>OX383939.1:27500-10027500 GCA_947532085.1 Elegia similella
TGTAGCGTTTCCGCCGCAAATCGGCGAAAGATCGGCCCTCCAGGCCTCCTGTTGTAATTTCAAAGTATCAAAAATTAACATTTTGTTCGATTTCCAAAAATTTTTCATCGAAAGTACTTCTGCTTCATTACGTTTTCAGTGCCTCCCGTCACGCCGCGTCGTTTGACGTTTCATTTATCAAAATCGGCTCAGTAGTTTCTGAATTATTAAGGATTTTCTGATATTTAGGTATCAAAAAGTCTACCTAAGGCGAGTTTACGTAATTCGATTCGAAATTTTGTGCTCCCGAATCTTAATCTGTTTCAGTTGCCGCTTATATATCCATTAGCTTAGCCCTAAATAATAGTATTTGAATAGACAGAACCTACCTGCACCTGTAAAATCACCTAATACTTACCGATTTGCATATTTCTCAAATTTGGTCATTTTTACAGCTGTTTTTCGCTCCTAACATATATTTCTTCTACTTTTTTCTACCTGGTACTCTTATTTCATCTTCTCCTAGCCGCCCCGCGTCGATTTGTAGCGTTTCCGCCGCAAATCGGCGAAAGATCGGCCCTCCAGGCCTCCTGTTGTAATTTCAAAGTATCAAAAATTAACATTTTGTTCGATTTCCAAAAATTTTTCATCGAAAGTACTTCTGCTTCATTACGTTTTCAGTGCCTCCCGTCACGCCGCGTCGTTTGACGTTTCATTTATCAAAATCGGCTCAGTAGTTTCTGAATTATTAAGGATTTTCTGATATTTAGGTATCAAAAAGTCTACCTAAGGCGAGTTTACGTAATTCGATTCGAAATTTTGTGCTCCCGAATCTTAATCTGTTTCAGTTGCCGCTTATATATCCATTAGCTTAGCCCTAAATAATAGTATTTGAATAGACAGAACCTACCTGCACCTGTAAAATCACCTAATACTTACCGATTTGCATATTTCTCAAATTTGGTCATTTTTACAGCTGTTTTTCGCTCCTAACATATATTTCTTCTACTTTTTTCTACCTGGTACTCTTATTTCATCTTCTCCTAGCCGCCCCGCGTCGATTTGTAGCGTTTCCGCCGCAAATCGGCGAAAGATCGGCCCTCCAGGCCTCCTGTTGTAATTTCAAAGTATCAAAAATTAACATTTTGTTCGATTTCCAAAAATTTTTCATCGAAAGTACTTCTGCTTCATTACGTTTTCAGTGCCTCCCGTCACGCCGCGTCGTTTGACGTTTCATTTATCAAAATCGGCTCAGTAGTTTCTGAATTATTAAGGATTTTCTGATATTTAGGTATCAAAAAGTCTACCTAAGGCGAGTTTACGTAATTCGATTCGAAATTTTGTGCTCCCGAATCTTAATCTGTTTCAGTTGCCGCTTATATATCCATTAGCTTAGCCCTAAATAATAGTATTTGAATAGACAGAACCTACCTGCACCTGTAAAATCACCTAATACTTACCGATTTGCATATTTCTCAAATTTGGTCATTTTTACAGCTGTTTTTCGCTCCTAACATATATTTCTTCTACTTTTTTCTACCTGGTACTCTTATTTCATCTTCTCCTAGCCGCCCCGCGTCGATTTGTAGCGTTTCCGCCGCAAATCGGCGAAAGATCGGCCCTCCAGGCCTCCTGTTGTAATTTCAAAGTATCAAAAATTAACATTTTGTTCGATTTCCAAAAATTTTTCATCGAAAGTACTTCTGCTTCATTACGTTTTCAGTGCCTCCCGTCACGCCGCGTCGTTTGACGTTTCATTTATCAAAATCGGCTCAGTAGTTTCTAAATTATTAAGGATTTTCTGATATTTAGGTATCAAAAAGTCTACCTAAGGCGAGTTTACGTAATTCGATTCGAAATTTTGTGCTCCCGAATCTTAATCTGTTTCAGTTGCCGCTTATATATCCATTAGCTTAGCCCTAAATAATAGTATTTGAATAGACAGAACCTACCTGCACCTGTAAAATCACCTAATACTTACCGATTTGCATATTTCTCAAATTTGGTCATTTTTACAGCTGTTTTTCGCTCCTAACATATATTTCTTCTACTTTTTTCTACCTGGTACTCTTATTTCATCTTCTCCTAGCCGCCCCGCGTCGATTTGTAGCGTTTCCGCCGCAAATCGGCGAAAGATCGGCCCTCCAGGCCTCCTGTTGTAATTTCAAAGTATCAAAAATTAACATTTTGTTCGATTTCCAAAAATTTTTCATCGAAAGTACTTCTGCTTCATTACGTTTTCAGTGCCTCCCGTCACGCCGCGTCGTTTGACGTTTCATTTATCAAAATCGGCTCAGTAGTTTCTGAATTATTAAGGATTTTCTGATATTTAGGTATCAAAAAGTCTACCTAAGGCGAGTTTACGTAATTCGATTCGAAATTTTGTGCTCCCGAATCTTAATCTGTTTCAGTTGCCGCTTATATATCCATTAGCTTAGCCCTAAATAATAGTATTTGAATAGACAGAACCTACCTGCACCTGTAAAATCACCTAATACTTACCGATTTGCATATTTCTCAAATTTGGTCATTTTTACAGCTGTTTTTCGCTCCTAACATATATTTCTTCTACTTTTTTCTACCTGGTACTCTTATTTCATCTTCTCCTAGCCGCCCCGCGTCGATTTGTAGCGTTTCCGCCGCAAATCGGCGAAAGATCGGCCCTCCAGGCCTCCTGTTGTAATTTCAAAGTATCAAAAATTAACATTTTGTTCGATTTCCAAAAATTTTTCATCGAAAGTACTTCTGCTTCATTACGTTTTCAGTGCCTCCCGTCACGCCGCGTCGTTTGACGTTTCATTTATCAAAATCGGCTCAGTAGTTTCTGAATTATTAAGGATTTTCTGATATTTAGGTATCAAAAAGTCTACCTAAGGCGAGTTTACGTAATTCGATTCGAAATTTTGTGCTCCCGAATCTTAATCTGTTTCAGTTGCCGCTTATATATCCATTAGCTTAGCCCTAAATAATAGTATTTGAATAGACAGAACCTACCTGCACCTGTAAAATCACCTAATACTTACCGATTTGCATATTTCTCAAATTTGGTCATTTTTACAGCTGTTTTTCGCTCCTAACATATATTTCTTCTACTTTTTTCTACCTGGTACTCTTATTTCATCTTCTCCTAGCCGCCCCGCGTCGATTTGTAGCGTTTCCGCCGCAAATCGGCGAAAGATCGGCCCTCCAGGCCTCCTGTTGTAATTTCAAAGTATCAAAAATTAACATTTTGTTCGATTTCCAAAAATTTTTCATCGAAAGTACTTCTGCTTCATTACGTTTTCAGTGCCTCCCGTCACGCCGCGTCGTTTGACGTTTCATTTATCAAAATCGGCTCAGTAGTTTCTGAATTATTAAGGATTTTCTGATATTTAGGTATCAAAAAGTCTACCTAAGGCGAGTTTACGTAATTCGATTCGAAATTTTGTGCTCCCGAATCTTAATCTGTTTCAGTTGCCGCTTATATATCCATTAGCTTAGCCCTAAATAATAGTATTTGAATAGACAGAACCTACCTGCACCTGTAAAATCACCTAATACTTACCGATTTGCATATTTCTCAAATTTGGTCATTTTTACAGCTGTTTTTCGCTCCTAACATATATTTCTTCTACTTTTTTCTACCTGGTACTCTTATTTCATCTTCTCCTAGCCGCCCCGCGTCGATTTGTAGCGTTTCCGCCGCAAATCGGCGAAAGATCGGCCCTCCAGGCCTCCTGTTGTAATTTCAAAGTATCAAAAATTAACATTTTGTTCGATTTCCAAAAATTTTTCATCGAAAGTACTTCTGCTTCATTACGTTTTCAGTGCCTCCCGTCACGCCGCGTCGTTTGACGTTTCATTTATCAAAATCGGCTCAGTAGTTTCTGAATTATTAAGGATTTTCTGATATTTAGGTATCAAAAAGTCTACCTAAGGCGAGTTTACGTAATTCGATTCGAAATTTTGTGCTCCCGAATCTTAATCTGTTTCAGTTGCCGCTTATATATCCATTAGCTTAGCCCTAAATAATAGTATTTGAATAGACAGAACCTACCTGCACCTGTAAAATCACCTAATACTTACCGATTTGCATATTTCTCAAATTTGGTTATTTTTACAGCTGTTTTTCGCTCCTAACATATATTTCTTCTACTTTTTTCTACCTGGTACTCTTATTTCATCTTCTCCTAGCCGCCCCGCGTCGATTTGTAGCGTTTCCGCCGCAAATCGGCGAAAGATCGGCCCTCCAGGCCTCCTGTTGTAATTTCAAAGTATCAAAAATTAACATTTTGTTCGATTTCCAAAAATTTTTCATCGAAAGTACTTCTGCTTCATTACGTTTTCAGTGCCTCCCGTCACGCCGCGTCGTTTGACGTTTCATTTATCAAAATCGGCTCAGTAGTTTCTGAATTATTAAGGATTTTCTGATATTTAGGTATCAAAAAGTCTACCTAAGGCGAGTTTACGTAATTCGATTCGAAATTTTGTGCTCCCGAATCTTAATCTGTTTCAGTTGCCGCTTATATATCCATTAGCTTAGCCCTAAATAATAGTATTTGAATAGACAGAACCTACCTGCACCTGTAAAATCACCTAATACTTACCGATTTGCATATTTCTCAAATTTGGTCATTTTTACAGCTGTTTTTCGCTCCTAACATATATTTCTTCTACTTTTTTCTACCTGGTACTCTTATTTCATCTTCTCCTAGCCGCCCCGCGTCGATTTGTAGCGTTTCCGCCGCAAATCGGCGAAAGATCGGCCCTCCAGGCCTCCTGTTGTAATTTCAAAGTATCAAAAATTAACATTTTGTTCGATTTCCAAAAATTTTTCATCGAAAGTACTTCTGCTTCATTACGTTTTCAGTGCCTCCCGTCACGCCGCGTCGTTTGACGTTTCATTTATCAAAATCGGCTCAGTAGTTTCTGAATTATTAAGGATTTTCTGATATTTAGGTATCAAAAAGTCTACCTAAGGCGAGTTTACGTAATTCGATTCGAAATTTTGTGCTCCCGAATCTTAATCTGTTTCAGTTGCCGCTTATATATCCATTAGCTTAGCCCTAAATAATAGTATTTGAATAGACAGAACCTACCTGCACCTGTAAAATCACCTAATACTTACCGATTTGCATATTTCTCAAATTTGGTCATTTTTACAGCTGTTTTTCGCTCCTAACATATATTTCTTCTACTTTTTTCTACCTGGTACTCTTATTTCATCTTCTCCTAGCCGCCCCGCGTCGATTTGTAGCGTTTCCGCCGCAAATCGGCGAAAGATCGGCCCTCCAGGCCTCCTGTTGTAATTTCAAAGTATCAAAAATTAACATTTTGTTCGATTTCCAAAAATTTTTCATCGAAAGTACTTCTGCTTCATTACGTTTTCAGTGCCTCCCGTCACGCCGCGTCGTTTGACGTTTCATTTATCAAAATCGGCTCAGTAGTTTCTGAATTATTAAGGATTTTCTGATATTTAGGTATCAAAAAGTCTACCTAAGGCGAGTTTACGTAATTCGATTCGAAATTTTGTGCTCCCGAATCTTAATCTGTTTCAGTTGCCGCTTATATATCCATTAGCTTAGCCCTAAATAATAGTATTTGAATAGACAGAACCTACCTGCACCTGTAAAATCACCTAATACTTACCGATTTGCATATTTCTCAAATTTGGTCATTTTTACAGCTGTTTTTCGCTCCTAACATATATTTCTTCTACTTTTTTCTACCTGGTACTCTTATTTCATCTTCTCCTAGCCGCCCCGCGTCGATTTGTAGCGTTTCCGCCGCAAATCGGCGAAAGATCGGCCCTCCAGGCCTCCTGTTGTAATTTCAAAGTATCAAAAATTAACATTTTGTTCGATTTCCAAAAATTTTTCATCGAAAGTACTTCTGCTTCATTACGTTTTCAGTGCCTCCCGTCACGCCGCGTCGTTTGACGTTTCATTTATCAAAATCGGCTCAGTAGTTTCTGAATTATTAAGGATTTTCTGATATTTAGGTATCAAAAAGTCTACCTAAGGCGAGTTTACGTAATTCGATTCGAAATTTTGTGCTCCCGAATCTTAATCTGTTTCAGTTGCCGCTTATATATCCATTAGCTTAGCCCTAAATAATAGTATTTGAATAGACAGAACCTACCTGCACCTGTAAAATCACCTAATACTTACCGATTTGCATATTTCTCAAATTTGGTCATTTTTACAGCTGTTTTTCGCTCCTAACATATATTTCTTCTACTTTTTTCTACCTGGTACTCTTATTTCATCTTCTCCTAGCCGCCCCGCGTCGATTTGTAGCGTTTCCGCCGCAAATCGGCGAAAGATCGGCCCTCCAGGCCTCCTGTTGTAATTTCAAAGTATCAAAAATTAACATTTTGTTCGATTTCCAAAAATTTTTCATCGAAAGTACTTCTGCTTCATTACGTTTTCAGTGCCTCCCGTCACGCCGCGTCGTTTGACGTTTCATTTATCAAAATCGGCTCAGTAGTTTCTGAATTATTAAGGATTTTCTGATATTTAGGTATCAAAAAGTCTACCTAAGGCGAGTTTACGTAATTCGATTCGAAATTTTGTGCTCCCGAATCTTAATCTGTTTCAGTTGCCGCTTATATATCCATTAGCTTAGCCCTAAATAATAGTATTTGAATAGACAGAACCTACCTGCACCTGTAAAATCACCTAATACTTACCGATTTGCATATTTCTCAAATTTGGTCATTTTTACAGCTGTTTTTCGCTCCTAACATATATTTCTTCTACTTTTTTCTACCTGGTACTCTTATTTCATCTTCTCCTAGCCGCCCCGCGTCGATTTGTAGCGTTTCCGCCGCAAATCGGCGAAAGATCGGCCCTCCAGGCCTCCTGTTGTAATTTCAAAGTATCAAAAATTAACATTTTGTTCGATTTCCAAAAATTTTTCATCGAAAGTACTTCTGCTTCATTACGTTTTCAGTGCCTCCCGTCACGCCGCGTCGTTTGACGTTTCATTTATCAAAATCGGCTCAGTAGTTTCTGAATTATTAAGGATTTTCTGATATTTAGGTATCAAAAAGTCTACCTAAGGCGAGTTTACGTAATTCGATTCGAAATTTTGTGCTCCCGAATCTTAATCTGTTTCAGTTGCCGCTTATATATCCATTAGCTTAGCCCTAAATAATAGTATTTGAATAGACAGAACCTACCTGCACCTGTAAAATCACCTAATACTTACCGATTTGCATATTTCTCAAATTTGGTTATTTTTACAGCTGTTTTTCGCTCCTAACATATATTTCTTCTACTTTTTTCTACCTGGTACTCTTATTTCATCTTCTCCTAGCCGCCCCGCGTCGATTTGTAGCGTTTCCGCCGCAAATCGGCGAAAGATCGGCCCTCCAGGCCTCCTGTTGTAATTTCAAAGTATCAAAAATTAACATTTTGTTCGATTTCCAAAAATTTTTCATCGAAAGTACTTCTGCTTCATTACGTTTTCAGTGCCTCCCGTCACGCCGCGTCGTTTGACGTTTCATTTATCAAAATCGGCTCAGTAGTTTCTGAATTATTAAGGATTTTCTGATATTTAGGTATCAAAAAGTCTACCTAAGGCGAGTTTACGTAATTCGATTCGAAATTTTGTGCTCCCGAATCTTAATCTGTTTCAGTTGCCGCTTATATATCCATTAGCTTAGCCCTAAATAATAGTATTTGAATAGACAGAACCTACCTGCACCTGTAAAATCACCTAATACTTACCGATTTGCATATTTCTCAAATTTGGTCATTTTTACAGCTGTTTTTCGCTCCTAACATATATTTCTTCTACTTTTTTCTACCTGGTACTCTTATTTCATCTTCTCCTAGCCGCCCCGCGTCGATTTGTAGCGTTTCCGCCGCAAATCGGCGAAAGATCGGCCCTCCAGGCCTCCTGTTGTAATTTCAAAGTATCAAAAATTAACATTTTGTTCGATTTCCAAAAATTTTTCATCGAAAGTACTTCTGCTTCATTACGTTTTCAGTGCCTCCCGTCACGCCGCGTCGTTTGACGTTTCATTTATCAAAATCGGCTCAGTAGTTTCTGAATTATTAAGGATTTTCTGATATTTAGGTATCAAAAAGTCTACCTAAGGCGAGTTTACGTAATTCGATTCGAAATTTTGTGCTCCCGAATCTTAATCTGTTTCAGTTGCCGCTTATATATCCATTAGCTTAGCCCTAAATAATAGTATTTGAATAGACAGAACCTACCTGCACCTGTAAAATCACCTAATACTTACCGATTTGCATATTTCTCAAATTTGGTCATTTTTACAGCTGTTTTTCGCTCCTAACATATATTTCTTCTACTTTTTTCTACCTGGTACTCTTATTTCATCTTCTCCTAGCCGCCCCGCGTCGATTTGTAGCGTTTCCGCCGCAAATCGGCGAAAGATCGGCCCTCCAGGCCTCCTGTTGTAATTTCAAAGTATCAAAAATTAACATTTTGTTCGATTTCCAAAAATTTTTCATCGAAAGTACTTCTGCTTCATTACGTTTTCAGTGCCTCCCGTCACGCCGCGTCGTTTGACGTTTCATTTATCAAAATCGGCTCAGTAGTTTCTGAATTATTAAGGATTTTCTGATATTTAGGTATCAAAAAGTCTACCTAAGGCGAGTTTACGTAATTCGATTCGAAATTTTGTGCTCCCGAATCTTAATCTGTTTCAGTTGCCGCTTATATATCCATTAGCTTAGCCCTAAATAATAGTATTTGAATAGACAGAACCTACCTGCACCTGTAAAATCACCTAATACTTACCGATTTGCATATTTCTCAAATTTGGTCATTTTTACAGCTGTTTTTCGCTCCTAACATATATTTCTTCTACTTTTTTCTACCTGGTACTCTTATTTCATCTTCTCCTAGCCGCCCCGCGTCGATTTGTAGCGTTTCCGCCGCAAATCGGCGAAAGATCGGCCCTCCAGGCCTCCTGTTGTAATTTCAAAGTATCAAAAATTAACATTTTGTTCGATTTCCAAAAATTTTTCATCGAAAGTACTTCTGCTTCATTACGTTTTCAGTGCCTCCCGTCACGCCGCGTCGTTTGACGTTTCATTTATCAAAATCGGCTCAGTAGTTTCTGAATTATTAAGGATTTTCTGATATTTAGGTATCAAAAAGTCTACCTAAGGCGAGTTTACGTAATTCGATTCGAAATTTTGTGCTCCCGAATCTTAATCTGTTTCAGTTGCCGCTTATATATCCATTAGCTTAGCCCTAAATAATAGTATTTGAATAGACAGAACCTACCTGCACCTGTAAAATCACCTAATACTTACCGATTTGCATATTTCTCAAATTTGGTCATTTTTACAGCTGTTTTTCGCTCCTAACATATATTTCTTCTACTTTTTTCTACCTGGTACTCTTATTTCATCTTCTCCTAGCCGCCCCGCGTCGATTTGTAGCGTTTCCGCCGCAAATCGGCGAAAGATCGGCCCTCCAGGCCTCCTGTTGTAATTTCAAAGTATCAAAAATTAACATTTTGTTCGATTTCCAAAAATTTTTCATCGAAAGTACTTCTGCTTCATTACGTTTTCAGTGCCTCCCGTCACGCCGCGTCGTTTGACGTTTCATTTATCAAAATCGGCTCAGTAGTTTCTGAATTATTAAGGATTTTCTGATATTTAGGTATCAAAAAGTCTACCTAAGGCGAGTTTACGTAATTCGATTCGAAATTTTGTGCTCCCGAATCTTAATCTGTTTCAGTTGCCGCTTATATATCCATTAGCTTAGCCCTAAATAATAGTATTTGAATAGACAGAACCTACCTGCACCTGTAAAATCACCTAATACTTACCGATTTGCATATTTCTCAAATTTGGTCATTTTTACAGCTGTTTTTCGCTCCTAACATATATTTCTTCTACTTTTTTCTACCTGGTACTCTTATTTCATCTTCTCCTAGCCGCCCCGCGTCGATTTGTAGCGTTTCCGCCGCAAATCGGCGAAAGATCGGCCCTCCAGGCCTCCTGTTGTAATTTCAAAGTATCAAAAATTAACATTTTGTTCGATTTCCAAAAATTTTTCATCGAAAGTACTTCTGCTTCATTACGTTTTCAGTGCCTCCCGTCACGCCGCGTCGTTTGACGTTTCATTTATCAAAATCGGCTCAGTAGTTTCTGAATTATTAAGGATTTTCTGATATTTAGGTATCAAAAAGTCTACCTAAGGCGAGTTTACGTAATTCGATTCGAAATTTTGTGCTCCCGAATCTTAATCTGTTTCAGTTGCCGCTTATATATCCATTAGCTTAGCCCTAAATAATAGTATTTGAATAGACAGAACCTACCTGCACCTGTAAAATCACCTAATACTTACCGATTTGCATATTTCTCAAATTTGGTCATTTTTACAGCTGTTTTTCGCTCCTAACATATATTTCTTCTACTTTTTTCTACCTGGTACTCTTATTTCATCTTCTCCTAGCCGCCCCGCGTCGATTTGTAGCGTTTCCGCCGCAAATCGGCGAAAGATCGGCCCTCCAGGCCTCCTGTTGTAATTTCAAAGTATCAAAAATTAACATTTTGTTCGATTTCCAAAAATTTTTCATCGAAAGTACTTCTGCTTCATTACGTTTTCAGTGCCTCCCGTCACGCCGCGTCGTTTGACGTTTCATTTATCAAAATCGGCTCAGTAGTTTCTGAATTATTAAGGATTTTCTGATATTTAGGTATCAAAAAGTCTACCTAAGGCGAGTTTACGTAATTCGATTCGAAATTTTGTGCTCCCGAATCTTAATCTGTTTCAGTTGCCGCTTATATATCCATTAGCTTAGCCCTAAATAATAGTATTTGAATAGACAGAACCTACCTGCACCTGTAAAATCACCTAATACTTACCGATTTGCATATTTCTCAAATTTGGTCATTTTTACAGCTGTTTTTCGCTCCTAACATATATTTCTTCTACTTTTTTCTACCTGGTACTCTTATTTCATCTTCTCCTAGCCGCCCCGCGTCGATTTGTAGCGTTTCCGCCGCAAATCGGCGAAAGATCGGCCCTCCAGGCCTCCTGTTGTAATTTCAAAGTATCAAAAATTAACATTTTGTTCGATTTCCAAAAATTTTTCATCGAAAGTACTTCTGCTTCATTACGTTTTCAGTGCCTCCCGTCACGCCGCGTCGTTTGACGTTTCATTTATCAAAATCGGCTCAGTAGTTTCTGAATTATTAAGGATTTTCTGATATTTAGGTATCAAAAAGTCTACCTAAGGCGAGTTTACGTAATTCGATTCGAAATTTTGTGCTCCCGAATCTTAATCTGTTTCAGTTGCCGCTTATATATCCATTAGCTTAGCCCTAAATAATAGTATTTGAATAGACAGAACCTACCTGCACCTGTAAAATCACCTAATACTTACCGATTTGCATATTTCTCAAATTTGGTCATTTTTACAGCTGTTTTTCGCTCCTAACATATATTTCTTCTACTTTTTTCTACCTGGTACTCTTATTTCATCTTCTCCTAGCCGCCCCGCGTCGATTTGTAGCGTTTCCGCCGCAAATCGGCGAAAGATCGGCCCTCCAGGCCTCCTGTTGTAATTTCAAAGTATCAAAAATTAACATTTTGTTCGATTTCCAAAAATTTTTCATCGAAAGTACTTCTGCTTCATTACGTTTTCAGTGCCTCCCGTCACGCCGCGTCGTTTGACGTTTCATTTATCAAAATCGGCTCAGTAGTTTCTGAATTATTAAGGATTTTCTGATATTTAGGTATCAAAAAGTCTACCTAAGGCGAGTTTACGTAATTCGATTCGAAATTTTGTGCTCCCGAATCTTAATCTGTTTCAGTTGCCGCTTATATATCCATTAGCTTAGCCCTAAATAATAGTATTTGAATAGACAGAACCTACCTGCACCTGTAAAATCACCTAATACTTACCGATTTGCATATTTCTCAAATTTGGTCATTTTTACAGCTGTTTTTCGCTCCTAACATATATTTCTTCTACTTTTTTCTACCTGGTACTCTTATTTCATCTTCTCCTAGCCGCCCCGCGTCGATTTGTAGCGTTTCCGCCGCAAATCGGCGAAAGATCGGCCCTCCAGGCCTCCTGTTGTAATTTCAAAGTATCAAAAATTAACATTTTGTTCGATTTCCAAAAATTTTTCATCGAAAGTACTTCTGCTTCATTACGTTTTCAGTGCCTCCCGTCACGCCGCGTCGTTTGACGTTTCATTTATCAAAATCGGCTCAGTAGTTTCTGAATTATTAAGGATTTTCTGATATTTAGGTATCAAAAAGTCTACCTAAGGCGAGTTTACGTAATTCGATTCGAAATTTTGTGCTCCCGAATCTTAATCTGTTTCAGTTGCCGCTTATATATCCATTAGCTTAGCCCTAAATAATAGTATTTGAATAGACAGAACCTACCTGCACCTGTAAAATCACCTAATACTTACCGATTTGCATATTTCTCAAATTTGGTCATTTTTACAGCTGTTTTTCGCTCCTAACATATATTTCTTCTACTTTTTTCTACCTGGTACTCTTATTTCATCTTCTCCTAGCCGCCCCGCGTCGATTTGTAGCGTTTCCGCCGCAAATCGGCGAAAGATCGGCCCTCCAGGCCTCCTGTTGTAATTTCAAAGTATCAAAAATTAACATTTTGTTCGATTTCCAAAAATTTTTCATCGAAAGTACTTCTGCTTCATTACGTTTTCAGTGCCTCCCGTCACGCCGCGTCGTTTGACGTTTCATTTATCAAAATCGGCTCAGTAGTTTCTGAATTATTAAGGATTTTCTGATATTTAGGTATCAAAAAGTCTACCTAAGGCGAGTTTACGTAATTCGATTCGAAATTTTGTGCTCCCGAATCTTAATCTGTTTCAGTTGCCGCTTATATATCCATTAGCTTAGCCCTAAATAATAGTATTTGAATAGACAGAACCTACCTGCACCTGTAAAATCACCTAATACTTACCGATTTGCATATTTCTCAAATTTGGTCATTTTTACAGCTGTTTTTCGCTCCTAACATATATTTCTTCTACTTTTTTCTACCTGGTACTCTTATTTCATCTTCTCCTAGCCGCCCCGCGTCGATTTGTAGCGTTTCCGCCGCAAATCGGCGAAAGATCGGCCCTCCAGGCCTCCTGTTGTAATTTCAAAGTATCAAAAATTAACATTTTGTTCGATTTCCAAAAATTTTTCATCGAAAGTACTTCTGCTTCATTACGTTTTCAGTGCCTCCCGTCACGCCGCGTCGTTTGACGTTTCATTTATCAAAATCGGCTCAGTAGTTTCTGAATTATTAAGGATTTTCTGATATTTAGGTATCAAAAAGTCTACCTAAGGCGAGTTTACGTAATTCGATTCGAAATTTTGTGCTCCCGAATCTTAATCTGTTTCAGTTGCCGCTTATATATCCATTAGCTTAGCCCTAAATAATAGTATTTGAATAGACAGAACCTACCTGCACCTGTAAAATCACCTAATACTTACCGATTTGCATATTTCTCAAATTTGGTCATTTTTACAGCTGTTTTTCGCTCCTAACATATATTTCTTCTACTTTTTTCTACCTGGTACTCTTATTTCATCTTCTCCTAGCCGCCCCGCGTCGATTTGTAGCGTTTCCGCCGCAAATCGGCGAAAGATCGGCCCTCCAGGCCTCCTGTTGTAATTTCAAAGTATCAAAAATTAACATTTTGTTCGATTTCCAAAAATTTTTCATCGAAAGTACTTCTGCTTCATTACGTTTTCAGTGCCTCCCGTCACGCCGCGTCGTTTGACGTTTCATTTATCAAAATCGGCTCAGTAGTTTCTGAATTATTAAGGATTTTCTGATATTTAGGTATCAAAAAGTCTACCTAAGGCGAGTTTACGTAATTCGATTCGAAATTTTGTGCTCCCGAATCTTAATCTGTTTCAGTTGCCGCTTATATATCCATTAGCTTAGCCCTAAATAATAGTATTTGAATAGACAGAACCTACCTGCACCTGTAAAATCACCTAATACTTACCGATTTGCATATTTCTCAAATTTGGTCATTTTTACAGCTGTTTTTCGCTCCTAACATATATTTCTTCTACTTTTTTCTACCTGGTACTCTTATTTCATCTTCTCCTAGCCGCCCCGCGTCGATTTGTAGCGTTTCCGCCGCAAATCGGCGAAAGATCGGCCCTCCAGGCCTCCTGTTGTAATTTCAAAGTATCAAAAATTAACATTTTGTTCGATTTCCAAAAATTTTTCATCGAAAGTACTTCTGCTTCATTACGTTTTCAGTGCCTCCCGTCACGCCGCGTCGTTTGACGTTTCATTTATCAAAATCGGCTCAGTAGTTTCTGAATTATTAAGGATTTTCTGATATTTAGGTATCAAAAAGTCTACCTAAGGCGAGTTTACGTAATTCGATTCGAAATTTTGTGCTCCCGAATCTTAATCTGTTTCAGTTGCCGCTTATATATCCATTAGCTTAGCCCTAAATAATAGTATTTGAATAGACAGAACCTACCTGCACCTGTAAAATCACCTAATACTTACCGATTTGCATATTTCTCAAATTTGGTCATTTTTACAGCTGTTTTTCGCTCCTAACATATATTTCTTCTACTTTTTTCTACCTGGTACTCTTATTTCATCTTCTCCTAGCCGCCCCGCGTCGATTTGTAGCGTTTCCGCCGCAAATCGGCGAAAGATCGGCCCTCCAGGCCTCCTGTTGTAATTTCAAAGTATCAAAAATTAACATTTTGTTCGATTTCCAAAAATTTTTCATCGAAAGTACTTCTGCTTCATTACGTTTTCAGTGCCTCCCGTCACGCCGCGTCGTTTGACGTTTCATTTATCAAAATCGGCTCAGTAGTTTCTGAATTATTAAGGATTTTCTGATATTTAGGTATCAAAAAGTCTACCTAAGGCGAGTTTACGTAATTCGATTCGAAATTTTGTGCTCCCGAATCTTAATCTGTTTCAGTTGCCGCTTATATATCCATTAGCTTAGCCCTAAATAATAGTATTTGAATAGACAGAACCTACCTGCACCTGTAAAATCACCTAATACTTACCGATTTGCATATTTCTCAAATTTGGTCATTTTTACAGCTGTTTTTCGCTCCTAACATATATTTCTTCTACTTTTTTCTACCTGGTACTCTTATTTCATCTTCTCCTAGCCGCCCCGCGTCGATTTGTAGCGTTTCCGCCGCAAATCGGCGAAAGATCGGCCCTCCAGGCCTCCTGTTGTAATTTCAAAGTATCAAAAATTAACATTTTGTTCGATTTCCAAAAATTTTTCATCGAAAGTACTTCTGCTTCATTACGTTTTCAGTGCCTCCCGTCACGCCGCGTCGTTTGACGTTTCATTTATCAAAATCGGCTCAGTAGTTTCTGAATTATTAAGGATTTTCTGATATTTAGGTATCAAAAAGTCTACCTAAGGCGAGTTTACGTAATTCGATTCGAAATTTTGTGCTCCCGAATCTTAATCTGTTTCAGTTGCCGCTTATATATCCATTAGCTTAGCCCTAAATAATAGTATTTGAATAGACAGAACCTACCTGCACCTGTAAAATCACCTAATACTTACCGATTTGCATATTTCTCAAATTTGGTCATTTTTACAGCTGTTTTTCGCTCCTAACATATATTTCTTCTACTTTTTTCTACCTGGTACTCTTATTTCATCTTCTCCTAGCCGCCCCGCGTCGATTTGTAGCGTTTCCGCCGCAAATCGGCGAAAGATCGGCCCTCCAGGCCTCCTGTTGTAATTTCAAAGTATCAAAAATTAACATTTTGTTCGATTTCCAAAAATTTTTCATCGAAAGTACTTCTGCTTCATTACGTTTTCAGTGCCTCCCGTCACGCCGCGTCGTTTGACGTTTCATTTATCAAAATCGGCTCAGTAGTTTCTGAATTATTAAGGATTTTCTGATATTTAGGTATCAAAAAGTCTACCTAAGGCGAGTTTACGTAATTCGATTCGAAATTTTGTGCTCCCGAATCTTAATCTGTTTCAGTTGCCGCTTATATATCCATTAGCTTAGCCCTAAATAATAGTATTTGAATAGACAGAACCTACCTGCACCTGTAAAATCACCTAATACTTACCGATTTGCATATTTCTCAAATTTGGTCATTTTTACAGCTGTTTTTCGCTCCTAACATATATTTCTTCTACTTTTTTCTACCTGGTACTCTTATTTCATCTTCTCCTAGCCGCCCCGCGTCGATTTGTAGCGTTTCCGCCGCAAATCGGCGAAAGATCGGCCCTCCAGGCCTCCTGTTGTAATTTCAAAGTATCAAAAATTAACATTTTGTTCGATTTCCAAAAATTTTTCATCGAAAGTACTTCTGCTTCATTACGTTTTCAGTGCCTCCCGTCACGCCGCGTCGTTTGACGTTTCATTTATCAAAATCGGCTCAGTAGTTTCTGAATTATTAAGGATTTTCTGATATTTAGGTATCAAAAAGTCTACCTAAGGCGAGTTTACGTAATTCGATTCGAAATTTTGTGCTCCCGAATCTTAATCTGTTTCAGTTGCCGCTTATATATCCATTAGCTTAGCCCTAAATAATAGTATTTGAATAGACAGAACCTACCTGCACCTGTAAAATCACCTAATACTTACCGATTTGCATATTTCTCAAATTTGGTCATTTTTACAGCTGTTTTTCGCTCCTAACATATATTTCTTCTACTTTTTTCTACCTGGTACTCTTATTTCATCTTCTCCTAGCCGCCCCGCGTCGATTTGTAGCGTTTCCGCCGCAAATCGGCGAAAGATCGGCCCTCCAGGCCTCCTGTTGTAATTTCAAAGTATCAAAAATTAACATTTTGTTCGATTTCCAAAAATTTTTCATCGAAAGTACTTCTGCTTCATTACGTTTTCAGTGCCTCCCGTCACGCCGCGTCGTTTGACGTTTCATTTATCAAAATCGGCTCAGTAGTTTCTGAATTATTAAGGATTTTCTGATATTTAGGTATCAAAAAGTCTACCTAAGGCGAGTTTACGTAATTCGATTCGAAATTTTGTGCTCCCGAATCTTAATCTGTTTCAGTTGCCGCTTATATATCCATTAGCTTAGCCCTAAATAATAGTATTTGAATAGACAGAACCTACCTGCACCTGTAAAATCACCTAATACTTACCGATTTGCATATTTCTCAAATTTGGTCATTTTTACAGCTGTTTTTCGCTCCTAACATATATTTCTTCTACTTTTTTCTACCTGGTACTCTTATTTCATCTTCTCCTAGCCGCCCCGCGTCGATTTGTAGCGTTTCCGCCGCAAATCGGCGAAAGATCGGCCCTCCAGGCCTCCTGTTGTAATTTCAAAGTATCAAAAATTAACATTTTGTTCGATTTCCAAAAATTTTTCATCGAAAGTACTTCTGCTTCATTACGTTTTCAGTGCCTCCCGTCACGCCGCGTCGTTTGACGTTTCATTTATCAAAATCGGCTCAGTAGTTTCTGAATTATTAAGGATTTTCTGATATTTAGGTATCAAAAAGTCTACCTAAGGCGAGTTTACGTAATTCGATTCGAAATTTTGTGCTCCCGAATCTTAATCTGTTTCAGTTGCCGCTTATATATCCATTAGCTTAGCCCTAAATAATAGTATTTGAATAGACAGAACCTACCTGCACCTGTAAAATCACCTAATACTTACCGATTTGCATATTTCTCAAATTTGGTCATTTTTACAGCTGTTTTTCGCTCCTAACATATATTTCTTCTACTTTTTTCTACCTGGTACTCTTATTTCATCTTCTCCTAGCCGCCCCGCGTCGATTTGTAGCGTTTCCGCCGCAAATCGGCGAAAGATCGGCCCTCCAGGCCTCCTGTTGTAATTTCAAAGTATCAAAAATTAACATTTTGTTCGATTTCCAAAAATTTTTCATCGAAAGTACTTCTGCTTCATTACGTTTTCAGTGCCTCCCGTCACGCCGCGTCGTTTGACGTTTCATTTATCAAAATCGGCTCAGTAGTTTCTGAATTATTAAGGATTTTCTGATATTTAGGTATCAAAAAGTCTACCTAAGGCGAGTTTACGTAATTCGATTCGAAATTTTGTGCTCCCGAATCTTAATCTGTTTCAGTTGCCGCTTATATATCCATTAGCTTAGCCCTAAATAATAGTATTTGAATAGACAGAACCTACCTGCACCTGTAAAATCACCTAATACTTACCGATTTGCATATTTCTCAAATTTGGTCATTTTTACAGCTGTTTTTCGCTCCTAACATATATTTCTTCTACTTTTTTCTACCTGGTACTCTTATTTCATCTTCTCCTAGCCGCCCCGCGTCGATTTGTAGCGTTTCCGCCGCAAATCGGCGAAAGATCGGCCCTCCAGGCCTCCTGTTGTAATTTCAAAGTATCAAAAATTAACATTTTGTTCGATTTCCAAAAATTTTTCATCGAAAGTACTTCTGCTTCATTACGTTTTCAGTGCCTCCCGTCACGCCGCGTCGTTTGACGTTTCATTTATCAAAATCGGCTCAGTAGTTTCTGAATTATTAAGGATTTTCTGATATTTAGGTATCAAAAAGTCTACCTAAGGCGAGTTTACGTAATTCGATTCGAAATTTTGTGCTCCCGAATCTTAATCTGTTTCAGTTGCCGCTTATATATCCATTAGCTTAGCCCTAAATAATAGTATTTGAATAGACAGAACCTACCTGCACCTGTAAAATCACCTAATACTTACCGATTTGCATATTTCTCAAATTTGGTCATTTTTACAGCTGTTTTTCGCTCCTAACATATATTTCTTCTACTTTTTTCTACCTGGTACTCTTATTTCATCTTCTCCTAGCCGCCCCGCGTCGATTTGTAGCGTTTCCGCCGCAAATCGGCGAAAGATCGGCCCTCCAGGCCTCCTGTTGTAATTTCAAAGTATCAAAAATTAACATTTTGTTCGATTTCCAAAAATTTTTCATCGAAAGTACTTCTGCTTCATTACGTTTTCAGTGCCTCCCGTCACGCCGCGTCGTTTGACGTTTCATTTATCAAAATCGGCTCAGTAGTTTCTGAATTATTAAGGATTTTCTGATATTTAGGTATCAAAAAGTCTACCTAAGGCGAGTTTACGTAATTCGATTCGAAATTTTGTGCTCCCGAATCTTAATCTGTTTCAGTTGCCGCTTATATATCCATTAGCTTAGCCCTAAATAATAGTATTTGAATAGACAGAACCTACCTGCACCTGTAAAATCACCTAATACTTACCGATTTGCATATTTCTCAAATTTGGTCATTTTTACAGCTGTTTTTCGCTCCTAACATATATTTCTTCTACTTTTTTCTACCTGGTACTCTTATTTCATCTTCTCCTAGCCGCCCCGCGTCGATTTGTAGCGTTTCCGCCGCAAATCGGCGAAAGATCGGCCCTCCAGGCCTCCTGTTGTAATTTCAAAGTATCAAAAATTAACATTTTGTTCGATTTCCAAAAATTTTTCATCGAAAGTACTTCTGCTTCATTACGTTTTCAGTGCCTCCCGTCACGCCGCGTCGTTTGACGTTTCATTTATCAAAATCGGCTCAGTAGTTTCTGAATTATTAAGGATTTTCTGATATTTAGGTATCAAAAAGTCTACCTAAGGCGAGTTTACGTAATTCGATTCGAAATTTTGTGCTCCCGAATCTTAATCTGTTTCAGTTGCCGCTTATATATCCATTAGCTTAGCCCTAAATAATAGTATTTGAATAGACAGAACCTACCTGCACCTGTAAAATCACCTAATACTTACCGATTTGCATATTTCTCAAATTTGGTCATTTTTACAGCTGTTTTTCGCTCCTAACATATATTTCTTCTACTTTTTTCTACCTGGTACTCTTATTTCATCTTCTCCTAGCCGCCCCGCGTCGATTTGTAGCGTTTCCGCCGCAAATCGGCGAAAGATCGGCCCTCCAGGCCTCCTGTTGTAATTTCAAAGTATCAAAAATTAACATTTTGTTCGATTTCCAAAAATTTTTCATCGAAAGTACTTCTGCTTCATTACGTTTTCAGTGCCTCCCGTCACGCCGCGTCGTTTGACGTTTCATTTATCAAAATCGGCTCAGTAGTTTCTGAATTATTAAGGATTTTCTGATATTTAGGTATCAAAAAGTCTACCTAAGGCGAGTTTACGTAATTCGATTCGAAATTTTGTGCTCCCGAATCTTAATCTGTTTCAGTTGCCGCTTATATATCCATTAGCTTAGCCCTAAATAATAGTATTTGAATAGACAGAACCTACCTGCACCTGTAAAATCACCTAATACTTACCGATTTGCATATTTCTCAAATTTGGTCATTTTTACAGCTGTTTTTCGCTCCTAACATATATTTCTTCTACTTTTTTCTACCTGGTACTCTTATTTCATCTTCTCCTAGCCGCCCCGCGTCGATTTGTAGCGTTTCCGCCGCAAATCGGCGAAAGATCGGCCCTCCAGGCCTCCTGTTGTAATTTCAAAGTATCAAAAATTAACATTTTGTTCGATTTCCAAAAATTTTTCATCGAAAGTACTTCTGCTTCATTACGTTTTCAGTGCCTCCCGTCACGCCGCGTCGTTTGACGTTTCATTTATCAAAATCGGCTCAGTAGTTTCTGAATTATTAAGGATTTTCTGATATTTAGGTATCAAAAAGTCTACCTAAGGCGAGTTTACGTAATTCGATTCGAAATTTTGTGCTCCCGAATCTTAATCTGTTTCAGTTGCCGCTTATATATCCATTAGCTTAGCCCTAAATAATAGTATTTGAATAGACAGAACCTACCTGCACCTGTAAAATCACCTAATACTTACCGATTTGCATATTTCTCAAATTTGGTCATTTTTACAGCTGTTTTTCGCTCCTAACATATATTTCTTCTACTTTTTTCTACCTGGTACTCTTATTTCATCTTCTCCTAGCCGCCCCGCGTCGATTTGTAGCGTTTCCGCCGCAAATCGGCGAAAGATCGGCCCTCCAGGCCTCCTGTTGTAATTTCAAAGTATCAAAAATTAACATTTTGTTCGATTTCCAAAAATTTTTCATCGAAAGTACTTCTGCTTCATTACGTTTTCAGTGCCTCCCGTCACGCCGCGTCGTTTGACGTTTCATTTATCAAAATCGGCTCAGTAGTTTCTGAATTATTAAGGATTTTCTGATATTTAGGTATCAAAAAGTCTACCTAAGGCGAGTTTACGTAATTCGATTCGAAATTTTGTGCTCCCGAATCTTAATCTGTTTCAGTTGCCGCTTATATATCCATTAGCTTAGCCCTAAATAATAGTATTTGAATAGACAGAACCTACCTGCACCTGTAAAATCACCTAATACTTACCGATTTGCATATTTCTCAAATTTGGTCATTTTTACAGCTGTTTTTCGCTCCTAACATATATTTCTTCTACTTTTTTCTACCTGGTACTCTTATTTCATCTTCTCCTAGCCGCCCCGCGTCGATTTGTAGCGTTTCCGCCGCAAATCGGCGAAAGATCGGCCCTCCAGGCCTCCTGTTGTAATTTCAAAGTATCAAAAATTAACATTTTGTTCGATTTCCAAAAATTTTTCATCGAAAGTACTTCTGCTTCATTACGTTTTCAGTGCCTCCCGTCACGCCGCGTCGTTTGACGTTTCATTTATCAAAATCGGCTCAGTAGTTTCTGAATTATTAAGGATTTTCTGATATTTAGGTATCAAAAAGTCTACCTAAGGCGAGTTTACGTAATTCGATTCGAAATTTTGTGCTCCCGAATCTTAATCTGTTTCAGTTGCCGCTTATATATCCATTAGCTTAGCCCTAAATAATAGTATTTGAATAGACAGAACCTACCTGCACCTGTAAAATCACCTAATACTTACCGATTTGCATATTTCTCAAATTTGGTCATTTTTACAGCTGTTTTTCGCTCCTAACATATATTTCTTCTACTTTTTTCTACCTGGTACTCTTATTTCATCTTCTCCTAGCCGCCCCGCGTCGATTTGTAGCGTTTCCGCCGCAAATCGGCGAAAGATCGGCCCTCCAGGCCTCCTGTTGTAATTTCAAAGTATCAAAAATTAACATTTTGTTCGATTTCCAAAAATTTTTCATCGAAAGTACTTCTGCTTCATTACGTTTTCAGTGCCTCCCGTCACGCCGCGTCGTTTGACGTTTCATTTATCAAAATCGGCTCAGTAGTTTCTGAATTATTAAGGATTTTCTGATATTTAGGTATCAAAAAGTCTACCTAAGGCGAGTTTACGTAATTCGATTCGAAATTTTGTGCTCCCGAATCTTAATCTGTTTCAGTTGCCGCTTATATATCCATTAGCTTAGCCCTAAATAATAGTATTTGAATAGACAGAACCTACCTGCACCTGTAAAATCACCTAATACTTACCGATTTGCATATTTCTCAAATTTGGTCATTTTTACAGCTGTTTTTCGCTCCTAACATATATTTCTTCTACTTTTTTCTACCTGGTACTCTTATTTCATCTTCTCCTAGCCGCCCCGCGTCGATTTGTAGCGTTTCCGCCGCAAATCGGCGAAAGATCGGCCCTCCAGGCCTCCTGTTGTAATTTCAAAGTATCAAAAATTAACATTTTGTTCGATTTCCAAAAATTTTTCATCGAAAGTACTTCTGCTTCATTACGTTTTCAGTGCCTCCCGTCACGCCGCGTCGTTTGACGTTTCATTTATCAAAATCGGCTCAGTAGTTTCTGAATTATTAAGGATTTTCTGATATTTAGGTATCAAAAAGTCTACCTAAGGCGAGTTTACGTAATTCGATTCGAAATTTTGTGCTCCCGAATCTTAATCTGTTTCAGTTGCCGCTTATATATCCATTAGCTTAGCCCTAAATAATAGTATTTGAATAGACAGAACCTACCTGCACCTGTAAAATCACCTAATACTTACCGATTTGCATATTTCTCAAATTTGGTCATTTTTACAGCTGTTTTTCGCTCCTAACATATATTTCTTCTACTTTTTTCTACCTGGTACTCTTATTTCATCTTCTCCTAGCCGCCCCGCGTCGATTTGTAGCGTTTCCGCCGCAAATCGGCAAAAAATCGCCCTCCCGCCCACCCTTGGTTCATTCATTAAGTAAACTCGGTCACTGAGAGAGAATTACTAAGTGTCAAAGATGGTCGTCCAAAGGTCGCCCACTCGACAGGGAGACCAATTGCCGACCCAGTCACGGGCTTTTGTAGATAATCCAACGCCTCCGGACCCTGTATCGTTTCTCTCTTCACCTGAGGAAATAGTCGCGGCAGCGGCCAGAAGGGGCTCTAATACTCCGCCTCTTAGGTACGATTCGGACTCCGTCACGAATCTTACTCCGTACTTTGCGACGCCCTCTTCTCCCGCTCCCCAAATAACCGTCGCTGAGGTGCACCCACCACCAAGCACCCAAGATCCTCAGCCCTCAAAAACAACTAAATCTAAGAATGCGGCCACTACCGTCGTGGAATTACCGGCCTGGGCTGAGGATGTTAAGGACATGGATACTTTCGTGGCGGCGGTAACGACACTGACTTCTGCCATTAACAAAGCGGTCACCGAGGGTAAAAGCGTGACCGCAGGCAACAAGAGAGTTATTACGGCCGCCGCGCAGGAGATCCAAAGAGCCACTCAAGTCCTCATTAGGTTAAGCGAGAATGGTTCGGCTACTATAATAAACCAACCTCAAAGCTCCGAAAGCATCGTTTCGGTGATTCGCGATACTATCCGCGAGGAACTTAAGGATGCCAGACAAACTTCCCACCCATCACCAACACCCCTCATTAAAAGCTTCGCTGCGACGGTATCGGCGCCACCACCGAAGCGTTTCTCTACACGAACATTGCCGTCTATAATAGTGAAGTCTAAGGAAACTGGCGACCAGCAGCCAGCGGTTTATGATGAGTGGCGTAAGAACGTGTCTTTCAGAAACACCAATTATGCTCCGTCGAAAGTGAAGGCTCTAAAACATAACATGCTTAAAATAGAGTTTGACACGCCGGAACAACGTGACGAAACGCTAAAAAAAGTGAATACAATCCCCGGAATAGTGGCTGAGGAAGCCAAGCTTCGACGCCCGCTCATTATCCTCAAGGGCATAAACCAACACATCAAAAAAG
The DNA here is from genome assembly GCA_947532085.1 of Elegia similella. Lineage (NCBI taxonomy): Eukaryota > Metazoa > Arthropoda > Insecta > Lepidoptera > Pyralidae > Elegia > Elegia similella. The sequence goes on from OX383939.1 coordinate 51,506, forward strand.
AGGAACTAATCGAAGTACTAAGCCAACAAAATCAGTTAGCGGCCGAGGACATCAGGCTATGCTTTTTACTAAAAAACCGTAGTGAGTACCTATATAATGCTGTACTGGAGGTTGCGCCGGCGGTGCGACGGCGGCTTGTGGAGGAAGGACGTGCGAACGTGGAGCACCAGAGGGTGCACGTGGCGGATTTCAGCCGCTTTATTCAATGCTACAAGTGTTTACAGTTTGGTCACACCAATAACAAGTGCTCGGCTGAATTCTACCCGTGCGGCCACTGTGGCTCCACGGCCCACCACATGACCTCGTGCCCGGTCAAAACCGACGCCAGCAAAAAGAGCTGCTACAATTGCAGCAAGAGTAACACCGCTCAGAAAACAACACCCCATTCTGCACTCGATGCCAAGTTATGCCCCAAAATAATAAACGCCATGAAATCCCTCGAAGAACGTACTGATTATGGATATTAAGTCCCTCAAAGTAATACAATGTAATCTCGATAAATCCAAAAATTGCACAGCAGAATTTATAAACTACTTTATGAACAATGATTATACAGTAGCCCTTGTTTCCGAACCCTACATTGGAAAGGGGCCTTCTGTACGTTCAACACCAGGGATAATGACCTACCAGTTCCCAGCTGACAGAACCACCAAAGCATGCATCCTCATCAAAGCTGACACTGTCCAGGCACTGGGTATATCTCAGTACTCGTCGCCTAATTTATCCATTGTTCAAATTAAAGTGGGACATCAGCCTCTGTACATCGCGTCTGCATACGTAGAGCCCAATGCTGATGAGCACGGTACGTTAGAAAGGATTGACCATTTTATAGGACAGATTGGAAACTCGCACTGCATTCTGGGTGGAGATTTCAATGGTTGGCATCCTGCCTGGGGTAGCTCCAGAGCAAATCCTCGCGGTAACGAAGTGCTGGAGCTAACGTACGGCAAAGATCTCGTACTCTGCAATACCGGAAGTGTGCCGACCTTTGAGACCGTCACCCATGGTCGGGACCGGTCGTCGATTGTAGACCTCACATTTGCCTCTGCTCACATCCATGATAAGCTGGAAAACTGGAAAGTAAATTTGGAAGCTTGCCCAACATCATACCATAACGCCATTGATTTTTCCATTAAATTCAATAATAGCATTCACAATAAATCAAGAAATAACACCTCCACCTTTAAATACAACGCCAGTAAAGCAGACTGGGATATATTTAAAACAGAATTGCGGGAACTAATGGATCGGGCTGGGCTCACTCATGCCGACGTGAGCAATTACACTATCCTCCAATTGGAAAAGATAATTGATGATTTGACCAAAGTTATAAAAAAAGCATGCAACAAATCCATGCCAACTAAGACGGGCACGGCCAAACACAGGCCGCCGTGGTGGAGCGAGGAACTAGAGCAGCACAAACGTGGGGTTATCGATCTACATCACCAACTACATATTGCCAAAAGATTAAACCAGAGTGTAGATCAATTAGCTAGCGAGCTAGCACTCAGTAAGGCAGACTATGCGCAAAAAATCAAAAAGGCCAGCACGGAGAATTTTAGACAGTTCTGCGAACTCCAAACCAAGGAAAATGTCTGGTCACTGACTAACCGACTGCTCAGGGTCACATCTCCATCACAGCCTCCGGTAACCCTTAACATCAATGGTGTACACACCGCGGAGGCAAAGGAGACAGCTCAAGCCATGCTAGATCACTTTTTCTCGGATGACTCTCCTGACTGCGAGGAGCGCCACAGAGTCCTCCGAGAAAACATGTCGAAAAAACCCTCCACACATGACGATCTTCCTTTCCAGGAAAGTGAAATTCTGGAGATCCTCGAATCTATGAACCCACACAAGGCGCCGGGACTAGACGGGCTAACGTCGGATATATGTCTCCACTTCGCGAATAACTACCCCCAATTAATCACCAATATCATGAACAGATGTCTCCAACTTGGGAAATTCCCCAAACAATGGAAAATGGCATACGTCAAAATAATCCCTAAACCTGGGAAGGGCAGCTATTCCGAACTTGGCTCGTTCCGTCCTATTGGCTTGATCGCTGTCTTGGGAAAACTTTTGGAGAAACTATTCATCAAAAGAGTGAACTTTGCAGCGGCTCGGGCCGGCACATCCAACTCAAGACAATTCGGGTTCAAAGAACAAGTCAGTACCACTACAGCCCTACACACCGCTATCAACAAAATTAAAGAAGCCAAGGAACAACGCCTGCAGGTGGTCGCTGTCTCGCTGGACATTAAAGCGGCCTTTGACAACGCATGGTGGCCCGCGCTGTTCAACAGACTGAGGCAAATTGGCTGCCCGCAAAATATCTTCGGCCTTATTTTGGATTATGTCCAAAATAGGGAAGTCATATTAGACCATGCCAACTGCCGGGTCACCAAAAGAATGTCAAAGGGGTGCATACAGGGCTCCGCTTGCGGACCCATTCTGTGGAATATTGTGCTGGACGAGCTGTTGGAGTTGGAACTACCGTCGGGATGTCACATCCAAGCATTCGCGGACGATGTCCTGTTGATAGTCACGGGGAAGCAGGCTAGCGATGTTCAGAGCTCGGCTTGTCGGGCCCTGGACATGATAACGCAGTGGGGACGCGAGGTTAAACTCGAATTTGGACCCACCAAAACGCAGGTCATCGCATTCACTCCAAAAGCCAAGAGCGTAACTTTGTGTATGAACGGGCATACGCTGCAGCTGGCCCGGGAAATTAAACTCCTGGGTATCATTATCGACGAAAAGTTAATTTTCCATAATCATATAAAGTATGTCATCGCCAAGACCTCGCGCATATTTGACAAAATCTGCTTGTATACCCGGCCAACCTGGGGGGCACACCCCGAAAACATAAGGGCCATATATAACCACGTTATAGTACCTATTGTCACCTATGCTGCTGGGATCTGGGGGCAAGTAGCCACTAAAAAATATGTAAAACGAAAGCTCGCCAGCATGCAGCGGTGTTTTGCTATAAAGGCAATCAAAGGGTTCAGAACAGTGTCTACCAATGCAGCGCTGGCATTGGCACAGTTCATGCCTCTGGACCTAAAAATCGACGAGGTCTACACTGTTGAAATGGCGCGTCTCACTGGGACCACTCGGTACCTGCCGGGCGATGTGGGCCTGGAGAAACCCACCCCTGTTGCGGAAATGCTTCATCCTGCTCAGAGAGTAAATGTGGCGCCAACATTAACTGAGGACAGACCGGATGAACAGCAGCAGCAGGATGCTAACGCTGCATATATCTACACCGACGGCAGCAAGCTAGACGACGGTGCTGTTGGCGCTGCATTTGTTTGCATGCAGGGTGATGTACCAGCAGTTACCAAAAAATTTAAACTACACGATTGTTGCTCCGTGTTCCAGGCTGAACTTTTAGCCATACGCAAAGCTTGTGAATGGGCCACTCAACAAAACTACGGGCACATAAACATCTATTCAGACTCTCAGTCTGCGTTGCTCGCGTTGGCTAATCGCAGCAATGCCCACCCTTTAGTTCACGCGATCCACAAATCAATCCATCATTACTCAGGTAAAGTGAAGGTGGCATGGGTGAAAAGCCACGCGGGCAATGTTGGAAATGAGACTGCCGACGGTGCTGCCAAAGCCGCTACAAAATTGCATAGTTCACATCATTATGACCGTTTCCCTATATCCTACTTAAAGAAAATTTTAAAAAAACGGAATCTAGAAGCTTGGCAGCATCGGTACAGCTCCGAACCGCAGGGGAGCCACACACGGTCCATGCTGCCCACAATAGCCCAAATTGGAAGCCTCTTCAGCGTCACTGAAAGAGGCTTCCATCTAACTCAAATTCTAACAGGGCACGGCTTTCACAAACAGTACCTAAAACGTTTTCACATAACAGAAAATGATAAGTGCCCATGCGACAACATTGCCACGCAATCCATCGAACATCTACTAAAGCAGTGCCCCAAATTTACAAACGCCCGGTTCAGCCACGAATCCAAGTGTGCGTTTCTAGGAACCGACCCATACAGCCTTGCAGGGTTCGTGAAGAACGAGCGAGCGGTTCTCTCGTTCACGACTTTCGTCCGAGACATAGTCAGCGGACTGAAAAGCTTTAATAAAACATAAATTTAAAACCAACTGATCCCTCTAAAGTCCATCTTTCCTTCATTATAATAGATTAAATTCCACTAACATTCTGTATCAAATAGCAGAATTAAATTCTCTGACAAATAAGTCAGAGAACAAAGAAAAAAAAACCTAACCTAACCTAACCTAACCTAACCTAACCTAACCTAACCTAACCTAACCTAACCTAACCTAACCTAACCTAACCTAACCTAACCTAACCTAACCTAACCTAACCTAACCTAACCTAACCTAACCTAACCTAACCTAACCTAACCTAACCTAACCTAACCTAACCTAACCAGGAAATGACCCAGGAATTAGGCAACATTACTGCGCAGCTCCGCGGCATCAGCCTGGACGTCGAGCGCTGGCGAGCCGAAACGAAGGCACCATTTTCCGCACATGATGAGTCTCATCCTCTCCCAACAAGGTCAGAACCTGGGCCAATGCGCGAAGAAGACCACCTCCGCATTGAGAATACAATGAGAACTCTATTGCGGGACACTTTGTCTGCAGTGCCAACCCCGGGTCTTACAAAGGAAGAAGTAGGGGATAGGATTCAGGGAGCGGTCGCGCCAGTCGTAAATCTGGCAAAGACAATTCGGGAAGAAATCGCGGAGGTTAGGGATCTCACCCTCAGCGCCCCCACCCTTGCAGCTACAGCGATGACAGGCCTAGGACCAGAATTGGCAGCAGCGGACACAGCCGCCCAAATCCAAAAATCCGTAGCGCCAATCATCAGCAGGATGGAGGAGCTGGTAGCGGGAACGGTGGCCGCCGGCACCAGGGTAGCTACGTATGCCGAAGCACTTGGCCGCCATATAAAAACAGGTCCCCAACATCCTAAACCTGTTCATATCGATAAGGAAAAAAGGACACAGTCAACAAACTGCTATGGAGTAGTTGTGGAGTCGGTGGACCCCCGTAAGACCGGAGACGACGTCATCAATACGCTCAAACGTGACGTGGACGTTGTCGCCCTGGGTGTAGGGATAAATCGACTTCACAAATTAAAGGGGAATAAAGTGTTAGTAGGATGCCCCACCGCTGAGGAGGGCAGGGCCTTTTGCCAGGCTGTGAGGACGACATCAGTGGGATTAACAGCGAAACACACGACCTCCAAAAATCCCCTAATAAGAATCGTCGGCGTCACAAACGAGACTAGTGACGCGCAAATTATAGCGGCTATAAAATCCCCCCAAAACAAGGGCCTACTGAAGGACGTGCCGATAGAATCAGGTACACTAAAGGTAGCCAGAAGGACAAAAGGGCGCACCAAGGAAAGGTGCAACGTAATCCTGGAGTGCAGCCCGCAGATATGGGACTGTCTCGTTGACAGAACACTGCGCATTGGCTACCAAATGGTGCCAGCGGTAGACCAATCCCCGGTAGTCCAATGCTACCGTTGCCTGGGATATGGACACCATGCCAGGTTGTGTCGCGCCCCAGCACCCAGCTGTGGATACTGCGCGGGAGAACATGACACCCGTGAATGCTCAAATCGGGACGGCGCGCCTTACTGTACAAATTGCAAGGAGACATCAGATGACCCTCACCCGGCTTACTCCCATGTTTGCCCCATTTGGCAGAAATGGGATCGGATGGCCCGAGCCAGTGTAATCCATTGCTAAAGGCGCACCAGGTGACACAAACTCGACGCAGCCCGTTGCTTCTGCACGTAAGGAAAGCATTAAAGCAGTACAAGTCAATCTCGGAAGGGGTCGCGCTGCCACTCATGATCTGCTAAATGTGGCACTGCAACAAAATATAAAAGTAATTCTGCTGCAGGAACCCTACGTCGGCGCGGGCACATACTTGAAATCAAACCAAGGCAGGATCTATCAGCGGGAAGGTGGTCCGGAAACTGTACGAGCGGCAATCATTGTCACTGACCCCAACCTACGAGTTATAAAAAACCCTGACCTGATCACAAAAGACATAGTCGCAGTTAAGATAGAAATGGGTTCACTAGACCTAGGAATAGTAAGCGTTTACCTCGATGAAACACAAAACATACAAACCCAGCTCAATGCCATATTAACTGCGGTCGATGGTTTGGGCACAAAACGTGTCTTGATTGGAGGTGACCTTAATGCCAAGAGCCGTTGGTGGGGATGTGAGGCGGATGAGGACAGAGGAAGAGCGGTAGAGGACATGATGGCAGAGAGGGGACTGCAAGTCTTAAATGAAGGAAATACCCCAACCTTCTATGTATTTAGAGGTGGCATTCTGTACTCTAGCATTCCCGACGTCACACTCACAACAACAGAGTTACTGCCCCTAATCACAGGTTGGAAGGTGGATACAGAAATGCTTCAGCTCTCGGATCATAGACCGATTACGTTTAATATAAACGCAAAAAACTCATACGGGAACACAACGCGACCCACGACCAGGAAGTACAACACCAACAAGGCCGATTGGGAGAAATTCCGGGAAGAACTGAGGGGATTCTTGTCCACAGACCAAATAACGGAATCCACTCTTTTGAGAATACAAAACCCTGCTGACCTGGACTTGATCGTTGAACGACTCACGGAACGAATAACCAAAGCTTGTGACAGAAGTATCCCACCCTTAAGGCACGTACAGAAACCACGATCGAACAAATGGTGGTCTCCCGCCTTGCAAGCCCAGAAAGAAGAGGTGAAGCGACTGCGACGCCGGATCCGGGGAGCGAACCCCCAAAGAAAGAGTGCTGTAATCCAGGATTACACAGATGCCAGAGCAGCCTACAAGGATGCCATAGAATCGGCCATTTTTGAGAGTTGGAAAAGTTTCACATCCAAACAGGACAAAGAGGAAATTTGGGATGTTACGTATAGGATCATAAAAGCGAGCAACCAGGTGGAAGAAGACTGCCTGTTGAGAGATCCGGACAGCAATAACTTGCTGGATCCCCGTCAGTCCGCGGAGCTCCTAGCGGCTACATTTTACCCACCCGACGAGCCAAGTACTGACAACGTGGACCAGGCCCAAATTCGCGTAGAGGCAGAATCTCTAACACAGCGGCTTAAGCAAGGGAAGCACGACCATAAACCCTTTACATTATGGGAGATTAAAAGCGTTATTAAAAATATGAGCCCTAAAAAAGCCCCCGGGTCGGACGGATTCACTGCGGACATATGCGCCCAAGTGTTAGAGGCAGTCCCAGCCACACTCCTTGCAGTATATAACGCGTGTTTGCGACTGGGCTACTTTCCCAAAGCGTGGAAAAAAGCGGCCATCAGGATAATCCCCAAACCCGGCAAGGATAACTACACAAACCCAAAATCATTTAGACCAATAGGGCTTCTGTCGGTTTTGGGGAAAATCCTAGAGAAGGCCATTGCAAATAGGCTTTGGTGGACACTTGGCACCTCGAATGGCCTCAACCAGCGGCAGTACGGGTTCGTACCGCAGCGTAGCACTGAAGATGCACTTTATGACGCCGTCACGCAGATTCTGGAGGCCCGCAGCCGAAGCGAGATTGTAGTGGTTGTGTCGTTGGACATCGAGGGAGCGTTCGACAACGCCTGGTGGCCTTATATGCTTCTAGAGCTTGAAAGGAGAGGAGTGGATCCTGCCGAGTTGGCCACCATCGCTAACTACTTAAGTGATCGGACGGTTGAATTATCTTACGCCGGCGAAACTGCGAAACGTAAAACAAATAAGGGATGCATACAAGGTTCAACATGCGGCCCCCTCCTGTGGAACGTGCAGCTGGACCCTCTACTACGAGATACGGCACACACACGAGCCCACATTCAGGCCTTCGCTGATGACATCCTCATTATTGCCTCGGGAAAGACATCGGCTCAGGTAGAGAGAGATGCCAATGAGGCGCTCCAAATTGTGGCAAACTGGGGCCGGAAAGCTAAGATGAAGTTTGCGGCTCATAAAACTCAGGCAATTGTGATCACCCGCAAACTGAAGTTTGACCAGCCCAAATTATATCTTGAAGGCAATGGAATTCACCTATTTGAGAACCTAAAGGTGCTGGGTCTCACCCTGGATAGAAACCTTAACTACAGCGCTCACCTGAAGGAACAAACTACCAAAAGCCTTAACCTGTACAAGAAGGTGGCCCGAGCGACGAGAGCTACGTGGGGATTGAATAGTGTAATAATAAAAACTCTGTATACGGTGGTAGTGGAACCAACAATGCTGTACGCCGCAGGAGTGTGGGGTAAGGCGGCTTCCAGTCGGTGGAACCAGACACTTCTAAACCGCATGACCAGAAACTTTACAATATTAATAGCAAAAGCCCACCGTTCGTCGTCGCTTACAGCTACTGCTGTAATGGCTGGAATCCTGCCACTGGATCTCAGAGCAGGGGAGCTTCGTCAGGTGTACGAAATTAAGAGAGGGAAGCCCTTGGCAGAGTTACCGGGCAGAACCCTTGAGACACGGGCCAATAAATTTGACTTGCCCCATCCGGCACACAGAGAGCCGATCTCTTTTAATCTAGTAACGGATTCGGCTGACATTCCTAGCCAGGACACAGACATAGTCTGCGCGTACACCGACGGCAGCAAGTTGGAAGGCAAGGTGGGGGCAGCAGTCACGATCTGGAAGCATGGCAAAGAAACAAAACGAGCCAGTTTCCGACTAGCCGAATACTGCAGCGTTTATCAGGCGGAAATGACAGCGATCCTGCGCGCTCTACAGCTCATCGGACAGGATAAACCCAAGACAACGCACATCCTAAGTGACTCAAGGTCGGCCCTTGAGGCCTTGGCAAACCCCGACAATTTAAACCCCCTAGCGCATAGAATCAGAATCGAGACCAACAAATTGAAAATAATGGGACACAAAGTTGAGTGGTTCTGGGTCAAAGCGCACGTAGGGATTCAGGGTAATGAGCGGGCAGACGAACTTGCGAAAAAAGCCGCCCTGACCAACAAACAAGCACCGTTCTACGACGCCTTCCCATTGTCTCATGCGAAGAGACTTGTAAGAGATCGTACAATAGATGCATGGCAGAAGAGATTCGAAGACGCCAATACAGGGGAAGCCATGAAACTCTTCGTAACCGATGTCCGATTAGCTCATAAAGTTTTTCGAGGGATGCACTTCACCAACATGGAGGCGCAGATGTTTACCGGTCATGGAGGTTTCCGGAAATATCTCTTTAAGATGAACCTGGCCCCATCCCCATTCTGCGTCTGCGATGACCGATCTGAGGAGGATACCAAACACATAATACTAGACTGCCCACGTTATGGTGCTCTCAGGCTGGATTGTGAGTTCCGACTGGGGATGGAGCTCAATAAAGAAAATATTATAGCAGCTTTCGAAGACAGACATCACCGGGAGGCACTACTGAGCTTCTGTCGGAGAGTCGTGCGTTCCGCTGCTCGAGCAAATGGATCTACCGCAGCTGACTAAACGATATTTCATTTCGCGATAATATGGCGAAAGGGAGAAGAAGGGGGAGAAAGGGAGAGAGGGGGAGAAAGGGGAAAACGCTGAAATAATGACAGTACAATAATATTGCAAAATTTTCAATTCAAAATTGCCAAGTAAGTGTTCATCCTAATTTTGAATTTTATTAATATGATTTATATTTTAATTTTCAGTAGGCTTTAACTTGTACATTATTATTTTAAAATTTTAATTTTACTAATTTAATTTTCTTAATTATTTCAATTTATTATTATTATTTTATTTAATAACTTTTATTTTATTTATTTTAATTGTAATGTACCTTATTATTCTGATATATTGTACTAGGAAACAAGTAGTATTGTACTAGTAACAAGGAATAAATTACTATAAGATAGGAAAAAAAAAAAGAAAAAAAGGAAAAAAAAAAAAAAAAAAAAAAAAAAAAAAAAAAAAAAAAATGAATACAAGCTATAAATGACAGTGTGGCCGTAACTGGAATAAAAAAAAAAAAAAAAAAAAAAAAAAAAAAAAAAAAAAAAAATTGGTATCATATCCTGAGATTTTAATATGTATAGAACTAAAACTGCCGCATTATCCCACAGTGGCAAGATATCGCTAGTAGGTTTTCCAAGCAGGTGGTGTTTTAGCCGGTAAGAGTCCGGCACTACCTGGGTCCCTTCCCAGGTGTCCATGAGGATTTCACCACCTGCTTGTAAAAATAAATATAAAAAAAAAAAAAAAAAAAAAAAAACCTAACCTAACCTAACCTAACCTAACCTAACCTAACCTAACCTAACCTAACCTAACCTAACCTAACCTAACCTAACCTAACCTAACCTAACCTAACCTAACCTAACCTAACCTAACCTAACCTAACCTAACCTAACCTAACCTAACCTAACCTAACCTAACCTAACCTAACCTAACCTAACCTAACCTAACCTAACCTAACCTAACCTAACCTAACCTAACCTAACCTAACCTAACCAAAAAATTTTGGGTTCCCAAATCTTAGTCTGATTTTGCTGCCGCTTATAAATACATTTACTTATCCCAAAATAATAGCTTTGCAATAGATTAAAAGTAGATTCAGTTGTAAACTCACCTATTACTTACCAAATTTCATATAACTCAATTTTGGACATTTTTTCATCACTTTTTCGCTCCTGACGCCTTTTTCTTCAAATTTTTTCTTGTTTTTAAATTTTTATCGTCTACTCCTCACCGCCCCGCGTCGATTTGTAGCGTTTCCGCCGCAAATCGGCAAAAAATCAGCTCTCCAGGCCACCTGTAGTCAATTTAAAACATCAAAATTTTACATTTTTATTTTTTACCAAAAATTTTTCAACAAAATTAAAATAGTTTACTTACCTTTTTGACTCCTCCAGTCGCGCCGCGTCGATTGACGTTTGATTTGTAGAAATCGGTTCAGTAGTTTTATTTTAATTTACATTTTTCTAAATTTGAGGTACCAAAAGTTTACCTTATACCGAAATTACGTATATAGATTCAAAATTTTGGGTTCCCAAATCTTAGTCTGATTTTGCTGCCGCTTATAAATACATTTACTTATCCCAAAATAATAGCTTTGCAATAGATTAAAAGTAGATTCAGTTGTAAACTCACCTATTACTTACCAAATTTCATATAACTCAATTTTGGACATTTTTTCATCACTTTTTCGCTCCTGACGCCTTTTTCTTCAAATTTTTTCTTGTTTTTAAATTTTTATCGTCTACTCCTTACCGCCCCGCGTCGATTTGTAGCGTTTCCGCCGCAAATCGGCAAAAAATCGCCCTCCCGCCCACCCTGGTTTCATCAGGCAGGTAAACTTTGTAGCCAACAAGGCCAAAAGTGAAAGTACAACAGAATTCTTAGATCGCAGAATCTGGGAGCCGCGGCAATTATATATTGATACAACGAAGGCTTTTTGGCCAGACAGACAAGTGAGCTCTATACAGAGTCACAGAACCATCGATTTTAACTATACAACTTATACAAACTTTATTTTATTCATTTGACGACCACCACTCCAAAATGATGGGCAGAACCCCAATTAAACAAGTTAGTGGTGAGGCAAGCTCACAAAAGTCCCCATCTCCGCCGAAAACAGTGACCTTATCGGTAAGGCGGAGTATAGGGGAGTGGGAAACAGGCTCTAATACAATGACCAACACCTCGCCAGTATCAACCAAGACAACACAGGCTGGACCTGCTGCAATAAAAGGTAAGCAAATACTGACACAGGAGGGAAAGGAAACCAGCAAGACGACCCGAACGGACCAAAATCCGTCACCTAAAATTGTCTACAAAGACAAAATGACGGAAGCTAGAGCCTGCTTAACCAAAGTTAAGATTAACCTGAATAACTCCAGGAACTTAAGAGCAGATATCAAGGCTGGAGTAATAGAAGCGACGGACAGGCTCTTTAAAATAGCAAAGGAGTTAGAGGTGGAACTGAGGGGTAACAAAGAGAAAGGAATACTAACATCTCCTCCCTCCTTGAGCCTAGACCAGAGATCCGGAAAAGAAAAGGAAAATACACAAGGGAGGAAGGAACACGAGGAGAAAGAACAAAAAATAGAGGAAAAACAAGATATTATAGAAATGAAGAAAATAATTTCAGAACATACCAAGCTCCTAGAAAATAACACAAAACAAATGCATGAGCTCAATGAAGAATTAAAGAAACATAAAACGTCATTAACTACATACGCTAGTATAACAGCGAGCCAATTAGCCCCGATAATGGGAAAATCGGAAACATTAAACAAAACACTCCACTCCGTAGTAATTAGCTCAAAGGACGAACACGAGACGGGAGAGAAAGTGTTAGAAAGAGTTCGGAAAGAGGTAGATGCCAAGGAGGGATGGATAGAAGTAAGAAAAGTAAGAAAAGCTAAAGATAAAAAGATAATAATTGGGCTAGACACAAAAGAAGAAAGAGATAAACTCAGGAGCAGGCTAGAAAGAGAAGGGACGAACCTAAACGTGGAGGAAGTGAAAAACCGCGACCCGCTTCTGGTTCTTAGGAGCGTCCTCGTCATACATACGGACGAGGATATCCTAAAAGCGTTAAGGAACCAGAACAGGGAGGTTTTCCGCGACCTCCCCGAAGAGGAAAATAGAGCCGTAATTAGATACAGGAGAAAAACCAGAAACCCTCACACAGGGCATATAGTGCTTAGCGTATCGCCAACAATATGGCAACGTGCAACGAGAAAAGGAGCAGTGCATATTGATCTCCAAACCATCAGAGTGGAGGACCAGTCACCGCTGGTCCAGTGCACGCGCTGCCTTGGCTATGGCCATGGGAAGCGGTTGTGCACTGAACCGGCGGATCTGTGTAGCCACTGTGGCGGTCCTCACATGAAGACAGAATGCGCTGAATGGGCTGCAGGAAAAATACCAACGTGCAGAAACTGCATACAAGCAAAAACAGATAATGCTGGTCACAATGCATTCGATACAGCCTGCAGTATACGTAGGAAATGGGATGCCCTGGCCAGGGCAACTGTAGCTTACTGCTAAGGGCACCCAAAATCAGACTAGTCACTACAAAATAGTACAGGCTAACCTACAAAGAAAAAAGCTCGCAACCAACGAACTATTAATAGAAGCAAAAAAGCGAAAGATCGCCATCGCCCTCCTGCAAGAACCCTATGTGGGAGGTGCTAAAGAAATGAGCCGTCGTAAGGGCGTCCGAATATACCAAAAAACAGGTTCCGGAGAAGAGACTACGAAAGCCGTCATAGCAGTGTTTGACAGCGACCTAAATGTCACACAATATCCAAACCTCACCACACACAATATCTGTGTGGTGGAAATCAGCACAATGGATTGGGAAATAGTATTCATATCCTTTTACTTTGAACCGGACCCCCAGCCTATAGAACCGTACCTAGACCATATCACAAAAATTAAACAACTAATGGGATCGAAAAGGGTGATAATCGGAGGCGACGCAAACGCAAAGAGCATTTGGTGGGGCAGCCCGGACAGTGACATTAGGGGAGACAGCGTGCTGCGAACACTCGAAGAATTAGATCTAGAAGTATTGAACAGAGGAACAACACCGACCTTTGATACAATAAGGGGTGGTAAACGTTTAACTAGCTTCGTCGACATAACAGCGTGCTCGACGGATTTGATGGACCTGGTTGAAGACTGGCGCGTTGATGCCGGACTAACGAGTGCTGACCATAGCGGTATTCTCTTCAAAATTCTTCTTAAGAGATCAAAAGGCATAAAAATCCACAGAACCACACGAATTTTTAACACCAAGAAGGCTAATTGGACAAGTTTTCGTGAGAAAATGAGGCAATTACTGACAGAAAAAGGACTTACAGCACAACAAATTAAAGAAACCAAAACAATAGATCAAATTGAAATATTAATAAATAAATACACAATAACAATAGAAGAGTCTTGTAACTATAGCATGCCTAAAAAGAAAAATGAAGAGCAACTTACCTTACCGTGGTGGTCGGATGAACTCGCAGAGTTGAAACGGGAAGTCGCTACCAGGAAACGTCGAATAAGATGCGCAGCTCCGGAACGAAGGTCGGTCGTAGTCGAAGATTACCTGAAACACAAGAAAGAATATGAGGAGAAAGCTACCAAAGCTCAAATAGACAGCTGGAAGGAATTTTGCCAAAAACAAGACAAAGAAAGCCTATGGGACGGCATTTATAGAGTAATAGGTAGGGCCACAAAAAGGGAAGAAGACACACCGCTTGAAAAAAACGGAAGAGTACTGGATGCACAAGAATCGGCACAGCTGCTGTCAGAGACCTTTTACCCAAAAGACTCTACCGAAAATGACAGCGAGTACCACCGGAAAGTTAGATTAAAGGCCGAAAAAGTGAATGAAGGCCAGCAAGATAATACTTCCGAACCTCCATTCACGATGACGGAACTAAAACGAGCATGCGAGTCTTTCAACCCTAAAAAAGCGCCGGGAGCAGATGGGTTTACAGCCGATATATGCTGTCAGGCTATTCAAAGTGCTCCAGAGACTTTCCTGGCACTCTTAAATAAATGCCGGGAACATAACTACTTTCCTAAAATATGGAAGGAAGCAATCGTAGTGATTCTAAGAAAGCCGGGCAAGGAAAACTACGCCACCCCGAAATCCTACAGGCCCATAGGATTGCTTCCCCTTCTGGGAAAAATATATGAAAAAATCATAGTCTCCAGGCTAAAGTTCCACCTCATTCCGAGAATAAGCAGCCGGCAATACGGATTTATGCCGCAGAAGAGTACAGAAGACTCCCTCTATACCATGGTGCAACATATTCAAGCAAAATTAAGCGAAAAGAAGATCGTTACGCTGATCTCGCTAGATATAGAGGGGGCTTTTGACTCCGCATGGTGGCCGGCAATAAAGGTCCGTTTAGCCGAAGAAGAATGCCCATTAGGATTGAGGAAGATAATTGACAGCTATCTCCAACATAGAAAAGTTAGGGTCAGATACGCAGGAAAGGAGCAGGCGACAGATACCAGCAAAGGATGCGTTCAGGGCTCGATCGGTGGACCGATTCTATGGAATCTCCTGTTGGACTCTCTCCTGAAAGACCTGGACAACAAGGGCGTATACTGCCAAGCTTTTGCAGACGACGTGGTTCTTGTTTTCGACGGAACAACAGCATTGGAAATTGAGGAACGTGCCAATGCGACCCTCGAACATGTTCGGAAATGGGGAGAATACAACAAGCTAAATTTCGCACCACACAAGACTAACGCTATGGTCATGACAAAAAAGCTGAAGTATGATACCCCAAGACTGAACATGGGCGGGGTGAACATTGGCATGTCCAACGAAATCAAAATGCTGGGTGTCACCGTCGACAACAAGATGACGTTTAATTCGCACGTCTCAGATGTCTGTAGGAGAGCCATAGGGGTCCACAAGCAGCTAACAAGAGCGGCAAAGGCAAGTTGGGGACTCCACCCTGAAGTCATCAAGACAATATATGTCGCGACGGTGGAGCCGATCATTCTATACGCTGCTAGCGTGTGGGCCCCGGCAGCCGAGAAGCTGGGAATAAGAAAACAGCTGGCAGCGGTGCAGAGGGGGATAGCACAGAAGATATGCAAAGCATATCGCACTGTATCCCTAAACTCTGCACTGCTGCTGGCGGGATTGCTCCCCCTTGACCTCAGAGTCAAAGAAGCGGCCGCTTTTTACAAAGTAAAAAGAGGACTACCACAACCAGAACTATACGGTCGAGAGGTTGAGCTAAAGACTCCAGCCACAGCAATACCACACCCAGCAGAACACAACGACATCAACATAATAAGCCTGATGGATCAAAGCCAGGTTGATGCCCATAGTGCATACGACATCCGGATATTTACGGATGGAAGTAAAATAGGCGGTAAAGTGGGAGCAGCTTTGACAGTATGGAACAATACAGCTGAAATAAAAACAAAAAAGCTAGCCCTGCCAGACTATTGCACCGTCTATCAAGCTGAACTGCTGGCTCTGTGCAAAGCCACGGAGGAAATTAGGAAGAACAATGTCTTAACGTTTGGAGTCTACAGCGACTCGATGGCTGCCCTCCAAACTGTTGCAAACCACGATAACCTTCATCCACTGGCCGTGGAAGCAAGGGCAAATATATCATACTCGATTTTTCAAGGAAAAACAGTAGCGATGCATTGGATTAAGGCCCATGCCGGTTTGGTGGGCAACGAGAGGGCAGACCAGTTAGCAAAAGAGGCAGCCGAAAGCTCCAAGAAAAAGCCGGATTACGACAGGTGTCCAGTTTCATTCGTCAAGAAAAATCTTCGGGCGACTACACTTGACGAATGGAACAAACGCTACACCACTGGGGACACCGCGTCTGGAACAAAGCTGTTCTTCCCGGATGCGTTGGCCGCACACAGGGTAATAAAGAAAATAGAGCCCGGAAACATACTGACTCAGATTATGACTGGACATGGTGGTTTCTCGTATTACCTAAACCGATTCCGTTGCAAAGACAGCCCGGCCTGTACCTGTGACAACGAAAAAGAAGAAACCGTAGAACACATTTTATTAGAGTGCCCCACATTTGCAGCCAAACGATATGACTTGGAACAATTATTACAGTTGGAACTAAAAAGCGAAAATATAAGCAAAATAATGGACAGCGGGGATAGAGAAGTTTTTCTACAGTACAGTATAAAAATAGCAAACGTCGTAATAAATAGGAACAAATAAACAAGAAAGACATATATACATAAACACACTACTACTTATATGTAAAATAGATATATAAAATGTATTATTAGCATTCGATAGGTAAATTCAAAAATACTGTACAATATCAAACAAACACACATATATATATATATATATTAACAAACATTAATGTACTTATTTGATAAAACAGAACAGAATTAATTGTTTGCAAACTGAATTGTCTCCGATTATGTTGGAGGTAAAGACTAAAAAAAAAAAAAAAAAAAAAAAAAAAACCTAACCTAACCTAACCTAACCTAACCTAACCTAACCTAACCTAACCTAACCTAACCTAACCTAACCTAACCTAACCTAACCTAACCTAACCTAACCTAACCTAACCTAACCTAACCTAACCTAACCTAACCTAACCTAACCTAACCTAACCTAACCTAACCTAACCTAACCTAACCTAACCTAACCTAACCTAACCTAACCTAACCTAACCTAACCTAACCTAACCTAACCTAACCTAACCTAACCTAACCTAACCTAACCTAACCTAACCTAACCTAACCTAACCTAACCTAACCTAACCTAACCTAACCTAACCTAACCTAACCTAACCTAACCTAACCTAACCTAACCTTTTTTTTTTTTTTTTTTTTTTTTTTTTTTTTTTTAACGAAGGAAAGATCCATGTTACGGATACCCGACAGCTTGCAGGGGAGGCTGCCGGGTTATGTGGGACTCCACGCCAGAGTGACGTGCCTACCCACTAAAAAACCTTCGGAGTTCCATCTCAACCGCTTTTGCCGGGGACACGGGAAGGAAATACGACCGCGAACCCCGGCGCGGCTGGCCGCCAAAGCAGCCCCTCCTCGGGGACGACTGAGCGCCCCCCCACTCACCAAGTAGGCGCGTCCGGAACTCACGGACGCGCCGTACCTCCTTGGGCCAATTGAGAGGCGGCAGACTCCCACGCAGTCCACCGCCTGTGGCCCCATGGGAGCCAGAAAAACTGGCTCCCAGCGGCGGAGAAGATAAAAGGCTCCGCCGCTTGCCTCTCGCCGCAAACACGGTGCGGCACCGCTCGGCCGCGGAAGAAAGGGAGATCGGCAACGCAGCACCGAAACTCCCTCTCCTCCGCGACCGATCTCCAACCACAGCCACGGCGGTGTGGCCCCGCCTGAAGCGCCGGGAGAGCAATAAAATATTCCCCTCCCGGCGGCTCCACCTCGGGTGGGGGGAGAACTTCCCACTCCCCCGCCGCCCCAATGGGCGCATCCTTGCGGACGCGCCCCTCCCCGGGTGGGGGGAGATCTTCCCACTCCCCCGCCGCCCCATTGGGCGCATCCCAGCAGGCTCAAGGCCGAAGCCGAGCCCGCGGGAGCGCCCCTCCTCGGGTGGGGGGAGAACTTCCCACTCCCCCGCCGCCCCAATGTGGGCGCTCGCTGCTGGTACCTACAGCAGGAGCGCCCCCGCGCGGGTTCCTCTTCGCTTCCCCGTGGCCGGGACTACCACGGGTACTGAGCCCCCCCGGTACGACAAACCGGGAACCACCTCGGGGGGGAACCTAACCTAACCTAACCTAACCTAACCTAACCTAACCTAACCTAACCTAACCTAACCTAACCTAACCTAACCTAACCTAACCTAACCTAACCTAACCTAACCTAACCTAACCCAGTTACGGCCCGTCAGCCGCCGAGAACACCACGTTTTTAAAGCGTTCCGTAATTAAAAATTCATAACTTCGGCAAATTTAGTGCTACAATCAATCTAATAGTGTCAAATTGTTAGTGAAGTGACGCCCGAGGTGCTCCCAAGTGCCTCCTACTAGGATTGCAGTGGTAAAGTGACGTAAAGTGGCAAAAACACAAAAAGTGAACTTTTTCAAAACTTTGACCGCGTGCGGCGGCCAAACGAGATCGAGAACCCCCACTTTTTATTGTGTCTCCGGATAGCCCTCAACAAGCCCCGTCGAGTGACACCCCCTCCGGAATTTTCCGGCGCCCCCCTGCTGAGAAAATAGCAGAAAAATAAAAACCACGTGGCCACGAGGTGGGTGAAGGAGCGTCGTGCGGCTGCATCTGGACACACCGTTGGAAGGGTCTTCTCTCGCACTGCCAGAAACCAGTTCCAGAAGAATTTTCCGACCTACGGGTAAAAAGTTATTGTTATTAGAAATTCAAAACTTCTACTTACCCCCACTCCTGTGCTAATGGAGACGCGTGGGATTTGACGCTGCAGAACAAAGCGGGACAACAAGTTCTTTGAGGCTGCGAAAAAAGAAAAATTTTAATTAGCGTAAGTTAGGAATTATTCCCGGAAAATCCAAAATTTCTTTTTTCCTATTTAAATAGTTTTCCTAAAATTTTTCCGGAATCGTAAATAGAGTGTTAGTCAGATATTAGTAATAGAAACAGGAATCAAAAGGAATTTCCGGAATCGGTCGACAAACAAAGACGCTACGTCATTTTTGGTATTCGGGACCCCAGATCCCGAGGGAGTCTGAAAATCGTTTTTCTGGACACAGATCCTACATGTTGACGTCGAGCCGATCCTGGGGATACTTTTGATTTTTTCCTGCGATCACTGGATCCGGAGATCCCCTCCATTTTTTGGACATTTTAAGTAGCTTTTCACTCTTGGCAATTTTCACAAAATTTCAAAAATTTTTTGCTCCGGAACCAGAGGTTGTAGGAACCCGGGGTTTTCACCCTAGACATTAGCGTCCTTGGGACTATTTGGAAAAAATTTCTCGGGAGTTTTCCAATTTTCACGGAAAATTTTCCGGAAAATTCTGGGAGACTCCTCAGAACTTCAAAACTTAATTCAAATACGCTGACAACCCCGAATAAGCCGAAAACCGCGTTCTCCTAGGACCAAAATTGAGTAACTCAGCTCCGGAAAACTGAACCCCGGACTCAGTTTTGGCAAACTTCAAATTTTTTTATCTCCTTAACGGTTTGTCCTACAGGAACGCGGTTTTCATTAAAGGGATCAGTGGCCCCGGGACTATCTCCAAAAAATTCAACACGGCTCTACATAGAGTCATATTGTAGAGGGCCGTAACACCTAAATTAACAGTCCGAAATTTTTCAAAATTCGGATTTAACCCATGACTGCCGGCTTCCAGGCCGGGAATAACAAGTCGACTCTAGATAGAGCCTACCGTCTCTACAAAAAACTAATTTCGACAGAGATCGTATTTTAATTACTCGAAATACGTAATATTAGCTAATAAGTCGACAGGTAGAGCCTCTTTACAGCTCTACCATTTTTAATTGTATCAAAATAATTAGGTTAAGAAAAGTCTATTTAAGTAAATTGGAAAGAACTGAGGAAAAGAGCAACAAGGCTCTGTTTTATCCCGGTTCGACGATTTTCTCCTAGGAAAAAATCTGGAAACCACCCCATCTTCATCAGTTCTCTCCAGTGCTTGAGTAGCAAGACCAGGGTTCAGGAAACCCTGTATTATATTTTTATTTTTTAAATTGTTTTAATTTAATTTATTATTTGAGATTTTAACTGAAATTTGATTTTATTAATTATTATTTTAAATTTTAACTTAAATTACTATCCCATTTATACAACTTATACAAATTTACTTTTAACAAATTTTGACTCATACCTCCAATATGATTAGGACTCCAAACCACTCGGCAAAAACAAGTAGGGTGCTATTTAAAGAACCCGAAAGTGAGGTTATCTCCTACGATTTATCCTTATCGCAAGTGTCTCCTAATAAAACCCCGCATTTCCGGACAGAGGAAACTTTTTACGAGAGACACCCAAATGGCCTATCAACAGAGGCCATGAATAAAACATTTGCTGTAGAATCAACAGAAATTTACGATGAGGCCTATGCACAAATGCAGGCCTCAGGAAATATTAAAAATTCTATCAAAACTAAGGTGTTGGAGTGCCTGGACAAATTACACAACTTGGTACAAGAAGAGGAAGTGTTGAGACGTGATACCATTTATTACTTCAATCATGTCGCTCTGCCTCCGCCTCCACCCCCGACCTCTACCCCAGCCCTCAAAAACGGCCAAATAAACGACATCAAGGACCTTCTGAACGAAAACGCGCGACAGATGAGGGACATTCGAGATATGCTCGAACAACAACAAAAGATCGGTGAAGCCGTTACCTATGCCAGCATCGCCGCTGGCAAACTTGCTCTCCCCAATGTCACCGCGGGAAGGAAAGAAACCCTTCACACGATAGTGGTTTCCTCGAAAAACGATTTCGACACTGGGGAGAATGTACTTGAAAAAGTAAGGAAGGTAGTAGACGCCAAGGAGGGATGGGTGGAGGTTAGGAGAGTAAGAAAGGCCAAAGACGCCAAGGTAGTAATTGGCTTGGCCACAAAAGGGGATAGGGATAAGTTGCGGGAAAAGCTGCAATGTGTAAACTCCTTCAGCGTCGAGGAAGTGAAGAACCGGGACCCGCTTCTGATTTGTATAGGCGTCCTCAATTCGAATTCGGATGAGGACATAATTAAGGCCTATAGAAATCAGAACAGGGACGTATTCCGCGGCCTCGACGCTGAAGAAGATAGGGTAAAGATTAGGTATAAGAAAAAGGCTAGGAACCCTTTGACGAGCCACGCCGTGCTGAGCGTGTCGCCGTCTATTTGGGCCAGAACTCTGGAACGAGGAACGGTCCAAATAGACATGCAGACCATTAGGGTGCTGGACCAATCACCGCTGGTACAGTGTTCTCGCTGCTTGGAGTACGGCCATAGCAGGCGGTACTGCAAGCAGGAAGAGGACCTATGCAGCCACTGCGGGGGACAGCACCTGAAGGCTCAATGCACGGAGTGGCTGGCCAAAGCCCCGCCCACCTGCAATAATTGCAACAAGGCCGGCATGGCTGACGTAGCCCACAATGCCTTCAGCACGGTATGCCAAGTAAGGCAAAAATGGGATGCGATAGCCAGGTCGGCCGTTGCATATTGCTAAAGGCAAACTAATGTTGGATGTTCCCCCCTCCCACGGCCTCGAAAGTTGTAACCGAGTGCGGAGCTCACAGCGGACCCGCTCTGCGCCCGCTGCCCCCTCCCCAAGCATAAAGAGAAAGAGGAATGCATTGCATTCCTCAGCAAAAGTAAATAATGTACTTTTGTATAAAATAAGAGTGGAGAGGAGGAAGTATGGAGGCACAGCGGGAGCTGTGTGCGCTGCAGTCGGTAACACCTTGTAGGGTAATTAAAAATAATTACGCAGCATATTAATTTTAATATGAAATAAAAAGAGGCTTGGAAGGAAACAACAGTAGAACAATAGATATGAGGAAATTGGTGAATATAAACACATATAAATAAGCACATAGAAGAAGAGAAAAACATGCCCATACTTGTAAAAGAATATAAATATTATAAGATCAGAAAACTATAATAAGAAGGAGTAACAGATATTAATGTATAATAATATATAATGTATAAGACATTGTACAAAATGCAAAGATGTATTAGAAACAAAACTGTATAAGATTAGGAAAAGGATGTAAAATATGATACATAAATGTAATATAAAACGCAGTGTAAAGCTCGTTAAAGTAAAATAATAAATAAGTTCAAAGATATAATATATGCCTAATGATAATTTATACATAATATATAATTTAATATAGTATGACTTGACTCGCAAGAGAATAGTGGTAGCATATCATACTGTGATAAATAAAATTGTAAATAAATATAAAATTAAATAATGTGATAAATAATTATAGTAAAAATATGATTCAATGTAAAAACAGACTCCGAGAAATGTAGTCGGAGGAAAGTCTGTAAAGGTAGATGAGTAGAGGGTGTTTTTAGCCGGTAGGAGTCCGGCACTATCTGGGCACTCCCTTCCCAGATGTCCATGAAGGATTTTCATCCACTACTCACGCCTACAATTATAAAAAAAAAAAAAAAAAAAAAAACCTAACCTAACCTAACCTAACCTAACCTAACCTAACCTAACCTTTTTTTTTTTTTTTTTTTTGTCGGGGTGAAAATGCCTTCGCACCGTACCGCTCTGCGCGGGACAGCAGAGCGGGTGTGTGGGGCTTGAACCCACTAAAAACACCCCGGTGTCATCGCCTACCGCGTATGGCCGAGACTGTGGGCTATTCTCGCCCATGGTCCCAGCGCGGTGGCCGCTACCTAGGCGGCCTCGGCACGGCACGCTCAACGAACAGCCTCTCCTTTGCGAGAGGGTCGGAGCGGCCAGCAGGACTACTCTCTACCTGCGACGGTAAAGGCGCACATGACACTCGTGCGCCTTTCAACCCGGACCGTTAAGCCGGATGGCGGATTCCCGAATCCGCCACCCGACCGGTCTTTGTTACGGGGGCAGATGGTGCAGGCCATAAGCCCGCCTTCTGCGCCCTGTGCGCCGGCGGCGGATGGCGAGGTCAGTTGTGTCCTCGCGATCTCTCTCCGCCGCCTCTTTGCGGAGCATGACGCACTCCGCAAAGGCCTGCACCGCTGTCCACGACGTCTCACTGTCGACCATGCATTTGACCACGGTCGGCAGCGAGAGGTCGTCCCCCACGACCGCGCGTAGTTCGGCGCGGTCAACTGCCCAGGCTGGGCAGACTTCCAATGTGTGCTGGGCGTCCTCGTCCAGGCATCCGTCGCAATGGTGGCAAACGGCCGACGGCTCCCGTCCCGCTATGCGACACAGGTACTCTCCAAAGCATCCATGCCCGGAGAGCAACTGCGTCAAGCGGAAGGTCAGGGAGCCGTGCTGCCTCGCCAACCATTGACCCAAGCTGGACGGACTGCCTCAACGGTTCTACGCCCAGCAGTGGGCTGCTCCAGCCTCTGGCTCCACACCTCGATAGCGCGCTGATACAGCTCGTTGCGGCGTCCTGCGATCTCTCTAGGTGCCGGCCGGTGACCCCGTGACAGTGCCTCCTCTCGCCACCTGAAAAGGGAGGCAAGGATCTCAGCATCCAGGTCCCAGGGCATACTACCGGCCAGCACGCACGCTGCCTCCGCGGAGATCGTGCGATATCCCCTTGCGGCCCTGATCGCCATCACCCTCTGCGGTCTCCGCAAGAGGGCGATATTTTGGTTACTCAGGGCCTCTGCCCATACTGGGGCACCGTAGAGGGCCATAGATCGCACGACCCCCAAATACAACCGCCTGCAGGACGCCTCTGGCCCTCCCAAATTGGGCAAGAGCCGCGTCAGCGCACCAGCCGCCGCCATAATACGCGGCACCAAAGCCGCAAAGTGGGCGCCGAAATTCCACCTGCCATCAAGGACGATGCCAAGGTAACGCATCGTCGGCTTGATGGCGATGTGGACACCGCCAACCACAAGGCTAGAATCTGGCGGAGGCCCCCTCCGAGGGCCGTGGAAACACAACGCCTCGGATTTTTGAAGGGCCACCTCCAGACCCAGCCGGCGGATTCGGCGCACCACTTGCGCTACTCCCGCAGTCGCCAGCAATGACGCATCCCGGAATGTTGCACCGCGGGCGGTCACGAGCGTGTCGTCGGCATAGCAAACTACCGCGACGCCCGGAAGATTAACCGCCCGCAGCACCCAGTCGTACCCGATGTTCCACAGGAGTGGTCCTAAGACAGAACCCTGTGGAACACCGCGCGTCATTGCGCACTCCTTCCATCCGTCCCGAGCAGGAAATACTACCCTCCGATCTGAGAGGTAGTCCTGGATGAGCCGGCGCAGGTATGGTGGCACCCCGTGATAGCGGAGTGCCTCCAAGATGCAAGGCCAGGGGAGGGTGTTAAAGGCGTTGGCGATGTCGAGAGACACCACCACGACCACCTCACCCTGGGAGACCGCATCCTGCGCCATGAACTTCACTCTCAGAATGGCGTGGATGGTGGACTCTTCCGGCGGAACCCGTACTGGGAGTCCGCGAGGTTCGGACCCACTCGCTCGAGGTGCTCGACAAGGCGGTCACAAGTGACTCTTTCCAGCAATTTGCCAGCCTCATCGAGCACGACTAGAGGACGAAACCCAGACGGGGAATCCGCCGGTCGTCCCTCTTTCCTCAGCAGGACCAATCGTCCCGCTTTCCACGCCTTAGGAAACTTCCCCTGCTCGAGACAGGCGTTGAAGAGCCCTCTCAGTCGCTCCTCCAGGGCCTCTACTGCACCTAGAGCGAGGACCAACGCCTTTCCCGGTACACCATCTGGACCCGGGGCGACATTCCTTGCGCGCAATCTTTCCAGACCTGCGCGCAGTTCGTCCCGGGTTATCTCCGGGATCTCTTCTCGGTCCTCGCTCCGCGGCACCGATGGAGGAGCCATGCTGGGGGGTTCGATTGCCCCTCCCTGCGGGAACAGAGTGGCAATCACCTCTTCGAGGAACTGCGGCTCAAGACTCTGCGTCAGGGGGACGCCATACGGACGAGTCTTGTTACGGACGAGCCGGTACGGCCGTCCCCATGGATCGCGGTCCAATGTGGCCAACAGTTCCTCCCTTGCCGCTTCCTTTGCGGCCGCAATCGCGTTCTTCAGCGCGTTCTTCGCCTCCACTAGGGCTGTGCACAAGGCGGCCTCTTCAGCGTCGTCCCGGCGCCGCCTTCTCCGGTATCGGGCGTATTGGCGTCTAGCCTCACAACAGGCCTTCCGCAACTGCGAGAGTGCCGGCGACCACCAATACACCCACCGCCTGGGAGGACGAGTACTGGACCGGGGCATAGACGCGTCGCAGACAGCAGTCATTGCACCCCGGAACCACTCGGTCTCGTCCTCAACCTCCACGGTTACCGGCGCCCGGAACCAGCCCTGTAATATGGCCGCCTCCTTTAGCAGCTCTTTGTCGAGGCGCTTCAGCTGCCACCGCGGGCCGACCTCGTTCGGGGCCCAGTCCATGCTGCTCGGAGCGACCGAGGACGCAGAGAGATCGAACCGCACGAAGCGGTGATCGGAGAGCGTCTCCGCGTCCTCCACCACGCTCCAGCTCTGCACGCGGCGCGCCAACGCAGGGCTCGCGAACGAAACGTCCACGATAGAAGAGCCCTGCGGGCGCACGCACGTTGGAACTGAGCCCCGGTTTAACACGGCCAGCCCGACGGTGATGAGCCACTCCTCGATGACCAGCCCTCGCAACCGACGAGGGTCTCCCGGACGAAAGGTTGCCGGGCATCCCCACGCCGTTGATTCGGCGTTGAGATCCCCAGCAACAAGTACCGGGCGAGGGTGGCACCTGTGCACAAGCGCCTCGAGCTCGGCCATGAAGGTCTCGAACTCACTGAGCGGACGGTTGGGCGAGAAATACACGCCAATGACAACTAAGTCACCCAGTTGAGCCGAGACCATTCCATGGCCACGTACGACATCCCTTGGAGGCGAAGAACTCGCCGAAGACACGACGGCCACAAGACCATCCCGGTCCGACAACCAATTGTCCCGTGGAGGGACAAAGTACGGCTCAGCGACCACCGCCACGTCTATCAACCACTCCGCCATGCACTGAGAAAGCAGGTCCTGAGACCTGGCGCAGTGGTTGATATTCGCCAGGAGAAACTTTTGGGCCATACTTATTGGATGGCCGCCGTCTCCATCTCCTCGGCGTCCTGAGCCGTACGGGCGGGCTGCGTCTGGGCCGTGGCCACGGACGCATTACGCCTCCCTCCTCTTTTCTTGCGTGCGCTCGGGCATGATGCGCTCCCGACCCGGTGCTTTGCCGGCTTGCCGGCCCCAGCACACAGCACGCAGCTGGCTTCTGCGGCCGTGCATTGGGCGGCCTTATGGCCCGGCTTGCCGCAGCGATAGCACAGCGTGCTCCTGTCAGCCTCCGCAGTGCACGTCTGACTGACGTGGCCTACCTCAAGGCAGCGGTAGCACTGCAGAGGCTTAGTCGGCAGCAGCTTGACCTGCGCCGACACCCAACCAACAAGGAGCCGCTGGCCGCTGGTCAGCCGTTTGGCCGCCACGACTGGGCACCGAACCCAGGCTGTCCGAGTGCCACCATGGCCGTCTCGGATTTCTCCGACTTTGACTTCGGCCTCGGGGCACTGACCAACCCGGGCGATCGCACTACGCACCAGGTCTGGAGTCGCTGAGTCGCATAAGCCCAGCACGCGCAACTCCGCACACTTCTGCGGACGGGATACGTCCACCATCTGGGGGTCCAGAGCATCTCTTAGCTTTGAGGCTAGGGCGTCAGCCTTGGCCTCTTTCTCGACGCCCGCGATTTCTAAAATGCGGGCACCGGTAGCCGCCCGTTTCCATTTGACACCGGAGATGCCCAGCTCTTCGATGTCCACCTTCTGCTGGGCCAAGGCCATCACCTGCGCATAGGTGGTCCCCCGCTTTTCTGCATCGGGCTGTACCTTCAATACTACAGCAGCCGAGCGCGGGGGGCGCAGTTTGGGCAGTGGCCTTTCATTCGCTTTTTTAGGCCCAGCAGGGTTGCGGGCGGCCTGAGGACCAGTAGGGCCAGTTTGGCCAGCAGGTCCGGCAGCCCGTTTATTTTGGCGTTTGGCGCCACGTCGCGCTACCTCCGTCCAAGGCGTATCCATGGACGCAGGTGCCGGAGGCAGCGGGCGCGGCGCCGGGCCCTTTGCAGCGGGCTTCGCTTTAGGCGCCGCCTCAGACGGCGCCGTCTTTTTGTCCGGCTGACTCGGCGCCGTCTTCTTGGCTGGCGGCTGTAGAGCTGCCGGGGGTGCGACGGCCGATGTCGACGGTGTTGGTACCGGCGGGGGAGGCTCGACTCGCGCCTTTCCCTTTTTGCCCTTTTGCCCCTTTTTGCCCTTTTTGGGCTCAGGGGTGGGCTTAGGCGGAGATTTCCGCCACTGCGCCGTTGTACTCTTGACGGGGCTCACGCCTGTCTGCGGAGGCTCCTCGTCGTCGTCTTCGTCATCAGACAACATGTCCGACACCGCCGCTGCAGCGGTTGATATACGCCGGTCAGCAGCCAGCGGAGGTCGCCGCACAGGATCCGGCAGGAGGCGACCCTGTATTCCATCAAAGCGGGCATTGATGTATGGGCCCATCGTTTCCAAGATGAAGCGCTTTTGCGCTTCATCTGCCTCCTGCTGAGTCTCGGCCGTTGGCGCTGTTGCAGCCGGCACAGTCCGCGCAGACCGCTCAAAAGCAGCCCGCAGCTCCGCCAAGTCACGTTGCAGTGCCGCGACTTTCGCCTCCAGGCGTTGGTTGTCAGCCCGGAGACGCTCGGTTTCTTCGTTGGCGGTTCTGACGCTTAGTTCCGCCACTGCTTCCTCTACAGAGGCGGCAGCCCCTTTTAGCCCCTTCACAAACGTGCCCTTAAGGTTGCCAGATTTTTCCGCGATGGTCTTGATAATCTTTAAACCTTCGTCGGCCTGGTCCTTTAGGGCACTTGCTGGGGGTCCCTCTTGGCGTGCAGTTGGGGTCTCTGTGACCTTATTGGCCATTGCACGCTTGGCCATTTCACTCACAATCCGCTCGGCCTCCTCACGCCGGGCGGCAGCCTGCTGCCTTCTGGCTTCGACTGTCATCACTGGTGCCGCCTTTACACGGCCACCCCTCTTTCCAGCCGGACGGGCCCGCACCTTTGGCGCGGTATCCTCGTCCGAGCCGGTTGGCTTATGGCACCGTTTACGGCGCCTCTGTGCCAACTCGCCTGCTAGGCTCTCTTCGCTCACCCAGGAACATTCCGAGAGTGAGCCAGCATCTTGCTGCGACGTCTTATTGGAGGGACTTGCGTCCCTCAGGCGGTTCGTGCCCCCCCCAGATACGGTGGGGCTGCCTGCGCACGAAGACGCAGGGAGGGATTCTCCAGCAGCGCTGGTACCCTCCTGGGGTAAAGTATTCTTTCGACTCGCCATCATTGGGTTTCCTTTGAAGGGTGAGGTCCCTTTCCCCGAAATTTCCCCCCAGGCGCTCGGAACGGGATTCCCCTCCCGTCACTCATCCCTTTTCGCGGCACGCCAGACCGCGCGGGATTGGGGTTATTTTTTATTGAGGTTTTCTTCCTCGCAGCACCGCCCATGAAAGGGACGGTGCCCTCGGCCCCAAAAGGGGTAACGAGTTGCCCGACGTTCCGCATGACAACGGAACGCCGCGCGAAGGACGCACTACTACTCACCGTCTGAAAGCAGACGGGGAGAGTGCACTCGGCAGAATATTGGCCAACAACGAACAAGACCCCGACTATCAGGGAATTATTCGCTGTCGCCCAGGGTGCACCGTCCCGAATCGCTTGTCAGCCCGCCGCTACCGCCTGATCGAAGATTAGACGGCAGAAGCAAAGCCTTCAAACGACCGGGCACACGAGGAGGTTTTCCGCCCGTAGCACCCCAACCTAACCTAACCTAACCTAACCTAACCTAACCTAACCTAACCTAACCTAACCTAACAAAACCTTTTTTTTTTTTTTTTTTTTTTTTTAACGAAGGAAAGATCCATGTTACGGATACCCGACAGCTTGCAGGGGAAGCTGTCGGGTTATGTGGGACTCCACGCCAGAGTGACGTGCCTACCCACTAAAAAACCTTCGGAGTTCCATCTCGACCGCTTTTGCCGGGGACACGGGAAAGGAAATACAACCGCGAACCCCGGCGCGGCTGGCCGCCAACGCAGCCCCTCCTCGGGGACGTCTGAGCGTCCCCCCGACTCACCAAGTCGGCGCGTCCGGAACTCACGGACGCGCCGTACCTCCTTGGGCCAATTGAGAGGCGGCAGACTCCCACGCAGTCCACCGCCTGTGGCCCCATGGGAGCCAGATAAACTGGCTCCCAGCGGCGGAGAAGATGATAGGCTCCGCCGCTTGCCTCTCGCCGCAAACACGGTGCGGCACACGTGCGAAACTCCCTCTCCTCCGCGACCGATCTCCGACCACAACCACGGCGGTGTGGCCCCACCTGAAGCGCCGGGAGAGCAATAAAATATTACCCTCCCGGCGGCTCCACCTCGGGTGGGGGGAGATCTTCCCACTCCCCCGCCGCCCCAATGGGCGCATCCTTGCGGAAGCGCCCCTCCCCGGGTGGGGGCAGATCTTCCCACTGCCCCGCCGCCCCATTAGGCGCATCCCAGCAGGCTCAAGGCCGAAGCCGAGCCCGCGGGAGCGCCCCTCCTCGGGTGGGGGGAGAACTTCCCACTCCCCCGCCGCCCCAATGTGGGCGCTCGCTGCTGGTATCTACAGCAGGAGCGCCCCCGCGCGGGTTCCTCTTCGCTTCCCCGTGGCCAGGACTACCACGGGTACTGAGCCCCCCCGGTACGACAAACCGGGAACCACCTCGGGGGGGAACCTAACCTAACCTAACCTAACCTAACCTAACCTAACCTAACCTAACCTAACCTAACCTTTTTTTTTTTTTTTTTTTTTTTTGTAACGCGAAGAAAATCCCTTCGGATACCGCACCAGCTACGGGAAGCCGGTGCGGTTATGTGGTGTAGCCACTAAAAACTCCGCGGTGTCACTTCTCAGCCGTTGTGAGAGCCGGGCCGTGGGCTATTCTCGCTCCACAGCCCAGCACGGCGGCCGCTAGCTCGGCGGCCTCAATTCGGCACGCTCTCAGATCCCCTCTCCAGCGAGAGGGTCGGAGCGGCCAGCGGGTTGGCCCGTCGGCCTACAATTTACCCGCTTGGGTAAAGGCACACGTGACACACATGCGCCTTTCAACCCGGACCGTTAAGCCAGGTGACGGATTCCCGTATCCGCACCCGACCGGTCTTGTTATGGGGGCAGATGGTGCAGGCCATAAGCCCGCCTTCTGCGCCCTGTGCGCCGGCGGCGGATGGCGAGGTCGGTGGTGTTCTCGCGCTCTCTCTCCGCCGCCTCTTTGCGGAGCATGACGCACTCCGCAAAGGCCTGCACCGCTGTCCACGACGTCTCGCTGTCGACCATGCATTTTACCACGGTCGGCAGCGAGAGATCGTCCCCCACGACCGCGCGTAACTCGGCGCGGTCAACTGCCCAGGCTGGGCAGACTTCCAGTGTGTGCTGGGCGTCCTCGTCCTGGCATCCGTCACAGTGGTGGCAAACGGCCGACGGCTCCCGTCCCGCTATGCGACACAGGTACCCTCCAAAGCAGCCATGCCCAGAGAGCAACTGCGTCAAGCGGAAGGTTAGGGAGCCGTGCTGCCTCGCCAACCATTGGCCTAAAACTGGACGGATCGCTTCGACGGTCCTACGCCCAGCAGTAGGCTCCTCCAGCCTCTGACTCCACTCCTCAATGGTGCGCTGACTCAGCTCAATGCGGCGTCCCGCAATCTCTCTAGGTGCCGGCCGGTGACCCCGGGCCAATGCCTCCTCACGCCATGTAAATAGGTCTGCAAGGACCCCGGCTTCCAGGTCCCAGGGTATGCTACCGGCCAGCACGCACGCTGCCTCCGCGGAGATCGTGCGATATCCCCTTGCGACCCTGATCGCCATCAACCTCTGCGGTCGTCGCAGTAGGGCGATATTTTGGCGACTCAGGGCCTCCACCCAAACGGGGGCACCATATAGGGCCATGGATCGCACGACCCCCATATATAAGCGCCTGCAGGACGCCTCCGGCCCTCCCAGATTGGGTAGGAGCCGCGTCAACGCACCAGCCGCCGCCATCACGCGCGGCACTAGCGCCGCAAAGTGGGCGCCGAAATTCCATCTGCCATCAAGGACGATGCCAAGGTACCGCATCGCCGGCTTGATGGCGATTTGAACACCACCAACCACAAGGCTAGAATCTGGCGGAGGCCCCCTCCGAGGGCCGTGAAAACACAACGCCTCGGATTTGTGAAGGGCCACCTCCAGACCCAGCCGGCGGATTCGGCGCACCACTTGCGCTACTCCCGCAGTTGCTAGCAATGACGCCTCCCGGAATGTTGTACCGCGGGCGGTCACGAGCGTGTCGTCGGCGTAACAGATGACCGCGACGCCCGGAAGATTGACCGCCCGCAGCACCCAGTCGAACCCGATGTTCCACAGGAGCGGTCCTAAGACAGAACCCTGTGGAACACCGCGCGTCATTGCACACTCTTTCCATCCGTCTCGAGCAGGAAACACTACCCTCCTATCTGAGAGGTAGTCCTGGATGAGCCGGCGCAGGTATGGTGGCACCCCGTGATAGCGGAGTGCCTCCAAAATGCAAGGCCAGGGGAGGGTGTTAAAGGCGTTGGCGATGTCGAGAGACACCACCACGACCACCTCACCCTGGGAGACCGCATCCTGCGCCATGGACTTCACTCTCAGAATGGCGTGGATGGTGGACCTTTTCCGGCGGAACCCGTACTGGGAGTCCGCGAGGTTCGGACCCACTCGCTCGAGGTGCTCGACAAGGCGGTCACAAGTGACTCTTTCCAGCAATTTGCCAGCCTCATCAAGCACGACTAGAGGACGAAACCCAGACGGGGAATCCGCCGGTCGTCCCTCTTTCCTCAGCAGGACTAATCGTCCCGCTTTCCACGCCTTCGGAAACTTCCCCTGCTCGAGACAGGCGTTGAAGAGCCCCCTCAGTCGCTCCTCCAGGGCCTCTACTGCACCTAGAGCGAGGACCAACGCCTTTCCCGGCACACCATCTGGACCCGGGGCGACATTCCTTGCGCGCAATCTTTCCAGACCTGCGCGCAGTTCGTCCCGGGTTATCTCCGGGATCTCTTCTCGGTCCTCGCTCCGTGGCACCGATGGAGGAGCCATGCTGGGGGGTTCGATTGCCCCTCCCTGCGGGAACAGAGTGGCAATCACCTCTTCGAGGAACTGCGGCTCAAGACTCTGCGTCAGGGGGACGCCATACGGACGAGTCTTGTTACGGACGAGCCGGTACGGCCGTCCCCATGGATCGCGGTCCAATGTGGCCAGCAGTTCCTCCCTTGCCGCTTCCTTCGCGGCCGCAATCGCGTTCTTCAGCGCGTTCTTCGCCTCCACTAGGGCCGTGCACAAGGCGGCCTCTTCAGCGTCGTCCCGGCGCCGCCTTCTCCGGTATCGGGCGTATTGGCGTCTAGCCTTACTACAGGCCTCCCGCAACTGCGAGAGTGCCGGCGACCACCAATACACCCAACGCCTGGGAGGACGAGTACTGGACCGGGGCATAGACGCGTCGCAGACAGCAGTCATTGCACCCCGGAACCACTCGGTCTCGTCCTCAACCTCCACACGTACCGGCGCCCGGGACCAGCCTTGTAATATGGCCGCCTCCTCTAGCAGTTCTTTGTCGAGGCGCTTCAGCTGCCACCGCGGGCCGACCTCATTCGGGGCCCAGTTTGTGCCGCTCGGAGCGACCGAGGACGCAGAGAGATCGAACCGCACGAAGCGGTGATCGGAGAGCGACTCCGCGTCCTCCATCACACTCCAGCTCTGCACGCGGTGCGCCAGCGCAGGGCTAGCGAACGAAACGTCCACGATAGAAGAGCCCTGCGGGCGCACGCAAGTTGGAACCGAGCCCCGGTTTAACACGGCCAGCCCGACGGTTATGAGCCACTCCTCGATGACCAGCCCTCGCAACCGACGAGGGTCTCCCGGACGAAAGGTTGCCGGGCATCCCCACGCCGTTGATTCGGCGTTGAGATCCCCAGCAACAACTACCGGGCGAGGGTGACACCTGTGGACAAGCGCCTCGAGCTCGGCCATGAAAGACTCGAACTCACTGAGCGGACGGTTGGGCGAGAAATACACGCCAATGACAACTAAGTCGCCCAGTTGAGCCGAGACCATTCCATGGCCACGTACGACATTCCTTGGAGGCGAAGAACTCGCCGAAGACACGACGGCCACAAGACCGTCCCGGTCCGCCAGCCAATTGTGCCTTGGAAGGACAAAGTACGGCTCAGCTACCACCGCCACGTCTATCAACCACTCCGCCATGCTCTGAGAAAGCAGGTCCTGAGACCTGGCGCAGTGGTTGATATTCGCCAGGAGAAATTTGAGGGCCATAATTATGGGATGGTCCCCATCTCCATCACCTCGGCGTCCTGAGCCGTACGGGCGGGCTGCGTCTGGGCCGTAGCCACGGACACAACACGCCTCCCGCCTTTCTTCTTGCGCGCACTCGGGCATGCCGCGCTCCCGACTCGGTGTCCTGCCGGCTTGCCAGCCTCAGCGCAGAGCACGCAGCTAGCAGCGGCAGCTGTACACTGGGCGGCCTTATGACCCGGCTTACCGCAGCGGTAACACAGCAAGCTCCTGTCGGTGTCCGCAGTGCATAGCTGGCTCACATGGCCCACTTCAAGGCAGCGATAGCACTGCAGGGGTTTAGCCGGCAGCAGTTTGACCTGCGCCGACACCCATCCGACCAAGAGCCGCTTGCCACTGGTCAGCCGTTTGGCCGCCACAACAGGACACCGCACCCAAGCTGTGCGAGTGCCAGCGTTGCCCTCTCGGATTTCCCCGACCGTGACGTCGGCCTCAGGGCACTCACCAACCCGGGCGATTGCACTGCGCACCAGGTCCGGGGTTGCCGAGTCACACAGCCCAAGCACGCGCAGCTCTGCGCGCTTTTGTGGGCGGGACACCTCCACCATCTGGGGATCTAATACCTCCTTCAGTTTGGAGGCCAGATTATCGGCCTGCGAAATCTTGTCGGCACCCGCAATTTCAATGATGCGGGCGCCGGTTGCCGCTCGTTTAAGTTTGACACCGGAGATGCCCAACTCTCCGATGTCCACCATCTCCTGGGCCTGGGCCATAATTTGGCCATAGGTTGTCCCCCGCTTTTCGGCATCTGCCTGTATTTTTAAAATAACAGCAGCCGTGCGCGGGGGGCGCAACTTGGGCATCGGCCTTTGGTTGGGCTTCTGCTTAGGCCCAGTTTGGGGTCGAGCAGCCTGGTTATTCGAAGGGCCGACAAGGCCGCCAGCCGCCTTATTTTTGTTTTTGCCACCTCTTCTCGCCACCTCAGTCCAGGCTGTCTCCATGGACGCTGGGGGCGGAGGAAGAGCTCGTGGAGCGGGCCGCACACCTGGCAACGCTTCAGGCACCGACGCCTTTTTAGCAGGCCGCCCCGGCGCTGTAGGTGGCGCAGCCGCCGATGTCGACGGCGTCAGCTCCTGCCCAGATGGCAAAGGAGTGCTGGGTCTCGCCTTTCCCCTCTTTCTACGTCCCTTTTTGCCCTTTGTGGGCTCTGCGTTTGGTTGGGGCGGAGCTTTACGCCACTGTGCCGTTTTACTAACGGCTACAGGGGGTAGTTCCTCTTCGAAGTCGGACTGCAGGTCCGACTGCACTGCCGCTGCAATGGAGGCAATGTGCCTGTCCGCAGCCAATGGAGGACGCCGCACGGGATCAGGCAGGAGGCGGCCCTGAATGCCTTCAAAGCGGGCGTTTAGTACCGGGCCCATCGTGTCTAGAATGAGGCGCTTTTGCGCCTCATCGGACTCCTGCCGCGTGCCACTCATTGCCGCCGGTGCAGCACGCTCAGACCGCACCACAGCAGCCCGTAGCTCCTCCATTTCGCGCTCCAGCGACGCTACTTTTGCTTCCAGGCGTGTGTTGGCGGCCTGGAGCCGTTCAGTCTCCTCGTTGGAGGATCTACTGATGAGAGCCGCCACGGCTTCCTCAATAGAAGCGGCAGCCTCCTTAAGGCCCTTCACAAAGGTACCCTTAAGGTTTCCAGAGTTGGTCGCAATATGTCTGATGACCTCTATGCTGGCATCAGTCTGGTCCTTAAGGGCACCAGCCAAGCGGTCCTCGTCAGGAGAGCTCGCCACCTCCGTCACCTTTTTGGACATCATTTTTTTTGCCATATCGAGCACAATTCTTTCCGCCTCTTCCCTTTTAGCAGCCGCGAGCTGCCGTCTTTCCACGGCAGTCATCGTTGGGGCTGCCTTCGGGCGCCCACCCTTCCTTCCGGCTGACCGAGCCTGCACTTTAATGGCAGTATCGGAATCCGAACCGGAATTCGGATTATGGCACCTTTTACGGCGCCGCCGCTCGTCTGTCCGACTTCCCACGCTCATCCAGGACCCCGTGTCCGATAGAGAGCCAGCCTCTAGCTGCGACATCGACTGGTTTAAAGAGGGACTTGCGTCCCTCTGGCGGTTCGTGCCCCCCCCAGATACGGTGGGGCTGCCTGCGCACGAAGACGCAGGGAGGGATTCTCCAGCAATGCTGGTACCCTCCTGGGGTATAGAAGTTTTACGAGACGCCATCATGAATTTCCTTTGAAGGGTGAGGTCCCTATCCCCGAAGTTCCCCCCCAGGCGCTTGGAACGGGATTCCCCTCCCGTCACTCATCCCTTTTTGCAGCACGCCAGACCGCATGGGATTGGGGTTATTTTTTATTGAGGTTTTCTTCCTCGCAGCACCGACCATAAATGGACCGGTGCCCTCGGCCCCAAAAGGGGTAACGAGTTGCCCGACGTTCCGCATGACAACGGAACGCCGCGCGAAAAACGCACTCCTTCCCTCCGTCTGTAAGCAGACGGGGAGAGTGCCCACCACACGAGCGCAGCCCATTGCTGGACCGCACTTTCACTCGGCAGAATATTGGCCAACAACGAATAAGACCCCGACTATCAGAGAGTTATTCGCTGTCGCCCAGGGTGCACCGTCCCGAATCGCTTGTCAGCCCGCCGCTACCGCCTGATCAAAGATCAGACGGCAGAAGCAAAGCCTTCAAACGACCGGGCACTCGAGGAGGTTTTCCGCCCGTAGCACCCCAACCTAACCTTTTTTTTTTTTTTTTTTTTTTAACGAAGGAAAGATCCCTGTTACGGATACCCGACAGCTTGCAGGGGAAGCTGTCGGGTTATGTGGGACTCCACGCCAGAGTGACGTGCCTACCCACTAAAAAACCTTCGGAGTTCCATCACAACCGCTTTTGCCGGGGACACGGGAACGGAAATACAACCGCGAACCCCGGCGCGGCTGGCCGCCAAAGCGGCCCCTCCTCGGGGACGTCTGAGCGTCCCCCCGACTCACCAAGTAGGCGCGTCCGGAACTCACGGACGCGCCGTACCTCCTTGGGCCAATTGAGAGGCGGCAGACTCCCACGCAGTCCACCGCCTGTGGCCCCATGGGAGCCAGATAAACTGGCTCCCAGCGGCGGAGAAGATGACAGGCTCCGCCGCTCGCCTCTCGCCGCAATCACGGTGCGGCACCGCTCGGCCGCGGAAGAAAGGGAGATCGGGAAGGCAGCACCGAAACTCCCTCTCCTCCGCGACCGATCTCCGACCACAGCCACGGCGGTGTGGCCCCGCCTGAAGCGCCGGGAGAGCAATAAAATATTCCTCCCCCGGCGGCTCCACCTCGGGTGGGGGGAGATCTTCCCACTCCCCCGCCGCCCCATTGGGCGCATCCCAGCAGGCTCAAGGCCGGAGCCGAGCCCGCGGGAGCGCCCCTCCTCGGGTGGGGGGAGAACTTCCCACTCCCCCGCCGCCCCAATGTGGGCGCTCGCTGCTGGTATCTACAGCAGGAGCGCCCCCGCGCGGGTTCCTCTTCGCTTCCCCGTGGCCGGGACTACCACGGGTACTGAGCCCCCCCGGTACGACAAACCGGGAACCACCTCGGGGGGGACCCCAACCTAACCTAACCTAACCTAACCTAACCTAACCTAACCTAACCTAACCTAACCTAACCTTTTTTTTTTTTTTTTTTTTGTAACGCGAAGAAAATCCCTTCGGATACCGCACCAGCTACGGGAAACCGGTGCGGTTATGTGGTGTAGCCACTAAAAACTCCGCGGTGTCACTTCTCAGCCGTTGTGAGAGCCGGGCCGTGGGCTATTCTCGCTCCACAGCCCGGCACGGCGGCCGCTACGTCGGCGGCCTCAGTTCGGCACGCTCTCAGGACCCCTCTCCAGCGAGAGGGTCGGAGCGGCCAGCGGGTTGGCCCGTCAGCCTTCAATTTACCCGCTTGGGTAAAGGCACACGTGACACACATGCGCCTTTCAACCCGGACCGTTAAGCCGGGTGACGGATTCCCGTATCCGCACCCGACCGGAACCTAACCTAACCTAACCTAACCTAACCTAACCTAACCTAATCTAACCTAACCTTAAAAATGTGCTAAAAAAAAAAAGACCACGAGCGAAGAATTAATAGATAGGCTAAGAAAACAAAATAGGAAAATATTTGAAGGTATCGGGCAAGAAGAAAATAGAATGGAAGTAAAGTTTAAGAAAACGGCGAGAAACCAACTGCTCAACCACGTGGTGATACGGGTGGCACCAGCCATCTGGAACAAGATGGCGACGGCTGGCTCAGTGCACGTTGACATGCAAAGGATTTATGTGGAGGACTATTCGCCGCTCATCCAGTGTTCAATGTGCCTAGGCTACGGCCATGTTAGGAAGTACTGCGGAAAAAATACGGAAAAGTGCAGCCACTGTGGTGGCGACCACAGGAAGACGGAATGCGCTAGCTGGTTGGCTGGAGCACCCCCATCGTGCCTGAACTGCATCGCGGAAGATAATGAGGTTAGAAACCATAATGCTTTTAGTAGTGCATGCCAGGTCAGGCAAAGGTGGGATGCCCTGGCCAGGTCCAGGGTGGCCTATTCCTAAAAAAGTTGAAACTTAAACATTGCATAGCAACCTGATTTTGTTGTGACTAATGGTTTATCATTAAAAACGCAAAAACTGTAGCGGAAAACTATGCAATGTTCAGGTAAACAACCAAAATCACGAGGCTATAGAAGTGGCTTTGTATCTGGAAATATATTATTGCCTCAATAAAGTGCGCGATAGACAAGTGATTATGTATAGGGCCATAAGTATAAATGACGTAGTAAATAGGATCTAACAAGCCGTTTTTTGTTTTTAACTTTCGACTTATTATACAAAACAATGTTATTGACAACAAATTCTTAGTAAATAAGCTTCATTATAGTGAAATAAGATACGCACATCTTTTTACATTTAGATTAAATTTTATTATGTGAGCATTTTTATTAAATAGGATAATAACGTTAAAATTTTAGACCCACATCTGTAATTCGTTAATTTTTAAGGCGGAAAATAATTTTAAATTTTTCCGCCTTAAAAATTACCCAATAAAATACTTTAAAAAATTCTAGTCATAATTTAATACTGTATAATACTAAGTGTGCAAGAAAACGATAAAATATGAAAATAATTAGTGAAGCTATAAATTCATACTGAGAATGTAAACAAATCTGTTGATACGATTAAAAACTGTAAGAGATATGACCAGCAATCCATTTAAGAGTAGTAATTAAGCAAATAAAATAGGTGAATAGAAATAAAATGTATAAAACTGTAAACAATTAAAATGATAAGTTTATTTAGAAAATAAGGACTTATACACGTAACAGTTTATAAATATAATGTTGAATTGGTATAGAATGAATATATTAGATTGGAATGAAAATAACTTAGAAAAGAATACATGTTTTACATAACTTTATTGTGAAATAAATATTATTGTATAAACTCTGCAAACAAAAAGAAATATAGTTCCACTTTGACTAAAAATTACTTTGTTAACTTTAGAAATAAAATAAGTTTAAAATTATATAAGAGAATTTAGAAGCAGACTATAAATGCAAGTTTATATAATTATAGTATAAGTTATAAATGTATAGAGCGATATGTAATGTAAATAAAGACTCTGCGAGCTATGGCAGGGGATTCTGGTCCAAATAAACTCCCTCTGGGTGTGGCTAGCACCTGGGGGAAAACTTAAAAAAAAAAAAAAAAAAAAAAAAAAAAACCTAACCTAACCTAACCTAACCTAACCTAACCTAATCTAACCTAACCTAACCTAACCAGTACCGCGCCGATCGTCAACGTAGACGCATCGTTTTTGTGTCGCTCCGCAAATAAAAAAAAAAAAATTTTAAAATTCGTAAATTTGTGCTAATAGCAAGTGCCAACCATATATCAACGTAAATATTAATTAGCTACACATAAAACAATACATATATGACAGTGAATACACCTTGCGGATTACAGTGACGGAAAATACACCAAACACGTGTTTGAACGACGGAGAGGCCGATAAAACTACGGCCCTATCATCCTGGAAGTCGACTGCAACTACCAAGTAAGTGGCAGAAACCAAATTCAAAAGAAATAACAAAAAGTTATAAAACACCACGTGTTCACGAAAAACGAAAAATAACATACGGGTATATTTTCACCCTGTTTGAAGGACGAACCTTTACTTCTCTACTCGAAAAAGGCGCATTTAACATTAAACGAACTCCAAAAACGGAGAAAAAAATTGATCATCAGTAATTATAACTGTGAAAATCTTAATAACTTGAGAAGAGCAGTAGTGGCTTATTTTTAACACAGGACACTCCCTAGTATTAGGAAGAACAAACGTGAAGCAATCTACTGCGCCCTTGAGAATAAAAACACCAGGCTGAGAGCTGCCCTCAAACGGGTGCATTAACAAATTTGTCGCGGTACAAAATTTTAACACTCGACAGCTGAAACGAAACTATTCTAGTCAACTATCTTCAAAGCAAGCAGCTACAAAAGTTTTAAAGTCTTATTTTAACAACTATTAATCGCAGAAAACCGGTTTTAATCAGTCTGACATTTATACAACTTGTACAATTCGTACAATTCTTGCGATTTTCCACTATTGATTTATAAATTATACAAACCTATTTTAACAACTGACTATCTTATTTATACACACTATACATTTTTTACAAGTTTACTTTTTATCTGAATTGACGCATCCCTCCAAAATGATGGGTAGAACCCCGACAAAACAACCAGACAATGGGGCAAAGTCTCCCCCAAAAACGGTGACAATTTCAGTAAGGAAAAGCGTAGGCGAGTGGGAAATGGGAGGAAATACGGACAATTCCCCCATCGCAACAAAGCAGGCTGGCCCTGTGGCTAAACGGATAGTCCCACAAGAAAAGAAGGACCGACCAAAGCAGGCCCATGTGGAGCAAACCAGCTCCCCAAAAACCGCGTACGCAAACCGAACCGCGGAGGCCAAGGCCTGCCTCATAAAGGCAAAATTAAACTTGAATAACTCTCGGAACCTCAAGGCTGATATCAAAGCTAGCGTCTTACAAGCGATAGAAAGACTATATCAACTCGTCAAAGAGAGTGAAATGGGGGAAATATCTATACCAGTACCCGCACCGAAACCAACAGAACTACTGCCTGAAGCTCCAGAAAATAAAAACAAAAAACAGGAGGAACAAAAATTACTCCTCCAACTCGAGAAAAACTCAAGCCTACTCGAGGAAAACAATAATAAGATTGAAAAACTAAAGGAGTTATTAGAAAAACAAGAAAATGCGTCACAAAAGCTAACCTATGCTGGAGCGGCCATGGGATTGCCATTAGTACCACCTCAGCCAAAAAGAGGAGTACTACACTCACTCGTGGTCACCTCGGAAGACGCTTCAGACACTGGGGAACTAGTGTTAGAAAAAATTAGAGAGGCCGTAGATGCAAAACAGGGGTGGGTTACTGTAGAAAAAGTAAGGAAAGCTAAGGATCAAAAGATAGTAATGAGTTGCGTAAGTGTAGAAGAAAGGAAGAAAATAAAGGAAAGACTGGAAAAAGAAGGAAGGGGCCTACGGGTTGAGGACGTCAAGAATAGAGACCCGCTTCTCATCCTGAGGAGCGTCCTTGTCCGACATAGTGACGAGGACGTTCTTCAGGCTATGAGAAGCCAAAACAGGCATGTGTTTGACGGCCTCAGCCCGGAGGAAAACCGAGTAGAAGTCAAGTACCGGAAAAAAGCACGTAATCCCCTAACCGGCCATATCGTGCTGAGCACTTCCCCCAGGATATGGCAGAGGGTAGTAGATTCCGGAACTCTACGCATAGATCTACAGGTAATCCAAGCAGAGGACCAGTCCCCCCTAGGCCAATGCTCGCGTTGCCTAGGGTACGGACACACCAGGCGCTTCTGCAAGGATCCTGTGGACCTGTGCAGCCATTGTGGAGGTGCTCACATGCGCACTAAGTGCCCTGATTGGCTAGAAGGGGGCAAACCCAGCTGCCTAAATTGTAAAAGGGCCGGGCTGGCTATCGCGGACCACAATGCATTCTATAACGAATGCCCGGTGAAAAAGCGGTGGGACGAGATAGCCAGGTCGGCTATAGCATATTGCTAAAGTTGAGATTGGCACCAAACAAATAATGCAACAAAAATCTGTTGTAGTAAACTGGCACCTTCAAATCGTGAAGAAGGAAAAAGTGGTCACGGCGTTCCTCCGGTGGCCGTACGGTGGGGCCAGGGGCGCAGGGGGACAAAACAGGGCGCGAGACAACCAGTGTGTTGAAAGTGACCGGGGCGCGGACGGGATGGCTATAGTCTCACTTGACTCTGACCTGACCGCGTACCGGTACTCTGAACCGACCGCTCACAACAGTGTTGTGGAGGCGACTCAGAACGAGACCCAGAGTATCGTGCTGAACCCTCTTGTGCTTCAGGCTCGGCCGGCCTGCCGGCGGCGCTGTGACCAATATGAATGTGAGGAAATGTGGAAAGCCTTCGCCTTCCCTCACCTTTGTCTGTTGAAGTGGAATAGATAAGCATTATTCTACTGTTAGCAGAGACGCCCGTCGGCTACTAGAGCGGGGATGACGAGTGGTGGGAGCGCGTCCATATAAACCGCTGCACAGCTCATTCGAGACAGATTTTTCATAGCGATCACATCACTTAGGGAAATCTATGCCGGTTGACTTGCATTTTTGTTTGCGTTATTTTCAATTTGTAAATTTAAAAAATTCTTGTAGTTAAAATTGTTGATTGTTGATTAATATTATTTCAAATTATCAGTTTTGTTTAGTTATAAAGTAAAATCCTGTTTTTGTGATTAAAAATCAATTCGTATTGTATTTTGTTTTGTTTTTTTTTAAGCTTCCACGTTTCGGGAAGCTAAAATCAGAAGTGGGATACGTTCACGTGCTATTTCATTTCGATTTATCCGGCGAAAAGGGCACAACATAAGCAAACGGTTTCTTGTTTGTGTAAGTGTCTCAGAAATAAGGAAGTGTTAAATCACACCTGACTTGGTAAATTTGGTGAGTACGTTCCAATTTATTTTGCTTGTGAAAAAGTGAAGCGTTCAGCGTGCCTGTTAGTTTTAAAGTCTCAGACTTAAAGTGTGTGCAAATATTTTTTTTTTTTACTCTTTTTTTTATTTTGTTTGTTGCCGATAAAAACTTAACAGTACTTGAAATATGCCCAGAAATCGTGAAAGTAGAAGTCGTTCTAGACACCGTGATTCACCTCCTGGGGATCGCAGCTCTCGTTCTCGAAGACGTGATTCGCGTTCTAGGAGCCGCGGTTCCCGACACCGGAGCCGCGACTCTCGACCTAATTACCATGTGTCGCGATCAGGCCATTCCCATAAACGGCACAGTTCTCCTGGTAACATACTTACCGATAAAATTAATCAAATCCTAGACCGATTGACGTCACTGGAGGAACGCCAGCACTCGCCGTCGTCACGACGCCCTGAGACGCCGCGCGCATGCGTGCCTGTGGCAGACCATAGTGGCCCCGCAGCTGAGCATCGCGATTCGGCGGCTGAGCGACGCTGCTCAACGGCTGAGCCCTGTGCCTCGGCGCCCGAGTGGGTGGCCCCGTCATCGCCAGCGCGCTCCGTGAGTGCTGCCGTATGCAGCGACGCCAATGCAACGGATCGCATCATCGATGCGATACGATCGATCAACAATACGGTGAGATCCAACCAAACTTATTTCATATCAAACTTTGATCCGAGCATCAACGATATAGACACTTGGTGCGAGGAAGTAGACCGTGCCAAAATTTTAAATCATTGGAACGATAACGAGTGTCTCTCTCGCATTGGGAACTGTCTGAAGGGTGATGCCCGGACCTGGTTAAATGAATGGGTCACTAATGACCGTAGTTGGACTAATTTTAAAAAAGAATTTAAACCTTTATGCCCTAAAAAGCCGGACATTGCGAACATCTTGTATGACGTCATGAGCTCAAATTCCGATAAATACCCGACCTATGCTGATTATGCTCGCCGGTCGTTGCTTAGGCTACGTATAGTTAGAGGTTTGAGTGATGAGTTAATATCAGCTATTGTTATTCGGGGTATCACTGATCCACAAATTCGTGCTTCAGCCACTAATGCTAAGTTAATGCCAAATGATTTGGTCGAGTTCTTTTCTATCTATGTCAAGTCAAATACTACAATTCAAAATACAAAGCCTGCTGCTCCGAATAGCGATATTAGTGGTAAACGAAAGTTTAGTGGTAATAAATGTTTCTCTTGCGGTCAATACGGTCATAGACAGGCCCATTGTTCAAAGAAATCCAAATCTATTTCTACATCTAGTAGTGATAAGCGTAGCAACGATATCTCTAAAGGTAATTCGTCACAAAATTCAAGTAAATCCGAACCGTGTAGTTTCTGTAAGAAGCCAGGACATAAAATTGAGACCTGTTTTGCTAAATTGAAATCTGAGTCAAGAAACTCTACCAATGTGAATTTCTGCTACGAAAATCGTGGTAGTGGTAATAAAGATATTGTTGTTGCTGTTATACAAGGTGTCCCTGTTGATATCCTTATTGACAGCGGCTCCTGCATATCTCTAATTTCATCTTCGCTGCTCAAACATTTTAAATGCGCACGCAAGCCTGCCTTCAGAGTCCTAAGAGGTATTGGTGGACAGGAAATAGAGTCAACCTATTTTGTAACTTTGCCGATAGAATTTAAGGAAATAACTCTCGAGGTGGACTTGCATGCGGTGGCGCCCGAATACATGAATACTCCCATTATCGTCGGAACGGATGTGCTGAACAGAGAGGGCGTTACCTATGTCCGTACGGGTCACCACCAATACATTTCATGCGAACCCAATATTGTGTACGACGTAAAAAGCACATCAGTATCGACGCAGTCTCCAATAAAAACTTCCTTAGTAAACGATGATCTTAAGAGGCTCTTAGTTTTGATTGATGAATTTTCAAAATCTTTCATCTCTGGAACTGCCGCTTCAACCGTTAATACCGGAAGCATGTCTATTAAGCTGAATAGCAGCGTACCTGTAAATTATAGGCCGTATCGGCTCTCTTACCCGGAGATTTTAAAAGTACGTGCAATAATCAAAGAGCTTCTAGAAAAGAATATCATTCGCGAGTCTGAGTCAGAGTTTGCAAGTCCAATCTTACTTGTAAAGAAAAAGGACGGATCCGATCGCATGTGCGTCGATTATCGCAAATTGAACTCTATAACAATTAAAGATCGCTTTCCATTGCCTTT
The DNA here is from genome assembly GCA_947532085.1 of Elegia similella. Taxonomy (NCBI): domain Eukaryota; kingdom Metazoa; phylum Arthropoda; class Insecta; order Lepidoptera; family Pyralidae; genus Elegia; species Elegia similella. The sequence goes on from OX383939.1 coordinate 96,232, forward strand.
AACCTCGTAAAGCCCAATGTACTCAGACGAGGCCAAAAAAAAGAAAGCGTTCGGACCCAAGAATTTATATTTTTTATCAACGTTATTACCCACTGTGATCACTTGAGGACAAAATAAAAAAATCCAAGATACTTGAATTTTAGCGCTTAAATGATCTGTCAGTTGTTGTCCTCTGGTTGGTCGAAACATAAACGTCAATTTGATGTAAATGAAATTTCTGACCAATGATGTGAAATTAGTCCTTTTTGACCAAAATGGCAAACATGCAGCGTCCACGTCGAAGAGGTGAGTTATAATCTTAATTTATTTCAGTCATCGACGATTTATTTTTTAATCAGTTTTGATAAATAAGTGACTTATATTTACTAGTTTTCAAATACAATACTATTTGGTTTCAATGTAACTGTAATGCATATTTATGTACTATTGAAAAAATATGTACTCGCCTGATCACAGCGGGCGTTACTTCTATTTTTTTATGTGATTACTTGATCACATTGGGTTTTAATTACATTACAAAAATATATTACTTATTTTTATATTTTGTTGCAGATTTGAAAAATTATGATATCGAGGACTTGTTATATGAATCAGAAATTGAAGATCTAGATTGGTACATTCTTCAGTTTCTGAATCATCAAGGTCTGACCTAGGGGTCGGCAAGATAACGGCTTATATTCTGAGTTCGGGATTACCTAGGACCGAGATAACAGCTGCTCATCAAAATCGGAGCGCGGAGCTGAAATTACTGCATCAGCTTAATGTGGAATTCCTCATGGTAGAAGTAGGGCAGAAGACGCATAGCTAACTCGACTGGGACACAAAATGCAGAATATCCTAGCCACATTATACCTAAATGTTAAGTTTAGTACTTCATGGTCACTACAGCATTGAAATTAAAATACAGCATTTAAATTATAATTATAAGTATCTACCTAGACAAGATTAAAATGTTGCTTAATTCAAAATGGATGTAGAAGATTTATGATTTAGATTTTTTTCATTTGCAGTTTCGTTTATGTTCATTTATTAAATAAAAGTTTTAAAACTAGTTTTTTTTAATTTATTAATTATAAACCATTGTACTCACATGAGAACAAATAAATCAAGGACACGTTTGCAAGTAATACCCAATGTCCTCATGCAAGAACAAAATATATTGAATTTTTAAATATCCCAAAATAATCATACATAGTATTAATGAAGCCATCAATAAGTCCCAATGTAGTATTGCATATATTTTGGGTTCATTTTAATAAAAATCGGCTTGGGTCTGAAGCCTATCAACTTTTTTGCCCTCGTCTGAGGACACTGGGTCGCACTTCATAAAGGTAAATCTTAAGCTTGGGTTTTACGAGGATAATCGACGATCACATCGATCGCTTGGGTAAGCACAAGTACTTTACAAGTCTTGATATGGCAACAGGGTTCCACCAGATCCCAATGGATAAAGACTCAATAAAGTTCACCGGATTCGTGACCCCGGAATCTCACTACGAATATCTCAAGATGCCGTATGGTTTGGCTAATGCGCCAGTTGTATACCAACGGATTATGTCCAAAACCCTTCGTCAACACTTGGAATCTGGTGAAGCCCTGGTGTACATTGATGATGTGCTTATTCTAAGTAATACAATTGAGGAAGGTCTTAAAATCCTTCGCAGAGTGCTTCAGACTTTGACGAATGCAGGATTTTCAATTAACCTAAAGAAGTGCTCTTTTCTTGCAACGAAAATTGAATACTTGGGGCGAACTATAAGTCAAGGTCAGGTGCAGCCGAGCGAGCAAAAGGTCCAGGCATTAGTAGACTCCCCTATCCCTAAGTCCGTCAAGCAGGTTCGCCAATTTTTGGGTTTGGCAAGTTATTTTCGCCGCTACATAGCTGGTTTTGCCAATAAGACTGTTTCAATTACAAAATTGACAAAAAAGGGCGAACCTTTTGTTTGGGGCGATGAGCAGGAAGAAGCACGCCAAACTATTATTGCTCAACTTACCAGCGAGCCTGTATTGGCTATATACGACCCTAAGTTGGCTATTGAGGTCCACACGGACGCAAGTTCTATCGGATATGGTGCGGTGCTTCTTCAGGTTCATGAAAATGGTTTTAAGCGAGCAGTAGGCTACTTTAGCAAAAGGACTCAGGGTGCCGAGCCAAGGTACCATTCTTATGAGCTTGAAACATTAGCTGTCGTCAAAGCCTTGCAAAACTTTAGACATTATCTGGTTGGAGTAAAATTTACAGTAGTTACGGACTGTAATGCCTTAAAGTCAACGCAACAAAAGAAAGACTTGTTGCCTCGCGTTGCCAGATGGTGGATATACCTGCAGGACTTTGACTTTAGTTTAGAGTATCGTAAGGGTACTTCCATGTCACATGCTGACTATTTGAGCCGTAACCCTGTTAATGTTTGCGAAGCTCGCAGACAGCAAAACTGGGCTCAAATAGCGCAGGCGGCTGATGGAGAAACCCAACAACTTCTTCAGAGACTAACTGACGGACAATTAGATTCGAACCATTACATAGAGAAAAATGGCCTACTCTATTACAAGTATTCTCCAGTCGGAGAAGACTCTAAGCTCCTCTGCTTTGTGCCAAAGGGTCATAGACTTAGTTTACTTAGAATTTTTCACGATGAGCATAATCATCCTGGAGTTGACAAAACATTAGACCTTATTAGAAAGCACTTTTGGTTCCCATCGCTAAAATCTTTTGTTCAAAAATATGTCAAACATTGCATAATTTGTATTACGCATAAGAAGGTTCCCAGAGCTCCTCGTCAACCTATACACTCCTGGGAAAAGCCAACTAATCCCTTCGAGGTCATGCACATAGACGCATTAGGCCCCTTACCTCAGTCCAACGGCTTTAGGTATGTCCTTATAATTGTTGACGCTTTCTCAAAATATTGTCTCCTGTATCCCATGCAAGGCCAAGATGCAACTGAATTAAAACGGCTTTTCACGAATGTTATTTCATTATTTGGTACACCCAAGTTACTTGTAACAGATCGAGGCCGTATGTTCCAAAGTTCAGAGTTCATAGAGCTTATGACTGAATGGGGCATCGATATACACCTAATCACACCTGAGATGCATCACTCAAATGGTCAGGTGGAACGTTACTGTCGAACGTTACTCAACATGGTCCGCATAGAATGTAATCACAGACAAAATAAATGGTCTGACACTATGTGGCGGCTCCAGTTAATTTTAAACATAACCAAACAAAAAAGCACTAAGCTGTCACCACTTAACTTGCTAGTGGGTATAGAAGCAGCTACACCACTCATACGTCACCTTATCAGGGATGTGGCTCTAGATAGCTCGCAGCCAAACCGCGAGGCCTTGCGAGAAATGCAACGGCAAAGGGCTTCCGAGCGCTTGAAGGCGAACCAACACCAACAGGATGCAACGACGAATGCTGACCGCAGGTCACCTCGAACGTTTGAAACTGACGACTTTGTTTTTGTTATAAAACAGGCACAAGCGACCGGCAAGCTCGACTCAGGTATGCGCGGACCATATCGTGTGGTCAAGGCGCTTCCCCATGGTCGATACGAGCTGCAGCTTCTGGCTGGCTCCTACGGAAAATCGACGCAGGCTGCGGCAGAGTTTATGGTGCCGTGGCGAGGGGAGTGGACTCCAGAATCGTGCGCTGCCTTCTTCGAGGGTGAGCTGGGACTACACGTCTGCGATAAGCTAACGTGTCTATGCCGTGTCGATGATTTGGCGACGCTTGTGTAATACGCGAATATGCCTATGTTGCGCAAGTGTGGAATTGTGAGAAATATGCGAATAAGCCTATGTTTCTCGTGTGATGGTCCGAGAAATATGCGAATAAGCCTATGTTTCTCGGGCGTTGGTGTGAGAGATATGCGAATAAGCCTATGTCTCTCTAGGTCAGAGATGTACTTTGACAGGTGAATCAGGGTCGAGGCATCCTTTGTGATGACAGAGGACTCGAACCCTCGATTTAACTCCTACATGAGGTTGAAGTGTCTTTGGTAATAACTGGAGACCCAACCTCATGTTTTGTACAACATTATCCAAGCTAGTGATGCGACAAAATTGACTGCAGCGATTCTGTTTCATCACGCGAAAATTACTTTCAGAATTGTAAAACCCTGCTTACATTCTCAGGTGCAGACCTTACTGACGTGGAGTCCACACCTGAGCGAGCTAACGGAAGCGATAATGTGCCTCTCGTCTCAGAGCCTATGCCGAGCACGTCCAGAACCGCGGACGCCTCACAGCCAGTGGAAGAGGAGACCGAGGACGTTCTCTAGCCAGGAAGGCCGTGTTAGCAGAGACGCCCGTCGGCTACTAGAGCGGGGATGACGAGTGGTGGGAGCGCGTCCATATAAACCGCTGCACAGCTCATTCGAGACAGATTTTTCATAGCGATCACATCACTTAGGGAAATCTATGCCGGTTGACTTGCATTTTTGTTTGCGTTATTTTCAATTTGTAAATTTAAAAAATTCTTGTAGTTAAAATTGTTGATTGTTGATTAATATTATTTCAAATTATCAGTTTTGTTTAGTTATAAAGTAAAATCCTGTTTTTGTGATTAAAAATCAATTCGTATTGTATTTTGTTTTGTTTTTTTTTAAGCTTCCACGTTTCGGGAAGCTAAAACTACAGAATAAAAATGTATTTTTATTATGATTAAAACAGAGGTGGGTCAGGGAGGGCGAAATCGCCCCACTATGGATACGGCAAGAATGAAGTAAAAGTGAAAGAATGACAACATAAGAGAATGAGAGTGGTTTAAGTAAAATAAAGTAAAAACGGGAGAAAGAATATAAGATATGGTTGTTTTGTATAAATATTTGTTGATAAATTTAAAATTAATTCGGAGGGCTGTCTGTCGAGCGAGACGGAATCCCGTTTCCGCCGCTCAACCAGCCCTCAGTTTGGCCTCTGTTAACCATAGGTAACAGAGGCCCACCAACTGTCGGCCGCAGAGGACAGGGAGAGCGGCGCACCTTATCACCGACACTCCTCTTCCCCTGCGGCCCCACCGATGCCGTGTCAAGCGCCACAGCCGCGCCTGGTCGCGGAGGACAGGGAGAACGGCGCACCTACTCACCGACACTCCTCTTCCCCCGCGACCCCTACCACGACTGTGAGTGCGGAGAGATTCCACCCCCCTCACCCACAGCCAGGCCTCATCCCAGTTTGTTATTTTAACGAGGTCATCTCCTCGGGGCCCTATCCACTGTTTTTTAACGAGGTTGTCCTCCTCGACGCCCACTAACTGGCCGTTTTTTTTATGTGCTTCTCTGCACGAGGCCCGCTCTACAGATTTTTTAAAGAGGTGTTCTCCTCTATGTCAGGCAACTCCGAGGTGGGTGCTCTCCGAAACCCACCTGGAGCGCCTTCCGCCCGGTTCCTCTTGGCTTCACCGCGGGTGGCTAATCCGCGGCTACTGAGCCCCCCCATCGCGACTAGATGGGAACTAATCGGGGGGGAACCTAACCTAACCTAACCTAACCTAACCTAACCTAACCTAACCTAACCTAACCTAACCTTTTTTTTTTTTTTTTTTTTTTTTTAACGTGTGGAAAGACTCATGTCTCGTCTATCCGGCCACGGGAAGCCGGACAGGTATGTGGGACTCGAACCGCACTAAAACCACACGGTGTCATTACCCAATCCGCATAATGCCGGGGCCGTGTGCTTCCTAATGCTCCACAGCCCCGGCGCGGCGGCCGCTATTTTGCAGCCCCATCCAGCTCCGGTACCCTCTCCAATGAGAGGGATAGGAGCGGCCCTCAGCCAGCCAGTCTGGCCCTAAAGGGGTAGACGTCTTGACACCAGCGACGTCTCAATTCGGAGGGCTGTCTGTCGAGCGAGACGGAATCCCGTTTCCGCCGCTCAACCAGCCCTCAGTTTGGCCTCTGTTAACCATAGGTAACAGAGGCCCACCAACTGTCGGCCGCAGAGGACAGGGAGAGCGGCGCACCTTATCACCGACACTCCTCTTCCCCTGCGGCCCCACCGATGCCGTGTCAAGCGCCACAGCCGCGCCTGGTCGCGGAGGACAGGGAGAACGGCGCACCTACTCACCGACACTCCTCTTCCCCCGCGACCCCTACCACGACTGTGAGTGCGGAGAGATTCCACCCCCCTCACCCACAGCCAGGCCTCATCCCAGTTTGTTATTTTAACGAGGTCATCTCCTCGGGGCCCTATCCACTGTTTTTTAACGAGGTTGTCCTCCTCGACGCCCACTAACTGGCCGTTTTTTTTTATGTGCTTCTCTGCACGAGGCCCGCTCTACAGATTTTTTAAAGAGGTGTTCTCCTCTATGTCAGGCAACTCCGAGGTGGGTGCTCTCCGAAACCCACCTGGAGCGCCTTCCGCCCGGTTCCTCTTGGCTTCACCGCGGGTGGCTAATCCGCGGCTACTGAGCCCCCCCATCGCGACAAGATGGGAACCAATCGGGGGGGAACCTAACCTAACCTAACCTAACCTAACCTAACCTAACCTAACCTATCTTATCTTATCTTCGATGGGGCCGACTCCGAGTCGGTAGCACGTCTAACCTTTGGGTTATTTTGTACTTACCCCATGCCTTACTCACCCGCACGGTTTATTCTGAAGAAGGACTGCATGAGCTTCAGAACATCGCCCAGTGCGTAGTGCCTGTAGTCCTCTAGCTCAGGATAAGGTGATCCTAAGAGGTCCAAACGCTTACCAGCTAACGAGTCACAGATACACAGAATGTGTCTCATTGTCTCCTCCGATTCCTCACATGCCCTACATAGTGGGCTTTCGACAATTTTTAGTTTAAAGAGATGACTGTTATTTTCAAAGTGTCCAGTCAGGGCTCCCACTAGAACTCTTGTCTGTTTCCTGCTGTATTTGCAGATCACTTTGTGCCACCTGGCGCTGTCCAAGCCAAGTGTTTCCTTCGAGTGTAAATGTCCACTCATATTTCTCCATTCTGCTTGGTGTCTACTGTCGACATACGCATTGATTGCAGTAGTTACCACGCTATAGGATAGGCCTACGAAGGGTTCGGGTCCTACAAATGGCATACTCGATCCTTTCCTTGCCAGCTAATCGGCCCTCTCATTGCCCTCAACCCCAACGTGACCTGGTACCCAAACCAGCCTCAGTCTGTTGTGTCTACCCAGTTGGTTCAAGGCATTCACACCATCCAAGACCAGTCTGGAATCGATTCTGTCAGAGTTAAGCGCAGTAAGAGTCGCCTGGCTGTCAGTTAGAATATAGATATTGTGATCTTTAAACCCTTGCTCTAAATTCATTTTAGCACAGACAGTTACCGCATATGTTTCTGATTGAAATACGGTAGCGAACTGTCCCATGCTCTGAGACAGTTTTCTGTCCTCGGAGTAGATGCCCGCTCCCGTTCCCTGATTGTTCTTTGATCCATCAGTAAACCAGATTGAGCATTCTCGTTCAGAAGGACGAAATTCACCCTTCCATTCATCCCTTGTCGGGATATATATCTTATAGTTCTTCTTGAAGTTGTATACTGGGAGCAGCTTGTCACTTCCCAGGTTCAACAACCTATCGAGCTCCTGTGTTGTCTCAATCTGCGTATGCCTTGTCCTTGGTGCGTGCCTGCTCCACAGACCAGAAGAAGATAGTCTGTATAAAGCCTTGCAGGCTTCGCCTTCAATATACAAATGTAGCGGTGGCAGTCCTAGGATTATCTCCATAGATGCCGTTGGTGTTGTAGAAAATGCCCCCGAGATGGCACAACATGCCATTCTCTGTATTCTCCTCAGGGCATTTATACAAGTTACCTGTTTAACCTTAGGCCACCAAACCAGTGCACCGTAGGTCAGAATGGGTCTCACCATCATCTCATATATCCAACGTAGGATGTATGGCTTCAAGCCCCAGGTTTTACCATAGGTATTCCGACACATGCCAAATACTCTGGTGGCCTTTGTTATGGCATTCGTAACGTGTGTATTCCACGTCAGTTCTTTATCCAGCGTAACTCCTAGATATTTCACTTCATTGGTCAGATTGAGCGTCATGCCGTTCATTTTGAGGCTGCTCAATGCTGTCAATTTCCGAAGCCTTGTGAAGGGGACAATTGTCGTTTTCTTTGGGTTAATACTTAAGTGGTTTGTGGTACACCACTCCTGTACTTCTCCCAAAGCTTTATTCATCAGCCCTTTCACCGTGTCAGGAACTTTCCCACTGATAAGAATGACTATGTCATCGGCATAACCTACCACGATGACCGGTCCTTTATTTAAGGACACTAACAGTGAGTTTACCACCAGACTCCAAAGAGTCGGGGACAAAACTCCTCCTTGCGGGCAACCTTTCGTCGTTACCGCTGATAATTTATCACCCAGCAGTTCCGAGTTAATTATCCTGCCCTTCAGCATGTTTTCTATCCACCTGCAGAGCGTTCTTGGTATTCCATGCTCTGTCGCCGCCCTGCCAATGGATTCGAAAGTAGTCCGGTCAAAGGCCCCCTCTACATCGAGGAAGGCTCCCAGACAAAGTTCTTTATTTTCCAGTGCCTTCTCAGCCTGACTTACCACCCAATGCAGAGCTGTTTCTGTTGATTTGCCAGGCTGGTAGGCACACTGCATGCTGTGTAGCGGATGCTTTTTTAGCGGACCATCTCTTATATGTCTATCCACCAATTTCTCCAATGTCTTCAATAAAAAGGACTGAAGACTTATGGGCCTAAAAGCTTTTGCTTCATCATATGTCGCTTTTCCTGGCTTCGGAATAAAAGCGACTTTCACTAATCTCCATGCTTTTGGTATGTACCCAAACGCAATGCAGGCCTTGAATAGCCTACAAATGTGGGGACTCAGTATAGAGATTCCTTGTTGTAAAAAGATTGGGTAGATGCCATCTGGGCCTGGTGCCTTGTATGGCTGCAAGGTTCCCAACGCCCATTTCAATTTGGTGTCATCCACAATCTTCTTAGCAACATCCCAGTCTCTTTTAAAGGTTCTTACTTCCCAAGATTCAAGACTGTTGAGATCTGTTTGATCCATAGTTGTCTCAATACAACCAGGAAAGTGTGTTTTATACATCACCTTTAACGTTTCCATACCTGATTCAGTTAGCCTATCATTCTCGTCCTTAACAGTCGACAATGGATTTGCTTTTCCAATGGACATAGCTTTTGCCAGTCTCATCCCTTCGGGTAATGCACCGATGGATTCGCATTGCTTTTTCCAGGCAGAGCTCTTTGCCCTTCTAACCGCTTTACTGTATTCAGTGAGGGCCTTATGATATTCACTGAAATCCTTCTTAGCCTTAGCTTCATTAAAGAGTCGTCTCGTCTCCATGCGCATCCTTGCCACCTCCGGCGTCCACCATGGTTCTTTAAGACTCCTAGGTCTGCGCTCAGGACAGCTATCCATCCACGCATTCTTGATGCCATCTGATATGCGCTGAGCTTCAAGTTCCAAGTCAATTACAGAGTTCAACCTGGTCCCTGGTGCTCCTAATTCAATTTTTAGCAATTCTCTGTATGAAACCCAGTCAGTATGCCTTGGGTTCCTTTTACGGACCGTATGTAGTTTGGCAGTATTATTACTCCTGTACCTAAAGCATATGTACCTGTGATCAGATAGTGAGATCTCATCTGACACATGCCAATCTTGAATTTTTCCACACGCCCTATCACAGGCCATTGTAATATCAATTACTTCCTCCCTTGTGGCAGTCACAAAGGTAGGTTTATTACCTTTGTTACAAAGAAATAAAGGTGAGCTTACCAAATATTCAGCCAACTTCACTCCTCTGTCGTTCGTGTCGGTGCTACCCCACATCACATTATGGGCGTTAGCATCACACCCCATTATGAGCTCTAGTTTCTTCTCCTCGACGTATCCAATGAGTGCGTCGAGTTCAGCCGAGACTGGCTCCTTCTTTTCATATGGCAGGTAAGCTGCAGCCATGACTACAGCCTGTCCCGCCCCTTGCTGGACCTTGACAACTGTAAGGTCCCTGTAACATAAAGCAATCAAGGGCATTGCATCTATACCATTTCTGATATAGATACATGTCCTTGTATCATTAGTAGTACAGTGATAGTAAATACGACTCATTAGACTACCGAAGCCTTTGATTTGGCCGTTATATAGATATGGCTCCTGAATAAGAGCTATATCATATTTTCCCATCCGTAACTGTCGTGCGAGGATAGCTACGGCTGCCTTACAATGGTGTAAATTAATTTGTACGCACCTTAAGATCGCCATTGCGACATCATTGTTGCTTGCTGGCCACCACCGGCCCAGCGTCATCAGCGTCCGAGGACGCCTCAATATCAGCCCGTCCGCCATACTCGCGTGGGGATGAGGCCTCCGCTAACAAGTCGAGGTCCAATGGTCCCTCCGATGTAGCAGGCGACAGTGCCAGCTGTTCGGCAGCGTCCACCAATGTCGACAGTGACGACGATGGTCTCGCTGCTGGCCTCGTTATCACCAGGCTAGGCCTTGGTGACGGTGCACGTGGTCGCATTAAGGTACTGGAGCCCTTCTTCCTTAGGTCCAACGGTGGCTGAGAAATGGCCAGCCCGCTAGGCCCAGGCACAGCCACCGGTTGGATCGGATCCGGCCCCGGTGCCTGCACCTGCAGCTGCGCTTGCTGAGGCACATCCCGCTCACTTCCCACTCGCTGTCTTACATCTCGCCCTATCGGTGGTCCAGACTTCCCCACAGACGCAGCAGTCGAGTCCTCAAGTACCTTGAAGACGTCGATGCAGAAGCCGTTGGAGAGTCTGTACCCCCGGGACTTAATGTATTCAGCGGATATATGGTCCATGAACACAATGCGCCTCGCATGGCCCTCCTCAACCACCGTATCGACCACCTTCCACTCGGCCGTCCTCAACGGTGCATGGTACTTTTGCAAGAGACGGAGCAATCTTGCATTATCCGTGACGACATAATTTCTTGTCTTCCACGCCATTTTTATGGGTTTGGGAAGGTCTTTGGCAAGAACTACCTTGACCTTCATCCCATCTATTGTTTCGCCATCAAAGGCGTCGCGGAGCCACTTAATATTCGATTCCCCATTGCAGGAGAAATGCATGGCGCCCGCAACAACACCTTTCATTTCGGCCTCCGGTAACCCGACCGCCTTCTCCAACTTAGCACACATGATTGGCGCAAAAAGTCCCCATCCGTCTCCTTCGAACTTTCGCGTTGGAAAGTCCTCAGGAATAACGGCCATCCTTGTGGCCGCAGCAACTTTACTAAATGGGTGAGCCCCATCGAGCTTGACCCTTTTAGCTCCAGCCGCCACTTCAGCCACCTCGTCACTGACCTCTCGGTCCCTTTTAGCTGCTGCTAAGTCTACAGCCTTTTCCTTCTTCTTTAACCAACGCCGCTTCGCAGAACCACTCGGCCTCTTGCTCCGCTGCGTTTGCCACCCTGAACCGGTATCCGCCCCAGCCGCCGCGTCCTCGCAGGGTCCGTAACCTTCACTGGGTCCCTCCTGGGGGGCCTTATTCAGGCCCTCACCAGGCGTCCCCTGATCCAGGACAGCCCGCCGCTCAGTCGCATTGGTCTCAGGCAGCCCCTGGTTCCTTTTTTTAGCCGCAGCAGGTGGTTGGGGCTGAGTATCACCTCCGCCCACATTCCGCCCTGCCTTAGCAGTCGATGGTTGCAGACAGCTCGAAGCCGCCACGCTACCATCCTGTCTCTCCTCCACCTCTATCTCCATACGGGAAGCGCCGTGTGATAACTTATGATTTTTATTACAAGCCATAATTTAACAGTTTATTATGTTTCGTCCCTCTAACTCCCAACCCTCCATGGAGCCCGCAAATGGGAGTGTCTGCGAGACACTAGGGCTATTAGGGGGATATAGTACTCCTCCGGGGCAACCTACGAGACCAACCCAGGCGGCAGCGGCCGCGCGAACAGCGCGAACACGCGCACCGACTGCCGCCATCGACTGCAAGCCGCGATCCTTCGGAGTACTCGCCAAACGTCGTCAGAAGGACGGACGTTACAGCCGATTGAACCACTGTTGGCTAGACAGGGTCCACCCGTGTGAGACGAATAGCCGGGCCGAAGAGGTGTGTTGCCGCAGTCCCTTTGGCTCAACCTCCAGGTCTCCTTCATCCGCCCGTACGGGTCCCCGCGCACGGCAATAACACGCGGGTGATCGTCTCCTCCATACCCACGACAACCCGATCACAAAAATTGTCGCAGGGGGACCGATAGGGAAAAAAAGTAGGTAAGGAAGTGTGGTAAAGGGGTATCGGGTAAAGGCGTAATGGGGTAAGGGGTATAGGGTAAAGGGGTTTTGAGTAAAGGGTATGGGATAAGGGTATGGGGTAGAGGGATTTATAGGAAGGAATGGAGGAGTGGCTGTGTCCTAGCCGCCAGGCGGGAACTTGTAACCGAAACTCGATTTCATAGTTCCCGTCTGTCGTTTCCAGGGCTCACCAGGCCAGTGTTTCAACGTCAGGGCGAATCGCAACCATTAATGAGATAATTCGCCAAGACCCCAAAACACATGACTCGCGTGGAGGTGCACAGCCAATAGCCCCAACCTAACCTAACCCCGCGTATATATCCATTAGCTTACCCCAAAATAATAGTATTTCAATAGAAAGAACCTACCTTCACCTGTTAAATCACCTAATACTTACCCATTTGCATATATCTCAAATTTGGTCATTTTTACAGCTGTTTTTCGCTCCTAACATATATATCTTCTACTTTTCTCTACCTGGTACTGGTATTTCATCTTCCTCTAGCCGCCCCGCGTCGATTTGTAGCGTTTCCGCCGCAAACCGGCAAAAGATCTGCCCTCCAGGCCTCCTGTAGTGATTTCAAAGTTTCAAAAATCAACATTTTGTTCGATCACCAAAAATTTTCTCTTGAAAGTAGTTCAGTTTACATTCGTTTTCAGTGCCTCCCGTCACGCCGCGTCGTTTGACGTATCATTTATCAAAATCGGCTCAGTAGTTTCTGAATTATTAAGGATTTTCGGCAAAAAATCGCTTTCCCACCCACCCTTAATTCATCAGGCAGGTAAACTCGGACGCCTATATAGGAAAAATAAGTTTTTAAAATGGTAGTGTCAAGGTCGCCCACTAGGAAGGACGATCAAATGTCATCATTTTCGCAGACCAGAAATGAGTCTCCGGGCCCCGTTGTGGTTGCTGCCTCTCCCGAGGAAATTATCCCAGCGGTGGCCGGGACAACCTCCCAAACGCCTCCTCTTAATGATCAGATTGGACTGGAATCTACCAATCCACCTCTGAGCCAGGACCCCACTACATCTTCCATATCCGAGTCCACCTCTACCTCTGTAAAACCTGCAGTCCCGGCACAATCAAAAACTAAAAACACCGAAGTCGAGCTGCCGGCACGAGCCGAAGATGTGGTCCACATGGACTCCTATGTGGCGGCAGTAACTAAATTAACTTATAGTATTAATAAGTCGGTAAACGAAGGCAAAAGTGTTACAGCCTATAATAAGAAAATGATCGCCGCCGCTGCGCAGGAGATCCAGAAGGCCACCCAAATGATTGTCAAAATTACCGCGGCCGCACCCTCACTCAAGAAGCCTGTAGATTCTTCTCGTTCCCCCTCACTAGAGCAAATAAAAGAAACTGTAGCCATGACCGTAAGTGAGGTTTTGGCATCGACGTCACGGAAAACAGGGAACCCCATACCCCCACAATCCCCGCTCTCCGAGCCAGCTACAGCGGAGAAAGAGACAGAGGCCAGACTGTTAAAACAGTTGGAAGTAAACGCGAAACTGGTTGAGGAGAGCAATAGGAAAATACAGGAGTTTAACGAGAGAGTGACAGCCCTGATGGATGCCGGGGAGGCGATGACAACATACGCCAATGTAACCGCAGGACAAGCCCGGGACACCAGCACCATCACCAAACGCGGCACGCTCCACTCCGTCAAGGTGACGTCCGTTGATGAGACGGAAACAGGAGAGGAAGTGTTGAGCAAGGTAAGAGGCGCCGTAGATGCGAAGGAGGGCTGGATCGAAGTGCGGAATGTGAGGAAGGCCAAAGATAGGAAAGTCATCATAGGTCTGGCTACAAAGGAAGAGAGGGAGAAGCTGAAAAAACGCCTTCAAAAGGAAAACTCCCAGCTCAACGTCGAGGACATCGAGAACAAAGATCCGCAGCTAGTGCTTAGAGGAGTCCTCTCCGTACATAAGGACGAGGATGTCATAAAAGCGTTTAGGAATCAGAATAAGGATATTGTACGTGGACTCGACGAAAGCGAGAGTAGAATAATAATAAAGTACAGGCGCAAGGCGAGAAATCCTCACACAAACCACATCGTGATGAGCGTCGCGCCAACTATTTGGCAAAGGGCGACCGCAAGAGCTGCAGTACAAATAGATCTGCAGACGATAGAGGTGGAGGACCAGTCACCGCTGGTCCAGTGCACTCGCTGTCTAGGCTACGGCCATAGCAAGCGCTTTTGCAGTGAACTGGCGGACCTGTGTAGCCACTGCGGTGGTCCGCACATGAGGACCGAGTGCGCCGAATGGTTGGCAAGAGAGCCCCCGAAATGTCACAACTGCTTCAAAGCTGAGCTAGAGCAAACGGCGCATAACGCCTTCAGCATGGCCTGCCCCATACGTAGGAAGTGGGACGCATTGGCCCGCTCAACTGTAGCGTATTGCTAAGGGCAGCCAGGAGAAGAAAATCCACTATCGAGTGGCGCAAGCAAATCTTCAACGCAAAAGGTTAGCCACAAATGAAATATTTGTGGAGGCCGAAAAAAGGGGAATAGCGATAGCGCTGCTGCAAGAGCCCTACATTGGAGCAGGAAGAGAGGTAAAAGGAGCTAGAGGGATGCGGGTGTTCCAAAACACCGGGAATAAAGAGGGAGTTGTGAAAGCTGCGATTATGATATTCGACCAATCCTTGAGCGTCACGCAATACCCAGAACTTACTACCAACAACATTGCGGTAGTAGGGATAAAAATAGGTAAGTGGAACATCACGTTTGTCTCCTTTTACTTTGAGGGAGAATTACCACTAGACCCCTACCTCGAACATCTCACAAAAATAAAAAACAAAGTAGGTACCAACAACCTAGTCATCGCAGGGGATTCAAATTCAAAAAGCTCCTGGTGGGGAAGTCCATTCACGGAAGAGAGAGGGGAAACAGTCCTGGCGGCCTTCGAAGAACTTGATTTAACTGTACTAAATACGGGAGAAATTCCGACCTTTGACACTATTCGGGGGGGTAAACGCTACACTAGTTTCGTTGACATTACGGCGTGTGCAACGAACTTGCTGGACCTGGTAGATGACTGGCGCGTGGATGAGAGTCTTACAACAGCGGACCACAACGGTATTCAATTCAACATATATACAGAAAGGAAAATTGGAATACATGTAGAAAGAACAACACGAATTTACAATACAAAGAAGGCGAATTGGTCCGAGTTCCGCGAAAAGATAAAACAAACCACGCAGGAAAAAGACATAACCATCGAAACAGTCAGAAACGCACAGTCTACCGAACAGATAGAGGAATTGATCAAAAAATACACTGAAGCCATCACTGCTGCATGTGAGCACGCAATACCTAAAAAGAAAACTAGAGAAAAACTTACCTTGCCGTGGTGGTCCGAAGAACTCGCAAAGATGAAGCACGAAGTCGCCACTAGGAAGCGCAGAATCCGTTGCGCAGCCCCAGTTAGAAGAGCGAAGGTCGTCGGGGAGTACCTGGAAAGTAAAAAAGCATATGAGGAAAGAGCAGCCAAGGCACAGGTCAACAGCTGGAAAGAATTTTGCGAAAAACAAGATAAAGAAGGCGGCGGAAGGGATATATAGGGTCATAGGAAGGGTTACTAAGAGAGGAGAAGACCTACCGCTGGAAAAAGACGGAAAGCCCCTGGACATGGCGGGCTCGGTCTCGCTTCTGGCCGATACCTTCTATCCAAGGGATTCGGACATAGGCGAGAGTGAACACCATGCACAGGTCCGATTAAAAGCCGACAAAGCGAATGAAGACGAGCAAGGAAACTCTTGCGAGCCTCCATTCACAATGCTGGAACTAAGGCGAGCTAGCGAGTCCTTCAACCAAAAGAAAGCGCCAGGAAAAGACGGCTTTACTGCGGACATATGCCGAAACGCGATTGAGAGTGATCCGGACATCTTTCTATCACTGCTTAATAAATGCCTGGAGCTGTACTACTTCCCACAGCCCTGGAAAGAGGCAATAGTGGTGGTCCTAAAGAAGCCCGGGAAAGACAGTTATACGACCCCAAAATCCCTTAGACCGATAGGCTTGCTGTCAGTAATGGGCAAGATAAATGAAAAGATGGTCATGAACAGACTAAAGCACCACCTCCTACCCAGAATAAGCAACAACCAATACGGCTTCATGCCACAAAAAAGCACCGAAGACTCCCTCTATACCTTAATGAAACATATTCGTAGTAAACTTGACCAAAAGAAAATGGTCACAGTGGTTTCATTGGATATAGAGGGAGCCTTCGACAATGCATGGTGGCCAGCAATAAAGGTGAGATTGGCTGAGGAGGGGTGCCCAGTTGGTATCAGAAGGCTCATAAATAGTTACCTAACCGACAGAAAAGTAACAGTTAGATATGGCGGATCAGAAGCAAGCAGAGACACCAATAAGGGATGCGTACAGGGTTCCATTGGAGGACCTATCCTGTGGAACTTAGTGCTCGATTCCCTATTGAGAAGTCTGGACTCCACTGGGACGTACTGTCAGGCGTTTGCGGACGATGTTGTCCTGATCTTCGACGGTGAAACGGCATTAGAGATAGAGGCGCGTGCAAATGCGGCCCTCGAACATGTCCGGCGGTGGGGTGTCAATAATAAGCTTAAGTTTGCGCCCCATAAAACCAGCGCTATGGTAATTACAAGGAAGCTGAAATATGACACCCCGCGGCTGAGCATGGGCGGGGAAAGCATTTCCATGGCCAATGAAATCAAAATATTAGGTGTCACCGTGGATAGCAAGATGACATTTAACACACATGTCGCAAACGTCTGCCGCAAAGCAATTGGTGTCTATAAACAATTGAGTAGAGCAGCCAAGGCAAGCTGGGGCCTACAACCCGAGGTCATAAGAATCATCTACACAGCCACGGTGGAGCCCATTGTCCTTTACGCGGCCAGTGTGTGGGCACCGGCAGCGGACAAAATTGGCGTGCAGAAGGCACTGGCCACTGTGCAGAGGGGCCTAGCCCAAAAAATATGTAAGGCCTACCGAACGGTCTCCCTGAACTCGGCGCTCCTGTTAGCTGGCCTTCTTCCTCTTGATCTCAGAGTAAAGGAGGCCGCCTTGCTTTATGAGATCAAGAGGGGGATACGTCCGCCGGGACTGGGGGACAGGGAGATCGAACGGATGGCAATAGCCACTGATGCTCCTCACCCCGCCGAACAAATCAGCCTTGAGTTCAAATGCCTGGTCGACCAGGAGCAAGTTGACGCAAATAGCGATTACCAAGTTAGAATTTTCACGGATGGTAGCAAGATTGACGGGGGGGTCGGGGCAGCCTTGTCTATATGGACAGGACAAGCCGAAACCCGAACCGTCAAACTTTGTCTACCATCCTACTGTACCGTATACCAGGCAGAACTCTTGGCGATTTGCGAAGCGGTGAGAAGAGCCAAAAAACATAATGCGAGTAGCTTTGGTGTCTACAGCGACTCCATGTCCGCACTGCAGACCGTAACAAACCCAGGTTCACTCCACCCGTTAGCTGTAGAAACAAGGAAAAATGTCAAAGACATCTTTACACAGAACAAAAAAATATCCTTGTTTTGGATCAAAGCGCACGCGGGTTTGGAGGGGAACGACAGAGCGGACCAACTAGCAAAAGAAGCCGCTGGAGACACCAAAAGGAAAGCACACTATGACCTGTGCCCAGTATCGTACGTCAAGCGTATGATCCGTATGGAATCAACGCAGAAATGGAACGAAAGGTACAAGAAGGGTGAAACGGCCACAACGACAAAGCTATTCTTTCCCGACGCTGCCAATGCCTACAAGGTGATCCGAGAGATAGAGCCGAGTGGTCTGATTACTCAGCTTTTCACCGGCCACGGAGGGATGCCCCAGTACCTCCACAGATTCAAAATAAAAAATAGCCCGTCTTGTATTTGCGACCCCGAAATGCAGGAAACAATACCGCATATAATAATAGAGTGTCCGATCTTCGGAGCCAGGAGACAAGACTTAGAGCATAAAATTGACTGTAAATTAAAATTAGAAAATATAAAAGATATCATTGTTAGTAAAGAAAAATTTGAATTTTTAAATTATTGTCGAACAATTATAGAAATAGTTAATAAAAGAAACAAAACGTAAATAAAATAGGATGTAATAAAATTGAAAAATATATTTGTATATTATGATTTATATATGTATATATATATATATATATATATTGTATATATGTACCAGAAAGACTAAAGTAAAAGAATAGAATGAAGACAAAACGTATATGGGACTCTCACCCGCATAAAGAGAACCAGATGAAGAATGAGGCATGAAAGTGCGAGAGAAATACCTGCGAGAAATTGTATAAAAGAATAAAAATAGAGTAGAAACATACTCCGATTACGTTGGAGATGTATTAATAAAAAAAAAAAAAAAAAAAAAAACCTAACCTAACCTAACCTAGCCTAACCTAACCTAACCTAACCTTTTTTTTTTTTTTTTTTTTTTTTTTTTTTTTTTTTTTTTTTTTTTTAACGAAGGAAAGATCCATGTTACGGATACCCGACAGCTTGCAAGGGAAGCTGTCGGGTTATGTGGGACTCCACGCCAGAGTGACGTGCCTACCCACTAAAAAACCTTCGGAGTTCCATCTCGGACGCTTTTGCCGGGGACACGGGAAGGGAAATACGACCGCGAACCCCGGCGCGGCTGGCCGCCAACGCGGCCCCTCCTCGGGGACGTCATAGCGCCCCCCATCCACTCACCAAGTAGGCGCGTCCGGAACTCACGGACGCGCCGTACCTCCTTGGGCCAATTGAGAGGCGGCAGACTCCCACGCAGTCCACCGCCTGTGGCCCCATGGGAGCCAGATAAACTGGCTCCCAGCGGCGGAGAAGATGAAAGGCTCCGCCGCTTGCCTCTCGCCGCAAACACGTGCGGCACCGCTCGGCCGCGGAAGAAAGGGAGATCGGCAACGCAGCACCGAAACTCCCTCTCCTCCGCGACCGATCTCCGACCACAACCACGGCGGTGTGGCCCCGCCTGAAGCGCCGGGAGAGCAATAAAATATTACCCTCCCGGCGGCTCCACCTCGGGTGGGGGGAGATCTTCCCACTCCCCCGCCGCCCCAATGGGCGCATCCTTGCGGATGCGCCCCTCCCCGGGTGGGGGCAGATCTTCCCACTGCCCCGCCGCCCCATTGGGCGCATCCCAGCAGGCTCAAGGCCGAAGCCGAGCCCGCGGGAGCGCCCCTCCTCGGGTGGGGGGAGAACTTCCCACTCCCCCGCCGCCCCAATGTGGGCGCTCGCTGCTGGTGTGTCAGGCAGCAGGAGCGCCCCCGCGCGGGTTCCTCTTGGCTTCCCCGTGGTTTGAGGACTAACCACGGGTACTGAGCCCCCCCGGTACGACAAACCGGGAACCACCTCGGGGGGGAACCTAACCTAACCTAACCTAACCTAACCTTTTTTTTTTTTTTTTTTTTTTTTAACGAAGGAAAGATCCCTGTTACGGATACCCGACAGCTTGCAGGGGAAGCTGTCGGGTTATGTGGGACTCCACGCCAGAGTGACGTGCCTACCCACTAAAAAACCTTCGGAGTTCCATCACAACCGCTTTTGCCGGGGACACGGGAAGGAAATACGACCGCGAACCCCGGCGCGGCTGGCCGCTAAAGCAGCCCCACCTCGGGGACGACTGAGCGCCCCCCCACTCACCAAGTAGGCGCGTCCGGAACTCACGGACGCGCCGTACCTCCTTGGGCCATATGAGAGGCGGCAGACTCCCACGCAGTCCACCGCCTGTGGCCCCATGGGAGCCAGATAAACTGGCTCCTAGCGGCGGAGAAGATGTTAGGCTCCGCCGCTTGCCTCTTGCCGCAAACGCGGTGCGGCACCGCTCGGCCGCGGAAGAAAGGGAGATCGGCAGCGCAGCACTGAAACTCCCTCTCCTCCGCGACCGATCACCAACCACAGCCACGGCGGTGTGGCCCCGCCTGAAGCGCCGGGAGAGCAATAAAATATTCCCCTCCCGGCGGCTCCACCTCGGGTGGGGGGAGAACTTCCCACTCCCCCGCCGCCCCAATGGGCGCATCCTTGCGGAAGCGCCCCTCCCCGGGTGGGGGGAGATCTTCCCACTCCCCCGCCGCCCCATTGAGCGCATCCCAGCAGGCTCAAGGCCGAAGCCGAGCCCGCGGGAGCGCCCCTCCTCGGGTGGGGGGAGAACTTCCCACTCCCCCGCCGCCCCAATGTGGGCGCTCGCTGCTGTGAACAGCAGGAGCGCCCCCGCGCGGGTTCCTCTTCGCTTCCCCGTGGCTTGTGGCTAACCACGGGTACTGAGCCCCCCCGGTACGACAAACCGGGAACCACCTCGGGGGGGAACCTAACCTAACCTAACCTAACCTAACCTAGCCTAACCTAACCTTTTTTTTTTTTTTTTTTTTTTTAACGAAGGAAAGATCCCTGTTACGGATACCCGACAGCTTGCAGGGGAAGCTGTCGGGTTATGTGGGACTCCACGCCAGAGTGACGTGCCTACCCACTAAAAAACCTTCGGAGTTCCATCACAACCGCTTTTGCCGGGGACACGGGAAGGAAATACGACCGCGAACCCCGGCGCGGCTGGCCGCTGAAGAGCAGCCCCTCCTCGGGGACGACTGAGCGCCCCCCCACTCACCAAGTAGGCGCGTCCGGAACTCACGGACGCGCCGTACCTCCTTGGGCCATATGAGAGGCGGCAGACTCCCACGCAGTCCACCGCCTGTGGCCCCATGGGAGCCAGATAAACTGGCTCCCAGCGGCGGAGAAGATGTGAGGCTCCGCCGCTTGCCTCTCGCCGCAAACGCGGTGCGGCACCGCTCGGCCGCGGAGGACAGGGAGACCGGCGACGCAGCACCGAAACTCCCTCCCCTCCGCGACCGATCACCATCCACAGCCACGGCGGTGTGGTCCCGCCTGAAGCGCCGGGAGAGCAATAAAATATTCCTCTCCCGGCGGCTCCACCTCGGGTGGGGGGAGAACTTCCCACTCCCCCGCCGCCCCATTGGGCGCATCCCAGCAGGCTCAAGGCCGAAGCCGAGCCCGCGGGAGCGCCCCTCCTCGGGTGGGGGGAGAACTTCCCACTCCCCCGCCGCCCCAATGTGGGCGCTCGCTGCTGTGAACAGCAGGAGCGCCCCCGCTCGGGTTCCTCTTCGCTTCCCCGTGGCCAGGACTACCACGGGTACTGAGCCCCCCCGGTACGACAAACCGGGAACCACCTCGGGGGGGAACCTAACCTAACCTAACCTAACCTAACCTAACCTTTTTTTTTTTTTAACGTGTGGAAAGACTCATGTCTCGTCTATCCGGCCACGGGAAGCCGGACAGGTATGTGGGACTCGAACCGCACTAAAACCACACGGTGTCATTACCCAATCCGCATAATGCCGGGGCCGTGTGTTTCTAATGCTCCACAGCCCCGGCGCGGCGGCCGCTATTTTGCAGCCCCATCCAGCTCCGGTACCCTCTCCAATGAGAGGGATAGGAGCGGCCCTCAGCCAGCCAGTCTGGCCCTAAAGGGGTAGACGTCTTGACACCAGCGACGTCTCAATTCGGAGGGCTGTCTGTCGAGCGAGACGGAATCCCGTTTCCGCCGCTCAACCAGCCCTCAGTTTGGCCTCTGTTAACCATAGGTAACAGAGGCCCACCAACTGTCGGCCGCAGAGGACAGGGAGAGCGGCGCACCTTATCACCGACACTCCTCTTCCCCTGCGGCCCCACCGATGCCGTGTCAAGCGCCACAGCCGCGCCTGGTCGCGGAGGACAGGGAGAACGGCGCACCTACTCACCGACACTCCTCTTCCCCCGCGACCCCTACCACGACTGTGAGTGCGGAGAGATTCCACCCCCCTCACCCACAGCCAGGCCTCATCCCAGTTTGTTATTTTAACGAGGTCATCTCCTCGGGGCCCTATCCACTGTTTTTTAACGAGGTTGTCCTCCTCGACGCCCACTAACTGGCCGTTTTTTTTATGTGCTTCTCTGCACGAGGCCCGCTCTACAGATTTTTTAAAGAGGTGTTCTCCTCTATGTCAGGCAACTCCGAGGTGGGTGCTCTCCGAAACCCACCTGGAGCGCCTTCCGCCCGGTTCCTCTTGGCTTCACCGCGGGTGGCTAATCCGCGGCTACTGAGCCCCCCCATCGCGACAAGATGGGAACCAATCGGGGGGGAACCTAACCTAACCTAACCTAACCTAACCTAACCTAACCTAACCTAACCTAACCTTTTTTTTTTTTTTTTAACGAGGGAAAGATCCATGTTACGGATACCCGACAGCTTGCAGGGGAAGCTGTCGGGTTATGTGGGACTCCACGCCAGAGTGACGTGCCTACCCACTAAAAAAAAAACCTTCGGAGTTCCATCTCTACCGCTTTTGCCGGGGACACGGGAACGGAAATACAACCGCGAACCCCGGCGCGGCTGGCCGCCAACGCGGCCCCTCCTCGGGGACGTCTGAGCGTCCCCCCGACTCACCAAGTAGGCGCGTCCGGAACTCACGGACGCGCCGTACCTCCTTGGGCCAATTGAGAGGCGGCAGACTCCCACGCAGTCCACCGCCTGTGGCCCCATGGGAGCCAGATAAACTGGCTCCCAGCGGCGGAGAAGATGACAGGCTCCGCCGCTTGCCTCTCGCCGCAATCACGGTGCGGCACCGCTCGGCCGCGGAAGAAAGGGAGATCGGCAGCGCAGCACTGAAACTCCCTCCCCTCCGCGACCGATCACCAACCACAGCCACGGCGGTGTGGCCCCGCCTGAAGCGCCGGGAGAGCAATAAAATATTCCCCTCCCGGCGGCTCCACCTCGGGTGGGGGGAGAACTTCCCACTCCCCCGCCGCCCCAATGGGCGCATCCTTGCGGATGCGCCCCACCCCGGGTGGGGGCAGATCTTCCCACTGCCCCGCCGCCCCATTGGGCGCATCCCAGCAGGCTCAAGGCCGAAGCCGAGCCCGCGGGAGCGCCCCTCCTCGGGTGGGGGGAGAACTTCCCACTCCCCCGCCGCCCCAATGTGGGCGCTCGCTGCTGTGAACAGCAGGAGCGCCCCCGCGCGGGTTCCTCTTCGCTTCCCCGTGGCCAGGACTACCACGGGTACTGAGCCCCCCCGGTACGACAAACCGGGAACCACCTCGGGGGGGAACCTAACCTAACCTTTTTTTTTTTTTTTTTTTTTTTTAACGAAGGAAAGATCCCTGTTACGGATACCCGACAGCTTGCAGGGGAAGCTGTCGGGTTATGTGGGACTCCACGCCAGAGTGACGTGCCTACCCACTAAAAAACCTTCGGAGTTCCATCACAACCGCTTTTGCCGGGGACACGGGAACGGAAATACAACCGCGAACCCCGGCGCGGCTGGCCGCCAACGCGGCCCCTCCTCGGGGACGTCTGAGCGTCCCCCCGACTCACCAAGTAGGCGCGTCCGGAACTCACGGACGCGCCACCGCCACGTCTATCAACCACTCCGCCATGCACTGAGAAAGCAGGTCCTGAGACCTGGCGCAGTGGTTGATATTCGCCAGGAGAAACTTTTGGGCCATACTTATTAGGTGGCCGCCGTCTCCATCTCCTCGGCGTCCTGAGCCGTACGGGCGGGCTGCGTCTGGGCCGTGGCCACGGACGCATTACGCCTCCCTCCTCGTTTCTTGCGCGCGCTCGGGCATGATGCGCTCCCAACCCGGTGCTTTGCCGGCTTGCCGGCCCCAGCACACAGCACACAGCTGGCTTCTGCGGCCGTGCACTGGGCGGCCTTATGGCCCGGCTTGCCGCAGCGGTAGCACAGCGTGCTCCTGTCAGCCTCCGCAGTGCACGTCTGACTGACGTGGCCTACCTCAAGGCAGCGGTAGCACTGCAGAGGCTTAGTCGGCAGCAGCTTAACTTGCGCCGACACCCAACCAACTAGGAGCCGCTGGCCGCTGGTCAGCCGTTTGGCCGCCACGACTGGGCACCGAACCCAGGCTGTGCGAGTGCCACCGTGGCCGTCTCGGATTTCTCCGACCTTGACCTCGGCCTCGGGGCACTGGCCAACCCGGGCGATCGCGCTACGCACCAAGTCCGGGGTTGCTGAGTCGCATAGCCCGAGCACGCGCAACTCCGCACACTTCTGCGGGCGGGACACCTCCACCATCTGGGGGTCTATGACCTCCCTTAACTTCGAGGCCAGGGCGTCGGCCTTGGCCTCCTTCTCGGCGCCCGCAATTTCTAAAATGCGGGCACCGGTAGCCGCCCGTTTCCATTTGACACCGGAGATGCCCAGCTCCCCGATGTCCACCTTCTGCTGGGCCAAGGCCATCACCTGCGCGTAGGTGGTCCCCCGCTTCTCCGCTTCGGGCTGTATCTTCAGTACTACAGCAGCCGAGCGCGGGGGGCGCAGTTTGGGCAGTGGCCTGGCGTTTGCCTGCCTAGGCCCAGCAATGTTGCGGGCGGCCTGAGGACCAGCCGGGCCAGTTTGGCCAGCAGGTCCAGCAGCCCGCTTATTTGTATTTTTGGCGCCACGTCGCGCCACCTCCGTCCAAGATGCATCCATGGACGCTGGTGCCGGAGGTAGTGTGCGCGGCGCTGGGCCCTTTGTAGCGGGCTTCGCTTTAGGCGGCGCCTGGGACGGCGCCGACTTATTGGCCGGCTGCTTCGGCGCTGCCTTCTGGATAGGCTGCTTGGAAGCTGCCGGGGGTGTAACGGCCGACGTCGACGGTGTCGGTTCAGGCGGGGGAGCCTCGACTCGCGCCTTTCCCTTCTTGCCCTTTTGCCCCTTCTTGCCCTTTTTGGGCTCAGGGGTGGGCTTAGGCGGAGATTTCCGCCACTGCGCCGTATTATTCGTGACGAGGCTCACGCTCTGCGGAGGCTCCTCGTCATCGTCATCGTCCGACAGCATGTCCGACACCGCCGCTGCAGCGCTTGAAATGCGCCGGTCGGCAGCCAGCGGAGGACGCCGTACAGGGTCCGGCAGGAGGCGACCCTGGATACCATCAAATCGGGCATTGATGATTGGAGCCATCGTATCCAGGATGAAGCGCTTTTGCGCTTCATCTGCCTCCTGCCGAGTCTCGGCCGATGGCGCTGGTGCCGCTGGTGTATCCCGCACAGACCGCTCAAAAGCGGCCCGCAGCTCCGCCAACTCACGCTTCAGTGCCGCGACTTCCGCCTCCAGGCGTTGGTTGTCAGCCCGGAGACGCTCGGTTTCTTCATTGGCGGTTCGAACGCTTAGCTCCGCCACTGCTTCCTCTACAGAGGCGGCAGCCTCTTTCAACCCCTTGACAAAAGTGCCCTTCAGGTTGCCAGATTTCACCGCGATGCTCTTAATAATCTCCAAAGCATCGCCGGCCTGGTCCTTTAGGGCACTAGCAGGGGGTCCCTCTTTCTGCGCATTTGCAGACTCCGTGACCTTCTTCGCCATGGCACGCTTGGCCATCTCTGTCACGATCCGCTCGGCCTCCTCACGCCGGGCGGCAGCCTGCTGCCGTCTGGCTTCGGCGTTCATCACTGGGGCCGCCTTTACGCGGCCACCTCTTTTACCAGCCGGACGGGCCCGCACCTTTGGCGCGGTATCCTCGTCCGAGCCGGTCGGCTTGTGGCACCGTTTACGGCGCCTCTGTGCCATCTCGCCTGCCAGGCTCTCTTCGCTCACCCAGGAACACTCTGAAAGTGAGCCAGCATCTTGCTGCGACGTCTTATTGGAGGGACTTGCGTCCCTCAGGCGGTTCGTGCCCCCCCAGATACGGTGGGGCTGCCTGCGCACGAAGACGCAGGGAGGGATTCTCCAGCAACGCTGGTACCCTCCTGGGGTAGAGAAGTTTTGCGACTCGCCATCATATTTTTTCCTTTGAAGGGTGAGGTCCCTATCCCCGAAATTCCCCCCCAGGCGCTCGGAACGGGATTCCCCTCCCGTCACTCATCCCTTTTCGCAGCACGCCAGACTGCGTGGGATTGGGGTTATTTTTTATTGAGGTTTTCTTCCTCGCAGCACCGCCCATGAATGGAACGGTGCCCTCGGCCCCAAAAGGGTTAACGAGTTGCCCGACGTTCCGCATGACAACGGAACGCCGCGCGAAGACGCACTCCTACCCTCCGTCTGAAAGCAGACGGGGAGAGTGCCCACCACACGTGCGCAGCCCATTACTGGACCGCACTTCCACTCGGCAGAATATTGGCCAACAACGAACAAGACCCCGACTATCAGGGAGTTATTCGCTGTCACCCAGGGTGCACCGTCCCGAATCGCTTGTCAGCCCGCCGCTACCGCCTGATCAAAGATCAGACGGCAGAAGCAAAGCCTTCAAACGACCGGGCACTCGAGGAGGTTTTCCGCCCGTAGCACCCCAACCTAACCTAACCTAACCTAACCTAACCTAACCTAACCTAACCTTTTTTTTTTTTTTTTTTTTTTTTTTTTATCGAAGGAAAGATCCATGTTACGGATACCCGACAGCTTGCAGGGGAAGCTGTCGGGTTATGTGGGACTCCACGCCAGAGTGACGTGCCTACCCACTAAAAAACCTTCGGAGTTCCATCTCGACCGCTTTTGCC
This sequence comes from Elegia similella, assembly GCA_947532085.1. Lineage (NCBI taxonomy): Eukaryota > Metazoa > Arthropoda > Insecta > Lepidoptera > Pyralidae > Elegia > Elegia similella. Next base: position 122,949 of record OX383939.1, read on the forward strand.
GGGGACACGGGAAGGAAATACGACCGCGAACCCCGGCGCGGCTGGCCGCCAAAGCAGCCCCTCCTCGGGGACGACTGAGCGCCCCCCCACTCACCAAGTAGGCGCGTCCGGAACTCACGGACGCGCCGTGCCTCCTTGGGCCAATTGAGAGGCGGCAGACTCCCACGCAGTCCACCGCCTGTGGCCCCATGGGAGCCAGATAAACTGGCTCCCAGCGGCGGAGAAGATGAAAGGCTCCGCCGCTTGCCTCTCGCCGCAATCACGGTGCGGCACCGCTCGGCCGCGGAAGAAAGGGAGATCGGCAACGCAGCACCGAAACTCCCTCTCCTCCGCGACCGATCTCCGACCACAACCACGGCGGTGTGGCCCCGCCTGAAGCGCCGGGAGAGCAATAAAATATTACCCTCCCGGCGGCTCCACCTCGGGTGGGGGGAGATCTTCCCACTCCCCCGCCGCCCCATTGGGCGCATCCCAGCAGGCTCAAGGCCGAAGCCAAGCCCGCGGGAGCGCCCCTCCTCGGGTGGGGGGAGAACTTCCCACTCCCCCGCCGCCCCAATGTGGGCGCTCGCTGCTGGTATCTACAGCAGGAGCGCCCCCGCGCGGGTTCCTCTTCGCTTCCCCGTGGCCGGGACTACCACGGGTACTGAGCCCCCCCGGTACGACAAACCGGGAACCACCTCGGGGGGGACCTAACCTAACCTAACCTAACCTAACCTTTGCAGGAACAAACAAGGCTCCTCCAGGAGGGAAACAAGAAAATGGACGAAATAAAGGAGGAAATGGGGAAACAAAAGGGAAATATAGAACAGGCGGTGATTGCAGCGACAACATACGCCAAAGTGACTGCTGCTCCCACTTCCGCTTCAGATCTTCTGGCAAAAAGGGGAACACTACACTCGGTGGTGATATCATCAAAAGACGACACCCAAAGCGGAGAAGAAGTCTTAGACCAGGTACGAAAGGCAGTGGATGCGAAGGAAGGATGGGTGAAGGTAGAAAAAATAAGGAAGGCAAAAGATAAAAAAGTAATAATGGGCTTTAAAACAACAGAGGAACGGGACAAAGTAAAGGGTAGACTCCAAAAGAAAGGAATCGACCTCACTGTCGAGGACGTTAAAAACAAGGACCCGCTTGTGGTTCTCTATGGCGTCCTGAAGGCCCTCCCCGATGAGGACATTCTGAGGGCCATGAGGAACCAGAACCGGGATGTTTTTCGCGGACTCGACAAGGAGGACGATAGGATGGAGATAAGATACAGACGTAGAGCTAGGAACCCCCTACAGGCACACGTCGTGGTCCGTGTCTCACCTATAATTTGGCGCAGAATCATACAGCAGCAAACAATGCATATAGACCTGCAACAAATAAGAGCAGAGGACCAAACACCGCTAATCCAGTGTACGCGGTGCCTGGGATACGGACATGGCAGGCGTCACTGCACAGAAGAAGTGGATGTGTGCAGTCACTGCGGAGGTCCACATCTCAGGGCAAATTGCGCGGACTGGATGGCGGAAGTCCCACCGAAATGCAAAAATTGCGTAGCCACAAAACAGCCAAATACGGAGCATAATGCGTTCAGCAGGGAATGTCCAACAAGACATAAGTGGGACGAACTGGCGAGATCCTCTCTAGCGTATTGCTAAAGGCACCCAAATTGCTAACAACGGAAACAAAAAATACAAAATACTGCAAGCAAACCTCCAGCGTAAACGATTGGCAACCAACGAGATCCTTCTGGAAGCAAAGAAACGAGGTGCTGCGGCTGCCCTTATCCAAGAACCATATGTAGGTGCAGGGAAAACAATAAAATGCAGCAAAGGTGTTAGGCTGTTCCAAAACACAGGGCCCGGAGACGAAGTGGCAAAGGCCGTAATAGCGATATTCGACGACGACATAAACGTCGTTCAATACCCAGAGCTGACGTCAAACAATATTGTAGTACTGGGAATTCAGACTGAAGCCTGGGAAATTACGCTGGTCTCCTGTTACTTCGAACCCGACCCTAAACCGATACAGCCATATATAAATCATCTCAAAAAGATCGAAATGAAACTGGGCCCAAAAAAGGGATCATGGGAGGTGATTTAAACTCAAAAAGCTCATGGTGGGGAAGCCCAGAAATAGACGATCGAGGTGAGGCAGCAGCCGGAGCAATCCATGAAATGGGTCTCAACGTGTTAAACTGTGGCGATACTCCAACGTTTGATACGATTAGGGGAGGGAAACGTTATACGAGCTTTGTCGACGTTACAGCTTGTACAACAAATATGCTAGACTTGGTGAGCGAATGGAAAGTGGACGAGAGTCTCACGAGCTCGGACCACAATGGCATGGAGTTTAACATTCTTTTGAGCAAGAGTAAGGGTATCAAAGTCAGCAGAACCACCAGGATGTACAATACAAAAAAGGCGAATTGGACCGAGTTTCGGAAGAACCTCAGCCAATTACTTCAAGAGAACCAAATTAACAAGGCCAACATAGAGAAAATGGACACCCTGGAGGAAACTGACAAAGTTGTTGATACCCTAAACAAGCTAATAAGCGAGGCCTGTTCGAGATCTATGCCTAAGAAAAAGAAAAAAGAAATACTTACCCTGCCATGGTGGTCCGACACACTCGCGGAGATGAAGAAAGCGGTCGCCACCAAGAAGCGTCGAATACGTTGTGCAGCCCCGTCGCGCAGAATGAAGGTCATCAGTGAGTACCTGAAACAAAAAACGGAATATGAGCAGCTTGCCAAAAACGCACAAACGGAGAGCTGGAAGGAGTTTTGCTGCAAACAAGAAAAGGAGGGAGTATGGGAGGGAATCTATAGGGTGATAGGAAGGACAATGAAAAGAGAAGAGGATGTTCCACTCAGAAGCGATGGCAAAATTCTGAGTATGGAGGACTCAGCCAAACTACTGGCTGAGACGTTCTATCCAGACGATAGTGCCGACTCCGATAACTCCAGTCACAGAATGACGAGAGAAAAAGCCGAAAGCGTGAATGCTGGAGAACAAACTGAGTTTTGCGATCCACCATTCACAATCCTAGAGTTAAAAGCGGCATCCTCTTCATTCAACCCTAAGAAAGCACCGGGTTCGGATGGGTTTACGGCAGATATATGTGCACACGCTATTGAAACCGAAATAGAGCTGTTCCTCGCCCTGCTTAACCAATGCTTAAAAATATGTTACTTCCCCGCAGCCTGGAAAGAGGCGACAGTAATAACGTTGAGGAAGCCGGGCAAGGACAGTTACGACACCCCAAAGGCATATAGACCAATAGGCCTTCTACCTATCCTCGGGAAAATTTATGAGAAGATGTTAGTAGCCCGTCTTAGATTCTACTTATTGCCAAAAATGAGTACTCGCCAGTACGGATTCATGCCACAAAGGAGCACTGAGGACTCCCTCTATACCCTAATGAAACACATTAGAGGACGACTTGACCAAAAGAAAGTCATCGTCGTAGTGTCATTGGATATAGAGGGAGCCTTTGACAGTGCCTGGTGGCCAGCTATAAGGGTCCGACTGGCTGAGGAAAACTGCCCGTTGAACCTGAGACGGGTCATCGACAGCTACCTTAGGGATAGGAAAATCAAAATAAGATACGGGGAAAAGGAAATCATAAAAAGTACTTCCAAGGGCTGTGTACAGGGCTCCATTGGGGGTCCCATTCTGTGGAATTTGCTGTTAGACCCACTACTGGACAGTCTCGGGAAAATGAATGTTTATTGTCAGGCATTTGCTGACGATGTGGTGTTGGTCTTCGATGGAGACACCGGATGCGGAATCCAGACAAAAGCCGATGCTGCCCTCGAATATGTTCGGGCCTGGGGTGTCCAAAATAAGTTGAAATTTGCACCTCATAAAACATGTGCTATGACAATAACGCGCAAACTCAAATATGACACCCCACGCCTGAGCATGGGAGGGGTCGACATTGGCATGTCAAAGGAGATGAAGGTGCTCGGTGTCACTATCGACGACAAACTTACATTCAATACACACGTCAGCAACATATGCAGAAAGGCGGTTGGGATATACAAACAGCTGGCCAGAGCTGCAAAAGCCAGCTGGGGCCTAAATCCAGATGTAACGCGAATAATCTATACCGCCACAATAGAGCCTATAGTTCTATACGCGGCGAGCGCATGGGCACCAGCGGCGGAAAAAATTGGCGTCAAAAAACAATATGGGGCATTACAAAGGGGAATTGCACAAAAAATATGCAAGGCTTACCGCACTGTCTCCTTGAACTCGGCCCTGGTACTGTCGGGCATCCTTCCATTAGATCTCCGAGTACGGGAAGCGTCCCAACTGTACGAGATAAGAAGGGGCCTTGCTCTACCAGGGCTGGGTGACCGGGAGATAGAGCGGAAAGTACCGGCACTGGAGGCTCCTCACCCTGCGGAGCATATCGACCTTCAATTCATAAGTCTGGTAGACCAGGATCACCTGGAAACACACAGTGATTTTGAAATAAAAATATACACGGATGGCAGCAAGATTGGCGGCCGAGTCGGAGCCTCGCTATCCATATGGGACAGCAGAGCAGAGACAAAAGCCGTCAAACTATGCTTGCCATCATACTGTACGGTCTACCAGGCCGAACTGCTGGCGATATGCGAAGCAACGCGAAGAGCCGACAAACACCAAGCAAACTCTTTTGGAATTTACAGCGACTCAATGTCCGCGCTCCAGACAGTAGTCAGCCCTTTCTCCCACCATCCCTTGGCAGTGGAAGCAAGAAAGAACATTAAAAATATTCGACAGAATAAAAGAATTGAGATATTCTGTTGAATTTCTAAAGATCCTTTCTTATTGCACATTTGCATCATAAAAGGTACTAAGTTTCTAGGTACAGTAGTCTCGGCTGTGCGTTGATATAATAAGTCCCGCGACTCCATTCGCGTATGTGTATGGGGGCCACGTCTTACCATAATCGGAGAAAAAATGATGTAGCCTATCCTGTGTGTCCTGGACGTCTTAATGTTTATCTACCAAGTTTCAGAAAATTCAGTTTGTTCATTTAAGAGATATGGAGGAACATACATACATACAGAAAAAAATCTAAAAAATATCAATTTAGTTTCAGTATCGTGTATAGAGTTTATAAACATGATATCTCTGAAAACAAAGTAACTTACTCCATGACCGACCCTTGCAGATTTGTTATTAGTATTGATTGATTAACGTATATTCATTACCAAAGTAGTTAATGCATTAAGAAATAGATTTATTAAAAAAGAAAACCTAAAAGAATAATTAAAGAGATATTTTTGACAGTAATTCTTTCAAATGATAGTAAATAAATTACCTGTTGTGGGGACGGCGATTTCCAACACGAACACATACTGCCACAATACGACTACAACGTAAAAATAAAATGTTAGTATCTACCTAAGAAAAAAGATATGACACCTATAATGCTGAAAGGTTTACACATTTAGACATAATTTAATTAGGCATAATGTTTTGAAGAATAATGGAGAAAGCAATGGCAAACCACTCCATTATTCCTTGCCAAAAATAGACATAGTATGTGATTCTTCCCACACAACGACTGTAGTACTGACATACATCAAGCATTTGTTGCGCAAAAAAGGTGTATTAGAGCTGTGCGGAGTCGCACCCGATACGACATGTAGGCCTTTATTTAAATTGTTTAAAGTCCTTCCTCCGCCCAGTCTATATATTTTTAAAGTAGCAAAATTTGTTAAATTAAATTATTAATTATTCAAAGAAGCTAAAGACATATATCCTAAAAATCGTTTAGAAATAGGTATTATTGGTTAACCTAGTATCGAGAATAAACAGCGGGAATTGTGGGCAACTATAGAGTGGACAATGATTGTCATCGTCGTTGCTAAGCTATCCAGTCGAAGGTATTCATCACAGGACCTTACTAAACGATAAGGGCATCAAACCAGTACTAAGCTACCATTATTCAATGTTAGGAAATAGTAATATGTCTTAAAACTGTGCCCTTCTTAAGCAATTCCGATAAAGTAATAAACCTTCTTATTTAAAACTTAGATTGTCTTTTTATTGACATGGTAGTAAGAGAGTCAATAGCTAAATATTTTATTCATCGTAAGATATTTTGAATATCATTTGGTTAACGATAACTTAGATTACACATTATTATTTACAACATTATTATTGTTGACTTCGATAACTTACTTAGAGCTAAGTTTACGCCGCTTCCAAGGCGGATTATATCAATTATGTATAACATTCTTATATCTTCCACGCGCTCGTCGGTAAATGAAATTTGAACAGGTGTTGTTTCAATAGTTTTATGGCCTCAAACATAACTAAACAGTATTTTTATAACTGTTTTATTTTGCATTCACAAGGCTATTTAAATTAAGAAATAAAATATAGTGAAAAATTTCATGCGTGCGGGGCTTGAACGCGCGACCTAGGTCTATGTACGACCTAGGTCCATGTACGACCTAGGTCTATGTACGACCTAGGTCCATGTACGACCTAGGTCTATGTACGACCTACGCTCTGCCATCTGAACTACTACATTAGTTAGCAATTAGTGTTTCTAAATAGCTCCCGAAGGGTAAGCTTTTATTTACATTCTCACAATAAATTCAAAACAACCTCAAGACGACGTGATCCGAGGGTGGGGCCTAGTTACCTGTAGCACAGGTTCCTATAGGAACCTATTTCAGGAACTAGTCTCCAAACAAGGGTGAACAAGTCTAAATACCAAATATGTACTTAAAACTTAAAATTTTGAAACTTAACTAGATATAAGACTCACCTTTGTAAAGGAGAAAATAAACGTTTATTATTATTATTATTATAACTACCGCACGATTCAATCTCGGTGCCGTAATTCTCCACCATATCCCATTCTCCTTAATACGTATTAAGGCTTACGTCACCTAACACAACCTCCCTTGTAAAAGTCGGGTAGTTGTGTTAGGTGACGTAAGCCGTAATACGTATTCGTAGTCCCACCTGCATGAAATTTTTCACCATATTTGTTTCGTAATTTAGTAAGAGTATAACAAAACAGACTAAAGGCACTAACTGCCATAGGTATATAATAGTACATGATTACATGCCCGAAGTGTATAAGTATAGATAAACGTAAATAGGCTGACCATGGAAAGTAATGGGGTGATTTCGATTTACGATTCAAAAAGTAGGGATTACGTTAGAGTTTTAACCGTTGGAATTTTAACCGTTGCGTCACAATACATTCTTGTTTATATACTGGACGTACATCAAAATATTCACAAATATGTTAAGAATTGTCATGTTCATACATACAATACTAGAAACAAAAATAAAATAGTTAATGAAGCTTTTAGACTACAGAAAACTATAAATACATTCTTAGGGCTCAGTATTCGTTTGTATAATAAAATTCCTGACAATATTACAGCTTTGCCATTTCCGAAGTTACAAAAAATATATTATTGAAAAGAGCTTATTATAACGTTAATGATTATTTCGTTGATACGAATGCTTGGAGTCGAGACCTCGAGTGATATGCAGGACTTCTCTAAACGCTTTTATTTTAATTTTATTTATAATTGTTTTCTTTTTTTGTTGCTGCTATTTTATTTCGTATAATTGTCTTAAATCAACTTTCAATTGTAAAACATGTATATGTTTGCGGTCAACGAGTGTTGACAATTAGCTTTTGCGTTTTGTGCTTTTGAGTTCGAGTCACGCTCACTAAAATGTTCAAACTGGTGGCGGCGCTGTGTGTCGGGTCAAATTCAAAACGTTTATTCAATATAGGTTTCTTTGAACACTTATTAATTGTCATATTTCACTTCTCAACAATTTTTGATGTCAAAAATTTTCTTATTGCTAAGTTTAATGCCGCTTCCAAAGCGGAGTGCAAAGCGGTCGTAGAGTTCCCTCTAATATGGTTAAACTCAGCGATGGCCGCTCCGTGCGTCAACTCGTGAACGGGAGCTGTCGGTGGGGGGGGGGGCTGCTGGTCTGATCGGCCTCTTTGAGACTTCTATCATATCTGTTTGTGTAAGCATTAACTTTAAAAACCCAAATAAAATTACCTATCTGTGGTCCTAGATCCGTTCCCCCCTATATCTACTTCCTTCGCCGAGACGGCCTGTGATTGGCCGAAACGTCAGTCGAAAAAAATATGGCGATCGAGTCTTGTGGAGCGCGTCGCTTGCGCTAATATAATTTCCAAAAATGACGACCCTAAGAGCTTCGCTGGCCGAAAATAACTCTAAATCCTCATCCGCGAGTGTGTGATGGTGTACCACAAGTGTAGGCAGTGAGAAAAGGAATACAGTTCAAACCAGGGAGGTTCCCAGCCAGCCGCCACGAGGCCTGCCGCAGGTGATCCTTCCCAACGTCCTGTTCACCGAGAATCCAGGTGAGTGTTTACTGAATTTTCCCTTGCTGTGATTCTGGGGTTGATCGGAGAATGCAGTGACTCTTTCAGGAAGTCGCAACATTAATTTATGGTGCCTCCTGTGAGGACTTCCTCACGTACTTATTTCAAATTTACCCACTTTTTTTTTTTTTTTTTTTTATTTATTTTCAGAAACTTAGTCTATTATTACAGGAGTAAAACCTAATGCAACAGACCAGCCAATTTTAGTTAGGTACTTAATATTAATGTATACTAGTTAAGAATTTATATATAATACACATTATGAAGTACGCTCATTTGTTTACCAATTAAGTACAGTTAAGTATAACAAATTTCCTGCAAAGCGACTTTCGTGAATTCACACAAACTGCACTTAAAAATATCAATCTTACTGGCCACTTTATTAAGAGTGTGCAGCGCCCGTGTCATAGGTGCTTTATTTAACAAATTGGTACGCCCATGAGGAACTACCAGTAGACACGGCTGTCGCCGGCGCTCCGCATATCTATTTGGGACGCAAAACCTCACCAATTTTAATACCTCTGCATTATGTATTTTGCCTCGAAGTACTTTAAAAATATATGACAACAAACTAAGTTCCCTCCGCACGCTTAGCTCATTATATCCTACCATACCCAAAACGAATATAGTAGGATACATCAAGGGGTACAACGGGTAAACGCCGTATTGTCGCCAGTATAAATATCTTAGGAATTTGTTTTGTATCCGTTCTAACAAGAGGTTGTACTTTGCTTCATGGGGATGCCAGATCATTCCATTACATTCGAGATGGCTTCTAACTAACGCGTTGTACAACGTCCTTATGACATCAATATTTGTGAAGTTAGATGCCCTACGGAGTATGAAACCCAAATTCCTAAATGCGACCTTACCAATGTTTTTAATATGCTCGTTAAAGTTCAGTTGTGATGACATGTGAACCCCCAAGTCTCTCACTTCTGTGACTTCCTGTATGTGTGTGCCGTCGATCTGATAGTTGTAATGGACTGGGCTGTGTGATTTTGTGAAGGAAATTGTCAAACATTTAGACGTGTTAAATTCCATGTTATTCTTTTTGCTCCATGCCACGACTCTCTGAATATCGTCTTGCAGTTGTTCACAATCAGTGGTGCTGTTAACTGGGAGAAACAATTTTAAATCGTCTGCAAACAGTAAACAAGATGCATGCAGTACGACATCAACCAGGTCATTTATCATGATGAGAAACTCAAGAGGACCTAAGTTGCTTCCCTGACTCACACCAGATAACACCAAATATGGTTCGGAACGGTGACCGCCATAATCAACATACTGTTTCCTGTCTCTCATATAGTCGGCAAAGAACCGTAGCAAATGGGGGGTGCAACCGACGGTGGCCAGCTTCATGAGCAAGATGTCATTATCTACAACGTCGAATGCTCTCCGGAAGTCGAAATAGGCCGAGTCCACTTGTCCACCCCCATCCACTACCGGTACTAGTTCGGTTGTATAGTTTAAGAGGTTGCTAGCGGTGCTCCGTCCCGGGCGAAATCCGTGCTGAGCGTCGGTTATTTGGACGCTTATCTGATTGTATAAGCTATGTTGAATTGCTGATTCAAATACCTTAGCTGGAGTTGACAAAACCGCTACCGGCCGAAACTCATCCACATTTTTCGCTTTTCCACCCTTAGGAACAGGAACTACCCGAGAGGTCTTCCATTTTTCAGGAAAGACTGCCGACTTTAAGCATAAATTATATATATGCAACAGTGGCTTATCAAGCACCATTCTACAGTCCCTATACACGTAAGTGGGTATGCCGTCAGGACCAGCAGATCGCTTCGGCTTGAGCTTAGCGAACGCGCGCTGCACATCCTCTAGCTGCAGCCTGTCCAGGTGTACACGCGCCGATGCATGAGTACTTCCAGAGTTGGCCATTGCGGCATCCACGTCAAGTTTAGCCCTATCAGTACGATAAACAGAGTGAAAAAATCCAGCAAACTCATTGGCACATCGTTCTCCAACCAGTGCCTCCCCGTCCTTAAAGATTTTTTGCGAATTTAAATTTTCTCTTTTTGATTTGATATAATTCCAAAATGATTTGGGATCTTCCGCCAAATGGTTCTGGATACGATCTTGGTACTCTTTTTCGGCTAGTTTGATCATAGTTTTGACCATGGCTCGGCTACGAGCAAATACCTTATAATCGTCTTTTGATTTGCTAGCCTTATACCGTTTGTGAAGATACGCTTTACATTTAATTTCTTTGATTATCTCTCCTGTATACCATTCTGGATAACTATGGCTAGAACCAGGACGTGTTACATTTTTCTTTGGGACACACTCATTTATAATTCCGTAAAGGTTATTGTAAAAAATATGTAAACATTCATCTACCACGCTTATACCATAAATTGGACTCCAGTCTATTCCCGCTATTAACAAATATAACTTTGAGAAGTCGGCTTTATTAAAGTTCCATTCGTATATTTTATTGCCATCAATTTCTACTTTAGCACTTACCTGATAAGGCAGACAAGTACCGGCCCAGGAAACGGATACCTCCAAACACGGGTGCTGTGCATCCACTGTTGCCACCATGGATTCAGTCGCGGCACTCACGCAAACACACTCTTCCAAAGAACTTAAAACCAGATCCAATTGACGGTTGTTACAATTATCCACGTTATTCATCTGTGTGAATCCACAATAAGTCAGAAAAAAATCATAATAATTGACTACACTAACGGGACACGAATAAAGATTAAAATCACCCAATACTATTAATTTGCCGTATTTTACACTTAACTGTTCTATAATTCTAAACAATAATAAATATTCACTTTCTATGCCATGCGGCGGAATATAAACAACGCAACACAAAAACAACAATCTATCACGAAGGTATACTTTCGAACAAACTAACTCAAATGAATGATTATCAATGTTTACGTCATCCGGTATAGGTACTTGTTGCAGCTCGAACCGGTGCGCGGCCACGAGAAATGCGCCGCCTTGTTTTCGTCCGTCTGAACGATCGCAGCGTAGTAACTGATATCCAGGAGGAACTATTTCCGAATCCTTGATGGAATTGTTACAGCCAGTCTCGGTGATCGCAACTAAATCTGCATTCGATGACGCAAGGCTAACATAGAATTCACTTAATTTGGTTCGAAGTCCCCTTACGTTTTGGTAGACCAAATAAATCCGTTTACCAGAACGCTTCTGTATCGTTTGATCGCTTTTATGATTTGGAGTATGGTCTGCGAAACCACACCCACTCGCAAAATTCTACATTTACAGGCCATATTTCCGCCTGATTTACCATGTCATATTTGCTCTCAGGCACCCCAATAATAAATGACGCATAATCTCGTTCAGTTTTATGCTTTATTTTCTCGACTTTGACCGATACTTCCGGCCCACAGACATTTTTCACATACTTCTCCAATGCTTCCATTTCAGTTTCCTTTTTCAGGCGCCATACATGCAGATATTTTTTTCGTTCTGTTCCTTGAATATCCACTTGACTATTACTTCCTCCCTTCTGCACTTCCTTACCGGGATATCTACTTCTCTTCTTCTTTACTTCTGTCCACCCGTTTTCACTATTCCTTTCTACTTCTCTCGGGACAGAACCATATACTGAAGCTGAGGATGAGCTAGATATTGTATTTTTTGCAGGTTTTAATACGAACGTTTCCACCGGTTTAGTAGCCACACACGGACTTGTAGGAACAACAACTACCTCCGTTTGATTTTGTGACACCGCCTTAGCAAACGATAATGGTAACTTACTATTATTTGATGATGGCGAGCAATCCGATTTATCACTTGTACTCTTGTGCTTTAAACATTGCTCAAGATATGCGTTTCTCTGCTTAAGCATTTTGACTTCCTCCTCAAGCACTGCAATCCTATCAACTTTTTTACAAACCACTGACATATCTTTACGAAGCTGTTGCAATTCAATTTCCGATTTATGATACTTATTTTGAAGTTGATCATACATACTTAATTGTTTATCAAAACGGGATTCCATTGCCGCCCGTAGATCGCCAATTGCCTCCAACACTTTGCTGTCGGTGTCCATCATAGATATTTCCGCGCACTGCAATCGATTCCCGCGTTCGCTGTTGACGTAGCTATTCGAAGTAAACGTTTTATTCAGGATCACTCCTCTAACAGGAGTGTCGGTATTCCCCCGTTTTGGATGGGAGCACATACATTCCGGGCATATCCATTGTTCCTTATACTCTTGAGTAAAATCTTCAAAGGCCTGTGGTGTCACCGCCAGGCACTTCAAGTGATACAGTTTCTTGCATTTTTCCTGCGAGCACTCCATAAACGAAATGTCGAATATTCCAGCATCACAGCCACCACACTTCGTCTCCGTCATATCAATTTTCTTTCGGTAACTATTTTATATTAGTTCGTTCACAAATTCGTAAATATGTCCGCGTATCACCGGGCGAAACTACCCAATTTCAATATTTCCAATTAAGTTATTTCCAAATATGGATAACTAATTTATTCATCAATAGACTTATTATAGATTCAAATTAACTAGGTACTTACCCACCTAGCATTTGTCTATTTGTCTAACAATCTCGGATCAAACAGGAAATTCCATACCTGTGCCATACCATAGTAAATACCTGTTGCTTACGAGTACGTACATACTTCTTATCTCGTTAATTCCCTTGTAATAATCCCTTAATCGTTCGATTTGTATGCCATAAGGTACAATCTTATTACTCAGGCTTTCGAACTATTTTGGATAGCCTAGATACCTACCTAAGGTTAACTAATAGCAGCGAGGTGTGTATTTATGATTATAAGTAATAGTCCGTAGTTTTAAAACCTACGTGTTTTGTGAATATCTGTTCCATTACTCAGTTTCCATTTAAACTTTTGCTACTTACCAACCTTACTCGTACTTTCACAATTAGTGCTTAGCGAAAACATGGCAGAAGGAGAATTAATGTCAACCATTAAAAAACGTGAATATGAGTTTAAAAATATGCAAATACTTTATGACTTAGCAAAAATTACGAAAGAAAATAAAACTAAATTGGCATCCTTTCGAGCTAGGTATAAAAGAATTGATAAAATTCGTGATAATTTCTTGGAATGCAACGATCGTGTAAACCAGTTGCAACTCAAACTAAATCCTCAATTTGTTATCGATAATAATGCTTTGTTGTCATTTGACGAGTTATACTATTATGTCATTGAGTTTGCTGACTCTCTCGACGTAAGTTCGCGCTCGGAACTATGTCAAAGTCATGCGCATTCCAACTCGCAAGTGAAATTACCTAAATTGCAAATAGCTAAGTTTGATGGTAATATAGAGAACTGGCAGATGTTTAAAGACAGTTATACGTCGCTTGTGCATAATAATGTTTCGTTGTCGGACACAGAGAAATTTTACTATTTGTTGTCATGTCTGTCTGGGTATGCCCTGACACTAGCTAAGGGTGTTCCTATAACATCAGCTAATTATTCTGTTGTTTATGCAGCGTTGCTAGACAGATATGATAATAAACGTATTTTAGCTACCGCTTATTTAGAAAAAGTAATAAAATTAAATCCGATCCAACGGCCATCATTATCAAACTTATCACAATTAACCAACACACTTTATGAATGTGTTAGTGCCTTGCGCGGGTTAAATATTGATGATTTAAGTGAATTTCTTTTATTTTACATAGCATCTCGGCCGCTTGATACAGAAACTAGGAAAAGGTTTGAATTACAAAATACCGAAGAAATTCCTAAATTTAATAATTTGATTGTTTATTTACAGAATTATATAAAGGTATTAGAGGTTAGTCAACCTAGTAATTTACCGTCATTCAATTCTACAAATAAACAAAACCACAATAATACTAGGAAAGATAATTTTTCTCGGCAATCAAATTCTTCCTTAATTACTTCTTCGAACTCAAATAATAATAAACCTAATCAGGCTGTCTGTGCGTATTGTCATGAAAATCGTTCAATATATCGCTGTGGTAAAGTACATTCTATGAATATAGGACAGCGACAACAATTAGTTAAAGAGTTACAATTATGTCAAAACTGCTTAAGGCCCGGTCACACTAGTGCAGACTGCAAGTCTAAGTCCATGTGTTTCATTTGTAACTCAAAACATAACACATTATTACATGAAGAACATAAAAGTTTATTAGCTAATACCATTGACCTAAAGGTTTCTGAGAATTCCAATATGAGCACTTCCCTAACTTGTACAACTCAGCCAAAAATGTCAAAGTCACTTATGAGTACCAAAATTATTGGTTCAGCAGTGGTTCGGTTGAGAAGAGTGGATGGTTCATGGCAGTATGCTCGTGTAATCATAGATAGTGGCTCGATGGACTCTTTCATTACAAGTAGCTGTGTGCGACAGTTAGGTTTACATATAAAAAAGTGTAATTTAAATGTAACCGGTCTCGGTCAAAATTATGTATGTAATATTAAAGGTTATACTTTTGGCTCTATTGTGCCTAGGTCAAATGACTCGCCCCAATTCGATATACCATTAGTGGTTTTGCCTAAAATCACTTCAATGGTTCCTTCAACTTCGTTACCGGCGGTTGTCAAGGAAAAGTTTAAACATCTGGATCTCGCCGACCAAGATTTTGATAAATCGGGTCCGATCGATCTGTTGTTAAGAGTAGACTGTTTTGACCAGATATATACTGGTTCACGTTATTGCCCAGGTCCTGGTTTTCCATGTGCACTGTCTAGTGTATTCGGCTGGGTGATAAGTGGTCAGTTTCTTCAAAACGTGGTGGCTCAAACTCCAGTCACACCCGTTACGTCACTCATCGCGTCTTCTAGTGCGCTCGATGAGATCGTTCAACGTTTTAGGGAATCCGAAGAACCGCTTAAATGTAAAATTTCCGGTCCTAAGGATGAAATATGTGAAGTGGCTCAAACTCCAGCCACACCCGTTACGTCACTCATCGCGTCTTCTTGTGCGCTCGATGAGATCGTTCAACGGTTTTGGGAATCCGAAGAACCGCCGAAATGTAAAATTTCCGGTCCTAAGGATGAAATATGTGAAGTGGCTCAAACTCCAGCCACACCCGTTACGTCACTCATCGCGTCTTCTTGTGCGCTCGATGAGATCGTTCAACGGTTTTGGGAATCCGAAGAACCGTCGAAATGTAAAATTTCCGGTCCTGAGGATGAAATATGTGAACAAAAATATAAAAATGGCACATATCGTACCTCCGACGGTCGTTATGTTGTACCAATTATGCTTAAAGATGATACTCCAGCCTTAGGAGAATCATATCATCAGGCTCTTAACCGTTTTCTCAACTTGGAAAAGCGTCTTGCCAGCCAGACTGAGTTGAAAACGGAATATAAGGAATTTATACAGCAGTACGAAGATCTGGGATATATACAGCCTGCTGAATCTTTGTCTACTGACCGTTATATTATTCCTCACCATTGTGTAATACGACCCGATAGTACAACGACACGTTTACGAGTAGTCTTCGATGCCAGTAGTCGGACCTCGAATAATCTGTCACTCAATAATATTGTTCATGTGGGTCCTAAGCTGCAAGTGGATATTGTCGATTTAGTGACAAAATTTAGACGTCACAAAATAGTTTTTACTGCCGACATCCGTCGTATGTATCAGCAAATATTGATAAGACCCGAGAAATGGACTACTAACGCTCCTCGTCTTCTTAAGGATGTTCCTCCTGAATTTTGTCAAAGTCCCAAATCCTTCGATGAATCGGGAAATGAGTTTGTCAAAATATTAGGGATACGATGGAATCCCATTAATGATTCTTTTTCATATGCCTTTTCAGACTCGTTCGAAGTCAAATTTACTAAAAGATCCATACTCTCTTTAGAAGCTCGCATTTTCGATCCACTCGGTTGGATATGCCCAGTAGTCTTTGCAGCAAAATCGCTGTTGCAAGAAATATGGCGATTAAATTTATCGTGGGATGAGACTATTCCAAAACATTTAACCAAACAATGGCATTTAATAGCGGCCAATTTGTCTGATTTACAAAAAAAATCTCCTTCCAATCCGATGGAAGTACACTTAGTAGGTTTCTGTGATGGTTCTCTGAAAGGCTATGGTTGTTGTGTGTATATTTGTGTGGTTACTAATGAGCCCAGAATTTCTACTGCGACTAGTTTACTGATTGGAAAATCTAGAGTAGCTCCTTTAAAACCTACCACAGTAAATAGACTTGAGCTAAGCGCAGCGGTGCTTCTAGCAAAAGTTCTATCGCACATGTATAATTTGCTTAAAGACCATATAACTATTAATTCTATTCGAGCTTATTCAGACAGCAGCACTACCTTGTCATGGCTTAATACAGCCCCTCATTTGTTAAAAATGTATGTAGCCAATCGTGTCATTCAAGCAACTGACTTGATTAGTACCGATCACTGGTATTATGTTTCGTCTAAGGATAACCCGGCCGACTGTTGTAGTCGCGGAGTGTCCTGTCCAGAGCTTATAGACCATCCTCTGTGGTGGAAAGGTCCTTCTTGGCTACAGGATTTGCCTAGTCAATGGCCTAACAAAAGGGTTCTACTTCCAAAAGAATACTTACCCGAGTTTAAATCACTAGAAACTAAAAGTCTTCACGTGATTAATGTGAGAAACCCACTTCTGGACTTAATTGCCAGACATCCCTCTTTTACAAAAATTCTAAGAATTGTAGCATGGTGTATTAGATTAATTTTAAATTCGAGGGTTGCAAGGCAAAATCGAATTCTTTCATTTCTCAGTAGTCCTGAACTCGAGAAGTTAACCAAAGTATTATTTAAATTGAGTCTGGATCATTATATGTCTTCCGAAGTCAGTCGAGTGCGAGATAATGAACCATGTGAAAAATCCATTCAAAAACTTTCACCTTTCCTGGACGATGATGGGATCGTGCGGGTGGGGGAACGCATCGATGAGGCTAATCTGTCACCATCTGCGTTACACCCTTTTTTGTTACATAAACAATGTCCAATATCTAAAATTAGAATAAAACCTTTTCATAAAAAATATTTGCATTGTGGACCTCGAACCTTACAATCTCTTATTCAACGCCAGTTTTGGATAATTGGATTGAGACTTCTGATACGTACCGTGCTGTCAAAGTGTGTTGGATGTTTTATTTCGTGTCCGCGCTCTCGTTGGGTCATGCTTGGGAAAATTACCCAGAGATTTTGGTGCGTATGGCAGCGTGATTATCTTCATACATTGCAGCGAAAGAACAAAGGGTTCGTACATGAACCAAATATTAAAATAGATAACTTAGTCATAGTTAACGAACCTAATCTTCCGCCGATGTTCTGGAAGTTGGCACGTATTGTGCAAGTGCATGCTGGTTCGGATCAAGTAGTCAGAGTAGTTACTTTCCGAACTGCTAACGGAAAGACCTTTCGTAGGCCGGTAGTAAAGGTTTGTCCCTTACCAATTAATTAATATTTTTTTTTTCTCATAAATTACTAATACATTAATACACACTATCCTTGGGCTAGTTAAAACTTATTTATTACTCTATCTTTCGAAAATAATATTTCTAGATATTCTTGCAATAGTGCGTACCTATTGCTTTTGTTTTTTATCTTTCAATTTGCATTCTCTGTGAAACCCTTGTGGATTTCAGGTGGGGGAAAATGTGTAATCATTAACTTTAAAAACCCAAATAAAATTACCTATCTGTGGTCCTTGATCCGTTCCCCCCTATATCTACTTCCTTCGCCGAGACGGCCTGTGATTGGCCGAAACGTCAGTCGAAAAAAATATGGCGATCGAGTCTTGTGGAGCGCGTCGCTTGCGCTAATATAATTTCCAAAAATAACGACCCTAAGAGCTTCGCTGGCCGAAAATAACTCTAAATCCTCATCCGCGAGTGTGTGATGGTGTACCACAAGTGTAGGCAGTGAGAAAAGGAATACAGTTCAAACCAGGGAGGTTCCCAGCCAGCCGCCACGAGGCCTGCCGCAGGTGATCCTTCCCAACGTCCTGTTCACCGAGAATCCAGGTGAGTGTTTACTGAATTTTGCCTTGCTGTGATTCTGGGGTTGATCGGAGAATGCAGTGACTCTTTCAGGAAGTCGCAACACTGTTGTTGTTGCACGCTCGATCGCTAACATAACGTGTTCCACAAAAATATGTAAATTGAAATTGTATATAACATGACATCAGAAAAAAAAGAAAAGATAAAAATATCATACAAAGCCCTTCAGGCAAGTAGGCGACCAATACTGTTGAAAAGAGTTTCTTTCGGCGTCTTCTTCTCTGTAGTGGTCGGTTCCGAAACGCTAGTAGTTTGTAGCTTTTGAACAATAATTAATAATTTGAATATAATTTAATAAGTATTACTTAAAATGTGAATTGACGTGAAAAAGTGCCTGAAAAGGCCTATATTCTGAACAAATCTGTAACGTTGCAGCATGCCACCTGCATGCTGCATCTCGTCTAACCTCATTTCTTTCTCATCCTGTCCATTTTTCATTCCTCATTTTATTTCAAATTTAATTCCATTCCATTTTTAGATTACTTTCTCTATCTCTCATCACTCATTCTTCAGTCTACCATCATTTCTCGGATTGTAACGGTCTCTGATATTAATTATTACATAAAATGTTATATTAAAGTCAATATATTATAAGTTGTGAAGTTGTGTTCAATAAATTAATCTTCTTGGCTGTCTGTTGTGTCGAGTGTCTGTTCTCCATTCCTTATATGTGGGAACTCGACTAAGAGCGCCGGGACGATCGAGCCCTCACAAATCTTTGAATCTTTGTTGTAAAAGTTGTAATCGTTATAATATGCACACGTTTCCACGCCAGCTATGAGGTAGTGTACTTAGCGCGTTTATGGAATCTTTTTGAATCGTTACATTTCAAAAACGGTGTTTCGTAGAGAAAAGAATTGATACAGTTTTGTAGATAATTTTATGATCTACATTTTTTGTCTGAAGTATTTTTACGATAAAACTTACCGATTTGCTGAAAATTGCGAAAAGCTCATTTTTTTTACTTTTGACCTTGAGTATTTTTTTTTTCATACAGTGGAAAGATGGGGAACTCACAAATTTTATTTTTAATCATAGGTATTTTAAACAATCTTAGTGATAGGTAGCTTGGTAGGAATTTAGGTAGCTTTACTCTTATTTTTGGTCTAATTTGACCGGACAAAGCCAGCCACGTGCGAGTCGGACTCGCGCACGAAGTTATAATAAGTTTTAAATTATTAAAATATTTGTATTATATGATGTCACTAAAAATTTATACTTTTCGCATTTTTTCCTTTATCTGTGACAATAAGACGTTGCTTCGTACCAAATTGCAAGATTCTGAGTTCATGGGTAGCCCTGTAGGTTTTTATTTCTTTGCGAATGTCGAAAAATCACGAAAATTTGCGGCATAACAAGCTGTATTTGATTGCGTTGGCTTAGTAGTATGTTTTTTTCATAGATCCTAGGGACAGTTCCTGAGAAAAAGGACCTTGCCACACAGACAGACATACAGACAAACAAGTGATAAGGGGTTACGCTTTTTCCTTGATTGCTCCGTGGCGCAGTGGTTAACACGCCAGCCTGCGACACGGAGTGCCCGGGTTCGATCCCCGGCCAGGTCAAGATGGAAAATGATCTTTTTCAGATTGGCCTAGGTCTTGGATGTTTATCTATATATGTATTTGTTATAAAATATAGTATCGTAGAGTTAGTATCCCATAACACAAGTCTCGAACTTACCTTGGGGCTAGCTCAATCTGTGTGATTTGTCCGTATATATTTATTTTTCCTAATTGAGGTATGTAACCCTAAAAATAGCCAAAAGCATGTGTTTATTTTCCTTTAAAGCTTATACTGTATAGTTATATACATATACTCGTACAGCGTGTACATTTACCCTCGACGTTTCCTCTAAGGGATGACTTAGTCCATCATTTTGAACAACTTTTCCTATGGGACTACTGCTGGTTTAGCCTTTGTCATTCCGGCTAGAGCTAGGTGCAGCCCACACAGATGGTGAAACTTAGGTGTTGCCTATTTATATTATGACTGTTTTGCATTACAACAAACAGGTATTTAGTGGCTGAGAACACAAGGCTTTCTCAGCCACTAAATTATTTTAGTGGCTGAGATTTAAATTAAATTATTTTATTATTAAGTTGAAGAAGCGGTCTGCGATTTTTACTCATAACTTACTTTATCCGGAGCTAGGTATCCAGTTTCATCATTCCACTCACCAGACGGCGCCACATCCGTTGTCAATTCTCTGATGTGGGCAGTACTTTTTTGGATAGAAGTCTTCATCCAGCTAGAGCCTTGCTTCAACGCCCTGTGGTCTCAGCCACATAGTTAATACCTGTTTTTTGTAATGCAAAATAGTAACATTATGCCATATCGAACACAAGGCGTTCAGTTGAAGACCTGTTTGTTATCTGCTGATTATAAGGAATGATTAAGTAAACGTTTTTATTCTTGATTTTACGCGTGCGTGGTAAGTAATTATGGCTAAATCTTTCCATGGCACGAAGAATTTTTGGGAGAGGCCTTTGTCCAGCAGTGTTCTTATGGCTAAAAGGATGATGATGATGATGATAATGACTTTGTGGGCTTCTCCCACTTTTTTAGTTAAAATATTAATTATTATTTAAGCGTGTAATATATAAATGTATATGTGTATATATGTGTGAGTTATTATTATATAAATATTTAACTGATAAAGTGGGAGAAGCCCACATCACGAGGGTATTTTATTTCGTTGTAAGTTCTAAGTTTAATATTCTTTTAAGCTATTGCATAGCTTCTATCGCGGGCCTTGAGCGTGGAGACCGAATCCAGAAATTCCGTAACGAAAAAAACCTAACACCCTCCACTCCGACCGGCACAGCGGTGATACTTTGGCTTGGGTGTCGCGACAGGCTGGAAGGAGTTACTGCTAGTGTTACCAGTAACCAAGTTTTTTTGTTTTTTTTTTTTTATGTATATCCGACGGCAAACGAGCAGACGAGCCACCTGATGGAAACCAAGTTACTGTTACAGTGAGTTAACTTAGTAACAGTAAGTTAACTTAGTAAGTTAAGTTAACTTAACTTAAGTTACTAAGTTACAGTTACTGTTACAGTAAGTTACAGTTAGTGTTACAGTAAGTTAACAGTGAGTTACAGTAACGGAGTTACTGCATAAATAAAATAAATAAATAATTATAATTGCATAAGCTGATAAAAAATGCTATGCAATAGCTTTACCGCGACAGTCCCAGAGTGGCACACGACTTTTTTTTTCTTTAAGTATTTTTTAAATGTTTTAAATAAAATATATTAATAAGGACAGTGCGACGAGACATAATCTGTGGGGTAGAAAAATAACAGCAGACCCAAGGCAAAAGACACTTCCTCCAACACACAAATTCTACCCCTATCACTTTCTGTCATGCCCTAACTGCCCCACTAGATGCACGGTACAGGACCTCAATGAGGCTAATGATAAAGCGATCAGCGTAAGGCAGTATGAACAATATGAGCCATTTCGAATCGAAAACAAAAAGAATAAGCACCGTTTGAGGGCTGATGATATAAACATCGTTATCAAATTATTTGATACTAGTGGTCTGCCCCGGCCTCACATCGGTAGATATGGTTGTTTAATCTATAGCGTACGTTCATCAGAGGTAGTGTAGGAATCTATGGTAAAAGTATTTTTTAAATCGATCCACTAGTTTCGGAGCCCATTCAAAGCAATCAGAACCAACCTCTTTATAATGTTAGTATAGAAATGTAGATTGGTGTAGCCAATGCACTACATTTGAAAACGGACCCCAGGCTCGAAAGTATTCCAGCTGAGGAGGCAGCTGGGGAACACGCTCGGATGGGAGAGAGGTTCGAAATCAGTTAGGTATCTGATACATGGGGAAATAACTGAAAGTGATTGATACATTTACAATGAGTAGGCGTCCATGGACAATGTATAGTGTTCTTCTACACACATATAAAGTATGAGTATTTGTGATGTCGGCGTCTTACTAACTTTAACAAATTTTAGTGTTTATATTTCCAAAACCAATTGATTTACCCGAATCGGTATAGTAAAGTTAGTGGTGGAGTACGCCAGCCAACTGCTAGTGTAGTCTAACCCTTAATTAAAGTGGAAGCGAAAATGGTTGTTACGTTAGAAGTTAAATTCGGTCATTGTAAGTTGCGTAATAACGCTTGTTCTTGTGTCGCTGGCGAGTTATCGACGGCGCGGGGCGCTCGCTCGCGGCCGAGTGCTGGCGGGCGGCGGCCCCGGGCCGCGCGGCGCGCAGGCGCGGCGGCGGCGGGGCGGGGTGCGGGGCGGGGTGCGGGGCGGGGACGGGGCGCGAGCGTGGCCGTGCTGCAGTGGCGCGGCGTTACGTCACGCGCGCGCCCGTCGCCGAGCTCTGCGCCCGCCGCGAGACCGCGACCCGAGTGACATCACAGAAAGTGCTTGTGAAGTGGAGCTCCGACGGTGATTTCCACATATTTGTGATACCAGTGATAGCCAATACGAGCATGTGCGTCTTTGCGGCGCTTGAAAATCGCTAGTGCAAAAACCTCTTGATTTTCTGTAAATAACAGGTTACACTTTATGTATATTTCCAAGCTTTAGCGATCACAATCACTATTATGATCCCATTGCCTTATGGCCATTAATTTTGCGTAAACCGTCCAGGGGTACACCGATACGGTAATTAAAAACTCAACTTCTGCTGCAGTTCTTCAGTTAGCCTAAGACTATGACAGATGCGTAGTTGTCGAAATATTAGACGACAATAAAAAATAGTTGCGGCAAGTCTCGTAGTATCAATAATATCAGGTTTCCAGTTGTTATAAAAATTATCGAAAATTAAAGACAAAATATCGCAATTTACCCTACAACTTTTCGCGCAACGTGATCATTGTTAATAATATCTAACAAATCAGATTAACCAACGATGAAGTTTCAAAGATATTCGTTGCCCTTGGCACTACTGCGTAGCACTATCAGTAGTGTCATGGGGTAATTTTGCTTCCCGTGACCCTACAAGATAAGTTGGTACCTCTACACTGCGAGCGCGTTGTTGCTTACACCAATGGCATAGGAGACATACCAGATTATAGCGATTTAAAGCAAAACGTGCATGAGTCCCGTGCTTGAATTTATTTTTATTATGTACCTGACGTCGGTTTACTTGCTCTTTCAAATTCTTTAACTTTTCTAGAGGACCTAGTGTACCCATTCGTAGATAAATCAAGCCAAAAGGCTCCAAGAAGTTCTGATAAACAGCTAAATTTATACTCCACATAGCCTTGAAGGGATCAGCGACTAAGTCATTGATAATGCTGAAACACGAAAAATCAACCTATACCATTTTCCCGATTGGCTAAGTACTTTAGTATGGCAATGTAAAAAATCAAGTTCCCAGCTTTGGTCATATAATGTTCGCAATTTTTCCCCATGAGAGTTTGACTCTATAAGGCTTTGTGGAGAGTAAAATTAAAAGCGGTAGACTTTTTTGAAAACTAAACATCATTAGGTCAGCATAGCATATTTTAAAATTTTTACCACCACCACGGCGACCACGTACCGGCAAGCGCAGCAATACGGCCGCTTCCAACAGGTCGTATTGGAAATCCTTGCGGGAGGCCTATGTCCAGCAGTGGACTTCTTGCGGCTGATATGATGATGATATAGAGTAAGTCCCCAGCTCGATCCCCAGGGGATCCCTGTGAACTCCACGGTTTATCAGGATTCCCTCCTCACACAAACAAGTTTAAAGGCAATATCACAGTTCAAATAAAGTAAGAAATCAAAAAAGATCATTATCAAAAATATCATTATTAGAAAATATTATGATATTAACAAGACCTAAGAGATCCATGTAGGTTAATCTGTAAAATATCATCTTCCAAGTTCAAAATACTAAAGAAACGTAATCACAATCGCAGAAATGCTACCGAGAAAACAGTCACACGTTTTGCAGGCATTCGATAAAAAAGAGCGCCTCTATTCTTCGTTAGTCGTCGATACTAGTGTTGTCGTGTGAAATAAAAGTAATATAAGCGTAAATATAAGGATGAAATATAGCCAGGGATAGTGAATGATAGAAGCAGAGAAGGAACAATGGGTACTTTGTTTTTTATGAACCTTTATCTTGCCCGATGGGAAGCAATGATAAATAAATAGATAATAAATATATACGGACAAATCACCCAGATTGAGCTAGCCCCAAAGTAAGTTCGAGACTTGTGTTATGAGATACTAACTCAACGATACTATATTTTATAACAAATACATATAAAGATACACATCCAAGACCCAGGCCAATCTGGAAAAGATCATTTTCCATCTTGACCTGGCCGGGGATCGAACCCGGGCACTCTCGTGTGTTGACCGCTGCGCCACGGAGCTAGCCAAAAAAAATGATGAGGTCTAAGATGGTACACGCAAACTTAAATAATGCCAATTCTCTCTTGCCTAAAAAATCCCTAAATTGAACGAGTCAGGAAACAGTGATGCGAATTCCATTCCTCTGCGTTTCGCATAATGAAAGAGGAGGCGAATCTAGAGGTGCGATGAGCAGGAATATCGACCACATATTGATGAAATCCTTGCCCACGCCGCCGTGTTAGCCTAAGATGGAATGGTGCAGGGTGAATTAGATTGTGAGCGCACTTACCGAAATGCAGCCTGTAAAAACATAGACTTGCTGTCAATCGGCGGGGTCAAGACTCTAAAGCCGTTCTACCATAAGCAACTCATCATCAACGAGTCTTCTGGTACGTCTGTCGATAGTTTCTAGACCCTGAATGAAAAAAGCATACAACCGAGCCGCTAACGCCTGTAAAAAGTTTCTAAGGAAAGCCAAATTCCAGTTTATTGGCCGGATCAGTAGTAGACTTGCCGGATATCCTTCAGGATGTAAAGCCTTCTGGTCCCTCACGAAATCTGTGTAAACTAATTTCTGGCGTCATTCACTACGGCTGCTACTGAAATCAGATGGGACACTGGCCCTTACTGAAGTTGAGAAGTGAACTTATTTGCTTCTCAATTTGCTAAGAACTCCTAACTCGACACGGGTTGCGCTATACCTCCTACTCTGCAGACGAGTGAGTCCACCATGCCTAAGGTATCCACCAAAAGGACGTGCCCAAAATCCTGCACAATCTGGAGACACAAACAAAGCCAGTGGCCGTGATGGAATCCCTGCGGTAGTACAAAAAAACTGCGCACCTGAGCTTTCTCCTATACTTACGCCGCTCTATCGTCTGTCGCTAAAGGTCGGTAAGGTCCCGAAGTCGTGGAAGCTTGCGAATGTGCAACCGGTGCCTAAAAAGGGAAATCGTGCTGACCCCTCAAATTATCGACCAATAGCCATCGCTTCCATTCTCTGTAAGGTAATGGAACGTGTTCTTAATGGTAATCTCCTGGCATATCTTGAAGATAACGATCTCTTCAGTGATCGACAATACAGATTTCGACATAATCGGTCAACTGGGGACCTTCTTGTATATGCCAAACACTTCTGGAGCGAGGCAGTCGATAAGCTCGACGAGTCTATCTCCTTATCGCTTGACATCTCCAAAGCCTTTGATAGGGTGTGATGGCCTATTGGGCGAATTACCATCTTATGGAATACCTCCCGGGCTTTGCTCGTGGGTGCTGACTTTCTGAGAGAACGATTAATACTAGTAGTCATCGATGGCTGCTCGTCTGATCAATTGGCTATAAATGCCGTGGTACCTCAGGGGTCAGTTCTTTCTGCAACTCACTTTCTGCTGCATATCAATGATCTACTTGAATCTGGTATCCTTCCTTGGTTATGCGGATGACATCACTGTTGTGGTGAGATATATTCCTGATCCATGAGTTGGAACCAGGGATATCCAAGCTCATAGGGAAAGCTTATTGGAACATATAAACAGGTCCTTGCAGGCTGTGTCGGACTGGGGCTGGCCTCGCCCCAATCTGGTTAATTTCAACGTCTCAAAAACACAAGCATGTTTGTTCTCTGGTAAAAGGACCCCGTTTAACTTATGTCCCATTTTGCGGAATGAGCCTGTGGTTATGGCTAACAGCCCCGAATTGCTTGGAGTGACTTTGGACTCCACCCTAAACTTTGGTCGTACCATCGAACACAAGGCAAAAACTGCGGCCAAAAAGTCTGGTATAGTAAACAAAACAAAACGATATTCCTCGTCCAACCAACTTTAGGTGTTATACCAAGTCAAAATCAGTCCTTGTATAGAATACTGTTCCCACCTTTGGGATGGTTTGGCCAAATATCAGTAATCTGCATTGGACTCGGTGGAGCGTCGTGCTCTTAAACTTATAGACAACGAAAAGTTGAAGTTCCAAAGTGTTGAGCACCGATGTCGAGTGCCTTGTCTATGAATCCTACGCTTGGTGGAGATTTCTTTTTTTATATTACTAGATCAATTAAGAAATTGCAAGAAGCACCTGATTGAATTTCAATACTATTAATTGACTACAACAAACTCGTGATAGCATCAAAACCACTGGTTGAATTTGAACGAAATAAACTTTATAACATGGGTACCTACTAAGAGGAAATGATCAAGAGGGAAACCAACGATAGACAGATAGACAGACGACTTGACTGCTTTTGATTAAACTTGAAGAGAGATGGCAAGAGAGAGAGCAAAGTGGAAAAAGAAAGGGGAGGCTTTTGCCCAGCAGTGAGACTTATATAGCTAAGAAAAAAAATTTACTTGACAAAGTTAAGCCGTAACTGCATTTTGACGTAAAAATATCCCATACTTCAATACTAATATTATAAATGCGAAAGTGAGTTTGTTTGATACGCTTTCACGCCGTAACTACTGATCATCATGCAATTTTGAATACAAGGTCTCTTGCGGACGGAGAAGGACATAGGCTTCCTTTCATCCCGGAAAACCTGATCCCGAGGGAACGACGTTGATGTGAGCGAAGCTGCGGGCCAAAGCTAGTAGATTTATATATTTTAAACAAATATATATTATAAATAATGCCGAGACCGAAACTCAGAAGGAAAAAAATATCTAAAAAAGGCCAAATCTCATTTGCCATCAAAGAAAATTTACCACCAATGCAGAGAGGTGTCGATTTATCGAATTAAAAAGTGCAGAAAAGTGACACCACCTCGAATCAGGTTGGTAAAGATGCCGATCTTTACATCAACCGGACCGCTTTCAAACGATTCGAGAGTTTTTGCGAAGGACATCGACGATCGATGACGATGAAATTTTCCAGTATTATCATCAATAGTGGAGGCAATATAGGACTTTAAATGGCGACCAGTTCAGTTCAAATTTGACGTGCCATGCAAAGTGATCCTTTATAAACTTCTTTGAAAATAATTGAATTCACGAAAACGACCCGACTTCTTACCACGTCCTGTTAGGGTTCCGTAGCACAAAAGAAAAAAAAACGGAACCCTTATAGGATCACTTTGTTGTCCGTCTGTCTGTCAAGACCCTTTTTCTCAGGAACGCGTAAATGTATTAAGCTGAAATCATATCAAATACTCAGGTCAGCTGTCCCTTACAGTTGTAAAAAAATCAAACTTCTAAGTCAATGCAATCAAAAGATACAGCTGGTTATGTCGCAAATTTTCGTGTTTTTTCGACATTCGCAAGGGAATCAAAACCTACAGGTGACCCTTCCCGTTCCCGTGACCTTAGAATCTTTAAATTTGGTAGGAAGCAACTTCTTATAGCACGTATAGGAAAAGTTGCGAAAAGTATACATTTCTAAATACATCATATAAAAAAATATTTTTAATAATTTCAAACTTAATATATATAATATACGGAACCCTTAGTGCGCGAGTCCGACTCGCACTTGGCCGGTTTTTTAATCGTCTATCAAATGTTTTTTCAATAGTTGTAATAAAAACCCAATATCTTTTTACTTTTCCTCTTTACCAAGTTGTTCAAGTACTAACTTCAAGTACTAACTTTCGCCCGCAGGAGCCGCGGGCGAATGTTAGCCCGCATCAATGTCGGTCCCTCGGGAATAGTACTTATTCCCGGGATAAAAGGTAGCCTATGTCCTTTTCCGTACTCCAGAGAACTTCTATGCAAAATTTCATAATGATCGGTTTAATAGTTACGGCGTGAAAGCGTAACAAACAAACAAACAAACTCACTTTTGCATTTATAATATAAGTAAGGATAATGGCTTTGATAGCCAACTCGCGTATTGTGAACTGGGGCGAAATCGCGCGTTCCACGTTTGGATTCAAAATGATCTGGCGGCCTATTTGCTAACTTAAGTGTACAACGTTTTGATAGTCACTTCAAGATATATTACGTTTCATATATCTTAAATAAAAATAGTCAATCATACGCTAAAATGTATTTTGAAGTGACTATGAAAACGTTGTGCACTGAGTTAGCAAATAGGCCGGCTGGTGCCAGCCAGACCAGAGGTCGGCGAGCGGTCAGCGCGGCGTCGCTCGCCTAGCAGTAGCCGAGTTTACGGCAGGTTGACGTCTGGCGACAGGCGATACGATGTCGATCTCTTTCCGACTTGATAAGTGTGCAGTGACCTTTAGGCTGTAGGAGGCAAAGACACTTTAAGAACCTTCAGTTCCAAGCAAAATTTCAGTCGTCGACTATAAATACCTTTTTTGACAATTACGAGTTTACAATAGTAGGTGTTCTGCAAACAGCACAATAATTGATCTTGGAAGTCACGATATATCTACGTGTTTCAGTTTTACAGATATCTTTAAAACCCATTTGGTATGAATATAATATTGCGAAACGGACACATGAATATTTTCGTGCAATATGACTTCCTTCCATCTTCGCGTTGAGTTACATTCGGTAATTTTTTTAAGACAAATAAGGACTAATAAAGACGCTTTAAACAAAAAGTAGAAATGTTTAACAAAACAGTGTTCACAGAAATAATGAGAACCGTGGTGCTAGTCTGAAGCTGTCCGCGTTGTGTCGCTAGTGTAATGTGTGAGTGATGCGCGGCGGGCGGTGAGATGCGCTGGCTGGTGGCGGCGCTGGCGCTGAGCGTGGCGTGGCGCGGCGCGGCGGGCGGCTGCGGCGTGGCGGAGTTCGCGTGCCGCGGCGGCGGCTGCGTGCGCCTCGACGCCTTCTGCGACGGCGCGCCGCAGTGCTCCGACGGCAGCGACGAGCCGCCGCACTGCTCCGTGTGCAACCGCACGTACTACGGGCGCGCGGGCGTGGCCTACGCGTTGGGCGTGCGCGACGCGCCGCGCGCGCCCTTCCTGTGCCACCTCACGTTCACGGCGGGCGGCGGCGCGCACGGGGACCTCGTGCAGCTGGCCTTCGACAAGTTCCAGGTGGGCCGCTACGAGCCCGGCGCGCTCGACGGCTGCCCCGACGGGTACGACCATGTTTTATTACTCATTTTGTTAAAAAATCCCAATAATCTTGTCAGTGAGATTTCGCGGCTGGCGTGAAAAATTACATCGGTTAGTATATTAATGAGCAGGATTTAACGATCCGTACTAGGTTCTTAATGTATTTTTTCCGAGAAAGGATTCAAAAATTCAAAGATTCAAAGATTTATTCAGAAAATAGGCCTTTTCAGGCACTTTTTCACGTCAATTCACATTTTAAATAATACTAATTATATCATATTCAAATTATTAATTATTGTTTAAAAGCTACAAACTACTAGCGTTTCGGAACCGACCACTGCAGAGAAGAAGACGCCGAAAGAAACTCTTCAACAGTATTGGTCGCCTACTTGCCTGAAGGGCTTTGTATGATATTTAATATTTTTCTTTTTTTTCTTTTAAGGTATACTCGTACTTCTCTATTACTTGTATTTACAAGACCATATACTTTTAAGGATTGTCTAATAAATCTATGTGTATATGTCGTACTGAAGTTTATGGAAAAGGTAGAATAAATACTATTCCAGTTTGTTTTCGGACTCCCCGTACCCCGTAGCTGTAGCATGCAAACATTTCTTACACAAGAACATTTTCCATTTTACAAGCCAACCAAACTCGCCGTGTTACGAGTACTTAGTATATCACTACGTGTGGGTCACGTCTGGGAAGCTGAATTAGAACCGCTTTCGGACGTTCTATTGCACTCCAACTGGTATGTATGCGTATGTTCGGTGACAATGCAATAAGAGGCACCATGGAACTTCGATGGTCTGATAGAGTTGGAAGGTGACTACAGAAACTCCTAAATATTGGATTAATATATTTTGGATACGAGTCAAAAATCTCGGATGTACTTAATCGTAGTTAGGATGAGAAAAGTATGTTGTAAGTACTGTCTGCCGTAGGTACATGCAGCTGTCGGAGCTGGGGCGGCCGTTCACGGGCGGCTCGTGGTGCGGGGAGGCGGGGGGCGCGGCGCTGTATTACTCGGAGACGGCCACCGTCACGGTGTCCGTGAAGCTGTTCCGCGTGCGGCTCGGCGAGCCCTTCTCCTTCCAGCTGCGGTACAAGTTCCTGCAGCAGAGGGATGCCGTCGTCAGGTCGGTACTCACCACAACTCATTGTCAAATAAATGACTTCCGAAATGAGGATCGTTTTATTTTTTTACGTATTATTGTTTAGGACTCTACTCCACTCTACCGCGCACGCTATTTATATTTTATCGCTTTACATGTAGTCATTTTATTTACTCAAAGCGGTAAAGTTATCCTTGCGTTATCCGAATCGATAGAATATACGGCTTTTTTTCCAACTCTGCCTCAATTAATATTATATGTACTCAAGTATATATTTTAGATGTTTTTGAGTTTGAATGTTTGTTATTTACTACTCAATCACAAAATGGTGGTCTTGTTACAGTTAACTGTTACAGTTACTGTTACAGTTACTGTTACAGTTACTGTTACAGTTACTGTTACAGTTACTGTTACAGTTACTGTTACAGTTACTGTTACAGTTACAGTTACTGTTACAGTTACTGTTACAGTTACTGTTACAGTTACTGTTACAGTTACTGTTACAGTTACTGTTACAGTTACTGTTACAGTTACTGTTACAGTTACTGTTACAGTTACTGTTACAGTAACTGTAACAGTAAGTTAACAGTGAGTTACAGTAACAGAGTTACTGCATAAATAAAATAAATAAATAATTATTATTGCATAAGTTGATAAAAAATGGTATGCAATAGCTTTACCGCGGCAGTCCCCGAGAGCCACACGTCTTTTTTTTTACTATGTTCAATATGTCAAAATCATCTCTTTATGTATGGTATATCGGCTAACACCATTTAATCTTAAGTATCAATTCGGATTGATGTTTTGAAATGCTACAATAACTGTCTGTGGACAGGTTAAGAGTATTTAATATGCCGCCAAGTAGTATGCACAGGTCCCAAACGTGCTTATTAGTTTAAAGCGTCTTTTTAAGTTGCAATTAAATCGGTAGCTCAGCTTTATAATAAGATATATTATTTCCAACATTGGCATTGGCGTAGGTTCGGCGAGATGGAAGCGCCTCTAGAGCGCGGCGCGGTCTCGCCCGGGACTTACTGCACGCGCACCTACGAGGAGTGCCACCGCAAGCCGTGCCGCCTGCAGAGCCCCAACTATCCCGGCATGTATCCCAGGTGACCGCTACCATACTTGTCCTATCATATTCATAAAAAATATCCAGTCACCCAGTAAGATATGTATAATATGTAAATTAAGTCTATTCTCAACCTCCGATAACAGATTTGCAATAGTTATACTAATGTTTTATTTCCTATTTTCTCTTTTTTTTTGGTGTTTTATAATGAGGTATTCTGTTAATCTCAAATAATTAATAATTTACTCTAGCGATACATATTTAGTTATTATATATACATTGCTTAGCTTTTAGGCATACTTATGTTAGGATTACTTTCTAGATCTAAACCAATTTATAATTTTTATATATTATGTATACACATAAATGTAATCTGTTTAGTACGCTAGTAAATAAATAAAATATAGAAAAATAATCACATAGTGAGTGATAACTAAGATTCGCGTTTTGAGGTCTCCTTTTGACGAATGTCTTACTCACTCATAAGTCAAGGTTCTATCCGCTTCCTTAAAGTTGAGGTAAATAGACACATGCTGTCGTTTGTGTAGGAACGTGACGTGCTACTGGAGCTTGCGCCAGAAGGACATCCCGACGTGCAAGCACGCCATGATCTCCGTGCGCCAGGAGTACTCGCACAAGATGCAGATCAAGCGCTCCATCTCCATGGCCAGGTGCGTCATACTGCACTTCACCTCATCTCTTGTCTCATCTTAGTGCATCCCCCGGTTTGGCTCCAGCTGTGATTTTTCTGTAGCCCAGGGCAGCCCTCAGTGCTGAGAACAGGCGGAGGCCAAAGCCCGCAATGTTCACGTGATAACGTCTTATAATAATAAATCGATGAACGCCGGCTGCACGCACGAAATAGTGTCATGTTCCATATGCAAGCGAGCGCGCGGAACAAGCGATAGAGAGGCACGATCGGCCTAAGCGTTCGGCTTATGACGCATCTATCTCTCTTCCACCGTTAGCACGTAAAATTATCATCCGTAAACCGACGATACCAAATAGTTTTATCTATGTAGTTTGTCAATTATGCAAACCGTGCTTGGTTTAGCAGGTTGTCTAACTATGTCACGGTTTAGTTGTATCCGCAAATGACACGCCATATTCGCGAGTTCCTTTCATGGTCTGTCCGTGAAACTTTACATATCCAACGCAGTATCCAACATCCAACGCAGTATCCACTACTGCCAAAGAAGGAGTGTATTTTTCTTGAATTAGTTTTATTTTTCATAATTTCGAGTTCTTGAATTTATGTTCGTCCATTAGTATGAATGTGAGTTGCTTTATTTCACCAGAACTTTTAAATGCCTTACTGCATTTGGACATATGGAGTATCGATAGAATAACACCTTTACACCCTTTCAAGTGACAAAGTCTATTAATTTTGGCCAAGGCAGTCGTGTTGATTTTTTTAAATGCTTGTTTTACTTTCGTCAAGCGTAAAGTTGTGCCGCTCAATCACTGACCACGCTTGATTTCATACAAAACACACTGCACTGGCAATGGTTGGGATTTCCTATCACTAGACGAGGTACTACCATTTGTTTGTTTCTGAGATAAATATTAAATGATGTCTAGCTGTATAGTATGTTGGTTTTAAACATACTACTTAATCCTGTTAGGAGCATGTTGGAAAAAAGATATAATAGTTATATTTCGTGTTTGTCTCGGACGTAGCTTGAACAAGACGGGGCGCGCGGTGCGTGCGTGGCGCGAGTGCACGGGCGAGCGCGACCGGCTCATCTTCTACGACGGCGGCAGCACCGACGACGCCGTGCTCGGCGAGTTCTGCGGCGGGGACTGGCTGCCGCGCGTCACGTCGCGCGGGCCCGAGATGCTGGTGGCCTTCCACTCGTCGCCCTTCAGCGCGCCGCTGCGCTCGGCCGCGCCGCAGGCGCCGCTGCGGGGCTTCGAGCTCGACGTCGACGTCGTCTTCGCAGACTCCGACTCGTTGGACTACGCGAGGTAACACATTCAACAGAACATTTATCGACTTGATGACGTCCTGCCTGTTTGATTTATAATCATATCATATTGTTGTGGTAGAGCCACGCTACCGGCAAAATTCATTTTTGATAGTAGCATGCATGGGCCGGCTCCTCCGGGGAACTACCACACTCTTACAGAAAATTGACGTTTGAGTAGAAGCTTTACCGCTTCTATGCTTCGTTCGGTGAGTGAGAGAGCCGGAGGCCCACCCTTCTCCCCCTTTCCCCATTTTTCCCTACTCCCAATGTTCTCCCCCACAACTTCTTGAAAGGTCGGCAATGCTCCTGTTACACCTTGGTGTTGCAGTTCTCCATGGGCAGAGTTGATCGCTTACCATCAGGTGACTCGCTTGCTCGTTTGCCGCCCTAAAACATAAAAAAAAAATTCAGTAATATTATTGCTACCCAATATGTAATGGCATTACTGTGTATCTGTACCTATAGGGCAAGAGTCAAAAGTCAAAAGTCAAAGATTTTTATTCAAAATTGGATACATGTATCTCTTTTTGAACGTCATATTTGTATTTGTTATATTTGTTTAATTTATGCAAAATCGAAATACTACTAGCGTTTCGCAACGACCACTGGTGAGAAGAATACGCCAAAAGAAACTCAATCCAGACTTGGTCCCTATGTGCCTGAAGGGCTCCGATTACATTGTTTACATATATTATATCATCAAGAGAAACGAATCATTAATAAGTATATTTTAGAATAATTGCTAACACGATGTTTTTGAATTGTTTGCGGCTGTCGGAGTTAAGGAAAGAAATACGCTCAGTGCTCAGGGCAATATACCACAAACAAAAGTTAAGTCTGCTGTCTGCAGTCAAACTCGTATTATAGAAAAGTTGATTGGATTATCCGTATAGCGCCCAGGGTCGGTGAAATTCGCCCCATATACTCTCAGATCCAAAATATTCTCTTTATACATTAAAAACTTCGTTACAAACTAGTAACAAACCAACAATTGGCGATAATATCAGTCAACCAAACAAAAGGTAATACCGAGACAAAACGTGCAAAATCATAAGCAAAACCTGAGGAATCTATAAATAAAATCACATCCAAAAGACATGAATATAAAATACTAATACACGTATTTAAATAGGCGATGGATAGCAACCCATCACTAGGCACATAGGCTTTGTCTACCCCGTTAGGGATAAAGATGTGATAACATGTATGTATGTATATTTAAATACTACCTACAGAAATACTGTTTGAAACACTTTTCGACTTTTAATTGAGAAAAAGTGTACTGCATTTTTAAATGCCTGACGACAACGTTCCTTGGAAATACTGACTGGGAGAGAGTTCCAAAATCGCACAGCTTTACTTTAAAAGCATGCCTTCAAGAGTCTAAAGACAAGCGCGAGAACGTTACGACAGAAAACGGAGTTTTAAATCTGTTATCCGTCCAAATGGGATTGCGATGAAAGGTGTTAAGGTGGTAGGGTATTGAGTAACTATTGAAATAGTTTTTGATCACGTAGGGAGGCACGGCGTTGTGAGTTCCACGTGAAAGCGTCTTCTTCGGAAGAGGAGAGCAACACCACAGCGACGGGTGGGGGCCGCGGGAGGCGGGGCAGACTCAGGGCGCCCTCACACACATTGCCGCCAAACACCACCTGCACTTGGACCTTCCACGGTCGACCAGGTGAGTAAGTTCACGGTACGAAGAAGTAATAATGCACAAGATTTGCAGGAAGTGCCCCATCTTTAGCTTGAAATGAAAATTTGCAAATCTGATTTGGCTAAAGATTGTCAATTATTTATGTACTATAGGCGACCTAGTGTGGATCTTCTTCTCGAGTTTCACGCACTACTCCCTGGTGGAGCCCCGGCGCATCGAAAGCGGCGAACGCGACGAGGAGAACGCACTCGGCCCGCCCTTAATGAGGCCCTCTCCCGCGCCTACGCAGGTAAGTGCCTGGTGGGAAGTGACGGCCAGTGTGCCTTACTTAAACTAATGAAGATTGAGTGTAATTGTTAGAACATTTTGAGAGCTTGAGAGTGGAGTTATTTCTCTTTCCTTGTCTTGTAATTTCTCTGTATAAGGCTTTGAAACCTTCTTTTTTGCCTCCTCTACTCTTAATTTAATGTTAATTCTTAATAGCTCATCGATCATATATTTCCTCTTCTATTAGTTTTAAAATGTTTTGATTATCTAGTTTATGTCTTTCTCATTAATATTTTTATACATAAAATCCTTAGGGCCGAGAGACTAGCGGCGGGTGCGCCGTAGAACTGCGCATATGGGACGGTGGGGGGGAGTCACTGCTCGGCCGGTACTGTGACGTCGCGCCCGCGCTATGCGCCCGGGCGGCACTTGCCAACGCTACACGCTCGCCTCGGCCTTGTTCACCGCCTGATGGGTATGTTTTATCACAAATCACCCAAGTTGCTTTAGTTTAGTCCATCTTTCATTGACTGTGACATTTTGTGTAGGTACGTGTCAGCGGCAGCGATGCTGTCGATGGCAGCCACGTCCAAGCCCGGCACTGCGACACATCCACTTGCATTTTCTCTGCACTACGAGTTCGTGGACGCTCGATTAGAAGGCATGACGATGCCCGAAGAACATAGAAAGAAACGTTACGTTCCAAATGAATGTGCTCGAGTTTTAAGCTCGCCGGGGAACTTCGCGTCTCCTAGAAATGCGTTGTGGTTCGGGCGAGGAGGAGCTAAAAGTCTGCGATGCGTATATAGGATACAAGCGCAAGACGGTGGAAAAGTCGTTGTCGAAATTACGGGGGCCACATTCGGTCGGGACCCGGTCTGTGTGACGAAACCATGTGCAATTACAGGACGGCCTACTTGCGTAGTTGAAAAAACACCAGAACAGCGCCTTGACGACTCAGATTTATCCAATAACGATGAAAAGGAAATGGATGATGAAGAAGAGTATTCTCTTCAAGTTCCACATCTACAAATATATGAGTCGCCTTGGCCAGGCTACAGAGTGAGTAGCAATATCTTGTTTAGGTGTCGATCATACAACAGGCAGTAAGTAGTACGTAGTATCGTCAGCAAATAGTTTTATGTCCAACAGAATTATGAAGATCATTAATAAATAGTAAAAATAACAGTGGGCCAAAAATACTCCCTTGGGGAACGTCCACATCACAGTTTCTAAAATATGTGTAAACAATCTTACAGGTAGTTTTTAAAAAAATTACTATTTCTGTGGGTTG
The DNA here is from genome assembly GCA_947532085.1 of Elegia similella. Classification (NCBI taxonomy): domain Eukaryota; kingdom Metazoa; phylum Arthropoda; class Insecta; order Lepidoptera; family Pyralidae; genus Elegia; species Elegia similella. The sequence goes on from OX383939.1 coordinate 160,012, forward strand.
CGACCTATTTTCTAAATAACCGTTAATCCAGTCAAGTGCTTTTCCCCTTATGCCATAATGTTCAAGTTTTGTCGGAAGTTTCACATGATTGACAAGGTCACACGCCTTATTCATAACGAGGAATGAAGATGTTACAGGCACACTAATTTACAAATAAGTTATAAGATCAAAACAGTAACGCAATCTATGAATAGTACATAGATTGCGTTACTGTTTTGATATCTTATTATTATTCGTAGGTTTTGACTAATAAAAACATGCTAAAGTAGTCAAACTATTTATTCTGAATCCTAATTGAGCCAGAGAAAATTTTAATATTCTCAACTATGTTGAATTTTTCTAAGAATTCTATTAACCTTATTTGTAATGGCTTTTCAAATACTTTAGACAAAACTGGAGGTAAACTCTAAAAAGGAACTCTTATTCCTTTTCGCGTTGTTGGCTCAATGCTATATTTTTCTTTCCATCAGGTCGCTTCTCAAATACATTCTTTTCGAATCTTTGAAAACGCCAATTTTTGGTCAGCTAGTAAAACACTACCGCTAAGGACATATTATGATGTGTGAGAGATGATGTAGGTATAACATATAAATTGCAATACTCTAATGCTTGCAGTAATTTAATCCGCGTACATGTCATCTAATCAAGCCATCTATCTAATTCTGTCGCCGTGGGTAGACGGTGAGCGCGCACATAGTTTGGAGTGACTGTCTGTTTTGTAGAGGAGAAATATTTTTGTGGTTCTGTAGCACTTTTGCGTCATTATTTCACTAATTGGTCAACAAATCCAATCTTTCGGGAATTAATATATATCAACTTATTTTGAATGCTCGTAAATCGTTATGCGCGTAAATCATCACGTACCCGCAAGAGCAGCGTCGGACACCCATCGACCAGATGGTCGGATGTCTAGACTAACGTCGCAGGAAAGCACTGGATGTAACGGTTGGTATCAGAAATCCTTAAGGATGGCCTTTGTCCAGTAGTGGACTTCTCGCGGCTGATGTGATGATGATCATGACGCGCATAAAGATGAAGTCGTCGTCCAGTAGGAGGCGTTCCGTTTTATTTGAGTTTTTGTCGTGGGTGCGTAGGTGCCGATAGCCTGCATCTGCGACAACAGCAGCGCGCCGCTGCGCGTGGAGTCGCTGGGCGGCGCGCTGGAGCTGGAGCTGGCGGCGCGGCACCTGCGCGCGGCCGAGGACCAGCGCCACCTGCAGTTCCGCGGCGCCTGGACGCGCCACAGCGCGCCGCCCTGCGCCGCGCGCCGCCGCCTGCCGCCGCCGGGGCAGCGCGTGCATCTCCTGTATCCCTACACGTAAGTTCTTTTATGCCCAAATATAAAGGGTTATTTTCCATTGTAACTTAATGCTTGACTAGATGTATCACATCTGGTCGAAGCAACGTGCAGATTGTGAGTAGCCAGTGTATGTTGTCAGCGATAGCCGCGTGTCGGAGTGCGCGGAGACGCCGTTCCTGCTGGCGGCGCGCGGCAACCGCAGCGTGTTCGTGCGGCTGTGGGGCGAGGAGCTGCCCCCCGCCGACCCCCCGCCCTGCGCCACCGCCAACCGCCTGCTGGTGTACGACGCGCGCGGCGACCGGTCAGTGGAACGCTCACGGGGTCCATTGGACACCGCGAGTACAGTACTATTTATTTAGTTGTATGGCAGTCGATGGAATAGGCGAATACAATACCCATAGGAGACAACTAACGGTGGGGATCCCATTTATCGCTTAATGATTTTTGCTTATTTATTTTGTTTTATCGTGATTTTACCTACATTTCAAATTACCACCCTACTAAATGTTTTAGAATTGGTACAGCTTGACAAGAAATAAGTGTGGCGCTCTACATACTTAAAACATATCCATAAAAATATAGTTTTTAGGTTAGTTATAATAATTTAGTTTATTTTACCTATTCCATGATTTATATTTTGTTTATGTTAAAATAATTAAATGTTTGAGGTAATTTTAGTTTTAGATTTTAATTAGTTTTTCTCATAGAGGGAGATGAAAAGCAGAGTGTGTCATCTCGGGACTAACATATTACTCTTACTTCGGGTAACATATTCTGTATCCCTCGCTTCACTCAGGAGTCTCCTTCGTTCCACTCTGGATTCAAAATAATACCCTCACCAAAAAGTACTATGTTAGCCCCTTGTATCACAATTTGATCCAAACAGTCTCCTGACCACAGGGACTTTTTTTTCATATGAGTAATTATTCATTCGTGATAACGGCTGTTATTTTCCTCACACGACGTTGTATTTTAAAGCTTCTTTTATTTCGATAACGTTATCGCAAACCGGCCATAATATCCGGCGGCCCACAAACTATAAATGGATTGCTTTGTACTTTACTGCTCCTTTGTCTTCATGGTTTGTCTTAAAATGAAAAGTGAAAAGGTCTTGAGATCTATTTTATATCCGACTGTCTTCAATGAGGGTATGTTTTCCAGTGTATGTATGTAGGAATGATCGACCGACTTAATTTTTCATTTATTTTAACTTTACAATTGTTAATTACAGAAGTTGTGCAAGTTTACCCAAAAAAATAATATTATTAATTTTATTGTAAAAAAATAATAAAGCTAGTTAGTAAACCAATTCAACGTGCGAAAGAACAAATCGTATTGCTGCACTGTAGCGTTCAAAGCCGTGAACGTTGTTTCATATATTATCAGGTAAAGGAACTTAAAAAATGACTGGATTCTCTCCAGCATGGCAGTGTACTTGGCCGCTCTATGCGACCAAACAACTGCATTGCTTACGAGATGAATTCGAACTAAGGCGTTGTGTACAAAGAACAATTTACCACGATTGACAATATCGATTTTTCTGCTTAGTTTCATTTAATTTAGTTCACGATTACCAATTCAAGTGTGCACATGTCACTTTTATTAATAAACTGCTCTTTTATTAATAAACAAAGTTCTGTTCGTTATTATCACGTTTTATTTATTAAGATCATCAAGATATCAAGAGGAGTCTCTGCTCCTACACGTTGTGCTACCCAAATAACTGGAGTAGGTGGGGATGAATCCGATCTTAGCTTACTTCTCGAGCAGGGCATCATAATTCACGACGTCACCTGCATTTTTGAAAATCATAGCTAGTGGTTCCCACCTGCCCACCACTTGTTCACTTGTCCACCTTAGCCACAAAACATGCGCACTTGTTGAAGTAGGTAGTTAAAGATAATCCCGTCCGGGTCAGCAGATTTTTTAGGGTTTAGCGTTGCAGCAAGGCCTGCGCGTGGCGTCCTGTGCCCGCAGAGTCAACTTAGGCCTGTCCTGTGTGTAAATATTTAAGACTAGGCGATGTAGTGTCATACAAATGTATTTTTCATATATTTTTTCCGTATTATCTTAAAAATAATATGTTTGCGCGGCAGGTTAATTAGAACAATATGCCCGGGTGGCGGCGACCGTACCGTTCACATTTTCACGGACGACTGGTGGGGCCGCGGCGTGCGCAGCGGCGGCGGCGCGAGGGGCGCGCGGGGGGCGGCGCTGCTCGTGGTGTTCCACGCGCGCGAGCCCGGACACGCGCACTTCGCCTGGATGGAGGTGAGCCGCGCCGGGCCCGCGCCGGCGCTCCAGCGGCTGGCCGGCGGCGACGTGTGGCCGAACGCGAGCCAGCACTGCGCGCATCCGTGCCCCGCGCTGGGTGCGTGCATGGAGAGCGAGCTGTGGTGCGACGGCGAGACTGACTGCCCGGGGGGCGGGGACGAAGCCGGCGGGTGTGGGGCCACCGCCAGGATACTGGCGGCGCTGGCGGCGCCGGCCGTGGCGGGGGCGGCGGCGGGCGCGGCTGGCGCGGCGGCGCTGCTGGCGCTGGCGTGTGTGGCGGCGTGGCGCCGCCGGCGCCGCCGCGCCGACAAGCAGCTGCTGGGCGCGCTGGCGGCCGGGCGCCGGCTCACGGAGGAGCTGCTGTACGACGCGTCGCGCGCGTCCTCCACGGCGTCCTCCTGACGGCGCGAGCGCTCCGTCGAGTACATCCACGTGGACCGCGAGACCACGGTGTGACGGAGCGCCCTGCCCCGCCCCCCTGTACATACGGACGTTGGGGCTTGTGATATGAACTGTTCACCACTCTGTTCCTTATTAAGTTACGTTTGTTGCGTTGATTCGGCGGTTCGTTGTGACTGTAAATATTTTTTAACTATTGATAGTTTGAGCGGCAGAGCCCATCTCCTGGCGTAGGGTGAGTGAGCTGTGTGGATGCATTTGAGTGTGTGTGTGTGTGGCGGCTCTGTCGCCGATATGCGGCACGCGACAGGTGCTATGTTCTGTTTAGTTGACACGATCGATGTTGCAGAGTGAAGGAAGCTCATGGCATCCGCTTTCAGAAGTAATAGATTTACGTTCAATATACGATGCGATTTACGGGATAAATGTGCTGATCGAGACACCGATCTACCAATAGCTTAATCTTAGTCAAAAGACATTACGACTCGAGAAAAAGATGAAGAAGCTTACTTTGTGCGGAAGTAACCCATAGTTCACTTCAGTTATTTATCACTTTTGCAAACATTTCGTTTCGGTTAACCGGCCACTGACACGAATGTAAGAGGCCGGTAAAGCGACTGAAGGACGCAGCTGCCTTCACTCTGCAGTAGTCGCGTTCCGTTGAACTGTCCCGTCCCTCGTTTCCTTACCTTTGGAACGCTAAAATAAACACAGTTCACGTTTATGAACTATACGAATGCGTTTTATTTCGTGAATCGATTGTATTAATATGTAAGTATGCACATAATGTATGTATATATCGTCATCGCAACCTTGTGATACTCTAAGTAACATCGGGCGAGAGCGACTGCCGCAGCCCGCCGGCCCGGGGGACAATGACTTAAGTAAAAACTCAAGATAGATGAAGTTTTTAACAAGAAATGGTAGAGAAACACTTTTGCATTATTTTTAACCATTAGTGATTTTATGTGAGAGATAATAAACTTTTATCATATAAAAGGATATATTCTTGTCTATCCTTTTATACTCGTACAATAACAGAATATTGTCACTACACAGTTGAAATAAAAATAATTCCATCTGTTTATTATTTGTTTAAGTTTACTGACACATCTGCCGAAGATACAAGAGCGCGGACTTGTATCTAAACCATTGTTTCCTTGCGGTAATACTAGTTTGTCCATGAGCAACAGTGATGTAAACTCTAGTTTGTAAAGTACTCACTGAGTGACACTCAAACCCTTTTCTGATTCGAGGGCGGATAAATATGTCCGTGGATTTTTTTACTAATTGTGAACAGTGAGTGAGGCGTGCGGAAAAATATACCTAAACTTGAAAAAAATCAATGAGAATCACTTATTACTACAAACACACCCTCTGTAGGCCGATTCCTTGACGTTTAGGTTAACCTAATATACGGTAGATGGGTCACTAAGCAAGGTCACTCAGAAGCGAGATTTTCAAACATGCGAGTCACCAATGCAGTGATATTTATACGCAAAATTGTACTTTTTGATAACTCACTGAGTCAAAGATAGTACCCCAGGACGGCGGGGGCAGTCCGCCGCGTAGCGATGCACGTAGCGTCCGTAGCAGCACGACGTTCAATAAAGTCACTGAAGCAAATCACGTAGTTTGTCTTACATTCACTCCGCCCCGCCCCACCGCTCCCCGCAGGTGAAACTTTGAAGTTATACGCTAAAGTTTCAGATGGTTTGCAGCACAGTACCTTAAGAACTCATTACCGAGTAAGTTCATGTTTGAAAACAAACAGGTCGCCTCAGATGTCTGACTTGTGTTTGTATATTTTGTGCTGGATCCATCCCGCCGCACCTCGAGTTCTTGCACCTGTAAATAATTATGTACATACGCTTGAATATTTTCGGCTGAACTGTAAATTAAAAAATCTAATAACAGAAAAAGTTATATAAGTATGGCTCCGGTATTGCAGAGAGGGTCATGCTCCTGCAGTGGAGACTAAAAAGACCTGATGATGTTGAAGATGATAATACAGAGACTATACATCTAACGTAGGGATAGAGAAGCAGCTGGAACATTCATCGCTCTTTTTTCTTTTCTTTTTTGCCAAAACGTTGTAAAAGGATTAAATGCCGCGGCAAAATATTATACTTTCTTAAAACGCAGTACCTGACAAATCAGGACTTCCATGACTTTGTAAAACGGATACAGAGCAGTACAGAGCATACAATATCACAATTTTCTAAATTGGAAATAATGTCCTTATTAGCTAAAAGGTCTGGCTCATTGGTTCACCTTCCATCAGTAAGTATCATGTAATAAATACGGGATTAAGACACATGTATATTTAAAAAACGCCGGTCAAGTGCGACTCGGACTCGTGTCAAGAGGGTTCCGTGCATGGTCAACCGAAACCACGTCTTATGGCACAGATACAAATATTTTTAATAATTTCAAACTTATTATAATAGTGTACGGAACACTTCGTGCGCGACTCCGACTCGCACTTGGCCAGTTTTTGTTTTTCATTTTTATGACGCTTTGTAATCAACTAGTAACGATTATTCCAAGATTTTAACATTGCTATGGGGTTCAAAATCATCTAGTACCTATATAGGGACTATCTTAACAATTTAAATATGTATGACATGCTTCCAACCCATTCATCAATACCTTGAACGTTCTCCCGGTTTAATCTTCAGCGTTGGTGTGACTAAACCCAAGGCTCGCTATGGCAGCATTTGTCCAGTAATATGCTTGGCTAAATTTTTACAGCCGGCCATCTGCCCGCCGCCAACTCTAGTTTTTAGCAAACGAAGATCTACGTGCACTGGAAATGGAACCCAGAGCTTTAAGATGTTACCAAAGCGCCACAGCGAATATTTAAATCTTTTTTTAATTTTCACTACGCAGGTACCTGCAATCTACCGGTAAACATATATAGATATCTGTCGCGTTCCTGATGACGAGCAAATTATTACGCGTCACCTGCTTTAATAACAACGCTACATCTGTCGGAGTGTACTCACGCCTCCTCCCATTTCGCCTCTCTCACGCCGCCTCACCCCGTGCTGCCACAGACTACAATGTAACGAGGATATAGAAAATACACTTGGCATCTGCTTTTCGACTTGGTGCATGGTACATATTTTTTTTTTACTAATTATTGAAGTAGGCCTTTGTCTCCCATCTCACCTGATGGTAAGTGACGATGAAGACGAGGATGTTACATGCCTATTCAAGAGATACAAATTTATTCTACTTTTGAATGTCCCTGGATTGTACTTTTATATTTATAGTTTGCTAAGATATTGCCATAAAGTACTCTATTTATCTCTCTGTCATCTAACTGTGCATCACAGTTGCATTCTCAACTGTGATGCGTTAAAAGCCAGATTCCAGAGTGAATGACGCAGGGTCTGGCCAAAAAGGTAAGGCAACTGAAGTCTCTCTTGTTCATCTGAGCATTTTCCCGGTTGCTTGCTCAGCCATGATATTTCGGAGCCTAGGGTCTGCCTTCAGACTTTTTGTTCTCCAATTCGCATGGTTTTCGTCAAATTCAACTGAAGTCACTTTTAATTAATTTCCTGCATAGTAAGATGAAAAGTCCGACAGGTTGTGAGGCGAGAAAGGTTGTCTCACGACCCGTAATAGGAGACGGTTAAACTTTTATAATGGAACGTGTTATTTTATTCACATTTTAACAACAAACAATTAAAATGATACGAAAGAAAGATGTATTTTTTGCTTGGTTCTAAAACGGCTTACTCTTCTCTGCTTCCTGAATTTGTGTGCGGCCTGTGGCTCCGCACGCGGCGCGGATCACGATTCAATTACATCGATTTACCATTCAATTTGAGGCGGGATTAGCAGACGCCGGCCCCCGGGCCCCGCGACCCCCGGGCCCCGCGACCCCCGGGCCCGACATTCATTTTCATTAGCGCGAAATAATAACGACCATCATGTTTACACGACGTGACGCGAGACACTCGGGGGCTACAGGCCAGTAATCGAAACTTTTTTCTTTTTAACTCCATTTATCGATTGAAATACCGTTCAGTTTGAGCCAGAACTAGTAGGTACTCGCCGCGGTCTCCGGGCACGAGATTAATTTTCATCAGCGGGAAATGATACCTTCCATCATGTTTACACGACGCGTCGAGGAGAGAGTGAGTGTCAAAATTACCGAAGTGCTAAAATTTGTGCGGAAATTTTGTAATTTCTGGACTTAGTAGTATGAAAACATAGGGTACTGATTAGAAATAATAAAAATTATCTTCGTAGGCAAAGATAAAGAAAGAAGCTTTCTAGTTATTCTTCTTCTTCTTCTCCCATGACTGTTTATCCCATTTCATTTGGGGTCAGCCCTCCTCGTACGCTTTCGCCACAAGATACAACTTTGTGCTGTCTCTGTGTTGACGTCTGCCATCTTAAGGTCCAATAGTACGGCTCCACGTAGCAGGTGGTCGGCCAGAGCCTCGTTTTTTGTCTGGTATTTGCATCACCACTTTTGTCATGTGATCCTCGTCCCTTCTCATGACGTGACCGTACCATTTCAAGCGATTTTCACGGAGTTTCTCCTCTATTTTTGAAACCTTGAAAGATCCCCTTATGTGGTCGTTTCGAACCTTGTCCAATCTTGTCACTTCTCCCACCGCCCGCCCAGCGTAGCATTCTCATTTCCGTGGTGTGAAGCTTTTGCTCCTCTTCTTTTCTCATTGGCCTTTTTAGTAGCTTTCTAGTTATTAGGGCGGGAGTACTATGTACTTAAAAATATGACTGGTCACGATTTAAAATGATCCGTATGGCGACGTTGGCGACTTCAATGGGCAGGGGGTTTTTCATACAAAATGTGAATTTCTAATTCTAATTAAATTAAGAAATAAAATGTGGTGTAAACATTCCACGCGGGCGGGGTACTAACCTGCAACCTTGGGTCTCTGTACGACCTATGCTGACGACGTAGGGAGACGGAAGGTCGCAAGTTGGTTGTTGCTTCTTTGACCACAGATTCACTCATTATGGCTTTAAGACGCATGGCCGCTAGACGTGGTTGGCCTCAAACGAATATTATTAACAGGAGACCTTTAAAACGAATCAGTGGATCCAAAGAGTGACGAGGCTCTTACTCCTAAGAGCTAGGAAGCTCATCAAGCGTGCCTTTACCCGGTGTATTTAGTGATGGAGATCTGTGCCTGGGAAAACAGTGGCGCATGGCGCAACGGCTGACAGATCTGTTCTGGAGTCGCTGGGTAAAAAAAGTTTTAGCGGAGCTTCTGCCTAGACATAAATGGACACCAGAGGGAATGCAACTCAAAATTGGGGACTTAGAAATTACAGTAGACACGTCATCTCCGCGTAACACCTGGCCGAAAGGAGTTGTAGTTTAGGTTTATCCTGGTGCTGACGGTCGTGTTAGGGTAGTACATGTTAGGACGAGAGCGGGGGTGATGAAGCGACCGGCTCTCGTCCTAACATGTACTTGAGGAACTGAGTGTCCTCCGTCTTTTTGTGGCTTGCTCATGCGTTAATGCACCAAATGGCTTGGTAATTCTAGCACCAGCTTTAAAACTGGTAAATAATGTTGTTTATAGCGAAGTGCTGAAGTCAAGTGCTACCTTTCGTTTACGGCAGTGCTTCGCTATACACACAGATACACATATCACAATTATAACGGAGGTTAATTAAAACATATGCCCTGCTAACTAAAATACACGCAGATGAAGTCGCGGGCAAAACCTATTCAAAGAATATAACATTGAACATAGATTTAAAAAAAAAAATCATACTTCTATGACATTGAAGATAGAAAATAAAACATGAAATTGTTTTTTATTCTTCAATATTTCACTATCATCCGATTTGTAGTAGTGCAAAATCTTACATTATAGCCACGACGCAAACGGTAACGCATCAACCGCTGCACAACATAATTATCAGTATAATTGTTGCTCTAACAGTAATGGTTGATACATAATATTTAACTTAAAGATATTTTGACTATGAATTGCCACTGCCAGTTATAGACAGCAATGGGGTTGTACGATTTGTACGATCCGGGACCGTACAATTATGATATGATGATATTAAAATTGATATAAAAAATAATAGTGCTATGATTTGAGAACTGCGCACGATTGATAACGATAAAGGCAACTTGATTTCGAGAATAATTTACCGGTACTGTAAAGTAAACTACAATTGAACAGGTCAACAGACTATGTCAAGCAGTAGACTTTCTATGGCTGATATGATGATGATGATGATATGGTAAAAAAGCAAATACTGGATTCCAAATCTAACGAGTCGAGATTGTATGTATCTCGAATCTCGACTCATTAGATTTGGAACCCAGTATTAGTTTTTTTTTATTCTAACATACATCTTTTTTTTATCCTGACACTGTCTGCATGGTTTACGCAGACTTACTTAGAAATACTTTGCCTTGGCGTTGAACAAACCGGGTAACGCGCATGAAAATATTGCTCTGCTTGATACCCATATCATCGGGGGAGGCCTTTGTCCAACTATGGACTTATTCGAGCTGAAATGATAAAATCATCCATCGGGAAACATTAAAATATCTCCGTTAATTAAGATAAAAGCACACATTAGCTTTGTTGAGTGTAAATAAATCGTCCTTGAGCATAAGTGGATAAATATTAGCGCGCAGCAAACATCTCGTAATGCGGATAATGCAAATACCGCGATGAAACGAGCATTAGCCGAAACATCACAAACGAGGGAGCCCCTTGCCCGGACCTGGAGCTCTGCTTTTGAACTGGTAAACCACCACTAGTTTTCAAGGTTCCGGATGGAGAAAAAGCCCTATTTTTTAACCATTATTTGAATGGATGTTCCGTATGGTCGCATGAGACCAGATGTCATCGTGTTCCAATTGGATCCCAAAAGATACACCGTTCCTTTTGGGTACCTTCGGTTCCCTTTGGGGCCCATTGGGATCCAGTTGGATCCCATCGGAAACCGTAGGTTTCATCGGGTCCCAATTGACTGGTACCAACGGATCCCATTTCTTACCATCAACAACCACCAAAAAGTGGTAACTTGTAGTATATTAAATAGCTTTAAAACTGTTACTGTCTGCACATTTTATACGGAAAAACAGATTTTATTCACATGTGAATACGAATCGATTTTATTCGATGGCCAATATTAAAATTTTACAGAAAGCAAATTTAAAATTCCAAATTCATTTATTTTGTGAACATAGGTAGAACAGTACAGATAGATATTATACAAGAGCGGGTTTCTCTATGTTCCGCCATAAGGCATACAAAATTTATTAAATACTTAGATGTGTTAGAGCTAAGTATATAAAAATATCAATTAGGGAAATAAATTATTCAGTTAGTAGATAAATTAATTATTTAGTTAAATTTGTCATTAAGGTATTATATATATATATATATATATATATATATTGTCCTCCTTTCGGCCGTTGTTGATCAGGCCGAAATCCGATATAATTGTTGATCAACCTTTACCCGCCTCTAACTCTGAAAGTTTTGGGTCTATGGTGCTCTTTCTGCTATATATGAATTTTCCTAGTTACGACACTTTGCTTAATTGTGCCGTAAAGTCTTATACTCGTCATAAATTATTACGATAATTATTGATCTATTAACCGCCTTTTTTCATGCACTGAGGATACTTTTGTTGATCGAATATATACCGCGTTTGATCAATATTTGCTGCGAATTATTGCTTTCGAGCAACGCGGCGGCAGAGCGGCAACGTCGCAAAAAACGAAATGGAAGTATGTTAAAGTGAGATAGAAAGTGTGCCCGTGCAGTCGGTGTATTTCGTTCGTTGGATGACGTGTTTTTAAGGTTTTATGATTACGTATTTTTGTTTAGGAGATGGACGACATAAGTATGTAAGAACTTATTTTACTTTTATATTCCATACTACTAGTATCCATATCTAGACTAATATTATAAATGCGAAAGTAACTCTGTCATTTGTCTACCTGTCTGTCTTCATAGACACTTCATCTGTCTTCATTTAGAAAATTTCCATACAAACTACCCCCTGAACGGGTAAAACAGGGGGGAAAGTTTGTATGGAAATTTTCTCATTTCTATTTATTTATTTAATAACGCTACACCAGTACTTTCTACACTTGGAAGTATACAAATAAGTATATAAGTTCTCGATTACAATTAAAAAAGATTATGTAGGGGAAACTGGGCCAAATTCAACCCTAAAGCCACGAAGGGTAAAATGGTTTGAAGGCGAGGGCAAAGGCCGAGCCGTTGAGGATTCAGCACGACCCCCCCTTCTACCCCAAGTGTGCTGCAGTGCCGCCGCAGGCCGAACTGCTGAACACTAGGGCCGTTGAGGATTCAGCACGACCCGTTCCTCCTTCCTCCTAACTCCCCACCCCATACGACCAAGTGAGCTGCAGTGACGCCGCAGGCCGAACTGCCGGACACTTGGGACTGAAGGCCGAGCTCCAAGGTGAGGGTGAACCCCGAGCCGTTGAGGATTCAGTATGACTCCCCCCTCCCGGTGAGGTGTGTGAGGCGAAGACTATATGAATAATACGTTTATTATTGCACATTGCACAGGTGAACAAAGTTGCAGCAATGTCGGTTCTGTGAAAGCTGACTACAAACCGGCCAAGTGCGAGTCGGACTCGTGCACTAAGGGTTCCGTACCATTATCTATAAAAACGGTAAAAAAATGTCTGTTGTTTGGGAGCCCCCCTTAAATATTAAGTTTATATTAATTTAATTATTTATTTTTGAAGTGAATATATAACTTAATATTTCGTAAATATTTCAAACCTCAACATATTGCCGTTATCAATATCAAGCAAAACCGAGCAAAAAATCACGTTTGTTGTATGGGAGCCACCTTAAATATTTATTTTATTCTGATTTTAGTATTTTTAGGGTTCCGTACCTCAAAAGGTTAAAAGGAACCCTTATAGGATCACTAGGTTTTCCATCTGTCTGTCGCTCTGTCAAGCCCCTTTTCCTTACGAACGCGTTGAGGTATCAAGCTAAAATTCATACCAAATACTCAAGTCTATTGTCCCTTGAAGCTGTAAAAAAATCTAACTTCTAAGCCAACGCAATCAAAAGATACAGCCGCTTATGCCGCAAATTTTCGTGTTTTTCGAACTCGCAAGGGAATCAAAACCTACAGGGTACTTCCCGTGAACTCAGAATCTTGGCATTTGGTATGAAGCAACATCATAAAGCACAGATAAAGAAAAAATTGCGAAAAGTATACATTTTTTGTAGCATCATGTAATCATTATATTATTAAATATTAATGCCGCAAATTTTCAACATTCGTAAGGGAATCAAAATCTATAGGGTACTTTCCGTGAACTCAGAATCTTAAAATTTGGTGCAAAGCAACGTCGTAAAGCACAAGTAATCATAATCATAATCATAATCATTTATTTGCCAAAAATACAGTAAATGCAGGTCTTAAAATTAAAGTATAGGTACAATGTATTAACCTGAAATCAGGCATGCAAATAATAAGATAGTTACAAGAAGGGTTAGTGAAACATTTTAATTCATAATTTAAGTTAAAACGATGTAACACACAATACGTCAAAATAATAATGGTCAAACGATGATTTACTAATATATATATTTTAGTTTAGTGAGTCTTACAGAAATGTATATATTCATTTACAGAATAAAAACAGTGTTCAAATAACCATCCTGTCAATTTAGTTTTAAAAGCTGTACCTTTTAATAATTTGATGTCATTAGGCAGCACATTGTAAAGCGTTATACACATATTATACACGTTTCTTTTGTAAATATCTTTGTGGCACATGGGCTGGTACAGTTTATTCATTATAATATTTCTAGTTTTTCTTGAATTTACCTCACTCCGTTTTTGCCAATACTCTGTGTAAGTATTTACAAACACACAGATATCTCTTATGTAAACACAAGGCAGTGGCAGAATATTTAATTTCTTAAAAAGCGGTTTGCAGCTGTCATCTATCCAGGCGTTACATATTGCCCGAATACACTTTTTCTGTACTTTGAATGCCCTGTCTATATCAACTGAATTTCCCCAAATTATAAGTCCGTAACTAAGAACAGATCCGACGTAACCATGGTATGCCATTACCGAGGCTTCTGTAGATACAGTCTGTCTTAGTCGTTTCAGTGCAAAGACAAAACGGTTTAATTTATTACAGACTTGTTCGATGTGTGCCTTCCAATTCAAATGGCTATCTACTGTTATACCTAAGAATTTGATTTCGTCAACTTTTTCAATGGTTTGGTTATAATAAGTTATTTTTAGGGGGTCTTGGTTAGAATTATAGGACGAGAATTGCATGAATTTGGTTTTATCTGCATTTAACCGTAAGCTGTTAACATCCATCCATTCGATTACGTTATAAAGCGCTTTATTTATATTACTTTTGTATGTTTCATTATCCTCACATTTAACAATTATTATTATATCATCCGCAAATAACACACATTTTTGTGAGGTAGAATTAGGGAGGTCATTAATAAAAAGTAAAAATAATAAGGGTCCCAGAATACTTCCTTGGGGAACACCTTTGTTACAGATTTTATATTCAGATCTGTATGACTGTTTAGTGGGAATATTACCAGATTGATCAAATCTTACTATTTCTGTGCATTGTGGTCTGTCTTTCAAATAGTTTTCGATCCAATCAAATGCTTTACCCCTTATACCATTATAATCAAGTTTATATAATAACTTGACATGATCAACAAGGTCAAAAGCCTTGCTCATGTCAAGATACGTGGACATAACAGGAACAGAAGTTTTATTATTAATACTTCCTGTAATATATTTTATGAATTCAAAACATGCCAGTGTAGTTGAACTTCCTTTAAGAAAACCATATTGACTAGAGTGCAACACGTTATATTTATCTAGAAATTCTATAAGTCTCTTATAAAGTGGTTTTTCGAAAACTTTTGATAAAATGGAAGGTAAAGTAATGGGTCTAAAGTTATTAATGTCTTCTTTATTACCCTTTTTAAACAGGGGTTTAACAATACACATTTTAAGTTGATCAGGAAATGTGCCCTGACTAAATGAAAGATTTATTAAGAAAGCAAGCACTCGACTTATATATGGAGCACTCAATTTAAGAATTTCAGTGACAATGCCATCATAGCCGCTACACTTACTATTTTTTAAAGATAAAATTATTTTCTGAATTTCAGCGTCATCAACCGGTTTTAAGAATATTGTTTTTGGATTCTTATTAGTCAAATAAGTTTTGTATGTCACATTATGTTTATTATTAAATTGCTCATTGTTCCTTAGATCTAAATAATAATTGTTAAATGTATTACATATGTCATGCGGATCGGAGATTAAGTTATTATCAAATTTTAAGTTATTAATGTCATTGGTAGATACATTATTAGAAATATTTGATGAGATAGCATTCCAAACAGCTTTGCATTTGTTTTTACTATTTTGAATATATTTTTGGTTATTTAATTTTCGAGCAGTAGCCACACATTTTTTTAGCATATTATTGTATGTTTTGATTCTGTTTTTATGTGTTTGATTATTTTCATGCCTTCCACTTCTGTATTTGTGGTGTAGTAATCGTTTAGTCTTACACGATATTTTAATTCCTTTTGTAATCCATTTGTGGTTAATTACACGATCCGTGATTTTGACTTTAATTGTGGGAAAACAAAAATTATAAAACAAACACAAAATGTCATAAAACTCATTAAAAGCTTGCTTGAAGTCAGATGCAGCTAAAATATCAGAAAAGGATAAGGCTGACATACATTGTAAAAATTTTTGTACATTATTAATGCTATAGTCACGTTTGTATTCAAACCACGAGGTAAATTTTGTTTGTTTTTTAATTTTAAAAGTTAGGGTTTGAGCCGTTTCATGGTCTGAGATATCAAGATAATGAACACCCGGTATTGCTAACTTTATGTTGCTCGCTATTTGGTCAATACAATAATTCTTTCTAGTTGGAACCATTATATGAGTTGATAAACCATAATTGTGTAAAATACTTAATAAATCTCTAGAGGACCAGTCACTTTTTAATAAGTCAATATTCCAATCACCACACAATACAATTTTCTTATTCTTAAATTTTGAAGTTAGTCGATGCAGTAATTTATCCAGACTGTTTAAAAATAAGTTTATAATTTCTTTTCTACGATCAGGTATTCTATATATATTAATGACAATGAGACCCATTCCAAATATCTCCATGCCACAGCATTCAAAGTAAAGTTTAATTATAAATTCTGAAATGAATTTCAAAGGTCTTGCATCGAAATGCTTCCTGGTCAAGATGCATGTTCCCCCGCGGCTTTTATCAGAGCGGCATTAAGAGGATATCAAATTAAAATCATCAATTTTTATATTTGCTTCTGAACCTTGTTTTACATAAGTTTCACTTAAACAAATGATGTCAACCTGCTTGCCACTGTTTTGTAATTCACATAAGGCAATATCTAATAAATCTAGTTTATTATTAATACTTTACATATTTTGATTAAATATTGTTAAAAAGTCTTTACGATTAGGGACGAAAACAAAGATTACGTGCATTATCTGTATTTAAACCTTCTGGAATGTCCTTCTGAGAAATATGACTTGAACACTGCTTTTTAGAAAAGTAATAAGGTATGGTTCCCTTTTTTGCTGTAACACTACAGTTTGGCTGGCTTTGCAAAGCAGTTTTTACTTGTGAGGTAACTATTTTGTTTTTTAAATTCGGAAATGTCAAAAATTGCCTTTTGTATTCTGTAAAGTCCACTTTTAAGTTTATTTGATTACATAGATATTTTAAATAGTCATATTTACTTAAATAATTAGAATTAATTTTTATGTCAATATATAAACAATTATTCATATGAGAAGTCCAGAATTTCAATTTGTTATTTATCATATGTTCATTTAAATAAGGATTGCATTGGACTGGTACAATATACACGGTGGCATTTCTCATTGCATGCACAGACACACATAAATTATAGTGCAAAATATGAAGATTTTGGTCATTACTACCTATACCTAAAATTACTACATCATCCTTTTCCAAATGATTCTGCAACTCCACGCAGTATTTCATGATTTCCGAGCTAGGAGCATCGGTCATGATATGTGCAGAGGCTGTATATTTATTATTCCAAGAGTCCTGTCTACTATGTGTGAGTGTCGATGACAGGCCTAATAGGTGATAATCACCAATAATCAATAATTTACTTTTCCTCGATTGTTTGTTGTCATCGATAATGGGTGGAGTCGATAAATCAGCAGAGGCTTTTCGCATCTGGCTGTCAGTGACATTAGATATATCCTGTGTTGTAGGTATATCGATAACTGACTGTGAGCGTAAGTTTTTATTTGCGTCTTTCATAAAGTTATCTGTAGATGGCGTGACGTGTGTATAACTTTTCGCTGGCGTTGTAGTACTCGAGTGAGAAAACGGGATAGATTGGCGTTTATTAGTGGGTTTCTTCACGCTACCCGATTTTTTTTCCGGGAATGATGACTGGCATAATATTTTGAGAGTTGCATTTTCTTTTGTCAATTTTTGTATTTGTCTTTTTAAGTCATTGGTTTCTAATATGTTATTTTCAAGTTCCATTTGTGTATTGGAAAGCTCGGATGTGAGCTGTTCTAATTTATTATTTAACTCTTGTAGCGTTAGTAACTCATTTTCTGAAAAATCGACGCTTTTGGATAATTTGTTGGGTGTACTAAAAGATTCGTCGGATTGAACATTCTCCGAAGTTAGAAGGGAGTCACAGAAAATAACCTGTTCATTATTAGACAAATGTGTTGTTGGTATTGATATTGTAGCTGACTGAGTGTTTTGTTGATAGTTTTCTAATGAACTCGACGTCGCAGGAATGTGTACAGGACTTTTGTTTACTTTCTTTTGTTTTCGTGTAAGAACCGTGGACATACCTTTATTTTTTATACATATTTTACACTTCCATTTTAACCTGGACTCACGGTCCATCAATAGGTATAATTTTTCGGAAATACCTACACAGTCAAAGTGGTAAATATTTTTACATAATGCACAAGCTATCTCATATTTGGCATCTTTAAATAATTTCTGGCATATGTAACAGCCTAGTGATGCCATCTTGCGGCCGCTAGTAGAAGCTTTCATAGTTATTTGCAAGGTTCTTGTTTAAGTTTAGTGCCGGCGCGGCGTCTGGTGTAGTATGTACCGTATTTGAGTTATGCTTTTAGTAGGATACGTTATCTGTTGCATACAAGTTATGTCTGATGTATTACGATTGGTCAGTACATTTAACAATGAACTTTAAATCTTAACGGTGTTTTATATATATTTACTGTGATAAATGTAGTATCTTAAAGCATGAATTGGTTAAATGTGTAGTGGAGTGTGTTTTCTTATTCACAGTTTATTTGGTTTGCATAATAAAGTGTTGTGGACTCACGCAAAGAAGACCTTTGTTCCAGGTAATCACCAGTCAGATTTCTATCCTTAATGTTACGCGACGATAAAGATAACACGATGTAGTAAAAATTGCACTAAATTAAGTTTGGCTGCGTGTAAATATGATGAAAATGTTAATATTTACTATTTTTAACAAATTTCTATCGAAAATTAAGACCTTTCGTAATTGACAGCTGTCAAGATGAAAAAATTGCGAAAAGTGTTAATATTTATTTACAACATATAATAAAAATATTTTAAATAATTAAATTTTAGCTTATTATAGATAACGGTACGGAACCCTACGTGTGCGAGTCCGAGTCGCACTTGATCGGTTTTTTTTTTGTTATAGCGGCAACAGATATACATCGTCTGTAAAAATTTCACACTGGATAACTATCACGGTTCATGAGATACAGTCTGGTAACAGACGGACGGACGGCAGACAGACAGACGGGCAACGGAGCCATATTAATAGGGTCCTGTTTTTACTCTTTGGGTACGGAACCCTTAAAAGGGTACATATCAATAACATCATATTAGGACCGACTGTTCAATTCTGCCATTTGAAAAAGTCATCAGAGAGATGTAATGACGCATTGATGTATCCTTATCCTTACTAGTATTATAAATGTGAAAGTGAGTTTGTTTGTTTATTTATTTGTTTGTTTGTTTGTTACGCTTTCACGCCGTCACTACTGAACCGATCATCATGAAATTTTGCATACAAGTTCTCTGGAGTACGGAGAAGGACAAAGGCTACCTTTTATCCCGGGAAAAAGTACTATTCCCGAGGGATTGACATTCACGCGGGCGGAGCCGCGGGCGATAGCTAGTTTTCTATAAACTTGCGTCTGCTACAGGTACCTGACTGTACGTCAAAATATTTATCTACCAATATTCATATAATGAACTGAATTCGTTAAAGAGTTATGGAGGAACATACATAGATGCATACAAAAAAATCTGAAAATCGTCAATTTAGTTTCAGTGTCATGTATAGAGCTTATAAACACATTATCTCTGAAAACAAAGTAACTTACTTCATGACCGACCCTTACAGGTTATTTATTAGTAGTGATATAATAGTTATAGGATTATAGGAAGGTACTTTAATCTTACCACAAAAAGGTATTAAAGTGACGTCATTACTTCGTAATTGTAGTAAATAATGTGTTTTACTTCGTTAATTAAGTAATTGTTATGACCTACCTGTCTTAGGTAGCTTGTTTTAGATTTTCCTTTAATTAAATGATTGATTACTCGTGTTATCTATCATTCATCGTTCATACCATAGGTAGGAAGGTAGCATTGATACACAGTCCTCATAGAAAAAAAAACACTTGCATACTTTGTAAATAGTAGTAAATCAATACATACAATATGTAAAGAAAACCCTGTCCGATCCTTGAAGGGATTCTCAATCCTAATTCAGCCCGTTGATATGAACAACTTTTCAACTATGGGACTAATGAATGCCGAGACAGTCCTTGGCGAGTTACATACTTTACTCCAAATTAAACATAGCATCGTTAGGACACTGTTGTAACACTGGTAAAGCAAGACGCAGCTGGGGCGGCCGGGTGCGCGTACCCAATGCCATTACTTCAACTACCGGATAGGCAGTTGAGGATGACACCTCTTACCTCCATTGTTTATCAGGCTAAAATCCGCATTAATTGTTGATCTACCTTTACCGGCCTCTCTCTTAGGAATTGTTAAGTTTAATGCAAAGAGAATTTATATGTTGCATCAGTCCTCGACGGGTCGGGGTTTGCCCTAGCCTCGTGGCCCAAGTGTTCGGAATTTCGGCCAGTGACCTTACTGCAGCACACTTGGGAGGGGAGTGGGGGTGGAGTCGTGCTGAATCTTCAATGGCTCGGGGTTCACCCTCGCCTTGGAGCTCGGCCTGGGGCCTCGTGGTCCAAGTGTTCGGAATTTCGGCCTGCGAACTTATTACAGCACACCTAGGGGGGAAGTGGGGGAGGGGTCGTGCTGAATCCTCAACGGCTCGGGGTTCACCCTCGCCTTGGAGCTAGGCCTGTGGCCTCGCGCCCCTAGTGTTCGGTAGTTCAGCCTGCGGTCTCACTGCAGCACACTTTCGCCTTGGAGCTCGGTCTACAGTAGTCTCGCGGCCAAAGTGTTTGGCATTTCGGCCTACGGCCTCACTGCAACACACTTGGGGGGAGGGGGGAGCGGGGGTCGTGCTGGATCCTCAACGGTTCGGGGATTACCCTCGCCTTGGAGCTCGGCCAACGGTCTTGTGGCCCTAGTGTTCGGCAGTTCAGCCTGCGGTCTCATTCCAGCACGCTTTGGGGAGGGGGGGGGATGTTCGTGCTAAATCCTCAACGACATGGGCTTTGCCCTCGCCTTGGAGCTCGGTCTACAGGCTTGCGGCCCAAGTGTTCGGCATTTCGGCCTATGGCCTCACTGCAACACACTGGGGGGAGTGGAAGTCGTGCTGAATCCTCAATGGCTCGGGGTTTACCCTCGCCTTAGAGCTCGGCCTGCGGCCTCGCGGCTCTAGTGTTACAGCACACTTGGAGGAAGGGGGCTTACAACCCCCTACATGTTGGCAGAAAAATCCCCCCCCCCACTCCTGTGGGTGGACAGGCTACTTCAATTTATGATAAGATATGGCCTCATAACATAATTACCTAATTAGTAATGTACGCGAACGAAGTCGCGGGCACTGCTAGTATTCTAAAATTTTAATAAATAGGTAACTACAGAATAGATGACATAGGTCGTCCCATCACAGCTGTTTAACTAACAGTTGTGATGCGATCTAGAGCGAAGTGGCAACAGCGCACAATGGACTCGGCCAACTCAGCTGTTCAATTCTGCCATTTGAAAAAGTCATAAGAGAGATGTGATGACGCATTAATGTATCCTTATCCTTACTAATATTATAAATGCGAAAGTAAGTTTGTTTGTTTATTTGTTTGTTTGTTTGTTTGTTACGCTTTCACGCCGTAACTACTGAACCGATCACCATGAAATTTTGCACACAAGTTCTCTGGAGTACGGAGAAGGACATAGGCTACCTTTTATCCCGGGAAAAGTACTATTCCCGAGGGATCGACATTAACGCGGGTGGAGCCGCGGGCGATAGCTAGTTTTCTATAAACTTGCGTCTGCGACAGGTACCTGACTGTACGTCAAAATATTTATCTATCAATATTCATATAATGAACTAAATTTGTTAAAGAGTTATGGAGGAACATACATAGATGCATACAAAAAAAATCTAAAAATCGTCAATTTAGTTTCAGTGTCATGTATAAAGCTTATAAACACGATATCTCTGAAAACAAAGTAACTTACTCCATGACCGACCCTTACAGGTTATTTATTAGTAGTGATATAATAGTTATAGGATTATAGGTAGGTACTTTAATCTTACCACAAAAAGGTAATAAAGTGACTTCATTACTTCGTAATTGTAGTAAATAATGTGTTTTACTTCGTTAATTAAGTAATTGTTATGACCTACCTGTCTTAGGTAGCTTGTTTTAGATTTCCCTTTAATTAAATGATTGATTACTCGTGTTATCTATCATTCATCCTTCGTAACATAGGTAGGAAGGTAGTATGAAGGTGGGTATCAAACCCAATCCTCATAGAAAAAAAAAACACTTGCATACTTTATAAATAGTAGTGTCCGATCCTTGAAGGGATTCTCGATCATAATTCAGCCCGTTGATATGAACAACTTTTCAACTATGGGACCAATGAATGCCGAGACAGTCGTTGGCGAGTTACATACTTTACTCCAAATTAAACATAGCATCGTTAGGAATAGAATTCATATGTAGCAAAATTTGCAACATATGAATTCTCTTTGCTTTAAACTGAACACTTCCTAAGTAAGAGGCCGGTACAGGTGGATCAAAAATTAATGCGGATTTCAGCCTGATCAACAATGGAGGCAAGCGGTGTCATCCTCAACTGTATATTCGGTAGTTGAAGTAATGGCATCGGGTACGCGCACCCGGCCGCCCGAGCTGCGTCTTGCTTTACCAGTGTTAGTAGTATCCCAATACCTTTATATCCTTCCTTAATCCAATAAATTCGTATCCTTCCCCAGCTAAAAATTACTTCCGTTGGGTAGCAGCGTCGGACGCACAAGAAGCCAAAGAAACTGTGCTCGCAATCTCGTCTGCCAAGCATGGTGAGTATGCCAATATCCTCCCATTGAACGAATAAGTATCCTTGGGAGAGGCCTTCATCCAGCAATAGACTATTTGCTGCTGTATTGATGAATGATGATAATGAACAATAGCCGAAAGGAGGACAACACAGGAAAGGCGACTTCTGATTTTAGTATTTTTTTGTTACAGCAACAACAAAAATACATCATCTATGAAAATTTCAACTGTCTAACTATCACGGTTCATGAGATACAGCCCGGTGATACACGGACGGATAGACGGACGGAAAGCGGAGCCATATTAATCGTTCGATACACTTCGATTTTGCAAAGAAAATATTTTTGTAACTATTTCTCTTTAGCCATGTCAAGAAAGAGATCAAATATTTTGCAATTTTAAAAGCAGCAAAAAGATTGGAAATCATTAGATCCCAAGATCACTCAAGAGAAGGTCGCTCAAAGAGCAATGGAGAGGGCTATGCTCGGTGTTTCTCTGCGAGACAAAATCAGAAATGAGGAGATCCGTAGAAGAACGAAAGTTACCGACATAGCTCAGCGAATTAGCTCTTTGCAGTGGCAGTGGGCGGGGCACATAGCACGTAGCACCGATGGCCGATGGGGCAAAGAGGTTCTCGAACGTTGACCACGTACCGGCAAGCGAAGCGGCGAACACCCACCTACCAGGTGGTCGGACGACCTGAACAAGGACGCAGGGAAACGCTGGATGCAGGCCGCTTCCAACCGGTAATTTTGAAAATCATTGGGAGAGGCCTATGTCCAGCAATGGACTTCTTGCGGCTGATATGATGATGATGATGAGATGCCAAGAATGTCAGGCAAGGCTTGATGCTGGTTGAGAACATCAGGCTGCATCTCGCTTAGCGGAATCCTATGCTACTCGCGAAGCTCACCTGAGCGCTGATTGTGAGTGTCATACGTCATCTCGCGATTCAGAAATTTACGTACAACGGGAATCACTCCGTATGCTGTCAAAAAAGGCGATCTTTGCCAACAATCCATTCATAGATAATATATAACACTATCTATTATCTATGCTGTGATAAAAGGGAATCTTTGCGAACAATCCATCTAAAATAAATAGGTATATAGTATATTCTGTAGGCGTGTTATATTTGATTGCTAGCTGATGCCTGCGACTTCGTTCGCGTGGACTGACGTTCATGATCAGTACTCTGTAGTGCACTCTAAAACAAGTGAGGAACGTGGATCGCAACTGAGACCTAGACGTGGTTGTGCATATACCTACGGCAAGAAGTCAATCGCACATCACGTTCATCACTGGTCTCTAGATACCTAGACGTAGACGTGTTAATACGTTGAGAACTCAGGCGTGATTCTCGAATTATGTAAATTTCTGAATCGCGAGATGACGTATGACGCTCACGATCAGCGCTCAGATGTGCTTCGCAAGTCGAAGAGGATTCTGCTGAGCGAGATGCAGCCTGATGTTCTCGATCAGCATTAAGTCTTGTCTGAAATTTTTGGGATCTAATCATTCCCAATCTTTTTGGTGCTTTTAAAATTGCAAAAGATTTAATCTCTTTCTTGACATGGCTAAAGAGAAATAGTTAAAAAATATTTTCTTTACAAAATCGAAGTGTATCGAACGATTAATATGGCTCCGCTATCCGTCCGTCTGTCTGTCCGTCCATCCGTACGTTTGTCAACAGGCTGTATTTGATGTACCGTGATAGTTAGATAGTTGAAATTTTCACAGATGATATATTTCTGTTGCCGCTATTACAAAATAAATATTAAAATCAGAAGTAGCCGTTCCTGTGTTGTCCTCATTTCGGCCATTGTTCATCATCATCATTCATCAATACAGCAGCAAATAGTGCATTGCTGGACAAAGGCCTCTTCAAAGGATACTTATTCGTTCCATGGAAGGATATTACCATACTCACCATAATTGGCAGGCGAGATGGCGAGCGCAATGTCTTTGGCTTGAAATGAAATGAAATGAAATGATTTATTAATTTACATGAAACATGGTTAAAATGTGACAAACAAAAAATTTCTTGTGCGTCCGACGCTGCTGCCCATCGGAAGTAATTTTAAGCTGGAGAAGGATAGGAATTTGTTGAATTAGGAAGGGCATAAAGGAATTGGGATACTACTAACATTGATAAAGCAAGATGCAGCTCGGGCGGCCGGGTGCGCGTTCCCGATGCCATTACTTCGACTACTGGATAGGCAGTTGAGAACGACAACTCTTACCTCCATTGTTGATCAGGCTGAAATCGGCATTAAATATTGATCCTCCTTTACCAGCCTCTTACTTAGGAAGTGTCGAGTTTAAATTTTGCTACATGTAAGTTCTCCTTCTAACGATGCTTTGTTTAATTAGGAGTAAAGTTTGAACTCGCCAACGACTGTCACGGCATTCATTGGTCCCATAGTTGAAAAGTTGTTCATATCAACGGGCTGCATTAGGATCGAGAACCCCTTTAAGGATCGGACAGGGTTTTCTTTACATATTGTATGTATTGATTCACTACTATTTACAAAGTATGCAAGTGTTTTTTTTCTACGAAGACTGTGTATCAATGCTACCTTCCTACCTATGTTATGAACGATGAATGATAGATAACACGAGTAATCAATCATTTAATTAAAGGAAAATCTAAAACAAGCTACCTAAGACAGGTCGCAACAATTAATTAACGAAGTTAAACACATATTTACTACAATTACGAACTAATGATGACACTTTAATACCTTTATGGTAGTATTGATTAGCTGGTAAGATTAAAGTACCTACCTATAATCCTATAGCTATTATATAACTACTAATGATAAATTTGTAAAGGTCGGTCATGGACTAAGTTACTTTGTTTTTCGAGATATCGTGTTTATAAGCTCTATGACATGAAACTAAATTGACGAATTTTAGATTTTTTTGTATACATGTATGTATGTATGTTTATCCATAACTGTTAAACAAATAAGTTCATTAAATGAAACTTGGTAGATAAACATTTCGATGTACAGTCAGGTACCTGTCGCAGACGCAAGTTCATAAAAAATACATCAACGCGTCATCACATTTCTCTGATGATTTTTTCGAATGACAGAATTGAACAGTCGGTCCAAATATTATGTAATTGGATATGTATACTTTTTAGGGTTCCGTTATTAAAGGGTAAAAACGGGACCATATTAATATGGCTCCGCTGTCCGTCCGTCTGTCCGTCCGTCCGTCTGTTACCAGACTGTTTCTCATGAATCGTGATAGTTAGCCAGTTGAATTTTTTACTAATGATGTATTTCTGTTGCCACTATAACAAAAAAAAAATCAGAAAAAAATATATTTTTAAGGTGGCTCCTATACAACAAACGTATTTTTTTTTGCTCATTATTGCTCGATGTTGATACTGGCAATATGTAGACGTTGAAATATTCACAGAATATTTAATTATATATTAATTTCAAAAATAAATAATTAAATTGATATAAAATTTATATTTAAGGGGGGCTCCCATACAACAGAGATACTTTTTTTGCCATTTTTATAGATAATGGTACGGAACCCTTAGTGCGCGAGTCCGACTCGCACTTGCCCGTTTTTTTTTCTATAGTCATACAGATATTATAAGAAATGACAATGTATTTGATGTTGCTGTCACTAGGAAGTCAGCTTTCACAGAACCGATATTGCTGCAACTTTGTTCACCTGTGCAACGTGCAATAATAAGCGTATTATTCATAATACTTTATCTTGTATCTCATGAACCGTGATAGTTAGACAGTTGAAATTTTCACAGATGATGTATTTCTGTTGCCACTATAACAAAAAATACTAAATTCAGAAGTAGCCTTTCCTGTGTTGTCCTCCTTTCGGCCATTGTTCATCATCATCATTCATCAATACAACAGCAAATAGTCCATTGCAAGACCTCTCCCAAGGATACTTATTCGTTCCATGGGAGTGTATTACCATACTCACCATGCTTGGCAGGCGAGATAGCGAGCGCAGTTTCTTTGGCTTCTTGTGCGTCTGACGCTGCTGCCCATCGAAAGCAATTTTAAGCTGGAGAAGGATAGGAATTTGTTGGATTAAGGAAGGGAATAAAGGTATTGGGATACTACTAACACTGGTAAAGCAAGACGCAGCTCGGGCGGCCGGGTGCGCGTACCCAATACCATTACTTCGACTACCGGATAGGCAGTTGAGGATGACACTTCTTACCTCCATTGTTGATCAGGCTAAAATCCGCATTAATTGTTGATCCACCTTTACCGGCCTCTTACTTAGGAAGTGTTAAGTTTAAAGCGAAGAGAAATCATATGTTGCAAATTTTGCTACATGTCATACATACATCGTCGCAGATCGTAAGCCGATCATGGGATTGGGATAAAATCTGCAGAATTTATTCATTTATTCATGTATTACATTGCATTACATATGATCTAACACATAAATATACAATATTTTGTATAAATACATATGTACCTTGTCAGGCATTGCAATTGGACGAGAGGAAGGTAGATTTAACTAAAAGTCATGTAAATATTCTGTGACGGAATAATAGAATTTTTTTAAAAGATATTGTTTTAGCAATTTCATAAACTTTTTATTATTTGTTTCATCCTTTAGATTGATAGGCAATTTATTATATATTTTTACTGACATAGGGTAAGGTCCGACGCTATGAAGTTTTAATTTTGAAGGTATTTGTACCAAGTCATTTGGTTTCCGCGATTTATATCGGCGGGGGATGTCGTTATATTTACGGTATAGACTTGGGTGTTTTCTCACAAATTTGCATAATTCTAATATGTAGATGCTTGGTAGGGTTAGTATACTAAGGTCCAAAAAATGTTGTCTACAGCTCTGCGGTTGCTTTATATTGGCCAGTATTCGAACACACTTTTTCTGTAGCACTAGCAGATCGTGAGCGTCTGTGCTGTCACCCCACATCATCACTCCGTAACTCAGCCAAGCGTACGCGTATGCATAGTATGAAATGAGAGCGGTCTTCGTGTTTGTACACTTTTTTAATTCGCGTAGTGCGTAGATAAACTGGGACATTTTTGCCTTTATTTTCTGTATGTGTGCTTTCCAGTTTATATTCGAATCCAGAACAATACCAAGCAAGGGAAATGAGGAACACATTCTAATTTAACATTGTCATACTTAAATTTAATATTAAGTTCTTTTTTTTGGTGGGGCCTAAATTGCATAATTTTGGTTTTTGAAAAATTTATTTATAAATTGTGGTCATTCATCCATTGTGTGATATTGTTTATAATATATGTCAATTTTCTATTCAAATTTAAGTCGTCATTACATGATAAAACAATTGAAAAATCGTCCGCGAACATAATGCAAGGCTCGTCAATAATTTTCGGGAGGTCGTTAATATATACAAGGAACAACAGGCACCCGAGCACGGTGCCCTGGGGGATGGAATCGTTAAGTACCTGTCTATCGGATCTGACTATAGATATTCGGCGCGATCGTTCGTCAGCGTGCTCGATCTCGACATATTGTTCTCGTCTGTGTAGGTACGACGCAAACCATTTGTGCGGCACTCTTCGTACTCCTATGTCATACAGTTTTTTTAAAAGAATATTAAATTTTACTTTTTCATAGGCTTTTGTCATGTCAAAAAAGAGACCTATGGCATACTGCTTCTTGTTAATTACATTTAAAATTCTGTCAATAAACTTAAAACATGCCAATGATGTTGATCGGCTTTTACGGAAACCGTTTTGGGCGTCGTCAAAGATTTTATATTTTTCGCAAAATAAGTACAGCATTTCCAAAATATTTGAGAAGGCAATGTGCACACGGCCTTCTCAAATATTTTGGAAATAACCGGTAATAACGCAATAGGACGATAACACGCGGGGTCAGTCTTATCATTTTTCTTATATATAGGTACAACTATAGCTTTTTTTAGGGCGTCCGGGAAGATACCTTGAGCGAATGATTGATTTATTAAGAAAGTTATCGGTGGTGATAACTCGTCAGCACACGCCTTTATAAGTGTAGCTGGTAATTCGTCAAAACCCGAACTGTGTTTACTTTTAAGAGACCGTATAATACGCTTCACTTCGCGCTCATCTACTGGTCGAAGGTACATAGAATTCTCAGTGGCGCTTATCACGGAATCATGTTAATAGGCGATGCGGCTAGCAACCCATGACTCATTTGACAACTAATTTGATTCTGTTTTCCACCTAATGCCAAACAACATGCTAAACGTGGCCTTCAGGTCTTAAAACTTAGGCTCTGTCTACCCTGCAAGGGCAAAAGACGTGATACTAAAAATCGTCAATTTAGTTTCAGTATCATGTATAGAGCTTATAAACACAATATCTCTGAAAACCAAGTAACTTACGCCATGACCAACCCTTACAGATTTATTATTATTACTAGCTGTCCCGACGAACGTTGTTTCGCTATAAGATAAACACTCTTTAAAACAATCTTATCTTTTAATTTGGACCAAATTACAGATAGTTATAAAGTTTGTTCAAAATCTAAAAAAATTGTAGTTTTGGAGTTTATCTCGAACATACATCGTGATACTAGATTGTTATATACAAGAATTTCTCGTATATGCTATACTTTATTTACTAAACTTTCCAAGTCATTGTATGTCCTCTGTAAACTTTATTATTATTATTTCGAGCTCTTTTTTATATTTTTCTTTTCCAATTTTTACCCATGACCAAGGGCCAAGTGCAAATGAAAATAAAAAGGAAATGTCTATTTCTGTATGAATTTTATTATTATTATTTGTATCTCTTTTTAAGTCATGGGACATGCCCCGGTCCTTTGAGAATGAGCTGAATGAGCTTGCGTGGGAATATAGATCCAACACTTAAAGGCCCTTTGGATTAGGGCATGCAATACCGGAAAGTTATCAATACCGAAACTGATTTTCGGTACTAGAGACCTAATACCGGAATTCCGGTACTAGTTCCGGAATTGGCGATATTTCTATTTTATTTTAAATTAACCGTAATATACGTAAAAAACTTTAATAATAAGCTTTAATCACTACTTATTATAAAACAAAGTCGCTTCCCGCTGTGTAGACTGTATGTCCCTATGTTAATATATGCTTAGATCTTTAGAACTACGCAACGGATTTTGATGCAGTTTTTCTATTGATATGAAATGAAATGAAATGAAAAATATTTATTGTAACACACAATGGCACACACAACACAAGAAAAAAGGACAGTATAAGACAAAACACAATTATAAGGCGGTGCCATCAGTATTACAAAAGGTGACGGCTCAGTATTACGTTGTACTAGGCATATGCATGACCTAGTACAACACTGATTTTCAGCCGTCACCTTCTGTGGCATCACGGACCGTCCCACGAGCAAAGTATAACGAGAAAAAAAAAATAAGTAAAATACATACACAAAAAGAAAAAAAAAAACATAAGAAAAGAAAATAATGAATAACATAACAGTACACTCACACAAGACAGTCGGTCAAAACTAAGACAAGCAGCACAACACGTGGCATTAGTGCCACGTCACTAGTAAAAACAAAAAAAAAAAAAAAAACTACTATTTTCAAAACGTCAAATCATAGTCGACAACCAATGAACCAATCACCACAGATTTGAAAGAGTATGTCCAATCACGTAACAGATCCATCCATTCAATCAATGGCTGCCGCCGTGCTTTGTGATTAATACAATAATTTTATGCTTATTAGTAATTATTTACACATAATAGGCAGACACAGTGAAATTGTGTGGATCAGCATTTCAAATTGGATTTATCCCCACGTTGATGGAACTGAACAATAGGCACCGCTGGATAAACCCTAGCCGCCCACGTGTGACGTGCCATCGTCGTTGGTAAGTTTTTTAGGTATTTATTGTTTTTGAATTTGAAGCAAGTGCGTTTTAAGGTGTCTTCTAAATGTACTTACCGTTTTTAGGGCACGCAACGGAGGCGGCAAGTTATTCCAGCAGGAGGTAGCCGCATATCTAAAGCTGCCTCTAAAGGCAGCAGTTTTATGTCGGGGTGTTAGAAGGCGGAAAATTTGGCAGGAGCGAGCACCCTGTCTACCGGCAAACTGAAACCATCTCAATTTCTCGAATAGATACGAAGGCTGTTCTGATTTCATAACACCAAACAGCAAGCATGCTAAATGGTGACTTCTACGAGCCGACATTTTTAAAACGTTCGCCTTATTAATGAAAGGAGTCACATGCGTGCGGGGAGGTACAGGAAAAACAAATCTCACACATGCGTTCTGAACTCTCTGTAAAAGGTTTTGAGTTTTGACAAGAAGACAAGGCCCATACACACAGTCTGCATAATTAAGTTTTGATAAGATGAGGCTGTCACATAAACGAATACGCAAATCAACTGACAGATAAGGGCGTATGTTGTATAGTATTTTGAGACGGTAAAAGCAATTACGGACAGCCTCCAGCACATGCTTCTCAAAGTGCAGCTGTGAGTCCATTATAAGCCCCAGGTTCCTAGCCTCTGAAACACACTCGATGGGTTCTTGCTCCAGCACAACATTTGGTAGGTGAGATTTTATATCTTTCACTTGCTTACGAGAGCCCAGTACTAAGTATTTGGTTTTCTTTGGGTTCAGTACTAAAGCATTTTCATTTGACCAAGTACTTATGTTGTCTAAATCTTCATTTATTTTCATTACAGCTGTCGATGTACTAGATGGAAGGAAGTGATAGTAAATTTGGATATCATCAGCATAGATATGACATTTACAGTGTTGAATGCGAGAAATGACATCCGCACTATAAAGAATGTACAATAAAGGTCCCAAGATTGAGCCCTGTGGTACTCCCCTGTCCACATTACGACTCTCCGAGACAGCTATAGACCCATCACTCCTCCTAACTTGTACGAGTTGTGATCTCAACATGAAGTAGCTGTGAAACCAGTTAATAGTGTGACGGTCGAAACCATAGTAGGCCATTTTTGACAGAAGGAGTGGGATATTTATCATATCGAAGGCACGGGAATAGTCAAGAAGAACCAGAATAGTCCCTAAACCCTGATCTTGAGCTGACAACACATTATCCACCACATCCAACAACGCTGTGGTTGTACTACGACCTTTGCGGAACCCAGATTGCATTTCAGGTAGCAGATTATTTGATTCTAAATATTTTGATAATTGTAAGTAAACACATTTTTCTAGAATTTTTGAGAGATAAGGTAAGATACTCACTGGACGAAGATCTGCCAAAGTTGAAGGACTGGGACATTTTGGTATAGGTGTAATGAGAGCTTGCTTCCACAAGTTAGGAACTGTGGCAGTATCAATTGATATGTTAATTAGAAATGTAATGATGTCCAGGGTATGAGGTAAAGTTAAATGAATCATTTTGAGAGTGATGTGATCACTACCCTCTGCATTGGAGCCAATAGATTTAATTATATTATCAACAGTGCCACGATCAACTGTCTGCAGGGAAAATCGCAAATTGTCATCAAATCTATTGAATTCAAAAAACGTTAAAGTCGATAAATTAATAGCATTATTTTTGGGTAAACTTAAGAAATGGTCATTGAGGGAGTCAGGGTCATTTGCGAAGTCTACAGGCAGATAATCATTATTATTTTTTATTATTATTGTATTTTTTAAATTTTTCCAAAGAGATTTGGGGTTATTTAAATTTACATTGATATTTTGGTCAAAATATGCTTTCTTCTCATTAAACAATGCAGAAATAACCAATGCTTTCATGTCTTTATAAAACTGATAGTGAGCTTCAGATTTGGTAGCTTTGAATTTCTTGTGGCTTTTATCCCGTATGCTCATCATTGTTTGTATGGTGTCAGTGAACCAGGGCTGAAGTTTATCCTTAGCTATGAAAACCTTTTTAGGGGCGTGTAAGTCAAATAAAAATAAAACACTTTGATTGAACCAGCTCACCATATCATTTATATTATCAAGTGTCATGAGGATTTTCCAGTCAATTCTTCCCAGGTCCCGATAGAATAAGTCATGTAAAATGTCATTGTAGGGTCTGTAAACAATTTTTTTAGGGACACATTTTTCTTTTTTAAGGGTTAGTACTGCAGATACTATAGCATGCGCGCCTAGTTCAGGAATGTGATTTACCAAGACAGAGCGCACCTTGGCATCTGTGCAAATCAAATCAATAGCTTTTGCACTGCTACTTGTGAAGTGTGTAGGTTCATATACGTATTGTGATAGGTTAGTGTATTGGAGGAACTCTGTAAACACAACATAACCAGGGTCTTTTTTATCGAGCATATCCACATTGAAATCACCCAAAAGAATCATTCGATCATATCCTGAGAAGAATGCGCAGGATTCAGTTAGTGCATCAAGTAAAATATTCATATTTAACCAAGGCGGCCTGTAAGCGGTGCCAATAATTACACTCAGACCATTAATTTTTATGCTGATCCAATACTGCTCCACGGAAGAGACAGGGTGTGGACAGGTTTTTGCATTAATTCCTTTTTTCACCATAAATCCCACACCACCGCCAACACCATGTTTAACAATCTTTGAACGTGGCGTATACCGCAACCTGTAACCGGGCAACATAGGTGCTCGCCCCTCTTGCCCTGCAAAGTCAAAGTCAAAGTCAAAGTCAAAGATTTTTATTCAAAATTGGATACATGTATCTCTTTTTGAACGTCATATTTTTATTTCTTATATATTTTTTTATATATGCAAAATTGAAATACTACTAGCGTTTCGGAACGACCACTGGTGAGAAGAATACGCCGAAAGAAACTCCATCCAGCCTTGGTCCCTACGTGCCTGAAGGGCTCTGAATACATTGTTAACATTAAATACAATTTTTCATACTATAGATTAATTTTAACATTTAATAATTGTTAACATTAAATAAATTTATATAAATTTCCACGCATTTTTATCAGTAATATAATCATCAATGCAGTAATAAGCCTTTTTTATTAACTGGTTTTTTACAATCGTTTTGAACTTAAGTAAAGGCAGACCTAATATTTCTGCAGGAATTTTATTATAGAAGCGTACTCCTAAACCCAAAAATGAATTCATAGTTTTCTGCAATCGCAATACTGGTGTAGCTAATTTATTTTTATTTCTCGTGTTTCGGTCATGGATATCACTATTTTTCTTATATAAATCAAGATTATAGCGCACAAACATAATATTCGCAAATATGTACTGAGAAGGTAAAGTTAAAATATTTATATCTTTAAACAATTCTCTAAGAGATTCTCTAGCACCAAGTTTATATATAGATCTAATAGCGCGCTTCTGCAGGACAAATATGGTGTTTACTTCTGCAGCGTTACCCCATAGTAAAATCGCATAAGACATAACACTATGAAAGTAACTGAAATATACCAAACGCGCAGTATCAACATCAGTCAGTTGTCTAATTCTCCTGACAGCATAAGCTGCAGAACTAAGTTTACCCGCTAACGTAGTAATATGGGCACCCCATTGAAGCCCGGCATCAAGAGTTATTCCAAGAAATGTTGTTTTATCAGTTAAATCTAGTGGTTCATTATCCATTACTATTTGTGTTGGAATTTTTGTAACATTTGGTAAGCAAAATTTAATACATTTCGTTTTCTTAGCGTTCAACAATAGATTATTCGCTGTGAACCAATCCAACACTTGAGCTAAAGTACTATTAACCACGTCAAAAGAACTAGTTTGTCTATCAATTTTGAAGACAAGAGAAGTGTCATCGGCAAATAGTACAGCCTTACATGTATTGACACAGTAAGGTAGGTCATTGATGTAAATGAGGAATAACAGAGGCCCTAGGATAGAGCCCTGGGGTACGCCCATCTTAACCGATGATCCGGAGGATTGTACCCTATCTAAACTAACTTTTTGAGTTCGGCCACTTAAATAAGATTCAAGTAAATCGCGAGATTTACCTTTTATTCCATAGTGCTCCAGCTTGGAGAGAAGGGTATTGTGGTCTACGCAATCAAAGGCTTTGGAAAGATCACAAAAAACACCAATAGCATTTTGTTTTCCCTCCCAAGCATCATATATGTATTTCAACAGAGCTACACCCGCGTCTGTAGTTGACCGACCCTTTGTAAATCCATACTGTTCACGATGGAAAAGGCTATTTATGTTAAAAAAAGCTAATAACTGATTAAAAATCATTTTTTCAAATATTTTACTAAGAGCTGGCAGAATAGAAATGGGACGGTAATTAGTGGGATCATTTTTATCGCCAGATTTGTACAAAGGAATGACTTTACTTAACTTCATCAAGTCAGGAAATGTCCCAGTATCTACACACTTATTAAATATAGAAGCTAAATATGGTGCAATTACTTCAATGATGTTACTAATGACAGCTACAGAGATATCCCACAAATCTCCAGTTTTCTTATTGTTCAAACTCTTAAATGTATCAATGATTATTTGAGGTGTTACATGTTGAAATATTAAATGATTGTTACATTCTGGTATACAGCTTGTTAATAGTTTTTTAGATTCCTCAGATGATGAACGTAAGGAGGCAGTAGTATTTACGGGAATGTTAGTAAAGAAATCTTCGAAATATTTTGCGACGTCTTCATTAGTACTGAGGATCTTATTATCTACTTTTAATTCTATTTTGTTGTCACGATTTTTAGTTTTCCCGGTTTCCATGTTAATAATTTTCCAAGTGGTCTTTATCTTATCATGAGAATCTAGAATAGCTTTTCTTGTATATAAAGATTTTGCGCACAGGCACGCCTTTTTAAAAACCTTAGAGTAAGTTCTAACATAATTAATAAATTCAGTATTTTTATTGTAAGCTTTCATAGCTAATAATTCGTATAACCTGTTTCTACTAACGTAAATACCAGTTGTAGCCCATTCACTAAATTTTTTACCGATGCGTTTAGTACATTTTTTAATTTTGAATGTATTGTTGAATTCCGATTCAATAATACCAAACATTTTATTATATAGAGCATCCGGATCATCTCTAGTTTCTTCAATTAGGGGCATTTTTTCAGATATTTTTTTCTTAAATACATTTATTTTAGCTTTGGTTATAGATCTAAAGGTTACTTTTGGTAAGTCTACTTCTACATCATTTATAAGTTTTACAAACTGACCGTAGTGATCCGAGGTTAGATTTTTAGTTATATATTTGTCAACAGCAGTGCAATTGCAGAAAACATTATCTATGCACGTTGCAGAATCTTCAGTAACTCTAGTTGGTTCCAAAAACAAATTAACCAAATCAAATGATTTAAAGACATTTAAAAATCGAACACTTTCAGTTGTTGTAACTAACAAATCAACATTAAAGTCACCGCACACTATAATATTTTTGCGACAACAACATAATTTTCTCAAGACATCTTCAATAACTGATTCTAAAGTATTATAATCTGATCTTGGGGGTCTGTATACACATACTATAATATAATTCCCTAGTTCGATACATGACAGCTCAACATTACAATCTACCGAAAGACTAACAATATCCTTACGTTCTTTACATTTTACGTCACTTCGAGTTAGAATTAAGCTACCGCCTTTCTCTTTAGTCTCTCGGGTGTAAGAGCTTGTCAATAAATAATTTTCTACATTGAACTGTTGCTGGTGCGAATGCATAAAATGTTCAGTCACACAAACTACATGCAAATCTTTACTGTTTATAAACAACTCTAATTCTAACAATTTGCTAGTCAGGCCTTGGACATTCTGATGAAAAATATTTAATTCTTTAGCCTCGACTGTTGTCTTATTAATTAGTTTAAATCAGACTGAGGATTTTGTATTTTAGGTATATCATTAGTTGCAATACCTGTGTCAAATTTAAAATTATTTGCAGTTGTACTACATACAACAGAAGTTTGTAAATTAAAAGCTACTACTGTAGCTATTTGTCTTTTAAAATTAAAAGGAAGATACATAGTATCGTTAGTCAACTTAAATCTACTTATAAACTTATTTATATCTAAATAAAAAATAAAATCGCCATGACGATACGTCATGTTGTACATATGTACATTTAAATTGTGTATGTGCTCGTTTCTTTTCCTATCTAAAGATTCCGAATACGGAAAGGCACATATCATAAATTTACATTGTGTTCTTTCATTTATATTAATTAATTTGTCCATACTTTGTTTAATATTCCTTTTTGATACAGAGGAACTGTCACCACATAATATTAATATTGTACAGTTTTCATCAAGACTGTCACAAGAAATACTGTTTACCAGGTCTAAATAAGAAGCGCCGGGTGTACATGTGTTGTAGACAGAACAGTTATGGTTGAGGTGACTCAAAATTATGCTACTAAGACCTTGACCTAATTTATCAGAGTATATAAATAATTTGTTACAAAACCTTTTTTTATTAAAACTATTTTCTATCGTACCTATCCTTGTTTCTAAGTTACATTTACCAGTATCACATTCTCTAGACTCGGGAACAATGGCTATTACAGGTGACATTGTAATTGCCGTTTCAGGAGTACTATAGCACTGCTGTTTTTGTAAGAGAGCATCATACCGCTCTTTATTATAGTGAGCTTCAGCCACAAATTCTTTGGCCTCTAAAATATATTTACTTATATCTTTTTGGGACAATTCATACATTTTTGATAAATTATTTAAGGACTGTTGCAATTCCGAGACCTGTGACTGCAACTCATGAATCTCGGTGTCATATATACGGCTAGCCATATATAGGTCATCTTCACATGATCTAAGTTCCTTAGACAAACACAGTTTTTCCCTACTTAACTGCGCTAAAGATTTACATTTTTTTTGTTTAGATAATACTTTCTTAGTGCGTTTTATTATTCTATTAATTTTTACATACTTTTTAATTTTATTATGACTATTTAAAATAAAATACTGTGACTGCGGAGTACTCGCAGGTATTTCCATGACCGGTCCCGAGCCACACTCCATGAGTTCGCTGTACAAATGAAGCGTTTTGTTACATATTTCGGCATCTTTTTGATCTTGTATCTCTAATGCAGATTTTTGTGCATCGTATAAGCTTTGTTCTAACTCATTTATGCGACATAGGGCCCGTTCATGTACCATACGGCACTCGTTAGCTTGCTCTAAGCATTCTTTCAACCTAAGGTTTTCTTCCAACAATTCTGTACTGTTATTGTGAAGACTTATACATTCATTTTTTAATTGACTATGGCGATCATTTATTTTCTGAAATTCTTCTTCAGATTCCTCCCGTTCCAGTAACAGTTGTGCCTTATCCTCACGACACGCTTTAAGGTCAAACAGGGCTTGCCTCAGCTTCATGGTTAGGTCTTTGATAGTGGCCTTCCGTGTCATCATAGTGAATGAGGTGGTCAGTAACTGAAAATATATTTAATTATGTAAGTAAAGGTAAACTATACTTTAAGAACTCGGAGGGCAATTTTTTGTACTTAATAAGACAATTTTATTATATTATTGAGAATAACTACATAGATATTTAAAGCATAAATGAAATAAATTAGCTGTATTCTTGCTATAACTATTGTTTTATAGTCATCAACTCAGCTTTCACAAGCTTAGCGAGACCTCAAAAACAGAGTGAGTTTTATGTTATATTAAAGGGGTCAGTAAGTTAACTGCTGGCAACCAAGTTTCATTAATAGCAAATAAATCTGGTGAAAGCTGATTAATTGCAACTATAAATTCATCATGTTTGGTTCCCAGTGACTGAACATTATGCAAACCAACTTTTAGAAAATTATTGTTAATCATAAGGAGATGTGAAAAATACAGGGGAAAAGGACAAATTTTTATGATTTAAAATAAACTTTAGTATAGTAAATTGTTTGCAATATATCAAACATTTATGGTTACTTTTTCTTATATGAAAATACAATGTTTTGCCAGATAACATGTATAAGTTAGGATACAAGGTGAAACAAAAAATCTTAATTGGCATATAGTGAAACAACACAGACATAAACACTGTCATTATTATTGGAGTGAATGTATCTATCACGTTCTTATGAAAAAATGGCTGTCTATTATTGTGGAACATATTATAAACCAGTACTATTAAGTATGTGACATGAATGTTGATTATATTTATATTAATTAAATGATATAAACTAACTGACATAGTTTTAATAATTATGCTCATAAAGTTATGCCCTTTCCAGTTCCTGAGTGGTCGGGTGTACTGACCCATGAAGTTCAAAGACACGGATGAAGTCTGCTTCCGTACGGATGGGGTGCACAGCTTGGCCATCAGTCTTACGAGTAAATATACGCCCACGCCTAGTCCACGAGTACCGCCAGCCCTGCTTGCGGCACTCCTCGCGGACCCGGTGAAAAAGCTGACTATTTTGCCTCGTTAGCCGCTCGTTGACGAAGATGCGGGCGGTCCCCGCGGCCAGCGTGCGGCGCACGCGCGCGGCGCGCAGCAGGTCGTCGCGCAGCTGGCGGCGCGCTAGCCGCACCACGACGCGGCGCGCTAGCCGCACCACGACGCGGCGCGCTAGCCGCACCACGACGCGGCGCGCTAGCCGCACCACGACGCGGCGCGCGCGCCCGCCCACACCCGGCGCCGCACCCACGCGCTCCGCAAACACCACGTCCTGCTCCTCAAGGGTGACTCCCAACCGCGAGGCCACGACGCTCACCGCATGGACCACGTTCTCGCCCTTCTCTTCAGGCAGATGTCCTATGTCGAGGTCCGAGAGAAGAGCGTCCTGATCACGGTCGTTGAGCTCGGCCTTGAGATCAGCGATGGTGCGCTGGAACTCGGCAACCCCTTCCTGAGACGATCCCGTTTCTGGTCTCTGCTCCAGCGCGTCCAGCCTGAGTTCGAGATTATCGATGCGCTCGTTCATGGCCGCGCGAGCGGCGCGTTCCTCGGCGATCTCCCTCCTGAACTCTCGAAGCTCCGCCATGTACTCGGAGATCTCCCTACGAAAGTCCTGGACGTGCTCACTGGGGAGCCCTTCTATACTGCTTATGTTAGTTTCGAGTTCGGGGCTGATAATCCCCCGGCCTGCAACCGAACCACCATCTGACACACCAGTTCCAGTACCTCTTACAGGGGTACAACTATTATCACCTTTCTTTAATTTGCGCTTGCAATCAGGGCAAGACCAATCCCGACCTACAGCTCCATCAGTGAACGACACACAAGCCTTATGGTACAATAGCGGACACGTACTACAGCCAGTGGCTGCCCCCGCCGCCAAGAACTTTCCACATCCCGCACACTTAGCCATATTCTGTTTATTTATTCAGTCAGCACAAAATAAAAAGTAAAATACAAAAATGTATGTAAGCACAAGTGCCGGTTCCAACTGTCGGCGCTAGATGGCGTTACTTTACTAGGTGCTTTTTGAATTATATAAATTATTATTGAATGTGAACTTATTTTTCTTTAGCTGAATTCAGTCTAGTATTTTTTTTTCCATATCACGCACACACAGTTATAAATAGTTCCTATATTAAGCACCGTGGAATGTCTGCCTACCAGCTGTTTGTCTACCCACTGTAGAAAAATGTTAATGTCCAAGAGCAAACAAAACAAAACTGCATCAATATGCACCACAAACTGCAGGTCAACGTCCACTAACACTAACACCGTATATTAAAAGAACGCACTTTAGATTGTGTATAATTTTAAAGAGAACTGAAACTGTTTATACTTTTTATGAGCGAAATTGTACTAGCACTGTTACTGTCGCGAGATAGTCCGTGACGTCCGTCCGTGATAGATAGTCATTCATTCATTTCGAGTAGGTGTCACGGTCAATCGACCATGCACACCCTGGTGTCAGAGTTATTGATAGATAGTGATTCAAGGGGAAGGTTTACATGCATAATATAGTGGAGGAACACTGCTAATTTTAGAGGTTTCTATATTGTCGTAAATATACACAATTTTTGGGCTTACATTGCAAACGCTGACTGAACCCTACGAGATAGATCAAAATAATATACTACAGTATTGTACAATTTAAAAAGTCCGCGAGCATATGTTTGTCTCTTTAAGATAAAGTACTATATCCATTTCAATGCTTTAATGGGCAATTATAAAGCGGTAATGGAAAACCTATTTACACAAATACGGTATTGATCATTATTATTTGAAATAGGTTAGTCGGATAAAATTATTTTTCCCCATTACACCATGCAAATTAAATGAATACTTTTAAGAGATATAGTAATATCAAAATAATGAGCATCGAAATTAATTTCGTGTCGCTGTGATTTGCCGAGGCCGCGCGGGAGTTACTTAACCCGCGCCGCGCCTTTTGAGTCGGAGATCCGAAAGTTTATGTACAGTGGAATTGTAAAAATAGGCCTTTTGGTAAATTGCTACAAGACACCTTATTGATTATGTAGGATAAATCCACCATGAGCCATAGATCATAAATAGAGGTCGGGGACAGAACCGTAAAAGATCTTAGAAACTCCTTTTGTGTGTGGTTTGTGTGGGTATGGGTTTGGGTATATGTATGGTTGGTTTAGATACAATACATTTGATAGAAAAATATATAAAAAAATAAAACAAGAAATCATAGTAATACTAATATCTAAATTATCTTTATA
This sequence comes from Elegia similella, assembly GCA_947532085.1. NCBI lineage: Eukaryota > Metazoa > Arthropoda > Insecta > Lepidoptera > Pyralidae > Elegia > Elegia similella. Next base: position 201,106 of record OX383939.1, read on the forward strand.
ATATACTATAATTAATTAAGCTCCGACACAAAGAGACGGCTGGTATAAGTTAAAAGTGTAGATTTATGTGTCTGTATATGTTTGTGGATTGTTGCAAATAATATTGTTTGTTTTGTCAAAAGCAGACTTTATCGACTGTTCTTAGCATAGAAAGTCTAAGAAGAGATTGCTAAAATTTTTTTTTTTTTATATTATAAATATAAAAATTTTGTTGTTAAAAACTTATAACCACCCATGCGAAGCCGGGCGGGCCGCTAGTTTTAACAATAAATAAAAAATCTTGCCACCATTTTATAGCTAAAAGACGCGAAAGAAACAAGTGAATGGAAGCGCGGACGGCGGCGCGATGCCCATAGGCGAACTGTTTATTTACTTTTCAGAAACTTTCAAAAAATACTTATACAGAATTTAAATGATTCATAACATAAAATATTCGTGCTGAATCCTCAGCGGCTCAGGCTCCGCTCTGAGCTCAGCCTGCGAGCTCGCGGCCCAAGTCTTTGGCAGTTCGCCCTGCGGCCTCACTGCAGCACACTTGGGGGATGGGGGGAGGGGGGGGTCGTGCTGAATCCTCAACGGCTCAGGCTATGCCCTCGCCTTGGAACTCGGTCTGCGGCCACGCGGCCCAAGTCTTTGGCAGTTCGGCCTGCGGCCTCAATGCATCACACTTGGGGGAGTGGGGGGAGGGGGGGGTCGTGCTGAATCTTCAGCGGCTCGGGCTCCGCTCTGAGCTCGGCCTGCGAGCTCGCGGCCCAAGTCTTTGGCAGTTAGGCCTGCGGCCTCAATGCATCACACTTGGTGGAGGGGGGGGAGGGGGGGGTCGTGCTGAATCCTCAGCGGCTCAGGCTCCGCTCTGAGCTCGGCCTGCGAGCTCGCGGCCCAAGTCTTTGGCAGTTCGCCCTGCGGCCTCACTGCAGCACACTTGGGGGGTGGGAGGAGGGGGGGTCGTGCTGAATCCTCAACGGCTCAGGCTATGCCCTCGCCTTGGAGCTCGGTCTGCGGCCTCGCGGCCCAAGTGTTCGGCAGTTCGACCTGCGGTCTCATTGCAGCACACTTAGGGGAATGGGGGGGGATTTCTGAATCCTCAGTGGATCAGGCTGTCCCCTCGCCTAAGAGCTCAGTCTGCGGCCTCGCGGCCCAGGTGTTCGACAGTTCGGCCGGCGGCCTAAATGCAGCACCATCCGGGGGAGGGGGGGAGCGGGGGAGGGGGGTCGTTCTGAATCCTCAACGGCTCAGGCTATGTCCTCGCCTTGGAACTCGGTCTGCGGCCACGCGGCCCAAGTCTTTGGCAGTTCGGCCTGCGGCCTTAATGCATCACACTTGGGGGAGTGGGGGGAGGGGGGGGGGGGTCGTGCTGAATCTTCAGCGGCTCGGGCTCCGCTCTGAGCTCGGCCTGCGAGCTCGCGGCCCAAGTCTTTGGCAGTTCGGCCTGCGGCCTCACTGCAGCTGACTTGGGGGAGTGGGGGGTCGTGCTGAATCCTCAACGGCTCAGGCTATGCCCTCGCCTTGGAACTCGATCTGCGGCCACGCGGCCCAAGTCTTTGGCAGTTCGGCCTGCGGCCTCTATGCATCACACTTGGGGGAGTGGGGGGGAGGGGGGGGGGGGTCGTGCTGAATCCTCAACAGCTCAGGCTCCGCTCTGAGCTCGGCCTGCGGGCACGCGGCCCATGTCTTTGGCAGTTCGGCCTGCGGCCTCACTGCAGCAGACTTGGGGGAGTGGGGGGAGGGGGGCGGAGTCGGCTTTGCCCTCGACACTCCGATCAGTTCGGGCTGCGCCCTCGCCCCGAAGCTCATAACTTATTGCCTCCATACAAACATAACATAATTAATTAGTAATGTACGCGAACGGAGTCGCGGGCACTGCTTGCATTCTATAATCCTAATAAATAGGTAACTACAGAATAGATGACAGGTCGTTCCATCACAGCTGTTTAGCTAACAGTTGTGATGCGATCTAGAGCGAAGTGGCAACAGCGCACAATGGACTCAGCCAATCGTAGAGCAGGAAGCCTCTCATTGGCCCATTTGAATCAGATCAATAATTGACGGAGTGGAATTGTATAAAAAAGTTCAGTTTTCTGCCGCCAGAGGGCTGGCAATTATTGATCTAATCTGAGATCGGATTGCTCACAATGTGCGCAAAATCCAGCATTAGATCAATAAATGCTGTCCTGATCAACAATTGCCAACTGATCAACAATTAACTGATGCTACGAGACGGTCGATCAACAAATGTCGAGTGGAGATATCTATATATATATATATATATATATATATTCATTGACCGAATAATATGCTTTGTCAGTTAGTAACTTAAACAATTCTCTCTTATAAGTATTAAAGTTATTAGCATTACGTATATTTTTAGGCAATTTGTTATACAATTTGGGAGCCATTGCATAAACACTCTTGTGTAGAAATGTAGTGTTTGTATGTATTAGAAGTAGCTTGTCCGAGCGACGTTGACTCTCTACACGGTGAAATAAATTAATATTCTTTTTTACAAAAATAACAGTTTCGTAAATATATAACGATGGGAGAGTTAGTATCTTTAGCTCTTAAAAATGTATTTTACAGCTATCACGGGGTTTTAAATTTAATATAGCTCGTAAACACTTCTTTTGTCCTAGGAAAACGCTATGAATTTTTGATGCATTTCCCCAGAATATAGCCATATCTTAGGGTAGAGGCAACAAACCCATGATAAGCCGTAAGAAGGACAGTATGATCTGCTATTTTCCTTAACATGTACAAGGCATATGAAAATTGATTCAGCTTCTTACAGATGTGCTCAAGATGAGTTTTCCAAGTCAGATCTTTGTCAATAAATAGTCCTAAAAATTTGGTTTCTTGTGTCTCTTTTATCATCTGATTATTATAAGATATATTTAATGGTCTTTTATATTTTTGTCTTAGCTGAAAATTCATTGTCATAGTTTTATTTAGATTTATTTTCAGGTTATTATTAGTAAGCCAGTCTATTATTAATTTTAAACTATCGTTTGCGTCATTTTCAATTTCATTCAGATTATTATTGCTAAATACTACGGCACTATCATCGGCGAATAAAGACATTTGGTGATTTATAGCTTTTGGGAAATCATTTATATATACGAGAAATAATAAAGGTGCAAGCACCCCACCTTGTGGGACACCATATGCAATAGTTTTGTATTTCGAAGCATATATTCTTTCTGCTTTAGTTTTTGGATCGAAGCTTGATATATGTGTTGACTGTTTTCTTCTTTCTAAGTATGAATTAATTAATTGTAGTACATTGCCTCGTACACCGTAATAATATAGTTTTTGCGATAGTTATTTATGATCTACATGATCATATGCGTTGGTCATATCCATATACATACCAACTGCTGCTTTCACATTGTCCATATTTTTATGAATTTTATATAAAAAATTGTAAATTGCCATATTTATATTTTTGTTTTTTCTGAATCCCATTTGTTCGTCACAAAATATATTATATCCTCTCAAGTGTCAACGTCAAATATTCAAAATGGCGCGAACAGCCAACAGATTTCGCGCGCGCCGCGGCCGTCACGTCTCCGGTTACACGATGAAGGACTTCTCGGGAACTACAATGTTTATATACATGATACGCATACCGCCGCAATCGCCGTTAAACAAGCAAACTCTTTGTTGAATAATATTAACAATAGATACTTTGAAATGTTTACAATCGCTAGCTAAAGTTGGTTGATTGAATTTTTTTCCGGTTTTTTGTATTAATACCCAATTGAATATCATATTAAATATCTTTAAAAGAAATAATTGTATATTTCATAAGCCAATATATAATTTTACAATAAATTAATGTCATACGGCATGTATTCATAATTTTTTTTTACATGAGGAGCATGAGAACATTCAGTGCGAAATCGTACGCGGCAGCCTTCGGGCAAGAAATAGGTTCAGATTTAGAGCTATATTTAGACCGAAATAAGTCACAATTGTATTTGAACTATATTTTTTTATTTATTAGTAACTTATTAGCTAATTAAAAACAAAGTTTTGTGATCTTCGAACCCTTAAATAAAAAAAATATAAGCCAAATATTTTAGACACACGAAAACTAGTGCCATTTTAGGTCGGAGCACACTTTGTATTGTAGAAGTCATTTAAAGCTACTTTTTGTCAAATTATTGCACTAATCCCATATTGAGAACACATACAATATACAATAAATTTAAAAAAATATAAAGCTTTCATACTAAAATATTTCCTAAGGTACTTCTAAAAAATGTAAAAAAAAATATTTTTTTTAATATTTTTTATATTTTTTTATTTATTTATTTTTTTAGATACGGCTGTTGAAATCGAATATGTATTTACGTCTTTTACATGCATTATCATAAATATATACCAATATTAAGCCAATATTTATAATAAATTAGAAAAAATACATATTATATGGTGGCAGTTAAAAAAAAATGGAGCACATACAACTTTAAGTATCAAATTTTATAACGAAATCTTTTAAAAATTGTATAACGCATAATAAACTATTCAGAACACATCTGTTTATCGTTATTTTAAGGCAAACTCCTTAACAATCACAAAAAACACTTTAAAATAACACCATTGCCACCACTTGAAAAAGCTTTTGACACGCCCCTTACGCAGTCCACGAAAGTAAACAATTACATAAAAAAATCTATGGTCGGGTAACCTGTTTAAGCTTTGGTTTTATTCTTTTGCTATTATAGAAGCGGTTTGTTCCTTTTTTAGGCCGATCCTAGCAATTTTAAACCGGCAAATACGCAGATTTTTACCCGCGGTCGAGAGCAGACACGTCGTGTTCGCGGGGCCGTTGACGGTCATTTTGTCCGCAGACAGCAGATGTCTGTTGGGCGGTTGAGGGGCAATATTTTAATTATTTAGTGTTTGAAACAAAATCTCGTTCGGACTCTCTCCAGACAATAGCGAGACAAAGGCAGCGCGAGACTTTTGAGTATTCGTTAATAATTTAAACGATCGCTTTATTTATCATTATCACAATCGAATGATACGTATTCACAAGCGGTGTATTTCAAAACTAATGAGGGTATTGTATGAAAAAAATGCTAAGTTCGTACAGTAATCTTTTTAACAAGTTTTTTAGGGAAAAAATAATTCTCGGCTGCCCTGCAAAAATATGTAGGTATATGTACATCACTCGGGTAAAGGTAAGGATTCAAACGATCCCACATACTGTTTAGAAGTTATCGAGGAATAAAGAAACTTACATATATGTAAATATATGTGGCGGAGGCTGCGATACGTTGGCGACCGGCTAGTCGGCAGGTGAGTCTCGAGGTGGAGGATCCATGATGTAGACTCAGGTGATAAATTTAGAAACGCAGCGAGAAGATAACAATCAGTTTATTGGATTGTTACACGTGGTTATTTCGGACCGGAGTAAACCAACGACCTCGCTATACGCGTCCGTCTTGCTTGACTGACCAAACAAGAATGACCGCATAACGATTTCGGCCAACGTGGCGCCATTTTGTATGACGTCACGGTGTTCACTCATTTCCGGATTTTCCGATACAACAATCAACTTAGCTACTAATTAGCGCTAGTTTTATCGCTAGTTTAATCATAGATATGCCTGATACAAAATTCAAAGGTTATGTAAATCAGTTACTTTGTAAAAAGGCCTATTATAGTACTAAAGATTTCCTTAATGACAATAATATTGGGCTTGAGCTTGGTGCAGACACCTCGTAGTTTTGTATATATGACTATATATTTGGTACATTCGGTACAAAATATTTTTAAAGATGACATTTATAAAATTTCAATATTTTGACATATTTTTTTTATATTCATATATTATTTTCTTAAACATCATTTTAAAAAAAATCAATTTACAATGACTATAATAAGGACAATGTATACTCAGTCCACATACCTAGTTTTTAAGATAAACTAAAATTGTAAGTTGACGTCGATTGGAGAAAATGCGCTGTGCAGTTTGTTGCCGCTTCTTCTGCACTCCGCTTTGGAAGCGGCATTAAACTTAGCTATAAGGAAATTACTGACGTCAACAATTCTCAGTTGAAAATATATGACAATTAATAAGTGTCCAAATGCCTATGTTAAATAAACGTTTTTGAATTTGAATTTGAATTTGAGTTGTCGGCATATGTAAATGTAAATTTCTTACATCATGTAATCTCACACTTTTTTACAGTGGTATTTTTTAACGAGAAACTTTACAAATAAGTATGTTGTTTGATGCAGTCCCATGGTCAAAGAGCGATATTTTAAATTGGGCGAACGTATGATTTCTATAAATAAATTGCTCATTTAGTACATTCAAACCTGTTCAAAAATGAGAGCCCAGTGCGGAGCCCTGAAGTAGGTCAGCGAGCCGCCGGCCGCGGCGCGGGCCGGGCGTCCGTAACCTTTACATTCTTACACGGGACGAACATTGCTGAAATAGATTTTATAGATTCTTTCTTTTCTTTTTTATATAAGTTGACTTATGCCGTTGAAATTTCTGTTACACTTCATTTTCATTGACTGTGATGCTTCTGCTTTTGATTGCTTCTTTTCCATCAAACTCACACTGAAAGTTCTAGCACTTCTTCCCGGTTACAAAAGGTTACAAACTGTGGTTATTCAAGTTCTTGGCGAGCGAGAAGCTAAAATTGGTTGATTTATCTAACTGGTTCTAAGTTCACTTAGTTCGTCGCTAACATGGCCCGACCATTGGACTCACGTCAAAGAATATATACGCTACACTAACGTTCTTAGCATCATTTCGGGGTTGATAAATTCAACTAAAGATAAATTTTGCATGTAAGTATTAGGATCACCAGTAAGCTTGATTTACCTATTATAAAAATTACAAAAAGTTAGAAAAGGAATAGAAAAATGACGACATTTTTACCAGACTGATCCACCCAGAAGGAAGGTAATGTTTTTATGTATGTTTAAATGTATTTATGTAAGTATGTCTGTTCCATTGTTCTCTCCTGTAGCCTAAACGGCTTGACTTATTTTGAAGTGTAAGGTCATATGTCATATGATTTGTATTCTTCCCTGGAGTTCCCTTGTTAACCAAAACGGACAACATCTGAAACGAGTTATTTTGATGAGCATTTTCAATAATTAAATTCAGAAGAACAAATAATTTAATGCATGCAGAATGTTAATAATAAAGTCCACGTTCAAGTTTAAATAAAAAATGAGTTTCTGAAATGAGAGGCTAATCGCGCCTAAGTATTACACACGTCATTATCTGTGATATGATACACCCGATATAAAGACTTATAATTAGATTATTTCATCATCATATTATAACATGATTGACAAAGAAAGAACTGTTATTATGTATATATCCAGTGACGATGTTTCTGAAGTAAGCACATAAATATATTGCATATTTTATACTCGGGCAATATTTCAGCATACTGGGCGGCGTAAAGGTGGCATTTGACTGTTTCCCGCCGGCGAGCAGCGCCCGGCGGCGGCAGCTGCCTTATTTTTGTAACAAAACGGGGCCGACGCGGAGTTGATGCGGTGCGAGGTTTATAAGATCGCCGCTCGGAAGGGTTCGATCCGCGGCGCTTCGTTAAACACATTAACTGGAGAGCTGCAGCCTCGCCGCCCCTCGCCACCCCACAGCTCACCCTCCCCGTCCTAATCCAGCGCCAGATATAGACGGAACCCGTACCTTCCCTTTGATACCTTCAAGAAAGAAAGCTCGACTTAATAATGTAATGCTTTGAACGCGTGTACAGCGGATATGGCAGCGATGACGAGCTTACGGGCATTCACAAAAGAGTGTTGCTTTTGATTACCAACGCGATTAACCTTCTCTTAATAGTGTCGTTATACCAGTCCATAACATTTTTTTTTTTTTTTTTTTTTTATGTATATCCGACGACAATCGAGCAGACGAGCCACCTGATGGAAAGTGGTCACCGTCGCCCATGGACATCTGCAACACCAGAGGAGCTGCTGATGCGTTGCCGACTCTTAAGATACCTGTAAACACGCCTTTTGAAGGACCTCAAGTCATAGCACACAGGGAAAACCTCGGGAGGGAGTCCATTCCACAATCTTGCTGTACGAGGAAAAAACCACGTGACGCTCTGACATTTTTGGAGACCCAAGTGTCAAGGATGTGGGGATGGACTTTACTCCTGTGGCGAGCGGTGCGGTGGTAGAAAGGTGACGGTGGCACCAATTCAAAAAGTTCTTCAGAACACTCCCCATAGTATAGACGGTAAAATACACACAGAGAGCCAACGTCTCTCCGTAGACCGAGGGTGTCTAAATTGTCTGTGAGTGTGGGATCGTCGATAATACGAATTGCCCGGCGTTGGATGGAATCAAGAGGAAGGAGTTGGTATTGAGGTGCACCAGACCAGATATGAGAGCAGTACTCCATGTGGGGCCGGACTTGAGCTTTATATAACAAAAGTCTATGACCCGGAGTGAAGTACTGCCTCGCTCTATTGAGATTACATTTTCAGTATCTGCTTCAAAATAAAATTTAGGGGCTATGCTGATTGCCAGTTGTAAGACAATAAGGTGTTTTTAATACTTACGCATGCTGAATGCTGACCATTATCGAGGATGCTTCCCACTAGGATTGGAAAAGCTCCTCCTTGCTTCGGAAGGACTGTTGGTGGATGGTCCGTGTGTCTTCATTAGACGATTGTCGTTAAGCTAGGTAAATGAACAGCCTTTAGACAGCGTGGACAATCTGACATCAGTATTGGCCATTTACACTAACAAAAAGATATTTAATTATCAAAACCGATGTTTTTTACCACCCTTTATTTTATTACTCTTAGTACTGGATGAATTCAAAAACTACGTAACCGAATTTACATATTCTTTCACTTAAAGAAAAATTTAGGTGATTGCGGCACCTTTCACGACGAATATACGGCAATCGGGAAATGATTTCTTCAGTTCAACACTAAACGTTCTATAATTATTTTTAAAGTTCAAATTAATTCTGTAAACTTAACGTGAAGGCGTCCGCGCGGTCTTCAAGTGTTGCAAAATATTCCGGCTCCAAGCTCGTTGTACGTGACGTTAATTTGTTCATAATGGCCGCCGTTGTTAGCAGGGATTTTAATTTGTTTGCGCTTAACTCCAAAACTTAGCGGCTGACGCAAATATTTGTGGAACCTGTGGCGGATAATCCTGAACCTACTTACGAGGAGTGTGAGGAGAGGTAAGGAGTACATGCTATAATGAACGTTTATAAACTGGATAGCCTAGAGGACCCTGGCACTCCGATCCGAAACATGGCGAAGAAAGCAGACTACGTGAATAAAACCCTGAAACTTCGATCACAGTAACCTCATATTTTATACCAATCATATCACGTCTTTATTAAACCCGTTCAGGGAATTTTTCCTATATATAGACCATAAGACATAATAAAGGTCTTGTTTAGCCTCATTTAAATAAAAAAGAAATTTGAAGAAAGATGGGTTGCAACATGCATCGCTTGACACGGTTCGTTATTCCCCCATTCCCTCAACCGCCTTTGACAATCTACGCGGTAAGTGTCACTGGTATATGCAACGGTTTTTATTTTCTCCTTACTCGGTAGGGAAGAGCTAAAATAATAATTAAAGGAAATTAATTCTCATAAATAAACAAACGGATGAAATAGGGTATGAAAAGCCCAACGATTTCGCCAAAAGTAAAACTAACCTAGCGAGAATCTCTGAAACCTCTTCTTAATTAATATGCAGGTACCTGCCGGGGATATAGAAGGTATGTATAAGTACACGGGTCTGTGTTCAAAGTTCAAAGCCGTCTCATGTTTGTCCCCAAACAATCGCCCGCTAATAAGCCACTTGTGTCGAGGTGCGGGCGGATTCCCCATTCGATAAGATCCCAATTCACCGCAATTACAATATGTGAAATTGATAACGTCAGGTTTCGTTGTAAGTAATTTATTCTACCATTTTTTCTAAACACAAATAATTTTAGATGTATCATATACAATCCTATAATCTAAGCGACATGAGCTGTGAACGTTTTTGCACACCCAGTCGTACTCGTCATAACAAATTTTCTTTGAATACACTGTAAGACAAGCTTATTCAAAGAAAATTTCACAAACTGTCAAACATTAAATAAAAAGATCAATAATTAATGTGAAAATTATAATAAATAGCAGTGCTCGCGATTCCGTTCACGTAGGTACATTTCTAATTAATTATGTTATGTTTGTATGGGGGCCACGTCTTATCATAACTGGAGGAAAAATGTAACTAGCCTGTCCTGTATGTCTAAATGTTTATCTACCAAGTTTAATAAAATTCAGTTAATTCATTTATGAATTAATGGAGAACATACACACATACATACAGAAAATTCTAAATTTCTTCAATTTAGTTTTAGTATTATGTTTAGAGCTTATACACACAATATCTCTGAAAACAAAGAAAATTACTCCAGTTTATGAGCTGTTAAGTAGGTCTTTATTGGTTTCCCAAATTTTTTATATTCCTAATATAGTTTGGTGCACAAACTATTCGTACTACATTTTGTAGAGCATATTAATTTATCCTGATTTAATATTTTTTACGCTGTATATTTATTTCCCAAAATATTCATTTGGGAAATCTAATACTTAATAACTTCTAATATTCTCAACGAATAATATATATTTCCTAAAACACGAAGACACACAAAACTATTACGCCTAATAATTATTGAGCAGCAAAATAACTTCGCCAACTATTGCTACGTATTTGTCACGGGTTGATTTTATTCAAGATTTAAGATTCAAGATCATTTATTCCTTTAGAACATGGTAGTTATAAAGATGTTACAGTAGCAAGTGTGTCAAACATATTCTGCCAGAGTTGGCGTAGGAAGTTTTATCAATCATCAATCAGCCTATTGCAGTCCACTGCTGGACGTAGGCCTCCCCAAGGGCACGCCACACTGCACGATCTCCCGCTTTCCTCATCCAGCCACTACCAGCGACCCTCCTTAGGTCATCGGTCCATCTGGCAGGGGGGCGTCCAACACTACGTTTGCCGAGACGTGGTCTCCATTCGAGAACCCGTCTACTCCAACGCTCGTCGGTTCTGCGACAAATGTGGCCAGCCCACTGCCACTTCAGCTTGCTACACTTCTGGACAATGTCTAAAACTTTAGTCCTCTGCCGGATGATTTCGTTACGGATTTTATCCCGCAACGAAATACCGAGCATAGATCTTTCCATAGCTCGCTGAGCGACATGTAGTCGGTGGGCCAGCCTGACTGTCATGTTCCACGTCTCGGCTCCATATGTCATGACGGGTAGGACGCACAGATTGAACACCCTGCTCTTTAGGCACTGCGGTAGTGTCGACAAGAAGATATGACGTAGCTTCCCAAATGCTGCCCAGCCCAGCTGCACTCTTCTTGTGATTTCGCGCTCGAAGTTGTCTCTACCTAGCTGCAATGTCTGCCCGAGGTAGACATATTCTTGGACAACTTCGAGCGCATTACCATTGATCAAGATCGGCTCCGGCGTGATAAAGTCGTTGAACATGACCTAGGTCTTGTCCAAGTTCATCCGGAGACCGACCGACATTGAAGCAGCATCAAGGCTGTGCAGCATTTTCTGCAAATCCTGCAACGATTGTGCCATCAATACTATGTCGTCGGCAAAGCGAAGGTGACTAAGATATACGCCATTGATGTTGATGCCCAGCCCGTTCCAATCCAGAGTTTTGAAGACATCTTCCAGTGCGTTGGAGAACAGTTTCGGAGAGATGACATCTCCCTGTCTCACCCCTCTGAGCAACTGGATGGGTTTCGTCTTGTGGTTCTGTACTTGGACGGACATCGACGCTGATCTGTATAAACTTCTCAGTACCTCCACATATCTCCAATCGACTTGGCATCGCTGCAAGGATTCCAGAACAGCCCAGGTTTCTATAGAGTCGAAGGCTTTCTCGTAGTCCACAAATGCTAGGCATAGCGGCTGATTATACTCCTGCGAATTCTGTATAATCTGCCTTACTGTGTGAAAGTGGTCTACGGTGCTAAAGCCTTTTCGAAACCTAGCCTGTTCCGGTGGCTGGAAGGCGTCAAATCTTGCGGCAAGACGATTCGAGAGAACTCTCGAAAACAGCTTATAAATGTGGCTTAAGAGCGCGATTGGTCTATAGTTTTTGAGGAGGGTTTTGTCTCCTTTCTTGAAAAACATAGCCACCACGCTCTCACTCCACGCCCTTGGGGTAGTCCCAGTAGCTATGATGGAATTAAATAGCTCCTTTAGCTTTTTCAGCACTAGAGATCCTCCTGCTTTGAGAAGCTCTGAGGTAATTCCGTCTTCGCCGGGAGCCTTCCCATTCTGAAGCTGTTTGAGAGCCCTCCCGATTTCGTCTTCATCCACTTCTGGGAGATCGTCGGTAAAGTGGCGCGTCAGTGTGGCTCGTGGGTCGTTCGCGTCAGGTGGAGGCTTTGGAGCATGCGAGGAGTACAGCTTCTGATAGAAGTCTTCAACTTCGGCGAGGATCTCCGGAACTGATGTGACGGTTTTGCCTTCCGAGGTTTTGAGCTTCGTCAGGTGGCTCCTACCCAGTCTTTTAGCAAAGACTTTTGACCCCCGATTTTGCTCAATCGCCTCTCTTATGAGATTGGTATTGTAGCTTCGGAGGTCACGTATCACCGACTTGCGGATTTCTTTGTTTTGACGGCGGGTATCCGACGAAGCTCCCTCTGGCATCTCACGTCGAATGTTCATCAGTTCAAGAGTCTCCGCCAAAAGTTTAGGCTTTCGGCTACCTCGCTTGCTCCTGAAGTGCCTGGCTCCTACTTCGCGAAGCACCTTGGTCACACTTTCGAGGTCCTTGTCAACATTTTCAGTGGTTTCCAGCGCAGCGAAGCGATTGCGTAGTTCCAGCTGGAACGCTTCAGAACCATTCACGGTCTGGTTTAGAGTTGGACGAAGAACGGATCTCACCATACGACTCCTCTCAACTTTAAAGTCAATACTTAGGGTGCCTCTTAGCAGTCGGTGGTCACTGCCGGTATGAAACCTACTGACCACAGAGACATCCCTAAATATGTACTTCTTGTCTGTCAAGATGAAGTCGATCTCATTCTTCGTCTTACCATCAGGGCTTTGCCAGGTCCACTTCCTATGGGGCTTCTTCTTAAAGAATGTGTTCATACAGAACAGCCCCTGCATATCCAGGAAGTTGACCAGCATTTGCCCCCTCTGGTTCCTTAATCCAATTCCGTGTGGCCCGATACGCAATTCGTTGCATTCGCGCACTCCCACTTTGGCGTTAAAGTCTCCCATGACAACGGTGAAGTAGGTCTTGGTGGTGTTATTTATGGCCATTGCGATATCTTCATACATAGCTTCGACCTCTGTATCCACGTGTGTCGATGTCGGCGCATATACCTGTATAACCTTGAGGGAATACCTCTCGGTCAGTTTCAGTACAAGGTACGCTACCCGGGTCGACACACTTGATACCTCCAACACGTTGTCACGGAGAACTTTGTTGACAAGGAAGCCCACGCCACCCTGCGACTGCTGGTCACCCTCTCGGAAGTAGAACAGGTGGCCGGATGCTAGGGTTGCCGTGTCCTCCCCCTGTCTTCGGACTTCAGACAACCCCAAAACGTGCCACCTGATATTTTCCAGTTCTACTTCCAGTTGTTGTAGGCTTTCGTCCAACCGTAGACTGCGTCCATTATACGTAGCCAAGGTCAGGTTGTGGCAGCCATCTTTCGACTCCCGGGAATTCTTCGCACCCCCCGCCCCATCGAGATCAAGGCCGCTGCCGTGGCTTGGAACCGTGGAGCTACCGGGAACTGGGGGCCGTATCTGCGGCGTACTTATCATCTTGGGGGTTTATGCCCATACTCACCACGCTGGGCAGGCGCGTTGGTGAGCGCAGAGCCGAGTCTCGCACCGACGGCGCTGCTGCCCGCCGCCGGTCTGGGTATTTAGACTCGGCCTGTTGGATGGTTATACCGCCATCAGTTCGGTGGCCAGTGCCTCGTCTGTTGCTTAGCAGGGTGCACCGCGTGCAGGTGAGGTTGACTTGGGACACGAAGGTGGCAGGCTGTCCCCTTACACCCCCAGGAAGTTTACATTGTTATAATTAAGTATATCAAAATAAATAAAATGTCAAATAATAAATTAATACAAAATAATATATCTGCAGTAATGTCAATAATTATATTCATAAATTTGAGTTAAGAAATTCATTTACACTATAGTATCGCTTTTCGATTAACAATTTACGCAGGCTGTTATGGAATTTTGGAAATGGTTAGCATTTTACGTTATCAGGTATCTTATTGTATATTTTTACACACATTCCGTAGCAATTTTTTAAATACATTTTCGTGCGGGGTTTATGGTCAAAAACTAATCTATCACCACGTCTAGTATTCCGTGGATATAATTCATTTGCCTTTAAAAATAGATTTAAATTTAGTTTAACAAATTTTGAAATTTCCAAAATATAAATGCATGGTAGAGGCAATATATTGAATTTTAAAAAGAGCGGTTTACAAGAAATGTATGGCGCAACTCCCGCAATTGCTCTGACACATTTCTTTTGGGCTATAAAAGCTTTACAAGAGTCAACACTATTTCCCCAAATAATAATACCATATCTTAGCAAGGACTCGACGTAGCCAAAGTACGCAAAAAGGGCTGATTTTTGTGTAGCTATTTTCTGCAATCTATTTAAAACATAAACATATCTATTGAGTTTACAGCATAATGTCTCAATTTGTTTTTTCCAATATAGACTGTCATCAATTGTTACACCTAAAAATGTCACATAGTTTGCCTTGCTTAACAATTGCCCTTCATAAATTAGTTTCATTTGACAGTTTCGGGTTAAATTGTTACCAAAATGCATGTAATTCGTTTTAGAGAGATTAACTGACAGGTTATTTTCCCTGAGCCACTTTATAACAACTTCTATAGTTTTATTTACTTCTTCTGCGTGTTTTTCGGTGGTTGTCATTTTTGCACTTGTTACTATAATTGATATATCATCTGCAAACAGAACAGTCTTATGTTTTACTAAGTTCGGAAGTTCGTTAATATAAACAAGAAAAAAAAGCGGGCCTAAAACACTTCCCTGAGGAACTCCATATTTATTTATTCTGAATGCAGATCTATATTTTTTAATTTCGTTTCCGTCATTTATTTTTTCAATTTCTACACATTGCCGTCTATTTAATAGGTATGACTGAAACCAATCTAATGCCAGTCCTCTTATGCCAGTGTTTTCTAAATTTTCTAGCAGTAGGTCATGATAATATTACAACTTAGATGAAGGTAACAACAACATTTTTGCGGGGTGGCCCTCGGGCCGCCCCGCAAAAATGTTTATTAGGCCGCGCAACATAAGTACCTACTCACAAAACGTATTTGCTCAGAATATACCATTACATTATATTATTTGCAATAGTTATCTTTAAGCTATCGTAGTTTTTATTTTTTATACTCATGTTACCTTCATCTAAGTTGTAATAAAATCAACCCGTGACAAATACGTACCAATAGTTGGCGAAGTTATTTTGCTGCTCAAAAATTATTAGGCGTAATAGTTTTGTGTGTCTTCGTGTTTTAGGAAATATATATTATTCGTTGAGAATATTAGAAGTTATTAAGTATTAGATTTCCCAAATGAATATTTTGGGAAATAAATATACAGCGTAAAAAATACTAAATCAGGATAAATTAATATGCTCTACAAAATGTAGTACGAATAGTTTGTGCACCAAACTATATTAGGAATATAAAAAAATTGGGAAACCAATAAAGACCTACTTAACAGCTCACAAACTGGAGTAATTTTCTTTGTTTTCAGAGATATTGTGTTTATAAGCTCTAAACATAATACTAAAACTAAATTGAAGAAATTTAGAATTTTCTGTATGTATGTGTGTATGTTCTCCATTAATTCATAAATGAATTAACTGAATTTTATTAAACTTGGTAGATAAACATTTAGACATACAGGACAGGCTAGTTACATTTTTCCTCCAGTTATGATAAGACGTGGCCCCCATACAAACATAACATAATTAATTAGAAATGTACCTACGTGAACGGAATCGCGAGCACTGCTATTTATTATAATTTTCACATTAATTATTGATCTTTTTATTTAATGTTTGACAGTTTGTGAAATTTTCTTTGAATAAGCTTGTCTTACAGTGTATTCAAAGAAAATTTGTTATGACGAGTACGACTGGGTGTGCAAAAACGTTCACAGCTCATGTCGCTTAGATTATAGGATTGTATATGATACATCTAAAATTATTTGTGTTTAGAAAAAATGGTAGAATAAATTACTTACAACGAAACCTGACGTTATCAATTTCACATATTGTAATTGCGGTGAATTGGGATCTTATCGAATGGGGAATCCGCCCGCACCTCGACACAAGTGGCTTATTAGCGGGCGATTGTTTGGGGACAAACATGAGACGGCTTTGAACTTTGAACACAGACCCGTGTACTTATACATACCTTCTATATCCCCGGCAGGTACCTGCATATTAATTAAGAAGAGGTTTCAGAGATTCTCGCTAGGTTAGTTTTACTTTTGGCGAAATCGTTGGGCTTTTCATACCCTATTTCATCCGTTTGTTTATTTATGAGAATTAATTTCCTTTAATTATTATTTTAGCTCTTCCCTACCGAGTAAGGAGAAAATAAAAACCGTTGCATATACCAGTGACACTTACCGCGTAGATTGTCAAAGGCGGTTGAGGGAATGGGGGAATAACGAACCGTGTCAAGCGATGCATGTTGCAACCCATCTTTCTTCAAATTTCTTTTTTATTTAAATGAGGCTAAACAAGACCTTTATTATGTCTTATGGTCTATATATAGGAAAAATTCCCTGAACGGGTTTAATAAAGACGTGATATGATTTGTATAAAATATGAGGTTACTGTGATCGAAGTTTCAGGGTTTTATTCACGTAGTCTGCTTTCTTCGCCATGTTTCGGATCGGAGTGCCAGGGTCCTCTAGGCTATCCAGTTTATAAACGTTCATTATAGCATGTACTCCTTACCTCTCCTCACACTCCTCGTAAGTAGGTTCAGGATTATCCGCCACAGGTTCCACAAATATTTGCGTCAGCCGCTAAGTTTTGGAGTTAAGCGCAAACAAATTAAAATCCCTGCTAACAACGGCGGCCATTATGAACAAATTAACGTCACGTACAACGAGCTTGGAGCCGGAATATTTTGCAACACTTGAAGACCGCGCGGACGCCTTCACGTTAAGTTTACAGAATTAATTTGAACTTTAAAAATAATTATAGAACGTTTAGTGTTGACCTGAAGAAATCATTTCCCGATTGCCGTATATTCGTTGTGAAAGGTGCCGCAATCACCTAAATTTTTCTTTAAGTGAAAGAATATGTAAATTCGGTTATGTAATTTTTGAATGCATCCAGTACAAAGAGTAATAAAATAAAGGGTGATTAAAAACATCGGTTTTGATAATTAAATATCTTTTTGTTAGTGTAAGTGGCCAATACTGATGTCAGATTGTCCACGCTGTCTAAAGGCTGTTCATATACCTAGCTTAACGACAATCGTCTTATGTAGACACACGGACCAACCACCAACATTCTTTCCGAAGCAAGGAGGAGCTTTTCCAATCCTAGTGGGAAGCATCCTCGATAATAGTCAGCATGCGTAAGTGTTAAAAACACCTTATTGTCTTACAACTGGCAATCAGCATAGCCCCTAAATTTTATTTTGAAGCAGATACTGAAAATGTTATGGACTGGTATAACGACACTATTAAGAGAAGTCGAATCGCGTTGGTAATCAAAAGCACCACTCTTTTGTGAATGCCCGTAAGCTCGTCATATTAATTTATCCTAATTTAGTATTTTTTACGCTGTATATTTATTTCCCAAAATATTCATTTGTGAAATCTAATACTTAATTACTTCTAATATTCTCAACGAAGAATATATATTTCCTAAAACACGAAGACACACAAAACTATTACACCTAATAATTTTTGTGCAGCAAAATAACCTCGCCAACTATTGCTACGTATTTGTCACGGGTTGATTTTATTACAACTTAGATGAAGATAACATGAGTATAAAAAATAAAAACTACGATAGCTTAAAGATAACTATTGCAAATATTATAATGTAATGGTATATTCTGAGCAAATACGTTTTGTGAGTAGGTACTTATGTTGCGCGGCCTAATAAACATTTTTGCGGGGTGTCCCGAGGGCCACCCCGCAAAAATGTTTATTAGGCTAAACGATAATTTTACATTACAAGGTCATACCAATAAAGTTCGGCGAAGTGAAATTAGAAGTAACAATTTTACGCGAAACAAAGGCCACACCTGTTAAGTACATTACATAGTTAAGTTAAAAAGACCGGTCTTTTTGTTATATTGGTAATGGTCACAATGGGCAGTTGGGAATGTAGCGACTCTGGAATCAGTAGGGGAGGAGTAATTCCTCCAAACAGAGTTGTCTGCTATTAGGCGCCTTATCTGTGGCCGCGAGCGCGCCCGGGCCCCGCACACAGACTGGAGATCACAAACACGCCGTCATTTATCATCAGATACACACACAATGAGCGTATACCCACTTGTTCACAAAACTTATCATGTTTTTGCACAAACAAATAAATCTTCTATGTTGAGAGAAAAGTAAAAACCATAGAATTTACTGATCGAGAAAATAGATGATTAACTTAGGAATCATGTCAAAGGCGACGAGGCTAGCAACCCATCGCTATTTACTTTCCCATTTTCCACTAATAGTTTGCCATGACGCTAAATTTTACTTTTATTAAACTTATGACGTTCAAAAAGAGATACATGTATCCAATTTTGAATAAAAATCTTTGACTTTGACTTTGACTTTAAATGTCTCCTTCGGGTCAGATGCCCTAGGAGACTCTTCCCACTCAGTTAGGGTTGAAGGAGTATTCAGTATATATAGTAGACGCTTAAATTTAATTGTGAAGTTTTATAAAGTGGTGCTACCGCGAAAAATGATCATTCTCCAAGTACACAACTCGTAAAAGAATTAACAAACTTAGACAATAAAAATTTTTCAAGTTGCTTTTCAGCTTTTTTTGGACCGACTCTGTATACTCGGGGGTTTCAATCTCTTTTCTTGCAAAAAGCCTTTCAAATCAAACCTTTATCAACTGAATGCATTACTCCACATCCGAGTTTGAAATATAGACATGTTAAACACTGGGGCTTTCTAAAGCGGCGTGTCAGTGCTCTTTGCAAGATTGATCGACGATGGCGCTCAACAGAGACGATAACGAGGCTTGTGGAGCAGCGTGGCGTCGCTCAAAGTAGCTACACTGCAGAGTCCAAGCTATCACAGCAGTTCCACAGAATACTGATGGACGACAATGAGATTCTGTACGCTAAACTACACAATCCTAGGTATTGAAGTTTAGACAATTTTGCAAATCTCTTAAATGCTTTTTGAATAAAAGAATCCAGAATCAAAAAGTTATTAATTTACGTGTATAAGTTTCCGGAATGAATATGAAAAAATACTATTAAAGGTACAAAATTAATTTATTGTTTTTCAAAATAATCTCCCTTGGCGTCTATGCACTTTTTCATTCGATGAAACCAGTTTTGAAAACTTTTGTGCCACTGCTCTGTGGTGACCTCTGAAACGTGTTTTTCATACTCCTCGACAGCCTCTTCTGGTGATGAAAATCGTTGACCGCGTAATTGGTTCTTAATTTTTGGGAACAGAAAAAAGTCACAAGGTGCCAGGTCGGGACTGTATGCAGGATGACTCATGAGTTCTACATTTTTCGCCTTCAAAAAGTCGTTTGTCTGTCTGGCCGTGTGAGAACTAGCAATTGTCGTGGTGCAGGATGATACGGCGTTTACGGTTATTTTTACGGAGTTCGTCAATAACTTCCGGCAAACAAATGGTCGTGTACCAGTCACTATTCACTGTACGACGATTCTCTAAAGCAACAGTAGCCACGTGTCCAGTTTTATTAAAAAAAGAAGCAATCATCCGCTTAGATGCACTTTTCACGCGCGCCACTTTGGTTGGTTTCGGCTCATCTTGAAAGACCCATACGCTCGATTGCTGCTTTGTTTTGGGATAGTAGCAATAAATCCATGTTTCGTCACCTGTTACTATGTCCCACACCAAATTTGACGCACCTTCGTTGAATCTGGTAAGCATGGCACTGCACCAAGTGACGCGGTCCGTTTTTTGAGGCTCGGTCAAGTTGTGTGGGATCCACCGCGAGCACAGCTTTCTCACACCCAAATGTTTGTGTAGGATTAATTGTATTTGACTCGTGCCTATTTCTAAGGATGCGCGAATTTCATGGTAGGTCACATGCCTGTCTGTTTCAATCATACGGCGCACAGCATCGATGTTTTTGTTGGTCACAGCGGTGGACGGCCGACCATCGCGAGATTCGTCACTGAGATTGATACGACCACGCTTGAATTCTGCAAACCAGCTATAAACAGTTGTCTTGCATGGTGCTTCATTGCCAAAAGCTGTTTCAAGCCGAGCGATGCTCTGATGAGCTGTCAAATTACACTTAAAATCGTAGAAAATCATACTACGAAAATTTTCCCGAGTTAAATCCATGTTGATGCAGACACACAATTTTTTAAATGGCGCCACAAGGTAAAAACAAAAGACAGTCAAATGAAACAAACTGCATTCTACAGCCAAAGAGTTCTATTTTCACATGTTGCAATAAATTTTTAAATATTGTTTATGTAAGTGGCCAGTTCCGGAAACTTACAGTGCGCCCTATGTATCACGTGGAGCACACAGCTAATTTGAAGGTTACATATTTTTAGACTTTGAAATAGTGAAATCGAATGGTGAGTGAATGGCGAATGGTTAAATATAAATATTTAATGGGGATTCAACCAGCAAATGCGCTCGTCTGAAAAGTGTTTATCTTTAAACGACTTCCTTGTGCAAAGCTTGGGCTCTGCATGGCAAGACTCTAAGGCCGGTGGTGGCTTCGCGTGAAAAATGTGCGGCGCGCGGATCTATGAGCGTACTCTGCGGAAAATTGGAGTGATGAGCCCCGGCGGCGCGGGACATCTGAATAGCCGCGTGTGACGTCTTATCTGCCCTGACGGCGGCCATTTTGCCGCGACCGACGGACTTTAGCGGGCTATTGTCTTTTGCGGAGGGCCTCGGAGGTAGGACACGTCATGTAATCATTTGTCGCGAAAGTGATATTTTGGTAAGATGAACATGTTTAGTAGTGGTCAAATAATCTGAATGTCTGCTTCTCTGCGACATTCTCCGTGGCTATTTATGTGTTTGTTACTTGGATGTTGTGTAATGTGTGTGTCAGTTAGACAAAATAAATGTCTTATCTATTTCGGGAGGGTCGGCAGTTGCAGTGCAAGAAGGACACAAAAGAATATTTAGGGGTGGATTTTTGTCATTATGTGAAAAGAAACGCTCACATAGACTTTTTTGGCAGGAACAATGTGCTATAGTGTAGGGAAGCCCAAGATGCTAAATTTGGGTAGAGTAGATAGTAGTCGTGTGAACTCATTGGACTTACGAGTAAAAATTAGTGGAAAGAAAAAAGGTTATTTAATATTTTTCAGAAAAAAGTTATTTAAATCGCTCGAAGACGAGTGTTCATACTGTCAAAAACAGTACCCCTGTTTTGGTTACAAGGACGCCCAACGAAACGAACATTATCTACCCTTTTTAGTCAGGTTGCTTCAGGTTAAAATTTTAATTTTGTATCAAAAGTATTTATTTATTTATTTCATCTTAGCTTAAATCTTATATAACAGTATATACCAATGTGATAGACCAACAATTAATTTAATATGAAAGTTTTAATTCCAAAAAAATAAAAAATTATATAACGCTGCGGTTTAAAATGGTGTCATAGGGAAAAGAAAAGTAAGGTCTATCGATTCCAATCCGCAGCATATCTGAATTCGAGCTAATTTAGCACGAACTCAGATATTTCAAGCAGACCCACTACATTTACAGCACCACCGCATCAGATTAACCGGCACATTGTCCGTTATTTGCGGCGCCGGCTGCGTGACGGACAGCAACAATGGGCCGCATAATAACCCGCGGTGCAGGGCCGCATTGTCCGCGTGGCAGGGCTTGGAATACCGTTAAAAATTTGGTAACGGTAATTTGGTTCGGCAAAGGTAACGATACTTATAAAATAACGATACCTATAAGTATCGTTACTTTTGTGCCATTATACCGGTAAAATGAATAACGTTAAAATTAATTTTAACGTTATATATTAACGCTACATGTCTATACCGTTAATATTTGGTAACGTTACTTCTATTAAACGTAGTTAACGTTATCAGCAAATAACGATACCTGTGGTGGATAACGTTATTTTTTCAACCATTTACCGATAAACTCAGATTGTGTTAATGTTAAGAGTAAAAGGTATTGTTAAGGATATTCCCCTCCCACCCGCTATACCGCGCATAAGAAGGCCCCCCTTATTTTGACTTTATTTCGCTATTTGACTAATCCCGGTCGTACGCGCAGCTAGTTACCTAATGTATCTACATATAATAGTAGTAGACAATTTGAAAATTCTACTTTTTCTTTGATACCTTTGCTAGGGTGTTTTGAAAATGGGTGAGTTCAGTAGCGACGTTAGGGTAGGGCGCGGTTGGGCGACCGCCCAGGGCGCTGGATACGGAAGGGGCGCCTCCACCAAGCAAGGCACGTTAAGCCGTTAGGCCGATGCGGCAGAAAGGTCCCGGCTGTCATCATTGATGGTATTCGTTAAACTATATCAGATGCCTTTAGGCAGCTTGAAATTCTGACACCAGTGTTGGCCACTTACACACACGAAAAACAAACAATCAAGAAAGGGCAGAAGACGCAGGGCAGTATGATTCAATTCCATTGCACCCCCCTCTGCCCAATAACAGGGAGCGCTCGTAGAACTATCGCCCAGGGCGCCAATAATGCTGACGCCGGCACTGGGTGAGTAAATATTACATTGTTAAGTATTAGAATTATTGTGGCGTTCCACTGGTAAATGAACCTTATGGAGGTTGGCGCTTAAGGTTGAACGAGTCGATACTTTTCCCATACAGATTTCGGGGGGCTTTCTTACTGCATTGTTTGACATTATTAATGCAAAATTTAACACGATATCGTGTTGTCTCTTAATTTTTTTTCATTTATTTCATAAAAAAAAGTAGTAAGTACTTAATAAATAAGGGGTAGCGGGGCAGGAGGTAACGGCCAACTTGAGGCAAACGGGTAGTAACATAGCGCTTACACATGTAAACAAATCTCCGCGTGGTCCCCACTGGGATGGGTGACCACAAGTGGACAAAAATTTCTCGAGCTCGTTCGTAATTTGGAAGGCACGTTAAGCCGGTGGTCCCAGCCGTCATCGCTAGATGGTGGTCGTTAAACCACCTATGTCATATATCTTCAGGCAGATTGAAATATCTTGACACCAATGGTTTCCACTTACACACACGAAACGCAAATCAAAACTCAAAATACATACATACATATAAAGTCACGCCTATTATGTAGTAATCGCCCGCGCCAGGTGTTCACAGGAACGGGCGGCGGTGCGCTAAGGCGGCAATAAAAGTGGACGTATTTAGATCAAAGAATAATACAGTAATTTTTTGGATAATACAATAACTTATTGTTTCAAATGTGTTTTGAAGGATGCCATTATAACGATACGTGCTTTTTGACCGACTTCAAAAATGGAAAATGTTCCATGTTCGACAGTATGAATGTTTTCTTTTGTGAACGTTCTCCGGTTTCTCAGTGGACTGATTTTCAAAATTCTTTTCTTATAATTTATTTATGTCAAAAATATGTTTTATTAAACGTATATTATATGAATAATGAGCAAACAGGCCAAACCCGATTTTTAAAGACATAAAGATAAATTATAGAACTGACTGAATATTTATTCAAATATTGTTGGTAGCTTTTACGTAGGGAATTTAGGGCTGTCGAAAATGACGTAAGTTTTGGAATTAAAGATTGCAGACACGACTTGTCATAAAAAATTGACATGGGTGTCGTTTTCTAGGTATTTTGGGGTCTAGATATCTAAAATGACATCAGTTTTAGTATCTGCGCGTCGCACACGAGCACACGTCCACCATCTTGGATTCCAAAATATCCAAGATGGCGATCGCGACTTAGTATAAAAATTCGACAAGGGTGTTGTTTTCTAGGTTATTTAGGGTGTAGACCTCGAAAATGACGTCAGTTACGAATTCCAAGATGGCAGACGCGAGTTTTTATGAAAATCGACATAGGTGTCGTTTTCTAGGTTTTTTGGGGTCTAGATCTCGAAAATTACGCCAGTTTTAGAATCCAAGATGGCGGACGTGACTTGATATGAAAAATCGACATGGGTAGCGTTGTCAAGGATTTTTGGGCAATAGATCGCGAAAATGATGTCAGTATTGGGACCAAGATGGCGGATGCGAGTTATTATAAAAAATTTACATAGGTGTCACTTTCTGGGTTTTTTAAGGTGAGGATCTTAAAAATGACGTCTGCTTTGGAATTCAAGATGGCTGACGTGAATTTTATCAAATATCGACATGGGTGTAATTTTCTAGGTTTTTTGGAGCGTAGATCTCGAAAATGATGTCAGTTTTGAAATCTAATCTTTTAATCATTTTTCGTTGTGTTTCTTATCACTCACAATTTATTTCGTTATTATATCGTATCGACATTTGTTTTCGGCAACTTCGAGTTTCATATCATATCAAGTTTAAAACCGCATGTGCACATAACTTCGAAGCTAATTGAATATAAGGGGCTTTGCGTTGCCGCGTTCCGGTTGGTACAGGGAGGTAACCGATCCCTTTGGTGAGTTCGAACAATCCTTCAGAAGTAGGAAGCTATCCCAGGTACCATAACATATACATTGTAAAATTATTTTTTTGTAAACTTTTATTTATTTGGTGTACAATAAAGTGTTACTTACTCACTTACATATAACCGCCAACTGCGAGACACCCCGTAGTCCAGCAAGGTAAGCTGCTTTCAATTTAATCTGCCTCTTAACGCACGCTAATTTGTTTTATAATACAGTCCAAGCCCCCAGTATAGTTTCTAGGATCTTGGATTCCCAAACTGACGTCATTTTCGAGATCTTCATCCAAAAATACTGAAAAAACGACACCATCAACACAAAAACAAAAATATTCTCCCAAAAACTTCACCTTCACCAAAACTGACGTCATTTGTGCGATCCTCACCCCAAATAACCCAGAAAGCGGCTCCTATGTAACTTTTTCATAAAAACTTGCGTCCGTCATCTTGGACTCCAATACTACACCGCTCACACGAGATCTACACCGCCAAAAACCTAGAAAATGATACCCATGTCGAGTTTTCATGAAAACTCGCGTCTGCCATCTTGGATTCCAAAACTGACGTCATTTACACTGTCACTGACCCAGAAGAACTCTACCCATGTAATTTTTTTACGTCAAGTCGTGTCCGCCATCTTAGATTTCAAAACTGACGTCATTTTCGAAATCTACACCCCAATAACCTAGAAAATTACACCCATGTCGAATTTTCATGAAAATTGGCGTCTTGGATTCCAAAACTGAACTCATTTTCGAGAATTACACCCCAAAAAACCTAAATAACGACACCCATGTAAACTTTTCACGACAAGTCGCGTCCGCCGTTTTAGATTCCAAAATTGATGTCAAAAATCTACACCCCAGAAAACCTAAAAAACGACACACATGTCGATTTTTAACGACAAGTCGCGTCCGCCATCTTCAATTCCAAAACTGACGTCATTTTCGAGATCTCCACCGCCAAAAACCCAGAAAATGACACCCATGTCGAGTTTTCATGAAAACTCGCGTCCACCATCTTGGATTCCAACACGGATGTCATTTTTGAGATCCTTACCCCAAAAACTCAGAAAGCGCCACCTATGTAAATTTTTCGTGAAACGTCGTATCCGCGCTCATGGATGCCAAAACTGACGTCATTTTCGAGGTCTAAACCGTCCACACTCCTTTTTTTGGAGGTAGTGTAAAAATAGATATTTTTTCATATAGGTAACAAAAGTAGACTCTAATCAAACAATACTGAACCGATTGTGATAAAATTTAAAGCATACCCAATCAAACAAAATAAGAAGTTTTAAAATCGGTTCATAAGTGACGGAGTTCTGAGGTAGGTAACAAATACTTAAAAAAAAAACAATCGAATTGATAAACTTCTTTTTTTTAAGTCGGTTGAAAACTAGCAAAATCTCAAATATCAAGTACCGTACCTACATCAGAAAACAGAATCATTTTATAACTAGAATTATTCTCCTAAATACGTCCACTGCCACTGACTCACTACCGCTCTCGTTTTAACATAAGGTCTGGCATGCCGCGCTGTGTTTGGGCGCATCCGTGCCGCTCTATATTTTTTTTCGTGAACATCTTCTACCATTTGTTTGACTTTGTGCGGAAGCGCAGGCGCCTGCCTCTAACGCGTGTGCCTGCCGCGCGTACTCGTGAACAAGCCGTAACGCGTGCGCCTTCCTCGCGTAGGTACCTACTTGTGAACGAGGCGTAAGAATATATATCACATTGACAGCTCCGTGGCGCAGTGGTTAATGAAAAATGAAATGAAATGAAAAATATTTATTGTAACACACAATGGCACACACAACACAAGAAAAAAGGACAGTATAAGACAAAACACAATTATAAGGCGGTGCCATCAGTATTACAAAAGGTGACGGCTCAGTATTACGTTGTACTAGGCATATGCATGACCTAGTACAACACTGATTTTCAGCCGTCACCTTCTGTGGCATCACGGACCGTCCCACGAGCAAAGTATAACGAGAAAAAAAAAATAAGTAAAATACATACACAAAAAGAAAAAAAAACATAAGAAAAGAAAATAATGAATAACATAACAGTACACTCACACAAGACAGTCGGTCAAAACTAAGACAAGCAGCACAACACATGGCATTAGTGCCACGTCACTATAAAAACAAAAAAAAAAAAACTACTATTTTCAAAACGTCAAATCATAGTCGACAACCAATGAACCCATCACCACAGATTTGAAAGAGTATGTCCAATCACGTAACAGATCCATCTTACGTTATCAGTTAACACGCCAGCCTGCGACACGGAGTGCCCGGGTTCGATCCCCGGCCAGGTCGAGATGGAAAATGATCTTTTTCAGATTGGCCTGGGTCTTGGATGTATATCTATATATGTATTTGTTATAAAAATATAATATCGTTGAGTTAGTATCCCATAACACAAGTCTCGAACTTACCTTAGGGCTAGCTCAATCTGTGTGATTTGTCCGTATATATTTATTTATATTTATTTTATTTATTTCTTTACTGATTTTAACGGCACTACCATTTTATTAGTAGCAAGTAATTATTTAATTTCTAATGTTAGTTAACATTTTTTTTTATTTCTTTATTATTATAGAAATCACATACAGATTAACAGTTTTACACCAAATCGTCTGCATGTTAGTCAGTCACAATGTTAGGTTTATATAAAATTATTACAAAGCAAAAAGAAAATATTACTAAAACAAAAATTACAATTATAAACAAATGTCAAAAAGATATTTATATCTATGTTAGCTGTTTTATGTCAATGTCAAGTAATACCATCTATATAGTAAGTGTTTTTTCCTAGAATGTCCTTGAGTATAACATTATATAGAATTGAGATAATCAACTGTCTTGTTTAGACATACATTAAACGAGTCATAAAATACATCAATGTCACTGTTATTGACGAGCATGTCACTGAGCAGTCTCAGTGCTTTCAGCGTTGGGGCATTTTGCGCGTATTCAGTGCGGACGGTAGGAGGAATGACCAAGCGGGGTCAGAAGTCAGAAGACACTCTCAGTATAAAACTAAGGGCTTTAGAAGCTGCCATACACGTATTCATGATATGATCATGGAAATTCAGACAGCTATTTATTTATTATAGATCACAAAGCGTGCGTTTTAAAAATGCAAACAAAATATGTACGTACTCGTAGTTCTCACATTATACCAGAACACTAATTAGTGTTTCTAGAAAAATGAAATCCATGTAAAACAAATTTGTATTTTAAATCATCGTTAAATCATACGTCCACCTTTACGTGTAAAAAGCTTTAACCAAGCATTAACCTGCTATGCAATCTATATGGTTAAATTCAATATTTAACCACATAGATAGCATGTGGAAGACCTATTTTCTTCATTGATGATTTGTAATGAAAAACGGTATACCGCGTTCTTTCGTCTTCGCCCCATACTGCTACAGAGTCATCTCAACCCTAATCAAAATAATTTCGTGTCCGGCTGCTAAGCGCTATCTGCCACAAATGGCCTTACACATGTACTAATCTCGCGTTTCGATCTAAGTTACCCCAGACGCGTGGGATGGTAAGACGAAGCGCGCATTGTTGCCGTCCTTACCGATTCCCACCCCCCCCGCACCTCGAGAATCGTCGAGTCGAGAAACTTGTACGGAGCGGCAACGTCGGAGAGGTATCATAAAAGTATCGTTAAATAGAATTGTTACCTGGTAACGTTATAATGCAGTCCCGTTACCTAAAAGGTAACGTTATAATATCGATAAAATACTTTTTAACGGTAAATTACTGTTAAAAAGTAACGTTCTAATACTGTTCCGTTACCTAATTAACGTTAAACATTTTAACGATATCGAAGGTATCGAAACGAAAATAACGTTATTTAACGGTATTTTTAATGTGAACTGGTAACGACACCAGTTCACATCATCATCATTCATGAATGAATGATGATGATGTGAACTGGTATCGTTACCAAGCCCTGCCGCGTGGTGACGTGCGCGTGGTAAAGTTGTGCGGCGACAATGGCGGCGCCGGCGGCTGTCGCGACGCTCGGCAACTTCCTCGGTGCGCGCTGCTACGTGTAGTTACAGTTACACGGCGTGACATGCTGTTATGGCGGAAACTACAGCTTGTGAATTGCAAGCTACTTATGTGTATTGCGAATGAATAAAGAGTTTTTTATTCAAGCTTTGATATTAAAAAAATAAGAAATCACTCCTGCCTTAACAGAAATAAGAGAAGCAATAAGAGAAAGGGCTATTAAGGCCCGGATATTTTGATAAATTCAATAGTTATCAAATTGATAACTATTGAATTTATCAAAATATCCGGGCATTATTATAAAGCTTGTCACCTACGGGGCAGTTTGTTTAACTACTGTTATTTCTATTTCTAACACGAGACAAATAAATTCTTTGTTTTCATAAATTTTCTGCTGATTAATATCTACGAATAAGTAGCAAGAATGTCAACGAAGTGTTGGCAGCGCTACCGATCTCTCCATAAAACTGAGCTCGGACTTTCTGTCTTTACGGGATTTGGTACTGCATGTAAATCTCGCCGCGATAAGGTCTGCATGTAGTGATGTGCCGCGTAATGAACCGTGAGATAACCACGGCGAGCGAGTGGGGTGCGGGGAGCGGGGTGCGGGGTGCGGGGTGCGGGGTGCGGGGTGCGGGTGGCCGACGGGGTTAATCATTCAATGAGGTATTCTCAAACTTCAAAAATTTCATATTATCAAGATTTTTCACACGAAAATGCCGATATCAACATATTTTGCACTCTGTCCGATGTTTAACAGCCAGTTTAAGCTATTTTATATCAAAGTTTATTTTAATGCTATATTCACTTTATTTACTTACTAGCTTTCGCCCGCGGCTCCGCCCGCGTCTATGTCGTTCCCTCGGGAATAGTACTTTTTCCCGGGATAAAAGGTAGCCTATGTCCTTCTCCGTACTCCAGAGAACTTGTATGCAAAATTTCATGATGATCGGTTCAGTAGTTACGGCGTGAAAGCGTAACAAACAAACAAACAAACAAACTCACTTTCGCATTCATAATATTAGTAAGGATAAGGATAAGGACTAGTAAGGAAGTAAGGAAGTAAGGATAAGGATAATATTAGTAAGGATTAAATGGAATCATTTCAACTCAATAAAAAGAATATTCTTAGATTAAAGACAAATTCACATAACGGATTACTGCTTGCTCAAAATTTGGCTACACCATCAGTTACCGAGTGAGCGAACTGGTAGGTGAAGTGAGGCGAGGAGAACGATACAAACTAGTCAAACCATTGGCGAGCTAAACTATGTGAATTCATATCGAAAACTATGGGAGAGCCGAGCGCCCCGAGCGGGGGAAAAAAGCGGGAGCGAGCCACGCGGTTCGTAGCACACGCTATGGCGTAGCATATCGTAGCACGTGCTACGCCAGCAGAGTGCTTGGTTAGTGATTAGTCGTAAAAAGACTGATATTAACGCGTTTTTGTAAAAGACCGTCTTATATTTGGGCTTTTTGTACTTATATGATTACTAAACTTGTCGTTTTACTGTATCCAAAAATTATATTAACTACAGATACAAAAATTTTTTAGGTATATTTCCTGATGGGAAATAAAGTCCTTGATTTTTAGGATTCTATACCCAAAGGGTGACTACGAAACCCATAGTGGGTTTCGTAGTCACCCTTTGGGTCCGTGCAAGAAAGAGTTTAGTTAACCCCACAAGAGTTCCTCATATCAAAGAAACGTGTTCTTTTTATGACATTTTTGTAGTCAATTATTGTACGTTACTAAGTACCCTTTGTCGAATTATTTTTCAAGATTGATATTTTTTATTGATTTAGAATTAAATATGTGTACTGAGCTATGCTGTCATCGCAAGCAATCTGTCCAGGAGAGAGTCAACTAAATGCCGGTGAGTACACACGGCGCGTTTAAAGCCAGGGGAGGCGGGGGAGGCGGGGGAGGCGGGGAGGCGGGGGAGGCGGGGGAGGCGCAGGGTGCGGGACACGTGGTGTTGACATACGGTATTAGCAATCAGCGCGGTGAGTCTGAAGAGCGCGATGTGTACACGAACCTGTATGTAGTGGGCTCTAGTATTCATACATCCTAATCAGGAGTGTGTCCCTTACCGAGTAGACAGAGCCTAAAAGCCACGTTGGCGTGATGGAGGGTCTAATAATATTAGCATCAGAAATGTAATCATGTGACATGATAATTTATAGTCTTTTCAACAGTGTTTTAGAAAGTACAAAATTACAAATTTTGTATTTCATGAACATTCAACTTAAAGAGTTTTTAGCATAAGAAGTTTTTTTAACTAATTTATATTTGTAGTAAGTCCTTCCAAATCACAACATGAAAAAATACTGAGAAAATCAGAAACCATTTTGGGGATTTTCATAGTATTCTGTGCAGCCAGCTGATGTCGCGCCGCTTGCCAAGCCGTCGGTTAGTTTGGGGACCAGCGACACCGCCATTACACTCTTGGCATCCGCCTGCTTATTGGGAGCAGGATTAATTAATATTGGTATGGCAGTTACTTGTCATACCAATATTAATGTCACTATATGCACCCGATTACGGCGAAGCCGAAAAAAGGGTTGATTTTTTCGAACAGTTAAAGTTGACAGCTACATTTTGTGTATGATGTGGTAGAGGCTTAGTGCTCTCAAAGCGCAACCCATAAGCGTTAACTCAGTCCGCCTGACGCTCTCTCGGAGTTGAGTCGGTATCTCTGAGTTTGTAGTTGACATAGTCCAATGATTTTATTAACATAATGAGGATTTTATATTTTATGCAGAACTATCTTAATTTTTCCCGCGACTTGACGGCCCTTCCTCGGGTATCCTATATCTATCCGGGATGAAAAATTGGGTGGGGCTGAGTTGGCGTTAGTAGCGTTTAAGATTGACATGAAAACAAGATTAACTTTGTTCTAAAGAATATTAATATTGTTACAACGTCAGAAGTATGCGGGGTTAACGTCAGAGGCGTAGTCTGGGCGCCGCGTAAAAAAGTTACTAGCAAGGCAATGGCTGACAACAGTTGCAACTTGAATTTTCCATTAATTAATAATTCAGCTTAATTCTTGCATATCAGTTTTGTCGCAGAGATAACAAAAGATACGAGTAGGTTCCTTTGCTGGACGACTTTAATACAAAGTATTCCCAGGTAATTGCCTGAATGTTTCCGCCAATACAAGGACATTGAGCATCGCGCTGGTTGTAGCAACTTGTTAAATCGTCGCGCTCTGATAAGCTGCCCCGGAGCCGGCGCAGCGACCGGCGCCGGCTGCAGGCCACGACTCCGGCGGGACACGACGACTGTAGTGAGACAAGTACCAGCCAGCTTATACTTACTTCCGACCTATTTGAAAGCAGATAAGTTTTGCTCAATAACACTGGCTTTAAGCCGGTACATTAAATGGATATTTTACATTGCTTTGCATAGTGCATTCTGATAAAAGTGGAGGCAATAACCGGGCCTTTCGTTCGAGAGTAACAGCGTTTTTAGTACTTTTTTATACTTTGAAAATTGTAGTATCTAGTTGCGGAAATCATACATTTTTAGTTACACCATATAATAAAATTTATAAATTTAAACTTATTATAGATAATGGTACGGAACCCTTAGTGCGCGAGTCCGACTCGCACTTGGCCGGTTTTTTTAATAAGCCGATGGGGTTTTTGTTCGTTGAAATCTCTACTTTCTGATGGTGTAGAAAATATACAATACTATGGTAATTGCAAAGAAACGAAAACGCTTGAATCCATTTTCTTTATCTTTATGCACAACTAGCTTTCGCCCGCACCTTTGCCCGCGTCAATGTCGATTCCTCAGGAATAGCAGTTCCCGGGATAAAAGGTAGCCTATGTCCTTCTCCGTACTTCATTGCTATTGGACTTGTTATTCGATCAATTTATAAACTAGGGGCTAGGGATTCTCTTAGAGAGTTATTCAAGGAAATTGGAATTTTAACGGTTGCGTCACAATACATTCTTGCTAATATATTGCACGTACATCAAAATATTC
The DNA here is from genome assembly GCA_947532085.1 of Elegia similella. NCBI lineage: Eukaryota > Metazoa > Arthropoda > Insecta > Lepidoptera > Pyralidae > Elegia > Elegia similella. The sequence continues at coordinate 234,020 of OX383939.1, forward strand.
ACACATATGTTAAGAATTGTCATATTCATACATACAATACTAGAAACAAAAATAAACTAGTTAATGAAGCTTTTAGACTACAGAAAACTATGAATACATTCTTAGGGCTCAGTATTCGCTTGTATAATAAAATTCCTGACAATATTACAGCTTTGCCATTTCCGAAGTTTAAAGACGTTACAAAAAATATATTATTGAAAAGAGCTTATTATGGCATTAATGATTATTTCGTTGATACGAATGCTTGGAGTCGAGACCTCGAGTGATATGCAGGACTTCTCTAAACGCTTTTATTTTTATTTTATTTATAATTGTTTGCTTTTTTTGTTGCTGCTATTTTATTTTGTATAATTGTCTAAAATCAACTCTCAAATGTAAAACATGTATATGTTCGCGGTCAACGAGTGCCGACAATTAGCTTTTGAGTTTTATGCTTTTGAGATCGAGTAAGTCATGCTCACTAAAATGTTCAAACTGGTGGCGGCGTTGTGTGTCGGGTCGTCGAGTTCCCTCTAATATGGTTGAGCTCAGCGATGGCTGATCCATGCGTCAACTCGTGAACGGGTGCTGTCGGGGGGAACAGGTCTGCTCGGCCATTTTGAGACTTTTATCATATCTGTTGTTGTTGCACGATCGATCGCTAACATAACGTGTTCCACAAAAATATGTAAATTGAAATTGTATATAACATGACATTTGAAAAAAAAAAGAAAAGATAAAAATATCATACAAATCCCTTCAGGCAAGTAGGCGACCAATATTGTTGAAAAGAGTTTCTTTCGGCGTCTTCTTCTCTGCAGTGGTCGGTTCCGAAACGCTAGTAGTTTGTAGCTTTTGATAGCATTTGAACAATAATTAATATTTTGAATATAATATAATCAGTATTATTTAAAATGTGAATTGAGGTGAAAAAGTGCCTGAAAAGGCCTATTTTCTGAATAAATCTTTGAATCCAGAGAACTTGTTTGCAAAATTTCATGATGATCGGATCAGTAGTTACGGCGTGAAAGCGTAACAAACAAAAAACAACCAAACTCACTTTCGCATTTACAATATTAGTAAGGATAAGGATATTGAGCTATTAAAATGGATTTGATTATTAAAATGAACAATTACTCGAAAAAAATAAGATGCCATGTGTTCGAGCTTACTTTGGAAATTTGTCAGCTACTTTTATACTAAATGAGAATCTTATAACAAATTGAGATACTATCGAACAATAGCCAAGTCACTATCAAGCAGCGGTCGAGGTACTGCTGGGTACAGTAGATAGAAGATCGTAGTAGTAGGATGGGATAACATCGAGAAAGGATCCGCCACACTCAGTTATCAACATGTTACTTCGAGGAAAATAAACTGTTTTCTACGTGACGTAATCTTGTATCTCCACACCAACATCAACCTACAATCAACACCTCGTAATGTATGGCGTTATGGCTAACACCATGGCCTGCATTGCACAGTCCCTAACTGTCCTTTAATTACACCTAATATACAGTCCACGAGCCCAAATGCCTGCATCCATTCTTTTTCCTTTAATTTTGGTTTATTCTCCTAATTGTGCAATGTATCTCATCCTACCATTTTTTTCACTTTTTATTATTTTCAAAGACTTCAGCCATGGTCATTTTATTAGGCTGAAGTGAAAAACAACTTTTTAAGAAATCCGTCAGTACAGTTTTCTTCACCCTCGGAACGCAACAGCAACTACACTCATTAAATCGTCGCGCTCTGGCGATCGCAGGACGCCGGACGCCAGAGTCGGGCCGGCACGGCAGCCGGACACGGCAGCCGGACACGGCAGCCGGACACGGCACATCCAGCCAATGCTGACTTCTACTTCCGACGACTTCACAAACGTTTTCCTTGTTTATTTAAAATAAAAAGCTTTTTCAATGAAAATAATACTTATAATATAAAGTTTTATCTGTAGGTACCCAAATCCCTATGTCTATATATTTCACAGAAAAATTTAATACTGTTAAGCATGATGAAAAAATATCTGCTAACTGTATGTTTTCCAAATTACACGTTTCAAAATATTGACGTTTTATTTATAATCGTAGCTTGAAATAAATGATTTATTTATTTATATTGATTATTTCGGATTTTAAGTTTGGAGGTGAGCGAGAGAGTTATTAGTATATAAGTTTGTAGCCTAGCTCTTAAATATCTGATAGTATGTATCAATCTTTTATTGGCATTGCGTGAAAGGAAACCCAGAAAATAATAATTTTTAGCAGGAATAGTGAATTCGTCTGCCGTTGCCCTTTTTTCGTGTCTCTCATTTTACACAGGAAACCCGCATACAGGATTATTCCTTAGTAGGTAATCTAATCATCTATGAAAGAACAATGCCGATTCGACTATGGGAAGTGGCGTCTTTTTTTTTTTCGCGCGGCCACTGACCAAACCTTGTTTTTATTATAGATAATAGCATCATAAACAAAACGTAATATGAAACATATACCTCTAAACTCAGTCCGAGCTGAGTTATTTGAGTTTGAAATCAATAAATAATCATATATTTTAGAAGGCAATTTTCGTCAAAAAAGTGGCAGGTTAATTGAAATATGGAATAAAACATTATTTTTGGACTTTTTTATTATCACTTTACCCATTTGAGACCTTCCCCACCAACAGCAAACGTTGTTCGGCGAGTTTAGTGGTACTGGTGAGTCATCGGTCATTATGCGAACAAAGCAGATCTATCCGTGGGTACACATGTAGCGAGTGTCCTTGCGCTAATCCCTTCCCCCACCTCCTTTCCGCCATCTCCACGCGCCACTCAGCAGGTATCTATTACCTTCCTGCTTTCACAGGTTCAATCTCTGATTTGATTGATTCTTTCTTCGTGAAAGCAAGCGTTAGGAAAGATTCAATTTCACTCACCGTTCTGTCTTCGTGTCGTACGCGTATGTAATTCCAGTTTTTATATAGGAGTGATCAAACTACGACTTGGCCTGTTTAATTGACTCCGACATTGATATCTTACCTTTGTGGATTGGCTTGTTATATGGACCTTACTGATATTCCCCCTGTGTAGTGAATCGACTTGTGTATTACGGACTCTGATTGCCAATATTGTATGTGTGTACAAAGATGGATCGTAGACAGTGCATTGCTTGTCTTCGAAGTATAAGTAGAAGTAATAACAGTACAAGAAGGTCCTACCCTTTGACTGCGCAGTGCTTCCAACAACATCAATTCCTGATAGATTTTCTGGGAAGAAGTTATAAATATTACAGTATTATATGCCTTCGGGCGTCTTCTGACTGATCATAGACTGGTTGAAGCAATATTATTAGCAATAGAAGCGACCGCGGAAACTAAGAACAATCTAGGCGATTATATCATTAATAAAAATATAAACGCAAGAAGAGCAGTGTTCCTGACGATTACAGCAGAGGATCTTAATCACATAGTCCATGACTTTCCTGTTATTAGTATGGACGAGTTAATTATTTATGCCTTGGGAACTTATCAAATCAAACAAGCTCGTAGTTATTACGGAGAATAGAAGTATGTAGAGATATGGACTTAGATAGAAAGTCTCTCAAAGAACATAATATTACAGTCACAAATCCAATGACAATCTCGAATTTATTATACGTATATTTTAATAGAAGGTAGTATGGGAGGCAGGCATGCTATATGCGCCCATTACTGCAGTTGCATTATCGGCAAACGAACGCTTGGCTGCTGTTCCCACGTCATGTCAGTATTATGGTACTTAGCATGGGGGAGATACTTATTTCCCTGTTCACATTTTCTTTTGTCCTGTATATCACCGCACCTATATTATTGTTGCAATAACCTTATTATGTAGGTAAACCTGACGTTTTACAAATAAAAGTACCTACGCGATCAATGTATGTATATGTTTTTTACCTGTAGTTTTTGTGTCACGACTAAAATCAAACAAATATTATTATAGGTAAAACGAATCTATTGTTAACCTCTTTTACGCTATTCATACTATAACAACCAAATAATATAAAATCTTAATTGGTTGCGAGTTATACTGTAATATTTATAAGAGTTGGGAATTATTAAATAGACACACTTAAAAATTAGCTGGCAATTTATTTTCGGATGTATTGTGAAAAGAGAGAGAGGGCAGTACATACCTGCGCTGTGGTGCGCAGGGTTGGCAGAGAGGAGGCGGGGGAAGGGTACTATATATCTGTGTATACTAGGCTTTTATCTGCTTGACTCACCAATACAACTAAACTCAAACAAGGTGTGCAGATGGTGGGGGCCGGCCTCAAAGGGGTAAAGTAATAATAAAAATGTTCAAAGAGAATTGTTTTAGTGCATATTTTCATTTAAACTCGCGATTATGATAAAAATTGCCAAATAGAATATATGATTATTTATGAATTTTAAACCCAAATACTGACTGAGTTCGGACTGAGTTTAGAGGTATATATGTCATAATAAGTTTTGTTTAGTATGCTATTGTCTACAAGAAAAACGTAGTAGGTTTGGTCAGTGGCCGCGCGAAAAAAAAAAGACGCCAATAACCGGCATTGCCCTTTCCTGAAATTATTTTTCTTTACAGAAACCATTAAGTAATGGTCGGTGAAAATGACCGTATTAAACATACCCAACTGTAATATAAGCTACCTACGTCGCAGGGTCGCGCGCGATATAAAGACGCGGGCGCTCGCCGCGCCGCGCCGTCCTCTTTGTTGCATAAACCAAAGTTTCTCACGGCCTGAGTTTTCCACTTCATCGACTGTATGCTGCCACTGCTACCGAGAGACGTTCGCATTCAGTCTACTACAAACAATATTCCACACATGGCAGGAGCTTTAAAATTTTAAAGTAGATTCATTTATATAATACGTCTGCTTTTTTACAAAAAAACTTATTAATAATGAATATCTTTTTTCTTCCATTATGTCATACTCGTAACACTACGTTTGACATTTTAACACAAGGCACTTAGTGAGAGAGCTACAGTAATGAGCTCCTCGTCATTGTTTCTGTGTACTTAATAAAACTTTTAAACCCTCAACGTAAACCTGGTAAGAGTGAGGATTTTCTATTTTCAAAGCTAAAAGCCAAAGTTATTGTGGTGTCGTGAGCTTGTTTCATTAAATATTTATTCATTAAACGGTGGAGACGGCGAGCGTAAGAAGCTTGTAAAGGTAGGCTGCGAGCGGGGCGGGCGGCGGCGCGCACCGTACGCTTCAATTAGAAGGCGGTGAATATGAAAGGATCACAATTTAATTAAAAAGGTCCTTTTTAGCCGCGTTACAATCAACTTTGAAATTAGGCGTGTTTCAGCAACACTGTGGGCTTGTTAGCCGATAATTAATTAAGGCTTCAAATTCAATTTCAGAATAAATTATTCATTTGAGTGCGAGACCCGCGACGGGCGCTGCTGTGCCGGCTCACGGCCACGGGACACACCGCGTCGTCTTCGCGCCATCTTGTTCATTATGTCAACACTGGTCATTATAAATGGAGAATGGAGGCCAATTCGTATTTCTGATTCACTCCTTATCACTTATTCACTCTTATCATTTGATACTGCAAAAAATATAGAAAATAATACAACTGTCCTGTCTCTCTTTAATCAATTTCGCCTGACATCATACTCTTATGTTACTAACTAAACAGCATTAAAAAGCATTTTTAAGTATAATAGCTGTCAAGACAGGACCATTTAACGAGGAATACTTTAAGCACTTCAAAGGGATCTCGATTTGAGCTGGCTTATGCGATGTCCTTAAAAAGCGAAATATCATTGGTCCTACGGATTAATCCTACTATTACTAGTACTGTTATTATTCCAACATAAATCGGAATGTATCGTTCAAAAACAGCAGACTAATAGTGGCGGCTACTACGAATGATTCTTACCATCTCCTATTTGCGATAATTGAAAGAACCATTTCACCACTATCCCCTATTTTAGGAAATTAAAAAGATAGCTTTGTATCAATGCATAGCAAGATATACGCCATTTTGTTTTGTTTTTTTATTATCTTAAGAAATTTGAAATCTCTGCGTTTATGTGTAATTAAACACATACAAATAGGTATAGAGAAGCGCGGAATAAAACTCATTATATCCAATGGATATTGTGAAGTACAGTATATTTTGTCACACGTCATTGGCTCGACAATACACCGTATGCGTAGGCACGCGTCTATTTTCTCTAGCGGGACTAACAGTAATGCCCACCAAAGGCTCTACCTCAATATACTGACAGCACGAGATAGTAGATACAACTACTTACTTGTATTGCTGTAATTGTACTGTCGATCAGTAAGAAGGAACATGTGTTTCAACTCGATCAGTGATTTCAAACTTAGTGATCAACCAACGAGTCGCCCAATACGTACGTGGTTCAGTCATCTGTATTCGTCTTAACTCGGCGACGGCGGCGAAGGACCATCCGATAGGGTGACGCGTGACGTGACGCAATGGCTTGAAAGAAAGCGAGTGACGAGGCTTATCGCTGGGACCACGGAGGCTGGGACTTTTCAGCTGTCAGCACACATGGACTGCTGGCGACGCAGACACATTTATTTTATCAACTGCCTAGAGTGATTTGAAAAATGCCCATCATTTGGTTTTCCACCCCGAACATGACATTACCTGATAAATGATGCAGTGTGTTTTACGTATGTAAGTCAACACACAGACCGCTTTTATGCTTATGTTTGTTTATTTTATTGTCAGTGTATTCACAAAATACTTATTGTTTTCTATAATTAGCTTTCCGAAGCAGTATTAAATAAAAAAAAAACATCAACTACAACTTTAATAATTTAATATATGGAAAATCAATTTAAATATCGAAAAATAAACAATTGCAATCACCAAAAATAAACGAAAAACACAATAACAAAATAATTGTCACTTGCACGAAATGTCCTTATCGGAGATGTTGACGCTTCGACGGACGAGGAGCAATTGGGCCTCTTAACGATACTCGATTGCTTATAAAGACACGGCCGGGGTAAACAACATGGCGGCCGTTAGTCGGCTAACACGGCCTCTCCTGACTGTGCTTCGTCCTCGAGCACCTGTTCGCCTTGCTCATCCATCAGGTCCACCATATTTTCTGATGAGGATTCGGCATCATCATCTTCAAAATCTAGGGAAATATTGAAAATATTAGTCGCGAATAAACAAAACGAAATTGGCCTATCCTTTCATACAAATCACATTCAAGGCCCTCTTTCAGATATAACACACATGTAATGCATATTCACAACCACATTTACATAGGCATTATGCCGGTTTCACAAACATATCATCACTTCGATATGTGATCATACGTTCGTGCCTAAACTACGAGTTCACTAGCAAAGTTACTGCACACAACACAATCATCCGTCCATCTTCTATCATTATAACACTGCTGCAGTGTTCTAACGTTTTGGCTAGCTAAATAAACCTATACGATCGTAAACCCCACATGTGTTTAGGGCAGAGGCGGAATGGTGCGTCGCCAGCATGACCCATGACACATCACTGGACAGAGGCAGTATGACGCTTGTCCACACCGTGTTTAGAACATAATCGTCCATGACACGTACAACGGACAGAGGCAGTATTACGCTTGTCCACATCGTGTTTAGGACTATCGTCCATGTCACGAACTAGACAGAGGCAGTATTACGCTTGTCTACCACGTCCAGGGCTATGTAGCTTCCAGACGACCAGGCATCGACCAGACAGGCAGCATAATGCTCGTCTGCAGCAGCAGAGGCTCTACAGCCTCTCAGCAACATTGGTCAAACAAGTGCCCGCTTGCCTCGCAGCTGCTCAATTACCTTTAATAACTGAGACATAAGACTGCAACACATAAATAAAAGCAAATTAAACTCACTTTCAAAGAAGGCGGCACAGCTTTCGGGACCCCATTCCCCTTTCCACATGACCATGTACTGCGCTGCTGCTTGTGTTGTCTTTCCACGAGCACCGCTCAGTAACTTGAGCTCATAACGATCACCCGGCAGAGTCCTCGTAACTCTGTAGGGTCCTCTCATACCAGAATCAAGTTTTCCCGTGGATTGAGAATATTTTATAACGAACACCAGGTCATTTACTTTAAATGATTTAGGTGGGTGTCGGTTGCGATTCACACGGGAATCCTGAGCTTTTTGGTTCCCCTTAAGCAACTCGTTAGCACGACCTCTGCAGATTTCGCGCCAGGCCTCCCGATTTGGGTGCGCATTTTCAATTGCCACATCACGAACCAAGGTCCGGAGCACTGGAGTCATGGCATCAATGCCAACTAGCAAGTTCAATGGGGAAAACTGAGTGGTCTTTTGCTTAGTCATGTTTAAGATCAATTGGATCTTACAGAGACCATCTGACCATAGAGCATTTCTACTACTTTCCAAGCGGATGAGATTCAGGACCGTGCGGATATATCGCTCAGCCTGACCGTTGGCATTGTGCATCTCCGGCGTGATATAGTGTATGTCACAGCCTAAGTCAGTTAGCCAAGTAGTAAAGTTGGATCCCTCAAACATACGGCCACGATCACATACTACAAGTTTGGGAACACCAAATAAAGAAATCGCGTTATTGAAAACACGTTTCAGCTCATTGGCGTCCTGGTGGCACATGGGATAAAGGAGGCAGAATTTGGTAAAAGAGTCCACCAAGACAAAGACAAATTTAAACCCATTTGAAATAGGTAATGGACCCAACGCATCAACATGAACTGTGCTGAATGGGATATTAGGCTTTTCCCAAGACATTATTGGCTGATGGGGAGCCCTGGGTACGCGTTTTTTAGAAATACAAGTTAGACAATGTGAAATATATTTTTGAACAAATTGCTTCAAACCTGGAAACCAGAAGTGCTTTCTTATTAGGTCCAAGGTTTTATCCACTCCCATATGGCCATGCTCATCATGAAAGATGCGCAATAAACTAAGTCGGTGGCCCTTGGGAATAAAACAAAGAAGACGAGTCTCCTCACCAATGGGTGAATAGCGGTAATAAAGCAAGTTGTTCTGAGATACATAGCGTTGCGCATCCAGGTTACCCTCAGACAATTTCGTGATGAGTTCTTGCGTTTCACTGTCTGCGCCTTGAGCAATCTGTGCCCAGTTTAGAGGTCTATCTATGTGGTTTACTTGCGCCACTGGTGGATTCCTGCTCAGATAATCTGCGTGAGCCATTGCTACGCCTTTCCTATATTCGATAGTGAAATTAAAATCCTGCAGGTAAATCCACCAGCGTGCAACGCGTGGAAGCAGGTCCTTTTTACGCTCAGTGGCCTTCAGAGCATTGCAGTCTGTGATTATTTTAAACTGAACTCCTATGAGATAATGTCTAAAATGTTGAAGTGCTCTGACGACCGCCAACGTCTCTAACTCATATGAGTGGTACCTGCTTTCAGCGCCTTGTGTGACCTTGCTAAAATAAGCTACCACTCTTTTGTTGCCATCACTATGTACTTGCATAAGTACTGCGCCATACCCCGCACTACTGGCATCCGTGTGTAGCTCAGTAGGCAAGTTGGCGTCAAAAATTGCAAGTATTGGTTCACTCGTTAAAACACTTATCAGTTCACATCTGACCTGTTCCTGTTCGGACCCCCATTCAAATTTAACATCTTTTTTCGTAAGACGTGAAATACTTGCAGTTTTTGTTGCGTAGTCCTTAATGTAGCGTCGAAAATAGCCCGCTAGCCCTAACAGTTGCCGAACTTGTTTGACATTGCTTGGGGCCGGTACATTTTGTAGCGCTTCTATTTTTTTAACGCTCGGTCTAACCTGACCATGGCTTATGACTCGACCCAAGTATTCAATTTTAGTGGTAAGGAATGAGCATTTACGAATGTTTATCGAAAACCCAGCTTCGGTGAGCGTTTCCAAAACGGATCGTAATAATTTTATTCCATCACTGACTGTCATGCTCATCAACAGAACATCATCAATGTATACCAGTACCTCACCGGCATCGATAAACCTTCGCAATGTCTTGTTGATAATCCTCTGATAGACTGTTGGAGAGTTGCAAAGGCCAAAAGGCATTTTTAAGTATTCGTAATGCGATTCGGGCGTTACGAACCCAGTAAGATGTACTGATCCTTCATCAATTGGTATCTGATGAAAACCAGACGCCATATCAAGACTTGTGAAGAATTTCGAGCCCCCAAGACGATCAATGTGATCATCGATCAAAGGAAGCGGATATCTATCCTTAAGAGTGATTCGATTGAGTGCTCGAAAGTCCACACACATCCTGTCAGTGCCATCTTTCTTTTTGACCAGAATGATGGGGCTCGCATACTCAGACTCGGATTCCCTGATAATGCCTTTCTCCAACAAGTCCTTAATTATCTCCCTCACCTTTAACTTTTCTAAATAGGACAAACGATAAGGATGATAAGCTATTGGTACTTCACTGGTCAAATTGATTGTCATCTTACCGGTTTTTACTGTTGTAGTGGCAGTGCCAGATATAAAAAACTCAGAAAAATCATTAATGACAATCAGTAAGGTGTCCAGTTCAGTTCCTGTCAAGGGCGTGTTAACACCACTCAGCTTATCAGCGTTTACAGTATTTACAGTTGTAATCTTATTAGTGCTATGCGTCAGGTACTGACAATCTTTAGTTCGAACAAATGTCACTCCATCTCTGTTAAGAACATCCGTTCCGATAATTAGAGGCGTATTCATATACGATGAGGGAACAATAACAAACTCCACCTCCAATGAGATACTCTTAAGCTCTACGGTAAGTGTCACATATTCACGTGCAATAATCTCACAAGAGCTTATGCCCTTCAAAACACAATAGGTTGGTTTCGGAGAACACGAAAAATATTTAACTACGTTAGACGAAATTAATGACACATTGATTGCACCACTATCTATCAGGACGTCTATCGGTATTCCTTGAATAACCGCAGTACCAATATCACTGTCTTTTGACGCGTTTAACTGTTCCTTACACAAATTAACTTTTCTTTTGTTGTTTTGTGACGTAGAACGTGCTTTCGCAAAGCAGTCGCTCTCTTTATGCCCCACTTTTTTACAATAAGTGCACGTAACCTTAGAGGGTAGAGGATCTGACGGCTTTTGTCTCTTAGGGCATTTATTTTGAGTATGTCCAGGTTGATGGCAGTGGTAACACTTGATTTTGTTTGAAGTATCCCCACGCCTTTTGTGAGAAACACCACTAGAAGTAGAAGCTCGATTTTCTATTTTACCACTGCTAGGTTTTAGATATATAGCTAGGAAAGAAACTAAATTTTCAACTGTAAGATTGGTGTTTGCGGCCGGCTCGCGAACCTGTGCATCACTTATACCGCGTATTACAATTTGAACCATCAGATCCTCGCTTAGCCCTTTAACGATACGTAGACGCAACAACGATCGTCGAGCGTACTCGGCGTATGTTGAAAACTGATCTGACGACGTATTCATAACGTCAAAAAGTATGCCCGCGTGGTCTATTTTACGAGGACAGAGCGACACAAAATCTTTTTTGAAATTGGACCATGAACGGTCATTTGTAGTCCACTCGTCAAGCCATGTTTTTGCGTCTCCCTTAAGACAAGTCGCTACTCGTGAAAGGCATTCTAAATCATCCCAATTATTCGACAGCCGGGCACGCTCCACTTCACTACACCATACTTCAAAATCATGGATTGACGGGTCGAAGTTAGACACATAGTATTTATGAGATTTTACACGACTTACCGAAATAAGCGCTTCGGCGAGAGATTGAGCCGTTACATTGGCACTGTCTTCTCGATGGGACGTGTCACAATCATCTCGGGGCAGTGGAGTTCTTGACGTACGCACAGAACTTTCCTCAACGGCATTTAATCTTGAAATTATGGTATCCAAAGTATGTCTCACGGAACTACTCTTACTACGATGCCGATGACGGCGCGATCGAGAGCGTGAGTCGCGATGGGACCGCCGTCGCGACTTGTGCTTCGATTTATTACGCGACACTTCCACTGAACTACTACGCGAACGAGATGATCGGGGCATGTCGAAACAAAATTAGCGATTGTTTATTTTTCGTTGTATTTAACTATCTAAGTAGGCACAGAGCCTATCCCACTTCTGAAATTAGCTTTCCGAAGCAGTATTAAATAAAAAAAAAACATCAACTACAACTTTAATAATTTAATATATGGAAAATCAATTTAAATATCGAAAAATAAACAATTGCAATCACCAAAAATAAACGAAAAACACAATAACAAAATAATTGTCACTTGCACGAAATGTCCTTATCGGAGATGTTGACGCTTCGACGGACGAGGAGCAATTGGGCCTCTTAACGATACTCGATTGCTTATAAAGACACGGCCGGGGTAAACAACATGGCGGCCGTTAGTCGGCTAACACTATATTTACGAAAAACGCTTTCCCTCACGTATTTTAGTCGGAGAAGCCCACAAGTTTCAGCCTTTTCAGAAGACCATCTGCAGGCAATGTATAAAAAATAAGACGCAGATAACACCCGGTCGCGAGGTGTCGACACCATCAGCTTTTTGCACATATAAACTCGACCAGCTGATCGATAAATTTGTATAGAGAAAACATATTTTATTTTTTGTTATTTTCTGATGAAAGACGCAAAACATTACTAAGTTTAGAAAGTTCATTCTGGAACATGAAATTTAAAATATGCTTAATATTTGATATATTATATTATAAAACGTATTTTTGTAAATCAAGACAATTTCAACTACGTTGAACATTTTACTGTGAAAACATGACTGATAATTATTATCCAGTTACTAATACGAATATTTTAGATATATACCAAATAGCACGAATGCAGAGGACATGTAAAATACGTACGCCGTGATGAGCTGTCAGCGGCAGGGCGCGCCGGGAATTGGTCGCAGCGCGATCTGCATACGGCGCACCCCGGCCTGGCGACCAAAAAGGTCTGAAACACCGACTAAATACAAAGACTAGGGAATCATCGAGTCCGTATTCATTCGTGCCTATGTACCTTATTTATTATGAACGATAGAGTCAATATACACGTGGAAAACTGGTTTAGCTTTTAAAAACAGCTAGCTTTCTAAAAAATCTGTTTTCAGGACTCGTCTTTAAATAAACAGCTTATTAAAATAATTACCAATGAAAGCAAAAGATACAAAAAATATAAATAAGACTTCTAGTGCTTTAACATAATTTATAAAATTATAGTGCTTTAATAAAATAGATAGGACAACTGTCAAAATATGTAACTAAATTATTGTTATAACAAAAAGTTCGAAAAACAGAAAGCACTAGTTACAACTTTTTTGTTATGATCTAGGACGGCAAACGAGGAAGCGGGTCACCTGATGGTAAATGATTACCACTGCCCAGACAACTGCAATACCAGGGTGTGACAGGGACAGGTGCATTGTCGGCCTTTCAAGGAGTTGGGGGAAGGAAATGGGGAGGGGAGAGTGAAGGATGGGCCGGACTCTCTCACTCACCGAATGTAGCATAGAAGCGATAACGCTTCTACTGGGACGTCGATTTTCTGTGAGAGTGTGGTACTTCCCCGGACGAGCCGGCCCATTCATGCTACTAACAATTCATTTTGCGAGTGGCGTGGCTCTACCACGATTCCCAAACAACTTCCATAAAGCTCTCGGTCTATCCACATGTAAAGTTTAGCAGAAAAAACCTGTTTAGATTTTTTTTTATATTATCCTCATATCACAAGAATCTCGTTATGAAAGTGAGAGGATACGTAAGTTATGAATTCGACCGTATTAGATGCTCGTCGCGATGCGATTTTCTGATGTAAAAGGTGGTGTTTGGAGACTATTATGCATGGATGGCCACTTCGTTGGTGAACATAAATATGCAATTTTATACGTCCTATTAGGAAGCGTATTATATGTATAGCGAAAATTGGTAGAGAGATAGATATTGAAGTTCCAAAAGTTGGTTTTTAAAATTATGAAAAAATGTTTTTATTTTTTCAGCCATACAAGGAAAAGTGAATTTTAAAAATTAAATTGTACTAACCCCAGCGTGTGGGGTATCGTTGAAAAGGTCTTTTAAAAAAAAGCAAAAACTGTTTCAACTATGTATACCAAACCCCCCAGTCTTGAGATAATCTAATACAAAGTTAAAATTCGAGGTGTCCCCCACCGTAACTTTTGAAATATTACTAAAATAGTTTTGAATAAAATGTGGTATATACCTCAAAACCTTCGATTCCCACCTATTTTAAAAGCGTTATCAAACCAGTGTTTTTTTTATTTTATACAAATAGAGGTAGAACTACCTAGTTTACTACTTTTTATAAACTTAATCGTGTGCCATCTGAACACTTTAATCATACGCTAAGTGTCGCTTAATACGCATAACATAAAAAAGTCGATTAGAAATTTAAATTCAGGACAGTTTATGTACAAAGGACCGTAAATGTACATATGTGCCTGTGCGAGGTCACTATAATCAACATAATAGGTATAAAGGCGTACACACAGGACCCCTTTTCAAAAACGCACGGGTCCGGCTAACCTCGTTATATTCTCCGCTATCAATTACGACCCCTCTCCCACTACCCCATAATTACGTTATATTTAATGGCGCTAATTGCACCCCACGAATTCGAATTTCAAACGAAACAGCCTTGTTTGAGCGCCGTGTTGGTTTTTCAGCTTTGGTGCCAACTGCCACTTGAGGCCCGACCTCTAACCAACCATAGAGGTCGGGCTCTAACCATCCGGAGCGATTGTTTCGTTACGTGAACGTGCCGCCACATCGGGTGGTGATATTTATAAATGGGTGCTAATTAAACAAGCTTCTTTTTAATAACATTATTCGCCTCTATAATTTTACGTTGCCTTCTAAATTACTTAGCCACAATTAACGCCACTAGTTATCTTCTATGTAAGCCACTCTAAACACAACTCAGTATGAAAATTATTTAGCATATAAATTTGTAACATGCATTCTAACAGTACCTAAACTTCTAAAATACCATTTTTAAGTGTTTATACATATTTTGCATTCACAATGCTATTTTTGATATACTCTTATTAAATTAAAAACATTATATGGTGAAAAAATTCCAAGCGGACGGGATTTGAACCTGCGACCTTAAGGCTAACATAGACCTAAGGTCGCAGGTTCAAATCCCGCCCGCTTGGAATTTTTTCACCATATTTTATTTCTTATTTTAATAAGAGTTCTAAAATACCAATTTAAGACATCAAAATTATATTTATTTAGCTCCTAATTTTTTAACTCAGTACGTTTAGAATGTATCTCATTCCACATTAAGTGATCGTCAAAATTTTGCTAAAATATTCATCAAATAGTATATTATGGCCACTAATAAATATTACCAGAAGCTATTGAGGAGAGACAAAATAAAACACATTTTTTTTTATTTTTTTTTATTGTATTACCAACATTTTACTAATAGGAATAGAAGGCTGGTACCAATTTTGGGTAAGTATTTGAGCCAAGCTGAAAACTTCTCACATACCTCTCCTATACCTCTCCCAACACGGAACTACAGACCTGGTTGGTAAGTAGCGGGGTTAGCCCGCCCCTAAATCAACCCCTAATTTTTTGGCGGCCCGGTAGGTAGAAAGTCCCACCAAAATTATCTGTCTTTTAGAGAATTTAATTTTTTAGTTAAAAATACCCTTTTCTCTAAAATTTCAAGTTGCCTCAAATAGGTAGATTTTTTATATTTTTTTTTGCAAAATATTTTTGCTCTCGTCTGGTACCTAATGTTAAAACCATGGCTAAATCGTCTGGCCTATATTTTTTGTATTCTTTAAACAATAAACTACAACATAAAAATTTGCAAATTTTTAGAAATATAAAACACACAATTAAATAAAAAAAATTAGGGATTGACTTAGCCCCGCTACTCACCAGCCAGGTCTGTAGTTCTGTAGTTGGCGTGTTGTCTATATAGTAGGAGAGGTATGTGACAATTTTTCAACTTGCTTCATTTGAAGCCTGCCTAAAAATGTGCAACTCTCTCCTGCCTATGAATCGAATGACGAAATTGGCTGGTCACTGTCATTTTGCAATCTCGCGCCAAATCATGTAATGACTTTTTTCACGATAAAAGAATATGATGTATTAATTAACAAAACATGCTAAGTTTTAATTAATGATGCTGTCTATAGAGCTTGAATTGTATTTTTTGAGGACATTGTGTTAAAACTGTAAAAAGTAAAATAGTGACGAGTTGTAAAATCCGTGGCCGAGTTAGTAAATTAGGTTGCAGTGTATAAATAACAAGGACAATTCATAATAATTGATGATCTTTACTTGACGCTTTCAATAGAATATTTAGTTGCCTAGCCTACAATATTTATTGATAACATTCCGGATGTACGCATATTATCAATTAATCAATATATTATAAATAAAATAAAAAATAAAAATAACTGTAAAGTTTCGAAACGTTATGTGTAAAAATAATGTAATATACGCGATAATACCGTATTAAAGTAATTTTTGACCGAGCGAGCGAAGCGAGCGAAGCGTCTCAGTTTCCACTGGCCCAAAATTCTTTTGTCCGTCTGTCTGTCTATCTGTTCTCGCCTACAGGTCGCATTTCTTAACCGATTGTCATGAAATTTTGTAAGCAGGTTCGGTAAATATCGGGTGGCGCAAAAGTACTGGCACTAAAGAAAATACTTTTATTTTTTTTATATGACATTTTCTGTCATTCTGTTTTTGAAAATTGTGTAGTGAACAAATGTAAAATACACTGAAAATAAACATGGACCGTTTTACTCCCCAAGAACGTGGAATAATTGTGTGAGGGACGCTTTTCCAGGCCGAGTTATCTCTCGTTTTGGCGATTTGCCTTGGCCTGCAAGATCACCCGATCTGACCAGTCCAGACTTCTTTCTTTGGGGTTTTTTGAAATCTCGGGTGTATGTGAACAAGCCACAGACTCTCGCAGCTCTAAAAGAAAACATTCGTCAAGAAATAACGAACATATCGCAGGAAGTGTTACGGCAAGTTATGCAAAATGTCATAAATAGGGCTCAAATGTGTATCAACTCTGGAGGTCACCATTTAAAAGACATCATCTTTAAATCCTAATGGTACGAAATTTAATGGCACAAATATACATTTAAAAAAACCTAAATCTAGTTTTCTAATTTAGAAAAAATGTTATAGCTGAACCAAATAGGGTCTTTACTTTTGCGCCACCCAGTATATAGAATTTTTTTGTCGTGCCAGTTTTTCGAAATTTTAAAAAATGGCGGAGATATGGGGGTCCGAAACTTAAAAAAACTTATAGCACAGCTATTTGAAAAAAAATCAAAAATTTCATTAGACTTTTTTGTTACTGAACAACTTTTTTATATGATAAACTTGAACGTGTTTATAGTCGGCAATTTGCCCAAAAGTTGTCTGAAATCGATTTTTTGTATATATTTTTTGTATAAGTGCAATCAGTATGATGTCGTAAATACAAATCTATGGTATGATAAGTATGAAAATGGTGCGTAGTAACTGTGACGTCGCCGACGTCAGAGAAAAAATGTTTTTTATATAAACATATTGTACCATGTGCAGTATCAAATAAAACGGCTTTATGACTAGATTACACAGAAATAAACTTCACTCCCATATTGCTCATACCCACAGACTATATGTAGTACAAAAGTCAAATATACATTGAAATGAAAGAAGTTGAAGTATGTGAAGTGGGAGAGGGAGTGAAATTGAACAACTTTCCCTAAGGAACATAGGTATATCATAATATGAAAAATATTTTTTGGCTTAAAGCGTGATACTGCGAATTACTTTTATGATTGAAAACACTGAATAAACATAGAATCCTGAAATAAAAATAAATAAAAAAGATTCACATGTTATCCTGTGACTTGAACCTGGGCCTTATAGGTGCCGGCCACTTCTTTACGTAAAATTCGCATGTTTGTCTGCCATAGTAGTTGAAATTAGCGTCCTATTAAAATTTTGACCAATTGGTAACAACTATGAAACCGGGTACTTTGCCTCCCATTAACCCATGCTAAGTTCGGTATTCCGATATTTCCGATCTTGATGAGGATCACTCCAACTTAGTTAAAGTGTACAAAAGCATACTAAACAAGCTCACGGGCCGTGTTTCCATACAAGAGTAGTCCCCTGATTCCTCGCCGGATAGTACCAATAGAGCAATGATTTTGTACTAAAAAAATCCGTACATTTAAATTTTTTATAATTGAATTATTTAAAGAGATATGAACCTTCAAAAACATGAAAAATTGGTATGAATTTTCGTTGTGTTCAAACATCAAGAAAACAAATTTGGGCGATTATATAAGAAAAAGAAAACACATAAACACAGCCATAGCTTATTTTAATTTTTTAATGTAAAAAGAAATTAAATCGGTTAAGTTTTGGAGGAGAAATCAGAGGACTACGAAGCGTTAATTTTGTGTACTTTTTATAGGTTTTTTCCGGCCGAGCTGCAGTTATCTCTATCGCACTCTGCGGGGTTTGTTTGGGCACGCGGCTCGACAGCAATAGATATTATAAATACCTATTTTTTCAATTCTGTCGAGCTTAGTGTTTCCTCTTAAAAAAGGGTCTGGTCGGGTCTTCTGGTAAGAGGAATGTAGGTTTAAATTTCCATTACCTCTGGTACCTAATTAAGAGCAGCGGGGATTGGGAAATAGTAACTGAAGGAAATCATCCTTTAGTCAATTAGAATATCAGTAACAGATATGTTTTAGAGCACTGGAGGGCAAATGTTGATGTTAGTTGTAAGGGCTCGCGAGGTCTACTGTTCTCGCAGAACCACTAGTATTTAAATGTGTAACAATCGCGAAAACATTAGAGACCATTGTCCAACCTCATTACTTAATTATACGTTTCCGAATGCGAACACCTAAAATGATGAGCTGTCACGTGGGTTGCGTGCGCGTGCGATACAGACGGAAAATACTGTTAATTATATTTCATGCATGTGCGGCACGTCGGGATGACGACGTAATTATATTACGTCATGTTTGACAATTTGTCATTTGTTACCGCAGGCCCCAACGCCCGGATAACGGAATACTAAACGGACACCTCTGAAGCCTACATATTCATCATCATCAATCAATACTAATAATAAATCTATAAGGGTTGGTCATAGAGTAAGTTATAAGCTCTATACATGATACTGAAACTAAATTGACGATTATCAGATTTTTTCTGTATGTATGTCTTTCTATAATTCTTAAACGATTTGAATAAATTTTATGAAACTTGGCAGTTAAACATATCAACGTACTGGCCATATGATAGGCTACTTAAATTTTTCTCCAGTTATGATAAGGCATGGCCCCCATACAATTGTATGCGAACGGAGTAGGCTGGGCGCTACATCATACATTCATCACGGGTGTTAGTTAGTCAGACTTACTAAGCCTCCGAGACAAAGATATTATCTTGTTGGCTTTGTGAGGATAATACCTATGTACGTTCTTATTCCTCTCATAGATTTCTAGAAGTTTTCTTATTAAAACGCGCAAGGCAAGGGTGAAAATTCCAAATTGAATAAACAAAAGTTTAACTGTTGTGGTTTGTAGTGGTGTTTAGGCTAGGGCTCTAAAGGCACTCTTTTTTGCAGACGAAATGCTCTCTCCAACTCAGCTGCTCGGTCCTATAGCTTAGTACCATATTGTACGGAATGCACCGTGGCGAAGTGGTAAGCGCGAGCTGCCTCCTTCAAAACAACTCGAGCCACCCTCCTGAGCGCAAAACAGGCGCAGTTTACCGCATGTTTTGGCTATATATTTTTCCCCTGTCAAGCCTCTGTCGATTTTGAAACCGAGTATAAATAAAATAAATATTTTGGGACATATCACACAGATTGAGTTAGTCTCGCAGTAAGTTGTCAACTTGTGTCGTAGGATGCTAACGCAACGATACTATATTTTATAATAGATATTTATTTAAATAAACATCTATTTTAGATTAACCTGGGTAATCTAAAAAAGGTCGTTTTCCTTCTTAACCTGACCGGGGATCGAATCCAGGAACTTTCGAGTCGCAGTCTGCCGTGTTAACTACCACGGAGCTCGCCAAGAATCGCAATATCCTCTCATGGAATAAACAAACGGAGAGGCCTTTGTCTAGCAGTGGACTAAATTATGGCTAAAATAATCTGGATTCGACAATCGTCTGAAATTTGTTATCCAAGAGGGTTACAAATAACCGTGTCTTTCCCTCGGATAGTAGAGAAACCGTTATAAATATAGGTCAGTAACATTCTAATAAATTTCCCGCACGCATCCAATAGTCCTGAACGCCTGGCGACTTGCGAGGTTCTTTCAGCGTATTCGTGTCCCGGTGCCAAACGACGATTGTTTAGAGGAGGGGCTTGGCAACGCTGGCAGGACGGGACGCCGTCCGCTGGGAAATAACATAATATTATTTTACAATCTTGTGTATTTACATTGTAACCGCAATGTTAACTGTTATTATGTAATATTTTTGGGACACTAATTTCGGCATTCCTATAAAAAATCGGATTTGTATTGTTACAGAGGAATGTTAGTTAAGTAAATTTGAGGTAACCTATCTTACTTTCAAAGGGTAGAGTGATGTGTTGTATAAACTAAATTAATTATTTCACATACTTTAGTTAGTCATCACTTATTTTACGAATGTTAAGTTTTCTAGAAAATTGGTTTTAGGAATAATAATATCACTTGATACATTAAATTATTACAATATTTTAAATAGTGGTAACAATTTTTTTAAATAATTTTACAACTCTTTAAAATAATGGAGAAAACGTTGTTTCGTTCCTCACAAATAAAGGGAATAGATAAAAATTGACCCTTTTGTTGCTGGATTAACGACAAACCGAAATATTGCAACAAATCCAAATAATAAAATAAATAAAAATAAAATAAAAATTCTTTATTTCACTCTTTTTTTTTATAGTCCATATTACGAGTACATTGTTACAGGTATGTCAGTCATTCTCTCATTTAATCATTATAATTCACATATATGTTCGTCAAAGCTAACTTATTTAATTACTTATATAACCTACTTATCTATGTGAACATGTGAGGACCCATGAGTTGAAATCCAATGCTTCCACACTGGTCCTTCAAACTTCTTAGCAATAATGCGCATGATACTATTAGGACTATCTCGGACCCTGCGCATCAGGGAAGCAGTCCTTTTGCGTATAATTGCAAAGAAATCACTGACTGTTGCTTCCGCGAACATCCCTGATGCGCTACAGAACCGAGGCAGTCCCAACAGCATCCTGAAAGCATTATTGTACTGAACTCTTAGGTTGCCGACAGCTCGTGCCGTATAGCTAACCCATAGGCTGCATGTATAGAAAGATTGACAATATGTACGGAATAACGTTACCTTCACATCCGCTGTGCATCTAGCAAACCTACGAGCCACCATATTACAGCGAACTGCCAGCGACCTTCGTTCTCTTTCTAAATCTAAGTCATCACTCAGGTTATCTGTGACTATGTGCCCTAAGTATTTAAAATGTGTGACACGCTTCAGGGGGACCCCTCCTAGAGTTGCTACCAGTCTCGGGCATGGTGCAGATTTTCGTCCAGAGCGAAATACCATTACTTCACTTTTTTTGGAATTATAAATAAGCCCATGGGACTTTGCATACGACTCGCACACTGCTATTAACTCCCTCAACGCACTGACTGATGGTGCCAACAGGACAGTGTCATCTGCATAGCTGATGTTATTAATAATTTTACCATCTATAGAGCATCCTATTCCGGTGTTACATAGCTCGTCAATCAGGCCGTTTATATAAAGGTTAAATAGAGTAGGTGAGGTTAGACCCCCCTGTCTCACGCCACACTCCATCCTATATTCATCTGATAATGCCTCAGACTATCTCACCCTATTTGTTTGATGCATATACCAGTAACCAAAAATATTAGTCAACTCACTAGGTAGACTTGTCGCACGGAGCATAGCCAGCAGCTTTTTATACACAACAAGGTCATAGGCAGTGGATAGATCCAGAAAGGCAGCATACACAGGGGTCCGACGATCAGTATAATAGCGAACTGTATACTTCAGAGCTAGTATAGCATTTTCTGTTGATAAACCCGCTTTAAACCCAAATTGAGCATCATTCAGTTTAACATGTTTGGTAAGATAACTCCCAAGTACACTGTCTAACACCTTAGCAGCTATAGTGGCCAGAGATATGGGCCTGTAGTTGTGGATGTCACTAATATCTCCTGTCTTATTTTTTACTATGGGTACTACCACAGTTTTCATGAGTTGTTCTGGTAGATATGAATGTCTAATACAAAAAGTGTAAAACATACTTAGTACCCTTGGCACATGTACACCCGCATGCAGCAGATGCTCGATGCTCAGACCGTCATGTCCCGGTGACTTTCCTTTTGTCATACTAGTTATTATCTTCCATACTTCCTTGGCTGTTATTGCCACAGGTGCTTCCGACACAACACTCTCAGCCTCGAACATCCGCTGCTCCTCCAGAAGGGGTGATTGAACCCTGAAATTATTTTTAAATAAATTAGCAATTTGACTTGGCTCAACTACACCTTGAATGCTCACAGGGAGTCCCTGCCTTTGGGAGAGTTTGTTAGTCTCTTTCCAAAATTTTACTGAAATTCTTAGACTTGTGATGGTTTGCTAAAATATCCATTTTAATCTGTTCTTGATTATTTCGGCAGTATTTCAGTTTTGACTTAAATGTTTTCCTGCTCTCTCTCATCGCATCATAATAGATACCCGATGATGGTTTTCCATACAGTGCCCACTCCTCAAACTTTAACCGAGCCTCCCTGTGAGCTTCCTTTACATGCTTGTTCCAACCTACTATGTATCCACCTTTTCTTCCCCCTCTCATTACATATGTATCCACAGCTGACTGTGTCAAAACACCAATAATGTCACTGTACATTTTATCGATAATTACCCTATGATCCATGTTATTACACATCTTGTCACAACATGACGCAAACTCACTTGGAAAATCAATTAGTTTTAACCTATCATTACACTTTTTTGTATACAACTCTATTTGCTTGTGGTTCCTGTCACCCCACTTAACCTTATTACACTCTTTACTTACTACTTTCCTCACATGTTTCATCATAGCCAGGTTACATTGCGTTTCTAGTGGGAAGTGGTCTGACCAAAACACATCATAGTTGACTTTCACACTAGATACCATAGCCATTACCGCCTCTGTCACTAAGCAGTGGTCCAACCATCTCTTACTTCCGTTACTATCACTAATAAATGTGTATGTGTCAGACCCCTCCCCCAAACACATAAAGTCAGCACACACAAGTTTTTGATCTATACAGAATTGTTTCAACTCCTTGCCAAAAAGAGTCCCTGGATGTGCATTAAAGTCACCCAAAATAATAGCTGCTTCCACATTTTGGCTATCTATAATGGACACTATCTCACTCAAACACTCTGTAAATTCCACCAAATTATCAGGCGAGTCCCACGGCATGTACACAGAAAATATCAACAACTGACCCTTAGCCGTAGTAGCCCTGATGGCTACAAGCCTATCGCTAGCACACTGAACTACTGACACAATACTAAATAGACTTTTTCGCCACAATAAGGCAACTCCTCCGTATGGTCTTCCCTTCAATATTCCTACAGACGTGTCAACTGCAGACTTACCGGCAAAGCTATAGTCAGAGTCAATATTGTCCAAAAAAGGCAGATCATAAGGCAGCAGCCACGTTTCCTGTAGTGCCACCAAATCTGCCGCTTGACAAATATTGCTGATGCACTGTCTGAAACCCTTAGCACCTTTACAATTAAAACTCACTAATTTTATATTTGTTGATGTCCTATCCATTAACATTATCGTCGTAAACGCCACCCTGCTCCCTATTCAACGCCTGTGTCTTCAGGTTGACAAATCTTCTGTAGGAGACCCCCTCTGGCCACAGATTTTCGTCCATGAAAACCGAGAGCTTATGTTTTGGGATAAACAGCTTGTAGCTCCCATATTCTTTCTGATGTTTCATTTTTATTTTTACGGGATTCACAACAACCTGCGTCTTCAACATAATGTACTCCGATATATCCTTTTCAGTGACTTCTCGATCTATATTGTAGATGTAAATTGGGATCCTGATATCTGCGGCTTTGAATTTGCTGTCGGGTACAGACATAGCTTTTCCTCTGTGTCCCACAAACTTATTTCGAGGACCACGCCTCGCTACCGTAGTCCACCCATTTTTATCGCTCACTTTCGTTGAAGGATTGAAATTTTGCAGAACCTCCGCCATTGTAGGATGCTTACTTTGGTATTCTCCCACTCCCATTTGACCCAACGCTTTACTTTTACTCTCCGTCACTGTCAGCTTATTGTCACTGTCAATTGAAATTGACTTTTCATTCGTATCATTCTCACTTTCTGACACTTTGTTTGACTTTTTTTTCACCGGTGGCGCCACTGACAGTGGAATCATCGTTTCCATGTTTGTCGCTCCGGTTCGTACAGCGTTAACTTCGGCAGGTGTGAGCGA
The DNA here is from genome assembly GCA_947532085.1 of Elegia similella. Classification (NCBI taxonomy): domain Eukaryota; kingdom Metazoa; phylum Arthropoda; class Insecta; order Lepidoptera; family Pyralidae; genus Elegia; species Elegia similella. The sequence goes on from OX383939.1 coordinate 258,522, forward strand.
GATGTCACTATCATTACGCGTACTGGAGGAAGCGAGAGCGGACATTCCACTCTCGGACACGGCGTCTTGTTTTTCTGTAGTCAGTTTTGACGGTACCTGCTGTATTTCACGATCAAAAGTTAATGATTCATGCAGAAGGCCGAACGGCCCGCTATCGACATTCATACGACTTGCACCTCTACGTGTATTGACATTATGCGTATGGTCGCCCGTCACTACATTCTTGCTATACACCTGATGTTGGTTGCCCGAGTAGTTGAGACTTAATTTTTGTAGATCTTCTTTTGTAGCATAAGTATCTTGTATTATTCCGACTTGGTTTTGTAATTTAATTATGTCATTGAGCAGCCTTGAGCAGTCGATATGGTCAAAAGAGGTTGCCGGCAGAACGTGCAAATCCTTAGCTGCAAATATAGGCAGCTCCTCCGGTTCAGTGCTTTGAAAAACCTCAATTATATCCTCCACATCTTTTCGTATCTTCTCAATTTTACCTCCTCTCCTTTTCACCAATTTCTTAGCAGCCGTCGGTGCCGACTCAAACAACAGAGATTTTGCCTTATCCACGTCTTCCGGTTTAAAACCCGACGAACACACTCTGACAACACTTTCCACATCCATTATTTTAAGCCTATTATGGATATAGGCTAACACCTCGCAAATCACGATGTTACAAGTCACGCATTTGACTCTTGTTGAAACCGCCATTATTCATTTGTACTCGTCACTGTACACGTCAAATAATGACAGCATCCCGTAGTACGTGGCCTAACTTTGCCCTATAGTAGAGAGTTATTCCTTCCCGTGGAGCCAGAAGCTCGCGAAAAAGGCCCTGAGTGTTATGAAGGGACGAGGTCGAACCGCAGTGAGTGGGGGAGGTGGCGCGCATAACGAGCCGCTGACCTCTCGATCGCAGTGAGGTCGACTCCACGAATGGAACGAAGGGCTGACGTAGCGAGCTTTCTGGCGTAGCCATCCAGACATATTGCATGTTTGTTAGCTGTATGCTACTACTTGTTTGCATATTGCATGCTGCATGCCTGCTTACATACTGCATGCTACATGCATGCTTGCATGATTGCTTGCTCCCTTACTAGCCACATGCTCTAAACTTGCTCGAATGCTGCCTGTTTGCTTGCATCCTATTTTTTTTATTACATACTGCATATTTCCTTACATGCTTGCCTGTATTTTAGTGCAACGAAGCCACAAGTGAAATTGGTTTCAATTATCATCTGTTAATATGATTTTTATGAAAAAATAGCTTTCCTATGTCCTTCTCCGTACTCCAGAGAACTTGTATGCAAAATTTCATGATAATCGGTTCAGTAGTTACGGCGTGAAAGCGTAACAAACAAACAAACAAACAAGCTCACTTTCGCATTTATAATATTAGTAAGGATAAGGATAAAGCTGAATTTTAATTGTCTGCCATTAACTGTTATTTTTGATAATTTTGGGAACGTTTTTTACAAAGCTGATCTTCTCACCAAAGTGGAATGTCAAAACATAAAGATCTCAAAAATCGGTCTTCTATAAATCTGTCAGTTGTATTTTCGGTAAAATAAAATTATGGAATACAAAATAAAAGAAGAAACCATTACAGACAAATTATTTTATTTATCTCATTTAAGCTAGGTAATCATAACTTATGCCTTGAAATAAGAGCAAAATGGTACAAGAATTAAATATTCATAGGAACAAAATAGAGAGATGAAGACTAGGCCTAAAGAAGTGTGCCTAATAAATCTTTACTATCTTATACAAAAATACAATTTTTAAGAGACGTTAATGCAGTGATTGCCCTTGCCTTTCCCATTTCACCCTAGTAATTATACACTAGTGGTCGATGAAAAAGGCATAACTTGAGTCAGATTGGCCTACGAACTAAGAGGCATAGGTCGAGCCGGGCGATATTGAACTGCCCTACCTGGGACCTTTGACATAAGGGTCGTGCTCTTATTTCACTGAGCCACTACCCATTCTAATACCAACATGATTTTGTTTAACTGTGCCGTGATACAAATTGTACAGCTTTTTTCGCACACGGACTTTAAACAGCTCCATGTTATGAGGATGAAAATAAATATAGCAAAAGCAGAAATTCATGAATTTTCTTTAGTTTTTGTTCCTTCCTTGGCATGCCTGAACTTGTAATAGCATTAACCGTTCGCAGCCAGGCTGCAATCAGGCCGCATTCACCGCGACACGTGCCTCAAGTCGTACAGTGCGATGCTATTTAGACAGCGGTCTGTAACAAAATGGGTCTAGCACCTTTCACGGTAAACCTGAGAAAATATAATACAGGCGCTACCTTCAATTCTACAGATTTCTTTAGTATTGCCTTCAAGTTGTTATGGCATGGCAGCTAGACTGTTGCCATCAAACCACATTCACCACGTACCTAACGTGCCTCAAGGTGCGATGCTATTTAGGAACCGGGAATAATATACGGTCATAAAACATTTCAATGTGTAGTGAGAGTCAAACCTGCTATTATTAGATAATAATAGCTGCAGCTTAAAAAAGAGATAGATATCTATCTGCGAAAAGCATTCAATTTAAGAATAACATTTATCGTAATATCTACATCAAGACATCGACCCACACAAAGTGATTTTAGCAACGACTCATAATCACAAAGTCTTAAGTTAGCAATGAGTGTGAGCAGTTTGGGTAGTATTTTTGGCGCTGACCGTACCTCAATATTTACAAGGTAAGCCTGGGCAGTTGAGAGATAGCAAAACTACTTTAATTATTATTAATGCGAAAGCAACTCTGTCTGTTACTTATTCACGTTTCAACTACTAAACCGATTGATATGACATTTACTATAGGTATAGTTTAAGACCCGAGGAAGGATATAGGATACTTTGCATCCTGAAAACCGGCCAAGTGCGAGTCGGACTCGCGCACGAAGGGTTCCGTACATAATATGTTTGAAACTATTAAATATATTTTTATTAAATGATGCAACTCAAAATTAATGTTATTCGCAATTTTTCCTTTATCTGTGCTATATACCGTTGCTTAGTCTCAAATTTCAAGATTCTAAATTCACGGAAAGTAACCTGTAGGTTTTGATTCCCTTGCGTGCCGAAAAATTATTAAAAATATTTTTATTATATGATGCAACTCAATGTGTATACTTTTCGCAATTTTTTCTATATCTGTGCTTCGTACCAACGTTGCTTTGTACCAAATTTCGAGATTCTGAGTTCATGGGAAGTACCCACAAACAACACGAAAATTTGGGGCATAACCAGCTTAATCTTTTGATTGCGTTGACTTAGAAGTATGATTTTTTTCACAACTCCAAGGGACAGTAGACGTGAGTATTTGATGTCAATTTCAGCTTGATACCTGTGCGCGTTCCTGAGAAAAAGGGTCTTGACAGACAGACAGACAGACAGACAGACAGACGGACAGACAGACAGACGAACAACCGAGTGATCCTATAAGGGTTCCGTTTTCTTTGAGGTACGGAACCCTAAAAAGGTGCTATTCTCGAGGAAACTCTTATCAAGTAGGCGAAACTGCCGGCGATTGAAGTATTATTAATTTAAAATCCTTACTAATATTATAAATGCGAAAGTGAGATTGTTTGTTTGTTTATTTGATTGTTTGTTTGTTTGTTTGTTACGCTTTCATGCCGTAACTACTGAACCGATCATCATTAAATTTTTATACTATTCCCGAGGGATCGACATTAACGCGGGCGGAGCCGCGGGCGAAAGCTAGTTTAAAATATTTCTGCTGGCGTTTTGAAATGACCACTACTGATAAGATAGGTCAGGTACATGCAGAAAACTTAACAAAGAAATAATTAATACAGTCCATAATGCTACGACTTTTTACGCGTTCTTTTCTGATACAGTCTATATATTTTCAGGAAGATTATAACGTGCACCACACGCTAAGTCAAGGCAAATTGCTAGTACATAACGAAGCAGGGCCACAAGATAAAATGACCCGTCAGGTCTTCATTCGCAGTCCGCAGGCCGTCGCCTAAAAGCTGTAATACGTGCAAATGAAATACGGGCCGCATTAAAACTCACTCTGACGTTATATTTCACGAGCGGACCCGAATAAAATAAAAAACATTTGGACGTCACGCCCCGCAACCTTCTGCCTTAAAAAAGAAAAAGTACAGAAATGCCACTTAATCAAAGTGCGTCTTAGCAAGACTCACAATCATATGCATCCTTAAAGTACGGATCATAACGAACTCCGCTTCTGCTGAAAATATATTTTCAGTGAATAAAATGATGTACCATTAACTTTTTCTTTTGTTTCTTCATAATTCTATCAATATTCTCAGTCGGTATTGCCCAATATTATTTTCACTTGTATTTGTGTTAAATAGCTGTTTGGTGCGGTGCAACACCAAATAAGAGCCATGATATCAGAAATAACACAGTTGTTTATATTTTATCATCCGTAAATAGCGCGGGTTCAAAGTCGACGTTGTTACAAAAACCTTCCGTGCCTCGTTAGTTTTTGTCCTGACCGATTGAGAAATGAGGCCGATGATTATGAGCCAGAATCTGCCGTCCGCTAGCTCTTCTTCTTATCGAGTCGGAGATGGCTATTTCAAATGTATTTTGACCAATATTTGGCCTCGCTGACCGCCTTGTCGTTGGCTACATTAAGATCTTCAGAAGCCAACTGGCAATTGGCAACTGGCAACTGGTGGGGCAGTTGGGACACGACAAAAGGTGGGTCATAGACTGAGGGGCACCACAGTCACATAGACTATTGCTGGAGAAATCCGCTGGCTCTTGTCCCGACCGATCTTATAATAGTTAAGAGACGGCCTTCCCTTACCTTGAAAGTATTTATCCGATCTAGTAAGTATTAAGAAATGGTCTTCCGTCGCCTCGTTAGTTTGTGTCCGGACCGGCTCTTGAGAAATGAGGGCGATGATTATGAGCCGGCACCTGCCGCCCGCCGGCTCCGGCTCGGCTCCGATCTTGTTAGAGTTAAGAAATGGCCGCCATAAATAATTCAAAGTAGAATGTTTTGCAAACAACTCGTGCACTCGCACCGCAAGCCCTGGCAGCGACGCTGACGGATATGATCCGTTGCAGTTTTGTCCAATTCTAAATATTCGTCTTAACATATTTTTCCTGGTGTTAAAATATCTTGCAAATGAAATAAACTTGATAAATTTCTTCCTTTTGTTATCTTGAAATGAACTTAATTTTTGTATGTATATGGAGAAAAAACTTCACAGTTTCTTCTACTCGTAGTTCCATCTAATTGAGATTCAAAACAGATGTTAAGTATCTAGTTAGCTAAGATAAGGTCTTCAGGAGTAACCCATGAAAAATATTCTATTAGATTGACAAGACTCAAGAGTTCAAAATACTTTACACTGTTAAAGGTTAATGGTATCTCTAGCCCAACCCTGAGTTTACAAAATGTGTGGCAAGTGACGTAAAAACTTTCACACAATTTTTGGGAGTTTTACCGTAGTGAAATGAAAATATTGCAGTCAACTTGCCTAGTATCATTCTGTCATGGGGTTAACTAACTATAATGCCATCAAAAACATAACTTGTAAAAAAACCAAGTCTTGTAACTTAGTTCTTCTACAGTAAAAAGTTGTGAGATCCGTATACATAATACCAAATCGGTTAATTTATTCAGTACCCTAAGAGCCCTGTTGTCATAAGTTATTACATATAAGCTAACCAAACAAATAAACAACGCTGACACCAAGGTGTGCATGGTCGATTGACCGTGTCACCTACACGAAGTGATGATGATGAACCTAACAACATCTGATAGTAACCATATCAACATTAAAATCTTTAAAGTTTTAAATAAATAGATTTACTAGATTCGTGAGTAACTAACGCCGGGCCGCGAGAGTGGAGCTGCAGGCTCCGAAGATCCTCTTGAGCTAATAATTGATGGTGGACATTAAATTCAGGTGACCTCTCCTTCGGCTCCCCTGAGACGGTTGAAACTTTAGCGTAATTTGAATTTTATCTCGCTTTTCCAATTTTTTTCGTAATTTTCCTTAGAAAAACAGTTGTAAGTGATACTTATAGTTTTGTGTAATAACATTAATTCATGAAATCCTTAAACATGTTAGAAAATTTACGGGTTTACAATCAAGTGGCCCCACAACTTTACTCGTTTTCGGTGGAAGAATCGTCTTGTAAAATTATTCACAATCTGAGATATAATTAGGACTGTTGCTTTTTGCATGGATAGATGAGTACCTACCTTGTGGCAAAATTACAATTTTATATTACTAATATAAATATTTTGGAAATAATTTGAGAATGTGTTTATTTTTGTTTGCTTTTCTACCTCTGCTCGTTGAAGTATAAGTGGCATTATTACGCCAGAATGATTGCAGATTTCGGATGTTAAATCAATCATTATATTTCTTGGACAGATTTATATACATACTAGCTTTCGCCCGCGGCTCCGCCCGCGTCATGTGGATCCCTCGGGAATAGTACTTTTTCCCGGATAAAAGGTAGCCTATGTCCTTCTCCGTACTCCAGAGAACTTGCATGCCAAATTTCATGCTGATCGGTTCAGTAGATACGGCGTAAAAGCGTAACAAACAAACAAACAAACAAACAAACAAACAAACAAACAAACAAACAAACAGACAAACTCACTTTCGCATTTATAATATTAGTTAGGATTAGGATTACGCTTAAATCGCCCTTTGAAAAAAATTAAGACGAGAGTGTAAATAAATCTTCTATTCTTGTCCTGTGTCCTGTAGTGTCACTATACCAACATGACACGTGCTTAGTTGTAACAAGTAACAATGCAACGCAACCGAGGAAGTTGCCGAGCGACACGACAGCTGCCGCCTGGGCCGCGCCATTGTCGCGTCTCACACTTTATCACGCGCACAATATTACGCGGAGAATGCGGCCCTGCACCGCGGGTTATTATGCGGCCCATTGTTGCTGTCCGTCACGCAGCCGGCGCCGCAAATAACGGACAATGTGCCGGTTAATCTGATGAGATGGCGCTGTAGCCGTGCAGTGGCCGAGCACTGGTTAGGCCTGAAGGTTAGGCTATGCATAAAGCACAGAATCGTGTGATTTTGGTATTTAGATGACTTACCAATATATACGGAGTGGTTTTGATGATGGAATCTGAACACTGGCAATATTTTTATTCTGTCAATATTTTTATGCTTACCACCAGATGGCAGCATTGAATCGTAGGGTCCGATAAACCACAGCATTTGGATAATATTTGACAAGCAGCAAAAACTGACACATTGTTTGCCGGACCCAACGCCTTAGTGCTGCCGCCACTTATTTCAGAAAACCCACATCAAATAAACACGAGAATCAAAAATAGTAAATTATATAACACATGAAAAAGGTATAACAATAAAAAAATATTTATTAACACTTTTCAAAAAGTAAAGCTAAATGAGTCGAGTACAGAGTAGTCGACTGTAAGAATATTATTTTCTAAGGTGTTTGACGTGTTTAACACTAAAAAACACACGAAAATTGATAGTCTGTCGACATAATAACATTTTTGTAAGTAGAGTAAACAAACTACAAAAATATGTTTAATAAAAAATTCTAAGCCATTTTAAAGTAACGTCCTGACAAGAATGCAGTCTCTCCGCGGGAAACTATAATTCCTTTCCCTGTGCTTGAATTATTTATGCATTAAAATGTTAAAACTTAGCGTAAGAGATACGCAAGGTCAGTCGCAGATAGCAGATACCGGCTAGCATCCCATTAAGCAGTGAGAAACGCTATTTTTAGGGATCCGTACCTCTAAAGGTAAAAACGAATTACTTTGTTATTTGTCTGTCTTTTTTTTTACTTAATGTTGGATTAGGCATTTTTCTCCCATCTCACCTGATTGTCTGTCTGTCAAGACCCTTTTTCTCAGGAACGCGGAGAGATATTAAGCTGAAATACAAATCAAATCTCAAATCAGGTCTACTGTCTGTCTACCTCGCTCAAAACGCACGCTAAGCCCAAAAAAATGCAACATTTCAATGAACTTTAAGTAATTGAAGGGGTTTGATGTATAGTAAATATTTTGCAACCGCTGGACATTTTGCGAATTGGAAATTCTACAGCTAAACGCACCAATTATAATAATCACATCTTTGTCTCCCAAAAATTGATTATGGTACAAATGATTACATTTGGTACAATCCGCCGTGAGCGCAGACAAGACGTCACACGGCATTTAAATGTCCCGGCCGCCGGGGCTCATCACTCGCATATTTTCCGCAGAGTAAGCTCACGGATCCCCGCGCCGCATATTTTTAAAAACCGCCACCGGTCGCAAAGTTTATGCAGATAGAGCCCAAGCTTTATACTCTAAGTATCTGCCATTAAATACCACACTTAAATCTGAAGGCTACGTCTAAGCATCTTTTCAATTTCCCTTTTTTCAATGGTTCTGTGTGTAGCGTTCTGTGTACCACAGGAATAAATATATATTTCTGCCATGCTCTTATACACCTTCAATATTACTGTCCAATTTAGAAACTTTATAGAACTTTCTACTAACCATGGGCAGCTAGGACTTTGCGTATTTGGTTATCATCGATCAATCCTGCGAAGAATACTGACTGCTGGAGCCAGTTGGACCCGGCGGTGTAGCTACACCATAGAGTCCGAATGACTGCAGCAGTCCACGCCACGCTACGCTGCGTCACTCAGCTCTGTTGAGCGCTTTGTCGGTGAATCTTGCAAAGAGCATGACTGCTATAGCCACTCAGACTGTGGTGTAGCTACTCCGCGCCACGCTACCGTGCGGGACTCGTCTCCGTTGAGCGCCATCGTCGATCAATCTTGCAAAGAGCACTGACACACCGCTTTAGAAAGCCACAGTGTTTAACATGTCTATATTTCAAGCCCGGATTTGGAGTAATGCATTCCGCTGATAAAGGTTTGATTTGAAAGGCTTTTTATAAGAAAAGCGATTGAAACGCCTCAGTATAATACATGGCCAGTCGGAAAATAGGTCAAACTTGACAAAATAAAATTTGTCAACTTTGTTAAGTCTTTTACGAGTCTCTGGATCATCATTCTTCGGTGTGAAATGATTTTCAAACTGAATTTACTCTTCCAAAAAGTTTCTATGGACATTTTTCATCGCAGTTGTAGGTCGTTCGAAGGTCGTGCGAATCGTTTAAGATGCGCGGGCACGGGCCCCTTGCCATCAGGTCGCAGATGATGAGGCGTGCGCTGTACGTGTGTCTAAATTGGGATTACATTGTATCTTGCTACATATTATATCTCTCTTAAGAGTTCTTGGCTAGTGTTTTCACCATATTACATGAATGGAGATTATTTTAGTTACCAAGGATTGTTTTGTTAACTCTAAGTGTTTGTTTCATATTTGTGTACCTGTACTATCAAAGTTTATCACCATTTCAGCCGTAAGAAGTCAATTGCAATTCTTCTACTTGGGACGCTGCTGCCAGACGCACCGGCCAAGCAGTTGAGGATGACATCCTTTACCATATTTATGACATTTTCAAGTTAGAACACCTTATTTTCATCAGGCTATTTACAAGACTTCATTAAAAAAATGCAAGTTGGGCGATCTTCTGCTCGCTTAAGCCCGGCTTAGCGTCCGACGAAATTAATTTAGTACTGGGAATAAGACGTGACGCCGTCTCTAGGTGGTTATATCTCTACGGCTATCCATGGAAAGCTGAGATTAATAAAAACACGTAGACTATATCAGATACATGTATTCCGAATGCGGTTGAGGAAACGTCGCTCATTATTATCACAGCTTAACAAACATGCATCTGGAGAATAGTAATTTAATGCAGGTAATAAGTCGAGGCCGGCGTCTATAGGCTGTAATATCACCGGGTTGTTCTACGGATATCTGGAAGGTAAGAAAGCTCCATATCTAACCGCGCACATCGAAAAAGCCGAGGGAATTCCCGCCTCATAAATCATGTCATAGTCACAGTGACCCGCAAGGAACCCATCACTATTTTGTTTCCTTTATTCACCTTCACACGCGCTCATCACTCTTAACGTGCCCTTTAGGTGTTGAGCGTAGGCTCCAAATTTTACTACCGAAATACATTTGATTCATGTTTGCACCTAAGTTCCCATTAATTTCATTCAATAAACAATTCTTAGTCTTAAATCTGCACATTACATTCACTAGTCAGATCGAAAATGCTATGGCATACAATTCCATTGTTTCTAGTAAAAATAGTCACAGGATCGGAACAACAGAATCATGACAACAGCTAAAAGTTCCGCGCGATGACATAATGATATAATTAAACAAATGGTTTTATTTACGTATGTTTAGTCGGTATGATCGACAAGTCTTATCAGAAGGCCATCTTTGTCCAGGAGAAGGGTGTGTGTCGAGCGACAAGGACATTGAGGTCACAGCGCGGCCGTCCCGCGAACTTTAAAAATACGTGAGGGGAACAATTTGTTTTAATATACAAGCAGGTCGCAAGGCAACAGTTGAGATTGCAACCGGGAACGACCTCATATGAGATGATGTACGGTCGCCTGCATATAGAAGTTGCATAGAGTCGTGTGCATTTACGGATACTATTTAAAATAACAGCAATTTCAATGTTATATTACGTGGCATAAGGTTTATGATATTGTTAAGAGAGTTTTGCAGGTGACGTGCATAGTAAAGGATAAAGCCTTGATTAATTATCTATCTAATGTGTCACAACCGCTGTTGTGAATGTCATGTAAGAGCAATTAGTGCTCGTCCACGTCCTCCTCGGCTAACGACAGTAGTTGGTTTCCAACAACTCTACTTGTGCTCCAACGTGTTTGAATCGCTGTCGTCGCGATCTCGCCGCGACTACGTGTCGACAGTTATTGCCAACAGTTTTGCCTTGTTATTGCTACATATATCTGTTTTACGCTTCAATGCAAGGTACTACTTTTTCTTATAAAGAAAAAGTGGCTAAGTACGAGTGGGAGTCGCCCATAAAGGCTTCCGTAGTAGCAAACATAGATTAGGGATATATAATAACTATTTTAGGTATCTGCTGACGTACCGATTACCTACACCTAACCAAAATACTACTATCATTAATCTCCAGCAAAAAAATACTTTGTTTCTCATAGTATTTGTATTAATGACAAAGTACTCAAAAAATGTTAACTATATAATATCTCGTCATCGTATCGCCTAAAGGCATCTGACTAAGCATAAAATGATGATTGCCATCAATGATGACAGCTAGGGCAGGACACGGAGGAGCTCGAGATAATATGAAGGTAAAAAATTATGACTCATTGTAGTTGCCTCTTTGAGACTGCTGTGTACAATGTAAAATACTAAATTTAAAAAAAAAAATGTGTTTCTCCCATACAAGTAAAAAGGGGAGTCAATTTTTTTTCGCGGCTAACCCAACGTGTTGGATATTGTTGAATAGGTCTTTTAAAAATATTGTGAGCTTGTGAACATCCTTTTTCGATTTACTTATCCGTTTCGGAAATATTTTGTTTTATAGTCAAAATTTTTGTTAGAGTTCAGTATCCCCCCTCTATTTACTAAATGGTTATATATGAACACGCAGTAGTATTAAAATTCACAGCAGTAGTATATAAAACGAATTTTAAAGGAAAACTATCAGAGCTAAGTAGAGTCTATAGATTAAAGAGGGATAGTCGACCAACTTATAAATGTACCTGGTAAAGTAAAATTTCATACAAATTGAATTAGAACTTAGTTACGACAGTTGTTAGTTATTTAAAACAACTACAGAATAAAAAAATTCGTAATATTTACTTGACTGTAAATATAAAATCATAGCAGCTTTAATAATAATAATAATACCTAAAATAATAGCATTGTGTTTAGGTTCGACAGCGCGCGGCGCTTGGCGGAACGATAGCAGGCCGCTTGGTATCTATTACGCTCGGGAATCAAAGTAGGTAATATACCTACGAAATCTTGTCAAATGAATAATATTTTTTCTAATTTCAGTTGTGAAGTAGGATTTTATAAATCTTTCTTCAGTTACCACCGTCTTATATGGGCTCGTTTTGAGACGTTAGATAATGGTACGGAACACTTCGTGCGCGAGTCCGATTCGCACTTGGCCGGTTTTTTCATTTGTGTAATAAAATAAATACCTGATAAACCATGGCTACTGAACTGGTAACTCATGTTTGTTTTAGCAAATTAAACTAAAAATTCAGCTTTCTATGACCTGTTTAGACCCTATGCTAATAATTAAATAAAATACATTTATTTTTATCAGTAAACCTTTGTGCGAAAGTACCTTCGTGCAAGCTGTAAATGAGCATTTTTACTAAAACGCCACCCTACAATTTCGACTATTCGTTAAGTTTGTTTTTTTTTTTTTGAAGAAGACTGTGTAGTATAGCCAAACAAATGTCTTAGTTCCAAGCTTCAAATCGAAGAATTTTCTAAGTTTTACTATTTATGTATCCTTATCCTTATCAATATTATAAATGCGAAATAGAGTTTGTTTGTTTATTTGTTTGTTTGTTTGTTATGCTTTCACGCCGTAACTACTGAACCGATCATCACGAAATTTTGCATACAAGTTCTCTGGAGTACCGAGAAGGACATAGGCTACCTTTCATCCCGGGAAAAAACACTATTCCTGAGGGATCGATATTGACGCGGGCGGAAGCTAGTAATCAATAAAGGTCCGTAAAAAGCGTCTTCCGCTGGGACAAGAGGTGAGAATCCGAGGCGTCGTGTCCGGGCGGCCGGCGAGGCGAGGTTGTGGGGCCTTAATATTCATGACGCTCATTAACATCACAACTTTATCTGTTCCTTTTCCTGTCGGCCGCGTGCGCTGTAGAAACAGACCCACAAATATCCAAGGCCCGGATCTTTACCCGTTGTCAATTTAAGGCTCTTGTGGGGGTGAAAACAATAAAGCTCCCCTTTTTGTTTTATTCACTCATAAAAGCCTTTTTAACTGAGCGACCATTGACAATTTATGGCTTTCACATATAAACTTAACTTTTTGGTGTTAGTATGTTAGTATGGCCCTAGTAGTACAGAGAGGGTCGTGCTCCTGTAGTGGAGACAAAAAGGCCTGATGATGATGTTAGCCGCTGCCACATGGGTCGACACATTTGAATGCGGTTTCTTTATTGGAAATTGAATTTAGCTGCAAAATTAGACCACCCTGGGTAGCCAAGGAAAGGGTCTCATTAAACATTCCAGCTGGAATAACAATTATAGTTTATAAATTAATAAATAAAGTTTCAAATAATGGTGACAAGCAGATTTATATTAATCAGATGGTGTAAGGAGAGGAAGGGGAAGAAGAAATGAAAATTAATTATTTAAAATGTCCAAAATAAATTAAAAGAAACATTATCCATTATGATAGTGTTTTTTTTGTTTATTTTGGGCAAGTTTGATTTTCTTATTAAACTGTGTCGGTTCTGCACTGTCAGTAGTTCGTGTGTCGGTGTGGGTCCAACTGCGGACTCATTAATACGATCGGGATCTTATCGTGAAGAGATGACCCACTTTTTGAGCTTTCTTTGCGGCGTCTCCTCGTTTCGGGAATTTGAAGAATTTCAATATTTCTGAAGTTGTTGTAGAGAGAACTGGTTTTGTTTGTTTTTAGGGTTTCGTAGCTCGAAAGGTAAAAAATAAACTGTAATACGGTATTATCGCGTATTTAACATTATTTTTACACCTAACGTTTCGGAAACTTTACAGTTTTCATGGTCGCAGGTAGACTAAGTTGACATTTGTCTTTGTATAAGGACTATACAAAACTGCCACCTACAATATTTATTGATAAGGTTCCGGATGTACGCAGTATTTTGTCACGGTGTCTGAACATCGCAACATGGTGTGTAACAATCGCGAAAACATCAGAAACCAAAAATAAACTGTTCAAACTGACACCTTCACGAGTTTTGACTCAGAAACACGTAAAGGTTGAATCAATATCAAATACTCACGTCTGCTATTGCTCGGTGCTTTTGTAAGAAATCAAACGCTGCTCCCTAAGTTGGACCTAGTCCAACTAGTTTTTGAAATATGCGCGACACTCGCAAACACGCACACATGTTTAAAATAAAATAAAACATAAAAACTAAGCAATGAGGATCAGTAAAGTTGTAGCAAATTCAATAGGACTAATATCCACATTATTCTTCATGACATTACAATGATATATCTTTTTGAATTATCCAAATCGGACCATTACTTACGAAGATATTAATAATAAACATCATGCCGTTCTGCCGCGAAAAGGCATTGCACGCCGGTGCGTGTGACGTCACTGTGACGGACCGAGCGCGGTCGGCAGTCGGCACTTATAGAGTGAGCGAGTTGACTGAGCGATGGCGACGCGGTTATATATATATTTAAGAATTTATTAAAATAAAGTGTTGTTAGAGTGTAATATTTGTAATATTTACGTATAAAACGTACTTATTATGGGAACTAATAAAGAAAACAAAGCAAAGAAAGAATTTTTCTTCTTACTCTTGATTGCTATATAGACAATCTTGTAAATTAACTAAAGCACATGCAATTGTTACAATATTATCAAAAAAAAGTATGAAATATGGACATATGCGTGAGGTCCGTTCATTTTATAGTCTTTCAACTTTCATATGCTTCTTTCAACGAGAACTATTATCGCTTATATCAGCGATCGTTTTTGTTTGCAAAACTTCTTCTGCTGTAGGTTTTGGGTTGGAACAGGTTGGAACTGTCCGTAAGTACTTAAAACTCTTTAAAACTGTTCTATTTATTATCTTTTCTTAAAATCAGGTCTATAATTTTTAGGGTTCCGTACCTCAAAAGGAAAAAACGGAACCCTATAAGGGTTCCATTTCATCACTTGGTTATCCGTCTGTCTGTCGGTCAAGAAAAAAGGTTCTCAGGAACAGCTTAGAGGTACCAAGCTGAAATTCATATCAAATATTCAGGTCTACTGTCCCTTGGAGCTATGAAAAAATCAAACCGTTTATGCCGCAAATTTTCGAAGCCAACGCAATCTAAAGATACAGCTGGTTGCGCCGCAAATTTTCGTGTTTTTTCGATATTCGCAGGGAATCAATACCTACCAGAGAACTTCCCATGAACTCAGAATCTTAAAATTTGGTACGAAGCAACGTCTTTCAGCACAGATAATGGAAAAATTGCGAAAAACATACATTTTAAGCTACATCATATAAGAAAAATATTTTTAATAATCTTTCGACATTCGCAAGGGAATCAAAACTTCAGGGTACTTCCCGTGAAATCAGAATCTTAGATTTTGGTACGAAGCAACGTCTTATAACACAGCATACATCATATAATAAAGATATTTATAATAACTTCAAACTTATACGCGCGCAAGGCCAACTCGCACTACACCGGTTTTTTTTGAAAGCTTTTGACATTCAAACTAATGAGGCAAAACTCCCTTCTTCAGTTAAACTTAACGTAATTTTCCATGTCTTTTTCCACCTGAAATATATAAATATAAAATAATACCATATTGTAATCGGCCTCACATTTTTGTATTGGACTAGAAAACATAACCCATAGGTTGTTCATTTAGACGGGCTGATTTAATGGTTTTAGATACAACGATGTTCACCCTTACATCCTGTATTAACTTATTTGTTAATACAGGACTTATAGCTGGGCATATACATATTATATCATTCACTATTTGCTTTTTACTCCAGTACGTCTCTGTGTCATTGTTTTGACCTTGGAATATTACATATAAATGGAAACGCAAGTATTGGAAGGTAAGTAGATTTGTCCACCAAACTAGAAAGAAATAAGTAGGTATGTTTTTATTATTACATCCGGCTTATAAAAGGTTGGAGTCTTATAATCATCCCTTTTTACAACGGAATATAATTTTAAATTGTATTCCGTTGTGAAAAGAGATGATATAAATTCACACAAAACTTCGTGAAAAATTATAAATTTTTCCAGAAGTTTTGTGTATTTCGGCACGTTAAAAGATAGTTTTTCTGGCGTTTTTAAAGAAGGCTTTGTATAGTTCGTCACTATACAATATTTGTACATAGTTAAAAAGATAAATTAGACATAAATAATTTGTTTTAAAGTCGCAATTACCACACAAAACAGTGCGCGCCTTGTCACTGCCAACGGGCGACTAGCGGCTTCCGTCACAGTGACGTCACAGCCACCGCGCCGGCCGACCAGTGAATTTTGCTAGTAATTTGGTCATAACTTCGTAAATTTTTATCGTAGAACAATATTTTTTGCACTGTATGTTATGGATTTCTTAGCTCTATAATCCAGCATTCTCAACTAAAAACTTTACGGATCCTCATTCTGACAATATTACATACATGTAGTAGGTATGGGTCGAATAAGTTAAAATAGATCATTGTCATATGTACTTAGTACAGAAGGTTTTATGATCGTGTTGATATCCCTGGCTGAGAGCGAGTGGATATTAACAGCGAGTGGAAAAACACGCGCCAGGAGCCCGGCGCCGCGCTCCACGGCGTTCATTATTTTTAGAGCGCCGGCTAAATAAGCCGTTTCCAGCCCAAGAGAAGTACCTAAAGGGATAGTATTTATTACAAGTATATATATGTACGGTAAATCGACATCACCATCATCTCCGCCCATCTACCGCCCATTGCTGAACTTATGCGTCTCTTCGTTTCCGCCATCCGTGTCGGTCCTGTGCTGATCTCATCCAGGAGCGAACAGAAGTATTTTGATTCGTCAACCCATCTCATCAGAGAACGTCCGATGCTTCTTTCCCCGGTTCAAGTCCACCACTTCGTTTGCCCAGGATCCCGTAGTTTAGTACGTTGTCGAAAGTTTAGTACGTTGTCGAATTACCGGGTTTGGAATACAATCTAGTAAATTGATTGTAGATCTAGTAAATCGACATAGTGAATGTAAATATCGTGTAGGTCTTCCACAGACCTGTGGTTCTTACGAAGACTATGTCATTTTCTATATGCCTGAATAAATTTGGATGTGGGTGTCGTTAATGCCCTTGCTAACTCACAAAACTTTAAACGAAACTCTGCTGAACACGAAACTCTGTTGAACTAATGATGAAAAACTTAAATCTGTTTATTTTTATTTATTTATTTAACAATTTATTGCACCGTTAACAAATTCAAATGCAATTTCTTTCTGGCAACCTGAGGGTAGTAGAAAGAAAATGACTACAAATCTATTATATGTGTATATATATATATGTATACGAAATCTATTATTTGTTACGTCCTTAATCCTCTCTCCAATGTTTGAAATTGAAAGAACGAGACAAAATATATTTTAACAAAATACAAACATACATTCTATACTGTCTTTTCCCTAGCGGGGTTGACAGAGCCCAGGTCCTACCTAAAAGTCGCGTTTAGCATGTCGGCGGGCATTAGGTCGACAAGGGAATCAAAATAATGATAGTTTGTTAGCCGCGTAAAATACCTAATAGGTTTATTTTTAGGATAAAAACTAGCTGGACCAGCAATGTATGAGAACGTGTACCGTCCGTTATATCTTAAGTAGAGATATATCTCCCGGTGGCGTCCATTCAGGTTCCTGCACAAAGGCGCTTTATGTATGCCACGTGTGCATCCTCCTGCTGCGGCGGCAGTATCTGATGGGCGACGCGCGCAGAGCTGGAATTGAAAAGTTAAAAATTTATCGTTTTCAACCAGTTCATACAAGTCTATAGCTAATAACTTTGTGCACTTAAACAAGTTTCAAGAAACCGCATTTAAATCAGTACTTTCATTTACCAGCTTCTTAGCTGCTGAATAGTTAGCGGCATCTTTGCCGCATACTCGCACTGTGACAGACTAATGTGTGAAACGAGGTGAAACAAATACCCTAGTTTTTGGTCGGGAGGTAAAAATAGAAGAGGAACGCGCAGTTTTTCTTCTACAACCGTTGCAATTTACGCAGTGATTTATCTTTCCGTTGCGTCCATTCAGGTTCCTGCACAATGGCGGTTTATTTATGTAGCGTGTGCAGCCTCGTGCTGCAGCGGGATGCAGTTATCAGATTGGTGGCGGACACACCGCGCAGGAATTGAAACGCTAGGAATTTATTGTTTGCATCGACCTCTCATTACTCACTATTAACAATCATAACTGAGCGAGTGTAGCAAAGATCGGCAATTTTTCGTTGCAAATGAAATCGTCACACCTCAGCAGAGTCGATTCAGAGTCCGTCTGCCAGCATGCGCCAATGCAGGTGGAGCCTCGTGCTGAGGGGATGCAATCTTAGAGTCACAGGTAAGCGGCAACAATTGAAAATCTTTGTTTGCGGCTAGTAACATAATGGAATTTTATGACATACGGCACACCTTCTTCGTAATCATTTGGTTCTGATATTTTTTAACATTGTATACTCATCTGTATTTAATGAGTTAAATTATATTTATTGATCAGATATCAATGTTCATATAGGTACGTCTTTTGAATGGTAAAATGTCTCTTTTAAAACTTACCGTGCTTGACTTTTGTGCATCGCACTCGGCCGCCTTTGTCTTCATTAAATAAATATATAGGAAAAAATCACACAATTAGATAGAGCTTTGTTGTACATGAACTTTATGTCGTAGGATGCTAACTCAAAAATCTTTATGTTTTATAAGAGATACATATGAAGATTTTTGTTGAGACTAAGACCTAAATCAATGTGAAAAAGATCATTATTCATCTTGACCTGGTCAAAAATTTTACTCGAGACCCAGTAGGTACCTAAGAGGTAAGCTACGAATAAGTAATAAGGACAGGCTAGCGTATCACTCCACCGGAACGATGGGGAAGGAGTCGAAAGACGTAATTGAATTACCTAGCCAGTATTTATAGTTCGGCTGGACCCGTTCTACTCCGGAACCTTTTTACTTCACCTGCTTGAAAAGCGCCTTTTTGTCTTGTTAGCTGAAGAAATAATAGATTTCACTCTACATAATACGCGGGAGAAATAACGATTCTCATATTTTTTTCCTCCCGCATTTCATCATTCGTGTTAGTGATACCCGATTTAACCTGATGGTACCCGACCGTAGCCAATGGTACTTTAACTGTACAAGATTGTAGTTTGAGGTTGTTAATTGAAAAATAACTAACCAGCAGCGTGGCAATTGCTCCGTAGCCGGGTATTTGTTACACGAGTATACTAACTACTGTTCTAATACAATTGTAAGTGTGACTTATTTTGGTGAAAATAAAACGATTTATATTTTTTTATTCTAATAAAACCAACCTCAGATTCAGACGGTGCGTCTGACTGACAGCCGAGCCACGCAACATGCAAAAAATGAAGACCGACTACGCTGGGAAGGCTGCATACAACTTTGCTGTAACAAATGACCTCAACCAGTTAGTTGATGGTCCTACCAGAATACCTGATATTGAAGGACACAACCCTGCTTTGTTGGATCTTCTGCTGACCTCACATCCAAACGATTACCAGGTATTCCATGATGCCCCTCTAGGAACCTCGGATCATTGCCTGGTACGTGCTGTGGTTCCATCCGGTCAGACCACGCAATCCAGACCACATGGTATGCGTCGTGTGTGGCATTATAGGTCAGCAGATTGGGATGGATTGCGAGAGTTTTATGCATCCTACCATTGGAGACGGTTGTGCTTCTCATCAGAAAATCCTGATATTTGTGCGAAAGCTGTCGCCGAAGCGATACTGCTGGGCATGGAGTGCTACATTCCCAGCTCGGCGGTTCGTATCGGAGGGCGGTCTCAACCTTGGTTTCGTTGCTCGTCTTTGCATGCCGCCCACCTCAAGCGCGAAGCCTGCGAAGCCTGGGTTGCTGCGCGAAATGTCAAGGATCGTAATACTTCTGATTTGAAGAAGCGGTTCAACGCAGCTTCAGGAGCCTACAAGAAGCAGATCACTGCAGCAAAGTTTGCGCACACTGCGCGCATTGGTAGGAGACTGGTTGGCTATCCCTCCGGGAGTAGAGCATTCTGGTCTCTTGCTAAGGCAGCGCAGGGGAATTTCTGTCGCCCTTCACTTCCATCTCTGCACAATCGTCAGGACTCGCTGGCTCACTCCGCAAAAGAGAAGGCCGATCTCTTGGCTACTCTCTTTGCGTCAAATTCTACCCTTGACGACGGAGGA
This sequence comes from Elegia similella, assembly GCA_947532085.1. NCBI lineage: Eukaryota > Metazoa > Arthropoda > Insecta > Lepidoptera > Pyralidae > Elegia > Elegia similella. The sequence continues at coordinate 278,598 of OX383939.1, forward strand.
GCATCGCCGCCCTTTTTACCGCGATGCGAGCACTCAATGCGGGAAATTCGGTTCACTCAAAGTGCAGTGCGACGTGCTCTGTTTTCCCTCGATGTCAGGAAGTCCAGCGGGCCTGATGGCATTCCAGCAATTGTGCTCAAAACATGCGCCTCTGAGTTGGCTCCGGTGTTAGCACGCCTATTCTCGCTGTCTTACACCTCAAGAAAAGTCCCGTCTTCGTGGAAAGTAGCCTACGTTCACCCTATTCCTAAAAAGGGTGACCGCACAGACCCGTCTAACTATCGGCCTATTGCGATAACCTCCCTGCTCTCTAAGGTGATGGAGCGTGTGATAAACATCCAGCTCCTTGGTTACCTTGAAGATCATCAGCTAATTAGTGACCGTCAATACGGGTTCCGCTACGGGCGTAGTGCTGGTGATCTTCTTGTGTACTTAACGCACCGATGGGCAGCCACCATCGAGAGCAAGGGAGAAGCACTGGCATTTAGTCTAGATGTCACAAAGGCTTTTGACCGGGTCTGGCATAAGGCTCTTCTCGCGAAGTTACCATCTTTCGGGCTTCCTGAGGGACTATGCTTGTGGGTCGCTAGTTTCTTATCCGAGCGAAGCATTCAGGTCGTTGTAGACGGATTATGCTCCGATATCATGCCCATCAATGCTGGCGTCCCCCAAGGATCTGTTTTATCACCTACGCTGTTTCTTCTGCACATCAACGACATGCTTAACACTAGTAGCATCCATTGCTATGCAGACGACAGTACGGGTGATGCATATTATGCAGGTCGTGCAAATATCCCTCAAACACAGGTGGAGGAGAACAGAAAGAGACTTGTGTCTGACATTGAGACCTCTCTGGAGCAGGTCTCTGAATGGGGTAAAAAACCTAGTTCAATTCAACCCTACTAAGACACAAGTCTGCTTGTTTTCCGCTAAGAAGACCCCATTTAACATAGCACCGAAGTTTCGGGACACCTCTCTTACCATTTCTAAGAGTATTGGGATCCTTGGCGTCGATATTACGAAGGAGGTCCAATTCCGGAGTCATCTGGAAGGTAAAGCCAAAATGGCTTCTAAAAAACTTGGGGTGCTCAATAGAGCGAGGCAGTACTTCACTCCGGGTCATAGACTTTTGTTATATAAAGCTCAAGTCCGGCCCCACATGGAGTACTGCTCTCATATCTGGTCTGGTGCACCTCAATACCAACTCCTTCCTCTTGATTCCATCCAACGCCGGGCAATTCGTAGTATCGACGATCCCACACTCACAGACGATTTAGACACCCTCGGTCTACGGAGAGACGTTGGCTCTCTGTGTGTATTTTACCGTCTATACTATGGGGAGTGTTCTGAAGAACTTTTTGAATTGGTGCCACCGTCACCTTTCTACCACCGCACCGCTCGCCACAGGAGTAAAGCCCATCCCCACATCCTTGACACTTGGGTCACCAAAAATGTCAGAGCGTCACGTGGTTTTTTTCCTCGTACAGCAGGATTGTGGAATGGACTCCCTCCCGAGGTTTTCCCTGTGTGCTATGACTTGAGGTCCTTCAAAAGGCGTGTTTACAGGTATCTTAAGAGTCGGCAACGCATCAGCAGCTCCTCTGGTGTTGCAGATGTCCATGGGCGACGGTGACCACTTTCCATCAGGTGGCTCGTCTGCTCGTTTGCCGTGGATATACATAAAAAAAAAAAAAACATGCAACCAGGAAGACATTCAGATGAGTAGGAAGAAGGATTCCATGGGTTGCTGCATACAGTTTGTCACAGTACACCCCACACGTACGGATTCGGGGTAGCTTAGATCATTGATGAATTGAGGTACGATTCCCAGGAAAATGGACGCACAGAATTGGCCCCGAGAATGGCAACATTGTAGTTTTGATGAAATTCGATTCGATAAAATAAGAAATGGAAGGTGGTTCAAATAGAAAACGAAAATATTTTCTAAGATAAAGAATTTTATTGTGAAGAATACCTTGCGTTCTTATAGTCAATAAAAAAAACTGTATCTATTGACGGACGGATGGACAGACGAAAAGCGAAGGATGAAAAATAAAGTCCAGTTTTTACTTTTGGGTACGTAACCCTAACAATGAATTTTTCTGAGGATTTATGTATGGATGGATGTGCAACTCTTTTTTTGACAATACTGTAGCTAACATACCAGAATAGCACTAAGATTATACGTGGATAAAGTCGCGGCTAGTATTGTATAATAACTTTTCACAGCAAAAAGAAAATTGGGTACCTTAGTACGCAGCAGACGCCCTTTGTACTAAGTCGCTTAGTTTCTTTTTTAGTGCTTCCCGTAGTGGCGCGTGATGAATGTGGCGGCGGCGCGGCGAACACTGCTTGCGAGGCGATTCTGTCACAACATTCAAACAAGGCCGGTTGATGGGTGAGTCAATGAACATTGTCTTCTGCGCTGCTCGAATAAGCGAGTTCAAAACTAGGCGAGTCGTGCGTGTAAGTGAAAGAGCTAAGAGCTCTTGTTTTAATTGCTTGCAAAAATGGTAGGATTGTGAACATACTCGTAGTAAAAACGAGTATACGTCTATGCTAGTTCGTCCGATCTATCTACCTGCATGCCGTATATACTATAAATTTATCCTATTGTAATAAAAAAATACATTTGAAAACTATTGAGACGTCGAATCAAATGTGACTGATTAAATTACATTTATCTGATATTTCTAAACCCTTACTAGAAACGCTGTATTTATTTTAAACAAATTCGACTCGCGAAAGACATACTGCGCCGACCCCAGATCATGGGATAAGGTAAGGAGGATGATGATGAAATTCGACTCGCGAATCATGGCTACTCTCTATAGCGCGCGCAAAGGTAGAAAAAGATTGTTTTAGAAAAAAAAATACTAACTGTTATTTATTTGGAGAGCATATTTATTCGATTTATTTTTTATATACATAATACATATCGTAACGTAAGTGTACCGATCGAACGCAAACAACCACTTGTCGGTAAGACAGTACACATCTCAGAATACCATATTACTGGTTGTGTTTCGTTTGAATAGTTTTACCACTTATATAAGAAGGCGTTCTAATATTAGACTTTCATTTCTGAGGATGGCCTACTGACTAGGCTGAAACTGTCGGCATTTTCCGACTAAAAATACGTGAGTTAAACCGTTTTGTGATGATATATTAAAACGATATCTCGCGTTAGTTTTAATAATATCATTGAACTTTGATTTGTTTTGTACATACATTCAATTGATACTCTGTTAAGAGCAGTCTGACATCTAATAAATAAGTACGTGAAATCAAACGAGTTCACTGTTTTATTATTTGAATGTATGAAACAACTATTATTAATCGCAGGTGTTGTACGATGCATGCACCGTACATTTTGCTTGTGTCAGCATTTTCCGTGAGCCGCGCCGCGACTTAATTAGTACACCATTATCATTCATCGCGTGCACTCATATCAAATTAATATTATCAATAAACTCTATCATTCTGCGTTATCAATTGTAATAATCATCAAGTTGTCAACTTCTATCAAGGTTTAGAAATAGAGCCTACAGATGCCTCGCTAGCAAGGTTAAAAGACAAATTAAAATGTGATATTTTATCTTTTGCTTACGAAGGAAAAGGAACTATTCCATGGGGACTAGGAAAAAAAGGTTTAGAAACTAAAACCCGTTTATTAAAAACACGCCCTAAAAAGTGTGAAACAAGGAATGTATTTTATATACTTCACAGTGTTTTCGAGGATTGCCGTGGTATCGTATGCCACTTGGTTCTAGTCTAGAAATTAACACTAAGGATTGTATATTATGTTAGGGTAAGTGCCAGAAAATAGTTGAAACCCTAACTGATGTTACTGTCACTGTTCTTACTTAAGAAAGTTAAACTGTCCCAGTGTGAACAAAGCTTATCCGCGGGAATTACCCATGTTGTTCCCGGCTCTTGAATTATTTCGTTTTTATGTTTCCGTATACGTGTACCTATTTTAAGTACATATCTATCTGTATGCGAGAGAGAAGGGTGCTATGATGCAAAGCCATTAAACAATAACATCCGATGTGACCACGTGGTTGATTTATAATGAAATCATTCGAATCTCATGTGCGTTTTGATCTAATAAATCTGCCTGCACTATCGACCGATTTTGAGTCTGCAATACATAACGAGTGACACAAGAACATTGCAATCATGAAATGTTTATATCCGTGGCTATATATCCATATCAGGGTATCATCAGCGTCAAAATTTCTATAAGAAAGGTCGTCACTCAATAGCAAATATATATAAGATCATTCGAAAACACATTCCCTATTCCCAAGACTATTAAAACAGCATTTCCCTTGTAGTCTAGATTTTACTGTCGATCAAATGAAGTGATCCACAAGTAACCAGCTTTATAAGATTACCGTAATGCGCTCATCGAGGGCCGTATTAGACTTCGGCCGTGATCGGCGAGCCGGCCGGTTTTAATCAGGCGGCTATTAAGGAAGTCGGCCCGGCTCGATAGCGACTGATTTGGGTTGCCAGCCACTGTGCAGAGTTCTACATAGGACGTCTCCTGTTTTTCGTATTTATTTAAAACATCCTTCAAATAAAAGACTTCTTAAAACAGGATATTCTTATTTATAATTATTATCTTATTAATATTAATATATTTGGTGCCAGTTGTACCAATAATACGAGTAGTACTACTCAATAGTATAACTGGTTCGTCGGGACATTTTACTATTGATCAAATAAAGTGTTCTACACGTAACCAGATCCGTAAGGTTACCATAATATACTCATGGAGGGCCGCATAAGAACCGTCGTGATTGGCGAGACGGCCGGTTTTAATCAAGCAGCTATTAAGGAAGGGCCAGCTCAATAGAGCCTGATTCGGATATCAACATAAAAAGCTTACAGAACGCTATATTTCTTTTATTTTAGTATTCCGCAAATGTTTTTTATATATGTAAAATTATCATTTCGTTCTAGTGGTCTTGGAAATAGCCTTGGCTTTACCAAATATGTAGTGACCTTCATGCACCTAACCTCAGGGTACAAATTCACATGAACATGAGTTTTAATATATAAATGTGAAAGGTTATTATGATGTACGAGTCTCGCAGAACAATGCTGACAGTAGTTTTTCATGTCCAATAGTGTATAAAAGATCTTGTCGTTCAAGAATTGTCCTATATAGCAATGGAACGAATGTTTGAAGAAAGTATGGGATGTGAAGATATTTGTGACTCATTCACGCAAATGTGTATAGTTTCATCAATTTACAACAGATATTGATGAAACTATACAATGTTATAACCTAAACATTAGGATAGCATATATGCTACAAATGACTGTATTGTGTAAAAGCTAATTTTGTATAAAGCACGACCTTAATCATGTGAAGTCAAACTAATGGAAGACAGATCAGATGAAAATAGCTTTGCGTGTTATGCGTTATTTTAGCAACGCAATCTCTCCTAATATAAATCAAACAATAATATATTTGTATATTCATTATTTATAAGACGTTAGATTATATGCGACAAAAATAAACGGAATGACACATTATTCGTGTAAAAGATGTCCTGCGTCTGTATCATCTCTATTTGTTGATAGCGGAGTGTGGGGCAGCGCACAATGAACATTCCGCGAAACTTGCGGCGTAAACCTTTTATATTCGAGACCGACCACTCAGGCACCCAACGAGGTTTACTTTCAATTGAAGTCGGTACTACATTAGTTCGCGGAAAGTTCCCAACAGTCCGTCATGCGAGAGCAATCCGAGGATTCGAAGCCCGATCCTCTCGGGGTGAGACTAAGCCAGTTCGCAGTTTGCCGCTAGTTCGCTAGTTCGACGAGCTTTCGCTTTAATTGTGAAACTGTGTAAACTCTATGACCTAAATTTGGATTGAAGGAGATTATTTACGTTTTATTTCGGGTTGTCCCAAATTGTATTGGGTCATATCTAATCTTTCTCAGTATAGCTTAGTACATTTGTATTATAGGTTTTTCTAGAACTAGAACCATTACATCGATAAATGTACTTGAAACGACATCAATGCACTTAAAATACTTTGTATTATGATCTTTACCAACCATGTGCAAGCCAAATAGTACTGTAAATTCTTATTTAACGACCAGCTCAGCCTTGTCATTGTTAACACCAATTTTTGCACCTATCTAGTTATTTTCTTAAATTTTCCATAATGTCTACAGTTAATACAGAAAATATAAATTTGCCAAATAATATGTAAATGTTATCTCAGGCGTAATGATTTCGTGTTTCGGCTTCTTTTCAAAGCATGGGGATGTGCCAGGAATATAAAGCAGCAACGACGATAACGTTTGTTATGACACGGCGTGTGACGTCACGGGACGGATCGCGGACCAAAAACAGGCGTCCTGTTATTAAGGCCGCAAACAGGGAGTTGGCTCTTTTTGGAGCTTATATTTAGACATGAATGAAAAATATATTGCCACTGGGGGAGAAAGCAGACCGACATGAGCCTGACTCTTGCTCTTCCATACTGTAGCATGAATGCTGTTGTTATAGCGGACATCCTCAGCTTGGGTACAGGCTCCCAAATACCCAAGCTGAGGATGCAACCGGGAAAATGCTGAGATGAAAAGGAGGAAGAAGGCAAATTGATTTATTTTTAAGCTTCAACGATATATAAGATAAACATGATAGAAGAAGATATGTACCGTATATTTTCTTTAGACTAGCAAGGACGAAATTAAACCAGATTATTTTTTTACGCCATTGTCATAAATTTTTATGCTCACTCCATAAATGTAGCTTCTTCCTGGGAGGAACGTAAGGAGTACGCTAAGTGGGCGGTGAGGTGCGGGGCGCGGGGGGGGGGGCCGCGTTGGCCGCGAGCCAGCCTGCGCCGCACACTGCGGGGCTCATGAAACTATACTTCACAGGTACTGGGAAGGCCGGGTGTTATCTGATTGCTTTGCCGCTTTTCTCAGTTCCACAGGCGTATATTCCGACAGATATACTCGTACTAAGCATTGTTTTCATAGAGTTGATTTTTAGGGTTATGTACCTCAAAAGGAAAAATCGGAACCCATATAGGATCACTTTGTTGTCCGTCTCCCTGTCTGTCTGTCAAGACCCTTTTTCTCAGGAACAGGTAGAGGTATCACGCTGAAATTTATATCAAATATCCAGGTCTACTGTCCCATAAACCTGTGAAAAAATCTAACTTCTAAGCCAACGAAATCAAAAGATACAGCCGTTTATGCAGCAAATTTTCGATTTTCTCAAGGGAATCAAAACCTGCAGGGTGCTTTCCGTGAACTGAGTTCTTGAAATTTGCTGCATAAACAAATGAATTTGCTGCATTTCTTGAAATTATTCTTTTTTAACCTAACCATTTACTCTCAAAAGTCAGTATGTTTCATGGAGGTATGTTTCCTATAAGTTGTGGTCCGGATGCGCCGTGCAATGTGATGCAGCGCACAGTGATTTAGAGTTGAGAGTGTTCCAGCCAACGCGCGGGCGGCGCTGTTGTTGATAACGCCGCCGTTTATACTTTAGGGCAGTAGTATAAAACGATGAGAGAGACTATTTTAGAAAAAATGTTTTGACCATCATATAACTAAAGGTTTTTGTCTATAACCACATTTAAAATGTCATAAATTATTATAGGTATATATAAACATACTGCGCTCCGGACGCGTCTACTAGTGTCAGCAGCGCAACATATACCATTTATTAAGCAAACGCATACGGCCCACCTGCATGCTCCCCGTTTGTGAATGTTCCAGGTAATGCCAGCAACCCGGCACTTTGGTAAACAATACCGACTTATTTATGCAACTGCGACGTAGGTACTTGACTGAATTTAAACATTAGGCATTTTGAAAGGTCAGTGCATCTAAATAGTAAGTGTTTTTAGAACGTCCTTGTTTTCTTAGGTCAGTGTGGTCATCTATGACTGATTCGGTACAGGTTACCCGGTGCTTTTTATTTTAAATCTACGATGATTTACATCGTGAGAAAAACTGAACTCTCGTTGCACCAGTAATACAAGTTACATAAAATTAAATATCGCAATCCCCAACACAAAAAAACCGTTTACCTTGTGATCGGCTAGACCAAGTACAGTACCATAGACAAACACGGTAATACTTTAAACTTATGACACCGCTATTTTTGTCAAAATCTCCTCAAAACTGAATACTAAAGAACCACACCATTAGCATTGGTAAGAAATGCGTACAATTTTGTACAATACGTTGGTCCGAAGCAATCTTGAGGGCAATGCAGTCATATGGGCACCACATATAGAATAGCCTAATGTTAGAGCGCATGCAGAACAAGTTTGTGGGGTACCTGCATTTTAGAAACTGCTGTGTATATATCCATTTTACCCCCTAATGTAGGGTACATTATATTTGTACTGGGTATGGTAGGGTATTAGGTGTTACGGGTACTTAGGGAATTGTTTCCCGCTTCCTACATGTTCAAATTATTGAGAGGAAAATAGTATAACAGTGAGGTTCTAGGGTGTGTGAGCTTTAATGTTCTCGACCGATGCGTGTGGCGGCGCCGGCGCAGCTAGGCGCACCAACCTGCTCAACGAGGCGCCCGCGCCGCTAACGCAAGCCTTTCAAATTGCGGAAAAAATGGAGCTATTTACCTTTATGTACCTGTTCACTGGGTGAATTCACAAGAATGGCATTATTCTGTATTAGTTATAGTTGAAATCAAGGGACTTACACTATTGTATTAGGTTAAGACCTGTAAAGAGATGTAAAAGTGAAAATAAATAAAGTGAAAATGTTTACTTATTTCTTTTAAAAAAATTGTGATATCACTTAGCCATGAAAAATAAGGAAAAGTTTATTTGGATGAGGCAGAATTTCACATTCAGGGACACCTGTGATTGTTGTAAAACTGGTGATAGTTCATACTAGGGTAGAGCAGCTCGTTAGCCCCATCTTGAGATAACTACTTGGAAAACTAGTTGGATGGAAAGCATTAACCTGGGTGACCTTGCGGGACACGCATGTGACGTCACGGCAAACACATTAGAGGAACTTGAGCTCGCGCAAACACCGCGCAGGATGAAAGTGAAATCCGAGACGCCATTAGCGTCGCTGGTCAGGGTGCCCTGGCTGACTAGGGGCTTGTTTACTCAATATACTAACCATGTCTGTATCTCTTTTATGGTAAACAGAGCTTAGAGCTTAAGTTTGTATTGATAGAGAAGGCCACGTTGCGAAGTCAGCCCGTAAATAGGAAACACAACGGTAGCTCTACTACTACATCCCATCTGTCCACGTTCTTCAGTCCTCTCCATCCAGGGAACAGCAGTTTCAGTCAGACCTATAGCCGTTTTTGTACCCGTTTGTAACAGTGATTATGCCACTCTTTATTGGCGTATTGTGGACTTCTGCCACCCTTGAGACGAACCCTGATGACGAGAGGAAAGGGAGATACGCCTTGGCTTGCGGCGGGCCTACCTTCAGCTTTTCGAAAAAGATTGAGTTGACATTTGTCTCATATGTGTATGCAACCGAAGATGGCCTCCGTAAAGCAGTAGATTACATGTTTCTCCGCAAACTAAGAGGCACAAGATTCTGAAGCTATCCAAAGAGAGTTGGTGTCATGAAGGCTATAAACTGTCAAATTATATTTCACCATAAGTAGTATAAATTCAAATGTTGCCATAAAGTACCAGGCTCATCTATGGACCTCATCTATGGAGTGAGATTACTGATTGCCGTAAAACTTTATTTTCTAATACGAAGTTATTTCTCGTCTTAGAAATCTTTGTCCTGTTCAAATTTAAACCACCTTACATCTTTTATTCTATAGAATCGAATGTCATCAAAACTACAATGTTGCCGCTATTCCCGAGTTCAATTCCTTTGCTATTCTTTTGTAAAATCGAGGAACATTTATCAGCATCTAATCTCAGACCATGTCCAGTCTGTGAAGATTCGTCCATTCCTTCGATCGGCTTTTACGATCTGCACAGGAAGAGAGGAAGCTGGTCCATGTTTCGTTGTTTCCTTTCTCGCAGACTAGCACGGTCTGTGAGCGGGCGGAGCCGCGGGCAAAAGCTATCAATACTAATAATAAATCTGTAAGGGTCGGTCATGGAGTAAGTTACTTTGTTTTCAGAGATATCCTGTTTATAACCTCTATACATGATACTGAAACTAAACGACTTGACGATTATTGAGTTTTTTTTCTGTATGTATGTATATTCCTCCATAACTCATAAATGAATTAACTGAATTTAACACTTTTTTAAACACTTAGCAGTATGAAAATTGGTAATTGTAATTAGTATAGAGGTTCTAATCAATATCATATATCAACACAGAGATATATCGTGTTTATAAGCTCTATACATGATACTAAAACTAAATTGACGATTTTAGAACTTTCTTCTGTATGTTATGAAACTTGGTAAATAAACATTTAGACGTACAAGACACAGGATGTTATGTATGATAAGACGGAGTCTCCATACAAACATAACATAAAATGTACGCGAATGAAGTGCGGGTAATGCTAGTATATTATAAGCGGCTTCATTCGTAATGGAGTACTTAAAGCTTGTCAAAGGACACCACAAGTCTGATGGTCAGGATATACACATCCTGACCACGTGGCAAAAAGGAATCGTTAACACACAATAGTGATGTGTTTCTGGCCGCATCGTCTATAACATGATGTCACAGATTATATTCGCCCAGGCCCTTGACCGGATTTAATACTCTGTGCGAAGAAAAGCATCTGTTAAACTCTGTTTCATATCGGGTTAACCAGAATGACAAAATATCGGAAAACTGGCAGGATTCTATTAATGCTCCCAGCACGAACAGGTTTCTAGTACTCGCTTTCTCGCTTTTATATTTGGTTGGCTTTACTCAAATGTTTCTGACCCGAATGTGTATACAATAGAGCAGTGAGAGCGATTTTGCATGCAAATCCATTTACTTGATCGCAATTTATAAACCGCAGCCAGTTTCATAAATGTTTCCCGGCTATTTGAATATCGCTCAATTGCATTTACAATCAGTTTTGGTGTGAAAGGGCACCTGGTTATTCTGTTAGGTTAGTTTATCGTTTTAACATCATCCAGCACGTCCTAAAACCACATAACTGATGTATATCATACATTGCATATAGAGTGTAACAAACAAGCGGGCATTTAAATGATCTTTCTTTCTTTACTTGTATTGCTGCGATGACTTTTGTCGTTTGTTTTTAGGGTCCCGTACTTCAAAAAAAAAAACGAAACCTTTTTAGGATCACTTTGTTGTCTGTCTCTCTGTCTGCCAAGATCCTTTTTCTCAGGAACGCGTGGAGGTATCAAGCTGAAATACATTCATTTATGCCGCAAATTTCCGAAATTCGAAAGGGTATCTAAACCTACAGGGTACAGGGATCCCGTGAACTCAGAATCTTGAAATTTTGTTACGAAGCAACGTCTTACAGCACAGATAAAATTGCGAAAAGCTGTGTTTTTAGGTACATCATATAGTAAAAATATTTTTAATAATTTTAAAGTTATTATAGATAATGATACGGAACCCTTCGTGCGCAAGTCCGTCTCGCACTCGGCCGTTTTTTTTGATCTGCCGTTATTTTTAATGTAACACTCCAAACCCAAACCCCATTAAAACATCTTATTTTGTTTTTAGATTATGACAGATACATTCAAATAAATTCAGAAACCTTAAGTTCTGCTAATCTCTAAAGATTTCACCATGTTTGTCACATCAGCTAACTTAGAAAACAGCCATTGTGTGCGGCACACAATAAATCAGCGACTAATGTAATTCCGCCATTAGTTTCGGTGTCATTGTGTGGCTCAGAACCTACTCGTAAATAAACTTCTTTAATTCGATTGTTTGCTGGTTCATCAGCTTTCTGGGATCCGCTTCCGAGCGCAGAAGACTGCGAGAAAATTGCTCGAGGCACAATGCCAGCCTTAATATAAACACAGACTGACACAGCTACACCACTGTATTGGAACTAATTTAGTTGCTTAGTGAATGTGGCAAAAACTATCCGTAAATAAACTCTTCTGTAACTAGAGAACTAGAGTATCTAATTATAAAAATATAATGAGATAGTGATTAGAAACAAAGCTACATAAGTAAGATAAATCTACGATTTTTCTACTTAGGTTTTATTCTTCAAGACTTCGTTCTGAAATAAGATTTGGAACACAATTATAATTAAGAAACGGAATACTTTTGTACCATCTCCCGCCAACGGCATTATTAGTTAGAAAAGTACCATAACAGAAAGAAATTCTTATTTTTTTTTAATGAGAGGTTTACAATTTTAAGCTTTTAAATATTTATTTTCTCCTAAATTACAATACCAAATTCTTGATGTACGTTCGGGAATTCAAATTTTTTTAAATGAAAAGATTGAAAGATATAATATATTTTATAAGTGTAACTTTATTAAGTAAATACAATTGGATAACTACCAGGATCACACTCTTATCGCAATGCTCGTATCTTCGGCCGAGTTGTTTGTTCGAGCGTCTTCTTTCAAAGACATTGTACAGTCAGTCATCGTGTGTCCCCACAGAGATGAAAGCCATTTGTTTGCGCGCATTAGGAAATGGGAGGCCATGGGAGGAAGGCATTACAGCACAGTAAACAGAACAGTAGGCAAATGTAGCAATCGATGGAGTTGGCGCCACGCCAGCACACATCGCGCGCATCTAGGCTGCACACTAGACGAGTTGAGTGGAAGACGAGTGGCCAATGGGGGATATGGGGAGAAGATATTACAGCGCAGTAAATAGTAGTTGGCAATATGGCAAGCGACACACCTGACGCCGTACCAATACTATAGACTAGTGCATACAAGGCGAGCTACATGAGAGACGAGTTGCCAATGGGGGAAGGCGCTACATCGCAGTAAACAGAAGAAGGTAAATGTAGCAATCGATAGACTTGGAGCTATGCATGGACACATCGCAAAATGCATTGTGTGACCAAGGCATTGCGTCTATCCTACGCGTCAAATTTAAACTACATTGGACGTGTAGAATGGACGAGTGGCAACAAAAGCCGCAGTTTAGTCTAAAAACAAACAGGAGTAGCTGAATGAGCGAGACAAGTCGCAGGCGATAAAACTGGATAGACTCGTCTTATTGAGCGAGGCCAATAGAGGAAACACTACAAAACGACTAGCAAATATGGCTGGACAGATAACTAGCTAATATAAAAAAAAAATATTGAGTATATTGAGCATGGTACTCAAGTCCTCCAGCGAGTGAGTGAAATATTCGCCGTTGAAGTTGATGCCAAGTCCTTCCCATTTCAGGACCTTAAAGGCATCCTCATCATCAGATCGCCTCCAGACCTTCATTAAATGGTAGTGCTTTAAGATACCTAATGATAATAACTAACAAACGCACTAGTCGCCACTACGATTTCCAAAGGTTCCCCTCAATTTCTCTGGGATTCCATCAGATCCTGGTTTCTTTATCATGGTATCACCCTTGGCAAATGTCCTTTTCAACAAACAAAGATTCATCAAAATTGGTTCATAAATAACGAAGTTCTCCGCGAACAGACATACAAAAAAAATATACGTCCGAATTGAGAAGCCTCCTCCGTTTTTTGAAGTCGATTAATAACCCACGTGCTGCAGTTACTCTCCATGCAACTCGACTGATGTGATAAATACTTTATGACAATCACTACCTTTGTTTATTTCGCTGTTCATACACTGGAATTGACTGCTCGAGAGTGAAGTAAGCGTCTCTACTTACTTAACTCCTAGTTGATCTGGTAAGTGTGTATTGTATACACACATCTATATCTCAGAGGAAATGCTCACATAGCTCTTTCAATTTTATGTCCGCCTTCATATACAAGTAGGGGCTAACGCTCACACTAGACTCAAGTAAATATATCTATTTACTGCCAGAATGATAAATGTACCGAGAAATGATTGCTACCGGGAGCACGCGTGGTTAGCTGCTAGCCAAAACGTGTACTAAATAAACGCCGTGTGTAGCGTAAAGTGCTGACTATACATTTTGTACGGTTGCACCGTACATGCATGGTTAACTTTAATAAAATATTTTATTACATTACATTCGTGAAGAATAAGCATGGATACCAATATATAGCTAAGTTACTATACATTACTTTCTTGACAAAATCTCTATAAACCATTGAAAGTAGAAAAGCCAGTGCTGCGATGTTTGTTTGCAGTCTTCGATCAAATATAATGGTAGATACACGATTCGCGCTCGAAAAGTGGCACCGAGAAAACAGCGCGCTAATCGAGTTTCGGAGCTGTTTTGACCACAGTTTCAATAAACCGCGCTAGCACTCACACGTTTCGCGATGACGAAGGCACAGTGAAAAGATGCAAAAACTACGCGTCAAAAGTAAAAAAAACAAAGATGGAGTACATACTTTCAGTATGTATCGTTTTTGTCGTAAGATTTGCCTCGGGGATATTATTAAGGCTTCATTTTGTGTGAGACTGTGTATCTACCATTATATTTGATCGAAGTTTGCAGCAAACACAGAAATAGGTGAAATTTTGCACAAATTTTAATGCGGGTAAATTACAAAGATAGAAAAGTTTTTATTTCAATTATTGACCTGATGTATATTCTTCTCATCCGAATGTGGAGAGTTTAAATACACGTACACTATATAGAGGAAATAGAAAGCCAAAAGCTAGAACGGGTTGGACGTGAGCGAGATCGGTACAACTCAGGCGGTAGATGCAGCAGACCTGACAGATCATCTGAATATCTAAATGAAATTTTGGAAAAGATAATAAAGGATTTTCTGAGAAATGTATATGTATGTTAACTGCGTGTAAGGCAGCAAGTGATATGTAGAAATACATTTATAAAGGTATTATTGATTACAATTATTGATTATTTTTGTACATATGTTTATTCCATAAGTCTAATGAGAATGACCGCATTTTTTTGTATGAAAATCTTATATAGCACTGGATCTGCAAGTTAAAGATAAACCAATAAACAAGACAAGAAACGAGTCGTGATTTATAGAAACTTAATTACATCAGAATTAAAATCGTAGTTTACTAAACAGTAGATATTTGTATCTGTAATAGTCGTCGAGTGCCCGCCCCGGCCTCGGAGGCCCACTATTACGGCAAATCGGATTTCTACAACAATAAGCGACCCTCATTCATTTGCAAGTTTAATTAATTTAACCTTTCGCTCCGCTGATTATTCATGTACTTTATGTTCTGCCGAGTACTGTGAGCATGGAGCAGATAGTGTACTAGAGATTAAGCTTCATACAATTGCACTAAAAATATTTTATCTTCCTTATTGGTCTGGGTAAAAAGAATTAATTTTTATGATTTTAAGCTTTCACGATCACAATGACTATTATTTTGACCACCGGAGTAAATGGGATTGAATTTGAGTTTCGTCTGATATTTCTGCAACATTGCAGCTGCCATTTTGACAGAGTGACTGAATAACTGCGGTGGTGTATGTTAAGGTATCAAGGCAAACTGTATCGGTCCACCCTCCTTATTTGTCTGTTGTTATACAAGATTTTGCACACAATACTTACGGTGTTCATTCAGAAATCATTGTTTGATATTTGTGTGTGTGAAATTGTGCATATATACCCTTTTTAAACAACTCAATTACTGTATTCCATGGATATTTTAACTGGTAGCCGGTATTCCCGAATTAAATTAAGATGCTTAAAGACAGGATATAAAATGCATTCAATGGCAAGTAAGTTTGGCTGGTACAGCTCAATCCAATGGTTGCTTTCTGCTTGTGATAGTTGCTTTGGTATGGCAGACTACACAATGACACTGTTTTTGACTGCAGTTATGTGCACTTCGACCGCATTTTCAGTCAATTTTAAAGATACTTGATTTTTCCTAGGGCGTGCTATCAACGCGATAAGAAGCCGGGGTAATAAGTAGAAAACATTTTTTTACATGTAGTTCAATTTTGCATGTTTTTTGTTTTCCTTTCAAATTTCTAAATATATCTGATTTTTATTTTTTATTATGAAGGTTACTCTCTACGTTCTCGTCCTTTGTCCTGTCAGATGTTCAGTGACAGCACGCCTGTATCCAGTATAATCGGGTTTCCCATTACAGTACTTTTGTAATTATCTCGGGTATGTTCTTAACTGTCAATATGAAGCGTATACTCCATGTGTACCTTCTTTGCTCCGGTGATACCTTACTTTGCGTAGTTTCAAAATAATCGGGTGTTCTATTACAATACTATTGTAATTCCCATCTTGCGCGCCTGCCGCGGTGTGTGGCTTAATTAAATTAATACACTACTTTCATGTTTGCTGCTCTTTATACTCGTATGGCTAAGTCGTGGGTGGAACGTTGGTTAGAATTTACAAAATTATAGTATCGTTTATGCAGAAGGGCCGCTCAAACAATTTAGCAAACTTTTTGTAAATTATTGTCATTGTGAATTTGAAATGAAATGAAATAGAATTTTATTTAAAATTTGGATATCATGTATCTCTTTTTGTACGTGATATTATTATTATTAATATTTGCAAAATTGATAAACTACTAGCGTTTCGGAAAGACCACTGCTGAGAAGAATACGTCGAAAGAAACTCAATCCAGTGTTGGTCCATACGTGCCTGAATGGCTACGCTTTCACATATTTGTAACAAATTAAATTATTTTACATTAATTAATTAACTAAATTATCAGGAAAACTTCAGTAGATAAAAAGCAACTAGGGTACGTTTTATTAACAAAACCGTATAACATCAGCTTGATGATACTTTGAAAGTTTAAAATACAGAAGTATCCGCAATTATTTCAGAGTATTTAATAAGTTAATATGAGACCAAACTCTAAACCAATGGCGGTAAGTCCCGTCGTGACATAATAGTGATTGTGACCGCGATTGTTCATAGCAGCGATAGCACAAATTCTTAGCTAAGACTTCCCAATTCAGTTCAATTTATTTTCCCCAAGGCTTCTTAACTTGCCACTAAGTAACTAGTAGTTCGCTGCGAACGTGGACCTCGCGATTATTTAATTGTCCTTATAATTTCGTGAGATAGCCACTATTTTACTGATTTTGATAAGCATGTTGTCATAGTGCTATTGTTTAGATGACTTCAAAAGCACTCTTTTTATTTTACTCACCACGACTTATTTTAAATTAACATACAATGAACACGATGTCCTTACTTTCTTGTACTAATAGTTAACATTAATTTCTATCCAAACAAATAAACTACCGTACAATGTTAAACCCCTTTTTTATTACTGTTGCAAGAATAGTTGAAATAGTTTTTCCCTTGCAATCCCTAAATGTACGAGTAGAAGTTCATCTAATTAATATGACAAAATCAAAACCAGCTTTTAATACAACATCTGTGAGGCGTTTAGCTCTCGATAGTGCAACGTGTAGCTGAAGAGCTGCGTTGCACTATCGAGCAAAATTTTATAATTTCACTAAGGGACAAATAAATGTAACAGTTTCGTCATATCTGGTCATATCTGAAAGACTATGGTTATTAACGGAATCACAACATTGGACATTTTATAAAAATAATTTTCGTACCAAATATTCCACAGGCGTTTTTGAGTGTTTGAAAATGTCAATAGGCCTGCGTCTTCAAGGAATAGAAATATAAAATGCCAGGTATACGGGTGACTGAGCTTCGGTCGGCTCATTTTTCATTTGGCTTTTGTTTTTGTTTCTCTCGCAGAGTGCTGCACTCCCATACTCCTCTTTCTATGCTTCGGGTTTACCTTCCAAATATGGTTTTCGTACGTTTGGATTCTACATCTGAACTTATCTTTCGCCCACCGTACCCCATTTCTTTGTCTTTATTGTGTCTGTTTTGCGGAATTATTTGTTTCTTCTTACACTACTTTTTTCATTAATTTTTATTGTTTCGTATAGGATAAAAACGGGACCCTATTAATATCGCTCCACTGTCCGTCTGTCTGTTTGTCTGTCTCTCCGTCCGTATCTCACCAGGATGTATCTCATGAACCGTGATAGTTAGACAGCTGAAATTTTCACAGATAATGTATTTCTGTTGCCGCTATAACAGGAAATACTAAATAATAGAATAACATAAATATTTAAGGAGGCTCCTATACAACAAACGTGATGTTTTTGCTTGTTTTTGCACTATATTGATAACGGCAACAGGTAGACGATTGAAATATTCATAGAATATGTATATATATCCCCTAAAAATAAATAAAAAATAATAATATTAACGTGGGGTTCCCATGCATCAGACATGATTTTTTTGCCGTTTTTATAGATAACGGTACGGAAACCTTCGTGCGCGAGTCCAACTTGCACTTGGCCGGTTTTTTTACCAGCTTTTATTGTGAAAGGATTGAAACTGTAAAATGTTGTAAACGGGATGTTCATCATTAAATAGCTCGTCATCTTCAAATCAGATCAGTGATTTTTTATAATTATCTTCCTCTACCATAATTCAGTCTCGCGTTGTGCGCGCTAGCGGACGGGCGCTGATTCTCGAGCGAGGTGGCATTTACACCAAAATGTCAAAAACAGTGAAATGTGTATCGTGTAATATTGTTATTAATGAGGTGCTTGCCTTTATTTGTAATAAAATGGACATTATGGACGAGGAGAGTATCAGCCGTATATGTGTTACGGCGTTCTCTCAAAATGACATTGTGACTGCGAAGCGGTTACTGTATGAATCCTTATCGAAGACGATGAAGACCAGAAAACGTGATGGGAAGACTGTAAGGGATATAGATGACATCCTCTGTACGCTGAAGGAAGCCGACCCTGAAGTTCTGCCAATCTTTGTAGCACGGGAGTTGCAGAAGCTACCCCCAGTTCTATTCGACCACGTCGATGTTACGCAAATTCTTAAGGACTTAGTAAAAATGCGCCAGGATATCAATAACATCTCTCAGTGCTATGCAAGTAAGGAGGATATAAGCCTATTGAAACATGACATCGAAAATCTTAAAGAGGCTTCGATTGTGAATAACTTCTCTAGAAATATAAATCCAAAGAGTTACATTCATAACTTTCCAATAAACAGGCACCCTGTTTATTGGAAAGTTATGAATATAACAGTGGGCCAATGGGGTTGTATCCTATTGGCAGTGAGAAAGATTCCTGCTCATTATCACCAAAAATAAAAAGCCGTTCCCAATATCAGCGACCCGAAGAAGGTAGAAGTGAGAATAAATCACTAGCCGTTCAACCGCTTAACGGTGCGTCACCGTCATACGTCATCGAATCAGCTGTGAGTGCACCGGTCGAGGTAGTAAACAACTCGGAGCCAGTGGCGAACGACCGCATGAGTCATGCAATCATGACTGTACCTACGCGTCCACTGCCGACGGACGGGCTTGTCTACAATGACCACAGTTCGCAGGAGAGAAAATCTTATACTCAAGTTTTGGAACAAGGTGATTGGAAGCCTCAAGAAAAAGATAAAGAATGGGTATTGGTACAAAAGAAGAGATTAAGAAATAGATTTATTAGTAACAAGGGAAAAGCAATTGTTGAATCAAATATAAATTTTAAAGCGGCTGATATACGGATCCCATTATATATTTATAACATAGCGAAGGATGTGAGTGAGGAAGATATTCAACGTTATATAAAAAACAAGTCAGAAGTGTCTGTTAAACTGGAAAAAATTATCATGAAAACGCCAAAAGAGTACGATGCCTACAAAGTCTATGTGCCTAAAAATAAGTTAAAAGACTTTTTGCAAGATGAATTTTGGCCAGAAGGAGTGGCATTTAGACGATTCATAGACTTCAAAAAAAGACACCCTCAGACGATACCGAGGTGGCCTAGTGCCAAGGAAGACATAATTCAACAACAATAATGGATGTTACAACCAAACTAATTAGCTTCAATTGTAAGAATGTACACCGGTCTGTTACTTGTTTGAGGTCCCTCTGCCGGACTGCTGACATAATTGCATTACAAGAGACGTGGCTCTTACCACTTTGGTATCAGTCTTGGTTACAATATGGTAAACTGAATTCTGGTTTTATTTATGATAAGATGCTCAATTCCAGAAAACTATTCAAAACTAAGTTAAAATATTGCCAAAACAATGAAAAACAAATAAAATTAGATATTATTGCTCAAAATCATGCTGATAAAAAGTTTAATAAATTTTGGAGAAACACTAATAAATTAAATCCCAAATCGTGTCTCCCCGCGTGCGTAGATAGTAAGTTCGACCCGACCGATATAGCAAATGCTTTCCGTAAGCACTTTAAGGTGGAGTCCTCCCTCCCACTGAAGTCACAGGTGTTCGATGCTGGGCGTCGTGATGGGGACTTACCTGTCAGGTTTTCTGCACGCGAGGTTGCCTCGATCATAAATGGCATGGACAGAGGTAAGTCCCCCGGTCATGATGATCTCAGCATCGAGCATCTGAAGTACGCAGGGGTGCACTTAGCGCGAGTTTTATCTATGTTTTTTAATTTATGTATAAGCCATTGTTATTTGCCAGATGATTTGATGTACACTGTTGTGGTGCCTATTATAAAAAATAAGACGGAGGATGGCTCCGACTTGTCCAATTATAGGCCTATATCCTTGGCTACGGTTATAGCTAAGGTGCTGGACGGTTTGCTTGATAGAAGATTGGCTAAAGATATTAAAATCCACGACTTACAGTTTGGTTTTAAACCTGGTCTATCAACCGAAAGTGCCATCTTCTGTCTCAAGCAAACTGTGCAGTACTACACGGCAAGAAAAACCCCAGTCTATGCTTGCTTTTTGGACCTGTCGCAGGCATTCGATTTGGTATCCTATGATTTATTGTGGCAAAAGCTAAAGTGTGAAACCAGTCTTCCTCCGGAAGTTATATCAATATTTAAATATTGGTACGACAACCAGAGAAACTGCGTCAAATGGGCTGGCTCGCGGTCGGATGAGTACAGGTTGGAATGCGGCATGAGACAGGGCGGGTTGACCTCGCCCAAGCTTTTCAACTTGTACATCAACAAACTGATCGAGGGGCTCAGTAACACCTACATAGGATGCCATGTAGGTGGAACGTGCATCAATAACATCAGCTATGCGGACGATATGGTGCTGCTGAGCCCGTCGATCGGTGCCTTGAGAAAGCTTCTTCACATGTGTGAAGAGTATGCAGTGGCTCATGGTCTCAGATATAACTCGCTTAAAAGCGAGTTCATGGTTTTTCAAGCGGGAGCCGCGAGGAGTCAGCGGAAAGTGCCATATATTGCTATAGGGGGCACACCCTTGACAAGAGTCGAAAGATTCAAATATCTGGGTCACTGAAAGCTTGTCAGACACGGTGGACATCGAGAGAGAGCGTAGAGCGTTATCTGTTCGCTGTAATATGTTGATTCACAGATTTGCACGCTGTAGCAAACTAGCCAAACTGACACTTTTCAAAGCCTACTGTCAATCGTTTTACACATGCAGTCTGTGGGTCAACTTTACGCGGCGGGCATATGATGCACTACGCGTCCAGTACAATAACGCGTTCAGAATCTTGTTCGGTCTGCCGCGTTTCTGCAGCGCGTCTTCTATGTTTGCCGAGGCGCATACCGACTGCTTCTATACTATCATCAGAAAGCGGTGCGCCTCGCTGTGGACGCGAGTGCGTAGCGCATCGAACACCATTCTGAACGCGTTGGCCGACCGATGGGACTCCCCATTGTTATGTCACTGGATACAGCTTCATGCTCCGGCTGCTGGCTACCAATATCTGTAGCATAGGGGTATAATCGAAGGCCAATACCTATATACCAATTTCATTTAAATCATTACTAACCCTAGAATAAGTTTATAATTATTTACTAACATAATATGGATGTAATTATCTGAAATAAATGGTTTTATTATTATTATTATAAAGTTAAGTACAATGCGAAATTGCAGTTAAATTGGTTGTAAATAACTGCTTTAATTTTTGGTTGCAGGCTTAAACCCGAACAAACATATACACACTTAAAATTAAAGATAAATAAAAACTTATTAAAATATCCCTGCGCATTTTTGGACCTCTGTCTCCATCTGTTGGAGAAATTTGGAACTAACATAAATTTATTATGGAAATTTTCATGGACTGGTATTTTTCTGTTCTAAAGGAACAAAATATTGTAAATTAAAAATAAGAAAGTCACTTGGAATTTAACTTGGAACAGACAGCGAAAGAAATATTTGCAATCATTGAAAAATCAAATTTTCTGGCGCGGCTCGAAGTACACAGAGCATGGATAAAGCAGGCTTCAACGAAATACCCGCCACCTAGCGGCGGCTGTGGTTACCTTCAAAATTAAAATTTATTTCAGCGCCATCTTGTAACATATTCAGCCTAAACGTCATTTTCATTTTTCATTTCTCGAAATTATTTAACATTTATTTAAATATCTCGTAAACGGCTAAACCGATTTTGATGCCCAACGAACTTGAAAATTGTATTTATAAGACCTATATATATTGTAAATTTCATCTTAATTGGAGCATTGGTTCTAAAGTTATCGTGGAACAAACATACATACATACATACATACATACATACATACATACAAAAAATGTCTTTTCGCCCCAACTTGAATTGAAGACCTCGCTCGCTTCGCTCGCTCGTGTAAATTAAAAATAAGAAAGTCACTTGGAATTTAACTTGGAACAGACAGCGAAAGAAATATTTGCAATCATTGAAAAATCAAATTTTCTGGCGCGGCTCGAAGTACACAGAGCATGGATAAAGCAGGCTTCAACGAAATACCCGCCACCTAGCGGCGGCTGTGGTTACCTTCAAAATTAAAATTTATTTCAGCGCCATCTTGTAACATATTCAGCCTAAACGTCATTTTCATTTTTTCATTTCTCGAAATTATTTAACATTTATTTAAATATCTCGTAAACGGCTGAACCGATTTTGATGCCCAACGAACTTGAAAATTGTATTTATAAGACCTATATATATTGTAAATTTCATCTTAATTGGAGCATTGGTTCTAAAGTTATCGTGGAACAAACATACATACATACATACATACATACATACATACAAAAAATGTCTTTTCGCCCCAACTTGAATTGAAGACCTCGCTCGCTTCGCTCGCTCGGTCAACTAAGTTTACGCATGTAAAGCAACCTGTGTAGTGTACGTATTGAACAATCTACGTAATGTGACGGCACACGACGCCACACGACCTCATCGGTCATGGTCCTACTGGTATGGGTGTCCACAAGTGGCATACAAATATCTCGAGCTCGTCCGTGCTTCAAAAGCACGTTAAGCCTTTGGCCCCGTCCCGGTTGTCTTCATTGAATATTGATGGCTGTCGACAAGCTATCTCAGAGTGCCAAGTTTTTTAAGCCTGCCTTCTTGTCTAGCTTGAAAATCCCTTACACTAGTGTTGGCCACAGACACACACGAAAAACAAATCAAACCTGTTGCAGATTTTTTAATAAAAAGTAATATTATCAGTATGATTCCTAAGTCTAAGTGATTACCAACATCTCCTACATAAATAAGCTTTGTATTAAAGCAAAATAAGATTGAAATAGATGGATATGAGCCGGCCAACGTGTCCGTCCGTTGTATGTAACGCGATCAGACCGGAACAGCTAGTAATTATTCAGGCGGACGATTAGGCACTAGGGGTGGGATAGTAGGTTTGAAATTAACTAGCCCATCCTATTCATTTACTTCTTGTTTTGGCTGTGTTAGTGGCCAACATTAGAATCATGTGTTTCAAACTGTTTTATTTAGTACCGCCATTACTGTTGTCAGATTTTTCATAGCTGCCTAAAGGCATCTCACATAGCTTAACGACTGCCATCAATTATGAGAGCCGGGACGAAAGGCTTCACGTGTTTAGGATTTTTATACTTAAAACAAATATTTTACAAATAAAAAAACTTGAACTTGAACCTGAACGTGCCTTTCGAAATACGGAGGAGCTCGACATACTATCATGCAACTTCACCCAACCTAGTGGCAGTGGGAACCGCGCCCGAGGTTACTCAACACGTGCTTATAATGTTTACACGAACTAAGCAGTACTCGAATAAGATTGTAAAAAAACTTTTGTACTCGTAAGGATTAGCATAACGACTGACATAATGATATTACACCATTTAACGTGCCTTCATACTACAGAGGTGCACCGAGATGTTCGTAGATGTACGTTCGAGAAGTTCTTGTGTTCGTGTCCAGAAGCCGCAAGGGTTCTGGACACGAATTCCAGCAACACACGGTTGGTGTAGATAGATAAAATTTTGTTTAATGATGTCTTTTATGATTCCTGATCGTAATCCAACATATAACTATAGCTTTGTATAGGGCTAAGTCATCGTTGTAAAATTAGTATCGTTGAGAAAGTATCCCACGACATAAGTTCACAGTGGGGCTAGCTCAGTCTGTGTGATTTGACCCTATATATTTACTATTCCTACGACCGGTTATAAATGGATTTCACTCTTAACTCGAAAAATACATGGTTATAACTAAATTTGTGGCATCCCTCGACTACCGCGCTAATAGAAATTAGAACAATTAGCTGATCGCCGCCGCTGCATACGGCCCACAACGTTACATATTCACAGCCGCGCTCCTATCATTTGAATACTAAATGAGAACGATATACTTCTGTGAGCCAAATTTAGTTTATCATATAAATTATGTGATTATTCGTCGGCATAAAATATAAAAAGAGCTCTCAAAGAGCTAAGTATTCTGTAGATAAACTCGGTAAGTTTCTAAGATTAGAAGCGAGTAAAAGAAAAGGTCTATTGCTATTCAACTCGGCAATGCTGCCAGCCTTTTGGACACAGTGTCCAGGAGCGAGCATCTGGAGAGATTGTACGATTTCAATTTTTTTTGTTTGTTTTTTATTTTAGGTTAGTTATTTTAAGTTACCCACCTAATCAATATCATCACTAACTATAAAAGAAATAATTTTACCCACGCGTGAGCGGTCTCGATAACTTTTAATCAGTAAACCATGTAAGTACTTAGTTGTTTTTAAAAACAAAAAGCTATTGAGAACATCAAGATAAGCTAACGTCGTTAAAGTGTTTCGGCTCGGAACGCGGTAACTACAGCTAAATTAATGCTGCTTGTTACCTCATTTCCGCTTGCTTTCGACAGTTTGTAATTAACGTCAACTTTACTAAAATTAAATCTCACGTACGATTCTGTTTGATGTCAAGCTTTTGTATGATTAAAATCATGCGGCCGTGCATCAGTTGAATGTTAGGAAGAAAAATAAAAAGGATAATTAACTTTCCGATTTTATAAATGTTACCTGTTGAAAGGATGTATGTATTTTCAAACCACAAATATTAAAAGATTTATGATGAAGTAGGAAACTTTTTACATGTGTAAAACGTAAAGTTTGCTATATTAATAACTATTTTAACTTGGAACTCCCATGATTCACTAGACATGCCGATTGCAGTCAAGTGGCGTTTTAAGACATCCCTGTAACGCAGAAACTGTCCACCAGGCTTTCGTTTACCTGAGCTTAGCTCAGAGTAAAATACCTTTTTTGGTAATCTGGAAGACTCCATGCGTACAAGGTGTCCACACCAGCGTAGTTGGCCTTTCATTAGCATACACTCCATTCCAGCGATCTTAGCTCGACGTAGAACCTCCGAGTTTGGCACACGATCCTGCCATCTCACCCGAAGAATCGCCCGAAGACACTTCATGTGGAAGGTATCAAGGCGTCTGATATCTCCCTTGTAAAGACATCAGGTCTCCGAGGCATAGAGCAACAATGGTAAGATTATGGCCCTGTAGACAGCGAGTACTTGGGAGGAGCTTGCAACGCAGAGGTCGGAGTGGCGAACTGCTGTCAACACGGGCATAGAAAACTTTGAGCGTTCCCGTCTTGAAGACCTTGACGCCAAACGCTTGATCCGAAAAACTCGACCCAAGCCCTCCTACAACTATACTCGAAATTCAAGTGGGTCTCTTTACTGCGCTTCTTGCAACAGGACCTTCAAAACAAAATTTGGTTTTGCGAGTCATGCTCGCGCTCATGCAAGAGCCCAGGCAAAGACGAGCTAAGGGTGTCGCCGTCGACGGATACGTCTGGGAGGACATCATCATCAACTTGGAACTAGTCCCACCTATGTAGCTATTTATAAAAATAAAAAGCTATTGAGAGCATCAAGATAAAGCTAACGTGTTTATATAGTGTTTCAGCGGGAGCTTAGCATAACGACAGCTGAATTAATGCTGTTTGTAAAGCTCACAGAATAACAAAGACGATCTGCTAACTTGAATCTAAGTAGTTTGTCCCGCGGTCGACAAAAGAACAAAAGTGAGATATACGTGAAAAAAATCGTAAAACGCCGACGTGTGCTATTCTAACGTGTAGAGTGAGAAGTCCTAGTGAAACTTTGACCAAAGAAGGAATTTCTACTCAATTGTGTTGCGTTAGTAGTATGCTTGAAATGAGGCGACGCTGGTTTCCATTGAAATCACGCGTGATAACACTTCTAATGTTTTGTTTAATTACCGCCTGTTTTGGACAGTGTATAATTTACGGTAATTTCTTACTAAAATTACGTTTTCTTCCAACTACGCTGCAATTCTATCATAACTTCACTACATATCCAGCACAAAGTAGAACATTGCTGCTCTAGAGCAGAAAAAATGTATGGAAATCCTTTACTGCGCTGTTTAATTTTCTTTTTTAAATCACGGGACCATAGGTCAAATGTCACAAAAAAGGCCAACTTAACGGCCGCATGGAGTTATACAGTTAGCATGTGAAGTGACGTGTGTACCTAAGAAAATACTGGCCATAAAGAAAAACACAGGCGGGAATGTAAACAACTAATTTTCACTGATTGTAATTTCTCTTCAGTTTTTTTCACATACTTTTCCTGTAGTAGTTGAAATAAAAGCAGATTATGCACCTCCCATTAAGTAATTTATATTGCACTCGTGCTTTTTAGGGCCCTCGCTGACGCTCGGGCTCCAAATAAGCACTCGGTGCAATAATAAATTACTTTCTACTCAGTGCAACAATATACTATTCATGCACTTAAGGATTTTTGATGTAAAATTTTAACTCAATTATTTAATTCAAAAAATATAAAATGCATTAGACAAAATATTCTACATTACCCGTGAAAATGGCTAAAGGCATCTAGATGTATCAAAGTAAACTTTGACTAACAATATAAGTGTGATTTAGCGAGGCACCTACAGCTGAATCGATGTGGCTTGTCCCTGCAGCCCCGCAACCTTATTTCCGCCTGATTTCGACAGTCTGTTTAATGTTTAATTTAACGTCAGTTCAATAATTGTTCACGCACAAGTCATTTGATGTCAAGTTTTTGCTTGGTTCTTTGTGCGCGATCAAAATGTTCACTTAGAATGGAATATATTAGAGTTTTATATGTGCAAAATATGGTTACATATATGTTATAGATGAACATAAAGGACACATATTTTACCAATTTCGGCATGTAGATTTATATACAAAATAAAGTTGAATTCGATTAAAAATATTCAAACTTCAATCATACAAATATTATTTATTTATACATCCCAACTATCCCAACTATATAATATAATATATAATATCCTTATCCTTACTAATATTATAAATGCGAAAGTCAGTTTGTTTGTTTGTTACGCTTTCACGCTGTAAGTACTGAACCGATCATCATGAAATTTTGCATACAAATTCTCTGGAGTACAGAGAAGGACATAGACCTTTTATCCCGGGAAAAAGTACTATTTCCGAGGGATCGACATTGACGCGGGCGGAGCCGCGGGCGAAAGCAAGAATCCTTACTTACTATACTATATACTATACTATATACTTACTATATACTATACTTACTATAATCCTTACTTCCTTATCCTTATCCTTACTAATATTATAAATGCGAAAGTGAGTTTGTTTGTTTGTTTGTTTGTTACGCTTTCACGCCGTAACTACTGAACCGATCATCATGAAATTTTGCATACAAGTTCCCTGGTGTACGGAGAAGGACATAGGGTACCTTTTATCCCGGGAAAAATTACTATTCCCGAGGGATCGACATTGACGTGGGCGGAGCCGCGGGCGAAAGCTAGTAATATTATAAATGAAAAAGTGAAAAAGTACGAAAACTCAAAACCAATAAGGACCACTAACGATAAAATTCTCATAAAACTAGCTAATTCTATATAAATAACTCCACTTGTTTCTATTTTACTGTGCTTCCTTTCTCTATTTTGTGTTATTATTATTATAAGCAAACAGAGTAACTTATTCACCCAACCTTTTTATAGTATTCTAGAAAAGATGGGACACAGCCATTGTGTATAATCAGATAATTGCTCATAATAAAAAATTACCCTTTTGATCGACTACAATAATTATTTTTACGATGAATATCATCAAAAATACTTTATCCGAACTAGATTTCGGAGTTTCCGACTGATTAAGGCATACACCTGCTCTCCAGACCAATGTTTACGCCACCTCAGGTCTAATGATGGGTCGGTTTCCGTATTTCATTTGAATATTCGCAGCGTAAATAAAAACCTTAGTCAAGTGCAGGCACTACTCGTACTCATGAAAATCACACCTGACATTATCGTGCTTTCTGAATGTAGGCTAAAATCGCACCCTTATATTCCTAAATTACCCGGATACACTAGCCATCATACTAAAAGTAATTATAACCAAAATGATGGAGTGGTAATGTATGTTCGGTCGTCATTGGACTGCTCGGTTGCTGAAACGGGAGTCCTCAAAGATGCAAATTGTATGATTTGTAAAGTTGGTTCAACTTTTGCTCTTGTTGCCATCTACAGGCCTCATGAATTTCGTAATCCTGACAATTTTATCCACAGTCTAAATGATGTTCTTACAAATTTATCGTCGCACCAAGTTATAGCATTGGTAGGTGACATAAATATAAAACTCAATGACGACCCCTCCGTTTCTTAACTTTATCTAAACTTGGCTGCAAGCCACGGACTTTTACCGACACACAAATTCCCGACTAGATATGACAACTGCTTGGACCACATACTTTTAAAATCAAAACTGCCCTCCACAAGCCTAGTCATCGAGTCTGCTGTAACTGACCACCGTCCCTCGTTACTGTCGGCTTCATTGTCGGTTAGTTTAAGACATAAAAAAATAAGCCGCCGAATAACTGATAATAATGCTATATACGATGATATCCGAAACACTGACTTTTCATTAGTACTTGAGGCCAGTGATGTGAATTTGGCTTCTAATTATTTAGTATCTAAGATTACCGAAATCATCGAAATGCATACTACTAGGCAATTCACCACACGCTCGAAAAGAATAATAAAGCCCTGGATTACCCCAGGTCTTCTCCGTTGCATCCGAAACCGTGATAAAATGCATAAACAACACAGGACTGACCCTGACAACATGATATTGAAACGTACATACGTGAGATATAGAAATTTTATTAATAGATTACTCAAACACTTCAAACAAACCTATTACTCACAAGAACTTAACAAAAAAAAGAGCAACCCTAAAGCTACATGGGGATTAATTAAAAACATAACTCATTATAAGCCAGACTTCATTACAGCCAAACCATTGTTAAATATTGACTCCAACCCTACCAAAGCCATAAACTCAATTAATAAGTACTTCACAAATATAGGCAAGGAATTAGCAACCAAAATAACACCCCATTCTCAACATGATTTTAAAGACGCACTAGATCCCCTACATGCCCCTCTCGAATCATTTGTATTTTTTGACGTGGAGTGCGACGAAGTTGATACTGTTATATCCAACCTACGGGACAATTTTGCCGTGGGCTCTGATGGCATTTCCACAACACTCTTGAAAGTATTACGTGATGTCTTTGTGCCACTCCTCGCACATATATGCCAACTATCGCTAAAGTCAGGCATATTCCCCGACATTTTTAAAAAGGCTTTGGTGCATCCAATTTATAAGGGAGGTGAAAGTAGTGAAGTCAGCAATTATCGACCAATCTCTGTACTTCCAGTTATGTCTAAGGTCTTGGAGAAAATAATTAATAGCAGATTGGTCAAATATCTTCAATCAAAAGGTATCATCGCAAATAATCAATTTGGCTTTCAGAAGGGAATCTCATCAGAGGATGCAGTTGCTTCTCTGACTGACCATGTAGTTGGATGCCTTGATAAAGGTGTCAAGTGTCTGGGAGCATTTTTAGATCTCTCCAAGGCCTTTGACACCGTCTCTATACCAATTCTATTGCAAAAATTGGAAGCGATTGGTGTCAGAGGTATTACCCTTGACCTTTTTAGAAATTATTTATCAAATCGCAGTCAATCGGTCGTGATCGGAGATTCGATTAGTGACGAATGTAAGCTTACATTTGGTGTCCCGCAAGGGAGTATCTTA
Source organism: Elegia similella (assembly GCA_947532085.1). Taxonomy (NCBI): domain Eukaryota; kingdom Metazoa; phylum Arthropoda; class Insecta; order Lepidoptera; family Pyralidae; genus Elegia; species Elegia similella. The sequence continues at coordinate 308,959 of OX383939.1, forward strand.
GGCCCTACCCTGTTCACAATATATGTAAATGATCTATGTCGCTTACGTCTATCTCACTGTAGAATCTTTGCTTACGCAGACGACACGGCTCTAATAGTCGATGGTGCCTCCTGGGAGGAGGTTCACAAAAGGGCTGAACACGCTTTATCCCAAGTAATTACATGGCTCTCCATCAACTTGCGGACAATAAATATTCAAAAAACTTATTATATCACTTTTGCAAGCAAAGCTTGCTTCACCCCTCCTGAGGCCGATTTTATTATTAAGGCTCATCGGTGTACTCAAGGTTCCTTAAATAGTAATTGCTTAGCAATCACTCGCGCACCAAGTGTAAAATACCTAGGAATACATATTGATCAGACCCTTAATTGGGAATCTCACATTACGTCCCTTATATCAAGAGTGAGAAAGCTAATATTTATTTTTAAAAACCTAAGATATTTAGCAGATGCTGCCACATTAAAAATCGTATACTATGCCTTATGTCAGTCAATTATTACGTACGGTATCACGATATGGGGAGGTGCAGGGAAGAATATTATGTTATCCCTGGAACGTGCACAGAGAGCTGTCTTAAAAGTCATACATCGGAAACCATTTCTGTACCCTACCACGCAACTTTATAAGGATGCATCGGTGCTGACAGTAAGACAGCTATTTGTCCAACTGACCGTACTAAGAAAGCATGTTGCCTTGCCCTACTATCTACTTACGCAAAAGACGATCAGATCGTATTTGCCCAGCTATCAAACATAGGACAACACTGGCTAAACGACATTTTACAGTTCTCGGGGGTTATCTTTACAACAAAGCAAATAAAGACCTTAAAATTTATCCTTGTACCAAATATGCCTGTAAAACTAAACTTTATGTGTGGCTTTCCTCTAAAGACTACGACTTGACTGAGACACTATTGGAGTTCATTTCCTAATAGTCAATTTAACCACGCACAGTGACACTCAATTGAACTAATAAAATACTGAAAAACAATTTTAAACTTGTTTAGACATTATCTTGTCCGTACTAATTCATTTTACTATCCACCATCATTGTTGAAATTTAGGCCGCAAGCCGCAAGTAGTCTACTGCTGGACAAAGACCTCTCTCAAGGACTCTTTCTTACACGGGAGGATGTTGCCATGATATTGCTTGGTAGGTGGGCTGGCGATCGCAGTTTCGTTTTTCTCCTATGATGCTCATCGGAGGTATTTATTTTGTAAGCTGCAGCAACTGGCGAAGCAATTAAGGATGGCAAGTACGGCAACCCTGACATTATTACTATTAACTAACTCGCGGCACTATAGCCTTTAAACAGAATAACAAACACTATGTAGTTCCTGATAGTGTATATTTCTTTTCTTTGAGCATTAAATGTTATTCCTTCTTTTATTTTTCGCATGGCTGGATCTCATCTTATAATGACATCATCTGCCTTATTCCCAAATAACAGTTAAATATAACTAGTTTGGGAAATAAGCGCTCCATTCTCAGATGTCCTAGTTTAAGGTAGCTGCAAATACGATGACGGGGGGCGATGGAGCGTGGCCTGTCGAGATGATGGCCCACCAAAATACAGGCTCGACCTAGTTTGGACTCGGTGCTGTCAGTTCGTCAAGTGCTTCGCGTTCCACCACTCCTTGTTTTTGTAGTATTAAATACTTCTTGTTACATCTCTCTGCATATGTATATTGTCTTATACTTTAAGTATTTTGTATGTTACCTTTATATCAATAAATATTATTATTATTATTATTTAAAAAAAAAATAAAAAAATTGTTTATTTGTTTGTTTCGCTTTCACGTCGTAACTACTGAACCGATCATCATGAAATTTTGCATACTAGTTCTCTGGAATACGGAAAAGAACATCAGACTGCCTTTCATCCCCGTGTTATATACTGTTACCGAGCGAACGACGTTGACGCGGGCGAAGCTGCGAATGAAAGCAGACGCAACAGTCAGTTTTCAATAAGTCAGATACAGAGATAAACATTTAGCTTTAGGCCAATATGTCAATCTTTTCTTAAATTTAAAAATAGTTATATAAATTGTAAACTGACAAAATAAGTTGTTAACTCGAATCGTTTGTACGATGACACGTGAAAAGTTGATAACGACATGATAAGATAATGATTAATTTTGAGGATAGACGACGTTTGTATTTATGGAATATGTAGGGGGTAGGGGTTCGGTTATCGATAAAAATACCGCCTGGGGTAAACGCATATACGTATATTATCTAAAACACACAGATTTTAGGTGACCTTAGTCTAGCACGTTTATATAAAATATCGCGGCGCAGTATGGTGTCACTTCCAAGGACGTTAACGGCAGACTGATTGGGCGCGGCCCGTTGCTCGCGCGGCGGTTGGTCAGTGACAACACACTACCTCACAATATTGACAAATAAAAATATCAAATTAACAAAGAATTAGGGGTCAGTGAGCGCGTCGCCTACAGGATATTTGTTACTCCCTTATGCAAAAACTATTGCTGGAACATTGATTTAACTTTACAATATCAAATCTATTTAAAGCTAGGTAAACATTGTCGTAATTTGCCTTATCGAATGTGTTTATTAGGAATAGGGTTGAGTATGTTCAGACCACAATTTTTACCTTACAAAATTCGGAAGCCAGTTGAGGTGGTGAATAATAGAGCCGGTGGTCGCGTATCACCGGCAGTATGTATTATTGAGGTGGAGGGGATGTGTTGATGCGCGGACAAAGCGCCGCCACTTCCATGAATATGAGAGCAGACGGCGCTTTTATCACAGCCATGGCGCAGACAGCCTATGTACCTCATGGAGGAGCTGAATTGTAAGGGCATATCAAACTTATGTCAATGGTTTACACAGAGAACAAGTTCCTACAAGTTTTCTAACATGATAATGTCTACGCCGTAAGTGATAAACACGTGATAATATGAGACATCGGACGGCGATATTACCTTTCATCGAAGTAAAAGTTAAACTATCTAAGGCAAAGGAATTATGGACAGAAGATAGTAAGTACACAGATAATGAAAATAAAACAATAATAGAGGTTTCCCACCATTTTTCGTGACAGTTAAAGCACCCCGCGTCAACAACCAGGTTCCTGCCCGGGCCGCGTGATTTGGGTAAGAGTGAAACGAAGTGTTAAGTGAAGGCGCTTGTTTGCGAATGAATCCAAAGTTTGAGCGGCGGAACAATGCAGCGCGGGACTGAATGAATGTTGTTTATTCACATCAGAGGAAGCTGCTGAACCGGTCTTTATTTGGGCTCTATGCCGCTCGCGCATTTGGATGGCGAAACACCGAACTCCTGAACACAATACATGTATACTGTTCATTGAATAAAAACCAAATATCTATACATATAATAAAACAGTAAAAATACATACATAAAACAGTAAAAATATTTTGCTGTACATTTAGAATTTTTGACTGAAATGGATAGAGGGACACTTAAAAAGAATAATAGAAAGCAAAAAAAATTATTCGAATTTTTTGTCTGTCTGTCTGTCTGTCTGTCTGTATGTATGATCACGATTATCTCCGAAAATACTAAACTGATTTACTTCAAACATTCACCAATTGCTTTGTTTTAACTCAGCAAAACATCTAAAGTTTGTTTCATCAAAATCAGTTCATTAAAAAAAAAGTTATCGTCATTCGAATGATATCAAGGCATTATATGTATATTTGCCTGCAAATATACACGGTGAATTTTTTATCGTTTTGGACCCTTAAAGGGGTGACTCAGACCATCAAGATGAACAACTTTTCCTATGGGGACAAAGCTGGGAACTCAAAAAAAAATTCGACATTCCCATACAAACAGGCCGGGCGGCGGGACTCTTTTTTATGGAAATGACGATTTTTTTGAGTTCCCTGCGTTGGTCCCGTAGAAAAAGTTGTTCATATTGATGACCTGAGTCACCCCTTTAAGGGTCCAAACTGTTCCTGAGGGATGAACACTAACGGCGGCGGCGTAGCCACGGGCAAACGGCAAACCAACCGAAACTGCTGCGCTTAGAAACTTCAAATTTGGTACAGGGGTTCTTTTAATGATGTGAGTAAGCGCTAAAAAAGGATTTTTAAGATATTTACCTTCTAAAGGGTAAAATTTATAAGGAATTTTCTCATTTCTGGACTTAGAAGTATGAAAGTAGGTATATAAGTTCTCGATTAAAATTAAAAAAGATGTGTAGGTAAAATGGACGATATTTTCCCCTGAAGGGGTAAAATAGCGGGGTAAAGATTGTATAGGAATTTCCTTATTTCTAGACTTAGAAGTATGAAAAGGTAAATAAATTCACGATTACAATTGAAAAAGATCTGTGTAGGTCAACTGGAAAAAAAATCCCCAGAAGGGGGCTAAAGTTTGTTTGGAAATTTTCTCATTTCTGGACTATGAAGTATGAAAATAAATAGGTATGTAAGTTCTCGATTACAATTAAAAAACATATATGTGGGTGAAATGGACAAAATTCACTCCTAAAAATGGGTAAAATGGGAGGGTAAAGGTTTTATGGAAATTTTCTCATTTCTGGACTAATAAGTATAAATAATATCCATACTTCCATACTAATACTAATATTATAAATGCGAAAGTAACTCTGTCTGTCGTATTTTTACGCTTCAACCATTGAACTGATTCGGATTAAATTTGGTATGGAGGTGTGAGGCCCGAGGAAGGACATAGGGTATGTTTGATTCCCGGAAATTCTACTGTTCCCGAGGGATCGACACTAACGCGAGCGGAGCCGCGGGCAAAAGCTAGTATGCTATAAATCTATATGCTACTATAAATGCAAAAATGAGTTTATTTGTTACGCTTTCACGCCGTAACTACTGAACCGATCATCATGAAATTTTGCATAAAAGTACAAAGTAAATGTAATACGGAAAAGGACAAAGGCTACTAGCTTTTATCCCGGGAAAAAGTACTATTCCCGAGGGATCGACATTGACGAGGGCGAACGCTAGTATTTTTATAAAAATGAAGTTACGATGCAATAAAATAAATCGACGACCTCTGTGGACTACTGGACATCATGCCAGGTTGTCAGGGTTCGATACCCGGTCAAGTCAAGATGGAAATTGTTTTTTTCAGATCGGTCTGGCTCTTATGGATGTAACTCTATATGTATTTGTTAATAAAAAATAGTATCTTTGAGTTAGCATCCCACAACAGAAGTCACGAACTAACTTTGCTCAATTCGTGATTTGTCAATAAAAAAAATTCTTTACATTTAAAAAAAAACGTTAATTATTTCAAAATCCTTTTGTTTGTCATTAATGTTTAATTCTAATATGTTATTTTTTGTTATTAATATACTGTTAACATATTAAGCTAAAATATCTTAGAGATTCAGTAAGTATCTAAGTATTATATTCTAACTAAAGGGATTTAGAATATAATACTTAGATATTTACTGACGAGTAATATTTTAGGATAAAATCCACACTGGGTGTGTGGATTTATTCACTTTGTATGTAAAAGCAAAAAAATATTTTTTTTAATAGAAATTTACTAGTAAGCTTGTACATTAATAATATAATATATATCAGGCGTCTCCTCGCTTACAAACAAGCATGTGAAAGGAATAATAAACATCAAAACACTCTAACTTTTTTGTTCTAATTCAGACATTATTGCAAAGAGATAAGAGCTTTCAATCGAGTGTTACCGTCTGTGACTCACCGTACGCATATCTTCCCGGATGCTTGGAATGTCGCCTAATTTCTTACACCCATAACTCCCATGAATTTACTAGTTACCCTACGTAGATTTATAAGATGATTAGACAAAACATTAACACATTCACAGACACTTAATCAAGAACAGTAGAAATAACAACAGATTTACGTCTATAGGCAGTAGTGTTCTGGAAAGTGTTAAATAATATAAAATTAAAAGCTGTAATATGTTATGTAATAAGTTAGTATTTATTGACATTATGTTGTAGTGTAGTGTAGTATTTTAGCATTTTTATAACTTAGTTTTTAGATAATATTTATGTTGGTACTTTTATTTCTTATCAATTCACTTTAATTTTGCACTAAATCGCACCCGCCACACTTTACTCTCCCTTGGCGTCATGGTCGACTGGTAGAGAATGTCCTATGACATTAAGTCCGACAATTAATAAATATTAATAATAAATCACGCAATAAATGTGCAATAAAGTTTAAATAAATAAACTCAAATTGTAGTGAATTTTTCACGTTTGCCTTTTTTGTGTGATCTAGCCTAATACTGTAAAAGTGTACGTTTGGTGACGTTCGTACAATTTATTTGCCGGTATATTGTTTCCGAAATAGAGCCATAGGAATGCACTGCGGCTTCGCATGCGTTACACAATAATAATAATAATAATAAATAATTTTTATTTCAGCAAAAATCCCATGAATAGTACCAAGCGCAGAGTAACCACAATAATCAATACCATTATAAGCAGGAGTCAATAACTTTTTTACAATTAAGATTATGTACATGCATCACGTTTCGTTGCTTATTATTTTTAAAGTATTTACAAAATCAAAATGTCACCAGCATTTTAGAGACCTAAGCTAAGCAAAACATGTCAAAGGAAACTCAGTTCAGTGTGATCCAAAATTAAATACAATATTTTAAAGGTGATGTGGCTGAGGATGATGATCAAGTGCAATATGAATTGGGAAACATCATTTGATGAACTTCAAGCATTTTTATTCGATATTTTTCTAATTCTAAGGTTTTATATCTGTTAAGTAAATGCCCTTTAACCAAAGGACAAAACAAAGCACTATACATATACGAAAAGAGTTGACTAATTTATTCAAAGAATAGGCTCGAAAGTATGTACTTTAGTCACAAATAGACACAGAAACGAATATATTTCATCACGAGTCATATTATAATTGAAAAACAAAAATAAAACTACTATTGGTGGGTAATAAAACCCTTATAATGCACAAGAAATATAATAAAAGGTTTTATATGCCATCTACTATTGTGCGAGGCGGTCATAAAAACAAAAAGAGATACATGTATCCAATTTTGAATAAAAATCTTTGACTTTGACTTTGACTTTGAAAGTAGCCCAATACTTAGAAAACTTTTTAACGCCGCGTATTTTCTTGAATAGTCGTTTTTGTTGAGAAAGTAATGCAGGACTTTATCAAGTTAAAACGCGCGATAAATCAAACGGAACGAACAAAAAGACGGAAATTGGGGCATCGACGGCCGCGACACAAAACAGTCGCGACAAAGAAACAAAGCCGTGCAAGTTAATAGAGTTCGCGTGTCCACGAGTTAGTATCGAATGGTCGCAATCGTAAGTGGCATACAGTAGCAACTCGTCTGAATCACTCGCGGTCTCAACATTTAATGATCACGATCGCAAGTGGTCTGTAGTGTGTAGCTGTCATTCCTTTTTTAAGGGGTTGCGTAGTAAACAAGGTGGAACCCTTATAGTTTCACAATATCCGATTATCTGTCTGTTTGTCCGCGGTTAACTCAGAGAACCTTAGTACTAGATAGCTGTTTATTTGGCATGGGGATATATATTAAACACACAGGAGAAGTGGAGGAATAAAAATTAAAAAAAAACGAATGTTGTTCCTTATATGCATGTAAAGTGGGGATATGAATAATTTATTCAAGTGACTATGACTCATAATATTAGTACATTTATATGCTACTATGTTAGTAGATAAGATATATTTGTTTTTCTACAAATATTATCGGCGTCCGAACACCATTTTTCGATTCAGGCATTCGTTCGTGATATATGTAATTTGCTTAAGTGAAGTGTCCCCACCTCCTGCAAGCTAAATGATTATTTATAGACACGTGAAAGAAAAACAGGGCAGTAGCATGTATAAAGAAGTTAAAAGGAAAATTATTACAGCTAAGTAGGGTTCACAAGTCAAAGAGCCAACTAACTTATAAAATGACGAGCAACTACGGAACCCGATAATGCGCGTGGCCCTACGTATTTGACCAGTTTTTATGTTCATAGCCATACGTTGCTGTCATCATTACAAGCCTGCGGCAGTCCACTGCTGGACGTAGGCCTCTCCCAAGTTGCGCCACTTTGCTCCATCACCAGCTATGCTCATCCAAATACTGCCAGCCGCCCTACGCCGATCGACTACATAACAATTAACATTTACAATAATTGTGTACGGAGAAATAGTTTTTAATTATAGGTTTATACTATTATTTAGAGTAGACAGTACTCATGATTTAGGTCCTATATGTGAGTAGCTATTATGTTGCTGTAATCTTCATAATTCAATTAGAACTTCTAATAATTATACCAGAGACAACTCAATAAATAATTTTTCGTTTATGTTTAATAGGATGGTTTCTATTTATGTGTCTTGCATTCAATTGCAGAATCCAGCATCCTCTTATACCTCAAATTACGAATAAAGCTTTATTTTTCTACTCGTATCATTTTGTCGTAGCGACGGTGCGGCGTAGCCGGTAGACGCTCGTAGCAATCGTAGCCCCCGGCGTAGACGCTCGTAGCACCGTGGCGCTTGCAAATGTACTTCGAATAATTTTGTGAAGATGCGCCACGGTTTCTGTATTTTATCATCAATTTATTTTATGAAGTAAGGCGTATTTAATTTTGACTCTATTTGAATTAGTTGTTGAGATGTTGTTTTACAATACTAAAATAAGACTGATAATAGTTAGGTACATTTAATAGCTAATATGCCATCCAAAAAATTTGACGTCTTTTTAAGAAAGTAGAGATTTTTTATTATTAGCGAAGAATTAAACTAAATATTAACAAAGAAGGATAGCCCACAAAAAACAACTTTGGTTTTGATGAAAAAAAAAATACCATAACGCAATATTTAATGTAGCTGCCGAAAACGTCACGCGTACAAAATGTTAGTGTTAAGTTTTGCAGCAGTATTTCGGACGCGCCCAAAACATGAGATTTTACACTGATGTATCTATTTTGGGAGATCATTACATAGAAGAATGAAAAGGTGCGTCCTGTTCAGCACGGCTGAGCAATTTGTATGGAAAAGTCTTACTTTGTATTTTTTTAAGCTGGCTGCAGCCACAAGGCCCTGGCGTTGGCGGTGGGATTGGTAATAGCATTCCATGGAACTCGAGCCATGTGCAGTGGGTCACAGGCGAAGAGATTACTACGGGGACCTTACGTTGAGCCATTACCAAGGTAGATTTGAACAGCTGTCGAGGATCGTAAAGCTTCATCATCATCATCATATCAGCCGCAAGAAGTCCACTGCTGGACATAGGCCTCCCCCGAAGATTTCCAATGCGACCGGTTGGAAGCGGCCTGCATCCAGCGTCTTCCTGCGACCTTAGGTTGTAAAGCTTATCTTAATAGAATTGGAAGCATCGCACATTGGGCACTAATTCCTCAAACTGCGCTTTGTTCTGTTAAGTGACGAGCGACGCCCATACACCCAAATCTTTCATATTCACTTGTATTTTCTGTTACAGATAAGTTTCATTGGTGTCAGGTGAAATTTATTGGGACTTCGTATTTTATAAGATAGTTTTAGCTGATAAACCATAAAGCTATCGTGATAGGAATAACATTTTCTCCAAATTCGCGCGTGAACGGACTGGCGAATTAATTAAGCCGCGCTTCCACGGAAACTAATCAAACTGCATTCAGAGCTTAAAGCCTTCTCAGAGATAGCGAATTGGAAGTTTAATTCATAGATACATTTCAATAAAAGGAGTCATATGTGTTTATTTTACAATCGAAATAAATGTACAGTATACAAATTAATATGACTGAAAAAGGTATACGTACAAATATTGCGCATCTCCCTTAGTATATTTCAAGTAACAATTAAATATATAAAGTCAATTTGTTTGTTTTTGCGTTAAACACACGAAAAACATAGACAAACATCAGATTTTTCAGGCTGCATATTATCTCACATTTCATTGTGATAACCGTGACTAACGTATTAATATGACCTCTGAAGGACGTATAAGGTGAAGCTGTTTTATGCTACTTGTGGTCACTAATCCAAGCCATACCCACGCCGGAGGTGTCTCAACATGCGTAAACGCTTATAATATTTACGCCTACTGGATCAATAAGCTCCTAAAAAGAAAATATTGAGAGCCTTTTTGTGTTTGTAACTCTAGTCTAAGTGTATGTTTTCAATTTAACTATTAATTCATTGAATATACTGGCAGTCGATTCCTAAACTAATTGGTCGGCTTCGTATGCGAATCTTTAAACCTCCAAATGCTAATCTTCATTAGCCCTATTTTTGAAAATCATACCGCTCAAAATGTTGAGTTATTACTCGGTATCCGAGTATTATTCTATTGAATCAAAAGTGAAACCCAAAGGAAAGAAGATTGCTACTACGAATAAAAAAAAAATCCAATTACATTCCGCCATAAGCTATGATTCGTTGCCGGTTATTTATTATACCATTCCGGACGTTACAACTGTTATAGCCTAAAGTGAAAATATTATTTACAAATAATAATAAAAAGGTAACACAGCATTCGAAGGACCATTCGAGTGTTAAAACTAGATAGAAAAGTGATCGTTCAAATAATATTTACATACAGTAAATGAGATTCGTGGTAGACGTCATTTGACATAGACATAGACATTCGTTTATTAGACACAGCAACACATATATTACAAAAATAAGAAGTAGGAAAATATACATACTTAAGTACTATATATAAAACACAACAGGTTAATATGCGCATTCGGTAATATGTGCGTTGCAGTAATCAAAAAGGATGTGGCTCAGCGTGTATATTACTCATACATAATGCTGATATTCTGCCACTACTGTCAAAAGGTGGGTCCATTAGAAATTCGTACACATACATAGTGGGTAGAAGAAAAATTAAAATAAACCGTTATCGCATTATATCGTCATTTAAGTGTTAGAGGACATACGAGCGGTTCAAAATCAAGGTCCAAGTCGGGTGGCCGCCGGCCGGTCGGACGAGGGTCGGAATGTGTCGTTTGACGGATCACACGGATTACACTCTGTACAATTTGCGTTCGGGAATATTTGCGGCGCCCCGCACCCGCGCGCCCCGCACCCGACACAAGCGCCAGATGATAGATTACGCTCAACTCTGCGCGTTGACTTGTAAGGAGAAAGACTGGGCAGGCATACTGTGAATAAGGCATAGTATGGTCATCTTGAAAATTCTTCTTGGCGTGTCGACTCGGGCTATTTATATTTCTGTTAACCAAACTCTGCCACTGATAGCTGGAATCAAAAATCTGCCAATGGTTCTGGTTTTCCAGTCCATTCCAATGGTTGTCTACAACAGACGGCAAGTCGAAAGAGTCGACTTATACAAGGGCAACTGGTTGACCACTCAAAACAATTTCACTCGCAAATGACCGTTGGCAATTCTTCGCCACTGCGCATGTGTAGGGGGTAGGACTCACAGGGCAAGACAATACGTATGCTATGGTCTGGGGAGGGCGACACACGGACAAACGACTACGGGCCTCCGAAATATTCGACGCTGGTTCTAGGTAAAAAAAATTACTGTCCGTTGTTCGTTACTGACATCAAAAGTTTTTGCCAAAAATCATAAAGCTTCATATTAATACCAGTTATCTTTTAGAAGTCTATGTTTCAGCTGAGAACCAACGTTTTATTGCATTCGCTCTTGTCGCCGCACGCTTTGATAGATTTCATCCGAGGGATTGCAACGGATCTTATTCGTTTGAAGTGAAACACTCGAAACATTTTTATATTATTGTGTAAACTTAAGTGAGATTAATTAATAATTATATTTCACTTATTTGACAATGTGACAGTGCGTTTGTATAAATGTTGATAGCGCTTTAACTTTGCTTTATCGACTGAATTGGTCATCATGGAATTTTTCAGACATATTAACAGGTATACTGAAAAGAAAATACAAAAGGCAACGTTTATTCAAGAAAAAGAGCTATTCTCGAGGAGATAAAGCTAATGTAAAATAATGTTTTCGTTTTCGAATTATCAACGAGTTAGCGTGTATTATTAGATTTTTATTACTAAATGTTGAAGTAGGGATTTGTCTCCCATCTCACCTGATGGTCAGTGACGATGAAGACGAGGATGTTACATACATATCCAAGATACCCATAGTTCATAAAATTTATCGATAATGTGGTGTCGTACAAATTGTTAACAGATCACAAACATTATTTTAGCAGAACTACAGATATGTCAAAAAAAAGAGTTTAATAATCAAGCAACTCTCTTTAAAACACAGAGAAACTAATAAACCATAAACTATGAGTCTATAAACGTCACCTTCTCGTAAATCTAGAAAAATGGAAAACTCTTCCACCATTCCTCACTACGGTTAGGCCTATGTTTTTGCGTCAGACACACGTAACAGAATTTTTGAGATCGATGTTAAACATAGAGACAGAATTCGTAGTGGTCATGTCAACTGTTGGTTTGTTTGTACGCAATTAGAGCCGGCAAACAGCGCGGCTGATGAAGAGGCGATCGATTGCTGCCCCCGCGCCCCGCCCCCCCGCGCTGTTACGTCATAGCTACGTGACGGTATCTTTCGGAGGCGGAGGCTGCGGACTATTGCATTAAAAGGTTTTTACAGTGGTATTTGAGAGATGAGGTGTATGGACAGTAGATACGATTAGTCAAGACAAATCTATACTAATCTATACTAATTATCTATACTAATAATCTATACTAATATTATAAAGCTGAAGAGTTTGTTTGTTTGAACGCGCTAATCTCAGGAACTACTGGTTCAAATTAAAAAATTCTTTTTGTGTTGGATAGTCCATTTATTGAGGAAGGCTTTAGGCTATGAAACATCACGCTGTGACCAATAGGAGCGAAGCATCAATAAAAATGTTTTGAAATCGAGGGGAAAATTATTCATCTATACTAATAAAAAACTAATTAATCATAATAACAGAAATAGCCGCGGACCGAGTCGCGGCCAACAGCTAGTGTATTATATTAACGATTTTCCGGATGTCTTGATTATTTTGAAACTAGATTGATCTTTAGTCAATGTTAATAGAGCGTATATAGGTATTCACATTCGTCTTATCCCTAAAGGAGCGTTTACCAGAACAACTGGGAACTCAAAATGACATTCTGAATTGTCTGGCCGACTGAACACTTTTGTATGAGAGCCATTCCGATAGAAAGACTTTCTCATATTGATATCTCATGGATGTGTCGATCGAATATTTATACTTTCTAAACCCTATTTAATAAATATTACGATACGATAATATAATATTAGTCGAAGTTTCGTCATCGTCATCATCTCAGCCTCACGAAGTCTACTGCAGAACACAGCCTCTCCATGATTTCAATACGATCGGTTAAAAGCGGCAGCATACAGCGCTTCCATCCGATTTTGGCCTGTTAGTAGTGCGCTTGCTGGTAGTCGCCATTCGAGAACCTTCCTGCCCCATCGGCCATCAGTCTCCGTGCTATGCGCCTACTGGCGCAGGAGCTAATCTGCTTGTGTCCTTTGTTCTGTTACGCATGTATTCATGTTTTATTAGGTTCCGTCAAAATTTAGTAATAAAAAAAAAAATATGTCGAAAGTAGATTACGGTCCGAAGCTAGTCTGAACAACTTTTCTAAAATATGTGTTAAAACTTGTAAGATTATTGGTTACCTTGACAGTAACTAAATAAACAGGCACGAATCTTTCTATTACGTAATTAAACATAAACACAGCATTATGTTTATTAAAGCGCAAAAGTTTAAAGAGTACTGGACAGGAAATTACAGTTCTCAGAATGAACACAAAATTCATACCAGTGAGCACAAGCACCTCCTTTTGTGAAATATACCTTTGTGAATAGCCTTGTTCATATGAATATTTACTAGCCCAACCCACATCAGAGCTCCGTGGCAGTAGAACCGCTCCCGCGCCGCCCCGCCGCCCGCCCCGCTGCGTCGGGACTCGCTAATTGACTGTTTGAGACTGTGTCAAATGTTATATCGTCGGCAAACTCCAAGACGGAGCGAATTTATTACCTTGTGCTATGATTTACCGCTCACTGTTGGAAGTGATTGAATTTTCTTGTTCATTGATGTCGGAAACTAAATTTATAAGGTACATCTGATATGCCATTTGTCAAAGATGAATACCTCTATATTCAGTCTGATGACACATATATATATATATACATATATATATATATATATATATATATATATATATATATGTGTGTCATCAGACTGAATATAGAGGTATTCATCTTTGACAAATGGCATATCAGATGTACCTTGTATGTATATATATATATATATATATATATATATATAATGGGAAATAATAAATAAAGCCACAAAATTATTTATTGGCCTCGTGAGCAAACTTCTAATTTCATAACTAAGCAACGGGAAATTGACATAGCCTCTAATAAACTAATTCGTCTTTTTTACACCGCCAACTAAATATTCTATAGAAAGCGTCAAATAAAGATCATCAATTATTATGACTTGTCCTTCTTATTTATACGTTGCCACCTAATTTACTAACTCGGCCACGGATTTTATATTTCGTCACCTTTTTACAGAATCAAAACTATGTCCTCAAAAAAGTATAATTCAAGCTTCTACAGTCAGCATCATTTATTATAACTTAACATGTAAATTAATACATCATATTCTTTTATCGTAAAAATAGCCACAACTTGATATGGCGTGATTCATTTATCGATAGGCAGGAGAGCTGGTACCAATTTTTGGATAGGTAGGTATTTGAAGCAAGTTGAAAAATTGTCATATACCTCTACCTCAACACGGAACTACAGACCTGGCTGGTGAGTATCGGGATTAAATCAACCCCTATTTTTTTTTAAATATCCTTTTTTCGTTACCAAAAATATAGATATTTGTGGCAATATGCAATTTCTTATGTTTTATGTTTAAAAAATATAAGCCAGACGATTTAGTCAGGGTTTTAACATTACCAGATGCGTGCAAAAAAATATAAATATTGATTTGAGGCAGGTTGAAATTTTAATAGGGTACTATTTTGGTGGGACTTTCTACCTACCACGCTGCCAAAAAATTAGGGGTTGATTTAGCCCCGCTATTTACCACTAACCAGTCAGGTCTGCAGTTCCGTGTTGGGGTATAATAGGAGAGGTATGTGACAAGTTTTCAGCTTGCTTCAAATACTTGCCCAAAAATTTGTACCAGTTCTCCTACTATTAGTATTAGTGAAATTATGACATTTTTTTTTCAAAAATAAAGTCTTATTTTGTCTTTCATCAATAGCTACTGGTAATATTAGTGGCAATAATATACTATTTGATGTCAATTTTAGCTAACTATTGACGATTAATTATTTTGGGATAATTTACATTTTAAACATGCTGAGTTAAAAAAATAGAAGCTAAATAAATATATTTTTGATGTCAAATATTAGTATTTTAGAAGTTTACTGTTAGAATGCAAGTTACAAATTTAGATGCTAAATAATAACCATCATGCTGAGTTGTATTTAGAGTGGCTTACATAGAAGATAACTAGTGGCTAAGATGGTATTATTTGGATGCTCGTTAATTGTGGCTGACTTAGTAATTTAGAAGGCAACATACATTTTTAGAGTCGGATAATGCTATTAAAAAGAATCCTGTTTAATTAGCACCCATATTTAATTATTTATGTTTTTAGATATACGAAAACCAAACGTGCTCCCTACAAGATGAGTGACTTTGGAAGATTAGGTGGCAGTCGTTTAGCCATGTCAGATATCTGACACAGCTTGAAGAATCTGGGATCAGTATTGGCCACATACACACTCTAAAAACGAAAGAAAAAAGCAACGGTAAATATGACTAAGTACTTTTTATGTTTTGCAAAAAATATTATGGCCTATATCCCGACTGACAAGTTGGGGTAAGATAAGGATTCTAACGATACCTCCTTCAATTTAAAGTTATGGTGGAATTAAGAAACTTACATACATACTTGCATAATACATAAAGTCTAAAAAAACTTTACATAACTTTTTTGGGCAATCGCATAAAAATCTCAATTGCGCAGTAGGAGCAGGGACCGCAAACTAGTGAATGGCGCGTTTTCTATCGCTTATGTCGGCGAATAAATATAGCTGGCAATTTTTCCCGTTTGAATGCCACATTGTATAGCGTGATGAATGACGTGTTTCATCTCCCAGACATGCGATGTGGCGCGGGCGAGAGCGGGGCGCGGCGGGGCGGGAGGGGGCTACTTGTAATACATTAACAACAGCAGCAGATGTGTCTTCTTATTACTATTATTTTTGAATGGCTTCTTTTCAACCCCGACGCAAAAAAGGATGTTATAGGTAAGTTAGATGTGTGTGTCTGTCTATAGATCAGAAGCTCCTAATTCCAAAATGGCTGGATCAATACTGGTACAGATTTTTTTCTGAAACGTAATGTAATCTAAAGTGTTCTTAGATTCAGATTCAGATTCATTAATTTTGTCAGACATAGGTATCTATTAAATGGTGTTGAAATTAGCTATATTTTACAAGGGGTTTGTGAATTTACACTTTGTGTCCGGGGTTGCTTAGTTTTTTTTATTAACAATTTACAACATATTGCAACTTGTTGTATGTAGCTGTTGAAAAAATGATGTCAAATTTATTTTCTAACAAAAGAGATATAAAACTTAGCACATGAAATGACAGCGGCTCCCACACGGTCCCGGGTCCCGTCAGTCAGGATCCAAGACAGTTCGTAGGCGTACCGCAGGCGAAGCATCCTTAACCTCTGGGATATAATACAACATCTTTACGCTCTTCTTGATGGCATTTGTTGGGGACAAACTGGAACACTTATAACTTTTTCGCAATTCACTTCAACGATTTTCATTTCCCATAAAACTATTCGCAGATATTTTAATATAAATTAAAAGAAATAAAAATTATTTATTTTCTGCCAATTATAGTCCATGATACATTAAAATTAGTAAAACAGTATTAATTAATAGTAATTTAAAAACATATGAAGCATAAATGTCAAAATTAATTAATATCATCAAAATTATTCAAACATGTACAATATACTTTAATAATGTAAGCTAATTAAGTTAATTATAATATTTAATAAAACTTAAAATCTGATTACATCGAAAATTCATTTACTCGATTATTTATAACTTGCATACAAACACAGTCTATCGTTATTTCTTTTCCTATTTAATGTATTTTATCGAAATAATGTAACTAACATGAAAATTATCGTAACCGTTTTGTTACACGTTACATGTAAGTAGTATTAGTACGCAAAATATGTGAAACATCAATTTTTACTTAATTTGAGTCAATGTACACCTATTTAGAGGTAGCTAAATTAGCTCATTAGTTATTAGACCACAAATCCGACTTAGAGCACCCTGACTCCACGTAGCACAACTTTGCCCTATAGTGTTATTCCTACCGGCGGATCCAGAAGCTCGCGTAGGAGGTCCTGAGAAAAATGAGGGCACGAGCGCAGCGAGGGGGGAGGTGGCAATCGAAGCGAGCCGGCGATCTCTCTGCGACCCCACCAGTAAACAAAACGCCATCAAAAACGAGCTACTACCAAAAAAGTAGGCTAGGTTAAAATATGGCCCCACCAGAAAACGAATTGTAGTCAGAAACGAGCTGCTACCCGAATATTAGGTAGGTTGGATTAGAACTGCGACCCCACAAGAAAACGAATCGCCGCAAGAAACGAGCTGCTACCCGAATATTAGGTTACATATTAAAACATTTTTTATGAACAGTTTTATTGATAACATAATAGGTACTTCATATGAAATATTAGTTCAATATATCGTTTTTCTAGAAACGGACACAATTTAAAAATTTTGTTAAATAATATGCAACTGCGATGATTAATATTCGATTTACTAAGAAAAATATGTATTAGAAATCGTAGAATAGTTTTCTGGGAATTAAATTCGATGTGAAAATCTGTATTCTAATAGACACAGGACAAACTAATAGAATTGCAATTTTTGGCATGAAAAAAATAAGTACCCGGTTCACACTTATTTGTTTTCTCTTCCATGGTGGTCGCGGAGAAAATAAATAACATTAAACAATTCCGCTGTTTCTCACCCAGATCGCAACCCAGATCAATAATAACGATCGAGGGAACGGACAAAATGTAGGAATGATGCAACTGGTCACTACTTGTTTTACTCATCGGTGCATCATATGCACGGTAAACGTAACGTAGGGGTCTTTTGCTCTGTCTAAGTAAGAGATTAAGACGCTTCGTCCATTTCCTTAATCAGCTTTTACGACCCACACCAAAAGGGATGTAGGCTCAAGAATGTTTTTTTTACTAAATATGGATTAGGTATTTGTCTCCCATCTCACCTGATGGTAAGTGACGATGAAGACGAGGATGTTACATGCCTATCCAAGAGATACCCATTTATTCTACTTTTGAATGTCCCGGGACTGTACTTGTCTGGGATATAGACGCAGGCAGTTCATTCCACACCTTAGCTACTCGAACCAAAAAGGAACTGTCAAAGCGTTTAGTTCGACTCTTTGGTATTCCAACGATAAAAGGGTGAAATATCTGTCTACGCCTCGTAGTCCGATGGAGGAATGGTGAGGGTCCAACTAGCTCAAAGAGCGCTTTCGCACATTCTCCAAAATGGATCCTATAAAATACCGATAGGCAAACGACTTTTCGGCGATGGTCCAGGGACACGTAACACATTCTCTGCGTTTCTTATCTTGCATAATAACATGCTGGTTATTGGAAGAAAAAAGTATGAAAAGTTAAATCTTAATCATATAACTCTGAGCTATCCTCTTTTCACTCCTCGTTAGTCCGTGCGGGTGTCCGATGCAGCCTTATTGATAACGCGATATTAAAACGTGGCTCAGACGGCGCCGCGGGCGGCAGGGTATAAATTTTATCCTTATCATAAAAATATTATAAATAACTGCAAACCCAAAACATTGCAACCACTGACAAAAAAAGCAAATGGCTTAACCGATTTCGATCACATATAGCACATAAGAACACTCGATTGAATTAACTTTGTAACAAAAAGTGTATCGAAATCGGTTCAGCCATTTGTGAGAGCTACGACACAAACAGAAACATCAAACTTAAAACGTATTGTTTCGTCGAGGTTAATAAATAGATAAACGCGTATATTATGTGCAAGTACAGCTTTTTCTCTTGGCTCTCACGCATGAGATCAAATTGAAATGTAATTTTCTCAAATACATTACGCTGCTAGCTGTTCCATGGTTCGGTGTTTTTTTATACGAATGCTCAAAAAAGGATCACCATATCTTCGAAATTCCTCAATGAATTTGGTTTATCGTTAGAATCGTAGTAGTAAATTTTTAGCAAGGAACATAAGTATTTTTTTTCTGCTAAGTTATTCAATGGAATAACTACAAATTAAATATTGTGGTTATATTTAACTGCGAGTGGCGAAGAGCAATTGTGTTCCTGGTTGTCTGGATCCTGGTATTGCCTGGTATTTATATTGGTATTCATAAGTGCTTAGCCTATAAATCCAGGTTGGGTTCATAGGCGAGGCACTTCCAGGAAGGCTATGGCAAATCGTTACCAAGAGGCAGCTGTACGGCTGTAGACTGTTTTGAAATAATCTTAGTTAGATCATTGCCATACACAGCCATGGTCGCGTGTTATTTTGAAGTAATTAATCTGTAGGCGTTATTTTGACGTCTCAGCCTGAACAAAAAGCTTTTTATCCTTTTGTTCAGGCGGAGGCATCACAGGTACTGCACAATGTCTGCGCTGCGTCCGCTTGTTGGATTTAATTCCGATAACAATACATTGCAGTTCCCGCGAAACGAATAAACCGCGGCCACCGTGAATTATATCTGTAATTGCGTTCGCGGAGACACACGCACTCGACGAACAGACAACAAACTTGGGTAGTCGGAGATCGGAAAAAACGCTGAAGAACACATCGTACAAAGTGTCTACGCTGTGTCATACGATTTAATTTCGATATCAGTACGTTGCAGTTCTCGGGAAACGAATAAACTGTAACGATCGTGATTTCTTTCTGTGATTGCATTTGCGGAACTCCAAAGACACACGTTTTCAGCATATAAGCACCAGACGTATTGATTTCTCATTTAAATTATAGAGATTGAAGAACATGAGACACTAGATATTGACAGACAGAACGGAAAATTTAACCTTTGCCGATTGCAAGCTAGGTGATGCTTCAAAGTCTTATTTTACTACTAAGATGAGATTTTATTTAAATCTGACTTTATTATAACATACTAATCCTTACATTTGTTTAATGAACAAACGAAATCTCTAGAAAGATTGCAGGTGTTCTTCGCTACAATATTTTATTCCTACCACGTAATATTATTGGTTACCAATTCAGTAAATTCGATAAAATATTCTACATCCTGTTTTCTTTTTGAACCCGCAACGCCGTCGTATTTCAAGTCCTTTCAATTTCTAGCTCATACCCATGCCATAGAACATCGCTCTTCAAGTGATACGTAGGCTAGGTCATTTAGGTTCTTTCAATACTCATTCATCTGCCAATCTATCTGATTGATTGGCAGTCATCTCATATTTTGTATTATGGTGTATTCTTTATTTACTATTTTGATATTTATATAATATATTGTTAATTTCTCATTCATAATCTTGGTTGGTTGACTGGTAGGAAAAGGAAGGCCGCATTTACACCGTGCAATTGTGTAGTTAATTGAATAAATAGATAAACTTGATCTCTGTGGAGACCTGAAGATTTTTACGTGTTTTCTGTCCGGGCGAGACTGAATCACTCGTCGTCGACAAACTTCGTTGAAGCGCCCGTAATCGCGGCTGCGCCTATCTGATTGCTAAGGCCCCGCTCACATTTAAATAACGCTAACAGTTTTTTCATTCTTTCATATGGGCACAAAAGTATACAGTACAAAATCGTTAATTTATCTTCAGTATCACGTATAGAGCTTATAAACACGATATATCTGAAAATAAAGTAACTTACTCCATGACCAACCCTTAAAGATTTATTATTATACTCTTTATAATTACTATTAGTTAAAAAGAAAAAATGTTAAAGAATTTTTTTTCTTTTTATAATAATAAATACAAATTTTATATAAACCTAATCCGAGAGCGCCGCGTGCAATGTATTGTCATGTTATTTGCGGCAAATCTAAGATGTTATCAAACTGATTTTTAACTGGTGTTTCACATATGTTTATAGGTATAATGCTGTCGTATAATGATGATGAATTGATTTTGGATTTTAATTATCCTATATAACTTATTTTAAGTGCTATATTTGCAGGCAAACTCATGCCTTGAGTATATTGACGAAAACTTTATTTTTTAATGAACCGATTTTGATGATACAAACTGAAAATGTTTTGCTGAGTTAAAACAAAGCAATTGGTAAAATTTTTTAGTACATCGGTTCAGTACTCTCGGAGATAAGCGTGATTATACATACAGACAGAAAAAAATAAAATAAAATTTTGCTATCTATTATTCTTTTTAAGCGCCCCTCTATCCATAACAATCAAAAATACTTAATGTACAGACATGGATAGATGGATATGGATAGATTTGAAATACTAAGAATATAATTTAGTTTTTGTAAGACACACGCAATATTTTGATGGACAAAATATTATTTTTATTCTTCTGTTAAGTCATCCATTGTTTGTTGTTTGTCGTAGTCCTCCATTTGTTTCTACAAACAGCACGGGAGAAGAAACATGACACACATTCTGTGTTTCTTTTTTCTTTTTCCCAGATCAGCATGAAAAAGAAAGAGGGAGAAGATTTGACCACTATATTTCGAAAATTGATCATCCGTCATAAAGAAGGGCTATTTATAAAACTATTTTCACAAAAAATATACAGGTTGACCCCTCCATTTGTAGTTCCGATACGTCGGCTGCGGTCATATAAATACCACGCTTTGACCCGATTGTTGTGCCTGTAGCCCAGATAAGCTGCTGAGCCCGGCCAACATCTTCAGATCTTTAACTTTAAATAAATTGTTGTTTGCTTTAGAAGTGAAAGACTTTTTAAATCAGTCAGTAGTTAATGGAGTTGTCCATTGCAAGCAAACCAATTAACACACATTTTTTCTCTTTATAACGTTTTATTTAGTACTTTAAGATGCCGGAACTAACTGGAAGTTTTTTGGTCAAGATGGTAAAAGATAGCAGCGGATAGAGCCGAGTGACGAAAGAAGGGGGAAGCCTTTGCCAAGCACTCCAACACAACATATATAGGCATACACAAAATAATTAATTAAGCTATTTCTAATACTTACTTCGCTGACTCAGCGACCCGAAGTGGATCTTGACCTCCGACATTAAAGTGCGCTTCACATTCTTCCCTATTCTGTGCCAACTCTGACCAGTCAGATACTTCCAACTCTTTCAGGTCTTTGGCCACTTCTGATAGCAATAAATATAAAAATTTTAAAATAAATAATACGGCTTACTTGCTTCAAATAGAGATAGATGTCCGGTCTGCTTTTAGTTTCCATTCGCGGCCGCACTCATATCAATACCTCGCTCCAGAGTCCAGACAGCTTGTTTTAGCTCAGATCAATAGTTGTATGCAGCCCAGACGCTTTCAGCCTCAGACATGACAGCATTACTTTTAAGTTTTACTAAATATAAAAATAAATATAAATTATATTAATATAAAAAAAAACATGTAATTAGTGTTTCTATTAGTGATAGATAACCATTAAGGCAAAATTGACAAATGTGAGCATTTGACAATGTTTATGGTGTATACAGACCATAGGATAATATCCTGACGGATATACGGACTGTGTTGCATCTTCTTAAAATGTATTTAAACTAAATTTACAAGCGCTGTGGTGCTACGAGAGAATACGCCGCGGGCTACAATTGCTACGAGCGGCTACGTTCAGCTACGATACTCAGTTGCTATAACAATACACTGGAAAAAAAACAACGCATTTTCTATAAAATTGTTACTATTTAGTATGGAATCGTATTTAAAATATCTAAAATTATTTAAATCGAAATTATGTATTAAGCTCATTACAACAGGTAATTTGCTCGTCTGCCTTTCATATCATAATGGACTTTTGTTATCGCAAACAAATTCACCTGACCTTCTCCTATAGGTTTTGATTCCCACGCGAGATTGACCAAATTTGTTTTTTACACAGGTTTGAAGGAGCGCTGATCGTAATATTTCAATTAAAATTATTTTAATTTGACAAGTTCACACGTTCCTAAGAAGAAAGAGCTTTACAGATAGGTATACAGATGGATAACTGAGTGATCCTATATGTAATAATTTTTACGTTTTGAGAAACCCTAAAAGAAAACTTTATTTCTGCCCTGTCATTATGTTACGTGGCTACAGTCTGCCCTGTCATTATGTTACGTGGCTACAGTCCTCGATGACCGTCTTTTTGTTTTGTTTCTTTCTTTTTGTCGTTTTGTTCGTTCCGTTTAATATATCGTGCGTTTTTAACTAAAAAACGTCCTGCATTACTTTCTTAACAAAACATTGTCCAATCGAGTGTTGGTTAACCGTTTCAGTTTCAGTAAGACGATCTCATTATAATATTTAATATAGACTTCCTGAGAATAATGGCACTGTGAATCTTTTTGTCTCTTTGACTCTCGTGAATGTGTTTTATACTACATAGTTACTATGCTGACAACTTGTCTATATAAATACTAGGAATCAATTTTATTTTATTTATATTATACACGTTCTGGGAAAATTTCAAGCATTACGGTTGAAACTGGAAAAGTTGAAACTAACCGTTCGGAAATTGGAATGATTTATTTATTTTATTTATTTATTTATTATATAACTAAATACCACGGTATAAACATCCACTTACAGTATTTAGGCAGTATAAGTTTCACAAAAAAAGATAAATAATTACTTAAAATAGAACTTATTACGTACAAGTAGACTCACATTCATCCCTTTCATAAAATAGTAAGAATTGCCTAACAAGCACACTGCATCCATCCACAAACACATCACACTCTGGTTGCTGGCTCAGAAATTCGTTAATGTCTAAGAGCATGCGACAGAGAGGAGATTGCGCATGCGATATAGTGCGTGTGATAGGTGGTGCAAACAGTTTTCGCGGTTGGCATGTGCGCTGGAGCAAACATCTATTCGGCACGTTAAGACGACATAGCTGGTTATGAAGTTCAGGGATATCGATATAACCACGTAGGATTTTTAAGCATGTCACTAACTGACATAAATCTCTACGAGTTTTTAATGAGTTAAGACCTAGGATTCCAAGTAAGTACAGAGTAGGATATAAATAGGGGTAGTACCCATAAATACGTTTATATAAATATCTTAGAAATGTCTTCTGAACTTTTTCTAACATGAGTGTGTAGGAAGCCTCATGTGGGTTCCATACACAGCTGCTGGACTCGAGTTTGCTACGGACGAGTGCAAAATATAACAATTTGACTGCATGCTGATTTTGAAAATCTTTACAATTTCGCAAAACAAAACCAAGTCGTTTAAAACTGTCTTTGACTAAAGAGGATATGTGATGGTGAAACGTTAATTTACAATCAAATACTACACCCAGATCTTTGACTGATTCAACACGATTAATTTTATGGTCATTCAAAACATAATCATAGCGTGCTTTTAATACTTTTCGTCCAAACGTCATTACAGAACATTTACTAATATTAAACGACATTTTGATACAGAATGAAGATACAGCCTGTTACAGAAGGACGGATGGCCGTCTAGCGGAGGCTTAAAAATAGGTTGGCACTCCTTTTGGTATCGAACCCTACTAATGGGATTATTGATCCGTTATTAATTTTTCACAATGCAATATGATTTGGAGGTTCGGTCGTCTCAATCAATTATTTGAAAATGTATTTCAAACTTACCGACTAGCAATTAAAGTCAAATTCCATTGTTTTTAAGGCAAGGTAAATAATTGGGTTTTTCAAACATACATACGATTTATGATTTGTTGGTAATGTCCTTTGTAACATTATGTGGTCTGTGACGGCCCATGGCTCGTTTTAAATGTGTAAATTATTTCGGAGCTTGGTTTCCCAGCCGTAGCTGCTCTGTTGTGTTGGGCCCGCCGTGTCGTCGCCGCTTGACGTATCGCCAAAAACTCAATATCTACCGCCTTGGCACGCGCACAACGCCCCATGTTTCGATGTTTATGCTACAACTTGCATATGAATAACAAAACTTTTGTGCAATAAAAATAATATGTGACTACGTTTTAGTGCTGTTGTGAAAAATATTGTAGTAGTTTTGAATAATGTCTAAATATTGTACGTGTAATTGGCTTTACATTTCAATAAATATCATAAATAAGTCATAAATAATAATTATTAAAGAAACTTATTATTATAATAATAGTTTATATTTTCTACATATTCAATACGTTTGTTTCTATACTGGGCAGGACTCATGAATATATTGAAGCTTAGTATAAATCTCTAGTTATTTTATAAATCCCACTTACATGCAACTGAAATAATGAAATGGTGAGGTTAATTTGTGCGAAATTTACGTGGCTTCGCCCAGATTTGATCATCATTTGTAAGCCGCATCAAATAAAATGGCGGCAGATGCGACAGTTGTTGCAAAATTAAAGCATCGACCTTAGCGAACGGAAGTAATTCAGTAACTAATCGTGTTGCACACCGACTAAATTTATCGTACTCCGATACGATATATTTAATTACTGAATCAATCGTTACTTGACTAGTTTTCTAGAAATTATGTTTTGAACGGCACCCGTAGAGTTATGGACTTCGGCAAGTGCTTAGTGCTTCTAACTTCCCCCTGGTATAACTGAACACTGATGGCAGACTAGAGCTGCCCGGGTCCTGTTCTGTGATCCACTCTGCGGCCGCCTGTCGCCGGCAAATGCTCCTCACATTTGAAACCTGCAAATAGTAACCACAATCACGCGTGATGAATGCATGCGGCTGTGAATATTTATAAACATAAATAACAATTATTCCAGCTTTGGAGGTGTAAAAGCTTTTTGACATGAATTGCTCTGAGGTTAATATAGTTTATAACGTTTGTCAAAATAAAATAAAAATGGTCAATATTTATGAACCAAAAACTTGTATCCAGGATTTTGTAACTTTGTATGAAACTTCAATAAATATTATTTTTATTAGTATTTGTAAGCCTTTCAAATTTGCCTTGGTTATCATTTTGACATAGCATTGACTTACCTACGTCACTTCTTGTTGAATGCGCAAAAACCCAATTATTTTCCAATTATTCGATTTACAATTCCTTGTTTTTTATTTAATTGGAGGTCGAAAACTAGACTTCATGGGAATAACAATAAGCTGTAAATTGCAATGGGGTGCTCATGTATCAAAACTTTTGAATGACAGCACCGTGAGATATGATGTTAGAAGGATCAGACAGTTGACGGATGAGGCAACTGCGACGCTTGTATACATTACTTATGTTCATTGTCTTATATCATATGGACTACTTCTCTAAGGAGATACAGCAGATTTTCACTATTTTATTACAAAAAAAACGTTTAAGTTTGAGTCGGACTCGCGCATGAAGGGTTCCGTACCATTTTAGAACAATAAACGGCAAAAAAGTTACGTTATGGTATGAAAGTCCCCATTTATTTTATTCTGTTTTTAGTATTTGTAAATTACATATTCAAAGAAACCTATATTAAATAAACGTTTGATTCTTATTTGACGGTCCTCGTCAGGGCGCGGCGCGCGCGATATTTAAACGAATATTACACAAAAATCATTGACGCGAAAAATCAATACTTCATTTGAATTTATATTAAATCTCCATTGAATTGTGATCGGAGATGTTTATTTTATTTTGGATGACAGCTGCGGGGCGCGGGGAGCGGGCGCCGCCTGAGAACCTGTAAGGACGGAGATCGTAAATCAAGAGTAGAGAGACTTACAATGAACTATTACATTCGGTTTAGAGGAGAATGTGTTTCAGTTGCAAGAAATGCTGTTTTTTATTTGTACCAAGAAACTATTTCTACACAAACTATCTTTGATACATTATTAGGATTCGTGAGGAGTACTTACTCTTCACGTGTCTCTGTTTAACCACGACTCAATTATATTGTTGAGTGTATGTAAATATAAACCGACTCTTTATCTCTTACGGGGAAGATAGAGCATATGGGCATCAAACCAATGACATTCAAATTCATTGTAAAATGAGTTAAATCAAATACCTCACGTGTAAAAGTCGGATAGTTGTGTAGGTGACGCAGGCCTTAATACGTATAAGGGGAATGGGATATGGTGGAGAATTTCGGCGCCGTGGTTGAATCATGCGGTAGCTCAGTTGGCAGAGTATATGCAAAATAAAAACACAAAAAATAACAGATCACGATTTATAAATAACGACACCGCCAATTTATGGGTTAATATTTTATTTATATCTATAATTTCGGCATCAAGATTGTCTGATACAACAACACTGAGGGGTGAGAGAGGCGGCGTGCGGGGTGCGGGGTGCGGGGCGTGTTTGCCGAGATAATTGTCTGGTTGGCCGCGGCTCCGGTGACGAAACGACCTGCCGACCTTCAGCCCAACACGACCTCTATTAATTCACCACTATGGTCGAGTCGTGGCCTCACTTATTTATACTTCTATACTAACACTAGCTGTTGCCCGCGACTTCGTCCGCAGCCATTTCTGTTATTATGATTAATTAGTACTTATAGATGAATAATTTTCACCCGTTTTCAAAACATTTTTTATTAATGCTTCGCTCCTACTGGTCGCAGCGTAATGTTTTATAACCTAAAGCCTTCCTCAATAAATGGCCTATCCAACACAAAAATAATTTTCCAATTTGAACCAGTAGTTCCTGAGATTAGCGCGTTAAACAAACAAACAAACTCTTCAGCTTTATAATATTATAGTATAGAAGTATAGATTATAAAGAGGAAAGATTTGTTTGTTTGTTTGACGTTAATTTGTTGAATAGCCTCCGAAACTACTAGATGGATTTGAAAAAATCTTTCACAGTTGGGAAGCTACACTATCAGCGCTGAACATAGGCTATGTTTTACGCAGACGAAGTCGCGGGAAAACAGCTAGTATAAGATAAAAAGAGGAATGTTATAATACCTACAAGGAAAGAAAATTTGATATTGCAATTTGGCTAATTAGCAAGAAATGGAACCACAATGTAAACGTGAAAATATGATAAATACATTACATTTATAAAATTGTCTTGTTAACATTATTTTAAAATTAAACTTTAATACCTACAGCAAAAATCTGCATTCAGGTTTATTTGCAGCTCACACTATTTTCAGTTCTGACCACATTTATCAGTCCTGCAGCTTAAAATAAAACCGCAACTTTTTCTTTTCCGTGTGATGTAAAACTGTTACACACATTACGGGTTCCATACAATATTTAACTGCAAAACCACGCTTTTTGTATGTAGACTCTGATGTACAAGGTTCCACGCGACCTCTCTGTGAAGATAACCAAACAATTTCTTGCATGGGCACTATTTTAACATCGGTTTGACTGATTGGCAACTCTGACACAAATATGTCATATAATTATTTAAAAGGTGACTGACTAAATGGCTGAAAGAAAAATCTTTTAAACGGTGGATGAATTATTTGTATTACGAATTTACTAATGACATGACATTTAATCTAATTTGACATTTAATTTCTTGTTTGTTCTTTTATCATTTATTTTTTCGGTATTGCTTTTCTGTTTCATTTAATCTTGATTTTTATTGGGATAATTTAATTCCTAGACTTTAATTTAAAATTGAAACTTGTGTAAATATACCTATTTTACCAAAAGTGGCATGCAAATGCATTCTACTTTTGTTAAAATTTGCAGAACTATATTTATTTATTTCAACACAATATTATGTACCATATTTTATGCAAAAAATATGTGACTGACTGATATTCTTATTATAGCGGCATAAGTTTTGAAATGTTCTGGTGAAAATTTCAAGTCTCCACCTGTTACGGTTTGATATCCTGTAACAGACGGACGGACGGACATCGGAGACTTAGTAATAAGAGTCCCGGTTTTGCCTTTTTGAGTACGGATCCCTTAAAAATAATATACTGTTTTCTGCCCCGATACAATGTTAAAAGGGAATCAAAGGAATGGTCGAGCATCTGAGGAATAACGTCAAGACGTGACTAGCAACCCTATCTTGATTCCCTTCTTATGCCCACTGTTACTCTAAATATAACCGAACTCTTATAAAAGTAGGATCTGTCTATCGTGCAAGTTATGAGATATGTATTTATTTGTATACCAACAATAATTTTAGAAAAAGGTTAAAGTGCTCCATTTTGAGAACATCAGTGTTCTCAACAACATTTAGACTATAAGGTGCGGAACGGGAGTCGCAAAGGAAACAACTGTATGCTTCTAAGTATCCATTATAATTGAGTCAAATCTGTTACATTGATTTGATATACTTGTATGATGTAGATACATAAGATGCGTTCACATTATACCACAACACGCAAAGATACTATATTTCCAGGGAGCTGGGAGATTTAAGGAGATACCGTATTTGGTACAAATGTGAAAAACGACCTAAATATTGTTCATACAAACGTACACATTGTTGTCCGTGCCCGCCACACGCCTTGGCATTATAATAACACACGCATTACATCACCGCCACAAACGCTCGTTTGTGGTCGCCTACTATACACACAGACACACACGAATCTGTACAATATATTGTAAAATAAGCTTTATGTCAACGCCATAGGGGTGGAGCAAAAACGGAATGTTACAGTTAATCGGTGGACAAGTATACTTGCCTGAACGTAATTCCTGCTATTGTCATTCGCTACAATTTGGCTCGTTGTTCAAATACTGTACAAATTAATAAAGCTGTTTGTGGATTTTAACATATAAAGGGTTTGATAGGTGAAAGAAAAAGATAAATAAATACACCCAACTGCAACTCTTTCGACAATCGTCAAGCAGATTGCAAAAGAAAAATTGGCGAATATCTCAGAAATCATGTCATATATATCATCATGGTGGACTTTGTGTCATCCAATCTTGGATATAGGCCTCTTCTCTCTTCTTCCACTCTTGGCGATCTTGTGCCCGGCTCATCCAGTCTCCTCCGTGTCGTTGGATATCGTCCACCCAGGGTTGTGATGGTATGCCGCGGCTTCTGGTGCTCTCTCTGGGTCTCCATTCAAGGACATCTCTTATT
Organism: Elegia similella; assembly: GCA_947532085.1. Taxonomy (NCBI): domain Eukaryota; kingdom Metazoa; phylum Arthropoda; class Insecta; order Lepidoptera; family Pyralidae; genus Elegia; species Elegia similella. Next base: position 339,170 of record OX383939.1, read on the forward strand.
CAGCGCCTATGGTCCATTCATGCAAAACCACTTTTTCTTCGCAATGACAGCCATGACATCTTTGTCATGTGTAATCATTTATTATTTCTATTCCATCATCCATTACACGCATACCACACCATCGAGCTTACCTTGACTAAAGATTTAATGGCCATAGTGCCTCTCTATCCCGTCAGGGATAAAGACATGATAAATAGGTATGTTTGAATAATGTCTGTGAATGTTTTTGAAATTGTATGACGTAGACTAAAGCGAGTAGTATTAAAAAGTCAGTGAGCAGTAACAATAACCAGCAAGTGTACCTCGGCGGCGACACACGGACCAACTTTTAATTAATCAGCGACGACGGGGGAGGGGGGAGGTACGGTTTGATATCCGCGTGAGTCAGACACCGCGACAGCTCAAACCGAGAGTTTTTACGACCCGTCTGTGGGACGCTCAAATAATTGCGCTGGATGAACGACTCTGCATGAATTTCAAAGGAAAGCTTGTCAGTCGAATCAAAGTTAACTTATGTTGCATTAAAACATAGTTTGATGAAACTGTGGCCATAAGGTCCAAATGCATTAAATGCGATTTTGTTCGATTCGAAGGCATAGTAGCAATGTCAAATGAAATGTATTTCTTATCCTTCATAGGCAGTTTAGGCGAAAATAAGGAATCATGTTTGTAGGCGATGCAGCTAGCAACCCATCACTAGTTTGATTCTGATTTTCACATGCCTGCCTACAAATATGCTAAACCTGTCTTTTAGGTCTTAAAGACTAGGCACTGTCGCACTAGGTACCCCGCAATAGAAAAAGACGGGATAGTATGAATGTATGAATGAATCTTTCACTCATACATTCCCATCAGTGTACCTTAGTGGCACGGCACATGGACCAAATTTTAATTAATCAGCGACGACGGGGAGGGGGAAAGGTGGGGTTGATGTCGTCAGACCCCACAGCAGCCTCTCAGACCTCGAGTTATTATGACCCGTCTGCGGCTGCTCAAACACCTAATTGCACGGGATCTACGACTCGACATGAATTTCAAACTAAAGCTGTCAAATTAAATGACCTTAGACGTGAGTACATAATAGCAATTCGACATGCATTTTATCTCTCACTCATGATTTAAAGGTTTATGTATTTAGCGTGTAAGATATATACCTACGATCTTTGCACCATCCTACTACATTGTGTTTTTTATTTTCTCCACACTCAAACGTGTTAGAATGAACGACATTCTTGCCATCATTATTCTTAAGCTACAATTGGTAGATATTAAAATTTAAAATGTCCATCTAAAATCCTTTCCCTTTATAATATATGTAAATAGGTATGGTGTAAATTATTATAAAAAGAGAATAACTTAATGATTTTTTCTGGGCCCTGCTTTTGAAACTTATCGGTCCTGTGAGATCGAAAAGAAAATTGTTGAACTATTTATTTATTTAATAATTTATATTTCAAACACATACATGAACATTTATACACATTTCTCCCGGGCTCCACCGTCACAGCCGAGCTGCAGCCGGCAAAGGCCTAATAAGAACGAGGTAGTGATCTAAACACTACTAGATACTCTAGATAGCTCCTAGATTGCGCCGTTCTAAGCGTAAATAATATTCATCATAGCTAACAAAATCTTATGCGCACGTAGCGTGCAAGCGTTTGGAAATGTAGTGTTAATATTCAGAGCCTTCTCGTCGACAATTGCCATAGTATTTTATAATCACGTATAACGTATACAATATCATTACCTTCCTTTAAGAAACAGGTACATGCGTAGAGTAAGTGGTAGAGTGCACTAGCCTTCAGCTCTACTAATAGGGGTACTCTACCAGTTTTGATAAAGTGATAGGACGCCACATGTCCTAACTTTTACAGAGTTAGAACACCACGGATGTCACAATTACTCTACTACGTATTTACATGTGTTGGTTAGCACCCTAACCAACACATTTCCTAATATTTGAAGAGTGCGTAGTAGAGTCGAGTAGATCAACGCCCGGTAAAGTAGCGAAAGCTCACTTGGAGCTAGCTACTTATTCAATTCAAAATAATAAAAAGTCGAGTAGATGCAGTAGTAAGAGAAAGCCAGAGATAGAGTAGTTTGTTTTAGACACTCATTTTACTCTTCCCGACCAATGCTGTTTACACTCATGTACTCTACAGTCTACCCTGCGGTCAACTCTGCTGTCTACTCTACCGTCTACTCTGTCGTTTTATCTACCGTTCACTCTACCATTTACTCTCCCGATTACCAAAGACTTTACACAAAGTGAAACACCTTAGAGTTGGTGTTGTATTTCACGGAACCGAGGCAGCTCCGGGAAGTAGTGTAATAAATACGTCTGCAAGTTAATAACAAACTCGCCGTAAAGACGAGGAAATTCATTTGCGCGTACTTCTCTAACGGGTGAAATAGTGTTTATTGCACTATATTTATTTCTTAATAAAATTTAGGAGAGGCGCCGAAGTAGTAGTAGCATATGTGCCTTAAAGCGCAAACTATTACCGAAAGGTCCTGGCTGGAACCTGTACAGTGTACCTCTGAGATTGTAGGCTGATCTGACGCGAGTGCGGTCATTTAACTCAACCACTACCTCGTGATCGTGAAGCAAAATGCACACCTGTACACTAGTAGATCTAACTAGATTATTTCCTAGTGTGTAAAATGAGGGCGATGCCAAACCATGCCATCATTTCTTACCAAAAATAGCCGTCCGTACATGCCAAACTCCATGACGATCAGGGAAAAGGTACAAACTCACTTTCGCTTATTACATTAATAATAATAGAAAGCACGAGAAGAAGATGGACTTTAGATATGAATACTTTCATCTGGCGTGCCTACCTTGAAATAACAAAGCTTGAAACTGACTCAGGTCCGTACTTAGAAAAACTTCATCATCAATTTCTTAATAAATTTCCATCAGTAAATGTTTCGCGACAAAGGTTAGGGGACCAAAGAAGGGCAATCTTAAGACGACAGTTAATTGATCAAGCCACAATGGACACTATACGAAAAGAAGTAGGAACCAGCCTTCTGACAAACAACACACAATCACACTCACATTGCCAACAATTAGTAAATATCCGTGACATCCCTACCACTCAGTCCATTCACAATAAAACAACAAAAATGCGATGGTCAACGGATATTAATGAGAATTTAATTAAAATATTCTATAGAGTCACTAAATTAGAAACTAATACTACTGCATATCGCCAACAATTATATTCGAGTTTCATTAAAAAATTCCCAGAATTATCACATTTATCTGAACAAATGATTGCAGATCAAAGACGAGCCATAATACACAATAAATATATACCAGAAAATAGATTAAGAGAAATAAGAACGGAAGTTGAAATAGAATTACAAAGATACAACTTAACTACAATCCCTGATGTCAATACAATAACTCAAGATATACCTGACACACTGTTACCACTATCTCTGAATTCACTTGCAAATGTACCTGATACTATTAATTTTGACGACACACCTGAGGTACGACAATCTGACACTACAATACTCGACAGACAAGCTGACACTTTATCTACACGACAGACCCACCATGAACAAGACCATTATAACTTTACATTGTTAAACGAGGAATTAAAGAGTAGAATAAATTAAGTATTTGCTAATAGTTTAAATCATTTCTTAAATAGTCAGCCCACTAACAGGCCATGTATACCACGACAAAAATCTACTAAGAAATTAGCTCTTATAACTCACTATATAAATACCGTTACTATACCAAAGTATCTAGACACAGATGCAGATTTTAATTATCTACACGCTTTGATTTATTGCTCAGCATATACAGCCAGCACTTGTAATGGCATCCGGATAGTAGAAGATAGGAGTCAAACGTATAGGCAAAAACCAAAACCAGCTTGGCAAAAAAGATTAGAAAGGAAAATATTGCAACTTAGGAAAGATATAGGAAGAATGTCACAATATGCTAGAGGAAACAGAAGCAATAATATACTTACACACATAGAGGACATTAAAAATAGATATAAAATACATGCACAATATGAAAACCCAAATAATACACCAATAGAATTTTTAGATACTCTGAAACAAAAGCTTGCTGCGACATCAAGTAGACTGAGACGTTACACAACATGTACTTGTCTTTACCCCCAGGGTTAGTCTAAGGTCAAGAGTAAGCTTATTCAAAATAAAAAAAAATAAAAAAAAAGTACTCTCAGAAAAACACAAAATTGTCATTTTATAAATATTGAAAAACAATTTTACAGATCTCTTAATAATAGGACTGAAAATAACTTAGAATCACAGAATACGCCATCAGCTGAACAATTTCATAATTTTTGGTCTAACATATGGACTAACCCTGTAGAACACAATAAAAACGCAGACTGGATAGATTACATAAATACAAAAACAGAAAATATACCAGAAATGCCATTTGAATCAATCCCACTGTCTATTTTTGATCAAGTTATAGCAAAAGCAAAGAACTGGAAAGCCCCTGGATCCGACAAAATTCATAATTACTGGTATAAAAAACTAACAGTCACTCATTCGCACATCCATAAACATATTAATAATTTTATTCAATCACCAAACTCGCTACCATTATTCGTAACCCAAGGCATTACCTATATGATCCCTAAAGTTCAAAATACATATGATCCCTCAAAATACAGACCGATAACGTGCCTGCAAACATTTTATAAAATTCTTACCGCTTGTATTACTGAAATTATCTACAACCATGTTATTGACCATAAGATCTTAGCCGAACAGCAAAAAGGGTGCCGTAAATACAGTCAAGGATGTAGAGAGCAGTTGTTGATTGATGCCGTGGTCATGAAACATTCTTATGTTAGGAAACGAGATTTATACACCATGTTTATCGATTACCAGAAAGCATATGACTCGGTACCCCACAGCTGGCTAATTGAAGTACTTAAAAATTATAAAATTCATGAATCAATCGTCACATTTCTTTCAGACACTATGAAAAACTGGCAAACCACTCTTAAAATCTCAAATAATAGTACAGATATAGTTACAGAACCGATTTTTATTCAGCGAGGTATATTCCAAGGGGATGCGTTAAGCCCACTTTGGTTTTGCCTAGCTTTAAACCCACTTTCAGTTTTATTGGATGATACGGATACTGGTTTTAAACTAACTCATAATAAAGATTATTTCAAGCTCACACACCTAATGTACATGGACGACATTAAGTTGTACCCCAGTAATAAAGAAGAAATATTAAAACTTGCTGAAACTACTGAAACGTTTTCTAACGATATCCAAATGAATTTTGGTATCGACAAATGTAAAATTAATTCAATCCATAAAGGGCAAATAGAATTAACGACGTATACACTGCAATCAGGAGATACAATTCAGGCTATGGATGAAAACAGTACATACAAATACCTAGGCTTCAATCAATCTAAACTTATTGAACATAAGCAGACCAAACTTAAATTAAATAAAACATTCAAACACCGGTTAACGCAGCTCATGAAGAGTCAATTAAATGCCCGAAATCTTACTAAGGCCATAAATACATACGCTATCCCAGTGCTTTCATATTCTTTTGGCGTGATCAACTGGTCTAAGACAAATTTATCAAACAACAATTAATACACATCTTACACTTTACAGGAAGCACCACCCTAAATCATGTTCACAGAGACTAACATTGCCAAAACAGGACGGAGGCAGAAGTATAATACATATTCTTAATCTACACAATAGACAGATCACTTCATTACGCCAGTATTTCTTTTTAAAGGCTCAAACATCTGACCTACATAAATATGTCACCCTTATGGACTCAAAATTTTCACCACTTAATTTAAATAATAAAGATACCCAACCTAACGAAGCACAATTATCCATCGCACAGAAAAAACAAACATGGCAACTTAAATCACTTCATGGTAGACATTATAAGGATCTAGAACAGTCGCATGTGGATAAACAATGGTCAAACGCTTGGTTAAAGAGAGGAGAACTTTTCCCTGAAACAGAAGCATTTTTGATAGCTATACAAGATCAAGTGATTAATACCAGGAACTTCAAAAAATACATAATTAAAGAATCCAACTTACCGACAGACTTATGCAGACATTGCAATAGTGCAAGTGAAACCATCCAGCATATTACTGGAGCTTGCAAGACCCTAGTTCAACATGACTATAAGCATAGACATGATCAGGTAGCGGCAGTTCTACACCAACACATAGCATCAAAGTATAAATTCATTCAACACAAACTTCCATATTATAAATATATTCCAGAAAAAATATTAGATAATGAATCAGTTAAAATTTACTGGGATCGGACAATAATAACAGACAAAACAATACACTTCAATAGGCCAGACATTACAATACACGACAAACTAAATGACATTGTATATCTCATTGACATAGCAATCCCCAATACCCATAACTTGCAAACAACCTACACTGATAAAATGACCAAATACAAGGATCTGGCAATAGAAATACAAACACAGTGGCGAATTCGAACTGTGAAAATAGTACCTATATTAATATCCACAACAGGTGTAATACCTAAAACACTCCATACAAGCCTACACATCTTAGACATACCCCAATACATTATACACACATTGCAGAAGGCTGTCATACTAAATACATGCCGCATAACGCGAAAATTCTTACAGTAGGTTTTATGCACTTGGCCATGGCCCGTGCGAAATTTTACCTCTTTTTTTTCAAAAAGAGAGAAATATACAATTAAAGCACGAAATAATAATAAAAATATGTTTATTTTCTCCAAAATTCATATAACTAAGACAAAATCAATGCATAACTTATTTATTACAAACATTAGTTAAGTCCTGGCTGTCATCTATAAAAGCCCTGTGGCTACAAGATCCACTTACTTTGGATCGACAGGTTTCGATATCATCGATATTGCTCATAATTTATTGTCTCAATATAGCTCGAAATAAATTTCTTTACTGCAAATTAAAATATAATTTTAATCAGTTTAAAAATCTTTAATGCCTTTAGGTTTAGTTTCAAGAGTTTGCTTAGCTCATAAAAGAATGGAAAGTCAAAGTAAAAGAAATAAAGTTAGACTTCATATCCTGAACGAGATTGTGGCCCTGCTCATCGGGCCCACTTTACTGGATCTGCGCCTGTCAACAACATCACAAATTATAAAAATGTATTAGCTCGAACTGTCTGCTTGATGTGAAATGTCCCCATGAAGGTACCAGTTCGACAGAACTCTCAAGTAGTCGGGACCCCGCGGCGCGGCGAATCAAAGATTTCTTTGAAGTAGTCGCGCGCCGTCCGGATTAATTAAAACTTGTTCGGTGTCCGCGCCGCGCCACGCCACGCTGCATTATGAGTCGATCTGACAGACATGTCGCTCTGCGAATGAGGGAATGGTTTGCCTTTAGATACCTTTAAAAAAAATTCTAAATGTTTATACTAAAAAAGTAAAACGTTTATTCACTTACTTTCTGTACATAAACAATAATAATAATATAGCTGCACTGCAGCTTGTGGCGAGCTGTAGGTAAGCAACAACACCACGGGCCCGAGTGCTCCAGACAGTCGGTCAGAGCCCTCGCCCCCGACATGTCTTCATCGGTCGGGGTGGAATGGAAACTCAAGAGAGCTCGCAGCACTCTAGGCTCTGGCTTACCTCAGTTGGCCGTCCAAGTCGTGAGAGCTGTTGCTCTTTTGAGTGTGTAATTTAGGTGCGAAAGACATAGGTGCGAAGTGCTGAGGTGCAAGCGAACTCAGGCGCAAAATGCTAATGCACGAATGAAATGAGGTGCAGAGATAAAGCGTGAATGAACTGAGATGCAAAGAGATAAGGCGCGAATGAACTAAGGTGCGAAAGGAGTTGGAAGAGTAAAGGGCAGACATTTTCTAGGCAAGCTCGCTTCATCGTAGATCTTGTCTTTACCTTCTGGGTTAGTCTAAGGTCAAGAGAAAGCCTATTTAATAAAATAAAAAAAATGTATTTCCAGGAATGGGTTCTTGCTGGAGATCAAAATTTAGATCAAGTTCTCTCAAGGGCCTCTACGTGTTGGATCTATATCCCCACGCACGCCTCTCAGATTTTTTTTTTTTTTTTTTTTTTTTTACTAAATATTGAATTAGGCATTTGTCTCCCATCTCACCTGATGGTAAGTGACGATGAAGACGAGGATGTTACATGCCTATCCAAGAAATACCCATTTATTCTACTTAGAGAATAGGTAACACCCGGGAAAGAGAAAGGGAACCGTATTATATTTTGGTTTTGCTTTGCATCTTTCGAAAGAAAGTAGCGTCCTTGGTAAGGAGGGTGCGAGGGAGTGACAACGGCATCATGAAAATGTTAGCTGAGGATGTACACACACCTCTACTGAGACACTTCGTCCGGACGATGACGGAAAGACAAGATTGTCGTCTGGAGGTTCGGTCTCATCCGCACGGAGTGCCTCGTAGATATGTGATTTATTAATGGTCACCTACCTATTGTTATTTTTACTTTTACTTAAATCATATTTGTAATGTAATGGATCTAGTTGTCCGAAAATAAAGAAAATTTGAATTTGAATTTGAATTTATTATGTACCAACATTTTGGAAACCTTACATAAATATATTTTGCAATGACAAGCCCCTGTTCCTGAATTAGCACCTGAGTCGTCGTGGCTTGCAAAGTTGAACCTTGAGGAAAACTCACATAAATCTTGTACAAGTCCTTATGATTTCACTTCGCTCCGCCCCTTGTTTGTGTGTAAATTAGCGACGATGCTCCTTATCTGAGCGTTTGTCCGGCTGCAGCCTCAGGTGTAGTGCGTCGGGCCCCGGGGTCGACTATTATGACAGCATACATGTTTTATTATGTATTAAGTACTAGTAAAGCTACATTCATACATAGTATCACGTCTTTTTACCTTGTGGGGTAGACAGAGCCTAGGTACATTAGACCCGAAGGCCACGTTTAGCATGTTGGTGGGCATTAGGTTTCTCGTTCGGCTTTTACGATCTGCGCGGGAAGAGAAGCAGCTGGTACATTCTATGATATTCATTTTTTTCTTTTCCCAGACCCGCTTGGAAAACTAGCATAGTAAAGCAGGTTTTGGAAAAAAAAAGAATATATCAGCAGATTTTCTTCCCGCGCAGACCGTAAAAGCCGGTCAAGAGATTGAGCGATAAACTTATAATCATGTCAGAAGGCGGCTAACAGTCCATTACTATTAAGATATCGTCTTTACTAACACGCTAACGTGACCCACGGGTCTTAAGAACTATGTCTACCCGACAAGGGATACAGACGTATCAATATTATGTATAATAGCATAGCTGAAATTTTATTGAACTTGAAAAAAAAAACACTCCATCAGGTTAATACTGATAAGACCACCGTGAGATCCGCGACGATGCTGAAAGTGTGTGGCAGATGTCACGCTCCCGTTACGCGTCACTCTATTTTTTGTGACAAAATTCAAGCGAGGGCTGACGCGAGCCGCTTTGTGCTCCGAACGAGAAACGACTGTCTTTAAAATTGCAGGCATTGAATGAATTGCCTGCGTTTATATTCCCAAACAAGCACAATCCCGGGACATTCAAAAGTAGAATAAATGGGTATCTCTCGAATAGGTATGTAACATCCTCGTCTTCATCGTCACTAACCATCAGGTGAGATGGGAGATAAATGTCTACTTCAATAATTAATTTAAAAAAAATGGCATACAGCAAATTGAGTTGTAGCAAATACACACTTTTTGTTCATGAATTAGTATTCCTCCAATTAGCGCTACAATAGGCTTGTTTCCTGGGTCAAGATATATATCGGGAAAAACGAGTAAACCATGTTTTTTTAAAAAAAAAATAATAACCGACGATTTCGTCACTACCATCGGTTATGCCAGTATAATTCAAATATCTACACATCTAAGCATGAAGGGAGTTACTATTCGGGCTTAAAACCGAGAAATAAGCTCAAAACGTCTATGCAGAGTACGTAGCCTATGAAGGCAAGTCAAATAGCAAAGTACTAACTACTTAAACTCCAATTGTAATATTTAGAAACTAAAACACAAACTATTGAATTCTTGATAAAGAACACACAAATAAAAGAATAACTAATTACGTACGTGTTACTCATTTTTTAATCTCAAAAAAATAAAGGTTTCTCTTACACGTGTTTACACTCCGAGCGCACGCCGCAAAGTGAGCGGGGCGCGTCTCGATTCCGAGTGCTAACGGACGCCATTTTTTAACACTACCGGTAGGTGGCGCCGTTATCACCGGAACTTACAATTAATTATTGAAAATAGGCAATAAAGCAATGTAATTGTTTCTCATTAATTATTTCCTAATTTATTAAAGCTTGTTTATAAATAACAATAGCCAACTAAGCGAAAATATTGTGAAAGATAAATAATCGACTTACTTTGATATCTCATAGCCGTTGTTAGTCAAAACACATGTGTTTAATTATAACATTACTTACAAATATTGTTAAACAAAACAGTATAAATCTTTTAACTACCATGTAAGATTTTAGATTAAACATTTTTAAGTAATCAGGATATTTTACTTATTAAAATAATTAATTTAAACGCCTTAAAAAAATCGACGCGGCGACACGGCCATTCTGATATGCAATGCGTGCTCTGAATTCTCCAAATGCTCCATAATTTTCTCGGTCTTCAATCTGGAAATGAGAAATAAAATATCTTGAAACTAGGTACTTCCACAGTATCCCAAGCTCTATGATTGGAGTACTTAAAGATGTGCTTCCACAGCACTCTAAAGAGCCCTATAGTCAGACTTTATTGTTATAGACTATTTAGAGGCTAACTAGATTCACAGCACTGACCTGTGATTAGTTATTATACGGAAAACTTCCACAGTATCATCGCCTTTCAGAGTTAGTTTGTGGCAGTACTTCCACAGTATTACCATTGTTTTAAGATTATAAAGACAATACACAAAACTATTTAACTGCTCACTCCACGTGACAACAATAAATCTTCATAATACTTTGCTGCTGCTCACTCTACGCGACAACAGTTTACAAGTTATAAAAATAAAACCAGATTAATGTTTTGTTAGTATATAGGAAGGATAGGGTGATGATAGGTCGATGCTGTTGAAGAACAGGGGCTCTAAAGGATAATGGATAAGGCCGATGCTGTGCTCTGGGTGGCTCATCACACCGTGGTACACAGAGGACCATTTTTCTTTCAGGACAGGATATATTTATTTATTTATGTTGTAACTATCGAACGGCTCCATACGTCAATAGTAAATTTATGGAATACTTACGCCTTTTTTTTTTTATTTTTTTTTTTTACGAATATCAAGTCATGGCCATACGCCTTTTATTTTAGTATTAAATAAATTTTAGTAATTTTTGTTTTTAACCGTTACGGCTCCACCCGTCATATGTCTGTGTGAATATTATGGTAATATGAAAGTTGCTCACCAAGAGTAATTTCCATTTTTAATCAGAAGAGGCTTGCTCATCGGCTTCCATAATTTGTGGCTCAGCTAGGCAGACATCTAGTGCCACACTGGATGGTCCAGGATGTTCATCTGGAGGCGACACGGGCTCCTGGACTCTGGGTTGTGGGGCGCGCCGCAGCTGGTCATGGGCTACTTTGCGAGGCCGCCCATGATGTCCGATGACTATCCGCACGAGATAGCGGTCGTTGTCGAGGACTCTGTGAACTTCATAAGGTACACTGAATTTAAGGTCCAGAGAGGTTTGGTTACGTGGATTATTTTTTATTAGTACAAAATCTCCACGCTGGAAATTGTGAATTTTCGCCCGTCCTCTATCAAATCTTATTTTATCTTTTGCAGATTGATCTACCATTCTCCACTGGACATGTTGTTCCAAACTCTCAATATCGATTGTTGCACTTTCCAAGTTGACCAGGTTTAGCAGTTCTGGTGGTACGCAGTTACGTCGTCGTGTAAGAAGTGTCAATGGGGAAATACCTGTTGTACGATGCATAGTGCAGTTCAGCGCCAGCTGAAGGCTATCTAAGGCAGTGTGCCAATCAGGCGTTTCGTAGTTTTTTATCATGATAAGGCTATTCTTTAGCGTGGCCATGACGCGTTCTACTTGGCCATTTGCTCTGCTCACACCTGGAGATATGGAATGTATTTCGATACCAAATCTGTCACAATATCTTTTGTATTCGCCCAAAAACTCGCGACCACCGTCCACTATGATTTGCCTCGGCGTTCCGAAGAGATGAATAACTTGTTTTAGAGCAGCAAGGGTGCTATGCTGACTTTTATCATTTGTGTGACGTAGGAGCACATATTTAGTAAATGCATCTATAGTTACCACCACGTATTCCTGTTCGTTGGTAGTACCAAGCTTACCAGTTATGTCCATGTGTACGACTTCAAAAGGTACAGTTGGTTTGCTGATGGGGTGCAATTCCACCTGTGTAGCTCCAGAGGTTTGTTTCGATGTTTTGCATACTATGCAGCTGTCGACGAATTCTCTGACGATAGTGCTCATTTTGTCGAAATGGTAAGTCTCTCTTATTTTATGGAGAGTCTTTTCCCAGCCTGGGTGCTTCAGGGCATCATGAAATGTATTTATAAGGCTCCATTGAAAAGATTTAGGTACAACCACAAGCTTTTGCACACCTAGAATAGCATCCGATTTCTCAAATTTGAGCACATTATCGTCTAAGATATAGCCAGGTACCTGATCTCCATTTTGCAAAGCGTCTATTATGGGTCTCAGTTGGGCATCACGGCGTTGCTCAATATTAAGCCACTCCAGATTATTCGTCATAATATTCACGGTTTGAGGTTCAGGGTTCCGACTTAGGAAGTCGGCGTGTTGCATCCGCTCGCCTTTCCTGTATTCTATATCAAAATCAAAATTCTGGAGGAATGCCCACCATCTATGTATGCGTGGCAGTAGGTCTTGCTTGTGCTTCGAGGCTTTCAGCGCATTACAATCCGTGACAACTTTGAATTTGCGACCGTATAAGAAGTGCCTGAAGTGTTTAATAGCCCGTACAACGGCAAGGGTCTCCAATTCATAAGAATGGTACCTACTTTCTATGTCCGTTGTCCGCATGCTGAAGTAGGCCACGACGTGTTGTCTGCCTTTGATAATCTGAACAAGAATTGCTCCAAACCCTAGGCTGCTGGCATCCGTAAACAATTCAATGGGTTCTCCTTCTTGGAATATAGTGAGTACAGGTGCGGAAGTGAGATGATGAATTATTTTCTGACGTGCCTTTTCATGAGAATGAGTCCATTGCCGTTGTGTGCCTTGTTTGGTAAGTTCGTATAGTGGGGACATAGTTCGTGCAAAATCCGGGATAAAGCGACGGAAGTAGCCCGCTAAGCCATTGAATTGGCGAACTTGTTTAACCGTACTCGGCACGGGAGCTTTTAGTAATGCCTCAACCTTTTTGGAACTAGGACGGACTTGACCATTCTCCACAACGTTACCCAGGTATTCAATAGAGGTTTTAAAGAAAAGACATTTATCAATATTAATCGAAAATCCAGAATCACGCAAGGCAATCAAGATCCTTTCTAAATTTGCTATTTCAGTAGGGAAATCGCGACATTTGCTGATGACGTCATCTATGTAAACTTGAGCCACGCTATCATTATGGTCTTTGTTTGCACTGCCGGGGTATAAGAGGGTCCCTAACGCGCGATTGATGCATCTCTGATACACGGCCGGGGCGTTACAGAGACCAAAAGGCATAGAAAGATATTCATAAAGACCGTCTGGCGTAATAAAAGCGGTTCGCTCAATAGAATCTTCAGCAATAGCAATCTGATGAAAACCAGATGCCATATCAAGTGTGGTGTAGTACTTTCCACCGGCTAGCTGATCTATTTGATCAGCGATTAATGGCAGGGGGTAATGATCTCGAACAGTGTTTGCGTTCAACTCCCTATAGTCGACGCACATGCGATCATCTCTGTTCTTTTTTTTCACTAAAATAATAGGGCTTGAATACGGAGATTTACTTTCACGCACTATATCATTGGCAATCAAATCTTTAATGATCTCTTTAACTTTTTCACGCTCAATAGGACTTAATCTATATGGCCTACGCTCGACAAATTTATCCTTGTTCTTTAGACGAATTTCCAATGTACCTGTGTTAACTCGGGACTTTGGAAAGCCGCGAGTAAAAAGATGAGAATATTTGTTAAGCAAAGCCAGAAGCTGGTCAATTTGAGACTGTACGAACAAGTCATGATTTAAATTATCGAACAGAGAATCATTAGATCGAACGTGCATGACACGGGGATACGAGAATAGCATTGCGCTATTTTGAGTTACAATAACACTCAAACCCGTCTCGTGAAGTATGTTTGCGCCAATAAGAACGTCCGAGGTCATTTCATAATCGGGTAGCACATTAAACAGGATTTCCACATGAATATCGTCAATAACGCATACTGTTTTTAAAGTACTCATAGAAATGACCGGAAACGGCCCCAAACCACGCAAATAAGTAACCGTCTGACACCTACGCCCTGGTAATTTTTCAGCAATGGATTCACGCATAACGGAGCATTCGGCACCGCTATCAAACACGGAATTAATTTCTATGGTACCGACACGCATACGCATAGTGTTTAATACTGAACCATTCTTAGTTAGAGAGTTCACGTTAGAAACTATTTGCTTTTCGCGACGATAACAGGTATCAAAAGTATGACCAGGCTTAGAGCAAAAAGAACAATGTTTATTATTAGGTCGTGATTGGGTGGAAGAAGTTGACGCTACGGCACTTTTCACACTTTGCAAAGTATTTAAGTCAGAGGTATTTTTATTGCGACAGTTAGCAAAAGTGTGACCAGTTTTCTTACAGTGATTACAATACAGGGAGATAGATCGGTTATCAATGGAGAACCTGGTACGTTTTTGAGGTGGCTGGTTTGAACTATGCGGATTTCGTCGCTTAGCACGAATAGAAGTGGCAACTGAGATTAATTCAGGCACGGAGGTAGCTCTGGCATTCATCAACTCTATTCTCAGGCGTTCGTCACTTATTGTTCCAATCACAGCCTCCACCGCGTCACTGCTGTCTAATTTGTCTTTTGTCACACGTCTCCACAGAATCCATGCACGTGTAATGAATTCCGCTATGTCTTTCGTTGGGTCATATGAATGTTCTCTAAATCGTAAAATATCTCGAGAGTAACGGTTTTCGGGTTCAAAAGTCAAAACAATATTCTGACGGAGCTCTTCCCAGCTTGATGTCGTAACAAGCCAGTTATCAGCCCATATTTTTGCACGACCCTTCAAAAGGCTACTGACTTTAATACGAATATCATAATTGCTGAGTTGGTAGCTACTTTTGGCAGTAGAAATATGATCGCACCACTCACGGACCCCAACGTTGCCATCAGGGTCGTATGAAGGCAAAAATACGTCTGTAATCTTGATTTTATCGCTGGGCTGCTGCTTCGGCAGTCGCTCGCTCATGGATTGCATCATTGTTATCATGCTCGAAAAAAAATCAGGTGGTACGTTACCCGCATGTTGTGATACCTCCACATTTGTGTACACCTGTGGCCCGTCAGTAAGATTCGCTGCTGTAGCCTCGGCGCACGGGAATGACGAAGGCACTGTAGGAGCTACCACTGAAACCGCCGATTCCGTACTGGTAGCTGGTGTGTTCGTCGGTACTCTTGGAGTCTCTTCACTCATGATGATGATTCACTTGCAGAAGTCTTGCAGAGTCAGGCCTGGAATACAAAAATGACCAAGACAGAATAGGGATGAATAGGGATCGCCTGGGAGCGATCCCACTTCTGATATCGGGAAAAACGAGTAAACTATGTGTTTTTTTAAAAAAAAGCGCATAACCGACGGTTACGTCACTACCATCGGTTATGCCAGTATAATTCAAATATCTACACATCTAAGCATTAAGGCAGTTACTATTCGGGCTTAAGACCGAGAAATAAGCTCAAAACGTCTATGCAGAGTTCTTAGCCTATGAAGGCAAGTCAAAGAGCAAAGTACTAACTACTTAAACTTCAATTGTAATATTTAGAAACTAAAACACAAACTATTGAATTCTTGATAAAGAACACACAAATAAAAGAATAACTAATTACGTACGTGTTACTCATTTTTTAATCTCAAGAAAATAAAGGTTTCTCTTACACGTGTTTACACTCCGAGCGCACGCCGCAAAGTGAGCGGGGCGCGTCTCGATTCCGAGTGCTAACGGACGCCATTTTTTAACATTACCGGTAGGTGGCGCCGTTATCACCGGAACTTACAATTAATAATTAAAAATAGGCAATAAAGCAATGTAATTGTTTCTCATTAATTATTTCCTAATTTATTAAAGCTTGTTTATAAATAACAATAGCCAACTAAGCGAAAATATTGTGAAAGATAAATAATCAACTTACTTTGACATCTCATAGCCGTTGTTAGTCAAAACACATGTGTTTAATTATAACATTACTTACAAATATTGTTAAACAAAACAGTATAAATCTTTTAACTACCATGTAAGATTTTAGATTCAACATTTTTAAGTAATCAGGATATTTTACTTATTAAAATAATTAATTTAAACGCCTTAAAAAAATCGACGCGGCGACATATATAATAATATGCTAAAAAGTGTAGCACAAACTGTGACGTCACACGGAACTTTAACGGGCTAGATCTCTATAATATTTTGTTTAAGTAATTGACAAAAAAAAGTATACTTGTCCATTATTTTTTGATTATCTAACAGACTGACTAATTATATATTTTTAAGGAAATTAGCCTGTTTGTACGTATGTATGTAGGTGATACGACTACAATTTTCGAATTTGTTGGACGTCAGAATCAGTTCAGTAATTTATATTTTAATAAATATTAGCGAGGTTTCTTTCGTGGTAAGTAACTAGTTATCGTCAGACTCAGAAAGTCCAACGACGAAATAAATATAATGCTTAGCCACGCCCATAGTAAATATAGTTATGTATGCTACATTACTACATAACTATACATATACTCGTATCCTACGTAATTCTCTAAAGATTTTCTCAATTCGTCTCAAGCTCAATCACTCAAATAGTTTCAGTGACCCTTAAGGTTTCCTCAAACAAAGTGAATAAATCTTGAAAACAACCATTAGAATAATAATATCTTTTTACAACAAAAAATGAGATATACTCCGATGTAATTGCGTGGAGAAGAATTTGAACAAACCACTTAGAATACGGATGACAGTCAGTCAATCACCACTGATAAGACTAACCCTCGGGACGCGGGCCGCGAGATCTGTGAAGTTGTCGGAAGTGTGTGGCAGGTGTCACGCTCCCGTCACGCGTCTCTCCGGTGTTTGTGACAAAAAGCCGAGTGAGCTGACGAGAGCTGCTCTGACTGGCGGTGTACGATAATATAATATAATAGGCTAGTTTCCTGGGTCGTAATAATAAGATAACAATTAGTCCGTCAGTTAGATAATTAAAAAATATGGGACACGTATTTTTTCTTTTGTCAAATAAGCAATAAATAATAAAGATAAAGCGCGTCAAAGTTCAGGAGTGGGGGCTCGTGACGTCAAAGTTTGCTAAAAATTGTAGCAAACTATGACGTCACACGGAACTTCAAAGGCCTATATCTTTATAATTTTTTGTTTATACGACAAATGAAAAAATACATGTCCAATATTTTTTGAATATCTAACTGACGGACTAATTATATTTTTTTAGGAAACTAGCCTATAATATGATTTCAGTTTCTTATCATATGGTGTATACGTCGCAGCCAACTGGTTAAAATAACTGTTTAATCCAACGCCATGCAACCACACGCCTAGCTTTTAAATTGAAAAATTGAGGCGCCTAAAACGGACAACATTACAGCTGATCCTAAAGCCGCCGTTATTTGAATTAATACTCGTAGTAAGCCGTTTTGTTTTCAATATGGCGTCAACTAGCCGGTGCTTTTGATTATTTTAAGATATTTTTTGGGAAAGAAGGTAGTAAATATAAGTTACTAGTGTTATTGAAGAGACATAAATTATGGAGGCACATATTTAGGAAAGAATAAAACAGATGCAACTATATATTTATTATTTATGTTCTTGGTTATTAACGTGCTACACAGTCTTCCGACCTGCCGGTCACAGAGCTGTCTCTTTTGAACCGTATTATGTAGAGATTGAATTTTTTACTGAATGTGTAGATTTTTTTAACAAACAAATAATGATTTAATTATTATTACAACACAAGGGAGTTCCTGTTGTAAAAGTACGAGTTTTTGTGCGTTTTCCGTCGTTAAATATTATGTGGTGGTGTAGAACCCTTTGTGTGCATTTACATCACATTTGTCTGGTTTTTATTGAGAGATTCAATATCCAACGATCCCTGAATCTTAATTTTTTACCTTTGAATCCCTGGATTCCGTAGATCTTGGATTGATTGCGGCGTTACTTTGCAGAAGTCAAAGTTACATGTATGACTTAAATAACTTTGTTTGCTTCAGCAACTATGTAGTTATTTCATACAAACTATTGGGACTAACAGTAGTGGGTGGGCACTGGCCAACAATGGTTTGTTTTAACTGATAAGGCCCTCGATCGCAATAGTTAGAATGATGAAAGGGATATATATAAGGTATTAATATACTTAAGGTATAGGCTAAAAATACAATAGATCTCAAGGCGGAAGCATACACATTTAACTTACAGTGTATCCATTGACCTGAAGATTCATATACTTATGCACCCATGTAAACATCATTAGATCTATAGATTCAAGTTAGTTCCAAATCCAAAAACTTAGAACTTAATAACTAACGCCTGTTTACGTCTTCAGGAATTAGTGCCCCGCACTTGCATACCCAATTCTAGTTAGTAGCAAAAAAATAATTAGTAATTAGGTTAACTACCACACGGCCACGTTTAAATTGCCCATAGCAAGGTCTATGTAAACCGCGGGTCTAAGTTTAAGGCGGCGAGGCCCAGCTAACCAGTGACTAGCCGATCGCTGGGGCGAATTGTCATCGGCAAAGGAGACGCGACCGAGTAGCACTTGTTTGTGCTAAAATCATCATCATCATCAGGTCTTTTTAGTCTCCACTGCAGGAGCATGACTCTCTGTACTACCGGGGCCATACTTGGCCAGAGCAGAAGGATTTGGCCTACACTCTCCTCGCTGGCCAGACTGGTTGGAGAAGTCTCATTGATGTTTATGAGCTTTGTTTAGCTTGTATTTCCTAAGTCGCCTCTTACGACGTCCATGGGAAGACTAGGAGTGATCCTATTCTACTCTGCCGGAAACCACACGGCTAAAATGTCCAACCATTAACCACAGGTTTTTTCATCACGACGTCTTTTATTTGAGCACTGATGGGCTAATTATGCTCATCAGTTACCGCATAATGAGACGATAACTAAGTGTCTCCTTTGATATAATTACCGTCTGCGGGCCGGGAGAGCCCGGGATGCTGACACAGCGCATTAGCGGGACTAATGATAGCAAATGCTGGGCGGGGGTGAGGGGGTGAGGGGGCCCGTAAGAAACGAGTCGCGGGACGAAGTTGAGAACTAAAAGCGGAAGCCTCGGGACAAACGACTGTGGGACAATTACTCAAATACGAACATAATGAAAAATATTATGTATTTCAATAACCACATCCTTATATTTACTTAAAACATCGCTTGTTTAAAAGCAAATATGAATAGCCAGTTAGCCTTTAATTTTTTAAAAAATACAGACACATTTTGAAAAAATTATTTAAGTGTAACTGTTATATTTATTGTTAAGGTCTTAAGCTGTGTAATTAATTGATACACGAGATAACCAAAACGAATACTTTTATTTCTCAATTGACATCTTACATCAATCACAAAACCACACACTGACAGTTCAAAAAAACTGGGCGGAAACGGATATACACCATGAGTCTGTGTTGCCCGCACTAAGTCTTAGTAAGAACCTATATATGCAACATTCTCCCTTGCTTTTTGTTTTTTAAAATAAACATTATATGTATATTAGATAACTTACTTAATAACAAAAGTTGTATGAAAGTAGTAACTACTAATTTGAATATAAAATTAAGCTTATTCTAAAGTTTGTCCACACTCAAGTAGTTGATTGGAGTGTCGTTTCCACTCCATACCCTCTACTTCTACATTATAGGTCACACCAGGTATCAATACTTTACAGATTTTACCTAATGTCCATTTCTTTTTATTCTTTCTTAAATCTCTAACCATCACCTTTTCCCCCACAGAAAAACTTTTGCAAATATTTTTACTGTTTATGATTTGTTTTATTTGTTCAGTTTCAATTTTATTGTTCACAGGACTAGGTCTAAGCAGTGAGAAACGACTCCTTATCTCTCTGCCTAACATAAGTTTTGCTGGACTACAGCCTGTGGTTTTATGTGGCGATACTCTATAATCAAATAAAAATAGATTACATGCATATTCTATAGAATGGCCACTTTCTACAATTTTCTTAATGTGACTTTTAAAAGAATCTACAAAGCGTTCAGCCAACCCGTTTGTTGACGGGTAATAAGTTAGAGTAAAGCTTTGACACACACCTATGGCTTTACAAAACATTTTGAATTCTTCGCTTGTCCATGTAGGGCCATTGTCACTAACTAAATGTAAGGGGTATCCATACCTTATGAAAATGCTTTTAAAAACTTGAATAGTTTTTGCTGCTGTTATATTAGTCATCACAAAAGCTTTAGGCCATTTAGAATAAGCATCTATGATGACCAAAAACATTTTATTGTACAATGGTCCTAAGAAGTCAGCATGAAGTCTATGCCATACAGTAGGTGGTTGGGGCCACACTGTTAACTTTGCCTTTTCAGGGTTTTTTCTATTTTGTAGGCATATTAAACAATTTTTTGTTATCATTTCAATTTCTTGGTCCATGCCTGGCCACCAAAAATAAGATCTTGAAATTCTTTCATTCGGGTTATGCCCAAATGACTAGCATGAAGATCATTTTTAAGTTCATTTCTTAAATTTTGTGGTATTATCACTCTATAGCCCCACAATAAGCAGTTTTTTTCTGTAGTAATTTCGTTTTTTCCGTAAAATATGGTTCATATTCCAGTCCAAGAACATTCTTTACTGGCCAGCCATCTGTACAATATCTTACCACATTACATAGAATATTATCTTTTTTTGTTAAACTTTGAATTGTTTCCCAGTTTAATTTAGCCATATTTGAATTATTTATATAATTCAAAGTGTTAATTTCAAAAGACTTTTCTATTACATCATAGTCTTTAGGGTTTTCATTATTATTAAGTGTAGCCACACGAGATAAATAATCTGCTGGATTATTTGCTGATTTTATGTGTTGAATTTCATAATCAAAACCATTTAAAAATATTGACCAATATTGTAAACGTCTAGCTGCCATTTTTGGAATTCCTACTTTAGGTCCTAAGATTTTAGCTAATGCTTCATTATCTGTTTGTAGGATGAATTTTTTTCCAAATAAATAATTATAAAACTTACTAACACCAAATACAATGGCATAAGCCTCTTTTTCTAAAATTGGATATTTCATTTGTGTATCATTAAGTTTTTTGCTAGCAAACGCCACCGGCTTTACAATATTATTGCTGTCTTTGATAGATAATATAGCTGCCACACCACTGTCCGCAGAATCACAAGTTAATATTATAACTGAGTTTGGGTCAAAATGTGACAATGGGGGAGTATTTGCAAGTGCTTCCTTAATTTTGTTGAATGAGTCATCACATTCAGTAGTCCAGTTAAATTTGTCTGTCTTGAGACAATCATACAAAGGTTTTAAAATAATAGCCATGTCTTGTAAAAATCTATTATAATAATTAACTTTCCCTAAGAATGATTTTAACATTTTAACATTTTCTGGGCGCTGTAATGATAACAATGGTTCAAGTTTACTTTTTATAACCTTGATACCTGCTTTACCTACTTCAAATCCAAAAACGTCTAATTTACTAACAAAAAATTTACATTTACTTATTTTTAGCTTTAATCCTGACCCTTTTAATTTATTAAGTACAAGTTTTAACTTCTCATTGGTGTCTAATAATGTTTTGCCATAAACATAAATATTATCAATGTATACTAATTAGTATACATAGATATAGATCTAAGCCATTCAGTTTTTGTGTGATTAGCCTCTGAAATGACCCAGGCCCTGTACTGACACCAAACGGTAAAAACAAATATTTGAATATTCCTTCTTCTGTAACAATTGTTACTAATTTTTGTGATGACTCATCTAATGGGGCTTGCAAATACGCTTCTCTCAAGTCTAACTCACAATAATAATCATTACCCTGTAATTTCATCATAATGGAATCAATTGTTGGTAGCGGGTAATGGTCAATTTTTAGGTACTTATTTATTGTTATACGATAGTCACCACACAGTCGAACTGTTCCATCCGGTTTAAGGACTGGTACTACCGGAGTACCCCACTCGGAATATTCAACAGGTTCAATACGTTTATTTTTAATCAGTCTATTAATTTCATTTTTTACTTTATCCTTCAATGCAAATGGAACAGATCTAACAGGCATGAATATGGGTTTAACTCCTGGTTCAATTGACAAATGTATGGGGTCTCCCTTGTAAACTCCCATGCCTGGTTTAAAAACATCATTATACTCATTATGGATTTTAGTAATCAAATCATTATCCGATACTTTTTCACAAACCTTTTGTTCGAACATTGGTGGCCATAGTTTTAACATAACAAGCCAATCTTTACCAATAATTTTAGGTAATCCATTTTTTACAACAAATAACCTTTGGTTTTTTACTCTAACAGTATTATAACAAACATCCAAATTATTTAGGACACCCAGAGGTGTTAAAGTTGACTGATCAAAATTGGTAAACACTACCTTTTGTTTGAGAATCTCAAGATTTGGAAAATAACATTCTTTATCAAATAAAGTAATTGTACTTACATCCGCTCCAGTGTCAATTTCAAACTCTAGGATGTGTCCATTTACCAATACCTTGAGAGTAGCTGCCGGAATTTTGCTTAAGCCACTAAAATGTATATCAAAAACTTCATTATTTTTACTAGAGTCACATATTTCACTATTAACCTCACAGCTGTTGTTTGTAGCTGTTTCTAAATGATTTACTTTATTTACACATTGGCTCTTTTTTTTCAAACACACTTTAAAAATATGACCTTGTACACCACATACACTACAATATTTTAAACGCAACGAGCATTGATTTTTAAAGTGACCACTTTTGCCACAGCAGAAACATCCTTGTTTATTTGACGGGTTAACCAACTGGTGCTGGTTACTATGTTTGGTTCTGGGCCACTGCTTTTGTAACTTGAACATTTGTGACTGCTCCTCCTGCTTGTAAGGTTTAAATGCTAACTTATATGCTGTCTCTACTGTTTTGGCTGTCTTCGTTAAGATTTCCAAGGATTGGTGTGCTTGTTTCAGTAGTTCAAACTTGACTGCATCACAATAGGTTCCATTTAATAGTCTTTCCTTTATTTCCTCGTCCAGGTTAGTAAATTTGCAGTTTTAAGATAATATCTTTAATTCAATGATGTATTGTTCCACACTTTCAGTTGAGCCTTGCGTCCTATTCCGGAACTTAGCTTGGTGTAAAGCATAATGTTTTATAGGATGATAATATTTCTTTAATTTCTCGCAAATAGTTTCGTATTCTTCTTTCACAGGTGAGTTTGGTGTGCACAAAGTTATCAAAATCTCATAAGTACTAGAAGATAATTTTGTTATCAGTAATGGTACCTTTTTTTCATTGCCGATATCATTTAGTATTACGTAGCACTCAAATTGCTGTTGGAAGGCATTCCAGTTATCGCCGCTAAAAACCTCCAGACCCGTAATCGGAATATGAGCCATGTTCTTCGGTGAAAATGTTACTTCGACAAAGTCTCGTAGGTATTTACGTATGTCTTTTACTGTGCTGATTTCTGAAAATAATTGCTTTCGGGCAAGCTCATTTGCTATTGCGATTAATTCTTCCTTAGATTTTTCATTAATCCACGACTTTTTGCCAGATTCGATCAGATTTCTTATTACATCCATGCCACCATTAGTTAATAGCGATGTCGTCGTTCTTATTCGCCGGCGTAAAACTCACAACAAACGCGGATCGTCCGCCTCGTCGCCACTGTTATATTTATTGTTAAGGTCTTGAGCTGTGTAATTAATTGATACACGAGATAACCAAAACGAATACTTTTATTTCTCAATTGACATCTTACATCAATCACAAAACCACACACTGACAGTTCAAAAAAACGGGGCGGAAACGGATATACACCATGAGTCTGTGTTGCCCGCACTAAGTCTTAATAAGAATTATATGCAACAGTAACTAATACTAGTAATTTTATTTGGGTCATTGAAACAAACATTTATTTTTTACATCGCAGATAAATAATACAATGCTTTTGTGTTTATCAATTGTTAATAGTTTCTTCAAAATAACAGCTTATTCGTGAAATAGTGTAATATATATTAAATAAATAATATAAATATAACATTATCACTAAAGCCAATTTAGTTTGATGTCCCTGAGAATGGGCCCAATATCTAGTGGTAAGGCTCGTTTTTAATTTGTAAAATTATTCTTATAAATTTTACACGTAATTCTGTGATGTAATTACTCTTCGTTTATTAAAATTAGTTTCCACAATTTTGCCACACTGCTGTACTTTAAAAATCCCATGTGGTTTTATTCTAGGAATTGTACATTTCCGGAAATGTAAATGTTTACATTTCCGGAATTTATAATTTCATATTAAATGAAGGTGTAACCACTACCCATGTTTTGGTATATACTTCATTAGGTACAGTAGTTTGGACGTTTTTCATTATTTAACAATCTAGACATTATACTTAAATCTGGAAATAGGGTAGATCCAGGGATATCACCCAACTGCTTTAAAAGGAAATTAAAATTACCTCTGACTGCTAAATGCTATATAATGTAAAAGAATACTTAGAAGATAATTTGACAAAATAGATTTTGACATTATACCTACTTACAATTTTTTTTCAATAATTAATTATAACCATATATATACAATTGTATGTCCATACAGTTTAGGTAACAGTGAAACTACTATTAATTATAATTTAAGATCTCAATACCTGTTTCCACAATAAAGACATTTTGATTTTGATTCTGCTGCCGGAGGTTGCAGGTAAGGCATGGGGTACGCGCGTCCGGCCTTGCGAGCTGCTACTACTTTTTCCCTATTCATCCGAGTGAGTTGTATCCCAATAGGATACTTTCATTCCCTACCCAAATGCAAACAACTCTTGTTTGTCTTGAAGGACGGTTTTTGTTAATGCAATCGAAAGTACCTTAAATGTACATACTTCCAGATTTTTTTATCACGTTTTGAATTTTTGTGAATTATTGAAAATCCATTATATAAAGCAATATTCCCAAGCTTAATCATATGACAATGTCATTGTCAATCTGTCTAATAATGATGACGTTGATAGCCAAGTCTTATGAGTATTTACATTTAAGGTACTTTCGATTGCATAAATAAAAACCATTGCTTCCTGTTTATCGCAAGTTGTCAATTCTTGATGCGTTGTTTTGGGGATGCGATTTCTGGAATGCTCGTAACGCAACGAGTGTGAGTCATCAAAATGCCGCAGTTGGTCCATTTTTTAATCCACTAAACTCGTGTACACTCCGAATTAAAGAAACGACACTACAGACAGACACCCCGCTTACAGTCTTGTGTAAGTAATTTTAATATTTTTTAATTACCTGGCAGTGTTTTGGTGTTGGAATCGAAATCCCTAATAGAAGGTCTATATTCTGCAGGAAAAAAGGTAAAAATGATGAAAAAAAATTGAGCCACCTATACAAATTTACCGATCAGCTGATCAAAATTTCTATGGAAAGTCTAAGGGTTTTTTCATAAATTTTACGAATTTGTATTCTATTAGGAATTCTGAGTCCAACATTGAAATGTTGCCATGTAATTAAAAATTACAATTACGTTTTGTCTACGCTACAGGTTTGTATCATTAATACTATTCCGGATTCTTAGCAACTCTTTCTGCGTAAATGGAATTTTATTATAAAGATTATTTTAATGGCACCATCATAGTATACGAGTCCCTGTTCATCATTATTCGGATAATGAATACACGTCAAAACGAGTGGTTGATCTAATTCTGTCAATTTAAATATCGCTTTACAGGTCCCTAAGGTCCGCCGAGTTGACAACCGACCGGCGACACGATGGGAACGAGTATGGATTAAGTCCTTAACCTAATTATACAATGGTTTGACCTTTGCTTTGTATAATAATTAGGGAGGGTCGGGTGAAATATGCCAAATAATTAGTTAAATTTCTATACATTATCTTTTTCATCGCATTTTTCTATTGTATTTTTCTTTCAACATAATTACACTCATCCATTTTACTTCCTTATAAACAATCTATAATTTCACTGGATCGTTTTAACATAATCTACCAAACATTTGACTGACACTAACTTGAGTTACTAATAGACAGACAAAGTCAGATCCGGAGCTATTTTCAAGACAATAAATTGCTCATTCTTATATAAATTATAATTTACATACTTACATTTATGTGTTAGATAAGATAGTTTTAAAAATTAATAAGTAATTTTTTAAGCAATATATAATTTCGAAAAAAATTACGATGCCCTACCATACAATGTACAACATTTTCACCTGGGATAATACAAGGATTCTTATGTTACCGACTTCAAATATCCATATCGGAGGCCTACAAAGATATAGTGAAATCAAAAACACAACATTCTTTTTTTTTGTGCAACCGTGCAAACGTTGGCGTCTATATAAGTGTTTTAACACTCTTTCGCCATAACATTATTCAACAATAAGTACAAGCCATTATATTACCCCGTGATGGAATGGGGATATTAAAGGCACAAGCGACAAAAGACGTATTTTAATCACTGTTTTCTGTTGCATCCATATTGTGATATCTGCCGTAAAAGCGGCAAAGTTACAAATGAGGGTTGTTGTTACAAATCACTTGAAAGAAAGCGCCCTTTGTCTGGCGTAACGATGTCTAAGATTCCGCAACTTTGCCTCTTTAGAACACAAGAGTTAAAATCAACACAATTAGAAGTTACTACGGCATTAGGAAAGTAAGTACGCTTCATAGGTCATAGGATAAGGAGATATGTTGGTTGTTATGTAGTATTATGCTTGATGTGTATTGCTATCGTGGTCAATGGAGACTACTGCCAAATTCTCGATTTAAAAAGTTTCGGAACGTAAGTTTTATTATTTTCAACCGCCGAAAAAAAAACGGAAGAGGTTCTCATATCGACGCGTATATTTTTTTATGTATGACCACGCATAACTTATTACAGAGTAGTCCGATTTTGATACATATTTCTTTTTTTATTGGAAAGGGTATACCTTGAAGTTGGTCCCATATAAATTTGGGAAAAAACTCCAGCCCTAAGGTAAGGAAAACGGGGGTTGATTGATTATTCACTTACTGATTGTAATATATGATCAGTCATAACTAGAAAAAAAAAATAAACTTTTTACATAGAAGTCCAATTTTGATAACTCTTTTTTTTACTGGATACAGATTTATAATCAGGCCTATTTTTTATACGTCGAAGTTGGTCCTAAATAAATTTGGTAAAAAAGATTTATTCTAAAAATGGGAAAATAAGGGTGATTGAATGTTCACTCACAGATTTTATAATGCCGAGTTGTGTAATACAAAAAAGATATTTTTTCTCATTCGAGCTGGCACAGCAGCATGTCGGTATAAAAAGCCTATATGTTTTAAAGAAGTTCTATTATACAACAAATAATAGTTATAATAGGATTTTATAACAGTTATTAGCTAAAGTAAGGTTTTGATATTAATCAAAAAGTAAGTACGAAGTAATAAGAAATTTATAACCACAAAAAATTATAAAAAAAAAACCTTTTTACCAAAAAAATTTAACCGCCGAAAAAACCTTAGTAATTTCGTTCATCAATCAATGAAAAAGATAAATTACCTTAAGTATAAAGAAATACGCCTCGCATCGCTCTACGTTATTAATTAATTTGCTTGTTTGGCGCCGAAAATTACTTAGGTATACTTACATTAGTTTTTTTTTTTTTTTTTTTTTTTTTATTTATTTGGTTCGCAAACTGGTTGTTACATTTTTATTTGAACAAATCATACAGACTTTATATAACGTTATAACAACCTTCTAAGTGCGAACACAGCATGCACATAAATGTTAGCTCACAGTAAATACAGAATTTAAAATTACATATAAATACAAATTAGAATAGATGAAATTATAGATTATGTTGTTTTACAGCATTAAAGAAACTTTTTATTGTAGAGGTCAATGCATTGAATATATCAATATCTTGACAAAATTTGTTATACTGGGAACACATGCGAATTAAAGGAGAGTGTTGACGGTAGTTTGTACGACACGGAGGCAATTGAAAAGTTACACGATTATGTAGGCGACTACTAGATCTAGGGATAGAGAATGTAACCTTTTGTAGGAGATCTGGATTATCAATCTTACCCGTGACAAGTTTATGCAAAAATATTACATCAGCAGCTTGACGACGATGTTCAAGTGTAGCAATGTTAAAAGCGTTGAGTCTGGATTGGTATGACGGTAAATTATGGCAGCAATTTTTTGTGTATGTAAGATGATACAAAAATCTCTTTTGGATGTCCTCAATTCTCTTGACATGTATTCTGTAAGTTGGATTCCAAACAGGGCTGCAATATTCAAGTAGACTTCGCACATAGCAGTTAAAAAGCATAATGGGAATTTCTGGTTCATCAAAGATTTTAGACTGTCGAATGACAAAACCAGCCAATTTTGATGCTTTGTTTACCATACTATCAAAATGGTCTCTAAAATCTAACTTTTGATTCATAATGATTCCCAAATCTCGAATGCCTTCAACTTCCTCAAGACGCGTTCCATCAATTATATAAATCTGTTTCTGTGGTTTTCTTTTACGTGAGAAATTAATGAAAAAACATTTAGCTGTGTTAAGAATCATCCCATTACTAAGACACCATTGATAGATTTTGTTTAAATCATTTTGCAATATTTCAGTATCCTGGTCAGATTTTATAACACGATAGACTTTCAGATCATCAGCAAACATCTTATGTTCTGAACTTATGACTGAACTCAGATCATTGATAAATATCAAAAAGAAAAGGGGGCCGAGATGCGAGCCTTGCGGAACTCCTGAAGGGACCTCTCTTGTTTGTGATTTAAAACCACGGACTATAACTAACTGGGAACGATTTCTCAAATAAGATTCGCACCATCTGAGCAATGAACCACATATACCAGCATGCGCGAGCTTCTGTATAAGTACGTTAAAGTTTACCACGTCAAACGCCTTAGAGAAGTCGGTGTAGACTGTATGAATCTCTTTATTATCTTCAAGTGCCGCAGTAATATCGTCAACGTAGCCCAAGAGATTTGAAGTCGTAGACCGGCCTGGTAAAAAACCATGTTGTTTATCATTAAAAATTGATTTAAGATGAAAAAATAGGTGTTTTTGTATTAATGATTCGAATAACATGCATATGAAAGATAAAATTGAAATTGGCCTAAAATTAGCAATGTTTGCTAAATCTCCTTTCTTATGAACAGGTGTGACGTTAGCAGTTTTCCATTTTAAGGGGAAAACTCCGGTTGTAAGCGATTTATTGAAAATCATGTATAGAGGCTCCACTAATTGTGATGCGCAAGATCTATAAAATAAAGGTGGAATGCCATCTGGCCCTGGACCTTTACTGGTATCAGCTTTACTTAGAGCATTGAGAATCTCAGATCTCGACAAATAGCAGGAACTCAGGGGAGAATGTGCCCTATCTGTTATGTCAGCAGTTGATAATGCTGGAGAATTCCTCGTATAAGTCGAGTGAAAGTACTCAGAGAACAGGTTACTGATCTGCTGCCCACCTTGAACTTTATGGTTACCAAGAAACATTTCATCGGGGATATCAGTGCTGTTTGATTTTAAAGATTTAATGTACGTCCAGAAATATTTTGGATTATCTTTTATATTTATTTTAGACTGAGATTTAAAATTTGAAAAACAGTCATCCATCATTTTATCACAGCGACTTCGTAACATTTTGTATGTAAGCTGATCTCTAGGATTACCATATTTTTTAAATCGCTTATGGAATTTAGCTTTCTCTTTTAAAGTCTTGATCAGTGATCGGCTAAACCAGCATGGAAATTTTCTATCCCTACCAATGTTAGTTGGCGTATGAGCATTAATTATGGGTGTGATAATATCATAAAACTTCTCTGTCATAGCGTCGACGGTCTGCTGAGGGTCTAAGTGGTCTCTCCAAACAATGTGATTCAAATCATTAGTAATATCTGTATAGTTTGCTTTAGAGAAATTTGAAAATGGAGTTCTATTGAAAACGATACGTTTATGTGCCTGAATTTTCATCTTTATGAGTAGAGTAGGATGATGTTCGTCAACTTTGACAAGGGGAAAAGGGTGCTCAGTTACTTGGAATATATTATGTTCATTAGATAAAATCAAATCCAAGGAGCGGTTTTTACTTTTATTGGTGACGGGATTTATTTGGAAAAGATTATTGAACGTGATAGTATCAACAAAGAGATTCTCTTCTGACGAATGGTTTCCAGATGGAAGAAATGTGCCATTGGTGGGATCTTTACGCCAGGATAATCGAGGAAAATTAAAATCTCCAGCAAGAAGCAATAAAGAATTTTGTGGTATTTTATGCTGTATTACATCGGTAACATTATCAGTGACGCGCTTTACTTGGTCAAATGTTACTGGTGAGGGTAAGTAAATATTACCCACGCAAAGATGCCTAACCGTCTTCCCATCTTTTAACTTAATTGAAACCCACAAATCCTCATCTGTAGACTCCCACTGCTGTCTGCGAATAGGTTGATGTTTTTTTAGGACAGCTATAAGTATTCCCCCTCCGTCTAGTTTGCTGCTATTTGTAGTATTACGGTCTCGCCGAAATACAACATACCTATTGTCAATTACCTCATGGTCGTACACACTATCCTTAAGCCAAGTCTCAGTCAGCAGTAAAACGTCAGCATTTTGCTTCAGTGCATTGGCCAGTATTACATGAGTTTTGGTCTTGAGACCTCTAACGTTTTGGTATACTAAATTAAAATTACAATCAAGACGGAAGTTCCTGTTTGATAAAGAGACCATCAAATCAAATTAAATTTAGAGAGTCCAAATCATTAATTACAAAACTTTTGGAGTTGATGTTTTTTCTCATGAATATCCTGCCGTTCCGCACCCAGACAAAATCAAACTTCTTTTCCTTAGCTAATTTACGAGCAGCTGCGTGGAGCTGCTTGTTGGCTGCCGTCAGATGTTCACAGACGTAGATTGGCTGTTTGTCTTTGTCAGCTATGCCCAAGTGGGCCGAATTCAGTTTGTCGTTCTGATGAGTCCTGTTGTATGTTTTGACTGCTGCGAGTAGAGAATCACGGACCAATGGGCTTGAAAATTTGACTACTATTGATCTAGGACGGCTGGATTCTTTGTTTACTTTTGCAACTCTGTGATAGTTCTGTACCTCGTGTTCTCGCAGAGTGTGACCAACGGTGCCAGCTAATTTAATTATATGGGTTTTCAGATTTTCTGCCGAGTGTTCGGGAACGCACTGAATTTCTAGATTACTGTCACGTAATTGCTGCTCAAATTGATTAAGTTTGGAGCTTAGATCCACGAGTTGAGTTTTTAGTACGCCTAAGTTCGAACTCAACACCTTATTCTCTAGTTTAAGATCTTCGTAGTCTTTTGTTTTTTGGTTAAGTGCCTCCTGGAGTTGATCGTATCTTTCAGACATATACTGTACACTAGTAGTTAACTCCTGGATTTTAGCTTGAGTGTTAGCACTATCGGCGGCGAAGTCACGACTGATGTCCTTCCGAAGTCGTGTCAAGGCTTCCTCGAGACTGCGATCAAAGTACAGTTTAAAGTCTTCTATGCTAATAGGCCGTGAGTCGCTAGTATGCGGCGAAGTCAACAGCTGAGAAGGATTAATATCGTTTTCACCCCGTCGATCAATCGACTTGCATTCCGTACACTTCCACGAAGCTTTGTAATTTTTGGACTCTTTGGCAAAATTTTCAGCAGGGATCTCCAAACATTGATAATGATAGGTCGCAGAACACTTTGTATAAGCTTTGATGTCTGTAGTTTTAATTTGCTTCTTGCATTTCTTGCAGACCGACATTTTATGCAACTCCTACAAATATCGGGAAAATTTGCATTAATGGTAACACTCTACAAATGTCAACCTCGATTTTGACGCTGTCAGTTAAGTTTGTTAGCTTTATCTATGGCTTGCAACTTCCGGTATGTTGTCAATTGAGTTGGCAGATAGTTATTTGAAGGATGCAGGTACTTATCATGCACTATTTGAGCTTTTAAAGTGTGAGGGTATAAAAATACGACTTATCTTGAGCTATTATCGCTGATTGTTGGTGAAGATTCTCTCGGATAACCCGTATGCGGCTTACACAAGGGGTAAACTAAATTTTCAATGCACTTTAGGTAGGAAATTACAAGTATTAACCAAATAAATAAATGAAATACTGTGAGCGCTGTATTCACTGATGAAAAGCCTCAAAAGGTTGTTGTTTAAAAACTTAGTTAATAAAGTAACATGAGAAAGGTTTATTATTTTATGCTTTTTAAATACATACATTTCGGTTGTCATGTTAACTGTGAATATATTAACGAAAAACCTTTAAACTTGATCAAATTATATTGACATTTTGTGTTTTCTGTGACCTGTGACCAGGCACCCAACCTGAAGCTAGCTATTTAGGTAATTGTTGTACGCGAATGCCTCACAACGTTATTGCGCAGTACACGTGTAATTCTGCTTAGATTTACAGGGTTCCGTACCCAGAGTGTAAACACGAGACGTTCGTCCATCCGTCCGTCCGTCTATCACAGGGCTGTGTCTATTGAGCCGTAATAGGTAGAGACTAGAAATTTTCACAGAATGTGTATATGTTTTAACGCTACAATAAAAATTTAAAAAAAAAACAATAAAATAAAAACTAAAACGCCTAGCAAGAAACTTTTTCGTGATATTTCTCGCTGATGTCAAAATAGCTACTCAATTATAACGAATCGACAAAATAAAGAAAACTAATGCAACAAAGAGATTGGTAAATCTCACACGAGAGGTCGCATGGAAGGGGTTTTAGGGATCCTTGTACATCAGAGTCCACATACAAGAAGCGTGGTTTTTGTAGTTAAATATTATACGGAACTACTAGTATGTGTGACTCGCGCTTGGCCTTTGTTTATTCTACGACTAACTTATTCCCTTTTATTCGTGTAAATCCCACAGGCATAGTATTCTTTCTGGATAGAAGGCCCTTATGTCATTCTCTGTATCCCTGGCACCTGTTAAGTCGTTAAGGCCTAATAGCATAAGAATATAAGATTAGGAAAAGAAAAAGTCTATTAACAATCCATTAGGCGCGCGTTCTACAAAGGTAGAACAGGTGCCTACTTACTTTATTTTTATTGTAATTTGTGAGTAGACATCGCACACACTCCAAGTAAACTTCCACGAGTCAATGAGAAACAACATCAGTGACTAAGTGGCGACCGATGCGACCGTCTTCGCAAAATATCCCATTCCGAAGTAAAAAGTTGTTGTATGTAAAATATGTTTTAGGAATATTTTGGCAGTGTAGAAGAAACTTTAGAAAATAATAACTTGAAACGTTTCATGTGATAAATATTGCTGTGACCCCTTTCGAGGCAGTGAAGATGATTTATCATGTGGCATGTATGTAGAGTTAACAGATGAAATCAATACCAAACGAGAATCAAATTTAACTAAGCCATATTTAGACTAGAGTGTACTTAGCATGGGTCTTATGCAAGATTTTTTTGAAAGAAGCAAGTGTTTAAGTGCGCCGGGTAGAAAGTGGTAGGGCGTTCTAACATACCGCAAAACTGTTTATGCGACAATTTCGTGGCTCGCCTCACCGCCCGCCTGACTAATGGGGGCCCGAATATGAGACCCGCGCTCCGTTACGCTACATAGTAGGTAGTATCACAAAATATTGAAAGCAGAGATGTCAGTTATAAGAACTTTGTTTTATCTTTAATTGACCTCAGAACTCGCTCCGTTATGCTTCATAGCAGGTTGTTTTACAAAGAAATAAAAGACCAGAGATATTTTTTCTCTCTGTCATTCGAAAATTTGCGTCCGATCTCTAGTAGATTTCAACTATCTTCGAGTAAGATATCTAAGAGTCGGCATCGTTTTATTTAACGGCGCGGTGAAAGATGGATAAATAATCCGTACCTAGTTATCAAATTAAGACTAGTAGGGTATC
Source organism: Elegia similella (assembly GCA_947532085.1). Classification (NCBI taxonomy): domain Eukaryota; kingdom Metazoa; phylum Arthropoda; class Insecta; order Lepidoptera; family Pyralidae; genus Elegia; species Elegia similella. The sequence goes on from OX383939.1 coordinate 373,588, forward strand.
AAACAAAGTAAGAACAAACTTAATCTTATCTTCTTATACAGATATTAAGTATAGATGGTATGCGTGCGTTCAAAATATCCAACTAGGCATGAGGTGGCCGTACGCAGCTGGTCTTCCTTACGAACCTTTGTTGACGTCACGGAAATATGAACAAACAAAAACCAATAAGGATATTGAAATATTATTATCATTATAATCAGGACTATTTACAATTTAAATTAAAAGGGCATGATGTGTGCGCGAGTACATTATAAAACTATAAGTTACCTGGGAAAGGATGGTCATAGTGGGTCGGGGTTGAATGATTTTTATTTATATTCGATTTGTGCGTCGAATCCTTACGACTTATTTTTTGTAGTGTTTTTCTGTATCGTCTCCATTTCAGCCGCCGCTTTGTTACTGTTTATTGTGCGCAAACGAAACAAATTCACAAATAACAATACACGTCGCGGACAAAGCGATACGATGACTAACGAGAAATGCGCGAGTCACGACTAGTGGCGTGAAAAGGCTCCTTTAATTCGAATGATCGTGAGAAAAGGCGCCTTCAATTTGAAAGGCGTAAGGCTGGTCTTTAAAGCTTATGCGGAGAACCAAAGACGAAATTACACAGTTACATTTATTATTATATATTTATATCTATATAAATTTATTACTACGATCTCGGAAACGGCTCTAACGATTTTGCTGATATTTGGTATATGGGGGTTTCGGGGGTAAACAATCGATCTATTATGTTTGGGAAAACGCGTGTTTTCAAGTTTTCATGCGTTTTTCTTTTCGCGCAGAATATGGTCGCTAATTTCATCCTACCGGCCACTGTCCGTCAGGTCCAGCGGCTTACAACGCGGACGGCAAGAAACGAGTTACGGGTTCGAAACCCACTAGGTGACTCACTTCTTATTTTAATGTTCAATTTTATTTATAATTTCTATTGATCTTAGACAAGTTTAAAAATAATTAGTTAAATTAAGATTTGAGATAACAATATATATATATCTCATAAATATAGATTATCACCTAAACATCACCATATTGCAATAAATATTTTTTAACGATCTTTTTGTGAATGCCGGTTTTTATGATTTAATATTTTTAGAATCTGCATGAAATGCGCTATATTATAGTATTTTTTGATTTGTATTTTTTGTAACTATACAAAAGTTATAAGCTCTCAAAGCAAAAATCTCCGACGAAGATTTTCGCCTTTTTGGGTTTTTCTTATAAAATTACTATAAAACTGATAATAATTAATACCAGCAATGAATTCTACGCCTTCGGTTTTTACGAAAATGATACCAAACTTGCCCTAGGAGCTACCGGGATAAAAATAGATTTTTTTAAAAGAGGACCGTTGGCGGCACCTTTGTAACCCCCCTCCCCTGCTAGCCTCACGTTTTTTCGTGCCCCCCGGACTAGAAATGCTTAAAATCACTTAGAGAACATATATGAAGAAGCCCATCGCTTGATAAAAAATTGAAAGGTAATCTTCACAACTGCCTCCACTAGTATGTATATCATTACACGATTACCAAATACGGGAGTGTAATGTTTTCATGCTCCATGTTTATATTAAGTTTCTTTATTCCATTATTTAACTTTTAAATGACTGAACAGACGAGTGAAACAGACTACATGTTTTTTGGTCGCGACTTTCTAGAAGGGTCACTGCATTCTCCGATCAACCCCAGAATCACAGCAAGAGAAACAGTAAGCACTGACCTTGGATCCAGGTGGACAGGGCTCTGGGAAGAAATCGCCTGCGGCAGGCTCGTGGCGGCTGGCTGGCAATTTCCCGGGCTTGAACTGTATCCCTTTTCTTACTGCTGACACTAGTGGTACACCAACACACACGCACGGGTTGTTTTTGGCCAGCGAAAGCCCTTAGATGTCGTTATTTTTGGTAATTATATCAGCGCAAGCGACGCGCTTCACAAGACTCGATCGCCATATTTTTTCGACTGTTTGGGCGACCAATCACAGATCGTCGCGGCGAATTAGGAAGTATGTATGGAAGGGGAAACGGAAATATAGATAGGTAATTTTATTAGAGTTTTAAAGTTAATGCTTACACATTTTCCCCCACCTGAAATCCACAAGGGTTTCACAGAGAATGCAAATTGGAAGATAAAAAACAAAAGCAATAGCTACGCACTATTGCAAGAATATCTAGAAATATTATTTTCGAAAGATAAAGTAATAAATAAGTTTTAACTAGCCTAAGGATAGTGTGTATTTATGTTTTAGTAATTTATGAAAAAAATATCTTAACTAATTGGTAAGGGACAAACCTTTACTACCGGCCTACGAAAGGTCTTTCCGTTAGCAGTTCGGAAAGTAACTACTCTGACTACTTGATCCGAACCTGCATGCACTTGCACAATACGTGCCAACTTCCAGAACATCGGCGGAAGATTAGGTTCGTTAACTATGACTAAGTGATCTATTTTAATATTTAGTTCATGTACGAACCTTTTGTTCTTTCGTTGTAATGTATGATGATAATCACGCTGCCATACGCGCCAAAATCTCTAAGTAATTTTCTTAAGCATGACCCAACGAGGGCGCGGACACGAAATAAAACATCTAACACACTTTGACAGCACGGTACGTATCAGAAGTCTCAATCCAATTATCCAAAACTGGCGTTGAATAAGAGATTGTAAGGTTCTAGGTCCACAATGCAAATATTTTTTATGAAAATGTTTTATTATAATTTTAGATATTGGACATTGTTTATATAACAAAAAAGGGTGTAACGCAGATGGTGACAGATTAGCCTCATCGATGCGTTCCCCCACCCGCACGATCCCATCATCGTCCAGGAAAGGTGAAAGTTTTTGAATGGACTTTACACATGGTTAATTATCTCGCACTCGACTGACTTCGGAAGACATATAATGATACTGACTCAATTTAAATAATACTTTGGTTAACTTCTCGAGTTCAGGACTACTGAGAAATGAAAGAATTCGATTTTGCCTTGCAACCCACGAATTTGAAATAAATCTAATACACCATGCTACACTTCTTAGAATTTTTGTAAAAAAGGAATGTCTGGCAATTAAGTCCAGAAGTAGGTTTCTCACATTAATCACGTGAAGACTTTTAGTTTCTAGTGATTTAAACTCGGGTAAGTATTCTTTTGAAAGTAGAACCCGTTTGTTAGGCCATTGACTAGGCAAATCCTGTAGCCAAGAAGGACCTTTCCACCACAGAGGATGGTCTATAAGCTCTGAACAGGACACTCCGCGACTACAACAGTCGGCCGGGTTATCCTTAGACGAAACATAATACCAGTGATCGGTACTAATCAAGTCAGTTGCTTGAATGACACGATTGGCTATATACATTTTCAACAAATGAGGGGCGGTATTAAGCCATGACAAGGTAGTGCTGCTGTCTGAATAAGCTCGAATAGAATTAATAGTTATGTGGTCTTTTAGCAAATTATACATATGCGATAGAACTTTTGTCAGAAGCACCGCTGCGCTTAGCTCGAGTCTATTTACCGTGGTAGGTTTTAAAGGAGCTACTCTAGATTTTCCAATCATTAAACTAGTCGCAGTAGAAATTCTGGGCTCATAAGTAACCACACAAATATACACACAACAACCATAGCCTTTCAGAGAACCATCACAGAAACCTACCAAGTGTACTTCCATCGGATTGGAAGGTATAACTAACCGCGGAAGAGAATTTTTTTTTAAATCAGACAAATTGGCCGCTCTTAAATGCCATTGTTTGATTAAATGTTTTGGAATAGTCTCATCCCACGATAAATTTAACCGCCATATTTCTTGCAACAGCGATTTTGCTGCAAAGACTACTGGACATATCCAACCGAGTGGATCGAAAATGCGAGCTACTAAAGAGAGTATGGATCTTTTAGTAAATTTGACTTCGAACGAGTCTGAAAAGGCATATGAAAAAGAATCATTAATGGGATTCCATCGTATCCCTAATATTTTGACAAACTCATTTCCCGATTCATCGAAGGATTTGGAACTTTGACAAAATTCAGGAGGAACATCCTTAAGAAGACGAGGAGCGTTAGTAGTCCATTTCTCGGGTCTTATCAATATTTGCCGATACATACGACGGATGTCGGCAGTAAAAACTATTTTGTGAAGTCTAAATTTTGTCACTAAATCGACAATATCCACTTGCAGCTTAGGACCCACATGAACAATATTATTGAGTGACAGATTATTCGAGGTCCGACTACTGGCATCGAAGACTACTCGTAAACGTGTCGTTGTACTATCGGGTCGTATTACACAATGGTGAGGAATAATATAACGGTCAGTAGACAAAGATTCAGCAGGCTGCATATGTCCCAGATCTTCGTACTGCTGCATAAATTCCTTATATTCCGTTTTCAACTCAGTCTGGCTGGCAAGACGCTTTTCCAAGTTGAGAAAACGGTTAAGAGCCTGATGATATGATTTTCCTAAGGCTGGAGTATCATCTTTAAGCATAATTGGTACAACATAACGACCTTCGGAGGTACGATATGTGCCAATTTTATATTTTTGTTTACATATTTCATCCTCAGGACCGGAAATTTTACATTTCGACGGTTCTTCGGATTCCCAAAACCGTTGAACGATCTCATCGAGCGCACAAGAAGACGCGATGAGTGACGTAACGGGTGTGGCTGGAGATTGAGCCACTTCACATATTTCATCCTTAGGACCGGAAATTTTACATTTCGGCGGTTCTTCGGATTCCCAAAACCGTTGAACGATCTCATCGAGCGCACAAGAAGACGCGATGAGTGACGTAACGGGTGTGGCTGGAGTTTGAGCCACTTCACATATTTCATCCTTAGGACCGGAAATTTTACATTTCGACGGTTCTTCGGATTCCCAAAACCGTTGAACGCTCTCATCGAGCGCACTAGAAGACGCGATGAGTGACGTAACGGGTGTGGCTGGAGTTTGAGCCACCACGTTTTGAAGAAACTGACCACTTATCACCCAGCCGAATACACTAGACAGTGCACATGGAAAACCAGGACCTGGGCACTAACGTGAACCAGTATATATCTGGTCAAAACAGTCTACTCCTAACAACAGATCGATCGGACTTGATTTATCAAAATCTTGGTCGGCGAGATCCAGATGTTTAAACTTTTCCTTGACAACCGACGGTAACGGAGTTGAAGGAACCATTGAAGTGATTTTAGGCAAAACCACTAATGGTATATCGAATTGGGGCGAGTCATTTGACCTAGGCACAATAGAGCCAAAAGTATAACCTTTAATATTACATACATAATTTTGACCGAGACCGGTTACATTTAAATTACACTTTTTTATATGTAAACCTAACTGTCGCACACAGCTACTTGTAATGAAAGAGTCCATCGAACCACTATCTATGATTATACGAGCATGCTGCAATGAACCATCCACTCTTCTCAACCGAACCACTGCTGAACCAATAATTTTGGTACTCATAGGTGACTTTGACATGTTTGGCTGAGTTGTACAAGTTAGGGAAGTGCTCATATTGGAATTCTCAGAAGTCTTTAGGTCAATGGTATTAGATAATAAACTTTTATGTTCTTCATGTAATAATGTGTTATGTTTTGAGTTACAAATGAAACACATGGACTTCGCACTAGTGTGACCGGGCCTTAAGCAGTTTTGACATAATTGTAACTCTTTAACTATTTTTTGTCGCTGTCCTATATTCATAGAATGTACTTTACCACAGCGATATATTGAATGATTTTCTTGACAATACGCACAGACAGCCTGATCAGGTTTATTATTATTTGAGTTCGAAGATGTAATTAAGGAAGAATTTGATTGCCGAGAAAAATTATCTTTCTTTGTATTATTGTGGTTTTGTTTATTTGTAGAATTGAATGACTGTAAATTACTAGGTTGACTAACCTCTAATACCTTTATATAATTCTGTAAATAAACAATCAAATTATTAAATTTAGGAATTTCTTCGGTATTTTGTAATTCAAACCTTTTCCTAGTTTCTGTATCAAGAGGCCGAGATGCTATGTAAAATAAAAGAAATTCACTTAAATCATCAATATTTAACCCGCGCAAGGCACTAACACATTCATAAAGTGTGTTGGTTAATTGTGATAAGTTTGATAATGATGGCCGTTGGATCGGATTTAATTTTATTATTTTTTCTAAATAAGCGGTGGCTAAAATACGTTTATTATCATACCTGTCTAGCAACGCTGCATAAACAACAGAATAATTAGCTGATGTTATAGGAACACCCTTAGCTAATGTCAGGGCATATCCAGACAGACATGACAACAAATAGTAAAATTTCTCTGTGTCCGACAACGAAACATTATTATGCACAAGCGACGTATAACTGTCTTTAAACATCTGCCAGTTCTCTATTTTACCATCAAACTTAGCTATTTGCAATTTAGGTAATTTCACTTGAGAGTTGGAATGCGCATGACCTTGACACAGTTCCGAGCGCGAATTGACGTCGAGAGAGTCAGCAAACTCAATGACAAAATAGTATAACTCGTCAAATGACAACAAAGCATTATTATCGATAACAAATTGAGGATTTAGTTTAAGTTGCAACTGGTTTACACGATCGTTGCATTCCATGAAATTATCACGAATTTTATCAATTCTTTTATACCTAGCTCGAAAGGATGCTAATTTAGTTTTATTTTCTTTCGTAATTTTTGCTAAGTCATAAAGTATTTGCATATTTTTAAACTCATATTCACGTTTTTTAATGGTTGACATTAATTCTCCTTCTGCCATGTTTTCGCTAAGCACTAATTGTGAAAGTACGAGTAAGGTAGGTAGGTAGCAAAAGTTTAAATGGAAACTGAGTAATGGAACAGATATTCACACAACACGTAGGTTTTAAAACTACGGACTATTACTTATAATCATAAATACACACCTCGCTGCTATTAATTAACCTTAGGTAGGTATCTAGGCTATCCAAAATAGTTCGAAAGCCTGAGTAACAAGATAGTACCTTATGGCATACAAATCGAACGATTAAGGGATTATTACAAGGGAATTAACGAGATAAGAAGTATGTACTCGTAAGCAATAGGTATTTACTATGGTATGGCACAGGTATGGAATTTCCTGTTTGATCCGAGATTGTTAGACAAATAGACAAATGCTAGGTGGGTAAGTACCTAGTTAATTTGAATCTATAATAAGTCTATTTATGAATAGTAATTAGTTATCCATATTTGGAAATAACTTTAATTGGAAATATTGAAATTAAGTGGGTAAATTTGAAATAAGTACGTGAGGAATGTCCTCACAGGAGGCACCATAATTTAATGTTGCGACTTTCTAGAAGGGTCACTGCATTCTCCGATCAACCCCAGAATCACAGCAAGAGAAACAGTAAGCACTGACCTTGGATCCAGGTGGACAGGGCTCTGGGAAGAAATCGCCTGCGGCAGGCTCGTGGCGGCTGGCTGGCAATTTCCCGGGCTTGAACTGTATCCCTTTTCTTACTGCTGACACTAGTGGTACACCAACACACACGCACGGGTTGTTTTTGGCCAGCGAAAGCCCTTAGATGTCGTTATTTTTGGTAATTATATCAGCGCAAGCGACGCGCTTCACAAGACTCGATCGCCATATTTTTTCGACTGTTTGGGCGACCAATCACAGATCGTCGCGGCGAATTAGGAAGTATGTATGGAAGGGAAACGGAAATATAGATAGGTAATTTTATTAGGGTTTTAAAGTTAATGCTTACACAGACAGGCCATAGTGTTGTTTCATGTTTCAATAAAAATCTTGTTTATCATAATCGGTTGCGCCGTTGAGTAGTTACGAGTGGTAGGCCGTAAGAGCGGCCAAACATATATTGATACCGGTCAAACCCAAAAAGAAAGGATAAACCTTCTTTTGGGCCCACCGCAGTCGAGTAATATATCCGTTATATCACACTTGTAGTGATGTAGGAGTGATAACTATTCGATTATGTTCCGCCATATGCCTTATAGTTTATTGCCGATTGTATGGCAACTCGTAAAGCACCGGCACTCGCGGGAATGTGTTGATGGCGACACATAACAAATTACTCCGTCACTAGCGAGCATTGACGACATGTCGTAAATATATTCCATTATTGGCTGTTGCAGGGTGATAAATTATATCTAAATCGTTTCCCTCGAGCTAACCTATTGAAACCGCTACTTTGGTTGACGTCAGGCTACCCAGCTGTAAAATCTTGGCCAAATTACATTAAATATAACTAATGACTAATAAATATGAACACACAGATTTAGCTAGCCCCAAGCACTTAGATCCATGGCCTCAAAGTAAGTTCGAGACTTGTGTTATGGGAAACAAACTCAACGGTACTATATTTTATGACAAATACATTTATAGATCCAAGGCCAATCTTGAAAATATAATTTTCCATTTTGACCTGACGGGTATCGAACCTGGGACCTCCGGCGTGGCAGCCTGGCATGATAACCACTAGGCCACAGGGCTCGTCAAACATATTACAGTATGATAAACATCAACTATTTTCTTTTTTTTATTAAAACTTACGTGTGTAGCTATCGCTTTCTAAAAAGTGAAATACACAATTTCATACGTATTAGTAATTCACATATAAAACATTAACTGACTGTTTGTCATTAGCTGTCATAATAGCCAACTCTGAGGAAAATTTCTGTTATTTCGTACTCATGGGAATGTGTTGATGGCGACTCATAACAAATTACTTGGTCGTAATGACGTAAATATATTCCATTATTGGCTGTTGCAGGATGATAAATAATTTATATATCATCTCATTTAATCAGCAGGACTAATCACTGACCTTTTTTTTCTTATTTTGTATAACGATTCATAAAGACATCATCATCATCATCCCAGCAGCAAGAAGTCCCTTGCTGGAAAAAGGGGGGCCATAGCTACCACGCTTGGCATTCGGGTTGGTGAGCGCAGCTTATTAGGTTTATCTCGGTTCCGACGCTGATGCCCATCGAAACCGCTTTATAAGCGTGGGAAGGGTAAGGAGATTATTGGGCTAGGAGAACGATATCCACACTTGGGTGCAGTACCTTTATAGACTCCAGACTCAAGTCGGCCAAAGCAAAGGGAACATGAAACAGCTCCGAATTCCTGCGTGTACTACGAGTACCACCTGCACACGCGAGGGCCATACAATGACACTGATAACGCCCGGGTCGACACGATAAGAAGACCCTTTATTTTAAACTAGCTGTTGCCCGCGGCTCCGCCCGCGTTAATGTCGTTCCCTTGGGAACAGTAGAAATGATAAAAAATCCATAAAAACCCCTCCCCTTAATACATTTCACCTGCATATATCTTTAGCCCTTAAGGAAGGAGGGGACACAGATCTTTTTTAATTGTAATCTAGAACGTATACTTATTTTCATACTTCTAAGTCTAGAAATGAAAAAAAATCCATACTAACTTTACTCCCCTTTTTTATCCCTTCAGGCGAAAATTTCGGTTTTACCTACATATATCTTTTTAATTGTAATTCAGAAAGTCCAGAAATGATAAAATGTCCATACTAACTTTGCATCCCCGTTATATTTTGCATCCCCTTAAGGTATGATTTTTGAGTAAAATATTTTACTCGTGTTTCGTACCTTTCAGTAAAGAACCTTCATGCTGAATTTCATTCGAATAACTTCAAAAACAACAAAGTTTCATACTAAATTTGCAACCCGTTTTTCCCCCTAAGGAGATGAATTTCCAAAAATCCTTTCTTAGTGCTCCCCTACGTTATAAAAGGAACCCCTGTGCAAAATTTCAAGTTCCTAACCCTTATAGTTTAGGCCCTGCGCTGATATGTCAGTCAGTAAGCTACTCCTTTTTTTAGTATGGATTACTATGGATAGTATGGATAGGTATAATGCTGTCGTATAATGATGATGAATTGACTTTGGATTTTAATTTTCTTCACCTGGTTCACCTGGTTCCGTGGGCATTTTTCCACACTTAGGCCTCTCATTTGGGCCCATTGTGTGTAAGCTGAAGACGTCTATTCTCCCAGTCTTCTGCCTTGGGGAGACTGCTCTCTCCCTCATTTTTTTTTTGTTGTTTTACTCGAGCCATCTCAGCTCGTCGAGGAAACGTAGGACTGCAGAGGGTGTGCTGCAGGCCTCGCTCATGGTCCCCGGGTGTCCCAGGAACTCCTCTCTAGTAGATGCTATGCTTGGGCACTCCAGTAGGAGGTGCTTCGCAGTTTCTTCAGCTTGTAGGCAGCCTCTGCAAAGGGGACTGTTAGTGATTCCTATAACAAAAAGGTGTTTGTTTAACGAGCAATGCCCGGTAATTACTCCTATAAGGAGTCGTAATTTTACCCTTGGTAGCGCCAGCATGCGTTTTGAGAGCTTGCTGTTTAGGACAGGCAAGGTTTCCCTAGCTTGTCGGCATGTGTCCAGGGTTGACCAGATTCTTTGATGTTCGGCCTTACCTCGGTTACTGATCCATGAACGTACCTGCGCGAATGGTATGGGTACCATTGGTAGTGGGCCGAATGGAATCATATTCGACCCCCTCCTTGCAAGTTCGTCCGCTGCATCGTTCCCGAGTGAGTTACTGTGGCCTTTTATCCACTGTAAGGTAACTGTGTTATACTTACAGAGTTCGTTCAATGCGATGTGGCATTCGAGGATGAGCGCAGAGTCAATCAAAGGGTTTCTTAGAGCATGGAGTACTGCTGCGCTGTCTGATAGGATGCGAATGTTTAGTTGCGTTACCTTCATCCTGTTGATAAGTGCAGCGGCATGAGTAATGGCTACGCATTCTGCTTGGAAGATGGAGTTATCCCTACCCAGAGCCGTTGCATAGTTTATGTTGAGGTCATGAGAGAAGACTCCTGCTCCTACTCCTTTACTTGTTTTGGAGCCGTCGGTGTAAACTCTCATTTCTCTGATGCCTGAGCTGTCAGATTTTCCCTCATGTAACTGAATCTTGTATTTCTTGTCGAAGACAAATTGTTTCTTAATTCTGTCATTTATAGCTCCCATCATTAGGGATGATTCCATCGCTCTTGCCAGAATTTGTGTGTGGGGTGCCTCAGAGTTACTTTTCCAAGTACCCATTGTCTTTAGTCTTATGGATGCAATCTCCGCTTCTTGTTGTATGTGTAAGTGGAGTGGTTTGATGTCGAGTATCGCTTCCAGGGCTGCTGTAGGTGTAGTGCTCATGCCTCCACCAATGGCCATACAGGCTGTGCGTTGGAAGCGCTGTAGTTTGTCTTGTACTGTTTTTAAAGTGGTTCTTTTCCACCAGACAATTGCTCCATATGTGAGCGCTGGTCTTATAACCATCGTATAAAGCCATTTCATTATTTTTGGTGTGAGACCCCAGTTTTTGCCTACCATCTTACGGCAGTGCCATAATGATATGCAGGATTTCTTTATTTTGTTTTCTAGATGACTATTCCAGCTTAGTTTGCTGTCTATGATGACTCCCAGGTATTTAACCTCTGGTGACAGTTTTAGTGTGGTGCCAAATAGTTTTGGTGGGGTATAGTTACCTAGTTGTCGTTTTTTTGTGAACATTACCAATTCGGTTTTATTGGCGTTTACTGTTAATTCGTTTTTTCTACACCATACTTCTACAATCTTTAGTGCACCTCTGGTGAGGTTGCAGGCTGTATCTGCAGTTTTCCCTGGGATAAGTATCGCCAGGTCATCTGCGTAGCCGATTGTGAAGAAGTTGTTGTTGTTTAGGGTTGTTAGAAGTTCATCTACAACCAGACTCCACAGGATTGGTGATAGAACACCCCCTTGCGGGCAACCTCTTGTAGCTATTACTTTTGTTGTGTCCTGTATTGTTAGTTGTATTTTCCTTTGTTTCAGCATATTACGGATCCAGTCTGTAATGGTGTCCGGAGTGCCGTGTCTAGATAGGGCTTCGCATATGCTGTTGAAATTTGTCTTGTCGAAGGCTCCTTCGATATCTATGAAGGTTCCTAAGCAAAGATCCTTGTTATGTATCGATTTTTCCGCTATGCTTACTACTTCATGTAGTGCTGACTCGGTTGACTTTCCCACACTGTAGGCATGTTGCCTCGGGTGGATGGGGTTTTTTGCGATGATTTTATCTCTAATAAATCTATCGCATAGTCTCTCCTGGGTTTTCAGCAGGAATGAAGATAGACTTATTGGTCTGAAGGATTTGGCGTCAGTGTAGTCCGTTTTTCCTGGTTTGGGAATGAAGACTACTTTAACTTCTCGCCATTGTTCAGGTATGTATCTATGCGCTAAGCAGGCTGTTATCAGGTTTGTTAGGTGTTGGAGTAGAGTGTCTTCACCCCATTTAAGTAGGCCTGGGAAGATTCCGTCCGGGCCAGGAGCTTTGAATGGTTGGAAGCTATTGATTGCCCATTTAACTCTGTCTTCTGTTATTACTGCTTTCGCTGTTTGCCAGTCTATTTCACTTGTAGGTCGTCTTACTGTTTCACCTGGGCTGTTTGTTTCTGATGTGATTTCTATGCAGCCTGGGAAATGCGTGTTCAGTAAGATCTCGTTAATTTCTGCCTCTGTTGCAGTGTAAGTCCCGTCTTGTTTTTTAAGAGTTCCAATAGTTTTTTGGCTGTTGTCCCCGCTTAGTACTTTTCTAATTCTTGAGGCTTCGGCGGTAGATTGTATGTTTGAACAGTATTTACACCAGGACCTTCGTTTAAAGGATCTTATTCTTCTTTTATAATTTGCCCTGGCCCTGTTGTAGTTGTCCCAATCGTAGTCACTTCTGGTGTTCATTGCTCTATTAAAGAGTCTGCCAACTTGACCCTTTCTACGTGCTAGTTCAGGGCCCCATATACCTTTGTCATTTTTTTTGCCGCAGGTAGGGGCACTTAAGGGGCATGAATGATGGAAGCTCTCTATTAAGGCGTTTGATATTGTTTTTGCATACTTTTCGACTTCTGTGCAGTTATTTAGGTCTGTTATATCCCGCGCAGTCCCGAGACTCTCCTCTAGGCTCTTTTTGTAAGCTTGTCTGTCTGTTTTTCTGGGGTTCCTGCGTGGAGTAGGTATAGCAATTTCATGGTCGATTACGTACCTGATCCATCTGTGATCGGAGCCCGAGTAGTCATCGGATACCTGCCACTGATGGATGAGTTCTGCGACTCCGCTAGTTGCCAGTGTTAGGTCTATTATGATTTAATTTTCTTATGTCACTTATTATTTTATTTTATTTTTGCTATACATATTGTTTGCAGGCAACCTCATGCCTTGAGTTGATTCAAATGACGATAACTTTTTTTTTAATGAACCGATTTTGATGAAACATACTTTAAATGTTTTGCTGAGCTAAAACAAAGCAATTGGTGAAAGTTTGAAGTAAATCGGTTCAGTATTTTCGGAGATAATCGTGATCATACATACAGACAGACAGACAGACAGACAGACAAGAAATTCGAAATTTTTGTTTTTGCTTTCTATTATTATTTTAAGTGTCCCTCTGTTGACGACACGCTGCTTCTGAAAATATAAAATATAAAAATTAGGATAAATGTAAAACTAAAATACTTTATACTTACCACTGGATCTGTAAACTGTAAGAAAACATTAGATATTAATAAAATAATATGCAAGGAGGAAGGTACTCATAAGCATCTATGTACTTACCTATGCTTTACTTCAAAAGACGGCCCCCCCGCACAGCCGGGTCAGTCGCACTAATGAGATGCAACAGGACGCTTGTGTGTTCATGTCCTCCGCGCACCGCGATTCGCCAAAATTCACGGTTGTTTTCATTGAAACCTTTTACCAGGATCCTATCACCAACATTATTTGGTCACTTCGGCCGGATCCTTCGTTAAAATCATGTTACACACGCCGAAAACGCCGCGTAAAAAAAAAAGTGTTACGTGGTGCGTCTGCGCGTCCAGAATGTTCGACGCACGATGGTGAAGAAAGTGAAAAGCTAGTGCCAGTGAGTTTGAAAAGTGAAACTGTTGAAAAGCCGCCAAGTGTCACTAGCTCACGAAAAACAGCGAGAACAGCCAGGTCAGCAAATACGTCGTCGACCGTGGCACGTCAGCGAAAGCTGGAGCTCGAGACAGCACGTGCTAAAGCTAAGCTGGAGATGGAGGCGGCAGACGCGGAGGCTGCAGCTGCTCAGAAAACAGCCGAAATTATTAAGAAAAAAGCCAACATACAGTCCGACCTGCTGGAAAAGGAATTGGCAGCAGATTTAAGCGAGTTAGATAGGTGTTCTCGGTCAGCATCAAGTTCCACTGTGTCATGCAAGGATAAAGTGTATGATTGGTTGGACGCCAGCGCGGGCTCAGCGCGGCCGCCGCCGCAACCGTCGCCGCCAGTGAATCACGGCGAGCAACCTCAGAGTGATATCGAAAAGTTGGCCCACGCACTCCAGAAAGCCATCACTACTTCGTCTAAAACAGAAAATCATCAGCTGATGACTAGATTGGCTACGTCTAAAGACCTTCCGATATTTTCCGGAGACCCGTTGGAGTGGTTGCACTTTAAAGAAGCCTTTGTTGAGTCCACACGGTTATGTAAATATTCCAATAATGAAAATATGTGGCGGCTACGCAAATGTCTCCGCGGGGATGCCAAGGAAGCAGCTGCATCATTGCTGATGGGGAATACCACAACCGAACAAGTAATAGAAGTACTCGAGTTAAGGTTTGGAAGGCCTGAAACTATATTGAATAAATTAGTGCTGCAACTAAAAAAGATTCCTGTCTTGCCAGACGACTACCACCACCATATAGTGAGCTTTGCTTTGAAGATAAAAAATTATGTTACGGCGGTAAGGGCTGTCGAGCAAAGTGAGTTTCTTCAGAGCCCTGAGATGGCTGCGACGGTCATTGCAAAATTCCCCAATTCACTAATTAGTAAGTGGACCGACTATGTTTACAGTCATCGTGACAGCCCAGCAGCGAAATTAGAAAAATTGGCGGATTTTCTATACTTGGAGGCCGTCAAGACTGCCGAATCAGGCGTGAGTCATATTTATAGTCAACGAAAACCCGATGATCGCAAGAATTCACCGCACGCCGTGCTATTGACCGATACAAACACAGAAAATGATAAGTGCTCTTTCTGTCATGCAAAAGCTCATGAGATATGTAACTGCCCAAAATTCAAGCGAGCTTTGAGAAAAGATCGTTGGCGTTTTGCAAAAACACACCGACTATGTTTCAAGTGCCTGGGCTCTCGACATAGTGATGCATCTGCGTGCAAAGGCAGCAATTGTGATGTGGATGGGTGCGAGCTGCCGCACCACCGCCTGCTGCACTGGGTCGCCCCCAAGAAGAAAGAGGAGCATCAACAGCAATCGGATTCTGAGTCGGCGCGTGATGATCAACGTGAGACGCATACGGTGCATACGGTCTCGACGCAGTGCCCCAAAGTGTTGCTTAAAATAGTGCCATTGACTATACACGGACCCACGGGTAGTATACACGTCCACGCGTTAATAGACGAAGCGTCGTCTGTGTCTCTCATCTCGTCTGATATCGCTGATCAGATAGGGCTCCACGGTCGGAAACACGAAATGCGCGCGCGTAGCGCCTGGGACGGCGCTGAGTTAGTGTGCGAATCTGAAATAGTGAGCGTTGATATTACTAACTATACCGGCGATCGCTTTACGTTTTCCGCGCGTAAAATAAAACAATTAAATTTACCCGTACAAAAAATATCGGCTATGGACCTTAAGTACGAACATATACAGAAAATTAAGGACTTTAAGGTTTGTGAGTGTGGTGTTCAAGCTAAAGTGCTTTTGGGTCAAAATAACCACGATTTGATTGCCCCTATTGTGTGTGTTAGAGGTAAGAAGCAGCGTGAGCCTTATCTAACGAAAACAGCTGTTGGGTGGTGCATGCACGGACCACTGGTAAGTGATTTTACGCAGTCTAGTCGTTTCGTCTCACTCGTACATGACCATTCGGAGCAGGAGAGAGAAAACACTGACAATATTTATCATTTGTTTACAATTGAAAATAATAGCAAATCGGTATCACAACTCGTGTCTCCTCTCTCGTCCGAAAGCCATATGTTGAGTGATGCACAGTTGCATGACTTAGTTAGAAAATCATTTGCTTTGGATTCGATAGGTATAGGTACAAAGCCGCGTCAAAACGCAAGTGAGGCGCGAGCTATTGCCATTTTAGATAACACCGCTGTTTTAGTTGACAATCAATGGACAGTCGGCTTACCATGGCGTTATGACAATTTTAGTATGCCCGATTCTTACCCTAATGCCTTAAAACGATTAAAATCGATTGAGAATAAAATGTTAGCTAATAAAGACGGCTATGCATTGCGTTATAAAGATAGAATGCAGCATTTATTTTCTAATAATTACGCTCGTGAGTTGCGCGACGATGATGAGTGTTCTAATGGTCGTGTTTGGTACCTGCCACATTTTGGCGTAGACAACCCCAAAAAACGAAAACTAAGACTTGTGTTTGATGCGGCCGCCAAAAGTGAAGGTTTTTGTTTGAACGATTTTTTTCTACAAGGGCCGGATTTGTTGCAATCCTTGCTGGGGATTATGTTTCGTTTTAGGGAAAACGCGGTAGGCACGATCGCAGATATTCAAGATATGTTTCTGAAACTGAAAATAAAAAAAGAAGATTGTAACGCATTTCGATTTTTACGGGAAAATAAAAAATATATAATGACGTCCCTAGTGTTCGGCGCATGTTGCTCTCCATTCATCGCGCAATATATAAATCAAACCAAAAACACTGAGCGATTTGAATCGACTATGCCTGAGGCTGTCAATGCGATTCGCAAAAATCAATATATGGACGATTATATTGACAGCCACACTGATACATCAACTGCAAAGAAAATAATTAAAGATATTTACTATATCCATCAACAAGGTGGTTTTTTAATGCGAAACTGGCTTAGTAATTGTCCAGAGGTACTGAGTGACACGCCAAAAGAAACCTTAAATGATAAGGCGGTAAGGTTCAATGTTGAAAATCAACCGGAACGTACATTAGGTTTGTTATGGTATCCCGCTAGTGACCTTTTGAGTTTTGATCTATCACTTAGCCGAATACCAAGTGATGTGCTGAAGGCTAAAAGAAAGCCTACTAAGCGTGAGATCCTTCGCATCGTCATGTCCATTTTTGATATACATGGCTTTCTAGGCCCATTTACTATAAAGGCAAAAATCATAATGCAAGAAACTTGGAAGGCTAACATAGAATGGGATCAAGAAATAACAGAAGATTTATTTATTTCATTCAAAGATTGGTTAAAACAATTATTTACGGTAAGCAACATACGGATTTCACGGTGGTACTTTAATCCAAGCACAGAAGGTCGCGTTTCGCTCGACTCCGACGCGGCTCGTAGCACGACCGAGCGGACATCGAATGAGACAAGTGCATTGCAATTACATGTTTTCTGCGACGCATCGCCGTCTGGCTATGCCTCAGTAGGATATTTTCGTTAGCTAAACAGTAATGGATCCGTGCAAGTTGCTTTCATTGCTAGTAAAAATCGTGTTAGCGGTTTAAAATATACGAGTATAAGCCGACTCGAGTTGCAATCAGCATTGTTGGGATGTAGGTTAGCGCAGACAATAAAATCAGAACATCGTGTTACAATCAATGAATGTTTTTATTGGACAGATTCAACGACCGTACTGCACTGGATCAGAAACGAAAATAAAAATTACAAAGTTTTTATTGCGAACAGGTTAGGTGAAATATGCGATCTTAGTAGAATATCTGAGTGGCGTTATGTACAGACTAAAATAAATCCCGCTGATCTGGCCACTAAAAAGAGCGATCACATCTTGGACAACGACTCGATATGGCTTACGGGCCCCTTGTTTTTATATCAAGACCCGCAACACTGGCCGCGCGACCCTATAAATAAAGAAATTATTAGTGATGAAGTGTTAGAAAGAATACACACCGTATCAAGTGAAAATAATAAAATATTATACTTACCAGTTCCTGACCCTCGACGTTTTTCCTGTTGGTTACGTTTATTACGTACATCTGCATCGGTTTTATTATTTATAAAGAAATGCAAAAAGACGAATGTCAGACAGCTGGACGCTGATTTACTGAAAGAAGCAGAAATATTGTTAATAAGACATTCTCAAACACAATCATTTAGTGATGAAATAGAAGTATTAAAGAATAACTTACCTCTTAAAAAAGACAGCCGTTTACGCTCATTGACCCCAATTTTGGACAGCGACGGAATTCTCCGTGTCGGCGGGCGTATTGAAGCTGCTAAAGGAGTAAACGAAGCAGTTAAGAGGCCTGTAATCCTGGATGGCAAAGATCATATGTCGCGCCTGCTAGTGAAGGAGTACCACGTTCGCGCTCATCACGGCTACATTGAATTAGTGGTGAACGAACTCCGGCAAAAGTACTGGGTTTTGAACCTCAGGCCCACTGTTCGCACTGTAGCTTCTCAATGCTTGATTTGTCGGATGCGAAGGGCGACCCCTGTACCTGCACGTCTCGGTGACCTTCCTGAAGGTCGCTTGACACACCATCAGAGGCCGTTCACAATTTGTGGAGCCGATCTGTTCGGCCCTGTAGAAGTTGCTGTGGGACGACAAAGGCATAAAAGATATGGAGTTCTTTTTACCTGTTTAACTGTACGCGCCGTACATATTGAGATCGTGTCATCCCTAACTACAGACGCATTGATTATGGCCTTGAGAAGGATGGCTGCGCGTCGTGGATGGCCCCATACAATAATGTCAGATAATGGGACTAATATGAGAGGAGCCGACACAGAGCTGAAGAAGTCATTCAAGGAGCTTGATCAAACAGCATTGGCTGCCAAAGCACTGCACAAGAACGTGACTTGGCGTTTCTTACCACCGGCTAGCCCTCATATGGCAGGAGCCTGGGAGCGGCTCATAAGAAGCGTGAAGACTGCACTGAAGGTCGTGCTGAAAGAAAGGGCTTCGAAGGAAGAAACCTTAATCACTCTTCTAGCTGAAGTCGAAAATATAATTAACAGTCGACCCTTGACCCATGTGTCAGTGGACCCACGCAGTGAAGAGGCACTCACTCCCAATCATTTTTTGATTGGAAGTTCGTCAAACTTACCTGTTCCGGGTGTATTCGATGATGGTGATTTGTACCTCAGACGTCAATGGCGTGTTTCCCAACGTTTAACGGATCTATTTTGGCAACGCTGGATGAAAGAAGTGCTGCCAGCTCTCCTTCCCCGAAGGAAGTGGTCTCAGGAAGGATTGCAACTTAACGTAGGGGACCTAGTAGTTGTGGCCGACCCATCATCGCCGCGTAATACCTGGCCTAAAGGTATAATCGTTAAGGTATACCCTGGTGCCGATGGACGGATTAGGGTAGTAGACGTTAGGACAAAGACGGGTGTGATGAAACGACCTGTGACTCGCGTGGCACCACTTATGCGTCCTGATGAGTGTCGCTCTGGCAACACTGGGGGGGAAAATGTTGACGACACGCTGCTTCTGAAAATATAAAATATAAAAATTAGGATAAATGTAAAACTAAAATACTTTATACTTACCACTGGATCTGTAAACTGTAAGAAAACATTAGATATTAATAAAATAATATGCAAGGAGGAAGGTACTCATAAGCATCTATGTACTTACCTATGCTTTACTTCAAAAGACGGCCCCCCCGCACAGCCGGGTCAGTCGCACTAATGAGATGCAACAGGACGCTTGTGTGTTCATGTCCTCCGCGCACCGCGATTCGCCAAAATTCACGGTTGTTTTCATTGAAACCTTTTACCAGGATCCTATCACCAACACCCTCTATCCATTTCAGTCAAAAATTCTAAATGTACAGACAAATATTTTTACTGTTTTATTATATGTATAGATAAAAGGTACCATATGTGTATTTTATAATTAACGGTCTAGTAACTTAGTCTGAAAGTGTCAGTAAAACAAAACAGACACATTTTTCTTTTCATAATATTAGTTGGATTTTATTTTATTTTAATTGCGGTGGCAATGCACTGGTCGAAACATATTTAATTAAATGCAAAGCCATTTTACGACTCGATAGAAGAAGAAGAAGTTAGATTTTTATGAAGGTAACATATGTAGAACTTTTATTTGATAATGTATTGAAAAGCGAATCTTGTTTCATATAGCAAAAGATAGGAAGAGAACCTAAGAGCACCAATGGAATGTATCGAGGGCGATGACAACTTATATTTACATTCATTATTCTCGTCGCGAGTGAATCGACAACATATCGTAAATGTGTCTCATTATTGGTTTTTACAAAAAACATTTTTCTTGAAATAATGTAGGTATTTAAAAAAACCTGTATTCTATGAAAATAGAGAAAAGACATCGGATTTAACATTTAGGGCAGTAGATGATCTAAGAAGAGATGGGTGGTCTGTGTTCAGGAAAATATGAGCACGATGGAAACGACAAAAGCTAATTATTGCAGGGGAATGTGGAGAATTATCATACCGTTCCGACCCTACACGAACAAGTTAGAAATTGTAAGAAAGAAAATGAATGTGTTTAATAGCGGCTCATGTTTTGTATATCACTACTGGTGGGCTTACGAGTGCCCACCTGCAGTCATGTGGATGAATCAACGACGAGAAAGAGAATTGACGACATGTCGTAAATGTGTAATAAACATTACAAGCTGATAGCGCAATGAATAGCAATTTCTTTTAGCGCTGATGCGTGTTAAGCGGCCCCGAGCGAGGAATCTGCATGTGTTAGTGACAAGGCAATAAATATCTCGAGCTCTTCAATGCTTTAGAAGGCACGCTAAGCTGTTAATCTCAGAAGTAACGACTAAAAGTTGAGTTATGGCCCCAGCAGAGTCGGTGTCAGGAGACGGCTGGCCGTAAAAACTATGTCAATCATATATAAATGCTGTCATAGGACTCTGGTCTCTCTCGTCACAGCTGAGGATAAAACCGGGAACGCTAGCACAGAAGAATTTTAAAAAAAATCCTTTGTACAAGTGCGGTCTCGGTTTAGATTTTTTATATGTCCAAATTTCGTCCTCAGCTAGTAGAAACATACATGCTAGTACAAAGCACGATTTAGAAAATGCGAATTCAAGATATTCAGGCTACCATTAAAACTATTTCACTCGCGCAATTGTTTTAGAGATCGTTTAAATTCTTTAAAATGCGAAGGAGAATGGAAAACGCGCGATTGCAGGTGTCCCAAGCACGAGACAACGCAGTCACGTTACTAGTGAATTGCAATCATGCAACGTTACAGCAGCCTCGCTAATACTGCACACGCACAATAAATATGAGTAAGCGCGGAGATTATGGTTAAATACTATAAACAAGAACCTATCTTTTAAATGACCTTGTCTTATGTCACTACAACATGATATGATGTATTTCGTTTTTGTGTACATATCGTGGCCAGATCTTAGAATTGATAATTCCATGAATTGATTATATTTCATGACATAAAAAATAACTACTGACCACATGATATGATCTGACCAGGGCCATTGATAATTAGTGTTTGACTATATAAATGAGCCGTGTGGTATCCGGCAGAGTAGATGTCGTAGAAGGCGACTTAGGAAATACAAGCTAAACAAAGCTAATAAACATCTAAGAGACCTCTCCAACCCGTCTGGCCAGCGTGGCGAGTGTAGGCCAAGTCATCTGGCTGCTCTGGTCAAGTATGGTATATGGTATATACGTCACAAATTTTAAATCCAAAAATTAAGCATTTGTATCTATGTACGTACATATGTCACTTTTAGAGAATGTTTTAAAAAGTTTGCTTTTCTATCGCAAAGCATATTATAGTGCACACCTGTGTGTAGGAAGCATATATACTTCCCCTTGTAAGCAAAAGGGAGATCGCTGGCATTACCTTCTTCATGAAGTTGGCATTGGGATAACTGATTGCCGAGAACTTTAAAGTAAATTAGTTATTATGTAAGTACAAGTAGTTCGTTTCAGAAACAATCCTCATAATCTCTGTTCCTGGTGTCTCATCAAATTAAAGACAAAACTCTTATCCACGGCGGGTAAGTAATAAACTTAACCAGTTGTTTAGCAAAAGTGATTTGAATATTTTCGCGGGTTTGTTGTTGTTTTTCGGATGTGAACTTACACCAATCATCACAAAAATCTGACACCAGTGTTGGCCACTTGGCCAACACTGGTGTCAGATTTTTCAAGCTGCCTTAAGCCATTGACATGCTTTACGACCACCATCAATGATGACCAATGGCTTAACGTGCCTTCCGGAGCACGAAGGAGCTCGACATATTTTTATGCCACTTGCGGTCACCCATCCTGGGGACCGCACCCAGGGTTGCTTAACATGCGTAAACGGCTGAACGTGCCTTCCCTAGCACGAAAACATCAGGTGATTCAAGCCTGGAAAGTCCTAACCAAACTGGAAATAACTAAACAAAGTATACTTCCCGTGGGAATCGAACCACGACCCCCGGGTCTACAGGCAAACGCCTTAACCTCTGGACCACGGAAGCAGTTAATTGTCGTATTTTCGTCGTGAGTTGACATATCATTAAACGTCGTGGTCATATGGTCTTTTTGGCTCGCTATTTGATAAAATGATCGGAATTGATTATTTCATGATGTAGTAATCAATTCTAAGATCTGGCGACGACGTAACACAAGGAGTCATATTGTTTCCACATAACATCTAGCTCCATACACTGTGGATTGAATTCTACCTCCCACGCGTGTCAATACAATAACAACGAGCGCAGAGACGTCGTGTGTTTGAATATCAACAAGGGCGAAATATGTTTATATCATAATGTATTCAGAATTGAGACTCGTGCTCGCGTCTTCGTTCATTGAAATCACACTGCAGTCTTGCATGCACTGCGCGTGTCAATACAATTTAAATAAGAGGAGACGGCCATTTATTTATTTAAACTGTTTTGCACATTAAAAAAGCACAATTGGCGGACATTCTCTACCAGCCGGCCATAAGATCAAATAGAGAGTAAAGTGAGGTTGGTGCGATTTAGTGCAAAATTTAAGACAATTGATATGAAATAAAAGTATTTAATATAATGGGCATGTTTTCTAAAAAAAATACTTATCAAAATAATGAGTCCGTCTGGTAGGTTATTGTAAAATATTGGACACGTATTTTTCTTTTATCAATCAAACAAAAATTGATAAAGATATAGCCCGTTGAATGTTTCGCGTGACGTCACTGGCCGGTACACTTTTTACCGGCCTGTTGGGTCATGAGCCCCCACTCCTGAACTTGATTGAAAAAGAAATACGTATCTAATATTTACTAATTATTTTATATGGTATTTTTTTAGAAAGTCTTAAGAATTAAGTTATAAAAGTTTGCAATCTATTATGAATTCCTTAATTGAAAATAAAATAAAAATTACAAATAAAATAGAGAAATAAATATATAATTACATTCTTAGAAAATAAAAGGATATAATTGTTTGTACTTCATTTGTACCACACATAACATACATATATATTAGGATAAAGTTGGCTTTGATATATTACTAAGAAATAGTTTATAATTATATTGCTCGCCTGAATCAGGCAGGCAGGTGGCCGTAAAAACTTATAGGTACCCAATCATAGCACAGCATGTGTGCTGTCAGTATAGTGGATCCCGGGCTCGTAAATGGAAACACTTTATGATGATGATGATTTTAAGCTATGGTTGGCTTATTTTATATCCGTCGACTATGTTGGAAAATCATACATAAGATGAAAAATGTATGTATATAACTCCAGTCGATGCAGGATGTCATCATGTCAGTTAATGTTTATGCTGGAAAATAATTTAGCAAAGTTTAAATCGATGTCCGCCCTGCTTATCATTTTTCTAGTTGATTTTGCGAGAGAGTATCTTAAATATATGTATATACGTATATGTAACAAACATGTTTTATTAATTTATAGTTTTTTCAAAGATATATATACTATAAATTACCATTCTACTTACCTTGTCTCTGAAACCACGGATCCTAAAATTTTGATCTGATTATAAAATATAGGTTTTTACTTGTAGATTACAGGAAAACCTATGAAAAAATATGGTTTGTTTGATTGATTATAGGGCGCAAATATTTGTACCCCTATAGTAAAAATATAACGGAAGAGAACTACATTTATCGATCGGACCGATCCTCCTTAGCCGGTTGCTTTAGACATCAATCTGGCCAATGTATTGATTAGCTAAGCTTTTGTCCAACTCATTTTGTAAAAGAAATGCACACAATGACAATTTTATGGCAGAAATTATGAAGAGGCTGTCGTATCACCTCCAGCTACAATAGTATACTTCTAAAAATAATAATTCTAAGTGCATGAAACGCCCTGGGATGCGTATCTGTGTCACAAGGTCGCCATGCAAATCGAGGTGTCGCGTCGCGCTGCGCTCGCTGCAGTGTACATGCATTTAGACGATCGCATTTGCGGCGAGCTGCTGCTCTTATAATGCTAAACGCGACATATAAATATGTGCAGATTACTTCAGAAATGTGGTTTGAGAATCGGAAATGAAAACGAAAACCTGTAGGAAGATAACTCGCAGCGTTTTAGAGTAATCTTTCTTTTTAAACGAAAATAGTTTTTTGTTCTTCAGTCAATAGTTTTTGTTAACTATGGTAAGACTGCGGCAGGAAATCATCACTATTATTTTATTAAGTACTAAGACACCGATTAAAACTACGTGAGTTTAAGCGTTTTGCTTAAGCAAACGCTACGTGAGTTTAAACTCACGTAGTTTTAGTCGGTGTTACCGACAATTTTTCAGCCTGTACAGAAAACCATCTTCAGGACTTCAATCTTCGACCGATCTATTCGACTTTCATTCTTTTAAATAAAATCACTTTAATACGGTATTATCGCGTATATTACATTATTTTTACACCTAAAATTTCGAAAACTTTAGTTTTCATGGTCGCAGGTAGACTAATTTGACATTTATCTTTGTGTTATGGAATGTCAACTTAGTCTACCTGCGACCATGAAAACTGTAAAGGTTTCGAAACGTTGGGTGACAGCTTCACATAAATCATCCAGTAATTAATTGGTAATAATGTTCTGTGTGTGTGAAAATCTTCTGTTCACCTGAGACTTTTATCTAGACTGAAATAAATGATTTATTTTTTTACAAGCTTTTGCCCGCAGCTCCTCCCGCCTCCATGTTGATCCATTGGGAACAGTACTTTTTCCCGGGATAAAATGTGTCTAAACACTATGTCCTTCTCTGTAGCCCAGATAACGTGTATGTAAAATTTAATGATGATCGGTTCAGTAGTTATAACGTGAAAGCGTAACAAACAAACAAAGTCACTTTCGCATTTATAATATTAGTTAGGATTAGGATAAGTGTTTCAGATTTTGATAGCAGTCACCGCTCAACGCGCCGCACAACGCACCGTCTCTCCGTGAACGAGGCCATAATTTCTCTTTTTACAGTCGCTTTGGAAAAGCTCCGCGGCGGAACATTCAGCTCGACCTTACGAAAGCTTTCTAAGTTTTATTGCAAATATTACAAGTACAATCGGGTCACGTTCAATAGTGTTGGGGAGGTGGGTAAATGAACACTGTGAGATACCATCAAACCAAGTTCTTGTAGTTGAATGCATACGTGACGTTGCTTGCATTGAATAATATGAGTGTGTTTATCTTTTACAGGGTAGACAGAGCCTCGAGAAATAAGGCCCACAGGCCACATTTAGCAAGATGGTGGGCGCGAGCAACATACATCGCCTATGAATTGATTGATTTCTGAGATATTAGCCCATGCCCTCGACCGACTATTTCGATCTTCGCGTGAAGAATATCAACATATACAATTCTCAAACCAACGTAGAAGAATGAAGCCATGGGTTGTGAAAAGTTGAGAGTTTACACGAAGCTCCGATGCGATACGCCACAGCTAAGCTGACCAATTGCTCCTATCGGGAACTTCGGGAAGGTGCTCTGATACTCGTAATTCGAAAAGTGTAGCGTTCCTAAATTAAACAAAACAGAACAAGCAACATCCAATCAGGTACCCAATACTTTTCTTTGTAAGTTTTTTTAAGTTTACCGCTTTGCTTTGTAGGATTCATAGGTTTCACCTATAGTACTCATTCTAAATCAACGAACGAATCCAATTCCAGCTTGTCTATATTGCTTTCTTATTATAATTTTGATTCCGTGATCGTTAATAGTTATACTTAATTTATTTTACCGACGAACTTTTTTTAAGTACACTAAACGCATGTGACATAGCTGTAATGATATGATTACCCTATAAAAATATATATTTTTTATAAGAATAATGCATGAACGTAACGTAACAAGATGTGGTCAAAAACAGAATTAGTCATATCCAGAAGAGGACGTTACAAAACGGATGTTTCGTTTGATTTTGAAGAATATTTCTGATAATGTAAGCATCTGCCTTAAAAAGACTATTAAGCACAGTTTTAATTTAATAGTAGTAAATTAAGAATAAATAAAAAAAAATAGTACCATAACATTTTACAATTTGAGCTACTTTTAGGTCACTCTTATAATACATGATTAAAATAACAAACTCCTCATATCGCTTGTATAAAAATGACATGAAAGACTATCAAAGCCACCGCAATTTTTTTTTAAATCTATGTTCAAAGCGGTGTTATGAATTTGCCAAAAATGTGACATTAATAAATAATAAATATATACGGACATATCACACAGATTGAACTAGCCCCAAAGTAAGTTCGAGACTTGTCTATATATATATTTTATAACAAATACCTATATAGATAAACCGTGTGGTATCCGGCAGAGTAGAATAGGACCACTCCAAGTCTTCCCGTGGATGTCGTAGAAGGCGACTAAGGAAATACAAGCTAAACAAAGTTTATAAACATCTAAGACACCTCTCCAACCCGTGTGGCCAGCGTGGAGAGTGTAGGCCAAGTCCTCTGGCTGCTCTGGCCAAGAATGGCCCTAGTAGTACAGAGAGGGTCGTGCTCCTGTAGTTGAGACTAAAAAGGACCTGATGATGATGATGATATAGATAAACACCCAAGACCCAGGCCAAGCTGAAAAAGATCATTTTCCATCTTGACCTGGCCGGGGATCGAACCCGGGCACTCCGTATCGCAGGCTGGCGTGTTAACCACTGCGCCACGGAGCTGTCTGTGACTGACATTGAAACGTTTACATCTCAAAGAGTTTTTGGACTAAATTTGATAGGTCTTTCCATAGGTTAAGGAAAAAAATATGCACGTTCTGTTTTGATGCATAGCCTGTTAATAATTGTGATAGCAATGTTCAATACGCATGTCAAGTAGCACATTTCATTACATGGATGATTTCGCAAACACAATCTGCGTCATAATCTAGCGCTGGTCTGCATTCAGTCCTCATATTTCTGTTGGCTAACACGCTCTATTGCGTTACACATGTAAAGTTGTGGCCGAGGCTCGTGCCGCGAATAGAAATATCATATTGCCGGCACAGTGCGGCCACGGCGCGGGCTATAGCGAAATGTTGGATTCGCAAATTGTCTTTCCTAAATATTCCATTGTTAAATATGAATACACGACTAGTGAAATACCTAAAACAAATATAAAATGCGCAATTAGTAAATTTATGTCGTTTTTAGGTTACTAAAACATTTGAATTCAGAATTTTGACGTCTTTCAACTCCCACTTCTCTATATGAAAATATTTCCTGATAGCAAATTTTTAAAACTTACAGACTGTCTTTTCATCATCATCAACAACATTTCAGTCGCAAGAAGTCCGATGGTGGAAATAGGTCTCTTCTAGGGATTTCCAAATGACCGATCCGAGGCGGCCTGCATCCAGCGTTTCCCTGCGACCCTCGCCAGATTTTCCGACCACCTGGTCGGTGGGTGTCCAACGCTGCGCTTGCCGGTACGTGGTCGCCATTCAAGAACCTGATAGGCGAAGCAGAGTATATAGTTTCTTCCTTTAACTAACATAGTTGTTGAAATATATCATATAATCATCACTTTGATACTGGTAGCGCCATCTAACATAGTTCTACAGTAAACTTTATTACATTGTCTGTATACGTCAAATAAAGTCAGTTCTGTTCGAATCTCGAAACCGGCGTTTTCTTTATAGGTTATGGACACAGTATACGTTTTTATTTCTCGCGAAAGGACTTGCAAGTTTGTGCCGATTAGTCCAGATTAGTCTTTGCAGATTGAGACACTGTGCTAGTGAACTGTGAACCGTGTTTGTGGAAATTTATAGAAATGACGTCAAACTACATTGTAAGCGTGCCTAAATTGAAAGGGCGGGAAAACCACAATGAGTGGGCTTTCGCAGCGGAGAATTTTCTTATTCTGGAAGGAACTTATGATTACGTAAAAGCTACTAAACCAGATGAAGCCGCAGCTGACGCGAAAACCAAAGCAAAGTTGATCTTGACGATTGACTCGTCACTTTATGTACACATCAAAGATTCGAAGACAACTAAGGAATTGTGGGAAAAACTCAAGCATTTGTTCGACGACTCCGGCTTCACCAGGAGAATCAGCCTATTGAGAACTCTTATTTCAATTCGTCTGGAAAATAGTACATCCATGACTTCATACGTCACGCAAATCATTGAAACAAGTCAAAAATTGAGTGGATCGGGCTTTAACATCAATGATGAATGGGTCGGATCGCTACTTTTAGCAGGATTATCCGACAAATATTCGCCCATGATAATGGCGATCGAACATTCTGGAATTTCAATCACAGCGGACGCCATTAAAACGAAGTTAATGGATTTGGAGGAAGACAGTAGTGACGTCAGCGGAGCATTTGCGAGTTTTCGTAAATATTATAAGAGTGGTAGCACTGGTGGAACCAGAGACAATGGATATACGTCAAACCAAAATGTGTCAAAGTCAAAGCCGAAGGTTATAAAATGTTACAAATGTAAACAAACAGGACACTATCGCAATCAATGTACCAGTTTTGACAAAGATTCAGTGAATAACAAGATTTGTGAACGAAAACAAACAAACGCGTTCAGTGCCGTGTTCCTCAATGGCACTTTCTCAAAGGATGACTGGTATATTGACTCTGGTGCAAGCGCCCATTTAACCGCCAATGAACATTGGATTGCAAACGTCTCTGTCGAGCATCCGATCAAAGAAATTGTGGTCGCTAATAAGGAAAGGGTGCCGGTTAAATGTTCTGGTGATGTGTCGATAACGACTCTGACAGATAACTGCAAGTATGACGTGGTCGTCGAAGGAGTATTGTGTGTGCCAAGTTTGACTACGAATCTGATTTCAGTGAGTCAACTGATTGCTAAAGGCAATAGAGTACAATTCACCAAAAGTGGCTGTGAAATCTATAATAAAACTGGTGAGTTAGTTGGTACAGCTTCGTTGTTGAATGGTGTCTACAAGCTGAGGCTACCTGAAGCCTTGATAGCTGCAGCAATGAACTCGAGTGACATTTGGCATCGCAGACTTGGACATGTCAACAGCAACTACTTAAACAGAATGCAGGATGCCGTGGAAGGTCTCACACTAGACAGAAAGGCAGTTATTTCAAAGTCGTCATGTACAGTGTGCTGTGAGGGAAAGCAGAGTAGATTACCTTTTCCACAGAATGGCAATAGAAGTAAAGAACTTCTGCATACTATACATTCAGATGTATGTGGTCCATTCAACAATGTTTCAATTGGAGGTTCAAGATATTTTATATTATTTGTGGATGATTACAGCCGCATGACCAACATTTATTTTATTAAGAACAAAAATGAAGCATTTGATTGTTTTAAAAGATACAAAGCACTTGTAGAAAACCAGCTTAACAAGAAAATAAAGATTCTGCGAAGCGACAATGGGAAGGAATTTTGCAACAAAGAATTTGATGATTATCTGCAAAATTCAGGGATAATTCATCAAAGGAGCAATGCCTACACACCGGAACAGAACGGTTTGGTTGAGCGATTTAATCGTTCAGTGGTGGAAAAGGCTAGATGTCTGCTATTTGATGCTGATCTTGATAAAAAGTTTTGGGCTGAAGCGACTAACACTGCAGTCTATTTACAAAATAGGACTGTGGCATCAGCTCTTAATGGAAAAACACCTTTTGAGATGTGGACATGTGCAAAACCTGACATCAGTCATTTGAGAGTTTTTGGGAGTGAAGTAATGACTCATATACCCAAAGAAAAGAGGCTGAAATGGGACAAAAAGGCAGAGAAAGGCATTTTAGTTGGTTACCCAGAAGATATAAAGGGGTACAGAATCTATAATCCAAAAACCCAGAAAATCACATCAGCCGTGATGTGATCATAATAGAAAAAACACCAGCAGCAGAAAATGCAGTCCAGATCGAGGAAAAGACAACAAGTTCTACTGAGGTGCATGAGGATTCAGTGGGGGACATGTCAGATGATTCATGGAGTGAAGCGAATCATGATGTTGACGAGACTTATGTACCAGATGAAGACTCTTCTTCCAGCAGTGTAGAAAGTGTAGTAAGTGTTGATAAAAGGTGTTCCCGTAGACTGAGACAGCAACCGGACAGGTATGGTTTTTCTAATGCTTGTATGAGTAGTGGTTTAGGAGACGAACTTACACTTGCAGAAGCTCTAAAAGGTCCCGAAAAGGAACAATGGTTAGAGGCAGTGCGTGATGAGTTACAGTGCTTTGACGATAATAATGCTTGGGAACTTGTTGATGTGCCTAAAGATAAAACCATAGTTCAATGTAAATGGGTTTTACGCAAGAAGTACGACAGTGAAAACAAAATAAGGTACCGTGCCAGACTAGTTGCTAAAGGTTTCTCTCAGAAACATGGTGTAGATTACACGGAAACATTTTCACCTGTTGTTAGACACACAACCTTACGTCTATTGTTTTCATTGTCAGTACAACTGGGACTTGATGTTACACATCTAGATGTCAAAACTGCGTTTCTTAATGGTGATCTAGAGGAAACCATTTACATGCAGAAACCAGAATGTTATGATGATTCTGGTGACTCTAACAAAGTGTTAAAACTTAAGAAGGCCATTTATGGCCTGAAGCAGGCCTCAAGGGCCTGGAATAAGAAGGTAGATAGTTGTTTGCTTAAAAATGGTTATAGTAAATCTAAGTTGGAACCCTGTATGTACACAAAAAATATAGGCCATTACAAAACCATTGTAACAGTATATGTCGATGATTTTTTTATATTCTCCAATTGTGTAACTGAAAATGAACACCTTAAAAAGGTATTATTGAGCCAATTTAAAATCAAAGACTTAGGTGAAGTCAAACAGTGTTTAGGAATGAATATTAAGTTTGATAAGTTAGAGAGGTCTGTAACTTTGAGTCAAGAGAATTACATTAATATTTTGTTACAAAAATTTAATATGTCAGACTGTAAAACTGTTAATACTCCAATGGAACCAAAATTAAACATAGGAGAAATTGGTCAAAATGTGAATTATGAAATGCCATATCAACAGCTCATAGGGAGCTTAATGTATTTATCAGTGTTAACTAGGCCAGATATAACATATGCTATAAGTTATCTTAGCCAATTTAATAACTGTCATACAGATGAACATTGGAGATATGCCAAAAGGGTTATGAAATATTTAAAAAAGACAATAAACTTTGGTATAAAATATTGTGCAAATGGAAATTCAGAAATAAAAGGTTTTGTTGATGCGGATTGGGCAAATAATAATTTGGATAGACGGTCTTATACTGGTTTTTGTTTTATGCTTGCTAATGGCATAATATCTTGGGAATGCAAAAAACAAAAGACTGTTGCTCTGTCGAGCTGTGAGGCTGAGTATATGGCTTTATCAGAAGCTTGCAAGGAAGCCATTTATTTGAGAGCTTTGCAATTTGAAATCACAAATAATATGTATACCTTGAGTTTGTTTAATGACAATCAGAGCGCACAGAGGCTGTCAACAAATCCTGTGTTCCATAAAAAAACTAAACATATAGATGTTAAATATCATTTTACAAGAGAGTGTGTTGCAAATAATATAGTGACATTAAAGTATTTGCCAACAGCCAATATGCCCGCTGATTTGCTCACAAAAGGTTTGTGTTCTAAGAAGCATTATACCTTCATGAATTTATTGGGCATAAGCATAATATAAATTAAGAATTTTTATGATATGTTGTATTATGATTATTTGATATAGTGGGGGTGTTGAAATATATCATATAATCATCACTTTGATACTGGTAGCGCCATCTAACATAGTTCTACAGTAAACTTTATTACATTGTCTGTATACGTCAAATAAAGTCAGTTCTGTTCGAATCTCGAAACCGGCGTTTTCTTTATAATAGTTGTATGTGATTAATAAAAGCTTGCCACAGCAGAGTATAAAGCAGGATCTTCTAACAGTTACAAATTAAAAAAAATAATATATATTATACAGTTATATCGATACAGCCAAGAAGCTTGTATTGTCAGTTTTGCTACTACAAGAATTGGGCCTGGCTTTTAAATTGTCTAAATTGTGAATTTATCTTATTCATATTATATTATTTGTCAATGTAATTGTTGCGACTTTCTGGAAGAGTTACTGCATTCTCCGATCAACCCCAGAATCACAGCAAGGAAAAACAGTAAACACTAACCTGGATCCACGGTGGACAGGACTCTGGAAAGGAATCGCCTGCGACGGGGCCTCGTGCCGGCCGAAACGGAAGCAGGACACAGATAGGTAATTTTATTTGGGTTTTAAAGTTAATGCTTACACATTTTCCCCCACCTGAAATCCACAAGGGTTTCACAGAGAATGCAAATTGAAAGATAAAAAACAAAAGCAATAGCTACGCACTATTGCAAGAAAATCTAAAAATATTATTTTCGAAAGATAAAGTAATAAATAAGTTTTAACTAGCCTAAGGACAGTGTGTATTTATGTGTTAGTTATTTATGAAAAAAAAAAATAATAATTAATTGGTAAGGGACAAACCTTTACTACCGGCCTACGAAAGGTCTTTCCGTTAGCAGTTCGGAGAGTAACTACTCTGACCACTTGGTCCGAACCAGCATGCACTTGCACAATACGAGCCAACTTCCAGAACATCGGCGGAAGATTAGGTTCGTTAACTATGACTAAGTCATTTATTTTAATATTTGGTTCATGTACGAAACATTTGTTCTTTTGTTGTAATGTATGAAGATAATCACGCTGCCATACGCGCCAAAAGCTCTGGGTAATTTTCTTAAGCATCACCCAACGAGAGCGCGGACACGAATTTTCACTTATTGGTTCTTCGGGCAGGGTGACTAAAGGACCTCCCGTTAGAAAATGTCCCGGGGTTAAAACGTCAGACTCCGACGGATCTGTTGATAACGTACAGAGTGGACGAGAGTTCAATAAAGCTTCCACCTTAGGTAATATTGTGAAGAATTCCTCAAGAGTGAGAACCTGAGAACCGACAACACGCTTAAGGTGATACTTTGTGGATTTTATGCATGGTTCATTATCTCGCACTCGACTTCGGAAGACATATAATGATCCTGACTCAATTTAAATAATACTTTGGTTGACTTCTCGAGTTCAGTACTACTGAGAAAGGAAAGAATGTTATTTTTCTTTGCAACCCTCGAATTTGAAATACATCGAATAAACCATGCTACAATTCTTAGAATTTTTGTAAAAGAGGAATGTCTGGCAATTAAGTCCAGAAGTGGGTTTCTCACATTAATCACGTGAAGACTTTTAGTTTCTAGTGGTTTGAGCTCGGGTAAGTCTTCTTTTGGAAGTAGTACCCGTTTGTTAGGCCATTGACTAGGCAAATCCTGTAGCCAAGAAGGACCTTTCCACCACAGAGGATGGTCTATAAGCTCTGGACAGGACACACCGCGACTACAACAGTCGGCCGAGTTATCCTTAGATGAAACGTAATACCAGTGATCGGGACTAATCAAATCAGTTGCTTGAATGACACGATTGACTACATACATTTTTAACAAATGAGGGGCGGTATTATGCCATGAGAAGGTAGTGCTGCTGTCTGAATAAGCTCGAACAGAATCAATAGATACATGTTCTTTAAGCAAATTATACATGTGCGATAGAACTTTTGCTAGAAGCACCGCTGCGCTTAGCTCGAGTCTATTTACCGTGGTAGGTTTTAAAGGAGCCACTCTAGATTTTCCAATCAGTAAACTAGTCGCAGTAGAAATTCTGGGCTCATTAGTAACCACACAAATATACACACAACAACCATAGCCTTTCAGAGAACCATCACAGAAACCTACCAAGTGTACTTCCATCGGATTGGAAGGTATAACTAGCCGCGGAAGAGAAATTTTTTGTAAATCAGACAAATTGGCCGCTATTAAATGCCATTGTTTGGTTAAATGTTTTGGAATAGTCTCATCCCACGATAAATTTAACCGCCATATTTCTTGCAACAGCGATTTTGCTGCAAAGACTACTGGGCATATCCAACCGAGTGGATCGAAAATGCGAGCTACTAAAGAGAGTATGGATCTTTTAGTAAATTTGACTTCGAACGAGTCTGAAAAGGCATATGAAAAAGAATCATTAATGGGATTCCATCGTATCCCTAATATTTTGACAAACTCATTTCCCGATTCATCGAAGGATTTGGAACTTTGACAAAATTCAGGAGGAACATCCTTAAGAAGACGAGGATCGTTGGTAGTCCATTTACGTAGTTCAAAGTGAGCCTTTGCCAACAAAGATGTGATATCGGCCTTCAGCTTGATCGCCTCTTCAAGGGAAGAGCCGCCAGTTGTGATATCGTCCATAAATGTCTCCTGGGTGATAACCTGAGCTACACGACTTGAGTACTCAGAACCATGATCTTCAACAAGTTAATGAAGTGTTCGAATGGCTAAATAAGGTGAACTACTAACTCCATACGTGACCGTCTTAAGTTCGTACTCCTTTAAGATCTCAGTTGGATCATTACGCCAAAGCACGTGTTGGTAATGCCTTTCCTCGGGTCTTATCAATATTTGCTGATACATACGACGGATGTCGGCAGTAAAAACTATTTTGTGAAGTCTAAATTTTGTCACTAAATCGACAATATCCACTTGCAGCTTAGGACCCACATGAACAATATTATTGAGTGACAGATTATTCGAGGTCCGACTACTGGCATCGAAGACTACTCGTAAACATGTCGTTGTACTATCGGGTCGTATTACACAATGGTGAGGAATAATATAACGGTCAGTAGACAAAGATTCAGCAGGCTGCATATGTCCCAGATCTTCGTACTGCTGCATAAATTCCTTATATTCCGTTTTCAACTCAGTCTGGCTGGCAAGACGCTTTTCCAAGTTGAGAAAACGGTTAAGAGCCTGATGATATGATTCTCCTAAGGCTGGAGTATCATCTTTAAGCATAATTGGTACAACATAACGACCTTCGGAGGTACGATATGTGCCATTTTTATATTTTTGTTCACATATTTTATCCTCAGGACCGGAAATTTTACATTTCGGCGGTTCTTCGGATTTCCAAAAACGTTGAACGATCTCATCGAGCGCACAAGAAGACGCGATGAGTGACGTAACGGGTGTGGCTGGAGTTTGAGCCACCACGTTTTGAAGAATCTGACCACTTATCACCCAGCCGAATACACTAGACAGTGCACATGGAAAACCAGGACCTGGGCTATAACGTCAACCAGTATATATCTGATCAAAACAGTCTACTCCTAACAACAGATCGATCGGACCCGATTTATCAAAATCTTGGTCGGCGAGATCCAGATGATTAAACTTTTCCTTGACAACCGACGGTAAGGAAGTTGAAGGAATCATTGAAGTGATTTTAGGCAAAACCACTAATGGTATATCAAATTGGGGCGAGTCATTTGACCTAGGCACAATAGAGCCAAAAGTATAACCTTTGATATTACAAACATAATTTTGACCGAGACCGGTTACATTTAAATTACACTTTTTTATATGTAAACCTAACTGTCGCACACAGCTACTTGTAATGAAAGAGTCCATCGAGCCACTATCTATGATTACACGAGCATACTGCAATGAACCATCCACTCTTCTCAACCGAACCACTGCTGAACCAATAATTTTGGTACTCATAGGTGGTGACTTTGACATGTTTGGCTGAGTTGTACAAGATAGGGCAGTGCTCATATTAGAATTCTCAGAAGCCTTTAGGTCAATGGTATTAGATAATAAACTTTTATGTTCTTCATGTAATAATGTGTTATGTTTTGAGTTACAAATGAAACACGTGGACTTAGACTTGCAGTCTGCACTAGTGTGACCGAGCCTTAAGCAGTTTTGACATAATTGTAACTCTTTAACTAATTGTTGTCGCTGTCCTATATTCATAGAATGTAATTTACCACAGCGATATATTGAATGATTTTCATGACAATACACACAAACAGCATGATTAAGTTTATTATTATTTGAGTTCGTAGAAGTAATTAAGGAAGAATTTGATTGCCGAGAAAAGTTATCTTTCTTTGTGTTATTGCGGTTTTGTTTATTTGTAGAATTGAATGACTGTAAATTACTAGGTTGACTAACCTCTAATACCTTTATATAATTCTGTAAATAAACAACCAAGTTATTAAATTTAGGAATTTCTTCGGTATTTTGTAATTCAAACCTCATCCTAGTTTCTGTATCAAGAGGCCGAGATGCTATGTAAAATAAAAGAAATTCACTTAAATCATCAATATTTAACCCGCGCAATGCACTAACACATTCATAAAGTGTGTTGGTTAATTGTGATAAGTTTGATAATGATGGCCGTTGTATCGGATTTAATTTTATTATTTTTTCTAAATAAGCGGTGGCTAAAATACGTTTATTATCATACCGGTCTAGTAATGCTGCATAAACGACAGAGTAATTAGCTGATGTTATGGGAACACCCTTAGCTAGTGTCAGAGCATACCCAGACAGACATGACAGCAAATAGTAAAATTTCTCTGTGTCCGACAACGAAACATTATTATGCACAAGTGACGTATAACTGTCTTTAAACATCTGCCAGTTTTCTATATTACCATCAAACTTAGCTATTTGAAATTTAGGTAATTTCACTTGCGAGCTGGAATGCGCATGACCTTGACACAGTTCCGAGCGCGAACTCGCACCGACGGCATTTACGTCGAGGGAATCGGCAAACTCAATGACAAAATAGTATAACTCGTCAAATGACAACAAAGCATTATTATCGATAACAAACTGAGGATTTAGTTTAAGTTGCAACTAGTTTACACGATCGTTGCATTCCAAGAAATTATAATATAATTTGCTTTTATTTTCTTTCGTAATTTTTGCTAAATCATAAAGTATCTGCATATTTTTAAACTCATATTCACGTTTTTTAACGGTGGACATTAATTCTCCTTCCGCCATGTTTTGGTAGGCACTAATTGTGAAAAGTACGAGTAATGTAGGTAAGTAGCAAAAGTTTAAATGGAAACTGACTAATGGAACAGATATTCACAAAACACGTAGGTTTTAAAACTACGGACTATTACTTATAATCATAAATACACACCTCACTGCTATTAATTAACCCTAGGTAGGTACCTAGGCTATCCAAAATAGTTCGAAAGCCTGAGTAACTAGATAGTACCTTATGGCATACAAATCGAACGATTAAGGGAATATTACAAGGGAATTAACGAGATAAGAAGTATGTACTCGTAAGCAATAGGTATTTACTATGGTATGGAACAGGTATGGAATTTCCTGTTTGATTCGAGATTGTTAGACAAATAGACAAATGCTAGGTGGGTAAG
This sequence comes from Elegia similella, assembly GCA_947532085.1. NCBI lineage: Eukaryota > Metazoa > Arthropoda > Insecta > Lepidoptera > Pyralidae > Elegia > Elegia similella. The sequence goes on from OX383939.1 coordinate 411,283, forward strand.
TACCTAGGTAGTTTGAATCTATAATAAGTCTATTTATGAATAAATTAGTTATCCATATTTGGAAATAACTTTAATTGGAAAGATTGAAATTAAGTGGGTAAATTTGAAATAAGCACGTGAGGAATGTCCGCACAGGAGGCATAAATTAATGTTGTGACTTTCTGGAAGAGTTACTGCATTCTCCGATCAACCCCAGAATCACAGCAAGGAAAAACAGTAAACACTAACCTGGATCCACGGTGGACAGGACTCTGGAAAGGAATCGCCTGCGACGGGGCCTCGTGCCGGCCGGCTAGCGATCTTCCTGTTTGAACTGTATTATTTCTCACTGCCTACACTACCTGACCGGCTGAAAACCTCTCGCACGACACACTATGAAATTCAAACTATAATATGTATATGTAAAATCTCCACATCTAACCTATAAATCAAGCCTCAAAACCTCGGTGAGGGGATGTTATTGATTAGCGACACGTTCAGAAACTACCGAACAAGTCGCCATATGCGACCTTTTTCCCAATTGTCGAACTGTTTGCCAACTCGAAAGCAAATGGCGTTCGTTAGGGCCTCCAGCCGCCGCGCCGCCGGCTAGGTGAGAAACAAATGTTATTATTACCTATACAATTTTTGCAAAAACTCCAGGGTTTTCTAAAAAGTTATTTATAAATAACAAAGCGACTCATCAAGCCACCTGAAAATCCATGAGCTGAGGATCTTTTTATTTGCCCAGCTGATAAGATTAGCTTTTCGATGGAAAATGCTGCCAAAAACAAAAATTAAAGAGAAAAAGATTTGTATATTTTCAAAACTTTCTCGCTTTAAACATTCAATTTCCAATTTGCAATGATCAAAACAATCTGACGTGGAGCGTACGAGACAGTTTGATACAGAAATACGCTCGGATTAATAATATAATTTGATTTCTATCTTTTTTGTTGTTAAAAACTCCAAATCTAAGCTTTATATAACTACAATTAGAAATATATTCAAAGAAAATTCAATGAAAACATTTACTATTAAAAACTTAAGACTTATTGTACAAATTTGATGACATTTAGGACAAATTTGTCGACATTTAGAATATCTGAATGTCAAAAAATTTGTACAATAACTTTTGGGAGAAATGCTTGTAATATCGTAGTCCTTAGAGCCTCTTTCTGGTTACCTTTCGACTAATAAACGAGGCTTTTATTCCTTTTGATGACGCAGCGCAGCTAATAGTCGCTTTTATTCAAGCTTTTAATGTTCTGTTTAGTCATTAGTTGTTTTCAAAGCAACTTTACGAAGGCTCTCCCTAGTGTTTGAATCGTACTGCAACTTAGTAAAAGCGCTGCTATTGAGAACTGTCTATGGGCTAAACTTCCAGGAGCAAGTGCCTTTTTCATAATAGACTTCTGTAAAAACTATTTTTTAATGGAAGTACGATCATGCGCAGTTTCTGTTAAATTAGTACTCCTAAATTTATGCGACAGTGAGATACGAGAGACTGATTGCACATAATTAAAACATATTAACAGAAAATACTGCCAAGGCGCGCATTTAATTTCTGAAGAATGGAAGTGAGAGGTCGTAGACCAAGAGAAGTAGTAGAGTGCGTGAGGGAGGACTTGGGTAAGTAGGGTGTAACAGAGAATATGACTAGCGGTAGAATTAACTAGGTAATGTGGAATTAACTGACATGCTGTGCCGAGCCCACATCATAATGGGAAAAGGTAAAGAAGAAGACGTGTAACTACCTGCTCTCTAGAGGCCTCATCAAAGTAAATGAAGTATCAAGCGGTGGGCAGCTAAACCCAGCATATACAGTATATACGGATATATACGGACAAATCACACAAATTGAGCTAGCCCCAAAGTAAGTTCGAGACTTGCGTTATGGGATACTAACTCAACGATACTATATTTTATAACAAATATACATATATAATAAACATCCAAGACCCAGGACAATCTGAAAAAGATCATTTTCCATCTTGACCTGGCCGGGGATCGAACCCGGTCACTACGTGTCGCAGGCAGGCGTGTTGACCGCTGCGCCACGGAGCTAGTCATTTCAGTATTTCGTTATTTCCCGCAGGAATCTATGTCAAATGCTGCAGGAACAGTGTACAGTGCAGTACACGAGGAAAAATATATACAAAACCTGAGATGTTTCAGCTTGCATGAGATTTTATGGTATTTGACAGGGATTGCCTCTAAAATGCATATTTTACAAGCACCAGAATTATACCTCTCTGCAGGCCTCGACGTAATAAATGGAGTGTCCACCGGTGGGCAGCGAAAGCCAGCATATACAGAATGTTCCGCAAAGTTAAGTTTATTTCCCACGGGAACAAATTAATGACACAAGCTGTAGTGTGCCTACACACGAAGTATGCAGGAGGAAACAGCTACATACTAAAACAAATATTAAATGATAAATCTGGTACAACATTTTTGGATTACTTGTTGGAGATCAATTACTAAAAGTATAAAGTATATTTTAGAAAAAGCTGTATCCCCTCACTACACCTCTCGACATCATAAATGAGCTATCCAGTAATGGGTCAGCTACCCAGCATATAATGCGATAAGACACAATATATGTATCTGTATTATAAGAAATGTACATCAGTTACCAACTTTTTGAAACCTCACTGATAAATGACATTTCATATTCATATTAAATCATCTCATGTTCATATTAAATCATCTTATATTCGTATTAAATCATCTCATATTCGTATTTATACACTCGTACCTACATACATTGGATTAGATATCCAATTTATGTATGTAGGTACGAGTGTATTTATATTCTTGGTTTGCTTGTGCATCTTGCGTCTCAGAATGCCTCCGTTTTGCTGTGCGCGTATATGCCCTACCCCTCAGGTAGTAACCGAAAATCAGTGCTTTGCTCCTCGAGTAATCTATGCGCTGAGTTACTACCCATTTGTATCACTGCGTCACATACTTACAGACCAATCGGCCAGAATGTGTCATCATTTTATTCTTATATTTGATATATGTATAAATTGAGTGTGTGTGAGTGACTTGTTTGGTACAAATAAAACGATTTCTATTCAATTCTAAACTATGTGTCCAGCATCGGGCAGTTGTGCCAGTACCTGCGTTATTCATATTTCCGGCGAGAGCAAGGTGTTGTCATGTACTGTATACAACATTAAGACACGGAAGAAAAAGTTCCGAAAATAATTATAACGACGAAAGATAACCTATAGAGGACTGCGACCCGAAGGCTCAGCTAGCATATACTAGTGCTTCTACGCGACCTATGGAACTTCGGGCGTAGTTTCTGTTCGACCAAAAGTGTTAAAAATTAAATAATTGTTCGGAAGACACGATAAACCGTACGACCAGTGTCTTGTCTTGAAGGCGCTTGAAAGTGTGACGCCAATATTTGCCACCAAGGCATTTAATAAGAAGGATGTATGATAATGAGGCTTCCGTAGCGCAGTGGTTGACACGCCAGTCTGCTTAACATAGCGCACCGGTTAAGATACCCGAGCGAGAAAATACTTGCAGCTCATGTTCACAGGTATTTGGCCGCGGTTCTATTGCCGTCAAGTAGGCGGCCGGCCATGGATACTTTTCTCAAACATATTACAGCATGAATGCAGTCATACTAACGCTCTGAGCACTCCATATCTGAGAAAGCAATCGTTTCCGATTGCTTTCTCAGCTGCATTCAAAACAAAAAGAGAAAGCATTTTATAAGGAGAAAACAAAACAGCATCAAGTTTCGGTATACTTGAGCACGTCTACATAATCAAGCCGGTCTAGAATGCTGATGAGCTGTTGTTGTGTGAGATGGGCGGGCGACACGCTCGGCCGATGTTCATAAGCTGAATGTTAATAAAAGTGAGTTACGACGCAGGCGGGGTGACAGCGTGTGCTCCTCGCTGGTTATGGTTCCGATTCCCTAGGCACCGAATCTACCTCTCTGTACTCGTACAATTTAAATCATTCAGCCAAAGGTTGTGCTATGTCCTTTGGTTAGTATTATTTCATACCACTAAGTAATGTTACAAAATCTAATTAGTTTTTTAATTGAACCCCTTTCACATCTTAACTACTCAACCGATCATCAAGATATTTTGCATAAATACACGTTACACGCAACACACAGAAAAGTATACAACTCCATATTTTAGCTTTTTGTGAATTTGGATAATTTGTGCTAGCTTTTACACAATGCCAGTTATTCGTGCACTCCTTCGTGAAATTTAAAGGTACAGTGAACGGTACCTACTATAGAAGGAACACTTGTCTTGAATGTCTGTTTAATAAACGTTTCACGTAAGACTGGTTGTAAATAGGTAAATTAAAACCGCACTGAATAGGGAACAAGCCGGCGCCGGAAGGACGACGTCAACTTTACGACGGCTATGACGCCTGAAATTACCGCTTCGTATGAATATTCTGCAGAAGTTTGTGCTTGAAGTTCAAACAATCTTACCACGTAAACATTTTAAACTTTGATTGAATGGGGTGATTTTATATCGAAAATCCGTCATTATTTTTAACCGAAAAAATTCTTAGGATGTTTGGATTAGACATGCCGCCTTCTCTAGGCCACGGCATAAAGAGTAAACCTAACGTCGTTGAAGGTGGTGATATGGCTCTAAATTATGTCGCAAACAAAGATTCTACTTCTTTTCGTTTTCATGTCTAATTTGCACGGTCTTCTGAAACCATGAAAAGTGAGGCAACTATCTGTATTCTACCCTACTTAATGTGACGGCTCAGCAACCCAAATCTGAAACAGCGATCAAAATGGATCTTGACCTCCGTTACTAAAAGGCGCCAAAATTTAACGACAATAAAAAATTAAAATGTGTTGTTATAACACAAAAAATTACACCATAAATTAGCTTTGCGGCCTCATAACCCGCGTCGTCGTAATTACGCGGTGACGTCGCGGTCCTGTTGTCTTTATTATAACAATGTATTTCTGTTTACACTGGAATTACGAGTGCTCTCTGTGCCATGTGTAAGAGAAGGGCACCTACACACTAGGACTTTTTATTCCGTATCAGCAGCAATATTACGTCTTGCGAACACGTAGCGAATAAAATTTTCTTTTTATTTTATTAAGGCACGTCTATATTCAACATATTCAATACTAGTTGTTGCCCGCGACTTCGTCCGCGCGGGTGCGGTTTTATCACGCAGTCTATTTTACCCTTTGAGGCTTGTTTAAAGTATTAAGTTCAAATATACGTTTAAAGTAGTCAAATACAATGTTATTTTTATTAAAATTGTCTTATGAAGAATATGCAGATTACAACAACAAAACCGTAATAAAATCCATTCAGGACCTATTTTGGAGGTTAATCTTCGTTGGTTTGACCCATAACTTATTACATCAGTATACTGAGTGTCCCATTGGTTAATAACCTTCAACATTCTCTTGAAGGGGCGACTTAGCCTGTTGATATGAACAACTTCTCCTGCGGGACCAATGCTGGAAATTCAAAAACAAAATTGTATTAAAATCTCGAAAAGTTTGGGTTCTCAGCATTTATCCCGTAGGAATTTTAATGGTAAAATAAGATGGCTTTACACGCTGTATTTTCCTCTGTGGTTCGTCCGACGAAGACCAGCAACCAGGGCCGGTTAGGTTACGTACTTGAAATAATTTTTATTTCGAAAAGTTAATGATTCTAACTACGAGTAATTACTAAATAACGTCAATCTATTCTCGACTGAGTTCACTACTGAAGTTTTCATTGCTACCTGTATTAAGATTAAAAAGTCGTAGTATGTAAAGATCCTGAAACCGCTCTTCCCAGCGGCGTGTATTTTCCGCATCCCGCAGGATTCTTAGCATTTATGAAGCTTTGTAAGTCTGTCTAGTCGACATGCTTCATCTAGGACTCTTGCTTTAAGATTACGTCAAATGTTCGTCTATCACAGGGTGGTATTTCTTTAACTGTAGTAGGCATTGGTATGTAACTACAGATAAACTTTTCATAAATCTTTGTTTTTCTTTTACGCTTTACACACAATCAATATATTTTTTTGCACGTGAATGCTACATTAACGTAATTCTCAAGGCAAACATCTTAAAAATATACTTTGTATTATATAGCTTACAATAAAAAGTAAATTTAACAGAGAATTCTAAAGTTGCCTAACTGTTTGTCACATTTTTAACCATACTTATGCGTCGTGTTGGCAACCAGAAAGAAGGAGACACATATGATGCATATGGCTGAAATGAGAATGCTGAGGTGGATGTGTAGAGTACTCATATTTATCCAAATTTCATCCGACAAAATTGTTAACCGCGTTACGAATGTCTAAATCTCTTCGATCAATTATAATGGTAGTTACACGATTCGCGCTCGTAAAGTGGCACCGCCAAAACAACGCAATAATCGAGTTTGGGAGCTGTTTGTCCACAGTTTCAATAAACCGCGCTAGCACTCACACGTCTCGCGATGACGAAGGTACAGTGAAAAGATGCAAACCTACGCGTCAAAAGTGAAAAAGAAAGATGGAGAGTCATACAAAGTCAAAGTCAAAGTCAAAGATTTTTATTCAAAATTGGATACATGTATCTCTTTTTGAACGTCATATTTTTATTTCTTATATATATTTTTAATATATGCAAAATTGAAATACTACTAGCATTTCGGAACGACCACTGGTGAGAAGAATACGCCGAAAGAATCTTAATCCAGACTTGGTCCCTACGTGCCTGAAGGGCTCTGAATACATTGTTAACATTGAACACAATTTTTCATACTATAGATTAAATTGTTAACATTAAATAAATTTATATAAATTTCCACGCATTTTTATCAGTTATATAATCACCAATGCAGTAATAAGCCTTTTTTATTAACTGGTTTTTTTACAATCGTTTTGAACTTAAGTAAAGGCAGACCTAATATTTCTGCAGGAATTTTATTATAGAAGCGTACTCCTAGACCCAAAAATGAATTCATAGTTTTCTGCAATCGCAATACTGATGTAGCTAATTTATTTTTATTTCTCGTGTTTTGGTCATGGTTATCACTATTTTTCTTATATAAATCAAGATTATAGCGCACAAACATAATATTCGCAAATATGTACTGAGAAGGTAAAGTTAAAATATTTATATCTTTAAACAATTCTCTAAGAGATTCTCTAGCACCAAGTTTATATATAGATCTAATAGCGCGTTTCTGCAGGACAAATATGGTGTTAACTTCTGCAGCGTTTACCCATAGTAAAATCGCATAAGACATAACACTATGAAAGTAACTAAAATATACCAAACGCGCAGTATCAACATCAGTCAGTTGTCTAATTCTCCTGACAGCATAAGCTGCAGAACTAAGTTTACCCGCTAACGTAGTAATATGGGCACCCCATTGAAGCCCGGCATCTAGAGTTATTCCAAGAAATGTTGTTTTATCAGTTAAATCTAGTGGTTCATTATCCATTACTATTTGTGTTGGAATTTTTGTAACATTTGGTAAGCAAAATTTAATACATTTCGTTTTCTTAGCGTTCAACAATAGATTTTTCGCTGTAAACCAATCCAACACTTGAGCTAAAGTACTATTAACCACGTCAAAAGAATTAGTTTGTCTATCAATTTTGAAGAGAAGAGAAGTGTCATCGGCAAATAGTACAGCCTTACATGTATTGACACAGTAAGGTAGGTCATTGATGTAAATGAGGAATAACAGAGGCCCTAGGATAGAGCCCTGGGGTACGCCCATCTTAACCGATGATCCGGAGGATTGTACCCTATCTAATCTAACTTTTTGAGTTCGGCCACTTAAATAAGATTCAAGTAAATCGCGAGATTTACCTTTTATTCCATAGTGCTCCAGCTTGGAGAGAAGGGTATTGTGGTCTACGCAATCAAAGGCTTTGGAAAGATCACAAAAAACAACAATAGCATTTTGTTTTCCCTCCCAAGCATCATATATGTATTTCAACAGAGCTACACCCGCGTCTGTAGTTGACCGACCCTTTGTAAATCCATACTGTTCAGGATGGAAAAGGCTATTTATGTTAAAAAAAGCTAATAACTGATTATAAATCATTTTTTCAAATATTTTACTAAGCGCTGGCAGAATAGAAATGGGACGGTAATTAGTGGGATCATTTTTATCGCCAGATTTGTACAAAGGAATGACTTTACTTAACTTCATCAAGTCAGGAAATTTCCCAGTATCTACACTCTTATTAAATATAGAAGCTAAATATGGTGCAATTGCTTCAATGATGTTACTAATGACAGCTACAGAGATATCCCACAAATCTCCAGTTTTCTTATTGTTCAAACTCTTAAATGTATCAATGATTATTTGAGGTGTTACATGTTGAAATATTAAATGATTGTTACATTCTGGTATACAGCTTGTTAATAGTTTTTTAGATTCCTCAGATGATGAACGTAAGGAGGCAGTAGTATTTACGGGAATGTTAGTAAAAAAATCTTCGAAATATTTTGCGACGTCTTCATTAGTACTGAGGATCTTATTATCTACTTTTAATTCTATTTTGTTGTCACGATTTTTAGTTTTCCCGGTTTCCATGTTAATAATTTTCCAAGTGGTCTTGATCTTATCATGAGAATCTAGAATAGCTTTTCTTGTATATAAAGATTTTGCGCACAGGCACGCCTTTTTAAAAACCTTAGAGTAAGTTCTAACATAATTAATAAATTCAGTATTTTTATTGTAAGCTTTCATAGCTAATAATTCGTATAACCTGTTTCTACTAACGTAAATACCAGTTGTAGCCCATTCACTAGTTTTTTTACCGATACGTTTAGTACATTTTTTAATTTTGAATGTATTGTTGAATTTCGATTCAATAATACCAAACATTTTATTATATAGAGCATCCGGATCATCTCTAATTTCTTCAATTAGGGGCATTTTTTCAGATATTTTTTTCTTAAATACATTTATTTTAGCTTTGGTTATAGATCTAAAGGTTACTTTTGGTAAGTCTACTTCTACATCATTTATAAGTTTTACAAACTGACCGTAGTGATCCGAGGTTAGATTTTTAGTTATATATTTGTCAACAGCAGTGCAATTGCAGAAAACATTATCTATGCACGTTGCAGAATCTTCAGTAACTCTAGTTGGTTCCAAAAACAAATTAACTAAATCAAATGATTTAAAGACATTTAAAAATCGAACACTTTTAGTTGTTGTAACTAACAAATCAACATTAAAGTCACCGCACACTATAATATTTTTGCGACAACAACATAATTTTCTCAAGACATCTTCAATAACTGATTCTAAAGTATTATAATCTGATCTTGGGGGTCTGTATACACATACTATAATATAATTCCCTAGTTCGATACATGACAGCTCAACATTACAATCTACCGAAACACTAACAATATCCTTACGTTCCTTACATTTTACGTCACTTCGAGTTAGAATTAAGCTACCGCCTTTCTCTTTAGTCTATCGGGTGTAAGAGCTTGTCAATTAATAATTGTCTACATTAAACTGTTGCTGGTGCGACTGCATAAAATGTTCAGTCACACAAACTACATGCAAATCTTTACTGTTTATAAACAACTCTAATTCTAACAATTTGCTAGTCAGGCCTTGGACATTCTGATGAAAAATATTTAATTCTTTAGCCTCGACTGTTGTCTTATTAATTAGTTTAAATCAGACTGAGGATTTTGTATTTTAGGTATATCATTAGTTGCAATACAAGTGTCAAATTTAAAATTATTTGCAGTTGTACTACATACAACAGAAGTTTGTAAATTAAAAGCTACTACTGTAGCTATTTGTCTTTTAAAATTAAAAGGAAGATACATAGTATCGTTAGTCAACTTAAATCTACTTATAAACTTATTTATATCTAAATAAAAAATAAAACCGCCATGACGATACGTCATGTTGTACATATGTACATTTAAATTGTGTATGTGCTCGTTTCTTTTTCTATCTAAAGATTCCGAATACGGAAAGGCACATATCATAAATTTACATTGTGTTCTTTCATTTATATTAATTAATTTGTCCATACTTTGTTTAATATTCCTTTTTGATACAGAGGAACTGTCACCACATAATATTAATATTGTACAGTTTTCATCAAGACTGTCACAAGTAATGCTGTTTACCAGGTCTAAATAAGAAGCGCCGGGTGTAGTACATGTGTTGTACACAGAACAGTTATGGTTGAGGTGACTCAAAATTATGCTACTAAGACCTTGACCTAATTTATCAGAGTATATTAATAATTTGTTACAAAAACTTTTTTTATTAAAACTATATATATCGTACCTATCCTTGTTTATACTTTCAGTATGTACCGTTTTTGTTGTTGTTTGTGAGTAGGCATGATGTTTTGGCTCGGGGACATTATTTAGGCTTCATTTTGTATGAGACTGTGTATACTGTGTATATTTACCAATAAATTTGATCGAGGCTAAATCTAGATTATAATAAAGATTATATATAGCAACAAAATTGCGTGAAAATTGTTTGCTATTCATTACCGGCACCAACAAACGCACACATAGGTATACGATTAGGGTTTGCCGTCAGGCGCCTATCCGCGACCTACCCGGACGGGACGCCCACAAATTTCACAATTTGTTTGTCCACGTCGCCCAAGGCTGGAACGCCCCCAAATGTAAAAAATGATTTTTTACAAGAAACGAGTTAGTACTGATGAAAATAGAAGTTCATATAACGCTTTCCGCGCGTTCAAACAAAGTATTACCTTCTTATTTTATTAACATATATATTCATAAGTTTGTAATATGCACCCGGTAGGTGGGCAAAAGTAACCACAGAAAGGGTCCCTGCAGATTGGTGAAGAAAGCGAAACCTCCCAAATACAAGGTGGGCTGATGATTTAACGGTAGCTGATAGAAACTGGTGATCTACCGCACCTATTAGAAATCAATGGCGTTTAAAAGGGGAGGCCTTTGCTCAGCAATGGGACAATAAAGCCTAATAAATAAATATTCATAAGCCCCAAATTTTAAATAAAACATTTCGTAATTTACTTTCGTGGTTGCATTATTTCATAGCAAACCGGTCATTCCGTTTTAAATTTCACGACAAATATGAGTTTTCATTGTAGTTACCTTTGCCTCTAAAATACAACAGATATGGATTTTTATACATCATTTGCCGTTATAATATCACTTCATCTCAAACAAGGATCGGCTTGTGTCCATCGAGTACAGCAACACAAATCTGCAAGCTTCATAACTTTGTTAGTATCTCACACACAGCTAAAATGCTACAGAGTCTGGAGTCCTCTTTACTTTGGTGTAACAGCTTTAAGAACTTATTCTATATGTATATCTGTCTCCACAGCTCTGTATCTGCTCTTGTAACACGCGACGTTGACTCGCTCCTGCGGGAAATAACGTTAACATCACAGAACAATGCATACGCCGAGTTTAGCCGCCCATCGCTGGACACTCCATTTACTATGGCACGATCCCTATGGAGCTGACGCAGTTCCGGTGTTCATAAAATATGTGTTGTATATTTTTTTTCCAACAAATAACACAAAAACATTGTGCAACCTTTATCAACATAGTATAAGTATCTATTTACTGTATCCTCCTTTTTAATGTTTCTGCATGCAAGTGACATCGCCTTGCTCCCGCGGGAAATAATATCAACATTACAGAACACTGTGTATATGCCGGTTTAGCGGCCCACTGCTGGACACCTCATTTATTATGGTGAAGCCTCTGGGGAGCTGGTACAGTTCTGGTGCTCATAAAATATACACTGTAAAGTTATTTTATTTCCAACGTATATCACAAAAAACTTGTGCAAGTTTTAAAAACAATTTGTGTGTGTAGCTGTGTCCTACTTTTTTTTTTTTTTTTATACTACTTAGTAGGCAAACTTTATAATGTTTCTGCATGTATGTAACATTGTCTCGTTCTTGCGGGAAATAACGTTAACATCGCAGAACACTATATACGCTGGACTCAGCTGCCCAATACTGGACATTCCATTTATTATGACAGTCTCGAGAAAAGAAAAAGAATGAAGTAGTATGTTTTCTCCATGAATTTATTATATTCTCTTCTATATACAACCATTGCATAAGTCATTTGTGATTCCTGTTGTGTTCTATAGGTACTCGTATATCGTTCCACAAACGCTTGACATTTTCTTGCTCCCGCGGGAAATAACGTTAACATTACTGAACACTCTGTATATGCCGCCTGTAGCTGCCCACCGCTGGACACTCCATTTACGTATTATGGCAAGGTCTCTATAGAGCTGGTACAGTTCCGCCGATTAGAACATATGCATTGTATGTAACGTTATGCAAGCTTTACACAAGTAAGTTTGTCTATATATCTTTTTCCTCCTTCATAATGTTCCTGCATGCATATTGCATGTGATATTACTTCACTTCTTGGTTTAATAACGATAAAATCACAGAAAATTATCGCTGGATACTATTTATTATGGCCAGCCCTCTAGCCACTATTAAGTCTCAAACAAAAATCTTGTCTTGCACAAGGTTTTTGTTTGAGACTTGGATAACTAAACTAACTTGGATGACTTTGGATAACTTAGAATTACCGTTTCCTTTGCCCTATACTGTTTCTGTAGCTTGTAACATTGACTATCCCGCGGGAACTAAACGCTCTGTAGTGTAGGCTATTAGCGTAGCTGGCGTTCGCTAGACATTAAATTATTACTGCGACGCCTGAGACTTAAGTCTATTATTTTAATAATTGCATCGACTATTATATTACAGTATAATCGATAGTACATAGATATTATCACGTCTTTTTCCCTCGCGGGGTAGACAGAGCCCACATCTTTAAGGCCTAAAAGCCACGTTTAGCATGTTAGTGGGCATAAGGTGGACAACGCAATAGAAATAGGTTGCTAGCCGCATCGCCTACTTAAATGATTCCTCAGATTTGTCTAGTAAGATATTTTGATTTTCTACTAAGATTTGCGTTGTGAATTTGTTAATTGGAAGCGCCAACCAATACCATAGGAGACGAAATTTGCCTATACCGTACATATAATAACTGGACTATACACAGTCCAATACTATATAACATAGTTATATTTCTGACGAAACAAAGACTTCCCAGTATTTAATGCCGATTAAATATTTGTTTTTAAAATTCAAAAACGAGGAGCAGAAATTAGATTCTTCCATGATAGTCTAGGAGAAAAGAAAAAAACGACCAGTTGTTTCTCTTTCCGCACAGATCATAAAAGCCGATCGGGGAAAACGACGTAAATCTGAAAAATCATGTTTGTAGGCGATGCGGCTAGCAACCCACCACTATTTTGTACCGATATCCACAAACACGGCCACTCACATGCTAAACGTAACGTTGAAGACTAGTTCGTGTCTACCTAATGTATGCGTGTATGTTCCATGTATATGTGTTAAATGATCGGGCCGCCACTTGACTCGATAAGAAGAAGAAAAGCCTGTACCTATCCTGACGCGGCAATACATGCAAGCTCCAGGGAGCGACTTCCTAAATTTGCCTTTGAAAACAACTAACGACTTAAAAGAACTTTAAAAGCACGAATAAACCCGAGAATAAGCTTCGCGCTCGCGTCATTAAAAGGCAAAAAAGCTCCGTGAAGTCAGTCGGAAGGAAACCAGAGACTCCGGGGCTCGGGGGATTACGAATGGGTAAATGTCTACAAATTTATCCAATAAATCTTTGCAAGAATAGTCGTCATTGAATTTTCTTTGAATTTTTTCCTACGAGTTACATAATACTTGGATTTGAAGCAAAAAATCACGTAATTCTTCGGCAGGGTAATAAAGGAAGGAAGAAAAGAAAAGTAATGTTTTTCGCGCGTATGTTCGTAAGTATGTCTGTTCCATCGTCGCCTCCTGTAGCCAAAACGGCTTTGAGCGATTTTGAAGTACGAGGTATAATGAAAATCTAATGAGATTCATATTCTTCCCCGGCTAGCAGGATCATAGGCTATGTGACGTTAGCAAAACAATCTATATAGCGGACGTATACTGTCAAAAAGGTAGTCGGGTTTTTATTTATTGAAATAATCCACTTATCCGAGTAAGTGTTTCTGGTTGTATTATATCCTCAGCTTGGTACTTCTTAGGGGTCGGCTATTGTCAATATACTCTGTCAATTTATATGTTTCATGTTATAAAATGATTTGACAACATTTTACGGCTGGCTGTTCCGACAACAACCTTCAATGGGTATACTTGTACACGGGAGAATGACATCTAGAAGACGTGTGGGTAGGATCCTACGGGTATGAAGCCAGTCGTACAACACTTAATATATCATAGAAGAAATGATTGTAACTTAACAAACAAGGACAGGTGCTTCTGAAATAAAATCTCCACTTCCAGGCGACATATTAAGCCGTACCATACCAGAAAAAAAAGCGATGTTATTGATTAGCGACACGTACAGAAACTATCGAACAAGTCGCCATATGCGACCTTTTTCCCAATTGTCGAACAACTGTTTGCCAACTCGGAAGCAAATGGCGTTCGTTAGGGACCTCCCCGCCGCACACCGCCCCACTACGCCGACGGGGAAAAGCGCAAAATATCTAATTCACAAAATGTTCTGTATAAATAAAACACGTCTAACTAATGCAACTGAAGACTCAAAAGTCACTATTCATCTTGGAAATGTTGCAAGTGTATTCGGCAAATACAGTACCGCAAATAATATTTTATAATATTATTTTATTAAAAATGTTACCTTAAAATTACTGTATTAGTAAGCATAGTGTGGAAGTGCTCAAAATTTAAAATTGTTATGTTTATTTATATCATATAAACTAACGTAAGATACACGTACCAGCCCGACTGATAAAACGACCGTAAACTAAGATAAGATTAAATACGGTACCAGCACGGGATTCTTCTTAAAAATACTCGCCTTACTCCTCATGAGTCCGAACCTATAATCGGCAATTCCGAAAAAATAGCATGTGTGTGATCCGTTTTTATAATTGGTTATATTTTATTACGGAGATTATACGTTTGAATATTACATTTTGCAATTTGGAAAGTATATTTTAGCAATTTTGAAAGCATTTTACTCACATTTATAAATGATTTAATTTTTTCATATATAATGTTTAGTACAATTCGCTAATCCAACATTTCGCTAAAGCGCCCGCCCTGGCCGCGCTGTGCCGGCAATATGATATTTCTATTCGCGGCACGAGCCTCGGCCACAACTTTACATGTGTAACGCAATAGAGTATGTTGTCCGAGAAAAATACTAGGACAGAATTGAGACCAGCGGTAGACATTGCGGAATCACGTTCTGGAAGTGGAAATAAAACGCGCCACTTGACTAACGTAACGTTGTGAACCTAAATCCCTGTCAAATCTTTAGCTACGACATTTAGCTACCTCAGCAATGATAGTCTGTCTGTATGTGTGTTTAATTATCAACCGATTTGGTCGCTAAGATGGCGACATATTCACACCTACATGCTGTTGAATAAAGTGCTGCTGTCAAAGCCGCCGTGTTGTAGCCTCGACGCAGGTTGAGGATGCCGAAGGAGTTAATTAAAACTATTTTTTTGGATAAAGGAATACTTATTTAACCGCACCCTTGCGGCATCAAAAAGAAAGATAGTTACAGAAATCACAGGTTATGTGCAGATACAATTTTAAAAGGACGCGTGGCGCGCGAGTGTTCGCGAATCGATACGTCCTTGCGCTAGCGCTGACTTGGGTGGAAGAGAGCGTGGCGAGCCGCGGCTGCGTCGGCGTAGCTGCCCGCGCGTCCCGCCGTGCCCCCCGCTGGGTTCCCCGCTTGGGAAAGGCTCCCTAAAAAATGGAAAGCCGTGACATCCTCGGCCCCGTTGCAAGCTGTAGCTTACAACATTGAAGTAGGGAGCAGACACATTCTTGATACAGCCCTCCTCACGACTCCTTGCCTTGTATGGACGTCGGCCACACGATTGACGCCGTCAGGCCCCGGGTAGAACTGCTGTATCCTCCCGAGCCGCCATTGCATGGGCGGCAGCTGGTCGTCCTTCAGCACTACGATGTCACCGATGCGTAGGCACCCTTGCTGCGTGCGCCACTTCGTTCGCTGCTGTAACTCGGCGACGAACTCGCGACTCCAGCGGGCCCAGAATTGCTGCCGAAGTTTCTCCACCAACTCAAATCTGCTGGGTCTCAATGCCATTATTGGTAGGGACGGGACCGCAGTTAGAGGTCTCCCTATAAGGAAGTGCCCAGGAGTCAATGGTAAGGGATCGTTGGGATCGGATGATAGAGGCGTGAGAGGGCGAGAGTTCAGTATAGCCTCAATTTGTACAAATACGGTCGTTAGTTCCTTAAAAGTTAGGCTAGCACTACCTACTATTCGTTTCATATGATATTTAGCGGATTTAATGCCGGCTTCAAAAATTCCCCCAAAATTTGGCGAATACGCAGGGCTAAATGAGAATTTAATACCATCGTTAGTACCGAAATCCGTCAACGACTGCTTGGCGGACCGCACAACTCTACACAACTCATTGTTTGCTCCCTTAAAATTAGTGCCATTATCGCAAAAGATCTTAGCTGGCTTGCCGTGCCGTAAAACAAATCTACGCAGGCATTGAAGAAACGCTTGTGTACTGAGCTCGCTGACCACCTCCAAATGAACCGCCTTTGTAGTGAGACACACAAATAAACATAAATAACATTTGGACGTAGTGCTACCTCTGCCCTTGCGACTAGAAATCTTAAAAGGTCCCCCATAGTCAGTTCCGACATAATAAAAAAGTACTCAAACAAAAAAGTAACAAAGTAACACCTAGTACTCAAAAAAGGGAACGCCGGTACATTTCTCTCAGGAGGTAGGTTACCCATAATAGGCTGAACATTTTTACCTCTAAAACGAGTGCATATGACACAGTGTCTTGTTACTTTACGAGCTAAATTTCTTCCTAGTATAGGCCAGAATTTTTCTCGAATAGATGCTAGAAGCAACTGTGGACCTGCATGAAACAAACGATGATGCTCATATGACATGATTAATTTACAAAAATAATGTTTGGAATCTAAAATCATTGGATGTTTTTTGTCATATGCGTAATCCGAATTGCTAATACGACCTCCTACTCTTAATAAACCTTTGTCGTCAAGAAATGAATTAAGAGATAATAATTTAGATGCCCTTGGTAAGTTTCTTTTATTTTAAATTAAATCTATGTCTCTTTAAAATGACTCAGCTTGACTATACTTAACTAATAGATGTAATGAATTATTTATCTCGTCAGGGCCAAGGGGACCAGTAGTTTTAGTGCTAGTAGGTTTGCAATTATTTAAAAAACGTAAGACATATGCATATACTCTTAGTAATTTCAAGTAATTAGAATAGTTATCAAATTTAATGAGTTTAGAATCTTTATCAATTAATAAATTACACGTTAATGTGTTTTCCTTATTTTTAAGTTCAGGCAATTCGTGTAGTGAGACAGATGGACATTTACTCTGAGGCCAATTGCACTGTTCCTCACTCAGAAAGGAGGGACCCTGCCACCAGAGGGAAGAAGACCTTAGTTGACTGGGTTCAACGCCTCGAGATGCTAAGTCAGCTGGGTTCTGATCTGTAGATATGTGACGAAATATAAAATCATTTGTAAGTTCATTTATCTCATTTACACGGTTGCATACAAATCCCTAGGGGGTGTTTTAACCCATGCTAGTGCAATGGTGGAATCAGACCACATAATTTTCTCAGTAATATTAGAATATGACTGAATTTACTGCAATACCTTGTTACATAAACGCGCTCCTAGTAACATCGCTGACAACTCTAACCTAGGAATAGTCAGCTGTTTCATGGGTGCTACACATGCTCTCGCAGTGAACTCTTGGCTGTTGTCCCGAGACCTCAAATAGACACACGCTGCGAAGGCATGCTGGCTTGCATCAACAAAACAATGCAACTGGATGTCATGTGGGGTGTCACATAAAACCCTTCTAGGTATATTGATGGCAAATAGAATTGGAAGATTGTTTATAAAACTGTTCCATCGTTTTGCAATGTTATCGGGAACTGGAGTATCCCAGTCTAGTTTAGACGCCCATAGTTCCTTTAATATAATTTTAGGTACAATTATACAGGCACATAAAATTCCTAGTTGGTCAAATATCTTACAGGTCATTGAAATAATAGTGCGTTTAGTGACCTTTGAAGGTGGATCTATATCAGTATGAAAATTTAATGTATCGGATGCTGGAGACCAATTTAGTCCTAAAACACTAGAATCTTTGTTTAACTCCAATACAGTTAACGATTCACTGTCATTTATTAAATTAGGTACATTTGAGCGTAATTTTCTTAAGGGTAAACAAGCAGAATTTAATGTTGATACTAAGCCCTCATAAATTGGTTTTAAATCATTAATATCATGAGCTCCAGTACTAAGATCATCGATATAGAAATCGTTTTTAAGAATATTAGAAATATCTTTATCAGGGCACTCCTGAGATAATTGTAAAAGACACCTAGTACTCAAAAATGGAGCTGATGCTGTGCCGTAAGTGACAGTGTTCAATTGTAATACTTGAATAGGTTGATCCTCATTATCTCTCCATAATATAAGCTGCCAATGACGTTGCGACTCGTCGATTTCAATCTGCCTGTACATTTTATCTATGTCAGCAGTCAGCACATATTTATAATTACGAAATCTCAACAGTATAGAAATTAAATCGCTTTGCACTACTGGACCTATTAATTGAATATCATTTAGAGAATTATTAGAGGATGACTTAGCTGACCCGTCAAATACGATTTTAAGGCGAGTTGTTTCACTTTTTAATTTTAGAACAACATGATGCGGCAAGTAATAGCCAAAGTGTGGCTTATCTACTTTCGTTAAGTGTCCTAGGTCCGCATATTCCTTCAAAAATAAACTATATTGAGCCTTTAAATCAGGTTGACGATGAAATCTTTTTTCTAAATTAATGAGACGTTTCTTGGCTAAATAATAAGAGTCACCTAATGCACTCTTAAGCGATTCCTTGAATGGTATCATAACCGAGAACCTACCATTAGGAAGCCGCTTGGTATTCTCATTGAAATGATTTTCACATTGTTTCTCCTCTTGGGAGAGAGACTTGACTTTAGGCAGTTCGTCAATCTGCCAGAAACGCTCCAAAGAGTCCTTAATTTCTTTCGAAAAATTACAAAATAATTGGGGCACTGTACACGATGTCCTAGCTGTGGGATCTGCCACCAACCATCCTAGTTTTGAATCTAATAATACAGTTGCATTATTATCTAGTTTAATTTGTTTGGACCCTACAATGTCCCAGTAAATATCAGACCCGAGTAACATGTCTACCTTAGAGGAGTTATAAAAGGAGGGGTCAGCAAGTTAAATATTTTTAGGTATATGAAGTTCATTAATATTGACCTCCAAATTGGGTAAAAATCCAGTTATGCATGGGACAAATAAAAACGTAACATTAGTGTTAAATGAATTTACACGAGATTTAATTAAAATATTGCGTGTACCTGATATGGGAAATAATGAATTGTTTATGCCCGCAATACTAATGTTAGCACCATTACTAGTTAGGCCCATTCGTTTTCTCAAATCCTCCGATAAAAATGATAATTGACTACCTGTATCTAATAAAGCCCTTACAGTATAAATTTTGTAATTATATTCAATGTTGACGAGGGCGGTGCATAGCAAAACTTGATTTACTTGGTTACTCGGTGGTGACAAAACAGAAAGAGATACAGGAACTGGATCAACTGATGGCTCTGTAGCAGTTGAAACCTGTGTCTTATGCAACAATGAGTTATGTCTCTTTTTACATATGCGACATGAACCTTTAGCATGACATTTAGCAGTAATGTGGCCACCACACAAGCAATTCTTACAAAGTTTTAGCCTAATAATTTCAGATACCCTATTATCAACCGTCATACCCTTCAACTTCTCATAATCATAAATGCGGTGTAGTTGACTACAACAGGGACATTCATTACCACTAGGTTATCAGAGGATATAAAGAATGATTTAGTATTTTTAGATTGATTTAAATTAGATTTTTCGCCAAAACGATTAATATAAGACGTTTCCAAAATATCAGCTCGGCACCGTAAAAATGAATAGAAATTATCTAAAGTAGGTAACTCTGAGAGTGTACTTTTATGTTCCTCCCACTTACTAGCAGTTGTGGTGTCTAATCTAGCAGAAACTATGTATATTATCAGTGTGTCCCACTTATCAGTCGGTTGACCGAGCGTGTTCAGCGCTCTCAGATGTTTAGAAACGTGATCTATTACAAACTTTAGCGCTTTGTATGACTCCCTGGGAGAGCTTTCTATGGTGAGCAAGGCTCTTAGATGATTATTAATTAAAATGTTATTATTATTGAAACGCTGACACAGTAACTCCCAGGCAGCCTCATAATTTTTACTCGTAAATTCGATGGACTTTAAAATTGTAGAAGCGCTGCCTTCTAATGCCGAGCGCAGATAATGGAACTTATTAATTAGTGGAATATTTTGATTATTGTGTATCATAGATTCGAAACTATCTTTAAATTCCAACCATGTCAGATAGTTGCTATCAAACGTGGGCAGTTTAATAATAGGTAATTTAATAGAATTTGAATGACTGCAATGACTGACTGACTGGTTGTCTATGTCAATCACTGGCTCGGGAACCGATTTGCTATTTGTGTCTAGGATCGCTTGACCCTTTGCGAGCAATGATAAAATCCGAGATTCTATTGCATCTCTTTCTTCAATTTCTCCGTCTATGTCAGATGACAACTCATCAATTTCATTTTGAATTACTTCAAACTCAGAAATTAAACGTTGAATAGTATCGAGCTTTAATTCAAGTTCCTTTTGAACTGTGAGTGAAATTCCAGAATCTTTAATAGTATTCAAATATTGCTCATATTTGGTCAAACGACCCTTCAGTACACCCCGCTTCCTAATCAATATGGTATCCCTTTTGATTGCGGAGGTATCTCCAGTTTCCATGCTTAATGGCATATTGTATCAATAAACTCGACTAGTACGTATATAAAACTCGATCAACACTAATTGAAAATGGAGTAAAAAACAATGAATTGTGCAGAAATCGAACCCAATCCAGTCAACAGCCGGCGCCAGGAATCTCGGTAGACACGATGCGCCGTGATGCACTGCACTGCACCGCTGTGCCGTCAGCGTCAACACGGAGAACAGACAGGAAATCAGCCGACGCCTTTGATCTTGGCTCTTCGCTTCACGTCTTCCTTGCGTGAAGAGCTGAAATAGTCGGCATATGTCTTTCAAGCTAGGTGTAACATGCGTGTGTATTGTTTTTGGAAACGTAGATAGGTATGAGATTCCCAATTCGTATTCATTAAGGCAGGTAGGGCAGGTATGTAAGTAAGTACCAAGCGTGACACGGGCGTGGCTCGACCACGTTTGCAAAAACAAAATGGCTACCGCGTGCACACGAAAAATGAAAGCTTGCTGTATGCTGTATGTACAAACCTGCGTGCTGTTGGATTAGTGTGAAATAGTGCAATTGCAATGAATTATGCACCCAAAAGCAGCTATAGGTACATAGACACATATAACTCTATTTATAATCTCTCTCTATTATTAAATGAGCTATATGCTCTTGCAATAGATACCTTTGATAGTAGTTAGTTATGCTCGATTCCACTAATAAGTACCTAGGTAATCCTGCACCATGTACATACATGGGTACACGCATGTAGGTTGCGAAAAAGCTGAACCTATGCAAGGTGGGCACCTAAATATAGGTATTGATACGCTGGCACAAAGAGAGGCACACTGAACTAAGGGGAATAAAATAGGTAGGTAGAAAGGAATGGGCACTTCACTTAACTTAGGTTAGGCCTCCAGATGAAATGCTGCAGGTCCCGTCGTGATAGCTCCTTTCTCCCGTGGTAGATAGTCCGCTGCGAGTCGTAGCCTCAGCATACGCGCCTTCCTCTTGTATCCGTTTATGTCCTTTTACGGTCGCCAATATGTCGAAGCCGCCGTGTTGTAGCCTCGACGCAGGTTGAGGATGCCGAAGGAGTTAATTAAAACTGTTTTTTGGATAAAGGAATACTTATTTAACCGCACCCTTGCGGCATCAAAAAGAAAGATAGTTACAGAAATCACAGGTTATGTACAGATACAATTTTAAAAGGACGCGTGGCGCGCGAGTGTTCGCGAATCGATTAGTGATGGTTAACTCGAGTACCTAACTCGAGTCAACTCGAGTTAGGCGTAACTCGAATCAACTCGAATTGAATTCTATCTAACTCGAGTTTTGTAATTGCCGGGAAAATATTTTTCTTTTTGTTTTAAAATAATTTGTCATTTTCCTTTATAGTAACTAGTACCTATTATGATATATTTAAGACAAAAATATAAGCATATAATTTAACTAAGGAAAAAATATTCTATGTGACACTAATTATCTTATTTTCTTGAAAATATTGTGATTACTGATTATAAAACAATAATGAGCCTGTAAATGTACCTATGTACATACTTGCATCATAATGTTAGTCTGATTTTATTTTAAAGATTGCTATATCGTTTCATAGTTTAATTGATAGTAAATATAATTTTTAATTAAAATTCAAGCCAAAAATACTTAAATAAATGATTCGATTTCAAACAATAACTATTTTTGTTTCTTTGGTTAGTAGGTAGAACTCTCCCAATACATTATAAATAAATAATATAAAAAAATAAAGAATTGAGACAAATAAAAACATAATTTGTCTGTTCCAATTTTTAAGTAGTTATGCCAAGCTGAGGAGAAATAATTTGGAAAAAACAAAAAAAAATAATTTACTTGTCCATCCAGTTAACTCGAGTTACGTAACTCGAGTTCAACCCGAGTTACGTATATTTTAACTCGGGTTAAATCGAGTTTTGTTTTTTCCGAGTTAGCTATAGCTGCCCGCGCGTCCCGCAGTGCCCCCCGCTGGGTTCCCAGCTTGGGAAAGGCTCCCTAAAAAATGGGAAGCCGTGACAGCTGCTATAAACACGGAGACCTTTACACGAAGTGTGTGGCCTCCAACAACGTGTCAATGTCATTACGGACGAAAAACCGTCCAAAGTATCTGTCATCGATGTAAAATTATTTGTAAATTTAACTAAGAAAATTGAATCCGTTCATAGTTTTTGTTGCGACTTCCTGAAAGAGTCACTGCATTCTCCGATCAACCCCAGAATCACAGCAAGGGAAAAAGTAAACACTGACCTGGATTCTTTGTGAACAGGACGTGGGGAAGGATCGCCCGCGGCAGGCCCTCGTGGCGGCTGGCTGGGAACCTCCCTGGTTTGAACTTTATTCCTTTTCTCACTGCCTACACTTGTGGTACACCATCACACACTCGCGGATGAGGATGTAGAGTTGTTTTCGGCCAGCGAAGCTCTTAGGGTCGTTATTTTTGGAAATTATATTAGTGCAAAGCGCTGTTCAACTCAACTCGCACGCCATATTTATTTCGACTGTTTGGGCGACCAATCACAGATCGTCGCGGCGAATTAGGAAGTATGTATGGAAGGGGAAACGGAAATATAGATAGGTAATTTTATTAGGGTTTTAAAGTTAATGCTTACACATTTTCCCCCACCTGAAATCCACAAGGGTTTCACAGAGAATGCAAATTGGAAGATAAAAAACAAAAGCAATAGCTACGCACTATTGCAAGAATATCTAGAAATATTATTTTCGAAAGATAAAGTAATAAATAAGTTTTAACTAGCCTAAGGATAGTGTGTATTTATGTGTTAGTTATTTATGGAAAAAAAATATGTTTAATTAATTGGTAAGGGACAAACCTTTACTACCGGCCTACGAAAGGTCTTTCCGTTAGCAGTTCGGAGAGTAACTACTCTGACTACTTGATCCGAACCAGCATGCACTTGCACAATACGTGCCAACTTCCGAAACATCGGCGGAAGATTAGGTTCGTTAACTATGACTAAGTTATCTATTTTAATATTTGGTTCATGTACGAACCTTTTGTTCTTTCGTTGTAATGTATGAAGATAATCACGCTGCCATACGCGCCAAAATCTCTGGGTAATTTTCTTAAGCATGACCCAACGAGAGCGCGGACACGAAACAAAACATCTAACACACTTCGACAGCACGGTACGTATCAGAAGTCTCAATCCAATTATCCAAAACTGGCGTTGAATAAGAGATTGTAAGGTTCTAGGTCCACAATGCAAATATTTTTTATGAAAATGTTTTATTATAATTTTAGATATTGGACATTGTTTATATAACAAAAAAGGGTGTAACGCAGATGGTGTCAGATTAGCCTCATCGATGTGTTCCCCTACCCGCACGATCCCATCATCGTCCAGGAAAGGTGAAAGTTTTTGAATGGACTTTACACATGGTTCATTATCTCGCACTCGACTGACTTCGGAAGACATATAATGATACTGACTCAATTTAAATAATACTTTGGTTAACTTCTCGAGTTCAGGACTACTGAGAAATGAAAGAATTCGATTTTGCCTTGCAACCCTCGAATTTGAAATAAATCTAATACACCATGCTACAATTCTTAGAATTTTTGTAAAAGAGGAATGTCTGGCAATTAAGTCCAGAAGTGGGTTTCTCACATTAATCACGTGAAGACTTTTAGTTTCTAGTGATTTAAACTCGGGTAAGTATTCTTTTGGAAGTAGAACCCGTTTGTTAGGCCATTGACTAAGCAAATCCTGTAGCCAAGAAGGACCTTTCCACCACAGAGGATGGTCTATAAGCTCTGGACAGGACACTCCGCGACTACAACAGTCGGCCGGGTTATCCTTAGACGAAACATAATGCCAGTGATCGGTACTAATCAAGTCAGTTGCTTGAATGACACGATTGGCTACATACATTTTTAACAAATGAGGGGCTGTATTAAGCCATGACAAGGTAGTGCTGCTGTCTGAATAAGCTCGAATAGAATTAATAGTTATATAGTCTTTAAGCAAATTATACATGTGCGATAGAACTTTTGCTAGAAGCACCGCTGCGCTTAGCTCGAGTCTATTTACCGTGGTAGGTTTTAAAGGAGCTACTCTAGATTTTCCAATCAGTAAACTAGTCGCAGTAGAAATTCTGGGCTCATTAGTAACCACACAAATATACACACAACAACCATAGCCTTTCAGAAAACCATCACAGAAACCTACCAAGTGTACTTCCATCGGATTGGAAGGTATAACTAGCCGCGGAAGAGAAATTTTTTGTAAATCAGACAAATTGGCCGCTATTAAATGCCATTGTTTGGTTAAATGTTTTGGAATAGTCTCATCCCACAATATATTTAACCGCCATATTTCTTGCAACAGCCATTTTGCTGCAAAGACCACTGGGCATATCCAACCGAGTGGATCGAAAATGCGGGCTACTAAAGAGAGTATGGATCTTTTAGTAAATTTGACTTCGAACGAGTCTGAAAAGGCATATGAAAAAGAATCATTAATGGGATTCCATCGTATCCCTAATATTTTGACAAACTCATTTCCCGATTCATCGAAGGATTTGGAACTTTGACAAAATTCAGGAGGAACATCCTTAAGAAGACGAGGAGCGTTAGTAGTCCATTTCTCGGGTCTTATCAATATTTGCCGATACATACGACGGATGTCGGCAGTAAAAACTATTTTGTGAAGTCTAAATTTTGTCACTAAATCGACAATATCCACTTGCAGCTTAGGACCCACATGAACAATATTATTGAATGACAGATTATTCGAGGTCCGACTACTGGCATCGAAGACTACTCGTAAACGTGTCGTTGTACTATCGGGTCGTATTACACAATGGTGAGGAATAATATAACGGTCAGTAGACAAAGATTCAGCAGGCTGCATATGTCCCAGATCTTCGTACTGCTGCATAAATTCCTTATATTCCGTTTTCAACTCAGTCTGGCTGGCAAGACGCTTTTCCAAGTTGAGAAAACGGTTAAGAGCCTGATGATATGATTCTCCTAAGGCTGGAGTATCATCTTTAAGCATAATTGGTACAACATAACGACCTTCGAAGGTACGATATGTGCCAATTTTATATTTTTGTTTACATATTTCATCCTCAGGACCGGAAATTTTACATTTCGACGGTTCTTCGGATTCCCAAAACCGTTGAACGATCTCATCGAGCGCACAAGAAGACGCGATGAGTGACGTAACGGGTGTGGCTGGAGATTGAGCCACTTCACATATTTCATCCTTAGGACCGGAAATTTTACATTTCGGCGGTTCTTCGGATTCCCAAAACCGTTGAACGATCTCATCGAGCGCACAAGAAGACGCGATGAGTGACGTAACGGGTGTGGCTGGAGTTTGAGCCACTTCACATATTTCATCCTTAGGACCGGAAATTTTACATTTCGACGGTTCTTCGGATTCCCAAAACCGTTGAACGCTCTCATCGAGCGCACTAGAAGACGCGATGAGTGACGTAACGGGTGTGGCTGGAGTTTGAGCCTCCACGTTTTGAAGAAACTGACCACTTATCACCCAGCCGAATACACTAGACAGTGCACATGGAAAACCAGGACCTGGGCAATAACGTGAACCAGTATATATCTGGTCAAAACAGTCTACTCCTAACAACAGATCGATCGGACCCGATTTATCAAAATCTTGGTCGGCGAGATCCAGATGTTTAAACTTTTCCTTGACAACCGACGGTAACGAAGTTGAAGGAACCATTGAAGTGATTTTAGGCAAAACCACTAATGGTATATCGAATTGGGGCGAGTCATTTGACCTAGGCACAATAGAGGCAAAAGTATAACCTTTAATATTACAAACATAATTTTGACCGAGACCGGTTACATTTAAATTACACTTTTTTATATGTAAACCTAACTGTCGCGCACAGCTACTTGTAATGAAAGAGTCCATCGAGCCACTATCTATGATTACACGAGCATACTGCCATGAACCATCCACCCTTCTCAACCGAACCACTGCTGAACCAATAATTTTGGTACTCATAGGTGACTTTGACATGTTTGGCTGAGTTGTACAAGTTAGGGAAGTGCTCATATTGGAATTCTCAGAAACCTTTAGGTCAATGGTATTAGCTTATAAACTTTTATGTTCTTCATGTAATAATGTGTTATGTTTTGAGTTACAAATGAAACACATGGACTTAGACTTGCAGTCTGCACTAGTGTGACCGGGCCTTAAGCAGTTTTGACATAATTGTAACTCTTTAACTAATTGTTGTCGCTGTCCTATATTCATAGAATGTACTTTACCACAGCGATATATTGAATGATTTTCATGACAATACGCACAGACAGCCTGATTAGGTTTATTATTATTTGAGTTCGAAGAAGTAATTAAGGAAGAATTTGATTGCCGAGAAAAATTATCTTTCTTTGTGTTATTGCGGTTCTGTTTATTTGTAGAATTGAATGACTGTAAATTGCTAGGTTGACAAACCTCTAATACCTTTATATAATTCTGTAAATAAACAATCAAATTATTAAATTTAGGAATTTCTTCGGTATTTTGTAATTCAAACCTTTTCCTAGTTTCTGTATCAAGCGGCCGAGATGCTATGTAAAATAAAAGAAATTCACTTAAATCATCAATATTTAACCCGCGCAAGGCACTAACACATTCATAAAGTGTGTTGGTTAATTTTGATAAGTTTGATAATGATGGCCGTTGGATCGGATTTAATTTTATTATTTTTTCTAAATAAGCGGTGGCTAAAATACGTTTATTATCATACCTGTCTAGCAATGCTGCATAAACAACAGAATAATTAGCTGATGTTATAGGAACACCCTTAGCTAGTGTCAGGGCATACCCAGACAGACATGACAACAAATAGTAAAATTTCTCTGTGTCCGACAACGAAACATTATTATGCACAAGCGACGTATAACTGTCTTTAAACATCTGCCAGTTCTCTATATTACCATCAAACTTAGCTATTTGCAATTTAGGTAGTTTCACTTGCGAATGCGCATGACCTTGACACAGTTCCGAGCGCGAACTTACGTTGAGAAAGTCGGCATACTCAATGACAAAATAATATAACTCGTCAAATGACAACAAATCATTATTTTCGATAACAAATTGAGGATTTAGTTTAAGTTGCAACCGGTTTACACGATCGTTGCATTCCAAGAAATTATCACGAATTTTATCAATTCTTTTATACCTAGCTCGAAAGGATGCTAATTTAGTTTTATATTCGTTCGTAATTTTTGCTAAGTCATAAAGTATTTGCATATTTTTAAACTCATATTCACGTTTTTTAATGGTTGACATTAATTCTCCTTCTGCCATGTTTTCGCTAAGCACTAATTGTGAAAGTACGAGTAATGTAGGTAGGTAGCAAAAGTTTAAATGGAAACTGAGTAATGGAACAGATATTCACAAAACACGTAGGTTTTAAAACTACGGACTATTACTTATAATCATAAATACACACCTCGCTGCTATTAATTAACCTTAGGTAGGTATCTAGGCTATCCAAAATAGTTCGAAAGCCTGAGTAACAAGATAGTACCTTATGGCATACAAATCGAACGATTAAGGGATTATTACAAGGGAATTAACGAGATAAGAAGTATGTACTCGTAAGCAATAGGTATTTACTATGGTATGGCACAGGTATGGAATTTCCTGTTTGATTCGAGATTGTTAGACAAATAGACAAATGCTAGGTGGGTAAGTACCTAGTTAATTTTAATCTATAATAAGTCTATTTATGAATAAATTAGTTATCCATATTTGGAAATAACTTTAATTGGAAATATTGAAATTAAGTGGGTAAATTTGAAATAAGTACGTGAGGAATGTCCTCACAGGAGGCACCATAAATTAATGTTGCGACTTCCTGAAAGAGTCACTGCATTCTCCGATCAACCCCAGAATCACAGTAAGGGAAAAAGTAAACACTGACCTGGATTCTTTGTGAACAGGACGTGGGGAAGGATCGCCCGCGGCAGGCAGTGAGAAAAGGAATAAAGTTCAAACCAGGGAGGTTCCCAGCCAGCCGCCACGAGGGCTCGTGGCGGCTGGCTGGGAACCTCCCTGGTTTGAACTTTATTCCTTTTCTCACTGCCTACACTTGTGGTACACCATCACACACTCGCGGATGAGGATTTAGAGTTGTTTTCGGCCAGCGAAGCTCTTAGGGTCGTTATTTTTGGAAATTATATTAGCGCAAAGCGCTGTTCAACTCAACTCGCACGCCATATTTATTTCGACTGTTTGGGCGACCAATCACAGATCGTCGCGGCGAATTAGGAAGTATGTATGGAAGGGGAAACGGAAATATAGATAGGTAATTTTATTAGGGTTTTAAAGTTAATGCTTACACAGTTTTCATCATGGACATTCAGATAACCTGCAAAAACTTTTACATATAATTTAATAGTATTAAAATTTACGTGGAGTAAATTCATTATAAAAACACGGTTTCACTTACGTTCATTCGGTTGGAATCGCCCGGCGAATAGGCGATTCCAACTGAGTTAACGTGAGTGAAACCGTGTTTTTATAGTGGGTACAGAATTTAAGGAAATGGCTTTATTAAGTTTGCCAATAATTGAATATTTCGAATTGTACTTTCGTACGGAATTGTGATTTCGACTGACTGTAAAATAAAAAAGATTTTAGATTTTACATACGGTACCGTCTTACAGACAAATTCGTAAAGAAACTGGATTTCTATATACGTTTCACTTTTACCACAGTATAATATGAATTGCGAGCAAAAGAAGCAAACATACATACACATTATCACGTCTGTATCCCTTTCAGGGTATACAGAGCTTAAGGCCTTATGAACCACATACCACGTATAGCGTGTAAATGGAAAATGGAATCAAAATAGTGATAAGTTGCTAGCCGCATCGTCTATTAACACGGTTCCTTAGATTTTCTTCGGCACTCTGATGTAAAACCACTCGCATTTACTCTTATTAAACTAAGAAATAAAATGAATGCGGGCGGAGCTTTTCACCATATTTTATTTCTTAATTTAATGAGAGTATATCAAAATAGCATGGTGAGTGCAAAATAAAACATTTATAAAAAAAATACTCGCATTTAGTCTCTACTAACGTCAACTTGAATATCATTCTTCACATAAACAAGTATAGTACGCACGCGACAAAAACTACAGAATCCCAAAGAGGCGATAGCTTAGATTGTATCTCGCCGTGTTCATTTACCCAATCTCTCAGATCTCAATTGGACACGACCTGCCGATTGTACTCGTAATATTTGCGATAAAACTACTTAGAAAACTTCCGTAAGCTCGGGATCAAAGTTCCGCCGCGGAGCTTTGCCAAAGCGACCGGAAGAAGAGAGAATAAGCACTTTCATATTTTCGCAATGTTTCAAGACTTTATGATATGACCGAAATATGATGCTTTGAGAGCTAGATTTTCTTGGAACGTAGGTTTTTGAAGTCAGTTAGGATATGGAATGCTTGTTGTTAACTTTCAACTTTCAAAGTACCAAACTTACCTTCGACGAGATTTGAAGATTATCTTATCTAGCTTAAAAATATATAATCAAGAAACATGAACAATAAAAAATTAGCAAACATTTATTTTCGTTATGCTATGGAAAAAAATACCTTAAATCTCTTAAAGATATATGAGTAATAGTCATGTTTTCAGTCAGAAATTTCTAACTAAACACATAGTAAGAAAATCATCATCATCATCATCATCAGGTCCTTTTTAGTCTCCACTACTGGAGCACGACCCTCTCTGTACTACTAAGGGCCATACTTGGCCAGAGCAGCCAGAGGACTTGGCCTACACTCTCCACGCTGGCCAGACGGGTTGGAGAGGTGTCTTAGATGTTTATAAGCTTTGTTTAGCTTGTATTTCCTAAGTCGCCTTCTACGACATCCACGGGAAGACTTGGAGTGGTCCTATTCTACTCTGCCGGATACCACACGGCTATTAAGTAAGAAAATGTTTTAATGAATTAAAAACAGAAATGGTTATGAGAACAGCTTTTTTACAAGTAACTGGAATTAGAATAACTTTGGCTTATGTAACGTTATGGCATACAGACCTTAAAATGGGGAGAAAATGCACGAGTTGTCATCTGAAGTACAAGTAATTACTGTAACTCCCACGCAGCGTAGAAAAAAAACGGTATTTAGATACCACACTAACATATATAATTATAAAAGAAAACGAAAGACCTAGAAAATACACATAGCATTATTCCGACAAAAAACACAATGAAAAGAATATGTAAAAATGTCCGCCTTTGGGAACACGTAACGAATAGAAAATCGTAGATTTGGCTCGGGTCCGGGTTTAAATATGTCTCTATCCTCACTACCCGCATGAAAACATGTAAATGAGCGATCGGCGCCCTCTACACAATATTAAGGCCGCAGCTGCGACTTTATCAGAGAAACAATATCGCGTTATCACCTGAGAATTATTGAGGAGTCGGGCGTGCCCGGGCCCGGGTGCGCTCGGGTATGCTGGTATGTGCTCAATATTCCGGGTTGGCGACGACATATCGTAATGCTAATTTGCCAATCGGAAAATGTGGATGTAAATGGAAAATGGCCCGTGTCAGCTGTCTCAGGTTTTGTGAAAATTTTCTTCAAAAGTATTTTTGTTTGTATTTTACGTTTAAATATGTAAAACGACAACAAGAAGGCACCGGTGTTAAATAACTAAAAGCCACATCCAAGACCAGAAATAGAATATAGATATAGACCTACAATGTTCTATTTCTATGAAGAGGAGGTTATAAAAACTTTCTCAGACTCATTGTTGATTGATCGTAATTCTTGCAAGTTGCCAAAAGTTAGATATTTACTCAAGAATGTACACCAACGTTTTAAAACGGTAGAAGCAAAGTAAGCTTTCGCAATGCACACCTTCGATTTCTTTTCCGATTTTAAAACCACATTTTAAAAGTAATCTGCACATATTTTTACGTCACGTTCAGCATTATAAGAGCAGCAGCTCGCCGCAAATGCGATCGTCTAAATGCATGTACACTGCAGCGAGCGCAGCGCGACGGACACTTCGATTTGCATGGCGACCTTGTGACACAGATACGCATCCCATTTCACCAACTCAACATAACTTATTCTTGGGATGACAGTAGACTTAGGACTTCAATGGGGTGCCTCCGTGGTCCAGTGGTTAAGGCGTTTGCCTGTTGACCCGGGTCGTGGGTTCGATTCCCACCGGAAGCATACTTTGTTTAGTTGTTTCCAGTTTGGTTAGGACATGGCAGGCTTGAATCACCTGATTGTCCGATAATAAAGATGATTCCGTGCTTCGGAAGGCACGTTAAGCCGGTGGTCCCGGCTGCCATCTGGTAGTCGTTAAAGGAACCACGTCAGAGGCCGAGAGGCGGTTCCGAAGAACTCTGACACCAGGGTGTGCATGGTCGATTGACCGTGACACCCACTCGAAATGATGATGAATGGGGTGCCCATATCTCCTATGCGGGTAAACTTAGCTCAGCTGTTTACGGTTAGAAGAATCAGTTAACTAACGTTGATACTACGCGTTTGATATACTTGAGTTCCTTTAATAGAGTTGTCTTATGGTATATTACTGTGGGGTAACCCAGCAGAAGTTAATAGCATTTTTGTCATTTAAAACGTGATATCAAATCCATATACAAACTAGGTGCAGAAATGTCTTAGAGAATTGTTGAAAAAATATAAATATTTTGATATTCCCCTCGCAATACATATTTGAAAATGTAATGTTTGTGTAATTATCTTCATCTGTCCAAGAAAAATAGTGACATCCGCAACAGGTAAGTATACGAGAAATTAAAATAAATTAGCTACAACAACTTTTCGATTACAAAAAACAATGGATTAAGTCCTGCAGAAATATTAGCTCTGCTATTTGTTAAATTTAAGACTGCTGTTAAAAATCAATTACTTAAAATGCATACTACTGCATTAATAACTATCTAACAAATAAAACTGCATGGAAGTAATACATTCAATAAATTGTTATATTCAATGCAAAGAATTTAATTTGTTATAAATAAAAGCCCTTCAGGCACGTAGGGACCATTACTGGACTGAGTTTCTTTATTTGTATTCTTCTTAGTTTCGTTCCGAAACGCTAGAACTTTATCGTTCATTAGGAGATTAATTATAATTATATGACGTTCATTAGGAGACATATGATATCCAAATTTGAATACAATTTTATTTCATTTCTAGTGATATAGTGTTTTTCCCTCTAGGCCTCCGTGGTGTCAGGCTTATAAAAAGTTGTGTCAGCTCATCCAGCCTTTGTACCTATTATTTTCTTTTAAGTTGTTACATATTGTTTCTTATTTTTTCCTAATAATGGTGCAAAAAATAGTATTTTCTTTCTTCTTTCTTTCTCATCTCATTATTTTGTGCAAGAACAAACATGGATAATTAATTGGACACCCATAAAGACTTTGCTAAAACATGCTTTAGCTCTAACGTAATTATCGATTCTTGCATTAACTGGAATCATGTTGACAGTTGGTCTAAAAGTGTATTGACACCATTGATCTACACATATATTACATTCGGTATGATGCCTCTTCATAGGAGCGTTTTCCCGGGCGAATCTTCTGCTTTCGTTACTACGAACGGCGACAGCATTTACTGGTTTGATTTATCTCATTTTCATAGCCGTGTGGTATCCGGCAGAGTAGAATAGGACCACTCCAAGTCTTCCCGTGGATGTCGTAGAAGGCGACTTAGGAAATACAAGCTAAACAAAGCTTATAAACATCTAAGACACCTCTCCAACCCGTCTGGCCAGCGTGGAGAGTGTAGGCCAAGTCCTCTGGCTGCTCTGGCCAAGTATGGCCCTAGTAGTACAGAGAGGGTCGTGCTCCTGTAGTGGAGACTAAAAAGGACCTGATGATGATTTATCTCATTTGACCGCATCCGAGCATCGCTGTTATGCCAGCAATAATACTGTTATATGATTAGGCAAAGTTTTTACGGCCAGCCATCTTCTAACGCCAAACCTCCTTAAGTACCTTCTAAACTGCAGCCTGTGTAAATAAAATACAAATATTGGCTCGCGCTGAGCATCAAACCCAAAGCTCCGCGAGTAGCAGGCTATCGTGTTAACAATTAAGCCACTCTGTATATCCTTGATCAAATATATCAGACACATCTCATTCATGGCAACGTCCTCACAAGCCGACGCCATCACCGCGCTCGCTGAAATAGTATTGACACGCGTAGTGCATGTAATATTTACGAGAGTCTGCAGTATAATTTCAATTCGCAAAATCTCAAACAGAATATGACATAGAGTATGTGCAAGCTCAAAATATTGCTAAGATATACATGTATTTCATCCTCTTGTATGATTTGCCAACACAGACGCCTCCGCTTGCTTAAATCGTATTTACACGTGTGGTGTGTGCAAAAGTGAGCTGTATGATTTCGATGCAAGAAACTCTAGCTTGACTGTGACTTAGTGTGCTTGAGATTTCATGTTGGACGTAATATAGACAGATTCCATGTTTGTGTATCTATTTGTCCTTATTTGGAAATACTGTTTTTAAACATTCGTGTATGCAATTTCAAGCATTCGCAATCACGATCATCGTTATTCTTACTACGGGACTTACCTGTAATGTTGCCGAAATATTAGAGGACTCCCAATCGTAGGTTAGTCCCGAAGCAACGATTATAATGTTACTATCTGTTACCCGAGGCTCAGCCCACGTTAATGTCGATCCCTCGGGAACAGTAGAATTTCCCGAAATAAAAGGTACCCTACGTCCTTCCCCAGGCTTCAAACTACCTCCATATCAAATTTCATACAAATTGGTTCAATAGTTGAAGCGTGAAAAGGTGTCAGACAGAAAGGCAGACAGACAGAGTTACTTTCGTATTTATAATATTAGTATGGAAGTATGAAGTATGGATGTATGTTGTATTTGAATAATAAACACATGTCTAAAGACTTGTACAAATTGCACTCGTATAATACGACGAATACTATAAAACGAGATCTATAAAACATATAACAAGCTCGTTCAAATTGTATCGACACGCGTGGCGTGGCGCGTGCAATATTTACGAGGCTGCAGTAACATTGCAATACACTAGTGACGTGACTGCGGTGTACCCCGTGTTCTGTACACCTGCACTCGCACAAATTGCTACACGCTTATTTTCTATTACCCTTTTACATTTGAAAGTATAAATAAAGATTTAAGACGTCGTTAAGCAAACAATTGATGATGTTTGATATAGTTTGATTTATCCGTTACTCATTGAACATAATTAACAATTTTTGACGTAAAACATCTATAAGTTCGGTACTATACATGGGGTAACAACCATGTCAGAAAACCGGACCGTAATGAATTGATCAATATCGTCTGGCATTAATAACTACAAAACTATTCGTCGTAGTGTATAAGTCTTCACAATAACAGTACAGAATTGTTGGAAGAAAACCTTAGGTTGAAAGAATGTTTAGAGCAAGCTAACGAGTGCCGTATGGTACATGAACGGGCCCTATGTCGCATAAATGAGTTAGAACAAAGCTTATACGATGCACAAAAATCTGCATTAGAGATACAAGATCAAAAAGATACCGAAATATGTAACAAAACGCTTCATTTGTACAGCGAACTCATGGAGTGTGGCTCGGGACCGGTCATGGAAATACCTGCGAGTACTCCGCAGTCACAGTATTTTATTTTAAATAGTCATAATAAAATTAAAAATATGTAAAAATTAATAGAATAATAAAACGCACTAAGAAAGTATTATCTAAACAAAAAAAATGTAAATCTTTAGCGCAGTTAAGTAGGGAAAAACTGTGTTTGTCTAAGGAACTAAGATCATGTGAAGATGACCTATATATGGCTAGCCGTATATATGACACCGAGATTCATGAGTTGCAGTCACAGGTCTCGGAATTGCAACAGTCCTTAAATAATTTATCAAAAATGTATGAATTGTCCCAAAAAGATATAAGTAAATATATTTTAGAGGCCAAAGAATTTGTGGCTGAAGCTCACTATAATAAAGAGCGGTATGATGCTCTCTTACAAAAGCAGCAGTGCTATAGTACTCCTGAAACGGCAATTACAATGTCACCTGTAATAGCCATTGTTCCTGAGTCTAGAGAATGTGATACTGGTAAATGTAACTTAGAAACAAGGATAGGTACGATAGATAATAGTTTTAATAAAAAAAGGTTTTGTAACAAATTATTAATATACTCTGATAAATTAGGTCAAGGTCTTAGTAGCATAATTTTGAGTCACCTCAACCATAACTGTTCTGTCTACAACACATGTACACCCGGCGCTTCTTATTTAGACCTGGTAAACAGTATTACTTGTGACAGTCTTGATGAAAACTGTACAATATTAATATTATGTGGTGACAGTTCCTCTGTATCAAAAAGGAATATTAAACAAAGTATGGACAAATTAATTAATATAAATGAAAGAACACAATGTAAATTTATGATATGTGCCTTTCCGTATTCGGAATCTTTAGATAGGAAAAGAAACGAGCACATACACAATTTAAATGTACATATGTACAACATGACGTGTCGTCATGGCGATTTTATTTTTTATTTAGATATAAATAAGTTTATAAGTAGATTTAAGTTGACTAACGATACTATGTATCTTCCTTTTAATTTTAAAAGACAAATAGCTACAGTAGTAGCTTTTAATTTACAAACTTCTGTTGTATGTAGTACAACTGCAAATAATTTTAAATTTGACACAGGTATTGCAACTAATGATATACCTAAAATACAAAATCCTCAGTCTGGTTTAAACTAATTAATAAGACAACAGTCGAGGCTAAAGAATTAAATATTTTTCATCAGAATGTCCAAGGCCTGACTAGCAAATTGTTAGAATTAGAGTTGTTTATAAACAGTAAAGATTTGCATGTAGTTTGTGTGACTGAACATTTTATGCAGTCGCACCAGCAACAATTCAATGTAGAAAATTATTTATTGACAAGCTCTTACACCCGAGAGACTAAAGAGAAAGGCGGTAGCTTAATTCTAACTCGAAGTGACGTAAAATGTAAAGAACGTAAGGATATTGTTAGTCTTTCGGTAGATTGTAATGTTGAGCTGTCATGTATCGAACTAGGGAATTATATTATAGTATGTGTATACAGACCCCCAAGATCAGATTATAATACTTTAGAATCAATTATTGAAGATGTCTTGAGAAAATTATGTTGTTGTCGCAAAAATATTATAGTGTGCGGTGACTTTAATGTTGATTTGTTAGTTACAACAACTGAAAGTGTTCGATTTTTAAATGTCTTTAAATCATTTGATTTGGTTAATTTGTTTTTGGAACCAACTAGAGTTACTGAAGATTCTGCAACGTGCATAGATAATGTTTTCTGCAATTGCACTGCTGTTGACAAATATATAACTAAAAATCTAACCTCGGATCACTACGGTCAGTTTGTAAAACTTATAAATGATGTAGAAGTAGACTTACCAAAAGTAACCTTTAGATCTATAACCAAAGCTAAAATAAATGTATTTAAGAAAAAAATATCTGAAAAAATGCCCCTAATTGAAGAAACTAGAGATGATCCGGATGCTCTATATAATAAAATGTTTGGTGTTATTGAATCGGAATTCAACAATACATTCAAAATTAAAAAATGTACTAAACGTATCGGTAAAAAATTTAGTGAATGGGCTACAACTGGTATTTACGTTAGTAGAAACAGGTTATACGAATTATTAGCTATGAAAGCTTACAATAAAAATACTGAATTTATTAATTATGTTAGAACTTACTCTAAGGTTTTTAAAAAGGCGTGCCTGTGCGCAAAATCTTTATATACAAGAAAAGCTATTCTAGATTCTCATGATAAGATAAAGACCACTTGGAAAATTATTAACATGGAAACCGGGAAAACTAAAAATCATGACAACAAACTAGAAATAAAAGTAGATAATAAGATCCTCAGTACTAATGAAGACGTCGCAAAATATTTCGAAGATTTCTTTACTAACATTCCCGTAAATACTACTGCCTCCTTACGTTCATCATCTGAGGAATCTAAAAAACTATTAACAAGCTGTATACCAGAATGTAACAATCATTTAATATTTCAACATGTAACACCTCAAATAATCATTGATACATTTAAGAGTTTGAACAATAAGAAAACTGGAGATTTGTGGGATATCTCTGTAGCTGTCATTAGTAACATCATTGAAGCAATTGCACCATATTTAGCTTCTGTATTTAATAAGTGTGTAGATACTGGGACATTTCCTGACTTGATGAAGTTAAGTAAAGTCATTCCTTTGTACAAATCTGGCGATAAAAATGATCCCACTAATTACCGCACCATTTCTATTCTGCCAGCTCTTAGTAAAATATTTGAAAAAATGATTTTTAATCAGTTATTAGCTTTTTTTAACATAAATAGCCTCTTCCATCGTGAACAGTATGGATTTACAAAGGGTCGGTCAACTACAGACGCGGGTGTAGCTCTGTTGAAATACATATATGATGCTTGGGAGGGAAAACAAAATGCTATTGGTGTTTTTTGTGATCTTTCCAAAGCCTTTGATTGCGTAGACCACAATACTCTTCTCTCCAAGCTGGAGCACTATGGAATAAAAGGTAAATCTCGCGATTTACTTGAATCTTATTTAAGTGGCCGAACTCAAAAAGTTAGTTTAGATAGGGTACAATCCTCCGGATCATCGGTTAAGATGGGCGTACCCCAGGGCTCTATCCTAGGGCCTCTGTTATTCCTCATTTACATCAATGACCTACCTTACTGTGTCAATACATGTAAGGCTGTACTATTTGCCGATGACACTTCTCTTGTCTTCAAAATTGATAGACAAACTAATTCTTTTGACGTGGTTAATAGTACTTTAGCTCAAGTGTTGGATTGGTTCACAGCGAACAATCTATTGTTGAACGCTAAGAAAACGAAATGTATTAAATTTTGCTTACCAAATGTTACAAAAATTCCAACTCAAATAGTAATGGATAATGAACCACTAGATTTAACTGATAAAACAACATTTCTTGGAATAACTCTTGATCATCATCATCATCATTTCGAGTAGGTGTCACGGTCAATCGACCATGCACACCCTGGTGTCAGAGTTGTTCGGAACCGCCTCTCGGCCTCTGACGTGGTTCCTTTAACGACTACCAGATGGCAGCCGGGACCACCAGCTTAACGTGCCTTCCGAAGCACGGAATCATCTATATTATCAGACAATCAGGTGATTCAAGCTTGCAATGTCCTAACCAAACTGGAAACAACTAAACAAAGTATGCTTCCGGTGGGAATCGAACCCACGACCCCCGGGTCAACAGGCAAACGCCTTAACCACTGGACCACAGAGGCTGTTATAACTCTTGATGCCGGGCTTCAATGGGGTGCCCATATTACTACGTTAGCGGGTAAACTTAGTTCTGCAGCTTATGCTGTCAGGAGAATTAGACAACTGACTGATGTTGATACTGCGCGTTTGGTATATTTCAGTTACTTTCATAGTGTTATGTCTTATGCGATTTTACTATGGGGTAACGCTGCAGAAGTAAACACCATATTTGTCCTGCAGAAACGCGCTATTAGATCTATATATAAACTTGGTGCTAGAGAATCTCTTAGAGAATTGTTTAAAGATATAAATATTTTAACTTTACCTTCTCAGTACATATTTGCGAATATTATGTTTGTGCGCTATAATCTTGATTTATATAAGAAAAATAGTGATATCCATGACCGAAACACGAGAAATAAAAATAAATTAGCTACACCAGTATTACGATTGCAGAAAACTATGAATTCATTTTTGGGTTTAGGAGTACGCTTCTATAATAAAATTCCTGCAGAAATATTAGGTCTGCCTTTACTTAAGTTCAAAACGATTGTAAAAAACCAGTTAATAAAAAAGGCTTATTACTGCATTGATGATTATATTACTGATAAAAATGCGTGGAAATTTATATAAATTTATTTAATGTTAACAATTATTAAATGTTAAAATTAATCTATAGTATGAAAAATTGTATTTAATGTTAACAATGTATTCAGAGCCCTTCAGGCACATAGGGACCAAGGCTGGATTGAGTTTCTTTCGGCGTATTCTTCTCACCAGTGGTCGTTCCGAAACGCTAGTAGTATTTCAATTTTGCATATATAAAAAAATATATAAGAAATAAAAATATGACGTTCAAAAAGAGATACATGTATCCAATTTTGAATAAAAATCTTTGACTTTTGACTTTTTTGACTTTCGTAGAAACATAATTTTAGTGACATTATTTAGCGTTAAAAGTCAACTCATTGCTAAGACCTTGAGTTTGCATCGCGGCATCTGGTTTACTTTTAATCTTTAACACTAAAAGCGACTCGCTGATATAGACGCCCACCCGATTTTTTTCTAACCACCATACCAGTGTGACAGTTTGGTGTAACGGCATTTAGTGTCGTTCATTATGTTCTCTTAAAAGGATTGCATTGTTCAGCCATACCTTTGTTTTATGAAATACAGAAGCACTTCCACAATAAGGGAATGTTTTAACAATGCTAGTCGTGATACGATTTTGTAACCCTTTCGGCTAACAGTAGTTGATAGGCGCAGCAATAGAGGTAAGCCCGGTTAGGCCACCCGTAATACCGGCCAAGTCTGATCCGTTCTAATTGTTGCTGGAACCATGCCATGTAATCCACGATGTCTCTAACCATTCAATGTATGCGACACAGACACATACAGTTGCACCGCGGTACCTGTTATATCTATACTAATATTATAATACTTAATACTGATATTATAAAGCTGAAGTGTTTGTTTGTTTGAACGCGCTAATCTCAGGAACTACTGGTTCAAGAGACCTTGAGTTTACATCGCAGCATCTGGTTTTCTTTCAATCTTCAACACTAAAAGTGACTCGCTCATATAGACGTTTCACGTTGAAACCAACGGCCGTGTCCGACACAGTCCCACCCAACTTTTTTCTGTATAAAGGATAAAATATTAACAAAATAAACATTTCTTATTTTTATTTATACCTATATCCTTTAAATATTTTTAAAGGAATTTAGAATACGAGAATGGAGTTGTGTAAGAAAACTAATAATTCCCTACAAAAAAGTACTAAAACGAATACTTTGAAAGCAGATTGCAAAAGTTCTATAGAGGACCTACTTCTACCTTGGAATTTTTATTAGGTTTTTCATTACCAAAACGTCGTTAAGGTAAACGGGAGCCGAGTAATAAGTCCCGGAATGTTTCTCCGAATAAAGCGGCTATAAAGTTTAGAGAGAGTCGAACCCGCGACCTGTGCGGCAATCCAATCGCCATCGACCAAGCTTTTATTGTCGGGGCCTTGGCAGTCCGCTCGTGCCTAGGCAATGGTATTTTCTGTACTACAAAAGGCTATTTAACTTATATCAAGTCAAATAGTACAGTTCAATGCTGCTCTATTTAATACTCGACTAAATAGTCCCATAATTGTGAAAAAGAACTGGGTCATTTCAGAAGTCTTATGACATCGCGTAAAAATACAATTTCCCAAGATAGCTATGCTGGATAGTTAAATTATTTACTATTAAAAGATTTTACCTCACATGCCGCCTTGTGCCTCCATCATTAGTTTTGGTTGAGACGCAGTTTAAGTTATACACAAAAATATTGTTAAATTCCAAAAAATTTTTAAAAAATTAAAAAAAAAATTGCGTAATATTCATATCAACAGGTATATTGTATGATTGGAGAAACTACAGTTGAAAGGAAGAAATGAATGAAAAAGCATATATATGAGAGAACTTACTTCAGCTCTGTAGTTTTAAGGAATATTTTAATTATTGTTGATGAATATTTTAATTATTGTTGTTGTTGATTTAAGATGTATACTTATTACATCTTGGTAAATGACAGCTGAGTCTGGAAATATTTCCGCCATAAAGCTCGCTCGCGCGCCGAGTCGGTTAGTAGTAACTTTTTGTGCTCCGGACAATAAATTCCTAAAGTATGTAATTAACTTCAAGTTCTCGGACAAAATGTATATCATGGTGCAAATAAAACAGTGACCGATTTTTTCCAATACCGATAACAGTTGCTTTTGTGCTGCTTATAGTGATAATATAACTTAATCACATTGGTGCATCGTGTTTAGGTTAGAACTTGTTTACGCGACACAGCGGTGAGTCATACCGGGCGCTCGGCTACCATTTACCGCTCGCTTGTATTTGTTTTACGGTGACACTCGTCTCTTCGTGATTTAATTACTATCATCATGGAGAAATGTTTGGCTTGTAATTCCGGCATTAAAACGACTGAGTTGCTTCGCTGTGACCCTTGTCAGGGAGCTTATCACCATAAATGCTTGAATATGGACTTAATCACATATAAAACGATCCTGAATAGCAACAATGCGTGGAGCTGTCCTTCGTGCGTAAACATAACAAGACGTAAAGGTGATAATACAAATACTCCGGTGCGCCGCGCGTACGGCCTCAATGAGTCATCGATGTCCTGCGATAATTCAATCGATCATAGCAGTGCTTCTCCAGACGACGAGACTATTACACTTCGTCAGATTAGCCTTTTATTGGACTCTAAGTTCCAAAAATTTAAGCAGGATATTTTTACAGAAATACAGTCTGTAGTGAAAATAGAAGTGCAATCTGCGATCACCAATCTAAAGAGTGACTTTAGTGCCACCACAAAGTATTTAGAGGAAGGCCACAATGAGATGAAGTCTAATTTGAGCTCTGTCAATTTAAAGGTTCAGGAACTCGATTCCCAAAATTCAAAATTACAAAATGATCTTCGTGACTTTGACCGCAGGATCAAGACAAATGAAATGTTATCTCGAAGCTCAAATTTGGAAATTCAGGCTGTGCCCGAAAAGCGTAGCGAAAATGTTGTGAATATATTTAAAAAACTATGCGACGTCATCGGATACCCAATTTTGGACTCTGAAATATATGCGTGCCGCAGAATCGCTAAAATTGATAATACTTCAAGTCGTCCACGCAATTTGTTGATCACCCTCCCCTCACCTCGCCATCGGGACAGCATCTTGTCAGCCGTCAGGCGTTTTAATAAGACGCACTCCTCGGACCCCCTGAACTCCACTCACCTTGAGATTACCGGCACCATACAAAAAATATATGTGGTGGAGCACTTATCACCGGACTGCAAGAAACTTCATGCAGCGGTACGAAAAGCTGCTAAAGAAAAGGCCTACACCTTTGTATGCGTTAAATTCGGTAAAGTTTACGTTAGAAAGGATGAGAAATCTCCAGCCATTTTGATCCGAGACATGGACAGTTTAAATAAAATAGTTTAAGTTGCCAAACCATTAAATTTCTCTCAATTTTGTTCTCAATTGGCTCAATTTTGGGGCTATTGCTGTTTATCGTTTTTATTAATGATTTGATTGATAATATTGAAGGCAATTGTCTGCTATACGCAGATGATTTAAAGGTGTATCGCACTGTTTCTAATTACACTGAGTGTGCTCAACTACAAAATGACGTTGATATGGTTCATAACTGGTGTGTATCCAACTCTATGTTCCTAAATGTTAAAAAATGTTATATTATTTCATTTTGTACTAAAGAACCAAAATTTATATTCAACTATAATATCAACAATCAGAAACTGGAGCGTAAAGACGTAGCCAAAGATTTAGGTGTTACTTTTGATTACCAGCTTTCTTTCCGTTCTCATTTTAGCCAGGTTATTACCAAGTGCAACAAGCTTAATGGCTTCATACTTCGCATATCTAAGCCGTTTAAAAATCCTAGTACTGCAAGTTACTTATTCTCAGCCATAGTACGTCCTATAGTTGAATATGGATCAGTCATTTGGTCGCCGTATTATAAAGTTCACCAGGACAACATTGAACGAGTCCAAAAGCGATATTTGACTGCTATCTGTCGCAGATATGGGCTTTACAGAAGTTTAGAGTCCTACGATACTAAGTTAAGTTACTTTAAAACATCTTCCTTAATCTCTCGT
Source organism: Elegia similella (assembly GCA_947532085.1). Classification (NCBI taxonomy): domain Eukaryota; kingdom Metazoa; phylum Arthropoda; class Insecta; order Lepidoptera; family Pyralidae; genus Elegia; species Elegia similella. The sequence goes on from OX383939.1 coordinate 455,278, forward strand.
AGACGAAGAAATGAACTCCTCTTTTTATATAAAATATTACATTACTATGTTGACTGTCCTGAACTATTAAAGCAAATAAATTTTAATACGAATCATCGTTCTCGCAATCCTCATACATTTTCAGTTCAGTCTTTTAAAAATAACGTCTCCTTCAACAATCCTCTTTCAGTTATGTGTAGATCGTACAACAAAATTAAAATAGAAGGCTTAGATATCTTCGGTCTAAGCTTCAGACAATTCCGCAATACTATAATTCAGTTGTTCCCTTAGGATGGTCATTGGGAATATATATTTTCTATAAACAATACCTTATATATTATTAATACTATTGTTTCGTTATTACAATAATTATTTGTTACTTTTACTTTAGCAAACGTTGTAACCTGAGTACTTGTTATAGTTCTGTTAATGGCTCTTTTAGTTGATCATGCTGTGTACACTAATTTTGGACATTTTACTAGTTCACACAATATATTTAATTTGTTACTAGTTTATTAGTATTAAACGCAAATTTGTAAACTGTCTGTATGTGTACTTAAATAAATAAATAAAAAATAAAATAAAAAAAATAAAAAACTAAAATGTTGCCGGAATCGAACCCGCGACCTGCCCGGCAGTTTAATTGCCATCGATCGCCGTTTTACTGCCGGTGACTTGGCGACCCGATCATGCCTAAGGTTGGGTATTTTCTGTACTGTAAAAGGTTACTTTTGCTTGTAAAACACCAAACTGTAGACATCAATAATACTTCATAGAAGAGTTTTACTCGAAAATAGTACGGGCGGCGGAATATTTACGTGTGGAAATGTCGGTTTTTTTTTTGAGATACTATGTTTGTTTAGCATTGCTCTCATAGACCCCTTGAGAATAAACAGTTCAACCAATCAGCGCGTATACAATAATCTTTCATATAAGTAAAAAACCGACTTCAATCAAATAATTGAACCGATTTTGATGAAATTTAAATGAGACCAATTTGAAAGCATACCATTTCAATCAAAAAAGGTTCCTAAATGACGGAGTTCGTAAAAAAACCAAACGAATTGACACCTCCTTCTTTTTTTTTTAAGTTGGTTAAACATTTTAAGTAATTCTCTTTCCAAACGAATTAAACGAATTGACACCTCCTCCTTTTTTTTGAAGTTAGTTAAACATTTTAAGTAATTCTCTTTCCAAACGAATTGACACCGCCTCCTTTTTTTTGAAGTTGGTTAAACGTTTTAAATAATTCTCTTCAGAACAGTTTCACTATGTATAAGTAAGTATATGTCATTTTGTTAAGGGTAAGTGTGTTTAGAGTTTGGTAAAGAAAGATTGCATTTAGAAATTTTCTCAAGGATTATTAGTACCTACTTTTAATTTCTACCAATGTCAGGTCTACTATTTGGGTAATTCAGCCGACATCAACCAGTAAGTACGCTGTAAAGTCCCATGTCGCACTTAGTCTGCACTCTGTTTACTGCCCATTGAGAAATAAATTAGACTGTACATGGTATGTCTGTATGTTACCTGTCTAGTAGAGTCTACATTTTCAACGTTATTTTCGATCATCATCATTTCGTGTAGGTGATACGATCAATCGACTATGCTCACCCTGGTGTCAGAGTTCATCGAAACCGCCTCTTGGCCTCTGTCGAGGTTCCTTTAACGACTACCAGATAGCAGCCGGGACCAACGGCTTAACATGCCTTCCAAAGCACGGAATCATCTTTATTATCAGACAATCAGGTGGTTCAAGCCTGCAATGTCCTAACCAAACTGGAAACAACTAAACAGAGTATGCTTCCGGTGGGAATCGAACCACGACCCCCGGGTCTACGAACAAACGCCTTAACCACCAGACCACAAAGGTAGTTATTTTCAATCATAGGACAGCAGCGATGCAGGTTGTGCGCAATGCCGCGTGTCGCGCCTAGTGTCAGCCCGCTGTATTTCCCTGCGGGTCGCTCGGACAACACATTTATAACCAGAGCGATATTGCGCGTCTGTTTGCTCGCTACCGTGTTATTGCCATGAGTATTAATAAACGAAATGAACAGTAAATATGGGTCACAATACCTACATTTTCATAGTTATTTTGAGGTAGAGAAAACAAATTCCTAGTGAAGGCAAATATTTATACTTGATTTTGAGAGGTGTGTTTCTTTGCGGTTCTAGAGCTTTTGACAATCACTGTGGCTCAGTGGTGTGGTGATATATTATCGTTTCCCATGACACAAGTTCATAACTTTGTGCGGGGCTAGCTCAATATGTATGATTTTTCCCTAATATAATTTATTTATTTTATTCATCTACTTAAGGAGGATTATCTTTACAAGCAGCCCGCCCCAGATGAGTAAAAGAACAAGATTCCAAAATGTCTCATAAACACGAAACAGTAACAACACGCTGTAAATATTTGTGCACCTGACTCATTGATGTTATTGAGTTATGAGTTCGAGTCGTTTGTACGTTTATTATATTTACCAGTAATTACAAGCCGTCAGTTATTCTATGTGGGAGGTACATCATGTACATGATGTCAGTAAGTCAGATGCGTAAATACTTCGAACACGTTATACTTCACAGATTATTTGTTGCAGATTACAATAAAAGTAACTTGTAACTTGCACAACCTAGATATCTTTAATACAAGTGTGACGTCGGCGAGGGCGACGCTGAGCCGTAGCTTTTTCCTAACTTAGTCTGAACTTAAGCTTACTAGGTGTTTGAGCCGTAATACTAGTATATTCCAAATTACCATATTGTCAGTCTATCATTAATGTACCTAATTAGTTTGTTATTTTGCAGATATTTATGTCCACGCTTTGTTTTATAAACTATTTTCTATTTGCGAATACCTCTTATTGGCAAACTAATACTTAATTGAATGTCTATTTGCTGTTGGTCATCCTTTCTGAAATAAATAAATAAAAGTCATATAGTCCAGCTCATCGTATCTAAAAGAAGCAACACTAAGTAATTCAATCGACTCAAGACACAAACAACAGCGTTAAACTGCTTCGGTAAAACTCTTTTCTTATTGTGTAGCAAGTCAGTACACCTTGCAATATGTTGCAATTCTCTTCAACGATGCAAATGTTTCTGTGCACTCGAGTAAAAGTAGATAATATGAAAATTGAAATCGACGTGAATTTCGATTCGCCCGAGAATCGCATAGTATTATTACGAGACACGGATTTTCTCCGTTCTATTCGTGTACAGAAATACATGCACACAAAAAGTTGGTATTGTATTCGGAGCTGTACAGAAATAAAAGTGCACACAAAAACGCAGCGAAGAAAGCGATGCAAAAACGCACATTAGGGTAACGACCGCTGCAGCCGAGTGCAGCTATTTCCAGGCCAATGGAGTGATTTCCTGAAAGCCTGCCCCTCCACGCTGCCGAGCTTACACAGGGAGCTACGAGACATTCTGGTGTCATGTCATCTTATCTATCCATTATAAACAGAGCAATATAATCATGACTAATTATTGAGGAGCCCACTGGTCACTGGCCTAGTGGTCGTGAGCGGTAATAACGCTTACGCAAGTTAAGCAACCCTAGCCACAGTCCTCATTGTGATGGGTGACCGCAAATGTTACAAAAAAATCTCGAGCTATTCCGTACTTCAGAAGGCACGTTAAGCCGTTGGTCCCGGTTGTCATCATTGATGGCATTCTTTAAGCTATGTCAGATGCCTGTAGGCAGCTAGAAAAATCTAACCAGTGTTGGCAACTTACACATACGAAAAACAAACAACTATTGAAACTTGTCAAAACGCTCATCAGACCTGCAATACCGAGTGCAATTATTTCAAAGTCAATAGAGTGCTTTCCTGAAAGCTCCACGCCGTCTTTCTAAGACCAAAAGCTAGGTAGCTTTTGAGGATGTAATGAGATCTAACCTAACCATTTGTTCACTGCATCATTGCTCTCTTTATCCGAGCGTTTTTCCAGTTGCATCTTCAGCGGTGGTTCGTCGTAGTCATAGTAGTGCATGTGCAACAAAACTATTTTCAGTAATTAGTAGATGGACTTATTTATTCAGAGCCCATGACAGCCTTTTCATAACTTCGGAGTAAGCGCAGCACACCTCTCGATCTCGACCGAGCAGCACCGAACTCGAACGGGCAACACCGGTATTGCCCGTTCGAGTTCGCAATTTGAGGGTCCCATCTAGTGGACGCCAAGCCATCACCTGCCAGTTATAGTCAGATATCATAATGGTAGGTGCCTGACCCTTTGCAATAACCCAGCACAAGTCCAACCACATTTCAATGCCATAATCCATTAATTTATCTTTTAAAATGCAATAGTTGCTGCTCCGGCCATAACCTGTTCAAGGACATATCATACATTGGTATTTCTGGGAACGGTTTCTGGCTGGAGACCAACATTACATCAACTTCTCCAAAGGGCCTATACGTGTTGGATCTATATCCCCTCGCAAGCCTCTCAAAAGACCGGGGTAACAGCCGTGACACCAAAGGAGACATAAATAATATTCCATTACATTTTCTAAACTAGCGTCTAGCTCTCAGACTGCGACGCGAGACGGCCACACAATGCCTATGCAGGCTTTTCTCGTGTCGCTGTAGCTGTGGCCAAGATAACGCCTTCGCTATTGCAAGGGATTGTGTGGAGTGGACTTCATTCAATGTGTCCTTTGCCTAAAAGGGTATACTTAGGCACACGTTATATAGTTATTATAAACATACTTATGTAGATAGAGACTATGGCCAGGTTTAACATTTGGTTGTTATCTGCATCGCCTACGCTTATTGATATGATACCTTATTTTTTGGCCCTCGTCTTCAGTTCTGGATATATTACGTATATATTATATAAAGTAAATATATTAAGTAAAACAAGCAGCTTGTACATTCTGCCTTAGTTTCTTTTCTCCGTAACCATTATAAGTAGAAAAAAAACCCACACAACCCACCAAAATCCGGCTCGAAGGACCATTCCGTAGGGATCTTGGGGCTTCTATCCTTATATTGTGTAGAATAATAATACTGCACAAGATAACTGAATTTATATATTGAGACAAGAGGATTAAAAACTGAATTTTAACTAAACTGTTGATCAAGGATTAAAAATAGCTGTATGTAATGAATAAAGAACTATGAAATTTAAAAATTCTTTCGCCGATATATTATCCTTGGTGAACATAGTCTATAGATTAAATACCTACCAATATATTTACCCTTGTGACACCGGGACGGGCCGCTAGTTGTATAAAAAAAAACAATGCAAAAAAAATGCCGGTTTTTATCCCTTACGGGGTAGACAGAGTCTAGGGTAATATATGTAGATCATATGGGATGAAGATAGAAGATGTTTGGGGACGCTTACAACTGAAATAATCCTTTTTTTTATTCTTGCGCAATAAACAGATACTTTTTAATATTAACGGAACAGGGGCAGTACTCCAGTGTCACTGCGACCACCGTCACGATGGATGTAACCCAATACCAACGTCAGCAGAAATAAAGAAAAGATTCGTGTCAAGTCCCGTTAATATTAATAACCGAAATGCTGACAAAGCAAGGTTGGAGTGCAACTCCCTGAGTACTAACACAAATCACGATTTCGGTATTGAGATAAATGAGCAGGGATCGTATATCACTCTCCTATCACGGGACGGAGAGCATGCACGCTAGTAACTACTGAATATCATTTAAACAATGTTGGTGTTTATTATTCGTAAGTATAGGAGTGTTGTATGATTATCTTATCTCTATGGTTGTATGTACATTTTACCTGATGGGGTGTATGTGTGTGTTAGTCCGTGATTAAATCATAATAGCCTAAATTATAATATTTAGCGGGCTAGGAGCCTTTGTCGGTGGAAATTGGAACACCTGAGCTGGCGAAAGTATCTAGTTAAAAATGGCAGAAAGAATTATTTGGGCTTAGGTCTGAGTGCTGCCACAAATCATGTCTGCTGTATTGAGATAAATGAGCGAAGGAGAGTATATATCACTCTCCTGCTAGTGGTACACTACAACAAGTTTCTAGAACGTGTTTTAAGAAAGAAGATGCTTTATTTATAGAGCATAAATAATGTCGTGAAGCTCCCTGAATGGGATAGTCTAGAACTTTCCCGCACATCGTCTGTCGCGCTCATACTATTTGTATTTGAATACATCTTCTACCCAGCTCACACATATGTATTCTATCCCACTCACACATTGTATCGAATATTCAGGAATGTTCCGACTGTCGGCGGCGGTAGTATAAGAAAATTCCATATACTACTGGTCCCGACAACCGGTAGGATATGGAATTTTATACAGGCCCATAGCACTGTATATAAGGGAACTTGGACGGGGCGATCGTAAATCAATTAAACGTGAGTTTGCGTTGCGAGCTATACTAATAAGAGTAATTAATTGTGTCACAGTGATAACAGAGATCATTTCTACGACCACAGCAGTAAACCGGGCCTCGAGTGCTTGGCGTATTGGATATTCGATATGTTGGAAGATTAGTCAGGCGTCAGTGTTGAGATTTCGCAATAAATAAATTCCGTCCGAAGAATTTGGCGTTTCACTTTAAATATTGAACCCTAACCACGTAACAATAAAATAGAATAACAGAACTTTGTCAAAATCAATTTATCTACTGACGTACACAATGGGAAGCTTTCAATCCGTAAGCTAACCGTTTGAACCCAAAATCCACGTTGTAGTATATTGAAATGCACGCCATCGATGTTGTTCTACTCAAGAGTGATTTATTATGCACCAAAAATAGATACTCCTAATAATAAATATTTTGCACACTTAATTTAGTTACAAATTAAGAAAGCTGAATCCATAATCTATCTAACTGTTTCGCGACTTCGTCACGGACAGGGAATCACATACATACTAACAGGTAATTTTTTTGTAACAGCTCTTTTTCGTGGAATGTTATAAAATTTCAGTATGATTTACACTATTTTTAGTATGGATTTCATACACCTGCGATCGAATAGTGACGTGGGGCACCGCGACCAGCGGCAATACGCGTTAAATGACACCTGCTACAATAATGCTGGTCATAACGCTAACTAATGAAACTAGCCGAGATTGGGGCCACGACGTTTTTTTGTGTTCAATCATCCGTCGTAAAAAATCAAAGACGAAATCCTTATCCTTACTTCCTTATCCTAACTTATCCTAATCCTAATCCTAACTAATATTATAAATGCGAAAGTGTTTGTTTGTTTGTTACGCTTTCACGCCGTAACTACTGAACCGATCATCATAAAATTTTGCATACAAGTTCTCTGGAGTACGGAGAAGGACATAGGCTACCATTTATCCCGGAAAAAAGTACTATTCCCGAGGGATCGTCATTGACGCGGGCGGAGCCGTGGGCGAAAGCTAGTCCTTACTAATATTATAAATGCGAAAGTGAGTTTGTTTGTTTATTTGTTTGCTTGTTTGTTACGCTTTCACGCCGTAACTACTGAACCGATCATCATGAAATTTTACTTACAAGTTCTCTGGAGTGCGGAGAAGGACATAGGCTACCTTTTATCCCGGGATAAAGTACTATTCCCGAGGGATCGACATTGACGCGGGCGGAGCCGCGGGAGAAAGCTAGTAATAAATAAAGTAAAGTCGGCTGACTGTTGTCATTCAGTAAGGGTGATGTGAGAGTTTCATGTTTGCCTTCACACTCTTAAAGAACCTACAATATTAGATGAAAATGTATTAAATGGATGTTTGTTACTCCTTTACATAAAAATGCTGAATTGATTTACCTAATGAGATTGTACAATTCTTTATCTACGAGTATATCGAAATAGTATAAGGACGACATCTCACTATGTCGTCCTTATACTATTTCGAAAAGCTAGTTCAAAGAAAGTAATAAGGAAATGTATAATGACAGCCATTGTTGTGCCGTCATTACCTCGAAGGTGTACCTCTAGTCTCCACAACACTCACAATACAAACCAAATTATTCCTTAATTTCTGACAGATTAGAGACAAAGCCTAAGACCATGAGAGCAAAATGTCAAGTTTGAGGTGGGACATGGCATGATCGTATGATTTCTCCGACCCCCGCCTTTCTCGTGGGCCCAACCAAAGGCTCAGGGTGTCGCCAATTACCGTTGAAAACAGTTGCAACGACTTGCAACGCTAACGGGCCGTTGTGTGTAGTCGCGTTAACAAAATGAACTCGTTAACCGACCAAAGCCATTCCGACTTAATTATATGAGGATGTTTATATCTGCGTAATTGGCTTCTGCTGTAAGTAACAGCAATTGTCATAACTCTCCGCGCTTAGAAATACCAAAGTTATAGCTAAACCACGAGAGGTGATGTTATTATTCCTAAGATACCCGATACATGCATATTTGATAAGTCATTTAGCAGATTTCTAAATTGAAATGATATTTTTTTGCGTGTTTGTGAAAAATAAAACTACTAAAAATAAAAAAAAACATTCTCAGCGAGTAACACGTGAAATCGCGGGGAAAAATCTAGGGTGTAATAAAGTATGTACGTCATGTGTGTAAATATACACATGCACAAACTAAGAAAACATTATACTCCTATTTGAACAATGGGACGATAAAACTCGGAGAAATAAGTATCACAAAGTAATGAAAATGCGGCCAAGGCCACGATTAACAGCTGGCGACAGTCCTCAACGAAAGAACGAGCTAACGACCTACTTTGCGATCTGGGACTTAATCACGTCTCACTACGACTTCTGACACGTTGTTATAGCTTATGTTAAAGTTAAAACAACCAGTTACCATGTTAGTTAAAATAAACTCTTCAGCCCGCGACACGAGGGGTACGGTTCGGTGCGGTCAATTATTTGTACTTCTTTTTCACAGGTATTTGTCCGCGATTGTGGCGCTACCCAATAAGGGCTGGCGTCAGGCAGGCGGCCGGCCGGCAAATCTTTGCCAAACCAATAACAGCATGAATGCTGTCATATAAGCTGACCCCAGCCTCTTAAGCATGTGAGGGCTCGACTCTCGACTGTCCCGGCGCTCTAGCCGAGTTCTCACATAAATAGGAAGGGAGAATACAAGACTCAACACATAGAACACAGAGAATAACTTTATTGTTACAACTTCACTTTACAACTTCAACTATGTAAATGTCGACTTCAATAAATTAATAACAGAGACTGTTATGCTCCAAGAGATGGTAGTAGACTCAAAGATGTTAGTAAACTGAAAGATGGTAGCGGACTGAAAGATGGTAGCAGACTCAAGAATGAGTGATGAGAGAGAGAAAGTAATCTAAAAATGGAATGGAATGGAATGAAATTTTAATTAAAAATGAAATTTGAATTAAAATAAGGAATGAAAAATGGACAGGATAAGAGAAATGAGGTTGGACGTGATGCAGCATGCAGGCGGCATGCTGCAACGTTACAAGCATGCTAGCTGAGAGCACAATCATTATTTATGCGTTTGCGGTTGCTATCTAGTGTTGACGTCAGGTAGGTTATATAGTGTGTATAATATAGTGTGCGTTTCTTTCTACACAATAACACTTCTTTTTCTTTGAATCGTAAAATATTTATACATACATATTAAATATGTTTTGACCAGTGCTTTGCTACCGTGATTGCCCGTTCGTTTGCCTCTTTAAGATTTTTTTGAGAATAAGACGTTCTTGGCACACCAAGAGGTGACTCATAGATTGGATAACACCACAGTCGCTCTCACTTTCATTGGTGAATCCTCACCTGACTATACTATTTTTGTGGCATCTACCAACACCAGCCCGCAGTCTATTAATTGATCTATAATAGTCTATTACTATATTACTGACCATGGCACATTGCCACCCGGTGGTAGGTACTCAGCAGGCGGTATCTAGTTTGATGACAGCGGGTATATGATTAGCCATTGTTCCACTTTGGCCTTAGAAACTTGTTTGGCGTATAAGTGTGCCTCTAGCAACTATTGCGACTCTTGAGTCGTAAGTGTGGAGGGATTTGTCCATAAAGTGAATGACGTTTATCGTGCTCCTGTTTGTATTTCTCCACTAAGCTGGTGATGTGGCGTGTTGTTACGGTAACACTGACAAGAGCCTGGCTCTTAAATATCAGAGACAGAGTCATAAGACGGAACCCGAGCTCGAACGCACCACACACATATCCGAGAAAACTTTCAGATGTAGAGGAGTTAGATAATCATAGTTATGTGCATTGACATACACAACTCTGGTGAAAAGACGAGTTTTGTGACATTATAAAGATTATCAGTCAAAACATCCTAGTCAACCTGAAAAGAATTCTTTACGCATCGTAAATTCTCACTACACACCGTTTCACAGCTTAACCTGAAGGAAGAAACACACATTTTCTCAGCCGCAAGCAAGCAATATCTTGGTTCAGTTTATTCGAACACAGTTAGTATTATAAGTAAGTTATACGATAGGTCACAACACAATTATGTCGGAGAGGCTGAGCTTTACGACCTACTTTATGAGCTGAGAGCTAATCACGTCTCGTCGACATCAGTTCGTCACGCTTCTGCGTTCATCTATTAACAAGAGTACATACAGTTTGTGTTAAGCCTTCAGGATCCCTCTCATCAGGCTTTTTCGGTGTTATTGTGTGGAAAGAAGCGCACACCTCACGTTCACACATGAAATGTTATTCATGTATGAACGTGTGGTTCTTTACCGATGTCTTCCTCATTTCACACACTGTTGATCGACTAGTATGCTGGTGTTCCAGATGTAAAGGTTGACCCAAACGGGGAAGGAATCTTTAATCTCTCGCTTATGGGTGACCCTTTCAGCTGAAGTACTACCGCTTCATTTATCTACATTATTATCTATCAATAAACGTTCCACCTTCAGTCACCCTATGCAAATTTGCGCATAAGCGCCGAAATGCAACCTGTAGAATATTCTCATCTTCAAGATGACGAGCCACTTGGCGTCGGTACTCGAAACTCCGAGATCTTACCTCTTCCATCCTTTCATCTCGGCGAATCTAGCTATTTAATAGCATTTTCCAAGATGCTCTCCAGAGCAAAGTTAGGCTGGGTTTATAATATTTACTAAGTAGGTATTTATTTAGTCCCTTACAAACTAAATGTAATGTTGATTGATTGTATTGTTTGCCTTTCCACTTCGAAATACTTCGACATTAAAAAGTTAAACAAAACACATGTGTTAAACAACCGGTAAGTGAAAGCCACAAATTATCTAGGGCGCAAATAAAGAGGTCGTATCTTATTCAGGAGGCATTGGACCCGCACTTTAGGCCCTTTACTACGCTTCACTTAAGGCACTTCAACGACTACAAAACGGGAAGGAAAAGGTACTTTTTACAACATTTTATTAACAAATCACTTTAAAACACGTAACGGTTGTAATACCTTCAAAATAATAGGTACCTTAGCAAAATTTACCTACAGGGCAATTTTTAACTAGCGCAATAAAATCAGCCACTCATTTTAAACCAGTACAATGAAAACAGCCACTCGTTGCGACGTCAGCACTTCCAATGTCAGGTCCGCATTCACAAACGAATAAAATTAAGTGGTCCTTTTTACGTACTTTTGAATCGTGCGAACAGTTCTAACGATTGGAGCTGCCAACAAAAAAAAATGGTTTTAGTTTCCAATAATAATTAAATGAAAAGCAAAACTATCAAATATTAGCTTTCATCAGCAAGTGGACTCTGGAACAATACTATTTTTTGGTAAGCAACAGTTCAGTATGACTAGATCAGTAGTCAATGGATTGGAGGCGTAACGAAACCTTCTATCCTATCCTACTTTAGTACTATATAAATGCAAAAGTTTGTCTGTTTGGATGTAAAGATATTTCTTAATCAATCACGCCTAAACGGCTTGACGGAAGATTAAATCTTGCATACAAATAGTTTTCAGAAAAGTAACAGTACTTTTTTTTTATACATACAAATAGTTTTCAGAAAAGTAACAGTTCGGGAACAGTCCCGAAGGGGCGATATTAAAGTAAAGGGAGCCGCGGGTGAGTGTTGATAAATAAATAAACAAACAAACTCATTTTCATAATAATAATATTAATTAGGATTCATAAAATTGAGTGACTGACATTTAGAATAATCATATAATACGACGTCTCTGTGTCTTAGTGATATCGCAAGTGCCCTTGAACCGCAGGGGTTTATTTCCTGGTCAGGTCAAGATGGAATACGATCTTTTTCAGATTAGACTGGGTCTTGGATATTTATATATAAATATAAATTATAAAAACCAGTATCTTTGAGCTTCAAAACTTACTGTGAGCCTGGCTCAATCTGTGTAATTTATCCCTATATTTATTTATTATATTATTTTACCAAGGGGTTACTTACGTACCTATGAAGTCAGCTACTGGCCGACACTTTTTACCTTATTTGAATAAACGAAACTTACACAATAATCCTAATCCTAACTAATATTATAAATGCGAAAGTGAGTTTGTTTGTTTGTTTATATGTTTGTTTGTTTGTTTGTTTGTTACGCTTTCACGCCGTAATTACTGAACCGATCATCATGAAATTTTGCATACAAGTTCTCTGGAGTGCGGAGAAGGACATAGGCTACCTTTTATCCCGGGATAAAGTACTATTCCTGAGGGATCGACATTGACGCGGGTGGAGCCGCGGGCGAAAGCTAGTAATTTATAATTTCCACTACTTAAATACTTCAAACAAAAACTTTTGTTCATCGTTGAACTACGGTCAGGTCAAAACGATAACATGGCTAGATTGTGTGGGCTCTAATAAAGAGGCCATGTTTTATTCAGGAGGAAGTCAAGGAGCCGGTTTCGATTGGACTCTCATCAAAGGGTCCTAACGCCCATTATGGCTATCAGAAACAAAAGGAAAACATTAGAAATTATAAGAACGATGATTTCTAATGTTTTCGCGATTCACAAGACTGCAAAGCCTTCAGACACCGAGAGCCAATACTGCGTACATCCGGAACGTAATCAATAAATATTGTAGGCGATAGTTTTATATAGTTTGACTAGCTCCGTGGCGCAGCGGTCAACACGCCAGCCTGCGACACGAGAGTGACCGGGTTCGATCCCCGGCCAGGTCAAGGTGAAAAATGATCTTTTTCAGATTGACCTGGGTCTTGGATGTATATCTATATATGTCTCTGTTATAAAATATAGTATCGTTGAGTTAGTATTCCATAAAACAAGTCTCGAACTTACTTTGGGGCTAGCTCAATCTGTGTGATTTGTCCGTATATATTTATATTTATTTATTATAGTTCTTATAACACAAAGACAAGTGTCAACTTAGTCTACCTGCGACCATGAAAACTGTAAAGTTTTCGAAACATTAGGTGTAAAAATAATGTAATAAACGCGATAATACCGAGTTAAGCGATTTAATTTAAAGGCGTTCTTATATTTTTATATTAAATCCACTCCTAAAAAAACTTAATTTGTTGTTGTTGAACCACAATCAAGTTAAATCAATGACAGCTAGATTATCCAGGGTAAATAAAGAGGCCATAGCTTATTCAGAAGACATCAGGAGTGCGCCCCTGTGGCCTCCCTATAGGACCTACATTTTAAGACCTCCATCCAATATTGTAGTTCATAGTTATCTCCTACGAATCTTCCAGGAACAAAATGTATTTACCTTTTACCTATAAATTACTTAGACATTTAAGGTCAAACAAATAAAACTAAAGTTGTTCGCTGTTGACCTACGTCCAAGGCAAGTAATAACTTAGCCAGCTTGTCCGAGAGTAAATAAAGAGGCCATATCTTATTCAAGAGGATGTCAGAAGCCGGCCGCTTTATTGGGCCCACATTTTAGAGCTTCCACTAACGCACAGAGCTATCTCTTATTAGGCTACAAGATATAATATATCATCATCATCATCATCAGGTCCTTTTTAGTCTCCACTACAGGAGCACGACCCTCTCTGTACTACTAGAGCCATACTTGGCAAGAGCAGCCCGAGGACTTGGCCTACACTCTCCACGCTGGCCAGACGGGTTGGAGAGGTCTCACATGTGTTTATAAGCTTTGTTTAGCTTGTATTTCCTAAGTCGCCTTCTACGACTTCCACGGGAAGACTTGGAGTGGTCCTATTCTACTCTGCCGGATACCACACGGCTAAATAATATATATATTGCCTTTTTCCTAAAGTACTCTGAAACTCGAAAGCCAAACATAATCCTCATTCTCTTTAACACGGTATTATCGTGTATATTACATTATTTTTACACCTAACGTCTCGAAAGCTTTACAGTTTTCATGTATTAAAGTGTAAAGCGTATTAAAGTGATTTTATTTAAATGGGTAAAAATCGCGAAAACATTAGAAACCAGACTCCTTATTCGTTTGTTTAACTACGGCCAAGTCAAGCCCAAAACGGGTCCCCTACGACAAGGGATGTGTAACGTTATTGGCCCCACATTTAAGTGCTACTATTAAATACATAAATAAAAAATAAATAAATATATACGGACAAATCACACAGATTGAGCTAGCCCCAAAGTAGTAAGTTCGAGACTTGTGTTATGGGATACTAACTCAACGATACTATATTTTATAACAAATACATATATAGATACACATCCAAGACCCAGGCCAATCTGAAAAAGATCATTTTTCATCTTGACCTGGCCGGGGATCGAACCCGGTCACTCCGTGTTGCAGGCTGGCGTGTTGACCGCTGCGCCACGGAGCTAGTCGATTTATTTATCGAGAGTGTAGTATGATCGAGTCGAGTCGATAGTATTGCTCAATGAAAGCTGTCTCCTATATATCAAATATTGGCCTACAAGAAACAACAGTAGCTTAAATGTTATGTTTGCGTTTCCACTCCTAAAATACACAACCACTTACACTTCTAAAAACACAAACATTTAAAAGTCAACAAAACCATTATTCATTTGTTGAACTACAGTCAAGTCAGCCCAAGAACTTGCCAGTAGCTAGATTCATCATCATCATCGCGGTGTTATTAGACTTTTTACTTTTTATTAGGATTCCGTACTCAAAGGCGAAACACTGGACTCTATTACTAACACTCCACTGTTCGTCTGTCTGTCACCAGGCTGTATCTCATTTAAATTTTATAGATGATATATTTCTGTCACTACTAGAACAACAAATACTAAAAACAGAACAACCGTTTTTTGTTCGATAAAATATATGTAATAACAAATTTCAAGTGTCTACACGCTTGAAATATTCACAGAATATTGAGTCGTTCACTTCGAAAATAAATAATTACTTAATTTAAAATAAAATAAATTAAGGGGGTTCTCATACAATAAACGTAATTTTATTAATTGAGTGTGAAACTAAAAAGAAGGTTATAATATAATGTCTAACATTGTATAGATAACGGTACGGAACCCTTCGTGCGCGAGTCCGACTTATAGGCCGTTGTTTTGAATTTTCAGTCTCAAATAACGATTTCCAATTCCGCTACTAGAAATAAAAGAATTTTTTACAAAATATATTGTAATACTTTGCTTTCAACTACTCAAAGGTAATCAAAGTTAAAACAAAACATAGCGTGTGGTCTTTTGTAGTTCTTAACTCAAACCACAGCTTCATTGTTCATATGAGGATAATGAGGCTAATATCTTATTCGGAAGGATGTTCCGAAGCGAAACGCGATATTGATCCCACAGTTTTGGCCTCCACTAACGCTCAGATCTAACTCTTATGAGGCTTCTAATCTAACTCTACGAGGTACAAAACAGATATATTGAATCTTTACCTTATAAACACTTCGTCAGTCAAAGGTCAAGCAAAACAAATTCAACTACATCGTCCAGAAGAATTAAAAGATGACTAACTTATTCTGCGTTCAGAAGTGGAAGGGATTATTGGACCCACACATTAGAACTTCCACAGTCTCCCACTAAAAACTTTCTCCTGAACAGTGAATAGCGAAAAGAAAAAAAGTCCAATCACGATTCCGAACCGCTCCGAAAGGTAACAAAAACTTGTAAACAATTAAGGCCAAAGTTCATTAACGTTTCAAAATTCTGTAATTTCAACCAATCTCAAGCTTCCGAAACTCACGGCTGTAGCTATTAGTGGTACCTATCGATTATCGTCTCATCTCTATTCGCGCGGCGGGAAGGCTTAAACAAACCCCCGCCCCACCCCCGCCTCACCCCCGCCCGGCCCTTACAAAGTTAGCTACGTGACCGCAATAACTCCTCGGTGTCGCCCTTCCTCGCTCCGCGACCCGCACTCCGCGAAAAGGTCACAGCTATTGAGAGATATGGTTTGAGATATCCACAATCTCTACTTTAGTCTCGATACACTGGCCGTCAGAAGTCAGAATTTGTTTTCATTGAAATTAAAAGTCTCAATAAACTGACGTCAAAATGTTGTAAAGATAAAGTCAATATTCCACAAGGCAATACATCAGCACCTCCTCTGGAGTTGCAGATGTCCATGGGCGACGGTGACCACTTTCCATAAGGTGGCTTGTGCTAATAGGCTAGTTTCCTAAAAAAATATAATTAGTCCGTCAGATAGATATTCAAAAAATATTGGACACGTATTTTTTATTTTGTCGATTAAACAAAAAATGATAAAGATATAGCCCTTTGAAGTTCTGTGTGACGTCATAGTTTGCTACAATTTTAAGCAAACTTTGACGTCACGAGCCCCCACTCCTGAACTTTGACGCGCTTTATCTTTATTGTTTATTGATTATTTGATAAAAGAAAAAATACGTGTATAATATTGTTTGATTATCTAAGTGACGGACTAATTTTTATGTTATTATTACGACCCAGGAAACTAGCCTATTGCAGTCAAATATACATAAAAAGAATACTGACTATATCTTTACAACATGCATTTGAAAGCTTTTACGGCCGGCTAAGTACCTACCGTCCACCCTCCTTACGTAGTAGAAATAAATCTTGGTAATAGTTTATGATTTTTATTCGTAGCATATCTTTTTTTTCTTCTTCTTTCTCAGCCCGTGTTCACCCATTGTGGGTATAGACCTCTTCATAACTCTTCATTCGTAGCATATAATGAGACAATATTACAATATAATGAAAGTGTGTTATTCACTTTATTTCTAAACCAAAAATAGCCAAGAAAATCTAATTTGAAATCTACTAATGTGGCTATCTTAAGTCTTTTGGAGCTCCAACTATTCATTTGTTTAATTACGGTCAAGGGAAGCCAAAAAATAAAATATAGAGGTAACTATAAAAAGTCACATTTTAAAAAGACCTTGAACGTTATAATTTTCAATAGTAATTGCCACGTCTTCCCTATAATTTGATCATCGACCGCGCTACTGTGCCCACGTTAAAGCTAAAGTTAAATATTGCATTAGAAAATTAAAATCGTGAAGTTGATTTACATGAGAGGAGAGGGGATTGAATTAGTGATGCGAGCCTCTCGTCCCGCGGTGAAGAGGTCGTAAATTTGGAGGTTTGAAGATCTTAGGGACATCTAATTTATTGATGCACTTATGAAGGCAGTAATTTGAAAGGCATTACGGAGCAGAAACCAAGTCCTGGAGATGATAGTGATTTTCAGGAAGGTCACAGTATACTATAGAAAGCATAGCAGGTCCTATTTTATGATTTCATTTCCTGTCTTTAACGCTAAGCATGGCCCTTGTGCCCTATGAGCCTCGGTTTGGTCTACCCGTAATGGATGAAGATGGGTTTATTATGTACATGTGTATATACACTTGTAACTAAGTTTAATGTAACAAATATGTAGAATTACAATAGTTAAAGATTTTTTTTTAATTTACAATATGTTTTTTAGAGTAGAAATGCTTTCGCATGTTTTTATTTCTATTGATTATTTTGTATACTGGTCGAATATTGATGTGCCAATCCTGTTGTATGAAGACATCGTAAAGGAGGGATGAAATTGGGGATCGCGGGCCGTTAAGGGCGTTAATTTGTTTTCCTGTATACTGCACTCTATACGCGACATGAATCAAGTTTGCAAAATTATCAATTATTTCGGGCAACTTTGTCCACATAATATAAAGCATCCTAATTTATTTAGTGTAACATTATAGTAGTAGTTTATGCATTCTTCTTCCTTTACCTTATCCCGCTTTTTCATGAGGGGTTGGCAGTAGTAATTTATACGTTAAATTGATATATTTTATACTAGCTGTTGCCCGCGGCTCCGCCCGCGTTAATGTCGTTCCCTTGGGAACAGTAGAAATGATAAAAATTCCATACAAACCCCTCCCCCTCTGCTTTTTCCACTTAAGGGGGAATTTAATACATTTCACCTGCATAGATCTTTAGCCCTTAAGGAGGGGATTTTGCCCATTTCACCTACACAGATATTTTTTTATTGTAATGGAAAACTTCTTATTGTCATATTTCTTAGTAAATAAAAAAAATCCATGCAAAGTTTACCCTATTTTACCCCTTCAAGGGGAAATTTCGTCCATTTTAACTACACAGATCTTTTTAATTGTAATGTAAACATATATACTTATTTTTATACTTCTATGTCCAGAAATGAGAAAAAATCCATACTAACTTTACTCCCCTATTTTATCCCTTCAGGCGAAAATTTCGTCGGTTTTACCTACATACATCTTTTTATTTGTAATCTAGAACGTCCAGAAATGAGAAAATGTCCATACAAACTTAATGATTTTCAATGAAACACCTTAATATTGAATTTCAATTGAATAACTTCAATAACGGAAAGTTTCATACTAACTTTGCATCCCCGTTATACCCCCTACAGGAATGATTTTTGAGAAAATATTTTACTCGTGTTTCATGCCTTTCAGTAAAGAACCTTCATGCTGAATTTCATTCGACTAACTTCAAAAATGGCAAGGTTTCATGCTTACTTTGCACCCCTATTTTACCCCCTTAAGGGATGATTTTTGAGTAAATTATTTTACTCGTGTTTCATACCTTTCAGTAAAGAACCTTCATGCTGAATTTCATTCGAATAACTTCAAAAACGACAAAGTTTCATACTAACTTTGCAACCCGTTTTACCCCCTTAGGAGATGAATTTCCAAAAATCCTTTCTTAGTGCTCCTCTACGTTATAAAAGGAAACCCTGTGCAAAATTTCAAGTTCCTAACCCTTATAGTTTAGGCCCTGCGTTGATATGTCAGTCAGTCAGTCAGCTTCTCCTTTTTTATTAGTATGGATTACTATGGATAGTATGGATAGGTAAAACGCTGTCGTTTATTGATGATGAATTGACTTTGGATTTTAATTTTTATAAGTCACTTATAATTTTATTTTATTTTTGCTATATGTTTGCAGGCAAACTCATGCCTTGAGTTCATTCAAATGACGATAACTTTTTTTTTAATGAACCGATTTTGATGATACATACTTTAAATGTTTTGCTGAGTTAAAAGAAAGCAATTGGTGAAAGTTTAAAGTAAATCGGTTCAGTATTTTCGGAGATAATCGTGATCATACATACAGACAGACAGACAGACAGACAGACAAGAAATTCGAAAAAAAAATTTTTGCTTTCTATTATTCTTTTTAAGTGTCCCTCTATCCATTTCAGTAAAAAATTCTAATTGTACAGACAAAATATTTTTACTGTTTTATTATATGTATAGATTATAGCATAATTGATATATTTATGTTGACGAAAAATAATTATTAATTATATGGAATAGAATAACATTTATTAATCTGGTAATATCTATAAACGGCCGGCACTTCAGGGGCATCACAATCCGTGATGTGCATCACAGTACTTTTGGCGGTAAAACTATAAATAAAGTTATATTAAGAAAAATAAAATATAATTATACATTAAACCACAAGAAAATAAAATTTACAATTACGCGACCCTTAAAATCAATTATTTATCCTTAACTACGTATTTTCTTGCGCGTTGAGTTTGTTGAGCGCGCTTTTCAGACTGGAATATTAGACTAAAAGCGTGGTCGCCCTGACGTGTTCAGACATTATCCGCAGATAAAAACTAGCCGTACGCCTGTCATGGAATAAGTTGTGCGCGTGAGATCCCAGATTCCCAGCGAGAGGTCGGCGCCAGGCGCGGCCGAGTTATTGTTTCTCCGAGGTTGCAGCTATTCACTCGCCAGCAGCAAAATGTAATAAACTAGATTTGTCAGCTGCTCCGTCTGCATGAATGTCGATACCTCAGAAATATTACCTTTGTCCGCTATGAAAAATACCTTATTCAATTTCTTTGAACTTATTAATACAATACTTAATAATTCTCATATTTTCACTTCTCAACAATTGTTGACGTCACAAATTTACTTATGGCTAAGTTTAATGCCGCTTCCAAAGCGGAGTGCAGATGAAGCGGCAACAAACTACATTTTCTCCAAAAGACGTCAACTCACAATTTTTGAAAACCGTATGTCCCTTCACTAGGCCTAAACCTTGATATCTCCATACTAATCCTATCCCAACAATATTTTATTATATTTCCACACTAATCCTATCACAATAAAATATTATTGAGACAGGATTAGTATGGAGATATCTAGGATTAGGCCTTCAGGATTATTCATCAAAATCAGTTCAGTGTTTGAAGCGAGAAGAGGTAACAGATAGAAAGACAGACTGACAGAGTTACTTTCGCATTATAATATTAGTGTTAATATGGTTAGTAAGGGTGGATTATCAAGTAACCTGCTTTAGAAAGATGTGATTTCTCGAGTAGAATTAAGTGAATGGATAATAGTCAACGGCCCACACTCAGCTCAAAATTTGCATCGTAGGTCCAATTAACATAGCTACTAGCACAACACGTTGGGAGACAGACAAATACCTAAAGAAATGGGTTTAGTGGTTTAATCATTTGCCTGCTCCGGGAATCGAACAAGACCCCCAACATGGCACACTGGCTAGTTACTGCTCCGCCACAAGTTCGCGCGTCAGGCGCACGCGGCAGAAACAGACGCTAGCGTTCCGAACAAAGTCATAGCAACGTTAGCATTAGAGGGAGTTCACGAAAAAGCTATCGAGCGTCACGGATGTGCGCAAACGCAACCTTACGCCATTGTACGTACGTTCATACGATGGCGTAAAGTAAAAAGTTGTAGGTACGTAGAAACGAAGAAAGGAAAAATGCTTTGGCTGACCATGAGTTAGAACGAGGGCGGAAGTGAGTCGGTGGAAGTATTCAGAGATTTGTTTACTTTTAGAGTTGTATGTTAATTACATTTTCAGTTATTACAAGGGCCTCTCCGGTGGTTGTAGGTATGCCCGCGCGCCCGGTCCGTTTCCCTCATTAATTCGAGTGAGTAGTATCCCAATACCTTTATTCCCTTTTTAAATCCAAAATATCCTATCTTTTCCCAGCTTAAAAATCCGATGGACACAAGCATCAGAAACACAAAAAGCCGAAGCAACTGCGCTCGCCAACCCGCCTGCCAAGCGTGGTGACTATGGCAATATCCTCCCATAGAACGAAGTATATTTAGGAGAGAACTTTGTCCAGTGGATTTTTTACGGCTGTAATGATGAAGGGCTCTTGGTTCGTGACTCCCACGCGTGTTAAGATTTACATTTTTCGCTGTGGAGAATCCGTGGAGTCCAGTTTCTCTATTAAGAAT
This sequence comes from Elegia similella, assembly GCA_947532085.1. NCBI lineage: Eukaryota > Metazoa > Arthropoda > Insecta > Lepidoptera > Pyralidae > Elegia > Elegia similella. The sequence goes on from OX383939.1 coordinate 476,795, forward strand.
GAGGGCGTGTTGGTTTATACGTATATTTTTTTTTTAATGTAATAATAGGAATTTATTAACCACGGATTTAGAAAATCACGATTTCAATTTTTTTTCATAAATCTCATGCCAATAAACAAAAGCCTCGTATAAGCTCATTATCACGAAACAATCGGTAATTTATCCCGAATACTATGTTATTGCCGATGCGAATGCAAATTTATTTATCAATCGCCTATAAACTTCGCAATCAAAACTATTGATACTGCTGCAAAATGGGAAATTATCGTTTTATATAATTACGATTTCATTTGCTATTTCATAAATGGAATCGTTACTCATTAATTTATATTTCCGTTTTATACAGTTTAGCCGATTGAATAGAAATATACAAAAGTATTTCTGGAAATTCATGCAAGTAACAAAAATTAATCCTTACAAAGTGTTACTATTTCAGCGGTACTATTACATCTTTGGAAGGTTTTATCTTTAGCTGTAATATGAATTCCCAAAAAGTCTCATAGATTCATGGGAAGATAATGTCCCCTGGCAGTGCTTAAATCGTCTCCGTACTGAGGTAGGACGATGCAGGTATGATTTGGCACGCTGGGGTTACATTGGTTTGGCGGAAGCGCAGTGTCAGTGTGGTCATGGATATCAAACCATGTCACATCTCCTCTCGTGCCCTTCACGCCCCACTGCACACCTGTACCTGCACAAAAGTTGACCTTTGTAGAGCTTCAGAGAGAGCCATCAGGGTGGCGTCCTATTGGAAGGACAAAATGTAGTTTTGAGCCAGCAACACGAAAAGAAGAAGATGGGAAGATTGAAAAGGGTCAAAAATATGTGGACCTTTGATAAAACTCAACACTTAGTCGATCTTCGATGTGTACTGCGCGTGCTGCAACTCTGCAGCAAAACGAACCAAATACGAATAATATTTATGAAAAACCAATGATAACCTATTTTGTTATTTGATAGTGCGTAATAATATAATTTATTTTATTAAATCTTATGCATTGTAGTAAAGGCTTGTCAAAAAAAATATTCAAGAAGCAATAGCCTTACAACTTCAATGACTAACAACAAAAAATTCACGCAAGCAAAATATTAGTTTTCGCAAAACGACCACCATCACCACCATCACCAGTTACGAGGCAGTAGAAAAGGCTTTACTAGTAAAGCTCAAGAGCTAAGTCGATCGCTCCCGACCCTTGGTCGGGTTCCGCAAAACTAACCAGATGTGTGGGACGTAACGCGAGTGTCCGCGGTAGATGGCGACGTTTCTCAAACTGCTACAATGGTATGAAAGTATCCATGTAACATAAAGTGGCACAAGCTGCTTGTGTACCTATGTAAGTCATTATTTAAGTGTGAGTATTATTCCTGCCATACTCGTACATCTCACGAGTCAACAATGAGTCCATATCCAGAGGTGCTGGGATCAATTCCTAGCATCCAGAAAAAATCATACTTATACTAAGATTTTTATCTTAAAAACAGCCAAATATGAGTCGGACCCCGCACGAAGGTCCGTGCCGTTATCTAATATAATTAGTTTAAAATTAAAAAAAATATTTTTATTATATGATGTAACTACAAAATTTATGCTTTTCGCAGTTTTTCCTTTATCAGTATCTACTATAAGACGTTGCTAGCAGCTATAGGCTGACATTATGCAAAATTGTATCTAATGTAAACAATGTAATCAGAGCCCTAAAAGTACGACGTTCAAAAAGAGATACATGTATCCAATTTTGAATAACAATCTTTGACTGTTGACTTGACTTTTGATATTTATTGACATGTTTCTCATCCATGTGTCTGTCTCATCCGGAGGTCCTCCTTAGGATTTCCCATAATTCGCATACCTATTAATACTTAATGTTATTATCTCGCGTTAGCTTTGATTAACTATACGATGTTGCTGAATGATACTCATCATCATCATTTCGAGCAGGTGTCACGATCAATCGACCATGAACACTCTGGTGTCAGAAGTTCTTCGGAACCGCCTCTCGGCCTCTGACGTGGTTCCTATAACGACTACCAAATGGCAGCCGGGACCACCGGCTTAACGTGCCTTCCGAAGCACGGAATCATCTTTATTATCAGACAATCAGGTGATTCAAGCCTGCAATGTCCTAACAAAACTGGAAGCAACTAAACAAAGTATGCTTCCGGTGGGAATCGAACCCACGACCCTGGGTCAACAGGCAAACGCCTTAACCACTGAAACACGGAGGCTGTAGAATGATGAATGATACTGAAAATACTAGTGTTAGCCACTTACACACACCCGAAGAACAAAAACCCAATCGTCTTTTTATTCTATCTTTGAAATGACCATTTAGGTATTTATACAAAGGCAACTTCACCTGGATAGAGATTGGAGTCACTACATGGCCGGTAGCCGCATCCAACCCGTTCTATTGATGATGACAGCGCTATTGTGTACCGACGGTACACAATAGCGCTGGTACGCTACATTGACAGCCCACCACTGTATATGTATAGGAATCAAGACATCCATTCCACATATGAACCATTTCTTGATTTGTAATGCTATAATATCGAACTTGCTGAAGAGATACGGATGTCCGTGGACAAGAAACCTGACGACGCAATCATACCTTCCATTGGAGCATTCATTGCAATTTGCAATCCAATGTCTACGTCTTAGTACAATATGTTCTGGATTTCGGTAGGGTACCGACTGGAATCTCGTATTCATCGAAAAGCATTCGCTTCGGATCATTGTTCCCGCCTCCTGGAATACGTAAGTTCGTTTGCCGGACATAGACTTAGAAATACATAGATAGACTAGGCAAAATAAACTATTGTTCCAACCGGTGGAAAGATCGATGAACTAGTTCTAAGGGGTTTGAGGAATATTACGGGGAAGGATAAGAATAGGCTTTATTTTTGAGTCAGTGACTTGCTTTAAACAATATTGAGTGGTACGACCAATACAGAGCAAAACAATAATATGATGATATTAATATAGAAACTTACTTTTGAGTTTAAAAACAAAATTAATGTCTTGCAGTAGTTCGTGAATTATGAACAAAGATTGTATAGTCAGATACATATTTAGCTAATTTGTGACTAACATATTATGGAAGCGGAAGTTTCGAAAAAAAATATGAAAATTAAAACCTGGGATTCTGGTAAAATTTGCCATCACATTTATCATCATCAACATTTCAGCTGCAAAAACTCTGGTCCAATACTGGACAAATGCCCCAAGGGTTCTTCGTTCCATTAGTGGATATTGCTATATCACCACGCTTGGCGAGTTGGCGAGCGAAGTTTCTTGGGCTTCTTGTGTTTCCGACACTGCTGCCCGTCGAAAGCAATTAAGGTGAGAAAGGATAGGAAATGTTGGATTTGGGAAGGGAACGAAGGTATTGGGAAAATAGTGACTTGGATGAATGAGGGAAAAATAAGCAGCTCGGGAGACCGGGTGCGCGTACTCGATGCCATAACTGCAACCACCGGACAAGCAGCTGAAGTTGTCACCCCTGAACATTGCCATCAAACTCGCACACGTACAAAATACTTATTCCATCTAATTTGGCTGTTTTTGCTTTGTCAAAAATCCCTGACAGTAAAAGTTGAGAAATGCAAACCCAATACGTTGTAACAACGTTGGCTACTGTCATTTGTGTCAGACAATTACTGTATTACATCTCACTCCATACATTGAATTTATTAATAACAACAAGGTGTTTATTTTTTCTTCTTTTTATTAAATGACGTGCTTTCCAATATGTATCCGAACATCCGATCTCTTTTTATGACCTTTATAGTTTCACATATTGATTTGTTCATCTTGTTTTAATTCTCCCTGCCGTGTCTAGTTTCTCCTTCACAAATCTGCGCAGCCTCCATAAAATATTCACATATTCCACGCATCAAACTACATTATTAGGGAACTTTTCCTTCCTGCGCCGATCCGCGCAACTATTTAATATCATCCGTTTTCGTCGGCGCCAATCCCATTGGCTTCCTCAAAATCAAACCTTATTTTGTGAGCAATAAATGTGTAATTTGTTGAGCACGGCTCGGCCATTACCGTCAAAATGTGTTCCGGGCCGCGTACGCCGCATATTTCAGCCCGGGCGCAGACCCGCGATTGCGCCCTAAAGTGCCGCCGGGAAATCTCAGTAAATTCACCTGAACGTGCGACCGGTACTTGTAATAGTTTCCTTTGCTTTCTCGTAGTAGATTGCAAATTGATTGTGAGCTATTGTAGTTTGGGACGTACATTTAGATTCTGGTATTCTTCTAACAAACCATTCGTTTGGATAAAGCGCTTCACTTTAGTTTGTTATCGCTTCTTCTGCACTTGCGTTTTGGAAGCTAGAAATTTACTTGCACCTCACAACAATTTTTTACGTCAATGCGTCAACAATTTGTTGTAAGATACACTTGTTAATTATAGTACCTCGTAAGTATATTCTGGCTCAAATATAAAAATACCTATTACAGATGTCTTGTACTTGTTAAATGTGATACGAGCGTGACGATTCCATCTCTTTCTAGGAGGCCATGCGAGGTGACTTACTAGCACTAGGTAACATCTTGTTCAAACTATACATATATGTTTATGCCTTGGGTTGACGACAGGCTGGCAATACACTAAACAATAGCAAGGCCAATATACTAGGATAATATACTATTTGTCTTCGAATTTGGGTATCTTATTATTATCCCCGCCAACAATATTTTGAATTTCTCTTTATAAAAACACGGTTTCACTCGTGTGTTGCCACCCCTAACACTTGCCTTGATAATGGTCTTCGTATCAGACCAAAACTAGTTGGCGATTCCAACTGAATAAATGTAAGTGAAACCTTCTGTTTATAATGAATTTATTACGCGTAAGTTTTAATACTTTTAATTTTGAATTTCTCACGGTTAATGATAATATCTTCAATTTTTTGCACACAGCTGGACATAAAATATAGCTGGCTTTTAATGAGAAATTTATTATCATCATGGCACATAATCGTTAGCAATACCACAGGTCTCGCCAACGCGTTGCTGAATGTTATAAATGTAATCCTGATAGCTGAAGACCTTTCCGTCTATCACGCGTCACGCACGTTTGCCATACATAGAATAAGTACTACTAGTACTTATTCTGTGTTATCGGGTACGTACTTACGTACAGAAGTCGCGATCCGCAAAGGTATTCAAAAACATACAATGTATTTAGCGATACGATGTAATTTAGCTCGCGTCAGACAGTCAGAACGCAGCAGCTTTTAGTTTAGATACCTACGGCATGCCCATTTTATACTTATAGCTCTTAACATTCGATTCATAATTAGTTAAATAAATATATATATACATATACGGACAAATGACTCAGATTGAGCTAGCCCCAAAGTAAGTTCGAGGCTTGTGTTATGGGATACTAACTCAACGATACTATATTTAATAACAAATACATATATAAATAAACATCCAAGACCCAGGCCAATCTGAAAAAGATCATTTTAAATCTTGACCTGACCGGGAATTGAACCCGGGCACCCTCGTGTCGCAGGCTGGCGTGTTAACCACTGCGCCACGGAGCGGTCTAAAAGTTGAAGTCGATGAACACATATGACCAAACGGATGTTCGGATTTCACCGTCGAAGGTGTCGCGGCGCGTAGGTATGTTTTCGATACCTACACGAGGAGTGAGACAAGCCTGTCGGTGTGCCGGTACTATTAACACATTACCCGCTATTAATAATAAAGCGCCGTGACTGGCTGTTCTATAAATGTCAACTCAATAATTGAGCGAGATGCGCGCCCATTAATATTCGGCGTCGATTACGTCGCGCGGAAATCGGTCTGCGTTTACGTGACACGGTGTGACGTGCTCACTGCCCTGTTTAATTGAATAGCTAAAATGTAAAAGGCTACAATTAATAATATTGTTGGGTTATCTATACATACATACTAGGTTAAGGGAGAGCAGACATTGGTGAAGTCGTTAAAATATATGGTTAATACATAGACGTATGGTATCCAGAATCCAGATACAAATAAATAAGTAATGCTAGGTAAAACATGTAAGTTAGAAATGCTACAACTAACATATTACATTTTAGTTTTAACGTACTTCTTTTATACTATCTTTTACGAACTCGTTCCTTATTTCTGTCCTTTCGAATAATATAATACTAATAAATAATAATTTAAATACTTAAAGCACACTTTTTCAGATATTGATAGTAAATAAGCATGCATGGCTTAACTACCTATTTGAACATAATCTTCGTACACAAAAAATAGTAAAACACGTATATCCTAATCAGATACACTTAGTGTAACAAAGTGTACACATGTTTTACTAATAAATCTCATCACTCTTAGCATTCCTGGTTGCTTTTTAGCTGTAATTTTTTCAACAAGCGTAACAGAACTTAATTACACGCGAAATGACTACCGAAAAAGCACGAAAGGAATCCAGTACAGCGCATTACATTTCCACCGATCATTAACTCGGGAATCGAACCTGCAGCCTTGCACAATTGCGATAGTTTTGGCACGCGCTGGAATCACGGCGCGTCGTAACGCCGTATTTCAGCGTGATGCAGTGGCGTAGTTCCGGCGTCCAGCCGCCGTAGTGGTACCATTACGGATTGTTCCATATTCGCTATGGTTTTATTTCTGGACGCAAAAGTTGCGTTGCGTTAAGTCATACACTAAATGGGAAAGTCATTATGCTTATTTTTTCACTAGACTTTATCAGTAGTAAGATTATTTTCTCTCTGGCAGTTATCTAACGGTCATTAAATTTTGCCCGTCGGTCTAGATAGCTACGTAAATTATAAACATCATGTTTTGCTCTTTGCATTTGAGAGCTTAGTCCTTTTACACGAACTTATTTATACTGATACGATAAAGGTACCTATATCAGGTTTGGATTGAGGTATTCAACATTGCTAGCTAGAAGCGCAAACTTAAGCTAGGCACATACTAAGATGCGAGCTTCATTCGTGGGATATTAAGTAGGTACTTGGTGTTTACTGGAAAGTGGTTGAAAATGACAAATAGCGATAAGAAAAATATGTTCTATTTGCGCGGAGAATCAAAACCGTAGCTAATATCGATCTCACCATCAGCCGGTGCCGGTAACGACCGGGACGTGCCCGTCGCCAACGCCGCGCGATTTCAATCTCATACATTACAGCCGCGCCGGATCCGCGCCGTGTCCGGCCCAAACAAATATTTTGACAAATGCCGCGTATTGGCGAACAATAAAAAGTTTGCCGCAGCAACATGATCGCTGATATTGGGCAGAAACCAAATGTTCGCAAGTTCTGCTGCCAAGTTTCGCGATCACCCAACAGCAAACCGTCGCTCTCACGAAATGAAATTGCTTACACATGCTGGATACGTAATATAGATACTTTGATAATATACCTAGTTGATGGCTTTTTTTTCACTTTATGTTTATATTGTATATACTTAGTTATAATCAGTGTAATATTAATAGGTATTGGACGGAATAAACCAAAATTACAATTTAAATAAGTAGGTATATGTTGTTTTGTTGATGGCTTGAGCTGACAACATTGCTGAATCTCTTATACTACCTATGTCAAGTATTCTCGCTATAATTTGACTTTTTTTTATAATATAGAAGACGGCAAACGACCAAGCGAGTCACCTGACGGTAAGCGACTTTCAGAAGTTTAACCACAAAACAAATTGTCTTGTCTAATACTTGTTTGACTGGAAGAAATCGCTTAGTAGGATAGTTACGCCATTGTATTCTTTTTTATGAATTGACATTTAACAGATAGATTTTGCATGTGCAATTCAGAATTCACAAACAAAGATTTATGTGATCAAATGTTTATATGATGTATATATTAGTGTCAGATTTTTCAGATACATCCAAGTTGCAGTTTCGCAAGGCTCTTTTATTAATTCTTGTGTCATAATAGACAGGGAAATAAATAATATAAGCGCACTGCGGGTATTCGCTAGTCGATTGTTTTTTTCATCTCTAATTATTACCCAACAGCAAACCGATATTAGAGGAAAATTAAGAGGATCTTGACTGATATCAATCAGTTAATTGGACCTTCATAAAAAATTTATTAGTATGCTACGTACTCGGATGAATGGGGAATAGCGAGTAATAGCTCGAAAAGCCGGGCGCGCATATATATCAATGTAACGGCAAGTTATTTAAAAATACAATAGAATTTACATGAACTCGAAAAAAAATGAACTTCAGATAATATCTACAGATTTAAGTAGAACTAAGTGTTAATAAAAGTTTTAATTATCAACGTGAGTCTCAATAAAAATTGATTATTTTATACAAAAAAAAGATTTCAGTCTACACACATTATATGCAATAAAAAATTATTCATCACGCACGACTCATATTCACCTGAATTGTAAAGAAAACCTGTCAATACAGGGCAGTGAGCACGTCACACCGTGTCACGTAAACGCTATCCGATTTCCGCGCGACGTAATCGACGCCGAATATTAATGGGCGCGCATCTCGCTCAATTATTGAGTTGACATTTATAGAACAGCCAGTCACGGCGCTTTATTATTAATAGCGTGTTGGATATGCCGGACATACGTGGCGTGTGATAGACACAAAGGGCGTTTAACATTCAACTATCATGATTACGGGAAATCATTTATATTTTCGTTTTTCTTGCTGGTGTAGAAGCGGGTAAACTTAAGCTTGAGCTTCTTAAAAAAAAGATGATAGACAAGCCTTCTATCTCATAACGATTAGTTTCAGTCGTTCTGCTTAGATCTATTTATAGTTTAGTTACCTAAAACTACTGACAGATTTTCTATTTACAACAATATGACTAGTTACACGCATAATATTTATAATAAAAACTGCTGTGTAGGTTTTTCACCATGTTTTAATTCAACGAAAACAGATAGTTGTCAATAAAACAGTCAGCACTTAAAACTCAACAGTAGTGCGCAACACACGGCGCGTCACAACGCTCATAGATATAATGAAATATAATGGACAAAAATGTAACAGCGGACCAAGATATATTCGCTATGCGCAAACGTAAATTGCATTTGCTAAGATAAAATCAGATTTTAATATTTAATTCTACTTACCTTTGAAATAGACTGATTGTATTCTTTCTGAATAATTGCAAAATTTCTAAACTGATTATTCTTATGAATCTGATTGAATGCTTAATCTTATCTTTTATTTATTCTTTTACCATCAATCTGCTTTATGCCGTCGACTTACCTACTACTATTTCGGATTCCTATTATAATATTTTTTTTACCTTGACAGCAAGATGTTCAATAATTATTTACAACTAAATAAAATAAGTGTTGTGTATTGCTGTGTTTTAGAACTTTCATATTATTTACAAGAACGTCCTCGTATCGGTATATGTTAGACCTCAATTTTGTACGTCACAACATCAGGTCAGGACCGCACTATACGTGAAATCAACGGACCCAGGATGCCTTGCCACCAATAAGCATTTTAAGTAGTTTACGGTGAGTTTATGTATAATTATTTAAATATGTGCCGCGCACCCCGGCGTAGATTTTCAATTTCCATGATAATTGACGCGAAACAAAACGCAACGTCCCACACAGACACACATTTCCATAACTGGGGGTGCGTGACGCGGGGTGCGGGGCATCACGTAACATCCCATGGCATGTCTTATAAATTTGTAAAATCCAACAATGTTTTGTGTTTGCGCAAAACATATGAATTTTTAGTCAACCTTACCAACGACATATCACATACCTTGTACAAAATCCACCTAATGAAGAAGAAGAAGCTATGACTTTCGCATTTGTGCTTTTGCCTTTTGAAGTATCTTTAATTTTAATTAATTTTAAATTGCTGTTCCTATTGATTGCGAGGAAGTGATTTTATATGGATTCTTTTTTACCTTTTGAGGAACGGAAATATGTCGAGAAATCGCACAATACAATTGTTAAAATAAATAAATGAAATCATTTATTAAACAATGAGCATTTAAAACTTATTTTGCTTTGACCTTTTTGTTTAAGAGGCTTAGTACTGGAAAACTAGCATCATCTATCATTATATTCTCTTATTTTAAAACTCGATCAAGTCACTTTTAGTTCTTTGCTATTACTTTTCATTATTGTATAAGATATTGTGTAAGAGAACTACTAATTACCGCCATTTTGACGGTAATCAGAAGTTCTCATAATTTATTAAATCTTAAGAGAACTCTCCAGTGCAACATCGACACCTAAAAATAAAATGAAAAGTCAAATATCACTAATTTAAATATTCACTCGCGAAGGTTTCCTGAGAGTAACTTTATGTAACAGCATTATCTGAGAGCTTGTATTTCAGTTTTTGAACAACTCGCCGAGTTCTACAAATAATGGCGTAATTTAAGTAGCTTCTTAAAGTAATCGCGTTAGGCACAAAATGAAAAGGCCACAGAAGAATAACTCTAGTTAGTGATTACTCACAGCTAAAATTATTTGTTTTTGTACGTTAAGTGAAGGTCCCAAGTTTACCGTAAAAACTTCTAGAAGAAGCATTTGTAAAAGTAGATAATCTGAAATAAATGTATTTAATTTTATTTATTTTTATTTTATTTTATAAATCATTACTTATGTCACAGTTTACACACATGTTTTGTGATTACAAAGAAAAAGATCTCACTTCAGTAAAGGGTAGGAAATATTTAAATGACATTAAGGCATGATTTTTTATATTGTTGTTTCTTTTTAAATGTTTTTTACCGAATTGCTCTGTCATCTTATCTTGTCTCTTCCCACTTCAACCACTGAACTGCTTTAGATGAAAGTTGGTATGGAGATAATTTAAAGCCTACAAAAGGATATAATAGGGTACCTTTTATGACGGAAAAAGGTAGTGTTTCCGAGAAATCTACATTCACGTTAGTGGAGTCAAGAGCAAAATCTAGTAATTTATACGACGCGAGGATTGTTGGCGGTAATATGAGTAGTACGCGAGTCGCACTTACTTCTGTAACCCCTTATAATTTGTGATCGAGTCGTAAGAACACAAAAGGCCTAATGAGGCGCGAGTAATTGGGATTTACCCGGATACCAAATTACGCCAACGTCCGGCTTTCACAATCACATTCATATTCAAGTCAGCTCCCAAATACACACTTCGTTCTAATTCATCAAATAACTTGATTAAATTATGCATAATTTTACTTAAATAAACTTCGTAATCTCATGAAGAAATAAGGCTCATTAACAGCAAACATACGGTAATATGATTTGGCAAAGATTGAACAGCCGGCCGCATTGCCTGATCAAGTGGTGGGACTACAGACAAATACTATGTTATTTATTTGTGCAAATATTGGCCGTACTGGGATCGTGACAAGAGTGGGAAAGTGCCTGTAGTTAGCGAATAGTGTGTTCACTTCTGCGGCGCGATGTAATCTTACGTAATAAGGCTAGATCAGGGCATCTAAGTGATTTATGGCAACCTCAAAACCCGTTACGTATGATAGGGCTCTGAAAGCAATCCAGAAAAATTTGAATGAAATATAATTTATACGAATGCCAAGAAGGGTTTTGTGTTTCGGCCATATCTTTTATGTTTGTAATTTTTTATATTACTTTCCTCGTATCTTTCAAATGGCTAGATGAATTTCGACAGTTAAAGTATTGTTCAGTTCGTCTCAAAAGCCCTTAGACAGGTGTTTAATTTTTTGAAATAATACTACTTGTTTAACAACTTTACGAGTATAGTGAACAGCGTATCACATGAAGTTCGCTTGCGGTTTTTCATAAAGAAAACGTCAAACTTTCAGAATTTAAGCCATAGAAATTAATATGATTTAAAAACATCTTTCTTTCTTATGATTTCATTCTTCTACTTTTTGAGTCGATGGCTCAAGGAATTAAATTTTGACTTTTTTTTTAATATGTGACACCATTCTCGATTCTAACACCACTACCGGACGCACAGTTTAGATCATCCTTGGTGCAGCTGGAAGAACACAAACGACACAAAAGGAGGTGCAACATAATGTGGTCGTCATAACCACATGCCACGGCATTTCCGCCTGTTGGATAAAGCCCCATTAAGCCAGGTTGTGTCGGCATCGATCTACCCTATAATTTAATTAAAACCTCTTTAAACATAACTTCAATTACAATTTGTAGTTTTTCAGAGCTTTCTCAACAATGCCTCATCTCATATGACAGTCCAATGCTAATAAGTATATGTTGCCTTTGATACTGTTCCGCGTGATCTTTTAATTTGATGAATAACATAAAAAAATTTTGAGAATTCATTCTATGCGTTGTCCAAAGCGTGTGTTATTAAAATCCCAGACAGACTGACATTTGGCAAGCGCAATCAAACCGACCGTTTAGGAGAGCTCGACGTGTCGACCGCCCAGGCCGTTTTATATACGGATGTGGACGTGCGTGGTTATTGATATCAATTTGACACGGGCATATCGAAAAATTAGTATTATAAGATTTTTCAAGTCTAATTTTTTGTGACAAGCTTTTATTTTTATCAAGTTTATATCGTAAAGTGCTAGCCAATGTGCTAAGGTAAGTCAAATATTATCAGCAATATCCAAAATTCTAGAACGTATTGTCGGTAAAAGTTTTACAAATTATTTCGAGAAAAACTCCCTTCTTTCGGATAATCAATTTGGTTTTCGCCCGGGCAGGTCCACTGCTCAAGCAGTAAATGCTCTTGTTGACGAAGTAATTAAAGCACTCGATTTTAATGAAAACTGCCTCGTCATTTATTTAGACCTCAGCAAAGCATTTGACACTGTTTTTATTCCCCTTCTCATTTCAAAATTAGCCAATATTGGCATCAGAGGTACACAGTTACAGTTTTTCAGGGACTACTTATTGGGCCGCACTCAACATGTAAAGATTGGTAATAACATGAGTTCAGACCAAAAAGTGGAATTTGGGGTCCCTCAAGGAAGTATTTTGAGTCCCAGTTTATTTCTGTTGTATGTGAACGACCTGTGCAACTTACCTCTGCAAAACTGTAAAGTTGTATCCTTCGCTGATGATACGGCCTTAATATTTACGGGCCAAACATGGAAAGACACCTTTAATTCTGCTAAACTGGGGCTAAATCTTGTCAAAAAATGGCTAGATTCAAATTTTTTGACACTTAATGTTAGTAAAACTAAGTACTTACAAGACCTTCAGTATAAGAAATGCAAATCTCTCCGACTCCAATACATGTCAATTTTATGCCCATGCCCTTACGTCTTCAGATTGCAGTAATGGTAGTTGTAACTGTCCTACACTAGAAATGACCACCACTACTAAATATCTACGAGTTTAAATTGACTCAAACCTTAATTTCTCCCCGCATATTACTCAACTTTCTGCCCGAATCTGAAGACTTCTGTACATTTTTAAAAATTACGGTTTATAGCGGTCAATAACATTCTCCAAATAACATATTTTGCTTTTTGCTAATCGATTATCGCCTATTGCATAACGTCTTGGGGTGGTGCATCAAAATCACATCTGAATGCACATTCAAGCCATATAGGTACCCTACATCAGACCTATATAGGGATTGCCAGGTACTGACAGTGCGGCAGCTCTTTATGCTTTCGACAATTATGCAGCAGCATTCACAACTCCCTTTCAACCCTCAACTACTAACAAGAAATAATAGACTAACATATCTCCTCCCTGTTTTCAATACTGAGTTCATAAGGAGATTCTTTTGTTTTTTAGGACCATATTTATATAATAAATTAAATTGCAATGTTTTCATATATGCACTCAATAATTATAATTGCAAAAAGTTATCACCGAATTTTTACAGAACCTGTCGTATGACCAGACTGAGAGCTTTTTGCATTGTAACCTAAGTTTAAGCTTTATTTATTATGTAATAGGCAGTTGCACTACTTTCTAATTTTTAAAATTATCTTTACAATCATCATCATCAGGTCCTTATTAGTCTCCACTACAGGAGCACGACCCTCTCTGTACTACTAGGGCCATACTTGGCCAGAGCAGCCAGAGGACTTGGCCTACACTCTCCACGCTGGCCAGACGGGTTGGAGAGGTCTCTTAGATGTTTATAAGCTTTGTTTAGCTTGTATTTCCTAAGTCGCCTTCTACGACATCCATGGGAAGACTTGGAGTGGTCCTATTCTACTCTGCCGGATGCCACACGGCTATCTTTACAATATTTATTAAATAGTATTTTTCCCTGCGCTTTTGCGCTAGACTTATTTATTATATTTTTATTATAGTTGTAGTAATCATGATTTACATTGTATAGTTTAATTGTTAAATAATCCCAAAATTAATGTCGAGTCCTGGTGACCCGTAACACAGGTTTTACAGAAACCTAGTATGGGCGCCAGTTCTCCTTATTATGTGTATAGTTAGTCTTTTTTTTTATATTTTTTTACATTTCGTATTTATATTGTATATGTCGTAGTTATAAGATTTTTTTGGAGAAAAAGAAGAATTTCCGTTGTGTTCAAACGCTCAAACATCAAGAAAACAAATTCGACCCGATTATACATTATAAAAAGAAAAAAATTTAACACAGCCACAGCCGATCTTTTATGGGCGCTTTTTGTAGTAACATATTGTAAGGTGTTACGTTACCCTTCGTGTGGGATTCTAACTCTCACTTGGACGGTTTTATCAAGAAAGCTTGTCTTTTGTTTTTACATTTTGTATGCAAACTTACTTGAACAAAATTTCTCGAACAAAAACCCATGATAAAAATGCAAATGTGAGAAGGACAGTAGAAATAAACAATAGAACGTCGCTGGCGGCGTCCGAGTAATCGCGTTTTTGTACACCTGTTGCTGGCAGGCTTAGTTTTACTTTGCACTGCATTACACAGCTCTGATATAATAACAGCGACGAAGAAATTGCATTATTTCTTCCACGAGAGGGATAATAGTATATTGTGACACAAAGTAATTTTACTTCGTACAACATACTCTGAATCCCTCGCTTCAGTCAGGATTTAAAATAATGGCATCACATTTAAAGGATTGTTTTATTAGTCCCAAGAATGTTTTATTCTTTCAGTATGAAAAAATAAATAAAAGATATAAGTTTTTAATAAAACTAACGTGAGATACAGACATTATTAAATTATGTAACAACGGGCTACTCACGTACGAAGTCAGCTACAGGCCGACATGTTTGCAAACATGTCGGCCAGTAGCTGACTTCGTACGTGAGGAACCCGTTGTTACATAATTAAATAAAGATATAAGTTACCTGTAATCCTAAATAATATTATAAATGCAACAGACAATCTGTTTGTCATGAAATTTTGCACATGCGTTGTCTTGGGTACGGGTACTTTTCGAAAAAGTATTGTTCCCAAGGGATCGACATTGGCGAGCGGAGCCTCAGGCTAAGGCTAGTATTAAAAAGGTTAAGGATAAGGGTTCCTTTGTACCTCATGAGATATAAAACCCCTTAAAAGGTATACTCGTAAGTTGGGGTTTTATGTGTGGAGGTTAGTTAATTTAACATTGAGGCTAAAACAGGACTTAAAGCATAAAAGATAAAAGGAAAAGTATATTTGTGTTCAGAATACTTTTTTATCCATTCCGGATATACACTTATTTGTGAATAACACTCCTTTTTTGGGCAGCTATGTTATTATGAAAAAAGATTTCCACAAAACGATTTCAATAACCAGCCAGTGTGCTGTGTGAAATACATTGAGCGAGTCATTGAAGTTGTTCGCGTCACAGCCATTGTGCCGCTAATGGACGAACTTCGTCGGCGGCATTTAACAAAGGTGCGCTTCGCTAAATATCATTTGTTGAACAACTTGTGTTGCTTGTATTCTTAGCTGGGTAACTTGTTTTTTGTCTCAAAGCTGAGCCAAGGCCTCCCCTTTTTACCCGACCGAGGAAGAAGAAGTGTAATGTTTTCCGCGTATATTATGTATTTATACACAGTAAATTTTCATTCATTTTGGCTCCTAAAGTTGTTCATGAACTCATTTGTTTTTGACATTCCCATACAAATTGACCGGACGACGATTATTTTAGGTTCGAATTGTCAATTTTTTTAATTGAGTTCCCAGATTTGGTCTGATATGAAAAGGTGTTTAAATCGATCCCTTTAAGGATCCAAGACGAATGAATATATGTATGTTTCATTATCGTTTCCTGTAGCCTAAACGGCTTGACCAATTTTCACGTGCCACATGTCATTAGATTCGTATTCTATTTGGTCAGACTTAACCCTAACACTAAGATCACACGCCACCAACCCACATTATTTGTTGCAGGTAAATAAACCACATTTTCAATTGTTCGCAATTCCCTGCTAGCCGCCGGTGTTCGGGTCATAAACTAGTGCAATATTTTACCGCAGCAAAATGCTGGTATTAAATGTTTTTGTCGGCAATTTAAAATGTCTAGTCTTCTCAGATATTCGACGTACTGCTTTTATGTTCTATATTTTTTAAATATTCTTCTTCATCTTCGTCCGTCCGAAATTTAAAAGCTAGCTTCTTGGCGATGTTATTGTGTGGAAAGTAACTCACACTATTACATTTTGGTAAGAGTAATAAAATGGTTTGGTTAAATCAATATATTTTTATTCTTATGGGACCATCAGTAGGCTCATAAAAAGCTAAAGTGGCATTTCGGTTTTATAAACTTACGCTCTGTCTATCATCATCATCATCATCATCAGGTCCTTTTTAGTCTCCACTACAGGAACACGACCCTCTCTGTACTACTAGGGCCATACTTGGCCAGAGCAGCCAGAGGACTTGGCCTACACTCTCCACGCTGGCCAGACGGGTTGGAAAGGTGTCTTAGATGTTTATAAGCTTTGTTTAGCTTGTATTTCCTAAGTCGCCTTCTACGACATCCACGGGAAGACTTGGAGTGGTCCTATTCTACTCTGCCGGATACCGCACGGCCTGTCTGTCTATCCCATAAGAGAAAATGACGTGGTTAGTGTGTAGGTATTTGACAAAAATGCACTTGATATAGTACTTTGTGTACAAATGCCCTATCGTTCACGTAGGAAGGCCGTGGAGTGACTTTAAATCCTGCGCTATCTACAAATCCCTAGACTTGGGATTCGTAAGTGTGTGTTCGTGGATGCTAAGCAACCGCAAGTTGAGTAACTTTATCCAGTTCGGGAGATTTACCGTTTAACGATTACAGCACAGCGGACGAGGTCGGTGTCACTTGGTGTAACAGTTAGAGACTGTAGAGCTTCGGCCTAAACAATAGCGGAAGCGCGCGCGATAAACAGAGAGCCCGTCGGATGAAGACGGTGTCATTTGGTGTGACAGTACGAGTTATAGAGCTGCTGCCTGTACCATAACGGAAAGATGTAACTGAAGTAACACAGGGAGTGGGAAAATGAAAGGGTACCTCATGCCGCATGTGTTTCCAAATTCCCTTTACATTACAAAAACAATCTTTGATATAAGAGTGTAATTCAAATTAAGTTGTGTATGTACAATTAGGCGACAAAATCACAAAATTCTGTTTTCAATTTTCGCTCTTTGAACACATAGGTAATTAATAATTTGAACGGGACTTAACATAAAACTTTTATATATTTATTTCCGCTGACGTTTCTATGGAGTTACAACCGTCGTTGTCTTAGCGAGACTGGAGTACCTACTGCGGTGTCATTTGATGGTGGTAGACGCACTGCACTAATAATGTCACTATTCACTAACAGTTTTATATTCCCGCGTAAGCCTACAACACAAACAATGTCCGATTTTGTCCGAAACTAAACGATGCGGTTAAATTTTGGCAATCACTGGAGGTGACAATTTGTATCCACCTTCATAAGAAAATTGAAGATCTTTAATTTTTAAATTTCTTTATATCAACTGCTTACCGTACTATTCTCTTGTAATAGTAACGGTCAGTGGATGTATAATTCAATCCAGTGATTGGAGTTGGTGTCCATAAGGTGTTCAGCAATAGCGGCCTTATTGTTCTGGCGGTTCTTTGCAGCTGCGATGTGTTCCCTTACTCTTTCCGATATTTTATGTTAAGTTTGTACAATACAGCGTGATTTTGAACTCCCTAGCTATATTCAAATCTGGGAATCAGAATCACTAATGGAACACAGAATTGCAAGAAAAAAAGGTAAAAAACTAAAAAATAAATTTAACCTTTTATAGAAATTCGTTCCGCTGATCGGCGACTTTGTATGGGAAACCTAATTTCTTTTTCGTTTTTACCTTTTTTTATTGCAATTCGGTTTTCCATTAGGGATTCTGATTCCCAGATTTCAATATAGCTAGGGGGTTCAAAATCACGTTGTATAGGAACTCCCACATCTGCAGTGTATTTTATGAACACCTGGCGTCTGATAGGGAATGACATCTTTCGGTGATCGTCCATCGATCCAGATTGCAGCTTCAATCCAATATGGATTGAATTTTCATAATATTCGATACTAATATTATAAATGCGAAAGTAACTGTGTCTGCCTGTCTGTCTTCTTTTCACGCTTCAACCTTTGAACCTATCTGGGTGAAAATTGGTTTGGAGGTAGTTTGAGACATAGGGTTCCTTTCATTCCGGGAAATTCTACTGTTCCCGAGAGAACGACACTTATTATAATAGATTTAAAAAAAAAATCTTCCTACTTCTATGCTTACTATCATAGATTTAAAAAAAAATTGCGTCTTTCCTTATTATTATATTAGAAAAATAAACAGGCACAATGACATTTACTTTTAGATTACAAATGGACAAAACAACAAATTTCAGTTTTACAAAATGTACCCAATCGTTCATGAAATAAATCTACATATAAATATGTTTGATTTATATATCCGCCATGCGCGAGGCGGCAGCCTTCAAAGAACTTCTCTAAACTTGTAGTTGGAAGTTAATGTAACGAGCAACGCGGTCGTAGTTGTATTCATTACGCTGCTTTGGGTTAATTCATTCATATTGTTCTGACGATTTTATTTCTTAATTTATTAAGAGTATATCAAAACAGCATTGTGAATACAAAATAAAACACTTATAAAAAATATTAGTGTACATTGTTTGTAATTAATACTTTCACTGTAATACTTCAGCGTTCATAAGTTCTTATAAGTCTTAAAATAAACTAATTTCAGACTTTTCTTGCAAGTTTGACATACCCTCAAATAAGACGAATTAAAAAAAAGTTCGTGGCAAGTAGTATTATTTCAAGAAATAATAAAACCCGACTACTCTCTTTTTTTCTTGGGTTTTTGGGACAAACCAAACGCTACCTTAACTATCAAAATCCATTGAGCCTGAATTTTCATTTATTTTCTCATATCTTCCAAACGAAGAAATTCATAGACGTAATGATACGTGCGAAAAACATAAGCAGTCGGGTAAATATGAGTTCATACATGAGTATGAACGCATATTTAATATATACTCGTATAATTACACGGGTGAAGTTACATAAAGGAATAAGTAACTCCGCTCACGGCTTCGCTTGAGTTAATAAAAGTGAACATATTATCCCGGGGAAAAGTACTGTTCCCGAGGGATCCACATTGACGCGGGCGGAGCCGCGGGCAAAAACTAGTAATGTAATAAACGCGATACATATTAACTGATTTGAAGTCCGTGATATGTCTTGAAAAGCATTTTACAGAGTGAATTATGAATTAAAAGCTTGTTACAAAAATTCTAATTGTGAAAATTCAAATTGTAAATACTTGCAACCGAATCACCCGACTCATATTTCTTTAGAATTCTCCCAATTTAGAAGTTTACAAATAATGGAGTAATTACGGCGCTTCTTCTCGAGTAATCGCATTAAGTTTCCCGGAACGGACACCTCGCGGACTCAAATAGGAATAATTAACCGCGAATAAGTGGTACAATTATACAAGTTAAACATTCTAAAAACAATCAAATATTAGGCATATTTCATCGTTTTTAGAATAAATTTAGGGCGACTTGTTGACCGAGTAACCGAAGCAGGCCAGACATTCAAATCGAGTTGGAATGAAAACACCAGCAGCTACGAGCATGTTCCACGATAGTTCTTATAACCAGTGACTTAAATAAGATGAATTTTGAAACATATGTAGATTGTAGGTATTATTAGTATCAATTTTAGTAATATATTCAAATCGAAAATATATGATGAAGAAAATTCGCCACAGGTAGGATTTTTTCATCACATATTTTCGATTTTAATATTAAACCGAGCATTATCATGCTATTAATATGATTAATTGATAAAGTTTTCTACATTTTATTACATTGCTACATTGCTCATCACATATTATAGGTAGTACACACCTATAAAATGTGATAAGCAAATTCGTCGCCGTGATTTGAAGCTTCGGCAGCTTAGTGGTCGAGAGCATCGACAGGTCAGATGTCGAAGGTATGTGGTATGGGTTCAACTCCTTCCCGTGGCGAAATTTTTTCATTTTTTCATTTTTAGGATAATGACAAATGCTTTCATTTGGAGTAATAATTATGTAATTATATGTCATAATCTGTTTTGTGTGTCAATAAATAAATAAATCACATATTTTTGATTTTAATTTTAGTATTCGTTGCATATCAAAGTAGGTTCAGTGGTTTTCGATACATGTTCGCGAGATACAAGATCGCAATCGTACTTGAGGATTATATTATCTCTATGATCGTACTACTAAAATTTCAGCAAGTTGTGTCACTGTGTGTCGTTAGGCTCTGCCAAATCGACGGGCTGATGGTCGCAAGTCGCTTACGGCTCGAAGCGTACTATTAGTTGGATCGGGGTGAGCGCACTAATCCGGTTAGGCTCCAACTCTGCTCTCAGTCTAGCCAATGGGTGGATCTACATTGAGGTCACCGCACATGGACCACGCGACCCCTTGATATAGGAGACTACATCATAAAGCTTTAGCAAAGTTGAATCAACACCTGGTTTATTTTCATCGACTATATTATTACTACTATCGACTATATTTATTTTCGTGTTTAACGTAAATAAATAAATAAATATATACGGACAAATCACACAGATTGAGCTAACCCCAAAGTAAGTTCGAGACTTGTGTTATGGGATTCTAACTCAACGATACTATATTTTATAACAAATACATATATTAAAAGATCATTTTCCAGGGCACTCTCATGTCGCAGGCTGGCGTGTTGACCGCTGCGCCACGAAGCTAGCCTAGACGTAAACGTAGTTTTGGAGACTTTTTTCTTATTCATTGAAAATACGTAAGATACAGACATTATCTACTAAAAACGGCCTTCAAAATGGGCTACTGACGAGTCCGAAACTATAGACGGCAATCCCGATGAAATAGCACGTGAGTGACCCGTTTTTAGTACATCGATTTTGTTCTGCTTTTTTTCAAAAATGTTTTCAATCTATTTAAGGTTCCGTAGATATGAATAAATAAAAAAACTATATTGGAGAGTTATTTAGTAACCTTATATGAATTTTACTTAATAACAAGCAGGGATAAAATATTCACTGATATTCATTCTTAAATAGAATGAATATCAGTAATGATTTGGACCTTTTAAAAAGTGAACTAGAAAATATTGGACTCATGCTAAATTTTGGTAAGTGTGAACTTTTTATAATTGACGAGAACATGCCGTTATTAGAAAAAATTCAAACTATTGCCCGTTTTAATAGCCTAGCTCCCAATATTCAAATAGTTGATAAAACCTCACTTCGTCTCCTAGGTTCCCCAATCTTCGAGGAATCATTTCCAAATTTTATCGATGAAAAAATGTATAAGTTCCAATCCGCTTCCGACCGTCTTTCTAACCTTCATACCCATTTTGCTTTCACTATTCTAAAACATTGCCTTTTTGTCCCAAATTTTACGTATAATTTACGGTGTAGTCCTTCCTGGAAATACCCGGACCTCCTGTATAAATTAGACAATGTCGTAAAAGACTCATTATCATCTATTTTAAATATTGATTTTAACCATCATCATATTTGGAAACAGGCCTCCTTGCCTATTAGGTTGGGAGGCCTAGGAATTCGCAAAATTTCTAGTATTGCCTTACCTGCCTTCTTGTCCTCCGCTCATAGCGTTCAAAACTTATTCAAAAAAATATTAAATACATCTCAAAATGAAATCACTGGCTTGGCGGAGGCCAAAATCGCATGGTCAGAGTCATCTCAAAATTCAAAATTTCCAGACCATCCTGCTTCACAGAGGCAATGGGATGAGCCGCTTTGCCGACTTGTTCAGAGTAGCTTAATTGAATCTTCTGCTAGCAACTCTGTAGAGCGAGCTCGTCTCCTTGCTTCTGCTGAATGGGAGTCAGGTTTATGGCTACGGGCACTACCGTCTTTTAACTTGGGCACTTTTTTGGATGACGGCACCTTCCGTATAGCGACCAGCCTACGTTTAGGCGCTGCTACTAATGTCCCGCATCGTTGCCCTTGCGGTAATACCGTCGACCGCCTGGGCCATCATGGTCTCTCCTGCTCCAGGAGCGTAGGCCGTATTGCACGCCATGCCAATCTTAACAACATCATTCACCGTGCTCTTGTCGCGATTCAGGTGCCATCCATTCTGGAACCTAATGGTCTGGCCCGGAATGACGGCAAGAGACCGGATGGGATGACACTTGTGCCCTGGAGGCTGGGACGACCGTTAGTGTGGGACGCAACTTGCGTCGACACTGTCGCATCTTCTCACCTTTACGGCACGAGTTCCAAGGCTGGTGAGGCTGCAGTGGCCGCCGAGTCCCTCAAGCGGCGCAAATATGCATGCCTAGGCGATGGCTACATATTTGAACCGTTTGGTGTGGAAACTTTGGGGCCGTGGGGGCCTTCAGCTCACAAAATGTTTAAATTTGTGAGCAAAAGACTGGTAGAGGTGTCCAATGACCAAAGGGCTGGCAATTTCTTTGCACAAAGAATAAGCATTGCCATACAACGTGGCAATGCTGCCAGCCTTTTGGGCACACTTCCTCAGGGCAATGATTTGCGAGACATTTTTTATCTTTAACTTTTAGGTTTGGTTTCTCTTTATAGTTTTCTCTTTTTGTATAGTTAGGGTTAGTTTTAGTTTTTAATTTATCTGTAATTATTTTTTATTATATTTATTTAGGAAGTAGATAAAAGTAGTAAAGAAAGGCATTAAAGTGAGTGTGTTATATTATAATCCTTCTCTTCGGAATTAACAGAATTAAATAGAATAGTATACAATATCGTCTGGCCTCGTCTTCAATTTTACCTGGTATGAAAGGGAAGCTCTCGCAAAGGTTTATTCAGTCCCGATCGCTTTACAGCATTTGCTTCGGGCTAATTATATCCAGCCTCGCAGCCGATGACTCGTACTAGTTGACCTATTTGCCACCACCCCGATAATTCCAGATTTAACCCTAGCTACACCTGCACTAACACGATCTTCTTACCTGACTTCGGCGAAGTCAAAACGAAAGATATGATTTAGGCTCTTAAGTATGTATGTTCCCTTATTACATATCGCCTAAATTACCCAACATTATTCAATATAAGACATATTTTCATATTTGCCTTGGCCGTTCGCTGTCAATCTGATGTCAAACCAAATTCAAAATGGTACCCTTTAAAGAAAAGTAACCAACCTTTAAGAAAAATGTTTTAAATGTGTTTGGTACCAAAATATCACTCTCCCGTTAAAGTTCATGATTTTCCTCATCCGACCTGTGTCGTGTGATATTATGCCAACATTCATAATGTAATAATTTCGTGAACGTTTTTACAGCCTGTCTGATGCCGACTATCCATGGAAAAAGTACATAAAATGCCCAGTAAAAATAAATTCTTTTTTTAAATTTTCTATTGATTTGGTACTACGACTTCTCCAAACTTTTTCATATAATGACGATAATATACTATGTCAATAAAAAGCTTCGATTTGTCCTACAGAAACCAATGATCTGCTACAGAGAAAAATAGGCTATGTTACTATCTATTTTAATTCTTAAATCACGTCAATGTACTGTTTAGCGTTGATGAGAAGTGATCCATATAGAGTAACAAAGTTACTTCCTTCCATTAATTAATAAGAAAGAGCAATTACCTGCTCTCTTCATACAACAACTTCTATCTACCACATACCGAACTCAATGAAACATTCAACAGAGTAAACTCACAGTGTTTGCTGGAGAGCGATAAAAGTTTTCGTATTTGAGAGAACAGAAAGGTGTTCCTTTGAATAAATATCGCGCTTAAGATTTGAGCCTCATTTTGAGCGCGATCCGGAGGCATTGGCGGCTACATTATGTATGAGCGGAGAAACTTGCCGGGACATAGTTTACTATAATTGCAGTACTATAACTCCAGTCTACAGACTCCTCTTCACCGAAGCGTCTTCTTGGGTTTACCCACAGGTATTCTACGGATCCGCGAGGCCGCTATTAAGACAGTACGTTACTCGTACCATCGTCAAAGATCATGAACAGTATAGAGATACTGTTCATGATCTTGTACTTCACGCATCTATTGACATCGATGGCGACAAGTCTAGTGCCCAATATCGCCAGCCAGTAGACATTTAGGCTCAAACAGTCATTACCATGTAGACACATCGGTTCTTAAGTCAATGCGATAAAGTCTAAAATTGAATACAATGGAAAAATTATTGTAGTGTCGTTTTCTACAGAGAATTTCGAATAAATTGAATTTTTTACACTCACGTTTTTAGTATCACTTTAACTAAAGTGAAATTTCGCATTTAGTTACGAATAAACAGTAAGCTTGATTTTCGCATTATAAAATTTACAGAATTAAAAAAAAAAAGAAAAATGACGAAATTTTTTATCAAAATGGACATCTGAAACGAGTTCTTTTCATGAAAATATTTCAATAATTAAATTCAGAAAAATAAAAATGTATGCATGCTGAATGTTGTGTTATTATTTATTTGAAATAATATGGTACACTTTAATTTTAACAGGTAAAGACCCATTACTTGCGACTGTTAAACAGCACGGGCAAAATAGCAATAGTTGACAGGTGCCCAAATTAGCGGCAATGTTATATAAATCTTCATAAAACCTGTTCTTCATTATGGTAGTAAGTAAGGCACGGTCTGTGCGTGAGCGGCACAAACAAAAGTGAGAGGCACGATCGAACGCCTATTTTATTACGTCTGCCATGAACGCGAAGTTCACCTTCTAGTCTATTCACTGCTAGATAAGATTCGGCGGCCGGGGTCGGCTGTCGTCGAGATCGAGCCTCAGACTTACACGAACCTGGCGAGATCGCGTATGTATGAGGCGGTCGATCCAATTTCATTCGCTATTCATTGCTGGTCGCGGACTATCAAACAATAACTGACAACTTACGAGTATAACGAAGCGTCGGCAAAACTTCTGCGTTGTTGCCGGGAGTGCGGACAAGTGGCCATTTATTTATTGTTAGTGAAAACTTTTAACGTTATATTTATTACTAGCTGTTGCCCGCGGCTCCGCCCGCGTTAGTGTCGATCCCTCGGGAACAGTAGAATTTCCCGGAATCAAACATACCCTATGTCCTTCCCCGGGCCTCACACCTCCATACCAAATTTCATCCAAATCAGTTCAATGGTTGAAGCGTAAAAAAACGACTTTCGCATTTATAATTTTAGTATTAGTATGAAAGTATGGATATTATTTATACTTCTAAGTCCGGAAATGAGAATATTTCCATAAAACCTTTACCCTCCCATTTTACCCCTTTAGGAGTGAATTTTGTCCATTTCACCCACATATATCTTTAATTGTAATCGAGAACTAACGTACCTATTTATTTTCATACTTCAGAATCAGAATCAGAATCTTTATTAGCATAAAATATGGTATAAAAGGTGTTAGTATACTTGTTAGTAGCGCACATATTTTACCAATTCAGGCATGCAAATATATTAAAATAATAAAAATTAATTACACAATTACCTATAAAAAATGTCAATTATCAAAAAGATTTAAATATAAATTAAATTTTACATAATATTATTAAAAAAATAAAAAATAAACTTAATTAAATAATTCCTGGACTGAATAATAATTTTTATCTTTTAGCCATGTTGTAAGTCTACGTTTAAATAAATTGTTCGGTAATGATTTAATGTCAATTGGAATATTATTATAAATTTTTACACACATAAAATTGCACTGTCTTAAGTAAAGAGTCAATTTTTGATTGTTAATATGCACAAGTCTATGAGGGTCTCTTCTACTTCTAGAATTTCCTTCTGATGCCTTATTAAAAAGGTGAATGTTAAATTTAACAAAACAGGAAATTTCTAGGATGTACAGGCATGGCAGAGGCAAAATACCCAAACTTTTAAACAAAGGTCTACATGGCGTTTGTGGTGCTTTACCACACATGGCACGTACACATTTTTTTTGTACAACAAACAATTTCTTCGCATCTACAGAGTTACCCCAGATAATTAGTCCATAATTAAGATTTGATGCAACGTAACCGTAATACGCTGCTAACAAAGTCGTCATTGCAGATGTATTTCGCAGCCTTCTTAAGACGAACACATATTTATTCAATTTGTCACATAAATGCTTAATATGCTCCTTCCAATTCAAATTTTCGTCAACAGTGACACCTAGGAATTTCGTCGAGGTTACTTCATCAATATTGTCGTCATTATAATTAATACTTAATTGAAATTTATTTTGCCTGCAAGAACCAAATTGTATATATTTTGTCTTATTAATATTAACAGTTAAATTATTATATTTAAGCCAATTAATTATAGATATAATAGTTGTGTTTATGTCCGATTCATAATTCAAAATGTCTGTATTAGAACAAGGTATTATTACAGAAATGTCATCAGCAAACAGTATACTTCTTCTTCTCTTCTTCTTCAGCCCATTGTCACCCAATGCTGAGTGTAGGCCTCTAATAATGCACGCCATTCTCTTCGGTCTTGCGCTTTTCTCATCCATCTTTTTCCAGCAATTTTGACCAGATCGTCGGTCCATCTAGTAATTGGTTTACCCACACTTCGGCGACCAGTTCTGGGTCTCCATTCCAGCACTATTTTTCCCCAGCGTTCATCTGTGGTGCGACATATATGGCCCGCCCATCGCCACTTTCTTTGAGCTACTTCCTGGGCAATGTCGGTAAGTCCTGTCCGTCTTCGGATCTCAGTGTTTCTGATCTTATCTCGGATAGAAACACCAAGCATTGCGCGCTCCATAGCTCTCTGAGCGACTTGCAGCATGCTCACAAACTTCTTTGTGAGCGTCCAAGTTTCTGCGCCGTACACCATCACGGGAAGGACACATTGCTCGAAGACTCTGCGCTTGAATGAGAAAATTTAACATTTACAAACAAACATTATACATTTATGTGTAATTACTTCCTCGGAGGTCATTAATATAAAGTATAAATAAAAATGGCCCCAACACACTTCCTTGAGGAACTCCACATGGATTGACTCTAAATTCTGATCTATATGTAACTATATTGTCATGTTTATCTACATTCTTTATTTCAACTGCTTGTTTTCTGTCAATGAGGTAAGTTTTCATCCATTCATATGCCAATCCTCTAATTCCAAAATTATATAATTTTTTGAGCAGTACCTCATGGGACACCAAACTGTTCATTTCTGATGAGGTTGTATTTAGAGCAAAACTGTAGCAAACGGATTTTCATAGCCATTTCAAATACTTTAGAAAACACTGTGGGCAAAGCAATCGGTCTAAAATTGTCCATATTGGTCTTTGGGCCTTTCTTATGTAACGGACTTACAACTGATGACTTAAGCAACTCAGGAAATGTACCAGATTCAAAAGAAAGGTTTACCAGATAAGTAAGCGGTACAATAATTTCATCAATACAATGCTTGATGGTTTTGGTATTGATATGATCATATCCTGTTGCACTGGTATTTTTTAATTAACGAACTAATGTTTTTATTACATCTATTCATATAATAAAACAGTAAAAATATTTTATCTGTACATTTAGAATTTTTGACTGAAATGGATAGAGGGACACTTAAAAAGAATAATAGAAGTCAAAAATTTTTTTTTCGACTTTTTTGTCTGTCTGTCTGTCTGTATGTATGATCACGATTATCTCCGAAAATACTGAACCGATTTACTTCAAACTTTCATCTATTGCTTTGTTTTAACTCAGCAAAACATCTTAAGTTTGTTTCATCAAAATCAGTTCATAAAAAAAAAAGGTATCGTCATTTGAATGAACTCAAGGCATTAGTTTGCCTGCAAATATACACAGTGAATTTTTTATCGTTTTGGACCCTTAAAGGAGTGACTCAGACCATCAAAATGAACTACTTTTCCTATGGGAACAATGCTGGGAACTCAAAAAAAATTCGACATTCCCATACAAACTGGCCGGGCGGCGGGACTCTTTTTTATGGAAATGACGAATTTTTTTTTGAGTTCCCAGCATTGGTCCCATAGAAAAAGTTGTTCATATTGATGACCTGAGTCACCCCTTTGAGGGTCCAAACTGTTCCTGAGGGATGGACACTAACGGCGGCGGCGTAGCCGCGGGCAAACGGCAACCCAACCGAAACTGCTGCGCCTAGAAACTTGAAATTTGGTACAGGGGTTCTTTTAATGATGTGAGTGAGCAGTAAGAAAGGATTTTTAAGAAATTTAACTTTTAAAGGGGTAAAATTTATATGGAATTTTCTCATTTCTGGACTTAGAAGTATGAAAGTAGGTATATAAGTTCTCGATTAAAATTAAAAAAGATGTGTGTAGGTAGATGAAATTTGATTTTGATTGATTATAAACTTTGTATGGAAATTTTCTTATTTCTGGACTTAGACGTATGAAAATAAGTATATAAGTTTTAGGTTACAATTAAAAATATCTGTGTAGGTAAAATAGACGACATTTTCCCCTGAAGGGGTAAAATAGCGGGGTAAAGATTGTATAGGAATTTACTTATTTCTAGACTTAGATGTATGAAAATAGGTAAATAAATTCACGATTACAATTGAAAAAGATCTGTGTAGGTCAACTGGAAAAAAATCCCCCAGAAGGGGGGTAAAGTTTTTTTGGAAATTTTCTCATTTCTGGACTATGAAGTATGAAAATAAATAGGTATGTAAGTTCTCGATTACAACTAAAAAACATATATGTGGGTGAAATGGACAAAATTCACTCCTAATGGGGTAAAATGGGAGGGTAAAGGTTTTATGGAAATTTTCTCATTTCTGGACTTAGAAGTATAAATAATATCCATACTTCCTTACTAATATTATAAATGCGAAAGTAACTCTGTCTGTCGTTTTTTTACACTTCAACCATTGAACTGATTTGGATCAAATTTGGTATGGAGGTGTGAGGCCGGAGGAAGGACATAGTGTATGTTTGATTTCGGGAAATTCTACTGTTCCCGAGGGATCGACACTAACGCGGGCGGAGCCGCGGGCAACAGCTAGTCAATAGTAAAAGGCTCAATGAAAATCGAATTTTGTATTACTTTCTTGTTAGTATTTACACATTTATCTACTTTTTTATTTATAAGGTAATTGTTAAATTCGTCAGCTATAATAGAAGGGTCAGTTAATTTCTTATCATCTATAGTCCAGAAATGAGAAAATTTCCAATTTTCAAACAAACTTTACCCCCCTTCTGGGGTTTTTTTTTTCCAGTTGACCTACACAGATCTTTTCAATTGATATCGTGAATTTATTTACCTATTTTCATACTTCTAAGTCTAGAAATGAGTAAATTCCTATACTATCTTTACCCCACTATTTTACCCCTTCAGGGGAAAATATCGTCCATTTTACCTACACAGATATTTTTAATTCTAACCTAGAACTTATATACTTATTTTCACACGTCTAAGTCCAGAAAAGTCCGTTAGTGTCCATCCCTCAGGAACAGTAGAATTTCCCGAAACAAAAGGTACCCTATGTCCTTTCCCGGGTCTCAAACTTCATCCAAATTGGTTCAATGGTTGAAGCGTGAAAAGAAAACAGACAGACAGACTGAGTTACTTTCGCATTTATAATATTAGTATGGATAGGTATAATGCATGCTGATGATGAATTGACTTTGTATTTAAATTTTCTTATGTCACTTATTATTTAATCACTTACTATTTAAGTGCTTTACACGGTGAAATTTTGATCGTTTTGGACCCTTAAAGGGGTGACTCAGGTCATCAATATGAACAACTTTTTCTATGGGACCAATGCTGGGAACTCAAAAAAAAATTCGTCATTTCCATACAAAAGAAAACCGCCGCCCGGCCAGTTTGTATGGGAGGGAATGTCGATTTTTTTTTTTAAATTCACCGTGTATATTTGCAGGCAAACTAATGCCTTGAGTTCATTCAAATGACGATAACTTTTTTTTTAATGAACCGATTTAGATGAAACAAACTTTAGATGTTTTGCTGAGTTAAAACAAAGCAATTGGTGAAAGTTTGAAGTAAATCGGTTCAGTATTTTCGGAGATAATCGTGATCATACATACAGACAGACAGACAGACAGACAGACAGACAGACAGACAGACAGACAAAAAATTCGAAAAAAAATTTTTGCTTTCTATTATTCTTTTTAAGTGTCCCTCTATCCATTTCAGTCAAAAATTCTAAATGTTCAGACAAAATATTTTTACTGTTTTATTATATGTATAGATAGATATGAGATGAAGCGATGGAGCGCAGCATACTGGGTGTCAAGTTAATGGACTACGCTCTCGAACGGGAATCGCGGCTGGAGCTCTGAAGAGTGCCCAGCTGAAGTGGGACTGTGCTGGACATGTACAACGTCAGCCAAACTTCTCCTGGGCAAAGACCACCACTTGCTGGGTCTAACTAGAATAATCTTGCTGAAGATCGAACAGAATATAATAAATGGAGGGAGTCCTTTGCCCAGCAGTGGGACGGTTAATTGCTTGTAATTAAATTTCTTACATGAACCTCTGAGTTTGTAGTCCAATCTGACTTACTTAAGTTTTTCTTACATTCAGTCTGTTTCATCAACCACGGCCTATTTTTGGCGAAGAAAAATATCGTGAGGCAGCCTGCACCCTAGTGAATTTTTACCTTGTGCGTGAAATAGAAAATACACACCATTCAATTATTCTTGCCAAAAAAAGGTAGAATTATTACGATACCGATACATAAATATGACATTTTTATTTCAGTTGCATTGGCCGCTCATAGAAATGTTTTTTGTAACTGCAAACATATACATATCATTCTTATCATGTTTTGTGTCAGACCAAATAATAATATACTTACAAAAGTTGTTTTAAATAAATAGTTTTACTTAATTATTACCCAGTAGAAATATAATAAGAAAGAAAAGCCATTTTTATCAAGTGCACGTAAATGCAGCTTTGGACGAAGCTCGAGCTTGTGTTGTAAAAACAGGAGTCTGTTATGACAAGTCTGAATTCATAGACAGTATATGACTGAAGTATATAACTGAACCTTGGTTCAGTTATATATCGTTTGAAGTTCTGAAAATATATTCCACGCCTTCCGACCACTGTTATTAACTCTCTACAAACTCTAGAGGTCTCGGCAAACTGAAAAACTCATGAGTCTTGAGTTGAGTCGAGCTTTAGTCGTCGGAGCACAGACTCGAGTCTAAACTAGAAGTTACGTTATGTGTACTACTCAAGTTCTGCTTAAAACTCAAGGCGCATAGTTAATACAGAATAAACTCACATTATTTCTTTATTTTAATATAATTAACTATCAATATTTTAACTTCAGATTGTTTGTACTTATATAGAATCATTTATCAGTTCAGCAGACTCCAGTTCACGAATAATCCTGACCACTAAAGTAAAACCCCAGCCTAATCGAAACTCGAGCAGCTTTGAGCTGCAGAGTCCAGCCTTACGTTAAGACAAGCTAGACATAAATGTTGAATCATCGACAGCGGTCAAGTAGTCAAAGCGGCGGTTTATTCACGGCAGTAAAGCGGTCTTTGCCGGACCGCGACTGGATGCAATTTTATTCAAGTCGTTATATCGTCGTGAAACTCGTGACGTTTCCGTAGCTCGCTACTACAACATTTGTAGCACTCTCTACAGCACAGCTACGAGTTTTTGTAGCATCGCTATAGGATATCGTAGCTTTGCTACCAAGTTTTGTAGCATTACTTTGATTTACAGATTAAGTACAGTTGCAAGATACGATACCTACGTTTTTCAACCGACTTCAAAAAATGAAGAAGTTCCTAATTCGTCGGAACCTTTTTTAAGTTTGACAACCTCATTATTCTGCCATTTATAAACAGATAAAATAAATAATAACTTTCCGATTGGTTTTATTTAATACTATTTAAATAAAACCAATCGGAAAGTTATTATTTATTTTCAAACTCGGCTCAATAGTAAATTGAAAGTTAGTTTTTGATCTGAAATAAATATTATAATTTTGTGGGATATATTTGTGAAAAAATGTAGACATTTCCACCGTCCAATGGTTATTATGATCCATCTTCCTCCACCGGGCGCATGACTAGTTGCAAAACCGCTTCACTGTAATGTTCCACCGTACCTTCTTAAATCCAACATCTTTATGATCTTAGATGTCAATCTATATAAGTTTCTATTAGAAAATACAGTATCGTTGAGTTGCTATCTCACGACACAGGTCCACAACTTAGTCTAGAATTGTTCTATCTATCTGATCTGTCACTATATATTAATTTATTAACTTATTTATCTATTTCTTACAGCACTGCCTCTTTAAATATCTTCGGCTTACCCACGCCTGCCACTGCCAGCTACAACTGCCCACTTAAACACTGACCTTCCGCTGTGTGTATATTTCTCAGCCGGTAAAAACATTACAAGAAATTTATAAAAAGGACTGACTTATTAAAATTATATTCTACTAGCTTTTGCCCACGGTTCCTTATCCTTAACTCAAACAACGCATATGCAAATTTTCACGATAATCGGTTTTGTAGTTAAGTCATGAAAGCGGAACAAACAAACAAACTCACTTTCGCATTTAATATTAGTTTGGGATGTAACTCAGGAGGATGTAAGCATTCTAATGAAAATTAAATTCCTTTTTGTTATTCCGAATCCGTTGATACATCAAGAAGTTATGGTAGAATAAAGAAACTCAGATATTTACTTACATACATCATCATCATCAGGTGCTTTTTAGTCTCCACTACACTTACATACATACAAACTAAAAAAAACGATTAGCTCCTGTTTTAGGGCAGCCATTTGATATGTATGATTAAGTGAACATACGATTTTCCCTAGTTTTATAATAACCAATAAATGTTATATCATTTGTTTTTATAAGGGTTGAGATGATGTGTATTCATACTCTTTAGTTAGAAGTTCAATGACAATAAAGAAACAGTCTCGACACGATATCATGTTGCGTATCATTTCAAAACAAAGCATTGGCCAGTGCCCATGTCACCGATTTATAACACTTGTTACCGCACCTGGAATGCGTCGGGCGGTGTCCTGCCGCGCGCGTGTGGAGCGTGCGGTCGCCGCGGTTAGCGCGCGCTGCGGGGAAATATTTACCGGGAACATTTTGTTTGGAACCCATTCGTGCGACATTCTACCTTCCTAACTAGCCTTAGAAAAATATATTTGCTAATACAATATACTAATAGCTTCTTTTCGCGCAGTTCGTAAAATCCGGTAAATTGGCGATGCGGCTAGCAACTTGTTAATATATTTTTATTTAACACCTAACATGCTCATCATCAAACTATATGTAGCCTTTGACTCTTACGATTCCAGACTCTGTCTACACTGTAAGGGTAAGAAACGCAATAAATATGTATGATTATGTATGTTTTGACAGTTGGAAAACTGTAGTAAAGTAGTTGTATAAATATTAATGATGAAAATGGAACCTTTTATTTTCTTTCTAGTGGATTTTTAAAGCCATGAAAGCTATTCAAGTGACTTATAATAGATTTCCTATCGTAAAATAGTCCTAAATTAATTTAGAAACTAAATCTCCAACGAGCCCGGGCGAAAGAGGAAACAAATCTACTCATTGAAGTTGGAATCGAGCGAAAGCCGGCGTATTGTTCGCGATCGCAACAAAGGAACAGGTTCCCGAATCGAATACAATTTAAAGTCGGCAAATATGGAAACAAATAAAATTGCTTCTTCACTCAGAGTGTACGACATAGCTTTCTTCATAGTTCTCTGCTACATCTACTCTCGTGTCTTATATAAGTGTAAGGCAAGTAAATAGTGCAGATTTGAAAGTAAACAGAATGGTTCATATGTTCATATAATACTTTTAAGATAAAATATATATATGTAATCTCTTTCTTCATATGTAGGCTTTATAGAATCTTCTACTCATATGCATCAATATAATTTGTTTTTTTTCGCTTTCACGTCCTAACTGCTGAACCAATCATCATAAATTTTGCATACCTGGGGTACAGAGAAGGGCATAGGCATTTTTATATGAAAAAAAAACATTTTCCGATTGGCAGAGCAGCGGACGGAAGCTACATAATAATTATATTTAGACGGGTCACTCTCGTACTAAGTTGTGCGAGTTCGGGATGAGCGACGCTGATATAGTCGGCAATGCCACAAAATAGCACGTGTGTGACCATTTTCAAAATATAATTTATTTAGTTCACGTTAGTTTCACTAATAAATTAATAATTGCTCGAAACATTGTGTGGTTTATTGCAAACAACGGTATGAATTGGTCAGGGGTGTCAACTGCCTGTCCAGTGGTTGCAGGTATCCTCCCGAGCTCGCTTTTCCCCCATTCATCCTTGTGAGTAGTATATTTATTCCTTTATTTCCCTTCAATATCCAATAACTCTTATCCTTCTCCAGTTTATCATTAAAAAAAAATCAAATTTTGGTTCTGATAAATTCATTTAAAATTTTGATATGATTTGCCATTACACTCTCACACTTACAAAGTATTTATATTCTAAAATTCTTACAATAGGGAGCATAAGAAGCCAAAGCAAATTGCGCTCGCCAACCAACCTGCCAAGCGTGGTGAGATGGCAATATCCTCCCATTGAACGAAGTATCTGTGGGAGAGGCTTTTGTCCAGTAACGGACTTTTTACGGCGGTGACGATAATGAACGGTATGCAACAGAGACATTAAAATGCACTCTATCAAAAAAATAAAAACTTAATGTTACCAACAGCTGGAAGAGGAAGTAAGATTGCATAAAGTATTAAACTTAAAAAAGGTAAGTTCCCAACGGAACTAGTCTCCACATAACCCGTCGTTAAACGAACGAGCGACGATTCCGAGAAGATATAAACTGGAAGGTCTTGATCCATCATAAGCTGCGCTATACGACTCTTGGCACTTGACGAGTAAAACTATTTATTTCCCTTCTGTGAAGAGAATTACTTTTTAACGGTTTTTAAGCTTCCTACAAAGTTGACCGAGAGATTCTGAAAACTAGATTTCTTTTGAACTTTTTTGTGACGTGGAACGAATGCGATGCATACGAAGATAGTCAAGCGAATAATCATTTATTTAGAGGGTATATATTTACTTTAATTAAAGTCAATTATCTATCTTCAACACACCTGAATTTAGAGTAACAAGTTTGCCACAATAGTAATTACTCTGAACAGTTCGAGACTTTGAAAATTCATAGGACTGTTGCCATAATACAAAGCTTTTTTTTCTAGAAGCGAAACTCTGTTGCCTGCTCTGCACACCAAATGTTTACTCAGAAAATATGTAGGTGCTGAGGTAATTTAACACCCCGGTATAGTGATACCGGGTGTTAAATTACCTCAGCCCTTCAATATTGAACTACGTCTCGTATGGGACCTTTAAGGCTATGTCAGGAGAAAGGTGACATCTACTAGTAGTTTGCCGGTAACTTACCTCGCGAATATTTTATAAATATGTCATAGATTTTGATGCCGAACCGATTTTTATGCCAAACGGATTTGAAAATTGTACCAATATAGCATCCATATATTATAAGTTTCATGCATACAACTAATAATGTGCCGGAAAGAATTTCTTTTTTCTCATGATTATCCAATAATTCTCGCAAATTTCTCAATAATTCCCGCACTTAAGAGAAAGAAGAAGAATTTCTCAAGAAAACATTCCAACCCGTTCTTACCGTTCTCGATAATTTCGAGCACGGCACAAAACTACATACAACTTATGTGTTTTCACCCCAAATCGAGTTAAAGACATTGTCTTATCGCTCGCTGGGTTCAATCACATAGTCAAATAAAAAAATGAACGCGGTACATGTTACTAGTTGCTGTTTAGTGGTTAACTGGAACGATATTCCTTGAACTGTCTTCATAATACAACGTCAGCCGGTACTCGGAAGCACTTACAATGCAGTTCCAGGCGCGGCCAATTCCAGCAACTGTTGGAGGTTAATTTTACAAGGAACATAAAACTTTACTGTTGTATTTTACTATGAGCTAATCTGTACTCCGCCCGATCCGACCTCTTCCTCTGAGTTGGCAAACTAATATAGTCTGGTGGTATAGTCAAGTACGTTTAATTTCTTCGACCACAACCTGGTTCCGGTGTAGAAAAACATCATTAGGCAACCTGCAAACTGGCGGATGGTCTACGAGTGTGTGACATTGATTAGGCCATAGCAAACCATTACATTATTGTATACCAGAATTATTGATTGTGCTGTTAGCGTTTCTTTCCACAAAATGATACCAACAAGAGTTTAGCTCTTAAACATCCGACAGATGAAGAGAAAGAGAATAATGTTCCAAGAGTTCCACCATAGGTCACATCTTCACTTAACATCAGGTGAGATCATGATCAATCGCCGGATCATCCAAAAAAAAAAAATGTATTGTGATTTTTTTTGTTGTGGGTTCATCATTGAGGAGTTCTTCAGTACGACTCAATTATATTGCATTGTCATCTAAATGACATGAGTATGCAAATTTCAGCACAATCCAACGTCAGAAATTGGTTCTGGTTAAGCTTTAAGATTTTTGTATATGAATATCTATGGATTTTTATCACAGTGGAAAATTAATTAAGTATTTAATAATCTTTGAATTTTTCCCCCAAAACATCTACTTTATTTTTAGCTATGTGTACTTCTGATGTATAATACTAGCGTTCGCCCGCGGCTCCTCCTGGTGATGTCGATCCTTCAGGAAGAAGTTTTTCCGGCAAGGTGTTCTATGACGTTGTCCGGACCCCAGATAACGTATATGTAAAACTTTGTGACTATTGCGTTAGCATAAAGGTGTAAAATTGTAACAAATAAACTGATTTTCATATTATGATTAACATTGTTAAATGTTATCAAAATCTTTCAGACACTTTCAGCGTAAAGGATTAACAAACGACTGCACATCCTTACACTCACATAATCTTTCACGGTTCTAGTTATCGCAGGAAGTAGAATACATACAAAGCAATACAGCGTATACATTTTCCGTCGACATTCTTTTGAAGGGGTGACTCAGCCCGCCTCACAACTTTTTCTATGGGACAAATGCTGCGAACTTGGAAAATGTCGCCATTTTGTAACACAACAAATGTGTTCGGTCCGTCGGCAACTTGTATGAAAATGTCGAAGATTTTAAAACTCTACATTATGTGTAAATGCTTGTCCATTAAGATAAACGACAGCTTTAATCATTCTTGTTGTGTTAAAGCAACTGGTACAAAATTCTCGGAACCGTTGCATTACAAATTCGCTGTTATGCAAAAACAATTCGCTCCCACTGATTTTACAAATTGCTGAAAGGTGCATTAACAGGTTTATTATATGTAACAGCCTCCGTGGTCCAGTGGTTAAGGCGTTTGCCTGTTGACCCGGGGGTCGTGGGTTCGATTCCCACCGGATGCATGTCTGATAATAAAGATGATTCCGTGCTTCGGAAGGCACGTTAAGCCGGTGGTCCCGGCTGCCATCTGGTAGTCGTTAAAGGAACCGCGTCAGAGGCCGAGAGGCGATTCCGAAGAACTCTGACACCAGGGTGTGCATGGTCGATTGACCGTGACACCTACTCGAAATGATGATGACAGGTTTATTCAACTGTCATTAATATTAGGTTTACGGTACGCGTGGACGATATAAGTATTTATCGACTTTTCATTTAAATACAATCAGCTACTTGTATAATATCCAATTCAAGACGTTATCTCATATTGACTTAAAATCGATATATTTACGTAGTGATACTCGTGCCCGTACTCTCTACGTTTTTACTTTTTCGCAGAACAGCATGGAAGCTAATTAAATTGTGAAAACTATTACTCCTTGATATTTACATGAAAACTAGACTCGTCGGTGACACTCTGTGGAAAGTAAGATTATTTAGTGCGATTGCCAAGTCAATTTATTTATTTAAAAAATCTTTTCCGTCTTTTTATAAAACGAGGACTCACTTTAGTACCTGGTTTTAATCATTATCCGTCCAAAATAAATTGACAATAACAGT
Source organism: Elegia similella (assembly GCA_947532085.1). Classification (NCBI taxonomy): domain Eukaryota; kingdom Metazoa; phylum Arthropoda; class Insecta; order Lepidoptera; family Pyralidae; genus Elegia; species Elegia similella. Next base: position 515,136 of record OX383939.1, read on the forward strand.
TGACCAAACGCCAAAGTGATAAGTGTCAACTTATTTTGGACAAAAGTCAAAATTCAAATTCACAATTGGATACAATATCTTTTTTGACACACATATTTTTTTGTCACATTTTTATTTCTTATATTTTTAAAAAATATGCAATATCTAAATACATATATATGCGTTTCGGAACGACCACTGGTGAGAAGAATACGCCGAAAGAAACCAGACTTGGTCTCTATGTGCCTGAAGGGCTCTGATTGCATTGTTTACATGTAATTTTATAGTAATTGCCAAGCATTTTTGACAATTATCGGATAATGGTTTAAACCAGGTACTAAAGTTAGTCCTCGTTTTATAATAAGACGGAAAAGATTTTTAATATTAATATGGTCACTATAAGATGTTGTTAGGTTAGCTAATTACTTATTAACTTAAGACAGAAGGTCCCTTAAGTAGGGCCCGAATAAATTAACCGACTTGGTATTACATAGATCTCACAACTTTTTACGGTAGAAGAAGTGAGTTGCGAGACTTGTTTTGTTTACAAATTTATGTTTCTGATGGCATCTCATTTCTGTTTGTAGATAGTCCTACTTTTCTCCTTTTTCGATACCTTCTACTTTTGGAACTAAAGTACGGCACTTACTGCCGCCCTCAAATTATTACTTATTTTTGTAAATAAATGATTTACTTAACCCACTATTTGTCTGTAGAATTAGATAATTATAATGATTATGTATTTTTTGTACCCATACTGACATACAATTTGCGTAAGTTAAATAAAACGTGGTTTGTGTGATATCCCAAAGGTTTCCTGCAAGAAAATGGCCGCCTTTCTGTGGTGAGCGGGAAGCGTGGAGGGCGCGACGCGGGCAAGCCACCTCCGCCGGCCGCCGTTATGATTATTCGTTTTCTTTCTTTCATGGCAATTTAGACTACTTTATACTTTGCGGGATTTTGGTATAACTTCATAAGACATGTCCCATTCTTGCTTTTTCATTCCGTTGATAGGCCATTTTACAAGTTTCTTTTTCCTTTTTTTCCATTATTATTTTGTAAATATACATTGTCTGTGATATACAGGTACGCTGATTCATTCACTGGTAATGTAACTTTGTAATTCTATATATTTTTATTTATATTATGGGACTAGAATGTAATTTATGCAGTTGGTGTATCTAGAAAACTGAACCGAAATCGCAAAATATTTTAGATTTTCCTTAAATTATATAACTAAACACTAATTGTATTCTAGATTTAAAGCTTGTATGTCTGCAAGAAGTTCCCTTAGTATTTTGATGATTGGTCAGTCAATGCGTGAGAGACAAGATTAAGAATATTTGACTAGTCATCATTTTTAAACTACTGCTTTAAATTAAATTAAATTTGAAATGCACGAAGCCTGCTTAGTTATTAAAAATTCATGCTTCTATTTTTATCCTCAACACAGTTATAAGGGGGTCGAAAATGGCCTAACCTAGTTCAAGAAAATAATGGTACGGCCATGCCGCTTTTTTTCTCGACTTGCCCAGGGCACAAACCTGTATAAGGTCTAATAGATATAAACATAATTGTATTATCATTTCAATCAGCTCGGTATTCCATTTTAACAATAATCGCATTCGTAGTAAATTTAAATTTAGCTTTTGTTACCTTTATGATGATTTTTGTCATGGAAGGAGATGACAAGCAGAATGTGTCTTCTCGGCATCAACATTATACTATACTTACAACATACTCTGAATCTCTTGCCTCACTCAGGAACCTAATATGGGATCCCTCGGATTCTGTATATTCGCTCCACTCTAGACCTTATACTACACAATTCACCTAAAAAGTATGATGTGTCAACAAAAAAGCATTTTTTCTTCTAATTTATATTCCACGAACAGCTTACTTTGATGGAATTTTCGATTAACCGCCAAAAAGTTATAAAAGCTTCACAATAGTGGACAAAAACTGGAGCTTTTTACTGTTCCGCACTGTCCGGCTCCGGCACTCGAGTAAAAAGCGACTCTGTCGCCGCGTCAACCGCAGGACGCCCGAGTAGGCAAGGTTTTTAGGGTTCCGTACCCAAAGGGTGCCAAAAGCAATGGAAAGAGTGTCATGCGTTCTATCAGGGTTCCCGAGTAAGAAACGTGGTTTTTGTAGTTAAATATTGTACGTGCGTACGAAATTCTTAGTATGGTGGATCCGACTCGCACTGAACCAGTGTTTGTTTTAGTAGTTTGTAAAAGAAAGCGGTATTATGGGCTGCCTAATAAATATCTTAACGATCTGTATACTTGTACTTTGATAATAAATACATATTTATATGGGTGTAAGGCTCTTGTTACATAAAACCAATCATTTCATGTTTCATTAATTGACCAAGCGAGCCCGAAGCGTCTCCCTTTCAGAAGTTGTTTGTATGTCTTGCTGTGCGGTTGTTCTCCTCTACAGGTCGCATTTCTCAACTTACTCGTGCAATTGTGTGACACGGATCAATAATAACATTTTTTTTTGAGTTGCCAGCATTGGTCCCATAGAAAAAGTTGTTCATTTTGATGGTCTGAGTTTTACCCCTTTAAGGGTACAAAACGATAAAAATTGCACCATGTATATTTATTTATTTCTAGATATAGGAGAAGATAGGAATAAAATGTCTTCTTTTGTTGTGAATGTGATGAAATGAACCCTACAAGCAGGTACTTACAGAAAGGTATTGTTCGCAAATCACACAGATTGAGCTAGCCCCAAAGTAAGTTCGAGACTTGTGTTATGGGATACTAGCTCAACGATACTATATTTTATAACAAATACAAATATAGATACACATCCAAGACCCAGCTCAGTCTGAAAAAAAATCATTTTCCATCTTGAACTGACCGGAGATTGAACCCGTGGCCCTCGTGTTGCAGGCTGGCGTGTTAACCACTGCGCCACGGAGCTCGCCTTAAGAAAAGTCAAGTGCAAGTCAAGCAATTAGTACTCAGACAATTTAATTTGCTATTAAGGCACCAATTAAGCTTTTTTTCTTGACTTTGTCTAGAAATATATTCCTAGTTTCCCCCGCGATTCCACTTGCATTAATATCGCACCCTCGAGAGCAGTACTCTTGTCCGGTTTGGTTTATCCGTGTCACAGCCGACGCTGCAAAATTACATGATAGCTGGTTCAGTAGTTAAAGCGAGAAAAGGTGACAATCAAATGAAGAAACAAACAAACAAGCTCACTTTCGCGTTTATAATATTACTAGCTGTCCCGGCAAAATTCGTTTCACTATAAGATAAAAACAATCCTATCTTTTAAGTTAGACCAAAACAAAAAATAGTAACAAAGTTTGATCAAAATCGGATCAGTAGTTTCAGAGTTTATCCCGAACATACATCGTGACACGAGATTTTTATAAATATATAGGTGGCGGATTATGTCTATGTGCTGTGTATTTTAAGCCAACCTACACGTTTGAAATATATTGTGCAATTAATTTTATAATTAATTTGAGCATGTCGTAATCAAATTAATTTGTTCGTAAGAAATGTAACGTCACGGTAAGCGAAAATCGGCAAACTAATCTCTTCGACAAATTAACTCACGCCCCACGGGGCTCATCCCGACCACCGTACACGGAAACTGTGTCAAACTAGTCTTAGTGACGGAACTCTGTCAACTTGCGGCTGAAACTACTATCAATGCGAACATGTCATAGTCATTATTTAGTGTGCCCATGCTTGCAAAAAATTAAATCGTCATTTCCATACAAACGAGTTCCCCCGCCCGGCCAGTTTGTATGGGAATGTCGATTTTATTTTTTGAGTTGCCAGCATTGTTCCTATAAAATAAAAATGTCACCATGTATATTTATTTATTTCTAGATATAGGAGAAGATAGGAATAAAATGTCTTCTTTTGTAGCAAAAAATAAAAGTTGTTAAAGTAAATGACAAAAAAATTGTTCTTCAATAGCTCTACGTCATCAAGGAAGTGAATGATGAAATGAACCCTACAAGCAGGTACTTACAGAAAGGTATTGTTCGCTTAGCCATCAAAGGCTGTGAGTGAGCAGTCAACGTGCTATCACGTCCAGCCAGTAATTACGTGACGCGGCGTGGCGTGACGCGGTGACCCGCTGGCCGCAATCAATAGCTTTCACGTTGGCCGAGGATTCCCAGAATCGCCTCCCGTTCCGTGAACGGTATATAATGGCTTTTATTGTATTCAACGTAATACAATATTTATAGTCTAGCTTTCGCCCCCGGCTCCGCCCGCGTCAATGTCGATCCCTCGGGAATAGTACTTTTTCCCGGGATAAAAGGTAGCCTATGTCCTTTTCCGTACTCCAGAGAACTTATATGCAAAATTTCATGATGATCGGTTCAGTAGTTACGGCGTGAAAGCGAACAAACAAACCAACAAACTCACTTTCGCATTTATAATATTAGTAAGGATATATTGCACTACAGGCTGCAGTGGTCGGTTCCGAAATGCTAGTAGCTTTTGAACAATAATTAATAATTTGAATATATATAAATGAGTATTATTTTAAATGTGAATTGATGTGAGAAAGGCCTATTTCTAAATAAATCTCTGAATCTTAGAGATACCACTTAACATCACTTTGATTTAATTACAGTGTAAAGGCTATGTAACGTAACTGTGCCAATGGAAACCGTCTGCCGTAGATAATAGATTTGGAAAGAAATAAAAACAAAAATGAAAATCAACTAGTAATATTGTACTCACAAAACCCGGTAAGTTAATAAAAGCCCGTGAAATGAAACAACGCGACTTCCTCGCCAAAACATTCCGAAGTTATTTGGGAAGCCCGCCAGGTGGCCGCCACGTAACGACATTACCAAACAGAAAACGATACAATTTCGTCACAACAACCCACGCGACCCACGGGTGCATAAAATGTAATGTTAACTCCCGAAAATAAGCGGACTTACTGTGAAACGTTTCATAAAAACGATACAATTTCGCCCTGCCCTTGTTACAAAGGGGATAAATCGGGGCACATCAAAACAAAAAAAAATTAAGTACTGTCGGATTAGTTAGTATAACCTAATTATTACGCTGTACCTACAATATCGATTATTAATTAAAAAAAAATCGGAGTAACAAAATGTTAACGAAATTTTATGGTTTAATTCTATGTGAAACTATGAATTAAACCTGATTAATCGCGTTATAATAGACTAGCTTTCGCCCGCGGCTCCGCCCGCGTCAATGTCGATCCCTCGGGAATAGTACTTTTTCCCGGGATAAAAGGTAGCCTATGTCCTTCTCCGTACCCCAGAAAACTTGTATGCAAAATTTCATGATGATCGGTTCAGTAGTTACGGCGTGAAAGTGTAACAAACAAACAAACAAACAAATAAACAAACAAACAAACAAACTCACTTTCGCATTTATAATATTAGTAAGGATGCTGCTCTTACCATGTAAACTTAGAATAAATGTATGTAATGTATGAATAAAGTACGCAGCAAAAGAAGAAATAAATGAGTTCAGCAACTTTTTAAAATATTTTTGTAAGTGTTTTATTTTGCAGTCACAGTGCTATTTTGATTTTGATATACTCTTATGAAATTAAGAAATAAAATGTGGGAAAAAATTCATGCGGGCGGGGCTTGGGCCTTAGGTATATGTACGACTTACGCTCTGCCAACTGAGCTACTGCATGTTCTAACCTCGGCGATGAAATTTAGTTAATTTTTATATAATATATATTTATAATTTTTATATAATAGAATTTTATAAGTGTATATCAAAAAAGCATTGTGATATGGTGGAGAATTTCGGCGCCGAGGTTCGAGGCCGAGGCAGTGCGTAGGTCGTACCTTACCTTAGGTCACTGTTCAAGCCCCTCCTGCATGAACTTTTTTCACCATTATTTATAATTATTTATAACAATTTTTAATACAAATAAAAGCTATAGGTGAAATAATCTTTTGATGGATTTAATGGAAGAGCGGGTTTTCCAAACACAGGTGTACTATTACACTTAAATGGAGATCCCAATACTGATCTGATAATGTAAAATAATTTAATGAATAAACATATTATTATTATTTTTTTTTTTTTTTTTTTCACATTTCGTGCTCAGGCTAAGCCTGGTAATTTTGTGACTGCACGGGCTGATCACCAAGTGCTGACACAATAAAATTATTTATATAATTAATGAGTTATCATACCGAACAATCCTACAAGTGTTTAATATGGCGGCTTTTTGTAGAGTTACGTACGTGAATTTCGGCAGACCTATCTGTTCAAGGCGTCTAAATATATCTTTGGGTATTACCCCAGTGGTTGATATAACTTATTATTATTTTTTTTATTTTCACATTTCGTGCTCAGGCTAGGCCTGGTAATTTTGTGACTGCACGGGCTGATCACCAAGTGCTGTTACAATAAAATTATTTATATAATTAATGAGTTATCAGAGTCGAGTTGGAGGAATTTCCGAACAATCCTACAAGTGTTTAATATGGCGGCTTTTTGTAGAGTTACGTACGTGAATTTCGGCAGACCTATCTGTTCAAGGCGTCTAAATATATCTTTGGGTATTACCCCAGTGGTTGATATAACTAGAGGTATTATTATTATTATTATTTTTATATTTTATTTTCTCAGCTCTAGGCTGGTATTTTTAACATTTACGGGTAGAAACCAAGTAAAATGTTAAATATTTTGTATTAGGTTGTATTATCCGGATTCGTAGTTGAGCTTAACTGTAGTTCACTATGTTCATCTATTTGCAGAAATTTTCTTACAATACGACAGGTGTTTAAAATTGAAGCCTTTTGAATATTTATATACATACTTTAATCGAGTTGTAACAGCTGTAAACTATGGTGTAAGTGTTTTGGAATTACTCCTGTAGTAGAGAGCACAATAGGGACAATATAAACTTTATGTTGTTTCCAGATTCTTAGAATTTCATCTTTCAGTTCCATGTATTTAGTGATTTTTCTGTAATGGTTTTGGTGACGTTATGTGTATTAGGTACTGCGATATCTATTAGGTAGGTTACTTTATTGATTTTATCCTGTAGTGTTATATCCGGTCGATTGTAATGTATTGTTTTATCCGTTAATATTGCGCGGTCATAGTACATCTTGTAAGTGTGATTTTCTAAGATAGGTGACGGTTTGTAATTATAGTAAGGTGTCTGTAAGTCTTCTGTGAGCGAGTGTTTGAGCGCCAAAGCTTGATGTATGATATTAGCTATTTGGTTATGTCTGTGTGTGTAATCTGTTTGTGTGAGTGTGGAACATGCTCCGGTTATATGTTGTATTGTCTCTGATTGAATATGGCATTTTCGGCATTTATCGTCAGTAACAGATGGATCTTTTATGATATGTTTTCGGTAGTTCTTCGTGTTAATTACCTGATCATGAATTGCAATAATGAATCCTTCAGTTTCTGGAAAAAGTGAGCCTGTTGTTAACCATTTGTTGGATGCATCTATATCAACATGAGATTGTTCTAAATCATGTGGATGCCGACCATGTAATACCTTTTTCTTCCAATTTTCTATCCTCATCTTTTCTGTATTATTATAGACGTTATCTGGTAATGAACTTTGCTGCGCTAAATTAAGTGGTGTACAATAAAAATCATTTTTAACTATTGCTTTGTGTAAACTGCTACTACTGGATTTTTTATTGAAAAATATTCTTAGATCATGTATTTGTTTTTGCCATAAGTCTAGTAAACTAATTAACCCTCTACCCCCATCCTGCCTCTTTAGCGCCATTCTTTCTATTGCCGATTTTGGGTGTAGGTAATTGTGCTTGGTAAGGATTGTTCTAATATTGCGTTCTATATTAATCATATCAGTCTTGGTCCACTTAATAACTCCAAATGAATAAGTTAATACCGGAATAGCATATGTGTTAATAGCCTTAAACAAATTTTTACTCACTAATTGGGTTTTACATAAATTTGTTACTCTGCGCTTAAACTCTTTGGACAAAGCATGTTTGATATTTGTATGATCTATTCCTTTAAGCTGGTTATATCCAAGATATTTGTATAGTTCAGTGGGTTCCAGGGCTGATATGACTTCCGTTTCATTGACTATATAGTTACCGGTTTTTATTTTCCCTTTGACAATATGTACTGTTTTACATTTATCGAGTCCAAATTGCATTTTAATGTCTTCACTAAACGCTGCTGTTGCTTTTACTAACTTTTGCATTTCTTTTTCTGACCTGGCGAATAACTTTATGTCATCCATATATATAAGATGGGAGATTATGGTTTGTGTGTCTTCATGCTTAAGGCAATAACCAACATTTTGTCCATTAAGTATATGGGAAATGGGGTTAAGGGCAAGACAAAACCATAAGGGACTCAAGGAGTCGCCTTGGTAAATGCCTTTCTTAATAGCTATCGGTTCAGTAGTGATTGAGTTATGGATATGATTCAAATGCAGTGTAGTTTTCCAGAGAGGCATTAGGTTTTTCAAGAAATTTATAATATCGGGGCTTATTTTGTAAATTTTAAGTATGTGTACTAACCATGAGTGGGGTATGCTGTCAAATGCTTTCTTATAATCTATGTATGTACAGTGTAAGTTTCTCTTCTTCTGGGTTGCATGTTTGTGTATTGTGGAGTCTATGATGAGTTGTTCTTTGCATCCCATATGGCCGCGCCTGCATCCTTTTTGTTCTTCTGATAATATTTTGTGTTGTTCGATGTGTGTTGTGATTTTGTTGGCGATTGCTGCCGTCAGAATTTTATATATTGTAGGGAGACACGTAATAGGGCGATAAAGTGACGGATTTTGAGTGTAATTACCTTTTGGGAGCATGAAAGTTATACCTTTTGTTATAAATTCTGGTACTATGTGTTTGCCTAAAACTATATTTGTGAGATTTTCTGCAATGATTTTATGTAATGAAGTGAACTTTTTATACCAGAAATTATGTATTTTATCTACTCCTGGTGCTTTCCAATTGTGTAACCTAGCTGTGATATTTATGATTTCTTCTTCCGTGATTTTTTCAAACTTCATTCCTTCTATATGAGCCCATTTTTCTTCTTCTTTTGTAATCCACTGTGCATTGGTGTTATGTTGTGTTTCGGTCTCCCAAATATTAGCCCAAAAAGTTTTTAACTCCTCTGGTGTTGGAAACTCTGTGCTATTTTGAAGTGTGTCCGAATTGTTTTTATTAAGGTTTCTATAGTATGACTTTTCACTTCTAGCAAATAGTTTGTTGTCCTGTTTTCTTTGGTTTGATTTTTTATATCTAGCGAGTCGATGTGCTTTAAGAGCTAATTTTTGCTTAAGAGTATCTAGAAATTCTTCCGGTTTTTTATTGAGTCTTTCATGTCTAGTGTGTAAGTTGTAATTTTTAAATATTATCTCTGCTGTTTTAACTACTATATTTGATCTATTACCTCTACAATATTGTGTTAGTCGTCCTATGTCAGCTCTTAGTTTTTCTATCTTCTTTTCAAGTCTCATTTGCCAGCGCGGTTTACCTAGTTTTTTAATTTGGATACTTTGAGTATTCTGTAATATTTTGTGTCCCAGTTCTTCGGATATGACAAAAGCTGAACAATATATTAGTGTATGAATATCTGTTAAAAGCGAATCTTGAGATATAAATCGGTTCAGTATTTTTTCATTGAATAAGTTTATTAACTTTGTAAGTTGACTACTGTATCTCAATTTAGGTAATTTTGGGCGAACGGTAGGATCCATACCTGAGTAATACAAAATACAAGTCTGCAATTTGTTATAAATACTTTCTACTATTGAATCGTTTGCAGGTTGTTCCATGGCTTCTATTTCAGTTTCTACTAGTAAATTTGTATATTGTGTTTGAGTTTCTCTTGTCATTAGTGAAGTTTGTGTACTATTTTCATGTGATAATATTATTCTACTTTGTGTATTGCAGGTTTGTATTTCAGGGGATATTACAAAACTAGATTCTACTAGATTTAGTGTTTCTGGGGGATTTTCTGCTACATTTCCACTACCTATATTTTGTGACTGTTCAGTTTCTAGCTGTTATTATTATTATTATTATTATTATTATTATTATTATTATTTAGCTTTTAAACAGCGTTAAAAATGTACCCAATTTGCCGAGGGTAGCTGTATGGATGCTGCCATGTCATGTTCGCCATGCCCCATAAAATTTAATTACAAGCGACGCGTGCAAAGAAATGTAAAACTGTATGTGACATATTACAGCCTCCATAATGAGCTCGGCCTCACGCCCTAACAAACAGAAAGAAATGCGTTGTTATACACGGAGTTGATATGATGAATTAAAACTCCCCTCTTTACGTAGTCTCTTCCCATATCATTTGGAGTCGGCTCTTTCAAGAAAGTAAATCTGTATGACTTCGACATTTGCTTGTTTTGCAGGGAGTTAATCCTCCTCTTCCGAGCGTCTTTCGTTGCATACTTCAGCTGCGGTGTCCGCTTTTATTACAATATCTTAGTTTCCTAGTCATGGTGTAATAGGTAGTCTGTTTGGCAAAGTTTAATTATAACTGGCCACCCGCCCGGCGCCAACCCTCTTTGGCTATCTCCAGAAGCATACCTAGATGAATACATATGAAATAAAGAATAAATAATTAAATAATTTTGTTATCTATCTAAAATGAAGTTAAAGTCCCGCGCTGGGTATCGAACTTAGAACCTCTCGTACTGTTCTTTTAGGGTAATTTATTCAGCAATCAAAGTTTAGCGCTTTAATTCAGGAAGATTTAACATACAGGAGGCACTTGAGAATTGTTTGCATCTTTCGTTGGGTCGACCGACGCCACCATCGGAGACACCTAGATTAAGTTTACATTAAAAGGCATGAGCTAATTATTTTACACATTTCATTTATTCTTTAATTAAGTTTATACATAAAATGTATCTATTCAAGGAAAGATTTGATTGTGTATTTTTTTATAACGGATAAACTCCAAAAAAATATTAAACCGATTTAAAAAAAATATCAATATGCGAATTACGAGTTACTTACATATAAAGTCAACTATAGACCTACATATTTCGACCTCACCCTGAGGTCTTCCTCAGGGCGAATATGCACCTATCGAAAGCTACATTATTTGTGGGTAATAGACTATAATTCACGCGGACAAAGTGGCGGGAGAAGAGCTAAATAGTATTGGATTCATAAAAACCTACAACTTCCTGCAATTATAAACAATTGAAAAACTTAGGCATAACAAAATTCTCTCCCAATGTGAGCAAATTGATGGATAGCAATACTTTTAAACTTTCGCGCAGCATATTTACTCAATGCATTAACGGGAATTAGCATGAACATACCGTTATTCTCCAGACGTTTCGACCAGGTTGCACCGGCCGTGGTTCGCGCTAATTCCCGTTGATGCAGTCAGTGGATAGCAATCAATATCGCTGAACTTTTTTCCAGTTAGATAGTGGATTGCAAGTCTCGTCGAAAAAACAGCTTTTCTAAATTGGAAAGCGGATTAGCCGGTTCATATAATTGCGACGCCACTCGACATATTGTGACGTGGCTCAAAGAGATAATGGCAGTGCACAATCCTCTTAACGTTGAGCTCTATGGATGCATAGCGGGTGACATAGACTTAAAAACTAATAAAATGTTCACAAACGTCTAGTTTAACGAATTAACGCATCATGCATTTACGCACCGCAGCATTGTGTTGCTGACTTAGTATTATTAATATTTTCACTCTTCTTTTTCTTAACATATTTGCGTCCACTGCTGAACATATGTTGGACTTAACTCTGATCCTGGTCCAGGTCGGCCCCGCCGTCTTTTTATTATCCGACCATCTGGCATCCAGTTTACCCACACTTCGTCTTCCTGTACGGGGTCGCCAAACAGAATCCTCTGGCTCCGCCTATGATCATCTCAGCGACAGATATGTCTCTTTAGACGTGCAACTCGTTCACTTTAGCCCGGCGGTCCCGGATGACTTGCACCCAGGATAGGCCCTTCTGGCAACGTAGCTTTCGGCCCATAAGGCAAAAGATGAGAGTTGCTGCTCTCCAAAGGCTTTTACCATTGATTCTCAGATTGGCCCTTCAGGCTTGCATGCACGTATACGCGGTCCATCAGGCAATATGAGAGTTCGCTGTCTCTCAAAGCCTTGCGCACACAAGCAACGCCCAAAGCCAAAGTCCGTCCCTCCTGGGGGACCTTTGGTGATGTTGTCTAAAAGGTTAAGGGCACACTGCCCTCGCCTCAAATGCCCGGTGAAGTAGCGAAAACGCACTTGGAGCGAGAAAAAAAACACTCGTTCACTTATATCGGTGACTTTTGTGTGCACACAGTGATTGTAATTATAAATTAGTGTAATTTGGCTAAGCTCTTTCGCATGTTTGTCTCTATTGTATGAAGATACAATAAACATATACACGTATAATAGATTTTCCTTAACTACTCCACGATACTTAAGATATTATACTAAAGCTAAAGACACATGAACATGGCTGATTCTATAAAATGAAGTTGAGCACATGGAAATTAAAGTAACTCATTTGCTTCACAGGATTAAAACGGAAATGAAACTGAATGGGATTAGGCAAACGGATAGTTTTCAAATTACGGTACAATGAAAGGATAATCCTGCCCCGGGTGTCGGGGACAGCATGTGACGCGCATCGCAGTTTGATTTATCGCGGAAACTCGACGGCTCATAAATCCAAGATGGCGCCCACGCAATAAAAATTGTCGTAAATGGTGATATTAACACAGATGACGACATAAGCTATGAGGCCTTTTAGTTTGAAAATGTGACGAGTAAGTTGGAAGATGACGGGTGATCGGGGTGGATGGGACGAGATTTTAGGTGATTTATCAAGAAAGTCGCTAAGCGGAAAACTGGCCTCAAATTCCGGCACACCGCTCATAAATCCAAGATAAAGTGCACACTGTGAATGTTGCTGTGAATGGCCAACTAAAGCCAAACAAAAGCAAAAAGCGTGTCAGCATTATAAAGATTATTTAGTTCTTCAATTTGTATTGAAAGACATGACTCTGTAGATAAAGTTTAATTATATCCTATTATTATGTGAAAGGTCTGTCTGTGTGTTACCTCTTCCCGATTAAACCGCTGAATGTATTAGGATGTGAGTTGATGACTACTGGAAAAGATGCGCACTGCAGTTTGTTTGGAAGCGGCAAACTTAGTCTTTAGTGAATTACTGTCAATTTTTGTGACGTTAAATATGAGAATGAATTAGTGTTCAAGGAAACCTATAATTATAAATGCCTTGAATTGTATTGAGGATAAATATGGAGATAATATCAGGCCTGGAAAGGGACATAGGATACCTTTCATCCCGGAAGAGATATCTATATTAATGCGAAGCCGCGGGTTAGTTTCATTATATACTACGAATGGCTCTGTACTTATGAATGACGGTGATGACCGGTCAGAAATCATTATTATGAAAACGTGGACAGTATGTGAGGCACTCGTTCAACTTCAATCGTCACACATAGCGCGATGTACCCTCACACGTAGGTACAGTCATTTTTGAAACCTCGCTAGCGGTGTAGGAAAATATCGTAAGGAAACCGGCATACTACACTATCCGACTAGTGTGTCAAGGCCCTAGCTTCCAGCTGACAAACAGTTTACGGCCAGGTAGCGGTTGTTCTACGTCGGATCAGGTTCAAATGAAACATCTGACACCAGTTTTCGAGTAATGTCACTAACATACACGTAAAGAAGTGTTAATTTATTTAACTTCTTTGCAATTGTAAAAGGCGGACTTAAAGCCAGAGGCTGTATCTGTCACTCACCCTACAAGTGGCGAGAAAGGAGAATTTTGTAAGTTGGTGCAAGAAGTATACTTTAAAGTACTGAGTGTGTCGGAGACATTTCCCTCTGTCTATCCCGTACGGGGCAAAGACTTGTAACTCGTAAAGAAGTTTTCTACTCAATCATAATTACATAAAATATGATTGAGTAGAACACTCAATCATAGTTTATGTAATTATGATTTATTTTAAAAAAATAAGTATGATTTTTTGACTTAATCTAACTTTATGTAAGTATGATTGAGTAGAAAACTTCTTTACGAGTTACAATTCTTTGCCCCGTACGGGATAGACAGAGGCAAATGCCTTGGACCCAAAGGGCACGTTTAGCGTGTTTGTAAACATTTAGGTGGATAATTAAATTCTGATAGTGAAAGGTTGCTAGCCGCAATGCCTTTTGACATTATTTCTTAGATTACCGCCCATTCCCTCAGACGAAGGAAAAAAATAAATAGCCTGCGCGGGAAGCAACTAGTAACTTCCAAGTTTCCCATTATCTCCCACCAGCATAGAAATAAACTATTATTACTTAATTAATTATATTAATAGCATTACAATGCTCGGTTTAATATTAAAATCGAAAATATGTGATGAAAAAATTTCCACACCACACTTCTAAATAGTGGGTAGTAATGGAGATTACGCATGCTTCGAATACGTGTACCTATTGTGATGAACAAATTCGCCGCGGTGATTTGAAGCTACGGCAGCACAGTAGTTGAGAGCATCGATGGGCTAGATGTTGAAGGTTGTAGGTTCAAATCCTACCTGTGGCAAAATTTTTTCATCACATATTTTCGATTTTAATATTATTACTTAATCATCAACGACACATTGCTCCGGACATTCTCGTCTTCATCGTCACTTACCATTAGGTGAGATGGAAGACAAATGCCTAATTCAACATTTATTTAAAAAAAAGTCGCCGTTTTTAGGGTTCCAAACAAGGAACCGTTATAATTTTGCCATGTCTGTCCATCTGTCCGTCCGCGGTTTTACTCAGAGACTATAAGTAAAGGGTAAAATAAAATCTTAAAAAAAAATTTTAGGGTAGAATTAGGCCTTTTACTTGTATGTGAGGAAAAGTAAAAAGGGGAGTAATTTTTTTTCGCGCCTACCCCAAAGTGTTGGTTGTTGTTGAATAGGTCTTTAAAAAATATTGTGAGCTTGTGAACATCATTTTTCGATTTACTTATCCGTTTCGGAAATATTTGGTTTTATAGTCCAAATTTTAATATATATAACGAAGTTTAAATGAAAACTATCAGAGCTAAGTTTATAAATTAAAGAGTTATAGTCGACCAACTAATGTACTCTGTAAAGTAAAATTTCATACAAATTGAATTAAAAATTTGTTAGAACAGTTGTTAGTTACATAAAACAACTACTGAATATAAATTTTCGAACCACGTAAAGTCAAGTATGAAATAATAGTCGTTTTAATAATAATAATACCTAAAATAGTAGCAATATGTTTACGTTCGGCAGCGCGCAGCGCTTGGCGGAACGATAGGAGGCCGCTTGGTACCTATTGCGCTCGGGAATCAAAGTAGGTAATATACCTATGAAATCTTGTTACCAGCGCTTGCTTCTACTCGTGGTGGTACTCAAATGAATAATATTTTTTCTAATTTCCCTTGTGAAGTATGACTTTATAAATTTCTTCAGTTACCACCGTCTTATATGGGCTTGTTTTTAGATGTTAGATATTAGACGTTAGATAATGTTACAGAACCTTTTGTGCGCGAGTCCCACTCGCACTTGGCTGTTTTTTTAATAAACTCAGCATTTGGTGATGTAGGTCAATCCGGTCCGCCGGATCCGGATGTCCGGCTGTCCGGCACAGTGCGGCTGCCGGATTAAAAGGGACGCTGTTTACCTAAGTTTGGACAGCGCCTCGTCCTGTTTTTGGCGCGACTTTGTTTTTCTGGACCGAGTCCCAACTAGGCCATAGAGCCCTTGTTTTGTCTATTGTTATTTACGAGAACACATGAGTTATAGGTGCGTATGGCTGATATTATTTAGCCAGAACGCTAGTTTGTAGCTTTGAACAATAATTAATAATTTGAATATCCTAATCCTAACTAATATTATAAATGCGAAAGTGAGTTTGTTTGTTACGCTTTCACGTTGTAACTACTGAACCGTTCATCATGAAATTTTGCATACACCTTATCTGGGGTACGGAGAAAAAGTTCCCGTGGGATCGACATTGACACGGGCGGAGCCGCGGGCGGAAGCTAGTAATTTACTATTTAAAATGTGAATAGACCTGAAAAAGTTTTCTGGATAAATCTTTGAATCCAGTCTCAATAAATGCATACAAATTTAACATACTTAACTACATAGCATACAAAAAGTCGCTTTCCGCTGTCTATCTCTCCCTATGTATGCTTAAAGCTTTAAAACTGCGCAACGGATTTTGATGCGGCTTTTTTAAAATAAATAGTGATTCAAGAGGAAGGTTTATATATTGCCCCTGCGGAGCCGGGGTCTGTCTGAGTCACCAGTATTTTACGAATGTGAAAATTATAATCCAAAAACTAGTTTGTATGTATTTCGATGATACTTTATTACGTTATAGCTGTACATCATAATAGCACATAGATTATAAATAACGCAAACGCAATTACAGGGCAACATTACATGAGCTCGGTGTTAAATTCTTAAAACTGCTTAAAGGCATCTGACGTAGCTACTTAGTGCCATCAATAACAACAGTCACGTAGGTATACGTGTAGTGTACACAGCTAGTGAACCGCAAAATTAAACTACTAAACACTAAGTATACCTCTGTTTTCCTTCACCAGACTCAAGAAGTGGGCCTTAAAAATGACCGCACGTGAATCACGAGTTGATACTAAACTCTTGAATTTCGGTTTAAGGTCTCGCACTCAGAAATTGGGCCATTAGACCTTAACAATTAATTTTCCTCCCATGAAGCCTATCCCGGGAAGGTATTTAAATTGCCCTCAAAATTATAAATCACCCAGCAATTTCTCCGTGAATGTCAAAAATAGTTCTTCCCAGCATTGGTGATAGCAGCCGGTGGTCCCGGCTGCCATCTGGTAGTCGTTAAAGGATCCACGTCAGAGGCCGAGACACGGTTCCGTAGAACTCTGCCACCAGGTGTGCATGGTCGATTGACCGTGACACCTAATCGAAATGACGCTCTTAGAAAAACTTGGCAAAAAAACATTTCTTTTAAAAAAAAAATGTGTTTTGTCATGTCAATAATTTTTGTATGAAGATTGATTATTCGTACAAAAGTCTAAGTCACCCGTAAAAAAATGGTAGCCCTGACTTTTGTAAATGCAGAAACACGTCGCCGTATTATAATGTGTCAGAATAATTCATAATGCGCGCGAGCGGAGTGGAGGGCGGTGGGGGCATGAATATGTAACGGCGGCCTCGCGGCGACGTCAATTCTTTATTCGCGAATTGGCGCACACCCACGGCGCAGCTTCCTGCTGCCTCCAAGGACACTCTTGAGCATGTGTGTGATCTGGTATATGACATGATCATCAATGGCCTTAGTCCGTCTATTACAGACGATTTAGACCGTGTCAGTGTCAGTCCCTGGGTTGCAGCTCTTTTCGTGGCTGAATAAGCCGATTCGTTCATTATGACATGATAGCGTCTTATAAATTGATGAACACCGGCTGCATGCACGAAAAAGTGTCACGCTCCGTGTGCAAGCGAGAGCGCGGAAAAAGCGATAGAGAGGCACGATAGGCTAGCTCAATTTATATGATATATCCCTATATTTATTACTATACATTATATGTTCAAATGAGCAAGAGTCTATCTAGTCAAAAAGGAGTGTGTCTGGCGTCCACTTAATATTAAGTAGTTAAGATATAGGTATCATGTATGTAGAGAGAAAAAGTAAACGACTATCATTATTATGTTTTTGTTTTTGGTTCTCGGTTCTTTCAAACCGGTATACTAACTGACAATCACGGGCCAAGTGAAAATCAGGGCTCCATCTAATCATATCTGGATGACTCTAATATGTTTGGTTGATTGAGAGACTTGAGTTCTGCTGGGTTTGTGACGATTGCTGATTGATGGGAAGTGTGCTGAGTGGGTGTGTAGACGGGTTGGAGTATGAATCTGTAAAAAAATTCTGACCAGGCGACATGTATTAAGAATGACAGCTTTCTGTAAGGGGATATAGGTGTTTGGTGAGAAGTTAAGAGTGAAGTGATGGGTGAAGTTGTTTTGGGATGACACCCGTGGTGGAGAGTACTATTGGAACTATTGTAACTTTGTTAAGGTGCCATAGTCTAGTTACTTCGTCTTTAAGTTCGGTGTATTTGGAAAGTTTTTCAGCTATTGTATTTTGCAGGTTGTGAGTGTTGAAAATGGCTATATCGATTAAATATGCAGTGTTGTCTATTTTGTTAACTATAGTAATATCTGGCCTATTATAAGGAACTGTTTAATCTGTGAGAATGGCTCTATTATTATTAATAACATACCGGAATGCGCCGGATTGACTCCACGAGGGGCTCGCTAACCGCGTCGTATGCTTTCAGCTGTCCTTAATATACCTATGGTCAGATGAGGAAAGAGTCTATTCAAAGGATCCAAGAGGAGAGTGTGTACGCGCGTCCACGTAATTATATTCCGTAATGCGCCGGACTGACTTTATGAGGAGCTCGTAAACTGTGTCGGATGCTCTTAGCTTCATTTTTACTGGTGTTGGATGACCGTACATTATATTAAGGAAAGAAAGTAGTATTTCCAATTTTATACTGCATTTAATTTAAGCGGGAGTGGTTCAGTGGATTAACAGCGTGGCTAATAATCAAC
Organism: Elegia similella; assembly: GCA_947532085.1. Taxonomy (NCBI): domain Eukaryota; kingdom Metazoa; phylum Arthropoda; class Insecta; order Lepidoptera; family Pyralidae; genus Elegia; species Elegia similella. The sequence goes on from OX383939.1 coordinate 533,719, forward strand.
ACGTTAAAACTGACTTTATCTCAGAGTAAATGTTCAATCTGTAATACAACGTCACTCAGGTGAAGATATTTTTATTGTATAATCTTTGATTGTAATTAAAACAACATACACCATAATAGAACTATATTTAAAAACAGAACAGAAAAGGAAAGAATGCACATACATAAATGACAGAATAATCCCAAAAATGGGATCTCTTCTAATGGTTGACTGGAAGAGATCCCATTTTTGGGAAAAAGTTTTAAGGTAAAATCAGTTAGGTTAAGTGGAGTACACGTAAAAGATTTAGATACAAAAAAATGGAAAGCATTAACAAACTGTCATAATTTCATTCAACAAAAAAAGTTTAGTATAAAAATTTATAAATTTATCAGTGTTAATTTTTAAAATTTACAAATTTTCAGTACTATTTTACCTCCATTTTGATCACTCATTATATAAGACATTGACACAGTATAAATAAATAAAGAAACGTTAAGTAGTATCTTTTTTTAAAATTTCATTTAAGATTAAACACATTTTAAAATATAGACTAGACTGAATGCCAAAGCGTCTAATTCCCATTATCTGGCCTAAACAAACACAACCTGAAAGCCCACATGTACCCAATTTATAATTTAGCATATGAAGGTAGCGTCGTAAAACCAAACCTCAATAATGACAGCCGCTGTCACAAATCACCGACGTTATAGATGTTACACATCATGCTTATAATTTAGCATAGGCTCCGATGCAGTGAAGTGCCGTAAAACAAAACCTCAATAATGCTACAACTGCTGCCCAAAATCAATTCATTACAGATGTAACACAATCTGGCTCTACCCAACATGTACCCACTTTATAATTTGGCATGGGATCCGATACAAAGAAGATAGCGTCATAAAACTAAACCTCAATAATGTTTTAGCCGCTGACATAAATACCGACGTCACAGATGTAACACAAGGTGCTCAAATTCGACATGTGCACTTACATAAAGGCCGTCAATAATAATTCAGCCACTGGTCTTTAAAACCGAACTTTGTATATGTAACAGAGCCAAATCTGCACTTATTTATATTACATAATTTAAGTATCCTGATTTTGCATGTGAGGTCAGCGTCGCATATTCATAAATGCTATATGATATTCAGAATTCGACACGAATAAGAAGTGGTCCATTTCATTAAATCAGTTACCATAGCCTTCGTATTGTAACACTTTTATTTTCGAGTCAATATTTTCTTACCAAATTATTCCACAATGACAGTTGGTTTTGCGTCTCCAATGTCATACATTCGAGTACTACCTCCTAAATAGCATTTGACACATCCACAGGGTATTTTTATTCAATAATATCCTTAAAATATTTAAAAATCTAAAATAATAAATTAGGTTATGTTATTGTTTGTTGTGGTAAACTGACATTTCGATTTGACAGCTGGTTTGAGAGAAATTTATGCGTCAGTGAGACCATATAAAAAAATACTGTTAGAATCTACCAAACACATTTTTACCCGACTGCAAGGAAAGGGTTATGTTTTTATAAATCTAAATACCTCCTTTTGTGTGCTTGTGACTTGTCAAGTGAGGTGTTTAAATTAATTTATTTCAAAATATTATGTGGTTTCAAAATACAAAACGTTGTTCTTTTGGGTAATTTATTAAATCGGAAACTACTATAACCTACTAAATGCTTGACGAAAATGCTGCGAATCTACCAAAAAGTGGAAATCTACTGCAAGTGGTCACACTGTTGTGTTCTGTTTCACGTACTTGATTATTTGTTGACCTTGCGTTCTGACTTGACAGAAAGGATTGTCAAATTGGTTTTGTAGATTTTCAGGTTATTTCATGGTTGCTGAATGGTGGATGTGTTTACTTTTGGCTATTTGTCATATTACGAGTCTTAAATATAAAAAGTTTAATTAATTTCTTTAACTTCGAATGCCGTGGATGTGTGTGAAATGGACTGCGTGATGTGTATAACGAAACGCGATGATAGGGTCGTTTTTGGTGCGCCGGCGTCTGCATGGACGCATCGCATGTTGTCTGGAGAATTGTGGAAAAATAGTGGCTGTTGGTGTTTGGTTCCTTTTGGTGAGTATAATGTTATGTGCGACGTGTGATCTATGTGGCATTTGGTTTTCGTATCTAATCGAAACACATTTTCAGGAGAGCTGTCGTTCCACCGGGGCGTTGGCAGCACGTGGTTGTGAAAAAGTGTGTTAAGGCTTCTTGTGGTAAGTAAACTGCGCTTTAGTGAACCCTTGAGCCCATGTGTAATTGTATTTCGAGGTTGTTAATTTGTAAACCCAATTTGTTGCAGTGTGGCTGTGTGGATTTTTGTTCGTGTTGGTGTCTTCGACTATAAACCCCAAACCACCTCCGTAAAAGGTACGTCGAGTATTATATACTTTCCAACTCAGACACACTCACTCGCTGTGAACGATGTAAAGTAGTCTTTGTGTACTTAATTCTCTTTCTAAAGTAACCGATAGCCGTTCCTTGAGGTTAAAAACCTTTTAACTGTGAACTGTAGAAAGAGGGCTAACTATGTTTCATTGGTTAGGTCTCAGCATGTTCTGCTTGAGATGCTTTTCTGGCGTGACCGCATGGTGGCATCGCCATCGTAAGCGTCCAACCCCGAAGCATCTACCTCCCATACCCGGGTGGGTGTGATTTATTTATTTTTTTTAACTGATTTGAGTGAACCACTTTATTCTTAGAGTACACTAGTAAATGATGTAGCTAGAATATTCCCTTAATTAGATCACTTGAGTGTCCTTGTGTATTTAATTAGATATAGATGTCTTTGGCTTTGTGTTTAATACTATGTAGACATGTAGACAGTTTTATGCTGTGTAGGTGTAGTTTAGTGATTGAAGGCTGTACATGCTAATGCTAGCATGATAATGTGTTTTAAAAGCTAAGACGTGTTTAATTTGTCTACTGCAGGAGGCGTTTGTATCTGCTACAGATTCCGGGCTGGTTCGACCACACGGGCTGGCAAGTCAGGCTCGGATTTACCTGAGCTTATTTATTTTTTCTTATTACTTTAATGTAAGGTTAAAAACCTCGTAACAAGGAGCAGCCTTGCAGCATTAGCTGTTTAGCGTTACTATGAGTGGGCCAAACCCGAATTGGTCATTTTGTAAATTTAATTAAAAAACTTAAAACTAATTAATTTTCTTAAACTCACTTAAGGTGCTTAATTCCTGGTTGTGCTACGGCCTGTGGGTTTTCCTACGTTCTTCTTATAGCATACTGCCGTTTTAATTAGCCAAAATTGTTTGTAAGGCTAGTTAACAACTTTATTTAGTTTTATTTCAATTGAATTGATGGTGTTCGCGAAGCTGCCCTGTATTTACGACTGAATTTTGTGCATTTAGTTTTTTTAGTTACTCGGACCAGCCAAACGAACCAACAACCCTCCCCTTTATTTTTAATTTGTGCTTTATGCTAAATTTTAGTTTACGAAGCAAACTTAAACTGTTAGTGTTGTGATTGGAAGATCTCTAAATAAACCTTGCTACGAGATACTTGTGTTTTTTTTCTTTTCTCCTCTCTGAGGTAAAGATACCAATTTTAAATTAATTACTTGGAGCCCTAACTGGGACGAGGGTAAAATTTCTATTTATTACATGGCGCCCGAACAGGGACGTTGTTGGTTTCGTGGACATTTTCCCCGGCATTGATCTTTTGCTCACTGACGGATTGGCTGGCCCGTAACTTGTGTTACATTTTCCCTTTTTGCTGCTTGTATTGTATTGTGTGGGAACATTATAATATAATAGTGATCTAGTATTTAAGGTTACTGTGTAAACAATACCGACGTAATACAATATTGTTAGTGTTATAATACTTTAGATATTACTTCATCATGATTGAGGAACGGCCAATTTGTTTCAATGTGTTAAATAAAGATGAGTTACTTTACGAAGTTACTGTGCGTGATGGTGTACCGGAGAATACTGTTGATCGGTTACGTGTTCAAATTAGGCTTTTGTCGAAGGAAATACCTACCGACGAAGTGAGTGTGTTTGAGGGAGACGTGGCGGTGGAATTAAAAACTATTAATTCCAAGATTAGTGAATTGGAGGAGCTTCTAGGAGGGAAAGCTCTTTTATTAAAAAAGTTTAAGCGTATCCAATCATTAGGCAATCACATCTTTCATAGGCTAAGTCGTGTTGATTCGGCGACGGAAGTGGATCAGACTTTTAAAGATCAATTGGAGAACCGTCTTCTCCCTTTGTTGAAACGAATCGATCAAATTTCGCATACGTTTAGTAGCGGTTATGATTTCAAGCCAGCGGAGGATGTGGTTCCAGGCGAGTCTGATATGGCTGAGACTGGTTCAGCGGTAGTTAAGCCGGTGGTGACATGTGATCGTGCCTCTTACGTCCACTCTTTGAATCTTAAATTCAACGGAAAGGATAGTGTGCAAGCGTTTATTCAAAGAATAGAGGAGTTGTGTTTATCCCGGAATATTTCGAAAGGGAAATTATTTAATTCTGCTGCTGAGTTGTTTTCGGATGAGGCCTTGTACTGGTACCGTGGTGTGCGCGATGAGGTAACGGATTGGGATTCTTTGAAGTGTTTGTTAATGGAAGAATACCTTCCATATGATTATGATCACCGCCTGTTGCAAGAGATTCGCTCTAGGACTCAAGGCCCTGAGGAGTCTATTTCTAGTTATTTAAGTGTCATGCAAAACTACTTTTCTCGATTGCGAATGCCTATAGGAACAGAAGAAAAGCTGAGTATCGTGAAATTTAACATTAGGCCGTCATATTCTATTCCACTAGCGACAATGGATATTCAATCTTGGTCTGTCCTTAAGAAATATTGTAGGCAGCTGGAAGCCGCCAAGCAGAGAGCGGAATCGTTTACGGAGCCGCCGAAGAATGTTCAAAATGCTGTTGCTCCCGACCTTGCTTATAAGTGGAAGACGAATCGACCACGTTGTGATGCTGTTTCTAGTGAGAAGAATGTGGAAAAGTTTTGCGTGAGATGTCGGGTGAATGATCATACGCTCCTTGAGTGTAAGGCACCCCGTATCCTTATTTGTTACCGTTGTGGTGAAAAAGGTGTTACTATTGCTCAGTGTCCGAAGTGTGCGCCTAAGAATAATCCTGCTCCGGTTTCAAAAAACGAGTAAAGGTGGGCCGTCGTTTAACTACGCCTGAGGAGTGGCGTGAATGGTGTGAATATGTGCGTGTGTTTTTTCAAAATTCTAAACGTGATGTTTCGACGGTCCGTTCAAATGATTGTCTGGACGCTTGTCCTTATTTGAATGTAGAGATAGGTGGTGTTCCGTTTTCTGGATTGTTGGATTCTGGGTCGGATATTTCAATTATTGGTGGATCTGCGGTGGAATATTTTTCTAATTTAGGTGATCTGCATCCGTCAGATACAGTAAAGTCTGTTGTGACGGCAAATGGGTCTACGTCTCCCGTGAAGGGGTATATGTTTTTGCCGGTTGTGGTCAATGACGTTTTGCGTGTGATAAAGTTTTTTGTGATACCTGGGGTGTCTTCGTCTTTATTGTTTGGTATCAACTTTTGGAAAGCTTTTCAGGTTGCTCCGGACATCTTGCGTCTGACCGAACGAAAAGACTTGTTTACATTTCAGAAACCTGCAGGAGTGGGCGTGTCTCAAATTAATCGTATACACCCTTTTGATGCTTTAACTGGAGAGCAGAAGAAATTGGCGGGTGATGTGTGTAAAATGTTTGAAGATATCTCGGCTGAAAAGAAGGGTTTAGGTCGAACTCATTTGATATCTCATCACATTGATACAGGGGACGCGGCTCCTATTAAGCAGCGATATTATGTTATGTCACCTGATAAACTTCGTGAGTTGAATCGTCAACTTGACGAAATGATTGAACTAGATGTTGTTGAGCCTAGTTGTAGTCCTTGGAACAACCCTATCACCATGGTTCCCAAAGCAAATGGTGAAATGCGTTTTTGCTTGGATAGCCGGAAACTTAATGAAGTTTCGAAACATGATGCCTATCCTCTTCCATACATCAATAACATCTTGGATCAACTTCGGGACTCATGTTTTCTTTCTTCCATTGATTTAAAATCTGCTTTCTGGCAGATCCCTCTTACTCCTTCTTCGAAAGAGAAGACTGCATTTACGGTTCCATCGCGGGGACTGTTTCAATTTAAAGTCATGTGCTTCGGACTGACCTCTGCGCCAGCTACGCAGCAACGACTCATGGATAAATTGTTTGGACCTGAATTTGGTGGTAGTGTATTTATTTATTTAGATGATATCGTGGTTGCTAGTAAAACTTTCGAGGAGCATATTGACCTCCTAAAGAAAGTATTTGAGCGTCTGCGGTCTGCAAATCTCACGATTAGTCTGTCAAAGTGTTGTCTGTTTCGGAAGCAGTTGAAATACCTTGGGTATGTTGTAGATGATTTAGGATTGAGAACTGACCCCGAGAAGGTGAAGGCTATTACGGATTTTCCGATACCTACCTGCTCCAAGGACGTCAAACGGTTTCTTGGGACAGCTTCATATTATAGGCGTTTTATTCGAGGGTTCAGTACGATTGCTGCACCTTTGAACGCGTTAACGTCTACCCGGAAAAATCGGCCTCCGTTTGTTTGGTCGCCCGAGGCTGAATATGCGTTTCTTCAATTGAAAAGTGCTTTGTCGTCTGCACCGGTTTTGGCGTGTCCGGATTTTTCACTTCCATTTATTGTGCATACTGATGCATCTGATGTCGGTATTGGAGGAATGTTGACTCAGGTTTTTGATGGTGAGGAGCATCCAATTGCTTACTATAGTCGTTCCTTAAATCGACCAGAGCGCAATTATTCCGCTACGGAACGGGAGGCGCTAGCAGTAGTGCTTGTGGTGGAACATTTTAGACCGTATCTTGAGGGCTCTAAACCTTTTAAGATTATAACTGATCATGCTAGCTTGAAATGGTTTCTTAACTTACAGAACCCTACAGGTCGTTTGGAGCGCTGGGGTTGTAGACTTTCTCCTTACAACTTTGTGATAGAGCATCGGCGTGGAAAGGAACATGTAATCCCTGATTCTCTGTCTCGTGCTATACCAGTATCTGTTGTAAATGCAGCGGTAGCTGATCCCTGGTTTCGTAATTTATATGATAGGTGTTGTGAGAGACCCCAAACCTGTCCGAACTACCAAATTATCGATGGGAAGTTGTACCGCTACACTAAAAGCAAAACTTCGTTGACTGGAGATTTTGATTGGAAGGAAGTCGTTCCCTTGGACGAAAGACAACGTTTGATTACTGAGAATCATGATTCTCCTTTGGGTGCTCATTTGGGGATTGAAAAGACTTTTAAACGATTGCGTCTTCGTTTCTATTGGCCCAAAATGTACCAAGATGTTGAGGACTATGTGTCGAACTGTTCAACGTGTAAAGCATTTAAGCATCCGAACCAAGCTACTCCTGGATTGTTTGGAAATCCGAAGGTGTGCCGTAGACCGTTCCAGTGTATCAGCGTAGATTTAGTTGGTCCACTGCCCAGGTCTCGACAGCAAAATGAGTACCTTCTCGTGGTTGTGTGTTGTTTTTCGAAGTATGTAATGTTGTTTCCTCTTCGGCGTGCTACTGGTAAAGTGGTAGCTGAGCGCTTGGAAGATCATGTATTTTTGGTACATGGGATTCCACAAACTGTTATTGTCGATAATGGACCGCAGTTTATATCACGCGACGTGAAAGCCTTGTTTGAGAAGTATAGGATACCCCAAGTACATTTTACTCCTACTTATTGTCCGCAGGTGAACACTGTGGAACGGTATAATCGTACTGTCGTTACGGCCATCGCTGCACTTGTGGGTACTGATCAACGTAGTTGGGATTCGCATCTTTGTGAGATTCAATTTGCTGTTAATACTGCTGTTAACGATGCTACCACATTTACGCCTTTTCTGCTTGTGTATGGACGTGAAGCGGTTGCAGATGGAAAATTATACGGTGACAGTGAGGATTTAGACGACATTGTGTTCGCTTCTCGGATCGAGTATGTTGATAAGTTGGGAACATTGAAAGAGGTATTCCTGAAGGTGGATAAAGAGTTGAAGAAGTCGCACTCCCGAAATGCCAAATACTACAATAGGCGCAGGAGAGATGTTGAGTTCGAAGTGAATGATGTGGTTTGGCGTCGCACGCATGTGCGCAGTGATGCTGCGAAGCACTTCTCCTATAAATTAGCTCCACGTTTCGAGAAATGTAGGATAGTGGAAAAGTTGTCTAAACTGGTTTACTTGTTGGAGGATGAGAACGGTAAGAGGAGTGAATGTCATGTGAAAGACATTAAAGGCTTGGATTGAATTTTGGTTACTGCGAAGCTGGAGGGCCAGCGTGAATTTTTCTCGTTACCTCGCAAAATTCTGGCGAGCGAGGGGGTACTGTAACACTTTTATTTTCGAGTCAATATTTTCTTACCAAATTATTCCACAATGACAGTTGGTTTTGCGTCTCCAATGTCATACATTCGAGTACTACCTCCTAAATAGCATTTGACACATCCACAGGGTATTTTTATTCAATAATATCCTTAAAATATTTAAAAATCTAAAATAATAAATTAGGTTATGTTATTGTTTGTTGTGGTAAACTGACATTTCGATTTGACAGCTGGTTTGAGAGAAATTTATGCGTCAGTGAGACCATATAAAAAAATACTGTTAGAATCTACCAAACACATTTTTACCCGACTGCAAGGAAAGGGTTATGTTTTTATAAATCTAAATACCTCCTTTTGTGTGCTTGTGACTTGTCAAGTGAGGTGTTTAAATTAATTTATTTCAAAATATTATGTGGTTTCAAAATACAAAACGTTGTTCTTTTGGGTAATTTATTAAATCGGAAACTACTATAACCTACTAAATGCTTGACGAAAATGCTGCGAATCTACCAAAAAGTGGAAATCTACTGCAAGTGGTCACACTGTTGTGTTCTGTTTCACGTACTTGATTATTTGTTGACCTTGCGTTCTGACTTGACAGAAAGGATTGTCAAATTGGTTTTGTAGATTTTCAGGTTATTTCATGGTTGCTGAATGGTGGATGTGTTTACTTTTGGCTATTTGTCATATTACGAGTCTTAAATATAAAAAGTTTAATTAATTTCTTTAACTTCGAATGCCGTGGATGTGTGTGAAATGGACTGCGTGATGTGTATAACGAAACGCGATGATAGGGTCGTTTTTGGTGCGCCGGCGTCTGCATGGACGCATCGCATGTTGTCTGGAGAATTGTGGAAAAATAGTGGCTGTTGGTGTTTGGTTCCTTTTGGTGAGTATAATGTTATGTGCGACGTGTGATCTATGTGGCATTTGGTTTTCGTATCTAATCGAAACACATTTTCAGGAGAGCTGTCGTTCCACCGGGGCGTTGGCAGCACGTGGTTGTGAAAAAGTGTGTTAAGGCTTCTTGTGGTAAGTAAACTGCGCTTTAGTGAACCCTTGAGCCCATGTGTAATTGTATTTCGAGGTTGTTAATTTGTAAACCCAATTTGTTGCAGTGTGGCTGTGTGGATTTTTGTTCGTGTTGGTGTCTTCGACTATAAACCCCAAACCACCTCCGTAAAAGGTACGTCGAGTATTATATACTTTCCAACTCAGACACACTCACTCGCTGTGAACGATGTAAAGTAGTCTTTGTGTACTTAATTCTCTTTCTAAAGTAACCGATAGCCGTTCCTTGAGGTTAAAAACCTTTTAACTGTGAACTGTAGAAAGAGGGCTAACTATGTTTCATTGGTTAGGTCTCAGCATGTTCTGCTTGAGATGCTTTTCTGGCGTGACCGCATGGTGGCATCGCCATCGTAAGCGTCCAACCCCGAAGCATCTACCTCCCATACCCGGGTGGGTGTGATTTATTTATTTTTTTTAACTGATTTGAGTGAACCACTTTATTCTTAGAGTACACTAGTAAATGATGTAGCTAGAATATTCCCTTAATTAGATCACTTGAGTGTCCTTGTGTATTTAATTAGATATAGATGTCTTTGGCTTTGTGTTTAATACTATGTAGACATGTAGACAGTTTTATGCTGTGTAGGTGTAGTTTAGTGATTGAAGGCTGTACATGCTAATGCTAGCATGATAATGTGTTTTAAAAGCTAAGACGTGTTTAATTTGTCTACTGCAGGAGGCGTTTGTATCTGCTACAGATTCCGGGCTGGTTCGACCACACGGGCTGGCAAGTCAGGCTCGGATTTACCTGAGCTTATTTATTTTTTCTTATTACTTTAATGTAAGGTTAAAAACCTCGTAACAAGGAGCAGCCTTGCAGCATTAGCTGTTTAGCGTTACTATGAGTGGGCCAAACCCGAATTGGTCATTTTGTAAATTTAATTAAAAAACTTAAAACTAATTAATTTTCTTAAACTCACTTAAGGTGCTTAATTCCTGGTTGTGCTACGGCCTGTGGGTTTTCCTACGTTCTTCTTATAGCATACTGCCGTTTTAATTAGCCAAAATTGTTTGTAAGGCTAGTTAACAACTTTATTTAGTTTTATTTCAATTGAATTGATGGTGTTCGCGAAGCTGCCCTGTATTTACGACTGAATTTTGTGCATTTAGTTTTTTTAGTTACTCGGACCAGCCAAACGAACCAACAACCCTCCCCTTTATTTTTAATTTGTGCTTTATGCTAAATTTTAGTTTACGAAGCAAACTTAAACTGTTAGTGTTGTGATTGGAAGATCTCTAAATAAACCTTGCTACGAGATACTTGTGTTTTTTTTCTTTTCTCCTCTCTGAGGTAAAGATACCAATTTTAAATTAATTACTTGGAGCCCTAACTGGGACGAGGGTAAAATTTCTATTTATTACAGTATCTCCATACCATAGTTACCATTCAGTTCTTAATTACTACAAAATAGAATCTGCTTTGTTCGTGTTTGCTACTGGCTAATACTTAAGGTGCACATATATCGCAGTTTCTTTTTGTAAAACATCGTTTCCAAGTGTTACTGAGCAACTTCCGATGACAAAAAGTTATGATTCTAAGTACATGTTGCCGTATCAGTGTTTTGCATACTCTAATTGATAACATTGTTACAGAATGTTCCTCCTAGACGGCAACATAAAAAAATATTTTTCTTCTCATCATCATCATCATTTCATGTAGGTGACACGGTCAATCGACCATGGTGTCAAAGTTCTTCGGAAGCGCCTCTCCGCCTCCGACGTGGTGGAAATAAGAAAGCATGTTGTCACTGTTATCAGTTCTTCATCTTCTAATGCGACACAAATGAGACACGTCCGTTGCCTGCAGAAGTTGGAGAAATACGCTGTGAAACTAACTTGTTGCTGAAAGATAATTTTGATATTCAAGCGTATTGTCGGACACCCGCCGACCAAGGTCGCAGGAAAACGCTGGATGGCAGGCCAGTCATTCTGAAAATCCTCCGAAGACGCCCTTGTCCAGCAGTGGACTTCTTGCGGCTGATATGATTAAGAGTCTTAATTTCCGAAGGTTACTTTACTTAAATAGTTTTTACTTTCTGTATTACTAAGTTTACGAGTTTAGTGCGACTTTCTAAACCCTAGAGTAAAAGTGCGAAGCTACTCTTTTGTATTGCCCTTAGTTGTGTCTGATGTAAAGGCTTTACTGCCGTAAATAAACCGGACGCTTCGGGTCTTATTGCTTCATTCCAAACTGAGCGACGTACTTCCTCTGATGAACATGTATTTTCTCCATCACTCTGTGCTTTCGTTGAATGAGATTTAACTTGAACTGTTTTACTTGATGTAACTTTACCAGTAAGAAGGCCTCCTACTGGTTTGGTAAGATTGTACCAGTTGATTCTCCCTCGCAGATCGTATGCGCATAGAGAAGCAATGGACAAAATCTAAAACTACCTCGCAAGGGACAAAGACGTGAGTAGTATGCTGTAAAACAGCATGCTGCACTATACGACTATTAATCATGATGTAAAATCATTAATAAATTTTTTATCAATGATTTGTATGTAGCGGCTAGGTCTCAATCCAGTATCATAAACTCGAATCGTATATCTACAAATTTAGAGTTTAACATTTTTTGTCATTTTTTTTTTTGTTTTGAGATACTATTATATTTACTAGGATTAAAAAGTACGATGCTGGACAGACACATTTTGCCCAGGATTAAGTGTTTAAAAGGCGTGAAAATATTTAGGGCATACAAAATGCCCGGTTTCTATGAGGTAAGACTATATAAAAAGCCTCGCCTAACCGAGACGCCCGCGAGCCTGCGCGTGACGCGGCGCGGCGACAGCGTCGCTTTTTACTCATGTGTCAGAGCCGGACAACGCGGAACCGCAAAAAGCTCCATTTTCGTCCACTATTGTTTAGCTTTTACACCTTTTTGGCGGGTAATCGGAAATTCCATCAAAGCATCCGTGTTCGTGGCATATCAATTGAGAGAAAAAAATGTGCTGCCATTTTACTGGCACTGAGCCAAAGGCTACAATTTAGTTTGGTAGACGTTGTTAGGGACAATAATTGACTATGTTCATTAGAGGAATCTATGCAATTTTTGCTTTTCCGTTTGTTATGCGACCCCGGGTGCGGTTACAGCTTGAACTGATCACTTGATATTTTGATAGATTTAAACGTATTATAAAAAAAATGTTTATGTCAGAAATTTTAATGTCAAAAATTTAACGGGTGTTACCCCGGTTCTTTAAGAGGCTTGCGTGTGGATATAGATCCAACACGTAGACCCCCTTTGGAAAAGTTGATGTAATGTTGGTCTCCAACCAGAACCCGTTCCTGGAAATACCAATGTATGATATACTCTTAATAAATTAAGAAAAAATATATGGTGAAAAAATTTCATGCGAGCGGGACTTGAACCGGTGACCTTGTCACGTCGTGATTTTTTCCTGGAGGATTCGATTGGTGGAAACAATTATTCCTTTTGTCTATGGCAATTCATCCAAATTGTCATTGGTATGATTTTGTTTCATCTGTGACATTCGCAGGAAACGTCACGTCCTGGTGTGATGGCTATATGACGTTTGCCCAAGATGTTGGGTGATTTTGACAGATGGAGGAAAAGGTGTGTTGTTTTGGTTTGTTAAATAATTTAAATAGAGGAGCCAGATCCTTGTTATTTTCTGGGAATGAGTTTTTACGATATTTCCATGTTTAAATAAATTGGTGTCTTCACGGAGTGATCCCGATTTCGTTTTTTTGTCATGGCTGAGATGGGAGAATTTCCTCAACCACTGGGGTGATGAGATCATCCATACATGGGAACACGGAGGGAGAGATTGTTTGACAGGAAGGCATTTTCGTGGTGATTGTCTGAAGGGGCAGGCCTCCAGAGTGCATTTCGATTGTGAACTTAACTTTAGAGCAGCGCATGGCGCGGGCCTGATTGGAAATTGTAAAAAGGACCTGTCTCCGTGCTTTTGGTGAGTTGGGGAGGAATTATGATTTGGGAAAATGTGCGTCAACATGGTTGGTTGAGATTCCTTTGTCATGACTTTGTCGCTTGTTTCAGCAATTCCTGACGATTCGGGCCGATTAGCGTCACATTAAATGGTGGAGGGATTTGGGTATCCAGCGCGTTGCGCCGGATTGGGATTCAAGTTTTGAGATTTAATATTTTGTATTTGCAACTTCATAAGGAAGATATTTGTGAGACGCTGTTATGCTCCGTCTGCTGTACATAAAGAAGTAGTTATTAGGTTTCTGGCTACGAGGCACTCCGTTGAAACTCCACGTGGCGACACGTCTTCTGTCTGAGGCTGCGCAGAGTAGTCCAGGTATCTTTGTGGAAACGAGGTCGGTCTATATTTATTAATACATGTCAGCATTAAGCCTTAGCGCTGAGTTAATTTTCTCCAAGACATATCGTTAAAGATTGTTCACATAAAGAATCAGTGGTGACATATAGGACTTGTTAACTAATCGGTAGGTGCATACAAAGAGCAGGAAGGAACCTACTCCCTGAGAGTATTCGTGAGTCGAGTGTATGGGCAGTCCTGTTTGCTGTGTGTACTTACACGGTGATGGCCAGACGCTCAAACGGCCACATTCCGATGAGGTCCTTTGAGCCGCTGGGAATCACCGTAGTGTAAACTGTTTAAAGCTGTAGTTTAGCAGCTCTAGTTTTGAGGTTACCATTAATAAATGAGTAGTCAAGTCCTTATGGTATTTAATTTATCACCGATAATAAATGTTCCCACTGGCCAAGGTTCGTTAATTTATTTTCTTATAGAGTGTTACACTTCCATACACTTTATTTTTGTCAAGGGTGGAATTCAGCTAGCCAGCAATACACCAGTATAGATTCGACCCATGACAACCTAGGTCTATGTACGACCTATGCTCTGCCATCTGAGCTACCGCACGATTCAATCTCGGCGCCGAAATTCTCCACCATATCCCATTTCCCCTTATACGTATAAAGGCATAACGCTTTATTATTTTTATTTCTTAATTTATTAAGAGTACTCGTATATCAAAATAGCATTGTGAGAGCAAAATAAACATTTATAAAAAATACAATGTAAGATATATCCTTGAACAGGCCAATACTTGACCGGAGCAAGATCCCGGAGGGATTGAAATACGACTGGGCTTGTGCTGGGTTGTTGCTAAGGGTATAATGGTAATCATGATAACTGACTACAATTGTATTATGACGAGTATTAGTAAAAGCACAAAAATGATTAATATTCCGCGAATCTACGAGTACTCTTGTTCTGCAGCTTCGTAGATCTATCTCCATAAATTACATCGTAAAAAAGTGCGCCCGTCGGTGATGCATTTGGATGCATTAATTCAGCGACGAAAGTGCTGAGCCGAGGTGCCACGAGTTACTACTGTCTGCTGTACCTGTGTTCATCGCATTTAAATATCCATGCTGTTCTGGGAGAAAATAAAAAACATATAATGTACCAGCTGTAGATCGTTAAAACTAATCTAAAAAAGTACGACTACCTGAGGAATCCGCAATAGCCGATGCGGCTAGCATCCCGCCACTACTGATATCTCATTTTACACATGTCTGCTATCCTGACTACTTGGTCTGACTCGATATTAAAAGATTTGGATTCAGCCCAATTTTGGGGCTTCGTGGCGCGTTTTAACCATTGCTATATACGCCGTTGGTCTCTATTAGGTGCAATAGATCCCAGTCTCTATAGTTAAAAATATTAAACAAGGATTTTAAGGAATTTGATTCTATGTTAACTTAAAATCAATACTATAACCAGAAAGAACGAACTTAGTCTATCCGCGAACTTAAAGAACTGTAAATTTTCGAAACCTTAGGTAAAACAGTTAAGCAATGTAATAAATGCTATGAAACCGTATTAAGTATTTAACTATCGCGAATACGTTAGAAATAAAAAAGAACTACTTTTAAAGGCTTAAACAACGTGTACCAGTGTAATAAGAGGGCCTCCAAAAGGCGAAAGAAAATTTGAGTAATTATACATACGTAGTATCACGTCTGTTTCCCTTCCGGTGAAGACAGAGCCTAGTTCTATAAGACCTAAGGCCACGTTTAGCATGTTGGGTGCAGGGTTTAGCAAGGTGGACAACGGAATCAAAATAGTGATGGGTTGCTGGCCGCATCGCCTATGAACATGATTCTTCAGATTTCACCCACTCCCTCGATCGGCTTTTACGACCTGCGCGGGAAGAGAAGAAACTGGTACATTCTACGTTTTTTCTTTTCTCCCAGACCAGCATCGAAGTAATTAAAAAAATATATTTTTATATTCCATGTATACATTTTACATTTTTCTAGTTATTTGACAAGGCTTTTATTGAGTAAAAAACCCAGAGTCACTGAGAGAAGTTGCTGGCGTCGCCTGTTAGCTACTACGCCAAAAAGGGAAGCCATGTCATCCTGTTATTATTGTAAATGTTTGTATAGTTGTGGAGGCTGTGAAGATCATTCACGCAGAAACTACCGCATTAATTTTGATTCATTCATTCATTTCGAGTAGATGACACTGTCAATCGACCATGCACACCCTGGTGTCAGAGTTCTTCGGGACCGTCTCTCGGCCTCTGACGAGGTTCCTTTAACGACTACCAGATGGCAGCCGGAACCACCGGCTTAACGTGCCTTCCGAAGCACGGAATCATCTTTATTATCAGACAATCAGGTGATTCAAGCCTGCAATATCCTAACTAAACTGGAAACAACTAAACAAAGTATGCTTCCCGTGGGAATCGAACCCACGACCCCCGGGTCTACAGGCAAACGCCTTAACCACTGGACCACGGAGGTAGTAGATTAATTTTGATGAAACTTTACAATGTTATACATTAGAATCTTCAAAAATCATGGTCAGCGGCGTCATCCTCAACTGTCTGGCCGGTGGTGGCTGCTACGGCATCAGGTCGCGCGTCCGGGAAGTTGCTACTTTCTTACCCCGAGCTAACCTTCCGGGCAAGTCCAAAATACCTTCCTGTCCCCAAAAAAATAAATAAAAAAAGCATTTTTTTAAATTAAAATATTGGTGTAATTTTCAAAGTTACATACATACTACCACGTCTTTTTCCGTTGCGGGATAGGCAGAACCCAGGTCTTTAATACCTGGATGCCACGTTTAGCATTAAAGTGACCGTGTAGATGGGAAGCGATGCGGTTAGCAACCCATCAAGGTTTGCTAACCGTATCGCCTTCTAATATGATTCTTGGTTTTTGCCCATTCCCTCAATAGCCTTTAAAGATTTGCGTGGTAAAGAGAAGCAGCTAGTACATTCTACGTTTTTTCTTTACGAGACCAGCATGGTAAACATAAATTTTAAAACTTGACACTAATTACTTAATGTTGGTCACTTAGACACACTAAAAAACCAAACGAATTCTGAAGAAATCTAGAGGTATACACAATACAGTATATATCGTCTGAGTCGAAGAGCAAAGTTATTCGCTTCCATACCTGTTTGTCGACTTTTAATTATTTTCGATTCGGGAGCCTTTGAGCGATCGCGAACAATACGGTGCCTTTCGCTCGACTCCAACTTAAATGAGTAGATTTGTTTCCTATAATTCGTCCCTGGCTGGTTGGAGATTTAGTGTCTAAATTAATTTTAAGGAATCCATTATAAGTTACTTTAATTGCTTTGTAAGTGACTCCTTTACAGTTCGTTCTATATTTTTTTTATTTTATTTCTAACATGAAAACCAAATGAACTCTTTGATCGCGAACTTCAGATTAATCCCACATACATTTTGTATGAAAATGTTTGTCGGATAAATTCGACGTTCGCGGTCAAAGGGTTAAAACAAAGAAGTCAGCTTACTTTAATTATCCTATAAAATCGAAATTCCACATTAGGCACGTAAGTAGTTAAAAATAGAATGAAAATATTGATGAATTGCTAGCCGCATCGCGTATTAACATGATTTCTCCGCCTGGCTGCCGGCTGGTATATACTATTTTTTATTTTACTCAGACCAGCAGAAATGGAAGTCATCTAAATAAAACAAACAATACTTGATGTAAGCCATTATGAAGCTATCTTGAACTCACGGTCAAATCAGAGAGAACACATATAGGATAGGTATGTATGTACCATATTCGTAAATAAAGCTATTCTATTCTATTCTATTCTATTCTATTCTATTCTATTCTATTCTATGATATTCCATAAGTGATTCAATAAAGCAGATGAAACTAAAAAACTAAAGAATAAATATTTTCGTTATATTTTTTTTTTTTTTTTTTACTAAATATTGAATTAGGCATTTGTCTCCCATCTCACCTGATGGTAAGTGACGATGAAGACGAGGATGTTACATGCCTATCCAAGAGATACCCATTTATTCTACTTTTGAATGTCCCGGGACTGTACTTGTTTGGGAATATAGACGCAGGCAGTTCATTCCACACCTTAGCTACTCGAACCAAAAAGGAACTGTCAAAGCGTTTAGTTCGACTCTTTGGTATTCCAACGATAAAAGGGTGAAATTTCTGTCTGCGCCTTGTAGTCCGATGGAGGAATGGTGAGGGTTCAACTAGCTCAAAGAGCGCCTTCGCACACTCTCCAAAATGATATATATATAATATATATTGACCTTAGAAGATATTGACACATATTTTTGCATATTTTAGTAGATTTTAGTATTTATTAAGAAAAATATTCTGTGCTCTGTGGATTATAGTTTTATAAAATAAATTTTGCACGCCTTACAGAGGCAAAATGTACTGGCACTTTTATGTAAAATATAACCATGTTATGTCTACCTACATTTATGCAAATAAATACATTTTGATTTTGATTAAGTTTTATTTTGAAAGAATTGGTTCCGTTTTAGAACCCTAAGGATTTTACACTAAATATAACTGTTTCATATTTAGTTTGCTTGTTTGTTTTTCGTGTGTGTTAGTGGTCAACAGTTGTATCAGCCCTATAAAGCTACCATATACTGATTTCCATAATGCAAGCGACCGCGGCGACCGCAGCCACCACACCCGTCCGCGACAGGCGACCGCCCGAGGCATTCCACCAAATAATCTATTTTTAAACGTTTTTTTTCTAAACTTGGAAGGTGATGTTTAAATCAAAACCTCATAATTGAATGTTATAACCGCAAATTCCATATTTTCTCTCTCTCTCTCTTTATCTCTCTCATCTGAGCCTTTTCCAGTTTGCATTCTCCTTGGCTACGAAAATCTGTAGCGGTGCTACGAAATATTGTAGCAGTGCTACGAATTTGTAGTAACGAGCTACGGAAAATAATCAAATGGCGATCACGAGTTTCACGGCGATAATAACAACATGTATAAAATGTTTCCAGCGACACATCGCTTTCCAACCGGAAATAAACGGCTGCTTTGAATACTAGGCTGTATTGAAGCTTTGAATACTAGTATTGTAAAAAGTATATATATTTATTTTATTTTATGTGGATATAGGCATGACGGGAAACAGGGAGTTGTGGAAGGAAAAGACATACTGCGCCGACCCCAGATAATGGGATAAGGTAAGGAGGATGATGATATATATTTATTTTATAAATTTATATTTATCATAACTGTCGCTGTTATATTCGTTAGGGCCTATTCTGACTATTCTTAGATCCATGGGGTCAAGTATATAAGTAAAATGACATCAAAGTTCCCGTCAAAAATAAATAAAACGCCCCATAGAGGTTGCCGGGCATTTCATTTCAAGTAGTCAGTTATAGTTTGATAGTCGCGCGATGAATAGCTAATGGAGTCGGATCGACCTTCTCACACATTCGCGATCTCGGCGTCGACAGCCGACGCTGGGCGCCGAATTTTATCTCTCATCTTTCCATAGTATGAAATGGTCAGTAGGTAAACTCTCCAAGATAATTAAAGGCTGTCATATATTGTAATTGCGGTGCATAATAAAATGGAATTGGATTTACCGCCTTATACTTGCTCTGAATCAAAATAGTTACGGGTTCCTCGGCATATCATCTGTTAAATTAATCTCCATAGATTTTTGCCCATTTCCTGATAAATATGTGTAAACGATTGAAGATTTTGCCAATTATAAATTGTTTACAAAGATCCTAATATGCATTTTCCTATGCCACTTTAACCTATTTCCTACCTAATAATGAGTTGCCATAGTAAAACAATTGCTATGTTCACATGATTAATTCTAAGGTTTTCAAAAATTGTGAGTTGACGTCTTTTGGAGAAAATGCGCTGTGCAGTTTGTTGCCGCTTCTTCTGCACTCCGCTTTGGAAGCGGCATTAAACTTAGCCATAAGTATAATTTTGACGTCAACAATTGTTGAGAAGTGAAATATGACAATTAATAAGTGTTCAATAAAAACCTATATTAAATAAACGTTTTGAATTTGGAATTTTTTGAAATGGAACTTGATCGGTTTTGTGAAGTTATATTTCTACAAGAGTAAATTGCCATGCGACAGCAAGTTTCTCCGCTCATACATAATGTAGCCGCCAATGCCTCCGGATCGCTCTCAAAATGAGGCTCAAATCTTAAGCGCGATATTTATTTAAAGGAACACCTTTCTGTTCTCTCAAACACGAAAACTTTTACCACTCTCCCGCAAACACTGCAAGTTTACTCTCCTGAATGTTTCATCGAGTTCTGTCTGTGGCGGAAGTCGAAGTCAATATCGTGTATTCATACTGTAATTACTTTTCCGGTCGAAGAATACATCGTCTCCTCCGTGCCCCGATTTCACAGTGGCATGGTGTTTAATTGAAAGGTTATCTACTGCGATAGCAGAATTTATTTTAGTAAACTCAACATATTCAAACCATATTGCCACAACAAAAGATGTAAATAATCTTTTGATAAACTTAAATATATATATAAATATATACGGATATATATATATATATATATATATATATATATATACGGACAAATATATACAGACAAATCACACAGATTGAGCTAGCCCCAAATTAAGTTCGAGACTTGTGTTATGGGATACTAATTCAACGATACTATATTTTATAACAAATACATATATAGATAATAATAATAATAATAATAATAATAATGTTTATTTCTATCCACAATCAAGGTACTTACAGACTAAATTACAATAGAATTAGATTAAGTACTAAAACAACCAGTTTGAGGGAAGCTGATGCTTGCACTATATAGATAAACATCAAAGTTCCAGGCCAATCTGAAATAGAACATTTTCTATCTTGACCTGACCGGAGATCGAACCCCTCGTGTCGCTGGCGTGTTAACCACTGTGCCACTGAGCTCGCCGAACTAAAAGTACTATATTATTTCATCTTATGCACTCAATAGTAATAGCGTATTGGTCACATGGTAATGATAATTAATAAAAATAAAGTGATTTACAAGACTTTATAAAAAACTAGCTTTCGCACGCGGCTCCGCCCGCGATAATTTCGATCCCTTGGGAATAGTACTTTTTCCCGGGATAAAAGGTAGCCTATGTCCTTTTCCGCACTCCAGAGAACTTGTATGCAAAATTTCATGATGATCGGTTCAGTAGTTACGGCGTGAAAGCGTAACAAACAAACAAATAAACAAACAAGCAAACTCACTGTTGCATTTATAATATTAGTTAGGATATATCCCTTGTGTTATAACTGTTTGATGACTTTGTAGCTTCTATGCTGGTCTGGGAGAAATTTAAAAAGTAGAATAGATTAGATACTTTTCTTCCCACGCAGATCTGAAATCTGGTCGAGAGAATTGGCAAATATCGCAAATTTTGTTTCGAAGGTTGTGTGGCTTGCAACCCATTACTATTTTGAATACCATATTACACCCGCATGCTCAACATCACTCAGTCTACCTCGTACGGGATAAAGACGTGCTTAGTATTTACTTTGTATGCATGATATTAGCTAGAAACCGATTTATTCTGTGCTCTCAGTATTCTAATTGAACTCTCTCACAACGCGACTATTTTCCGCTTTTGATCACCGTACAGCATTTGCTGTGAGCTAATTATACCGGGCCTCGGCCGCTCTCGGCTCCACCTGACCTATATACTGACTCCCCTCGCTATATTTACGATAGAAAACCGGGATAATTTGACGATTACTATAAGAACAAATTTAACTAAAAATATCTTTATTACAACTCAAATAAGGTTTAAATTGAACTGCATTTACTTTTGATGCGTAAAAATAACGTAATATTAATGTATTGTGCCTTCCGAAGCACGTTGGATAATTTTATACCTCCTACCCAAAGGAGGTATAAAATTATCCAACCCCAAACTCAAATGGTAACTGTGCTGATGTTGCTTAATCTGGGGGAGCTTCGTGGCACAGTGATCAACACGCCATACAAGCCTGCGATACGAGGGCGCGCGGGTTCGATCCCCGGTCACGTCATGATGGAAAACGATCTTTTTTAAGATTGACCTGGGTCTTAGATGTATATAAGTATCTATTATAAAATATCGTATCGTTGAGTTAGTATCCTACGACACAAAATCGGCTAGCTCTATTTGTGTGATGTATCCCTATATATTTATATTTATTATTGACCCTTTCCCTGCCTATGAATGATACACATTAGGAAAACAATTGATATGTTCACATATTCAGTAATGCTTACCTACGCCCGCAGAGCCATAGAACTGTCGTACTATTTGTCAAAAAACAGTTGGGTCGATGTCGTAGAGAGATATGACGATGTCATTTTGATGTTAAGTCAGAGGGTGCATTTTCAAGTTGTACATTTAGCGCTAGCAGTTGCTCTACAAGCCACTGATTGAATCGCGAGCAATTAGAGTCGAGAAACAGGATTACGGCTCTTCCTACCGCCCTTGCTTGGCTAATAGTACGTGTAGGCTAATGGATAATAATTACTCTATTTGCACTGCAATTAGACTACGTTATTGTCTATTTGTCTATTCATATTTGGTTAGGCCATATCTAGGATACATTGCGTCCTAGCATAGTGTTGTGGTTTTGTTTGTCTTACAACAGACTAAAATAAAGCTTTTATCTTTTATTTTATATTTGTTACCTTATTACTACGGCATTTATAACTTGTTTTGAGATTTTTTTCTTATAATAGAGAAAAAACAATAGGGTCTCATTTTAATTTTAAAGAAATCGTTACAGAATTTATGTTGAAGTCGCTTGTTATGTGGAAGATTATCAATTACTAGCGGCCTGCCCCGGCTTCACACGGGTGGTGTAGGTATTTAATTCTATAGCTTATGATCATCAGGGATAATGTGGGTTACTAATAGGCAAAGAATTTTTCAAATCAGTACAATAATTTTGGAGCCTATAAATGCAAACAAACAAACCTTTCCTATTTATAGTATTCGTATAGATTTGCTTCAAATATTATGTTTTCTTTTACACGTATGCTAGTCTGGGGTCTGAGAAAAACGTAGCATGTAATTAGCTGTTTCATGTTTAAGGCAAACGAGGGATTGAACGAGGATCTCAGACTTGTAACATGACGCGCAAAAAGGTACACTATGTCCTTTTTCGTACGCCAGACAACGGGTATGCATTTCATGACGATCGGTTCAGTAAATAGGGAGTGAAGGCGTAACAAACAAACTCATTTTCGCATTTATAATATTAGTTAGGACAAAATCTTAAATTACCAGCATACCGCTGGGCTGGCTGGAAAATAGATTTTATAAATGTAAAGGGTACCTTCAGTATATCACACAAATACTTCTCACTTCGGAGTCAACCTTAATAGTTAAAAAACATCAGCTTTTCCATGCTAAATATAAAGCCACACACGCCGTATTGTGTGGAAAAATACGCGCACCTTTTGGACAGGAATAAAGGAGTGGTTGCTATTGCCTTCTCCATTTCACACACTAGTGAACAATCGATTAGTGTGTTGTTTCCTCAAGATGTTTTCCTCCAACGGAAGGTAGTAGTCGAATAAACTTAACCTACATTACTTGAATCGGATTGGAATAAAAAACTCGCGAGCACAAGTCACAGCGGGTTTCGAATCCGAAACCAATAAGTATTGTGAGAGCACTGATCCTCTACCGCTTTGAGCGTCAAACGAATTTTAACGCGTGAAACTAGTTAAGAACATGGCCGATTATGGTGTTAGCGTTTTTGTAGAGATATGTTACTTGCATGCATTATTTGCATGTACTAAAGACGATTAATATATAAATCGATTTCGTTTCAAACTAGTGTCTTCTTCCTCCCTCTTATATTCCCACTTTATGTGGGGTCAGGCCAGCATGTAAGTTTTTGATTAAATCTACCGTGAGGTACATTATGAAAATATGTAACATCGATCTACATTCGCCCTAATGATGGCCTCCGGATGAGGTCAAAACATGTCGGCCAGTAGCTTCTTCGTAAGTGAGTAACCCCTTGTTATATATTTACATAAAGCATATAAGTTTTCTATTTTGCTGTACCTCGATCTATCTTCTTAATTACCTTCTTTTCCCTATATCCTTCTTCACACAATTAATGTTGGGCCTACGTCTATTTTGTGCCCCAGTAACTTTCATACCAAGACCTACCTAATGATATGACCTTCTTCTCTTTCGTTTCAAACTAGTTTCCTGGGCATCGGTGGTATGGGTAGTTTACTAGGTTTGAAATTCGATTTATTCATCTGCAACTCCATATTTGACTTTAATCTGATCAATAAAACCTTGTACATACACCCTAAATCGTTATTTCTTTAGAAATTATTCATGAAAATAGGTACATGTGTGTGCCAGGTGGTGACCCAGTGACCACGCGGTAACCGCAAATCAATACCAATAGGGAACATAAATCCCGGTATTCTGGAATTTCCGGATGAAATTAACACTCAGTGCTTTCTAGAAACATTTTGCTTTTTATTAAAACTTACTACGAAATGTTATTGAAATCGGAGATTGGAATGGACTTATCCTTATCCTTACTAATATTATAAATGCGAAAGTGAGTTTGTTTGTTTGTTACGCTTTGACGCCGTAACTACTAAACCGATCATCATGAAATTTTGCATTTTGCATACAAGTTCTCTGGAGTTCCGATAAGGCTACTTATTATCCCGGGTAAAAGTACTGTTCCCGAGGGATCTACATTGACGCGGGCAGAGCCGCGGGCGAAAGCTAGTTGGTCTATAAAAAAATGGCACGAGGTACGTGAGTACCTCGTGCCATTTTTCCTGTGAAGGACTCTTATATTTGGAGTCGACAATGAATGAGAAATCCTGCAAAATCCAGCTTTCGTTCGCATACAACATTTTAGCTGAAGGTGTGCTGTATTTTGGTAGTGTTTGGTCATCTTGGCAGCATTCCGTGTTCCTGGGAAGAAACTAAACTTCTGAAATAGTAGTGGCGGCTGCTCTGGGCGCCGGGTCTGGTAAGATGGTATTAGGCACCAAAATGACAGTTACAGTACAGTAGTACAGACATTGCATAATATTTGCCAAGCAGCTGTTTGTGACTCTACGACTCAGTGCTGCCCTCTCTGATGGTTCGCATTTCAGAAAACCTTTATTGCCAAACCCTTTTATCAATGACTGTCAAAAATAACACAACCATCAAACAATATTATGTAATAATAATTTTGTTTTGACAAGAAAATTGAAACGACCAAAAACATTATTTGTAATTTAATTTAATTTTTATTATTTTTTATTATAGCATTTACGTAGATAGCGGCAATAGATATACACATACCGTAAAAATTTCAAGTCTCTATCTATTCAATAGACACAACCCTGTGACTTTGTAGTTATGCTGCGTTCTGGTAGGTCATTTTAGTATTTGATTTGGAAATTTAATTTTACCAATTTCGTCATAAATGCTAGTCATGCTCTTTCCCAACAAACAGTATTATTGTTATTTGTACGGACTTAGTATCTTTAGTATCTTATTGGACATTCCTTTGTTATATGTGTTGTCATCTTTTGACAAGTCTATCCTTTGTTATTTTCTCATGTTAAGGTCAAAAAACAAGAAACTATATTTTTTGGATTACATTTTTACACAATTTGTTTATAAACAACTTGAAATAGAAGAAGAACCGTAAACCGAGTCAATAGTTCAGTACAGTGCAGACAGAGTTTTATTTGCTCTTTTTCAGGATGCCGAAAGCGAACTATGTGAGATTATTGAAGCCAAACGAGCGGCGTCGCGATGCGATGACATAGATTTTTAAAAGCACTAGACTACTCACCTTAAAGTAAATGCAAAAAGGGATCCGTTTTCAACAAATGATGTAATAACTATGACGCCTATGTCGATCTTTTGTAACATAAGAGTTCCAATACAAGTTAACGTTACTGATTTAAATTTCTACGAAGTTTATGGCTAATGTTGTTGAAAATTAGGTCATTGCTTTTTATAATCGAAGCGGTACTGTATCAGTGGTCTAAGAGTGCAACCCATTGGTAAAAGGTCACGGGTTCAAACCCAGCCGTACTCGACTTGTACCTTTAAACTTGTAGCTGATCTTACTGAAGTGCAGTCATATTCATTAACCACTACCTGCTCCTGGTGAAGGAAAACATTATGAGGCAACACACACACTAGTAGCTTTTTCACTAGTCTTTCTATAGTCTTGTGTGACTGCCATAGCTTCTAAACGTGTGCTCTATGAACCAACTTCAAGTCAAAAACTTATAACGCCCACCGAATTCAATATAACAATACATTCAGAGTTCTGTTGAGGCTTTGTAGTGCATCAGGCATGTTTGTAGATGCTGGCATAGATGATTTTTATGCCATTATTCGCAAAAATTCAGTCTCGATGGTGCAAAGGATGAGAGAGAGCTCCAACAGAGTTTTGCGGCTCATAGATGAGAGGATGGATTCCGACGATTATAAGAGGCATACAGACCTCCGCATAAATCCTCCAATGAATAATTGGTAATGATGAAAATAATATGTAAAATATCACCATCAGGTCTTTTTCGTCTCCACTGCAGGAGCATGACCCTCTCTGTACTACTGGATATACCATACTTGGCCAGAGCAGACAGAGGATTTGGCCTAAACTGTCCTCGCTGGCCAGACGGGTTGGGGAGGTCTCATTGATGTTTATGAGCTTTGTTTAGCTTGTATTTCCTAAGTCGCCTCTTACGACCTCCATGGGAAGACTAGGACATGTAAAATGTGTTATTATCCTATTCTGTAGTGTATTGTGCTGATATGAACTTTAGTCTGAAATAAATGACTTTTATTTTATTTATTGCATTCTCGGCAAGACTCTCTGTAATTTATTATTGCACCGAGTGCTAATTTGGAGCCCGAGCGTCAGCGAGGGCTTTAAAAAGCACGAGTGCAATATAAATTACTTAATGCTAGGTGCATAATCTGGTTTTCTTTCAACTACTACAAGAAACGTAGGTATGTGAAAAATAAAACTGAAGATACGAGTAAAGTACAATTAGTGAAAATTTGTTGTTTACATTCCCGTCTTTTTTTTCTTTATGGCCATTATTTTTTTAGCTCGGGTAATGTCACTTCACAGGCTACTCCATACGGCCGTCAATTTGGCCAACCTTTTTTGTGACAAGTAACACTTATAGTCACGCGATTTAAAAAAAAACTTCACAGTGCAGTAAAGGATTTCCATACATTTTTTCTGCTCTAGAGCAGCAAAGGTCCACTTTGTACTGGATATGTAGAGCAGTTATGATAGAATTGCAGTGTAGTTGGAAGAAAAATAGATTAACTGGCTTACAACAAGTCTACGGGTGCGAGGCGCCACGCCGCGCCGGGCGCGATGTTTTGCTATTTCGCGAACAAAAACTGGCCGCCGCGGAAAAGTCCCATTTTCGAGCCACTATTGTTTTAGCCACAACAGTCGGTTATTCGGAAATCCTATCAAAGGATTTTATTTCTGGGGTATACAAAGGGGATGAAATACGCGGATATTAATATTTTTAACATGATTTGTTTTGGAAAATGTGTAATACTTATACCCTATGGATATGAATAACCTGTGGGTCTATGATTAAATATTATCTCAAATCGGAGGCGCCATGTATAACTTGATAAGAATATTTATAGCCTCAGCTTAAATGTACAGTCACGAGCATTAATATGGAAATAAACAGTGATAACGTCGCTTCCATGCTGGTCTGGGAGAAAAGAAAAAAACGTAGAATGTCTTCCCGCGCAGATCATATATGCTAAACGTGGCCTTCAGGTTTTATAGACCGAGGTGTATATATATATATATATATATATATATATATATATATATATATATATATATATATATATATAGAGATAGGGTTCTGTCTACCCCGCTAGGGAAACAGACGTGAACGTGATAGTATATCGTCTAAAATGACATACCTACAATTTTGTATATAATATACTGACTTAGTAGGTGGAGTAGCATTTTGACAGAATGGGTTATAAGCCATAAATGGCAAGCGAAGCGTAGGTCGACGATGTTAGAAAAATTGTGGATTAAAACTCGAAACACGGATTCGTAAGGCACAATACCGGGATGGATGGCGTGCATTAAGAAAGGCCTATACCCTGCAGTGAGGTATAGAATCCTGTCGATGATGATTGATATATACGCTCGTGACTGTACGAGGTAATGAGCTCGTATATTAATTTGATAGTAATTTTTAGGTAAAACTTATTGTTTTAATGTAAAAAAAATGTGTTTAAGACAAATCACAATTTATTACATTATTGCAAGTCAGTTAATTGATTTAACTAATGTTGCAATTAAGCTGAATATCAAATAATATTTATTTATTTCTAACTTACAACCACCATTACAGGAATAACCTAATACAATAGTTGCGCAAAATTGTCAAAAATATAGGTTCCTATTATTTATTATATATAAAGAATGCCATATTGTATGGCTTAAATGGTAAAGCACTGGTCCTATAAAGACCACGTAGCCGGTTCGAATCTTGCCAACGTGGAATATTTTCACCACATCTTATTTCTTTATTTATTATGAGTATGTCAAAATAGCATTCTGAATGTTTAAAAGTCTTATAAAAGACTACATAGTAACTCTACTACGGGAAATCTAATTTACGTTCACGCTCGGCCATCTCTGTAAAAAGTAAACCGAACTTATGCAAGTTAAACCTTTGAGTAAAAGTTTACGCAGAGAGTCCTCGGAAACCTTTGCATAGGTCACTTACTTATGCAATAGTTGCGGAGGTCGGTCGTGAAAGCCTTTGTGGCGCAGTGGATAAAACGCTAGCCTATGACACGAGGATCTGGGTTCGATTCCCAAATTTACTTTGTATTTTCATAGTTAATTGTTTGCGGTCCGAGAATTACCCAAAGAGGGTTGGCGTCAGTCAAGCTGCCGAAAAAACTGGGTACTTCCGATTTAATAAAGAGCTGTATGGGAGTGGTTATCAGATGCCTTTAGAGAGCTTAAAATCTTGCACTGAAGGCAAAAACTACGTACATACAAAAGTTACTGATATCTCCCTAATTTACAGGAGACAAACATTCTATCGAAATCCATTTTTGGTAAAAGAAGAGCGCGCGTGAAATTAATTCTGATCTACAAAGTGGCTACCAGTTGACATGGATTATGTTTAAAATATAAAGTACAATAATTGCCATAAAAACAAGTAAAACTTATAAATAAAAATAATATTCCAGCGCGCCACAGGGAAGCAACGTGCCCAAGACACTGGCCGCGTTTCCTCGCTGTATCGCAAGACTTATACGTTGAGCAAAAAAGCTGCCAGCTCTCAAGTCTCCCGTTGCCTCCATGAGGCGCGTCAAATATAAAGTTAGACTGGGTGTGGAGTGGATAAAGTTAGACTTTGGCAAGATGCTGTCATCAACCTAAAAAGCCGTCTTTGTGGTCCCGCCCTTCCATTGTCCAGAGAGAGGCCCAAAAACCTTTCGGGCCCATTTATCAAAATGTATGCGACTATTGTTTCCTCTTATAATAATAATATTTTAAAACTATAAATATCTTGTTTACATAGCCTTTACCAGGGAGCACAACTCATAGGCAACTCGGTTTCCGGTTTTGTCAGTTCCCAGAACTTCATGAATAAATTTGTTACTAAGATATCACCCGAACTGTTAGCAGAATACATTTTATGTAATAACGTTTTGCGGCAGTATCATAAATTAGTAACGAGCACAACTTCTAGGAATCCCAACGTTTTTCAGTCAGGTATATTTGGAATATACCTCACTGAAATAATAACTAAACTGCCGGTAGCTTGAACCCTGCCCCGTTGCTGGCAGCTCTCTAGGATTAGGTTTTTATAGAAGTTAATTTTTTTGTATGATATTTTGTTATTTTTTACTTTATAAATAAGTTTTATAAATACCTAATTCTAAGATTAAATAAAGAGAATAATAATAAATAAATCATTTATATCAGGCAACAAGTTAAAATTAACATAGATAAATTCCTTATAGAGTAACATACATATAAAAATATATCATAGAAACTAGTTTTATATAGTATTGTCGGCGACGTGAGGCGCGGGGTATCTACGGGCAGCCGTCCTCGGAACTGCCGATACACGACTCCCTGCGGCCAGAAGTCCTCCTTCATTAAGGGCTCTAGATGGCGGGTCGGCACTCTCACCACAAATGAACTAAAGCTTACTTTATGGCGAGATGCCAACCGTTCGACCCTCAATATGAATTTGGACTTTTTCAGCACGTAGTCTACGACATCTTCTGTCCTCGTAGACCAATGCAGTCGGGACACGTAAAGCTGCGTCGACTTCACTTCGGGACGCAACAGCTGGGCCAATGCCCCACTCACTGCACACAAAAGGATGTATCGGAGGCAAATGACAGGGCAGTGGCTGTGACTGCATACTGCGCAAAATTATTATAATCAAAACACTACAACTCGGAAAGAAGATGATGATGATGAAGAGAAAGATGATAAGATTATAAATACAAATGGTTTAAAAAAAATAATTTTAATTCTAATCTGTTTATTTATTTCAGTTGTGTATTCTGCTGACTACCTTATACTGTCTGTAAGTGTTAAAAAACTACTCGGTGTGCTGCTAATCTTATAAAAGAGAAAGTTTAAGTATTTGAATGTTTACAATGCACATTACTCCAAAACGACCGGATTTATGGGAATCGTATAGGTTGAATATGGTAACATGGTGGTCCATAATTTCCTTTTAGGAAAAAAATATTTGTTTTCTAATGTGTTCGCGATTATTTCAAATTTATTTAAAATAAAATAGTTTGGTAAACGCCGAAAATCTATTTCGCGGCTGAATCAAGTTAACAGCTTTGTCTGGTTTTATTTTGTAATACAGATTAACATAACGGAACAAGCACTTTGATTATTAATCCGCTGATGCAGCCGGACGTTTTGCAGATATACCGGATTTCTAGCTAAAATTGATATTGCCCAGACAGACATGCACGCGGCTGATGACGCATCTATCTGTCTCCCACCGCTATTATATAAAATGATCGTAAACCGACTTTACAGACAACCTATTTTTTACCACCACCGTGGCGCATTGGTTTACCCGAGCGGGGCCGGGTTCAATTTCCGGCGCGGGCAAATACTTTCACTTCATTTCAACAAGTATTTTCCGCGGTTCTGGAGCTACACAGACCCTAGTAAAGTTGCCGTCAGGCAGGTGGCCGGCCGTAAAAACTATGCCTAATCACAACATTTATGATGCGATATCGATATGCGATACTGGGCGCTGACGCACAGCTAAGAATGCATCCGAGAGAATCGACGATGACCTTTTTTATTGAAAAAGCAATTTTAGACATCCGCAAAAATCCCCGTGAATTATAAATCTGAAAAAATAAAACAATAAACTTATTATTATATTTTTTGAGATTTATAATTCGGACTGGGCAAGTATGAGTCACATTTAAAATAAACACACTAAGAGTTCCGTAACACCGTACAATATGTAACTACAACAACCACGTTTCTCTTACGAGGACTCTGGTGTATAAATACGCAAAAAAACTTCTTTCTTATGAGGTTAACCAAACTCTCTCGAGCACGAACACTGTTCTCAATAATTAGTGGTTTGACGTATCTGCAATAAAGAATCTTGTATGTTTATATTATTCGTTGTTATAGCGGCAATAAATATATACATTCTATCAAAATTATGACTATGTTTATGATTGAATCTTTGACTATAAATATACTCGTAATTATTTTATCTAGAGATAAAATAATTACGAGTATATTTATATATCATTGAAACTAACGTGAGATACAGACATTATGTACTAAAAACGGGTCACTCACGTGCTATTTCGTCGGGATTGCCGACTATAGTTTCACACTCGTCAGGAGCCCATTTTCTCACTCGCCTTGAAAATGGGCTCCTGACGAGTCCGAAACTATAGTCGGCAATCCCGACGAAATAGCACGTGAGTGACCCGTTTTTAGTACATAAAGTATATTTATATGCTATAGTATGACATGATGTCTCTATAGTAGTCTCTACTCTCTATGAAATTATGAATATGCTATAATATCGACTTTTAATAGATGCAGCCCTGTGGGTAACGGACAGACAGACGTCGGAGGTTTCCTTTTGGCACCCTTTGGGTACGGAGCCCTAAAAACCATCTGATGCATAAAAACTAAATGAAAAAAGATATACCTAAGTGGATTGGCAATTTAAATACGATTATACACACGCATAGCACTTAAAACCTTGTTTGGCTCTGCGATACTCGCACCAAGCAGTCTTAGATTGATGTTTAAGTTTATATTTGTTTTTCAAAGTTAACGTGAATTGAAGCTAAAGTAGCATTTAGCTTCAGTGGTCTCTTACTTATACAACGTGAAGCGTTACCTATTTAGTAAAGGGTATTAATAAATAAGGTATGATACTCTTGGTTAATGATACGGATAAATACGATAATATCTGATATGCATTAAAGGAATATGAATGATACAGTCGGCAGGTTGATTCAGACTGGTTTATTGCAACCAAGAATCCAAGTATGGGCTAACGAGGAGGTAACTATTTTTATACACACATTAAAATTCCGATCCATAAACGTTATGGCTAGACGGGCCATTCCGCAGCAGTTAATAGTACCCCCCCGTGTATTTTTTAACTTCTTTCGGGTAGTAGATAACGACACGGATTCAAAGTTAATGTTCTATAATTTCTTCGAAACCACAGCCACAGCGGGCCCTCTATCAATTTTAAATCGAACTTTTATACCCAAAATTATCCGAACGAGTGAAAAATTGCTCACCGTCCTAATGGATGTGCTCTAGAAATTTGAATTTCTTTTCATTCTAATGGAAGTTAGCGAACAGATTTAGATCCACAACCTCCTCCTTTTTTGAAGTCGGTCAAAAATAATTTTACTATTAACTAATTAGCTATCTGCAGGGTTTTAGGACTATTATTGATATTTATATATTAGCAAAAACGGAACCCTTATAGCTTCACCTTGTTTGTCCGTCTGTATGTCTGTGAAGGCCCTTGTTCTGAAGATTGCGTGAAGTTATCAAGCTTATTCATATCAAATACTTAGACTATTGTCCCTTGGAGCTGTAATAAATCAAACTTCTAAGCCAACGCAATCAAAAGTTACAGCCGTTTATGCTGCAAATTTATGACTATCGCAAAGGAATCAAAACCTACAGAGTACTTCCTGTGATCTCAGAATCTTGAAATTTTGTGTGAAGCAACGTCTTATAGGAAATATAAAGAAAAAAATGCAAAAAGCATACATTTTTAATTACAACATATAATTAAAATATTTTTAATAAGAGTCCGACTCGCACTTGGCAATTTTTTTTACGATAACGAAAAAAAATGTATGTTCCCTATTCCATTGCTCATGTCATACATAATCACCTCGTAACTCTAAAAGAAGATAAACTTCAAGACTCGAGCATCTAGCACTATGAGAGGGACATCTCCCCCGCACGCCCCGCACCCCACTTTGACCGCGCAAGTTACTAATTCACCTCGTCTAGTTCGTCCGTGGCATTATTTCTATGAAATTAATTTTAAATTTTCACACACGACATTACTCGAATCTTTATTATTCGTAATGGCGATCTCAATAATGTGTTTGCACTACGATTACAACTTACCCATAGCACAGATGTATTACTTACGTACAAAAGTCGCCCTCTGCAAATGTTTTTAGAAGAAATATCGACTCAATGTAGTAAGCGATACGGTGTAATATAGCTCGCATCAGAACGCAGCACCTTTTAGTTTAAATACCTACAGGCCTCCATCGCCAAGCTAAATTATTATAGCCCTGAAAAAAACGATTCATAATTAGATAAAGTCGGTGAACATATGTGACCAAACGCGCGTCGTTCCTACAGCATTTGCCCGGTTTTACCGCTTCGAAGGTCGCCGCGCGTAGGTATGTTTTCGATACCTACACGTGGAGTGGCCTGCCCATAGATAGTTGGCTACGGGCAGGCAGTTACAGTCATCATCATCACCAGTTCTTTTTAGTCTCCACTGCAGGAGCATGACCCTCTCTGTACTACCGGATATACCAGGCCAGAGTAGACAGAGGATTTGTCCTACACTCTCCTCGCTGGCCAGACGGGTTGGAGAGGTCTAATTGATGTTCATGAGTTTTGTTTAGCTTGTGTTTCTTAAGTCGCCTCTTACGAAAGAGAAGACTAGGAGTGGTCCTATTCTACTCTGCCGGAAATCACACGGCAATTACAGTATGCTGCGGCCCCGGCTCCGACGCACCACAACTGAGGATGTAGCCGGGAAAACGTTCAGAAGTGTAGGTCTACGGTATATACCTAGATCAGCTGGGTCAGAATCTAGAAGGTATCATTTCCAAAAGTTTCCATATAAATTTCATAAAAATCGGTTCAGCAGTAAGCCACACATTTGCATCGTTGCACAGCTACGAAAACTCGTAGCCATCTCGAAGCTATTAAAAAACGTTAAGAAACTGCAACAGAAAATACTGACACCAATTTTTCATAGTTATCACAACTTTCCGGTTACATCACCCGCACTCACCCCATCCCGCCCCCGCTAGCCACTAATTCACCTCGTAGAACTGCTACGAGAACTTGTAGCAAAATTCATATAAAAATTTCACAGTGGAATGACTTGCATTCGGCGCTTTAATCGTAAACTCCAAGCTCGTTCTTCATAGCTGGGCTCTTGTCGGTGTTATTGTGTAGAAATTTAATTCAATTCATTTATTACTCTTTCACATTGTACAGGTAAAATACACTTTAAAATACTACAGTAGTTTTTTAAATTGTAGGTACAACATGAACCCTGTATAATTGCGTATCCTTACCCCTACATCACAAAATAAATATGGTACGGCATGCGGATTATTTATTACGTCTTGTATCAAACACAAGTCTTTATGTAAAAGGTTATAATAACATATAGATAAAGGTTAAAATAACGAATATTGTCATTATTTATACTTAGATCCGTATTAGTGTAGAATTTATATCGTAAATATAATCAATGGTTTAATAAATCTATATGAATGAATGAAAAATTATTTATTCAAGAAACATGGTCATATATTTGTTAGCTAAAACTAAATAAAAATAAATTTAAACAGGAACGCGCATCTTTTACGCATTGTGGTATAAAAGCAGTCTACCCTAGCCTCTGCGAACATCCCTCATACGCTACAGCGACCAGGTAGCCGCATCAGCATCCTGAATGCGTTATTATACTGAACGCGGAGAGCATTGTTAGATTTTTGAGTATACCTACCCCACAGGCCGCACGTGTAACGAAGAGCATTATAATATATTTCTGTCGTCATTGCGAGTGATCCAGAACTGAAAATTTCTAACTTGGAGGCAGGCATCATTAATTTATATTTCTTTCTAGTTGGGTAGCGTAGCGTTAAGTCATCTTTTTTTATATAGAACTGTGGACATTTTCTTATGAACTTGCAAGCCTCAAGAATATATACAGGGTAAAGTTAGTATTCTTAAACGTTTAAACATTAAACTGTTAAAACTGCGGTTTACAGGTGTCTGTAGCTTTAATATTGCTAATAATTTGTATGCATTTCTTTTGGAGGATAAACAGATTGTTCATGTCTGTTCAATAGACATGTCTCTGGGGTAATAAACCCGTATGTAAGCCAAGAAAAGGCATATGCATAGTAACCTTTCAATGTGGTTTTACTGTTGCTCAGCTTTTTTACTTCTCTTAATGCGTATATAAATCTGGGCAGCTTAGCGACTATTTTATCAACGTGAGCTTTCCAGTTTATGTTGGTGTCTATAACCAATCCTAACAATTGAAATGTTTTAACGCTTTCAAGTTCTATTCCGTTATACGTAAATCCTTTCCTTATTATTATTTTTATTATCCTTACTAATATTATAAATGCGAAAGTGAGTTTGTTTGTTTATTTGTTTGTTTGTTACGCTTTCACGCCGTCACTACTGAACCGATCATCATTAAATTTTGCATACAAGTTCTCAGTAGTACGGAGAAGGACATAGGCTACCTTTTATCTCGGGAAAAAGTACTATTCCCGAAGGAACGACATTGACGCGGGTGGAGCCGCGGGCGAAAGCTAGTTTTATATATAATGGAGATTTTTAGTATTGCCTAAAGTTAATTTCAAGGTTATGATCGCATAACCAAGAAGTAACATCGTTGATCATCTGAGTTAGATTAGAAGTGAAACGTCGTAGCGAAAAAGAAGCTAAATCAGAAAAATCTTGGTTGTTTATATGTTTTCACTACACAAATTTTGCATATATGTTGTCTGGGTTACGGAGAAGGACCGTTCATCCCGGGAAAATAACTATTCCATTCTATAGTCACTCGCGGACGATACCATCAGTCGCGGATGAAAACTAGTATTATCATAAATGCAAACTGAGATAATGTCAAATAATATATTTTTATTGTGAAGATTTGTCGACAGGCCTCCCGAGACCTGTTGCTATGTTTTTAGTTGTCGCTTTGCACCGCTGCCTCGCAATTTAAATGTTTTTGTTTTTCGTGTCGCTGTTGTACTCGTAAATGTGTCACAGGCAGCCGTGTGCGGTCGCAAATACGAGTATTTATCTGCTTTACTAACATTCGCCCGCGGCACCGCTCGCGTTAATGTCGATCCCTCGGGGTTTTTTTTAAAGAGTAAGTGATGTCCTTCTCCGTACTCCAGACAACGTGTATGTAAAATTTAATGATGATCGGTCAAGTAGTTGAGGCAAAAAGACGTAACAAACTCACTTTCGCATTTATTATATCGATTATAATAGGAGTTGTATTCAAAATCTCATTTTTAAAAACATCCTGCGGAATCCTGCTAACAAGTTGTCTATAAATCATCACGTCCCCGCTACAATCACTAGGTAGCAGTTGTCGCCTTATATCAGATGCCTTTAGGCAGTTTAAATATATTCCATTAAAAAACCGATTTCAATAAAATTACTCAACCGATTTGGAGTAAATTTTAAATGGGACCAATTTAAATGCATTGATAGCATCATTTGAAGTCGGTTAAAAATCTCACACCACTGTTTCCAAAGAAAAATAACACGACTACCTTGTCCAAAAAACCTATGTCACATAGGTCGGAATAAGGCAAAGATTCAAATTTTTTATAGTTCTTTATTTAAGTTTTACAAAAAAGTTTCATTATTGCTACATATATTTACCAACAAAAACCTATATAGGTATAGGAATGTTCTGGTGTTTAAATGTTTGTGTGAAATAAAGAAACTTACTAATACATAAATTCTAAAAATAATACACTCGTGTACGGAATGTTTTGGGGGCTAAGCAACAAAGATTTTTTATTCATACAGTAATTATGTAATAAAAGATATCCCTTTCAAGTTTAAGTCCATAAAAGATATCCCTTTCAAGTCTAAGTCCATAAAATTGCTTTCCTCCTACTCGAGGAAAGATCAGACGTCTAAATGTTTTGTTCTGTAATCTTCATTCGCCGGCTTTGTTTTGGAAATGAGCCGGAGATAGCGAGATTGACAACACAGATTATTTATTTAGATAAGAGAGTACTTTACTCGCTCTTAAGCCCATTTTAAATTAGGCTTGCAATGATAAATTTAAAAATAGACACGAGTTAAGTCGATTAAAACTTACGCGAGATAACAACATTACTTATATGTGAATTACGACAGAAAAGGGGTTCTCAGAAAAGCTACAGGAATCATCAATCATCAACCGCGCTGCCCGCGCCGCTCACGCATGCCGCGTCGCTCATCACTAGTGTCAGTGCGAATCGGGACGACTCCGTGCGCGCGTCTCGGTTCACATTCGCCCTAAGGAAGACCTCCGGATGAGGTTGAAACATGTCGGCCTGTAGCTGACTTTGTACGTGAGTAACCCGTCATTCACATATAAATAAAATTAAGTCGAGTTTACGCGTTAATCACGCGTAACTTGAACTAACTAAAGCCTTCTTTACTATAGTTTTAAACGTGGATTAATCGTAGAACGGTGTAACTTGCTACGTGTAATTTGTTTAAACATGGTTTATAAACAGGCGCACTAATACTTCCGGCCCGTTTTGAATTAAGCTCGTGTTAACAACTTGAGGGTGAGATGAAGCAAAATCGAGATTCGAGGTCGGGATGAGGTCGAATTAAGTCGGCCTTGGATATATTCTTGCTGACTTTTTACGTCAGCACGTAATTCGCGTATATTGATACACGAATGTTAAGCGAAAATTTTAGTTATCTGACGTTAATTTGACTAGAGTTAAATAAAAAAAAAAACCCTATTCAGTATACTTCACTTTAACATTTATGTCCGATTTTCTCCCTGCTAAGTTATTTTGCTATCGATTTAAAATTTTGAGAATCTTTTATCAAAAAAAAAAATTATAAATAAAATTCACGCAGGCGGGATTCAAACCGGCGACTTGGGTTTTGGACGACCAGTGCTTTATTAAACAACTAGCTTTCGCCCGCGGCTCCGCCCGCGTCAATGTCGATCCCTCGGGAACAGTACTTTTTCCCGGGGTGAAAGGTAGCCTATGTCCTTCTCCGCACTCCAGAGAACTTGTATGCAAAATTTTATGATGATCGGTTTAGTAGTTACGGCGTGAAAGCGTAACAAACAAACAAACAAATAAACAAACTCACTTTCGTATTTATAATATTAGTAAGGATTAAGCTACCGCGTTATGACCCTATACGTCGAATATTATCACCATTCCTGCTATACGCATTAGGGGTTACGTCAGAACAGCATTGTGATTGATTAAAACCCTTAAAGTTCAGTGATTTCTTTTGTTTTCTATTAAGTTAATGATCATCGGTCAGTTATCGACTTGTCACGGCAAAATGCTTAAACAAAAGTCCAATATCCCGGCTTTGTTCGTGAAATTGATGTCATCTGATCTGTTATTAGCATCACAATAACAAAGGATGCTGCGTGGACAATTCCAAGTTTGTTTGGGGTGGTTTATACTATGCGAGTGGCTATTTCTCCAAACGAAAAAAAAATAGCGTCTTAGTGGAGTATCCAGTTTTCTTAAGATAAATTTGTTATTCAAAATATTGTTTATTGTAGTTTGGCATGCAGGCTATCTTGGACACTTACTTAATGGTTCCTAACTTAATTAGAAGTTAATTAAAAAAATCGCGAACCATCAAAAGTTGATCGATCTGGTGTGTCCTTACTCCAGATTTGTTAAAATAATGTTTTATATTTTTTTTCTGCTGCCTTATTCTGATCAGCATAAATGTTTATAATATTAAAAAACAATGTAGTTTTAATAAATAAAATAAATTTCATGCAAATTCTACTTAGTTTTGCGTCAATGCAAAAAGAAAGATGTGTCCGACGGTTTTCGTTGATTACTCTGGGACAATATAAAATCGTCTGCACCTCCCTAGTTTTTGAACGCATTGCCCCGTTTTCCCATCAGGTAGCTATTCCCAGTCGCGTTTCAAGATTTGTAGGGAGTTGTGGTGCGCTGCGTTTGCGCATTGCCGATTTACGAAGGTAAGTAACTGATCACTCTGGTTTTGGTTTCCAAAATTATTGATTGCTATGTTTCGATTTTTTTTAATGACAAGTTTTTTCTCATGTTAGTTTGGCCTAGAGGGTTTATATTGAAAATATAAAAATAATGTAAAAGAGTGAAATTCTTAATGTTATTACTTTTGGCAAAATTTACGAAAATGTAATTTTTTTTGACTGCTATGGCATTGATTGCTCTGGAGAAAGTGACCATGGCGATCAATAATGTTATAAAATTAGTGAGGTATTGGAGTAATATTAAACTAATTTTTTGGAAAAAGTTTGCTGCAACTATATTTATCTGATGTATTTTTGTAACTGGCTATGTTTTACGAATGTATGGCTACAACAGGATAAAAATATATTGTTTTGAATTGAAACAAAATGTTTTGTTTCTGTTAAGTCACTTTTAAACTATTTACCTAATATAGCAATAACGCATAACTCTAAGTGATCTTTTCTAGGTTTTGTGCGTGGTTCCAATTTAAAATTTCATGAAGATCGGTTTATCAATGAGGACTTGAAGACATAACAAACAAACATTCGAATTTTAATATCTGTTAGTATTAGGTTTAAATTGTAACAAACAAATAATTAAATCTTTCCTGTTTATAATATTTGTATAGTTAGTATAGATAAGTTATATTAAGATATATATGCCACTAACAGATAATATTATAAATATAAACTTATTTAGCCCAACGGTCGATAAAAAAGAATAAAACACATAGCATACTTGCTATAATGTATGCAACTATGAGCGCAATTTTAATGTGCCCAACATTAAAGTAAAGAGTCGCTCATAATTGTTTATATTTATTTATTATATAATGTAGGTATTAACTAAAAGATATAAAAAAAGCTTCTTATTTTTATTTCTCTTTTATTTCTGTTGTTTAGGAGTCAAATAATTTAATTGGCACTACTTTGCTTTGTTCTCTTTTATTTTAATAGTTTTTTTTAATGTTACATATAATTTTGATAGAAAAATAATACCTGTACGAACATAAAAAGCAAGAGAATTAAAAGTATACATTTGAATGTTTTTTCCTTTAAAAAATATTCTGCTTTCTTATCTGTTCATGTTCACTTCATTGTGGTTTTACGATGATATTTCTATAGTTGGTTGAGTGTTATATTTTAATAACTTTATTTATTGCCACGTTTAAAACAAATAATATTTATTATATTATTATTTGCCTATAATTAATGGTATTCTTTGATCGATCTGGCGTCCATATTGATCACTCTGGTCTCAAAATTTTCAACAATAAATATCTCAAAAACCATTTGTTAAAAAAGAGGGCCAATAAGAAAAAAATAATTCTCTTACGGTTTTCGATCTAAATCAATATATAAAACTTATTTACTACTGGTAAATAAAAAGCACCAGAGCGATCAACAGAATAACGTTTTTTTGGAGAAGTAGCCGAGTAAGGGACGAGTTAACCCCATCATCACTTTCGCCACACTTTCGCTGCCAATGATAATAAGAGTTTACCTCGAAAATAGAGAATAAGCTTGTAATTCGTTTTTCATTTATGGATTTTAGTGTTTAAGTAAAGTTAATGATTTTTTTTTGATAGGATGCAATATATTTTTATTATAAAAATACTTGTATTTGCACCTTTTGACCCTATATGCTTCATAAGATATCCATATCTTGAGACACTTATACGTGTTTTTCATTAGAATTCTGAGAGATCAAAAACTTATAGTGCCAATAATAATGCTCTGTTTTTACTGCTTATTATCTCTCATTTATCAATGTAGTTACGTTAACGTAAGTTTTCGCCTCTTGAGAAGACCATCTTCACAGTGAATGTCAGGGAAATCACGACTTATCTGTCCCTCGAACACTGTAGTTTAGAGTGTAAAGGTTGACATTTGGCAACGTTACCTATTAAATATTTAAATGATACGTTGTTTTCGTAATTTATATTTTAACTGCCTATAACATTGCAATCCCACACGTCGCTCTTATATCAAACTCGCCTATCGTGAACTTACCCAATGGTCCGGGCGCACGGTCTCCATTGTTCGCTAAATGTTTGTGACTAGGTAATTGCGAGACCCAAAGGTCGGAAGCTGTAGCAATTTGGAACTTCTTTATTAATTACTGACCTTTGACCTTACTACCCCATTATTTACGTTGTAAAGTCGCGACGGCTTTTACGGGCATGTTTGCCGACGCTCGGGTGGATGGCTTTCACGCCATCATCAGAAAGAGATGCGCATCGCTGCTGTCTCGC
This sequence comes from Elegia similella, assembly GCA_947532085.1. NCBI lineage: Eukaryota > Metazoa > Arthropoda > Insecta > Lepidoptera > Pyralidae > Elegia > Elegia similella. Next base: position 575,306 of record OX383939.1, read on the forward strand.
TTGCGCGCCAGCTCTAACATCATCCTGAGCACGTTGATTGATAGATGGGACTCTCCCACTCTTGGGCACTGGATACGCCTGCACACTACTTTGTAGGTGATTCCAGTGTCTTCGTTTTTGGGTAGTTTTTGTTTTTAATATTATTTTAATTTCTTATTTTTGTGTTGAATATTCTAATTTTAATTGTATGCATATGGATTTAAATCTGAAATAAACATATATTATTATTATTATTACAATGCTGTAAAGCTGCAAGGCGACTCTCTGCTGCCACTACTTACGGCATAAAAGAGGTGTCTGCTTTTGGCCTCTCTCTTTGCCCAGCATACCGCATGGAGGAGCCAGATGGTAGTGGTACAATGCGTGTGAGCATTATTACCGCTTACGTATGTTAAGCAGCCCTGGCGCGGTTTCCACTAGGATGGGTGACAGCAAGTGGTATAAAAATACCTTGAGCTTTTCCGTGCTTTGGAAGGCACGTTAAGCCGTTCTGGCTGTCATCATTAATAGCAGTCGTTAAGTTACGTCAGATGCCATAAAGTAGCTTGAAAAATGTGACACCAGTGTTGGCCACACCAAAAACAAGACATGCATATATTAAAGTTATTTTAACTCCTCATCTGAGATATTTTCCCGGTTGCATCCTCAGCCGTGCCCGGGGTCCCCCTATTACGAAAATATTCAGGCTGTTATATGAATTGGCGATAGTTGTTACTATCGTCTATGTCTCTGTTTATTCGTGTATGTATTTGTAACAAGGCAATTGTTAGGCTTGTGTGTAACAGACTATACTTGAGCCTGAATCTATGGGTAAGGTCACACCCACGCGTTGACCTTTGCAGAACCCGCTTCTAAAATTAGTCTCGAATTCCGACTCAATACTTTGCCATCAAAGAGAACTCCGGAAATGTTATTGCACAATTAAATAAACAAACAATACTTAAAGCTGATTTCTTGATGGCCTTTTACGAAAATCCATATTAAACTTAAATATTTAAAGGATCGTGATTATCGGTATTCAATCAATGTTTTCGGTAAGTTAGAATTAATAAATAATTGAAGGACTCTCCAAATTTTACACATTTATATTAGAATCCTTGTATTATGATCTTATTTGTTAACCTTTGAACAATCTGCAAAACTCTTCAACGCCTAAGCAAAACATTGAAATTAAATAATTTCATACGGTTTATTTTTCAATTTTTCATGTTTGCAGGCAAATTTATTCCATTATTTTTACAATTAACGTTTCGAAAAATTTACAGTTTTAATATTTGCAGGTAGACTAAGTTGACATTTCTTCACAAATGACAAATCTCAACTTAATCTGTCTGCGAATATGTAATTTATTTTAAATGTGTAACAGTCGGCAAAACATCTTCTTCTCCCATGACTGTTTATCCCATTTCATTTGGGGTCAGCCCTCCTCGTACGCTTTCGCCACAAGATACGACTTTGTGCTGTCTCTGTGTTGACGTCTGCCATCTTAAGGTCTTTTCCAATAGTACGGCTCCATGTAGTAGGAGGCAAAACATAAGAAAACAAAACATTTGAAGTTACGACATGGTATATTCATGATAATCATCAAATTTAAGAGCTGAGCTCTTGTCGGTGGAGCTTTTTTCGTTCTACTCTTTCTTCCGCCAGATCCTTTACTTCAAACGGCAAACGAGCAAGCGGGTCACCTGATGGTAAGTGATCACTGCTGCCCAGACAACTGCAACACCACGGTGTGACAGGTGCGTTGTCGGCCTTTCAAGGAGGTGAGGGAAGGCAATGGGGAGGGGAGAGGGAAGGATGGGGCTCCGGCTCTCTCACTCACCGAACGAAGCATAGAAGCGGTAAAGCTTCTACTCAGACGTCGATTTTGCGTGAGAGTGCGGTACTTCCCCGGACGAGCCGGCCCAAACATGCTACTAGCAATTCATTTTGCCGGTAGCGTGGCTCTACCACGACTACAATTATTTATTATATGAAACAAAGTCTTTTGCATTTAATAATCGAAATCCATCCTAATGTTGAAAATTTCATCGAATTTGCAAACAGATATTTTTGAAACAGGCGAAATTAATAATATTTGTCGTGCTCATCTCAAATGGTTAGACAATATCTATGCAAACTAAAAAATGATACTTAAAACACGTTCACTCCCGAAAATGGCTTTATCAGTACACATTCGGGTCCTCGCCGTCCAGACGGACGGTCGCCGCGGTCGACCTCACTCACCGTTTTGTTGCCACAAAGTGTATGCGGGCGACCCGTGACGGACCCGCGGTCGACCCACGGACCTTGACACATGTGTGACACAGGATTGTTTAAACAGAAACATGTACAGTATTTATCCATTTCCTCAACAAATACTTAAATGATTGAGCACTTATTTAATAAGTATATACCTATACGTAACAAGATAAAAATTCACTCGTCGTACACCATCCATAAGAATACAACAGAATAAATCCGTTCTTCACTGACTTTTTCCTAGGACCTTCTTCTCATATTAGACTACACGTAGCAATCGATATCTCAGAGAATCAACATCCCAATTTAGAGTTGTAAAACTTTGGATTAAAAATACCTACAATTAGTACGATAAACTTCTTTCTTAAAATCTTCTTCATATTTGAGAAGAAACGCAGCAATCGAGTTGATATTGTTTTCGAAGTCTCAAAACTATAAATTTGGGTGTTGATTCTCTGGGATATCGATTGCTACTTATCCTTTGATATGAGAAGAAAGTCACATAGATTTATAGTTATTTATTTATGAGATGATAGAAAATATTTTTTTGAAGAGCGAGACAGTACTAGTTGTGTGTCAATGTGTTGCGATAAACATTATTCTATTGTATTCTTCAAAAAAATATATTTATCAGTATAGAGAGTATACAGAGTATGTATCTCGTGCTGGCAAGTGTAAGTAACACTTGTCAGCACTAGATACATACTCTGCATCACATGTGTTTGTCCAAAATAGTTTTAATGTATAATAATAGTTAATATTAAGTATATTTTTTAAACACATGCAAGATAAATTATGAAATGATGTTCTTTAGTAACTCTATTATTCTGCGGTTTGACAGAAAATGACGTAAAAGAAATTCCATTGGCAGAATCTGAGGGCAGAGTGTGAACCATTCTGCCAATTTCAATAGAAAACTGTCAAGTAGGTGTAGAATTGCGTATAAATCGTCGTTTTATGAATAGTGAAAAATTTGCTATTTCGGCGCGGGAAATGTTATTCAAATTAGAATCATATTATGATGTGTGCAAAGTAACCATTTTGGAACCACAGTTCTCATATTCTGTACATTCCACAGCAGTAAATACGCAACAAATTCGATACTCATCGGATAATAGCCGCGTGGGTGTCAAAGAGACGCGTGCAGGCGAGCGAAATTTAACGCGGCGGTATTAACGTGCGCCATGTTGACCAGCCTTTACACCCCTCCCCTCCCTCTTCGTCTGCGTGCTCGTGAGGTCATAGTATATATCATCATAGTATTATAACTTTTTGTGGAGGATGGCGATACTTACGCTCGACATTATTACGAGGGACTTTTTTTAACTCCTCCTCTAATTACAATTCATGCAAACTAAGTGGCTCCATTAATTATCTTACTGCATACCAGAAAAAAATATAAGCTATTAATAAACTACTTAATACTGCCTCTTCTACTTAATACTTCCTCCGTCTGCTTTGGCTGACAAGTATGGTTCCGGTAGTACAGAGAGGGACATTTCGATTGTTGCAATTTACAATTTTATGTTATATTATATACTTATCTATTCGCACTAAGTATTTGCTACCCAATTCTACTTTTATAATTGTTTTCCGTATATCTCATTTAAACCCTCTAGTTGTAAATTATTGTATAATATGTACTCACATAACCTGTGAATAACGCGGTTGGTTGCAGAATTGTTAATACAAATACACACTAGCCATATTATGTAACTGTATATTTTGTAACTGTTTGTTATTCCTTAAATAAATAAATAAAAGACATGCTCCTGCAGTGGAGACTAAAAAGATCTGATGATGATGATGATGATAAAACTACTTAATTATCTAAACATGTTTAACTAAAAATATATGTAGTCAATCAAAACTAGATGACCTTTTTTACCAGTTTTTACATATAATCATACAACTGAATTTCTGAAAGTGGTTTCCAAAAATGCATTACAATTATATATCTCTCCATTAACAAATAACATCCCTCAAATGTACTAGTCATTCAACGAATCGCCATCGGAAACAAGCTGCGGCCGGAAAAGTAGGTTAGGTTGGGTATGAACTGCGACTCCACCAGGAAACGAATCGCTATCAGAAACGAGTTGCTACCAGAAAAGTAGGTTAGGTTGGGTTAGAACTGCGACACTACCAGAAAACGAAACGCTATCAGAAACGCTGCTTCAGTTTTAGGTTTTTTAGTTTCTAGCATTGGTTCTATAGGAAAAGTTTGACAGGCTGACTCACCCCTTCAAGGGAATGTCGAGGATATAGCACGCTGTATAAGTTTATTAGTAAACTTCTTCCGGCTGGGATAATGACGATGATGTTTTGCTCTAATCATTGTATATGAAATGAGTTAACCTACTGATGTTGTATTACTCGTATGGCATAAAGTTATCCCATATAAACTTTATATTTTAGCGTAATGGCCAGACTTTCTGATAAGCTCGTGACGGAGTAATATTATTATCTTCTGTTTATGAATGGCCAGAGTGACATGGTAAAATAATGATCCTTCATTAGAAGTATGATGACGGGGATCATATAATATATTATCTCCTATCGCTGCGTGATGTATTCGTGAGTGTAACTATTTGTGAGAGTAAGTAAAACTGGTACTTTGACACGACTGCCTTAATAAAGGTTTGTAATATCGAGTTCACGTGTTTGTATGTAATAAATAAATACAACGCCTGAACTGATTTGAACGTGTTAGGTATCGTTAGAATCCATATTTTACTCGAAGTGAGAAGTGAGTTAGGCTTTAGTTTGTTGACATAAATAATGAATATATATGGACAAATCACACAGATTGAGTTGTGCCCAAAGTAAAATCGAAACCTATATTTTATGATAAATACATTATAAACCAAGAGCCAGGTCAATCTGAAACATACAACGTGATTTTGAACCTTCTAGCCATATTGAAATCCGGGAATAAGAATCCCTAATGGAACACAGAATGGCAAGAAAAAAGGTGAAAAACGAAAAAGAAAATTAGGTTTAAAAGCACGCTGTATAATTGACCTGAACGGTTCGAACGCAGGACCCACGTTGTCACAGCCTGGAATGAAGACCATTAGGCCACACAGGTAGTCACACTCACAGTATTCAGTTTTCAAGCTGCCTAAAAGCTTCAGACTTATCTTGACTTGGTCTTGGCCCAACGTATCGTGCATCCCGAGGGACTAATTTTTTTGATTCTAATTTTTTATTTCTACTTTTCGCAATTTTTCCTTTATCTGTGCTATAAGACGTCGCTCCTATCAAATTTCAAGATTCTGAGTTCACGGGAAGTACCCTGTAAGTTTTGATTCCCTTGTGAATGTCGAATATTGTAGCATAACCGGCTGTATAATTGATTCCGTTGGCTTAGAAATTTGATTTTTACACAGCTGTAAGGGTCAGTAGACCTGAATATACTATATACTATACTATATAATATTATAAATGCGAAAGTGAGTTTGTTTGTTTGTTAGTTTGTTACGCTTTCACGCCGTAACTATTGAACCGATCATCATTAAATTTTGCATACAAGTTCTCTGGAGTACGGAGAAGGACATAGGCTACCTTTTATCCCGGTAAAAAGTACTATTCCCGAGGGATCGACATTGACGCATGCGGAGCCGCGGGCGAAAGCTAGTTTGATATAAATTTCATCTTGATGCCTCCACTTGTTCTTGGATAAAGAGTCTTGACAGACAAACAAACAGACAGACGGACAAAAAAGTGATCCCATAAGGGTTCCGTTTTTTCCTTTTGAGGTACGGAACCATCATCATCAGTAGGTCATCATTTCAGATTTGAGATTTAGGGGTAGGAAAAATAAATAAATATAAAGGGACAAATTACACATTATTATTATAATGTATTAATTATGTGCACAAAGTACGTGTAAATTATAATTCTGTGTGAAATATAATTCAATGCTTGTTATATTCTTGGTAACGTAACCCGCAGAACAATCGTCTTGGAGCGAAATAAGATGTGCTCGCACGGCGACACTCTTCCTATTGCAGTGTGGTTAAATTATTACACTATACGGGGGAGCTAGAGCTACACATATGTAAGTAGACAGCCTCCGTGGCGCAGTAGTTTATACGACAGCTGGCTTCCCAAGGAGCACCAGATTTGATTCCCCAAGCAAGGGCAAATACTTGTAACGCATATTACAGCATTAACGTATCCTAATAGCAGACCCCGGTCTCACTTCATGGCTGAAGATGCAACCGGGAAAACGTTGAGATGATGATGACTTTATATAAGTAAAGTAATCTGAAATTCGCCGCGGTGATTTATGGCTACGGCAGCAGTGGTCAAGAGCTTCAACGGGCCAGATGTCGAAGTTGTAGCTTCAAATTCTACCTGTGGCGAAGTTAAACGATTTCTAATATCATCATCATCATTTCGTGTAAGTGTCTCGGTCAATCGACCATGCACACCCTAGTGTCAGGGTTCTTTGGAACCGCCTCTCGGCCTCAGACGTGGTTCCCTTATTTCTAATAATTAAACACATTTCTATTGACCGACAGCTTTATATACTTGCCCTTTGCTGTAGAAACTTTGGGTCCCTGGGGCACTAAAGCCAAAAAACCTATAAAGAATTGACAACGCGTCTCATCGAGGTAACTGGTGATCCAAGAGCTGGCAGTTTTTTTGCACAACGTATCGGACTCGCTGTGTAACGGGGAAATGCTGCCAGCATTTTGGGTACTTTGCCTCAATGCGGTGAATTGGAAGGAGATTTTTATTTGTAAGCTATTTATAATTTTTTATTTTTATGTTGTTATTAATTATGTTTAATATTAAGTTGAATTGTTTTTTAACAAAATAAAAGCTAAAGCTATATGAATTTCTAATATTAAATCGAGCATTGTAATGCTATATATTATAATTAAAGTGATCTGTGTACAGCCTCAGTAGTTCAGCTGTTTTATTCCGCGGGGTGTTGAGGCTAGCGGTTTTGCCAAACAACATAATAATAATAATATTTTATTTCAGAAATCAAGGTTCCATATTTTGTTAGTATCACTTTAAGGCATAATAAGGCAAGGCATAAACATTAAAGCATGATTAATGTACGTACAATGGAAGTACAAGTTATTTATTATATTGTGATCTCATGGCTAGAGATAGAGAAGAATGGCGTGAATAAAAGGAGGCTTAATTTACTTTGCGTACTTCCGCCACCAGTTAGTTCATGCAAACTACTGCCGGCCAGCGCCCACCCACTGTTAGTACCTTCATGCCTGCCACCAATAGTTGATGCATGCAACCCTGGTCGATACTGCTGCATCCGTTGAGGCTGCAGCAATATCGGCTGTCGTCCTAGCGACACGTGTTTCGCCTCTACATGAGGCATCTTCAGACAGTGAAACCTAGATGTTGGTCGTTCGAATGAGCAACGAATCATTCAAGTCGCTGGCCAGCAATAGTTTGCATGAACTAACTGCTGGCGGAAGCAAGCAAAGTAAATTTTCTCAAAGTAAATGTAGCTTTTACTTCCGCAAAGTAACACCTGAATCTTTTAATTATAAAAGGAGGCTTTATACCCATCGCATAAGGTGTCTGCAGAATTTTAAATTAAATATATAGGATTCTTGAAGCAACACAGGCTGATCTGGCATTATTTTATTCTCGGAATCAGGATCTCAAGTAGACCTAGTGTTTCAAATCGTCTGCAATAAACTATAACATAATCCCCGTCGAAATATACTCACATTATTTATTATTATCCTGACAATATATTCCGTAATGCAGTATAAAATACCCGTTGGTTTATCAAGTATTTATACATATTGTGAGCTCATGCATGACACGCCAAAGCTGTAAATGTCATGAGGTAAAGATAGGCGGCCGTGGGCGAACCCTCCCCCGCACCGGCTTGACAGGCTTCCATGGTTCATATTATATTGATTATACATTTTCTGAGCTATAAATACTGTTGATAAATTAAGAAATAAAATATGGTGAAAAAATTTCATGCGGGCGGGACTTGAACCGGCGACCTAGGTCTATGTACGACCTACGCTCTGCCATCTGAGGCGCCGAGATTGAATCATGCGGAAGCTCAGATGTGTGATTTTTTATCACCATATGTTATTTCTTAATTTATTAAGAGTACTTACATCAAAATAGCATTGTGAATGCAAAATAAAACACTCACAAAAAAATGAAAGTTTTCAATGTCGCACATTCTTAATTTGAATCCATTGCTTTTATTCCAAGTGAAAAGAATTCTATTTTTTTTTCTTTCAGGTTAATATATGTTTTTTTTGACTTGGATAGATGCAAACTTTTTGCCAGTCTAATGACTTGATTTATCAAGTGTATTGAAATACTGTTCATTTCTGAATAAGTTTGTTTCGGTATTGGTCGGAAAATTCTAATAAAGTTCACGACAACTTTTATGTATGTTCGTATCTTGATCGGATGATGTAGCAACCTAATATTTCATGTCATCTTGAAAGAAAAATAAATATTATCAAGACAGATCTCCTTGCGGCATCGGCGGGTAATACATCAACCGAGACGGCCCTTCGATCCCTCCATACAACTTCGACACAGAGAAGGTGCCATACAGAGTATAAGCATCACTATTGCTAACTATAAAAAAACTTATCAAAGAGTTTGTCAGCTATTAAATAGGAAGATTGTTCTATTACAATTCAACTTCATTGCAAAATGTGTAAATTCCAAATGTAATACTCTGGTTGTCTTAGGTGACGCAAGGCCCTATTGCGTCAAAGGAATGAGATTTGGTGGAGATATTGGACATGTAGGATTGTAATGCGGTAGCTTAATTGGGAAAGCATAAGTTGTGCAAAAACCAAGTCGCTGGTTCAAATTCGACCCGCAAATTTATCCTACGTAACGCGGGCGGAGCCGCGGGCAAAAGCTAGTTAAAAATAAATTGTAGTTAGAATTTTAGTTACAAAGCCTGCGATGGGCAGGCCATCTGGAAAGAATAGATGACACCAGAGCTCCCAAGAACATATATAAATGGACCCACAACATAAATTTTTAATACTGCGTCTTAAAAAAAGTCAAAGTCAAAAGTCAAAATTGGATAAATGTATCTCTTTTTGAACGTCATATTTGTATTTGTTATGTTTCTTTAATTTATGCAAAATGAAATACTACTAGCTTACTACTTTTAATTCTTCTTACTTCATCTGTGTTCAAACCCGCTGTTTAAACTTTTGCTTTTTGATATTAGGGTTTGGACCAAGTTTGGACATTCATACACAAAATATAGTTTAGTAAAGGTTATTGTATTTGATTTATAAAAAATCTTGTGCTCTCTGTTTATCTGGAAGGTATTCGAGGAACGAGGCGCCACTAAATACGCACATACAGCTCTTAACGACAGCATTTCCATCGACTATACTTACTAATAATATAAACACGAAAGTTTGTGAGTATGTACGGATTTTTGTTGCTCTTTCACGCCAAAGCAGCTGAACAGGTTTTGATAAAATTTTGCACAACATATATGCTACCTTTTATCCCGGTAAAATGGAGAATGTCAAAATTTTTGTTTTAAGTACTGTTCGATACTGCTCCGCTCACTGTCGATACAGCGTATCGACAGTGAGCGAGCCGCGGGCGACAGCTAGTGTATATTATATGTGGTTTTCATAGACCACAGGTGTCTTTAGTACAATGAATAGGAAATCAACTAAATAATATTTGGTTATAAAATGAATTGGTTTATATATAAATGCGACAGACTTTTACTGAGCTGTACAATTTTGTGCGCGCTGTCTAGCGTCGAATAGCTCTCCATTCTCAGGTTCTTGACTCCATAATATTGTCTTGTCTTCCAATTTACACAATTAAGTATATATCTCGACGACTCTTTGGCTCAGTGGTGGTACCACAACACAACTACTTTGTATCGCATGATCCCGAGTTTGATCTCGGCCAGGTCATTATGGAAAACTATATTTTTCAGATTGACCTGGGTCTTGTTTATCTACCATTAAATATAGTATCATTGAGTTAGTATTCTATGACACCAGTTCACAACTTACTTTCCAAGACCCAGGCCAATCTGGAAAAGTTAGTTTTCCACCTTGAACGAACCATGCGATTCCAAGTCGTTGTGGTACCTCCATTGACTTCATAACATTCTTTACCTACCACAAATACTTTCCAATGTCATTACTACAAGGAATATCTTATGACGACTTATAACAGACCTAAATAACATTGTAATGTGCGAGATAAAATCGAAATCAGGTAAGAGTAGAAAATCATTTAGCCACCCCATTTTATGACAATGATTGCAGGGTTCTATTGAAAACAGATAATTCAAAAAAAAAGAAAACATAGAATACATATTTCAGTCTTTTATAATACGAATATATTTTTTAATATTGAAAATGGGTTTTTGCACGCTCGAGTATAATCTCCGATTCCTAGCGGCATTGCGTACCTCGTACCGTGCTACATTAAAGTTCAGAGGTCAAATATTGAGTATTGCCAAAGGCTACAAGACAATGAAAATGAAAATTTTGTAATGAAATACTTTACTAGACAACTTCAAAATACTGCTAAAATAGCAGTTATAAAAGGACACGAACCGGACACTTATAAACGTAAAGTAAGAGAATATTTCTGTCTCTTCCATATTTGGCCCCATAAGCCTCCTGCCTCGATCCAAAGTAACAATACTATACGACCGCGTAAAAATTTACACTCCACTAAACCTTATCAGGCGTTTCACGGCGATTTTATCGACTCTTATTTCCCCTTATCGCGGAAATGAAGCAACACCGCTACGGTATTTCAATGTATTATGATCACCTTTTACCTCAGTTTTGTGTTCCTGTGCGCGAATGCTATACAAGTGGAGGTGAAAGGAGACATAACGATTGACTTGACAATTGGTAATGACAAAAAAGAAGGAATGGCAAAGGAAATAGAAATTGAATGGAAACAGACAGAGAAGGCTAAAGACAAGGAAACCGGTAGAGAAATGAAGGCCAATAGTAAGAGGGATGACAGTGACGAAGAATTAGTTAAGAAGAGGAGGCAAAGGTTGAAGAAAGAAAGGTAGGTCAAGAAAGAAAGCGAGATCTGTTTGCTTCGTAGATCTTGGCCTCTGTAGCATGATAGCACTTTGTTTTACTTTTTTTTATTGCTAACATGCTAGTTTGCTATATCGGCCCTCAATTCTGTTCCCAGTGATTGATTATACTTAACTATTATTATACAGACGTGTTGCCTAGTATGGGGCCTACAGTGTAAACAATTGTATAATTTGCTCAAATAAATTTCTAAAATGATTTATGTTTACTTGAAAACTAGCTTGGTAACCAATAAAAAGCCGTGTGGGAGAGTAGAATAGGAATACTCCAGCTCTTCCTGTGGATGTCGTAGAAGGATGTCGACTTTGAAAATACAAACTAAACAAAGCATATAAACATCTGTGAGACCTCTCCAACCCATATGGCCAGCGTGGAGAGTGTAGGCCAAGTCCTCTGACTGCTCTGGCCAAGTATCACTCTATTAGTGCAGAGAGGGTCGTGCTCCGGTAGTGAAGACTAAAAAAGACCTGATGATGATGAACCAGTGAAATAAACTTTTTGGAAACAGGTTTAAATGCAAATCTGGAACAGTCTAGTGATCTCAGTAAATGTTATTTTTCTTATTTTATCAAAGATGTTAGAAGATGATTTAGTGTAAGATTTTTTAAACATAATATAGCTATTGCTTAACGTTTGCCCACTAAAGATGCCACAAACGGTTTCACGGACCTTCTGAAGCATGGAGAAGCGTCAGATATTTGGAAATTACTTTAAAAAAAACCATTAAAATTTTGTATAGAGAGGTTTTCATGGCCAAAGAATCGGTCCAGCTAGGTCTCAGCCCTGGGAAACAACTCCCAGCTAAGCTCTGTCACGGCACTATGTTCTTTATGTTACTGATAACACTTTTTTAGGTGGCTGATGGTGACAAGAGCCACAGCTGTCGAGTGTGTGTACCAGTATCCGGAGACCTCACAGGTGGAAGCCATGCTTAGCAATATGATGAACCAACTCGCTAAGGTAAACTTTTGGATTAAAAACTATATGTCTATATCACAGATGGATTACATTTAGACGATGCACAAAATCACTAGAAGGTTTTCAAAACAGTACGGTTTTCTAAAACTGCTAGCAGGATTGTCAATATTTCCTATATTGGCCAACCCAACTTTTACTGAAAATTTGAATTGAGCTTTGTTTTCGAGGAATTTAGAAATCATCCATATGACGTTATTTGGTCGTTGAGGAGCGAGATGGCCCAGTGTGCGCGTTATTAGCAATAACACATGTTAGAATCCTAGTTGTGACCAACAAAAGATTTACTCAATGACGGCAAAGCTTGATTGCATTTCTTTCTTTCTCTTTCTCTCATGTCAAAAGGCTACGGTTACTATACGTTTAACCTCAAGAACGTCAGTTTTCCTTTTTTTTTCAAAACTTACATTTGTTCAAAATAAAAAATATTTATTATTAAATTTCAAATTGATGAATGAAGCGAATGTTTTTACTTCAATCCTGCGTTGCTTGTGCGTCGGGCTTATTTAAATTTAAACAGCGTCTCGGCGCGGCCAATCAAGACGTCGTAGAATTAACCAGATTTCGCCGGATTTGTTTGGTAAATACGTTCCGGTTCACGCTCCCGGCGCTCCCGGATTTTGTTTGCAAAGTCAGCAATTCCAAAGTTAGTTTGACTGCATTGTTGACTCTGGGTCCATGTTATTTTGCTTTCTGACTATTTAATTACTCTCTGAAGTCTGAACTATATGTTTATTAAAAAAAAAACAAAACGAAATAACGTACCAAACTGAAATTGCGAAAATTCAACATTTTCCAACCTACATCCCCATTGAGTTTAGTTAGAACTCCGGGACAATGATGATTATCCTAAGACCAAATTAGGAAATTAGCCTGAGATTATGCTAAAGACCAATAACCCGCCTCTGGTTGATGGCGTCTCATTCCAGTGAGGTGCAAACTTAACGACCTTAGTCCAACAGTGGAATTGTTACGACTGTAATGATGATGGTGATGATGATGAAACCTGTAATAATATAATGATAATAAAAGAAAGAGGTCTGGGTCTGGTAATTTCTTAAAAGGTCTATATAATATTCTAGGTATATATACGGGTTCAAGAGTACGTGAGTGATGATGCCCGAAGAGGTACCGCCAGATTCCGCGTGGTTAACTCCAAGAACCACACCTTCTTCGACGAGATATACGCCAACATGACTCAAGAATATAGGTATATACCAACCAACTATCGCCCGCGGCTTCGCTCGCATCAGTTTCATTTACTCGGGAACAGTTATTCTGGTATAAAACTCACATCAGTTTCCTTCTCCGTATCACAAACAATTCGTATACAAAATTTCATGATGATCTGTTTAGTTGTCTGTTTAGTTGTAGAAAACTCTTTGCATCTAAGACTTTATTTTTGGTATAATAATTGCGCGAACGCCCAACCGATGTAAAGATAACCCGGGGAGATAAGATAGCGTTTGTCATCTCAGCGTACAAGTCGTATTAAGGTCCTCGCACATTAGACTCAACGCTGACACCACTCTTAACTCAACTAACAGTTTGGCAGTGAAATGTGAGCTTTGCATTCTGAATATTAAGAGTAGATTCTTCAATGTTAAATTAAAAAAAGCGTACGACGCGTTTACGATGCGTGGTCCTCTCGTTGCTCTCCAAAAACGTTGACAACTCACTTTTAAATAATACAATATAAGGCTTACATTGCACTGCCATTCTGTGAGTTGCGTAGGAGTGGAATCAGCGTTGAGTTGGTGTAATGTGCGAAAACCTTGATACTCATACTTTGTACGCCTTGTCAGTTACAAGGCGTACCATACTGCACATCAGAACCCGTCCTCATCTCATAGATTGATCAACCTTATTCCCACTATCTGTAACGTCATCTATTATCTAGTATTCATCGTTATTAGCTTATCATAATCAGTTTGGCGCGAAAGAGATTGTCATAGAATATCATTAATCTATACATAGCACTTACTCCTTCCAGAAAGTTGTACAACACTACGTCATGGTGGGTTCCGCGCACCAACGATCCATGCGAGATGCAACCCGAACTGAAACACATGTGGAGTCATCTAATAGACTCTTCCATCCACTTCTTGCGCCAGGCCATGGTGAGCAGCGTGGGGAACTTCATGCGGAATAAGCTCGTTTCGATCAGAAAACGCTCAGTAATAGATGATTTGGTGGAGACGGAACTAGCAAGAGTCAGATCAGCACAGTTGAACACGCTTTGCGACAATTTCCAACTGTGCTACCATGAGCTGATATCTCAAAATGAAACGAGTACTGATAAACAAACACTTTTGTCAAAATCACCAAATCCAATATTTTAAGTATTAGGTAAACATGAATGTGAAGGTCTCTTCACATCGGTAAAATAAATTAGAAAAGTTATGAAATAAGTTACGAGCTAATAAAAGTAAGATTTATGAAAGTGTTTACTATTTTGTGTCTTCCCAACACGTGGGGAAAAAGATCAAAGAATTGAAGTTTCTAAATTTTACAGTCTCTGAATTATATTTATTAATAATGAAGTGGTTTGTACTTGTCTTCTCCTTTTCACGTACTACTGAACAATCCTTTTGTGTGCAGGTTCCTTTAAGGTGTTTTTCTTCACCGAAGTCAATTTGTAGATCTTTAGGATACGATTCTGATTTAGGTAAGTTTTCTTAGACCACTAAGCCACTCGACTGCTTCTCGGACTTTGAAAAGTTTTTCAATATCACAGACTGAGCTATGACGCGTCACTCAATCATCATATATTACACAGCTCCTCTCTGCGCTATCTAAGCGCTTTCACGGTTGTATCCTCAGCTGTAATAATAATAATAATAATTTATTTCAGACATCACATCCATAAATTTAAAATTAAAAAATCAACACAAAATCTTATCTATTGGTGCCAAGATGGACACTCATCCATGTTTAAGAATGGGATTGTCCATCTTGGCATTAAATGTGTTTAGTATGCTGCTGCCACTCTCCCGGCAGCGACGCATCATGGAGGCTGTTCGTCCCGCTTCGGCAAACATTCCTGACGCGCTGCAGTATCGGGCAAGTCTCAGCAGCATCCTAAAGCTATTATTATATTGGACGCGTAGGGCATTGTAAACCTTTTTCGTATAGTTGACCCACAGGCTGCACGTGTAAAAAGTTTGGCAGTAAGTTTTAAATAACGCTATTTTCACTTCCCTTGTACACCGTGCAAACCTGCATTCCAACATATTACTTCTGACTGCCAACGCCCTACGCTCCCGTTCGATGTCCACATCGTCACACAAGTCATCTGTGACGATATGCCCTAAGTACTTAAACTGCGTCACACGGCCAAGAGCTACTCCACCGAGCGTGACGGGCGGCACTTGCGAGGTGCTCGTACGCCCCGCCCGAAATACCAGCAACTCACTCTTTATTACAGTAATATATTCGGGATATTATCGGGAGCGGCGCAAGGAAACACAGGCGTACAGAGTATGACTGATTTATTTTAGGTTTACCCACATACAATTAATATCCATATGCCACACCTCCCCCCCTAAGCTAAGTAACAATTCAACAACTCCAAATAATTAAAGTTCCTTATATAACTAGCTTTAAACTGTATATAATATAATATAATATAACAACCATGCCAACAGCACAAGCTACCTATTAACTATATAAGATAAAGGCTTCCGTTTTATGTGTCACATATATATTTTAGTAAATAAAATATACAGTGCCTAACGATACGCCAATAACTTTATGATTTGAAACCGTGACATGAGAAGCAAGGAAAAGTAATTGAATGCCAGCATCAATTTTATAATAAACAAAAATGGATGTGACGCAAATTAGGTATTTATCTTGCTTCCCATCGCACCCTTCCGACCATAAGAAAACTAAATTTGATAGCAAAGTATAGTAAACAGAAAATATAAAAAAATAATTTCTAAAGAAGTTTAACATAAAACCTTAATTCCGACCGATTCTAACAATACAGTCAACAAAAAAAAATGCTATTAATATTAATAAAAAATTATTTATCACTTTTGTTACTTTTAGCTTTTAAAACACAAGCGCGTTTAGGCCGCGGTTCTCTATACTTATCAAGGGCACGCGATATGTCTTCGTTTGTTTTTTGAGTGTCCGGACACTTTGAACTAACGATACCGTCGCCTTGTAGATTTTCCGGTGGGGGGTCGAGCGTACCCTCCATGATGTCAGTAACCGGTTCCGAGTTTGACCCGGGCTGTGCAGTTGCAGTTTCTGCCGTTTCCGACTCGCCAAGGACTGTAACAGGGGCTAACGAGTGTCTGATCGGTTTTTTTATAGGAAGTAACTGATCTATGTGGCGCTTCCACTCACAGCCATCCGACAAACGTACCTTATAAGTGAGTGGAGCATCCCTGGTAACCACGGTAGCTGGTGCCCATTTCTCCGCTCGAGCCCTATAGTCGCGAGCTAGGACTGAGTCCCCCGGCTCGACGTGCCGTGCAGCGCCGGGCCGCGCCCGCCCTGCGCGATCTATAGCTATTTCTACCGCGCTCTCCGTCGACGGCTTTAACACGTCTAGACGACCACGGAGCCGACGGCCGAACATTGCCATCGCTGGTGACACACCCGTGGTGGAATGCTCACAGTTCCTATATTGAAATAAAAATTGAGCTATAGACGTGTCAATATCTTTTCGTTCGTGTACAGCTTTTTTCATTGCACGTTTTACTAGCTTCACAGCATTTTCAGCGGCCCCATTTCCGGCCGCCCGATAAGGACTAGTAATAATATGGCTGATTAAATTTTTGTTCATATAATTGGCGAATTCAGTTGAGCTGAAAGGGGGGCCACCGTCACTTATAATTTGGGAGGGCAAACCAAACCGAGCGAAAAGTTCGCGTAATTTGAGTATAGTCGCCTCTGCGCTAGTGCTTGACATTCTCTGTACTTCGATCCATTTGCTGTGAGCGTCAATAGTAACTAAATAATGCTTGCCCTGAAATTCGGCGAAATCAATATTTAATTTCTGCCAAGGGCGCATTGGAAACACCCAAGGATGCAGCTGTGCGCGCGGCGGCGCATCACGTTGCTGTAGGCACGCCGAGCACGAGCGACACACACTCGATCTCCGCGTCGAGCTGAGGCCAGTACACATAGCTCCGTGACAAATTCTTCATTTTAACAACCCCCAAATGGCCCTGATGCAGTTCATGCAACACTCTTTGTCTCAATACCTTAGGAATCACGACACGATGATTATATAAAATACAACCCCTATCGATGGCCAAACAGTCCTTGCGATGAAAATATGGTTTAACTAACTCGTCAGTCACTGCAGCTGGCCAGCCATTCAAAAGATAATCATAAATCATTTTTAAAATACTATCGTCTTGTGTTTTAATAGCTATCTCCTTCGCGCTTATAGGAAAATATTCTTCCACATAATTAACATAAGATATTACGTCCGTTTGCGGTTCGCCCTTTCGCTTGTCCGGCAGCGGCAAGCGTGATAACGCGTCAACATTCCCGTTATCCCTGGACTTTACGAATTCGATTTTAAAATCGTAGGCGGCTAACTTTGTAGCGTACCTTTGCAGCCTACTTGCTGCTGTTTGTGGCAAACCGTATTTTGGGCCAAAAATAAACGTCAGGGGTTTGTGGTCCGTTTTGATGATAAACTGACGACCGTAAAGGTATTGATGATGTTTATTAACCCCGCTAATGATAGCGAGCGCCTCTTTATCCAATTGGCTGTAGGCGCGCTCAGCCGAGTTTAAAGTACGCGACGCGAAACAAATGGGGCGTTCGTCACCATTAGGATACCGATGAGATAACACGCTGCCAATGCCGTACGAACTACTATCCACCGCCAACACTAACGGTAGTTCTGGATTATAATGAACAAGTACCTTGCTACTAGACACAGCCTTTTTTACATCACAAAAACACTTGTCACATTCCGTGGACCAACTCCAATCAACATTTTTCCGTAACAATAGGTGTAATGGGTACAAAATCGTGCTAAGTTTTGGAATAAACTTAGCATAATAATTGACTAAACCCAGAAAAGATTTGAGTTGGGTAACATCTTTTGGCGGCGGCGCGTCAACAATTGCCCTGATTTTGTTTTGGTCAGGGTGTAAACCATGCTTGTCAATAACAAATCCGACATAAGTAATGCTATCTTGTAAAAATGAACATTTCTCCAATTTTATTCTTAAGCCAACCTCTCTCGTAATCGATTAAAAACCGCCACCAAATTGGAAATATGCTCTGAGCGGTTCCTACCGGTACAGGCGATATCATCAAGGAATACCGCAACACCCTTTAGGCCCTTGAGGGTTTCTTCCATAAATTTTTGGAACTTTTCGGGAATACAAGTTAATCCGTATGGTGTACGGTTATAAATATATGTACCTATGTGTGTTGAGATGGCTGTACAAGGCTGGGAGTCCTCATTTAAAAACAATTGTTGATATGCGTTTGTCAAATCGATTTTTGAAAACTGTTCCCCCCCGCTGAGCGCTGCGAACAGCTCCTCGATTCGAGGCAGAGGGTACGGCTCGCGCATTAACTTAGGATTTATAGTCACCTTGTAGTCTCCACAAATGCGTATTTCACCTGATTTCTTAATCACCGGTACTATAGGAGTACCATATTCCGAATAATCCACTTTTCTGATCGTACCCTCACCCTCGAGTCGCTCCAGCTCTCGTTCAACGGGCTCACGTAAAGCTAATGGCAAAGATCTAGCTTTAATAAACACTGGTGTTTTGTCCGTCAAATGTAATGTTATATTTTTGGTACAAGTTCCTAATCCTGGGGCAAACACCGACGGGAACTGACGGCGAAGTTGTCCCACTAAACTGCTGTCGTTCATTTGAAATAATAGTTCATTTATTTTAATATTGCTAATTTTAAGTTTTCTTAGCCAAGATCTACCCAGGAGGGGCGGTCCACCGTTTTTGATAACAAACAATTTAAGGTCCTTAGCCGTGTGATCCCCGACAACAACATCAACATTAATAAAGCCTACAGATTCGATGGGGGTACCTACATATGAAGACAGAGATATATCATAACTCAAAATGGGCAAATCAGAGAAATTATTATAATAAAAACTTAAACTGATTGCGGATAACTTACTGCCAGTGTCCAATTCAAAGTTTACCTCCCGGCCGTTCACTCGCGCCGGCAACATATACGGTTTGTCATTTGTTCCACGAACACAGATATTATACACCTCACTGTCCGATTCGTCTTCTTCACTATTAACTATGTAATTTTGTTTTCGCGTCGATGTTAAAAACGCCTGATTAGCCTCATGTTTAGCTAACTTTTTGTTACACATCACTTTGATATGACCCTTAAGGCCGCACACGTCACACGAGTAGTTTTTGAACCGACACATCTCCGCGCGATGATCTCGACCGCACCGCCAGCAGCCGTTGCTGCGGTGCCCACCTCGAGACGTCGAGGGATCGCCAGACGAGCGTCCGCCACTGCCAGTTCCACGCACGTTCGCGGTAACGCGATATGCACGCTCCCCGGTTGAAACTCGATGCACCGGCTCAAGAGCGCGCGGCGCGCCCGCCGCTAAGCCACCCGCCGCCGAGTTACCGCTCGTCTGAGCATGTCGTTCGGCCGCTCCTAATGCTAACGCCAGCTCGATTGCCTTCTTGTATGTTATTGTGGGCTCAGCAAATATTCGTGACCTCATTTCATCGCTTGCCAGTCCTGACACAAACTGGTCGCGCAAATTTTCTTCCAGCGTAGTAGTAAAGTTGCATGTACTCGCCAAGTGTTTGAGAGCTTGTAAGTACTCGCTGAGCGATTCACCCACATTTTGTCTTCTCTGACGAAAAAGATGGCGTTCGGCGATTTCTGACCGTTTCGGCTCGAGATGATCACCCACTATTTTCGCCAAATCACTAAAACTTTTACTCTCCGGATTGCTCGGGGCGCATAAGTCACACATGAGATCGTATGTGGCTCCTCCAACTAACGTCACCAAGGTTGCAACCTTTAATTCTTCTTTAATTTCGTTTAACGCCATAAATTGTTGCACGCGCCTAATGTACGCCGACCACTTCTTGCTCGATAGGTCAAATTCCTCAACTTTTCCGATAGGCATTTTGATATTTCGCACTGCACACACTGTCCCGAATACCGTAAATTGATTTTTAAACGGTAAAACTCGTCGCCAGTAATATATTCGGGATATTATCGGGAGCGGCGCAAGGAAACACAGGCGTACAGAGTATGACTGATTTATTTTAGGTTTACCCACATACAATTAATATCCATATGCCACAATTACATTGTATCTCAGGCCGTGCGACTCAGCATAAGTCTCACATATTTTGGTCAGCTTTCTAAGTGAGCTGATTGACGGACCCAGCAACACCATGTCATCTGCGTAACTTATATAATTGATCATGGTGCCGTCAATTGAACATCCAACCATGGTGTTGCTGAGCTCGACAATCAGGTCATTTATATATAAATTAAAAAGAGTGGGGGAGGTTAGACCACATTGCCTCACCCCACACCCCAATCTATACATATTCGAGTAGGAGTCAGGCCACCTTACATGATTGCATTGATTGTTGTACCAATGGTTACAGCATTTGGCTAATTCGTTTTTCAACCCTCCTTTATGCTCAAGAAGAGCAAGAAAATGTAGAGCAAGTATTTATTCAAATTAAAGAATTGAACACAAAGTCTAGTGTAGAATATTAGTGTTGAGCTATTTAACTATTGCGCTGCGGAGGGCATCAACCACGCATACGAAGTATAGAAACATCCATAACTAACGTGGGATATAGCAAATATGTTACAACAGTTTACTCATACAGTTAAATATATTATAACAGAGAAAGAAAACTTCCTTTTTCTCTTAAGTTATAATAAATCTTGATAATTAAACGCAAAGTAATTACAAATTACCGATGAATGCGACGCTATCTACGGAATCTCGTTAGCAGAGCAAATAGACCAAGATCCCAGCCCTGCTTACCTTAAGTCATTTCGGCAAAGCTGGTTATGACATATACTTTAAAGGGACTTTTAAAATTAATGCCAATCATGGAACTGATGGTCATCAGTTTAATGGAGCCAGATGAATCTATAGATAACTGACACAACTATGTTATTACCAGCAAGCTTAATCTTCCTAATACTGGTCCATACTCTTTAATATTCTAAATGCCAGGAAGATAAATCTGTCTGTTACCTTTTCGCACTTTAAGCACAGAATTTATATAAATACTAACGTACAGAACGTAAGGTTGCAGCGTCTTACGCAATATGGCGTCCTTGCACCTATCTACCGTTCCCGGGTGTTTTTAAAAGCTTTGAGAAAAAGAGTTTGCTGCTACTGTTGCTAGTCGCATATAACGCTCGACGCGACGCGCTCCTTTTACCTACGTCAGTACTTGAATTCATTTTGCGGTGGTAACCTTGATAACACGCACATTGACGTGTACACGGATGTTAAGTTTCGTTTGTAGCAATATTAGACATAAATATTACTCCGCTTGTATTAAATGCCATCATCGTCAGCTTTCTACGACCCACTGCGGAGTATAAGCCTCATTTTGTCTGCACTATTCTTCTCTATCATTAGCCTTCGCAATCCAGTTCTTACCAGCAATCTGCTTTATGTCGTCGACCCACCTAGCTGACAGACGTCCAACACTACGTTTTCCATTTCTGGAATACCCCTCAGTGCCTTACTCCACCTACCATCGTTGCTTCTACCTAGGTGTCCTGCCCAGTCCCATTTAAGAGTTGCAACCCTAGAGTAGAGAGCACATCGTGAAGCGCCATACCTGAACTTTAACTATCGAAGTGATCGGCATAAAATTTTGCATCACGATGTCTTTCTATCCCGCAAATTTACGGAAAAAAGACAGGCACTGCTATTTTTTTTTAAACAGTTGAGTATGATCTATGGACTACATCAAATATAAAATAATTCATATTATGAAGTTTCTTTACACCATATTTTCAAAAGAGCACGGTGTCTTAACTGACAACTATCTATACCTTATTTACTTCAGTTTAAACTATAGGACCCAAAAATTACAGCTTTGCTAAAATGACGTGGAATAGGCACGCCTGGGAAGCGATCTGAACGAAATGGCGGCTCGGATGAATAAATGATTTGTTTTAATTTCATTGCAGCGGGGAATATTTTTAAAACGTGAAATGGATTGCATTAAAAGCGCGGCCAATATCACTCGTATTCGAAATGCCACATTGACATACGTTGGCGAAAATAAAATATTTATTCTCACTTTAATTATGTGATGAACTAATAATAAAAAATCTTAAGTGTGTATTATCAGAGAGAAAAATACTACGTACAGGTATTTGTTTATGTATGTTTGACGGCAAATGAGCAGGCGAGCCACCTGACGGAAAGTGGTCACCGTCACCCATGGATATCTGCAACACCAGAGAAGGTGCTGACTCTTTTAATATTCCTGTAAACACGCCTTTTGAAGCACCCCAAGTCATAGCACGCAGGAACAATCTCAGGAGGGAGCCCATTCCACAATCCTGCTGTACGAGGGAAAGTATTAGCATGCAACTATTATTGCTTTTTGACATTAGTTTATTCTTATTACTAGCTTCACGTCAAAGTAGATTCATCGGTATTTTTTTTACAAGCTCTTATTTAACTTGCAATGTATGTTTGTTCGGGTGGAATCTTACAACTCAATTTTTAAGCACTTGCCCTCAACCGATTGAGCTGAAATTTTGTATGCACGTTCAGGCCTCAAATGTTTGGTACCATCGCTCGGCAAAGGCGTACGCAGACTGATCAAGGGATAGCGCTTGGCGGTTTAGCCCGTGAATGATGAGATAGGTATAGTCTCGAGTCGCGCAAAGAAAAAAACGTAAGCGCCAAATTCGTTATTTATATTTTATATAAAATCAGACCGGTTAATTGTATTTTCATATTTAAATTTTAATGAATTACTAATAACCTATCTTTTAGTCTAAAAATCATTATTTCATTCGTCGCATTTGAGCTACAATAACAAAAACTCTGCGAACAAAGACCATTTTTCAAAAAATATTTCTATCGAGAAAATTTTATCAAAACGTGTTTTCATCTTACACTTTTGGAGATGAAATAGTCAAAAATCATATTACTTAGATTTGAAACTCCTAATTTAAGTATTTTGCGAGATAAATAAGGTTCAGAACGACCTTGTTTACAGTGGTATCGCCTTAACAGTGTGACGTCATTCTAAATCCAACATGGCGGTATACCCAAAATGGCGGACCAATCATTTTTAATGCATTCCTACAATATGGGTATCAAATTAAAGGGCTTGCTGAGAGTAACTCGAAAAAAATGTGACGTAACTCTTAATCCAATATAGCGGACTTCTAAAACTTGAAAATCAATTTTAAAACAGATATTTTCAACCGATTGAGCTGAAATTTTGCGTACACGTTCAGTTTGGATGACAATGCATGGTTAACTATATGACGTTATTCCAAATCCAACATGGCAGTACACCCAAAATGGCGGATAATTTTCTTTTATCCGTGCCAACAATATGGGTATCAAATGAAAGGTCTTGTGAAAGAATAACTCTTGACGAGTATATTTTGTCTTTACATGGTATCTGTATGTTGGGGCAAAGGTAATGTTACGGTACAATGTAGATGTATCCAAGGGTCTTGTGAATGGTGCAATCGGACATATAACAGAAATATTATGGCCTTGCTTCCGGAGAGCACAAATGTATGATACTGACATACTTTCCGTCCGTATAGACTTCGGTAAAGACGGCGTTCATCTCATTCAACCTAAGACTGTGCAATTTCCAGCAAATATAGTCACGGCACTGCAGAAAGGAGAATGTTACCAACTATATTATGTTGGGCTTGTACGGTACACAAAATGCAGGGTAGTACCGTAGACCATGCCGTTGTATACTTGGGCTCGAAACTCTTTGCCGCTGTTCAAGCATTATGTGGCCTTAAGTTTGGTGAAATAATTAGAAGGGCTCCTCATTGAAGAGCTGGACTGTTCAAAATTAACTGGCAAACGAATAATAATGCGTTGAATGAGATGAACAGACTTAGGAACTTATCAGGTGAAAACTAAAAAGTATAAAATAAAATTAAGGTAAAAAAACCTTTTTATAAACAAGCTTTTATTTAAATGCGCTAAAAAGAAAAAAATAAACTTTTACAATAAAACTCTTACTGTTAACTTATAACGTCTTTTCAAATTTAACACATTTGACACAATTTATATGTTTGTTGTTGGATGTTTATGTCATAGCTTGTCGCGAGATTTAAGTACTCGTATTTACTTTCTTAGTTTTAAAATTTTAATAGGCAGCAAGTAAATACTTTATAACATATTAATTGTGTCAAATGTGTTAAATTTGAAATGACGTTATAAGTTAACAGTAATAGTTTTATTGTAAAAGTTTATTTTTTTCTTTTTACCGCATTTAAATAAAAGCTTTTTTTAAAAAGGTTTTTTATACCTTAATTTTTTTTCAGGTTAAACAGTATCATTTGGCCGTCTACTCCTCTTTTGATTTTTAAATATATATTATAAAATATGGTTAGTATCATATGATACTTCTACTTATGGTAGAGCCACGCTACTGGCAAAATTCATTTTTGCTAGTAGCATGAATGGGCCGGCTCGTCCGGGAAGCGTATTGCCAAACTGTATACTGACCCAGACACCCATAGTCTGTACCGAACTACATCGTGCTCATTAAAATCACAAACAAATTGGAGCAAAGTACATACGAGCTCAGAGCAGTCTGAGATGGTATGCACTTTGCTCGCTTGTATGTAAAGCAAACTGTGACATGCGAATATCTTTAACTAACTATACAACGTGTGCCGTATTTTTCTCGTATATTTTTTGTGCTGTTGAGATTTTTAGGTATCCTATCCGTGAAACTGAACAACTTTCCCAAAAAATTAGTACAGTAGTAAATTACTTCACAAACATAGCTATTGTGAAGTAATTTAATTTTTAATTAAAGAAAAGCCGATGTCATAAGTGCTTGATAACAAAGTAAATTAATGAATCAAGAACAGAAAATGGAAAATTTTAATTAAACGCCAAAAACTCAAATAGCAAGAGATGGCGTCACACCACGCCTATTGTGCTTTATTTCCCTATTGAAAATTGACAATAGCACAGATACAAAAACGGATAAGAAAAAGAGAATAAAAAGAATTAATAAGTAATTTAAACCGACTGATTTTTTTTTTGTTAATAACCGGAAAGTTCGAAATAAAAATATATTTTTTAAACTTAAAATATCAGTAAATAAGTATGCCAACTGTTTTTCTACCAGCATACTCGTACCGCAAACTATATTTATTCAAATTATTAAAGCTTACACCGATCTATAAAAAACAGTTTTAAATTCGGTTTATTTTTTAAAAGTAACTCTTTTAAACACTATAAATAATAAACACGTGCGTAGTTGGTAATGAAGTTACGACCACTGGCGAAAAAAAGGAGTCAAGGTCGAAAGCGGTGCAAATTTTAGAAGACGAAGCAGGGAAATAAAACATGTCTGCATTGGCATGCATTTTGTTCTAAATTATCATACCATTACATACTACACCAGACGCTGGAAAGTATGCACGTCTCAACTCGTATGTATTTTGCTCAAGTATTTTAAAGCAAAATGTATTTTGATTCAGACACTCGCTGAATAAGTATACAGTTTGCTTTTCAACTACAAAGACAAACTGCGGTCGAACTCAGAGCAACCCCGGTCTGGGTCAGTATACAGTTTGGCAATACGCGTCCGGGAAAGTACCACACTCTCACAAAAAATCGACATTTGAGTAGGAACGTTTACCGCTTCTATACTTCGTTCGGTGAGTGAGAGATCCGGAGGCCCATCCTTCCCCCATTTCCTCACCCCATGTCCTTTCCCCAACTCCTTGAAAGGCCGGCAACGCTCCTGTTACAGCCTGATGTTGCAGTTGTCCATGGGCAGCGCTAATCGCTTACCATCAGGTGATTCGCTGGTTCGTTAGCCGCCCTATAAAATAAAAAAAATAAAAAATAAAACACACACACAACTTAGTGTGGGCTAGCTCAACCTGTGTAATTTAGCTCCTATACATTTATTATTTACTAGCTGTCGCCCGCAGCTTCGCTCGCGTCAACGTCGTTACCTCGGGAACAGTTCTTTTTTCCGGGATGAAAGGTAGCCTATGTCTCTGTACTCCAGAGAACATGTACCATGCAAAATTTCATGATGATCGGTTTAGTAGTTACGGGGTGAAAGCAAAACAAACAAACTCACTTTCGCATTTTTATTATAGTAAGGATCCCTTCTCCGCAGATACGCCGTATCCCTGACAACGTGTTTGCAAAATTTTGTGACTTCAGTGGGGTATAAAATGAGTTAAAAGGCTTACAAGTTATAGGACTAGCAGTCCGGTTTCTGTTTTTTTTTTATTAAAATTAATTGGTTTAGGTAGCAAATCGGTGACTTCGATAATAGAATTCCAGTTTCACGCGCGCTAGTTACCAGCTCGTAAATACTCATTTAAAAGCCCAATTATGACGAGTGTATGACAAAACTGCTCATTAAAAACCCACAGTACAAAATTGCTATCCCGTGCAGAGAATTTATTTAGGTGTCCAGATTTTAATGCGAGCATTCGCTTATAAATAATATTTGTTGTAAGTTCCGTTATTACCCTTTAGAAGCCAACGAGTTCAATAAGAAAACATAAAATATTGTTTTGTTTTCAGGATTCGTAAAGTCTGATAATAAATAATATAAATATAAACTCCAGCATGTTGTAATGGGATATTAGATTTTGCAGGTCTTAAAAGTTGGTTAATTTTCTTGTGCTGCTTACAAGGTACTACAAGGTCTACACCTTATAGTAGTTCTTGTTTTAAACTCGCTTCAGAATTGACACAATCGTTAATATTCTAAAGCGACATTCAAATACCACTTGGCGTTGGGGAGTTTAGGTTCATTAGGTTTTCTTGTAACCGAAACAGGAGCGAGCGAGAGAAGCGAGCGACCGTCGCCAACTTATGGTACAAATTTAATATATCTAAGGCATACTTTCAACGGGACAACATTAATACTGATAAATAAATACTTTAGAAGTTTTTGATATAAATATAAAGTCACCTTCTTGTACACAATAGACTGATATGCATATAGGTTTTTTTGGCACGGCCTGTGCCTTACATTTCATGTCAAAATGAGATATTTAACTTAACAAAACAAAGACGGCCATGTTGCAGCGGTAATGAAGTCCAATTAGTAATATTTACACAAATGAGATTCATGTCGCGACAAAAGCTCTCGGTGTAGCATAATTAATGAATATCAATAAATTTACTTAAAACAATACATACATTATAACATCTTTATCCCTAGCGGGGCTAACAGAGCCTAGAGTCATTACATCTAAATAGCACGTTAAGCATAATGGTACGACGCATGTTATTGTAAAAGGAAATGAAAAAAAAACAACGGTTTGCACTTCGGAAGTGCCGGCAGAAGTGAAAACTCTGCGCCGTAGAAAGAGAGGGGGATATAACCTCCTCTCTTACGCCACGCCGGCGGTCTTAGGTCACGTGTCCGTCTTACGCATTTTCGATCAGGCCACGTGTTCTGACGTGAGTTTAACATTTTTACCCATCCCAAAAGTGCACAACACCGCTAAAAAAGTTTTCACTTCAACAATGATGGGTCGCTTGCCGCATTTCTTAAGAAAATTCCTTCCCTCGTTTAACCCACATTTACGACCCGTTACGATCCGCGCGGATGAAGATGTAGCATGCTTATTTTCTAAAAACAACGTAACAAAATACAACGTACCAAATAGAAAACATTATAAATTCTGCGTAATTATAACATTGTTGTTGAACAGCGAAGCGAGGAGCGAGGCAAATAATTGATAATTGGGTTCATCGCCGCAAACACGGCGCGTCGCCGAGACATGCTTGTTATATTGTACCGTGTTGTACAAGATATGTTCTTACTATAATATTATTCTACGCGATTTTGTCAAGATTTTGAATTAACACTGAGCCACATCAGCACTGCTCTTCTGAATGACTATTTAGCACTGTTTAAACTTGTACTTAAATACTTTTTCTTTATTTTTCTTTATGATATTTGACGGCAAACGAGCAGACGAGCCACCTGATAGGAAGTGGTCACCATCGCATGGACACATGAGCTAGAATAATCTATTATCGCAAATCGCAATACTGCAACGCAAAGTAAATGAGCAACAGTACGTAATTAGAACGTTTACGTCTCCATTTCTCAAGACGCTACCAATCGAAGAAAGGAATTATGGAGTCGAACTCATATCCCCTTTCTCCGGCTACGAGTAGCTGGCACTTTGTCAAAGAGAATTAGCACAAGGAATCCTCCAATTTTAGTTTTTTCTGCTTTTTCAGCTAATTAAGGCAGAGGATAGCTAGAATTCACCGACGAGCTTTGTAGGCGAATTTGTTTGGTATTCCAATTCCCTTTTTATTATTGACCGAATATTGAATATTGAACGAGAGAAATGAGAAAGGTCTTGAACTCTAGTTGGGGCGAAAACTTATTTTTTGTATGTAGTTTGTCCCGCGATAACTCTCGAACCACTGCTCCAATTAAGTCACAATTATAACTTGTATATTTAATATCATTACAAATTTCAAGTTCGTCGATATCAAAATCGATTCAGAGAAGTTAATTACATATTGAAATAAATGCACCCGAGCTTTAAATTCGCGGCGAACTTTAATATATGATATAGATAATCACGAAGTTACGTTCCTTAGGGATGCGGCAAAAGCAAGCGTTATAAGATAAAATTGCAGGAATAAGTTGATTGATCCCCGTTGGACAGAATCCTCATATCTCACCAAGTTGCGCTATTACAAGTTGTTCCAAAGCTCCGCGGAAGCTGTCTTCGACGAGCTATTAATCTTATTCCAATAAACGAAAGTTATCGTTCGGGAAGCGTGATGTGGGGATGAAAATAATGGAATGAACAATGCTCAATGGTACATGTTTTTATACCAAGCAAAAGGATCTTAAGAAAAGTGCCAGTGCAGCGTGCATACGCTTTGCATAATGGACGAGTGGAATGTATAACATTCGCCGTTAGCAAACTGCTGACACAGCGGGATGAGAATTGAACATGCTAATATTTAGAATATTTTACGGCGTGGTGTATCGGAATATTTTACAGTCAAACACGGTTAACATTACCATTCATTGATTCGATATTTTACTTGATTTAAACTTTCAACAAATAAATACCTTGTTTAAATAAATCAATAAATAAATATATACGGACAAATCACACAGATTGAGCTAGCCCCAAAGTAAGTTCGAGACTTGTGTTATGGGATACTAACTCAACGATACTATACTATACTATATTTTATAACAAATACATATATAGATACACATCCAATTGTTTATAAATAGTGAGGTGCCCCGGGCTCCTAAACATTACAAGTCAGCTGAGAATGTAACGGCATCATACATCCGACATTCAGCTAAAATCCCCGGTTACGTTGTATCGATCCGTCCGATCAATTGATCGTCTTGTGCCAATTAGTGATGTGCAGAGAAATTCTCATGAATTCCTTCTTATTTAATTAATATTAATAAAAATTCAATATCCAATAGCTCTCGTGAATTTCTCAATAATTCCCGCACTTGAGTTATATTTATTTATTTATTTATTTATTGCACTATTCGCAACACGATTACCGATTTCAATCCGCGTATATCAAACACTCGTATGTCTGTTTAATACTTGGTCCTAAATAAGACTAATATGGTGATAGTATTTCCAAGAATTTGTGAAATCTGCCAAAGAGGTAAAGTCGATTGTAGGAAAAAATTCTTTGATTCATAAACGAACGAGTGATTGTTAATGGTTATTACCTTGTGACGTACGGATCCCTAAAAATACAAGTCCTCCACACTGTCACAAGTGACAGTAGAATGTCGAGTTTCTGTATTTTCGTACATTTTAATTATTCCATCTGCATATTTTATGATATTCGTTGCGGCCCGATGATAATCATCAGAATAAATGCACAAAAACCTTCAACGAAAAAGTTAAATTAAAACGACATTAGGCAGCGGAGCCACGCAAAGTTTACATTATTCAGCTTTCATTCAGTCTGGCTTCCCGAAATAATTGAAAAACCCCAAATGTAATCCAAAAAAATGCCGCCACAGGTAGTTCGTAGTCTTTTATGTAAATTGTCGGGCGACCTCCGTGGCGCAGTGGTCAACATGCCAGCCTGCGACACTACCTGGGTTCGATCCCCGGTCAGGTCAAGATTGGAAAATGATCTTTTCAGATTGGCCTGGGTCTTGGATGTTTATCTATATAAGTATTTTTTATAAAATATGTATCGTTGAGTTAGTATCCCATTACACAAGTCTCGAACTTACTTTGCTATTATCAGAGCAATTTATTTATTATTATTTATTTATTTACATAAAATACTACTAACTGCTCAAGTGACCACAGCGTATAAATGAACGCTCAATACAACCTTAACCAGGCGACTTAGCTGAACAACTTATCCGATGCGAAAAAAATTTAAGCAACTTATCCGATTGATGGCATTAGCACACAAACTACGTGTCCGGTCATCGTGTCGGAAGCCTAAGTAAGAAGTGGTTGATAAACGGTGGTCTAAGAGCACAACTGATAAGCGAAAGGTCCCGGGTTCCCACGCCACCTGACCACACCTGTTTGTAGCCCAATCTGACTCAAATATCGCAAGTATGGTCATTTTCATCGACCACTACCTGCTTCCAGTGGAGTAAAACATCGTGAGGCAACCTGCACGCTAGTGAAATTTTCACTAGTGTGTGAAATGGAAAATCACTCCATTATTCCTGCCAAATCTTCCGTGCTGATCTGGGAGAAAATAAAAACGTGCCATGCCAAACAATGTGCCAGCTGTTTCTCTTCCCGATCGTAATCATCTTCTTCATCGTAAAAGCCGATAGAGAAATTGGGCTAAAATCTGCGAAATCATGTCAATAGGCGACGCGGCTAGCAACCCATCACTATTTTGATTCCGTTTTCTATCGACACGCCCTCCAGCATATTAAATATGACCATAAGGTCTTATAGACGTAGGCTATGTCTACCCCGCTAGAGAAAAAGACGTGATACTATGTTATGTACTATGTATTTCTGCAAAAATACTCATGGTGGGCGTTTTTTTTTCCATACAAATATACCGACAAGAGCCTTGCTCTTACGAGTAAATATCGGACGGAAGGTAGGTAATATTACTACAATACTCGAATGGATATCAAAATCCATTCAATAGTTTATCAATTCGATGTTCAAAAGAAGTATACCTTATGTTCAATCAAATATCCTGGAAATTTAATACTGACTACTGGCATTTGGCACCGAAAAATATAATGCAAACAGATTTGATATCCAATGTATCAAAATGAAAAATGTCTTTAAATAAATAAGCGAGAAAAATAAACCCACGCAGCGAGTGTAGCAGTCTCCTCGGGGTATATTTGGGTAATCAAAGTCAATCAATCAGTAGCGTGCGGAGCGACATTTATTCCGTTCTAATCGCTGATCAAATTCCAATAATATAAACGATCGGATCCCGCCCTAATACCACCACGAATTAATCACGAGTAATCCGAGAGCTCACTTCATTTTCCTACTCACATTTGTTCTTCTTATCGCCTATATTGTTCTTCTCTCCGTAATAATATCAATGCAGTTTGCATTGCATAGCATTGCATTGCGGGAGAGCTTTACAGACAATATAATACTTGCTCATATTATTTTCTCCTCTGTGATAATATATAATTGACGTCTTGGTCCTTCATGAGCTAGACAGAATTTAGAGCAATAAGACCCAAAGGACGAGTCCTTTTTAGAATCCACTAAGCGATGACTTTCTTTCCGGGCTGATCGCTGATGTAATTCCAATAATATAAATGATCAGATAATAATAACAGCCTCCGTGGTCCAGTGTTTAAGGCGTTTGCCTGTTGACCCAGGGGTCGTGGGTTCGATTCCCACCGGAAGCATACTTTGTTTAGTTGTTTCCAGTTTGGCCAGGACATTGCAGGCTTGAATCACCTGATTGTCTGATAATAAAGATGATTCCGTGCTTCGGAAGGCACGTTAAGCCCGTGATCCCGGCTGCCATCTGGTAGTTGTTAAAGGAACCACTTCAGAGGCTGAGAGGCGGTTCCGAAGAACTCTAACACCAGTATATTAATCAGTAGCGTGCCGAGCGACATTTATTTCGGGTTGATCAAATTCCAATAATATCAACGGTCGGATCCCGGTCTAACATCGCGATGTATTAATCATGAATAGCCCGAGAGCGTATCTCATTTATTTCCTGTATTTTCGTAAATAAGTAATAATACCTAAATATAATGTGAAATTCGAATTTCGACGGAAGTCGGTAGTATGTAGTCTCGATATAGAGGCAAACCTATAAAAACATGGCTTGATGTCGTCAAGGAGGATTTGCGTACCAATGGTCTCACAATTAAGGATGGCAAGGACCGTGCGAAGTGAAGAAGAAAACGATGGCGAGCGGGCTCTGGGCTTCGAAGCATCACAGTTAAGAGTGCAATAAACCAACACGCTAAAATGAAAGTAAGAATATGGAGTTTGAATCTTCGTCAGATTGTGGCTGTATGTTGCTGTATGTTGCTGTATGTTGAATTGTAGCATGTAAATTATTACATGCTACAATTCAACATTGCAACAACTTCCAATCTATACATATAATAAAACAGTAAAAATATTTTGTCTGTACATTTAGAATTTTTGACTGAAATGGATAGAGGGACACTTAAAAAGAATAATAGAAAGCAAAAATTTTTTTTCGAATTTTTTGTCTGTCTGTCTGTCTGTCTGTATGTATGATCACGATTATCTCCGAAAATACTGAACCGATTTACTTCAAACTTTCACCAATTGCTTTGTTTTAACTCAGCAAAACATCTAAAGTTTGTTTGATCTAAATCGGTTCATTAAAAAAAAAGTTATCGTCATTTAAATGAACTCAAGGCATTAGTTTGCCTGCAAATATATACGGTGAATTTTTAAAAAAAAATCGACATTCCCTCCCATACAAACTGGCCGGGCGGCGGTTCTCTTTTGTATGGAAATGACGAATTTTTTTTTGAGTTCCCAGCATTGGTCCCATAGAAAAAGTTGTCAAAGTCAAGTCAAAGTCAAAGATTTTTATTCAAAATTGGATACATGTATCTCTTTTTGAACGTCATATTTTTATTTCTTATATATTTTTTTATATATGCAAAATTGAAATACTACTAGCGTTTCGGAACGACCACTGGTGAGAAGAATACGCCGAAAGAAACTCAATCCAGCCTTGGTCCCTACGTGCCTGAAGGGCTCTGAATACATTGTTAACATTAAATACAATTTTTCATACTATAGATTAATTTTAACATTTAATAATTGTTAACATTAAATAAATTTATATAAATTTCCACGCATTTTTATCAGTAATATAATCATCAATGCAGTAATAAGCCTTTTTTATTAACTGGTTTTTTACAATCGTTTTGAACTTAAGTAAAGGCAGACCTAATATTTCTGCAGGAATTTTATTATAGAAGCGTACTCCTAAACCCAAAAATGAATTCATAGTTTTCTGCAATCGCAATACTGGTGTAGCTAATTTATTTTTATTTCTCGTGTTTCGGTCATGGATATCACTATTTTTCTTATATAAATCAAGATTATAGCGCACAAACATAATATTCGCAAATATGTACTGAGAAGGTAAAGTTAAAATATTTATATCTTTAAACAATTCTCTAAGAGATTCTCTAGCACCAAGTTTATATATAGATCTAATAGCGCGCTTCTGCAGGACAAATATGGTGTTTACTTCTGCAGCGTTACCCCATAGTAAAATCGCATAAGACATAACACTATGAAAGTAACTGAAATATACCAAACGCGCAGTATCAACATCAGTCAGTTGTCTAATTCTCCTGACAGCATAAGCTGCAGAACTAAGTTTACCCGCTAACGTAGTAATATGGGCACCCCATTGAAGCCCGGCATCAAGAGTTATTCCAAGAAATGTTGTTTTATCAGTTAAATCTAGTGGTTCATTATCCATTACTATTTGTGTTGGAATTTTTGTAACATTTGGTAAGCAAAATTTAATACATTTCGTTTTCTTAGCGTTCAACAATAGATTGTTCGCTGTGAACCAATCCAACACTTGAGCTAAAGTACTATTAACCACGTCAAAAGAATTAGTTTGTCTATCAATTTTGAAGACAAGAGAAGTGTCATCGGCAAATAGTACAGCCTTACATGTATTGACACAGTAAGGTAGGTCATTGATGTAAATGAGGAATAACAGAGGCCCTAGGATAGAGCCCTGGGGTACGCCCATCTTAACCGATGATCCGGAGGATTGTACCCTATCTAAACTAACTTTTTGAGTTCGGCCACTTAAATAAGATTCAAGTAAATCGCGAGATTTACCTTTTATTCCATAGTGCTCCAGCTTGGAGAGAAGGGTATTGTGGTCTACGCAATCAAAGGCTTTGGAAAGATCACAAAAAACACCAATAGCATTTTGTTTTCCCTCCCAAGCATCATATATGTATTTCAACAGAGCTACACCCGCGTCTGTAGTTGACCGACCCTTTGTAAATCCATACTGTTCACGATGGAAAAGGCTATTTATGTTAAAAAAAGCTAATAACTGATTAAAAATCATTTTTTCAAATATTTTACTAAGAGCTGGCAGAATAGAAATGGGACGGTAATTAGTGGGATAATTTTTATCGCCAGATTTGTACAAAGGAATGACTTTACTTAACTTCATCAAGTCAGGAAATGTCCCAGTATCTACACACTTATTAAATATAGAAGCTAAATATGGTGCAATTACTTCAATGATGTTACTAATGACAGCTACAGAGATATCCCACAAATCTCCAGTTTTCTTATTGTTCAAACTCTTAAATGTATCAATGATTATTTGAGGTGTTACATGTTGAAATATTAAATGATTGTTACATTCTGGTATACAGCTTGTTAATAGTTTTTTAGATTCCTCAGATGATGAACGTAAGGAGGCAGTAGTATTTACGGGAATGTTAGTAAAGAAATCTTCGAAATATTTTGCGACGTCTTCATTAGTACTGAGGATCTTATTATCTACTTTTAATTCTATTTTGTTGTCACGATTTTTAGTTTTCCCGGTTTCCATGTTAATAATTTTCCAAGTGGTCTTTATCTTATCATGAGAATCTAGAATAGCTTTTCTTGTATATAAAGATTTTGCGCACAGGCACGCCTTTTTAAAAACCTTAGAGTAAGTTCTAACATAATTAATAAATTCAGTATTTTTATTGTAAGCTTTCATAGCTAATAATTCGTATAACCTGTTTCTACTAACGTAAATACCAGTTGTAGCCCATTCACTAAATTTTTTACCGATGCGTTTAGTACATTTTTTAATTTTGAATGTATTGTTGAATTCCGATTCAATAATACCAAACATTTTATTATATAGAGCATCCGGATCATCTCTAGTTTCTTCAATTAGGGGCATTTTTTCAGATATTTTTTTCTTAAATACATTTATTTTAGCTTTGGTTATAGATCTAAAGGTTACTTTTGGTAAGTCTACTTCTACATCATTTATAAGTTTTACAAACTGACCGTAGTGATCCGAGGTTAGATTTTTAGTTATATATTTGTCAACAGCAGTGCAATTGCAGAAAACATTATCTATGCACGTTGCAGAATCTTCAGTAACTCTAGTTGGTTCCAAAAACAAATTAACCAAATCAAATGATTTAAAGACATTTAAAAATCGAACACTTTCAGTTGTTGTAACTAACAAATCAACATTAAAGTCACCGCACACTATAATATTTTTGCGACAACAACATAATTTTCTCAAGACATCTTCAATAACTGATTCTAAAGTATTATAATCTGATCTTGGGGGTCTGTATACACATACTATAATATAATTCCCTAGTTCGATACATGACAGCTCAACATTACAATCTACCGAAAGACTAACAATATCCTTACGTTCTTTACATTTTACGTCACTTCGAGTTAGAATTAAGCTACCGCCTTTCTCTTTAGTCTCTCGGGTGTAAGAGCTTGTCAATAAATAATTTTCTACATTGAACTGTTGCTGGTGCGAATGCATAAAATGTTCAGTCACACAAACTACATGCAAATCTTTACTGTTTATAAACAACTCTAATTCTAACAATTTGCTAGTCAGGCCTTGGACATTCTGATGAAAAATATTTAATTCTTTAGCCTCGACTGTTGTCTTATTAATTAGTTTAAATCAGACTGAGGATTTTGTATTTTAGGTATATCATTAGTTGCAATACCTGTGTCAAATTTAAAATTATTTGCAGTTGTACTACATACAACAGAAGTTTGTAAATTAAAAGCTACTACTGTAGCTATTTGTCTTTTAAAATTAAAAGGAAGATACATAGTATCGTTAGTCAACTTAAATCTACTTATAAACTTATTTATATCTAAATAAAAAATAAAATCGCCATGACGATACGTCATGTTGTACATATGTACATTTAAATTGTGTATGTGCTCGTTTCTTTTCCTATCTAAAGATTCCGAATACGGAAAGGCACATATCATAAATTTACATTGTGTTCTTTCATTTATATTAATTAATTTGTCCATACTTTGTTTAATATTCCTTTTTGATACAGAGGAACTGTCACCACATAATATTAATATTGTACAGTTTTCATCAAGACTGTCACAAGTAATACTGTTTACCAGGTCTAAATAAGAAGCGCCGGGTGTACATGTGTTGTAGACAGAACAGTTATGGTTGAGGTGACTCAAAATTATGCTACTAAGACCTTGACCTAATTTATCAGAGTATATAAATAATTTGTTACAAAACCTTTTTTTATTAAAACTATTTTCTATCGTACCTATCCTTGTTTCTAAGTTACATTTACCAGTATCACATTCTCTAGACTCGGGAACAATGGCTATTACAGGTGACATTGTAATTGCCGTTTCAGGAGTACTATAGCACTGCTGTTTTTGTAAGAGAGCATCATACCGCTCTTTATTATAGTGAGCTTCAGCCACAAATTCTTTGGCCTCTAAAATATATTTACTTATATCTTTTTGGGACAATTCATACATTTTTGATAAATTATTTAAGGACTGTTGCAATTCCGAGACCTGTGACTGCAACTCATGAATCTCGGTGTCATATATACGGCTAGCCATATATAGGTCATCTTCACATGATCTAAGTTCCTTAGACAAACACAGTTTTTCCCTACTTAACTGCGCTAAAGATTTACATTTTTTTTGTTTAGATAATACTTTCTTAGTGCGTTTTATTATTCTATTCATTTTTACATACTTTTTAATTTTATTATGACTATTTAAAATAAAATACTGTGACTGCGGAGTACTCGCAGGTATTTCCATGACCGGTCCCGAGCCACACTCCATGAGTTCGCTGTACAAATGAAGCGTTTTGTTACATATTTCGGCATCTTTTTGATCTTGTATCTCTAATGCAGATTTTTGTGCATCGTATAAGCTTTGTTCTAACTCATTTATGCGACATAGGGCCCGTTCATGTACCATACGGCACTCGTTAGCTTGCTCTAAGCATTCTTTCAACCTAAGGTTTTCTTCCAACAATTCTGTACTGTTATTGTGAAGACTTATACATTCATTTTTTAATTGACTATGGCGATCATTTATTTTCTGAAATTCTTCTTCAGATTCCTCCCGTTCCAGTAACAGTTGTGCCTTATCCTCACGACACGCTTTAAGGTCAAACAGGGCTTGCCTCAGCTTCATGGTTAGGTCTTTGATAGTGGCCTTCCGTGTCATCATAGTGAATGAGGTGGTCAGTAACTGAAAATATATTTAATTATGTAAGTAAAGGTAAACTATACTTTAAGAACTCGGAGGGCAATTTTTTGTACTTAATAAGACAATTTTATTATATTATTGAGAATAACTACATAGATATTTAAAGCATAAATGAAATAAATTAGCTGTATTCTTGCTATAACTATTGTTTTATAGTCATCAACTCAGCTTTCACAAGCTTAGCGAGACCTCAAAAACAGAGTGAGTTTTATGTTATATTAAAGGGGTCAGTAAGTAGAAATTAGAGTTTTATTGTATATCAAAATATATAAAAAATTATGCAAAAGTTAAAAGTTAACTTCACCAATTTATATTTTTTTTTTTGAAGTAAGTAGGTAGTTTACATTTCACAATCTGCCATAAAAGAAACAAAAGGGATACAGCAGATTTTGCGTTGCAGTGTATAAAGTATTATTTGTTACTGAATATATAAGCCTATAGCTGTAGTTTTAGGTCGTCATCACCGATTGCACTAGGTAAACGGTGCGAGATTCAAACTGAGCTTCGTAGGCAAAATATAGTTCACTGCTATTGCTACTTTAAAATTAAGTTTATACTGATTATTGTTTTTGAAGATACACTGCCTATCATGAAATTATGAAACAATATACTCTCCCGGTTTAAATTGATGATGATCCACGAATTTCCTTTGTTTGGTTTGACAGCTGAACAAATCCAACCGCCGGCGCCGATCTTCTAGTTTTTAACATTGATTCACGTTACTATTTCACGATAACTTGTTGCTTCCATATAACTATTGCCTTATTTTACGTAATTAATTTAGTTTTACATACAATTGTTCACAAATAATACACAAAAATTATTTAAATTACGGAACAGATGATTTTGACATGTCACCCGGGCGCGTTCCGTTTCACGTATCCGTTGTTCATATTGATGACCTGAGTCACCCCTTTAAGGGTCCAAAACGATCAAAATTTCACCGTGTAAAGCACTTAAATAGTAAGTGATTAAATAATAAGTGACATAAGAAAATTTAAATACAAAGTCAATTCATCATCAGCATGCATTATACCTATCCATACTAATATTATAAATGCGAAAGTAACTCAGTCTGTCTGTCTGTTTTCTTTTCACGCTTCAACCATTGAACCAATTTGAATGAAGTTTGAGACCCGGGGAAGGACATAGGGTATGTTTGATTCCGGGAAATTCTACTGTTCCCGAGGGATCGACACTAACGCGGGCGGAGCCGCGGGCAACAGCTAGTGATATATATGATAGGATTCCGCCAAATATAGCGATGAATTAATCACGAGTATGCCTCGGAACATTCGTGATTAATTCATCGCTGTATTGAAAAATGAGGTGGGCTCTCGCCTGCCGCCACTAGCATGAGCTACTCCACTGAGTTATCTCGGCTCCTCGCAGTCTCTTCCAAACAGTCTAACCACTGGCTCCATGCTATTCCATCTTTCAACATTGGCAAATTGCTGGATAGCAATAGTTTCCGTACCGCCATCGGACTTCGGCTGGGAGCACCTGTGTGCTCTCTACACCATCGCCCGTGCGGCAGCGATGATGATCAGTTTGGGCGCCATGGCCTGTTCTGTCAACTCAGCGCTGATAGAATTTCGAGACACGGCTTTCTGAATGACATCATCAGAAGGGCTCTTGCCATGTTGCGCGTGATGATGGCAAGAGGCCTGATGGTATGTCTTTGATCCCATGGGAACGTAGGAGATTCTGGTATGGGACGCTACATGCGTTGACACACTAGCGCCTTTTCACCTCAGGGGATCACTCTCGGGAGCCGGATCGGCAGCCGAATGTACTGAGCTTGCCAAGCGACGCAAATACGAGTCTCTCTGTAAGGATTACATATTTGTGCCGTTGGGTGTGGAAACGTTTGGACCATGAGGCCCCAGTGCAGAGACAGGTTAATTTTATAAATTAAAAACTAAGTTACCTAAATAATATTCTCCACAGACCCCCGTATTTCTGATTTGACGATAAAAACGCCGTACACTCCGTAGCTCTATGGGTGCACTACCTTTCTTGCTGTAGAATCCCGGACTAAACTCGCATAGATCATGAATCAGCCGACAGGCTGCGTGCCACGCACACGCGGTAATACACAGTTGGTAGTTAAAGCACGTAGCTAATGGGGAGAATCACACGTCTAAGATAGTAACATTATATCTAAGCATAAGTAGATACACACTAATGCACACTAAAAATAAAGATATTTTATTTGACGATACATGTGTTTATATATTCATGCATGTATTCAACAAAATATAGCCTAAACATGTTTACCATTACTGGTTGGCAAACACGTATAGGTTAGGTCAGAAGACAGGCTATAAAATTAAAAAGTAAATAAATATCATTACAAAATCAAAGTTAAATTAAAAAATGTTTAAATTATTATCTACATTGAATAAAAATATTTTACTTTGGTTTGTGACATAAAAATTAATCAATACTTGTTCGTGTGTGTAAAAGCATCTGACAACGCTTGTCGGTCGACATGGTGATTAAAGCCGAAATCAACGGCTTCCCGTGCCTTCCGGAGCATGGAGGAGCTCGAGATTTTTGTGGTCACCCATACCAGTGGGAACGCGCCTAGGGTTGCTATTACATTGGCGTAAGCGCTTATAACGCGCACGCCAACTTGGCCATCGAGCCTACCTTCTTCTTCTTTCCATCTTCGTCAATATTGTAATAGCATATCATCTGTCGGTTAACAATAGTTTTTAAAATTGAAAATATGTGATGAAAAAGCTTTCTTCAATTTAATCAACTTTCTATTCATCGGATATGAATGAAGTAGAATACCACACTACTAAATAGTGGGTAGTATTGAAGAAGTACGCATGCTTGAAATGCGTATACCCTACGGGGTAATATGTGATGAGAGAATTCGTCGCGGTGATTCTAAGTCACGGTGGTGTAATGGTATCACACTTAGGGCGTTAACCTAAGGGACGTGGGTTCGAATCCTACCTGTGGCCGAGTTCTTTTTCATCACATATTTTCAATTTTAATAATTTACCGAGCATTGTAATGCTATTTCAAAATCAATTTAAACAATAGTTTTGTTCTTAAATGGTGTCAAGTTTAATATTTCAATATATAGGTAATCGGGGGGCACGGTAGTGCCCCCGCCAAGTCGAGCGCGAAGCAAACACTACCATTTCGCCGCATTTTCAGGCCCCTATTTGAGAACCTCTGGATAAGACCAGAACGCAGAAATTTTCGTCATTTAATAAGCTATAGTCACATACTTCAAATCCAAAATTTCAAGTCTGTAGGTCATTTAGTTCCGATGTTAAGCGAAAGCAAAGTTTCGCATTTATGACACTCACTCACTCACCTACTCACTCATGATCATCAAAATAGAACTAGTACTTCCCATAAACTCAGAGAGCTGAAATTTGGTACAGAGTTAGGGTTTAATGGCCACATAAAGGAAAAACTATAAAAACTAGGATAATCGAAGATCTGGAGTACCTGGTGACCCTGATCAGAAAACACAAGAGCCCAACCAAACTATTAGAGATCGTCATACCGCCTTTACAAAAAATATTCAAATTTGGTCAAAATATAATGCATTGGACTAAGAGTGGCGGTGATACCAGCACACGTCGCTAGATAGCGGTGACTGTATTTTCAAAAATTACCCGCATACGTCGCTAGATGGCGGTGACTGTATTTTAAAACGCGCTTATGTTTTTTTTTTCCGATAACCTTATATGGCGAAGTGGCAACCGGCCGCGTTCCCGCCCCTACCCCTCTTCGGCTCCGAATAGCCAGAGGAATCCTACTATCCAACCCCCTTGCACTCGCCACCGGAACAGAGTGCGTAGAGTAGGATTAGCTCCGATTACTGGTGACCGCCTGGCGGTACCGGGTTACTTGCACCCAGGATAGGCCCTTCTGGCAACGTAGCTTTCGGCCTATAAGGCAAAAGATGAGAGTTGCTGCTCTCCAAAGGCTTTTGCCATTGATTCTCAGATTGGCCCTTCAGGCTTGCATGTACGCATACGCGGCCCATCAGGGAGTTTGCTGTGTCTCCAAGCCTTGCGCACACAGGCAACGCCCAAAGCCGAGGTCCGTCTCTCCTGGGGGCCCTTTGGTGATGTTGTCTAAAAGGTTGAGGGCACTCTGCCCGCGCCTCAAACGCCCGGTGAAGTAGCGAAAGCTCACTTGGAGCTACATAGTCCTTCCAAAAAAAAAAAAAGAAAAAAACCGGCCGCGTTTCCCATCCATTCGCGGCTTTCACAAAAACGCCCACGTAAAAAAAAGGCCGCGTTACACCCCATGATAGGCAATGCTAAGATGGGAGTTCTTGGCAAGAATTTTGGCGGAGAGCACTGCTTGTGTTTTGGATTGTTTTGTAAATTGTTTCTAGTTGAATTGTTTCATGTGAGAGGCCTATCAGGCAATATGAGAGTTTGCTGTCTCTCCAAGCCTTGCGCACACAGGCAACGCCCAAAGCCGATGTCCGTCCCTCCTGGGGGCCCTTTGGTGATGTTGTCTATATAGGCTGAGGGTAGGTATTCTGTTCTCGCCGCCGGTGAAGTAGCGAAAGCTCACTTGGAGCCAGCTACAAAGTCATTTCAAAAAAAAAAGCGGCCGCGTTACCGTCGATTACGACATTCTTCTACTGCGCTTGAAAATGTTTGCTAGGAATTAGGAGGGATTATTTGCATTTCGTTGATTTCGCTTATTATTTCGTGAGGTTAATTAGCAGGTTGTTATTAAAACAATTCGAAGATTTGAATAGGTTAGGAATTTTATGATTAGTGACGGATTACTGATTATTACTTAAT
Organism: Elegia similella; assembly: GCA_947532085.1. NCBI lineage: Eukaryota > Metazoa > Arthropoda > Insecta > Lepidoptera > Pyralidae > Elegia > Elegia similella. The sequence goes on from OX383939.1 coordinate 618,396, forward strand.
TATTAGATTTAAAATAAATAATAAAATAATAAATATATAGGGATAAATCACACAGATTGAGCTAGCCCCAAGGTAAGTTCGAGACTTGTGTTATGGGATACTAACTCAACGACACTATATTTTATAACAAATACATATATAGATAAACATCCCAGACCCAGGCCAATCTGAAAAAGATCATTTTCCATCTTGACCTGGCCGGGGATCGAACCCGGTCACTCCGTGTCGCAGGCTGGCGTGTTGACCGCTGCGCCACGGAGCTAGTCAGAAAGAATTTTTAATTGAATACTTTATTTAATTGTTAGTTATTTAGTACTCTTTAATATAAATACATTAAAACTGTTGCTACTGTACAAAAATCAGAACCGAAAAGAAAGGCTCTATATTTTCAGGGCTCTATACTACGGCCTCTGTTATTCCTGATTTACATCAATGACCTACCTTACTGTGTCAATACATGTAAGGCTGTAGGTACTATTTGCCGATGATACTTCTCTTGTCTTCAAAATTGATAGACAAACTGATTCTTTTGACGTGGTTAATAGTACTTAAGCTCAGGTGTTGGATTGGGTCACAGCGGACAATCTATTGTTAAACTCTAAGAAAATGAAATACTATATTAAATTTTGCTTACCAAATGTAATAAAAAAATCCTACACGAATCATCATCATCATTTCGTATAGGTGTCACGGTCAATCGACCATGCACACCCTGGTGTCAGAGTTCTTCGGAACCGCCTCTCGGCCTCTGACATGGTTCCTTTAACGACTACCAGATGGCAGCCGGGACCACCGGCTTAACGTACCTTCCGAAGCACGGAATCATCTTTATTATCAGACAATCAGGTGATTCAAGCCTGCAATGTCCTAACCAGACTGAAAACAACTAAACAAAGTATGCTTCCGGTGGGAATCGAACCCACGACCCCCGGGTCAACAGGCAAACGCCTTAACCACTGGACCACGGAGGCTGTCAATAATGGATAATGACCCACTAGATTTAACAGTTAAAACAACATTTCTTGAATTATCGTTTGATGCCGGGCTTCAATGGGATGCCCATGTTACTACGTTAGCGGGTAAACTTAGTTCTGCAGCTTATGTTGTTAGGAGAATTAGACAACTGACCAATGTTGATACTGCGCGTTTAGTATATTTCAGTTACTTTTATAGTGTTATGTCTTACGGAATTTTACTATGGGGTAACGCTGCAGAAGTAAACACCATATTTGTACTGCAGAAACGCGCTATCAGATCTATATATAACCTTGGTGCTAGAGAATCTCTTAGAAAATTGTTTAATAATATAAATATTTTAACATTACCTTCTCAGTATATATTTGTGAATATTATGTTTGTGCGCCATAATCTTGATTTATATAAGAAAAATAGTGATATTCATAATCGAAACACGAGAAATAAAAATAGATTAGCTACACCAGTTTTGCGATGGCAGAAAACTGTGGATTCATTTCTGGGTCTAGGAGTACGCTTCTATAATAAAATTCCTGCAGAAATATTAGGTCTTCCTATACTTAAGTTTAAAGCGACTGCAAAAACCAGTTAGTAAAAAAGGCTTATTATTGCATTGCTGATTATATAATTAATAAAAATTCTTGGCAATTAATAAAATTTATTTAATAATATAATACATGTAAACAATGTAATCGGAGCCCTTCAGGCACATAGGGACCAAGTCTGGATTGAGTTTCTTTCGGCGTATTCTTCTCACCAGTGGTCGTTCCGAAACGCTAGTAGTATTTCGATTTTGCATAAAAAAATATAACAATAAATAAATAAATATATACGGACAAATCACACAGATTGAGCTAGCCCCAAGGTAAGTTCAAGACTTGTGTTATGGGATACTAACTCAACGATACTATATTTTATAACAAATACATATATAGATAAACATCCAAGACCCAGGCCAATCTGAAAAAGATCATTTTCCATCTTGACCTGGCCGGGGATCGAACCCGGGCACTCCGTGTCGCAGGCTGGCGTGTTAACCACTGCGCCACAGAGCTGTCATGTTGTCACAATAAAATAATATGACGTTCAAAAATAGATACATGTATCCAATTTTGAATAAAAATCTTTGACTTTGACTTTGAAAGAAAAGAAAGATTTGTAATAATAAAAAAAAAAAATATACACATTTAAAGAAAAAAACTGTGTCAAACAAGAAAATCTAATAAAATAAATCAATATGCCCACGTTTCTACAAAAAGAAGTGAAATCCTATCAAAACCATTCTGTAAAAGACTAGCCAAGTCTCGATGGAGCTGCTTGTTTATCTCTAAAAAGTAATGAAATCTAGACAAAGTCGTTCAATTCAATTCAATTCAATTCAATTCAATGTATTTATTGCATTTCATTATGTACATCCTCTCCAACCCGTCTGGCCAGCGTGGAGAGTGTAGGCCAAGTCCTCTGGCTGCTCTGGCCAAGTATGGCCCTAGTAGTACAGAGAGGGTCGTGCTCCTGTAGTGGAGACTAAAAAGGACCTGATAATGATGATGATGAATGATGTACATCAGTTCTAACTATTAAAAGTCACTGTCTTACATATAAATAGGTACACTATGAGCCCTGTCGGGTATCGCAAAACAAAAGAAATGGAACGGCAAGCGAGTTTTATGACATGCAGCTAATTAAAAATGGATAGCGTGCCAAGCCTAAGGTTCCTTACTGCGATTTCTTTATTATTATAGTTAATGTTTTGTGACTTGGCCGTTGAAGGGTACACAAGGATACAAACCAGGTGCTCCATGACACCATTGCACCAATCTGTCGCCAGAACCGCTACCCATTGACGATGGAAAATTACCACTTAGACATTGATCGATGCTGAATGCATGTGTTGCACAATCAACAACAGCCTAAAATGAGACACTAGCGTCCAATTACCAATACCAGTATGGGCTATTATCTCGCATAACAAACATAGGTACCTAGTTACAACAGATATAACATTACGTGTAAACAAAATTGATTTGTACCTACTAACGTATAAAGAATGTTCAACGGCCAAGGGACACAACATTAACTATAATAATAAAGAAATCGCAGTAAGGAACCTTAGGCTTGGCACAACTTTGTCTAGATTTCATTACTTTTTAGAGATAAACAAGCAGCTCCATCGAGACTTGGCTAGTCTTTTACAGAATGTTTTTGATGGGATTATAATTACTGTTTCAATGTATAAAATACAAGGTAGATGGGACATACCCATAATAGGGCTATACTAGATCACTAAATGAGAATGAAATTAAAATAAGAGTCATAAAACTAAAATAAAATTCGAATTTGTATGGGACAAATTGCCCGGGCGGCTGCACACTTTTGTATGGAAATGCCGAATTTCTTTTTTGTTATTCGGCTGTTATTTTAATTTCGTTAAATTATAATGATCAAGTATAGACTATGGTTAGATTTATTACCTTTTATTACCGGTATGTCCCTTTCACGTTGTATAGGTAAGTTGTCAACCCCCTACCAATATTTAAATCTCGCAATGGGAACCTGCACCATGGCACGCGTGTTGACGTTTATCGACTATTGTCATCGGTTTTATGTAATAACTAGCGGCCCGCCCTGGCTTCGCATGGATAGATATGGGTACTTAAATAGCCTGTGTTCATCAGGGATAATGTAGGATTCCAATGGTCAAAGTGTTTTCAAATCTATCTAGTAGTTTCAGAGCCTATTCTTCAATGCAAACAAATAAAACTTTCCTCTTTATTATTAGTGTAGATGCTGAATGTTGAAATGTAGATAAATAGGACAGTTTATCGCGCGATTAAACGGCAGGGGCCGAGATGGTACACATACTCAATTACCAATTGATAAGAAAATAACTAAGTAGATCTCTTAAATGAATAAGACATCATATTTCTATGTATATTGAAATTTCATTTTTATGTTCGCATTCCTTCTTTATTTCTGAAGATATTGTATTCTTTTGTCGACTTATTTTTAGGGGATTTAAAGGGTTCAAATCAACTTATTAATATCCATACTTGGCCAGAGCAGCCAGAGGACTTGGCCATACCTGGCTGCTCTGGCCAAGTATGGCTCTAGTAGTACAGAGAGGGTCGTGCTCATGTAGTGGAGACTAAAAAGGACCTGATGATGATGATGAATATCCATACACACACATGCAATAAAAATATTGTTTATACATTTAGTTTTAAGGACTACGTAAACACTTTGCAAGTCGATCTATTGAACACTTTTCTTGGAGTTATATAAACCGAATTCCGTAATATAACACAAAACACACAACATCTTAATCCTGCACAAAACCGGAAGAATATTTCGGGGCGTGCTAATGCGATCCTAATTACCCCTTTACGCTGTTTCTCCCACTCAATAGAGCCTTTTTTCCACAAAACTCTTTCTTAGTTTTATATGCGTAGTTTGGGCAATTCATAAAAGTGTTACGATATCAATTAACTTACTACGCAAAGAAACCATCGTCAGGTTCTGCAAGTCACAAAGGCTGCGATGGGCAGGCCATTTGGAAAGAATGGATGACACCAGAGCTCCCAAGAACATATATAAATGGACCCACAACAAAAAAGACCCCGCGGAAGGCCTAGAAAGCGGTGGAAGGATTGTGTAGAGGTGGACCTGAAGAGACTCGGCAAGAAAACATCTGGAGACGGGAGGCCAGAGATAGAGCGAAATGGAAGAAAATCGTAGAGGAGGCCAAGACCCACAAAGGGTTGTAGCACCCAGGAAGTGAGTAAGTATTTAATAAAATTGAGATAGGTGTTAATCAAAAGTTGTCTTCAGTCATAAATATTTTGCTAACGAAATGTAGCTCCAATCTTTTGAAAATTAGCAAAACTTGCGATGTTTGCTAATTACCATTAATCCTCGCTAAGCTCTAGAATGTTACTCGTCTTGTAAGCCGTTGGATTATGTAATAAAGTATTTCATAAAATTGAGATAGGTAATAATAAATGTATATGTATATGTATATCCGGAGATGTATCTCATAAATGTGTTGTTTACGAGTTCGTAGCGGCAAACTTTTGAAGCTTAGTAAAGCGCGCGATGTTCGCTAATTGGCGCGGAGTTGGCAAGTTCTGGAATTTCACTCGTCTCATATCTCGCTGTATTATGTCTCCAAATAATATTACAAAGACAAAAGATTTGATTTTCAGGTGGCTTTTTCTAATTAATACACATGAAAACTTCTTCCTTAGCTTCATTATTGACGAATCACCTAGGCTATTTACGTGGACGAAGTTGCGGTGAAAGCCAGTATTTCATAATGTCAAAACATATAGAAGTTTTGGCCATAAATATTTTGTTGACGTCGCAAGTCGTAAATGTAAACTGTGAAGCTTACCAAAGCTTACAAAGTTCGCGATACTTACTGCCTAATTGCCGCGAAGTTAGAAACTTCTGGAATGTCACTTATAACTCGCTGGTTTATATCTCTGTATTTTTGTTGAAACAAAAACCGGTTTCATGGCCTTGCTAACAATATATTATCAAATATTTTTCTTCTTAATACTGAGACAAAGTTATACAATTTAAAATGTTACTCATCCATGCTAGTCTGGGAGAAAAGAAAAATCATGGAATTTACTAATAAACTGCTTCTCTACCCACGCAAACCATAGAAGCAGTTCGAGGGAATGGATGAAAATCTAAAGAATCATGTCTATAGACAATGCCACTAGCAACCCAACACTATTTTGATTCCATTATCCACCTTAATAACTACCTACCAACATACTATACGTGACCTTTGGGTCTTATAGACTCATGGCTTAGTCTACTCCGTAAGGGATAAAAATGTAATAATATGTATAAAACGTTAAAGCAATGCCCTAGACCTACAAAACTACATACCTAAGCCCACTGTGAATTAAATTACTCCTTAACAGTGTTTTGAAATATAGCTATCTGCTTAAAATATAATCCAGTTCAAAGGATCCAATATAAAATTCCACGAATGTACCCGTTCGATCGATCATCTATTCTTTTTAGTTTGCATAATACGCGAGACTATCTCCATACAAAATGCACGAATATTTAAGAGCTGTTTTAGTGAGCAGCATCTGAATCATGAATATTTTAAAGGTAAGCCTTTACTGGCCGAAATAGGAGTTTGCAAAACCTTTGTTTTCGAGATGAGATGTGTATCTATGCGAGAATTGATGACCTGTGAGCTGTAGACCTCGCGAGTCTAATGGTATAGGTAGTATGTCATGCGGAGCCTCGGCCGAAAGCTAGTCTTTTATAATAAATTTCAGAAAATCCAACCCCCAACTAAACACAAACATGTTCTTTCCACTAAAGATCAAATAATCGTTATAACGGCGCGGTAATCCAAATTAGCAAGCGTCTTAACTCCGTGCAGTCTGACTGAATAGATCCTGGAGACAAAGGAGGATCGGCATACGCTCGTAAGGGTATTCATGTTTAACAATGCATGAAACTGACTGAAGTATGTCGAAAACGGCATGAAAAAAGAAAAATGCCCAGTAGAGGCACAGATTACTAAATAGTAGAGGCAACATACACAAACTATACAATTCAATAAAACATCGACTAAACCGATACACACACGGTAAAAAACAGCTTGTGAGTGTTGCAACTGTTTAAAAAGATTGTAGGCTCAGCCTAAGGTTTTCCACACAGTTACGTGCAAACACTGACATTCTGGCAAACTTGTTAATGACAGTTAGTGTACAACAGTTAAACCCGATGCAGTTATCCATGGGCAGTGGTGATCTCTTACCGTCAGGTGTCCGCTTACTTGTTAGCCGTCCTGTAAAAGCGATCATAAAAAATATAAACACAAAAGTAAGAAAAACCCACAGGCACTGCACAATTGGGAAGTCTCCTTTTCACATCACTAGCCGTGCGACACGTGTCGGGCTCTTTATAATGCGTGTAATTCCGCGCGACTGCCTCCGTTTGCATGAACATTTTCTTTTGCAGCTGTTATTGTATGAATATATTTTTTCTTTTTTGCGGCAAAGCCCTTTTTTGGTTGACAGCAACAGATATACGCGTCGAAGAACAATTTATACTATGTATGATGATCAAAAAATATGCAACGGAAACCAGCGCATTGTGGAATGACCGCGGAGTGACATCAGCTATAAAATTGTGGTGGCTACATAAGCTTCGCGAGAAATTGAAGCCTTCGCAATAAACTTCCAAACTTTGGAACTCTTCGTTAAGAAAACGCTACCTTCGTTATGTACTTTTAACAAGTTGATTTTAAAAATATTAAAAATTGGCAATGTGCTAGTGGAAAGTAATGTAATTCCGTTTTTAGGGATCTGTACTGAGAGAGTCCCGATAGGACTCTTGTGCTCAGGTCTCCGATGTCCGACGAATTGTCTTTCAAATGCTCTCTTACTATAATATCTTTTATCTGTACCTGTGTAGGTATAAAAACAACATGCTAATTGTATTAGTCATGCGGGATGCCATGAGTGATGCTGAACCACAGAGACTTAATTGTTTGGTTTAACGTTCCTTATTTTTTCTTCTGTTTACGCAGCTTCGTTTGCGTCAACATCGTACCCTTGGGAACAGATGAAAGGTAGTCTATGTCCTTCTCCGTACTCCAAAAAACTCCTCCTTGTATCTTTATGTCCTTTGAATTGTGGTGCTGGAGAAGGATAGAGAAATCAGTTGGACAGAGTCAAAACCAATTTACAAAATTAAAAATACGAAGGCTAGATACGGTGTATTAATGAGCCTGCAATTAGAATTACATCAATATTGGTCTTCAGCAATTGAATTGAACAATAACAGGGAACAAATAACAACAGTGGTTGATTGTTTTCGGTTCATTTAGACGCGGCAAATATTAGCATTGGCTGGTTGATTAGTGGTTCGGAAACGATTACACTCCTGTAATTGTGGTCGGGCTGATAACCTATTGTGATGGAAACCGGAATTGTAAAATGTTGAATTTGTTAATTATGAACATTGTTAAAAGTAATAGCATAATGTAAACATGCTAAACCTCACACTACAAATGAATGTTACAAAGATTAACCTTTACACTAGTAAAATAAACTGCAGGACAGGCCTAGACGACTGCAGGAATCATCACGTGATAGTGGAAAAGGCAATGAAATTCTGCAATTCATGTGAACATTCCCTAAAAAGCAGCCTGTAGAAGACACAAAGACTTGCTTTTTATATTTATTTGGTTAGAACATGACAACTATAAGAGTGAATACTTAAAGTTTTATCAGGAATAAATTTATTCGCTAGTTTATAGCGTACATATACAAGCAATAGTCAAGAATTTTGATTGTTCAGAGCCTGAGGGGAAGTAGATCTAAATATATGAAATTACAAGTAATTTAACTTGATACAGCTTGTATTTCCTAAGTCGCCTTTTACGAGCTCCATGGGAAGACTAGAAGTGGTCCTATTCTACTCTGCCGGAAACCACACGACTAAACAAAGCTCAGTCTGCTATGGCCAAGTATGGTTCCGGTAGTACAGAGAGGGTCATGCTCCTGCAGTGGAGACTAAAAATACCTGATGATGATGATGATACCTTGATACCTTCACAAGTTCCTGAAAAAAAATATATTGACAGCAGACTAACGCAGAGATAGACGTTTAAACGGACTACGAAGTGATTTTATAAGTTTGGCTCAATCCAATTCAAGGTTCCTCGACCTTCTCTTCATTCGAGCGTTTTAGCCAGTTTGCATCCTCAGCCATGATGCATCAGAGCCCGGGGTCCGCTATTATGATAACATTTACAGTCAGCTGCCCGCCTGATGCCAACTCCTTAGATAGCTCCAGAACCGTAGATAAATATCTGTAAAAATGAAATACCTACAAATGAAATATTTGCAAGCTGGTGTGGCTGCCCACTGCGCCATGCAGGTCGTCAAGGCTCGGGTCCTTTCACCTTTTCAATAAAAAAAGAAGTACTCAAACTACTACAGTTGTTAGATTTACTAAAATAAATTTAGCTCGCGGAAGATATCCGAAAATATGAGCGGATCAAATAAAGTCAGAATAATAGAGGAGATGTTTCCGCCGCTCCGCATCAATCTGAACGCTGCAGCAAACAAGTAAGCGTCTTGCTGCGATGTAGTACAATTTTAGTCAGTGGTACAACTTCAACAAGTCCAACATATCGAGGATATGATATCATATGACATAGTGTTTTTTTGCTCTATGGAAACTAGGCACAGGAACAAGAAGAAGCCAACATTCCATTTTGAATGCGTCTATTAAATTACATACGCATACTACCTTTCATTCTTTTATCGAAATAAGGTCCCTTTTATCTTCATCTCGCCATAGCCACAGGTGCAGCTGACTATTTTACCCAATAAATATTTAAGACAATGTTAGTTTGCTGTTCATAATATAAAGTGGATAGAGGCCCATGCGATGCCAAGTACAGTGGGCAGAAGAAGGGCTAAGATGATGATGATGGAAAACGATATGGCATTTTTTTGCTTTTTGACACCAGCATAAAAAAAACCCAAAGTCTATCTATCTATAATTTAATCAATGTGTTCTTGTTAATGGAGTACTCTCCATGTCTCTCGGTTCTCAGCCATCCTCTTCACCTCTCCATATGCCACAACTCCAGCCTTTTCCTTTATTTCATCCAAATATGCTCTTCTTGGTCTTCCTCTCCCTCTCCTTGCGTCAATTTTTCCCTCTATAATACTTTTCATAAATTGATCGGTGTTGTATAAGGTGACCAAACATCCTTCCTCTTCTCATTTCAATCGTCTTCAGCTGTTTTCATTTCTCATTTACTTGTCCCAACACTTTTTTATTCGTCCAACCCAAACTGAAAGTAGTGATGTATTTTAGCTGCGGCAAAGTATTTTGCCAGGCTAAATATTTATGTGGCGCGTATTCCTTGCTCCGACACTACGATGTCATGATGTGCAGTGCAGCTGACGTACTGGCTTATTTCAGCTGGAGCAAAGGTTTTTGCCAGGCCAGCTATTTATGTGGCGCGCGTTCGTTGCTCCCGTCTGCAGCCTCGACTAATCGATTGGAGATGCAGGGTCCTGGCTGACTATTTGGAAATGTACCCACTGCGGCATTTTAAATATTATTATTAACTTATTCGATATAAATGATATAAGGGTTTACTTTGATTAAGTTGGAATTGCCGACTAGTTTTGGTGTGGCAGCGTTTGAGGAGGATTTTCTTTAAGGAAAGTGATAATTTTCCTAAGAGACCAAAACTAGTCAGCATATCCGACTAAATAAACGTGGGTAAAACAATTAAATGAAAGTCGGAAAAACAAATTAATGTCTTTAAAATAATGTTGTTTGGTTCGCGAGAAGCCCGGACACCGGGCTCAAGAAAAATAGATTGTAATTCTTGTAACAAGGCCGCCAATAATGCAGTGACGTGCACAGACATTTATCATAGGGTAGACATAATTATAAAACTTACCTTACAAACATACCACCTATATACCTTACCTTACTATACGGCTAGTTATCTACAACTCTTTTAATATTATGATGGTCTTTCGATCTTCGACCGCAAAAGTATTCAAAACAAGCGAAAGATAAGAGATATGATTACAACCTGCGAGCCACGTACACGTAAGGTTTAAGATTAAACGTGGATTAAACATTAGAATAACTAACCATAACTAACCGGTTAGGTACTTAATTTGTTCAAAAGCATGGTCACAAAACACTTTATATTTCGATTTCGGCATGCAAACACTAAGCGACACAACTTTCACATGAAAATATTTTTGTCACAAATGAAATTTAACTGATAAAGCATTTAATTTTTAAATAAAACTTTCATCTTGGATTGTTAGTAAACACGTTAATCAATGACATTTACATAAGTATGAATAATATCTATAATGACATTGACAGGTGACGTTGACATTAATATCGCGCGCGGCAGCCAATAGAAACCTCGGAGACAGTGTCTCAAATTCACACACACAGCGCCAATTTGCTTTGCATGTGTGAGCCGATGAAAGATGTTTACTTGTACTACTACAAAAGCGATTTCCTATCGGTGTATAATAATTTTCTATGTGTGCGTGAAAAGTCAGACCTTTGAAATTTTGTCTTAAGCGGCTTACGCGTATAGATACTGCTTGGCGCGGGCACGCGCGGACCGCGACCGCAGCACCGTACTTGATCAAAATCGACTATAAAGTATTTGCTAGCAGAATTTAGCAGGCGTACCGAATATAATTATTTTTTTGTAAGAAAAAAAAAAGTAGGTATTTATTTAGCGACTGCAGGGTAGACATTGTCTAATAGTCTATATGGACTGCACGTCACTGCAATAATGCCACCAATCCCGCATGGCTAATATGCTTTAGAGATGTGACTATGAAAAAAAATAAGGTAAAAAAACCTTTTTAAAAACAAGCTTTTATTTAAATGCGCTAAAAAGAAAAAAATAAACTTTTAGACAAAAACTTTTACTGTTATCATATAACGTCATTTCAAATTTAACACATTCGACACAATTTATATGTTATAAAAGCTTGTCACGAGATTTTAGTACTCGTATTTACTTGCTGCCTATTAAAATTTTAAAACTAAGAAAGTAAATACGAGTAAACATATAAATTGTGTCAAATGTGTTAAATTTGAAATGACGTTATATGTTAACAGTAAAAGTTTTTGTGTAAAAGTTTATTTTTTTCTTTTTAGCGCATTTAAATAAAAGCTTGTTTTTCAAAAGGTTTTTTTTACCGTAATTTTATTTTATACTTTTTAGTTTTCACCTGATAAGTTCCTAAGTCTGTTCATCTCATTTAACGCATCAATATTGCAAGGTCGTTTGCCAATTAATTTTGAACAGTCCAGCTCTTCAATAAGGAATCTTCAAATGATTTCACCCTACTTAAGGCCACATATGCTTGACCAGCGGCTAAGAGCTTTGAGCCCAAGTATACAATGGCATGGTCGACGGTACTACCCTGCATTTTGTCAGCAAGAACTTTCATTTGATACCCATATTGTAGGCACGAATAAAAGAAAATTATCCGCCATTTTGGGTGTTCTGCCATGTTGGATTTGGAATGACGTCATACAGTTAACCATGCATTGTCATCCGAACTGAACGTGCATACAAAATGTCAACTCAATTGCTTAAATATATCTGTTTCAAAATTGATATTTGATTTTTAGTAGTCTGCCATATTGGATTAAGAGTGACGACACATTATTTTTCGAGTTATTCTCAGTAAGCCCTTTAATTTGATACCCATATTGTAGGAATGCATTAAAAATGATTGGTCCGCCATTTTGGATATGACGCCATGTTGGATTTAGAATGACGTCACACAGTTAACCATGCATTGTCATCCAAACTGTTCGTGTATGCAAAATTTCAGCTCAATCGGTTAAAAATATCTGATTCAAAATTGATTTTCAAGTTTTAGAAGTCCGCCATATTAGATTAAGAGTGACGTCACATTTTTTCGAGTTAATCTCAGCAAGCCCTTTAATTTGATACCCATAATGTAGGAATGCATTAAAAATGATTGGTCCGCCACCATTGGGTATGCCGCCATGTTGGATTTAGAATGACGTCATACTGTTAATCATGCATTTTCATCCGAACAGAACGTGCATACCGAATATCAGCTCAATCGGTTGAGGGCAAGTGCCTTAAAATTGAGTTGTAAGATTCCACCCGAACAAACATACATTGAAAGTTAAATAAAAGCTTGTAAAAATAACATTTTAAATCTACGCTAAATATTGTCCTCAAAGCACTTACGATTCAAGAAATCCTATTTCCACAGGCTGCTGTATCAGCTGTTTGTCTTGTCTGCGAGCCTCCTGGGATGTGAGAGTGCTCTGACTTTGACCACACAATATTCTCTCTACAGCTGCTTTGGAAACCATATCGTGCATGAGCCTGACAATTTTATATGGGAAATAATAAATCAAGCCACAAACTTATTTATTGGCCACGTGAGCAAACTTCTAATTTCATAACTTAGCAACGGGAAAATGACAGTCTTTTTTACACCGCCAACTAAATATTCTATAGAAAGCGTCAAATAAAGATCATCAATTATTATGACTTGTCCTTCTTATTTATACGTTGCCACCTAATTTACTAACTCGGCCACGGATTTTATATTTCGTCACCATTTTCCTTTTTACAGCATCAAAACTATGTCCTCAAAAAAATATAATTCAAGCTTCTACAGTCAGCATCATTTATTATAACTTAGCATGTAAAATAATACATCATATTCTTTTATCGTAAAAATAGCCACTACATGATATGGTGTGATTCATGTATCCATAGGCTGGGAGCGCTGGTACCAATTTTTGGGTAGGTATTTGAAGCAAGTTGAAAAATTGTCACATACCTCTACCTCAACACGGCACTACAGACCTGGCTGGTGAGTAGCGGGACTAAATCAACTTCTATTTTTTTTTTTTTATATTTTTTTTTAATTACCAAAAATATAGATATTTGTGGCAATATGCATTTTTTTTTTTTGTTTTATGTATAAAAAAATATAAGCCAGACGATTTAGTCGGGGTTTTAACATTAACAGATGTAGGCAAAAAAATATAAAAATTAATTTGAGGCAGGTTGAAATTTTAATAGGGTACTATTTTGGTGGGACTTTCTACCTGCCACGCTGGCAAAAAAATTAGGGGTTGATTTAGCCCCGCTATTTACCACTAACCAGTCAGGTCTGCAGTTCCGTGTTGGGGTATAATAGGAGAGGTATGTGACAAGTTTTCAGCTTGCTTCAAATACTTGCCCAAAAATTTGTACCAGCTCTCCTACTATTACTATTAGTAAAATTATGGTAATTTTTTAAACATTTTTTTTTTTCAAAAATAAAGTTTTATTTTGTCTCTCCTCAATAGCTACTGGTAATTTTAGTGGCCATAATATACTATTTGATGACAATTTTAGCTAAATATTGACGATCAATTATTTTGGGATAAGTTACATTTTAAACATGCTGAGTTAAAAAAATAGAAGCTAAATAAATATATTTTTTGATGTCAAATATTAGTATTTTAGAAGTTCACTGTTAGAATGCAAGTTACAAATTTAGATGCTAAATAATAACCATCATGCTGAGTTGTATTTAGAGTGGCTTACATAGAAGATAACTAGTGGCTAAGATGGTATTATTTAGATGCTCGTTAATTGTGGCTGACTTAGTAATTTAGAAGGCAACATACATTTTTAGAGGCGGATAATGCTATTAAAAAGAATCCTGTTTAATTAGCACCCATTTTATATTTATTCAATACAATCTTGTTAAACTTCATGTTTCCAGTTATTTTGATATCCATATTGTCGTAGTGCATCAAAAATATAGTCCGCCATCTTGGGTGTTCCGCCATGTTGGATTTAGAATGACATCCTACAGCTCCATTGTCATCCAAACTAAACAAGTATACAAAATTTCAGCTCAATCGGTTAAAGACATCTGTTACAAAATTAAGTTGCAAGATTCCACCCGAACAAACATAGTTACTATACATTGCTAGTAAAATAAAAGCTTGTAAAATATTGCAATTTATTTATAAAAAAAGAAAACAGCGAAAAACGACTCAATAATGTAACCCTGAAGACTCAAATGTATAACAGTAGTAACGTTCCCTCTTTGAATAACCTGCTAATGGATATTGTTTGAGTCGGATACCAAACCAACACTCCGTGGTCATAACCTCTCTAGTGACAGTATATCTCTCCAATAAATTTATTTCTCTACTACTGCTCTCTAAGACACGGCTATTACACAAAATCAAAAAACCTCTCAGGCTGTCTGTCCGCGAGTCCCCCGGGACGAGAGTGCACTGACTTTGACTACACCATATTGTCTTAGAGAATATAGCGGCTAGACATATCGTGAATCTTACTTGCTTTACGCGGTTGTTCCTATGTAATGTAATGTACCTATGTACTCAAGCTTCAAGATACTTTTTCTCATAATCCTAATGTTTTCTGAGATACTCTACTATTCCTAGGTCGATGTCCGCGAGTTCCTTGAGACGAGGGTGCACTGACTTCGATCAAACAACATTCTTTCAGATAATATTGCAGCTGTAGATATCGTGAATCTTACTGTTAGATATTTTTAACCAAATAGTAACGAGTATCTCGCAGGCTACTCTGTTTGTCTGTCCGCGAGTCCGCTGGGACGCACTTTCTTAGGCCACACAATATTCTAATTTATATTAGAGAATATACAGACTATAGAAAACCGTACCGTGAATTTTACCTATTATACAGATGTCGCTAACATATTTGTTTACATAGTAAGGCTGGATTTCTACAGTGCGACAGTGGAGCGGAACGCGAGAGAGATTTCTTCTCCAAAAAGTCTCTTTATTTTCATATCCTCGCTTTACACAATGAGGAACAAGCTAGCGGAAAATGTGTTTCATGATATTGCTTATCAGTCAATCTTAAAAGAGTCACTTTAAACAGTGTTTCACAGCTTTGCTACATATTTACGCCCCGATGAGCTCTGATAGAAACACTCGCACAATTTCGCAGCCTCGGATCGGAACACACAGCGCCACTACGCATTTGTAGTGAAAACTTAGCGCCTAACTAAATATCTATGATTATTTATGTAAGCTACAACTTTTTTTTTCAGAATTTACTGATATCAAAAGGCTAACTTAAATGAGAGCTTATTTTAATACAAAGAATAACGGAGGGATTGGGTGCAGACAAGCATATGCAGCGACTCTCGATAATTGTCAACATCATCAATTTAAAACTAGATCAAAATAATACTGTTGGATTTTCTTGATTAAAGGTGGTAATTTCAGCTGCAAGGGATAGAACTGGATATATCTTAATAATAAGAATACCTATGTAATAATATCACAGATAGTATAATCATAGTTACGAGTATATAGTTCAAAATATTTAAGTACACAAAAGACGAGTATATATATACAAGGTGGTAAAAACAGATTCGTGCGAGTTTCCCGAATACTCGTGGTTATCTGCCCTCGTGTTTTCGCGGAATCATTACGATGTTTTGCTCATCAAGCTGGCCAAAAACAAGACTTATTATGCTACTAGTATTACTACTATGTATAAACGAGGTTAATATTCACTTCAAAAACATATTATACAAATCTTTTGTAAGGATTAGTTTATATCATATCGCGATATTTACTGTGATTATTGTAGTTAGCCGTGTGGTATCCGGCAGAGTAGAATAGGACCCATCCAAGTCTTCCCGTGGATGTCGTAGAAGGCGACTTAGGAAATTCAAGCTAAACAAAGCTTATAAACATCTAAGACACCTCTCCAACCCGTCTGGCCAGCGTGGAGAGTGTAGGCCAAGTCCTCTGGCTGGCCTGGCCAAATATGGCCCTAGTAGTACAGAGAGGGTCGTGCTCCTGTAGTGGAGACTAAAAAGGACCTGATGATGATGATTGTAGTTCGCGAGTTTTCGATATTTTGGTCTAGTTACGTAGACCATGAAGAAGGAGTTTGCGGATTATCTACCCTTTATCTCGTTCGTTTCGTGCTTGTCCCTGGGATATCACTACGCACTTCACCTCACTATGTCTAGATCACGCCATACTTCGGTATGTTTCGTAGTAATGTTTATAATCGTCAAAGTTTAAAAAGCTATATTTGTAAAGAATTTAAATAGGAAAATCATTGTACATAATTATGGCATCCATCTACCCACCCATCACTATTGTCATTAACTTTTCCACTTATACTCCTAACATCACGCAAAACGTGGCCCTTGGGTCTTATGGGCCTAGGCTCAGTCTACCCCATCGCTGGTTGAAATCCTGCACGTGAATTTTTAATCACAATAAAGACAGATGAATATGCTTAGGCAGAGTAGCCATAGCAGTATTTCTATGGTATGTATTATACTAGTATTATATGTTAAAAATGTAAACAACATCATTGTTTGCCATAGCAGTGTACCCTGCCACATAATTAGAATTAATCATGTAATAAATTGGCGCTCTAATGGAGAGGCGATTATCAATGCATTAAGCTTAATTGATGGGAAGGCGGACGCCATGAAATTAGGACAGGCAAGTGGACTTCAATGGGATAATTCGTAATCTACTTACAGCTATATGGGCGTTTCGCACCATGAGCAATTTGAAATGCGACGCGGATCGCGCAAGTGCTGTTTCCGGCCATTCGCACCGCTGGGATGAAGGGGTGGGAATGCCCCAGGGTATCTTTTGGAATAGGTCGAATTGGACCACCAGGGTTATTTTTAACCAACAAGTGCGAGTCGGACTCACGCAGGTGCCTTGTCTGATGTTTTTTAGTTCTTACTATTAATTTACAGTTTTAAATGAGCTACGTGGCGCAGTGGTCAACACACCAGCCTGCGACACGATGGTGCCCGGGTTCGATCCACCATCTTTTTCAGATTGACCTGGGTCTTGGATGTTTATCTATATAAGTATCTATTATAAAATATAGTATCGTTGAGTTAGTATCCCAAGACACAAGTTCACAACTTACTGTGGGACTAGCTCAATTTGTGTGATATGTCCCTATATATTATATTTATATAAAAAAATAATTATATTTATTTATTTATTTCAAAAACGGCAGCATTCTACTCAATAGTCAAGCGTGTTTTGGGCATGGATCTAAGAATAATAAGGATAGGACATTGAGAATGTGGCAGAGAAGCAAATCACAATGTATGCAGACGTGTCGTGACACGAAATTCACGCACACATCTGCACTCAAATGGATGCAGGTTTTCCCCGGTCGAAATGTCAAACTCACGAAATGTCGAACTTGTACTTACCGCAAAGTTGGTGTGCCTTTTGAAACTCGTTGAAAATAAGCATAAAACATAAAATAATGCCGAGCTGTGTGGTAAAAGAGTGTAAAAATTATAGTAAACTACACAAAAAGTCCGACGGTATCACGTATCATAGGTAAGTACAAACTTCTCGTTGTTTTCGAGACTATGTAATTTCACTCAATCGCATATTTTTTTGGTTTAATTATACTATTTACACACACAACACCACAGTTACTCGTATGTACGAATTGGTTGGTAACATAAACACACGTTTCAACTACAATTTTAAATTAAACTAATATGATTTTGTAATTTTCTTTGCGCCGCAAAAGTCAATGACCCGGTGACAGCGCAGCGCTAAGTCGGACCGGTGTTGCCAGAATATGATTTCAAGATTCCTGTTCTTTATTTTTAATATAAAATTTTATTTTGTTTATTTTTTTAAGGTTACCCATTCGTGATGCTTATGTAAAAAAATAATGGATCGATATTATTAGAAGAAATAGAAAGGATGCATCATGGGTACCATCAAATTATTCATTTGTTTGTTCCGAACATTTTAAAAATAGCAATTTTTATATGACAAAAGGAGCATATCGCCGGTTGATTAAGTTCGCGTGCCCAGAAAAGGTATGTTTCTTATTAATACTTTTACTCGACTTCAAGAAAAGGAGCAGTTCCAGTTGTATTTCATTTTGCATATTTTTACGTCATAACTCCATCATTTATGAACTAAATTTGGAAAATCGATGTATGTGTTGATGATAAATGTATGAAGTGAGATGATTTTGGAATCCAAGATGGCTGACATTACTTTTTATTTAAAGTCAACTTTATTGGCGTTTTGGAATTTTTTGGGATATCAACAAAAATGAAGTCATTTTCAGTTTGCAAGATGGCCATCACCATTATTTATGGAAATTCGACTTGGGTGACGTTTTCGGAGTATTTAGGGGTAAAACTGACGTCAATTTTGTGTTGGGATACAAGATGACTGTCATTATTTTTTTTGAAAATATGACTTGTGTCGCTTTTGAGTTATTTTTGGGTGCATCACAAACAACACCTATGGGATGCAAAACAGGGGTGATATTTTCGAGGTATTTTGGCGTGTAGATCACACAAGTGGCGTCAATTTCGGGATCATAGTATAAAACAAAGTCGCTTCCCGCTGTGTCCGTCTGTCCCTATGTATGCTTAGATTTTTAAAACTACGCAAAGGACTTTGATGCGGTTTTTTTTATAGATAGAGATATTCAATGTTTATATTTTTTACTTATATGTAAATGTGAAAGTATTTTATTATCATTTGCCGACGTCAGAATAAAAGATTTTAACTTTGAACAACTTCTGAATTTAATATTGTTGATTTATTGATGACACTAATAATCTATAGACGGATGAATCTATAAATCTGCAAAATTAAAAAAAAAGTAATTTTAAAATTTAGCCTCGAGGGTTTGTTTTTCTGTAAGTAAAATTATATGTATTGTTATTTATTAACTTAAAACACAGTAAAATAAAAATGTTATCTATAATTTCGTTCTTTTATTCCTTTTATCAAGTTCCCCAAAACGTCTAAGGTCGCTCAAAGATGAGATTGAATCACAGTTGCCCTTCTGGATCATTATGTCTAAATTCATAATACTTCTCTGATATAGATGTTACGTTTTGTAAAAAAAATATAAATAATATTAGTGCTACTAGGCATCAGTACCACTCACAATTTATTTACTCTTAAATATTGGGTAATTTTTGATGACAATGGTCACCCTATACTGCACACATGTAACCAAAGTTTGCTTCACTTTGACGTTCCTCACGCCCGGTCCATATTATTCTTAGGTCCATGGTTTTGGGTCAACTACGAACATGTGGCCATTATTTATTTACACTCTCATATACCACCCCATCGCACCCTTACGCGACAGTAAACAGAATATTTGTGAGTCAGTAACCCTTATTTTGGCTGCCTCGTGATTTATGTTTATGTTAGTTGTCCGTCCGTTGAGAGGGCCTCTCAATGGGCAATTCTTATCTTTTACTGCGATTGAACTCGGACCTGACCCATTCTTGTTCAAATGATTGATGAAATAATTACCCATATGCCTGCTATACTAGGAACCCTACTGCGTTGTAAATAATCACCCAAAAAGTATTAATCACTCAGACAATGGATTGTATAATATATAAATGTCAAATAAGTATGGCCCAGGCGACCTACTAAATCAACGACGCGTACCTACTTGCTTTGAGCGCAGTAGAACACACCTCACTGTGACATGATCAGTCTTGAAGTTAGCAGCGCCTGCGCCGCCGCCCACGCGTCGATGACCATGGCCCGGGTGTTGCCAGCACCAGTAGCGATCACTAAGAATACCAATCAATTAAAAAATATTTGGATGATGTCACGTTTTTACTAAGTAAAAGAAATTAAACCAACGTGAAACAATAAACTTATTTATTATGACGTAACCACTATGTACGTTTGCACGAATATATAGGCGTGGTCGCACGCCCGGCTGATAAATTGTTCCGTAGCCCTACTTCCCTCGTAGCTGGGTCTTGGAGTGATGCTTGGCCGACGATGAAGGGGGGGGTGGTAACAGAAGCGGTGATGGTGGCTTCGGAAGAGACGGCTCGCAGGGCACGCGCATAAGGCTGCATGAGATGAGGCAGGGCGGCTCAGCACGTCTTCCAGAATTTTCTATTTTCTTTCCCCAAACTTGATCCCTGGAATTTACGGGCTTAGCATAAGCATAGCATCCCGACATTCCGCTGATCACGGTCACTCAGGCCAAGCAAGCGATGACAAGGGATTTATGAAGTAAGTAGATGGTGAGGTGGCAGTGACGGTGATCAGACGGAGTTACAAATGTGTAGGTATGGAACATACATGAGGGTGAAGAATAGATGTAAAATGGAAATTTATTACGCTAAATGCATTTACAATTCAATTTAAGATAATCATAACGCTAATTGCGGGTGCATAAAGAAAAAAAACAACAAGGGCGCTTTGTGGGAAGAAAACTAGCTTTTGCACTAAAAAGGAAGTTTTAAAAACAGCTGTTCATCACTTACCCTATGCGGGGAAACGTTACACTTATGTTTTAATTAGTTCAATTTGGTTTATTCTTATTTAACCATAATGTATCGTAAGGCGGCGTCGCAGTTTGCGGTATCAAGGCGCACGCGCACGTTCGCTGACTGATCTAATGCCACTGAGGCAGCGTCTCCTCCGGCCGTTAACAGATCGCGCGACCCTGACGTCACCGTAGATCTTACTAGAACATTAGGGATCCGCGTACGGGCGCAATGAGTATGAAGAAACCATTTCAATAATGTATGTTTTTACACATCTATATTTATTTTCTTATTGCTTTATAACAAGTATGTAAGTACAACGTTACAATGATTGTCGAGGTCAGGGATGTCCTCCGCAACTGCTCGGCTGGTGGTAGCAGGTATGGCATTGATCCGTGCCCGGCCTCCCGAACTGCTACTTACTTTTCCCCATTCATCTGAGTTGATTATATATACCAATTACTTAATTCCCTTCCCAGATCCAAGAAGTTCCTATCTTTTGCTTTGTGGTGCCTATGGCAAAATCCTTTCATGGAACAAAGAATGAAGCATGAAATAATCCTTGGTAGAGGCCTCTGTCCACCAGTGGACATCTTGCGACTGAAATGA
Source organism: Elegia similella (assembly GCA_947532085.1). Taxonomy (NCBI): domain Eukaryota; kingdom Metazoa; phylum Arthropoda; class Insecta; order Lepidoptera; family Pyralidae; genus Elegia; species Elegia similella. The sequence goes on from OX383939.1 coordinate 639,881, forward strand.
TAATGTTGCTGATGTTGATTGCCCTATCATATAATCTTTCAAAAAAAAAACCAAATTTAATTAAATTACTAAACTGATATGGAAGAAATTTTAGTAAAAAAGACTTTCTTAAATCGGTTAATGGTGCATGAAAATGACGTAGTTATGCGGTAACAAACATAGAAAAAACACTATATAATTGATAACCTCCTCCTTTTTTTAAAGTCGGTTATAAAACCGAAAGGATTTCATTGACACAAAGGCGTACGACGGCAATATAATGTACTTTTCTAGCACATTGCTAGTACGAATCGTATCATAAATATCAGCGACAAAATAAGCAGTTTCTCTCTCCCGGAATGTTCTCAAAACAAAAGTTCCAAACTTTGGAAGCGTATTGCGAAGCTCAAAATGCCAGCGACGCACCGAGCTTGCTAATTGCCTGAACTTTGAAAGCTCTGGATGACATTCCAATGACATCTCACAACTGGCTGGTTTGTGTCCCGTATAACTCTCGAAAAAATAGAGATGTTGTAAGTTAAGCATTAATCCTGTGTTTGTCTGTGTATATGTGTTAAACTTGTGAATACATTTTTATTACTTACCTTATTTATACTAATTTACCGGGCCAAGCTCTTAGATATAGAAATAAATGAAAAGAAACTACTGGTTTCCAAGTGGCAGGCAATACGTGTAAAATACCCGAAGCTATTGAGATAACCAGTTGTCCGAATTTCAATCAAGACAGGGAATGGACTTTGAGGGAATTTCGTTTCCCTCAAAGTCCATTCTCTGTGTCGCGCCGTGTCGCCACCCCACCTCGCCCTGATGATGGTCTTCGTATCAGACCGAAACTAGTTGGCGATTCCAACTGAATAAACGTGACCGACACCGTGTTTTTATAATAAACATACGTAAGCGCGTGTCATGCTCACACCCAGTAGGTCATCCGGCTCCAGTGTAAATAAAAAACCGGCCTAGTGCGAGTCCAACTGGCGAACGAAGGGTTCCGTACTATTATCTTCTATCTATACATTCTATCTATACATATAATAAATATAAATATCTATACATATAATAAAACAGTAAAAATATTTTGTCTGTACATTTAGAACTTTTGACTGAAATGGATAGAGGGACACGTAAAAAGAATAATAGAAAGCAAAAAAATTTTTTTTGAATTTCTTGTCTATCTGTCTGTCTGTATGTATGATCACGATTATCTTCGGAGATACTGAACCGATTTACTTCAAACTTTCACCAATTGTTTTGTTTTAACTCAGCAAAACATTTAAAGTTTGTTTCATCAAATCGGTTCTTTAAAAAAAAGTTATCGTCCTTTTAATGAACTCAAGAAATTTGGTACAGGGTGTCTTTTAATGACGTGAGTGAGCGCTAAGAAAGGATTTTTAGAAATTTAACTTCTAGAAGGGTAAAATTTATATGGAATTTTCTCATTTCTGGACTTAGAAGTATGAAAGTAGGTATATAAGTTCTCGATTAAAATTAAAATAAGATGTGTGGATGAAATTTGCAAAATTCCCCCCTTAAGGGGTAAAATGGGATTGGGTGGGTGGTATATACTTTGTACGGAAATTTTCTCATCTCTGAACTATGAAGTATGAAAATAAATAGGTATGTAAGTTCTCGATTACAATTAAAAAAAATGTATTATGTGGGTGAAATGAACAAAATTCAAGAAAACAACTTTTTCCAACGCAGTTTGACTCTTTATAATAAAGATTATCATGATATTGACATTTTTACTGGTTCATTGCAGACTATCAAAAACACAATATCTCAAAAACTCTTATCACATAATATCCATAGTTCTTATCACATAATTCAGTTTCAAATTTATTTAAATACTCAGAATGAAATATATATAATGTATCTATTAAGTAGTTATCAATCACATCACATCTCATGTAACTTAGATTTTTCTCTCATCTATCGTATTTTATATATATTTTTTATATACTCTATAGTTTTATCAAATTTGCTAGTTTTGCTTGATGAAGAGTAGGCTCAATATTTCAAAATTGCTTATTATTATATTGTTATTACTACCAGCGACCTTAAATGTTTAAAGTAATATTAGATAATTTAAGCTTCGGCACTATTTTGTCTACAAATGTGTAACTTATAACAAATAGTAGTTTAATTAAATAAAAAATAAAAAAAATAAAAATAAAAAAAAAAGTAATCTTATCTGTTATGACTGTTTGTGTCAAAATAAATGAAAAAAAAAATCACCCCTAAAGGGATGGGAGGGTAAAGTTTTTATGGAAATTTTCTCATTTCTGGACTTAGAAGTATAAATAATATCCATACTACTAATATAATAAATGCGAAAGTAACTCTCTCTGTCGTCTTTTTACGCTTCAACCATTGAACTGATTTGGATGAAATTTGGTATGGAAGTAGTTTGAGGCCCGGGGAAGGACATAGGGTATGTTTGATTCTGGGAAATTCTACTGTTCCCGAGGGATCGACACAAACGCGGGCGGAGCCGCGGGCAACAGCTAGTCTCTATCTATAATAAGTTTAAAATTATTAAAAATATTTTTGTTATGATGTAACTTAAAATGTATGCTTTTCGCAATTTTTCCTTTATCTGTGTATAAGACGTTGCTTCGTACCAAATTTGAAGATTTTGAGTTCACAGAAAGTACCCTGTAGGTTTTGATTCCCTTGCGACTCTTGCGAGTCTCGAAAAATTATTAAAAATATTTTTACTCTATGTTTTAACTAAAAATTTATGCTATAAGTAGACGTTGCTATGTACCAAATTTCAAGATTCTGAGTTCATGGAAAGTACCTTGTAGGTTCCCTTGCGAATGTCGAAAAAACACGAAATCTTGCGGCATAACCAGCTGTATCTTTTGATTGCGTTAGCTTAGAAGTTTGTTTTTTTCACAGCTCCAAGTGACAGTAGATCTGAGTATTTGATATGAATTTCAGCTTGATACTAGACGGACAACCAAATGATCCTATAAGGGTTTCGTTTTTTCCTTTTGTAGTACGGAACCCTAAAAATGTTGGTCCGACCGATGCGAGACCCAAATGAGTACGAAAAGTGTTGGCTCGGTCATTCAATTAGCAACTGAAGTGGCTCAATTCAATCAGAAGACGTGTTGTAGGGACTATAGAGTCGTCCGGCAAACTTAATTGGCGGTGCGGATGAGAATGCCGGCGCCGAATGAATGAGAGCTTGAAGAGTCGACTATCTTGTGTAGTTAGATATGTAGTGAGCCTTAAATGAGTGCGATAAGTGTTAATCAGGTCATTCAACTGCTAATCGGAGTGGCTCTATTCAATCAGAGGACATATTGTAGGTAGGGAATGCAATCTCGATCTCGTGAGATCCAGATCTTCCGAGATCTCGCCTCATTTTTCAAGATCAATCTCGAAGCATAAAATGACGAGATCTCGGCCGAGATCCCAACTAGCTTTGAATCTGAGAGAGCCTTCTCAGCCGCTGGCTATATAGCGACTGACATAAGATGCCGTTTATCCGACAGCACTCTAAGTATGATTTGTTTTTTAAGAAGTCATTTCAAAATCACTCCTAATTTTAAGAAGTGATTTCAGAAATAACAATTTTTGTTTTCACTTATGTTTGTTAAAGTAAATACTTGCTGTATAAGCGATTTTTACGGGTCTGATTTCTGTGTTCATTAATATATAAGTTTTATTTTAAATAAATACTTAGTAGTTCCATATTCTGTGTTGTATCTTATTTTCATAATTATCACAACCAAGCAGTTTCATTCCCGTTCCAGTTAATTAAGTAACTAATACTTTTGGAAAACTATACGAGATCTCGAAAATGCCGAGATCTTGCCGAGATCAAATTCCTGATTCATTGAGATCTCGACTTGGCAATCTCGTCCGAGATTGCATTCCCTAATTGTAGGTAATAGGGTCCTCCCATAGACTTGATTATTGGTTTCCAAACCAATAATGGCAAGGATCCATCCTTCTGATGAGATTCTTCACTGCGAGCGAATAAGTGTTTAATTAAGGATCCTCAAGTCTGCTTCAGCGTGTAGTGTGACTGTCGCATCTACTGAAGGGACCAAATATAAGAAATTTTTGGGTTGATTTGAGACACTAACACGATAAGAAAGATTTACCAGCCATCTGCGGCATGCTGGGCAACGGCACGTCCCGCCGCCATTCGACGGCGCGGCGCCGGGAAAAAGCGTATTGTATATTCGACTTAACTACTGAGTTTTCAAGTTTTATCGAATAGCGAGAGTAATTCAGTAACTTTACATGTCTGGACACTGATAAAATTTATATATTAATATACAACGTGGAAGGGGTATAACCGTAATAAATCGAACCACGGGCTATACTAGATCATAAAATAACAGTCTTAATCCAAAATAAAATTCGACATTCCCATACAAATTGCCCGGGCGGCTGCACACTTTTGTATTAGAAATGGCGATTTTATATTTTGGTTTTTGGCTGTTATTTTAATTTCGTTGTACTTTAATGATCCATTGTAGACCATGATTCAATTTATTATGGGTATATCCCGTCCACGTTGTATATGAAATGGAGTAAACAGGTGACAGTATTGTACCCAAGAGATGGCTCTAGAAGCCGAAGTCGTAAAGTGCGAAGATGAGAGGACGACCTGAAAATGACCTCAGGTACCATTTTTATATATACCCCGCTATTCGTTGAAATAACTATGAGTCGTTTTCACGACACGGCGCTGTCGTCGGCCGGCATTGTGCCGCAACACGATGCCGTGCCGGTCGACGACGATATCGCCGTGCCGTTGACATGTGGCCAGACCCAAGAGTATGCTATTTTGTTTAGTTAGAATGCAGTTAGGGTGGCAATCTGCCCTGGCCAGTCTGGAAACTAGAGTGCGGGCTGGTGTTGGTAGATGCCACGAAAATAGAGTCAGGTAGGGTTTCTTCAACAATAGTAAGTGGGACTGTGGTGCTATCCAATCTATGGATCACCTCGTGGTATGCCCAGAAAGGCTTCTTGCTCATCAAGATCTGAATGAATCAAACGAACGGGAAATGACGGTAGCAAAGCACTGGTCAAAATCGACTCGATGGAAGAAGAAGAAGAAAGCAGTGACAGGGAGTGAAAGGACAAATTGAACCGTTCGCTTGAGATGGCTCCGTCTGATAAAGGCGATTATTGACTGAAACGCCAGCAGTCTTACGAGAGAGTACCTACATTTAGTGTTAGCTAGCTCATTTAATCATTAAGTAGTTTAGCTTAATCCAATCTAATCAATGTTACCGGTAAATGCTCGTTTGATTAAGATGGGGGTCTTTGACAACCGGAATCGTATCGTTTCGGACTGAACCCGGTAATGTAGGTAAATGTGTTGACTAGCCCATTTATTACATTGACTTAAGAACCGACGTAACAATGTTCGAGACTGTACATACCCGTCTTACTAAGATGGCTCTGAAAGACGTAATTAAGAGATTAAAGGAGAGTCCTTGATCCGAACCAATTAGGATGATCAGTATTGCCTGGAATCCTGGCATGTAGTGCGACTGCTTTACTTAGCTTTACATTTAATCTTCTTGTACTTACGTGATAAATCTTTATAAGATGGCCAAGCAGAGTATTTCAATATATTCAATGAAATCAAAGAAAATAGTCGTCCGCTTAAATGTGTTCTAGGTATTGATGATGTACAACATATCGGTGAACGATTGATACGAGCTATTATTGAAAGTGATTAAGGCCTTGCCAAGCTGATATTGACTTAATTGAAGTCTTCCCTTGGCATAGCTCAAATCGGAGGACACCTTAAGTTCACAGTTTCCCTACATCTACTAAAGAAACGTCATGAGTCGAGAAATGTTTTTACAGATAAAAATAACGATTAGAATGACTGAGTGGAGTTGAGGAAGCCTAGAGGTAACGAGAGAATCGACATGAGATCGGTGTTAAATCTAGTTTTACTAGTAGTTCGCTGCGAACGTGGACCTCGCGATTATTTAATTTTCCTGATAATTTCGTGAGATAGCCACTATTTTACTGATTTTGATAAGCATGTTGTCATAGTGCTATTGTTTAGATGACTTGAAAAGCACTCTTTTTATTTTACTCACCACGACTTATTTTAAATTAACATACAATGAACACGATGTTTCTTGTACTAATAGTTAACATTCATTTCTATCCAAAAAAATAAACTACGAGCAATGTTAAACCCCTTTTTTATTACTGTTGCAAGAATAGTTAAAATAGTTTTTCCCTTGCAATCCCTAAATGTACGAGTAGAATTTCATCTAATTAAATATGACCAAATCAAAACCGGGTTTTAATACAACATCTGTAAGGCGTTTAGCTCTCGATAGTGCAACGTGTAGATGAAGAGCTGCGTTGCACTATCGAGCAAAATTTTTAAATTCACTAAGGGACAAATAAATGTAACAGTTTCGTCATATCTGAAAGACTATGGTTATTAACGGAATCACAACATTGGAATTTTATAAAAGTAATTTTCGTACCAAATATTCCACAGGCGTTTTTGAGGGTTTGAAAATGTCAATAGGCATGCGACTTTAAGGAATAGAAATATAAAACGCCAGATATCCGGGTGACTGAGCTTCGGTCGGCATGATAATGATGATTAAGGTTCTAAAAACGAGACATATGTGTTTTGCTTTCTAAACTTATATGGTTTTGATGTGTACCCGTCAATGTTTAATTTTTTTAGCCCCGATAGACATATTACCCCCTTTTCTTCACTTGAGCTTTATACTTATAAGTTTTTGGTTTTCATATGTATCAATTTTCTGGTTTGTTTTGTCCGGACAACCCCCATCTCATTTTTTATTTGGCTTTTGTTTTTGTTTCTCTCGCAGAGTGCTTACTCCCATACTCCTCTTTCTATGCTTCGGCTTTACCTTCCAAATATGGTTTTCGTACGTTTGGATTCTACATCTGTACTTATATTTCGCCCACCGAACCCCATTTCTTTGTCTTTATTGTGTCTGTTTTGCGGAATTATTTGTTTCTTCTTACACTACTTTTTTCATTCATTTTTATTGTTTCGTATAGGGTAAAAACGGGACCCTATTAATCGCTCCACTGTCCGTCTGTCTATTTGTCTGTCTCTCCGTCCGTATCTCACCAGTATATGTATCTCATGAACCGTGATAGTTAGACAGCTGAAATTTTCACAGATGATGTATTTCTGTTGCCGCTATAACAGAAAATACAAAAAAATACAATAACATAAATATTTAAGGAGGCTCCTATACAAAAAACGTGATGTTTTTGCTTGTTTTTGCATTATATTATATATTGATAACGGCAACAGGTAGACGATTGAAATATTCATAGAATATGTAGTTATATATATATATATATCCCCTAAAAATAAATAATTAAATAAAAAAAAAATAATAATAAAGTGGGGCTCCCATGCATCAGACATGATTTTTTTGCCGTTTTTATAGATAACGGTACGGAAACCTTCGTGCGCGAGCCAACTTGCATTTGGCCGGTTTTTTTACCAGCTTTTATTGTGAAAGGATTGAAACTGTAAAATGTTGAAAACGGGATGTTCATCATTAAATAGCTCGTCATCTTCAAATAAGATCAGTGATTTTTTATAATTATCTTCCTCTACCATAAAGTTAAGTACAATGCGAAATTGCAGTTAAATTGGTTGTAAATAACTGCTTTAATTTTTGGTTGCAGGCTTAAACCCGAACAAACATATACACACTTAAAATTAAAGATAAATAAAAACTTATTAAAATATCCCTGCGCATTTTTGGACCGCTGTCTCCATCTGTTGGAGAAATTTGGAACTAACAAGAATTTATTATGGAAATTTTCATGGACTGGTATTTTTCTGTTCTAAAGGAACAAAATATTGTAAATTAAAAATAAGAAAGTCACTTGGAATTTAACTTGGAATAGACAGCGAAAGAAATATTTCCAATCATTGAAAAATCAAATTTTCTTGCGCGGCTCGAAGTCTAATCTTTTCGATCGGGTAACTACCGTACTGCGACTGAGCCAACCATTCGATAAGTATAGAGGAGAAAGTACCGTTCTAGTTTATAATTGTTCATGTTTTGTTAGTAAATTTAAATTTAATACACAGAGCATGGATAAAGCAGGCATCAACGAAATACCGCCGCCACCTAGCGGCAGCTGTGGTTACCGTCAAAATTAAAATTTATTTCAGCGCCATCTTGTAACATATTCAGCCTAAACGTCATTTTCAATTTTCATTTCTCGAAATTCTTTAACATTTATTTAAATATCTCGTAAACGGCTGAACCGATTTTGATGCCCAGCGAACTTGAAAATTGTATTTATAAGACCTATATACATTGTAAATTTCATCTTAATTGGAGCATTGGTTCTAAAGTTATCGTGGAACAAACATACATACATACATACATACATACATACAAAAAATGTCTTTTCGCCCCAACTTGAATTGAAGACTGTTAGGGGATGCCCTATGGTATAAGAGTTCACCCTAACAATAATGTCTTATGATATTTGAGAATGGTTCGTTTGGCGGTTGGTTAATCACACACCCGAATTGGTTAATTTAATATTTAATTTACACACTGCACTAATACACTAAACTTCACAACTAAATGGTTCATTAAATGGTTAAAATACTGAATATAAAATGGTAAAATCACTACTGGTTATAATTATGGGTAAAATGGTATGAATACGCGGTAAATGGTTGTCGCCGATCGGCTGGTAGTTGCGTACTAACTTCGATTTGGATATAATTCGACTTATTGAATTATGCTGATCGCGCGACATACATAATAATGATGAATTTCAACTGTTCGATTGCGTAGCCTCGAACATGCTCCCGAGCAGGAGATGACAGCATCTCATTTAAGAAAAATACATCTCTACTTACTACCATAAAAAAAGGAAACTTAAACATTCAAAAAGCAACCACTTAAAAGCCTTGATAAAGTAAAAATAATGTTAGTCTAAAATAACTAGTAGTTCGCTGCGAACGTGGACCTCGCGATTATTAAATTTTTTTGATAATTTCGTGACTGAAACTGTTATACTGATTTTGATAAGCATGTTGTCATAGTGCTATTGTTTAGATGAAGCACTCTTTTTATTTTACTCACCACGACTTATTTCAAATTAACATACTATGAACATGATGTCCTTACTTTCTTGTAATAGTTAACATTCATTTCTATCCAAACAAATAAACTAATGTTAAACCCCTTTTTTATTACTGTTGCACGAATAGTTGAAATAGTTTTTCCCTTCCAATCCCTAAATGTCTAGCTCCGTGGCGCAGCGGTCAAGACGCCAGCCTGCGACACGAGAGTGCCCGGGTTCGATCCCCGGCCAGGTCAAGGTGGAAAATGATTTTTTTCAGATTGGCCTGGGTCTTGGATGTGTATCTATATATGTATTTGTTATAAAATATAGTATCGTTGAATTAGTATCCCATAACACAAGTCTCGAACTTACCTTGGGGCTAGCTCAATCTGTGTGATTTGTCCGTATATATTTATTATTATTAAATGTACGAGTAGAATTTCATCTAATTAATATGACAAAATCAAAACCGGGTTTCAATACAACAACTGTGAGGCGTTTAGCTGCTCTCGATAGTGCAACGTGTAGCTGAAGAGCTGCGTTGCACTATCGAGCAAAATTTGAGTAGGTCCTCACAGAAAAATAAATATAATTTCACTAAGGGACAAATAAATGTAAATGTTTCATCATATCTGAAAGACTATGGTTATTAACGGAATCACAACATGGACATTTTATAAAAATAATTTTCGTACCAAAAATTCCACAGGCGTTTTTGAGTGTTTGAAAATGTCAATAGGCCTGCGACTTACAATTCAGGGAATAGAAATATAAAATACCAGGTCATTTAATAGGTTAGTATCCGGGTGACTGAGCTGCGGTCGGCGTGATAATGATGATTAAGGTTCTAAAAACGAGACATATGTGTTTTGTTTTCTAAACCTATATGGTTTAGATGTGTGATGTGTACCCGTCAATGTTTAATTTTTTTAGCCCCGAGACATATTACCCCCGTTTCTTCGCTTGAGCTTTATACTTATAAAACTTTTGGTTTTCATATGTATCAATTTTCCGGCTTGTTTTGTCCGGACAACCCCCCAGCTCAGTTTTTATTCGGCTTTTGTTTTTGTTTCTCTCGCAGAGTGCTGCACTCCCATACTCCTCTTTCTATGCTTCGGCTTTACCTTCCAAATATGGTGTTCGTACGTTTGGATTCTACATCTGTACTTATCTTTCGCCCACTGAACCCCATTTCTTTGTCTTTATTGTGTCTGTTCTGCGGAATTATTTGTTTCTCCTTACATTATTTTTTTCATTCATTTTTATTATTTCGTACATAAAGGGTTAAAACGGGACCCTATTAATATCGCTCCACTGTCCGTCTGTCTGTCTGTCTGTCCGTCCGTCTCTCACCAGGCTGTATCTCATGAACCGTGATAGTTAGACAGCTGAAATTTTCACAGATGATGTATTTCTGTTGTCGCTATAACAGGAAATACAAAAAAATAGAACAAAATAAATATTTAAGGGGGCCATACAACAAACGTAATTTTTTTGCTTGTTTTTGCTCGTCATTGATAACGGCAAGTAGACGATTGAAATATTCATAGAATATTTCGTTATGTATATATCCTTTAAAATAGATGATTTTTTTGCCGTTTTTATAGATAACGGTACGGAAACCTTCGTGCGCGATTCCGACTTGCACTTGGCTGGTTTTTTTACCAGCTTTTATTGCGAAAGGATTGAAACTGTAAAATGTTGTAAACGGGATGTTCGTCATTAAATAGCTCGTCATCTTCAAATCATAAAGTTAAGAATAATGCGAAATTGCAGTTAAATAACTGCTTTAATTTTTGGTCGCAGGCTTACACCCGAACAAACATATACATACTTAAAATTAAAGATAAATAAAAACTTATTAAAATATCCCTACGCATTTTTGGACCTCTGTCTCTATCTGTTGGAGAAATTTGGAACTAACAAGAATTTATTATGAAAATTTTCATGGACTGGTATTTTACTGTTCTAAAGGAACGAAATGTTGTAAATTAATAATAAGAAAGTCATTTGGAATTTAACTTGGAACAGACAGCGAAAGAAATATTTGCAATCACTGAAAAGTAAAATTTTCTTGCGCGGCTCGAAGTCTAATGTTTTCGATCGGGTTACTACCGTACTGCGACTGGGCCAACCATTCGATAAGTATAGAGGAGAAAGTACCGTTCTAATTTATAAGTGTTCATTTTTTGTTAGTAAATTTAAATTTAATACACTAAGCATGGACAAAGTAAGCTTCAACGAAATACTGCCACCTAGCGGCGTCTGTGGTAACCTTCAAAATTAAAATTTACTGCAGCGCCATCTTGTAACATATTCAGCCTAAACGTCATTTTCAATTTTCATCTCTCGAAATTCTTGAACATTTATTTAAATATCTCGTAAGCTGCTGAACCGATTTTGATGCCCAACGAACTTGAAAATTGTATTTATAAGACCTATATACATTCTAAGTTTCATCTTAATTGGAGCATTGGTTCAAAAGTTATCGTGGAACAAACATACATACATACATACATACATACATACATACATACATACATACATACATACAAAAAATGTCTTTTCGCCCCAACTTGAATTGAAGACCTCGCTCGCTTCGCTCGCTCGGTCAAAAAAAAGGTAAAATATAAAAATGGTTAAAGATAAAAAATGTGTAAAAATATTAAAATTTAAGTTCCTAAACCACCGTGTCCTCAACAGTAAAAATTGCATTTTTTGTAACAATCTTTGCGTATGTGTTTTCACTTTGTTCGTTTTTATTCACATCACGCCTGAAACTCGGCCACCGGCTGGCTAAATTCTCGGTAAAGGACTTTGAACTATCGTCTGGTTTATGAATGTTTATCTGGCTCGGGCTGGCACTAGACACTTGATAGTTCATAATTGGTCTTGGCGGTGGCGTTGGTCGCCCCGGCTCTGCTGGTGCTGAAGTTGGGCGGGGATCGGCCATGGTCCTTGGACTACGGCGGCATCGTCCACTCTTCCACAGCCAGGCGAAAGCTGCACCCAAAGCTGCAGCAACGATGACGTAGCTTATGACGTAATGGTGCACGTCGTGAAAAGATAATACCTCATCCGGTACGTTGGTATTTTTTAAATCATGAATCTGGTGACCGATTTTATTGAAAGATAAAGTCAACTCCTTGTCTTCTGGTAAACTCTCATTGGACGGCATCTTAACGTTGATAATATGGTTTATTTGATCTATTTTTGGAACAAATATACCTGGAGTATTCAGCGAATTTGAATTATGTACCAGCGAATGCAAAACAAAGTCTTTTCCTTTGACTATGCATTTTTGCGCCATGTTAATGACACCTGAGTTAGTCAGCTGGTGCATTGAAACTTGATCGTTACATATGATTTTAATAGCATAAACGTCGCAGCAAAAATAAAGGTATTGTGACGTATGATGTAATTCTATCCACTGGTTAGTGCATGTTGTCGTCTGTAGTTTACACTGCCCATCTGGTTGGCTCTTCATGCAAAAAGTTTCGTCATTTTCTATTGACATGATCGGTTTCAGTATTTGGCACATGTATGTATCTCCATGGGGTACACACGTGTTCAAATCATTGGTGGTGATGACGAAGAAGTAATCTTTCTTAAGATTTACTGCAACATGCTCGGATATTGGTATAATATTAACCATATGGTTATTAATTTGGTGAGGAAGGGGTAAAACTTTGTACATCTGAAAACTCTCTCTGTTGACAAGTGGGAATGTGATTTCAAATATTATAAAATTTTGGGTGACTCTTGCTTTCACTTTTAATAGTTTGTATATAAGTGGCAAGTCAGTATCGAAGTTGCTGATTGGCAAGGTGAGATCCGCCATGAGATGACTGTAAATGGTTTGGAGCTCCGTCTTGAGAAGTTGTGGTGGTAATAAATGTAAGCTTATTAGGCCATGAGAAATATCTGTAATGGTGTCGAGTATGGTGCTTTGTACCCTCTTTATACCTTGCAACAAATTATTGGCGGCCATGGCAGAAAGAGTGAAATCTTGTATGTATGATATATTCTGAAGTTCTCCTTTGAATGTGTTCTCATTTTCTTCTAAAGCCATTATTTTCTTGGTTATCAATTTATAGTGCTGATCTACTGTATCCTTCATTTGTTTCATTAAATTAAATTCCGATTCAATAACAGACGTCTGGTTCTTCCATAGACTGACTAAATGGTTTTGGTTACTTTTTATGGTCTCGATATCTTTAGCATACTGTTCGGCGAAACGGGAATCAAGTACTCCAAATAAATCGTTCGCTAGGTAACCGACACCGTTGATAAGGCCGCGGCGCCTACGCCGTCTAGCGTGAACGTTAAAATGCTGCGTTAACAAAAGCTCATTGTAGTATTTTAATTCCAGGTAGTCGTGACGTAGCTGGGATGTTATCATGTTACATGGTGATTGTTTATTAATGGTTGTACAAAGTTTATCTAAATAGTTACTTATTCTGGTATATGTTGCTATGCCTCCCCAATATGGTACCATGTCGTAATATACGACTAAATTCCACTTATCTCTTATCAACTGTATTTTGGAAATAGGGTCGAAATACAGCGTTTGGTTACTAGGTAATTCGTAGAGGCTATAGGATGATGCATTAATTGGCGAAATTATAAATGTCATAAAAAATAGTAACGCAGTGGTTATGGTGGTTAGGGTGGGTATTTTTCTTCGACGTCGTCGTATCTCTTCTGGTTTAATTTCGTCCTGAATTTGGTCTGGTTCGTTGCTTGGCTTTGGTATTAATTCTGGTTCTGGTTTACGTTCTGGTTTTGACTGCTGGTTATTTTGTGGTATTGGTAATACGGATAACTTAATTACTGGTCGTTTAAGAAATCCATTTTTGGTTTTTAGCGTGACAACTCGGACTAAGCCGTCATCGCCCGGGTGCGTTTCCACTACGCGCCCCATCGCCCACTTCCCGGCTGGTAAGTTGTCATCCTGTATTAAAACTAAGTCTCCGACTTTAATATTTTCGTGCACATGCATCCACTTGGTTCTAGCGGATAGTTGGGACAAGTATTCGGCTTTCCATCTGACCCATAGGTCCTGAAATATTTTGTTGGTGAGATGCCATCTGGTTCTAGCATCGGTTTCCGTCTCTATCACTGTTAATCCGGACCGACCTGATAAGAAGTGTGCTGGTGTTAAAAATTCAAGGTCTTCTGGATCTTCAGATAACGCACAGAGAGGACGAGAATTTAGGCAACCCTCGAGTTTAGTTAGGAGGGTCGTGTACTCTTCAAAAGTCAGTTTTTGATGTCCGACGACTCTCTTGAGATGATGCTTGAGGCTCCGTACTGCCCGTTCCCAAATTCCACCCGCATTTGGATATACTGGGGGGTTGAAATGCCATTCGATACCCATTTCATTCACTTCTGATAAGAAATTATCGCTGAAAACTTGTCTTAGATGTTCGTGCTCTTCCTGTAACATTCTGTTTGCTCCAACAAAGTTGGTGCCATTGTCACTGTAAATGTGACGTGGTGATCCTCTTCTGGCTGCCATTCTGGTCAAGGCGGCTAGAAACGCTGAGCTGCTGAGGTCTGATACTAGTTCGATATGTACAGCTTTGGTAACCATACATACAAAAATTGTGATGTAGCCCTTGGTAGTTTTTATTCCGCGTCCTTTGTTGGCCTTTACTTGCACGAACCCGGTTAAATCAACTCCACAATGGTGAAATGGTTTTTCAGGATTTATTCTACACGCCGGAAGGTCGCCCATAAGTTGGTATTGTTTAATAGGGTCCTGTTTCTTGCAAGTAACACACTGTCTACAGAATTTCTTGGTAGCCATATACCCGCTGATTATCCAGTATCTTTGTCTGATTTGGGCCAAAGTAAGTCGCGCTCCTCCGTGGTAGGTCAACTCGTGTGCTTCTTGAATGACAAGTGTTGTAAGACGATGGTTGTGAGGCAATATAATAGGGTGTTTCATCTCAATATTTATCTGAGCGTTGCGCAGCCTTCCCCGTACACGTAAGATACCGAATTCATCTATAAACGGGTTCAAATTTAAAAGATTACTTTTCGAATGCACTCTACCGTGTTTACATAAGTAATCTATGTCGCGCTCGAATATAATTTGTTGCATGGTTTTAATAATCAGCTGTTTTGCGCGACGCAGCTCGTGTAATGTGAGGTAGGGTTGATGCACTTGTTTTTTGAAAGTTAGCAATCTTAGTATCCATGCAATGACGCGTGTTATTTTATTTATAGAACTGAATTTATTTAATAACATTTCAATGATGTTTGTTTCGGATGACTGTTTTTGGATGGTAACAGCATTAAATATGGCCAAACTATTTGGTTTCGCTTCTAAAGTGGTGTCATATCGGTTATCTTCTTTTGTAATTGGTTTTTCGAATGTTTTCAGCCACTTTGGTCCGTGCCACCAAAGCTCATGGTTTTTAAGTTGACTTGTGGTTAATCCGCGACTCGCGCAGTCCGCAGGGTTGTCACTCGTGTTGACATATTTCCAACACTCGGATGGTATTATTTTAGTTATTTGTTTTACTCTGTTAGATACAAAGATTTTCCAGCGTGCCGGATCTCCTTGTATCCAACCTAAAACTGCTGTAGAGTCCGTCCAGCAACACAGATCAATGTCACAATTTTTTGGTATACAGCTTCTTACTTTGTTTAGAAGTTGAGATAATATTAGGGCTGCCATCAACTCTAGTTTTGGTGTAGAAATGATTTTGTTAATTGGTGATAGTCGAGCTTTTCCTGCTACTAAATTAATGGTTTTTTGACCTTCATTGGTGACCTTGATATATATTACACATGCGTAGGCCTTGTTTGACGCATCGCAAAAGCCATGTAATTCAATTTTTTGGTTCCTTTCCCTTAATCCTAACCATCTCTTCACTTCAATAGTTTTTATGTCTCCTAATTCTCCTCTTAAAATTTTCCAATTCTTGGTTATTTCTTCTGGCAATGCTTCATCCCAATCCAGTTTGGTAAGCCATACCTTTTGGAAAAGCAGCTTCATGGTTGTACTAAGAGGGGTTAACCATCCTAGTGGGTCATATAATTTCGAGATGTCTGAGAGTAAGCTTCGTTTGGTTGGTTTCGATTTACATTTTGGTTCTATTTTGGTGTCGAAAATGAAAATATCTTTGAGTGGGTTCCATCCTAAACCCAAAGTCTTGGTTGATTCGGATTGTTTAAATTCGTACGTCTGTTGGTTGCATGATCTTTATCTAATCCTTCTAAAAGTTTTGGATCGTTAGCTGTCCATTTTCGCAAATTAAATCCTGCGGATTGTAATATTTTCATGAGATCGTTTCTTAATTGAATACAGGCGGAAATATAATAATTTCCTCCACAATAATCGTCCATGTAAAACGATTCCTCCAAACATTTCGCAGCTTCGGGATAGAGCTGTCTTTCATCTTTAGCAAGCTGTCGTAAACACATCATTGCCAAAAATGGTGCTGGTTTAGTACCGTACGTCACTGTTGTTAACTGAAATGATTGAAGTGGTTGTTGAGGGCTATCTCTCCATAATATTTTTTGGTAATTTTGATCGTCAGGATGTACTAATATAGCTCTAAACATTTTCTCGATATCACTGACGTAGACGTACTGGTACTGTCTCCACGTAAGGATGATCTTTTGGAGATCCTGTTGACGGTTAGGACCCTTGTGTAAGATGTCATTCAATCTGACTCCTGTTGACGACTTTGCAGATGCATTGAAGACTACTCTGAGTTTAGTAGTGGTTGATTCAGGCCGAATTACTCCATGGTGTGGTAGGTAACACTCTGGTACGGTGTTTGTGGTTGATGGTGTCATATGGTTTAAATTATAATATTCATTCATAAATTGTTGGTATGCTGTTTTCAGTTCAATATTGTTTTCTAATTTTCTCTCTAGACTGCGAAACTGGGCCAGCGCTAATGGTTTGGTTTTTCCTAATTTTTCTATTTGGTCCGATTTAAAAGGAAGTCTTACTTCATACCTTCCATCTTCGAGCCTTCTTGTGGTTGATTGAAAATAGTTTAAACACTCTTCATCTTCCGCACACATGTCACTGGTTTGGTTGGTTATTTCCTCAGTCTCCCAAAATCTTTTTAGGTCGTCTATGTTGTTAAGTACGACGTTACAGTGGTATGACATGCTAATAGAGCCGCATAGCAACCACCCTAACTTTGTCTGTTGCGCTATTGGTAGATCTTCGCTATCTCCTCGTAAAATTCCTTCTAGCATGATTTTACTATAAACTTCTGCACCAAGAAGAATGTCAATGGGACGACTGAGGTTGAAATCTGGGTCTGCCAAATTCATATTTTGAATGTAAGGCCATTCTGGTTTTGTGAATGTCTTATTTGGTAAATTTTTTATTAAGCTATTCATAATTAAACAATTGACGTCCAGAGTAAAATCATTGTAATTGGATGACAGCTGGATATTCATCGCTCCTTTACATTGGCTTTCCCTTTCCCCGATGCCAAATATTCTGCCTTTACATTTGGTTCTTTTTAATCCTATGTCTGCGCGGCGTGTTCGCTAATTAAGCTAAGTTGACTACCCTGGTCGATTAAACTCCTCATGGTGTGCTTAGTACCATCCACTCCAGTCACTTTGATCATAGCCGTGGCTAGTAAAATTTCTGTGATGTTGTTCGAAGATACATGCGACGACGATCTTATATTTTCCCTTAGGCCGTTAGGGGTTGTAACCATATGCTTAGGGGTTGGTTTGGGATTCATTTTTGCTTTCGTAAGTGCCTCGTGTAACAACGTATTACTAGTAGTTCGCTGCGAACGTGGACCTCGCGATTATTAAATTTTTTTGATAATTTCGTGACTGAAACTGTTATACTGATTTTGATAAGCATGTTGTCATAGTGCTATTGTTTAGATGAAGCACTCTTTTTATTTTACTCACCACGACTTATTTCAAATTAACATACTATGAACATGATGTCCTTACTTTCTTGTAATAGTTAACATTTATTTTTATACAAACAAATAAACTAATGTTAAACCCCTTTTTTATTACTGTTGCACGAATAGTTGAAATAGTTTTTCCCTTCCAATCCCTAAATGTCTAGCTCCGTGGCGCAGCGGTCAAGACGCCAGCCTGCGACACGAGAGTGCCCGGGTTCGATCCCCGGCCAGGTCAAGGTGGAAAATGATTTTTTTCAGATTGGCCTGGGTCTTGGATGTGTATCTATATATGTATTTGTTATAAAATATAGTATCGTTGAATTAGTATCCCATAACACAAGTCTCGAACTTACCTTGGGGCTAGCTCAATCTGTGTGATTTGTCCGTATATATTTATTATTATTAAATGTACGAGTAGAATTTCATCTAATTAATATGACACAATCAAAACCGGGTTTCAATACAACAACTGTGAGGCGTTTAGCTGCTCTCGATAGTGCAACGTGTAGCTGAAGAGCTGCGTTGCACTATCGAGCAAAATTTGAGTAGGTCCTCACAGAAAAATAAATATAATTTCACTAAGGGACAAATAAATGTAAATGTTTCATCATATCTGAAAGACTATGGTTATTAACGGAATCACAACATGGACATTTTATAAAAATAATTTTCGTACCAAATATTCCACAGGCGTTTTTGAGTGTTTGAAAATGTCAATAGGCCTGCGACTTACAATTCAGGGAATAGAAATATAAAATACCAGGTCATTTAATAGGTTAGTATACGGGTGACTGAGCTGCGGTCGGCGTGATAATGATGATTAAGGTTCTAAAAACGAGACATATGTGTTTTGTTTTCTAAACCTATATGGTTAAGATGTGTGATGTGTATCCGTCAATGTTTAATTTTTTTAGCCCCGAGACATATTACCCCCGTTTCTTCGCTTGAGCTTTATACTTATAAAACTTTTGGTTTTCATATGTATCAGTTTTCCGGCTTGTTTTGTCCGGACAACCCCCCAGCTCAGTTTTTATTCGGCTTTTGTTTTTGTTTCTCTCGCAGAGTGCTGCACTCCCATACTCCTCTTTCTATGCTTCGGCTTTACCTTCCAAATATGGTGTTCGTACTGTAATAAATAGAAATTTTACCCTTAGTCCCAGTTCGGGCTCCAAGTAATTAATTCAAAATTTGTATCTTTACCTCAGAGAGGAGAAAAGAAAAAAACACAAGTATCTCGTAGCAAGGTTTATTTAGAGATCTTCCAATCACAACACTAACAGTTTAAGTTTGCTTCGTAAACTAAAATTTAGCATAAAGCACAAATTAAAAATAAAGGGGAGGGTTGTTGGTTCGTTTGGCTGGTCCGAGTAACTAAAAAAACTAAATGCACAAAATTCAGTCGTAAATACAGGGCAGCTTCGCGAACACCATCAATTCAATTGAAATAAAACTAAATAAAGTTGTTAACTAGCCTTACAAACAATTTTGGCTAATTAAAACGGCAGTATGCTATAAGAAGAACGTAGGAAAACCCACAGGCCGTAGCACAACCAGGAATTAAGCACCTTAAGTGAGTTTAAGAAAATTAATGAGTTTTAAGTTTTTTAATTACATTTACAAAATGACCAATTTGGGTTTGGCCCACTCATAGTAACGCTAAACAGCTAATGCTGCAAGGCTGCTCCTTGTTACGAGGTTTTTAACATGAAATTAAAGTAATTAAAAAAATAAATAAATAAGCTCAGGTAAATCCGAGCCTGACTTGCCAGCCCGTGTGGTCGAACCAGCCCGGAATCTGTAGCAGATACAAACGCCTCCGATACAAACGCCTCCTGCAGTAGACAAATTAAACACGTCTTAGCTTTTAAAACACATTATCATGCTAGCATTAGCATGTACAGCCTTCAATCACTAAACTACACCTACACAGCATAAAACTGTCTACATGTCTACATAGTATTAAACACAAAGCCAAAGACATCTATATCTAATTAAATACACAAGGACACTCAAGTGATCTAATTAAGGGAATATTCTAGCTACATCATTTACTAGTGTACTCTAAGAATAAAGTGGTTCACTCAAATCAGTTAAAAAATAATTAAATCACACCCACCCAGGCATGGGAGGTAGACGCTTCAGAGTTGGACGCTTACGATGGCGATGCCACCATGCGGTCACGCCAGAAAAGCATCTCAGGGCGAACATGCTGAGACCTAACCAATGAAACATGGTTAGCCCTCTTTCTACAGTTCACAGTTAAAAGGTTTTTAACCTCAAGGAACGGCTATCGGTTACTTTAGAAAGAGAATTAAGTACACAAAGACTACTTTACATCAGAGTTCACAGCGAGTGAGTGTGTCTGAGTTGAAAAGTATATAATACACGACGTACCTTTTACGGAGGTGGTTTGGGGTTTATAGTCGAAGACACCAACACGAACAAAAATCCACACAGCCACACTGCAACAAATTGGGTTTACAAATTAACAACCTCGAAATACAATTACACATGGGCTCAAGGGTTCACTAAAGCGCAGTTTACTTACCACAAGAAGCCTTAACACACTTCTTCACAACCACGTGCTGCCAACGCCCCGGTGGAACGACAGCTCTCCTGAAAATGTGTTTCGATTAGATACGAAAACCAAATGCCACATAGATCACACGTCGCACATAACATTATACTCACCAAAAGGAACTAAACACCAACAGCCACTATTTTTCCACAATTCTCCAAACAGCATGCGATGCGTCCATGCAGACGCCGGCGCACATAGAGTACTATAATACAACCCGGCGCACCAAAAACGACCCTATCATAGCGTTTCGTTATACACATCACGCAGTCCATTTCACACACATCCACGGCATTCGAAGTTAAAGAAATTAATTAAACTTTTTATATTTAAGACTCGTAATATGACAAATAGCCAAAAGTAAACACATCCACCATTCAGCAACCATGAAATAACCTGAAAATCTACAAAACCAATTTGACAATCCTTTCTGTCAAGTCAGAACGCAAGGTCCACAAATAATCAAGTACGTGAAACAGAACACAACAGTGTGACCACTTGCAGTAGATTTCCACTTTTTGGTAGATTCGCAGCATTTTCGTCCAGCATTTAGTAGGTTATAGTAGTTTCCGTTTTAATAAATTACCCTAAAGAACAACGTTTTGTATTTTAAACCACATAATATTTTGAAATAAATTAATTTAAACACCTCACTTGACAAGTCACAAGCACACAAAAGGAGGCATTTTGATTTATTAAAACATAACCCTTTCCTTGAAGTCGGGTAAAAATGTGTTTGGTAGATTCTAACAGTATTTTTTTTTATATGGTCTCACTGACGCATAATTTTCTCTCAAACCAGCTGTCAAATCGAAATGTCAGTTTACCACAACAAACAATAACATAACCTAATTTATTATTTTAGATTTTTAAATATTTTAAGGATATTATTGAATAAAAATACCCTGTGGATGCGACAAATGCTATTTAGGATGTAGTACTCGAATGTATGACATTGGAGACGCACAACCAACTGTCATTGTGGAATAATTTGGTAAGAAAATATTGACTCGAAAATAAAAGTGTTACAGTACGTTTGGATTCTACATCTGTACTTATCTTTCGCCCACTGAACCCCATTTCTTTGTCTTTATTGTGTCTGTTCTGCGGAATTATTTGTTTCTCCTTACATTACTTTTTTCATTCATTTTTATTATTTCGTACATAAAGGGTTAAAACGGGACCCTATTAATATCGCTCCACTGTCCGTCTGTCTGTCTGTCTGTCCGTCCGTCTCTCACCAGGCTGTATCTCATGAACCGTGATAGTTAGACAGCTGAAATTTTCACAGATGATGTATTTCTGTTGTCGCTATAACAGGAAATACAAAAAAATAGAACAAAATAAATATTTAAGGGGGCCATACAACAAACGTAATTTTTTTGCTTGTTTTTGCTCGTCATTGATAACGGCAAGTAGACGATTGAAATATTCATAGAATATTTCGTTATGTATATATCCTTTAAAATAGATGATTTTTTTGCCGTTTTTATAGATAACGGTACGGAAACCTTCGTGCGCGATTCCGACTTGCACTTGGCTGGTTTTTTTACCAGCTTTTATTGCGAAAGGATTGAAACTGTAAAATGTTGTAAACGGGATGTTCGTCATTAAATAGCTCGTCATCTTCAAATCATAAAGTTAAGAATAATGCGAAATTGCAGTTAAATAACTGCTTTAATTTTTGGTCGCAGGCTTACACCCGAACAAACATATACATACTTAAAATTAAAGATAAATAAAAACTTATTAAAATATCCCTACGCATTTTTGGACCTCTGTCTCCATCTGTTGGAGAAATTTGGAACTAACAAGAATTTATTATGAAAATTTTCATGGACTGGTATTTTACTGTTCTAAAGGAACGAAATGTTGTAAATTAATAATAAGAAAGTCATTTGGAATTTAACTTGGAACAGACAGCGAAAGAAATATTTGCAATCACTGAAAAGTAAAATTTTCTTGCGCGGCTCGAAGTCTAATGTTTTCGATCGGGTTACTACCGTACTGCGACTGGGCCAACCATTCGATAAGTATAGAGGAGAAAGTACCGTTCTAATTTATAAGTGTTCATTTTTTGTTAGTAAATTTAAATTTAATACACTAAGCATGGACAAAGTAAGCTTCAACGAAATACTGCCACCTAGCGGCGTCTGTGGTAACCTTCAAAATTAAAATTTACTGCAGCGCCATCTTGTAACATATTCAGCCTAAACGTCATTTTCAATTTTCATCTCTCGAAATTCTTGAACATTTATTTAAATATCTCGTAAACTGCTGAACCGATTTTGATGCCCAACGAACTTGAAAATTGTATTTATAAGACCTATATACATTCTAAGTTTCATCTTAATTGGAGCATTGGTTCAAAAGTTATCGTGGAACAAACATACATACATACATACAAAAAATGTCTTTTCGCCCCAACTTGAATTGAAGACCTCGCTCGCTTCGCTCGCTCGGTCAATGACTACCGTTGCACTTACGACATCTCTTTGTTGAGTGACACGGTTTATTAAAATGGCAGATCATGCAATTCGTGCAATAATTAAATTGATTAATTATTTTCAATTTTTGCTCATCAGATAGTTGCAAAAATTCTCTGCAAGCCCAAAGTCCATGCTCGGCGTTGCATTTTGCGCAGTTTATTGACCTAGATATATGCATCGATTTTGAAAATGGTTTTAAGTTATGGCCTTTGTTATAATTTTGATTTATGGTATGGTTAAAATTACTTTTTTGGTATGTGATATTACTCTGATTAAAAGATTGAGGCTGTATGGTTATTTTTTGGTTCGATGGTTATTGTTTGCGACGCGAAGCTTCTAGAATGGTAAATTTGCTCTCAAGAAAATCTAAAAATTCCTGAAGCACTGGTAATTCTCGGGGATTTTTCACTGACTCCATGTATTCGGCGAACGATTCTCCATCCAATTTTTGGGCTAATATATGCACTAGCAGGGGGTCCCAAGTCGTTATATCTACTCCTAGGTTAGTTATCGCATGGAGAGTTTCCTTGGTGACGTCATGCAACCTTTTAATTATATTTAATGACTGGTGCTGCATATTGGGAAGACCAAATAAAGTGTTGATATGAGATGCAAATATAAGTTTTTTGATAGTTAATAGACTCAGGTGTTACTTTGCGGAAGTCAAAGCTACATTTACTTTGAGACAATTTACTTTGCGTGCTTCCGCCACTAGTTAGTTCATGCAAACTATTGCTGGCCAGCGCCCACCCACTACTGTTAGTCCCTTCATACCCGCCACCAATAGTTGATGCATGCAACCCTGGTCGATACTGCTGCATCCGTTGAGGCTGCAGCAATGTCGGCCGTCGTGCTCGCGACACGTGTTTCGCCTCTACACGAGGCATCTTCAGGTAGTGAACCCTAGATGTTGATCCTTCGAATGACAAGCAACGAATGACAAAAATTACTTTTTTTTTTTTTTTTTGAAAGGACTATGTAGCTAGCTCCAAGTGAGCTTTCGCTACTTCACCGGGCGTTTGAGGTGAGGGCAGAGTGCCCTCAACCTGTATAGACAACATCACCAAAGGGCCCCCAGGAGGGACGGACCTCGGCTTTGGGCGTTGCCTGTGTGCGCAAGGCTTGGAGAGACAGCAAACTCTCATATTGCCTGATGGGCCGCGTATGCGTGCATGCAAGCTTGAAGGGCCAATCTGAGAAACAATGGCAAAAGCCTTTAGAGAGCAGCAACTCTCATCTTTTGCCGTATGGGCCGAAAGCTACGTTGCCAGAAGGGCCTATCCTGGGTGCAAGTCACCCGGGACCGCCGGGCGGTCACCAGTAATCGGAGCTAATCCTACTCTACGCACTCTATTCCGGTGGCGAGTGCGACGGGGTCGGATAGTGGGATTCCTCTGGCTATTCGGAGCCGAAGAGGGGTCGGGGCGGGCTTGTGCGATGTCAATAGGATCATCGGGATCGTCAAGTACGTTCCTAGGACGTCTACGACGTAAGGTCGTATCGTGTAAGTTGGGGGAGTAGTTAGCAGCTTGCACTACTAACGGGTTGGGGTGGCGTGCGGCTTTCTCAAAGTAACGCTTGGAGGCGTTTTTGAGATAGCCGCGAATGGATGGGAGGTCTAGGTCACGGTGTAAGTCTGTCATGCGCAAGTACCGTTGGTTACTCGTATTCGTGGCTCGGGTGACGAAGCGGTTCTGCAAGCGTTGCAGCCGATCGATGTGGGACGGCGCGATATGGGAGAAGACTACGCCGGCGTAGGTCATGATAGGGCGGACGCAAAGCTTATAGAGTGTCAACTTATTTCTAAGTGACATCTTAGCATTGCCTATCATGGGGTGGAGACGGCCTAATACGAAGGCGGCGTGGTTGCGGACTTTGGTGATGTGGGGGCCGAAGGTCATCGCGCTATCGAGTACGACTCCAAGGTATTTAGCCTTGCCTGCCCACTGAATGGGCTTTCCGTACAACGATACTGATCCTAACGAGGGGAGTTCGGCTCCGGACATGGTGATTTTTCGACGTGACACAGCTTGGTTATCCTTTGAGAAAAACACAGCTGTGCTTTTCTCCGGATTAACTTCGATGCGCCACCTCTTGAACCACCCGCCGAGAGCGTCCACGGCGGACTGAAGACGATTCACGATGACCGTTTTAAGGTGATGGGACGTGTAGAGGGCCGTATCGTCGGCGAATAGTGCCACTTCTACATTTGGGGTCTTTGGGATATCGCTTGTGTACAGCGAATAAAGGAGGGGCGAGAGAACAGCGCCTTGCGGGACGCCGGCTCTAATGGGACGGGGCCTCGAGAGGCATCCCTCTACTCTGTACCGAAAAGACCGATTCGACAAAAAGTCTCGTATGATGTGCACGAGACTATCCGGCAGGCCCAAGTTGGACAACTTGGATATCAAGCCCGAATGCCAGACTTTGTCGAAGGCTTTCGCTACATCGAAGAAGAGTGCTCCCGTAGGACGTCCCCAATTTCTCAACTTGAGAATATGCTCCGTGAGGCGGTGCAGTTGGTGGTGACATGCGTGTTTGGCCCGGAATCCAAACTGTTCATCGGGGATAAGACTTTTGGACTCTACGTAGTCCTTGAGTCTTTTAAGAATGATCCGTTCGTAGATCTTGCCTATGCAGTTCAAAAGACTGATAGGCCGGTAGGAGGAGGGGTTCTTCAGGTCTTTGCCTGGTTTGGGGATTCCGATCACGATTGCTTCTTTCCAGGCGGCTGGAAAAGTGCAATTTGCAAGACAAGCATTGAAGATGCTTACGAGCAGGAGGAGGAGGGTCTGTGGGAGGCATTTGAGCACTCCGTTCGAGAGTCCGTCAGCGCCGGGCGCTTTTCGGGGTTTGAGATCGCGGATGATTGACTTCACTTCGTCAAGTGTCGTCGGGGCTAGGGGGGTATTTGGTGGGATCGTCTTAGAAGCCACGAAGCGTTCTACGTTCGATTCCACCTCGCGAAGGTGATCGGGGTCTACTGGCTCACGACTAGGGGAGCATTGGCTCTCCAGGCTGTCTGCTAGGCATTCAGCTTTTTCGTCATCATCGAAGGCGATGGAGCCGTCTGGACGCGTGAGGGGGGGAGTGGCCGCAACCGTGTCGGTCTTGAGGCTTCTGGCTAGTCGCCAGTATGCCTGATGGGAGGGCGTCATCTCGGCAAGGAGATCGCCCCAGCGTTCGTTCCTAATTTCCGCGATGCGTTCCTTGACTCGCCGTTGACAAAAATTACGCCGTATTGCCGCCTTTTATACTATCTGGGAGGGGATTGATCGTTATTTTGGTTTTGTATTGAAAATATATTTAATAATGGGGAATTATTCAAATCTATTTGTTTATTTATCAAAGTAATATTTGACCTTTTATGTTTATTTATTTCTAATTGCTCCCATATACTCATTTTTAATCCCTTCTCCGCTGTATGTAATATTTTGTATGTGTGATTATTTAATAATGTGTGATTATTTTCCAATAGATGTTCTGCAAAATGTGATCGATCGGGGTGATTATTTTTAAACGCGTTGATATGTTCGTTATAACGAATTTTAAAATTACGTCCTGTTTGTCCAATATAAATTTGTTGACAATCATCGCAAGTTAATTTATATATACCGGATTTTTTATCTGATTGTATTTTGTCTTTAGTATTACAAAGTGATTTTAATGTTTTGTTTGTTTTGAGAGCAATATGAATATTGTTTTTTCTAAATATCTTAGCTATTTTATCTGTAATTTTACCGTAATAAGATAAACTCGCTGCATATCTTTGCGTTTTATCTTGTGGGACCGCATATAAAAGGTCTTTAATGGTGTTCTGTTTCCTTTTCAATATTATTTTATCAACGATTTTCTTACTATATCCATTCGATATAGCAATTTGATAAATAATTTGCAGTTCTTTTTTGTAATTTTTCTCATTTAAAGGAACGGTCATAAGTCTATGTATCATCGATATGCAGCGAGTTTATGTTGCCATGGGTGGTTAGATGACGCGGGGATCGTTGTATCGGTGTGTGTTGGTTTACGATATATTGAAAATTCATGTTTTGTTTTGTTTCTCGCAATCGTTAAATCCAGAAAGTTTATACTATTATTTTGTTCTATTTCTGTGGTGAATTTTATTTTAGGATGAATTTTATTTAAATTAGAAACAAATAAATCTAATTGGCGATTTGTACCTGTCCAACAAATAAGTATGTCGTCGACATATCTATAGTAATAAAATATATTATTAGATTTTCTTATAATATGTTGTTGTTCGTAATTATTCATAAATAAATCTGCCATAAGTGGACTTAAAGGGGAACCCATAGCTAACCCATTATTTTGGGTATAATATTTATTATCAAATTGGAAATAGTTTTGTGTCATACATAGTCTTGTCAGTCGTATGATGTCTTCCGTCTCTCCGGGGTGTATTCTTTTCATTTCTAGTTCAAATTTTAAAATATTTAAACAATCTTCATATGGTACGTTGGTAAATAAACTTTCTACATCTAACGAAACTAATTTTGAATTTATCGGAATTTTAAGGTTTTTGATATTATCTATTAATTGCAGACTATTTTTTAGACTATTTTTAGGGTCAAAATTTATCTTTTCCCGAATATAATAATTGAGGAACTTGGCCAGCTCATATGTTGGGGCTCCAATGTAGGAAACTACTGGTCTCACTGGTACATTATCTTTATGTGTTTTTGGTTGTCCATACAACATTGGAGCATGAGTGTTCATCGGTATTATTTTTGATTTTAAATATGAATTATCTGGGAAGATAAATTTCGAGCTATTAACTGTTAATTTAAGCTGAGCTAAATATTTGTTTGTTGGATCGTGACTTATGTTTTGGAATTCTTCTTTCTCTAAAATATCGTTTACTTTTGAAATATACTGATTGCGATCTATAATTACGATTGTATTACCTTTATCGGCTTTTGTAAGTACAATATTGTTGGTATCAAGTTTTTGTTGGACAGACACAAATGTTTTATTTTCTTTTATTGACAAATTTGAAATGTAATTATATTTAGAATTAGCCGATTTAATGTTTTGAGCAATTACATGTTTAAAAAAGTTGTCTTTTTTATTTCTAATTATTGCAACTTCCGCGTCAACTGCTAATGTTTCTAAAGATTTTTGGGATAATTTTGGTGTTATACTATACTTAAGTCCCTTCTCTAATAAAGAGTTTTCTTCTTGGGTAAAATGAGTATTTGACAGGTTTTTAACTCTAGGATAAAATGTATGTGAATTTAAAGTTGTATTATTATTATCACTATTTTTAATTGACCTTTGCTCTGAAATAAGGCGCGATAGTTTATTGTTTTGTGTCAAGTATTTAGAGTGAATAGAATTAGAGGCGAGTTCTCTAGCCTTTTGATCTATCAAATCGAATTCTATGGGATGTAAATGGTGAGCCAATTCAGTATGTAGTATTTTAAGATGTGACTTTAAATTATCTCTAACTGTAAACCAACGACGTGACTCTTCATTAATTATTCAATATTGGTGGCGGGTATGAAGGGACTAACAGTAGTGGGTGGGCGCTGGCCAGCAATAGTTTGCATGAACTAACTGGTGGCGGAAGCACGCAAAGTAAATTGTCTCAAAATAAATGTAGCTTTGACTTCCGCAAAGTAACACCTGAGTCTTTTAACTATCTTAGAACAGCATGTATAGCTGATCAGGTGAAGTTTTACGTCAAACTGACAAAATTACATCGTATTGCTGTTCAAAACCTTTGGTTTAACCAACAATGTAAACAAAATAAGGTTATTCCAAAATATATTTCTATAAAAACCGATTCAGACTCCCTAGCAGCTCATAAAGCAATCCAGAAAGCCCAGACAACCTGGCTTAATGAAGAGTCACGTCGTTGGTTTACAGTTAGAGATAATTTAAAGTCACATCTTAAAATACTACATACTGAATTGGCTCACCATTTACATCCCATAGAATTCGATTTGATAGATCAAAAGGCTAGAGAACTCGCCTCTAATTCTATTCACTCTAAATACTTGACACAAAACAATAAACTATCGCGCCTTATTTCAGAGCAAAGGTCAATTAAAAATAGTGATAATAATAATACAACTTTAAATTCACATACATTTTATCCTAGAGTTAAAAACCTGTCAAATACTCATTTTACCCAAGAAGAAAACTCTTTATTAGAGAAGGGACTTAAGTATAGTATAACACCAAAATTATCCCAAAAATCTTTAGAAACATTAGCAGTTGACGCGGAAGTTGCAATAATTAGAAATAAAAAAGACAACTTTTTTAAACATGTAATTGCTCAAAACATTAAATCGGCTAATTCTAAATATAATTACATTTCAAATTTGTCAATAAAAGAAAATAAAACATTTGTGTCTGTCCAACAAAAACTTGATACCAACAATATTGTACTTACAAAAGCCGATAAAGGTAATACAATCGTAATTATAGATCGCAATCAGTATATTTCAAAAGTAAACGATATTTTAGAGAAAGAAGAATTCCAAAACATAAGTCACGATCCAACAAACAAATATTTAGCTCAGCTTAAATTAACAGTTAATAGCTCGAAATTTATCTTCCCAGATAATTCATATTTAAAATCAAAAATAATACCGATGAACACTCATGCTCCAATGTTGTATGGACAACCAAAAACACATAAAGATAATGTACCAGTGAGACCAGTAGTTTCCTACATTGGAGCCCCAACATATGAGCTGGCCAAGTTCCTCAATTATTATATTCGGGAAAAGATAAATTTTGACCCTAAAAATAGTCTAAAAAATAGTCTGCAATTAATAGATAATATCAAAAACCTTAAAATTCCGATAAATTCAAAATTAGTTTCGTTAGATGTAGAAAGTTTATTTACCAACGTACCATATGAAGATTGTTTAAATATTTTAAAATTTGAACTAGAAATGAAAAGAATACACCCCGGAGAGACGGAAGACATCATACGACTGACAAGACTATGTATGACACAAAACTATTTCCAATTTGATAATAAATATTATACCCAAAATAATGGTTTAGCTATGGGTTCCCCTTTAAGTCCACTTATGGCAGATTTATTTATGAATAATTACGAACAACAACATATTATAAGAAAATCTAATAATATATTTTATTACTATAGATATGTCGACGACATACTTATTTGTTGGACAGGTACAAATCGCCAATTAGATTTATTTGTTTCTAATTTAAATAAAATTCATCCTAAAATAAAATTCACCACAGAAATAGAACAAAATAATAGTATAAACTTTCTGGATTTAACGATTGCGAGAAACAAAACAAAACATGAATTTTCAATATATCGTAAACCAACACACACCGATACAACGATCCCCGCGTCATCTAACCACCCATGGCAACATAAACTCGCTGCATATCGATGATACATAGACTTATGACCGTTCCTTTAAATGAGAAAAATTACAAAAAAGAACTGCAAATTATTTATCAAATTGCTATATCGAATGGATATAGTAAGAAAATCGTTGATAAAATAATATTGAAAAGGAAACAGAACACCATTAAAGACCTTTTATATGCGGTCCCACAAGATAAAACGCAAAGATATGCAGCGAGTTTATCTTATTACGGTAAAATTACAGATAAAATAGCTAAGATATTTAGAAAAAACAATATTCATATTGCTCTCAAAACAAACAAAACATTAAAATCACTTTGTAATACTAAAGACAAAATACAATCAGATAAAAAATCCGGTATATATAAATTAACTTGCGATGATTGTCAACAAATTTATATTGGACAAACAGGACGTAATTTTAAAATTCGTTATAACGAACATATCAACGCGTTTAAAAATAATCACCCCGATCGATCACATTTTGCAGAACATCTATTGGAAAATAATCACACATTATTAAATAATCACACATACAAAATATTACATACAGCGGAGAAGGGATTAAAAATGAGTATATGGGAGCAATTAGAAATAAATAAACATAAAAGGTCAAATATTACTTTGATAAATAAACAAATAGATTTGAATAATTCCCCATTATTAAATATATTTTCAATACAAAACCAAAATAACGATCAATCCCCTCCCAGATAGTATAAAAGGCGGCAATACGGCGTAATTTTTGTCATTCGTTGCTTGTCATTCGAAGGATCAACATCTAGGGTTCACTGCCTGAAGATGCCTCGTGTAGAGGCGAAACACGTGTCGCGAGCACGACGGCCGACATTGCTGCAGCCTCAACGGATGCAGCAGTATCGACCAGGGTTGCATGCATCAACTATTGGTGGCGGGTATGAAGGGACTAACAGTAGTGGGTGGGCGCTGGCCAGCAATAGTTTGCATGAACTAACTGGTGGCGGAAGCACGCAAAGTAAATTGTCTCAAAGTAAATAAGTTTTTTGTTATTGAATCGATGGTTTAAAATATCCCAACACACATCGTAATTATCGGAACTTATAAGCAGGTGTTGAATAAGACGTTCGGCCTCTCCGGTTACATGACCCTTTAAAAATTGCATTTTCTGAGCTTTTGACAACGACGTGTTCTTGTGAATGGTCTCGGTAAACAAATCTTTGAAAGAAGTCCAATATAAGTAACTGCCGCCGAAAACTGGTAAAGAGACCTCAGGCGTTGATTTCATACGGTGCATTTCGGACCACATCTTGGTATTTATAGCCTTCTTCAAATCATTAAACATTTTTTCATGTTTGGTAAATTCGGACTGGTACCACAAATTCTCTTCAATTTTCTCGCCTTCTATTTCCCAATGATATTTATCTATGACGTTCCATCGCGATTGAAGATTTTTCAGAGCGTCCTCTAACTCCCATTTATCTTGCATCTGGTCTATATCTATGTTGGTCAACGTACGCATAAGCGCTCTAAAGTTGATGTTCTGCTTTTTTAACATTTCGTTCATCTTGGTAGCTCCGGAGGAGGACGATGAGGTTGACTGCTGCTGAGGAACTATTACAGTATTCGACGTAGATGTGCCTGGTTCGGATGGTGGTTGATTTGGAGGAAGAATTGGTGTAGACGTTCCTGGATCAGCTTCAGGCTTTTTGCCTGGACTCACACTTCGTTGTCTTTGGCGTACTGGTAAGGGCCTTAATGCTGACGATAGCTTCTGCATAGTATCCTCAATTAACGATTTAATTGTTAAGTACAACTCTTCAGTCGCTTCATTACAACTCTTTTTAAAATAAAAATGGTCAAACTCTGCCAATTCACACATTCTTATGTGATTGGACTGATAATCAGTCCAGTAAGCTTCCAACATCTGCAACTTTCGCTTACAGTAGTCCATGGTTTTCCTATCTGCTCCATCTTTCTTGAAGTTGGTGAGAAATTTCTTGAGCTCTTCATAAATTTCAGTCTGGTTGAGAAAATAGTTTTCCATATTGCTGGCCATAGTAATTAATCAAATAAAAACAATTGAAAAAAAGCTTGTAGTATGAAGAAATGGTTTGATCTGACCTTATTTCCGTAGTTTCAGCTTACTCTGGTACAGCAACTAACTGCAATCTAATTTGGTAGGCACTGGTTTACACGAACTTCGAAAAACGCAAATAACGTATCACTCGCGAGACGAAGTCCTTTTTCCTCGAAGGACCATATGTTAGGGGATGCCCTATGGTATAAGAGTTCACCCTAACAATAATGTCTTATGATATTTGAGAATGGTTCGTTTGGCGGTTGGTTAATCACACACCCGAATTGGTTAATATAATATTTAATTTACACACTGCACTAATACACTAAACTTCACAACTAAATGGTTCATTAAATGGTTAAAATACTGAATATAAAATGGTAAAATCACTACTGGTTATAATTATGGGTAAAATGGTATGAATACGCGGTAAATGGTTGTCGCCGATCGGCTGGTAGTTGCGTACTAACTTCGATTTGGATATAATTCGACTTATTGAATTATGCTGATCGCGCGACATACATAATAATGATGAATTTCAACTGTTCGATTGCGTAGCCTCGAACAAAGACCTCGCTCGCTTCGCTCGCTCGGTCAACAAGCTTTTAACTTGCAATGTACTATGTTTGTTCGTGTGGAATCTTGCAATTCAATTTCGAAGCAAATATCTTTCATCGATTGAGCTGATTTTTTTTTACTCGTTTAGTATAGATACTACGTATCTATTATTGCACCAACCCGCAGTATAATCAATCAGAGTAGTAATCAACTAGTATAATAAGCAGATAGCACATGTGCACATAAGCATGTGGGAAAATCTGATAGAGATCGACTCGATCGGGATGAGGACTCTTGACCCGAGGTCCAAATTATTACGATGAGTGTCGATAATAATAAATATATATATACGGACAAATCACCCAGATTGAGCCAGCCCCAAAGTAAGTTCGAGACTTGTATTATGGTATACTAACTCGACGATACTATATTTTATAACAAATACATATATAGATACACATCCAAGACCCAGGCCAATCTGAAAAAGATCATTTACCATCTTGACCTGGTCGGGGATCGAACCCGGGTACTCTCGTGTCGCAGGCTGGCGTGTTGACCGCTGCACCACGGAGCTAGCCATATCTCATTTATTCAATATCTGCTTATTGCTATAATTACACCTAATCCCACCCGAATTAATTAAATATTTAAGCTTAAAGAAATACAAATAATAAGAGCATTTTAATTGAATGAAGCACAGCGGACATCAGTAGAAGCACATAATACACAAGTGTAATAAACTCGATCGGGGCGGGAGCGAAGAGAACCCTTGAAAGGTTGGCCAACTAAGTGTAGGGTACCTCATTAACTTTCTTTCTAGTCATTCACGTGTTACATAGCAGAGAAAGGGGGTTGAGTCTAGTATTAGATATTTTTGATGACATCGTCGTCGTTTTTTGTCATAAAAAGATACCAACGTTTACGTAAGCTTGGGGAGGGGGAAAAGCTTTTCTTACTTTTGCTGACAAGAGGAGAGGGTTGAAATAGCTTAAATTTTGCTTACGTTATACTTGTACGGGCCTTACATTTTACCACCTAAATTTATATATGTTTTTTTTCTTCGTTACTGCATACAATTTTGAAATACCAACAATAAATACTCGTAATAGCAATCATCATCATCATCATCAGGTCCTTTTTAGTCTCACCACACTAATATTATAAATACAGAAGTAACTCTGTTTATCAAAAAGCTACTAATTACAACGTCGCTATTAGAACCAGTGACGAAAGGATCCCAAAAATGGTTTTGTTACACTTTTTAACACCTGATTCTGAAATGCCCAATGTAACATTTTTTATTTCTCATAAATTCATCATTCCTACTTAATTTTATGTCTGCTGATAATCAAAATACGACACAATAACAAAATAAACTGAAGTTTAATTAATATAATATTAAAATCACCTTTTTAACCAACGGTGCCCAAACATGAGCTCTAAACATAAAGCAGAGAATCAAACTAAAGGTTTGCTAGCGAGCAATGGAGCGTAGTATGTTAGGTATTAAACGACGAGAGTCAGAAATACCACCCTACACTGCATTAAAAACGTGGTAGTTGTTGGAAAAAAGTCAGGTTAGCTAAAGTGAGACTGAATGGATCACGTTTGCCGTATGCTCCAGGACAGATGGGGCCCATATAATAACTAGAGAAATAACTAGAACCAGGTAACTAGGTGGTCAGATGAATCACATTATTATGACAAAAACTGGATGGAGAAAGCTAGGAATAGAGACATTGGAGAAATGGAGGGGAGGCTTTTACCCAGCAGTGGTAAATAAACAGATATTAAAAAAAAGCTAAAGAAAATTATCTACATGCACATGTAGATAATTTTATGTCCTAATTAATAAACTGTATATAGCCAAAACATGTTTCAATAAAGTAGTCGTAATTACGAATCAGCGAATTCAATGACATCGTAATGTACAACAATTCATCCCAATCGTAAATCAGCCTGTAAGGCTGACCGGCTCTCCGGATCCCGGTTTGCCCGGACCGGCCCCGGACCAACGGCCCGGGCGGCGCTCTCCATAAAATATGAGAGGAACAGTTTTATTGGCCCGGGTTAGTATGTTCTGAGAGTCGATTCATGAACCGTTATGACCGTTACATTCGCAAATTATTAAAATCCGCGTGCCAATCTTTGTTTGCCATATCATTCGAATGACAAACACAAAAAAAAATAACTCTGCTACCGAAAAATCTATTGTAATTAACTTAATTTGCGGGTAAAAGGAATATTATTCATTACTTAAGCGTATTATTTAATTAATTTCATCATTATTCCAGCTACAAAACGTCCACTGCTGAATTTGGTGTTGTTATCAAAAACGGTTGAGGGCACTCTGCCCTCGCCTCATACGCCCGGTGAAGTAGCGAAAGCTCACTTGGAGCTAGCTACATAGTACTTCAAAAAAAAACATGGGCCTCTCTCAAGGATTCTTCGTTCAATGGGAGGATATTGCCATACTCACCACGCTTGGCAGCCGGATTGGCGAGCGCAGTTTCTTTGGCTTCTTGTGCTACCGATGCTGCTGCCCATCGCAAGCATTTTGAAGCTGGAGAAAGATAGGAATTTGTTGGATTTGGAAAGGGGATGAAAGATATTGGGATACTACTCACTCGGATGAATGAGGGAAAAGCAAGTAGCAGCTCGGGAGGTCGGGCGTGCTTAGCCTATGCCATACGTGCAAACAACGGCAGTTGAGGATGACACCTCTTACCATATTTTAATAACAAATAAATATTTATCTTTATCTTTAACGCAATATACTAATAAGACATCCGAAAAAGTTTGTTTGTTTGTATACTCTTTATTGTACACATAAAAAAATACATTTTGATAACTACATACTAAATAAGGATAAATATGTACAGTGGCGGAAATAGTTTAAATAATATTAACACTAGTAGTTCGCTGCGAACGTGGACCTCGCGATTATTTAATTTTCCTGATAATTTCGTGAGATAGCCACTATTTTACTGATTTTGATAAGCATGTTGTCATAGTGCTATTGTTTAGATGACTTGAAAAGCACTCTTTTTATTTTACTCACCACGACTTATTTTAAATTAACATACAATGAACACGATGTTTCTTGTACTAATAGTTAACATTCATTTCTATCCAAAAAAATAAACTACGAGCAATGTTAAACCCCTTTTTTATTACTGTTGCAAGAATAGTTAAAATAGTTTTTCCCTTGCAATCCCTTAATGTACGAGTAGAATTTCATCTAATTAAATATGACCAAATCAAAACCGGGTTTTAATACAACATCTGTAAGGCGTTTAGCTCTCGATAGTGCAACGTGTAGATGAAGAGCTGCGTTGCACTATCGAGCAAAATTTTTAAATTCACTAAGGGACAAATAAATGTAACAGTTTCGTCATATCTGAAAGACTATGGTTATTAACGGAATCACAACATTGGAATTTTATAAAAGTAATTTTCGTACCAAATATTCCACAGGCGTTTTTGAGTGTTTGAAAATGTCAATAGGCCTGCGACTTCAAGGAATAGAAATATAAAACGCCAGATATCCGGGTGACTGAGCTTCGGTCGGCATGATAATGATGATTAAGGTTCTAAAAACGAGACATATGTGTTTTGCTTTCTAAACTTATATGGTTTTGATGTCTATTTGCTACAGTCAGCCTTCCCACAACAGATACCGAAATCAGCATGTGTCGAAGAGTTGCAAAATTGCCAACAACATCAACTAGCCGTCCGCGCAACATTTTGTTATCGTTGCCCTCCATTCGACACCGAGACAATCTTCTTTCGGCGGTGAAGCGTTACAACAAGGCTAATCCTGGCAACACATTGAGTTCTGTACATTTAGGAATACAAGGTGAAAGATGTCCAATTTATGTCTCCGAGCATTTATCGCCGGAACAAAAGGAGCTGTTTGCTTTGACCCGAGCTGCTGCCCGCGGTAAATACAAATACGTTTGGATCAAATTCGGCAATATCTATGTCAGAAAGGATGAGAACTCTCCGGCAGTCCACATCAAAAACAAAGATTGCCTATCAAAACTTTGTTAATTTATTTGTAATTATTAATTGAAATATTTTCCTTTTTTTTTTTTTAAATTTTAGTTACTTTATTCATTTTTTGCTTAAGCTAAGAATCTGTAGTTTTCGCTATGCTTTTGTACTATCAAAATGTAAATCGAATGCGTACTAAAACTCATCAACTTTATACAAATATACTTAATAATAATTATGATATTATATGCCTAACTGAGACGAACTTGGATGAAGGTATTTTTAATGAAGAATTATTTGATGAGCGCTACAATGTATTCAGACGAGACAGAAAAGAATCTTTATATAACAAAAGAAAAGATGGAGGAGGAGGTGTAATACTGGCTATTAAAAAGTGTTTCACAGTTACTCGCAGATCGTCCTGGGATAGTAACTTTGAGGATATATGGATTTCATTAGAGCCTGCTGTTAACAATGATAGACCTCCATTACATATTTGCGTATGCTATCTTCCCCCGTACCTTCAATCTTCTGACATTGATACATTTATGAAGCATTGCCAAAACATAATACTCAGCAATGGTTCTGTAGGACATTTTTTATTGGTAGGTGATTTTAATTTCCCTGATATAAACTGGATAAAGTCAGATTTTGATTCGCGTTTGTTCCCAACTTCTGGTGCCACGAAAGACCGCTTTCTATTGGACTTTATGACATTATGTGACCTTAAACAATTCAATAGTTCCAAAAATCGAAATAATCGCCTCCTAGATCTTGTTTTATCTACTATAGATGACCTAGCTGTACAAGAAGTTGACCCTTTGTTAAAATTGGATAGTCATCATCCGGCTATAGAAATAAACCTCGATTATACTAAAAGCAAACCTAATTTGATGAAATCCAACTCCAAGATTCTGAAACCAAACTTTCATAAATGCAACTTTGAAAAAACTAAAGATTACTTAAGAAAAATTGACTGGTATGATTTATTGGATGGTCTGGACCCAGATAGTGCCGTTGAAGCTCTTTACGAGAAGGTGAATGCGGCTGTTTTGTTGTTTACACCTTTGAAAAGATATCATCCTCATCAATACCCGTACTGGTTTAGCTATCCTCTTATTGACTGTCTCCGTGAGAAGAAAAAATACCATAATTTATTCAAAAAGTTCGGTAATCCACGAGACTACGATACCTTTACTATGTTGAGAAGTCGTAGTAAATATTTAATAGATCAATGCTATAAAACCATGCAAAAAGAGGTTGAGGACAATTTGAATAAAGACGTTAAGCATTTCTTTAAATTTGTAAACGGTAAAAAGTCCAGCGCTGGTGTCCCAGAATCTATGACTTATGGCGAAAGAACTTCTACGGATCCCAAAGGAGTTTGTGAGCTATTCTCATCATATTTTTCCTCTGTCTACGAAAAGCCTGATAATGGTCAACAACAATTTGATATGCCTGATAAAAATAATCTTACATTATTACATATAAAATTAAGCATGGATGAAATTATTAAGAAAATTCAAACATTAGACACACATAAAGGTCCTGGTCCCGATGGCATTCCAGCTATATTCGTTAAAGGATGTTGCGAGGAACTTAGCTTACCACTGTGTATAATTTTTAATAAGTCACTCAACAGCGGCATTTTCCCTTCTGTTTGGAAAAACGCCTATGTTATCCCAATCCATAAGTCTGGTGACAAAACAAAATGTGAAAACTATAGGCCCATAAGTATTTTGTCTTGTATCGCAAAAATTTTCGAGTCACTTATATATGAGCATATTTACAACCATGTGAAACAAAGTATCTCCAATTCTCAACATGGTTTTGTTTCTGGCAGATCAACCGTAACCAACTTACTTACATACAAAAACTATATCTGTCAAGCATTTGCATCCCAGCAGCAAGTGGATTCGGCTTACACAGACTTTTCTAAGGCGTTCGACAAAGTTGATCACACAATATTGCAGGCAAAATTATTTGCATATGGAATACATGGCAGTTTATTAAGGTGGATAATATCTTATCTTTCTCGGCGAACTCAGATCGTTGCAATCAAGGGATTTCTATCTGATCCAGTGGAAGTAACATCTGGGGTTCCTCAAGGATCTCATCTGGGTCCATTGTTGTTTATTATATTCATAAACGATTTGGTGGATCATATCTCAAGCAAAACCTTATTATATGCCGATGATTTGAAATTATTCCGTATTATTAAGAATATAAATGACTGTCTCTTATTGCAGAGTGACTTAAATAACATTACTGACTGGTGCTCTCGAAATAAAATGTATCTAAATGTAAATAAGTGTTTCACCATTACTTTTACGACAAAAAGAAGCTGGATTAAATTTGTTTATCATGTAAGGGATCAACCGCTGGCTCGTATGAATGTAGTTAAGGATTTGGGTGTTTACTTTGACTCTAAATTGGATTTTAGACATCATTTTGATCATATATCGCAACGTGGTTATCAGTTGGTTGGATTTATATCGCGGGTTATCAAGGAATTCAGAAGATCCTCTACTTTTGTCTACCTTTTTAATGCTTTGATTCGACCTATTCTTGAATATGCATCCGTAGTGTGGTCACCATACTATAGTGTACATTCGGAAAACATTGAACGTGTCCAAAAATGTTTCTTGCGAATTCTATGTCGCAAATGTGGACTTATCCGTCAGCTGCCGTCTTATGACGAGAGGTTAACTTACTTTGGAAGCACGAAGCTGGATAACCGTAGAAAATATTTTGAGCTAGTTTACCTTCATAAGATTATACACTCCTCCATCGATTCTCCCGAATTGCTTAATTTAATTAATTTTAACGGACCGTCTCGCCTCCGTAATCCTCGGATCTTTCGCCTCAACGTTTACAAAAACAATACATCTTTCTTCAATCCAATAGTAAGAATGTGTCGAGATTTTGACGAACTGAGACAGGGTAACTCCGATCTCGACATTTTCAATCCAAACTTGTCACAATTTAAAAGATCTATAATTGCTTCATTAAATATTTAAAATTTCTCAGATATCGATAACTTTGTTTGTTTCAATTCAAACACAACTTATGTTGGATGCTTGTATATTGTTAAATACTTGCTTATACATTAATTTAATCAATCTGTGTACACTGTAGTGGATTATTGACTAGTTATAATATCTTGTACGTGTAAGTTTGTTCTGTATTGTCTTTAATCTGTTTGTGTGCCTTTTTCAATAAAATAAAATAAAATAAAAATAAAATAAAATAAAGATGTGTACCCGTCAATGTTTAATTTTTTTAGCCCCGATAGACATATTACCCCCTTTTCTTCGCTTGAGCTTTATACTTATAAGTTTTTGGTTTTCATATGTATCAATTTTCTGGTTTGTTTTGTCCGGACAACCCCCATCTCATTTTTCATTTGGCTTTTGTTTTTGTTTCTCTCGCAGAGTGCTTACTCCCATACTCCTCTTTCTATGCTTCGGCTTTACCTTCCAAATATGGTTTTCGTACGTTTGGATTCTACATCTGTACTTATATTTCGCCCACCGAACCCCATTTCTTTGTCTTTATTGTGTCTGTTTTGCGGAATTATTTGTTTCTTCTTACACTACTTTTTTCATTCATTTTTATTGTTTCGTATAGGGTAAAAACGGGACCCTATTAATCGCTCCACTGTCCGTCTGTCTATTTGTCTGTCTCTCCGTCCGTATCTCACCAGTATATGTATCTCATGAACCGTGATAGTTAGACAGCTGAAATTTTCACAGATGATGTATTTCTGTTGCCGCTATAACAGAAAATACTAAAAAATAGAATAACATAAATATTTAAGGAGGCTCCTATACAAAAAACGTGATGTTTTTGCTTGTTTTTGCATTATATTATATATTGATAATGGCAACAGGTAGACGATTGAAATATTCATAGAATATGTAGTTATATATATATATATATATATCCCCTAAAAATAAATAATTAAATAAAAAAATAATAATATTAAAGTGGGGCTCCCATGCATCAGACATGATTTTTTTGCCGTTTTTATAGATAACGGTACGGAAACCTTCGTGCGCGAGCCAACTTGCACTTGGCCGGTTTTTTTACCAGCTTTTATTGTGAAAGGATTGAAACTGTAAAATGTTCAAAACGGGATGTTCATCATTAAATAGCTCGTCATCTTCAAATAAGATCAGTGATTTTTTATAATTATCTTCCTCTACCATAAAGTTAAGTACAATGCGAAATTGCAGTTAAATTGGTTGTAAATAACTGCTTTAATTTTTGGTTGCAGGCTTAAACCCGAACAAACATATACACACTTAAAATTAAAGATAAATAAAAACTTATTAAAATATCCCTGCGCATTTTTGGACCGCTGTCTCCATCTGTTGGAGAAATTTGGAACTAACAAGAATTTATTATGGAAATTTTCATGGACTGGTATTTTTCTGTTCTAAAGGAACAAAATATTGTAAATTAAAAATAAGAAAGTCACTTGAAATTTAACTTGGAACAGACAGCGAAAGAAATATTTCCAATCATTGATAAATCAAATTTTCTTGCGCGGCTCGAAGTCTAATCTTTTCGATCGGGTAACTACCGTACTGCGACTGAGCCAACCATTCGATAAGTATAGAGGAGAAAGTACCGTTCTAGTTTATAATTGTTCATGTTTTGTTAGTAAATTTAAATTTAATACACAGAGCATGGATAAAGCAGGCTTCAACGAAATACCGCCGCCACCTAGCGGCGGCTGTGGTTACCGTCAAAATTAAAATTTATTTCAGCGCCATCTTGTAACATATTCAGCCTAAACGTCATTTTTAATTTTCATTTCTCGAAATTCTTTAACATTTATTTAAATATCTCGTAAACGGCTGAACCGATTTTGATGCCCAGCGAACTTGAAAATTGTATTTATAAGACCTATATACATTGTAAATTTCATCTTAATTGGAGCATTGGTTCTAAAGTTATCGTGGAACAAACATACATACATACATACATACATACAAAAAATGTCTTTTCGCCCCAACTTGAATTGAAGACCTCGCTCGCTTCGCTCGCTCGGTCAATGAAAATATGATTGGATTGTTGAATGTCATACGAGCTGTTCTAAACTTAGGCTCCTGGCCCGTGTACCATGAGTTACACGTGAATGGTAAACGATGCCATCTATCGTTACTTGTTACTAATTCGTTATATCGTTAACTATTCAATGACTTGTTTACTCTGCACTGACATCGCAGAAAATGTTCCTATAAATATAGGCTTGTATTAGTTTTCTTTTCTATGACAAGTGTCTAAAACTACTCTGGTTCTACTCATGTTAGAAAAAATATAGTCAACACTGGCTTTTTTAAAAACGTAACCGTACCAAGTACTGTAGTACATTAAATGCGAATAATCATTTTGACAAGTGGATCGTATCCGACGATATTCAATGTTGGTAAACATGA
The DNA here is from genome assembly GCA_947532085.1 of Elegia similella. Taxonomy (NCBI): domain Eukaryota; kingdom Metazoa; phylum Arthropoda; class Insecta; order Lepidoptera; family Pyralidae; genus Elegia; species Elegia similella. Next base: position 682,397 of record OX383939.1, read on the forward strand.
TATTCTTGGATGAAATATTTTACCTATTTGGACGTAGGAACTTAATATAGCATATTCTTTTATTGACCGAGGGAGCTAAGCGAGCTAGATCTTCAGATCGACTTGGGGTGAAAACACATTTATGTATATTATGTAAGTATGTATGTACTATTCATGCTGTAAAAAGATTTGGCAGGCTGTCTGCCTCATTCGAACCCACATGGTGCTTATTTTCTTAAATCGCCTCGTGCGAAATCAGAAGGCCCGCGATGGAAACCGTCACTAGTGTGAGCTTCTAATACTCTAAAAACAAACATGGTAATAAAAACGCACAGACACCTATTCCTCAGACCTCCCGACGAAAGGACAACATTGCCATAAATTTGTATAAGGCTGTAACTGCCTTCACGGACACAAATATGCTGTTTACTGTTGTGTTAGGGTGCGGGTGCTACGGGCCAATGTAAATAAGTAATAACACCATGTCCGGAGATAGATTTTGTGAGGCGACCATACAAAAATTGTTTTTCAATATTATGCTAAAGAACTGGAATAATCTAGCCGAAGACCGAACAGAATGGAAGAAATGGAGGGAGGCCTTTGCCCAGCTGTGGGACAGTTAACGGCTTGGATTGAAATGAATTATACCTACTATTATACTTCTTATGTATTACTATACTACTTCTTATATAAAAATAGAGATGTGTTCCTCAATATTTTACGATTTGCCTGAAAAGAGAAACAGCTGGTATATTCTATGTTTATTCTTCTCTTCTCGTAGACCAGCATGCAAGAGAATCATAAGATAACGGTTTGATACTCGTATCTTTATCGAAGTGACTTTTATTTATCGCGTACACAAAGGCGACTGGTCAGTGAAAATAAAAATCTATTCGATATTTAGCGAAAGCTTTCAACGACAATAAAGCTAATAAAGAGTCCCTGCTCGCACATTCCCAGTGTAAGTAAGGACTTACAAATAGAGCGGCCATGCGGCTGGCATTTGAAGGACATTAGATACTTTGAAAAATCTGCAGTGAAAATAAAAACCAGTTCGATATTTAGCGAAACCCTTCAGGACAATACAGCTAATAAAGTGTCGCTGCTTGCACATTGCCAATAAAACTAGAGAACTTACAGGGGACCATACGTTTGGCGTTTGTAGGACAACAGTCACTCTTCCCCGAGAAAATGGCTGGAAGTAAATCCCCAAAACAATGGGATGAATAGCAGGGCAGTGAAATTCTCTAAAGTAGTCAAAATGCTCCTCAGTTCATTAATAGACGTAAATATTAGTATCTTATTTAACCATTGCTAGCCTACGTGTCTCCATCTTTGTCTTTTGCATTTCTTCTCCACAACTTGGAAACAACTTTTGCTATGAAGATGTCTTCCGGATTTTTCACTTTCTCTATTGTTCTTAACGCAATTACAGTTAACTGTCAGATAAGGTAGTGGTGTCAAATAATCAATAACAAAACGTTATGCGTGCTAATCAATTAGGAATTATTTTACTTTGTTATTCTTGGATTCGCTGGAAACTTAAGTGCTTGCTTAAGTACTTGAAATATAATGTGGGATTACTTTTTAATTTTGTTATGTAATAACTACTTATATTTTATTTATTTTGGCATAAGTGAAAATCCTCCATTTAGTCTCGATTTTCGTGGGATCTGGTAACCCTAAGGTGCGAGAGACGACGGTTCTGGGTTCAATTCCCGCAGCGATGAGACAATACCCTCGTAATGGCCGACGGGCTAAGGCTATTGACAGTTTCTGGGAAATCTGGGAACGCGGGAAAGTGTTAATACATTTTTTCGCTTTTACTACAAGAATTTACTTGTCAACATGAAATTACGTAAGCTATCATTGCAGATTTAATGGTAATAATTTATTATTTAAAATATTTGATTTTACATCCATAGATTTAAAAACACGTTTTCACTTAATTTATGAAAACATACCAGAAAGAGACGAATAAAAACTATTAAAGAGAGGAAGACTGTCCAAACGTTCTCCTTTAAAAAAGCAATAAATAAGGATACAAATCAATCTGTAAAAATACATGTACAAGTGCCCTTCGACAACATTTGTATATTTGATTTGTTGAATCTTTCTACACAGATATTTAAAAAGGGTTGTATGTTCACAAATGTGACTTTCCACCGCGCTCCGGGCTGACATAATGGAATGGGGCTTAGTTTAATATAGTATGGCCTATATGGGGTCAGGGGCGTCGTCCTCAGCTTGGCCGGTGGTTGCAAGTAGGGCATCGGGTACGCGCGCCCGGCCTTCCGAGCTGCTAGCGACGTATGGCTATCACTAGGACACATGGACTGATGCTCTAGAAATGTGGTGCTGGAGGAAGATGTTAGGAATATCGTGGACAGATTTCCGCACCAATCTGTCAATACTCCAGGAACTCGCCATCACGCAGCGTCTGTCGACCGTAATACAGTCGCGCGTACTACAGTACTTCGGACACGTCTCTAGGCGGGGTAACGACTCCATAGAGCGGTTGGTTATAGGGAAAGGTGGAGGGAACTAGACCGCGCGGCAGATCACCTATGCGCTGGACTGACCAAGTGAAATCTGCAGTAGGAAATTGTGTTTCTGATTGCGTCAGACAGTCTGCCAACAGGGAGAGATGGCGGGAAATCGTGCGAAAAGCTGTGTCCGCCTCTACCACCGACGTGGACGCCTCAACGTGACCACGACCGCTCTGACAAGAGCGAAACGACAAAGAAGAAGTATCCCAACGCCTTCATTCCCTTTCCAAATGTAACAAATTCCTATTCTTTCACTTTCACAAAAAGCCAAAGAAACTGCACTCGCCACCCGCCTGCCAAGCGTGGTGAGTACGGCGATATAAAGGATATTGCTCTACTCACCACGCTGGACCCATGAAAGGAAGAATGTTTGAGAGACGCCTTTATGCAGCAGTGGACTTCTTACGGTTGGAATGATGATGATGGTCGATACACATATTTATAAAGTTACTAGCTTTGGGATGATGCGTGTCGATCCCTCGGTAACTGTCCCGGGATAAAATGTACACTATTTCCTTCTCCGTAACCCAGGGGTCAACGGGCATGCAAGAATTTATGACGATCGGTTCAGTAGTAGGGCGTGAAGGAGTAACATACAAACAAACTCATTTTCGCTTTTATTACATTGGTAAGGATTTATCAAGATTAAATAATAAACAGCCCTGTCGACGCTTCTTCTATGAAAAATACTTAATCTGTGGAACAGGATGTCCCATGGAACCAATGATTAGACAACAGCAACGCGAGAACCAATGAGGATCGAGATCCTGGCAGACATCAGCACATGGTCGTCCGTTTCCAAAAAGAGGCCCTGTCCCAAAAGACTTTTTTCTCATGGCTCTCTCTCTCACGATGTATATCATGGCGATGCGCACTCATCATAAATATTTTATAACATATTATTTCATTTCATAACCTAGCCAAAGCCGCAGCTTGCAGCGACAAGCCCTTTTTAACCCCTTAATTTCCGTCAAATGTGACACGTACAAACAGCGACCGAAACTAAAACAAATTGCACTAATCATTTAAATTACAGACCACGTTTGTCATTCCTTTAATCATATCGCATAATGTCTGCCGGACAAAGTGGCCAATTTGTACGCACGCAGGCAGAGCCCTATTAAACCCGAATAAACCCGTGCTGAAGAGCCGGCGGTGAAGCAAAGGGTACAGCGGGCTGCAGATCAAGGATTACATACTACATGTTTCACTTTCAGGTATCGCAAGGGTACAATGTTTCTCGTCGTAGTCACTTAGGCTACAATTTGTCCCAAATCTTGCGAAAAAAATATTTCCCATGAAAATTGGCTGATCAGAAGATCAGATGACGATATGAATTCATGGCCCTAGGAATAGGTTATTCAGTACCCATTTAGGGCTAAATTCACGCATACAATGCCGATCACCATGTGTTGACGACACGCTGCTTCTGAAAATATAAAATATAAAAATTGGGATAAATGTAAAACTAAAATACTTCATACTTACCACTGGATCTGTAACCTGTAAGAAAACATTATATTAATAAAATAATATGCAAGGAGGAAGGTACTCATAAGCATCTATGTACTTACCTATGCTTTACTTCAAAAGACGGCCCCCCCGCACAGCCGGGTCAGTCGCACTAATGAGATGCAACAGGACGCTTGTGTGTTCATGTCCTCCGCGCACCGCGATTCGCCAAATTCTCGGTTGTTTTCATTGAAACCTTTTACCAGGATCCTATCACCAACACCATGGCTCCGCTCGCGTCTTTCTTAAGAGACGTACGCCAAAAGACTCGATAAATAAAAGCGAATAATTTTTATTTAAAATTGGATACCTCTCTGTTTGAACGTATTACTTATTATTTTCTTTTTTTTTAATTAACCTATATTGTCCCACTGCTGTTTATTATTTGTGCAAAATCACGGAGGAGCGTCGCGGGGAGTCAGGAGCCCGATGACCTAGTGGGTAGTGAGCATATTTAGCGCTTACGCATGGTAAGCAACCCCGGGCGCAATCCCCACTAGGATGGGTGTGTGACCGCAAGTGGCATAAAAATATATCGAGCTTCTTCATGCTTCGGAAGGCAAAAGATGGTAGTCAATAAGCTATGGCAGATGCTTTTAGTCAGCATGAAAAATCTTTTACCAGTGTTGGCTACTTACACACACGATAAAAACAAACCTACGTAAGTCATTGTGAATTATATAGATATATAGGCAGAGAGACGCATTTTTTTTTAAATCTATGTATACAGTCATTTTTTTTAAAATCTATATATATATAGGTAGGTATCTATATACATAGATAAACGGCTAAAGGCTTCAGAGCGACCGTTTATTCATGCACAATAATTAATACCTTCATGAAATGATTGACGCGTTGGAGCAAAATAGCCAGATACGTTATTGAATGATGTCTGTACTGACCTACTTGTATGTCGGTATGCCAACACAACCTTACAGATATAATATGATGCTTTACAAAGGAAGTAATTCCAGGATTATTCCCCTCTGATGATAGGATAGCGCTCTCTAGAGCGAACGACAAAGGCTTCGGTTTGTTCATGCATAATTAATACCTACTCATGGAATGATTGGTGCGTTGGAGTAATATCCAGATGGGTTATTGAATATGTTCCTCTACCTACACGTTAGTACCTTATGTATCTACTTATATATGACACAATATTATTATCACCATTGCGTGAAAGGATAGAACGATATGGCGTATGGCTTGGTATGGCGGCATCTTCAATAATTTTGAGTTGAGAAAAATATTTTTGCCTGCAGCCATTTAAAAAAATCTGTTATAAAATACTAACAATTAGTGAATTGTTAATCACTGATACTGTTAATAAGCCGTGTGGTATTCGGCAGAGTAGAATAGGACCACTCCAAGTCTTCCCGTGGAAGGAAATACAAGCTAAACAAAGCTTATAAACATCTGTGAGACCTCTCCAACCCGTCTGGCCAGCGTGGAGAGTGTAGGCCAAGTCCTCTGGCTGCTCGGGCCAAGTATGGCTCTAGTAGTACATAGAGGGTCTTGCTCCTGTAGTGGAGACTAAAAAGGACCTGATGATGATACTGTTAATTATATGCTTCAAACATAGAAGCAATCTATACATATAATAAAACAGTAAAAATATTTTGTCTGTACATTTAGAATTTTTGACTTAATTGGATAGAGGGACACTTAAAAAGAATAATAGAAAGCAAAAAAAATTTTTTGGAATTTCTTGTCTGTCTGTCTGTCTGTCTGTCTGTCTGTCTGTCTGTCTGTCTGTCTGTCTGTATGTATGATCACGATTATCTCCGAAAATACTGAACCGATTTACTTCAAACTTTCACCAATTGCTTTGTTTTAACTTAGCAAAACATTTAAAGTTTGTTTCATCGAAATCGGTTAATTAAAAAAAAAGTTATCGTCATTTAAATGAACTCAAGGCATGAGTTTGCCTGCAAACATATAGCAAAAATAAAATAAAATAATAAGTGACATAAGAAAATTAAAATCCAAAGTCAATTCATCATCATTATACGACAGCATTATACCTATCCATACTATCCATTGTAATCCATACTAAAAAAAAAGGAGAAGCTGACTGACTGACTGACATATCAACGCAGGGCCTAAACTATAAGGGTTAGGAACTTGAAATTTTGCACAGGGGTTCCTTTTATAACGTAGGAGAGCACTAAGAAAGGATTTTTGGAAATTCATCTCCTAAGGGGGAAAAACGGGTTGCAAAGTTAGTATGAAACTTTGTCGTTTTTGAAGTTATTCGAATGAAATTCAGCATGAAGGTTCTTTACTGAAAGGCATGAAACACGAGTAAAATATTTTTCTCAAAAATCATCCCTTAAGGGGGTATAACGGGGATGCAAAGTTAGTATGAAACTTTCCGTTTTTGAAGTTATTCAATTGAAATTCATTATTAAGGTGTTTCATTGAAAGTCATAAACTAATGTATTCCGGGTAATTCTACTGTTCCTGAGAAATCGACAGTTACGCGGGCGGAGCCGCGGGCCAAAGGCAAACCTGACTTATATAGCAACGCACAGCCGAAACTACTGTGCGCAGAAACTGAAATTTGCCACAGGGATTCTTTTTATGATGTAAATGAGCACTAAGAAAGGATTTTTAGAAAATCAAAGGGGTTGGAGTTGTATGGAAATTTTCTCATTTCTGGACATAGAAGTATAAAAATAAGTATATATGTTTACATTACAATTAAAAAGATCTGTGAAGTTAAAATGGACGAAATTTCTCCTTGAAGGGGTAGAATAGGTGGGGTAAAGTTTGTATGGATTTTTTATTTACTTAGAAATATGACAATAAGAAGTTCTCCATTACAATAAAAAAATATCTGTGTACGTGAAATGGGCAAAATCCCCCCTTAAGGTCTAAAGATCTATGCAGGTGAAATGTATTAAATTCCCCCTTAAGGGGAAAAAGCAAAGGGGCAGGGGTTTGTATGAAATTTTTTATCATTTCTACTGTTCCCAAGGGAACGACATTAACGCGGTCGGAGCCGCGGGCAACAGCTAGTATTTAAATATAGTACAAGTAAACAACCCATCGACCGACCGATAGGTGTGTGGTTTCTGGCAGAGTAGAATAGGACCACTCCTAGTCTTCCCATGCAGGTGAGAGGCGACTTAGGAAATACAAGCTAAACAAAGCTTATAAACATCAATGAGACCTCTCCAACCCGTCTGGCCAGCGAGGAGAGTGTAGGCCAAATCCTCTGTGTGCTCTGGCCAAGTATGGCATATCGGGTAGTACATAGAGGGTCATGCTCCTGCAGCGGAGACAATAAGATCTGATAATGATGAAATAACCCATCATATTCTGATATCAGTGTAAAAACTCCTGTTAAACGAGAAAGTCGGCATATATCAAAACAGTAGAATTTATGTTAGCATTACTGTTGTCGTTTGTGTTTGTGATCGCTCAATATCCCCCGAGAGCCCTCAAAATGGTACATGCATATTTAAACTCCCGGCAGCGTTGCGAAACAAGGTACCTATGTACCTACAATGACTACGAGTGTGTGCCGAACAATAACAACAATTGATGTACGAACTACGAACAGACATATCAGAAAAATAACATTTGGTATCATTATTAAATGGATCAAGAAAATTCACACGCGAGGCAGTACCTAATAAGTAGTACATTTACACTGTCTACGAATAAGTAATATGTTAATAATACGAATAAGTAATAAGTACAAAGACACTGCTCTGATCAAACTTGTCATACTTTTGACAGCTACGGTGTATAACGATTTAATGGTAACTTCATCGTCCATTACGATTTACATATCTTAAATAAAAATAGTCAATCATACGAAAGCCACGATGGTTGCGCGAATGGGGTTTAAATGGACTGTATATTTAGGGAATAATTACGGGATAAAGGGGGCTATTATGTAGGAAAAATGAAGGAATCTCTCACCTCGCAATACTGCAACTGGCGATCACGTGACAACTCGTGGCTGCACTTTCCGACGAGCACGAATCTTCAAATCCTGGGTTTAGCACTTTTAGAGGGGCCCCTTAACTTTCTCGAACACAATAGCACAAATAATTAGTGTTTATGCGACAAATCACTCGTATTTCGTTCGCGATGTGAATCGAGTTATGCGGCGGTAAGCGTGTATTTTTATTAGGCGCGCGCGCGGCTTGCGCTCGGAGCGGAGAGGGTGACTGGCGAAAACTATCTTCGCTAGTGAAGGGAGTAGTGATGCGGACGAAACGATAATATAGTGAAGCGAATCAGGTTTAATAAATAAGAACGGCGCAACCATTTCCCCCCGGCTTGAAGGGATCTGAGATGCCTTCGAAACAAATAAATTAAAGAAGTAAGACTAAATAAACTAAACCTAAACAAAAGTAATTGAAATGAAAGCTATTGCCTAGGTAGCGGGCACAGACGTACAACTGGGCGTAAATACGAGCCAGTAGCAGTCTTTACTCGAGCAACACGCACTATGCCATCAGTGGCAGGAAAAACTTCCTCTATAACCCCTAGAGGCCAATGAAGAGGAGGCGCTGTAATAAGGATTACGACAGTGCCTGTTGTGATCGGGTTAGTAGGTGTATTCCATCTATCGCGAGACTGCAAAGTATGTAAATACTCGGACCTCCAACGGTTCCAAAACGATTGGACTAACTTGTCCAACAAATCATGACGAGAGAGAACATGAAGTCTATCCTCATCGATGTCGCGAGCGGGTAAATATTTTAAAGGAGTTAAACTTAAAAAGTGTGCGGGCGTAAGCGCAAGCGGTTCAGAAGGATCGCTTGAGAGCGTTCTACAAAGAGGTCGAGTATTCATTATAGCTTCGATTTGTGCGAGTACAGTTGTCATTTCTTCAAACGATAAGATTTGTTCACCTATCACGCGAAATAAGTGCATTTTAAGTGTTTTTATATTCGACTCCCAGCTGCCTACAAAGTGACTTGCAGCGGGAACATTGAACGACCATGTTGAGTCAGAAAACGCGTACACGCACTTAATAGGTATACGGTTGTTACAAGCGGTTATTATGTTATTTAATAACTTTGCGAGCAAGAGTGCTGCGCAGAGCTCGAGCCTAGCCAAAGAGACTACTTTGCGAGGTGCAACTTTTGATTTAGCACCCATAAGATACACCTTGTGGACGTCATTGACTTTGACTAGGAAGTACACCACGCCTCCATATGCCTTTTCGCTAGCATCAGCGAAGCCGACGATGATTACTTCATTACCTCTGGTAATGCCAACGTGGCGTGGGATTTCAATTCGTTCCAATGATGCTCCTCTCTGAAGCGCTTCCATGAGGAAACAATATTGTCAGGAGGTACGTCATCCCAACCGCAACCGTTTAACCAAAGCTCTTTAATGAGTAGCTTTGCAAATAACACGACTGGGGCTACGAGTCCCATTAAATCCCAGATTCTAGCGACGCAGGACAAAATGGCGCGTTTTGTACACTTCTCAGCGGGTTTAAAAATTGTAATACTGAACAAGTCAGATTTGTGTGACCAATTTAAACCGAGAACCTTATGCGAATCAGACTCGTCTAATTCCTTGACGGACGAGAGCCTGTGCGAAGTAGGTATAGAGTCCAAGACAGTTTGCGAATTGCTGGTCCACTTCACGAGGTCGAATTGACCAGCCTTCATGAGCGCGATGACTTCAGCTGCTATAGATATGGCTTACGCCTCATCTTCTACAGAATAGACGTAATCGTCCATAAATATCCCCGTTTGAAGCGTCTCATTCGCGTTGGGGAAGGTCTCAGCTTCGTCAGAAGCCAACTGTCTTGTTGTGCGGAGAGCGTGAAAGGGACTTGATTTAAGGCCAAAACAAACGCGGTTGAACTGATAAACCTTAAGTGGTTCGTCAGGCGAAAAGCGGTAAAGAATGCGCTGGAATCTACGATCGCATTCGCGGATTCCAATGCATAAAAACATTTGCCTAATATCGGCTGAAAGCGCAATAGGAAACAATCGAAAATTAATGATTATATTGAATAAATTTCCTTGTAGATTTTGACCATTATATAAAAGATCATTAAGCGAAACGGATGTGCTAGTTTTAGCACTCGCGTTTAAAACAATACGAAGCTTGGAAGTGAGCTTATCCTCCCGAATGACTCCGTGATGCGGAATTATGTAAGATGGTTCCTCCATTTCGGGAGGTGCGGGTGAGAGGTAGCCCTTCTCTAAATATTCTCGAATTATATCATCGTAAGTTTGTTTCAATTTAGGTGAAGCAAGCATTTTGCGTTCAAGACAGAAAAAACATTTTTCTGCTAAGCGGCGCGAGTCACCGAGAGTCGATGGGTCGCCCTTAAATGGGAGCGCGACAGTATAACGACCATCGACATCGCGTGACGTAGTGCGACGATAAATATCCTCACACACCTTATCATCTGGGCTCAGAATCGGCGGAACGTCCACCTCCTCGAGTTCCCAGAATTTGCGGATGGCGGCCTCCCTGGGGTCGCCGAAACAACAATTTGATACAGTAGTAAATGAAGGTGCGGTAGCGGGAGCGGTAGCGGGAGCGGTACCCATAATTACGTACCCTAGAACGGTTTGTAATGCGAAAGGTGCGATATTTGTGGACTCACATTGAATCTTTTGAGATAATAGGAGGTGCGGGAAAATTGATGCACCGACTAAAACGTCGATTTCTCCTGGAATGTGATATGTATCATCGGCCAATGGCAACCCCTCAAAGTTTGTGAGCATAGACACATTGACGTTGACGGTAGGCAGACGCTCGGTTACCTTATCGACGATTAGTGATTCCATATTGAACTTTATGGCTTTATTTAGCCGCGAATAAAATTCCAGGTGTACGGAACCTTGGATAGTCTTAGTGGTACCTCCTATACCTTTAACGATAGTGTTAGTCGCTCTTTGACGCGAATTTAATCCTAGGCGTTCGCAACATTTTCTAGAAACGAAATTACTCTGCGAAGCGCGTATGTAATGTTCACGACCTTGAGTGTCAAGCATCACAACGCGCGCGGTAGCCAACAAAACTGTGGTAGGTACATGTCGGTTATTTGCCGAAAAAGTACACAACGAGACATCATCCGTGTGGCCACTAGCAGGCGACGTCACAGGTGCCCGTGAGCATGGGCTGTTCACATGCGACGGTGGCGCCGCGGATACTGTACTACCACTAACATCATTGGCATTTATAGTAGAAGTAGCGGGTTTATTTTCAAAATGTAACATCGTGTGATGCTTAAGTTGACATTTACGGCAAAGCGAATTAGACTTACAGTTAGATAAACGGTGCTTCGCGCTCAAACAGTTAACACAACACGATTGCGACTTAACAAATTTAAAACGCTCGATAGGAGTTAAATTTTGAAAGCTCGAACATTTATACAAATGTTCATGCGCGGAGTTGCATAATGAACACCGAGGTTGAGAGGGCGCGGTAGACGTATTGATAAAGCTATGCGTTGATTTATGCGGTTTTGATGTCGTGTCTGTGGGACGATCGACAGTCTTATTAACTTCCTTGGAAGTGCGTTGCAAAATTTTAAGTTGATCGCGAACAAATGTAACTAGGGTGTCGAAAGACGGAATATTAGATCCCCTATTATCTAATTCAAAGGAGCGAGCGGTTTCGGGATCCAACTTCTTCAAAGCGATATACATAAATACTAAGTCTGACAGGTCATCAACCTTCAGGTTTTTGAGTGCTGAAACCGAAGTGACCAATTTATCAAGAAATATCTGTAAATTATTTACATGAGCGGAATTAGAAGACTTTAACTCAAAAATTTGATCTAAATATGAAGTTGCAAGCAACCTTTTATCTTATTCTATTTATTAAAGTCTCTAAAATAATTTTGTAGTTCTCAGCGCACGGAGTAATACCTGCGAATACCGATTGAGCCTTATTTGTCAATTTGCCTATCAAATAATGTAATTTTTCAGAGTCCGACAGGGTCGGGTTATCATGTATGACAGTTTTAAATGCAGAATAAAATAGCGGCCATGACTTAATGTCTCCATTAAATTCAGGAAGCTGAATTGGTGGCAGTTTTGGTCTGTCACGCTTGATAAAGAGTGAATTATTCTGTAATTCAGGCATAGGCTCAAGCGATTTTGCGGCAGTATAAATCCTCAAAAGTAAGAAGCGGCTGGTAGTTAACCATGTATTTAGGATTTAAGCTCGATTCAATGGAATTAATTTTATCCAAAATATTTTCAAAGTCCGTACGCAACCTGTCTACGGTTTCAATATCACATAAAAACGATTCTTTAATACGTGGATCAGATAAATCTTTCGACCTATTAGCGATAGTTTGTATGCGTGTGAAAATTGCATCTCGCTTCGCGTGAAGAAGTGACAACTTGCTTTCGTCTTTCTCCATGATCAACTATGCGCGAAATAAACAACAAGAAACGAATTAATATTGCACTTTCCGGTTTGTCAGCCTGTATAATTTATACGACTGATCACCCTGTATATTGCATACGGCAACACACTGTATAACGGTGACACCCTGTATTGGTGGTGCGGCGCGGTTTTATTTATATAAGTTAGTACTTTGACTTGAGTTTCAGAATTGATGACAAACTGTGCAATATTAATCCGCAATAACACCCTATTAATTAATGAGCGTAATTGCGTAATGAAATTATATAAGTTTTTTAACCTCGATCACAACGACGAAACAAATACGTGTATCCAAACTCGTTATGTAACTAATAACTTAATTACAAAGTTTTATTATTAGAAAATTAAACTTATGTATTTTGTATTATATATATAACACATAAGTTTTGCGGTGCGGCTCATTTACAAATTGCAGCAGCTATACTTCCTATTTAGGTATGTATAGTGCGGCGCGTATATACGTATATATTAACAATAGCTGCAATTATGTAAAATGACATTAGTATGTAACTGACCCATTACCTAGTGAATAGCTTTGAATTAAGCGGAGCGGGGGGGGTGTATTATAATAAAATAGACAAAGTATCACTAGATCAGGTTTGATTACGTAGGATAATCGTATAAAACGATCATGAGACAACGAAATTAATGTTGAAAATTGTGGGAGGTAGATTTGAAATTAATTATCACTCCACTTCGATTTTCAAGTAAAACATGAATTAAGCAATAATAGTATGCTATATGAACACAATATTAATTTACTAATGCGAATATTAATATCCGAATTTGGAATACTGACGTTGATTCGTAAAAATGTTATGGGAAAAGATTGTTCGATATCCCGTTATGGAACCAAATTACTGGATTTATCCGGCTCGTAATGACCAAAAATAATGGCTTTATCCGGCTCGTAATGACCAAAAATAATGGATTGCGCGAATGGGGTTTAAATGGACTGTATATTTAGGGAATAATTACGGGATAAAGGGGGCTATTATGTAGGAAAAATGAAGGAATCTCTCACCTCGCAATACTGCAACTGGCGATCACGTGACAACTCGTGGCTGCACTTTCCGACGAGCACGAATCTTCAAATCCTGGGTTTAGCACTTTTAGAGGGGCCCCTTAACTTTCTCGAACACAATAGCACAAATAATTAGTGTTTATGCGACAAATCACTCGTATTTCGTTCGCGATGTGAATCGAGTTATGCGGCGGTAAGCGTGTATTTTTATTAGGCGCGCGCGCGGCTTGCGCTCGGAGCGGAGCGGGTGACTGGCGAAAACTATCTTCGCTAGTGAAGGGAGTAGTGATGCGGACGAAACGATAATATAGTGAAGCGAATCAGGTTTAATAAATAAGAACGGCGCAACCACACGATGTATTCTAAATTGACGATCAAAAATAAGCAAGTTGGTCGGCCGAGCAAAAGCAAAAATCAAAAAAAACCGACCAAGTGCGAGTCGGACTCGCGCACTAAGGGCTCCGTACCTATAAAAATGGCAAAAAATCATGTCTGATGTATGGGAGCCCCTTTAATATTTATTTTATTATTTATTTACTAAATATTCTGTGAATATATCAAGCGTCTACCTGTTGCCGTTATCTAGAGGGAGTGCTTTCGAGTTGCGCGCAAACCTGAAAATCAGCTTTAAGCTGTAATCGAAGCGCCACTGAAATTGCCGAAAGCCACCGAAACCGTGATCGGTTCGGCCGACTAAATCAAGTCGTGTAACGCGATGTAGGTCTTACACCGGCACCGTATACATATGAATATATGCACGATGTTTTCCTAGAAACAATTAATGGCAAAGAAAATGACCGTAATTGCCTGATAGCTACAGAGAGTTACAGTTCAGTTGAGATGAAATTGAAACCAAGCGATTATATACTCTTTGATTGAAACGATTGATCTTCCGGGATCTAATAAATGCTTCCTATGGCAGGCACTACTGCCTCTGTGGTCCAGTGGTTAAGGCGTTTGCCTGTAGACCCGGGGTCGTGGGTTCGATTCCCACGGGAAGCATACCTTATGCTATAAGACTGCGGGATTTTTCTTCTTAATTCAACTTGACTTATTTTTAGTATGAAAACGGCAGATTCGCGTTCAAAAAATATTGGTTGACGCGACGTTAAAACTATTTTGTATCAAAAAATTTAATGAATTTTATCGGAGAAATTTGCCGATTACCGCGTTGTTAAGAGGAAATGGAAAATAAGTATTTGTAAAATCTATTGCTGTGGCGCCGTGCTCAAATAACCTCCGCAGAGTGCGATAGAGAGAACTGCAGCTTGGACCAAAAATACCTATGAAAAGTACACAAAATGAACGCTTCGTAGTCCCTTGATTTAGAACTTAACCGATTTATTTTTAGATTAAAAGCTATGGCTGTGTTTCTATGTTTACTTTTTCTAATATAATCGCGTCAAATTTGTTTTCTTTATGTTTGAACACAACGAAAATTCTTATCAATTTTTCAGGATTTTGAAAGTTCTTAACTCTTTAAATAATTCAACTATGAAAAAAATAAAATATAGGGACATCCTAATATATCCACAGATTTTTTTCGTAAAAATCTTTGTTCTACTGGTTCTATCCGTCGAGGAATCAGGAGACTACGCTAGTATGGAAACACAACCCTACTATTTCCTCTAAATGCGTGATGAAAAACGTCAAAAAGGCTTCGCAGCCTTTCTGTATAAGATCATCTGATCACACAACTCATAGTGACATCTATCCGAGGTCCACGACCAGGGTAAAACAATTCCACGCCCTACGCAGGACGCTGGCAGGGTTGTTAGCAAAACACTCACAGCTACAAACCCATTTTTTAGTTTAGCGTGACGCCGGTAGATGGCAGCACCTATTCAAGCATATGAGAAAATGTGCGTGGCATAAATGGAAACTCAAACTATGCTAGGATGAGAGAACAATATATTGTTCTGAGGTGTTGTCATTGTCATGGATCCATGATAAGGCGGGCAAAGACGGACCCAGCAATTTCTGGAACGGCAACTCTGATACTCTGATACAAATAGCATAGAGATAATAAAGATTAAAGATCTATGGGTCTATGTTTGAGGTGTAAATCTCAGAACAAGGTGAAGTGTAAGTAATATATATTTTTTTAATTAGTTAATTATTTTTTAAAGTGAATATATAATATTCTGTATATTCTGTGAATATCTCAAGCATCTACCTGTTGCCGTTATCAATATCGAGCAAAATTAGCAAAAAAAATCACGTTTGTTGTATGTGAGCCCTCTTAAATATTTATTTTATTCTGTTTTTTAGTTAACAGAAAATTTCAACTGTCTAACTATCACGGTTCATGAAATACAGTCCAGTGACAGACAGACAACCGGACAAACAAATAGACACGGACAGCGGAGCCATATCGATAGAGTCCCGTTTTTACCCTTTGGATACGGAACCCTAAAAACAATAAGAAAAACAAGTGTTGCTTGAGCAACAGACAATATTGTATGGAATTCTGTTCATCATTATGATTTTGATACTAGTAAACATTATGGCTTGTAAATGAACTGTTTCTCATTATTAATTGTATCGCAGTTTGTATTTGACTGTAGAAGATTCTTGTTTCGCGTACTATAGAAACAAAAGATGAATGAGAAACTTACTTCAGAAAGATAATATTTGCAGAAATCTCTCTACCGGTTTGATATAGATAGCAGAAATAGATCCCGTCATCACATCACTATTAGTCAGTGGTATTGCTTAACACTTTCGCTGACACTGCCCGCCTGTTGACGTAATTCTATTGTTATTTCTATTGTGCCTGGTTCAGTGTCAGTGAAAGAGTTTACATTACCCACCGTGCCACCAGGGGTAAGGTAGGTCTGTAGTGGATTATTCATAGTACGGAGATATTAAACTACCTTCATGGTCTATGATATATGTAATGAGTATTGCGGTAGTGGTTCAGTAGCTAAGAGCGCCCAATAGGCGAAAGGTCACGGGTTCAAACTCCACTCGGCCCGACATTATTTAGAAAACCAAACTGACTCAGGTATAAACCTACTTCCGGTGAAGGAAAACTTCTAAAAGCAACCTGTGGTGGTGGTGTCCACTAGTAGGTCCCCTAGTGGATTGTCCACTAATGTATGAAATGGAGAGGGCGATGCAAACCACTTCATTATTTCCAGCAAGAAATAGTAATTATGTGGGTTTGTTTCCATTCAATGACACCAAGAGCTTAGCTCTTAAATATCACAGTTTATTAACCACAGAAATAGTTATTAACTCCAGAGTTTAGGTTAAAAACAAAGATAAACATATAACGATAAAAATATAATTTACTATCAAAGCACAAACAAGACTTCAAAAACTTCTACGAGTATTTCTTGGTGAACTCCACGTGGAACTTCTGGAAGATGTCCAGCATCTCCTGCAGCAGCGCGGGCTGCGGCAGGATGGTGGTGCGGAAGTGGTACGTGCCCGGCCGCTGCCCGAACCCACTGCCGGAGATAACGCAGATTCCTGGAAAAACAAACAATATTTTAACATGTTAATTCATAATTGTTAAATTAATTTATGCACGGTTCGGTGTCGATGCAGCGCGCAGTAGTACTTCAAGATTGGCGGGTGTCTCCGGAAGAACAGCGTCGGGGTATTGCGAGATGCCTTGGTGTCGTGTCTTATTCTTACTTTCAATTTCTAGGTAATAGACACGCGCTTTTATTAGCGTAACGTAGTAGTCTGTCCATTCAAATGGTTTGCGCGCTTTGACAAGGCGACGCCGGCAGCCGACAAAAGAAGTATCGGCGCCAGCCAAAGGCGCTATCGGCAGCTTCAAAAAGTCTGCACGCGCTGTACAGACGCAGTATGTTGATGCGTCGCGCGGAACGGTTCGCAGCGAGTTAAGTACACGAATAAAAATGTTTTTTCGTCCTTGGGAAGATAAAGTCGGTTCTTAGCAATTTTTTTTAATTGCATTGCATGCAATTTGTATTAAATATTATTTTTTTATTTTGTTATTTTTATTTACTTTCCAAAATATCCTGTGGGTGTGCAAATTATTTGTGTTATAACATGTTTTTGGCACACATTAATTTCACGCTGCTGACTATTAAACGAGTGATTTTTTTTCATATAAACCACCCTTGCTCGGCTCGGACACTTTTGAAGATAATACATAGATATAGTTTGTACTGTTTATGAGAATATTATTGAGAACATCTGAACTGACGCACACACAGACGATATACACGTGCATGTGAAAAAACAATCATGTCTCACTCGCAGTCGTACCTGTGTTTTCCAGTAGCTCGAACGCGTAGAAAGTGTCTGGAGGTTTATTGTCTTTCTTGGCAGCCTCAATGGCTTTGGGAGGAAGCTTGAAGCTCGGGAACGCGTACATGGCTCCCTGGAAATTGCATCGTGTTTGTTTCAGTCGTACCTGCTTGCTTTAGGCTCAAATTATATGCGTCTGCATGACCGAGCGACCCGACCGCTACACCACGAAAAAGCAAGCAACTGTATGCAACGAATTATTTGAATGGCGGTGCAGCTCGCCTGGCAGGCGAGGTCTGCTTGAAGCTGCTCGGTCGCGCGACTCAACGTTTCCCAGTGTTCAGTTTCCTTTTTAATATCAAACAAAAGTGCTTTATAATAAATTACATGACAAAGTAATAACTATTATAGGCATAAACTAAAATTAAAGTTGACAAAAACAAAGCAATGTTTTTTTTTTCATTTTATTGTGGCGTCAGTGGAGGGTTAAGGCCTACCGTCAAGATCGGGCAGAAGGCCTGCACCTTGTTACTACACCTTGCAGGTGTGTGTGTCGATTTGCAGCCCCCAAAATAATTATAATCACATATTTACTAGCTGGTGCGACGCAAAGTTCTCGCCCAGGGCCAGTGGCGTAACTACAGGGTGGCAGTGCTGGCAAAATGCCACGGGCCCCCGGTCCTAGGGGCCCCGGACAGAAGTAACAGAGGAGGGGGGAAACCAAAGCTAAACCAGCAAAAAGCCGCCCAAGCTGAACTCAAACTCTCATGGGCCAATTGTATGAATTTGCTACGGGGCCCAAATGGTTAGGCCACTACCCAGGGCAACTGTTAATGCTAAAACCTGTACTACAATCACCTGAACAACGTTGCACTTGAACCCCTCCATCTTGTTGAAGGTCTCCACAATCATGTGGGATCGCTTCTTCAGCGAACCGAGCACGTCATCCTTCTCTTTCTTCCACAACTCATAGGACGGCTCCCCCTCTTTTGGTGGTTTCGCCTTTACAATACGAAGAAGTTCTTTAACGAATAATTAAAAGAAAAAATGCTCTGACATAGAAATTATAGCCCACGTAATTCAGGATGATTTAAGGACCTAACGGTAATTTCAACTCTGTTCGGGCATAAGTTATGGTGGAATACAGAAACACATACAGCGTGAATAAATTTCATACAGAATTGCAAAAAAATAGACCTCCCCTGGATGGAATAGACCTCAACTGGTCCGATACAGTCACCGATCAGCTAGGCGAATAGCAATGGGAGGTCTATTTTTTTTTGTTTGGTAAAATCACGTTGAAAGATTGGAAGCGCCACCGATTTGCTGGACACAACCCAAATTATTAGTAGCATCGAAGGTAGCACCCATAGATATCAGAATATCACAGCACCATACCGCGTGTGAATTAACCAACGACATTCATGGTCCCCTCGGCCCGTCAAAATGCCCATATTAAAAGTTGTTCATTTTGATGGCGTAACTTCAGGTTTCCATAACTAGAAATGCCACAGGTTCGAGTCCATTCGAGTCCAAGGGGGGACTTGAAAAGAAGGGAAAGCCACGCCTGATGGTGGCGCTAGCAGCCACGGTGACGATACGTGGCAAGCAAACACACATGTGGCCCACCTATCGCCCGATAGTTTAGTCTGTGGCGTCGCTGGACATTTGGGGCTTTCTTATCTTCAATAACAACCCGGAAATCTTGCAACTTTCATTTATTCTAATGTTAACAAATATTTGATTGCGGAGCTCAAGTTAGGCGTGGCACTTGCAATGGTGAAGAAAATATTTTTGTATGAGGTATTTTGACAATAATTGGAAGTATGAAAATATTGTTAATCTAATGTTTCGTCCTCATCTTTGCTCGCGACTGTAATCAGGCGTCATGATTACACTCGCGAGCATAGATGAGGGCGAAACATTAGCAGGCGAAGACAGTCTGGCTCTCAATCAGTATGAAGATGCAACCAATGTAATGTGCGCACTTGCTCACATCTTCATACGGATTATAAGCCCGACTAAACTATCGGCCGATAAAAAGTCTGCAGTGTGCGGGCGGGGTTTTTATTTGGTGGTCCACATTGTTTGAGTTTATCACGTACCGTAGATGTTATAGTAACGCTGACGCTACTGATAGCGCTCTAAGACATATTACAAATGAGACTTCGGCCGAAAATCCGGTTTCGGTTTCGGTAGAAAAATAGAGAATCGGCGACAGTTCCGATTTCGGCATAAATCGGCGGAACGTTCGACCTAAACTCACGTTTTCGGGTGAATAGGAGCCGCCTACGCGCGTCAATAGTCAGCCGTGTTTAATAGTAAGTAGGTCTGTACTTTAAATATTGTCATTTTTATTACCTGTCTGTATGTGTCAAATAGTGGATTTCAGTATATGTAATAATATCAGTAATTAATATTATTCACATATAATTTTCGGTTTCAGTGTCGGATTCGGCCCAAACTAAGACCCAAACGGAAAGTTCGATTTAGGTTTCGGTTTCGGCGCAATAGCCTGTTTCGGTCGGTGTCTGTTTCGGTGATACTAACAACGCAGCTGACAGCAGTCTGCCCCAGCGAGGTCGGACACAGCATGGCGGATATAGCTTTGAACGAGTTCGCCTGGACATTCGGGTCGAAATTGCAGAGCTCCATCCAGCCGCCGCGTATCCCGCACTCGCCCACGTAGCCCTTGCTAACGGACATGAAAGACGCGAGCTCTTGCTGGTCGTAAGGGGAACCCATTTCCATCAACACCTGCGAAATAACACTCAATGACAGTTTTCACTTCTTATGAGCAAGACATGTGCCTGTAGCTTTGTTATTTGGAACCTACCTAGGTACAAAGCAATGAATATTTTTTATTTCACTATCATTACCCTGACCAGGGGAGTTTACAGTCTCAGGTCCACCTATTGGTACTTATTAAACCATGAAATGTCTTCAGAAACAAAACAAAAATGATAAATTCATTGTCTGCTCTTGTAAACATCCCAAACGAAGGGTTCCGTTGCGTATCACAAACGTGATACGGAACGAAACCCTTTGTTTGGGAATTCGACTCGCACACTGCCGGTTATTTTGAGCTTGTGGAAATAAGGTACCTTCTTGAAGGAGAAGAATTTGCTGTCATCCGCGTACACGTTGTCCTGGTACACCTCGTCCGCGAATATAAACAGGTTGTGCTTGTTGGCGAACTTGACGATGTCCTCGATATTCTGCCGCGTCAACACCTGTTACAAGATAATAATAAAAAATAAACAATGTAACATTTTGTCTGAAAATTAAGTGACGAGCGAATTCATTCATGCTCAAACATGGTTCTAAGTATAAATCGCGGATTACAGTTTTGTACTTCGTATAAATCATTGTTTCTGTTGTAAAATTATTGTTTTAGACGTAAATTTTACAAACTTTACGAAGAAAAATGTTTTTAGATATCATAACATGTGTATGTATCGATTTTAAATTTTATGTGTTCCTATCTGTTCAAATTCCAACAAGGCGGTGATCTTGTGCAAAGATCGTCCTAAACTATACAAATAATGTTGATGTATTTAATTAATCCAACGAATTGTACTAGTTATTTAAAAATACGTCAAATTCCACAATTTCCTGCAGTACCTTCTTAACAAAACTATATTTTTTTTTTTTTTATTTATTTATATCCGACGGCAAACGAGCAGACGAGCCACCTGATGGAAAGTGGTCACCGTCGCCCATGGACATCTGCAACACCAGAGGAGCTGCTGATGCGTTGCCGACTCTTAAGATACCTGTAAACACGCCTTTTGAAGGACCTCAAGTCATAAAACACAGGGAAAACCTCGGGAGGGAGTCCATTCCACAATCTTGCTGTACGAGGAAAAAAACCACGTGACGCTCTGACATTTTTGGAGACCCAAGTGTCAAGGATGTGGGGATGGACTTTACTCCTGTGGCGAGCGGTGCGGTGGTAGAAAGGTGACGGTGGCACCAATTCAAAAAGTTCTTCAGAACACTCCCCATAGTATAGACGGTAAAATACACACAGAGAGCCAACGTCTCTCCGTAGACCGAGGGTGTCTAAATCGTCTGTGAGTGTGGGATCGTCGATAATACGAATTGCCCGGCGTTGGATGGAATCAAGAGGAAGGAGTTGGTATTGAGGTGCACCAGACCAGATATGAGAGCAGTACTCCATGTGGGGCCGGACTTGAGCTTTATATAACAAAAGTCTATGACCCGGAGTAAAGTACTGCCTCGCTCTATTGAGCACCCCAAGTTTTTTAGAAGCCATTTTGGCTTTACCTTCCAGATGACTCCGGAATTGGACCTCCTTCGTAATATCGACGCCAAGGATCCCAATACTCTTAGAAATGGTAAGAGAGGTGTCCCGGAACTTCGGTGCTATGTTAAATGGGGTCTTCTTAGCGGAAAACACGCAGACTTGTGTCTTAGTAGGGTTGAATTGAACTAGGTTTAGTTTACCCCATTCAGAGACCTGCTCCAGAGAGGTCTCAATGTCAGACACAAGTCTCTTTCTGTTCTCCTCCACCTGTGTTTGAGGGATATTTGCACGACCTGCATAATATGCATCACCCGTACTGTCGTCTGCATAGCAATGGATGCTACTAGTGTTAAGTATGTCGTTGATGTGCAGAAGAAACAGCGTAGGTGATAAAACAGATCCTTGGGGGACGCCAGCATCGATGGGCATGACATCGGAGCATAATGATCTTATTAGCCGCCATTTTGTTTTATACATTGAGCTACGGTATGTATGTGTTGTTTAATCATATTAAAAATGAAAATAATGCAGGTATGCTATCAATTGATGTTAAAACCATTATATTCATTATTATTACATTTAAATTTCATATAGTTTTACATGTTTACATGTTGTTGTGTATAAGATTTTCGGTCTTTGTATAATTTAGCTTAACAACCACTCTTGTATTAAACGCTTGCTATCTTTTTTGAAGTGGCACCCCTGGTGTTGCAGGCGTCCATAGGCTACTGTAACCGCTTTCCATCAGGTGGGCCGTAAGCCTGTTTGCCAATAGGCAATAAACTTAATAAAGTTTTATAAATTAACATAAAAACACTAGGGTTTTTTATCCTTATTCGACTTGCTGGAAATGGTGCAACTTAGGCAGGACCCGAAAAGCAAAGGCTATGTCGGGGGAACAGGCATACACGAATAGTCCTACGTCTACGAATGTAAAATGTGGGACCGTAAGGGAGTTGGATATGTTTTCTAAGCAGTGTAAGCATGATAAAGAGCTGTCTCACTGTCATAACCATGAAACCCACAGACACGAACCTGGCCAGTGGGGTTTCCAGGGTTGATTATGACGATCGCCCGGACGTTGCACTTCGACGAATTCTCCGCCAAGGAGCGCTCCAACTCCGAGATGTCCAGTCCCCAGTTGGTATCCTCATTCAGGAAATATCTGACTGGCTCTAACCCGTACTCTGCCAGGGACGCCGAGTATAAAGGGTACTGCGGGATTGGGATCATGATGCCTGTAAACGAGACGAAAATATTTTATAATTATTTCAACTCGACCAGCGGGTCTGACTTGGCCTTCTACTAAACCTGTCTAACCTATAACCTATATACACTGCTAGGATTCGTCGAGCATAACAAGACTGCTGGATCGGTCTATTCTTCCAGCACATCACCCTTATACAGTACATATGAATTTTCTTATCTTCACTAATGTCCTAATGTTATAGGTAAATGCCTTTGACCCAATATGCTCCAAATATAGCTTTTTCTTCTTCTAATCGAATGTGCTAATAGCTATCATTGGCGATTTTCAAGCTGCCTATCTGACGATTATACATACATTCACACTTGTATACAACAGTCAAGCAGGTGTATGTTTCTTCACGATATTTTCTTCTCTGTAATCGTAGTAGGGTGGGTAATTGTCGATGAAAATAACCACCACATTTGTCGTTGCAAAAAAGCTGCAAGGAATTGGAGATTGCCACTTATGTGCAGATATTCTCCCAGTTCGCCTGCGTTTCCACCAGACATGTGAAGATAAACGATATTTGTCAATTTAATCTGACTTCGATGTTTATCTACCTATATATGTATTTATTATTAAAAAATAGTATTATTGAGATAGTCTCCCACTACACAAGTACACATCTTAGTGTAGGGCTAGCTCAATCTGTGTGATTTTCCCTATACATTAATTTATTATTTATTTATGAAGAAATCTGAAAAGAACACACATCCTCGAATCGCTCACCTGCGCACTGTTTCACAGCTACGCTACGCATCCTCGCACAATTAGCGGTCTCGCACATCTCATGGTGGAAACACAGCCTAAGTCAGTGTCCATTATTAGTTTCTGTACACATGTCTCATCCATATCTCATCTCAAGGCTCGCCACCTATGTCGTTACCACCTAGGTAAGATGTTTTTGATGTCGTTGAAGGGCCGTCGCAGCGCTCTAAGTACTTTGTGAATGATGAGTAGAGCTACATATTATGTGTAGCGGTTGTGAAGTGATATGAGATGTATATCCTTCTGAAAGGCGAGTCGTAGTATTACGGCTAAAGGTGGTAGTATACCTCCGATGGTGTTAAGTCAGAGTCTAATTGAAATATAGCCGTGATCATTAAAAACTCTGCTTGCGCGTTTTAGAATTGCTCAGCGCTATCTACATAGTTTGTGCTGTTGCATTTGTGTCGCCATATTACGTTGTACCTTCGTATAGTTCTATTTTCTTTGCATTACATCATCATCATTTCAAGTAGGTGTCACAGTCAATCGACCATGCTCACCCTGGTGTCAGAGTTCTTCGGAACCGCCTCTCGGCCTCTGACGAGGTTTCTTTAACGACTACCAGATGGCAACCGGGACCACCGGCTTAACGTGCCTTCCGAAACACGGAATCATCTTGTTATCAGACAATCAGGTGATTCTAGCCTGCAAAGTCCTAACCAAACTGGAAACAACTAAACAAAGTATGCTTCCGGTGGGAATCGAACCCACGACCCCCGGGTCAACAGGCAAACGCCTTAACCACTGGACCACGGAGGCTGTTATTTGCATTACATGTGTAATACATATATAATATTTATACAAATGTCTTACCTGAAGGTTTCCCTCCGATGTTGTTGCAGAAAAGCTGCAATATGTTCTTGATGGCATTGGAGGCTCCGCCGGACAGGCAGATGTTCTCCCAGTTGGCCTTGTGTCCGTCGCGGCGCTCGATGAACTCCGCCACCTGCTTCCGGATCATCTCGATGCCGTACGACACCGTATACGCGCCGATGGACTGTCCACTGCAATATTATTCTTTTATTCCGTTTTTGTGTGTTATAGGAGTTGATGGCTAATTGTGGGGTAATATTTCATCATCATCAGGTCCTTTTTAGTCTCCACTACAGGAGCACGACTCTCTCTGTACTACTAGAGCCACACTTGGCCAGAGCAGCCAGAGGACTTGGCCTACACTCTCCACGCTGGCCAGACGGGTTGGAGAGGTGTCTTAGATGTTTATAAGATTTGTTTAGCTTGTATTTCCTAAGTCGCCTTCTACGACATCCACGGGAAGACTTGGAGTGATCCTATTCTACTCTGCCGGATACCACACGGCTAATATTTGGATATACATATATATGGGGCGAACGCATTACGCTTAGGTATAAGTCATAAGACGTCATAAGCCTTGCCTAACAGACAGCGAAATAGGAAACAATAACAATGTGCGTACCGTACCACAGTGCAATATTTAACTACAAAATACGCAAAATAAAATATTTTTTTATATACATACATATACAGAGAGGGTCATGCTCCTGGAGTGGAGACTAAAAAAGGACCTGATGATGATACATACATATACTATCAGATCATTTTCCCTTGCGGGAGAGACATGTGAAGTGCAAAGTGGAAGTAAATAAATAAATATATAGGCACAAATCACACACATTGAGCTAGCCCCAAAGTAAGTTCGAGACTTGTGTTATGGGATACTAACTAAACGATACTATATTTTATAACAAATACATATAAAGATACACATCCAAGACCCAGGCCAATCTGAAAAAGAACATTTTCCATCTTGACCTGGCCGGGGATCGAAGCCGGTCACTCCGTGTAGCAGGCAGGCGTGTTGACCGCTGCGCCACGGAGCTAGTCAAGAAGTATATGTATGGATGCCCCAGCAAATGTATATTCGATTTTGCTTTTATAGTATCTATTTTCTAATAGTTTCTTTTTACATAGGATGGCAATCGAGCAACCTGAATCACCGCTGCCCATGGACAACTGCAACACCACGGGTGTGACAAGAGCGGCAACACTTGTGACAGAGAACAGATGGATTAGTAATACGGTCCCGTTATCATCCTTTGGGCAACGAACCCGAAAACACATGATAAGATAATTATGGCCAGTGTCACTACACTAGGCATGACTTAACGATTATTTAATACTACGTATTAAATAACTAACTAAACTAATAACTTACGATACATTCAGCTCCACTTTGCTTAGAAGTGATGGTGGAATGAAAAACTAACATAAGTAACTTACATGAACCCCGAAAACAATCTCCTTTTTTTGAGTAGTCGTATAAGCTTACCCGCAACTTTTCAGGATTTCACAGGCTCTTTGCTTAACGTCTTCAGGGAAGTCGACCTTCGACATGATATCTGGATAAGTGACGCAGGCGAGGACCTAGAAACAGTCGGGAATATTCATGTGTGTGCAAATTGCTTTGTAACTTTGTAATTGTATACCTATACAAGACCAGAGCCGATAGTTATCGAAACCAGAAAAAATATATAGTTGGATGAAACCTAAATGAAAAAAGGAAGAGAATGTACCATAAATAAAGGAAAAATTGCGAAAAGCATACATTTTTAGTTACATCATATGTTTGAAAATATTTTTAATTATTTTTCTCACTCGCCACCAGAACAGAGTGCATAGAGTAGGATTAAATCCGGTTAGTGGTGATCACCCGGCGGTCCCGGGTGACTTGCACCCAGGAAAGGCCCTTCTGGCAACGTAGTTTTCGGCCCATATGGCAAAAGATCAGAGTTGCTGCTCTCCGAAGGCTTTTGTCATAGGTTCTCAGATTGGTCCATAAGGCTATGAATGCACGTAATTGCGGCCCATCATATATAACATTATTATGTGCTGTCTCAAACGCCAGGTGAAGTAACAAAAACTCACTTGGAGCTAGCTACAAAGTAAATTAAAAAAAAAAACTAAAGAGGTGTATAAGAGCAATAAGTAGTTTAGCACCACGTACATACATCATGTAAACGGTTTTTAAACATTTAATTATATTACCCTTAACCTGCTTGAATATTTTTGAAATAAGTTTATTTGTAAAACTAAATAGGCACGGGTATGCATCTATTTGCACAAGCTAGTTCAATTTATATATGTACCAAGAAGTGAAAAATATCTAAAAATATTGTTACGCAATGTCGTAGCGCAATGTGTATAAATATTTTCAATAATATACCCTCAATATCATTAGCCGTGCGGTACTGTAGAATAGGACTACTCCTAGTCTTCCCATGGAGGTCGTAAGAGACGACTTTGGAAATACAACCAAAACAAAGCTCATAAACATCGATGAGACCTCTCCAACCCGTCTGGCCAGCGAGGAGAGTGTAGGCCAAATCCCCTCTGGCCAAGTATGGCTCCGGTAGTACAGAGAGGGTATTCTGCAGTGGAGACTAAAAAGACCTGATGATGATGATGATGACCCTTAACATTTAAAAACCAACCTAAAAATCGGTAAAAATACAAGTATTTGTCTACACCGGGAATCAAATCCGGAGCCTCATTACAATTTCATTAAAAAATCTGAAACTCTGCCAAAGCCATTAAAAGTAAGTAAAAAGCCAGACCTGTCTGATATAGGTGATTGGTTTCTGTCCCATGGCATGAGCATCGCCGATGTTGGCTCTGATGACTTTCTTAAATGGTTTCTGTCCGCCCTGGAAGAATAAAACACCTTTATCAGCGCTGCGTTTCCCCTAAGGAAAACTAGGCGACTACCTCGGGCCCAGCCAGTGTCTCTGGTCTCCAAACTACAGCTACCCCCTGTTTTGCGATGAAAGTTCTCCTGGTCAGACCATACTTATGATGCATGTATACCTACCAGCTGCGTACTACGCACCACGCATCGTGGGTGCCATTCACGAAGAAAGATTAGTTGGTACCTATTTTCTTTTCGCATAAAGTAAAATTATTATAAACTGCCTGCCTAGAAATATAGGTAACTAATATTTTTACTACTAATGAAAGCATTATTTGCAATAATTAGCACGCCCTCCATAAAGATGGACAAATACGAAATATGTGTACTTATCTATATCTATACATATCTATACATATAATAAAACAGTAAAAATATTTTGTCTGTACATTTAGAATTTTTGACTGAAATGGATAGAGAGACACTTAAAAAGAATAATAGAAAGCAAAAAAATTTTTTTCGAATTTTTTGTCTGTCTGTCTGTCTGTATGTATGATCACGATTATCTCCGAAAATACTGAACCGATTTACTTCACTAATTGCTTTGTTTTAACTCAGCAAAACATCTAAAGTTTGTTTCATCAAAATCGGTTCATTAAAAAAAAAGTTATCGTCATTTGAATGAACTCAAAGCATTAGTTTGCCTGCAAATATACACGGTGAATTTTTTATCGTTTTGGACCCTTAAAGGGGTGACTCAGACCATTAAAATGAACAACTTTTCCTACGGGAACAATGCTGGGAACTCAAAAAAAAATTTGACATTCCCATACAAACTGGCCGGGCGGCGGGACTCTTTTTTATGAAAATGACGAATTTTTTTGAGTTCCCAGCATTGGTCCCATAGAAAAAGTTGTTCATATTGATGACCTGAGTCACCTCTTTAAGGGTCCAAACTGTTCCTAAGGGGTGGACACTAACGGCGGCGGCGTAGCCGCGGGCAAACGGCAAACCAACCGAAACTGCTGCGCCTAGAAACTTGAAATTTGGTACAGGGGTTCTTTTAATGATGAGTGAGCGCTAAGAAAGGATTTTTAAGAAATTTAACTTCTAATGGGGTAAAATTTATATGGAATTTTCTGATTTTTGGACTTAAGTATGAATTTAAGTATATAAGTTCTAGGTTACTATTAAAAATATCTGTGTAGGTAAAATAGACGATATTTTCCCCTGAAGGGGTAAAATAGCGGGGTAAAGATTGTATAGGAATTTACTTATTTCTAGACTTAGAAGTATGAAAATAGGTAAATAAATTCACGATTACAATTGAAAAAGATCTGTGTAGGTCAACTGGAAAAAAATCCCCCAGAAGGTGGGTAAAGTTTGTTTGGAATTTGGAAATTTTCTCATTTCTGGACTATGAAGTATGAAAATAAATATATAGGTATGTTCTCGATTACAATTAAAAAAGATATATGTGGGTGAAATGGACAAAATTCGCCCCTAAAGGGGTAAAATGGGAGGGTAAAGGTTTTATGGAAATTTTCTCATTTCTGGACTTAGAAGTATAAATAATATCCATACTTCCATACTAATACTAATATTATAAATGCAAAAGTAACTCTGTTTGTCGTTTTTTTACGCTTCAACCATTGAACTGATTTGGATGAAATTTGGTATGGAGGTGTGAGGCCCGAGGAAGGACATAGGGTATGTTTGATTTCGGGAAATTCTACTGCTCCCGAGGGATCGACACTAACGCGGGCGGAGCCGCGGGCAACAGCTAGTAATACATATATAATAAAACAGTAAAAATATTTTGTCTGTACATTTAGTATTTTTCACTGAAATGGATAGAGGGACACTTAAAAAGAGAAATAGAAAACAAAAAAGTTTTTTGAATTTTTTGTCTGTATATATGATCACGATTATCTCCGAAAAAACTGAACCGATTTACTTAAAACTTTCACCAATTGCTTTGTTTTAACTCAGCAAAACATTTTTTTTTTTCATCAAAATCGGTTCATTAATAAAAAAGTTATCGTCATTTGATAAGCATACGTTTGCCTGATAGCATTATACATATAAATGCTACGTGACATAGGAAAATTAAAATCCAAAGTCAATTCATCATCATTATACGACAGCATTATACCTATTCATACTAATATTATAAATGCGAAAGTAACTCTGTCTGTCTGTCGGTCGTCTTTTTACGCTTCAAACATTGAACTGATTTGGATGAAATTTGGTATGGAGGTAGTTTGAGGCCCGGGGAAGGACATAGGCTATCTTTCATTCCGGGAAATTCTACTGTTCTCGAACACTAAGGCTCAATTTATATAGTCGCGGAATCGAGCTAACAAGAAATTCTCATAGAGGCCTATGAGTATTGCAATAAAGTTCAAATTTGTATGAAGAAATAAACAGAAGCTCGTAATCGCGCGACTTCCAGCGAACCTTTTTTGTTGAATGGAATTTGAACTTTATAAGTATGTACATAGAGGCAATTGTGCCCTGTGAATTTCTTAAAGTTCCCCTCAATTCCGCGTCTGTATAAATTAAGCCTAACGCGCGCGGAGCCGTGGGCAACAGCTAGTGCCTTAATAAAGGGCAAATATGAAAGTCACTTCAGTAATAGAAAAGCTCAATAAGTAGTTATAATGAATTGATGCATGCGATGAGGAGAGGAGAAAGTCATATTACAAAGAAAGGCATCGAATATTATTTTCTGTCAAGCCGTGTGGTATCCGGCAGAGTAGAATAGGACCACTCCAAGTCTTCCCGTGGATGTCGTAGAAGGCGACTTGGAAATACATGCTAAACCAAGCTTATAAACATCTGTGAGACCTCTCCAACCCGTCTGGCCAGCGTGGAGAGTGTAGGCTAAGTCCTCTGACTGCTCCGGCCAAGTATTAGCTCTAGTAGTATAAAGAGAATCGTGATTTTGTAGTGGAGACTAAAAAAGACCTGTACTGATGATGATGATGATGATGACGATGGTGATTTTCTTGAAATATGACATGAAAGAGGACAGAACTCAGAACATAGGACGATTTAAATAAAGAATCTTAATCTACAAACGATGTGTATTTTATCATGTACAAACACATTAATTATACATGTAGAGTTTGTTATGTAGGTATAACCTTCAACTAAGCAATTCTTTTTATTATTACGAGCCATTAACAAATGTCCCAGTGTTGGACAAATGCCTCTATCTGTCTTTTCCATGTCAGTCTGTCTATTGCTTTTGTTGACCATTCTTTATCGTAGCTGTTAAGTTTATCGCATATAAGTATTAAAGCATTTAAAAAAAAAAAGAAGTTAAAAATTTTAAAAAATTTTAAATTTAGAAAAATTTAAATTTAGTTTTCATTACGATTAGGTGCGGTCGACTGTACTGGTGTTTAAAACGGGACGCCCCACGGCCGTCCACCACCGGCGTACAAAACAAGCGTTGTCTCATCCTTAGTTTCCTCTTTCAAGTTTAAGAGCCCGCCATAGGCCAGGTGGTGTGGCGGTACAAACGCGGATGGTCTAAACGCGTTGGCTACTTTGGATATTTTCGTTTTTTAGGAATATTCAAGGGTTATTCGAAAAAGAAAAACACATGATGGCTGCCTTATCTGTAATGCAATACTAATGAAAAGTTTCATGGTTAATTTTAATGTATTTGGTGAATAATGCTGTATACAGAGTAAATTAGACGTGATTTGGAGGCAACTTTGCATTTTTTTTCTATCGAGAAAATTTAACGCAATCGTGTTTTTGAATCATATAGTTACCAGAGTTAGTCCTGAACTTAGCTGAATTTTTATTTCAACTAGAGTATTTAATTATTATTGATATTACAGTCAATCATGCAAAGCAGTGTGAGGTAGTACGGACCCTTAAATAAAATAGGGAACACATATTTATAATTCTGAAAAGCTGCACCACGTCATTTGCTCTTTTGACAATATTATTTTTCTAGTAATACGTGAGACATAGAGTAACGTTCTATAGCAATGGACCTTTCATTTATAAAAACGTAAACTTCATAGAAAAAAAAAACAATTCAATCAAACTACTGAACCGATTATGATAAAATTAAAATGGGACCAACTTGAAAGCATACCCTTTCAAAGTTAATGAATTTTTAGACCTACACGAAATGATGATGATGATGTCACGTAGTACGTAGTGCAAAACCAAGTCCAAAGTGAAAATAAAATATTTGACTCACCTTCTTCAATTCATTTTCAATCGCGAGCGCTCTAGCGACCAGCGGGCCGCGTACAGCGTACTCCAGCTTTATGATGTTCGGGTTCAGGTTCTCCATGGTGATCGCCTTCCCCCCGCCGCCGCCGCCGCCGCCGCCTCCACCGCCGCATTTCTTCTTCTTATACCTCGCACATCTGCAGTAGTTGCTCTTGTGCCATAAGAAACCTAACGCTTCGGTCTGGCCCAGCCCCAGTAACTTCGTACTGACAAAAGTCCCATAGCTAATATTCATCTGTAAAGTAACGGTAAGGTCTGGTAACCAACCAACGTACTTAGCAGAGCACAGTCTAGGTCTTATCTTTCTGTCTTTCGCTTAAAGGATCGAGACATGATTAGTGGTAGATGGTCAGGGGTGTTATCCTCAAGTCAGGTGGTTGCAGGTATGGCATCGGGCTTCCCGAGCTGCTACTTGCTTTCCCCCATTCTTCCAAGTGAGTAGTATCCAATACCTTAATTTCCTTCCCAAATCCAACAAATTCCTATCCACCCCCAGCTTAATAATGCTTTCGATGGACAGCAGCGTTGGAAACACAAGAAAATAACTGCGCTCGCCAACCCGCCTGCCAAGCGTGGTGAGTATGGCAATATCCTTCCATCAAAGGAAAAATCCTTGGGAGAGGTAAGGGCCTCTCCCAAGGATTTTTCCTTGTCCAGCAGTAGACTTTTGCGGCTGTAATGGTAGTGATGGTTTGAATGTTTAATAGGCAGTCAAGACAGCCTTCGCGCCGCACTGTTAGGGGTCATCCATCAAATACGTCATACCAAGAATTTATATTAATTCTGTGCCAAGACGTCCTTGGCTATAATATATGGTATATCTTGGTTCCTGACGAGTCCGAAACTATAGTCGGCAATCCCGACGAAATAGCACGTGAGTGACCCGTTTCTAGTACATATTGGCTGCTCAGATTGTCACATTTGTTTGTGTGACCTTTGCGTTGTGCGACTGTGGTTGACAAATCTTTTCGTTATCCTCCGTCGGAGGCTGAATGACATCCAAGGCAGGGTCGAATATACCTCAACTTGAAAACACTTTTTAAAATAAAAAGCTCAGGCGTCCTGCCGGGTATAGTCTTCGTAAGCATACAATGACATGCATGACACACCTGCGTCGTGGGTTACGCAGGTTACCTAATATTGTCTAAGTAGGCCCCTTTAAGAGGACTTACACTGGCTGGGGCCTATGCAATCCCGACGCTGAATCAAGTTCAGGAGTTCGTGCACTAAGCCATGACATGAGATATCAACCAAGACTATGGACTTATTTCTAAACTATGGACAAATCACAAATACTACCTACGATAAAAGCTTCACCTTACCATGTTTCAGGTTAATATACTAGTAATTTTCAAAAGCACCAATTTACAGTGAATTTTTTTTGGAACGCTTATTATTTATTTTACATACTTCTTACACTGAGTATCACCAAAAGAACTATTCAAAGCCCAGGACCATTCTATATGGCGAATACGCTAGTAAAATGGCTATTACAAAATTACTTATAATTTTTATAGATTGATTGGCATTTGAAAGATGTATTTGCTTGACATTATTACGTAGGCGATTTTTAAAAAGATAATCAGAAGAGACCTCTTTTAGAACAGATTTATAAAAGTTTCCATCACATTATCACTGTTTATGTCGGTGGAATATTTTCCATATATCTATATGGAAAATATTCCACCGACATGATTTTGATTAAGTACATAATTTTCCTATCCTCCGCCATCTCTTTGACCTCTCTTTAGCCTTCCGTTCTATCTTCAATCTTCTGACTTCAATCTTCCTGCGTGATTTTATTTTGAACCTATGTTACCTACTTCGAAAACCGTCGAAAAGATTACAATAAGGTTGTGTTTTCTACTCCGACGTTTTTGAACTAACTTGGATTATTAATATGCGAATAACGGGTTCTCACGTACATAGTCAGCCAACACGTTTCGACCTCATCCGAATCCTCAGGGGCGAATGTGAGTCGCAACCTGCGCGTTGCAAGTTTTCCCACCCGATTCATACTGAGGAAGACCTCTAGATGAGCACAGATGAGCTGACTTTGTACACGAATGACCCGTAATTCGAATTTTCTCGCCAATTTCTCCGGTCCTGTGCTAGTTTCATCAATTCCTTTGCCGCCGGTTTCGTGCCTAGCGACTGATCGGCCACAGCCTGAAATTCCACCGCCCTTACTGTACCACTTTGCCACCCCTATAAGATTACATTAACAACATTGTCCTTTACGAGCACCTTTCAACTGCCGCCCGGGCCCCGGCTAGAAGCCCTTAGATCCAGGGCTGTATTGCATGCAAACACTCCGATCTGAAAAGTACCAGATACCACGAAACCGACCTATGTGCCTTGTCACGCGGGGGTGCAGTTGCAGGCCAATTATAGTAAAGAAAATCTAAGGAGGCGGATAAAAGCGCCCCCTGTACAAGCCAGCTATTTTTGAAAAACAACTAGGAGTCAAGTGGACCATTTAGGCGTTTAACCTCTATCTAGCCTGATGGGATACAACGATCAGGTCTAGGGTGGTACAGGCAACATTAAATAATGCTTATTCACTCTTGCCTTGAAAATCCCAATTCATAATACAGATGTGGTACTTATGAAAATTTTCATTCCTCAAAATCATCATCTTCGTTTTTGTTCCGGTAGCGTTCTCAGCTGTGAAACGTTGGAGCCCGTGGTAAGGGTCGTACACATAAACACGACGTCGCGTCGTACTAAGACACGGTATCGTTTCATGGTACAACGTCATATTGTCGAAATCTACGATGAGCAACGTAAAGATTCACGACACGACATAGCAACGTGCAACGACGCACGACACGACGTCCTATCGAAGAAACTCATGATACACTCCTTCCTTCGGTGGCGCAGTCAGGATTATATCTCTATATCTCTATGGTGGCGCACCTCAGAACAAGGACTCACAGATTTGATATTATGTCCTAAAGGCAAAGACTCCTTGTTCTGAGTGGCGCACTCAGTCAGTACATATTCTTATCTATGGTTATAAGCTTGTTGTACAAACTTCCGGGAAACGCCTCTCAAGTAGCAATAGGCTAATTTCCTAAAAAAATATAATTAGTCCGTCAGTTAGATATCCAAAAATATTGGGCACGTATTTTTTCTTTTGTCGATTAAACAAAAAATGATACAGATAGCCCTTTGACCGTGTGACCTCATAGTTTGCTACAATTTTTAGCAAACTTTGACGTCACGAGCCCCCACTCCTGAACTTCGACGCGCTATAACTTTATTATTTATTGTTTATTTGAGAAAAGAAAAAATACGTGTCCAATATTTTTCGATTATCTAACTGACGGACTAATTGTTATGTTATTATTACGACCCAGGAAACTAGCCTATTGTAACTACTGTGCGTATTTTTAGCCAAAGGGTAAAAACGGGACCCTATTTATTAATAGGGTCCCGTTATAGATAATAGTACGGCCCTACGTGCGCGACTCCGATCCGACTCGCACTAGGCCGGTTTTTATAGAATGCACGTATCGCATAATAATAATGATTGGCCACTAATGAAAATCTTTGTCATAAAACACTCCATACAACAAATATTGCTTACGAAAATACGCAATTTAAATGCAATTTATCAAAGAAACAGTGTCATCTAATAATTTCGAATGGCTGGTTGAGTCACTATTCATTTGCCTACCGCCAGAAGCGCAAATAGAAGAAAGAAGCTATTCGTGTGGGTGGGAGGGGAAGTATTCGTGTGATTGGTGGAATTATTTACTTACATAACTTTTCTTATGTAGTAGAAAAGAAAATATAGTTCAAAATTGTAAATTGTTAATAATATTATAAGTCGGTGTACCGGCTTTGTTAAGTTTTTATTGGTGTATAGTGGTTTTTATATAAATAATTTATGATTTCTACTAATAAGGTGGTTTTAGGTCTTTGTTTATCATATTTACAATTTGTTAGATAACCTCAAAAGGTCAATTACGAAACGAATAACTTTGATTTTACAATATTTCATTCATTTTATTCTGCAAGACGACGAACAGTGTGTGTTTACAAATTGAAACAACTGTTTATTATCGATTGAATTCAATCGTCAGTCGCCGGCTGCTTTCGCGGAGCTGAGGTTCTTTTTTGTGATCGCTTTCACAGCTGATTTTGTGGGATTTAACTTGTAGTAAAATTGTGATTAAATGTTTGTTGATTTAATGTGAATCGACAAAGCATTACGGGTTGTAAATAAAGTTGTGTCTTGTTTATAGTAGCGTTATTGATTAGACATGTCACACTTGAGATTGATAGGCGGTGCGCGGCTGTTGCGTAGCCTGGCAACGAGTCAGTCGGTGTCCGTGGAACCAGTTGCCGCATTGCTCTGTGGGCACTCGAACACGCGCACGATGGCAAGCAAAGCGGTCACCCTCGAAAACCTCAACCCCAACATTGTTAAATTGGAATATGCAGTGCGCGGGCCGCTGGTCATCCGGGCGACGGAAATCGCCAAGGAACTTGAGAAGGTACGTCCCGCTTTTATCATATTTCAAACGAACACACTTTGGCAATGCAAAAATAATATATATTTCTGTGAAAAGCTTGCAATTTTTTGCTAGTAATTAGTAGATTATGAACACAATGTCTCATGAATATTCAGTATTGATTTAGTTGAATGCAAGGTCAAACTAAATAGGCAATCATAAAAATCGATAAAGCGAATATTACTTGACCAGTAAACATAGTAATAAAAAATATTAAAATAATAATAGCTGTATGTACTTGTTTCAAGTCAATCTTATCTTCAAGATTATCTGAACAACTTTTAAATTACTTCTTGCAAGCAGCATGTGCCATAAACATTCCATACTCTTCATACTTTAAGCCCTGGCAAGTAGCCTGGCAATGAATTTTCCAATACCAATTTCAGGACTGTTAAAATTTCATGTTTCTATCACATTTTCTTAGCCCACTAGTTATAAAAAGGTGCACATTGTGCATTGTGTAGGTATATATTTTTAATTTCGAGTAGGTATTATAACCAAAACTGATACAATAAAATCTTTTTATCTAAACAACATGTGCTTCAAATTTTAATTAATATTAATTTTTTATTAGAGTTAATCTGATAAAAACTTAATATTTTCATGTTTTATTTTTGTGGGTGTAAGTGGCCCACACTAATGACAAATTTTTCAAGCAGCCTTAGCCATTTGACAGCGTCAGGCTGCCTGTCTATCAGAGCAGAGTGAGGTGGTGAGCAGTGTAAAAAATAGAATTGTGGAACAGATATTTAGAATATTTTCTCTTGGTAATTTTTTACCTTGCTTACTGCTCCGGTCGGTTGACAAACAGCCTGACAACTACCATCAGCGATGTCAGCCTGTACTAACAACTTTACCTGCCTTCTGAAGCATTTTTTATGCCACTTGTGGTCACCCTATTCCAGTGGAAATAAATGGACTAAGGACGTGACAGAATGGACCCCTAGATTTCAAACCAAACGGAAAAAGGGAAGACAAAGGAAGCGTTGGTCTGATGATATAAAAAAGATTGGGGCCCATTATGGCAGAGAATGGCAAAAAATAGAGAAACTTGGAAGAAGCTGGAATAGGCCTTTGTGTCTCAAGACATGCCGACTAACATGTCGGCAACTAAAGGCTAATAAATAAATAAATAAAATATTCCAGTGGAACTGCACTTAGGGTTTCTTGACAAACGTTAGCGCTAATCATGCTACACAACCACTAGGCCATTGACCAATACAGTACTTGTATTTTATTCAAACTCTAATTCTTATTTTGCTCTTCAGATATTAAGGCCATCAACTTTCAAATATTGGCCTTATTGTGTCCTGCAGCACTGATTCTATCATAGCCAGAATGCAAATGCAGATATTACTATACTAGGTACAGAAAATAGAGTTCTATCAGTTAGTGTGATGCTGCTGCTACTTATTTTCTATATACACAGACTGTTTGGTCTCACTTGTCTGTGAACAGAAGGTGTCTAATTTTCTGTGTTCTGTTGTTAAGAGATCCCATAATCCGTTTACTTTTTGTTTTGGGTTGCTTTTTAAAATTCTACTGAACCAACACAGTCGTTGGGAAACGTAGAAATACAGATGGTACGCTATTGTTATATCACAGTGTTCCACTGAGGAGTGTACAAAAGAAATATGGGCAGACAAGCAAGATATAACATAATAATAAAACTCATGAGCTATTAAAAAATATACCCATTGCGATACTGCAATATTTTGCCAGAATTTTCATATCAAATTGAGGATATTATGAACTAGAATGACACTCAAAACATTGTTAATGCTCATTAAAGTGTGAGTAAGCAATTATCAACATCAACTCCCTAGCTATTGTTGTTTACACTAGTTAACATGATATTCTCACACTAAATGGCAGATGTAATTTGATGTGAACCTTTGATGAGAATTGTCAACACAATAGCCTAAATTGATGGGCCATATTACTTACTTGTGACAGCTAAAGTGTACAATGTTTTAATCGTCACTTAAAGATGCATTGCGGCTTTCGTATGAATGACTATTGTGATTTAAAGTATATAAACAGTAATGTTGAAGTGACCATCAATATGTAGTACACCGGAGCTGTCAAAAGTTAGCAAGTAGGCCGGCAGATTGTACTCATTCATCATCTCACTTTATTTATAAAAAAGTGAGATGAGAAGAGTCTGTATTTATTATTTATTATCTAAAAAATTTAATTTAGTTTATTTAAAAAAAAAAAAGATGTTTTTAGTATTTTTTTCTGCTTGATAATCTTTGCAAAAACAAAGTATGTTACTATTTCTACATTAAGAACAAGTAAGTTTTTACAGGATACTTTTAATTCATTATGTATTAAAAGTCAAAAATACTGAATTTTTGACATTGATGATTTAGATAATACTACTAGTGCCCGCGACTCCGTTCGCGTACATTTTATGTTATGTTTGTATGTGGGCTATGTCTTATCATAACTGTAGAAAAAAATTAAGTAACCTATCCTGTGTCCTGTACGTCTAAATATTTATCTACCAAGTTTCATAAAATTCAGTTATGGTAACATAATCATTGTAATTTTATGGAAGAAACATTGCTAAAACTAAATAAGGTGGTTACGTCATATTGCCACACAAATTGTTTGCATACTTTTTACTCTTGATTATCGTAAAAAAATTGGCTTACCCATGCAAGGTGAAATTCTTGAGATTCATTATGTAATGTTAACTTAATTCTTAAAGCTCACTGCGGAAAAGTTATTTTTTTTTTAATGTTAGTGTGCTGTATGTGTATAAGGTAATCTAACACAAATTCAAATATGACAATGAATGAGTGTTCAAAATACCTATGTTAAAATAATAGAGTTACTGTTACGAGTTTAACATGAATTTCCCAACTGCCATTGTTCGATCGAACAGAACAAGACTTTATCCAGGAATGCCATTTGTCCAATTTGTGGCGATGTTATCAAGAGCAGTGACCCCACAGCCACAGCTGTCACAGACAGTGACGATCCCTAAAAGAGTCTTCTTGTCTGATAAAGTACTTAGTACGCATATCTATCTTTATCTTAGAAGACGATAGCTTAGATGCCAACACCTACTTGACGAGTAACCGTCAACTTTATTCGTCTTGATTCCCAATGACAAACAAGGTTCTTTCAAACATTAAAAATCCCAAGTGAATTAATGAACGGATAAATGAATGAATTAACTCTATTGCACACCAAAGAATGAGCTTATTATAATAGAATAAAAATAAAGTATTTAAATACACAATTTTTTTTATGTACAATGGGCGGTCTTATCGCTAAAAAGCTAAAAACGATTGGAGTGCCCCGTTCATTTAAACATCTAAAAACAGGGTTTTTGGATGAACCTTTGGATTAAACGTTTGTCTACTTTGTTTACTAGGGTGAGTCCTCCTCTTCTTCAAATTGCTGTGCCCGACAGGGTCCATAAATGAACTGTGTATTTATTTTTACTCACCTTGTCAACATTATGGTATGCAATAAATCATTGAGTATTGAACCTAAGAATCCGTCCAACTGTTAGTAGTTGGGAGCCCAAGAGGGGATTTTGGGATTTACTCGAGGCGTCAAATTAGGATAGGGTAGGTATGAGGAACACCTTGCACACTGTAGAAGTATCTCCACCATATACCTATAAGCCCTTTATATGGGAGGTTATGTATTTCTCTCGTTATTTCTGATGTATTTGTTGTCTTGTTAGTATCAACAATTAAAAATGTAGTATCCTAAACACAGTCATATGTAAATCGGTTTCGGTCATAAAATTAATAACTCCACGACCCTGACTAATGCTATTTCAATACTACGGAGTTATGTAAACTTCCTAAGCGAATTTTTAGGACTTACGTACACGATTCTTAGAAATGTTAATACAGAATTGTATGTTTAACAATAATATAATATTAGACAAAATCCGACCTGCCAATGCTACAAAATTTACGAATGATGCTCTTGACGGTGCCACGGCAGTCTTGCGGGCCAATACTTGTCTGTCTGTCCTCCGCTTGCACAGTTATTTTTCTGCAGTTGTGTAGTTACTAAGGGGGTTTGGTGTTAGGCAGGCGGCCGGCCGAAATACTTGGCCAAATTATATTGCAGCATGAATGCTGTCATCATAGCGTACTCCGGGCTCTGTGACATTCGATGCTCTTGATGGTGGTGTTCTTTTCACCTTACTCTGTCCTTCTTTTAAAATCCCGAAGCGGTACCGCTCTCTCATATTATCAAAATAACTTTAATTATGGCTGGATAAGTAAGCGAACACAACTTATTTGACGTAACCACAGTAATTAATTGTAGGAAATTGTTGAGTAAATTCTTTATAAAACAACAGTAATAAGAAATTAACTATCTGTTGCCTGCGATGACATTCAGACCAACCGGCCTATTTGCTAACTCAGTAACCAAAAAACGTTGTACGACTGATTTTAATTGGTAAATTATTTAGCTATGTTACGTAAGTACTATTTCTTATTCTGTGGCTGTGTGCTAACTTTGCGTGATTTGAATAACAAATATCCAACCCTCTAAAGTCGGAACTTCACATTATACTCGTCAAATATATCAGCAGTCGGACCAAAGTTCAATGTTAAGCTTTGTTAGTAAAAATTCTATTTTGCGTATCTTTATGATAGATAACAATTACATAAAGACTGCTAACTTTTTTATTTCGTAGTTCGTAAGCCGTGTGGTTTCCGGCAGAGTAGAATAGGACCACTCCAAGTCTTCCCGTGGATGTCGTAGAAGGCGACTTAGGAAATACAAGCTAAACAAAGCTTTTAAACATCTAAGAGACCTCTCCAACCCGTCTGGCCAGCGTGGAGCTCTGGCCAAGTATGGCCCTAGTAGTACAGAGAGGGTCGTCCTCCTGTAGTGGAGACTAAAAAGGACCTGATGATGATGATGATGATGACTCGTAACTTACATTATTGACTGGTAGTCGACTCTTAATTATTATAACAATATTATAAGAAACACTCAAAACAAAACTTAGATTCTTGACTCTTTGTCGCCTTTATAGGGTTCCGTTGCCAAATGGCAAAAAACGGAACCATTATAGATTCGTATGTCTGTCTGTCTGTCCGTCCGTCCGTATGTCACAGCCAATTTTTTCCGAAACTATAAGAACTATACGGTTGAAACTTGGTAAGTAGATGTATTCTGTAAACCGCATTAAGATTTTCACACAAAAATAGACAAAGAAACAATACATTTTGGGGGTTTCCCATATTTAAAACTGAAACTCAAAAAAAGAAAATTTCACCAACCCATACAGTATGGCTTTGCATAGGTCTTCAAAAATGATATTGAGATTTCTAATATATATTTTTTTTCTTAACTGAATAGTTTGCGTGAGAGTCACTTTCAAAGTGGTAAAATGTGTAACTTGTAACTTCTAAAATAGGAGAATAAGAAATCTAAAAAAAATATAATATAAAGTACATTCTATGCAAGAAATTGAAGGACAAATTCGTTTATTTATCTTCACAGCCTTTATAAGTAGTTTTTAGTAACATGCGTAAGCCTAGTAATGCTTACTGGGCCGTGGAACTCCTCATAATATAACGAAAATCCTAGATGTTTTCTAAAGAATGATTCTTATTGCTGCAGGGCGCTCAGAAACCGTTCAAACGCGTGATCAACGCCAACATTGGAGATGCCCACGCCATGGGACAGACGCCCATCACCTTCATCAGACAGGTAAGTTTTTCTAAATATTAGCACATGATGTGTCCATAGATGGTGTCGAACCGCGCACCCCTCCCCTGCCTCACGCCTA
Organism: Elegia similella; assembly: GCA_947532085.1. Taxonomy (NCBI): domain Eukaryota; kingdom Metazoa; phylum Arthropoda; class Insecta; order Lepidoptera; family Pyralidae; genus Elegia; species Elegia similella. Next base: position 724,610 of record OX383939.1, read on the forward strand.
TCCTGGACAGGGGTCTCCCAAAGATCTGCCGCCCGGAGCTTTACAGTGGTTAGGGGCGTCGCTGAGCTATAGCTCATATATGTAATACTAGCTTTCGCCCGCGGCTCCGCCCGCGTCAAGATCGATCTCTGGGGAATAGTATTTTTTCCCGGGATAAAAGGTAGCCTATGTCCTTCTCCACACTCCAGAGAACTTGTATGCAAAATTTCATGATGATCGGTTCAGTAGTTACGGCGTGAAAGCGTAACAAACAAACAAACAAACTCACTTTCGCATTTATAATATTAGTAAGGATTAGTAAGGATAAGGATTAGTAAGGATACTTCTTGCAATATAGAGGATACCCAGCACAAAGAACCGATGATCGATGTGGCAGAAAAAGTACCGGCAAGCGCAGCATCGGACATCCACCAGGTGGTCAAACGACCTGCCTGACCAAGATCGCAGGAAAACGCTGACGACGGGAAGGCCAAGTCCAGCAATGGCCCTTTTGTTGACCAGAGACATACGATGGTGTTGTTGAGATAGCACTATTCGAGTTGAAATTTTTACGGTATAGGCGTATTGATTCGGAGAAGTTAAGGTTCCAAAAGCTTGGGAGTATTGGCTGTTGAACTAAGTATTAAGTAGTCAATCAGTGCCGCATTTAGTAACTTGGGACTGCTGCTTCAACCTAGACGTTTATGAGAAATAATTAAGAAACATACCAAATGGAATGGCATATTTGGTAAATGTTTTAACAGTGAGGGTCCGCAGTAGAAAACTGAAATTTCTATAGACTTTACGTACAATGCAGTCAGAGAAACAAAATGCATAATCGATAGTCTAAGTAATAAAATTAACGTGCTATAAAGTAGGGCGAAGTCAATATCTATCTTCGTGAGTGTACTAAGTAGTCAATACAACACAGGTGTCAGACGTTGCTTTGAATCAGAAAATGTTGTATTGCTACTTTACCCGACCAAAAAAAGTGTTGTTAAAAGTTATTAGTGTCTGTCCGTGGCATTGTAGCAGCCAAACGCTAGACTAGAAATTTCCGTATTTCTCGTTTTTAATATATTCAAGGTGGACCGTTCCAGGTTAGGGGTGGTATGAAAAAATTTAAAATGATGGTCTTGTTCTTGGATTCAGATCGTGTGTAGTGCGTAAGATGGGATATAAATTCTTGAATAATGTAATATCCTCTGTGTTACATTTGTATCAGGTGATTGCGTGCGTGTCCATGCCCGAGCTGATCGAGACGGCCAACTACCCCGCCGATGTGAAGCAGCGCGCGAAGGACATCCTCGAAACTTGTGGGTACGTAACGTACATGATTCTAACATCATATCATCATCTTCAGGTCTTTTTAGTCTCCACTGCAGCAGCATGACACTTTCTGCTCTACCTGATGTACTATACTTGGCCAGAACAGACAGAGGATTTGGCGTACACTCTCCTTGCTGGCCACGTCCTCCATCACGTCTGATGGAGAGGTCTCATTGATGTTTATGAGCTTTGTTTAGCTTGTATTAGAGTAACTTCGAGTAACTACATATTACCTACCTATTTTTTATATTGTTTTCTTTGTATTCACAATGCTATTCTAATATACTCTTATTAAATCGTCGTTGGTTTTCAAAACGTGTTGTCAACTCCCCTAACGGTCGGATTGGTTGACCAACTAGTGCATTAATGACACGAAAGCCGAAGCGTAAATATTAAAGCGATAGTGTTCGCTAAGCTCTCGATAAACACCTCTTATTAAAGCCAGGTTTTGTCAAGATATCATCTATTCATCCAGATACTACTGTAATAATGTACTGTGTACAAGTCAGGTGCAGAATACACCTGTAGTCGCAGCACATTCACTAATCACTGTATAATTAGGCATACGTATAATTTAAGCAATGTCTTGGCAATATGTTACGTACTGAATTTTAGCGTCTATTCATATCTCTGCAAGTTTAGAACCATCTATTTTTGCGTTAGAACGGAATCGATGCAATAAATCGTTTTAAATATTATTCACATGTGCTGTCGAAATGTTCGTTATTTTTATATAGGGATTCATTTCATTACGATTTCTAAACGAAACAAATATGAAACACTGTAAGTAGCCTATCCTGAATCCTGTATCCTGTACGTCTGCCTATCTACCAAGCATCACACTCGGAGGTCATGTCATGCCACTATGTTTGATTCCCTTTTCCCACCTACGCGCCGATCATCACGTACGGGATATAAACTTAATACAAATAACTCTTTTTTTTTAATTAATGTATTATTGTCAATCAGAAGAATGGACAGGACTCTCACTAGCAATTTTTTTACCACACCGCCGTGATAAACATGCCCTAGGTATTTTTAACTTTGTCCGTGGAAAACAACACAAATTATGAAGGCGTCAAGACTTGTTTTTTTTATTTTAGTTTCTGTATTCTGTAGTGTATCCATTATATTGGTCATCATTGCTTTTGGCTTTTGAGTTTCATGTCTCAAAGGTCATAGCGCCGTCATTTCTTAGAAAATAATTTCTTAAAGGTTTACTTTTCTCATTTTGATTTTTACCTGAACTTTTTTTTCCATGTATTTTTGCGAGCAGCTGCTTGTAATAAACATGCACTGTTATGTATGAATGAAATAAAAAAGGGGACTATTTGAGTACGGATATTTTGAGAAAACTTTATCTGTGACGGTATGTTATTGTTCCTCTCACTTGATTCATTCCATCTTCACGTTCGTATTATTGGGTGTCACAAATTATTAATACCTAGTTGTGCAATGGGACATTCGAGGTCGGAACTTTCGCAGACACGCGCTCTAGTACTTTCATATTCATTTGAGTATATAGAAGCAATTGTAAATGATATACAATTTAACGCTCTTATATCTCGAGGATAACAATAATAACACCGAATACTGGAAAGAATTTAAACTAATATGCTCGTGCTGTTTTTTAATCGCTAGGTAATTTTCTCGAATAAACATTGACAGAACGACGTTTGAGAACGTTTTTAGTTAGGATACTTTTAAGTATTCGTGCGATAGGCAAGGGAAATGTATGTCAGCGTAGGTTGTCCTAGTCGGACGGATAGGTTATGAAAAATCGCTGGTTTCGTAGCGTCAAACATAACATTATCATATGGTTTTGAAAGAGCCTATAGCTGTCGGAGATAGTAATGATAATGATGAGGCGGTCATATTACAGCATGAATGCTGTCGTAATAGTGGACCCCGGGTTACAATGCAAACGGAAACATGCTAAGTTGAGGAGGCGGAAGTGAGGTTAGCCACAAACGCAACGGGACTCGTACGACGGCTATCTGCTTCACATCACCCATACTTTGGATATGATTTTGCTCTAGAAACACTGTCCACATTTTTTTTTAATTAACAGTAACGTGATATATAGACATCATTAAAATAAGTAACAGTGTGTTACTCACGTACAAAGTCAGTTACTGCCCGATGACAAGTCATCGCGGGTCTCAATCCACATTCGCCCTGAGGAAGACCTCCGGATGAGGTCGAAACATGTCGGCCAGTAGCTGACTTCGTACGTGTTTTACCCGTTGTTACATAGTTTGATATTGTCAAGGCAATCGAAAAGAAAGATGTAAGCTTTCTTGTCAAGCCATATGCGGTTAAATTAACAGATTTAAGATGTAACAAAAGAGTTCTCTGTCGTGTTTATGACGTAGTTTAGCCACTACCGGTGTGGCACGTGACGACATCTCATTAGCATGGTAATGTCTAGACGATCTCCTCAACATCTCCAACAAAGGCATTAAAAGTGGCATGACGACGCCAATTGAAACACTGTCAAGGTTACCTTCGCGGTTGAAAAGAAAGATTAAAGGTTTCTTGTTTTGCGATATTCAAATGACTGTGCATTTGAATATGGCTATAATATAAGATGATCCTAAACGGTCCCTGGCGAGCTAATGACGTAGTATATCCACTACCACATTGCTAAATGACCATATGTCATTACATTAGTATGGTAATGGTAATGTCTAGGCGATGACGACGCAACCGAATTGTAGCTCTGTCAAGGTCAATGTTCTTGATTGAGAAGAAAGATGCGGTTTCTTTTCAATCAAGATGATTTACATAATTAAATGAACTTTATTTCGGTTTGAAAGATGATTCAAAAATGACATTCCGGAAGCCTACTGATCATAAGCTAACAGCTTAAATTACTTTTTAGTTAGTACAAACAAACAAACACTCCCCTAAGTGTCTCACTCAGTCAGCGAAAATGTACCACTTGTCCTATGAGACCAACCGTCCTGGAAACTCATCTATTTTTTAAATTTTATGTCAATTGCCAGGCCTGGTGACCACTTGTATTTAATTGTATAGAAATGTTTTTTTTTTTCGAATTCCCAGCATTGGTCAATTGGGCAAAAGTGATAGTGTATAGACAGTGTTCCTTAAATTGCTGACCCGTCATATTAAATAGAATACTTTTAAATAGGCACATTTATATACAAAACAATCCATATTGATTGTTATTTCATTACTTGTATAGTCTTTGAAATAATGCCTATCTGTATTCTTTAACTATATAGGTATTTTTCAATTAATCTACGGTATTCTTTGCCCAAGTGTGGTAGAAAATAATCCAGTATTTCAGAAGACGTTGCGTCTTTGAAATTCCTTCTTTAAAATGATTGTAATTCCAGTGGTAATTCAGTGGGAGCGTACACAGCTTCGCACGGCATCGAGCTGATCCGGCGCCACGTGGCGGAGTACATCGAGCGCCGGGACGGCCACGCGGCCAACTGGCAGGACATCGTGCTGTCGTCGGGAGCCTCCAACGCCATCAAGAACGTGCTGCAGCTGTTCTGCAAGGAGATCGACGGCAAGCCTTCGGGTGAGTCCGCGTTTATCTTATCGTCGATAGGAAAATATTGACGTTTCCTCGCTAGACTAATTATACACGGTGAAATTTTGATCGTTCTGGACCCTTAAAGGGATGATTCAGCCCGTTGATATAAACAACTTTTCCTATGGGACCAATGCTGGGAACTCAAAAATTTTTTTGACGTTCCCATGCAAATTGACCGGGCAGCCGAAATTTTTTGTATGGAACTGCCTTTGGTCCTATAGGAAAAGTTGTTCATATCGACGGGCTAAATCACCCCTTGAAGGGTCCAGAACGATCAAAATTTCACCGTGTATACAGCAATGTTGATTCATGAAGAAACTCTTTCAGTCTCATATAGTCTCAGTTAATTAAAGCAACAAGTAAAAGCACTCGGTGTTGGTATCGAAAACATATCTACGCGCGACGACACCTTCGAACGTGAAATAGTATCACGTCTTTTTTCCTTGCGGGGTAGACAGAGCCCAGGTCTTTAAGACCTGAAAGCCACGTTTAGCATGTTGGTGGGCGTTGGTGGAAAGTTGAATCAAAGTAGTGATGGGTTGCTAGCCGCATCGCCTACTAATATGATTCGTCAGATTTGCCCATTCCCTCGATCGACTTTTACGATCTGCGCGGGAAAAGGAGCAGCTGGTACACTCTACGTTTTTTCTTTTCTCCCAGACCAGCATGGAAGAATTCGAACGTGAAAACGTGGTGAAAACCGAACAAATCCGGTAGGAATGACGCGCGTTTGGTCATATGTGTTCAACGACTTCAACGAAATATGAATCCTATGTTCAGAGCTTTAAGTATGAAATTGCCTTGCTGTAGGTATCTAAATTAAAAGGTGTTGCGTTCTGACGCGAGCTAAATTACTCCGTATTTACTGTATTGAGTTGATATTTCTTTGAATACCTTTGCAGAGTGCTACTTCTGTACGTAAGTACTAGTACTATGCTATAATAGTGTAGTAAACAGACACACACTATCCGGTCTTTTTCTCTTACGGGGTAGACAGAGCCTAGGTCTATAAGACCTAAAAACCACGTTTAGCATGTTGGTGGGCGTGTAGGTGGAAAAGGAATCAGAATAGGCTAGTTTCGTAAAAAAAAATTATTAGTCCGTCAGTTAGATATTCAAAAAATATTGGACGCGTATTTTTTCTTTCGTCGATTAAACAAAAAATGATGAAGATATAACCCTTTGAAGTTCCGTGTGACGTCATAGTTTGCTACACTTTTTAGCAAACTTTGACGTCACGAGCCCCCACTCCTAAACTTTGACGCGCTTTATCTTTATTATTTATTGTTTATTTGACAAAAGAAAAAATACGTGTCCAATATTTTTTGGTTATCTAACTGACGGACTAATTGTTATGTAATTATTACGACCCAGGAAACTACCTATAGTGATGGGTTGCTAGCCGCATCGCCTATTAGTGAGGTAAAGTCCAACAAATGTAAAAATACGCCACACGGTCTGGTCTAAAGTATAATTATTCTTTCAAATTTTATTGACTATTGTTTACAACCACCTGAAATAACAGTAGCACTACCATGGTCGACTATTGGACTTTACCGCGACAAATGTCATTGTTTGTTAAAAGTACGCGACAGTTAATGCTTCTTGAAGTAATAAGTATATTTAGGACGGAAACAAATCTTCAAACGACATGCTCTAGATCATCATCATTTCGAGTAGGTGTCACGGCCAGTCAGAGTTCTCGGGAACCGCCTCTCGGCCTCTGACGTGGTTCCTTTAACGACTACCAGATGGCAGCCGGGACCAACGGCTTAACGTGCCTTCCGAAGCACGGAATCATCTTTCATCATCATCATCAGGTCCTTTTTAGTCTCCACTACAGGAGCACGACCCTCTCTGTACTACTAGGGCCATACTTGGCCAGAGCAGCCAGAGGACTTGGCCTACACTCTCCATGCTGGCCAGACGGGTTGGAGAGGTGTCTTAGATGTTTATAAGTTTTGTTTAGCTTGTATTTCCTAAGTCGCCTTCTACGACATGCACGGGAAGACTTGGAGTGGTCCTATTTTACTCTGCCGGATACCACACGGCTAAATCATCTTTATTTTCAGACAATCAGGTGATTCAAGCCTGCAATGTCCTAATCAAACTGGAAATAACTTAACAATGTATGCTATCCGTGGGAATCGAACGACGACCCCCGGCTACAGGCTAAAGCCTTAACCACTGGTCCGCGGAGGCAGTTAAATATGTTCTAGATAACAAAAATGCTAATGTTTTGTAAGGTTTTTTTTTCACTATTGCATCCTGATTGCATCAATCGAATTAAGAAACTCTTTATCGCCCTTATCTTTAAATTACTTGCAGTAAACATGTTTATTTAGTTTTTATTAACATTGTAGCTGCCATATACACAATAAAAACCACGGTCTTTACGCATTATAGCAAAGCAGTGCGGAGATATTTACTTAGAAAGTGTAATCAATTGATTTATCAGTTAATAGTAATTAGGCTTGAATCACCTGATTGTCTGATACTTAAGATGATTCCGTGCTTCGGAAGGCACGTTAAGCCGTTGGTCCCGACTGCAATCTGGTAGTCGTTAAAGGAACCACGTCAGAGGCCGTAAGGCGGTTCCGAAGAACCCTGACACCCGGGTGTACATGGTCAATTGACCGTGATACCTACTCGAAATTATGATGAGTAATAATATTACAAAAATATATTTATCATCGCCTTACAAGCGAAATAAATATTAAAAGAAATGGTTTCATTTATCGCCGTCAAGTTTCAGCCTATCAGAAGGCTATCATGAGGGCGAGTGTCACGGACGTCGCGGCGCGGCCGACCTTCAATCACTGAGGAGAAAAGTTACGCAAGATGACATGATTAGACACCACCTAATCATGTCATCTTGCGTAACTTTTAATAGTTTAAATTATATACATATTTTAATCTGCCATAGGCCAAATATGCGGAGTAGTATTCAATTAATAGTATTCCAAAAAGACGCGGTTAGCGGCCCATATGCTAGCAAAATATGCCAACGAATAGACAGTCAAAATAAACGATCATCATCATCAGGTCTTTTTAGTCTCCACTGCAGGAGCATGACCCGCTCTGTACTACCAGAGCCATACTTGGCCAGAGCAGACAGAGGATTTGGCCTACACTCTCCTCGCTGGCCAGACGGGTTGGAGAGGTCTCATTGATGTTTATGAGCTTTGTTTAGCTTGTATTTCCTAAGTCGCCTCTTACGACCTCCATGGGAAGACTAGGATTGGTCCTATTCTACTCTGCCGGCACCACACACAAAATTAACGACAAAACGAATAAACCATATGAATTTTATCTTAGTCTATCGTCGTCCAGATATACTCGTACGAAATAGTTACATTTGTTACATTTCAAGGTCATTATAATCGTATTAGAAAGAAAGACGAGAATGGTAGAGCTACGACCCAACCACGGGACCCAACCTTAGAAGCGGCCATAAACTAAATACGTGGTCAAAATCAGGGATAGTAGCAGAAATGTTACGATTTAATAGCAAATCCGGAATTATCGCACACAAACCTATCGTTTGTCTCCAGACGTATTTGTAACCCAGCCGAAACGCTGTTTGTTTTGTTTTTCGGGTATAACTGGCCAACACTGGTGTCAGATTTTTAAGCTGTCTAAAGGCATCTGACATAGCTTGACGACTGCCATCAATGATGACAGCCGAGATCAACGGCTTAACGTGCCTTCCGAAGCACGGAAGAGCTCGAGACTATTTTGTATCACTTGCGGTCACACATCACAGTGGGGACTGCGTCCAGGGTTGCTTAACTTACGAAAGCGATATTAATGTTCACGACCAATGGGCCATCGGCCTCCTCAAATCCGAAACGTTTTGTGTGTGTATACCGACGGTACCGACCGACGATCGAATCCCGACTTGTCATTTAATAAATATGCAACGTACATATTCAAAATAGTTAAAGCTATTTTTATTTTAATCTGTCATTGGCCGAAGATGCGAAGTAGTTACATTTCAAGGTCACGATAATCGTGTTTCAAAGATAAAAGCGGACGGCGGCCCATATACAATATTTGCCAACGAATATGAAACTATTGTGCTCAAAGGCGTATATTTTTGCATGGAACTGTCGCCAAATATTCTGCATAAATCCCTAGAGTTAGGAATGAAAACAAAAAAAATTATGTATTTTACGTAACGGCTGTAATCTTACTGATCGAATAGGCATAAGACATAAGCATCGGCTTCAATCCATTTGAAGATAAAAAACAAACTACCTCTATGCCAAATGTCTTTGATTAATTCAAAGTGTATGTTAAACAGGTACTTTGTAATGCTGCTTATTACACTATTTATGATTTTCTTAACTATAAAAATATATGGCCAGAGTTCGCCGCCGGACCTTCATAATGTTGTTGTATATGATAATCTTTCATTAAAAAAAATCGACTTCAAACTACTGAACCGGTTTTGATGTGACCAATATGAAAGCAAAAAGATTTTTTTAAATGACGGAGTTATGCGGTAACAAACATTTAAAATAAATATACCTAGAACTAAATTGATAACCTCCTACTCGGTTAAAATTTACATGAATTGGTTCTTATTATACATAGGTATTTTGATGTGATATTATATTATTACCTAATTCATTTAATCAGTCGCCATATTATTTGAAATTTAAATGACAATGCAAGTCCACATGTCGTAGATTTTAAGTTGACTTTACTTAGAGAAAATGCGCAGTTAAGTTTATTGTTGATGTCAACAATAATAATTGACCGAGCGAGCGAAGCGTCTCAGTTTCCACTGGCCCAAAATTCTTTTGTCCGTCTGTCCGTCTGTCTGTCTGTCTGTCTGTTCTCGCCTACAGGTCGCATTTCTCAACCGATTCTCATGAAATTTTGTGAGCAGGTTCGGTAATTATATAAAATTTTTTAGTCGTGCCTGATTTTCGAAATTTAAAAAAATGGCGGATATATGGGGGTGCGAAACTTAAAAAAACTCATAGCACAGCTATTTGGAACAAAAATCAAAAATGTCATGAGACTTTTTTGTTATTCTCATTAAGACGCAACTTTTTTGTCTGAACAACTTTTTTATACGATAAACTTGAACGTGTTTATAGTCGGCAATTTGCCCAAAAGTTGTCTGAAATCGATTTTCTGTATATTTATGAAAGAAGTTGAAGTACGTGAAGTGGGAGAGGGAGTGAAATTGAACAACTTTCCCTAAGGAACAAAAATCAACATATGAAAAATATTTTTTGGTTTAAAGCATGATACTGCGTATTACTTTTATAATTGAAAACAGTAAATAAACTAAGAATCCTGAAATAAAAATTAAAAATAAATAAAAAAGATTCACATGCTATCCTGTGACTTGAACTCAGGGCTTATAGATGACGGCCACTTCTTAACGTAAAGTTCGCATGTTTATCTGCCATAATAGTTGAAAATTAGCGTCCTATTAAAATTTTTACCAATTGGTAACATAACAACTATGAAACCGGGTACTTAAACTTTGCCTCCCATTCACCCATGCCAAGTTCGCTATTCCGATATTTCCGATCTTGAAGAGGATCACTCCAACTTAGTTAATGTGTACAAAAGCATACTAAACATGGTGCTCAAGGGCCGTGTTTCCATACAAGAGTAGTCCCCTGATTCCTCGCCGGATAGTACCAATAGAGTAATGATTTTTTACTAATAAAATCCTTATGTTAAAATTTTTTTCATAATTGAATTATTTAAAGAGATATGAACCTTCAAAAACATGAAAAATTGGTACGAATTTCCGTTGTGTTCAAACATCAAGAAAACAAATTTGGGCAATTATAACGGGTGGCGCAAAAGTACTGGCACTAAAGAAAATACTTTTATTTTTTTTATATGACATTTTCTGTCATTCTGTTTTTGAAAATTGTGTAGTGAACAAATGTAAAATACACTGAAAATAAACATGGACCGTTTTACTCCCCAAGAACGTGGAATAATTGTGTGAGGGACGCTTTTCCAGGCCGAGTTATCTCTCGTTTTGGCGATTTGCCTTGGCCTGCAAGATCACCCGATCTGACCAGTCCAGACTTCTTTCTTTGGGGTTTTTTGAAATCTCGGGTGTATGTGAACAAGCCACAGACTCTCGCAGCTCTAAAAGAAAACATTCGTCAAGAAATAACGAACATATCGCAGGAAGTGTTACGGCAAGTTATGCAAAATGTCATAAATAGGGCTCAAATGTGTATCAACTCTGGAGGTCACCATTTAAAAGACATCATCTTTAAATCCTAATGGTACGAAATTTAATGGCACAAATATACATTTAAAAAAACCTAAATCTAGTTTTCTAATTTAGAAAAAATGTTATAGCTGAACCAAATAGGGTCTTTACTTTTGCGCCACCCGTTATAAGAAAAAGAAACGCAGAAACACAGCCATAGCTTATTTTAAATTTTTAATGTAAAAAGAAATTAAATCGGTTAAGTTTTGGAAAAGAAATAAGAGGACTACGAAGCGTTAATTTTGTGTACTTTTTATAGGTATTTTCCGGCTGAGCTGCAGTTATCTCTATCGCACTCTGAGGGGTTTGTTTGGGCACGCGGCGCGACAGCAATAGATATAATAAATATCTATTTTTCAATTCTCTCGAGCTTAGTGTTTTCTCTTTTAAAAAGGGTCTGGTCGGGTCTTCTGGTAAGGGAATGTAGGTTTAAATTTCCGTTTCCTCTGGTACCTAATTAAGATCAGCGGGGATTGGGAAATAGTAACTGAAGGAAATCATCCTTTACTCAATTAGCATATCAGTAACAGATAAATATTTTAGAGAACTGAAGGGCAAATGTGGATGTTGATTGTAAGGGCTCGCGAGGTCTACTGTTCTCGCAGAACCACTAGTATATAGTAAACTAGCTTTCGCCCGTGGCTCCGCCCGCGTCAATGTCAATCCCTCGGGAGTATTACTTTTACCCGGGATAAAAGGTAGCCTATGTCCTTCTCCGCCCTCCAGAGAACTTTTATGCAAAATTTCATGATGATCGGTTCAGTAGTTACGGCGTGAAAGCGTAACAAACAAAAAAACAAACAAACTCACCTTCGCATTTATAATATTAGTAAGGATAATAATGTGTAAAAAAGTTAATGTTCACCAAATAATAAAAAAATTGAATATTTGACTTTAGCTGTACCATATTTTATACAGTATTATTACAGGTTCATACGTATACTATGTGAAACTTTTTCCTGTGCATTTATTTAAAAAAAAATTGCATTCGTGTAAAGGTTTATCTAAAAAGATAAGAGTATCTGGCGTAACAAATAATTTCACATAATTCATATAACATTATGTAATGTCAGGTGAGATAATTGCCAGACTATGAAAGTATTATCGCACCTTATCGCATCTCGAGTGGTTGCGATCGAGTTATCGCAATGCTAATGGGTTCAGACACTTTATGAGATAAACAGTTACTATAGAGTTAGAAATAGAAAATGTATTAGATGCTTTTCAATCTTATTCAATGAAACAAATTAAAAAAAAAGCCGGTATGAGTTTACTCGCCTGGAGGGGTTTACCTACGATAAATATGATTTTCTTCAATAGAACCCCCCATTATTGAACCATACATTTCTTATAGGTTTTCCTGTAAGTGAAAACCTATATTTTATTCTTTTTAAAAATTTTACGATCAGCAGTTTTGAAGATAAGGCATTGGTTAATTTTTGGCCATTGTATTGAATAGCTTAAAAAACTGTTTATTCTTAAATATAAAATATAAAGAATGATAAAAATATATTGTGATCTTCGCTTCTTTCGTTTGACATAAACGTTTTTAATTCCTGATTTGTGACCTTGAAAACTACCCCTAAACTGCGTTGTGTGCTGTGTTGAGTTGCCTAACTATAAGTGAGCCAAATTTTATCTCAATCGGTCAGTCAGTCACAGGATGACAAGACAAGTGTTCCGTACTTTCAAAAAAAATCTGTATTTGTTGAAAATGCCGTAAGTTTTTCCAATAAACATGCTCTATGTTTAAGAAGACGACATTTAAAAGACAATAAACTCTATAATATATGTCCTTGAGTTAAATTATATTCTACCTTTATTCAGAAACCCATATAACGCATATCCTTTCTTAGTAAATTGCATAACTCTTTATTGTCGGATACGCGGCAGACATGGAATTTAATTCCTAAAAGCTAAACTATCTCAGGAAACCCATAGCAGGAAGCTCTCGCCGCGTCACGGAAAATTTTGTTTACTTTCGCAGATGGCAACTGAAATAAGCCAAAATAGAATACGCTCACGCCCGCGCTGCGTGCCCAGTAATTACAGTTTACACTATACGACACGTGTTCCGTGACAGATTGTGTTACCTGACCTCGCTCGCGCTCCGAACACTAAAAGTACTTCAGTTCTTGTGCACCTGTACTATGTACAACTACAGACGACAAAATATTACAACAACGATGGTAATCCTGAAAGTTCAGGGCCCGACAGATAATTCATATCCTAATAGAATGGGAGCCATGGGAGGCCAAGGACGTCAATGATATCCTAGCCCTAATCCGTTTGTAATTTGTGCTTGAACGTTACAATGATTAATAAACACAAAATAAATAATATATAGCACGTAGATTCGATGGTGAATGAGGCAGAAAGGTTCTCCGATGGTGACCCTGTACCAAGCGCAACATTGGACACCGACCAGGTGGTCGGACGACCTGACCAAGGTCGCAGGGAGACGCCGGATGCAGGCCGCTTTTAACAGGTCATATTGGGAATTCTCGCGGACGCCTATTTTCAGCAGTGGACTTCTTGCGGCTGAGATGACGATGAAGAAAATATTCAAATTTTTTTTTATGTAAAAATCAAATATCTTTTTATACAGTTCAAAACATTCGTTCATTTTCATTATTTCTGCGGCTGTAATAATTGAAAAAGTTGGAATTAGAAGTTCTTCATACCAGAAAATTGCAGGTATCCTGTTCTGTGGACGTGATATGGAATCCTTTGTCCGACTCTAACTTGACTGGTTTTACTTAAACTCTTCCAGCTTTATTCTATATTTTAGTTAATAGTAAAATAAACGACGAAGTGTGACATACAGAGCATTGGCGAGATGAGTTAGAGCGGGCACTGCATTAGAATGGCTATTTCCGCGAATGCAATAATTTTGAGGACGCGGGGCGGCAATGTCAGCCGGGCGTACGAGCATGCCACGTCATTGGTCATTGCCGTGCACTTTTATTGTTCTATTAATTCGACGTCTTATTAATTGGTCGTTTTCATCCACCACTTGCACGCATCCTCTCGTTCATGACATCCTTTTTCCTTTTTCTTTTCCGAGAAACAAGTTTTGTGGAAAGGAAAAAAAACTTTGAAAAGCTACTCGTATAGGAAAACATCGTGGGTGGGTGGAATCTGGACCCTCATAGACTGTTCTCTTATGTGTGAAATACAGAATGCGATGGCAATCAATACACAACCAAATACATAGGTACATTGGCTTAAATAATGTAGTGTAATCAAAATAGATACCTACAGATAAATAGATGCAATTAGCATTAAGTTTATCCTTTTGTAACCAATCTTTGATTGTGTGCAATAAACGTAAATAAATATATAAATAAATAGAGGGATAGACAAACAAAAAATCTAAGTACTACAAAAGAAGACGTAATAACCGACAGTTATTCCATTTTGCACAAATTAAAAGAAATATAACAAGTACAAATATAACGTTCAAAAAGAGATACATGTATCCAATTTTGGATAAAAATCTTTGACTTTGACAAGCAACGTCGTTTAGGTTTTCTAGTCAAGTTGTAAACCATAACCACTTTAACAAGCATAATTAATAATAAAACAAAATGGAATGTCGCGCATGGCCGATTGTTTACTTTTCCACACAAGAGATAATTACTACGTAAACATTACGCAATAATATTTGACTTAGATAATTTGGCCTAATTCGCTTAGCTAACTTTGCCTTTGAATGGCTAAATCTAAAACCATTTCGAGGTTTAACTCAAGCAAAAATATTTTCTATATAACAGATTTTAACAACGTATAGGCACAGTATAGGATTACCGAGACACTCGAATAAATTTTGCATTTTGCGTGCACGTATTTTTGCTTAAGCATATTTAAGTGTTTTTTTCGAAAATTTGTTTTTTAATTATAAAAAATCAGACATGACGTAAAGTTAAGTATAATATTGATTTCCCGCCTTATTCCAGTAAAATAAAAAGCGACCGTGAATATGACGTCACTCAGAAAAATTCAATTAAAATTCAAGTTTATTAATGGAAACGTTGTAGTGGCAGAACTAACGAAAAAAGTTTCTAAAATGTTTTCTGCATACCTAATTATCGTAGTTGCCTATTAAAGACTACTCAAAGTCAACTCTATACAGAAGGCCGCCTGCAAGAGAATGCAATTTGCGATAAGCCTGCCTTGATAGTGTTTCAATCTGATTGCAATGTTTGAATTCTCTCTTTATCTCGTAAAGGTGTAATATTGGAGCTTGTACACAGGGATTGTTTCTTATGTGAATTGATTGAAGCCATTATTTGAATAATAAACATAGAAAGATTATATTCATACATACTTATCACGTATATCTTTGTCCCTTACGGCGTAGGCAAACCCTGGGATCATGAGACCTAAATGTCTGACCTAAATGATATGCGGGGCTAAAACAAGCAGCTGGTACATTCAATGTTTCTTTTTTATTATCCAGACTAAAATGGGAGATTATTCTTGTATAATAATAAATATATACGGACAAATCTCACAGATTGAGCTAGCCCTAAAGTAAGTTCGAGACTTGTGTTATGGGATACTAACTCAACGATACTATATTTCATAACAAATACAAATATAAATTCACATCTAAGACCCAGGCCAATCTGAAAAAGATCATTTTCCATCTTGACCTGGCCGGGGATCGAACCCGGGCACTCTCGTGTCGCAGGCTGGCATGTTAACCGCTGCGCCACGGAGCTAGCCATATTATTACATATTGTATATCTTCCATTTTAGTTTATATAGGCTTAGTGTTTTTAATGGACTAAAAAATGTAATAAATATATCTGAATTATTCCAGGTGTGATGATCCCCATCCCACAGTACCCGCTGTACTCGGCGTCGCTCGCCGAGTATGGCCTCGAGCAAGTCGGCTACTACCTCGACGAGGACCACCAGTGGGGCCTGGACGTGGCCGAGCTGGAGAGGTCCTTAGCGGACGCCAGCAAGACCTGCAACGTGCGGGCCATCGTCGTCATCAACCCTGGCAACCCCACCGGACAGGTGAGAACATGGCTACGAGGCTCTGCATAGACCGCTAGTAGCAATGGACGTGACAAATTGGAGGGGTCGTTGGAGCTGGCTTGCAAGACCCGCAAGGTGCGGGCTATCGTCGTCATCACCCCCTGGCAATGCCACTTAACAGGTGAAATTTCCGTTCAATCTAAAAGGGAAGCCAAGGTCTGAAGCTGGCTCCAGACATGTTTTGTCTGTACCGTACCTCCGATGCGCAGCATCGCGATCCAAGATCTCTGGACGCATAATAATAGCCAGTATCTTCGTAACGTGTCTACAATCACCACGTACTCATTTCTGTGCGAAGTGTCGTCCTACTATATCGCCTTTGAACAGAACGAAAAAACCGACACGCGATGGATCGGAGCGTACCTATATCCGTAACGAGACGCCGTACCACCGTAACGTACCGAACACGCGTCCAAACTAGTGTTCTTGGATCGCGACGGCGATACGAGTCTAAGGTACGGTATGGATAAAAGAACTTGTCTGGACCCAGCTTTATATGAGTAAGGCCAAGCCCAGTAATGATCGCGGCCCACCGCGACGTCACACAGGGACACCGCTAACTATAAAGTTAAGAAACTAGAGAACTTGATTTCATTTTAAATCACATATTAATGAGGGTTTTCTTATATAAGTGGCGGCCGCACTGAGGCGTCTGGTCCGGCAAGCTGTCATTGGGCAACAATGTGGCAGTTGTTGCTGCTTGACAAATATAATCCAACTAGCTTTCGCCCGCGGCTCCGCCCGCGTCAATGTCGATCCCTCGGGAATAGTACTTTTTCCCGGGATAAAAGGTAGCCTATGTCCTTCTCCGTACTCCAGAGAACTTGTATGCAAAATTTCATGATGATCGGTTCAGTAGTTACGGCGTGAAAGCGAACAGACAAACAAATAAACAAACAAACTCACTTTCGCATTTATAATATTAGTAAGGATAAGGATAAGGATGACAGCGGCCTATCGGTCCCGTCCCGACGATGCAGTACTGCCAAAAAACGCCCATTTGTATCTGTAATTATATAATGTTTCAAATGCGTGTCGAAGGTGCTGACCCGCGAGAACATCGAAGCCATCATCAGGTTCGCGAACAAGCACAAGCTGTTCATCTTCGCAGATGAAGTGTACCAGGACAACGTGTACGCCAAGGACAGCAAATTCTTCTCTTTCAAGAAGGTATAGTACATTACTGCAGACGCCGGGAAGTAAGGGATTGCCAGACGAGTAGAGTTTTCAAGGCCGAGCGTCAGCGAGGCCTTGGAATAAATACGAGTCCGGCGAGCCGATTCCCGGCGAGGCAGGTATTGTGCTTTTCTCAATAAATGCGAGGAAATAATAAAAGACATATACTGAAAATAAATGATTATAATATAAAAAAACGATAATAGTATGTACATTTTCATTTTTATATTTGTTTTACGGCATTTGGCGTTCTACGCCTTTTAGCCCTTCATATTTTTCAACGTTTTATCAAAGAAATGATGGTGTAATTCATTTCGTTTATTCGACGGAGCTCCTGGCGACAATTCCCACGAATCCTCTGGTTTGATCATAGACGATGCAGTAACGCGAGCGACCACCAGCCCGCTATGTAAATCTCTAAATTTGCAGCACAGCCGCACCATGACACTTCATTGTAATTATTCCACACATTGTTCATAAACATAAGCATTAGTCACACATTAAGTCCAATAGAAGCAATCTGCAAAACAATCCAAAACAACAATCTTGTAGTCCGTCAAACAAAACTAATAGTACATTCCCGCTCTTTTTTCTTTTTTAATTTTCAATTGTCATTAAGCTAAGGAAACATAGCCCATACAGCCCAGTCATATTTTACCCAAAATGTAATACCGTAAAAATCTGCGTTCCCGCGTATTTTCTTTTTATAATTGGCATATTTTTATGTGATTTTATACCATTTTAATAAAATTATTGTCATTATTCATATATATATATGCTTGATGGGTGCATTTTTTATAATGTGGTAGCCATTGGCTGTATGACAAGTTACATTGTACAAGTTACATAGATTAATTAAAAAGTTTTGAGCAGCGGCCAGGAATGAATACTTACTTTCCTGACCTAGGCCGGTAAACTAATGCATCAGCCAAGAATTACAAACTTCGTGGCTTCTTTTTACTACAATAATGCCTACATTTCCGCGCATGTTTGAGAAAAATCATTTATTGTTCTTTCAACTACGCTGCAATTCTATCATAACTGCACAACATATCCAACACAAAGCTAAACTTAGCTGCACTAGAGCAGAAAAAATGTATGGAAATCCTTTACTGCACTGTTTAGTTTTTTACGGTTCCATACCCAAAGGGTAAAAACGGGACCCTATTAATATCGCTCCACTGTCTGTCTGTCACCAGGCTGTATTTTATGAACATCTTTTATTAAATATTCTATGAATATTTCAAGCGTCTTATCTGTTGCAGTTATCAATATCGAACAAAAACAAGCAAAAAATCACGTTTGCTGCATGGGATGGGAGCCCCCCAGTACTTATTTTATTATATTTTTTTGTATTTGTCGTTATAGTGGCAACAGAAATACATCTGTGAAAATGTCAACTGTCTAACTATCACGGTTCATGAGATACGGCCTGGTGACAGACGGACGGATGGATAGCCAGACAGATGTTATAACGGGTTCCGTTTTTATCCTTCGGGTACGAAACCCTAAAAACCACCACATCTGCCGGATGGACGTTGTCAATTTCTACAATTCGTATAAACTTATAATTTGGTGATGACTAGTTTTCGCGCTATCATTGAGCCGAATCATGAAAACTTGCAGGTGATGACGGAGATGGGTCCGCCGTTCAGTGACACGCAGGAGCTGGCGTCGTTCATGTCGGTGAGCAAGGGCTACATGGGCGAGTGCGGGCTGCGCGGCGGGTGGGTGGAGCTGTGCCAGCTGCAGCCGGAAGTGCAGGCGCACCTGTACAAGGCCATCTCCGCCATGCTGTGCCCCACCACGCTGGGGCAGACCGCCGTCGACTGCGTCGTGAGTACACTTATTGGCTAGCTTCCTAAAAAATATAATTAGTCCGTCAGTTAGATATAAAAAAATATTGGACACGTATTTTTTCTTTTGTCGATTAAACAAAAAATGATTAAGATATAGCCCTTTGAAATTCCGTGTGACGTCTAGTTTGCTACAATTTTTAGCAAACTTTGACGTCACGAGCCCCCACTACTGAACTTTGACGCGCTTTATCTTTATTATTTATTGTTTAATCGACAAAAGAAAAAATACATACGTATTGATTATCTAACTGACGGACTAATTGTTATGTTATTATTACGACCCAAGAACCTAGCCTATTGTCCGACATGTACACTCCAATCTAATACTCGGTGAAATTTTGATCGTTCTGGACCTTTAGGCGGGTACCGCGCGAACGAAAAACGTCGCTACTGCGCAACCCATTAGGCTGCGCAGAACCATTCAGCAATTACGAAAAAAGATAAATGTGGCAATATTTTCATATTTATATCTTTACTAGCTTTCGCCCGCGGCTCCGCCCGCGTCAATGTCAATCCCTTGGAAATATTACTTTTTCACGGAATTTATCCCGGTGTATCTGGAGTGCAGAGAAGGACATAGGCTACCTATTAAGGTAACTATGTCCTTCTCTGCACTCCAGAGAACTTGTATACAAAATTTCATGATGATCAGTTCAGTAGTTACGGCGTGAAAGCATAACAAACAAACAAACTCACTTTCGCATTTAATATATTAAAACGAACGTACCGAAACGTACATATAAATATTGTCATGTGAGAATTATTGTTTGAGACGTAAAATTACAAAGTTTTCGAAGAAAAATGCTTTTAGATATCACACTATATATAAATCATTTTTGTATTTAATATGTATCTGTTTCAAATTCCAACAAGGGGGCGATCTTGTTCAAGAATTGATCTAAATACTTTTTATGTATTTAATTAATTAAGCGCATAGTACTAGTGATATTTATAATGTATTGAAAAATGTGTTCCTATTAATTGAATTAAGAATTTATTTATTATTATTAAAGACTAGCTCTTGCCCGCGGCTCCGCCCGCGTTAGTGTCGATCCCTCGGGAACAGTAGAATTTCCCGGAATCCAACATACCCTATGTCCTTCCTCGGGCCTCACACCTCCATACCAAATTTCATCCAAATCAGTTCAATGGTTGAAGCGTAAAAAAACGACAGACAGAGTTACTTTCGCATTCATAATATTAGTATTAGTATGGAAGTATGGATATTATTTCTACTTCTAAGTCCAGAAATGAGAAAATTACCATAAAACCTTTACCCTCCCATTTTACCCCTTTAGGAGTGAATTTTGTCCATTATGTTATGTTTTATAATTGTAATCGAGAACTCACATACCTATTTATTTTCATACTTCATAGTCCAGACATGAGAAAATTTCCAAACAAACTTTACCTTTCTGGGGGATTTTTTTCTAGTTGACCTACACAGATCTTTTTCAATTGTAATCGTGAAATTTATTTACCTATTTTCATACTTCTAAGTCTAGAAATAAGTAAATTCCTATACAATCTTTACCCCGCTATTTTACGTCCAAAAATATCGTCCATATTACCTACACAGATGTTTTTAATTGTAACCTAGAACTTATATACTTATTTTCATACATCTAAGTCCAGAAGTGAGAAAATTTCCATACAAAGTTTATACCACCCACCCACCCCCATTTTACCCCTTAAGGGGGAATTTTGCAAATTCCATCTACCTACACACATCTTTTTTAATTTTAATCGAGAATATATATACCTACTTTCATACTTCTAAGTCCAGAAATGAAAAAATTCCATATAAATTTTACCCCTTCAGAAGTTAAATTTCTTAAAAATCCTTTCTTAGCGCTCACTCACATCATTAAAAGAAGCCCTGTACCTAATTTCAAGTTTCTAGGCGCAGCAGTTTCGGTTGGTTTGCCGTTTGCCCGCGGCTACGCCGCCGCCGTTAGTGTCCATCCCTCAGGAACAGTTTGGACCCTTAAAGAGGTGACTCAGGTCATCAATATGAACAACTTTTTCTATTACCAATGCTGGGAACTCAAAAAAAAATACGTCATTCCCATAAAAAAAAGTCCCGCCGCCCGGCCAGTTTGTATGGGAATGTCGAATTTTTTTTAGTTCCCAGCATTGTTCCCATAGGAAAAGTTGTTCATTTTGATAGTCTGAGTCACCCCTTTAAGGGTCCAAAACGATAAAAAATTCACTGTGTATATTTGCAGGCAAACTAATGCCTTGAGTTCATTCAAATGACGATAACTTTTTTTTTAATGAACCGATTTTGATGAAACAAACTTTAGATGTTTTACTGAGTTGAAACAAAGCAATTGGTGAAAGTTTGAAGTAAATCGGTTCAGTATTTTCGGAGATAATCGTGATCATACATACAGACAGACAGACAGACAAAAAATTCGAAAATTTTTTTTTTGCTTTCTATTATTCTTTTTAAGTGTCCCTCTATCCATTTCAGTCAAAAATTCTAAATGTACAGACAAATTATTTTTACTGTTTTATTATATGTATAGATTTAAAAACACGTCAATTTTCACAATTTCGTGCAGTACCGTCTTAAAGGGATGATTCAACCCGTTCACATAAACAACTTTTTCTATGGGACCAATGCTGGGAACTCAAAAATTTTTTGACGTTCCTATACAAATCACCGGGAGGCCGAATTTTTTTGTATGGAAACTCCCAATCTTTTTTTTGAGTTCTCAACATTGATCCCATAGGAAAATTTGTTTATATCGATGGGCTGAATCACCCCTTTAAGGGTCCAGAACGATCAAAATTTCACTGTGTATATAACTCAAATGTGACTGACTGACTGACATAGTGATCTATCAACGCACAGCCCAAACCACTGGACGGATCGGGCTGAAATTTGGCATGCAGGTAGATTTTATGACATAGGTATCCGCTAAGAAAGGATTTTGATCAATTCTACCCCCAAGGGGATAAAATAGGGGATGAAAATTTGTATGAAACTGTCAATTTTAAACCGATCGGGCTGAGACTTTGCATGCATAAGTCAAGTATAGTCAGGGGTATCATCAGCTGCCTGTCTGGTGGTTGAAGGTATGATATCAGGTACGTGCGCTTGGTCTCCCAAGCAACTACTTGTTTTTTCTCCGTTCATCCGAGAAATAAATAAATATAAATAAATATATATGGACAAATCACACAGATTGAGCTAGCCCCAAAGTAAGTTCGAGACTTGTGTTATGGGATACTAACTCAACGGTACTATATTTATAACAAATACATATATAGATAAACATCCAAGACCCAGGCCAATCTGAAAAAGATCATTTTCCATCTTGACCTGGCCGGGGATCGAACCCGGTCACTCCGTGTCGCAGTCTGGCGTGTTGACCACTGCGCCACGGAGCTAGTCAAAATATCCCAATACTGTCAGTCTCTTTCCAAATTAAAAAAAAATCCTATGCTGCCCCAGCTTAAAAATACTTCCAATATGGGCAGCAGCTTCGATAGCAATCGAAATCAAAGAAACTGCGCTCGCCAACTCGTCTAAGCGTGGTGGGTTAGCAATATAATTTTGACTAGCTCCGTGGCGCAGCGGTCAACACGCCTGCCTGCGACACGGAGTGACCGGGTTCGATCCCCGGCCAGGTCAAGATGGAAAATGATCTTTTTCAAATTGGCCTGGGTCTTGGATGTGTATCTATATATGTATTTGTTATAAAATATAGTATCGTTGAGTTAGTATCCCATAACACAAGTCTCGAACTTACTTTGGGGCTAGCTCAATCTGTGTGATTTGTCCGTATATATTTATTATTATTATTATTATTTATTATCCTCTCATGGAACGAAAGAACCTTGAGAGAGGCCTTTGTCCAGCGGTGGACTATAGCGGCTGTAATGATGATGATGTCTCGGGCTGAACGGTGTGTAGTGATGACATTGTGCGGCAGGCTCGGCCCCCGTTACCGGGCGAGCCGTCGTTCGTGCGCTGGCAGCAGGAGAGAGACGCCGTGCTGGCGTCGCTCAACAAACGCGCAGACATCATCGCGCGCACCTTCAACTCCATGGACGGGTTCACGTGCAACGTCGTGCAGGTACTGTGTCGCTTGTTCAATATCATTATGTATTCAGTAACTTCAGTGAATTATTGTTATTCATTTTAATATTAAATGTAATTTTTAAATAAAAAGTCTCTTTTTAGTTGATAATCAGAATAGAGTCCGGACTCCAGTCGGCCGAAACAGGAAGAACATGAATAGGTGATGTTACAGCTCCAAAGTCTCATGTTTGTGTGGACCATGGCACACCTGTTGTCTTGCCCTGAGTGTCCTATCGCCTGCACACGCGAGGACCTATACAATGCCACTGATACGCTGTAACAGTGGCCGAGTTCTGGTCAACACATATATAATTCACCCGAGTCGATAAGAAGAAATTAATGATAATCGTAATGGATATAATAAATGTTTGACAAGTTATTATCCCTTAGGGCGCCATGTACGCGTTCCCTCGCATCTCGCTGCCGCCCGCGGCCATCGCGGCGGCCGAGCGCGAGGGACAGACTCCAGACACCTTCTACGCCTTCCGCCTGCTCGAGGAGACCGGTGAGACACAAGCTTTTTTTATTATAGCACGGCTAATGAGCCAGCTAGTCACCTGATGGTAAGCGATCACCGCTGTCCATGGACAACCTCGCCGAGATGGCAGCGGTGTAACGCTGTACAAGCGCGACGTACTTTCGGGAGCGGGCGGGGTCAGCTACCGACTGCGCAAGCTATCGCGTTGCGCCGGCTTTTTCTACTTCTCAAGCGATACCATGTATTATAGTTACGGCGATAAAGTTTAAAATTATATGCCAGTAAAACTGCTCGCCGCTTCGCTGCCGGCCGCTGCCATCTCGGTGAGGATTGAGCCGAGAAGTATCACGTATAGAACTGATAAACACGATATCTCTGGAAATAAAGTCATTTACTCCATGACCAACCCTTACGAGTTGTGTGCGTTGCCCCAGCAAAAGAGTACTGAATTTCAAACGTGATATTACTAGACCATCAGTGCGTAACGTCATGTAAATGTGTGTAAAAGTTTGAAATTTGTGCGTCCATTAATTTTTGAGATATTAATTAAAATCAGATTCCGCCAGGATGACATTTCAAACGTTACGCCAGCAAAAAAATTTCTCGGATCCGAATGAAAGTTGATCCAATAATTAGTAGTTGATGTTTAGTAAATGTAGTTGTATAAATAGAATTTGTGCGTCTCCAGACTTCGGCGATATTGAATTTTTTGCTGGGGTAACGTTTGGCCGATTGCTGGATCCCATAATTCATTACGCACTGATAATTCAGTACTTTTTTGCTGGGGTAACGCACACTTACAGGTTTATCATTAGTATTGAGTGATGCTGATGGTGTTGTGTGTTGTGTGTGTGCGCAGGCATCTGCGTGGTGCCGGGCAGTGGGTTCGGGCAGCGGCCGGGCACGTACCACTTCCGCACCACCATCCTGCCGCAGCCCGCGCTGCTGCAGGAGATGCTGGACATCTTCCAGAAGTTCCACCAGCGGTTCACCGACCACTACTCGGCGCTCAAGGAGTAAGCCCACCGATGTACGATAGCCGGTGCTGAATTGCAGCCGAACCATTACGAGCCGATCTTAAGTTTCACAGTCGCATCGAAAAGTTATATTTATTGAAAATAACGAACTTCACACAATTCGTACCTTCCTAAAACTTTGTTAGGTATCCTCTAACGCCCGAATACAGAAGCATCTTAACTAAAAACATTAAAAACATCTCGTTATGTCACCGTATAGACAATTACCTAGCAAAAAAAGACAGCACGAGGCTTAAGAATGTCATTAGTTAAGATTCTTTTGAGTATTCGGAAACAAACCTCTTTGTCACGCACACAGGCTCCCGTCATTATTATACACAGGTTAGTCAACAAATCCAGTAGTACGGAATTTAGACAAGACTTTGAAATGCCAATGATATTTGAATTAAAGTATATCAATCTAGTGTATGAGGATAAATGTAGTAGAGGTGAATCTAATTCAAGATTAGACAATATCTACGATAATGATACATATGTACGTTTGTCTGTCGATATATGTATTTGTTATAAAATATAGTACGGTTGCGCTAGTATCCCATAACACAAGTCTCGTACTTTGGGGTTAACTCAATCTCTCAGATATTTCTGTCAATATGTGCCAGATATTTAACTTAAAGCGACTTGGATATCATCTAAAATTAATATATAATTGACTATTAGCATTAAGTAATACGTTACAAATAAAAAGGAGAAGGCTTGTATATACGGATAATGGTAAAAAGCTGCAGTTCAGCGCAGGTGTATAAGACCAGTCAAATAAGAATTAAAGTAGATTGGAGTTGTGAAGTATCTCAACTGCATGCTTAGTAGCAAGCGAGTAGTGGAACACTGGAACACCATGTAGCTGTAGGCTATACGTTGATACTCATGCGACATTATTGGAAATCATACTGTTTATATTGATGTAAAAGATCTAGCTGTACCACTTGATTATAAGTATTTTATGTATATATAAAGAAATTGTTCAGATAATCAACAAAGACGAAGTAGAAATTAATTATCTAAGAAGACCCTTAGTTTATCATTAAAAATATGTTCTTGAGTTTTCGCTTGTCTGTATTTATCTCACACAGATGTGATTCAGCATCGAAGTCAGAGGAACTTTCATCCTAGCGTTAGCCTACATTTTTCTGCATTTATCACCCTCCGAAATGTGGGCTTTTCTATGTACCCATGCATATGTATAACAGTATATAACTGTTGAATTTACTATCTGAATGTTAGAATTACGCGGTTTACTGAGTTTGCTATAAAAAAATGCCTATAGCAGGTGCCCGTTAGTATGTAAAAGAAGACATTGACTTATTTGTATTTACCTCTCACTCGTATGCATTATTGCCATCCTTGTCTGCCAGCGTACGAGCAAGCCAGCAATAAGCGAGCCACGGAGAATCATATGCAGAAGAAGCCCAGTGTCCATTTTTTACCAGTTTTTTATAGTTTCTATTGCCAAAGTCTTATTTGTTCTTAAATAAGACTTTGACTGCAGTAATGTACCTCTCTCTCTCTGTCTCTCTCTCTCTGTATACTGAGCATAAACTTATACTACGCTACAGGCTGCGTTAAAACCGCGTTTTCTAAACTTCCCTGAAGTAAAGCTACTCACTGATTCTGGCTACATGCTGTATGTGATGGAGTGATTGATTGAATTGTCTAGTCGTGGCGGTGCCATCCCAACAGGCTGCTAATTTTCTGTACGTTTTACGCATGAAGTCCTATTCGCGTTTCGTATAATTTTTTTTTACCATTGGCTGATGGCCTGGTCTTAATCGTTTTCGATATTTTGTAATATTCGTAACTCGCACCCCGCGTTATTAGCCAAAGAAGATAGTCGAATGCCATTGTTAAATTAGCACCAAACGCCAGATGTGTGTGCGCTTTTAGAATTTAAAATATTAGCGAACACTCGGCGGCCCCACAAGCTTGTATTGTGGTTCTTATGTACACCAAAATACCCAGTCGAAACCTGCGATAGTGTAATAATAGTGGAATAAGACTTTCTGCGCCAAACGAATGTCGTCAATCAATTGCGGGAATGTCCTGAGATTATGTTATTTCTAAGCTTATTTTCCGTAACGCATTACTGAAGTCTAGTTTTTACCGTTGATATAATCAGTCATCTGAAACAGCGGAGTAATTTGCCTTAAAATGCCGAGCGGACGCTATTCGGTAGTGGTATTATACACTCTTACGATGTATCTAGAAGTTTATGTAAATATACACCGCTCTTTCCGATCAACGACAGTAATGCAGATTGCGGAAATATACACACATTTTTACGCTTTTACGTTAATATTGCAATTATTTTTATTTATATTATATATAATAATCGATTGGATGCTTTGGTTACATTCCCTAGGAATTTAAATAATTTGTTAAATCGTTGTTGATGCATTGTTATTATTGTAATAAATTGATTAAAACTAAAATATTTTTTATTCATCATACCCGTAGGGTCAAGGAAAAAAACGCTCGTGTAAGAGCATCTTTATGAGGCTCCTTCCTCGTAAAGATGCTCTTATACGAGCGTTTTTTTTAAGCAGCAGATGTTTAGCAATAGTAATGGATCCATCTGGAACAATTTAGTAGAGCAATCTGGGGTATGCGTAACTCCAGCAGTAAAGTACCTCGTAGAGTAAAAATAATTAGTACCCAATATGCAGTATTGTGGCCTGAATAAAAAAAATTGTGGTCTTAGTAATTCTGGAAAAAAACGTAAAAACCATTCCTGCTGGGATAACGCTGCTCCAGCAGGAAGATTCTAAACGAATAATAGAAGCGAGAAAAAGTATGTTTATATTTGTGCTGGAAGATGGGCCGAAAATATAATTTGTGGCTATTCAGGTTTTCAAAATATTGAGATTCCTGCTGGAGTAACGTTTTGCAAAAACACGGATCTCTAAAACCATGACATGTGGGCAATAATTATAAAAATATTCAAAAGGGTACTTACATGATACTAAGGAAAAAACCGCTTTCTATATAGATGACTTACATGCGTTATTTAGTAATGTTACTGAAAGGCTGAAAGTCAACATAACGGTGTCACAATCTGACGTCAAAATACGAAATAAGAACCGGGGAAACTCCGTAACGCTGGCTAATGTCATTGGAGAAAATACGCATGCCAATGGTCTCACAATCAAGGATGCTGAAGACGGTGCAAAGTTGAAAAGAACAAGCCGGAAAGCAGACCGGGCTCCAAAGCACTCTAGCTGATGAAAGAGAGATTTTCTTACTAATTTTTAATGTAATAAAACAGCATTTCTTAGGCTTAGGCATAAATTAACTTTTTACACTTTAAAAAATCCAACAAGAGATTGAGGGGGAAGGGAAGGGGTAGAGTCAAAACCTCCTCACCAAAAATGCGAGCTTATTTCTACAGAGTTGAAAAATACAAACGGGTTGTGTATTTCATTTCACTTTATTTTACACAATGTTTTCAACTAAATTCAGACAACTGTCTAATAACTATATATATAAATTTATTTATTTATTTAATAATCCCAATACAAAAATATTTCATCTCTTTATATTTATAATATTGACAAATTTATAACTTTTTACACTATCAATTCTCATTCAAGTATGCTTTGTTATCAATAATGTGATGTGTATTCACAGAGGAATGTCTGTCTACGTATAGTACATATTTATAGATTAATTCATTAACAACGATAAAGTATTTATTAATTTCGACTATTAAATGTACATCACAAGAATGGAGTGCTATTTTTGAACAAGCGAATGCTCGGAAACGCTTGACTTGTACGGAAAACTCGGTCGCATTAAATCACCTGTTCAACAATAGCTCCCCTGATCGCACATATTTACAATCGTAGCTCAAACCGATGAGACTGGTCACAATATATTTAAAAAATAACAACAGAACATCTCACAGGTCTATGGCAAATCGTCAATGAATTCCACAAGTCTAAAATTTTAATAGACAATTATAAAACACAACGTAGCTATATTTTACATAGTCTTAAACCGAAATAAATAAATTATTCGCTAACCATTGCTTATTGTCAACTGAATTTAAAATCCTATGACGTCACTACGTCGCGGCTTACGCTACGCTAAGCTACAGCGAGACCTCTCCAGGAGAACATTCTCTGATGAAGAGAAAAAGGAGGAAATAGAAGAGTAGAAAAGTTTGAAAGAAAACGAAGGTCTTAAAAATTAAAGAAATGATTTTGGGACGTTTCGTCCCGATGATATTTAAATGAATAGTTATATTCTAAGTTTGGGAATGTTATAAATTCTTCAAGGCCTAATAAACCTCTTCATTAGCCCGTTTCGCATTTGATATTATATCGTGTATTTAAAAGATATAGTTCTATTTTCTTATTATCTTTTTCTATTTGGGGTTTCTAATATTTTTAGGTAAATAACCTGTAGTTTTTATAACAATACGGGCGATATGACAGATCTTAACTTTAGTGGAACAGTGAGTATAACTCACCACTAAGTGTTATGCACATTATTTACGTGGATCGTTTAACATGTAACTGAATTATACCAATTTCATATTAAACAAATTTGTGCGTTTTTACAATTGACGATACAAAATAAGTAACTAAAGAACGTAAAAGTTTTCTTTAGTCGTTTATTCTGTGTCCACGGCGTCCAACTAACACGGGTTTAGCGATTATCGCGTAAAGTCGTACAGTTAAAAAACTTTCTGACGTACAGTCAGCCAAGGAGATACTTGACCCCGCCGTCTACCTATATCTTGAATTTTCTGCCTAATTAAAAATAATATTAATGTGAACATATATATTCAGAAAGATTTCAATTAAGATTTCCTGAATATACATTTTCGTGTTAATATTACTTTTAGTTTAAGAGAAAATTCAAGATATAGGTAGACGCCCGAAGACTACAGCATCGTAATAATTTAACAGTGGCGAGCCCGTGTGAACTAGAACCGCCCGCCGTCCGTGGCGAGTACTGGGCGGGCGCGCGGCGGCAGCGGCAGCAGGGCGCGCGCGGTCCGCAGCAGCGCGCCCCCCCTGTGCCGCTAGCAGTGGCGGTCCTCGCGCACCAGCTGCGCCGTGTCGGCGCCCGTGTCCGCGGCGGGGTCCAGCGCCCGCGGCGGCCGCGCCGGCGCCGCGCCCCGCGTCTCCGTCGACGACGGCGAGATCACCGCCGACGCCACCTTCTCCTTTATCTCCTCTGGCACCTCGTAAATGCCCGCTGAAATTACAAGAGAAAAGTTTGTGACAATCGGCGAGACCCAGAAGAATAGTCTGTAAAGTCGGTTTACGGACGATCATTTTACGTGACGACGGTGAGATAGCTGCGTGATAGATAGGTACTACTCTACTACTACTGGAGGACCGTACATGCAGCCGATGTTCATCGATTTATAATAGGACATTATGGCGACAAATCATCCTAATTTTTGACCCTACTACACACGTACTAATGCGATGCTTACTCTCAATATTAGTCATCACAAATATTGTATGTCATTAATGAAATTTTACACTTATTCAACTTTCAAACTCTGTATATATTATTTTCTGATAATCGCTTCGTTTTCTATACTCAGACATAAATTAACACAATCAATTTCTTCTTTATTCCATCCAAACGGAATAACCATCATGTAAATCTCCAAAATCCTTGGAATACAATACTTACGTAGTGGTGGGTCCGGTTCCCCGGCTGCCCTGGCCCTCGTCACAGCATCATACATAGGATTGCTGAAGTCTCTTCCCTTTCTTCTCGTGTCTTCCAATGTGTACGCAGGCTCGGCGACCCCACCGAACTCTACATTGGAGCCCTGTCGGAACGACACGCTTTGCGAAGACGCCAGGCTGCCTAAGCCTCCGCCCTTGCCGCTGTGGAGAAAAATAAATATTTATTGAAAAAAGTGAATTATTCATCATTAATAATAGTCTCATCTCCTAGTTCACATTAGCTACATCGAAAGAAAAGTGTCAAGAGTCGTTTCCTCACGAAGAAATGTCCAGCCGGTAGCGAGCACCGGCACTCGGACAGCTGTATCGGTTACGCCCGCGGGCCGAAAGGTGTCCCTCGAGGACCCGTTCAGGTACTCTTTCAAATTAGGCGTTGTGAAACTTACAACGGTCGTTTCCTGATGAAGAACCAGCCGGCCGCGCCGACCAGCGCCAGCACGAGCACGAGCAGCACGGGCACGAGCACGGCGGCGGTGCCGGCGGCGCGCGCGCCCGTGGCGGCGGCCGCGGCCGCGCACAGCGGCGGCTGCAGCGGCGCGCGGCACGAGCACGACAGCGACCCGTCCGCGCCCTCCGAGCAGCGACCGCCGTTCTCGCACGGACACACGCGCGGCAGGGCCCGGGGCGCTTCCACGGCTGGAACACGAGCACAAGGAACTAAACGTTACTACAGGCATTAAACTGGCACGAGGGAGAGCAGAGAACTACATGGATATGCTAAAATGTTTTTTCCACTATCAGACACGGTCAGCCGTAGCTCTCTTGGCCGGCAACATGGACAGAACGCACACAGCGGACACAGGCATACACTTATGCCTGAGGCCAAGAGGCCAAGAGGGCAAACAAGACGTGTGGACGAAGATCAGGAAGGCGAAGTATTGTAACTACATGGATGAAATTCAAATAAGTTCTTACCAACATCACAGGCACGGTCAGCGTTCCCTTAAACGACGGCAGATGGTCGGGATACATGCAGCGGCGACCAATAGACACTGCCAGGTACAATTGAGAGCAAACAAAACGTGTGCACGGAGATCAGGAAGACGAAGTGTTGTAGCTACATGGATGATATTCTAATAAGTTCTTACCAGCGTCACAGTCACGGTCAGCGTTCTCTTAGGCGGCGGCTGATGGGCGGGATACATGTAACGGCGACCAGTAGGCACTGCCAGGTACAAGTGAGAGCAAACAAAACGTGTCCACGGAGATCAGGAAAGCGAAGTGTTGTAGCTACATGGATGATATTCTAATAAGTTCTTACCAGCGTCACAGTCACGGTCAGCGTTCTCTTAGGCGGCGGCTGATGGTCGGGATACATGTAACGGCGACCAGTATGCACTGCCAGGTACAAGTAAGAGCAAACAAAACGTGTCCACGGAGATCAGGAAAGCGAAGTGTTGTAACTACATGGATGATATTGTAATAAGTTCTTACCAGCATCACAGGCACGGTCAGCGTTCTCTTAGGCGGCGGCAGATGGTCGGGATACATGTAACGGCGACCAGTGGGCACCGCCAGGTACAAGTGAGAGCATACGGAACGAGCGCCCGGAGATCGGGAAGGCAAAGTGGTGTAGCTACATGGATGATATTCTAATAAGTTCTTACCGGCGTCACAGGCACGGTCAGCCGTGGCTCTCTTCGGTGGCGGCTGTTGATCGGGACATACGCATCGTCGACCAGCGGGCACTGCCAGGCACAGGTGAGAGCACACAGACCGAGCGCACGGTGATCTTGAAATGGATGTGGTGTTGTAGCGACGAGGGTGGTACACTGCAATAAAAAAATCGATGCTTTCAATGTCATTTCCATCCAACTTTCATCATTCGTAAAGATTAATAATATAGAAAATTAACTACTATAACTTCTCTTTTCAAAATAAAAAAATAAACTAATGCGAACCTATTATTTTATTGCTATTATATATTACTAGCTTCTTCGCCCGCGGCTCCGCCCGTGTCAGCGATCCCTCGGGAACTTTTTCCCGGGTTGAAATGTACCCTATATCCTTCTCCGTACCCCAGATAACGTGTATGCAAAATTTCATGATGATCGGTTTAGTAGTTACAACATGAAAGCGTAACGAACAAACAAATTTGATGAAACACGAGAAATAAAAATTAACTAGCTACACCAGTTTTGCGATTGCAGAAAACTGTGGATTCATTTCTGGGTCTAGGAGTACGCTTCTATAATAAAATTCCTGCAGAAATATTAGGTCTGCCTTTACTTAAGTTCAAAATGATTGTAAAAAACCAGTTAGTAAAAAAGGCTTATTACTGCATTGATGATTATATAACTGATAAAAATGCGTGGAAATTTATATCATCATCATCATTAGGTATTTTTAGTCTCCACTGCAGGAGCATGTGACCCTCTCTGTACTACCGGAGCCATACTTGGCCAGAGCAGAAAGAGGATTTGTTCTACACTCTCCTCGCTGAAATTTATATAAATTTATTTAATGTTTACAATTTAATCTATAGTATGAAAAATTGTGTTTAATGTTAACAATGTATTCAGAGCCCTTCAGGCACGTAGGGACCAAGTCTGGATTGAGTTTCTTTCGGCGTATTCTTCTCACCAGTGGTCGTTCCGAAACGCTAGTAGTATTTCAATTTTACATATATTCAAAAATATATAAGAAATAAAAATATGACGTTCAAAAAGAGATACATGTATCCAATTTTGAATAAAAATCTTTGACTTAGACTTTGACTTTGACTCAAACAAACAAACAAACTCACTTTCGCATTTATAATATGAGTTAGGATTCTTGTATAATGCTATTATGAAAACCCCACTAGTCAAATTTTATGATAATTTGAAAACGGTTTTGGGATGTTCCTATTCGGAACGATATTGCGATAAATTGAGGATATTTTTTTGATATATTTGGGATAGTGTCATTATAAAATTAACCACAAATATATTTATGGTTCTAACTGTTCAAAAGTAACAGACAAACTCACCCTTCACAGCCGAGGGGTTGACTAGATCCTTAGAAATAACAAAAGGCACACCGCGTCCGAACTTGTCCTGCCTGACCAGCTCGCCCGTGTCGCGCGTCACCCAGTACAGCGACGACTCGAACACGTCCAGCGAAATCGGGTGCTTCAAGGACTCCCCACGTAAAATCACCCGTCTGCCAGACCCGTCGTGACGAATGCTTTCAATCGTATTCAGTTTTGTGTCCACCCAGTAGATCGTGTGATCCATTGCCTGATCGATCGCTAAACCAGTAGGGTGTCTTATATTCTCCGTCACGATCGGTCGGCGCTTGCTACCATCCATCCAGGAGATTTCTATCTTAGGTGCTGAACCCGCGTCAGTCCAAAACATTTTGCCCATTTGAGGATCCAGAGCTAAAGATGTCGGACTTTCGATTCCTGCGGAAACTATCGCTCGTCTATATCTTCCGTCAGTTCTGGCTACCATGACTCTTCCTCTAGGTTTAGATCCCGTTCTATCTGCTTCCGTCCAATATAAGTTGTCACCGACGTAGTCGACAGCCAAAGCAGTAGGTTTGGAGTTTCCTTTCATGTTGAGGTCTTGAGCGAAGCCGCTCTTGGCCTGGCCTTCCATAGCGTTGATCATGTAGGACCTCTTAATGGTCTTATCGTAACTATCAGCCCAGAATACCATCTCATGCGTCGGATCATAGTCAATGGCTTCTATTCTCTTTTCAGAAGTGATGACTTCGAACTCCTCGTTTTTGTCTTGTACAAAGGCGCGGATCTCGGGTCCGTTGGCGAACATGAGGACTACTTCGTCTTCTACCACCTTGCAGACGCCTGACAGGCTATCGGCCAATCTAAAGCAGATAAATAAATAAAGTAATATACAGGGAAAATCACACAGATTAAGCTAGCTCTACATTAAGTTTTGAGATATTTAGATTTATGGCAATTGTAAATAAGGGAAATATGAATCTACTATTTCCCATACATGTATAAATAATGTACCTATATAATATATCAATACAACCAGCTTTATTATTTCTAAGAGACAACTACATCGATTTCATAAATAAAACACGGTTCGAAATGCTTCAGTGGCGATGTGAGACGTAACGTTTAATCAGCTCACAAAAATGTCACTAGTCATCATATCTTCTCATCGTCTTGTCTATTGCTGTATTTACCTAAATACTTTCCTACAGCTGTATCAGTGTCAGCAGACTGTATCAGTCAATGACAGCTGCCATTACCTCTGGCACGAAGCTGTAAACAGTAATGCGTGCCTTCCGCGCATTCGTATACGTCCTCGCAATTCCCCTTGGCTTACAGCGAGTCTCTTGGTATATTTACCTGAATCCTTCCCGACAGCTGCAAGAGAAACTGCCATTGACATTAGCGCAGAGTTGAGAGCAATGATGCGTTCCCTGCGCGCACTCGTCGACGTCCACGCACTTCTTTTTGTCCTGCGGCGAGATGATCCAGCCCTGGAAGCAGGTGCAGATGTAACCGCCGCCTGAGGAGGTCAGGTTGGTGCAGAAGTGCTCGCAGCCGCCTGGAAAACGGTAAAAGTATAGTTTAAAGTTAGTAAACTATTCCCTAGAAGCATTCATTCCAATTTTACCGTGTGAGAAGATGGGCAAAGAAATGTTTTAGCAGCAAACTTAAAAAATACGACACATTATTTTTGTTTTACCTTTTTAAACAAAATAACGTCAAAGATATTTTGCTATAATACGGTAAATCAGCTGTTTTGACTGTCGACGACCGCGATCACTGGCAGGTTAAGGAAAACATGCACTACAAAAAAGTGTTTTTTTATGCTCCGGGTGTTTTTGTTTTTACGTATGTTTTTTTTAATTTTTAAGTCGAGGCTCCTCTAAAAGGACAGTGTCGATTAATTCAAATTTGCTTCTAAATTGTTCTAGCTTTGCCCCCGTCCGTCCCGTCATATTTGCGCTTAATTTAAATGGACCTTGAATAACTGCGTGTAGAATTGAATATTTTCTTACCTTTGTCCATATGATCGCAAGTATGTGTGTGATGACAACCCAGTTCGTCACTGGCATCTCCACAATCATCGGCGAAGTCGCACAGCTGCGTCCTGTCCACGCAGTGTTTGTTCGCGCACTGGAACTGGGTGTAGGGGTCGCACGGGCGCGCGCGGGCCGCGCACAGCGTCATGTTGTTCTCGTCGGACCCGTCGCCGCAGTTGTCGAACCCGTCGCACACTTGGTATCTGAACAATATTGCTAGTTGTAACACGCCTATTTACTCGGGAATATGTTAGGATCATAACAATACCCCATACGTCCCAATCAGTTGAGGCATTCAGAAGTTATAGTGATATGAGTAAACATACAATACATTATGCTGGTCTGGGAGAAAAGAAAAACGTAGAATTTACAGTGAGATACCGAGATACCTGACCAGCCGGTCTATTTGCTAACTTATCTTTATCCTTACTTCCCTACTAATATTATAAAAGCGAAAGTGAGTTTGTTTGTTTGTTTATTTGTTTGTTTGTTTGTTTGTTACGCTTTCACGCCGTAACTACTGAACCGATCGTCATGAAATTTTGCATACAAGTTCACTGGAGTACGGAGAAGGACATAGGCTACCTTTTATCCCGGGAAAAAGTACTATTCCCGAGGGATCGACATTAACGCGGGCGGAGCCGCGGGCGTAAGCTAGTAATATTATAAATGCGAAAGTGAGTTTGTTTGTTACGCTTTCACGCCGTAACTACTGCACCGATCATCGTAAAATTTTGCATACAAGTTCTCTGGAGTACGGAGAAGGACATAGGCTACCTTTTATTCCGGGAAAAAGTACTATTCCCGAGGGATCGACATTGACGCGAGCAGAGCCGCGGGCGAAAGCTAGTTAAAATATATATTCAAAAAAAAATTGCATTTCATCATTGATACATTTTCATGTTAATATCATTCTTAGTTTAGAAAAAATCAAGATATAGGTAGAGGGCCAGCCGGCCTATTTGCTAACTCAGTGTACAACGTGTTGATAGTCACTTCAAAATACAAAGCGGCCTTCGTATGATTGGCTATTTTTATTTAAGATATATAATATTATTTCTAGTTTAAGAAAAAAATAAGATATAGTTGTAGTCAGATATCTCGGCATCTGACTATACAAGCTGATTCTAAAGTATTAGTCGCGGTAGTTACTACTACAACACATTGTGTGTGCGTCAATACCACTTTGCTCCTTCCCAAAAAAAAACCCAAGAGCAAGTATTTGACTATATCTTTTTTGGAATATTTCTTTTTAGTTGAGTCCGAGTCGACATAGTTTTCTCTTTATTTGATCTTTTGATATCCTTTGCTCATCCAATCGTTTAGGTTGAAGTGTAATATTGTTCGTAGGTACATAAAGTATACCTGAATTAGTTAAATAAGTGGTTAAAAACAGCTCATACCTAGGGACACATCTATGATTGTCGCAGTGGAACCGGCGCAAGGTGTCGCAGTTAAAGTTGGTGCAGATGGAGGCGGCCTCGTCCGAGCCGTCGCCGCAGTCGTCCGTGCCGTCGCACAGGTCCGCCTGCGACACGCACAGGTTGTTGCCGCACTGGAACCTGACACACACACACGCTGCCATTACACACACACAGTACTACTTTCATTTCAGTTACATCGTCGAGTTAAAAGTAGACGTACGTAGTTATCGAACATTATAAACACATGAAGTCAAAAGAATATAACCATCATCATCATCCGGTCCTTTTAGTCTCCACTGCAGGAGCATGACCCTCTCTGTACTACCGGAGCCATACTTGGCCAGATCAGACAGAGGATTTGGCCTACACTCTTCTCGCTGGCCAGACGGTTGGAGAGGTCTCATTAATGTTTATGAGCTTTGTTGAGCTTGTATTTCCTAAGTCGCCTCTTACCGCATCCATTGAATGCTCTGCCGGAAACCACACGGCTAAAGAATATAACCGTCACAATACAATAGAGACTCACAATAAGTAAGGCATGACAAAAATCGAGGGTTCAACTAAGTGACTAATTAAAAATATAACCAAAATAATGTCGTAATAATTATAAAGTGAAAGCCTTTTTTCTGGGTATGGCTTTGGGTTATGCAACTTTTGGTTCTGTCCATCGACATCATCAGTACGTGATAAAGACATGCTGCTGCATCTGTATTTGTAAAGTAAAAGAGGTATATAAATAATCTCACCTGCTCTCTGGGCAGTATTTGCCTCCCGGGAACCTCGGCGGGCATCCGATCTCATCCGACAAGTCCCGACAATCTCTATCGCCATCACATCTGAAGTAGGCTGCAATACAATGGCCAGATTTACACTGGAAGGTGCCGTTTTTACACTTGAAGCCGCCACAGTCCATCTCGTCGGAATTATCCCCACAATCGTCCTCGTGATCACAACGCCATCTCGAGGAAATGCACTTTCCATTACCGCATTTGAACTCGGATTCGGAACATTCCCTGTACTTGTGCTGACAAGCTGCTTCGGCCTCGTCGCTTCCGTCGCCACAGTCATCCGTGAAGTCACACAGCCATTGCTTGGGAATGCAGCGTTTGTTCTCGCAAGTGAAGTCCGTTTCGCTGTTACATGAAGGACAGTTTTCGGGTAATTCGTCAGATCCGTCGCGGCAATCATCTTTTCCATCACAAAACAGCCATTTTGGAATACATCTATAGTTGGATTGTCCTGGACATCTTCTCCAGCCGGTCGTGCAGTTCTTCTGCCGGCACATGTAAGCTGGTTCGTCAGAATCGTCACCACAGTCGTTATCGAAGTCACACATCCATAATTTCGGGATGCAGCGTCCATTCTTGCAGGAGAACTCAGTGTCGGGGTTACAAGGTCGATTGTGACACATGGTAGGGTCTTCATCGCTGTTATCCTTACAGTCAGTGTCACCATCGCACTTCCAGCTATCAAGTATACATCGTCCTGAAGATTTACACTTGAATTCGAGAAGCGGACATTCATGGGCGCACTGAGCTTCGTCGCTTCCGTCTCCACAGTCGTCAGTTCCGTCACAGATTGTAGCAGCAGGAGTGCAGTTAGTGTTCTTACATTGGAAGGATCCGGCACGGCAATGTCTTACGGGACACGTGTCCGGCTCGTCCGATCCATCCATACAGTCCTTCTCGCCATCGCACTTCCAGAACCAAGGAATACACTTCTCGTCGCGGCCGTTACATCTGTGCTGGCCATCGGTACAGTTGGCAATGCAAGTCTTCTGGTCTCTCGCGAGGTAGAACTGATTGGGACACGCGCATTTGTATGTGGTTGCTCCTTCTTCGCCGTAACCCTCGATGTTCAAGTAGCTAGATTCGTGAGGCGGCGCTATAAGACAAAGATGGGAACATCCTCCGTTGTTTTCACCGCAATGATTAGGATACGGCAACTGCCTTAGTGGATGGACAACGTGAATATCGTAAGGCCTATGCGTAGTGTTTCTCAGAATAGTCAGATTCTCTCCTGAATGTTTGTTAGCTTTGCTAATAGCCTTCAGATTCCAGTCAGTCCAGTAAATCTCGTCATCGAATAGACTGAGCGCAAATACGTGAGGTACTTTAGTTCCAGATAATACGACATGCCTATGTCTGCCTTCCAGATCGGCAGATCCGATATAGTCCAAGTGAGCGTCGGCCCAGTAGATCCTGTCGGTGAAGTAATCTATCGTCAGAGCGTTAGGCCATGCAATATCCTGTTCCCAGTTCAAAATAACCGAGAAGTTTGAGCCTTCCATTCCCATTTTCCCAATGTATGCTTGTAAGTGCCAGGATGTGAAGTACAAGTATCCCGTGCCAGGGTGGACGACTATAGCTCTGGGATCAGCGATTCCTGTTTTCAAAGTCTTGCGTCGAGTACCGTCCAATTCAGAGACGTCCAAATTCTTTGAGTGCCTGTCGAGCCAGTATAGTTTCCTTCCGATCCAATCCACGGCAATACCCTCCAACGCGTGTGAATCATGTCTTATCACGACTTCTTTAGTCGGGTTAGGGTCCGTGTAGTCAGATCGGTAGATGGTCTTGGCCGATACATCGGCGAAGTACATCTTCTGCTCCTTAACGTCGAAATCAATCGCTACGACGTTCATGAGGTCCTGGTGAACGAGGTTGTAGAGCGACGCGTCCGTGGACATGTTCCTGACGTAATACTTATTGGTGAAGATGACCCAGGCTGTGGTGTTGTCTTTGCGTTTGCAGGTATGTTCGTCTGCTTCGCGTTCGTAGTACTGTTCGTTGCATTTACAATAGTACGACCCTGGCGTGTTAGAGCAGTACTGTGAGCAAACGCCTGGAGTTTCCACGCATTCATCAACATCTGCACATGCTTTTCCGTCAGGCAGCAACTTGTAGCCCTGGTTGCAGTCACAATAGTATCCAGTGAGCGTGTCGACGCATTTATGTCCACATTGATTAATTTCCAATTTCGCGCACTCGTCGACATTACAGTGAGCCGGTTCATCAGACTCATCAGTACAATCTGCCACTTTATTACAAACCAGTCGGTTGTCAATACACTGGTCATTATTGCACTTAAACTGGCCAGCGGGACAAGTCTTGTTCTCTTTGACGCAGCCGACCTCATCCGAGTGGTCCCCACAGTCGTCTTCTCCGTCGCAGCGGAAGTGGTTCCTGATGCACTTGAAGTTCTGGCAGGTGAACTCCTGGTCGGAGCACTGCTTGTACTCCTTGTTGCAGCGCTTGCCCTCGTCGGAGCCGTCGCCGCAGTCGTTGTCGTGGTCGCAGAGCCAGCCCTCGTTGATGCAGCGTCCATTGCTGCACTGGAACTGGTCGGCGGCGCAGGGCGCGGGCGCCGCGCAGTGGTGCAGAGTGCTGTTCTCGTCCGCGCCGTCGATGCAATCCGGATCTCCGTCGCAGAGCCATTTTCTTGGTATACACTGCGCGCGTCCCCAGAATTTGTTCTCTTCGCAAGTGTATTCGGTCTCGGCGTCGCATTTCCTTTCGTTACATTGGTGACGATCGTCCTCATCACTGCTATCCAAACAATCATTATCTCCGTCACAAATATAGATCCTTGGTATACAGTTTCCGTTGTCACAAGTGAATAGGTCCCCGAAGCAAGTGCGTCCTTCTGAGCGGCAGTATTCTGGAGGTTCGTCGGCACCGTCTCCACAGTCGTCATCTCCGTCGCAGTACCACGTGGCCGGGATACAGCGGTGGTTAGGGCAGCGGAAACTGTTCTGTGGGCAGGTGCGTTGCGCGCAATGTAAAGGATCTTCATCTGAATTGTCGCCACAGTCGTTATCGCCATCGCAAAGCCAATATGGCTCAACACAGATATTCGTCTTCTCGCATTTCAAGTGGTTAGTGGGACATGTAGTATTGCGTGGACACCTTTCATGTGTTTCGTCTGACGTCACATTGTCCTTACAATCGTTGATGCCGTTACAGACTTGTGACATTGGTATGCATCTCGAGTTAAGACAAGTGAACTCTCCCTCAGCGCAGGGTGGGTAAATGCAGCCTTCCTCATCGGATCCGTCCTTGCAGTCGTTCTCGTGGTCACACTTCCAGGACTTGAAGATGCAGCGTCCATTATTGCAGCGGAACTCGTTGGGAGAGCACGAATGGTACGCGCAGTAGTTTTTGTCCTCATCAGAGTTATCACCACAGTCATCATCGCCATCACAAGACCACATCCTGCTGATACATTTACCGTTCGCGCAGAAGAACTTGGAAGGATCGCAAGTGATGTTTTTGGCGACGCACATCCTGCCTTCATTAACAAGTTTAGTATTCTCATCGCAACGGCATTCAGCTGTGTTGTTTGGTGCGGGGTGACAGCTCTGAGCGCATCCGCCGTTGCTGATGCTGCAGGCGTTAATTTGACATAGTTGCCTCTTCTTGCTGTATACGTGGATATCTCTAGGAGAGTCCTCTAATCGTTTGACCATCTCGATCATGTTGGCTCCCGTGTGTTTCTCAGCGCGATAGACTCCGCGGAGCTGCAAGTCAGTCCAGTAGATGTAGTTTCTGAACACGGTGATGGCGAATGGATAGATAGTAGCGGAGATGAGAACTTCTCGGTTGGAA
The DNA here is from genome assembly GCA_947532085.1 of Elegia similella. NCBI lineage: Eukaryota > Metazoa > Arthropoda > Insecta > Lepidoptera > Pyralidae > Elegia > Elegia similella. The sequence goes on from OX383939.1 coordinate 766,174, forward strand.
CCGTCTAATTTTGATCTCTCGATCTTTTCACGGACCGCATCGCTCCAGTACAGCATGTTTTCATCGAAATCTATCGTCAGACCACTCGGTTGGGATAAATCTTTGTCAATAATGGCCTTCTTAAGCGATCCAGCCATGGTAGTTCTGTATATCTTTCCGGACGTACCAAAGCGACCCCAGTCTGTGTAGTACAGAGTTCCATTGCAAGGGTCTACGACTATAGCTCTGGGGCGTTCTACTCTAGCGATCATTACCAGCTCACTACCGTCCAAATTCATGGCAAAAATAGAGTTGTTGGAACTGTCAGTCCAGTAGATCTTCTTCTGAGTCCAGTCGTAAGAAATGCCTTCAGGATTGATTCCCTTGTTAATTATGTTTTGGATGCTAGTTGGGTCAGGGTTTCCAGCGTTCATCCACGCGATTCTAGCCCAAGGTCGGATCTGGGTAAAGAATAATTTGTTATCCGCATAGTCAAACTCCACACCAACGACATTTGTCAAGTTTCCAATGGGTTTAAATGGCACTCCGGTAGATTTGGGATCCAAGTTGATACCACGGATTTCGGTTCTTGTAGTGAAGACTAGATACTCATCGACTGTAGTACATTTTTTGTTGTTACTAGGATCTATCTGACCTGTGGCACAATCACATTTGTATGTAACACCCTTATTGGATTCCGGAGGATAGCTGAAGCAGAGTTGTTCACAACCACCGTTTCCGAATTTCCTGCAAGGGTTATTCTCATCTGTGGGCTGGTTATTTCCATCAAATATTACAATATCTCTTAACTTTGGTAAGTTCGTCCTCAATTTCTCGGGTAAAGATGTGTTTCCTGGTAATTTTGATGCCTTGTAAATCGTCTGCAAGTTTCTGTCTACCCAGTAAACGTTGCCAGTGTGGATAGCTATTCCCATCGGGTTCGGAAGGTTAGACCTAATTAGCTGTCGATAACCGCCATTGTAAGAGATCTTCTGTATTTGGTCTAGTTTAGAATCGACCCAATAAACGTCATGTGTCAGCATATCTATAGTTAAATCTCTAGGGTTGGAAATTCCTGAACTGACGACGGTCTGCCAGTTGGAGCCATCGAGGTAGGCCTTGCCGATGCGCGGGTACTGGCCATAATCTATCCAATATAGCAGTCGTTTCAACGGATTTACTGCCAATTCTCTTGGTGCATCCATTGTGGTTTTTACTAAGACTTTTCTGTGTGATCCATCAAGCCAGCACATTTCCACGTAGTTTTCATGAGGGAAGACGTTTGTAAAGTATAGGTTTCCGGCGACCCAGTCGATAGCGAGGCCTCGGATGCCATTGCTGCCGATACCATCTTTGATGACGTGTTCGAGTTCGGTGCCATTCGGCCGGATTCGGAAGATTCCGTTCCATTGTCCGCGATTGAATTCGACCCAGTAAATATAGTTCTCAGCGAAGTGAACATCGACGTGTAGGATGTGGTGTCCTTGACCTGTTACTGGGACCATAGCTTCAGCATTAGACTCTAAGCTGTATCCTCGAATCAGATCTAGTTGAGAGACAACAGCGAAAGTCTTATAAGGAACACAGTTAACTTCATTTTCTTTTCTGTATCCAACGGAGCAAGCACAAACTCTTGACCTTCCATCGCTTGGAATACAAATCTGTTCGCATCCTCCGTTAGTAGTCGCACAGGGATGATGGATCATCTTTCTCTTCTGGAATATTGTCAACGATTTCAAATCACTTTCGTTATCGAGTATGGTTTTGACATTATCACCGTTAGGTAAATCAACTTTGAAGATCTTCTCGTGCCTTGGATCGAGAACGTATAATCTTGAATCTAATACTTGAATGACTTTAGGATATGAAATGTCGTTGGCTTCGGTGAGAATAGTCTTCCTCTCGTTGCCGTCGGTGTTGACGCTGATGATGCTGGCGGGGTATTGCGTGCTGAAGTACACGAGCTTCAGCTCTATGTCAACGGCGATGGCCTCCGGGCGCTCGATGCCGTCGACGAGGATGACGGGTTTGGAGCCATCCATGTTTGCTTTACCGACCTTGGCAGGGACGCCATAGCCTCCTTCGTCAGTCCAATAAATAGTTCTGTAAAGATGAAAATATTTTATCAAAATAGGTAAGCCAATTAGCGATAATAGGACGCAAATTCTAATACATTTCCAAGTGGGTTAAGGGAGGCAAAATACGAATTAAAACTCAGTTTATAAACCAAGTTTAATGAAACAGGTAATATGTTTTTGTAAATCAGAAAAATGTGAGAAACCTACCCTTCCGTGGGATCCAGCGCGATGCCCCTCGGCTTGGCAACAGATTCATTCTTTCCATTATTAGCCAGTACCACAGCGCGGTATTTCACCTAGAATAAACAAACACAATATGATAATAATAAATATACTTTTAACTTCACTAGCTCCGTGGCGCAGCGGTCAACACGCCAGCCTGCGACACGGAGTGACCGGGTTCGATCCCCGGCCAGGTCAAGATGGAAAATGATCTTTTTCAGATTGGCCTGGGTCTTGGATGTGTATCTATATATGTATTTGTTATAAAATATAGTATCGTTGAGTTAGTATCCCATAACACAAGTCTCGAACTTACTTTGGGGCTAGCTCAATCTGTGTGATTTGTCCGTATATATATTTATATTTAACTTCAACAAAATGGTTCCTCGACAATTTGCTGATGACTTCTTTTAATTCTTGATACAAGAAAGTTGGTGATTAAATGAAGCATATTTAAAGTTGTGCAGAATTTTCTGCCAATGTATTTTATGCACTGTCAATGATGTTTTGTCTTTTCATCGAAATTCGTCGAAATAAATTGATCAGAATTGTCCTCACCTTACTATCCACCCTGACGAGCTCGATGTTGCTGGCCGCGCGGTTGGCCATGTACAGGTTGCGGCCGATCCAGTCGAAGGCGATGGCCGACGGCGCGCCCACGACGCCGGGTTCGTGTCCGAGGAACTCGACCTTATTGCCGCCGCCGTAAGGCATGGAATAGATCGTGCAGTTCTCGTCGTCGTCGCTGTCGCCCGAAATGGACTGCAGCCAGTACAGCATGTGGCCTTGCCGGTCGTAGTCTAGTTGCACGCCACCTGAACAGGAAATTACCTTTCAATTGATATTTTTTAAAATTGTTATTTCATAGTAATTTGCGTCCTAATCGTAATTATTATATACCAATCGCCACAAATTCGTCTTTTGGCGTGTTTTTTTTATTCATATATTTATATGAATAAAAAAAAAACGTGAACGTCTAGGCATTATAATTTTATAATGCCTAGACGCTTCAGCATCAGTACAAGAGAACTCTATATTCACTAAATCTCCGTTCTGTTCTGATGATATTCCACTGCTAAGAAATGATATCAAAACTGCAATAAATATTTGAATATGATTACTAATTAATTGAAATTCAATTTCAAATAACTTGTGATTTTATGTAAAAAGACATTACCTTGTACTCCAACAATGGAAGACAGTTGTCCCGCGCGTCCGGAGCCGTCAGGAGCCAAGTCGATGATCTGAGAGCCCTTCAACACCATCAGGTACGAGTTCTCCTCTGGGTTAAGACATATGACACCATAAGACATATTTAAGACATATTATATAGTATTAACTTTTATGAAAAAAAAGGTCCAAATTTGCATCCTTGAGGTACGCCTTTTTTTAATGGTAGGTAAGTTAAAATAACTAATTAACATCAACCAATTGATGTTAATTAGTTTTTTTAAACTTACAGTAGAATAACATAAGAAATCATATTTGGTAATGAATACATCTAATGTTGACTTAAACTACGTTACCGTTACAAGTAAACTGTAAAAGCTTTTTCTCAAATCAAATAGGCATGTTAGTGTCAAAAAAATAGAATGTACTTCTAATGAAACTGCTGAATTGACATGTTATTATTAGATCTGTAGCATGTTCTTAAAATTGAAATAAAATAAAGTCTCACCTTCGACGCATCTTCCGTCAGGCAGCAGTTTGAATCCAGTCTTGCACATGCACGTGAAGCCAACAGTTTCGTTAGGGCTCAGCAGGCACAGGTGTTGGCAGGCATCCTTCTTGCACGGAGACGGGTACTGAGGCTGGAGCGACGGGTGGTGGACGTGGATTGACAGAGGTTGAGATATCAAGTGAGATACAACCGTTTGATTTGTTCCTCTGAACTTATGTGCTGACAGAACTCGGTTCAGCTGTCTATCTGTCCAGTACAATGTGTCTTCGAAGAGAGTCAATGAATGCGGATGAAGCAAATAGTGACTGCCGGCCAGGACTTGTTGGCGACCTGTGCCATCGTAGTTGCAGAAATCGATAAAATCTAATTTGGAATCCGCGAAGTATACCCTCTTGGTTGCAGTATCAAGAGTGAGTCCATTAGGCCAGTAGATCTTGGTAGTGATGATGGCGGAACGACGAGATCCGTCCATGCCGACTCTTTCGATCCTCGGATTCTCTCCCCAGTCGGTCCAGAACAGCCAGCTGGCTTCTCTCGCGGGGTCTAAGCACATTCCTCTCGGCTGCGTGATATTTCCACTGAGCAAAGTAGTTCTCGCACTTCCATCTTCCTTAGCAACTTCTATAGTATTCAACTTGCTGTCGAGCCAGTAAATATTGCCTCCGACCCAGTCGTAGGCGAGTCCTTCGACGAGATCTAAGCCTGTGGTGATGATCTCCTTAGGCTCGCTGCCTCTGTCCAACCTCGCGATCATCTTCAGCTTCATGTCAGACCAGAAAATGGTTCCCGTGTGCATATCCGAGGCGGTCGCGACGACATTTTCGACGTTGATGGGCACCCTCTCCAGGCCCTGCTCGTTGAGGTCGGCCACGAGGATGGAGTGTCGGTTGGAGATGATGAGGAAGGCGCTGGAGTGGTTGTCGGCCTTGCAGGTGCGGTTGTCGGCCGCCAGCCGGTAGCCGCCCACGCAGCCGCACGCGAATGATGCTTTGCTGTTCGTGCACACTTGCGAACACATTCCTGTTACCAAACACAAACTTACAATAAACCTTATGATCATTCAACATTTTAAGACATCCGAGACTCTATACATTGTGAAATTTTGATCGTTCTGGACCCTTAAAAGGGTAATTCAGCTTGCGATATTAACAACTTTTCCTATGGAACCAATGCTGGGAACTCAAAAATAAAAATGGGTAGTTCCATACAAAAAATTTCGGCCGCCCGGTCAATTTGTATAGGAACGTCAAAAATTTTTTTGAGATCCCAGCATTGGTCCCATAGGAAAAGTTGTTTATATCAACGGGCTGAATCATCCCTTAAGGTTCCAGAACGATCAAAATTTCACCGTGTATACTCGCGATGCTTGAAGACTCGATACTTTCATATTCATATTTATTTCTTTATTTCATAACAGACATACATTTGTGTTGAAAGTAAATTTAAATTTAACTTATATTAACAATAAATACTGCTTCAATCTATGCCGTAAATTAACGATTACATAATTCTAGCCCAAGAATAATCCAGTAAGAATTTTGTTTTATACGTATTTATTTGGAGTACTGATTAAACAGTAATAGTTTGCACACACAGACAATTATCTTTCTACAAAGAACTGACTGACATTTATATTCATATGGCCAATGGGACAAAGGCAAGACAACTTTAAGGGGCGCCTATATCAAGCAGTCTTCGAGGCTGGTCGAATGGTTGTGTGTAAGATTACCTGGCGGCGTGCACTCGTCGATGTCCTTGCAGTTGAGGCCGTTGGTGTCGAGTTCCTCGCCCGCGGGACACAGGCACAGCGGGCCGTTGGGCGTTTGTTTGCAGCCGTTGGAGCACAAGCCGTCCTGGTGTTCACACTCTGCGAAGTCACAGCTGGCACCTACACATTTAAATAAATGTTTAATAATTGTTTCCTAAGTAACAACAGATTTTAATTTAAACTAGAAGATCAAAATCGATAACACACGATTCGATTTCTTTCTGCGACTTATTTTATGTACTTAACGCGAGTGGAAAAATATTTTTTGTGGTATTAAAGGCATTTGATTCCTTTTTGTCCTGATCATGAAAGATGTGATAAAATTACCTTCATCAGCACCGTTGGGGCAGTCTGGCTTGTTATCACAAACTTGTGTGATGTTGACGCAGCGATCTGTTACGCCTGGACATTGCCATTGTCCTGATCCACATCTGAATAACATAAAAAACAAATTAGTATATTTTCTCTAGTTGACGGTTACTATAATTCTACAATATGCATGTCTTGTAATAAAGATTGACGTAATATTTGTATGCCATGTGGCCGAACACGTTCACTTCCAACTATTTACGTAACATCTACAATACATGTATGTACCTACTTATATGTAATGTAAACTGTTACATGTTTCACAAATAAATTATCTTATCTTATTTTTTCTAACTCTAACTTAATATATAAGAAAAAAACTCTGTCAAAAAAGAAAAAAAAAACATATTATGCTGCTATTTCTCTTTCTCTTAGGTGTTCAACTTTTTACCCATGTTTTCCATGATTTTGAACAAAAATCACAAGAAAACAACAGTGTTGTGTTGTTTTCTTGTGATTTCAAACAATAATCAAGTTACAACATAAAATAATATTTTTTAAATAAGTAAATAAATATATAGGGACAAATCACACAGATTGAGCTAGCCCCAAAGTAAGTTCGAGACTTGTGTTATGGGATACTAACTCAACGATACTATATTTTATAACAAATACATATATAGATACACATCCAAGACCCAGGCCAATCTGAAAAAGATCATTTTCCATCTTGACCTGGCCGGGGATCGAACCCGGTCACTCCGTGTCGCAGGCAGGCGTGTTGACCGCTGCGCCACGGAGCTAGTCAAAGTAACTTTTAAAAATAAGTCGATAATTGAATGGAAATGCTTTTTCGTTGTAACTTTAAGCCACATTTACTTGAACGGAGGCGGTTTGCAGGCATGTTTCACTCCTTCATCAGAACCATCGCCACAATCATCATTGCCGTCGCAAACGTAAGACTTGAAGATGCAGCGTCCGTTGTCGCAGCGGACGTGTGTGTTGGGGCACGTCACAGACCCGCAGGATGCCGGCTCGTCCGACAGATCCTCGCAGTCAGGGGTTCCTGACAAATTAAGTCATCCTATTAATATTTCTGATGCAAAAAAGAGTACGAACAAAACGTCGGTCTAAATCAAGTCCCAAAAAGGGACCCGAAGACTAAAACCTTTGGTGAAAGGCTACAAGAGACATCACAATTACAGTATTTTCCCTGCCACAAGTGACCAGATTTTAATACAAATGAATTTTAAAATTAAAGTAGCTATGGATAGGAGAGCCCAGGTATAACATTATCACATCTGACGATGCAGGGGAACACGTTTAAATAAAAAAGTTTAGCTATTTTCCGGGATGGACTAACTAAGTATTATAAGCTAGAAAAAGTACTAACCGTCACAATACCAGGTCGACGGTATACAAATACTCGAAGACCGGCACTGGAACTGTTTGTCGTGGCACTGGTGCGGCGCCACGGCCGGGCAGCCGGCTTCATCGCTGCCGTCGTTGCAATCGGGGATGCCGTCACACTTGTACGCTTCCTGCAATACACACATCGGATAGTAGAAACAATTTGGGACAAGTTAATATAAAAATAATAATAAATAAATATATACGGACATATCACACAGATTGAGCTAGCCCCAAAGTAAGTTCGAGACTTGTGTTATGGGATACTAACTCAACGATACTATATTTTATAACAAATACATATGTAGATACACATTCAAGACCCAGGCCAATCTGAAAAAGATCATTTTCCATCTTGACCTGGCCGGGGATCGAACCCGGTCCCTCCGTGTCGCAGGCTGGCGTGTTGACCGCTGCGCCACGGAGCTAGTCAAACATAATTATTATTGCAAAATTTAATTAATACTGCCAATTGTTATTGCAAAATTTCGGCGACCGATCTGTTTTATCAAATCAGCTAATGCTAATGAACATCATTTTATTGCATGCCTTTGCATAGGTATATTTAATTCTGTTCTTAAATTGTTGGTGCAATAAAGAATTATATTATTATTATATGAAATTATAGCGAGAAGTTGGTCAAATTTAAATTGCCTACACCGAAATAGGTGAAACTAAATAAAAAGTAAATAACGATAAAACAAATTAGTCACACCCACTAATGTTGCCACTTTCAGTCTGTCATATTTCATCAAACACGACGGTAATAGAATCGACATGTTCTTAAAGGACCTCCTTTTCTTTTTCGTAAATCTTAACTGTTAGATTTACGAGATAAAGAGAGTCGTGTTTGAAATAAAACAGACTGACAACAGATAGGAGAAATAAATGCCCACTTACTTGAACACATTGTTTCAAGTCAGCACACTTGAATTGGCTGGCCAGGCAGGAGACGGGCGGACAGTCCGCCTCGTCCTGTTTGTCGAAGCAGTCGTCATCTCCGTCGCAGACCCACGAGGCGGGGATACAGTGCCCGGTGCGCGGACACGTGAACTGATAGGGGGTAAAGGATTCCTCAGTAATCGGCACATTTATGACACTGTAGTCGAATGAAGGCATTTAAAATAAACGAAAATTATTTCCTTGACTTTAAACCAGATCATTATTGGATGCATGTATTGAAGTTGACATATTTTCCAGTCTAGTCCACGCGCCAGTGCTCTCCAATTATTTCCATCTGAGATATCCGGGGCATTTTTTCAAAATGTGCCCTCGAGGATCAATCTTAGTATGATCCGATCATGAGATCCTCTAAGCAAACATACTTATAAATATTTGGCACACACCGTTCATTGTATCAGTTGAATAACGACGCCAAGCACGTGGCTTTGACATATCAGTTTCATCAGAATATCTAATCCTAGACGTCAATCGATTGTATTTCACAATCACCAGTAAATTTAAACATACTCGTACTTGGAGTCTGGATTGAGTTTCTTTCGGCGTATTCTTCTCACCAGTGGTCGTTCCGAAACGCTAGTAGTATTTCAATTTTGCATATATTAAAAAATAAGAAATAAAAATATGACGTTCGAAAAGAGATACATGTATCCAATTTTGAATAAAAATCTTTGACTTTGACTTTGAGATAGGCGCGGGTTTTCTCCGTCTTTATCCGAACCATCATTTTCTAAATTATACTTCCGTGTGTTTTGCACACATCTACCATTGTCACACTTGAACTGTGAAGAGGAGCAGATGATATAAACGCATCCAGTCACGTCAAAGAAAGCACTAGCTCTAAATCTAGACATACCTGAAAATAGGCGCAGGTCTTCTCAGCACAATGAGTGCCTTCATCAGATCCGTCTCCACAGTCATTTTCCGAGTCACACTTCCACGTGTTGGGCACACATCTGCCGTTGTCACACTTGAACTGCGAGGAGGAGCAGGTGACGTTGACGCAGCCGGTCTCGTCGGAGTAGTCGCCGCAGTCGTTCTCTGCGTCGCAGCGGAACGTGGCCGGGATACAGCGGCCCGACTTGCACATGAACTCGGACGAGCTGCAGGTCACCTCTGATGAACAGACAAGGTATTGAATGTTAACAGTCAATGAAGTTCCAAGACATTTTTTGCAGTTTTGTGAAAGAGCCAAGTAAATTGGGCTGATAGAATGATGGACTGAACTATATAGATTAAAACTGTAAAGCGAGTCATATGAAGATTCAACGTTTGTCGTTAACTATGTACTTCATTCGTAAAATCTTGCTAGAACTCACAAACTCGAAATACTGTCGTGGCTATGTTTTGCATTTCTAGTCCAATGTTAGACAAGTACATCTAATTTCTCTCTTCTTCCTCTTTTATAGTTAATTAACCAATTCGTCTCTACTAGAATGAGTAATTAATAGTTGTCAAACAAAGGTTTAAACTTAAGGTAAAAGGCAAAAATAGAACGTACTTGTACAGTTGGCGAACTCCTCGTCGCTGTTGTCGAGACAGTCGTCGTCGCCGTCGCAGACCCAGCTCTTGGGGATGCAGCGCTGGTTGCCGCAGGTGAAGTCCCAGGCGTTGGGGCAGGCGCGCACGGGCGGCTCGGCGCGCGGGTCGGGCTCGCAGCTGACCGCGTCCGCCGCCAGCCGCTCGCCGTACGGACAGCCGCAGCGCACCGTCAGCCCCGTGCTGTTGCGCGGCACGGCGAAGCACAGCTTCTGGCAGTTGCCGTTGCTGCGCGCGCACGGCTGCATGGGGTCGATCTTCTGCACGTCCTCGCTGTACACTTTCACGCCGTACAGCCTGTTCGTGTTCGGCTCCCTCAGCATGATATCCTCCTGCTCCCCGGTCAACTTGTGCAGTCGCACTATCGCGTCCAATCTCCAGTCGGTGATGTACATGAAGTCTCCGTATATCACTATCGAAAATGGATGCCTTATCAGTTTCGAATTCACCGTCTTCACGTCCGTCCCGTCCAATTTCGAGTGTTGCACGTGATCCAATAGAGCGTCGCACCAATATAATCTATCTAAATTAAAATCTATGGAGAGGCCGTTGGGCCAACCGAGGGTGACGTTTTCGAACACCAAGAGACCAGTTCCGTCGGTATTCACTCTACTTATGTTCGCGGGTCGATCCCATTCGGAGAAAAATATATAACCTTTGTTGGGATGGACGACGATAGCTCTGGGTCTCTTCAAGTCTTTCAGCAAAGTTCTTCTATAAGATACGTTTCTTGTAGATAACACATTCAGGGTTCCTTTTCTCGAGTCAATGTAGTACAAATTCTTAGAAGCCCAGTCGACGGCTAAACCTTCCACTCCTTCGTTTTGTGAGGCCAAAACTATCTCCCTTGTAGAACCGTTTCTATGTACCCTATAAATAACGTCCTGCAGTACATCAGAATAGTAGATATGCTCGTCTCTCGCGTCAAAATCTAATCCTACGAACCTGGCTCGTCGCGATACAACGGGCAATATGGCTTCGCTGAACCCTTCGATGACCGGATTCAGGACTTTCCCTTTGATAAACCTCTGCTGAGAGTACATGAGGAACTCGTTGACTAAAATACAGTTGCGTAAATCAGTTTCTAGTTTGTAGCCGACGTTGCAAGCGCAACGGTAGCCGAGCCCACCGTTGGGCAGCGCGGTGACGATGCACATCTGGGCACATCCGCCATTGTTGCTTCCGCATGGGTTGTTCACGGAAGTCTGTTTCAGAGAGTGTATGACGGTGATGGCTTTGGGGTCGCGGATGTCTTTCATCTTGTAGATGGCCTGGATGCTGAGGGAGCCCTCGTACTTGCTGACGGAACTAATGCCCTGCTTGGTGCTGTCGGACCAGTACACGCGGTCTTCGAAGAGAGCTAATCTGGATGGGCTGGGTACCTATGGTGACCAAAAATAATATTTAGATATGAATATAGTATTTGCTACTTATATAAGTGCACACACAGCATTACAACAGCATAAACTAGATGGCACTGAACGATTCTCCAGGCGCACATCGAGCCTAGACGTGTGACGATCTTCCTTTCGCAGTGGTTCAAACACTTCGAAAGGAAGATCATCCTTCCGCTAGGAAACAAAAGTTGTGTTCGTTTCCTCACCTGTTGTCCTCTAAGTACTAAGAAGCGATGGTTTCCGTCATAGTCCACGGTTTCGATGTAATCCAGCAGGGAATCGCACCAGAACACCCGTCTTGAGATGATGTCTACCGCGATACCAGATGCCTTATAAGCCGCTTCAGATACGATGGATTTGGTATGGGTGCCGTCCATGTTGGCACGGATGATCTGGAAGAAATAATAAAAAACGTTAGTAAAGTGTCATGCTCTTATTGTTCCAGAGCTAGCAACAGGCTTTTTCGATCAAGACTCTCAGGTCAATAACTCGTAAAATGCTTCAGAGAGTTGTATGAAGCCCGGTTACGTCAGTTACCTATGGTTACGTTGGTGGGTTAAACAGCGGTGGTGTACGCATACGATTAGGACATAAGCAGACAATCTTCATGCCAGGATATAGCCAGCTAACATGGAGTGATTTCTTTTATCTTTTGAATTATAGGGAAAATCATACACCAAAATTGCTCATAGGCAGTTTGTAGTTACCTACCACTTTTATAGGAGATAGCCACGAAAAGTTAAGGACGTTAAATATCTTTGAAAAGGTCCAGCCTATTTAACAACGTACCTGACTGCTATCAGCAACAAACATGAACCCGAGCGTCGGATCCAGCGCAATATCGGCAGGGTTCGTCAGGTTCGAACCCAGCACCACCGCATGCCATCGTCCATCCAGCTCAAATACATCAATCTTCTGTCCCACAGCATCCGCCACGTATAGTTTGTCTCCCACCCAGTCCACGGCTAGAGCCACGGGCGCCCAGGAGCCAGCGACGGAGATGTCGTGGCCGCCGTAGCTGGTGACTCCAGCAGGTACGCTCAGCTGTTGTGAATGGATCTGGAGAGAAGAACAAGAAAGTTTAGTCAAAAGTGTCATGTGCATGTTTCATTTCACAGTTTAATCTAACTGCGATAACTAACCTTCCTTGTCTTTAGATCAGACCAGAACAGCAGATTCCTCTTGTAATGATAATCCAAGCCCGCTGCCGAAGTAGCATTCGCCAATGGAGTTACAGCCCTTCCATGCAGATCCATCCTCAGCACCGCTTTCTCATGAGCCAACGCCAATGCGGGAGCAGCTGATGCGCTCGCCGCACACTTTTGGCCCCCGACTAACGAGTATCCTGGAGCACACGCGCATTTATACGATCCTGGAGTGTTGACGCAGAGCTGGTGGCAATATCCCCACTCTTTGCACTCGTCCCGGTCGACACAGGTTCGGTTGTCAGAAGACAGGGTTAGGCCAGCGGGACAAGCGCAAGCGCCACCTGATGGTGAAGCTACGCATTTGTATTCGCATTCTAGTGCTGGACATGTTGTGGTTGCTGCAAGGAAAGTAAATGACATTAATAACTTGATGAGAAATGTTAGCTGGTTCATTAAGCAAGTCTTTATTATAAACTAGGAAGACCAACATAAAAAATTTCCATTCCCGACTTCACCTGATCTGCCGATCAAAATCGATATCCTAGCTGCATTTTTTATCAAATGCCTGGTTTGCATGGATCCTGGCTGCTCAAGGTAAAGTCCAACGTCCACCAACATTACCTGATGAACCTAGCCTACGAAATTTATTTTCTTCAGAGAAAGATATTTGTGACCTGTTAAATAAAGCTGGGTCGAATAGTTAGTTATATTACTCACAGCAGGCGGTTTCCTCATCAGCATTGTCCTCACAATCCTTCTTTCCATCACACAGTTGCGTCCTCGAAATACATTTATGGGTCGCTCCTGGGCCTCCCTTAGGACAGAGGTACTTGTTGTCGGGGCAGGCGATGGCCGTACAGTTGGCCTCGTCTGAGCCGTCAGCGCAGTCCTTGTAGCCGTCGCAATGGTACGTCACGGGGATGCAGAGGGAGTTGCTGCAGCGGAATTGGCCGATGTGACAGGGTGGGAAATCTAGAACGAGAAGGTTTCAAAATGAACACCAAGGTGTAGTGCAGATGCAAATGCTGTCAGAAATGCAAAAGCAATAGCCCTTGTAATACAGACAAGATCATAGAGCATTGACCTCAATCGCGGATTTGCTCTAAGGCCCAGAAATCCGTAGTTGCGGCATGCGGCGGATTTAGAAATGTTGGTTGGTCTTCTTTCAGCCCCTGCCCCCTTCGACACATAACAAGACTCCCGGAAAAAAAATGGGAAACTTCATGTTGTAATGACAATAAACATATATGGTTAACTTATCGCCAACGCGATTGATTCTCTAGATATATTACCAATCAACAAGGCAACGTGAAATAATGTATTTGTTACTTTGAAGGGCTTGTTGTCAAACAGTCAACTAGTAACCGAGAAGTATCAGCAAGTGTTTTTATAATGTTAAACTATTTCGCTACACCATGCGGCTTCCCCGCAAAACCACTCCGTTATTTTATCTGCCAATAAACATAGAGAGAGTGCTCACTGCAGTTGGCTTCATCCGAATTATCCCCGCAGTCATTCTTGTGGTCGCATTTTGCGCTCGCATCGATGCATCTGTTCCCAGCTGCACATCGGAACTGGTCCAGGCGACATGGCGTCGTCTCTCCTGGGCAGTCCTGTTCGTCTTTACCCGTCCTACAGTCTAAGTATCTGTGGAAAAGACAAAGAAATGTATGAACTATGGAATTTTATTTATGTATTTTCTATTTATTAATACGTGTTAGTATCTAGATATACTTTAGGTATCATTTAAAAACGATATGCTGAGTAAGTTGCAGACTGCTCTGCGAGTGCTGTAGAACAAGTCGTCCTGATAGGATATTTCGTTGAAGTACTTAGGGATACGGTTCACTAAATATCAAGCAATGCTCACCCATCACATCTCTTCTGTTTAGGTATGCACGGACCCTGTGCAGATTTAGCGGAGCTGGCGCCCTCTACGCCGCACTGAAAGTCGTCCGGCTGGCAGTTGCGATACACTGCAACAAAATTATATTTCAATAAATATGACAACCTCTTTTTAACATCTATTTATTTATTTAAATGAGAGAAAGAGATGGGAAATCAAGCGAAAAATAGAGCACTTTAAAATATAAAAATTCTTCGAGATTCTGCAGTTGGCATGGTGGTTAGAACCCTGCCTGCTTTCCGTTAGCATAGCTATCCATGCCAGTTGGGCGTAAAGACAGCCAGCCCTCTTGTCAACGAACCTCGTATGATGATGATGATGATGATGCTATGAAAAGACTGAATGGTCCCTTAAAGACTTTTAGGTGTGTCTGTTATAGATATAGATATTCTTATAATTTCTCAATAATTTTAAATTTTTAAAGGAAAAGCAATACTTAAGTGTCATATCGGCTGTCATATTGGAGGTGAAAGTGTTAATAATCTCAGTTATGCGGACCCGTCCCCGGCGCTTGCTCATGGTCTAACATACAATGTCAAAAAGACTGAAGTCATGATATTCAAAGCAGGTCGTGGTCCTGAAAGGTTGTCACCATTTATGTTATGTGGTACCACTCTGACATATGTTCAGAAATTTAAGTATCTTGGTCATATCCTGACTGACTCTCTATGTGATGTGGCCGACATTGAACGACAGCGACGAGCCCTTGCCATGCGAGCCGATATGCTGGCAAGGAGATTCACACATTGTTCCAAACAGGTTAAAGTGACTCTGTTTAAGGCATATTGCCAGTCGCTATACACCAGCCAGCTGTGGTGTAAATACACTAAAATCTCCTACAACACACTTCGTGTTCAATACAATAATGCATTTAGGGCAATACTTGGTCTACCCTGGCGTTGTAGTGCGACTGGTATGTTTGCTGAGAATTGTGTCATTGATCTGATCTCCTTACACCGTAGATTAAAAACGTCCTTTCACAGGAGGATACATGAGTCCAAAAACTGTATTGTACAAATAATTTTCTCAACAATTTATCTATACGACAAATGCTTTGCTCCGTGACCTTTATCTAGGCACTCTTTTAATTTAGAAAGACAAACACTGTATAACAATTATTATTTATTGTATTATGTAGAGAATTATATTGAAACTACAATATAATATGATATAATGATTTGATTTATACATTATTGTACATTGTTTAGGAAATACAAGCTAAACAAAGCTTATAAACATCTAAGAGACCTCTCCAACCCGTCTGGCCAGCGTGGAGAGTGTAGGCCAAGTACTCTGGATGCTCTGGCCAAGTATGGCCCTAGTAGTACAGAGAGGGTCGTGCTCCTGTAGTGGAGACTAAAAAGGACCTGATGATAATGATTATTGTATCGTGACAATTTGCTATGCAATGCTGTAATATGGGTATTAACCTGAAATAAACGTTTATTATTATTATATCCAAAGTCAATAAAGAAAAAAAAAAAAAAAACACTTTAAATTCGTATCGTGTCGTATAAATTTTATTTAAAAAACAGTTCACCCGTTTAAACATCGGTTTAGAAAAGGGTATCAATTTTGAGCCACCGCAGCATCACGTCCTGAATCTCTAATGCTCAAACTCGACGTGGCAAGACGTATTATTCTTCTGTAGCAAGACAAATGGCCCCGTGGGTTTTTAATTACATCAGCGGGTATTTATGCACCTCGCTCCTAATCCGAGGGTTGGCTGAACATGAAGGGAATGTAAAATAGCACCTGCAGCTAGGGTTACCAAATGGGAAAACACGTAGAGATTCTCTCGAATGGGAGAAACATACTTATTGCAACGTTTTGATTGGATGCTTGCGGCGATTTCGCCCGCGGCCGTCATCTACGTCATTATCGATCGCTTTGCGAAGTATTTTCGATCACTCATCAATGATACATTCTGCTCCGTGGATACATTGCACTCAAGTTAAACACTTAATACCTAATAATTTAATTACCAATCACCCTGTTCATAATTCGTTCCAGCTCTATGCTTGAATAGTAATTATTACAATTGTAAAACAGTGCCCAGTTTTGATTTAATATTATTGTCACTACGGGACTTACCGCGATTATTTTTAATACGATCGAGGGAATGAGTAAAATGGGCATTGCGGCTAGCAACCCATCACTGTTTCGATTCCATCGCCGTTCCATAACTATTTTGCGATGCCCCTACAGGGTTCATGTTGTATATACAATTTTAAAAAGCGACTGTAGTAATTTATCGTGTATTTTACCTGTACAATGTGAAAGAGCAATAAATTAATTGAATTGATTCCATTTTCCACCTATTGCCCACCAACATGCTAATCGTGGCCTTCAGGTCTTAAAGACCTAGGCTCTATCTACCCCGTTTTAGATTAGACCTTGTAGGAGCGTTAGTACCAGATTAATTAAACCATTGCCCACCTATAATGCTGAACACGTTGGACCATCGTCGCAGAGATTTACTGTACATTGCTGCGCGGGATGGTTTGGTGTGATGAGCATTATAGCATTCCATAAAAACCTACAAAAACCAAAGTCTCTACATACATTGCAAGTGAAATATAAGCTGTAAAAGAAAAAAACTTCTGTGTTTCATAGATAAAAGTAGGCACATTGTACCGTATCGTATTGTCTATTATATCTTTTATCAACCCTATGCACGAGCCGATGCAAAAAGGCTGTTCTCGGAGATAATGCGATTTTCACACAAAGTTATGTAAAGTCCGATGGAGGGCGCCTTTGAGCGTCGGCGGCGCAGCGGGCTGTTTGCAGGGCTTTGTGCGGCTACACTTCACAAACTAGGCACCTACTAACCTCAGTATATTGCTTCTTGCAGACTTTGTTTACTCGTGAAGTGAATATTAAAAATTCATCCTTATCCTTACTAATATTAAAAATGCGAAAGTGAGTTTGTTTGTTACGCTTTCACGCCGTAACTACTGAACCGATTATCATGAAATTTTGCATACAAGTTCTCTGGAGTACGGAAAAGGACATAGGCTACCTTTTATCCCGGGAATAAGTACTATTCCCGAGGGATCGACATTGACGCGGGCGGAGCCGCGGGCGAAAGCTAGTAAGCTATATTTTTTTAAACGACTTTATACGTAATGAACTATTAAATTCGCAAATGTATGTAGGTACTTTAATAGCAATGTAGAAGTTTGAATTTAACTTAGGAGCCCGAGCTTTAGGTCTAGGATCCCGTGTGGTTTAACTCCGGCACTGTTCATTGAAAAGAAAGTTCAGAGAAAAAAGTGTGCATGGTCGATTGACCGTGGTACCTATTCGAAATGAAAAAAAAAGACTTAAAAATAACTAGTTTAGACTCTGACAACTGCACCATACGCACAGACAACTTATTTTGGGCTAAATTTTGCCTGCGACTTCGTTATGTGGTACCTATTCTGATGTATAAGGGAACATTGTAATTCATTGTTTATTTGATGTCGTTGGAAGTTCACACCTTCCCGAGTACTTTGTGGGTGAAGGTGTATCAAACCCACCTCGGAAACGGCTCCAACTATTTCGACGAAGCCAGGTCTCATATCCTTGGGGAACTTGCTCAAACGGAGCTTGGTCACCCAGGAACCATTTGTAAAACGAGTCAATCAAAGAGGTTCATATCACTAGATGTCAACAGCGAAGCATGCTTAGTTTGACCGAAGATAACTTAGTTTTCGAAGATAAGATACTTTTCCTCGTATCGTGTCCGGCGGTCTGGGTCCTGTCCGGTGATCCGGAATGGACAGGCGTTCACACTCCGCCGGTCGGCACACTTTGTCTTCATTACGGAAATAGCGGAACCGAGTACTCTAGTTATACTATACTTCATACATAGTCACAGAGTGGCCTTAATCATAAAATTTGTATTGGGCTTATAGTATTATAAAGCAACATGTAAAAATATTTATCATTAAAAATATATACCTCCCACATATTTTTTTTGCCACAATAATAAAGGCAAATAAAATTTCAAAACACGACACCTATCACAAAATTTGGAAATGGTGAATCTTTAAGGACACTAGAAATACGAATAAATTGTTTAAGAACACTACTGTCATACATAACGCACTTAAGGCTAGGGATAGCAGGATACTATGTCTGACAACTCTGGGAAGATATGTAGAAGTTTTAAGAACCCCTACTCGCGCTCAATCATAAATATTTACGTCCAACACCTCGCACTCACCACGCCGAACTTCGCGGAATTAAATGCAAATTCACGACATGACCATAAAATAGCGAGATGACAGAAGGTTACGTTAGAAATCTTAGCATGACGTATCGTCTCTGCCGAATGTACAAGCTAAGTGCTTGATTATGACATTACACTTAAAACAAGACCTTTGTTAGTGCGTTGCCTAAAAGCAATTTAAAGTTTATCATATGTTGTTTTCACTGGAGTGTTTAAAAAGGAAGACAAAAAGAGATAGCACCCGATTACAAAACAATAAAAAGAACTGTGATATCCATTTTAGAATACGTTTGTCTAACTAAGCATGTGTCAGTTTCACATTCACGTTGTTGTGAACATTCAGAGATCGACGTCTTTGCTAACACCCGTTTTCTAAATCTCCTCAAGACTTCCTCGACTAGTCTTTTGTCTATTAAATCGGTATTCTTAGCTGCAAAGACGCCCCTCGACTGTCGACTCACGACGAGACGTTTTCTCAGCTGAGATGAGTAATTAACTTTCAAATTTGGTAAAACTGCCAACTTGAGAATTGTATAAGATAAATATACTGTAAATGCTATTTATAAGTTGAGTGAATAAATGAATATGAATATAAGGTATTCTCCGATGAGACTGACTCTTGGAAAATTTGAATAATCGAATGCGAGTGTTAGTGATGAATCTCTCACGTGATTAGATAAAAATGAAGCTTCCTGTAATATACGCTATATTAGGTATAGGAAGCTTCATTTTTATCTTTTCTCTTATTTATGCTACAGAGTGCCCTTATTATTTTAAGCAGCGACAACTTCGCCTTATAAAGAATTAAACAGTTGGCAAACCCTCGAGTTTATAAAATACTTTTTTGCGTAAAGAAGTTCTAAGAATAAGAACTATTTTCTTTGAACAACTTGTACGGGTTCCTTTTTCGGAAAAATAAAAGTATTTTATTAGGCTGTGGTAGTTGTAGGTTTAAACGAGATTGTAGAACTTGAATATATATATTTTTTTAGTTTCAGATTCGGCTTTGCCCTTGGCATTACTTTTTAAAGTCTCCAGACGTTGTTGCCGCCTGCCCAATTTGTCTAACGGGCCGTCCTACAAATTACGCATCAAGATCACGTCATATACAATTTATTACCCTGCAATACGATAAAGTTTGAGGAGTTTATGACTAAGTAAGACCTACTGTTGAAAGGACACTTTAAGTCGTACTAATGTTTTGACGAGAACTAGTAAACTTGATGAGAATCCAGAATTTCGTGTCCTAACTCCAAAACCGTTTTCTAACTAAAGTTATTGAAAAGCTATGGACTTAGATATATCTAAACGAACCATTTATGGTTCGTTAATACAAATAAAATGTGTTGATTTAACAAATTATTTATAACTAGCTGTTGCCCGCGGCTCCGCCCGCGTTAGTGTCGATCCCTCGGGAACAGTAGAATTTCCCGGAATCAAACATACACTATGTTCTTCCTCGGGCCTCACACCTCCATACCAAATTTCATCCAAATCAGTTCAATGGTTGAAGCGTAAAAAAACGACAGACAGAGTTACTTTCGCATTTATAATATTAGTATTAGTTTGGAAGTATGGATATTATTTATACTTCTAAGTCCAGAAATGAGAAAATTTCCATAAAACCCTTACCCTCCCATTTTACCCCTTTAGGAGTGAATTTTGTCCATTTCACCCACATATAGACTAGCTCCGTGGCGCAGCGGTCAACACGCCTGCCTGCGACACGGAGTGACCGGGTTCGATCCCCGGCCAGGTCAAGATGGAAAATGATCTTTTTCAGATTGGCCTGGGTCTTGGATGTGTATCTATATATGTATTTGTTATAAAATATAGTATCGTTGAGTTAGTATCCCATAACACAAGTCTCGAACTTACTTTGGGGCTAGCTCAATCTGTGTGATTTGTCCGTATATATTTATTTATTATTTATTTATTTATATATGTTTTTTAGTTGTAATCGAGAACTTACATACCTATTTATTTTCATACTTCATAGTCCAGAAATTAGAAAATTTCCAAAAAAACTTTACTCCCCTTCTGGGGGATTTTTTTCCAGTTGACCTACACAGATCTTTTTCAATTGTAATCGTGAATTTATTAACCTATTTTCATACATCTAAGTCTAGAAATAAGTAAATTCCTATACAATCTTTACCCCGCTATTTTACCCCTTCAGGGGAAAATGTCGTCTATTTTACCTACACAGATATTTTTAATTGTGACCTAAAACTTATATACTTATTTTCATACGTCTAAGTCCAGAAATGAGAAAATTTCCATACAAAGTTTATACCACCCACCCACCCCCATTTTACCCCTTAAGGGGGGAATTTTGCAAATTTCATCTACCTACACACATCTTTTTTAATTTTAATCGAGAACTTATATACATACTTTCATACTTCTAAGTCCAGAAATGAGAAAATTCCATATAAATTTTACCCCTTTAAAAGTTAAATTTCTTAAAAATTCTTTCTTACCGCTCACTCACATCATTAAAAGAACCCCTGTACCAAATTTCAAGTTTCTAGGCGCAGCAGTTTCGGTTGGTTTGCCGTTTGCCCGCGGCTACGCCGCCGCCGTTAGTGTCCATCCCTCAGGAACAGTTAGGACCCTCAAAGGGGTGACTCAGGTCATCAATATGAACAACTTTTTCTATAGGACCAATGCTGGGAACTCAAAAAAAAAATTCGTCATTTCCATAAAAAAGAGTCCCGCCGCCCGGCCAGTTTGTATGGGAATGTCGAATTTTTTTTTGAGTTCCCAGCATTGTTCCCATAGGAAAAGTAGTTCATTTTGATGGTCTGAGTCACCCCTTTAAGGGTCCAAAACGATAAAAAACTCACTGTGTATACTTGCAGGCAAACTAATGCCTTGAGTTCATTTAAATGACGATAACTTTTTTTTTAATGAACCGATTTTGATGAAACAAACTTTAGATGTTTTGCTGAGTTAAAACGAAGCAATAGGTGAAAGCTTGAAGTAAATCGGTTCAGTATTTTCGGAGATAATCGTGATCATACATACAGACAGACAGAAAGACAGACAGACAGACAGACAGTCAGACAGACAGACAGACAGACAGACAAAAAATTCGAAAAATTTTTTTTGCTTTCTATTATTCTTTTTAAGTGTCCCTCTATCCATTTCAGTCAAAAATTCTAAATGTACAGAAAAAATATTTTTACTGTTTTATTATATGTATAGATTATATGTATAGATTTGTTAAATCAACACATTTTATTTGTATTCACGAAAGCACATTGTACAATGTTGTGGAGTAAAAACACGAAAAGAAGGCGCTTTTTTTCACTAAGCAAGGAAAAGTCCACCTATGACGTCATAGGTTCTCAACATTCCGTTAAATTAAAAGTACTGTTTGCATCACGTTATGCACTAAGCCTCCGTCATTTTCGTCTCTATAAGCCCGGCTCGGTTTCCGGGAATCCATTAGGGCATTTCATAAAACTCCACACCGGTAAATATAATTTTCACCTCGGCCACCCGAAGGACGGGTCTAGGTGGAGCGGCCGATCTGGGCGCTAGTGTGGTTCGGGGCACCAGGCGCTGGCTAAAGTGAAAATATGTTTCGGCTAAATTTTAAGGAAGAATTTGCTTCTTCTTCTCCATTACCCAGTTGTTACATCACTATGGGCGCAAAATGTCCATGTATGCATAAAAAAAGAAAATGTTTAAGTCATATTTGAACTTATCGATATTGTAGACTCGAAGCAAATCTGCTGTGACACACGGACTGACAGGCACACGACTGATCACAGTATTACGTTTTGTCATTCAATCGTGGGAACCCTAAAAATCTGCCAGTGGATGCTGAACTAGAGCCAATAGGTGCAGGGCAACATGTTTGGATTTGAAAACCTCTCCCTAATCAGACTCATCATGGAAAAGATCAACCGAAGGGCGCCAAAACACAATCGTGCTCTTCCAAGGTCAAGGGCTAGGACCATCGCAGCACACGCTCTCCTATATTTAAATAAACACGCCTCCAAATAACGCCCTATTTCTTTTAAGAGAGGACTCGTAAACGAAATATCTCTGCCGTTATAACTAGATCCCTGTATACTTAGACTGGTGGTACGCGTTTGGGGTCAGGTTACAGTGGGGTGAGTTCCAACAAGTGGGCAAGTTTTAATGGTGTGGAAATTGCGTTTTTGTTTGGCGCGGTATCTGATGTGCTGTTTTCATGCAAATCTGTGGATGAAGCGATGGGATTAGGCGGGCCGTTCGCTGGGACTGCTGGGACAATGCGGAGGTTGTTAGGGAACGCCCGGGATGGTAATGTGTTTATAATTTGGGGACATTGTTGGGGTTATTATAGTGTTTACCTTGTTCAAAACAAAAGAGGTGTTGACTTTATTTCGTTAGGGATAATTCGCGTGTCAATGGTCTTACATCATCAAGGATGCAGAAATAGCCGGAAAGTAGACCCCGGGCTCCGAAGCACTCCAGTTAAGGTTGCAACCGTGAACACGTTGTTATTTAAACAATCTGATGATTTCTATAGTTGTAGTACAAAAACGGATATGATTAAAGATTTGTTCTCATCTCTCAATCAGATTGAACAACTTTTCCTGAAGAACAAGCGAGCGCGAAGCGTCTCTGTTTCAGCTTGGGCAAAAATTCGTATGTCTGGCTGTTCTCCTCTCCTATGAGTCGCATTTCTCAACCGATTCTCATGAAATTTTGTGAGTAAGAACAATAACTACCTAGACAGGATAAACTCTCGACATTCCGTTTGAAGGGGCAAGTCAGCTCGTCAATATGAACAACTTTTCCGATGGTACCAATGGTGGAAACTCGAAAAAAAATCGACATTATCATACGAATTTCCCGGTCGGCTGAATATTATGTACGTGATGTACACATATTTCTATGGGAATGTTAAAAAATAACTTTGTATCCAGCATTGGTTCGATAGAGAAGTTGTTCATGTAAACGGGCTGAGTCACCCCTTACAGAGAATGTCGAGGGTAAATTTACTCCCACTAAGTAATGTTGTTAGCAACCTCGCAAATCTTTGAGCCTTTCCACAAATCGGGCAACGAACTATTCTAAAACTAGAACATTATTTACATTAAAAACCTGATTCCCATTCAGGCAGCGCAGCGAACTGCGAGTTTGATCATCAATCAAAATGAAATATTCATCTCTTAAGGCCGTTTTTATTTCACCTGTGGTAGAAACTTCGGCAGATAAAAAACTCAAGACTCGTTGGTGGAAAGTACGAGGGGATGAGAGGGAATTAAAGAGAATACAAAAGAGGATCGGAAGCAAATGTATGTAAATGCCACGTCTGTGGGCAGAAATGGCAAACCTGAGAAATGTTGGCTTGCGATATCGAGTATGATATGGTTATCAAGGATGTGGAATATCGCGTAAAGTGGAGATGGTTTGCGGATCGCAGACTGCGAAGCGTCACAGCTACAGATGCAACTGAAAAAAGACTCAAATAGCAAAGTATACAAGAGGAGGACATACATTGTATATTATAACAAATAACAATTGTAAGTGTTATTTGTTACAATAATTACTTGAATACTAATTAGCATTCAAGTGATGGCCAAACTGTCATCGTACATAGCAGTCATTAAAAAGTAAGAAATACGTTAACACTTTTGAGAACGTTCATTAAATGACACGAGGAGATCCGTAGAAGAACAAAGGTCGCCGACATAGCTCAGCGGATTAGCTCTTTGAAGTGGCAGTGGGCGGGGCACATAGCTCGAAGAACCGATGGCCGATGGGGCAGAAAGGTGCTCGAATGGCGACCACGTACCGGCAAGCGCAGCGTTGGACACCCACCGACAAGGTGGTCGGACGACCTAACCAAGGTCGCAGGAAGACGCTGGATGCAGGCCGCTTCCAACCGGTCATATTGGAAATCCTTGGGGGAGGCCTATGTCCAGCAGTGGACTTCTTGCGGCTGAGATGATGATGAGATGATTAAATGACATGTAAAGTATCTTATGATGAATAAATGATATTTGACTTTGATTTGACTTTGACGAAGTTGTTGGAAAACAACTTAAGAGCCCGCCATATGCCAGGCGGCGTGGCGATACAAACGCGGATGGTTTAAACGCGTTGGCTACTTTGGATATTTTTGTTTTTTAGGAATATTCAAGGGTTATTCGAAAAAGAAAAACATATAATGGCTGCCTTATCTGTAATGCAATAATAATCAAAAGTTTCAAGGTTAATTTTAATGTATTTGGTGAATAATACTATATACCGAGTAAATTAGACGTGATTTGGAGGCAACTTTGCAATTTTTTTCTATCGAGAAAATTTAACGCAATCCTGTTTTTGAGTCATATACTTACCAGAGTTAGTCCTGAACTTTGCTGCATTTTTATTTCAACTTGAGTATTTAATTATTATTGATATAACAGTCAATCATGCAAAGCAGTGTGAGGTAGTACGGACCCTTAAGATGGTAGACGCCAACACAGAGATACCAACGCAAAATCGTATTTTATGGCAGAACAGGAATGAGGAGGGGTGACCCCAAATGAAATGGATAAGAAGATTAAGCCTGAATTTAGTTACATAATAAAGAATTAGTCAAAATATTTAAGAGTGTATTTTATAGAGCTTTGAGTTCATTTTATATAGTTAATGGTATCTATTGACCTCTATAAAACAAATCTCATCAACTCGTCTGCCAAACGTGGTGGTACAACAAAAATAACCGTGAAAATGGAAATATTGGGGTAGGTTAATTTAGCAATGGACTTTTTTCGGCTGAGATGAAGATTGACCTCTATTAAAATTCAAGTAAAAAACATCAGGCAGCTTCTAGACGCAGGTACGTAAGTCGGCCAAGAGCAGACTTGTTTGGACTTGTTTATTCAATAAACTCGTTGACTAACGAGCTTATTTAATTAACATGTCTATTTTAAATCAAAATTTTGAATATTTACAAGTGGGTCGTCGTGTCGTAATACAAAAAAAATATATATACTAATCATTAAAACTTTTTGATTATACTGTCGTCTTTGGACTTCTCCAATAAAAATAAAACTCTCTAAATTGACATTTTAATTTATTTTATTTTATATTCATTTTATTTTAGTTTTTAATAATTGTTTTTAAGAACTTAATCTTGTAAACTAAAACTTAGTATGTAGGTATCTTAAGATTTTATTGTTACGGAGAGCGGGGATTGCAAACACAAGTATATGTTTACTTAAATGTAGTCCCCATTCACAATGTAGAAATGTAATCCAAGATACTGAATAAACTTTATTATTATTATTATTAATTAAATATAAATTTACCATAGCAGTGTGCGGTACGAATAAACTGTGTCCGTTCCCAAATGGGAACTATTTGGGAGCGGACACAGTGCTGGTAAAATTTGCAATTTTATTTAATATTAAGTAGATACTTACATTTCTTTTTAATTTTACTTTCTACTGTGTATAATTCTCAAATAAACAATTCATTCATTCAATAATGGGTATAAAATATCTCAATGAAAATGAATCTTTTTTTACAATCTTTTGCCTGTAGGCACAGAATTAATATAAATACTAACGCCGCCGGCGCCGTAGGTTTAGTGATACGCTGGTATTTCGTGATGATCAGTGCAGTAAGCAGTTATCCTTATCCTTACTATTTAATATATTTACTTTTACTATAATCCTAATCCTAACTAATATTATATATGCGAAAGTGAGTTTGTTTGTTTATTTGTTTGTTTGTTACGCTTTCACGCCGTAACTACTGAACCGATCATCATGCAATTTTGCATACACGTTATCTGGGGTATGGAGAAGGACATAGGGTACATTTTATCCCGGGAAAAAGTACTGTTCCTGAGGGATCGACATTGACGCGGGCGGAGCCGCGGGCGAAAGCTAGTTACATATAAACACATTTTTTAGCCTTTTTATGTTGGAACCGATTCTTTTAAACTATTGTGTTGAACAAAGTAAGGTCCTTTGTTTAATACGGGAGGGTATGGTTGCACCCCCGTGAGTCTCGATATTGGTAGCTGAAAACCATTGATTTGTTCCTCGAGAAAACGTAACGTTTTCTGAATTAGTACCGTTTGTTGTCGTTATTGCATACACGTTTGATTTTATTTGTATTACCATTTTTATGTCATGTTTTTGTGCAAAATGTGAGTCTCACAAAAAAAATCAGTAACAAAATAATCTTTTTATCTAGTTAAGGCGCGAAATATTAACAAACAAATAGATAACCTTGACTTTGGAGTTACAATACTCGTATGAGGATAGCTTTAAAGAAGAAATGGCCGTCATTCTGTTTTATCTCTGTTTTACACAGGCTCTAAGTTTAATACACAACAATTATTATGAGATTCCATTTCTGTTTGCTTTCAAAGTTAAACGCTGGGTTCTGAGATTTTTCCGCAGAGTTCCTCGCACTCCTCTCTGTTTCTCACAGATTTATATATTAGGCTAGATAAGATTTAATAATTATGGAAACCGAGCATGTAACATTTCCCTGTAAGGTATATACGCGATGTAATTTACGCGAATATGAAAATGATGATGAGAGGAATATAAAAGAAAATTCAAGACGAAAAGATCTAGCTGCACTCACTACCCCTCGACTAAATATTGTTCAGCACAGTTCCTTCTTTCAATCGGTTATTTTTTTTACTAATCTGGCTACAGTCTTCAAGATTTCTGTTTATAACAGCAACTATAAAGAAAAACGAAAATATTATATTGACATTTTTATAAAGGTTGACATCGAATTATATAACTTGATATTTGCGTTTATAAAAATTATTCAACTTCATTTTATTTCTCACGAACATATTAAATTAGATTGATACATCATAGTTATTAAAAAAAAGTTTGTAATCTAGAATAATCATTTCAACAAATTCTTTTTTGTTATGAAATAAATGAATTGAATTAAGCAATAATTAACTAATTCGTAAATCAATCTTTTAAATGTTGTGTCTTTTCTGTCTGCTGAGATACATAATACCTACTTAATCTCACCATCTATTTGCCGGAATTGGTGAAATGTGGGGGATCAGACAGCTGATCAACAGCCGGGACCGACAGCTTTCTTCAGAAGCACGAACCAGCTCGAGTTTTTTTTTGACAAGCTTGGGGTTGCTTAACAAACAAACTCACTTTCGCATTTATAATATTATTCCTTTATTGATAATGCCTGGTCCGTCGAATTCTTTTGGCGTTATCTAGCCTTTATACAAATCTATGGTTTTCTCGCGTTCTTCTGTTTTTCTTGTTCTGGAATAATTTGAAGTTGGCGTATTTAATGACTCGGTAATGTTCCGAGGACTTCTTGTCCGTGAGTTAGTTGGTTTTTAGTTCTGCGGGATTTTAATTACAGCGTTGAGCCGAGTATGATTAAAGTAACTTCCTCGTCTTGGAAACAAGAAAATCTAGAATATGTTATAAAAGCCTTTAGGAATAAAGTCCACCAATTCGTACGTATTTTGTGCAATAAAGTTTAAATAATAAATAAATAGAAACCGGTCAAGTGCGAGTCGGACTCGCGCACGAAGCTATGTTATCTATAAAAACGGCGAAAAAATCATGTCCGTTGTATGGGTGCCCCCCTTTAATATTCATTTTATTATTTATTTTTAAAGTACATATATTACTTAATATTCTGTGAATATTTCAAGCATCTACTTGTTGCCGTTATCGATATCGAGCAAAAACAAGCAAAACAAAACACGTTTGTTGTATGGGAGCTCCCTTAAATATTTATTTTATTCAATTTTTTTAGTATTTGTTGTTCTAGCGGCAATAGAAATACATCATCTGTGAAAATCTCAACTGCCTAACTATAACAGCTGGACAGACAAACAGACGGACAGCGGAGCGAAATTAATAGGGTCCCGTTTTTACCCTTTGGGTACGGAACCCTTAAAAAGTACGGTCAGACAGCGACAACTTAATATAAAGTAATTTTGAGTGCCTTTTATGTTTCAAAGATTCAAAGATTTATTCAGAAAATAGGCCTTTTCAGGCACTTTTTCACGTCAATTCACATTTTAAATAATACTCATTATATTATATTCAAATTATTAATTATTGTTCAAAAGCTACAAACTACTAGTTTTGAGACATTCATATTTAGGCTATATGCTTCTACATCACATCCTTACGGTTTTCCGGTTGCATCCTTCGCTCTAGTTGGGACCTCGGGGTCCACTGTTAAAATAGCATGTTATTTTATAGAAAACTAGCTATTGCCCGCGGCTCCGCCCGCGTCAATGTCGATGCCTCAAGAACAGTAGAATTTCTGGAACGAATGGTACCCTATGTCCTACCCCGGGCTTCAAACGAACTCCATATCTAATTTAATAAGTAGCATAAACTAATACGCTGTCCTTACAGCGGACCACTGGCCCCTAAGCACCGCAGATGAGGAGGCACCCGGGAGCATGCTCAGCCTACATATGTGTCGATTATTTGGAGCCACATACGTATGTGTCGATAATTTTCCTCAAAAATTAATAGACTGATTTGTAATTTCGATTTTTGTGTAACAATCATAATCAAGTTACATGAATGAGCAAACAAATACCTACAATACGGGTCTGTCTTTCTTTTATCTTCAGTGGTCTGACTACTACTACAAGAATTTCATCAAGACTCTTTTTTAAGTAAGTATTCAACTTTTTGAAAGTTAAGGTTCTAAACTACTCTCCACGTTTTCAATGTATTGTAATTGAGTTGAATAACTATGTGGGTTCTGTACAATCGCCGGTGTCGTTAAAAATGTAGCGATTGTCTCAGAAATTCGCGAGCCGAGCCTGAGATTGCATCGCTGCCGACCTCCCGGCTAGGACGACCAGGCGTCAGGGGTTGTCCAGACTATTTTACATTTTTTTTAGTAGCCTCAATATATTTGATACAGCCATTTCGATTACGTTTCTTCTTTATGAGTCAGAATGGTTTCATTTAAATACCTTTTGTTCCAAAGATATATTATAATAATACCATTCCTATAGTTGTAAGGTCTTCATCAATGCCTGTAAGAGCAAAAATAATGGAAATAATAAAAGGTGAGCAATGAAGTGATTGGTATAGCAGTCACTCGCATTCGCATGAATTGTCACTGGAGAACCCCTGATAACAGCCATCATGCTAACAATATGATAATAGCCATCTTACGACAACATTGTTGTCCTACTTTCAAATTCCATGAGCCAAGGCAGAAAAACGTATCTGTGTACGTTTCAAAGAGAAAATCACAGCCAAGAACTGCATATTGAAATGCATATATGTACTATGTGAACTTTTGCTATTAGTGCTATATGAATTCTCGACCGCAGTAGTGTCCAATTCGAGTTGAGTACAATCAATTGATACCTAGTCTTCAAAACTCTCGAATACGTAATGCATAATTCTGAATTAGTTTTTTCTATCCATAAATAAGATACAGTCGTACATAATAAAACAATTAATATGATAAATGAGACAGAGAGTTTTAAACTTAGCCATAAGTAAATTTTTGACGTCAACAATTGTTGAGAAGTGAAATATGATAATTAATAAGTGTTCAAAGAAACCTATATTAAACAAACGTTTTGAATTGAATTAAAATTAATTTAAACAAATAGGGATTTTCAAAGAATTGGTTACCCTACCCACTGTCTCCCGGGAGCGACAGATTTGTTTCCGATGCCCAATTGTTGACTCCCCACTTCCTGGATTCAATCGGGATCATCCGTAAGTGAAAAGGCGAGGCCGAGGCCCGGAGGCCTAACAATCGGATCCTCAGCTCTTTACGCTCTGATTTACAGCTTGAAAGTTTTGCCGATAGCGAAATCCGCGGATTCAATGGAATACTGATTCCCAAAGTGGTGTGTCGAATGTCATTAAAAATAGAATATTAGGATGTGTGTGTGTTCATATTCTATATATGATTGCGATCTATGCAAAAGTAAGCTTTGTTACGAAACAAGCGTGATGACTGTGGTCGTTCGGAAATATTGTAGTTTTTTTTATTTGTAAACCATAAAAAAATACTTACAGACATAAGTATGATGGTCCAAGAGAATACATGTATCCGTAACTTTATTTTAAGAAAAAAAATGGGTTTTTAAGATCTACAGGATAACGAGAAATGGTGTCTATATTTCTAAATATAACTGGATTAAGGATTTCTTTCTGACTTCAACGAAACTGCCTCAAAAACATAAAAGCTGACGATTTAAGTTTGGGAAGCCATGGAAAGGAACCTGAACACTGAATCCACGTAACTTCCATATTTCCGGACGGGCCGACATGTTTATACGTTTAGTTTACGGGTAATCTAGATAGGAAATACGAACTTTTGAATTAATTTTGCAAAGAAATAGTGCGAGGAAAAAACCGGCCAAGTGCGAGTCGGACTCGCGCACTAAGGGTTCCGTGGCATTATTTATAATAAGTTTAAAATTACTAGATGTATCTAAACATTTATGCATTTCGCAAGTTTTCCTTTATCTGTGCTTTAAGACGTTGCTTCGTACCAAATTTCAAGATTATGAGTTTACGGGAAGTACCCTGTAGGTTTTGATTCCCTTGCGAATGTCGAAAATTTGCGGCAACGGCTGTATCTTTTGATTGCGTTGGCTTAGAAGATGCATTTTTTTTTTTTAAATCTATTAGACGTTTGTTTTTTTACAGCTCTAAGGAACAGTATTTGATATGAATTTTAGCTTGGGATACCTCCACGTATTCCTGAGTAAAAGAATCTTGATAGACAGACGAACAACAAAGTGATCCTTTCAGGGTTCCTTTTTTCTTTTTAAGGTACGGAACCTTTAAAATGAATATTTAAATTTCAATAGATTGGAACCACACGAGAAATCTGTGGTTGGAGTGAAAAGGTAAACTGACTAACTATCTTAGGTTATTATTATTTACCTCTAGTTAGAGGTAAAACATAAAAGCTGACGATTTAAGTTTGGGAAGCCATGGAAAGGAACCTGAACACTGAATCCACGTAACTTCCATATTTCCGGACGGGCCGACATGTTTATACGTTTAGTTTACGGGTAATCTAGATAGGAAATACGAACTTTTGAATTAATTTTGCAAAGAAATAGTGCGAGGAAAAAACCTTTATTATTTACCTCTAGTTAGAGGTAAATAATAATTACCCATATCCCACATAGACATAGAAGAGGAACTAAAATTTTGATGACGATGCGCGAATATGCGCTATTTAACATAAGGTAAACGACAGTAATAGGCAATGCAATACATCAGTGTCTGGTTGTGGGATATTAATCTTGCTGGATCGCGGCTGTCGCCAACTGCAGGAGTTCAAGTCTTCTGGGACTACGGCAGGGCTGGCGACCAACAGAAATAATTTAAAAAAGTGCCTCCCAAATAATATTCTTCTCCACATTTATTTATTTAGTTCTTACAGATATCATTACAGGATTTGGTACCTAATGCGATAGTGTAGCTATATCAATGTATATTTGGAGGATATAAAGAAATACCTAGAGACAGCAGTCGCTGTTGAACTGTCAAGGCTTACTTCAACTTCAATTCGTTTCCTTACGAATAGCAGCAACTGTGTAATGTCTCAGTTATGGCATGACGGTATAAAAAAGTCATGCCGCCACGTAATAAGAGTCGGTTTTCAGAAAATTGTGAAATTACTGCGAATGTTTAAAATCATACAAACAATTACAACAACTAGCAGCCCTACCGACTGCGCCATATCCGACGAAACTACTTGAACTTTTAATGTGGTTCCAATAAGTTAACTGCTGCCGACTCTATTACCCTCATTTGAATATTGAACAATTTTTAAACTCATTTTAATCGACTTCAAAATATCAAGTATTTTTAGTGGGTTTTCAATCACATTCATATCGAGAGTTTTATTATGCCCCTATTTTCCATATACTTCATTCCAAATCTGCTGGTGATATGCCCAGGCCAGATAGAAGGTCATTAAATAGGTAACGGCCTGGTGTCGGTAAATGCCACGACCACTTAAGGGTTTCAGCAACAACAAGAAAGAAAAATACCTTATTGAGGCAAACGACCGCAGTTTCTTAATTTAACAACGGACAAAATAACATCTTCTATGCTGGTCTGGGAGAAAAGAAATTATGTAGAATGTACTGCTTCTTTTTCCGCGCAGATGATAATAGCCGATTGAGGGAATGGGCGAAAATCTGAGGAATCATGTTATTAGGCGAGGCGGCTAGCAATCTATCACTATATTGATTCTATTTTCCAACTGGTGTCCACCAACAAACATGGCTTTAAGGTCTTTAAAAGGCATGGGCTCTGTCTACCTCACAAAGGAAAAAGACGTGATAGTATGTATATTTGTACAAAATAACAACATGCCTACATCAGTACATGCTATTTCCGTTTCTGTATAATCAGGATAAATTGGTGAAGTATATTGATGAACCTTCACCGGGCCGCGAATTAATGAAGATATTATTGAAGCTTCCAGCGTTATCTCCACGACCACAATAAATCAAACACGCAGGTATTCCCCGCGTAATCCGTATTGCGAATATGGTATTACTGCGGGCCACAGATATTTTAAGATATAGACACCGTTTGAAGATGTATCGTCGGTACAATACCAGACAGTTGCTATGACCATTGACTTCGAAGTGTTAAATAATATTTTAATCTAGGATTACTTGTATAATACAAACTCGCCAGAAAAAAGGATAAAAAAAACTAAAAAAAGAATAGTTTGTTTTAAAATTTTTGCCTGAGTTCAATATGAACCTTTACAAACAGCTGTTCCGCACACATAACCCGAATGGAACTGAACAAGACAAATGATCTGAATGATAAACTCGATGAGATAAACCATTCAGTTAACCGACTTTTTGTCACATACATCAACTCGCAACAAAGATGTGGTCAATCAGTTTCTTTTCAAGTCAAGTAGTTTCATTTTTCGTTTGGGTACATTTTTTTTCTAATAACCTTATTTTCGCTGCTAAATAAAAAAGCAGATGCTAGAATTTTTGCATATTTTGAGAAAATCCGGGGAATATATATAGGTATTTTCCCCGGATTTCCACCACCAGCACTGATATCATCATCAGGTCTTTTTTAATCTCCACTACAGGAGCACGACCCTCTCTGTACTACCGAGCCAGACTTGGCCAGAGTTGGTCCTATTCTACTCTGCCGGATACCACACGGCAAAGCCCTGATATATGAAAATGCAAACATTCTAGCATTTGCTTTTGATACAAACTGTATTATTCTCTCTTCTCATATGCATGCAGGTTCAGTTTACACCGAAGTCATTAGTTTCTACAACCTTATTGATCCAATGTACCTATTTAAAAAATATTATATGTATGATACATGTATAGTCTATAATGTCGTTGGTCTAGGGCCCTATAATAACCAGCTTAGGCAAGATATTGGAATTATTACGCGTCGTGAATCTCCGTACGTTCTGCACACGACTATTATAATTATTGATTTAATTAATACTTGTAAGCTATTTCTAGCATAATTGCAATTATAAATCTATCGCTACCGTCGTGATAATGAATACTATATCCATTGTTTAGCCGTTTCTTCACTGCATAAGTAATAAATAATGGATGAGAAGCATTCATGTTGTGTTGTGTTGTTTCATGGACAAACATGTTCTTTTTCTGCTTGTCGTGACTGTCAGATTTATCAAGCTATAAAAGGCAACGTGCGATGAGGAAGTGAAGCTAATGCTATAAGTTATTTTAGGACATTGCATCATTAATGGGTGTTTTGGCACGCAGTTGCTACGGATTGCAGGGCTGCATCACTCACTATTTCTATTTTCTCTTACATCAAAATAAATGAAGTGAATAAATGAATACCCTAAAAGACCGCGAACATTGCAAAAAAGCGTACATCGTAAACTATCATAAAAAAACGCAGTGCGCTTGTGTAGTGTAGATAACGCAGTATATTCGTAGAACTAGCGTAGCACGCTCGTAGATGTGACGTAGCATGCTCGTAGGTCTCGTGCACATAAATATAACGTAACACGCTAGGAGACGTTCCGCATAGCACATTAGTAATAAATTGTAGCGCGCTCGTGGACAAAGTATAGGTACGTAGCACGTTATGTATAAAAACCGGCAAAGTGCGAGTCGGACTCGTGCACAAGAATTCCGAACCGTTATCCATAAAAACGGCATAAAAACCTGTCTGTTGTATGGGAGCCCCCCTTTAATATTTATTTTATTTTTATTTTATCATTTATTTTGAAGTGAATATATAACTAAATATTCTGTGAATATTTCAAGCGTTCACGTCGTTCACGTGTTCTATTATTTAATATTTTTTGTTATATACAACAGAAATATATCATCTGTAAAAATTTCAAATGTCTAACTATCACGGTTTATGAGATACACGGTTGTCTAACTACACGGTTCATGAGAGAGCCTGGTGACAGACGGACAGACAGACAGACAGACGGACAACGGAGCGATATTAAACAAGGGTCCCGTTTTTATCCTTTGGGTACGGAACGGTAAAAATAATGTTAGACGCACGTTCATAATAAACTGTAGCGCGCTCGTGGACAAAGTATACGTAACACGTTATGTAAAAATAGACAGCTAATCACGTGTTGTCGTCAGGACTGCCGACTAAATATCAGACTCTGTCAATGATATAAAAGCGTAGCATGCTCGGAAAGACATGAAAGTTTGACTTGATCTTCATCACGCGGACCCGCTTAAAGCATATGTAGGGTTGACATTAAGGTACTCACCGCATTCGGCCTCGTCCGTGCCGTCCAGACAGTCCACGACCATGTCGCATCGGTAGTGCGGCGGTATGCAGTACGTCTTGTTGAACGTGTACTGCGAACACGCCAGCTGGCCGGCCTCGCACTCTGGTGGCGCTGGAGACAAGGAAATAAACATATTGGTCAACATATCATAAACAACAACTTAACATTTAATTGTAGATATTTTTGTGATGGCTTTTAAAACTCTTTGATGCCACTCTCCATGGCTTTGACAGAAAAACATATGTGTAAACGTGTGAAACTTATAAACCCTCTTTTCTGTTGGGGTTAAAACGGTTAACAACAACAATCCCAAATCCAAGTCCCCGGTCACCGACCGCTTGATTTGCACCTCGTCACCTCAATGAGGGCACCTCTCGCCGCGTGGGCCCCGGCTTGATTGACGGCGACACTGATTGCGCGATCAGCCTCCTTTGTGCGTAATAGCGATTGATTCCCGTGTTGGTAATCCAAACTCAATTGTCGGCGACAAATCAATCTTCGTTTTCCGAAATGTGTCCTTTTTGCTTATTATACGACTGGGTAAAATAATGTTTTCCAATTTCATATGTGCAAGTATCGAGCGGTAGGGACTCAGTGGTCCAAGACTACAACCCATAAGTGAAAAGTCCCGGGTTCAATTCCTGTGTCACATTATGTTCATCATTACCTGATACAATGTTAATAAGTATTTACTACCAAAACAATAATATAATGAATTGATGAAAAATTATTTATTCAAAAAACATGGTCTCATAATTGTTAGTAGGTAAAATAACTTATAAAACTAATTTAAGTAACTTATATACATACAAGAAAATTTAAGTATCCCACTGCCGCACCATTACAGCTGAAGTGACCCAACATTGGTTTACATACAGACAGACTAGCCTGCTCGCTATCATCTTCAGGATGCTGTTACCGCTCTTTAATATCTCTATATAGGTATAACTTGTAATCTGGTGAATAAATTATTTTGAGATAATGTTTAAATAATTGCCTTATCCCGAGTGATATAGGCAAATTTCTGTTAATTATTATTATTATTTTTCTGTTTAATTTGGCATCAAACAGTCATTAACAATAAATTTCCTTATCTAAATACTTAATTTAAAAAGATAGACATTGAGTGCCGAAAAATACAATAATATAAAAGTAATTAACAGAGCAATTGGGTGCAAATTCGTAACTTGATTTAAAATATTATAATAAAAACTAATTTATCAATTTATAGTAATAAAATAATTTAGGTTCTATAAACATCCTTTATTTTTTACAGCCGGGCTTCGTAAAGAGTTAATAATGCGTCACATTTTGTAAATAACTGTTGCACGCGTCATCGCGTCCGTCGTCGCGCGTGTCCACGCTGATCCGCCATTGTCGCTGTGACAAACGACTCGATTTCGAGAGATTTCGACCAAAGCCGGAAAAATTTACTTAGATTTGTGTCAAATGGGAAATGAAATGAAAATTATTTGTAATAAATGTAGTATTCTAAGTTGGATTGAGATAAAATTTCCATACATTTAACCATTATTGGCATGCAAATTAGAAATAAAATAAAATTAATGTAGAATAAAATAAAATTAGATATAAAATTGCCATTATTGTAAATTGTCAACTATTCTTGGACTTCAAGTATTCTTGGACTGAATAGAAACATTTTTCAGTTAGCCAGTTTACCAATTTAATTTTGAATTGTGTGATATTAAAGAGGTATAAAAGAGTGCTATAAAAGAGGTAGGCAACTTATTATATATTTTTATAGTCATTGAGTAGCAATTTCTGCTTAAGTCCACTGTCGGACAAAGACCTCTCCCAAGTATTCTTAGTTCCATGGGAGCATATTGCCAAACTCACTTTGGGTTGGCGAGCGCAGTATCTTTGGCTTTTTGTGCTTCTGACGCTGCTGCCCATCAGAAGCATAGTATGGTATTTTTTTGATTCGAGAAGGGAATGTAGGTTTTAGGATACTTCTCACTTGAATGAATGGGAAAGAGCGAGATGCAGCTCGGGAGGCCGGGCGCACGTACCCGATGTCAACTTGCCACCACCACCACCAGCCAAGCAGTTGAGGGTGACACCGCTGACCTTATCCAATAGTATCTACTATACAACATGTAAAGAAAATCTTGTCCGGTCCTTGAAGGGCCGATTCAGCTCTCGCAATCAAAGCTAAGAACTCAAAACAATTACATTTATGTTTGAAGTTGTCTATTTGTATGGGAACGTTAATTTTTTTTTATTTCCCTGCTTTGGTCCCATTGGAAAAGTTCATATCGGCGGCCTGAATCATCCCTTTAAGGATCGGACAGGGTTTTCTTTACACATTGTATTGAATTCGATCCCCGGTCAGGTCAAAATGAAAAATGATCTTTTTCAAATTGGCCTGGGTCTGAGATGTGTATCTATATATGTATTTGTTATAAAAAATAGTATCATTGAGTTAGTATCCTATAACACGAGTCTCGAACTTACTTTGGGGCTAGCTCAATCTGTGTGATTTGTCCGTTTATATTTATTTATTTATCTATATGTACTTTTGTTTCACAGTGAAGTTAGCTTAGTAACCTAACCCCCAATATTAGCATATTTCACTCTCTCACAAAATTGTGTAGAGATTTTACCGTAGCTCAGTTTTCGTCCGTCCATGCAAATGGCGCAATCTCTCGCCAAAAAGCCGGGAAAAATAGGCTGAGCCGGTGTCAGAAAGCTGTTCAAATGAAGCTTTGCTTTGTGTTGCTGCATAAGATTAAGCTGAGCTTAAAAGCGGGAATTATCATTAAATATGAGTCGCGGGGAAATAAATAACACATAAGCTCGTAAAAACTTCATGTGGAGCTTCTAAAATAAACTTTTCGTTGCTGCGTAAAGTGTGCAGTTTATGCAAGCTTTTATTTAACTTTGTTTGTCTGTGAGGATCAAATCTTATAATCCAAATTAGGACCAGTTCCTGACTTTTGATTAAACTTAAATTTCGATCGTATGAAAATGCAATATTACGGAGTCGAAGAGCAGGTCTGAAAATGGAGTCAAAAGGTGGCCATAGCTGCTAAACTAAAGAACGTGAACCCATCGTGTTAGGGCTCATTTGATTTATCTTATCAAGAACTTTTCAGCTTTAATAGTACTCACAAAAATATTTTATTGTGTAAAAACTTATTTGATTACAGTTACTTAAGTTCGATGATCTCCCAAATATCCTAATCGTAGTCCAAACCTCGGTAATGAAGAGTGAGTTTGTGTAATCCTTTATTTTTTAATAAAGTTCATGTAAACATTGTTAAACTTATGGAATAAAGTATGATATCAATATCACTATATCTGACAACTGATCTTTAATTCTGCAATTCTGCTTGCATATAGGTCTACCGAGAAAGACACTACATTTCATCCAGAGGAAAAATCTGCTGTCCAGAAATAAACATTGTGCGAGCGGTATTTAGCGCGGTATAGAGCGGTAATAAGTTGAGTAGAATGTTTTAACCCTACGACATATGCGCGCAGCCTGGAACTCTATATTTAGCTTGCGATTTGTTCTGTGTTCATATCTCAGGATATTTTTGGGAGAGTAAAAAAGTAGTAAGAAATATTGAAAACTTTATTTCTAATTGAAGGCCTCTGTTTCGGTCATCAAAAACGCAAGCTCTTTCAGTATATGTGGTCGAAATTTAATATTTCTTAAAAAAACTATATACATCTTTAAAACTAGTAATTTCCGAACCAGTTCTTGAGTTCGCGTCCGATAAATGCTGTTATTTGGAATTCCTGCCCACGGAGACGACATGTCGTGGGCGCGGAGTTTATGTCGACAGGATACCAGATTGAGGGCAAACACCTGAATTATTTGCATTTTGGGACCGTTAAATTAACGCTGACGATTTATTTAATAAGGCTACCGAGCAAACAAAAGCATAGTAAAGACTCGGATTCATTTAAAGGATTTTCATAAAGTCGTATAGTGGTTATACGCTTTTTCGCATTCACTGCTCAAATGTCCACCAAGTAACATGTAAACAAACAATTCGAAAAGAAAATTACGGTCATATGTGGCGATTTCAAGATGTCCTCATACTTGCAGATAAAGATTAAGAGCACATTCATACCAGGCCGCGTCGCTGTTACTCTGGTACGAATTAGCCCATACAGTATGTTGTGTAAAGCTCAAAAAGCAATACTGACAAAAAAAAATTGTAAATAAAATATGGTAAAAGCAGAGTTTAGTCACAGTAAAATATCAATATTGAATGCGTTTTCCGATAGATTTCATTAAACCTAACTTTTCAACCATCTATGGTATAGAGGGTAGAAAAGTTACCGTTGTCAATTGACATTTTTTGTATGCATAGAGTCTATGCATTTCAAAGTGATGTCAATTGACGCACGACCGTGACTCGGACCGTACACGTGCCTGCGTCGGACTCATAGATGACATCACAAACGAGTTATCTGTATTCGCACTTGTCTGAAAAGTACAGAAGATCGCCTTCTCAATAGGTTGAAGCTGCAGGCATCTGCCGACTGAAATACGCGAATAAAACAGTTTTGTTTAATTAATATCGAGCGCAAGTTTCAATAATATAACTGTAAATTTATACGATTAACAGAATTGCCTTTTAAACTTATAACTCCTCAATTCAGTCACCCATGTTACGCCAGTCAGTTCCGCTCCCGATATAGACTTATTCAGTAAATTGAGTACATTATTGTACATGGATGTAATAGTGTGCTCTCATAAATTATGCAGCACGCTCCTGGTTCCTGCTCAAGCGTATTATACAAGTCTTATAGATGTAGGATGACATTTACACCAAGATTCAAAGAGATTTTTCAAATATTTAATTTTTGGGTCAAACTTTTATTGTAAGTAAATTCATATTTTAAAGTGTTTAAGAAATCAAATGAATTTAAACACGATACGTTTCTCTTGAAGAGTTTAGAAGTTACCATGAACACCTTCAAACTCCATCATCAGATCAGTTCATTCTCATATTTTTATAAATTTCAGTTCAATCGTTATCGGGAAGTGGGTCAAAAACTTGCAAGATTTTTTACACACATAGACAACGGGACAGATGAAACTGAATAAAAGCTTGGGTGTTACAATATCAGTGCCGCCATATCTTCTAAACATTGAGTATATTGGGCACACAATATAGTGTTTGAATATAATAGTATGCCCTCATCAATTATGCAGCCAGCTCCTGTATGCTGTAGCGCGGTACACACGTCTTGTCCTATCGCCCGTGGGTGACATTTTAAAGCCGGCATTACACGTGTTAGCCGTGTGGTATCCGGCAGAGTAGAATAGGGCCACTCCAAGTCTTCCCGTGGATGTCGTAGAAGGCGACTTAGGAAATACAAGCTAAACAAAGCTTATAAACATCTAAGAGACCTCTCCAACCCGTCTGGCCAGCGTGGAGAGTGTAGGCCAAGTCCTCTGGCTGCTCTGGCCAAGTATGGCCCTAGTGGTACAGAGAGGGTCGTGCTCCTGTAGTGGAGACTAAAAGGGACCTGATAATGATGATGATGATGATTACACGTGTTAACATTTACTACAGTAATACAGTGAAACCTGCTCAAAGCCATATCATAAAAATATACTTTTCTCGCAATACACATCGTCCTACTACTCGTACACAGTCTGCTGATTAGGGACACCCGACACCAGGGTGACGGTTTTCGGTAGCGGTTAACGTTACCTTAGCGTTAATCCATAAGAATGCAGGATAGCCTCATGATGTTTTCCTTCACCGGTAGCAGAGAGTGGTCGATGAAAATAACCGCACTTAAGAGGCCTTTGACACTTGGTGGGCTGTCTCGTCACACAATAATTTTCTTTTAAAGATTATTAAAAAATGTTTCTCAGTTTTACACAAGTGTTTCATTATTATCCTAGATAACTATACCGTAGATATTTTAAACATGTTTTTGTATTGTTTAGACATGACAACATCGTAAAGTAGTTGATTAAAGATTGAAAAGTTTTGATCAACTAATTTATGATGTTATCTATCTAGGATAATAATGAAACACTTTTAAAATGAGACACATTTTTTAATAATCTTTAAAAATGTTCGATTGTGCGAGCGAGACAGCCAATCAAGTGTCAAAGAGCTCTTAAGACAGATTTGAATACAAACGCAAGAGGTACAGTTGGCCCGGGCGGGGAATAAACCCGGTAACTTTCGCTTATAGGTCGCGCTTTTACACCACTGAGCCACGACTGGTTCTATATATCCTTATCCTTACTAATATTATAAATGCGAAAGTGAGTTTGTTTGTTTGTTTGTTACGCTTTCACGCCGTAACTACTGAACCGATCATCATGAAATTTTGCATACAAGTTCTCTGGAGTACGGAGAAGGACATAGGCATATTATCCCGGGAAAAAGTACTATTCCCGAGGGATCGACATTAACGCGGGCGGAGCCGCGGGCGAAAGCTAGTTCGCTTATAATTGGCAAATTAAATGTGACGTGATTCACGTGCTAAATAATTATGACCGGTGCGGTATGAAAGGCGATAAATAGCGCGAATTACGCGCGACGTTCGCGATGACGCGACGACACGCGCGCTCGCGACGTCACAGCTACCATAAATTTACACAACTTGGTGACAATTTGGCTGGTTTCCTTATCGGCATTGCAGTTTTCTAAACTGTCACCAAATTATAGAATATTCCACTTTAAATTAATGAACATCGTGTTCGTATTAACTTACGATGGATAGGGATGCCAGATCATGTCGATTAATTCCGCAATAATTAGGTATTTTATAAAATGAATGAGTGATTGTTGACAAGACATAAAATAAAAAAAATTAAGCAAGCCCGATGCAAGTTTTCCTCAAAAAAGGAAAATAAAACAAATTTATTGCCATTTATTGTTGTTATTCGTTTGGCAATGTACACATCGTGCCATTCACATGAAACCCCATTTAGGTATATTTGAAAACATTGGATTGTTCGTCCCCTTTGTAATCTTACAACGGTTAAATGGATTTCGAAGAAATATAGCTAAGTACACTCTCCATTGAATGCCCTTTTAAACATGAACAAATGCATCAAAATTGGTTCAGACATTATGTTTTGGTTTCTCCGAGCAGGACCGACCTATATACGTAAATGAGAAAATCTTATACGAATATAATCATCATCATCATCATCATCAGGTCCTTTTTAGTCTCCACTACAGGAGCACGACCCTCTCTGTACTAATAGGGCCATACTTGGCCAGAGCAGCCAGAGGACTTGGCCTACACTCTCCACGCTGGCCAGACGGGTTGGAGAGGTGTCTTAGATGTTTATAAGCTTTGTTTAGCTTGTTTTTCCTAAGTCGCCTTCTACGATATCCACGGGAAGACTTGGAGTGGTCCTATTCTACTCTGCCGGATACCACACGGCTAATACGAATATAATATTAGGGAGTAAAACTTAAAACTTCGCTAGGGGATTAAAAATGATTTTTAAAAAAGCTCACAGAATAAAGCTCGCTCATGTAATGACTCCCAGTCCGCCCTCTCGGTTAACTTTATCTGCGATGTAGTACATTACTCGTCCACCACGGCGACTTTATGCGTTTTGTAGTACATTACTCGCCGCACACCGTGTCGCTACATGCAGGGTATGGTGAATAATTAAGGCCACTATGGCCTGGGGCCAACTTGTAAATACTGAATTCTCCTCCCGCGAAAATCCTAAATGTCGATCAAAGAATTTGTTGCAAATAAGAGGATTATTTAAAAAAGGAACATTCCCTATTTATAATAATCCATACTTCTAACCTATATACATTGTCAGGTACTTACAGCACGACAGCTTTTTATCCTTTCGACAATTATGCAGCAGCATTCACGACTCCCTTTCAACCCTTAACTACTAACAAGAAAAATAGACTAAACTATCATGCTGACCCTGTGTTCAATACTGAGATTCATTTTTTTTAGGGCCATATACAAAAAAACATTACAATTAATTCCCATATGCACCAAATAATTGTAATTTGAAAAAAAGTAAATTGTTA
The DNA here is from genome assembly GCA_947532085.1 of Elegia similella. Lineage (NCBI taxonomy): Eukaryota > Metazoa > Arthropoda > Insecta > Lepidoptera > Pyralidae > Elegia > Elegia similella. The sequence goes on from OX383939.1 coordinate 809,581, forward strand.
CCGAATTTTCATAAAACCTGCCAGAAACCCACGACCATGCATATGTTAACTTGTATAGCTTTACCTTTTCTATCTTTGAAAAGAGCTTAGGAAGCTCGCGACCAATATCTGTGCTTTACGAATAGATTGAAAGCGCGAAGCTCTTTGTAAGCTTGCAGCGGGGTTGGCGATGATTTAAATCTAGACGTTTTAGATAAATAAACTCGCACACATGCAAAAGAGTAACTTGAAAACATTGTAACCTTTTCTTGAAGTCGCGTAAAAACCTCTGCCTTTTTAATCTATGAGACGAGCTTGCAAGCTCGCGACCAATAAGTTAGATTTGCCGATAGATTGGAAGTGCTCTTTGTGCCGCTTGCACAAAACACTCCCTTTTTATTAATCGCGTAAAATGCGCTTCTGACTTTTCTATCCTTGAAAGGACCTTAGTCAGCTCACCATAATAATACCGCCCGCGGCACCGCTCGCGGTAATGCTGATCTCTCGGGAACAGTACTTTCTCCGGGATGAAACGTCCCAATCCCAATGTCCTTCTCGGTATCCCAGACGTGTATATAAAATTTCATGATGATCGGTTCAGTAGGTAAGGTGCGAATGCGAAACAAACAAACAATATTTGTATGTAATATGTGTATTTAACCGTCTATACTATGGGGAGTGTTCTGAAGAACTTCTTTTTGAATTGGTGTCACCGTCACCTTTCTACCACCGCACCGCTCGCCACAGGAGTAAGGTCTATCCCCACATCCTTGACACTTGGGTCTCCAAAAACGTCAGAGCGTCATGTGGTTTTATTCTCTCGTACAGCAGGATTGTGAAATGGGCTTCCTGAGGTTTTCTCTGTGTGCTATGAATTAGGGTCTTTCAAAAGGCGTGTTTACACTCTGGTGTTGTAAACGTCCATGGGCGACGGTGACCACTTTCCATCAGGTGGCTCGTCTGCTCGTTTGTCGTCAAATATACATAAACCTTTTACATTATTAGTAAGGATAGAATAGTGAGGAAGTTAGGATGCTGCTCACTGCTCGCTCCCGTTTTGGCCACAAGCTAACATAACGAAACTAATCCCCTACGGCCAAATTTTTTTTGCAATAGCCGTAGCATATTGATTGACCTACATGTTATAACTAATGTTTGAGTCCTTAGGTATTAAAAAAAAAACTACCATTATTGTTATTATGCCAAACGCAATCCTACCATCTTAATGGTATACCATTGTACATTCGGCCAAACAATAATTATATTAAATATTTTCATGCCTTACAAATATTCATTCAAAGAAAAATATGCCAAGCGTATTATGTATCCCAAATTATTTTCGAAGCATCAAGATTAGATATTTCTACTTGATAGAGGCTCTTGTTACTATTCTTTTAAAGTAAGATCTGTCTATTAAATATTGATTGCAAATATAAAATGTTAAATGCGCACTTGTGACTTCTGTCTATTTATGAAAGGAAAGATAGGATATAGAGTTAAAGACTTATATGAATCTATCTATAAGAAGAGCTTAGGAAGCTCGGAACCAATAACTTGCAAAGCGCGAAGCTCTTTGTGAGCTTGCGGCGGGGTGAGGCGATGATTTAGCTTTAGGAGGTTTATACGAATGCTCTGGATTTCAGTCTTGATCCTAAAATAGGATATTTTTTCTCAAAGATAGGAAAGTCGCAGATAAGCTTTTTTATCGGCCTCCATGACGCAGTAATGCGAGAAGCTCTGGGTTCGATTCTCAGCGCGGTCGAATACTTGTAATTCATTTTCACAGATATTTATCTGCGGGTTTTGGAGCTACCCAAGAAATCAACCGGCTATAAAAACTTTGCCAAATCATTTAAAAGATATAATTTTTACAGTAAAAGAGTGTAATTATTTTAGGGGTCATATAGGTGGGTTTCTGTATTCGACGACCGCAGGATTTTTTTTGTCGTTCAATTTTCCTTTAATATTTAAAAGACTGACGCATCTATTCATTTATGTGCCTCTACTTACAAAGGTAAGTCGAGCTTTAAAGGCTCTTTTCAAACATGAACTAAGTTACAGATTAGAAATTTTACTTTATCCCGATATACAATATCCCGAGAACAGGTGTAACATTTTAATTTTGTCATATTATTTTTAAAATATCTATCCAAAATGGTAATTCAATCTTCCAAAGCTCTATGTATTTAAAAAAGTGGACAAGGTGCGTGTTGGATTTGCCCAGTAAGGGTAGTAGAAAGTCACACTTTTTACCACTTTGGAAGTGTCTGTCTTTCAAAAGATTGACTATGAGAAAGGAAAGGTTTTAGGAATCTCAATGTATTTTTTCAAAGACTTATCTATGGTCCTCTATAGGTTATTATATTTATTTTTTACCGTATAGGTTTTTATAAAACAAAAATTATTTATTTATAATTTGAGTGCATTTGACCTCTGTCTTACCTGATGGGAAGCAACGATGAGGTCTATGGTGGTACACGCAAACTCAAATAACGCCTATTCACTCTTGCCTTGAAAATCCCAAAATTGACTTTGTTATCATGAGTTTTGGTTCCATGTATAATCTGCCATGTATAAAAAATACCTCTATCTTTTATTTGTTTTTATTTTTATATAAAAATCATAAAGGGGTTATATCTACTACATCATCTACCTAAGGAGTTTCGACAGTGAAGTCCTAATAGTTTCAGAATAAAGTGTCTGTGACAAACGGACGGACAGACAGATAGAGTTCCGTTTTTTGCCATTCGGCTACGGAACCCTTAAAATTAGAATTTAAAATTTTGTATTTGCCTTACACTAGTAAAAAAGAATATATAATAATATATAATACTAAATCACACATAGTTCTTGGATCTCTATATTTTTACATGTTTTTAAAGTTCATCATGTCCAAGCACCTGCTTTCTTCTCGAGGAAGCAATTCAGATGAACTATTTTGGAGTGGTTATACAGTGAGTAGTGAACGATCAACTATGTCTAGGTTTTCCTCACGGTGTGATGTGTGCTTTCAAAAGAAGTTCGAGTACTTAGCAGTCGTTAAGAATTACCATGTCCACACATGGGTTAGTTAGATTGTACTACAAACTATGTTGATTCTGGTTGTAAGCGAACCCTGAATTTATGATTACAAATCGCATTCAAAACAAACCTCCTTGGGCCATTTCGCGAAAGAAAAATTAATGTAATATTTTTAAGTGTTATATTTTGCATTCACAATGCTTTTTTCATCATCATCATCAGGTCTTTTTAGTCTCCACTACAGGAGCCCGACCCTCTCTGTACCACTAGAGCCATACTTGGCCAGAGCAGTCAGAGGACTTGGCCTACACTCTCCACGCTGGCCAGAAGGGTTGGAGAGGTAATTTTTTGATATACGCTTATTAAATTAAGAAATAAAATATGGTGAAAAATTTTTTTTCCGCCCGCCCGAATTTTTTTCACCATATTTTATTTCTTAATTTAATATGGGAAAAAGTAATATTTAGTGGGTACTTACGACACGCCTGGAATTCATCCTCGCCCTTCTCGCAGTCTTTCTGATAGTTGCACACCCACAGCGCCGGGATGCACTTGCCCTCCGGACACCGGAACATGCCGTTTGGACATAATGTGTCTCCTGCAACAACATAACATGGGTTAATGACTGTTCTAGGAGTTCTTGCTTAGCCCCAGATTAAATATAGTTAGCTCCCAGATGCAGTGATAGAATTTTGCGTTAAGTTTAAGAAAAACAGAAGATTCTTGCTTTTTTCGCACTTTTGTAGATTTTTCGACTTAAGTTTTCACAGCTTAAACCATGGACTGGCTAGCTTCCACGTGGTAGACGCCAGATACTGCCGCCAAGACATTGAAACTGATGCCGGAATGGGCAGAGTATATTTGTTCAGCTAAACTTCAAGAAATAAATAACTATTTAATTCCGATCACGACGTAACACATGAGAAAGTATGTCACTCTATCCATAGGATGGAAGAAACTTATAATTCCCAGGTTATATAATAAGTTCGCAAATATGAATCACATTTGCGAACCAATTTCGCAACTAATTCATATTGCCAATTATATCAACCCTTTCATTTGACTTTTAGGAACCATATGATCAAGCAATAATGAAAGAAAAAGCGAAGTATTATAATGAAGGCTTTTCCCATAATACTTTTAACAAAATAACAGAAGAAAATAAGTTAATCTTAGCTAATAAAACTAACAACTCAATATAGAGCCCTAAGATAAATATAAAGCAAGATCTTAAGAGTATTCGTGCAGTTTCCTGTTCAGCAAAGTGGGGTATTGTTAGCGATAAAGCACAGTATGTAATATAATGAAGAAAAGACTGCGCTCTCTACGGCACTCGAGAGTAAGGTGTACTGAGGCGGTATATTGTATCTCAACGGAAATGCTGCAAGTCACTTATGTTACAAGATTTAATGGTATCCGACTACTTAATGCCTCCATACACGTTATTATACCGAAAATAAAAATTCAATGGATAACGATATAAAGAGGTTCGAAAGCAGATGGTCGGATGTGGCGCGGGATAGAGAGGTATGGAAGGCAATGGGGGAGACCTTTGCCCAGCAGTGGGACAACATAGGTTAATAAAAAAAGAATTAGAACTTAATAATTGATAATAATTATCATCAAGAGATTACAAACAAAGACGATAACTTGATAAAAAATGTAAGAAACACAACTACGTTATTTTGTTGACATAAGTAAGACACCCTTGTTAAATAAACATTATGTTCTAAACAAGGTTAAAAAATTCGACAAAGGCACTAAATATGTTCTGCCTAGTTAAATTACATGTTGGGCGCCACTTATAGGTATGGCGCCCAACGTAGGAGCACCATGAACTTGATAATCTTGTCCTAATGCCCTGCCCTTCATTAATGGAGCTCGCAGCAGATCCACGACCCCTCTAATGAAATATAATATATCAGCGATTCATTGTTCTCATACGCACGTATACATCGGTACATATCGCGACTCACGTATTTATTACCATGTAGTAAGGTTCATAACGGCCGCACAATCACAACGGATGGCATCGTAAACCAAACCGGCCTGTGTAACTGTGTACACTCCATAATTCAATTCGGTTTATTCGAAAGAGTATCGGCTAGATGGCCACTATTTACCTTAATACAGCGTCATTTTCCCGCCTCGTTGCCCTCGGAACGGCCGCCATCTTTTATTCAAGAGCTATGAGCGAGTGAATGCGACTGAGCTCAGATTGACGAGAGCGGATATGCGGATGTATTCCTAATGAATCCACTATAAGGGCCGTATTCCTTTGTCCCGCGGGAGTGCACGGATTATCGGAATTCAATGAGGAAAAACTTTGAGGAGATTGTTTTATTTACGTTTTGAGAGGGTGTGAAGAGGAAATAAACTGTGTTGACTTCGAGTTTACTTTTACAGAGTGCAAGACATAAAATTCGATTGGTATTAATTTCGTTTTATGCTATAACAAGATTTTTGCAGGTCCTGAATAAATTTCTCTTCATCAATAAGTACTTATGATTCTGTTTCAGCATCAATATTCCCGTTCCATTTTTATTTATACAAAATTGGCTGTCGGACTGATCCACGTGAATATCAAAAATTGCATTTTCCATGTATGTTGTAAGCCCGCGCTGTGGGAGCGACGAGCTGTAACTGTAAATCAATCGTCTGTTTTTGTTAGATTCGCTTTAAATGTGAGAGTGAGGCGAGGCGCGAGATTACTGCCATTTTTCAGCGCTGAAATCGCTGGCTGGAGAGCTGTCGGGCTGTTTGTTACCGACGACGAATGCGTTGGAAGAAACATACGCCGATTCCACCACCAGGAAAATGCAAAAATCGTTTGTCAAGTTCCTTTTTTGGGTCTTATCCTCAACTAGCTGTTGCCCGCGACTTCGTCCGCGGCAATTTCTGTTATTATGATTACTCGTAATTAGTTTTTTATTACTTTATAGATGAATAATTTCCTCCCGTTTTCAAAACATTTTTTAATGATGCTTCGCTCCTATTGGTCGCAGCGTGATGTTTTATAGCCTAAGCCTTCCTCAATAAATGGACTATTACTACTATTATACAACACAAAAATAATTTTCCAATTTGAACCAGTAGTTCCTGAGATTAGCGCGTTTAAACAAACAAGCAAACAAACTCTTCAGCCTTATAAAATTAATCTTTCTTATTATTACTGTTCTAAAAAAAAATTGTGAATGTTATTAAAATAGGAAGCCATTCGAGAGAATTTGGCTTTAATTTGGGGCATTAGAAGGTAAGATAAGACGAGATTTTTAAAATTATTATATTTTATTTTTACCCTGGCGAGACCTCTGTGGCCAGGTTGCCACACCGGAGTTCCTGGGATTGATCCCCGGTTAGCTCAAGATGGAAAATGATCTTTTTCAGATTGGTCTTGGATGTTTATCTAATTGTATTTCCTATAAAATACAGTAACGTTATGTTAGTATTCTATAACACAAGTACCGAACTTACTTTGGGGCTAGCTCAATCTACGTGATTTGTTATGTTTAGATTAGATTTATTTCAAACTAGCTTTCGCCCGCGGCTCCGCCCGCGTCAATGTCGATCCCTCGGGAATAGTACTTTTTCCCGGGATAAAAGGTAGCCTATATCCTTCTTTGCACTCCAGAGAACTTGTATGCAAAATTTCATGATGATCGGTTCAGTAGTTACGGCGTGAAAGCATAACAAACAAACAAACAAATAAACAATCAAACAAACTCACTTTCGCATTTATAATATTAGTAAGGATAAGGATAAATAATGGAGAAATATCAATGTGTTCGGATATTTACTGCAGTACATTATTTTTAGTGGTTGCCGAGTTTAGAATCACAGGTAACAAGATAGGTATAGTAGTTTATTAGGAGCATATCAAAATAGCATTGTGAATGCTAATTAGTTGATTTTCAAAATTAATTGTAAAATGAGTTGAATCATATACCTCACTTATAAAAGTCGGGTAGTTGTGTAGGAGACGTAAGCCTTAATACGTACAAGGGGAATGGGATATGGTGGAGAATTTCGGCACCGAGATTGAATGGTGCGGTAGCTCAGATGGCAGAGCATAGGTCGTACATAGACTCAGGTCGCCGGTTCAAGTCCCGCCCGCATAAAGTTTTGTCACCATATTTTATATCTTAATTTATTAGGAGCATATCAAAATAACATTGTGAATGCAAAATAAAACACTTATAAAAATAAATATCTTAACATAGTTAGGCATAATGCTTTATTAATTAGATCGTCTCGAATATGCAAAAAATGCATTTACCAAATGCCCGCACTGTGGAAGAGACGATCTGTAACTAAATCAATCGGTTGTTTTCGTTAGTTTCGCTTCGATGTGAGTGGCGAGGCGCGGGATTGCCGCCATTTTTCAGTGCCGCCTGTAAATCTTTGGATGCAGAGCTGTCAGGCTGTTTGTTACCAACGACGAATGCTTGAGAAACATATGCCGATGCCAAGACCAATAGAGAGTAGGTAACTGATCGTTCTTTGCTCTACTGTTACGAAATGTCTTTACAAATAGTGAAAGTTATTGAAATCGCACGTTAAGTCGTTGGTCCCGGTTGCCATCTGGCAGTCGTTAAGGGAAGAGGCCGAGAGGCGGTTCCGTAGAACTCTCGAGATCTAGGTGTACATGGTCAATTGGCCGTGTCACCTACACGAAATGATGATGATGATGATTGAAATCAATCGAGGAGCCCGATGGACCAGTGGCTCAGAGTATTATCTGGTATTCACCAGCGCGGTCACCTCTGGGATGGGTGATCGCAAGTGGCATAAAAATATCTCGACCTCCTTCGTGCTTCGAAAGGTATGTTAAGCAGTTGGTCCCGGTTGTCATCATTGATGGCAGTGATTAAGCTATGTCAGATGCCTTTACGCAGCTTAATATGACACTAGTATTGGCCTCGAACGAATACGAACAACTACAACAAGAAAACTGGCCTGGACTGAATGTAGCTTTTAAAGAATTATTTTATTTCTAACTTAACCTCAAAAGAATGTAGCTTTGCATTTTACAATTTGACCTCTCAACCACAGCAGCAACATCAAAAGCGGCCCGATCGGGCATAACAATACAAAATCCATTTTGTCTGCGTTTCTCGCGCTTGATGATGAACATGAAAAATGAAGTGCTCGAAGATATATTTTTCGATTAATTGTGGTTTAGCTAGCAAGATGAGCACAAACACGTGTAAGGCGCAGTAACATCGTTTAATTGCAAATTATTATTTGTATACGCACTATTTGCTTGCAATTAGAACAGACGCGAAAATCCACACTGATCCGCCTGTATTAAACGCAAACTAAGCGTTGCCAAACATTTATTAGCAAATGCAATCATTTCGTGATATTATGGATTTAGTGACGTGGAAAGTATTTGGTATTGCTGTTGGATGATATCAAACCAGTCTTTCGCGTACTTATATTGTATATAAATACATATCTTGGACACAAATAGAGACACGGAGAGTTAAAACATTTTGCTTTAGTGAACTTTCCATTTTTTTTATTTATATATATTATAAACGAACAGACGAGCCACCTGATAGAAAGTAGTTACCGTCGCCCATGGACATCTGCAACACCAGAGGTGCTGATGCGTTGCCGACTCTTAAGATACCTGTAAACACGCCTTTTGAAGGACCCCAATCTATACTAATATTATAAAGCTGAAGAGTTTGTTTGTTTGAACGCGCTAATCTCAGGAACTACTGGTTCAAATTGGAAAATTCTTTTTATGTTGGATAGTCCATTTATTGAGGAAGCCTTAAGCCTTCCTTTACGAAAGCTTCCTTTAAAAAAAATTAATAAATGGACGATAAAACATCACGCTGCGACCAATAGGAGCGAAGCATCAATAAAAAATGTTTTGAAAACGGGGGACAATTATTCATAGTTGGGGACATCCGACACGGGCGATGCGTAAACGGTTCAAGTTACCCAAAAAATGTGTATTTAAGAATTGTTCCTTTTTAAACGAACTAAATAAATGTCCGCGACAGTATATGCCTATAATGACAGAAATTGCCGCGGACGAAGTCGCGGGCAACAGCTAGTATTTTATATTACGTTTATACCTTACGTTATATATCTAACAGACAAGCATTTTAGCAACATTTATGCGAGAACATGTAAATGGTCTTTAGTAAAAAAAAATGCGTATAATATGTAGATATATTGACTGTATGTTTTCCGAATAAAATAAAAATATTAATACATATATTGGACACGAATAAAGACACGGAGAGTTAAAACATTTTGTTAAGTGAAGTTTCTCCATTAGCCTAGGCCTTTAGGTTAAGCGCCATAGGAATGAAACTAGCAGAACAAACCCTTAAACTACGTTTTACTTTAGCCTTTAATCTACTTCAAAGGCTCTATATGAGCCTAAGTCTTTTATGGAGATTATTTATAGTTTGAAATATACTACCTAGATCAAAAATAAACAAAAGTAGAAAATTATATTTCAGAAATACTTCTCCAAGTTGTTTGCTTCAGCGTTTCAAATTGATATCGTGTTTATAATCGGGGATGGCCTCCGTCACCCGATACCCTTGTTTTGTCAGGACCCCTCACTAACGATCACTCTTTGCAGAAACGATCCCTTTTATTGTTTGTATTTTAAAAATAATATTGTTAAGAGCCGCCTGTAAGATCAACACCGCGCCGAACGGCTGCGCGTGTAATTTCACCTGCGTGAAATTGGGCAATGTAACTTTTCTGAAGGTGATAAACTAAATTTCCCTTTTTCGGTTTAGCACAGATTCTTGTTAGGACAGATTCTGTTTTTGGCAGATTCGTTATACGGCAGAAGTAACATCACCAACATACAATTTCGTTATTCCTCGATTTATTAAAGTTGGATTGTAAATTTTCTGCTAGTGACGTCATTTTCACAGCCGCTTTTTCTTTTATTGGGAAAAATGCAGGCAATCAATAGTCTAAGTAACTTAATAACATGTATAATGACTGTAATTAAGAAACATCGGAAAATATTCGAAGGAAAAATCTAACTAAACAGGGTTATCTAAGGAGAGATATGAAGCGAACATAGCTTACGCCTGACCTGGCCCAAAACCGAGTGACCTGGAGAAGATCAGCTAGGAGAGCCGACCCCAAATAATGGAACTAAGGCTAGGAACAGAGAGGGCTAAATCTGAAAAAATGCGTCCATAAACGAGGCCACAAAACACGAAATTTCGTTTTTAAAATCTGTAATATCAAAAATATTGTTATTTGACTGCATTTAAATTTGACAGGCATTGTTATTTGACAGCTCCGTGGCGCAGTGGTTAACACGCCAGCCTGCGACACGGAGTGCCCGGGTTCGATCCCCGGCCAGGTCAAGATGGAAAATGATCTTCTTCAGATTGGCCTGGGTCTTGGATGTTAATCTATATATGTATTTGTTATAAAATATAGTATCGTTGTTTTATTTATTATAAATAAATATATACGGACAAATCACACAGATTGAGCTAGCCCCAAGGTAAGTTCGAGACTTGTGTTATGGGATACTAACTCAAGGATACGAAAGATAGTCTAGATTCAGGCGAATTTACTAATAATTTATTATTTATTTAAATGGTTTTGGATTGTCAGTCAAACGAAACATTTGCTGGGCGAATTTGGGTGTTACATGAGCGAATGACACGATCTATCCTTTAAGTAATAAGGAATTTTGATAAACAAAAGATATTTCAACTAATGACAACAACAACAAAAATAAATAGGAATCTTCGTGTTAATCACCATCATCATATCAGCCGCAAGTAGTCCACTACTGGACATAGGCCTATCCCAAGGATTTCCAGTTCGACCGGTTGGAAGCGGACTGGATCCAGCGTCTTCCTGCAACTTTACTTATATCTGGACGGCGGCTGTTCGAAGGGCCTAACAAAAAAAAATCCCAAATGAAATATAGTATTGCAAGGAAAAATGTAAAAAACGAAAATAAAATTTGACCTTCCATAGAAATTCGCCCAGCTGATCGGCGATTTTGTATGGGAAGTCAACATGTTTTTATCACCTTTTTTTCATGCAATTCTATAGTATATTAGGGATTCTGATTTCAGGATTTTAGTATTAGTTCAGAGGGTCAAAATCACACATTTTGAAAACCATCTTTTTGGTATTTCATCATATTCAATTCAATTCAATTCAATTCAATTTATTTGCATAAATGTAAGTGTTACAAAAGTTGTTAACCTTATATTAGAGTGTCAATACATTTTGCCTTACAAAGGCGTGCAAATTTAACATTTTTGTCAATATTTGTTAATTAATTACATATTTATCTTATCAGTCAAAAAGTCTTCTATGCTGTAGTAACATTTGTCAATTAGAATTTTCTTTAATTTAATTTTAAAAAGCTTATTATTTAACCCTTTCAATGTGTCCGGTAATTTGTTATACAGTCTTGGACCTATGATATATACAGTTCTATTTTAAGTAGCCATATTAGAATTCTGTTGCGGCAATATTTGAATTTTGTTTCTAGTAGCTCTGGGATGCTTATTAACAATTTGCCTAAACTTACTCATATTCTCTTTAATATATACACATGCTTCTAAAATATATAGGGAATAAATTGTTAGTATATTAAGTTTTTTAAAATAAGGCACACAGCTTTCCCTTTGGTTTGCTCCAAACATGGCTCGAACGCATTTTTTTTGAGTTCTAAATAATGGCAATAAGTGAACATTCGCAGCATTTCCCCAATGTAATACGCCATATCTTAAATTTGAGCCTACATATGCGTGATATGCACATACAGCAGTTTTTTGAGACACATTCTTAGTAATGGTCCTCAATACATACACATATTTACTAATTTTTGAAATTAAATTATCAATGTGTGGTTTCCAATGTAGAAAACAGTCAATAATTATACCTAAAAATTTGATTTGTTGTATGAATTCAATATTATTATTATTTAAATTAATTGTAATGTCTTTTGGCTTATTTTGTGGAGTGTGAAATTGTATGGCTTTAGTTTTTTTCAAGTTTTTTTCATAATTTTTAATGGACTTTCTCAATCAATTTAAACTCAATGTATCGATAACAAATCAAAGTTATGTTTAACAGTCGTTTACAACTAGATGCTCACATAATAATATTTTCAAAATTTGCTCTGCATGCATGTTCCCATTTAAATAATGGACATTAATGAATATCAATTAACTGCACTATCGAATACTTAGTTAAATTGAAACAGAAGCGTAAAAATGATTGCGTTTGCTAATTAATGTTTGCTGAACGTTAGTTTGCCTTGAATACAGGCAGATCAGTTTGGGTCCCGCGGCTGTATAATGGCAAGCAAACAGAACGCGTTCATAAATAATTTGCAATTACACGCTGTTGCGAGTGCTGCCGCGGCGGCGACGTGTTCGGCGCACGCGCCAGTGTTGTGGAGTACGGGTCGCTTATAAGCGAATATTCAGTCACACAACTTATTAAAATTTTTATAAATAGACTACAGAAATTCAAATGTAATATTTAAAAATATTTCTTCCTATGCAATTAACCTTAAGTTAATACAAGTCTCTGGAAGTCTTAAATAAGCAATTCATTCGAACGATCAACATCTAGGTCTCACTGCCTGAAGATGCCTCGTGTAGAGGCGAAACACGTGTCGCAAGCACGACGGCCGACATTGCTGCAGCCTCAACGAATGCAGCAGTATCAACCAGGGTTGCATGCATCAACTATTGGTGGCGGGCATGAAGGGACTAACAGTAGTGGGTGGGCGCTGGCCAGCAATAGTTTGCATGAACTAACTGGTGGCGGAAGCACGCAAAGTAAATTGTCTCAAAGTCTTAATATAGGATAGGATAAATCAACAAATTTAATTTTTAGTAATATGAAATTTTTGCATTTGTTATATTTAACTGCTAATGCATAAAGCATTGCAAAAACAATAAAGTAATAGATTCTAAAATCTATACTTTTCTGGTGTTAATATAGGTATACATATGTTTTTACGAAGGCATTCGTCGTGGCTATTAAAAAGCCTGACAGCTCGGCTGTCACTCACAGGTTCCAGTTAGCGATTTTAGCGCTGAAAAATGGCGTCAATCCCGCGCCTCGCCTCACTTTCACATTTGAAGCGAATTCAACGAAAACATGCGATTGATTTAGCGCGTCGCTCCCACAGTGCGGGCGGGAAAATTAAATTTTTGATATTCACGCGGATCCGACCGACAGCCGATTTTGTACGGCATGAAAAGGCTCGATATTGGAGCTGATATCTGGATAACATTTCTGATCGAATCATTGAGCATTATTTTATTTAGAACATCCGATAAAGTTATTAAGCATAAGGCTAACCCTATAACAATCGCGCTTTGTCTCGCAATTCACGATAAATTCGAAGTCAACTCTATTTCCAACAAAAATAAAATAATCCGCTTAAATTTTCTTCTCATTTCATTCCGATAATTCGTGCATTCCCGCAGGACAAAAGAATACGCCCCTTATCCCGTGGCGAGTGGATTCATTAATGGACATACACATAATATTCGCTCTCCTCAATCTGAGCTTGGTCGCATTCCCTCGCTCATACTTTTTGAATAAAAGATGGCGGCCATTTCAAAAGCAACAGGCGGGTACATGATGCTGTATTTAGGTAAATAGTGGCCGTCTAGCCAATACTCTTCCAAACTAAACCGAATTGAATTATCCTAATATATAACTAATATTTCTTTAAATTTTCCTAACTAATTTCCTTTAATTTTCTCAACTAATATTATAATTGCAAAAGTTAGTTTCTTTGTTTGTGACGCCATCACGGCGCTATCTACTGAACATGAAATTTTAGATACCCCTTGTCTGGGGTAGAGGGAAGGACGTAGAGTACATTTTATCCCGGGAAAAAGTACTGTTCCCGAGGGATCGCCATTGACGCGGGCGGAGCCGCGGAAACTAGTGGAGTATAAATTACCCAAGGTTTTCGATGCCATCCTTTGTGATTGTGCGGCCGTTATGAATCTTACTGGATGGTAATGAACACGTGGGTCGCGTGCAGAATAACAATTCGTGTGTATGAGAACGATCTGATATATTATATTTCATTAAGGTCTTGGCTCTGCTGCAAGCTCCTTTTATGAAGGGCACGGCATTGGGATTATCAAGTCCATGCATGGTCGTACCAAGTTGGGCGCCATAATCTATTTACGCTATGAATATTGGCGACCAAAGTGTAAATCAATTCAAAAGAAGCCATCTTTTTTCTTATATTCTCTGATAGTTTTAACACTATGTGTTATTTATTTAAGGCGATACCACTGTAAATAAGGTCGTTCTGAACCTTATTTATCTCGCAAAATACTTAAATTAGGAGTTTCAAATCTAAGTAATATGATTTTTAACTATTTCATCTCCAAAATTTATATAAAATTTTCTCGATAGAAATATTTTTTGAAAAATGGTCTTCGTTCGCAGAGTTTTTGTTATTGTAGCTCAAATGCGACGAATGAAATAATGATTTTTAGACGAAAAGATAGGATATTAGTAATTCATCAAAATGTAAATATGAAAATACAATTAACCGGTCTGATTTTATATAAAATAGAAATAACGAATTTGGCGCTTACGTTTTTTTCTTTGAGCGACTCGCGACTATCTCCTATCTCATCTTTCACGGGCTAAACCGCCAAGCGCTATCCCTTGCGCGCAGTTGATCAGTTTGCGTACGCCTTTGCCGAGCGATGGTACCAAACATTTAAGGCCTCGTCTTAAGTAGTAAACTGAACTATTAAAGCGTATTGCGAAAGGAAATTGCCACTTTTTTCGTTTTATAAGAGAATCTTTCAACTTAGTGCCCAAAAACACTTTCGAAACTAAAAGTCCTATAACTGAACTTGTCAATAGCAATGATTGGATCCTGTTCGTCTTTGATTAGGCGGGGGCAGTTTGTCTTTACAACGAAATCGAATTTTATTGCCTGTTTATACCTTTTTCTGTTTAACGACGTCAGTGGAGCCCCGACTCCAAGCCTTTTTTATGAGCAATAACTGCGAGTAACACCCTGTATTAGTTATAGTTCCGTGACAAGAAACTATAGTATCTCTTGATGTGAGAAAATATAGGAAATGCTGTATTTTGCCCACTTTTTCTTATCGTGTCAAAACAACCTAAACATCTTCCTTAAAATTCCTATATTTTGTCGCTCCAGAAAGCTGTAACAGCCACACCACTCGCTGGGAACTCGATGAGGTTGTGTAGTGGGGCACAAAGGGCACAATAAGGGGTGGAACATGGACTGGTCTCCATGACCACATTCACAATGGTTGATGTAGCCTCATTTGTCTCGATTGTGCTTGCATCGAAAGCGAATAAAACTTTTCCATGTAGCCCATGGTAATTGAGATCCCGATTATAACTTCTTCTTTTCGAGTATATCAAAATATATAATAAATGTTATATCAAGTCAGACCAAAATTTGGTCACTGCACGATCATTTGCCTTAATCAAGTTCTCTATAGTAACAGGAAGTAGGACAACTGAGGCAAGTCATTAGATAGGTCATCGGTATTACGGCTTTTGAGGCGGTTGGCAGAAGGCTGAGTTCTAGGTATGTGGGATGCCTGGTATCTTTTTTGATTTTTGCTTCCTTTTTTTCAATACCGTAGGTAATATTTCGCGACACCGAATGAGTGTAATTACTGCAACATGTTATACAAGTTCGAGCGGCGTAGGCTTTAGGCTTAATCAGTATTATGCGATACGTTTCACTAAAAGCGGCGTTTACTTCTTTGGCATTGGCAGAACGTGCCACGCTTGGCATGGGCATGCATATTCACTTAAGAAAGTGGTAGGCCTCTAGTTCGGAGGACGTGTGGTGTTACCGTAAGCCGCTGGAGAAGATAATTGCGGGATCCTACTTTACTTTTAGTTTTCAGGTTTTTAAACTTAAGTGATCTGAAAATTACAACACCTAGCTGTGATGGCTTGTCGCAGTGATGCATATTAACTCCTCGCCAATTGATGTTTCCTTCCTGTTACCTTCCCGTTAGCTAGGTGATTCCGTAGATGGAATACTAATATACGGGTTGGATGAGGAGAGGACGAAAAGTGTTTGAGGCGTAGCTAATACACTTATGTCTTCCAGTGCTCTCCACAAGTTTTCTTCTGCACTTTTTCACGTCTTTGTCTGAGTATTATATTCCGCAATACATCCCATTTTGCTTAATAATACAAACGTTGACACATAACTAATGAAACGCATTCTGAATGACGAAGTTAAAAATAAACTATTTATACTGCAACTGACACCGGTTCTGCAAAATCCTGAACGTAGAAATGTAAACACCGTCTTGACACTCCTTTCTGTAAAAAAGACGTAGGGGGCGACTTGTCGATAAAATCCCTCAGAAATAGAAACCAATGCAATGTCGACGCGAACAACACCTCACAAAGAGCCGTCCAATAGCAATAGCGCCGCTATTTCCGCCTCGCAGCTCCGGATTGAGACGTTGACTGTGTACATTGTCTTATCTTTCCTGACAAGCTTCTCCCGAACAAATAATAAACGGGCGATGCGAGTGCAAACCGCAGAGAGATCGTTTTGTTTTTCGTGTGTGTAAGTGGCCAACACTGGCGTCATATTTTATAAGCTGACTAAAGGCATCTGACATACCTTAACGACTGAAGCCACGAAGGTCTTCAATAAGAGCGAGATTTGCACTCTTCAAGTCCTATTTTTTTTTTATTTGGAATAATTCAACTTGGTTGCGTGATTCGAATACTTTTCATGTTTTAATCAGAAATTAAAAAACACGACTAAGTATAGCAAAGAATCACAGCCAATGTCACTCACGATGATATAAGAATTCTAACGATAACACATTCAAATCTCTTCAGGAATTTAATATTAAGATGGCTAAAAAAAACACATACCTTCATACATTAACCCTGAATAAATTTTACACCTCTTTTAGTTGAATTTATAAAAAGAAGGAAAATTATTCTAATAAAAGTTTATACGTCTAAAACAACGGTTAAAACCGGGGCGTATTGCTATGTTTTATTAATAAGTACGCTTAGTAATCGTATTAAGAAATTCATCTCATATCTGAAGGTTGATGATAAGATGGTAAATGAATCTTAAATTCTAAAATCTCAACCTTCTTTTATCCTCATGACACAACGGAAGGGCGATAGTCATAAGATCCAAAACATAAAGCTCATTATCGGATAACAAGGCGACAGCCACCGCTAACGACGTGCCTGCAAACTGCCAGTTACCGCCACGCGATTCTTGACGTTATGAGCACTTCTATGTTATTATCGTCGAATTAGTTTTATAGCGTGTGGCGAGGCGTGAACCGACTCAAAGGACGTCAAGTATATAGGATGACTTCCAGATGGGTCAGTGAGGAGATCAGTCATTCTCAAAGTGTAGTCTGCGCAAATTTTTCTATTAGAAGTATCGCAAATATTGTAGTCATTATCTTCTTATTCTAAATATATATCTCAAAGGTGGCTGACTGACTGACATAGTGATCTATTAACGCACAGCCCAAACCACTGGACGGATCGGGCTGAAATTTGGCATGCAGGTAGATGTTATGACGTAGTCATCCGCTAAGGATTTTGATTAATTCTACCCCCAAGGGGATAAAGTGGGGGATGAATTGATAATTGTATGAAACTTAACGCGAGCAAAGCCGCGGGCAAAAACTAGTGCATATATAAAATACTTTCTTCTACATGTAACAACATTAAGAGCAATGGTATGAGAAAACATTAAATATATAACTGTGTAAAAATCGTATGTCGAGACTAGTTACATTCCAGAGAGTCTTAATATTATCCTATCCTTCCTAATCCTCACTATTCCTAACTATAATATTATAAATGCGAAAGTGAGTTTGTTTGTTTGTTACGCTTTCACGTTGTAACTACTGAACCGATCACCATGAAATTTTGCATACACGTTGTCTGGGGTACGAAGAAGGACATAGGGTACATTTTATCCCGGGAAAAAGTACTGTTCCCAAGGGATCGACATTGACGCGGGCGGAGCTGCGGGCGAAAGCTAGTATTACTATAACTTCGTCTTAATTCTTACCAGTTTTAAATTAAAGTAGGTCTTTTTTTGCTTCCCAAAAGGTTGCGCGGCCAATAAAGTTTGAGTACCGCTAGTACAAACTTAGAGGTAAGATACCTATAGTCATCATCATTTCGAGTAGGTGTCATGGTCAATCGACCGTGCACACGCTGGTGTTCTTCGGAACCGCCTCTCGGCCTGACGTGGTTCCTTTAACGACTACCAGATGGCAGCCGGGACCAACGGCTGACGTGCCTTCCGTAGCACGGAATCATCTTTATTATCAGACAATCAGGCGATTCAAGTCTGCAATGTCCTAACCAACACTTTTCACCTTTAGCGAAAAGTGGACAAAGCAACCCTTGCTTTTTGACATAAGAACTACATGGGAAGATTTAATCCTGGAAAGGGTACGCTCTTCTTGAAGTTCTATTTATCTCGAGCATTCTTAAGAATCGGTGTTGTAGGTCGTTTGACTTCTCCTATAATGAAGTTGTCGACACAAAATGCGGAAGTGTTCGGGAACCCGAGGAAAACCGATTCCAGTTGATTATCTATCTTGATTTACTTATCCTTTTTTCCGAGCACCTGCAGTCCCTCTCGATTTGCGTCGTCAGCTCGCTGATTGAGGATCGGATTTGCATCCGATCCGGACCCGCGGGACTCATTACGGATCGGATGTGATCCGCCAATGAGCCCTAATGAGGTTTGCCAGCTTCGTTAACTTTCATCTATATTATTTTTGTATGGATATGAGAGAAGTTATTTTTAAGCTTTTTTTACGACTACTCAAAAAAGGGAGTGTAGTGTTTCGGGGTTCGTATGATTTGTAGTGGTTGGGCGCTGGCCAGCAATAGTTTGCATGAACTAACTGGTGGCGGAAGCACGCAAAGTAAACTGTCTCAAAGTAAATATAGTATCGTTAAGTTAGTATCGCGATTAAAGAGCGGTAGAGCGCAGGATGTTAGGTATTAAAAGGACAGATCGTGTCAGAAATACTACGCTGCGCTCCATTACTAGTCGACGTGGGAAAGAAGTCCGCTAAGCTAAAATGAGATTGGGCGGGTCACGTATGCCGTGCCGTATGAGCCCTGAAAGATGGGCACGTCTGATAATGTCATGGGTACCCCTACTGATGAAGAAGAAGAAGGAAGCCAAGAACAAGATGGTGAGACGAGCTGTTTGCTTTCAATGAGGGATGGCGAAACATACGAGTAGCAATGGACAGAACTAGGTGGAAAACAGAAGGGGAGGCTTATGCCCAGCTGTGGGACCTAAACAGCTAATTAAAAGAAAAAAATATTGTATCACCTAACACAAGTTAGCCGTTAGGGGCTAGCTGAATCTGTGAGATTTGTCTGTATTGTATATATATTATTCGTTTATGTGCATGTAAGACCTACTTAACACGTTTGCTGCCGACATTTTTATGAAAATGTATATTTCATTGTCTTACTACGAGTATAATCGTAGTTGGCAGCGAAAGTGTTAAATGGTAAAATAGTTAAGTATTAAAATCTTTTTTCAAGATTTGTTAAAAGTGAAGTCAGTAAAGTGAATTTCTTTGTACTCTACAAACAGTAGGTAAAATTAACGTTCTATCTAAGTGCAATATAAGGCATTAGTTTTGTTTCAATAAATATTGCAGTATCAACTCACAATATATGTAGATTGTCCCAAAAAATATTTTTTTGACTAAGTGTTGTTCTTGTTCTACCGAAAGCCTCATTATTTAAGTAGACATTATCTTACAACATTGGTCCTCAAAACCATTAAAGCAATGAATAATTTAAACCGTACATCTTGTCGAATGCAAGTGGGATGGCAGTTTCATAAAGTGCTATAAATCTCAAAAATAATATCCAGCTCCAGCGATACGCTTGCCATTCATAAAAAGTTTGCCTCGTTATGACATTGGTATCACTGTGGTGAAGACTACAGAATAAAGGGGATATAAACGTTTCGATTTAACCCTTCTGTATAAAACTCTTTACATGTAACATGTAATGCAGGCCTCTTTTATGGAAGATCTTAAATCATTTGCCTTTTTTCATTATCCAGATTCGTGGCAACACGCTTATCTTACTTATAGAGTTTGCATTAAAAAGACATTGTTAAGTATGACTGCGTTAGATAATACAATACAACAGACTATCCCCATTTATACTCATTCTCAGAATTAGAACTTAATTAGATTCACTTATATTCGTAAGTTATAAACTAAGTTGGGTATTGTTTTGCCTGAAATCATAGATTTAAAAAAAATTGCGCATACTTCTATGCCTGAAATAAATGATTTGATTGATTGATTGATAATACTATAATTCTTTTTAGAAAAAGTTTTTTTATGCGATGCTACAGTAGAAGTACATAACTGCATACATCTGAATCACTTTCGGCCGAATACTCAAAGGTTGCTTAAAAGTTAATCTCTACTGAACAGCCAATCAATGCTCAAGTGTATCACTCACTTGAGCATCGATTAACTGTTAAGAAGAGATTAACTATTTAAGCAAACTTTAAGTATTCGGCCGTTACTAATCCTATATTTATTTATCTTTACGTGTTATTAGTACTATTACTCGTAAACTCCAAACACAAGTATATTATATACTTAAATTGAGACTCCAGCCATATATTAAGACCATAGTAAGTGATTGAATAAAAAAAAATTATATTACTTATTCTGGGGTGTTATTACGTAAACGTGTAAGCAGTTGTTGGCAAAGTTAAACCAAATTTTGCCATTATTTTCAATATCCGATTGGCTCAGGTTGTAAGTATATAATGATAAAACAAGCCTAACTTTGTTACGTGCATAAATATAGATTATGGATTGTAAATTGCATTTGCTAAGTCCATCAATGTTTTAAATTCAACCGACTCTTCCATTTATGTCAGTGAGATTTACGGAAAATTCAGCTTTACACATCTCTCCCATTCTGTCGTCCAAACGGCTGTCTCCAGACGATTACCGCGTGGTAATACTCCGTATTACCCGGTAATACCCGCAATACCGGTAATGCTAGGTGTCATTAGGGTAACGCGAGCAAACCCGAATAATCACACTCATATGTGAGCTCGGCTTTGAACGTTGTAAATTGTCACGTACGGCAGTATGCAAACTATGGCTGCAAATTAAACAAAGTATAGATGTGACTTGGGTGAGACTGGCACAGGACCGTAGAAAGTAACGCGGCGGGCGCCTGTGCCCGGTAGTTGGCTCTGGCTGATATGGGCTGAGAAATGATGACGAGATGTGCCGTGTGGTTTCCGTCTAAGGATAAGACTCTACGTCTTCCTATGGATAGCGTACGCAGCGACTAAAGGACAAAGGCAATAAATTCTCTTGCAATACCAATAATCTCAAGAGGGATGGCATCAGACAGCAACCGTAAAACCTTTGATAAATCGTTTAACAGTATGAGTGACTATACTGTCTCCCAGGTCTAAAGTACTTAAGCTCTTCCGGGTGCGTTCGTTCACCCGTCTCGGAGGCCATGATGCCTCCGAGACTGGTGCGTTCTCGGAGGAGAAGAGAAGAAAAGTTAATAATCACTTTAGGTCCCTATTCATTTTGTCATTTTTGCCAACCCCATAAGAGCAAAGCTCTATTTTGTAGGACATAGAGGCTAAATGTCAACCTCCCGATTGGGTAATTATTTGTATTCCGGGTATTTCGTATTTTAGATTACGATGCTGGAATTAGACTTTTGCCAGGTCTGAAATCAGCCCGTATAAGAGCGACTTATATAGAATGTCGATGTTTTGTGGCACAGCACTCGCTGTGGTAATTACGGATATGTAGAGTGATGCAGAAACACAAACGGAGCAATATTGTTTTTCTAACATGTAGATGTTGGGCGCCAATTAGAAACTCGTGATGACTTTTGGTGATTAATATTAGCATCATTTGTCGAGTTGTCTATAAGTCTGTGACTTAAGTTCACGACGGTGTTAATCGTCGCAATCCAGCTCAGCGAACTAATATAACTTTTTTCATGTTGGGCGCCATTTTTATGAATACAGTAAGTTTTGTAGAAATACTTTCTGTATATACCGACCGATTATTAAGACAAAGATTTATTAGACTATTTCATAAGGTTATTGATTTAGTATCATAACATAATAATCTGAATCTGAATTCATAAATTAGACCTATTCTTAATAACCCCATAGATCTACGACGAAATCCAATAACTTCTCTTCAATTTAATCTCCATTCATTCCGCTTCAATCTAATAGGACAATAACCTGCAAAACAAAGCTAACCCGGCCGCTAGTCCCGACTCCCGAAAACGGAATTCTCCTAATATACACCTGATATCTGTGTGTAATTGTTTAAATGCATTTCAATAGATTCAAAGTGCCCACAGGGTTATTAAGGTCGTCCCGGTTTATTCTCTATTTGGAAATGTCCTTTTAATCGTCACTCGTGTAAACTAGTTTTTGTAAACATGTGACTGTGTCCAATAAAAAAGTAGCAAAGTGATCGTGATCTTCGACAAACAGACATGTGAATGCATGACATGACTTGCATACGGTATAGTGCTCTACCCAAAGTCAAGCAAAAGTTATTACAAGCCCTTATAAAACCAATACAAGAGTGACTCGTAAAACTCGTAACAAATGAGAAAAGTGTACAACACAACACGACCTCAGGCACGGAAGCCTCCGCGCCGGAAGCCACCGCTTCCGCACTTCCGCCAACATGGCGTCGACACCGGTTTTTTAATATCCCGCGTTAAAATTTATATCTGTAAGTACCGCGTGGGTGAAGCTGGAATTATTGTGATGTTAATGCCATATGGGGTTGAGATGATTAAATATTTTCAGAAGCAAAAAAAAATGTGTGTAACAGCGAGTGAATGTGAAATGGGGACAAAGGGCGACCTAGGTCGCATAAACTGCCAACCTAGGTCACATAAATTAGCTTTCACACCCATAAAAAATATGATAAGAAAGTAAAAGGCTAAGAAATTGAGTAATGCATCCCCAAAATGTTTAAAAATTCAAATCATCATACTAACTATAATGAAATTCCCCAATATAAAATATTAAACAATATCTGAAGTTACTTTACCACTTTTTATAAGTTGATATTTGGAGAGACCGTCTGAAAACAAAATATAAAAGCTGTATTAAATCAACACAATCCTTACTAATATTATAAATGCAAAAGTGAGTTTGTTTGTTTGTTACGCTTTTACGCCGTAACAACTGAAGAAATCATCATCAAATTTTGCATACAAGTCCTCAGGAGTACGGAAAAGGACATTGGCTACCATTTATCCCGGAAAAAAGTACTATTCCCGAGGGATCGATACTGACGCGGGCAGAGCCGCGGGCGTAAGCTAGTCCCAAATAAAAATCATTATGATAATCGTGAGCCGCCTAAATTCATCTGGCATTAAAGCGCCATCTATAGTAACAGCAGACGACCTTAACAGTTTACATTTATCTAATAGATATCCCCAAAACCTACAGTAATATAAGCTGATACGTATCGAATTATCTTAAATCTAAATTATGTTCTTTAAGTTCCCTACACTCTCGATCTTTACATTCCTCCAACAGATATAAACTAGTTTATTAAGTAATGTGTCCAACCCAACGTAATCCTTATATATATGTATGTTACGTATGTAGCTCTATGGCATGAGTCCACCAATTGAGATTTTTCTTGAAATGTGCAGTGCAATGAAGTTTAAATGAAAAATACTTATTTAGATCGAAATGACATATCCCTTTTTATAATAATTACAGATAAAAGATCGTCGAAGTAGAAAATGTGGGTAACTATGCACATTGTACTGCGAGAGAAGCTATTTATTTCCGAGGATAAGAAAATAGGTGGATAAATACTGCAGCTAATTTAAAACGTGGTCTGTGCACTAGCCAGCCGCAGCTAAGTCCAAGGAGGGGGATAATTAAAATGTTTTAAATAGACGTTTTTTTTGTCTTTTTTATTTATTTTGAAATATTTACAGAATATCTAGTTAATAATAATTACAACTACTTAAAAAATATATATAAATATTTACAAATTATATAGTCCCTGATAACCGTTATTCTGTGGCAACGTGCCCAAAAGGCTGGCAGCATTGCCACGTTGGATGGCAATGCTTATCCTTTGAGCCAGGTAATTGCCAGCCTTTTGGTCGCGGGATACCTCGATCAGTCTCTTTGACAGAAAGTCAAAGAGACGATGGGCTGATGGACCCCACGGACCCATTGTTTCTACCCCAAAAGGCTCAAATATGTAGCTGTCTCCGATACCTACTTGCGCCTTTTGAGGCATTCCGCTGCGGCTGCTGCTGTACCGGCCTTTGACTTGGTGACCTGAACATGAGACGGCGCTAAGGTATCAACGCATGTAGCATCCCATACCAAAGGCCGCCCCAATCGCCAAGGCACCAGAGTCATTCCATCCGGTCTCTTGCCATCATCACGGACCAAACCATTAGGTTCTAAAGCGGCCGGTATTTTAATGGTTGCAAGAGAGCGGTGGATAATATTGTTTAGGGCGGCATGACGCCCCAAACGGCCGGCACTCCTAATGCAAGATAAGCCGTGGTGACCAAAACTATCGATAGTATCCCCACAGGGACAACGATGAGGGACTATGCACGTGGCGCCTAGTCGTAGTGCAGTTGCCAGACGGAAAGCGTCATTGTGCAGCAGTGTGTCTAGGTTGGCTGACGGCAGGGCCTGCAACCAAAGCCCGGATTCCCACTCTGCCACAGCCAAAAGGCGGGCACGCTCTACAGAATTGCCAGACGTCTCAAGTAAATTATCTTGAGCAATTTTGCAAAGCGGCCCATCCCATTGTCTTTGCGAGGATAGGTAATCAGGGAATTTGGAATTTGGAGCTAGAACTCGCCAGGCGTTTCTGGCCTCTGTTGCATAACTAATGGTCATTTCGTCATCATTGAGGATTTTTTTGAAAAGCTTTTCAATGCTATGCACTTTTTTTAATTTAATATGTATTTAGCAGATCTAGTCGATTTATTGGTAGAAAAATATTTGATTTCGAGGTAAAACAAAAATATGTTTTTTATATTTACAATATACAAATCAGGAAAATTTCAAAATGGTTTTATGAAATTTGACTTTAATATTCTTCGCGGTAAATGGATGCATGCATATTTGCATATTTTTCTTTGACTCGTGTTGAATTTTGTTCAAAATATTCTCTTTAACCCGATGAAAATGGCTTGTTGAAAAATTACAGATTAATTGTTAAAAGTGATCCTTTTTTACAGGTCACAAATGTCAGCAGTAGGAACGCTCTTGCATCATCATCATCATCATGTCAGCCGCAGGAAGTCCTCTGCAGGAACGCTCTAATTATAATATTCAGTCCTTGAGATGCTATATTATATCTGAAAGAAACTTTGTCAATCTTTATTTATATTTACCTCTTCACGCTTTCACCACTCAATCGATTTAGATGAAATTTGGTATGAAAAGTTTAAAGCTCGGGGAAGGTGACTTTCGGGTCGAAAAGGGTAGTATTCCTGAGAGATTTACATAACCGCGAGCGAAGCCACGGGCGAAAGACCGGTTGTCTTGTAAGGAGCAGAATCGCTTGCAGATACGAAATAAATCGGTCGGGCCGTGGGATTGTTTTTAAATGTAGTTACCCGCGAGCCCGAGCCGCGCGGGTAACAGGAACATGATTTCTTTTTAACCCCGATGTAAATGGAGGGGATGTTGTTGTATCTTACTAATGGGACCAATTTTGAATGTGATTTCGCTGTGAACATATAGAGGTTCTTCAAAGGACGCGTCTCTCACACAGTGGTTTTAAAGGATAACGTATTGAGATAGTAGATTTACCCGTGTCCTCGACGTAATTTGTAATCTGCTGTTCTGGTATATAACCGAACGTTGTAAAGTTTTATCAAAATCCATTAAGGGCCCGTACTACCACACACTGCTTTGCATGATTGACTGTTATATCAATAATAATTAAATACTCAAGTTGAAATAAAAATGCAGCAAAGTTCAGGACTAACTCTGGTAACTATATGACTCAAATACACGATTGCGTTAAATTTTCTCGATAGAAAAAAATTGCAAAGTTGCCTCCAAATCACGTCTAATTTACTGGGTATATAGCATTATTCACCAAATACATTAAAATTTACCTTGAAACTTTTGATTATTATTGCATTACAGATAAGGCAGCCATGATATGTCTTTCTTTTTCGAATAACCCTTGAATATTCCTCAAAAACGAAAATATCCAAAGTAGCCAACGCGTTTACACCATCCGCGTTTGTATCGCCACGCCGCCTGGCATATGGCGGGCTCTTAATATTTAGTTCTTGCGTGAAAGAGTAACCAACACTTACCCATACAAAAAACTAAGATTCGAGAGATAGACAAAAATTTTAATGTAGTACCTATATCTTGGCCGGATGTTTCCTGTATGTAGGTACATAAATATGGCTATTTAGGATGTGTTTCGAAGAGAGATGTTTCCGGATTCGTAACGGATCCAGTGCGGAAACTCTCCAACACTGTTTACTCGCTCAAAAGTGCTAATGTCAATGAAGACAAATGATGCGAATTCGTACGCGGACTGATGTGCACTGAAGATGGATGCGATGTGAAAATATGTGGCGACGGCAGTTCAGCACGGGATGTTTGGGGTTAGATGCATATATAGATAAGATATATAATTATATATTAAGGTGGATATTATATGTTCTTTATGATAACGTTACCTAAACGTAAGTACATCGAATGCGTTTTCATAGAAATAAGATATGGTGAAGGTCATGCCCGCATAGAATTGTACTTGAGACAGGATTACAATGTCAAAGGTACAGATACGCCAATACTGCTTAAAAATACGAGTATAAGAAGTAAAATCATCATTATTGTTATGTTTCAAGCATCTAACAATTTATCTTCTTTCGAACCAAAATACAAATAACATTCAGTAGAATAAAAACAACGTATTTGCCAATTCTGGCTCATCCAATTAGTCTGCGAGCTAACCTCAGAGGTCACACCTCATCGCCTACATTTACGGCTGATGGGATGAAAACGAGATAGATGAAAGATTGGGGAGTGCTGATCAGTCTCGGTGGGTGAGCCGATGTCTCCTTTGTCCTTACAATGTTACAGGTATATTATATGATAAGTAAGACCGAAAAGGTTGTCGTAGTATATTTTCAAGGCCACGATTTTTTTAAATATATAAAATGGATTTACTCTTGACCACAATCTAGCCCAGCGGTAAAGAAATGGTCTGAGATCAAGCGAGCTCACCCAGCTCTTTTATGCATAACTGGTTAATACTCTCTTGTATAAACATATTTATTGCAAACATGCACAAGACATGCAATAGACATAATATCGCGTATATATATACCTATAGCTCGTACAAAGTACACGCGAAAAAGTAAAGATGGAAAGTTTGGAGACCATAGACGTGCCATAGACAATATAGTTTACTACTAGTAAACTATACTGCCTTTGGTACAGCAAAGCGCTGTCGATACATTAGACACGAAATAAAGGTTTGATTGATTGATTATAGCGGTCGATGACAAATTTTGACGAAAACCACAGAATAAATAATAGTAAAACCGGAAAACCTAGAGAATACAACGTAGAACATTTTAGTTCCGAATGTTATCCCACCAGCGCACAACGCACCTTTTAGTCCGTAACATATAGGCAACAATTTTAAAGTTTGTATGTACTGCGTCACGGCAGCTTTGTAAAAAGCGCGGAATTCTATTTTTATCACCATGGCGTCGGGCGGGAATAAATTGAGTGCTTTTTGTAGTTCATGGGCGGCGCACCCTCAATTTCACACCTATTTCATTCACCCGCACTAAAACAAAAAACTGTTTGACCAATGTGTCCTCCCGGTAATGACCTACGGCTGTGAAACCTGGACCCTTACACATGAAATAGTCCATAAACTCTCTGTGGCACAACGAGCTATGGAAAGAGCTATTTTAGGCATTTCCCTTAGAGATCGAGTACGTAATACTGAAATAAGGAGACGGACGAAAGTAGCCAATATAGCCGAAAGAGTAGCCTCACTAAAGTGGAGATGGGCAGGTCACATACGCCGTAGAGAGGATGGATGATGGAGCCACAATATAATAGACTGGAGACCATGGCTGGGCTACAGAAGCCGTGGAAAGCCAGTGGCTCGATGGAGAAATGACATCGTCAAGGCAGCCGGTCCATTATGGAAAAGAAAAGCGCAAAACCGAAATGAATGGCGTGCATCAGAGGAGGCCTATATCCTGCAGAGGATGAATTAGAAGAAAAGAAGAAGAAGAAAACAAAAAACATACGACATTTTAAACACTGGATCTTCTAACATTGTCACATTCAGTGTTTAAAAAGGGGAATTTAAAATAGGAAAGTGCTTACGAAAAATGTATTATCCGTATATATATATTTGTCCCACAAGCAGAATCTCCGACCATATGATTATATGATACTAGCGGTCCGCCCCAGCTGCGCTCGGGTAGATATAGGTATTAAATGTATAGCCTGTGTTCATTAGGGATAACGTAGGATTCTAATGGTGAAAGATTTTTTTTAATGGTGAAAGATGTTTCGGAACCTATTCAAAGCAAACAAACAAACAATTAAATCTTTCTTCTTCTTTACAATATTAATAATGTAGATAGTAAAGGTGTAGATGTAGATAGTGTAGATGTAGATAAGAGCTTTTACCCGATAATGCGACTACATGCACGTTAAGTAAGTATGTAACAATGAACGGCTCTTTTTGGACTTGCAACTATCTAAATAACGAGCAAATGCTAAGTAAACTACAACAGATTAAATGTTATAGCTTCAGAACAGCCGCGACCAGAAGCTACTCGTACTTTAGACATATGTTAAGGTTCGATGGGGCAGTAACATGTTCAAATTCATCTGAGAAGTCCACAGCTGGACAAAGACCTCTTCCAAGGATTTCTTCGTTCCTTTGGAATATTGCCATACTTCTCACTAGGATGAATGGGGAAAAGCAAGTAGCAGCTCGGTTGACCGAGAGCTCGTACCCGATGCCATACTGAACCACCGGACGCAGTTGAGGATGACCTGTGTTCAAATTCACATAAAGTGGAATGAGGAGTGGAAGTAGAAGAAGTGGCTTCTTAGTGCGGCTGTTAACAAACTCTCGTTTTGAGAAGTGCGTATATGCGTATTTTTTTCTAAGTGCACATTTTGCATAGTAGACTTTCTGCTAATCCGAGTTTCATTAGAAAGAAAGAAAGAAAGAAAAATAATTTATTTGGAACCAAATTAAACAGACAATACTTATTTCTAATATTTAACAATACAAGGCACCAAAAGGGGTCACTCAGCATTAGGCGGTGATGTACCTGAGTAACATCACGCCGCTGGTCTTCCGTGACACCTGTTCATAAAATTAAGCAGTAAAAAGTAAAAAAATAAAACATAAAAATAAAAAGGAGAAATAACGCTGCTGGACGTATTGTAGCTTAAAATAGGTATTTACTATGTTGCGGTTCTATTTTTATAGAGTTTCGATTCATTATGCGCACAATCGATTGTATCCCGTTTACTTTTAGATGGTTCAATGACGCCAACGCAAAATCGTCACCCACATTGCGTCTCCGGATGATTGACGAGACATTTTCGCTATAAAATTATTTCCCAATGGCGAAGCAAAACGTGAATACCAAACACCATTAGGCCTAGGGCCGTTTTATTATGGTTGCAGCCTTACAATATCGATGTTTTCATTTTATCATAAAAGGAAAATTATTTATTTATTAATATTTTAAGGCTAGATTTAATTAAAATATATACTAATTATGTTAACTTTACCTAGTCAAGACAGTTTTATTGTGATAATAATATTAAATAAATAAATACCGTGTGATTTTGAACCTCTGAACTATACTAAAATCATGGAATCAGAATCCCTAATGGAATACAGAATTGCAAGAAAAAAGGTACCGTTATCTATAAAAACGGCAAAAAAAGTCGAATGTTGTATATACAAACTTTATTTTGAGGTTGACTCCATACATTTTGTTCGGCCGACTGTAACTACATAAGTTGGTGGAATTGTATAAAAATAACTTTCTATGATACCGAGACCGCTATAGTTTTAATTGAAAGTACATACTTTGAGGTATATACCACATTTTTTGCAGAATTATTTTAGTAATAATTTAAAAGTTACGGTGGGGGGACACCTCAAATTTTAACTTTGTATTAGATTATCTCAAGACTGGGGGGTTTGGTCTACATAGTTTCAAAGCAGTTTTTGTTACATTTTAAAAGACCTTTTCAACGATACCCAATACGTTGAGGTAAGTCCAACTTTTTTTTATAATTGTAAAAACCAACTTTTGGAACTTCAATATCTATCTCACCACAAATTTTCGTGACAATCGGTGCAGTAGCGGAGGAGTACGAGTACGGACGGACGGACGGACATGATGAAACTATAAGTGTTGTGGACTACGGAATCCTAAAAACGAAAAAGTAAGAATTTGACCTTCCATAGAAATTCGCCCATCTGATCGGTGACTTTGTATGGGAAGCCTAATTTTTGTTTTTTCGATTTTCACCTTTTTTCTTGTAATTCTATACTTCATTAGGGGTTCTGATTCTAGGGTTTCAGTATAGTTCAGAGATGTAAAAGCACACGGTATACAGGGCCATATCA
Source organism: Elegia similella (assembly GCA_947532085.1). NCBI lineage: Eukaryota > Metazoa > Arthropoda > Insecta > Lepidoptera > Pyralidae > Elegia > Elegia similella. The sequence goes on from OX383939.1 coordinate 840,342, forward strand.
CACAAATCGAGGCCTACAATAAGTTTTGAACTTGTGTCGTAGGTTAATCACTCAACGATACTATATTTAATAATAGATACTTATATAGATGAACACCCAAGACCACGGTCAATCTGAAATAGATCGTTTTCGGGGTTCGAACCCACAACTCAAAGACCCTCACGGCGCAGGCTGGCGTGTTAACCACTGCGCCACGGAGCTCGCACGTTTGTGAAGTAAAATACCTACAGGGAAATTGCATATATTCATGGTTTTTCAAAGATTCAAAATGAAAAGCAAAATTCAAATGCATATGAATTCCTGAAAAAATATGTCGTAATTTTTCCTCTTTGCAATGGTACTTTTTGTAACTTAAAGTTTATATAATGGCTGGTTTATCGAATATTCTCCGGATCTTATTCGATGCCATTAATTTTATCGACTAACATCATCACTAACAGTTATTCTCGCAATCACAGCCAAGTAAAATCGAAAGTTACGTCAATTTCCCGGCGTCTGCGGACATTTGGGCCCATAACTTGAGTCAGCCATTCCTCCACTATAATGTATGGGTCGGCTGCTTTGCACGCGAAAATATCCATAAAAAGTATTTAGATCGGCGAATATATCTTCAGTAGACTGCTGCCACTTCCGGGTGTCAGTTATGAGAGACAGCGGATATACAATTTAACAAACAACGTAACACTACATCATTGACAGAAGTAACGTTATTTGTAATTTAAAACGACCAAAACATCTAGTGAGATAACCTGAAAAACTTTTTAATGTTGCTTTTCAAATCATTCTTACCTAGAATTTTTAACATGTGCTTTATTCCCGATGACGACGTTGGATTTTTTATAGATTCCTTTAGGTTGGTAATTAACTCAACAAACTTTGTAATGGGGTATGATATGTCTCAAATCATTGTGACTTATAGTTTGTATGTGTCTCTCTGACATAGTATATAGTATTTGTATACGCCATACATATCCTTCAAGATTCGCCTCAATATATGTCGTCCCGTAATATAAATTACCTTGCTTGTTTATCTTTCTAACTTCGAAAGATGGCGATCACGGTTTTTGCATTCTATGCAGGCTTCTCAATTTCTCAAAACTCGTGATGCATCAATCTACTATGTGAGCTAATAGCGATTAGCTAGAATGATGAATAGTCTGAAACAAGACCGACTAGTGCGTCAGTGTCTAATCTTGCTTCGAACTATTCACTAATGACCCTTTCGCCGTGTTCGTTATGTATGCCTATTATTTTAATCTGCGTATTTACATGCAGAATCGATTCAAAATCTATCTATGACCTTTCGCCAGTCGCCGTTGCAACTGCGGGCCCTTTCGCCGTATTCGTTATGTGTGCTCTAATTTATTTTAATCTGTGTATTTACAAGGAGAATCCATTCAACAATCCAACTATGACATTTCGCTCAGCGCTCGTTACTTGCGCCACTCGCCGTTGCAACTGCGGGCCCTTTCGTCGTATTCGTTATAATAATAATAATAATATAACACTTTATTGCACCATAAAATACAAAAAGAAAAATATAATATATAAAATACAAGATGCACAATAGGCGGCCTTATCGCTAATGCAATCTCTTACAGGTCGTTATGTGTGCTCTAATTTATTTTAATCTGTGTATTTACAAGGAGAATCCATTCAACAATCCAACTATGACCTTTCGCTCATCGCTCGTTGCTTGCGCCACTCGCCGTTGCAACTGCGGGCCCTTTCGCCGTATTAGTTATGTGTGTAATATAATATATGCTCTATTTATTTTTATCTGTGTATTTACAAGGAGAATACTTTCAACAATCCAACTATGACCTTTCGCTCAGCGCTCGTTGCCTGCGCCACTCGCCGTTGCAACTGCGGGCCCTTTCACCGTATTCGTTATGTGTGCTCTATTTATTTTAATCTGTGTATTTACAAGGAGAATACTTTCAACAATCTAACTATGACCTTTCGCTCAGCGCTCGTTGCTTGCGCCACTCGCCGTTGCAACTGCGGGCCCTTTCGCCGTATTCGTTATGTGTGCTATATTTATTTTCATCTGCGTATTTATGAAGGAGGATCCTGGATTTACTGCGTATGTTTGCGGAAATCCGCTTACGGCGCTCAAAGAGTTCGCTTTTAGTTATTTTTCTATGCATTTTACAGAAATAGTCTTTGCATGTCGTGCAAATGTCGCGGTCTCGAGTTTAAATTATATTTTCTAAAAATAGTTCTGTTTATTTTGAACAAAACTTATATTATAAATGTGATAGTTAGTAAACTTGTATATTCATTCCTCCAAGAGTAACGCTTTTTATACGACTGCCAAAAAAAGGAGTGTATAGTTTTTTGAATTCAATTTAAGTAAGTATGTATTTATTTATGTGAGTTTCTTTATTCCACCGTAACTGTGAAATGTCCAAACGGATTTGGATGTATGAGATATTATAAGAATCCGTACAAGAACCGAGTAACACTGACTACAATTTTAAGGAAAAGGAAGCCTTTTTAAATCTTGTTAGTATTTTTATGCGTTTGAGAGAAATATTCGCAGTAGTCTCAATTTAATATGATGTTTTTGTACAACATTTCTGATGACATCCTTATCCTTACTAATATTATAAATGCGAAAGTGTGTTTGTTTGTTTGCTTGTTACGCTTTCACGCCGTAACTACTGAACCGATCATCATGAAATTTTGCATACAAGTTCTCTGGAGTACGGAGAAGGACATAGGCTACCTTTTATCCCGGGAAAAAGTACTATTCCCGAGGGATCGAAATTGACGTAGGCGGAGCCGCGGGCGAAAGTTAGAAGGTACATAATGATGTATCCATGCAACTCCTGGGCATCCATATGTGGACGCGCTAAATCGCACCGGGAAAAAAAATCTTTTTCTGTAAATTTTTCAATTCACTATTAATAACAATTCAGAAAAAGGTCATTTCCACGAAGCCTATAATTTCTCACAGCATTCAGTAAAGCGATCCTTTTGTCAATCAACAATGAAAGAGATGTCTAAGTGAGACTGTAAATGAGACGCGGGAGGGAAAAACACAGTACAGCTTCCTGCTTCATAGAACTTGAAACATTTTTTAACGAAATGTACCTACTTTATTTATTACACAACTGCCAACAAAGGGAGTGTATTGTTTGTTCGAGTTCATATTTGTGCAAGTGATTTACCTTTGAACCTCAACTCCCAGAAGCTGTGGGATAATCCACTTTGTCGAGTAGTCCACCAAAAAGCTATTGCTCAGTGCTCGCGCTTCGAGGATAGCTCTCGCCTTTTAGCACTGGCTGAAAGGGATCTGGCTATTGGTTACAAGCGCTTCCGTCTGCACATGTAGGTACCTTGCTGGAATTGCACCTTTACTTTGGCAGTTGGACTTCATGTGGGTGCAAATATGGTACAACCACATAGGTACTTGTCATTGCGGTGCTTCCGTGGGTGGGTTGGTTCTTCACGGTCTAGCTTGTGTGAAAAGTGCAGGCCGAATTCCCCGTCATGCCATGCTGAACGATATAATTCGTAGAGCTTTGGCTTCAGTCACCTTCAATGTTGGAAGCTCATGGGATCATCCGCACCGACGGCAAGCGTCCTGATGGCTTAACCATGGTTCTATGGAGACAAGGCAAGTGTCTGGTTTGGGACTGCGGCAGCCAGCGCCGCAGAGGTAATTAAGAAACGGAAATACGTGGGTCTTGGAGACAATTATATTTTTTTACCCTTTGCAGTGGAGACGATGGGTCCTTGGGGCCCAGATGCAAAATATTTTTTTAAGGACATCACAACCCGTCTCATCGAGGCAACGGGTGACCCTAGTGCTGGCAGCTATTTTGCTCAGCGTATAAGTATGCTATTCAGCGGGGAAACGCTGCTAGTATTCTTGGAACGCTGTCTCGATGTGATGGGTTGGAAGAAGTATTTTATTTGTAATTGTGTATTTTTTCCTTTATCTAACATAGTACTGTATGCGTGATAAATATAAAATTGACAATTATCTTATACTAGCTTTCGCCCGCGGCTCCGCCCGCGTTAATGTCGATCCCTCGGGAATAGTACTTTTTCCCGGGATAAAAGGTAGCCTATGTCCTTTTCCGTACTCCAGACAACTTGTATGCAAAATTTCATGATGATCGGTTCAGTAGTTACGGTGTGAAAGCGTAACAAACAAACAAACAAACAAACAAACAAACAAACAAACTCACTTTAGCATTTATAATATTAGTAAGGATAAGGATAGTAAGGATGTATTGTATGTGACCACTATAACTTCATAATGACTCTACGACTTTGGACATATGATCGTTAGAATTTTTGCACAATCTCGAATGACATATTTTTTGGCAGGGCAATCGTGTTAAAATATAAAGTTATTACGGACGTTGAGTGATACTGAAACTAATTTAATAATATTTACTTTTGAAAGTTATTCTTAAGTAATACTCTTTTTACAGTTCTTTTTCTCCTTTTACAGTTGAAACAGTTCTTTCGCAAGGCCGAATAATATTATCTTAATCAATATTCCGAAACTTTCACAAGTTCTGAGGAGAATCATTTTCTTTCTTTTATTTTAAAGAGTGGGCTGTTTGGCAGGTTGTCATAATAATACTTGTTCTAGTAGTTTAAATAAGCTCGGGTGACTAAACAATGATAAAGAAATTGATGAATTACGTTTTTTTTTTTTTTTTACTAAAGATTGAATTAGGCATTTGTCTCCCATCTTACCTGATGGTAAGTGACGATGAAGACGAGGATGTTACATGCCGTTATCATGCATGTTACGTGATAAGCTTTTGCGGTGATGAATATTATCTTTTGACGATTCCGTACTAAATCTGCGTTCAATTTTGAGTTCAGCCTGCTAGTTCAACAAATTCACAGTACGGCGTTAGAAAACCTTGCGTTATATCCATGCACATTATTAAAATTAAGAATGTATAAACAGTCACTCTTAATAACTCAACCTTTAAGTCTCTAATGAAAATTCCTTCTATGTTCCTTTTCTTGTGACAATGTTAAATATCGACGAAATACCAGAGCAATCATCATCATCAGGTCCTTTTAGTCTCCACTGCAGGAGCATGACCCTCTCTGTACTACCGGATATACCATACTTTGCCAGAGCCGACAGAGGATTTGGCCTCGCTGGCCAGACGGGTTGGAGAGGTCTCATTGATGTTTGAGCTTTGTTTAGCTTGTATTTCCCAAGTCGCCTCTTACGACCTCCATGGGAAGACTAGGAGTGGTCCCATTGTATTTTGTCGGAAACCACACGGCCAGAGCAAACTTAAATTTAATTACGGTTAATCCTTTAAAGCAAGCAATAGGAAGATAATAGAAAAAGCAATATAGATGAAATAAAAAAGTAAAACTGATAAAATAAAAATGGTCCCATAGTGTCAATACTAGTAATATAGAAATGTATTAAATGATGCTGTGTACATTCAGGTACACTCCCATGTGGAGCGGACTGGCGTAGTCAACATTTGCAGAGCTGTCCAGCGCACGACATCGAGGGCCGCTTCATTTACTCCCACACAATATCATAACACTATAATATGCTATTTAACATACGTATCATTTCTTAGTAAAGAAATAATAAATTGTGGGTTACAAAATTTACAATAGACTATAAATATCTTCAAGATTTTTTGAATTAAATCACATAATGCGGTTTTATATAAAACTTTACAGTTATCAAGGTTTTTTATTTGAATTCTTTAGATATTTGTATTTTAAATACCTACTTTACTAATCGACATAATTTGATGTATAACCGTATTTTAAGCAGGACTGTAGAATATTTTTGGTATTTAAATCTTTTACTTTGCTTTTGTATTAAAAGGCCTTAATACAAAAGTAATATAATACCAAACGCAGTTTAATATAATTTTATTTTGTTTTTATTGACGTTTATTTATTTGATATAATTAACTTACCGGACACACCAGAGCTGCTGATTAAGTAATTATTAGGATAACAGAAAACATCTTAATATTATAATAATTAAAATAACTAAGTTTAAAGATTTAAGAGGAACATATACATTTACAGCTACATTTGCAAAACACGCATCTAAAACTACAAACAAATAATGTTTACGATTAGGAATAAATAAATCTATTAGAACAATATTATGATAAAGTTAACCTTTAGAAAACAAATACACAAAAAACACACAATCATTAAAAACAAAAATACTCAATATTCGAACAAAATCAAGAAAAGTTCTCATAGTGAATAATGCAACGAATAATCTAGTTTCCATTTGATAACTAAAAGTTTCTGCAAAATGAAAATCTACATTTTGTTCTCAATCAACATAGACTTCGGGATAGCATAGACCAACCACGAATGAGAAAAAGTTAAGCCAAAATATTTTGTTTTTTTCAATAACGTCTAACGAAATTTACAGAACGTACACATGAAGTAATCGAGAATACTTTCCCAGAGTATATATCCCTTGTTCCTTATTTAAGTAGAAAACATTAAGATATGTCCATTCTCTTGTGAATTTCAGTGAATTTTGCTAGACATTATCATAAATACTTGCCAACATAGATATGTTTTGGGTGATTAAAGATGTTTTATGAAATGCCTCTAAACTTAGGCTTAGAAAGTTAGGTCCAATGAGTTGTTGTCAGAAAACAGCTTTTGACAAAAGCAGCAACTGAAATTTCCATCAAATTCTAACCTTTTGGATTCGACGTTCAGGACGACACCACGTATTTCATAAAAAACTTTTTGTATATCACAGAAAACGGTTTACTCATGTTTATTTTGTCGGAAACGTCAACTACTCTGAATCTGTTTCGGAGAACATTACCCGAGTGTAACGCATGAAGACAGGTTGAAACTAGTTGACGATCCCGACTAAATAAATCATCATCACCTTCATTATTTCAGCTTTACTTCCACGTTCAACTATGACTGGTCTATTCCTACATGTCTATGGCGATCAAAGAAAATCGAGCGCATTGTACACTGCAAAGAAACGGCGCAATAACTTGCGACGGATTATTAAAACGAAACAATATGCAACGAGAAATCTTTGTGGACCTGGGAAGTCATTTTGGATAAAAATACTAAACTGTGAAGGAGTCAGGGATCAAAATAAATAATGATAAATATCTGTTCTTTCATAGATTTTTTTACATATGGAGGTGCAGTAAATTTTCATTTAATAAGTTATTCACAGAGGTTGAATCATGATCGCTAACTCCTTTCCAAAAATAGTACATTCTACAACAAGCAGAAAAACGAAGAATGACCCCAAAGTGTCATCTTTTTAGATCTTGTGAAACCGTATAGAAATCGCAATCGAAATGAATGACAAAAAGAAAACATAGAAGATTGATGAAAATATGTTTACAAGCGATAGAGCTAAGTTGTCACATACTACTTGTTAATTATTTTTGAAAACACACAGAATATCTAAATATTACAATAACCCAATTCTCATTGAAACATATACTTTTTTAGTATTTCGATTTTCGCCATTTATTTTAGTGTACAATCCGCTCAGAGATCAGTAGAAAGGCACCCAAAAGAAAAAGAAACACACATCTAGTAGCGCCCTCTACTGACGTACCTTTGAAGCGTATCTTTTTTAAGAAAGTCTTGGGCAGTCGCGATTTCACTCGCCCCATCCGTCCTGCAACACACCGAGACGCTGTAAAACTTGAGGTATAGAGGTATATATTGGTTATCATCAAATCATTACTTATTGGAACACAATCAGTGGTAATATCGTGAATTAAGGACTTAGAATTCTAAAAATTAGAAAGAATCTGGTCTTAAATTTAAAAATTTGAATCTCAGCTAATAAATATTAAAATTCTTTTTATTCAGACAAAACAGTTCATAATTTGTTAGTAAGAAATAAGTTAGTAATTTAACTAAAACCTAATTTATGACAGCACCTGACACAATCTTACTTTAAAATGACAGGAGTGTGCTATCAAATTTGGAAAATAGCGCCTGTAGAATGATGTTGCCACTGTCTCGCAGTCTGTTCAAAAGTAAAGCGACTTGTTTGCGTTCAGTAACGTAAAAGTCATCGGTACGAGCTTTAGCAAACATCGTCGGGACGCTACAGAAGCGAGGCAGCCTCAACAGCATTCTGAAGACGTTGTTATATTGAATGCGCAGGGCGCTGTATGCCTTCGGATGTATTTGACACACAGGCTGCCCGTATATAGATATCGGAATATCCTATAGAGAGGTCCGTCGATACACTTTCGACTCTGATGGATAAGAGAGTCGATCAGTTCTATCACTGTGCAATCCTTTAAGCGTATCTCCCACTGCAAAGTCTAATTTCGATCGTGGGACAGTCGATACATTAATACTATTTTGTGAAACAGTTAAAGACCCCTAATCTATCATTGTACTCGTATAAGCTCGTGTGATTAAGAAATTCGATGGAACAGCAATGCTTTTAAGTACCTTCAATTACTTATTATGGTTTATTATCCTAAAAATAGTTTCTAAATTAATACATAAATCTGTTTTAATGTTTTATTAGGACGAAATATCATTACCTGCTAGCTGACTTTCTTAAGCTCAATATTAATCTAGATTAACATTATTCTAGTCCGAAATATTATTTACTCAGCCGTTTTGATCCAGGCAGTAATCCAGGTGATCCCAGCTGGAATCAAACCAATATCCTGGAGCCTGTTTAATATTTAAACGTCTTAACGTGGATAAGACTCCCGGAAGGAGCTGTGCTTTCTTGAATTGATTTTGTAGAAGTTATCTCAGTTTATAATTTTAGTAAGTATAACAGTAGAACTGTTCCTCACCTAGCTAGCTGACCAAATCGACATAGAACGTAAAGGGTGTAAGCTAATAAACAAAAGAAAACATAAAAGCCGCCTTCCTCGCTAACAATTTTGCCCCCACTCATAATTAAAGCTCTTGACGATGTAAGCAAACCACTTACGAGTAATTTAATTACATTCAGTATAAAGAGTAATAGAAATGAAGAGTAATAGACTCGTGAACATAAAAGTGCATTCCCTGAATCACAGCCTTCAAAAGACTGCCGCAGGACACCATACGTTGGGCCAAATCGGTAGTTCGAGAAGGCTTCTATGCTTTTTTGGTCACTGGTGTAAGCAGTCCAGGTGAAACCAAAAGAGGCTTTAATAGTTAGTGAGGAGGTAGGTACTTGTCAGTGTCATTATGTAAAAAGAAATTCACTCCATGTGGTTAGGAGGATTCTATTTGATACATATTTAGTTTTGGACATTTTTACTTTAAATCCATATTACAATTCATAGGGCAATGTCACCAAAAAGTTTTATAAGAATATCCGATATTATAAATTTAGAGTATTTTGTTAAAGACAAACTAGTAACAGAGGAATAAATCAAAATAAATGGACAGGATGTATTTATAGAAATTACACGCCGTACCTTATTTATACATTGTAAAAGAGATACTTGGTGAAAGATCCAGATTTATATGATCCTAATTAATGTACTTAAGAAGCGACCTTTGAAGCAATTTTCTCGAATAATTTGGTGGCTAATATTTGTGTTTACCCAGATTTTCCAAAAAAACATAATTGCTGGCGTTATTTATGGAGGCCGTTGTGTACATAATGTAAACCAATAAATTGCGAGGAGCGCGAAAGGGCGGCTCTTAAGTAATTCAAGTGTCGTTGAGGAAGACTTCTTTAAAACGCCTCTGGAAAAATGAGGGATGGTGGCACATAATAGGAAACTTCTTTGTTTTCTCTTTTTTCTACTAAATAGATCAGCGGATGGATATATGTGACGTTCTTCGGGTAAATGTGGAGGTTGGCGCTTACGACATTGTGTTTATTTTAGCTAACGAAAATTGTATGAATTGTTTTTCTAAACTTCTTAATCGCCGGCGACCTATAGTTATAATAAGGGAGGAAATTCATGTCGAGTGACACTCGACATGAATTTCCTCCCCAATAAAGACCAGACTTTCTCGGTAAAAATAATATTAGTTTTTATCTTCTTATCTTAAATTGTGTATGAAAAAGTATATGTAGTTTACTATATAGTAGAATGGATTATGATTTTACTCTCTTCCGTACTTTTCCACTTTCCTTTCGCAGACGCTTTAATAAACAACAATTAAATGACTGTAAACTCAAAGTACTTTAGCCAGCTTCCTCAGCAAAGCATAATCATTTCGTCTAATTAGCACTTAGTCTAATTCCTTAAAAATACATGGTTTCTGGAGCCGTCGCAGATAAAGAGATTGCCTATAAAGCTGGCGGGAATAAATAATCTCCAGGGTTAGGGCAATAGACCACTGTGAGATGCAATACGTTGCAAAGATTTATGTTTATAGAGCCACGATATCAAATTAATCAAATCACTGTCTGATTCCTGGTTGTTAAAGTCAAATGAGAACAAAGTTTATCTATAACTTTCCCTCCATTACACTGTCGCTTAAAACGTTGTGTTATTGTTACAACAAATAACAGCCGATACTACTGAGAGTGCGAAAGTCTGAGCATAAATTGATTGTGAACAAAGCTATCACTCCGCATAATATAGCAAACAGTATAAAGTAAACCGAAGCGGATTTTTCCATCAACTGAATCGCGTTGGAATTAAACAAATATTTTTCTTTTAAGCCGTATTAGCCCTCAATATATACGGTTCGGTAATGGTATTACATACAATTCTTACATTTTTAACACCGAAAGGGTATTTTATTAGCGCATAATGTCCCAATGGCATCCTTTCTAGAATACAATAGGGCTCCGTCAGGATTTTTTCGGCTACTTCCCATTTGGTAAACTTCCCATTTCGTAAACCTCAAACTGTACCTACTAAAAAGTTGCGTTTGGTAAACATTATACATTTCATACATTTAGTCCCATTTCGAAAACATTTCAATATTTTTTTGTGTTATATCCCATTTGGTAAACTTTCAGATGAAATGGGTACAGTCAAGTAAAAAAAGAAAAACGAAACTAATGATAACATTGTCATTTATTTTGTTAAATATTTTTAATCACAGGTACAATAGTCGGATTATGTGTACGTATGCCATTTACACATATTGATATTTAAAAACAGAAATAAAAAGTGGGGTGTACAAATAACTTTCAAAAAATTTTAGAAAAATCACAGTTCGATTTGACTATTTCGATGACAAGTTTTATTTTTTTAATAACATAAGTCAATCTAGATGCGAAATCAACTTATATAAAAAAACAATAATCACAGATTTGGTACTATCTTTTTATGTTAATGTACATTAACATAAAAAAATACATACGAAATCAACTACTTATAAAATATAAAAATAAACAGTCACTGATTTGGTACGTTAACGTAAAAAAATACATACTAAATCAACTATAAAATATAAAAACAATAATAATCACAGATTTGGTACAATAACATAAAAAATACATGCAAAATCAACTTTTAAATATAAAAACAAATAATAATCACAGATTTGGTACATTAACATTAAAAATTACACACAAAATCAACTATAAAATATAATCACAGATTTGGAATATTAACATAAAAAATTTACTACCTACACTACAAAGTTAAAAATCAATAAATAAATTATAAAGTGATACAAGCAATTCTTGATAATTCGTTCAAACAATTTTCCAATGATATTTTTCCACTTTTGTAATCGCCGAGAATATTGTTAATTCGTATATCATTTTGTATAGATTTTTTTCTTCGTTTTGATATACTTTCTCCATTATTATAAAAGCTGTAAAAAATTGTTATGATTAATTAACTTACTTTTTGATGGTCGAGATACTATCTCAAGACTGAAGCATTTAAAAATATATACATCTCTAATTTAATACTAATTTGACACTGACTGTACCGTACAAAAATAACAATACTAACAAAGTTTACCAAATGGGATTAAATGTATGAAGTAACGAAATGTTTACCAAACGCAACTTTTTAGTAGGTACAGTTTGAGGTTTACGAAATGGGAAGTTTACCAAATGGGAAGTAGCCATTTTTTCGGTTCCTGTGCAGTTCGGTTGTAGTGCTTAAAGTAAAAGTATAATATAAATCTTACTCCGTGGCTATAAATCCCATATCAGTCTATTTTATGTCTTGGCATCCTCTCTTTTTACGCCGATCTACCAGGACGATTTATGTTTGTGCGCAACTAAAAAGGGTAAAAATCTGCAAAATTTGAGCTTTAATGGAATTTAAAATTGAATATTAACCAAAGAAATAAATTTCAAACAGGAATTTCGCAGTAGTGTTGCATTGATGACAGTGGATGTTTTATTTTTGATCGAATTAAATAAAAGTAGGTTCTCAATTCTGTTTATTTTTTTTTAATGTTTGTTACCTTATAACTTCGTCATATATGAATCGATTTTAAATGAAAAGCTTGTCCTTTCTGAAATGAAAAAAATACTTTCTATATGCAAGATAATGCATTCTAACTGGTCCAATTTAAATTGCATCCAAATCGGTTCAGTAGTTTAGTTGAAGGCGGTTTATTTATATGAAAAATTAGTATATACTTATGTCTATATAGCAAAGCATATCTCACAATGGAAAGAGTCTTAACCCCCGGATTTGACCGCCGAAAATTCGCGTCGAAATACGCTAATTAATAAGCAAATAATTTCCTTAAACCCGCCGCCGCGACGTAGGAAGCGTCTCTTGGTCTTTAATCTCTAATCTCCGAAACTCCAGAACTTTCAACATTTTCGTTCCGGCACATTTGGTTCATCAAGAATTCAAGAGGTTTTAGTAAGGGAGAAAATGGAAGATAAAAGTTTGTAGCTTCATATTATAATCTGGTAAGTTTGAATTCCTTCAGGAGGCTAGGCAGACTACTAGAATGATAGTTTGGGAACCACCGAATGGTTTAGGAACAAGTTAAGAAACTTAATTTTTTTATGGCTAGCCGTGTGGTTTCCGGGGGAGTAAAATAGGACGAGACGACTCATAGTCTTCACATGGAGGTCGTAAGAGGCGACTTAGGAAATACAAGCTCATGAGACCTCTCCAACTGTCTGGCCAGCGAGGAGAGTGTAGGTCAAATCCTCTGTCTGCTCTGGCCAAGTATGGCTCCGGTAGTACAGAGAGGGTCATGCTCCTGCAGTGGAGACTAAAAAAACCTGATGATGACTTTTTATGGAACATTAACTTACACTTAAAGCGATCACCATTATAGTCATATCTTGAAAAAATCTTAGTTGTGCAGTATATTACAGAATAACTATATATGTAGGTACTAATACCGCCCGTCAAATAGTGTGAATTATAATTATTAAAATACAGAACCCGTCACATTTTAAGGTCATTTATGGCTCCGTATTTTTTTTAGGTTTTGCCTTTCGGAAAAGCCACGACGTGTTTTATAGGCGCTATCTTTATTGTTTGATTAGTACCTCAAAAACTCCATTATCTTACTATAGTGTGAATACATCCATAAAAACTCAGGGTTGATTCACACCACAACTGTAATCGTTTTGATGTTTTTTTATTGTGGTCTCCTGTTATGCTTTTTTTTTTTTGAATGAAGTTCCTCTAATACACTCACAATATGAGCTCATCATCAGGTCTTTTTAGTCTCCGCTGCAGGTGCATGAGCATGACCCTCTCTGTACTACTGGAGCCATACTTGACAGCCAGAGCAGACAGAGGATTTGGCCTGCACTCTCCTCGCGGGCCAGACGGGTTGGAGAGGTGTCATTAATGTTTATGAGCCTTGTTTAGCTTGTATTTCCTAAGTCGCCTCTGACGACCTCCATGGGAAGACTAGGAGTGGTCCTATTCTACTCTGCCGGAAACCACACGGCTTTACCATATGAGCTCAAGGAGTTGACATTTACCTGGCACAACTAATAAGAACAGAATAAATTGCATCTAATAATAATAGCCAAATTAATTACACAGAGAACGAAAACATAAGTTGTGTAAAAGCATAGTTTTCGCTTTAGCAATCTCTTTTAGTCAGCCGACAGGGCAGATGCACAGAGTACATATAGTCGGGGTTAGTACAGAACAGGTGAATTTGATAATGTGTTATATAAAAAAAAACCAACTTCAATCAAACTACTGAACCGATTTTGATAAAATTGAAACGGGACCTATGAAAGCATACCGTTTATAAGAATATATATTTTTCAAATCATAAATGACGGAGTTATGAGGTAACAAACAAAACAAAAAACATACAACGTAATCGACCTATTATTTTTTTAAAAGTTAAAACATTGCTGACAGCCTTTTTTGAATTATGGTATTCGAAGACGGTATCATTTATTTATTTTAAATGGTTTATATAAAATGTATTGATACTTTGTTTTTCTGACAGTTTATATCTCTACAAACCATTCTCCTGATTAAACTGTATGAGAGTGAAAATTACAATTCCCTGAATAAACAGACCAACAATGTGATGCAATGCTTTGCTTTAAAATTGGAGTTCCAGCGCCCTCATTAAAAGTACTAGCACATCGCATTTGACTGATGTTGGGCTTGCGCTCCAGTGAGGTATGCGAAGTAGCTCGGCATAGCGAGCATTTTAAATTTTGATGGTTGCAAAAATCTAACAAGCTTTTCAAGTGTGTTATATAATAGCTAGCTAACACTGGAAATTATTAAGTATATTTTAATTTATATCAATATTAATAATTACACGTTATGCCATGTAATCGCAGTTATTTGTTTGTCCCCGTATACCGTGATATATATATAAGCTTTTATTGAATAAGACTATTTGTTAATAGCATCGCTTTAGTGGTTAACTCATTCACAAACACTGAACCAGACACAAAATAAATAACAATAGAATTTACGTCTACAGACGGGATGCCCCGGAACAAACGTGATTTACCCTTGTAGTCTCGCGTGAGTCTTGTTAAAGATTAAGATTAATAAAATAAGCCTAATCTGTTTTTAGATATGCGTTCAGAAACCCGCGATATCTTTTAAAAAGCAAATGGTAATATTTTGTAAATGAACATGGCTATGCATGTTCCATTCAATCGAAAAAATCGGATGACCAAGGATGGCACTAAAAATTACAGTTTCTTAAAGTGATTTCTTGTAGCTCGTGAGTCCCTTTAATTAACCCTTTGACCGCGAACATCGGATACATCCGACATACATTATCTATGAAAATGTTTGTCGGATGTATCTATGTATAAACGGTTAATGTTATACTTAATGCTAATATTTACACATGTTGCCAAGTGAATTTCTTTATCTCGCTTGTTTTGCGTTTGGTGGATAGCAGCCTTAATCACGCAAATTATTTAAATGCCAGTCGAAATCCAACTTCTCGTCTGCCGAAATAATATGAATAAAATAAATATTTAAGAGCCGGCTATTTACATACGCGTATCTCCTGAAGTTAATGCAAACGGGATGGCGGGAAGCGACAGCACGCTACTCCACCACCCGAAAGGCTCTGGGTTTGATTCCCAGCGCAGGGAAATACTCGAAATTCATTCTCACAAATATTTGTCTGCGGTTGGACATCTAAGGGAGGTTGGCGAGGCGGCCGGCTATAAACTTATTGCTAAATCAGTTTAGTGTAGTATAGATTATCATGTCATCAAAACATCATAGCCCGGGTTTCAGCACACAATATCTGGGGATGCAACCGGGAACAAGCTCCGAAGAGAAGGGGTTATACATACGCCTATCAGCATCAACGCAGAAAGGGCAGGAAAGTACCTGAAACAAAATTAAGATTTTCAATTAGTTGTCAGCAATATATATTTACTTAATTTTTATTCGTAGTGCCTTGGTACGTCCTGTGCAGCTGCGAGTTAATAAATACTACAGAAGTCGTATATGTGTTATATTGTCAGAATTGCACGATTTTTATATTATGTTACTTTATCTGCTTCTAAACATGTGTCAAATTTCATAAGTAATGTACGTATGTATTTGTATGTTAGTTCGCTCATATCTCAGAAATGATTAGTCGGATAGCAAAAAAATATTATTTAATCTTTTTCACGTGTGCAGCCGGCGTTTATCGATTTGATGAGCGTCATCACATCAAAAATCCTACACATAATGGGATAATGTTCACTGCCAGAATCTGCAGCATTTTCTCTGAGTTATTTACACGAGTATTTTAATAACTAAAGGCAGAGGAGACATTAGCATGGCATCGCAAACACGTAGCATTGGCCGCGCGGGACACATTCCTCCTATGATGAAAATATACCTTCAAATTGAGACATTTGGTCGTCCCACAATTATTTTTTTTGGAAAAAACATCAACTGAAACTATTCACAACAAATTTCTCCGGGGAAATGTGTCGCCGAAACTTGACACTTGAAAAATTGACAAAGCAATAGAGGACGGGTAAGTTTACCTTACAAAAATAAAATTAAGTGACATTTGCGACCCTTCGGTACAAACTCAGCTGTTAATTTATTTTTATAATTAATTTCAACATCCCTGCTATTTTGTCGAAATTTCAATAATTAAATAGCCTGGCACATGATTCTGATTTTTTGCCATACGATCGGTCAAATTTCTTAAAGTATCGAACGAAGATAGAATTATCTTCGTTTGAGAAATTTATTAAATATAATTTCTATCCTAAGTTTAAATTGATAAGGTACAACTTATGTATCAATTGTAAAGTTTTAAAAATATAGTATGCTTTTTCACTGGCAAAATCAGTCAAAAATCGAAATAATATAAGATCAGAAAGCAGATAAAACTACATCGCTTCTTCAATCACAGCAAAGCTTAAAGATTTCGAGGAATGTCCGCATTACGAGCACTCCGAAACGATCAGAACTTGGCTGCAGACACAAAAAGTTAAAAGAAATACAAGGCTTTCGCGGGGGATAAGTTTAGTAGTACAGGGTTAGATACTAAAGTAAAACCGACCAAATTGCACACGAGGAACCCTTCACGATCACTTGGCCGACTACTATACAATATAGAACTACAAAAAATTATCGAAAAGCACTTAATATTACTTGACCTCTCAACCACCAAGCGGGCCGATCGGGCCACGTCACCATAGAAAATTCTTTGTGTCTGCGTTTCTCGCGGTTGATGGGTTAATTTTAAGTTTGATTCAATTTTTATCACGGCATCAGGTATATAAACATTCTGTGATAATATTAAGTTCTTCTTTTTACGTTATCATAAATAAAAACCTAACTATAAATCATTTCCCGTTTCATTACATACAGCGTTGTGACAGACGGACGTATGGCAGCGGAGGCTTAATAATAGGATCCCATTTTTACCCTTTGAGTACAGAACCCTAAAACTAGCCATACATAGAATTAAGTCTGTTCTTGACTTGGATGAGAAGTTCAAGAAATATCTATTAATTACGGTTGAAAATGTGAGGCAGAACAAAAGACGCGGAAACACAGTGGAGACTTAGTAATGGAGTATACCTAAGGCTCTTTTCAAGGAATTGGTCATAAAGTCATGAAGAAATCAAGATTCGACTATTCGACACATAAACTGTCTAAGTTGATTTTTGACAAAATGCCGAGTATTATCAAGATTTTCAGAGATCGGAACAATCCCAGACAAAAAACAGACGAAACTTCATCGCCGCTTCAATCACGACGAAGCTGAAAGAAATCGAGGTCCCGCATTACGAATACTGATCTCACAAAGCACAAAACTTGGCTGCAGGCACAAAAAGTTATACAAGGCTTTCATGTGGGACTGGGGAACAGAAATATAAAATGTCGTCAGTACTGGGCAAACATAGACTGAAGTGATTTCTTCACACTTGGATTTTAATTTCAGTTTTAGTAAATATAAGAAGTCACATACATAGCCTTATTTTCTAAAACTTTTAGTCGACATTTGACAGACTCTACATTTGACAGATTGTATATTGGACAGATTTTCAAAAAGGTTTTTGATTTCCACAACGACCGGTTGGAAGCGGCTTGGATCCAGCGTAATAACTTGCCAAAATCATTATTTTTTTAGTGTCGTCACGTCAGATCAACCAAAGCTGAAAGACTGCTCCTGCTCATCAATCTCATGACAGCCGGAAACCAATAGCGGTCCGAATTATAGAAAGATATAACATGCCCCTTGTGTACGCCAGTAAACTAATTAATTACAACATTAATTTTCTCTTAAGCCGCACTAGCGAAAGACTTACAAAGATAACGAGATTAATCAGAGCAAATCCCCGTAAAATATAGAGAAAGGTGATTTTGTTGCAAAAATAGCGCGCCTTTGTTTTATAATTTATTGGGTTTAGCTTTGAGGTACTAAGTGAGTAAACTCAGAGGAAAACGATTAGTATAGGAAAACCTAACATTAAGTTTTCTTCGCCGTTTACGTCGTCAAAATATTGTAAAGTTCTCACGATAATTGGCCATAATTCAAAATCGCCCTTTTTGGCAACATTACTAAAAAAAGCTTTCACTTTTAAGTGTATAAGTGGTTTATAAAATAGTTAGGTAGGGCCTTGCAGGGCCCTAGATAATACTATATTTTATATACAACATTTTATATGATATCTGTGTTTTTCCTACAAATAATTTAGTTCAAATGGTGGAAACACTGGACCGCAAAAAATTCAGGGGCCTTAAGTCGTCTGTTTGTATGTAAAGAAGTCACATACAAGACTTGATGAACGACGAAATATTTTCAAAATTATATTACTAAATATCCGAATTATAAAACAAAAATTGATTTGCATTTCCAAGTCAAACTGATGGAAAAAAAATATATTTAAGAATCATGCCTCTAACGGGGAATTCAATCAAGAAGAAATATGACCACAATAATAAAACCATCACGTATTTTCTGCTGGATGAGGGGACGAGTATAATTGATTGTCCCGGGGGCAGGACCACGAATTCTGGATGACTGTACACAAGGGACACAGGGATAAACTTGTGATAAACCAGGCAATTTTGGGCCATAAACTCAGGATTTCTCGAAGATATTAAATATTTTTTTTACTTACTACTAGCAAGTAACTATAAAAGTACATTGCCAGTTAAAAAATAAAAGCTTGTAATAAAATAATACATCATTTATGGAATCAAGAGGCTTCAAGTTGACTTTCATTTAAATTCGGACAGTAACAACCGCCAGTCAAGATGCCAGAAATATATATCAGTTATTATGTGACTGTCAGTTTCAGAAACTGTCCTGCATGCGACGTCCGCGTGTGCAAGTGGGTGGACGTGATCAGGGTTAGGAGTGGCAATTTGTCGACGTTATCTATTTTGCCACCCGAATGCTTGAAATTAAATGTGTATATCTTTGTTTCCAAGAAGCGCTCGGCCTCGGCTTTTCATGGGTACATACAGGTATTCAGTCTATAGCCTATGTTTATCAGGGCTAGTAGTTTGTAGCTAATATAATAATAATGCTCAGACCAGTGGGTCTGGTCCAGTAGGACCATCGGCCCATTTTTTCGAATAAGCGTTTGAGTTTGACGCCTCGGAAATCTGTAGATCGTTGACACGAAATTGAAGTGGCTTTTATATTTTCTCTTTTACTACTTATATTATATTACTTTATACGGAAACTGTGCAACGTGCATACAGCTTAAACAGTAATCAGATTGCCCTAAATTGACAATGCGCAATGGCGCCCCGTCACGATTTCTGGAAATTAATTATAATTTTGGCGCATTAGTGCAGTGGCGGTGCGATACAATGCACGTGTCGCGTCGCCCAGACTGTGCCAATTCCTGCTTACTGCTATTACTTACATTCTCATGTTTCTGAAGACACGTTCAGCTGTTTAGTTCAATCACTTATCAGTTTGATAAATATGATAATAATACTGTGCCCGCGACTCCATTCGCGTAAAAAAATTAAGTACCCTATCCTGTGTCTTGCACGTCCAAATGTTTATCTACCAACCAAGTTTCATAAAATTTAGTTATTCCGTGTGGTTTCCAGCAGAGTAGAATAGGACCACTCCAACTCTTCTCATGGATGTCGTAAGAGGTGACTTAAGAAATACAAGCTAAACAAAGGTCATAAACATCAATGAAACCTCTCCAACCCGTTTGGCCAGCGAGGAGAGTGTAGGCCAAATCCTAAGTATGACTCCGGTAGTGCAGAGAGGGTCATGCTCCTGCAATGGAGACTAAAACGACCTGATGATGATGATGATTTAAGAGTTATGGAGACCCCTCCAGAGATTGACCTTGTGTGCTATGACTTGGGGTCCTTTAAAAGGCGTGTTTACAGGTATCTTAAGAGTCGGCAACGCATTAGCACCTCCTCTGGTGTTGCAGATGTCCATAGGCGACGGTGGCCACTTTCAATTAGGTGGCTCAGCTGCTTGATTGCTGTCAAACATACGAGTACATAAAAAATATATATTAGAATATTACAGCTGGTTGGCAGCGGGTAGATAGCGCTTTTAAAGCTACTCATATGAAAAAGCCTGACACTATTTATAGATACTTAACAAATTTGCCTTAAATATATAGCTCGTACGGAGGTAAACCGGTATTAACGTTGACAAATGCTGCTCAGTTACTGGTTGCAGCACAGTTATCAATTTGTGCCAAATTAACAAAGCACAATGGCGCACGTCAGGATTTGTTGAAATTAATTCTGAATTTCGCGTATTAGCGGCGTCGGCATGCACGTGTCGCGTCGCACATTGTACCAAGTGCAGCCATTCGGTATCGCAGCTATTCGGCTCATGGAGTTCTAAGTTACAATCCTTAAGATTAATTCCGCACTTAAGTTCAATGCTAAGTACTACTGTTTTTTTTTTACATCTTTCCTCAAATGACGTACCAAACGATGGTAATGATGTAACTTAACAATTCAAAAACTCCCAAGATATCGTCGTTCCATGGGATATTGTCATACTCACCACGTTTGGCAGGCGAGTTGGTATTCGCACTTTCTTTGGCTTCTTGTGCTTCTGACGCTGCTGCCCATCGGAAGCATTTGAAAAATATTCAGACTATCACAACAGACTTCACAAACGAAATACTCGCAATTTTTTTTACAAAGTGTTAACGGAAGTATGCTGCCTCAAAAAAATATCTAAAATGGTGCTTAAAGCTGAAGGCCGACCTCCAGCTATGGAGAAACGCTTTAAGAGAAAAAAGTACCTTTCATCCTGAAAAAATAGAGTTTCCGGGATCGACATTAACGCGAGCGGTGCCAGTATGACATAATAATTAAAATTACGCCACAAAAGTTAATTCTATTTGCAATAATTTAGATCCAAAAAAGCTTTAAAGGCGTAAAGTTCCCCATCGGCAGATTGCGGCCGATTACCGCGGGCTGTGGGTTCGATTCCGCTCGTTGGGCACACGTCCCAATCTGCATAATGTAATTACACGACCCTCGTAAAATACTTGAAACAATCTTGGCCTTTTCACTAAATTAGACCGCTGTTTTAAACCTCATGTATATTACAAAAGGTGACTGGTAGGTAACGGTCAAGTGGCTAGAAAACATAATACCGAATGGTTCAGGTTCGAAACGCCCTGTGTTACCTAAACCAGAGTAGACGGCACTCGCCTCAAGGGCTCCCAGTATTAGCGCCTTCCCCCCCTTGAGCTAAGATACGTTTTTTAAGTTAACTTATCAGAAGCCCACATGACCCCACCGCTGGGCATGACATACATAATATCATGTCTTAATCCCTTTAGACGGGGTAGACAGAGCCTATAAGGTCTTAAGACCCAAAGGCCACGTTCAGCGTGTCGGTGAGCGAATAGATGGAAATCGGAATCAAAGTAGTGATGAATCCTTATATTTTGGCCCATTCCTTCTATCATTTTTGATTTCTCCCAGACCAGCTGCTATTGAATATGAATTCCTTTGCATCATCATTTCGAGTAGGTGTCACGGTCAATCGACCATGCACACCCTAGTTTCAGAGTTCTTCGGAACCGCCTCTCGGCCTCTGACGTGGTTCCTATAACGACTACCAGATGGAAGCCGGGACCAACGGCTTAACGTGCCTTCCGAAGCACGGAATCATCTTTATTATCAGACAAACTGGAAACAACTTAACAAAGTACGCTTCCCGTGGGAATCGAACCCACGAACCCCGGGTCAACAGGCAAACGCCTTAGCCGCTGGACCACGAAGACCTATGTTGCATACCTACGCAAGTTGAACACTGAAACAATGTTAACAACTGTCGAAAGCCGCCGTGTTATAGCCTCGACGCAGGTGAGGATGCCGGAGGAGTTAATTCAAACTAGTTTTTGTATAAAATAATACTTATTTAACCGCCCCTTTTGCGGCATCAAAAGAAAGTTGCTTACAGATCACAGTACAGGTTATTTTACAGATACAATTTAAAGGACGCGTGGCGCGCGAGTGTTTTCGAATGTATACGTCTTTGCGCCAGCGCTGACTTGGGTGGAAGAGAGCGTTGCGAGCCGCGGCCGCGTCGATGTAGCTGCCCGCGCGTCCCGCAGTGCCCCCCCCGCTGGGTTCCCCGCTTGGGAAAGGCTCCCTAAAATATGGGAAGCCGTGACATCCTCGGCCCCGTTGCAAGCTGTAGCTTACAACATTGAAGTAGGTAGCAGACACATTCTTGATACAGCCCTCCTCACGACTCCTTGCCTTGTATGGACGTCGGCCACACGATTGACGCCGTCAGGCCCCGGGTAGAACTGCTGTATCCTCCCGAGCCGCCATTGCATGGGCGGCAGCTGGTCGTCCTTCAGCACTACGATGTCACCGATGCGTAGACACCCTTGCTGCGTGCGCCACTTCGTTCGCTGCTGTAACTCGGCGACGAACTCGCGACTCCAGCGGGCCCAGAATTGCTGCCGAAGTTTCTCCACCAACTCAAATCTGCTGGGTCTCAATGCCATTATTGGTAGGGACGGGACCGCAGTTAGAGGTCTCCCTATAAGGAAGTGCCCAGGAGTTAATGGTAAAGGATCGTTGGGATCGGATGATAGAGGCGTGAGAGGGCGAGAGTTCAGTATAGCCTCAATTTGTACAAATACTGTCGTTAGTTCCTCAAAAGTTAGGCTAGCACTACCTACTATTCGTTTCATATGATATTTAGCGGATTTAATGCCGGCTTCAAAAATTCCCCCAAAATTTGGCGAATACGCAGGGCTAAATGAGAATTTAATACCATCGTTAGTACCGAAATCCGTCAACGACTGCTTGCTGGACCGCACAACTCTACACAACTCATTGTTTGCTCCCTTAAAATTAGTGCCATTATCGCAAAAGATCTTAGCTGGCTTGCCGCGCCGTGAAACAAATCTACGCAGGCATTGAAGGAACGCTTGTGTACTGAGCTCGCTGACCACCTCCAAATGAACCGCCTTTGTCGTGAGACACACAAATAAACATAAATAACATTTGGACGTAGTGCTACCTCTGCCCTTACGACTAGAAATCTTAAAAGGTCCCCCATAGTCAGTTCCGACATAATAAAAAGGAAACGTCGGTACATTTCTCTCAGGAGGTAGGTTACCCATAATAGGCTGAACATTTTACCTCTAAAACGAGTGCATATGACACAGTGTCTTGTTACTTTACGAGCTAAATTTCTTCCTAGTATAGGCCAGAATTTTTCTCGAATAGATGCTAGAAGCAGTTGTGGACCTGCATGAAACAAACGATGATGCTCATATGACATGATTAATTTACAAAAATAATGTTTGGAATCTAAAATCATTGGATGCTTCTTGTCATATGCGTAATCCGAATTGCTAATACGACCTCCTACTCTTAATAAACCCTTGTCGTCAAGAAATGGATTAAGAGATAATAATTTAGATGCCCTTGGTAAGTTCCTTTTATTTGAAATTAAAACTATGTCTCTTTGAAATGACTCAGCTTGACTATACTTAACTAATAGATGTAATGAATTATTTATCTCGTCAGGGCCAAGGGGACCAGTACTTTTAGTGCTAGTAGGTTTGCAATTATTTAAAAAACGTAAGACATATGCATATACTCTTAGTAATTTCAAGTAATTAGAATAGTTATCAAATTTAATAAGTTTAGAATCTTTATCAATTAATAAATTACACGTTAATGTGTTTTCCTTATTTTTAAGTTCAGGCAATTCGTGTAGTGAGACAGATGGACATTTACTCTGAGGCCAATTGCACTGTTCCTCACTCAGAAAGGAGGGACCCTGCCACCAAAGGGAAGAAGACCTTAGTTGACTGGGTTCAACGCCTCGAGATGCTAAGTCAGCTGGGTTCTGATCTGTAGGTATGTGACGAAATATAAAATCATTTGTAAGTTCATTTATCTCATTTACACGGTTGCATACAAACATTTTTAAATCCCTAGGGGGTGTCTTAACCCATGCTAGTGCAATGGTGGAATCAGACCACATAATTTTCTCAGTAATATTAGAATATGACTGAATTGACTGCAATACCTTATTACATAAACGCGCTCCTAGTAACATCGCTGACAACTCTAACCTAGGAATAGTCAGCTGTTTCATGGGTGCTACACGTGCTCTCGCAGTTAATAGCCGTACAGTGAACTCTTGGTTGTTGTCCCGAGACCTCAAATAGACACACGCTGCGAAGGCATGCTGGCTTGCATCAACAAAACAATGCAACTGGATGTCATGTGGGGTGTCACATAAAACCCTTCTAGGTATATTGATGGCAAATAGAACTGGAAGATTGTTTATAAAACTGTTCCATCGTTTTGCAATGTTATCGGGAACTGGAGTATCCCAGTCTAGTTTAGACGCCCATAGTTCCTTTAATATAATTTTAGGCACAATTATACAGGCACATAAAATTCCTAGTGGGTCAAATATCTTACAGGTCATTGAAATAATAGTGCGTTTAGTGACCTTTGAAGGTGGATCTATATCAGTATGAAAATTTAATGTATCGGATGCTGGAGACCAATTTAGTCCTAAAACACTAGAATCTTTGTTTAACTCCAGTACAGTTAACGATTCACTGTCATTTATTAAATTAGGTACATTTGAGCGTAATTTTCTTAAGGGTAAACAAGCAGAATTTAATGTTGATACTATGCCCTCATAAATTCGTTTTAAATCATTAATATCATGGGCTCCTGTACTAAGATCATCGATATAGAAATCGTTTTTAAGAATATTAGAAATATCTTTATCAGGGCACTCCTGAGATAATTGTAAAAGACACCTAGTACTCAAAAATGGAGCTGATGCTGTGCCGTAAGTGACAGTGTTCAATTGTAATACTTGAATAGGTTGATCCTCATTATCTCTCCATAATATAAGCTGCCAATGACGCTGCGACTCGTCGATTTCAATCTGCCTGTACATTTTTTCTATATCAGCAGTCAGCACATATTTATAATTACGAAATCTCAACAGTATAGAAATTAAATCGCTTTGCACTACTGGACCTATTAATTGAATATCATTTAGGGATTTATTAGAGGATGACTTTGCTGACCCGTCAAATACGATTCTAAGGCGAGTTGTTTCACTTTTTAATTTTAGAACAGCATGATGCGGCAAGTAATAGCCAAAGTGTGGCTTATCTACTTTCGTTAAGTGTCCTAGGTCCGCATATTCCTTCAAAAATAAACTATATTGAGCCTTTAAATCAGGTTGACGATGAAATCTTTTTTCTAAATTAATGAGACGTTTTTTGGCCAAATAATAAGAGTCGCCTAATGCACTCTCAGGCGATTCCTTGAATGGTATCATAACCGAAAACCTACCATTAGGAAGCCGCTTGGTATTCTCTTTGAAATGAATTTCACATTGTTTCTCCTCTTGGGAGAGAGACTTGACCTTAGGCAGTTCGTCAATCTGCCAGAAACGCTCTAAAGAGTCTTTAATTTCTTTCGAAAAATTACAAAATAATTGGGGCACTGTACACGATGTCCTAGCTGTGGGACCTGCCACCAACCATCCTAGTTTTGAATCTAATAATACAGTTGCATTATTATCTAGTTTAATTTGTTTGGACCCTACAATGTCCCAGTAAATATCAGACCCGAGTAACATGTCTACCTTAGAGGGCTTAAAAAAGGTGGGGTCAGCAAGTTGAATATTTTTAGGTATATGAAGTTCATTAATATTGACCTCCAAATTGGGTAAAAATCCAGTTATACATGGGACAAATAAAAACGTTACATTAGTGTTAAATGAATTCACACGAGATTTAATTAAAAGATTGCGTGTCCCTGATATGGGACATAATGAATTGTTTATGCCCGCAATACTAATGTTAGCATCATTACTAGTTAGGCCCATTCGTTTTCTTAAATCCTCCGATAAAAATGATGATTGACTACCTGTATCTAATAAAGCCCTTACAGTATAAATTTTGTAATTATATTCAATGTTGACGAGGGCGGTGCATAGCAAAACTTGATTTACTTGGTTACTCGGTGGTGACAAAACAGAAAGAGATACAGGAACTGGATCAACTGATGGCTCTGTAGCAGTTGACACCTGTGTCTTATGCAACAATGAGTTATGTCTCCTTTTACATATGCGACATGAACCTTTAGCATGACATTTAGCAGTAATGTGGCCACCACGCAAGCAATTCTTACAAAGTTTTAGCCTAATAATTTCAGATATCCTATTATCAACCGTCATACCCTTCAACTTCTCACAATCATAAATGCGGTGTACTTGACTACAACAGGGACATTCATTACCACTAGGTTTGTTATCAGAGGATATAAAGAATGATTTAGTATTTTTAGATTGATTAAAATTAGATTTTTCGCCAAAACGATTAATATAAGACGTTTCCAAAATATCAGCTCGGCACCGTAAAAATGAATAGAAATTATCTAAAGTAGGTAACTCTGAGAGTGTACTTTTATGTTCCTCCCACTTACTAGCAGTTGTGGTGTCTAATCTAGCAGAAACTATGTATATTATCAGTGTGTCCCACTTATCAGTCGGTTGACCGAGCGTGTTCAGCGCTCTCAGATGTTTAGAAACGTGATCTATTACAAACTTTAGCGCTTTATATGACTCCCTGGGAGAGCTTTCTATGGTGAGCAAGGCTCTTAGATGATTATTAATTAAAATGTTATTATTATTGAAACGCTGACACAGTAACTCCCAGGCAGCCTCATAATTTTTACTCGTAAATTCGATAGACTTTAAAATTGTAGAAGCGCTGCCTTCTAATGCCGAGCGCAGATAATGGAACTTATTAATTAGTGGAATATTTTGATTATTGTGTATCATAGATTCGAAACTATCTTTAAATTCCAACCATGTCAGATAGTTGCCATCAAACGTGGGCAGTTTAATAATAGGTAATTTAATAGAATTTGAATGACTGCAATGACTGACTGACTGGTTGTCTATGTCAGTCACTGGTTCGGGAACCGATTTGCTATTTGTGTCTAGGATCGTTTGACCCTTTGCGAGCAATGATAAAATCCGAGATTCTATTGCATCTCTTTCTTCAATTTCTCCGTCTATGTCAGATGACAACTCATCAATTTCATTTTGAATTACTTCAAACTCAGAACTTAAACGTTGAATAGTATCGAGCTTTAATTCAAGTTCCTTTTGAACTGTGAGTGAAATTCCAGAGTCTTTAATAGTATTCAAATATTGCTCATATTTGGTCAAACGACCCTTTAGTACACCCCGCTTCCTAATCAATATGGTATCCCTTTTGATTGCGGAGGTATCTCCAGTTTCCATGCTTAATGGCATATTGTATCAATAAACTCGACTAGTACGTATATAAAAACTCGATCAACACTAATTGAAAATGGAGTAAAAAAAAAAACAATGAATTGTGCAGAAATCGAACCCAATCCAGTCAACAGCCGGTGCCAGGAATCTCGGTAGACACGATGCGCCGTGATGCACTGCACTGCACCGCTGTGCCGTCAGCGTCACCACGGAGAACAGACAGGAAATCAGCCGACGCCTTTGATCTAGGCTCTTCGCTTCACGTCTTCCTTGCGTGAAGAGCTGAAATAGTCGGCATATGTCTTTCAAGCTAGGTGCAACATGCGTGTGTATTTTTTTTGAAACGTAGATAGGTATGAGATTCCCAATTCGTATTCACCAAGGCAGGTAGGACAGGTATGTAAGTAAGTACCAAGCGTGACACGGGCGTGGCTCGACCACGTTTGCAAAAACAAAATGGCTACCGCGTGCACACGAAAAAATGAAAAGCTTGCTGTATGCTGTAGGTACAAACCTGCGTGCTGTTGGATTAGTGTGAAATAGTGCAATTGCAATGAATTATGCACCCAAAAGCAGCTATAGGTACATAGACACATATAACTCGTAAATAACACGCAGCGTTGTTGTAGGTACTGTATTTAGAAACCAATAATAATAGGCATTGCTAGACCCAAAACTAGAAAAAACACGTTAAATGAGCTATATGCTCTTGCAATAGATACCTTTGATAGTAGTTAGTTATGCTCGATTCCACTAATAAGTACCTAGGTAATCCTGCACCATGTACATACATGGGTACACGCATGTAGGTTGCGAAAAAGCTGAACCTATGCAAAGTAGGCACCTAAATATAGGTATTAATACGCTGGCACAAAGAGAGGCACACTGAACTCGGGGAATAAAATAGGTAGGTAGAAAGGAATGGGCACTTCACTTAACTTAGGTTAGGCCTCCAGATGAAATGCTGCAGGTCCCGTCGTGAAAGCTCCTTTCTCCCGTTGTAGATAGTCCGCTGCGAGTCGTAGCCTCAGCATACGCGCCTTCCTCTTGTATCCGTTTATGTCCTTTTACGGTCGCCAATATGTCGAAAGCCGCCGTGTTATAGCCTCGACGCAGGTGAGGATGCCGGAGGAGTTAATTCAAACTAGTTTTTGTATAAAATAATACTTATTTAACCGCCCCTTTTGCGGCATCAAAAGAAAGTTGCTTACAGATCACAGTACAGGTTATTTTACAGATACAATTTAAAGGACGCGTGGCGCGCGAGTGTTTTCGAATGTATACGTCTTTGCGCCAGCGCTGACTTGGGTGGAAGAGAGCGTTGCGAGCCGCGGCCGCGTCGATGTAGCTGCCCGCGCGTCCCGCAGTGCCCCCCCCGCTGGGTTCCCCGCTTGGGAAAGGCTCCCTAAAATATGGGAAGCCGTGACAACAACCATAAAACAAATAGTAGTGAAGTAAAAACACTAAAACAACATTTACAACGTCATGAAACACCAAGCTATAAAATTAGCACACGCCGCTCTCGCTCACACACTTCTTCTGTCTCACTCGCACGCGTCAGCTGATTTACATTTTTATGAGAGTGCACCAGCTCATTAAAGCAATGGACAGGGAAAAAACAATTACTTTAGATTTGAGATAGGAAATGACGGGGAGATTGCGACCTGCGTAAAATAACGTAAACTGTGACGCGCTTACACCGCGCAGCGAAGGTAACAATTATATCTATGTGTGGTCTATCTATGTACTTATATACTCAATAATAATGTAAATATTCAAAGAAACCCAACTAGAAATAGTCAGCATTTAATAAAAATATAACAAGGACCAAACTGCATTAAAATTGTGAAAATGTTGTTTGCTAGCTGCTACTTTGGAATGTTTGTAATTTCTTTCACTACAACCATGCCTTTTGTACATAAGCAAGACATTTTTTTCGCATACGAAAGCCATATTTAAAAGGGCGATAGTTAAAGCTAGCGCTCTAGCACTAAGCAATTTACTTTATACAACCGTACAAAGTAAATTGCTCACACCCAGCAATTTATACAACCGTACAAAGTAAATTGCTCACACACAGTAATTTATACAACCGTACAAAGTAAATTGCTCACACTCAGCAATTTACTTTATATGTACAAACAATCGTACAAAGTAAATTGCTGAGTCTACGAATAAATGCTACTCGTAAAATTTGATTTTTTGATACTTTACTAAGTACAAATTCAACAAAACATATTTCGCATTTGGAAAGCAACAATAGTCATCTAAAGTGACTGCCTATATATCTATCTATATCAATTGAAGAACTGTGTTCTTGTCGGTGGGCCAACGAGAGCATATTCAAATCAATTAAAGGAGAAAGCAGATGCATCGTATAGGGAGATCAAGTTGATGGCTGAGAACCGCGAGACATGGAAATTACCAACCAACAAAAAGTGACTAGAAAAACAAAATTATGATGGTCTAATTGAAACGTTGAGGCCGGCACTTTGTTTGCTCTACTAAAGCTATAGACGCGATATTATTGTATTGACAGCCTCCGTGGTCCAGTGGATAAGGCGTTTGCCTGTTGACCCGGGGGTCGTGGGTTCGATTCCCACCGGAAGCATACTTTGATTAGTTGTTTCCAGTTTGGTTAGGACATTGCAGGCTTGAATCACCTGATTGTCCGATAATAAAGATGATTCCGTGCTTCGGAAGGCACGTTAAGCCGGTGGTGCCGGCTGCCATCTGGTAGTCGTTAAAGGAACCACGTCAGAGGCCGAGAGGTGGTTCCGCTGAACTCTGACACCAGGGCATGCATGGTCGATTGACCGTGTCGCCTACTCGAAATGATGATGATGATGATTGTATGTAATCACAAATATAAAATCTTGGTCATCACAGCATCGTTCCGTTCCAACTAAGCTCAGCCATCAGAACGTAGAAATCACTCGGATTAATTTCCTCTGATTCCGCCATTATCAAAACAGTCACGATTCGCCACCGACCACCTATCAAATAGACCTGTCATGAGAAGCGACGGCCCATTTTCCAGGCGACCGCATAAATGCATTCTTTTCTCGATTGGACGTCACCTGCACCTCTTCTATTAAAATTTGTGATAGCGTGAAAATGAAAGTTTAAATTGAGTTCTATTCTAGAAAAATATATTAAAACAAATGACGCATGTGCAATATCAACTAAATTGCAACAAAGTCAGCTTCTGTTGGTCTGTCGTGCCTTTATTTTGTAATTTTTACAAATATTCATATCATTATAGTTAAAATTTAGATTTATTTTAAATTCATGTTTATAATAGAGCATGCATGAAAAGAGTGGTGGATGTAGATGTAGCAAAAGAGGTTTGTAAGGATCGTAGCAAGATGAGATTCATAGTTTATGCCTTCCCCCATGGGAATAAGGCGTGATAATATGTATGCATGTATGTTGTAATTTGAAGAATGAGTAACAAATAATTATTTATTTTTCTGTTAATTAATATTTCATTAACCGTGTCTATGAAAATATTTATCAATGGCCTTTTATAATAACTTTTATTTAATTGCTAGCAGATATAAAGTAACGTCAATCTATTAAATGACAACAGATACAATCATAATACTAAACGAATTACCTTTGAGTGTCCGAGTGACATGTGAGTGAGTCCTAGGGCTTTAGCTGCAGAGAAATCTGACCACTCAGTAGCTTTACTATTTTTGTGTTAATCTTTATTCCAAAATACCTCAATAATTTATTACTAGCTCGTCTGTCGATCCCTCGGGAATAGTACTTTTTTCCGGGATAAAAAGTAGCCTATGTCCTTCTCGGTACTCCAGAGAATTTGTACGCAAAATTTCATGATGATGGGTTCAGTAGTTACGGCGTGAAAGCGTAACAAACAAACAAACTCACTTTCGCATTTTTCATTAGTTAGGATTAGGATAGGAATACGATTATATTTTAAATTATGAGATGACTTTTTCCTGAGAGGGGCATACATTTTATATCTTACTTCACAGTTCTTCAGTCAGTCTGCGAAAATGGCAGCTGCAATGTTGCCGACATATCACTCACAATCAATCGCGGTAAGTCTTGTTGTGAAAATATGTATTTATTACCAATAAAGATCAGAGCCAGCTTGTTTATTTATCACGTAGTTGAAAACAATCGGCACACCATCACGTCCCGTCCCATAGCTCGAGCCTGCCTGCCCAGACATTCGATATTGAACGCGGAATACTGGATTACCGGTCATCTTGTTTCTTAGATTTTTTTAGATGCATTCATGTTTCTTGGGAGTTATGCTATTAAATCTTATACCTTTAAACGAGCAATTCTTGTATATTTATTTATTTTTAAAAGCGAGAGAGGCGAGCTCCCTGGCGCAGTGGTTAACACGCCAGCCTGCGACACGGGGTGCCCGGGTTCGATCCCCGGTCAGGTCAAGATGAAAAATGATCTTTTTCAAATTGGCCTGGGTCTTGGATGTTTATCTATATATGTATTTGTTATAAAATATAGTATCGTTGAATTAGTATCCCATAACACAAGTCTCGAACTTACTTTGGGGCTAGCTCAATCTGTGTGATTTGTCCGTATATATTTATTTATTTATATGTAATGTATGTATATAAATTTATTTCTATGATCTCGGAAACGGCTCTAACGATTTCGCAGAAATTTGGTGTGGGTGTTTTAGGGGGTAGATTTATGTTTGGGAAAACGCGTGTTTTCGGGGTTTCATTCGTTTTTCTTTGCAGAATATGGTCGCTAATTTCGTCCCTCTGGTCCAGCGGGATAAGACGCGGACGACAATAAACGAGTCTATGGTTCGAATCCCGCTCGGTGACTTACTTTTGTTTTTATTTATATGTTCAAGTTTATATATATATATATAAAAATTTTAAATTTTCATTGTTTTTAGAGATTTTATTATCTCTATGGTTTTTAGACAAGTTTAGAAAAATGTAGTTAATGATTGAAATAACAATATATATTTCTCATAAATATAGATTATCACCATAAACACCACCATATTACAATAAATAGTAATAATCGGTCGCCCAGGTACTAAATAAATAAATACGGTCAAATCACACAAACTGACTTCTGTTTCTCACAAGACTTGTGTTACGGGATACTAACTCAATGATAATATATGTTATAACAGATATAGATTAACATCCGAGATTCAGGTCAGTCTAAAAAAGAACATTTTCCATCCATACCTAACCTGGGATCTAACCCGGGACCTCTGGTGTGAGTCACACCAGAGGTCACCGAGGGACAGCTGGCATGATACCATGCCACAGATGTAATGAAATTTCCTTTCTCACAAGATCTCTCTTTTCCAATTCAATTATCCGAGTGTCCTGGTTGCATGTATAGCAGTGTTACATCTGAGATCAGGGTTCGGTGTTTAGACAGCATATTATTTTGTACTGTGAAATTGATTTATGAAGAAAATAGTTTAAAAGTTTTTAAGGGCTTGCTGGCTATTTACAGCAAGCTCTTAAAAACTTTAAAACTATTTTCGATCGCCAGCCCGTCAAGGAAATTGTCTTTTGGTTAATTGTCTCGACCTACTTTCGAATGAAAATCACAATATTATTTTACCTATTTCTCGTTAACCCAACTTAGTCCTACACCATTAGATTTAGAAATAATAGAGACATCCTCAAACTTTGTAAGTCGGTGAATTCTCTGCAACTAGGCCACTAATAGGGTGCTTACCCGACATTATAAATACTAAGTAATCGTAGGTACCTGGCATCAACCATCAAGTTTAACCACACGATATTGCCGCTCAATGCTGAAGCAAAATCAATCTTATTACGTAAAGTTAGAGTTTAAAGTTGTGCAGCAATAGCAGCCGTTAGAGATACAGCTCGTACCGCCGCAGTAACAGTTGCCCCTTTAATGGCGAGACTGTAATTTATATTAAACAAGAAAGTTGCAGGACTATTTTGTAGCGGACGGTGCCGTGTCTAGGCGCGACACCACCATTCAACTGTTTTAATCAATTTCCAAAAAAAAAGGAAGAGGCAATTTTATTTCATTCATAGGTACTATTACAACTTTTCCTATATTTCCTAATGAGTAAAAATTATGTAGATGAAAATATCTTTGAAATCGCTACCAACAGTCTTTGAAATCGGAACAATAATGCAGTGCATCGCTGACATAGGTAATCGTACGTACCTATTTCACAAAATTACAGGATAGAAAAATAAAGAACTTTGGAGGCGTTAATTAATCTCCACCAAAACCAGAAAATGAAGCAACAGGCCATTCTGCAAAATCAGCAAAGAATTGAAGAGCCGCCGACCCTCTATTGCTGCATGCATAATCGTTGCATTGCGATTGCAAGCTGACGCGGGCAGTTGCTGGGTCCTAAAACTGTTATTTAATTGCCCTACAATTTTTTTTGTGGAAACGAACACAGAACGATCATAGGGAAATAGGTAGGTTTGACAGCCTCCGTGGTCCAGTGGTTAAGGCGTTTGCCTGTTGACCCGGGTCGTGGGTTCGATTCCCACCGGAAGCATACTTTGTTTAGTTGTTTCCAGTCTGGTTAGGACATTGCAGGCTTGAATCACCTGATTGTCTGATAATAAAGATGATTCCGTGCTTTGGAAGGCACGTTAATCCGTTGGTCCCAGCTGCCCTTTGGTAGTCGTTAAAGGAACCACGTCAGAGGCCGAGAGGCGGGTCCGAAGAACTCTGACACCAGGGTGTGCATGGTCGATTGACCGTGACACCTACTCGAAATGATGATGATGATGAGGGAAATAGGTGAATGTGACGCCTCCGGCGGCTCCGGCTAATGAATCCGAAAATATTTTGGCTTGGTGTTGCCATAGATAATATTGTTGCCAAAGGTCTCACAAATAAGGAAGACGATGTCCGTACAAACTCTCTCTAGAGCGGACTCTGAGCATTGCTACTGAAAATACAATCGGGAAAATGTCCTATGGGAGGAATATTTCGAGCAGGTAATAATTATTTACTCACTAGGCGGCAACAAAAAGACGTATATAAAAACTAACCAATTAGATTGTGGTAGGTAGTTTATAAAAAAAATCTAATACTTTTTTAAAACATAACCAGTTCCTATCGTAATTTGTACTAATACGCAATGCTACTTTCTTTCAGTCCTGTGATCAAAAGTAGATAACATACAAAACAAACACCTAAGATTAGGTGTTTGTTTTGGCTGAAGATAATGCAGTAAATATCTATAGTAATAGTAAATTTTTATATTTTATTATTCTATTTTTGTGTATCAATAAATATTCGGCAAGGATGTAGCGACAACGAGGCTTGTAATTAAAGTGGAGGAGCTATTCGGCAACAGCGCGCCGTACTCAGAGCACGGCCCGCGACACACGTCGGAGCATCGTGTATGCAAATAACTGCATGATTTTCATTGTCAGCTGAGAGAATAATCATGTTAAGTTATTCGGCAATGCCTTGCCGTTCTCCGGACCCTGTCCATGCCGCTTGCCGGCGCGTCGTGTATGCAAATTATTGCTATTGATTTTCATTGTCAGCGCCAATAATTGCTGACAGCTTATCAAGAGAGAATAATCGTGAAAAGTTGGCTTTATGAAAATGCTTTTGTGAATATTGTACATTATTATCGCACACTGAAAGGTACTGTACATTGCAATTATATTGCATCCTGCTATCCTTCTAATTATGCTAGCAGTTTCTCGCAGGATTATTCTTGTCATAACTAATATTATAAATGAGAAAATGAGTTTGTTTGTTTGTAACGCTTTCACGTTGTAACTACTGAACCGATCATCATGCAATGAATACACGTTATGTTGGGTACGGAGAAGAACATAGGGTACATTTTATCCCGGGAAAAAGTACTGATCCCGAGGGATCGATACTGACGCGGGTGGAGCCGCGGGCGAAAGCTAGTTTAATATAAATTAACCGACTTCAAATCTGTAGTTTAGTGACTGATACACACCTAACCCTCTATCTTTAAAAACTGCTGAACCGATTTTGAATTACTCATTTATTTTCAAATATACACGGTAAAGTTTTAATCGTTTTGGACCCTTAAAGGAATGATTCAGCTCGTCGATATGAAAAACTTATCCTGTGGGACCAATGCTGTAAAGATATTTTTATGACACTTGCGACCACCAATCTCAGTGGGGTTCGCGTCCGGATTGCTTAACGCACGTAAGCGCCAATAATGTTATGTTAGAATATAATAATTTATGGAAAAGATATACATTATAAGTGCTTACGTGTCTTAAGCAATCGTAAGTAGTGCAAATATCTAACAAATACAAGTCAAAAATTTAAGAATTTTTATTCCAAATCCGTCACGTACCGTCACAATACAGTAATTAATGTGTTTGTAATAAATAAAATCAAATCATTGAACCGATTTTAAAATTTATTTCACCTATAGAGAGCTACATTATAAGCGGATAACATAGGTTATAAGTTACGCGGACGAAATCACCTAGGAATATTGTAAAAATCTCATTGAAGTTATGTTAAACTCTTATTACATTAAGAAATAAGATGTGATGAAGAAATCCCACGCAGACCGGATTCTAACATTGTGAATGCAAAAAACCCTTTTAAAAATAGTAATGTTTATTCAAATCGTAAGTTGAACAAGATATCTAATTTGAAATAACACAGTCTAGACAAGCTGTTGTTAAGTTCAGGCGGTATCAGAAACAGACCAAGACAACTTCCAGTTACGTACATTAGAACGGAAGGCTGCGTTTACACTGCTTATTTATTCGGCAACCTGATGGTTTAGATTATTCTGAATCACAGGGCCCAAGGTTTAGTGCAGGGCTCGGATTCGACCCTCATCTGGTCAAAATGGAAAACAGTATGTTTCAGATCGTCAGGGCACAGAGTCCTGTTAATTTTTTAAGTGTATCTCTCTTTCTAATTTTAGCATTTTTGGTCGGCTGTTATGATCAGTGTTGTGCCGTGCTCGAAATTTCCGAGAATGGTGAGAACGGATCGGGAACTATTCCCGAGAATGTCTTCTTCTTTCTCTCGAGTGCGGAAACTATTGAGAAATTCTCGAGAATTTTTGGAAATTTCCCGCAAATTTCCATGAGAAGGAATTTATAAGAACAGAGAATTTCTCTTCGGCACATCACTCGTTATGATTCGGAGCATCGGGTCCACAGTCCACTACCTTGCAAAAACGCATGCTGTCCATTAGAAGGACCAAGAAAGTGACCAATGTAAGCGTTCTACAAAGGGTTGGCCAAAAGCGCAACCTTATGCTTACGGTAAAGAAGCGGAAAATCTCCTACCTTGGTCATGTGCTCTGACACCAACGGTATGACTTCCTACAGC
Source organism: Elegia similella (assembly GCA_947532085.1). Lineage (NCBI taxonomy): Eukaryota > Metazoa > Arthropoda > Insecta > Lepidoptera > Pyralidae > Elegia > Elegia similella. The sequence continues at coordinate 877,275 of OX383939.1, forward strand.
TCATAATGATGGGCAAAGTTGCTGGAAAACGCAAGGTGGGAGGAAGAAGGAAGTCATGGTTGCGGAACATAAGACAGTGGACCGGGATTACTAAAGCGGCTGAGCTGTTCCGTCGAACCAAGAACAGAGATGACTGTACCAAGCTGATCGCCAACCTTCAATAGTTGGAGAGGCACCATAAGAAGAAGAAGACCTTGCTACAAGTTGTCTGCCTTTCTTTGGATACGTCCTTAAATAGTAGAGAGCTGCTTTCGACAAGTTGGTAAAACGACTAATTTAAACAACTATTGTATACAGCGCCTTAGAAACGGGGTAGTTAAAATAAAAACTATTAAAGTGAATCATTTCACTACGTCCCACCCTCCCCCTCTACCCCACCTCCCCGCAATAAGTATTCTGTCTGTCCGCTTCAAGTAAATCTTCAGCTACTTTAACTGGACTAGAACTTGGTTTTGATGTTCTTTTTCATGAAACCCTTAATACCGGTAAACTAGGTTTATTTAACAAGATGTTTTGTAGCTTCCTCTCCCGGTGTCTTTCGGATGGTGTGAAAGGACGCAAATCATAATGAAAGGATACGTTTGATCCCATCTGACCTGTACCTATATTAATAAAAAATAAATAAATTTAGGGACAAATGACACACAGATTGATCTAGACTCACAGTAAGTTGTGAATTTGCCTCGTTGGATACTAACTTAACGATAATATATTTATTCATAAATACTTATATAGTATCACTTTCCATCTTAACCTGGCTGGGATTGGCCCAGAACCTTACTATTCAAAGGCTCTTGCACCATTGAGCCCAGTGGCGACCAGATTGTTGAGTACCTCTACTCTAAGTTCAATCTGTCTCATGTACAGACAGTGAAAGAAAATCGTGAGGAAATCTGCACACAGAGGATTTTTCGGAACTGTATGAGACAGGGAAACATGGCCTTCCCCAAAACACTTCATTATCCCTGTCCAATATAGTCATTGTGTGCGTTTCTTTCCTCATAATGCCATCGACAAGAGCAGCTCTTTAATATCAAAGACAATACACAGTCCATGTTTGATACTTCCATATAGGTAACAAAATATATCGTTGCTTGCTGAGCACGATCCCACTTGTGGAGTGTTACACGGTTACACAATTTATTTCAGCGGTAAAGCACGTTTTTGGTACAACGAATTGAATTGGTAAACAATACTTGTAGGTAAGCCAAATCTCTTCAGTTTTTCTGACATCCTTTTTTTTATTTGTTTTACGGCACTTGGCTTTCTATGCCTTTTAGCCCTTCATATTTTTTAACGTGTGTCATTTCATTAATGCAACGGACCCCTGGCGCCAATTCCCACGAATCCACTGGTTTGATCATAGACGACGCAGTAAGGCGGGGGCAACTACCAGACGGCTAAGTAAAGAACAGCTGCTCCGCTGCATGACAGTTTATTATAGTTATTCCACACATTGTTCATAAACATGGGCATCCAACACTAAATTACACAGATTTCACATCATAAGGTCCACTAGAAGAAATTTTCAAAACAAAAACCGTGCTGAACTCCGCATTTCCCGCCAAGAACTCCCCTGATATCCATTATGAGCGAATATCAATCTGTTCACCGTTTACCCTGAACTAAACATCCTTTAATATATTATTTCTTGAATTTTGTAAGCGCGTTGCGACAACTTTTTTTCTATTTTTACAAAATGCTAAGCATCTTGTAAGCGCGTTGTGACAACTTTTTTTAGCAACTATATTAAACATTGCGTTTCCGGATAGGCTTCATAGCAAAACTATTGATATCTAATTAAAAATGCCCGTTACAGTCTTTTTAAAGTGCTTACATAGCTAGAGACATTTTTCAGAATCTATATTTCGTGCAAGTTCCCATTTGTAAGATTAGTACGTACGCGCTTCTCAGAAATGAACAGAGCCGCAATTAATATCATCCACAAAGTTAATTGCTAAGAGTACGTGAAACAAATATACCCCTCGGGTGGCCGAACTCATTGGAACTAAGAAGTTAGTAACAAGATATCACACTGCTATGTGAGCTGCGTGGTAATGAAATAAGTAGTTATTGAACATCTAGACTAGTTATAACTGAGTATTCAGGCAGGTCTATATCTTTGCCCCAAAAAGGAATGTTATGGTTAGAGGATTTATGTATGTAAGTAGATTTTACTGTATGTTTGTTTTCGTCCGCCGCCATGGCAGAGGCAGACCAAGAAGGAGATGGAGGGACGACCTCGATAGATTTAAACATGGATGGCCAGAAGTCTGAAATGGCGAAGGAAAAGATGAGTGAAGAACCCAGGGGGAGGACTTTGCCCAGCAGTGGGACACAACACCAATAGGATAGGAAAAAAATGAGTTTTTCGTGTGCTGTGTAAAGAGGACAGCACTGGTGTTAAGATTTGTCAAGCTGCCCAAAGGTATGCGATATCATTTATCGAGTATCATGAATGACGACAGCCGGGATCAACGGCTTACATGGCTTATGAAATACAAAGGAGCTCAAATTTTTTTTAAGCCACTTGCGGTCACTCGTCCCAGCGGGGACCGAGCCCGAGATTGCTTGACGTGTGTATTTTTTCTACCGTACATTCTAAATGCCTGAACTGATTGAGATGTATAGCAAACCCCGGGCTCCGAAGCATTACAATCGATGATGCAATGCTTCGGAGCCCGGAAACCTGCTCAGGCTAGAGAAAATCGACGAAAAATGTAAAAGGATCGCAAACAAAACGTGTCACCGCAGGCACTTTAATTAGTTACCCTAATCGTCGCGCAACGTCGCACTCTCAACTTTCACACCACAGATTATTCTCTTTCAACCGTAGAATTAAAGTAAATGTTTAATTTAGAAAGTAAAATATCAAACTTGAAGTGGAAAACGAAATAAGTGCCCGCTAATTGCATTTTTATAAATTTATTTTTCTTCTTCCGTTACCTTATCCCTCTTTTTCATGCGGTGTCTGTACCGTAAATCAGTTCTCTACATTTTGTTCCATCGCCTTTTGTCGCTTCTTTCTTGTTCATAATCTCGTACAATCCATCCAACTCTTCTTAGTCGTCCTCTGTTCCGAGTTCCATTCAGTTCAAATCTAATGCCTGCCTTGTCATATGACTTTCTCTCCTCATCAAATGCCTATATTATTAATTTTTATTAATAAAACATGCATTATTAAAAGTCTATTCCGGCATCAAAGACCGAAAGCGGGCTTCCACAAACAGACATCTAGTTTTATCGGCATATTTTGTAGTTCATATTATGTGATGGTACGGAACACTTTTATACCGGGTTTTTAATTTGTAATTAGGCTAACCTAAACAAGGAAAATAAGGTAACCATGAGAATGCTTTCGTATAAAGTCGATTCCGAGATAAATCGAACATATCGAATGTTTTCTGTCACCTTGTCTTGAATCTCACGGGATAACCTCGTGAATCTGTGTCTCTACGATGCCCCAAAAACACGTAAGTTAAAGCCGCACAGTAAAGTTAACCAGTAACCGCTCGCCGGAGTTCAGGGGAGCGACGCTTACAAACAAACGAGCGGCCGTAATAATTTCAAAAGTGCTTGTTATCCACCAAAGTTATTGTTTTTTTACGAACCATAAACGAGATGTCTGTCCGTGTATATGTCTGTATATGGCATCGTAGCCAAATCATGGTTGATAACCAGCTATGACCGAGTAAGTTAGAACATCGATATGGTCATCGGGATTTATTGACGCTTTTTTGACGCTTATTAACTAGTTCCAATTACCATTGTTTTTCAAACTCATTGGAAGTCATGATTGGTTATCTCTACGATTCACAAAAACACGTAAGTTGAAACCGCACAGTAAAGTTACGAGTTACTGCTTATACCGTTTGGGTGATTTCCGTGGCGCAGTGGTTAAGACGCCAGCCTGCGACCGAGGTTTCCCGAGTTCCACCCCCGGCCAGGTCAAGATGGAAAACGATATTTTTCAGATTGACCTGGGTCTTGGATGTTTATCTATACAACTATCTATTCTAAAATATAGTATCGTTGAATTAGCATCCTACGACACAAGTTTACAACTCATTGTGGGGCTAGCCCAATTTGTGTGATATGTCCCTATATATATTTATACCACACGCCGCAGTTCACGTTAGCGACGCTTACAAATACACAGAAAACAGACGTAGTTTTCAAAGAATAATTTTGAGCTTTTTGACCAACAACGTAGTCCACAAGCATGTAGATGCTTATCAAATATTTTTTGTAAGTGTAAACTGTCATTTCATGTGTCAAATGTGATAGAAGACTTCATGCAGATACAAGTAAGACAGAAATATTTTCAGTTCTGCTGCCTGCCTAAATCTGACTTAGCCGTAGCTTCCGAAGATGTGTAAACTTCGCGCCCAAAGTTCGATAACAACTGAAAGTGGTGAATTTTTCAGTAGTAAGTTGCAACTTACAAAAAGTTCAATGAAAACGGATGAAGTAGTTACCGCTAAGCATTCTTGATGAGAGTGTGTTTTACGAATCTTGACGAGCTCTTAACGTAACAAATAACAAGAACTTCCGTTGTTCAACACCTACTTTTCTGTAACTTTATAATTATTGCCTGTTATGTTGCTTAAGCACATTGAAGAAGTGGCTATTATGTATACATAATTATATTTATTACCTAACTACACATTAGCGTATACTATATCATGTTAAAGTTGTTAGTTTACTTGTCAAAGTCTAAAACAGAGATCTTTGAATAAGTGACTATACCAAATCGCATGATGTTTCCATATAACAATCGCTCGCCTGTCCAAAACATAATGGTTGTCAAGAGATAGTCATAAATGCCATAGGATACCCATAGGTTGCTATGTTTTTAAGTCCTAAAATTAATTTCATAATGATAAATTTCATAAATCTTGAATTTAGGAAATATTTTTTATTGACCAGTGTTATTGTTTCACTTATTGTTATAATTTCAAAATAGCTCTCAAGGTATTCCACATACCGCATGATTCTGGACTCCCTGGAAATATTGCAATTATGGAATCAAAATCCCTAATAGAATTCCGTAAGAAAAAAGTCAAAAAAATTAGACACTATCGTAATTAGACGAGCTGATCGGTGAATGTGTATGGAGGGAACTAATTTTTCTCGCGGGTTTATATCATTATAGGTATTCTGATCCCGTCATTGCAATATTGACAGGCATACAAAATCATTTTGTATATAATCATTTAAAAGGTATGTTATAGCCAATACGCATTAAACCAGTTCAGCAGCTAAACATGCGTGTAAAGTAATCCAAGGAGGGTACAATCGTGAGATACGATTGTTTGTATGGTAGAAGTACCAAAGTTAAACTATTTATTAACAAAAGTTATTCGCACTACAACTTTTACAAAATAAAATGTATTTATTTCATTTGACCGATTTGTATAAGTGTTTCGCATATCAATCAAAATCAAAACTTTCTGTCAAATTCACTGTACTGTACATATATAGTGTAATATAAATAAATAAATATATACGGACAAATCACACAGATTGAGCCAGCCCCAAGGTAAGTTCGAGACTTGTGTTATGGGATACTAACTCAACGATACTATATTTTATAACAAATACATATATAGATAAAAATCCAAGACCCAGGCCAATCTGAAAAAGATCATTTTCCATCTTGACCTGGCCGGGGATCGAACCCGGGCACTCCGTGTCGCAGCCAGGGCTGGCGTGTAACCACTGCGCCACGGAGCTGTCCAATATAAAGATAATCTGGCCAGGTGGGGAATGATCGACACTCAGTAACCATACTGCCAGACATTTTAAGATGTGTTAATCTATAGTTTGTGAGCTATAGTTTGTGGGAAGAAACCATTCTTCCCACAAACCATAGCTCACTTAATACTTGTCCCGAGTGCCCAAACACCTGCACTTTGATCGACTTAGTTGTTTGCTGCTAACAAAAGGGCTATCGAAGGCCCTATTGGTGTGACAAAGTTCAATACTGTACCATCGACATGCAAATAAAAGTGTAGAAGATACAGATTTTGAAGAAGGTCTATGTCACCCTAATTTCCTTGCGAATGTATATTCTTTTAAGGATTCTGCTTCCATCATTAAAACATTGAGAAGGAGTAAAAATCAGTCTGTATTTGCCAAGATGTTCGTTTGACGGTACTCTGATTACATAATAGTTTCCTTTTGATATTATATAATGACGGACATGTCAAAAACCTCTGACGTGACACCGCAACCGCCAATTACGCGGCTAGCCCTCCTACACGAAATCGCATCATATTTTTGACACAATCGCGAAATTATACACGGGTCGAAATTACACCGTCCCCTATTTTTGACATAATGTAAATTTGAATGGCGCTATTACGAACATCTACTACTTGTGTTTTGTCATCGGCTGTCGGTATCACATGATGCCCGCGAGTCCTCCCGTGTGAGTGTGGGTTTTATCATCCAGTCTATTTTACACTTCGAGACTTGTTTAATTAACAGGTGAAAAAAAACTGTTGCAACCCTAAGGACACTTACAATTTGTAAATTATAAAAAAACCGCATTCCAATTCATCTTTATTTTTGGCGATAACTAAGAACTTAGGTATCAAGCTATCAAAATGGTAACGCTGCTCTTTGCCACCTGAGAGGCCCGAGTTCAATTCCCGATTGATTAATTGATTTGGTCAATTGGTATTATTAAATTATTTCGATTTTATTTGACAATTCTCTACGCTTACTGAAAATTTGTTATCTTCGGAAAACTCTATAAACAAAAAATATATAGAAAGTCAACTGAAAATTTAAGAAAATAAATTGTTTCAATGAAATGCCGAAATCCCATATTACTTTACAAACACACAACGATTAACGTGGCTCTTATAAACCCTATTATAAGCTGGGGGTTAACAGAACTAGGCGGAAAAATATTTTGCAAATATTCTTTAACGTTTTATGGTAATTCGCAAGTTTTCATATAAAATTATTCTGCTTCGCACCTCACTCAACACGAAAACCGCATTAATGCCCGATCCAGCCATCTTTATGTAAATTATTAGACCGTCATTCCGCGCGGACCCGGGGACTATTATATGTATGTTTATTTGGTTAGAAAATAAAGAAGACATAGAACTACAACTTCATACAATGAGGAAGTCTTCTTTACTTTAAAACTACGCAAATATATATAAATACTGTTTACATAGGAGAGGAAACCTAGCGTCGTGAAATACAGATTTGTAGGTTCGTTTTACCACTAGTCTCCCAAAATGTTTGTTTTTTTTTTAATGTACACGTAATTTAATTAAGGCGTGTATCACATATATCAATTGGTCGATTGACTGTGACACCTACTCGAAATTATGTAAAAATAGGATTTAAATTAATAAATATAATAAAGGTTTGACGTTGCTTTTACCTTTTATCTCCTCAAAAATGAAATACGAAAAATAATATACAAAATTAAATATTTGATGAATTGAACGATAGTTGTCCAACCTAGAAAATGTCCAGCGTAGTAAAATGATCAACTAAAATTAAGAACTCAGTTGCTTTATCTTCTACAAATGGTAACAACGGCAGTAAGCAAGCACAGAACACGTAAAATGGATTTTGTAACACTTCTGTAATATTTTTATTTGGCGGCCGGACCCGTGGTCCATTCTATGTAGTATGTATGTGGCCGGCATCCATCAGGTTTCTCTGAGGGAACGTAAACGGTGAATTTGTTATTTATACGCGGCTCTGCGTAATGGCGGCGGACTGAATGTGCCCGGTGATACATTGCTATGTAAATGCTGAGAACCTCGTTTGGAAATAAGAATATTGAGGGAAAATGTATGAAGCATATTAAGAGTTTTTGGGCTCCTTAAACGACTTGGGTCAACTGCCATGCATTGGAAGGTCGGTAAACAAATGTTCACAAATCTTTGTTTAGTGACACATGTCCCGATGGCTGTGTCTATCTGTGTGACTGTTTGTCTGTAAACAATTCTTGAAAATTAAATTTGACCGGTTGAAACTAGGCCTCGTCCAATCCACAAATTAACTTAATCGAATGGTAATGGGAACTGAATAAAATAAATAAGAAAATTCTTAGTTTTTAGGGTTCCGTACCTAAAAAGGAAAAAACGGACCCCTTATATGATCACTCGGTTGTCCGTCTGTCTGTCAGTCTGTCAAGTCAAGTCCTTTTTCTCAGGAACGCGTAGAGATATCAAGCTGCAATGCATATCAAATACTCAGGTCTGCTGTCCCTTGCAGTTGTGAAAAAAATCAAGCTTCTGAGCCAACGCAATCAAAAGCTGGTTATGTCGCAATTTTTCGTGTTTTTTCGACATTCGCAAGGGAATCAAAACCTACAGGGTACTTCCCGTGACCTCAGAATCTTGAAATTTGGTACGAAGCAACGTCTTATAGCACAGATATAGGAAAAATTGCGAAAAGCATAGATTTTGAGTAACATCATATAAAAAAAATATTTTTAATAATTTCAAACTTATTATATACTAGGAACTCGGGAATAGTACTTTTTCCCGGGATAAAAGGTAGCCTATGTCCTTCTCCGTACTCGAGAGAACTTGTATGCAAAATTTCATGATGATCGGTTCAATAGTTACGGCGTGAAAGCGTAACAAACAAACAAACATACTCACTTTAGCATTTATAATATTACTAGCTTTCGCCCGCGGCTCCGCCCGCGTCAATGTCGATCCCTCGGGAATAGTACTTTTTCCCGGGATAAAAGGTAGCCTATGTCCTTCTCCGCACTCCAGGGAACTTGTATGCAAAATTTCATGATGATCGGTTCAGTAGTTACGGCGTGAAAGCGTAACAAACAAACAAACAAACAAACTCACTTTCGCATTTATAATATTAGTAAGGATAAGGATACTAGCTTTCGCCCGCGGCTCCGCCCGTGTCTATGTCGATCCCTCGGGAATAATACTTTTTCCCGGGATAAAATGTAATGCCTATGTCCTTCTCCGCACTCCAGAGAACCTGTATGCAAAATTTCATGATGATCGGTTCAGTAGTTACGGCGTGAAAGCGTAACAAACAAACAAACAAACAAACAAATTCACTTTCGCATTTATAATATTAGTAAGGAATTAGTAAGGATTATGTACGGAGCCCTTAGTGCGCGAGTCCGACTCGCACTTGGCAGGTGTTTAACTTTCAGTAACGTCCTATTTGGACGTGTTCGATGAATAAAAGAAACACTACGCGAACGCAACAAAAACTATTTCCTAAATAAAATTTGAAATACATCCGATCTCTTTCTACTCTCAACCTTACCATTGTTAAGACGTCCGGTTGAGGCGGAACGTGCGCCCGATAAACACACAGGCTCATTGTGATTCGTTGGACGCGCGGACAATACTTCCCCGAAACTCATTGAAATGCTACTAAGCCCCTTTTGCACTACTTGCGTACTTACCTTAGTTGGTAAGTAGCGAGTATAAAAAAATATTAGACGCGAGTGATGAATTTTATATCGAAAATTGTACCTTTGTATGAAATATTTAGTTAGACTGGATGTTGTATGGAATATTTATACATTTCTCTCATATTTAACACGAAAGTCTCATATTGGATTTATTACGCATGGTGTGATTGATTAAAATTTTACATCTAAATAAATAGCAATAATAATAACGAACATAAGGTGTACTAGCTACTAACAGTCAAAGATCGTGTGAGAAATTCCGCATTCACGGCAGTCTCCATGTCCGTGACTTAGCGGACAAGAGAGCCTTCGCTGGCACGGTCACCGGAAAATTCTATAGAGACCAAATATCTGGCTATGCCGCTTCCGTCGGGCCTCGGAAGAGAGCGAAACCCACAAAATTAAAGAAGACGTGAGGGTGCATATGCGTCCCAATGCTCTCATACCCTTAAGGATTCTGCAGAGCGCGCGAAGTGGAGAAGAAAAAGACGGAACCCCGGGGTCCGAAGCTCTCCAGCTGACGATGCAACCGGGACACACTTCGATGAGAAAGAATTTGTGACAATGACGACGCTGTGACTGATTTGATGACACATAAAAGAAGTGGAGTAAAGGCAAGTGTTTAGTTCCAGTAATAAATGTCAGTCGGTTCGAATGTTCAAACGCAGCTTCTAAATTCTCAAAGGAACTTGCAGAATTTACGCACGTTATCGCCTCTGAAATACTGCCGACGGGAGATTGGCCCCTGAAGGTACTGCCTTGAGTTCACTTACAAGACAATACTTGTTGGAGATCGATAGGTTGATTGTATTGTACGCACTAGATTGATGAACTTATTGGTTAATTACTCCGATATCCTATACATATTACACATATTATCACGTCTTTATCCCTTACGGGGTAGAAAGACTTCAACCCTCCTTGGATAACCAACCCTCCTTGTAATTTGTTGGTTGTGATGTCGCATTGTTAAATTAATAGTTTACTTAAATAAACCCAGTCTTTTGTATTTCGGTCAAAAATAATCGCGTCTAGAATCTAGACATCTTTACCTTACTGCAGTACACAAATCTATCAATAAGTATAATCATCATCATCGTCATTTTAGTCTTCACTGCAGGACCATGACCCTCTGTACTACTGGAGCCATACTTGGCCAGAGCAGACAGAGGATTTGGCCTACACTCTCTTCGCTGGCCAGACGGGTTGGAAAGGTCTCATTGATGTTTATGAGCTTTGTTTAGCTTGTATTTCCTACAGTCAGTAAGTATAATAGAGGGCAAATATACCGCAGATAGCCCCAAAGGGTGAGCATAATCTACCCACGAAACAAATCAGTACCAACACGTATTATAAATATCTATATAAAGATAATCTAATAGCCTCGGAGAACAATACAGCATACATAAAGTACACCCACGCAAACTATTTTTATGAACATGTTTCCGGCTTGAGGGAGGCTCGTGGAGATTCATTGTGAGAAGTAATTACTTTATCAGTATGGCCACACTAATCACACGCCTTCTTAATACATATTACATCAGCCTTGCTAGTCAATTAATCAAAAATTCGTATTTGTTTTGGGCTAAAGTGGCACGTGTGTGGATGCAGCTAAAGGCATTTTCTACCCATTTCCTTAACCCAAAACCTAACGTAGACTCTGTCAGATTTAAGGAGGGCAGCTGAGGTAGCTCATCAACCGCTATCTTCATTATAGTGGTCAGTTAGTAACTAGCCGAGATAAACATTAACAGCAGAGAAAACCGAAAATTATTGCGCACTACAGATACTAGAAGAGGGAAAATGTTAGTTGATTCCTATTATGAGACACGATGATTTTTCAAAATAATATTGGAAGGGTAAGTAGAAGGAAGGAGAGGAAAGGGACGACCTAGGGATAGTTTTATGGGACAAATAAAAAAATAGGCTAACGTTAAAACTCACATCATCATCTGCCTCACCTTATTCCATTATTTGGGGTCGGCGCAATATGTCTTGTTCTTCCACAAAATTCTACTTTCAACCACTCCTGCATGCACTCCCATTTCCTTCATATCTTTTTTAACACAATCCATCCACCGCTGTTTTGGTCTACCTCTACCTGTATATAACCATCCACTTTTATGTTAAGTCTTTTTCGGTCAGATGTTGTTCCTCCTTTCTCATAACTAACGTTAAAACTTACATGGAAGTAAAAAGATTAGCTTTAAAGAGGGAAGAAAAGAATTGGTTACTCCGCAGACAAGAGCTTAACTTTTAAATTAAATCAGAGAAGAAAAAAACATATGCTTTAACAATCACTTTCTTTGACGCAACACAGATCTTGTGTATTGGGTTTGTGCAGTTACAAAGAAATATATTCATTTGAAATGTATGCAAATATTATTGGGGATATGATTTAAGCATAAAGTTATAATTTTTGGGTAATAAGCGAGAATGGTTATAAAAATCATAAGGAAGCAAGCGGTATTACTGGAAATTATCAGTGCCATAATCTTACTAATGGCCAGTAGGCCCAGTGATCCAAGATCTATATAGACGACTTTTTAAAGTCTCGCGCCGATGATAAAACAATATTTTTTGGCATTTTAACGACCGACGCAAACATATTTGTGAGTCAAATATTGCTTGTATTAGTACTATATATAGTGTGGTTTCAGCTGAAATTGTGTATACAAATGTAAACAAAAGAAATTAAGAACTCTTCAAGATGGAAAATTATCTTTTTTCAGATTGACCTTGGTCTTGGATGTTTATCTTATATCGTTGAGTTAGTATCCCATAACACAAGTCTCAAAATTACTTTGGGGCTAGCTCAATCTGTGTGATTTTTTTCCGTATATATTTATTTATTTTATATTTATTTAACATTGAACAGCCTAGTCACACAATTTTACCGTATGAGTCTTGTTACAAATATTAAATTTTTGAAAATTTATTTTCTAAACTGCAACTCAGTAAGGACCGCGTCCTATGAAATTATGTGCAACTGAAGCTCAAACTCCAGCTAACCACAAAGGTAACTACACCTGGCAACTGTGCAAGTTGTCGGACGCTCCGGTTCTCGTCGGTCGCAACTAGTTTGAGGCGGCGCTAACAGAGTTTAAGCTAACTTTGACGTACAACCAAAAGGAAACCAGCATGATGAGGAGATTTGAAAAATAATTCTGATCACGTAAGCATCTATCTAAAAAATAGTATAGATCACACTTTTAATTTTATATTAGTACGTTAAGTTTGGTTAAAGTTGGTGGGGCAAGTCCATTTTAAAAAGTAACAATCAATAAATAAATTATATCAATATAAGATATCCCTTAAAATTTATAGCAACATTAATTATAAGCAAAAAGAAAGTAATGTAAAAGATTTTATTGTGCCGCCTTATCCGCCCATTTTTAAAATTTGAACTTTTTGTCATCGGGCCACGCGCGAGAAAAACGCTACTACGAATTTTTAATTTTTCTTGTATTTTTTTATGTGTTGTTAATTATTGGTTTATGTGCCTTTAATACACTTATTTTTACCGACGCAGTTTTTTCACTGGCCTGACCCAACTGTCACCTACAGTTCATTTTTCCATAAACGCAATATTTATATATTGACAAAAGGCAAATGTGACGTCAAATCTGGACAGATTGGTAAGACCAGACGGTCTTACCAAGGCGCTGTAATGGACTCGGCCAAAAATTTGCAAAAGTAGCAAATTTTTGGGACAATTTTCCATAGCACGAAAAACAAAAATCTACGCACGTGTATGTTCCTATTTTTTTTTAACCTATGTTGTCCTACAGCTGGGCAAAGGTCTCTCTCATCTCTCTCCACTTGTCTCGATCGGATGTTAACCTGGACCAGTCTTTTTGAAAAGTATCTAAATCATCTCTCCAGCGTTTTTTCGGCCTACCTCGGCGAAGACGTCAACCATCTTCAGGTAACCATTCTGTTGCTAATCATCAAAAAAGTGTTCGTATATCTAAACATTTTTTGTTCAACGCTAAAAATATAGCTTGTAATGTGAAAGGAATCATTGGCTTTTCACAGCTCTTGCTCTCATAGCTGCGAGTTCCCTATTGCATCCAGCAGTGATGCTTTGGAGTCCGGGGTTTACCCAACTTCACCTGTTACCTGTTCTACACCCTTTGAATATCTACACCTTGACAAAGTAATGTATAAGCAACTGAAGGTCTCATCAACGATATGACGGCCGCTGTGGAGCTGTGCGATTTCCGGCGCGGGAAAATACTTAAGTCCATTTTATTAACAGGTATTGATAGCTACCCAAGAAAGGTTAGCGACAGGCAGAAAAAAAATACAGCATGAAATCTGTCATAACACCGGACCCGGGCTCCGACGCATCACAGCTTAGGATACAACCGGGATAACGTTAAGATGAGAGAGTGAGAGAGAGGGGGAGGGTGTGATTAACGACTTGACGTCAGAAGCACCATGTGCTGCCACTCTGGCAGTACTTAGAAAGGCAAATGCTACTTCAACAACAATAATCAGTCAAGAAAAATTGAACGGGCATGGAGAAGGTTCCATACATAATTTTTGCTAAGGACCCTAATTGATCCCCTTACAATTAAACCATATAATCTTCTTGAATAACTTAAAACATATACTATGTATGTTATTATCAAAATCTTTCCGTCCCCTGGTCTCGAAGATATAGAGGGTCAGTGGTGGAAAATGGTCGATATTAAGCTTTTTTTGAATAACATTAAAGCGATTTATATTCAAATTAGAATAAATATATTTATGAACCTTAAAACAAGCACTTTCATTTGTGACCCTCAAAAGTGCCCCTGACTCATTTTTTCTTATTCACGTAACATGTTTAAGTACATATAATGTATACGAATTACGTGTATCACAAAATAGCTCTTCAGTGCGAATAATTCAAACATAAGTATATCAATGTAGCTTTGATTATTTTAAAGTGTCTGCTTCCAAACATCCCTCTGGAGCTGCAAAGCTTCTAAGCCAGGAACGAGTTTGTTGAAAAGCTCAGTGTTGTACATCTGTTCATTTTAGAAGCTGCTCTTATTAATGGACTACAGGATTTGCCGTATCTTCATCTGGTGTTAGCGCAAATTGCAGCTATGCTCTCATGTTATCTCAATTCATTCCATTTGCTTAAAAGCATTTTCACTTTTAAGTTAAAAGAGTAAGGCCCTATTGACGGAGAGGCGGCACGTTGAGCGGTGCGCGCTGTCAAAATCTCAAGCATATGGAGAAGTATGGAGCTATTCACGGCCGGCGGCGGCGTTGGTGATAAATGAGTCAAATGATATTAAATCAAATTCTAAAAACGTAGTCTAATAGTGAAAGAATTGCTTTTTCTTTACACTGAGTAACATATGAGCGGAAGTTGACACGTGGTTATACGTACTGAGGAATATCCATCCATATATTTTCTGATATGGAGAATTATATTTGAATCATTTTGTTAATCAATCAATCAAATATTTGTGAATTAAAGAATATTATTTTAAATTTTATCCCCAATTAATAATTTGAATATTTTTCGTTATTCGTTGTCAAATCTTATCATAAGTTCAGTAACCCAAGTATCCAAAAATTATCAAAAATATATTTATAAAATTTATCTTCATTACAAAACTTTTATTTCAGTACTTACGCCTCCCATCTGAGCAGAGATAATACCTGGGAGTTTGGAACTATCTGAAATTCAGTAATCCAACTAGGCAGAAGTTCAGCGTAGTTTGGCGGCGCCGCAATTGCGTTAGTGGTACGAAATCACCTTTACGGAGCCAGATCACGGAAGCAAAGTTTACATTGTGCCGAATTGCACTTCTTTCCGAGCCTGTTTAGCAATAGTGCCATTGACACTCACGAAAAACTGTTTAAGAAGGCATCTAAGACTACCTTCTAACTATAACAACCAGGACGAGAAAAATCAGGAGCGCGAGATTTTTTACATCCTATTCAGGGTTGACCATGCCCAGTGTTGCTAAAAGGGTGAAAGAGATATGAATAAACTCGCTATTACTTTTATCAAACAATGAAGCTCTTATCGGATTACACTAACTCCTTCGTTTCTAACTTCAGTATTGAGACTCGAATAAGCTAGCGAAATAAGAAACCCGAAACACATCCTTAAAATTCGTAATGACCAATGGTGGTCACAAAAGCAGTTTTACAAACTGTGCTCAGTTCTATTCAACTATCAGCTATTTACAATGAAACAATATAAGCACCAAAGAAATAACATTACGAAAAAAAAAGATTTATCAATGTTATTGCGATTTAGACTTAATTTGGTTTAAATTGAAACCTAAGATTTAATACCGCAGATTTAGCTTAGCGTAAACGACACACGACCAACTTTGCCAGGTGTATGTGCAGTGCAACAGAACTTTATCACTAATTTCACAACCCAACTTTGCCCCGCGGATTAAGTGAAGTTAGTATATCGCTTTGAGATAAAGTACGGAGTTGCTATCATGGTAATTGGCTTATGCAAGTATGAACTCATCTTTACCAAAATAGTAATATTACAACATTTTTAATACTACCAAACTAATATTATATATTATTTGCCAAAATGCAAAAGTGAGTTGTATTGTTGATGAACTTGTCATCATAATATTTTGCATACACGTTATCTGGGGCATGGTGAAAGACATGCGACACCTTTCAGCCCGTAAAAAAGAACTACTCCCGAGGGATGGACAATAATGGACATTAACCAGAGCGGAACCACGGGCGAAAGTTAGTACATACTAATCACGTCTTTAACCCACGATTTAGACGCCATAACGGAGTTGCTTTATTTTCGTTGGTTCAATTAAATTTATTGAAACGGCATAAGCTTCAAATCGTAAACTACTATTAGGCACTAATCCACTCGCAGTGAACATCGGTGGGAAAGACCTTAATCCCTTACGGTATAGACAGAGCCTAAGGCCATAAGAAGCAAAGGCCTTGAATAATTAAATAAAAATGTAAATATACATATGTATTTGAATTATTTAATCCGATCGAAGAGGACGAAATCTTGATATGTATGAGCTTCATTAAAATCAGACCACGAAGATGGCTTCTTGGAACCAAAGAGCGATTGTACCTTATCAACTCTTGGCTTTGCCTGGAAGCTCCTTTGTCTAGAGATGTTATCACAGACGGCACTTGCTGCAAGTGGCGAACTTGTTATCAATGGTTACACTGAAGCTTATCTTTCAAGGCATCTGACTGGTGCCAGTATTATAAAAATTTAACGATTCTAATGGTACCATATAATCTAAATATAAATAATATAAATGTTAAATTTGTGTGTATGTAAAGATGTTTGAAAGTTCTTAACGCATAATCTACTGTACGATAAAATATTACAATGTCATCAACAAATGTTATATGATGCTGGCTCATCAGAACAGCAAATAGGCTTTAAATTACGCGAATTAAATAGTGGGACAAAGCTAGCTCATCCATATATCAAACCAGTTTGCGTCAAAACTGTACACGGAAAACCTCAGAAGGAAGCAGTTACTAAGTATACCACGGCACTATATCAAGTAAATCTACCTTCCCATAACAATGTACTTAAGTGTCACGTACTCACTGATCACAAAAATTACTGCAACTACACCCATTGTACTAGAAAAAGCACGCAATGTCAACATTGCCCTTTCTTCAAGCCATAACGTATCTTTTTACCTACACAATAGCATTCAAAATTATTTACACAAGATCTTCTGCTTGAGAAAATTTGAAAATCTACCGTAATCTCATAGAAATAAAGACTACTACGGTGTTTTGTGTATAATTTGTTGGGTACGTTGCCATGGGAACCAGAGAAAGACGCGCCATACTTTCCGGAGATAATCTCCAAGACTCCAAACCTTTGTTTCGCCTCAACATTCGTCTTGGCTCGTTACCTCCATTTGGTGACACTAAAATTAAATCTTCGACGTGTCAATGGTCGATCATTGGTCACAGATAGTTGGTGAATTATGACTTCTTCGTAATTGTGTAAAAAACGAAAGAGCATATTACAGTACACGTCAGTACACGTCATATGTCAGATGCATTTCTAATCTAATCAAATTAAGCAGAGCTAAATTAACTAGATTTTATGATAAAATATTTTTGTATAACCTCGGGGGCAGAAAAAGCTTTTGTATGCAAAAATGCAGCTATAGTTTCCTTTTAATGAATAGCTTTGACCAATAGCGTGTCTACATTTCACACACTGCTAAACTCTACACCCACCAATGTGTACATTTTCCCACGATCCTTCCGCCGGAGGGATGATCCAATAAAACTACCGTATTTGGAGTAAAAGAAACCATACGAGAGGCGATTTTGTACAAGACTGCTCCGTTTTTGGTAAATTCAAATCTACGAACAAGCAACTTTCAGAAATAATGACTCCCTAATCTTAAGAGCCCGCCATATGCCAGGCGGCGTGGCGATACAAACTCGGATGGTCTAAACGCGTTGGCTACTTTGGATATTTTAGTTTTTTAGGAATATTCAAGGGTTATTCGAAAAAAAAAAAACATAGGATGGCTGCCTTATCTGTAATGCAATAATAATCAAAAGTTTCAAGGTTAATTTTAATGTATTTGGTGAATAATGCTATATACCGAGTAAATTAGACGTGATTTGGAGGCAACTTTGCAATTTTTTTCTATCGAGAAAATTTAACGCAATCGTGTTTTTGAGTCATATAGTTACCAGAGTTAGTCCTGAACTTTGCTGCATTTTTATTTCAACTTGAGTATTTAATTATTAGTGATATAACAGTCAATCATGCAAAGCAGTGTGAGGTAGTACGGGCCCTTAATAAAAGAAAATACATTTTACTTCAATTTCATCTTTGTAAAAAAAAATATCAAATCCAAAACTATTATTCAAAAAATAGGCCTTTGCAGGCACTTTTTCACGTCAAATCATAGGATCTAATCAAGTAATATTTATATATGTTAATTAATGTGCAAAAGCTACAGACTACTAGCGTTTCGGAACCGACCACTTCAAAGAAGAATCGCCAAAAGAAACTCTTCTTAACAGTAATGCAACAGAAAAGCCTTACAGTGAAAATCAATCTTCAGAGCCCTATGATCAGTTAGATGTCCTTTTACTATGTAAATGCTATGAAAAGAACCCTATTTCTATTCCTGTTTCAATAGGCAACCCGCTACCCGAGCGAACCCTGTTCAAGTGCATGTAATGCAGATTAGATGCACCCCGGCTGCATCCTTTGCCGTTCCCCTCTGTGGTCTCATTTACCGAGTAGTGTTTAGGGCGCATACAGCTTCACGGATGTGTACCCTTTATTAAACAGCTTGCGGTTTTCTCAATTAGTGTTGTGTAACATGAACACGTTCATTAATAACTCTGTTTACCTCTCTATCTTATTCTGTATAGCTGAGTGTACATAAATTGTAGCTTTTACGTGAAGGAAAACTAATATTAATACAAAAATCCTTAAGAAATTTGAAATCTATAAAATTAACTAATGGCTCTGTGTGAGGTTTAAGGAATTTTACTAATCCTTATTAATATTATAAATGCCTAAGTAACTGTCCGTCTGACTTCTTTTACGCTTCAACCATTGAATCAATTTGGCCGAAATTTGGTATGGAGGTAGTTTGAGGCCCGAGGAACATACATGGTGAAATTTTGATCGTTCTGGACCCTGATAGGGATATGGGAGCATGGGACCCGTGCTGGGAACTCAAATTTATTTTTAACGTTCTCATACAAATTGACCGGGCGGCCGAATTTTTTTGTATGGAACTGCCCATTTTTTTTTGAGTTCCCTGCATTGGTCCCTTAAGAAAAGTTATTCATAACGACCGACGGGCTGAATCACCCCTTTAAGAGTCCAGAACGATCAAAATTTCACCGTGTATAGTAGAGGAGGACATAGAGTATCTTTAATTCCGGGAAATTCTATTGCTCCTCATGTATCGACATTAACGCGGGCGGAGCCGCGGACAAAAGCTAGTTTCTAATAATTTCTAAGAATTTGTTTAATCAGGTATGGTTCTAAATTAATGAATATTTAGATGATACATTCTTGGACGCTTGGATAGTTGTTTCGAATATATACTTTACCAGACCATTATCTGTGGATGATGCGACTGAATTTACCTGTAACAAAAACACATCTCGTAAGACAATTGAATCACAAAGAACTAGGCAAACACTCGCAAATCTTTCAATTCGAAATCGTGAAAGGCTTTGGAAATAAATTATAGGATGGGATGAAAGTCTTCTTAGTATTTTTTTTTAATTACATACTCTCACTTTCTACTCATAATTATTTACACCTCTGTCTTTTTCTCTTTCTCTGTCAGTTGTGTGTTTACTGTTGCATTCTTATCTACTATTATAATGCTTTGGAGCCCAGTATGACCTGGGTATCCCAGTATGATCATACTCCAACACATTCCGATTTATTTTATCCCCTTTGCACAAAGAGGTCTTCTTTGCTGCAACATGGACGATATGCAACACATTTGGGAACGCCAGGTCAGCATTCTTGATCTTTGGTATTTCTTGATGTTGGGTTTTTCTTTTTTCCGGTATAGGGTTCCGTAGTAAGCGAGAAATCTACAGTTTCGCCATATCCGTCACTCTGCCACGACTTAGCTCAAAGACTATCAGTACTAGAAAGCTGTAATTTGGCATGGATTATATACAGTATGATTTTAAACATTTGAGGTATATTGGAATCTTGAAAACAGAATTAAGAATTTTGATGAAGTCAAATGTCCCCCCACCCTGCAAGTAAAAGAGTGAAACAATTCAGGACTACTGTCCTTTCCATGTATAACGAAATTAAAATGAAAAAGGAAAACTATCGCAACTAAGTACGAGTAGGGTTCACAAGACAAAGAGTAATAGTCGATCAAAAAAATTGTAAGCCGTGTGGTATCCGGCAGAGTAGAATAGGACCCAAGTCTTCCTGTGGATGTCGTAGAAGGCGTCTTAGGAAATACAAGCTAAACAAAGCTTTTAATCTGTGATACCTCTCCTACCCGTCTGGCCAGCGTGGAGAGTGTAGGCCAAGTCCTATGGCTGCTCTGGCCAAGTATGGCTCTAGTAGTACAGAGAGGGTCGTGCTCCTGTAGTGTAGACATAAAAGGACATGACGATGATGAAAAAAAATGTGTAATATATTTAGCGCCACTGTTCCTGATTGGGTACAGGCGGTACAGGTATAAAATGAGTGTAGCTACGGAACCCTACTTTGCACTTGGCCGGTTTGTCCGTCTGTCTGTCTGTCTGTCGGTCCGTCTGTCACATTGCTGTAACTCATGAACCGTGATAGTTAGATAGTTGAAATTTTCACAGATGATATATTTCTGTTGCCGCTATAACAAATAGAATAAAATAAATATTTAAGGGGGCACCCATACCACAAACTAGATTTTGTTGCTCGACGTTGATAACGGCAACAGGTTCATATTCACTGAATATTTAGTTCTATATTTAATTTAAAAATAAATAATTTAAATAAAACAAATATTTAAGAGGGGCTCCAATCTATGATTTATTTGCCGTTTTTATAGATAACGGTACGAAACCCCTAGTGCGCAAGTCCGACTCGCACTTGGCCGGTTCACGAGTCCTAATGCATTTGTCACATCGGAAATGAACTGAAACAAAGCAATATCGTTGTGGTTGTGGCATACACAGGTGATCCACCCACCGTAATTAATTTAGATGTAGTGGATAGCCAGCGACGAGCGTTGATCGATTGCGTCGCCACTCGACACCCTAATTCACGAATTACTACTCGGAGCTGGGAAACGATCACCGTTCAACACCAATATTTGCTAACTATATATTTATACTACCTTTCGCCCACGGCTCTGTCCGCTTCAATGTCGCTCCCTCGGGAACATTATTTTTTTCCGGGATAAAATGTTCCCTATGTCCTTCTTCTCCGTACCCCAAATAACGTGAATGCAAAATTTCATGATGATCGGTTCAGTAGTAAAGGCGTGGAAGTGTAACAAACAAACTCACTTTGATATATTTCTAACCTCTAATGCACCCGCGAGGATGCAATTTTTAAAATCCAATTATTGGATTATTATTTTAACTAACCAGTAACTACTAATTCAATAGTATTGGTAAGTTTTGCTACATAACAAGAAACACCGTTATAATTTCATATCTGCCATTTTGCAATGAGAGGTTTTCGAACTGCAGTTATCAAATAAGCACTATAAAAAATTGACTATCTGTAAAGTCGGTTTACGGACGATAATTTTACATGATCATTATCATCATTTTGTGTAGGTGTCACGGTCAATCGACCATGCACACCCTGGTGTCAGAGTTCTTCGGAACCGCCTCTCGGCCACTGGCGTGGTTCCTTTAATGACTACCAGATCGTGATAACGGTGAGAAATATATGAATGCTGCTGCTGCTCCGGAACGTGACATTTTCGTGCGTGCAGCCGGACAAGACGTTATCACGTCAAAAGTCATGATAATATTTTGACATGACACTAATTGCCTTTTCATCAACGCCATCAAATTTTTTTTTTTACTATCTTTGGCCCGCGGCTCCGCCCGCGTCAATGTCGATTCCTCGGGAATAGTACTTTTTTCCCGGGATAAAAGGTAGCATATGTCCTTCTCCACACTCCAGAGAACTTGTATGCAAAATTTCATAATGATCGGTTCAGTAGTTACGGCGTGAAAGCGTAACAAACAAATAAACAAACAAACTCACTCTCTCAAAAAACTGTCAATAAACGTTATTATTATTATTACTTTCGCATTTATAATATTAGTAGGGATAAGGATTATTTTTTGATTTTTGAAAAGTGTCATTGCAAACTTCCTACACGTTTTCAATTAGAACTGTTTCGCTCGTCTTCCTTCATCTACCACCTTCCGCATCACGGACTCACGACAAAATAGCGTACATTGGACTAAATACGAACTTTGTCTTCCGAACGACCTTATACCGTTGAATTAGAGGCTGTACGTCTAGAAGTCTCGCTCACTGTACCCTCAATGTAAGAACCTGTGGCTCCTACAGAATCTAATATCCGTGAGATTTAACCATTCACCCAAACATCGCAACCGACACTACTCACAGAAATAATAACCTTAGTTCTTTCCCGTAATGTCGATTTTCCATTGCAAAATCTTATATCGTGAAAACTGTAGCACCAAAGTAATAAATATAGTAACAACCACGTACGTAACAATAGGTTTTCAACTTTATTTTAATTTCGATAGAGTACATTTTTCAATGATTATTTTTAGTAGTTATATTAAATTTGTTCTGGTTAGTTCCATGGCTCGTTTGAACGAAGCAAGTGACATATTAGTATGACACCGCGTGGCGGTAAACAGAGATGTGTGAAATATGAGTTGCGCTCTGGAAATCATTTTGGCAAACTTGGCTTCACACGGGTAATTTATTTTCACCATAAGATATATCTTGATACGGATATTGCTGACTATTTTAGGAATTATAATATACTAGCTTCTTCCGCGGCTTTGCTCGCATTAATGTCTACCCTTGGAACAGTATTTTCCTTCTCTGTAGGTAACTCATTTATGATGGTTTTGTAGTTAAGGCGTGACAGTGGAAAAACAAACAAATAAATACATAATATATGTATAATATAATAATAATGATTTTATAAATATTTCTTATATTTTAATGATTATTCTGCTATTTGATAAAAAACTAACAAATCAAATATTGTAAAATCGGTTTACACGTTCTTAAGTAATGAGTGTTCGAACAGACCCGACTTTGTTTTATGTATTAAGATAATATTAAGGGGGCCTATTTCCATATTTATAGTTGGTGGAAATGGGAACACCCTGAGCCGCCGGGATCGAAGATATTTCATTGAATATTGTAGCTATATTAAAATTATTATAATGTAATAATTAGTATGGATATTGTCCACACACGCTTTTTCTTGCTCTCATATCTTCGGAGGAATGAAAGAGGAAAAGAAACGCGAGCCAAAGACAAAGTACATGGACCTAGAAATAATATATAAATAAATAAATATATACGGACAAATCACACAGATTGAGCTAGCGCCAAAGTAAGTTCGAGACTTGTGTTATGGGATACTAACTCAACGATACTATTTTTATAACAAATACATATATAGATAAACATCCAAGACCCAGGCCAATCTGAAAAATATCTTTTCCATCTTGACCTGGCCGGGGATCGAACCCGGTCACTCCGTGTCGCAGGCTGGCGTGTTGACCGCTGCGCCACGGAGCTAGTCAGCTAAATAATATGAACCGGCGCGGAGAGGCTAACTTTTTACGAAACATGTGTGCACCTTAAAGAAATAGGTACTATTAAAAAATATACTTATTTAAAAGTTGTTTGAATTTCGAACGGAGGAAAATTGGATCTTTTTTACTGTCGATGTGTGTGTGAGTTTGTGTCGCGACACATTTGCATGAATTTCGTCACTTTAGGCGCGTATCCCGATTATTCTTGGATTCGTAGGCTTTTATTGCTTGGCTTAAGTACAAACAGAAAACTAAATGGAGGTGCACACGCAAACTAGCTAACATTTTCGCACACCACACCAATTAAGGAGCACAAACCCCAACATTAAACTTTTTCGTTTATCTAGCTTTCAGCCTAGCTCTGAACAACGCTCAACTTTCAGTGGCTGAGTTAATGAAGCCAGGTTTAGTGGATATCGGCAGCGGGATCAATTCCCGGCGTGGGACGAGGTAGGTGAAATGGATCTCGGCGTCAGCCGCGAGATCCATTTGAGATAGACACGCGTTTTATGCAGATTGAAACGAAAGGAGATGAGACGACAGGCAATCCGTATTGGAAGGAACGTGATACCTGATTGATCGATGCTGGAATAATTTTAGCCGTCGAAGTAGAAGTTTTTAACGATTACGCAATAATGTTATGAATGTGATTTTCTCCACTAATCCTTATCCTTACTAATATTATAAATGCGAAAGTGAGTTTGTTTATTTGTTTGTTTGTTACGCTTTCACGCTCTATCTACTGAACCGATCATCATGAAATTTTGCATACAAGTTCTCTGGAGTACGGAGAAGGACATAGGCTACTTTTTATCCCGGGAAAAAATACTATTTCCGAGGGATCGACATTGACGCACGCGGAGCCGCGGGCGAAAGCTAGTAATATTATAAAATGGAAAGATTTGATTGTTAGTTTGTTTGTATTGAATAGGCTCCGAAACATAGGCTATAGAATTAAAGATCTAAAGGTTATTGTTAGATGACAGTAGGTCCATTGACAGTTAACTAGACTTTGGAGTGTGTTAAAGTTTAAAAATAAATATAACCCATTTATTTATATGATAATATCGAGAATGCTTTTTATTGCTAGTTCTAAGTAGTATGAACTAGCTGTCGCCCGCGGCTCCGCTCACGTTAGTGTCGACCCGGCGGGAGCAGTACTATTTTATGGATGAAAGGTAGCTTATGTGTTAATTATCTGTGTGCAAAATTTCGTCTCGAAATCCGTTTAGCCTTTTTGGAGTGAAAGAGTCACAAACATCCATACTCACAAACTTTCGCGTTTATAATATTAGTAAGGATATCTGTTTATAGTTGCAGACCAAGTTGTAGTTTGTTTGTACAACGTGAAAACGTCAATAATAAAACAGCTTTGCCAAGTCTGACGACACATGCCCATCAGTCCTCTTGCTAATTCGTTCACTCTCTCCTTATATTGAACATCTTCTCTACATAGTCTATTCAAAATCATATAGTCTAGTCGTAAATAACTATGATTTTTAGACCCTTATAGGATCACTTGGTTGTCCGTCTGTCTGTATTTCAAGACCCATTTTTTTCAGGAACGCGCAGAATTATCAAGCTGAAATTCATATCAAATACTTTGGTCTACTGTACCTTAGAGCTGCGATCAAACTTCTAAGCCAACGCAATCAACAGCTGGTTATGCCGCAAATTTATTTTATTTTACAGATAAAGAAAAATTAGCCGTGTGGTATCCGGCAGAGTAGAATAGGACCACTCCAAGTCTTCCCGTGGATGTCGTAGAAGGCGACTTAGGAAATACAAGCTAAACAAAGCTTATAAACATCTAAGACACTTCTCCAACCCGTCTGGCCAGCGTGGAGAGTGTAGGCCAAGTCCTCTGGCTGCTCTGGCCAAGTATGGCCCTAGTAGTACAGAGAGGGTCGTGCTCCTGTAGTGGAGACTAAAAAGGACCTGATGATGATGATGATGAAAGAAAAATTGCGAAAAGCATAAATTTTTAGTTACATCACATAATACTAATATTTTAATTATTTCAAACTTATTATACATGATGTACGGAACTCTTAGTGCGCGAGTCCCACTCGCACTTGGCCGGTGGTTTGACATAACGTGGAGAAATTCGTTAATCTGTGTTACTCTGTCTCATAGATCGTTGTCCAAGCCGAGCGCAAAGAGAGTTCAATGCGTCTTCTAATATTAAATTTTTCAATACATATATTGATGAACGTCTAAGTAAAGGCATCCCCTGTCTTGGAGCTCCTTTGTTCCGCGATCACCGGAGGGTCCGCAGTCTAATTACCGGGACAAAGGTCTGAGGCGATTAGCGATGTTCGCGGTTAATGGCTGGGATATCGCCATTATGGCTTCATAATTAAATTTTTATAATGATCAGAAGGGAAATATTGATTTGGAATTACCATCTGTTCAAGAGCATCTGTTTTCTCGGTGTTCTTAAAAACTAACGAATGGTAATGAACGTTAATACACTGCAAATTAAAAGGAATAAATAATTAATGATATCTCATTCTTGCGAAATCTCGACGAAAACACGATTAGCCCTAAAGTAAACCGACTGCTTGGGTCGGGTCTTGGGGGGCACCATTTGCTAGTTGTCACTAGTGTAGTGGCTTAAGGGGCATCCGACACTGTAAGAGGGCGGAGGGAGGGGGGGTATTAGAACAATGTGCGACATCCCCAACCTCATTTATATAAATAGTCTAGACGGGGCGTTGTTTTCTACGACAGTCGTAAAAAGGGACTAATCCTGAAACCATAGCCACTGCAGTTATAAATTTCATCCTTAAGGCCCAACGCAGACGACAGACCATAAGTGATGCACTTTTTAGTCCGTCAAAATAGAATATATGCAATCATACGTAGTAACGCACATGACACGCCATAGAGACTAGTGCGCGGCAGACTCAATCGGACAAACAGTGTGTCGTCTGCGGTGGGCCTAAGGCTTGCTCTTTGCTGAGTTTACTTTACCCCATGACATACGTTTTAGCAAAGGTTGTCCATTAAGTTGGCTGTCTAAGTTCGATGACTTTGCGTTTCTAGTCTAGACTCAAATTAGCATGATTCATGTGTATTTATTCCCTAATAACTCTTAGGGACTTAGACAATGCTTTTGTTTGCCAAATGTTTGTGTTTTGACTTTGATTTATTGCTTTTGTTATTATTTGACTAATTGAAACTACAAAGTCATATCATTGCTGAGAGATTGAATCTGAGAGTTGAATTTCAAAAGACAGAGATAGAGATATGTCGCTCTTTTGAAATTCAGAAACAGAATTTAAAAAAAAAATATAAAATCGGGAACCGGGCCTAGGTCTTCAGACCTGGGCTCTGTCTACCCGGCTAGAGAAACAGACGTGATAGTATGTATGTTAAATCGACAATTAAAGCAAACATCCGGTTTCGTATCGTACCCAAAGGGTAAAAACGGGACCCTATTAAGATTGTTACCTGTTGTGAGTATATGCTTTATGTTAATAAATAAATAAATATGGCTCCGCTGTTCCTCTGTCACCAGGCTGTATCTCATGAACCGTGATACTCGTAGTTACAGTTAAAATTTTCACATGTGATGTATTTCTCTTGTCGCTATTACTACAACAAATACTAAAAAACAGAATAAAATTGATATTTAGGGAGGCTCCCATACAAAAAAAATTAATTTGACTTTTTTTTGCTCGATATTGATAATGGCAACCAACAGGTAGATGCTTGAAATATTCACAGAATATTTAGTTAAATATTCACTTTAAAAATCATGATCACAAGAAAATCACAAGAAAACATTGCTGCAATTATTTAGTAAATATTGTACCATCACGATCGACCTAAGCGTTCCGCTACTATTGCTTGTGCTGCATTTATCGGAAGCGTTGTCGTTTGCCGTCAAATATAAATAAAAAAAAAAACAAAGCGTTCGGCTTGTGACGTATCTACCTCT
Source organism: Elegia similella (assembly GCA_947532085.1). Classification (NCBI taxonomy): domain Eukaryota; kingdom Metazoa; phylum Arthropoda; class Insecta; order Lepidoptera; family Pyralidae; genus Elegia; species Elegia similella. The sequence continues at coordinate 904,931 of OX383939.1, forward strand.
CTTCCACCGTTATCACGTAAAATTTTCGTCCGTAAACCAACTTCAAAGACAACTAATATTTTTTTTAAATAAAATTAGGTCTTAAAACAAAGTACCACAAATGAGGTCGTAAAACTAGAACCAACTTTTACTTTGAGACAATTTACTTTGCGTGCTTCCGCCACCAGTTAGTTCATGCAAACTATTGCTGGCCAGCGCCCACCCACTACTGTTAGTCCCTTCATACCCGCCACCAATAGTTGATGCATGCAACCCTGGTCGATACTGCTGCATCCGTTGAGGCTGCAGCAATGTCGGCCGTCGTGCTCGCGACACGTGTTTCGCCTCTACACGAGGCATCTTCAGGCAGTGAAACCTAGATGTTGATCGTTCGAATGACAAGCAACGAATGGTCATTCGAAACGATTGAGTCTGCAGGCAGTGAAACCTAGATGTTGATCGTTCGAATGACAAGCAACGAATGGTCATTCGTTGCATAAACTAACTGGTGGCGGAAGCACGCAAAGTAAATTGTCTCAAAGTAAATGTAACTTTGACTTCCGCAAAGTAACACCTGAATCTATTAACTATCTTAGAACCAACTTCATAAATTCCTTCCCAAATTATTTTCAACCCTTCCAATCACCGCCCATCCGATCCCCGAAATATTTTTTCATCGTAAATAAAATCGGCGGAAAGTCGAGCGCCTTAAATTTTTACGAGGCGGTGTCCGTTCGATTCTCGGCGAGGTAAAAAGTTACGCCCGCGGGTATAATGCAAGAGGTCGTTATGCGCATAGCCGCAGGTGTATCAGTTGTTATTCTCTAGTCTAGTGGTTGATCGCGGGTTTGTTCATACGTACGGATAAGTCTGTACAATATAAAATGCGGTTCTCGGCTTAGAAAAAGTCTCAAGGATACTAATAGGTGTCGGGAAAGTGGCCGCAATATTTCTAAATAATTTTATAGCATACTTATTAGCTGTGCCCGCTAATCTGTAAAATCTGTGCCGATGGGTAAAATCTGAGGAATCATGTTAATAGACGTTGCGGCTAGCAACCCATCACTATTTTGATTCCATTTTCAATTAAAATTATCGTCCGAAAACCAACTTTACAGACAACCAATTTGTTTTTAATTTACGCTATATGTTCTATGTGGACGCACACGCCAAAAACTAGCTCTGCAAAAAAGAAAGAGAAATGCTTAAGGAGATCTCAATTAAATTTTTCACAGTTAGAGGATACATCAAATCAAAAACAACAGTCAAGCACGCCCCTGACAAAAGCACAACCACCCAAAGTGGCTTTGGTATCACATAAAATAGCAGGCCAAAATGTGCTATTTGACGATTTGCATGTCCAACCGAATCGAGTAAATAACATGGAACAGTCAACAGATGGCGCTAGCATACCCGAACGAAGAAATATTGCACAGATATATATTCTCGGAGATGAACACCTTAGCGGTTTATCATCACTTCTGACAACATCAAGGTGTAATAAGAGCATCAAAGACTATAAAATCTATGCACATATTCTACCAGGAGCAACGAGTGACGAGATGTTAACACACTGTGATACTATGTTAAGAAATCTTTCTAAAAATGACCTCGTAATATTAGGTTTCGGAAACAATGACAAAGACATTCATAGGTTGCACTCCAATTTATGTATAATTATGAACAAATTAAGTAATTTATCTGTAATTTTAATTCCCATTAATTGTAATTATTATTTGAATGAATTAACTTTAAATTATAATATTAAATTATGGACTAAACATTTTAAAAATTGTAACCAAATTGACATCTATGATATAAAACTTGACTTGAAGTATTTTAAAACTATAATTTGTACAGAGATAAACAAATGCATCGATTATGTAGAATATAAAAACAAATATTTATCATATGATTTTATACGTGATCATCTACGCAAATCTAGAAATAAAAAGTCTAGAAATAAAAAAAGAGGTGGGTCTTGCATTTTGGTCAAAAAGGGCATAGAACACAAAGAACTGTCTTGCTTCAGTGATTTATCTATGCCTTATCACTTTGAGAGTTGCGTAACAAGCCTACCCTCAAATAATATTATAATTGTATGTTTATATCGAACCTCTTCAAATGTAAATAGACATATTGATTACTTTTTGGATAGATTTGATAAGTTACTGTTTAGATGTTTTCTCAAATACTCCAAAAAGAAAATTATAATTGTTGGTGACATGAATTTAAATATATTATTAAATAAGCCAAACATATTACGTTTCAAGGACATTTTAAAAAAATACAATCTTATTTCACATATAAACGCACCCACACGAGGAAAGTCGTGTCTTGATCTAATATTAAGCAATATAGACAAAGCTACAGGTTATACATTGCCACTTTTGCTATCTGACCATGACACCGCACAAATCCTGAAATTTGACCATAAAGATAAGAAAGAAAGTCCAATAAACACATTTTGTTATAAAAGATGTTACTCAAAAGAAAACATGGAAAGGTTTAGAAAATATCTGTCCTGTCTTTCTTTCTCGAATGTCTACTTAAAAAATGATTTAAACGTTGCTTATGAAGAATTTCATGAGACGTTTGTATTTCTGTACAATCTTTGTTTTCCTAAAGTAAGATTAAAAAATCAATCAATAAAACCGAAATGGATTACAAAGGGTCTTAAAATTAGTAGTAACACAAACAGACATTTAAGATTCAAATATTACTCGACAAAGACAGAAACTGACAAATCTAATTATAATAAATATAATAAATTGCTCAAAAAATGCACATGTATCTCAAAGAGAAATGCTAATATGAAATATGTACTAAATAGCAAAAATGCGTGTAAAGCTACGTGGAACGTTATAAAAAATGAAATTAATGACAAAAATACAAAAGATTATATTAGCAAAATAATACATGAAAAAAAAGAATTGACTGACCCGAATAAAATAGCCATGACATTTAATAATTATTTTATAATGGAAACAAACCAAGTAAACAGCAATTTACAAAATACGGCAAAATCAAACTTAAAAAACAGTATCTTTTTGAAACCTGTTGATGCAAATGATGTTATAAAAATCATATCATCCCTAAAAAATACACAATCCGAAGGTTATGACTCAATTTGCACAAAGGTTATTAAATTTTGTAAAATTGAGTTGAGCCATATATTAGCATTTTTGATAAACCTGTCATTTCACTCCGGATTATTTCCCGAAAGATTAAAAATATCAAAAGTGATACCATTGTTTAAAAAAGGTGACAAAACTGATTTATGTAACTATCGGCCTATAGCATTACTCTCAATATTTTCAAAAGTTTTTGAGAAAGCTATGCAGGATCAACTAACGGATTTTTTCGCCAAATTTAACGTAATAAATCAAAATCAATATGGTTTCCAAAAACAGAAATCGACCACTCTTGCAGCTTTTAATTTAATAAATCACATTTTAGAAAATCTTAATAAAAAACATTACACGACAGTACTATTTCTAGATATGTCCAAAGCATTTGACTTTGTTTCACATGAACTCTTACTAGATAAATTAGAAAAAAATGGTATAAGGGGACCTGCATTGAGTTGGTTGAAATCTTATTTAACTGGCAGACAGCAATATGTTGAAATAGAAAAACTAAATGCAAAAAATACAATCGAATCATACAGGTCCAAACTAGAAGAAAACAAATTTGGAGTGCCCCAGGGTAGTGTGCTGGGGCCATTTTTATTTGTACTCTATATAAATGATGTTCTAGGTGAAATTGATCAAAAAGCTATACTGTTCGCTGATGACATATCTGTTATAGTTACGACACCGCGAAATTTTCCATTGGTACAACACAAAACTGACGTGATTAAACAATTAAAACAAATAGTTAACTGGTTATATAAAAATAATTTGAAAATAAATATATCTAAGACTACATTGATGAATTTTAATAATATCAGAAATCAATCAGTTGACATTTACTATTATGGACAAATTCTGCAGAACGCTTCAAGTACGACATTTTTAGGGTTAAGAATTGACACGCAGCTAAACTGGCAAGAACATATAGATAGTGTATGTGGCAAAATAAATAGATTTGTATATGCCATTTATAAATTAAACAAAGTTGCAAATAAACATACTGCTACGAAAATTTATTTTGCATATGTTGAATCCGTTATTAGATACGGTTTAATTATATGGGGAAATGGCACAAACATAAAAAGACTATTCGTAGCTCAAAAAAGGTGTATAAGAGCAATAAGTAGTTTAGCACCACGTACATCGTGTAGGCCGTTTTTTAAACATTTAAATATATTACCCTTACCATGCTTGTACATTTTTGAAATAAGTTTATTCGTAAAACTAAATATGCATCTATTCGCACCAGCCAGCTCAATTTATCCTAGATCGACTCGAAATCGTGATAGGCTTGTATTACATATAGTACCAAAAAGTCAAAAATATCATAAAAACTGTTACGCAATGTGTATACACATTTACAATAAAATACCCGTACCGTTTAAAGAGCTCCCTTTAAATAAATTTAAAACAACTCTTCGCAAATGGCTTTTAGAAAAATCTTTTTACACCGTGGATGAGTTTTTAAATCATAGATCACTTACTCTATAATATCGATGCATATGTTTATTAGATTATTGTGACGAGTTAATTAGTTATAAATGTATTCTTTAGATGTGGTGGATGTAATAAATTTTATTTTCTATTATACATGCACAAACAAATGCCAAATAGAATTTGCATGCTATTATTAAATGGCTAAATAGGCTAAGCGACATACTATAAAATCATTATACCTGACATCTTATTATGTAACCCTATTTAAAGCAAATAAAACTTTCTGATTTCTGATTTCTGGAAAGTTATTTAGTATTGTCGGTATGCCTTTTGGTGAACACTCTCTGATTCCGATGACAAACAAACATACTAGTATTTCCAACTCTGATATTGCAAATGTATGCGATATCTCCAATCAAGTACACAAAGTTGAGTGCCGTAAGAAATTGTTTCGGCTATCAAAAGTTACAGCCAATCACACAATAATGGCGAACCGCGCTTGGATCCAGATATTGAATACTTTTAGGAGAAAAATAATACGTTTGGTTTTTTTGTGTGGGAATGAATATAAATTTCAGCTGGCCTGTATTATTTTTGAGAAGCCGCGTTTTGGTTAATTGGTCAGACATAGGAATAAGGTACTGTTCCTGAGGGATCGACATTGACGCGAGCGGAACAGCGGGCGTAAGCTAGTATGTTTATAGGTTTCTTTGAACCCTTATCAATTTTCATATTTGAGTTCACAACATTGTAGAAGTCAGTAATTTACTTATGGTTGAGTATGCGACAGTTTATTTTCGGAAAGTAATTAGTTGGGCCGCTAAATTATTATTTGGGCAGCAGATTTTTCAATTGCAATAGCAGAGAAAACATTTGGATAAGCTTTAGCTTTCCACCTGGAACGACTGACGGCAGAAAAGAAGTTTTGCTGACTATAAGTTTCTAGCTAGCTATTTTAGCTGACCGATTACATTTTTTTGCTAACAAAAATACAAATATTCTGCTAACCGTTTATATAACACCCTTTATTTTCACAGCTACGAGTATTTATCTGCGGTTCAGCCGTCAAAGTTTTCGTAGTCACATCAAAATACATTACGTTTTATATATCTGAAATAAAAATAGATAATCATACAAAAGCTGCAATGTATTTTGAAGTGATTATCAAAACGTTGTACACTGAGCAAGCAAGAAGGCCGGCTGGACTTCCCTTCAAGAAAACTTTGCGTCTAGCAGACGACCCCTTCCCTTAGAAGTAGTAGCTCTCGTAAAAGCCCGGGCTCCAACGAACCACAACTGGAGATGTACCTGATTAAACTCTCAGATGAGGACTGTAGATGCGATTTGTTGCGTTTTGATCCGAAAATCTCTAACAAATTGCTTTTAAAACGTAGCCTGAAAGTTTGAACTAAGCTTTTAAATGGAAGTTTTATTCTGGCGGCGGCTGTTTGAGTAGGATTTGGTTTCAATGTGCTGTAGGTACCTGTGAGATAAAGTGCTGATTGTGGTGAGTTCTTACGTGGTTTTTACCTTTTTGGTAGCTTTGGCGAACTCCGTGGTGCAGTGGCCGGCCTGCGACACGATCCCCGGTCAGGTCTAGATGGAAAATGACCTTTTTCAGATTGGCCTGGGTCTTGGATGTTTATCTTTAAATGTATTTGTTTTAAAAAAAAGTATCGTTGAGTTAGTATCCCATAACACAAGTCTCGCACTTATTTTAGGGCTAGCCTCAAAACAAGGACTAAGGGTTAGCTCAAACTGTGTGATTTGTCCGTATATATTTATTTATTATTTATTGTTTTTATTTTTTGCCTGCTTTAATTATTGACTAACAAGTTCAATCTGCATGTCACATTACCAGTTGAGGAGCGCGATGGCCCAATGGGCTTGAGCATCATTAACGCTTACGCATGTTAAGCAACCCCGGCCATGCTCTCCACTTGAATGACCGCAAGTGGCATAAAAATATCTCGAGCTCATCCGTGTTTCGGAAGGCACGTTAAGTCGTTTGTTCCGGCTGTCAATATTGATAGCAATCGTTAAGCTATGGCAGATGCCTTTAGGCAGCTTGAAATATCACTTATACACACGAAAAACAATCAAAACATTACCTGATGCCCCATTTCCCGCGTAGATTATAAAGACGACCGACCCTGAAGAAAGCCTCTTTCCGTAAGTGGCTTATGGAGAAATGTTTATATTCTATCACTGACTTTTTACAAAGATAGTATACGAATATGATATGATAATTTGATGCATAGATTATCAATATACTATAATTTTAAATATGAAAACATATTAATATCCACTATTTTTTTTTTTCAAAATATACTTATATAGCAAAGGTAATTTGCATGCTATTAAATATGGCGACAATTTAGTATTGTAGTTCTGACAGCTGCTACTGTACACCCTATGCAAATAAATTATTATATTTCTATTTCTAGCCTATACTGTCCCACTGCAGGGCAAAGGCCTCTCTTTCATCATTCCAACTATTGCGGTCGAGGGCTACTGAAGTCCAGTCTTTCCGACAGAATTACAGTTCGTCTTCCCATCTCTTTCTGGGCCTTCCACGCTTTCGATTGCGATTTTCTGGAATCCATATCGTGGTCGCTTCGGCCCACAACTCGTCAGGCATGCGGTAGATATGCCCAGTTCCACGCATGATCTAAGTTTTGGAGCGCAGTATTGTATTTCTAATGCGGTCGGAAAGTTTGTCTCCAAACCATAGAAGTATGAAGAAAGACGCATTTTTTTTAAGTCTATGCTCTTAACATACTACGCTCCATGGCTCGTTGACAATCCCCGAGACTGGACTTTTGCTTAACAGTCAATGACCAAGTCTGCGCGCCATATGTAAGATGATAATGAAATGTTTTCTCGCCTTCTTGAAAGACCCTATATTGTGTTCTCTAAGATCTTAACGAATAATATAATTAACAAAGATCCTAATTAATGAAAAGGCTAAGAAAAGATGCGAATCATGAGAAGGAAATTAAGCTTCACATCTATTTGCTTCAAGTCCCGGCGGGAAGACAAATACAGGCACTTGTTGCACCGTTTCGGGAACCTATACAAATGAGCGTCCGGATAACTTGATTGTTTTCTTTGCAGAGTACTATCTAGCTCGAATCTTGAAGCCAAAATTAGCAGTGGGTGGTAGATGCTTGGAGCAAGTTCGGCAGTACAAATACCTCGGCGCTTGGGTGAATGAAGTATGGGATTCTGATCAAGAAATAAAATCGCGGATTGAAATCGCTCGAGCTTCATTTAATAAGATGAGAAAAGTGTTGTGCTGTCGACGCATTAAGATACAACTCCGAGTAAGAATTCTACAATGCTATATTTGGCCTGTAGTCCTCTATGGCAGCGAAGCATGGACTATTAAAGAAGACGTGAGAAGACGGCTCGAAGCCTTCGAGACGTGGTGTTATCGTCGCATGCTTCGTATTAGCTGGACACAAAAAGTCAGCAATGAAAAAGTGCTCCAACGTGTTGCAATGCAGCGGAAATTATTGCAAACCGTCAAAAAGCGCAAAGTTGAATATTTGGGTCACTTTTGAGACATGACCGATATCAGTTGCTGCAACTTATAATGATAGGCAAAATTGAAGGCAAAAGACGCGTTGGAAGACGCAAGAAATCATGGCTAAGGAACATAAGGGAGTGGACCGGAATAACAAAGGTTGAGGAATTATTCCGCTTGGCAAAGGATAGAGAGGAGTTTGGGAAGCTGACGGCCAACATCCAGTAATGGAGAGGCACTAAAAGAAGAAGAATCTAGCTCGAGGCAAAGAATATATACGCTACACGACTCGAGGCTTTTCTGGAACTCGTGTAAGTAGCCAACACTGATGTTAGATTTTTAAAGTAACCCTCAGACATTGGTGGCTTCACAAGGGCATCCAATGAAATGTAAATATAATGTATAATAAAAATCGGCGAAGTGCGAGTCGGACTCCCGCACGAAGGGTTATGTACCATTATCTATACAAAATAAGATAGTATAGCCTCTTTTTAACGTTTGTATGGGAGGCCCCTTAATTTATTTTAATTTCAATACTTGTTTTTGTCGTGAATATATAACAAAATATTCTGTGAACGCAACAAATAATCCAATTTATCTGTTCAATACGAATTTGTTCCTTTCGCCGTCGAAACTGCTGGGCCTTGGTGCCCAGAAATCAAAAACTTTGTGAGGTAGGACGTCGTTTAAGGGAAAGAGGGTATAATTACCGCTCCGGATGATACCTGGTTCAAAGGTTTTCCGTAGCTATTCAAAGAGGAAATGCCGCTGCAGTAACCTTTGAGCCGGGTACGATTCGGGATCGGGATGAAAATTGTTTGATGAGAAATTGTGTGAAATTTTGTTTTTTTTTTTATTATTTGTTAAATTGGAATAAAAAAATATGGTTATTTAAAAAATATTTCTGTGAATATTTCAAGCGTCTATCTATTCAAAGCAAAAAACGGCAAAATATCACGTTTGTTGTATGGGAGTGGGAGCCCCCCTTAAATATGTATTTTATTCGGTTTTTAGTATAACGGCAACAGTAATACATCATCTGTAAATTTGAACTGTCTAGCTATCACGGTTCATGAGATACAGCCTGGTGACAGACAGACGAAAGTAATAGGGTCCCGTTTTCACCTTTTGGGAAAGGAACCTTCAAAAGCTATGTGACGAGAAAATACATGTAGAGTTCTATTGCGCTAATATCTTCGCTAAGCCTTTAAGATAGGTATGTCAAAGGTGAAGTGTCCCATAACGGGTGGTATTCGAGCACGTACTATATTGAGGTGCTCGGCAATGCGGTCCAGCCGTTTATTTTGACGATCTAACCTCCTCTTTATGAAGTCGGTTACTATACAACGTGTAACACAATGGGGGTATTTCGCCCATGATATTGAACAACTTTCCATGCAGGAACATACAGCGATTTATAAAAAATGCTTTCCGTAAAATGACGATCAGCTTATTGGATGGAAGGTGGAGATTTTTCGTCCCGAAGAGCAAATTGTTGGCATCTTTTGAATCCTTACGTCCCTCCAGAGTGACAATGACTGTTTGATCGTTTAAAATTTTTTTATTGTACAAAATACACATAAATAAAACAGTTCTATGTAAAAAAGAAAATATGCACAACGGCCATAGAAGTATGAATTTTTTTTTTTAAATCTATGACAACGGCGAACTTATGGAGGGAATACGCAATTTTTTTTAAAATCTATGTATAGAGTGATCTCTTTCAGTCAACTGTTTTTTATCAATTTTCTTTAAATAAACTTGTTATTTCTCTCTTCTTTTCTTTTTTTGTTATAGGACGGCAATCGAGCAAGCGTCTCACCTGATGGTAAGGGATCACCGTTGCCCATGGACTGCAACACCAGGGTGTGACAGGAGCGTTGACGGCTTTTCAGGAGTTGGGGAAAGACATGGGGAGCAACGGGGGAAAGAATGGGCCTCCGGCTCTCTCACTCACCGAACGAAGCTAAGTAGCGGTAAAGCTTCTACTCAAATGTTGATTTTCTGTGAGAGTGTGGTACTTTCCCAGACGAGCTGGCCCATTCATGCTACTAGCAAAAATGAATTTTGCCGGTAGCGTTGCTCTTACATTTCTATTCATATAGTAAAGACGAAAATGAGTGAAGTGAACAACAACTCATCAGTAATAGTGATTATTTGAAAACGGACAGTTCAATTGCAACGAGCAATTCACGCTGGGAGGGATTGCAGCCGCAGGGAAGGGTGGCTGCGAGTGACAGCAGCTGTGTTACTCCTGTTTACACCAGTGGTACAGACAGCTGCAGAGAATACTGACCCCCTCTCAGTAGTGACACTATACCGAGAGGAGGTCAGATTTCTCTGCGCATGGGACAAGAAAAAGCAGCCGCTACATACATCAGTTATTACTTATAACCATGTCGAAATGATCGTTTTAACAATTAATTTAAAACATATAACATAACTAGCTGCCCCGGCGAACTTCGTTTCGCCATAAGTTAAAAACTATCCTATCTCTCAAGTTGGATCGAACTGCACATAGTGTGCGAATTTTATTATAATCGGTTAAGTGGTTTAGGAGTCCATTGAGGACAAACATTGTGACACGAGATTTATATATATTAAGATAAGATATGTACTCGTAACTTATTTCATAATACCATACCTAGACCATACCCACATTTTTTTTTAAATTTGTTTCCTTTAAAGCCCTTTTACGGACGATACCGTGATAACGGTGGAAGAGAGATAGATGCGTCACAAGCCGAACGCTTAGGCCGATCGTGCCGCGCTCTCGCTTGCACGCGAAACGTGACACATTTTTGTGCGTGCAGCCGGCGTTAATCGATTTATCGTCATCACGTCAAAATTTAAAGAGTAATTGATTATGTTAATAATAAGTTTTCATCCAACAGTGGATGTGATGAGCTATAAAAAGAAGTAATTTTTTAAAAAGTATATCTGTGGATAAATTATATGTGTCCCATTCGTCTCCACTGGGGAAAAATGAGAATTAAAATGGAAGTCTTAAACATTCTCCTCCATTGAGCTTAACTAGTACCCAAAATTATAGTTTTTACCATTTAGTTCTCTGTCACAAATGGGGAAGTTCTTACTGGGCCCTAGTGGCTATTGGGGTTACTCCCATTTGGGATCAAACGGGAGTTGCCCCGTCAGCCTCGCTCAATGGCGCACAATTATCTTGCCGGATTCTGTGGCAAACACACTATTACTGCGAGAATAAACATCTTCTAATAACATACTATACGGTAGCATTAACTTTGCCGATGACAACCCCTCCCCTCCCCGCAGACCGGGACCCGCAATCGCCAACTAGGCGTGTCAGGCGTTTAACACGTTCGGTTTTTAGGTTTCCGTACCCAAATGGTAAAAACGGGACCTTATTAATATCGCTCCGCTGTCCGTCTGTCCGTCTGTCACCAGGCTGTATCTCATGAACTGTGATAGTTCGACAGTTGAAATTTTCACAGATGATGTATTTCTGTTGCTGATGTATTATTGATGTATGTCAGAATTTAAGGGGGCTCCCATACAACAAACGTGATTGTTTTGCTTGTTTTTGTTGAAATATTTACAGAATATGTAATTATATATTCACTTTAAAAATAAATAATTAAATAAAAATAAAATGAATATTAAAGGGGGCCTCCCATACAACAGACATGATTTTTTTGCCGTTTTTATAGAAAACGGTACGGAACCCTTCGTGCGCGAGTCCGACTCGCACTTGGCAGGTTTTTCAACATGACGTTTTAAGTCTTGTGTCTTTGTGTTCTGTGTGTTACAATTTGTATGGTACAGCTGGTATCTTTTAATTAAATCTTAAAAATTATCAGTTACCTTTTTTTTCATATTTGCATTGTTAAACATGAACTACAAAACTGTACCAACAAACGACTCATAATAATTCTAGAGAGTAAAAAAATACCCGCAATATTACAGACGGTTTTAAAAGAGCTTGAATGCGATGCTCAAAATTCCCCTTTTGACTGCAATGAATTTATATAAAAGCTTGATAAAAACACGGAAATGCAGGAAACTTCTTTGTTCCTTGCAAATTGAAATGTTTACTACAATCGCCGGTAACTTTATAAAGAAAGAGCTGGGTGTTCACGTTTGCGCTCTAAACAAGGGCGTAGCCAGGTACGGGCAAGAAGGGAATGATGATGAAGCTTCACCACGAACTGTCTAACATACTACTTCTGTTGCAGCTAGATACTGTAATTTTTTTACGTACTCACAAGGTCCTATCTCAGCACAGATAATATTATATTGTCTGTGTGTGTACCACAGGTGCATTCTTGATTTTTCTTCGCAAGCACCCTTAACAGAATCTGGCTACGCCCTCGGCTGAAACTTAGAAAAGTGTGAATAAGTGATGGGCGCAGTGTCAGCCCGAGGCGGGTTTGGATTGAGACACGTCTCGAAAGAAACTACTTTTCTACGCTAGTAGATTACTCGTTTTAGAAGTTTCTCGTAAGTTTTTGAAGATTTATAGGGTCTTAAGTTTTTGTAGTACTTAACTTAATAACCATTGCATATATTATCTAATATTTTATTTCGTAATGGTTTGTATTTTTAAATTTTAAAAAAATTATAAAATGATGTAAAACTTGCAAAGATGTTTGCATACCACGATATCTTCATTAAGATCATCTTAGAAGTTTAAGGTCAAAGTTAGAAGAGGGAAAGAAAGATCAAGGAGAGTCATAGACAAAAAAAGATAAAGCAAAATTTTCGTCTTATAGCGAGGTCAGACAGGTACGGAGACATGGCTAGTACTCCACCGGCAAAAACTTAGTTCTTGAATTAAAGACGGTCAAGGTTGCATACTACGCGCTGGGAATCGAACCCAAAGCCCCTTGCAGCGCGTGTTAACCACTGCACCACGAAGAACGTCAACTGAAAATTACTGCATTTAATGGCATAAATAAAATCCTATACCTGTATTGATGTTTGTAAGAAACAATATTCATAATGAAATATTCAAACATTCGTTATATATTTCCATATAAAGTAGCCGATGTAAACAAACCAGATGAAGGTTGGTGTGTGCAAGCAGGTCAACAGAGCTCTAACTCTGACACCTGTCGCCGGAATGCTAAGCAACGCCTGGGGTTCACCTGACATACCGCCGACGAAACACGACAACATTTAGATTGTAATAGCTTTCTAAACAAAACGGTTCAAGCCACACCACTACGTTATCCAGGTTTTCGTGGAACCTCAATGTCGATCTGAAGGAGAGAAAATGAAATATTCTAAACGGTAACAGTACAAATAACCTAAGTATACTATTATTATAAATGCGAAAGTAACTCTTCTGCTTGTGACATTTTCACTCTTCTACCATTGAACCAATTCGGATGAAATTTATTGAGGTAGTTTGAGGCCCGAGGAAGGACCTTTGATTCCGGGCAATTCTGCTGTCCCCTAGGGATTGACATTAACGTGCGCGGAGCCGCGGGCAAAAGCTAGTTTTCAATAAATGCGGTCATCTTATAAATTTCCGCGTTTAAATAGCATTTTAATAGGTTATTCTAAAGCCACCACACAAATAATTAATTTATTAAAACCTGACTTCTACCTGCGACTTCTTCCGTGTGACTTCTAGTCTATATGTTACCCGCTGATAGTGTAGATTTCTACTCGTATAGGTGAAAGAATTTTACGATCGGTTTTGTAGTTTTTAACAATAAACAACAATCGAATCTTTCCTCTTCAAAATAAAAGTATAGATATAAAAGAATATATTAGCAAATTCTTTTTCGTAGTGCATGTATGTTCTTCTATGACTCAGTTATTACAGTTATGTTGGATACCCTTCCCAGCCGTGTGTCGCCCTCACAGTTCCAGAAACAGCCTTGGCCCGAACTTAGAATTACTCCGTCTACTTAGTTGAGCCCAACTTGCGGCCTAACAATCACTGCACATACTCCGAGCGCCTAGTCAGGTCTGTACTTCACTGTTATGTAACGGTACTATGGAGAAATTAAGGCGATACCACTGTAAATAAGGTCGTTCTGAACCCTATTTATCTCGCAAAATACTTAAATTAGGAGTTTCAAATCTAAGTAATACGATTTTTGACTATTTCATCTCCAAAAGTGTAAGATGATGATTTTCCTTTCTACATTCTTCTAATTCTCCTTGTAGATCCCACCTCAGAACCATCCTTAGATTCCCATCCCATAGCACTTCTTGTTATTCCTACTCCTTTTCTGTTCATGCAGTCAGACTTTGGAATTCGCTACCACCTGAGATTCGTGAATCACAATCAATCTCCATTTTTAAAAGAAGGGTCAAGGAACACTACCTTTCCGAATTATAAATTATTGGTTATATGTATTAGTATATTTATTATAATGATATGTATTTATTTAAGTATATAAGTAAAGGTTTGTTTAAGTATGTTTATTATAGGTGTAGGTTAATAATTTTTCGTCTTTTTCTCTTTTAATATTAGTTACCTATTTTTTTTTTGTTTTTCATTTATGAACACGCCAGTCTGCCTTTCGTAACATATTCTCCTCTCACAGGCCTACTGGAAGAGATTTCTTAAGAAATAAGTAGTGCCTTTGTACTCATTTATAATGCAAATGTTTTTTCATATGACCATGTTGTGTACATAAATTTTTAAATAAATTAATAAATAAATGAAAACACGTTTTGATAAAATTTTCTCGATAGAAATATTTTTTGAAAAATGGTCTTCGTTCGCAGAGTTTTTGTTATTGTATTTCAAATGCGACGAATGAAATAATGATTTATAGACTAAAAGATAGGTTATTAGTAATTCATCAAAATGTAAATATGAAAATACAATTAACCGGTCTGATTTTATATAAAATAGAAATAACGAATTTGGCGCTTACGTTTTTTTCTTTGAGCGACTCGAGACTATCTCCTATCTCATCATTCACGGGCTAAACCGCCAAGCGCGCACTTGATCATTCTGCGTACGCCTTTGCCGAGCGATGGTACCAAACATTTGAGGCCTCGTCTTAATGCATACGGCCCGAAATACTTTATTGAAAGAAAATAACACTGTTACGCACGGTGGCAAACGCATCGAAATTATAAAGGCGCTGTGCATCAGAAGAATACCGTAAAACGTGTATTTTTTCGACGCGCAGTTCGCCTTATTTTTCAAAGAATACTAGCATGAAAAAAATATTATGTACAGTTCAAAGATCAAAATAAATGGTAACATCAAAATATGTACAAAAAAATATTTAAAACCTATCTAAATAAAATATCAAAAAAGCTATATCCAGAAAAATTTTCGTCGCGAATTTCTTGATATTTTCAACGACAACTAACAACGTTTATACGTCTATAAAAAGTATAACTAAATGAGCAAGATATATATGGATACCTACATAAAATACAATATTTGGTTATAATTACTGAATTATTAAATTTAAGTGAAAATTAACACGAAAATGGCAAACACGAATTTGAACTGAGACTGACAATAGGTATGACACAAATATATAAAATATTGCGCGATGTCCGCTACAAACGGTTAAGGGATACAGCGCCTCTTAAAGATATTGGGGTTACAAAGTTTTTTTTTCTAAACAGTCCTTTGACGTTAACAGTGACGATATTTATCATTTTGCGTGCTGTAAGAAATTTGTTAAAAATAAAATTAAAGGGAATGACCTCATAACAAAAGTAGCTTTTCGAAGGCAATCTCATGTTTTATTATATTTTTTGTCAACTTTTGAAATGGACTTTCCCAACCAATTTTAACCAATCAGGTATGTAGGATGCGCTTGAAGGAAAATCCAGAAGAAGACTAAAATAAAATATATTGTTGAAACAACTTTTCATCTTAAATAAAACCATCTTATCATCTTAGCTGAAAGCGTGCGTGCGACACACAATCTCTCTTTCAGCCTTTCATTAAGAAAAGGTCATAATTTTCTTTATTCAAACACTCGTCAGCTTTTTCTTAAATTTACTCACACCTAACATCTTCAGGAACATTTTGAAAATCTACCCTTTATAAAAGTTTATAATCCCAGAGATGTCCCATTCCGTATTCTTGGTTCTTAAAAACTTTTTAAATATCTGTGAATCTTCAAAAACCTACGAGAAACTACTAACAACAATTAAAAGTTTCTTTCGAGACGTGTCTCAATCCAAACCCACCCGGGCTCGCTGGGCCTATCACTTATTTACGTTTCTATAGTAACATCACAGCAAACGCGAGCACTCTGCTCTCTTTGTAAAGTTACCGGCGATAGTAGTAAATATTTCAATTTGCGAGGAACAAAGAAGTTCCCCGCATGTTCCGTGTTTTTAGCAAGCTTTAATATAGATTCATTGCAGTTAAAAGGGGAATTTTAAGCATCGCATTCAATTTCTTTCAAGACCTGCTTTAATTTTTTCAGAACGATGAGTCTTTCGTTTGGTCGTTCGATTTACTTTAGTAATCTTCCCTTTTTTTCCCGACTGATCCAGAACCAGTAGTGCCTCCTACTGGTGTTTTTCACGCGTATGTCCTTGTATAAATTCAAATTCAAAATTCAAAAGCCTTTATTTAATATAGCTCATTTGGACACTTATTAATTGTCATATATTTTCAACTGAGAATTGTTGACGTCAGTAATTTACTTATGGCTAAGTTTAATGCCGCTTCCAAAGCGGAGTGCAGAAGAAGCGGCAACAAGCTGCACAGCGCATTTTCTCCAATCGACGTCAACTTACAATTTCAGTTTATCTTAAAAACTAGGTATGTGGACTGAGTATACATTGTCCTTATTAAAGTCATTGTTAATTGAATTTTAAAAATGATGTTTAAGAAAATAAAATATTAATATAAAAAAAATATGTGTAACTTTAGTGTAAATATATCTGAAACTCCGTTACCTCCTATCGGCCAAACGGATTGGTCAATTATACTTGGTGTTATAAGATTCATACTTTCCCAGAGTGTCATAGGCTATGTGATGTCAGTAAAAAAGAAAATGGCGGTCGTTAACTGACAAAAATGCAGTAGAGTTATTTTTTTATTATATTATTTTACTACCTGTGCCCGTGCCTCCGTGCCGTGCAGTATGGGGGCCACGTCTTATCATAACTAGAGAAAAATAATAAGCAACCTATCATGTGTCGTCTAAATTATTGTCTACCAAGTTTCATAAAATTCACATACATACATACATACATAAAATAAAATACATGATACTGATACTGAATTGACGATACTTAGTGTCAGTATATCTTATAAACTCGATATCTCTTAAAACAAAGTAACTTACTCCATGACCAACCCTTATAGATTTATTATTGGTATTGTAAAGATATAAAATCAACTAATAATAACGATACATTTTTATCTTTTAAGGTAACTTAAAAATGGTTTATTTTTGCTCATCACTCAAAAGATTGGTGTCGAAAGATAGCAATAGAAGGCCATTGTTATCTTTCGAACCAATCTTTTTTATCGGATTATCGATGAATATTCCGCCGTACGCGCCTCATCGAGCAGCATTGCGCCACTGTAGGGAAGTTCTCATACTATCTCGCAAAGTCAAATTGTAGAATCTAACATAGAGCACAGACATTTTCCCTAATATTCCCTGTAATCTTTTAGTAACCATTTTCAACGGCGTATCGATGAATGTTCAGCCACGTCCGTGGCGCGGCGTGGCACGTTCCACATCGCGCCATTGTCCGGAACGAAGCCTTCTCTCATGCAAATATTGGCTAGCTAAAAGGCGCTTCTAGTGAACCGAACAATGTTCAAAAAAGTCTCAATAAAGACTGCATCCAGCAAATTGTTCTTTATTTTGTGAACATATACACATAATAAATATAAATACTAACGTACAAAACAGAAACTCGCAGCGTCCCTCGCAATATGGCGTCCCCGCACTTTTCCTCCGATCTCGAGTGTGTTTGATAGCTTTAAAAAACAGGGTTAACTGCTACTGATGCCAGTCGTGTTACGTATGGAACGTTAGCACTTAAATAAATTCTGCAGTGGCGACCCTGATTGTTAACTTACACATTGATGTGTGCACGGATGTAAAGTTTTGTTTGTAGTATTATTAGGTCTAAATATTACTCCGCTTGTATCAAGCGCCATATCTGTGGTGGAGTGGAATTTAAAAAGCGTTGGCCGATCTTTAAGCTAAAATCAAGGTAGTCAAGTGACTAATGGGCGCGCAATTATTACTGAACTGAAAGGTTCAAAATTCTTACTCTGTCTAATTCCTCAAATTTTTAAATATATACATACATACTATTACGTATTTATATCTTACGGGGTAGACAGAGCCTAAGGCCAAATGACTCCAATTGCTAAAGATGGAAATGAGAATTTCTGTGAGATTTACATTATGACTTATATACCTACTTTCATTTTCTGCGTCTATGAGTTGCTTTTAGTGATAGTACATGCATAGTATAAATGCGAGAGTAACTCTGCCTGACGGTTTGTCTGTCTGTCTGTACCTCTTCATGTTTCAGTTATTCAACCATTTACACGTTTGGTATTGAGATAGTTTGAGGCCCGGGACGAGACACACTTTTCATCCCGGAAAAGGGATGGGGTGGTCTGACCTACCATTTTGAAAAAAAGGGTACTTAAAAAGTAGAGAGAGTAAAAAGGAGAGTAAAAACTATATTCACTCAACTCGAGCCGCAGGTGAGAGCAATTATACTATAAATTACGCGAATGAAGCCAGAGGAAAACGCCTGTGTGGTCTATTTTTGTCTCCACGAGGCAACATAGTACTCGTATAATAGTAGAGTGATTATCTGAGCTCAAAGGCGCCGCGAATTTGATCAAGCCATTGAGCAGACGCGGGATCACACAAACACTTAATGTGATTATCCCAACACCTACATATTATCATCTCCAAGCATAACATATTATCTTACGGGTACATGCGAAAATGTGTGATATTTGAGTAGCTATTTCACAGCTGAAAGGATCTTGATACTACTTGATATCATACATTCTTCCATGCTGGTCTGGGAGAAAAGAAAAAACGTAGAATATTCGCTGGAATAATCTTTCGTTTTTCCTTTTCGTCTCATCCCGCCTTCCCGCGCAGGCCATAAAAGCGCGCCGAGGGAATGAGAGAAAAACTAAGGAGTCATTTATTATTATTATATCGATTCCCAACTAGTAATATAGTAAGGATATTTTTTCAAAATCGTCTGCGGTTGGGCAACCCAAGAAGTCAGTGAGAGACCCCGTGGTGTTTGACTAGACTATCTGAATGTGAACTATACACGGGTCTTTACTGAGACTTAATTGAGAGGTTCTTAAATATTGTTCGGTACAGCAGACGCACCTTTGAGTATTGGCATGATAAGGCTTCGTTCCGGACAATGGCACGCCGTGGCACGTGCTACGCTTCGCAACGGGCGGCGGACGTGGCTGCATATTCATCGATGTGCCAGTGAAAAGAATACTAAAAGATTGCGGCATTTTAGCGAAAAGCAACATTCTGCGCTCTACGTAAGCCGGGTTATGGATGAAAGGCTTCGTCATGTAAAACAGGGTACACGTGACACTCCACTGCCTGTGCTTATGTCGCAGCCGAATATTCATCGTTTGCTGGTGAAAAAGCATAGCCGTGTGGTTTCCGGCAGAGTAGAATAGGACTACTCCAAGTCTTCCCATGGAGGTCGTAAGAGGCGACATAGGGAATACAAGCTAAACAAAGCTTATAAACATCAATGAGACCTCTCCAACCCTTCTGGCCAGCGAGGAGAGTGTAGGCCAAATCCTCTGTCTGCTCTGGCCAAGTATGACTGCGGTAGTACAGAGAGGGTCATGCTCCTGCAGTGGAGACTAAAAAGACCTGATGATGATGATGATGAAAAAGATTGTGTAGGATTTTGGGATAGTTAGTTTGTTCGATGTTTGTTAGCATATATGGTAGAATGTTCTTAGCCGGTATTGGCATGGGAAGGCGTCGCGTTGTTTCGAACAATGGCGCGATGTGGCACGCTGTGGCACGTGGCACGCTGCGGCTCGAATGTCAGAATGTTCATCAATACGCCGGTGAAAAAGTATATTAAAAGATTGCAATGGATTTTAGCGAAAGCATGTGTTTCTGTGCTTATGTTAGCATGTACAGTTTTAGTTAGCGAGTATTTGCATGAGAAGGCTTCGTTCCGGACAATGGCGTAGTATGGTACGTTCCACGCTACAGGCTGAATATTCATCGATACGCCGGTGATTGGCGCTGCTGATTGGTGACGGAGGAAAGATAGACATGTAAGTGGAATCTGTGCAAGAATTTACCATATTGCACGACTGCCATAAAACAAAAGTATAACATATTCAAGGTTTATGCAATTTGTAAGACTTATGCATGTGTACTAAATAAATATTTCAAAATAACGGAACAGATTTCTAAGTAGAGGTTATCGGTATCCGCACTCAATCAAGTTCAATCTAATTAAGTTTCCTAAGGGTAAGAAAAACTTGAGAAAGCTCCTCGCTTGGGGATTTAACACTATACAATTAATTCATTGAATGTTTTTTTGTCAAGTAAATGTACAGCTAACAAGAATTAATCATTTCCCAAACCAATTGTTCCAACTTCACTCATGTTTCTGATCGCTACCACATTACAATACGGGCCCTTGTCTAGCCACAATACTGTGTTACATGCTGCTATTGTTGCGAATATTGTTGTTTAAAATAGCTAGGTACCTAATTTTGGAACCATGCAACATGTTTGCTTAGTTGTGTTTCGGTTGGATTAGACCTGTCGAACGCCCATGTCGAGTTATTGTGTCGGAGAAACCACACACTGACCTACAAATATTGCCTGACTTACATCCTTACTAATATTATAAATGCGAAAGTGAGTTTGTTTATTTGTTTGTTTGTTTGTTACGCTTTCACGCCGTAACTACTTAACCGATCAATATGAAATTTTGCATATATGTTCTATGGACTACGGAGAAGGACATAGGCTACCTTTATCCCGAGAAAAAGTACTATTCCCGAGGGATCGACGTTGACGCGGGCGGAGCCGCGGGCGAAAGCTAGTATTAAATAATTAAATGGTTAAAAAACTCTATTTTTAATTTCAATAAGTTACATCAACAAGGTTGTGATTTAATCTCCAAATTACCGGTATTAGGAGACTCCACTCTTCTATAACAATATCAATGTATTTTTTACATGTAATGATACTCGTACCTATACATCAATTTTATTAATAAATAACCGCACTTAAGCCATTCAAGCTCCGTGGCGCAGTGGTTAACACGCCAGCCTGCGACACGAGGTGCCCGGGTTTGATCCAAGGTCAGGTCAAGATGGAAAACGATCTTTTTCAGATTGGCCTGGGTCCTGGATGTTTATCTATATATTGTATTAGTAGTATAGTATCCTATAACACGAGTCTGGAACTTACTTTAGGGCTAGCTCAATCTGTGTGATTTGTCCGTATATATTTATTTATTACATATTATTTACATAAGCTATTCATAATAATAGCAGGATGAGTCGTTTGCCATTTACATACAACGCAAATGCTTTATATATAATTTTGTGAATTATAATAATATAATATAATTCAGTTGCCTCACGGTGTTTTTCATCACCGGAAGCAGGTAGCAGTTGACGAAAATTACCGTACTTTTTGTTTTATTAATTATTGAAGTCGGCATTTGTCTCCCATATCACCTGATGGTAAGTGACGATGAAGACGAGAATGTTACATGCCTATTCAAGAGATATCCATTTATTCTACTTTTGAATGTCCCGGGATTGTACTTGAGTTAGATCGGACAACAAACACAGAGGTACAAGTCGATCCGGGTCGGATTTGAATCCTGGACCTTCTAAGACTCATTTCATTGGCACGCAGCCTAAACAGCTAGATGTATCTCTAGAATATTTTTGAATTGTCGCTAGATTCGTTTAGGCTGCGGTAATGACATGTTTGGATTTGCAGTATTATTGGTCGGATCCGATGGTTTCGATACACCCCGGCATAGAAATTATAAGTACTAACGTACAGCACGGAACACAACACAGTGAAATCCCAAATCCCTGGTATCCTATTGCACAGGATAATCACAGCCACCGAAATTAATATATCAGGATGAGGCAACAATGGCGGATCGGGCGATATTAAAATTGGCGAAACAAAGCCGTAATATCCGTGAGCCGGCGATTAAGTGCGGCAGCCAAATACCTGCTTTATAATGCTTGATGGTAGGCTCTTTGAGAAAGGTGAAAAATGCTGATATTACTTTTTCAACACACCGTGTTATAAAGTGTCTTCAAATACACCCATTTGTACGTCATAAAGCAGTTTATGAACCACGAGTGTTTAGCTAAAATAATGAGGGGATGTAAAGTAAAAAGCTCTAGTGCGATAAAGTACTTTTTCATTTTTATCCGACAGAGTTCTTAGTTTCAAAAATCTAATCGGATTACTCATTGAAATGGTGTGGTAAAATACAAGAACGTTTTTATTTCATTAAGATACAATACAATGCTTTGAAATTCAATACCGAAAAACTAAAAAGAAATCCCCTATGGTGACTGGGAGAGATCTGTTAAGTATTATATTCTTTGTAGTTTAGTAATTATATAGTATAATTTTTAAAAACGTTATGTAGCAAAGAAGTTTTTGTAAATTATACTAACACGAAACACATGAAAAGGGTGTAAAATACTTACTTAGATTTATATGTTGTGTAGAGCACCAGAAAATTGGTAATTCGAATTCGAGAAACATTACCTGAAACAAAATCAAAACATTAGCTATGGAAACTTACGTCGCTCTTTCTAAAACAAAACTGTAGCTCCAAACTACATCCCCTTGCAGTTGAGTCTCGTTTGCAACTTTTCCGCTCCCCGCACACGGCGAAATTGTCATCGGAAAAGTTAGCATCTTGTTCTTTGTGCAAGTTGGCGCATGAGAGCTTGTTTTTAGTTTCAATAACATTATTGTCTTGGAAAAATTTCATTCCTACTTATAATACTAGCTAGAAATATAAACAAATCTGATATTTTTATCTCATCTGATATTTTTGTTTTTACATTTTGTTGTATAGTAAATTTAGTTGTATTGCCTTATAGCCCTAATTCGTGGTTGTAAGTTTCTGCAATAACTATATTTGAATTACTTAAAATTGACAGTTTGTTCATATTTCAATGATTAAACTGCCAAATTTTCGCCTTTTAAAAAGTTAATTTGAACTGACGTTTCTGTACCGCAGCCTGCATTTACCCGTTTCAGAAAAACTGTATTCTAAGTTTCAATAAATTGGTTAATATTCGTAGTTTTACAACGTGTCTGATCTGAAGTGGATGGTCTCAAACAAAAATACCGCTTCAGACTGCATTCGTCGAGCTCTCGTTTAAATCTTTTTCCGTTTCGGCATTCGGCAAAATTGTCAGCATAAAAGTTAGCATTTTGTTCAGAGATAACATTGCGCGTTGGCGCTGCTTTAACATCTGTTGGGAGCTTGTTTCTAGTTTCAATAATATTATTGTCTAGAAATAACATAATCTTCTTACTCAAAACTAGAATTGTCAGCAAAAAAGTTTAAATTTAATTTAAAAGAGTTGTGCGTGTTGGCGCTACTTTGAGATCTGACGCAGCTTGTTTCTAATTTCAAACATTATCGTCAAGGGAAACGTTATTTTCTAATTTTATCTCTTGTTCTATTAGCTACCTGTATTGATATTTAAACCGCTGACTTATGAGAGTTATAACAAAAATGACATTCCACAGACCCTGAGTTCTAACGTACTCGAAAGTAACTATTTAGTAATCTCTTAACAGCTTCCTTCGTGGTCCAGTGGTTAAGGCGTTTGCCTGTAGATACGGTCGTGGGTTCGATTCCCACGGGAAGCATACTTTGTTTAGTTGCTTCCAGTTTGGTTAGGACATTGCAGGCTTGAATCACCTGATTGTGTCTGATAATGAAAATGATTCCGTGCTTCGGAAGGCACGTTAAGCTGTTGGTCCCGGCTGCCATCTGGTAATCGTTAAAGGAACCACGTCAGAGGCCGAGAGGCGGTTCCGAAGAACTCTGACACCAGGGTGTGCATGGTCGATTGACCGTGACACCTACTCGAAATGATGATGAGTAATCTGTGGCTCGGACTACAATTTTAAAATCCTAACACCAGTATTGGTCAATACAATAACACAATCAAAAGTGAAAAAGGTTAAACTGTACGCAAGAGATACAACACCTGACTGCCATACAACACTCGCTAGAGATGGCATAATTGGCAATGTTTCGGGCTGTCATTACTGGAATCATTAATTGCTCGACGGCTAATTACCCGGCAGCCATTGTGTTCAAACCGCAGCTTGACGGCACTTAACAAACTGGAATTGGGCAAAGTTGTCTGTTAAAACGTCGCTACGGTAGGGAAAAGTGAGATTTTATCAATATGATTTTCTCATATCTATACTATTAGCCGTGTGGTATCTAGCAGAGTAGAATAGGACCACTCCAAGTCTTCCCGTGGATGTCGTAGAACGCGACTTAGGAAATGCAAGCTAAACAAAGCTTATAAACATCTGTGAGACCTCTCCAACCCGTCTGGCCAGCGTGGAGAGTGTAGGCCAAGTCCTCTGGCTGCTCTGGCCAAGTATGGCTCTAGTGAACTCGAGTACAGAGAGGGTCGTACTCCTATAGTGGAGACTAAAAAGGACCTGATGATGATATCTATACTAATCTATACTAATATTATAAAGCTGAAGAGTTTGTTTATTTGATTGTTTGTTTGTTTGTTTGAACGCAGTAATCTCAGGAACTACTGGTTCAAATTGTAAAATTCTTTTTGTGTTGATAGTCCATTTATTGGGGAAGGCTTTAGGCTATAAAACATCACGATGCGACCAATAGGAGTGAAGCATCAATAAAAAATGTTTTGAAAACGAGGGGAAATTATTCATCTATACTAACTAATCATAATAACAGAAATTGCCGCGGTCGAAGTCGCGGGCAACAGCTAGTTAAAGATATATTGGTGGTGGGCTTTAGAATAGCTTAGCACGCATTTATTTTCGAGCGTTAAATCTTTAGAACTCGCATTTACTCTTCTTCACCGCATGATGCTTAAAGCGCGGAGTGTTTGTTTGTTAGAACTTCAAACAATTATTTTCTTACATATTTGGTATATTAACGAGAATTAGCACGAACCTTTTAATTGTTTCCGTTGACGTTTCTTAAGCTAATCATATTTGGATGCATTAACAAGAGGAATAAAAATTAAGAGACTGATCCAAACAGGCCATACCAAGGTCGCGACCTTGGCAATGGCGCTCTGATATAGATAATGAGGGTGTAATGATTGAAATTATCGTGTGTACAGTACAACGCATAATTGTGTTGTTGTGCAGCTACATGTATCATATAATTTTCTATCATCATATGACAATGTGATTTTATCTGAGTAGGAAATAAAAAATAGAATATCTGAAATGCTGAACACCAGATGGCGCCACTGAATCGTAGGGTCCGACTGTCTGGTTTTCGTGTGTGTAAGTGGCCAACACCGGTGTTAGGGTTTTCAAAAACCTAAAGGCATTTGAAATAGCTTAACGACTGCCATTAATGATAACAGCGGAGACTAACGGCTTTATGTGCCATTTTTTTGGGTTTTGATGGGAGAGAAATGACTTGCGGTGTCAACCGCAAGTCAAATGAATCTTTGACTTAGGGTCACCCATCCCAGGAAGACTGCGCCCGGGGTTGCTTGACATGCGTAAGCGTTTATAATGCTCACAACTGGGTCCGATAAACCGCTTTTACTTTTTTATTACATTTAACAAGCAGCATCACCTGCCACATTATTGGCCTGGCCAATAACAGTTTTCCGGACCCGACGCCTCAGTGCTGCCACCGCTTTCGGAAAACCTAAGTCAACCAAGTCCAATTTTTTCAAGTCAACTCTAATAACGAGCTCCGTGGCGCAGTGGTTAACACGCCAGCCTGCGACACGAGGGCCCCGGGTTCGATCCCCGATCAGGTCAAGATGGAAAATGATCGTTTTCAGATTGGCCTGGGTCTTGGATGTTTATCTATATATGTATTTGTTATAAAATATAGTATCGTTGAGTGAGTATCCCATAGCACAAGTCTCGAACTTACTTTGGGGCTAGCTCAATCTGTGTGATTTGTCCGTATTATTTATTATTATTATCAACTTAGGTTCTCGACCTTCTAGAGATCGGTAATAAACTGAAATCCCGCCCTGAGACTCTCAGGGAGAAGGATTTTCAGTATCCCCAGTGATAAATATTGAATCCCCTAAAACCTTTGCTAGTTATATTATTATAACACGAAAAATACCAAAAGGAGGTTAAAAATTAAAATGCCGAAATGTACAATTTATTGTGAACAGAATATTTAAAACCTCAGGTTAATATGTGTGCCATTTTAAATGAACGTCGTAAATAATTGGATTACGTTTAACCCGACTGACCAAGGTTCATCAGTTCATAGTCAACAATGAAATTGATGTTGTTACAGCTGGTTACTGATCGACATCAATTTTAATAACGTATTCGTTAATATGGACACGTGACAAGAATCATTCTGCTCCCCTTTTAGTAGTGTTCCGGTTCGCGAGAAAAGAAGCTTTAGGTTCGATTGCCAGCGTGGGTAAACTATAATAAATAAATAAATACATATGGACAAATCACACAGATTGAGCTAGCCCCAAAGTAAGTTCGAGACTTTGTTATGGGATACTAACTCAACGATACTATCCAAGACCCAGGCCAATCTGAAAAAGATCGTTTTCCATCTTGACCTGACCGGGGATCGAACCCGGGCACTCTCGTGTCGCAGGCTGGCATGTTAAGGCGCTGTGCATCAGAAGAATACCGTAAAACGTGTATTTTTTCGTCGCGCAGTTAGCCTTATTTTTCAAAGAATACTAGCATGAAAAAAATATGAAGTACAGTTCAAAGATCAAAATAAATGGTTACATCAAAATATGTTCAAAAAAATATTTAAAACCTAACTAAATAAAATATCAAAAAAGCTATATCCAGAAAAATTTTCGTCGCGCATTTCTTGATATTTTCAGCGACGACTTCCAACTTTTATACGTCTATAAAAAGTATAACTAAATAAGCAAGATGGATACCTACAAAAAATACAATATTTGGTTATAATTGTTGAATTATTAAATTAAAAGTGAAAATTAACACGGAAATGGCAGACACGGATTTGAACTGAGACTGACGACAGGTATGACACAAATATATAAAATATCGCGCGATGTCCGCTACAAACGGTTAAGGGATACAGCGCCTTAACCACTGCGCCACGGAGCTCGCAACATTTGTACGCTATTTTAACTTGTAGCCTGTAGTTTTTCTAGAACGTCAGGCAGGCGGCCGTCTATATACAGGCTGAAATTGAATTCATTAGCAAACGTTTAAGTGACTCAGACCACGAATCTGAACAACTTTCATTACGGGACCAACTCCGAAATTGCAAAAAAAACACAGCTGTTCCATATATTTTGGCCAAGTAGATATTCCACTTTTGTATGAAAGAGCAGATTTTTTTTCACGATGTCGAAGTTGTTCCCATAATGAAAGTTGTTCAGATTCAGATTCGTGGTCTGAGTTACTCTTTAAACGTTTGCTAATGAACTCAATTTCATCCTATATAAAACTAAGGCATGCCTGAGTAGTATTAACTAACATGCTTTCCTAATATCGCCCGGGATCCGACACACTACAGCTAAGTATACAATCGAACACAAGCTCGGATAAGGAGAGAGGCGGGAGGAGCTTTAAAACAACTATAGCATACCAGCTTTCGCCCGCGGCTCCACCCGCGTTAATTTAGATCCCTCGGAAATAGTACTTTTTCCCGGGATAAAGGGTAGCCTATGTCCTTCTCCGCACTCCAGAGAACTTGTATGCAAAATTTCATGATGATCGGTTCAGTAGTTACGGCGTGAAAGCGTAACAAACAAACAAACAAACAAACAAACAAACTCACTTTCGCATTTATAATCTTAGTAAGGATTACTGCAGCAGCTGCCGTTTGTCTGCCGAAGTCTTCAAATCAAGGCAGGAGAGATATCCAACAGCGTCTATCATCCTGCTGTCAGAGCATCTCCCCCTGGCCATGATCTACCTTGGGCTACATGGAAGTCCTTGAACAGACTCCGGACTCAAGTCGGCCGAAGTCCTTCTCCAGAAAACGTGTATGCAAAATTTCATGATGATCGGTTCAGTAGTTTCAACGTGAAAGCGTAACAAACAAACAAATAAACTTACTTTCGCATTTATAATATTAGTAAGCATTAGGTTTAGGACTACACGGTCTAGACGATCCCTCGACAGGTTTGTCATCGGAAGCATCATCCGGAAAGACGCGAACGTGTAGTAACAATAAATTGCTGTTATAACTGACTACGATGTTATCGCCATATATTTTAATGAACATATTAATTTAGAATTACATTATCTATGATAGTATTATCAATGACAGCAGCGAATGAGGAAGGTGTGACCTGTGAAGCGTTGTCTGGGACGAGGTTATTTCCCGATGTTGACTCTTCCTTATATATTTGTTTTGATACAAATCTCTTTGTAATATGATGCTTTTAGACTTAAGCTTTATTGTCTTTTAGGTATGTTAAACTAGCCAAGTGTAAGTCGCATTAGTACACACACTAAGGGAGAACTCTTAGTGTGTGTACTTAATTATTTTTTTACTTAACTTAAATATTGTACGTGTTCAAAAACCATGTTTCTTGTATGGGGACTCGTCTAAGTACGCTTAAAATCAATATGTATCCGAGTTTCGATGCCAGAAAAAACAATTATGCCTAAGAACTATTATGCCAAAATATTTATGCTAAAACCGATATGCCAAAGGATACTAGGAAAAAAAATATGCGTAAAAAGGGGGTCCCGGGGAGTTCTTGGCGGGAATTTCGGCGGACTGCACGGTTTTTGTTTCGGATTGTTTTGCAAATTGCTTCTAGTGGAGTTAATAATGTGAAATCGGTGTAATTTGGTGTTATATATGCCCATGTTTATGAACAATGTGTGGAATAACTAAAATAAAGTATCATGGTGCGGCAGTAGTGAGATCTACATAGCGGGCTGGTGGTCGCTCGCCTTACTGCAACGTCTAATCAAACCAGTGGATTCGTGAGGATTGTCGCCAGAGGCTCTATTGAATCAACGAAATGAATCACACCACCAT
This sequence comes from Elegia similella, assembly GCA_947532085.1. NCBI lineage: Eukaryota > Metazoa > Arthropoda > Insecta > Lepidoptera > Pyralidae > Elegia > Elegia similella. The sequence continues at coordinate 934,217 of OX383939.1, forward strand.
TGCGTTGATAACACTTAGAAAAATATGAAGGGCTAAAGGCATAGAAAGCCAAACGCCGTAAAACAAATATAAAAAAAAGGCGGTCCCGGTTTCGATGAACTCAATGACTCGTATTGTAACTCTTTATGCCGGCGTGCAAATAACAAAACACTCCTTTTTGCAGTCGTATAAAAACAAACTCGGTTATTTGACAAGATTACCTTATTACCACAAATAGCTCTAAATACTGCATTTCATGACAATTTCATATCCAGTCTATATCCATTGTGTGTAAACGCTTCCGCTTCCGCTGCCGCCGCTAATTGCTTCCTGTTGCGATAAATAGCGAATAGCTCATCGATTGATGCGCGGATATTGAAAGTACTCGCATCATTACACGTATATAATATCTAATATGCGGTCTAGCACCTGACCCTGGATGTATACTTTTTCGTGTTCACCAATAATTTAAACCGAAAACCAATATAGCTCCCTCCCTCGAAAAAATTTATTGTCAGTAAAGTCGGTTTACGGATGATAATTTTAGATAGATGCGTCACAAGCCGAACGCGTAAGCCGATCGTGCCTCTCTATCGCTTGTTCCGCGCTCTCGCTTGCATAGGGAACGTGACACTTTTTCATGTAGGCAGCCGGCGTTCATCGATTTATAAGACGTTATGTCAAAAATATTTTACTTTTCCATAAGTGTTCAGCCTTCTTTATGGTATACATAGAATAGTTCATATCGAAGGGCTCACTCAGACCCTTTCACGGCTTTTTTCAGGTTAAATTTACATACATAGTATCACGTCTTTTCCCCTTGCGGGGTAGACAGATCCTAGGTATAATAAGACCTTATGGCCACATTTAGCATGTTGGAGGGCGTGTAGATAGAAAATGGAATAAAATAATATAGCAACCCATCACGGGTTGCTAGTCGCATCGACTATTGACATGATTCCATCAATTTTAGCTCAATCCCTCGATCGGCTTTTCCAATCTGCGCGGGAAGAGCTAGCACATTCTACGTTTTTTATTTTCTCCCAGACCAGCATGGAACGGCTTAAAAGAGAAGAGGTTAATTTTACACCCAGTATTTGGAAAATTCATTCTGATTTAAATAATTAAGGCTTGAAAGTATCGAAGAAGCAACAAATATTCAAATTCACTTTCGATAATGAAAGAAACGGTTCGAATACACAATATTTATTATAACTGTGGAAATCAAGTCAAGTAGTTCATCTTTATACAGACCTCTTGGGTGTTTATTCTGCGATCCATTGATGCCAGACCATTTTTACCCACACAATAACCACAAACAAGCGAACGGAGCATAACCACGAATGCGCTGAAAGCCCTCGTTACGAAACTGGCATTAGTACATCGGCGGAGAATGCATTGAGGCTGGAATATGTCTTCCTAGACGCTTGTCAATGCTGACGTTTTTTAAGGCACAAGTGACAGCGATTTTGTAAATATAAAGGCTAGGCCCTTTAGAACAGAGCAGCACAGTGCTCTGCGACGCAAATCGCTTACAGGCAAAGTATGTCCGCGACGGCGTTTTAATTCAAAATTGGACTCATGTTCTTTTTTGAACATAGTATTTTTATATACGAGTATGCTAATGGAAAAACGTTCCGGAACGAACACTGGTGAGAAGAACACGCCGAAATAAACTCAATCCAGACGCCCAATAGATCTAGGCCTCTTGCAAAGGTATAAGTAATTGACATTTAACCAGTGACTTTAGCTTGTAAGTAGCCAGACATCAGTATGGCAATTGTTAACATATTTACCCATTTTTAGGGGAAGACGAAGTTAGTGGTTGTAAAACAATTCCCCATCAGGTATTTAACCCCTTATCTTATACGTCACTTCAGTTAGAAGAATGGGAATTTAGTTAGGCGGTATATAAAAAAGTCAGTTTTCAAACATATATCTATGATATTATATGTATATTTACGCCGTGTTGTATCCGGCAGAGTAGAATAGGACCACTCCAAGTCTTCCCGTGGATGTCGTAGAAGGCGACTTAGGAAATACAAGCTAAACAAAGCTTATAAACATCTATGAGACCTCTCGAACCCGTCTGGCCAGCGTGGAGAGTGTAGGCCAAGTCCTCTGGCTGCTCTGGCCAAGTATAGCCATACTTGGCCAGAGCAGCCAGTAGTAGTAAAGAGAGGGTCGTGCTCCTGTAGTGGAGACTAAAAAGACCTGATGATAATGATTATAGGTATGGAATAAATAAGAAAAGTGGTATCTCCCTTGTGTGAGCATCTCGTCATGAGCCATTGGCGACGACGGACGGTTGCGTGTCGGAGAAACTGGCAGCGAAAGTGCATGTAACGGTAATTAAATGCATTTAAATACATCACCTTTCAGTGTCTTAACGAGGGCTTCCGAACTCTTAAATCACTATTAATTCTATCAAAAAGAATAATTTTGTGCCTTTTTTTATTCAAAATGGACCACGAACTGTGTGAACAGATCGGGCCGTCTCTATGAGAGACAGGACAGAGAAAACGGTCCCGCGTCTTCGATATGATGAGAGACGACTATGTATAATCCATAAACATAATAAGAGGTCCATAAGAACTAAAAAAATGGGTACCTATAGATATCTACCCCAAGGATTTTAACAACGTTTAGTAGAAAGCGGTTTGCAGCGCCTTCCTGCAACCTTAGTGTGATCGTCCGACCACCTAGTGGGTGGATTTCTGACGCTGCGCTTGCTAGGTTGGTCGTCATGCTATAACCTTTCTGTTTCATCCATCAGCCATCTTCTGTCGCTATGTGTTCCGCCCACTGCTACTTTAAAGAGCGATTGTAAAGATGTAGGCCGTAGTTCAAAGTTTATAACTTGGGGCAGCGGGCATCGGCGCAAGGACCGAATATTAAAAGACATCTCGTCTCGACTGCAATTTTGAAAATTGTGGCGCAACGCGGGAATTAAAGAGCGTGTCATTTAATATTACGTTCTAGAATGCTCTTCAATATTGCGCTAAAACCTATTTTCCGTTTGCAGATATTCAACATGATGTTCAGGAATTTTAACAACTTCGGAATCAATAATGCGTTATTTAATAATATGAGACATTCTAGAAAGTTCTTTAATATTGCGGTAAATTAATGCTCTACCACCGTGGTCCAGTGGTTAAGGCGTTTGCCTGTAGACCCGGGGGTCGTGGGTTCGATTCCCACGGAAGGCATACTTTATTTAGTTTTTTTTTTTTTTTTTTTTTTTTTATGTATATCCGGCGGCAAACGAGCAGACGAGCCACCTGATGGAATGTGGTCACCGTCGCCCATGGACATCTGCAACACCAGAGGAGCTGGTGTTGCAGATGTCCATGGTGACTTGATGGTGCTGATGCGTTGCCGACTCTTAAGATACCTGTAAACACGCCTTTTGTTTCCAGTTACTTAGGACATTGCAGGCTTGAATCACCTGATTGTCTGATAATTAAGATGATTCCGTGCTTAGGAAGGCACGTTAAGCCGTTGGTCCCGGCTGCCATCTGGTAGTCGTTAAAGGAACCACGTCAGAGGCCGAGAGGCGATTTCGAAGAACTCTGACATCAGGGTGTGCATGGTCGATTGACCATGTCACCTACTCGAAATGATGATGATGATGAATGAATTTTTAAGCCGTAAGCATTGTTTTTTTAGTTTTAACTAGCTAGCCCGCGGCTCCGCTCACAATGTCGATCCCGCGGAAACAGTACTTTTTTCTGGGATGAAAGGCAGCCTATGTGTAATCCACACATCCAAATTCCATACATGCTTACAAAATTTCGAAACCGATTTTAAAGAAAGCTTCATTATCAGCGAGTATTATAAATAATGCGGACGCGTCGCGGGAAAATGCTAATATTATTATTTAAAAATATTTAATAATTCTTGTTGAAAATAAACAGACGGCTAAAGTATTGCAGCCAATTATATAAGCTTCACTCAGATTCAGAGTATAACTTACAGTAAATGTTGGCACTCTGCTGAAAATGAGACGAAAATTCCGACTTGGCAAGGTCATGTAATTGCTTGCCGCTGAATGGCAAGCGCATGCCGCCACAAAATAACTGCGACACAGATGTGAGGCGTGATCAGCACGCGTTTAGAATTCCATCATGCCTCACATGCAATATATTTTTTTTTGAAATGACTATGTAGCTAGCTCCAAGTGAGCTTTCGCTACTTCACCGGGCGTTTGAGGCGAGGGCAGAGTGCCCTCAACCTTTATAGACAATATCACCAAAGGGCCCCCAGGAGGGACGGACCTCGGCTTTGGGCGTTGCCTGTGTGCGCAAGGCTTAGAGAGATAGCAAACTCTCATATTGCCTGATGGGCCGCGTATACGTGCATGCAAGCCTGAAGGGCCAATCTGAGAAACAATGGCAAAAGCCTTTGGAGAGCAGCAACTCTCATCTTTTGCCTTATGGGTCGAAAGCTACGTTGCCAGAAGGGCCTATTCTGGGTGCAAGTCACCCGGGACCGCCGGGCGGTCACCAGTAATCGGAGCTAATCCTAATCTACGCACTCTATTCCGGTGGCGAGTGCGGGGTCGGATAGTGGGATTCCTCTAGCTATTCGGAGCCAAAGAGGGGTCGGGGCGGGCTTGTGCGATGTCAATAGGATCATCGGGATCGTCAAGTACGTTCCTAGGACGTCTGCGACGTAAGGTTGTATCGTGTAAGTTGGAGGAGTAGTTAGCAGCTTGCACTACTAACGGGTTGTGCACATGCAATATTACGGATTTCTTATTATAATCAATCAACGCGATTTGCAAGTTATTACACGGATCTGGCCAATGAGGGCTACCGTTTTTCTGTTGAGAGTAAGGTTTTGAAAAAGCTTTTTATTACACGCGTAGAAACAAATTTTACATTTTAGTATATTAAATGCCTTCGTCTACATAATCTGTAACCTTATTACTTTTAATAAACGATTCTTGTATATTTATATTAATAAAAAAAATAAAAAGAAATGGTTCTAACAATTACCTATATCCTATGTAGGTACTTAATTTTATCGAAATTGTTATTTATGTTATTTTTCGCCCTCAAAAACAGGGGGTTTTAGGGGCGAAAAATATAGCTGGGTCTTATATACGGGAAATTATGTTCCGTCTAAATCTCGGTTTCACCTCCTAGGCGCTAGTACACCTCACGCTGTACTAGCGCCTCTATTTGTATATCCCTCATTTAGCTGGATCTTATAATCATCATCTCATCATTACAGCCGTAAGAAGTCCACTACTGGACGGAGGCCTGTCCCATGGATTCTTTGTTCCATGGGAGGATATTGCATTACTCAACACGCTTGTCCGGCGAGTTGGCTATCGCAGTTTCTTCGGCTTCTTGTGCTTCCGACGCTGCTGTACATGGTATGCATTTTAAAGCAGGGGAATGATATGAGTTTGTTGCATTCGCGAAAGGAATGAGGGTACTGGTATACTAGTCACTCGGATGAATGGGGGAAAAGCAAGAGCAGATCGGGAGGCCGGGCGTACCCGATGCCATACCTACAATCAGCGGACAGGCAGTTGAGGCTGACTCCCTGACCGTTGAAGTGGGACGCCGTACTCATGCAGGTTGCGTCCTATAATAAACTGCGTCTTCTGTCCCATGGTATCATAGTAAGTCCATCGAGTCGCTTGCCATGGATTCTACAAAGACCTAATCGGTAATCGAAGCTAATCCTACTCTACGCTCTCACACCAGTGCGACGGGGTCAGAGAGTGGGATTCCTCTGGCTTTTCGGAGCCGGAGAGGGTTCGGAGTGAGTCTTTACTCATTCCGAAAAGCGAGATTACCCTTCTGCATAATTTTTATTTTAAGGCACTGCACATCTGCTGCACGGCGTCGCGGTGAAATAAATTAGTCGCCGATGCGTTTAATGTGCCCACTGTACGTCCGACCAGGCCGGAGTGCTGCAAAGATTTACGGAAATTGAGAGGAAATTATTGGCCACTTACACTGAAACACACATGAAAAATAAACTTTCAACCCGTGTCTTTCGTTATATACAGCATGATTTTAAACCTCCTAGCTATATTGAAATCTGGCAATCAGAATTCCTAATGGAATACAGAATTGCAAGAATAAAAAGGTAAAAACCGAAAAAAAAAATTAACTTCCATAGAAATTCGTCCAGCTGATTGGCGACTTTGTATGGAAAACCCTATTTTTTTCGATTTTCAGCTTTTATTTCTTGTAATTCTATGTTTCATTAGGGATTAGCTAGGAGGTTCAAAATCACGTTGTATAGTAAGCTATAACGTCGAAAAGATTCATCGAGATATATAAAAAAGGTTTGCACGAAGGGTAACAACACTGGGTCACCAACTTTAATTAGTACTCGTATTAGTTAGTGACATACGTTTTGATGTACCTAACTAGTAAGAGTTTCAGCGAGTTACACGTAACGGCACTTGGGTTTTAAGACGATGCAAATAATACCGTAATAGGATTGTTTCCTAAAAAAATACCATTTAAAATAATTAGTCCGTCTTACAGATTATCGAAAAATATTAGATAAGTATTTTTTTCTCTTTTTTCAATCAAACAAAAGATAATAAAGATAAAGCGCGTCAAAGTTAAGGAGTAGGGGCTTGACGCAACAGGCCGGTAAAAAGTGTACCGGTCAGTGACGTCACGCGGAACTTTAACAGGCTATATCTTAATAAATTTTTGTTTGATTGACAAAAGAAATATATGTGTCCAATATTTTTCTATAATCTACCATCATCATCATCAAAATTTAAGAGCAACGCTCTTGGCGGTGGAGCTCCCTCCATCTCGGTCTATTCTCTGCCAGTCTTTTCACATCCTGGTACGAAACCCTTTCCACTTTTTCCTTTATCTGTTTAAAATAACTGTGCCTGGGCTTTCCTCTCCCTCTCCTTCCCCCTATTTTGCCTTCTATAATAGTTTACATAATACTGATCGTGTCGCAACAAGTGTCCTATCACATTACCTCTTCGATTTTCTATCGCAGTTAAAATAGTCCTTTTTTCTCCTACTCTATTTAAAACTTCTTCGTTAGTTATCTTGTCTATCCAGCTAATTTTCTCCATTCTTCTCCAGCACCATATTTCAAATGCTTCCAACTTTTTCAATCTACCAGACGGACTAATTATTTAGAAAAGTATTTTATTGGAAAAAATGCCCATTGTCGAAATCGCAGTCGCTCTTCTTCTTATCGAATCGATCATCATATTCCCTTATTCTCTCAATATTGTGAAACTTTTGGGAGATAGATTTTATAAAGAAATTCACATACAATATACGCCTTCTTGGCAGTCGGCTAAAAATAACAAGGTAAAGATACAAAACTTTTATAGGTTGATAGCAAATTGCATACAAACTCCCCGCGGCTATGCAGTAACGAGTTGTCCGGACATGACCCCGCCGATTGACCTCTATACTTCCGGTCACAGTTCACTCCCGAGCTTATCTTGTATTGAATTTAAAAAAGCTTTGATAATTTTTAACAAATCAGTAAATCTATTTCGAATTAGATAAATAAAACTTATTATCGGTGTTATTGTATAGTAATAAACGCACAAAACGACAATATTTCACGAAGCCTGATTGCAATTCTACAGCCTCATTGGTTTTTTTAACAACATTCCTACAAAAAAAATGTTAGATCCGCTTTCCATCTGATCAACCAACATGCCCACTTAAACGTGGCCTTTTAAAAGACATGGACTCTGTCTACCACACAAGGAAAAAAGACGTGATAGTATGTAATGTATAAAAAATATAGTTAAATAAACCTTTATCTGAATCTGTTTAGGCATTCGGGAGTTATGATGTAAAAATTGTATTAAAAAATATTATTATAATTACATACTTAAAGCCTTAAACATAACACACTTTTTATCAGTCGTATAAAGAAAAGCCTTTTTTTAGTTACCGGCTATAGAATTTAGCAGACTTAAATTGTATTATTTGTCAAAGACACGTGATTCAACAATTCTAAAGAACTTAGTACACTTTTAAGGCTATTACATATAAAACATCCCCTATTCATCAAGTACGGTTGAAACTTACAACAAATTATTTGCTACCAAAATCGATATATTGACATGTTCATTAGACCGCTATAAAAGACTGCTCAACTCAGTGTTGGCTCATCATCATCATCAGGTCTTTTTAGTCTCCACTACAGGAGCACGACCCTCTCTGTACTACTAAAGCTATGGCCAAGTATGCTTGGCCAGAGCTGCCAGAGGACAAGTGTTAGTGTTGGCTCACGACAAGTTAATCCAGAAATAACAACTTTAGTTAATTTAAATTTTTTTTCACATTCATTTTCTCTTGTGTTGGTTTTCTCTACATCAATCTGCATAATTATTTAACATACAGCATGCACTTACTCCATATCTTTTATTCTTCCTATTCGATTTGATATTTGACTTTTTTTATTATTCATCTTTTTTGACAAATTTATGACAGGTACATAGTTCCTAGTGGCAATATTCTAATTAATAAAAAATAAATTAATCTGTGGATGACGTAGTGGGTTACGTTAATTAATAAGCTGTACTATTTACTTTGTTTATATCCTACATTGTAAGATAGTTAAGATATATTATGTAACTGTATGTTGTACCTCAATAAAATAAAAGAATAACATTTCACGTCTTTATCCCTGCGGGGTAGCTAGAGGCTTTTTCAGGCTCATATTTTAACCAAAGCGATAAAGAACTTATTATAGCAACAATTAACGTGAACAACGCTTGAGAACTTTCACTTAGTAGGTAAGGTAATATAATTCAGGTGTGCGATTTCTGTGCCATTCGGAATTTCGATTCGGACTGCAACTAATGCGAATCATTTACGATTACGAATCGTAATTTTAAAATACATATCACTGGAATCATTTCGAATTATAAAATTAAACGTTAAACTCATTAAAAGAAGTTTTGCAACAAAAATATCCTTCTAATTACGTTCAAGCATACGCTACGATTAGTTAAATGTCTACCATTTATTACATGAGGCGTTATTGGCAATTTTTCAATGATGCGATGCGGTTCGAACCTTTCGTAGTTTATGGATACCCCCTACCGGTTACTTATCATATAATTGTAATAAAAAACGTTTTTTTTTTATGTTATAGGACGGCAAACGAGCAAGCGGGTCACGTTTCCCATAGACAACTACAACACCAGGGTGTGACAGATTTCGGCCTTTCAAGGAGTTTGGGTAAGGAAATGGGGAGGGGAATGCAGCCTACTAATACTTAATTTGTTTCACACATAGCTTACTTTATGGACAAATGGTAGTAAATATAATAATCCCACAGAGAAAAAATACACAGAGGAAAAATTATACTAACGGGACCCTAAACATACATGAATATCCTTATATACATTGCTATTCGAATCCACAGGAGCAAAAGTTAAACGTATCGTTAACCTGTAGAAATGAGAAGTATTGGAACCCGGCAGGGAGACGGATTATGCCCATTACTACATATTGGGGATGGTCAAAAATGGGAACAACCCTGCCCCATCATGTATTTGGAGGATTTTAAGGATTATATATTAGAAAGATAGAGCAAAAGTTAATGTATCGTTAACCTATAGAAATGAGAAATATTGGAACCCGGCAGGGAGACGAATTATGTCCATTACTTCAAATTGAAGATAGTCTGGAAGATGGAAACAACACTAAAGATAAATATTATCACAATATCGGTTGGTGAGTAATTAGCTTTTAGCGAGTACCTACTTATATCTTTGACGTATGTACTAATGATACGTTGTAGCCATAGATTTAAAAAAAAATGCGGAGACTTCATACTTCTATGTCTGTAGCGGGTCTAGCATTGTGGCAAAGTCTGTCAAGTAGTTTTTTGTGTAACAGAGTCCCAATTATCCATCCAGGACGTACAGAAGACTCTGGTGACCCCAAAGAGATAGTTTTTTTTTTTGCATATATATATATTTTGCAACTTATTATATTTCAGTAGGAAAAGCGGGTCGGACTTACTTAATCATGTTGGCGGCTATTTTTTTTAACTACATAGAAATCAAACAATTGAACGATATTACAGAAGACTCTTGTCTTCCATCTGATTAAACAAGATGTTCCCCTTTTATGATTAGTCTTCTTAGACAAACCATAAATGGGGAGTGTGGGGAGGCGCAGCCCGTTCGTCAAGGGGGCGAGCCACGAGGTGCAAAGCCACCTCCATATCAGAAACTACCTGAACAGAAAGGTTAGGTTAGTTTCGTTAGGTTACTAAGGGACTACACAAACGAGCGTCTCTCCGCTCTTTAAAAACATTTTGTGAAGAAGAGCAAAGCGCGTACTATTAGATCAAATCCTCAAAAAATACAAATACGTGCTAAGCTATTCCGAAGCTCAAGCGAAGCTTGAAAGTTGCAATCGTCTTTTATGCGTCATCGCATTTAAGCTTTTTATGAGTAATTTGATAGTGGACAACTAGATGTCGCTATCAACCTTCGGAGTCACAAGCCACGCAAGCGTTTCAGACGGATTAGTTCCGCCACACTGTCAAGCGCAAGCGCAAGGCCAAATGACGTGTAAGCTACATAAACGGTGGTTAGGTTAATTTCACTGTAGATTCCAAGATTTATTCAGAAAATAGGCCTTTTAAGGCACCTTGTCACGTCAATTCACATTTTAAATTATAGTTGTTAAATTATATTCAAATTATTAATTATTGTTCAAAAGCTACAAACTAAGTACTAGCGTTTCAGAACCGACGACTGCAGAGAAGAAGACGCCGAAAGAAACTCTTTTCAACAGGTATTGGTCGCCTGCTTGCCAGTTATATACAATTTCTATAGAAGTTAAGATTATAATATTCTCCTATGTAATTAAAATTAAATATTCCCATATGAAGATGAGAAACAATGGTTGGAAACTGTGCCCACCCTTTCCCTAGAGAGAGCCCTTCTATAGACCCTGGATCGATACTATCATGTGCAAGGTCACATGATGTCATTCAAGTTACATAATGATCAGTAGTAGCGCGCAGATTGTAAAAGCCGGTCGAGGGAATAGGCAAATCTGACGAATCATATTAATAGGCGATGCGGCTAGCAAGTTTAACGGTTGCGTCACAATACATTCTTATTCTTGCTAATATATTGCACGTACATCAAAATATTCACAAATATGTTAAGAATTGTCATGTTCATACATACAATACTATAACAAAATTAAGTTTGTATAATAAAATTCCTGACAATATAACAGCTTTGCCATTTCCGAAAATATATTATTCAAAAGAGCTTATTATGGCATTAATGATTATTTCGTTGATAAGAATGCTTGGAGTCGAGACCTCGAGTGATATGCAGGACTTATCTAAACGCTTTTATTTTAATTTTACTTATAATTGTTTTCTTTTTTTGTTGCTGCTATTTTATTTTGTATCATCATCATCAGGTCCTTTTTAGTCTCCACTACAGGAGCACGACCCTCTCTGTACTACTAGGGCCATACTTGGCCAGAGCAGCCAGAGGACCCGGCCCACACTCTCCACGCTGGCCAGATGGGTTGGAGAGGTGTCTTAGATGTTTATAAGCTTTGTTTAGCTTGTATTTCCTAAGTCGCCTTCTACGACATCCACGGGAAGACTTGGAGTGGTCCTATTCTACTCTGCCGGATACCACACGGCAATTTTTATTTATATTTATTTGTATAATTGTCTAAAATCAACTCTCCATTGTAAAACATGTTTATGTTTGCGGTCAACGAGTGTCGACAATTAGTTTTCGAGTTTTGTGCTTGAGATCGAGTAAGTCATGCTCACTAAAATGTTCAAACTGGTGGCGGCGTTGTGTGACGGGTCGTCGAGTTCCCTCTAATATGGTTTAGCTCAGCGATGGCTGATCCATGCGTCAACTCGTAAACGGGTGCTGCCAGGGGGGACAGGTCTGCTCGGCCTCTTTGAGAGTTCTATCTATCTTTGAGACTTTTATCATATCTGTTGTTGTTGCACGCTCGATCGCTAACATAACGTGTTCCACAAAAATATGTAAATTAAAATTGTATATAACATGACATCAGAAAAAAAAAGAAAAGATAAAAATATTAAGTATTATACAAAGCCCTTCAGGCAAGTAGGCGACCAATACTGTTGAAAAGAGTTTCTTTCGGTGTCTTCTTCTCTGCAGTGGTCGGTTCCGAAACGCTAGTAGTTTGTAGCTTTTGAACAATAATTAATAATTCGAATATAATATAACTAGCTGCCCCGGCGAACTTCGTTTCGCCATAAGTTAAAAACTATCCTATCTCTCAAGTTGGATCGAACTGCACATGGTGTGCGAATTTTATTATAATCGGTTAAGTGGTTTAGGAGTCCATTGAGGACAAACATTGTGACACGAGATTTATATATATTAAGATGAGTATTATTTAAAATGTGAATTGACGTGAAAAAGTGCCTGAAAAGGCCTATGTTCTGAATAAATCTTTGAATCTTGAAAAAGTCATCACTATTTTGATTCCATTTTCCACCTGACGCCTACTCATAGGCTATATGTGGCTTTTAGGTCTTAAAGACCTGGGCTCTGTCTACCCCGCAAGGGAGAAAAAGACGTGAGGTGATACTTTGTATGTATGTATAATGATTAGGACAATTCACTATGAGAGTCAACGTCACTTTGACCAGACGACGACAAAGTTTATTGCAAAAATCAAAAAATCATATTTTTACACACACGGAAATATCTGTTATACATGGCCACGAGTCTTATCGTATAATGGGATTGTTTCCTAAAAAAAATACCTTTTAAATAATGAGCCCGTCTTACAAATTATCGAAAAATATTAGATACGTATTTTTTCTTTATTTAATCCAACAAAGATGCTAAAGATAAAGCGCATCAAAGTTCAGGAGTGACGGTTCATGACGCAACAGGCCGATAAAAGTGTACCGGATAGTGACGTCACGCGGAACCTCAAGGGCTATATCTTTATACATTTTTGTTTGATTGACAAAAGAAAAAATATATGTCCAATATTTTTCAATAATCTACCAGATGGACTAATTTTGAAAAGTATTTTTATAGAAAACATGCCCATTGTGTCAGTTCACATCTTTCAGACGCAGCATACACGCAAATACACTCACGTTATTGTGCATAAAAATAGCAAGGTTTTCAATACGTCTGGCTCCCACGCTACTTCCCACTTTTTACCAGATTACGGCGAAGCAAAAAGGAGGGTTATGACTTTGCCCGACGAAAAAATTGACGTTTTACGGTATTCTTCTGATGCACAGCGCCTTAATGGTATCGAAGCTTAAAAGGGGACTCCAATTCGCCATCTGTTTTGTACATAACTTTATGTTGAAGAAATAAAGATTTTTTGATTTTGATTTTTGATTTTTACCGTTATAATTATCACCCAAAGACAATAAAAATATTTGTACGCCCGTTATGTAACCATTTAAATCAATTGGCCAAAGTCTAGAACAGATGTTAGTTGTAAATCTCTTCGCCTTCAGATTGTGTCATTATCAAGTAAACTGACAGGTTTCGGATGCAAACAATTCTTTTTCTTCCTTCTTGTTTTTTTAAATTGTTTTGAACTTAGTGTTGGATTTTGACTGCAGTCGGTGATGAATTTATCATCATCATCACGTCTTTTTTAGTCTCCACTACAGGAGCACGACCCTCTCTGTACTACTAGAGCCATACTTGGCCAGAGCAGTCAGAGGACTTGGCCTACACTCTCCACGCTGGCCATATGGGTGGGAGAGGTCACAGATGTTTAAAAGCTTTGTTTAGCTCGTATTTCCTAAGACGTCTTCTACGACATCCACGGAAAGACTTGGGGTGGTCCTAATCTACTCAGCCGGATACCACACGGCTCATTACACGCCGTAATTTATGAGGTAAGTGTTTTTAATAATGCATTTCTGCCAAATACAATAAGTTTGAACACGTCAATGAAAGAACAAAATATCATTGAGCAGGCCAGACATCAATTTCGTCTCAGTCAAGTGCAAGGCCACAGCACAATGGAAACCACTCACATTTCTGTTCGATTCGCTCCGCTGCCTGACAAATAACCTTTTTTGCTAACTTTCAACTACGAGAGGTAATGAATAGGTTACAATTAAAAATATTCAGTTTCCATCATCTTTACGAGTAGCACTATGAAGGTGGTTAATCAAAATCTAGGAGTGACATGTTCCATTTAAAAATATTTGCAGAGTGAACAATATAGAAGATATTTCTCTTTGTTTTGTGGAGACAAGATTGTTTCGCTTCGCTTGCGTTTTTATATTTTTACTAGCTTTCGCCCGCGGCTCCGCCCGCGTCAATGTCGATCCCTCGGGAATAGTACTTTTTCCCGGGATAAAAGGTAGCCTATGTCCTTCTCCGCACTCCAGAGAACTTGTATGCAAAATTTCATGATGATCGGTTCAGTTGTTACGGCGTGAAAGCGTAACAAACAAACAAACAAACAAATAAACAAACAAACAAACTCACTTTCGCATTTATAATATTAGTTAGGATCTCAGGCGAGTGCCGGTTTCGTCCTCAACCCTCTGCTCCCTGGTGCTTCGGGACCCGGGGTCCTCCAAATAGTACATTACTGCAGCGGCCGACAAAAGAGTAAAACGAAAGCGAGAATGAGGGACGAGGCGAAGTCGAGGCACCACATCACTTGAGACCGTTGAATGTCTCATTGCGGCCAAGGCTTGTATAGTAGTTTTCTCAAATAATGCGCGGAAATTCAAACAAAATAATATAAAATTTACATTCTTACTAAACATAAAGGTATTCATGAAGCGTAAAAATGAGTATTTGTTTTTATTTGTAAGCGCGTTCGAATTTTACATAAAAACCTTTTGAAAAGTACTTCACTAGCATTATTTAAGAGCAAATCGGTCGTTCCATTTTTAAATTATACGACAGGTGAATTTTCATAGTAATTTTGCTGGTCACTAAAACACGACATATATGAATTTTCATACATACTATGCTGGCGTGTTTGGCCAAACAAGTCAATCAAACAATGTAGTCAAAATAATGTTTGAAAAAAATGATCCATTAATGTTTTTCACGGCTGCAACAGATGCTACTGCTTTTGTCTTCTGATCATCTCGAACTACATTCGTGAAGGAGACAATAGTCCTATTTCAAACCAAAAAGACGGCACAACTTTCCAATTTTAAATAATGATATGCCTAATGGCCAAGGGAGTTATGCCAAAGCTCGATTCTCGCTAATATAATGCTAAAACTTCAACAGAACAAATTAACATCATCATACAAGCCAGCCTTAGCTTTCGCCCTTAGGTTTACTTTCTAACCTAAGAAAACTAATGAGGCATTAAGCATTATACGACGGTGAATGGTACTTAATTGAAGTCGTATTTGTATAGTCCTTTGTTTTATTTGTAGAAAGGTCAGGTTTTGTCGAATAATCGCAACGGGCCCACTTTGTCCACGGTCGCTGCTATTTTTTATGTTATAGGACGGTAAATAGTTAGTCACCTGATGGTAATCGATTAATGCTGCCCAGGGACAACTGCAACAACACCAGGGTGTAAAAGGAGCGTTGCCGGCCTTTCAAGGAGTTGGTGGGAGGACATGTACATATTATTTACACCATGATATAACTCAAGAGTTGAACTGATTTTCATGAAATTTGGTATGGAGATAGTTGGTACCCTAGATTAACATATAGGTTACTTTTTACTCGACTACCCAAAAAAGTAGCTAGTAATTTTATAAATTGTTAATTGACGTGGAAACCGGTATTTTCTCAAATTTTTGAAATTCTGCGATTTCATCACGTGAAATATAGACGGCGCCCACACAAAATAATAAAGTAAGCAAGGGAATAAATATTCTTGTACACGGTTAGTAAACCTCTTTCACCAAATAAATAGATGTATTGATTGTAGATAAAAGCATTACGAGTGTTTATTGCCGCCCTTGTTTTCCAGACGCAATTTCCTTCTTATAGACTTATTATAGTCGTATACGTCTGAGCCGTTTGGCAACCTTCATCAGTATCAAAGTACCAGAGCATTTTCTGTGAAAATCTACTATTCCTTCTTTTGTGTGTCAGTAACTAACAACCGAGGAGCTTGATGGCCCACTGGGCGTAGATATTACTCACGCTTACGCATACATAACATACTCGTTCGTAATACAAGGACGTTCCATTCCATCCATCTCCTATAATCAAATAGTACTTACCCATCAAAAAAGGTGGACATTAAGAAAAATTAAGGATTTCTGATAAAAATATAGAAAAAAACCGGCCAAGTGCGAGTCGGACTCGCGAATGAAGGATTCCGTTCCATTTTTTTTAGAATTTGTGGTTATAGCGGCAACACAAATACATCATCTGTAAAAAAATTAACTGTCTAACTATCACGGTTCATGAGATACAGCCTGGTGACAGACGGACAGACAGACAGATGGACAGACAGACGGACAGCGGAGCGATATAAATAGGGCCCCGTTTTTACCCTTTGGGTACCTAACCTAAAAACACATATTTAAAAGCCGGACTTTATGTAAACTTACGTTTAGTAGCGCGAGTCAGTAAATCTGATCTCGTTGAATTGAATGATAGCGTTAAAAGTCTAACAAAAGCCGGACGGGCCGGACGCAGTCAAATTTAGCCGGACTAGAGGTCAAAAAGCCTAACACTGTCCGACTTTAACGCTACCCGGAATTAGTCCCATTCAGATGCGTGAACACAAGTGGCATAAAAATATCTCGAGTTCCTTCAGTATGAGAAGCTCCATCCATGGCTAAGTGAGCGTAGGCTATATTAACTGTAAGTAAAGCAACTCCGGACACGGTCACTACTGGGATGGGGTAACACATGTGGCATAAATATATCTCAAGTACCTCCGTGCTAAAGAAGGCTAGTTACAGTCGGTCCCGGGGATCATTCTCGCTAGTTCCATTGGCAAATAGTTCCGTGGAACTAGTGAGACTGTTTTTCTCCGTTCCATTGACTTCATAATGTCAATGGAACTACAGAAAAAAAAAAACACTAGTTCCATGGAATTGTTTGCCAATGAAACTAGTGAGAATGATCCGGTAACGGGCGTCATGATTGATTGCAGTCGCTAACCTATATCAGATGCCTTAAGGCAGCTTGATAAATCTGTCACCAGTGTTGGCTACGTACACAAAAACAAACAAGTGTTAAATGGAGTCAGAATTTTTCCACCTGACTTCTGACTTACCGTACGACGTCTGACTAACCGTAACAACCATAGATATCAGAATTTAAACTACGATCAAACCGAGAACCTCCTGATAAGATTGTCACAAAAATTTTCAGAACATATGTTTGTTGTTCTGAGCAAAAAATGTCATAACATGACACCTAACCTAGGTTCGTTGCGTGAGACCGCTGCAGCATCAAAGCCAAATTAGCCAGTTGAAATAATATTTGTCTGTAACTAAGTGTTTATTACAGTAATTTTGTTCGTAAATTGTACATTTCCGTAATGAAGAGCTTTTGTGATTAAAATTTATGTCTGAAAATAAACTTTTAACAGGTGATTCACGATTAAATCGTACGGTTGTTTCAATTGCTTTTATGATTGTCAGAGCTAATAAACAAATGTGTTAATTATATAATTATATTTAGATAAATAGTTATAGGATTTCCCGAGGAAAAAACTTGTAGCGAATAGTATGCGGGGAGGATGAGGAGCAATTGAATTCATTGTGCCTTCTTGTTAATCTGTACATACTATCGGTCCGGTAATACATCCGTACATCACACGTCTTCATCCTTTACGGGGTAGACAGAGCCTCAGGTCTTAAGACCACGTCAAACGCGATAGTAAACGGAATCAAAATAATGATGAGTTGCTAGCCGCATCTCCTATTGACATACTTCCTTAGATTTGTGCCCAATCCCTCGGTCTTCTTCTACAATCTGCTCGGGAAGGGAAGCAGATGGCAATATTCGCCCAGACCAACATGAAGAAGAGTTTTTCAGCATTAGGTATATTTAGGTGTATTCATATACACTCGAAGGAAACACTTGGCTTGGACAGGGACAGGTGGCACAAAGTGATCGGTAAATACAGTAGGAAACAGACAAGAATTCTAGCGGGAGCCCTGACTGGACATTTTGAAAATAACAGTCACCTCTTTAAGCTAAAAATTGTCGAGAGGAATCGGAGGAGACACTGAGACACATTTTGTGTATCTGTGACTCGTTAGCTGGTGAGCGTTTGGACCTCTTAGGATCAGCTTATCCTTCACTAGAGGACTACAGGCACTACGCACTGCGCGATGTTCTGAAGCTCATGCAGTCCTTCTACGGAATACACCGTGCGGGTGAGTGAGACAAGGGTTAAGTACAAAATAACCCTTAATAATATAGATTCAATAATTTATATAAACTGTTCTACTAAGTAGGATGAAAAATTCCAACATATCTATACATATAATAAAACAGTAAAAATATTTTGTCTGTACAATTAGAATTTTTGACTGAAATGGATAGAGGGACATTTAAAAAGAATAAAAGAAAGCAAAAAAATTTTTTTCGAATTTCTTGTCTTTCTGTCTGTCTGTCTGTCTGTCTGTCTGTCTGTATGTATGATCACGATTATCTCCGAAAATACTGAACCGATTTACTTCAAACTTTCACCAATTGCTTTGTTTTAACTCAGCAAAACATTTAAAGATTGTTTCATCAAAATCGGTTCATTAAAAAAAAAGTTATCGTCATTTGAATGAACTCAAGGCATAAGTTTGCCTGCAAACATATAGCAAAAATAAAATAAAATAACAAGTGACTTATGAAAATTAAAATCCAAAGTCAATTCATCATCAATAAACGACAGCATTATACCTATCCATACTATCCAAAGTAATCCATACTAATATAAAAGGAGAAGCTGACTGACGGACATATCAACGCAGGGCCTAAACTATAAGAGTTAGGAACTTGAAATTTTGCACAGGGGTTCCTTTTATAACGTAGGGAAGCACTAAGAAAGAATTTTTGGAAATTCGTCTCCTAAGGGGGTAAAACGGGTTGCAAAGTTAGTATGAAACTTTGTCGTTTTTGAAGTTATTCGAATGAAATTCAGCATGAAGGTTCTTTACTGAAAGGTATGAAACACGAGTAAAATATGTTGCTCAATAATCATCCCTTAAGGGGGTATATTGGGGATGCAAAGTTATTCAATTGAAATTCAATATTAAGGGTTTCATTGAAAGTCATGAACTAAAATAATATATTCCGGGTAATTCTACTGTTCCTGAGATTCAAGATTCAAAGATTCAAAGATTCAAAGATTTATTCAGAAAATAGGCCTTTTCAGGCACTTTTTCACGTCAATTCACCTTTAAAATTAAATAATACTTATTATATTATATTCAAATTATTAATTCTTGTTTAAAAGCTACAAACTACTAGCGTTTCGGAACCGACCACTGCAGAGAAGAAGACGCCGAAAGAAACTCTTCAACAGTATTGGTCGCCTACTTGCCTGAAGGGCTTTGTATGATATTTAATATTTTTCTTTTCTTTTTTTTTTGATGTCATGTTATATACAATTTTAATTTACATATTTTTGTGGAACACGTTATGTTAGCGATCGAGCGTGCAACAACAACAGATATGATAAAAGTCTCAAAGAGGCCGAGCAGACCTGTCCCCCCTGGCAGCACCCGTTCACGAGAAATCGA
The DNA here is from genome assembly GCA_947532085.1 of Elegia similella. NCBI lineage: Eukaryota > Metazoa > Arthropoda > Insecta > Lepidoptera > Pyralidae > Elegia > Elegia similella. The sequence goes on from OX383939.1 coordinate 953,885, forward strand.
CACTTACGCGGGCGGAGCCGCGGGCCAAAGGCAAACCTGACATTTGGCACAGGGATTCTTTTTATGAGGTAAATGAGCACTAAGAAAGGAATTTTACAATAACAGTAAGGTAAGTTTGTATGGAATTTTCTCATTTCTGGACGTTCTGGATTACAAATAAAAAGATGTATGTAGGTAAAACCGACGAAATTTTCGCCTGAAGGGATAAAATAGGGGAGTAAAGTTAGTATGGATTTTTTTTCATTTCTAGACTTAGAAGTATGAAAATAAGTATACGTTCTAGATTACAATTAAAAAAGATCTGTGTAGGTGAAATGTATAAAATTCCCCCCTTAAGGGATAAAAGGGAGGGGTGATGGTATGGAAATTTACTCATTTCTGGACATAAAAGTATAAAAATAAGTATATATGTTTACATTACAATTAAAAAGATCTGTGTAGTTAAAATGGACGAAATTTCCCCTTGAAGGGGTAAAATAGGCAGGGTAAAGTTTGTATGGATTTTTTTTATTTACTTAGAAATATGACAATAAGAAGTTCTCCATTACAATAAATAAAATATCTGTGTACGTGAAATGGGCAAAATCCCCTCCTTAAGGACTAAAGATCTATGCAGGTGAAATGTATTAAATTCCCCCTTAAGGGGAAAAAGCAGAGAGGGAGGGGTTATGGACTTCTTATAATTTCTACTATTGCCAAGGGAACGACATTAACGCGGGCGGAGCCGCGGGCAACAGCTAGTTCGATATAAGATTGATTGCTTGTTATTCTGCAAAAATCCACTCCTCATAAAATTATTTACATAATTAGAGTTAGTTCAGCCGACAAAATTATCAATTTCCATGAAAATTGCCATTCTTTCATGGAAATGGCGCGTTGAGCCAAAATTTTTAAGATGTCGGCTATAGCTAAAGTCACGCCAAGGCCACAATGTCAAGTTCCAAGGCCACAATGTCAAGTTCAAGGTGAGCCGTGGGAAAACTCCGAGATACAAAGCAATTCATCTGAAAGACGCTGTCGTCTGCTTCTGCCAATCCAAAATATATATTTTTCCTTTTTACTCGCCTACCCAAAAAAGACACGGTTTTCAGAGTTTATGTAAACTTTCTTAAAAAGAAAATCACATCAAAATCATTCTTGACCCCGTTGTTAGTGAATAATTCGACACTCATTGATGCTAACGCAAACTTCTCTGTCATCGCAATACACGCGTTTTATTTATGTTTTCTAATTTTCCCTGATTCAAAGCAGGCTACTTAAACTTTCGTTCTTATTCAGACCCTTAGGCAAGGAATTTCCCAGCAAATAACGTAAAAATTGTTCTCGCCTAACTCTTAAACATTTTCAAAGTTGGCGCCTGCTGCATTGTTGAGAAGTCCAACTATGCGCGGCATGGCATCGTAAAGGACAGCATATATTTATATTGCGGATATTGCGGATACCAATAAATATTGTAAGCGGTATTTTTGCATAGTTCTTAGTTCTTATATAACACAAATGTCAACTTGGTCTAACTGTGAACATGAAAACTAGCTGTGTGGTTTCCGGCAGAGTAGAATAGGACCACTCCAAGTCTTCCCATGGATGTCGTAAGAGGCGACTTAGGAAATACAAGCTAAACAAAGCTCATAAACATCAATGAGACCTCTCCAACCCGTCTGGCCAGCGAGGAGAGTGTAGGCCAAATCCTCTGTTTGCTCTGGCCAAGTATGGCCCCGGTAGTACAGAGAAGGTCATGCTTCTGCAGTGGAGACTAAAAAGACCTGGAGATGAACATAAAAACTGTAAAGTTTTCAAAACTTTTTATTATAATAAACGCGACAAACCCGTATTAAATGATTTAAAAAATAATTATGTTTGCGCTGGTTTTACACCAGGCTAAATTAATCTATCTGATCTGTCAGTGACCTTAATCAAGAACTTCCATAAACAATGTGCCCGCCAATTCTCAATTCAACTCTTTTTAACATCTGTCACCATCAATGGCGTTTAGGCCAGGATAAATTTAAAGGCTAGAAATACCAAGAATAACTGTATTATTTTAATTGTGGTTTAAAACTTATATGGGTCAGACTCACAGTAGTTCACGTGATGTAAAAAGAGTTAAGACAAATATAAATGACAGCATTCTAGCCTACCAAAGATCTCCCTTCTAGAGGAGGAATGATTCCCGCCCCCTGCCCGTACCTGGCTACGTCCATGCACCATTTAACAACGTCACTCTTTTCAAACATTTTCAAAGTTGGCGCTTGGTGCATTGTTGTGAACTCGTAACTTCGCGCCGGTATTGTAATGGCCGTTATGGACGCCACAGATAAGTTAAACAAGTATCATACTGTTGGCCACTTACAAACAGGAAAAACAAACATAGTGTATAACTATGTATCTGACATCTCTTGCTCTTACGAGGACAGCCAGGGTTTCCAGCAAGCGCTTTATTTGGAACATTATTTATTTTTTTACTAAATGTTGGATTAAGCATTTGTCTCCCATCTCACCTGATGGTATGTGACGATGAAGACGAGGGTGGAACATACCTGAAACAAGGAAAAATAAACTTCATTGCATTAATTTCATACATGTTACTATTCATACTTTAAACAATGTTGCTAGCTCTAAAAAAAGTTGTAGAGGAAATATTATAAATAATTGTAGACAGTCTGAAGTTTTTTTGTATATGACCGGCATCTAGTTACATCATAAGGGAGTTATCCACCAGACCAACTTGTTGATATCATTATCATCATCTTTCTCTTATTTTCTCAGTTGCATCCTCAGGACAGCTCAGGTGGTTCGGACACGGAGTCCGTAGTTATGAGCAACTGGCTTATAATGATATTATTATATTATTTTTAATTACTCTAAACATCCTCAGCACACAACACACCGCTACACAGATTCACCCAGAATTCGTACGGCTCTGACAGCACATGTTGGTGGAAACGAACCTGAGTTAACACATATGTTTTGTACATAAAAAAGTCCGCTACTTCTCAGACGGACCATTGATCCCGGGACACAATAGCAGCCGGGTTAGACTAATTTGTATGCGACTCCACTTGTCAATATCAATATTCTGATTAGATCGCCTCACTGAGAGCCCGAGAGTGGATACACTGGGAAAACTATGGACACGGTAAAATACTACAGAAAATAGTACTTCTAGTGGCTAACATTTAAAGTGGACAAAATGAGGTCTATGATGTCTCAAAATTGTAGCATCGGACTGCCCAAAATTTGGAAAAACTGAGGTAATAATTAAGTCGAAGTATGACAATGTGTGTAATAAATGAAGTTATGTACCAAAGTTTAAGTAAGAGGGCTATGCTCGGTGTTTCTCTACGAGACCGCATCAGAAATGAGGAGATCCGTAGAAGACCAAAAGTCACTGACATAGCTCACCGGTTTAGCTTTTTAAAGTGGCAGTGGGCGGGGCACATAGCGCGTAGAACCGATGGCCGATGGGGCAGAAAGGTTGTGGAATAGCGACCACGTAACGGTAAGCGCATCGTCGGACACCCACCGACCAGGTGGTCAGACGACCTGACCAAAGTCGCAGGGAAGCGCTGGATGTAGGCCGCTTCCAACTGGTCATAAAATCCTTGGGGGAGGCCTAAGTCCAGCAGTGGACTTCTTGCGGCTGATGTGATAAGTAAAAGCCCCTAAGTTATTCATGATGAGTTATATTTTTATTAGTACTGTGTTTATATTCACAATGCTATTTTGATTTACTCTTATTAAATTAAGAAATAAAATATGGTGAAAAAATTTAGAGCCGGCGGGATTTGAACCTGCGACCTTAAGTCTATGTACCTACGACTTACAGATTTAAGGTCGCAGGTTCAAATCCCGCCCGAAAATATTCACCATATTTTATATCTTATTTAAGAGTATATCATGATGAGTTAGGGGCTTAGCCTTTTAGCTTTTAACCAGCGTTACTTACATACTATCCTGGCTAAGCGACCCAAAGTGAGTCTTGGCCTCCAGCACAAGAGAACGCCATCGCTTTCGGTCCTTTGCTAGCTCTCGCCAGTTGTCGCCTACTTGCAGCTCGCGCAGGTCCGCCGTCACAACGTCACTCAAGCGATACCTGGGACGTCCCACCGGCCTGCCACCGATCGGCCGGCCCAGGTATGCTGTCTTCACCCCCCGATCCTCCTCCATTCTTTCGACGTGGCCAAGCCAGCGAAGACGGTGTGCTTTAACCAGCGTTAGAGAAATGAATATAGTATATTAAAGTTCTTAGTTTTCGCGATACATATTAGGGGTCACAACTAGTGCGTATCAATAGGTCTGTATTTGATAGGGTCGGTGGAGGCTTTGTTCGAAATTCGGATTTGTTAGTAATACTCATAAGCTAGACATGTATCCTAGCTAGGAATGGGATATGTGGAGAATTTCGGCAGGTTCAAATCACGCTCGCATGAATTTTATTTATTAATTTAGCATGTATCCGTAACTGTTTTTCCGCGACTTTATTCTCGTAAGTTATCGCCTAGGTTACCCGCTGATAGTGTAGCTTTTTGTAGATGAAAGTATTTTTCTATCGGTCTAGTGGTTTTTAAATTTATCCATTACAAATATGCACAAACACAATCAAGTCTTTCGTCTTTGTTTATTTAGATATAGAAGTAAATGTCAATATATGATGTAGATTTTCAGGCCTTTTCATCTTTTACACAATACGAGTAGTTAATAAAATCCTGTCCGACCCTTGAAGGGGTGATTCAGCCCGTCGATATGAACAACTTTTTTATGGAACCAATGTTGGGATATCAATTTTTTTTAGGTAATTTTTCCCATACAATAATTTTATAAGTGTTTTATTTTGCATTCACAATGCTATTTTGATATACTCTATTCCTTAATAAATTATTTAATTAACTACCCGACTTTTACAAGTGAGGTATTTGATTCAACTCATTTTACAATGAATTTGAAAATCACACTAATATATATATATAACTAGCTTTTGCCCGCGGCTTCGCTTGCGTTAAGAATTTTCATACAAACTTTCATCCCCTATTGTATCCCCTTGGGGGTAGAATTGATCAAAATCCTTTCTTAGCGGATGCCTACGTCATAACATCTACCTGCATGCCAAACCGTCCAGTGGTTTGGGCTGTGCGTTGATAGATCGCTATGTCAGTCATTCACCTTTGAGTAATATATATTTAGATAATATATATCAAAATAGCTAGTTCCATAATATCCAAGTTAGTTTCATCAAAATACTAAAAGGGGCATTACATTTAATATTCCAGTCGCCGGGCGAGTGCCGACCAATCGACCACGGATGCAAATTAAATGCCAATCAAATAACTCTACCAACTGTAAAACGGCATGATTTATGACGTCACAAAATACGCGTACTCATAATCCGCCGGCTATATATCCGCGATCGACGCGCTCTAGCCCTGATTAGTGAATATTGGTCATAGTGCAGTTTGACCACAAAGTGTTATGACATACTTTAGGTAGACATCCATTGAAACTTACACCACAACATTTTATCACCAAAAGTTTTTTCCATATTGAATGTCACTAAAGCGCGAACTCATCGACATGTACCTTGCCCATCTTAACTTACAACGTTCTAAAGGAACTGAAGATTTGCCAGAGAGCGAAGGAGCGAAGCATCCTGGGTGTCACCAGGCTGAATAGGGCGCCGAACACCGTACTTCGCTTTAAAACTGGCATCGTTGATGTGAGACAAAAAGCCGCAAAGTTAGAGTGGGATTGGGCGGGGCACGTTTGCCATTTGCTTCCGGACCGGTGGTGGGCCACTTTAGATATGAAGTGGACTCCTGAGAATGGTTACAGGAAGCGTGGAAAGCCTAGAAAATGTTGGTGTGACGATAAAAAAATTTGAAAAGTAATGCTGACATGTATCGCAAAATAGACAAATATGGAAAGCAATGGGGGAGACCTTTGCCCAGCTGTGGGACACAATAGTTTAGAAAAAAATATAGGCAAAGGAATAAAAAATAAAATATATTGTCTTGGTTCCCAAGACAATATATTTTATTATTTACGTAGTCTTGGAAACAATAACGGAATATTTTTTGATAGTGCGATTTGGTCACGATCGTGACAATACAAGTGAAATCATGTTTTCAAAATCCTATTCACTTCAATTTAATTCAAACGTTTATTTAATAAAGATTTCTTTCAACACAACACTTGATTTAACAACAGAAAATTGTTAACGTGTAATTTACTTACAGCTACAGCTAAGTTTATTGCCGCTTCCAAAGCAGAGTGCAGAGCAGAAGAAACGGCAACAGGCTAAATAAAAATTATTCGTCTGTCGTAGTCGGTTAAAAATCTGTGGCAATCTACAGGGAGGCTTGCTATAACCATGACTAGTTGGCACTCACCCTCTCTGGGACGGATTTAATCAACTGTAATTTATGCGCATTTTAGACCCGCGCGTCGCACTGTCGGCATTTAATATTGCTCTAACCCCGCAAACTTCAGGCATGTCAGGCCTGCTGTTATTCGATGAGCTAACTAAGGAATAAGGATTTACTGTATGATGTGATATCGAGCCGTGTTGCGGGCTCGATATCATATCATATCACGCTACAGTCCATCACCAAAGAATGACGTAGCCGTCGCAGCAGTAAAACTAAAATAGGAATGGTCGCGCACGTCAGCCGTATGCCATCAGAGTATAAAAGACAGAGACGATTAGACACCGTGACACCCTCCCCGACCCCTCTTCGGCTCCGAATAGCCAGAGGAATCCGACCATCCGAACCCCTCGCACTCGCCACCGGAACAGAGTGCGTAGAGGATTAGCTCCTATTACTGGTGACCGTCCGGCAGTCCCGGGTGTCTTGCACCCAGGATAGACCCTTCTGGCAACGTAGCTTTCGGCCCATAAGGCAAAAGATGAGAGGGCTTTTGCCATTGTTTCTCAGATTGGCCCTTCAGGCTTGCATGCACGTATACACGGCCCATCAGGCAATATAAGAGTTTGCTGTCTCCAAGCCTTGCGCACACAGGCAACGCCCAAAGCCGAGGTCCGTCCCTCCTGCGGGCCCTTTGGTGATGTTGCCTAAAAAGGTTGAGGGCACTCTGCCCTCGCCTCAAACGCCCGGTGAAGAAGCAAAAACTGACTTGCAGTTAGTCACATAGTCCCTCCAATATAAAAAAAGACACCGCGCCAGTGATGTTTCAGCTCTTTTATTCTATGACGGGATGCCCATGGAGAGAGAATTGTCATTAAGGCGAGGCCTCAAATGTTTGGTACCTTCGCTCGGCAAAGGACTGATCAAGTGCGCGCAAGGGATAGCGCTTGGCGGTTTAGCCCGTGAATGATGAGATAGGAGATAGTCTCGAGTCGCTCAAAGAAAAAAACGTAAGCGCCAAATTCGTTATTTCTATTTTATATAAAATCAGACCGGTTAATTGTATTTTCATATTTACATTTTGATGAATTACTAATAACCTATCTTTTAGTCTAAAAATCATTATTTCATTCGTCGCATTTGAGCTACAATAACAAAAACTCTGCGAACGAAGACCATTTTTCAAAAAATATTTCTATCGAGTAAATTTTAACAAAACGTGTTTTCATCTTCAATTTTTGGAGATGAAATAGTCAAAAATCATATTACTTAGATTTGAAACTCCTAATTTAAGTATTTTGCGAGATAAATAAGGTTCAGAACGACCTTATTTACAGTGGTATCACCTTAATGGTATAAGAAAAAACATAGAATGTATTCTAGCTGCTCGAAGATCAAAGATATTAAATACTAGCTTTCGCCCGCGGCTCCGCCCGCGTCAATGTCGATCCCTCGGGAATAGTACTTTGTCCCGATATAAAAAGCCTATATCCTTCTCCGCACTCCAGAGAACTTGTATGCAAAATTTCATGATGATCGGTTCAGTAGTTACGGCGTGAAAGAGTAACAAACAAACAAACAAACTCACTTTCGCATTTATAATATTAGTAAGGATAAGGATAGTGCTATAGAAAGCAAAATGTTAAGCTAAATGTTAGCAGGGGCGTACTAATACTAACTCGTTATAATTAAGTGACAGATATGAATCTAACGGATCAAGAAGATGGAAATTATAGAAAATGAATTAGACATTAAAAGCCGAAAAAGATAAATGCCGACTTTTGCACATCCCAAAAATAATCGCGTTAAATCCAGTACGACAATAGTCATTGTGACCGCGAAAGCTTAAAATCTAATAAAATAAACAATTCAAATAGCATAATTGAATCTTAAATGTTGTCATAATAGCGTCTCTATTTGATGGAGAAGCGAGATCATCAAGGCAGCCGGTGTTTTACAAAAAGACAAGCGGAAATCCAAAGCGAACGGCGCGCATTAGTGGAGGCCTATATCCTACAGTGGACAGTTAGACTGCTTAAAGAATAGCAGGCTCTAGCCTTCTAAGCACCACAAGAATGATGTAACTGGAACTTAACGTTAGGAGGATAAACAAACAACAACAATGAATATATAAATAAAGTATTAGAACAAAATGCTAATCTCGTCTTAAAAAGGTCATCCGATCCATTGATGTACTACCGATATCAATCAAAGCTTATAAGGCTTCTCGACGATCCATCACGGCTGTCACGCAACGTTTGTCACTCGTCACAAATATCTGTCACACTATTATTCCCACTACAAATGTTTCAACCTTTTCACACTACCACGCTAATTAGTACAAACACTCAAAAGACGACCTTATGACCTCTCATTTAAATTCAAATTTTAAATGTCAATAAATGGAATAAAATTTAAATGTGTGTGTAAGATCCTGTCGTTTGCATTTGCTAATTAAATTCTCATCTTACCTACCTAATTTTAAAGTTTAAAATCTGTTATGTGACGTCGGCCCATTCAAGTCTCGTCGGTGTTTACTTAGATTTCTACTCATTTCATTTTGCACTCTATCTGTCGCTATGTAAAGTAGTTTTTTCTGTGTGATCGAGTCCGTTCGACCGTACCACTCGGTGCCAGGCGAGACAGGAATGCGCGCGAGTACAGTTACAAATTACTATATCGATTGTGTTGTGTTTGTCCGTCCGATGCGGTTTCTTGGTATTCTCCGCTATTTTTCCACCGACCTTGGGGCGTGTCCTGGTTTTTGTGAAATATGATGTAATTCCATTCAAACTAACCAAGATCTGAGTAGATAATTAAATGAAAAAACACTAATTAAGAATTCTTAGACGATGTTTAGTCGTGTTCTTTTTATAGTGATAAATACTGTTTTTTTTTAATTATTATTATATATATCTTGAGGTCTTTTATATACCTATAGTATATTAATATTGGGGTAAAGTTGACATTTCCTCATTTTAATTTCTTAGAACTCTGTTTCTGTGACATTTTGGCTCACATGTGGGATTTCACCCAATGCACAAATATTGACAACTTAATTACCTTAATCATATTTTTTGTTTCTATTTATACCAGATTTAAATGAATTCTTCAAAATAATACGAAAATGTTTTATATACAAGCGTCTGTCCACGCTTTCCTCTACTATATACAAGTCATCCTATCACTATGTGTTTAGTGTTATTAGATAACACACGCATACACAAAAATATAATCGTACAATCAACAACATTTATAATATTACTAGCTTTCGCCCGCGGCTCCGCCCGCGTCAATGTCGATCCCTCGGGAATTGTACTTTTTTCCGGGATAAAAGGTAGCCTATGTCCTTCTCCGCACTCCAGAGAACTTGTATGCAAAATTTCATGATGATCGGTTCTGTAGTTAGGATTATTGATATGTTTTAACATTTCAGAACTTTTAGGCACGTTAGCTTTATATGTACTTGAAATATAAATATTTTATATGGAAAAGTTTATTGAAACAGTGATATTAAAATGTAATTATGATCTTTTTGTGTAAATATTAATAAAGGACGAAATAATATTCCAAATAATGGAACATCATCGCAATATGGCCAACTGCAGATAATGTCCAATAAAGGACATTTTAATAAAATCGTGTGTCCATAGTTTTTGCAATAACGCGACCCACCAAATTGGTGTCGTTACATTAGGCCGTGATCGAGGACTGAAATCCGTGCAAATGATCTCTTTAGGCTGTATGGGATTTTGATGATACACCGACCAATGATGAGCTAAAAACAACATTGTTTCGGACATGCAGTATGTAGGGTAAACATCGTTCTACTTTTAACCATCAGGCTGCCAAAATGAACAACTTTTCCTATGCGAACAATGCTAGAAACTCAAAAAAAATCACCATTTTCACACAAAATCTCTCGGCTAGCATAAGTATGAAAATATCGATTTTTTTCGAGTTACCAGCATTGATCCCAAAGGAAAATTGTTCAATTTGATGGGCAGATTCCTAAATCAGCCAATCAAATTGAACAATTTTCCTTTGAAAACAGTGTTTACCTTACTTTAACATTTTGTATGACATGACAGTCAATGTTCAAAAATATTTGTTCACCATCACGCTCATAATTTTAAATTGAACAGCTTTTTCGCTCAAATTTGCATAGCCTGTGTCAATCGCCGATAGCTAATAAGTCAAGATTTTTTTATCAGTTAATTAATTTTTGAGTTTAGCCCTCTCAAGCAATCATAATTTTATGCCTTCTATTTGTAATATTAATTTAGTTCTACAGAGGCATGATGAAAACTGGAGAAAAGTAGATACAAATTAAATTTATTCGTTAAATAATTATAACCGAAATGGCCAAAGTACTAGTATTGTAGCAACCTCTTGAGTATGACTTCTTCTTTTCGTGTCGAGTTTACTGTAGTTACTATATTTTTGCAGCCTAATAATGGGCCACTTCTATGCCTTTCTTAGATGCTGCAAGGAGATCGCCCAGAGTACAGCTGTTCGGGTACCCTAGACAAGAGAGGAGGTGCGCCATAGTTTGGGGAGAGTGTCCACACTCTCAAACGTTTTGTGAAGTATCTTCTATTCCCCACTTGGCCAGATTGTCTTGCATCTAAAACCATCGCATTTTGTAACCTTTGTTATTGTAGTCCTAATAGTTTGGGAATAAAGTTGCTGTGACATGTGACAGACAGACATGACAAATCAATAAAGTTTTCGATTTTGCCATTCGGATGCGGAACCCTAAATACTGCCGAGTCAAATAGGCAGGTATTCATGAATGGTAATACTTTACACTCTCAAAAAGTTCTGACTTATATACTCGTACAATCTGTTGGCTGCCGCCCGCGATCCATCGGATCTCCATTTAGCAGCTTTTTGTCTCGTCAATCAGCAATATTGATTCTCAGCGCGGCAGACACTTGAATCTCAATCACTTAGCGGCTAATGGATCTGGCTTACGATAAGACAGACTTTACTGAGTGTTTGGAAGTAAAAGATACTGCAAACTTGGGTTGGTAAAGATTCTTATCCTCACAGATCTTAATTACTAGAATGTAGAATATTATCTTTCAAAAATTACCTGCGTCAGCGTCTTCTCGAGGTAGTAGAAGAAAACTATCGGATATTTCTGAATAGTAAAAAAATATAGTTTGCTAATTATCATAGTAAACCGAACAAGCAGGTATTCATGAATGATTATACTTTGTACACTCAAAAACTATTCTCAGCGCCTCTGAAACTTGAATCTCAATCACTTAGCGGCTAATGGATCTGGCTTACGATAAGACAGACTTTACTGAGTGTTTGGAAGTAAAAGATACTGCAAACTTGGGTTGGTAAAGATTCTTATCCTCACAGATCTTAATTACTAGAATGTAGAATATTATCTTTCAAAAATTACCTGCGTCAGCGTCTTCTCGAGGTAGTAGAAGAAAACTATCGGATATTTCTGAATAGTAAAAAAATATAGTTTGCTAATTATCATAGTAAACCGAACAAGCAGGTATTCATGAATGATTATACTTTGTACACTCAAAAACTATTCTCAGCGCCTCTGACACTTGAATCTCAATCACTTAGCGGCTAATGGATCTGGCTTACGATAAGACAGACTTTACTGAGTGTTTGGAAGTAAAAGATACTGCAAACTTGGGTTGGTAAAGATTCTTATCCTCACAGATCTTAATTACTAGAATGTAGAATATTATCTTTCAAAAATTACCTGCGTCAGCGTCTTCTCGAGGTAGTAGAAGAAAACTATCGGATATTTCTGAATAGTAAAAAAATATAGTTTGCTAATTATCATAGTAAACCGAACAAGCAGGTATTCATGAATGATTATACTTTGTACACTCAAAAACTATTCTCAGCGCCTCTGACACTTGAATCTCAATCACTTAGCGGCTAATGGATCTGGCTTACGATAAGACAGACTTTACTGAGTGTTTGGAAGTAAAAGATACTGCAAACTTGGGTTGGTAAAGATTCTTATCCTCACAGATCTTAATTACTAGAATGTAGAATATTATCTTTCAAAAATTACCTGCGTCAGCGTCTTCTCGAGGTAGTAGAAGAAAACTATCGGATATTTCTGAATAGTAAAAAAATATAGTTTGCTAATTATCATAGTAAACCGAACAAGCAGGTATTCATGAATGATTATACTTTGTACACTCAAAAACTATTCTCAGCGCCTCTGACACTTGAATCTCAATCACTTAGCGGCTAATGGATCTGGCTTGCGGTAACACAGACTGATTTTTTCGAAGTAAAGAAGGATACTGGTAACTTGGTAGTAAATTTTAATAACGATCTAACAGAATAAAACCTGGTAGATTGTAATTAAAATTTTACTCTCCACTCCACATACAAGACCAGATTCGAGCACTCTAACGTCTGCTTGAGTTAGTAGCTCCGTGGTTAGTAGGCTAAAATTATCGATACATCTGAACATCCTACTTCATTATCAATACATAGTATAAAACAAAATCGCTTCTTGCAGTCTGTCTGTCCCTATGTATGCTTAGATCTTTTAAACTACGCAACAGATTTTGAAACGGTTTTTTTTATAGAGAGCGTGATTCAAGAAGAAGTTTATATTTATACTTTACCGCTCCCGTGCTAAGCCGGGGCGGGTTGCTAGTATATTAAAAATTCAATGTTTTGTATGTATGGGCGGATGTTTGTAACTCCTTCTGATACAAACTACTAGATGGATTCTTCTTTGGCCTCGCCTTGTCCCGCTACACGGGGTCGGCTTTCCCAATCATGCGACGCCACGTGGTCCGTCGCTGTGCGTCCTCTTCTCTCAGACCCAGCTCCTTCATGTCCCTTTGGACATTCGTCAACCAGGTGGTCTGAGGTCTTCCTCTTCCCCTCTTTTTATTAGCCATAGAAAGGCACTTCCTCACGACATGATCCTCGGTTCTACGCATTACGTGACCGTACCATCTCAGCCTGGACTCGCTGAGTTTATCGGTTATTTTTGCAACTTTGAAGCTCCCCCTGATGTACTCATTGCGAACCCTGTCTTTGAGTGTGACTCCTCCTGCCCAACGTAGCATACGCATTTCTGTTGCGTGGAGCTTTTGCTCATGTGACTTTTTTGATGCCCAGGCTTCGCTACCATAAAGTAGCGCAGGTCTAACAGCCGTTTTATAAACCTTGCCCTTAGTTCTTATTGGCATTTTAATATCACATAAGACTCCAGTCAAGGAACGCCACTTATTCCACCCTGCCGTTGTCCTATGAGTTACGTCCGCTTCAATTGATCCATCATCTGAGAGCAGTGATCCTAAGTATTTGAAGGATTTCGCTCTTGGTAGTGCAGTATTATCAAGCTGGATATCGGTGCTAGCGCTATCAGTTGGGTTGAAATTGCAGAACATATATTCAGTCTTAGTTCTGCTGATGCGTAAACCATTTTGTTCTAATGACTTTCTCCACTGCTCTAGGTCTTCTTGGATCTCCTGAAGGTTATCAGAAATAAGGACCACATCATCAGCATATAAAAGGTTCCATGGTGTAGGGCGTTGGATGTTTGCAGTGAGATAATTTATGACGATGTTAAATAGTAGAGGACTAAGGGCACTCCCCTGATGAACACCAACTTTAATGCCAAAACTTTTAGATGAGCCCGCTGGGGTTCGAACGTTTGTTTGGACATCGCTGTACATGTCCTTTATAAGCCTTATATAGCATTCAGGGACTCCATGTGCCCTCAGAGCCTGCCATATTATTGTCCTTGGTACTCGGTCAAAGGCTTTATCTAGGTCTATAAATAGTAGCCATAAATTTTGTTTGTTATCTCGTGCTTTCTCCATGACCAACCTAACTGCGTGGATAGCATCTGTAGTACTTTTCCCTGCTGTGAAGCCGCACTGGTTTTCTGTTACCGTGACAAGTTTTATGAGGCGTTCATTCAGGACTCTTTCCCAGATTTTGAGGGTGTGCGATGTGAGTTTTATTCCTCTAAAATTTTTACACTCGCGGACATCACCTTTGCCTTTATAGAAGGGGACAAGATAGCTATTCCTCCAGGCATCTGGCATTTTCTCATTTTTTAAGATGTCATTGAACAGTTCAGCTAGCCATACCTCGCCATCCGCTTTTAGAGCCTTCCACAATTCAGCAGGTATTTCATCCGGACCGTTTGATTTGCGGTTCTTCATTTTCGAAATTGCACTCTTGACCTCCACAGGCGTAATTTTATCTACGGGTCCTTGAGTCATTGGTTCCTCTACCTCTGGTTGGCGGGCAAACTCCTCATTCAATAGGAGATTATAGTAGTCGTACCATCTATTGCATATATCCTTGTCATCGGTGAGCAATGTACCTTCAGCGTTATTAACGTACTTGGTGGTCTGGAAATCTTTTGTGTTGTTGTGTCTCTGCTTTGCAATTTTGTAAATTTCATCATCCGTCGCTAGTTCCAGTCGCTGATAAAGGTCCCGCTCAGTATTATCTTTTTCAATTGCCACTGTTCTTCTAGCTGCTTTTTTGGCCAATTTATACTTTTCCCTGTCCTGATCAGAATGGGTCTCCTGCCAAATTTTAAATAGGCGCTTCTTTTCCGCTACGGTTACTTTGGTGTTGTTATTCCACCATTGGGTATCTTTTCCATTGTGCAGGGTTCCTTTACTGATTCCTAGCTGATCTTTTGCAGATGTTACACAGAAATTTTCAAATTTTGACCAGGTTTCGTTTGAGGAATTTTCACCAGGGTGGTTGTTACAAAGGTACTCTCTGATGCTGTTTATAAAATCGATTCCATTTTCTGTACTGAGGTTTTTCCATTTTATTTTTGTCACTCTAACTTTCCTTCTCTTAATTGGTTTCTTAAGTTTCACAGCCGCTAGCAATAATCTGTGCTGTGAGGTTAGCGGTTCTCCCGGAATGACTTTGCAATCTTTTATTTGTCTTAAGTTTTGCTTGTCTATTAAAATATAGTCTATTTGCGTTGTCGCATTTCCGCTCTTATATGTGATGAGATGTTCATGTTTCTTTTTAAAGAAGGTGTTTGCGATAGCTAGATTTTGTGACACTGCAAACTCCAAGATTGTGACTCCTTCGGCATTTTGTTCCCCAAAACCAAAGCCCCCGTGATGTCCCTCGAAACCAATCCTATCCCTACCCACATGGCCATTCAAGTCTCCACAAATTAGTTTTTGTTCCAGTGCCGGTATTGTGTTTCCATGCATGTATAGTTCTTCCCAGAATTCTTGTTTTTCAACTTCCGAACAGCCAGTTTGTGGAGCATAGACGCAGATGATATTCAGGCACGGTTGCTTGTCCAAGGCTAGTTTGACAGAAATAATACGATCGTTAATCCTTTTTATTTCAACTACATTTTGGCTAAAGTAATGGTCCAAGACAATACCAACCCCGTTTTTAGTATTTTCTTTGCCATAATAAATCAGTTTGTATCCCTTTCCAATTTGTCGTGATTTAGCGCCCTTCCACTTTGTTTCTTGCAAACAACAGATGTTTATGCGACGTCGTTCAAGAATACTGCTCAATTCAGCACTTCGTCCAGTCATTGTGCCAATGTTCCAGGTGGCAATGCGCACTTCGGACATTGTCACAGTGTTTTGCTTTTTGTTTCTTCCGTCGCTTAGGGGGGACGCCCTAGTATTATTTGCAGCTCCATTCTCGTCGTCGCTTGAGGGGGACGCCCTAGCATTTATCGTTCCTCCTTTTTTGTGTTGTTTCATGATTGGTATGATGATTTGGCTTGTGGGTTTTACGGTCGGTTGCCACCTGACACCAAGGTCGTAATCTTCCTGGAAGATTTTTAGTGCCGCCGTTGACCCATAAGGGCTCTTCCGCCGCCACTATAATGGTCGCTCCGACCTGAGCGCCCATCGCAACCATGGACCTCTGCATCGAATATGTCGAAGAAGCTCCAGGATCGGGTTTGTTTACGGAGTTTTCTCTCCAGCCTTTATGGTCCGCGGGAGGTATTTTATTTCCCTCCTACCCTTCATTAGTCATTTGACCGCTGACGGGCTTTCCCCTATCCGCCTCCTTGGGGACGCGCTCTCTAGGGTCAAGGCTTCCCCGAGAGTAACTACTAGATGGATTGATGATTGTATAACATTGTGTTGTGCGTACAAGTAATAATTACGTGTTCTAAGATGGCTCTAAGTTGGTTTGGGCTTTAGGCAAAATTTGGCGGTTGTCGAGGCGTAACATTACGAGATCTCTATTCCAATCCTTTAATGGACCTTTAAAAAGCGCCAATTTATAATTATCTAACTCTAACAAAGGCTGATTTAAGCCTGTTAACATGGATAAAAACAGAGTTCTAATGAAATTTGATTAAATTACGATCAAAAGGATCGCAACAGTTTAGTTGTACTTTACATAATAACAAGTTTTTTTGCAAAAAATACATTTATGTGAAAAAATTATGTGAGAATTTCAGCTCAATCGGTAACCGGGCATTGGATCAAATTTAACTTGCAAGATTTGATTACAGACAGACAAACATCGGGACAAGTGAAACTAAATTAAATATACATACATACTTTTTCCCTTGCGGGGTAGACAGAGCCCATTTCTTTAAAACCTAAAAGCCACGTTTAGCATTTTGGTGGGCATAACGTGGGAAACTAATTTAAAATAGTAATGGGTTGCTAGCCGCATCGCCTACTGATATGTTTCTTCATATTTTTGCCCATTCCCTCGATCGGCTTTTACGATCTGCGCGGGGAGAGAAGCAGCTGGTACATTCTACGCTTTTTCTTTTCTCCCAGACCAGCTTGGAAGAAACTTGGACCAAATATAAGCTTGTAAAATGCGGCCATTATAAAATAAACCTGATCAAAACATCATTATCATAAAACATTTGAGTTTAAATCAATGAGGACAGGCCGCATCCGTGATCGGCCCCATCAAAGATAAGGTCTATAATAAAACTGTGCATCATAGGAAAACCCGCTATTTCCATACTGATTAGCGAGCTGCATTTATGTTTACAATTTGTGTATTTGCATCAAATACTGAGACTGCAGAAACGCCGTCATTGTAATAATATTGAAACTTATGCCAATTGCTAAATTGAATATGTCATATCAATGTACTTGTTTCAGGTAAAGTCCCCTTATAAGTCTCAAACGACTAAATCAGATCGAAATTTGAGCGTGAATTAACTATGGATAATAGAAAATAATCGTTTATTTGTGTATTTATTTGTGTTTTTAATGGATTATCACAAAACTATGGAACCTATTTTTAAAAACCTTATCCTTTCTTATCGGAATCCACATTACCAGCGGGTAACATCAGGGACACCAGGGTGGCATGGTCGTTTGACCGTGACACCTACACGAAACGATGATGAGTGACATCTATGCACTAAGTATAATTTGTACAGTCATATGAACTGCGATGTTATATCGACCTGCAGTCTGACGGAAATGAATTGGATTGTAAACGTCGTCACATCACTTCGCCTTTATTGGTCACCAATTTGCATGCGGAATTTTAATCGTCATTCAGTCAGTTTTATTTGAAAATGACATTGTTCAAACAGCAAATGGCTGGCTGGCCAAGTATGGCTCTAGTAGTACAGAGAGGGTCGTGCTCCTGTAGTGGAGACTAAAAAATCCCTGATGATGAAACAGTAAATATGAGTTTGAATATTTTCGGCTAAGTTACATTATGTACTACTAGCTTTTGTCGCCATACACGCGAGCGGGAACAGTACTTTTTTCTGGAACGAAAGGTATCATAAGTCCTTTCCCAAGCCTCCAGCTACCTCCATACCAAATTTCATCCTAATCGATTCAGTGGTTAAAGTGGGAAGAGGTGACAGACAGAATTACTTTCGCATTTATAATATTAGTTACACATATTTATTTTTTCCCGTCGAAAGAATTGCAATATTACCTGCAGTCTCACGGAAGTCAATTGAATTGTCACGTGTCTTAGCCTTTATTTGTCACCGATTTGCATAGAATTTTAATAGGCGGTTAGCCAGTTATATGCGGAATGTTACTTTTGAAATCATCATCAATACTAATAATAAATCTGTAAGGGTCGGTCACGGAGTAAGTTACTTTGTTTTCAGAGATATCGTGTTTATAAGCTCTATACATGATACTGAAATTAGATTGAGGATTTTTAGAAGTTTTATCTGTATGTATGTTTCTCCATAACTCTTAAACGAGTTGACTGAATTTTATGAAACTTGGTAGATAAACATTTTGAAGTACAGTACACAGGACGAGCTACTTAATTTTTTTCTTCAGTTATGATAAGACGAAACAACAAAAAAAAGAGTCTTTACGAGCAAGCGGGTCACCTGATGGTAAGTGATCACCGCTACCCACGGACTGCAACACCAGGGTGTGACAGGAGCGTTGCCGGCCTTTCAAGAAAACATAGACACGTTGTTTGAAAGATCCAATGTCGTATGGGAATACCACCACAGGAAGTTCATTTCGGTCGTACGTGGCAGGTAGTGGTTGACTGCTGTTATCCAGGTGGTAGAGATGAATATTTCATTTATGTGATGTACGGTAATTAATTTTTATTTTTACAATGTCTCCTTGGCAGCATTCTGCTGCGCCCCAAAGGATGGGGGAGTCCAAATCGAAACACTGCCTATCTACACCCTCTACCCGATTCTTAAATTATTTCTGCCCCTTCTGTTTACATATTCGACATCATTTTTGGCGAGCTCCGTGGCGCAGTGATTAACACGCCAGCCTGCGACACGAGAGTGCCCGGGTTCGATCCCCGGTCAGGTCAAGATGGAAAATAATCTTTTTTAGATTGGCCTGGGTCGTATGTGTAAAAATATATATGTATGTACAAATATATGTATTTGTTATAAAATATAGTATCGTTAAGTTAGTAGCCCATAACACAAGTCTCGAACTTACTTTGGGGTTAGCTCGGCGTATTCTTCTCAGCAGTGGTCGTTTCGAAACGCTAGTAGCATATCGATTTTGCAAATATTAAAAATAATAATATGACGTTCATAAAGAGATACATGATATCCAAATTTGAATAAAATTCTATTTCATTTCATTTCATCTCAATCTGTGTCATTTGTCCGTATATACTTATATATATTTATTTATTTATTGGCGCCTCCCTGATTCGGTGACCCAGGGCGCTCGCTCGTCGCCCTGCCCTAAACTCGGCACTGCTTTGCATAATGCTATAAGTGCTATAACTGAATATTAAGTTACCAGTTAATATCAAGGGGAATTTTAAAACAATTTCGATGTACTTAATTTGTGAGAATATTAAGTTTTATCAAATTTACTTAACGTCAATATTCAGATTAACAATTTGCAACTTAATTTTGTTTTATTTTAAGTCTGCAAATTCAAATATTTCTTTGAATATTCCAACAAAAGTTCTGCGATACGAGTTACTTCGTACTAAGAATAGTTTGTTTTGAATCGTTTCACTTTTCTTAGCTTTTTTTTTAAATTCCCGGTTGTCATCATTGATGGAAGTCGTTACGCTATGTCAGATGACTTTGTGCAAATTGAAAAATCTGACAACAGTGTTAGCCAAGCAAGGGCAGAGGATGCAGGGCAGTGTGATTCAATCGCATTGCATCCCCCTCTCCCCAATAAGAGGGGGCGCTCGTAGAAACCTCGTCCAGGGCGCCAGTAATGCTGACGCCGGCCCTGCATGGCTTAAGCCGGGTATTTATATTCGTGAACATAAAGAACACTTACTTATTCCTACTTTTACAAAATAATTGAACCTCAATAGACCCCTATTCTCCAAGTCTTCACGTGGATGTCGTAGAAGGCGACTTAGGGAATACAAGCTAAACAAAGCTTATAAACATCTAAGAGACCTCTCCAACCCGTCTGGCCAGCGTGGAGAGTGTAGGCCAAGTCCTCTGACTGCTCTGGCCAAGTATGGCCCTAGTAGTACAGAGAGGGTCGTGCTCCTGTAGTGGAGACTAAAAAGGACCTGATGATGATGATGATGAGACCCCTATTACAGTGGAAAACATATTGTCGGATCCATAACATATCATCAGCTCAATGGAGTTGTCGTACCTATACCCCTAGGTATAGGTACACCCTAGCGTAACTTTGGTAGCCTCTACCGTAGTATTTTTTCCTCTGTCCTTCTAATTAGACGACCTTATTGGCTCAGTGGTACAGCAAGAGCATTTCAATTGTAGGGTCTCGGGTTCGATCCCCGGCGAAGACATGATGGAAAACTATATTTTTCAGATTGGCCTGGGTCTTGGATCTATATAAGTATTTATTACAAAATACAAAACCGTTTGATATCCCACGACACAAGTTCACAACTATCTGTGAGGCTAGCTCAATCTGTGTGATTTGTCTCTATATATTTTTTACCTTAAGTCTCTGACATCGAAATCAAACACAAATGCTGAACTTGCTAACATGAAAATTTACGTGCTATACGTTATTATTGAAAATGATCATTATTATGACAATTTTTTATTATGACCGTGCGTGACGTGCTTTCAAGACAAATCAGATGAGCCTGAATACGATAGGTTTATCTTCTTTACTATAGAAGTTCCTAACCTTCGACTCCATCATCAACGCTACGTTATCCATAATATTGTAGTATCATCCCACTGACATAAGCAAACAAAATTTAAGCTCAATCGGTGATAGATACGTGCTTCAAAATTATGTTACAAGAATTGATCCGTATGAACAAAAGTAGCTACAAGTTAAATAAGCTTATAAAAAATTCAAACCTTTTCGCGACAGGAAAATAACTGCAGCAAATTACGTCCCAACTCTACCGCAAAACGATGATTATATCATTACACTCGACAAATAGACGTTTTTGAGACCACACACATTTAATTATACGGGAAAGACTGGAAAAAGGAGGAGTTGGATATGGAGCCCAAGCTTCATCTATCTCGCGCTGTGACAAGGTAGATTTATTTTGTACTACACAAGCCACATAGACGTTTGACACCACATCCTTACTAATATTATAAATGCGAAAGTGAGTTTGTTTGTTTGTTTGTTACGCTTTCACGCCGTAACTACTGAACCTAAGAAGGACATAGACTACCTTTTATTCCGGGAAAAAGTACTATTCCCGAGGGATCGACATTTACGCGGGCGGAGCCGCGGGCGAAAGCTAGTACTTTATATTGTTTAAAGTGTGTGAGCCAGCTTGTATAATTATTATGAAGGGCTGATATGAATGGAAAAAGGAGGAGTTGTAAATGTTGCAATACAGAGCCCAAACTTTAATCAATGGCCCGATTGACTGTAGCTTGGGCTTTACTCATGTGGCTAATGTTCTACCTACACAATGAACAGAAGTATTACATTTGCCACATAGAGACTTGCGAGGCTTTTAATAATATAAAATTACAAATGTGTAATTTTAATTAATTTGTAGTCTATAGGCGACCTTAACACTAAAGCAATCTCTTCCAGGAGATCTATTAGGAGTTCAAGAAAAATTCGGAAATTCATTAACGGGTGGCAAAGTGTAACAACATAAAGCCTCTGTTTTTTTAGTCTCAAACCCACTGCTTTTTCTCCATAATTGTTTATTATAATAATAATAACGTTTATTGACAGTTTTTTTTAAATAATAATAATGTGTGTACAATAACATAGGTAAGTAATAGCCTATGGTACCAGCTTTTCCAAATACGTCCGATTATTCAACTACCCACCATACCTGTATCTCGAGTGGTGGGGAGCATCATAAAGGATTCAAAGGCGAGACTGGCTTATGAATATCATGAAAAGAAAAAGAAAAATTAAAAGCACTATACTATGTATGGTCACTATGATTCCCAAACTAGTTTATAATACTGTATTTTGGGAATCAATGACATTACCAGAATGGATAAATTCCATATCAATGTCTCTCTCTCGTCCGTAAATACTCCTCTCTGTACTCATTTATGTATGTATTTATATGTATAGTAATTGTAATTGTGTGTGTTCGACATGTTTTGTGTGTATAAGGTGTGCTGAGTATTTGTAATTGTGTGTGCAAATGTGCTAATAGTGTGTATTTAATTAGGTTTTGTTATCTGGTAGGTATGTTAAATGTATATATAGTAGTTTATATAGTCTACGCTCTGTAGTGTATCTTCTATGACAGGACAGTAGACCTTGCCAGACTGGTTAGCTATGAAAACATCATAGTAATTGCAACAGACGGCGGACTATCAGTTCTACATGGCTTGAAACTCAGCCAAAAGTAGTAAATATCGCTCACAAACATGTGGCTCTGGTGTTGCCTATATTGATGGCAAATTGACCAGAAAAATCTACCAGTAGATATCCTGTAAATGTGACCTGCCTGACCTTTGGTATTCTGTTTCATGTGCATCATCTTGGCCACCTGGTCCCGCAGTATAATTTATCCGATTTGATGTAAATACTGATCATGCCCCTGTAAGGAATTAAAAATGTCCACCCTGCGTAGGTAACTTACAAAGTTTACACAGTGCTTACACAGACAAGCGTCTTTTGGCCCCCAAAACAGACACAAATCAGATCATCAGATAATAAACGTGTAGGTGGGAAGGGGAATCAAAATAGTGATGAGTTGCTAGCCGCATCGCCTGAAAACAAGATGAGGGGAAGAGAAGCAGCTGCTGTAGATTCTAGGTTTTTTTTTTCCCAGATCCATTTAACCATTTCATAATCTCACTAGTAATATGCAACTTAGTAATAAATATATATATAGGGACAAATCACATAGATTGAACTAACAAGTTCAATGAAATCTTCAATGAATATACAGGGTTAATCTCCCCGAAAACTAATTCTACATTTATCCATAAAGTGCAGTTAAACTAGTACCTACCTACTATTTAACGAAACCTTGTTGGAAATTGCGCCGGCTATTTCTTGAAATTGCATCCCACGATATCAAAGTTATAATAAGCGATCGTCAAACGGACTAAGTTAAGCCAATCAGAGCGCAGTGATTTCGAAAGGGACTCGTTAATACAAGCGTGATTTTTGACTTTTGACGTTTTGTGTATAAAAAGAGATACAAGCAAATTTAAATAAGCTCAACTGTGAAGTCTACTTGTAAGAGTTGAAATTTCGCATAATATTAGTTAATGCCATATAATGATGTCTAGTTTGATGACAAAGAACTCCTCATCGCTGAGCTCAGGCACCAAATTTTGCAGTACTACTAACTAATTGACTCGCAAGAAAAGCATGGCGTGATTTTTGGCTCATCTTGTTAAGACGATTTTTAGGCTTCCGTACCCAAAGGGTAAAAACGGGACCCTATTAATATGGCTCCGCTGTCCATCTGTCCGTCTGTCACCAGGCTGTATCTCATGAACCGAGATAGTTAGACAGTTGAATTTTTCACAGATGATGTGTTTCTGTTGCCTCTATAACAACAAATACTAAAAAACAGAATAAAATACATATTTGAGGGGGCTTAAAATTAATATTTGAGGGGGCTCCCATACAAGAAACGTGATTTTCTTGCTGTTTTTATAGATTATGGTATGGAACCTTCTTGCGAGTCTGACTCGCACTTCACCGGATTTTTAAATACACTCGTAAGGGGCAGTTTAGCTAGAACATATTTAAGCGTACTACATAAGCATTGGGGCTCTGGACGGCTATTTCCAGAAATTGCTTCCCGCGCATAGTTTCAAGTTTGACCAGTAAACGGCAAACTTATGCCAATTAGCGCGCGGTGATTGTGAAGGGAATCCTATGGGACTTGTAATAGCAGTTATAAGGCGTGTTATGGAACTTTTATCTTTTCAAGTGCTGTGACTGACAATTTTTTTTTGGGATATTTTTAACTGCACCTCTAATTACAATTTATGCAAACCAAGTGGCTCCACTAATTATCTTACTGCATACCAGAAAACTTAATAAGCTACAAATAAACTACTCAATTATCTAAACATGTTTAACTAAAAAATATATGTAGTCAATCAAAACTAGATGACCTTTTTACCAGTTTTACATCAAAAATACTTATTTTCTAACAAAAATACTGACTTGCACACTAATATATCTAATCTTCCAACTGAATTTCTAAAATTGGTTTCGAAGTATGCATTACAATAATATATCTCTCCATAAACGAATCGCCATCAGAAACGAGCTGCTGCCGGAAAAGTAGGTTAGGTTAGAACTGCGTGCGACTCCACCAGAAAACGAATCGCCATCAGAAACGAGTTGCTACCAAAAAAGTAGGTTCGGTAAGTTAGGTTAGAATTTATAGTTTTTTTTTTTTTTTTTTCAGGTCTTTTTTAGTCTCCACTACACGATCACGACCCTCTCTGTACTACTAGAGCCATACTTGGCCAGAGCAGCCAAAGGACTTGGCCTACACTCTCCACGCTGGCCAGACGGGTTGGAGAGGTCTCTCAGATGTTTATAAGCTTTGTTTAGCTTGTATTTCCTAAGAATTTATAGTTATAGGATTAAATTTATTTTTTGTGCATATTTAGTGTGCAAGTCAGTATTTTTGGTGTGATTTTAATTTTTGTTTGCAAAAAGGTGATTTTTAGTTAAAGAATTACATTTATTTTGTGTGCACATTTAGTGTGCCAATTAGTATTTTTGGTACGACTTTTGAATATTTAGTTGGAAAGATGGAGATTTATAGTTATAGGATTAAATACTACCTATTTTTTTAACCACAAGCATTTAAGTAATTTCGCTGCTGGCCGGTACATTACGATGCATTTTCCAATTTTTGCCCGCACATACGCGGGACGCAGCACTTAAAGGGTTAACTGAAGTCGTCGAAGTGTGGCGTAAATCCATATAACATCTTTTGGAGCCCAAGTCATCCTCATCTGCATTCGGTGCGCCTTGCTCCAACCTACAAGACTGGAGACCCACCATCACACTGGATCATTGCGGTGGATAAAGATCCATCCAACCCATAAATCATGATTTTGACACAAAAGTGTAGAAACAGAAATGGAGGTATTTGCCCAGCAGTGGGCAAATGCCAGTGAAATCTTGCAAGTCAAATGTGACAGACTTGGTGGTGTCCGATTGAGCAGATTCTATATTACGATTATGAGATGGGATTCCAATACTACGATATTAAAGCGCTAGTCCTATAATAGGGTTCTCCCAATACCCTGATTTAAATTTATTTGAAATCCCTAATAGACAAAAAAACTTGGCGATAGGTTAGGTAAGTTAGGACTTAGGTTTCCTTGGGACCAATATAGGAGCGAGCTGCCGAGCACCCCCAACTTGGAAGCTTACATAGTAAATATATGGCCTAGATAATATTTTTTACTTAGGCGCCAAACAGACGAGCAGCCCTTTGCTGTCGAAAAAGCCAACTGCAGCTGTCGACAGAGCAAGCTGCAGTTGTCGACACTTTTCGGCAGCAGAATTCGACACGTCGACCGATGCAGCCCACCAATGACTGCAAAAATGCTGCCGCCGAACAATACCGACATCAGCAGTTTGCTGTCGACCGGTCAACTGCAAGCTGTCGACAGCTACAGTTGGCAAACGGTAGCTGTTTTTCGACAGCTGCAAATGTATCTGTCAACTGATTGCAGTTGACTGGTCGACAGCAAAGTGCTGCTGGTCTGTTTGGTGCCTTAGGACGATGTAGATTTTTAGTGATAAATGGTATTGAATAGAAGTCAGGTTAATAATCTCACTTTAAAATATAAAACAATTTACTGCCCATACATGAAATAATTTTGTTTTCCTTTTTTCCATTCTTGGTAAGTTTTTATTGTAAGTTAAAATCCTAATCGCTGAATTGATCGCTGTGCCACTTACATCCCAAACCCATAAAACCCAGGTGTGCAAAGCCGATAACAAAAACTAGTTAAATCGTAACGTACAATCATTCATACACACCCGTACAAAGGAAAATCAAATCAAATTCCTTAGTACACAGTCCATATTTGAATAATAATATTTTAGATACATTGAAACAATGCGAAATGTGTTTTGAGAATAGAGACATAAGATTTGAATTTGTTTACGTTATGGTAAGGCTGTACCGTTGCTAGGTGACGGATGGTCAGGTCGATGAACTGTGTGTACGCGCGTGGGAAATTGATCTTTTGCGTAAGATTGCAAAATAAAAAGAGTAACAGATGGGTAAACTCAAGACAATGAAGTGTCGGTAAGCCACGTGCCTAGCAGGAGAACTCTGGATGCAAGCTGAAGCCGAGCAACCACTGGCCTAAATACAGCTTAATTTTTAACAGCTGAGATGAGAGAGCTCATGTATAAACACACTTCTTACTTGATATTTAAGAAGAAGAATGCTACGGGTAAATTCTTAAAGGTTTTTCGCTCTGTTGTAAATAGTTATAGTTTAGGTTCATTCCATTCGTAGCCGTGTGGTTTCCGGCAGAGTAGAATCTTCCAAGCCACTCCAAGTCTTCCCATGGATGTCGTAAGGGGCGACTTAGGAAATACAAGCTAAACAAAGCTCATAAACATCAATGAGACCTCTCCAACCCGTCTGGCCAGCGAGGAGAGTGTAGGCCAAATCCTCTGTCTGCTCTAGGCTAGTATGGGTTTGGTAGTACAGAGAGGGTCATGCTCCTGCAGTGGAGACTAAAAAGACTTGATGATGATTGCATTCTGATCATTGTCTACCGCCCATCATGGTCATCAAAAAGCCGGGATTATCCGGTGGGTCCCACACAACCATTGCGAATACCTTTAACTTTTTTTACTATACTTATACTTTTTACATTTAAAAATTGAAAGAAAAGACGGCTATCATAAACTACGTCGCAAAAATTGACCATGTTTGTTTGTACGAGATCGGCAATTTTGTTTGATTGTATATTGGTAAAGACCGCACGAAATAACGCTTCAGCCTTCGGAAGATGCGAGAAAATAAGCGGTAAACTCAAAATATGCAAAATGGACGTGACGCGAACGTTACTAGTATTTTTCGTTCGGTCATTTCGACGTCCGCACCCCTTCTACCAGGACGGAAAATATACGAATATATTTTTTTGTATTTTGCGTCGTACATTAAATGGAGGACTACTAACTATACCAATGTAGTAATGTGTGTAGTAGAGTAGAGCACTAGAAATTGGTAGAGCCACTAGCAGTGTGAGTGCTGTACCACCATTTTTTCCCCACCACTGCGCCTATTCTACCAATATTTTATTAATCTACTTATGGAAACGCCTAGTTGAGTGAAGTACATTCCGACTCAATGAACTAAGTCCAAATTTACGTGAAGACATCTCCTTTACCAGAACTGGAAGCAAGTCTACCTGTTCACAGCTAAAAGGCCTTTGCGGCGCTAGAGAAGAGTCACATCTGTTAAATTTATATTTATCAGTAAGCCGAAGACGGGACTGTTGCGCAACTGTTGGCCGATTTTGTTTTCGAGAGATAACTTGATGTTTACGTTTGATTAATTGATCTTCAGACTGATTGAAAGTACACTAACAATGACTGTATTGGAGTTAAGCCATGTTTAAGTTTCATTTGAGATGGAAAGTAATGAGACTTGGTTGCTAAATTTATTAAGGTTATTAAATGGTATCAAGTTATATCAATTACAAATACAACATCACGTCTTAATCCACGGGGTAGATAGAGCCACATTTAGCAATACGGCGGTCTTGATGGAAACAGAATCTGCAAATAATATCTGCAACTGTGGCGTATCTCCCCAGACCATGACACATCTTGTCATGCCCAGCGTGCCCAGAGACCTGCACACTGGAGGACCTGCATGGCTACAGAAAATGCAATACAAGTTGCAATATTGTGCGAAAAATTTCACCATCGATCCGATAAGAAGAAGATGGTAACAGTACCATCGGAAATAGTTCCTTGTGCTTAGTCCATTCTTGATAGAATTTTACGATTGCGCGGAAGGAAAACAGCCAGCAGATTCTTAGTTTTAATTTTCTTTTTTTAAATATTTAACAGCATTTTCAAAGACATCATCATCCTCTTTAGTATCCACTACAGGAGCACAACCCTTTCTGTACTACTACAGCCATACTTGGCCTGAGCAGCCAGAGGAATTGGCCTACACTCTCCTCGCTGGCGAGACGGGTTGGAGGTCGCACAGATGTTTATAAGCTTTGTTTAGCTTGTATTTCCTTAGTCGCCTTCTACGACATCCACAGGAAGACTTGGAGTGGTCTTATTCTACTCTGCCGGATACCACACTATCAAATATGTCATTTCAAAGACATCTTTCCTCTTTATTCGAAGTCGGTAAAAAAAGTAATCGCTGCCACACGCTTAAGATTAAACGCCGAAGTGATTTAGATAGGGTATCGGAAGGGTAGAAAGTTGAAAGCCTTATCTAATCTGTCTCCGATACCGCTCCGTTTGGTTGTCGACATACATTACCTGGATTTATTCCCTCGGGATCTGGCTCAATGGAATTGGGACGCTATTTATGAAATGAGAGATTTAATATCCTTTACCTAATTTTATTAGCTTTGACACACTTTGGCACAAAAATACACGCATACCTGGAACAAAAAAAAAATAGGGTTAGGTAATTTGGAAACATGAAGAACTTGAGAAAAAAAGACGAGTTCCTATTACCTACTCGTAAATGTTCGCATTGCTGGTTTGTTTGTGACTTGTCATATGGCATTCTCTGCCAGTCGAACATAGGACCAAACAGAGAAATTGGGTTTGGGTGGTGCGATAGAGTGCATATAATATTTAACTCATTCACAGACACTGAACCAGACACAAAAGAAATAACAATAGAATTACGTCTACAGGCGGGCAGTGTTAGCGAAAGTGTTAAATATAAAAATGAGATATTTGTAAGTAAAACAATCGTGCCTTTTGAAAATGCGTTTATTACTGGCTCGAAGATGGCAGACCACAGATACAATAACGCGATACGTTCATATACAGGGTTATAGTTAACTAATGCAAAACCTGCTAAGTCTTAGCAAGCAGTAGCCTTTAGCTTAAGTTCATGATGATCAAGTTCATCATGACTAACAACATTTGTTCTATAACTTTACCTAAATGCAATACATAGTGAGATTTTACATCTATGCTGCCGGCCGCGTGCAACGTGAGCGTAGGTATCTACTATTATTACCTCGTAGCGCTGATTGCCATAGAGTTAAGACGAGTAGGATTGCAAAATTGCATTTTATTTTTTTGGTATGAAAAATAAAACATCGAATTACTAAAAGTCATAGAACAAACGTAGTTAGTCTTGATGTACCTTAGTCACCTTTAGGAGGTTTAACGTTAGATACCACTTACCCTGTACACATCAAAAAACTATTAAATATAAACAATATAACGTATATTATCCCAGTGACCCGCCCCGGCTTCGCACGGGTGCAATGTAGATATAGGGCAGTAAATCATACATATAATACTTCCTCTTGAAACACTCTATTTTTGAAATCTCATTAAAATGCGTATAGTATAGTTTAGGAGATCTAAGCGAACAGACAGCGGAAGCGACTTCATTTTATACTATATAAAGATATGTAATTGGATTTTATGTATAATTACAAATTAATGCTATATCGTTATGTATCTAACGCCCACCCACTAAATTGCTAAATGTGGCTTTTTGGGCTTTATAGACTTGGGCACCGCTGTCTACCCCGCAAGGGAAAAGACATGCTAGGATGTATGCATGTTATGTATGTTATATGGTAAATTATTTAAAACAAATTAACTCTGCAGACATAACAAGATTTAGATAGAAGTATGGAACACATGGAAACTGTTTTAGACAGATGATTGGAAGTTTGTATCATCATCATCTCGTGTAGGTGTCACGGTCAATCGACCATGCACACCCTGGTGTCAGAGTTCTTCTAACCGCCTTTTTTATGTTCTTGCTAACCACGGTTAGCAAGAAAATAAAAAAAAGGAAAAATTAGATATTGTTACGTGCTATTAGGTTACCTACAAGGTAATCATCATCATCATCTCAGCTACGGGTGTTTCAAACAATGCGAGCCACAAACTTCGATCTGCCACACCGGTTGTTACACCCACGTGAGGAGATCACAGGCACCTGTGCTCTGTGTACACTCATCATCATTTCCAGTAGGTGTCATGTTCAATCGACCATGCACACCCGGGTGTCAGAGTTCTTCGGAATCGAAAACGACTACTAGATGGCAGCCGGGACTGACAGCTTAACGTGTATTCCGAAGCACGGAATAATCTTTATTATCAGACAATCAGGTGATTCAAGCCTGCAATGTCCTAACCAAACTGGAAACAACTAAACAAAGAATGCTTCCCGTGGGAATCGAACCACGACCCCCGGGTCTACAGGCAAACGCCTTAACCACTGGACCACGGAGGCAGGAAGTTTGTATGGGGTCTTGATACTCCAGTAAGGGATGTTAAATTCATCGTACGTAGGCGAGGAGTCGGGAAAAAACTATTTAGCAATATGTTTACATATGTAGGATGCATTGTATATGCTCGAAGAATATGTATATTGTATATTCATCGAGGATTTATAAAGAATCCTACACAGTACATGAAAGTGGAAGACAAACAATGTCGCACGTAGCCTGTACCCCGGGAGCCTAATGATGCAGAAGCCTTTTCATGCCAAGCTTCAAGAGATTCTTTACTTCAGCTGGCATTTCCTTTATACTGGGAGGGTAATGAAGAGATAAGAATATGGGTAAACAAATTTTAGAAGCTTATTTTGAGGTAGCGTCATTTTAGGTAGTATATCACACCGCGATCTTAAAAAAATAAGTCTTGACAGACGGATAGACATACGACGGAATGATTCTCTAACAGTTATTTTTAGGGTTCATATCTTTATTTCTCGCTTACATGTATATGATAACAATAGGTGGTGGTAAATATAGTGTTAGTAAGTACATAAACCCAAGCAGGTGTTGCAAAGTCTTATTTTTGAGTGAACATAATATTCTAATTTGTCAAGTTATCATTTAAATGTTAAATAAATTATATGTATTATAACCATTGCTATTGTTGTATATATAGTATCAACTATTGCTATTGGTGAGCATGTACATACCAGTAGTGGATGGGCACCCACTGGCAATAATTTGCACGATACACAAAATTTTCGGCATGAAAGTGCAGTGGCGATGGTGGCAGAGAGTTAGAGGATTGCAACTGGGGCAAACGGATGTTTGCACATGCGTATATGTTGTAGGTATTTATTTTTGATCTCATAATTAAGTGCATCACTTTAGTGATGCCACACACACAAATACCTACATATTTATCTAATACTAGCTGTTGCCCGCGACTTCGTCCGCACCAATTTCTATTAGTATGATTAATTAATTAGTATAAATGAATAATTTTTCCCCGTTTCGTTTTCAAAACATTTTTTATTGATACTTCGCTCCTATTGGTCGTAGCGTGATGTTTTATAGCCTAAAGCCTTCCTCAATAAATGGACTATCCAACACAAAAATAATTTTCCACTTTGAACCAGTTCCTGAGATTAGCGCGTTTAAACAAACAAACTCTTCACCTTTATAATATTAGTACAGATGAACATATTTTATCCAAATACACTGTATAGACAAATTGATAGTGAAATAAAAAAGCCTGCTGACGCTCGCAAAATGGGAACGAAAATGTTGCATTAATCCGACGTTCGCGGTGAAAGGGTTAAAAATGGCAAAATACAATGATAAAAATGCCTTTCAGTGTACGACGAGCGAATAAGATTACCGTATACATTATTTAGAAGACGCTTTCAAGGCACTTTGCGAAAAATTACGTAAAAACATCGGCAAATGCGTGTATTAGCGTAATGTATGCGAACGTTTGCGTCCTTTGGGTTATGGGTCTGTCTGTCTGTACGCATAATGTTTACAGAATACATCTTCACTCATTTGGAGAGGGAAAGAGTTGATTGATTGAAATCGTTTGCATGCTGGGCTGTCAGAAAACGTAGAATATATCAGCTGCACAATGTATCGTGAAGTTTGTATATTCTACGTACGTTTTCTCCCGGCTGCCTGCAGATATTTCAATCTCAAGCAATCTCTTTCTTTACTAATGAGTGAACATGTAAGCAAGCCGAAGGAATGGTTGACAAGCTCTGTGCCCTAGTTGTCAGGATGCCAGGCTGCCACGCTGGAGGTCTCGGGTTCGATCCCGGTCACGTCAAGATGGAAAATAATCTTTTTAGGGTTTCGTACCTAAAAAGGAAAAAACGGAATCCTTACTGTCTTTGAGCTGAAATTTATATCAAATCCTTAGATCTACTGCCCCTAGGAGCTGTGAAAAAATCAAACTTCTAAGCCAAAGCAATCAAAAGATACAGCTGATTATGCCGCATATTTTCGTGTTTTTTAGACATTCGCAAGGAAATCAAAACCTACAGTACTTACCATGAACTCAGAATCTTTAAAATTTGGTAGGAAATTGCGAAAACCATACAATTTTTGTTACATTATATGAATACAAATATTTTTAATAATTTTTCGATGCTCGCAATCCCTTGCGAGTGTCGAAACCCTTTAATATTTAGAGGATAATAAGTACAACACAGACTGAAAACTAACGTGGTACTGAAGGACGAAATCGTGGGAAGAGCTAGTAACAATAAAAATAGATTTTCCATCGTCCTGTCTGTCACACACCAATACCTCTGATAAGGGAAGCTGTCGTAACAACAAACATGGCGCTATTTATACCAAATCAATTTACTCGTACCGCTCGTGTGGGATGAGACAATGACATACTGCTTTTAAAAGCTTAACTAATCAGATGTTACGTAATAAAAATACGGCCAAGTGCGAGTTGAAATGGGTCCGTACCACCGTAACTATAATCCACAAAAACGACCAATATAACATATTTTTGTATTACCGAAAAAAAATTAAATTTTTATGCATAATAAAATTAAAATAAAAAAACTTATCCTTAATTTTATTTCGCTTTATTACTTATTTATTATATCGGCAGTAACAGACGGATAAACAGCTTAAGCTTAGTAAGACACCCGATGGAGCCTTTTGCGTGGAATCCTTAAAATCTATGAATGGACAAAACATACGGATTGCACTGTGGTTTCAACCTTATAATATAATCACTTAGCTCTTCTTATTGATACGAGTATCTAGGCGTCTCAAGGACAAGAGCAGTGACATCGACCAGAAGCAAGGTTGACGTCAGGCAGGCGGCCCACTGTAAAAACTTTGCCAAATCATATTAAAGCATGGATAGTATAACCTATAAAATGATATCGTGATAGCTGTTCCCTGAGCTCCAAAGCTTGAAGATTTGATTGAGAACAGGCTTAGATGAGAAGAATAACAAAACGTACACCTATTCCCTCCCTCTTTCTTTTTCTATAAAACTGCATCATCATCATGAAAGACTAGCCTGTCAGTTTTCTTGATTCCTACTGTCTACATGTGTCTGTCGCCTCGCAACTCTTGACTTTCTCTATTTCGTGACAAACGAGTGAAGTATCTATTAATCGAATCAAAAACTTGTTAATAAACACGAAAATTGTTTTTCTTTTCCCTCTTCGCAGCTTCTTGACATCCCAAGTACTGCCATAGTCATCCTGCAGATGCTCAGGTATTTCGTATAAGAAATAATGTAAGTGAACTTTTATAATGCCATTATACGGCGAGGTTGTTAGAAGCCCTTGTAACATGGCAGTAGGGCTCTTCAGAAAGCCTTCAATGGGACCATGGGACTTCCTTGGCGAGATGGCTTCAAAGTATAAGAGATAGCGGATTAGTAAAGCAATCTATTGTTAAAAATGATATGCACTTCGGCATCGTTGGCCTTAACAGCGAGGTTCCATTATAAAGAATTTTGCATTATTAAGGGCACCCCTCGTACACACACACACACACATCCTTATCCTTAAGAGTACGAAAAGGGACATACTACTGCTACCTTTTATCCCGGGAAAAAGTACTATTCCCGAGGGACCGACATTGACGCGGGCGGAGCCGCGGGCGAAATTTAGTTAATATATAAAGCAATTATCGCGCTGGTCTAATGTCACATTAGTTCGAGACCCCTGGCGGTTGCCCGACTTGTAATCCATGTTTTATCATAAATTTTGACTCTCTCATACAGTTTTTTAACATATTCCAAATGTAATCATTTTACATTTTAGTTTCGGGGATTAGAACCCAAACACATATAAGAAATAATTCAGCAGCAAATCCCCCTTTTGATAGCTATCTAAGTGAAGTCTTATTTTTATGGGACATAGGACGGCAAACGAGCAATCGGGTCACCCGGGATGGTAAGTGATCACCGCTGCCCATGGACAACTGCAACACTAGGAGTGTGACAACAGCGTAGCCGGCCTTTCAAGAAAAAAAAACTGGTAATATTATAAGGCCCGATTCACTTGAGTTTGTGACTTGCACCACCGGCCAACGCCGACCCAGGCTTTTGTACCGCGTTGTCACTTCGCGTCTAAAGGCGAAAAATAAATTATATTCCGCCATTGACGAAATAATGACCTTGTTATCACATAATGATGCTGCGACTGTATGCTCTCTATTATTATAATGACTTCTGTTATATTTTCGTTTTGAATTCCGGGATGTAAGTAGAAAATTATTTTGATGCGTAGGTTTTTTGAACCATTAAGATTCAGATTGAAGTTATAAAGTAATCATGATAAAAAAATATTTTAAATACTCATCACAACGCAAAAGAAGTACATGACATTCAAAGATGTTTTGAGTTCAAAAACTTGTCCTTGTGAGACTCCGGTGTCTAAACTAGGCACGAACCTTTACAACAGACCACCAGGACCATTGTAGTTATAAAGCAATCTAGATTTATGTGTTC
Source organism: Elegia similella (assembly GCA_947532085.1). Taxonomy (NCBI): domain Eukaryota; kingdom Metazoa; phylum Arthropoda; class Insecta; order Lepidoptera; family Pyralidae; genus Elegia; species Elegia similella. Next base: position 989,019 of record OX383939.1, read on the forward strand.
ATTCATTCAGTGATTCTTTGATGTTTTTCCTTTATATAGGGAAGGCAAAGGGATTCAGTCCATACAACCAAGTATGTTGATTTGTGTTTTATCACACTAAAAAAGAAAAACAGAATCACAGGGAATTAAGAACAACAGAGTTTGGTTAACATCTCAAGAGAGGTCGCATGAAAGACTCTCAATGGAACCTCCATTGAGTGTGTGAGATTCGTCCCTAGTCCCTATACAAATATTTATTATTAAGGGCTCGCCATAGGCCAGGCGGCGTGGCGGTACAAACGCGGATGGTCTAAACGCGTTGGCTACTTTCGGTATTTTCGTATTTAAAGAGGGTTCAAGTGTTATTCGAAAAAAAAAAAATACATGATGCCTGCCTTCTGTAATGCAATTATAATCAAAATTTTCAAGGTTAATTTTAATGTATTTGGTGAATACCGAGTAAATTAGACGTGATTTGGGGGCAACGTTGAAATTTTTTTTGGTATCCAGAAAATTTTACGCAATCGTGTTTTTGAGTAAGATAGTCCTGAACTTTGCTGCATTTTTATTTCAACTTGAGTATTTCATTATTATTGATATTACAGACAATCATTCAAAGCAGTGTGAGGTAGTACGAGCCCTTAATTAACTTATTAATCACAGTCCCGATAAAAGAAACGTTGTTGTATGTCTATGACTTGACTAGTTTTATTTGGACAGTCGTGTGACAAATATCCCTCATATTAAATCGAGGGCCTCCCGCAACAAAAGCCAAGAAGTCAACTTTAACTGCATCGTAATCCGGCCATCACAAGATATCATTTCAAACTGCATCGTGCGGTCATGCCCGACATCGGATGCAACGTACGCTGCCCATAAAAAATAACAACCCAAGACAGAGACAGGTATATATCCAATATCACATGTTAGAGAGCGAAGGAATGATAAGATTGAGGTGGAAAACGACGATATCTAAAGCGGTGGCGTCCATTGCTTTTTATGTAATGAAAATGAACCCGATCGCCTCGGGGGAGACGCCTCTTATTTTAAATCACGTGGGACGATCGAAATAGAATTCTAGATAGTTGTTTTCTATCAAGGTAACAAAAGCTTAATTTTCTTTTAAAATATTTATGATGGTTTCTTTAAAAAATGAAGCTAAATTAATTAAAGTACAAGCAAAACTGTTTGGCCGTTGTGTCCGTGACTAGTACGATCTACAATACAATCTGATCACGGATACTGAACGTACACATGCATCATGTTGACAACATGGTGATTATGACAATATTTAGACGAATCAAGTCTAATCCTTAACTTTCGCTGCGAAAAATACTTCGTTATTATGTTAATAAGTGACTTTTAATAGTTTTCGGCAATTTACGTAAAAAATATGCACAATATCCAAGAAATAGACCATGCACAATCAACATCACACTTTACCAGCAATCGACAGATGACATTAATGACGTTAAAGTGACGTTGCCAGTTGTATAAATTAGTTCCAATAGTTTTCCACAATATGTCGACGTATTTTTATATTTCTGATCGGGCTTTATAAAGATTCGCACAATATCTACACATGCTATTAGCATTAAGTCCATCTTTTGTACCATCTTCCTTGGTAAATGAAGTTTAAATAAATAAATCAACGTGTAAACGTATTATTATATACTATGTAGAAGATGCTGTCTGCACAACAACAATCTCCCGCTTCCTTATTGTCATCCCCAATCAATGTTCCATCGCGACTGACTGCTCCCGCGTGATTACGTGTCGCGACACACTCGTATCGGGGCCCTCGGGAACTTAGCTGAAGAGTTATCAAGTTTATTTATCAAATTACAGGCTCTTGCCTGCGACTTCATACACGTAAATTATCGCCTATGTAAACTTTTGATAATGTAGCTTTCAATAGGTGAATAACTTTTTTAAATCCGTAATCATCAACATCATTTCGTGTAGGTGACACGGTCAATCGACCATTCACACCCTGGTGTCAGAGTTCTTCGGATCCGCGTCTCGGCCTCTGACGTGGTTCCTTTAACGACTACCAGATGGCAGCCGGCACCGCCGGCTTAACGTGCCTTCCGAAGCACGGAATCATCTTTATTACGGAACCACCAAAACGGAAGCAACTAAACAAAGTATGCTTCCGGTGGGAATCGAACCCACGACCCCCGGGTCTACAGGCAAACGCCTTAACCACTGGACCACGGAGGCTGTCAATCCGTAATGTAGTTTTGGCTTTAGCCATGAGAAACAAACATATAAACACATGATCAAATCTTTTCGTTTTATAACATTTCTTCAGATTTCGATCGTGAATTCTTAACAAATCGTCCCTCCAATATTTTATGTTATTTCATTGCTTTAAAAAAACCGTAAAAGCTGATCGGGGAATGGGTAAAATCTGAGGAATCATGTTGATAGGCGATGCGGCTAGCAACCCATCACTATTTTGATTCCGTTTTCCACCTAATGCCCACCAACTTGCTAAACGTGGTCTGCAGGTCGTATAGACCTAGGTTCTGTCTACCCCGCAAGGGTACGCGTATGTATGTTAAAAAGTCATTATCTAATATTATTATAAAACTAGCTGTTGCCCGCGGCTCCGCCCGCGTTAATGTTGTTCCCTTGGGAACAGTAGTAATGATAAAAATTCCATAGTAACTCCTGCCCCTTTGCTTTTTCCCTTAAGGGGGAATTTAATACATTTCACCTGCAGAGATCTTTAGCCCTTAAGGAGGGGATTTTGCCCATTTCACCTACACAGATATTTTTTTATTGTAATGGAGAACTTCTTATTGTCATATTTCTAAGTAAAAAAAAAACCATACAAACTTTACCCCTATTCTACCCCTTCAAGGGGAAATTTCGATCATTTTAACTACACAGATCTTTTTAATTGTAATGTAAACATATATACTTATTTTTATACTTCTATGTCCAGAAATGAGAAAATTTCCATACAATCACCCCTCCCCCCCCCCCCCCCTTTATCCCTTAAGGGGGAAATTTTGTACATTTCACCTACACAGATCTTTTTTATTTGTAACCTAGAACGTATATACTTATTTTCATACCTCTAAGTCTAGAAATGTAAAAATTCCATACAAACTTTACCCCCTATTTACCCCTTCAAGGGAGAATGTTGTCTGGTTCACCTAAACAGATCTTTTTTAATTTTTATTGAGAACTTGCGTACCTACTTTTAAACTTCTAAGTCCAGAAATGAGAAAATTCCATAAAACCTAAACCCCTTTGATTTTCTAAAAATCCTTTCTTAGTGCTCATTTACATCATAAAAGAATCCCTGTGCCAAATTTCAAGTTTCTGCGCACAGTAGTTTCGGCTGTGCGTTGATATATAAGTCAGGTTTGCCTTTGGCCCGCGGCTCCGCCCGCGTAAGTGTTGATTTCTCAGGAACAGTAGAATAACAGGAATACATTAGTTTATGACTTTCAATTACTTTCAATAACCTTAATATTGAATTTCAATTGAATAACTTCAAAAACGGAAAGTTTCATACTAACTTTGCATCCCTGTTATATCCCCTTAAGGGATGATTTTTGAGAAAAATATTTTACTCGTGTTTCATGCCTTTTAGTAAAGAACCTTCATGCTGAATTTCATTAGACTAACTTCAAAAATGGCAAAGTTTCATGCTTACTTTGCACCCCTATTTTACCCCCTTAAGGGATGATTTTTGAGTAAAATATTTTACTCGTGTTTCATACCTTTCAGTAAAGAACCTTCATGCTGAATTTCATTCGAATAACTTCAAAAACAACAAAGTTTCATACTAAATTTGCAACCCGTTTATCCCCCTAAGGAGATGAATTTCCAAAAATCCTTTCTTAGTGCTCCCCTACGTTATAAAAGAAACCCCTGTGCAAAATTTCAAGTTCCTAACCCTTATAGTTTAGGCCCTGCGTTGATATGTCAGTCAGTCAGTCAGCTTCTCCTTTTTTTTTAGTATGGATTACTATGGATAGTATGGATAGGTATAATGCTGGCGTATAATGATGATGAATTGACTTTGGATTTTAATTTTCTTATGTCACTTATTATTTTATTTTATTTTTGCTATATGTTTGCAGGAAAACTCATGCCTTGAGTTCATTCAAATGACGATAACTTTTTTTTTAATGAACCGATTTTGATGAAACTAACTTTAAATGTTAAACTGAGTTAAAACAAAGCAATTGGTGAAAGTTTGAAGTAAATCGGTTCAGTATTTTCGGAGATAATCGTGATCATACACACAGACAGACAGACAGACAGACAGACAGACAGACAAGAAATTCCAAAAAAAATTTTTTGCTTTCTATTATTCTTTTTAAGTGTCCCTCTATCCATTTCAGTCAAAAATTCGAAATGTACAGACAAAATAATTTAACTGTTTTATTATATGTATAGATACTATGGATAGTATGGATAGGTATAATGCTGGCGTATAATGATGATGAATTGACTTTGGATTTTAATTTTCTTATGTCACTTATTATTTTATTTTATTTTTGCTATATGTTTGCAGGAAAACTCATGCCTTGAGTTCATTCAAATGACGATAACTTTTTTTTAATGAACCGATTTTGATGAAACAAACTTTAAATGTTAAACTGAGTTAAAACAAAGCAATTGGTGAAAGTTTGAAGTAAATCGGTTCAGTATTTTCGGAGATAATCGTGATCATACACACAGACAGACAGACAGACAGACAGACAGACAAGAAATTCCAAAAAAATTTTTTTGCTTTCTATTATTCTTTTTAAGTGTCCCTCTATCCATTTCAGTCAAAAATTCGAAATGTACAGACAAAATAATTTAACTGTTTTATTATATGTATAGATACTATGGATAGTATGGATAGGTATAATGCTGGCGTATAATGATGATGAATTGACTTTGGATTTTAATTTTCTTATGTCACTTATTATTTTATTTTATTTTTGCTATATGTTTGCAGGAAAACTCATGCCTTGAGTTCATTCAAATGACGATAACTTTTTTTTAATGAACCGATTTTGATGAAACAAACTTTAAATGTTAAACTGAGTTAAAACAAAGCAATTGGTGAAAGTTTGAAGTAAATCGGTTCAGTATTTTCGGAGATAATCGTGATCATACACACAGACAGACAGACAGACAGACAGACAGACAAGAAATTCCAAAAAAATTTTTTTGCTTTCTATTATTCTTTTTAAGTGTCCCTCTATCCATTTCAGTCAAAAATTCGAAATGTACAGACAAAATAATTTAACTGTTTTATTATATGTATAGATATCAAAGCTTGTTCACGTTTGCGTTATCAACTATGACGTTTCAGAGCCCAGGGATTTTCTTCTTCGCTTCGTATTATGACTGACTTTCCTTCTTCTGCTTCTGGAGTCAAAATGGCTATACATCACAGTAGTCTTGACCAGAATTTGGCTACCTGCACGGCACGATCGTTCGCCTCAACTAGGTCCTTCAAGTACAAGAAGTGTGGCTGCTAGGGAATTTCATTTGATGGAGCATCGTCTGGACAGCACTTCTACCGCATTTATTGTTGTTAGAGAACTACTCTGTTGCCAACGACAACATGGATGGTAGTCACGAACGCTTAATCTCCTCAACGCCGCTGACGGCACGCTCGTGGCGACGCGACGTGACGCGGCGACAGCTTGCGACAAATGTTACTCAATACTTACGCTGTGCTAACTGAATATTTCTGCAACATTGTAGTTGCCGTGTTCTCAGATTCAGCTAGAACGTTGCCAAAATACTAGAGGAAACTCAAAACTAGTCGCAATAGGTCCCGCAGTATCAGTAACTTGGTGATAACTTGCTCTCCTATTTGTTACCTCCTATTTCTCTAATACGATTATTTTTTCTTGCGATGCTGAGAGTTTCCGTTCTGTACGTTAGTACTTATATTAAGTCTGGCCACCACAGGTCTACTAGCCAACTTTTGACAACGTTTCGAGCGTCACTTCAAATACATTGCAGGTTTCGTATGATTGACTATTTTTATGTAAGATATGTAAACCGTAGTGGATGTAGCAGTGACCATAAGAACTTTCTACTCTCTCCACGTAAGACAGATCGAGATGGAGAAGCACTGTAGCGGCCCTCTGTCCCACCCAGGGGACAAAGGAAAATAAGTCAAGTAAGTCAAGCGAATCTCCAGAGCTAACTGGTGCGAAAATTTATGACGAAGCTATAAAATAGTGTGTAGAGTGTGTGTAGCGCGTTTTTAAAGTGATATTAAACTATAATAATGATAATATTTGTCTAAGAATCATATTATATCATAAGCATATAAGAGTCGAAACAACTTGACAAACCAAAATAGTCTCCCTCAGTTTTCTTGTCATCACGGGTTGTCATATCTGAGGCTAGGAAAATATTGTTCTAAGAGGAAAATGAAGCTATCCTATAGGTGATTTTTTTATCGCACGTCGCTATGATTCCTCACACATCTTATTTGAAACGTAGCCTTAACCAGGACGTCGGATCGCCCCCATAAAGCGATGCTCCGGAGATCTTCATTTTCCTCAACTATTTCGCGAAACAAAAACATGAGATCTTCCTGCTTCGAGTATATATAGTGACTATTACTGTTTACACGTAGACTGAAAACTGGTATATCTCTACTAGACAAGAGTAAAATACAAACAGCTTTTTAGGGTTCCGTAACCAAAGGGTAAAAAAGGGACCCGATTAATATCACTCCGCCGTTCTTAATATCGCTTCGCTGTCCGTCTGGTCTGTCTGTTTGTCCGTCTGTCACCAACCGTGATGTGTAACACTTCATGCGCGAATCCGACTTGCACTTGGCGGGTTTTTTAAACATAGGCCTGTCTCAACAGAATTAAAAGTGTAGAGTAAAATATTAGAAAAATCCTTGTAGAGGTGCATTGCATTGTCATGTCATGACTGACGTACAAGATCGTACAGGCTTGGAAGTACAGCGATATCGGCAAATGTCAGACGGAACCACTAGTTTGTATTGAATGACAGTGACACCTACGATCTTATAATTCCATACCAAACCGTTAGTTACAGCGACAGTCGCTGCGACACGTGGTCTGTATATATTCTTTGACGTGGTGCTGTCACCAGTCGCCGCCTTCAATGTTTACGTGCATGATTTATACGGAGCGGGCCGGTCCTGTTCGGAAACAATCATATCAGCCGCAAGAAGTCCACTGCTGGACATAGGCCTCCCCCAAGGATTTCCAATGCGACCGGTTGGAATCGGCCAAATCCAGCGTCTTCCAGCTACCTTAGTTAGTTCATCCGACCATCTGGTCAGTGGATGTCCGACGCTGCGCTTGCCGGTACGCGGTCGCCATTCGAGAACCCTGCCCCATCGGCCATCGGTTCGACGCGCTATGTGCCCGCCCACTGCCACTTCAATTCAAAGAGCTAATCCGCTGAGCTTGTTCTCTTACGAATCTCCTCGTTTCTTATTCGATCTCGCAGAGGCATAGCTTTCCCTTTCCATAGCTCTTTGAGCGACTTTGAGCTTTCTTATGAAGCCCATAGTAAGGAAACAAAGGAATTTAGACCTTATACTGTAAAGATAAAGTTTATATTTGAATGACGAGGCGGGTCTTATACCGACTTTGTTTTATTTATTCCAATGAAATGCTGTAAATTAGGCCAATTACCTTTTGTTCTTGAATTGTAGTATTGTCCTTTCCTTGAATTGTAGTAATGCCAGTCTATTTCCTGTTCATAGAAGTCGTCGCTCAAACACTTTCGCGCTTGTCCCTAATGTGTCTCGGGATTGGCGCCCGGAGCCGGGATCAATCTCCGGGAATGAGCGGGAGTTTTATCGGCTCTAGTAAATACCAAACAGGAGCAGGCGCGGACACAGGATTTAGTTTAGGAAGTGGTAATTTCTCAATTCACCAGAAAACGATCTCTAAGAAAAGGGAGGAACCCGTAATTCGCATATTAAATAATATTATTATTATGTCTCGTTAGTTTTAATCAAAAAATCTAGAAACGTGTTAAATAATAAGAACATGAATTTCAGTTAGACCATAGACAGCGTTTGCATCTGAATTATACTCTATCTCAAAAGTATATGAAACAAAACACAAGAAATTCTTCCCTCGCGCTGGGTAAGTAGCGTTCTTATAATCCGCTGATTGCCATTGTACACTGGGGGTCACTGGGGGTCAACCTTGACTAACGCATTATATTCAAATTATTGACTTATTTATAGCGACATCTCTATCTGTTAAGCCCCGTAGCCCTACGAAGAATCAGTCACATCAGTTGTCCTATTCATACGATTCATACAAAGATTTTTTTTTTTGTAACGACTATGTAGCTAGCTCCAAGTGAGCTTTCGCGTTTGAGGCGAGGGCAGAGTGCCCTCGACCTTTATAGACAACATCACCAAAGGGCCCCCAGGAGGGACGGACCTCGGCTTTGGGCGTTGCCTGTGTACGCAAGGCTTGGAGTCATACAAAGAAAGGGGAGGGAAAGTTAAATATCGCCAATTTATCGCATGTTCATACAAATTGTATTGTCTCTGAAACACTCGCGCTAGTACGTACCGTAATGTGCGTCAGGCTTGGCGTTCGAGGCCGGTATAAATCTCCGGGAATAAGCGGGAAGTTTATCGACTCGGTAAATACCAAACAGGAGGGTTCCCCCTACGACTCGGGAACCGGGAACACCTTGCGAGACTTACCGGAATCTGGAATTGACTTTCAATGGAAATGTTTTCAATTTGTTTAAATTGGTTTTCTATTGCTTTGCTTGTATAGTTGAGTTAACAATGGAAAAGATTTAGGTCAGATAAGATTTGACGGTCACTCGGTAAAAAAGGGGGTTGCATTTTTTCGTGTGTTCACAAATTTTCCTAGCAAATGGAAATGTCAATTTACTGTTCTTTTCTAAGGTTCAGACTCCGTGGTCCAGGGGTTAGTCTGTTAGGTGTAGGCGTTTGCCTGTTGACCCGGGGGTCGTGGGTTCGATTCCCACCGGAAGCATACTTTGTTTAGTTGTTTCCAGTTTGGTTAGGACATTGCAGGCTTGAATCACCGAATTGTCTGATAATAAAGATGATTTCGTGCTTCGGAAGGCACGTTAACCATCTGGTAGTCGTCCCGGCTGCCATCTGGTAGTCGTTAAAGGAACCACCACGTCAGAGGCCGAGAGGCGATTCCGAAGAACTGGTGTCAGACTTTTACAACCTTAGAATCATCGTCATTTCGAGTAGGTGTCACGACACCTACTCGAAATGACGATGATTCTAAGGTTGTAAAAGTCATTGATGTCTCCTAACCACCTAGTCTTTAAAGTTCAAGGGGTCCACATTTAGCATCATGGACTCTCCTACCTGCATCGACAGGCAGGCATATGAAAAATATGATACCAGTGTTGGCCACTTACACACACGAAAAACAATAACAACAACCTGAATGAATTGTTTCATTAAAAAAGCAAAGTTCTTGTTGAAAGCCCCTATGTATGTATGTACGAGAGTAGTATGTATTGCCGTGTGGTTTCCGGCAGAGTAGAATAGGACCATCCTAGTCTTTCCATGGAGGTCGTAAGAGGCGACTTAGGATATACAAGCTAAACAAAGCTCATAAACATCAATGAGACCTCTCCAACCCGTCTCGCCAGCGAGGAGAGTGTAGGCCAAGTACTCTGTCTGCTCTGGCCAAGTATGGTATATCCAGTAGTACAGAGAGGGTCATGCTCCTGCAGTGGAGATCAAAAAGACCTAATGATGAAATCAATTACTTAATTTTTTAATTTAAAAGCAAAGTTCTTGTTGAAACTCTCTATGTATGTATGTATATACGAGAATATCCATATTTCTCGCAAACAGATGCTTTCCACACAAGTGTCGAGGGAGTAGATTAGTATTCCTTCCGTCCGACTTCACAATTATGCAGCGGCCGCAGACAGAATGTAATTAAAACTTGCACTTCACGTCTTTCGCTCTTTTAGCGTAGACAGAGCCTGCGGCCATAAAGCATGTTGGTAAGAGTATAAGGTGACAACAGAATCAAAATAAAAGGTTGCTAATAGGCTCCGAAACAAATGGACCGATTTGGAAAATTCTTTTACTATTAGAATCCTATATTATCCCCGACCTCGATGAACACAGACTATAGAATAAAATACCCATATCATATCTACCCGTGCCGGGGCGGGCGCTAGTAATGAATAAACTCAAAAATTACTGAACCGATATCAGCGAATAACATAGGCTTCAATTTGCGCGACCGAAAGTCGTGGGAAAATCTACTAAGTAGGTAGTATCCAGCCAGACACTTGACATCGCCTGTTAGACACTAGTCGAGCGAGGGGCATACGTATTTCTTCCATCCAATTCACAGGACCATTCCGATTACAAATAAAACTTGCACGATGAGGCATTTGCAATTTTAAATAATTATTGACTCTCCTTTTGCCTTTAGGGCCGAGCCAGGTGGACGCCAATTTGTGAGTTGTCAGCTGCGCAAAATGAGTTGTGCAAAATAAGCTATATTCGCTTATGGTCTAACATCAGAAGAAAGGTTGCCCTTCACCCAACTGTTTATCTTTGCTTGCCCTTCACCCGACTAGCTCCGTGGCGCAGCGGTCAACACGCCTGCCTGCGACACGGAGTGACCGGGTTCGATCCCCGGCCAGGTCAAGATGGAAAATGATCTTTTTCAGATTGGCCTGGGTCTTGGATGTTTATCTATATATGTATTTGTTATAAAAATATAGTATCGTTGAGTTAGTATCCCATAACACAAGTCTCGAACTTACTTTGGGGCTAGCTCAATCTGTGTGATTTGTCCGTATATATTTATATTTATTTATTTAATTTAATTAATTTACTCGATGAAAATTACTCTATATCAAAAAAAAGATCAAACCCTCTTTGTATCCTCTACCACGGTAATGTTACCTCTACTGTTTCAGGCCGACGGCAACGAAAATGAGTTGACAGTATTTATTACATACTCAATTAACCTTGCGGGTTTCAAGGCCAGACTGACGCAATTTGTAAGATGTCAATCGCGGAAATGAGCTGTGCATAATAAACTGCATTCGGTCAGAAACGACGTAAAACGAAATGATAGACTTGAATGAACTGAATTGACGGTCTCCATTTTCCTTTAGGGTCGAGCCAATTTTGTTAGTTGTGGGCCGTGCAAAATCTGTTTCGCAGGTAACATATAATTTAGTCCTAAAGCATCTTCGTGTGTTCAAACATTCTTTGAAGAGCCAAACACAATTTAGTGAGTTTTCACAGAATAGACAATGGTGACTTGCCGAGCTGATGTGAGCTAGAATGATGGCGACGATCTTCACGTCACGCAATATTAGTTTCAAAATTTAAATTCAAATAACAAACTCATTTTAAACACTTTGTCTTAAACACGACCAAACGGGACTATTGTGTGATGTAATAAGTGCGTGTGTTTTAATGTGTGTTGAGCGAAATTTGTAATATTTGCATAGTTGGCAGTTTGTGAACTTATTATGCACTGCTATCGGCAGTCTATGCGCTGCACTTTGTTACTGCACGTTATTTTTGCAACTCATTTCCTCGACCGCCAACTCACAAAATAGCGATTGGCTGCGCACGTACGAAAGCTTTTATTAAACACTGAAATTCAGTAATTTCAATTAGTTACGGACGTTCGATTGAGGGATGCTCGTTTTGGTTTGTTTTAACTGTAAGCGTTTAAATTGAAAACGGTAGGTAGTATTTCAACAGTTTCGAAATAAGTAATTTAACAAAGAAAATATTTAATTTGGTTTTATCACAGCAGTGGTCGTTCCAACGCTAGAAGATTCACGATTTCGCAAATATTAAAAAATGATAATATTAAAAAAGACCAAATTTGAATAAATGATATCCAAATTTAAATAAAATTTCATTTAATTTCGCGTGTTTAAACTGTGGTTTTATTATGTTATTAATACATTACTGTGAATATTTGACACGGATCCATAACAGAGTTAACGAAATTCATCAAAAGATCTCTTTCTACAAATGCATCCTCAGATGTGGTACTGTTTATACCATTCATTTTTAACCGACATCAAAAAAGGAGGATGTTATTAATTCGGTGGTATTTTTTTTTTTTTTGTTACCACATACTCCATCATTTATAAACCGATTTTATTTATTTTTCGTTTGAAAGGATATGCTTTCAAATTGGTCCCGTTTGATTTAATCAAAATCGGATTAATAGTTTGTTTGAAGTCGGTATTTTTATATGAAAGATTATGAAATATGATTTGGCAAGAAATGCACCAGATAAAGTCGATTGCTAATTTGCTTAAAAAACAGCCAAGTGCGAGTTGAACTCACACCGAAGGTTCCGTATAAAAAGATTGGACAAAGTTGTTGCAGCCAGCCCCAGCCCAATGCCATCCATCCTAGAAACTGCTGCAAACTTCATTATTATTTAAATATATATAGTTGTGTTAGAGCCACGCTACCGGCAAAATTCATTTTTGCTATTGGCATGAATAGGCCGGCTAGTCCGGGGAAGTACCACACTCTCACAGAAAATCGACGTTTGAGTTCGAGCTGGAGATTCCTTTCCCCCATGTCCTTTCCCCAACTCCTTGAAAGCCGGCAACGCTCCTGTTACATCCTGGTGTTGCAGTTGTCCATGGGCAGCGCTGGTCGCTTACCATCGGGTGACTCGCTTGCTCATTTGCCGCCCTATAATATAAAAAAGAAATATAAATTTTTTATTCAACTTTATACTTCAACGCGTTTTTAAGTAAGTTTTTCAGCAATGAGACTGACAACTAAGTAATCCATAAATTCTGTTTGAACTTTAAGGTAAAACTCTAAATATAGTCATCAGATACAAACATCAAACAATCACTACACCGTATTGAGTGTAACAAATGTCATCAGGTTCGGTTCCCACCATTTGATATCTATAATTACTAAGCGCCAACTGAAGCGGCCTCACTTTGATCGCTGGAGAGTGTACTCGTACAGTGTGTATTAATTAGATTCCCAGCACCCAAAGCATGGCGCCCGCGACGCCGTGTATATCGCGCAATAAACTATCCCCATCTCGCTCTATAATCTTACGGAAAACAAGATGGCGGTGATGCTACCTATGAAAGGCAATGCTAAGATGTCACTTAGAAATAAGTTGATACTTCTATAAACTTTGCGTCCTATCATGACCTACGCCGGCGTAGTCTTCTCCCACATCGCGCCCTCCCACATCGATCCTCTCTCCGCTTCGTCATCCGTGCCACAGATAAGAGTCACCATCGGTACTTGGCATGACAGACCTACACCGTGACCTAGATCTCCCATCCATTCGCCGCTATTTAAAAAACGCCTCCAAGCGTTACTTTGAGAAAGCTCACGCCACCCCAACCCGTTAGTAGTGCAAGCTGCTAACTACTCCTCCAACTTACACGATACAACCTTACGTCGCAGACGTCCTAGGAACGTACTTGACGATCCCGATGATCCTATTGACATCGCACAAGCCCGCCCGACCTCTCTTCGGCTCCGAATAGCCAGAGGAATCCCAATATCCGACCCCGTCGCACTCGCCACTGGAATAGAGTGCGTAGAGTAGGATTAGCTCCGATTACTGGTGACCGCCCGGCGCGGGCGGTCCCGGGTGACTTGCACCCAGGATAGGCCCTTCTGGCAACGTAGCTTTCGGCCCATAAGGCAAAAGATGAGAGTAGCTGCTCTCCAAAGGCTTTTGCCATTGTTTCTCAGATTGGCCCTTCAGGCTTGCATGCACGTAATCGCGGCCCATCAAGCAATATAAGAGTTTGCTGTGTCTCCAAGCCTTGCGCACACAGCACAGGCAACGCCCAAAGCCGAAGTCCGTCCCTCCTAGAGGCCATTTGATGATGTTGCCTATACAGGTTGAGCGTAAGCTCACTTAGAGCTAGCTACATAGTCATATAAAGCCTGTCTATTCTTTGTAAGCTTTTTAACTTACTACGTATGTACAACCACGAGCATTAATAAGTATTGCATTTTAGACCTTTAAAGCATTGACTTACGCAGCATTGAGCATTGCTATAATGTGTTTACATGGTAATGCTCGTGACTGTACGTACGTGTTGGTTATGGATTATCTTGCGAATTTATTGCGAATTTTACCGCAGTTATCTTCAAAAAAATATTAGCTAAACTGTGCGTTACTGGCAATGCGATATATATGGAGTCAATATGATGCTTATTTCTTCAACACTGCACAGCCGGTCACAAAATTATACATTATTGATTCGCTCATAGCAAAAATTTATCAAAAATATATTATTTTGTAAAAAAAAATATATAGTTTTTCTTAGGGATGGAATATTACATATAGAATGTAAACCTTACGCTGGAGTCGCAGAATGTGAACAAAAAATTGATGAATCTATTCTGCTAGTTATTGATATCTCCCATATATCGTTTACGGAGGAAAACAAAACCTTGGATTCGGTAGCGTCAGCAAAAACAGATAAGCAGGAAAAACGACAATTAGATCCGCCGGCGTTTTTACTCTGGCCAGCCTTTTTTGCTGGCCGTACGCAAACTTAAATGTAATTAACGGGCAATTTACACACTACGTCTTATTGTAAAACAATGTTTTAAGTTGAATATTTACACAAAGGATACTTTTACTAATAATCTCATTTATTACTAAAAGTCTCATTATTAGTAAAAGTTTCTTTTGTGCAAATATTACACAATAAACCAAGCAAAAACATCCATCCAATTTGGTGTAAATTCGTCACCTTTTTGTAATTTCCATACTTTTAAAGTGAATTCGTCGGTACTCGCTTAAAAAGCCCGTAAATTTGGTACTTGCATTTGTCATTTGTAGTACAGTAAGTAACACAGGCTTGTAATAGTAATTGTATGCGCTTAATTACATAAACCTTAATGCATTTCAAGTAAATAGTTATTGTTATATTATTATTGACTAGCTCCGTGGCGCAGCGGTCAACACGCCAGCCTGCGACACGGAGTGACCGGGTTCGATCCCCGGCTAGGTCTAGATGGAAAAGATCTTTTTCAGATTGGCCTGGGTCTTGGATGTTTATCTATATATGTATTTGTTATATAATATAGTATCGTTGAGTTAGTATCCCATAACACAAGTCTCGAACTTACTTTGGGGCTAGCTCAATCTGTGTGATTTGTCCGTATATATTTATTTATTATTTATTTATTTATTATATGTTTCTTTTTTTAAATTATATTTGTTATTTATTGTAAGTGTGAGTATTGTGTAAGTTAAATTATAATATACATATATTTTTTTTCCTGGATTAATTTAAAACCGGCCAAGTGCGAGTCGGACTCGCGCACTAAGGGTTCCGTACACTATATATAATAAGTTTGAAATTATTAAAAATATTTTTTATATGATATAACTCAAAATGTATGCTCTTCGCAATTTTGCCTTTATCTGTGTTATAAGACGTTGCTTCGCACTAAATTTCAAGATTCTGAGTTGACGGGAAGTACCCTGTAGGTTTTGATTCCCTTGCGAATGTCGAAAAAACAAGAAAAATCGCGACATAACCAGCTGTATCTTTTGATTGCGTTGGCTCAGAAGCTTGATTTTTTCACAACTGCAAGGGACAGCAGACCTGAGTATTTGATATGAATTTCAGCTTGATAACTCTACGCGTTCCTGAGAAAAAGGGTCTTGACAGGCAGACAGACGGACAACCGAGTGATCCTATAAGGGTTCAGTTTTTTTCCTTTTGAGGTACGGAACCCTAAAAAACATATTAATATTTCATTGTGTTTTAAAATTGTTGCTGACTGTACCAAATAAATCTTAGGTCACGATATTGCAATAAAAAAAATTACGACTCCCGAGTACTTTAAATCCCTTTGCAAGCAACGCAAATTTGCGTTGTCGTGTAAATATTGGTGTTCAACTTAAGATATCTATCTAAACTTTCGTCCAAGCAAGGCCCAAAACATCTACTTAGTCTAAAATCATGGTCTGGTGTGCCGGGGACACAAATATAAGGCAACCCGTATATTTAACGATTAGGGCCTAAATGCAGGGAATTAAACCAGGGCTCAGGAATAACGTAAGAACAGACATTTTACACCATATATGTATAAGTATGTATGCCCCATATATGTGGGTTACAATGACTTACTGAATTTCCATGAGATTTGTTACATAATTTGCGATGTAAGTACCTGAAACAATAAGTTACACATTATAAATACATACAAATTAAAAAGCTTTACTTTCTCACTTAAATTATAAACTGTGTTTCATAATAAAGTTCGTAAGTTATTTAGAGCCTATCAATATCTCCCTTTTATTTCAAATAATTTATTTTAAATGGAGGGCAACACAGAACGCCGAATAATTAATGCGTCAATTGGTACAGCAATAGATTTAAAAAAAAAAAATCGTCTATGGGTATAGCACTAGTCCTAATAGACTAAGTCGCCGTTCGATAAAAACTCTTTATTTTGAACATGAGCATCTACTTATCAATTTTTGAGATTTTGTTTACCGATTCTGGCGCTCGAAATGAAAAATACTTAAACATGGTTTTCTTTTATTGCCTTTTATAACGCCCAAAGTAGTCGGGGAGATAGATCTGACGCTACAATTTAAAATCTGTTGTTAGAGGGCTCAGTTTTATCTGCCTCGACTGTACTTGTTGAAACCGTGAACTCAAAGATTTTCGCTCTCCCAAATGATAAACAACATTTCAGTGTTATAAACTAAGACCCTTGATAAGATGGCTCTCTGAATTCTTGGCTGAGCAATAAAAGGTTATTGCAGGGTTTCCTTGGGAGCATGCAGCTGCTGTTAATTAAGATGCTAACTGTGCACCGGACTGAGATATTATTTACTTAAGTTAACAGGGACCAACATCAGTAGTATTTTCTATTAAAATGAAAACATCTTAATAATAAAAAGGTTCAAAAGGTACTATTTTATGGTTGTCATTGCACATTCATCATCATCATCATTGCAGCCGTAAGAAGTCCACTGCTAGACAAATGCCTCTTTCAAGGACAGAATCTTGGAAGGTTATTGCCATACTCACCACGCTCGGCAGGCGGTTGAAGAGTGCAGTTTCTTTGGCTTCTTGTGCTTCCGACGCTGCTACCCATAGAAAGCATTTTTAAGCTGAGGAACGATAGGAATTTTACATATTTGGGAAGGGAATGAAGGTATTGGGATGTTCACTCGGATGAATGGAGAAAAAGCACTTAGCAGCTCGGGAAGCCGAGCGCTCAAGCAGTCGAGGAAGACCCTCATGACTTACCTGATCTAGAATAGCAAGTACCAATAAATGAATTGTTAATATATTCTGGCTTTAGTCTTGTACAGTTATAATACAATGATATTAAGTTCTCAAAGATGTTCTATCTCTCATATTGTAAACAACATTCCAGATTCTCGTCCAGGCAATATAAGGATATTGCAGGGTTCCTTCGGGGGCATGCGGCTGCTCTTAATTAAGATGCTAGCTGTTTAGCTAAGCGTGCACCGGACGAAGATATTCTTTACGTGACATATCTCAGACGAAACACAAGTATTTAGTTTCTTAGTAGTAATTCCAAAGGACTATTTCTATATTGTGTATAGAACGCCACAATTATTTCAAAAATATAAATGACTAGCTTTCGCCCGCGGCTCCGCCCGCGTCAATGTCGATCCCTCGGGAATACTACTACTTTTTCCCGGGATAAAAGGTAGCCTACGTCCTTCTTCGTACTCCAGAGAACTTGTATGCAAAATTTCATGATGATCGGTTCAGTAGTTACGGCGTGAAAGCGTAACAAACAAACAAACTCACTTTCGCATTTATAATATTAGTAATAATAATAGTAAGGATAAGGATTTGCACTCCACTGCGTCAGGAAGAAATTTCATGTTAATATTTTTGGCGTGTAATCCTTCGTTTAACCCCCGTTTGAACCGCTTGACGAATAAACCATTTAAGAAGCGGTTAAAAAACCAGTTGACAAAATTTTTTCGCTTGACCAATTAAAACCTACATCGATTTTTTTACATTAAATTAGAATAAGCACTAAGTTTATAGTTATGAATCGCGGAATGAACGTTGATTTAAACTCAAAAGATAAAACAAAACAACCTACAAGCTTATACACGGTGAAATTTTGATCGTTCTGGACCCTTCAAGGGATGATTCAGATCGTTGATATAAACAACTTTTCCTATGGGACCAATTCTGGGAACTCAAAAATTTTTTTGACGTTCCCATACAAATTGACCGGGCAGCCGAAATATTTTGTATGGAACTGCCCATTTTTTTTTTTGAGTTCCCAGCATTTGTCCCATATGAAAAGTTGTTCATATAGACGGGCTGAATCACACCTATGAGGGTCCAGAACGATCAAAATTTCACCGTGTATATAAGAACAGAGATGACAGAGACCTGAATAATAAGCCCCATGTTTTGTTACAGCAACATAACAAAACTAAGATGCATGCACAGTCAGGGCAGATTAATCTGAGCCCCTACAATTTAAAATCTGTTTTTAGAGGGATCAGTTTTATCTGCCCCCGACTGTATAGTATATTAGTATTATACTAACACTAAATTCGGCAACAGTGCCGGCTGGAAGGGGCGCCATCAAACAAGGGCAGAGGGCCGTAGCAAAGGGCGCAGGGCAGTGTGATTCAATTTGCAAATCTCGCTCAGGGCGCCGGTTTAGCATTACCGGCGCCCTGAGCGAGATTTGCAAATTGAATCCCACTGCCCTGCGCCCTTTGCTACGGCCCTCTGCCCTTGTTTGATGGCGCCCCTTCCAGATCGAGAGCCCTGGGCGGTCGCCCAACCGCGTCATACCTTAACGCTACTTCGGCATACAATCACGGACATACCCTCGATATACAATCACAACTGTTTAGCTTTCAATTACGTCATTATTATAAGCCGTAGTAGCAATTTGCGGACGGTTGTTACTAATTGAATGTTTAATTAATGAATGCAATCCTAGGTTTATTAGGTCACTAACTGCAATGATTAACAGCAATCATAACATTAAATAGTCAGTGGACATAAATAGCATTGCATCTTAGAATACTTTAAACTGAGGTGATAATTTGTACGATTGTGGAAAACACTATTATAAACAACATAAAAGGGAAATAAAAGTCCCCATCAGTCTCGCATCAAACGAATTTTAATGGGGTAAACGATCATGAAATTTGGACCAATATAAAACAATTATAACACTAAGTAGTTTGAAAATTTTGTTGCATGACCATCTTAATGCGGATCCATATCAAATTTATTAAAAAAAAATTGACGTTTTTGCATATTGAAAATAAATAAAACGTATCCATATGACGACAACATTCGGAGTTCTTGGCGGGAATTTCGGCGGACGGCACGGTTTTTATTTTGTATTGTTTCAATATTTATAATGTAAAATCGGTGTAATTTGGTGTTATAATGCCCATGTTTATTAACAATGTGTGGAATATCTAAAATAAAGTGTCATGGTGCGGCTGTAGTGAAATTTACAATAGCGGGCTGGTGGTCGCTGCGTCGTCTATAATCAAACCAGGGGTTTCGTGGGTATTGTCGCCAGGGTCTCCGTCGAGTCAACAAATTGATTACACCTTCATTTCGTTGGTAACGCATAGAAAAATAAGGGCAAATTAACAATGAAGGGTTAAAAGGTGTAGAAAGCCAAATGCCGTAAAACCAATCGAATATCATCTTCTTTTTCTATATTAAGCAAACTAAACGTTGTATGTATATTAAATTAAAAATGACCTTAAGGCGAGGCCTCAAATGTTTGGTACATTCGCTCGGCAAAGGACTGATCAAGTGCGCGCAAGGGATAGCGCTTGGCGGTTTAGCCCGTGAATGATGAGATAGGAGATAGTCTCGAGTCGCTCAAAGAAAAAAAACGTAAGCGCCAAATTCGTTATTTCTATTTTATATAAAATCAGACCGGTTAATTGTATTTTCATATTTACATTTTGATGAATTACTAATAACCTATCTTTTAGTCTAAAATCATTATTTCATTCGTCGCATTTGAGCTACAATAACAAAAACTCTGCGAACGTAGACCATTTTTCAAAAAATATTTCTATCGAGAAAATTTTATCAAAACGTGTTTTCATCTTCAATTTTTGGAGATGAAATAGTCAAAAATCATATTACTTAGATTTGAAACTCCTAATTTAAGTATTTTGCGAGATAAATAAGGTTCAGAACGACCTTATTTACAGTGGTATCACCTTAACAGTCTTTGTCGGCTATGCTTTTGTATTGCATTTGCAGATCTAATTGGCTTATTATAAAAACTTGCCACAATAATGAAATCTTTGAGGAATATTTTTTACTCAGCTTAAACGTATACAATATCATTAATAGTGAACACAAGTACACAAAAAATCGTAGGGCAGTACACAATTGTGCTTAGTCATGGCAGACCTGAGGCGGTTTCCGAATCAAACGGCTCAATTGTTGGTTAATTGTTGACCAATATTGATTTGACTGCACACGTTTGATTAATTCAAATAATCCACGCGGACTGATGCGTAATCTGTAATTACTGGGGATTTGTTTGGTCAGCTATCGCGATTTGCAGTAATAATGCTACAAGATTATAGTAATTCATGAACATATTACACAACGAGTTGATCAACCATAGGCATTCCTTGAAGCGCTCACGCATTCATTTTCCGAGGGACTTAATTTTATTTACTCGCTATTCAAATGTTTTTTAGTCCCGTAGAAATAAAAACACAAATATTGCTTTCTCTTCCATGCTGGTCTGGGAGACAACAACATAGAACAACATTGAATGTGCCAGCTGCTTCTCTTCCCGTGCAGATCGTAAAACCGATCGAGGGAAGCGTTCCCCTGCGACCTTGGTCAAGTCGTTCGACCACCTGGTAGGTGGGTGCCCGACGCTGCGCTTGCCGGTGGTCACCATTCAAGAACCTTTTTGCCCTCGGTTCTTCGCGCTATGTGCCTACTACGGACTGGGTCACCCCTTATTAATCCAAAGTATTTGTACTTTTGTACTTATTAAACAGTCATAGTGTACACTAATAGTGTAACTACCTCCATGGTCTAGTGCTTAAGGCGTTTGCCTGTGGACCCAGGGGGCGTGGGTTCGATTCCCTCAGGAAGCATACTTTGTTTAGTTGTTTCCACTTCGGTTAGGACATTGCAGCTGATTGTCTGATAATAAAGATGATTCCGTGCTTCAGAAGGTACGTCAGCCGTTGGTGCCGGCTGCCATCCGGTAGTCGTTTAAGGAACCACAGTCAGAGGCCGAGAGGTTCTTACAACTCTGATACTAGGGTGTACATGGTCGATTGAACATGACACCAACTCGAAATGATGATGAGTGTACACAGAGCACAGGTGTCTGTGATCTCCTCACGTGGGAGTAACAACCGGTGTGGCAGATCGAAGTCTGTAGCTCGCATTAGTTCCAGTGATAACGCGTATCCTTTGTCTGTTTGCGACGCGTATTTCAGCAGATAGTGCTGATGAATAGCTGCCTCCCTGCTACTGTTTGTTCTTTTGAAACACCCATAGCTTAGATGGTGATGATGATGATTACCTTGTAGGTAACCTCATAGTACGTAACAAATTCTATTTTTTTTTTCTTGCTAACCGTGGTCTTGCAACTGTTGGCTCTGTCTAACCCGTACGGGAAAGTCTCTAATCCCCCCTACCTTAGCGTACATGGGAGGGTGTAATATGCATTAGCGACGTGTAAATTGAATTTATATCGTGCGGTTTAATAATATTATAAGTTGATTTAACACGCCGTAATCCTGTAAGAAATTACGAGTAAGCTGAAAGCCAGACGGGCGGAAAAATTACTTTTCATCTTTTATAATCAAAATATTTATATTTATCTTTTATCCTTACTAATATTATAAATGCGAAAGTGAGTTTGTTTGTTTATTACGCTTTCACGCCGTAACTACTGAACCGCTCATCATGAAATTTTGCATACAAGTTCTCTGAAGGAAGGAGAAGGACATAGGCTACGATTTATCCCGGAAAAAAGGTCTATTACCGAGGGATCGACACTTACGCGGGCGGAGCCGCGGGCGAAAGCTAGTTTTAAAATAAGTTAACACTTTGTATATTAGAAGTAAGTACAAAACGTTTCCATGCTGGTCTGGGAGAAAAGACGTAGAATTAACCAGCTGCTGCTCTTCCCCCGCATCGAGGTAATGATAGAAATTTTGAGGAATCATGCTAGGTTATGCGGCTATCCGTCTATTTTGTAAAATGTTCATTTTGCTGGAGATATCTAGTCTACTTTGAATGCCAGGACAGGCAGGGCTAACGAGATAACACCACACAACGGCCAGCGTGCCCTAACACGCTCTCATTCAATCCTCTCACAGGCCCACTTAGCCCTATTTGCATAGCAAATTAAGTTACGTACGAACAGAACACGGATAACAAACCTATTTAGATTGTACACTGACGTGAAAGATTACAGACAAACCTACGTATCTCTATCTCATTTGAGCGTTTTCATCCTTAGTTGTGATGCGTAGGAGTCGGGGTCCGCTATGATGCTTTATGCTGTACGAGTATTCATGGATCTAAGAATAATCAGGATAGGCCCCTCAAGAGCGTATGAAAAACGCAATCAATGTTTGCATGCTTTACATGCAAACACACATCGACAGTAAATAAGCATGCAATTTTACTCAATAATAATAAAAAAGAAAAGATATAATAAAGTACAAATTTAGTAAGGATGGAAGTCATATATACATAAACAGTTTAAATATAAGTAATTCATAAATAATAATACATATAAGTATACTAAATATATACAAACATATACATACACAAATTAAATTGAAAGGATGAATTAATCTACTAACTCAAGATCAGAACGAAAAGTATGCACTTTTTCTTAAAAAGGAATCTGTTTGAGAGCCACGTTAAGCCGTGATGATCAATAGTGGCTTGCTAGCCTCACCTCACGCCTATTCAAATTACTCTTAACATTTTTCTCCATTCCCTCGGCCGGATTCCACTATCTGTACGGTTAGAGTTAGCAGCTGGAATATTCTACGTATTACTTCATTTCTCTCAGACCAGCATGGAAGAGTATAAAAATAATAAATGTATGAGTGTACACATAAAACGGCGAAAAGCTCTTTAATCTCAGAGACAGGTATTAAATAATCTAATTTAATAAATCTCAGCTAAGACGTTCCTGAGTCACGTTAAAAATTGCCTCTCATGATAACGGCGCAAGCGTGACGATGGAAACTGCCAAGAGTGATTTATACGGCCTTTAATTTCCACGTGGGTGCAGGCGGAATATGATTTTCAACTATGTATTCGCCTCAGTTTCTACTGAAACTATAAGTGAAATTAAACTTACTAAACTACTTATTGCATATGCACATAAAACTAGTGGCTGTGTGAGAGTAAACCTAGCTAGTCTTGAAGCTCCTAAGGCCAGATTAGAGCAATGGCTAAAGAAATATCCGCCATCATCAAACCATATACCGCCTGCTGAGAAATTACCACCCGTTAGCAATTTGCCCTGACCAGTCTGGTGGTCTTTAAATAGACTGCGGGCTGGTGTTGGCAGATGCCACGAAAACAGAGTCAGGTGGGGCTTCTCCAACAATAGTGAGTGCGACTGCGGTGCTATTCAATCTGAATGAGGCAAACGAACGGGCAATCATGGTGGCAAAGCACTGGTCAAAACTTATTTAAAATGTATATATAGCCATTTTACGACTCGATAGAAGAAGAAGTCTTATCACAGCGAACTCACAATGGTCCTTCTCACCGTCATCATTTCGAGTAGGTGACATGGTAAATCGATCATGCACACCCTGGTGTCAGAGTTCTTCGGAACCTTATGTAACAACGAGTTACTCACGGCCGACATGTTTCGACCTCATCCGGAGGTCTACCTCAGGGCGAATGTGGATCGAGACGCGTCCGATGTCCCGATCCGCACTGATACTAGCAATCGGAAGCGTGGGCAGCGCGGGAGGCCGCCCGCTGTGCTCGCTGTGACAGTGCGGAGGTTGGTGGTGGTTCTTCGGAACCGCCTCTCAGCCTCTGACGTGGGTCCTATAAGAGGGCACGAATGCGAAACTTGTCAATGAACATTCGTCTAGATGTCTATATCTATAACGACTACATGCCTGTTATTTATTATATATAAAACTTCAACATATTTTCTTAAAACTGTCCAACCTGAAAACACGATTAATAACAAAAGCCTCGATACTTTTATTTTGCAAACATAGCCCCTTTATTTGATGTTTGTGGTCAGAACGGCGAAACCCTAAGGTCTTTAGAAATGATTTTTAGTTTCCTAGCTTAGCAATAACTAGTTCTAAAATCTGGCCAAGTTTTTTTTACTCATTAACCTCGTACTTTTATTTTAAATAACAATTAAGTGATTTGGCGCTTACGCCCGTTAATTCTAGGACACCCGCTTGTGCCTACCCACTATCTTCTTCTCATTTTTTACGCGTTACGGTCATTAGATCTATCCTGCTTTCGCGCGGGGCGCGGGGTGCGAAATGGCTTCAGCCGGGTCGCATTGGTGCGCTCTTAACGACTATCAGATGGCAGCCAGGACCAACGGCTTAACGTGCCTTCCGAAGCACAGAATCATTTTTATTATCAGACAATCAGGTGATTCAAGCTTGAAATGTCCTAAACTAACTGGAAACAACTAAGATGGAACAAGAGTTCACCTTTGACCCTCAAGGAGCCGCAAGTTGACCCTTGGCAAACAGCCTTTGTCAATATTGCGTAGTTTGTCAGACAGGGTGCAAATAGAACCCTTTTGAATATTTAGGCTCGGGTGTGTTGGGCTTGGGAATGGGTACGAACAAGGTGCATGGCTTTTACTAATTAAAGTTGGTTGGTGTTCTGATTGATGTGGTTTATTTTTTTAAGTGTTTTTTGCATTCACAGTGCTATTTTGATATCCTTAACTTAACTAATATTATAAATGCGAAAGTGAGTTTGTTTGTTTGTTACGCTTTCACGCCGTAACTACTGAACCGATCATAATGAAATTTTGCATACAAGTTCTCTGGAGTACGGAGAAGGACAAGGGCTACCTTTTATCCCGGGAAAAAGTACTATTCCCGAGGGATCGACATTGACGCGGGCGGAGCCGCGGGCGAAAGCTAGTACTGCATAAAAATATTGCATGGCTTCCCACATATTAGTTGATTTTCAAATTCATTGTAAAATGAGTTGAATCCAATACCTCACTTGTAAAAGTGGGGTAGTTGTGTCGTAAGCCTTAATGCGTATAAGGGGAATGGGATATGATGGCGATTTGCGACGCCGAGGTTTGAAGACGCGGTAGCTCAAATGGCAGAGCATAGGTCTTACAGAGACCTAAGGTCGCAGATTCAAACTCCGTGATATGGTTTATTTACTAAATGAATTAGTATAATATGATGATCAACATCTACGATCTTTTTCCGATGTAACTAGGATAAAATCGTACTAAAAAATGCAAGACTGAAATAAAAAAAAATCAGCTAAGTGCGAGTCCGACACGCGCACGAAGGTTTCCGTATATCCTTACTTCCTTACTAATATTATAAATGCGAAAGTGATTTTGTTTGTTTATTTGTTTGTTTGTTACGCTTTCACGCCGTAACTACTGAACCTATCATCATAAAATTTCGCATACAAGTTCTCTGGAGTACGGAGAAGGACATAGGCTACCTTTTATCCCGGGAAAAAGTACTATTCCCGAGGGATCGACATTGACGCGGGCGGAGCCGCGGGCGAAAGCTAGTTATATTAATAAGTTTGAAATTATTAAAAATATTTTTATTATATGATGTAACTCAAAATTAATGCTTTTCGCGATTTTTCCTTTATCTGTGCTATAAGACTATTTCTTCGTACCAAATTTCAAGACTCGCAATGCTATCTTTTGATTGCGTTGGCTTAGAAGTTAAATTTTTCACAGCTCCAAGGGGCAGCAGACTTGAGTATTTTATATGAATTTCAGCTTGATACCTCTACGCGTTCCTGAAAAAGGTCTTGACAGACAGACAGACGACCAAGTGATCCTATAAGGGTTCTGTTTTTATCCTTTTGAGGTACGGAACGCTAAAAACAAAACGATCGGATTTTTCGTGTTGTTTCCCAAACAAGTGTTGAGGGGGTTCTAGGAATTGAATCCACGGCTCTGAGCACTCCAGCGCTAAGTGTACTTAGTGCAGTCTAGACTGTAGTAAATAAATATTTATTCTGCAAGTTTCCGAGTTCCGGCATTCAAAACAAACGTACGTGTCTGGCATTAGGTGTTGAGGTATTGGTGTTGGCGCTTTGTAACTTATTGGAAGATATATCTTTAAAGATAAAAGTAGCTTGGAGTCAAACAACAGGATTATTTACCGTTACGTTAGCACAGATAAAGGAACAATTGCGATTTTGAGTTAAATCATATAATAAAAATATTTTTAATAATTTTAAACTTATTATATATAATGTAAGGAACCCTTCGTGCGCGAGTCCGACTCGCACTTGGCCGGTTTTTACAACTAATTAGGGTTTCCGAAATCGATTTTTCTCTCAGTTTTCCCATTTTTCCCCGAATCTATACACACAAGTCACAAGACAAGAAGCTCACAAATTAATAAGTGTTTTCGGAATCGTTTTTCGCCTAGGTGGCAGCCCTGTGAAGAGAGGTGTTCTAGACAGCAGCCGTCAAAACCAATCATAGAATGCATGGACGGATTTTGACAGCGTCAAAAATACATCTCGTCACCGGTTCTTACTTGTGAGTGCCACAAGTGTATGTATCGGGACGTTAAGCCGTTGATCATGGTAGTCGTAAAGCTATGTCAGCTATGTATTCCTGGTTAACTTGGCTAATCTGACACCAGCGTTGGCCACTCACGCAAAAACAAACACAACATGCAGTAGGTGTGAACCCGTCAGCTGTCACTGGTCTGATTAGACGTGAAGAGGAAATCTAGGGCCAATTGAAGTGATGAGACGTCCGGAGGGGTCCTACGGAGTCCGGAGTACGTACTGGCGAAGCCCCTCCCACACTGCGTCTGCTTACACCAGTTAGTTTAAGATTTGGTCAGTTCGTACTGTTTTATAAACGCCGTTGGGTGAATAGTTGCTTTATCAGCAGACTTGCACTCCACCCCGGCTGCGTCCAGGTGTGGATTTTAAATTACGCATTTCCATAAAAATGCTTTACTAACATATAAGTGAAAACCCGTATCGAAAACGCTCTAGTAGTAAAGGCCAAGTACGTTAGAGACGATTAGAGATAGGTATTTCCATTCGTTTCTGACGTACGTACTGCGGCGTCCCATCTCGTGAGAGAGGTACTGAATTCTGAAGTGTGGTTAGGCTTTTATCCTGATTAGCTTCAATGACAGACAGATATTATGATTTATTATGTCTTTCAAAATCATAGTATTTTCAGTGGGAGTGTTTGTTTTAAAATGTTTATTGCACAAAACGCAACAAACATAACAACAAAACAATATTACAAGCTTTTATTTAGTTTTACCTGTCCCGATGTTTGTTATTAATGAAATCAGAGACGAAATCAAACAATGAGAATCCTCCGTAACAGGGGGGGTCAATAAAAAAGTCATTGTGTGCGTTTCTTTTCATACAAAGACGCTGATAAGAGACTAGCCCTCAAATCTAAATATACTCGTATATAACTCAAAGGTGACTGACTGACATAGTGATCTATCAACGCACAGCCCAAACCACTGGACGAATCGGGCTGAAATTTGGCATGCAGGTAGATGTTATCTATAATAATATAGATGATCTGTAATATAGATGTTATCTATCAGTCACCTTTGAGTTATATATATTTAGATTTGAGGGCTAGTAACATCTACCTGCATGCCAAGCTTCCGCTAAGAAAGGATTTTGATCAATTCTACCCCCAAGGGGATAAAATAGGGGATGAAAGTTTGTATGAAACTATACTTATTAACGCGAAGCTGCGAGCAAAAGCTAGTTAATGTATAAACTAGCTAGCTCTCATAACAGCGGACCCCGGGCTTAGGAGCCAGATGAGGAGTTAAGGAGATAAAAGTCTCAACAAAATGGCGGTTGTCAGCAAATCGGAAGTTGAACTGCAATCAGATTCAACTGGCGCTCAGCTCAAACGAGCCAAGAAGTTGAAAACTGATGGAAACTTTGAACAGACTTGTTCACAATAAAAAAAAAAAAACTTTACAAAGAATGTCTGTGCAGCTCTTAGTAGTTCGATACTAAAGTTGCATTTCTTTTTGTTTTTCATGTGTTAGTGGCCAACATTGGTGTCAGATTTCGAGCCGCCTACATGCATCTCACATAGCTTAAGACTGCCTGAATCAATGATGATTATCTGGATCAACAGCTTAGAGTGCATTCCGAGGAGCGCTCAGTTGGCAGAGCGTCGTGTAAATAGAACTAGGTCGCTGGTTCAAATCCCGCCTGCATGAAATTTTATCACCATGTTTTATTTCTTAATTTAATAAGAGCATTGTGAATGCAAAATAAAACACTTACAAAAATACTATCGAGACATTTTGTATACACATTGCCGGGGGAGAACATAGGCTACATAAAATGTTCTGGTAAACAGTACCGTTTCTGAGTGATCGGGCCGTGTGCAAAATCAAGTTTCGTAATAAGAGCAAGATCATGTTAGGCGGAAGTAATAAAGGGTTGGAGTTCGCATTACCACAACAATAACGAAGAACAACAACGATTTGAAAATCGACACCTGACAATTTTCACATTTTCCTGCAACTCGAAACCTCTATTGCCGGAACGCCGCGGCAATCTAAAGATTTTACCGATAATGTCAAAGGTGTACCGGTAACAAACCATTTGCACTCAAAGTGGTTTGAGGTTGTAAGGATAACGTGTTTTGCATGCGAGAGTGATTTCAAATATGCTGTGGGGAAAAAACAAGGAAGGAATAATCATCATGCATTTATAACATTCACTACACACAAAGCTAAAACTTAAACTGAGCTCTTCCTTAATTAATAATTAGTATTAATAACTAGTATTTTAGTGTTTTATTTGCCATTTATTGATTAACTAGCTTTCGCCCGCGGCTCCGATTTATTATGTGTTTTGTTCGCCCATTGATTTTGCACTTTGTGAGACAACCTGTTCTGTTAAATTGTTAGTGCGCGTCTTCTCAACTAAGGTGACAGCTGAAAATCAGTTGTTGCTCACTGGAATAACATTTCGCTGAGCTGTAGCCTTTTTGTGCTATTATGACACACCTACATTATGTTTAGTATTAGGTTTTATTGTAGCTTTTTGTTTTAAGTTTTAGTATGTTACAATGAACAAAATAAATATGTTATCTATCTATCTATCACTCACTCCAGATACATAATATGACTTTATCCCTCGGGTCAGACAGATATCCTTTTGCGAAAAATAACTTTAATAGTCTGTGAGGCAGTAACTTTAATTGCGCATTCGCAAGGCTGTAACATATTGGCGCAATACGCTAGTTTCCTGGATCAAAATAATAATCTACACTTCTACACTAATATTATAAAGAGGAGAGATTTGATTGTTTGGTTGTTTGTTTGTTTGAATTGAATAGGCTCCGAAAGTACGGGACCGATTTGAATTATTCTTTCACCATTAGACTCTTACATTATCCCTGATGAACATAGTCTATAGAATATTCTCAAAAAGTTAGGGATCTGTATAAAAACTTCGATACTGTAAAATAAGTCCGTACGATAGCCGCTATAACAACAAATACTAAAAAAATAGAATAAAATAAATATTTAAGGGGGCTCCCTATACTATATACGATACAACAAACTCGATATTGATAACGGCAACAGGTAGACGCTTGAAATATTCACAGAATATTAAGATGTATATTCCCTTTAAAAATAAATAATTAAATTAATATTAAAGGGGGGCCATACAACAGACATGATGTTTTTGCCATTTTTATAGATAACAGTACGGAACCCGTCGTGCGCGAGTCCGACTCGCACTTGACCGGTTTTTTGTTTAATCGACAAAAGAATAAACACGTAGGTATTTAAAGTTTTTGATTAACTAACCGACGAACTGATTATATTTTTTAGAAAACTACCCTATTCCATAGTTTTCGTCGATTCTTTCTTTCCTTATTTTCTCCAAAACCAAGAATTTACTTAACTAAGGAATAAGCCGAATTGTAATTATGCTTCTTTAATGTAAGTATAGGCTAAATGAAAAGAGAAAGTTAATTAATAGTATATCTGGAGAAGCCTGCAGAACGATTCCCATTAAAATATTGTTTGAATACGGAATTCCTTAAGTTAGTATCGGCATTCCCAGTCCCCTAAATCAGAGGATCGCTTATCTAATATAAATTCCCCTTGTCGCCCTCAATGATTGCCGAAGTCAAATCTCTTATGTTCAATGTTCGTACACCAACTATATAAATAGAGAATAAAAGTTTAGACTTTTTTACGCGACTGCCCAATAAGAGGAGTTATATGTTTTCATAGCGACTTGACATCTTAATGTGTATGTGAGATTCGGATGTGGGAGGTATCGTTACAATTCTTATTCCGATTGACATAGGCTACAAGTTGCGGGTAATACGAATGTGGGTCCGGCCCCCTTTCGCGACAAGGTCGTGTCGCCCACGAATCCCAAAATTACTAACCTAAACCTTAACTGGTCTAGAGAACTCCATGGTCTAGAGGTTAAGGCGTTTGCATGTAGACCCGGGGGTCGTGGGTTCGATTCTCATGAGAAGCATATTTCGTTTAGTGAAACAACTAGTTTGGTTAGGACATTATAGGCTTGAATTACCTGACTGTCTTATAATTAAGATGATTCCGTGCGTCGGAAGGCACGTTGAGCTGTTGGTCCCGGCTGCCATCTGGTAGTAGTTAAAGGAACCACGTCACAGGCCGAGAGGCGATTTCGAACAACTGGATTTCGACACCAGGGTGTGCATGGTCGATTGACCGTGACACCTACTCAAAATGATGATGATCCCAAAATTTGTTTGTCCAGTATGCCCACAATCGGGGCGTGCCAAGTCGTAAAACTTTTTGGCTGAGACAGTAATACGGTTTTCAATTTTGCAAATCACAAAACTGTATCTATTACTGTTTACATCGATGTCACTTTTTATCTCTATAGTCATTTTATTGTCTTTTTTCTTTGATTTTTTTAGTCTTTGTTACGTCTCCTCGTTTGTCGCTTTACATGCATTTTCTTTGTTATTTATCCAATTATTTTCTTTTATATTCGCTTCCATAAGCTCCCAAGCTGGTCTGGAAGTTAAGAAAAAACGTAAAAGCCACCAGCTGCTCCTCTTTTCGCACAGATTGTAAAATCAATCGAAGGAATCGGTAAGAATCTGACGAATCATGTCAATAGGCAATGTGTCAAACCACATAACAGTATTTTGAATAATTTTTTTCACTGGTACGCTTACAATTACGCTAAACATGGCCTTTGGGCCTTCGGACTCGCTCTGTCTACCCTGCGAGGGATAAAGAAGTGATGGGTATGTTATATTCACGTAAATTTTCTCACAATTCACTTTCTTTGTAATAAAACCCAAAGAAAATTCCTACTTTTAGTTTCTGTTACCAAGTATTGTGTTACTAATGGAAAACTACTTGCGTTTTATTCGAAGACACATTATGCTCAACGGTATCGAATATTTTATAGGAGCTCTTAAAATTAAGTTAAAAACTTTTGAAATTTCTTACAAATGAATGTAAATCATGCTAACAATTCAAATACAATGGGGTTGAGTATTTTCTATCCCAAGACACTTTAGAATAACTTGATCGCATTTTTATAGCTTTTATTTAACTTGCAATTTATGTTTGTATCTTGGATGTATGTTCGTACGGGTCAACCGATTCACCTGTTAAATTTAAAATAAAATATTTCTTCATATAAAAAACTTCAGTCAAACTAATAAACCGATTTTGATGATATTTAAATGGGGCCAGTTGGAAAGCATACCCTTTCAAATAAAAAACTTTTTTCAAATCGGTTCTTAATTAACGGAGTTTTGCGGAAACAAACAAAACAACATGTCTAGCCTAGTCGGTTAAAAATAACAACATAACTAACCTACCTCTAGCAAGTAAAAGCTTCGAGTGGAGTGTGACATTCGCTGTCTCTGGTCACCATCACTTAATCTGAGAGTCTACCCTGACGATAACATATGAGATAGACCCATAGGATGACAGACTCCGTTCTGTAATCCACCAATCACAAGATTCTTGCATGATAACAGATAGAAATCATAATTTTCTACAAGACTATACAAAATCATTAAGAAAATTCTTTCTTTTAATTTATTAACCACTAGACATATGAGATAGACCCATAGTATGACAGACTCCGTTCTACAATCCACCAACCACAGGATTCTTGCCTGATAACAGACAGAAATCATAAATTTCTACAAGACTGTAAATCAAAGACAAAATCGTTAAGACAGTTTTTTCTTTTAATTTATTAACCACTAGACATATGAGATAGACCCAAAGGATGACAGACTCTGTTCTGTTCACCAATCACACGATTCTTGCATGATAAGAAACAGTAATCATATTTTTTTACAAGACTAAATCATAGACAATATCGTTAAGACAGTTGTTTCTTTCCTGTTTGTTTCCGCGAGATCGACATTTACGTAAGCGTAGCCATGTGTGACAGCTAGTGAGCTGTCACCCGTGGCTCCGCTTACGTAAATGTCGATCTCGCGGGAACAGTACATTTTCCGGGATGAAAGGTAGCCCATGTGTTAATCCAGGTAATAACGTATCTGTGCGCAAAATTTCGATGCATCTAAAATTTCTCCTTAATAAATAAACCCACAACAATTTCCTTATTTTTAACATCATTGTCCCACTCCCACTGCTGGGCAACGGTCTCTGTCATCTAATTCAACTTGTCCTCGTCTGTCGGTAGAATGCATCGCGAGAGATGGGCCAGGATAGCAACAGAGTGTTACCTGAAGTGCCGTTTGATTTCCGGCAGAGTAGAATAGGACCACTCCAAGTCTTCCCGTGGATGTCGTAGGAGGCGACTTAGGAAATACAAGCTAAACAAAGCTCATAAACATCAATGAGACCTCTCCAACCAAGTGTAGGCCAAATCCTCTGTCTGCTCTGGCCAAGTATGGCTCCGGTAGTACAGAGAGGGTCATGCTCCTGCAGTGGAGACTAAATGAACCTGCTGACGTTACCTGAAGATGGTCGTCGTCGCCGAGGTAGACGACTATTTAGTAGAGAGACATTTTAATGATTTAAAATTATCTCCTTATTCTCTACAAACTTTGGGGAAAATACCCTGAGGTGGGCACACTGGTGCCTGGAGATTTAATACCCCTCGCCCCACTCAGCCGGCGTCAGATGTCCCAGCGCAGATTGATTTAATTTCCGCTCCAGCTAAGTTATGCTTGGATGTGGCACTCGACGTAGATGAACAGTCACCTTCGCAGAATGTCCCATCGCGTCAAAAGGTCACTTTCGCAGAATGACACAGTCGTAAAGTATCAAGTATCATCAATCAAAATTTTACTAAACTTCTTCTACCATTACTTCTTAATGCCTAACATATTTGGATGTACATAATCTCTAGAATCCATATATCACTCGAGTGTAACTGGCGATTTAGTACGTTTTTATTTTACTTTGACAAACTTAACAAAGGGTGAAAACCGGATCTAAATATTAAGCCTCCACTGTCAGTCCGTCTGTAACAGCGCTGTATCTTAGGTACCGTAGTAGGTAGGCACTTGAAATTTTCATAAAATGTGTATATCTATTACCGCTAACACAACAAATAATACTCAAAATAAAGTGTGGTCCCATACAAGTCTTTTGGCGCCTTTTCTCGATTCTGTCTTTTGAACAAATCCTTACTAATATTATAAATGCGAAAGTGAGTTTCTTTGTTTGTTACGCTTTTACGCCGTAACTACTAAACCGATTATCATGAAATTTCGCATACAAGTTCTCTGGAGTACGGAGAAGGACATAGGCTACCTTTATCCCGGGAAAAAGTACTATTCCCGAGGGATCGACATGGACGCGGGCGGAGCCGCGGGCGAAAGCTAGTTAGCTATAAAGGTGTAGCTAATTTGTTCAAAAGACATAATTAAGAACAATCTCCGTGAATGAAATAGTTTCGTTAACCTCAAAGGAGGTCGCATGGAAAAGGTTTTATGCGTACTATGCCCTCCGTACATAAGAAACGTGGTGTTTGTGGCATTTTCATCGTTAAATATTGTACGATGGTACGGAACACTTAGTATGTAATGTGCTAACCCAACTCGCACTTGGCCAGATTTTATTGGAGCGTGTGGAATAAATCTAGATGAACTAATTAAAATAAAAAGAGACTCTTTGCAGAAAAAAAAATATTAACAAATAATGTGTAAATAACCTTAATATTAAGTACTAACTAAAATTAGATGGTCTGTTGCAATACAATGTTTCTGAAAATAAATAAATAAAACCTCTGTTGTATTACCACGTTTCTGAAAATAAATCTAAAATAAATAAACAAAACCTGAAAGACTTTATTGTTCCTCCATATTTAAATCGCCATCTATGACATCGTGTAGCGAGTTTAAGTGAATCGGACGAGATATGTAGTCCCGCTGAAGAAAAATTAATTCTGAAATTTTATACCCACACCAAAAGCTCGTAAATTCTAAATAGTTTTAACAAGTAGCATTGTTTCAGAAATAAAACACCCGACTTCGACCGTGTACGCGCGCTTTATTCTTCGCTGACGTCATATAGCCTATGACACATCTGGCAAGTTGCAATATAATAACACTTCACACTTTACAATTGGTCAAGCCGTTCAGGATTCAGAAAATCACGTAAGAGTGCTTAGATATCCAACATACGTACAAAGAAACACACATACAGAGGTACATACATAAGTGCGAAAAACATTACTCACCTTCGGGGTGGGTCAGTCGGGTATATTTCACAAGGATATATTTCTGTTTCCGCTTTTAAGGATTTTTAGATATTAACCCTAAAGAACCGGCCAAGTGCGAGTTGGACTCGCGCTCGAAGGGTTCCGTACCTATACGTATCAATAAAAACGGCAAAAAGAAACATGTCTGTTGTATAAGAGCCCCCCCTTTAAAATCAATTTTATTTTTACTTAATTATTTATTTTTAATGTGAATATATAACTAAACATTCTGTGAATATTTCAAGCGTCTACCTGTTGTCGTCATAAATAACGAGCAAAAACAAGCAAAAAATCACGTTTGTTGCATGGGAGCCCCCTTAAATATTTATTTTATTCTATTTTTTAGTATTTCTTGTAATAGCGGCAACAGAAATATATCATCTGTAAATATTTTAACTGTCTAACTATCACGGTTCATGAGACAGACAGACAGACAGACGGACAGCGGAGCGATATAAATAGGGTCCCGTTTTTACCCTTTGAGTACGGAATCCTAAAAAAGCACCGAATTGGTAAAATTAACCACTTATAAATAAAAATATAATATATACGGACAAATCAAACAGATTGAGCTAGCCCCAAAGTAAGTTCGAGACTTGTGTTATGGGATACTAACTCAACGATACTATATTTTACAAAAATATATATATAGATACACATCCAAGACCCAGGCCAATCTGAAAAAGATCATTTTCCATCTTGACCTGGCCGGGGATCGAACCCGGTCACTCCGTGTCGCAGGCAGGCGTGTTGACCGCTGCGCCACGGAGCTAGTCCACCACTTGCGAGTTGACTCGCGCATAGAGGGTTCCCTACAAGAAGGTATCTTTTGACAAACGGAACTCCAAAAAAGAACATCGAGTAGTAAATTTTTTTTAACATAAATAACAACAATTTTAATCACCTTCTTAAGACAAGCTGCAAAAACAACTGGATTTTAAATAATCATAAAACTCTTTTAATATTTTACTACGAAGATAAGAGGCGTTCAGTGTTTATTTTAAATCCTCTGTTATGTAATCTGATAATCCTAGGGCTGTGGTTTCTTTATAGCGTGCGAATAATCGTAAAAATCGCAAAAAAATACAAATAAATAAAATATGCAACGACGCTCAGTGTTTAGTTTAATTCCGCTTTTAAGTATTCTGCTAATCCTAGGGCAGTGGTTTGTTTAGCAGCGTGCGACAATTTTACAAAACCGTCAAAAAATTATGTTACATAGTTTTTTTTTTTTTTATTTATTTTATGGCAACAAACAGTCATTTAAACAAAAATATACTATTGAACTTATTTTCTAAAAATAGACCAACAGTGCCAAAAAGTTTTAAAAAAAATTAAACAAATACAAAGTGGTTCGAAACATGGCAGAATCACTAACTATACCTATAGTGTTAGTACTTTAAAATATGTATGATAAAGTAAAATATATATATGAAGAAAAAATATATATATATATCTCAGCCTGGTTTGTTAGTTAATTGAGTTGTTAATTTTCGTTTTAAACTGTTAATAGATTCATGAAAAATGTCAATGTTTACAAATTCTTTATTATAAGAGGAGGTGGAACGGTGAATAAATGTATTACGAGTATAATTTTTCTGTAAATGCGGAGGATAAAACAGAGGAGTATTACGTGAGGAGCGTACGGGTAAGCGCTTAGGTGGTAACAACGAAATCTTACTGAGAAGTGTTGGAGAGTCAATATAATTATTGAGAACTTTAAAGAGAAATACAATGTCAAACATTTTACGTCTGTCATTCAAACAGAGTAATTTATACATACATAAAGCCTCATCGTAGGATTCAATTGAAAGCTGTCCACGATAGTTCAGTGATTTCATAAACTTTTTTTGTACTTTTTCTATTCTATCTATATGCACTTTATAACTGGGATTCCATACCACACTACCAAAGTCTAAAATGGAGCGAACAAAAGCGAAATATAGAATTCTCATAGTTATTGTTTTTTTAAATGTTTTTTTAAATAACAAAAAAGGAACAGACGCCAAGAGGCGTTTCTTTTTAATCTGGTAATCTTAGAGCTGCGGTTTGTTTTGCAGCGTGTTAATGTAAAAAATATTATGTTTACAAATAAATAACTTTCAATAAAAAATTATAGTACCTATTAATTTTCAAATCAGTTTTTAAAGTAACCTGCTAAACCTAGAGCTGCGGCTTGCTTGACAAAACAGCTTTGCAAAGATAAATAGAATATTATTATATTTACTAAAAAAAAAGTTGAGAAGTAAGGAATATTTTTATTTCGAGTTTGCCTCAAACCAATAACCAGTATACTCGTCCTTTTATATCCTGTTTTTCTTTATTTTCGCAGTTCCACAGAATTATGTTTTCCTGGTACATGGAAATCTCGTTTCGTTACTTGTTTGTTTAAATAGACATCTCTCTACACTGTTTATTTCAGTTGTACGCTGTTATTATTAAAGTAGTTTTTTTATCTATTTTGTTTCACAATAGATAAACGGTGTCAGTGGCGCATCGCGGGAAAAAAGCTTGTACTTTTTGCAAATATTTGTCTTCGGTCAAAGAATATATACACTACGCGCTACGGTTCTGAGGCAGCCGGCTGTAAAAACTTTGCCAAGCAATATTACGCCGCTAATAGTATAACATGGTATCACTGTAGCGACCCCGACACAACTTATAATGCAACTGGAAAGCGCTTGGATAAGGAGAAAATATCGGTAGAGAGTAGTTTGAATAATCAACCTATAGATAAGTAGAATCAAATCCTTGCACGCTTGTATCTTTGCACGCTAGTTTTCCCACCGTAATCCACACAATACGATGGGAAAACCGCGGATTTACAGGTCCGATTAGACCTTTTGTGACTTAGGGTCGAAAACCCAACGATGCATATTTAAAATATAACATCTGCAATTACAGCATTTAGCACTAGAAAACATTCATATGTTTTTAGCAAAGTTTCTATAGCAATTTAAGTTAGAATTCATTTCTCATTCTCGTTTTATCCTACAAGACCAACAAGACCCTTTTGTGGTCTAAAAAATGAAAGACATTTTAAGCGTAGGGAAACTAGCATTATTTTACAGAACATTGTATGGTAATATTTCCAATGTCAAGTTCTAGTCACAAGTAAACTCGTTAAAAGGAATCCCCTTTTTAACTAGTAGATATCCCTTTTAACTGGTTTTATCTTACAGGTCCAATTAGACCTTTTTGTGTCCTAAAACATCTTTGGAAGAGCCGCTAAGGCTCGGGAACCCGTAATTTTTCAAATACATCATCAAAGTGGGTGATATTCAGTGAGCATTCGCACGCAAATCCAACGGAAGCAGGTAAATATTTGATTTGTCCCGGGTAACGTGACAGCGCAAACACGCGTTTTGTTGGAAAGGAGAAAGTTATAAGAGGTAAGCGAGTTTCTAACGTTGCATACATGACAGGCCATGTGTACATGTGTAAAGTAAAATGCAATAAAAAGGTTATGAAACTCTTATTATACTATATAAAAAATTAAATTCGGAACCCAAAAAGTTTTAATTAGCATTCTGTCACACAGTGAAACTGATCATCAATGTATATACCTCTATAGGATACAGCCTTGAATGAATAATACTGTTAAAACAAAACTTGCACTAAAAATAATCATAAAACCATCCACTTTTACCGAAATAATGCATTGTCTTGCGTCTTAAACGGAGTTTATAAATCATTGTTACAGCTGTACAAAGTCCACAAGTGGACAAATGCCTCTCCTAAAGATCATTCGTTCCATGGGAGGATATTGCCATACTCAGCACGTGACGCTTGGCAAGCGGGTTGACGAGCGCAGTTTGTTTGGCTTCTTGTGCTTCCGACGCTGCTCGGAAGCATTTTGAAGCTGGCGAAGGATAGGAATTTGTTGAATTTGGAAAGGGAATAAAGATATTGGATTACTACTTACTCGAATGAATGGGGAAAAGCAAGTAGCAGCTCGGAAGGCCGGACGCGCGTACCATATACCATACGTGCAACCACCGAAGAGGCAGTTGAGCATAACACCCCTGACCATGAGTTTATAATAAATATATATGGATCATGAATTTACAAATGTATATTATATAGTCAAATACTTACAAAAAAATTGATATCACATTGACTTTCGATGTTATATCATCTTGCAGACGAGTACCATGTGTTCGCATTAACGGTACCTCCCTGCCTGTTTCTAAGAGAGCACTCGCTGCCGCTTGTGTTTGGGCCACAGCACAAAAGCTAATGACGAGTAGCGCGTGGTCGCCGCTCTGTCCTTGCTAATTACCGCATTCGCTCGCTTTTGCACCACAAAGGCTACCTGCCTGCCTACTTATTAGAAGAGAGCACTCGCTCCCACTAATGTTTGGGCCACAATACAAATGCTAGAGTAGCGTGTGGTCGCCGCTCTGTCCTTGCTAATTACCGCATTCGCTCGCGTTTGCACCACAAAGGATGCCTGCCTGCCTACTTATTAGAAGAGAGCACTCGCTCCCACTTATGTTTGGGCCACAACATAAATGCTAATGACGAGTAGCGTGCGGTCGCCGCTCTGTCATTACTAATTACCGCATTCACTCGCTTTTGCACCTCAAACGGTACCAGCGTACCTACTAATCAGAAGGAAGCCACAACGTACTCGTCCTTATACGAGCGTTTCCCAGGTGGATCCTGAGCGGTTGCTCATCGGAACCCGTTACCAGTAAGTTAGTATTCTTCCAAGCTGTTGTTAGAGATCATACAGACGAGTGGCATTGCTGGCTGCTGGCGGCAGCTGGCAAAGCATCGACGTTTTGCGTGCTACCTATACCTGCTTACGATAGGTGGCGACGGCTGCAGTCGTACCTGCCGTCAACACAATGCCGCTCTGTATGAGCTGTTAGAGAAAAGGAAAAATGTAGAATGTACCAGCTTCTTTTCCCGAGTAGACCGTAGAAGCCGGCCGTGGGAATGGGCGCATATCTAAGCAATCGCTTCAATAGATTTTTTTCTTATGTATAATTTGAGTGCGTTCGACCTCTATCTTGCCCGATAGGAAGCAACGATAATGCGGGTTTAGGGTGGTGACAGATGGTTCATTCTATTTACAACACAATTAACGTAACGATTTCGATGCAATTTTGTACGTACGCGCACTTTTTCGAACGGAGCTCAGTTACTCAGGCACTATTAGATTCAAACTGTTCATGATGCAATTTGATTTAGCAAAATTTCTCCGGGCCATCACAACTTACTATCCGCTCGTTACTTGAACCACTTACTCATGTGGCTGCATAAACTATAAAAGGAATTTTACTCGCATTCATTCTCTATAGCAGCGATACACAGCCTTTTAAATATTATATATGTAATAAATATAAAAATAGAGAATCTAGTTGATAGAATCTTACGTTCATGGGCGTACTTGTGGACAAAGGAATCAAAATACCGATGGGTTGCTTGCTAACCATCGCCCATTAACTCGGCCGGTCTCAAAGGTCTGCGCGGAAAGAGAAGCAGCTGTTTATATTATATGATTTCCCTTACTCCCAGACCAGAATGGAATAGTGCATAGTTTAAGTATATTCCTTTATACTAGAACCCATTCCTACTGTAAACTTGTGGCAAAAATGGAGTCAGATTTTCCCAGCTGTAAAAAGTACGTATAAGCTTTCAATAACAAAATATTACTCGCCGTACATTTCATAGTTTATTATCTTATAAGGGAACCTTCTAAAACAAAGTTTATTTCGGCGAATTACGGCGAAAATGCATAAATATATTATCAGGCTGCCCATCCTAATCACAGAATTGATATAAGTACCTAATATCGAGGCTGCGAGCCTTATCACACGCAGCCGAGCTGATATACGGTTGGTGTTCTACAAACATAAATAAATAGGGATAAAACAGATTGAGCTAGCCCCACAGCTGTGAACTCGTGTCATGGGATACTTACTCTACGATGCTGTATTTTACAATAGATTAATAAAGTTATTTAATCTCCATATTATTAAAATCCAGATCTAGGTATTTTTTCTGTAAAAGTTGCATGCAGCCCTACCGAACAATATCGCCCGAGGGCAGCAAAGTAATCCTTCGAATGATCTTCAAAGGTACGAAATTCTTGCAAATGTATGCTAATTCTTAAGCAGAGACACTTTTCGTTAATTCGCCAAAGACAAGGCCTTAAATATTCATCATTATTCATGCAGATTGGCGGCGAACAAAAATTGTACTTATTAAAAACTTTTTATTAGGCGTGACGCGGGGCGGGCGTTCTTATTATTTTTTTTTAACGAAAATATAATGATGTTTTTCATTCCAGCTTTTACAGTAGATAAAAGAAAAGTATGATGATAGCCGTCGTGGCGCTGGTCTGCGTCACGAAGTCACGAGGACGACACGTTCGATCACCTTCAGTTTTACTAGTCACTGCATTAGTCTGCGGTTTTGGTGTTGACCGAAAAGGAATGGCATAAGGCAGGCAGCCGGCCATAAAAATTTAAGCCAAACCATATCGCAGCATGAATGCTGTCATTATAAGATTCCGGGCTTTGATACTGCTGAGGATGCAACCTGGAGAATGCTCAGATGAGGAGGAAATTACATCTATGGTACCTTATTTTTTTGTAGAGTTTTTTCCGAATAGTATGAAAGGTTTCGGTGGTGAAATTTCGATCTAGCTCAGTCTAATCCCTGAGAAACTTCTCCGAGCAAAGCTCGGTCACCTTGGCAATGTACCATTAATCACATAAGAGGGTTGATTTCCATTAAGCTTTTGTTATAACACAACTTTAATAAATTTAATTACATCTATGGTAACACACAAAATAGTACTAAAACATTATTTGAGGTTAGTATCTTATATGCAGGTCTGGGAGAAAAGAAAAAACGTAGAATGTGCCAGCTGCTTCTCTACCCACGCAGATCGTAAAAGCCGATCGAGGGATTGGGCTAAAATCTGCGTAATCATGTGAATAGGCGTTACATTATTATGATTCTGTTTTCCCCCTACGCGCCTTCAACATGCTAAATGTGGCCGTAAGGTCTTATAGACTTAGGCTCTGTCTATCCCCACAAGAGAAAAAGACGTGATACTATGTAAGTATGTAGTATCCCATATACTACCCAACATCCATAGGTTTCAGCCTAAGTTGGGAATGCGAAAGAAAAAGTTCTATCGATTGCAATAGGCAGAATATCTAAATTTATACTAAGCTATTCTAAGGCCCACCCATGTTTTATAATAAAGCTACGTGCCAATACGATATGCAGACAGAATCCCGTTCAAAGCTTATTGAAGTGAAATAAAGTCCGAAATGCATAAAAAAACATACATCATCTTTGAGACAATTTACGTTCGTTGTTTGTCATTCGAACGATCAACATCTACGTTTCACTGCCTGAAGATGCCTCGTGTAGAGGCGAAACACGTGTCGCGAACACGACGGCCGACATTGCTGCAGCCTCAACGGATGCAGCAGTATCGACCAGGGTTGCATGCATCAACTATTGGTGGCGGGTATGAAGGGACTAACAGTAGTGGGTGGGCGCTGGCCAGCAATAGTTTGCATGAACTAACTGGGGGCGGAAGCACGCAAAGTAAATTGTCTCAAAGTAAATGTAGCTTTGACTTCCGCAAAGTAACACCTGAATCTATTAACTATACATCATCTGTGAAAAATTCAAGTTTCAACTGTCTAACTATCACGATTGGGACAGACATACGGACAGACAGACGGACAGCGGAGCCATATTAATAGGGTACCGTTTTTACCCTTTTGGTACGGAACTATAAAAAGTAGAAAATTAAAAATAATTCAACGTGAACCTCACGTCTTCGACCAAGGCTTCAACCTAACCCAAAACTTTAAACGCCCGGTACAATCATGAATTAAATACGCATTTCTTAAGACCGACTCATACAACCTGACATGACTCATAAAGAACGAGCAAACAATTATATCGTTCACAAGTTTCGTCCGCGACTTAGTCAGCGGACTAAAACACTTTAATAGTACCTAACTTTTAACTAACCTATCTTCTAACTTCATCTTATCGTCCCTTCCCTCTCTCACTATGTTATTGATATCTATCAAATTATTCAAAACTATTCAACTTGGCTGATACGTTTACTCGAAATAGAACCAAAATAAACAATTACAGCTCTAAAATTCTGTATCAAATCCTCAAACTGGGTAAAATCAGCCAGAGGACAAAAAAAGCCCTGGCCGTCCTACATGGATTATGCTCGTACATACACAAATAATCTGTATCCAAAACCAGTGTCCTAGCTGCAATATTTCATTAGCCTCCGATCCTGGCTGGTCATGGTAGTCCTGCTTCCTGTAACGGGTCTCTAGTCGTTTCGCACCGGAACCGCGGTGCGAATCTCCCAAGAGCTCTCTTTGAATAGGTCCTTTTGCACCGCGGTGCGATGCGAATCACCCAAGAACTTTTTGTATTGGGTCGATTCGGACCGCAGTGTAACGAAACTGTTCTCTTTTTAGATAAGTAAATTCGGATAGTGAAAATCATCCCTTCGCCCAATGGTCCAAATTGACCCATTCAAAAAGATACCTTGGGCCATTCGCACCGCTCCTACCACTGAGGTGCGAATGGTCCCATTTAGAAACAGTACTTGGGCGAACCGCGGTTCGAATTGCTCGTGGTGTGAAACGACTAAGGACCCCCTCTAACTATAGCTAAGAACTTAACCTGCTAAATCTAAATTCAAATGAAGAAAACCGCATTGAAATCCGGCCACCCGTTTCGCAGCTACTATGCAATAGGTAGACACACACGAAAAAAATAATCTAAAGCACATACTTACATGTAACTCCAAAAATAAACTTTTTAATGGTCATTATGAAAATAATGATCTCCCTGGATATTCAAATGAGAACGGATCGC
The DNA here is from genome assembly GCA_947532085.1 of Elegia similella. Taxonomy (NCBI): domain Eukaryota; kingdom Metazoa; phylum Arthropoda; class Insecta; order Lepidoptera; family Pyralidae; genus Elegia; species Elegia similella. The sequence continues at coordinate 1,032,864 of OX383939.1, forward strand.
GAATTACCTGAAAAGAAAGAAATTCGTCGAGTTAGGCCAACTTCTCAAATAATGAGGCGAAATAGGGAAAAATGGAGATTGTCAGGCTTTACTTTTTAATAAGAGCATAATGGGAAACGGGGGAAACGCGGTGGAAATACTCCAGAATATGTACATATTTTGTATCCCTAATGTGAAATACTAAATAAACACTTGGAAACTCGAAATGGAGTTTTGTAATAATTTCAAGGATAATTTGTATTATCATTATTGGATCGAAAATTAGTGTTTTTGCACAAGAAACATATTATTGCATATAATAATTTTAAACATTTTATGGTAAAAATAAAATGAAACATTTGTTGTCAAAGGACATATTTCTGAAGCACTAATTGAGGTAAATGGTCCACGATGTCGATAACATCCAAAAAAGCAAGTAGCAAAAGCAAACTCGTTGTAAAACGGAAAACACAAGGCTCGAGTGTTGTCACGCGGTGTGCGAGCGAGAGAGCGCTAGTTTTTGTATGAGTGCGAGCAGGAGAGAGGAGGTGCGCGCGCGCAAGGCACCGCCTGGCACCGCCGGCCGGTGTTAGGGTGCATTTACACCGTTACGATGACGTGTGCTAACATGAGGTAAATATTTAATGTTTGCATTCGTTGTTATCATAGCTAATTTTATCTTAAGCACGGAATACTTATTTTATATAAAGGTAGGTCTTTGAGTTCCATGGGAGGATATTGCCATACTCACCACGCTTGACAGGTGGGTTGGCGAGCGCAGTTTCTTTGGCTGCTGTCCATACGAGTAGGAAGGATTTTTAAGCTTGCGAAGGACCTATCCTTTGGAATTTGTTGGATTTGGAAAGGAAATTAATGTATTGGGATACAACTCACTCGGATGAACGGGAGAAAAGCAAGTAGCAGCTGGGAAGGCCGGGCGGGTGTACCCGATGCCATACCTGCAACCACCGGACAGGTAGTTGAGGAAGACACCCATCACCTGCCTTACCATATTTATTATATATTATATCTGCCATATTACCATGAACTTCGATCTCACCTTAACTAGTTGAGGGATATCATCATCAGGTCTTATTTAGTCTCCACTACAGTAGCACGACCCTCTCTGTACTACTAGGGCCATACTTAGCCAGAGCAGCCAGAGGACTTGGCCTACACTCTCCACGCTGGCCAGACGGGTTGGAAAGGTCTCTTAGATGTTTATAAGATTTGTTTAGCTTGTATTTCCTAAGTCACCTTCTACGACATCCACGGGAAGACTTGAAGTGGTTATTATTATTATATTGGACTATTCTACTCTGCCGGATACCACACGGCTAAGTTGAGGGATATGAAACTCATTTAATCGTAAACTTTAAATCTGTTTTTGATTTAAGTTATGTTTCGGATTATCTGGGAAGAATAGACTTTGAACCATGGTAGGTTCAAAGCCTGGAAGGTGACATAAAATGATACCTCTTAATATTGAGCTGACGGCGAATTCATACAAGCAATATCGTGTATTTCTTTATGCATTTACGAGTGCCAAATAATTATACTTTAAGAATGTTACGAGTAGGTAGGTTAAGTTCAATCCTTGACTTGCGTTCGGTATAAACCTAGCCTTACCAGTTTCCATAGCCGGTTCAATGAAAACAATATTTATACGTCATTGTTACAGACACAATGACAGACTGGTGTTTAACTTATCCATGTTTAATTAGGTATGTGTGTCTGGCTGTCTGTATGTAGGTTTGTTTACACGGGTCAGTGTATTGAGGAGTGAATGACGGAATAGCATAGCACTTAATTTGTAAAACAATTGATAAAATTTAAAAATGATGCGTCCTTTGAATTGTTACGAATATTTAAGACGGTTCTGCACGAAATTGTGAAAATTTACGTGTTTTCAAATTACTAGTACTATGTGCTGAATAAATTAAATACATCAAAAGTATTTGTATAATAGGTCGATCCTTTCACAAGATCGCACCCTTGTTGAAATTTGAAACAGATACATATAAAATTTAAAAACGATTTAAGTATATGATTTCTTAAAACATTTTACTTCAAAAAGTTTGCAAATTTTACTTCTAAAACAATAATTCTCACATGCCAATGTGAAAGCTTTCTGATTTCAATATTTAACGAGAAGGTCGCTCCTTTCTTAAAAAAAAAAAGGTATTTTTATGCCAACTACGGTCACCCATCCCAGCGGAGATCACGCCCGGGGTTGCTCATCTTACGTAAGCACTAATATTGCTCACATCCATTGGTTTATCGGGCTCTTCTAAAAGATAAAAGTTATTAAGTATCTTTTAACACACTTAACTTATTTCTTTTAGCACTCTTTTAACACATTAAAAGTCATATTATAATTAAGAACTAAACAGTGAATTTTGAAAGTGGCTGCCGCCACAGCCATCTCGGAGAATGTAATAAAAACATCTAGATAGTCAATAGAGGCTACCGAAATATTACCGATAGTCGCGAAGAAAAGACTTCAAAATTAAATTATTTCTGATAGATTGTCCGAAAAAGTGTTGAGGTAAAACTGTGACATCCTATTCCGGAAAGGCGATGGCAGGTCGTAACTCACTCGATAAAATAACAATGACTCGTGAATAAGTTTCAACGATGGGATTTTATAGTCGTTTTGATGCCACAGAATTATACGATAGGGTTGCCTACCATCCCGTATTTCACTTCATTCATTCATTTCGTGCAGGTGTCACGGTCTGTCGACCATACACACCCTGGTGTCAGAGTTCTTCGGAACCGCTTCTCGGCCTCAGACGTGGTTCCTTTAACGACCACCAGATGGCAGCCGGGACCAACGGCTTAACGTGCCTTCCGACTCACGGAATCATCTGTATTATCAGACAATCAGGTGATTCAAGCCTGCAAACACTAAAGTGATCGAGGTGTTTCAAGTTTAACCTAGAAAAGATTGATTAACGATTTCAGTCCTAGATCATAGTCCAGCCGGCCTATTTGCTAACCCAGTATCCAACGTTTTTATAGTCACTTCAAAATACATTGCGGCTTTCGTATGATTGACTATTTTTACCAAAGACATATAAAAGGCAATGTATTTTAAAGTGACAATTAAAACGTTCTACACTGAGTTAGCAAATAGGTCGTTGCTCGTCTTTTTATTGGCAACCCTATAAGAGATAAAATAAAGATGACTGATTCCTATGGGTGACGCAAAATTTATATTACCTTTGTGATGGCCATTATTAAAGATGGCAAAAAACACCACAAAAACGTGTTTTTACCGAAGATTATAGAAACCTTCCTCAATTCGAGTTTACGATTGTGAGTAATAATAACAAAAGTTGCGCAACTTGTGTTGTGTACAATAAGATCGCCATTTTCCTTGAACTTTAACCGCATTAATTTCCAAAAGAATATCAAACGAAACTAGTTTGATGTTGATATTTGCTATGCTTTGATAAAACGAAGCAGATTTGGCAAAAATGTTAAGCAAATATAATTATGTTATTGTCCTTTTTATTTTAAATATTACACAGATCGAGCTAGTCCCAAAGTTGTGAACTTGTGTAGGATACTAAGTCAACGACACCAATTTTATTTTATAATAGATGAAACACCCAAGATCTGAGACCAAGCTGAAAAATATCGTTTTCCATAATTGCCTGGCCGGGGGTTGAACTTAGGTCCCTGCGGTTAATAGGCACTTGCGGTACCACTGAGCCACGATCAAAATTAAATATTTCATTTTCTTCTTTGGGTATTGTGTAAATTCCATAAAAATAATGCAAAATTGCAGTCAGACGATCATTTATTTTCTGACAGTCCTTGGGCAATATCATAGTAACAATTCAAATTTTATGCAGATATGTTAGTGAGTCTCTTTATGTCTCCACTCCATACATTCTAAACACCTAAACAGGTTTGGATATATCGTTAGAGCCATTGCTTTATTCCAAGTGACATAAGCTATAATTTTTTGGCAGCGCAATCATGTTTTTTATTTTTCTTTGAAATGATTTTGTAAGTTGATTGGTACGACTACAATTTAATTTTGTTTAAAACTACAGATACTACGAGTAAGGTGTGAAATAAATAAAAAAACATATTACGCTATTCGGAAATCTTAATGATTAGCAAAAAGATTGCTATCGAACTCTACATTTCAACTTTACGAGTATCCATCCTCATCCCTATTTACTAAATGCACGATCGTTGGGTGACTCATTCCCTCAACAAGCCAAAAAGCACCATCTTATTGCTTCATTCGCTCCAAAAAAGGACCGAAAGGATCAGCAAACACATTTATGGAATTCCTCAAATTCGTCCTCGGAGGGCGCCGCGCGAAAATAAACGAGGGCGGCCAAGGTCATCCCGTGAACTTGACCTTGATCAGTACAACCTTACAAATACTCGACACAAATTAGGTAAAAACAGATGTGGCACTTTTTACGTGCTTATTTCTTATCAGGTTTACAAAGATGTTAATAAACATCAGTGACATGATACATGACATTAATAGTTTTTTACCAGAAAATTCGAGAGAGCAGAGAAAAGTAGGATATTTGTGCGTTACAGATTCTTTGTCTCACACGTACACACGCTCTTGTGTGTGTTACATGACAGAATATCTTTAGACAATCTCTTGACACTGCTTACTGCACTTGTATAATTTTCCATATAAAATCATGAGTTTTCGTGCTCTCGTCCGTTCAAAAATATCATACCCAAACCGCAACTTGGGCGTTACCATAGAGGTTATAAGAAATAATATAATAAAATCTACTGTACTAAAGCGAACTGAGCTTATGAGATGTCTCATTCTAATTAATTTGTGCTCGTGTTTCGTCGTGGTGTCGAATTAAAACACTGATGACATGACTGGCTCATTGTTTAATGATTGCTGGATTATTCCAAAGCGTATTGTTTTTCTGACGAACTTCATTAGATTTATTTTCTTTTCGAGAGTTATTGAAGAGCTTCTGTGGATTTCTTTAAGAATATGTTTCCTTAATACTCACGAAGTTCTCCGAAACACGAAACTATCAAATAAAAATTGAAAGTGATGTTAGGAAATAACAGATGTAATCAGCAACATGATTATGAATGATTTCCTTATCAAAATCTGTCGCATATGTATGAAAAGGTTTAGCAAAATAGGTTCTTGCACATGTTGTTCCTGCCGGCCTGCGAGAAGACAACACAGATGCTTCTCATCCCGCGCAGATCGTAAAAGCCCATAGAAAACCAACCTCTTTTGGAGGACTTATTATACAAATATCACATGACGTGTGTAGGTGTGTTCGTGACATTTCCATTAAAGTTTTGTCTCCCGCTCGTTATCCGGGAGCTTTGAAAGGCCTCTTTGTCGAGAGTCAACTCAGCTTAAGATGTAATATCGAGGATCTTTGTCGGATATCTCCGTGAGTTTGGTCCGCCATTGTGTGCGTAGAGCACGATGCCTGCGGGTTCACCCGCGTACAATAAAGTCCGTCAGAGTCAAACATTATCTAGCACTAGCTGTTGCCCGCAACTTCGTCCGCGGTAATTTCTGATTATGATTATTTAGGTATTTTCTTAGTATACATAAATATTTTTTCTCCGTTTTCAAAACATTTTTTATTGAGGCTTCGCTCCTATTGGTCGCAGTGTGATGTTATATAGCCTAAAGCCTTCCTCAATAAATGGACTATCCAACACAAAAATAATTTTTCAATTTGAACCAGTAGTTTCTGAGATTAGCGCGTGCAAAGAAACAAACTCTTTATAATATTAGCATAGATGCTCCTATAAAACGAGAAATGTACTATCTGCTCCAATTCGTGCGCAAATAGTAAAAGCCAGTCGAGGGATCACCTCAGGAAACATGATATAGGCGATGCGATCGTCAACTATTCGCTCCATGCTGATGCCCTTTCCCAACTGCTCACCATCTCGCTACACGCTGTTAATGACTCTAGGATCTGTCTACTCTGTAAGGGGGTTGGGACGTAATTAGAATAGAATAGAATATACTTTATCGCACCAAAAAATTGTCAATATAATATAATATAATATAGAAAACAAAAAAATACTAAGTTGGTACAAAGGCCTATGGCTTATCGCGATCTGTGCCAGTCGACCTTAGGGTAGATGGACGGACAGAGTACATACGATTGGCGATGGCGCAGAAGATATACGAGTGAAAAACAGGCATATATTTTTCGTCTTCTTTTTAATTAAGCACGCAGACGAGCACCTGCAACATGCTTGTATGCCTGCTTAATTTAAGGCGAGGCCTCAAATGTTTGGTACCTTCGCTCGGCAAAGGACTGATCAAGTGCGCGCAAGGGATAGCGCTTGGCGGTTTAGCCCGTGAATGATGAGATAGGAGATAGTCTCGAGTCGCTCAAAGAAAAAAACGTAAGCGCCAAATTCGTTATTTCTATTTTATATAAAATCAGACCGGTCAATTGTATTTTCATATTTACATTTTAATGAATTACTAATAACCTATCTTTTAGTCTAAAAATCATTATTTCATTCGTCGCATTTGAGCTACAATAACAAAAACTCTGCGAACGAAGACCATTTTTCAAAAAATATTTCTATCGAGAAAATTTTATCAAAACGTGTTTTCATCTTCAATTTTTGGAGATGAAATAGTCAAAAATCATATTACTTAGATTTGAAACTCCTAATTTAAGTATTTTGCGAGATAAATAAGGTTCAGAACGACCTTATTTACAGTGGTATCACCTTAAGACTACCTGTTAACAGAGCGCTGTCGGCCTTTTAAATAGAAAAATGGAAAGAGACCCAAGTCATAGCTTCAGGGAAAAACAGTGGAAGGAACTCATTCCATAACTTATACACGCGAGAATAAAATATCAAAAGACACGTGTTATTGAGAATCGCAAAAAAATCTTTAAAAAAACAGCGAACTTTCTCCTCGGTATTTGCTGAAAATGCTTACACAAAATCACCTTAATTTACTAATATTAAAAGATGTGTGTAGGTGTGTTCGTGACATTCCCATTAAAGTTTTGTCTCCCGGCGGCGCGTTATCCGGGACTAGGGTTGCCAGATGATCGGGATTCATTGGGGTAGTCCCGAAATTTCATATGATGTCCAGCCAGAGCTAATATAAATATATTTTTTTTATACTTTTTTGAATTCTCTAAAGGTTAACAAATTAGTGGAATCTATAAACTCAGAAATAAATTATTATCTTCACTACGGGAATTAACGAGATTATTTTTGCGATTTATCTGATATTTCGGCAACATTGCAGTTGCTATCTTCACAGAGTCTTGTAAGTCTGGTAGTGACAATAAAAGTGATTGTGACCGCGATAGCTTAAAATCGTGAATATTTTAGGTGTCACATTTGTTTTATACATGGTGAAATTCTGATCGTTCTGGACCCTAAAAGGGGTGATTCAGCACGTCTATATGAACAACTTTTCCTATGGGACCAATGCTGGGATATCAATTTTTTTTTGCCGTGCCCATACAAATTGCCCAGGCGGCCGATCATTTTTGTATCGAACTGTCCATTTTTTTTTTTGAGTTTCCTGCAGTGGTCCCGTAGAAAATGTAGTCCATATCGACGGGCTGAATCACCCCTATAAGGGTCCAGAACGATCAAAATTTCACCATATATATTATCTCATAATTTTGTTGTTATAACTTTAATTTTAAATATTGTTTAAGGATTTTTTGCATTCACTATGCTATTTTGATATGCTCTTCATAGGTCATACATAGACCTTTGCATAGAAGGTTGCTGATTCAAATCCTGCTCACGTGGATTTTTTTCACCACATATTATTTCTTATATAATAAGTAAAGTAAGACATTATTTTTTTTAAATTTTATTTCGTACTTTTTATTTATGACGACTTTAATCCCAAAATCATGACTGAAGTTTTGCCCAGATATTTTGGTCATTCCATCAGGTAACCCTATCCGGGACCCGGGCTTTGTAAGGCCTCATGTCGAGAGTCAACACGGATTAAGATGTAATGAGGGACATTGTCGGACATTCGCCATTGTGTTGGAAAGTAGCATAGCTAGTCTCCTGCGGGTTCACTATCATCACTATCATTTTAAACAGTCATGTAAAAAGACATCATAGAGCCCATTTGAAAGTAACAAGAATATTAAAAATCACGAATAGTATCTCGGTATATATTATGTTATCTCTGCATTAAATTACTCGTAACAAAGTAAAGCAATAAATAATGAAGACCATTACATACATACGTACATAATACATATATTAACTCAGAAAACACGACACTCCATTTTAGACAGGCATGTAAAAAGACATCAACGAGCGCATTAAAAAGTAACAAATAATATTTAAAATCACGAATAGTTTTCTCAGTATTCATAAACTGTTAGATATGTTAATGTCTGCACTGTATTACTCATAACATAGTTAAGCAATAAATAATTAAGACCATTACACACGTACATAATACATATATGAACTCAGAAAAAAGACACAACGGTATCATTGTAAACTGACAAATAATATTTAAAATCACGAATAGTTTCCTCGGTATACATAAACTATTAGATATGTTAATGTCTGCATTAACTTATTCATAACATAGTTAAGAAATAAATAATTAAGACCTAACATACATACGTACATATTACATATATGAACTCAGAAAAAGACACTAACAGTCCCATTGTAAACTGACAAATAATATTAAAAATCACGAATAGTTTCCTCGGTATACATAAACTATTAGATATGTTAATGTCTGCATTAACTTATTCATAACATAGTTAAGAAATAAATAATTAAGACCATTACATACATATACATATTACATATATGAACTCAAAAAAAGACACTAACGATCCCATTGTAAACTGACAAATAATATTTAAAATCACGAATAGTTTCCTCGGTATAAACTGTTAGATGTTAATGTCTGCATTAACTTACTCATAACATAGTAAAGCAATAAATAATGAAGACCAACGAGCTGGCTGGCGGCGGCGTGGGAACTCAACATTATGATAATTTCAACTATTTTGTCTGTGTTTCAAGATGAACAGAATTTGTTACAGACCGCAGCCTAGTCTTCAAAATAAAAGTGTGATAAATTGTGACCTAGTATCACTTTCCCATTAATCTAGTAGTAATGGTAAGTTCTTTACTTGTTTTTGAGGAGAAGACTGACAAACATACATTAGCATTTATTATTGCACTAGCTTTTGTCCCTCGGTCCCTCGCTAATTATAGATTTTTCCGGGATAAAAGCTAAGATGTGATAAAATGTATGCTACTTCGTTCATATGTACAGGTTAATTTAAAACTAGCTTTCACCCGCGGCTCCGCCCGCGTCTACGTCGATCCCTCAGGATCAGTTATTTTTCCCGGGATAAAATGTACACTATGTCCTTCTCCGTACCCCAGACAACGGATATTTCATGACGATCGGTTCAGTAGAAAAGGGGTAAAGGCGTAACAAACAAACTCACTTTCGGATTTATAATATTTGTGAGTAATGGTTAGGAATTCCTTAACTTATTGATAAGTTTTATTCTAGTAACGACACTAATGATCAATAAAGAAAGGTTAAATCAAATACGTACTCACATTAGATCAATGAAAAATACTAAACATTGTAAATAAATACTACTCTCTGATTTCAAATCCAAATAATTAATTTATAACTCCATCTCGGGTCCATTGAGCCCAATCAATCGGATCTGACGGCGCTATATCGAGTTATGGCCTGGATAGCTCGTGTTCAGACAATTTAGATCGACTTGTCTCGGTTACATAATCAAATTTATTAGTCCTTTCACAAGTTCAGAAATACTATTACTATTTATATAAAAAATATACTTGACTTCGCGAACATTTATTTTAATATCTCATAAACTACGGAAACGATTTTGATGTCCAACGAACTTGAAAATTGTTCTTAATAACTTGATTGGATCATAGGAGGCCTATATTATTTATAGCGATACTAGCTTTTGCCCACAGCTCCGCCTGCGTTTATGTAGATTCCTCAATAACAGTATGTTTCCGTGATGAAAGGTACTCCATGTCATTCCCTGGGCTTTGAACTACCTCTAAATCAAATTTCATCGTAATTGGTTTAATAGTTGAAGTGTGAAATGGTAACAGACAGACAAACATTAGTATCAAAATCAAAACGTTTATTCAGAAAATAGGCAATAGTTTCGGAACCAACCACTGCAAAGAAGAAACGCCGAAAAAAACTCTTTTCATAGGTACATTATTATAAATTTAATCAAAAACCCGTTCAGATGGGGTTTTTATTTTGATGACTATTTTCCATATTCCTTCTATTAAGTATGTTTATCCATAGTATGAATGGATATAAATACTCGTACATATAAAATCAAATGTATTTTTATTCCTATTTGGTTTGAATAAATGAATTAATTGACACCTCATCCATCTCAGGTCGATTAACGCAACCAATTGAATCTGCTCGCACGCTCCACCTAAAACAGGCTGTATTCAATCACTCTATCGTGTTTACTTAATGTGATTTCTCTAATTGGCTTAGTTACATAATCAGATTTAGTCATTTCATAAGTTTAGAAATACTATTTATATGGGGGACCTGTGAAAAACATTCGTAACTTCGCGAATATTTATTTAGCTCAGAAACTACGATACCGATTTTGATGTCCTACGGCAATATTATGTTTCGTCAAAAACATAGAGAAAGTATCCACGGAACGTTTCGTCAAAAGGTGCGTAGATAAATATATATACGCAACATGCTTCGTCAACATTTTTAATCTAAAAGGCCGCCCCGGGTCGTTCCTGTCCCAAAGGTTCCCATTATACTGGCCGCATTACCTCGCTGAATTGCAATGGATGGAGAGCCTTTGAGCAAAATACGATACGGAGAGTCCTACGAACTTGTAAATTAATACTAATTTTATCTACATCATTTTCTAATTTTATTTTAATTGGAGATAGAGTTATAGCGAAGTAACATACATATAAAAATGTGTTTTATCCAAACTTGAATTAATGATTGAATTTACATTTCCATCTTAGGTCGATTAACGCAACCAATTGAATCTGTTTGCGTTCTCCATCTAACACAAGATGTATTCAATCACTCTATCGAGTTACTCGTGTTTACTCAATTTGGTATATCTTGCTTGGTTTGGTTACAGATTAAGTCCTTCCATAAGTAGAATACTATTTATACTGATATAAGTAACGTATAATGCAATAGGGGAAAGGCTCATATGAGAGTGAATAATTTCCTTTTTTTTTAATCAATGCCCCCCGGAGTACTACCTTCTTAAAAAATACTTCTTACCTTATTTTCGTATATCTTAGAATAACTGCAGATTGTAGTTCGCAGTTAGTAAAATCTCAGGGTAAAATTTGTGGTATATGTTATTCCCATTACCCATAAACCATTCCATAAAAAGACATTAAATATATAAGTACTATAGAAGGGCTATTGGGAAGATTCGCATTTCGCATACAATGAATTAAGCCTTATTGGCAGTCGTTCTCATAAAATTATAAAGAATATACCTATTTATGGATTATACATGGGAAAATAAGCGAAAAACATTTATAAATTAATTTCTATAATATCATTTGTTGAATTTTTATATGTATTAATTTATCATTCGGCATATTTCTTAGCAATTCGTTTCAAAATTTTAATTTCCATGATCTGTCAGGTTAAGGTCTACATCTGTTACTGAGTTGTACTAAGGTCGTCTTTTGTGCTTTCTTTTGGCCTCAAATTTTAGTTTCTATTTCCTCAATAGTACTTAAATATTGAATCTCTTTGATTCTATACAATACAAACTGTAATACATTTGGAGAGAGGTCGATTTGTCTGAGTGCAGCAGATATTCGTAGCAACACGCCCGCCGAAATCTGCAGGGCCATAGACCACATATATTTCGATAGATAACATCACATATTGAGATACTAAACCTCTCTATTGTAAACTTGTTTGTAGACTACACAGTACATAGATTTAAAACAGTAAGCTACATCATGTGAAGGGTGAGCGGTAGACGAGTACACGCGATACCTACTCTCTAATTTTTGAATCTTACGGTTTATAATATTTTGATTGTCACTTCATAATACATCGCGGTTTTGGTATCATTGTCAATTTTTATTTAAGATATTTATACCGTAATGGGTATCCATTACTACAACATTGTAGTGACCATCAAAACGTTGTAAACCGTAGTTGTCAAAAGTTAGTGAGTAGAGGTAAGTAGCCTGGTGATACATGTCAACATCGCCCATGGAGATCTGTAACAACAGAGTTGTTAACAGATCGCTGCCGGCTTTTTAAATAGGAATGCTACGAGTATCTTTTGAAGGAAACCTGAATAAGCATCGAAAAAAAAAACGGAAGACACGTATACGTCGTTGCCATCCGTAGCTGCTAGTACTATGATAAGCTTTTTATAACTAACACACACGACTAAGAAACAAAATAATGAAATTATATCTATTTTGCAGTTTGTCTGTACAAAGTATCGCCAAGTGCACGCTGCAATTTATTCGGCGTAACTCTGCAAGGACAATATGTAGCCTCTCACTCAAAGATTAGAGAACTAAAATAAATTGGCCTTGGCATATTTGCAATAATGTGTTGAATCTGTATCCTCTATCATATCTGTTGTTGTTGCACGCTCGATGGCTAACATAACGTGTTCCACAAAATTATGTAAATTGAAATTGTATATAACATGACACCAGAAAAAAAAAGAAAAGATGAAAATATAAAATATCATACAGGCAAGTAGGCAACCAATAATATCGAAAAGAGTTTCTTTCGGCGTCGTCTTCTCTGCAGTGGTCGGTTTCGAAACGCTAGTAGTTTGTAGCTTTTGAACAATAATTAATAATTTGAATATAATTTAATAAGTATTATTTAAAATTTAAATTGACGTGAAAAAGTGCCTGGAAAGCCTGGCTAGGGTCTATTTGGTAGTTGGTCTGTGTCGAGCGTTGCCAAGTGCACCCCGCGATTTATTCCGTGGTAGCAGCTGCGACGCCGGCTCAGATGCAGTTGTACGTGGCTGCACTGCAATGATACAGTATCTAGTCTTTCAGGCAAAGTTGGGAGAGCGCTGTAATAACACATTGTTAATACGTATTTACATAAATAAATCTGATAATTTTTGAGATTTTATCATATAATTCATAGTGTAAACGTGTTATCAAGCCAAATGAGGTTTGACGACGATGAGTATATCATACATATAATAAAATAGTATCGGATTTTTCTGTCTGAATATCTGTCTGTATGAGTTTCACACAAAAACCACTGAATTAGATTTACTTGTTTGTTTGAGGGTTTCTTTAATACCAGTTGTTTATCTTATACATACTTTATCCCGAAAAGTTGTAAGGTTAATTCAGGAATAATCTCGCGAGTGAAGCCGTGGGCTAAGGCTATTATTGTATAATTATTAGTAGTCTTATACAATGTGTCATCGATGTCGGAGCCTTAAGTGGTATGATGTACCGCAATTTTTATCGACAAATCACCCGCCATCATTGCTTTTTCTGGCTCTGTCTATCCCATTGGGGAAAAAGAAGTGATAGTTTGTATGTATTAACGAGAACATTATGGCCACCTTCCGATCTAAATTTATTAGATACATACATATATCCTTATGGTCATTATCGAACAAGTTCATTGCCATCATTATACCTACTGCGACTCTGACAATCCGATTTACATGTGTTGCATAATTTTAGCTCATTCGCACATCGGGAAGTGGGTGAAATTTGATTTGCAAGATTCCATTACTGACATACACTCCAGGACAAATAAAATTATATATATATATATAAAAGCGAAAATCACTCACTCATCACGAAATATCGAAAAGTCTTAGCCAATGAAGATGAAATTTGGAAGAAGGGTAGATTGTGGCAAGAGACGTCCGCTAAGAAATAATTTTTGGAAATTCCATCCCTAAGGGGGAGAAATAGGAGTTGCCAGTTTGAAATTTTTAATACATTTTAGTAGATAGTAGAAATTTTATTAGATTTTGTAAACTACATTTTGAAGCGAGACACATGACGTTTTTGAATTAGTGGTTAGTAAAAAATTATAATTCATTAATTGGATTTAAAAAAATTGCATTTCCGGTGGTGCACTAAAGGTTGCAAAGTGAGTTTGTTTGTTTGTTTGCTTGTTACGCTTTCATGCCTTTATTACTGACTCGATCATCATGAAATTTTGCATACACGTCATCTGGGGTGAAACGGAGAAAGACATAGGATAGATTTTGTCCCGGGAAAAGTACTGCTCTCGAGGGATCTACATTAACGCGGGCGGAGCGGCGTGCGAAAGCTAGTAACTATATATCTTATACCTTGAAACGAGCAATTTTTGTATACTTATTTATATATTTATATGTATGTATGTAAATTTATTTCTATGATCTCGGAAACGGCTCTTACGATTTCCTTGAAATTTAGTGTATGGGGGTTTTCGGGGGTAAACAATCGATCTAGATAAGTCTTCTGTGTGGGACAACGCGTTTTTTCAAGTTTTCACGCGTTTTTCTTTATATGGTCGCTAATTTCATCCTGGCAGCGACAGCCCGTCTGGTCCAGCGGGATAAGACGCGGACGACAAGAAACGAGTATAGGGTTCGAATTCCGCTCGGTGACTTACTTTTTTTTTTTTTTATATGTACAAGTTTATATTTTATTTTCATTGTTTTTAGACGAGTTGAAAAAAAGCCTGCCAAGCTGTTGGTTAAAGAATCCTCGGGAGAGGCCCTTGTCCAGCATTAGACTTCTTACGGTGGAAATGAAGATAGAGATTCAATATTCATCAGCTCCATCTGTCGACACCAAACAATTCATAAAATCCATATAATTTTCTGTCTGCTCTGGCCAAGTATGGCTCCGGTAGTACAGAAAGGGTCCTGCAGTGGAGACTAAAAAGGCTTGATGATGATGATGATGATATAAAGGCACGATAAGAAAAGGGAATGGGCGAAAATTATGAGAATCATGACAATAGGCGATGCAGCTAGCAACCCATCACTATTTCGATTCCATTTTCCAAATTTACACCCCCCACCAACACGCTAAACGTGGCCTTTCCGTCTTATGACCTTAGGCTCTGTCTACCCCGTAAGGGATAAAGACTTGATAATATGTATGTATAAGACTAACCTTAAACATTAAAAAGTGTCAAAGTAAGTTTTTAATTTTGCCAAAATTCCCTTCACAAAGTTTATTTTTTCTCGTTATATTTGAAAATGCCGAGATTAAGATCCAATTTCGCATTTATTTCATTATGAAATACGGCTCGTGAATAAGAAATGACTGAATTTTTCAAAATTAAAAATATTTATTGCCGAGGTTACAAATTAATACTGGTCAAGTGTGAGTCGCGTTAGTCCATACACCATACAATATTTGACTATAAAATCTGTGTCCTGCATGGTGATGTAAAAGAACACTTAACAAGCGACAGCTTTTGTTGTTGTTAGTTATTGTAAACACTGTTGTTGTTAGTTATCTGTGGTTTGACGTCTCAGTAATAAATGAGCAACCTTATCAGAATCGAGAAAAATGACAAAAAAAACACGTGTTTTTATGGGACGCCGCTTTTATTATTTATTTTATTTTTATCATTTTTTGTTATAGCTGGTATAGATATACACATTCTATGAAAATTTGACTGTCTATCCTTGTTTTACTGTCCTTTTACGGTTCAATAGATACAGCCCTGTGATAGACAGACGGTCGATCGGACGGACGGTTTAGTAATAGCGTTCTCTCTGGGTACGGAACCCTAAAAACCTCGCAGTTTGCTAAGCGAAGATAGCATTACAACACAAAGCTGTCAACGCTGTACTAATGAATGTGCTTTGTGTGCAGAAAATACTATATGTCTGTCTGTGCGGCCTTCACCTGCTTTAACGATTTATAAAACGTTGCACTTTGTTAATTATGTTACCTTTTGTTAGTCTATTCATTTAGTTGATAAAAGTATTTATTTCTAGCTACTGCTCACATTTAAAAAAAGGTTGTCTGTAAAATCTAATCATTAATAATTTTACGTAATAACGGTGGAAGAGAGATAGATGCGTCACAACAAGCCGAACGCTTACGCTGATCGTGCCTCTCTCGCGCTCTCGCTCGCACACGTGCAAACGACGTTCGTCAATTTATAAAACGTTATCAGGTTAAAACTGTTCACATATTTTCTGATACTTGTACTTAATGGTTCTGTGGCAATCCGAGTAGGTATGGCGTCGGGCAAGCGGCCAGGTTTACAAACTTTGCCGAATCGAAATACAGTATAAATAGCATAAAGTAACATACATCGGACCGGACCTCGGTTTCCGACACACTTTATACAGACAATGATACAACCGGGGACACACTTAAGAGTCGGCAACGCATTAGCCTCTCCTCTGGTGTTGCAGATGACTTTCTATCAGGGGGCTCGTCTGCTCATTTGCCGTCAAATATAAATAAAAAAAAAACACCGGTACTTATATTTCTACTTACAAGGCCCTAACTTCATTGGAGACTTCTAAAACAATCTTCAAGATTCTTCGCCTTCACTTTCGAAGCAGCTGTAACCGAACTTTTTATTCTATCCAGCACGAAGATCCAAGAAAAATATGACAGACAAATTTCGAGCAAACTTCCCTAACGAATTTCGATAACGCAGAGTCAGGCAGGGCGTCTAAATCGCGAGTTGCTTAAACTTTGATTTACGGGGGTGTTACGGCCCGCGGGCGCGTTTAGAACTCCATAAATTGGCACTGTTTGTCTTTCGTAGTCGGCTAACGGACCAAGTATTAAATGCTCACTTTTTAGAACTCGTTAGATTAGGGCTGGCACTTCCTCGTATTTTACTTTCTATTCCATTTGTGAAGAAACACTTTTAATGCACTTTGCTACATTAAAATGAAATTTTGTATTTGAATAATTATATTTTTTGCAGAGACCAATTGAATCGTATGGCCATATGTAAAAGTATTATATGTAAAATATAAGTAATTTACAGGAGACATACTTAAACATTAAAAATAGCACGGTATACTATTAAATTGTAAAAAAAAGTTGGTTGTTTGTTAAGTCAGTTTACGGACGATAATTTTACGTGATAACGGTGGAAGATAGATGCGTCACAAGCCTAACTCTTAGGCCGATCGTGCCTCTATATCGCTTGTTCCGCGCTCTCGCTTGCATATGGAACGTGACACTTTTACGTGCGAGCAGCCGGCGTTCATAGATAGGCGTCATCATGTCAAAATATATATAGTTTCTTACACATTTAGTAACATATTAAATTTTTTACAATTCAACCAAATACAATGATAAGTATATCATATTTATAAAGAAAATAATTAACAAAGTATTCGTAGCAGGTGCTGCTCTAGCGAATATATTAACCCTGTTTCTAATCCAGCAGTGATCCAAACACGACATCTGAATCGGCTCGCTGGATTGAAAATTAACGGGATTATTTCGCAATTAGCGACTCGAATCCAACCGGATTTGTACGCGTATATTAATTAATATGCCGTAATCAATTTCATAAAAAAAAATAATGATGATGATTTAGATGTCGATATCAAATGTAGTATAAATTTTGTTAAAAGATTGGGCATTTTACCTCATGCCCCAGGTCAGCAAAGTTAACAGGAAAATATTCACACCGGCGGTATCGCTTAGCAGATTTCGTATCTTTCTACCGATTAAAACTAAAATTGCGTTAGCGCGATCCCTGCTTCCCAAATCCAACCAAATTCCTATACTTCTCCTGCTTTTAAATGCTTCCGTTGGGCAGCAGTGTTGGAAAACACAAAGCCAAAGAAACTGCGCTCGCCAGTCCGTTTGCCAAGCGTGGTGAGTATGGCTCGCATGGAACGAAGATTCCTTGGGAAAAACCTTTGTCCAGCGTCGGACTTCTTACGACTGAAAGACCTAAAGAAGGTGAAGACCTAGGGAATCAGAGGTTGAAAGGAAAAAGCCAGCAACATAAACGGCTGTATTTGACCAGGCCCACATGCGGCTGTAGTGCCTAAGATGATGATGATGAGACTGATTGAATAAAAATGAGAGAAAGGTTAAAATTTACTAATTACTAATTATTGAAGTAGGCATTTGTCTCCCATCTCACCTGATGGTAAGTGATGATGAAGACGAGGATGCCACATGCTTATTCAAGAGATACCCATTTATTCTTTTGAATGTCCCGGGATTGTACTTGTCTGGGAATATAAATGCAGGCAATTCATTCCACACCTATAAAATAAAATAACTTTGCTTTATACTCAAGAGGAAAATCATTATGAAGATTCACATAACACAGTACAGTGGGACCTATCTACAAACCCAATCGAAGCAGGCGACTGGGGACTAAAATGTTACGAACATACATACCTGCTGAAAATTAAAATTCAGTATCTAGTGTCAACCCTAGCCCGACAAATATAGCCATTAAATTTTTTACAGTATCCTGACATCTTAACTATGTTCAAACTTGACATTTCGCGGGAGGTCGACGACCGGACGTGGACCGGTCAATGGATCGAATCCGATAGGGTATGGACCAGTGTGACAATCTAATAGCTAATCGCCGAGAACATCTGCTCTTTTCAGGTTTAAGAAATAGAGGAACTTTTATCTATACTTCTATATCTATACTTCTTTACTTAATATTATAAAGAGGAAAGATTTGATTGTTTAATCGAATAGGCTCTGAAACTACTGGAACGATTTGCGAAATTCTTTCTCCTTTAGAATCTTACATTATCCCCGATGAACATAGGCTATTCAAATACCTATATCTTCCCGTGCGAAGTCGGAACGGGCCGCTAGTATAAATAAATTTACCTGTATGAATAATTCAATATCACTGCAGTCTGCAGCGATATTCAATATAGACAAAATTTTGAGTCAGCAGTGCAGACTTTAAATTACTAATATGAAAGTATGCGGAGATGTTTTTTTAATTGTGCAGACAGACGAGCATACGAAACATCTGATGGTGATTGTCATAGTCGCCCATAGATAATTGCAATATCAGAGTTATATTTTGAAAATAGTTTTACTATTGCCTTGTGGTATCCGGCAGAGTAGAATAGGACCACTCCAAGTCTTCCCGTGGATGTCGTAAGAGGCGACTAAGGAAATACAAGCTAAACAAAGCTTATAAACATCTAAGACACATCTCCAACCCGTCTGGCCAGCGTGGAGAGTGTAGGCCAAGTCCTCTGGCTGCTCTGGCCAAGTATGGCCCTAGTAGTACAGAGAGGGTCGTGCTCCTGTAGTGGAGACTAAAAAGGACCTGATGATGATGATGATGATTTATACTATATAGACTATAGTTTCGGACTCCTGACGAGTCCGAATCTATAGTCAGCAATCCCGACAAAATAGCACGTGAGTGACCCGTTTTCAAAATATAATGTATTTATCTCACGTTAGTTTTAATGATATAATATCAGAGTTGTTAACAGAGCGCTGACGGCCTTTTAAATGGGAAATTACCCGTCTTAAAACAGTGGAGGGAAGCTCATTACACACGCGAGGAAAAAGATCTAGAGAAACTTAAAAAATATGCACGGATTTTGATTAAACTTTAAAATGTTTTAAGGTTAGGCATTAGAATAACACATAGGCTATACAATAACGCGGACGAAATCGCGTGCAAAAGTCATATATTGCATATAAGCACCGTGTTTGCTCACCCAAAATAAGTTACTGCGGACTCAGACTTTGTAAGAGAACATATAGTACCATCAGTTGCAGACGCGCTAGTGAAAGTGCTCCCACGGCATGCGAATGGGTTCAACGACCTCCGTGACCTCGCATCTCAGTTGCTACCATCTTACATCACTTGCAGTTCTAGATGATGCACCTTAGTGCGTCCTGACCTTTATTGAAATACCTTCGCTGTTAGACTATTTTAGGCACCACCTGCCTTTATCTATATCATCATTACAACAGCAAAAAGTCCACTGCTGGACAAGGGCCTCTCCCAATGGAAGGATATTGCCATACTCAGCACAATTGGTTGGCGAGCCGAGTTTCCTTGGCTTCTTGGCCGGGAATCGAAGCCGGCTCTGTGTAGAGGCTGGAGCGTTAACCCCTGCGCCATAAAGGGATTATTCGTCAGTTGTGTTGTGTCACAGGTGTAAGCCATATATGTATAATAAAATAGGCCTTTTAAGACACTGTTTCACGTCAATTTTACTAATTTACATATTAAAATTGTTATATTAAAAGTATTGTGTAAAAGCTACACATACACACTAAGAGTTTCGGAACCGACCACTGCATAGAAGAATTAGAAGTAACTCCGAAAGAAACTCTTTTCAACAGTATTGGTCGCCTACTCGCCTGAAGGGCTTTGTATGATATTTACTAAAATTATAAACGCAAGTTTGTTAGTATGTATGGATGTTTGTTACTCAATCACTCTAAAACGGCTGAACGGATTTTGACGAAATTTTGCACACAGATATGTTATTGCCTGGATTACCACATAGGCTATCTTCCAACCCGTTTCAACGTGAGCGGAGCCGCGGGCAATGTTTTGAATATTTTCCTGATTTTTTTTTCGATTTTCTCCTTTTTTGTTTATGAAGTGTCAATAACACTGGTGGGATAGTGTCAATTAATACTAGATAAGTATCAAAAGTCAGCATAGAGCCACTTAGTGCAGCGTCCTTGCTCTTTGCCAGTCACGACTGGGAACCGTTATATTCGCACGCATTGTGCAATAATGCACTTCTTGCAGTGTCAGTTTCTAATGCTATAATCCCAGATTGTTCCATTTTGTCGCTGCCAATAGTATTTCTCAGCAACAGACGGAAATCATTAAAAATAACATACTAGTATCACCACGGAGGCATACGTAGTAACTGCCTCCGTGGTCCAGTGCTTAAGGCGTTTGCCTGTAGAACCGGGGGTAGTGGGTTCGATTCCCACGGTAAGCATATATTGATTAGTTGTTTCTAGTAGGTCATTGCAGGCTTGAATCACTTGATTGTCCGATAATAAAGATGATTCCGTGCTTCGGAAGGCACGTTAAGCTGTTGGTCCCGGCTGACATCTGGTAGTCATTAAAGGAACCACGTCAGAGGCCGAGACGCGGTTCTGAAGAACTCTGACACCAGGGTGTGCATGGTCGATTGACCGTGACACCTACACGAAAAAGAGATAGAAAAAGACACTTTTTTGAGCAAAGCTGGGCCATGGAAGTCCTTTATAATCGTCGCTTTGGGTCTATCATAGACACAGTCTACCACGTAACAAATATAGACGTCATCCGCTAACCCTAACCTATATTTTTCAGAGAAAGTGTTCCCACGCTTGTC
Source organism: Elegia similella (assembly GCA_947532085.1). Lineage (NCBI taxonomy): Eukaryota > Metazoa > Arthropoda > Insecta > Lepidoptera > Pyralidae > Elegia > Elegia similella. The sequence goes on from OX383939.1 coordinate 1,054,208, forward strand.
GATTTCATTCCCATTACCGACGATCCGCTTCAACTGTACTCGTACATACTGAAATGAACAATCTATTTCAAATGTGCGTAACGTAGTAATACAGTTCAAAGGATAATATCGTACGTAATGATGTACTTTACACGACTGTCCAAAAAGTAGTGTTATACTGTTATGAAATTTCGTACTGGACAGCCACTGCGACTGGAAAGCACATGTAGAACATGTATGTATAAAATTAAATCGCTTTGTATATGTTTTATATAAACTATCCAAAACCTCAAATCAAAGCACTATGTTATCTGCATATCATGGGTATGTGTGTTCAGTTCTCAAGTACGGGCTAATGCTATGGGGTAATTCTGTAGAGGTAAATAGAGCATTCATTGTACAAAAAAAATGCATTAGAGCTATGTGTGAAGTTGTTCCATGGCATTCTTGTAGACCTCTATTTCGGAAACTTGGTCTACTGACTCTACCCTGTTTGTATATTTTAGAGTGCAGCAAATTTGTTAAACAAAATGCAGAATTATTTGTAAAAGCTAAAGATATATATCCTAGGAACACAAGAAATCCAGAAAGAATTGTTTTACCAAAAGTACCACGGACAGCCATGTACCTAAAAAGTTGCTACTCTATGTGTGGGAGACTATTTAACGCTCTTCCTACGGACTTTAAGTCACTTCCAATGAATACATTTTCAAAGAAATTGAAAACCTGGCTGGTCGACAGATGTTTTTATTCAGTGACAGAATTTATGGAGAGGCGCTCTGACTAAACAAAGGACATGTTAATTTTACTTTGATTTTTCTTATTATTATTAAATTTCGGTTGACATTGTAATAATTTGACTAGAATTGTATACCATATTGTAATGTAATGACATTCAGTAATTATAAAAATTTACATTAATATTTGCTCGCCACACTTGGCAAAATATGTGATTCGTCTACTTACTGTACCAACTATGTTACCATATTTTAGGCAAATAAATTCTGATTCTGAAAAAAAAAATTAAGAAATAAAATATGGTGAAAAAATTTCAAGCGCCCGTTCTTCAATTTATGTGACGCTGTCGCGTCAATAACTTTCGAGGTGAAAGCGCAGAAAAGACATCAACCTGTTGGTGTTACTACACTTCGGTGATAATTAACAACAATTACCGATACGAACAGTTTTTGGTCATCTTGTCTAGCAATTTCTTCAGTTAAATAAGAAACCCGCGAAGTGCAAGTAGGACTCGCGCACGAAGGGTTCCGTACTATCGTTATTAATAAAAAGAGCAAAAAAACCATGTCTGTTGTATCGGAGCCCTCCTTTAATATTCATTTTATTTTTATTTAATTACTCGATCGATCTCTCCGATCCCTCCGGATTAGTACTTTTTCCCGGGATAAAAGGTAGCCTATGTAAGGAAATTTTGCATACAAGTTCTCTGGAGTACGGAGAAGGCTCCGTACTCCAGAGAACTTGTATGCAAAATTTCATGATGATCGGTTCAGTAGTTACAGCGTGAAAGCGTAACAAAAAATAAACAAACAAACTCATTTTCGCATTTATAATATTAGTAAGGTAAGATAAGGATTTATTTTTGAAGTGAATATATAACTAAATATTCTGTGAATATTTCAAGCGCCTACCTGTGGCCGTTATCAATATCGAGCAAAAACAAGCAAAAAATTTTATTTTTGTTTATTAAATATTTATTATATTCTATTTTTTAGTATTTGTTGTTATAGCGGCAACTGAAATACATCATCTGTGAAAATTTCACTGTCTAACTATCACTGTTCTTGAGATACAGTCTGATGACAGACGGACAGACAGACAGACGGACAGCGGAGCAATATTAATAGGGTCCCATTAACTTTTTGGGTACGGAACCCTAAAAACTAACACTCAATTGATTAATTAGAACTTAATTCACCACTAAACAGAATAAATATGTGTGAAAGACAAAAATAATAGGTACTCTGATTCGCCAGTTCGGTCAGCCAGTTCTCAGTTCGCCAGTCTCTGCCGGGAATACCCCACAAATTGCCTTTGATTGACCTAAAAATTACTCGGTAATGTCGTTTGTATGGGAAAGGGTGTCAATAATAGACTTTCCTTACTCAATTTGCTTTGAAACCGGATATATCGTTTAAATCATAGAAGTACAGAGAGACGCATTTTTTTTTATATCTATGGTTTAAATTGTTTCCGAACAAGTCGTTACTTAAAACAAAATACTTTATTATATTTTATTTTTAGTATTAGGTTAATTATTCTAGTATATATATTTCAATTTCTGTATAGGTTATGCTACATCTAATATAAAGACTTTAAATAAAAGAAGTGTATCAATGTACGGATATGTATGCGTATGTTCTTTATCCCACTGTGCTATAACTTCTAAATATATTTGGAACCGTAAGGTTGTGCTAGATCCTGTTCTGTTCTGTTCTGTTCTGTGCCCTCCCAGCCAGTGGTTAAACTGCAAGAGCGTAGGAAAGAGGTCCACCAGGGAGAGTTTGTAGCGGCGCTTATGAACACAAGTTGATGTGTTTACTCCTTTCACAGCTACCCCCCTCCGCGTTGGATCACGAATCCAGGCTCGAGAAACCAGTTGGGCACGTAGATAGGATTGGGAGTGTAGGGCTGTGCAGTCTGGATGGGGAGTGAGGAGGAAATGTGAACCGACCGAATACTTGCATCAAATCAGTATGGGGAGGATAGATACTATACTTGGTGTGTAATATATAAAAGGGAGGAAAGTAGGACTGCTTTGTTGTTGCGTTGACTTCATCGTTCTATTTGTCGTCTCCAGCCTCTTACTTCATTACGTTTTGTTCGTCGGTTCTCGTAAAAGATGTTTCTTCTATCGGTTTGTTGTGTTGTCTTCATGTTGGCTTTAGCCTGCGTGGTCCATGTGATGTTATCGACGCTGATCTGGGTCTTTTGCGCCTGCTGCGTCTGCAAATGACTGGTGAGAGCTGGGTGTGTGTTTGAGTTGATATCGAATCCTCCGATTCTAAGTCTGAATCCGTGTCTGTTTCTTCCACTTCGAATATCTTTTCTGCTTCTTTTTTGATGAGAGCTCTATTATTCGCTAAATTGCCCCATTCTTCCTTAGTTTTACTCGTGTAATTCGTGATGTCATGATCTAGAGAGTCTTCCCATGTGTAAATAGGACGCCCTATTTTGCGCTTATTTTCCTGGTGTTGGTAAGCTGCATGAAGTAGGTGCGGAGTCGGACGTCGTAATATGTGACCATAATAGGAAATTCTCCGTATTTTTATTATTTTTGTTATGGATTTTCCGCCTAAAATATCCTTAATTTTTCGTTTTGGGTACTGTTTCCCTGCATCTAACATTCCCCGTAGTATTTGCCGTTCGTATTTTCTCAGTCTCGATCGGTTAGCTTTCGTTAAAGCGGTCACGTTTAGACCATAGGTCATGCATGGTCTTATTACCATTTTGTATATTAATACTATGATGCTCCAATCTATTTTATTATCTTGTATGAATGGTAGTAGGACTTTGGAATTTTTTATTGCTTTGACACATCTTGTTTTGATGGTAGCCCTTCGATTATGGGCAGCTGTTATATAAGTTCCTAAATATTTTATCTCTTCTACCGGCTGGATTATGACTCCCCCAAGCACTCTGCGAGGTTGTTGTGCGGTTGGGGGACCGAAAGGATCGCGTACAACTAGTTTTGTTTTAGTTTGGTTTATAACAAGGCCGACTGAGTTTAATAACGTATTCATTTTGCCGATTATGCGATTAAGAACGTCTACTTCTTCACCAATCAATATAAGATCATCTGCAAAGGATAATATCATAGGTAGTTTTAGTTCTTGGTCTTGATCGAGTCTTACCGCTTCGTCTTCTTCCTCGAGCGTCTTTAGTACCTCGTCAATGATTATAGTGAAGAGTCTTGGAGATAGGGGGCAGCCCGGTTTGACACCCTTGCCTTTGCAAATTACCTCTGAGTTTTGTCCACACCATGAAATAAATGTTTCCTCGTTCATACACGCTTTTATTATTCTATTCGTAAGAGGTACGCCCACTCTGTTTACTAATATATCTTTTAGTGCTTCTAAATTTACGTTGTCAAAGGCTTTCTCGAGGTCAAGGGCCACGACAAACACGGCTGTTCCCTCTCTCCATTTTGTATCCAGTACCCGCCGGAGCGTAAAAATATGATCGTCTGTGGATCTATTATTCAAGAACGCTGCTTGATAGTTGCCGGGGGTGCTGGTGGCAGCATCGAGTTTTTCTAGTAAGAAATTTGCATAGATTCGGTATCCTACGTTGCATATAGATATTTTCCTAAAGTCGTTTATCTGTTTTGGATGTGGTTGTTTTCTTATTGGTACCTGTTTAGTGAGGCGCCATTCACTAGGGATTTCATTGTTTACCCATATCTTCGCCATTGCTTTTGTGAGTTCTGCTATAAATTCCGTTGGTGCCGCCTTGTATAACTCCGGCACGATGTGGTCGGTTCCTGGAACGGTTCCGTTTTTCATACGTTGTACTATTTTTTCAATATCGTCAGTGGTTGGGGGCTCCATTCCGGGAGCTACTTCCTCCGTTTCCTTAAACGTAGAGACATGTTTGCCTTGACTTTTTTTTAGGTCGGCAATCCAATTGGACATGGGTATGTAATACTTAGTCTGCGCTCGAGTAGACTTACTCTTGTGAAGTCGCAGGAATTTATAGGTTATTCTCATACGTAGTGATTTGTGAGTTTTACTAAGGCCCTTAAAAAAAACCTTGGTTACGCGCGCCCCTTCTTCATCCAAAATTCTTTTCAGATTGCGTCGTGCTTCCGTTACTTTTAGCCGTAGGGTATTGTCATGAGGACATTTAGATTTTTGAAAAATGGCCTTTTGAAGGTTAGCAAGTGCAATTCTGCTTTCTTTTGAGTTCGAGATGGGTTTTTGTAGTACATCGTGTGCGGCTTCTTTCAGAATACTATTAAGTGTATCCCATTCCAATGGGAAATTGTCGCTGGGTTGGCTAATTGGATTCCGTTTGCGTTTAACGTAGTAGATTTTTGTTCTGATAGCGTTTTGGAAGTTCGTTACTTCTTCTTTCCGTTGCAGAAGTTCGTAGTTGTAGTTTTTATGGTTATATGCTAGTCTTTTGTGTTGACGGATTTGTTCGGGTTTGGGTGGCTTTTGTGGGTGAGCAAAGGAAGACATTCTTATATTGCCCCATACCAGCTTATGGTCGGTGTTGACTATCAAGTTACGTTCGCCTATGATGCTGTGGAAAAAAAGGTTTGTTTGTGTACTTGTGAGGATATGGTCAACCTGAGATACTTTATTTCCTCGTGACCAGGTGGTCTTGCACGTAGGCCTGCCCCATGAGCTGCTCACTTTTAGTCGGTGTTGCTGTATTAGATTTAATAATAAATTTCCGTTTGTATTGGAGACAGTATGGTACAGATTATTTCCAACTAGATTTTCAATTTTTATGTTTCTGGTTTTCATTTTTCTTACATCTTCCTTACCTATGTGGGCGTTAAAGTCCCCTATTACTACTTTATGCGCATTTTTTGGGGCTTTACTTATGGCAATTCCTATTTGCAAGAAGCGGGATGTTGATTCAGCTGGAACGTGGCATGTAATTATGAAAATATTTATTGGTTTGTTATCATTGACAGATTTCAAATGCAGGTGTACTGCAAGTACGTCTCGGCTTTCGCGATGAGTCTGAATGACGTCGTATTCGATTTTATTGTTTATTAAAATTGCTATGCCTCGATATTCTCGCGCATTTTTGCCGCCACCTAAGATCCAATTGTAGTGTTTTGATTTGAATTCTCCCGTTGTTAGATGTGTTTCTTGAAGACCCGCGATAGTTATGTTGCGGTCTGATAGAACTTTGTCAATATTATTTTTATCACGTTGCCGAGCACACCCTAGCACATTCCACGTCGCTATTGAGAGTGATTTGCAAGGCCTAGGCGTAGGCAATCTGGATGAGGGGAGTGGAGAGCGTAACCTTTTGGGACACATATAGCTGAGTTGTATGTACGTGGAACCGCTTGAAGAGATTTCCGCTGTTTGAACGCCGCCTTCCGAATGTGTTTCACTGACATATATGTTGCTGCGTGTTTCTCTAGACTCATCTGGTGTTGCAAGTTGAACTATGCTATCGTAGTGACTGTTCTCGAAGTATAGATGGATGTTTGCTACCGGGCTATCTGGCGGGCGGTAGGTGATGGGATCTCTGAATGGTCCGTATATGTTGACATTGACTAAGTAGTACTCAGCGGCCGCTATAATTACGTCCTCTCCTCCCCAAAAACCATTTTCAAATTGTTTTTCTATATACCTATCGATTTTTTCATCATCTGTTAGGTTGGTAAAGTCCAAGCCATGCGCGACTTCCGTAACGACATTTTGTAAGGCCAGGTTAATACGAGGTGTGAATTTGTTATTCTTGACGTAAGATGCTAAGTCCTGTCGTGTCATTTTATGATCTAATGTTAACCCGTATACCTCATTTATTTGGTCAGCAATGGCCCTGAATAGACAGTTACCATCCCCGTCCATTTTTTTAACAATGACCTCTGCTGTGTCCATATTACGTAAAGACCTTCTTTTTTTTTGTGCTTTGTTGGGTTTATCTTTTGTTTAGTTTCCTTGTGAAGAAGTGTAAGAGGCAATTACTTATTTTGGGGAAACCACCAGATGTGCGTCCATATGTCCAGGCTTGTTCGAAGTATTGTTCAGTAACTTTAGTGCAGCCTTTATGTTTATATTACTTAAATGAGAGACGGTTTTTATTTTCTTGGTGTGTTTTTTGTATAATGAGTCGTGTAAAACTAAATTGCCTAAATAGGCGCAGATGTGTTTCTCTATTGAAAGTTTCTGTGAAAGTTTGTTCACAGATTTTTATTTTTTTAGAACAGTTACTAAAGATATCCGTCTGGATTTTTTTTTTTTTTCCTCTACTTATTGATCCATACTGTACGTTGTATGATTCAATAAGATTGAAGCTGCCATCCGGGCTGTCAAGGAATGTTGTAGAGATTGTTACAAAGCAATTGTGACCTTGATGGATGTTGCGTCAGATATTTTTAATATAGTAGGCTTTGCTTCTGTGTTATAGCTATATGTACGTAATTATGTAATTTATTTGTACTCGTAGCTAGAACAATTTGTCAAATGAACTATCCCCTTTCTGAAAGATTTTTAGTGCACGTGATATGTAGTTTTTTTTTTTTTCGATCTGATGAATTATACTGATAGTTACTTAAGCTATTTAACCCGTCGTGGATCTGCTAAGTTTGTCAACTCGTTTGTTACCTATTTAATACAGATAGTAAAGACTTATTTTGGGTTATTGGGATATTTGAGGATGTAGGTATCACGTATTTATATTGTATCTATGTTGTAACGTAGCTTTGGAAGCCAGAGACAGTTCGTCGGTTGTGGGATGATTTGGTCTAGGATTGTTTTATAGTCTAATTTACGAATTATGTTTATCTATGATGTCTTTCCCTATTTCCTGTTTTTAATATTTTTTTTATTTTAATATCAGGATATACTTCCGCCTTGCTTACTTTAAAAGTACTAGTATTGAGTAAATCGGACGCAAATTGTATGCATATGGTAGTGAGATTTAAATTTTCATTTTATATTAATAAGTAAGAGTTAGGGAAGGTTATATTTAAGGTAAATGCCCAGTTTTATATTTTATATATTTTGTAGTAAATGTATAGCCTGAATATTCAATGATTTTATCATTTAGAAATTAACTGGAATAGCACGGTTTCTAATGAGGACTATATTTTTTGTCACCAAAGTTTATACTGATCATCAACTTGAATTACCTAATAAATAGATCTATCGCCACGGAATATTTTTGTTCTCAGATAAACAAAAATTGTTCCCAGGTATGAATTATCAAATTGATGTTAATATATTTATAAAATAAGAGATAGATTACCAATAAAATTATAGTTCATTAAATGAATAAACTGCGTTTTTTTAATAATAATTTTGTTACTTGATTAATAGCTCTGTGCTCAGAATGATAGATCTGTCACCAAATAAATCAATTATCAGTCCCTGACTGCGACTCATTTTTATTTGTTATTATATCACCAATGTAATACAGTACTTAGCTACATTTTATACCGTTTAGTTATTGAAATAGTAGTTTTCGTTACCAGTTTAATACATCAATGTATAATTTTAATGAAAATCAAAAAATTAAAAGCCAAAAATGCCCTTATCGTCTTTCTAGGAAAAGGAAAAGGTGGCACCCTTCAAAGTCAAAACCAGCGCTGATTATTCAGTGGTTGTTATTTATAGCAACATATATTGATTATTTCTATTTTTATTGTTTTATTTACTATTTTACTAAAAATTACTACTGAAATATGTTTATACTACCCGTGTAAATTAAGATCCTTGGGAAGGGGATGCCTATGGTGGCGGTACTCTTTTGGCTAAAACGATAATGAGAACCCAAAATTTATTTTGGTGCGTAATGAATTTTTCAAGTGAGACATTATATGATTTATTGATGATCTCTTTAAATTAGTTTGGTTTAATACTTATTAGGAAAAACCTATTATAATACATACAAAAACCTTTATTTGGTACTAGATCCTAAGTCTCGATGATTTTAAGTGATTTGATATGGAATTGATTTTATATTGTTTGGTGACCAGATTTTGGTGACAAGTCTACTATTCCGCGGGCAAACCCTATTATTTAAGGAACACAAAACTAATTTAATTGGTGATGGTGATAGCTAAAATCATACCCGTTTTTAATTACTTGATTCGAACGTTTGATTTTGGTACCTGCTCGTACTTGGTTTGATTTTAGTAGGTACTCGTATTTTCTTGAAGTATTAGTTCATTTATAAAATATGTAATTTAAATTAAGGTTTTTTTTTTTTTTATTTATTTTTTTTATTTAACTTGAGATTGCGTTCATTATTCAAAAGAAATCTGTTTAAGAGACAGTTTTATTACTATTTCTGGTACTTGGTAGGAAAAATAACTGCTCGGTGGTAATGAGACTCATAAACCAGTACAAATGAGTAACGTATTCGTGATGTAGTATGTTTTATGAAGTTTACAATGCTTTTCTTTGTGATCCTTGCGAAAAAGGGAGGGAAAAGTAAATGATTAGGTAAGAAGAGTAGTAGTTTAGAGTAGATTAGGTATTAGGTAAGGGAACATGGTGATATTTAGTCATGCAGCGAGGTTGATGTAACCGCAAAATTGATTTATATACAAAATTGCACAAGTAGATAGTTTGGATTGATCTCACCAGGTTTACAGCTTCTGAAGGCCCGTTCGCGTGATCATGTACAATAATACATGAATAACACTTAAGTTACATTGGTTTTGTTGCCGTTATCGCGTTATCTCAATTAATCAATGGGCACTTTTCTATTACTATAGCACAAGTTGGTACCAAACTACAAACTCAAAAAACTTTAACTACTACGCGATGGACGGAACTTCTACCTGTGCGCGGACAGGGCACTAAATGGTTTTATGACTAGAACAATAGGCGCGGAGCTGTCCGGAGAGGAGCGTCCGTCTCGGGCAAGTGACCGACTAGAACTCGAACCGTAAGGTTGTGCTAGATCCTTAAAATATATTCTTTAATATTTTATTTATGATTAAGTTGGCTCGTTTAACCTTTGGGCACAGAATAAGTAATAGTTGCTTTGGGTTACAAAAATAGAATAAATGGGGATTTCTTGGATAGGCATGTAACATCCTCGTCTTCATCGTCACTTACCATCAGGTGAGATGGGAGACAAATGCCTAATCAAATATTTCGTAAAAAAAAAAATGACCGTCATCATTAAGTTACTAGGCTATTTTTATATTGAAACTAAACAACTAACTACTACTAATAAACTTAAATAAGCAGTTTTATTAACATTCCCGCAATCTACGTTTATTTCACTTCCGGCTCATATAGGTAGGTACTTATAGGATATATGACATACATATAGGACATTCTGGCAAAATGCTTTTGGCATTACTTGAAAACATTTTTGCTCCACATAATCCTCAATCAGTATAACGAATAAGCGAGTACTAATAAAAGTAAGATTACAGACTTAGCCAATACATAACATGAGACAATCTAAGACTAATTACTTTCGCTTTACATAACCTCTTAATTGTTACATAGATATGTCAATACTGCTCTATCAAATTCCGCCAGTGTACATACAATGAAACAGATCAATATAGTTAGTTATAATCACTGTAATTTTTTAAGATATAATTTTTTTCTTTACCATCGAGTTCAAGCTATAAATTCATTGAAGAATGTTCAATATCTCGGGACACTCACTTTATTTATTATTTTTATAGCCCGCGCCATTGGTGCATATTCTAATAATAGTGTTATAGCAGTGGGGACCTAGTGTTCTAGTTCCCTCACTCGTGTTTCCTGTCTAGTCTTTGCTTGGGGACTTCTAAACTCAGTGCTTCCAGTATGGCCATGTTAGTCAACTTTCCTCGTCCTTATGGCATCGGGTACGAGCGCCCCGCCTCCCGAGCTGCTTTTCCCCCCATTCATCTGAGGGAGAAATCCCCGTTTCTTTCCTAATACTAACACATTCCTATGCTTCCCCATCTTAAAAATGGCGTGCAGCAGCGTCGGAAGCACAAGAAGCTAAAGAATCTGCACTCGCCAACCCGCCTTCCAAAAGTGATGAGTATGTCAATATCCTCCCATGGAACGAAAAATCCATGGGAGAGGCCGTTGTCCAGCAGTGGTCTTTTAACGGCTGAAATGATATGCTGAACGAAAGTAACACAGCTCGTAAAAAAGATGGTAAAAAATGTACCGGTTTCATTCTAAAGAACAAAAGCACTAATACGAATATAATAACATTACTTACAGTCATTACTACCACGAAAATATCACAATGATTCTACAAATAGCCATAGCTCACAGATCGCCGAGACCCATTGACCTGATGGACGCACCTCGCGGCGAAAGTGGCCTACTCCGACCCGGTCCAGTGGGTCGCCGGTTCGACGCGTGGACTTATGCATTCTTGGAAATTAATTTGGGCTTAAAAGGCTAGTTTTACTATCGATGTCAGAGATTAGTAATATTAATTTATTGTTATTTAACATATTACTTTTTTATGTAAATGTAAGTCTCTATTTTTGCCATTTATTAAAATATTAATAGAAAAGTGATATTCACAAGAATCTACATGAACTACCGATTTTGAGTTTGAGAATTGAGAAATTACTCTGAATTCTCTCATTACCCCGTTATGTCATCTATACTATATCATCTATTCTTCTATAGTCATACTAGCGACTTCGCAAAGGTGAAATGTATATGTATTTATTATACACATAAACCTTTCTCTTGAATCACTCTGTCTATTGCTGAAAGAAGACTGCACCAAAATCCGTTCAGTAGTTTAAAAGATTTGAGCAAAAAAAAAAAACAGCGGAAGCGTCTAAATTTTATTATACAACTATGTAATTATTATAAAGAGAAATATTCGTGTGTTTATATGTAATGGATAAACTCAAAAAATATTAAACCGATCTTAAAATTATGTTCACCAATAAAATACCACCAATAATTAAATGCTACATTATCAGCGGGTAACATAGGCTATAATTCACGCGGACGAAGTCACTGGGAAACAGCAATTAAATAAATAATATTGCGGCATTACAGAAGTGGCCAGCGTGGAGATTGTAGGCCAAGTCCTCTGGCTGCTCTGGCCAAGTATGGCCCTAGTAGTACAGAGAGGGTCGTGCTCCTGTAGTGGAGACTAAAAAGGACCGGATGATGATGATTACAGAAGTCCCATGTAACTAACCGGAACAACAACACGTGAAAGACAAAAATAAACCCTCAGAGCGGGGTGAATTCGCCACATCTCTGCCGCGAATACCCCACTTTCGCGCAAATTGCCTTTGATTGACCTAAAAATTACGCGGTAATCTCGTTTGAGTGGGAAAGGGTGTGTGCTTTATTAAACTTTCATTGATCAATTTGCTTAAAAACCGATGATATTGTTTAAATTTTACAAGGTTTTGTTTACTTTCATATGTCCTGCCGGCCTACTCTTAGCGAGTAGGCCGGCAGGACATAAACTTTTGAAAATTACGGTGTACAACATTTTGATGGTCACTTCAACATCCATTACGGTTTATAATCTTATCATCATCATTTCGTGTAGGTGTCACGATCAATCGACCATGCACACCCTGGTGTCAGAATTCTTCGGAACCGCCTCTCGGCTTCTGACGTGGTTCCTTTAACGATTTACCAGATGGCAGCCGGGACCAACGGCTTCAGGTGCCTTCCGAAGCACGGAATTATCTTTATTATCAGACAATCAGGTTATTCAAGCCTGCAATGTCCTAATCAAACTGGAAACAACTAAACAAAGTATGCTTCCCATGGAAATCCAACCCACTACACCCGGGTCTACAGCTAAACGCCTGAACCATTAAACTACGGAGGCAACTATAAATCTTAAATAAAAATAGTCAAGCATAGGAAAGCCGTAAACCACGCTTTCTCACAAGTCTAAGATCTTAGCCACTTAGTCAATGTTTTCTAAGGAAATTTATTTATTTAACTTTATTACATAATTGTTAAAGGCGGACTTAAAGCCAGAGGCTTTATCTACCAGTCAACCCACAGGTGGTGCAGATAAATTTTGGAAGTTGGTGCAGTAGTTCCTGAGATTAGCGCGTTCAAACAAACAAACTCTTTAGCTTTATAATATTAAGTAAGTATAGATTAATTACATTGCAAATACCTAAAACAAACCAATAACACATACTAATAACTAGATATAATTTCCGACTGATTAAAATGTAATGGACCGTTTTTACATTCTTCGCATTGGCCGATAAGAAAATTGAATTAATTCCACCGTTATTTTTTACTTTGTGGATATTTCCGCGTCTGCCTGCGCAGTTCTGTCTGTACCACCACAATCGGCTATCGCCCATAAGAGCGGGTTCACAATGGGCGAGTGTTAATGCGACTAAAGAAGACCAGGAATGTTAAGGAGGGATTTCACTAAATGGACTTTAACCTTAAAGAATATCGAACGTTTGCTTTTAGTAATCTTTCATATAAAAAAAAAACAACTTCAACGAAAAAACTGAACCGATTTTGATAAAATTTAAATGGGACCAATTGGAAAGCATACCCTTTCAAATAAAAACAATTAAATCGGTTAATAAATGACGGAGTTCTGACATGAGTGTACTCGCTCAAATTGCCGAATTGAGAACCACCTTCTTCTTTTGAAGACAGTTAAAAAACTTAAACAATAAAATCTTTTGTATCATAACACTTTACATTAACGATAATTGAATTATTCGAGTAATAGGCCATGACTGTCAAGATCGAACCAATCCAATTTATAGTACGCATTTTATCACACTAGAGATTATAACAAAGGTCTGCTATACTACTGAATAGAAAATTGTTGTCTATTTGCTTTTCAATTGCTGTCCTTTAACCACAAATGATATACATACCTATAAAGTCTAAGCATGTAGTTTCTACTGCAAATCGTGTTTTATCTTTCAGCCGCTCAAGATTTATCGGTTCATACAGTTACTGTTTTATTTTGCCCCCGAAGTTTACTGGATCTGTTCTTCTGGTCGCAGCCGCAACTCGCCTCTACGACTCGCCCAATATGATTTCCTTAATCGTCCCGTGGCCCAGAGGCCGGCATCGATGAAAGTGCTCGATTAACGACGTCAATGAATTTTAATATCACGATATTCGGACGAGGGGCAATGCGGCGTGAACTGTACCAGTCAGGTGCGAACGGCATTTATTGCAACAATGGTTCTTCCATGCTGGCCCGGGAGTAAAGAAAAAACGTAAAGTGTACCAGCTGCTTCTCTACCCACGCAGATTGTAAAAGCCGATCGAAAAGTTAGTAAGCGATGCGGCTAGCAACCCATCACTATTTTGATTCCGTTTTAATCTTAATGCCAAAACGTTTTGATAATCACTTCAAAATACATCACGTTTTACATACTTCAAATAAAAATAGTCAATGATACGAAAGCCGCAATGTATTTTGAAGTGACTTACAAAACATTGTACAAGTTAGCAAATAGGCCGGCTGGGCTCTGTCTACTCGGCAAGAGAAAAAGACGTGATAGTATTTCATTGCCCACCTCTCTTTTCGTTTTTGAATCTTATAGTCGTCGTGTAGAAAGAGACCTATTCAAACGATCAATATTTGGCGAGCTCCGTGGCGCAGTGGTTAACACGCCAGCCTGCGACACGAGAGTGCCCGGGTTCGATCCCCGGTCAGTTCATGATGGAAAACGATCTTTTTCAGATTGACCTGGGACTTGGATGTTTAAGTATATACGTATCTATTATAAAATATAGTATCGTTGAGTTAGTATCCTACAACACAAGTTCACAACTTACTTTGGGGCTAGCTCAATTTGTGTGATATGTCCCTATATATTTATTTATTTATTATTATTATATTTTCAGAGAAATAAGGGAGTAGTTTGCTTTTCCTGCTCACCTAAAAAGCTCTTTTCGAGACCAGACAAAACCTTCAATCGGCTGAATTATACCAAATTATCGCCACGAATGAACGGTATATAGGTATGACTTTTACGCCATTCATTTCATTCGTTAATTTGCATAACTATCGACGGGCAGATAGCCGGGAAATTATTTTATTAATTGCGCCGCAGTATCGAACTTTAAATTAACTGTTATTTTAAGTTTTCATTTTTGATTGGCTCCGTGGCTTTGTGGTCACCACACCATCACCGGGTTCAATTTCCGGCGCGGACAAATACTTGTACTTCACAGGTATTTGGCCGCAGTTCTGAAGCTAACAAAGTTGGCGTTAGGCGGGTAGACTGCCGTAAAAACTGCCGTCAAATCAAATTACTTAAAAACAAATGTAATAATAATCATTTTACTGATCTCCGTTGCTTTTCCAAAATATCTTAACAAATTTTCAAACTACTAAACTTGTCAACCAACTTGTGTATTAATGACACGAAAGTCAGAAGAGCGGAGTTGTCGCGATGCCATGTCATGTCAATACCTGGAGTCTTGGATTGATGTAATCCAAATCCATACTCCATACTATAATATTAAAGTAACTCTGTCTGTCTATCTTGTGTTCACGCGTCAACCATTAACCCATTTGGATGAAATTTGGTATGGAAGTAGTTTGAGGCCCGGGGAAGGACATTGAGTACCTTTGATTCCGGGAAATTAATAACAACTCTCTTTCTGCTTCGGGGGTTAAAAAACGAACTTCAACCAAATTACTGATCCGATTTTGATGACATTTAAATGGAACTAATTCGGAAGTAAACCGTTTCAATTATAACAAAAATCCTAATCGATCCAGGTGTCTTTGGGTAATCTTGGAAACCAGGTGAGGTACATAAATAAATGTAAGATTCCGACGAATTGAGAATTTTAAAGAGGGTTAGTCGGTTATTCTCTTCCTTTTTTTTCAGTCTGTTAAATATATACTAAACTACTATTTTTATAACACGATTCCTTTCAGCAAATACAAGTTAAAAATTGTAAAGTTGTCTGCACTGTCGGGACCATTATTATAACGAGAAAATATCGCAAGTCCACTTTCCATTACCTAATGCGTTTATCTATGACATACCGCCTGCTTTCTGCGAGATTACATACACGTCTTTCTTCCTAGCGAGGTAGACATAGACAAGTAAAATATATACATACATACTATCACGTTTTTTCCCTTGCGGGGTAGATAGAGCCCGGCCAGGACTTTAAGAGCTAAAGGCCACGCATAGTATATACATATATTGGCATGTAGGTGGAAAACGACATATTTAAAATAGTTATGAGTTGCTTGCTAGCCGCATCGCCTATAAACATGATTCCTCAATTATGGCTTATTGTCTCGATCGGCTTTTACGATCTGCGCGGAAAGAGAAGCAGCTGGTACATTCTACGTTTTTCTTTTTTTTTGCATTGGCCATTTCTTCAACAAAAAACTAAGATTTAACTAAGGTCTTCGTCAATATTTTTGAGGAATTTTCGTATCTCTTCGAGTTTTATTCAAATTATAGCGCGTGCTTTTTAATGATTAGACATTAATTAAGACAAGATATGAGCCCAATTCTTACTTTTTTACTTTCTATATTTGTAAAAAATATTAAAAATCGTATTAATTAATTTGAGGTCTTTAAGCGCATATATAAGAGAGAAAACAGTTTATTACGATTTAAAACTGTGTTGCTTGTAAAGCCCGGTTTTCATCACGAAATGCATTTATCTATGCCATCTGTTATCTGGCCGGGTGCTATCCTTTTATGAGTGTCGTTGACCCAAACGCGTCGGGTAAGCCGTGTGCGGGAGCCTTGTTTGTTCGATGCAAATAAGTACTTGGTATATTCATGATTAGATTATGACAAAGGCAAAGAAGAAACTTTTTTTTATGATAAACGACGGCAGGAGTATGCGGGTCACCTGATGGTAAGTGATCACCTCTGCCCAGACAACTGCAACACAGGGGGAGTGACAAGAGTGCTGAGGTCTTGTGCTTGTCCATTCATCAGTAACGGGTCCAAGGTGGTATGCTAGCCTACCAGAAAGAGAAGATCTTCCCGCCACGCAAGGTGTACCAGGGGAGCCGTACGGCTCCGACTGTATTGCGTCGGAGATTGTACATATGTAGATAGGTTATATGACGTTCAAAAAGAGATACATGTATCCAATTTTGAATAAAAATCTTTGACTTTGACTTTGACTTTGAAAGCTCTGCGCTTTTCAGTATTACTTCACATCATAAATCACCATATTGACAGTCGAGCGAGTATTTTTATGAATTTTTGTTACGAAAGTAGGCGTCGCCTGACTTAGAAGGTCATTATCATTTTCAACGATTTTTTTTAGATTCTTGGCATTTTCTTTCTTCCAGCTTTTTCATGTGGCTAGTGCTAAGTTATTGTAAGTTGTCCAAAAGAATCTGATATGACGCATTCGGGCCGAATAGCGAAGAAGAACTATATATATATGTTTTTTTTTTATTTCCAATGTAATAGACCATTCTGCACTAACACCGCGTTTTTCGTCCGTCTAGGTTATAACTTACACTTGAACAATTTAATATTAAGTTACTGCGAAAGTGAATAAGTTAAAGTTAACTGATGAGTTGGATGTTACGGCGCAAGAAACGGAACCAACAAAGGATTGCATACAAAATGCAGCCTTCCTTATTTTTATATTGAACGAGTTATTGGGAGAGTGGGGTGACTAGTGACGAGTAACCAGTAAAAATTAATGTGGCATGAGTTACATATCATTATTGGAGTTTTTCCATAATCTATTACTAACTCGTAAACAGTGGGCAATATGTATTGTTACGTCGAAAGAGTTACGCTTTTCGGGATGTGAGTAAAACAGCCATGTAGAACTGTCGGTGTGGCCATTGACAAGATTTTTACACCACACATACATACATTGCCATAAACTAAGTAGTATCTTTACGTGGATGTTGTAGAAGGCGACTTAGAATAAGCAAGCAAAACAAAGCTATTAAACATCAAATATGACCTCTCCAACCCGTCTGGCCAGCATGGAGAGTGTAGGCCAAATCCTCTGTCTGTTCTGACCAAATATGCTTTGATAGTACAGAGAGGGTCGTGCTCCTGTAGTGGAGACTAAAAAGACCTGATGATGATGATGATGAAGTAGTATATAAGCTTAAGTAACAAAAGATACATTTTTGGCACATAGTCCTGGCTTCTATAACATTGTTATTTCTTTTGAATTAAGTCATTTATTTGATATACATACGTAGACTATTTTAACATTAATTGGATTTCTAATTAACTCACCTAACATACTCGCCCAATGTGGATTTCTTCGACGGACTACAGTTTCTGCTGCACCGGTTCCGTGCATCTAATTTAACACAATGTTATCACTCCAACTATTTTATCAAAGAGCAAACTATAATAATGGAGATAGCGAGATCTAGACAGACAAATATATTAATGAGGTAACTATGCTCTTTGTTATCGCTTTATTTGTCTGACTGAGGCTTCTTTTGTTCTAAAACAGGGTTTCTTAAACTTATAGCTCCACGTAAATATTCTCGATATCAGACATTACATGAAAATATTTCAAAGAGATTTCCTTTTACAAATATATTTATCACGTATCCAGATTCTGGGATCGCTCCCGGTAAGGCAGCAAGGCTCTCAATAAGACGGCGCGGCGTCCCGGAAACGCGATGCAAAGTGCACCTTCCAAAGGATCTCCTGAGGGATTGTACTGGGGTGGAGTTGATACTTTTTACGATTGCGTTTTCAGTAAAATATATGTACGGTCAACTGAAAGTCCATACATAGCTTGAAGGTGAAATCGATTGCACTGATAAGGGAGGCATATACATGGTGAAAATTTTATCGTTTTAGACCCTTAAAGGGGTAACTCAGCCCATCAATATGAACAACATTTTCTATGGGACCAATGCTGGGAATTCAAAAAAAAATTCGTCGTTTCCATACAAGAGTTCCGCCGCCCGGCCAGTTTGTATGGGAATGTCGAATTTTATTTTTGAGCATTGTTCCCATAGGAAAAGTTGTTCATTTTGATGGTCTGAATCACCCATTTAAGGGTCCAAAACGATAAAAATTTCACTATGTATATTTAACAATGTCATGAACTGCCACATGTATAAGGTTGAAATTGCTGTTATTTTTAAATAGTATCCGTAGCTTCATACGACTTTTTACGAAACTTCTATATGGTCTTTTGCACCGTAATATGTTTTACCACGAACACGAAGGGCACCAGGTTCAATTCCCGGCGAGGGCAAATACTTGTACTCCATTTTTACAAGTATTTGTTCGCGCTTCTTTAAGAGGGTCGGCGTCAGGCAGGCGGCCGGCTGTAAAAACTATGGCAAATCATATGGGCTCCGGCGCGTCACAGCTGAAGATGGGGAAATAACCTCAGATACAAATGATGATGTTTAGTATCATGAAACTGTGAGTACTTTACGTCCTAGGGTCTATTTTATAAAGAAAGAGCATTACATTTATCGCTTATAAGATAAAGAAATCGAAAAAGCTCAAATTAATCAAAATGGATGCCACCATTTTGTTTAATGGAAAGTAACAGTAATAGGAGCAACATCGCCCATTCATTTAATTACGACTGGCAATATTATTAAACTTGCATACTTTATACTCAATCACGCAAAAACGTGTATGATTGAAATTTGGCGCAAAGATAGTACTAAACACATGTACTTTAAAAAAAAAAAACTTTTTTTCATCCTGTGAAATACTACTCAATATTTTGACACAAATGTTTTCTTCTTTAATATATTTATCACGAATCCAGATCCCGGGAACGCTCTCAATAAGACAGCGTCCCGGGAACACGATGCAAAGTGCACCTAACGAGCACAAAGGATCTCCCGAGAGATTGCATTGCGGCGAAGGTACTTTTACGATTGCGTTTTAGGTAAAAAGCAAGTATGTACTTTTACAAAAAGAAATTGCTAGTTCCTGCCTTCCACTGGGATTATATCTGTTAGTTATATATGCAATAGCACGTGTTCAGATCTTACGGGGTAGAGCCGAAGGTTGCAACAGCCGAGGTCTCGGTTAGCAAGATGTTGGGGTTATAGATAACTTAATAAAATGAACACTAAACGCCAAAATGACAGACACAAAATGGCAGACAGGTGGTGTGCGGGTAAACTTCAAATTAGCTATTGCCAGTTACTTCGTCGTCGACAAGCATGAAGTTGGATGTGTCATCAAAATTTCCATACACTGCGTCAATCTGAAATTTACCTCTAAGATTTTATAAATTATTTTTATGTGTGTAACCGTAAAAGGATTCACGGTTTTTAGGGTATCATAACCAAAGGGCGCCAAAAGGAAATTTTGCTACTAATCCTCTGGAATCCGTCCGTCGGTCAGTCCGTCAGTCCGCTGTGTATATTGAACTGTAATAGGTAGACTTAACATTTGTACAGAAAGTATATATCAATTACCGCTATAAAAACAAAATAAAGTCAAATTCAAGAAACTTGTTCTTTTGGCGTTTTTAAGCTATGATAAGATAAGATTTATTTGCATTAAATAGGGTACAGAAAGATGTTACATATAGAAGTGTAGCTTAGCCTACTTAGCCATTTTTCCTCAATTCTGTCAAAGTTGCTGCTCATTTATGACTCAGACGACAAACCACAGATAATAAGAACAATAGTAAGTATTAGCACTCCATTGTAATTGTTTTAAATCTTTCGATTCTACAGATAAACTATAAAATAGTTTCGTAGAACAATTGTTAACATCATATTTATGTATATGTTATTGAATAATAAATAAATAATAATAAAAGTGTTCTGTTCATGCTCGAAATAGTTTGGTTAACCTCATAAGACAGGGTCGCTTGAAAGAAGTTTTAAGTGTTCTTATACTTCAGACTCCCCATACAAGAAATGTGTACGGCGTCACTCACACTTTCAAACGTGTATATTTTGTATAGTGACTGATTGTAATAAAAAGATATGCTCCAATAAGACGAGCAACGTAAGTGACTGATATAAAAACACGATTCATCAAAACACCGAAACCGTTACTCTTCCAAGCGAAATAATCTAAAGTTATAGCAATCCCAAATACTCTGGATTACTACAGACATGCCGACTGCCTACACGATACATTTCGATATCAATTCGTGTATATAAATACGATTTTTGTGGCTGATATGTTTGCGTAATGTAGTAGGTATGCCAAGAAAATTGAGAATACCTTCTCAGAGAAATATGATAAGATACATTCAGCTACAAGCTTCTTTGCTCTTAATCATTTTAACCGCAAACTCATGGAAATTTGGAATTAGATTCATAGTGGCAAATTATTCTTCATGATGTCTGGGAGAAAAACGCAAACTTACATTGTACCAGTTAAACAAACCTAGGGAGAAGGGTCCCCCTTCTCCCTACAGAAATATGTTTAGTATAGATCATTATACCTTTGTTGAAACGTTATATGTGTATCCAAATCATCTGTACCCCTCAGATTTTTGAGTAAATTTATATTTTCAAAACCTCAATCTAGCAAAACCCAATCAAGATTTTTAGATATTAGATTTACAGAGTGGAGCACTCTGTAAATCTAATATCTAAAAATCTTATCAAATCTTTGAATACACCTTTAGAGACTTTCAACAAGGGTATTAACGATCTATAGTAAACATATATCGATAGGAAAAAGGACCTCGTTAGGTAACTGACTGCTGCTTTTACTCTCGCAGTCTTAAGAAGCCGGCTGAGGGGACGGGCGAAAATCTAAAGGAATAATTTCAATACTTGATGCGGCTAGTCATTTTCATTTGTCACTATTTTGATTCCGTTTTCCACATACCCACCAACATATTTAATGCAGCCTTTGCTTCGATCAAATAAAATGGTAGATACACGATTCGCGCTCGAAAAATGGCACCGGCAAAATAGCGCGCTAATCGAGTTTCGGAGCTGTTTTGTCCACAGTTTCAATAAACCGCGCTAGCACTCACACGTCTCGCGATGACGAAGGTCAGTGAAAATGGAAAAACTACGCATCAAAAGTGAAAAAAAAGATTCGAGTTATACTTTCAGTATGTACCGTTTTTTTGTCGTTGTTTGTAAGTATGCATGATGTTTTGACTCGGGGACATTATTAAGGCTTCATTTTGTATGAGACTGTGTATTTACGAGTACCATTATATTTGTTCAAAGGGTCTTTGGATCTATTGCCTCAAGCATTGTCTGCCTGAGACTAATATGTTAGCAACTTACGTGTCTTTACATGTCAAAACATAAACAAAATGCCAGACTTCAGGGACAAAACATATTTTCATAATTTTTTGCTTTGATCCTGTAGAATGGGTAACAAAATAAAGGGCTTTCGGAGGCCATTACAAATATCTAACCATTTATATAGTAATCAATTATATGGTTGTCAAGTTTATGGATTTTTAATAAAATTACTTGTAAATAACTTATTCACCTACCGGGAAAATCGCATCGCATGTTGGAAGTGTCACGTCGCATTCATCATCATTTCGGGTAGGTGCCACGGTCAATCGACCATACACACCCTGGTGTCAGAGTTCTTGGGAACCGCCTCTCGGCCTCTGACGTGGTTCCTTTAACGACTACCAGATGGCTGCCGGGACCAACGGCTTAATGTGCCTTCCGAATCACGGAAACATCTTCATTATTAGACAATCAGGTGATTCAAGCCTGCAATGTCCTAACCAAACTGAAAGCAACTAAACAAAGTATGGTTACCATGGGAATCGCACCCACGACCCCCGGGTCTACAGGCAAACGCCTTAACCACTGGACCACGGAGGCAGTCATTTTAAACGTTCAATGCGACGTGATAATGCGACGTGATACTTCCAAACGTTTTCACGTATAATCTCCAAAGTACAGTAACGATTGAAACTCTCAAACGTTTATTGGGAAAACTATCAAATTCAATTACTTCTTATCTCTAATGTCCTTTTCCGCCGGGATTCCCAGTGGATACAATCTTGATATCGTTGAAAGAGCCCTAAATTTCGAAGAACTAGTACTACGAGTAACGTGTACCCTTTAATTTTACATGTTTTTATCCTTTTTCATGATGTTACTCTTGTTGGTATTATTACATCATTATCATTACATAGTGTAAAACAAAGTCGCTTATTGCTGTCTGTCCGTCCCTATGATGCTTAGATCTTTAAAACTACGCAACGGATTTTGATGCGGTTTTTTTAATAGATAGAGTGATTCAAGAGGATGGTTTATGTGTACATTGCACCCGTGCCAAGCCGGGGTCGGGGTCGCTAGTATCCTAACTAATATTATAAATGCGAAAGTGAGTTTGTTTGTTTGTTTATTTGTTTGTTTGTTACGCTTTCACGTTGTAACTACTGAACCGATCACCATGAAATTTTGCATACACGTTATCTGGGGTACGGAGAAAGACATAGGGTACATTTTATCCCGGGAAAAAGTTCCTAAGGGATCGACATTGACGCGGGCGGAGCAGTGGGCGAAAGCTAGTATTTAATAAGAAAGAAATAAATAAGACTTCATATGGCCTCCTTCCGACTCCATCATCAGAGCAGCGCAACGATTCCATAATATGGTATTGTCATCCGATTTACACATGCATGCAAAATTTCAGCTCAATCGGTAACCGGGAAGTGGATCAAATTTAACTTGCAAGGTTTGTTTACAGACAAACACCGGACAGGTGAAACTAATAAAGCATGTAAAATAAAACGCTGGTGAATCCATTCCCAGATAACAAAATGTTAGTGTCAACTCCCCCGCCGTTTCGTAAAGATTGCCAATTGTCCAGTCAATACAAGTTGTCGAACTTAAAACTTAAGCTCACTCGGAGTTTAACAGCTTTGCCGAACGCTTTCTTTTACTGCTCTTGCGTTGTTTGTCAGTTTTAACTCTTACGTTAAAAGTAAGATTGGGGCCGGGTCAATAAAGAATAAGTCGGGTAAATAAACAACTCCCAAAAGAGAATGTAATGCCTTCAAGGTTCAGTGTGGTATTCTATTCCACATAATATCTTCGTAATATGCGAATGTCTTTCTTATCTGAGCATTATCCAAATAGTTCTTGCTGTAATTATGATTTGGAATTCTTTTCTTTTGCCAATTAAAAAAAAATGAGATAAAGCGCGTCGTTCATGAGGGAGTTCTTGGCAGGAATTTCAGCGGACTGCACGGCTTTTGTTTTAGATTGTTTTGCAAATTGTTTCTAGTGGACTTTATAATGTGAAATCGGTGTAATTTGGTGTTATAAATATCCATGTTTATGAACAAAGTGTGGAATAACTGAAATTTGCGTTGCGTCGTTTATGATCAAGTCAGTGTATTCGTGGGAATTGTCGCCAAGGGCTCCGTCGAAATCAGCGAAATGAATTACACCATCATTTCGTTGATACACAAACAAGAATAACTCGAAAAATAACTAGGCACTGGCTAAAATAAGTTTCTGAATGAAGTTTGAGACGACTCGACGTTCCTCGGCCGGCTTCTGCAGTTTTCGCGGGAGGAGTGAGAGCATGCGAGGATTTCAAGATAAGAAGAAGACATAACAATTCAAGTTAGCTAGTATCTACAAACCATGATATATTTGTAGCATAGGAGTTCCAGCTCGCTACCGCATTACGTTATAATTCACATATTTTTTTCCAGAGTTTTCATGTGTGATTTACCTGAAACAAGAGACATATAACATTAATATACATATATAACAGGGATCCCAATGGCGCTTAGGCCCAAATCCTTCATTTTGAAATGTTACCTGTAAGGAGAACAGCCGGACAGACGGACATACGAAAGAATTTTCGCTCGTACTGTCTATTTCGGTTTACATATCTTACGAAAATAGTCAATCATACAAAATCCGCAATGTATTTTGAAGTGACGATCAAAACGTTGTACACCGTTGTTCATTATAAAAACACGGTATCGCTCACGTTTATTCTGTTGCAATCGCCAACTAGTTTCGGTCTGTCACGAAGACCTTCATCAGTGCGTGAAAACGTGAGTGAATCCGTGTTTTTATAATGAATTTATCTCGTGTAAATATACGCATTTATTGCAAAATACACAACAATAAGCTAACAAAATACATCGTCTTCTACGAGTAGTTATAACTTTTTTAAACGTTAATATAACACAAAAGAAAAATTCTCCAGACAACGATATATGTTCGCAGCATTAAACGGAATAATATATTTCAAGACATTTTATCTGTAATGTGAGTTCGATGTTGCCCCGCGGCACTGCGGACTGCGCCCAAAATGCATCTTCCCAATGTTACACAACTTAACATTTTATATGTAACATTCTTTTCTAACTTCATTCACGTGGGCTGGGTTGTATCCTGCATTTTTACACATTTCCTTGTATGTGAAACTAATAATACTTTGATGCTATTTAAGGATAAGACAAAAACCGTTCTCTTTTTCCGCGCAGACCGTAGAACCCGGCCGAAAGATGGGCGAAATTCTCATGAACTATGTCAATAGGCGATGCAGGTAGAAACCCATCCTTATTTGGATTCTGTTTTTCACCTTCGCACATTAACACATTGAATGTGTTATGAGGACTATGTAGCTAGCGCCAAGTGAGCTTTCTCTATTTCACCGGGCGTTTGAGGCGAGGGCAGAGTGCCCTCAGCCGATATAGACAACATAACCAAAGGGCCCCCAAGAGGGACGGGCCTCGGCTTTGGGCGTTGCCTGTGTGCGCAAAGCTTGGAGAGACAGTAAACTCTCATATTGCCTGATGGGCCGCGTATACGTACATGCAAGCCTGAAGGGCCAATCTGAGAAACAATGGCAAAAGCCTTTGGAGAGCAGCAACTCTCATCTTTTGCCTTATGGGCCGAAAGCTAATACGTTGCCAGAAGCGCCTACCCTGGCTACAAGTCACCCGGGACTGCCGGGAGGTCACCAGTAATCGGAGCTAATCCTACTCTACGCACTCTGTTCCGGTGGCGAGTGCGAGGGGTTCGGATTGTGGGATTCCTCTGGCTATTCGGAGCCAAAGAGGGATCGGGGCAGGAACCTAATATACAAATTCATTTCGTCGTATTGCGGCCTTTGGCTTTGTCTATCCCGTAAATGTCAACGACGATATTTGTAACTATTTCAAGTCGATGGTAGAATAAATATAAATTCTTTACCAACTTTCTTGCCCGTCAACCGCGGCTACGAAATAACTTGGCAACTGTCGCGCTGGGGAATTTTAATTCATTTAATTAATATTTACCCCCGAAGGCGAGGTGATCCCGCTTACAGCAAAATGAATTAATTGAATGGAAACAATGCCTTAATATAAACAACAAAGATAATTGAAGTAAATATACTAAATAAGGCAAAATATAATTTTTCGGACAAACTTTTCAAGCCTATAGTAGTCATCATTTCGTGTAGGTGTCACAGCCATGCACACCCTGGTGTCAGAGTTCTTCGGAAGCGCCTCTCGGCCTCTGACGTGGTTCTTTTAACCTCTACTAGATGGCAGCCGGGACCAAAGGCTTAATGTGCCTTCCGAAGACCGGAATATTTTTTATTATCAGGTAGACCATCAGGTGATTCAAGCTTGCAATGTCCTAACTAAACTCGAAACAAAGAATGCTTACCGTGGTAATCCAACCCACGACCCCCGGGTCTACAGGCAATCGCCTTAACCACCGGACCACGGAGGCCGTTATAGAGGAGCCGACAGTACTGCAAAATTGAGAGTGACTAGAAAAGATAGAAAGAAACATGTCGGCCAGTAGCTGACTTCGTATGTTATATTTTAATAGAAAAGATATGGTTAGCGGTTGGTGGCTATGGTTGGCGAATATTGGTTAGCCATCAACGCACCTCATGGACAACTGTAACACCAGGGTGTGTAAGGAGCGTTGCCGGCTTTTCAATGAGTTGGGGGAGGGCATTGGGGGAGGATGATCCTCCGGTTCTCTCACTCACCTTATGAAGCATAGAAACGGTAAAGCTTCTACTCAAGCGTCGATTTTCTGTGAGTGTGTGGATTTCCCCGGACGAGCCGGCCCCTTCATGCTACTAGCAAAAATGAAGTTTGCCGGTAGCTGGCCCTAACATAACTTAAAAAATCCATCTTTTGATCTTATGTTATATTTGCCCCAGGTCACCAGGTAAATAATCTTAAGACATTTTTATGAAAATGCCGTCCTATAACATCCTTTGAGGAAAGGTCATGTTTACTTAGATATACCTTATTTACCTTTTTTGTACAACCTTTAATGCAATGAAGCGAACTAATCATTTCAAAGGAATCTATTTGATAATTCCCAGAAATAGCTCTCGGTAGCCTCGAACGGACGAATAGAGTTTGAGGAAATGGTGGAAAATGGTCAAAGTTCAAAGAAAATGTAGAAGTATTTTATTGAAAAGGACAGAAAACAAATACGGTAAAATAAAATACTCTGAGCTAGCTACTGATTATTATCAAAATTATTGTAAAAGCATCGTCGTTTTTTAATTTTTTAAAGCGCCTATTAAACCATTAACTGAAGAGAGCCGCAATACGTGCGATACGATTGGAGATATCTCGTATCGTGTCTCTCGTATAGCGGCGTCCCTCTCGTCCCTCACGTCGACTGAAGTTAGGACGGTTAAATCTCAGAACAATAACTAAAGCATAGAAACCGTGTTAAAATAACAACAAAATACAATATTCTACACTGTTTTTACTTATGGCATTGTTAAAGCATCAGAAAGAGATGCATATACAATGCCATTTGCGTAAATGTGCAGGTTGTCCTGGGGTACTGATGTGATCAGGGTTGTACTATATCGATGAAATATATTTATCGACTAAATGTTTCGTCCTAAGAAAGTCATAAATGTACTCTACTCTGATTGTATCGATTAGTTAAATGAGTACGATTCATAAAAAAAAAACAACTAGTTGCACTCCAGGAGTGCCGGCAGAAGTGAAAACTCGCCTTTGCGGCATACTCAGGTCCGTGTCCTTCTTACGAATTTTCGATCAATTCACGTGTCCTGACGCGAGTTTTCTATTTTACCCATCCCAAAAAGTGCACAAAGCCGCTAAAGAGGCTTTTACTTTTAAAGTTACGTCAAGATACACCTAAATAACTCCTAATCGCATGGCGTCGCTTGGCTTCATCTAATAAATAGGTAAAAAAAAAATCCATACATTACCCACCGCGCGTCTACTGTCTACTGCTGGTCATTAGGCCTTACCCAGTATTGGTCGAACGGCAGAATACCTAATATGATGTCAATCATATTTTCGATTATTTCGAAATTCAAACAGTGCCTACTTACCTACCTTACCTATGAATGCGCAAAAAACCCAATGCATTCGATTTGCAGTCCCCAATGTGAGGCAGTCCAACGTTGACATACTAGTTGAAGGTAAAATAGACTTTGTAAATGATACCACCTTCTTAGGAATCACAATAGACTCTAAATTGCAATGGGGCGCTCATGTATCAAAAGGTAATATAAGGTCAGATATATTTTTCACTTGATCAATGGGCCATTCAGCATATTCCAAAACCATCTAAAGCTTTTCCCAGCTAGCTTTGAGAAACAGTCAGTAAAGGAAACATAATCAGGTAGGTAAAGAGAAACACATAATTCGAAGTGATATTTTTTATTTTATAAAACTTTTACACTAGGGTAAAAAAGTGCCAGTGTGTTATTTGTGAAAAATTCACAGTGTTGGTAATAGAAAAACAAGAGGTGAAGAAAAACAAGAGATTACTTTACCCACTTTCATTACTGTCCAAAATAAAATGTTTTTCATAATTTTAAATATAAATAATAAAACCGTTTCCGTAAACTTTCTTATTACCATTGATTTATAATTCGGCAAATATAAATGTAGGTAAAGCATCGTGTTTCAATCGCTTCCATTTAATTTTATATTCGAAATTAATGTATCGGCACGGCAGTAAAATATTTTGAACAAATTCGAGTATGTATGACATTTTATGTCAAATATGTCGCTGAAAGTTCCTCGGATCCACACCTTTTTATCCTTTTACTTCAGGGAGCTGCAATAAAATTTCAACAATAATTTTCTTCATATTAGTAAAAATCGATTCTTTTTAGGGTTCCGTACCCAAAGGATAAAAACAGGACCCTACTAATATGACTCCGATATCCATCTGTCTGTCACCAGGCTGTATCTCATGAACCGTGATAGTGAGACAGTTGAAATATTACAAAAAAAAATTTCGGGCGTTTTTATAGCTTACGCCCACGGCTCCGCTCGCGTTAATGTCTATCCCCGATAACAGTACCTTATTCTGAGATGTAATTTATGTCTATGTTCTTTTCCGTACTCCAGAGATCGTGCAATGGTGATGATGATGATGCAAAATTTCATGATGATCGGTTCAGAAGTTACGGCGTGGAAGCGTAACAAACAAACTCACTTTCACATTTATAATATTATATGTAAGGATGGTACGGAACCCTTCGTGCGCGAGTCCGACTCACACTTTGCTGGTTGTTTAATTACCATGATGGTTCAATTTGTTACATTACTATTGCATGGCTCAACACTAACTAAAATATCCCTGATAGCAAGACCGTCATAAAAAATATCGATATACTCGTAGATACGTGATTTTACCACATCACTAGCAAAAAAAACTAACCTAATTTGAAATAAGGAAAAAACGATAATTTTAAGCAAAATACCTATAAAAGTTGTCATTTATACAATACGTTATATAATTGACAATATTATTGTTGTATTTTGAGGTATTTTGGGTTTTAATTATGCACTTTTAACTGAAAAACTTATCGAAGAAAATTATGTTTTACAGAATTTATTTCTGTTCGTCCTGAATGAGATTTACATCGCTCCATTGCACAAGACATTGTTTAGTATAATGGTCATTTGATAACGCACCAACCCAACACCGGTTAATACTTTTTTCCGTGAGAATTTTAGCACAATCCTATATTTAATTTGCAGACATCACAATTCCGCCGCAATGTTTTTGTCGATATATAACCCGATCAAATCGGCAAGATGCTAATATTACAGACGTTGAACTGTAATAAGTTATTTTGAATTTAGTCGGATTTAATTGGAGTCCAATGGAGTCCATTGACATTTCAAGTCGGGACAACCATGAAAATAATAGAAACTGACTGAAGTTTTTGTCTCATTCTGTCATAAGCGAAAGCTCATAAGAAAAATACAGTGTCAACTATCTGTTTTCAGTTTCTATTTTTATGCGGCTTCTATGTATATTATTCTTCTGAGGGTTAAATACTTACGCTTTTTACGTTTTAATTCACTCAACCTCTAAACGGCTTTGTTCGCTGCTTTACACTAAGGGTTAAATGTACTTTATTTACCATGGATATTTTGATTCAACCGGGAATACGTTTGTTATTTTTCCCATTATTAGGCACAAGGAATCACGAACAAAAGCTCATTCATTATTATCATCTAATCATCCATTCTTCCGCCCAAAGCTGAGCACATGCCTCTCTTCGTTAGTTAATCAATAGTTTTTGAATTCCGAATAACATTCGACATATTTTATATAACCAAGCCTTCGTTTGCTATTTTGCTACTTGCAAAATAGCAAACGAAGGCTTGGTTAAAGGCCTTCTATCTTTATAAAATACTAGCTTTCGCCCGCGGCTCCGCCCGCGTCAATGTCGATCCCTCGGGAATTGTACTTTTTCCCGAGATAAAAGGTAGCCTATGTCCTTCTCCGCACTCCAGAGAACTTGTATGCAAAATTTCATGATGCTCGGTTCAGTAGTTACGGCGTGAAAGCGTAACAAACAAACAAACAAACTCACTTTCGCATTTATAATATTAGTAAGGACTAGCTTTCGCCCGCGGCTCCGCCCGCGTCAATGTCGATCCCTCGGGAATAGTCCTTTTTCTCGGGATAAAAGGTAGCCTATGTCCTTCTCCGTACTCCAGAGAACTTCTATGCAAAATTTCATGATGATCGGTTCAGTAGTTACGGCGTGAAAGCGTAACAAACAAACAAACAAACAAACACACAAACAAATAAAAAAACAAACTCACTTTCGCATTTATAATATTAGTAAGGATACCCTATACCCATGTCTTGTCCGTATAGGGCTGGGAGACAATGTTTATACAAAAATTTTTGGATATATTTACTTTACATTTACGAATGACAAGCAACACATTTCGTTGCTTGTCATTCGAACGACCAACATCTAGGTTTCACTGCCTAAAGATGCCTCGTGAGAGGCGAAACACGAGTCGCGAGCACGACGGCCGATATTGCTGCAGCCTCAACGGATGCAGCAGTATCGACCTGGGTTGCACGCATCAACTATTGGTGGCGGGCATGAAGGGACTAACAGTAGTGGGTGGGCGCTGGCCAGCAATAGTTTGCATGAACTAACTGGTGGCGAAAGCACGCAAAGTAAATGTAGCTATGACTTCCGCAAAATTACACCTGAAACTATTAACTAAATTCAGGATAATCGGTTAAGTAGTAAAAACGTGAAAGCGAAGTAATCATACTAATATAGTAAACAGGAAAATGATTACTCTGAATCATAGCACTTGAAACAAATC
This sequence comes from Elegia similella, assembly GCA_947532085.1. Taxonomy (NCBI): domain Eukaryota; kingdom Metazoa; phylum Arthropoda; class Insecta; order Lepidoptera; family Pyralidae; genus Elegia; species Elegia similella. The sequence continues at coordinate 1,085,347 of OX383939.1, forward strand.
CAGAAACCATCCATCATAGCGAAACACAGTCGCAACTTAGCCTATCTCCTTCCATTAGTTCACTCTCAAAGCTATTCGGTTTTAATTGAAAAAGCAACAGGGCTGCGAATACAATGGATGGACTAGGGCTGCCCCTCAGGCGAAGGCTATAGAGAACGCATAGTACAAACTACAGAAGGCTACTTAACAATGGAATCCCTGGAGACAATTAAAGTCAGTCAAAAATAAGAGAATACGAAGTAGGCATATACTTACAAGGAAATACAAGCTAAACAAAGCTCATAAATATCAATTAGACCTCTCCAACCCGTCTGGCCAGCGAGGGGAGTGTAAGCCAAATCATCTGTCTGCTCTGGCCAAGTATGGCTCAGGTAGTACAGAGAGGGTCATGCTTCTGTAGTGGCGAAAATACCTGATGATGATATACAGGCCGGTCTATCATGTAGATAGACCTGAATTACATGGCAGTCAATGAGTTTCGTCATATTAAGCAACTAAAAATAACACGTTACATTTCAACATTCCATTAGGAATGTTGCCTATATCCGTGACCTACACTGTTTTTTTACCGATTTGTATGAAGACTAGTTTAGGCTTTGTAGCCTTGGCAAACACATCAAGTTCCGGTCTTCCTCTCACTTTGAGTGCTCCTATTTCAAATCAACTTCGGAGACAAGTCGCGAGGATTTGTATATTAAAATCCCTATCACCACCAATGTCTATTGCAAATACCCACATAGGACACTGGGCCGAAATAAAAAGAATATATCTTTAACTAGTGATAAATTTCGTTATTGTCTTACGATACGCTCGGTGTCGATACTAATCAAACCTCGAACGGCATCTACAGGACTGAAGCTAGCTTTCTAACGTATCTTTACTGTGGCGGGGCTATAAGCGGTGGTAATTGAAAACTGCATCGATGCACAATTGCAGCCGACAGGAGTAATAGCTTCGGATGGGTGGCACATAATACTAGTGTGGTGTGTTCCAAATATAGGAGATTGCTACTGTGGTGTTCAAATAGATAATCGATAATATCTTATGTGATTCAGTCACCTTTTAAGATCTGGTCTGGGAGAATAAAAAATGTTGTCTGTACAGTCGGTTTACTGACGATAACTCTACGTGATAAAGGTGGAAGAGAAATACGATGCGTCACAGGCCGAACGCTTATTGCCGAAGAGAAAGACTCAAACTCGGTGTTGCAGGCGTCCATAGGCTACGGTAACCGCTTTCCATCAGGTGGGCCGTATGCCTGTTTGCCTACTTAAGTATAAAAAAAAACAATCAACAAGCGGTTTTTTCATTTGTTTTATGACATTGGCTTGCGACGCTTTTTAGCCCCTCATATTTTATTTATACACGAGCCCGCTAATCAAACTCACTATAGCCGCACCATGTCAGTTTATTTTAGTTATTTCACACATTGTCCATAAACATGGACATTTATAACACCAAATTACAACGATTTTACATTGTAAACTTTACTAGAAGCAATTTGCAAAACAATCCAAAACAAGCGTCATCCAGCCTTATACCGTGGTACATGGTATCTAAGCAAACTGCACACTTCAGTATATTCCCAGGTACAGAGTAACCAGTGGCAGGCCGGTCTAAGTCTTTTTTCAGCTCGTTTGGAGCTGGTTAAACCTCCGGATAAAGCCGTGTTGATCCAGCTTCGTCAATAGCGGTTCGTTACTAACACCGCCGGACTCAGACTGTCGAAAGATCGGCTTGTACGCAAAGCCGATCTTTCGACTAATATCTAGGAAAAATTAATGTATTTTAAACCGCGTCCTAACTTATCCTTAATTATAGTATCCTAACTATATTCTATCCTACTAGTATTATAAATGCGAAATTATGTATGTTTATAGATTTAGATGATTGTTACTTCATCACGCCAAAACAAAAAACTGAAGGTTCGGCCGATTTTATCCCGAATCCGAATTTTCGGTCGGTGACTGTTTGGACTCTAGCATTGACATGATGTCAGACAAAACATTATATTCTTTATCTTCTGAGCATTTTGGCACAGTTTTTACTACCAACTGCTTGTTTGACGCCAATCCTCCTTGGGAAGCTCTAGACCCGAGGGCATGGAACATTTTCGGTGCCCTCGGGTCTAGAGTGTAGTAGTAAATTAATATTTAAGGGGAGTTCCGATACAACAGACATGATATTTTGCCGATTTTATAGATAACGGTACGGAACCCTTCGTGCGCGAGTCCGACTCGCACTTGGCCGGTTTTTTATAGTTACCGAATACCGTATTTGGAACAGGTAGTGTTGCAAGTGTTAGTTAGTTGGAAATTTCGGGTCGATAACTATACGGGTTAGTTCTTATGTTAACCGCAGTCACTGGTAAATTTAACTGTTTTATCGCAATCAAACGCCAGTTTAGTAAATTATTTCATTATTTATTATCTCGTATGTTTCAAATCGAGTTCCGTGGCGAATTGGTTTACGCGCCAGCCTGTGACACGAAGGTGCCCGTGTTCGATCCCCGGTCAGGTCAAGATGGAAAATGATCTTTTTCGGATTGGCCTGGGTCTTGGATGTGTATCTATAAATGTATTTGTTATAAAATATAGTATCGTTGAATTAGTATCCCATAACACAAGTCTCGAACTTACTTTGGGGCTAGCTCAATCTGTGTGATTTGTCCGTATATATATTTACTAGCTTTCGCCCGCGGCTCCGCCCGCGTCTAAGTCGATCCCTCGGGAATAGTACTTTTTCCCGGGATAAAAGGTAGCCTATGTCCTTCTCCGTACTCCAGAGAACTTGTATGCAAAATTTCATGATGATCGGTTCAGTAGTTACGACGTGAAAGCGTAACAAACAAACAAACAAACAAATAAACAAACTCACTTTCGCATTTATAATATTACTAGCTTTCGCCCGCGGCTCCGCCCGCGTCAATGTCGACCCCTGGGGAATAGTACTTTTTTCCGGGATAAAAAGCCTATGCCATTCTCGGTACTCCAGAGAACTTGTATGCAAAATTTCATGATGATCGGTTCAGTAGTTACGGCGTGAAAGCGAAAAAACGAAAACAAACAAACAAACAAACTCACTTTCGCTTTTGTAATATTAGTAAGGATATAAGGATTATATAAGGATTTATTTTATTTTTATTGTCTTCTCAAGTATGGTTGTGAAATGAACAACTTCTATATATGTATTTGTTATATAATATAGTATCGTCAAAGAATATATACGCTACACGAAGTATCGTTGAGTTAGTATCTCATAACACAAGTATCGAACTTACTTTGAGGCTAGCTCGATCTGTGTGATTTGTCCGTATATTCATTTATTATTTATTTAAATGGCTGTATGGATGTCTTCCATGCTGGTCTGGGAGAAATGAAGAAAACATAGAATGAGCCATTTCTCTTCCCGCGCAGATCGGAAAAGCCGATCGGGGGAATAGGCGATGCGGCTAGCAAACGATCACTATTTTGATACCGTTTTTCATCTACACGCCCTCCAACATGCTAAATGTGGCCATAAAGTCCTACAGACCTAGGTTCTGTCTACCTCGCAAGGGAAAAAGATGTGATACTATGTATGTATGGATTTCGACAGCTAAGATATCGTTAAGTTCGACTCAAAAACCTAAGTATTCTTAGATGTTTATAAATTGGTTTTGTAATTTTTGAAAAAACTCTCCTTATTACATTATCTAAACTTAATAATTATTCAATGCATGCCTCACTTTTAGCCAACCTCACATTACACATCCCGCAGGTACTCCCATTAGCAGCATTAGGAATTTACCAGAGGCTCCCGAGGGAATCCACGTGATCCCAATTAGTCTTGAGTTGAATCTGGTATCGTATGATGAATATTCGACATTGCATGTGCGTACACTTCTTAGGGCTCCGTACGACTAAGTAACAAACTTAATGACAAAACAGAACCCAAATATGATCACCCATGTGTCTGTATGTCCGTCTGTGAAGGAGAGAAGAGAAATAAAGATCATAAATTTGGTGCCTATATATAAATGTGTAGTTTGCTAGACTAACTGCTTTTTAAGGTTCCTTCCCACAAAGCGTGAATAGAAACTCTCTTCCCGCGCAGATTTAAAAGCCGATCGAAGGAATGGGCAAATCTGACGAATCATACAGTAGGCGATGCGGCTAGAAACCCATCACTACTTTGATTCCACTTTCCACCTAACGCCCACCAACATGCTAAGCGTGGCTTTTAGTAAAGAACTGGGCTCTGTCTGTGGACCCCGCAAGGGAAAAAGACGTGAGTATCATGTATCACTATGTATGTATGATTAGAAACCTAAAAATATCAGTTCTTTAATCGTCACTTAGAGTCCCTCTGCTCAGAGCCGAGCTGAATCTAGTTGGTATCAAATTGAAATAAACATCAAATACTCAGGTCTGCAGTCCGCAATCCAGCAGAACTGTGAAATAAATCAAACGTCTCGGCAAGGTATAAGCCTCTAATTATGAGTTCGTTACATAAATACATATCTTCATGAGATCAGTGGCGGCATTTAACTGCCTGCGTGGTTTGCTTGTAGACCCGGGGGTCGTGGCTTCGATTCCCACGGGAAGCATACGTTGTTTAGACGTTTCCAGTTTGGTAAGAACATTGCAGGCTTGAATCACCTGATTGTCTGATAATAAAGATGATTACGTGCTTCGGAAGGCACGTTAAGCCGGTGGTCCCGGCTGCCATCTGGTAGTCGTTAAAGGAACCACGTCAGAGGCCGAGAGGCGGTTCCGAAGAACTCTGACACCAGGGTGTGCATGGTCGATGGACCGTGACACCTACTCGAAATGATGATGATGATACCCATCACTATTTTGATTCCATTTTCCACCGCCCACCAATACTAAAAGTGGCTTTTAGGTTTAAAAAACTGGACTCTGTCTACCCCGCAAGGGAAAAAGACGTGTCACCATGTATGAATAGAAACATATAAAGTACCAGTTTGTTATTCGTCACATAGTGTTGCTCTGCTTAGAACCGAGCTGAATCTAGTTGGTATCAAATTGAAATAAACATCAAATACTCAGGTCTTGCAAAGCAATTAATCACTTCATTATATTCAGATATATATCTACATGTTATACAACTACTAAAGTTCGACGTTGTCTATTGTATTATATAGCAAACTACTTGTGAAATATGAAAACATTTAATTATAAATTAATCCCCGTCTCCTATGCTTAGACCAAACACGCGAGATATTAGTTTTATTCATGACTAGCTTTCGCCCGCGGCTCCGCCCGCGTCAATGTCGATCCCTCGGGAATAGTAGTTTTTCCCGGGATAAAAGGTAGCCTATATCCTTCTCCGCACTCCAGAGAACTTGTATGCAAAATTTCATGATGATCCGTTCAGTAATTACGGCGTGAAAGCGTAACAAACAAACAAACAAACAAACAAATAAACAAACAAACAAACTCACTTTCGCATTTATAATATTAATAGTAAGGAATCATCCTTTTATTTGTGTTACAACATATCAATGTTGTAACACAAATAGGTACTTTATTAAATAAGTCCAACTGATATATGACAAATACTTGATTTGACTAAGACCACCGACTAACAAAACAAGAGTACTGTCCTACAATAGATGTCACAACTGAAGAGTGAATTAGTGCTCAAAGTAGAATTAAATGTGTGTTCATAATTATCCACAAGCTAAATGCTATTCAAGCTGAAGACACGGCCTTGTGCATAGTCTAAATATGCAATTCAGTGTGTAAATTGTCTGTAATTAGAACAGTGACAAACAGCTGGACCGTCTGTTGTTGTTTCCTAGACTTTGCAAAATGAAGGCCGTGCTTAACCGCAAGTTGTTCATTTCACAACCATACTTTAGAAGACAATATAAATAAAAATAAAATAAATAAATATATATACGGACAATTCACTCCTCACCACTTTACGATAGGTTTTTCCTAGGTCCACAAAAAATTGTGAAAAAATGATGACTTACAAAAATCAAATCCTAAGTTTAGCTGGCATCTAGGCGTACATGCACAAGTGAGTATTTATAATAAATAAATAAAATAAATAAAAAAATATATACGGACAAATCACACAGATTGAGCTAGCCCCAAAGTAAGTTCGACACTTGTGTTATGGGATACTAACTCAACGATACTATATTTTATAACAAATACATATATAGATACACATCCAAGACCCAGGCCAATTTGAAAAAGATCATTTTCCATCTTGACTTGGTCGGGGACCGAACCCGGGCACTCTCGTGTCGGCTGGCGTGTTGACCGCTGCGCCACGGAGCTAGCAAATATATATGTTTTACTTATAATAAATTTTTACGTTCAACGATTTACAAGACGTTATCACGTCGAAATTTTGTCTGTGATTTCAGTTTACGGACGATAATTTTACGTGATATGATAACGGTGGAAGAGAGATAGATGCGTCACAAGCCGAACACTTAGGCCGATCGTGCCTCTCTATCGCTTGCTCCGCGCTCTCGTTGCACAAAAAAACGAGACACATTTTCGTGCGTGCAGCGTTCATCAATAACGTCAAAAACTTCACATAAATACGTTCTTGAATCCTAAAAACAGTACCTTCCTTTGTTTGGGCATTCGTATAAAACAATATAATCTACATTAAACTGTCACATAAATAGTACAAAGTCTTATTAAATGCTAGAGTATTGCGTATTCCTTCTTCTATTAAAAATACTCATTCAAATCGAATCACTAATGAGGCAAACAATGCCTCATCGTGGTATCGCGCTCGCGTTTTCGCGATTTTGCGATTTACCGCATTTGGAAATCCGGAGATAACAAACCGTTCGTATCTCTCATATTTGTAGCGCAAATAGGGTTATCGGAATAGGCAGCCATTTGCAAAATACAAACATACATAATTGAATACTAAATACATGTTCAACATACAGGGTAGACTCAGTCTAGGGCTAATTAAACTTGATCGCCAAGAGTACTTTAGAATTTTCCTCTTTATTTTATTACGGTAAAATTTAATGGACTAATTTGTCAGGAGTTATATCATATGTGATACGTTTTGCAACACATTACTAGTTTGATTTTTCACCTACAGGCCCACTGTCTATTCATAGACTCATTCAAATCGAAGCACTAATGAGGCAAACAATGTTTTCGCGCTCGCGATTTTGCTATTGTGCGATTTACCGCATTCGGACATCCGGAGATTCCAAAGCATTCGTATCACCCATATTGGTAGCGTGCAAATAATCATTCAAATTCAAATTCAAAATTATTTATTCATCAAAAAGTTTTTCATTTAACATAACATGCAGCAAGGGCTCACCAATTAAGTTTAAAGAAACCTGTATCTGGCGAGTCCCGCTCTCTCACACAATTTCAATACATGCATTATAGAATAAATGTCACAAAATAATCAATTACATAAAAATAATGTTATACAATTTAAATTTTTATTCTCATGGAATAAAAATCCAATAGGTGAAATTATTACAATAGGGATATAATGTAGATTAATTACTAAATTAATATCTATTTATAAGTAGGTATAATCAATGTGTATGTTATTTTATACTATATCATAATGTGTAAGTTATTTCATTAAATACAATCATATTATTTTGTTATTATGTAATCATTTTATAAATAATTATATATATATATATATATATATTATTAGATATATTAGATTGTTTTATTAATTTAATCGAGTTATCAATGACTCAGTTTCTTCATATGTCAGTTTCTGTAGCCAGGATGTTAATGCAACTTTACACTTGTATTGTGGATATCATAGGAATCAAAATCCATTTCAAGGCACAAGGAAATGAAGCCAGTATCCCCTTTTGATATAATTAAGTCTGACTGACACCCGAATCCTCATCATCATCATTTCGAGTAGGTCTCACGGTCAATCGACCATGAACATCCTGGTGTCAGAGTTCTTCGGATCCGCCTCTCGGCCTCTGACCTAACCCTAATTTTTTTTTTGATTTTTAGCTTTTTTTCTTGCAGTTCTATATTTCATTAGGGATTCTGCTTCTGAGATTTCAATAAAGCTAGGGGGTTCAAAATCACGTTGTATTATAGGAGAAACAATATTTTGTACAATCTCCAAATCGGTATTTTCAAGCCTTTTTATTATTCCTTTACGGTTTCCATGATTTTTTTTTCGGACCTACCTTTTTAATCAATTAGAAAAATCTACATCCTTCCTTACCCACTAAACTACTTATTTATTCTATGTTTCCCCAACTGCTAGTACTTAAAACAAAGCCGGCAAATAAACTAAGTTCCCGCAGCCACTTCCAACAGTTTAAATTATTCCAGTGTTTAAAACGACTATAACAAACGACCAGTTGTTGTGCTGATTTTCATTGCTCGCTCTGTTTGAACTACCGCTCTGGGATTAGTTTTGGAGCACAAATGGTAATAAATAAATAGTTTTAAAACTACTCCCTTATACAATACTAGCTTTCGCCCGCGGCTCCGCCCGCGTCATTGTCGATCCCTCGGATACAGTACTTTTTCCCGGGACAAAATGTACCCTTATCCTTCTCCGTACCCCAGATAACGTATAGGCAAAATTTAATGATGATCGGTTCAGTAGTTACAACGTGAAAGCGTAACGAACAAACAAACTTACTTTCGCATTTATAATATTAGTTAGATTAGGATGTAAAGAAAACCCTGTGCGATCCTTGAAGGGGTGATTCAGTCCATCGACATGAATAACTTCTCCTATGGGATTTATCCCACAGGAGAAGTTATTCCCAGCTTTGAAGCTGGGAACTCTTTTACAGAGGTAAAATTAAGTAGAATTTGTAGATCGAATAAAGAGTTGAAATAGGAAATCACGTAAATTGGCAACACCTGGCAATCTAAAGTCCAACAATTGCTACCTGCAAAACTACTCGAATTTCAATAGGACCGAAAACTAATTTACAAAACAGGTATTTTGATCGCTTAGACCAAAATACCTATTCTTCTAGTTCAGTAATCCTTTCCTTACTTACTATACTATAATATTATAAATGCGAAAGTGAGTTTGTTTGTTTGTTTGTTTGTTTGTTACGTTTACTTTGAGACAATTTACTTTGCGTGCTTCCGCCACCAGTTAGTTCATGCAAACTATTGCTGGCCAGCGCCCACCCACTACTGTTAGTCCCTTCATACCCGCCACCAATAGTTGATGCATGCAACCCTGGTCGATACTGCTGCATCCGTTGAGGCTGCAGCAATGTCGGCCGTCGTGCTCGCGACACGTGTTTCGCCTCTACACGAGGCATCTTCAGGCAGTGAACCCTAGATGTTGATCCTTCGAATGACAAGCAACGAATGACAAAAATTACGCCGTATTGCCGCCTTTTATACTATCTGGGAGGGGGGAGGGGCTTGATCGTTATTTTGGTTTTGTATTGAAAATATATTTAATAATGGGGAATTATTCAAATCTTACTTTGATAAATAAACAAATAGATTTGAATAATTCCCCATTATTAAATATATTTTCAATAAAAACTGCCTGAAGATGCCTCGTGTAGAGGCGAAACACGTGTCGCGAGCACGACGGCCGACATTGCTGCAGCCTCAACGGATGCAGCAGTATCGACCAGGGTTGCATGCATCAACTATTGGTGGCGGGTATGAAGGGACTAACAGTAGTGGGTAGGCGCTGGCCAGCAATAGTTTGCATGAACTAACTGGTGGCGGAAGCACGCAAAGTAAATTGTCTCAAAGTAAATGTAGCTTTGACTTCCGCAAAGTAACACCTGAGTCTATTAACTATTGTTTGTTACGCTTTCACGCCGTAACTACTGAACCGATCATCATGAAATTTTGCATACAAGTTCTCTGGAGTACGGAGAAGGACATAGGCTACCTTTTATCCTGGGAAAAAGTACTATTCCCGAGGGATCAACATTGACGCGAGCGGAGCCGCGGGCGAAAGCTAGTAAAAAATAAAACATTCAAAATAACATTATTGTATTTTTTTTTTGTTATTATTATTTGTATCTCCTTTGTTTTTACAGGTGTTACCCGGTCCTTTAAGAGGCTTGCGTGGGGATATGGATCCAACACGTAGAGGCCCTTTAGAAGTTGGTGTAATGTTGGTCTCCAGCCAGAACCCGTGCCTGGAAATTCCAATGTATTGATATGTCTTTGAACAGGTCTTCGCCGGCGCAGGAACAATTGCGTTTAAAAGAGAAATTAGTGATTTATGGGATTTAAAAAGGCTGGGTTACTGCAAAGAGTCGGGCACCTGCAATTATTATTATGTCCTTAATTCTACTCACCTCTAAACCTACATTTTTGACAGAAAGACTTGTCTTGGGGCTTTTATTCTTTTACAAACATGCATATACGAGTACATGTAAACTCCTAATGCTTGAACAGATTTAGACGACGAGTGACATGACATAGTCTGTAACATTTTTGCTGGGCAGTGATTTTTACATAATTTTCATTGAAAACGCCTGCTCTTTCTTGCCCACTTACGATTAGTTGGGATATCAAATAACGTTCATCGAGAATGTCATCATTATCATCAGGTCTTTTTTGTCTACACTACAGGAGCACGACCCTCTCTGTACTACTAGAGCCATATTTGGCCAGAGCAGACAGAGGACTTGGCCTACATTCTCCACGCTGGCCAGACGGGTTGGAGAGGTCTCTCAGATGATTATAAGCTTTGTTTATCTTGTATTTCCTAAGTCGCCTTCTACGACATCCACGGGAAGACTTGGAGTGGTCCTATTCTACTCTGCCGGGTACCACACGGCCTTCAAAATAACATTATCGATCGAGATCGAGAATGTATTTAAAGACTTTTTGAAAAGAGCTTAAAGCGTTAAAGGCGGTGTAATAACAAACGCTTACTATTATTCGTAAACGGCGTTTGTTTTAACACCGCCTTTAAGGCGCCGTGCATCAGAATAATATCGTTAAACGTGTATGTTTCGTCGCGCAGTTAGCCTTTTTTTTCATGGAATACTGAAAAAAATACGAAGTACAGTTCAAGGATCAAAATAAATGGTTACATCAATATATTTTCAAAAAAATATTTAAAACCTAGCTAAATAAAATAGCAAAAAAGCTATATCCAGAAAAAAATCGTCGACTTTTATACGTCTATAAAAAGTATAACTAAATGGGCAAGATGGATACCTAAAAAAATACAATATTTAGTTATAATTATTAAATTAAAAGTGAAAATTAACACGGTTTTGAACTAAGACTGATGACAGGAATGACACGAGTGTATAATATATCGCGCGATGTCCGCTACAAACGGTTAAGGGATACAGCGCCTTAATTCTTTATGCTCTTTTCAAAGTCTTTAAATACATTCCCGATGAACGTAATTTGATATCCCAACTAATCGCAAGTGGTCAAGAGTTTGGGCACCTGACGCGGTTAACGCGGGTTTAATCTGGAGTTAATCTCAAGTTAGCCCAAGTTGGGAGTCCGATCGGTAATTCACTTCGAGTTTGAGACGTGGTCGAACTCGACGACGGACCAAGGCATCTGTGCGGAATGAAATACTTACCATAGAGTTTAAAATTATAATTATATGCTTCAAATGTATGTTTATTACGTATATTTAACAAATATATATTAAGTACTCGGGAATATTATTAACTAGCTTTCGCCCGCGGCTCAGCACGCGTCAATGTCGATCCCTCGGGAATAGTCCTTTTTTCCGGGATAAAAGGTAGCCTATATCCTTCTCCGCATTTCAGAGAACTTGTATGCAAAATTTCATGAGGATCGGTTTAGTAGTTACGGCGTGAAAGCGTAACAAACAAACAAACTCACTTTCGCATTTATAATATTACTAGCTTTCGCCCGCGGCTCCGCCCGCGTCAATGTCGATCCCTCGGGAATAGTACTTGTTCCCGGGATAAAAGGTAGCCTATGCCCTTCTCCGCACTCCAGAAAACTTATATGCATAATTTCATGATGATCGGTTCAGTAGTTACGGCGTGAAAGCGTAACAAACAAACAAACAAACAAACAAACAAATAAACAAACAAACAAACAAACTCACTTTCGCATTTATAATATTAGTAAGGATAAGGATAAGGATGAACGCCCGAATTCACCAACATGTATGTTTTTTTTATGGAAAAGTGCAACCGACTGTTAAAAAAATTGAAAATGAATTATTAGAATTAGGCATTGACAAGAGTTTAAACATTTTAATATAACACTAAAAGAGACGTTTATTTTTATTTTGCCTAATAAATTTGTTACAATAATTTTACCTCTAAGAAAACAAAAATATTAGTCAGACATAGCCCAATCTTGATAGCCGATAGATTTTGGTCTTGTAGATAATCTGTCTACTCCAACGGAAGTAATAACTGACATTTTAAAAAAGTTAGTACAAATGGCATCCTGTATCAGTGCAAATATTAGTTACACAATACACAGGTATTATAAAGTAAATCAATTATATTTTTTGTATGAAAATATGCTCAACAATATTTAGAAATGTGTTTTTTACAGAGCCAAGAGGGGTCTAATCCCAACAAGGTAAATACCAACTTTACGCATAAATCTAAGTTTATTTACCATTTTCGATACAAAAACACTTATCTAAGTATCGGGAACTTAGCAGCAAATCGTTTTCAACCTTCACGAGCCACGCAAAAACGATTCTCTACATTCTGTAACTCCGCCGCTGTAGGGGCTTGTCCATGGAAACCTGATAGAGCGACAAGCGGTGCGGACAGAGATTTTTTATTAATGACTTACTTTATGATATTCTTTATCTCAGATTTATGAGTGACTAGCTTTCGCCCGCGGCTCCGCCCGCGTCAATGTCGATCCCTCGGGAACTGTCCTTTTTCCCGGGATAAAAGGTAGCCTATGTCCTTCTCCGCACTCCAGAAAAATTTTATGCAAAATTTCATGATCATCGGTTCAGTAGTTACAGCGTGAAAGCGTAACAAACAAACAAAAAAACAAATAAACAAACAAACAAACTCACTTTCGCATTTATATTATTAGTAAGGATAAGGATAAGGATTCTCTAGAAATATATCCTGTAACAGTCGTATATTCGTTAGGACGCACACAAAGCTGCGTTACTAGTAAAGTGACCGATAATTTCAATCATATCATATTCAGGTCCTTTTTAGTCTCCACTGCAGGAGCACGACCCTCTCTGTACTACTAGGGCCATACTTGGCCAGAGCAGCCAAAGGACTTGGCCTACACTCTCCACGCTGGCCAGACGGGTTGGAGAGGTCTCTTAGATGTTTATAAGCTTTGTTTAGCTTGAATTTCCTAAGTCGCCTTCTACGACATCCACGGGAAGACTTGGAGTGGTCCTATTCTACTCTGCCGGATACCACACGGCTAACACAGCACACCCTGGTGTCAGAGTTCTTCGGAACCGCCTCTCGGCCTCTAACGTTCCTTTAACGACTACCAGATGGCAGCCGGCACCACCGGCCTAATGTGCCTTCCGAAGCACGGAATCATCTTTATTATCAGACAATCAGGTGATTCAAGCTTGCAATGTCCTAACCAAACTGGAAATAACTAAACAAAGTATGCTTCCGGTGGGAATCGAGCCCACGACCCCCGGGTCAACAGGCAAACGCCTTAACCACTGGACCACGGAGGTTGTTGTTGATGAGGTCCTACATCCACACCCACATCCTTCTTTTTAATTTTATTTAGTGGGAGCAAGTAAGGGCTTTCTTTTAACTATTGTATAAAAAATGACATTCTTAAATAAATAACAATCTATACTAAGACTAACAAAATACTTTTTCTAACAACTATGGTAAAAGAGCCTTGATTGAAACTTTTCCCAAGTGACCTTGAAGCGTTTTCTCAAGCCTCTAAGAAAAGAGGGAACCTCCTGAGTTAAAAATAACTCAGTCAAAAGTTTTAATTTTTGTTAGCTGTTTGAGATCCGCTCCGCGCGAATGTAGCCAATGCCTTAGGGAGAATGGAGGGGTTGTGGTGGATCGCAGTTGGCAAAAAAGGGGGTCTGCTCAAGTACGCGTGACTGGAGTGTTGGGATCGAGTTTAGACGTACTCATAGCAGTTGGGGCCAGTGGTTAAGTAGTTTGAGGTTTAGGATAGAACTATATCAAGTTCATACACTTGGTAACTTAGTTGTAATGGCTAGGTCAGACTTATCTTGAAATATTAGACGCTAAAAGTATTTTTGACGCTTTACCATATTTAAGTACTTAAAAATCTATAAACTGGAACTAACTTTACGATATTGTAGATAGCGATACATTAGAACAGCACATAGGCTCAAAATAACGCGGACGTAGTCGCGGGAATGCTAGTAAATGTAAGGCATAACCCAAGATTTCATGATGGATGCAATGTAATGATTTACTCATCAGAAGGTGATCACCAAGTGGTGCTTAAAACAATCAATTATCCAAGAAGTCACATTGTACGTTCCCTGGAAGTTCGCGTCGACATAGAATGAAAGAAATTGATTCCCGATGTCTCCGTTCCGATAATTCCTTGTCTGAAGCGCCTCTAATGCCCGTAATAGCCTCTTTGAAACGATACTCAAACTGCAAAACATCTTTTTATAATATATCTTTTCAATTCATCTTAAGCTCCGATTTCTATTTAAGTTTTTGAAACATGTAAAGTAGAGATAAAAGTGCAGAGATAAAAATATTCGAATTGATATTTCAATTTTTTAGAAACAGAAATACGAAAGAAAAAAGTCGACCACAAATAATAATTGTATATATTATTGAGTGAAATTGAATTTATTAGCAAACGTTCAAGGAGTGACCCAGACCACGATTCTGAACAACTTTCATTATGGGACCAATTTCGACATCGTGAAAAAATCATCTGCTCTTTCATACAAAAGTGGAATATCTACTTGGCCAAAATCTATGGAACAGCAAATTTATTTTTGCAATTTCGGCGTTGGTCCCATAATGAAAGATGTTCAGATTCGTGGTCTAAGTCACTCCTGAACGTTTGCTAATGAATTCAATTTCACTCTGTATATTCATTTGAAATATACTTATTTTCTTTTTGTGAAAATCGCCGCAATAAGTTCAGTAACTATATTTTTCCTTAAAATGGCTAGCGGTCAAAGAGTTCTCGGACCGACGAAAAAAATACAATAGTGTAACATTAATGTACTGTTGACCATGCATACAAATGGAAACCTTTCTTTTTGTAGTCGGTAGAGCGAATCAGAATTTGTGGTTGACTGCCTTAAGGACACTGGCAAGGCCCAATTGTAGTGCGGTCGGGTCCAGAACTATGAAGAGGCTGAGTTCCTCCCACTCGCTAGTGGGACATTCCCAGTGGCTGCAAATAGGACAAATAACGCACTGGGACTCTTAAATATATAATAATAGGTTTGTTTCCTGGGCCAAAATAAAAAAAAAACTTTAATTACTCCGTCCGATAGATACTCAAAGATTGGACACCTATTTTTCTTTTGTCAATTAAACAATAAATGACAAAGATAAAGCGCGTCAAATTCAGGAGTGAGGACTCGTGACGTCACAGTTCGCTAAGAACAGACTATATCTTTTTAATTTTTTGTTAGATAGTGAAAAGAAAAGTTACGTGTCCAACATTTTTTGATTATATAACAGACGACGGGCCAATTATAATTTTTTAGAAACTAGCCTTTTCCCTTTCTTGCAAACGTTTTAGTCCCATGGGCACGAGACCATGGGACTATTCAGGGGTCTCTTATGGGTCGTCGTGTATCGTCGTGGGTACGACCCCACGACGAATAAGAGACCCCTGAAGCGTTTGACGAAACCGTCGTAGGCCAGCTACGACGGTTTCGTCAAACGCTTCCAATCCTGAAGTGAGTGTGTTTGATTGTTTGTTACGCTTTCACGCCGTAACTACTGAACCGATCATGATGAAATTTTGCATACAAGTTCTCTGGAGTACGGAGAAGGACAAAGGCTACCTTTTAACCCGGGAAAAAGTTCTATTCCCGAGGGATCAACATTGACGCAGGCGGAGCCGTGGGCAAAAGCTAGTATTACTATATTTTCATTCTCAATTACTAAGTAACAATAATTTGGGCTCGCTCCGTGGCGCAGCGGTCAAGACGCTACCCTGCGACACGAGAGTGTGCGGGTTCGATCCCCGGCCAGGTCAAGATGGAAAATGATCTTTTTTAGATTGGCCTGGGTCTTGGATCTTTATCTATATATGTATTTGTTATAAAATATAGTATCGTTGAGTTAGTATCCCTCTCGAACTTACTTTGGGGCTAGATCAATCTGTGTGATTTGTCCGTATACATTTATTTATTAAAAATAAATCTATCATTATTTTCTTAAGACAATCTGGAGATCGTTAAAAAAGAACTACGAACAGTTCAAAGCAGATCGAATCAGAGTTGCAGGGCAAAGCCCTATTTCAAGAGGTCTACTTGTAGTGCGGTCGGACCCACAACTTTGAAGAGGCCGAGGTGGGAGCCCCCTCCGAACTCCAAGGAAGCGCGGCCTGTTGAGGACCGCCGTTTTTTGCGGTTCCCAACAACAATTTATAACAAGTTGTGTTGTTCTTATAAAAGTAATAATTTTTCGACGCGAAATTTTACTCATCTTGAAATTTTGTTGGATTGGTACTTGTGTTTTTCTAATTTTAAGTTATATATATTCCATACTTCAAAAAATTTGAGTTTCACAATTCAACTGTACCTATGTTTTTTTTTGTATGTTTGTTACCTCTTAACTCTGTCATTTATTTACGGACTAGCTTTCGAACAGTAGTTTTTCCCCGGATAAAATGTACCCTACGTCCTTCTCCGTACCCCAAATAACGTGTATGCGAAATTTCATGATGATCGGTTCAGTAGTTACGGCGTGAAAGCGCAACAAACAAACAAACAAACATTCGCATTTATAATATTAGTAAGGATATCCATGTCCTATCCGCATAGGGCTGGGGGACAATGTTTATACAACAATGTGTGTGTGAGTGTGTGTGTATAGGTACACTATTTTGTTTTGGTCTGTTTAACGTTAAATATGTATTATCTATTTTGTAGTTACAACGTGAAAGAGTAACAAACAAACTCACTTTCGCATCCTAACTAATATTATAAATGCGAAAGTGAGTTTGTTTGTTTGTTTATTTGTTTGTTTGTTTGTTACGCTTTCACGCCGTATCTACTGAACCGATCAGCATGAAATTTTGCATACAAGTTCTCTGGAGTACGGAGAAGGACATAGGCTACCTTTTATCCCGGGAAATAGTACTATTCCCGAGGGATCGACTTTGACGCGGGCGGAGCCGCGGGCGAAAGCTAGTTTATTTATAAACTAGCCTATGTCCTTCTCCGTACTCCAGAAAACTTGTATGCAAAATTTCATGATGATCGGTTCAGTAGTTACGGCGTGAAAGCGTAACAAACAAACAAACAAACTCACTTTCGCATTTATAATATTAGTTAGGATAAATAAATAAATATATACGGACAAATCACACAGATTGAGCTAGCCCCAAAGTAAGTTCGAGACTTGTGTTATGGGATACTAACTCAACGATACTATATTTTATAACAAATACATATATAGATACACATCCAAGACCCAGGCCAATCTGAAAAAGATCATTTTCCATCTTGACCTGGCCGGGGATCGAACCCGGTCACTCCGTGTCGCAGGCAGGCGTGTTGACCGCTGCGCCACGGAGCTAGTCAATAATATTAGTTAGGATTTGAAAAATCAAAGGATGGGTATACTTTCGAATTGGTCCCATATTTTCATAGAAATCGGTTCCAGTATTATGGCTGAAGTCTGTGTTTTATCTGAAAGATTTTTACTTATTACAGGATAAGTAAGTACAATGCTTTTGTTTCGCTTTCTCCCTATTTGAGGTTCTGTAACCTTACAGAATATCTGGTAAAATCCATCCAATTACTAACCGTATTTCAATAAGCCAAGCATAAAGTCAACCCATGAAAAGTGTCAGGATTCGTCCAATTCAGTGGTTGAGTGAGGCTTGATTGACTAACAAACATACAAACTTTCGCATTTATAACTTGTTATGGATAATTCGTCTTCCCTCAAAGAGGAAATACCTTGATATTAATTAAGTTTGTCAGCTTTTTGAAAAGAATCTTTAATTCAATACTCCTTTTATTACAACACGATTTTCGAGTATTATACAAGTTTAATTCATAACTTATCTATTTTGTCATCATTCAGTTTGTCAGAATGAACTCACGAATTAATAATTTTGAGTTGCCTGAAATTCATGCAAAATTATTTATTTATTATAGCCGTGTGGTTTGCGGCAGAGTAGAATAGGACCACTCCTAGTCTTCCCGTAGATGTCGTAGGAGGCGACTTAGGAAATACATGCTAAACCAAGCTCATAAACATCAATGAGACCTCTCCAACCCGTCTGGCCAGCGAGGAGAGTGTAGGCCGAATCCTCTGTCTGCTCTGGCCAAGTATGGCTCCGGTAGTACAGAGAGGCTACATGCTCCTGCAGTAGAGACTAAAAAGACCGGATAATGATGATTTATTTATTAATTTAAACTAATTATAATAAACCATTGTGTAGAAATGGTGGACTTCTTGACATTT
This sequence comes from Elegia similella, assembly GCA_947532085.1. NCBI lineage: Eukaryota > Metazoa > Arthropoda > Insecta > Lepidoptera > Pyralidae > Elegia > Elegia similella. Next base: position 1,103,924 of record OX383939.1, read on the forward strand.
GGTATTTTCATGCCTATCGATCATATTTTGGATGGTGCGATTATTTAAATACTAGCTTTCGCCCGCGGCTCCGCCCGCGTCAATGTCGATCCCTCGGGAACAGTAGTTTTTCCCGGGATAAAATGTACCCTATGTCCTTCTCCGTACTCCGTACCCCAAATAACGTGTATGCGAAATTTCATGATGATCGGTTCAGTAGTTACAACGTGAAAGTGTAACAAACAAACTCACTTTCGCATTTATAATATTAGTTAGGATGACTATATATATATATATATATATATACTCGTAAACAATAAATATTATACAAATGTAATTTAATTTGAGAATATATACATACATGTATGTACTTTGGGATGAGGAATTCCTTGAGAAGAGGAGACTTCCTAAGTATAAACCTATTAGAGGAAGTTAGGATTTGGATAGTTAGTCATCTTTTCTGGTTAAAATAGAGAAAAGACCGCAAGTAACTTATTTACATGTCATTTTCTTTCAGACATGGTTAACATGCCAGCCTGCGACACGAGGGCTCCCAGGTTCGATCCAAGGTCAGGTCATGATGGAAAACGATATTTTTCTGATTGTCCTAGGTCTTGGATGTTTATCTATATAAGTATCTATTGAAAAATATAGTATCGGTGAGTTAGTATTCTACGACACAAGTTCACAACTTACTGTGGGGCACGTTATAGAGTGATCCCTAAGGGTCCGCATTGTGAACCGGACATCATTTCATCATATAACAGTAAAACCAATCTCCAAAAAAATCCCTGAAAATTGTATCTGCTTCGTACAATCTACATCTGCAATAAAATGTAGTTTTAAAATTAAAACCCCATCAGCCTGAAAATAAAATGCATTATTATAAACTGCATTTTGAGTGCAGCGAGTCGCAAATGACCGCCGTATTAAATTAAAATTTCTTTCAAACCATCCGCGTACAGTCGCCGTTATTTACGGCTGGTAATGGTAATAGAAGCTTTCAGGTACATAAAGAGGTTTATACGTGCGTTTCCAGCTTTTTAAAATGGCTAACGGTATTTAATATTGTTGTTTTTTTCGTGTGTGCAAGTGGCCAACACTGATGTCGGTTTTCTCAAGCTGCCTAAAGGCACTGTTTACGCAGGGTATGTTTTTAAATAACAAATATACGTTTCGATATTTTTTATATTAAGTATAAGAAAAAAATAAAAAAGAAAGCGCGAAACTCACTTGATTCGCGCTTACATTTAATAGCAAACTAGCTTTCGCCCGCGGCTCCGCCCGCGTCAATGTCGGTCCCTCGGGAATAGTACTTTTTCCCGGATTAAAAGGTAGCCTATTCCCATCTCCGTACTCCAGAGAACTTGTATGCAAAATTTAATGATGATCGGTTCAGTAGTTACGGTGTGAAAGCGTAACAAACAAGCAAACTCACTTTCGCTTTTATAATATTAGTAAGGATAACACCACTATACGCAATGACTAACATAAGTACCTATAACAGCTTGTTTTTCCGTAAAGCGTTCAATCAGCCGGTCGATTTTTTTATGTAAAAAAGAATGTTCTTGTCCTTTTTATTAGGGGAACTAAATAAAAACGACTGCCTTGGTATTGAAATTAATTATAGCCTATGTCACTCGAAAGGATATAAGGACTCCATACGTCAAATCCGTCGAGGCATTTAGAAGTTATGGTGCAATAAAAGCAATCACATACGTATTTTAAACTTACATACATAAAGTCGAAACACACCCCTTTTTTGGCAGTCGTGTAGAAAGTTACCATGTATTTATGTAACTGAGTGTTCTAGCAAAGAGCGATGGAAACTGTTTCCATTTAATTAGCGTCAAGTCTTCGTTTTGGGTATCTGGGCTCATTGGAGGACGGAAAATGTCGGAAATTGTTGCCGGTTGACCCGTGAGAGCCTACTTGTAATTTTAACGGGAAATTATATCTTTTATTCCACTGAACCTATTTAAATTCTCTTTTGCAACATTTTGAGCAATATTTCACTCCACTAGTAACAAGAAGTTCGTCTGTAAAGTCGGTTTATGGACAATCATCATCATCATTTCGTGTAGGTGACACGGTCAATCGACCATGCACACCCTGGTGTTTCAGTTCTTCGGAACCGCCTCTCGGACTCTGACGTGGTTCCTTTAACGACTTCCAGATGGCAGCCAGGACCACTGGCTTAACGTGCACCTCTTTATCAGACAATCAGGTGATTCAAGCCTGCAATGTCCTAACCAAACTGGAAACAACTAAAAGTATGCTTCCGGTGAAAATCGAACCCACGACCCCCGGGTCTACAGGCAAACGCCTTAACCACCGGACCACGCAGGCTGTCACGGACGATAATTTTACGTGATAACTGTAGAAGAGAGATAGATCGTGCCCTTCTATCGCTTGTTCTGCGCTCTCGCTTGCACACAGAACGTGACATTTTCGTGCGTGCAGCCGGCGTTCATCGATTTATAAGAAGTTGTTACGTCAAAAACCTACTTTAACCATCATCAAAATTTAAGAGCAACGCTCTTGTCGGTGGAGCTCCCTCCATCTTGGTCTATTCTCTGCCAGTCTTTTCACATCCTGGTACGAAACCCTTTCCACTTTTTCCTTTATCTGTTTAAAATAGCTGTGCCTGGGCTTTCCTCTCCCTCTCCTTCCCTCTATTTTGCCTTCTATAATAGTTTTCATAAACTGATCGTGTCGCAACAAGTGTCCTATCATATTACCTCTTCGATTTTCTATCGCAGTTAGAATAGACCTTTTTTCTCCTACTCTATTTAAAACTTCTTTAACCAAGATACTAATTTATAAGACCAATTCAAAAGCATACCCTAATTCCCATTTGTAACAAATGTACAAAAACATATAGTCTAATTAAGAATCTCCTATTATGAAGTCTTTTGAAAATCATAAAGTACCGCCAAAAGTATATAACAAAGCCACGCAACGCTATTTTATTTTCAACTTAGTCTCGTGAGTAGCTTAGAAGATAATTTAAAAATCTACATATTCTTATTTCATCGCGGACTAATCCAGAATTTGATTTATCTCACAACAGCGAGCAACCTCTGGAACGAACGTAGAAAAATATTATACAGAGATAAAATTCGCCTAGTGTGAAGTGTAGTTACTGAGGAAAGGTTCCGTCATCATCATTAGGTCTTTTTAGTCTCCACTGCAGGAGCATAACGTCATGAGTCGAAAAAGAATATATTTCTTGGATGGTCAGTCTAAAATTGGAGGGCTACAATCTGCGATACCATGTCAATAGGCGATGCGGCTAGCAACCCATAACTGTTTGAATTTCGTTTTCTATCTACAAGCCCTCCAACGTGGTAAATGTGGCCATAGGGTCTTAAAAACTTTATAGGCTCTGTCTACCCCGCAAGGGAAAAATACGTGATACTATGCTATGTACATATGCTATGTTATGGTCACAGTAACTTGGAGAAAGCTATGGCAAATCATATCGTCACTGCTCTATCAAAGAAGTTAAGACATTCATACTCTCATGTCTTTTTCCCTTGCGGGGTAGACAGAGCCTTGGTCTTTTAGCCCTTAAAGCCAAGTTTAGCATGATAGTTGGTGTAGATGGCAAACGGAATCAAAATTGTGATGGGTTGCTAGCCGCAGCGCCTACTGACATGATTCCACAGTTTACGCCAGGGGTTGGAATACCGGTAAAAATCCATTACCGGTACCTCTATGAAACGACAGTACCGGTAATTGGTTTGGTACCGGTACATTTGGTAACGGTAAAAATCAAGTACCGGTACCTCTATAATACAACGGTACCGGTAATTGGATTTTTATTTATTTATTTCAATAACAATTTTTACATTGTGTCTGAATTCTTATAACTATTACATTTACATCAATAATAATAACTTAAAATAGCATAATTATAAATAAGTACAAATAGTCAAAAATTTAATATATAATGGACATGTCAATTTATGATTACGTTAATATCAATAATATGAACAAAAAAAGTCATTTAAAATAATCATCTACAGAGTAATAATTTTTCCTTAATAAATATGCTTTTAATTGTTTCTTAAAAAGATTTAGACTATTTAAACCTTTTATTTCATTCGGCAATTTGTTATATGCTATGAAAGCTTGGTATTGAGCACTATGTTTCATAACCTTAAGGTTGGGTATGATATTATGTTTTAGAGCCCTTCTACGAGTGGTCTCACGTGCCTGTCTTTCTGTATCCGATTCTATTTTAGGCAAGCATTTTTTAAGGTCAGTTAGAATCACTAATAAGTATAAGCTCGGAACAGTCAAAATACCCAAATTAATAAAATGCTGTTTACATGATTCCCAGGGTGGTATACCTATCATTGTGCGTATGACTCTCTTTTGTATTTTAAATGCTCTGTCTTGATTATATTGATAACTATATCCCCACAATTTAATACTATAGCGTAATTTGCATTCTACTAGGGCATAATAAACTTTTTTTAGATGTGTTAAGGTAGTTTCATTGCGAAGGTTTCTTATTACAAAACAAGCTGATGATATAGAGTCTTCAAGTGATCTTAGCTCCGCTTTCCAATTGAGAAATTCATCAATGTGTATGCCTAAAAATTTTGTGTCTTTTACGATAGCTACTTTATTATCATTTAAAGTAATGTCAAGGGATGTAGCATTTTTCGATGTAGATTTAAATAATATAGCTTTAGTTTTGTCACAATTAAGTTTTAAATTATTCGCATTAAACCATATATGAAAATTATGCAACAGCGCATTAAGTTTACCATTAAGTTTTTCAATATTAGTGTCATGTACCACAGCATTTGTGTCGTCTGCAAAGAGTATCAATTTTATGTCAGGATGTTGGTTTGAAATATATTGAATTAGGTCATTTGTAAAAATTAAGAAGAGAATAGGTCCTAAAACAGACCCCTGCGGAACTCCTCTGTTTAAAGATAGCAGTTTCGACTTGATGATGTTCTCATTGTCTTCTTTAATTGTTTTAAGTTCCACAAACTGTTTTCTGTTTTGCAAGTACGATTTAAATAACAACAATGTATTTCCGCGTATTCCATAGTATTCTAACTTTGTTAATAAGATATTATGGTCCACCAAATCGAACGCAGAAGTCAAGATTGGTACCGGTACCTCAATAAAACGACGGTACCGGTAATTGAAAGAAGTACCTGTACCAAATACCGGTAAACAGTACCGGTACTTAGTACCGGTAATCGTATTGGGAATTATCATTTCGTTAATGTGTGTCGTTGCCGTGTTGTGCATGTGCGGCGTGAGGCGGGGGCCCACAATAGGGCGGCACTTTTACAGTCGAGCGAGTCCCATGCGGTAGACGGCAACAATGCGTAGGTACCGGTAAAATTAACGCAATTTTAATACCGTTAAAATTTGACAGAATAAAGGTACCGGTACTTACCGGTACTTATAATGTGAATTTGGTACCGGTAACAAGTAGCGGTAAAATTACCGTTAACTGTTAACAATATTATTACCGTTAAATACTAGATTACCGGTACCTCATATTACCGTTAAAATTTTAACAGAATAGTAATACCGGTACTTACCGGTACTTATAATGGGAATTTGGTACCGGTAACAAGCCCTGGTTTACGCCCAGTCCCTCGATTGGCATTTAAGATCCGCATGGCGAGATATTTTTTAACTACTTGTTTTTGTCTAATTTTTTGATCTAACAGTAATAAAACTGTCTAAAGATTCAAAAGTAACAACCCCGTTACAGACTGTACAATGTACAACAGACTAGAGTTCCAATCCAATTAATTTCTATCAATTAAAACATAATATAAATTGAAGTCATTGTGTGTCTGTCCGTAAAAGTTTTATCTTGGAAAGTACTCGGGTAATTTAATGGGTATTTCGGTAATTTAAGTAAAATGTTTACCAGGCGCAGTCGGGGCCCGCAACTAGTTATGAATAAGATCCAGCTTGGAACCCTAAATCATAACAGAAAGTTAAAAGCGTTCTCATAAAGTGGGCAGAAGCTTTAATAAGCGAAATCTGCGAAATATATCGGGCTGAAGAGAATTTATTTGAGGATTAACCCTCGGGAGCTTGAGTGACGTAGCCTTCCAGACAGATTATAAAACACTAAATTTTCAGTAAGTTGAAAATATACACTAAAAAAAAAAAGTATTGGATGAAGGAATTTTTGCTATTTTTAGCATCTCTAATATAATATACTATTAGTCCTAAGTACAAATTTACAATTCTCGGATTTTTTCGTTTATTCGAGCTAAAAAACCTTGCTTCACGCCATATTCTATAATTCGAGAAGCCTACGGGAAATATCCTAATCCTAATTCTAACTAATATTATAAATACGAAAGTGAGTTTGTTTGTTACGCTTTCACGTTTTAACTTCTGAACCGATCGTCATGAAATTTTGCATACACGTTATCTGAGGTACGGAGGAGGACAAAGGCTACATACTGTTCCCGAGGGATCGACATTGACGCGGGCGGAGACGCGAGCGAAAGCTAGGTTTATTAACGGCCATATCCTTTGATAGCGTTGACTGAGAAGTTTGATTCATTCACAGTTTCAAGGCCCGCAGACATAAATTATATGATATTCATTTCAACTTCATACGACGCGTTCCTGGAAAAACAGTAACAAACAGACAAACAAATTGCGTCTTAACGAAAAAGTGTGCAAAAAATAGATGATTGTCGATTAACTTATTATTACGCCTCTTCCCCATGGGGCAGAGGAGATCGTCCACTTGCTACCATCCTTACAAACATCTCTCGCTTATTTACTTGCTAAAAGCAGAGTCGAAAAGTTAGGTTCTTTTTTTTTGTATTGGAACAAAGTATACATATGAGTACGTACAGGCAATAATCTGTGCTCGCCCGATTAGTCAATGGGCGTAACACGTTACAGCCGTATAAACCCGCGGAACAATGGGAATACGGCCCACTGGCCCGCGAGCCCTAGGGCTGCCAACAAACAAATGTTAACTAAAATGTAAGAACTGCCAAATACTGCTGGTTGACGAGGAGTACTTGGCGGACGGCACGGTTTTTGTTTTGGATGGTTTTTGTTTTAGATTGTTTTTGTTTGAAGCTTCTAGTGGACTCTATAATGCGAAATCGGCGTAATTTGGTGTTATTAATGCCCAAGTTTATAGACAATGTATGGAATAACTATAAATTGTCATGGTGCGGCTGTAGTGAGATTTCCTTAGCAGACTGGTGGTTGTCCACTTCGCTGCGTCGTCTACGATCATACCAGTGGATCCATGGGAATTGTCGCTACATAAGCAGTAAGAGTAGATTTCGAAAATGACTGTACATTTTTCAGATTGATCTGCTAACTCAGAGGTGCAATGTCGGTATTGGTGTCTCTGGCAAGGGAAAAAGACGTGATAATATGTAAGTATATTACCAGGCTGGGAATGTAACCGGGAATACCGCTCAATGAAAAATAATTATAATATGTAAACTATCCGGCCACTACCGTTATACCTTTAACACTAAATAGTGGTCCTGACAGCCCTGAGCGGCGTGAATCGGGAACAAAGAACTAAAGGTAACGCCATCAATCAATGGCCGCACAATAACTAGCGGGACGTAATATTTCACCAGTCCACGCATATTCATGTACTTCAACTACAAGTGTACTAGTTTTTACCTCGACTTCGTCCGCGTCATTAATAACTATTCTGATGTGTAAGCTCTATTTTACGATTTTATGTTATCGTATAGATTCATCAAAAAAGAAGACAAACAATAATAGAAACAACAGAATACTTACGACTTTAGCCGTGTGGTTTCCGGCAGAGTAGGAATAGGATCACTCCAAGTCTTCCCATGGATGTCGTAAGAGGCGACTTAGGAAATACAAGCTAAACAAAGCTCATAAACATCAATTATTTTCAAAAGTGTTCTTTCAAAAAAGGTTGCCAGTAAGAAATTGCTTTCGCGATAAGGCCGCCTTTTGCGCATTTTCAGTTTATAAGATATTTAATGTACAGATTTAAGTGTTTATTGATGTGCAATAGAGGGTATCTATTCTATTCTAATGAGACCTCTCCAACCCGTCTGGCCTGCGAGGAGAGTGTAGGCTAAATCTCCTGTCTGCTCTGGCCAAGTATGGCTCCGGTAGTACAGAGAGGGTCATGCTCCTGCAGTGGAGACCAAAAAGACCTGATGATGATGATGACTTACGACTTCATAAGTATCTTAAATAACTTTTGACTTGATAACGTCTTATAAATCGATGAACGCCGGCTGCTCGCACTTAAAAGTGTCACGTTCCGTGTACAAGAGAGCGCGGAACAAGCGATAGAGAGGCACGATCGGACTAAGCGTTCGGCTTGTGACGCATCTATCTTTCTTCCACCGTTACGTTCACGTAAAATTATCGCTCGTAAACCGACTTTACAGACAGTCATTTTTTTATAATGTGTAAAGATTTTCTCGTTATGTTTTCCTCCACCGAGAGCAAGAAATAGTCATTAAAATGATCATGAACTAGTCTTAACTATTCTTCTTATCGAGTCGGAGATGGCTATTTTCAAATATATTTTGACCAACATTTGGGTACGCTGACAGCCTTGTCGTTGGCTTTTTTATTATTATATTATCTCCATTTGTATAAGAAGTGGGGCAGTTGGGACACGACAAAGTGGGCCATAGACTGAGTGACACCACAGTCACATAGACTATTGCTGGAGAAACCCCACCTAACTATGTTTTCGCGACATCTCCTAACACCAGCCCGGAGCCTGTTCAGAGGCTTCCAGACTGCATATGTAGGTTCACTACCCGGTGGAAGCTTCTCAGCAGGTAGAATATTGGATGGTGATGGTGATTACTTGCGTCTACGTCTTAATTAACTATTATACTCGCAATATCAATCAGGCCACAGGGAAATTAAACCTGTCACCTTTCTGTCACAAGTCTCACCAGAGATGTTAATTTAAATTAAAATAGCGTGTTTACAAAAGGAAATCTCGTTTTCCTTCATCGATACGTTTCAGACCTCATTCCGTTGGCGTTGTTTCCCAAACAATTTTCACGGCACCGTCACACTCTTATTACCAAGCAGTAAGGTGTAATTTGGCATCAAAAGTACTAACTGTTATCAGAATGTAAACAGACTTAGTGCCAGTGTCGATAAACGCTACTTACGGACAAACAAACAATCAAGTCTTGATTATATTTGAAGGAGAAATTCGGCTTTATAATTTAGTGTGAAGAATTGAAGGGCGAAGGGTGGCTGAACTTTGTTTCTCGTCAAATTATAATGAGTGTTCGGAACGCGTGGAGCATACCAACGTAAACTTCTCAGGTCTTATGAACAAACATAATCCGTTTCTACCTTGTTAACTGCCTCCGTGGTCCAGTGGTTAAGGAGTTTGCCTGTAGACCCGGGGTCGTGGGTTAGATACCCACGGGAAGCATACTTTGTTTAGTTCCTTCCAGTTTGGTTAGGACATTGAAGTCTTGAATCACCTGATTATCTGATAAGGAGATGACTCCGTGCTTCGGAAGGCACGTTAAGCCGTTGGTCCAGGCTGCCATCTGGTAGTCGTTAAAGGAACCACGTCAGAGGCCGAGAGGCGGCTCCGAAGAACTCTGACACCAGGGTGTGCATGGTCGATTGACCGTGACACCTACACGAAACGATGATGACCCCGTTAGGGATAAAGACGTAATTATGTAGTATGCACTTGTATGTAAGTAGTATTTTGCCCTAAGTGCTTTTACACTTGATGCTCAGTATCTTCACTAAGAATTTCGTGCCTAATCAGAGCTTACAATTGTTCTGTATCACAGCTATTACTATAGACGTGAAAAAGTAGCCGCATTAGGTTGCACGGCCAATTTATCTGTCTGTCTGTGCGTGGGAATCTCTGGGAGCCATTACGGCGAATGGACTGCTTACTGGAGTGAGGGCGAATCAAGTGTATGTTCAAGGGTGCGGTTTTGCTATTTCTTCACGTCTAGCAAACTCCACTGAAATTATTATTTTCACTACGAGACTTAAGGCGATCGAATTTGGGTTTCGTTTAAAATTTCGGCAACAGTGCAGCTGCCATGTTCACAGACTGACTGAAACCATATGACGATGACTTGATGAGTGTGCATAGTTTATTTATCCATGATAACATCTAAATGCCTTACGTCATCACTAATGACATTGAATATATTTATAAAGCAGGGATAATATTAGATATGTTTTATATTTCATTAACATAACTGCAATATATTTTAAATTAAGAATTGGTTAGTTGCAATACTAAAGCGAAACTGGACTCGTTATAGACACATTAATTTGAATCATCTAAACAGTGACTTGCTGTGTCTGACTTGGAACTTAATATTTTTTTATACAATTCAGTAGTTTGATTCTTAAAAATATTTCTTTTTTTTATTATAGCATTTTATAAAAGTTACAAATAATCAAAGTATGATAGTATCTCATTTCGACGTAGCGATCAAGTAATGTCGCTCTATAATAAAAAGTAGAATAATAGTCTAATACTTCGAAGAAATAAATATTAAAATACACATTAAAATCGAAAATATGTGATGAAAAAATTTCGCCACAGGTAGGATTTGAACCCACAAACCTTCGACATCTAGCCCGTCGTTTTTTCATCACATATTTTCGATTTTAATATTAAACCGAGCATTGTTATGCTATTAATATAATTAATTAAAAGACACACTGAAATTTTTATCGTTTCTGACCTTTAATTTACTGATTTAGCCTATCGATATTAGCAACTTTTCCTATGGGGCCAATGCTGAAAGAAATAAAAAAAATACATTTACATACAAAAAGACCAAAAAAAAAAATGGAATGTCTCAAAAATCTGAGTTCTCAGCATTGGTCCCATAACAAGAGATGTTCATTGCCGGGGCGAATCACCCCTTTATGGATCCAAAGAGATCAAAATTTTACTGTGAAACATGTTTAAAGTAAAAAGAGATTTCCTGAGAAATTACTCACTTTTTTTTCATCTGCTTTTCTTCCAAGACGTGTAAAAGTCGCCGCAATCTCGACCTTGCAGGCCAGCTATGCAATTACGGCAATATTAAGATTTACTGCATATAAATTCTAGTTTTAGGGTTCCGTACCTGTAAAGGCAAACCACTTATGAGATCCCTTCGTTGTTCGTCTATCTCGTCGTCTATATCATTTCTAATCAAGTTTTCAGTCCCTTGGACTGTAATATCTAAATTTTAAGTCAAGATTGAAATATTTATTTTCTTTGAGCTAGTTGAACCCTCACCATTCCTCCATCGGACTACGAGACCCAGACAAGTACAGTCCCGGGACATTCAAAAGTAGAATAAATGGATATCTCTTGAATAGGCATGTAACATCCTCGTCTTCATCGTCACTTACCATCAGGTGAGATGGGAGACAAATGCCTAATACAACATTTAGTAAAAAAAAAGATTATCAAAAGATAAAGCCGAGAGAAGGGTTACCCGTTGACTTAAAAATCATTGAAATAAACAATGAATAAGGTCTCTAAAAACCTAAGAATTCATAGTAACATGGTAAAGAAATACTTTATTAGTTGCACGGAACTCTTGGGGCGCAGAGCCGACTCGCGATTGGCCGTATTTTTTAAAGTCGCGCCTGTTCTCTGAAATAACTAGCTGTCCGTTAAATGAAAAATGTTCATATTAAAAGTGTTTGAAAGGAACTAAAATATGTCCAGAGCTAAATGGCATTTAGTTAGGAAATGTATTACTAAATGATGGCCAAGTACCTTTAAAACATGCTCTATTAACATGAATATAAATGATTATTATTGATTAATTTAACATCGAGAGTTTTAGAAGAATAATTCACCAAAAGGATGTGTGCAAAGCAACCTGCGTATTAGAGGCAACAATGATTCTCTAATACTAAAACCGCCCCTACACATTTTCGCTTATTCCTTTAATTGGCTTTTACGATCATCATCATTTCGTGTAGGTGTCACAGTCAATCGACCATGCACACCCTGGTGTCATAGTTCTTCGGAACCGCCTCTCGGCCTCTGACATGGTTCCTTTAACGACTACCAGATGGCAGCCGAGACCATCGACTTAACGTGTCTACCGAAGCACGGTATCATGTTTATTATCAGACAATCAGGTGATTCAAGCCTGCAATGTCTTACCCAAACTGGAAACAAGTAAACAAAGTATGTTTCCCGTGGAAATCGAGCTCACGACCCCCATGTCTACAGGCAAACGCCTTAACCACTGGACCACGGAAGCATTACGATCAGAGCGGGAAGAAAAGCAGGTACTATATTCTTCGTTAATTATTTGCTTCCAGACCAGCATGGAAGAACATTACAATATGAATAGTACAAACTACCTAGCTGCGAAAAATAGCGGAGACCTGGTTCTGTAGCGGCGCAGTTGAGGATGCAACCGGGAACATTTTCAGAGAGAAAGAGAGTGAGATAAATATACTATTATTAGCTCAGAAGATAGGATTTTAATAAAAAAATATTTAACACAAACTAATTTTAATGATTTCCTAATTAAATTTTAAAAATAAAAATCTTTGGAACAAAGTAAGCTAAAAAAAATATGAAAAACGATATTGCTCACAAGACACGTCGATCACGATGTTTACACCAGGAGCGCTGCCGCACGAATGAAAACGAGCAACAGTCAGCTAGCCGTTATATAGGGTTGCCACACCCAACAAAATTATTAGGCGTCTATGCTAATACGGCCTCTCCTGACATAAGCATCGTCCTCGACTGCGTTTTCAAAATAATTGGCTGCATCTTCAAGCATCTTCATTTTCGATGCCCTCCGTGCCTTCAAGAGACTCTACGGGTTGATTCGCCTGGTCTGCACCCGCACTGGTTCCCGGGGTCATCGAAATAGGGTCAGGCGTCTGTACCTCGCCAGCATCCAACTCATCGGCCTCATCATCTGAAAGACATCGATATTAGCCATGTCCCTATAACGCTAAGAAAAATAAGACAAGACTTTCTTTATCGATTTTTTTTGAATTTTGTATCGATTCCAAACTGAAATAATTAGGACACCAACTTCGGGTTTAACAACACTGCTAGTAAACTAAAGTCATCGTAAAACGATGAATTTTTAACTGATTTAAATAAAGTAACAAACTTATAATGGCAAATGGAAAGTGACAAATGATTGCTTGTTGTAACAAATTTCACTGAGTAGTCAATTTTCAAGTTGCTTGAACAGAAACCACTCAAAGTGACTATTTCTTAGAGGCATAGTGTAAGCTCTCAGAAAATTGCAGGTATGCAGAGGCCTCCCTGAATCGCATGCATCCGTCATCAAAGTCATCAACAGAGGCATCGCTGAATCGCATGTTGACCACTCCTGGGCAGAGGCATCCCTGACTCGCTTGCCCTAGGGACGCGAAGATATCTCTTACGCGCCCCCCCTTTTGTACTGATCTTGGACAGAGGCCTCACTGAATCGCTTATCCATGAAAAGCACACCATCACTAGTTTTGGTACCAAACATTCGATATAAACAGACAGAGGCATCACTGAATCGCATGTCTCTGAGCTTCCACTACTGAGAAACCACCATGTTTCTCGGTAAAGCTCCTCTACCCTACTTTCCTTCATTAAACGTATAGGGTTATTGTGATTCGTTGGCTACCAACCAGTAAAGGGATAGTCAGTCAATTGTATGTCAGTCAGGGGTTTAAAAAGGGGCTGTGAAGTAGGATCCTTGCAAAATTATTAATTAGGAATAAAAAAAAAAGTAAGTTGGGCTGACCGACTGAATCACAACTTTTAACCTCACGTTCAACGAATTCAGTATAAGGTACTCACATTCAAAGAAAGCGGCGCATGACTCTGGACACCATTCTCCTCGCCAGGGCACCAAGTACTCAGCGGCGGCTTGTGTCGTCTTTCCATACGACCCACTTAGCAGTTTTAACTCGTATCGTCCGCTGGGTAGTGCCTTCACAACCTTGTAGGGTCCTCTCATCCCGTGGTCTAGTTTCCCAGTGGATTGCGAGTATTTAATTGCAAACACCAGATCACCAGGTTGAAAAATTCGAGCTGGTTGTCGATATTTATTAACATAAGCGTCTTGCTGAGTTCTATTTTTCTCCAGCAAGGTGCTAGACCTGGACCTCCTCATCTCACGCAATGATGACGCATTAGGTTGCGTATCATCGATGGCAAGGTCACGAATCAAATTGCGAATGACTGGAGTCGTACCATTAACTCCAACGAGCAAGTTCAAAGCTGAAGCTTGCGTGGTCTTCTGCTTCGTCATATTTAGGACCAGTTGCAGTCTCCACAAAGTGTCCGACCATGACGCATTTTTGTGGTTAGTTTCTATGCGGATCATATTGAGAATTGTGCGAATATACCGCTCCACTTGTCCACTTGAGTGGTGCATTTCGGGCGTGATATGATGTATATCACAACCTAACTCTGTGATCCACTTAACGAAGCGACCCGATTCAAACATTCGGCCACGATCCGCTACCAAAAGCTTTGGTACCCCAAAAAGAGAGACTGTATTGGAGAGTGACTTCATCAGCTCATCGGTGTCTTGACGACACATAGGATAAAGCAAGCAAAACTTGCTAAATGAATCGACTACCACAAGAATAAACTTGTACCCATTGGATAAAGGTAAAGGCCCAAAAGCGTCAACGTGGATCGTGTTAAAAGGCGTGTCTGGTTTCTCCCATGACGTGATGGGTTGATGGGGTGCTCGGGGAACGCGTTTCATAGATATGCAGACCAAACAATGCGCGACGTATTTCGCAACAAACTGGCGAAGGCCAGGAAACCAAAAGTGTTTCAGGATTAAATCGATTGTCTTTTCTGCACAGACATGTTCATGTTCATCATGGAAGATCCTTAAGAGACTCAACCTGTGACCCTTTGGAATAAAGCACAATAACCTTGCTTCCTCCCCCGTGGGTGTGAACCGATAAAAAAGCGTGTCATTCTGATAAACATAGCGCGTAGAGTCTAATTGGCCCTCTTGTAATTGCTGGATGAGGTTTCGGGTCTCCTCATCAGCGGCCTGTGCTATTTGAGCCCAATTGCGGGGACGTGCAATTAGGTTTACGTTAACTGGATTGCGGCTGAGATAGTCTGCGTGAGACATCATAGCGCCCTTTCTGTATTCGATCTCGAACGTAAAATCCTGGAGGTAAACCCACCAGCGAGCGACGCGAGGGAGTAGGTCCTTTTTCTTTTCGGTGGCCTTCAAAGCATTGCAGTCTGTCACTAATTTAAATTTCAGGCCAATCAAATAGTGGCGAAAATGTTGCAATGCCTTGACGACCGCCAACGTCTCCAATTCATATGAATGGTACCTACTCTCCGCACCTTGTGTGCTCTTACTAAAGTAGGCAACAACTCGCTTTTTACCATCCTTATGGGTCTGCATAAGGACTGCTCCATAACCGATGCTGCTCGCATCAGTGTGGACCTCCGTCGGGAGTTCGGGATCGAATATTGATAGGAGAGGTTCACTGGTTAACCGAGTGATAATTTCTTGGCGAATGTGTTCTTGCTCCGGACCCCATTTAAAAGGTACATCTCTACGTAATAACCCGGATATACAAGCCGTTTTTCTGGCATAATTTTCAATATAGCGCCGAAAGTATCCGGCTAGGCCCAGAAACTGGCGCAGTTGACGAGTATTTTTAGGAGGCGGAGCTTTACTCAAGGCTTCAACTTTACTTGGGCTCGGCCTAACCTGACCTTTACTAATAAGTCTACCCAAATATTCTACCTCATTAGTTAAAAAGGAACATTTTCGCACATTTACTGAAAAACCAGCATCAGATAACGTTTCGAGTACCTGATCTAGCAATTCTATGCCCTCTTCCACTGAATGACTTAATAACAGGACATCATCGATGTAGACTAGGATAGATCCAGATTCTATGAATCTACGTAAGGTCTGATTGATGATTCGCTGGTAAACGACAGGGGAATTCATCAATCCAAAGGGAACTTTCATATATTCGTAATGCCCTTCGGGAGTTACGAAGCCGGTCTTATGAATAGACTCCTCATCCAGAGGGATTTGGTAAAATCCCGATGCCATATCAAGACTAGTAAAGAACTCAAATTTACCCAAACGGTCTATATGGTCATCGATTAAAGGCAACGGATACCGATCCCGGATGGTGAGCCTATTCAGAGCACGGTAGTCCACGCACATCCTGTCCGAGCCATCCTTATTTTTTTACCAGGATTATCGGACTTGAATACTGGGATGTTGATTCTCGTATGATACCCTTGTCTAAAAGATCACGAATAATCTCACGGACTTTTAGTTTTTCCTGGTGCGAGAGCTTATAAGGTCGGTATGAGACGGGAGTATTGTCGCTTAGATTGATATGCATCTTGCCCGTTTTAACCGTTGTAGTTGCAGTACCCGTCACTAAAATTGAAGAGTACTTCGAAAGTACACCCTTCAATCGTTGGTATTCATGGCCCTTAAGAGGAGTATTAATTTTTTGATCTCCGCTAGCTACCGTATTTACGACTCTCGGCGAGTTATTTGAGCGCGTCAAATATTGGCGATCTTTCGTCCTAACGTAAGTCACGCCTTCACGATTCAATATGTCTGTGCCAACGACAAGGGGTGCACAAATGTATTCCGAGGGAACTACGATGAAATCGGCTTCGAGCGATATCTCACTGAACTCGACCGTAAGTGTTACATAGCTGTCAGCAACTATGTCTTGACCCCCAATTCCTCTCAATGTGCAATGGACAGGTTTCAAAGTGTGGGAGAAATATTTCAAAACTCCAGACGATATCAATGATACATTAAGAGCTCCACTGTCGATTAGCACATCGATAGGAATGCCCTGAATAACCGCTGCCGTGATATCTTTGTTGTCAGAATTTGTACTAGTCTGTGAGGGCTCGGTGCATAAATTGACCTTACGTTGGTTGCGTGACCCCGACCTATCTTTTGCAAAACATGTTTGCTCCGTGTGACCTTGTTTCTTACAAAACGAGCAAGTACTGGAGCTATTTGACGTACTTGTAGAAGGTTTGATTTCATCATTTGACAACTTAGGTTTCTTAGGGCAAACATAACTTTTGTGTCCGTTCTGTCCGCAATTAAAACATTTATTGTCACCACGACGCATCGCAGGGCGTTTTTTTGTTTGTATAGAACGCAAGTCCTGCTTGGACGAACCGGGTTTAACATAAATTGATAGAAAGGACACTAAGTTATCGGTTGACAAGTTTGCATTGGACGCAGCCGCCCTAATTTGAGGATCCACGATACCTCGTATGACAATCAGGACTATAAGTTCGTCACTAAGGCCCTTAACTATTTTTAAACGTAACAGGGTCCGCCGTGCATACTCAGCATAGGTGGCATACTTATCGGAGGTAGTACTCATCGCTTCGTACAGAATATTTGCGTAGTCAAGTCGTTTTGGAATTTAAACCATTGTGCCCTCGTAGGGCACAATGGTTTAAATTCCAAAACGAAATTGCGCCATGACCGATCATTCGTGACCCACTCGTGTAGCCAAGTACGTGCATCTCCTTTGAGACAGCCCGCTACCCGTGACAGGCATTCATAATCGTCCCAACCATTCGAGAACTTTGCTCGTTCGACCTCCTTGCACCAATCATCTATGTCATGAATAGAAGGATCGAAATTTGACACAAAATAACTCTTTGTATTTGATGACTTTAAACTCTTAATAGCATCTATAAATTCCCGAGTAGTGCTTGAGTTAGTAGCTAAGTCCTCGGCCGGCTGGGATCCAGAAGACACGACGGCGTCTTTACGAACGCCGAGTTCCACGGACGGTTCACCTGTGCCGGTGTTTTTAGACACTTCACCGTTATCACACACGTTCGGCTGTAGTTGCGGCGTATTAGACATGTGTAAAGCCGTTAACACGTCGTTATTGCGCGATATCGGATGCGTAGACACACTGGGAATAGCGTCAGAATCGGAACGGACACTATGGGCACGCATTAACGTGTTGGGACCCGCATGGCCCAACGAATTTAATTCGCCGTTTATGTTTCGAGAAATCGTTTCACTGCCACTATTTTCTAATGCACCTACTCGCGATAAAATCGAATTCAACGTTAGGTACAACGCATCTAGACGAGGGCTAGGCGTACGCGTCCGCGATCGGTCCCGTGACCGGTTACGTCTTTTATCGCGTCGACGTGTCTTGCCTTTTGAGCGTCGTTTATGATCCGACATATTAAAAACACAACTTCAATAACACAAAACAATAGAACACTAGGAATTCAAATAAAAAAAAATAACGGTCAAATAAAATAGCGGTTACTTTGTTCCACTGGTAAAATAAACAATTACACGTCTAATAAGCGGTATTTAGGCTTTTTGGGCTTGAGTACTATCCCACTTCTGATATTAGCTCAGAAGATAGGATTTTAATAAAAAAATATTTAACACAAACTAATTTTAATGATTTCCTAATTAAATTTTAAAAATAAAAATCTATGGAACAAAGTAAGCTAAAAAAAATATGAAAAACGATATTGCTCACAAGACACGTCGATCACGATGTTTACACCAGGAGCGCTGCCGCACGAATGAAAACTAGCAACAGTCAGCTAGCCGTTATATAGGGTTGCCACACCCAACAAAATTATTAGGCGTCTATGCTAATACTATCATCATTTGAAAATGTATAAACTCAGAGACCGTCTGATACTAAAAGATATATGTCCAAATCTCTTTAGTATTACGGTATAAAGAACTCTCCCTCACTTATAATAAACTGCATACGTGACATATCTTGGCTTCAATACACTTTATTTCGTATATATCTTGCACAACAATGCATTTACTTGCAAGCAAAAATAGCGCATTATCACAAAATAGATAAAACATAGAAGTGACAACAAACAATATCGAACCACTAAAGCATGAGATTTAAACTAATGGGCGATACATAAATGATTGAGTGAATGGGGGCACCCATTCAAATCAAATTATTTGACATTAAAAGGAAAAATATATCAATAATATAGCATTATATTAACGGCCCGCCATAGGCCAGGCGGCGTGGCGGTACAAACGCGGATGGTGTAAAAAAACTTTGGATATTTTCGTTTTTTAAGAATTTTCAAAGGTTATTCGAAAAAGAAAAATACATGATGGCTGCCTTATCTGTAATGCAATTATAATCAAAAGTTTCAAGGTTAATTTTAATGTATTTGGTGAATAATGCTGTGAGTAAATTAGACGTCATTTGGAGGCAACTTTGCAATTATTTTCTATCGAGAAAATTTAACGCAATCGTGTTTTTGAGTCAGATAGTTACCAGAGTTAGTCGTGAACTTTGCTGCATTTTTATTTCAACTTGAGTATTTCATTATTATTGATATTACAGACAATCATGCAACTGTATTATAGCGAGCTCAGTGGCGCAGTGGTTAACACTCCAGCGTGCGACACGAGGGCCCCGGGTTCGAACCCGGTCAGGTCAAGATGGAAAATGATCTTGTTCAGATTGGCCTGGGTCTTGGATGTTATATGTTTTTGTTATAAAATATAGTATCGTTGAGTTAGTATCCCATAACACAAGGTTTCGAACTTACTTTGGGGCTAGCTGAATCTGTGTGATTTGTCCGTATATATTTATTTATTCCCACGGACGCGAATAACATTGCTCCCCTTGCGAGGCTGTGATCATGTATTAGTGTTTCCACTAGACCTGTCTTTAGTGAGGCGGGGGAAATGAAACATAAAACCACTAATGGTGAAGGAGTTGTAAGCAAAAGTAAAATATTATGTTATTATATTAATATATTACGCGTGACATTTCCATACATATTTAATTTATTAATATGGTGATCTTTCTGTACCCTTATTATTTTGGTGACGTTACTGACAACGGGTGCATCGCGGATCTAGTTTGTGCACTTAGATAAGTAGCTCGGTCACTTGAGATGCAATAATGCAGTTTTAAAATGCAGCCTGCGTGGAATATGGAATATGAGGATTTTGACTGGCTCTGAGCATAAGGAATACTTTACGGAACAGAACAAGTAGGCATAATTTGAAGTACAGCGACAAGTACTTTGTAGTACTAAGTACTAAGACAAGTTTGTATGGAATGGCAGCGACACCCATCGCGGTCACTGGTGAGCTTCAGTCATTCCATACAAATTCATAGTGAGTTGATGCCACTTAACTAGTAACATTTAATAATCTGTGACTTAACTACAAAGTCTACCCTAACAGTAATTTTTTCAACTAATTACAACTTCACTTCTTTCGTCTTCTTTAATACAGAGCGTGTTCAGAGCCAACATTAGAATGAGATTTTGAAGACCACATTACGCCGTCAAATTTTGTAAGCAAGTTCGATAATTACATAGAATTATTCACCATTGCCGTGTGCCGCCATGTGGTTTCCGGCATAGTAGAATAGAACAACTCCAAGTCTTCCCATGGATGTTGTAAGAGCCGACTTAGGAAATAGAAGCTAAACAAAGCTCATAAACATCAATGAGACCTCACCAACCCGTCTGGCCAGCGAGGAGAGAGTAGACCAAATCATCTGTCTGCTGTGGGTCATGATCCTGCAGTGGAGACTAAAAAGACCTGATGATGATGATTACACCATTGCCAAAAGGAGTGTATTGTTTTTCGAGTTCGTGTATGTACGTAAGTATGTAAATATGTAAGTACGGATGTATGGGAGTCTCCTTATTACTTCACAACTTCCAAATGCCTCAATGAATTTATGATTACACTAGATTTTACGTGAGCGAAGCCGCAAGTAAAATCTAGAATCAGCTTCTTTTCATTAACTGTTTATAATAGTATTAGGATAATCAGGTATAAGGCACTCTTATTTAGCTGCCAAAATTACCTATAAGCTAGAAAAAATAAAAGTTCAGTTTCTGACTTAGTGCATGAAATGTAAAGTAAAAACAGTTCGCTCTAAAGTCGAAACATTAACGAATTCACTTTAAAAACCCAAAGAGCTGAAAACTAACAGAAAATATCAAAGAAAAGAAAAAAGAAAGAAAACACCTAAACATTACCCAACAAAGTCATCATAGCGTAATAAAAGAAATAGAAACACACAGGAATAAAACGGGACAATAAAGAAACATATTCTAAACCTCATTGTGTCGCGAACACTGCACAAAAACAGGCGACGCTATTGTGGCCCGGGTACAATATACAGTATGCTGCAGAAGAATAACTCGTCGACTTGGTACTTGGTAATTATTTACCCTCTTATTCATAAAATTTAACAAACGCTTATTAAAACTATTTTAGTTAAAATATGTTTTGTCTCGTTCTTTCCACGCCAATCGTTGCAGAGAGGGATAAGGACAAAACATATTTTAACTAGAATAGGTTTAATAAACGTTTGCTAATTTTCATAAATATGAGGGTTAATGTTTTCTAAGTGCGTTGAAAATCGGCGTAAGACACACGTGCGTATTAGACAATAAAATCTCAGCTCACAGAGCCCCTCGCCGCCGTCTATCAAAAAACATTTTTATAACATTATAGTATAAACTAACACTGCACAAAAACAGAACACTATTTGGCACGACTTACACTAACCTGCAAATAACCTGCAGCTTGAAGCAAGGATTTGTATTTTAGTTGGAAGGGCGAGTGTTGAGGACGTCGCTGCATGGCCGCCATCCCCGAACACTTAGGATACTAAGGAGTTATACTTCTGTTACTCCCTCAATTTTGCTACAGAACCCGGATATACCGGGTACCGGTAAACAAAAACTCCCAGTTCGAGAACACGCCCATGTACGAGTTTAGACCACGCTTTTCAATTATAAAAATGTTTTTGCCGAGACAATGGCGGCTTTACTATTTCGTGAATTTTAATATTACCTTTGAAAATGGTACCAAAATGTGAAAATACGGTGATACTTTTGGAATTCATTTTTGCAGGTGACGATTTTCTTTAGGTTTTATATTACTATGTTACCCGGTATATTCAACTTACCAAAATGACAACTCTAAATTACTTCATTTTACACAATCTCGTACACCACGTACCTGTAACAAAATATACATTAAATGTTACACGATAATTTTCATAAAAAGGCATGCATGATAACAGTACTTAATCCGATCGCTATTACCCGGTTACCGAAAAACCGGTAATCCGATTTACCAATAATTGGACGTCAATAGCCGTCAATTACCGCAGTGCAGCCGTATGCCGACATTGCACAGGGATATTTGATGAAATTAGGCATTAATGTTGATTAAAACTGACACTTCTTAATCTTACCCGGATTTTTGTGGGACCGTGACAAGAAATACATCTCGTTTATTTAATAGCAAAAGATGTAAATATATACCACTATTTCCTTAACATAATTATGTTAATGTAGAAACTTTTTCATGTCCATCCATTCATACGCATAAAGTCAATTGGCTTAAATAATTATAACGTTAATATATGCTTTAAATTAATATAAAATAATGACATTGCGTGCTGTAACAAAATAGTTAAATCCGATCGTCATTACCCGTTTACCGGAAAACCGGTAATCCGGGCAATCCGATTAACCGGTAAGTGGGCGTTAATAGCCGTCGATTACCGCACGCCGATTATTATACGAGAATTGAGAGCGTGCAGATATTTGTATATCAAAAATCTTATTTTTATAATGACCATACATGTCTATAAAGGTATTAATCTCGTCTTTTTCCCTTACGGGATAGACAAAGCCTAAGGCCTAAGACCGTAAGGCCAAGTTTAGTGTTGTTGGGCGTTTAGGAGAAAAAATCACAATAGAGATGCGTTGCCAACCGCATCACCTATTGACATTAATTATCCTTAGATACCACCCATTCCCTCGACTGGCATTTACAGTCTGCGCTGAAATTTTTTTCGCCCTTCAGGCACGTAGTGACCAATACTGAACTGAGTTTCTTTCGGAGTATTCTTCTTAGCAGTGGTCGTTTCGAAACGCTAGTAGCTTATCGATTTTGCAAATATTAAAAATAATAATATGACGTTCGGAAAGAGATACATGATATCCAAATTTGAATAAAATTACATTTCATTTCTATTTCATTTCATTTCAAATGAAAAGCAGCTGTTACATTCAACGTTTCTTATCAATCACTTTCCCAAAGACTAAAGCGTCATGATCGCGGTAATCGAAACTACATATGACACCGATTAATGCTTTGTAAACCTTTTAATTTGATTAAACCATTTCCAGATAACATACGGTACTTTTAAATTCAATCACACTGAAAACTCCTTTTTACCTATAGTTTCATCATTTTTAGGGTTCCATACTATTCCATAATGCCTATGCGTCAAGAACGTTTTTTTTTCCAAGAACACGTTGATGTATTAAGTATTATGGTCCGCAGTGTCCTGGAGCTGCGAAAAATCTCACTTTTAAGTTAACGAATTCAAAATGACTCAAGTAAATCAAAATGTACTGAAATCTAGCAAGCAGTTATATCACAAGGTAAGGTAAGTATTATTTGCGCTTTTACTACTTATAGTTAAAGCGCAAAAAATACATTTTTTGAACGGAACCGATAAAGCGAGACATTTGGCTGGAGTTTCAGCATCCTATCGTTATTAAAATCCACTGGCAGTTTTTTCCGTCGTTCTTTGTGGTACATTTTTCGCTACAGACGAATAGTATCAATTTTTTCGTAACACCTCTGTATCGGCACGACGACAAGCGAATCCGAGTGCACTCGTATGTACTTGTCTCGCCGCGGGCGTCACGCAAAATTCGACAACGAATGTCTATTGGAGCGAGTATGGAAACAAAAACTTTTCCCGTAGTACAGGAAATATTTCTGTATTTTTTGTGTGCCAAAAAAATTGGGTCAAAATTGGTAAAAATCATGATTTGGCTTCGCTGTTGCCAGATGACAAGTTTTTTCAAGAATTTCAGTTTTGTGACAAGCTTTTTAGTATTCATACTGTAAATCCATTTCCAAATCAAATGAGTCCAAACAAAATGGCTGCCACTTTGCGACTTTATCATCAGAAGAGATCATTGACTCAATAATATACTATTGTCTACTGTATCTTTATGTTTTGACGTACATAATTATGCAAAAATTCAGCATTCGAATGTCAGACGGTTCTATCTGATGTAGCTTCCACGATTTGACCCACACAGACAAGTAGACAAACACATCATCATCATTCCAGCCGAAACAAGTCCTCTGCTGGATGTCTCCCTCCCCCAAGGTCTCTCCCAAGAATTTTTTGTTCCATTGGAGGACATTGCCATACTCAACACGCTTAGCAGACGGGTTGGGGAACGCAGTTTCTTTGGCTTTTGTGCTTCCATACACACGACGTTGTTGCCATTTTATTTATGGCGCGGTATAACTAATGAAAGGCGAAAACACTTAATTTGGATAATGGATTCACTATTATCTTAGAGAACAATGAATTACCCATGTAACCTTAGCATTACATCAAGACAGACGCCGAGACAATGCGTGTTTGGGTATAATCCCGGATTCCCGGTCACATGCATAATGGACGTCCTATAGGAATAGTTATAGATACATGAAACCGCAAAACCATATAGCCTAATGTTAGTTTCTGTAAGTACCAATTACTCGACTTAGGTTGATGATTGCCATAAGCGAAGACTACCGTAACCAACGGTTTTAAATTGCCTTCCAATATAATTTTGACACTTGTGGTCACCCATCCCAGTTCCCACACCCGTGGTTGCTTAAGAGCCCGCCATATGCCAGGCGGCGTGGCGATACAAACGCGGATGGTCTAAACGCGTTGGCTACTTTGGATATTTTCGTTTTTTAGGAATATTCAAGGGTTATTCGAAAAAGAAAAACATATGATGGCTGCCTTATCTGTAATGCAATAATAATCAAAAGTTTCAAGGTTAATTTTAATGTATTTGGTGAATAATGCCATATACCGAGTAAATTAGACGTGATTTGGAGGCAACTTTGCAATTTTTTTCTATCGAGAAAATTTAACGCAATCGTGTTTTTGTATCAGATAGTTACCAGAGTTAGTCCTGAACTTTGCTGCATTTTTATTTCAACTTGAGTATTTAATTATTATTGATATAACAGTCAATCATGCAAAGCAGTGTGAGGTAGTACGGGCCCTTAACACTTGGTTTCGCAAAGTCAGACAGCTCCGTGGCGCAGCGGTCAACACGCCAGCCTGCGACACGGAGTGCCCGGGTTCGATCCCCGGCCAGGTCAAG
This sequence comes from Elegia similella, assembly GCA_947532085.1. Taxonomy (NCBI): domain Eukaryota; kingdom Metazoa; phylum Arthropoda; class Insecta; order Lepidoptera; family Pyralidae; genus Elegia; species Elegia similella. Next base: position 1,129,134 of record OX383939.1, read on the forward strand.
ATGGAAAATGATCTTTTTCAGATTAGCCTGGGTCTTGGATGTTTATCTATATATGTATTTATTAAAATACATTAAAAAAAAAAATTGTAAAAAATATAGTTCAACTTACCTTGGGGCTAGCTCAATCTGTGTGATTTGTCCCTATATATTTATTTATTTATATTTAAGTATAGTAACAACAATCATCATCATTTCGTATAGGTGACACGGTCAAACGACCATGCACACCCTGGTATCAGAGTTCTTCGGAACCGCCTCTCGGCCTCTGACGTGGTTCCTTTAACGACTACCACGATTCCACGGTACCATCGGGCCCACGTCATTACTCAGTGCTACTGGGCTGTTGAGAGTTGTCCATTTATTGTTGTTACTTATCATACATAACTGCCTCCGTGGTCCAGTGGTTAAGGAGTTTGCCTGTAGACCCGGGTCGTGGGCTCGATTCCCACGGGAAGCATACTTTGTTTAGTTGATTTCAGTTTGGTTAGTACATTGCAGACTTGAATCACCTGATTGTCTGTTAATAAAGATGATTCCGTGCTTCGGAACGCACGTTAAGCCGTTGGTCCCGGCTTCCATCTGGTAGTCGTTAAAAGAATCACGTCAGAGGCCGAAAGGCGGTTCCGAAGAACTCTGACACCAGGGTGTGCATGGTCGATAGACCGTGTCACCTACACGAAATGATGATGATGAGTATCCACTGCATGATGACCCTCGAGGTTCCGTGCTGAGTTGAACAAGAATATATTTCTTGGATGGTCACACACAGTAACGTGGAGAAAGTTATGGCAAATTATATCGTCATTAGTTCTTTCAAAGAAGTCAAGACATTCATACTCTCACGTCTTTTTCCCTTGCAGACAGAGCCTTGGTGTATAAGCCCTTTAAACCAAAATTAGCATGATAGTTGGTGAAGGTGGCAAACGAAATCAAAATTGTGATGGGTTCCTAGCCGCATGATGACTAACAATACGTGAGTGAAACCGCTTGCTTGTTAAACCGAAAAATGCAATAATTATTTACAATAGATGATGAGGCAGTCTTGTCTGTCATTACGAAGTCTCAGTAAAAAAACTCAGAACAAGAACTAAAGCCTTGTTCTGAGGTAAAAAAAAGTAGTGTTTTGTCTTGTTCTAACTCATTTCGTCAATCTATTTTGCTTGTCTCATGACTACAGAGCAAAACAGGTCCGTCATTGTGTCTGAAAGGAGACTACAACACCCCAACAAGTAGTCAACAATGTGACAAAGATTAACTAACCGAGCACAGCATATTCCCACAAAATATATATCAACCAAATTCTAGTCTTTTTATCATCATTCCAGCGTCATATTTATTTAAATATAAAGCATTATGCAATTTATTCTGGATATAACGAGATACAGCCGCACATATCATCGTTGCTGTAGCACTTTGTCTCAATAACGGCGTGATGGAGCCGCTGGCAAGGTGTGTGGCGCGATCGCAGATTGCGAAAGGGAAACGAGATTTAGGGGGAGTTTACATCAACGATATTTGTCATGTCACAACTTTGGTCTTACACATTTCCAGGTGGCCCATGACGACCACCTTCTATTTACACGACTGCCCCAAAAGGAAGAGTATTGTTTTCAAAAGTTCATGCATTAATCTAAACTGCCGATAAGCCTATGTGTCTTCCATTCTTCGGGGAGTGGGCACAGGAACTGCATGACTATTTCCTCCTGCGCCATTCTAGCATCGATCCACATAGTCTGCGTAACTGCGTAGGCAGGGATTCCATCCATATGTGGTCGATATTCTTGCTCATCGTACATCTAGATTCGCCTCCTCACACCCTCCCGCGTCGTCGTTTCTCGTTGCCTATAATAGGGTAGTTTCCTGGGTCGTAATAATAACATAACAATTAGTCCGTCAGTTAGATAATCAAAAAATATTGCACAGTCAAAGTTTGCTAAAAATTGTAGCAAACTATGACGTCACACGGAACTTCAAAAGGCTATATCTTTATCATTTTTCGTTTAATCGACAAAAGAAAAAATACGTGTCCAATATTTTTAGAATATCTAACTGACGGACTAATTATATTTTTTTAGGAAACTAGCCTATTTAGGGATTTTCATGGCAAGAGTGAATAGGTTAATGCTCATCGTTGCTTCCCAATAGACAAGATAGGGGTTAAATGTACTCAAATCAACATTAAAAAAGCAAGTATGTATGTATTTTAGTACTTGTCCATGCATTCTAAAATCCTAACTTATATTATAAAATGCGAAAGTGAGTTTGTTTGTTTGTTTGTTACGCTTTCACGTTGTAACTACTGAACCGATCATCATAAAATTTTGCGTACACGTTATCTGGGGTTACGGAGAAGGACATAGGGTACATTTTATCTCGGGGAAAAGTACTGTTCACTAATATGATTCTATAACTTCTATTCCGTTTATTGTCAACCCCAGCTTTTTAAAAGCTCAATTACACCTCATGTTTCTATCGCCCTAACATGTAAATTGTGTAGGTAACGGCTAAGAGCGAGTTTTTGCTCTAAAGAAGACTTACAAGAAGGCGGTGTTCCTTACTTTGTTCAGTGTTTACATTATCTTACCTTTTGACGTTCTTCTTCTTCGTGTGATAACGCGAAGTCATTAGTTTAGTTTAATCTTTAGAATAAATTACTGAATCACGTAGAAAATATTAAAACCACGCAAGACTTATCATTAGACATAGATATTTGTTGGAATTAATTTAGCACGAATAATCTTATAATTCGGTCTAGATTTGCTAAAATCTGAAAGTCGATTGGCAACGCACGAATTGTAGTGAAATCTCCTTTTCTAGACCGTGTGATTTATCACAAGGAGATAATATTGCCTAAATAAAAACTAGCTGGTTTTCCAATATTTAACAAAAACTAGTTTCTCTTATCTAAACTGATATTACGTTAGTACTTAAAATAATTCTGTGCTGATATTAAAAAACCGGGCAAATGCGAGTCGGACTCGCGTACTAAGGGTTCCGTACCGTTATCTAAAAAAACGGCAAAAAAATCATGTCTCTTGTATGGGAGCCCCCCTTTATTCAATTATTTATTTTTAAAGAAAATATATAACTAAATATTCTGTATATATTTCAAGCGTCTACCTGTTGCCGTTATTAATATCGAGCAAAAACAAATAAAAAAATCATGTTTGTTGTATGGGAGCCCCCTAAAATATTTATTTTATTCAATTTTAATTTTTTGTGTTTTTTGTTATAGCGGCAACAGAAATACATCATCTGTGAAAATTTCAACTGTCTAACTATCACGGTTCATGAGATACAGCCCGGTGACAGACAGACTGCCAGCGGAGCCAAATTAACTCTAAAAAGAAAAGATTCGGTTTAGCGCCTATTATACCATCCTGAATCTAGGATCCGGAATTCAGCATCCGATAAGGACAAGAAATTCAGTCGTCAGAGCTCCTGATTACACCGTCTGGAACGTGTCCTGAACGGAGACTGCGCGTCCTGAGAGAGCCATCCGTTGGCCATCTTGAATGCGTGAGAGGGACGCCGCTATACGTGCGACGCGATTGGAGATATTATCGTATCGTTTCTAACGTATAGCTGCGTCCCTCTCATGCGGCGATCCTGAATTCCGGATGGTTTCACTTTATGCTTCCGTTATGCTTCCGATAAGGACGTCGGAAGCCATTCTGTCCTGACAACGAATCGACCGTCCTGAATGCGATTAAACTGTCCGATGACTATCCGTTGACTGAATTCCGGATCCTAAATTCTGGATGGTCTAATTGGCGCTTCTATTATAAAAACACGGAACTCACGTTAAATATGTCTGGAAGTAGTCGGAATCGCTTCCATCAAAACAGTTTTAGAACTTTGTAATAAGCGAAAGAAACCGCCGCGTCAGCAGTAACACGCGTCCTGATGGTGGTATCCGTGACAGACCCAAAGAAGTCGGCGATTCCGAAGTTCCGAAGTGTGTAGAAACCCGTGTTTCTATAATTAATTTATCTGGCGTAAGTTTTAATACTATACGATTTGGTTTGTATGTTCTTTAACCGATAAGCACAAAAACTTTTTTCGCCTTAGTAAAAAAAAACTTTTTTAAATTAAAACTTTCTTAATAAAGCCTAGGGTCGCGAGAAAAAGCTAATCTACTAATACATACATAATACCACGTCTTTTTCCCTTGTGGGGTAGACAGAGCCTAAGTCTATAAGATTATAGCCACATAAAACTCTCAAACAACATTAGCAAGTTGGAGGGCGTGTAGACGGAAAACGGAATCAAAATAGTGATGGGTTGCTAGTCGCTTCGCCTATTGACAAAATTCCGCAGATTTTCGCTCATTCCATCGATCGGCTTTTACAATCTACACGGAAAAGGAAGCAGCTGGCATATTATACGTTTTTTCTTTTCTCCCAGACCAGGATGGACTTACCAATAAATAATACAAAATTATAATAATACATTAATTTTCTTTGGTTAGGATTAATTGTTGATCGGAGAAGCCATCTTATCATTTGGTAGTTAGGGTACTAAAATGTTTTCAAAGACACCATTGTTATTTGATTCTTTAGAAAACATTCATAGCACCCGCTAGTACTCATTGGTCATTTCGGGAAACGGACATTCTGGGATTCGGACCTTTTGGGATTTGGATGTTTTACACTCTCTGGACATTTTGGGATTTGGACAATTTGAACCTAAACTGGTTCTTCTTCTTTGAAGAACCCGTTTAGGTTCAAGCCTTGCGCACACAGGCAACGCCCAAAGCCGAGGTCCGTCCCTCCTGGGGGCCCTTTGGTGATGTTGTCTAAAAGGTTGAGGGCACTCTGCCCTCGCCTCAAACGCCCGGTGAAGTAGCGAAAGCTCACTTGGAGCTAGCTACATAGTCCTTCCAAAAAAAAGACATTAATAATTCGACTAGTGGGAAAAAGCCTGCAAGCCTGCATTTTTGCCTGTTTCCTATATCAGTAGGAAAAGAGGAATAAAAACTTTTATCTAATTCTGGCGTGTCTGAGTGGCAATGAGAGCTGATGAAACGTGATAATATCATAGGCATCATAACTCGTGTCAGGTAGGTAACAATGTCACAAATTCAGATACCTTGCAGATATGACCCTCCTCTACGTATAATAATGACGTCATATCAAAACACACATATTGTGCCAGCTCCAGCCTCTTGCGCAAATTGTAAAAGCTCTTCAAAGTAGTAAACTTGTGTACGTAAATTGGCGATTGACTAGCCACTTATCAGTATTTCCGATACTCGTTTTAGTGTTCCGTACACAAAGGGTAAAAACGGAACTTTATTATTAAGCCTCCGCTGTCCGTCAGTCTTTGTCACAGGTTATGTCACAGGGCAGTATCTATTTAAACATAACAGGAAGAGACAAATAATTAAACAGAATGTGTATATCAATTAAAAAACTTTACCAAATCATATCACTTGTACAACTAGTGCAAACTTAGATGATGACTGCATCACACTTGAAGACAGCTGGCTACCTGACACTAACCTTTCCAAGGTGTACTTTTGCACTTTTGATTAGTGTTTTCTCTCGGGCTGCGTGTGAAATTCAAAATAAATAAGTAGTCTTCAATCGGGCCAGGAACCAAACGTATCACTTCTGTAAGTATTTTTGTTTGTGACACTGTCCCCAAATCAGCATGGACGTCAGGGTCTTTGACCGAGGATTTGCTTCATCGTAGGTAGCAGTAATAGTCTCGCCTTATAAGGCTAAGGTAGACTCGTGGTCTTGACGTCAGATCTAAAATTAGATATTTGTATTTACAATTCAAGTACGCACTATAGATGTTAATACATCCGACGTGAAGTGACAAGGAAAGTAATTATAAAAAAAATATATATTATAGGTTTGACTTATCACATTGTGCTATCTACTAAAAGTTTTCGAGATATGCATCGACAAATATAACTAGGTTTCGACTCTTTTACGTACGAGCGAAACTTGAACACATTTAATTTTTATTAGAATTGAAAATATGTGATGATAAAGAACTCGGCCACAAGTAAGATTCGAACCCACGTTTACATTTAATTTTGTTGTGATATACGAGTAGAAATACCTTTCAAAAATAGGCATAATATATAGTGACGTTCAAAAAGAGATACATGATATCCAAATTTAAATAAAATTTTATTTCATTCTCCTTGACGAAGACCGACAGTAACATTTTTCAAGTAAAAATGGTACTGACACTTTTCCTAAAACCCATTTCAAGCCCGCTAGTCCCGCTACCGTATTAAATGTTGCCTTTAATTTCGTTTTCTTGACTCTGTCTACCCCGTAAGGGGTTTGTGGAAAAAAAATTTTTCTTCCACTTGGGTTCCTCAGTGGACTGTGTTTCGTAGGCGCCGATGTAGGGAGCCTGCCAGGAGTTGGGAATGAAAATGCCGGAAGTCTTGTTACACCGTTTATTGCACGAATGTGCAGCAATGTTCACAACTACGGTTCACAGCATAATTAAATTCTCACAACAGTAGACGCGTGCGTCTCAGTCGAAGGTTAACAGAGAAGAGAGAGAATATGATCAAAGCTAAAGCGAGGTGGCAACACCATGTCAAAGACAACACACAAACTTTTTAATGTTACTTTGGTCCAGGTAGAACGATATTTTATGGTGTTCTCAACAGGGTTTAGATGTAATTTTGTGTCTAAATACCATCAATATTCACTGAGCGCTAATGACGAGCAAATTTTCAGCTTATTGAATACGCTTAACTGGCGGGCAGCCAGCAGTTGCGGCGGACTAAAAGCTGATGCCAGCTATATAATACTCTAAAGAATAATTGTTCTACTATTGACAACATATAGCAATTGGAAAAGCTAAAAATACAAGAGTAAACAAATGATTATTTCAAAAATAAAATACCCGACTGCCTTTTTGACAGTTTACGTCCGCAATTAGATTTTTTGCTAACGTCACATAGCCTATGACACCCGGGGAAGAATAGGAATCTAATGATACCTTGCACTTCAAAATCGGTCTAGCCGTTTAGGCTACAGGAGACGACAATGGAACATACATACTAACATACATACGCGCAAAAAACATTACCCTCCTTCTGGGTAGGTCGGTAGGTAAAAGTTAGTCGTTATGAATCCGGAGAAAAAAAACAAAATCCTTTCGTGTTTTCATCTACTTTTTAACCAACTTCAAAAAAAAGGAGTAGGTTGTCAATTCGGCTGTATGATTTTTTTATTACCTCAAACTCCGTCATTTATGAATGGACTAGCTATTGCCTGCGACTTCGTCCGCGGCAATTTCTGTTATTATGATTAATTAGTATAGATGAATATTTTTCCCCGTTTTAAAACATTTTTATTGATGCTTCGCTCCTATTGGTCGTAGCGTAATGTTTTATAGCCTAAAGCCTTCCTCAATAAATGGACTATTCAATACAAAAAGATTTTTCCAATTTGAACCAGTAATTCCTGAGATTAGCGCGTTCAAACAAACAATCAAACAAACAAACTCTTCAGCTTTATAATATTAAGTATAGATGGTTCCATTTTAATTTCATCAAAATCAGTTCAGTAGTTCGATTGAAGTCAGTTTTTTTTATTTATAAGATTATATCAATACACTAGCTGTTGCCTGCGACTTCGTCCGTGGCAATTTCTGTTATTATGATTAAATAATATAAATGAATAATTTTTCCCCGATTTCAAAACATTTTTTATTGATGCTTCGCTCCTATTAGTCGCTGCGTGATGTTTTATAGCCTAAAGCCTTCCTAAATACATGCACTATCTATAAGATTTTTTCAATTTGAACCAGTAGTTCCTGAGATTTCAATTCAAACAAACAAACAATCAAACAAACAAACAAACTCTTCAGCTCTATAATATAAGTATAGATTTAGTTGGAGAGCCGACTGCAAAATGTCGTGCCCACGTCGTGCCGACTTGATACCGCGATGAAATGCATAATAGTTTTTCATACAAGTGATGCTAAGTCCATATTTGATGGTCCCGTCACACTGGAACATGTCGTAAGTAAAAATGTTGTGGGAAGAAGGGGACGAGAACATTTTCAGCTTATTGAAAACGCTTAAATTCTGGCGAGCCGCCAACAGATGTGGGGAATTAAAAGCTGTATGAGCTGGATGCCAGCTAAATAAAATGCTGTTAGGTGTTATTGTTACAGGATACTTTTGGCAAACAGCGGGACATGAAAATTAATAATAATATTTATTTTTTTTCATGAAAATTCTAAGGAATAAATGAAATTATTATTATTATTATTAAAACATACAATTTTTGACTTAATCTACTTACAATAGTATATAACTATAAAGTAATCACTTTACCTCACTGTTATTTAGATTAGTCCATCACACTAGTGTCTAAACTAGGCCGTGCCTGTACCATAAACACTAGGTCCTTCCATTATTAGCATTTACAATTACATTAATTCAAACATGCAATTTATTATTAGTTAAAAAGTTGAAAAACGAACAGGTGTCTAACAAATCATATGTTTTTAACTACCTACATTACCTTAACTCGAGATACAAAATAAAAACTATATATATATAAAGAAAATAGTTAAAGATAAGATTAGATTGGTGTTCCTTTCAGGAAGGATGTGTGACGTACCAATGCTAAGATGCGTTGGGGGTGTGAAACTGTTTCTGTTAGTAGATATGAGCGGTGCGAAGATGTATAGACAGTCTATAAAATTTGTGAGAGAGCGAGAATGCATAGCGCTCTCTTTTCAACGTGACTTTGTTTTACTGATAGTGCGTCAACGTGACAATAAAACATACATCATCATCATTTCGTGCAACACGGTCAATCGACCATGCACACCCTGGTGTCAGAGTTCTTCGGAACCGCATTTCGGCCACTGACGTGGCTCCTTTAACGACTACCAGATGGCAGCCGGGACCCACGACTTTACGTGCCTTCTGAAGCACGGAATCATCTTTATTATCAGACAATCAGGTGATATGTCCTAACCAAACTGGAAACAACTAAACAAAGTATGCTTCCCGGGGGAATCGAACCCACGACCCCCGGGTCTACAGGCAAACGCCTTAACCACTGGACCACGGAGGCAGTTAAATACATACATTCTTGCTTGACAGTTTCCTCGTACAGCTATCTATCTATAATTTAAGAACTGTGTTCTTGTGTGTGGAGTACTCTCAATGTCTCTTTGTTCTCAGCCATTCTCTTCACCTCTCCATATGACATAACTCCAGCCTTTTCCTTTATTTCATCCAAATATGCTCTTTTTGGTCTTCCTTTCCCTCTCCTCGCACAGCTATGGTGAACTTTTTGTGAAATGATGAGAAATCTCTTACACCTAAAAGAGAAGACAACTTCGTCGATAATGCGATTGCTAATTGCTACAATACACTGGCATAAGAATATGTTTCTTCTGAGAAAGTGTATTAGCTGTGGTTGCCCGCCACAATGCTGAAGGGGTCCCAAACCGCATCACGACAATTTGGTGACCCACATAGCCGGCACGGAATCGACCTGGTTGCCTAGCAAATAAACCAAAACTGTCCAACGAGTGTTAACGGTGCATTCTTGGTCTGAGTTTGGAGATTAAGGCGTTATCATCGCGCTTTTTCCTCTATCGCTTGCGGCAAAGGCAGAATTGAATGTCGCAAAACCAATGCTTTTGTTGGTGGAAAATACTGGCCCATCAGCTTTTTATAGTCTCTTTGGTTCTTCACCTCTCGAAATCAAACTTAAATGCGAAGGTGAGTTTGTTCGTTTGTTATGCTTTCACGCCTTTACTACTAAATCGATCATCATGAAAATTTGCATACACGTTATCTGGGATACGAAGGAGATAGAGTACAATTTATCCCGGGAAAGTTACTGTTCCTGAGGGATGAACATTGACGCGGGCGGAGCGGCGGGCGAAAGCTGCCATATAATTGCAGGACATTCGGTTTCTGTTCTGAAATATAGGCGTCGCCTATGCAGTATATTTTTAACGTCTAGAAGCTGCCTATCACTGGCTTATTCAATGATATAGCGAAAACTTGTAGAACGGTCAAGTATTTAATGCATCAATCATAGGAATAACCTCTTCCAACTTACACCATAACGTACGGTAACGGTTCGTCGCACGCGCAACGCACGATCAACACCTCTCTCGGTCACTCTTACGAGCACGCGCTGCGATAAAGCGAGGCGGTAGAACAATCGCCATTGAATTCTATGGGAGACATTTGACAGTAATGGCCGACAGATAATGCGAGATACCACAAATTATTTAGTTGCAGATGCGACTCCATAAGAATTTGTGTTTTAGCGCCTCATAAGGAGTTAAGTGGTGTTCGTATACAGAGCGAGATAGAGTACATCATCATCCATCATCATCAGGTCTTATTAGTCTCCACTGCAGGAGCATGACCCTCTCTGTACTACCGCAGCCAAGCTTGGCCAGAGCAGACAGAGGATTTGGCCTACACTCTCCTCGCTGGCCAGACGGGTTGGAGAGGTCTCATTGATGTTTATGAGCTTTTTTTTAGCTTGAATTTTCTATGTCGCCTCTTACGACATCAATGGGAAGACTTGGAGTGGCCCTATTCTACTTTGCCGGAAACCACACAGCTACAAGGCACACGGATAGAGTACAGAGAAACTAGTAATATTTAGAAGTTAGATGAAAAGACGTGTACTCAGCTTCATAAGTGTTATGTTTAATATATAATTCTATTAATAAAAGCAGATCTATCTATTCAGAGCGGTAAAATTTCCACCTAAATTCGCCAATTCCTTTTAGCTATGTCATATTTCCAAAAAATAATCTTAATATAGTAAACTAGCTTTCGCCCGCGGCTCCGCCCGCGTCATTGTCGATCGCTTAGGGAATAGTACCTTTTCCCGGGATAAAAGGTAGCCTATGTCCTTCACCGTGCTCCAGGGAACTTGTATGCACAATTTCATGATGATCGGTTCATTAGTTACAGCGTGAAAGCGTAACAAACAAACTAACTTTCGCATTTATAATATTAGTTGGGACTAGCTTTCGCCCGAGGCTCCGCCCGCGTTAGTGTCGATCCCTCGAGAACAGTATAATTTCCCAGAATGAAAGGTAAGTTACCCATGTGCTCCTTCTATTGTTTCTTTGATCTCGCACAGTCACTATGCGTTTGGCGTATGATTAATGAAATGATATGCATTGTTGCAATTGCAACTTTTATTTCCTTTTATATTGTTACTTATTGTTTTCGGTAAACGGGTTCACAGGTCTATTAAATACCCGTATAACCCATTGTACTAAATTGAACACTTTGGGAACTTTAGCGGGTCATTTTCCTGTTGTTTGAATGTTACAAAAACTGTAAATCTAATAAGTTTTGGTTACGTAAGAACATAAACAGACATATCTTTTGATTACGTTGACTTACAAGTTCTTTTTCACAGTTCCAAATGACTGCAGAACTGAATATTTAATATTAATTTCAACTTGCGAGAAAGACAAAAAAACGGACAACCTACATCTGGACAGTCGTATAGATGGACAGAGAAATTAATAACAACAAAGTGGTTCTATAAAGTCTCCATTTTAGGATTCCGTACCCAAAGGGGGAACTCCATACAACAAAGTTGAAGTTGTTTGCTAGATCGTTAGGCGCTTGTTAATGTTCATATAATAAATAATTAAATTAAAAAAAAATAAGGGGAGGTTGTAACATGTCGCGCAATTGATTTCGTACGTGAGTAACCCGTAATTAGCATTTTATTAATAATTACATAACACCTGTAAACATGAGAAATATCAGATAAAAACCTGTAAACATGAGAAATATCAGACAAAAAACCTGTGAACATGAGAAATATCAGACAAAAATCTGTGAACATAAGAAATATCAGACAAAACTCAAGCCAATGGCATAAGACCAAAATTAATATTCTTTACGAACTTGGTTTTAGAAAAGGGGGTCGGGAAGACCGCGGCGCACTTTTATGAAACAAACTAAAGAAAAAATAAAAGTTACTTCTTATAAAGAAGTGAAGGATTTAGCGGAAGAAATTTTATTTTTTTGTAATTTCTGCTTCTAATGAATGGTGGAGATTTATCCCAAGATTTGTTCAAACCTATATATTGCTATATACGGTTCTAATTTACTGTGTTGTACAGAATTAGGTCCAGCCCACGCGAGATTCGAACCCGCGTCACTCAGACAGCCGGTCGACCCGTGATGGATGGAGTAATTGTTGCGGCCTAATCAAGTACATACATACAGACATACAAGTATAAAGTCTTCCTCTTCGGGTGGGTTTTTTGCATGAACTAGCTGGTGGCGGATATACAAAGTAATTTAACTCAAAAAACATGTACCGTTGACTTCCGTAAAATAACGCCTGAATCGATTCATTATTTGGCTAGCTCCGTGGCGCAGCGGTCAACACGCCAGCCTGCGACACAAGAGTGCCCGGGTTCGATCCCCGGCCAGGTCAAGATGGAAAATGATCTTTTTCAGATTGGCCTGGGTCTTGGATGTATATCTATGTATTTGTTATGACATATAGTATCGTTGAGATAGTGTCCCATAACACAAGTCTTGAACTTACTTTGGGGCTAGCTCAATCTGTGTGATTTGTCCGTATATATTCTTTTGTTTTTGTTATAAAAATCTTGTTTAGTTTTAACGGTCTAAGGCGGACGAAAAGCAGTTGGTACATTCTTTTCTTCCATTGCAGACCAGCATTGAAGCTCTTCAAAAAGATTATAGTATGGAATTTGTGTAATATCTGAGAAATTTCTCGTCTGCCCTCTCGACATGGCTGCGCCTGGCTGAGCTCGTTAACAGTATTATAGTCGCATAAAATGCAGGCGACAGTTGCGGCGACTGGCGACAAGGAACGGCTCCATAGCACCACGAAATTTTCAAGTTCAACGAAAAAGTAGATCTTCTTTTAACTGACCCACCCAGAAAGCGGTACATATAAACCTTACGATTGAATCACTCTATCTATTAAACCGCATCAAAATCCGTTGCGTAGTTTTAATGATCTCAGCATACATATGGACAGACAGACAGACAGCGAGAAACGACTTAATTTTTGATGTATGCGACACAGAAATATACTTACTAGCCTACAGGAGGTAACAATGGAACATAGGATGAGTATATCCTATGTTCCATTGTGGCCTCCTGTAGGCTCAACGGCTTGACCGATTTTAAAGCATGAGGCGTCATTAGCCGGGGTCTTTTTATTAACCAAAGCTGACGTAAATGAATGACTGTTATCGTAACAGTAATTTTTACACACTAGTGAAGTAGTTAGCAGGTTTCCTTTAAGTGTTTTTTTTCATCGGAAGAATGATACGATTTGATTATGTAACCCAGACGTAGCCTTGCGCCTCGTATAGTGCGGGACGGGGATTGAACCCGGGACCTATTTCAGATCACTGTACCATTACCGCTTCAAGAATCAGAGACAGAGAAATAAGGTCGAATGAAATATGAATAAGCAAATAATATTTTGAAACAATTTCTAAAATATTTTTTTACTTGGATCGTATCTCGGGTACGTACCCGATACGTACGATATATATATATAGCTTTATACATAGCTATCGTATCGTAGAATATATCGTGGTTGAATGGACCAGCGCACGTCTTCATTTTATGACCATCGCATTCGCATTGTTCGAACTCTAGTACTTGTAATAGCCAATTGGAAACCTCTTGAGACGCATCTGTATATTTGACCCCATTACCGGATCCTTACGGGGTAGACAGAGCCAAGGTCGCAGGCAGTGACGTGCACAGACATTTATCATAGGGTAGACATAATTATAAAACTTACCTTACAAACATACCACCTATATACCTTACCTTACTATACGGCTAGTTATCTACAACTCGTTTAATATTATGATAATCTTTCGATCTTCGACCGCAAAAGTATTCAAAACAAGCGAAAGATAAGAGATATGATTACAACCTGCGAGCCACGTACACGTAAGGTTTAAGATTAAACGTGGATTAAACTTTAGAATAACTAACCATAACTAACCGGTTAGGTACTTGATTTGTTCAAAACGTGTTCACAAAACACTTTATATTTCGATTTCGGCATGCAAACACTAAGCGACACAACTTTCACATGAAAATATTTTTGTCACAAATGAAATTTAACTGATAAAGCATTTAATTTTAAAATAAAACTTTCATCTTGGATTGTTAGTAAACACGTTAATCAATGACATTTACATAAGTATGATTATTATCTATAATGACATTGACAGGTGACGTTGACATTAATATCGCGCGCGGCAGCCAATAGAAACCTCGGAGACAGTGTCTCAAATTCACACACACAGCGCCAATTTGCTTTGCATGTGTGTGCCGATGAAAGATGTTTACTTGTACTACTACAAAAGCGATTTCCTATCGGTGTATAATAATTTTCTATGTGTGCGTAAAAAGTCAGACCTTTGAATTTTTGTCTTACGCGGCTTACGCGTATAGATACTGCTTGGCGCGGGCACGCGCGGACCGCGACCGCAGCACCGTACTTGATCAAAATCGACTATAAAGTATTTGCTAGCAGAATTTTGCAGGCGCACCGAATATACTTATTTTTTTGTAAGAAAAAAAAATGTAGGTATTTATTTAGCGACTGCAGGGTAGACATTGTCTAATAGTCTATATGGACTGCACGTCACTGGTCGCAGGTTCTTAAGATCGCGCTTTACACATTGTGGGTTAATTTCACTAAAATTTCATTATTTTTATCGAACCAGCTGCATCTCATATGACGATTGCAAAAGTCAAATCACAGAATTTTAGTTATATATTCACTTTAAAAACAAATAAAGTGAATATTAATAGGGGGCTTCAATACAACAGACATGATATTTTTACCGTTTTTATAGACAACGGTACGGAACCCTTCGTGCGCGAGTCCGACTCGCACTTGGCCGGTTTTTTAAATTTAGCAAAACCTAGTAGAGCGTCATTTTTCTCTGAAAACGTTGAAGATTTCCGGGGATATACGACACCGAGCAATTTTTCTAAGAACAGCTATACTGTTAATGTGTTGAAATAAAAAAATCCCTTACATGCTGGTCGTAAAAACGTAGAATGTGCCATCTTCCCGCGCATATCGTAAAAACCCATCGAGGGATTGGGCTAAAATCTGTGGAATTATGTCAAAAGGCGATGCGGCTAGCAAACTTTTGTAAAAAGGAATCACTTTTTTGATTCATTTTTACATCCACACGCCCTCCAACATGCTTAATATGGCCATAAGGTCTTGAAGACCTAGGCTCTGTCTACCCCACAAGGGAAATAGACGTGATACTATGTATGTATGTATAAAAAAATACAGATATTCAAGGACTACCGTCTTGTTCATTGCGTCACGCGTCCACAAGTTTATCGCCTACGAAAAATCGCTCGCCGTGCCGTAAGCAGTTTTCACTTCAAAAATTTCGAAGTTACAACTGCCGAAACAAAATCCCTGACAGTATCTCCCAGTGAAAGCTACATATATGTATGTTCGTTCATTACGTTATCGCGAAACCCGAGCATCTCTAACAAAATACCCGGCCTAGTCCTGTTTTGATTAGTTTGCACGCATGAAAGGTTTTTCCAATTGTATTTCCGCGCATATTTTGTCAAAGCCCGCCAATCAAACCGTGATTTGGGTCCATTCATGGCTGTCAATTTTACAAATGTTACTTCATAACATTTTGTTACAATATTTTATTAAATTTCACTTGTCGCAATGACTATCTGTGTGCATTTACGAATAAGTAATAAGGTGTGTATGTAATCTAATTTTGCCGGTTCAATATGACTGAGTTTCCTGTTCTATTGAGCCGATATTTTATATACGCGTGTTGTATTCTATTTTCATTGACTTAAGAACGAATGTGTATACATAATATAAGTGATTTACCTGTCTGACGATTAGAAACTTCTCGATGCTGAAAATACGGTAAAAAAAATTGCAGCATGTGCCTATTATATCGATTACGAGTAGGTACATACAACCAAAAGTTTCTTAAAATAAAATGATTATGTTAGCAGTCAAGTCCTTTAGCTAGCCAAATATTATGATTCTAGGTCAATGAAGCCAGCGAGACCCTCTCTGTACTACCGAAGCCATACATGGCCAAAGCAGACAGAGGATTTGGCCTACACTCTCCTCGCTAGCCAGACGGTCATGCTCCTGCAGTAGAGACTAAAAATACCTGATGAAGATGATGATGATGAAGCCAGCGAGGCAATATGTTAAATGTGCGATTTTGATTGCGGTAGTCGATACTTCTACTCATTTCTGAGAAAACCGGGTCTTTAGACTTGAGCAGCTGGACAGTTAGACGATACTATAAGGATTTCTAAAACCTTAAGGTTTAACGTTAAAAGCAATTAGCACAGATAGATTCGATGGATACCAAATGGAATATGATGGATTTATACTTATGGAAAAAAATTGACACTTCCCTAACTGCCCTACTTATTTGTGGGACTTAGAAATAGACAAACACTGTATTGCCTAGGAAAATGAATGAAATACTTAGGTAAAGCCCAAATGTTGGCACAGGAGCCGATAGAAATGTATATAATGAGATGTGTAGTGGCTTAAAGTAAAAATAATGTAAGGTAAAGTCAATTAAGTGACGCGATACAATACAAATTTTTTTATACAATAAATATGCGTCTGATTCACGCTGTGCGTTGAACACCCATTGAATAAATAACCCATTTAAATAGATATTAAAATTAAGGTATATTGATATTCCTAGGTTACCTGGTTTTAATATTAAACCATAACTACAATACTAAACCCATATATCCTCCACACCATTTTGTAAAACAATCGGAGGGTCGGCGACATGTACATTGTGTGAGGTCAATCACTCCCATGCCAGATGAATGCTAATACGCGTCATACACGGCCATGCAAATGTTTGGATGGCGATTAGCATGAAAAGAGACGATGTCGGTGCCGTGGCTAAACCGTTTAAGAATAATACGGGTCAATGCTGTCCTTTATTTTTGGTGAAAACGTAAGGGAAAGGTTGTGTCCAGCTGTGGACTTTTTACGGCTGGAATTATGGTGATGATGATAAGTAGGAATACCAACGGCTTAACGTGCCTTCCGAAGCACGGAATCATCTTAATTATCAGACAATCAGGTGATTCAAGCCTGCAATGTCCTAACCAAACTGGAAACAACTAAACGAAGTATGCTTCCCGTGGGAATCGAACCCATGGCCATGACCCTCGGATCTACTGGCAAACGCCTTAACCACTGGACCACGGAGGCAGTTAATATACACTAATACAAATCCAAGTCAAATCAATGTGAAACACTTTATAAATAAACTAGCTTTCGCCCGCGGCTCCGCCCGCGTTAATGTCGATCCCTCGGGAATAGTACTTTTTCCCGGGATAAAAGGTAACCTATGTCCTTTTCCGTACTCCAGAGAACTTGTATGCAAAATTTCATGATGATCGGTTAGGTAGTCACGGCGTGAAAGCGTAATAAACAAACAAACAAACAAATAGACAAACAAATAAACAAACTCACTTTCGTATTTATTATTTTAATATTAGTAAGGATTAATAAGTATTTAAATTCAAGGAAGGCTCGTTAAGCTGTTAGTCCCGGCTGTTTGATGCAGTCATTAAGCTATGTTGATGACTTTAGGTAGCCTAAAAAATCTGACACTAGTGTTGGCCATTTACCTACACGATAAACAATCTAAAAACTGTTTTCACGATTCTAAACCTTAGCCCAGTGGCTTTTCTCGTCACCTTGTCTACGGCGTAAGGATAGCGTAATGTTTTAGTTTCCTCTTCCATGCTGGTCTGGTAGGAAAGAAAAAACGTAGAATGCACCAGCTGCTTCTCTTCCAACGCAGACCGTAGAAGCCGGTCAAGGGAATGGGCGAAAATCCAAAGAATCATGACAATAGGCGATGCGGCTAGCAACCCTCTATTTTGATTCCGTTTTCCACCTTTAGGCCCACCAACATGCTAAACGTGGCCTTTTGGTCTTATGACTTTATTCCCTGTCTACCCCGTAAGGGAAAAAGACGTGATATTATGTATGTTTGTTTAGTTTCCTGGAAGCACATCCGACTAATACAAATAACTGAATCTCCTTAACTTCAGTAATGTTGGTACCTTGATGATGATGATTTACGGGCCATCCGTCAGTAGGCGCGCGTGACGTCACAGTTCGTTCACCTAAACATATTAAATTAGCATGTATCTGACGTGTGGCGCACATCCGTAGAACGACAGCAGATATTTGTGATTTACATATTTTTAATGGGTTCATAAATCTATTGAACAACTCTTTTTCTAGTTTGTGCGATCCCAGAAATCATAAATATCCCATTTAGCGTAAAATGCAAGAACAGTTGCTTTGGTGGAATTTCTCAAATTCTTGGGAGATTTGCCTGATTTTATCCGATTACGTCAGAACGGTATTAATTATAGTATAAGTTTAGTTTCAGCTGAGTTTTGACAGTAAAATATATTTTATTTAAGTAATTAGCCAACTGGGTAAAAAGGGTTATTGCAGTCACTTTTTATAGTTTAATTTAGGCCTTTATTTACCAATTTGACACAATTAATTGCGGCCTTAAAATGTCCTTTGACTCAGGACATATATTCTAGCTCTTTGCCTATATCGAGTTTTTCTTTTTCATAATGAATGCAGAATGAATGTCAGAATTTTTGAGCTTGCCACAGTATCTAATATAGCTAAGTTAATGCCTTCTAGTAACATCTGCAAGTAATCGTATTACCTATATTCGTCACCGGAATTAAAATTTACTATCCCAAATTCGAAAACAAAAGCTATTTAAATTATAACTACAAAACAATGACCGCCTAACCAAAAGACGTTTATTGTTCACAAACTACAAAACATTAAATAACGACACAGATGTCGAAAATTACTATACTTACGATCTTAAATCTGGGGACCCTTTCATACAGTAAACACATACAGATGTTAAGCGTCATCCGATAGCGCGGTTAGTGGTATTTTCACGTTAAAAATTTCACGAACGTAGTTTGCTTCGTTTTTCGTCAAAAACGTCCGTTATTAATAACTTGTAAAGATAACGTGCCTCCATTTCTGAAGGGTTAGTTCCATTTGTGAAGTGGATAGAGAAAGCCCAAGATCGAGAAAAGTGGCATAATCTGAAGGAGGTCTACACCTTAAAGATAGAAAAAGGCTGAAAAGAAGAAGAAAAAGAAAGATAACGTAAAATCACAATTTTATACGAAGTGAGAGTACAAACAGAAAAAAATAACTTTGAATGCGTCTGATCTGACAGCGTTATTTTATGTATGACAAGCTGTCGCCCGCGGCTCCGCTCGCTTTAATGTCGATCCCGCGGAACTGTATTATTTTTGGGAAGATAGGTAGCCTAAGTGTTAATCCAGGTAATAAACCTATGTGCAAAATTTTGTCAAAACCTGATTAGCCGTTTTTTGCGTGAACATAAATACTCACAAACACATCCATACATACTCACAAACTTTCGCGTTTATAATAATAGTAAGAGTAAGATTATCATTTTACTGTAAGCGAAACTGATTTTTACCTACTAGAACAGTTCTATGAGTACGGTGTCTGGAATTCGGAGAATGGCAATCATATCATTACATATGTAACTTTAGCTACTGGCGTAAAAAAAAGGGAGGCCTATGCCCAGCAGTGGGCTGATGTGGGCTGAAAATGATGATGATGAATGATGTAACTTTACTAATTATTATACTAACGTGTGCCTACAATTTATGAAAGCATAAAACCTGTTTAGTGTAAATACAAAGAGCTTCAGTTTCTGATTAACCTCTGCATATCGTCTCCTCTATGCCCATGTTGCCAAACCACACATTTCTGTGACCCCAAAATAAGCCCTTTCGACTTTCTACGTCGCTTTTACAGGTAAAACATCAATTTGGCCGATTTCCTACGGCTATTTAAGACGCCGGCAGAATTGAAGTCCAATTAGCTTTGGTTTGGTCACACTTGTACTGCATTTGCCATGCATGCATATGAAGTAGTATGTGCTCATGAAATTTTGTCTATAATACATTTAATTTATGAGCAATCATGAAAGGTAGAGCAACAGTCCGTGTTTGTTGTCCAATTCAGGAATGTTGCGAATATTGACTAGCTCCGTGGCGCAGCGGTCAATATGCCAGCCTACGACACGGAGTGACCGGGTTCGATCCCCGGTCAGGTCAAGATGGAAAATTATCATTTTCAGATTGGCCTGGGTCTTGGATGTTTATCTATGTATGTATTTGTTATAAAATATAGTATCGTTGAGTTAGTATTCCATAACACAAGTCTCGAACTTACTTTGGGGCTACCTCAATCTATGATTTGTCCGTATATATTTATTTATTATTTATTATTCAAATCAGCATTCATTATTGTGGAGCTTGGAGGCCAAGTGCGAGTCGGACTACGGTTATCTATAAAAACGGCAAAAAATCATATCTGTTGTAAGGGAGCCCGCGTAAATATTTATTTTATTCTATTTTTTAGTATTTGTTGTCATAGCGGCAACAGAAATACATAGTCTGTGAAAATTTCAACTGTTTAACTATCACGGTTCATGAGATACAGCCTGGTGACAGACGAACAGACAGACAGACAGACGGACAGCGGAGCGATATTAATAGGCTCCCGTTTTTTCCCTTTGGGTACGGAACCCTAAAAATCAAGCAATAAAATATTTTTCTCTTTATAGTATAGATTAACAGACTCGCAATAATGAGATGCGATACACGCAGATTAGATGAGATATAAAACTAATGATGCTAGTGCTACAGCAAATTTAAACCGCTGTGGACCCGTTACCCGCCATATTGTCCGTTGAATTATGGATAGAACCAGTTGAACTGGCTCCGTCGCAGGTGATTTATCTCCAAATTCATACAATCCTCCGGAATACATGAATTGTATTGAATAAGGAATTGGAAGAAATCGGCCGATTTGGGATTTTTGGGATGAATATGAATAGTGACCATGTGAGGAACTCTATGGCCCAGTTAGCGCATGCATTATAAGCTATAACGCATTTCAAGCAACTACAAAAGTTTCTGAAAAATATGTCGAGCTTCTCCGAGCAAATTTAGATGATAATGACGATACACACACTTGATTTGAAATTAAATTTTGATGATAGATAAATACGTCCATTTCTAGTTCGTTGGCCTCAAATGAGATTTTGAACGAATTGAATAGAGCATTTACATAACACGACAAAAAGATTGATAAAATAGAACTACACAAAAACACCGGAAGCACTCAACTTTACAAACTTCTCAACAATTTGTTGGCAAATTGGAAAACTTTCACCAAAATTGAAAGAGGTAGACAACAATTTGAATCCCGCGATAACGATTGGTAAGCAGTACGTGGCGACCACTGACGTACATAGGAATAGACGACCGATGTTGATATGATGTTGTATGTATGTAATATAGGCTCTTAGGTTAGGTTAGACTTCTTTTCCTTCGATGTGATACGACAAAAATAAAAAATAGACATCCAGTAAGAGCAGTTGCTCAGCACACCTCTCGACACCCCCGAATCGTCTGCACCGGTGTTGCGCCCCTTTTGCCGGCAACAATCGGTAAATCCAAATTCCAATTCTATTATAAACCCACTAATTTCTTGTTTAAAATGCAATAGTTCCTCCTCCGACCAAGACTTCTTCAATCAAGGACATATCTAACATTGTTATTTACAGGAACGGAAGAGAAGAGACCTACATTACATCAACTTCTCCAAAGAGCCTGTAGGTGTTATGGTATATCCCCACGCATGCCTCTCAAAGGACCGAGGTAACCCGTGTACTACAGGAAATAATAATAAACTTAATATATTTGGAGCAATGCAAGGATCGAAACATCGACTGAATCCTATTAGCACCGCTGTACGCTCATTTTATAGAAAAAACGTAATTGTTTCTCCCAGTTTTCTTTACTTCGGCCCAAATTTTAAAATGTCACAATTGTAAGGAAATGTTATTAGTGAGTAAACTGACTTGCGCGGTCTATTTAGAGGGTGGTCTAGTTCACGACGCACATTTGAATAATGGCGGCTGAGACGTGGCCTAATCGCCGAGGAAGTATACGTGGCCAGATTAACGGGACAAGCCACAGGCTGAGAAAGTCTTTGCCCTGGTAAAGACTTCCTCAGCCTGTGGCTTAAGTTTTCGTTCGCTTAAGATATGAAATCAGACTTCTATCAAGATTTAAAAAAAAAATTATGTCTTTTTGTGGGATGGGCCAGAAGTTACTTAATCCTTATCCTTACTTATATTATAAATGCGAAAGTGAGTTTGTTTGTTTGTTTGTTTATTTGTTTGTTTGTTACGCTTTTACGCCGTAACTACTGAACCGATCAATATGAAATTTTGCATACATGTTCTCTGGAGTACGGACAAGGACATGGGCTACCTTTTATCCCGGGAAAAGTACTATTCCCGAGGGATCGACATTGACGCGGGCGGAGCCGCGGGCGAAAGCTAGTAAATTATATTCTTGAAACAGTTTAACATCTTTACTTACCGTCTTCTCTTTACAGATGATAGCGTACGACTTCCAAACTCGACTTTTGTTCGATTACTCAAATATCATTTTCATCAAATTCACTAAAAGTATAGTTTCGGAATTTTGAGGGTTTTTAGTGCAATGTGCATAGTGACAGCCTCCGTGGTCCAGTGGTTAAGGCGTTTGCCTGTTGACCCGGGGGTCGTGGGTTCGATTCCCACCGGAAGCATACTTTGTTTAATTGTTTCCAGTTTGGAAAGGACATTGCAGGCTTGAATCACCTGATTGTCTGATAATAAAGATGATTCCGTGCTTCGGAAGGCACGTTAAGCCGGTGGTCCCGGCTGCCATCTGGTAGTCGTTAAAGGAACCACGTCAGAGGCCGAGAGGCGGTTCCGAAGAACTCTGACACCAGGGTGTGCATGGTCGATTGACCGTGACCGTGACACCTACTCGAAATGATGATGATGAGTGCAATGTCTTCAATCTTTGAGGCAGGTCATAAAGAAGATATTATTTCTGATAACGGGAGGATCTTTATCATCATCATTCTTGCCTTTCCCTGTTTAGGGTTGGCTTGTATGTCAACTTCCTGCGTTTCCTCCTGTCTTTTACCATCGTCCCAAAAACCTTCAAGAGGTCAAAATATGAAAACCTTCTGGTCTCATACCGTCTGTATAACCATTTCATTCATGTTTGAGTAGATTTTAAATATCCCCACTTGTAGGAAAGCTGTGGAGTTGTCGATTATTTTATATCCCGCGAACTTTATCGTCCAGTTTGATCTGGGAGTCAAAATAGTATTAATCTAGCTAAATATGGTGTTAGGTCTTCATACCTTCAGCTTTGTCTACTTAAAACAAAATATTCCCTTAACCCTAAAATCGCTAAAGCTCTTCCCTTACTCTCCACCACAGTTCAGAGCTGACGCGTGCGCCATCCATCAGGCTGTCCCACGACTCATCATCTTAAGTACTGGTTAACGCTAATTTCGGAAAAACACCGGCGAAGATGAGTCGCGAAGTTTTGCACTTTACATTCGGAAACATTGTTCTTTTTTTGTGAAGTTTCTTACAAATGCAGGTTTCTGGGTTCTACATCAAAAGTTGAAAAGGAACCCTTATAGGAACTGTCTGTTATCCGTCTGTCTCGAGACCCTTTTTCCCGAGTATACGTGGACATATCAAGTTGAAATTAATATGCCTTGAGATCTGCAATCCCTTGAAACTGTTAAAACATCAAACGGAAACTGCTAAATCAACGCAATCAAAAGTGATGGCCGTTTATGCTACTATAATAGGCAACTATTTTGGAAATTTTCTCATACTCGCATGGGACCCAATACCTATAGGGTACTCCTGTTGATATAGAATCATATAATTGAGTATTGCCCAAGGCCCAGCAAGGTCGGACTCGCGCACGAAGGGTTCCGTACCGTTATCTATAAAAACGGCAAAAAAAAACATGTCTTTTGTATGGGAGCCCCCTTTTAATATTAATTATATGTTTAATTTATTATATATTTTTAAAATATATGTATAATTAAATATTCTGTGAATATTTCAAGCGTCTAACTGTTGCCGTTATCAATATCGAGCAAAAATAATAAAAAAAATCACGTTTGTTGTATGGGATCCCCCTCAAATATTTATTTTATTCTATATTTTAGTATTTGTTGTTATAGCGACAACAGAAATACATCATCTGTGAAAATTTCAACTGTCTAACCATCACGGTTCATGAGATACAGCCTGGTGACAGACAGACAGACAGATAGACAGACATACCGACAGACAGACAGACGGACAGCGGAGCGAAATTAATAGGGACCCGTTTTTACCCTTTGGGTACGGAACCCTAAAAATACAGAGGTATTAAATGTCAACAAAAATAAAGGGGAATTATTAACTTGTATTGAAAATAATTATTTCTCCAGAAAAAGTAGGCAGCATATTAAATTATTACAGCTAAAGCAGATGGGGGCGGGGCGCGTCCATTTAATTTTATATAAATTTGTCACACTTCAATCAGCATTTCAAATCGTTTACCCACTACGAACAGCTCAAAGGACCCGCGAATGCCAAACGATTTTAATTTAGACCCAAAACGGGTCGCGCAAATTACTCCTCAGTTAATTTTTCGCTAGACTACATTTCTCCTATTTAGGGTTCTTTAGAACAAAGGTAGAGGTTCAACTCAGACGCATATTATACGAATTTTTAAATTATAGAACACTAGCTTTCGCCCGCGGCTCCGCCCGCGTGAATGGCGATCCCTCGGGAATAGTACTTTTTCCCGGGATAAAAGGTAGCCTATGTCCTTCTCCGTACTCCAGAGAATTTTTATGCAAAATTTCATGATGATCCGTTCAGTAGTAACGGCGTGAAAGCGTAACAAACAAACAAACAAACAAATAAACAAACAAACAAACTCACTTTCGCATTTATAATATTAGTAAGGATAAGGATTTTATTTATTATATCAACATGTTTAATAATACCCAACAACAAAACTATTTTTTTAATGACCGATCTTTCCAGCATGAGGATATCATAGTTTTTTGGGAGAACGCTTCTGATTTATATGTTTTTACTAGTATTATTATTAAGACTAGTCTAACATGGAAAAGATAGAAAGACTTTTGCCCAACACACATTTGTTAATAGTTCGAAATTGCTATACGAAAGGCCGCCTTTTGCGCATTTTCTAGTTTTTAAGATTTGAATTGTATTCATTTTGTTTCTCCTTTGATGTGCAATAAAGGGTTTCTATTCTAAGCACTTATACGACATTTCTATGAGTCCCAACGGTATCTAGCCCGACTCGCGCTTACCACTTTTTATTTTCCGTGCATTTGTTAAAATGTTACTCCTAAAGCCCTTTATTCGCCGCATCGCAACTCAAACACAGTTTTTGTCAGGCGAGGCCTTTGCCGTGGTTTTCTAGTTCACTATACGAGTACGCGCTGAAATTGCGTCTGTTTGCAGAAAAATTCTCGTTGTTAGACTTTCCAGACCCAGCAGATTCATACAAATAAAGTTTAAATTGCATACTACGCTACTATTCTTTATCGGTTGTACTTTAGTCACAATTAAATCGTAGAATTATTTTCTACTAGCTTTTGCCCGCGGCTCCGCTCGCGTCAATGTCGATCCCTCGGGAATAGTACTTTTTCCCGGGATAAAAGGTAGCCTATGTCCTTTTCCGCACTCCAGAGAACTTGTACGCAAAATTTCATGATGATCGGTTCAGTGGTTACGGCGTGAAAGCGCTAAAAATATAATATTAGTAAGGATACATTTCATTAATGAACTAACTAGTGACTCTGTGAGCTGTAGTCTTCGCGAGACTTACTCGTATCACAGCGAACACACAATGATCCTAAGCACCATACACCACCATGGCGCTTAGGTGAAATTTCTAAAAACCGAATCGACATAATTATTGAAACGTCACAAAATTTCACGAGAATCGGTTGAGAAATGCGACTTATAGAGAAAAACAACCGGACAGAGGGACATACGAACAAACGACTTTTTGTCATAGCTGAAAGGCAGACGCTTCGTGCTCGCTCGGTCATAATACACTGTTGTCTTGTGACTCTTAAAGCCAATATTAGCCTCGACCTGAAATATAAAAGTTGCACTGATTACTCGCACTCCTGATTGTTGCTCCGTGGCAAGACCGCACAATTCCTTGGTAAGAGCGCACAATTGACGGTGTTAATTTTTCCAACTACGTGTTTCCTTTTTCATTTACGCTTAGGCATTGTTTGTGTATGCAGAAAATATCTAGAAGTTAGCCTATTTTCCAATACCAAATTTCAACAGATTCATATAAATAAAATTTTACTCCTGAAAATGCTGCCTGGGCTATATTTTTTCTAACACACTAGCGCGAACATGCATTCTTTTTTGTATCTTGTGTTACGTGAATGCGATGCGCTGTTTATGAGCAGTAGTTTTTTAGGATTTTTTATAACATATGGATAATCGTGTTTTTTAGTTTCTTCGTTAATTTATTATTATTATATTTTGTGTGTCCAGTGGACAGTATTAAAGTATAAGATCTTTTAAAGTCACTAAAGGTAGGTAAATGTCTATCACCTAACTAAAAGAGGACAGACCATAGCAATTTGTGTATTTGCTTGTCTAATAACGCTAAACATGGCATCTATCTCATCTAACGGTATTTCGATTATCGTAAACCTCGGTTTATGGTTTCCAGCTGTAGTTTCTTACTAATAAAAATCCAATGAAACAACTTTATACTTCCAAAGTCGCAAACGTCACATTAAATTGTAACCGCGGAACAATCTTTGTTGACATCCGTCCCACTTTAATCCCGCGTACAACCCCCACTAAACTGTTTTACTTTCCACTAACAACTTTATAACAAAAACATTGTATGTTCCGTGTGGAAAGTCTTTTATTTTAGTTTAGAAATGTTAACTTAAAGTTGAAATCTAAACTTATTTGTTAAACGAAACGCTGTATACAAAGCCTAAATATTTTGTTAAACAAAGATAAGTACACATTTTTAAAATTTCCAATATATTTATTTTTTTTTCTTTTCAAAAGTCTATTAGTTATACAGAGGAGGGGAGGGGTTGAATTCTTTGGCAATATTTAAATGCTGAAATCAGAATCCCAAATAAAACAAACTCGCAAGAAGAAAAGGTAAAAAAATAAAGTTTGTTTGCTTTTCGTGTGTGTAAGTAGCCAACACCGGTGTCAGATTTTTCAAGCTACCTAGAAAATTAATGAGTGTGGTGTGATCTTTGTATTACTTAGGTCTCCGATAAGAAAGGATTTTCGAAATTATACCCCTAAGGGAGTGAAAAAGGGGGACAACGTGATTCCTCGGTCCAATTTTCGACTTCTAAGCGGAAGAAGTCAGTCAAGTCGCGGGCAAAAGCTAGTATTATAGAGTTGCGCGCTGCTGCCTTACTCTCATTTTAGCTGGATTGATCGCTCTCTTACAACTCAATTAGTTAACGCGGATAGTTGAAAAAACTATAATTCTCTCGAACATTGCAATAGACATTATCAGTAAACTAGTGGTCACGAGTCACGGTATTTAGTTCTATAGCCTATGTTTCTCAAGGATAATGTAGGATTCTAATGGTGATAGAATTATTAAAATAGGTTAAGCAGTTTAGGAGCCTATTCAATGCAAACAATCAAATCTTTCATCTTTATAATATTAGTGTTGAAAAACATACCATTAAGTAGCTACTGCAGTGAGATACTTCATAGAGCAAATGTATTACCTGAAAAAAGGATAACAATATTAATAACAAAAACACATTTTTTATTCTACGAGTATATTCATAATTTATCACGACTGTAGTCTGTCCAGTGGTTAAGGGGTCGTGGGTTTCGATTCCCACGGGAAGCTTTTACTTTAACTTTGTTTAGTTGCTTCCAGTTTGGTTAGGACACCATCACCTGTTTGTCTGATAATAAAGATGATTCCGTGCTTTGGAAGGCACGTTAAGCCGTTGGTCCCAGCTGCCATCTGGTAGTCGTTAAAGGAACCACGTCAGAGGCCGAGAGGCGGTTCCGAACAACTCTGACACCAGGGTGTGCAAGGTAGCTTGACCGTGACACCTACACGAAATGACGATAATGACGACGACTGTAGAATGAATTTAGAAAACAATTTATGATACAATCTCTATATCTTCATTAACATAATGTGCAAAAAATGGGCGACAGAGCTCGTGCATTCTGTACGGAAACAGGATATGTACATCAGCTACGAGATGGGCTCTCTGGAGACACGAGAACAGACAAACACTTGAGCGTGCGAGGCTAGAGGCAGGTCGCTCCGCTATTATTTCCTTAAGTCAATATGTGGAGTACGCTCTTTTCGCTTGTAATGTTAATATTAAATGAAATTGTTATCTATTTTGCTTCGTATAAACTATCCTTACTAATATTATTAATGCGAAAGTGAGTTTGTTTGTTTGTTTGTTTGTTTGTTTGTTTGTTTGTTACGATTTCACGCCGTAACTACTGAACCGATCATCATGAAATTTTGCATACAAGTTCTCTGGAGTACGGAGAAGGACATAGGCTACCTTTTATCCCGGGAAAAAGTACTATTCCCGAGGGATCGACATTGACGCGGGCGGAGCCGCGGGCGAAAGCTAGTGAAAATATAAATCTTCTAGAAGAACTGTCTTGGCTACATTATAAAAACAAAAAAAAGCAAGATTTATGCGATAAATAATTTTATGTGACAAGATTTTAATATAAACAAATCCACACTGTAAAGTGTTTTCTAAGTGAGCCCAAACACGATTGGTGTACCTTGTTTAGTTTAAGAGTTCCTATGGTCACCTTCCGATTGCATCATCAGACCAGCGCAACGATTCCATAATATGGTATTGTCATCCGATTTACACATGCATCCAAAATTTCAGGTCAATCGGTAACCGGGAAGTGGATAGAATTTAATTCACAAGATTTGATTACATACAAAAATCGGGACAGGTGAAACTTAATAAAATAGGAGTTTAGCCGTTTAGGAATTCTTCGTCATCCACCAAAACAACTTGTCTATCATTAAACTTCACCGTCACCCCATCTGCGTGCACATGGCAGGCGAATTTTCAGCTCAAGTGAACAACGGGAAATCGGTCATATTTACCTAACCCTACCTACTTACGAGTTTTCATTACAGACGAAATCTCAGACTCCGTGAACGTCGTTAAACAAAACAAAAGCTTTTAAAAGAAAGATAACAATTTATGAGACAATCCTAATCCTAACTAATATTATAAGTGCGAAAGTGAGTTTGTTTGTTTGTTATGCCTTGACGCCCTATCTACTGAACCGATCGGCATGTTTTGCATACCAGTTGCCTGGTGTACAGAGAAATGGACCTGATGAGTATTGGAACTAAGCTTGCCAGAGCCATTACCAGAGCGCGAGTCGCTAGATGAGATATTTCATCATCATCATCATCAGGTCCTTTTTAGTCTCCACTACAGGAGCACGACCCTCTCTGTACTACTAGAGCCATACTTGGCCAGAGCAGCCAGAGGACTTGGCCTACACTCTCCACGCTGGCCAGACGGGTTGGAGAGGTCTCACAGATGTTTAAAAGCTTTGTTTAGCTTGTATTTCCTAAGTCGCCTTCTACGACATCCACGGGAAGACTTGGAGTGGTCCTATACTCTGCCGGATACCACACGGCGATGAGAAGATGAGATATTTATTCATGTAGAATTATAACGTCATTAGTATTAGGGTTGATCGCCCAACTACTTCTTGTACCCGCTCAGCTTGTCTTAACTTTTATCTTATACCTAAGCCACAGAATACACGTACGCACGTACATAAGTCACACTCTGCAAAGGTATTCAAAGAAATATCAACTCAATGTAGTTAACGATACGGTGTAATTTAACTCGCGTCAGAACGCAGCACATTTTAGATACCATTGCAAGCTAATTTTATAGTTATAGCTTTGATCAAACGGTTCATAATTCGTTGAAGTCGGTTAACACATGTGACCAAACGCAGTTCGTTCCTACCGGATTTACTCGGTTTTCCCCTTCGAAGGGGTCGCCGCGCGTTGGTATGTTTTCGATACCGACACACGAAGTGAGACAGGCCTGTCTAAGTCATCTATCAACCAAAGTATATAGCAATAGGTACTCGTAATATCGCAAGAAAATGTCTATAACTTAAGAGCTATCAAACTTATCAAGCCCACAGTTGGGCAATTACCCGAATAGCAATTATCGTTCATCTGAGCGGACATTCTGGACGGACATTAAGCGCATTTGTCGACCTACTTTGACTACGAATATCTAACTAGCGGCCCGTCCCGGCTTCGCACGGGAAGATATAGGTATTTAAATAGCTTATGTTCATCAGGGATAATGTAGGATTCTAATGGAGAAAGAATTATTCAAAGTCCAGTAGTTTCAGAGCCTATTCGTGCAAACAAACAAATAAAAATTTATAATATTAGTATAGATAGATTAAGCGCTAATTAAGCGCAGTCACTGACGCGAAGGACCGTAGCACGTACACGAATGGAAATATCTCTAATCGTATGGCGAGCTCCGTGGCGCAGTGGATAACACGCCAGCCTGCGACACGAGGGTTCCAGGGTTCGATCATAAACCTGAGCTCTGTCGCCCCGTAACGGAAAAAGACGTGACAATAATTATGTATCCTAACTTACTAACTAATATTATAAATGTGAAAGTGAGTTTGTTGGTTTGTCACGCTTTCACGTTGTAACTACTGAACCGATCATCATGAAATTTTGCATACATGTTATCTGGGGTACGGAGAAGGACATAGGGTACATTTTATCCCGGGAAAAAGTACTGTTCCCGAGGGATCGATATTGACGCGGGCGGAGCCGCGGGCGAAAGCTAGTGTATAATAAATATTATAATAATCAGGGCTTGTTACCGGTACCAAATTCCCATTATAAGTACCGGTAAGTACCGGTATTACTATTCTGTTAAAATTTTAACGGTAATATGAGGTACCGGTAATCTAGTATTTAACGGTAATAATATTGTTAACAGTTAACGATAATTTTACCGCTACTTGTTACCGGTACCAAATTCACATTATAAGTACCGGTAAGTACCGGTACCTCTATTCTGTCAAATTTTAACGGTATTAAAATTGCGTTAATTTTACCGGTACCTACGCATTGTTGCCGTCTACCGCATGGGACTCGCTCGACTGTAAAAGTGCCGCCCTATTGTGGGCCCCCGCTTCACGCCGCACATGCACAACACGGCAACGACACACATTTACGAAATGATAATTCCCAATACGAGTACCGGTACTAAGTACCGGTACTGTTTACCGGTATTTGGTACAGGTACTTCTTTCAATTACCGGTACCGTCGTTTTATTGAGGTACCGGTACCAATCCAATTACCGGTACCGTTGTATTATAGAGGTACCGGTACTTGATTTTTACCGTTACCAAATGTACCGGTACCAAACCAATTACCGGTACTGTCGTTTCATAGAGGTACCGGTAATGGATTTTTACCGGTATTCAAACCCCTGATAATAATGAAAATATTATCATCATTTCAGTCGCTACAAGTACGCTGCTGGAAATAAGCCTCGCCTATAAGGGCTCTTCTGTTTCATAAGTCGGTATAATTGAGTGATTATGGCAATAACCGTCTGATAACGTCATGGGTTCCTACTGATGGAAGACGTTTAAGAGGGAAGCCAAGAACGAGATGGAGAGACGAGCTGTTTGCTTTCAATGAGGGATGGCCAAACATAGCAATGGATACAACTAGGTGGAAAACAGAAGGAAGGCTTTAGCCCAGCAGTGGGATCTAAATAGCTAATAAAAAAAAGTCGAAAGCTTCTGAAGCTTTCGACGCTGCTGTCCATAGGAAGCACTTTTAAGCTGATAATAGATAGGAATTTTTGAAGGAAATAAAAGTATTGGGATACTTCTCACTCGGCTGAAAGGGGGTAAAGCAAGAGCGGTTCGGGAGGCCCTTAACTTCTATAATATCATAGTACTTTATACAATATTTGGATGTATTGTTAGAGTCCTTATATCATTTGGAATGATGTTGGCTATAATTTGGTGAGCTCCGTGGCGCAGTGGTCAACACGCCAGCCTGCGACACGAGGGTGCCCGGGTTCGATCCCCGGTCAGGTCATGATGGAAAACGATCTTTTTCAGAATGACCTGGGTCTTGGATGTTTATCTGTTTAAGTATCTATGGCTAGCTCATTTTATATGATATGTCCCTTCCTATATATTTATGTTATTTAAATTCTAAGAACAAAACCATACAATATTAAGTGTTATTAATACTTAATAATTATGTCACCGTACGTGACCGTTTCGACACAATGTGCCACAGATACAAATAAAACGCTTTGTTGCAGTAATGCAACAATATGGCCTTGACTGCACAAATAATGCACTTGTATGCTTTTTAAAGCAGGTTAGGCACGTTCCGTGTGATATTTGTTATCGATTATGTTGTAGGTAATAGATCGTTTCAAAACATGGGAACATTTTCTTCTTATTTTAGTGTCAATGATAAACTATGAAGACATTATCATTTTCTACGTTCACTTAGTCGAAGCATGAAGTTCCATACGAGTCTGAAGAAAAAAAAAACGTAGAATGAACCAGCTGTTTCTCTTCCCACGCAGGCCGTAGAAGCCAGTCGAGAGAGCATGTATGCGTAGAAGCTAGTCTAGAGATCAATAGGCAATGCGGATAGCATCCCATAATTTCTCCTTCGCGGGCATTGCACCACCACAATCCGGAGAAACATTCCGTTGCGGGTCGAAAAGCATAAACGGGTTTCTGATCCAGAGACCCACTATAGGAGGAGTCCAACAGTTTGCTTACCGACTAAAAAGCCGGAACAGTTTTATAAAAAATACGGAACTTTGAAAAGAAGAATAGAGTTCCATATCGTTTTCTATAAAGACGGCAAAAAATATAACTAAATATTCTGTGAACATTTATACGTGTTGCCGTTATCAATATCGAGCAAAAAATCACATTTGTAGTATGGCAGCCCCCCATAAATAATTATTTTATTCTGTTTTTTAGTATTTGTTGTTAAAGCGGCAACACAAATTCACAATTTCTAGCTATCCCGGTTCATGACATACAGCCTGGTGACAGACGGACAGCGAAACCATATACATAGGGTCCCGTTTTAACTTAAAAAGTAATAAAATACTTTTAGTCTTATTGGGAATTTAAATAACTCTATTATCTTTACGATGTTATTGAGAGCAAATACTATTAAAACAAAACTTTAAAATAAGAGACCTAAAATATAAATTTAAATATTATTGTAATCACATATTATAGTTATTTCAAAGTGCCAGCGCCAAAGATTGTTAATAAACGAGTTCCCAACTGCGAGTAGCTTCTAAGAAGGCTGAGCTTTGTTTAAGAACTTTATTGCTAATTACTTTATTAACTTATTTGATAGTTGCTTAAAAGTTAAATGAGTTACTCGAAATTGCGTATTTCGTGAGACAAGGTGAGAGATTTTTTGACATTGGGTAGACTTGCGGGCCTTTTTTAGGGTTCGAGGTTACATAGGTACTTTCTGATTAAACCTTGTTAAAGTAAAAGCTACTAAATAATTAATAAATATATAGGGACATATCACACAAATTGAGCTAGCCCCACAGTAAGTAGTGAACTTGTGTCGTACGATACTAACTCAACGATACTATATTTTATAATAAAATAAAAATAAATCTTTTATTCAATTTCTTAGTTGGTAAAATATTACAATATAAACATACATTATAGAGGTAAACATAGTTTTGCCTGAGCTAAGGTGAAAACTCCCTGTGTTTCAGGCTTTAATTGCTAGACATAAACTTACAAAATAAACAATTATAAAAGAAAATAACATTGTATACAAAGTTAAAAATTAAATTTAAATATAATAAAAGTGTTCATAATACTTATGTTAAAACTGTTAATAAATCCTCTGTTTCTTCATACGACATATTGAGAAGGGCTTCTTGCAGTATTCTTCTCGTCGTACTGAAAGAACAAGGATAGAAACCAAGTTTTTTATTAAGCCTATTGTAAAGAAAGGGACCAAGGAATAAAAAAAATCTAGAAGAGAAGGTATGTATTATATAATTAATGCAAACAATATCTTTCCGTCTTTTATTAGTAATTTCGGTGCGGTATGGCAGTGCGGCGTGTTGTTTTAGTACTGTGTTTAATATAAATAATTGCCTAACTGTAACCTTACAGGATTTATAGAGAAGGTCAGTGTGAAAAAGGAAAGGGCGGAAAGTTGAGACTTTAAGGACGGCTCGCTGTGCCCTCTCTTTATAATAGATACTTAATAGATAAACATCCAAGACGGTCAATCTGAAAAATATCGTTAACCACTGCGCTACGGAGCTTGCCAAAATACGCCATATAATCTATACATATAATAAAACAGTAAAATTATTTTGTCTGTACATTTCGAATTTTTGACTGAAATGGATAGAGGGACACTTAAAAAGAATAATAGAAAGCAAAAAAAATTTTTTGGAATTTCTTGTCTGTCTGTCTGTCTGTCTGTCTGTCTGTCTGTCTGTCTGTATGTATGATCACGATTATCTCCAAAAATACTGAACCGATTTACTTCAAACTTTCACCAATTGCTTTGTTTTAACTCAGTTTAACATTTAAAGTTTGTTTCATCAAAATCGGTTCATTAAAAAAAAAGTTATCGTCATTTGAATGAACTCAAGGCATGAGTTTGCCTGCAAACATAGCAAAAATAAAAGAAAATAATAAGTGACTTATGAAAATTAAAATCCAAAGTCAATTCGTCATCATTATACGACAGCATTATACCTATCCTTACTATCCATAGTAATCCATACTAAAAAAAAAGGAGAAGCTGACTGACTGACTGACATATCAACGCAGGGCCTAAACTATAAGGGGTAGGAACTTGAAATTTTGCACAGGGGTTCCTTTTATAACGCAGGGGAGCACTAAGAAAGGATTTTTGGAAATTCATCTCCTTAGGGGGAAAAACGGGTTGCAAAGTTAGTATGAAACTTTGTTGTTTTTGAAGTTATTCGAATGAAATTCAGCATGAAGGTTCTTTACTGAAAGGTATGAAACACGAGTAAAATATTTTACTCAAAAATCATCCCTTAAGGGGGTAAAATAGGGGTGCAAAGTAAGCATGAATCTTTGCCATTTTTGAAGTTAGTCGAATGAAATTCAGCATGAAGGTTCTTTACTAAAAGGCATGAAACACGAGTAAAATATTTTTTTCAAAAATCATCCCTTAAGGGGATATAACGGGGATGCAAAGTTAGTATGAAACTTTCCGTTTTTGAAGTTATTCAATTGAAATTCAATATTAAGGTGTTTCATTGCAAGTCATAAACTATTCCGGGTAATTCTACTGTTCCTGAGAAATCGACACTTACGCGGGCGGAGCCGAGGGCCAAAGGCAAACCTGACTTATATATCAACGCACAGCCGAAACTACTGTGCGCAGAAACTTGAAATTTGGCACAGGGATTCTTTTTATGATGTAAATGAGCACTAAGATAGGATTTTTAGAAAATCAAAGGGGTTGAAGTTTTATGGAATTTTCTCATTTCTGGACTTAGAAGTTTGAAAGTAGGTACGCAAGTACTCAATTAAAATTAAAAAAGATCTGTTTAGGTGAACCAGACAACATTCTCCCTTGAAGGGGTAAGTAGGGGGTAAAGTTTGGAATTTTTCCATTTCTAGACTTAGAGGTATGAAAATAAGTATATACGTTCTAGGTTACAATTAAAAAAGATCTGTGTAGGTGAAATGTACAAAATTTCCCCCTTAAGGGATAAAGGGGGGGGGGGGGGATTGTATGGAAATTTTCTCATTTCTGGACATAGAAGTATAAAAATAAGTATATATGTTTACTAATTATTATTATATATAATTTCCCCTTGAAGGGGTAGAATAGGTGGGGTAAAGTTTGTACGGATTTTTTTTATTTACTTAGAAATATGACAATAAGAAGTTCTCCATTACAATATAAAAATATCTGTGTAGGTGAAATGGGCAAAATCCCCTCCTTAAGGGCCAAAGATCTATGCAGGTGAAATGTATTAAATTCCCCCTTAAGGGGAAAAAGCAAAGGGGCAGGGGTTTGTATGGAATTTTTATCATTTCTACTGTTCCCAGGGGAACGACATTAACGCGGGCGGAGCCGCGGGCAACAGCTAGTTTATAATATGATATTATTTTTGCTTACGGAATGTTAAGCTATCTTTAGTGAAAACTAGCATCCAAATTATGTCTACACATTAAAAGATACACCTCATGTATCTTTTAATGTTTAACTTATTTAATTTTAACAATATTTGTTATAACGAAACATTCTGCAAAAAAATTTAGTTGTTGCGGTTTAAAAGCTATATCGTTTATTAGCTTTAGAATTTGGGTCCCTTTGTTTACAGACCCCTAAAAACATATTAGAGGGACACCCTCGATAAAATAAATACGTACATATAATACTACAGTATTATTTTCCATGAGAATTTTAATATAATAACGTACAAAGTACAATTTAGAAATAAGTTATCTATGAGAGCTAATAAAATGATCCATACATGATGTATGGCAGCGATTGTGAGGCATTAGACTGCATTAGCTAACGTGGCACGTTTTGCCGCGGGAGACAGGCGCTTCCGACCGGGGGTTAAGTCAGAGGCGACAGCGGAGAAAGACAGACTGCTCTAACAGGGACTGTGAAGCATTAGCTAACTTGACACGATTTGCTGCGGTGGACGTTTCCGACCGCGACCTAAGCCATAGGCGACAGCGGAGATATACAGACTTCTCCAACAGAGATTGTGAAGCATTAGTTAACTTGACACGTTTTTCTGTGGTAGACGCTTCCGACCGGGAGCTTAGTCATATGCGACAGCGGAGATAGACAGACTTCTCTAACAGGGATTGTGGAGCATTAGCTAACTTGCCACGCTTGCTGCGGTAGACGCTTTCGACCGCGACCTAAGCCATAGGCGACAGCGGAGATATACAGACTTCTCTAACAGGGACTGTGAAGCATTAGCTAACTTGACACGATTTGCTACGGTAGACGCTTCCGACCGCGACCTAAGCCATAGGCGACAGCGGAGATATACAGACTTCTCTAACAGAGACTGTGAAGCATTAGCTAACTTGCCACGATTTGCTACGGTAGACGCTTCCGACCGCGACCTAAGCCATAGGCGACAGCGGATATATACAGACTTCTCTAACAGGGACTGTGAAGCATTAGCTAACTTGCCACGATTTGCTACGGTAGACGCTTCCGACCGCGACCTAAGCCATAGGCGACAGCGGATATATACAGACTTCTCTAACAGGGACTGTGAAGCATTAGCTAACTTGACACGATTTGCTACGGTAGACGCTTCCGACCGCGACCTAAGCCATAGGCGCCAGCGGAGATACACATACTTCTCTAACAGCGATAGTGAAGCATTAGTTAACTTGACACGTTTTCCTGCGACAGACGCTTCCGACTGGGACTTAAGTCATAGACGACAGTGGACAAATACCGATTATTCTATTTTTTCTTCTAAGTTGAAGGATGGCTGTGGTTGTAAGGCTGTATTAGCTAACATGGAAAGTTTTGGTAAAGGTAAAACCGGTTATAAGGTATGACCGACGCTTTCGACCGGGGAGTTACGTCATAAGTGAGAACGAGGAGAGGAACGTTGCTACGCTGAAGCAGAGATGCTGTGTAGAACCGCTCTTCCTTTTCATTAATACGTGTGTTATCAGACGTGGAATTATGAGCGTTATTCCCCAATATTGTCTGTGTTCACCAACAATAGTGCTCACTTATCGTTGACGCGACCACGTAAATCAAAATCGGGCGAAATCGGTGAAAAAA
The DNA here is from genome assembly GCA_947532085.1 of Elegia similella. NCBI lineage: Eukaryota > Metazoa > Arthropoda > Insecta > Lepidoptera > Pyralidae > Elegia > Elegia similella. Next base: position 1,167,104 of record OX383939.1, read on the forward strand.
TAGTACACCAGACGCGTCCAGTTTATTCTCAGGTTATTGATGTCTATAGAGGCATATTATGGGGTGAATTTTTCAAAAACTCTCATAAAATAAATCTTCTTTAGAGATCCTTCGTAGAGAAATCCCCGAGTAGAGAAATTCATACTATGCGTCAAATGGAAAGTAGCTGAGATGGGAATTTCCCGGGCCCGCTTAGTGGCGTTTTATACGAGTTTTAAAGTTTAGGAGTTATGCGTTTGATGTCACGCAGAATTTACCGCCACTCTTGCAAATGCGTCTTTGAGAAAATTGTCCGCTTAAGGCGCTCATGGGAAAATTACTTGAACAAATGAATATTCACATTTTTAAACATTTCTTAGATAAATGTCTCCCGTGGCACCGATAAGAAAACCTTCCGTAAACTATTTCTTCGTAAAAAATCGGCAAAGCGCGAGTCAGACTCGCGTACGAAGGATTCCGTTATCTATAAAAACGGCAAAAAATCATGTTTGTTGTATGTAATTCCCACTTTAACATTAATTTTATTTTTATTTGATTATTTATTTTTAAGTAAATATATAACACAATATTTTGTGAATATTTCAAGCGTCACCTGTTGCCGTTATAAATATCGAGCAAAAAGGAACAAAAATATCACGTCTGTTGTATGGGAGCCCCCTTAAATGTTTATTTTATTCTTTTTTAGTATTTGTTGTCATAACGGCAACAGAAAATACATTATCTGTGAAAATTTCAACTGTCTCACTATTACGGTTCTTAATAGCCTGGTGACAGACGGACAGACAATTAAGCTTGTAATGTAATAGTACCTATGTTTAACAAATAAATGAATGATTGATTGATTGTAACGTCACGTTAACGTACAACATACTCGTATACGATTATGTTGTAGGTTCATGAGAACAGTTGAAGAATCATCAAAATCTATTCACCAGTTTCGCGAAAGAGAAGACAAAAATGTGTTTGCCTTCAAGTGGTATAAAAATATCTTCCTAAGCATTGAGGAGCTCGAGATATTTTAATACCGTTATAACAACAAATACTAAAAACAGAATAAAATAAATATTTAAGGGGGCTCCTATACAACAAACGTGATTTTTGCTCCTTTTTACTCGATATTGATAGCGGCAACAGGTAGACGCTTGAAATATGCACGGAAAATTTAGTTATATATTCACTTTAACCCGAGAACCCTCGTGCCACGGACTGGCGTGTTAACCACAGCGTCCACCATCCATCCCAATGAGGACTGCGCCTGGGACTGCTTAACATTCGTAACTACCTACTTTAAAATGATCGTCAACTAAAGTAGAACCATTATTTCCGTATTCACTTACGAAAAAACCGAGAACTTGAAAAATCACGATACTGCAAGGAGGATAAGGTTTACCCTCTCAAAATTTACATCCAATAACTATTACAACCCCGATCAATACAAAAACACACTCCACCACAGTCACGAGCCCGAATAACATGTCGTTCTAAATGTATAAACGTTCCCCTTAGTTGATATAAAACAGCGGTTATATTGCATAAGCGGAGCGGAGTCGACTGCTGATTTTCGGTTGATATAATTATCTGTTGTATTTTGTTTGGTATTTTACTCGACTGGCCCAAAAATGGAGTGAGAGTCAATTTAGAGTTATGAGATTTCATACATACATTAACAGGTTTTTGTCCCTTACAAGGTAGATAGAGCCTAAGGCTATAAAACCCAAACGCCACGTTAAACATGTAAGTAAACGTGAAGGTAGAAAAGAAATTAAAATAGTGGTGCGTTGTTGTATAGGCCTATTGGCATGATTTCTAAGATCTTGCATCGATTCCCTCGGCCGGCTTCTACGGTTTGTGCGGGACCAGAAGCAGCTACACATTCTACATTTTTCTTTTTTCCCAGACGAACACGAGAGAGAGAGAGAGAGAAGAAAGATGCGATTTCATCGAATTCTTATTTCGCTTAAGTAAATACTCTACTGCGAAACTTCGTATTTTTGCTATTCAAGCATAGACATACGCCTTAGAAGAAAAAGCCTTCGGTTTTTGTTTTTTCAATCATATCTTAAGTTCCGCGATTGTTTTGCGGAAGATTTCAGTTCTGGCAAATACTTATAATATAAATCTTGCTATTTCTTGATTATCACGTTCCTGTTAACTTAACGGGCCTTTGAGAAGAGCCTTTCTGGCTTCACTCTGTCCTCTACCTAAGCATGTATGGGAGGTTTTTATCCGTCCAAATATTTGAGGCATCACCCGAACCTCGGCTACGACTCAAATATTATATTTCTCTAGTCATCTGCCACCGTCAATATGGTGTACGTTATACAAAAATGCACTAATGGTGTACGTTGGCAGTTTATACACCACATCGGGGTTTGTACATTTACTTGTCAGCGTCAGAAGGTGTTTTACATTTTTATCATCATCAGGTCTTTTTAGTTGCCAGAACAGACAGAGGATTTGATCTACAGTCTCCTCGCGTGACATCTACCAACTTTGGTTGAGTTAATATCCCATAACACAAGTACTTTGGGGTAAGCTGTGTGATTTAGGCCAATGCTGGGAACTCAAAAAAAAATGGGTAGTTCCATACAAAAAATTTCGGCAGCTCGGTCAATTTGTATGAGAACGTCAAAAAAACTTTTGAGTTCCGAGAATTGGTCCCATAGGAAAAGTTCATCCCATCATCCCTTTAAGGGTCCAGAACGATTTCACCGTGTATTTATTTATTTATTAAATAATCAATAAATAAATATATGTACGTATGACTTTTCATGTGTGCAAAGTTGGAATTTTTCTCTCGGCTACCAGCAACAACAAAGGGGTCCCAGAGGAGCAATTTGTACGGAACAGGTACGAAGAGTTAGCGTCTAACATTCAGAATCGATGGTTGACCGGCCGGTATCGATGCACGTTTAAATTTAAAAATGTACATTTATTTGGATCAAACATTATTTTTACTAATGTCTCTCAGATGTAAGCATTCTTACGATTTAAAATTTAACCCCACCTTACAAACATATCTGATTGAGCTATTTTTCGAAATCGATTTTGATGAATATGATGATAAAACACATCTCGTCACAGTGGCGCCATCTTGGAAAAAAATCGTAAAGGAAAACTCTCATTAGAAGTTATAGAAGATTAAAAAAAATTACATACACACATCAACCATGAAAACAACTCTTTTTTGTGGGTAATAGAGTAGATGCAATTTTCTTTATTCAAACTTACATAAATGCAATCAAAAAACTAGCAAAGAGAAAATAGCGAAAATCAAAACCTAGTTTGATTGATTGATGTCAGGGCATTCAATTTTGCAGTACTGAATTACTGATACATTCACAAGAAAATCTTCTCGAAATGTCAAATGTTATCCTGTAGGTTATATTGGTAAGGAAGGTTTGTTTGTTTGTTTGTAATATATTTATTGTACGAGAAAAAACACAGAACATAAAACATAGTATAAATGAAAAGTAAACATACAATGGCGGACTTATCCCATAAAGTGATCTCTACCAGTCAACCAGCCAAATGATTGAGAGGATGTTTTTAAAGTATAGTATTAAAACTTACGCGAGATAAATTCATTATAAAAACACGGTTTCACTCACGTGTATTCAGTTGGAATCGCCAACTAGTTTCGGTCTGATACGAAGACCATCATCAGGGCGAGTATTAGGGGTGGCGACACGGCGGTTTCGCTTCCCTCAGAGCACTGAACACTAAGTGCTTGGTCTTTGTATCAGACCGAAACTAGTTGGCGTTTCCAACTGAAAAAACGTAAGTGAAACCGTGTTTTTATAATTTTAAAAGTATGTTTTAATTGTCTGTGGCTATATCCCATTTACATCCCATTGCTTGGCATAAGCCTTCCCTTCTATTTCCAATCTGCTCTCTGATGTTCATCCATCCCTAGTCAAACGATTCAAATTTCCAAAGAGAATGTAGCGAAAATCAAACATAATTTCTTTGTAACCTGCAATAAGACGGGATGCAGGGATCCGGCGGTCAGATATTAAAAAGCGGTTCCTGCTAATCCCCCGGGACCCTCACGGGCGGGTGCGCGCGGAACACCAATTAATTGCTCGATACTGGACAAAGAAATACTTTGATTTTTATTTTTCACAAGACCTATACAAACTGTAGAAAATCGACACGAGCTACACAGAATTAGATTTCATACCGTCTTATTATAATAAATTTTTGATAAAAACTTTATATAATTATAAGTAAACCATACAATTTAAAAATAAAATAAATAAGCTACAACTTATTATAAAACGAGGGTTAACTTTAGTACCTGGTTTAAACCATTATCCGACCAAAATAAGACGACACTTATCACTTTGACATTTTGTCAACTGTCACTGTCAATTTGTTTTGGACGGATAATGGTTTAATCCAGGTACTAAAGTTTGTCCTCGTTTTATAATAAGACTGATAAGTTTTTATTATGTTCCATCATCATCATCATCAGGTCCTTTTTAGTCTCCACTACAGGAGCACGACCCTCTCTGTACTACTAGGGCCATACTTGCCCAGAGCAGCCAGAGGACTTGGCCTACACTCTCCACGCTGGCCAGACGGGTTGGAGAGGTCTCTTAGATGTTTATAAGCTTTGTTTAGCTTGTATTTCCTAAGTCGCCTTCTACGACATCCACGGGAAGACTTGGAGTGGTCCTATTCTACTCTGCCGGATACCACACGGCTAACCACATTATGTTCCATACTAAACTATTATTATTAGAGTTCCGTACCCAAACGGTAAAAACGGGACTTTAATTTGAGAATCCGCTGCCAGTCCGTCTGACACAGGGCTGAATCTATTGAACCGTAATAGGTAGACTTTGCCGGTTTAACAATAAACTACAAAAAAACCACAAACTCTTTGAGCTTTTTGTAGTTTAATATCGTATGGTGGTACGGAACCCTTCATTTGTGATTCCTAGTCACACTTGGCTATTTTTTGACTAATAGATTTAATGTAGTAGATGGTCATGTGACTAGATAATTCCTCAGACATTCAACAAACATACATAATGCTATCTACACTAATAATTATCACTTGCACACCGAGCAAACACTAAACTAAATGACAAACTATTCTGAAACTTTTCCAGAAGTCAATGACTCCATTAAATTGTTTGTGTCAATGATATTGATGCGATGACTTGTGATTCATGTCGCGAGGCTTCAAGGTTTAAGGTAATCAATGCATAGTACAAACTCTAACAGCCTCCGTGGTCCAGTGGTAAAGGCGTTTGCCTGTTGACCCGGGGGTCGTGGGTTCGATTCCCACCGAAAGCATACTTTGTTTAGTTGTTTCGAGTTTGGTTAGGACATTGTAGGCTTGAATCACCTGATAATCTGATAATAAAGATGATTCCGTCCTTCGGAAGGCACGTTTAGCCGGTGGTCCCGGCTGCCATCTGGTAGTCGTTAAAGGAACCACGTCAGAGGCCGAGAGGCGGTTCCGAAGAACTCTGACACCAGGGTTTGATGGTCGATTGACCGTGACACCTACTCGAAATGATGATGAGTACAAACTCTTTGATCGCAATTTTGTTACACATGCAATCGCACCGAGACATGCGCAACGGTCAACTTAGTAGTACTTAGAGGCTTTATGGTTTTCATCCGTAAAGCTAGAGTAAATATACTCTGGACAACTATACCCCAGGCTATCCTGGTTTCACCTTAAGTCGTGGGTCGCCCAAATATGCAAGGTGAGCGCGTACAGCGTTAGTGTTTAGGATCCATAAGAAGGTACTGCAGGAAGTTGTGGAATTTTATGTGTTTTTTCGTTTTAATCTGTTCAGCCGTTTTAGTTTTGGCCACCCATCCTAATTTGAACCATGGTTAGAGTTGCTTAACCTATGTTATCGAAATCAAAAGTAGCCCACGTCCTTTCTTAGGGTATAGCCTATCTGTGTGCCAAATTTCGTTTTAATCTGTTCAGCCGTTTTAGTTTTGGCCACCCATCCTAATTTGAACCATAGTTAGAGTTCCTTAACCTACGTTATCGAAATCAAAAGTAGCTTATGTCCTTTCTCGGGCTATAGCCTATCTGTGTGCCAAATTTCGTTTTAATCGGTTCAGCCGTTTTAGCGTGAAAGCGAGACAGACAGACAGACAGAGTTACTTTCGCATTTATAATATTAGTATGGATGATATCTAAAACATTTTCCATCACAAACTAATCAAATCTTTCGTCTTTATAATTTTAGTATCATCATCATCATAAAGAAGTCCACTGCCGGACAAAGGCCTCCAAGGATTCTTTGTTCTATGGGAGGATCTTGCCATACTCACCAATGGCTTGCGGGTTGGCGAGCGCAGTTTCTTTGGCTTTTCATGCTTCCGACGTTGGTGCCCATCGGAAGTATTTTTAAGCCGGGGTAGGATAGGAATTTGTTGGATTTGGGAAGGGAATGGAGGTATTGGGATACTACTTACTCAGATGAATGGGTTCGGGCAGCCAGTTGAGAATGACACTCCTGACCAAGTAGTATAGACAGGAACTAACCAATTGAGGCCTGTGGCTAACTTGTGGTTTAAAATCTAGAGAAAGTTGTGTGCCCTTTTTTAAGTCTCTTAGGCTTCTGACTCTTCCTTGCATTTATATAATGGAAATATGTATATTTGTTAAGGCAAATCCACATTTGTTTACTAAATGGACTGCAAATAGAACAAGACCAGATCGCATAAGAACACAATACAGACAGAAACTGACGACTGGAGGATACAATACCGCTAAGATACGGAAAAGTGTGATTGGAATAGCTCCTATTATTTATAACAAATTACCTGATAGTTTTAAAACATTAGACATTGTGATATTTAAAATGAAATTAAAATTATTTTTGACTGCTAAATGCTATTATAATGTAAAAGAATACTTAGAAGATAATTTGACAGAATAGATTTTGACATTATGCCTACTTGTTAATAATTTTTCCTTTGTTTTTCGACTATTAATTATAATCATATTTATAAAATTGTATGTCCATACAGGACAGGTAACAGTGAAACTGCTATTAATTATAAATATATAATTAAGATCTTAAAACCTGTTTCCACAATAAAGACATTTTGATTTTTGATTTTGATTTTTTGATACATTGTGGCCCATGAGTTTGAGTTAAACGAGGGGCTTTTTATTGGTTTAACTTTCGAGACTCTTAATTATTTTTACCAAGAAGCCCCACTTCGCTGGCATAAAGACTTTCCATTAAAACTGTAGGCGTTTAATTACTTTAATCAAATCGACTAATGGAAGAAATAATTCATCAATGAGTATACATTTATGGCTTTGAATCTGCGCAGTACCGACACGTGTCATTCATAACTTAGTTTCGCGTATGTATATATTCTTTATTTTATTGATATCTACTTTGTGTGATTTATACCTATGTGCTATACTGATCTCGCTCTTCATAATCGTATCCTCATGCCTGAGGGTCGTGACCATCGGGAGCAGCTCCACTCACAATGGTTTTCCACCCTGAACGGTCTTGCGCCAGGTGTATGGGTACTTGAGTGTGCGCGCCACCCTACGAACGATATCAGTCCAACTTGTGGACGGTTTACTGATGTATACGCTCAAATTATCTTTAATTAAAATTCATACAGTACTTTTCACCCGACTTCAAAGTTAAGTTGTTTTATTTGAAAGATTTATCAATCTAACACTTCAAGTAATACGACGTACAGACACGTGTCGTACTGTTTATTTCATAGTGTTGCACAGCGCTGGGTTTTCCCATGATTCTACCAGCTAGTAGGAACTTGGAAGATTTTTCTAAATCCATCCTACCTATGGTATTTTATGGAGTATTGCAGTGTTGGGATTTTTAATGGTTTCTACCACTTACTGAGTACTTGGTTGATGTTATGATATTTATACATATAAGTGTAACATTTTGAGTCCTCTTTTAACTATATAAATATATGTAAATATTATAAATGCGAAAGTGTTTTTCACGCTTTAGCAGCTAAATCATTAATCACGAAGCTTTTCAAAAAAGGACGTTATTAATTCGACCCTTGTTAAGCAGTTAACAGAATTGCAGTTTATTTTCTTTAGTATGTTAAAAATTCAGTTGGGAGTTAAATAGACATTAAATATACCGTTTTGTTTTGCGTGAGTGAGTGGCCAACACAGGTAGATATTTCAGGCTGCCAAAACCCTTATTTGCGGTTGACATATTCGTAGAAAAATAATAGTATTATTATAACAGTCCAAATTAAAATTTCGGATAATCCTCTGGTTGTTTTTAATTAACTTAATCTCCGGCTAATTGGCCACAAAGCCAGAGACGTCGTCTGCAGATGTATAATGCAAGTAATTATTGTGGCGCCCCGGGCGAGGCGGGCGGTAAACCGCTGCGGGGATGAACAATACATAAAGAGTACATTTTTAGAACATCAAGAGCACGAAGAATCATGTGAATCCAACATGAAATAAGGTTAAGGATTCTAAACACTAAAGCAAGAAACACACAGATGCAGGCGGGCGGCGGCGCTACGCAAAGAGACGCGCGCCGCATGATGGCGCCGGGCGCACTACAAAAATCGACTTTATGCTACATACTATTAAGGTTAATATTCTGTTGTTTTGACTCTGCGCCTCTTGTGGCGCGACTCCGCCGCAGTGCATCTGTTAGTTTCTTGCTTTAGGGTGAAACCAGGGTAGTTGCCCCGGGGGTATAGTTACCCCGAGTTACTCTATTAAGTCATTTACTGTAGCTTTACGGATGAACTGCATGCTATTTTATTAATCTATAAAAAAGCCTCTCTAACTACTACTAAGTTACCGTTTCGCATGTCTCGATGCGACTGCATTTGTAAGAAAATCGCGATCAAAGGTTTTGGGGGATAGATGCCTAGTTTTCTCGGCGGGCATCTATCCCCAATGAATTATATAAGGTAAATATCACCATTGTGGGATAGATGCCACAAAAAATAGAGGGCCGCAAAACTTGCTAATGCTCTAGCAAATATTAAAGCTAATGTTTTTTTATCATATATTTCGTGTGTAAGTAGTATTTATTTTATGTATATTATATAATTACTAGCTTTCGCCCGCGGCTCCGCCCGCGTTAATGTCGATCCCTCGGGAATAGTACTTTTTCCCGGGATAAAAGGTAGCCTATGTCCTTCTCTGTACTCCAGAGAACTTGTATGCAAAATTTCATAATGATCGGTTCAGTAGTTACGGCGTGAAAGCGTAACAAACAAACAAACTCACTTTCGCATTTATAATATTAGTAAGGACTAGCTGTTGCCCGCGGCTCCGCCCGCGTTAGTGTCGATCCTTCGGGAACAGTAGAATTTCTCGGAATTAAACATACCATACCCTATGTCCTTCCCCGGGCCTCAAAATACCTCCACACCAAATTTCATCGAAATCAGTTCAATAGTTGAAGCTTAAAAAAACGACAGACAGAGTTATTTTCGCTTTTATATTATTAGTATTAGTATGAAAGTACGGATATTATTTATACTTCTAAGTCCAGAAATATGAAAATTTCCATAAAAACGTTACCCTCCCATTTTGCCATTTAAGGGGGGAATGTTGTCCATTTCACAGGTCTTTTTTTAATTGTAATCAAGAACTCATATACATATTTTTATACTTCTAAGTGTAGAAATGAGAAAATTTCCGGACAATCTTTACCCCCATATTTCATTCGTTCAGGGGAGAATTTTGTCTAGTTCACCTACACAGATGTTTTTTTTAATTTTAATCGAGAACTTATATACCTTCTTTCAGACTTCTAAGTCCAGAAATGAGAAAATTTCCACACGAAGTTTATACCACCCACTCTACCCCATTTTATTACCCCTTAATTTGCAAATTTCATCTAAACCCATCTTTTTAATTTTAATCGATAACTTATATACCTACTTTCATACTTATAAGTTTAGAAATAAACAAATTCCATATAAATTTTACCCCTTCAGAAATTAAATTTCTAAAAATCCTTTCTTAGCGCTTACTCACATCATTAAAAGAACCCCTGTACCAAAATTCAAGTTTCTAGGCGCAGCAGTTTCGGTTGCGTTGATATATAAGTCAGGTTTGCCGTTTGCCCGCGGCTACGCCGCCGCCGATAGTGTCCATCCCTCAGGAACAGTAGAATTTCCTGGAATAAAAGGTACCCTATGTCCTTGTCCTATGTACCCGGGTCTCAAACCACCTCCATACCAAATTTCATTTTTATTTTTCAATGTATTGCTATATATTTGCAGGCGAACTCATGCCTTGAGTTCATTCAAATGACGATAACTTTTTTTTTAATGAACCGATTTTGATGAAACAAACTTTAAATGTTATGCTGGGTTAAAACAAAGCAATTGGTGAAAGTTTGAAGTAAATCGGTTCAGTATTTCCGGAGATAATCGTGATCATACATACAGACAGACAGACAGACAGACAGACAGACAGACAGACAGACAAAAAATTCGAAAAAAATTTTTTTGTTTTCTATTATTCTTTTCAAGTGTCCCTCTATCCATTTCAGTCAAAAATTCTAAATGTACAGACAAAATATTTTTACTGTTTTATTATATGTATAGATAATATGTATTGTATAGTATCGTATGTATTTATAACATATATACGATACAATGCATATCAAGCTTTACTCTTCAGGCCGTTCGCGAAAGTACCTGGGAACTCTAATTTTAAAGGAATCACGGCTAGGGGCGCTTCTAACGGAAAAAGGGGGGGCATTCCATAGTCCTACAGCAGTTACAGAGAAAGAGTGATCGAAAAAACCTGTACGATGAGAAGGGGTAGCAAGGGTTAAGGTGTTAGAGGAGCCTTTCGTGAGTAGAACTTAAAGGACTATAGACACTATTGCATTATTTCTTTCCGACGTGAAATACGGACGAAAAACACTTTGAATTTCTCCATCATCCTTATCCTTACTAATCCTTACTTAATATTATAAATGCGAAAGTGAGTTTGTTTGTTTGTTTATTTGTTTGTTTGTTACGCTTTCAAGTCATAACTACTGAACCTATCATCATAAAATTTTGCATACAAGTTCCCTAGAGTACGGAGAAAGACATAGGCTACCTTTTATCCCAGGAAAAAGTACTATTCCCGAGGGATCGACATTGACGCGGGTGGAGCCGCGGGCGAAAGCTTGTTCATTATAATTCCAGTCGTAAGCCTCCGCCGTAAACCTTTTTATAATATTAATGTAGATATTAGTAGAGAAGGATTCGGAGAATTCATTTCATTTGAAAATATATATTCAGTATCCTTAAAACAGACCTGTTTCCACCCACCCTGAAATTAAAAATAGCATTAATATCCCAGAATACCTGCTGGGCTATGAATATAATGATTCAAGATAATACACGATCTCCAAAACAATTTCGCCCGATTGGAAGATCAATCGTTTTAACATTGCTCGGTAATTTCCTCTTCCCGAAATAAATGCGATATTTTAAAATCCTGAGGGACGATCCTCAATTGTGTATCGCTCCTGAGAGACCATCTGTTTCGATATTAAATGATAATGATGTAAAAAGAACTTGCACAGATTGCTTCTTATGATCTGGAATTTAAAATCTATACTAATATTATAAAGCTGAAGAGTTTGTTTGTTTGTTTGTTTGAACGCGCTAATCTCAGGAACTGGTTCAAATTGAAAAATTATTTTTGTGTTGGATAGTCCATTTAGAGAGGAAGGCTTTAGGCTATATAACATCACGCTGCGACCAATAGGAGCGAAGCATCAATAAAAAATGTTTCGAAAACGGGGGAAAATTATTCATCTGTACTAATAAAAAAACGAATTAATCAAAATAACAGAAATTGCCGCGGACGAAGTCGCGGGCAACAGCTAGTTTAACAATAAACACTAACAACTAGAATTAAGTATAACTTATAAATGTACACTAAATAGAAGATATCTATAAATATAAAATGTCACGCAGATAATTGCCGTGGGATAGGGTGCCTAAAAGGCTAGCTGCATTTCCACGTTAGATGGCAATACTAATGCGTTGTGCAAAATATTCGCCAGCCCTTTGGTCACCAGATATCTTGACGAGCCGCTTCTTATGATCCAGTGATTTTAAAATAGGTCTATTTTACAAGCTTTTATTTCCTCGTAGTTTCACCTGTCCCGATGTTTGTCTGTAATCAAATCTTGCGAGTTAAATTCGATCTACTTCCCGGTTACCGATTGAGCTGAAATTTTGCATGCATGTGAAAATCGGATGACAATACAATAGTATTAAATCGTTGCGCTGGTCTGATGATGGAGTCGGAAGGTGGCCATAGGAACTCTTAAACTAAATAAGGTACACCAATCGTGTTTGGGCTCATTTGATTCGTCTTGGAAAGCACTTTAGTGTGGATCCGTTTATAACGAAATAAAAACTTGTCACAAAAATGCAATTTTTTGATATTAAACATAATGAGACATTAGAATTATATTGTAATCGATGCATCAATATGAATAACTTCGTGTTTCACTTCGCAAAGTTGTAACAATGTCGTTGATGACTATGAAATAACGGGTTATTAATATTCAACGCCACAAAATATGACCGCCATGACACTACAGCCGCACCATGATAGTTTACTAAGTTATTTCACACATCGTTCAAAAATATGGGCATTGGACACCAAACCATTTTCACATTATATACACCACTAGAAGCAGTTTGAAAAACAAACAAAACAATTATTGCTAATATTTATTTACCTGTAAATGTAAAATCGATTAGATTGTTTAGGTAAAAACATAGGTAGTAGTTTCAAAGTATTCGATAAATGAATTAAATTGCATCCGTGCAGTTCGCCGATATTCCCGTAAAAAGCTCTCAGTATTAATTTTGTAGGTTATATTGTCTGTGTTAGCACGTGTTTTATCACCGGCTGATTTAATATGTTTGCACTTAGTCTAACTTTATACCTAACTTAATATTAAGCATAAATATGCTTAACAAATAGATGTTCGCTAGAGGTAAATTAAATAATTTACCTCTAGCGAACATCTTTTTGTCATTATTAAAGTTTTGAACTTGTTAGGCATACATATGTATGGATTGCAATTTCGATCAACTCTCAGTGAATATATAATTGTTGTTGACATTGTGATTGTGATCTGTTTTGTGTGCTAATAAATAAATAAGGCTGATGTTTTGATAAAAGATACCTTTAACGACAAAAACATAGTTTGTTAGTATTTTCAAGTAATGTCATAACCTTTAGTTACAAAACTATAAGAAAAAACATCAACATAAGCTCAAAGGTATGCAACGCAACAACATGCACGAGTTAACTAACAATAGACAGACGGACAAGCATGACACGTGAGTAAAAAGGTCAAAATATACTGCATGTTTCTATATTTCGATTTGTAAATACCACTGATTTAACTTTACGGTACCTTGCTGGTCAGGGGGAAAAGACAAAACATGCGTTATACCAGCTGCTTTTTCCCTGCGCATATCGTAAAAGCCGATTGAGGCAATTTGTGAAAATTTGGGGAATCATGGCAATAAGCGATGCCGCAAGCAACTTATCGTAATTTTGATTTCGTTTTCGACCTAAACCAACTGCAAAACATGGCCTAGGTCTTATTGCCCTAGGTTCTGACATGTGTGGATGAGTCGACTAACATTAGTTAATTATAATAAAACATTGCCATTATTATGAGTCTGTTTTTCCGCCTAGTATTATGTCTACTGTCTAGTCTAGTCCAGTGGTTAGTGTAAACAACTATAATGAATTGTATACACATCCGATTGTTAAAGTATGTAAGCTTTCTAAATAATATTATTGAAATATTATATATAATATATATATTATATATAATATATATATTATATATAATAATATTATTATTGTATAGATATTATTATATTATTTCATTAATTTATAATGTACTATTGTAATAAATATAACAATCACTTAAAATAAAAGTACTGCAGTTGACTACGAATCGGTCACCTGCGCTGCGTCTTACTCGGCCAGACGGCCGAGTAAGACCGGCGGCGTGACGTGACCATCACCCACCTGTAGTGGGGGTAAGTGGAGAGCTCAGGTGGAGAGACGCCGGTAACCGACACCGGACGGAGGCTAAAAGTGAAAAGCTTTTTCCTAAGATCAAGGTTTGCACCTTGTTTGAATGCGACTTGCCGGGATTAGTCGTTTGGCACGAAAGGTCCGAACCGCGGTGCGAATCACCAAAGAGCTCTTATTGAATCCCTTTTACACCGCGATGCGAATAGCCCAATTATTTTTTTTTGGGTCGATGTGTATCACTGTGGAGAACAAATCAGTTGTCTTTTTAGATGGTTTTGTTACACATCTCTAGTTCAACCAGACACAAAATAACAGGAAATATAAAATACATTTATAAGTTCGTTATCTCATAAGCACACTACGTAAATTTTTCAAGCTTTATTACTGTAAGTCTTTTATTTTAATAATACCTAGTAAAATTGTTAGCCGTGTGGTTTCCGGCAGAGTAGAACGGACCACTCCTAATCTACCCATGGAGGTCGTAAGAGGCGACTTAGGAAATACAAGCTAAACAAACCTCATAAACATCAATTAGACCTCTCCAACCCGTCTGGCCAGCGAGGAGAGTGTAGGCCAAATCCTCTGTCTGCTCTGGCCAAGTATGGCTTCGGTAATACAGAGAGGATCATGCTCCTGCAGTGGAGACTAACAAGACCTGATGATGATGATAGTAAAAATGTGTATTTCTTCAAATAATAATTTCAATTGACACTGGGCTTCAAAAACAGTTTTTTTTTTGTATGGCTTTAATGCGACCGGTTATAGATGTTAAAGCCGCAATAATACTTGAACAATGTTTACTTCAATGTTGTTTCTGGTGCAAGTATTTGCTTGCCAAAATGAATCTAAGCTTCAGAATGAAACATACTAATTAACTGCCAACTTGCACACTTTCGCGACACCGTCAACAAACGAATGATATTAATACGAGCGACGCCTGGAGGCGCGCGATAAGCGAGTGTACCACAGATGTGTATGAAAGATAGATAGCACTTTCTTGTCAATTTGCATAGGGCAAATTGATAAGTAACAAGTGCGTGCAAAAGTGAGAGTTGCTGCTTGCTTTTCAAAGGTTTTGCTTCGCTAACCCGTAGGCTCTTTTGGCTCAAACAACAATCGCGGCCCTATAGAATGAGAGTTGCTGCGCTCAAAATTGCCATGACCGCCCAAAGCCAAGATCTCCTCGTTTTCCTTTCGGGGGGCCTTTGCGCTGTTTGTCTATAATGCTGAGGATCTTTTACTCTCACCTTAAGAGTGTTGAGGTAGTAAAAGGTCATTTGAAGCTATACTTTATGCAAAGTTGCCTGTAAAATGCAGATTGAGTTTAGAGTGTTTTCACACTTTGTACTACTGCAATTTAGTTTGCATCTCCGGAAACGCGAGATTACGCGTGAAGAAAATTCTTAAATTGTATATTATCGCATTAAAACTCAAATAGGATATTGATTCGAATAAATACAGAAAGATCTTTGATTGGTAAACCGAATATTTTAAAATATCGTTATGTAATCATGTACATAAACACGACCTAGCACGAACCTTTTTATTATTAACTAGCTTTCGCCCGCGGCTCCGCCCGCGTCAATGTCGATCCCTCGGGAATAGTACTTTTTTCCGGGATAAAAGGTAGCCTTTGTCCTTCTCCGCACTCCAGAGAACTTGTATGCAAAATTTCATGATGATCGGTTTAGTAGTTACGGCGTGAAAGCGTAACAAACAAACAAACTCACTTTCGCATTTATAATATTAGTAAGGATAAGTTTAAAAAGGTGCTAAGTTCAGTTTATACATAATTAATTATGTGTTTAAAATGCGAGAGTTTATAAAGAATATAAAAATGTTTTAAACTCTTAGTTTACTAGCTGTAACGTCACCCTAAGGAATTGGCAAAATGATCTTAGTACTACGCCATGCCTGACTTCGGAAAATAAAAATTATAATGTGTTAAAATTGACTATAAAATTGGACTGGGACGTTTTTTATAAAATAATATACTTTTCTTTCGTAGAAACGCGAGTAAAAGCAGCTCATACGGCATCTAACCTAATATACAGATCTGTGGTATTGAAAGTGAGGCGGTTAAGAGGCGTGAAGTTATAATTAGACTCAATGCTTCAAGATATTTGGAATTCCAAACGTAAAAGTAGTACTTATTAAGTAGGTGGAGATTTTTGACATTTTTGGGAGTATATTGTTTTATACGACAAATTGTAGCTCCCTAAATTGGAATATACATAGAAGAATTTCTGCTACCCGACTTACAGTTTCTGAGATATGCGCGGACAAATTTATACATACATCTGCTTATACACTATAACAGCCTCCGTGGTCCAGTGGTTAACCCGTCAATCGCGGAAACGCAGACACAATGGAGTTTTTATTGTTATGCGGCCAGATCTGGCCTCTCGGGGGCTGAAGGATTAAGGCGTTTGCCTGTTGACCCGGGGGTCGTGGGTTCGATTCCCACCGGAAGCATACTTTGTTTAGTTGTTTCCAGTTTGGTTAGGACATTGCAGGCTTGAATCACCTGATTGTCTGATAATAAAGATGATTCCGTGCTTCGGAAGGCACGTTAAGCCGGTGGTCCCGGCTGCCATCTGGTAGTCGTTAAAGGAACCACGTCAGAGGCCGAGAGGCGGTTCCGAACAACTCTGACACCAGGGTGTGCATGGTCGATTGACCGTGACACCTACTCGAAATGATGATCTGCTTATGACTTTGGCAAACTAATTTAGAAGCTGGAATAAACATATATACAACTAGCTGCCCCTGCGAACTTCGTTTCGCCGTAAGTTAAAAACTATCCTATCTCTCAAGTTGGATCGAACTGCACATGGTGTGCGAATTTTATTATAATCGGTTAAGTGGTTTAGGAGTCCATTGAGGACAAACATTGTGACACGAGATTTATATATATTAAGATAACAGCAAATTCTGACAATATTACATACATACGAGTCGAATCGATAGCTACTTTTTTTGACGTCGTTGAAAATGTTAAATCGAAGATGAATTTTTAAATTTTATCTCTTTGTAACGAAGCATATGAAAGGGCCAGGTGTTTTTTTTTTTTGGTATTTTTTATTTGGTGAGCGGCAAGTCTATGTATGTGCATGAAACAGACAGACTGATTGACAGACACAATACCCATTGGCGCCTATTGGGTATTTTAAGTAATTTATGAAACACAAATTGAAAAAATCTTTTGAAAATCAAGCTTTTATGTACATCACTTTATTTTTCGAATTATTTTCAGCGAGCCCTTTAATTTGATATCCATATTGTCGGATTGCATCAAAAATAGCTAGTCCGTCATCTTGCGTGTTCCGCCATGTTGGATTTAAGCATTGTCATCTAAACTAAACGAGTATACAAAATTTCAGCTCAATCGGGGGAAGATATCTGCTTCAAAATTGAGATGCAAGATTCCCCGAACAAACATAGTTACATACATACATTGCAAGTGAAATAAAAGCATGTAAAAATACTTAGCCCGACAGAAACAATAAATGTTTTGCTATTACCAATGTATTATTAATAATAACATGTGTTACATCTAAGACTATTGCACGAGCAACAGTAACAGGATCTAACTAAACACTTCAATAACATAACTATATAACAATCCCACAACACCGATAACAACGCAACAATAACATTACGGCTCCCACGACACTAGCGCGGCACAGACAAACATACTTGTATATAACGACGCGTTGTTATAATGCACTTTCATAGGTATATAGAAAACTAGTGCTTGACTTTCAAAACTGTGAGCAGTCTATGGTTCCCAAAGTGGTTGTTTCCAAGGGTCTATAGCACGCTGCGAAAAAGTGGGCGGCCTACGTAACGGAAAAAAGGTCCACGACGCGATACAATGTTTCTACCGATTGATAACAAGGTAAATAAAAATAAATAAATAAATATATACGGACAAATCACACAGATTGAGCTAGCCCCAAGGTAAGTTCGAGACTTGTGTTATGGGATACTAACTCAACGATACTATATTTTATAACAAATACATATATAGATAAACATCCAAGACCTAGGCCAAAGATCATTTTCCATTTTGACCTGGCCGGGGATCGAACCTGGGCACTCCGTGTCGCAGGCTGGCGTGTTAACCACTGCGCCACGGAGCTGTCAAATCAGGTATACGAATATAATCCAGCAGAGCGAATTGTAGCAACACACAATGCTTGGGAACCTCTGCTCTAGGTCGTGTTCTTTTGCATGATGGCGCCGAATTTGACACAAAGCTATTGACTTTTCTAATTCAAATACGTTACTCATCACTACTCAAGACTGCAAGGTCAGAGGTGTCAATTTCAACAGCTTAGCCGGTTGCTGCAGGTATGGCATCAGGTAAGCGCGTCCGGCCTTCCGAGCTACTTCTTGCTCTTCCCCCATCCATCTGAGTGAGTAGTATCCCAATACCTTCATTTGCTTCCCAAATACAACAAATTCCTATCCTTCCCCAGCTTAAGAATGCTTTCGATCGGCACCAGCGTCGGTAGCACAAGAAGCTTTGGCTTCTTGTGCTACGTATACTACGTCCGCCAACCCGCCTAGGTATAAGCGTAGTATTGCATTCTTACTGCCGAAACGATGATAGAAGTGAGTCAAGACTACATCGGTATTGCTTCTAACTAGGGAAACCTGCTGGTTAGTTAGATTTACATAAAATAACTATTCAATCACAGTTGCAGGAACGATCATTATCAGAATCACGAATTCTTCGTGATCATGGTCCATGTAACTGGACCTTATCCAAATCTCGTAAACCAAATTGAAGTAACGATAAATGTCTTGATATCTTTCAAACTAATATCGATATTTATTATTCAATTTGGTTTGCGACTTTCACGGTCATCGAACACACAGCCGACGTGGTCCAGTGGTTAAGGCGTTTGCCTGTTGACCCGGAGGTCGTGGGTTCGATTCCCACCGGAAGCATACTTTGTTTAGTTGTTTCCAGTTTGGTTAGGACATTGCAGGCTTGAATCACCTGATTGTCTGATAATAAAGATGATTCCGTGCTTCGGAAGGCACGTTAAGCCGATGGTCCCGGCTGCCATCTGGTAGTCGTTAAAGGAACCACGTCAGAGGCCGAGAGGCGGTTCCGAAGAACTCTGACACCAGGGTGTGCATGGTCGTTTGACCGTGACACCTACTCGAAATGATGATGACGGTCATCGAACCGTGAAAGTCAACTAATAAATAGGTAGTTGCTTAGAGAAATAATCATTGTAAAAATAAAATTGTCACTGAGCTGAAATTCTATAAAACTGTTAACATTCAGATATGCAGGTGACCTAGACGCCAACGAAAGTAAATTACTAATTAAAATCTTAATTCTGCAGAATTTCGCCGGCGCGGAACAAGTAAAAGTGCATTTTGCTTTTTCGGGCCACACTCACTGTTTGCTAAGCTGTTTAGAAACTAGTCATTTGGTTGAAAACATAATATGTCTGGTGAATCATAACAAAGCAATCAGCCTTGAGTTCTGCATGTTCAAAAATCGCTTTTCTTTCTTTGGAATTTAACGAGATAATAGTGACATTACAAATATTTCTGTAGATATATATTTATTTAACCAGGATGCGAAAGAATTTTCAGTTTGACGATTGTTTAAAATACCAAACATGCCTTTGAAATAGTTAATTTACAACATAGACGATCTAGAATAGATATCCGAATTTGTCCCTAACTAGTTATTAATTTAGCACTAGTATTAATAGAAAGCCCTAGCAATAGCAATCTCATCGCAACCCCGCAAAATAATAACCTCGAATAATTAAACGAGCGTATGAAATAAAGAAAGAACAGAAGGATAACATCTTTTATTATTTTTCTTCTTCACTTATGGCCTGATTGGGTATCCACCATTATGCTAAATGTGACCTTAGTGTCTTATATCGAAATCCTTGTGATAAGACTTTTCTATGTTATTGATATTTATGTTGGGAATCTATGTATGATAATGATCTGGAAGAGCGGACTCTACTGACAGAAGCATCTCTATGCTTAAAAGTAGGCTCCAACAACAAATCGATAATTGTAGAACTTAGCTTACCCAATAAAGTTTTTTTTAATCTACTAAGTACTGAAAGAGTAGATACATAAAGAACTTCTCTCCTCTGTCGTAGTAATTAAAAAGACGATTGCCGCCAAACGGAAAGAGCCATCACTAGCGCAAGAATCTCTTGCTTTTTTAATAAAAAAATCTTTTTTGACCTCAAGGACCACGTTTCTCGAATCACAAGTAACTTTTTCCACGAGTTTCCTTGTGAATAACAGTTTTTGGCCATTCGCTGCGTAACGCAGACGCACGGCGCGTTTTTTGGGGCTGGTTATTGTTTCTTAAATAACGTTATGTGATCCAAAGGTAAAAATATGAAATATCAATAGATCTAAGAAAAAACCTAATCAATAGAAAAAGGAATATACTCGCAGCTATTTCGCACACCGTACCGTGCAGGTGTAAATCCGTGGCACGCTGCCGCTTCTTGTAACGCCGCTCAAACAATTTTTTTAAGAAAAATCCGTGATCCAAGTATGGCCTTATTTGTGTAGCAAAGCATACATTTTTTTTTATCAAATTTCCAATATATGAATCTATCTGTTTTTAAGATGCTTTATATTATTACTTATATTTCAAAATCTAAAAACTATTTTCCTTATCAACTACATATTTGCATTTTGAAAGGTGAGTATTCTGTGCCCTCGTTATTCCTCGGTGTTCTTGTGTGAGAACATTCCACTTTGCGATCACTAGCAGACGCTTAATGCCTGTTTAAAGTAATTAATTTCGAGATAAAACCTGCGAATATTAAGCTGATTTTATCTTGCAATATGGCGCCGCTTCCGGCAGCCAGCGCTTAAAGGTCTACGCTGCAAATTATTTTTTATCTGTAGGCTATATTCTGGCGCACTTTAAAAGCACCCTGTACCTCATCTATAAAGATTCCTCGTCGTCACCGACCAGGTTTTAGTCAAAGTAAAATTTATAAGAAACTAGCTTTCACCCGCGGCTCCGCCCGCGTCAATGAACCCTCGGGAACTGTACTTTTTCCCGGGATAAATCTACCCTATGTCCTTCTCCGTACCCCAGATAAAGTGTATGCAAAATTTCATGATGATCGGTTTATTGGTTTAGAATTACAACGTGAAAGCGTAACAAACAAAAACAAACTCACTTTCGCATTTATAATATTAGTCTTTACTTAAATATTTGATAGATTGAAGTAAAGGATCTTTTACGACGGCCTTTGGTGGCTCAGTAGTAGCGCAAGCGCCTATTAATCGCAGTGTTCGATCCCCGGCCAGGTCAAGATGGAAAACGATGTTTTTCAGATAGGTCTAGGTCTATTATATGTATATTTTTAAATATAGTATCGTTGAGTTATTTACCAACGACACAAGTTCACAAAACTTACAGTGGGGTTAACTCAATTTGTGTGATATCCCTATGTATTTATTTTAAAAGATTCTAATTTAATCACTAATCTATCCAATGATGAGAAGGTCAGGTAACGTTCCACACACACGTCAATGGCACGATGGATGCACAATAAGTTGAACAAAATAATAGTGCGCGGTGCAGCGCCGTGCCAGTCCGTGCCAGCCGCAACAAAACTCAGGGTTGCCACTCTCACTGTTATTAAATACTGTTTAAGAATTTTTATAAGTTAAATTAATAAATAAAATTAATAAAAATTATTGACTAGCTCCGTGGCGCAGCGGACAACACGCCTGCCTGCGACACGGAGTGACTGGGTTCGATCCCCGGCCAGGTCAAGATGGAAAATGATCTTTTTCAGATTGGCCTGGGTCTTGGATGTGTATCTATATATGTATTTGTTATAAAATATAGTATCGTTGAGTTAGTATCCCATAACACAGGTCTCGGACTTACTTTGGGGCTAGCTCAATCTGTGTGATTAGTCCGTATATATTTATTTATTATTTTTAAAGTGTTTTATTTCGCAAACATTTGAAATAGCATTGTGAATACAGAATAAAACACTTATTAAAATATTGCATGGCTTCCTACATATTAGTTGATTTTCAAATTCATTGTAAAATGATTTGAATCAAATACCTCACTTGTAAGTCGGATAGTTATGGTAGGTGACGTATGACGTAAGCCTTAATACGTATAAGGGGAAATGGGATATGGTGAAGAATTTCGGCGCCAAGATTGGATTGTGCGGTAGCTCAGATGGCATAGGTCGTACATAGACCTAGGTCGCCGGTTCAAGTCCCGCCCGCATTAAATTTTTTCACCATATTTTATTTCTTAATTTATTAAGAGTAATTTTCAAGAACCTTTGGCAAGTATTACGTATCTCGTCAACAATAAAACTTTGTAGTTTTACATGTTTCTTCAACTGCTTCAAAACCAGTTTGTCTCTGAAAGTTACCTAGAACTTTTGGATATTTTAACCTGACTTAACAAGCTTCGTAACGTAAATAAACCCGACTACATGGACGATTAATGAAATTATGATATGCGCGGTGCATGGCCATAAATCCACTTATACAAAACCTATTTTATTAATACAGGGAAGAAGTTATAGCAGTACGAAACAACACATCTTGCATTATATATTAAACGACTTTTTGGGCGATTTTGTGAAAGCTATCATTAACTATCCACCAACCCTTATACACACCTGGGTTGAATAAGACCTATAAGTGAGTAAAGACATATGTAGAGGGTATAAACATATACTCTGACTTGCGGGAAGTGATTTGTTTCCCTATGCGTTATTTACCAGTCATACCTGTTACATTATCTACTATTACGCATCGTTTGCGAGTCCAGCAATCAAGACATCCTGTACTTGATGAACTCGTCCAGTGACCGGCGTATTAGTAAACTAGCTATCATAGTTGCATTACAATTTATTTAGTAAATTGAGTTTGTAATGAGCATTAAATAAATTAATTATGCTATTTTTACTTTTGCAGACTTTGGTCAACCATTTATATACTTGGTGAAATATTGATCGTTTTGGTTGGACCCTTAAAGGGGTGACTCATACCATCAATATGAACAACTTTTTCTATGGGACCAATGCTGAGAACCCAAAAAACAATTCGTCATTTCCGTACAAAAGAGTTCCGCCGCCCGGCCAGTTTGAATGGGAATGTCGATTTTTTTTTTGAGTTTCCAGCATTGTTCCCATAGGAAAAGTTGTTCATTTTGATGGTCTGAGTCACCCCTTTAAGGGTCCAAGACGATAAAAATATCACCATGTATAGTACTGTACATATAGTGTGTAATCTTCCTATAAGCGAATGAACTTTGCAAATAAGGTAAGTAGTTTCTTAAAAAAATAAATATTTCTTTTATACGTACTTATTTAACATTAGTATAGGGGTATCCATACTAATATTATAAATGCGAAAAAGGTTATATGTTTTTTTTTACGCTTTTAGGCCTTAATTACTGAATCAACCGTAATGAAAAGAAGGACGAAGTCTAACTTTTATCCCAGAAAAAAATACTGTTTTGTAAGCTAAATAGTGAAATCCTTACTAATATTATAAATGCGAAAGTGAGATTGTATGTTCGTTTGTTATGCTTTCGAGCCATAACTACTGAACCGATCATCATGATATTTTGCATACAGGTTTTCTGGAGTACGGAGGAGGACATAGGCAAATTAGGCAACCTTTTAACCCGGGAAAAGTACTATTCCCGAGGGGTCGACATTGACGCGTTGTAAATAACCACGCCGGGAAGAAAATTAAAACACGCACTTGTGTCAAATGTAAAAACAAGGAAGCTATGACATTTTCATCGTATATTTTGTGTCAGCCCTAGTTTTATGTTTTGTCTGGGTGTCAACATACCCGACTTCAGTCATAGGAGTATAAGGCATTACGGAAAGTATCCGAAAACTTTCCGCAGAAACACTACTTAGTACACACGTACATCTAGACTTCTACACTAATTTTATAAAGAGGTAAGATTTGATTGTTTGTTTGTTTGCATTGAATTGGCTCCGAAACTACTGCACCGATTTGAAAAATTTCTTCGCCATTAGTAACCTACATTATCCCTGATGAACATAGGCTATAGAATTACATACCTATATCTACCCATGCGACGCTGGGGCGTCCAGTATTTTTTGAGTAATGGATATACTAAAATAATACTGGATTGATTTTAAAAATTTCTCCCATATTAAGCTAGGTACCTACATTATCAGCAAGTATAGACTACTTTATTTATAAATGCTTTATTAAAAAAAAATCGTACGTATATTGCATCAATCATCATCATTTCGAGTAAGTGTCACGCGCGGTCAATCGACAATGCACACCCTATTGTCAGAGTTCTTCGGAACCGCCTCTCGGCCTCTGGCGTGGCGTGGTTCCTTTAACGACTACAAGATGTCAGCCGGAACCAACGGCTTAACATGCCTTCCGAAGCACGGAATCATCTTCATTATCAGACAATTAGGTGATTTAAGCCTGCAATGTCCTAACCATACTGGAAACAACTTAACAAAGACAATCGGCAAACGGCTTAACCACAGGACCACAGAGGCAGTTTTCATCAATGTAACTATGTAACCCAAGGTTCAAAAATTTGCGTAAAACATCATTTTCGGGTGAGCTCTGCGAAAGCCACTGAGGTCTCAATCATCTTAGTGTGTTCCCCGTTACATCCTCATCTGAGATGCTGTGGGTCTCGCAAGCGGATGTATAGCTACTTATCGGTTACCATACCCGGAACATAGGTGATTACATGCTCCTTTTTAGGGTTCTGTACCCAAAGGGTAAAAACGGGACCCTGTTAATTTCGCTCCGCTGTCCGTCTGTCTGTCAGTCCGTCTGTCACCAGGCTGTATCTCATGAACCGTGATAGTTAGGCAGTGGAAATTTCCACGGATGATGTATTTCTATTGCCGCTATAACAACAAATACTAAAACATAGAATAAAATTAATATTTTAGGGGGCTCCCATACAAAAAAAGTGATTTTTTTATTGTTTTTGCTTGATATTGATAACGGCAACAGGTAGACGCTTGAAATATTCACAGACTATTTAATTATACATATACTTTTGAAATATATAATTAATTAAAAATATAATTAATATAAAATGGGGGGCTCTCATACAAAAGGCATGATTTTTTTGCCGTTTTTATAGATAACGGTACAGAAACCTATGTGCGCGAGTCCGACTTGCACTAGGCTAGAGATTGCAATCCGGATACTTCGAAATCCGAAATACACTGAAAAATCCGGATTTTCAAACTTTTTATAAATCCGGATTTCAGTATCAAAATCCGCTTTTTTCGAATTTTTGTTTTAAGTACAGCTTATCATCTTAATTGATAGTTTTTGATTATGCACCATCTTTTTTATTGTTTTTATTGACGATTTTCAACCAGCAAACAAATTCGCAAAAAATTTTATGCTTTGACTTAAGGGATTTTTGATTGAAAACACTAGACTACGTGGACAGTTAAACGATGATTATCAAAACATTAAAAAGTCCGGGTGTTGGTGAAGACATTAAAAATTCACTGGCTATGAATGACATGCTTCAGAAATATGTGCTAGCATAGCAGAATTCGGCAAAGAGTTAGGTCTTGTTTTGGACTGTAAAACGCGATAGTATAGTCTAGCTACAATGGTAGAACGTATCTCAAAGCTGAATTCAGGTGTACAAAAAGCATTAATCGATATTAATCTAACGGGCCGCGGTATCGTCACCAAACCCCTTAGACTCTAGTTCGGAAACCGTGTGCAAATCTGACCTTAACCTACTCGTACTTAGCTTTAAGGAACAACTTGATCGCCAACATTCTATTGTCAAAACTAGAAGTGCCCTACTCTACAGCAGCAGCCGCCGAGCCTTCAGGCAGCAGGGCTGATTTACCTGCATTAATACATGTGGAAATGGCACTTTTTGAAAAAGGTTGTGGAGAAATTTAAAAATGAGTTAAAGACGTTGCTAGATAGCCGTTCCGCCGATTAGTCTGGAATCAGAAAGAGCCATTTCCACGGTTGGAATATTCTGCAATAAATTAAGACCACGGTATAAATTACGAAACACTCAACGCTTTTACATATGTTTTGAAAATACCGCTTCATGAAAAAATTAAAATCTTAATTGTTATTTACGGTTAGGTAGATTGCTATTTATTTTAATTTTTCATTGTGTATATACGTAGTGTATCAATATTTAAAATACAAGGTTTTTTGTTTAAAAATATTAATACTATAAACTTAAAATTTTTATTGTACTTTACATGTTGCGAATATCGCATTATGAATTTGACTTACAAAACGTGATTATTGTTTAAATTTTATAATGTGAATTTAATTAACAATGTAAAACGTGAATTTTACAATCTTACTATACCGGTCCTATTTGAAACTTTTATATTTTAAGTACATTGTAGTTCAGCGGTTATTTTAAGACCTCTGAGATAAGAATCGACTGATTTTTCATGTGATAACTAAATATTTTACTTTGTTTTGTGTTCTTTTCAACTTTATCGTAAATGTTAGTGAATTGTGAATTTTAAATAAGCTATACTAGAAATGATACAAAATAAAATTAAAGGTTTGAAAAATTCGGATTTTCCGGATTTTTAAGCAACGAAATTCTTAAAATCCGGATTTGAAAAATATCCGGATTTTGCAATCCCTACACTAGGCCGGTTTTTAATCAGTTAAAAGTACTTTACTAATACTGCATGTGTTTTATAAATATAAAGTTGATGATAAATAAGTGTGTAAAGAGTTTCGCAAGGTGCCTTTTGAGTGTCCTTAAATTCGTTTTGAATGGTCGAAGTGTTTAGCTAATAATAATTTATGCAATATAACATATCGAATTTGCTAACATCCATTTGCCTTTGAAATTAGTTTTTACATAACCGACTTTGAAAAAGGTTGTCATATTATCTGTAAGTTTAAGTATTTACTTGCGTAATGTCCTTCCCTCGGGGATGTTGTACAGCATGGAAAGTTTAAATACTCGTAAGGGTGCGTTCCAAGCTAAGACTTAAAAAAAAATAACTTGTGTCATTGCTTCACTTCTTCACGCGGCTCCGCCCGCGTCTATGTCGATCCCTCGGGAACAGTACTTTTTCCCGAGATAAAATGTACCGTATGTCAATATTTCATGATGATCGGTTCAGAACTTATAACGTGAAAGCGTAAAAAACAAACTCACTTTCGCATTTATAATATTAGTTAGGATGGGATACAGTGTAAGAGCGGTGCTGTTCGGGGCACAGCGGTGTTTCTGCGTATGCGACGTGAGGTCTGTGTGAGGTCAATTCAGCTCCAATACTTTTATCTACACCAGATAGTCCCGTTAGGTCCAGCTTCAGCCATCGACACAGCTCAGCTCTTAACTGCCTCCGTGGTCCAGTTAAGGCGTTTGCCTGTAGACCCGGGGGTCGTGGGTTCGATTCCCACGGGAAGCATACTTTGTTTAGTTGTTTCCAGTTTGGTTAGGATGTTGCAGGCTTGAATCACCTGCTGTCTGATAATAATGATTCCGTGCTTCGGAAGGCACGTTAAGCCGTTGGTCACGGCTGCTATCTGGTAGTCGTTAAGACGGTACTACACGAAATTGTAAAAATTTACGTGTTTTCAAATTAATATTACTATGCGCTGAATTAATTAAATACATCAAAAATATTTGTATAATTTAGGTAGATCCTTGAACGAGATCGCCCCCTTGTTGGAATTTGAAACAGAGACAGAAAATTTAGAAATGATATTTATATGACATGATATCTAAAAACATTTTTCTTCGAAAACTTAGTAATTTCTAAGTCTAAAACAATAATTCTCACATGACAATATTTATATTTACATCTCGGAATTATTACTAGAATATGCTCAAAAGGCGGGCTAATGGCAAAAGCAATTTCTTACAGGCAGCGGTTTTTGTAAAGTAACTTATTTAGTATTGTCAGTTTTAAACAATTTACCAAGAAATTGTGATTTTGGGGTTCCGTACCTCAAAAGCAAAAAACGGAACCCTTATAGGATCACTTTGTTGTCCGTCCGTCTGTCTGTCCAGATCCTTTTTCTCAAGAACACGTGGAGGTATCAAGCTGAAATTGATATCAAATACTCAGGTCTACTGTTCCTTGGAGCTGTGAAAAAAATCAAACTTCTACGCCAACGCAATCAAAAGATACAGCCGTTTATGCCACAAGTTTTTGATATCTGGGAAAAACAAGGGAATCAAAACCGACAGGGTACTTCCTATGAACTCAGAATCTTGAAATTTTGTGCGAAGCAACGTCTTATATCACAGATAAAGGAAAAATTGCGAAAAGCATACATTTTTAGTTACATCATATAATAAAATATTTTTAATAATTTTAAACTCATTATAGATAACGGTGCGGAACCCTTTGTGCGCGAGTTCGACTCGCACTTGGCCGGTTTTTTATTAAATGTCAATGTCTGGCGTACTAAGTACCAATGTATTTCAACCATTTTGTTATTTAAATTAGAGTATTGTTGTCTCATTCGTTACTAATTGCACATTAACAACTCAACAAACCATAGAGTAGAGGTCTTACAGATACTAAGCCTTCGAAATGTAGAGGCACAACATACCTCAAAGTTAGACCCACTTACATGTCTTTATAGAATAGAATAGTTATTTATTCCTTAGAACATGATGATAACATAAAGTCAAGGTGTTAACAATTGGGTAGTACAAACATATTCTGCCACATTCGGCGTAGGAATATTTATTTTTTATACAACTTTTGCTTTTAATTAACTCCTGACTTAAACGAACTATTTAATAAAATATAATAAAATACTAATTAGTCATATACTTATCTATTACAATTAATGAATTGAAATAATTCATTAATTTCAAAGAAACATTTCACCTTTACAACTACAAAAATATTGAAATCTAGCTTTCGCCCGCGGCTCCGCCCGCGTATTGTCGATCCCTCGGGAACAGTACTTTTTACCGGGATAAAAGGTAGCCTATGTCCTTCTCCGCACTCCAGAGAACTCGTATGTAAAATGTCTTGATGATCTGTTCAATAGTTACGGCGTGAAAACGTAACAAACAAACTCACTTTCGCATTTATAATATTAGTTAGGATTAGTTAGGATAGTTGGCATATATAATAATCTTAGCAATGATCGTAAGAGGACCAGTATGTGTTTTGGTGCTCTTTTAAGATACTGTGGTATGAATTAGTTGGCTATATTGATACAAGCTATGTTAATACCAGCGACTTCCATCATCATCTAACTTCGCATTTGAAATTACTGCAGACAGTTTTTGTCAACATTCTTAAGGCCAAAGTGTCTAAATTAACAAATACAATAAGAACATGTATGTTCCTGTTCGTGTAAGCACAGTGAATGAAAAAAAATAGAATTCATCTTCGCTTTTTCGGAATTCTGACCGAAAGGTGTAGCGTAGTGCTTCGTCTATACCAAAAAAAGACTACGCGACACCCCAACACCAACACATATGCCTTAATGTGTTTAATTGTTATAATTGTGTTTCTAATGGGCTGGCGTTGCCCGAGACAAATTGATAAATAAATAAAAAAATAAAAGAATCAATTCCCTGCGTAACAACCTTGACATCTCGCAACTCACCATCCGTGGCGTCAAATCGGTAGTTGGAGGCGTATACTATGCTGTTACGTTAACTGTGTTCGATTACCTTGTTTAAAAGCCTTGGCCTCTAGACCTTCCTACTCTGCAACGAAGCTAATAAACACCTGTGTTAACAATGACTCTCCTCCTATGGAGACGTCGACTCAGGGTCACATATTTTATATTATTTATCAATTAGGTTATCGCAATGTGAATACAGGTGACATTTACTAGTGCAATTTTCTTTGAAATTCAATAACACATTTACTTACATACCGGTTATCATATACAGCGTGATTTTGAACCCCCTAGCAATATTGAAATCTGGGAATCAGAATCCCTAATGGAATACAGAATTGTAAGAAAAAAATAATTTAACTTTTCATAGAAATTTGTCCAGCTGATCGGCGATTTTGTATGGGAAACCTAATTTTTTTTTCGTTTTTTACTTTTTTTTTCTTGCAATTCTGTGTTCCATTAGGGATTCTGATTCCAAGATTTCAATATTGCTAGGGGGTTCAAAATCACGTTATATTTATCCCTTCCGGAGTACAAAAGAGCCTAAGGCCATGAGACCTAAAGGAGGGTGGATGGCTGTATAGGTAAAAAGTGGTGGGTGCCTTACATCGGCTTCTGACACGATTTCTTTGAATTTCGCCCACTTCCTCATCATCATCATTTCGAGTAGGTGTCACGGTCAATCGACCATGCACACCCTGGTGTCAGAGTTCTTCGGAACCGCCTCTCGGCCTCTAACGGGGTTCCTTTAACGACTACCAGATGGCAGCCGGGACCACCGGCTTAACGTGCCTTCCGAAGCACGGAATCATCTTTATTATCAGACAATCAGGTGATTCAAGCCTGCAATGTCCTAACCAAACTGGAAACAACTAAACAAAGTATGCTTCCGGTGGGAATCGAACCCACGACCCCCGGGTCAACAGGCAAACGCCTTAACCACTGGACCACGGAGGTTGCCCACTTCCACGACCACCTTCTACTGTCTGTGTGGAAAACCAATTTACCGCTTCAAAATAGGACAAAATTATTTATTTAACCTTGAACGCCAAAAGAGCGGTTAAAAATTTGACAGCGTTTCGATGTGTGTGTTGGGTTGTCTGTCTGTGGCACCGTAGCTCTTAAACGAGGAAACCGATTTGGTTGCGGTTTTCATTATTTGTAGGAGGTTTTTTTACTTGGCCAGTTTTTGGATTAAAAATCTTGCTCTGTAAGGTCTTTTTCTAACTTTTTGTAGATTTTATAAAAATCAAGCTTATAATGATACTTAGAATCACAATAGTGATGGGTTTTAGCCGCATTGCCCACTACATTGATTCCTCAGTTTTTGTCGACGGAATGGGGTGCATGTAAAGGAGCCTCCCCGTGTGACGCATTGAAACCCCTATGCGTCCGGCGCACCCTGGGCAACAATCTGCAGGACAGAGTCAGTCGGTAACGCAGATTGGCAAATCCTTTCACCACGTAATGGCTAAACACACCCAAAGGCTCTTTTCAGAGCCAACACAACAAAAACGGCACTTTTCAGCGCCTAACAACAAGACCCTTTTTAAACCAGCTCTTACCACCATATCTATTAACATAGAGGGGTTTTCTAAAGATAAAGCGGATATCCTGGCTGATCTATGTCAGCAAACTCATTGTCATGTTTTATGTGTACAAGAAACTCATAGGGATATTACATCAGTTCGCCCTCACATCAATGGCATGAAACTCATGGCAGAAATACCACATCCCAAATATGGAAGTGCAATATTCACCCGCCCAGATTTATCGGTTCTCTCAGCATCTTGTATTACTACTGATAACCAGACAGAAATTTTGAGCATAGATTTTGGAACAAGTTCTATCACATCCATATATAGCCCTCCAGGAAAAATCTTTGATTTCAAAAACACTATAGAGTTCGATAAACATAAAACAAAAATAGTAATAGGGGATTTTAACAGTCATAGCACTACTTGGGGTTACAATGAAACGGATGAAAGCGGCAGAGCTGTGGAGACTTGGTCTGAGGTAAATGATTTGGAACTAATTCATAGTTCAAGGCTCCCACCATCTTTCAACAGTAGCCGCTGGAAGCGGGGCTACAACCCGGACCTCCTATTTGTGAGCTCCACCATCTCCCAGAATACGGTAAAGTCTCTATGTAACCCAATTCCTAAGACCCAACACAGGCCAATCATGTGCTCTATCCAGGCAATCATTAAACCAACCATAGTTCCATTCCGACGTCGGTTTAACTTCGCCAAGGCAAACTGGGAGGCGTACGCAGCGAAAGTGGATGCAAACCTGGTCGATATATGTCCTATACCGGATAATTACGACAGATTTGTCAAGGTTATCTGGAAGGCATCTCGGCAATTTATCCCTCGTGGCTGCAGTACTGCCTACATTCCGGGCCTTACGAGTAGTGCCGCGGAGTTATTGGATGAGTATACATCCCTATTTTCCTTGGATCCTTACTCTGAAGACACAGTATCTATGGGTGGGGAGCTCATGTCTAAAATTGCAGAAAACCGTCAGCAAAAGTGGGTTGACCTTGTGGACTCTGTAGATATGACCCAAAATAGCAAAAAGGCTTGGAGCACCCTCGGAAAATTAACCAGCGACCCCCCGGCAGCTGTACAACCTGGCCCAGTGACCGCAAATCAAGTAGCACACCAATTACTCCTCAACGGTAAACCCCCACACAAACCTAAGCAGCCGAAACGATCAAAACTAATAGAGGATAGTGCACACAACATCAGCAGCCCTTTCACAATTCAGGATCTTGCGACTTCCATTAGAGACCTAAAAAATGGGAAAGCTTGTGGCATTGATGAAATATCTGTAGAACAACTTAAAAACCTCGGTCCAAAAGCGGGTACATGGCTTCTTTCTATGTTCAATTGCTGTGTCAGTTCTACTAGGATCCCAAAAAAATGGAGAAAAGCTAAGGTAATAGCATTACTTAAACCGGGCAAATCACCAGAAGACCCAAAAAATTATCGACCCATCTCATTACTTTGTCACACTTTCAAATTATTTGAACGACTCTTACTTGACAGACTGACTAGGACTATAGACCCTCAACTAACACCTGACCAGGCTGGATTTCGTCCAGGCAAATCTTGTTGCGCACAAGTCCTCAACCTGACGCAGCACATCGAGGATGGATTCGAGCACGGGTTGGTTACGGGAGCAGTGTTTGTCGACCTTAGCGCAGCCTATGATACTGTAAACATCCAACTTTTATTAGAGAAGGTGATGAACTTTACTAAAGATCAACCCTTTATTAACATCCTGGGTGAAATGCTGCGCAATCGTCGATTTCAGGTTTTTCTCCATAATCAGAAAAGTCGATGGCGGTCCCAAAAAAACGGCCTCCCACAGGGTAGTGTCTTAGCACCTACCCTATTTAACATATATACGAACGACCAACCCCAAAATCCAGCAACTCGTCGCTTTATATATGCCGATGACCTAGCGCTCACGTCTCAAGCGGAGAACTTCGAGACGGTTGAAACCCATCTCTCATCGGCCCTTACCCAGTTGACGGGCTACTACAGGGATAACTCATTGAGACCAAACCCCACAAAGACGGAGTCGTGTGCTTTTCACCTACGGAACCAGGAGGCTCACCGAAAGTTAAAAATTTCGTGGGACGGCGTAGATGTTCAACACAATGATACACCAAAATATCTCGGTGTAACGCTGGATCGTTCCCTTACATTCAAAGTTAACTGTCGGAACCTGAAGTCCAAAGTATGTTCGCGTAATAACATTCTACGACGTCTCACCACCACCGGCTGGGGAGCATCACCTCATGTGCTTCGCACTAGCTGTTTGGCTCTGTGCTACTCTGCCGGAGAGTATGCGTGTCCTGTCTGGGCCCGCTCCACTCACGCCAAAGAGGTAGATGTTTCCCTCAATGCCTCTTGTCGGATTGTCACTGGTGCATTAAGGCCGACACCGCTTTCTCATCTATACACCCTATCTGGAATGGCACCACCGGACGTACGACGCAACATCATAAGTGCAGTGGAGAAATACAAACAGGAGCAAGATAAACGCCATCCACTTTATGGGCAAATCCCTGCACCCTCACGACTCAAGAGTCGCAATAGTTTCTTGAGGCAATCTAATACAAGCGCCACAGAAGCTCCTAAGGCCAGATTAGAGCAATGGCTAAAGAAATACCCACCATCACCAAACCATATACCGCCTGCTGAGAAATTACCACCGGGTAGCAATTTGCCCTGGCCAGTCTGGAAGTCTTTAAATAGACTGCGGGCTGGTGTTGGCAGATGCCACGAAAACAGAGTCAGGTGGGGCTTCTCCAGCAATAGTGAGTGCGACTGCGGTGCTATTCAATCTATGGATCACCTCTTGGTGTGCCCACAAAGCCCAGCTTCTTGCTCCCAGCGGGATCTGAATGAGGCAAACGAACGGGCAATCATGGTGGCAAAGCACTGGTCAAAACTTATTTAAAATGTATATATAGCCATTTTACGACTCGATAGAAGAAGAAGAAGTCGACGGAATTTGAGGGAATGGCTACCTCGATCGGCTTTTACGATCTCCCAACCACTGTCACATCATAATTCATGCTACAAGATGATTAAGTTTGAGATATTACCTACCTCAGTATTGGTGTCATTCTACGAATAAGTAATAAGGTGTCATCGCAGATTCGTGCTCATGTAATGACTCCAGTCACGTATTTCAAGTACTTTCTGATAATTACTGCTTACCTGAAACAAAAAACAACAATAGTTAGCATTGTTTTGTAGGTCAGTGTATAAATAATCTTCTATAATATAATAATAAATATAAATATGTGTTTTGTTTTATTTAAAACTATCTCGGCTGCTCCTACAATTACTGCATGAAGATCTGTTGGATTCGCTACTGCTGGTTTCTGACACCTGAGATTTTCTCAGACAATTCTATTTGTCGAGTTATGATGCTTGTTCATTGAAATCTGTGAATTGAATGACAAACACTGCAGAGTCATTATCCCTCGAATAATTTCTGAGATGCCTCGCTAGTGAAATTTCTAGACGGAACGCGACATCTTGGTTATATTATTAATTTCTTCCTTCATATTCATTACTATCGCTACCGCCTAGCTACGAGTTACGTCAGTGACACGGAATTGTGTGGAATAGCTATGTCTAGGCTTCGATCAAATATAATGGTACACAGTCTCATACAAAATTAAAGCCTTGATAATGTCCCCGAGTCAAAACATCATGCATACTTACAAACAACGACAAAAACGGTACATACTGCAAATATAACTGCACCTTTTTTTTCACTTTTGATGCGTACTTTTGCTACTTTTTACTGTACCTTCGTCAACGCAAGACGTGAGTGCTAGCGCGGTTTATTGAAACTGGACAAAACAGCTCCGAAACTCTATTAGGGCGCTGTTTTACCGGTGCCACATTTCGAGCGCGAATCGTGTATCTACCATTATATTTGATCGAAGTGTCTAGGCATAAATTTAGCCACAGAATAAGTACTAGTATTTACAGAAGTCGCACTCTGCAAATATATTGTATTGTCCTCCGATTTATACATGCATGCAAGATTTGCTCAATAGGTAACCGGGATTGGGATCAAATTTAAACTCGCAAGATTTGATTACAGGCACACATCGGGACAGGTGAAACTAAATGAAAGCTAGTAAAATAGAAGACTTTCATTTGTGTTATAATGTGTGTAGTTCTGTATTTGCAAATAGAGTTATGATTATTGTAAATTTGTGTATTCTATGTATTGTGCATTAAAGTTTAATTTACTCGACATATTTTGTTTGCGACCTCCTCCAAAATATCAAGCTGCGACCCCGCCTGTGCACCATTGTATTCGTACTAAAACACATACATACATAGTTCCATAGGTAGACAGAGCCTAGGTCTATAAGACCCGAAGGCCACGGTTAGCATGTTGGTGGGCATTAGGTGGAAAACGGAATAACAAAATAGTGATGGGCTGCTAGCCGCATCGCCTATTAACATCATCATCAGGTCTTTTTAGTCTCCACTACAGGAGCACGACCCTCTCTGTACTAATAGAGCCATACTTGGCCAGAGCAGCCAGAGGACTTGGCCTACACTCTCCACGCTGGCCAGACGGGTTGGAGAGGTCTCTCAGATGTTTATAAGCTTTGTTTAGCTTGTATTTCCTAAGTCGCCTTCTACGACATCCACGGCAAGACTTGGAGTGGTCCTATTCTACTCTGCCGGTTACCACACGGCTCTGCCTATTAACATGACTCCTCGGAATTTTGCCCTTTCTCTCAATCGGTTTTTACGATCTGCGCGGAAAGAGAAGCAGCTGGTATATTCTACGCTACAATGATCTTTGTGTTGCGCGCAATCACTTTTAATGACTATAGCGACGCTTATAAGCCCGAGATTGGAACAAAATTGGAAAATTGGCACGATTTCTGTAGTTACGATCAACGTATTTGTGTAGTATACAAACGACTGGGTAATTTACTGTAATCAGCAGTTTCGACGTGAAAGGAGACATACAAACACACTTGTATTTGTTAAACAACAGACTTTTTTCTTTACGTATAGCCTCAGGCCAGGAATGTAATGTCACGTGTATTTATTTAAATCGTCGTACTGGTCTAAAAAAAGGCCGAGTTCGAGTCGAACTCACGCACCTAGGATTTCGAATAAGTCGTTTTTTAACCGACTTCATAAAAGGAGGAGGATATCAATTTGGTTGTATGTTTTTTAAAATTTTTGTTAACTATTACTTTATGTTGAAAATATTTGCTTTGAGGTTGATCCTATATGTATAAATTTCATCGAAATTGGATCGGTAGTTGTCTGAAGTCGGTTCTTTTTTTATATGAAAGATTATTTTTAAAGTAATAACGAATTCACGGTTTTCGGATTTCTTCCTTTATAAGTGCTATACGACATTGCTTTCTGCCAAATTTCATTATTGTAGGACTTCAGGAAAGTACCCTACGTTTTGATTCGTTTGCGAATCTGCAAATTAGTGGCAACAACATCAATACTTTTGATATTGATGTTTTGTCTTGTTTTTGAAGTTTGATTTTTTTACAGATAAACGGAAGATTTGTATGTTTGGTATTATTTACTTTGACTTCCGCAAAGTAACACCTGAATCTATTAACTATTTGGTATTAATTTCAACTTATTACATCTACGCGTTTCTGAGTAAAAGTGCTTGGCAGACAAGCGGACGGACAACCGAGTGATCCTATAAGTTACCTTTTTTCCTTTTATGGTTCAGTACCCTAAAACACGATATTCCCTTAATAACCTTAATTTACATAAAGCAATACCTATGGTGGAAAGTACTGGATTTTACAAAAATGTACTGAAAGTGACATTGTGATAGCAACACGATTTGGTGAAGACCGCCCATTGCGAATACCCAGTTTCCCGAAAATTAATACGTCGGGTTTGAAATTTGTTTCATTTTTCTCTACTTCCATATTGGACGTTATATGTATGACCAACGACCCGCCCCGGCTTCGCACGGGCAGTAGAGTATATTATGCCTACATGTTTTGTCTGTCGTTAGAGTAAGAGATAAATGCATTGTTTTGTTACTTCTCAACCCTTTTAGTATTCGTAAATGTATTCGATGAAAGCTCCCGGGTTTTCTTTTTATACTACTTAGTACGCAAACAGGCATACGGCCCACCTGACGGAAAGCGGTTACCGTAGCCTATGGACGCTTTTAGACAGGACTGTTTACAACACTTCCAACAATTACTGTTATATTTACACAAAACCCATGGCTAATTATATACCTAAAACTTCCTCATAAATCGCTCTATCTATTAGTGTAAACCGCGCAGTGTGAAAAATCCGTTGCAGTAGTTTATGAGTATCGCCGTGTGGTACCCAGCAGAGTAGAATAGGACCACTCCAAGTCTTCCCATGGATGTCGTAAAAGGCGACTTAGGAAATACAAGCTAAACAAAGCTTATAAACATCTGAGAAACCTCTCCAACCCGTCTGGCCAGCGTGGAGAGTGTAGGCCAAGTCCTCTGGCTGTTCTGGCCAAGTATGGCTCTAGTAGTACAGGGAGGGTCGTGCTCCTGTAGCGGAGACTCCACTACAGGAGCACGACCCTCTCTGTACTGCTAGGTCCATACTTGGCCAGAGCAGCCAGAGGGCTTGGCCTACACTCTCCACGCTGGCCAGACGGGTTGGAGAGGTCTTTTAGATGTTTATAAGCTTTGTTTAGCTTGTATTTCCTAAGTCGCCTTCTACGACATCCACGGGAAGACTTGGAGTGGTCCTATTCTACTCTGCCGGATACCACACGGCTTTATATTTAAGAGTGTAGACGAGGAATAATTGGCACAAATTATTATCTACATATTATCCTAATATCATCATATCTGTCTGATAATAAAGATGATTCCGTGCTTAGGAAGACATGTTAAGCCGTTGGTCCCAGCTGCCATCTAATAATCGTTAAATGAACTAAGTCAGAGGCCGAGAGGCGGTTCCGAAGAACTTTGACACCAGGGTGCATGGTCGATTGACCGCGTCATCTACATGAAATGATAATGATGATCATAATAAAGTTATCTGTTGCCGGACGGTCTCACTCTTTCAGAAACTTCTTCCGGCGATTCCCGAACTTAGCCATGCATGGCAGATCCTGACGGACCCATTGGACAGACGCATCAGGAATTATCTGCGCTGCCTACAACTAATTTTTTTATAATTTAATTCGTCTTTTCGCTTTTGTGATATTTAAATGTTTTTGGCGCTGAACGAGAATCGCTGCTATTATATAATATAGTATGAAACTATGTGTAGAATCTTGAATTAGTATAGATATACTAACAAGCGTGCTTTTATTGTAATGTATCTTCCTGTAGATAATTATTTTAAATGACTTTTTTGTTTATTACATACATTTAAAACAGAAATTGCGGTTCATATTATTGATATTAATGTAATCATAAATGGACATGTCCATTATTTATTAAATTATTGAATAATTGTACTTATTTATAAATATAAAATTTAAGTTATTATGTTAGTATTGATGTACATGTAATAGTTATAAGAATTCAGACACAATGTAAAAATTGTTATTGAAATAAATAAATATATCACCCGGTCCGGGCAAAGGGCAGATACAAGTTAGCACCATCTGGTTCTATCCGACGCAGCGTTCTTAGTTTCACTCCAGGTGTATCCCAGCTTCTTTGCCTCAGCTATGACAGTGCGTCATCGCAATGTGTAATGTATAATATGTGTTATATAAGGTCAATCTATACTAATATTATAAAGCTGAAGAGTTTGTTTGTTTGAACGCGCTAATCTCAGGAACTACGGATTCAAATTGGAAAATTCTTTTTGTGTTGGATAGTCCATTTATTGAGGAAGGCTTTAGGCTATAAAACATCACGCTGCGACCAATAGGAGCGAAGCATCAATAAAAAAATTTTGAAAACGGGGAAAAATCATAGTTTAGGACATTTGACGTGCGATGCGTAAACGGTTTAAGTTTCCCAAAAAATGTGTTCATCTTTTAAATGAACTAAAAAAATGTCGGCGACAGTATATGTCTATATTAACAGAAATATTCGCAGATGAAAAATAAGCGCAAATATTTTAAGAGCTGGCACCCGTATGCTACAAAAATGCTTTAGAACCAAAAAAGAAATCAACACATACAGCTTCCAACATTGGTTCCGTAGGAAAAGTTTTTCATAAAGACGGACTGAACCACCCCTACACTGGTCAGACAGGATTTTTCTTAACCGACTTCAAAAAAAGGAGGAGGTTCTCAATTCGTCGGAATATTTTTTCTTTTTTTATGTATGTTACGTAATTAAGTTGTTATAGCTATTCCGTAACTCTCTGTTACAAGAGTACGTAGTTAAGGAGACTATGGAGAGTTTTATTTATAATAAATAGCCGATTGAGAAAACAAAAGCGCCGGGGGAATTGTTTACCTATTACATTTATTATGAATTTGGTTAACTGGATTGAATCGCCTTTTGTTTATAATTCAATGGAATGTGCTCTTGTATTGTTTAATTCTGAGGTTAATATTATAAACAATTGTCTCACCGTCAATACCACGCATTGCGCGTGCGCGAGTTACTAGAGTTGTGCTGGTTTTAATAATAACAATAATAGTGTCCAGCTGTTCATCGTTTCATTTCGAGGTGTCACGGTTAATCGACCATGCACACCCTGGTGTCAGAGTTATTCGGAACCGCCTCTCGGCCTCTGACATGGTTCCTTTAACGACTACCAGATGGCAGCCGGGACCACCGGCTTAACGTGCCTTCCTAAGCACGGAATCATCTTTATTATCAGACATTCAGGTGATTCAAGCCTGCAATGTCCTAACCAAACTGGAAACAACTAAACAAAGCTTCCGGTGGGAATCGAACCCACGACCCCCGGGTCAACAGGCAAACGCCTTAACTACTGGACCACGGAGGCTGTCACACGGCGAGCTGTTGGTGAGTAACGACACCACGAAGCCGAGTGCTGCAAAGAGTCGGTCAGAGCCCTGGCCCCCGACGTGTCTTCATTGGTCGGAGTGGAAATCTAAGAGGACTCGTAGGTCTCTCGGCTCTGGCTTGCGTTTGTTGGCCGTGCAGAGGAGTCGTGAGAGCTGTTGCTCCAGGGGTGGAAGTGTTAAAAGACATAACGCCGCGATTAACTTCGGAGAAAGCGCAGCACACCTCTCGACACCCCTGAGTCGCCCGCACCGGTGTTGTCTTTTTTGCTGGCAATAATCGTCACCAACAGCCAATTGAAGTCAGTTATCACGATAATGGCAGGTGGCAATCCAACCCTTGGCAATA
This sequence comes from Elegia similella, assembly GCA_947532085.1. Taxonomy (NCBI): domain Eukaryota; kingdom Metazoa; phylum Arthropoda; class Insecta; order Lepidoptera; family Pyralidae; genus Elegia; species Elegia similella. Next base: position 1,207,645 of record OX383939.1, read on the forward strand.
ACCGAGTACAAGTCCAGCCACATCACAATCCCATAACCCACTAATTTCCGTTTTAAAATGCAATAGTTCCTCCTTCAGCCAAGACCTGTCCAAGGGAACAGCTTCTGGCTGGAGACCAACATTACATCAACTTCTCCAAAAGGCCTCTACGTGTTGGATCTATATCCCCACGCAAGCCTCTCAAACAACCGGGGTAACATCCGTGACCCAAAAGGAGATGCAAATAATAATTAAATATTTATTTCAGATCATAAATTCATAGATTGTTAGTAACAATGTTTACTTAATACTATGTTAGTACTGTTCATTTCAAATGAATACATTTTATTTCTAAGGCCAGTAGCTATTTCCACCTTGTGCATCTGTATTTTTTTTATTTTTTTTTATTTTTAATAGGCTTACTTTTGACCTTAGACTAACCCTGGGGGTAAAGACAAGATCTACGATGGAGCGAGCTTGCCTAGAAGATGCCTGTTCACTCTAGCCTTAAAGGCTGTCGGGTTATATGTACTCGGAAAAACTGACGCGGGCAATGAATTCCACTCGTTGGCAGTGCGCATAATAAAAGACCTTGAAAAGCGGTTCATGCGAATGGGTGGAATATCCACCAAGAAGGGGTGTAGACCTGCCGTGCGCCTGGAAGTCCGATGGTAAAAAGGGGAAGGTGGGATTAATTCGTGCAGTTCTTGTGCACACTCCGTAAAATACTGACAGACTGGCAACTTTCCGCCGATGGGCTAAAGGTTGTATGGGGCAGTCTGGTCTAGCAGCAATCACTTTCAGGATGCCGTTGCCACTACAGCGTTCGCGATGTAGCAAGGAAAAGACACTGCTTTTTTACGCATTATTGCATCAGCAGTCATCTGACAGAACAACAATTAAAAGCATTTTCAATTATTTAATTTATTCAGATACATTTTTAGCATTTATGGATGATCTATGCTATGATACAACTTAAAAATTATTTATTTTTTAGAAGTCACGTATTATCTAAGTCGCAATTGGTTCATAATGTTTTATTCGGTTTTATTTTTTACCAGCTTTCGCCCGCGGCTCCTCCCGCGTCAATGTCGGTCCCTCGGGAACAGTACTTTTCCCGGGATAAAAGGTAGCCTATGTCCTTCTCCGTACTCCAGAGAACTTGTATGCAAAATTTCATGATGATCGGTTCAGTAGTTACGGCGTGAAAGCGTAACAAACAAACTCACTTTCGCAATTTTAATATTAGTAAGGAAAGGATTAATATTTATTATACAGTACGTAATACGACGACTTCATAAGCGCTTTAACCTCGAGGATACTGTAAAAATATATATAAAGTAAATATATATAAATAGAAAGGAAGCAAAAAGTTTGATTACGAGGTAACAGTCTAGGTCATTTGTCGAGAAGTACCTGCGGTGTGAAGACGACCTAAGTGAAGGTCATTTGTCAAGTACTGGCGCTGTGGGGAAAGACCTAGGCGTTATCACAAGGTCAGGCACTGTTGTGCAGACTGTCAATTACCGTGTATTTCCTTGATTATAGAAAAACAATGCAAAAGAGACACATTTGGTTAATTCTCTGAAGGTTATTCCTTGTTCTTCAATAGCTATCGTTCTTAAATTTTAAGCGAAGAAACTTTAATTTAATTGAAGTAAAAACTGTCCAAGCGTGAGTCACACACATAAAATACATCGTACAATATTTAAATATAAAATACACGTTTTTGTATGGCGACACTGATGTACAAATACGTTTAAAACCTCTTCCAAGCTACCTCTCGTTTGGTTAACAAAACTTTTTTAAGCATGAACACTAATTGTTCTTAACTCTTTGAACGTCATAGTCTGATTGTGACAAATCAATTTAGTGACCAATGCATTCACAATATGGGGCACTACCAGACTAACCATCGCGGGCACAAAATTGATTAGTCTGTCACATATATCTCACTGTGGCGTTGAAATTGTTAATCATCTGTGGATTGAAGTCTCAGTAATTAAGCAGCAACTTTGACAGAATCGAAAAAAACCCAAAAAACACTTTTCTTGTACGGGCCTCCTTTTTTTTGTTTGTTATTAAAGTGGCAATAGATATACAGATTCTATGAAAAAATCAACTCTCTACGGTTTAGTAGATACCAGCCCTGTGACATACGGAAGGACAAACATCAAAGGCTTAATAATAAAGGTCCTTTTGGCTTTTGGGACACAATGAACTAAATCTGATTGAAATTCGGTCGATCCTCGTTAACTTCCTAGTTTCCTTTCTCCTTCTAGTTCAAATTATCATCGTCATCATCATTATTTTATATTAGACTAGCTGCCCCGGCGAACTTCGTTTCGCCATAAGTTAAAAACTATCCTATCTCTCAAGTTGGATCGAACTGCACATGGTGTGCGAATTTTATTATAATCGGTTAAGTGGTTTAGGAGTCCATCGTGGACAAACATTGTGACACGAGATTTATATATATTAAGATTGTGCATTGACCTACACGATTTTTGTACTTGTTAATTAATCGTTTCGGAAAAAAAAAACTGCGTATAAGAAACAACTGGTATTTATCAAACCCCAATAACAAATTCGAAGTAAATCAGACTGTTTTCGGTTCTATTATGTAGAGATTTAGGAATTTGCTCTACTAATTTACGTACAATTAATTTACCTGTCACCCTGCTTAGCACGAAAGTGTCTTACTTAAGTAAAGCATGCCTAAAGTAAGCCATCAAAAAGCAGGTGCAGAAGATAAAGATGTTTGTCCACAAAAAGCAAGAAACAGTTAATCCGACTACGGAACCCGCCGGCGATTTTCCGGCAAGATCACCCAGGCGTGACTCAGTCAATGACCCTGCATATCGAAAACGATAACATCGTTTACTTACTCCTCCATCGCGCCTTATCGTCACTTCGTTACACTTATGTTGCGTGTACACTCTTCAATGGACGTGGAAGAAAGCGTTAAGTTGTGGTGGTGGTAGTTGACATTCTTACTGCGTGTAGCTACGACGACACTTTCATTACAGACATATTTTGAAGACTAGAGGTTTGAGAAATAAAGTGTGTCGCAGATAATAAATAATGTAAAACTACTGGAAACTTAGGAAATACAAGCTAAACAAAGCTTATAAACATCTAAGACACATCTCCAACCCGTCTGGCCAGCGTGGAGAGTGTAGGCCAAGTCCTCTGGCTGCTCTGGCCAAGTATGGCCCTAGTAGTACAGAGAGGGCGTGCTCCTGTAGTGGAGACTAAAAAGGACCTGATGATGATGACTGGAAACTTTGTGGGGTAAATAATGAAAATATTGAACATGAAGAAAGAAAGAAATTAGTATGATAAAGAAATCATAAGTCATCGCTTCCTTCTTTAGATACATCTGGTTTATCACCAGAATAATACTGTAAGAATATCAAGTTATGCTGAGAACGAGTTCACTCCCAAAAAACCCATTTTGAGTTTTTGAAAGCCAACATAATCGAATTATTTCGACGGCTTCAAAACCACAATGGAAGTACATATATCATTAAAACTAACGTGAGACAAATACATTATATTTTGAAAAGGTGTCACTCACGTGTTATTTCGTCGGGATTGCCGACTATAAAGATCAACACGAGTACCGCCATGACTATCTCCGAATAATAAAAAGAAATCGATTGTCTGTAAAGTCGGTTTACGACCGATAATTTTACGTTATACGTGGAAGAAAGATAGATGCGTCACAAGCCCAACGCTTAGGCTGATCATGCCTCTCTATCACTTGTTCCGCGTGCTTGCTTGCACATGGAACGATATGACAGTTTTTCTTGAGCGCAGCCGGCGTTTATCGATTTATAAGACGTTATTACATCAAAAATAAGCAGCCTCCTGAACGAAAATCTTGTAAACGGCTGGACCGATCTCGATAAAACATGTTTAAAACCTATCGCTAGATAACCTGCTTTCAAATTTAAAAATACGTCATCCTGATCAATTTACCCGTTTAAGAGCTACGGTAGCTGCCACCGTGTTCCAGTGGTTAAGGCCTGTTGACCCGGGGTCGTGGGTTCGTTTCCCACCGGAAGCATAATTTGTTTAGTTGTTTCCAGTTTGGTTAGGACATTGTAGGCTTGAATCACCTGATTGTCTGATAATAAAGATGATTCCGTGCTTTGGAAGGCACGTTAAGCCGGTGGTCCCGGCTGCCATCTGGTAGTCGTTAAAGGAACCACGTCAGAGGCCGAGAGGCGGTTCCGAAGAACTCTGATACCAGGGTGTGCATGGTCGATTGACCGTGACACCTACTCGAAATGATGATGATGAGAGCTACGGTGCCACAGCAGACACGCACACACAGAGGTGTCAAACTTATTAACATACCTCTTTTTGCGTACGGGGTTAAATAAGTATGTAAATCACCAAACATAAATACCTGTATATGTTCCGCTAGTCTCGCGTCGCTCGGTTGACATTCCGGCAGCCATGCATGCATGCTGGCATTGGCAATGGCTGATAAGGCAAGGCTGCGAATGTTTGGTATTTGTTTGCGGCGTCATAGCTATTTTTGAGGTATTTATGTAATACGATACGTAACTAGATATCTAAAAAAATCCAGAGGCAATTAAAAGCACATTATTATTGATCTCTCAAATCAATATTTATTTATTCAAACTTTATTTACCAAAGTATATGGTACAAAAACTCTACCAGTCAACCTTTGGGATATAGAAAATAATGGAAATAGAAATAAAATGTGGTAGGCGAATATATATTTACATAAATCTTAAGTATTGACATAGATATTTATAATATATAAAAACAATACCTACATACCAGCTTGTTTCTTCCAAAGGATAGGCAGAGCCGAACATATTACGATTTAGCGAATTTCATCTTTTTTTGTAAAGTACTATGTAGGTCCAAGTGAGCTTTCGCTACTTCACCGGGGGTTTCAGGCGAGGACAGTGCCCTCAACCTATATACATCACCAAAGGGCCCCCAGAAGCGACGGACGTCGGCTTTGGACGTTGCCTGTGAGCGTAAGGCTTGGAGAGACAGCAAACTCTCATATTGACAGATTTGCCAAGATTAATGCATGCATAGCTTGAAGGGCCAATCTGAGAAACTGACAAAAGCCTATGAAGAGCAGCAACTCCCATATTTTGCCTTATGGGCCCGAAATCTACGTTGCTAGAAGGGTCTTTCCTGGGTCCAAGTCACCTGGAACCTGGGACGTTGCTTCGTACTTCAAGATTCGAGTTCATGGGAAGTACACCGTAGGTTTTGATTCCCTTGCCAATGTCGAAAAGACACAAAAATTTGCGGCATAACCAGGTGTATCTTTTGATTGCATTGGCTTAGAAGTTTGTCTTTTTCACAGTTCCAAGTTACAGTAGACCTGAGTAATTCGATGTGAATTTCAGCTTGATACCTCCTCGCGGTTCTGAGAAAAAGGTTCTTGACAGACAGACAACAAGGTTATCCTATAAGGGTTCAGTTTTGCCATTTTGTACGGAACCCTAAAAATGGCTTAAAATATTTATGAAGATGAGATAAACCTGACCTATCTTAACCTGCGTATCGCGTCTGTTTAGCAACAAACGCTCGTCGAGGTGAAAAACGTGGTGTGCTCAGGCCCTTCGATTTTCCCCCCTTATCCCCTCGGCCGTGAGCAGAGTTATGTACTATGTAACGTTTTGGTACTTAATAGTTTTTTTCGGCGCTGGATTGCAAGCTGCTGGAGCATACAGTTTCGTAAGCTGGTTTCACTCACGAACGCTCGCGTGTAGCTGCGTTTAGCGGTTGCATCGCGCGATCCTTCCTGGGTTACGCAAAGCGCATCTTGCTTTCGCATTATAAGTACTTCAGGTACATCTTTAGAAGCTCTTTTCACCTGTTCCGTTGTCTCTAATAAAATAAGTTAAATTTGGCCCACTTCCCGATTAGAAATTTTGCATCATGCATGTCAACATCATCATCATCATTCCGAGTAAGTGTCACGGTCAATCGACCATGTACACCCTGTACATTTCAAAGTGCTGCTCTGACAATTCAGGATTCTTCAACGCTGTATGCTTGGTTACCAAATTTTAAAGCAGTAAGTTCTAAATTCGCTTGCTATAAAAAATAGGCCCCATTTTTTAGGGTCCCGTTCCTCAAAAGGAAAAAACGGTACCCTTATAGGATCACACTTTGTTGTCCGTCTGCCTGTCAAGACCCTTTTTCTCCGGAACGCGTGGAGGTATCAAGCTGAAATTCATATCAAATATTCAGCTCTACTGTCCCTTGGAGCTGTGAAAAAATCAAGCTTCTAAGCGAACGCAATCAAAAGATACAGCCGTTTATGCCGCAAATTTTCTACATTCGCAAGGGCATCAAATTCTACAGGATACTTCCCGTGAACTCAACATCTTAAAATATGGTACAAAGTCTACGCTCCGTAATACTCTAGCAGTCTCAGTTTATCATTGAGCTGCAAAAAATAGGCAATTGTCCCATTCCTTGAGCCTAGGTTTATATAAATTATATACAGGTACAACTAATATCAATTAGTTTTCCAGCAGAAAACCACTTTTCGTCGAATTCGCAGACTAACCTAGTAATCTTCACTAAACTTAAAAGCACAAAGAGGTCAAACTCATTATGAACAGTGACCCGCGAGATTTTCCGACTTTTTAAACTACACGTAACTAATCCGAAAGGTTACATCAACAAAAGGATTACGCCACTAGTTAACAATAGACTTTTTTGTTCACATCAAAAATAATTAACGATTCGCTCATTACGAGCGAAAATAATCGATTATCGCTGGAATAACTGGCGAGAAAGGAAATATTATATAGTTAGTTAGTGAAAGGAAAGTAAGCAATTCATTTTAGTTTTAGTGTTCCGTGATATCATCAATGCTCGTCTCAAAAAACAGATTATACATTTTTATTATATGATAGCTTTTCGCAATGTCAGCTTGATACCTCCACGCGTTCCTGAGAAAAGGGTTCTGACAGACGGACAACAAAGTGATCCTATAAAGGGTTCCGTTTATTTCCTTTGAGTTACGGAACCGTAAAACGTCTAATGCAACAGCCGCTTCTCTTCCCGCGCAGACCGTAAATGACCGAAGGGAAGAGAAAAATCTGATGAATCAAAGGAGATGCGGCTAGCGAACAACCATTATTTTTACTTGGTTTCCAGCTAAAGGTACGTCTCCAACTAAACCTGACCATTAGAGCGCCTAGACTAAATCCCGTAAGTCCCCCCACGCCCTTATATCATATTATAAAGTTATATGTCATATTATATTATAATACGAGATGCTTTTCTAATTGATAAAAGCATCAAATGTTAAAGCAATGCCGGGTGCCTCAGCAAGCGATCAACCGGCTCAAATAGCGGTTGTCCAAGTTCAAGGCAATGGCTGCGAAACCCGTTTCGCCGATAGCGCTGTCTCTGTCGCAGACCATCGGAGCGAAAGAGAGAGATGGTTGTCTAAACTGTTTAACACCGAGGCTATGTTGTTTTAGCGTTCCGAATGCTTAAGTGTTTTGCTTAGAATGTGGGCCTCTGCTGTTTAAGATAGTTTAAGTTATTAAATATAGTATGAAATACCCAAGAAGTAAAGTTAAAAACAAATGTAGCCTTGTGCGCAAATAACAAGTTTTTTTATACTAGCAAACGAGGACCAGAGCCATTTGGTATCTGATGTTAAAGCTGCCACCGACTCTCATTTAAGTTTAAGTGGACACCGTTTATTTTGCCTCCAAACTCCAACGATCAACAGCTTGTTGTACAGTATAGGGGTTGTGCGTCCTAGCCTCGTTTCTTTCTTGTTATATTGTAAGGAACGCAATCTCTTGGTACGGTCAGCTTGTTTAGTGATGCTTTTATGCAGGTCTGGGATTTAATGTACATATACGTTATACGTACCTATATAAAAAAAACTAGCGACCCGCCTGGCTTCGCGCGGGTGCGATAAATTACATATAAACCTTCCTCTTTTTTTTTATATATATAAATAAGCCCCACAGTGAGTTGTGAACTTGTGTCGTAGGATACTAACTCAACGATATTATATTTTATAATAGATACTTAAATAGAAAACATCCGAGACCAAGGTCAATCTGAAAAAGATTGTTTAAAAATACTGTTTCCGAGGGATCTGCATACACGCGGGCGGGGCCGTAGAGAGGGCACCCTATGCCAGGCTTTTGGAGATACATACTGTAGGATACTTCCAGCTGGGAGAGATTGCTTAATGTTCGACTTTTAGCCCAGATGAGCCGCACCCCTTGCATCCCTGGGTTAAAATGACTTAGAAAGTCTGATGAATGAGAAACAGACGCATTTAATGTCAGGAAGAAATGGAGTCATACAGAGCCGACCCTAAAAAGGGAAGAAGCGATTAAGAAGGTCTGCTACATGTCTGATAGTAATTTAAGATGCGTTTTATCATCTAAACTCAAAGCGCATGAAATGTAGGTCGGCTTGTCGGCAATAAAGATAATAAAAACGGAGAGGCAGCTTTCTCCAGTTTCAATTACTCTAAACTGTTGAAAACGAAAGCCGAGGTGCAATCGCATACATGCATAAGCACGGAGCGATCTGTGTTTTCTAGCTACAATATGATTCTTTATTATAACTGCCATGACCATCTGGAAATCATCTTAAAAATTTCGCCCTCCATGAGGCAGTGGAAAATGGATAAAGCTTAGAATACTTCTACGTCGGCTTGAAGTAAATGAAGATAGTTTTATTACTCATGTTTGTTTGTTTTTCGTGTGTACAAGTGGCCAACACTGGTGTCAGATTGTTCAGTAATTTTCTCAGGAACGCGTGGAGGTATCAAGCTGAAATTCATATGAAATACTCAGATCTACTGTCCCTTGGAGCTGTGAAAAAATCAAACTTGTAAACCAACGCGATCAAAAGAAACAGCCGTTTATGCCGCAAATTTTCGTGTTTTTTCGACATTTGCAAGGGAATCAAAACCTATAGGACAGGGTACTTCAGGGAAATTTGGTACAAAGCAACATCTTATAGCACACAAAAGGAAAAATTGCGAAAAGCATATTTGTGTAATTATATCATATAATAAAAATCCTTACTAATATTATAAATGCGAAAGTGAGTTTGTTTGTTTGTTTATTTGTTTGTTTGTTACGCTTTCACGCCGTAAGTACTGAACCGATCATCATGAAATTTTGCATACAAGTTCTCTGGAGTGTGGAGAAGGACATGGAGAAGGACATAGTACGGGAAAAAGTACTATTCCCGAGGGATCGACATTGACGCGGGCGGAGCCGCGGGCGAAAGCTAGTTATCTATAAAAACGGCAAAATATAACGTCTGTTGTATTGTATGGAAGCCCATTAACTCATCAAGCGCGAGAAACGCAGACGCAATGGATTTTCTATTGTTATGCGGACCGATTGGGCCGCTTAGGGGTTGAGAGGTCAAATATTTGATGTATTTAAATTTAATTATTTATTTAAGTAAATATAGAACTAAATATTCTGTGAATTTCAAGCGTCTACCTGTTGCCGTTATCAAAATCGTGCAAAAACGAGCAATAAGATCAAGTTTGTTGCATGGGAGCCCCCTTAAATATTTGTTTTATTATATTTTTTTATATTTGTTGTTATACCGGCAATATAAATACATCATCTATGAAAATTTCAACTATCTAACTATCACGGTTCATGAGTTACAGCCCGGTGACAGACGGACGGAGGAGCCATATTAATAGGGCCCGGTTTTTACCCTTTGTTTAGTTCAGTTTAAATACTTTGCAAATGATAGTTTTCCTTGTGATTTGAATTTTTGAGTTGTTTTAAAAGGTTGTTTATTACGGACTTTGTTTAACTACAGTTAGTGATGGATATCGAAAACAGATTACTGTTGTATTTTTTTATGTAAGTGCTTTGTGTGTCTACCAATAACAAAATACTTGTGCACGTCACTGTTTCAAATTCATGTAACGTTGGTCATTCCAAGCATAACGATATCTTCTCTTTCATAATACTGTTCCTTCATAACACTAGTTTTATTTTAAGACACGTCATACTCGAAGTAAAAAAAGGCAGCTTAACCGTCTGTCCCATTGTATGGTAATAGCAGAGAATATTGACCTCTAGATCCGAGCCCAGACAGACATACAAACTCACAGACCCACATTTTTATGTTTTTTATTTTGTATTCACAATGCTATTTTGATATACTCTTAATAAATTAAGAGATAAAATATAATGAAAAATTTCATGCGTGCGGGACTTACACGGGCGACCTAAGTCTATGTACGACGACCTATGCTCTGCCATCTGAGCTACCGCACGATTCGATTTATACAATTTTTTTTTTCAACATATTTTATTTTTTTATTTTATTAAGAGTATATCAAAATAGCATTTTGATTTTAAAATAAAACACTTATAAAAATATTGCATGGCTTCCTACATATTAGTTGATTTTCAAATTAATTGTAAAATGAATTGAATCAAATAAGTACGGGTAGTTGTGTGAGTGACGTAAGCCTTAATACGTATAAGGGTAATGGGATTAGGATATGGTGGAAAATTGCGGCGCCGTGATTGAATCGGGCGGTAGCTCAGATGGCAGAGCATAGGTCGTACATTGACCTAGGTCGCCGGCTCTAGTCCCGTCCGCATAATTTTTTTCACCAAATTTTATTTCTTAATTTATTAAGATTAGAGAACCACATTTAGTCAAAGAATATGATAAATTCCTTTAATGTTATAGAAGAAAAGATATATTATGACAAATCCTCTTCCATGCTGGTCTGGGAAGAAAGAAGAAACATAGAATGTACTTCCTACTTCTTTTTGATCGAGGTAATAGACGAATATCTGAGAAATCTTATTAGTACATGCTGGTCTGGAAAAACTATGAAATACTAGCTTTCGCCCGCGGCTCCGCCCGCGTTAATGTCGATCCCTCGGGAATAGCACTATTTCCCGGGATAAAAGGTAGCCTATGTCCTTCTCTGTACTCCAGAGAACTTGTATGCAAAATTTCATGATGATCGGTTCAGTAGTTACGGCGTGAAAGCGTAACAAACAAACTCACTTTCGCATTTATAATATTAGTAAGGATTCGATCAACGTAAAAGTCGATCAAGGCAACAGGCATTACAGAGTTCTCGAATTTAGGCAGAGAACCTTTTCTGAAACCATTTTCATCTTAACCCGAAAAAAATGTTTAAGTTGGCTCTGGAACTCACAATAGTTGCAATTCTAGGCTCTATCTTCCCCGTAATGGACAAAGACGTGATCGTTCCTGTATAGCCCATTTATAATATATCAGATTGGTGTCAAATTTTCAAGCTGTCTTAAGGCATCTGATATAGCTTAACGACTGCCATCAATGATGACAACCGGGACCAACGGTTTAACGTGCTTTCCGAAACATGCAGAAGCTGGAGATAATTTTATGCCACTTACCATCCATCCATGGTTATCCATCCCAGTGGGGACTGCGTCCAGGATTGCTTAACATATGTTAGCGCTAATAATGCTGACACCGACTGGACCATCTAGATCTTCGTCATAGATCTAGTTAAAATAACAGTTGCCTAATTATGGACCCAGGTTTCAATAGTCTAAGTACACACAGTCAGTCTCGTTGCGACCACGATGGATGTAACTCCATTGAAACGTCAACGGAAATAAATACTAAAAAGGTTCGTGCTAAGTCCCGTTTATATACATAATTATGAGTCTAAGTACAAACAGCACGTGTGAAAAGTATGTCTTAATCTGTCCCATCACTGTGACACGTAAAAAATCTCAATTTATCTTCAAAATAAACCTCTTGACAATCTCCACACAAATTAATTCCCTCAAAAACCACAGCCCAATTCAAAACCTACTCTATTTCCGTACACTATGACCTAAACTTGTGCAACACTAACCTATTCTTGAAAATTTGGTTCTGTCAGCGTTTTATAAACTAGTACAGTCACCACTTAAATGTCAAAATCAACTTTATAACAATAGAAATAAAGAATACAATCCAATAAGATATATGTCGGTGGGTCATCTAATACTCTCAACGTTGAAAATTAAAAATGAACTTTATAACAATACATGCAAAGTTTAAAATTGAATGGCGTGTAATGTATGGGTGTACCGGAAGTGACTCGTTGAGTGGACAAGCACCGGGGCCCGCTTCCGGCGGTCAATGTCGCCGACTGTACGGCATCGAGTGTACTCTCCTTTGATAGAGTAATCAATCTGTAGTAAGGTGGCGGCAAGATTTGTGGCTTGCATAGAGGAACTATCTCTAGACATCAGGTAGTTTTAAAAAAACTGGCCAAGTGCGAGTCGGCCTCGCGCACGAAGGGTTCCGTACCGTTATCTAAAACAAAACAGCGGAGCGATATTAATAGGGTCCCGTTTTTACCCTTTGGGTACCGGAACCCTAAAAACGGGACCCTATTAATATCGCTCCGCTGTCTGTCTGTATTGCTGTTGCCGCTATAACAATAAATATGTACTCAAAATAGAATAAAATAAATATTTAAGGGGTCTCCCATACAACAAACGTGATTTTTCTGCTTGTTTTTGCTCGATATTGATAACGGTAAGTAGACGCTTGAACTAATCACAGAATATTTAGTTACATGTACATGTAACTAAACTTTAAGTAATTATTCCGTTTTAGAAACACAGCCCGTGACAATTACTTATAATAAAACGAACGCGGCGCGTTGAAATCTTTTGACCGCGGCCATCGCCATGTTGATATTCAACAACACAAATAGTATAAGTTACAAAAAAATTACACATTATGTACTTTAAAGCACTTATACTTTAAAATGAAAGTCTTCTAAGTAGAAATTTGTTTTTATTTTTGAGCAAACATTATTGTTTCAATTATTTTTTTTCTCGGAAATTAAGTATACAACTAAGAAAAATTGTATCTATTCTTCAAATAAGAGCTACTTATCAGACTATCTATCTTTAAAACCCTCGTTCAGGGTAATTATCTCTCCCACTCTTACTTTAAATGCCCTTATCAATATACTCATATGTATTATAGTTAATGGAAGTTTAGCAGTAGATATATTGTTAGGTATAAGTAGTATATTGTAAATTCGTTTTGTACGTATATTTGTTATGTTGGTACTATGTTTTGGTTATGCAATAATTTAATTTGCTTTTTTTATGTTATAGGACGGCAAACGAGCAAGCGAGTCACCTGATGGTAAGTGATCACCGCTGCCCATGGACAACTGCAACACCGGGATGTGACAGGAGCGTTGTCGACCTTTTAAGTAGTTGGGGGAAGGAAATGGGGAGGGGAGGGGGAAGGATAGACCTCCGACTCTCTCACTCACCGAACGAAGCATAGAAGCGGTAAAGCTTCTACTCAGACGTCGATTTTCTGTGAGAGTGTGGTAGTTCTTCAGACGAGCCGGCCCATTCACGGTAGCAATTCATTTTGCCGGTAGCGGGCTCTACCACGACTATGACTGCTGATGAATGCTGCACCATGTCAATGACGTTTCTCTTTCTTTTCCCCCTACCCTAATCATCATCATTTCGAGTAGGTGTCACGGTCAATCGACCATGCACACCCTGGTGTCAGAGTTCTTCGGAACCGCCTCTCGGCCTCTGACGTGGTTCCTTTAACGACTACCAGATGGCAGCCGGGACCACCGGCTTAACGTGCCTTCCGAAGCACGGAATCATCTTTATTATCAGACAATCAGGTGATTCAAGCCTACAATGTCCTAACCAAACTGGAAACAACTAAACGAAGTATGCTTCCGGTGGGAATCGAACCCACGACCCCCGGGTCAACAGGCAAACGCCTTAACCACTGGACCACGGAGGCTGTTAACCTACCCTAATGTTGACTGGGAGAGTTAAGCAATAAAGCGCCTATTAAACCATCCTGAATTTAGAGGGACGCCGCTATACGTTAGAAACGATACGAGATATCTCCAATCGTATCGCACGTATAGCGGCGTCCCTCTCATCGCATCCGATTCAGAATGCGATTCAGGATGGTATAATAGCGCCGTAAGTCCCGCCTTTGTACCAAGTTACCAATTGTTTACCCAAATTGTGTATTTTGTTTTGTGACGTAATAAAGTATTCACTCATTCCTGCTGACTCATTCAAATACCTGAGAAAGTACAAATATTTAACCGCACGGGAAATCGACCCTGCTGGCCGTCGTATCAGACTGGCATGTCAATCACTGCGCTAAGGGAACTGCAATACACAAATCTGTGTTGCGACTAATGCAGTAAGTTTATCTTAATCAGTGCTGTCACTTAGTGTCAACAATTAGATTGACGCCAATTAAGCCTGCCACTTAATTATGCTGATGTCAACCGCGTTAATTATAACATTATTAAGCACCATTAGTCTTGACAGAGTTGCGCATGGCACCCGCGACGACGTGTATATCGCGCGATAAATTATCCCCATCTCGCTCTTTAATATTACGGAAACAAGATGCGATAGGTAGTCGATAAACGTTGTTGCGCGCCATGCTACGGGGTAGCTGTGTATGTTCGTGTGTATAAACATATCTCCAGCTTGATGATGTTTGACCTAATAATGAAACGGATAGAAATCTAAACTAGACTGTCATCTTTGATGATCTTGTGACTTCAGTTGTACCGCAAGTGACTTGGCAGAGTCCCGGGTCTTGGCAGAATCCCTAGCAAAGAATCTAGGCCAAAATTGTAAACTACCTTTTTAGTTTGACCAATTCAATTTTGGGGCTTGGATGTTTATCTATAGTTAGTATCCAAATAGTTAGTATTTATTTATTAATAAAAAGAAATTGTACAGCATTGCAGCAATACCAAAGCACTGCACAACTTACGAGTATCAAAGGACTACGGATTCATCTATCCTTTACACAAAATATTAAGAATTCATTCATCAAACGTACAAACCTGTCAGCAAAACCTTTACATTCCCTTCCTTTTATTAGTATGTCATCTACAGTATTTGTTCGTACGTATTATAAAGAGGAAAGACTTAATTGTTTGTTTGCATAAATAAGCTCCGAAACGACGGGACCTATTAGAAAAAACATTTTACACAACAAATATACAGAATAAATATACATCGCTATTAGCCGTGTGGTATCCGGCAGAGTAGAATAGGACCACTCCAAGTCTTCACGTGGATGTCGTAGAAGGCGACTTAGGAAATACAAGCTAAACAAAGCTTATAAACATCTAAGAGACCTCTCCAACCCGTCTGGCCAACGAGGAGAGTCTCTGGCCCAGTATGGCTCCGGTAGTACAGAGAGGGTCATGCTCCTGCAGAGGAGACTAAAAAGACCTAATGATGATGTACTTGAAAATTCAGAGTATTTAATGTTTCTTTAACAACTGCAGAATAATGAAATTAAACATTTTGCCATGTTACAAATACATGTATTCTTTGTAATATGGGGATACGCACAAATAGAATAACAAAAAATACAGGCCTATGTCAATATCAAGGTAGAAACAACCACTGTAGCGTAGGCGGTAAACCCTTGGGCAGGGATGTCGGAAAATGATTAGAAAAATCCTCAATTGTAATACTAAGATAAGTAGCAATTGTTTCCTCCATGGCGGCAGACAACACTGCGGATTGTCACTAATCATTTCCGCAAGACGTCAGCAAGTAAGCAAAGAGCCAATGCAGTTTATTGTTTGAGAAATCGTTATTTCTTGACTTTTAATCTTCGATCAAATATAATGGTAGATACACGATTCGCGCTCGAAAAGTGGCACCGGCAAAACAGCGCGCTAATCGAGTTTCGGAGCTGTTTTGTCCACAGTTTCAATAAACCGCGCTGGCACTCACACGTCTCGCGATGACGATGGTACAGTGAAAAGAGGCAAAAACTACTCGTCAAAAGTGAAAAAGAAATATGGATTGTCATACTTTCAGTATGTACCGTTTTTGTTGTTGTTTGTAAGTATGCATGATGTTTTGGCTCGGGAACATTACTTACGCTTCATTTTTTATGAGACTGTATAGTGTGTATCTACCATTATATTCGATCGAAGCTTGTAATAATAGAATCCAAGATAAACACTACTTCGAGTAAATAAACGAACGTGGGAGGAAAAAGGCAAAACACAGCTTTGGAATTGATACGGAGACAATTTTTTTATTAGCCCTTTTTGTCCCACTGCTTAGCAAAGGCCTTCCCTCTTTCCCACCATTCATCTCTATCTTTGGTCTTTTCCTTCCAGTCTGTCGAATGCTCGTATGAAAGGAGACAATATTACACTTAATTTACGGCTGCAAGACGCACTGGCTACGTTTCAAGATGTTAGTTTCCCAATTTTTCACAGTTAGATTCCTTTAATCGGCTTTTACTGCCGCTAGCTCATCTTTTAGAGCGCTAGAAGATTTTTCTGCAGCGTCCACCAATACGCTAAACGTAGCTTTTGGGTCATAAACACCAGAACTCTGTCTACCCCGCAAGGGAAAAAGACGTGATAGTATGTCTGTATGTACCTGCAGTTTGCGTGACTGCAAAGTAAGTGTATATATGTACGTACCTATATTTGTTTTGTGTTATTGTAAGATTATTCACAAGGCACACCTAGGTCATTCCTTGTATCATTATAATTGTAAACCTTCGAATTTAAATCTTATTTGAAGGTGATACGATTCATAATGGCTTATTGCGTAGAAATCAGAACCCCTGTCATGTTTGGTTCATATTCTGAGAGAAGGCTCCATTGTACTCATTGTTATGTTAATTGTGTAACTACGACTACTGAACTAAGCAATACTATAATAAAATAAATAACAAATAAATGATATCTATTTAAGTAATACGTATAGTCTACCAGCTACAATACAACAACAAAAAAAAGTGTTTAAAGAGCAAAGTTGAATGTAGGTATATTGAATATTTGCAGTATTACTTCAAGGCAATTTTTTTTTATTAATCAATTTCTTATCTTATGTTCATAGTTACACCATGCTATTTTTATAATGTACACCAACTTAGCGAAACATTTTTAGAAATTCAATTCCCTAAGTACCTACTGCACAATCAGCTACTAATAAATTGCTAATTAAATAAAAACAAATGCTCTAAAAACGAGTTATTTCTCTATTTTGACGTCAACGTCAGCGAAGAACCTCGGTCTTTAGGAAAAATAATCACATTATACCTAGTCATCTAGAATTAATTTGGAAAATAGTCCAAAACAAAAACCGTGCAGTTCGCCGAAATTCCCGCCAAGAACAACTTCTAAGGTGATGTCAACTTATGAACTATGTAGGACCTGCCTATATTTGCGGAAACTAATCGCTCGGCGAAAACACGGGGTGCCCGGGTTCGACCCCGGTTAGGTCATGATGGAAAACGATATTTTTCAGATTGACCAGTGTCTTGGAAGTTTATCTATTATCGTTGAGCTAGTATCCTACGACATAAGGTCATAACTTACTGTAGGGCTAGCTTAATTTGTGTGATATGTCTTTATATATTTATTTATATTATAGATATAATATTTTTAGACCCTACCTACCTAATAAACCTAGGTAGGTACCTTGATTGTACTTAGTTTTCAGAAAGAGACAAAAAGAAGTTAAAATCTTTAAAAAATAGCACAAAAATAAGTAGGTACCCCGAAATGAGTCAGCGCGTTAACATTTTCGGCTCAAAATGAGCGTTTTGACATTTTAACACAGTTTAATGGACACAGTTTACTTTTACCGGGTCAGGAATCGAATCTGCGAAAAAACGGCGCGGCAGCGGCTCGAATCGAACCCGTTATTCACTGACTTTCCAACCAGTCTTCACTTTATCTTACTTGGACAACCAGTCGGTTCTTCTGTATGATTTATTCTTAGCTTTAAGCTTAATAGGTATCTAATTAGAACTAGATTGGACTTGACTACCTAGACTAGATTGAAATAGAGTAACCAATAGACCTTAAAGCAAAACAACCGAGGCGAATGCTACACTGATCGGTGTCGTAGGATAGCCGTACACGAATTAGTTACTGAAACACACCAAAAGAAGTACAAAATCAATAGTACCGCTATACCGATTTAGCTGGCTTGGAAAGTGGTTGGGAACTACCAACCTCTGCCGAGAAGTCACATCGGTCTATGAGCCTTCTTATCAAGCCTACATGGGCCTAAAACAGCAAGGGATATCGACCAGACATCATTAAGTTGTCTAAGTTAATTTAGTAATTGTTATCTTTACATTTTGACTCGGAATCTAAAGACAAATGACAAAGTTAGCACGCGTTCTACTAGAATTTATCTACCGTTATCAATTTCACTTCTCCTAAGAAAGTTAGTACTTATCATAATTATCAAAAAACATGGTTATCTTCCTCGTTCATTAAGAAAATAACAAAGAAATGGTAGGTTGAAGCCGGAGGCGAAACAATGAACAAAAGTAGGTTTGCCAGGCAAAGCCAACGCGGCGGCCGGCGAAATTGTACACTTGTGAATAGTACACGAATTTCACTTAGTAGCCAGCTAGAAACTTCGATAAAAATGTACAAATTATTATATAATTAGTTAAGTGTTTACTAATTACCTTAATGTATCTCATAAACTTGATGGAACCTTTCCTGTTGAAAGATTCTGGGAATCGCAACTTGTGTCTGAGAAAATTGTCTACATTTAAGATTGTTTTTTTATATTTCCACTGAATTTCAAATAAGCTGTAGTATAATTCACGTCGCTATAATTAGACTATTTCTACTACTTACTGACTTCTACTTACAAAACGAGGGTACTTCGGAATTTCATTGCAAGTTTGTAATCAAAAACTAAGTTACATTTAACAAATCACTATCTTGGAAAACAATACATCTTATTTACGGTGAAATATGAAATTTTCTAGTAGTTTTAACAACTTTGTGCGACTATAAAAGAATTTAGAAACTAACCTGACAAGTGCCTGGTGTCAATCTGAGCAGCCACCGCAGCGGCCACCACCAGGAGACAGAACGCCTCCCCGGCGCTCCGCATCTTACACAAAACAACAACACATCCACCACATAAAACACTCACAAAACACAGCAAGTTAAATCGTAACGGTAGAAAGTTTGGTGACGTGACGATACCGGGTTTGCTCGACGAAAGACACACGTACGAAACGAGCGCGCGACAGCGACTGGCGAGCGGCGAGCGAGGCGAACGCGCCCGGCAGGTGGGGTGGCAAGCGCGAGAAACGAAACCTCCAACCTCCAACGAACGTGACAATATTCTGATAATTCGAATCTATTTGTGATATTTCTTGGAATTCCGTGAGAAGCTATCACTTTGATTGGTTCTTTGGTTTGCTGTGGAAAATACTGGGGAATTGTTAAATTAGCATGATTAAATTGTTGTTTACCCACTTCAAAATATTATATTACTCCTTTGATTTATAAAAGAACTACTTCTTCTTCAAGTATTAGGTACTTTGTTTTAGTAATTAAAAGGAGTATTCTTATTTTTTGATAGCCTATAATTGTTTTTCAAGTCATGTGGTGATACTTTTATTTTCTTGTCCAATTTAACCACCAACAACCTGCTGATTTTTCGGCCGTTATCTTCATTGTTCTGGAAAATATCGAAGACGAGACGAGTAACTTAAGCGGTACACTTATCACTTAGATAAGTGTACCGCTTAAGTTACTCGTAAGTACCTACTGCAGACGTTAAAATAATAATAGATGTATGTGCTGAAGAACCTGACCCCATTAAACTTAAATCCTCCTCCTCCTTCAGTCTTCTGCTCACTGCTGAGCGTCGTGAGATCCCCGACCCAACTTCTTTACAATCTCTTTCCATATTTGGCGATCTTTGGCCTGTTGTAGAGCGTCAGAGATCTTGGTGTTAACGTGGTCTTTCACTTGGTCTGTCCATCGTATCGGACTGCGGCCCCTGGATCTCTTCCCTTCCATCTTTCCGGTGACCACAAGTTTTTCAAGATTGTCGGCAGGTTTTCTTGCAATATGTCCGAAGTATTAGAGCATTCTCTGGAGGCAGATGGTTAGAAGCCTTTGGTCTATCCGGAGCTCTTTCAGGATGGATATATTAGTCCTGTGTGCCGTCCAGGGTATGCGCAGCATTCGTCTCCAACACCACATTTCAAATGCATCTATACGACGACGATCTACTGCTTTTATGGTCTAGGTTTCCACGCCGTACAGAAAAATGGGAAAGACCAGGGTACGTACGATGTGCATTTTTGTCTTTCTCAGTATATTGCGGTCCTTCCATACTTTATCAAGTTGTGCCATCGCCGACCTGGCCATTCCGATGCGTCGTTTGATTTCCTCCTCTGCTCCGCCTTTGTTGGATATACTCGAGCCCAAGTATATCTTGCACGATGTCATACTGCCCGAGTAGATGAAGGTGTTCCAAAGAGTTGGATCTATCGACTATCATCATCTTGGTCTTAGCCTGGTTGATTATGAGTCCCATTTCTCAACCAGGCTAAGACCAAGAATAAACTTAAATAGAAAAACAAAATTATGACGTATTTATATGTATTTTAAAATCAAATTAAATATTTCCTTTGAAACTCTAAATTTCAAATATTTATCTAAATTTAATCAGTCTTCTTCTATTCTTCTTGCCTAGTCTTAGTATTCAAATGAAAGTGTATTATTTCAAGCTGTCTAATGTCATCTGACATACGATTCATGTTTAGATAGTGATAGCAGCGAGTTCCGCATGTTAACGTGCCTTCGAGGTACGGAGAACCTAAGTCTAGCTGTAATAACGCTTATGGACACAGAGAACAGGGAAGATTGTACACTCTAAAGAGATAAGTAAGTCTTTTAAGCCTTAAACGAGCAACATTGCAGCATGTGTGTTGGCAGGGCTATACAAAAGAAAAGCTGTATATATAACTAGCGACCCGCCCAGACTTCGCACGGGTGCAATGTAGATACTAATATGGATCAGTAAATTATACATACAAATCTTGCCCTTAAATCACTCTATCTATTGCTGGAAATTGCATTTAAGTCCGTGGGGTATTTTAAAAGATCTAAGCGAACAGACGGCGAAATCGACTTCATTTTAATAGTAGTTGTAAAGACAATAATTAAATGAGTTTTACAAAATTTTCCTAGATCTCCATTGACGCAAATTAAGTCACCGTGTACAATTAATTTTATATTTCCAAAGTGTGATAATTAAGTTTAATATTAAAATCAAGTTTCGAGATAACTATAGTGATTTAATTAATGCTAAAATAACGCTTGGCTTCCCAATTGCTTGACTCGACGAAGGCTGAATTTCCCCCTCACTAAGGGGAAGCGCGGTGCAGCCTGGCAACACCACGACTCACACAGGTGGTCGCGCAGGTAGCGTCGACTTCTTCCATGCTACTACGTGTCATCAAAATGTGACACCTTCAATTTGCCCTAGGAGACTTTGCACCATGGGTTTTCCAGATAAAATAATAGAATTTATATTAAGCATCCTGTTTTGTTTTTTTTTTTAATATAAATGCGAAAGTAAGTTTGCAATAATAAACACTATTAAAGTAATACTTAAACCTACTTATAAACATAAATATTTACAAATTATATAGTTCCTGCAAACCGTCGAACCGAGGCAATGTGCCCAAAAGGCTGGCAGCATTGCCACACTACTACGTACCGTGATAGTTTGCATACTTATTTGTTTGTTAACTATTGAATGGATCATCATGCAGTTTTGCATAGTATTCATTGTTGGTAAAGGTCCTTTCTAGGACATTTGTATCACGGAAAGGAGTAGGTACCTACTTACTTACAGATCTCAAGCTCTACACTTAGGCGAGTGCAGCCGCAGGCGAATAATAAAATACTATACCTACAAGATGTTTTCCCACGGCGACACTGTTCGCGTAAGTTATAGCCTATGTTACCCGCTTTTATGAACTCTAATGGTAAAAGAATTCTTAAATTCTTAAAATCGGTTTGTGAGTTTATTACTTACAAACAAAGACAATCAAATCTATCCTTGGAATATTAGTATAGATATTGATGTATCCCTAGCATTATGTATCCCTATTCGTGCCATATAATCAATATAGATTCGACATTAGCGCAATAAATCAAGCCACGGACTGTACTAAGTGAAATTATGATGTGTTATCGGTTAAGAAATCAACATTTGCAATTTATTTTTGTGTTTTATTTTGCATTCACAATGCTATTTTTGATACACTTCTCATTAAACCAAGAAATACCTAAAAATATGGTGAAAAAAATTTTCAGGTGGGCGGGATTTGAACCAGCGACCTTACGACGTACATAGACTTGGTCGCTGGTTCAAATCCCGCCCGCTTGAAATTTTTTCGCCTTATTTTATTTCTTGGTTTAATGGGAGTGTAAAATTTGCAATTTTCATACAATAATAATTAGGCTGAAACTGTCGGCATTTTCCGACTTAAAATACGACCCGTTTTGTTTGATATAAAAATTACATCTCGCGTAAGTTTTTATTATATTACTATTAATATAATTCAAAGCAATTTTTTGGGTTCCGTAATAAACAAGGAACCCTTATAGTTTCGCCATGGCTGTCCGTCCGTCTGTCCGGCCCGTCCGTGGTTTTACTCAGAGCCTATATGTAACTAAAAAGTTGTAAGTTGGTATGTTTATTAATAATAAACATTAATCATGCCGAAAAAGTGGTAAAATAAAGTCTTAAAAAAATTGTCTGTCTGTTTACGGAAGATAATTTTACCTGATAACGATGGAAGAGAGATAGATGCGTCACAAGCCGAACGCTTAGTCCGATCGTGGCTCTTTACCGCTTGTTCCGCACTTTCGCTTGCACACGGAACGTGACACTGTTTTGTGCATGCAGCCGGCATTCATTGATATATCACGTCAAAAAGTACTTATTGATACATTGTTGACTAACATTTTTAGAGTTCCGTACCCAAAGGGTAAAAACGGAACTATATAATATCGATCCGCTGTCTGTCTATCTGTCTGTCGCTATAACAACAAACACAAAAAAAATAATAAAATGAATATTTAAGGGGGTCCCATACAACAGACATATTTTTTTGCCGTCTTTATAGATAATGGTACGGAACGCCTTGTGCGCGAGTTCGACTCGCACATGGCTGGTTTTAAATTGGCGTTGAGCTAGATTAAATTAATGGGTCTTTACCTATGAAATTGTCGTTTTTTCCGCTTCCTAATGACTATGATTTTAAGTTAAACACATTTTTATTTAAACTTGAAAGTAGACTATATTATTAATATTCTGCCTACATTATTTTTTTAGGTTGTCTATTAATTTCGCTCCGCTGTTCGTCCGTTCGTCCGTCCGGTTAAATAAAATTAATATTAAAGGGGGGCTTCCATACAACAGGCATGATTTTTTTGTCGTTTTTATAGATAACGATACGGACCCTTCGTGCGCGAGTCAGACTCGCACTTGGCCGGTTTTTTATTTTTCTGGATTTAATTATTGAAAAATGCTCATGAAAAGAACTCGTTTCCGATGTTGTCTGTTTTGATCAAAAATGTCGTAATTTTTCTATTCTTTTTGTAAATTTTATAATGCGTAAATCAGCTTACTTTTGTCCGTAAATACATGCAAATTTCACTTCAGTTGAATTTATCAAACGAAAATCTGACATATGTAAGTAACGACTGCCATCAATGACGACAGCCGGGACCAACGGCTTAACGTGCCTTCCGAAGCACGGAGAAGCCCGAGATGTTTTTATGCCACTTGCGGTCACCTATCCCAATGGGGACCGCGCCCAGTGTTGCTTAACATACGTAAGCGTTCATGCTGCTCAGACCCACTGGACCACCACCAGTGATACATTAACACGACTGAGAATAGGCCCGTTTTAAACAAATGAGTCTCGTAATAGAGTCGCGTAATCGTCATATAAATGACATATTAGTGGTGTAGTGGTCGAATAGGCGTAGTGAGTTCTACCTTTTTGTCGCGTTATGGTATTTCTTCTTCCTCTTGATTCCATCCAACGCCAGGCAATTCGTATTATCGACGATCCCACACTCACAGACGATTCCGACACCCTCAGTCTACGGAGAGACGTTGGCTCTCTGTGTATTTTACCGTCTATACTATGGGGAGTGTTCTCAAGAACTTTTTGAATTGGTGCCACCGTCACCTTGACCAAAAATGTTAAAGGGTCACGTGGTATTTTTCCTCGTACAGCAAGATTGTGAAATGGACTCCCTTCCGAGATTTTCCCTGTGTGCTATGACTTGGGGTCCTTCAAAAGGCATGTTTTTTGTTTTTTTTTATGTTGTAGGACGGCATACACGAGCAAGCGAGTCACCTTACCAGCGAGTGATGGTAAGCGACCAGCGCTGCCCATGGAAAACTGCAACACCAGGGTGTAACAGGAGCGTTGCCGGCCTTTCAAGGAGTTGGGGAAAGGACATGGGGGGAGGAAATGGGGAAAGGATGGGCCTCCGGCTATCTCACTCACCGAACGAAGCATAGAAGCGGTAAAGCTCCTACGCAAACGTCGATTTTCTGTGAGAGTGTGGTACTTCCCCGGACGAGCCGGCCCATTCATGCTACTAGCAACAATGAATTTTGCCGGTAGCGTGGCTCTACCACAACTATTACAGGTATCTTAAAAGTCGGCAACCCATCAGCACCTCCTCTGGTGTTGGAGATGTCCATGGGCGACGGTGACCACTTTCCATCAGGTGGCTCGTCAGCTTGTTTGCCGTCAAATATGCATAAAAAAAATAAGCTAGTGGGATACTACTTACTCGGATGAATGGAGAAAAAAACAAGTAGCAGTTCGGGAGGCTGAGGGCGCATACCTCTTTCACAGGTAGAACAGTAAAATTCCTATTAGGTATCCTCTTTTGTTTTATCTACCATGAATTGTGTCCTTTTCGGCTCTATAGCATTTTTATGACACGGCTTGGAGACTGTTGATGATGTAGTCCTTAAATGTTCACTCCAGGAATATGAATTTTAACCACGCTAAGTACATCTGGTCCCACGATCCTAGCGTGCCCCGGCCAGAAGGAGTTAGAGTAGGGGGTAAAGCCAAGCCACCTAGAAGCCATTCGCTAAACTCAAACTCTCATGGGCCCCATTGAATGAGTTTAACTCGGGCCCCAGATGGCACAATTAAGCCACTGGACAGGTTTTCCTCCAGGAATGGCTAGAAGGCTGTTGATGATAAAGGATCAGCAGTAAAACGTTGACTGCTATAACTCTTAACTTTTAACCAGGGCGGGAGCATCATCGTCTGTGACTGATGCACAAGTCCGAATCATCGATATGTCATTCGTGAAGGATCGCCTGATTAATTATTGGAGCAATATTTCTGTCGGATATATTGCTACATAACACTGAATGTATTTAGTATTTAGTTAAATATAAATGAGTAGGGCAATATCCTTCCATGGAATAAAGGATCCATAAGAAAGGCCCATGACCAGCAGTAGACTACTTACTTAACTTCTAAAATATGTAAAATACAACATAAATATCATTAAAACTATATCATGTAACTTTAATAACAAACTTAATTTTCATTTATAAATAATGTAGATTAACATTACCAATTAATCCTTGAATTTCCTAAAAAGTTAATAATACAATCCTATAGCAGGATAATATTTTTCAAACTAAACATAGAAACAGCACCAAAAATTCAACAAAACGAAGTGCAAAGTTGAGACGCAGTGGGCGGAGGGGGTTTAGCTGGTAAGAGTCCGGCACTATCTAGGTCCCCTTCCTAGGTGTCCATTATGGATTTTTCTCCCTGCGCCCATTAGTCTCAGGAAAAAAAAACCTAAAGCTGAAATAATAACAAGTAACAAAAAATATTGATTGTACTGACTTGTCGAAAATGAAATTCTACTTAATTGTTTGAAATTCGTTCAATAATTGCTATAGAGGATAAATCGCCTTAATTGTTATTAGTTAAATGAAAAGTCCCTTTTATATCAAACAAGTGACGCATAATTTCTGCTTGTTATTTTAATTCGTAGGTATATCGTGTCACGCGCCGACACGAAAAAACACAAACGTAAGCGCAGATATTTTCCGGAACGTCTAGTTTTTTTTACTTATCAATTTCGATTTGTTAAGTACAGAGTTAAATTTCGGTATAGTACGGAAGGAGTGGAGGTGAGGAGTGCTTTTGAAGGTGACTGATCCGGTTGGTGAGTTTGAACAACTCTTCAGGACAAACAAGGGCGCCAATCCCTGGTGCTACTCGTAAAATACCGACCTCTGCATGACACCCCGCAGTCGAGCAAGGTAAGCTTTTTCCGATTACATCTGCCTCACTACACTATACACGCTAATTTCGTATCTTAATACAATTAAAATAAATAAAAATATAGCACACAAAACCCCCGCGGGTTACTTAAATACAGAGGTGTCGGTTACGGTACTTACGGTAATGCGGTAATGGTAACAGTGTCGCGAGTGAAAAGCTTTTTTCCCATCCCAAAAAATGCCTAACACTAGGCGTGTTAGGCATTTTTTATATATGTAACAATAAGTTTTTACTATAGAATATCCATAAACATTAACTTCTTAGGTTATTGAACAGAAGTAGCTGCTCTACCTACTCCAATCATTGATATTATATGATTTTAATTAGATAGTCAACCCCACGGAGCATGGTCAACTCGCTCAGGGGTACTATTTTTGAAAGTGTCACTCTTTCAACTTCTTGTCTTCTTGCACTCGTCTTTGAGCGATTTTTGTATGGAAAAAAATCGCTCGTTTACGAACGGCGTCATTTCAAAAATAGCACTCCAGAGATTCTGTTACCATAAAATTATTAAAGAAAAATCAATA
Source organism: Elegia similella (assembly GCA_947532085.1). NCBI lineage: Eukaryota > Metazoa > Arthropoda > Insecta > Lepidoptera > Pyralidae > Elegia > Elegia similella. The sequence goes on from OX383939.1 coordinate 1,234,398, forward strand.
TTACTATATGTCACTGTCAGTTTTACTTGACATTTAACAATGCAGTGCAGTCGGTCGGCTTTAGTTTTTAAGTTTGATAGTTAGTTTGCGTCTTTGCTTCGATTGTATAAAATTTTGCCAGTAATTCCATTTTAACAGAGGGTAATTTATATATTATGGTGTTAAACAAGTGAAATAACAATATGGACGTAAAAATGTCCCCCCCGGAGCAGCCGGATCTTCTATTCTTCGACACATTTTCGCATGACACAAGCGAGGTACTGTATACCATCAATGAAGATCCGATTTTAACATAGTGTTTTATTAGAGAGACTAACAAAAAATACATTCAGGAATTATAATTATCGTCTCCAAAGCACCCACAACACGTTATGAAGGCTGAAAATTCATCTAGACATTTTGAATGTGGCTCTTTAAAGATAGACTATTGTGATATCGATTTCTATAGTATTTCTAGTAATTCTGTGTCAAATACTTTTAAAATTACATGAAATTAACGAGAAACATGTTTTTGCCTACAGGAGTTGAATTTGGACTTGGTGCAGTTTCCGAAATCAGTGTATGTAAGGGAAATCCGCATAATACCTTTGGGGGCACGAGTTGAAGGTGATTTTCCCGGTGGAGTGAGGCTTGGGGCAACAAATCCAACAAAGTTCCATATTGACTTCTTTGTGAATGACCTGAGCAAGCCAGGAGCATCTACATTTGAAGCTCTGGGCAGCTTGGACTATTGCCAGAATGGACAGATTCACATGGAGTGTGGAGCGGGTTTGGAGCAGCCGAGGATACCCACTGATGGCTTGGTCCTTAGAGGTTTGTTTAAAACTTTTGGCAGTTAACCCGTCAATCGCGGAAACGCAGACACAATGGAGTTTTTATTGTGGGTGCAGTATAATGATGCATACCGCATCTTCATGAAGCTTCCTCGCTATTGCAGTGCATCGGCCATGTTTGCCGAAGCGGGAATGCCCAACTTCTTTGCTATTATCAGGACACGTATATCTTCTTTTTGGGACAGATTGCGTAATTCTGGCAATAACATGCTCAAAGTCGTGAGCCAAGATTTGACAAGCCCGATGATGCAATACTGGATTAAAACGCACCGGGAATTAAATAAAAAATGACGGCTCCATACTAAAATATGTATGGTTAAAACAAACAGTACACTAACGTACTAAAATGTAAAATGTTTTAGATTAATTATTAATAAACATATATACACTTTATACTTTACATATTACAATCTTGTAACCTATCAGTAATATTTGTAATGGGTCTTTACCTTTAATAAAGAAATTATTATTATTATGCAGCCAGATCTGGCCTCTCGGGGGCTGAAGGATTAATAAGTTTATTTTTATAACAAGCTTTTAATCTAACTTGAAATGTACCTTGGTACTTCTTATCTTACATCAAATTTTGAAACAGTTGTTCTCAACCGATCGACCTGAAATTATGCATATTTATGTAACTCAGTGAGATAATGTTGTTGGAACGTGACCATAGGAACTCCTTAACTAAACAAGATTAACAATTGTCATGGAAAGCAATTCACTCATAATAAGATCTAAAGGCCACAACCAGCATGTTATTAGAAAATTAAAATAAAATAGTGGGTACCTAACACCATCGCCTATTGACATAATTCCTTCGTCTGTTGCCCATTCCCTAAATCGGATTTTATGATCAGTGTGAGTAGAGAAGCAGCTGGTACATTCTACATTTTTCTTATTATCCGGACTAGCACAGAAGCTTTGAATAATGTACCAGGAAATATAAGTATAAGCAAAATATTATGTTATCAAGTCAATCTCGAAGAAATTGATATCTTAGTTATGTATTTGATATGACTTATAATCCGAAAATCCGAATACAAAGTACATAGTATGTTTACCCACTTTTAGGTTGAGAAACAAAGAGGTGAAGTGGTTTTAAAACCTAAACTGCTGGTTTCAACTTTGATTAAATCTGTGTTGATATTAACGTTTAGTTTAAAGGGTAAGACCTGTCCAGTTCTTACCAGCAATATGCTGTATATTTTCTACCTACCTAGCTGCCCGACACCCATCACAGCCTTACTCCACCTTCCATTGTTCCTTCTATCCAGATGTCTAATTAAATCATTAAAACTCCTGAGACAAAATAGCATGTGAGTGACCTGTTTTCAAAATATAATGTCTAATTAAATTTATATATTCATAAACAACAATACTGCTTTTGAATATTGTGACATCTAATGCCTATGTCTTAAACTAAACAGTCTAATCAATGTTACATTTACAGATAAATAAATATTAGCAATAAATTTGATTAACATAAAATTATTCAATAAGGAAACCAATATTAATTGTAGGAGTACCATCCAGTCAACATTTTTTTACAATTGTTTGTGCATAGACAATATAGGAGCGTTTCTCTACTAATGGTGTCCTTATACCTCTTTTATTTTTCTCCTCTTCTTTTATGATATAACACAGCAAATGAGTCACCTGATGGTAAGCAATCAATGCCCATGGACTACTGCAACACCAGGATGTGACAAGAGCGTTGCCGGCCTTTCAAGGATTTGGGGGTGGGGAAGGATGGGCCTCTGGCTCTCTCACTCACTGATCGAAGCTTACAAGCGGTAAAGATTCTGCTTAAACTTCAATTTTCTGAGAGAGTGTGGTACTTCCCCGGAAATGAAATAAAATAGGATTCTATTCAAATTTGGATATCATGTATCTCTTTTTAAATGTCATATTAATTTTTTTAATATTTGCGAATCGATAATGAGCTGGCCCATTTATGCTACTAGCAAATATAAATTTTGCCGGTACAAGGACAAGAGGATCCAGGAGGTTCAGTTGTGGTAGAGCCACATGCTCTATCACAACTAAACCTGCTGAATCCTCTTATCCTTAGTAGTCCTTGTAGTAAGTCCTGCCCAGTTCCATTTAAGAGTTGCAACCCTAGAGAGTAGTGGTTACTTGATATGAAAATACTGACTAGTACACACATATTGTAGTGGATTTACTATATATTAGTAATTGTTATTATTTACACATTCAAGTTCTGGTTTCACTAGGGATTCGGCCGAAATTGAGACCCAAACCAAAGGTTCGGTTTTGGAACTGTATATCCTGCTTCAGTTGGTCTCTAATTTATAACAATATTGGTGTTTGTCCTACCATCCTTAGTCCTAAACCAGGATCAAGACTTCTGACAAGACATTTTTAGGGTTGTAATTATATCTTTCATTAAATGGTGTAAAAGCAATAAAATAAGGTTCTCTTTTTATACAAATCAAAAGTCGATCTTGTCTATTCCAGGTTGGTACACCACCATCACTTTGGCGGTTTATGGGAACCTCACCCAAGTGGTCCCGGAGACTCCAGTGGGCGCCAATCCTCCACCAAACATTCAGCGCCCCTCAATCACCCGGGAAGTCGCTCCAGTAGCGCCTACCAACGTGCCGCCACCCCAAGGCGACTGGAACCAAGAGGCTCCGAATCCCATACCTTCCTACACTGGCAATGTTGCTGTCAGCAACCCTGACGCTTACGGGCCCAACAACTACCCTGAAAATTACGATAATCAGATGTACAGGAATGAGTATTATGAAAACGAACCTCCGAAAGATCCAAGGTACCATCATGTTGATATGGAGTGGGATAAAGAGAGACGAGATATCAGCTGTGAAAGAGACAGCGACAGATTGCGCCATAGCCCGCGATCGCTTGAGCATGACAGAGACAGAGACAGGAGGGATGGAAAGAGTAGGAGGCGGTCTTTGGAACGGGGAAGAAGCCGCGAATGTTCAAGGCATCGCAGCAGAGATTTGGACCGTATTGATAGACTCCATTCACGGTCTAGAAGTCGCGATAGAGATTATGTAGTGAAGGGAGAATATAGACCGTTGAGTCGGTCGAGGTCTAGAAGCATCGATAGGGATAGAATAAGAGCAGTGTCTACTGATAGGGATTGGGATCGCGGGTCTTATAAGAAGGATGACTATCGTCGACACCGCGATACTTCATACGATCGCTCCCGCGGAGGATCTTATGAGAAAGATTCCGGTTCTTATGAACGTCGTTCGCCTTACGACAAGAGAGCTCCGTCTTATGAGCGCAAAATGTCTTACGAGAAACGTGGACCGTCTTATGAGAAAAGGTTATCGCCATATGACAAGCGTGGTTCTTCGTATGAACGCCGAGCGCCATCTTACGAGAAACAAACTGGTTATGATCGGAAGAGACATTCTCCTTACGGACGTATGAGGGGATCTAGTTACGGGAGTAGATCTCCTAGTCGTGACGACCCTCGGAAGAGACCTAGGACTCCACCAGGGGAAAGCAGCCGCAGACCCTTGTCTCCAAGAGAAGGCGAATCCAGTCCTATCAACTCTATCAGATCAGAGGAGACAGGGGACTATGACAGAGGCAGTAAGCAAATCCCCAGAGTTGAATTCTACCATCAGAGTTACCGTCACAAGACCTCAATAAGAAGTCCTTCTCAAGAGGTTGAAGCTCCACCTTACGTTGATCAAAAACATTCCAGCCTTGTCACTGTTCAAATCGTAGATAATCCTCCAGCTCCAAAAGTTATTGAATCACCAGCTCGTCATCCAGAAGAGGAGATATCAATGGATGCTGAACAATTCGAACCTATTTTATCAGATGAGGATATCTGTGACGATCTAGAAAGTCCATACATGGACGTAGATTATGATGTAAATGAATATGTCGGTGCTGAGGATATCATCAAGTATTACAATCCCTTCAAAGCTGAATGGAAGAGGTATGAATATGTCAACAAAATTCAGTTGCTTTCTACAACTAAAAAGGAAGGAGTAAAAGATGTAATGAGTGCTACTTTCGATGAGTTGTGTGATGCAAGCCCTGATTTGTTCAAAATATGGGACATGACTAAGTCTGGGGAGAAAAGAGAACAGAAATTCTTGGCGAATACTTTCACTGAGATCGATAACCCTGCTAGGGAAGAGTGGGTACACCAATGCGAACAACTATTCAGTTCTTTAACGAATGTTTGCAAGAATACTGACATCATTTTACGTATTTTCCGTGACAAAACAGAAGATGATGAGTTTGATAATATCTACAGCATGTTACTGACTTTTTGTAAGATAGGTCTGAGTTTTGACTGCGCATTGGCTCAGCAACTTCCCACTTATAAGATACGGCACATGAAATGTGGTATTCGCCTTGCTGAAGCACTCATGTCGCATCGCCATAACGGACAAGTTATGAAAGTTCTACTCAAAGCAGGCATAGACATGCCAATGTTACTTTTAGAAATGTATGCTAAGGAATATATGGCTTTGAGTATTAGACTTATGATTTTGAAATCGCTAAACGCTTGTTTGTCTTCTAAGGAATCCATGGATCATTTTATGAAGGACGCAGTGTTCCCGAAATTTAGTAAAAAAGAAAATGAAAGTGACAGAAAACCGAAAAATGGATATCAAGCTTTGATATCGATAATGCAGACAAATCCACTCGCTAGAATTAAGTTCTCAACCAGTGCATTGATAAAGAAACTTAACGTCTATGAACTGTTGTCTAAACTATATACTTTAGTCCTCAATTTTAATAAAGCGGCCGCAGAGAAGCCTGATAATCAGAATGAAGATGCAGAACTAACAGAAAGTGACACCGACTTTATAGTAAATTCTTTAGAAGAAATCCTGTACATGTATCGGACACAGTGTTTCCACTTATCCCAACCAAAAAGGTTTCTACCCGTATCAGCACAGTTTGAGATCAATAAGGAATGTTCCAATGAGATTTTGCTTGAATTCTTCAATATCCATCACATCTTAGAAGTCTTCCTCTACTTGCTAACCTGCCCTACGACTTGCAACAACCTAGTTGTCATCAGTCCTATCCACGATTTGATCTATGAACTTGTAAATTCCCAAAATGGTCTTAATTTCCTTTACAACAATATGGAGATGAGTGAACTACTTTTCAAAACTTTAGCACAGCCTTATGGTCAACAGAACTCGGAGGAGTTTTTATACCCTCACGATTTGAGCAACTACAGCGAATTACAAATTCTTGGACTCGAAATGGCGTATAGATTGAAAGCATTGTATTATTTACAATCAATCTGTGATTTACAAGCCGGGAAAGTCGATGAAAATGAACTTATTGATCGATTGCAACTGTTATATTGCCTGAGTTTCGGCAGTATTGGGAAAACTGCTGTTCCTGAAATAATCGTCATGGGTGACAATGCCGAATGTCTCATGCAAGTTTTTGAGAATGATGTGAAAAGCAAAACTAAGAACGAATCTCCATCAAAACAGAAATCTCCAGCTAAAGGTTATGCAATTGAGTTGATCGTTGCCGCTGTGAGGTATTCTGCTAATGTACCATTTTTGAAGAAGTATGGACAAAGATTGATTGCAGTTTCCAACGATCATGATAGATTTGAACCTAGTGTATCAAGCGTCTTGCAAGAGGTTATACCCTATCTAAAACCAGTTGAGAAACCAAGTCTTTTATCAGGAGAGGATATGGCTGAATGTGTCGAGATTTTAAAATCCAGTATGGAGCATTCTCCAGACCTGCCTGGAGAATTGATGATCTGCCTAAGAATACTAAGGCATTTCTGCATATCGGACTATGACAACAACGTCCCTATTACCAGTGAATCAGCATCGGAGGAGTATGTTGAACTGAAATACAAGTACAATGTTTTACAGCTATTTTCGCTTGATGGTGTAGCACATTTGGCTGGGGTGTTGGACCGTTTGGCCACGCATTTCGAGCAGCCTAGTATGCATACTTCGTTCTTCGCATCTGCACGAGGACTTCAACTTGCTCAGATCATACTGCCTTGTCTAAGGTTGCTTGATGAGATGTTGGCAAGAGTCGTACGATGCCGTGGTCCAAGGTTCAGAGACTTAACAGCTGCACCAGTAATTTTGAAGACTTATGGAATCGTGAAAGCCTTTCCAGTAGGTTCCGTAGGGTATAGGACAGCGGCAAAAGCAGCTGAAGCCGCGGTCAGAGCATTGCTAGCATACGCTCAACCAATAGCAGACGATGCTAATGACGGAGACTCCATCCGCCGAGGACCTTGGACTTCTCTATGTTCAGAAGTGATTAACTACACAATGACTGCTCCATACACCTTCGTTCCTGGGCTTTTGGTCTTTTCGGAGTTGCTACCACTACCCTTACCAATGCAAACAAAGACCGCTCCAACTGAAAGAGAGCTAGCTGATGCAGCGAATGAAAGACGGCTATGGTCGGCTCATTTACATGCTTTATCCAACGATCTAATAGATATGATCCAGATCATATGCATGTCCACTTACAGACCAGTTGTGCATATGTTGAGAAGGGTTTGCGTACAAATTGCGGATTTGGCGCCCAACACGGCTGCGACAGTAGCCAGAGCGGCAGTTGGCGCCGTGACCAGGGAATTCAAGACTGGAGAGCCGGCTACGGCTAGTGCAGCAAGGGTTTTAGGATTCCTGGCTTGTCTAGTCTCACACACACCTGTGAAATGCGCTGTGTTACATACTATGAACTCAGGAGGACCTAAGGCTTTGGACATTCAGAATGCCTTATGCGGAGTTTTGTGTTTAGTGAACGGTTCCAATGAACATTTAGCCGCTCAAGAGTTCGCTGCGCATGCGTTAGCCGCTTTCTGTGACGTGGAAATCACATTGACTCCACTCAGTACGAGTCAAACTGATCAGTTGCTTGCCAACTCTTTGCCGAACAAAGATGCCTTAGCAGCTTTCTTGGAAGCCTCGGTGAATTGTCTGGAATCTAATGCTAAAACTTGCGCTGTGGCATCCTCAATTCTACGAGCATATTTCGTGTTGGCTGAACATGAATATGGATTCCAACAGTTCCGAAAATTCGTGACGAAGAAGCGGGAATCGTTGGGGAAGTTTTTCAAGTGGGCTTTGGAAGGAATAGGGGAGGATAGGGTGGAGTGCCTGAGCCTGTACATAGACCTGATAAGGATCTTGAAGGTAGAGGAAGGGGAGGGGCCTGTGGGAAGGAAGTCCATGCTGACGCTTGCTGAGATGGCGGACATGGTGGGCTATTCGCCGACGGAGGAAAATCATCCTGTTTTGACTTTGGAAAAGATTTTGAAGGTAAGCATTTTCAATTTTTTTTTCATGGTAATATTTCTTATAGACTTGCTAGGTCTCCATAAGACTTCAAGAAAAAAATATCCCAACATAGACAATAATCTGTCCAGTTGTTCCTGTTAATCATGTTATTTGTGGTGAAGGTGTGTTCATAAGGTTTGACATATAATCTTCCTTTTACCAGGACCGAAACTCCGACGACGACGCAGTGGCCAACGCAACATTCCTCTCCTCTCACCTACAAAAGCTGACACTCCCAGAAGAACCCTCCACGCCCCCCTCGGACCCTGATTGTAGTCTCCCTGCGCCTGAGACCCTCGTGCAACAGTTCGCAGCTCGTACTATGTATGCTATAGGGGAAGCCAGTGACGAGAGGCTGACTTCTAGTTATTGGCTTAACGTGCCGTCGGCGAGTGGCGAGGATGACGTCAATGATAATGAGCTGGTAAGTCCCTTTCTTCTTCTAAGACAGTAGTCTAACTGACTTTCCTAGAGGAACCTATCTTCAGACCCTAACTGCAGTCTCCCCGCGCCAGAGACGCTTGTGATAAACCAGTGACGAAAGATTTACAATAAGTGGTTTTATGTGCTGAAGGGGTAGGCCTTTCTTTCTTTTTCTGTCTCTTTCGCTAATACAATAGTGGCAGCTAACACTCATAGAAACCCTTCAAGCTTTCTCAGACCCCGATCATTGTCTCCTTGCGTCTGAGACCTAAGTACAACAGTTTTGCTTTATGGTAATCAAATTTGCTAATTAATATCATGTGTCATGAACACTTATGATAATAATTTTTAGCTAGATGCTTTCAAAATCAGACAGATTTTTCAAAAGTGATGAGTTCTGTGTTCTAGTCATTATGCCAGCTGCCGGATCCCAGGCTTGATCGATCTCAGGTCAGGTCAAGATGGAAAATGATCTTTTTCAGATTGGCCTGCCTCTTTGATATTTATCTATCATTTTCTTCCTTTACCTTATCCCACTTTTCATGTGATGTTGGCACAGTATGTCAGTTTTCTCCATTTTGTTTTGTCACCTACCATAGCTTTTGTCACTTCTTTTTTGACCATACTCTATATTGGATATTTATCTATTTATTTATTTATTTGTATTAGATAAACCTACAGTTATTATAGTTTAACAAAGTAAAAGAGATATATTAAGTTTCCTCACATAACTTATACAAACTATCGAACAGAACAAAAAGTTTTACGTTTGTTTGTTTTTTCGTGTGTGTAAGTGGGTAACACTGGTGTCAGATTTTTGAAGCTATCTAGAGGCGTCTGACATAGTTTAACGACTGCCATCAAAGATGACAACAGCCGGGACCAACGGTTTAACGTGCCTTCCGAAGCACGGAGGAGCTCGAAATATTTTTATGCCATTTGACCGCAAATGGCATAAAAATATTTCACAGGCCAGGGTTCCTTAACATGCATGAGCGGTGTCAATGCTCAGGACTACTAGGCCATCGGTTCCTCAAAGTTTTATTTAAAATAAATCGTTGTCTTATACAATTTACAACGTGATTTTGAACCTCCTAGCTATATTGGAGTCTCGGAATCAGAATTCTTTATGAAATATAGAATTTCTAGAAAAAAAAGCTGAAAATCGAATCCAAAAATTAGGTTTCCCATACAAAGTCGCCGATCAGCTGGACGATTTTCTATGGGAAGTAAAATTTTTATTTTCTTTTTTTACCTTTTTTTCCTGCAATTCTGTATTCCATTAGGGATTCTGATTCCCAGATTTCGATATAGCCAGGAGGTTTTAAATCACGCTGTGTGTATTTATCCTCACTAATCCTTACTAATATTGTAAATGCGAAAGTGAGTTTGTTTATTTGTTTGTTTGTTACGCTTTCACGCCGTAACTACTGAACCGATTATCATGAAATTTTGCATACAAGTTCTCTGGAGTACGGAGAAGGACATAGGCTACCTTTTATCTCGGGAAAAAGAACTATTCCCGTGGGATCGACATCGACGCGGGCGAAAGCTAGTTCTAAAATATAGTATCGTTGAATAAGTGTCCCATGTGACGTGTGCGACTTGTCCATAATATATGTATTGATTGTCGTCGCAGTCCTGATGGTAAGGTTGTGTCAGGTGTCGTGCGACGTCATGGAGGTGGCCAACGTGTACCTGTGCGGGGGGGGCGGCGCGGACGGCGTGGGCGGCGCCGTGCGGCGGCTGGCCGGCTGTCTGCACGCGCGCCCGCGCCCCGCCGCCAGCGACACCACGCGGGCCGGTAACTACACATACTACCACATACTACCTCACTTACTACAGACGGTGCCTTCACACAAAACAGAAGAACAGTTAACGTTTCAAATATCCACAACCTGGAGGATTCTCGAGTTCGGAGTATTTTGCGATCTCTCTAAAGCATTTGATTGTGTAGATCATCAGAGAATTCGGCTCGAGCTTCGCCAATACGGTTTTGATAATAAATCATTAGAACTAGTCCAATCTTATTTAACAGATAGGCTTCAATCTGTCGATATAAATGACATTAAATCAGAGGGTTTTAATCTCAAAATCGGCGTACCGCAAGGGTCAATCTTAGGACCTTTTCGTTTTCTAATATATGTTAATGATTTGCCTTATATGGTTGAAAAACAAGCTGTCATTACTATGACAGCTTGTTTTTCGGCAAACAGTACTCTGTTTGCCGATGACACATCTCTGCTATTCAAAATGAACCGCCACAGCGATGATACTAGTGCAAATTGGTTTTCAGCCAATAATTTTACTCTTCCTTCCTAAAAATCAACAAATGGTTATATATTATTACTTATTTTTTGAATTGTGCACATAGTTATGATGCTAAGAGTAGCTAACAAAAAAAATTATTATGGTTGCTATATAATTGTATGGAAAGCAAAAATAAGGGGCCCAACACTGATGTCAGATTTTTCACGCGGCCGAAAGGCATCTGACATAGTTTAACGACGGCCATCAATGATGAAAGCCGGGACCAACGTGCCTTCCGAAGCACAGAGGAGCTCGAGATATTGTTATGTCACTTGCGGTCACCCATCCCAGTGGGGACTGTACCCAGGGTTGCTTAACCTGCGTAAGCGTTAATTATGCTCACGCCCACGGCTTCTCGTTGTACACCCATTCGAATAATTAATCAAAGATAGGGCTCATTAAGATTTACATGCGGAAGCTCGATTGAACTCCAGGTCCTAAGCGTGAGACTACAGACCCTAATAGCCTGTTTACACCTACCGAGTAGAGTGGCAAGACAGTAAAATGCCACGCGGCCGAGACAGTGCTGCGGCTGAGTGAGTGTTTACACGTATTTTTTTAAGGTTGTGGTGAGACAGTCAGTCAGTTCAGTTTGTAAAAGAACAAGTGACGCTGACATGGATCGCATTTTTTTTATTAGAAAGTGTATATTAAATTACCATTATAAGTAATAATAATAATAGTTATAGTACTATTATAATAATTAATGGGTATCTCTTGGATGGGCATGTAACATTCTTGTCTTCATCGTCTCTTATCATCAGGTGAGATGGGAGACAAATGACTAGGTACTATAAACAGAAATTGAATTGTTGTGTCAAAATCCCATTTCCCAGCCATTATTTACGTTTTCGATACTTGAACGCAAAATTCGCGGAATAAAGTGGCGTCCGTATTGAGTGGTGATTAATCGCCGAAGCACGCCGAGTGCCTGTTTAGATCCACCACGTGAGCGAGCGAGACAGTACGGGAAAGCGGGAGCTGGTACTCGGCCTGGTAAGTAGAACAGGGTCTGAGTGACTCTCGCCACTTGCTAGGTCGAGCATCCGAGTGCTAGGCCGAGGGCATTGTCTCGCCGCTCTACTAGTTGTAATCTGGCTATAAGTAAGAACAGCACGATAGTGAGTCCTGATGTTGGCGAGCTCCGTGGCGCATAGGTTAACACGCCAGCCTGCGACACGAGGGCCCCGGATTCTCATAACACAAGTCTGGAAATTACTTTGGGGCTAGCTCGATCTGTGTGATTTGTCCGTATATTAAATTTAATATTATTTATGTATAATGTGTGTGTGTGTCAGTGGCGCTGGCGCGCGTGCGCGGCGAGGCGGGCGCGGACCTGTTCCGCTCGCGGCCGCCCAACACCTCGCGCCCGCCCTCGCTGCACGTCGACGACTTCACCGCGCTGCACACGCCCTACACCAACGTGCTCGCCAGGTACCTCTCACAGACATGCACCCCCCACCAACGTGCTCGCCAGGTACCTCTCACAGACATGCACCCCCCACCAACGTGCTCGCCAGGTACCTCTCACAGACATGCACCCCCCACCAACGTGCTCGCCAGGTACCTCTCTCCCAGACATGCACCCCCCACCAACGTGCTCGCCAGGTACCTCTCACAGACATGCACCCCCCACCAACGTGCTCGCCAGGTACCTCTCACAGACATGCACCCCCCACCAACGTGCTCGCCAGGTACCTCTCACAGACATGCACCCCCCACCAACGTGCTCGCCAGGTACCTCTCACAGACATGCACCCCCCACCAACGTGCTCGCCAGGTACCTCTCTCCCAGACATGCACCCCCCACCAACGTGCTCGCCAGGTACCTCTCACAGACATGCACCCCCCACCAACGTGCTCGCCAGGTACCTCTCACAGACATGCACCCCCCACCAACGTGCTCGCCAGGTACCGCTCACAGACATGCACCCCCCACCAACGTGCTCGCCAGGTACCTCTCTCCCAGACATGCACCCCCCACCAACGTGCTCGCCAGGTACCTCTCACAGACATGCACCCCCCACCAACGTGCTCGCCAGGTACCTCTCACAGACATGCACCCCCCACCAACGTGCTCGCCAGGTACCGCTCACAGACATGCACCCCCCACCAACGTGCTCGCCAGGTACCTCTCACAGACATGCACCCCACACCAACGTGCTCGCCAGGTACCTCTCTCACAGACATGCACCCCCCACCAACGTGCTCGCCAGGTACCTCTCTCCCAGACATGCACCCCACACCAACGTCTTCACCACGTACCTCTCTCATAAACATGACACCACCACCAACATTATTCTTTCATCAGAGATTGACACAAATATTTAAAACTGTCTTCTGTTATTTAACACAGTCTATCTGGGATCCCAAGCCGACCCCCGGTCCCCGGATCTTGGGTTCCGAAGCATCTCAGGGGAGGATGTAACCGAGAACACGCTTAAATGATAGAGACATCAATAATCTGCAATTATTGATACTTTAGATTACATTAATGCAATTTTGGTAAGGATTCCTAACTTATTGAAAATAAAATATAGCCTATGTTACTCATCGATAATGTAGCTTACTGGATGACATTTTTTTAATGTCAAACCAGTAGTTTTAAAATTTATCCATTATAAAGTCCCAAATCTTACCATTTTAAAATATCAGTCTAAATTAGTTTTATTAAACAAAATACTAATTTATTTAATAAGACTTAAATAGTATATCATTATTAATGTTTAAAAAAACATTTTCTCAGGATTATGTCTTAAGGCTTCCTCAACTACAAGTGCACATAATTTGTGTATGAATATTATATTAGTAATGATTTACACATTTCATCGGTTTTGGATTCTGCTGAAAATGGCACCCAACCGAAAGTTTGGTTTTGTTTGTTTCGGTGAGCCTCTAGTTTTAAATGATTTCACTGTGTACCTAAAGATTTCGGAATCAATTTTTTCCATAGATGGCGGCACTGTGACGAAAAGTATTTTTAACAGCACCTTTCAAAATCCACCAATCATGTTTAATCATAATTTGAATATATGTATAACGTCTTATAAATCGATGAAAACCGGCTGCACGCACGAAGTGCCACGTTCGTCGTTTGTAAGCGAGAGCGCGGAACAAGCGATAGAGACGCACGTTTGGCCTTAGCGTTCAGCTTGTGACGCATCTATCTTTCTTTCACTGTTATCACGTAACGTAAACTGACTTTACAGCCAACCATATTTTTATGATTGGTGGATTTCGCACAGTGTCGTCACCTAGGGAAAAATCGTTTCGGAAAAGTCAGATAGAATGTAACAATGATGTTTGTCGATGCGGGCCGGGCAGGGGCGTGCGGAGGGGCGCGGGCGGCGCGGACCGCGGCCGCTTCGCCTCCGCCGCGCCGCAGCACCCGCACTACAAGCCCATGTGAGTATGCTCTGTTCTCGTCTGCATGGGTAGGCACCAGCATCACAACTTTTGAGGACTCTCTTCTCGATAGAGCTCATTCAACGTTAAAGCTCTATCCTCTATGCCTTTTGACATCCTGTCGTATCCTCCCGGTACGAAGCTGTTTTCCTCACTTTTATCCAACTTTCTCTGAGCTACGCCTTTTGATATCCTGTCCCATCCTGGTACGTCGCTGTTCTCCTCAATTTTCTCCAACTTACTCTGAGCTACGCCTTTTGATATCCTGTCCCATCCTGGTACGACGCCGTTCTTCTCAATTTTCTCTAACTTTCTCTGAGCTACGCCTTTTTACATCCTATCCTATGCTGGTACGACGCTGCTCGCCTCACTTTTCTCCAACTTTCTCTGTCCTATTCATCAATTGCTTTGCCATATTAACCTCATCTAGATCAGTACTCCGCAAAGTGTGTGCCAATCTGACGAGCTCTGTGGACTATTAGTAGTCATCGTGCCATCCTCTGTCTGCTCTGGCCAAGTATGGCTCCGGTAGTACAGAGAGAGTCATGCTCCTGCAGTGGAGACTAAAAAGAGCTGATGATGACGACGATGTCAGGCTGCCACGCCGCCCCCGGGTTCGATCCCCGATCATATCAAAATGTTAAAAAAAAAAATTCTGATTGGCCTGGGTCTTGGATGTTTATCTATATATGTATTTGTTATAAGTATCGTTCAGTTAGTATCGCATAACACAAGTCTAGAACCTACTTTAAGGCAAGCTCAATCTGTGTGATTTATTCGTATATATTTATGTATATTTAACCTACGCGAAAAGACAAGGAGCTGGTTTACATTTACGTATCTTCTTTTCTCCCTGAACAGAATTTTCAACCTATTACTTCCTACTTTACTTACCTATATAGTTGTCTAGCCTTTAGACACCGATCTAGACTAAATTTAACAAAATATGGGAAGGCAGCCGTGTAAAGATAACCAAAGCTTGTAAGCTGCCTCTTTTTAATGCTTATCTTTAAGGCGATACCACTGTAAATAAGGTCGTTCTGAACCTTATTTATCTCGCAAAATACTTAAATTAGGAGTTTCAAATCTAAGTAATATGATTTTTGACTATTTTATCTCCAAAAATTGAAGATGAAAACACGTTTTGATAAAATTTTCGCGATAGAAATATTTTTTGAAAAATGGTCTTCGTTCGCAGAGTTTTTGTTATTGTAGCTCAAATGCGACGAATGAAATAATGATTTTTAGACTAAAAGATAGGTTATTAGTAGTTCATCAAAATGTTAATATGAAAATACAATTAACGGGTCTGATTTTATATAAAATAAAAATAACGAATTTGGCGCTTACGTTTTTTTCTTTGAGCGACTCGAGACTATCTCCTATCTCATCATTCACGGGCTAAACCGCCAAGCGCTATCCCTTGCGCGCACTTGATCAGTCCTTTGCCGAGCGATGGTACCAAACATTTGAGGCCTCGTCTTAAGGAATATTCAGAACTATATTTCTTATTGTGCCTTTTTAATTCGTACTAACATTATTACGTAACTAAACTGTCTTGCCGACTCAGGCGCGGACGCGGCGCGTGGGAGATGGGTGGACAACATTTCGGACACTTTGGGCCTGGCTCGCAGTATATGATGGGTGAGTTTTCCTTCTATTGTTATGCCAGTATTTCACAGTTACATAAAAAAATAACAATTGTCCTACAATTCCTGCTATCTTACTATAGTTCGACCTATAAACCATAGATATTATTGTACAGGAATAGATATCTCGGGCGGCACGCGCTCTTCAAGCTAGTTCCAAAAATCTTCGTTAGATGGCAGTAGGTCCACTGCTAACTAATCAGAATATTACAATTGTTATCGAAAATGCTTATATTGTTAGTTGTAGTATGGATATCTGTCAAATGTAGCACGTAGCGCCCCCTGTACACAGAGGCCGCAACTCTACTTTGTATGAAACGTCGTGGACACGTGAAATATGGTGACAAAACACCACCATGGTGAAGCTAAGCCCTGTCTGAACGATAGAGGAAACGGGAGTTGATAATAATGCCATGCAGATAATTCGAAACTCGTCAACTGCTGCTTCCACCTCGCATTCCTTTCAACGGGAAGTTCAAACGCCATCGACAGGCAGTTCATCTCCACACCTTGGATCCTAAATAGTTGCGTACAGTAAGTTTTTAAAGCAACTTTCTTCCACGTACGCTAAAGTTGTGGAACGAACTCCCTGCCATGTTTCACCAAGAGACTACAACATGGGGTTCTCCAAAAAGGGCGGGAAGATTTCTTCAGAGCCGGCAACGCGCGAAGGCATCTCTGATGTTGTTAACGTCCATAGGCTACGGTGACTTTCCATCAGGTGGGCCGTATGCCTGTTTGCCTACTTAATTGTAGAAACAAACGGACCCAAAACCAGACGGCATCTTAAGATGCTCTTCGGATCTCTAGAGAGATTATAACTCCCCCTCTCAACTATGCGTGTACCTATTTATATGCTTGTGGTGCTTAAGAGCCCGGGGTCCGCAAGTTCATATTGTTCACATTGTTGTATGTTTTGCAGGAGGCATGGGCTGGGGCGGCGCGCGGATGCAGCGCGGCCCGAGACATCGCACGTTCATGCGATAATGTGCTCTATTCCAACCGCATATAGTTTAACTTTATGTATGTAGACTAAGTACAATATTATAATAAATAAAATATATTAGACAATTGTATGCTTTCTTCTTTTCAATTCGCTCTAGTTATATCCTATGAAAATTCGAAATAAACGATGAACAGTTTGATCTCTTACCTGGTACTACTTAGGTACACCAGAAAATTTTAGGATTTACCTAGTCAATGCTTTTATGAGTACACAGTTGGACGAGCTCTGTGGCCTAGTGGTCACATCAGGCCATGCTACCACACCTGAGTTCCCCGTTTCGATCCCCGTACAGGCTTAAATGAAAAATTTCTAAATTGGCCTGGGTCTTGGATGTTTTTCTATGTATTTATTATAAAATATAGTATCGTTGAGTTAGTATTCCATAACACAAGTCTCGAACTTACTTTAGGGCTAGCTCAATCTGTGTGATATGTCCTTATTTATATATTTAGAGTTAAATGTCGACTAACTAAAAACATCGAGTTCAATGAGCTGTTATTATTGCATAATATTTGACAGCAGGAACACTAAAATTATTATCTTATGGAAACTATTTCAAAATTCGCGTAACACTGACTTTGGACTAGTTGTGTTAGGTTTGGAGATGAAAGGAAACAATCGTAGAAAATTTAGAAACAAATCAACTTTATTATCAAGATGAAAAAGATCAAATCATATATATTATATATCATAAGCTTACGAAACAGATATGTTAACTGCGAACAGATCACAGTACTGCACTAACGTAACCCTTGGCTATAGCTTACGCAAACAAACTATACAACGTAACCGAATCCATACATATACAATACATATACATATAAAATAAACACTAGAATAATCACGTGAACTAAATATAACGATGTAAAATTTACAGTTAATATAATATTCCACCGAGAATTTCCCTTTAGCGTTTTACTGTAATTGTCTTTGTTTTTTTGTGTTTTTTAATTAATTAAATGGTAAAACATCTCACTAGCATAGTTCATATTTACAAGCGCGTGGGCGCAGTCCTTTCATTGTATAAAACTATCACTCGCGACATGGCACGTGGCCGCTATGGCCTGGGTGGCCCGTTGTGGCCTGGGCCGTGGCCCGCTGTGACACGACATGGCCCGACGAGGCCGGCAAGGCCTTCTAAGGCCCGCAGCCGCCACACTAGTCGCCGGGGTGCTCGGGGCACGATCTGTTCACTTCAAACCATTGGTCTATACATCTGAAATAAGAAATAAAACGATCGTTAATATTTTTCTGAAAGTGATGGTTGCCAATGTTATCAATGAGTAGCTAAACAAAAAAAAAATATTTTTGTCTTTAAAACATTTAGCAAAAACTGTGAAAATAAAACCTTTCAAAGGACACAATGCAAAAATCTTTTACAAGAACAAGAGTCATTCGGTTTCTCACATATTAGACGGACGTTTCTGGACCAGCGAAGAATAAATTTTTTTTTTCTAATTCATAGTCTAGTCATTGTCTATAGACAGTTTAGTTAGGACATTGCAGGCTTTGAATGATAATAAAGATGATTCCGTGCTTCGGAAGGCACGTTAAGCCGTTGGTCCCGGCTGCTATCTGGTAGTCATTAAAGGAAGCACGTCAGAGCCGAGAAGCGGTTCCGAAGAACTCTGACACCAGGGTGTGCATGGTCGATTGACCGTGACACCTACACTAAATGATGATGATGATAGACATAATATTACTTTGTTGACACTTGTGCCGGCATACCGACATATATCATGTGTGTCTTTCACGTGTGTAAGCGACACACGCGAAAGACACACATGATATATGTGGGCTTTCATTCTTCATTCGACATTAAAAATCTTTTGCTTATCAACAACATAAGCTATATAGAACACAAACTTAACCCCAGCTTAAACTATCGGCGACCTAGATCGGCCCTAGCTTATCGGGCTTCGACAAAAGCTCTACAAACGTTTTGAGATAGAGTGCACGCCGCAAGATAGGCCACACAATGCTTGCACATATAAGGTTAGAATGAGGGCACCAAGCTGAAAGCAGGTCAATATATTCCCAGACTAAGAAAAAAATTGGAATCGTTGGGTAGAACCAACTGTCTAAGCGTTAAAATAAAATTGAGCGTACCAAAAAATATAGAATACGAAATATCATTTTGGCTTTCTCTTTTCATACTGTGAAAATATAAGAGACAGGAACACTATCTTTCTCTTTCATACAAATGGTACGGGATGAGATAGAGGACATACGAGTCGTCCTTATGGGCACAAAGTCGTCTTCACGTTGTTGTATGAAGATGAGATCTCCATAGGGTTTTTTTAAGCCTTAGTTTAATAAAACAACATTTCAAATATTCAACCAAAAATTATAAATTTGAGTTTTATCGTTTATGCACTATAGCATCTGCATTGAGTCAGGTTTATTTTTTCTAATATATCCCACAAAAAGATTTACAAAATGAATGAACCTACATGAATTCAGATACATGTATTCATACGAGTCTGATTTCAGGTGGACTCATTATTTTTTCAAACCCTTTAGTGGGGTTATAATGGCTGATATGTACGCCGTACAAGGTAAATACAAGAGAAAGAGTGGTATTTACCCCTTATGGTAGATGCAAAGGCAGGGCAGGCGCGCGATGGTGTCGCCAGCACTCAGCTCCTCCAGGCAGATGACGCACTCGCCCTTCGAGTCGCTCAGGACGTCCTCTGGAAAGTTCACAATTTACAACTCTATGTAAGTATGTATACGTACATCACGGACTTTATTAGAATAAAAACTTTCAATGAACTGAAAAGTTCTTTCGTTATGAAAGTTGGAATACCGTTTCTTTTGCGGTTTTTGCAACAGTTGTTTTTATTTGGCCAAGTATTTTTTATGTTATTACTTCAGAAAAAGAAAATTACATTTTTGAAAGACTATGACTAGTGTATTGTTCAACGAATACATGTTTTATGTATATATATATATATATGTTGTGAAATTGAGAAATTGACAGATGTCTTCAAGTCAAAGATACCCCAGAGTTTGAAGACTCGAGTATATGACCAGTGTGTTCTTCCAGTTGTCATATGCTAGTGAGACATGGACACTTACTGTCGGGACGGTACACCGCTTAAAAGTGGCCCAGCGCGCCATGGAACGTTTAATGCTCGGAGTCACTCTGCGAGACAGGATAAGGAACGAAACCATACGCCAACGCACTAAAGTCACTGATATAAGTGAACGAGCTGCACGTCTGAAGTGGCAATGGGCGGGGCATATCTGACAGATGAGATGACAATAGATGGAGCCAGAGTGTTCTGTTTTGGCGACCCCGTACAGGGAAACGAAGCGTGGGTAAACCAGCAGCCAGATGGTCGGGCGACATTAAAAAGACGGCAGGGCCGACCTGAACCAGGATCGCCGCATCACGATCAGAGTGGAAGTACCATCAAGAGGCATATGTTCAGCAGTGGACGCAAATATGCTGAGAAGAAGAAGAAGATATATGTTGTGTTATTCATATTATTCTGCCAGCATAGGAATACATATAAATAATCTAAGACCTGGGGTCTCATCCTCAACTGCCTGTCCGGTGGTAGCAGGTTTGGCATCATGTACGCGCGCCCGGCCTCCCGACCTGCTACTTGCTTCTTCCCCCATTCATCCGAATGAGTAGTATACTGTACTTTCACTTCCTCCCCAAATCCAACCGATTCCTATCCTTTCCCAGCTCAAAAATCCTTCCGATGGGCAGCAGCGTCGTAAGCACAACAAGCCAAAGAAAATGCGCTCGCCAGTCCACCTGCCAAGCGTGGTGAGTATGGCAACATCCTCCACATGGAATCTTTGGGAGAGGCCTTTGTTCAGCAGTGAACTCCTTACGGCTGTAATGATGATGAATTAATCTAAGACACCTTTCATAAACAACATGTCAGTAGGTCCTTTTCTTCTTCTATCGTAAAATGGCTATACGTACATATTAAATATGTTTCCGCCAGTGCTTTGCTACCGTAATTACCAGTTCGTTTGCCTCATTCAGATCTTGTTGAGAGCAAGACGTTGGGCTATGTGGGCACACCAAGAGGTGAGGTGATTGGATAGCACCATAGTCGTATTTAGGCGAGGTCGTAAGAGGCGGCTTAGGAAATACAAGCTAAACAAAGCTCATAAACATCAATGAGACCTCTCCAACCCGTCTGGCCAGCGAGGAGAGTGTAGGCCAAATCCCTGCTCTGGCCAAGTATGGCTCCGGTAGTACAGAGAGGGTCATGCTCCTGCAGTGGAGATTAAAAAGAACTGATGATGATGATGATAATCGTATTTTCGTAGTATCTACCAACACCAGCCCGCAGTCTCCAGTCTGGCCAGGCCAGATTGCCGCTTACCAGTACCTAGGTATTTTATAAACAAGGTTAAATATTAATTTTGTACTGATTACTGACCGTTGTATGAGAGCCTGGGCCTGGTGAGACACATGACGAGGTGGCACTCGATGTCGTCCGGCAACACGAACTTGCTGCACACCGGACATTTTATACCTGTAACAGACAAACGGACACGTTAGGAAACACACCAAAAGGTTATTGCAGACATATCACCTGAATTCGGGGCAATCACATTCAATTTGACATTCTTCTTCTTCTTTTCGAGATATATAGATAATAAATGTTATATCAAGTTAGACCATTTGGCGACATCGGCTTCGACGATCATTTGCCTTAATCAAGTCCTAGTACAGGAAGTATGACAGCTGGGGCAGTTCATTAGATGGGTCACCGTCTGAACAGCGCCGCAGCTGCACAGGTTGTTGCTAGAGAAACCCCACCTAACTCGGTTATCTCGGCATCTTCCAACACCAGCCCAAAGTCTATTAAGCGACTTCTAGACTGGCCAGGAAAGTTCACCACCCGGTGGTAGTTTCTCTGCAGGTGGAAGAAGAGTAGGAGTTGGCGGGTAAAGGGATCCATTTCTCTGTTTTAAAATTTGTAGACAACCAGAACAGTAGCTTCCGCGTAAAATATTCAAGAAAATATTAACAATGATGTAAGAAAATCTAAATCTTAGAGCTGACATTGAAGTCAGATTTTTAAAATTTTACTGATCGCTCGCTATCTACCGGTTACAACAGCCGGGGTCACCAGCTCAGAACGTGCCATTCGAAGCATGATTCACGATTCACTGCATTTGAATAAGTACGTAAATGGAAACGGTGTAGCAACTTTGTTTTAAAATTAATATGTAATGCTTCTACATTTTATATTATGCTGGTTATATCGGAATCATTATTTTCCTGTAGGCACTTATAATTTATAACCTGCCATATGTTCTGCGAATAATAAAGCAACGCGCATTGCTACGCTCATTAAGTGATTCAGAGAACGGCGTAGGTACTCGTTGCATAGGATTATTAAACGCGTGTATATCTATTATGTATTTATATGTGCATTTTAAAACAAATGCTTAAAATTCCATAGACCAAAAAATATCAATAAAGACTAAACAATATATCTCACATATTTATTTGTTCGTTTTTGTGCTACTTGTAACACGTAAACTTCTCGAGTCTTCGACCACAGAAATTGCAATGTAAAATGTTTTTAAGGGCATTACGTCTTAATTTATAAATCGAGGAACGCCGGCTGCACGCACAAGTGTCACGTTCCGTGTGCAAGCGAGAAAGCGGAACAAGCGATAGAGAGGCACGATCGGCCTAAGCATTCGGCTTGTGACATATCTATCTCGCTTCCACCGTTATCAATTTTATTTTATTATTATTTTATTTATTTACGTATATGCTCACATAAAATGATCGTCCGTAAACCGACGCCTATTTCTTATTCCCGGATCCGCGTTGGTTGCCAGAGACATTAATTTGATTGATATTAAGAGAGGAAATCGTATGGCCGTATTTCCATACAAGCAATGACTTATTACCAAACATATCTATGGATATAGTAGCATGTCCCCATGTTTAAATTTTTTCATAATTGAATTATTTAAAAAGATATGACCCTTCAAAAACCTGAAAAATTGGTAAGAATTTCCGTTGTGTTCAAACATCAAGAAAACAAATTCGACGCGATTATGTTAGAAAAAGAAATCATAGAAACACAGCCATAGCTTATTTTATATTTTTAGTGAAAAAAAATAATAAAACGGTTAAATTATGGAGAAGAAATCAGGGGACTACGAAGCGTTTATTTTGTGTAATTTTTATAGGTATTTTCGGTTTGAGTCGCAGTTGTCTCTATCGTACTCTGCGGGGGATGTTTGGTTTGGGCACACAGCGCGACAGCAACAGATTTTACAAATATCTATTTTTCAATTCTCTCGAGCGCAGTGTTTCCTCTTAAGACACAGCACAGATTTTAATACAAGGCCGGAATCGCGAAACTAATAAAGATGTTTGTACTCATGTCACGTCTGTATGTGCGTTTGTCTGTCCTCCTAATACAGAGGAATGCGCCGCAGGACCATAGCCAGCCGGCTTCTGGTGAACCTATTGAATTAAGGTCGTGTAGACCTCACAGAATCTATAGAGCATTACCATTTAAATGTATGACTTATTGATCCCTTGTTATGCTTAATACATGAACATTTTATAATTAATTTGCTGTTGGAAAGAGACTCTTCCATGCTGGTCTGGAAGAAAAGAAAAACGTAGTACCAGCTGCTTCTCTTCCCGCGCAGATAGTAAAAGCCGATTGAGGGGATGGGCGAAAATCTAAGAAATCATATAAGTAGACGATGCGGCTAGCAATCCATCACTATTTTAATTCCGTTTTCCACCTAATGCCCACCAACATGCTAAACCAGGGCTCTGTCTACCCCGCAGACAGAGCCCTAGTCTTACAGACAGAAGACATCGAGCAGAGACTTCTTTTGGCAGAAGAAGTGGTAAGTGATTTGCCATTGGTTAAGTATTGCCTTCACACACACAGATAAAACTGCATTAACAAATAAAGGTATGATCCTTTTATACAAACATCATCAGGTCTTTTCGAGTCTCCACTGCAAGAGCACGACCCTCTGTGTACTCTAAAGCCATACTTGGCCAGAGCAGACAGAGGACTTAGCCTACACTCTCCACATTGGCCAGACGGGGTGGAAAAGTCTCACAGATGTTTATAAGCTTTGTTTAGCTTGTATTTCCTTAGTCGCCTTCCACGACATCCACGGGAAGACTTGGAGGGGTCCTATTCTACTCTGCCACACGGCTTTTATACAATACAATTTATTAATTAATAAAAGAATAATAATAAAAATATATTTATTTTCTCCAAAATTGAAATTAAATTCAAAATAAAATTAATTTAATTCAAATTAAAATGCTAAAGGCCAGTCGGCAGCCAATTCCACATAATAATGTAGTCTATGCGAGTTCGCCGGCGGCCTTCCACTGGCCTTGTGTTGTGAACGCGTTCACAGCGAGAAATACGCAGGCTATAACACAATAATGTTTAATAAACATTACTCGACGTAGTAAAAATTCGAAAGCTACTTCCCCTTTTACCCCTTTCATTAAGGGTTAAGTAAAGCGATGCGATTAGCCGTGTGGTATCCGGCAGAGTAGAATAGGACCACTCCAAGTCTTCCCGTGGATGTCGTAGAAGGCGACTTAGGAAATACAAGCTAAACAAAGCTTATAAACATCTAAGACACCTCTCCAACCCTGTGCTCCAACCCCATCTGGCCAGCGTGGAGAGTGTAGGCCAAGTCCTCTGGCTGCTCTGGCCAAGTATGGCCCTAGTAGTACAGAGAGGGTCGTGCTCCTGTAGTGGAGACTAAAAAAGGACCTGATGATGATGAAAGCGATGCAGAGCGGGCGCAAAATCGATGTTTGCCAATTTATGTTGGATGAATATGTTCCAGTAAAGTTTGATCGCGTGAAGATTGCTTTCGAGAGCATCCTTTATTAGCTCTGAAAAGTAAAACAGTATGTGTTTTACGTCGCTAACCTTTATTAAAACGGCACTGCACGAAATTGTGGAAATTTACGTTGTTTTCAATGCACTATTACTATGCGCTGAATTAATTAAATACATCAAAGTATTTGTATAAAAAAGGTCGATCCTTGAACAAGATCGCCAACTTGTTGGAATTTGAAATAGATATGTGCATATGAAATTTAAAAATGATATAAATACATGATGACATTTTGATCGTTCTGGACCCTTAAAGAGGTGATTCAGCCCGTCGATATGAACAACTTTTCCAATGGGACAAATGCTGGGAACTCAATTTTAATAAAATGTTGGATTCAAGATTCAAAGATTCATTCAGAAAATAGGCCTTTTCAGGCACTTTTTCACGTCAATTCACATTTAAAATTAAATAATACTTATTATATTATATTCAAATTATTAATTATTGTTTAAAAGCTACAAACTACTAGCGTTTCGGAACCGACCACTGCAGAGAAGAAGACGCCGAAAGAAACTCTTCAACAGTATTGGTCGCCTACTTGCCAGAAGGGCTTTGTATGATATTTAGTATTTTTCTTTTCTTTTTTTTCGATGTCATGTTATATACAATTTTAATTAACATATTTTTGTGGAACACGTTATGTTAGCGATCGAGCGTGCAACAACAACAGATATGATAAACAACAGATATGATAAAAGTGTCAAAGAGGCCGAGCAGACCTGTCCCCCCTGGCAGCACCCGTTCACGAGTTGACGCATGGATCAGCCATCGCTGAGCTCAACCATATTAGAGGGAACTCGACGACCCGACACACAACGCCGCCACCAGTTTGAACATTTTAGTGAGCATGACTTACTCGATCTCAAGCACAAAACTCGAAAACCAATTGTCGACACTCGTTGACCGCAAACATATACATGTTTTACAATTGAGAGTTTATTTTAGACAATTATACAAAATAAAATAGCAGCAACAAAAAAAAGAAAACAATTATAAGTAAAATTAAAATAAAAGCGTTTAGAGAAGTCCTGCATATCACTCGAGGTCTCGACTCCAAGCATTCTTATCAACGAAATAATCATTAATGCCATAATAAGCTCTTTTCAATAATATATTTTTTGTAACGTCTTGGTATCAAATCATACAAAAATATGCCAATAATAAAAAGAAAAAACACGGGAAAGGAACTGCCCATTGTTTGTGTTCCCAGCATTGGTCCCATAGGAAAAGTTGTTTATACGGGCTGAATCATCCCTTTAAGGGTACAGAACGATCAAAATTTCACCGTGTATATGTTATGATCTGAAAACATTTCCTTGAAAACTTTGTAATTTTTACGTCTAAAACAATAATTCTCACATGACAATATTCATATTTACATCTCAGAGGTCGCCCCCTTACTTATTTTTTTTATAAAATGTAAATATGAAAATATTAAGACTTTTCCTCTTTTTTGTAGACAGAACTAAGACCCTTTTCTCGATAAGATTACGTCTTGATATTAGGTATTATATTTAGTTTTATCGGTCGCAGAATCTGTAATCACATCTTCCAATTTCATCAACTTCCCGTAGTCATATAGAGCTGGAATTTTGCATACCCATGAGAATTAGATAAGAATACAATGAAGTAACCAAAGAGCTGATTTGATGATGGAATTTCTCAAGGCTGAGTTGCTCGACTGACAAATTTGGCAGCACTAATTATCTCACAACAAACACAACACAAAACTTTTCCCAATCATCATCATCATCATCATTTCGAGTAGGTGTCACGGTCAATCGACCATGCACGCGCACCCTGGTGTCAGAGTTCTTCGGAACCACCTCTCGGCCTCTGACGTGGTTCCTTTAACGACTACCAGATGGCAACCGAGATCAACGGCTTAACGTGCCTTCCGAAGCACGGAATCATCTTTATTATCGAACAATCAGGTGATTCAAGCCTGCAATGTCCTAACCAAACTGGAAACAACTAAACAAAGTATGCTTCCGGTGGGAATCGAACCCACGACCCCCGGGTCAACAGGCAAACGCCATAACCACTGGACCACGGAGGCTGTGTTTTCCCAATAATGAAGGGTATGAAAAATCTCGTTCTCTCTCCATTTAAGTTGACCATGCTTTAAGCCAAAATTTGATTTTAGTAGGGCAAAGATTGTTTATGAAGCTCTTGACACTTTGAATGCCGAAATCGCCGACACAATAGTTTGTCGGCCACCGACGTCGACGCGGCATATAATGGCTTAAACAGTATCGACGTCGTAAGTAAAACATGCTGAAATTAAATCAACGAGTTAATGGAAGCAGACACGTTGGAGGAAAATTAAGTGTTTTCTTGCTTTTATTTCTCTCTCGTTCTCGACATTTATAAGAACAAAAAGAACAGGTCGGAATATTTATCCGAGAACTTTTTTCTTTCTCTCAAGCGTGAGAAATTTTGAGAAATTCAAGAGAAGTCTAAATTTCCTAGAGAAGAATTAAAGTACTTCTATCGGCACAAACTACTCTCGCTCGACTATAGAACTTATAATTAATCTTTATGTTTTTAGTTAACGATGGATTTTGCTGTGATTTTGTCTTACTTTAGTCGGAATCTCTGTCTAGATTAGGATAAATGCGCGTATCGAGTCGCGGATACCAAGCCAACGCTTAATCTAGACACTGACCCAGGTCGGAGTCAGATAGATATCTGTACAAGTATTTATGCTCTTTTTCGTTTTTATATTTGAAACATAGATATCAGAATATTCTTAAACAGTCTTGAACTAATCAGGACTCACTCCACTTCTTAATTTTTAACCGCCTCCCATAATAAGAGATGCAAAACATGTTTGGCGGATATTTGTCCGTGTTGGACCAAAATATACTTTGCCCTTACGTTTGATCTTTACACTTCGGAATATTTAAAACGTTGTACTTAAAATAAAATACTCGCCTCTTGTTTGCGGATGCGCAAAGGTTAAACCACATATAAGACATAAAGCCACGACATGTTAACGTGTACTGCTGTTTTTTTATAACGTTTATGATGATAAACATGTACTTACAAATAAGTGTTAAAATAAGTGTGCAAATTAACATTTTCATATGCCTAAAAAAAAAAACTCAAGCTACAAGTACGTTCTGTGAAGATATTTACATACTTTCAATGAGGATGTCATGTTATGGGTTCAGGACCAGTCCGGGGCAGTGGTCCAACTGCTCTGTCCAACTAGTTGGACCACGGGCCTTGACTAGGGGCAGTAGGGGCTTGACGATATGAAGGAAAAGTAGTTCAAAGTCGAGTATGGCCGTCAAACGGACTTCAATCCCGTGGAAATAATTTAATCGAGATTAAGGCTGGCTTCAATCAATCAATCAATCGTTTATTGCTTCCTTAATGTATTTTACAGGTCTTTTATTACAAATAGTATCAATTAAGGGCCCTGTCGGGCGCTGCAATGAGATAGGGGCTAATTGTAAACAAACAGTTTATTAATAATATTGTATTCAAAGTGATATGGTTTAAAATATATCTATTTAATATTATTTAATTGTAATTATAGTATTTAATATTTATGTTGGTTATTGATTTTGTTATTATTTTATTTAATAAGAATATTAATTATTAATTTCGATTTAATTATTTCAATAATATTTTTAATTGTATGTACGTATTTTTATTATTATTTCAGATTTTAATTAATTTAAGATTTATTATATTTCTAAATATTCATTTATAGAGTAATAGCATTTGTTGATTAGAAATTCTTTAACATGTTTTAAAAATGTTTTCTCGTGATCTATGTTTTTTATAGTTTCCGGGAGTTTGTTATATAACTTTAAACACATTACCACAGGGCTAGATGAATGAAGTTTAAGCCGCGAAGGTGGAAAAAAAAAAGTGGCTTCTTCTTCACAGAACGAAGAACAAGAAGAAGGGGCTGGCAAGTTTTTCACACAACTCATTAGCATCACCATCCATTACATGTTTTATTCATAGACAAGTTTTTAGTGTACCTACACATTAAGTTTTACCTACTTAGATATTAGTAAGGTTATTTCTGCTTCTTCCGCTATATTCATCTACCCTCATATTAAAAGTTGGTCAGGTGATCAGGTCTTGTTCTGTTAATATCCTCATTACATATCAGCATCATCATCATCAGGTCTTTTTAGTCTCCGCTGCAGGAGCATGACCCTCTCTGTACTACATATCCCTAATACAATAATACTCATTACATAAGGCCGGTAACGCTCCTGTTAAACCCTGGTGTTGCAGTTGTCCATGGGCAGCGCTGATTGCTTACCATCAGATGACTCGCTTGCTCGTTTGCCATCCTGTATCTAAAAAAAAAAAACATGGCAGCAGCAAAAGTTGCCAGCAGTCTCATCATTATCTTTAAATAGATAGAAAAATTATACATGACAATCGATATGAAATGTGGTAGTTAAGTTAATCTTCTCCAAGTTAGAAAACTCATAGGTATAAAGCAGAAGGGAATGATAGAAAAGTATCGTGCCAAAAACAGTTGTTTTAATAGTAGTTGACCGAGGACAGCGTAAATAACGCGACTCATCTTGTGCGACCGACGACTCACACTCACCGAATTGGCTCGGTCTTTAATCACTCAAATCGACAGAGAATGTTACCAGCTGTGCAATCTAGCGATCCCCGCAAAAAGAATGAAACCCTTTAAAGCGTTCCCCATCAGTAGGTACACTCTAAATCGAATGTTTCCGCGCGAGCGACCGCCATAATTGACTTGTTCCTAAAGCTTGATTCACATTCTTACAGTGAATACCCCTGTGACGAGAGCGTAAGCCTGGTGGAAACGGCGCAGGCGCGAAATAACGAAGGTATGTGAAGCGAAAGAGTGAAGTTGCGCAACAGATGCACGATATAACGAAAGAGCTAAGCTCTTTGTGGCTTCGTCCTTCACACCAGATCTTCCCAACAATACGGGAAATGTGGAGTCTGCTGTCCAATCCATGGGACTTATCAACGTTCGAGGCATATAAACATACGAATCACGTCTTAATTCCAGAAGAGGTAGATACAACTTAAGACTATAAAGCCTAAAAGCCACGTTTAGCGGGATGGTAGGCGGTGGAAAAGGCAATCAAATACAAGCAGCCTCTCAGTAAGTTCACAACTTACTGTGGGCCTGACTCAATTAATTATATATCACAATGATATATATAAAGTCAATATATATTAATAGAAACTATATATATGTATATAGCGTGATTTTTAACCCCCTAGCTATATTGAAATCTTGGAATCAGAATCCCTAATGGAATACAGAATTCCAAGAAAAAAAGGTAAAAACCGAAAAAAAAAAATTGGCTTTCCATAGAAATTCGTCCAATTGATCAGCGACTTTGTATGGGAAACCCTAATTTTATTTTAGATTTTCAGCTTTTTTTCTTGCAGTTCTATATTTCATTAAGTTGTATATTTAATTATTTAAATAGCGACGGGTTGCTAACGGCATCACCGAATACCTCGATCGGGTTCACGATGTGCACGGGAAGAAAACTAGCTGAAACAATCTACGGTTTTAGGGTTCCGTACCCAAAGGGTAAAAACGGGACCCTATTTATTTCGCTCCGCTGTCCTTCTGTCTGTCTGTCTAGTCTATCCGTCTGTCACCAGGCCGTATCTCATGAACCGTGATAGTTGGACAGTTGAGATTTTCACAGATGATGAATTTCTGTTGCCGCTATAACAAAAATACTGAAAAATAGAATAAAATAAATATTTAAAGGGGCTCCCGTACAACAAACGTGATTTTTTGCTTGTTCTTGCTCGATATTGATAACGGCAACAGTTAGACTTTTGAAATATTCACAGAATATTTAGTTATTATATTCACTTTAAAAATAAATAATTAAATAAAAATAAAATTAATATTAAAGGGGGGCTCCCATACAAAAGACATGATTTTTTGCCGTTTTTATAGATAACTGTACGGAACCCTTCGTTCGCGAGTCCGACTCGCACTTGGCCGGTTATTTCTTTACATCTCAGACCAGCATTGAAATAATATTTAGAGTACTGATATGAAGAAAATATTGAAGCATGGTGTGTGTGTCGCCTTACAGCTCCGTCTGTCGGTACGGAGGCTTTCAATCCGGCGTCCGGGCGCGGATTTACTAAGGATTCCATCAATATTCGCTCTTTATCAAACAAGGGAACAAAGCTGGCATTTTTGCATACCTAACTCAATATTGAGCTCGTCAGCTTTTACTTTGATTTATCAATACATTCTTTCGCAAATTAGAGTCTGTCTATTATTGTTTGCATTCATCTGTGAGGATTGTTGGCTTTTCTATCAAATAAAGGCATTTTTACTAAGCTCGTTTCTTGACTCATCATCATCAGGTCGTAGTCTCCACTACAGGAGCACGACCCACTCTGTACTACTAGAGCCATACTTGGCCAGAGCAGCCAGATGACTTGGCCTACACTCTCCACGCTGGACAGACGAGTTGGAGAGGTCTCTTAGATGTTTATGAGCTTTGTTTAGCTTGTATTTCCCAAGTCGCCTTCTACGACATCCACGGGAAGACTTGCAGTGGTCCTATACTCTGTCGGATTCCGCACGGCTAAGTTTCTTGACTCATTAATAAACTATTGAAAATCGAAGGCGTGATGGTCCGGTTTTAGACAAATATAATAATTATTATTTTTCATATAAAAAAAAACTTCAATCAAACTACTGAACTGATTGTAATGAAATTAAATGGGACCTAAAAACAAAACCGTGATAACGGTGGAAGAGAGATAGATGCGTCACAGGAAGAACGCATTGGCCGAACGTGACACTTTTCCGTGCGTGCAACCGGGGTTCATGGATTTATAAGACTATCAAATTAAAAACACTCGCAATGCATAACAACCCGGTTACGCGTGGAAAACATTTTGACTTTGAACGCAGCTTCCCGTTCATATAAATAAACTAGCGACCCACCCCGGCTTCTCACGGGTGCGATAAAATTTACATAAAAACCTTCCTCTTGAATCACTTTATCTATTAAAAAACCGCATCACAATCAGTTGCGTAGTTTTGAAGATATATCATACACAGGGACACGAGAGGGAAACGTCTTTGTTTTATACTATGCAGTGATAGTGATACGCCACAAATTTAGCCACGATACGAGATATCTCCATTCGAGATATCTCGACAGCTCCGTGGCGCAGTGGTTAACACGCCAGCCTGCGACACGGAGTGCCCGGGTTCGATCCCCGGCCAGGTCAAGATGGAAAATGATCTTTTTCAAATTGGCCTGGGTCTTGGATGTTTATCTATATATGTATTTGTTATAAAATATAGTATCGTTGAGTTAGTATCCCATAACACAAGTCTCGAACTTACCTTGGGGCTAGCTCAATCTGTGTGATTTGTCCGTATATATTTATATATATCCATTCGTGTCTAACGTACTGCGGCATCCCTCTCACTCTCATCAATTCCTGAATTCCGTAAAGTGTGTTTATCATCATCATCATCATCAACCTATACTAGTCCACTGCTGGACATAGGTCTCTCCCATGGCACGCCACTGAGCTCGGTCTTGAGCTTTTCTTTTCCAATCACTGCCAGCAACCTTCCGTATATCGTCGCTCCATCTAGCCCACGGGCGTCCTACACTACGTTTGCCAAGACGCGGTCTCCACTCAAGTACTCGTTTTCCCCAGCGGTCATCGGTTCTGCGGCATATATAACCAGCCCATTGCCACTTCAGCTTACTAATTCTCTGGGCTATGTCGGTAACTTTAGTTCTCTGCCGGATCACTTCATTTCTGATTCGATCCTTCAGAGATACTCCGAGCATAGCCCGCTCCATAGCTCGCTGAGCGACTTTGAATTTGTGGACTAGTCGCATCGTGAGTGTCCACGTCTCGGATCCGTACGTCATAACAGGCAGGACGCATTGATTGAAGACTTTAGTCTTCAGACTTTGGGGTATGGGCGACGAAAAGACCCGACGAAGTTTACCAAATGCTGCCCATCCCAGCTGTATTCTCCTATTGGCTTCCCTCTCGAAATTGTTCTTACCCAATTGTATTGTTTGCCCAAGGTAAACATACTCCTTAACAATTTCGAGAAGCAATCCATTAACAGCAATCGGTTTCGGAGCGACCAGCTCGTTGAACATAACTTTGGTCTTGTCCAAGTTCATCCGTAAACCGATGCGTTGAGAGGAATCAGCTAGACTGGTCAGCATCTGTTGCAGGTCTTGCAGCGTTTCCGCAACAATGACGATGTCATCCGCAAATCTCAAGTGTGAGATGTGTTCGCCGTTGATGTTAATACCACGACCTCTCCAGTCCAGTGTCTTGAACATATCCTCTAGAGCATTCGAGAACAATTTAGGGGAAATAACGTCCCCTTGTCTCACTCCACGTCTTAGAGGAATACGTCCAGTCTGCTGGTTCTGGACCTGTACGGTCATTGTGGCGGTGTCGTATAGACATCTCAGCACTTGGATGTATCGCCAGTCGACTTGGCATCGCTGCAAAGACTCCAGAATCGCCCAGGTCTCGATAGAGTCAAAGGCCTTCTCATAGTCCACAAACGCTAAGCACAGGGGCTGATTATACTCTTCGGTCTTCTGTATAATCTGCCGCACTGTGTGTATGTGGTCTATGGTGCCATATCCTCTTCGAAACCCGGCCTGTTCCGATGGCTGAAACTCGTCGAGTCTTCTTGCGAGTCGGTTTGTGATGACTCTTGAAAACAACTTATATACGTGGCTCAAAAGCGAGATGGGGCGATAGTTTTTCAGCAAGGTTTTGTCACCTTTTTTGAAAAACAACACCACCACGCCCTTGCTCCACGCCTTTGGAGTTCTCCCTGAGAAAAGAGCAGAATTAAAAATTCGCTGGAGCTCTTTAAGAACTGGAATGCCTCCTGCTTTTAAAAGCTCTGTGGTAATTCCGTCCTCTCCAGGGGCTTTTCCATTTTTAAGCTGTTTAAGAGCCATCACAATCTCGTCTAAGCTGATATCCGGCAGGTCTTCCGTGTAGTGGCGGATCAGAGTGGCTCTTGGGTCTTGTGTGCAGGATTCAGGTTGAGGTGCGTGCGAGGAATACAGCTGGCTGTAAAAGTCTTCTACTTCCGCAAGAATCCCCGGCCTAGAAGTAACGACGTTTCCACCGGATGTTGTCAGCTTCGTCAGATGGCTCCTCCCCAGTTGTTGCATAAAGACTTTTGACCCCCGATTTTTCTCGATCGCTTCCTCTATGGAGCGTGTATTAGAACTTCGGAGGTCTCGTCTTACTGCCTTGGAGATGGTCTTATTAAGAGCCCGCTGTTCTAACGAAGTAGATGGTGGGTCTTCACGTCGCTTCCTCATCAGCTGTACTGATTCCTGCGAAAGTTTATACTTTTTGCCCGTGCGTCGCGTCTCACTTAGTTTGGCACCTTCTTCCCGCATTATTTCTACCACTCGATCAAGGTCCTGGTCTACGTCAATTGTAGTTTCTAAAGCAGTGAACCGATTTTCGAGCTTTAGCTGAAACGTTTCAGATTCAGCAACGGTTTGGAGCAAGTTGGGTCGGAGCGTGGACTTCATCAAACGGACACGTTCAAGCTTGCAATTGATATTCAGGGTGCCTCGGACGAGCCGGTGATCACTTCCGGTTTTAAACCTATTGATTACTGAGACATCCCTGAATATTCGCTTTTTGTCCGCTATGATGAAGTCGATCTCATTTTTTGTTTTACCGTCGGGGCTCTGCCAAGTCCACTTCCGTTGGGGCTGTTTCTTGAAAAAAGTGTTCATCACGAAAAGTCTCTCTTTCTCCAGGAAGTCGACGAGCATTTGCCCCCTATCGTTCCTACTACCAATACCGTGTGGTCCTACTACTGATTCGCCGCAGATCTGTACTCCCACTTTGGCGTTAAAGTCTCCCATGACAACGTTGAAGTGGGCCTTAGTGGTGTTGTGCAAGGCTTTTGATATTTCCTCGTACATATCTTCAATCAATTCATCCGAGTATGTCGACGTTGGCGCATACACTTGAATAACCTTGAGGCTATACCTCTCAGTTATTCTGAGTATAAGATAAGCTACCCTCGTCGACACACTGGAGATTTCAACAACGTTGTCACAGAGGACCTTATTGACCAAGAACCCAACGCCACCCTGGGATGGTTGGTCTCCCTCTCTGAAATACATAAGATGGCCCGACTCTAAGGTAACCGTATCCTCCCCCTCTCTTCGGACTTCGCACAATCCCAAGACGTGCCATCTTATGTTTTCCAGTTCCTGCTCGAGCTGCGCAAGGTGTTCGTCGAGCCGTAGCGTGCGTCCGTTAAATGTTGCCAGAGTCAATTGGTGTTGGCGGCCTACCGTAACCCGGGGATTCTTAGCACCCCCTGCCTTGCCGTTACCATGGCCGCCGCCGTGGCCAGGAATAGCAAGGCGGCCGGGAACTGGGGGCCGTATATTTGTGTGGCTTGCCATAAAGTGTGTTTGCGCTTTTATTAATAGTACGGACATATAATTAAGGAAAATTACTGCCTATATTCTTTGATCCAGTCCTCCATCTTAAGAAAATGAATCTGTTTCCATGCGCAACCGGCAAACTTTTCGGCCGCCAAAACAAATTTCAACGCAGGCTTAAAATAACCGGTTTACGTCCGTGGAAAAACCGCTATTACCGTCACGTTTTCGGGACACCATACACAACAACTTTGTTTTTCAAAGAAATTAAAATTCAACCAGCTGACTTGTGTGATTTGTCCCTATATATTTATATTTATTTACACATGCTTTAAAAAAATCTTCATTGGCGTAATATTTTTTCATTTAATCTTTAACTAAACTAATATAAAGAGGAAAGATATGTGTGGTTTTTTTTTTTGTAATGGAAACTAGACTGATTAAAAGAAATCAAATAGAAAGCTACGTTATCAACGCGTACACTTTATTTGCTAAAAAATGGGATCTGTCTGAAATTTGCTAATAACACGTCAGCCTGCGACACGAGGGTGCCTGGGTTCGATTTCCGATCAGGTAAAGATGGACAATGATCTATTTCAGATTGGCCTGGGTCTTGGATGTTTATCTATATATGTATTTGTTATAAAATATAGTATCGTTGAGTTAGTTAGTATCCCATAACACAAGTCTCGAACTTATTTTGGGGCTAGCTCAATCTGTGTGATTTGTTCGTATACATATATTTATTTTTATTATTTATTTAATAGTATAAAAAATTAATAATTTGCCCATTGAGCGAGATGTGAAACCATTGAAGTCACAAACTTGTTATTTTATTTTATTGACTATGCAGCTAGCTCCAAGTGAGCTTTTGCTACCTACTTCACTGGGCGTTTGAGGCGAGGGCAGAGTGCCCTCAACCTATACAGACAACATTACCCCCGTCTAAGCGTGTCCTTGTATATCCTAACCTGAGATGCTTCGGAATCCAGGGTCTGGAGCCGGGAAAGGCCTGGACTAATTGACATATTGATTTCTCTGTTATCTAAGCTTTCTTTGCGGCTCGATCATCTCCCATCCTCTCCACATGTCCTAGCCAGCGAAGTCGGGAAGATTTTATTTGGTCAACCATCCGGGCGCCGTCCTGTGGGGCGTCTAAGATATCGTTGGAAGGATGAAGTCGCCAAAGACTTGAAAGAGTTGGAAGTATCCGACTGGTCAGAGGTGGCACAGAATAGGGAAGAATGGCGCACTTTAATGTCGGAGGCCAAGATCCACTTCGGGTCGCTGAGCCAGCGAAGTAAGTAAGTAAGTAAGTTATCTAAGCGTTTTCCTAGTACATCCTCATCTGAGATGCTACTGATAAAACCAAGTTATACAAAATCTAAGCTAGTTTGAAATATTTTTATTTGTCAGGTACTCCTTCCCAGGAGAGGGCACTAGAGATTTCGTACCCAGCATGCCTTAAAAACCTACACGCTGGAGGATCTGCACCAGTATGCAATATGTTACGATAACCCTGCCCATCTTTAAAAGGGTGATTCAGCCCGTCGATATGAACAACTCTTCCTATGGGACCAAAGCTGGGAACTAAAAAATAAATTTCTTGTTTTTCCCCTATTTTGACTTTCTCCACGATTGTTTACATTCCTTACCTGTAACAAAACAAAGAAAATTATTAGAATTTTAGTTCAAATAAATTAATATCTAAATTATATTGTAAATTACTGATATAAATAAGTAAATTTACAATGTTATATCCCATTTTAGAGTTCCGTACAGAAATGGTAAAAACGGGACCCTATTAATATAGTAACATAGTATCCTTTTTCCTTTGCGGGGTAGACAGAGTCTAGTCCATAAGTCCTTATGGCCAAATTTAGCATTTGATCAAAAGCCGTTCTTGAGTTATAAATGGTGTACCTAACCCTATGATAAAATGTACACATGTCCTTCTCCGCACCCCAGACGAACGGGTATGCAAAATTTCATGACGTTCGGTTCAGTAAATAAGGCGTGAAGGCATCACAAACAAACTCACTTTCGTCCTTACTAATATTATAAATGCGAAAGTGAGTTTGTTTGTTTATTTGTTTGTTTGTTACGCTTTCACGCCGTAACTACTGAGACCACCGATTATCATGAAATTTTCCATACAAGTTCTCTGGAGTACGGAGAAGGACATAGGCTACCTTTTATCCCGGAAAAGTACCAATCCCGAGGGATCGACATTGACGCGGGCGGAGCCGCGGGCGAAAGCTAGTTTTTAATATTGCTTAGGATAGATAGGTTTAAGACTTTTAAGAAAGATAAACTCCTAGGCCTTAATGCCTTAATGACGATAACAACTGCACATAAAACCTAAAAGCCCTTTCAAAAGGCGCGTCCCAAAACTCAAATCGTAAAGAAAGTGAGTCAAAAATAGTAAAAATTGGAAAATTATCGTCGTCAAGCGCGGTGGAGAGGCTTATCCTTGCTTAGGGGCAGCGGACAAAGCTCATCCCCAATCCCACCGAGATGTTTTAATTCAAATAACTTATTTTTAGCTATCAGCCGCCAAAGAAACATTATTTGTACGCAAAGAGGTTGTCGTTGCTGCCATTTTTATTTTATATGTTTCGTTTTAGTACCGTAGCTTTTTAAAAGCTGTGTTCAATTTATAAACACAGCTAAATCATAGTATATTTTACACTAACGTAAAAAAGGAAGGTATTGTATCTCGAGTTCATGTATGTATGTGTTTTTATGGCACCATAACTTCTAAATTAATCAAAGAATTCGGATGTTTAGGGTATCCTTAGGAATATGTCCTACCTAACAGACCGGAAGCATCACGAGTGCCATAGGCTATAATTTTTTTATCAAGGTTGGTGTACTTATTTATTTTTTATTAAATAGGCGTTTTAGAATAGGTACCGCATTCTAAAACGCCTATTTTATAAAAATAAAAGACATAAAAATTAATAAAAGACGACAAGCGAGGCATTTACCCAGTAGTGGGCAAAGGTAGTGGGCCAATATGTGTATGTATGTACGTGGAAAAATAAAATAATTGTATATTATCTTGAACCAAAAAAAACAAAAAGTACCGAAGTAAACGGACATTTTCCTATATAGAATTGAACCGGAAAACCCTGTTGGTTTAACGACAGAAACATTACCACTGGGTCACGACACGAACGTCACAAAATACTTACGTCTTCATACATTGATATTTCATGAAGAAAAAAAATGTACAGAAATAAATAACAAGCTGAACGAGTCTAAACAATAACAAGCCAAATCCAATTGCTACTCTGGCCAAGATGACTCTAGTAGTACAGAGAGGGTCGTGCTCCTGTAGTGGAGACTAAAAAAGACCTGATGATGATGAACGAGCCCGGTTTATCCGAACTCTGAAGTTAACAAAGTTTCTCTTCTCTTGTCTGACTTAAGTTAATCTTTGTGTTGCCGTCTCTAAAAATCAAAAATCCAGACATCAAGAAAAATTTGGGATTTCAAAAAATATCGAATAAAATACAATTTAAATATTTGTTTCTATGTACTCTATTTACCCTGACCGGCAGTCTGCTGTGTCAACTGGTCCGACCACTGCTCTATCGATTGAGTGACGTGCGGGCAGTGATGGCATTGTGGCCGTGTAATTGCTGATGTCTGTCCAGACGTCGATATGTCACGCTATGTTCATTCTGATATCGATTAAAACAATACATTCTCTATTATTCGATCTATCGGCCGGAGATCCGCTGTTACGACATATTTATTTATAATTCGTATTATTTTATACTGGTCTGGGTTGGAAATGTACCAACTGCTTTTTTCAAAAGTCGGAGCAAAAATCTAAGGAATAGTGTCAATATGTTATGCGGCTACCTATCACTATTTTGGTAGCGTTTTACATTATATCACACTTTTAACGTGGCCTTTGGGTCCTATAGGCTTGAGCTATATCGACCCTGTAGGTGATATGGACGTGGTAAATAAGTATGTATGTATATTATTTTATACCATTTATGCTGTTAATTCGGCGAAGTTTTTACAGCCACTTGAATAATAATTTAGTTGAAAAAACCGACTTCAACTAAACTATTTAACTAATTTTGATGACACTAAAATGTGTCTTAAAGTATATACCCTTCTAAAGAAACCATAGATTAAAAAAAAAATTGCGTCTTCATACTTCCATGAAAGAAAAGGTTCACATTAAAATCTTTAAGGTTAAAGAAAAAAAAATAAGAAGATTTGCTATCAAATCGTTCCTGTGGTTGGTGAAATAATCTTGCGAAAACTTACAAACATTCTTGAAACGTGACGGTTTTTGAAAAATAATACACCTTTTTTAGTTAATAATTTACCTGCAAGCCCCTGTGAAGAACTTCTTTCACCATTACCATCAAAAGTCGTCCCCGAACGATCAAGTAATCTTTATTCCTGCTTTATTTTATTAGGCACTACCTGCCAAGGTGATATCGTAAGAGGAAAGGCATTAAACAACTATAACTGAGCGTATAAACATTATATTACGATTATAACTTTCGAAATAAACGCATAAACCTTCAGCTTATAAAACTTAGTGAAATAGTGCTCGTGCAAGTGAAATAAAACAATATTTATTCGAAAAACCATCAACATATACTCTCCAGTCATTGTTTAGATTTTAAAATTGTATTTTTCCAATAACCGGAATGCCAATAACTAACACATAAAAACTTACACATCTAAAAAATAAACATATTGAGATAGACATTAATTTACAAATACAATATATTCATCTGAATTTTGCCTCGAATCCAGAAGAAGTAGATATATGAGCATACACAGCGAAAGAAATAAAATTAATTTAAAAGTATCGGTCCCTTCGTATATCATCAACTAACAAAGAACACGCATAATTTGGAGCAAACTTTAGCACACAAGACAAAAGACGCTCAATTCACTCTGATATTACTCTAATAAATAATCTGGCATAATATTCCCAGTTTATGGGAACACTATCATCTGATAACGGTTTATTGCGATCAGTGACGTCAAGCGACAGTGGTTCGAGAGGAAATTGATTGTACCTTCGGCTCTAGATAATGTCATTTGAAATTATGGTGCTATTATGAAATACCGTGTTAGATTGAGTATGAGGGAATCGACAGTCATTGGTGCCATAGAAAGAACAGAAGTAATGGGGTAACTATATGCGGAAAAAGTACTTGCAAATACACGCAGCGAACGATACCAAAGACAAAACGTCAAGAGAATCAATTGTTTGGTTATCAAAAATAAATTACGCCTTCTCAACGTGTCCTCTCGACTGGTGCGGACCACTGAAAAATAAATCACGTCGAAAAGACAGGGAAAGATCTTTTAAAAGCAATTTACCAAAAAGCAACTTGAGATCTTGAAAAACAAGAACCCAAAACGGACAAAGAAGTTGATTATGCAAGAACTTAGCATATACATAAGCAAATAACATAGCAAAATGTATTCAGCATACGTCACATTTTTTGTTGTCATTTTGGTGGCTGTGGTGCCAGAGGTCTTAGCTAATGCTCTCGGATGTAAGATGGCATGCAAGAAGTGCCGAGATAAGGTATAGCATTTTCAACTTAAACTAGTTGGTTTTTGTAAAAAAAACAAGTTAGTGGATTTTTTTATTCCGTACTGAGAGCTTATGTTCAGCAATTGATTTCAGGATTTGATTAGCATGGCAAAAGTTTCTACTTTAGTTTAGGTGGTACTTCAATTCATGTGATTTGACCTTTTCTTCATAAATAATGGCCCTACTACAGCACACAAAATGTATTTTTATATAATCTAAATGTATATGGTTTAGAAGCTGCATTGAGAAGTTGCCCCAAGCTACGTACTACCTTCGGCCAAATGGAAGTTCCTGAACCGCCTTCGTACTGAAGTAGGTCGATGTAGACAAAACTTGGCAAATTGGGGTTATGTCAAACAAGCGGAAGTGAGTCAATGTGGTCATGACGACCAAACCATGGCGCATCTTCGTTTACGAGTATGTCCTTCATGCCCGACAAACTATAGAACTATAATTTGCATCGGAGAATGACA
Organism: Elegia similella; assembly: GCA_947532085.1. NCBI lineage: Eukaryota > Metazoa > Arthropoda > Insecta > Lepidoptera > Pyralidae > Elegia > Elegia similella. Next base: position 1,275,732 of record OX383939.1, read on the forward strand.
TAAAAGTGGCTACCTACTGGAGAGATAACATCTTTTCCCGACTAGCTATCTACACGAAAAAAAGAAGAGCACTCCTCATTTTCTCTGAGAACTATAATAATCTAGATTAATCTGTGATTTAAGTCATTTTTCAAATACTACAAGCTTCCAAAGAGCTTTACAATAACCCGTTGTCGCTCTCTCTAGTCTCACCTATCCTACACGATCCTGTTAAGCATGTTCTGTAAATGACAAATATTGGTTTTACCTTAAAGGTGGAACACCCGTCGATAGTGACGGTCTACTGCGAGATGTGTGAGGAGTGCAAGGCGAAGCGGGATCAGCGACTCAAGATGGCGCTAAGATACGAGTCCACTCTGGCGGAGATCACACCTGGTAAGCGCTATCAAATCTTAATCTATACGTACTAGTAAAAATAAACTATTTCGCAATCTTATATTGTTCTTTGGATATTATAAACCTATACTAGTAATCTAGTTATATATTTAGACAACCAAGAAGAATAGATACAGTATTTGCGATACGGCCAGTGCGAGTTAAGCATCTACCTGCCCCTTGGTTGTCTGAGGAGATCAAACTATTACAGGTCAAAAAGAACAAAGCGTGTATAAAATACAGGTCCAACCCAGATAAATATCGTGAGTCATATGTTCGTGCGAGAAATCAGTGTAACAGGGCGTGTAGGGAGGCACAACGTCGCCACATACATCAATCTGTTGAAAATGAAGATCCAGCGAGAGTCTGGAAATTTCTCAGGTCATTGGGTGTTGGGAAAAATCAGCCTAATAATCCAAATAATTTAGATATTGAAAGTCTTAATAAGCATTTTGCATCTTCAAACGTCCTTGACAATGATGTCAAAACTAACACTCTAAAAACCCTTTCTGCTAAACCAACACTTGACACATCTCAATTCTTCTTTAGTCATCTTACTGACAGTGATGTTAGGAAAGCAATACTTTCTATATCGTCGAATGCTGTAGGCAATGACAGCATCGGTCGTACTATGATCATACCTATCCTTGATATAATTCTTCCTTTTATTACCTCAATCTTCAATAATTCCCTTTTTTCCTGTACCTTTCCCTCTCTGTGGAAGGATTCAACCATAACTCCTATTCCTAAGAAAACCAATCCAGTCGCTTTAAGTGATGTCCGTCCCATATCCATTCTCCCTTTCTTATCAAAAGTCCTCGAGCGTCTAGTAAACCAACAACTGAACTCATTTCTTGTAAGAAATAATCTCTTAAATCCTCTTCAGTCCGGTTTCCGCCCTGGTCATAGTACGACTACTGCTCTCGTCAAAATAACAGACGATATTCGCCATGGCATGGACGATAGGCGGGTCACGGTGTTAACATTGTTGGACTTCAGCAATGCTTTTAACACCGTAGATTTTGATATCCTATTGGAGGTATTGCGTTCAGTCAACGTATCTCCTGAAGTAATTGACTGGTTTCGTACTTACCTGTATGGACGCCGACAACGAGTGCGTGTTGACGATTCTTACTCGTCATGGTGCTGCACAGACGTCGGGGTACCACAGGGTGGCGTCTTATCTCCTTTATTATTTTCTTTATTTATTAATTCAATATCTTTACAACTTCGCTCTTCCTACCACCTGTACGCTGATGATCTTCAAATTTACACACAGTCCAGCATTGAGCAGCTTCCCATTGCTATTAACACAATAAATGAAGACCTGGAGATTATATCAACCTGGAGTAAATGTCACGGCCTTTTGGTCAATCCTAAAAAAACACAGGCCATCGTTATCGGTAGTTCCCGTCTCACCACCAAAATTGATTGGAATTCCGTCCCAAAAATACTGTTTGACGGGGAAACAATTGAATTTAAGGATAAGGTCAAAAACCTTGGAATTATATTTGATTCCTCACTTTCTTGGTCTCCTCAGATATCTGAGATAAGCAGAAAGATCTTCGTTGCGTCAAGGTCTCTTCGAAGATTGCAAAATTTTCTTCCTATACGCACCAAAATTGCGCTTGTACAATCGCTTTTATTTCCCATCCTAGATTATGCCGACACTTTCTACTTAGATATAACACAGGAGCAAATTAATAAACTTGAGCGCCTTCAAAATCTCTGCATACGGTTTATATTTGGTCTTCGCAAATATGACCATATCTCTCAATTTCGTTCAGACCTCAAGTGGCTCCCAATTCAACGTCGCCGTGATTGGCATATCCTCTCACTTCTTTATTCCATCCTTTTCAATCCCACCTATCCTGCCTATCTTAAAGAGCGTTTCGTATTCCTTAGCGATGGACATACTCATTTACTTCGCAGCTCAGATAATCTCCTACTTAGAACTCCAGCTCACTCTTCAGACTTCTATGCTAAATCTTTTTCTGTACAAGCAGTTCGTCTATGGAACGCCCTGCCACCCCTTATCCGACGCGCTCAAAGTCTTCATAGTTTTAAAAATATGACCAAATCGCATTTTCTTTCTTCTTAAAGGTTCTCACTATTCTTTTCTTACATTTTCTACATATTATTATTATTATTATTTTCCTTTCCTTGTTCGTCCATTTTCTCCCTCTTATTGTGTATTAGAGATATACTGCATATATTTAAGTCTATGTATATTTGTATGTAAGTGTATGTGAGTAAATTATTTTAGTCTTATGTAGGTATATGTATAACAATTTGAAAATACCAAAAATTTCTGCGCCACCCCTTTGATCATATAATCTTCTCTCTATCATTAAACGGTTGCCTGGAAGAGATCGCTTTAAGTGATAAGGCCGCCGGTTGTATACCATATTTTGTTTTTGTGTTCCTTTGTATTTTGTATTTTATTTTTGGTGCAATAAAGCGTTCTTGTATTGTATTGTATTGTATTGTATTTGCACAGGAACAAAAAGAATTAGCCTTTAATCAAATTCAAACCCACGTCCCAATTTGATAATGAACCACTAATCTATTTGGAATAAAATACTCTTAGGAACATGGAACGTAAGGTAGCGAGACTAAAGGATGGCCTTCTAACATGTGCAAGCTATAGGTACTACCTTTTATGCTCAAGCTCCTAAATAGAAATGGAAAGTGTTTCATTAACATTTTCCAACATGACTGATGGTTTACACGACAATTTAAACATACACAGGATCCAATTTAAAGAGGACATTAAGCACACATCCATCATCAGTAATGACTCTGTACACCTCGGGACATCTTCTGTGAAGCTTTTAGTTTACACTTAAATAAGTAATTTGAACATAATCCTATTATGTATGACTGTGTTTTTTGATTTGAATCACTGGACACAGAACAGATAATTCTTTGTTTGTAGGATTCCTTTCGATGTTTCCTACACCTGAACTTATATAATATTATAAACTAGCTGTTGCCCGCGACTTGGTCCGCGGCAATTTCTATTATTATGATTAATTTGTTTTTTTTTTTATCAGTATATGTAAATAATGTTCCTGAGATTAGCGCGTTCAAACAAACAAACAAACTCTTCAGCTTTATAATATTAGTATATGAAGTATAGATTATAATGACATTTAATGGGTCCGAATAAATTACAGAGCTGAAGATTCGACTAAAATACCATAGTACAGTCTTTTTTTGTCTGTGATGCCACTAGTATTAAGACTAGTACTTTCACTACATACATATGACTTTACTATGCGTGTCATCATTCCTCATTATTACAGCGGTGAGAAGTCCACTGCTGGACAAAGGCATCTCCCAAGGATTCCTCGTTCCATGGGAGGATGTTGACATAATCATCACGTTTGGAAGGCGGGTTGACGAGCGCAGTTTTTTTGGCTTCTTGTGCATCCGACGCTGCTGCCCGTCGGAAGTATTTTAGAGCTGGGGAAGGATAGGAATTAGTTCGATTTGGGAAGGGAATGAAAGTATTGGGATACTACTTACTCGGATGAATGAGGGAAAAGCAAGTAGTAGCTCGGGAGATCGAGCGCGCGATCCCGATGCCGTACCTGCAGCCACCAAACAAGCAGTTGAGGCTGCTGACACCCCTGGCCGTCAAAGTCAAAGTCAAAGATTTTTATTCAAAATTGGATACATGTATCTCTTTTTGAACGTCATATTTTTATTTCTTATATATTTTTTAATATGCAAAATTGAAATACTACTAGCGTTTCGGAACGACCACTGGTGAGAAGAATACGCCGAAAGAAACTCAATCCAGACTTGGTCCCTACGTGCCTGAAGGGCTCTGAATACATTGTTAACATTAAACACAATTTTTCATACTATAGATTAAATTGTTAACATAGCACCTGACTATGCATGTCATGGGCTACAATTTGGTTGGTAAAAACTAATTCAAGCATGAGAAATTTCTATTATAACAAGTTTTCATTGGCGCCCAATCTATAACGATGTAAGCTTTATCACATCCATCATCTAGTAATGACCCGGAAGACCGTCGTATATCTTCCGTAAAGTTGATGTAATGACCAACGGAACTGATCATTAGAGACGATTAGGCGCCTGCAGATACAAGCAGGCCATAGACCATATAGGAAGGAAGGTAAACGAGTAATACTTGATATGGTCTTATGGACACGTTTAATTTCGCAGCGGTCGTGACATTGAAACGTATTTGTGCTTCCTTCTTGTGGCATGATTTACTAAAATTCGATGTAAAATATGTCAAGACATATTATCAAAAGCCGTGTGGTATCCGGCAGAGTAGAATAGAACCACTCCAAGTCTTCCCGTGGATGTCGTAGAAGGCGACTTAGGAAATACAGGCTAAACAAAGCTTATAAACATCTAAGAGACCTCTCCAACCCGTCTGGCCAGCGTGGAGAGTGTAGGCCAAGTCCTCTTGCTGCTCCGGCCAAGTATGGCCCTAGTAGTACAGAGAGGGTCGTGCTCCTGCAGTGGAGACTAAAAAGGACCTGATGATGATGATGATGATGATGATATTATCAAATATGTCAAGATAACAATTAAGGAATAACTTGAACTTGCTGGGTCTGATTTTTTGTGATTTTTTCCACTTGAAACTTTAAAGAAAATTAAAAACATGTTGCCCTGCCACAATAAATATAGCCTATGTCACTGAGGATAAGTGTAGCTAGGATTCTAACGATACCTAGCAGAACCATATCTGTATAGGCACTCAGAAGTTATGGTAGAATGATGAAACTCACATTTACGTACATACATACGTCCTACATTAATCCTGAAAACACAATACCTTTTTTGGTCAGACGTGTAAAAAGAAATTTAGGGACTGCGAACAGATGTGATCATTTAGAATTTGACCATTGTTAATGCTGTATTCGACATGCCGCCCGTCACCATTGCTCAAGTACCGCCGCTAAATTTCTATATAATCATTTCTTTTTCGTGACATGCATTTTGGTGACGCAATCGCAAAATAAATCCTTTAATAAAAATCTCCTCGAGCGCGAAAGAAAATGTTACTTAAATAAATCCGCTATATCTGTCGCCCAGAAAAACCTTCTTAAACAATATGTAAATCCGATCCTCTGAGGGGTGATTCAGCCCGTCGATATAAACAACTTTTCCTATGAGACCAAAGTTGGGAACTAAAAAAAAAATGGAAATTTCTTTTCAAAATGTCCAGCCGCCCGGTCCATGTATGGGAACGTCAAAACAATTGGTCCCATCCAAACAACATTGGTCCCATAGGAAAAGTTGTTCATATCGGCGGGCTGAATCACCCCTTTTATTTTATTTTACATACAGTACAGCTTAGATACATCAGATTTCTATTATTAAAGGAATTTGTGAAATATATCCAGTACCTACATTTGAGTATCGAGTATAATAAATATAATAATATAAATATATACGGACAAATCACACAGATTGAGCTAGCCCCAAAGTAAGTTCGAAACTTGTGTTATGGGATACTAACTCAACGATATATATTTTATAACAAATACATATATACATACACATCCAAGACCCAGGCCAATCTGAAAAAGATCATTTTAAATCTTGACCTGGCCGGGGATCGAACCCGGTCACTCCGTGTCGCAGGCTGGCGTGTTGACCGCTGCGCCAAGGAGCTAGTCTATAGAGAGTATCTATTGGATAAACGTACGAAATGAATCTGTCAAGAATATAAAAGTTTCAGTTGGTGTCATTTAACGATGGTTAAGGCTTATCAATAAATTTTCTGCCTGCTTTTATGAGAGAAAAGACAAATCTTACAATTTATCACGAGCGAGCAACGAACAGAATAATGCCAAGTCGCCGAAACTGATAATTTAAATTTTTTCCATATGTACGAAAAGTTAGTTCGCTATCAACGACCAGCAAGAGTGACGAGACTCGAAGAATACGTCCCAATGCTTCCAATATCAGTGACTTTTTATTCTATTAGAACATGCAGAAATATTTCCCCGTACATACTAGATGCATATCGTAAAAGCTAGTCGAAGGAATGAGCGATAATCTGAGTAATTAATAATCATGTCAACAGGCAACTTGGCTAGCTGTCTATACTTGGCGTATACCCACCGTCAGGCTTAACGGGGCCTTTGGGTTTCATGGTCCAAGGCTCTGTTTACACCGTAGTATATATATAAACATCATTCCCTTTAGTTTATTTGGCCATCCGTAGACAGAACTCATAAAATTATATTATCATTAAAAAAACTTGTTACAGAAATAAAATTTCTTTTCTTCCAGAAATAGTTCATGTGGACGACCGGGCCGACCACACCCCCCCTTTTACAGAAGTCGTCCGAGTGGACAATCAAGCCCACCACTACTCTCGTTTTTCAGAGATAGTGGAAGTAGACAACCTCTCCGACTGTCCACCTCCGCCGCCTTGCGAACCAGAGATCATCAAGCTTACCGTCAGGACCACGGTCACGACAACTACCACTACCACAACAACGGCACCACCGACGCCACGACGATGTCCGCTGGCCCCAAGATGCGTACTGAGGAAGACCACGCCCTGCCCCCATCCTCCACCGCTGCCTCCAATGCCCCCTCCAATGCCCCCTCCAATGCCCGTTTACCCATGCATGCAAGGTAAGTCAAGACTCCACTACCCTGTCGCACTCGCCACCAGAATAGATTTCGTACTGGTGAACGCGGTCCCGGGCGACCAGCACCCAGAATAGGCACTTGAGAGTTGCTGCTCGCCCAAAGAATTTTGCCATAGATTCTCAGATTGGCCCTTCCGTCTATGTAAGCTCGTAACCGCGGCCCATCAGGCAATATGAGAGTTTGCTATCACTCCAAGCCTTGCGCACACAGGCAACGCCCAAAGCCGAGGTCCGTCGCTGCTGGGAGCCCTTTGGTGATGTTGCATATACTTGTATAGGCTGAGAGCACTCTGCCTTTGCCTCGACTCGCAAGCTCGGTTTATATGTATTTTTATGTATGTAGCCGTGTGGTTTCCGACAGAGTAGAATAGGACCACTCCTAGTCTACCCATGGAGGTCGTAAGAGGCGACTTAGGAAATAAACAAAGCTCATAAACATCAATGAGATCTCTCCAACCCGTCTGGCCAGCGAGGAGAGTGTATACCAAAATCCTCTGTCTACTCTGGCCAAGTATGGCTCCGGTAGTACAGAGAGGGTCATGCTCCTGCAGTGGAGACTAAAAGATGATGATGATGATGATTTATGTATGTGCATCGGGTTTTAACAACGCTGTAGAAGGACATTTCTAGAGGTAAGTTTTTATTTTCAGCGGCCATGCCAGCGGTACAGATGTACATGCAGCCCAACTATATGCAGCCGATGTACGCCTACCCGCCGCCGCCGCCCATACCCGTCGCGACCCAGCCTCCGACCCAGCTTCCGACCCAGCCCCCAACCCAGCCCCCAACCCAGACATCAACCCAAACAACCCAGACGGAGGCCACTCCAGCTATTATAAAACTGACAGGTACCTTAACAACAGTCTTTTCAGTACGTCTCCAGTGTCTGTGACGATAAGTGTGCTTAGTGTTACAACCAAGGATGCCGAAGACTTCAGACAGAAGTGATGAAGAAATGACATGAAGCAGACTGCGTGCTTCGAAGCTTACAGCTTTTGTTTGTTTATCGTGTGTAAGTGGCCAACACCGGTGTCAGATTTGCAAGCTGCCTACAAGCATCTAACATAACTTAACGTCTGCCATCAATGATGACAGCTGGGACCAACAACGGCTTAACGCAAGGAGGAGCTCGAGATTTTGTTACTGAATTAGGTATCTGTACGTATATTTTTAAATGTTTATTTTTTGGCGAGCTCCGTGGCGCAGTGGTTAACACGGACACGAGGGTGCCCGAGTTCGATCCCCGGTCAGATGGAAAATGATCAGATTGGCCTGGGTCTTGGATGTTTATCTATATATGTATTTGTTATAAAATATAGTATCGTTGAGTATATCACAAGTCTCGAACTTACTTTGGAGCTAGCTCAATCTTGTTGATTTGTCCGTATATCAATCGATCTCCTGGCTTGTCCTAAGTAGGGTCAGCCCTTATGATACATTTCCTCCAAACTTGACCGTTTATACTAAATCCTTACTAATATTATAAATGCGAAAGTGAGTTTGTTTGTTTGTTTATTTGTTTGTTACGCTTTCACGCCGTAACTACTGAACCGATCATCATGATATTTTGCATACAAATTCTCTGGAGTAAGGAGAAGGACATAGGCTACCTTTTATCCCGGGAAAAAGTACTATTCCCGAGGGATCGACATTGACGCGGGCGGAGCCGCGGGCGAACGCTAGTATATTTATCCATACTAATCCATACTAATATTATAAATGCGAAAGTAACTCTGTCTGTCTGTCTGTCTGTCTCGCTTTCACGCTAAAACGGCTAAACCGATTAAAACGAAATTTGGCACACAGATAGGCTATAGCTCGAGAAAGGACATAAGCTACTTTTGATTTCGATAACGTAGGTTTAGCAACTCTAACCATGGTTCAAATTAGGATGGGTGGCCAAAACTACAACGGCTGAACAGATTAAAACGAAATTTGGCACACAGATAGGCTATAGCCTAAGAAAGGACGTGGGCTACTTTTAATTACGATAACGCAGGTTAAGCAACTTATTTATTATAATTTTAAAGTGTTCATGTTGATTGTTTGACCAGCGCCAGCGACAGCGCCATCACCATCACCAACCACCACCACTACCCCGCCCGCGCCCCCGACGCCGGCGCCGGGGGCGGAGACCACCGAGTATCTCTCGGTGTTCGTCGGCATCCCGAAGGCTTTCAGAATCGACGACGAGGAACCGTTCGAGGACATTGGGGAATAAAGCTGGGCGCGTTGCCTGTTTGTTCGAGCAAAATTACTGGGCTGATTTTGATGGAACTTTATTATTTATGTGATAAACCGAAATGTGTTACATTATAGACCTGCGACCGAACATATTCGCAATAACAATTTAGATGTTTTTGTAATCTGTCAAATGTGAGAAAGTAAACATAAATGTGATAATTGATAATCGTTCAGATATTTCCTATAAAAAACCGATTTCTATCAAACTACTGAACCGATTGTGATGAAATTTAAAGGACCTACTTGAAAGCATACCCTTTCAAACAAATTTTTAATATCGGTTCATAAATGACGGAGTTCTGAGGTAACAAACATTAAATATACGACTGAATTGATAACCTCCTCCTTTTTATGAAGTCGATTAAAAACCGAAATGCTTACAAACATCTGTGAGACCTCTCCAACCCGTCTGGCCAGCGTGGAGAGTGTAGGCCAAGTCCTCTGGCTGCTCGGTCCAAATATGGCTCCGGTAGTACAGAGAAGGTCGTGCTCCTGTAGTGGAGACTAAAAAGGACCTGATGATGATGATGATGATTAAAAACCAACTTCAGCCCAAGTACCTACTGAACCGATTTGGATGTAATTTTATTGAGACATATCTGATATCATATCCATCAAATAATAATTTTCTAAATCAATTCATAAATGACGTAGTTATGAGGTCACAAACTATTTGAATTGAGAACTTCCTGCTATTTTGAAGTTGGTTAAAAATTAAATAGTAGCACAAACAACGTATAAGCTTCTGAGTAATAAATATTTATTGCTTTTTGTACCGGTTTAATTATTCATTGTATAAAGTCGATAACAAGAGTTGTATAATGAAAACCCATAGTATAGTTATATTAGCGTGAACGATTTCTCTCTTTGATCGTAACAACGGTTTTTAATAGAAACAAGATTTGAGATAGATCATAATTATTAGAACGAAGGTTGAAGGCGTAGGTAGATGAATCATATAGTTGAAGTGGGAATGGGCGGAACATTTGGCCAGAAGAAAAGACAGTGAATGGACCAAAACAATGACGGAGTGGTGGCCGAGTGAGACACGACGAGACAATTATGACAATACAAGCCCATAGTGTGTTAGTACACTTATCCTATGTTAGTAAAATTTAAAGTGAGGATAAGCTTAATAAGCGTTTGCTATTTTCTTTGAATAAGAGGGTTAATCGTTTCTTAACAATTTATTGCTCAAGTTCATGACTAGAACATTGATTAACTGTTAAAAAGAGATTTATTAAACAACCATTGAGTATTTGGCCGTAAGACTCCTAGGCCAATGGCGATTTGTATAAGAATAAAATATTGTGTTAGTCTCTTCAACTAGGATTATATCTAGGCGGTTAGAATTTGTACACTCATATTAGTTAAGTTGCTAGTTGGATTTAAAAACATACAGCACTTGGCAACAATGAGTATTGCAGGAAAACTGGAAAAGACGAATTAGAACAGTAATAATTGTTGTTTTTCCTGTTTCCAATTAATGCAGAGGAAAACCACATAGGTAATCGATAAAAATAATAATATTTAATATATTTCGTAGAATAACTAAAAATGTTTAATGTAAACAAAGGTAAAATGAAACATTGATATTTATAATTATTTTATATTAAACTATTCATTGTATATAAATAGTTACGAATAAATTGATAAAACAATTTGCATTCTTCATTCCCAGTTTTTAACGATATTTGTAATAAATATGAATATATTATAAAAATAATACGTAACTTATTTTAACTGACGTATAAGGTCCCGGGTTTGACCACCAATCAGAACATGTATACCGTAATCATTTTGTTGTTGATGTTATATACCTATAGCTATAAATTTCCTTTCTAAACACATAAAATATAGTATTGTTGAGTTAGCATAATTATTATTTTGTTTCATTATTGTATACTAGTTTATTTTTAGTTTATTTATGTACTTGTGTCACAGGTTATAAAACACGCACTGAGGGCCAGTTCATTTTGGTTTAAATTTGCTTTTATTTAGTTACTAGCTTTCGCCTGCGGCTCCGCCCGCGTCAATGTCGGTCCCTCGGGAATAGTACTTTTTCCCGGGATAAAAGGTAGCCTATGTCCTTCTCCGTACTCCAGAGAACTTTTATGCAATATTTCATGATGATCGGTCCAGTAGTTACGGCGTGAAAGCGTAACAAACAAACAAACAAACTCACTTTCGCATTTATAATATTATAGTTAGGATTGTATCTGTGGGCCTAAAATTTGATGAAATTTTAATATAATCCATGTTTTTGGCGTGAGTTTTTAGGTGGATTATTTTTTAATGATTGGCAAAATCAATCAAGTCGACAGTAGATAGAAACTGAATTAATTACACCGGCGTGCGAGAGAAACTTTATAAATAAAAGTTCGTCGACACACATTTCTCTTCTATTTACATCTAAGACCACCTATTGTGTTTGCCTCATTTCCTGTGGCGACACTTGCCAAATGTCACATTAATTGTTTGTTTCACTGAGAACCTAAGTCGGCCGCAGCAAAGATAACCTGCCGGCCTATTTCCTAACTCTATGACCAACGTTTTGATAGTCATTTCAAAATACATTGCGGGTTTCCTATGATTGACTATTTTTATTAAAGATATATAAAACGTAATGTACTTTGAAATGACTATCAAATGTTGTACACTGAGTTAACAAATAGGCCGGCTGGTCAGGTGAGGCTATACAGAATCTATTAATTATGTGCAACTGTGGTGTATCTCTCCAGAACATGTAATGCCCAGAGTGCTCCGAGACCTGTACACTGGAGGACCTGTAGAGGAGGAGTACATAAACATAGATGTAGATACAGGGAGTCTAATACAAGTTCACAGTATTAGGCGACAAGTGGATAATTTCAATAAATAAAAAACCCGACTGCCTTTTTGACAGTTTAAGTGCGCCGTATAGATAGCTAAGGTTACCTACTCTATGACACTCCGGGGAAGAATACGAATCTAATGATACCTCACACTTCGAAATCGGTCAAGCCGTATAGGCTGTTTAAGCCACGACAATGGAACAGACATACTTACATACATTGCTTGCGCCATATAGCTAACGTCACATACCCTATAGATTCGTATTCTTTCCCGGAGAATACGAATCTAATGATACCTCACACTTCGAAATCGTTCAAGCCGTTTAGGCCACGACAATGGAACAGACATACTTACATACATACGCGCAAAAATAATTGCCCTCCTTCTGGGTAGGTCACTCTGGTAAAAAAGACAAAATTACCATAGATTCGATAAAAACAAGATTGTTTGCTGGCCTGATTTTTAGAAATTCAACCCCTAAGGCGGTGAAATTTATATGGGATTCTCTCATTTCTGGACTTAGAAGTATGAAATTGAAAATAGGTCTCGACTACAATTAAAAAAGACGTAGGTGAAGTGGACAAAATTCCCCCCTAAAGGGGTAAAATGGCAAACCGGTAAAGTTCGTATTGAAATTTTCTCATTTCTGTATTACTTACATACAAACATACATAGTATCACGTCTATTTACCATGCGGGGTAGACAGAGCCTAGGTCTATAAGATCTTATGGCCACATTTAGCATGTTGGAGGGAGTGTAGATGGAAAAAGGAATCAAAATAGTGATGGGTTTCTAGCCGCATCGCCTATTGACATGATTCCGCAGATGTTAGCCCAATCCCTCGACCGGTTTTTATGATCTGCGCGGGAAGAGAAGCAGCTGGCACATTCTACGTTTTTTCTTTTCTGTCAGACCAGCATGGGAGGGAATTCTGTACTTAGCAGTATGAAAATTGGTAATAGGGTCCAGATTACAAATAAAAATGATCTGCTATCGTTTACGGCAGTGCTTCGCTATACACACAGATACACATGTCATAATTATAACGGGAGTTAATTAAAACATATGGCCTGATAACTAAAGTACACGCGGACGAAGTCGCAGGCAAAAGCTAGTATGATATAGTTCTTCCATCCATCATGGCCATCGACATAAAGGCGGGTTATTAAACTCGCATTATTTATTAATATCGATGAATAAACTACTCAATTCGCTGTCACTCCACATCGCCGCCGATTGGTATATTGGTAACGACATAATGGTAATGGCCGGTGGACATTTATCCAAGGCCTTGTCTCAATAGGCTAGTTTCCTAAAAAAATATAATTAGTCCGTCAGTTAGATATTCAAAAAATATTGGACACGTATTATTTTTTTTGTCGATTAAACAAAAAATGATAAAGATATAGCCCTTTGAAGATCCGTGTGACGTCATAGTTTGCTACAATTTTTAGCAAACTTTGACGTCACGAGCCCTCACTCCAGAACTTCGACGCGCTATATCTTTATTATTTATTGTTTATTTGACAAAAGAAAAAATACGTGGCCAATATTTTTTGATTAACTAACTGACGGACTAATTGTTATGTTATTATTACGACCCAGGACTAGCCTATTGTCCTTTTAAAATATAGTTTTCATAGGCAAGTGCCTACGAAAACTATATTTTAAAAGGACTTTACCGTATTATAAATGAAGAAATATAATTATTTGATAAACTCGAAATGATATATCGTTAACTTAAAAAGCAGACTTCAATGTAACTTTTGAACGGTAAAAATCCTATGGGAACAATCTGAAAGTAAATGGGTTCAAATAAATCTAATCTGTTGATAAATTATGACATTTTATAAATAATAATAAATAATAAATATATACGGACAAATCACACAGATTATTCTTCCCCGGAGTGTCATAGAGTAGGTAACCTTAGCTATCTATACGGCGCACTTAAACTGTCAAAAAGGCAGTCGGGTTTTTTATTTATTGAAATTATCCACTTGTCGCCTAATACTGTGAACTTGTATTAGACTCCCTGTATCTACATCTATGTTTATGTACTCCTCCTCTACAGGTCCTCCAGTGTACAGGTCTCGGAGCACTCTGGGCATTACATGTTCTGGAGAGATACACCACAGTTGCACATAATTAATAGATTCTGTATAGCCTCACCTGACCAGCCGGCCTATTTGTTAACTCAGTGTACAACATTTGATAGTCATTTCAAAGTACATTACGTTTTATATATCTTTAATAAAAATAGTCAATCATAGGAAACCCGCAATGTATTTTGAAATGACTATCAAAACGTTGGTCATAGAGTTAGGAAATAGGCCGGCAGGTTATCTTTGCTGCGGCCGACTTAGGTTCTCAGTGAAACAAACAATTAATGTGACATTTGGCAAGTGTCGCCACAGGAAATGAGGCAAACACAATAGGTGGTCTTAGATGTAAATAGAAGAGAAATGTGTGTCGACGAACTTTTATTTATAAAGTTTCTCTCGCACGCCGGTGTAATTAATTCAGTTTCTATCTACTGTCGACTTGATTGATTTTGCCAATCATTAAAAAATAATCCACCTAAAAACACACGCCAAAAACATGGATTATATTAAAATTTCATCAAATTTTAGGCCCACAGATACAATCCTAACTATAATATTATAAATGCAAAAGTGAGTTTGTTTGTTTGTTTTGAAGTACATAACATCATAAATAAAGCCAAACAACCGAACTGATAACAAAATATACTGTTTCCGAGGGATTTATTGCGAATATCACAGTGCCGCCGCCGCATCCCGCTGTGAAGGACGGAGCAATGAAATCCGCATGCGGCTGTGGAGGTACGGAACCACCGGAGCAATGAAATCTGCATGTGTCTGCGGAGGTGTGGAGCCGACGGAGCGATGAAATCCGAATACGACTGAGGTACGGAGCCGACGGAGCGATGAAATCCGCTTACGGCTGCGGAGGTACGCAGCCGCTTTACCGCATGGTTTGCTCCGTGTCTCCATACGGAACTGCGTTGCAGGCCCGCATTCTTTTATACAGCGTGATTTTGAACCCCCTAGCTATATATAAATCTGGGCATCAGAATCCCTAATGGAATACAGAATTGTAAGAAAAAAACGTAAAAAATTAAAAAATAAATTTAACCTTTCATAGAAACCTTTGTATGGGAAACCAAAATTTCTATTTTGTTTTTCACCTTTTTTTCTTGCAATTCTGTGTTCCATTAGGGACTCTGATTCCCAGATTTCAATATAGCTAGGGGGTTCAAAATCATGTTGCATATAAAAAGATATATAAAAGAATGCGGGCCCGCAATAACATATTGTTCAATATCCATTATGCATGCTTCCACTCTACAGAAAAATCCTAAAGTACTACGGAACTCAGTTTGCATCAACTCGCGGAAATACGGTGTCAGGGTGTTATACCCTCCGGATTTTTCATACCAGTCCAGATTTTTTTACATAACGTCTAAAATCGCAGCACTGGACACGCTCCAGGGTGCAGTGTGATAACCGTCTTCTTTCACGAGAGCGGAGCCACTGGTGAAAGCGGGTCAAATAAATATTTTTTTACTACATGAAAAAATCCTTTGAGTAGACACGCCAAGGGAATGAAATAGAAGTGAAATAAGTACGACTTTTTTTAGTACTAGCGGTAGGTTACTCACATCAAATTAATGAAATGGATCATCGATCGATGATACCATCGGGTTTGGTATATTTTGTCTGTCTGCCTGTTGTGGGAGTTGCTTACCTGAAACAAAACAAAATAAAACATGAGAGTTGTTTCGTGTAAAACTGTTACTTATTATATCATGACCTTCTGCCGCGAAAACGCAACGCTCCTGTAACGCAGTTGGGTAAAAAGAAGAACTATGTTTAAAAAGTAAATTACAACGTATTAAAAATAAAAACGATAATATATAGGGACATATCACACAAATTGAGCTAGCCCCACTGTAAGTTGTAAACTTGTGTCGTAGGATACTAACTCAACGATATATTTATTATTATTTATTATATAGATAAACATCCAAGACCCAGGTCAATTTGAAAAAGATCGTTTTCCATCATGACCTAACCGGGAATCGAATCCTCGTTTCGCAGGCTGGCGTGTTAACACGGAGCTCGCCTTGCCTTACCTTTAATAAGAACAACTTTGAATGAGCATTTAAAGAATAGAATTAAAAAGTTAGTTGAAAGCTAACAAGTCCAAAGTGCTCCCTTTTACGGCAACTCTGCAAATATTTTGTTTTTCGGAGCTTTTCGTTGTTATCTCCGAAACTTTCTTGTAAAGAACTTTTAAATAAACGAGTCCACAAAAGCTCGGTACATTTGTAAAAGATACTTGTAATCAAAAGTTCTAAGTGAAACAAAATTATTTTTTGCATTTGTTTTGCGGATTCTACACAAATTATATTATATTAATATATAAAACAAAATTAGGTTTGTTGGAACACTTATAACTTAAGAACGGGATAACCAATTTTTATAATCTTTGATTTGTTGGTTTTGTTATCACCCCGAACAGAAGCCTATAATATCAATGTTGGCACTTGTTAAAAATTTAACTTTGGCTCTTGTAGCATTTTTTTAATATTAAATATCGCAAATGTTTTTAGTAATTACACGCATACAACTTCTGTACGCGTGTGATTGTTTTCCTGGTTTATACATATTTGTTAATAACGGTGAAGCAACGTAATTTTTTTTTAACAAGATTGTTTATTAACGGCAAAAAATCCTTTGCCTTTCTTTTAAAACATAAAAAAAAACAATTAACGAAAAAGAGATTTATTTTGAAGCAGCTAGAGCTTCATTGTTGACAAAATTTCATTATATAAAAAAGACAAATCAAAATACAGATAGTGTTGAATAATTTTCATAAAAATATTGTCTGTCATTTCTCTCCATTATGCGTTTACTTTAACTTGATAGCTCCTAGAAGCAATGAGCACAGAACAGAAGCTCTCTTTTAAATGAAATTAAAAGATCTTTGTTTACCATATAGGATCCTCCGGGGCGGCCTCCTGAGCTGCGCGCCGTATGCGGCCGCGTCCTGCTCCGGATCCGGAACGCACGTGCCGATGATGATCCCCATGTCAACACACCGTCCGACACATCACACCACCTCACTACACCGCACAACACCTCACAGTACCTGACTGTATCTCATAGACCGCACGCACTATTTGTTAAAACTGATGAACTATGATGACGATTTGATTATAACTGTTTCGTTATTGGTTGATTTGGTTATGGAGTAGAAGAGTATAGAGCCGTTTACAGCACCTCACAGGCCACTACGAGACGTTGACACTAATAAATTACCAGTGTCCTCTCTACGGGCCCGACTGTACCTGTGTATTAGTTAGTAGTAACTATCTCAATTGAACACAGAGTAAATAAGTATAGAGAGCTAGCCGGTAACAGCACCTCGCAGACCGTAACACGCGCGTCCGCCGCGGCGGCCCGACTGTGACTGTACTATCGTTCGTAGTCAATCGTAGTATTGTAGCAGGTTCATTTAGGCACAGAGTATAAAAATGTAGAGACTAAGATGGTTACAGACACGATGCTGTAATACGGTTTTGTTTGAGGAATTTCTTTCGAGACTTTACCACTGGGAATGTAAGTATTATTATGTGCATGTAAATAATGTGCAAGTGCACGCTCAAGCTGCTAGTTAACCAAGCGATTCTCTCGCTTGGCTCAGCAGTTCAGCGTTAAGAGGCCAGCAATATCTTCAAATAGTTGGAGCAAAAACATATTTTTCACCGAGTTACGAATACGACCCGTACTCATGTTTATATTATTGTCAGAATTGCACAGTTTTTATATATATGTTAGATTATACCAGTTTCTTAATACGTGATCCAAATTTCAAAAGTGTATATTTTATATTCTAATGTTTGTTCTCGTATATCTCAAAAGCTATAAGTTAAATTATTAAATTTCTTTTTACTTGAACTTGGAATAGTCCAACTTTAAGAACAGTGCAAGTTTTATAGTTGTATTTTATATCATTTACTAGGAAAAAATTAACTCGGATTTTTATTACTACGTCATGTAACAGTCCAACGGGAGTACAGTACAGTGCTGTAATTCAGCTAAATTATAGGAAAAAAAATTACAATTTTTCAAGTTCGTTGTGTGTCAATGCCGGTTCAGTCGTTTTTGAGATATTTAAGTAAATGTGTATAAAATAATCGCAAAGTCGTAATCTCGCAACTTTCACACTCGCGGAGACACAGTATAAAGCTTATACTCTGCAATGCTTATTTTCCGTGGCCGGCATGGGCACGCGAGGAGTGACGTCACAGCTGTGCGTCAGTAGTATAGTAGGACATAAGGGCAACGTCTATCTGGAATTCGTAAATATGGGCTCGAAATAGACTATGCAAAGTTGAACGCTCTGCTAATTTGTTTGTTAACCGACTTTGAATAGGTACATTTCCATTTAGAACGTTATGTGACATGTTGTTACCGGAGATGTCGTCGTGCCAATTTAACATGTCTAGTTAACATAGTAAATACGAATATACTTAAGTTATTTAACCTCCGGTTAACAAGAGAGGTGTTATTATAAGATTCAAAGATTTATTCAGAAAAAAGGCCTTTTCAGGCAATTCACATTTTAAATAATACTTATTATATTATATTCAAATTATTAATTATTGTTCAAAAGCTACAAACTACTAGCGTTTCGGAACCGACCACTGCAGAGAAGAAGACGCCGAAAGAAACTCTTTTCAACAGTATTGGTCGCCTGCTTTATGGTTCTTAGTAGTAAGTTTCACCTGCTTTATGGTTCTTAGTTAATCTATATTATAAAGCTGAAGAGTTTGTTTGTTTGAACGCGGTATTCTCAGGAACTGCTTATTCAAATTGGAAAATTCTTTGTGTTGGGTAGTCCATTTATTGAGAAGGCTTTAAGCTATAAAACATCACGCTGCGACTAATAGGAGCGAAGCATCAATAAAAAATGATTTGGAAACGGGGGAAAATTATTCATTAATCATATCATCATAGTCAATAACAAAAACTGCCGCGGACGAAGTAGCGGGCAACAGCTAGTATTTGATAAATTTGGGTATCACTATTTTGATTCCGTTTTTCACCTAATGCCCACTAACATGCTAAACATGGCCTTTAGGTATTATAGACCTAGGCTCTGTCGACTCTGTAAGGAAGAAAGACGTGATACTATATATGTTTGGTATCTCTGTGCAACGAAGATTCGGCCCATAAGGCAAAAGATGAGAGTTGCTGCTCTCTAAAGGCTTTTGCCATTGTTTCTCAGATTGGCCCTTCAGGCTTGCATGCACGCATACGCGGCCCATCAGGCAATATGAGAGTTTGCTGTCTCTCCAAGCTTCGCGCACACAGGCAACGCCCAAAGCCGAGGTCCGTCCCTCCTGGGGGCCCTTTGGTGATGTTGTCTATAAAGGTTGAGGGCACTCTGCCCTCGCCTCAAACGCCCGGTGAAGTAGCGAAAGCTCATTTGGAGCTAGCTACACAGTCATTTCAAAAAAAAAAAAAAAAAAATGCAACGAAGATCGAATGGATCTAGTTAAATATGCAGCTAGAACTTTGATTTTGGGCACAAATGATTGGTATATTCCGTATGCAGTATGTCCTGGGTCAGAAGAGTGATATAAATTATATTTTTTGACGTGGCAACGTCTTATAAATCGATGAACACCGGCTGCACGCACGAAAAATTGTACGTTCCGCGTGCAAGTGAGAGTGCGGTACAAGTGATAGAGAAGCATGATCGACCTAAACGTTCGGCTTGTGAAGCATCTATCTCTCTTCCACCGATATCACGGAAAATTATCGTCCGTAAACCGGTTTTAAAGACAACTTTTTGCAAAAGTCTTGTTCAGTATATCAACTTCCTCCGTGGTCCAGTGGTTAAGGCCTGTAGACCCGGATGTCGTGGGTTCGATTCGAACGGGAAGCATACTTTCTTTAGTTATTTCCAGTTTGGTTAGGACATTGCAGGCTTGAATCACCTGATTGACTGATAATAAAGATGATTCTGTTCTTCGGAAGGCACGTTAAGCCGGTGGTCCCGGCTGCCATCTGGTTGTCGTTAAAGGAACCACGTCAGAGGCCGAGAGGCGGTTCCGAAGAACTCTGACACCAGGATGTGCATGCCCGTGACACCTACACGAAATGATGACATGTACAGGGTGTGCATGGTCGATTGACCGTGTCACCTACTCGAAATGAATGAATGAATGAAATATATCAATAGAGAAAAACACTGAGGAAATTATCATTTCGTACGTAAAATGTATTCTTGTACCAAATGACGATTTTCATATTGTCTTTGATTTTCCCGGAACAAAATTGTTAACAGTCTTGTCATACCTTTTAATTACAATCAACGACGGACGATCCAGACTTTTAACCCTACAAAAGGCCACAGATATTTAATTTTTGTCTTAATTACCAGGACGTAAAGTTCAATTTGTCGTGATTGAAGTTAAAAGACGTCTTTTGAAGGCTTATTAAGGCTTTATTTATCGAGTCAAAGTTATTAAACCGACTTGGGAACAATGAGGTTAGTGAAATTATTCGATTGGAATTTGTACGAATTCAGATACGGATACACAATAAATGAAAACCTGTCCAATAAAGTCGTTTTACATAGTCTAGTTAACTATTAATTAAAGAATTTCCAAAAAAACTCCAAAGCCTGTTGTTAATTCCAGAACATTTACTGACCAAATTTCATACAAATTTTCACCTTTACCTCGCTAACAAACAGGTAGAAATCTTGTATTCATCTGACTTCATTAATATTCATCGGACTTTATTAGTATTTATCTTGTTTTGAAAAGTTTTATTTAAATTTCTACTGCCTCAGGAATTCAGGTCTTAGTACCAGTCACTTCTGAACAATAGGCTAGTTTCCTAAAAAATATAATAAGTCCGTCTGCTAGATATTCAAAAAATTTTGGACACGTATTTTTTCTTTTGTCGATTAAACAAAAAATGATAAAGATATAGCCCTTTGAAGTTCCGTGTGACGTCATAGTTTGCTACAATTTTTAGCAAACTTTGACGTCACGAGCCCCTACTCCTGAACTTTGACGCGCTTTATCTTTATTATTTATTGTTTATTTGACAAAAGAAAAAATACGTGTCCAATATTTTTTGATTATCTATCTGACGGACTAATTGTTATGTTATTATTACGACCCAGGAAACTAGCCTATTGTTGACGTCAAAATATTACTTATGGCTAAGTTTAATGCCGCTCCCAAAGCGGAGTGCAGAAGAAGCGGCAATAAACTGCAAAAACGTCAACTCACAATTTTCACAAGATTCAGATGTCACTTTGCGTGCTCCCAGTTGCAAACTATTGCTGGCCAGCGCCCACCCACTACTGTTAGTCCCTTCATGCCCGCCACCAATAGTTGTTGCATGCAACCCTGGTCGATACTGCTGCATCCGTTGAGGCTGTAGCAATATCGGCCGTCGTGCTCGCGACACGAAAGTCAACATGCTATTGGGTATTTCGTTAGAAAGTTACAATTAAATCTATCACCAGTGTTAGCTACTAACATGCTCAATACAAAAAAGTGCTATACTTTAAGTCTTCCTTTAAAACTTAGGTTTATAGACATACGTCAGAGGCCGAGAGGCGGTTCCGAAAAACTCCGCCAGGTTGTGCATGGTCGATTGACCGTGTCACCTTTTTAATTTTTTTTTAATGTTATAGTGCGGCAAACGAACAAGCGAGTCACCTGATGGTAAGCGACCAGCGCTGCCTATGGACAACTACAACACCAGGGTGTAACAGGAGCGTTGCCGGCCTTCCAAGGAGTAGGGGAAAGGACATAGGGGAGGAAATGGGGCAAGGATGGGCCTCCGGCTCTCTCACTCACCGAACGAAGCATAGAAGCGGTAAAGCTCCTACTCAAACGTCGATTTTCTGTGAGAGTGTGGTACTTCCCCGGGCGAGCCGGCCCATTCATGGTATGGGCAAAAATGAATATTGCCGGTATCACAACACCTACTCGAAATGATGATGATGATGAGACATAGGAACCATTGCTATATGTCTTCTCCACTACGAAGTTATGCGTAGTTTAGTCTGTGGGCAAAATGGGACGATTCGCGACTTCATATCAAAGTTAATCTAATGAGCTTAGCGACAGCTCAGTGGACCGACTAATGAAATAATTCGCCCTTGACTTTGCTCGGCATTGCTGCTCGCAAACCCGAAATGGGCTTCTTTAATTGGCTTAATGGCCACACGTCATAAGCCGGCCGAATGTGACGGGGGTGGGAGTTGTAACTTGTAGGGAATCTAAAGATAGAAATCTAATATCGCTTTTTAGAGTTCCGTACCCACAGGGTAAAAACCGGTCCCTATTACTATGCCTCCGCTGTCCGTCCGTGTCACAGGGCTGTATCTCTTGAACCGAAATAGGTAGACTTGAAATTTTCACAGAATGTGTGCTGTAAGGTGGTGCCGGTTTTATTAATTACTCCGTGGTCCAGTGGTTAAGGCGTTTGCCTGTAGACCAGGGGGTCGAGGTTCGATTCCCACGGGAAGTATACTTTGCATACTTTGTTTAGTTGTTTCCAGTTTGGTAAGGAATGGCAGGCTTGAATCACCTGATTGTCTGATAAGAAAGATGATTCCGTGCTGCGGAAGGCACGTTAAGCCGTTGATCCCGGCTGCCATCTGGTAGTCGCTAAAGGAACCACGTCAGAGGCCGACAGGTAGTTCCGAAGAACGCTGACACCAGGGTGTGCATGGTCGATTGACCGTGTCACCTACTCGAAATGATGACGATGATGACTAATATTATAAAAAGGAAAGATAGGATAGTTTATTTGTTTACATTGAATAGGCTCCGAAACTACTTTACCCATTTAAAAATTCTTTCACCATTAGAATCCTACATTATCCCTGATGAACACAGGCTATTGAATACCTATATATCTCCCGTGCGAAGCCGGGGCGGGCCACTATCATTAGTACACCTCGCGAGTTTACAGCAAATTCACATTGATCCCACCCTAATGGCGCTTAAGCCCATTAATATGTAATAAGAATTTTATTCTAAACGAAAGATAAAAAAACACGAGCGCCCTGCCAAAAACTCATAGGCTATGTCATTCGGGACAAGCCAAGGATTCTAACGATACGTCACACGTTTAAATCTGTTCCGGCATTTAAAATATGTATATGGTGTAATAAAGAAACTCATAACATAAATCCATACATAGGGTAAGCTTGTTATAACTAGAAATAATAAAAAAAAAAACATAGGTGAATAGCTACCTACGCCAATATAGTCACAAATATATGCTCTCGAAACTTTATTGGGAGATTCCAAACAATTTGATAGATACTTCTTGCTTTATCAGCTTATTGCCGCCAATTTCTGTCTCTAATTGAGAGCTATTGTGTAGCCATGGTTATTTGAGAATTCTTTGTGTACTTTGAGTGTTACTTAACTTTGTGAGTAACTTGGCCAGAGGTTTTCTATCACGACGCAGAGGGGTCATGTTGCCAGCCTTCTGGGAACCCCTCCCCGCGGCGACGAGCTGGAATCTCTTTTTACTTGTAATAGTTTCTTTTTTTTGTGTGTTATTTAACTTATCCTTACTATCCTTCCTAACTAATATTATAAACGCGAAAGTTTGTGAGTATGTTTGTTACTCTTTCAAGGCAAAACTGCTGAACGGATTTTGGCGAAATTTTGCACACAGATTGGTTATTACCTGCATAGGCATCTTTTATCTTTTATACCAACGCGAGCGGAGCCGCAAGCGACATAAAAAATAAAATAACGAGTGAAAAATAGTACAATTAATGCCGACGTCTATGGCGCAGTGGTCAGTACGCCAGCCTGACATGAAGGGCTCTGGGTACTATTCCCGGTGTAGGATAATTCTTGTACTTCTTTTTCACAGGTATTCGTCTGCATCTCTGGATTCCCATGGAGGGAGGGAAGGGAGTCGAACTTGGGACCTCTAGTGTGGCAGTCAGGCATGACCACTAGGCCACAGAGGTCGTTAATTTATAGAATACTAGCTTGCGTGCGCCCGCGGTACTATATGAGGATATACAGAAACAGTACGTTTCTGGGGATGCAAGTTATCCTATGTCGTGTATGCAAAATATCATGAGGGTCAGTTCAGTAGTTAAAGTGTGAAAGCGTAACAAATAAACAAACTCACTTTCACTTTATTAATATTATTGACACATGATGGCTCGAAATAAATAAATAAAATAATTATTATAAATATATACGAACAAATCACCAGCACCAAAGTAAGTTCGATTTAATTTATTTATTATATTTTATTATTATTATCCAAGACCCAGGCCAATCTGAAAAAGATCATTTTCCATCTTGATCTGACCGGGGATCGAACCCGGGGCCCTCGTGACGAGGCTAGCGTGTTAACCAATGCGCCACAAAACTCACCAAATTAGTTAGGCTCCTTGTTGAATAAAATGGTATGTATATACTTGTCCTAAATATAAATAAATCTGGCACTTTCAGAGGAATACGAGTCCAGACAAAATAAACACTCAACGCCCTCAAATATTTATCCCCCAGGAACATAACACCCCACGAGATACGATATCAAATTATTCCCGAGTATTATTAATGTACGCTTTTCCATGCTATTATGTAAGAAAAGAGAGAAGTTGAAGTCAGCATAGGGGGTACGAAGTCCTATAAGGGGTACGAAGCGTATAAAAGGCGAATGTTATAAAGTGTAACGTGTCAAATTATTCATTAATGTTTAAAAGCTACAAACTACAGATAAGACGTTATTTGGCCACGAAAACTCACCCCTCGTCTTTACAATAAAAATATCTCCCAGATAAGGCCTGACGTAAACAAACGGAAGCAAACCAGAAGGGGTTTGGGGTCGCGTGTAGGGTGCCCATATCACACGTCAGCACCAATTTGACCTCACATGCATTTTTTTTACTTTTCATTAGATTCACAAGATTTTCAAGTTTACAGAATTTACATATATACATACATATTATCACGTCTTTATCCCTGACGTAGTAGTCGGAGCCTAGGGCTATAAGACTCAAGGGTCAAATTTAGCGTACCTATTAGTGTACAGAATGTTTGTCATTATATTAGTGTCACGGTCAAGCATTTTTTAAATATGCCTAATATTATATTAACGATGCCTGGTAAAAAAATATAGCCAGTTACACTCGCAGCGATGTAAGGTTTCCAACAATACCCCATTCATCTAAATCTGTTTAGAAATTTAAAAGTTTCATAACTGTTCAGAAGTTTAAAATTTCCACATCTTTT
This sequence comes from Elegia similella, assembly GCA_947532085.1. Lineage (NCBI taxonomy): Eukaryota > Metazoa > Arthropoda > Insecta > Lepidoptera > Pyralidae > Elegia > Elegia similella. The sequence goes on from OX383939.1 coordinate 1,301,188, forward strand.
AAATTTCTGAACAGTTTTAAATGAATGGTGGAATTAAGATATATACATGAACTCTTAAACACGTAACTTCAAGCAGTCGTGTAACAATAGAGACCCTGAATAAAATTACTCATACATCTAACTCAAGTTTTTATTTGAATGGAGCTCAATGTAAATGGCTTTTTTTAGCGAAATGGCGGGTCAACTTTAAGAACAAGTTAATAGCGAGAATCAAAATAGATTCCTGTTTAATGTAGCATATTTGCCATGTTCTTATTTATTCAGATGTGTAATTGGGCAACAGGCTGTGTGAGGGCCTCTCCTTCTCCGTATATTTAATCTAAAAACTATGAATAGCTTTTTTCTATACGTAGTATGAGCCTTAATTATTCCATACAAATTTTTCACTTGCTTCTTATAACCCTGGCAATTTAAAATAGGGGGACCATTCAATCGTAGCGCATCTTAATCTCTTATGGTGAATCACCGAACTAATAAATTTACACTGTAAGAAAAGGAGATAGGCCAGGACAATAAAAATTTTTCATCTGGCTACCCTAGTCGCGTGCGCCTAATCGTCCTGCCATAATTAGGCACTCGCCCTTGAGTGTTCAACAAATTCCTCAGATTTAATGTCAATTGAATGTGTTGACATTAAAGTTGACGGTAGAGAAATTCCTTTTTTACCTATTCTTTGCATAATCACTAAGTACTAATCAAGTCTTTATCCCATGCGAGATAGACAGTACCTAGGGCCATAACCTTGAATAGGAGGAAAGCAAAGCGAAAATAACAAACTAGCTATATCGCTTAAACGTGGTCCCTTACTATGGGCCTCATAAGAAAGCTCAAAGTCGTTCAAAGAGCTATGGAGAGAGCTATGCTCGGTGTTTCTCTGCGAGATCGAATCAGAAACGAGGAGATTCGTGAGAGAACGAAGGTCACCGACATATCTCAGCGGATTAGCTCTTTGAAGTGGCAGTGGGCGGGGCACGTAGCGCGTAGAACCGATGGCCGATGGGACAGAAGCGTTCTTGAATGGCGACCACGTATCGGCAAGCGCAGCGTCGGACATCCACCAACCATAACAACCGACTAAGGTCGCAGGAAGACGCTGGATGCAGGCCGCTTCCAACCGGTTGTATTGGAAATCCTTGGGGGAGGCCTATGTCCAGCAGTGGCCTTCTTGCGGCTGAAATGATGATGAAATGATATATCGCTTATGATCAGAGCCGGATTATCCTTGAAGCTGAGTGGGCAACTGCCTAAGGGTCGCAGATCCCCCCGTCAGATAAGGGGCCCACAACCAGTGTTGGTATTTCCAGACTGTATCGCCTCTTGTGCGATAAAGATTCTTTAGGGCAATGCTCATTTGCAAAGTCATCCCCAGTCGATAATTTTGTTTCTTCTTCTTATTGTGTCGACTCGGGCGAATTAAATTTGTGTTGATCAGAACTCTGCCACTGACACAGCGTTATCAGTGGCATTGTATAGGTCGCGTTTGCAGGTGGTAGGACACGCAGGGCAAGACAACAGGTGCGCCATGGTCTGAAGAGTAGCACCAATTGGACAGGAAATATCAGAGCTGTAACCCCACCTATTCATGTTCTCCTTGCTTCGGCCGACTTGAGTCTGGAGTCTATTCAAGGACTCCCATGTCACCTAAGGTAGATCATGACCGGGGGAGATATGATCTGACAGCGGGATGATAGATAAGTTTACTTCGAAGATTGTTTGTCATGAATTCCGGACTTGCCCAGGTGGGACCCATGAGTTTGAAGTGTGGTCATGACTTCTCAGATTTTCACGCATTACTTTGAATAGGTTTTACGATACATGCGTGAAGAGAAGCTGGTGCATTCTATGCTACGTTTTTCTATTTTCCCAAAACAGCTTGGAAGGATAAGTCAGGACAGGAATTACAGTTTCTAGCTGGCTGCCATAGTTGCGTGTACCTAATCGTGCCATGATTAAGGCACTCGCCCTTGAGTGTTAAATTCCTCTGATTTAATTTAAGTTACATGTGCTGACGTAAAAGTTCACTAGGAGGTGTAATCGCGAGTTTGTTACGACAAGGGGCAGTTGCCTGCGCATGAATTCAACTTTTACTTGAAAGCAATTTACGATGTCATTTGCTGAACTTTATGTTAATGATACACGTGATCTACATAATACAATGTGATTTTGAACCCCCTAGCTATATTGAAGTCTGTGAATCAGAATCCCTTATGGAATACAGAATTGTAAGAAAAAAAGGTAAAAAAACAAAAAAAATAATTTAACCTTTCATAGAAATTCGTCCAGCTGATCGGCGACTTTGTATGGGAAACCTAATTTTCTTTATCGTTTTTCACCTTTTTTTCTTGCAATTCTGTGTTTCATTAGGGATTCTGATTCCCAGATTTCAATATAGCTAGGGAATTTAAAATCACGTTGTATATTCGTTATACAAAAACTTCACAGAAATACATCGCAACTAAGTTCTGCTACACTAATTACACACTTCTTAAGAGAATGGTTATAAAAGGATTCGTTAAAAACAGAAAACCGGTCAAGTGCGAGTCGGACTCGCACACAAGGGTTCGGTACCGTTATCTATAAAAACAGCAAAAAAATCATGTCTATTGTATGGGAGTCCCCTTAAATATTAATTTTTATTTAATTATTTATTTTTGTAGTGAATATATAACTATATATTCTGTAGTGAATATTTCAAGCGTTTACCTGTTGCCGTTATCAACAACGAGCAAACAAGCAAAAAAATCACGTTTGTTGTATGAAGAGCCCCCTTAAATATTTACTTTATTCTATTTTTTTGTAGTTGTTGTCATAGCGACATATCATCAATATATCATCTGTGGAAATGTCAACTGTATAACTATAATGGTTCATGAGATACAGCCTGGTGACAGACGGACGGACGGACAGACAGACAGACGGACAACCGAGTGATCGTATAAGGGTTCCGTTTTTTCCATTTGAGGTACGGAACCCTAAAAAGGTTTCTTTTCTATACGACTGCCGAGAAAAGGAGTTTATTGTTTTTCCGAGTTCATGTGGGTATGTTTGTAAATATGTATGTTAGTATGTGTGTGGGTTTCTTTATTTTACCACGACTTCTAAATGCCTCAACGGATATGGACGTATGGGGTACCATTAGAATCCTGTAAGGATTCTAATACCTGCCCTTCTGAAATTCTGACTATTGCTGAGTGACATATGGTATAATATTTTTACAAATATAATATGTCGAAAAGAGTTTCTTTCGGCGTCTTCTTCTCTGCAGTGGTCGGTTCCGAAACGCTAGTAGTTTGTAGCTTTTGAACAATAATTAATAATTTGAATACATATAATATAATAGCTATGGAGCGGAGTGTGCTTGGGGTAAGAAGAACAGACAGAATCCGAAACACAGACCTGCGTTCAAAAACCCGAGTGATGGACGTGGGTGTCAAGACAGCCTCTCTTAAGTGGACATGGGCAGGACATATTATTCGGATGAATCCAAGCAGATGGGCCCGAAAGGCTACGTTATGGAAACCAGAGGGGCAAAGGAAGAGAGGCAGACCAAGGAGAAGATGGCGAGATGATATAGACGGCTTTTTAACTGGTTGGCAGCAAATAGCCCCGGATCGGGAAGTGTGGAAACAGAAAGGGGAGGCCTTTGCCCAGCAGTGGGACACAACAGGCTAATAAAAAAAACAAAAAAATATACAATAGTTATTATTTAAAATGTGAACCGCCGTGAAAAAGTGCCTGAAAAGGCCTATTTTCTGACTAAATCTTTGAATCTTGAATGAAAGGATTAACTTTGTATTATTTTTGAAAATAAAAAGGCTGTCGTTATAAGTGTAGGTAAGCGATTGTTTCCTCAGGGGAGCCAGTCAGCGGTGACCTGATTTCACGTAGAGCCGAGCTCGTCACGCGACTCGGCAAAAAGCAAAGTTTTTGCGCGAGAACTAGATTCCAACCTGATGGCCTTGGGGAACAGCGACATTGTCTTCTCATTGATGGCAAAGTGCAAGTCAAGACGATCCGGAAGAAATGAGCATCTAGATCTTTAAATAAGAAAATCTACCAGTGACAGGAATAACAATTGGACACGTAAAAAAGCTAAACATTTCGCAATCACGTCTTTCTCTTTTTGTAAGGTAGAAAGAGCCTAGGTCTTTAAGACTTAAATTTTATCATGTTAACGTCCACCTTCGGAAGAAAACGGAATCAAAATACTAATGGGTTGATAGCCGCATCGCCTTCTAACATTGAATTAGAAAAACTATGGAAGCAGCATTGCGCTCAAAAACTGACACCACGCAAAGTAGCTCAAAGCGAGCAGGGCTTAAAATGTAGATTTTTTGCGAACTAGTCTGCTGCACGCTCCGTGACGGAAGGACGCGTCGATGAAAGCATTTAACGACATATTTTTTGTGAACATCGGCGAAATCTTAACGAATTAAGAAAGAAATGACTTGTTGTGTAGTAAAGAGGTGCAGGAAACGCAAGGAAAGACGGAAAGTAACACTGGAGTAACTTATCATTGGCGAGTAAAATATTTTTTCTTTTAGGTAGGGTAGCTTGCGGCGAGCTGCTAGCCTACCTACTCCGCTATGTTGACACCATAGCCTTTATTAGATATGTTGACACCGCCCCGTGACCTTGACGCGGCCAATCGCAAACTAGCTTCGTCTATGAGTGCGTAAGTTTTTCGTTGTTATTTAAGTTAAGTTTCTTTGCATAAATGGGACTGATATTGAATCGTTAGTTGTATGAGAGTTACGCGTCCATATCTTTTCTAATTTAATGCCTACTAACTTGATTTCTCAAATTTTTTCCCATTCCCTTAATCGGCTTTTACGAACTTTTTCCGATGGCTTCTTACCTTAATTTTAGTAATCAATGCCATACATTGATTATATATCCGTTAATATACGTATGCTCGTAATGGAAGAAATAAAATATATTTATTGTGGGAGATAAACGATTGTGCTGTGCAAATATGACAAACATTGTGCTATGCAAATATTCCCTGTTGTAATATATGTAGGATAAAATTACGCCTAAAATGTAAACAAGATTAAAACCACCCGTATGAATATCAAATACCGATGTTTATTTACATACACACAAACCAGCTTAATTGAAATTTGGCACGAAAGGAGCGAGACTTCATCCGTGCTTATTATTAATGTACGAGTTGTCGGCTGAGCCGGGCAGCGACCTTTCATGTCGTAAGCTCAACTTCAATTTCGTTCACCTTGCTCAGATATATAAAAGTAGCTTGTGATGCTGTGGACTGGGGAAACGGTGGCGTTTTTGAGAAAAGACATAAAGGAAACATGAAATCCTTTTTGATAGTTTGATTGCATGTATAAATGTTTGTTACAAATCACGCCAAAACGGCTGAATGGATTTTGACGAAATTTTGCACACAGATAGGTTATCTAACTATTAACACATAGACTACCTTTCATCTCGGCAAAAAGTACTGTTCCCGCGGGATCGACATTAACGTGAGCGGAGCGGAAGACGACAGCTAGTAAATAAATCAATAAAAGGAGATTACTCCGAACGTCACTGGCGTAAATTTAACCTCGACATACTCTTAAAGGGTCGAGTCGGCCCGTTCAACAAACAACTTTTTCTAGGCACTAATGTTTAGAAGTTGACATCAACAGGAAAGATGTTTGGTCATCTTATACGAGACGACAAAACCATTTTGGAAAGGAAGATCGAAGTCAGGAGAGGAAAGGGAAGACCGAGAAGGGCTTCCATAGACAAATAAAAGAGAAGACCAAAGGCGTGTCGCATAAAGAGGTCAAGGAGGTAGCGGAGGATCGAGAGAGATGGAAAATACTCCACCAACAAGAACATCGTTCCTAAAATAATGATGATAAAATAAATGTTCAGCTGGCCCGTTGAAAAGCTGGTTTAAATGATGGGATGAGTCGCTACTTCAAGGCTATCATCATCTCCGCCGTAAGTAGTCCACTGCTGGACATAGGTCTCCCGTAAGGATTTTCAATACGACCGGTTGGAAGCGGCCTGCATCCAACGTCTTCCTGCGACCTTGGTGAGATGTCGTCAAGGCTATGTGGAAAGTAAATACAAAAACGGTATAAAATTATCCAATGACATTACCTGTTATGATGACGTCCATATAATCATACACATCAAAAATAATATACTCGTTGCCTTCTATACTGGCGAAAGCCTATGCACATATTTATAAGCTTGTATGAAAGGAGTGATGGATGTAGATGAAACGATAGGTTTTTAAGAATAGCAAGATAGATTATAATAAAGTAATAGAAGAGATTCATACACTCGTATGTCGTTTTGCTCGAATACTTTAATTTGTTTGAAAAGCGTAAATTTATGTGATTCAAATATCTTAATAAATATTATTTTATTCTATTCTATTCAAATTCATCGGAAGACACTTCAAGTTCACGAAGTTTTAAATAGATACACCATGGTTATGTCTTATGACATGTACCTCCGTTTTTTAGGGTTCCGTACCGAAATGGTAAAAACAGGACCCTATTAATATCGCTTCGCTGTCCGTCTGTCACCAGGCTATATCTCATGAACCGTGATAGTTACACAATTTTCACAGATGATGTATTTCTGTTACCGCTATAACGATAAATACTAAAAAATAGAAAAAAAAAAATATTTAAGGGGCTCCCTTACAACAAACGTGATTTTTTTTGCTTGTTTTTGTTCGATATTGATAACGGCAACAGGTAAACGCTTGAAATATTCACAGAATATTAAGTTATATATTCACTATAAATTAAATAATTAGATAAAAATAAAATTAATATAAAAGGGGGGCTCCCATACAACAGATTTAATTTTTTTGCCGCTTTTATAGATAACGGTACGTAACGGACACTTCGTGCGCGAGTCGAGGGTTTTTTTTATTTTTTATTTACCTTATTTCAACAAAAACAGTAATCAGATTAAAAAACGTCTACTATGCATTTACGTCAACTTATACGTTGACGTCTTTTGCAAAACGTGACCTCCTTTTGCAAAAGCGGTAGGATTTGCTTATATAATTTAAATAATTTTTAATATGGTTTTTTTTTTATTACTTTATGAAATCTTGAACATGAAACTTTATAATCAGAAAGTCCTTATTAAAATCTTTCTGAATATATATTTTCATGTTTATATTATTTTTAGTTTCAGAGAAAATTCAAGATATAGGTAGATGGCGGGGTCAGGTATCTCATTGGCTGACTGTTCATTCCATAAACAGATATTTTCCTATTTTATTTACTTTTAAGTGTTGGTGCAATAAAGCATATTTATTCATTCATTTGCAATTGGGATAGTACGCAACAGTTGGTCAAATAAACGGGACAGTGCCTTGTTTTTTACCCGACTACGGCGAAGCAAAACATAACGGTCAAAATCATAACCCTCTCCGGGTTATGATTTTGACCGTTATGTTTATAGTTAATGCTCGCACTTGACGTTTCTGTACCGATAAGTTTGGTAGGCAACTTATTAAAACCACGCACCCTTGCATCGTTCTGTGACACACAGAGCTACATTTGATTTTGACAGCTCCGTGGCGCAGTGGTTAACACGCCAGCCTGCGATACGGAGTGCCCGGGTTCGATCCCCGGCCAGGTCAAGATGGAAAAATTATCTTTTTCCGATTGGCCTGGGTCTTGGATGTTTATCTATATATGTATTTGTTATAAAATGTAGTATCGTTGAGTTAGTATCCCATAACACAAGTCTCGAACTTACCTTGGGGCTAGCTCAATCTGTGTGATTTGTATTTATTTATTTATTATTTATTTTGTCGCAAAATTATTATTTCCTCCTTGACAAAAATCTTAAAAATGCTAAGTATTATGTTTTTATGATTTACATATTATAATGTTCTTTCATGCTGGTCTGAGAGATCTGCTGCTTTGTGGGCGTGGGCGCAAATCTGAGGAATCATGTAAATAAGCGGTGCGGCTAGCCATCACTATTTTGATTCCTTATTCCATCTTTAAGCCCATCAACATGCTAAACGTGGCCTTTCGGTCTTATGGCCTTAGGCTCTGTCAACCCTGTAAGGGATTAAGACGTGGTACTATTACTATGTATGTGTGTATTATGTTTTTAATGAAAATATACTAGCAGGTTAAGTTTCGGTCAACACTACAAGAGATATTTGATTCCACAGATTTTTCACAACGACGATTTTATTGTACAAATACACATGTGAACAAATACAACAGAATATTTTCAATAACGTACAGTCAGCCAAGGTGATACCTGACCCCGCCATCTACCTATATCTTGAATTTTCTCTTAAACTAAAAGTAATATTAACATGAAAATGTATATTCAGGAAGTCTTAATTAAAATCTTTCTGAATATATATTTTCATATTAATATTATTTTTAATTAAGGAGAAAATTCAAGATATAGGTAGATGGCGGGGTCAGGTATCTCCTTGGCTGACTGTACTCTCAATAAGCAAATAGAACGCGTGGCATTTCAATTATTCCACATAGCTCCTTTGTATGGTCAACAAAACAGAAACGGACGAGTATTTCATTGTGCAATCTATAATCCCTCAATAAATGCGTATTATATTCCGATCTATTGTACTCCCAGCTCCCACTGTTGTTCAAACAGCCTTTGAGCTGGTTAGACAGGGTTGTTTACAGAGAACGGAAAAATAATACGGAATTTGTGAAAATCCTGGAAGCTTTCTTCTGATCGTGTATGTAGGCGTTTCTAGTTAAAGGTATCTGTCGCGACATTTCGCCCTGCTGAGGATCAGCTACGGGGATCGGGGGGCCGAGGAAGTACCGGCCGCGGACCCCACCATCGATACCGTCCTATACCTCTTCTTCGCTTGACCACCGCAGCTGTAGGCGCGTCTCATTAAGATTTTTTCCTTACATTTATTTATTTACTACACCAGCCATCTTCGAACAATCCACTCTTGTATTTAAGTCCCATCAGGATCCCACATGTATGGTCCTTCGAGCCGGATGTCGTTGTCGTTGCGTCTGTCCTCAAACTTAATGTTAGACAGACAGAGTTGAGAACGACGGCTTAATATAGTCATTTTATATAGGTATCAATTAATTTGCATACAAAAGGATCTAGAGAACGCAAATGACAGGGCAGTGGCCGTGGCCGCATATTGTCCAAAATTACAGTAGTCAAGACATTACGACTCGAAATGAATTTACATACACAAAATTTTATTTTAAACATTGATTGTTATATAAGTGTTATCCTAACTAATATTATGCGAAAGTGAGTTTGTTTGTTACGCTTTCACGTTGTAACTGCTGAACCGATCGTCATGAAATTTTACATACACGTTATCTGGGGTACGGAAAAGGACATAGGGTACCTTTTATCCCGGGAAAAAGTACTATTCCTGAGGGATCGACATTGACGCGGGCGGAGCCGCGGGCGAAAGCTAGTCATGTATAAATAAGAGCTCCTTGCTCGATTTCTTTCCGTATATGTAAGGCTAACACTGTTGTCACATTTTTTAAGCTGCCTCAAGGCATCTGACATAGCGTAACGGCCGGTATCTAACATTAGTCTACACATTTGCAGTTATCGTCATAATGCTAGGTTCGAGATGCTAGTAAATCACTTGTACCCGACTGTATGAACAATCCTCCACGAAATGCAGTATACACTCGCAGTTATTAGCCTTGTATGTAACGAGTAGTTAGAATTATACAATTTAGCTCCTTGCTGGTGACCAACCGGCGATTACTGAGACGTCAGATCACAGATAATTAGAAACAATAGTATCTGTGAACGAAAGAGTTTCCTTACAAGAGGTTACTTTTCAGGCGTCCTTTCTAATACAACACAATCCGCATACAGCAAGCGCGTTTTTACAGAACCTTTATATAAATACAAGCTGTTGCCCGCGACTTCGTCCGCGGCAATTTCTGTTATTATGATTAATTAGTTTTTTATTAGTCTCCCCCGTTATCAAAACATTTTTTTATTGATATTTATCTTCTTTCGCAGAGTGATGTTTTATAGCCTAAAGCGTTCCTCAATAAATTGACTATCCAACACAAAAATAATTTTCTAATTTGAACCAGTAGTTCCTGAGATTAGCACGTTCAAACAAACAAACTCTTCAGCTTTATAATATTAAGTATACATTGTACAGAACCCTTAGAAAGTGCGATTTGCGCCTGCCCATTTTTATTACATTTCAGAGGGTCGTAAAAGTATTGAATCTTATCTTAGACACACCAGTGCCAAGTATGCAACTGTGAACACGCCAAAAAGTACTTTTGAGGAATTTACAGTATTGATAGCGAGGCAGTGTGAAAAAACTAATCAGTCAGCCGGGACTAACGGCTTAACATGCCTTCCTAAGCACGGAGGAGTGCAAGAATTTTTTGTGCCACAGCTCCTGTTGTACTTCTTCTTCCTTTCACTCTTCTTTCTTACTTCGGGATTGGGACCTGAGGCTGTTTAAGTATTACTGAGTAGGATTTCATCTATTTCGACCCCTTCCCCCTATTTTCAGCAAAAGTAAAAGAAGCTTAAAATCCTATATGCCTTTCCGTAAAGTCGCGAATATTTGGCATCCCTACTGGAACTAGAATGCATCATCGAGATTGCGGGGATCGGGAAAAAGGTAAAACTAGAAGTTTCCGGTAAAAAGCGGTTCGGCCGCGGCAGCCTTTACTTAGCTGATTGCTTGTTCTGTGGCTTTATACATGACGTCATTTATTATTTTATCTATCCTTTTTATTAAAAAAACAACTTGAATTTTTGCGTTAAATATCGGTTAGGCTGCGGCTCTTACGATAAGCAACCTATTACTATTTTGATTCCGTGTTCCATTTACACGCCCTCCAACGTGCTAAATGTGGCCATAAGGCCTTATAACTTAGGCTCTGTTTACCCTCAAGGGAAAAAGACGTGATACTAAGTCTTACGATTAGTATGAAGCGGGTGGGGGACGACAAATTGCGGCGCATTATGACGCTAAAAACTGCGTTGTGAAGATAAACATAGGCTCAATAAATTTGATTTCGACGACCTCCCGCTACACTAGCGCATCTAACCACAGAACAACAAACGCATTAGAAGTGTCATCACGCGTGATTTCTATGAAAACCAGCGTGGCCTCATTTCAAGCATACTACTTACGCAACACAATACTTTAATACGTTTTTAGGGTTCCGTACCCAAAGGGTAAAAACGGGACCCTATTAATATCACTCCGCTGTCCGTCTGTCTGTCTGTCTGTCTGTCTGTCCGTCTGTCACCAGGCTGTATCTCATGAACCGTGATAGTTAGACAGTTGAAATTTTCACAGATGATGTGTTTCTGTTGCCGTTATAACAACAAATACAAAAAATAGAATAAAAAAAACATTTAAGGAGGCTCCCATACAACAAACGTGATTTTTTTGCTTGTTTTTGCTCGATATTGATAACGGCAACAGGTAGACGCTTGAAATATTCACAGAATATTTAGTTGTATATTCACTTAATAATAAATAAATAAAATTAATATTAACGGGGGGCTCCCAAACAACAGACATGATTTTTTGCCGTTTTTATATACGATAACCGATAACGATACGGAATCCTTCGTGCACGAGTCCGATTCGCACTTGGCCGATTTTATTTGATTTACCGGTGAGCAGTTTCACAAGGACTCGTCACTTTACATGTTAGAATAGCACACGTCGACATTAATAAACTTCCTCCAAAAATAACCAAATTCCCACCGGAAGCATACTTTGTTTAGTTGTTTCCAGTTTGGTTAGGATATTGCAGGCTTGAATCACCTGATTGTAAAGGAACCACGTCAGAGGCCGAGAGGCGGTTCCGAAGAACTCTGACACCAGGGTGTGCATGGTCGATTGACCGTGACACCTACTCGAAATGATGAAGATGACGTCGACATTTTTCGATTTTTTTCACGCCAATCTCACTTTTGTCCTGTTGACGATCGCAGGACAAATACTTAGGTGATTCAAGTGAGCTGATCGAGCGCATTGTCGGGGCGTGTGCCACGCCCCCTTGCCATTTCTTTGTTGTTCTGAACTGCTAGCTTTTGCACTATAGTCCTGTTGCGGCAATTTCACTAACGAAAACAAGCCAAAATATATATTTTTTTATTTTTTTGAAATGACTATGTAGCTAGCTCCAAGTGAGCTTTCGCTACTTCACCGGGCGTTTGAGGCGAGGGCAGAGTGCCCTCAACCTTTATAGACAACATCACCAAAGGGCCCCCAGGAGGACCTCGGCTTTGGGCGTTGCCTGTGTGCGCAAGGCTTGGAGAGACAGCAAACTCTCGTATTGCCTGATGGGCCGCGTATGCGTGCATGCAAGCCTGAAGGGCCAATCTGAGAAACAATGGCAAAAGCCTTTAGAGAGCAGCAACTCTCATCTTTTGCCTTATGGGCCGAAAGCTACGTTGCCAGAAGGGGGCCTATCCTGGGTGCAAGTCACCCGGGACCGCCGGGCGGTCACCAGTAATCGGAGCTAATCCTACTCTACGCACTCTATTCCGGTGGCGAGTGCGACGGGGTCGGATATATATTTCTTAAATTACTGTTGCTTTCATTCGAACAAACGTTTCTCGCACCGTCGTACTAACGAGCTGCCGCGGTCGCCCCGAGGCGTCTGAAAAGTTCGCTACGAAAGTTATCCTCGCAAAAAAATGGTAAGCGCGAGCGGCACTAACGAGCGAACAACTTATGCTTTAACGAACTGCAGTCTATCAGGGATTGTAATTATTTTTCGTCGTTAAACACTTCAACTTGTTCTGGCAAATAAACTTTACACAAGTTTATTTACCAGAACGAGTTAAAGTTAAATTTAAATGCAGTAGAATAGTGTCTTCTACATTTTAATTTTACTATATTTTATAGGAAATGGTGGAGACCTTTGCCCAGCAATGGGACAACATAGGTTAGTAAAAAAAAATTCAAAAAAATTCTAAAATATTCGGTGATTTCATTGAATAAGGAACATTTAATGGTGTCTCATGTTTTCGCGATTGTTACACATTTAAATAAAATCACTTAATACGGTATTATCGTGTATATTACATTCTTTTTCACACCTAACGTTTTGAAAACTTAACAGTTTTCATGGTCGCAGGTAGACCTTACTATATTGTGAATATTGTAGGCGGTAGTTTTGTATAGTTCTTATAACCCAAAGACAAGTGTCAACTTAGTGTACCTGCGACCATGAAAACTATAAAGTTTTTGAAACGTTAGGTGTAAAAAATAATGTAATATACGCGATAATACCGTTTTAAGTGATTTTATTTAAAAGGAACATTTATTTCTAATCATGTCTTTATCTCTTACGGGTTATACAAAACCTAAAACCATAAGACCCAAAATCACGTCTAGCGTATAATTCATTATATCTTCGCCCATTAATTAAGAAAGCTAATTATTTTTAATCAAGTAAATACTAGATGACGACGGCAATACCTGCAGTTATGTCCCTTATAATATATAAATAAATAAATATATACTTACGGACAAATCACACAGATTGAGCTAGCCCCAAGGTAAGTTCGAGACTTGGGTTACAGAATACTAAATCAACGATACTATATTTTATAACAAATACATATATAGATAAACAACCAACACCCAGGCTAACTTAAAAAGATCATTTCTCATCTTGACCTGACTGGGGATTGAACCCGGGCACTCCGGAGTGGCACTGACATGATGACCACTAGGCCACAGAGCTCGTTATGTTAATAACTATAGTAGTTAAAATTAAAATCAGCCAGAATATTTTAAGCACAGTTAAGTATTTTAAAACCTTTAAAGTAAGATTTAATGAAATTACCATTTCACATTGTGACCTTTAGTAAAAGGAGGTATAAAGGCTGTTATTTTCGACTTCGCCTTGACATTACAAACAATCTCGAAATCTTAGTGTTAACACCTACGCGAAAACATTTCTGTAATATTAACAAGGGCGTTAGAATTATCTCCCCCTGTAAACTTCAGAGTAGAGCGGCCTACAGGAAAATTCTTCACAAATGAATGTTTATTTATACTCCTAAAATAACATTATAATAAATAATAGTAATTTATAATCTTAAAAACAAATAAACTATAATATATTTCACCTATAGAAAGCTATAATTTACGCAGATTGTCGCGGAAAAATAGCTAGTGAGAAATATTGTTATAGTTGGATTCTTGGGACTAAGACACCATTTTAAAATTTAAAATCTAGTATAAGATTTAAAAGATCGCCATGTCCCTTTTTCTATCATTCTCCCAACCTAAACCAACACTCTCATTCCACATGTGTTCCCGAAAGGTAAAAAGACGTGCTAGTATGTATATTCTTACAATGAATTAGAAGAAAAACGAAATTCTTTAAAAAGTGTGTCACAGTGACTGCTGAAAAATATTATTTACTATATAGTAGGGACTTATTTCAAAAAAATCACTTCCGGAAGCTTTCTGTGAATCCATCTAACAAAGTGTGCCGGAAGCCGTAGTGTCGCTGTCCTAAGCCGGGCATTGCACCCGGTATCTGTGTCATCGTACCAACTATTACCACTATACAACAACGCCAAATATATGAGGGTCAGGCAAATTCGATTACATCTATTGACGAGCCTTCGCAGTAATTTAGTATTAGAATTTAACAGCAACTTTGTGTAAATAATAGCCTATGTTATTCGCTGATAATACAGCTTTATAAAGGTGAAATAATTTTTAATGTATGTTGAATATTTTTTGAATTTCTTTCCATTACAAACAGAATATCAGTAATATCAGTATGAATTGACATTTTTTTTAATAAATGAAAGTGTGATGGTCAAAATAGTATAAATATAGAATGCTTATGACATATCAAAATAACATTTCGTTGCCTTAGTTAAAAAATAGCGATGCTAAAATACTCTCTTTACCATTAATGGTACTTCGTTTATTACCGACGCGAAAATATGCAATATTTTATTCATGCAAACGGACCGAGAGTTCTACGAAGGCAGCTACGAAACTAGGGTGTCCAGACGAAAAACTGTGAAAAACAATGATTCTCATAGAAATGTTCTGATTCTTTGGTCTTTTTGATTAATTAATCAAGCCGAATTGCCATTAATGCAGCGATACATGAGTTACAGGTCTATTAAAGAAAGTTTTGGTAACAAGCCAGGTTTCATGTCGGATCGAGTATGAAGGTCATACTCCACCACCAAGAGCTACGAGTAACTCCCATCTGCCCCGGTGTTCCTGCCCCGATGACGGGACGGTTGGGAAAAATTGATTCATCGACCCCGGTAGATAGAGTTACAAACCTCTTAAATTAGAAGAAGCATAATTATTTTTTATTTGTGTGTGTATTTTTTATCGGTGTAAATTTTCGTGCTGTCTAAAGGCATCGGACATAGCTCAATAACTGCCATCAAATGACAATAGTCATTTTTACACACTATAATGAACAATAGAAATGGAACATCCATATCCGTCTGGAAGTTTTATGTCTGAACACCGGCTCATCTATGGCTGCGATACAGCCGAATCAGACTTTTTTTATGATTATTTTTAAAATCCTTAACCCTAAAGAATTTCTTTAAATTAAATTAATCAATTAATTAGGACCACTCCTTGCCTTCCCATGGAGGTATTAAAACGGCGACTTAGGAAATACAAGCTAAATAAAGCTCATAAACATCAATGAGACCTCTTCAACCCGTCTGGCCAGCGAGGAGAGTGTATGGCTCCGGTAGTACAGTAAGTAAAGTAAGTGATGATGACATTAATTAATCTATACATATAATAAAACAGTAAAAATATTTTGTCTGTACATTTAGAATTTTTGACTGAAATGGATAGAGGGACACTTAAAAAGAATAATAGAAAGCAAAAAAATTTTTTTCGAATTTTTTGTCTGTCTGTCTGTCTGTCTGTCTGTCTGTCTGTCTGTATGTATGATCACGATTATCTCCGAAAATACTGAACCGATTTACTTCAAACTTTCACCAATTGCTTTGTTTTGACTCAGCAAAACATCTAAAGTTTGTTTCACCAAAATCGGTTCATTAAAAAAAAAGTTATCGTCATTTGAATGAACTCAAGGCATTAGTTTGCCTGCAAATATACACGGTGAATTTTTTATCGTTTTGGACCCTTAAAGGAGTGACTCAGACCATCAAAATGAACAACTTTTCCTATGGGAACAATGCTGGGAACTCAAAAATAAAAATCGACATTCCCATACAAACTGGCCGGGTGGCGGGACTCTTTTTATGGAAATGACGAATTTTTTTTTTTGAGTTCCCAGCATTGGTCCCATAGAAAAAGTTGTTCATATTGATGACCTGAGTCACCCCTTTAAGGGTCCAAACTGTTCCTGAGGGATGGACACTAACGGCGGCGGCGTAGCCGCGGGCAAACGGCAAACCAACCGAAACTGCTGCGCCTAGAAACTTCAAATTTGGTACAGGGGTTCTTTTAATGATGTGAGTGAGCGCTAAGAAAGGATTTTTAAGAAATTTAACTTCTAAAGGGGTAAAATTTATATGGAATTTTCTCATTTCTGGACTTAGAAGTATGAAAGTAGGTATAAAAGTTCTCGATTAAAATTAAAAAAGATGTGTGTAGGTAGATGAAATTTGCAAAATTCCTCCATTAAGGGGTAAAATGGGGGTGGGTGGGTGGTATAAACGTATGAAAATAAGTATATAAGTTCTAGGTTACAATTAAAAATATCTGTGTAGGTAAAAAATATTTTCCCCTGAAGGGGTAAAATAGCGGGGTAAAGATTGTATAGGAATTTACTTATTTCTAGACTTTGAAGTATGAAAATAGGTAAATAAATTCACGATTACAATTGAAAAAGATCTGTGTAGTCTGGAAAAAAATCCACCAGAAGGGGGGTAAAGTTTGTTTGGAAATTTTCTCATTTCTGGACTATGAAGTATGAAAATAAATAGGTATGTAAGTTCTCAATCACAATTAAAAAACATATATGTGGGTGAAATGGACAAAATTCACTCCTAAAGGGGTAAAATGGGAGGGTAAAGGTTTTATGGAAATTTTCTCATTTCTGGACTTAGAAGTATAAATAATATCCATACTTCCATACTAATACTAATATTATAAATGCGAAAGTAACTCTGTCTGTTGTTTTTTTACGCTTCAACCAGTGAACTGATTTGGATGAAATTTGGTATGGAGGTGTGAGGCCCGAGGAAGGACATATATGTTTGATTCCGGGAAATTCTACTGTTACCGAGGGATCGACACTAACGCGGGCGGAGCCGCGGGCAACAGCTAGTGTTTTATAAAAAAATACTCTAAACATTTCCTTAATCCGTCTATAATCCTGTTAAGAGCTCTATAGTCCTATAATATCCGGACATATACTAAGATGTGGTAACCCTATACGCAGCCATCAATTTGCGTCTCAGTCGGTACTCGTAGCGCGTAGCGGGGTCAATGCCCCCGGATACGTAACCTAGGGTAACAATAGTCTTGTTCAGAAAACGCTTACAAGGGTGAACATTTCAGACACGACACTACAATAGTTTGATGCAACTTCAGAGAACAGTTTTACATAGGACATTTATGCATGCATGTCTAAGGACTTTTGTTAACACTTATTGCAATGTTCATAGAAAGGCCATCCAACGCCGGGCAATTCGTATTGTCGACGATCCCACACTCAAAGATGATTTAGACACCCTCACTCTACGGAGAGACGTTGGCTCTCTGTGTGTATTTTACCTTCTATACTATGGAGGGTGTTCTGAAGAACTTTTTGAATTTGTGACACCGTCACCTTTCTACCACCGCACCGCTCGCCACAGGAGTAAAGTCCATCTCCACATCCTTGACGTTTGGTTCTCTAAAAATGTCAGAGAGTCACGTGTTTTTTTTCCTCGTACAGAAGATTGTGGAACGGACTCCCTCCCGAGGTTTTCCCTATGTGCTATAACTTAGGTTCCTTTAAAAGGCGTGTTTACAGGTATCTTAAGAGTCGGCAACGCATAAGCACCTTCTCTGGTGTTGCATGTCCATGGGCGACGGTGACCACTTCTCATCAGGTGGCTTGTTTGCGTCAAATATACATAAAAAAGAGGGGTATATTGATTGCATTGAAGAAACACTTGAGAAGCCAGATATCCCATTGGGCGTGTACATTAAAAGCGCTTACGAATTTTAAGTAACCCCGGGTGTCGCTTTTACTACAACACTGCCTCAGCGAGTGACGTGGCTGTCGCAACCTATTTGAGGGACAAAATTTAATATTTTCTTTTAAGACATTTGAGCCACCGCCACGACAAAATAAAAAAACCACAGGCTAAGACATACTTGCCTCACAGAGACAAGTCTTTCTGAAAACTGTCGCGTCTCTAGTGTGCGCCCTCACAAACGTAATACGATACGATCCACATCCCGCAACGACAAACTGATGTATCGCCGTCCCATGCTACGACGGGCACATTTGCTACGGCGTAGCGAAGTGCTACATCGAAGAGGGTATTTAGCTTTTCACGTAGCACATCTACGACGTAGCAACTGTTCTCTATTTCTCAGTATCATGGAGTCACGTTTACACTCCTGCCCAAAAATGGAGTGTTATGTTTTCAGGATAATCTCTAAATGCCTAAACATCATCATTATCATCATCACCTCATCGACCTATGCTTGTAAAAGTCGGGTGGTTGTGTAGGTGACGTAAGCTTTAATACGTATAAGGGGACATTTCCCCTGGATAAGGTGGAGAATTTCGGCGCCGACATTGAATTGTGCGGTAGCTCAGATGGCATAGGTCGTACCTATGTAGGTCTGTAACTAGTTCGCCGGTTCCGGCCCGCATGAAATTTTTTCACCATATTTTATTTCTTAATTTATTAAAAAGTATACTACAGTAATGTAACTAAGACTGGAAGACTCGTATTCCAACTAAACTTATCTATACATTTTAGTTTCAATTTAAAACTTCCATCAAACTCCACGTGATATGCTGTAGTTTTATTCTCCCGAGCACGAGCGGTCTGAAACGTTTTAATTGGTCGATTTACCCCCTCCCCCTCACCCCTCCTCCACCCGCCGTGTCTGATGAAACTCTTTTATTCTGCGATCCAGCTGAATTGGAGCATTACATTTTAAATCGACGGATTAACGTTTTTTATAATAAAAAGAATAGTGAGGAATTAAATATTTTATACCATTTCTTTTTTAATTCCGCAATGTTACTCCTAAATTTAATATTTTTTGTTTAATCAATTTCGGACTTGTGTCAAGGGCTATAACTGACGACAAAAACTTAATTATTCAAATAAAAGGGTCGAAACGAGATATATTTTTAGCCCCTTTTTATTTTATTTATTAGGTTTGTCAACAATTGACACCATAGTACAATCTATACTAATATTATAAAGCTGAAGAGTTTGTTTGTTTGAACGCGCTAATTTCAGGAACAAATTGAAATCAGGAAAAAAGTCAGGTTCAAATTGAAAAAATATTTGGATAGCCCATTTATTGGGGAAGGCTTTAGGCTATAAAACATCACGCTGCGACCAATAGGAGCGAAGCATCAATAAAAATGTTTTGAAAACGGGGGAAAATTATTCATCTATACGAATTAATCATAATAACAGAAATTGCCGCGGACGAAGTCACGGGCAACAGCTAGTCAATTATAAAATGAAACCTTTTATTAACAAAAACTATTTGTACAATCTTTAACTGATAAACACTGCATGCCATGCATAAATATAATTTAGTAAGCGTAACTGCGCCACAACAAGAAAAAAAAAAAAAGTTTAAGTAATCAAAGAATTGTCATTTAGCCAAATATATTTAAACTTCTATAGGGACACGAAATAAATTTTTTGTACTGTACTTCTTTATAAAGTCCAGACGGTACTAACCACTATTTTGTTGTACGATCCATGACACTGCGTCGTAAATTATATTGTCTATAGAACGTAAGGCATTATCCTTATCCTTACTAATATTATAAATGCGAAAGTGAGTTTGTTTGTTTGTTACGCTTTCACGCCGTAACTACTGAACCGATCATCATGAAATTTTGCATACAAGTTCTCTGGAGTACGGAGAAGGACATAGGCTACCTTTTATCCCGGGAAAAAGTACTATTCCCGAGGGATCGACATTGACGCGGGCGGAGCCGCGGGCGAAAGCTAGTTTGTTTTAATAAACACAACTGCTTGCTTTTCTTCTAAGAACTACACTAAGTCTGGAGATACGAGAAACACACCTCAATTTCAATTCGACGCGTCGAATTGAAATTTCTATAGACAATTTATTAATTCATTAATTTATTTAAGACAAGTTTTATAGACAACATAATTTAATTTAAACTTTTCCAATACATCAAATATTTCATTAAATTACGTTAGTTAAAGGTTCGATAGGTATTTAATTAAATTTTCAAACTGAATCTGGTAAACTATTGAAAAACCGAGATTCTATTGATATAAGGTGGAATTTAGCCGGGACCAATTAATATTCAGGGACAGATTGATTGAGTTTTGTTCGCTAATAGCACTACACTAGATCAAACTGGCCGAGTACGAGTAGGCAAGTGATTTCGACAGCCACGATCCACCTAAGTAAGAAACGCTAATAGCCAAGCAATATATTCAGGCAATGTATGTATATTATTTGATCTATAACTATACATAATATTAATCATCCATTAAACATCGTTTAAAACTTTAAAGTCAATATTAATAGATCTTCACTAAATATCTAAGAAACTACGTTTTTGTATTGCGTCCACATCAGTGATACACTTGTAACTTTCATACGAAATCTTTTAATTTATTCTATATTATTTATTATCCATACTTATATTATGTATATGATAGTGACTCTGTCTGTATGACTGTTTGTTACCACTTCACGCTTCAACCAATTGCGATGAAATTTGATATGATACAAAGGACAGAGGCCTTTCATCCCGGAAAAATCTACTGTTCCCGAAGGATCTACATTAACGCGGAGGGAGCCGCAGGCAAAAGCTATTAGCAGCAGCATTCTTTTTTTTCTATGTAATTTCTATTTTAAATATCAGATATCGAAAACAGGAACGCTTCGACAGTTCCTTTTTCATTCGAATAGCTAAGGTGTAGAATGAACTGCCTGCGTCTATATTCCCAGACAAGTACCGTCCCGGAACATTTAAAAAGTAGAATAAATGGGTATCTCTTGGATAGAGTATGTAACATTCTCGTCTTCATCGTCACTTACCATCAGGTGAGATGCCTAAATCAATACTTAATAAAAATAAAATAAAACAACAAAGAAATTCGTTCTAAATCTAACGTTTTCTAGTGCCAATCCAATCTAGAACTGAAACCTGTGCTAGTGAGCGAGTTAATCACTGGCCCAATGTAAACCTAGCCTCGGAGATTATCAATCTGAGATTCCAGACGAACGGAGGACTCGTGAATGTCAAATAGTATATTGTGTCACTGAAACACAATTTTAAAATCATTTTCTTGTAACTCCAACTGAATTGCGCAATTCCTAAACGTTTACAAGGTGAGGTGTGTAGCCAGTTTGATGTCTTTTTGTAATTTTTACATTATTTAATAAAATTTATGTGAAAATTTGATATCAATATATAATGTTACCTTTTTATTTTTTATTGATGAATGTTTATAATTTTAGGGGATACAACTTTTTTTCCGAATAACTTAACAGCAAATATTGTGTTTGAATTTATGCGTTTTCATCTGCATAATGCTTTCGTGTTAGTCTCGAAGTAGATAAAAAACCTGTTTTGTACCAGTTGCTTCTCTTCCCGCACGGGCTGTGCGGGTAAAAGCTGATTGAGGGAATGGGGGAAAATTTGAGGAATCAATAATTAGGCGATGCGGCTAGCAACCCATCAGTATTCCGATTCCGTTTCCTATCTACGTGCCCACCAAAATACTAAACGTGGCTTTTAGGTCTTAAAGACCTAAGCTCTGTCTACTTCGTAATAGAAAAGACGAGATAATATGTGAATGTGTGGTTATAGAGAGAAAAGACGAAATAGTATGTGTATGTGACTTATGACGTTAAATAAAACCTTTGTTACTCGCTGATAATACAGCTTTTTGTACGTAAGTTCAATCACAACAAACAAACACTCAAATCATATTAGTATAGATTATAGTAAGTTTATCTTTATAGGTATGTCGTCACGTCAAACTGTTGTCCAGCAACACCTTAGGACCAGACGTTTCAGTTTCACCATCTCATAAATCACCATCTCTCTCGCTGAACCGAATATGAATAAATTTGGTACAGAGATAGGATGAGGCACGGTCGGACAAAGGAGTACCTTTCCCGAAAAAGGGTAATTTTTCCCTACGTTTCTACATTAAGGCGAACAGAGCCACGGGCAAAAGCTTACAGCGACAAGACGTGTGGATGTGGGTAATCCGGATAAAATGAAGTGTGCGCAGCGCCGTACATGGCCGAACGTAAGGTTATACCGTTTAATCTGAACGTTTAAGCTTAATATTGGTGTATACCGTACACCAATATTAAGCTTTAACGTTAATATGTTAGGATTATAATATCTATGGTTCAATTTGGGCACACCTTAATAATATGCCAATGCCAAATAACGCTGCGTGTAACGACTCAACATGAGACGTGTGAATGTGGATAATCCGGACAAAATGAAGTATGCACAGCGCCGTAGTACATGACTGAACATCAGAGTATATTGTTTAATTTCAAAGCGGTATACAGCGATATTGAGAGCTTTAGCGTTATAATGTTAGGATTATAAGAGGTATATATGGTTCAATTTGATTACACCTTAATATTATGCCAGAAGACGCTATGTGTAACGTCTCAAGATTAGACGTGTGAATGTGGGCAATCCGGATAAAATGAGATGTGCGCAACGCCGTACATGACTAAAAGTAAGGTTATACGGTTCAATTCTTTTTTTTATGTTATAGGACGGCAAACGAACAAGCGGGTCACCTGATGGTAAGTGATCACCGCTACCCATGGACACTGCAACACCAGGGTGTGACAGGTGCGTTGTCGGCCTTTCAAGGAGTTGGGAGAAGGAAATGGGGAGGGGAGGGGGAAGGATGGTCCTCCGGCTCTCTCACTCATCGAACGAAGCATAGAAGCGGTAAAGCTTCTACTCAGACGTCGATTTTCTGTGAGTGTGGTGCTTCCTCGGACGAGCCGGCCCATTCACGCTACTAGCAATTAATTTTGCCGGTAGCGTGGCTCTACCACGACTTGTGGACTTGTGTGAATTCGACGTTCGAGTGTACACGAGAGAATTTCAACGTAAATATGTAGGTATTATCAACATTAACAATCAACTTGTAAGTATGGAGAAATATTTTTTCATCACTATTAAATAAAATACAATCTTTAAGAAAAGGCTATAAACTATTCCCGGAGCACGTAGGCAGGATAAACAATACCATATGTCAAGCCAACAGCCCTACTCGGCAATTCATCTTCGTACCCGTCCGTACATACCTGGATTATAAATACAGGGAGCCGACGGGAGCTTACAGGGCAATCGTGGTTTGGGAAAACTTAGGCTGAAAGTTACCTTGTTACACGACTGCCCAAAAAAGGTGTGTAATGTTTCGGAGTTTATGTCTAAGTATGTATGTTTTTTTTTTTCATTCTTCTAAATATTTAATTGTAAAATAAAATGTATAGAGAACATATGGTTGGCTACGCAAACATTGTCCAAATGTGAAAAAGAAGAAGAAATGTGAAAATAAATCTATAGATGTGTTTCATACGTACTGTATTCATTGGCCTCTGCTAATATTTTTTTAGTTACCTATATTGTCCAACTGCTGGGCAAAGGTCCCCCATTTCCTGCCATTCCATATATTTTTATCTTCGGAAAATAATGAAGAAGTTACAATCCGAAACTAGTTTACATAGGAAATCATTCTCACTGCTAATCTCGTCATGAAAAGTGTGATCAACAATTACCGTAACAATATTTAAATTTAGTCGAGAAAAAATTTGCGCGGTTAGCGGCGCGCGCGGCGACGCGCGCCGTGTTATGAGGGTAGCAAAACCCTTCTCGCTACCACTAACACACGCCCTGGTAACGGCCATCTTAACAAACCGAATCTAATCGACGATACCGTGATTCTAAATTAAATCATCATTTCGTGTAAGTGTCACGGTCAATCGACCAGAGGTGTCAGAGTACTTCGGAACCGCCTCTCTGTCTCTGACGTGGTTCCTTTAACGACTACCAGATGGCAGGCGGGACCAACGGCTTAACGTGCCTTCCGACGCACGGAATCATCTTAATTATCAGACAATCAGGTGATTCAAGCCTGCAATGTCTTAACCAAACTGGAACCAACTAAACAAAGTATGCTTCCCGTGGGAATCGAACACACGACCCCCGGGTCTACAGGCAAACGCTTTAACCACTGGACCACGGAGGCACTTATATTTCTAAAATATTTGAATACCGTCATACATAACAGTTTGACTGCCGAATGAGGAGAGACATATGGTTTTTTAAGTATTAAAACAGAGACTTGTCAAGTGCGAAGCTACACGTCACCCGTAAATCACGCTCGACGTGAAGCCGGATCACAAAGGCTTTTATTGTTTGCCGTACGCGTCGGCGGGCTTATTTATTAAATTCGCTGAAACTATTGGAAATAAAATCAGCTTTCATCTATTAAAGTAAGTGTAGGTAGGTAGAGATTTTAATTTTTACGACAACCTTTTTATGCCACTTAATCGCAGGCTCTTGAGTTGGATTCTCGACCGCGTAAGATGGAAGACGATCTTTTTCTGATTGATTAGGGCCTTGGGTGTTTTTATCTAAATAAGTATCCCATGACACACGTTCACATCTTATTGTGGGGATAGCTCAATCTGTTATAATTGCCCGCACATAATAATTTATTATGGAGAACATATAATTTTTTGTTAACTTTTTTTTTATCCGCAACAATTAAACACTTGGTTCCACCAGAAGACACGTCAGGCACGTCAGTCGACTCCTGCATAAATTACCCAGGCTATCCCGACTCTTGTTGTTCTCTTCTTCAACGGTTAGACTCGGTATAAACAGGGCCGAGAACGAACATTTTACGTTACGTTTTAAGGGAATTACAACAACTATCGTAGACGCAACGAGACTAGAAAAAAAAAGGCATATAATAAAATTTTATTAAAATAAACAGAATCACTATAAAAAAAACTAGCTACTGATATGTTAGTCATCATCATCATTTCGAGTAGGTGTCACGGTCAATCGACCCTGGTGTCAGAGTTCTTCGGAACCGCCTCTCGGCCTCTGACGTGGTTCCTTCAACGACTACGATATGTTAGTGACTGTAAGAGAAATACCCCGGGCAGATTTTTTGAAGACTAGGCATTAAGAAACGGACTCGATTCTACATCTAGTGTAAAGCAAACAACGCTGCGTCGAATAGAACCTGATGACTCCAGTGATATCCTAAAATTATCGTGGGCTCAGCGTCTGTCCGGAAACGTACCGGAACCAAACCGGCGCCGGTCGCCGCACCGGGCGACCGGAAAAGAACCGACCACTGCGAGAATTTTTCCGCTCTGCCCAAGAGATATTCGATAAAAATATTTAAACTTATATCATGTCCGGCGATTGTTGGAAATTGGAATATCTCGGAGGATATTTCTGAACTCTGATGAAATTCAAGGAATAGAGAGAGTCGTCGCGACTTTATGTCGTCGTAAAAATGTTGGAAGCGGTCTTGCATTATAATAAATCTGAAGTTTGCTAAGTGCAATCTCTTTTTACGAGCATTTATTTAACTTGAAATATTTGATTTTATTGTTCTATCTTTTAATGCCAAAAAAGATTTTGGGTTGTCCAGATAAATAAATGTATGTAAAGAAAAAAATATAGTCAAACAAAATAATTATATGAATAATAATTAAATAGTGGAATGGTTTATTCTTAATGAATTAAGAAATAAAATATGGTAAAAAAAAATCATACCGCATGCCACTTGAACCAGCGACCTAGGTCTATGTACGACCTAGAGCTAGGTTGCTGGTTCGAGTCCCGCCCGCATGAAATTTGATTCACCATATTTTATTTCTTAATTTATTGAGAGTATATCAAAATAGCATTGTGAATGAAATGCGAAACGTAGTGTTGGGCGTAGGTGGTCGACGATATAAAGCAAATTGCTGGTAAGAACTGGATTGCGAAGGCTAATGATAGGGAAGAATGGCGCAGACAAAATGAGGCTTATACCCAGCAGTGGGTCGTGGAAAGCTGACGATGATGATGATGAATGCAACATAAAATACTTATAAAAATAATGAAATTTGTTTTTTCTTAAACTCGCAATTAATTTGTTGGTTCCACCGGTTCCAAATTTAGGAAAAAACTAGAATTCGCCAAAATTACGTATTGCCACGTCTTTGGTTACCTAATATAACGAAGTAAATAAGTATTACCTAAACAATTTTTCCACAAGCACACACCTATTTCCTGAACATCGGTAATTATTACGTAACCTCATATGCGCTGATGCACCGTCATACACGGTTGGTTGCGTCCGACGCAGATTGTACATTTTGCACAATGTGCACCTTACAAACGAGCTCTTGGTAAAATGAGCATTTCGTATAATGCAGACATTTATCCACACGGGAACACTGGCCGTGTTGCATATTATTTCAATCTTAAAATATTAAAACGGGCGCAGTTTATAAACGCTCGCCGGCCCGGTTTCCAGGCGTGGTGAGTATGGCAATATGGCAACGAGGAACGACGAATCCTTTGTCCAGCAGTGGACATTTACGACATTTATATATAAAGGTACAACAATCCATAAAGAATGGAGAGACCATTCTATTATATATTGTTGTACCATCAAAACGGACTCAATATTTAATGTTTAATTTTTAACACTATAAAGGACATCTAACTTCTTCTTCTTTTCTAAAATTGGAAACATGTACATGTTTGTTGTTGTTCCTACTTGCAGTATTATAAAAAAAATATTTTGAAAGAGTGAACGTGTCAACAAAAGGCTATATTATATTTTCCGAACAAAGCACTTTTTATGATGTAGCGTAACAAACGACCTGCTGGTAAGTGATCACCGCTGCCCATGGACAACTGTAACACCAGGGCTGTTGCCGGCCTTTCAAGACAACATACTCTAAAAGAAAAGACCTCATGGTGGATTCCGAAATATTTTAATAATTTGCGAAGTGCACGTTCTGCGTCAAAGCCGGGTGGATGCGCCAGCAATACCAATTACAGAGATAACGAGAGTCGTCACTGAACGTTTTGCATTTGCAATACGAAAATAATTTTAACATTTTAGCACGAGGGCTAATGGATAGCTTGACTGATATTTGAGTGCGTTTATTTGATTTATTTTACTCGCACGCGTACAATGTTTCGTAAGTATAACTCAATTTCAAGCAAGTAAAGACACGTGGAGAGAATAGAGAAAAAGCCCCACTCGCTACTACCCCCGCCTCGACCGGCTTCTATGGTGTGCGCGGGAAGAGTAGTAGCTGGAATATCCTATATTTTATGATGAATGCCGGCTGCACGCACAAAGAAGTGTAACTTTCCGTGTGCAAGCCAGAGCGCGGAACAAGCGATAGAGAGGCACAATCGGCGTAAGAGTTCGACTTGTGAAGCAATTTTTTCTTCTCTCCTAGACCAACGTGGAAGAAGACGACTTTGTATGAAAGTCTCGTAGTCGTAGTCGTAGGTATTGTGACCGCTTCCAGCCATTGTAAATCGCCATTTCAAACAATTCTAGCGCATTCGTTTCAAATGCAAAGTCGGCGAGAGCTTGTAGCGGCCATTTTTTATTCATATCTGATTCAAAAATGTGCTATTTTGCAAGCTATGATTGTAGGTGGCCGAAGTGGCCAAGTTCGTATTATCCTTTAAATGTCATATTTTTTATGAGAACTACTGCAACTATGTATAGAGTTCGATCATTAGTTTGGGTAATGGACAAAGCAGTGGTAATCCACTCTATTATGCATCAGTCAAAAATAGTCGGTGCGTTTCTTTCCACGCGAAGAAGCGACAGAGCCCAGCTTTTAAATATCGGATAGAGACCGAGAGTCAGCATAATTGTTAGCACAAATATGCTGATTAAACAATATAGTTTGTTTTTAAAACATTATTAAACAATATCTATTGCCTATTCGACCGGAAAATTTAATACCAATATTTTAACTGTACTCGCAGTTTTCCCGCGCCTTTGTCGCATTTCTCTGGGAGAAATATTTTTTTAAATTATTGCATAAGTTTTGAGTTTATCCAATACAAACACGCCCTTTTATAAAATGAGTATAGATTACTATTTACATTTTAATTTTATTCTATGCACTTGCTTTGCATTTTATACATCGTATATTTTTACGAATATAAAATCATAAAGAATGATCTACACTAATTACATAATTAAGAATAATTCATTTAACCGCAAAATGAATATCTAAGTAATAAATGAATGTGACTGATGTTGATTTTACTCTTGCCGAGGTTTTTTTTATTCTTATCTTATAACTTTATATATCATAATTATAATATAAGGACATATCCGTACTACCTATCGCTATGTCAAATCAAATTGAAAAATAACGTAGAATTCTTTTTAGAAGCATTAATTTTGACAATTAATGGGCTTCGTCGCAAAATGTCCCTTTCGCAAAATGTCCCCTAGTCGCAAAATGTCCCTGTCAGAGATGGGTGACATCTAATGGTAGGTACATGCTTTAATAAGCCATACAACCTCCGATTTGTTTGGTATTCTAAAAGTTAAGTTTTATACCATACTACCACGTATCTTTTTACCTTGCGAGGCAGACAGAGCCCATGTCTTTAAGATTTAAAAGCCACATTTTTCATGTTGGTGGGCGTTAGGTGGGAATCAAAATAGTGATGGGTTGCGAACCGCATCGCGTACTAACATGATTCCTCAGATTTTAGCCCTATTCCTTTTCAATCTGTGCGGGAAGAGAAGCAGCTGGTACATTCAAGTTTTCTCTTTTATTCCATCATGTAAACTTTTATGAATGTGTCAATAAAAAAAGATATTGTCAAGATTATAGATGTAGAATCTATTTATCTCTACATTAAGGCCAATATATAAGACAGAGGAAACCTTTAGGTCCCTATTTTTCACATTTCCATTTCAACCTCAATTTAAAACACAATAATTTATTATCACGTTTATCAAACAAGTCCCTGAAAGCTATTACCGTACCCATCATTTACGTTTAACATTCTATTTCTAAACCACTTCGCTTATTACAAACATACATACAGCGACAGGGACGCGTGTCACATAAAAAGAAAACCAATTCATTACCACTACTGCACAATGAACACAACGGTTTGGAGATCGTGAGCGCGGGGGTGAGACATCGAAAACGACGTCCGGACGCGAAGAGCGCCCGCCGGCGACTGCGGGACGGCAGACGAGCCCCCGGGACACAGGGTTGCCATGGCTAAACGTCTTTATTACTTAAGACTCTGCTACGACACTTGTTGAGGTCTTATTTTAGCTTAAGTTCCTTACTAATATTATAAATGCGAAAGTGAGTTTGTTTGTTACGCTTTCACGCCGTAACTACTGAACCGATCATCATGAAATTTTGCATACAAGTTCTCTGGAGTACGGAGAAGGCTATGTCATACTATTCCCGAGGCCTAGACATTGAAGCGGGCGGAGCCGCGGGCGAAAGCTAGTTCTTTTATAAGGGCAACTACTACCCTAAAGAAAAAACGTAGAATGTACCAATTGCTTCTCTTCCCGCGTTGACCGTAGAAGCCGACCAAAAGGCAGTAATGGTATGACAAGAAAAAAATTACTCAATTCGATAGAAGGGGAACCGCAAGTAAATAAGAAGCTACAAGAATATATAGGTAGAGAGCTAGAGAGTCTAGAGCTGCTACTTACTTTCCCCCCATTCGTACCTTCATTTGGAGAATGAGAATGGTTTATTTGCCAAAATACAGTATGATACAGGTCTTACATTTTGTCATTGGTACAGTCAGCGACAGAGATACCTTGCCAGGCCCTGTATCTATATCTTCAATTTTCTCTTAAACTATAAAAAATATAAACGTGACAATTTATATACGAAAGGCTTCATTAAAATGTTTGTGTATATATTTTTTTATGTTATTATTATTTATAGTTTAAGAGAAAATTCAAGATATAGATACAGGGCCTGGCAAGGTATCTCTGTCGCTGACTGTACATTGTATTTTGCCTAAACTAAGGCATGAAAATATTCAGAATTTGTT
Organism: Elegia similella; assembly: GCA_947532085.1. NCBI lineage: Eukaryota > Metazoa > Arthropoda > Insecta > Lepidoptera > Pyralidae > Elegia > Elegia similella. Next base: position 1,331,472 of record OX383939.1, read on the forward strand.
ATTTAAATAAATGCTTTCCAATAGGCAGCAGATATCTTTGAGAGCCCTGGGAATTACCACTGGGGTGGCAGCCGCAGGGTAGGTCCGGGAAAGCCAGAGGTATCGACTTTCATACAAGCCGTAACTTAAATAATTTATACACGGAAACAACTGTAAAGTATTATGTTTGTGGCTGCAACCGATTAGGGGTTGGGAAGGGCTGTCGAGGGGTTTTCACGGAATATGAATAGCTGTCATGTGACGTCAGTCTGCCTATCAGAGTAAATAAGGCGGTTAAATAAACATAGAATTGAAGAAAGAAAGAAGATTATTTTTTTTTTATTACAAACACGGTGAAACAATGTTACCAATTCTCAGCAATTAACATATTTGTGCCTATATCAAAATGGCCTCCTCTCCGCATAATGTTGTGGCCTTCTGACCACAACGCTGGTCTTCCGAGGACACCAATTAACAAAATAAAATTTTAAATTGAATAAGAATATAAACGTCAAATATATAAAATTGAAACAAGCACATTAATATTGGTTTACCAAAAGCTCTTGTCTTTCCAAACTGCTGGATATGACGACCAACTTGTGCATGTTTAGTTGACATTTTATCTGAAATAAAAATTTGCAGCTTAAAATGCTTCCGATGGGCATCAGCGTCAAGAAGCCAAAGAAACTGCTCTTGCCAACCCGCCTGCCAAGCGTGGTGAGTATGGCAATATCCTCCCATGTTACGAAGAATCCTTGGGAGAAGCCCATGTCCAGCAGTGGACTTCATACGGCGGCTGTGATGATGATGATATTTTCTGCTTATTTCTCACAATGTCTAGTGTGCTACAAAGTCTAGCCATAGCCTGGCTATACCGCGTGTAAAATTAATTTTGAATTAAAGGGATGACTCATATGAACAACTTTTCCTGTAGATCTTATGATGGAAACTCGAAAATAAATTCGACCTCCCCATACGAACGGCCCGGGCAGCCGGCTGGATATTTTTGTATGGAAATATAAAAAAATCCAGTTTCCAGCATTGGTCCCATGGGAAAAGTTGGTTTTATTGACGTATTGTCAAATGGTAAAATTACACGCGGAATTACTGATATTCAACGTTACTATAATACAAATTACATGCGGCCCGCCTCCTGCTGCACGGGTTATAGGCATTTAATTCTATAGCCTTTGTTCGTCAGGCATTCAGGGATAAGAGCGATAGGATGCTAATGGTGAAAGAATTATTCAAATGCTCCAGTAGTTTTAGAACTTATTCAATGCTATTAATGTGCAAGTGTAGATAAAAGATACATATATAGATGAAGACCCAGGTGAATCAAAAAGAGATCGATAAAAAAGAATCTCAGAAATTATTGGTACTTAATTTATACACAGATATGTATTGTATATGAAATAGTGATGTCGTTATCAAAACGCGACTATATATTGTTAGTGTTCCTAACTAATAGCAATACGTAAGAATCTGGAGTATATTCATAACCGTTAACACGAATACAGTCGTTTCCATAAAGGTACCACAAAAATAAAGTGCCTTTTCACCTTTAGGCAGGTATACCTACTTTATCTATGATCCGGGATAATCACCGCATCCACGATAAAACTACTCTTCATTAAAAATAACGTGTCTTGGAATTCTGTCTGGTGGAGACTATGCTTCGCACAGGGCTATGCCTGCATGAACGTAGTACTAGGGATTCTTTTCATCCCAAAAAAGGGGAAGTATATATGAAGATAGACTTTGCCTGAGGCTCGGGGAAGGCCGTAACCATCCGCCGTCCTTAGACTATCTTCTTACATAATATTTCTATCTAAGTCGGTTTACTGGTTACAGTGTAAAGACGTATGAGACAGACAGGTCATGTCTTTGGTCTTTACGGGGTAGACAGAGCCTGAGACCATTAAACCTAAAGGCAATATTTAGTACGTTTATATTTGTATTGTATTAACCATTGAAATACGATTACGTAGCGATGTGATTTACTTTCTGAGTAATGTTTAAGGGTCTAAGTTTTTCCAAAAAAAAAAAAAACAGAGTAGCTCAACTACATCATAACATTTTTTTTTAATTATTTTTTTTAATACCTAGTAACATGAAAAATATGGAACAAATTCTGGTATAGCGAACCATTTAATTTTGCTACTATTTGCGGAAATGAAATTTCCGCAAATCAAAGTTCAGCGGAATTTAAGTACAACCATATTTAAGTACAAAGAGAGTCTTTCAAATTGAATCAGTCCGACAGTCCAGGACAGACGACCAAAGCTCTCTGAAATAAATACATCACACACGCTCCATAACGGGATTTGGAAAATCCCATCACAGACCGGACGGACGCCGCACCTGCACGCTCCTTTACTGGAATATACCTGTATACATTCATACCTCCAACAGGGAGTCTTATTAAGATGTGACTGGTAGGACTTCTTCTAAGTCTATAGAAGATAGAGAAAATTGGACAAAAGAAAGATGACATAAATATTTGAAAAAATATATTTATAGATTAGAAAAAAAACATGTTTTTTTAGGTACAACCCTATCTATTATATTACCGTGAGCTTTCAATCAATCAAATCATTTATTTGCTTTACTTGTCTACATTATTACTTAAATAGAATGACATTTAACCTTCCTCGGTAAATTATAAAAAACATTTTATATTAAGATTTGTAAATAGGCTCTAAAACAACGTCAAATAGCAAAAAAAAACATATAGAAACATATAAAAATAAAAAAAATAATTATAATAAAATATTTTCCCGCGATTTCCAACAGACATCCTATTTCCGAAATTTAAATATTGCCAGGTGTTTAAAATCAACCTGTACTTATAATATTGTAATTTTCATCAAAATCCATACTACTTTAAAATATAATACAAATATTGACAAAATTATAGACAAGACTACATGAGTAGATTTATGAATATTTGTTAACTCTATACAAAGATACAAGACCATCGCAAATGAACAAATTAAGCCTCTATTCATGTCTTTATGTTCGTTCGACTATAAATAAAGATATTCTCTGCTTGAATAGCTAGCCTGATGAGATACAAGTCAAAGTAGTTCAATTGAACTTTTAGTTCAGCGCCTCGCGCATTTCGATTACACGAGACGCGTTTGTGATACTTTGCTTTTATTTTATTTCAGGCGCTCTAAAAGTATGTATATTACATACATTACATTATGCGATAAGGCCGCCTATTGTGCATAAATTGTCAATTTTATTACTATTATTTGTATTGTTTTTGATACAATAAAGAGTTTACTACTATTAACACAATAATGTATCAATCGATATAATATAGTAGTAGTCTACTACTATATTATATTATATATAATATACTATATAGAAGTAGGCTACTACTATATTATATCGGTTGATACATTATTGTGTTTAGATTTTAACTATAGTTAACGGAAGCAGAAATACAAGAAGGTCATAGAAAAGGTGGATGAGTGTGTCTTTGATTATATGGGCAAAATGAATGTTGCTCTTGAGCTCTTGATTGAGTTGGCAGAAGATACGGATGTGGAAAAACTTAAGACGTTACCGACCACAGAACAACAAAGCCATCAGGAATGGCAAGGAGGCGTGGCACGTGAACCGACACTGCGCACGATCTGCTCACTTGAATCAGCTAAGAAGTTTACCCCCCGTCAAAGGAATAAAAATGAGATTTAAGTGTAAAAAAATCGAAAAATGCCGACGTATGGATAATGGAGGAGTTTCTTCTCAATTGTGTTGCATTAGTAGTATGATTGAAATGAGGCGACGCTGGTTTTTATAGAAATCACGCGTGATAACACTTCTAATGTGTTTCTTGTTCTGTGTTACCGACCCTACATAAAGTAAAAGTAAAAAAAAAACCTTACCTTTGCATCAATAATAAACCAAGATAAAATGAGTACGAAAAAGATTAATGTACGATTGACGCCTAACCAATCTAACTATAAGGGACAGGAGAAATAATATTTATATTGCTGTTGTTTAATGTTTTGTATTATTTAATACCGCCTTGAAAGCTTTCGTCCAATAGCGGACTTTCGGGAGCAAAGCATCTAGCCCATTTTGAGTTTATGAAGGCCATGTTATCCATACAAACTTTGTCCAAAAAGGAAAACATACAATTTTTTTTATAAATGTTTTGGTAATTTGTTTCTAAATTACATGTAAAACATAATTATTATAACTCTGAACACGTTCATATCAGACATGCGTTGCTAAGGGCGTTTCCAATTACCAATTAGGATTCCCCGTCATTAATTACTGTTTGTAAATTAAATCACCTATAAGGGCCTGGCTACATGCCTACGGCACGGCGCCGCTGTAACTTACTCCAGAGCTAGCATACATAGTATGTATGTCTGGTCTGTATCATCATCAGGTCTTTTTAGTCTCCACTGCAGGAGCATGACCCTCTCTGTACTACCGGAGCCATACTTGGCCAGAGCAGATAGAGGATTTGGCCTACACTCTCCTCGCTGGCCAGACAGGTTGGAGAGGTCCCATTGATGTTTATGATCTTTGTTTAGCTTGTATTTCCTAAGTCACCTCTTACGACATCCATGGGAAGACTTGGAGTGGTTCTATTCTACTCTGCCGGAAACCACACGGCTATGGGCTTCTCTGTATATCACGTCTTTTTCCCTAGCAGGGTAGACAGGGCCTAGATCTATGAGACCTAAAAGCCACGTTTTGCATGCTGGTGGGCGTGTAGATGAAAACCGATCAGAAAAGCGATGAATTGCTAGCCGCATCGCCTCCTAATTCCTCAGTTTTCACCCATTCCCTAGATCAGGTTTTACTATCTGCGCGGGAAGAGAAGCAAATGGTACATTCTATGTTTGTTCTATTCTCCTAGACCAGCGTGGAAGTGCTGCTTAGGTATTCAATTTACTTTTCTCGACGTCAGGCTTGGTGTATAGAAAAGTTGTTCGTATTGATCTTAATAAGTCGTGGTAAAGCCACGCTACCGGCAAGATGAATTGCTAGTAGCATGAATGGGCGGCTCGTCCGGGGAAGTACCATACTCTCACAGAAAATCGACGTCTGAGTAGAAGCGTTACCGTTTCTATGCTTCGTCCGGTGAGAGAGAGAGCCGGAGGCCCATCCTTCCCACTTGAAAGGCCGACAAGGCTCCTGTCACACCCTGGTGTTGCAGTTGCCAATGGACAGCGCTGATCACTTACCATCAGGTAACCTGCTTACTCGTTTGCCGTCCTATATCATAAAAAAAGTGTATTTAATTTACCTGTAAGTATAAACCAAACATATTAATAAATAAATAAATATATACGGACAAATCACACAGATTGAGCTAGCCCCAAGGTGAGACTTGTGTTATGGGATACTAACTCTACGATACTATATTTTATAACAAATACATATATAGATTAACATCCAAGACCCAGGCCAATCTGAAAAAGATCATTTTCCATCTTGACCTGGCCGGGGATCGAACCCGGGCACTCCGTGTCGCAGGCTGGCGTGTTAACCACTGCGCCACGGAGCTGTCAATATTGTCTAACAGATGTATAGTATAGACTTAAATACTATGCAATCGGCCTAGTTTTGAACCAGTTTCATGAGTTTAAATTTAACGTATCTCGAATACCACACTAGACTTTAGTAAAAACGACACTTACCAAGGCTCCGTACCGCGCAGTAGCCCTAGTCAAAGCCCTAATATTACCAAATATACATTTAGACGTATTTGTATCAATAATTGTACGTAATAACTTACGTACAAATATTGAAATGAAGACCTATCAAATATGTAATACGAGTAATATAATATCACGCGCCAAAACATGTGAAATATGAGGTGTTATTTTATATATTCTAGCATTTTCGAGGTTTTGCTGCGGTACAGTTGCCCACTATTATTTCAGTCTTTATAACCCGTGTTATTAAAATTATCGCATCCATCCTGTCTGGGAGAAAAAACTTAGAATGTCCCAGCTGCTTCTCATCCCGCGCAGGCCGTAAAAGCCGGCCGAGGGAATGGGTTAAAAAAGGAATTATGACAATAGGCGATGCGGCCCACCTATTCGCTAAACATAGACTTTGGGTCTTATGACCATATACTCTGTCTACCCTGTAAAGGATGAAGACGTGATAGTAAAAATTTACGTCATGGTACATTTACTAACGATAATTTTCATCAAGACTAGAAATCGTGAACCCAATTTATATTTAAAAAAGAAATGGATTTTAATCAACAAAACTGTTTTTGTGGAATAAATATATATCATCATCATCATCATCATCAGGTCCTTTTTAGTCTCCACTACAGGAGCACGACCCTCTCTGTTCTACTAGGGCCATACATAAATATATATATAAAGTATAAAACAAGATAATTCAAACTTTCGAGACCAAGGCTATAAGTAGAATCAATAGTCTGAGTTTTTCTCGATGTGCCGAGAATATAAAAATATACGGTTCCATTTTTTTTTTTTGTTCACATTTGCCGACCATAAGCTGGGTTCCTGTGACAATTCAAAGCCGTCATCTCGATTAAACTTAAAATTAGTTATGGGTCGACGAGGCGATTTATATGACTAGATATGACAATTCCCATCGTTCTTCACTTCCTTCGTGATCATGGTCCACGCAACTGAACCCAAATACTAAAAACTCGCAAACAACAGTTAATCACGGTACATATCCCATACTAATGTTGATAATCGTGAAAGTTTAAAAAGCTACATCACTCAAAACTTGTTTGTCGAGTAGAAGCAGTGAGATTCAAGCGGCTCCTCTCCGTCATTTATCACTAAGACCAGCGCCGCAGCCCGAGGGATATTTGTGTACCCCATGGATTTATGGAGAAAGTTTGCGGCGCGGGAGAGACTCCTGATTTAGAGACTTCATAAGTCACTATTCTGTTGTCTACATGTAGGTACTTTTTTATGTACTCAAACCTTATTAAAGCTTAGAGAGTTTGGAACGGATGTACATACATAACATCACGTTTTTCCCGTTGCCGACCTGGCCAAGAAACCTTTAGCATGTTGGTGGGCATTAGGTGGAAAACGATTCATATTTAATGGGTTGCTAGTAGCCGCTAATTAATAAGCGCCTATTCCCTTGATCAGCTTTTGCGATCTGCGTGGGCTCTTCCCACGCAGATCGCTAGCTTTAATTTTTAGGGTTCCGTACATCCCAAGGTAAAAAGGAATCCTTTTAGATTCACTAGGTTTTCCGTCTATCCGCCTGTCTGCTTGTCTGTCAAGAAGACCATTATTCTCAGGAACGCGTAGTACATGTACATGTATCAGGAATCATGCAATCTTGCCCCATCGACACAACCACCATCATATATTAGGCTCTGTCTATTTCGTAAGAGATAAAGAGTATGTACCTATGTATCTTTTTTAATATTTTCCCAATAATAAACAGACATATTTGACCCCGCCGCATTGGGGCAGGCGACCCAATATCGTCACATATCGATCAAATGGCTTCAGTTCGTAGTACATAGCTGGCGTTTGGCAGGCCTGCCAACCTGACGTGCCAAGAGCTTAGCAAATATGCCTGAAAAGCCCAGTGGAAAGTTCAAATATGAAACATGCAGCCGGAAATTGGTAAAAGATCTCTTCCATGAAATTGGGGTACGTCCTACAATGTAAATAAATCTGTGAGAAATATATATTATGCATTTTGTTAGAAAAAGCTAGTCTTGTCTTGACTAATATTAAAAAGAGAAAATATTTGTGTTTGTTAGGGATAATATTATAGAGAGGAAAGACTTGATTGTTTGTTTGCATCGAATAGGCTCTGAAACTACTGGACCGATTTGCAAAATTCTTTCTCATGATGAACATAGGCTATTTCAATACCTATATCTTCCCGCGCGAAGCCGGGCCGCTAGTAAGGGATATACTCAAAAACTATTCGACCTATTTTCGAAATTCTTTAACCAATAGAAAGCTACATTATCAGCGAGTAACAAAGGCTATATTTTATTTTCAGTAAAAACTAAGCTTCGTCTAAAAATTTCATTAAACTAACCCAAGGTACTAAAAACTTGCCTATAAACGTCATAATTGAGGGAGTTTTGCGAAAGCAGTTTTCGAACAACAGAGACAAAAATAGTTACTATTGATGCCTACTAAGCGTATTCCCGATTCATCCACACCTGAGATGCTTCGAGATCCGGGGTTCGGAGGCCGGGTGGGACAAAACCGAAAACCACACGAGAAACGGCTAGTTATTAATATTTGTGATACGTGTTTATGATAGCAAATCTGGCAAGTAAGGCTTCCTGTAGTGTGCTACCCTCGGAAGACAGGTATCAGCAATGTGAGACATATTATTAAAAGTCATAATAACAGCTGGCTACATAAAAATTATCAAAGTTTTTACCTTATTAATATTGCCTGTAAATCTGCAAAAGTTTGCAAAAGAGCGTGGCTTACCTGTAAACAAAAAAAAACATATTTAATCATTTTTTAGATAATCGCAACTACACACTGACATCGACGGCCAAGCTACGCATGTGGAGACTTATTCGGTTCACATGTAAATGTATACATGTATACGTTAGCTATATAGAAGCAGTGGATAATCCTGTATCCACAATCGCTATCCTCCTCACCGCTAGCCGAAAAACTTCCACCGGGTAGCAATCTTCCCTGGGCAGTGTGGAAGTCGTTGAACCGCCTCCGGGCTGGTATAGGGAATTGCCGAGAAACCGGGTTCGGTGGGGTTTTTCCGGCAATATCACATGCGATTGCGGCGATGTTCAGTCAATGAGCCACCTTTTGACGTGCCTTAAATGCCCCATTCACTGCACTCAAAAGGATCTAGAGGAGACAAACGACAGGGCAGTGGCCGTGGCCACATACTGGGCTAAATTGTTGTAGTTAAAGGACATTACGACTCCAAAAGAAGAAGCTATGGCTGGCTTCCGTGGACCTAGCGTGCGTTTGCTTCATACGCCTCACTCTAAACCCCAAATTTAGATGGTTTTCACATGAATATAGATAAAAAATTATGAATACAGATCCAGGATATAAATTAAGACTATTGAAAACAGATTCTATTGTAGGAATGTGAATTAAGAATTCGCCTGTAGAAACATATATACATGTTTCACTTAGATCAGCTAAACAATCTACCTTACCTATATATAGATGCTGAAATAACATAATTCGTGAGACATTCCACAACGTCCAAAGATACCCACTACGATAACTCTGTTGAGTAAAGTTCCTCAACACGTCAACACTTCCAAACTATAGTGTTTACATAGACTTCTATTGGAAGTCTGATGACAAGGACAGGTAAACTAATACAGCATGTGTTTAACTATTAACACAACGATATACATCGTATAACATAACCAACGACGTACCCGTGAAGGGGTGACTCAGCCCGTCAAAATGAACAACTTTTCCTATGGGACCAATGCTGGGAACTCAATTTTTTTTTTATATTTTCACACTAATTGCCCGGTCAGCCGAAAACTCTTGTATGAAAATGACAATGTTTTTTGAGTTCCCTGCAATGGTCTCATAGGAAAGTTGTTCGTTTTGATGGGCTGAATCACCCTTCACGAGAAAGTCGTAGGTTATGTTACACGCTGTATAGATACTGAGTAACATAAATTTTTGACATATACCTAAACATTCAAAGATACACACTAAGATAACCCTGTCGAGTGGAAATTTCACAACAAGTCGACACTTCCAAACTAGAGTTGACATAGACATATACTGCAAATAGATTCCAAATGTGTTTAAATAAGACCAGCCAAATAACCGACCTACAAGATATAGATAGGTAAGATATTCTCACAGATTACATTACAACCCCAGATAACATTATTTGTGACATATAGGGGCCACAACATTTAAAGTTCCACACTAAAATAACTCTGTCGCGCGAAGTGTTCAACACGTCGACACTTCCAAACTGGAACTGACATAAGCAGAAAAGCTATTTCTCATCTACAAATGTTATTACTTAAATACATCAGAATGTGCAATAAAATGGTTGTTTTAAAACCCAATAGGGTATTTGTTTTAAATTGATTATTTGGTCCAATATAAACGGAAACAATGAAGATCTGATGAAGTAGGATCGGAAACTCGTGCAATAAGAGTTCCAAAATAAACACCAAAACTTTAGTCAGGTGTTCGAATCATAACTGGTTTTAGATCATCACATACACATACACATACACCGCTTCTTTGTCATTAGTATCCATGACAAAAGGAGTTAGTGGTAATTCTTCGATTTTACTATGACTAGTCCATATCTCTTGTTCTAGGTCTATGCTAGGCGTTTGTAAATTTAGTTACGGGATGGGGTGGTTGTCCCTCCCCCGCGGGTTGCGAGACAGGCGCATATCCAATTAATTGCTCGGTCGCAAATTCACAATGCACTATTAACAAGTTTGATTATCGTGTCAATAGAGAGCAATGAGTAAGTATTTTATTAAACCTAACGTTAGTGCGAACACGTAGTAAGTTTAAAATGTTTTAACGATTGAGACGCAGAACGTTCCTTTCGCAAATGGTCATCGCTCGAAAGTTTGCCGCTATCGCATAATGTTACTTTCCCAAATGATCACTTTCGCAGAATGTAATTTACGCAAAATGTCGCTTTCGCAAATAGTCATTAATAACTAAGCAATTTTCTACCGAAGACCATTTTTTACTACGTACAGCACCCGTAATATGGCGCCCGCGACGCCGTTTATATCGCGCGATAAACTTTTCACATCTCGCTCTTTGATATTGCGGAAAACAAGATGGCGATAGTCGATAAACGTTGTTGCGCGTGTCATGCTACGGGGGCTGAAGTAGGCCTTTGTCTCCCATCTCACCTGATGGTAAGTGACGATGAAGACGAGGATGTTACATGGCTATCCAAGAGATACCCAACGAAACGAAACGGACGTTCTGCGTCGGGACGTCTTTCGTAACTCGTACTGATATTATTTAAATTAGTAGTAAGATAGTGTACTTATTATGAGCTAGTACGACTGGATATTGTTTTACTTCAAGGAGCGTGACATACGACATTAAATGTAAAATCTTTGTGTACCTCATGAGAGAAAGATAGAGCTAGCATGTAAACAGCATATGGTATATCTAGGAACGCTATACTCTTCCATGCTGGTAGCATAATTTGCTCCATGGCTGTCCGGTAGCTAGGTGGGTTGACGACATAGGGCAAATTGATGGAAACAACTTGATTGCGATGGTTGGAGATAGAGAGGAAAGGCGCAGACAAAAGGAGGCTTATATATACCCAGCAGTGGGTCGTAGAAAGCTGATGATGATGATGATGATAATTTGCACAAACACCAATGTGATTAAATGGTGTTTCATTATAATAAAATTGTAGTAAAAAAATCATGTCTTTAAGAATTTACCAAATTGATCCCTAAAAGACAGAGTTGTGGGGTAAGAACCATTTTGAAAAATAGTTGTCTGTATAGTCGGTTTACGGACAATAATTCTACGTGATAACGGTGGAAGACAGATAGATGCATCACAAGCCGAACGCTTAGGCCGATCGTGCCTCTCTATAGCTTGCTCCGCGCTCTCTCTGCACGGAACTTGACACTTTGTCGTGCATGAAGCCGTTTTTCATCAATTCAATTCAATTCATTTATTTGCATAATGTGGGTATACAGATGTTACATGTACATCGATTTATAAGACGTTATGATGTCAAAAACATAGGTAAAGTTGAATTAGGAACATTCTTGTTTGAATCATTTAAAACATTCAAGTAAAAAATTAAGATATATAAGCATAATGCTTTTCAGGAGTTGCCACATCGCGTTCAACAGCCTCCGTGGTCCAGTGGTTATGGCGTTTGCCTGTTGACCCGGGGGGTCGTGGGTTCGATTACCCACCGGAAGCATACTTTGTTTAGTTGTTTCCAGTTTGGTTAGGACATTGCAGGCTTGAATCACCTGATTGTCTGATAATAAAGATGATTCCGTGCTTCGGAAGGCACGTTAAGCCGGTGGTCCCGGCTGCCATCTGGTAGTCGTTAAAGGAACCACGTTAGAGGCCGAGAGGCGGTTCCGAAGAACTCTGACACCAGGGTGTGCATGGTCGATTGACCGTGACACCTACTCAAAATGATGATGATGAGGAGGAGTTGCCACAGTGAATTTCACAGTTTAAGGCACTATAAGTTCTACATATCCAATAACCAAAGGGTGTTACCCCGACCGTTGCCAACTTGGCTCCATGTGTGTTCAACACTTGCCTGTCCGACTTTATTGTTCTATATAGTTTGTCGCCCGATTCCGAACCATTTACTATTGCTATTAGTAGTGCAGCTTTCTTTGATTTTTTTTAAGAGGTAGGCTCTGGTCGATGTCATTGTATATTTTTAGGGTACTGTACCCAATAGGTTCAAACGGGACGCTGTTACACTGTCCGTCCATCCGTCAAGAGGTTCTCAATTCAAAACTTTTTATGTTTCTAAATTTTCTAACTTAGTAATTTAAGAACCACTTAGCTGCCTAAAATGTCATCAAAATCCCTCCTATATAGTGTACTGTACCAAAGAGTGGGAGTAAGTTAATTTTATTTTTCTTATAAAAGATAATCATATTTGTTTTGAGCAATCCATTATGATCTCATACACACGGGGCAGTCTTTAAAAATCAGCGAAGATCTTTGGATGGGGATCAAATTACACCTGGTTAAATTTTGTCTTGTGTAAGCACGAATACGAAAGACGAAGAAGAATAAGTTTAAATATCTGCCTTACAACGAATAACTGTAAACTTACGCCATCCATTCCGTTCCGCATACAAAACAGTTCAAAAACACGTTTGGCCATAGTTTCGCGAGTTTCCGCTTTTGTGGCAAACTATTGTTATGCACCTTTGTCATAAAGATGGAGGGAGCAGAAAGGCACCTCGTACTCGTATATGAATCAAAACGTTATTACGCAACTTAAAAAAAATATAGTTTCGCGATATTGGATGTGTATCTACATATGTATTTGTTATAAAATATAGTATCGTTGAGTTAGCATCTTATAACACAAGTCTCGAACTTACCTTGGGGCTAGCTCAATCTGTGTGATTTGTCCGTATATATTTATTATTTATATTCCGATTTAGCAACAAACTGTTGTTCGAGGAAAAAGAGGAAGAAGAAAATGTAATAAGAAAACTATTGTTATGCAGCTTTGTCACAAAACAGAAGAGATCAGAAGGACCCTTCCTAGCCTAATCAAGCCTATCGTTATATTTTTAACAAGATTTTATTTTGTTCCCGGTGTCTTTGTCAAGATCAACAACTAACAACCCGCCCAAGTTAGAAATTTTCACTTTTTTACGACTTGATATAAACATTGATAACACACTCCACCATAACTTTTAATCACCTGCCTTATCCGACTTTAAAGATGATTTTAACAATGTTGCGACGACAACAGGCTTTTACGTGGCTTAAACAAAAAATCTTGAGAAACCGCTGGCGACGTTGACCAGTCTTGACCTATTGTGTTTTCAATATGTTCCATTTTTAACATACTTAATACGAAACGACAGAACGCTTTCGGAGCTACGTTCATTGCATTTATGAAAAGTGTTGCCCCCATACGCGAAAAGCGTCAGAGTTTCATACTTCAAATAAACCATATTTCCATTAATGTAATATTAATTTATTCTATGAAATTAATATCAATACTAATAATAATAAATCCGTAAGAGTTGGTTATGTAGTAAGTTACTTTGTTTTCAGAGATATAAGGTCTATACATGATACTAAAACTAAATGTAGGATATTTAGACAAAAAAAAAAAAAAAAAAAATACGGACGAATCACACAGATTGAGCTAGCCCCAAAGTAAGTTCGAGACTTGTGTTATGGGATACTAACTCAACGATACTATATTTTATAACAAATACATATATAGATACACATCCAAAACCCAGGCCAATCAGAAAAAGATCATTTTCCATCTTGACCTGGCCGGGGATCGAACCCGGTCACTCCGTGTCGCAGGCTGGCGTGTTGACCGCTGCGCCACGGAGCTAGTCAATAAGTAAAGTAGATTTTTTAATAATGTTGTTATAAATGTCACATGCATACTCTTGCCGCGTCTCCTTGTCGTGCTTACACAGCCAGTAATCTCAGAATAAGTCCTCGATAGATACTTCCTGTTGAACGCACAAAGTGCAGTATCATTTCTACACCGTCATTATTGTATGCCGCTCTGAATGCTCCTTTGTTGTGATGCACCGCTCGGCGAGACAAAGCTGCTCTTTCCATGCTAATGATTTAAGGATGTTCATATTTAAGAATGTTTACAGTTTTCCCGCTTTCCGCCATTTTTCACGTAAAGTTTAAAAAGTATTTTCCGCGTTGCTCAAAATTGTCACTGTAAGTGTGTTTTAATATTTTAGTTCCAAATTTCTAAAGAGTTAGTACAAGATATGTAAGGTCTATAAAGTGGATGGTGTTCTGAGAACATATATCAATGTGAAATGTTGAAAGAATTTGATTTTGCGTTATGCCTCAGAGAACTCCTAGAACACGGATCAAGGAATTTTCTTAAAAACACGTATTCACTTATTGCTTAAGCTAGGCGATCAGATAATACGCATATACTCGTAACAATAAATAAATAAAATAAAAATAAAATTTGATACATAATGACAATGATACGATCAAATCGATTTTCGAAATATATTAATGAACTATAATTTTACTGGTAATCAATCTCTTATTTTACATATCATCATCGTCAGGTCGTTTTAGTCTCCACCGCAGGAGCATGACCCTCTCTGTACTACCGGAGCCATAATTGGCCAGAGCAGACAGAGGATTTGGCCTACACTCTCCTCGCTGGCCAGACGGTTGGAGATATCTCACTGATGTTTATGAGCTTTGTTTAGCTTGTATTTCCTAAGTCGCCTCTTACGACATCCATGGGAAGACTTGGAGTGGTCAGAGTAGAATACTCTGCCGGAAACCACACAAATATATTAACATTAATTTGATCATTCATACTTTTCCCAAGTATGATTTGTTTATCTGAGAACAAAAATATTTCGTAGCAATAGATCTATTTATTTGGTGATACAAGTTGATGATTAATATAAACTGTGGTGACTTGACGTGAGTTGACGTCATTTGGAGAAGATGCGCTGTGCAGTTTGTTGCCGCTTCTTCTGCACTCCGTTTTGGAAGCGGCGTTAAACTTAGCCATAAGTATAATTTTGACGTCAACAATTGTTGAGAAGTAAAATATGACAATTAATAAGTGTTCAAAGAAACCTATATTAAATAAACGATTTGAATTTGGTGAAAAAAAATATAGTTCCCATATATATTAGTGATTTCCAAACAAAACCAGACCTTTTTTAAAGGCAAATAGTGGGCCAAAAATTAAGTCCGTCATTCAGTTACCGGCAGTTTGAACGTAGCTGATGAATGTTGATACTGCCGCATGTTTGTCCTGGCCGGGTGCAATTTCCATCAGTACTGCACACCAAATATACGCTGTTTGTTTTACCAAGGGGTTTAGTATTGCATTACAAATATACACGTACTTATATACACGTACAAGTAATACATTCAATAAATTGTTAATATACATCAGTGATTACTTAATGTAAAATAATTCAATTTGTTATAAATATGTGAAAGTGTAGCCCTTCAGGCACGTAGGGACCAATACTGGACTGAGTTTCTTTCGGCGTATTCTTCTCAGCAGTGGTCGTTTCGAAACGCTAGTAGCTTATCGATTTTGCAAATATTAAAAATAATAATATGACGTTCAGAAAGAGATACATGATATCCAAATTTGAATAAAAAAATTCTATTTCTATTTCACGTGTAACTTTTTTAGAGTTCCGTGCTAAAATTGTGCCAGCGGGACTTTATTACAAAGACTCCGCTGTCCGAATGTTAAGGACAAGTATCTTAAAGTGTTCCTTACGAACCGTAGTAGGCAGGAACTTGAAATTTTCACAAAATATGTACAGTCAGCCACCGAGATACTTGACCCCGCAATCTACCTATATCTTGAATTTTCCACATAAGCTAAAAATAATATTGACCATGAAAATGTATATTCAGAAAGCCTTAATTAAAATCTCTCTGAGTATACATTTTCACTACACTATTATAAGGGAAAATTTAAGATATAGGTATATTGTCACATATTAGCAAATAATGAAAACAAAATTAAGAATTTACGCATCTGACACAATAAGAGCTTTTCAAAATAAGCAAGTTTAAAAGTTTAAGTTAGATAGATGGCGTTTTTAAAAAGGCTAGTGTCAATGTCATGGATGAAATTTTTTTACCGTGACGTCTTTTTCTAACTAGGGCCTTATTTGATACTTGACTTGTATGACTGTGCAGTGTTTAGTGAGATTATTTTTTTATGTCACCAAAACCCCTCATTTGCATATTTTGTAGTTGATCATTGTTTGTTGGTTAACCCTTCATTCGCGATTCCGTCCCTCATTTAACGAGTTTTTGCCTATATTTTTTAGGGTTCCGTAGCCAAATGGCAAAAAAACGGAAACCTCATGGATTCGTCATGTCCGTCCGTATGTACACAGCTACTTTTTACCGAAACTATACTGTTGAAACATTGGAATACGTCATAAATCGTAAACCGCAATTTACCTTTCATTCCATCAACTGAAACATAACAAGAACTTTTATATGCTGCTACGGAACCCTACATGGGTGAGTCCGACTCGCACTTGGCCGCTTTTCTTTATTAACCTCGTTAGTTAAGTTTAAGAATCACAAAGATATCATGATTTACAGGTGCTATTCTATTAGGGATTCTGAATGCCATTCATAAAACATTGCGAGTTCAGAATCAACTGTATGTATTACGAGTACGTTAAATATTTGCAGTTTTTTTTTTTAATCGACCAGTTTGATCTTATAATGAATTATGAACACCTGTATCCTACTCTATTACAGCAAATAAATATCCAATACATTGATATTTCTGGAAAAAAAAATTTAAACAACTACTACAGTCCCCAGCGATCCCTCTTGTTACACGAATGTCCAAAATAGAAGTGTATTGTTTTTAGAGTTCATGTATTGAATTGGATTTAATATGTGTATTATATTCTTTCCACCATAACATCTAAGTGTCTCAACGGATTTACATAGATATATGAATCGTTTCCATCACAAAAGTTACCGATGTAGCCGTCGCAGCCGTTAAGGGCCCGTACTACCTCACACTGCTTTGCATGATTGACTGTTATATCAATAATAATTAAATACTCGAGTTGAAATAAAAATGCAGCAAAGTTCAGGACTAACTCTGGTAACTATATGACTCAAAAACACGATTGCGTTAAATTTTTTAGATAGAAAAAATTGCAAAGTTGCCTCCAAATCTCGTCTAATTTACTCGGTATATAGTATTATTCACCAAATACATTAAAATTAACCTTGAAACTTTTGATTATTATTGCATTACAGATAAGGCAGCCATCATATGTTTTTCTTTTTCGAATAACCCTTGAATATTCCTAAAAAACGAAAATATCCAAAGTAGCCAACGCGTTTAGACCATCCGCGTTTGTATCGCCACGCCGCCTGGCATATGGCGGGCTCTTAAGCTGAAATGGGATTGGGCCGGGCACGTCAGCCGTATGCCATCAGAGCTTTGGGCTGGGTTTCTGTCAGCATGGACCCCAACAAATGGACACCGGCGACCTGAAAGACCTCGGCGGAGATGGCGGGATGACTTGGGTGCGTACTGCAAAGACTGGCCAAACAAAACTCAAAGTGAGGGAGAGAGGGAGGCCTTTGCCCAGCAGTGGGATTTAAAAGGCTATTAATAATAAATAATATGTATCGTTGATAAAATCCCTACGGGTAACATAAGGCTAAAAAAATTAATGCTGTTGTGTTTTAAACTTTCTTTGGAAAGACTAGTCACTTTACTAAGATATGAATATGTGAAATAATATCTAGACTTGAAACAGGCGTGGTTCTGTCTGTGAGACACCAGGTGCACCGCAAGCCCCCGACGCGTCATATCATAATTTACCTATACGTAGGTATATGTGGCACTGGGTGCATCGCAAATTTGATTGCAAACAACACCCTGCCGCTCCCTCTCGTGAATCATGCATTTGTTGATGTGGACGTTAAAAGGGGTAGTATTTATGGTTTTCCATTTTTATCGAGTTGAAGGACAGTGTACAGAAAGAATACACTTTATTTAATAGAACCACTGATATGGAATATCCCAGTTTCCTCTCATATCGCAGTCAGTAAATATCGGACGAGGAACAATATTTATAGTACTATAATATC
Organism: Elegia similella; assembly: GCA_947532085.1. Taxonomy (NCBI): domain Eukaryota; kingdom Metazoa; phylum Arthropoda; class Insecta; order Lepidoptera; family Pyralidae; genus Elegia; species Elegia similella. The sequence goes on from OX383939.1 coordinate 1,349,780, forward strand.
CGATAAATAAACAGACAGACGGACAACCAAGTGATCCTATAAGGGATCCGTTATTTTTCCTTTTGGGGTACGGAACCCTAATAAAATTGGTCAAGATAAAAAAAAGCAAGAAAATTAAAAAAAGGTTTATTATCGCCACGACACCTACGATCAAAATCTATTTTGACCAAACTCTTTGATAAAAATCACTTCAGGAAACATTTTTATTAACAATTGCTTTGTATCTTTTTAAATTTTTTAAATGTGTTAAAAAAGTCATAATTTCGTGTCGTGTCATGAGCCATTGATCATAATCTATTATCTATTAAGTACATATAATAAAACAGTAAAAATATTTTGTCTCTACATTTAGAATTTATTTTTGACTGAAATGGATAGAGGGACACTTAAAAAGAAAAATAGAAAGCAAAATATTTTTTTTCGAATTTTTTGTCTGTCTGTCTGTATGTATGATCACGATTATCTCCGAAAATACTGAACCGATTTACTTCAAACTTTCACCAATTGCTTTGTTTTAACTCAGTTTAACATTTAAAGTTTGTTTCATGAAAATCGGTTAATTAAAAAAAAGGTATCGTCATTTGAATGAACTCAAAGCATGAGTTTGCCTGCAAATATATAGCATTAAATAAATAATAAGTTGTGACATAGGAAAATTAAAATCCAAAGTCAATTCATCGTTATACAACATCATTATACCTATCCATACTATCTATACTAATCCATACTAATATTATAAATGCGAAAGTAACTCTGTCTATCTGTCTTCTTTTCACGCTTCAACCATTGAATTAATTTGGATGAAATTTGGTATGGGGGTAGTTTGAGACCCGGGGAAGGACATAGGGATCGACACTATCGCGGGCGGAGCCGCGGGCAACAGCTAGTAATACTCTATAATTAAGTAGCTCGCCCGTCAGCTCGGTACTCAAATCGCCTCGTGTTATTTTGATCAATTAAGCACACTTGATACATAATGCGCGTTCCTCATTACAAAGACACATATTTGCACATACTCTAGCTATACTCTGCACGCGGCGCCGCTCGCGATCGATACGTCTCGCCTGCACCGTCTGGCTCACCCTGAGTTACGACGTGGTTACCTTCCGGAAGAAATATCTTCTAAGATAGCTGTAGAGCGAAACGTGTATCCTGCCCAGTGGCGTAACTATACTATCGGAAGCCCGTGGTAAATTCATACAATGCGCCCCTCAGATTAGGTATATAATCATATCACAGCATGAATGCTGTAGTAATAGGAGACACAACAAAGATGGGGAAGCAATCAGGAAAACGCTCAGAAGATGATGTTGCTCTCGGATGAAGTAAAAACCGATTTTGTTAACCCGCTCCACATCCCGTTCCTGAGTTACAATCTTTGCTCAAATCGGTAGGTTTGTTTTGTTGATCAGTGTTATCTAGCGAACAACTTTCTCTTCAATCTTTAAGTTTACATGTTATTTGACGACCTCTGTAGGTGGTGCAAGGGTTGCGGCCCACCTGGGCGCGAGGTACAAGGGGGCGTCCAAAAAGAACCCCAACCCCTAGAGTTTAGAGGACATCAGTTGGGCTAGTCCAAAGCGTCGCTACCAAAGTCTGGCAGCGAGGTAACCGCTTATAAAACCCCTCACTCATAAGTCGCGCAGTCCAAAACACATAATGGTACGGGCGCTAGCTATCAAAGGCTTAAACGTCCTACACACGATCCAATTTGTCAAATCAACGGAGTGGAACAGTCCTATATAAAGAAAAAAAAAGTTGTAAAGGTGTCTCGCTCTGTTATATGTATAGTTTCATCCCGCTCCGTTGAATGACAAATTGAGTTGAGTGTAAGACAAATTGAGTTGAGTGTAATCAGTTTTTAAGCAACAAATAGTAGTAGCGTCACCAAAATTGTTAAGGGGGCTCCGGGTGGTCTGTTTCGTCGAGCGTTAGCAGCAGAAGGGGCACCATCAAATATTCGCACCCGGTCGCCCTATATGTAAAACCTGTACACAAAACCTGAACACAAAAAACAAAACAATACCAACTGTTTGGTATTGTTGTTTTTCATGTCTGTAAACGGTCGAAATGATTGGTTATAATAACTGAATATTTTATTATATTCAATATTTTAATAAAGCCACTCGTACAGCATTACCTCCTTATGGAGTTGTGCGAGGGTCGTCGCCCCGACAAGGGGGTGGTGAGGTGGTAGACTGTTTTTCCGGTACCCAGAGCGGTAACTCGAGTCTGCTCTTGAATAAACGGGGGCCTGAGAGTAATGAGAGGCAGTCACCGTAGTCGCTACCTTCTTAGGAATAATGCAACTCGTGCAAGTCTGCATACTTTTAAAAGATTTCCCTTTGCCTTTTCGTTATGAAACTTTATCTTATTGCTTTAAACGAGTATTTTTTATAAATCTTTATTAGTGGACAAAATGTACTAAACGGACTAAGTCAGCGCAGGAAATTGAACTTTCTTTCATCATCCTCATAATCAGCTTTCTGCGACCCACGTTGGGAATAAGCCTCCTTTTGTCTGCACCATTCCACTCTGTCTCAATCCAGTTCTTTCCAGAATTTGCCTTACGTCTTCCACCTAGTCTTTCTTTACAGCATTTAAATTCAATTTTTAAATTGGATATACAAAACATAGTCGGCATACGACAGACTTAAGCGGCTACCACAATATGAAATTTGCTAAGTATGAGGTCCAATTTCCTTAGTTCCAATCAAATCCGTTCAAATCAAATCCGTTCCGGTCCAGCGCGATCAGTAGAAAGATTACTTAAGAATCCCGGAAAGGATATTTCTATGAAATCTAAAGTTTATCGAAGAAATTAACACTAAATAGAAAGTTAAAACGATTTTTTTAGACTTATCAAAAATAACTTATTATTGACGAGACGAAAAATAACTATTATTAAGTTTTCATAAACTGTTTTCTTGCAACATTTTATTGTTGTTGCGTATGATAAAACTTCCCACAGAAAGCCTTAATAATATAAGTTTTATGTTCTCTAAAGTGCTTTGTGCAACAAACTTGCATTGCGCAAACAAACATAATAGGCAATATTTCTAACTTATGACTTCGATTCTGTTCAAAACATAATAAGTGGTTAAGATAATAGAGCACTTAACAATTAAAATTTATTAAAGTCCCTGTTATCTGTGTAATGCGTCAGTGCATCAGGACAATGACTGACATTGGTGCACAGTGCATTGTATGCACATTGCACAAAGAATACGTTAGTACATACATCTGTAACGATGCTGTATGTCTTAGTTATGATGCATGCTGCTTACCACCTCAGTACTCCATCATCTCATCCTGTCCACCTTTTAAAGAAACTACATTTTAAATTTTATTTTAGAATTCCATATGAAATTTCTTCGCACATGCATTCTTCATCATCTGACTCATTCCACTACCATTCTTCCTACTGAAGATATAATCGGGAGAACTAGTATACCCGTTGATAGACGTCCAAAGGAAAAATTTAAATGACTTAAGGGATACCCGAATCAACCGTTCTTATTTTTTTTTATTACCTTTTTTTTCATATATTGAACTTTTTCTACTACGGTTAGTAATTCCTTTTGAAAACTTGGTTTGTTGATTGTCCGTCTTTTTCTTTCCAACTTTCAAAAACTGTAGTGCTTTGTCCTTCTAATGTCTTTGACGAAAAAAATATACTTTATACTCAAATGCAAAATGTACCTATATTTGCAAATGTATTTAGGTGTTGAAATAGGTTTAAATACAGTAAATAGTATGGCCGTAGTAGTACAGAGAGGGTCATGCTCCTGTAGTGGAGACTAAAAAGGACCTGATGATGATGATGATGATGACAGTAAATAGAACATTTTAGTCATGCCTAACTTTTAGAGGACCAGTTTTCTTTCATCGCCACTGAAGCTGATATCTACAAGAACCTTAATACCAATTTTTGAACTTCAATAATTTAATTTTCTTTGCATTACGAATAATTTGTACAAAGCAAGTTTCTGAAAACAAAATTAATTCCTCCAATATTGGAACCCGCCTTTGACGCAAAGAGACACAACATCTCAGGTAAAATATTTCTTTTATGTCGAGTTAGAGAATTCATAACATCGAAATTACAAAAAGCGAAGTCTTTTTATAGTTTAGGGTCAAAATAATGTTATTTTAGAATAAATGGATTTTTAATACAAAAGAAAGGTTCCCTCACGTATTTTTGTCAGTATCTCCCACAAGTTTCAGCATATACAGATGACCTTTATAGGTTGAAACTTCATGGCGAGCGTCCTCCGATTCCTTGTTTTAATAATTGATCATGTCGGGTCCGGACCCGTGCTTCACCTAACTTTTCCACCTGGGTGGAGCACGGAGACTTCTAAGGTCCTGTGCTCCAACTGATGACTTTATTGTCCCTTAGTACAGTCAAGTAAATGTCATCTAGCGTAACTTATAAAAATATGTATATATTTTAGTTTATTATCAGTTTTATAACAGCCTCCGTGGTCCAGTGGTTAAGGCGTTTGCCTGTTGACCCGGGGGTCGTGGGTTCGATTCCCATCGGAAGCATACTTTGTTTAGTTGTTTCCAGTTTGGTTAGGACATTGCAGGCTTGAATCACCTGATTGTCTGATAATAAAGATGATTCCGTGCTTCGGAAGGCACGTTAAGCCGGTGGTCCCGGCTGCCATCTAATAGTCGTTAAAGGACCACGTCAGAGGCCGAGAGGTGGTTCCGAATAACTCTGACACCAGGGTGTGCATGATCGATTGACCGTGACACCTACTCGAAATGATGATGATGATCAGTTTTATCAGTATTACCAAATCAGGGGTGACATCATCAGCTGCTGGACCGGTGGTTGCAGTTATGGCATCAGCTCGGGTGGCACGCGCGCCCGGCCACCCGAGCTGCTGCTTGCTTTTCCCCCCATTCATCCAAGTACAAATACCTTCATTCCCTTTCCAAATCAAGCAATCTCCTATCGTTCCCCAGTTTTAAAACGCTTCATCCTTGGGAGAGGCCTTTGTCCAGAAGTAGCCTTTTAACGGCTGTGATGATGACCAGTTTCACAAAAATAATATGAATATAACCGGCTGGAATAAGAAATAAACCTCCGTCAAGCGTTCATGAAGGCTGACCTTCCAATTATTTTGTTTCTTTCATTGCGCGTAAAAGAACCCTATTTATTAAAACGCAGTAGTCCATTCACTGCGTTTTGTTAGCCTTTTTAAAATACATTAATGAATACCTGAGACTGGGCGACGTTGAAGGGAAGGCCTTGACAATAGCGCGATGACTCCGATATTTTTCAACATGGTTGGTCCAAAACTGCATTAGATATAAACAAGTGGGAGAAATAAGGAATTGATTTAGGATTAAATCTCATTTTTAAGTAGGTACTGCATTATTATAAAATAGGGTTCCGTACCAAAAGGGTAAAAACGGTATCGTATTAATATGGCTCCACTGTCCGTCTGTCTGTCTGTCTGTCCGTCTGTCACCACGCTTTATCTCATGAACATAGACAGTTGAAATTTACACAATGTATTTCTATCCCCCATGGGCGTTAACAATGTGAACGCCCGTGGGGAATTTAACCTTTTGTACGCCAGCGGTTGTTTACATAACTTCAACGTAATAACTATAGTTGTCAATCGCGTCTCAGTCATGCGACCGTTTTGCAACTAAAGTGGTCAATGGCGCGCAATAGGTTAATTAAAAACAAGATTAAAACCCTAAAAAAGAATAGGGAACCGGCGATCAACGCGTCGCTCATTAGAAATTTTAACCTTTGACCTCATATCTTGTTTGATAATCTTGTGACTCATTCCTGTTTAGTTCCCGTTAGTGAGTGACAAACCGAGACAGCCTCGTAAAGCCGTCGACCCCCCGGCTGGCCAAATTACTGCAATTTGGTGCGACGCCAGCGCGCGACGCGAATGCACCGTCCGTAGAATGAACAATAAGGGGTTTATTCGTGTCTTTTAATCAAAAAGGCCGTATAATTCAAAAAAATTACCATCTCTCATATACAGTCGAATAGGTCATGTTCGATCAGCCTCTTAGTAAAAGAAATTATTTTTTATTAATTTTATTTAATTAATTATTAATTGATACTAATTTTATAATAAAAGACCTGTAAAATACATTAAGGAAGCAATAAACGATTGATTGAATGAAACGGTGACATACCAAGACAGCCTTGAAGAAGCTTTTGTCTCCAGAATTGGCCAAATATCTGCAATTTGGTGCGGCGCCATCCCGGTACGCAACGTGTACTGTAGCAACTTTGCTGTGCGTTATTAGGAAACCACAGGACTTCACATTTACCAGCTAATCAATATCCAGGCCTCGCTTAGTAGAGGGGCTTTAACCTCGTGACTGTTAGGTAAGTGAAGCTCAACAAGTCTTTGCAATAGTGTGATTAAAAGAGACAGCTTCGTAGAAGCCTTCGACACCATAACAATCGACACCATAAAGTGACTAGCTCCGTGGCGCAGCGGTCAACACGCCAGCCTGCGACACGGAGTGACCGGGTTCGATCCCCGGCCAGGTCAAGATGGAAAATGATCTTTTTCAGATTGGCCTGGGTCTTGGATGTTTATCTATATATGTATTTGTTATAAAATATAGTATCGTTGAGTTAGTATCCCATAACACAAGTCTCGGACTTACTTTGGGGCTAGCTCAATCAGTGTGATTTGTCCGTATATATTTATTTATTATTTATTAATAATCTGGCCAGATATCAGCAATTTGGTGCGGCGCCATCGCGCAACACGACATGTACCGTCTTTGCTGTGCCATATGGTAGGATCCACGGGACAGCATATTTACCAGCCACTCAATATAAGGGATTTTTTGACGTAATCAAAAACGCTTAGGAAATACAAGTTAAACAAAGCTCATAAACATCAATGAGACCTCTCCAACCCGTCTGGCCAGCGAGGAGAGTGTAGGCCAAATCCTCTGTCTGCCTATGGCAAAGTAGGGATCCGGTACAGAGAGGGTCATGCTCTTGCAGTGGAGATTAAAAGGCCTGATGATGATGATCAAAAACGCCACACTTTGTAGATTGGCATAGGCTACGATCTCATTAGACTGTTGGTTAGGTCAAGTCAACAAGTCATTGCAATAGTGTGACAAACCGAGACAGCGTCTTAGCCGGCGATCTCACGATCTGGCGTCCTATCTGCAATTTGGTGCAACGCTAAGGAGCGCCGCGAGTATATCGTACCGTTTTTGCTTACAAGTGCTCGTGTATTTTAATCGAAAACTCCTTAATCCTGCGGAGAGTTTTACCTGTAATAAGGTTTTGCAGTTGTCCATGGGCAGCGGTGATCACTTACGATCAGGCGACCAGCTTGCTCGTTCGCCCTTCGACAGTACAGTCGGATGAGTGGTGCCCGATTAGGCTCTTAGCTAAACAGTGTGACAAACCCAGATAGCCTCGTGAAGCCATCGACCCCTCAGTCTGGCCAAATGTCTACAATTTGGCGCGAGTAGCGGCTTGTGCAGTCTTTGCTCATCAAAGTTGGCAGGCGCATCTCATTACCACGTGCAGAGTACAGAGGTATATTGAAGACTAGCTTTTCCTGCGGCTTCACACGCGTAAATATTTCTTTTTAAATCAAAACTTCTTTTTTTTCTTCTGGATAGATGTTAACAGTTTATCTGCCATGGTCTGGGAGAAAAGAAAAACGTAGAATACATACTAGCTGCTTCTCTTCCCGCGCAGATCGTAAAAGCCGATTGAGGGAATGGGTAAAGTCTGAAGAATCATGTTAATAGGCGATGCGGCTAGCAACCCATCACTATTTTGATTCCGTTTTCCACCTAATACCCTACGAACACGCTAAATGTGGCCCAGGTTTTATAGACCTAGGCTCTGTCTACCCCGCAAGGGAAAAATACGTGACACTATGTTTGTTTAGGATAGGAAAAAAAACAATAGAACTCAAGAAACTATTACCGCCGTAACCATAGAAGTATGAAGACTTTTACTTTTAATCTATGGCCGTAACCGACACCTCTGTATACATAGGGCGCACTGTAAGTTTCCGGAACTGGCCACTTACATATTTAAAAATTTATTGCAACATTTGAAAATAGAACTCTTTGGCTGTAGAATGCAGTTTGTTTCATTTGACTGTCTATTGTTTTTACCTTTTGGCGCAATTTAAAAAATTGTGTGTCTGCATCAACATGGATTTAACTCGGGAAAATTTTCGTAGTATGATTTTCTACGATTTTAAGTGTAATTTGACAGCTCAACAGAGCATCGCTCGGCTTGAAACAGCTTTTGGCAATGAAGCACCATGCAAGACAACTGTTTATAGCTGGTTTGCAGAATTCAAGCGTGGTCGTATCAATCTCAGTGACGAATCTCGCGATGGTCGGCCGTCCACCGCTGTGACCAACAAAAACATCGATGCTGTGCACCGTATGATTGAAACAGACAGGCATGTGACCTACCATGAAATTCGCGCATCCTTAGAAATAGGCATGAGTCAAATACAATTAATCCTACACAAACATTTGGGTGTGAGAAAGCTGTGCTCGCGGTGGATCCCACACAACTTGACCGAGGCTCAAAAAACGGACCGCGTCACTTGGTGCAGTGCCATGCTTACCAGATTCAACGAAGGTGCGTCAAATTTGGTGTGGGACATAGTAACAGGTGACGAAACATGGATTTATTGCTACGATCCCAAAACAAAGCAGCAATCGAGCGTATGGGTCATTCAAGATGAGCCGAAACCAACCAAAGTGGCGCGCGTGAAAAGTGCATCTAAGCGGATGATTGCTTCTTTTTTTAATAAAACTGGACACGTGTCTACTGTTGCTTTAGAGAATCGTCGTACAGTGAATAGTGACTGGTACACGACCATTTGTTTGCCGGAAGTTATTGACGAACTCCGTAAAAATAACCGTAAACGCCGTATCATCCTGCACCACGATAATGCTAGTTCTTACACGGCCAGACAGACAAACGACTTTTTGAAGGCGAAAAATGTAGAACTCATGAGTCATCCTGCATACAGTCCCGACCTGGCTCCTTGTGACTTTTTTCTGTTTCCAAAAATTAAGAACCAATTACGCGGTCAACGATTTTCATCACCAGAAGAGGCTGTCGAGGAGTATGAAAAACACGTTTCAGAGGTCACCACAGAGGAGTGGCACAAAAGTTTTCAAAACTGGTTTCATCGAATGAAAACGTGCATAGACGCCAAGGGAGATTATTTTGAAAAACAAATTAATTTTGTACCTTTAATAGTACTTTTTCATATTCATTCCGGAAACTTATAGTGCGTGCGTATAAGTGACCGAATGTCCAAGTTTTCACTTGTGTCAACAATCCCGGAGTGCCAATGTTTTTTTTAACAGTGCAGTTGTTTTTGAGTTTATCCATTACAAAAGGAGGACACATATTCAAATATTTCCTTTTAACAATACTAGTAGTTGACAGCTCTGTGGCGCAGTGGTTAACACGCCAGCCTGCGACACGGAGTGCCCGGGTTCGATCCCCGGCCAGGTCAAGATGGAAAATTATCTTTTTCAGATTGGCCTGGGTCTTGGATGTTTATCTATATATGTATTTGTTATAAAATATAGTATCGTTGAGTTAGTATCCCATAACACAAGTCTCGAACTTACCTTGGGGCTAGCTCAATCTGTGTGATTTGTCCGTATATATTTATTTATTTATTTAGTATAGATTAAAACATCAATAATGTTTCCATGCTGATCTGCAAGAAAAGAAAACGTAGAATGTACCAGTTACTTCTCTTGCCGTGTAGGTTGTAAAAGCCCATTTGAGGAATGGGTTAAAATTAAAGGAATCATGTCCATAGGCCATGCGTCTTCGTCTAGGAACCATCAGATTTTCCGTTTTCCATCTGTACATACGTTCCAATCCCAACTAACAGTTAAATCTGTCATTATATGGCCATGGTCATAAGCCAAATTTATCCCGTAAGGAGTTAAGACGTTATTTATCACCACAAGTGAAGCCCATGTCAAATTTGTAATCTTTTGCGGGGTTCCCCGTACCTTAAAAGGCAAAAATAGGTCCTTATCCGATCACTCGGTGGTACGTGTGTCTGTCAAATCAGGGCCGTCTTTCTCAGGAACGCATGACCGTATCAAGATATTGAAATCCACGGTCCCTTGAAGCTGTGAGAAAATCAAACTTCTACGTCAACGAGATCAAAATATATGGCCGAAAATAAAAAGTCGTATGTCACAAGTTACATGAGAATTAAAATCAATAGTGCATTTTCCGTTCTTACAGATCTAAATCATAAAATAAAGTCTAAAGGGAAAAAATCTAATAACCGTAAATTTGTTTTTGGAACTTAAAGAAACTGTCTAAAATGTAATATATTTCGGCGTTTTCCTTAAAAATAACGATCCGTTAGCAAGACAATAATACCTACGTTACAGTGACCAGTGACGAGGTGACCTATATGACCGGACATGACAAGAAACTAATGACCTTGCCAAAAAAGAGATCCTGAGGATTGATGATTCACTACTGATGCGTCAGTACTACATAATACGAATAAATATAATAAGAAATAACCTTACGTCTGCCTTATATTATCTTATTTTGTTTGTATAAATTCACATATAACTTATGATATCATTGCATGCCGATTGCCGAATTATTTTAATAATTAATGCATAATTCCTTTGGGGACATAAAAGGATACCAGAAACAATAAATGCTCAATGTTTTCCATCAGGCGTTTTGTCCTGCTACGGCTACCAATACTCATATTATTGCTATCGTCACTTGTGGACTTAATACTCCTATCGATTTAGCATGATGGATAGTTTACAACTGCTTATTGCGGTGTCTGTTTGGTACCTGAACTCTTCAACCACTGTACCAATTTAGATTAAATTTTGTATGGATATAGTTGGCCCTTGGAAAGACATAAGGAATAAGAATAACAACTTATTGACCGTTAATTGTTTAAACTTAATCTTTAAATTGTGCCATTTTACAGTGGCGTAACTATACCATTTGGGGCCCGTGGCAAATTCATACAATGGGCCCATGAGAGTGAGTTCAGCTTCGGCGGCTTCTTGCTGGTTTAGCTTTGGCTGGAATACATAATCTGTAAAAATTTCAACTCTCTAACTATCACGGTGCATGAGATACAGCCTGGTAACAGACAGACGGACAGCGGAGCCATATTAATAGGCTCCCGTTTTTACCCTTTGGGTACAACAAACCCTAAAAACATTCATTACTTGAATAATGACGAAAGACAATAAATTCGCAGCCAGCAGGTAGTTCACCAGCCTGGGGAGGCCATGTCGATTATTACACATTAGCTTTTACACGCGACTTTATGCGCGTATATATAGCCTAATTGCTATTCTGTTGTATACGCACGCTATAACATTTTAAAGATTTATCATAGTCTAGTAGTTCTTAATTCTAACTGTATGAGTGTTACGAAATAACCAGCAGTGTCAATTTGCAATGTCGGAGCTCAAAACTTTACATTCCAACTATTTCCAACCTAATATATATATAAATAAATATTTAATTAGTAATTAATATAACATTACATCCGTATTATAAATGTACTTATCTTACCTATTGGATTTTTATTCCATGAAAATTAAAATCTAAAATTGTATAACAAGTTTTGTGAATTAAAACTAACGTGAGATATAGAAATTATTAAATTATGTAACAACGGGTTACTCACGTACGGGGTCAGCTACTGGCCGACTGGTTTCGACCTTATCCGGAGGTCTTCCTCAGGGCGAATGTGGATCAAGCGAATCGAACACCTAAACTCGCCACAAGAAAGAATAAAAGTCAACAGCGAACAAGAAACGGATGGTGTCCTTGCGTTTCTAGACGTTCTACTTATGTTGACACATAATTTAATAATGTTTTGTGAAATTTATTTTATAATGCATGTATTGAAATTGTGTGAAAGAGCGGGACTCGCCAGATACATTTCCTTAAACTTAATTGGTGAGCCTTTGCTGCATGTTATGTTAAATGAAAAAGATTTTTGATACATTTTTTTTTTAAATTTTTTGATATTAAAAAGTGTCGTCAATACTGACCTAATAAAAAACGATATAGGCAGTCCACCGGCTCGGTCACCAATCCAGTTCAATCTAGCTTTAGACCTTCAACTTCACCTGCCTGATGAGGAAATATCAGTTTTTTGTCGTCTCGGCTCGCTCGCCGCTTTTTACTGCGTCAGGAGAATTCGTTGACGAATTTGTGACTTAAGTAATAGGTGCCTCAATTAGGAGCGAAATGTATTTTCCTTCTATTCGGCGGTTGTTCAAAGTGACCAACAGCACCTTGTTATTTATTATACTGTATTTAGCATTTGAGTACTGTCAGTGATTTCGTTTGCGTATCCCGAAGTAAGTCGCTGTGCATCAGAAGAATACCGTAAAACGTGTATTTTTTCGTCGCGCAGCTAGCCTTATTTTTCAAAGAATACTAGCATGAAAAAAATATGAAGTACAGTTCAAAGATCAAAATAACTGGTTACATCAAAATATGTTCAAAAAAATATTTAAAACCTAACTAAATAAAATAGCAAAAAAGGTAGGTATATCCAGAAAAATTTTCGTCGCGTATTACTTGATATTTTCAGCGACAACTACCAACTTTTATACGTCCATAAAAAGTATAACTAAATGAGCAAGATGGATACCTACAAAAAATACAATATTTGGTTATAATTAATGAATTATTAAATTAAAAGTGAAAATTAACACGAAAATGGCAGACACGGATTTGAACTGCGACTGACGACAGGTATGACACATATATATAAAATATCGCGCGATGTCCGCTACAAACGGTTAAGGGATACAGCGCCTTAAGAAAACGTTTTCACCTATTTCCTTTCGATGCTGGTCACCAAACATCCAAGTTTTTTATAGGGTTCTATACCCAAAGGGTGTTATTGGGACTTTATTACTAAGCATCCGATGTTCGTCGGTCTGTCAGACACTTTCAAAATGTAATATGTAGACATTTTTCACAGAATTTTTATATGTAATTCCGCCGTAACAATAAATATTAATAGAAATTCGAGTGTTCCCGAAAAAATGGGTCCTCAGCAAAAGAATAGGTACAAGAAACGTTTTTTGGAACCCGTATGGAATGTACCCTTAGAATGTGTCCGTATTTATTTTTATAAGGTATGTATGTATATGTATAGTATGACATCGTAAAAAATATTTTACTATATCTCATTCAAAACGAAGCATTTATTCCCGAAATTTCTTCAGAAATGTACCACTTAAATCTCACAATACATCTGTTCCCACACATCTTCTCTGCTTGCGGGCATAGCAACGTTTTTAGCCGAATAAGGATAAATTCATATATTGCTTTAAATAATAATATATGATTATTTTCTATCTTATCAAAGTCTCTGAGTCACTTAGCTTGATGATTCAATTAAGTATTTCGGGTATTTTTGTGATTCATAATTGATACAAGATTATTAAAATAGTTATCATGACATAGGCTGGCTAACACACGAAAAACAAACATCAGTAAAATATACTTATATTTTATATTATCACGCCTGCCTGCGACACAAGAGTGATCTTTGAAAAAATTTTTTTTCAGATTGGCCTGGGTCTTGGATGTGTATCTATATATTTATTTATTATAAAATATAGTATCGTTGAGTTAGTATCTCATAACACAAGTCTCGAACTTACCTTGGGGCTAGCTCAATCTGTGTGATTTATCCGTATATATTATTTATATTATACTGGCAAATCAAAATTACAAATTGTAAAGATAAACATTTTTCATACTGTTTAAATTATTTAAAGTAGTACCAAATACAGTAGGAGACATTACATGCTTTTGAAAAATACAAAAACAGATAATTTCTTTGCCTTATGACATCTGACACTGACATCAGACATCTGAGAAAAAACAACATGAAACCCATGACTATATTCACGTATACGATGATGCTGTTGTATGATATAAACATATTTTATAGTCCTTAGTTGCGATAGAGAGGCATGATCGGCCTAAGCGTTGGGCTTGTGGCCGTGACGCATCTATCTCTCCACCGTTATCACGTTAAATTATCGTACGTAAACCGACCATACCTGACTATACAGAGAACCAATCTTTTTATCTCTTTTTATTCAGAGCGTGAAACCCCTGTGCCTGGGACACCACAATCAATTTTTTGACTTGATATTCCTCTGTCTGCTCCGGCCAAGTATGGCTCCGGTAGTACAGAGAGGGTCATGCTCCTGCAGTGGAGTCAAAAAAAGACCTGATGATGATGATGATGATGATGATTCTTGATAGAGAGATTAGCATACATATTATAATAGCCAATAACAGGCCAACTTTCTTAAATCCTTGCATATAAAAAGAATATTCAGATGTTTAAATGTTACGTTTTAGTGACAAGCTTTTATTATATACAAATCCAAACTGTGAAGTGTTTTCCAAGACAAATCAAATGAGCCAAAACGCCATTGTTGTACCTTGTTTACTTGAGTTTCTATGGCCACCTTCCGACTCCATCATCAGACAGCGTTGTCATCCAATTTACACATGCATGCAACCGGTAACCGAGAAGTGGTTCAAATTTAACTTGCAACATTTGGTTCCAGCGTGTTGCCATACTTCAGGGACTAAAAATCTGTACAAATTCCGTAAGTGAAATAAATCTGAATGTTCGTACGAAATCCGTACAAAAGAAACTTAAAATTAAAAGCAAAACTTATTTATAAATAGACATGTAATTCTTCTTTAAAAGTTATTCGTTAAAACGCTGCTTTTTGCAAAGTTCACAATCACACACACAACACATATATTTTACAAAAACACTACATTACATGTCCCAAGAAAAAAAAATGCATATGACGCGCTATTAGTATGCGAAGTTAATGACAGCAACACGTAATTATAATGTATTTCTTTCATGTCAGCCAAATGTATCATGCTCTCCCGGCACAGACAATATTCTCTCGGCTATCGATATAGGTTAATGCGTTGCATTAGAAAGATTGTTACGTATTTATAATGTATAATATTTGAAATCCGTACAAATATCCGTACGCTATCTTTGTCCGTACGCAGTACCCCAATTTCCGTACGTGTACGTACAAATCCGTACATATGGCAAAACTGTTACAGGCAAACATCGGGTCAGGTGAAACTAAATAAAATCTTGTGAAATACAAACAACAGTCACCAACAAGGAAACAAAACACAATATGTCTCCAAGCGACAGCTAGAGTCAACCTTTGTGAACAACGAGATAGTCCGGACGAAGTCGCGGGAAAAACAAATACACAAAACGACACTGCAATAGCACAAGTAGCGTAGTACCAAACAGTAGCCTTACAAGACAATACGAACAACTTTGAAGTCACACACAATACGAGTACAATATTTTGGCCTCTAAGCGACAGCTAGAGTCAACCTTTGTCAACAGACGTAGACGACGTGATGGCCGCCGTGAGAACCGTGACAAATCAGACAATCCTAAATATTTAACGGATAATAGGCGTGTTACATTTAAGACGTAAAAGTATGGAGTAAGACGTTTAAGAAATCGTAGGGCCGTATTTCCATACAAGCGTAGTCCCCTGATTTCTCGCCGGATAGTACCAGTAGAGCAATGATTTTATACAAAAATTATCTATCGATTTATAGGCATGTCCCTTTGTTTAAATATTTTTCAAAATTGAATTATTTAAAGAGATATGAACTTTCAAAAACCTGAAAATTTTGTTAAGAATTTCCGTTGTGTTCAAACATCAAGAAAACAATTTCGACGCTATTATATTAGAAAAAGAAAACATAGAAACACAGCCATAGCTTATTTATTTTTTTAATAAAAGAAGAAATTAAATCCGTTAAGTCTTGGCGAAGAAATCAGGGGACTAGGAAGCGTTAATTTTGTGTAATTTTCATAGGTATTTTCGGTCCGAGCTGCAGTTATCTCTATAGCACTCTGCGGGTTGTTTGGGCACACAGCGCGAAAGCAATAGTGTATTATCCTTACAAATAATATAAATGCGAAAGTGAGTTTCTTTGTTTGTTACGCTTTCACGTTATAACTGCTGAACCGATCATCATGACATTTTGTAAACATGTTCTCTGGATTACGGAGAAGGACATAGGCTACCTTTTATCCCGGGAAAAAGTACTATTTCCAAGAGATCGACATAGACGCGGGCGGAGCCGCGGGAGAAAGCTAGTTAATTATTTATACAATAAACGTTTTTGAACATAATTGATGAATTAGGACTTCTAAATAATGTCTCTACATAAGTATGTCCGTCTAGATTCAATTCATACTGCAGACTTCCACGAGAAAATGACAGCAATAATGAAAACTAGGCTAATTTCATGAACTCCTTCGTACTTCAGACAAAGTTCATCTACCTTTAGAGATGTACATAAAGAAATATGTGCTCGTGACGCATGCCGCCACACCTGGTGACACGTATTATCACAGCAATTAATACCACACAACGGTCCAATTGATTACTTAGTAGTAATATATTCGATAATTAGTGGTCGGGGTGATGAAAATTAGATTTGGTTGGCGCCAAGCCAAATATTGATTACTGTTTTGTGGTTTAATCTCAATAACAAATGAACAATAGAAATGTAACAGGAGTGGCCAATATATTCTCTCTGTGTTACATTTGTGCGAGTTTATGAAAATTCCGTATAATATTTCATATTAAAAAACCCGCCAAGTGCGAGTCGGATTCGCGCACGAGGGGTTCCGTGCCATTATCTATAATAAAATTAAAATTATTTTTATTATACGATGTAACTTGTATTTCTTAGATGTTTATAAGCTTTGTTTAGCTTGTATTTCCTAAGTCGCTTATAAACATCTAAGAGACCTGTCCAACCCGTCTGGCCAGCGTGGAGAGTGTAGGCCAAGTCCTCTGGCTGCTCTGGCCAAGTATGGCCCTAGTAGTACAGAGAGGGTCGTGCTCCTGTAGTGGAGACTAAAAAGGACCTGATGATGATGATGATGATGATGATATGATGTAACTAAAAATGTATGCTTTACGCAATTTTTCCATTATGTGTGCTCTATGACGTTGCTTTGTACCAAATTTCAAGATTCCGAGCTCACAGGTACCCTGTAGGTTTTGATTCCCTTGCGACACTGCGAGTGTCGAAAATTTGCGGCATAACCGCTGTATCTTTTGATTGCGTTGGTTTAGAAGTTTGATTTTTTCACAGCTCCAAGGGACAGTAGACTTGAGTATTTGATATGAATTTCAGCTTGATACCTCCACGCGTTCCTATGAAAAAGGCTCTTGACAGACAGACAGGCGGACAACAAAGCGATCCTATAAGGGCAACAAAGTGAACCTTTATATAGTATAATAATAATAAATTTTTTATTGCAGATAACAGCGATCCAAATTTGTTAGTAAATAATAACAAAGAAAGTTACGTCTAATGTTAGCAGGTAATTAGCATGGGACCTGAGCACCTATATTTCACCATGCAAGGCTACAGACATGGTCCCACGCACAAAATGCCGCATCATTTGTAAATGCGGTCTATCCGCAACAGTTTTTAGGATGCTGTTGTGACTCGCCCTGAGCAATGACGCCATTTTTTTACGGAGCACGGCATTAAAACCGTCCGTCATCTTCTTGTCTCTCTTTAAGGGTGCAGTTTTTTCTTTCTGAGGTATGGAACCCTAAAAAACTAGCATTCGTCTGATCAAGAAGAGTACCCCTGGTCGCACGCATAGTTTTGTTAATTGTCATATTAGTGACGGTGCAATTAATAAGTTATCAAATTAAAGGTCAAAAGTTGGTGGTCGGGGTGATGAAAATCAGATGTGCTTGGCGCCAAGCCAAATCTTGATAACTGTTTTGTGGTTTTATTCAGAGAAAGCCATGCAAGACACAAAATGAATTCCATATTAGTGCAGGTGGTTTGGGTCAGTAAAATCTTCATGTTTAATTTAAGTAAAGGTCTAGAAATTGAATTTCTGTGGTTCGGATAGATTAACTTGGCACCTAGCCAAGACTTTATCACTATCTCATTGTGGTTTCATCCAAAGATATCAATTAAATAATTGTTTAGTTTGTGAGTATAATCACTTTAGAGTATCATCATCATCCTCCTTACCTTATCCCATTATCTGGGGTCGGCGCAGTATGTCTTTTCTTTCCACAACTCCCTGTTTCCCGTCATGCCTATATCCACTCCCACCGCCCTCATATCCTGCCTTACGCATTCCATCCATTCCTTTTTTGGTCTTCCCCTTCCCCGGTATCCACTAACCTCCATCTCTAGCGCTTTTCTTATAATATGATTACTTTCTCGCCTCATTACATGACCATACCAAGCTAATCTACCACTCCTTAATTTTTCGTTTACCGGCGCTACTTTCAAACTTCCTCTCACATAAACATTTCTGATCCTATCCATCCTCGTCACTCCGCACATCGACCTCAGCATTCTCATTTCGGTAGAATGAAGTCTATTTTCATCCTGCATTCAATCACTTTAGAGTATATAAGATTATAATTTTCTTCCATGCTGGTTTGGGAGAAAATAAAAAACATAGAATGTGCCAGCTGCTTCTCTTCCCGCGCAGACCGTAAAAGCCAGCCGAGGGAGCGAAAATCAAAGGAACTATGTTAATAGGCGATGCGGCTAGTAACCCACCAATATTTTTATTCAGTTTTCAATCTATACGCCCAACACGCTAATCGTGGTCTTTGGTTCTTATGGCCTTAGGCTCTGTCAACCCCGAAAGGAATACAGACTGATAATATATATGTATATAAGATTATAATCAGTTTTTAGTAGGTATATAAACTACATACAAAAATCAGGTTTGTGCTTTCATCATCCTTATCCTTATCCTTACTAATACTATAAATGCGAAAGTGAGTTTGTTTGTTTGTTTATTTGTTTGTTTATTACGCTTTCACGCCGTAACTACTGAACCGATTATCATGAAATTTTGCATACAAGTTCTCTGGAGTACGGAGAAGGACATAGGCTACCTTTTATCCCGCGAAAAAGTACTATTCCCGAGGGATCGACATTGACGCGGGCGGAGCCGCGGGCGAAAGCTAGTTCTATATATTTCGTTTGAAATTTTTAAGCTACATGAATATAATCCGTGCCATCAAAATATAGTATAAATTGAAGTCCACCGGTGCATACGTAGTGGGCGGCTCGTCCCGGTTGCATTAAGGGAGTCAAATTAGGTTATAAACAACGTTGTAATACATTCTGGAACCGAACAAATAACATAAAAACCAGCCAAGTGCGGGTCGGATTCGCGCACGAAGGGTTCTGTACCGGTATCTATAAAAACGGCAAAAAATCATGTCTGTTGTATGGTAGCCCCCCTTTTATATTATTATTTACTTTTAAAATTAAATATTCTGTAAATATTTCAAGCGTCTACCTGTTGCCGTTATCAATATCGAGCAAAAACAAGCAATAAAAAAAAACACGTTTGTTGTATGGGAGCCCACTTACAACAAACGTGAAACGGCAACAGAAATACATCATTTGTGAAAATTTAAACTGTCTAGCTATCGCGGTTCTTGAGATACAGCCTGGTGACAGACGGACAGACAGACGGACAGCGGAGTGATATTAACAGGGTCCCACTTTCACCCTTTGGGTACGGAACTCTAAAAAATGTTATATCCTTTGTTTTACAATAGGCCAATCCTGTCCAGTGAAAATGTACGTAAATATATCAGAATAAATTAAGCTGTGGGCAATTAATCACACGGGACATTCAAACCCGTGTCACTATATGAAACGACAATGGCCTGCGGGCTGACCGTCGATACCTCTCACCTCGCAGTGTCCACAAATATTTGAGAGACGAATTTACATGCGAGTGACTTGAATTAAATTTTAACTTCGACAATTTCACATTTTATATGAATAGTCTGCCGGAAAGAATAACAGATATACAGACGCAGATTGGTTTACAGAACTTTATTCTCATTAAGACACAAAGCCACTTATTAGAGAATTAAATATTAAGATAACAATAATGTTCAAAACAATAAACAACAGGTCGTTTTGTAACAACAAATGAGTAATAGAAAACTACTTCATTGTCGTATTCTAGTTATAAGTTAAAGTTTAATTTTAAAAGCACCAAATGATTCAATATGGAATTTCTTCACAGATGAAAATTGAAACGAGCATATTTAATAAATAGCCAGATTCTTTTTAAAAATTAGACATATTGACAATTAAAAACAAATTAAAATTGCTCCTGACTTATAAATGTTATTATAATGTTAAAGAATATATAAACGATATTTTGATATAACTATTTTTATTTGTTGATGACTTGATTTTAAATTTTATTATGTAACTAGCTTTCGCCCGCGGCTCCGCCCGCGTCAATGTCGATCCCTCGGGAATAGTACTTTTTCCCGGGATAAAGGGTAGCCTATGTCCTTCTCCGCACTCCAGAGAACTTGTATGCAAAATCTCATGATGATCGGTTCAGTAGTTACGGCGTGAAAGCGTAACAAACAAACAAACAAACAAACAAACAAATAAACAAACTCACTTTCGCATTTATAATATTAGTAAGGATTTAATTTTAACTATGAATGCTTATAATTAATTTTTATTCCACTATTTTTTTATATGTTTTTTTATTTCCATTTTTTATTTTGGGACAGGTCACAGTGATGCCATATAATAACTGTGTAACCTGTGTTCCACAATAAATATATTTGATTGATAGATTGAATTAGATTGAGCCACGAACTTCTAACCTTTCATCATCGCTCAATGTGTTACGCGACCATCATCTAGGCCTGAACTACAAATACAAAAATTCTTTATTTAACTCCACAAGTTGTACAGTACGATTTAAATAACAGTATTCACATACAAAATTAAACTTGTGGGAGCTCTGGAGACGCCAAACTAGGCCAGAGCCTGTATCTTGGGTCACCAGCCGGCCTATTTGCTAACTCAGTGTACAACGTTTTGATAGTCATTTCAAAATACATTGCGGCTTTCGTATGACTGACTATTTTTATCTAAGATACATAAAACGTAATGTATGACTGAAGTGACTATCGACACGTTGTACACTGAGTTAGCAAATAGACCGGCAGGTCCCCCTCACACGTTCGACATTACATAAAATTACAAGTATAATCAAAATACTTATGTGGGATACTTGAATATGATTTGCTATTTTATGTGTTTTAATAATAGTTTTACTTTTTTTATATAACATTAACTTCTATTAATTTTTCTGTGTTTGTGTAGTTTAATTTTTGTAGACATTCTTTCCTTTTACAACGTGGCACTACGTGGTTTCTCCAAAGGTCTATGGGGAAATGCGTTCACGAGCCAGATTTACATGGTGCAGGACCTAAACCATACAATATGATCCTGGAATCGAACCTTGTACGTGTAATGAACTGTTAAAAGTATGTGGGCAGTGATCTGACAGTATAACTGCATTGAAAATAACCATTGAACAACCAAACAGCGTGTAATCATTCCTTAAATGTATCATACAATAAAACTGACACGTTTGTTTCATTAATGAAACACTTTGTCCGAGCGAGTTTAATTGTATAACGCGGCCATTGTGTCCGGGTTCACGCTTCGATTCCCAGTCCAATTCAATTAATTGTTTAGCGTTTCATTTGGGAGCAAATGCCCGACACTCATTGTACGATAGCGGTGAACTACATTGATTTTTATATGAAGTACCAAAGATTTTACTGTACATTTTTGTGAGGATTGTAAGGAAAAGATTACATATTAAATAAACTACTGAACCGACTGTGATAAAATTTAAATGGGTTTAACATGGGGAAAGAAATTTAGAACAAAAAATATTTTTAAAATCGGTTCATAATGAGAATTGAGAATGTTGAATGAATTGCCCAGCAGTGGACTTCTTGCAGCTGAAATTATAAAAATGATTCAAGTTCAATTAAAATTATAAAAATAACTTTTTTTTCAATTTGTCGACATCTTTTTTCGCAGCTATACTTTAAAATATGTCAGGGCATTTAAAGCAGTTACAAAGGAGTCAAATACTGCTACGTACATACAACTACGCAAATAGAAACTGACTATGAAATTGAATTCATTGTGGCTCAGACCACGAATCTGAACATCTTTCATTATGGGACCAACTTCGGTATCGTGAAAAAATTATCTGCTCTTTCATACAAAAGTGGAATATCTACTTGACCAAAATCTATGGAACAACTGATTTTGTATTTGCAATTTCGGTGTTGGTCCCAAAATGAAAGTTGTTCAGATTCGTGGTCTGAGTCACTCCTTAAACATTAGCTGATTAATTCAATTTCATCCTGTATAAGTGATATTTACGTATATATATGTATATCTTCACGTAAGATCAGAAGTCATATCCACTGACCCTTAGGGGACAAAGGTCTATTGTTTCTATCACACGCCTATTATTCGTCTGAATCTAGACTTTCTTTCGTATCGTTGAGTTAGTATCCTATAACACAAGTCTCGAACTTACTATCCGTACAACTATATGTATAGCGTCTCACGAACGGCGCGTTTGAACTGCGTGACTATGAAACGCAATTATTTAGTGTAATTTCAAGCGCGCGCGTGTGGCCGGCGCTGGTCAAAGCGCGCGACTCTGATATCAGCCTTACTCTTAGATATACCACAGACATGAATGCAAGATAATTATACTTATAAGTAGTATTTACGATGAATTTACGAATCGGTACGAATCAACATTGCAGTATATCTTAAAGTTTACTGTCAAAGTAAATTTTCACCCGCCGAGGTCAACGGTCAATTGTGTCCCTCACACGCCCATTATACGGGGTCCGACGCCTGAATAATTTAATAAATCGCATCGCAAATGATTGGTCAAGTTCATTCAATCAGACACTGGATTTTAATGGCTATTTTGAATTACATATATAAGTAGGCGATATTCTGACTCCGTTTTCCATCTACACGCCCTAAACGTGGCTTTTAGGTCTTATAGACCTGGGCTCTGTCTACCCCGTAAAGAAAACAAATTGTCTGTCTGTAAAGTCTGTTTACGGACGATAATTTTTACGTGATAACGGTGGAAGATGCGTCAAAAGCCGAACGCTCTCTACCGCTTGTTCCCGGAACGTGACACACGGGCGACGTTACGAGTAGCACGTCAAAAGACGTAATGAGTATGTGTATGTGTTTGATGTGATGATGAGAGTTCCGTACTAAGTGGGTCCGTCCGTATTTCTCAAGACAGTATCGTTTGAATCAAGATTCTTGAAGTGTCATATCAAAAGACGCTTCGAAGTTACACCAGCACCATATGTGTCTGTCTCTGACAATGCAAGGTCAGTTAATATCAAATCATTGTGTGTGAAATGAAATAAATTGAAGTGTTTACGAGAATATTGGATAATAGCTGCGTTTGATGGAGAGGACACGGTGGGATTAAATCAGAGGCACTTATATGAATCATTACAAAGTATAAAGTGAAGTTGCTTCCGCTGTCTGCTCGCTTAGATCTTTCAAACTACTCAAAGGATTTAATGCAGTTTTTAGCAATAGATACAGCGATTCAAGTGGAAGGTTTATATGTATAAATTATACATATACATTGCACCCGTATGAAGCCAGGGTCCAGGTCGCTAGTATATTGGGTCTTTGCCTTCGATCACATATAAAGAACGTCTTTGCCTATGAAATCGGCGTTTTCTATAGACAATTTCGAGTGAACTGAATTTTTCATACTCACGTTTCTAGTATTAATTTGGGATTGATAAATTCATCTAAAGAAATTGCATGTATTTGCGGACATCAGTAAGATTGATTTACGCAAAATGGACAACATCTGAATCAAGTTATTTTAAGGAGCATTTTTCATAAAATTTATTTAGGAAAACAAAAAAATTAATGCATGCAGAATGTTATTAGTCCACTTTCAAGTTTAATTAAGTAAAATGTGTTGAACTGAAAATCGTAGTCATTAGGAACAAAATGGGAAGCGAGAAAAAACGTCAATTTCATAGGTAAGACCCATTAAATGCCGTTTAGTCCTCTCCAAACCGGCCAGCGAGGAGAGTGCAGGCCAAATCCTCTGTCTGCTCTGGCCAAGTATGGCTCCGGTAGTACAGAGAGGGTCATGCTCCTGCAGTGGAAACTAAACATATCTGATGATGAAACTCAGGATTTTGCGTTGCACAACCTTCTCTGTTTATTCCTATTGAATGGGAGAAAATGCTCAAAGCACTAAGTCTGCCAATTATTAAAGTGTTTTACAATAAAGTTCTAAAAAATAAATAGACGTGAACAAGGCCATTTCGCATGGAATATCCAGGAGATGATGGTCTGAGTTGACCAACAATTAAATCCCAGGAATGAGGCATACCATTATTAGTTTTCCGCCGCAACAGTAGTAAATAAATAATGCATTTAGCATAAAAATAAATATTCAAGCAAGTCCCAATAAGGCGAGTGCTTTGTGAATAATTCAGCGGGCAGACGGACGGGCTAATTATTTTTATTTTAAACTAGCTTATTAACATAGCTAGACACTTAAAGCTGCAAGATTTAAGTTCTTCTTTTATAACATTATTTAAAGTCAGATATTTAAGTTTAAAAAGATACATTGTTCTTAATTTAAGCCTCCAGTAGACGCGTTGAGCTGGTTGGATGGGATAACTATTTTAGAAGGTATCTAAACTTTAATGTGTATGTTTTTAAAATTAAATTAGAACACTACTGAGGTCATTCGTTCTCTTTCTTTACTAAGCTTAAACATGAGTAAGGTAACAAAAATTATATCAGTACTATACCGCCTATTCTTATGTGTGGGATCTATCAGGCAGTACGTTACATAGATTAGATATGATGGCCACTATATTTTTCAAGGTGCGTAAAGGCATCGCGTAACTAATATTTGTTCCACGCAAAAAAAAATTAAAGGTAAACAAACCTTCTCGACACGGTTGTTGGCAGATATTTCTTCAATCACACAATACTTTCGAACACTAACACTTTAAAACGATGCTTTGTAATGATTTACGCCTTTTTAAATGAATGTCACTAGATTTTACCTATAAACTTTTACTGAAATCGTTATTTTCAATTATGGCGTTTATTACGAGGTTATAATTTGTACTCTTTTTCTGTATAAATGACAATGTCAACCTGACTGCATGAACAAATAAATGAAATTATTTTGCCAGTGTCATTTCCTCCGAAATAAATATTGTAACTTATTGTAACCGATTTGCCAAAAGGAGTAACGAGTTTCATGAAATATTTATTAACTTGTTATTTTGTACCGTGTTTATTTGTATATTATAGTATAGTATTTTTTCATTGTTTCTTTGTTAATTCGATAGACCAATTTGATGCATATTGATAAAGATATTTGAAAATAATTCTAGGTAAAAAATAATTTTGTTTTCTAATGTACGTACGGTACTTGAAATTATGTTTTTGATAGTTTTCAACCGACATAAAAAAGGAAGTTATCAATTCGGTTGTTTTTTTTTTAATGTTTGTTCGTACCTCAGAACTCCGTCATTTATGAAACGATTTTAATAATTCTTTTTTTGTTTGAATGGGGTTGAAATTGAAGTTTCTTGTTAAATAAACAAAAAAAAGTTCTGTTTCGCGTTATTTTTATGGAAAAATGACTGGCAACACTGACTTCTTTTTTAATTTTCCGCGAAAAGTACCTGTCAGTTGCACAGATTGACTATAAGCTGTCAAAGCATTGTTTACAATTATTTTTTTTTTGGAATGGGACTTAGATTAATGCCAAAAACGCGGTGATACAGTGGTTTGGCGTAAACCGTTCGTGAGAAACTGCACGCTCGAACGCAAACGCTTGAAACACTCGACGCAAGTGACCACTTTCTGTCTGATAGATCCCTTAACGATACCACGATTCGAGATATTTCCAATCGTATCGCACGTATTGCTGCGTCCCTCTCATCGGATCGAATATTCAGGATGGTGTAATACCCCGTTTACGCGTGTACCGAAGAAAAAGTTGTCAGAGCCGACCGCCTGTCTTACCACCCGACCGTCCTTCGGTAGCTCCAGGACCGCAGAAAAATACCTATTAGATGAAGTACAAGTATTTAACCCGCGCGGGGAATAGAATCGTATAGCAGACTCGCCTGTTAAGAGCCCGCCATATGCCAGGCGGCGTGGCGATACAAACGCGGATGGTCTAAACGCGTTGGCTACTTTGGATATTTTCGTTTTTTAGGAATATTCAAGGGTAATTCGAAAAAGAAAAACATATGATGGCTGCCTTATCTGTAATGCAATAATAATCAAAAGTTTCAAGGTTAATTTTAATGTATTTGGTGAATAATACTATATACCGAGTAAATTAGACGAGATTTGGAGGCAACTTTGCATTTTTTTTCTATCGAGAAAATTTTACGCAATCGTGTTTTTGAGTCATATAGTTACCAGAGTTAGTCCAGAACTTTGCTGCATTTTTATTTCAACTTGAGTATTTAATTATTATTGATATAACAGTCAATCATGCAAAGCAGTGTGAGGTAGTACGGGCCCTTAACCAGTGCGCCACAGATACCGTAACTTTTTTGTTAAACTCATACATATATAACTAAGACATTCGTCAACTATCAGTTTATCATCATTAATCATTAGTTACAGAAGAGCCAGGAAATGATAACAGTTTAATCTTAACTGATAAGAGCGTAAGAATTATCTATGCGAAACATGTGTAGCTATTTAGATAATGACTTACTAAGGTCGGAAAGATAAAAATATTGATTTATTTAATTTACATAAGAGAGAAAGGCTACTGTTTCATTGCGCGTGGAATATAATATTTCCGGAGTTCATTTATATAAGACTTTCATTCTTTATTGCCTAAGAGATTAAATTTATAAGTACTTATTTTAATATCTTTGTTTATAGCTGACGGAAATATTACATGTTCTTCAATGTACATTTGCTAGAAAAGGTTGTTGCTAGCACCAGGGTTTTCCTCTCCCTCACCTGAGCGTGTTCCTGGTTGCATCCTCAGTTGGAATGCTTTGGAGCCGGGGTTCAGTTTCCGGCTTAATCTTGTCCACAAACAGAAGAATAACAGAAGCAAAAAACTGAAAAACATGTTTTTGTTGTATTGTCATCGATCCTTGATAAGTTAACAATTCTGACCGCTTATATGGGTATTGCCGTGTGGTTTCCGGCAGAGTAGAAAGGACCACTCCAAGTCTTCCCATGGATGTCGTAAGAGACGATTTAGGAAATACAAGCTGCAAAGCTCATAAACGTCAACGAGACCGCTCCAACCAGTCTGGCGAGCGAGGAGAGTGTAGGCCAAATCATCTGTCTGCTCTAGCCAAGTATGGCTCCAGTAGTACAGATATTCAGGTCATGCTCCTGCAGTGGACAAACCTACACAAAGACCTGATGATGGTGATGATAGTGGGTCAACATCGAGTTCAAAGAAGTCGGTTACAAACACACAAACATACATGGCACAAGCGTGTAAAATATAATTTTCCTCCATGACCTCTTCAGGGATCGAAGCCAGGACACGATGATGAAGACGCACGATGAAAAATCGAGCAAACTAATGTCGCTTCAAAACGGATCATAGGCCACCATAAACATCCTAAATGTGGCCCTATAAACTTAGATTCTGTCTACCCCGCAAGGGAAAAAGACATAATACTATGTATGTCATAGAACCTGAATCATTGAAGGCACATTGGAGCATCCTTGTTGTCACTTATGGTGACGGCTGATCAGTGCTGGTCACTAACGTGTCCAGCGTAACACTGAGCCGTCAACTATTGTAGTAAACAAATTTTAAATGTTGTATTGTATTTTTTGTGTTTCTACAATAAAAAACATAATAATATTTTTTACATTTTATTTAATTTTAAACATAGTGGCTATGGATGCAAGAAAAAAACCGTTAAGGCGGTCTGTGACAACTTCTTGTGACTTATTCTTTTTTAAACTTTTGCGCTTTAAACACATAATTATGTATATAAACGGGATTTAGCAAGAACCTGTCTCGTTGCGACCACCCACAATGGATGTAACTCCATTGAAACGTCAACGGAAACAAATAATAAAAAGGTTCGTGCTAAGTCCCGTTTATATACATAATTATGAACTTATTGTGACGTTCTCTTCTGGATAGAACATCTGAAATTTTAGTTCAGTAGACTTTACGTTCGTTCGACCCAATAATTTTGAGTTCAGCTCAGTAATCAACGGTATTGCAGTGAATAGGATGGATCATCTGTGATGACAATGTACTTACACAAGGACTAGAGCAATCATTGATGTCGACTGGGTAAAGAGTAGTGCAGAACTATTATTAACTTACCTGAAAAATAAAGAGAAATAGGTTATTTTTAGGCTTCCGCACCAAATGGAGTGAGAACGGGGCCTTAATACTAAACTTCTGCTGTCCGTCCTTTAGTCACAGTACTGTTAATTGAACCTGAATTTTTCACAGGATGTGTTTATCTATTGGCGCTTTAACAAAAAGATAATAAAAACAAAATTTTATTAAAAAATAAGGGTGACACCGGTTTTATTTGACGTTTTTCTCAATTCTGTCAAATGTTTAGCAAATTTGTTACTGGATCATCAAACCACAGAAAAATTAGGACAATAGTGTCCAGTGTCCATGCAAGAAAGACTTTGGTTAACCTTTCAGGAGGGGTCCATCTAAGAAACTTGGTTTCATATGTAGCGTTTTTGTTGTTAATTATGTTAAACAATTCTGTTGGCTGTTTTTCAACATTTCCTTAGTACGTTTCCGTAGTTTTTGACAGCGAGATAATGTGGCTCCATAGAGACGCACTGAAAAAATTATCGAAAATATCACAAGAGTTACTTACACTTGTTGAATTTGTTTATATAATACCCCATCTCATCCCAATAAAATCTTGTCTCGAAATGATACTTTTAAGAAATTATTATCATTCTATAGAAAATAAGTAATCATATCAAAAGGCTAGCAACCCAACACTATTTTGATTCCGTCTCCGTTTTTCACCTATATACCCTTGTACAGAGAGATTCATGCTTCTGCAGTGGAGATTTAAAAGACCTGATGATGATGATACGCTAAACGTGGTCTTTGTGTCTTGTGGCCTACCCCGTAAGGCGAAAGACGTGATAATATGTACGTATTATCATACTTAATGTAAATAAGGCGCTTAGGTGATTAAATGTAACTTTGTGTTTTTAGTGTGTGTAAGTGGCCAACACTTTTTCAAGCTGCCTAAAGGCACTGGCAATTTGGCAGCTAAAAGGCAACCTGAAATATTTTACCGACTGTCTTCTAATGAAGTCGGGACAAACTCCTTTACCTGCCTTGCGAAGCACGGAGGAGCCCGAGATATTTATATGCAGCACAGTTGCTTAACATGCGTAATTAGAAATAACGTAACACTAAGGAAGACAATCGAAAGCTGATGAAGTTAATTTGCTACCACAAAGGGGCCGGCGCTGGCACAAACCGATTGGGTAATCTGTATAGAAATAAGGGTGCAGTCATATTCACTTTCACTTAAATCAAACGTGTGTTCCAATATAGGTATGTTTGGATTAAATTTAGACATTGCATTGACAAAAAACAGTGGTGGTACCGTGCAAGTAAAGCAATATACAGGATACATATAGATATCTTATTTTACAGTTTAGTAAACATCTGCTGATGATTTTTTTAAATAATCATTCTATTTATATTGAGCTTTTATATATTAAGCTTTTATTAAAAAATATAACATTTTTATGGTTAATTCGCAATAACAGCCCCAGACGAGGTCCTGAAGGGTTTAAACTTTGTAAATAGTATCAACACAATGCATCGTTTTACTGTAGCTTGGAACCAAAAACGTTGGGAGCAGCATAATAATATACTCGTATATATGGAATTCCCGCTAGGCCATTTGGCAACGTAATCAGCTACTTACGATTCTTACAAAGTTATTGGTTGTTTTATTATTGTGAACTTACATATATTGCAATGCTTATCCTTACTAATATTATAAATGCGAAAGTGAGTTTGTTTGTTTGTTTATTTGTTTGTTTGTTTGTTTGTTACGCTTTCACGCCGTAACTACTGAACCAATCATCATGAAATTATGTACTCCAGAGAATTTTCATACAAGTTCTCTGGAGTACGGAGAAGGACATAGGCTACCTTTCATCCCGGGAAAAAGTACTATTCCCGAGGGATCTACATTGACGCGGGCGGAGCCGCGGGCGAAAGCTAGTTCTGAATAAATCTCTATAAAAGCTTTCAATCAATACGAATATATATAAATATATATACATTGTAGCTACTATCTATCATATTGCATCAACACGACGACACGACACGAATCAATCTTGTATCTAAATCGATACTCACACGTACGGATGGTATGCTATATCTATGATGAATAGATCAAAATCATAGATTACTATTTATTTAAAGTTACAGATAACATGACGTGGGCCACTCTAGTTCCAAGTGTACTTATTAATTATAATAGTAGGAGTACTTAAATTGCAGACATACATGAGTATCGCATGATAGAATAAATGAACACAAGTTTCGAACTTACTTTGGGGCTAGCTGAATCTGTGTAATTTGTCTGTATACATTTATTTATTATTTATTTATAGTAACGATTATTTATTTTATCAATTTGTATTAATACGAGTAATAATTATCTTCATCAGTCAGCTTGACCTTATGGTCATGGTCCTGACGCCATGACCACAACGTTAAGTAACTGAAGCAAAAAGGTAATAAAGTGAAACAACACCCGAAGGTTAATTTTGAGATGAAATTTTTCTACCAATCATGTTAGATCATTTTTTTCTTATTTAATAAACTTTATTGTTCCAAAGTAGAGTACACTTGTAACAATTGGCGGACTTGCTATGAGCATTATCTCCCAGTCAACCATAGGGAATGACAGACAAAAAACAAAATTATGACGCAAAAATATATGTAATTGATATATGTAATACACATACATATCTATGTAATGGCAATATTTTTAATTTATGAAAAAGGATCACTAATAAATCACAATGTTGCAAAAAAAAAAACAAGAAACATGTTTGAACCTCTTATACAAATTCACTAATCAGCTGGTTGAACTTCTGGGGAAGTCTTTTTTCTTTTATAAAACATAAAAAGAAAAAAAGACTTCTCCAGAAGTTAATGTTTTATATTTTTTCTAGCCAGTCTGTATTTATAAAGGATTTTGATTCCAGATATATTGCCAGGGGTTCAAATTAAGTGTGCAGAGTATAGAACTGCTACAGAGGTAAACTTGGGATATTCAATACTTAAAGCTCATCAAAGCGCCAAAAAGTAAAGCAGCACGCAAAAGCTTTCTAGCCCCCAAAAAAGTAAACGCGTAACAAGACAAATCCCTATATGTAAATGTAGCAACTTAGGAAATCAACAAATTGCATATGTGATACAACCTTTATCAACGCGTAGCAACAATCTCCCGGGAACGTTTCCCTGATTAATGGCACGAAAATTCCACTAATGGAATACAAAGTGCGGGACATGTTTACTTTTTGGGCAGGTAGCTGTTTGAGTGCGGCTTAACCCTTGCGAGCGCTTTGCTGAGCTTTACGTTTTAAATGTCACAAAAGTTCAAATGTTCTTTTTGGTAGAACTTTATATTTTTTTTAAAGTCATTTGTTGATTATATCATTCATCATCATTTCGAGTAGGTGTCACGGTCAATCGACCATGCACACCTTGGTGTCAGAGTTCTTTGGAACTGCCTCTCGGCCTCTGACGTGATTCCTTTAACGACTACCAGATGGAGCCGGGACCACCGGCTTAACGTGCCTTCCGAAGCACGGAATCATCTTTATTATCAGACAACCAGGTGATTCAAGCCTGCAATGTCCTAACCAAACTGGAAACAACTAAACAAAGTATGCTTCCGGTGGGAATCGAACCCACGACCCCCGGGTCAACAGGCAAACGCCTTAACCACTGGACACGGAGGCTGTTAATCATTATATACTACGTAACACTATAAATTCACGTTTCAATTAACGCTACGCTTCGGTCTTTTACATAAACAAGTCACCTGCCCCGGCTTCGCACGGTGTTGATACTGATGGGGCAGTAAATTATACATATAAACTTTCCTCTTGAATCACTCTATCAAGTGCTGAAAACTGCATTAAAATCCGTTGCGTAGTTTAACAAGATCTAAGCGAACAGACAGCGAAAGTGACTTCATTTTATTCTATGTTGTCCGAAATTGCAAAAAAAATCTGCTGTTCCATAGATTTTTGCCAAGTAGATATTCCACTTTTGTATGAAAGAGCAGATAATTTTTTCACGATGTTGAAGTTGGTCCCATAATGAAAGTTGTTCAGATTAATGATCTGAGTCACTCCTTAAACGATGGCTAATGAATGAAATTTCACCCTGTATATAAAAATCTCATGTCTATAGGTATATATAAAAATCTCATGTATGTTCGGGATAAACTCTGAAACTACTGCACCGGTTTTGATCAAACATCGTTCCTATCACTAATGGTCCAACATAAAAGATAGGATAGTTTTTATCTTATAGCCAAACGAAGTCCACCAGGACAGCAAATACCTGTACATTTTTGTTGATAGTATTGAATGTTCCTTTATATTGTATCAAATAAAAAAATTTTCTTACTTTCTTTCTTTCAAGTAATATACATAACAACAAAAAGACACGCAAAAACCACAATACGTTCAAACGGAAATAAAACCATATAAAACAGAATTTCAGGTCCTCTGGCTGCTCTGGCCAAGTATGGCCCTAGTAGTACAGAGAGGGTCGTGCTCCTGTAGTGGAGACTAAAAAGGACCTGATGATGAAACAGAATTGCATTAAATAATATTGAAAGTAGCCGAGATCAAAGGGCCTTCGGGTTGAGCATGTCACCTTACATACTTAATGATTTAGACAGCTCCGTGGCGCAGTGGTTGACACGCCAGCCTGCCACACGGAGTGCCCGGGTTCGATCCCCGGCCAGGTCAAGATGGAAAATGATCTTTTTCAGATTGGCCTCGGTCTTGGATGTTTATCTATTTATGTATTTGTTATAAAATATAGTATCGTTAAGTTAGTATCCCATAACACAAGTCTGGAACTTACCTTGGGGCTAACTCAATCTGTGTGATATGTCCGTATATATATAATGACAGTTATTCAAATCAAACACTAATAAACACTTTTTTCTTTCGAGCTACATTTGCCTCTATATGTATAGGTGCAAAACGGAATCGATATAGGTCCTATGACTCTGCACCGTAAGAGGCAAATTTGGTTACGTCTGTACCAATGAATTAGAAAAACTATGGAAGCAGCATTGCGCTCAAAAACTGACACCACACAAAGTAGAAAGCGGGCGGGGCTTAAAAAGTATATCTTTCCGCGAACTAGTCTACCGCGCGCTCCGTGACGGAAGGACGCGTCGAAAAAGCATTTAACGACGTATTTTTTGTGAACATCGGCGAAATCTTAACGAATTAAGAAAAAAAATACTTCTTGTGTAGTAAAGTGGTGCAGGAAACGCAAGGAAAGACGGAAAAGTGACAATGGAGTAACTTATCATAGCGAGCGAGGCGAGCTGTTGTCGCGAGCGGTGTCAGCATAGCGGAGGTAGATAGCCTACCTCTGCTATGTTGACACCATAGCGTTCATTAGATATGTTGACACCGCCCCGTGAGCTTGACGCGGCCAATCGCAAACTAGCTTCGTCTATGAGTGCGTCCAAATGATCAATGATCCGGACCAAAAATCAACACTTAATAAAAAGAAAGGCAACAACCACAATACGTCAGTTAATTGCAATTTGTGTCAAATCCACAGAGTCAAATCAAATCAAAGCGTTTATTCAGAAAATAGGCCTTTGCAGGCACTTTTACACGTCAAATTACATTTTAAAAAAGGATCTAATTCAGTCGTATTTATATTATTCATTAATGTGCAAAAGCTACAGACTACTAGCGTTTCGAAACATACCACTGCAGAGAAGAAACGCCAAAAGAAACTCTTTTTAATTTTATCATCTATCTTTATCATCTAATTTCTTCATTTATCATTTTTTCATTTCTAATAATGATTACAATTCTTATTATATGCATTATTATTTTTGTGTGTTTGTGGCAAATCAAATAAACGCTTTATCTATCTTCTTCGTTTTCTATCTATATTCTATCTACGTTCAAATGGAAATAATTATTTAAAATAAAATTGCTTTAGTTTTAATAAAATTAGCTGAGATCAAAGGGCCCTCGGGTGGAGTATGTGACCTTACATGCTTAATGACAGTTATTCAAATCAAATGCTAATAAATTATTTTTTTCATTCGAACCTCTTTACCTATCACCTGTTTCACTTCCCGCACTATCTATACCTCTTTACCTATCACCTGTTTCACTTCCCGCACACATCGTAAATGCAGGTCGAGGGAATGATCACTGATTCCTTTTATAACCTACATGCCCACTGTCTACCCCGTAAGTGATACGTGAAACTGTAGCGATCTTCGCAAAAATCAGTTGACAATTTCTACGTCTTTTACTACGATTCATGTTAAAAATACTGGCCAAGTGCGAGTCGGACTCGCGCACGAAGGGTTATCTAAAAAATAGCAAAAAAAATCATGTCTGTTGTATTGGAGCCCCCTTAAATATTTGCTTCATTTTAATTTAAGTATTTTTTTTTTAAGATCTCTCCAACCCGTCTGGCCAGCGAGGAGAGTGTAGGCCAAATCCTCTGTCTGCTCTGGCCCGGTATGGCTCCGGTAGTACAGAGAGGGTCATGCTCCTGTAGTGGCAACTAAAAAGACCTGATGATGATTATGATTTGTTTTTAAAATGAAATATCGAGTATAATATCGCTATCAATATCGAGTAAAAACGAGCAAAAAAGATCAAGTTTATTTTATGGAAGCCCAATTAAATATTCATAATATTCTGTTTTTTAGTATTTGTTTTTATAGCGGCAACAGAAATACATAATCTGTGAAAATTGCAACTGTCTAACTACCACGGTTTATGAGATACAGCCTTGTGACAGACGGCCGGACAGACAGACGGACAGCGGAGCCATATTAATAGTCTCGTTTTTACCCTTTGGCTACAGTACCCTAAAAAATACATAATTTAGTCTAAACAGCAAGTTACCTCAACAAAGTGATCCAATTACGCCGCCTTGACCTCTTTAGATGCAGTTGCTGTTATGACAATAGCAATGCGGTTGTGGCTAGGTCGTGGGATAATAGCTCCGAGTGGTCTTTGCTCCGAGTCCGATGACAATATTGCGGCCGAAGGATTTTGTTGGGAAGTACCAAACAAACTCACGGTCTTGCCATGTTTATCCAAGGTGCCGTCATTTCAGAGATATCAATTAAGAGCAGCAGAAATAACATGCAAATGGTTGTAAATTATTTTTACGCAAAAAATGCTGAAAACGTTATAACGAAGTATGTGTCGAAGTGAAAGTCGGAGGAAGGATTGGACTCTATTCTGTAATATCTATATCATCCTTATCATTTCGAGTAGATGTCACGGTCAATCGACCATGCACACCCTGCTGTCAGAGTTCTTCAGAACCGCCTCTCAGCTTCTGACGTGGTTCCTTTAACGACTACCACATGGTAGCCGGGACCAACGGCTTAACGTGCCTTTTGACCCGCACGGAATCATCTTTATTATCAGACTATCAGGCGATTGAAGCCTGCAATGTCCTTACCAAACTGGAATTAACTAAACAAAGTATGCTTACCGTGTGAATCGAACCAACGACCCCGGGTCTAACGGCATACACCTTAACCACTGGACCACGGAGGGAGTTATTTTTTATAGCCTATGTTCATCCATCAGGGATAATGTAGGACTCTATCGGTGTAATTTTTTTTTAATCGGTCTAGTAGTTTCGGAGTTTGAATTGAAACAATCAATTATTTCCTCTTCCATGCTGGTCTGGGAGAAAAGACAAACCTAGAATGTACCAGCTGCTTCTCTTCCCGCGCAAATAGTAAAAGCCGAACGAGGGAATGGGTAAAATCTGAGGAATCAAGTTAATAGGCGATGCGGCTAGCAACCCATCACTATTTTGGTTCCGTTTTCCATCTAATGCCCACCAACATGCTAAACGTGGCCTTCAGGTCTTATACACCTGGGCTCTGTCTACCCCGCAAGGGAAAAGACGTGATACTCTGTGATGTGATGTAATTCTTTCCTTTTTGCTTATTTTTGCTGACTTCGGGGTCTCTTAAAGCTAACGGTGAACGTGTCATCAGTCATCCTCGCGTGTTCATCATCATCATCATCAGGTCCTTTTTAGTCTCCACTACAGGAGCACGACCCTCGCGTGTTAGTAAACTAATACTTGTAAACACAACCATTAGATAGAAATCTCGGCGTGCAACAGACAATCAGAGTGACATCAGCGTCATTACGCTCATTACACGCCGCTGTTATGCAACGGATGCACACACAATGCAATTATTGTCTGCTACAGCGCAGATTCAGAGATAACAAATACCTGGCCCTCACTACTCTTCTCAGGAATCCAGATTAACTCAGTACTCTTTACACTCCAACTA
This sequence comes from Elegia similella, assembly GCA_947532085.1. Classification (NCBI taxonomy): domain Eukaryota; kingdom Metazoa; phylum Arthropoda; class Insecta; order Lepidoptera; family Pyralidae; genus Elegia; species Elegia similella. The sequence goes on from OX383939.1 coordinate 1,386,419, forward strand.
CTGAATCAATTTAGATAAAGTTTGAAGCCCAAGAAAGGATAGATATCAATCCTCTCGCGTTCTCTCCGCTCGTGTAAGTTTAGAAGATATCTAAATTTACGCGGGCGGAGCCAGTCGCGGAAACTAGTGTGACGTTACAGTATACAGCTATATACCCCAACTGGCATACGCATTGTTGGTGTTATTTAATAATTTGTGTTTTATTATGTACTAGCTTTCGCCCGCGGCTCCGCCCGCATCAATGTCGATCCCTCGGGAATAGGGAATAGTAATTTTTACCGGGATAAAAGGTAGCCTATGTCCTTCTCCGTACTCCAAGGAACTTGTATGCAATATTTCATGATGATCGGTTCAGTAGTTACGGCGTGAAAGCGTAACAAACAAACAAACTCACTTTCGCATTTATAATATTAGTTAGGATTAGAATTAGGATATTTTACGGCAAACGAGCAGAAGAACCACGAGTTTCAGTCACAAGTTCGAGGTGTTCCCAGATTTTCCGACCGGACAAACCTTTACCTAAGTATACATATCACATAAAATCAGAAAAAAGGACAATATTTATTGTCAATAAAAGCAAGAAAGTATAATATAATATCTATATCATACAAAGCCCTTTAGGCGAGTACCGCCCAATACAGGGACCAATACTGTTAATGAAAGAGTTTTCTTTCGGCGTCTTCTTCTCCGCAGAGGTCGGTTCCGAAACGCTAGTAATTTGTGGCTTTTGAACAATCCATACTTCCATATTAATATTATAACTGCGAAAGTAACTCTTTTCACGCTTCAACCATTAAACCAATTTGGATGCAATTTGGCATGTACCTTTAATTCCAGGAAATTCCACTGTTCTCAAGGGATCGACATTAACGCGGGCTAGTAATTAATAATTTGATTATTATTAATTAAGTATTTATTTAAAATGTGAATTGACTTGAAAAAGTGCCTGAGAAGGCCTATTTTCTGAATAGATCTTTGAATCGTTTGGTTTTGTCATTTTCAAAAACGTAGTATTGTATTACCAAATAAGACCAGAAAAACCAGGAAAAAAAAACTGTAATAGGGTTCCTTTTAGCACCTATTGGGTATGAAACCCTAAAAAGGAATACAAAGCAGAGTTAAGGCGATACCACTGTAAATAAGGTCGTTCTGAAACTTATTTATCTCGCAAAATACTTAAATTAGGAGTTTCAAATCTAAGTAATATGATTTTAGATTATTTCATCTCCAAAAATTGAAGATGAAAACACGTTTTGATAAAATTTTCTCGATAGAAATATTTTTTGAAAAATGGTCTTCGTTCGCAGAGTTTTTGTTATTGTAGCTCAAATGCGACGAATGAAATAATGATTTTTAGACTAAAAGCTAGGTTATTAGTAATTCATCAAAATGTAAATATGAAAATACAATTAACCGGTCTGATTTTATATAAAATAGAAATAACGAATTTGGCGCTTACGTTTTTTTCTTTGAGCGACTCGAGACTATCTCCTATCTCATCATTCACGGGCTAAACCGCCAAGCGCTATCCCTTGCGCGCACTTGATCAGTCCTTTGCCGAGCGAAGGTACCAAACATTTGAGTCCTCGTCTTAACGAGTAAAAACGCGGAGATAACGGGCGCCCGATCAAAAAGGCGATTCGACTCGTTTTTCCAGTCGCGAAAGGTCACCATTTACAAGTTTTTATCACAATTAGCCGACAGGGCCCGGGTGAACGACCGATATATACCAGACGAGTTTATTTTCGACCTTTTTGTCGATATAAATACGAGATTACATGACAAAGGACAACAATTTACAATAATTTTATTCTTAGTAAAAGAGCTTTGACCACATTTTGATTTTTGACGTGACGTCTTATATATTGATGAACGCCGGCTACACGCACGAAAAAGTGTCACGTACCGCGCTCTCGCTTGCACTTGGCAAGCGAGAGCGCGGTACAAAGCGATAGAGAGGCACGATCGGCCTAATCGTTCGGCTTGTAATGCATCCATCTCTCTTACCAACCAACCAACTTTTACAAACAACCAATTTTTTTGACGCGATAAAGTCTTATAAATCGATGAATCGATGAACGAGAGCGCGGAGCAAAGCGATAAACAGGCACAATCGTCTAAGCGTTCGGCTTGTGACGCATCTATCTCTCTTCCACCATTATCACGTAAAATTATCGTCCGTAAACCGACTTTACAGACCACCATATTTTTAGGTTCAATCAACTTCAAAACAAACAAATTTCACCACTCCCAATACACATGCATGGATGCACTCCACAAGGTAAGCAGGCGTACGTCCCGCAGTCATCGAACCTGCACTCAACTCATCCGTATCTCAACACTCTTGTTTGCCGCACCTCAACACCCTGTCATGGCCGGTCGACAATGTAATGCAAATATATGGAGGAGATATATGAATATATATATCTTCGTTGGAATCCTTACATGACCCCAAGTAACACTGGCATTAATAATAATTTTTTTTAAAGAAGTAGTGTAGAGTTTATAAAAAAAAAAACATGTTCAATATTTATCGTTTTTGCACAAAATGCGGGAAAAAAGTATCTGTCCTTAAAAAAATCCTGATTAGTATTTTTTTTATTCTTATTAGTTTCTGAACATCATCATTTTCTTTCTTTATTATCTAAAACTCAACAAATGAAAGCGCTATTTTATAAGTGTTTTATTTTGCATTCACAATGCTATTTTGACATACTCTTCATAAATTAAGAAATAAAATATGGTGAAAAATTTCATGCGGGCGGGACTTGAACCAGCGACCTCGGTTTATGTACGACCTACGCTCTGCCATCTGAGCTACAGCTACCGCATGATTCAAGTCTCGTCCGCTTGAAATTTTTCACCATATTTTATTTCTTAATGTATTAAGAACTAGCTTTCGCCCGCGGCTCCGCCCGCGTTAATGTCGATCCCTCGGGAGTAGTACTTTTTACCGGGATAAAAGGTAGCCTATGTCCTTCTCCGTACTCCAGAGAACTTGTATGCTAAATTTCATGATGATCGGTTCAGTAGTTACGGCGTGAAAGCGTAACAAACAAACAAACTCACTTTCGCATTTATAATATTAGTAAGGATGAAAGCGGTTTGGAACGACCACTGCTTCTAGAAGTCATTTTTTCAGCAGACCTGATGACCTACTTCGTAAATTGGATTTTACGGACAGTGATATCTGATAATTAGACCACTAAAACTTTATTGTTGTTTTGGAGATATCGTCATCATATGATATAATCAATGATAATTTACATAATTATCGTATTTTATTTTCTTTATGTTATAGGACGCAATCATAATAGCGATTGCTTTAAAGATTAGGACCCAAATACAAATTCGTCTGTCTTTGTTTTGATAGTTCAGTAATATTTAATCGTATTCTTTAAACTGTTATAATTTCATCTTTACTATAAATTGCTAGAATCAAAGTCAAATAAACTTTTGACAGTGCACTGCACACGTTATGAGGCAGCGAACCGCGGCGGATGATTTGCATCCCCCCGTCGTTTTACAGAGCTAAGTCCCGACGACAAAAGTGATGACAAGATGTTCACGATATACCCCAACTCCGTTTTTATACAAGAAAGGGCGACACGAAACACTTGTTTGTCCAGGGTGACAGACACTCATGGTACGCTTCTGTTTGGAACACCATGTTTTAATATCTAATCAAAAACAGCAGCATAGTAGGAAACAACAAACACGATCGGCGTAAAGTGGGAGAGAGTAGACATAGCTACATATTATCAAGTCTTGTTAAGGTGATACCACTGTAAATAAGGTCGTTCTGAACCTTATTTATCTCGCAAAATACTTAAATTAGGAGTTTCAAATCTAAGTAATATGATTTTAGATTATTTCATCTCCAAAAATTGAAGATGAAAACACGTTTTGATAAAATTTTCTCGATAGAAATATTTTTTGAAAAATGGTCTTCGTTCGCAGAGTTTTTGTTATTGTAGCTCAAATGCGACGAATGAAATAATGATTTTTAGACTAAAAGATAGGTTATTAGTAATTCATCAAAATGTAAATATGAAAATACAATTAACCGGTCTGATTTTATATAAAATAGAAATAACGAATTTGGCGCTTACGTTTTTTTCTTTGAGCGACTCGAGACTATCTCCTATCTCATCATTCACGGGCTAAACCGCCAAGCGCTATCCCTTGCGCGCACTTGATCAGTCCTTTGCCGAGCGAAGGTACCAAACATTTGAGGCCTCGCCTTAAGACGGTACTGCACGAAATTGTGAGAATTGACGTGTTTTTAAATCACTAGTACTAGGCGCTGAATTAATTAAATACATCAAAAGTATTTGTATAATTTAGATCAATACTTGAACAAGATGCGCCCTTGTTGGAATTTGAAACAGATACATATGAAATTTAAACATAATATATACCTATATGGTATGATATCTAATAGCATTTTTCTTCGAAAACTTTGTAATTTTTACGTCTAAAACAATAATTCTCACTAAAACTATATTCTTCTTCTAAAACAATAATTTATATGTACGTCTCGGAGGTCGTCCCTTTTCTTATTTTTTTTATAAGTATATATAAATTTATAAGTATATATAAATATGAAAATATTAAGACTTTTCATCTTTTTTTCTAATCGCCGAATGGTTCTGCGCAGCCTAATGGCTTGCACAGTAGCGACGTTTTTCGTTCGCGCGGCACCCGCTTAAGGGTAGACGGAGCCACAGGCTACAAGACTCAAAGGCCACGTTTAGCGTGTTGGTGGGCTTATAGGTGGATAACGGAATCCAAATAGTGATGGATTACTAAGATATTCGCCCCTCGATCGTCTTCTACCGTCTGTGCGGGACGAGAAGCAGCTGGCACACTACGCTTTTTTACACTACCATGGGACAGAGTATTGCCTTTTAATGTACATTTACTATCATAAAGAAGTTAACATACAAATCAGTCTACGGTCGTTGTCTTTCCGTTTGGTTCCTTATAAATAGTGTATCAAATCTGTTATCAAATCATTACTGGCGAATATTGCGCAGATATCCGTAACCCAGTTTGGCGCAGACTGATACGCTGAACAAATACGCAATTACGATGTAAGCGATAACACTTCGTCAAATAGGATTAGACGACCCTGGCTTAGAACCTAGTTCTGCCTAATTTAAAGGCTTTATATGGCCCTTGTTGGTAGATATATTCATGTTAGAGGACGGTTTCAGATTAAGGTTGAGATTATACAAAATACGTTTGAAATGTTATGCACTGATATACCTTTATAGGCAAAATCATTATTAAGAGATTGATAATCATAAATCACAAATTATAGGAACTTTTTTATAAAACCATTATTATATAATAATTAATAGATATTCAATATGCTACCGAACAAAGTTCTTATCCCACCCATCTACAAAGAGCTTATGCGTGACGTCACGAATTTATAGGCATTTCAGAAAAGCGTTTTCAAAACATTTATTATCAGATAGAGTTTTTTGCATAGAAATGTTTTTTTTTTCACCAATATATTAATTTTTGGAAAATCTTGGTAGGTGCTAAATGCTAAAGAAACTTTATAATGCTATAGTAGTTTATCGATCAGAAAAACACATAGGCTATATGAGACTTCAATTTCAACGATATTATGTACAAGTAGGTGGTGGTTTAGCCGGTAAAAGACCGGCACTACCTGCGTTTGGTGACTAATATACTGGTTTTTGACTGGTTTGGTGACTAATATAATAATGTCTTCACATTGATAGTCATACAAGACCATTTTTTTAGTACAAGTGAAGATGTTAAAACTTGTTACAGTAGGTACAATAACGCACACACTATCACTACAGTGGCATAAATTAATATTTACAGTCACATAATCATCAGTAATCATCACATTGATATGAACAAATAGAACTAAGACGCAGGGACCGGAACCGCTTACCTTAACCGCGGTTTTTGATAGGGTTTTTCATAGAATTGTTTTTAAAAACCCTATCGATACGGTTAGCATATCATTATTGTAACCCTATCAAAACAGTTACCGTATCAATACGGTAAGCATATCATCAAGTTAACTTGATGAAAGGCTAACCAAAAGTATAGAGTTAATGCATGGAAGGTGTAACCCTATCAAATGAATAACCATATCAATAAGGTTATCATATCATTGAGTTAACTTGATGAAAGGTTAACCATAAGAATAGTGTTATTGAATGTAAGCGCATACCCTATTCCAAAAACCGTATGATTGGGTTTTGGAACACCGTCGAGCCATTATAATCTCTATTTGAAACTACATTAGACCTATTATTGCAAACCTTATGGACGACAGCGCACACGGCGCGAGCTGTTTTGGTCATATAAAGGCCGGCGGGACTTCGTTTGGGAATCTACGCTGCAGGAAGTCAGACAAAAATAAACCTTTTGCGATATATATTATGCACAAAATACAGACGGTTTTTTTGGATTCGGCAAATCTTTTCGGTTAAGTTCACGTAATAATAATTACTAAGACGGCAGAGACGAGTGTCTAAACAAAACACTTTATTCATTGTGTTGTTTTTAACCGACTTTAAAAAAGGAGGAGGTTTCTCAATTCGACCGTATATATATTTTTTTTTATGTTTGTTCGCGGATAACTTCGTCGTTTATGAACCGATTTTGATAAATCTTTTTTTGTTAGAGAGGACATATTCCAAATGTGGTACGATGATAAGGAAACCACGACCTGATGATGGAATCCTAGAGAAATCGAGGAGAACCTTCGAAAATTGTACTGGCGGCTAGTACGTTTGTTACTTTTTTCCTTAGGTATGTTAAAGCACTAATATTTAATGAAGGTTTGGGGTCGATCTGATGATGGAGCGAAAAGGCATTCGAGGGAACTCCTCAACGATTTACAGCAATCACCTGGTGTTTGGGTTTGATTAATTTGTATTGATGAGATCTTTACACATAGATGGGTTGCGACTATCATTAGAGGTTTGATGATGATGACGACGGACAGTCAAAGGAACTCCTCAACATTTTACAATAGCTACCTTGTGTTTGGACTTCATTAATTTTTGTTGATGAGAACTTTGCACCCATATGTGTTATAAGTACCATTACAGGTCTGATAATGGAGACGATAGACAGTCGAGGGAATCCCTCAACGATTTACAGCAGTTACCGTTTGTTTATGGTTCAATATGCCTATTAGCTTGAGTTGTGATGAGAAAGGTTGATAATACTGGCACCGACTTCAAAATTGTATAAAATACTTATTGAATCATTTCTGATTAACTAAATTACAAAATACGAATTACTTTGTGCTTAGTAAATTTATATTTTACTTTTTAGTCACCAGGTTGAAGTCGGTTTTTTTTTTGTTAAAAATTATTTTTATGATATGCAAACTTTGTTTAGTACAGTGCGTTACTTTTTAGGGTTCCGTACCCAAAGGGTAAAAACGGGACCCTATTAATTTCGCACCGCCGGCCGTCTGTCTATTTGTCCGTCTGTCACCATTCTGTATCTCATAAACCGTGATAGTTAGACAATTGAAATTTTCACAGATGATGTATGTGTTGCCGCTGTAACAACAAATACAAAAAAATAGAATTAAATAAATATTTTAGCGGGCTGCCATACACCAAACGTGATTTTCCGATATTGATAACGGCAACAGGTAAACGCTTGAACTATTTACAGAATATTTAGTTATATATTCACTTTAAAAATAATTAATCAAATAAAAATAAAATTTATTTTAAAGGGGGGCTCTCATACAACAGACATTATTTTTTGCCGTTTTTGTAGATAACGGTACGGAACTCTTCGGGCGCGAGTCCGACTCGTAATTGTTAATATAATTATAAGCATAGATTTAAAAAAACCGGCCAAGTGCGAGTCTGACTCCCGCACGAAGGGTCTCTTACCATTATTTACTAACGTCTAAAAACGAGCTCACATAAGACTGTGGTAACCACGGAGTGTGGTAGCTGAAGAAAGATTTATAAAGTCCTACTTAACAAAAGAAATTAGAAAAAAAAATCCATTTGAGTACCACCATGAGTAGAGCAAGCGCTGGTAACAAGATTTCATAGGTATATTACCTACTTTGGTTTCCGAGCGTAATAGATACCAAGCAACTTCCTATCGTTCCGCCAAGCGCCGCGCGCTGTCGAACGTAAACACATTGCTATTATTTTAGGTATTATTATTATTAAAGCTAATATGATTTTGTATTTATCTTACTTTACGTGATTCAAAAATTTATATTCGGTAGTTGTTGTACGTAACTAACAACTGTCTAATTTTTAATTCAATTTGTATGAAATTTTAATTCACCGAGTTTATTTATAAGTTGGTCAATCTTTAATTTATACAATCTACTTAGCTTTGATAGTATTCCTTTAAACTTCGTTATATGTACTACTGCCGTGAATTTTTTCTCGGGTTCATATACTACCATTTAGTAGATAGAGACACTGAACTGTAACAAAAATTTGTACTATAAAACCAAATATTTCCGAAACGGATAAGTAAATCGAAAAATGATGTTCAGAAGCTCACAATATTTTTAAAACACCTATGCTACAACACCCCATACGTAGAAGTTAGTTGTGAAAAAAAATTACTATGAGAACTAAATTGAGTTTGGGAGCTACACCAAAAAAAATTTTTAGAAAGATTTATATTACCACTTTTTCGGCATGATTAATATACATATCCATACCAAATTACAGATCTTTAGTACTTATAGTCTCTGAGTAAAACCGCGGACAAACAGGCGGACAGACATGGCTAAACTATAAGGGTTCCTCGTTTACTACGAACCCTATATATTACTAGATTATCAGTGCGTAACGTCATGTAAAAGTGTGTCATGTACTGTACGAGTGTGGACACTCTCCCCAAACTATGGCGCACCTCCTCTCTTGTCCAAGGTGCCCGAACACCTGCACTCTGGACGATCTCCTTACAGCATCTAAGGAAGGAATAGAAGTGGCCCATTATTGGGCTGCAAAAATATAGGTACCATAGACACGAAAAGAAGAAGAAGAATGTGTGTGAAAGTTTGAGATTTGTGCGTCTATTAATTATTAAGATTTTAATTAAAATCTGATTCTGCCAGGATGACATTTCAAACGTAACGCCAGCTAAAACTTTTTTCGGATCCGAATGAAAGCTGATAAAATATTTAGTAGGTGTAAATATCATGGTATTTCACCTACGGTTGGATATTTAATGATATTTCTTAAACTACTGCGTGTATTGAGCTGATTTTTTTGCGAACTAATATTTTACTTACCCTTACAAATAGTTTGATAACTATCAACTTCCGAACTAATAGAAAAACGGATCAAATCGGCTGTCAAAATTCCTGGCGTCCGAATCATGGCAGTTTTTCTCATAACTTATTTACTTCGCGAGTGATGATGTCTTGCCACTTCAGATGTTAAAACTTAAGATATCATATTATATACTTACCTAGGCATTGTAGACTATTATAAAGTACAAACTAATGTCAATAATAATTCTCTAGGTCCTATATTTAAAATACAGGAGTCAAAATACCTGATTTCATATTTTCATTTCAATCTCTGAATGGTAACATTTTTAGAATTTTTTTTTTACAAACATGACGTACAAATTCATAACAGTGTGTGTGTAAAGAAATCAAATTCCTACGCCGTGCCGATTATGAGGTCCAGCAATCAGCCAAACTTTACCCCAGCAAAAATTTGAATATCGCCAGGTCTGGAGACGCACAAATTTTATTGACAATAAATATATTCTAAATACAAATTATTTTATCAGCTTTCACTCGGATCCGAAAATTTTTGCTGGCGTAACGTTTGAAATGACATCCTGGCAGAATCAGATTTTAAATAAAATCTCAATAATTAATGGACGCACAAATCTCAAAATTTCACACACATTTACATGACGTTACGCACTGATAATCTAGTAATATCACGTTTAAATATTCAGTACTTTTTGTCAGTAAAAAGTACTGAATATTTAAACGTGACATCTTTTCGGAGAGTGTGCGTTACGCCAGCGTAACGCACACTCTCCGAATAGATGTCACATTTTGCCATTTAAACGGAAAGGTAATATAAGCCTTCAACGTCCATCCGTCCGTCCACATGACTATATCTATTGAATCGAATTAGATAATAATTCAAAATATTTCACAGATTTTGTAAACTTTTTGTCGCATACAAGAAACTTGTTTTTTTGTGTTATTTCTCGATTCTGCAAAGTAGCAATTAATTTATTAAAGAGAGTTCAAACCACAGAAAATCAAGAACAATCGTGTCCTTACAAGTAAGAGTTTGCACCTCATAATTGCATAGAAGAGGTTTCATACAAGAAGCGAGGTTTTGTAGTTTACACTTTTTGTTTGTTTGTTTGTATATTTCAACAATAAAATCCTACATTATTTCTAATGAACATATAGAAAAAATGCCAAACATATATCTACCCGTGCAAAGCCGGGAAGGGCCGCTAGTCAAACACTAACGTAGGTAACTCTAAATGTGTGCTACTCATACTTGGCCAGCTTTATTAATTTATATACGTCAAAAATATATTGTAGTTACCTTATCTATAGGTGTGCTATTTTCAAACCAACGACTTTTCTAAATGACAGATTTTTATATGGAAACTTGTACGTCTTTATCGAATCGCCCGTTCACAAATAGTACCCCTAAAACCACGCACCCTTTCCTTTGTCTCACACCCCCGCAAATTTTCGGGAAAGTCGTGGAAAGTGACTTTATTATTATTTATTTCTGGCATTATTTAGAATAAAAATATAATACGTCAATCGGCTCCCTTAGCCTGGGTGAAATGGATATTGACTTCCTATGGCGTTATTGTTGGAACTAATCCCAGGTCTGGTGGCAGAACTATTTTATGCTGCTAGTTTAGCACCTTGTTAAAGTCCAAATACCATCTGTACTTCGCCGCAAGGTTCGCGAGGAATTTAATATCATTATGCTCATAAATAAATGTGAGTAAAAATACTTCAAATGATTACCATATTATTTAATCAACATTTAGTAGGTACTATTTATATAATTATACTTTATTAAAAATACAATTTAAAACATTTTTGAATCAATTATAGTTTTTGAAAGACGAATACGCGGAATAAGTGTTAGGGAGGCACAATCGGCCTAAACGTTCGGCTTGTGACGCATTTATCTCTCTTCCACCATTATCACGTAAAATTATCGTCCGTGAATCGACTTTACAGACAACCAGATAATTTTTTTTTATTGGCATATTTTAAAATATTATATGAGTGGTCGCAAACCAGCACACTAACGGTCGTAGTCTGATGAAAGTGGTCACAAACCGTTTCCACTTTTTCAGCATTTTTATAATAAAAGTGAAGTTTTTAAATGTAATGATGAAAATATGTGCCGCGCGTGCGCGTTCCAACCCTAAACTCAGAGTGTAAATAAACATAAAAATATGTTTCTTTTCTTGTAATTTATTAAAATAATATGTAGTCATATTTTATAGATTTAAAATTAAAACGTTTAAAGCGTATCGTAAGTTCAACATTGCAAATCACCAAAATAAAAAGCTTGTCATCATTTTAATGGAAGGGATTTACTTGATGGATTGACAGCTAATCTATACTAATATTATAAAGCTGAAGAGTTTGTTTGTTTGAACGCGCTAATCTCAGGAACTACTAGTTCAAATTGGAAAATCATTTTTGTGTTGGATAGTCTATTTTTTGAGGAAGGCTTTAAGCGAAGCATCAATAAAGAAATGTTTTGGAACCGGGGGAAAATTATTCATCTATACTAAGAAAAAACTAATTAATCACTAGTGGTTTTGTGAGAACAGTAGACCTCGCGAACCCTTACAACCAACATCCACATTTGCCCTCCAGTGCTCTAAAATATATCTGTTACTGTTATGCTAATTGACTAAAGGATGATTTCCTTCAGTTACGTCGTCATAGTAACTACGCACCATTTTCATACTTGTCATACCATAGATTTGCATTTACGACATCATACTGAATGCACTAATTCAAAAGAATATACAGAAAATCGATTTCAGACAACTTTTGGGCAAATTGCCGACTATAAACACGTTCAACTTTATCGTATAAAAAAGTTGTTCAGACAAAAAAATTGCGTCGTAATAAGAATAACAAAAAAGTCTAATAGCATTTTTGATTTTCTTTTCAAATAGCTGTACTATGAGTTTTTTCAGTTTAGAACCACCATATTTCCGCCATTTTTAAAAATTTCGAAAATCTGGCTCGACAAAAAGATCTGCTCATATTACCAAACCTGCTCACAGAATTTCATGAGAATCGGTTGAGAAATGCGACCTGTAGGCGAGAACAGACAGACAGACAGACAGACGGACAAAAGAATTTTCGGCCTGTCGAAACTGAGACGCTTCGCTCGCTTCGCTCGCTCGGTCAATAATAACTGAAATTGCCGCGAACGAAGTCGCGGGCAACAACTAGTTATCAATATTTTGCTTTGTTTTATAAGGAACAACAGCAAATCTTTCTATTCTGTGATGATCAAATGCCGTAAAAACTGTTTATCTGCAACCATTTAATCACTTGGGCATATACTCTACACTTCCTATATACCTACTTGTAAATTTTCATCAGAAACTGACACAAACCTTTTTTTCCCCCTACGCCGTTTACTAGCTGCAACTAACATAGGTATTCTGTGCTTACAGGCTTACAGACACCACATCAAAATTTAACGCACAGTTACATATACTACAATTAGGATATTCCATATTTATATGTATTTCTTTTTCATACACGGCGCAATCGGTACCTATTCGTTACGACACGTCCGCCGCGCCGCTGCCGGCCTCCCGCTGGCGCCTCGCTCCTTCCTCGCCCCGCACCAACCACGCGTATACTGCATCGCGGTCCGCGAAATATTATTCGCGCGTATTTACAATTGAATTTTTAATTTCTGCTCATGCCAAAATACTAGTAGCTTTTAGATTTTGCCGACAGAAAAAAAGAAAAATAAATACCAATAACTTTATTACTTGTACCCTCATCTGTATTCATGTTGATTATCGATATTTGGAAAAAACCGGTCAAGTGCGAGTCGGACTTGCGCACGTAGTGTTCCGTACCGTTATCTATAAATACGGCAAAAAAATCTTCTTTTTTGAAGTGAATATATAACGGAATATTCTGTGAATATTTCAAGCGACTTCCTGTTGCCGTTATCAATATCGAGCAAAACCAAGCGGCAACAGAAATACATCATCTGTGAAAATTTCAACTGCCTAACTATCACGGTTCATGAGATACAGCCTGGTGACAGACGGACAGATAGACAGACAGACGGACAGCGGAGCGAAATTAACAGGGTCCCGTTTTTACCCTTTGGATACGGAACCCTAAAAAGAACTAAGTGCAGCACTATGCGTCCTGCCGTCTTTCACTAACAATGGATTTTGAAGTTTTAAATGAAGGATAAATATGTAATATGTAAATAAAATTAACTTGCATTACCTAAATGTGAAAAGTGCCAACGCGAAAGTTTACTTTAATATTAATGGCATGTTTATAATTTCACAGTAAAACCGTACAGTTTTTAATTGTCGAGACAGTTCAATTATTTGAACTGTCTATATGTTTATACATAGCCTCTGTTCAGCGCTGGTTTATTCCGAACATAAATAAAGGCTTTGGTTAAAAACGCGCTGAAATGCGCGAAAGAGACAGGCAATAATCAATAAGGTTAACCTTATGATTAAATACACAATCGTTAGGGTTTCAAGTTGATTGAGTTAACTTATTAATAAAGTTAATCAACGATATTGTTAACCATTTGATAGGGTTAATCCAATGATAGGGTAAACCTTATGATAGGGTTTTACACATGAAAGGGTTACCTAATAGATACGGTTAACCAGTTAATAAGGATAACCGTTCAATAGGGTTATCAAATCGTTGGAGTAACCCTATTGTTGTGATAAGCATATCCATTGGGTAATCATATCATAGGGTTTCTCTATTAATCAGATTAGCCCCGAACACGGTTTTCCGGTCCCTGCTAAGACGGCGTTAGCATGGATTCCTTTAAGATACCTTATCGTCTCGCACCCAAACTGTGCTGACGACCTGCCTTTGTGCCGGCGCAGTCACCCCACCATTGTCTGATTACCAGGTCAGGCTACGCTTGTCAAAGGTTTTTAAATACAGCTGTTTTTGACAATAGCTGCCACGACGAGAAGCTGTTCTTGTTAACCACAATTGAAGCTATTATTTGCTCCATTAAAGTACTGTTTTATTTATTACAAAACGAAGTCTAAAGTTAGTTTAAACCGTTTGAAAAGTAAGCAGGCGTACGTCCCGCAGTCATCGAACCTGCACTCAACTCATCCGTATCTCAACACTCTTGTTTGCCGCACCTCAACACCCTGTCATGGCCGGTCGACAATGTAATGCAAATATATGGAGGAGATATATGAATATATATATCTTCGTTGGAATCCTTACATGACCCCAAGTAACACTGGCATTAATAATAATTTTTTTTAAAGAAGTAGTGTAGAGTTTATAAAAAAAAAAACATGTTCAATATTTATCGTTTTTGCACAAAATGCGGGAAAAAAGTATCTGTCCTTAAAAAAATCCTGATTAGTATTTTTTTTATTCTTATTAGTTTCTGAACATCATCATTTTCTTTCTTTATTATCTAAAACTCAACAAATGAAAGCGCTATTTTATAAGTGTTTTATTTTGCATTCACAATGCTATTTTGACATACTCTTCATAAATTAAGAAATAAAATATGGTGAAAAATTTCATGCGGGCGGGACTTGAACCAGCGACCTCGGTTTATGTACGACCTACGCTCTGCCATCTGAGCTACAGCTACCGCATGATTCAAGTCTCGTCCGCTTGAAATTTTTCACCATATTTTATTTCTTAATGTATTAAGAACTAGCTTTCGCCCGCGGCTCCGCCCGCGTTAATGTCGATCCCTCGGGAGTAGTACTTTTTACCGGGATAAAAGGTAGCCTATGTCCTTCTCCGTACTCCAGAGAACTTGTATGCTAAATTTCATGATGATCGGTTCAGTAGTTACGGCGTGAAAGCGTAACAAACAAACAAACTCACTTTCGCATTTATAATATTAGTAAGGATGAAAGCGGTTTGGAACGACCACTGCTTCTAGAAGTCATTTTTTCAGCAGACCTGATGACCTACTTCGTAAATTGGATTTTACGGACAGTGATATCTGATAATTAGACCACTAAAACTTTATTGTTGTTTTGGAGATATCGTCATCATATGATATAATCAATGATAATTTACATAATTATCGTATTTTATTTTCTTTATGTTATAGGACGCAATCATAATAGCGATTGCTTTAAAGATTAGGACCCAAATACAAATTCGTCTGTCTTTGTTTTGATAGTTCAGTAATATTTAATCGTATTCTTTAAACTGTTATAATTTCATCTTTACTATAAATTGCTAGAATCAAAGTCAAATAAACTTTTGACAGTGCACTGCACACGTTATGAGGCAGCGAACCGCGGCGGATGATTTGCATCCCCCCGTCGTTTTACAGAGCTAAGTCCCGACGACAAAAGTGATGACAAGATGTTCACGATATACCCCAACTCCGTTTTTATACAAGAAAGGGCGACACGAAACACTTGTTTGTCCAGGGTGACAGACACTCATGGTACGCTTCTGTTTGGAACACCATGTTTTAATATCTAATCAAAAACAGCAGCATAGTAGGAAACAACAAACACGATCGGCGTAAAGTGGGAGAGAGTAGACATAGCTACATATTATCAAGTCTTGTTAAGGTGATACCACTGTAAATAAGGTCGTTCTGAACCTTATTTATCTCGCAAAATACTTAAATTAGGAGTTTCAAATCTAAGTAATATGATTTTAGATTATTTCATCTCCAAAAATTGAAGATGAAAACACGTTTTGATAAAATTTTCTCGATAGAAATATTTTTTGAAAAATGGTCTTCGTTCGCAGAGTTTTTGTTATTGTAGCTCAAATGCGACGAATGAAATAATGATTTTTAGACTAAAAGATAGGTTATTAGTAATTCATCAAAATGTAAATATGAAAATACAATTAACCGGTCTGATTTTATATAAAATAGAAATAACGAATTTGGCGCTTACGTTTTTTTCTTTGAGCGACTCGAGACTATCTCCTATCTCATCATTCACGGGCTAAACCGCCAAGCGCTATCCCTTGCGCGCACTTGATCAGTCCTTTGCCGAGCGAAGGTACCAAACATTTGAGGCCTCGCCTTAAGACGGTACTGCACGAAATTGTGAGAATTGACGTGTTTTTAAATCACTAGTACTAGGCGCTGAATTAATTAAATACATCAAAAGTATTTGTATAATTTAGATCAATACTTGAACAAGATGCGCCCTTGTTGGAATTTGAAACAGATACATATGAAATTTAAACATAATATATACCTATATGGTATGATATCTAATAGCATTTTTCTTCGAAAACTTTGTAATTTTTACGTCTAAAACAATAATTCTCACTAAAACTATATTCTTCTTCTAAAACAATAATTTATATGTACGTCTCGGAGGTCGTCCCTTTTCTTATTTTTTTTATAAGTATATATAAATTTATAAGTATATATAAATATGAAAATATTAAGACTTTTCATCTTTTTTTCTAATCGCCGAATGGTTCTGCGCAGCCTAATGGCTTGCACAGTAGCGACGTTTTTCGTTCGCGCGGCACCCGCTTAAGGGTAGACGGAGCCACAGGCTACAAGACCCAAAGGCCACGTTTAGCGTGTTGGTGGGCTTATAGGTGGATAACGGAATCCAAATAGTGATGGATTACTAAGATATTCGCCCCTCGATCGTCTTCTACCGTCTGTGCGGGACGAGAAGCAGCTGGCACACTACGCTTTTTTACACTACCATGGGACAGAGTATTGCCTTTTAATGTACATTTACTATCATAAAGAAGTTAACATACAAATCAGTCTACGGTCGTTGTCTTTCCGTTTGGTTCCTTAGAAATAGTGTATCAAATCTGTTATCAAATCATTACTGGCGAATATTGCGCAGATATCCGTAACCCAGTTTGGCGCAGACTGATACGCTGAACAAATACGCAATTACGATGTAAGCGATAACACTTCGTCAAATAGGATTAGACGACCCTGGCTTAGAACCTAGTTCTGCCTAATTTAAAGGCTTTATATGGCCCTTGTTGGTAGATATATTCATGTTAGAGGACGGTTTCAGATTAAGGTTGAGATTATACAAAATACGTTTGAAATGTTATGCACTGATATACCTTTATAGGCAAAATCATTATTAAGAGATTGATAATCATAAATCACAAATTATAGGAACTTTTTTATAAAACCATTATTATATAATAATTAATAGATATTCAATATGCTACCGAACAAAGTTCTTATCCCACCCATCTACAAAGAGCTTATGCGTGACGTCACGAATTTATAGGCATTTCAGAAAAGCGTTTTCAAAACATTTATTATCAGATAGAGTTTTTTGCATAGAAATGTTTTTTTTTTCACCAATATATTAATTTTTGGAAAATCTTGGTAGGTACTAAATGCTAAAGAAACTTTATAATGCTATAGTAGTTTATCGATCAGAAAAACACATAGGCTATATGAGACTTCAATTTCAACGATATTATGTACAAGTAGGTGGTGGTTTAGCCGGTAAAAGACCGGCACTACCTGCGTTTGGTGACTAATATACTGGTTTTTGACTGGTTTGGTGACTAATATAATAATGTCTTCACATTGATAGTCATACAAGACCATTTTTTTAGTACAAGTGAAGATGTTAAAACTTGTTACAGTAGGTACAATAACGCACACACTATCACTACAGTGGCATAAATTAATATTTACAGTCACATAATCATCAGTAATCATCACATTGATATGAACAAATAGAACTAAGACGGCGTTAGCATGGATTCCTTTAAGATACCTTATCGTCTCGCACCCAAACTGTGCTGACGACCTGCCTTTGTGCCGGCGCAGTCACCCCACCATTGTCTGATTACCAGGTCAGGCTACGCTTGTCAAAGGTTTTTAAATACAGCTGTTTTTGACAATAGCTGCCACGACGAGAAGCTGTTCTTGTTAACCACAATTGAAGCTATTATTTGCTCCATTAAAGTACTGTTTTATTTATTACAAAACGAAGTCTAAAGTTAGTTTAAACCGTTTGAAAAGTAAGGTAAGTAAAACCGTTTGAGTCTATAACTAACCGAAAAAACCGACAGTTAAAAAATAAAAAAAGAGGAAGTGAAGCTCAATCGTCTTCAAAGTTGGAGGCGAAAATTCGCTAAAACTGCCAGCTGCAGTTAGGGTACGAAAAAATCTAAACCCGGTACCAGTACTAAACCCCGTAAAAAAAGGCCGATTTACATTGAAAAACCCTGAGATTTTGTTGCAGTTTGTGAATATCCTTTTAAACATTACTTAACAATTTAAAAAGTCATTTGATAAATATGTGCTGATTTTAATTCTGCAATTATTACCACAAAGTTGATTACCAAAGGTTTTGTTAAATAATTCTCTCTAGGTATTAGCAAAATTTGTTTGCTTTTCTTCTCTTTAATTGTGCTGTATTTTATTGAAAATTCTAAAAATCCTGAGATTCCCTAGGATTTGCAAAATCCGGCCGCAATCCTGAGATGAGTACAAAAATCCTGAAATCTCAGGACAAATCTTCAGATATGGTAACCCTAGCTGCAGTTGCTATCTATCCCGCACTCGTGAATGAGAAAGATAGTGTCATCAACCCTGACACCCGATTTTGAGGAGTCACCATAACCTTGTATTAAGAAAATTAAGTCAGATCTAGTATAGAAGAAAACTTGAAAATCATCAAAGATTCAAGATTCAAAGATTTATTCAGAAAATAGGCCTTTTCAGGCACTTTTTCACGTCAATTCACATTTTAAATAATACTTATTATATTATATTCAAATTATTAATTATTGTTCAAAAGCTACAAACTACTAGCGTTTCGGAACCGACCACTGCAGAGAAGCAGACGCCGAAAGAAACTCTTTTAACAGTATTGGTCGCCTACTTGCCTGAAGGGCTTTGTATGATATTTAATATTTTTCTTTTCTTTTTTTTTCTGATGTCATGTTATATACAAATTTAATTTACATATTTTTGTGGAACACGTTATGTTAGCGATCGAGCGCGCAAAAACAACAGATATGATAAAAGTCTCAAAGAGGCCGAGCAGACCTGTCCCCCCTGGCAGCACCCGTTCACGAGTTGACGCATGGATCAGCCATCGCTAAGCTCAACCATATTAGAGGGAACTCGACGACCCGACACACAACGCCGCCACCAGTTTGAACATTTTAGTGAGCATGACTTACTCGATCTCAAGCACAAAAATCGAAAATTAATTGTCGACACTCGTTGACCGCAAACATATACGTGTTTTACAATTGAGAGTTGATTTAAGACAATTATACAAAATAAAATAGCAGCAATAAAAAAGAAAACAATTATAAGTAAAAATAAAAGCGTTTAGAGAAGTCCTGCATATCACTCGAGGTCTCGACTCCAAGCATTCTTATCAACGAAATAATCATTAATGCCATAATAAGCTCTTTTCAATAATATATTTTTTGTAACGTCTTTAAACTTCGGAAATGGCAAAGCTGTAATATTGTCAGGAATTTTATTATACAAACGAATACTAAGCCCTAAGAATGTATTCATAGTTTTCTGTAGTCTAAAAGCTTCATTAACTAGTTTATTTTTGTTTCTAGTATTGTATGTATGAACATGACAATTCTTAACATATTTGTGAATATTTTGATGTACGTGCAGTATATTAGCAAGAATGTATTGTGACGCAACCGTTAAAATTCCAGTTTCCTTAAATAATTCTCTAAGAGAATCCCTAGCCCCTAGTTTATAAATTGATCGAATAGCACGCTTTTGCAGAACGAAAATCCTGTTGACGTTTGCACCATAATCATCATCAACCTTCCTTCTCCAATCAATCACCAGCAACCAACAATTTGGTATAACTTGAAAATAAATGTCATCATTAACAATCAGAAAAGCAATATCACCTTATTTATTAAAGAAATGGAACTGTACTTACTATATTGGAATAAGAGATAATAACTTAAAATATAAACTATTCTCTGAAAGCCGATAAGGTAGATAAGGAAGAAATTGTTTTTATCAGCAACAGTTGTACTTAGTTATTTCTGAGAAAAATAATAGAGAATACGAAATTAATGTGGGATGAACTGTGAAGCGACGGAACTGAACCGTGAGGTAACTTATGTTGCTAATGATGGAGCCTTAATTTTTTAAAGCTTTTGAACAATAATTAAGTAATAATATAAATTAGATTCTTAAAATGTTATGGAAAAGTAAAGGCCTATTTTCTGAATAAACGATTTGACTTAGACTTTTATTAAAAAATGATGGTCCTGAATCAATTTATAGGGTTCTGTACCACAAAAGGCTAAACGGAACCCTTATAGGATAACTTTCCGTTTGTCTGTCTAGACCCTTTTTTTAGGAACGCGTGGAGATATCAAGCTGAAATTCATATCAAATACTCAGGTCTACTGTCCCTTGAAGCTGTGTAAAAATCAAACTTCTAAGCTAACACATTTTAAAGATATATCCGTTTATGCCGTAAATTTTCGACATTCGGGAAACGAAACCTACAGGGTACTTCCCGTGAACTCAGAATCTTGAAAGAACCATGGCGAAATTTGTACAAATTAAATTTAAAAAAAAGAGAAGTTTAAATATTTTTTATATGATTACTACGGCTCTGGTCAACAACTTGAATTAATCAGAATATTTTTTAAAGACGGGGAAAAAAAGATATTTATTTGTTTAAATACTGATTTTTTATTCGATATCCGAACGCATATTAATAATTTTTGAGTTAATATCCGAACACTACCTGCAATTGACACGTTAAAATATATTAATTTATGGCAACACCACGCAAGCAGGCAACCACACGCTAATATAAAAAAAAAATCAGTCAATCCGACTGACATTTTCTCATTGACTTGACAGTTCTGAGTGACAGATCTACAACAAACAGTCAGTTTGACAACCATTGTGAACTTTTTTAGGCAAATGAAAATGGCAATAAGGCTATAACTTTTATTGTGAAATATTTTATATAAACGGGGGTTTAAAAATATTTCTAGTATGCAGACATGTTACTAGTAAGGAAACCTCAATACTGCTATATAATTCATCTTCTCTTTTTTTATTTATTTTTCTGTACATTCGATGTATGGGCGTTCGCCATGATTCTTTGGTACGAAGCCTTATAGCACAGATAAAGGAAACATTTCGAAAGCATCATCATAATATAAAAATATTTTTAATAATAAATATTTTAATAGAGATAATGGTACGGAACCCTTAATGCGCGAGTCCCACTCGCACTTGGTCGGTTTTTTTCTCAAGTCCCCTACTCTGACTAGACCCCTAAACCCCTAGTGGGTCTAGGCAAGATTCCGATCTTTAATAACGCCTTCATCCCTTACAATGTAGACAGATTGGATTGTAAAAATACAGGGTAAATCACTAACACGCTAAAGGTGGCCTTTTGGTCTTATGACTTTAGGCTCTGTCTACCCCGTAAGGGTTAAAGTCGTGATAATATGTATGTATGTATGTCTCAGGGTAAATCTGTACTGTATCTGTCTATAATCTAGCTAGTTATAAGAAAAACAATGTTTCACTGTATGGTGAGCACGGCAGAAACGCGTGGTCCGTGACCGGTCGGTTATTTAATAAAGCGTCCAATTGGCGCGTGCACTCGTTGTCTAGTGCTCCACTGACGCTGGTTTACACTAGATTCTAATACAAAAAACTGGACAAATGCTAGTTGGACTCTCGAACAAGGGGTTCCGTAATCCTTACTAATATTCTAAATGCGAAAGTGAGTTTGTTTGTTTGTTTGTTTGTTACGCTTTTACGCCGTAACTACTGAACCGATCTTTATGAAATTTTGCATACAAGTACTCTGAAGTACGGAGAAGGACATAGGCTACCTTTTATCCCGGGAAAAAGTACTATTCCCGAGGGATCGACATTGACTACTAGTTACTAGTTATCTATAAAAACAGAAAAAAATCATGTCTGTTGTATGGGCGCCCCCCTAAATTATTAATTTAATTTTAATTAATAGATTTATTTTTAAAGTGAATATATAACTAAGTATTCTGTGAATATTTCAAGCGTCTACCTGCTACTGTTATCAATATCTTTTAGTAAAGTATTTTTTAGTATTTGTTGTTATAGCGGCAACAGAAATACCTACATCATTTGTGGAAATTTTCCACCAGAAAATGAGGATGTTCGTATTCTCCTTGCTTCGGCCAACTTGAGTCCAGCCGGCCTATTTGCTAACTCAGTGAACAACGTTTTGATAGACATTTCAAAATACATTGCGGGTTTCCTAAGATTGACTATTTTTATTGAAGATATATAAAACGTAATGTACTTTGAAATGACTATCAAAACGTTGATCACTGAGTTAGCAAATAGGCCGGCAGAGCCTGTCCACAGACTTCCATGTGGGCCAAGGTAGATCATAGATGGAGATGCTCTTATAGCGGGTTCTGATACTCCTTATTTCTTAACTAATAATAAACAAAATGGTCAGGGGCCCTTAACTGCCTGTCCGGTGGTTGCAAATATGGCATCTACGCGCCTGTCCTCCCGAACTGCTACTTGCTTTTCTCCCATTCATCCGAGTAAGTAGTATCTCAATCATCATCATCATCAGGTCCTTTTTAGTCTCCACTACAGGAGCACGACCCTCTCTGTACTACTAGGGCCATACTTGGCCAGAGCAGCCAGAAGACTTGGCCTACACTCTCCACGCTGGCCAGACGGGTTGGAGAGGTGTCTTAGATGTTTATAAGCTTTGTTTAGCTTGTATTTCCTAAGTCGCCTTCTACGACATCCACGGGAAGACTTGGAGTGGTCCTATTCTACTCTGCCGGATACCACACGGCTAGTATCTCAATCATTCCCTTTCAAAATCCAACAAATTCCTATCCTTCCCCAGCTTTTAAATGCTCCGATGGGCAGCAGCGTCGGTAGCACAAGAAGCCAAAGAAACTGCGCTCACCAACCCTCCTGCCAAGCATGGTGAGTATGGCATGGAATCATCATCATCAGGTCCTTTTTAGTCTCCACTACAGGAGCACGACCCTCTCTGTACTACTAGGGCCATACATATATGGCATGGAATGTCATATATAAATCCCATGGAATGAAGCATCTTTGAGAGAGGCCTATGTCCAGAAGTGGAATTTTTATGGCTGTGATGATGAATAAAGAAAATATTAGCATTAGCATCTGCGAATGTCATCAAAATTGTAAGTCACAAGATATTTTAAGTTATCGCCATAGCAAAAGTTTTTTATATTTGTGTTTGTTTATAACTTACAACTTAGAAGCCCTAAACTTCGGCTTAGAGCTCTGCTTGCAAATAATGAGGATTAAGGCTGTCACGTGTCCGGCCAGGGTATTGTTTGCTAGATATTTGGAGGATCGCCTCGTCCTTCACCTAGCCGCCCGCGAACGTGGTCATAGGGCTTCGAGTATGACCCCACACGTGATCATGTATATTTAGTAGCATAGCAAAAGCTGATCAGACTATTGTAGGTATGTATTTTGACTTGATTTATCTGTATGTTCTGTATACTGATTATGCATGACAAAGGTCATCGAAACAGTGGGAGACCAAGGAAACGTTGGATGGAGTGTGTAAAGGAGGATATGTGTATAAAGGGAGTGACGGACGAGTTGATTGGAGATAGACAGAAATGGAAAAAGCTTACATGCTGTGCCGACCCCACATAAATAGTGGGATAAGGATAAGGTAGAAGAAGATATTTGTATGTTGTGTATACATAGATTTGTTTTTCGTGTGTGTAAGTGAGCAGCACTGGTGTCAGATATTTCAAGCTGCCTGAGGCATCTGAAATAACTTAACGACTACTATCAATGATGACAGCGTGTCTTCCGAAACACGGAGGAGCTCGAGATATTTTTGTGCCACATGTGGTCACCCATCCCTGTGGGGACCGCGCCCGAGGTTGCTTAACATGCGTAGACGGTAATAATTCTCACGCCCACTGAGCCATCGACCTCCTTATAAGTAGTTATTGATAAATATAGAGGATTAAACCCTGTCACGTGTGTGTATCTGTAGTACATGTTTACTATTTGGCCGCCCCCGGCCGTGGCCGACGTGTAGGGCTTCAAGTGTGGCCTTACACGTGTGTATCTTATGTAAATGGCATGTTCGTTCGATTCCAGATATCTTAAGTGAATGACAAATTGTATAGGCATAGACATACTTTTATTTGTAACTGCCAGACACATACGTGGGGCGCACTATAAGTTTCCGGAATGAATATGAAAAAATACTATTAAAGGTACAAAATTAATTTATTGTTTTTCAAAATAATCTCCCTTGGCGTCTATGCACGTTTTCATTCGATGAAACCAGTTTTGAAAACTTTTGTGCCACTCCTCTGTGGTGACCTCTGAAACGTGTTTTTCATACTCCTCGACAGCCTCTTCTGGTGATGAAAATCGTTGACCGCGTAATTGGTTCTTAATTTTTGGAAACAGAAAAAAGTCACAAGGAGCCATGTCGGGACTGTATGCAGGATGACTCATGAGTTCTACATTTTTCGCCTTCAAAAAGTCGTTTGTCTGTCTGGCCGTGTGAGAACTAGCATTGTCGTGGTGCAGGATGATACGGCGTTTACGGTTATTTTTACGGAGTTCGTCAATAACTTCCGGCAAACAAATGGTCGTGTACCAGTCACTATTCACTGTACGACGATTCTCTAAAGCAACAGTAGCCACGTGTCCAGTTTTATTAAAAAAAGAAGCAATCATCCGCTCAGATGCACTTTTCACGCGCGCCACTTTGGTTGGTTTTGGCTCATCTTGAAAGACCCATACGCTCGATTGCTGCTTTGTTTTGGGATCGTAGCAATAAATCCATGTTTCGTCACCTGTTACTATGTCCCACACCAAATTTGCCGCACCTTCGTTGAATCAGGTAAGCATGGCACTGCACCAAGTGACGCGGTCCGTTTTTTGAGCCTCGGTCAAGTTGTGTGGGATCCACCGCGAGCACAGCTTTCTCACACCCAAATGTTCGTGTAGGATTAATTGTATTTGACTCATGCCTATTTCTAAGGATGCGCGAATTTCATGGTAGGTCACATGCCTGTCTGTTTCAATCATACGGCGCACAGCATCGATGTTTTTGTTGGTCACTGCGGTGGACGGCCGACCATCGCGAGATTCGTCACTGAGATTGATACGACCACGCTTGAATTCTGCAAACCAGCTATAAACAGTTGTCTTGCATGGTGCTTCATTGCCAAAAGCTGTTTCAAATTTGACAGCTCAACAGAGCGATGCTCTGTTGAGCTGTCAAATTACACTTAAAATCGTAGAAAATCATACTACGAAAATTTTCCCGAGTTAAATCCATGTTGATGCAGACACAATTTTTTAAATGGCGCCACAAGGTAAAAGCAAAAGACAGTCAAATGAAACAAGCTGCATTCTACAGCCAAAGAGTTCTATTTTCAAATGTTGCAATAAATTTTTAAATATTGTTTATGTAAGTGGCCAGTTCCGGAAACTTACAGTGCGCCCTATGTATCACAAATAATAAAAGAAATACACACATATACAAAAAACGTATTTAGTTTAATACATCAATATATATTTTACGAGCGACTCTACTAAAAGTACTAAACCGTCACTTAGAAAAGGAAACATTTCGGGGATTGGATTCTTTTGCAACTAGTATAGAAAATCTTCTTTGTATAAGGTCCTATTTATCCGACAGAACAAGAAGGATGGTAATGTTATTATTTATTAAAAAAAAAACTTTTTGAGCCTATGCTATTGTAGGTGGACCTAACTCTAGGAGCATTCTTTCCCAGTGAACCTTGAGACACACGTACATTTTACAAGTATACCTATACATGTAGCCGTGTGGTGCCCAGCAGAGTAGAATAGGACCACTCCAAGTCTTCCCGTGGATGTCGTAGAAGGCGACTTAGGAAATACAAGATAAACAAAGCTTATAAACATCTAAGAGACCTCTCCAACCCGTCTGGCCAGCGTGGAGAGTGTAGGCCATGTCCTCTGGCTGCTCTGACCAAGTATGGCCCTAGTAGTACAGAGAGGGTCGTGCTCCTGTAGTGGAGACTAAAGGGGACCTGATGATGATGATGATGACCTATACATATGTATTTCTGTTCCATTGTCGTCTCCTGTAGTCTAAACGGGTTGACCGGTTTTGTATTGTAAGGTGTCATTAGATTCGTATTCTACCTCGAAGTGTGAAAAGAATGGCAGTCGGGATCTTAGTTTTAATTATCAGAGCATGCTTTTCAAGTAGAAGTTCTAGGCTTTACTTATTCAAAAGTCAAAGGTTTTTATTCAAAATTGCATAAATATATCTCTTTTTGAACGTCATATTTTTATTTCTCATATATATATATATATATATATTTAAAATCAAAAATTAAAGAAACTACTAGCGTTTCGGAACGACCACTGGTGAGAAGAATACACCGAAAGAAACTCAATCCAGACTTGGTCCCTACGTACCTGAAGGGCTCTGATTACATTGTTTAGACTAGACACTAATTTTTAATACTATTAAATTGATTGTAATATTCGTAGGTTCTAGGATATATAACATATACTGACGACTTCACAAAACGAGCATTTTCCATTAAAAAATCGCACGTTTGTGAGTAGACATCTGTAACAAAACCATTTTAAGAGTTATCTTAACTAAAATCGATCTCAAATCTGTCACTGGCTTGACAATTAACTAGCAAGACATCGAGAATTTAAGTCGTGATTAGTTAAGATTTTTTTTGAGAATTCTGTAGTAAGCAAATTTAATATGAGGAAGGTAAGTACACCTGTACTCAAAAACTGTCCACTGGGAGGAATGTTTACCCGACCGTACATTTTAAACGCGGTCTTTGACGCGTAACCCGCTCACAGCATTAACTAAAGGTTAATTTAAACTGCCCTCAAAGCTCGCCGGGGTTCGCGTCATCCATTACATGCACTGATCCCTGAATTTAACTGGATTTGACAACTTTATTAAATAAATACATCAGTGTCGACTGTAAATACAATTTTCTTAGAGCCAAGGAGTAAATAATTGAATAATATAGGGACAAATCACACTGATTGAGATAGCCCCACTGTAAGTTATGAACTTGTGTTATGGGATGAAAAAAAAATGTTATAATAGATACTTATACGGATAAACATCCAAGATCCAGGACAATGTGAAAAAATTGTTTTCAATCTTGACCTGGCCGGGGATTGAACCCAGGACCCTGTGATTCAAAGGCACTTGCAGTACCTCTGCGCCACAGAGGACGCCAAAGTAAGAGTAACCAGAAGTTCATAGTTGGAAAGCCACGCGATCATCACTCACTGAAATTGGTATCATCTGATTGTTTGTCTTTGGCAGTATCATCATCATCACACCTTCTCTGTACTACCGGAGCCATACTTGGCCAGAGCAGGCAGACCTTGCTGGCCAGACTGCCTACACTCCTCGCTGGCCAGACTGGTTGGAGAGGTCTCATTGGTGTTTATGAGCTTTGTTTAGCTTGTGTTTCCTAAGTCGCCTCTTACGACATCCATGGGAAGACTAGGAGTGATCCTATTCTACTCTGCCGGAAACCACACGGCAAATCTAATATATTTGTCTTTGTGCGTGTAAGTAAACAACACTGAAGTCAGATTTTTGTAAGCTGCCTAAAAGGCATCTCACATAGTCTCACGACTGCCATTTGATGAAGACGAGGCAACCAGCTCAAGCAAAGCATCAGCAAAGCAATTTAGAAAACTCTGATTACAGACCACTCTGGTAAGTCTGCCAAAATTGTTTTTGTGTGCATTTCATTACAATCACTTGAATAAGCTCAAATATGAGTAAATTTAGAGTATGTATCTACTAAAAAGTAATAATACTTACTTAGTCGTAGGTATAAATATACATTTTACTCAACGCACGCTCCACAGACATGCAAAACGTGGTTTTTAGGTCTTAAACAGACCTAGGCTCTGTCTACCCCGCAAGGAAAAAGACTTACAGTATGTATGTATACATTTTAAGTATTAAATCTTCCAAACTTTATTTGAAGGTACATCATTAAATCTGTTTTTATTTTCTGTGATAAATTCTAAACATAATGTCTCAGCGCCATTGAATTTAAAAAAAGGCGCCCACCCGTCACCATAATGCCCTAGCATTTGCGCTATCGATCATTTCGAATGTCAGCCACGTCGCCATTGTTTTAAAAATAAGTCGTTTCCTCTTAGCAGATTTAGAAAACACGTCAACCATTGTTTTTATAAACACTCGAAAAGATTAACAATTACATACTTAAGGGTCCGTACTACCTCACACTGCTTTGCATGATTGACTGCATGATATCAATAATAATTAAATACTCAAGTTGAAATAAAAATGTAGCAAAGTTCAGGACTAACTCTGGTAACTATATGACTCAAAAACACGATTGCGTTAAATTTTCTCGATAGAAAAAATTTGCAAAGTTGCCTCCAAATCACGTCTAATTTACTCGGTATATAGCATTATTCACCAAATACATTAAAATTAACCTTGAAACTTTTGATTGTTATTGCATTACAGATAAGGCAGCCATCATATGTTTTCCTTTTTCGAATAACCCTTGAATATTCCTAAAAAACGAAAATATCCAAAGTAGCCAACGCGTTTAGACCATCCGCGTTTGTACCGCCACGCCGCCTGGCATATGTCGGGCTCTTAAGTCGTGATAATGGCATACGTTCTTGGAAGTGATAACGTCTTCACGAATCTAAATCGATGAACACCGGCTGCACGCACGAAATAATATCACGTTCCGTTAGCGAGCGAGAGCGCGGCGGTAGAGAGGCACTGTTCGGGTTATGACGCATCTATCGCTCTTCCACCGTTATCACGTAAAATTATTGTCCGTAAATCGACTTTACAGACAACCAATTTTTTTAGAGAAATATTATACCATGACCGCCCTACCATATATCACTTGGGACAAGGATTCTAACGATACCTTAACAGAAACTGACAAAAGTTAGTGTGGAATAAAGAAACTCACATACTTCATTAACTTTGAAAACATACCACTCCTTTTATGGGCAGTCGTGTAAAATTCTCATATGAATGAAGGTAAGGCAAGTAAGGACGGGAGCGCCTAATGCCTTGGTGGGTCCCTTTGCCGTGGTAAAGTGAGTTTTTTTTCATGCTATAAGAGATATATAAAGGGGGTATTATACCATTCTGAATATCGGATCCGATGAGAGGGACGCCGCTATACGTTCGACACGATACAAGATATCTCCAATCGTATCGCATGTATAGCGGCGTCCCTCATCGGATCCTATCCTATATTCAATAGTTATATAAAATAGGCAGTACTGTAATTACGTAATTGTGTACATTTATTTTGATGATCGATGATGTGAGTACGTCTGACCCCTATCTTGCCTGATGGAAAGCAATTATGAGATTTAGTGCGGTGACACGCAAATCTTTCCTTACGAAGTCGCGGTATATCATCCTAACCGTGTATCAATACCAAATAGTAATTCAAAGCGATCTATTTCAACGTTTCCACGAAATGTATACATAGTTATTTAAATAATAAAATAAATATAATAAATATATACGGACAAATCACACAGATTGAGCTAGCCCCAAATAAGTAAGTTCGAGACTTGTGTTATGGGATACTAACTCAACGATACTATATTTTATAACAAATACATATATATATATACACATCCAAGACCCAGGCCAATCTGAAAAAGATCATTTTCCATCTTGACCTGGCCGGGGATCGAACCCGGTCACTCCGTGTCGCAGGCTGGCGTGTTGACCGCTGCGCCACGGAGCTAGTCAAATAGTATTTACTTACAGTAAGTCGCAGTATTTCTAAGTAACAGTACACAACAGCTTAGCGGTGGTTACATACCTGAAACAAGAGCAATACAAAATAAACAAAGGTTCCATAGAAATGTCTTTATGACTACACACGACGTACAGAATAGCCGGTGTACATTTTCTACGTTTTAATTATTCTATACTCTCTTTTGATATGTAAAGTGCTTTAGGCGTCGTTTACGGAGGCGGCGCGTTGAGCGGTGCGTACTGTCGTAATCTCAAACATATGGCAATGTATGGGTCGGTTCACGAAGAGGCGTTTTCGTGCGTTTGCTTGGGATGTGCCATTTCATTGCGTGATGTACGCCATGCATGGAAAACGCGTTAGGACATTGCAGGCTTGAATCACCTGATTGTCTGATAATAAAGATGATTCCGTGCTTCGGAAGGCACGTTAAGCCGGTGGTCCCGGCTGCCATCTGGTAGTCGTTAAAGGAACCACGTCAGAGGCCGACAGGCGGTTCCGAAGAACTCTTACACCAGGCATGGTCGATTGACCGTGACACCTACTCGAAATTATGATGATGATGCGGCTGTGCACGCGGTGTCGGTGACAGGAGCAGGGACCGGAACCGCTTACCGTAACCGGGGTTTTTGATAGGGTTTTTCATAGAATTGTTTTTAAAAACCCTATCGATACGGTTAGCATATCATTATTGTAACCCTATCAAAACAGTTACCGTATCAATACGGTAAGCATATCATCAAGTTAACTTGATGAAAGGCTGACCAAAAGTATAGAGTTAATGCATGGAAGGTGTTACCCTATCAAATGAATAACCATATCAATAAGGTTATCATATCATTGAGTTAACTTGATGAAAGGTTAACCATAAGAATAGTGTTATTGCATGTAAGCGCATACCCTATTCCAAAAACCGTATGATTGGGTTTTGGAACACCGTCGAGCCATTATAATCTCTATTTGAAACTTCATTAGACCTATTATTGCAAACCTTATGGACGACAGCGCACACGGCGCGAGCGGTTTTGGTCATATAAAGGCCGGCGGGACTTCGTTTGGGAATCTACGCTGCAGGAAGTCAGACAAAAATAAACCTTTTTGCGATATATATTATGCACAAAATACAGACGGTATTTTTGGATTCGGCAAATCTTTTCGGTTAAGTTCACGTAATATTAATTACTAAGACGGCAGAGACGAGTGTCTAAACAAAACACTTTATTCATTGTGTTGTTTTTAACCGACTTCAAAAAAGGAGGAGGTTTCTCAATTCGACCGTATATATATATTTTTTTATGTTTGTTCGCGGATTACTTCGTCGTTTATGAACCGACTTTGATAAATCTTTTTTTGTTAGAGAGGACATATTCCGAGTGTGGTACGATGATAAGGAAACCACGACCTGATGATGGAATCCTAGAGAAATCGAGGAGAACCTTCGAAAATTGTACTGGCGGCTAGTACGTTTGTTACTTTTTTCCTTAGGTATGTTAAAGCACTAATATTTAATGAAGGTCTAGGGTCGATCTGATGATGGAGCGAAAAGGCATTCGAGGGAACTCCTCAACGATTTACAGCAATCACCTGGTGTTTGGGTTTGATTAATTTGTATTGATGAGAACTTTACACATAGATGGGTTGCGACTGTCATTAGAGGTTTGATGATGATGACGAAGGACAGTCAAAGGAACTCCTCAACATTTTACAATAGCTACCTTGTGTTTGGACTTCATTAATTTCTGTTGATGAGAACTTTGCACCCATATGTGTTATAAGTACCATTACAGGTCTGATAATGGAGACGATAGACAGTCGAGGGAATCCCTCAACGATTTACAGCAGTTACCGTTTATTTATGGTTCAATATGCCTATTAGCTTGAGTTGTGATGAGAAAGGTTGATAATACTGGCACCGACTTCAAAATTGTATAAAATACTTATTGAATCATTTCTGATTAACTAAATTACAAAATACGAATTACTTTGTGCTTAGTAAATTTATATTTTACTTTTTAGTCTCCAGTTTGAAGTCGGTTTTTTTTTTTGTTAAAAATTATTTTTATGACATGCAAACTATGTTTAGTACAGTGCGTTTCTTTTTAGGGTTCCGTACCAAAGGGTAAAAACGGGACCCTATTAATTTCGCACCGCCGGCCGTCTGTCTATTTGTCCGTCTGTCACCAGGCTGTATCTCATGAACCGTGATAGTTAGACAATTTAAATTTTCACAGATGATGTATTTGTGTTGCCGCTGTAACAACAAATACTTAAAAAATTCTATTTTTTTAAATAAATATTTTAGGGGGCTGCCATACAGCAAACGTGATTTTCCGATATTGATAACGGCAACAGGTAAACGCTTGAACTATTCACAGAATATTTAGTTATATATTCACTTTAAAAATAATTAATCAAATAAAAATAAAATTAATTTTAAAGGGGGGCTCTCATACAACAGACATTATTTTTTGCCGTTTTTGTAGATAACGGTACGGAACTCTTCGGGCGCGAGTCCGACTCGCACTTGGCCGGTTTTTTCTTTTAATTATTATTAATCCTTACTAATATTATAAATGCGAAAGTGAGTTTGTTTGTTTGTTTGTTTGTTACGCTTTCACGCCGTAACTACTGAACCAATCATCATGAAATTTTGCATACAAGTTCTCTGGAGTACGGAGAAGGACATAGGCTACCTTTTATCCCGGGAAAAAGTACTATTCCCGAGGGATCGACATTGACGCGGGCGGAGCCGCGGGCGAAA
The DNA here is from genome assembly GCA_947532085.1 of Elegia similella. Classification (NCBI taxonomy): domain Eukaryota; kingdom Metazoa; phylum Arthropoda; class Insecta; order Lepidoptera; family Pyralidae; genus Elegia; species Elegia similella. The sequence continues at coordinate 1,419,250 of OX383939.1, forward strand.
GCTAGTTGTTAATATAATCATCATCATCATTTCGAGTAGGTGTCACGGTCAATCGACCATGCACACCCTGGTGTCAGAGTTCTTCGGTACCGCCTCTCGGCCTCTGACGTGGTTCCTTTAACGACTACCAGGTGGCAGCCGGGACCACCGGCTTAACGTGCCTTCCGAAGCACGGAATCATCTTTATTATCAGACAATCAGGTGATTCAAGCCTGCAATGTCCTAACCAAACTGGAAACAACTAAACAAAGTATGCTTCCGGTGGGAATCGAACCCACGACCCCCGGGTCAACAGGCAAACGCCTTAACCACTGGACCACGGAGGCTGTTAAATAATATAATTATAATATAATTATAAGCATAGATTTAAAAAAACCGGCCAAGTGCGAGTCTGACTCCCGCACGAAGGGTCTCTTACCATTATTATGTAACGAGCTCACATAAGACTGTGGTAACCACGGAGTGTGGTAGCTGAAGAAAGATTTATAAAGTCCTACTTAACGAAAGAAATTGGAAAAAAAAAATCCATTTGAGTACCACCATGAGTAGAGCGAGCGCTGGTAAAAAGATTTCATAGGTATATTACCTACTTTGGTTTCCGAGCGCAATAGATACCAAGCAACTTCCTATCGTTCCGCCAAGCGCCGCGCGCTGTCGAACGTAAACACATTGCTATTATTTTAGGTATTATTATTATTAAAGCTACTATGATTTTGTATTTATCTTACTTTACGTGATTCAAAAATTTATATTCGGTAGTTGTTGTACGTAGCTAACAACTGTCTAATTTATAATTCAATTTGTATGAAATTTTAATTCACCGAGTTCATTTATAAGTTTTCAATCTTTAATTGACCGAGCGAGCGAAGCAAGCGAAGCGTCTCAGTTTCCACTGGCCCAAAATTCTTTTGTCCGTCTGTCTGTCGGTCTGTCTGTTCTCGCCTACAGGTCGCATTTCTTAACCGATTCTCATGAAATTTTGTGAGCAGGTTCGGTAATTATATAGAATTTTTTTGTCGTGCCAGTTTTTAAAATTTTAAAGAATGGCGGATATATGGGGGTCCGAAACTTAAAAAAACTCATAGCACAGCTATTTGAAAAAAAAACCTAAAATGTCATTAGACTTTTTTCTTATTCTCATTAAGACGCAACTTTTTTGTCTGAACAACTTTTTTATACGATAAACTTGAACGTGTTTATAGTCAGCAATTTGCCCAAAAGTTGTCTGAAATGGATTTTCTGTATATTTATTATAGAAGTTGAAGTACTTGAAGTGGGAGAGGGAGTGAAATTGAACAACTTTCCCTAAGGAACAAAAATCAAAATATGAAAAATATTTTTTGGCTTAAAGCATGATACTGCGTATTACTTTTATAATTGAAAACACTGAATAAACTTAGAATCCTGAAATACAAATAAAAAACAAATAAAAAAGATTAACATGCTATCCTGTGACTTGAACCCGGGGCTTATAGATGCCGGCCACTTCTTAACGTAAAGTTCGCATGTTTGTCTGTCATAATAGTTGAAAATTAGCGTCCTATTAAAATTTTGACCAATTGGTAACATACGAGTAACAACTATGAAACCGGGTACTTAAACTTTGCCTCCTATTCACCCATGCCAAGTTCACTATTCCGATATTTCCGATCTTGAAGAGGATCACTCCAACTTACTCGTAGTTAATGTGTACAAAATCATACTAAACATGGTGCTCAGCTCAAGGGCCGTGTTTCCATACAAGAGTAGTCCCCTGATTCCTCGCCGGATAGTACCAATAGAGTAATGATTTTTTGCTAAAAAAATCCGTATGTTAATTTTTTTCATAATTGAATTATTTAAAGAAATATGAACCTTCAAAAACATGAACAATTGGTACAAATTTCCGTTGTGTTCAAACATCAAGAAAACAAATTTGGGCAATTATATAAGAGAAAGAAACGCAGAAACACAGCCATAGCTTATTTTAATTTTTAATGCAACTGCAACACAAAACAATTATATGCAAAACAATTATATTGGATTGTAATCGGCTACTCATTAAAATCGGTACAGATATCGCAATTTTAGCCATTTACCGTTCTCCGTCTCATACAAACACCAATATTTTTTCCATGTCATTAAACGAAACACTGCAAAAGTTATCCTCCTTCAAACATATAGTAATTATAGGAGACATTAACATTAATATTCGCCCGGAGAATAACGATTCAGATGCTTTGGAGTACCTAAACATATGTGCTTTCCACGGCTTACTCCCTGCACATACGTTTATCACGCGACCTAAAAGCGGTACTTGTTTAGACCATATCATGGTCAAAACTAACTTTAATTCACTAACATTAGTACCTAACTCAAGCATAACCGATCATAGAGCTGCCCTACTAACATTAAATCGTAAATTACCGAACATTTGTCAAACGCAAATTAAGACAAAATTAGATTACAAAAGACTCGAAGATTACTTATGCAACATAAATTTTGACCTAGTTTATAATACCGCTGATGTGAATACTTGTTTGTCGTACTTGATACAAACTGTTCAACAAGCTATAATAAGTAGCACAACAAAAACATATTTGAATAATAAATATCGAAACATAAAGCCATGGATAACACCAGGGCTCATTCGTTGTATGAGACATAGAGATAAATTACACAAACTAGCAAACAATAATCCGGAAGATCTTGTATTACAGTTATCCTATAAAAGATATCGTAATTTTTGCAATAAACTTCTTAGGAAAGTTAAGTGTATTTACGAAAAAAACGAACTATTAAAAGCCGGTGGCAACAATAGGCAAATATGGCAGACTATAAAACAAGTCACATATACTACAAAAAAGCATGAGTCATCTTCGAGTTTGTTACACGTGCACGCGTCACAGCTGACCTCTGCAAACATTGCAAATTCTTACTTTGTAAGTATAGGTAAAAAATTAGCAGAAAAAGTGAAAAGACAGTCACCTACATTGCCTTCAAGCCCAATACCCTGCTGCTCTCTCAATTCATTTGTGTTGCTAGACACGGATGAAGCCGAGGTGGAAGCAATTATTTCAAACTTGAGGGATAGCTGTGCCGCTGGATGGGATGACATATCTAATCATATTCTTAAACATTTAAAACACATCCTAGTCCGCCCATTAACACATATTTTTAAGAAATGCCTATCGGAGGGAATTTTTCCTAACTGTTTAAAAAAAGCCGTCGTAGTTCCTATTTATAAATCTGGTGACAAAGAGCAGGTTTCAAACTACAGACCTATTTCATTATTGCCCTCGATATCAAAGATTTTAGAGAAAATTATAAACGACAGGCTTGTGACTTATTTGGAAAAGTACAGTTTACTATCGGAAAGGCAGTTTGGTTTTAGGTCTAAGTTATCAACAGCGGATGCCGTTCACAGTCTAACCGACTATTTAGTAAAGGAACTCGATAGTGGCAGACAAACAATAGGAATATTCCTTGACCTTGCAAAAGCCTTCGACACTATTTCCATTCCCATTCTATTGCACAAGCTTGAAAACATTGGCATAAGAGGAAATGAGCTTAAACTGTTCGCAAACTATTTAGATGAACGCACCCAATGCGTCAAAATAGGCAATATTTATAGTTCTGACCTAAAAAATAGTTGTTTTGGAGTTCCCCAGGGAAGTATCTTAGGCCCGACCTTGTTTTTAATTTACATCAATGACCTGTGTAATTTAAATATAGAAGGAGGGAAAATAATTTCGTACGCCGACGATACAGCTCTTCTGTTCTCCGCTAACTCGGTTGAAGAAGTCTTTAAATATGCGCAACAGGGTTTTAATGCCGTAAACTATTGGCTTCAGCAACATCTTCTTACTTTAAACACAGCCAAGACTAATTTCATTCAGTTTTCCATGCGTCATTTGCACTCATCACATTCTCACATAAAAATATATGCACATCACTGTACAAACCCTACAACTAACACGTGTTATTGCCCTGACATTTCTATCACGGACAAAACAAAATATTTGGGTATTGTTATAGACAATACTCTTTCTTTCAAGCATCATATTCAAATCTTAAATGGCAGAATTCGTAAGTTAATATTTGTTTTCAAAAAACTACGCTCTATCGCGGACTCAAAAATAATCAAGCAAGTTTATTTTGCTTTATGTCAGTCACTATTAACTTACTGTATTACGTCATGGGGTGGCATTGCTAAAAGTTCACTACTAACTATTGAGAGAGCACAGCGAGCCATTCTTAAGGTTTCTACACATCGCCCTTTCCTTTTCCCCACAGACCTTTTATATAAATCCTGTAAGGTACTAACAGTTAGGCAACTGTTTATAGTAAGCACAATCCTTAAACAGCACGCCGCACTGCCATTCAGCACTCAATTTACTAACAAAAGACGGAAAGATATCGTTTGCTCAAATGAATTATGTCAAACAAAACACGCCTTCTCCTCACGATTTTTTCTATTCCTTGGTCCACTCCTCTACAAAAGACTTAATAAAAAACTAGGCTTTTATACGTTTACTTATACCGCAACTAAAAAAATACTACAACAAGCCCTATTAAATATGTCCTATGAAGAAACAGAGGAATTGCTAATAGTTTTAAAATAATATTATAGTTATAATATATTATTGTCTCAATATTGTATTATCTCATTATGTATAATTTAATTCTAAGTGTAATTGTTTATGGAGTTTCTAGTATTATTTAGTCTTATAACGCCTGAAATACAGGATGATTTTCATCCTAGCTCAGGCACCTTTAGTTCATATGTCCCTTAATGTATTTATAATGTATTGTAAAATGTGTTTATTATTTGAATAAAGAATTTATTATTTATTATTATTATTATAACACAGTTCTATCCTATCGCAGTTGTTTACGATCCAGATTGTTATTTAAATATTATGTTATTTTGGTTTCTAATAAACTCTTTAAACTCTTAAAAAAAAAATGTAGAAAGAAATTAAATCGGTTAAGTTTTGGAGAAGAAATCAGAGGACTACGAAGCGTTAATTTTGTGTAATTTTTATAAGTATTTTTCGGCCGAGCTGTAGTTATCTCTATCGCACTCTGCGGGGTTTGTTTGGGCACGCGGCGCGACAGCAATAGATATTATAAATATATATTTTACAATTCTCTTGAGCTTAGTGTTTCCTCTTAAAAAAGGGTCTGGTCGGGTCTTCTGGTAAGGGGAACGTAGGTTTAAATTTCCGTTTCCTCTGGTACCTAATTAAGAGCAGCGGGGGTTGGGAAATAGTAACTGAAGGAAATCATCCTTTAGTCAATTAGCATATCAGTAACAGATATATTTTAGGGTACTGGAGGGCAAATGTGGATGTTGGTTGTAAGGGCTCCGAGGTCTACTGTTCTCGCAGAACCACTAGTTTATATACGTCAAAAATATATTGTAGTTACCTTATCTATAATAGGTGTGCTATTTTCAAACCAACGACTTTTCTAAATGACAGATTTTTATATGGAAACTTCTACGTCTTTATCGAATCGCCCGTTCACAAATAGTACCCCTAAAACCACGCACCCTTTCCTTTGTCTCACACCCCCGCTAATTTTCGGGAAAGTCGTGGAAAGTGACTTTATTATTATTTATTTCTGGCATTATTTAGAATAAAAATATTATACGTCAATCGGCTCCCTTAGTCTGGGTGAAATGGATATTGACTTCCTATGGCGTTATTGTTGGAACGAATCCCAGGTCTGGTGGCAGAACCTTTTCATGCTGCTAGTTTAGCACCTTGTTAAAGTCCAAATACCATCTGTACTTCGCCGCAAGGTTCGCAAGGAATTTAATATCATTATGCTCATAAATAAATGTGAGTAATAATACTTCAAATGATTACCATATTATTTAATCAACATTTAGTACTATTTATATAATTATACTTTATTAAAAATACAATTTAAAACATTTTTGAATCAATTATAGTTTTTGAAAGACGAATACGCGGAATAAGTGTTAGGGAGGCACAATCGGCCTAAACGTTCGGCTTGTGACGCATCTATCTATCTTCCACCATTATCACGTAAAATTATCGTTCGTGAATCGACTTTACAGACAACCACATATGTTTTTTTTATTGGCATATTTTAAAATATTATATGAGTGGTCGCAAACCAGCTCACTAACGGTCGTAGTCTGATGAAAGTGGTCACAAAACGTTTCCACTTTTTCAGCATTTTTATAATAAAAGTGAAGTTTTTAAATGTAATGATGAAAATATGTGCCGCGCGTGCGCGTTCCAACCCTAAACTCAGAGTGTAAATAAACATAAAATATGTTTCTTTTCTTGTGATTTATTAAAATAATATGTTGTCATATTTTATAGATTTAAAATTAAAACGTTTAAAGCGTATCGTAAGTTCAACATTGCAAATCACCAAAATAAAAAGCTTGTCATCATTTTAATGGAAGGGATTTACTTGATAGATTGACAGCTAATCTATACTAATATTATAAAGCTGAAGAGTTTGTTTGTTTGAACGCGCTAATCTCAGGAACTACTAGTTCAAATTGGAAAATCATTTTTGTGTTGGATAGTCTATTTATTGAGGAAGGCTTTAAGCGAAGCATCAATAAAGAAATGTTTTGGAACCGGGGGAAAATTATTCATCTATACTAAGAAAAAACTAATTAATCACTAGTGGTTTTGTGAGAACAGTAGACCTCGCGAACCCTTACAACCAACATCCACATTTGCCCTCCAGTGCTCTAAAATATATCTGTTACTGTTATGCTAATTGACTAAAGGATGATTTCCTTCAGTTACGTCGTCATAGTTACTACGCACCATTTTCATACTTGTCATACCATAGATTTGCATTTACGACATCATACTGAATGCACTAATTCTAAAGAATATACAGAAAATCGATTTCAGACAACTTTTGGGCAAATTGCCGACTGTAAACACGTTCAAGTTTATCGTATAAAAAAGTTGTTCAGACAAAAAAATTGCGTCGTAATAAGAATAACAAAAAAGTCTAATGGCATTTTTGTTTTTCTTTTCAAATAGCTGTACTATGAGTTTTTTCAGTTTAGAACCATCATATTTCAGCCATTTTTAAAAATTTCGAAAGTATGGCTCGACATAAAAATCTGCTCATATTACCAAACCTGCTCACAAAATTTCATGAGAATCGGTTGAGAAATGCGACCTGTAGGCGAGAACAGACAGACAGACGGACAAAAGAATTTTCGGCCTGTCGAAACTGAGACGCTTCGCTCGCTCGGTCAATAATAACTGAAATTGCCGCGGACGAAGTCGCGGGCAACAACTAGTTATCAATATTTTGCTTTGTTTTATAAGGAACAACAGCAAATCTTTCTATTCTGTGATGATATATACATTACAATTTCTGTCTTAATACAAAGGCCGTAAAAACTGTTTATCTGCAACCATTTAATCACATGGACATATACTCTACACTTCCTATATACCTACTTGTAAATTTTCATCAGAAACTGACACAAACCTTTTTTTCCCCCCACGCCGTTTACTAGCTGCAACTAACATAGGTATTCTGTGCTTTCAGGCTTACAGACACCACATCAAAATTTAACGCACAGTTACATATACTACAATTAGGATATTCCATATTTATATGTATTTCTTTTTCATACACGGCGCAATCGGTACCTATTCGTTACGACACGTCCGCCGCGCCGCTGCCGGCCTCCCGCTGGCGCCTCGCTCCTTCCTCGCCCCGCACCAACCACGCGTATACTGCATCGCGGCCGCGAAATATTATTCGCGCGTATTTACAATTGAATTTTTAATTTCTGCTCATGCTAAAATACTAGTAGCTTTTAGATTTTGCCGACAGAAAAAAAGAAAAATAAATACCAATAACTTTATTACTTGTACCCTCATCTGTATTCATGTTGATTATCGATATTTGGAAAAAACCGGTCAAGTGCGAGTCGGACTCGCGCACGTAGTGTTCCGTACCGTTATCTATAAATACAGCAAAAAAATCTTTTTTTTTGTAGTGAATATATAACTGAATATTCTGTGAATATTTCAAGCGTCTTCCTGTTGCCGTTATCAATATCGAGCAAAAACAAGCAAAAAAATCACGTTTGTTGTATGAGAGCCCCCTTAAATATTTATTTTATTCTATTTATTAGTATTTGTTGTTATAGCGGCTACAGAAATACATCATCTGTGAAAATTTCAACTGCCTAACTATCACGGTTCATGAGATACAGCCTGGTGACAGACGGACAGATAGACAGACAGACGGACATCGGAGCGAAATTAACAGGGTCCCATTTTTACCCTTTGGATACGGAACCCTAAAAAGAACTAAGTGCAGCACTATGCGTCCTGCCGTCTTTCACTAACAATGGATTTTGAAGTTTTAAATGAAGGATAAATATATAATATGTAAATAAAATTAACTTGCATTACCTAAATGTGAAAAGTGCCAACGCGAAAGTTTACTTTAATATTAATGGCATGTTTATAATTTCACAGTAAAACCGTACAGTTTTTAATTGTCGAGACAGTTCAAATAAACATAGCCTCTGTTCAGCGTCTGTTCAATTCCGAACATAAATAAAGGCTTTGGTTAAAAACGTGCTGAAATGCGCGAAAGAGACAGGCAATAATCAATAAGGTTAACCTTATGATTAAATACACAATCGTTAGGGTTTCAAGTTGATTGAGTTAACTTATTAATAAAGTTAATCAACGATATTGTTAACCATTTGATAGGGTTAATCCAATGATAGGGTAAACCTTATGATAGGGTTTTACACATGAAAGGGTTACCTAATAGATGTGGTTAACCAGTTAATAAGGATAACCGTTCGATAGGGTTATCAAATCGTTGGAGTAACCCTATTGTTGTGATGAGCATATCCATTGGGTAATCATATCATAGGGTTTCTTTATTAATCAGATTAGCCCCGAACCCGGTTTTCCGGTCCCTGGACAGGAGGTGTACGGGGTGAAGTGATTGACACAATATGACTATGATAATCAATTAAATCTAATCAACTAAAGTATCTAAACAACCAAAAACCCTATTTGGGGGCCCTAGACCAATAATGATAGTTCCCTTTTCTTTACGTTGCGTGTACTATATATAGCGGATCTTGGCGCGGACTTCGACGCCACGCTCAACGCACCACCTGACGCGTCGCCTGACACGCCGCGCAATGATATTAACAATATTATACACTGAATAGGACACAGACTTCATCCGTCTTGTTATAAAACGTGGACTAAAACTCTTCCATGCTGGGAGAAAAAAGAACGTAGAATGTACCAGATGATTTTCTTCCCGCGCAGATCTTAAAAGCCGATCGAGGGATTGGGCTAAAATTTGTGGAATTATGTTAATAGGCGATGTCGCTAGCAACCACCAACCCATCACTATTTTGATCCATCTAAAGGCCCTCCAACATGCTAAATGTGGCCATAAGGTCTTATAGACCTAGGCTCTGTCTACCCCGCAAGGGAAAAAGACATCATAATCATCATCATTTCGAGTAGGTGTCACAGTCAATCGACCATGCACACCCTGGTGTCGAGAGTTCTTCGGAACCGCCTCTCGGCCTCTGACGTGGTTCCTTTAACGACTACCAAATGGCAGCCGGGACCACCGGCTTTACGTGCCTTCCGAAGCACGAAATCATCTTTATTATCAGACAATCGGGTGATTCAAGCCTGCAATGTCCTTACCAAACTGGAAACAACTAAACAAAGTATGCTTCCGGTGGGAATCGAACCCACGACCCCCGGGTCAACAGGCAAACGCCTTAACCACTGGACCACGGAGGCTGTCAGGAAAAAAGACATGATACTATGTATGTGGACAAAAATTTGCAACCGAACGAATATTATAAATGCGAAAAGAAGTTTATTTGTTTCATTTTCACGCATTAACTACTGAACCGAAAATCATAAATTGCAAACACGTTGTCTGGTGTACGGAGAGGGACACAGACCACCATGACGTCATAAACTCTGTTCTAGAGGAATCGCCATTACCGCGAGCAGAGCCGCGGGTAAAAGAACAAAGTACCAGGCAATCATAAATAAAGCGAAACGTAAGGTATTGGTTCCACGCGTTCACCTTGGGACCACGGACGGCGCCTACGCAATTTTGTGCATACCGTTTATTTTCCGTTTGACAATAAGACAATAACGATGCAAGTTTCAACTGTTTCATTGGCATCATTTCGCAAGCGGTTATTTTACTGTCGTTATTTCGCTTTGTAAACCCTATTTTCCGCAAATAAAGATTAACTGGATAACTGTCTTAAAATGGGACTGATAATTATATATATACGGTCAAATCACACAGATTGAGCTAGCCCCAAAGTAAGTTCGAGACTTGTGTTATGGGATACTAACTCAACGATACTATATTTTATAACAAATACATATATAGATACACATCCAAGACCCAGGCCACTGAAAAAGATCATTTTCCATCTTGACCTGGCCGGGGATCGAACCCGGTCACTCCGTGTCGCAGGCTGGCGTGTTGACCGCTGCGCCACGGAGCTAGTAGTGATGGATCATTCTCCTTTAGTTCCATGGAACTATTTGCCGATGGAAATAGTGAGAATGATCGGGACTGACGTGATGTTGCATCACTGCAGTTTAGTTACACTGTGGCGTTACTACTGTTCACTATTCTGATTCATTTTAGGATAGGATTTTTTTATTCTTTGTCAGATGCAGTAGGAGTGATTCTCTAGAAATGGTTGTACAGTCGTACGTTACAGATCCACAATTACGATACGATCGATTACGATTCGATTCAATACCGAATTGGGTCAGGTTGTTAGACGTGAGTCTAGGTTCAAAATTGTAATTTTTGTCGATTTGCTATTTTTGGCTTATAATAAAAAAGTTCAATAAAGAAAGGTATTTAACTAAGAATAATTGTAAGTTGAAGAACATGTATGAAAGAAACTTCGATCCTGACCAGGGCGCCATGATCATACTCCTTTTTAGAGTTCCGTACCTCAAAAGGAAAAAACGGAACCCTTATCACTTGGTTGTCCGTCTGTCTGTCTGTCAAGATCCTTTTTCTCAGGAATGCGTAGCGGTATCAAGCTGAAATACATATCAAATACTCAGATCTACTGTCTCTTAGAGCTGTACAAAAACAAACTTCTAAGCCAACGCAATCAAAAGATACAGCTGGTTATGTTATGCCGCAAAGGAATCAAACCCTGACTTCACATGAACTCAGAATTTTGAAATTTGGTACGAACCAACGTGTTATAGCACAGATAAATATACCTAAGGTTGACCTTGACAGGCGCTGACACAGGGCCTCAATGTGACAACAAAAATAGTCAAGTACATAATTCGACCTATTGAATGAAAACATTTTTAATTAATAAACAATTCAACTTAATATAAACATAAGTACATAATTTAAACTAGACAAATGACAAACTTAAGTCATCGTTGAATGTCTGTATTTTTTAGAAATAATGCTTTTATAATTACTTTGTATTTGTAATAAAATCTTTTAAAATGGTCCACGTAAAAAAAGGGCCTATGTACTACATTTGTATTACGTAACAATGGTGTGCTTTTCTTAAGTATATGAAGTCACATTGCATAGGGCCCTGCTGGACTCTGTTGAAGATTCCTTGAAGTTAATACATAAATCGAGAGGTACATTGCAACAAGTAACGATTGCTATTATCCTTACTAATATTATAAATGCGAAAGTGAGTTTGTTTGTTTGTTTATTTGTTTGTTTGTTACGCTTTCACGCCGTAACTACTGAACCGATCATCATGACATTTTGCATACAAGTTCTCTGGAATACGGAGAAGGACATAGGCTTTCATCCTGGGAAAAAGTACTATTCCCGAGAGATTGACATTGACGCGGGCGGAGCCGCGGGCGAAAGCTAGTTTTTATATATTTCTATCGTAATACAACCGAGGGCCCCGCTGGATGGACGAGTTGATTTTTTTAAATTTCTATCAAAACGGTAGAGGTACATTGGATATTGTCAATAAATTCGTGAGGTACATTGATTAAACTAAGCATTGCCACAGGGTTTTTCAGTCTAGCTCACTTGGCCCCGCTAGATCGAAGCACATCATTCAAATGATCACAAATAATAATGGATTTAAAATGCATCATTCTTTCGAGGTAAATTTTGATTTTATGAGTATTCGTTAATTGAAGTAAAAAAAAACTCGATTTGAATCGGTAGCAGTGAACTGATTCTTTGATTAGTACTCGTAGTATCCTTGTATTATATCTCCATCTCTATCATCCGACCCATCTCAAGACCATTAATTAGCTCCAGTAAAGTAATTTATAAGCTTGTCAATTCCCACTGCTAGGCAAAGACCTCCCCTTTCTGTTTCCCCACTTCACAATCTGGGACTGCCATCCAGTTAAAAACCTTTCTATATCGTATATCTAATCACCATCTCCTCAGTCTGTCTCTCTTCCTTCGCCTCTAGTACCCGTAGAAGTAGCCTTTTGGCTCCATTTGTTTGGATTCATGTACGAATAACATGTCCTGTCCATGTCCACTTTAACATGTATACATTGCAATAGGCGATGCGGCTAGCAACCCATCACTATTTTGATTCCGTTTTCCACCTTTAGACCCACCAACACACTAAACGTGGCCTTTTGGTCTTATGACCTTAGGCTCGGTCTACCCCGTAAGGGTTAAAGACGTGATACTATTTATATATGTATGTATTGCAAAATATCCGCACGCGGCTATACCATACAATTTATACACGGTGAAATTTTGATCGTTTTGGACCCTTAAAGGGGTGACTCAGACCATCAATATGAACAACTTTTTCTATGGGACCAATTCTGGGAACTCGAAAAAAAATTTCGTCATTTCCATACAAAAGAGTCCCGCCGCCCGGCCAGTTAGTATGGGAATGTCGAATTTCATTTTGAGTTCTTAGCATTGTTCCCATAGGAAAAGTTGTTCATTTTGATGGTCTGAGTCACCCCTATAAGGGTCCAAAACGATAAAAATTTCAGCGTGTATAGTCTGTTATCTTCTCTTTTTTATTTCTTACTTTAGTTGTATGTTTTCATCTCTTTAACAATATATAAACCGCACCGCTTAGCACAACATGAAAGAACCGAATGTGTTCCACAAGTCAAAGAACCAAAATATTAAACGCGTATTTCATTCAGACGGACAGAAATAGCTTCGTTGTTTAACTTTTACAGTAGAAGTGTTATTGTTAATCTTCACCGAATTGCATTCGCGAATCGCGATATACAAACTGCATCTCTGACTCACTGAAGCGAACAAAGGACCGGCTGACCGATGCACATGGACGCCATGCCACCAAAATAACCGAGTAGCTGTGAGGTGAGACTCATTTTACTCGTATGAGTATGACTGACAAAGGAGGTTGTGTCGACAAGTTTAGTTGTTATTCTTATCTCGCCAAATAATGTTTTATAATCTCGTCAAACCATCCTAATCCAAACTAATCATCAATACTAATATCATCAATATCTATACTTCTATACTTATACTTATACTAATATTATAAAGCTGAAGAGGTTGTTTGTTTGAACGCGCTAATCTTAGGAACTACTGGTTCAAATTGGAAAATTATTTTTGTGTTGGATAGTCCATTTATTGAGGAAGGCTTTAGGCTATAAAACATCACGCTGCGACCAATAGGAGCGAAGCATCAATTAAAAATGTTTTGAAAACGGGGAATAATTATTCATCTGTACTAATCAATCATAATAACAGAAATTGCCGCGGACGAAGTCGCGGGCAACAGCTAGTATATTATAAAGCTGAAGACTTTGTTTGATTGTTTGTTTGTTTGAACGCGCTAATCTTAGGAACTACTGGTTCAAATTGGAAAATTATTTTTGTGTTGTAGTCCATTTATTGATGAAGGCTTAAGGCTATAAAACATCACGTTGCGACCAATAGGAGCGAAGCATCAATTTTTTTTTTTAAATCGGGGAAAAATTATTCATCTATACTAATAAATCATAATAACAAATTGCCGCGGGCGAAGTCGCGGGCAACAGCTAGTTAATAATAAATCTGTAAGGGTCGGTCATGGAGTAAGTTACTTTGTTTTCAGAGATATCGTGTTTATAAGCTCTATACATGATACTGAAACTAAATTGAGGATTTTTAGATTTTTTTTCTGTATGTATAACTCTTAAACGAATTAACTGAATTTTTTGATTAAAACTAACGCGAGATAATACCATTATTTATATGTGAATTACGGGTTACTCACGTACGAAGTCAGCTACAGGCCGACATGTTTGCCGCCCACGCATGCCGCGTCGCTCGTCACTAGTGTCAGTGCGAATCGGGACGACTCCGTGCGCCAACGTTGCCAGAAGGTTACATTTCTTACATTTTTCGTAACTTTTGACCTCCTCGCGTAACATGTAAGTAATTTTTAGATTTAAGGCATTTTTCGTAACTTTTGAGAATAACGAGATTTGTAATACTAGATTTTTATTGAAATTAAACGCATTCAATTTGAACGCACCTTAAACTGGCGCGTCTAACAAGTATTTCACTCCATATTACACTCAGAGATAGCTCTGAATAGAAAGTGCCATTTTATCATATCATCTAAATAGTCTTGTTAATACGTAATTTTGGCACTCCAGCCAGATTATCCAGTAAGGTATAGACATCGTGACGATCTAGATGTTAGATTTTTCTTTTGTGTTTTGTTAAAGACAGACTTAAATATGACGCAGACTATAATAATGGAACAGGGCAGGTGGGTACAGCGTAGGTGGCCTCTTCTTTATTATAAACAAAAGTCACTGCCGGTATACTTGACCGATTAGATGCCGCAAAGCGTTATGCTATATGGGGGGGGTCATGGAGTCATGACCCACCCCCCTGGGCTGGGTCCAGGACCTAAGTGGACCACTAATTAAAATTTTATTTATTATGTAATAATTTTAATTATACATTTTTTTTAATATTCATCCATAAAAACGTACCCATTGATATAGATGAAGTGATAACGCTTTTCGGACGAAGAGGTACAAGAAAAATTGATTTTGTCATTTTAATATATGTTTTTTTAAGTACAGTAAGTACTTACATAGGTACATTAATAAAATACCCACTTTTTACACTTTTTACTTGTATCTATGAAAAAAATTATATTATAACTTCTTGTGACTTGATCACGACTCTCTGACCCCCTTGGCACCAAAGCTGGATCCGCCCTTGGCTATACTTCGACCCCAATAGAGTCTGGCCATCGAAACGTGATACTGAGATTGAGTTTTTAAATTGTTAAAATGTAGATATGGCAATCCCTTATGAACTAGGAATAAACAATCTTGATAATATAATTAATTGATTTAATTCTTACACACTGAGACTACTATATCATACGTATACATAATACTCAACAAAAAAAGAAACAACAGTTCTGTTTGTTTAGTAACCATCGTTTATTTAAAAATAAAAACAAAAAATAATTATCTAAATGAAGAACTAAACCTAGTTTAGGTATCATATTCAAAATCAGATACCAAAAATTCGATTGGCTCCTCAGTAACACTGCTCAAATCACTATTACTGATTACATTTATTATAAACGGCTATAATGTTGTGACGATTCTATCTCGTTCTATATATTTCTGTTCCACATGCATTATATGATCAGTGCATTTTTTCCAGTCGTCTGAAGTTACGGTCCCAAATTCGTCTGAAATCGCTATTTCTACGTCTTTAACAGTAAGACTCATATTTTTGCTGCCAACTTTTCGCAATGGTAAGGGGGCAACCGAAAACGTCATGACCATTTTCTTTTAAAATTGCATCGACTTCATACTTTGGCTCGGTCTTGTGTCTGTGCACCAGACACATCAACTGACTATTGGCCTCTAGTTGTTGTGAACTCTTTACAGCATTTATAATGTTATTTAAGCTGCTATCATCGTTATAGGCTTTGTCTCTCATTTTCCAATACCATCGGGACATAACCTCTATACGTAGGAGATGTTACTCTTTCGCCAATAATAAAAGCACAATTTAACTAATAATATTTCGAGTCCAACGAAATATGTCTTCCAACCATGGAAAACTATTCACCAAATATGTATCAAAATCGTTTGAGTGCACTAACCTGTCGCAGAAATGATTTCATGGAAATATTGTTTTTTCTCGCGAAAAATAGAGGCTCGTTCTTTTTGTTTCGCTTTATATTTACACACCATTGTATGAATTAACTTCCTCGCTGAACTTTAGATAGGTTTCGACATATTAACACAAAATATCAGTTTATTATTTCGAAAACTGACACAGCGTGACAGCCAACGTACTACGGTTTGACAAGTGCTACGTATTGCCATATAAAGAGTTCTGTTTCAAGGTCAATATCACGTTTCGATGGCCAGACTCTAACACGTAAATTAAAAAAAAAATACAATAATGTAACTTTTGCTACAAAAATGTAACATTTCAGGAATCGAAACGTAACTTACAACTCAAGGGCCCTGGCAACACTGCCGTGCGCGCGTCTCGGTTCACATTCGCCCTGAGGAAGACCTCCGGATGAGGTTGAAACATGTCGGCCTGTAGCTGACTTCGTACGTGAGTAACCCGTAATTCACATATAAATAGAATTAACTGAATCTTATAAAACTTGGTAGATATACATTTAGGCGTACAGGACACAGGATAGGCTACTTATTATTCTTTCTCCTGTCACGATAACACGCGGCCCCCTACAAATATAACATAAAATGTACGCGAACGAAGTCGCGGGCACTGCTAGTATAATAATAAATGCGAAAGTGAGTTTGTTTGTTGTTTGTGACGACTTCAGCCTATCTACTGAACCGATCGTCATCATCAATTTTGCATACCCGTTGTCTGGGGTACGGACAAGAACAAATGTACAGTTTATCCCGGGAATAGTACAGTTCCCTAGGGGTCCAAATTGACGCGGGCGGAGCCACGAGTCAAAGCTTGTGTTTTATAAAAGGCTACTTTTACACTACTACTGTAATGGACACCATATTGCTAAAGGAAAATCTATTGTTTTTAAGATTGTTACACATTTAAATTAAATCATTAGTTTTAGCATTAAACTACTAGTTTTATCGCGTTTATTACATTTTTTCTTTTATTACGATACGTTTGCAAGACCTTCAGACACCGTGAGCCATTACTGCGTACATCCGGAACGTTATCATTAAATATTGTAGGCGGTAGTTTTGATAATTCTTATAACACAAAAGACAAATGACAACTTAGTCTATCTGCGACCATGAAACTGAATTTTTGTAACGTTAGGTGTAAAAATAAACGCGATATAACCATATAATGTGATGAAATTTAAATTAAAAATGTATTAGCTTTATTATAGTTTCATTTAACTTGTCTATCGCGCTAATCAACGTTTATTTCAGTTAAAACAGCCTAGTTCTACAACAATACCACAGAGAAAGTACTATAAAGAAGGAAGAATACGATATTCATTACTATCAAGAGACAATACCAACAATTACCCACGTATTAATTTTATCCTGTACCAGCTTTCGCTTGCGGCTCCGCCCGCAATGTCGATCGGGAACAGTACTTTTCCCGAGATAAAATGTACCCTATGTCCATCTACGTACCCCAGATAACGTGTATTCAAAGTTTCATGATAATTGGTTCAGTAGTTACAACGTGAAAGCGTAACAAACAAACTCACTTTATCTCACTGTATTTATAATATTAGTTAGGATTTGGAGTTTATTTTCCCAACATAATCACTTTTAAATTGTTGGGGTCCGTACCCTAAGCCCCGATGTCTGTCCGTCTGTCACTGGGCTGTATGAATATACAGCATGTAAATTGACCCTCGACGTTTTCTTAAAGGGGCGACTCAGCCCATCAATATGAACAACTTTCTCTATGAGAACAATGCTAAGAACTTTAAAAAACTCGACATTTCCATACAAACTGGCCGGGCGGCAGAACTCTTTTGTATAGAAATGCTGAAATTTTTTTGAGTTTCCATCTTAAGTGTGTGTGATAATGACATTATTTCTAGCAATGCATATTTTTATTCTTTGAATTCTTAGTTATGTTTTATTTGTGTAATTTATGAAAAAAATAAATATTTTAACTTACTTCCAACAAATTATTTCAAAACAAAAACGACACAGTTAACAGGTAACAACATAGCGAGGTTCGTGGAAACTGTTTATATGGAAACCGACTATGCTCCCGAGAAGTCCTCCTCAGTATAAAATTAGAAAAGACAGGAAACCCAGGGACAAATGAAAGTACACTTACTCAGTACCAGGACACAGGTAACTAATTAAAAAATCTAAGATTATTTAGCAAAATATGCTGAGACTTCAAGAAATACGATCGAGTTCACAACAGTTGAGCGTATCTGTTGATCCAGCTGCGTGGAAATATGTTAAGGCTGCCGGAGAAGGCGTGACGAAAGTTGAAAAAGATTGTCTTGTACTATTGATATATATGCCGGCAGAGGCAATATGGGAATACCAAGAAAGGAGAAACTTTAGGACCAAAGCTAATTATTTATTTGTAGATCAGACGATTAAAATCTATAGAAATAATGATACATACATACATGCATATGATCACGTGTTTATCCCTTACGGAGTAGACAGAGCCTAAAGTCATAAGACCGAAAGGCCACGTTTAGCGTGTTGGTGAGCGTTAAGGTGGAAAACGGAATCAAAATAGTGATGGGTTGCTAGCCGCATCGCTTTTTGTCATGATTCTTTAGATTTTCGCCTATTCCCTTGACCGGCTTCTACGGTCTGCGCGGGAAGGGAAGCAGCTGGCACATTCTACGTTATTTTTTTCCTCCCAGAACAGCATGGAAGATTATAATGGAAGCAGAAGTTATGATGGGTCGAAAAATATTGGTTTAATTGGGCAATCATAATAACATTGGCGAATTGACTAAAGCTCTTTTCAAAAATGCTTATCAAGAAAGAGTGTTTTTGCAGTTGCAGAGCAGAGCGAGAGGATGATGTATGTCGCAAACTAAATTGCCATTACTGCGATCAATAATTTACATTGTTTCCATCATCACTGACGACTAAATTTTTCAATTTAATAAGGACATAAACATCTGGCACACACGATCTTAATTAGGCCCTTTCTTTGGGCATTCAGAATGGTCAGTGACCACTGCGACCAGGCCGTAAACAGCCACGGAGGACCAGTTCTTCAGGTCCTGTGCTCACCCGAGCGAACTACAAGTATATCAATGTAGAGACCAAGCTTTTTATCAACCGCTTCCGATGGGAGTCATTTTTTGGTAATTCAGAGTAGCCAATGACCACTGCGAGCCTGCCGTAAACAGCAAGGGAGAACCTGTTCTTCAGGTCTTTGCTCACCCGATCTAAGTAATCGAAACACAAGTAATCTGTGTAGAGACTAATATTATTTATTTATTTTACCTTGTATGTATTATCATTATAGACCAGGCGATTGCGACAGAGCAAATTTCTCTTTGATCGATATGAAGTCGTATTTCTTTATACCTTCACACGTCACGTCATTCAAGTCACAAAAAATCATCATCATTTCGTGTAGGTGACACGGTCAATCGACCATGCACACCCTGGTGTCAGAGTTCCTTGGAACCGCCCTTCGACCTCTGACGTGGTTCCTTTGACGACTTGGTAGTCGTCAAAGGAACCACGTCAAGGAACCACGACCAGTACAAGTCACAAAAAATATCACCTACATGCCGAATGTCAACTATCGAAATTGACATTTTTATTTTTCCCGGAAAATGTAAAAACGAGATTTCCAACCATTAACAAGTAATTTTAAATAGTTTTAAGTTAACACTCGCTTGGAAAATTATTTTCCCAGTGAGCCTGTAAGTTGCCTCACCTTAGCGCAGTTGTAAGAACCTTTTGACTTCTATATTTTCATCATGTAAGACTGTGGGAGCCCTATGTGGAGGTATGAATAAGACGACTGATGAATGTTAAATAAGTAGTACATAATTTATTAGCCAACATACAGAATTTATATACAGATTTATTTTAGTTTAAAGTTACTATTTCGTTTTTGGAATTGAACCAATCAGCGTCGCGCGGCTGCGCCCGCGGCTCGGTGTCCCGGGTGTGCAGCAACGTAAATAGTGCGCGCTC
Source organism: Elegia similella (assembly GCA_947532085.1). NCBI lineage: Eukaryota > Metazoa > Arthropoda > Insecta > Lepidoptera > Pyralidae > Elegia > Elegia similella. Next base: position 1,439,397 of record OX383939.1, read on the forward strand.
GCCGCGGCGCTCTCAGTGTTAGCCGGGCCGGGCGTCGGTACAGATGTATGCCACAAGACCAAACCACACGTGAGAAAAGAATGCTTTTGCACGTACGCACTAATTTATTGACTCTTATTAAAATTGTCCAATATGTTTTGTATGTATAGTGTTGGCCACATCCACAGACGAAAAAAAAACAATAAGCAACAATACAGCATTACAGCCGATCCCGGACTTGGAATCCCAACAGCGGAGAATGCAACTGAACGTCTTCGAATTCCGATCCCAAAAGAAAGATTGCAGTAGCGCGGGTGTAAAAGGCTTACACTCTGTAGTTTATCTCCTCTGTACAAACACCTAACATGATAGTTGCAAAACAAATACTCACCGGTGTTGTGAAAACGGCTTATCTGATATTATAATCCAAACCTGTATTGTTTGCGCGCATAAATTTCATTTACGTTACAGTATAAGTTATTATGAATACTGTATTTATTAACTAACGAGGTCCTGTTCGCAATTTCGTTCTCAATTAAAAATATTTGTTGTTTATTCGAGAGAACGAGCATTGTGGCCTAGTCATCATGCCAGCCTGCCACACCGGAGGTCAAGGGTTCGATCCCAGGTCAAGATGGAAGTTGATCTTTTTCAGATTGGCCTGGGTCTTGGATGTTTATCTATGTATTAGTTTTAAAACATAGTATGGAACTTACTTTGGGTTAGCTCAATCTGTGTAGTTTGTCCATACTTACATGTTTATTTATTTATTCAGTTTATAAACTTTTATTTGAGTTATTTTGTCGTTATTTAGAAACAAACATAAAAAAGAAAAGTTCTTACTTTTCTTATGGGACAAGTGTTGGGAACTCAAAAAAAAATGACATTCTCATACAAATTGACCTAAGGTAGCTAAAATTTTTGGTATGGAGATGTCGAACTTTATTTTGAGTTCATGCCGACTGGCTAAATCGCCCCTCTAAGGGAATAAAGTGTTCAATTAGCCTGTTTACAGGCTAATTGAACACTTACTAACATACAATAGATACATATACTGAAAACAACACACTCCTTTTTTGGGCAATCGTTTAAAAATAGATAAGACTGGATTCGATCATTCGATACTTTAAGCAAATGTTAATTGCGAAAGAGAAGGCAAGGGATATAATAACAAATGCATATGACAAGTGCCCACGTACGACACGCAAAAGTACGCATGCTACTTTTGCGTGTCAGTTTGTTAGTCTGTTCATTTCTCAGTAAACGTGGCCTAATGATTGCACCGTTGGCTGTCAGATAAGGACATAACCGTGTGTCTGAATGTTGATCGTTACAACACAATATTTCTTCATTTCATACGAAACGTCTTGTCTGAGTAATTTCCCTTTCCTTTGAATAACATTCTATTAATCTTCACTTGATAATTTGTTAACAATACAAGACGTCAAAAAGAGAGTTTGTGAATACCCTCAATTAGCACTCGAACTTGATAGATGAGGGCCGTCTGCTTTGTTATCAATCACCCAGGCAATTTACCTGTTTGTTTGTGAGACAGGTAAACGCGTGCTCATCGCGCAAATTGGATTGAATACAATACCTAATTTACGTTAATGTGAAAGACCTTGATAGTGACGCACAGAGCTATTTTTATTGGAAAATTAATCGATGTCTATGTTTCTAACAATATACGTGGGAGAGTAACATGACATCAGCATGGATAGCGCCGAATGTAGAAAAGAGTCGGGGCCGGAGCATACATCTAAAAAGCTGGGACTACTGAGACAAAAAAATCTTACTAGTTCCCATGGACCTAAGAATAATATGGACCGGGCGTGAGGAACGTCAAAGTGAAGCAAACTTTGGTTACATGTGTGCAGTATAGGGTGACCATTGTCATCAAAAATTACCCAATAATTAGAGTAAATAAATTGTGAGTGGTACTGATGCCTAGTAGAACTAATATTATTTATATTTTTTTTACAAAACGTAACATCTGTATCAGAGAAGTATTATGAATTTAGACATAATGATCCAGAAGGGCAACTGTGAATCAGTCTCATCTTTGAGCGACCTTAGACGTTTTGGGGAACTCGATTAAAGGAATAAAAGAACGTAATTATAGATATAATTTTTATTTTATTGTTTTAAGTTAATAAATAACAATACATATAATTTTACTTACAGAAAAACAAACCCTCGAGGCCTTATATTGGTGGTAAATTTTAAAATTACTTTTTTTATAATTTTGCAGATTTATAGATTCAGTAGTAGTGTCATCAATAAATCAACAATATCAAATTCAGAAATTGTTCAAAGTTAAAATCTTTTATTCTGACGTCGACAAATGAGAATAAAATACTTTCACATTTACATATAAGTAAAAAATATAGACATTGAATATCTCTATCTATAAAAAAAACTGCATCAAAGTCCTTTGCGTAGTTTTAAAAATCTAAGCATACATAGGGTCAGACGGACACAGCGGGAAGCGACTTTGTTTTATACTATGATCCCGAAATTGACGCCACTTTTGTGATCTACACGCCAAATCACCTCGAAAATATCACCCCTGTTTTGCATCCCATAGGTGTTGACTGTGATGCACTCAAAAATAACTCAAAAGCGACACATAAGTCATATTTTCAAAAAGTTGTGACAGTCATCTTGAATCCCAACACAAAATTGACGTTAGTTTTACCCCGAAATACTCCGAAAACGTCACCCAAGTCGAATTTCCATAAATAATGGTGATAGCCATCTTGAAAACTGAAAATGACTTCATTTCAGACAAACGCCACTAAAGTTGACTTTAAATGAAAAGTAATGTCAGCCATCTTGGATTCCAAAGTCATCTCACTTCATACATTTATCATCAACACATACATCGATTTTCCAAATTTAGTTCATAAATGATGGAGTTATGACGTAAAAATATGCAAAATAAAATACAACTGGAACTGCTCTTTTTTTTTGAAGTCGAGTAAAGGTATTAATAACTAACATACCTTTTCTGGGCACGCGAACTTAATCAACCGGCGATATGCTCCTTTTGTCATATAAAAATTGCTATTTTTAAAATGTTCGGAACAAACAAATGAATAATTTGATGGTACCCATGATGCATCCTTTCTATTTCTTCTAATAATATCGATCCATTATTTTTTTACATAAGCATCACGAACCTTAAAAAAAATTAATAAAATAAAATTTTATATTAAAAATAAAGAACAGGAACCTTGAAATCATATTCTGGCAACACCGACAGTCCGACTTTGCGCTGCGCTGTCACCGGGTCATTGACTTTTGCGGCGCAAAGAAAATTACAAAATCATATTAGTTTAATTTAAAATTGTAGTTGAAGCGTATGTTTAGGTTACCAACCAATTCGTACATACAAGTAACTGTGGTGTTGTGTGTGTAAATAGTATAATTAAACCAAGAAAATATGCAATTGAGTGAAATACTTACATAGTCTCGAAAACTACAAGAAGTTTGTACTTACCTATGATACGTGATACCGTCGGACTTTTTGTGTAGTTTACTATAATTTTTACACTCTTTTACCACACAGCTCGGCATTATTTTATGTTTTTATGCTTATTTTCAACGAGTTTCAAAAGGCACACCAACTTCGCGGTAAGTACAAGTTTGACATATCGTGAGTTTGACATTTCGACCGGGGAAAACCTGCATCCATTTGAGTGCCGATGTGTGCGTGAGTTTCGTGTCACGACACGTCTGCATACATTGTGATTTGCTTCACTGCCACATTCTTAACTCCTGATTATTCTTAGATCCATGCTAGTTCCATGGAACTGTTCACCAATGGAAGTAGTGAGAATGATCCCCCCCTTTGAGTTTCAACCATCCCTGTAATGGGTATTTTTCATCTCACCGTTGCCGCGCTTTAGACCCTGCCATATCATTTTAAGCCCTAATTGGGTAGTTTTCCGCCCAAACGGCATTCGCAATCAAAAAAAGTGAGAGCCTCCCTTTGTGAAATGGAGTACCCCAGCGGTCTACGGCGAATCAAATCGCGCTTTCGGCAGCACGCTCAGATGAATGTGGGAGAGAGTAAAAAAAAACCGGCCAAGTGCGAGTCGAACTTGCGCATAAAGGGTTCCGTACTATATCGTATCTATAAAAACGGCAAAAGCATCATGTCTGTTGTATGGGAGCCCCCCTTTAATATTAATTTTATTTTTATTGAATAATTTATTTTTAAAGTAAATGTATAACTAAATATTCCGTGAATATTTCAAGCGTCTGCCTGTTGCCGTTTTCAATATCGAGCAAAATCAAGCAAAAAAAAACACGTTTATTGTATGGGAGCCCCTTAAATATTTATTTTATTCTATTTTTTTGTATTTGTTGTTATAACGGCAAAAAAAATACATTATCTGTGAAAATTTAAACTGTCTAACTATCACGGTTCATGAAATACAGCCTGGCGACAGACAGACGGACAGCGGAGCGATATTAATAAGGCCCCGTTTTTACCCTTTGGGTACGGAACCCTAAAAAAGCGGGCGGAATAGGGAATTTTCTACAGACGCAGTAAAATGACTAAAGTTTTACTACGTCGACTGTGAATCATAGACAAACAAGTCCCATCTTCATCATCACCTGCGCATTTCCGGTAAACGGTCATGATGACTAAGTTTATACGACTATAATAACATAATTGCATTGACATCATGATCGTTAAACATATGATGCAATCTAAGAATAAAAATAATGTTTACAAAACAGGCTATTACAAAGATAATACTGATACCCCCTAACCAAATGGTAGACATTCCGAGTATTTATGTAAGACAAACGTGGTCCCTTACTATGGGCCTCATAAGAATGCTCAAAGTCGCTCAAAGAGCTATGGAGAGAGCTATGCTCGGTGTTTCTCTGCGAGAAAGAATCAGAAACGAGGAGATTCGTAAGAGAACGAAGGTCACCGACAAAGCTCAGCGGATTAGCTCTTTAAAGTGGCCGTGGGCGGGACACAATAGCGCGTAGAACCGATGGAAGATGGGGCAGAAAGGTTCTCGAATGGCGACCACGTATCGGCAAGCGCAGCGTCGGACATCTACCAACCAGATGATCGGATGACCTGACTAAGGTCGCAGGAAGACGCTGGATGCAGGCCGCTTCCAACCGGTCGTATTGGAAATTCTTGTCCAGCAGTGGACTTCTTGCGGCTGATATGATGATGATGATGTAAGAGAAGGGCAATCACATTATGTATAGGGTTCCGTATACAAAGAGCGAGACCTTTTTTATTATTAAAGGTGCTGTATCGTTTAAACTCGTTAAAGGTAGAGAGAGGCTAATAATGTTTGTTATTGCGAGCACGACGGCCGATATTGCTGCAGCCTCAACGGATGCAGCAGTATCGACCAGGGTTGCATGCATCAACTATTGCTAGCAGGCATGAAGGGACTAACAGTAGAGGGTGGGCGCTCGCCAGCAATAGTTTGCATGAACTGACTGGTGGCGGATACAAGAAAAGTAAATTATCTCAAAGTAAGTACTTATAATTTTCACATAATGCATTTATTTTATTGCCGCTATCTTAATAAATATTACCTAGTGTAATGATTAATAAAAATGTGATAGAACTATTTAAAGTTATATTCTATTTTGTAGGAGGGACGAAACTCTTCTCGTGTGAATCTGTTTAATTTTAAAAAGCTTGTGCTCCATCTTAGACATTCAAAATAGCGTAATACCTGTTTTATGACTCGCGTGGTCTACCGCAACTCACAGAGCCACTACTAACAAAGTTACAGTTATATTTATTCGTTTAGTGAATTCATGTAATTCTTTTTTCCGTTTTAACGAAACGGGCAAAGTCTAAACACTTAGCATTGTAGTTTTGCTAGCGCGTATTGATTTTATGTTCCATGCTCTGTTAACTACTTCGCAAAATTATCATACTGACGGAAAACTGTTCGTCTGTAGTTTTATACGCTAGTTTATGTAGAAGTTAAATACTAGAAATTCTAGTGTAATTCAAATAACAAGGTCTTTCTGGAATCTCATTATTTCAACTTAAAATTACATTACTCCGAAAAATATTTTTCTTTGGATAGTTATTATATACTTTTTCTTTTTCTAGTCCTTAGAAGGTGGGTGACCTTTACGTATTTATTATTCTTAATAGTATTCTTCTGTATATAATATACAAAAAACAAACAGACCAAGCTACTTAAGGAAAACAGAATCCCTCCAAAAACATAAATGTGATTCAAGTTCAATGTTACTATATGGTGTGCTGGTTGGCTTTACCGACAAATGAAATATCACAATGGCTGCCAAATTCGATAGATATTAAATAAAATTATATTATTATTTTTTAAATTCACTGTTTTCTGATTCTTTCTTTCGTTACCATTTGACGAGCATATTACATAGTATAAAACAAAGTAGCTTGCCGCTGCCTGTCCCTATGTTTGCTTAGATCTTTAAAACTATGCAACGGATTTTAATGCTGTTTTTTTAAATAGATAGAGTAATTCAAGAGGAAGGTTTACATGTATAATTTATCGCACCTAAATTAAGACAGTAAAACATTTGTTCTGCGATTTATACTTTTGGAAATAAGTAGGTACTTAGTATAAAATACAATAAAAATTGAATACATTCACTAGACGCTCTACTGACTCAGCAAGGCTGTGGCTGTCGGGCCACGAAACGGTCGACAACAGTTATTTATAGACGCAAAAAAATAAATATACGTATAATATAAGACAATATGTAAAATAAAATAAGCAGATAAACTTCTGTATTTAAATAAGTACTATATCAGTAACTTGAAAAATTAAAGTGCAACAACATGAATACTGAATGTCTGAGAAGATATGAAGATCCTAGGCCTGATAACTAGATTAGTTGAGGCCAAGAAGTATATTTTTGGACCTCTTTGAAAAATATTGTTTTGGAATATACTAGCGGCTCGCCCCGGCTTCACACGGGTAAGGATAAAGGATTTAAAAAACATATATTCATCAGGTATAATGTAGGATTCTAATGGAGAAATAATGTTTCAAATCGGTCCAATAGTTTTAGAACCTATTTAATGCAAATAGTTAGTGTAGATTAGTGTACAAGTTAAGATAATGACATGCTGTCATACGCTTTTGAATACATAATGGTTGTCAATCAATCGACTAACATCTAAGTTCAAGCATGAAGATCACTCGTGTAGATAGCGAAACACGTGTGAACGGATGCAGCAAAAACGGCAAGTATTTGGAATAAATTAATATAATGGTCGAAATGCCGTGTGGTGTCCGGAAGAGTAGAATAGGACCACTCCTAGTCTTCCCATGGAGGTCGTAAGAGGCGCCTTAGGAAATACAACCTAAACAAAGCTCATAAACATCAATGAGACCTCTCCAACCCGTCTGGCCAGTGAGGTAGGCCAAATCCTCTGTCTGCTCTGGCCAAGTATGGCTCCGGTAGTACATAGAGGGTCATGCTCCTGCAGTGGAGACTAAAAAGACCTGATGATGAATAACGGTCGAAATAAAATTGTAACTTTACAATTGTACTTTAACTGCATTATTACGCTCAATGCGTGGCCGACCCTCACTCTACCCGGTGTCGCTTGCGATGACAAGGGTTTAACATGTCCATCGCACACATTCACAACAAACAACAACAAGTTGTGTTCAATAGATACATTTTGACAGTGAATTCTGGCCGACAAGCAAGCAATGATTATTTTCAAATACAAATGTATATTTTTAATGAACACGCATGTCCCACTGTTTGGAATAGGTCTATCTTGTTTTCTTATTTGTCTCTGACCCTTTGGGCTGTAAAGCGCCTAAAAAAAAAGGTCACCATTCCAGCCGTAAGAAGTCCACTGCTGGACAAAGGCCTCTCGCAAGGATTCTTCGTTACAGGGGAGGATATTGCCGCCCTCACCACGCTTGGGTTGGGGAACGTTGCTTCTTGTGCTTCCGACGCTGGTACCTATCGAAAGCTTTTTTAAGCTGGGGAACGATTGGAATTTATTGGATTTGGGAATTGAATGAAGATGTTGGGATACTAACTTAGATGAATGGAGGAAAAGAAAGTATCAGCTTGGGGGCCGCTGCAACCACAGCCAGCTGAAGATAGCATTAAACCGCGGACCTTGTCATGCCCTGACCTTATGTCAGGGGTGTGATAAGACCAGGGGGTCTTATCACACCCCTGACATTCAGTACATGTATTTATTCATTCATCAAAAAATATTCTTTTCTGCATGAAATGAACATTGACGTAGTCAACATTTAGGAAACCCACAGGAAAGCTGACACACTTTTACGAATCATACGATTAAATATATAAAAATACACTGTTGCCCGCCGTAATTTCTGTTATTATGATTAATTAGTTTTTTTATTAGTATAGATGAATAATTTTCCCCCGTTTTCAAAATATTTTTTATTGATGCTTCGCTCATAATGGTCGCAGCGTGATGTTTTATAGCCTAAAGCCTTCCTCAATAAATAAACTATCCGACACAAAAAAAAACAATTTAAACCAGTAGTTCCTACGACTAGCGCGTTCAAACAAATAAACTCCTCAGCTTTATAATATTACTTTAAAATATTAGTATAGATTAGCATAGATTCTTTAGATTTATTTATCGTTTGTTTTTGTAAAGTGCATCTAGAGGTACTGTTTTTAAGAGCCACGCCTTTTTAGTAGCCTCATAGCAAAGACGGTTGATGTCTACAAGTGTGTTGGCAGCATTTGTTCCGCCGAAGTAAACTGTTCAGTTTTACGAGCTCAGTCCATGTTGATGCTTTTAGTCGGAGTGAAACCGCTGTTGTAAGCAAACTTTGAATTTGACTGCCAGAATAAAAACTTACCGTTCGTGTTCCCCATTGATTTTGTGACTAAAAGTTTGTAGACTTGAACAGTCATTAAAAAAAAACAGAAATATGTACGACATATCAATGATATGTCATACATAATCTACCATGCTGGTCTGGGAGAAAAGAAAAAACGTTGTATGTGCCAGCTGCTTCTCTTCCCGCGCAGATCGTAAAAGCCGATCGAGGGATATGGCTAAAATCTGCAGAATCATATCAATAGGCGATGCGGCTAGCAACCCATCACTAATTGACCCCGTTTTCCCGCCCTCCAACATGCTAAATGTGGCCATAAGGCATAAGGTCTTATAGATCTAAGCTCTGTCTACCCCGCAAGGGAAAAAGACGTGATACTATGTATATACATACATACATAATCTATGTATATACATACATACATCAATGATCTCTTATACGCTTTTCGGAAATGTATATGTATAAATATATATATACATACGGACAAATCACATAGATTGAGCTAGACCCACAGTAAGTTCGCGTCATTATTCCTGGCCCGACCATGGCGGAAAATGAAAATGCGAATGTTGCACAAATATGCAGTTTTATATGTGCCTTTCAGTGCCACAAATCCCGAAAAGTGTGCCTTTATTTTTTTTGAGTAATTTTATATTTTATCGTGGTCCGGCTGGGAGGAGTATTTCCTGGCCCGACCACATCAATCTAGAAAACGGCCAATAATATGATATTGTTTACTTTATCAATAAAATGTGCCTAAACTGTGCCTACGGAATTTAATAACAGAAGGTCTATATCTATCTATATACATATTAAAATAGATTTTTTTTCTGTACCAGATAGTCGTCTACGTAAGTGCACGGTAGGTACATGTAACAAATGATACTACATATTTATACATACATACAAAACATACATATTATCACGTCTTTATCCCTTACGGGGTAGAATAGCCTAAGGTCATAAGACCAAAAGGCCACAATTCGCGTGTTAATGGGCGTATAGGTGGAAAGTGGAATCAAAATAGGTAGTGATAGGTTGCTAACCGCGTCGGCTATATAATACGATTCCCAGTGTTTTTTTTTTTTTTTTTTTTTTTACAAAATTTGAATTAGGCATTTGTCTCCCATCTCACCTGATGGTAAGTGACGATGAAGACGAGGATGTTACATGCCTATCCAAGAGATACCCATTTATTCTACTTTTGAATGTCCCGGGACTGTACTTGTTTGGGAATATAGACGCAGGCAGTTCATTCCACACCTTAGCTACTCGAACCAATCCCGCGACCGGGTTCTACGGTCTGCACGAGATGAGATGCAGCTTGGAAGTGTATTAAAATTAATTGCACCCAGATCAGCGTAAAGTACATTAACTACCATAAAGAATCATGGCGAAATTTGTACATATTAAATTAAAAAAAAAAGAGAAGGTGAAAATTTTTTATATGATTACTACGGCTCTGGTCAACAACTTGAATTAATCAGAATATTTTTTAAAGACGGGGAAAAAAAGATATTTATTTATTTAAATACTGATTTTTTATTCGATATCCGAACGCATATTAATAATTTTTGAGTTAATATCCGAACACTTCCTGCAACTGACACGTTAAAATATATTAATTTATGGCAACACCACGCAAGCAGGCAACCATTCGCTAAAATAAAAAAAGAATCTGTCAATCCGATTGACATTTTCTCATTGACTTGACAGTTCTGAGTGACAGATCTACAATAGACAGTCAGTTTGACAACCATTGTGAACATTTTTAGGCAAATGAAAATGGCAATAAGGCTATAACTTTTATTGTGAAATATTTTACATAAACGGGGGTTTAAAAATATTTCTATTATGCAGACATGTTACTAGTAAGGAAACCTCAAAACTGCAATATAATTCATCTTCTCTTTTTTTTTTTTTTCTGTACATTCGATGTGTGGGCGTTCGCCATGATTCTTTATATAATCAACCTAAAACCGACCTTAGACGTAGTGACTTTTTCTTTACATTAAAAGTGTGTGTCGGGCCACGCGCAGTGTAGGGTTCTGGATTTGAGAATGCCAGCTTTGAGTTCACGACTTACGGTTTAATGACTAAAAACGAGTCCACATAGGACGGTGGTAACTGAAGAAAGAGTTATATAATCCTATTGCGCTCGTTATTATCAGATTTCGTATATTACATTGATCCCCGAGTGCAGTGGGCTAGGTACCAAACGGCCTCGTATCGTTCAGCCAAGCACCGCGCGCCGTCGAACGTAAACACATTGCTATTAACTTAGGTGTTATTAAAGCTGCTATGATTTTATATTTTCTTATCTTTATGTGGTTATTAAATTTACATTCAGTAGTTGTTTTACGTAACTAACAACTGTCTTAACTAATCTTTCCAATCAATTCAATTTGTATGAAATTTTACTCTTTAATTTGTAAGCTCTACTTAAGTCTGATACTTTAAACTTCGTTATATATACTACTTGGGGACACTGGACTCTAGCAAATATTTTAAAAATGGATTAGTAAATCGAAAAATGATGTTCACAAGCTCATAATATTTTTAAAAAACCTATTTAATAATACTCCACACGTTGGGAAGGTCGAGAAAAAAAATTACTCCCACTTTACATGTGAGCAACCCTGAAAATATTTTTTTTACCAGATTTTATTACGAACGGACGGACAGACAGGGAGAAACTATAAGACTCTTGTTTACAACGGTACGGAACCCTAAAAATACCAATAGTACCAATTTTCAAACGGCACCCGACGACAGCAGAGGATGATATAGAATAGAAAATTAAGTTGGTAACCTATCTCCCTTATGTCAAATTTCTTTTTGTGTAAGTGGCCAAAACCGGTGTCAGATTTCATCAAGCTACCTAAAGGCATGTGACATAGCTTAACAACTGCCTTCAATGAAGGCAGCCGGGACTAACGGCTTAACGTGCCTTCCTAAGCACGGAGGAGCTCGCGATGTTATTATCTATGCCACTTGCGGTCACCCATCCCAATGGGACTGCGCCCAGTGTTGCATAACCTGCGCAAGCACTAATTATGCTCACGACCACTAGATCATCGGGCTCCTCATTTTACATTAGTTTAGTGGGTAACTTAAAATTCATACCATGTAAACGTTAAGTTTAATAGACCATGTCATTGTAGTCCGAGAGTTGGCATAAATGCAGTTCCGTGTTGGGGTATAATAGGAGAGGTATGTGAGAACTTTTCAGCTTGCCTCCTACCCAAAATTTTATGCCAGCTTTCAGACTACAATGCATGTTTACATGACACCAATTTTATGTTACCCACTATTCTAACGTAAAGTAGATAGGTTACTTGTTTTTCTATATCGGCCTCTGCAATCGGCGGCTGCAGTTTAAAAATTGGATACCATTTAAATGTTTACTTTATGTGGTTGTTAACCATATCTCTACTCGTCTGAGGTTGGTTTTAGGTTGATTATATTAATTTGTGGTAGTTAATGCACTTTACGCTGGTCTGGGTGCAAATAATTTTTAATACACTTCCAAGCTGCATCTCATCTCGCGCAGACCGTAGAACCCGGTCGCGGGATTGGGCAAACACTGGGAATCGTGTTATATAGCCGACGCGGTTAGCAACCTATCACTATTTTGATTCCACTTTCCACCTATACGACCATTAACACGCGAATTGTGGCCTTTTGGTCTTATGACCTTAGGCTATTCTACCCCGTAAGGGATAAAGACGTGATAATATGTATGTTTTGTATGTATGTATAAATATGTAGTATCATTTGTTACATGTACCTACCGTGCACTTACGTAGACGACTATCTGGTACAGAAAAAAAATCTATTTTAATATGTATATAGATAGATATAGACCTTCTGTTATTAAATTCCGTAGGCACAGTTTTGGCACATTTTATTGATAAAGTAAACAATATCATATTATAGGCCGTTTTCTAGATTGATGTGGTCGGGCCAGGAAATACTCCTCCCAGCCGGACCACGATAAAATATAAAATTACTCAAAAAAAATAAAGGCACACTTTTCGGGATTTGTGGCACTGAAAGGCACATATAAAACTGCATATTTGTGCAACATTCGCATTTTCATTTTCCGCCATGGTCGGGCCAGGAATAATGACGCGTAAGTTCGAAACTTTTGTTTTGTCATGGGATACTAACTCAACGATACTATATTTTATAACAAATACATATATAGATAAACATCCAAGAGCCAGGACAATCTGAAAAAGATCATTTTCCATTTTGACCTTTTGATCGAAGGCAGGCCACGCCAGGCTGCCCCGGTGTGGCAGCCTGGCACTATGACTACTAGGCCACAGACTTTCGCCTCGGTCAACTATGAAAGAGACATCATCCTCCAAAAACAATATTTTCAAATAATAATTTCTCTCGACTCGCACGAATTGGTCAAAATATTATTGTATGACGTGCTCTATCTATCGTTAATCTATCAAGATAAAATCAGTTTCTTCGAGAATACTACGCCCGGCCACGTTGGATTTAAAGTATTTTCAGAGTACATTGGTCTAGAAAGTTTATTTTTTTGGTGGAAATTGCGACGTTATATTGATAAGGGATTGTTTATGAATTTTGCAAGCCAGGAATTGTGAAAGGAGACAGAGACTCGTCTATGGGAATTTACTTGAAATTAGTAATTTTTACCATGTATAGGTCTTTTCTTTTTGTTTACTTACCAGATTCAGAAAATTTACTTTTAAGGTCACCTTGTGGCTGCGTTCCAGAATTAGGATTTTTTTTAATTAAATAAAAGAGATAACAAGGCCCATACATGAATTACCAATATCTTTAGTTCAAACATAAAAATAGTTGTTCCATTTTGACTGACTTGAGCGTTGTGATAAACAATCGGATGTTACTTATATCTGTGGTAGAGAAGTGGTTCCTATAGCTCTTAGAGCAGCTTTTTGGCCTACCTAAAAATCTGCTAAGCTCAAAATTATTTCTACACCATCTAGTGTAATATTATAAAGATAAAAAAATATTTCAGTGTTTGTTTGTTTAGTAATAATTAAAAAAAAAACTTAACAACGTCTGGATTGGAAATTACATTATTAGCGGGTAATGATAAGTGATAAGTCCATAGCTGGGCTTTCCCAAGGATACTTCGCTCCATGGGAGAATATTGCCATACTCGCCTCGCTTGGCAGGCGAGTTGGTGAACGCAGTTTCGTTATCCTTTTTGGTTTCTGACGATGCTGTTCATCGGAAGCATTTTTAAGCTTGGAATGGATAGGAATTTGCTGGATTTGTGAATGGAATGAAGGTATTGGGAAACTACTCACTCGAATGAATGGAAGAAAAGCAAATAGCTCGGGAAGCCGTGCGCGTGTACCTACCCGATGTACAGTCAAGGGCAGATAAAACTGACCCCACTAAAAACAGATTTTAAATAGGTCAGATTTATCTCTGCCCCGACTGTACCTATAAATACCGGAGAGACAGTTGAGGATGACACCCCTGACCAATTAGCGGGTAACAAAGGCTATAATTCACGCGGACGAAGTCCCGGGAAACCAGTATTTGTTTACAGAGCTAGCAAGCGGTTTGGCTTGCTATAACGTAATATTGGCTCGGCCACTGCCGTCGGTGTCAAGGTTGATCTTGTTTGAGGTGCGATTACATCACAACTTACACTGTACTCTTAGCCGATTTTAAGAGAAGCATGTTTTGTTTATAACCCGATCTGAAAGTTCCATATAAATAAATATATAGGGACATATCTTACAAATTGTGCTAGCACCACAGTAAGTTGTGAACTCGTGTCGTAGGATACTAACTCGATGATACTGTATTTTATAATAGAAACTTATTTGTATAGATAAACATCCAAGACCCAGGTCAATCTGAAAAAGATCATTTTCTATCTTGACCTGGCCGGGGAACCTTCGTGTCGCAGGCTGGCGTGTTAACCACTGCGCCACAGAGCTCGCCTAAATCATCGTTATTTTAAAATTTTGTATTCTTAAATCTCTTAATTTCAAAGTTTACTTTCTTACTTACTAATCACCTTTTTAATTACAACTACAAAACAATAAATAACAACATATATAAATCATTTATCTCTACACGATTCATAATATGTGATGCGTAAAAACCAAAAATATAATTTATAAGACAATAAGCATGACATTCAGAGAAATAATTATACTGATAATGTCGAACAATAACACAGCAATAATACTATAATTTATGATTTAAGTTATGGCATGGGGTCAAGCCGATGCGCGACTTTTGATAACCTCGAATGCAAAACACACTGGGTAAACAATTCTATGTAATATTTCCTTTAAAATACAGTACCTGGGTGACCGAGCTTCGCTCGGTTATTACTATTTATTATAATATGGTGGTGATTAGGTGATAATCTATATTTATGAGAAATATACACGGTGAAATTTTGATCGTTCTGGACCCTTAAAGGGGTGATTCAGCCCGTCGATATAAACAACTGTTAGTGTATATTGTTATCTCAAACATTAGGTTTTTTTTTTTTATTTGTATAAAAACAATAAAAAAATAACTTTAACTTGAACATAAAAAAAAAACAAAAGTAAGTCACCGAGCGGGATTCAAACCCGTAACACTCGTTCATTGCCGTCCGCGTCTTAACCCGCTGGACAGTGGCCGGAAGGACGAAATTAGTGACCATATTCTGCGTGGAAAAAAAAAACGCACGAAAACTACAAAAACACGCGTTTTCCAAACATAAGACTAGTCTAAATTGATTGTTTACCCCCGAAAACCCGCATATACCGAATTTCAGCGAAATCGTTAGAGCCGTTTCCGAGATCATAGAAATAAATTTATAAATATACCTATACACGACTTGCTCGTTTAAAGGCATAAGATTCAAAGGGTAACAACAGTCTGAACTCCGAAATCAGAGGCTTCATGATATATGATGCATGACCCACATATACACGTGATTACTGTATATCTGTAAATCAAGTATTTTTTTTTAATTAACCTTTATTGTCCCACTGCTGGGCAACGGTCTCCCCCATTTCCCTCCAGTAATTCCTATCTTGAGCCATCTCTGACCATTTTGTATTAAACTTCCGCATATCATCACTCCATCGCGTACGCGGTCTACCTCTATTTCGTCTCCCTCCTTCTGGATACCACTTCGTGGCAACATGGGCCCAGCGATCAGGGTGCATACGACAAACATGACCCGCCCAATCTCATTTTAACCTTGCGGGTTTGCGTCCCACATCGGCTATACATGTCTTTGAGCGAAGTGTAGTATTACGGATTCTGTCCAACCTTGTGACTCCTAGCCTAGGAGTCCTAGGACACTTCGCTCCATCGCCCTCTGGCAAATCTTGTGTCTGGACTCAATGGCTTCATGGCTAAATCAAGTATATAAAGTATATTAATGGCTAAATCAAGTATATAAAGTAATAAAAATTAAAGGTAGCAATATCAGTTGTTTTATGCAAATTAACTTTTTTGTGATTCCAAAATTCTCTTTCATCTCTCATTATGATGCTCTCTGCAGATGAATCAATGTTATTATTACTTAAAATTGATTATGTAGAGGTTTATTTCCATTACAAACAAACACAGATATCATTATATCTTTTCCTATGTTATGATTTCTTACTACCCTTATAACATTTATAATTTAAAATCAATATTGCTTGTTGGACCCTTTTTAAAGAAATAGTTTCAAGTAATGGCACACCCGGTGCGGTCAAATAATTAGGTGCCTACGTATTGCTATTAGAATATTGGCAATTAATGTGTTCTTCTTCTTTTTATCGTGTCGACTCGGGCGAATTAAATTTGTGTTGACCAGAACTCTGCCACTAACACAGCGTTATCAGTGGCATTGTATAGGTCCTCGCGTGTGCAGGTAGTAGGAGACGCAGGGCAAGACAACAGGCGCGCCATGATCTGAGGAGTAGCACCATATGGACAGGAAATATCAGAGCTGTAACCCCACCTATTCATGTTCTCCTTGCGTCGGCCGACTTGAGTCCGGAGTCTGTTCAAGGACTTGGTAGCGCAAGGTAGATCATGACCAGGGGGAGATGCTCCGACAGCGGGATGATAGACGCTGCTGGATAATGAATGTGTTAAATGATGATGAATTAACCACCTCATCTGTTACGCAGTTTCAGGCATCCAAACATACGTAGAGAAATGGCGACTGTCTATTGTTTAGCGATTCTCACAAGTATGTAAACATTAACAATTAATGATTACTCTGTTTACATAATATAATGAAAGCCGTATGTTTGTATGTGAAGAGTGAACTTAGGGCTGCCGCCTGGAGATTTTGGAGCCCATGAAAGAAAGAAGCGATAGCTTTTTAGCTATTATTTTTATTATTCGTTTTGACGTATTAACGTTAGCTGTTGGCATATTTTGTCGCATGAGAGGAAAATTCTATACATATTATATGCATTTTATGACCACACCAAAAAACGAATCACCAGACACGAGTAAAATTGTGTAATAATGTTTTAACAGAAGTTCATTATGCGGCGTATTTGTATGCATATAAATATTATGCCTATAAATATTATGCTTAGGTATCATTAATAATTATGTTTAAATACAATTATGCTTTAGTAATCTATTAGTTATGTTATTTCTTATTATAATTATGCTAAAAATAAATATGCATATACTGTTATGCATAACAACGTTATGCATAAAAATGATTATGCCAAAAAAACAGTATGTCACATTTTAGATTATGGCTAAAAGTTTTATGCTCATAGATAGGGAACCTAACAATTCAGGGTCGAATTTAAACTCGAGAGCCTCATCCGGGCTAGTCATGGCATACCTGAGACACCTTTTTCGCAGCTAACAACGGGGAATGAGTATTGTCGGATAAGAGCACTTCTCACAGAAGTAAAGGACCACTTTACGGACCCTAGGCAGGCAAATAAGCAGTTGCCTGCCTAAGGTCCGTGTTTGCCTAACTAAGGGGAAATCCAGCGCTGGGCCAAAGGACAAACCTTGACAAACGACATACATCGTAAAGATTGATTAATTACTTTTTCTGATAGCATCGTCTTGAAGATTCGCCTCATCGTCGCAAATATGTACCTATTATCTAACTTAGTCCCCGGGAAAGATCCGTAGACTCCGGCCTAAACCCGTATACTCTAGCACCAACCTGGAATATGTCAACCCTAGACATACGTCACACATCGTAAAGATACTTTATCAATTTTCAGATAGCTACGTCTAGAAGATTCGCCTCGAAAACAAGTCGTCACAAATATGTGCTTATACTCTAACTTAGAAACCGGGAAGGCCCCGTAGACTCTGGCGTAAACCCGTATACGATAACACAAACCCGGAATATCTCAACCCTAGACATAGGTCACACATCGTAAAGATTGGGTAATCACTTTTTTAGATAAAATCGTCTAGAAGATTCGCCTCGTAAACAAGCCGTCACAAATATGTTCCTATACTCGTAACTAAGAAGCCTTCCCGGGGAAGGCCCCGTAAACTCCGATCTAAACCCGTATACTCAAGCACAAACCCGGAATATCTCAACCCTAGATATACGTCACACCACAGTAAAGATTGGGTAACCACTTTCTCAGATAGTAACGTCTAGATGATTCGCGTTGAAAACAAGCCGTCGCAAGTATGCCTACCTATTTGAACAGATATGTTTTACCACCGACTGTTAACAAAGATTGCTATTGCAATACCTACGCCTTTCGTCGTCCTTCACTCGTTGGGCGACTGGTTTGTACTAGATCCACTAATACGTAGATCCGTTTTATTATCTATAATTATAGCTTAAATATAAATATATTTTATGACTATGTGGTAACACTATAACCGAGTTATTGGATAATTTGACAAGACTGAATCAGTGTCCTTTGCATCTAAAATCCGCAGTTATTTTGATGATGATGATGAATGTCACTCTTATTAAATTAACGATCTCTATGGCTCAGTGTTATCGCCAGGAGTACTACTTATTTTTGAAAGTATGCTACTCGTCTTCGAACGATTTTTGTATGGAAAATTCGCTCGTTTATAACGAACGGCTAAATTTCAAAAATAGAACTCCAGATCCTTTGAATAGCAGAGTCGCGGGTTCGAACATGGGTTCACAACTTACTGTGGGGCATCCGTGGGGCTAACTCAATCTGTGTAATTTGTCCCTATTTATTCCATTAACTTATTATCTATTTGTAATTATCTGTTTCTCTTTTTATTTTTTAATTATCTGTGAATCATTACTAATTTGTAGGATGGATCTCAACAGACCTCTTCAAATTAATATCGCTCAATCCGCCACGAAGCGTGCCAAGAAACATATAAGTATGCATTCATTACACTAATATTAATTACACTAAATAATAAAATTATCCTTCTGGCACATTTATTGGTCTGGCACAAGTCAATTTTAATTCAATCACTTGGCGGTGGAGCACAAAAGTCTCCAACGCGGAAAATGACGTCATCAAAACCTTCGAATCCAGACTTATTATTATGACAAACATACACCCAAATACTCAAAATCAAAGTAACTAACGACGTTCTTGGTATCGTGCTGTCTCTGTCTCGCTGGGTGTTCGACTAGGCAGTGGCGACATGACATTTAAGATCGATTTTAGTTAAAATTAAGTATTCCGGTGTGACGGAACAAAATCTACAAAAAATATAATAGTGATTATTGATAAATCTAGGTCACCGTCTAGCGTCTAGCTAGTTTTCGTAGGCTGTGTTTTTTAATATTTATGCAGGAATTTGTCTCCCATCTCACCTGATGGTAAGTGACGATGAAGACGAGGATGATACATACCTATCCAAGAGATACCCATTTATTCTACTTTTGAATGTCCCGGGACTGTACTTGTCTGGGAATAAAGACGCAGGTAGTTCATTCCACACCTTAGCTACTCGAACCAAAAAGGAACTGTCTATTATTTCTATATTTATTAGCAGTGCACTATGCAATTATGTTGCAGTTGGACAATGCACTTATCTGTTGTGCGATATTAAATATCTGTCTGATATTAAAACTGAGTCAAACAATGAATGCAGCTTTAGTGCAATGCATATCACAAGGGAAACATCGAATGATTAGATTGCTTTTGTTTGTCGGTATATCATCGTTTTACTGCGATTATTACAAGTGTCATTGTTCTAACGCATTATAATAAAAAAACTTTTTAATAATTGCTGAAGACTTATCAAAGTCGTAACCACCTGTTTTGACGGGTACTCATTTCGTACTAGGGTAACGAGAACCGGATCTGTTTCAAGGAACCGGGATTTTAGGTACCTGACTATGGTTGTACCGGAAATTCCCAGGATTTTCGATACCCGGTTTTCCAGGTTCTATGCACTATATCGTATCAACAATGGTGTGGTGAATGTTGTTTTTTACAAAGACCAGCTTTTAAAGCCAATTATTAACTAGTCCCAAATAAGAGGCAACAAAGTGATTTAAGTTCCTATATATGACTTGCAATTCATTTATTAATCCTTAGCCTTTTATTGAAATGGACTAATCATATAAATATTAGATAGCGCTAAGACTTGATCGCCGGTGGGGCAGAAAGGTTCACGAATGGCGACCGCATATCGGCAAGCTCAGCGTCGACACCCATTCCAGGTGGTCTGACGACCTGGCCAAGTTCACAGGAAAGCGCTGGATGTAGGCCGGTTCAACCGATTATATAGGTAACCCTTGATGTCTAACAATCGACTTCTTGCGGCTGAGATGCACCATATATAATAATCACTACGTAGTATAAAACAAAGTCGCTTCCCGGTCTGTCTGTCCCTTTGTATGCTTAGATCTTTGTATGCAATGGAATTTGATGCGGTTTTTTAAATAGATAGTGATTCAAGAAGGTTTATATGTATAGATAATCACACTCGAGCAAAGCCGGGGCGGGTCGCTAGTCACTCATACCACCAGTCACCTATAAATAAAATTACTTTAATCAAACTTCCACCTTTTTAAGACGATTAAAATTCAAAAC
Organism: Elegia similella; assembly: GCA_947532085.1. Classification (NCBI taxonomy): domain Eukaryota; kingdom Metazoa; phylum Arthropoda; class Insecta; order Lepidoptera; family Pyralidae; genus Elegia; species Elegia similella. The sequence goes on from OX383939.1 coordinate 1,460,236, forward strand.
ATACCGATTTCTTTAGAAGCAAGATGCCTCTGTTCTCCATGATGCGAGTTCGTCCCGAAAGCCTGCCCCATCTTTATTTATATCACAGCACTGAGATCCACACAAAACAAAAACAAATTGACAATCAGCTGATCGCACAACGCATGCGCGAGATCACATTACACACCCTTGGAATAAAAAAATCCTTTTGTTTATAAAAAATACTTTTGAAAGCAACGTCACAGTAAAATTGCTGATACGTAATTAATTTGTCAAACAAATTGTTGATGAGTTGAACGTGCGCACGCTTCGGCGTCTATCGAGGTACTGAAGTGACGCGAGCGGCCGCTAAATGATGAGTCCGGTGGCCGATAAGAACCGTTTGACCCACATAGGATAGTGCAGCATCGGAAAATCGGAAAACTATCTGTAAAACTCACTAGTGTGAACGGATAAATGTGGCAAACTACTCCGTTGTAGCCAATAAACACCTAACATTCATTTTCGAGTAGGTGTCACGGTCAATCGACCATGCACACCCTGGTGTCAGAGTTCTTCAGAACCGCCTCTCGGCCTCTGACGTGGTTCCTTTAACGACTACCAGATGGCAGTCGGGACCACCGGCTTAACGTGCCTTCCGAAGCACAGAATCATCTTTATTATCAGACAATCAGGATCAGGTGATTCAAGCCTGCAATGTCCTAACCAAACTGGAAACAACTAATCAAAGTATGCTTCCGGTGGGAATCGAACCCACGACCTCCGGGTCAACAGGCAAACGCCTTAACCACTGGACCACGGAGGCTGTTACACACCTAACACTAGCGTAATTCTTTGTCGAACTGTCTCTCTTGTTGTTTGACAACGCGCAATTCGACAACAAAGGATAAGGGCGACACAAAACGCTCAGAACGTGCCTTGTGGACATCAGATTTTATCATCATCATCAGGTCCTTTTTAGTCTCCACTACAAGAGCACGACCCTCTCTGTACTACTAGAGCCATACTTGGCCAGAGCAGCCATAGGACTTGGCCTACACTCTCCACGCTGGCCAGACGGGTTGGAGAGGTCTCTTAGATGTTTATAAGCTTTGTTTAGCTTGTATTTCCTAAGTCGCCTTCTACGACATCCACGGGAAGACTTGGAGTGGTCCTATTCTACTCTGCCGGATACCACACGGCTTTTATACACAACTTAATAGGTTTTCTGGTGATGTTTTTAACAGCTTCATATGCTAGGTTTGTGGAACAGACAACTTTGGCAATGAAATTTCTAAGACTTCCGATTGACAGTGATTGACTACCTCTGTGGCTTAGTGTTATCGCAAGTGACGATCCCTGGTCAGGTCATGGTGAAAAACGATCTTTTTCTGATTGGCCTGGGTCTTGGATGTTTGTCTATTATGTACAATATGTTCAGAAAAACATGGAATAAGTTACTTTTTTTTCAGCGATATCGTGTTTATAAGCTCTATTACATGATACTGAAACTAAATTGAGGATTGGTCCTTTTTTTTCTGTACGTATGTATGTTTCTCCATAACTCACTGAATTTTATGAAACTTTATAGATATACATTTAGGCGTACATGATACAGGATAGGCTACAATTTTTTCTCCTGTCATGATAGGACGTGCCCTCCTACAAACATAACATAAAATGTACTCGAACGAAGTCGCGGGCACTGCTAGTTTTTATATGTATATATGTGTGTTCTGTACGATTTTAATTAATTGAGTGAAATACTTCGCCTTCGTTCTACAGCGTGCTTCAGATGCCACAGAAAATTTGCGAAGCGAGCGGATATTACAAAATTCCGAGGTTCTGTAACCTCCTTGGATACAGCCCTTACAGTTCAAAGTAACATGCTTAATATCATCATCATCATCATCATCATCAGGTCCTTCTTAGTCTCCAATGCAGGAGCATGACCCTCTCTGTACTACTAGAGCCATACTTGGCCAGAGCAGACAGAGGACTTGGCCTACACTCTCCACGCTGGCCAGACGGGTTGGAGAGGTCTCACAGATGTTTATAAGCTTTGTTTAGCTTGTATTTCCAAAGTCGCCTTCTACGACATCCACTTATGCTTAATATGCAGAAACATAATTGGATACGCGTGACCCTAGTGACTGCAAAGTGGTAAAATTCGTCCCCCCCACCCCCTTTTTAACTTTGAAAATGAAGGAGAAAAAAAAAAAATTGTTGTAGATAAAGACGAACACTTTCAACGAACATTGGTATAAACGAGATATGGTAATCTTTTTTGAGATATTACATTTTCTAAAGCTGCAAATATGACTTTGTCATTTATACAAACACTATAATAAAGTAATTTCTAGCTGGTGAAAACTGATAGTGGTATTTTGACTAGGTGAATAAAATTGGCACGGTAAATGGATACCTAATTTAGTTTCATATATATAGGAATACTAGCATTCGCCCGTGGCTCCACCCGCGTCAGTGTCAATCCCTCGGGGACAGTAGTACTTTTTCCCAGGATAAAATGTACCCTATGTCCTTCTCCGTACCCCAGATAATGTGTATGCAAAATTTCAAGATGATCGGTTCAGTAGTTACAACGTGAAACCGTAACAAACAAATTCACTTTCGCATTTATAATATTAGACGATAGATAGATAGAAGAATTAGGATATACCTAATTTAGTTTTCATATATATAGGGATAACTATGAAACTAAATTAGGTATCCATTTATCGTAACCCCAAATTTACCGTTACCCTAATCTATGCTTGCTACTGCGTACGGAAACCTTCATGGGCGAGTCCGACTACAACTTGGCCACTTTTTTATTTTTAGAAATTCCTTTCATCGGGATCGGAAGATATATTTGTTAGCAGGTAACAAATCAGCTCGCGCTGCCAGCGTCAATCAGAGATAACAGGTTTATCAATATTCGCCACTCGACGAATTCGGGTCAATAAGAGTTGTGCAATATGATATAATCTCCGTGCAGTTTTGGATCGCTTTTTGGCTCTTTGAGGGTTTTATCTTCACCCAACTGCTGCAAAAATTATGCTACATCAAATTAAATAGATGTTAAAAATACAATCTATCCTACAATTGTATAAATGCGAAAGTAACTCGTCTGTCACCACTTCACGCTTCAACTATGTAATCAATTGCGACGACATTTGATGTGGAGGAACTTTAAAGCCTGAAGAAGGACAAAGGGTACCTTTTATCCCGGAAAAATCCTAGTTAACCATAGCCTTGACAGGACTTTAGACAAACCACTCCCGATATATTACTGATGTAAAATCATCAGGTTCGGAGGAATTCTCAAAATCCTCGGCTGTCTCGAAAAGTGTTGAAACACTCAGTGGCTTCTCTATGATTCATTTAAATAGTTATTGTATTTCGTTGATAATTCTCCACTTGTGCTACTATACTATCAGTAAAGATCCTAACGTCAATGAGCCAGATGTACTCAAAGATAATTCCGAAGTGTTGTATAATAATAATAGTAGAAGTGTTGTAAAGGTGCATTCTTCTGGTCTTGCAGTACCGCGAGGCAACGTCAACTCACAGAATATTTTAAACCGTTTATCTACCTTCTATTGACACATACAATACGTCACTCTGCGTAAGTATGTGCTCTAGATTTGTCGGAACAAAGAATTTACCTCCGTCCCACTCGCTTACTACTATAGCATCCTAGTTGAAACACGCTTGCTATGCTATGTCATTAGTAGTGGGTACGTATCGAGCAATTTCTTATATTTTTAGTTCCGTGGGTAATGGTAGGTACGCCTTCCCCGTAATGACCCGTTTATGTATAAAAACATTTTCATAGATAAAAGAAATGCCAACCCCCTCGGGATTGTGTAAGGATTCTAATACCCGAAGCCTGAAAATATTGCTTTTGGGCAGTTGTGTAAAAAAATTACTGTCGAGGTTTAGCGCTAATCAACAAACAGGGGATAATAGAGTTCCAAATAAAGAAATCGAGATTAGGGTAGAACCGCACTAGAGCGGCAGCGGAGAGGATGTAACTATACCCAGCGGAGCCCTTCTTCCTAGACAAATATATTTAGTACTAGCTTTCGCCCGCGTCAATGTCGATCCCTCGGGAATAGTAATAAAGGTAGCCTATGTCCTTCTCCGCACTTCAGAGAACTTGTATGCAAAATTTCATTATGATCGGTTCAGTAGTTACGACGTGAAAGCGTAACAAACAAACAAACTCACTTTCGCATTTATAATATTAGTAAGGATAGGGATAGATCGTTAGTACCCTTGTTGAAAGAGTCTAAATATGTATTGAAATCATTTGTACCCTACAGATTTTTGAGTAAATTTGAATTTTCCAAAATCTCCACGATAACCTTCATCTCCAAGAAAAATATAATTGCCTCTGTTTATTATGGAATAAAACGCACTGCGGTAAAGCGGCATGATGCGTCGCAACAAAGTTGATTCTTTTGCCGCTACGGTCGCGCCGCTCTGCTGCAGTGCCGCTCTAGTGCGGTTCAACCTAAAAACAGAAATGCTCGTACGTGGCATAGTGTCTAGTTGAAAAACAACACTCGTAAAAAAACGGCAACCTATTGATACACTACGTCAGTACAAGTAGGTACTCCGTGCTCTAGATTTTCCCAAACAAAGAATTTCCCACCGCCCCACTCGCTTATTACAATAGCGCACTAGTAGCATTCGATGACTCCGCTCGCACGCCCTACTTTCAAGTGCGCTATACTTTTCACATTCGCTTGCCACCTGTTCAGATCAGCAACTTATTTAAACTACTGGAGGATCGAAGGAAATCTTTCTTACCCTTCCCACGGCCCCCGGGTCCACCTTCGGTTGTATTTTTGTGGGATAGTGCATAGAAAGTGCATCATATTACAAAGACAAGTGCATGGATTGCCAATTTAACCATAAATGCCCGAGTTACGATATGTGAAAAAATATAGGCCGATATCGAGCCACCGGCACACAAAAACACCGGCTTTGGAATGGTTAGAGAATAATTTATTTCAAAAACATCATTGAAAAGGTACTAAACCCTGAAAAGTAAGTAAAGGAGACGAGTTGAGAAAAAAATATTCATCATCATTATCATCAGGTCTTTTTAGTCTCCACTGCAGGAGCATGACCCTCTGTACTACCGGAGCCATACTTGGGCAGAGCAGATTTGGCCTACACTCTCCTCGCTGGCCAGACGGGTTGGACAGCTCATTGATGTTTACGAGCCTTGTTTTCCTAAGTCCTATTCTACTCTGCCGGAGACCACACGGTGAGCGGAAACCACACGGCGACTCAAGGCATTGCTGCAGCAAATTCAGCAAGTGGGCAGAAAAATCGTGCCAACCGCACTAGCGTTTCGTGAAACAGGCATACCATTGGCGTATCCGTGTAAGGCAGCCGGACTACCGTCAAAAGTTTGATGAACAAATTCACAGCAAGATCAGCCTAGCATAGGCGGGCATGATCCAGCACTCGGCATTACAGCTGAGGAACGAGTCTTACGCTGAGAAGAGAAAAACTGGCCAAGTACTAGTCGGACTCGCGCACGAAGGGTTTCGTGCCGTTATCTATAAAACGGCAAAAAAAACATGTTTGTTGTATGGGAGCCCTCCTTTAATATTAATTTTATTTTTACTTAATTATTTATATTTAAAGTCAATATATAAATAGACTAGCTTTCGCCCGCGGCTCCGCCCGCGTCAATGTCGATCCCTCGGAAATAGTACTTTTTCCCGGGATAAAAGGTAGCCTATGTCCTTCTCCGTACTCCAGAGAATTTGTATGCAAAATTTCATGATAATCGGTTCAGTAGTTACGGCGTGAAAGCGTAACAAACAAACAAACAAACTCACTTTCGCATTTATAATATTAGTAAGGAAGGATAAGGATATTCTGTGAATATTTCAAGCGTGTTGCCGTTATCAATAACGAGCAAAAACAAGCAGAAAAAATAACGTTTGTGGGGGAGCCCCTCCCACACAACAAACGTGATTTTTTCTGCTTAAATATTTATTTTATTGTATTTCCTAGTATTTGTTCATATATATGACGAAAGCGCACATGCAGTGAGGTGTATACTTATGTAGGTTAACTTTCAACTCATATAGTAAACTCGTGGTATTTTTTACTACAAATAGAATCGTACTCGCTGTCCGTCCGATTGCTGCCTTTTTGTGGACAATGACATCGCCGTATTTTACGACCGTATGATTTACAGGCAGGTGCTAAGAGAAACGATTTCTAACGTACTGGTATCTGTTTAACTGTATTTTGTTTTTAGGGTTCCGTAGCCAAATGGCAAAAAAACGGATTCCTTATGGATTCTTCATGTCTGTCTGCCCGTCCGTATGTCACAGCCCGAAACTATAAGAACTACAATGTTGAAACTTGGTAAGTAGATGTATTCTGTGAACCGCATTAAGAATTTCACACAAACATAGAAAAAACCTTTTACTCAATCAACTCATCATCATTTCGATTAGGTGTCACGGTCAATCGACCATGCACACCCTGGTGTCAGAGTTCTTCGGAACCACCTTTCGGCCTCTGACATGGTTCCTTTAACGACTACCAGATGGCAGCCGGGACCACCGGCTTAACGTGCCTTCCGAAGCACGGAACCATCTTTATTATCAGACAATCAGGTGATTCAAGCCTGCAATGTCCTAACCAAACTGGAAACAACTAAACAAAGTATGCTTCCGGTGGGAATCGAACCAACGACCCCCGGGTCAACAGGCAAACGCCTTAACCACTGGACCACGGAGGCTGTTGTACTAAATCAACTCAAATTTAACAAGAAATTTTAAAATATGTTACTTGCTGTTACGGAACCCTTTATGGACGAGTCCGACTCGCACTTGGCCGCTTCTTTTATATGTATATTTGTTTATGAACTCACTTCCATTTCCAACATTGTACTTTACGGCAAATCATATTTCATGTAAGTATACTTTATTTTGCCTATTTCTATACGATTTCTACCCATAACCAAAGACTTGTATCGTTACTAGTTACTACAAATAGTTGCTTGTGAAATATATCAAAGGAAATACACTGTTACTGAATGAGGCAGTCAATACGGATACTTATTAAGACCCGACACCGACTTCGAGTAATATTGTACAGATTTCGATTAAATTTAAATGGGTGGGACCAATTTAAAAGTATACCGTGCCAAATAAACAAAAATACTTTTTCAAATCGGTTCATTCATAACTGACGGAAATAAAATATAAAAAATCCTACTAATTGAAAACGCCTTTTTGAAGTCGGTTCAGAAACAAAGAGCCCTGGTGCTGAGGAATTGGCTCCAACACACAAATCTTGCCATGGCCTTACTAATATTATAAACGTGAAAGTTTGTGTGTATGAATCTATACTATATACTCAGGAACTACTGGTTCAAATTGGAAAATTCTTTTTGTGTTGGGTACTGATGAAACTTGGTGGCAAACACTGATGATTTTAATACGATTAACATATTAGGAACAGATATTACGTGACGTGTACTGGGATACATAGTGTATCCCAGTACACAGTGGACGTCCAGTATTGAGAATACGAGTAAGTAGAGGGCCTTCAATGGAATTAGGAGATGAAAGAACGTTACACAATGCTACGATATAATTATTTAATTAACGATAAAGGCACTATATAATAATATTATATATACGATAATATCTCCCACGTCAGACGACCAATAATAAAATCTTTTTCTCAGAAAAGTAAATTACACTTGACTGACGTCATTTCCAGTGGAATAGTGGTTGTCACGTAGACTTTCTCAATTAGCGCGAGATGTGTCACGTCTAGTCTGATGGTCTTTGTTCCACGGATAAAACAGAATTTATCTTCTTTTCAAGCGTTTGTGTCCCCGACACAAATATCAGAATCAATTTACAAGCTACTAAAATCCTAATCCTAACTATCCTTACTAATATTATAAATGCGAAAGTGAGTTTGTCTGTTTGTTTGTTACGCTTTTACGCCGTAACTACTGAACCGATCATCATGAAATTTTGCATACATGTTCTCTGGAGTACCGAAAAGGACATAGGCTACTTTTTATCTCGGGAAAAAGTACTATTCCCGTGGGATCGACATTGACGCGGGCGGAGCCGCAGGCGAAAGCTAGTTATAATAATAATGCGAAAGTAAATTTCTTTGTTTGTTTGTTATGCTTTCACGCCGTAACTACTGGACCGATTATCATTAAATTTTGCATACAAGTTTTCTGGAGTACTGTGAAGGACATAGGCTACCCGCTTCATCCCGAGGGAACGAGGCGTTGATGCGAGCAAAGCTGCGGGCGAAAGCTAGTACTTCAAATAAAGCTTAAACAATGCTTTTGAATCAATGTTCTGAAATAGCGACTTTTATTCTAGTTAAGGCACCAGTCTCCCACAATATTTGAATGTTCAATTATCTTCACGGCACTGACGGCCACGATCCTCAGTGATCGAAGGTCGGCCGGGTCATGACGACCTTCACGCTCGCCCTGAAGATTGCCTTCTGTGTAAACACATTTTAAGAACCCTGCTAATGAAGTGGGATTATATGTATACCGAGCTATTTCTAGTAATTCATTTTTAACTTCTATACATGTATTTTTATCTTCTTTTTATCATTTCGATGTACCTAACTCAAGTCGTTGAGGCATCCCTATTGCAATCTTCTTCTTCTTGTTGTTGTTTTACATTGAATTTGAATTGAGTTCTATAATATTTTATTTTGTCTAGTAGCATAGTTTAATGAAAATCATAACGTCATTCATTATAAACTGAAGCGCCTATTAGACTACGCGTTATTCAGCACACGGTATTCAGTCTGTCTTCGAGTCTAATTAGACCGCTCGCTATTACACTAGACTGAAAAACGCGGGCTTGCTCATTCGCACGCAAGACGTCGACGTTGGCGGTTGTAATGGCACCTGCAATTTCTAAGCCCAAAAAATTTGCCGTAGCAAAAATACATGTTTCTTTTGTAATTATTTATTCAAATAACCTTGATGATTTATTTTGTCATAAACATGGCATCTCATGGTACAACTCTAGCATGCAATCATGCTTAATAATAATTTTCTACCGATTTAAAAAAAAAAGGAGAGGTTAATATCAATTTGGTTGTATTTATTTTAATTTTTGTTACCTCAGAACTCCGTCATTTTTTAACCAATTTTTAAAACTGTTATTTGTTCTTTTTTTTAAAGAGTACCTATGCTTAAAATTTGGTCCCATTAAATTTCTTCATAATCGTTTCATATGAAAGATTATTTTTCTTTACTTCGCGCCATTATTGTAAAGGTAACGCAAACAAGACAAGACACACTTAATATGAATAAAATATACGTGGCGCACGCGCACGTCTGCTCCCTTGGGATGCGAGCGCAGACTGAACGGTCTAACGCTTATTACACTACTCGATATTCAGACTCTAAGCCAGTTAGCCTCGCCGAGCCCGATCTTGCTGACTGAATTCAGAGTAAAGCGCCTATTAGACTACGCGTTATTCAGCACACGGTATTCAGTCTGTCTTCGAGTCTAATTAGACCGCTCGCTATTACACTAGACTGAAAAACGCGGGCTTGCTCATTCGCACGCAAGACGTCGACGTTGGCGGTTGTAAGGGCACCTGCAATTTCTAAGCCCAAATAATTTGCCGTAGCAAAAAAACATGTTTCTTTTGTAATTCTTGAATAATCTTGATGATTATTTTTGTCATAAACATGGCATCTCATGGTACAACTCTAGCATGCAGTCATGCTTAATAATAATTTTCTACCGACTTAAAAAAAAGGAGAAGAACATTGGTATAAACGAGATATGGTAATCTTTTTTGAGATATTACATTTTCTAAAGCTGCAAATATGACTTTGTCATTTATACAAACACTATAATAAAGTAATTTCTAGCTGGTGAAAACTGATAGTGGTATTTTGACTAGGTGAATAAAATTGGCACGGTAAATGGATACCTAATTTAGTTTCATATATATAGGAATACTAGCATTCGCCCGTGGCTCCACCCGCGTCAGTGTCAATCCCTCGGGGACAGTAGTACTTTTTCCCAGGATAAAATGTACCCTATGTCCTTCTCCGTACCCCAGATAATGTGTATGCAAAATTTCAAGATGATCGGTTCAGTAGTTACAACGTGAAACCGTAACAAACAAATTCACTTTCGCATTTATAATATTAGACGATAGATAGATAGAAGAATTAGGATATACCTAATTTAGTTTTCATATATATAGGGATAACTATGAAACTAAATTAGGTATCCATTTATCGTAACCCCAAATTTACCGTTACCCTAATCTATGCTTGCTACTGCGTACGGAAACCTTCATGGGCGAGTCCGACTACAACTTGGCCACTTTTTTATTTTTAGAAATTCCTTTCATCGGGATCGGAAGATATATTTGTTAGCAGGTAACAAATCAGCTCGCGCTGCCAGCGTCAATCAGAGATAACAGGTTTATCAATATTCGCCACTCGACGAATTCGGGTCAATAAGAGTTGTGCAATATGATATAATCTCCGTGCAGTTTTGGATCGCTTTTTGGCTCTTTGAGGGTTTTATCTTCACCCAACTGCTGCAAAAATTATGCTACATCAAATTAAATAGATGTTAAAAATACAATCTATCCTACAATTGTATAAATGCGAAAGTAACTCGTCTGTCACCACTTCACGCTTCAACTATGTAATCAATTGCGACGACATTTGATGTGGAGGAACTTTAAAGCCTGAAGAAGGACAAAGGGTACCTTTTATCCCGGAAAAATCCTAGTTAACCATAGCCTTGACAGGACTTTAGACAAACCACTCCCGATATATTACTGATGTAAAATCATCAGGTTCGGAGGAATTCTCAAAATCCTCGGCTGTCTCGAAAAGTGTTGAAACACTCAGTGGCTTCTCTATGATTCATTTAAATAGTTATTGTATTTCGTTGATAATTCTCCACTTGTGCTACTATACTATCAGTAAAGATCCTAACGTCAATGAGCCAGATGTACTCAAAGATAATTCCGAAGTGTTGTATAATAATAATAGTAGAAGTGTTGTAAAGGTGCATTCTTCTGGTCTTGCAGTACCGCGAGGCAACGTCAACTCACAGAATATTTTAAACCGTTTATCTACCTTCTATTGACACATACAATACGTCACTCTGCGTAAGTATGTGCTCTAGATTTGTCGGAACAAAGAATTTACCTCCGTCCCACTCGCTTACTACTATAGCATCCTAGTTGAAACACGCTTGCTATGCTATGTCATTAGTAGTGGGTACGTATCGAGCAATTTCTTATATTTTTAGTTCCGTGGGTAATGGTAGGTACGCCTTCCCCGTAATGACCCGTTTATGTATAAAAACATTTTCATAGATAAAAGAAATGCCAACCCCCTCGGGATTGTGTAAGGATTCTAATACCCGAAGCCTGAAAATATTGCTTTTGGGCAGTTGTGTAAAAAAATTACTGTCGAGGTTTAGCGCTAATCAACAAACAGGGGATAATAGAGTTCCAAATAAAGAAATCGAGATTAGGGTAGAACCGCACTAGAGCGGCAGCGGAGAGGATGTAACTATACCCAGCGGAGCCCTTCTTCCTAGACAAATATATTTAGTACTAGCTTTCGCCCGCGTCAATGTCGATCCCTCGGGAATAGTAATAAAGGTAGCCTATGTCCTTCTCCGCACTTCAGAGAACTTGTATGCAAAATTTCATTATGATCGGTTCAGTAGTTACGACGTGAAAGCGTAACAAACAAACAAACTCACTTTCGCATTTATAATATTAGTAAGGATAGGGATAGATCGTTAGTACCCTTGTTGAAAGAGTCTAAATATGTATTGAAATCATTTGTACCCTACAGATTTTTGAGTAAATTTGAATTTTCCAAAATCTCCACGATAACCTTCATCTCCAAGAAAAATATAATTGCCTCTGTTTATTATGGAATAAAACGCACTGCGGTAAAGCGGCATGATGCGTCGCAACAAAGTTGATTCTTTTGCCGCTACGGTCGCGCCGCTCTGCTGCAGTGCCGCTCTAGTGCGGTTCAACCTAAAAACAGAAATGCTCGTACGTGGCATAGTGTCTAGTTGAAAAACAACACTCGTAAAAAAACGGCAACCTATTGATACACTACGTCAGTACAAGTAGGTACTCCGTGCTCTAGATTTTCCCAAACAAAGAATTTCCCACCGCCCCACTCGCTTATTACAATAGCGCACTAGTAGCATTCGATGACTCCGCTCGCACGCCCTACTTTCAAGTGCGCTATACTTTTCACATTCGCTTGCCACCTGTTCAGATCAGCAACTTATTTAAACTACTGGAGGATCGAAGGAAATCTTTCTTACCCTTCCCACGGCCCCCGGGTCCACCTTCGGTTGTATTTTTGTGGGATAGTGCATAGAAAGTGCATCATATTACAAAGACAAGTGCATGGATTGCCAATTTAACCATAAATGCCCGAGTTACGATATGTGAAAAAATATAGGCCGATATCGAGCCACCGGCACACAAAAACACCGGCTTTGGAATGGTTAGAGAATAATTTATTTCAAAAACATCATTGAAAAGGTACTAAACCCTGAAAAGTAAGTAAAGGAGACGAGTTGAGAAAAAAATATTCATCATCATTATCATCAGGTCTTTTTAGTCTCCACTGCAGGAGCATGACCCTCTGTACTACCGGAGCCATACTTGGGCAGAGCAGATTTGGCCTACACTCTCCTCGCTGGCCAGACGGGTTGGACAGCTCATTGATGTTTACGAGCCTTGTTTTCCTAAGTCCTATTCTACTCTGCCGGAGACCACACGGTGAGCGGAAACCACACGGCGACTCAAGGCATTGCTGCAGCAAATTCAGCAAGTGGGCAGAAAAATCGTGCCAACCGCACTAGCGTTTCGTGAAACAGGCATACCATTGGCGTATCCGTGTAAGGCAGCCGGACTACCGTCAAAAGTTTGATGAACAAATTCACAGCAAGATCAGCCTAGCATAGGCGGGCATGATCCAGCACTCGGCATTACAGCTGAGGAACGAGTCTTACGCTGAGAAGAGAAAAACTGGCCAAGTACTAGTCGGACTCGCGCACGAAGGGTTTCGTGCCGTTATCTATAAAACGGCAAAAAAAACATGTTTGTTGTATGGGAGCCCTCCTTTAATATTAATTTTATTTTTACTTAATTATTTATATTTAAAGTCAATATATAAATAGACTAGCTTTCGCCCGCGGCTCCGCCCGCGTCAATGTCGATCCCTCGGAAATAGTACTTTTTCCCGGGATAAAAGGTAGCCTATGTCCTTCTCCGTACTCCAGAGAATTTGTATGCAAAATTTCATGATAATCGGTTCAGTAGTTACGGCGTGAAAGCGTAACAAACAAACAAACAAACTCACTTTCGCATTTATAATATTAGTAAGGAAGGATAAGGATATTCTGTGAATATTTCAAGCGTGTTGCCGTTATCAATAACGAGCAAAAACAAGCAGAAAAAATAACGTTTGTGGGGGAGCCCCTCCCACACAACAAACGTGATTTTTTCTGCTTAAATATTTATTTTATTGTATTTCCTAGTATTTGTTCATATATATGACGAAAGCGCACATGCAGTGAGGTGTATACTTATGTAGGTTAACTTTCAACTCATATAGTAAACTCGTGGTATTTTTTACTACAAATAGAATCGTACTCGCTGTCCGTCCGATTGCTGCCTTTTTGTGGACAATGACATCGCCGTATTTTACGACCGTATGATTTACAGGCAGGTGCTAAGAGAAACGATTTCTAACGTACTGGTATCTGTTTAACTGTATTTTGTTTTTAGGGTTCCGTAGCCAAATGGCAAAAAAACGGATTCCTTATGGATTCTTCATGTCTGTCTGCCCGTCCGTATGTCACAGCCCGAAACTATAAGAACTACAATGTTGAAACTTGGTAAGTAGATGTATTCTGTGAACCGCATTAAGAATTTCACACAAACATAGAAAAAACCTTTTACTCAATCAACTCATCATCATTTCGATTAGGTGTCACGGTCAATCGACCATGCACACCCTGGTGTCAGAGTTCTTCGGAACCACCTTTCGGCCTCTGACATGGTTCCTTTAACGACTACCAGATGGCAGCCGGGACCACCGGCTTAACGTGCCTTCCGAAGCACGGAACCATCTTTATTATCAGACAATCAGGTGATTCAAGCCTGCAATGTCCTAACCAAACTGGAAACAACTAAACAAAGTATGCTTCCGGTGGGAATCGAACCCACGACCCCCGGGTCAACAGGCAAACGCCTTAACCACTGGACCACGGAGGCTGTTGTACTAAATCAACTCAAATTTAACAAGAAATTTTAAAATATGTTACTTGCTGTTACGGAACCCTTTATGGACGAGTCCGACTCGCACTTGGCCGCTTCTTTTATATGTATATTTGTTTATGAACTCACTTCCATTTCCAACATTGTACTTTACGGCAAATCATATTTCATGTAAGTATACTTTATTTTGCCTATTTCTATACGATTTCTACCCATAACCAAAGACTTGTATCGTTACTAGTTACTACAAATAGTTGCTTGTGAAATATATCAAAGGAAATACACTGTTACTGAATGAGGCAGTCAATACGGATACTTATTAAGACCCGACACCGACTTCGAGTAATATTGTACAGATTTCGATTAAATTTAAATGGGTGGGACCAATTTAAAAGTATACCGTGCCAAATAAACAAAAATACTTTTTCAAATCGGTTCATTCATAACTGACGGAAATAAAATATAAAAAATCCTACTAATTGAAAACGCCTTTTTGAAGTCGGTTCAGAAACAAAGAGCCCTGGTGCTGAGGAATTGGCTCCAACACACAAATCTTGCCATGGCCTTACTAATATTATAAACGTGAAAGTTTGTGTGTATGAATCTATACTATATACTCAGGAACTACTGGTTCAAATTGGAAAATTCTTTTTGTGTTGGGTACTGATGAAACTTGGTGGCAAACACTGATGATTTTAATACGATTAACATATTAGGAACAGATATTACGTGACGTGTACTGGGATACATAGTGTATCCCAGTACACAGTGGACGTCCAGTATTGAGAATACGAGTAAGTAGAGGGCCTTCAATGGAATTAGGAGATGAAAGAACGTTACACAATGCTACGATATAATTATTTAATTAACGATAAAGGCACTATATAATAATATTATATATACGATAATATCTCCCACGTCAGACGACCAATAATAAAATCTTTTTCTCAGAAAAGTAAATTACACTTGACTGACGTCATTTCCAGTGGAATAGTGGTTGTCACGTAGACTTTCTCAATTAGCGCGAGATGTGTCACGTCTAGTCTGATGGTCTTTGTTCCACGGATAAAACAGAATTTATCTTCTTTTCAAGCGTTTGTGTCCCCGACACAAATATCAGAATCAATTTACAAGCTACTAAAATCCTAATCCTAACTATCCTTACTAATATTATAAATGCGAAAGTGAGTTTGTCTGTTTGTTTGTTACGCTTTTACGCCGTAACTACTGAACCGATCATCATGAAATTTTGCATACATGTTCTCTGGAGTACCGAAAAGGACATAGGCTACTTTTTATCTCGGGAAAAAGTACTATTCCCGTGGGATCGACATTGACGCGGGCGGAGCCGCAGGCGAAAGCTAGTTATAATAATAATGCGAAAGTAAATTTCTTTGTTTGTTTGTTATGCTTTCACGCCGTAACTACTGGACCGATTATCATTAAATTTTGCATACAAGTTTTCTGGAGTACTGTGAAGGACATAGGCTACCCGCTTCATCCCGAGGGAACGAGGCGTTGATGCGAGCAAAGCTGCGGGCGAAAGCTAGTACTTCAAATAAAGCTTAAACAATGCTTTTGAATCAATGTTCTGAAATAGCGACTTTTATTCTAGTTAAGGCACCAGTCTCCCACAATATTTGAATGTTCAATTATCTTCACGGCACTGACGGCCACGATCCTCAGTGATCGAAGGTCGGCCGGGTCATGACGACCTTCACGCTCGCCCTGAAGATTGCCTTCTGTGTAAACACATTTTAAGAACCCTGCTAATGAAGTGGGATTATATGTATACCGAGCTATTTCTAGTAATTCATTTTTAACTTCTATACATGTATTTTTATCTTCTTTTTATCATTTCGATGTACCTAACTCAAGTCGTTGAGGCATCCCTATTGCAATCTTCTTCTTCTTGTTGTTGTTTTACATTGAATTTGAATTGAGTTCTATAATATTTTATTTTGTCTAGTAGCATAGTTTAATGAAAATCATAACGTCATTCATTATAAACTGAAGCGCCTATTAGACTACGCGTTATTCAGCACACGGTATTCAGTCTGTCTTCGAGTCTAATTAGACCGCTCGCTATTACACTAGACTGAAAAACGCGGGCTTGCTCATTCGCACGCAAGACGTCGACGTTGGCGGTTGTAATGGCACCTGCAATTTCTAAGCCCAAAAAATTTGCCGTAGCAAAAATACATGTTTCTTTTGTAATTATTTATTCAAATAACCTTGATGATTTATTTTGTCATAAACATGGCATCTCATGGTACAACTCTAGCATGCAATCATGCTTAATAATAATTTTCTACCGATTTAAAAAAAAAAGGAGAGGTTAATATCAATTTGGTTGTATTTATTTTAATTTTTGTTACCTCAGAACTCCGTCATTTTTTAACCAATTTTTAAAACTGTTATTTGTTCTTTTTTTTAAAGAGTACCTATGCTTAAAATTTGGTCCCATTAAATTTCTTCATAATCGTTTCATATGAAAGATTATTTTTCTTTACTTCGCGCCATTATTGTAAAGGTAACGCAAACAAGACAAGACACACTTAATATGAATAAAATATACGTGGCGCACGCGCACGTCTGCTCCCTTGGGATGCGAGCGCAGACTGAACGGTCTAACGCTTATTACACTACTCGATATTCAGACTCTAAGCCAGTTAGCCTCGCCGAGCCCGATCTTGCTGACTGAATTCAGAGTAAAGCGCCTATTAGACTACGCGTTATTCAGCACACGGTATTCAGTCTGTCTTCGAGTCTAATTAGACCGCTCGCTATTACACTAGACTGAAAAACGCGGGCTTGCTCATTCGCACGCAAGACGTCGACGTTGGCGGTTGTAAGGGCACCTGCAATTTCTAAGCCCAAATAATTTGCCGTAGCAAAAAAACATGTTTCTTTTGTAATTCTTGAATAATCTTGATGATTATTTTTGTCATAAACATGGCATCTCATGGTACAACTCTAGCATGCAGTCATGCTTAATAATAATTTTCTACCGACTTAAAAAAAAGGAGAGGTTAATATCAATTCGATTGTATTTATTTTAATGTTCGTTACCTCAGAACTCCGTCATTTATGAACCGATTTTTATAACTGTTATTGGTTCTTTTTTTTAAAGAGTACCTATGCTTTCAATTTAGTCCCATTAAATTTCATCATAATCATTTCATATGAAAGATATTTTTCTTTACTGCGCGCCATTATTGTAAAGCCGTGTGGTATCCGGCAGAGTAGAATAGGACCACTCCAAGTCTTCCCGTGGATGTCGTAGAAGGCGACTTAGGAAATACAAGCTAAACAAAGCTTATAAACATCTAAGACACCTTTCCAACCCGTCTGGCCAGCGTGGAGAGTGTAGGCCAAGTCCTCTGGCTGCTCTGGCCAAGTATGGCCCTAGTAGTACAGAGAGGGTCGTGCTCCTGTAGTGGAGACTAAAAAGGACCTGATGATGATTGTTGTAAAGGTAACGCAAACAAGACAAGACACACATAATATGAATAAAATATACGTGGCGCACGCGCACGTCCGCTCCCTGTGGACGCGAGCGCAGACTAAACGGTCTAACGCTTATTACACTACTCGATATTCAGACTCTAAGCCAGTTAGCCTCGCCGAGCCCGATCTTGCGGACTGAATTCAGAGTAAGACGGTCTAACTCTTATTACACTACGCTAGTTAGACTTAGTCTGACTGAATACCGTGTAGTGTAATAGACGCATTAGACGGTCTAACTCTTATTACACTACGCTAGTTAGACTTAAGCGCCTATTAGACTACGCGTTATTCAGCACACGGTATTCAGTCTGTCTTCGAAACTAATTAGACCGCTCGCTATTACACTAGACTGAAAAACGCGGGCTTGCTCATTCGCACGCAAGACGTCGACGTTGGCGGTTGTAATGGCACCTGCAATTTCTAAGCCCAAAAAATTTGCCGTAGCAAAAAAACATGTTTCTTTTTTAATTCTTGAATAATCTTGATGATTATTTTTGTCATAAACATGGCATCTCATGGTACAACTCTAGCATGCAGTCATGCTTAATAATAATTTTCTACCGACTTAAAAAAAAGGAGAGGTTAATATCAATTCGATTGTATTTATTTTAATGTTCGTTACCTCAGAACTCCGTCATTTATGAACCGATTTTTATAACTGTTATTGGTTCTTTTTTTTAAAGAGTACCTATGCTTTCAATTTAGTCCCATTAAATTTCATCATAATCATTTCATATGAAAGATATTTTTCTTTACTGCGCGCCATTATTGTAAAGCCGTGTGGTATCCGGCAGAGTAGAATAGGACCACTCCAAGTCTTCCCGTGGATGTCGTAGAAGGCGACTTAGGAAATACAAGCTAAACAAAGCTTATAAACATCTAAGACACCTTTCCAACCCGTCTGGCCAGCGTGGAGAGTGTAGGCCAAGTCCTCTGGCTGCTCTGGCCAAGTATGGCCCTAGTAGTACAGAGAGGGTCGTGCTCCTGTAGTGGAGACTAAAAAGGACCTGATGATGATTATTGTAAAGGTAACGCAAACAAGACAAGACACACATTATATGAATAAAATATACGTGGCGCACGCGCACGTCCGCTCCCTGTGGACGCGAGCGCAGACTAAACGGTCTAACGCTTATTACACTACTCGATATTCAGACTCTAAGCCAGTTAGCCTCGCCGAGTCCGATCTTGCGGACTGAATTCAGAGTAAGACGGTCTAACTCTTATTACACTACGCTAGTTAGACTTAGTCTGACTGAATACCGTGTAGTGTAATAGACGCATTAGTATAGTTAACATATATCGTTGATACAACTTGTTGACGGCTATAGTTTTTTAACCAAATGTCAATGTTAAAAATGGCTGCCATAGGACAGGCACTTTGCCTAGTGTGGAGCCATATGTTAACAGGAAATGTATTTAGTTTAAGATTGTATCAATAAAAATTTTGAATTTTGAATTTTGAAATTTTGAATTTTTGAATTTTTGAAACTTGACGGCAATACCGACTTATAACACGTGAGTAAGCCGTTGTTTTACCATTTAATAAAATATACGTAGTTTAATTTAAGAATGTAGGTAAGGTACATATAAATATTTTGGTGAGAAAAGAAATCATTTATATATCTAGCGACCCGCCCCGGCTTCGCACGGGTGCAATGTCGAAAACGGGGGCAGCAAATCTATACTAATATTATAAAGCTGAAGAGTTTGTTTGTTTGTTAACGCGCTAATCTTAGGAACTACTAGTTCAAATTGGAAAATTCTTTTTTAATTGGATAGTCCATTTATTGAGAAGGCTTTAGGCTATAAAACATCACGCTGCGACTAATAGGAGCGAAGCATCAATAAAAAATGTTTTGAAATCGGGGAAAAAATATTCATCTACGCTAATTAATCATAATAACAGAAATTGCCGCAGACGAAGTCGCGGGCAACAGCTACTTATACATATAAACCTTACTCTTGAATCATTCTATCTACTGCTGAAAATTGCATTAAAATCCGTTGAGGAGTTTTTACGATGTAACCGGACAGACAGCGGAAGCCGCTCACCCGTACTAATAACACTAGCAAAAGTTACTCGTATTTAATAATACGCTATCGCGCTGACTAACCGTGCTCACTGCTGGGCCGTCGAACTCCAACCCAACCTTGAACAAAAAGTGGACAGGCACAGAGGTCGGTAATGGCAGTGGCCCATGTTGCTGTTGTGGCGTCATATTTAGTAGCGTAGTAAGAACGTACATTTAAACGTATAACTTAAATAACGACATTCCCGTGAAGGGGTGACTCAGCCCGTCAAAATGATCAATTTTTCCTATGGGACCAATGCTGGGAACTCATCATTTGACAACATTTAAGTGTTAGGCCGGCCCGGCAATTAGTATCATCATCATTTCGAGTAGTTGTCACGGTCAATCGACCATGCACACCCTGGTGTCAGAGTTCTTCGGAACCGCCTCTCGGCCTCTGACGTGATTCCTTTAACGACTACCAGATGGCAGCCACCGGCTTAACGTGCCTGCCGAAGCACGGAATCATCTTTATTATCAGACAATCAGGTGATTCACGCCTGCAATGTCCTAACCAAACTGGAAACAACTAAACAAAGTATGCTTCCGGTGGGAATCGAACCCACGACCCCCGGGTCAACAGGCAAACGCCTTAACCACTGGACCACGGAGGCAATTAGTATGAAAATTAAGTTATCAAGCATTGGTCCCATAGCAAGTCATCTTCACAGGAATGTCGCTGGTTACGTTACTCCCAGTATATACCGATAGCCATAGATTTAAAATAAATTCCGCTTCATAGTTCTATGGCTCTACTGTTCCCTCTATCCGTGTTTCGGAGATAAATATTTTGAGTTTTCCGACAACTATTCCTCCTAATGATGCAGTTTACCGACCTTCCTACTTCCTACAATGATATCTAACCAATCGTCACTCACTGAATCAACATCGTCATGGGCACGTTGCAGCGCATGCGTGACTTACCTGTGGAGCAAACATACATTTGATTAGTGTCTAAGTTTATTGTACTTGTTTGTTACTTATCATTGCTAAATATAGGACTATCTTTTAGATTCAGATTCATTTATTTTGTCAAACATAGGTATTACATGGTATTAGAATTACTAGTAACGGAGCTCTATGTTCCGCTATTCGGGATGCAAAGTTCAGTCACAGGTTGGTTTTAACTAATATAACAATAAATAAGAAGTTTAAAATAAAGAAAAAAAATACAAAAAAAAATTAATATGCTCAAACCTTGAATAACAAAAAGTCTGCTTATTTCAATAACTGCTATATTCTAAGGGGTAGTTCTAACTGTGGTTCTACTAATAGCACTAAAAAAACAATTTGTGTATCGAAATCTCAGAAAGGGAAACTGTATTTTGTGTAGATTTTGAAAAACATTCCTGATTATCTACTTAAGTGGATTATAAAAGTATTTTTACTGATTTTGGGAGAACTTTCACAAAGGAAAAAAAATATGCATGTTCTCTTTCAAAATAATAAAAATATAACACAACAATCTAAGCGTGGCATAACATTCTAAGTGTTTCTTTCCTCCCAGACTAGATCGTGTCCTATCTACCCCGCATCTAGATAAACCTATTATTTCCCTACGGCTGGCTACGTATTTACGCTCTGTCTAAGCCAGACGGTTTTTTCAGCGTCTGCTTCATCACTTAGGCTCCCGTCGTTGAGGGTGAGGGGCAAGGGATGCTTTTATTACTAGGGCTTCGTTCTATTCTATGTTAATAACTTTTGTAATGAAAACTTCGGAAGAACATAATTGAATTTTCATGCAAAAACCCTCTATAATTTAATTTCACCCAAATTGTTGTAGCTGTGAGGCATACGTCGTTTTATTCATCATCATCATCATCATCAGGTCCTTTTTAGTCTCCACTACAGGAGCACGACCCTCTCTGTACTACTAGGGCCATACTTGGCCAAAACAGCCAGAGGACTTGGCCTACACTCTCCACGCTGGTCAGACGGGTTGGAGAGGCGTCGTTTTATTAGGATCCTACAAAACAAAAAAGTAGGGTGATTTTTAAGACCTTAAGGGCTAGCCTAAATGGAAAATATTTCTAGAATGTGAGGCCATTCTATTTTATTTCCATTCAATATTATTGAGGTTGGCTCTCCATTTGTACCATAGCTAAAGTGAAACTACTGAACTAATAGCTTTTAATAACTAATAGTTGGCCTCCAAGTTTCTAATGACAACGTCGTGTGAGGAAAAGGAAATTTCAGATAGGCTCTTGTCGGTAATATTGTGTAGAAAGAAACGTACGATAGGATTTCTGGCAAGAATAAAGGAATTATATGCAATTGCCTTTTCCATTTCACACACTAGTGAAAGCAGAACTAGTGGAGGGACGCACGTAGAGTAATATTTTTATACATATACGTGTTTTATTTTGCATTCACAATGCTATTTTGATATACTCTTAATAAATTAAGATACAAAATATGGTGAAAAAATTTCATGCGGGCGGGACTTTGCTTCCTACATATTAGTTGATTTTCAAATTCATTGTAAAATGAGTTGAATCAAATACCTCCCTTGTAAAAGTTGGGTAGTAGTGTTAGGTGACGTAAGCCTTAATATGTATAAGGGGCATTATGGTGAAGATTTCAGCGCCGAGATTGAATCGTGCGGTAGCTCAGATGGCAGAGCGTAGGTCGTACATCGACCGAGGTCGCCGGTTCAAGTCCCGCCCGCATGAAATTTTTTCATCGTCATCATCAGGTCCTTTTTAGTCTCCACTACAGGAGCACGACCCTCTCTGTACAACTAGGGCCATACTTGGCCAGAGCAGCCAGAGGACTTGGCCTACACTCTCCACGCTGGCCAGACGGGTTGGAGAGGTCTCTTAGATGTTTATAAGCTTTGTTTAGCTTGTAGTCCCTAAGTCGCCTTCTACGACATCCACGGGAAGACTTGGAGTGGTCCTATTCTACTCTGCCGGATACCACTTTACCATATTTTATTTCTTAATTTATTGAGAGTACGCAGAGTAAATTATCTCAAAGTAAATGCACTACTAAAAAGTCCGCTGGTGTTCGTAGGTTCGGTAGGTTGCCTCATGTTTTCCATAACTGGAAGTCTGGAAGCATTATTGTATCTAAACGCGAGGTCTGGACGTGCACATTTAGATACCCCCCTCTTCCGAGCGTTTACCCGGTTGCATCCTCAGCTGTGATGCGTCAGAACCCGGGGTCCGCTTTTATGACAACATTTATGTTTTAATATGATTTGAAAATTCTGTTTCAGTTTTCAGTTTTTGTTAGACAGGTTACGTTTAGCAGAATTAAATGCTTCAGCTGACTGAGTAGATATACTTTGCTGAAAAAGAAAATAGTTCTAGCAAAATTAAATTACATTTCTTCGAATAATTTAATGAAAACAATCTTAAACTAAAAAAAATATTAAGTGTCATAATTTAGTTTCAAATAGTTGTTAAATTTTAATAGTACTCAGGGAAAATTGGGGAGCGTCAATGTCGATCCCTCGGTAATAACTAGGGATAAAAGCCTTTGTCCTTCTCCGTACTCTAGAGAACTTGTATGCAAAATTTCATGATGATCGGTTCAGTAGTTACGGCGTGAAAGCATAACAAACAAAAAAGCAAAATATTAGTAAGAATCACGATTTTATCGCTTACGGGGACAGAGCCTAAGGTCATAAGACCGGGCCACGTTTAGCGTGTTGGTGATGGGTTGCTAGCCGCATGATTCTTTAAGATTTTCACCCATTCCCTTGACCGGCTTCTACGGTCTGCGTGGGAAGATAAGCAGCTGGCATATTCTACGTTTTTTTCTTTTCTCCCAGACCACCATGGAAGAACTAAAATGTGCTTGCTTGCTTTCCTGTAAGTGGCCCACCACTGGAGTCAGAATTTTCAAGCTGCCTAAAAGCATCTGACATAGCTTAATAACTATCATCTAGTGATGACAGCCGGGACCTACGGCTTAACGAGCCTTTCGAAGCACGGAGGAACTCCAGAAAATTTTGTGCCACTTGTGGTCACCATCCCAGGGGAAACCACGCCCGGTGCTTTACATGTGTAAGCGTTTATAATGCGCACACTAATTGGGCCATCGAGCTTCTCTAACTTAAATATATTATTTAATATTACTAGGAGGACAACTTAACTCCTACAGAAATTGTAAGAGCAAATGTGTTAGACGTGAATTTTCACATCGGTTTCATCAGACGTCTGCAAATATTTTTTAAGTATTATTTTCTTTTATCACAAAGAAGCAAAATTAGTTGAAAAAATAAACTAATTTACTTTTAAGGGTGCCGTTCTAAAGGTAAAAGGAACTCCTAAAGGACCATTTCATTGTCCGTCTGTTGTTTGTTAGTTTTCGTGTGTGCAAGTGGCCAATACTGATGACAGATTATTCAAACTGCCCAAAGGCATCTCAAATAGCTTAATGTCTGCCATCAACAGCCGGGACCAACGGCTTAACGCGCCTTCCCAAGCACAGAGGCGCTCGAGATATTTTTATGCCACTTGCGGTCACCCATCCAAGTAGGGACCGCGCCCGTGGTTGCTTAACATGCGTAAGCTCTAATAATGCTCACGGCCACTGGGCCCTTGGGCTCCTCATTGTCCGTCTGTTGAGAAACATTTTCTCAGAGACGCGTGAAAATGTCAAGTTTAAATTTAATTCGATCTGTAATAAATAATCTACGATTGTGTGTTTGTTTGTATTGCATAAATTATTGAACCGATTTTCAACTTGAGACAATAAAAAGCTACGTTATCAACGAGTCAAACAGGCTGATGGACATGGACGAAAACGCAGGAAAAGCTAGTATTAACCAATTAGGTCTATGTATGTACATATTCCAGTTGAGATAAATATTCTTAATTAACCTGTCAGGCCGTGCTCCCCTTTTCCATGTTAACAAAATTCTATATGTCTCAAACATGTGTCTTGAAGCCTAATAAATTATACTGTCGCTAACTTAGCCATACATACAAATTGGAAAAGATAGGTTGGTTTTATAGCATACATGAGGACCGTTCATAATGGTAAAATAAACCGGCCAAGTGCGAGTCGGACTCACGCACGTAGGGTTCCGTACCATTACCTATAATAAATTTAAAATTAATAAAAATATTTTTACTATATTTTGTAACTAAAAATGTATACTTTTCGCAATTTTTCTTTTATCTGTGCTTTAAGACGTTGCTTCATACCAAATTTCAAGATTCTGAGTTCACGGCTAGTACCCCGTAGGTTTTGATTCCGTAAGAACTCGAAAAAACACGAAAATTTTTGGCATAACCAGCTGTATCTTTTGATACAGTTGGCGTTGGCTTAAAAGTTTGATTTTTTTCTCAGCTCCAAGGGACAATAATAGACCTGAGTATTTGATATGATTTAGCTTGATACCTCAACGCGTGCCTGAGAAAAAGGGTTTTGACAGACAGACAGACGGACAACCGAGTGATCCTATAAGGGTTCATTTTTACCTTTTGAGGAAGGGAACCCTAAAAAACCGGATGTTCCCGTGATCCCCAAATAAAAACAAAAGGTATTTTTTACTAGTATAGCAATACTATTCAACCTACAACTTTCCTTTGTTCGACTGAGTCCCGATCGGAAGCCAGCATCCCGGAAAGCTGTGATTTCCGTCACGGGATGGCTCGTTTGTAGATGGCGCTGTTGTGCTATTGTTTCCGGGAAATCTGAAGCCGAGATTACAGACTAGCTTCGTATGTTAATTCCATTTAGTATACAGGTACAGTATCAAGTCTGTATACATAACGAGGTAGACAGAGCCAAAGACTTTCTCAGATGAGAGCTGTCTTTCTCAATATGACGGACGAATGATGGAATATATAGACCTCTTGATAGTTAGACATTTTGGTACATGGGTAATTAGCTACCTAGGCAAATTGCTCATTCGTTTCACTTTGTTTGACGTTTTGCTACTTAGACTTTCTGATCGAGAGGGATATAGGTTTGTAACCTTCTCTTGATTGACCTAAAATGACTATTGTTATCGCGATTGTTACCCATTAAAATTGAATCACTTAATACGGTTTTATGGCGATAATTACATTATTATTACACTTAAATAATCGAAAATTTACAGTTTTGATGTGTGCAGGTAGATTAAGTAAACATTTGTCTATTGTGTTATAAGAACTATGAAAAACTACCGCCTACAACATCTATTGATAACGTTCCGGATGTACGCAGTACAGTGTCTGAAGGTCTTGCAGTCTTGTGCTGAGCTTGAGATTTTTTTAAATTGATGCCAGGATTCCATGCTGGCGGTAACTGTCAACCATCCCCCTATTGAAATTAGGATGTTTTTCATTTATTAAGAACTTCTAATAGAAGAAGCTTTTAATATTTGGGGCCAAGTTTCCAATGATCACAAAAGTGGTTGTAGTTGGCATTGAGTTGGGTACGCGCCCCCGGCCTCCCGAGCTGCTATCTGAGTAGTATCTCATAATACCTTAATACTCTTCCCAAATGCAAGAAATTCATATCAATTCCCAGCTTAAAAATGCTTCCAATGGGAGCAGCGTTGTGAGCAAAGTAAGCCAAAGAAACTGCGCTCGCTAACCCGCCTGTTTAGCGTGGTGAGTATGATAATATTTTGAATAATATCCTCCTAGCAAAAAGCAGACTTTTTGCTTTATATCGGCTACCTCGAGTTTAGTTACCCTATATGTAAGGGTATAAAATAGGCAGGAAAGACATGGTATGAAATAGACAGGTTTGCCAAAGAGCGATGGAGCGCAGTATGTTAGGAAATAGGTGGACAGACCGTGTCAGAAACACAACACTGCACAC
Source organism: Elegia similella (assembly GCA_947532085.1). Classification (NCBI taxonomy): domain Eukaryota; kingdom Metazoa; phylum Arthropoda; class Insecta; order Lepidoptera; family Pyralidae; genus Elegia; species Elegia similella. The sequence goes on from OX383939.1 coordinate 1,486,896, forward strand.
CGTGACACAAGTGGTCGACGTTGGAACGAAATCTGCTGGGTTGAAGTGGGACTAGGCGGGTCACGTAAGCCGAATGGTGCCGGAAAGATGGGCTTATACAACAACCTCATGTACACTGGGTACCTACGGATGGGAAATGACTAAGAGGCAAACCAAAAACAAGATGGAGAGACGCCTTGACTGCTTTTGATAAAACTTGGAGAGAGATGGCAAAAGATAGAGCAAAGTGGAAAAAGAAAGGGGAGGCTTTTGCCCAGTAGTGGAACATATATACCTTATACAAAAATATTAAATATGCATCAAAAGTATCTATAGTCATGACTACGAACTTGCTACCGACAAGAACATTTTATCATATGATTCGCATCATCTCAGTTATCAGTACAACAATAACAAGACCAAAATCCGGGCACGAGGCATCGCATGCTTTCTCCGTTATCTGATAACACTGATAACAATAAGCCTCCAGAGACATTGAAAGCAACAGACAAGGTCGAACAAATTTCATCCTAAACTGAAAATAACACGCACGTTTAGGGAAATTTTTAGGACGGTTTTTGGACATAATGTGTTGTTCACTTACACGAAAATTAAAGAAACATAATTATTTTATACGTTTAAAACGGATTTGGACCCAAATTTAACTCAGATGGGCGCTTGCTTACATTGCTCGTAAATAAAATATGACAAAGTACCCGGCTGAATAGTAGGTACCAAGTTTTATGTATGTGTTGCACAGGTTGCACTTACTGACACCAGATGTCAGTAAGTGCAACCTGTGCAACACACATGGTACACAGTCTCCCCGACTCGTCACGAGATCGTCGCCCCTTTATCATGCAGACGGGGCGCCTGTCATACGCGTAAATAAAATAATAATAAATCTCGTAAGATTTAAGGTCGGATACCAGTTAAAAGTTTTATTCGCGGTCGTAAAACGTGGATTTTTTGCCAGTTAGAGTCACAAGTTTTGCTATATTACAAACAGGGAATAAAATTGTTTTATATCTCCTTTTTTTTCACACGGGGTCACCGTGCGTGATACATACTTAGCGCGTCCTGGCAGTAAAAACTCATATTTCGTGACGGCCAACGTCATGACACTAATGCCGTCACAAAACTAATTTATTACATGTGCTGGGTGTCCCATGACGGCCTATAGTTTTTATCCTGCCAAGTAGGAAAAGTTACTTACGTACTGCCAACATTTTGGAAAGAACTGCTCTCTATACATATCTTATACCATTAAACGAGCAATCCTTATATACATATATAAATGTATTTCTATGATCTCGGAAACGGCTATAACGATTTCGCTGATATTTGGTATATGGGGGGTTTCGGGGGTAAACAATCGATTAGTCTTATGTTTGGGAAAACGCGTATTTTCGAGTTTTCATGCGTTTTACTTTCCATGCAGAATAGGGTCTTACTCTTTTCTTTTTATATGTTCAAGTTTATATATTTCTTTATTTGGTTTTTATTGTTTTTAAACAAGTAAAAAAAATGTAGTTAATGTTTGAGATAACAATATATATTTCTCATAAATATAGATTATCACCTAAACACCACCATATTACATTAAATAGCAATAACCGAGCGAAGCTCGGTCGCCCAGGTACTACTGTATTCATAAGTTAAACATGTAGTGAAAAAGTAAAAAAAATAGATAAGAGAAATCCATACGCATAGAACTTATGATATATGTAAAATGTTTACTAAACAGCAAATATTCCACGAATAGAAGTTCACAGTCATAGAATAAGACCACAAAGGCAGGCAACAAAGACATTCTCAAATGTTTTCTATGTATGCGAAAATTTTCAGCGAATTCTACAAAACACTCCACAGGGCTTCTACTTAAATGCAACATAAGTTTACAGTTGCAATGTTTCTGGAAAATTTACTCTTCTTATTGATTTTAAAATACTCGTTAAGTCTCATTATCTCTCCACTTGTACTTGATATTTCCTTAACTGTCGTATTGTAGTGTATGTATGTTTATGAATACGTATTTGTAATTATAACTTATAATATGTATGTATTTTATTTGTTTGTGTATACATAAGCTTATTGGTAACAAAAATGTATTTTTAGTTTTTAAAATTATGATTTGCTGCACCATCGCCTATGTTGTTTATTTTCCATCTACCCTAAGGTTGACTGGAGGAGATCGCTTAGCGATAAGTCCGCCTTTGGACCAAAGAAAATGTATGTTTTTCTTTTTCAATGGTGTTTATGTTTAATTTGGGGCAATAAAGATTTTTTCATTCATTCATTCAATGTTTAAATAGAGAAACTCTGTAATTGAAAGTCCAGTTAAGTAAATCATTCTGCTGACTTATAAAACAGTCTTGCTAGTTTACATACATACATATTATCACCCCTGTTTCCCGTGGGGGTATTCAGAGACTATAGCTCTCCACTTGCTACGATCCTGACTCTCTCGAGCTTCATCTATACTCATCACTGTCCTTATGCATCCTCTTCGGTTCCGGGTACTTACATCTTCTTTATTAAAAACGTCTGCAATCTGATCGCAGTACGTTCGAGGTCGACCCTGGCCAAAATTTCCATTAATACTGGCATATATATATTATTTATTGTTTTTCTTTCATTCATTCTGTCAATGCTATGTTATGTTAATGCAGAAATAAATCAAACGTTCAATCGGCAATCTATATTTCCACACCGAGCACAAAGCGAATGTCCTGTCTTCCGAAAATAAATCCAAGGGCAAGCTCAGCCAGCCGGTATTCCAAAACAAAACGGGAGACTTCATCAAGAATTCAAGACTCCTGCTCTTTCATGCGTTGAAGCACAGAATTCACAACAAAGATTTATACATTAAGATTTTGTATTCGTAGGTAAAAACAGCTAGTCACTTCTAGAACTGTGTTTCTACTGTAATTATTCTTTCAAAACTCTGTAAGAAGCAAATACAATTACTGTCGTACCAGAGGGATACTTTGGTCATGATTTATGAGCGGTACCTTGATCTCACATATTCTTGCCACCAAAAGCCAAATCTATATATAAGAGGCGAGCTCCATGGCGTAGTGGTCAACATGCCAGCCTGCGACACGAGGGTGCCCGGGTTCGATCCCCGGTCAGGTCATGATGGAAAACGATATTTTCCAGATTTACCTGGGTCTTGGATGTTTTTATATACTCGTATAAGGTATCAATTATAAAATATAGTATCGTTGAGTTTGTATCCTACGACACAAGTTCACAACTTACTGTAGGATTAGCTCAATTTGTGTGATATGTCCTTATATATTTATTTATTTAAAAGAAGCACTACCTCAATAATAAACTACTGCCTCTGCCACCTTCTACTGTGATTACAATGTAGTGTCATGCTGTACAACTGTACAGTGCCCTTTATGTGGGACACGTGTTACGTGACGCTAGGGGGGTATAATGCTCCATGTCGAAACAATAGAGGACGGTTGAGATGGCAAAATTTGTTGATTAATTAATAATGCGCCCTTTATACTTAGGTACCCTGACCCCAAAGCTCTGGTGGGAGATCCGCACCTGTTGCCACCGAGGGCAAATTATGGTTACATCAGTTGACATAGTTGTACCTGGTTTCAAAGGTGACACGAAGAACTTTATGTTAATCCTTCAAGCGCCAGAAACCTCATTGGAACGCTTGGTGGTAGAGAGGTCAAACCTCAATTATACTTTAGCTTCAGTCTGACGAGATGACGCCGCAATACGTTAGACACGAATGGTTCGATTCCCACGGGAAGCATACTTTGTTTAGTTGTTTCCAAGTTGTAGTTGTAAGACATTGCAGGCGTGAATCACCTGATTGTCTGATAATAAAGATGATTCCGTGCTTCGGAAGGCACGTAAAGCCGGTGATCCCGGCTGCTATCTGGTAGTCGTTAAAGGAACCACAACAGAGGCCGAGAGGCGGTTCCGAAGAACCCTGACACCAGGGTGTACATGGTCGATTGACCGTGACACCTACTCGAAATGATGATGAATGGAGATATATCCAATAGTGTCTAATGTACTGCAGCATCCTTCTCATCAGAGAATTCAGTATAGTATCATAGGCCGTTTAGTTGCCTATGGCGAAAATGAAACTTAGTTTTTTTATTAAGCATACAAGGTCCATTTAAATTAAGCGCAAATATTTTAAGGCCTAGGTCTTATAGGTCAAAGAAATGCTTTAGTAACATATTTTAGGAAATCGACAACTAATATTATAAATGCGAAAGTGAGTTTGTTTGTTTGTTTATTTGTTTGTTTGTTACGCTTTCACGCCGTAACTACTGAACCGATCATCATGAAATTTTGCATACAAGTTCTCTGGAGTACGGAGAAGGACATAGGCTACCTTTTATCCCGGGAAAAAGAACTGTTCCCGAGGGATCGACAAAGGCGCGGGCGGAGCCGCGGGCGAAAGTTAGTACAAAATAATTCTTATTTTTATTAAAATCGTTAAATCAGCTGTTTTGACTGTCGAGGTCAATGACCTAGTATCCATAGTAGATACTAGTAAAAAGTTGGTGGCCAAGAAAGTGTTTATTTGTACTCAGGGTTGTTTTTTTTCCTCTGTTTTTTTACCTGTTCAGGTCCAGATATCTCAAAAACTAGCGTGTCGATGATTTTATTTTATTTATTAATTATTTAATATAGGCACGCTTACAGCAGTTACACAGGTTTTTAAAGAAGGTAACGTTACGTTTATATTTTTTGCTTCTAAAGCATTTTTCAAACTTATGGTATAATTTAAATTGAACTTATATAAACAGGACTTAACACAAACCTTTTTAATGTATGTTTCCGTTGACGTTCAAATGGATGTAACCATTGTGACGGAAGTGACGAGCGAGAGTGAGTCTTGTTGCGTTGCTGCGACCACGATAAATGGAATGTAACTCCTTTGAAACCTCAATAGAACAAATAATAAAATTTTAAAAATATATGGATACTTATTTAAACTACTTAACATCTGGGCATCGTGCCCAAAAGGCTGGCAGCATTGCCTAATTGAATAGCAATGCTGATACGCTGAGCTAGGTAATTTCCAGCCCTTTGGTCACGAGATACCTCAATAAGCCTTTTAGCCAAGAAACTAAAAAGCTTATGCGCTGATGGACCCCACGGACCCAATGTTTCTACCCCAAAAGGCTCAAAAATGTAGTTACCTCCGATACCTACATATTTGCGTCTTTTAAGGGTTTCTGCCTAATAATAAAAAGGTTCGTGCCGTCCCGTTTATATACATAATTATGAGTTTGAAGTAAGGCGGTTTAAAAAAGAATGCCTAGTTACTTTTCGCTCATTTGAACTATTATTGAAATTTTGTGTTTTTTTTAGGGTTCCGTACCCAAAAGGTATAAACGGGACCCTATTAATATCGCTCCGCTAACCGTCTGTCTGTCTGTCTGTCTGTCAACAGGCTGTATCTCATGAACCGTGATACTTTGACAGTTGAAATTTTCACAAATGATGTATTTCTATCTATATGCTGCCGCTTTAACAACAAATACTAAAAAATAGAATAAAATGAATATTAAAGGGGGGCCGTTTTTATAGATAACGGTACGGAACCCTTAGTGCGCGAGTCCGACTCGCACTTGGCCGGTTTTTTCTAATAATCCGTAGTGCTTCTCTATTTCCTCTTGCTTGTCTGCCCTGTTCATAAATCTGTATTCACAGTTACACGAACGGAGGGGACAATTAAATTTATTTTAATCTCTGCGAATGTTGACTTAAGCTTACAATGTTAGTCTTCCACTCGAAAGCAATCACCCGGGTTCCGTGCGGGTCACTGGCATTTGTTTAACGCTTGTAATTTAAATTTGTGTTAATGTTAAATTTAAACAGGTTCGTGTGATTTGTTGCACATTGTTTTGCTTGATATTATATGAGAATTTCATGAATTATTTTTTTGAATAAAACTAACGCGAGGTAATAACAAAATTTATATGTGAACTAGCTGTTGCCCGCGGCTCCGCCCGCGTTAGTGTCGATCCCTCGGAAACAGAATAGAATTTCCCGGAATTAAATATACCCTATGTCCTTCCCCGGGCATCAAACTACCTCCATACCAAATCTCATCCAAATCAGTTCAATGGTTGAAAGACGACAGACAGAGTTACTTTCGCATTTATAATATTTGTATTAGTATGGATGTATGGATATTATCTATACTTCTAAGTCCAGAAATGAGAAAATTCCCGTAAAAACTTTATCCTCCCATTTTACCCCTTTAGGGGAGAATTTTGTACATTTCGCCCACATATATCTTTTTTAATTGTAATTGAGAACTTACATACTTCATAGTCCAGAAATTAGAAAGAATAGTGAAAATTTCCATACAAACTTTACCCCCCTACCGGGGGATTTTTTTCCAGGATTTTTTTCCACACATATCTTTTTTAATTATAATCGTGAATTTATTTACCTATTTTCATACATCTAAGTCTAGAAATGAGTAAATTCCTATACGAACTTTACCCCGCTATTTTACCCCTTCAGGGGAAAATATCGTCCATTTTACCTACACAGATATTTTTAATAGTAACCTAGAACTTATATACTTATTTACATACGTCTAAGTATAAAAATGAAAAAAGTCCATACAATGTTTATACCTAACCTAACCTAACCCACCCACCCCATTTTACTCCTTAAGGAGGGAATTTTGCAAATTTCATTTACACCCATCTTTTTTAATTTGAATCGATAACTTATAAACCTACTTTCATACTTCTAAGTCCAGAAATGAGAAAAGTACATATAAATTTTACCCCTTTAGAAGTTAAATTTCTAAAAATCCTTTCTTAGCGCTCACTCACATCATTAAAAGAACCCCTGCCTGTACCAAATTTCAAGTTTCTAGGCGCAGCAGTTTCGGTTGCGTTGATATAAAAGTCAGGTTTACCGTTTGCCTGCGGCTACGCCGCCGCCGTTAGTGTCTACCCTCAGGAACAGTAGAATTTTCCGAAATAAAAGGTACCCTATGTCCTTCCCCGGGTCTCAAATTACCCCCAAATCAAATTTTATCCAAATTGGTTCAATGGTTGAAGCGTGAAAAGAATACAGACAGATAGAGTTACTTTCGCATGTATGATAGTAGTATGTATAATGATGATGAATTGACTTGAGATTTTAATTTTCCTATGTCACTTATTAAGTGCTATATATTTGCAGGCAAACTCATGCCTTGAGTTCATTCAAATGACGATACCTTTTTTTTTTAATGAACCGATTTTAATGAAACAAACTTTAAATGTTTTGCCGAATTAAAACAAAGCAATTGGTGAAAGTTTGAAGTAAATCGGTTCAGTATTTTTGGAGATAATCTTGATCATACATACAGACAGACAGACAGACAGACAGACAGACAGACAGACAGACAGACAGACAAGACAGACAGACAAGAAATTCGAAAAAAAATTTTTTGCTTTCTGTTATTCTTTTTAAGTGTCCCTCTATCCATTTCAGGCAAAATTTCTAAATGTACAGACAAAATATTTTTACTGTAATGTATAGATTACGGGTTACTCACGTACGAAGTCAGCTACAGGCAGACATGTTTCCACCTCATCCGAAGGTCTTCCTAATTTTAAGGGGGCTTTTTTTTTGTATTTATTAATTTCGCTCAATGCAAACTCAAACACTCATTCATACTCTCTCACTGATAATCTTTTATGAATCATCTATATTTAAAAATATTAAATTTTGTTACCATAACGCGGCGGAGAGCTACTTTTTTGTAGCAATAGTTTTAGATACATTTATATATCTATCATTAATAAGTGTAACTGTTGCTAATTCCCAAAAAACAGATCTTTCTAGTTTGGGAATTATGGAATACATGTTGGTAATACCTATCTTGTTACATTTCTCACATTTCTTTTAGTTATAGGTATACTGCTACGGCAAACAACTCTAGCTCGCTTCATCGGATCTCTCGTAATGCCTTCCGCCACTCGAGATACAGGTTTATTCCTAGTTCGATGGTGGATGGCTGAGCGAGGGACCCGCCTGAATGCAAAATAGGTTGCATTCAGGCGGGTCCCTTTGTGCTAAAGGTATTATATAGAGTTTGTATATATTGTGTTGTATACTGTTCTACTGTGAAATGGGTCAATAAATTTTATTTTATTTTTATTTTTTGTAGATGTTGGTACGGGCCCTTTCGTACGCAAATCCGACTCGCACTTGGCCGATTTTTTTTATCAAGCATATTTTTATAAGTATTTTATTTTGCGTTCACAATTCTATTTTCATATACTCTTAATAAATTAAGAAATAAAATATGGTCGTAGGGCGCCGGTTCAAGTCCCGCCCGCATGAATTTTTTTCACCATATTTTATTTCTTAATTTATTAAGAGTAATCTAGCATAATTAAATAACGTTTCACACCAATACTCTTGCAAAGGATTTTGAAAAGATAAGCACTTAACCCGATTAGGTTTTGTTTGCGTTTATATTCAGGAAATATAAAATCTGGGCATTCGCAGTTGCTTCCGTTTCCTCTTTTCTAGATTACGCTTTTATTCGACCGCGCTGGAAAAGTTGAGCTTTTGGCGGTTAACTTTATTACGGGTTCTAATTTGAAGTTGGTTAAGTTTTAATGTTGCACAGTGCATTTATTAAAAAAACAAAGCCGGCTAAGTGCGAGTCCGATACCGTACCGTTATCTATAAAAACGGCAAAAAAAATCATATCTGTTGTATGGAAGCATTAATATAATTTTTATTATTATTGAATTATTTATTTTTAAAGTGAATATTTATCTAATTATTCTATGAATATTTCTAGCGTCTACCTGTTGCCATTATCAATATCGAGCAAAAACAATAAAAAAATCACAACCCAGTCCCAACCACATTTGCTGTACGGCCCCCATACGCAGACAGCGTCAGCCACAATTCACTCCTCACCACTTTACCATAGGATTTTCCTAGGTCCACAAAAAATTGTGAAAAAATGATGACTTACAAAAATCAAATCCTAAGTTTAGCTGGCATCTAGGCGTACATGCACAAGAGAGTATTTATAATAAATAAATAAATATATACGGACAAATCACACAGATTGAGCTAGCCCCAAAGTAAGTTCCAGACTTGTGTTATGGGATACTAACTCAACGATACTATATTACATAAATAAATAAATATATACGGACAAATCACACAGATTGAGCTAGCCCCAAAGTAAGTTCCAGACTTGTGTTATGGGATACTAACTCAACGATACTATATTACATAAATATATAAATATATACGGACAAATCACACAGATTGAGCTAGCCCCAAAGTAAGTTCCAGACTTGTGTTATGGGATACTAACTCAACGATACTATATTACATAAATAAATAAATATACTAGTGGTTCTGCGAGAACAGTAGACCTCGCGAGCCTTTACAACCAACATCCACATTTACCCTCCAGTGCTCTAAAATATATCTGTTACTGATATGCTAATTGACTAGAGGATGATTTCCTTCAGTTACTATTCCCCAATCCCCACTGCTCTTAATTAGGTACCAGAGGAAACGGAAATTTAAACCTACATTCCTCTTACCAGAAGACCCGACCAGACCCTTTTTTAAGAGAAAACACTAAGCTCGAGAGAATTGAAAAATAGGTATTTATAATATCTATTGCTGTCGTGCCGCGTGCCCAAACAAACCCCGCAGAGTGCGATAGAGATAACTGCAGCTTGGCCGGAAAATACCTATAAAAAGTACACAAAATTAACGCTTCGTAGTTGTCTGATTTCTTCTCCAAAACTTAACCGATTTAATTTCTTTTTACATTAAAAATTTAAAATAAGTTTCTTTTTCTTATATAATTGCCCAAATTTGTTTTCCTGATGTTTGAACACAACGGAAATTCGTACCAATTTTTCATGTTTTAGAAGGTTCATATCTCTTTGAATAATTCAATTATGAAAAAAATTTAACATACGGATTTTTTAGTAAAACATCATTGCTCTATTGGTACTATCCGGCGAGGAATCAGGAGACTACTCTTGTATGGAAACACGGCCCTTGAGCACCATGTTTAGTATGCTTGTGTACACATTAACTAAGTTGGAGTGATCCTCATCAAGATCGGAAATATCGGAATAGCGAACTTGGCATGGGTGAATGGGAGGCAAAGTTTAAGTACCCGGTTTCATAGTTGCTATGTTACCAATTGGTCAAAATTTTAATAGGACGCTTATTTTCAACTATTATGGCAGACAAACATGCGAACTTAAGAAGTGGACGGCACCTATAACCCCCGGGTTCAAGTCACAGGATAGCATGTGAATCTCTTTTATTTATGTTAATTTTTATTTCAGGATTCTAAGTTTATTCAGTGTTTTCAATCATAAAAGTAATTCGCAATATCATGTTTTAAGCCAAAAAGTATTTTTCATATTTGATTTTTGTTCCTTAGGGAAAGTTGTTCAATTTCACTCTCTCTCCCACTTCACGTACTTCAACTTCTTTTTTTTTCAATTTATATTTCACTTTTGTACTACATATAGTCTGTGGGTTTGAGCAATATGGGAGTGAAGTTTATTTCTGTGTAATCTACTCATTAAGCCCTTTTATTTGATACCGCACATGGTATGTTTATATAAAAAACATTTTTTCTCTGTATCGCCGACGTCACAGTTACTACGTACCATTTTCATACTTGTCATACCATAGATTTGTATTTACGACATCATACTTAATGCACTAATACAAAAAAATATACAGAAAATCGATTTCAGACAACTTTTGGGCAAATTGCTGACTATAAACACGTTCAAGTTTATCGTATAAAAAAGTTGTTTAGACAAAAAAGTTGCGTCTTAATGAGAATAACAAAAAAGTCTGATGACATTTTTGTTTCTTTTTCCAAATAGCTGTGCTATGAGTTTTTTTAAGTTTCGGACCCCCATATATCCGCCATTTTTTTAAATTTCGAAAATCTGGCACGACAAAAAAATTCTATATAATTACCGAACCTGCTGACAAAATTTCATGAGAATCGGTTGAGAAATGCGACCTGTAGGCGAGAACAGACAGACAGACAGACAGACGGACAAAAGAATTTTAGGCCAGTGGAAACTGAGACGCTTCGCTCGCTTCGCTCGCTCGGTCAATAAATATATACGGACAAATCACACAGATTGAGCTAGCTCCAAAGTAAGTTCGAGACTTGTGTTATGGGATACTAACTCAACGATACTATATTACATAAAAAAATAAATATATAAATATATAAGGACAAATCACACAGATTGAGCTAGCCCCAAAGTAAGTTCGAGACTTGTGTTATGGGATACTAACTCAACGATTATATATTTTATAACAAATACATATATAGATACACATCCAAGACCCAGGCCAATCTGAAGAAGATCATTTTCCATCTTAACCTGGCCGGGGATCGAACCCGGGCACTCCGTGTCGCAGGCTGGCGTGTTAACCACTGCGCCACGGAGCTGTCAAATACATCTCTATTTAATTCTAGGGTTCCGGCGTACTCCCTTTTAGGATCTAATGATTAGGAAGCACCTGTTTTTAGTTTCTTTCAGATGAATCTGGCTTGGCGATGGCGAGTGGATCGCAATTTCCGGAGCCCTGTTGGATGCTATCGGACGATACTGTTCGTCATTTTTACATTTTTAACCGACTTTCTAAAAAAAAGGAAAAGGTTATCAATTCGGTAATATATATATTTTTTAATGTTTGTTACCTCAGAACCGTCATTTCTGAACCGATTTAAAAAATCTTTTTTTTTTTTAAAGGGTATGCTATTTGTAGATAAACTAGTACCAATTTAATATAATACTATTTTTTTTAAATCTATGCTAATAGGTAATTAAACTCCGCGACAAGCTTTCATGATCATATAAATTGTATATAATGAGGTTATAAGTTGATAGTTTAAATTTTTAAGGAAAATATATTTTTCTTCTTTTTAGAGCGTTTAAATAAAAGCTTTTAAAAAGTTTTTAAGCTATTGCATAGCTTTTAAGCTATTGCATAGCTTCTATCACGGGCCTTGAGCGTGAAGACTGAATCCAGAAATTCGTAACGTAAAAACCGAACACCCTTCACTCCGACCGGCACAGCGGTGATACTTTGACTTGGGTGTCGCGACAGGCTCAACGGTGTTACTGTTAGAGTGTTACAGTAACGGAGTTACTGTTACAGTGAGTTAACTTAGTAACAGTAAGTTAACTTAGTAAGTTAAGTTAACTTAAGTTAAATTAAGTTACAGTAAGTTACAGTTACTGTTACAGTAAGTTAACAGTGAGTTACAGTAACGGAGTTACTGCATATATAAAATAAATAAATAATTATAATTGCATAAGTTGATAAAAAATGCTATGCAATAGCTTTACCGCGTCAGTCCCAGAGTGCCACACATCTTTTTTTAAACGGTTTTATTTAGCTTGGCCAGTTTATTTATTTGTTTGGGTCAAATTTAGTAATTGGAATTTTTAAACGGTTTTATTAAGCTTGGCCAGTTTATTTATTTGTTTGGGTCAAATTTAGTAATTGGAATTTTACCCCCTTCCTGACACCAGATCGATCTGATATTTGGTGTTCACTGTTAATCTTGATGACAATACAATAATAAAAAAAAATTATGACTGTAAATCCAAAATGGCCGCCGATACAAAATGGCGGATTACATATTACTTCACAACAACCTCTATATGGGTATCAAATGAAAGGACTTTATTGGTAGAATCGAGCTCACTATAAAAAATCAAATTCAAGATGGCCACCGCCACAAAATGGCGGATTACATATTTTCCACAACTACCTCAATATAGGTGTCTAATGAAAGGGCTTGATTAGTAGAATAGAGCTCATTCTGAAAAAATAAAATCCAAGATTGTCTCTGCCACAAAACTAGCAACAAAACTAAAAACTTGAAAATAAAATAAATAAAAAAATGTTTTTATGTTAAACGGTTTTATTACAATAAAAATAATGTAGGTAATGTACAAAAAGGTGAAAAATAATTCGGTAAGTCCTAGCTACCAGATCGCACCAAACTTCTCATCAATCTGGGGTATTGATCAGACAAATAATAAAATCGTTGGGCGTCTAGAGTTAATATATGATAGTTTCACGCGCCCAACGATTTTAATATTTGTCTGATCAATACCCCAGATTGATGAGAAGTTTGGTGCGATTTGGTAGCTAGGACTTACCGAATTATTTTTCACCTTTTAGTACATTACCTACATTATTTTTATTGTAATAAAACCGTTTAACATAAAAACATTTTTTTTTTTTTTTGTTATTTATTATATTAATCCTGCGGTATCGTATAACTCGGCGTTCACCGTGTTCACTTCGTTTCGGCAGTGCCCTTGTAGCGGCGTTATTTTTTTATAATTATCAGCTAACCTAATTTATGAAGTTTTTAACAGACTGTCTCTAATAAATATGTTGAAGTCATAATGTATTTTCGTGTCGTCACGTTAGTACGCGGTATATCATGAATCAGTCTTCACAGCGTTTAGGCAGTAACCTTGTAGCGGCGTTTGTTTTCTCACGCCTCTATTCACTCGGTGTTATATAAACAATAGACTTATTAATTTGCTATCTTAAACATGTGTTAAATAGAAAAAGAAAATACAGCTCGTATGCAGGTGTCACTGGTTTATAACAAGATACGAGTAACAGACACAGTATCAACCACATACCTTTATTTTATTAAAACTTTCATATTGCTGCCTTAGATACAGATCATCATCATCAGCCGGCCTATTTGCTAACTCAGTGTACAACGTTTTGATAGTCACTTCAAAATACATTGCGGGTTTCCTATGATTGACTATTTTTATTAAAGATATATAAAACGTAATGTACTTTAAAATTACTATCAAAACGTTGTACACTGAGTTAGCAAATAGGCCGGCAGATCTTTTTAGTCTCAACTGCAGGAGCATGACCCTCTCTGTACTACCGGAGCCATACTTGGCCAGAGCACACAGGGGATTTGGCCTACACTCTCCTCGCTGGCCAGGATAAATCCTTACTAATATTATAAATGCGAAAGTGAGTTTGTTTGTTTGTTTGTTACGCTTACACGCCGTAACTACTGAACCGATCATCATGAAATTTTGCATACAAGTTCTCTGGAGTACGGAGAAGGACATAGGCTACCTTTTATCCCGGAAACAAGTACTATTCCTGAGGGATCAACATAGACGCCGGTGGAGCCACGGGCGAAAGCTAGTAAATAATAAAATTTGGCCCTTCCACGCTTGTCTGGGAGAAAAGAAAAACGTAAAATGCACCAGCCGCTTCTCTTCCCGAATACGAAAATCTGAGGAATCATATTATTAGGCGATGCGACTAGCAACCCATCACTATTTTAATTCCGTTTTCCACTTGATGACCAACATGCTAAACATTGGTATTTATCCCATGCCGAATAACAACTCTGTTTATCCGGCATGGAAAAAATACGTGATAGTCTGTATATGTGTGTGTGTGTGTATGTAAAATCTGGCCTAGTGTGAGTCGCATTAGCACAGCCCAAGGGTTCTGAACCACCATACAATATTTAGCTACAAATCCACGTTTCTTGTATGGAGTCTGATGTATAAATACGCCTAATACCTCTTCCATGCGACCTCCCTTGTGAGGTTAACCTATCTTTTTTGAGATTGAGAAAACGCAGTCAAATTTGTGATAGGTTGCTAACCGCATCGCCTACTTACAAGATTCCTCAGATTGTTGCCCATTCTGCGCGTAGCTGCTAGTGTATTCTACGTCTTTTCTTTTTTTCTCCCAGACCGGCGTGGAATGAAAGGCGATGTAGTTTCATGCTAACTGAACTTTAAAAGGCATAGGAACATAATTTTATACTAATTAATATAAAGATTATTGACAACACGTAATTTCATGCTAAATTATCTCATTTGTGTTGAACTCCGGAAATAATTTTGTACATTATAAATTAATTTTAACTCGAAAAGATACTTTGTATGGGCATCAGCTTAAGTCCTTCGGTTGCGTATAGTGAATGTCGGTTACGTAATAAAGACAATGTTGATTCTCATACTCCACGTGTGGCTTCATTTAATATGTTACTTTGTATCCTCTATATCTGCTCCGTGTTTGTATCGTTCTAGATTAAAACAGTAACTATTAAAAGTTGTTTTAGTTTAATCGAAGGGTAACGGGACCCTATTAGAATATTCTTTATTGCACCAAATAATAAAAAAAAATATTACATACAGAATAGAAAAAAAATGGTATAAAGGGGGACTTATCGCTTTAGCAATCTCATGCAGTCAACCGCAGGGTAGATGGACAGAGTACATACATGTAGTTGGCGTCGGCCTAGTGCCTATTTTGCACCATACTAAATATTACACTAGCTAGGAGACACTAAAGTAATACCTAACTAGTTTAACTACACGTAATCCAACTAAAAAAAAAATTTGCAAATGTACTACGAATTAAAATACATACAATTTTAGCACAGATGTTTAGAAGCTGTTAAAGACAAATAATGTAAGGGGAGTTTATAAGAGCAATACAGAAGCTATCTCTCTCTCAAAACGGTTTGTCAAAGGACTCCCCCCCCCCCCCCCCCTTCCAAAATGTCCCTCCTTTTGGGACGGGACATTTTGGGTAAGGGACATTTTGGTGAAGAGACATTTGGAAACTACACACTAGTGGACATTCAATTTCAATAAAACATCAAAGTACACTTACAGGCGGCCCTCACTCAGCCTGATTGTCTTTCGTTCTGCTGGTTTACGAGACACGTCCAATCACAGACATAAACTCTCCAATGGTCGCCGCGCTGCTATAAAAGGATTGCTTGAAAATAGTCGGCTTCATGACTTTGTGTGTGACTACGTAACTTGGAATATTTACATTTCACAGACCGTTTTTTAACACTTCTATTCGTATGTGTGTCTTTCTAAATGTATATAACGACTAAAGTCTAGGTGATATAACCGGGTCGAAAAGCTTCCGAAGCAGAATACTTGTGAAAAATGCTATATCATCACATCACGTCTTCTTCACGTGCACTTGTGTTTTAAATCCGAATAAACGAATATGAAAACTGACACAAATTCAATATGTCTCTAAGTAGTCCTTCGTTATCAAAATGTATGATATTGAAAATCCAAACAGAGTTAATAGTCAGGTGACGGAAGAAAGGCGACTACATGCAGTGGAAATGAGAATTGAGGTGAATGAGTGGGGTGACTGGAAAGGATAGGGTGAAAAAAAAAGTAGCTGCTCTAATAACGGAGAAGCTGAAAAGTGGAAGCCTAGGATGGTATAGACATGTTTTGCGAAGGGAAGAGAGTCATATTACGAGGATGGTAATGACAGTTACTGGGAATCAGAATAGTGGAGGCCAAAGAAAAGCTGGATGGAGTGTTTGAAGAAGGATATATGGAAAAAGAAGCTACCGAAAGAGAGGGCTTGAAAAATTTAAAATGAAAAAAATATTTTGTAACCAGCCGACATAGAGTGGGATGAGGAGTGGAAGGAGAAAAAGTAGAGTTAATCCATACTTCTATACTAATATTACAAATATGAAAGTAACTCTGTCTGGAACCAATTTGGATAAAATTTGGCATGGAAGTTGTTTGAGTGCCGGGGAAGGACAGAGGGTACCCTTCATTACGGGAAATTCTACAGTTCCCGAGGGATCGACATTTACACGGGCGGAGGCGCCGCAAAAGCTAGTTTCAGGTAAAACCAGGCTATGAAGCACCACACCAGAGAATGCAGCTGAGAGAGTCACGTCCACTTTACAAAGAATTCAGTAAAAAAATGAGTGAAACAAGAATTTAGCATTTCCAGAAACACGATCCGTTTCCTAGTGAATCTAGATCAGACGCGGCAAAAATAAAGCGGCCTTGCGTATTCGCGTCAGGTTATTTTAGATGCACATTGTTTCTGGTGCATGCTGCCCGTGGTGACAGCTTCGTACATTTTATCATTTATATATATTTTAAAACCCACGTATTGTGCGACTATGTCACTTTTTGTCAGTATTGTCGCTACGGGACTTAGCGGGATTATTTTTGAGATTTGTCTTATATTTTCCAGATAAGATTATGATCTTCCATGCTGGTTTGGGAGAAAAGAGAAAACATAGAATATACCAGCTGCTTCTCTTCCCGCGCAGACCGTAGAAGCCGGCCGAGGGAATGGGCGGAAATAGGAATTATGGTAATAGGCGATGCGGCTAGCAACCCATCCCTATTTTGATTTCGTTTTCCATCTACACGCCCTCCAATATGCTATATGTGGCCATAAGGTCTTATAGACCTTATAGGCTCTGTCTACCCCGCAAGAGAAAAAAGACGTGATACTGTGTGTGTATGTCTTATGTTTTGGCAACATTGGAGCTGCCATCTTCACAGACTGACTAAAGAGCTGCGGTGGAAGTTTGAACTGTCAAGGTAAACCGTATCGGTTTCGTAGTCTTTTATTAGGTACATAAGATTTTACACACAACGGACAGATCTCTGACACGCGTATACACCATAATATTATTAAAACTAACGCGAGATATCATTTTAATATATTACAAAACGGTTTAACTCACGTATTTTTAGTCGGAAAAATACACCCTTTGCACAACTCAACTACTGGATTTCATGTACCCGATAACTTGAAGCCGTCTTTTCGATTTATGGCAGTGTTCAACATAAGCAATTTTGGCAGGAATCATGGAGATGCTTGCCATCACCTTCTTTATTTTAAAACCAATGGACCGGAAGGTGTAATCCATCAAAAGAACGTCAACATCCCGTCGCTGGTCAGGGTTGTCTTCCTCAACTGTCTGTCCGGTGGTTGCAGGTTGACATCGGGTATACGCGCCCGGGGAGTTCTTGGCGGGAATTTCGACGGACTGCACGGTTTTTGTTTTGGATTGTTTTGCAAATTGCTTCTAGTGGACTTTATAATGTGAAATCGGTGTAATTTGGTGTTATAAATGTCCATGTTTATGAACAATGTGTGGAATAACTAAAATGAAGTGTCATGGTGCGGCTGTAGTGAGATTTACATAGCGGGCTGGTGGTCGCTAGCCTTACTGCTCCTGCGTCTATGATCAAACCAGTGGATTCGTGGGAATTGTCGCCAGGGGCTCCAGTGAATCACCGAAATGAATTACACCACCATTTAGTTGATAACACGTAGAAAATATGAAGGGCTAAAAGGCACAGAAAGCCAAATGCCGTAAAACAAAAAAAAAAAAAGCGCCCGGGCTCCCAAGCTGCTACTTGCTTTTTCCCATTCAGCCGAGTGAGTAACATCCCAATACCTTTATTCCCTTCTCAGCTTTAACAAACTCCTGCTTAAGACGAGGACTCAAATGTTTGGTACCTTCGCTCGGCAAAGGACTGATCAAGTGCGCGCAAGGGATAGCGCTTGGCGGTTTAGCCCGTGAATGATGAGATAGGAGATAGACTCGAGTCGCTCAAAGAAAAAAACGTAAGCGCCAAATTCGTTATTTCTATTTTATATAAAATCAGACCGGTTAATTGTATTTTCATATTTACATTTTGATGAATTACTAATAACCTAGCTTTTAGTCTAAAAATCATTATTTCATTCGTCGCATTTGAGCTACAATAACAAAAACTCTGCGAACGAAGACCATTTTTCAAAAAATATTTCTATCGAGAAAATTTTATCAAAACGTGTTTTCATCTTCAATTTTTGGAGATGAAATAATCTAAAATCATATTACTTAGATTTGAAACTCCTAATTTAAGTATTTTGCGAGATAAATAAGTTTCAGAACGACCTTATTTACAGTGGTATCGCCTTAAAAATGCTTCCGATGGGCAGCATTGTCGGAAGCACAAGCCCAAGAAACTGCGCTCGCCAATCTGCCTGCCAAGCGTGGTGAGTATGGAAACATCCGCCCACGGAACGAAGTACTCTTGGGAGAGGTCTTTGTCCAGCAGTGGGCTTTTTACGGCTATAAAGATGACGACGACGATCGCGTCGATGTTTGAAAGCAAACTGTTAAAATGGTTCTAAGAGAAACACACACAAAACGAACCTCATACAAAAAACAATTCGTAATTCCATGAGAAAATATATCTGGCAGGCTTCCTTTCTTATCTTCCTTGTACCAAACCAATTATCTTCCTCCATCTTATTCATATATATCCTATTACTATAATAGTAGGCAAATAATTGTGTACTTATATAAACTAGAAAAGCCTTAATGAAAAACACAAACAAAAACATTCTTGATATCACAAAAATAAACTTGACATGTCTTTGTAAACAAAATCAAATGACAAATATCATTGCTCATTGAAATGAAATTAAATGAAATGAAATGAAATAATTTTATTCAAATTTGGATATTATGTATCTCTTTCTGAACGTCATATTATTATTTTTAATATTTGCAAAATCGATAAGCTACTAGCGTTTCGAAACGACCACTGCTGAAAAGAATACGCCGAAAGAAACTCAGTACACTATTGGTCCCTACATGCCTGAAGGGCTACGCTTTCACATATATAACAAATTGAATTATTTTACATTAGGCAATTACTGATGTATATTAATTAACAATTTATTGAATGTATTACTTCCATGGAGTTTTATCTGTTAGATAGTCATTAATACAATAGTAGTTATTTTAAAGTAATTGATTTTTAACAGCAGTCTTAAACTTACCTAATGACAGAGCCAATATTTCTTCAGGAATTCTATTATAGAAGCGTATACTAAGTCCCAAAAATGAATTCATTGTTTTGATGTATCTTGTCTGTCCCAATCGTAACCACCCTTTCAATATTTAATCGTGTACCTTTAACATGACGCGGGTGCGGAGGGAGAGCCCCGATTCGTGACCTTGACTTTCATTGATTGCCCGCGACCTCGACCCTCGCTCTCAATATGCGTGGCCACGAAACGCGATTACGATTATGACGTAAGTTATGGCTGCTATGACGGGAAAATACGGTTGAAAATTACGTAGATCTCCATCTAAATAATGCCCAAGCTTTGCTACTAACGGACCAAGTACCCTAGCGATACTATCGCGATAAGTTCCAAGTTTTGCTATAATTATTTCTATATTGTTAGGTCTAGGTATATGGTCAGGGATGTCATCTTCAACTGCTTGGCTGCTGGATTTAGGTATGGCATCGAGTATGCGTGTCCGGCTTCCCGAGCTGATTTACGCCCTTTCATCCGAGTAAGTATTCCAATAGTATCCCAACTCCCTTGCCAAATTTCCATCCTTTCTCAGCTTAAAAATGCTTCCAATGGGCACGTCGGAAGCCCAAAAAGTCGAGTAACTGCGTTTGCCAACCTGCCTGCCAAGCGAGGTGAGTATGGCATATCCTCCCATGGAACAAAGAATCCTTGGGAGAAGCCTTTGTCCAGCGGTGTACTCTTACGGCTGAGATTATAAATGATGATTTCTATATTGTAAAATCCAAACCATGACTAAATCATGAGTTTCTTAGAGCCAAAGTAGTTCCTATAGCATAACGCTACGCATAACATGTTGCCAGAGAGTATCTCTGGCAACATGTTATGTCAGAGAGTATTAGGCGATACTCTCTGACATAACATGTTGCCAGAGATACTCTCTGGCAACATGTTATGCGTAGCGTTATGCAACTCTCTGGCAACATGTTATGTCAGAGAGTATTAGGCGGTACTCTCTGACATAACATGTTGCCAGAGATACCTTCTGGCAACATGTTATGCGTAGCGTTATGCAACTCTCTGGCAACATGTTATGTCAGAGAGTATTAGGCGATACTCTCTGACATAACATGTTGCCAGAGATACTCTCTGGCAACATGTTATGCGTAGCGTTATGCAACTCTCTGGCAACATGTTATGTCAGAGAGTATTAGGCGATACTCTCTGACATAACATGTTGCCAGAGATACTCTCTGGCAACATGTTATGCGTAGCGTTATGCTATAGGAACTACTTTGGCTCTAAGAAACTCATGATTTAGTCATGGTTTGGATTTTACAATATAGAAATCATCATTTATAATCTCAGCCGTAAGAGTACACCGCTGGACAAAGGCTTCTCCCAAGGATTCTTTGTTCCATGGGAGGTAACGGTGAAACGGTAGAAAACATCAAATTGAAAATGAAACTTGTCCTTTTTCAACACGATTACTCAAAAAAGGAGTGTTATGTCTACCGAGTTCTGTATGTGACTTTCTTCATTCCACCATAACTTCTACATGTCTGAATAGATTTGCATGTATGGTCAATCCTTGCCTTATCCCTAGGAAGTCGCGTCATGTTTTTATCTATAAAAAGAACCCGTAACCTTTTGAGTCACCTACGAAACTCTAAAATACTGGACCTTATTTTTAAACAATAGTTCAAAAACAAACAAATATTTCCACAAGAATACTAAGTAAATCAACTACCTCTGGGAATGTTGATTTTGTTTATATTCTAAGAATAATACAATTTTCAGTAACGGTTGAAGCCAGGGGTTGGAATACCGGTAAAAATCCATTACCGGTACCTCTATGAAACGACAGTACCGGTAATTGGTTTGGTACCGGTACATTTGGTAACGGTAAAAATCAAGTACCGGTACCTCTATAATACAACAGACCGGTAATTGGATTGGTACCGGTACCTCAATAAAACGACGGTACCGGTAATTGAAAGAAGTACCTGTACCAAATACCGGTAAACAGTACCGGTACTTAGTACCGGTACTCGTATTGGGAATTATCATTTCGTTAATGTGTGTCGTTGCCGTGTTGTGCATGTGCGGCGTGAGGCGGGGGCCCACAATAGGGCGGCACTTTTACAGTCGAGCGAGTCCCATGCGGTAGACGGCAACAATGCGTAGGTACCGGTAAAATTAACGCAATTTTAATACCGTTAAAATTTGACAGAATAGAGGTACCGGTACTTACCGGTACTTAAAATGTGAATTTGGTACCGGTAACAAGTAGCGGTAAAATTACCGTTAACTGTTAACAATATTATTACCGTTAAATACTAGATTACCGGTACCTCATATTACCGTTAAAATTTTAACAGAATAGTAATACCGGTACTTACCGGTACTTATAATGGGAATTTGGTACCGGTAACAAGCCCTGGTTGAAGCGGCTACAGTTGTTATTCCCCAGACAAACATGATGAGTAAACAACGATAAGCATTTTTTCCCTAAGGAATTAAATCACGACTGGCGTGGAATAAAAATTATAGCCTATATCATTCGGGAGGATGTAAGAATGTTAACGACAATCATACGTCCAAATACGTTGTTGTATATAGAAGTTACGGAGGAATAAAGTACTCATACAGATTATGGTATACATTCATCTAATAATAAAACAGTAAAAATATTTTGTCTGTACATTTAGAATTTTTGACTGAAATGGATAGAGGGACACTTAAAAAGAATAAAAGAAAGGAAAAAAAATTTTTTCGAATTTTTTGTCTCTCTGTCTGTCTGTATGTATGATCACGATTATCTCCGAAAATACTGAACCGATTTACTTCAAACTTTCACCAATTGCTTTGTTTTAACCCAGCAAAACATTTAAAGTTTGTTTCATCAAAATCAGTTAATTAAATAAAAAGTTAACGTCATTTGAATGAACTCAAGGCATGAGTTTGCCTGCAAATATATAGCATTAATAAATATTAATGAAATTTGGTGTGGAGGTAATTTGAGTCCGGGTACATTGGACAAGGACATAGAGTACCTTTTATTCCAGGAAATTCTACTGTTCCTGAGGGATGGACACTAACGCGGGCGGAGCAGCGGGCAACAGCTAGTCTTTTTAATGTCCTTTTGGGAGAAAGGGCAGATTGGACGTTTGAGAAGAAAACATTTTGGGTAGTGGTTCATATACATATATGTAATTTTTTTTTAAACGAAATAAATATATAATTTATATAATAAATAATTACAGTGCCATAGAACACAGCCTTTTCTACCCGACACTAAATGGCGCAGCCTAAACTTGGTAAAACTGAGAAATATTTTATAAAATATAACCTAAAATACTTTTGTTTTGTCTTAGATAAGATATTATAATACGTGAATACTGCTTATATGTTGGTCTGGGAGAAAAGAAAAAAAGGTAGAATGTACCAGCTGCTTCTCTTCCCGCGCAGATCGTAAAAGCCGAACGAGGGAACTGGCAAAATTCCGTGAAATCATGTTAATAGGCGATGCGGCTAGCAACCCATCACTATATTGATTCCGTTTTTCACTTAATTTCCACCAACATGCTAAACGAGGCCTTCAAGTCTTATAGACCTAGGCTCTGTCTACCCCGCAAGGGAAAAAGACGTGATACTATGTACCACGGGACAAGTGCTCCGTGCTATGTACTGATTTTATTTTTTCATAATAAGGTGGAAACAATAGTTATGAATAAATCTATGACGCCATTTATGTGATGAGAAGCTGGGATACACCTGCCGGTCTATTTGCTAACTCAGTGTACGTTTTTAAAGTAATTTCAAAGTACTTTACGTGTTACATATATTTAATAAAAATAGTCAATCATAGGAAACCCGCAATGTGTCTTGAAGTGATTATCAAAACGTTGGTCACTGAGTTAGCAAATAGGCAGGCTGGAGTGAAACTAAGAACGCTGCGTCGGATAGAACCAGATGGCGCCGACTTGTATCTGCCCTTTGCCCCGACGGGGGGACATAGGAAGCCAAGAAAATGTGATGAGTATGAAAAAAGAAAATTAAAAAATACAGATCCTATTTGGTTCGAGTAGCTAAGGTGTGGAATAAACTGCCTGCGTCTATATTCCCATACAAGTACAGTCCCGGGACATTCAAAAGTAGAATAAATGGGTATCTCTTGGATAGGCATGTAACATCCTCGTCTTCATCGTCACTTACCATCAGGTGAGATGGGAGACAAATGCCTAATCCAACATTTAGTATAAAAAAAAAATCGCACGCTTGGGGAATCTCAACCTCCCTCTGTACGTTTGTTTGTACATATTAATTACTAGCTTTTGCCCGCGACTTCGTCCGCGGCAATTTCTGTTATTATAATAAGTTCGTATCTTATTAGTATATAGATGAATAATTTTCCCCCGTTTTCAAAACATTTTTTATTAATGCTTTGCTTCTATTGGTCGTAGCGTGATGTTTTATAGCCTTTTCTACCCGACACTTCCTTCCTCGATAAATAGAGTATCCAGCACAAAAAGAATTTTCTAATTTGAAGCAGTAGTTCTTGAGATTAGCGCGTTCAAACATACAAACAAACTCTTCAGCTTTATAATATTAGTATAGATGTGTCAATGTACGTACTTGCTGTAAGTAAACTCCGTATAAGTACTATCTTAATGCTTTATCGCGACTGAACAATCACAATAGACACGTTAATGGCTCATTGGACGTGATTCATCGCTCAAATTGCGATTTTACACTTCACTAAGTTAATTTTATTCGCTCTGCTAAGTGTGCGCTGATCGTACTGTTCATTACTTACCTACCTACTGACAGATTGTATTAATGATACCTACTGAAGACGTGAGTGAAACCGTTTGTTGAAATAGTTAATAATGACAAATTTATTTTCACCTGATTGTCTGATAATAAAGATGATTCCGTGCTTCGGAAGGCACGTTAAGCCGTTGGTCCCGGCTGCCATCTGGCAGTCGTTAAAGGAACCACGTCAGGCCGAGAGGCGGTTTCGAACAAATCTGACACCAGGGTGTGCATGGTCGATTGACCGTGTCACCTACACGAATGAACGATGAGGACTTTTTTAATTAATTATAATGGTTTCCAAGCTTCCAAGTCAGCACTTGGTAATCATTGATACGAAAGAATCACTTTGCCTTTAAGTAAAATTAATTAAAACCTATATGAAACTTTTAATTTGATATAGATTCGTTAAATTACCTTAAGAGCGCACCAATGCGACCCGGCTGAAGCCATTTCGCACCCCGCGCCCCGCGCGAAAGCAGAATAGATCTAATGACCGTAACGCGTAAAAAATGAGAAGAAGATAGTGGGTAGGAACAAGCGGGTGTCCTAGAATTAACGGGCGTAAGCGCCAAATCACTTAATTGTTATTTAAAATAAAAGTACGAGGTTAATGAGTAAAAAAACTTTGCCAGATTTTAGAACTAGTTATTGCTAAGCTAGGAAACTAAAAATAATTTCTAAAGACCTTAGGGTTTCGCCGTTCTGACCACAAACATCAAATAAAGGGGCTATGTTTGCAAAATAAAAGTATCGAGGCTTTTGTTATTAATCGTGTTTTCAGGTTGGACAGTTTTAAGAAAATATGTTGAAGTTTTATATATAATAAATAACAGGCATGTAGTCGTTATATATATAGACATCTAGACGAATGTTCATTGACAAGTTTCGCATTCGTGCCCTCTTAATGCACCGTTATGAGTTGGCTGGGGAAGACTTTTTTTAAAGGTACTGAAAATCTTATCAATTACTATATGATAATCCACAAATTTAATTGCAACTTTAATTATGAAGCCATTACCACAGCTGCCGTTCTCATACCTCAGAAACGGACACAATTAACCGCTAGACCTGAAGTCTTTACCATTTATGGTCATCATCATTTTCGAGTAGGTGTCACGATCAATCGACCATGCACACCCTGGTGTCAGTGTTTTTCGGAACCGCCTCTCGGCCTCTGACGTGGTTCCTTTAACGAATATCAGATGGCAGCCGGGATCAACGGCTTAACGTGCCTTCCGAGGCACGGAATCATCTTTGGTGATAAAAGTAGATTTTCAGACCAACCCCGATCTGACCTGATGTTCCACTTGACCATGAATATAGTACATTGAGGGTCAATTGTAAATAGAAGTTGCTCGTCTATATCATTTGAGCTCAAAATAGTAATTCTATGTAGTTGTATTTAGCTAGATGCCTTCAATGCTGGCTTTTCACACTGATCTAATTTCCACCAACTATAGCTTAGAACCTAGTCCGCTATATTAATTTTCAATTAAAAAAAAACCGCATCAAAATTCATCTACCCGTTAGGCGGCTTCGATGTCACAGACAGCCACAAAAACTCGACTAACGCAACAATTATAACACCCCCTCTTATTGGTCATGAGTTAAAAATGCTTTAGTATAGGGGTGGGTCTAAAAATAGTAGCCACTACAGTCGATAATATCAAGAGTACTTACCTGTGCGTGCACGGTAAATAATCGATGCGGCTATTATGCAAATTGCGACCTTATTGCACCCGATCTAGTTCGTGGTAGGGGTCTGTTCCACAGATTCGTAATATGCAGCTAGATGCCGCTTGAAGTTCAAATATTAAAGAAGCCAAGCGTATCATATTTTCCTTGTAATGGACAAAAGCTCTAAGCGGATCAAGTCGCCAAACGAAATTGATCTTTCTTTACAGCATTAAAATCATCACCATCATCATCAGGTCCTTTTTAGTCTCCACTACAGGAGCACGACCCTCTCTGTACTACTAAGGCCATACTTGGCCAGAGCAGCCACAGGACTCGGCCTACACTCTCCACGCTGGCCAGACGGGTTGAAGAGGTCTCTTAGATGTTTATAAGCTTTGTTTAGTTGTATTTCATAAGTCGCCTTCTACGACATCCACGGGAAGACTTAGAGTGGTCCTATTCTACTCTGCCGGATACCACACGGCTAAGCATTAAAATCGTATGAATGAATTAAAACAGGATTACTCTAAATTTTCATGCCTGAGACAAGTTTTTGTTGTGCGCAAGTAGTTGTTATTGTTTAGTGACTAAGCTGTTCAGCGTTGATGATTCTCCATCACCAATCCAGCTCATGAACATCATTTTATAGCACTCTCATCCAATCTACATCGTTGCTGTGCAAACTTTCGACTCAATGAATCGTGTGTGAATTTTCCGCTAGAGGCGCTAGTGTAGCGTGTGGTATCCGAAATTACATTTAAGACGAGGACTCAAATGTTTGGTACCTTCGCTCGGCAAAGGACTGATCAAGTGCGCGCAAGGGATAGCGCTTGGCGGTTTAGCCCGTGAATGATGAGATAGGAGATAGTCTCGAGTCGCTCAAAGAAAAAAACGTAAGCCCCAAATTCGTTATTTCTATTTTATATAAAATCAGACCGGTTAATTGTATTTTCATATTTACATTTTGATGAATTACTAATAACCTATCTTTTAGTCTAAAAATCATTATTTCATTCGTCGCATTTGAGCTACAAGAACAAAAACTCTGCGAACGAAGACCATTTTTCAAAAAATATTTCTATCGAGAAAATTTTATCAAAACGTGTTTTCATCTTCAATTTTTGGAGATGAAATAGTCAAAAATCATATTACTTAGATTTGAAACTCCTAATTTAAGTATTTTGCGAGATAAATAAGGTTCAGAACGACCTTATTTACAGTGGTATCGCCTTAATACGACTGACAAACTGAGATCTAGGCGGAAAATCGTGTTTTCTTAGATATGAAACCCAGCAATACCGAATTTTCCCCCCAACAATTTTCATTAAATTTAGGGTCCATTTACTTTAATGAAAATTGTTGGAGCCCTTTTTTAGATTTTTTGTTTTTATATTAACATGAATACAAGAATCTCTTATCTTAAGTTATAAAGTTATACCGTTTATGTATACAAATGAATTGAATAAAATTAAAATGCAAACTTTCATTTCACGCGTGTAATAATTAAATCTTTTTCAGGACCTTACTTAACAGTGGCGCCAACTAGTGAACAAAAAATCGGTTACCCTCATGAGATACCAAGAAGTCGGTCATACAGACACCGGGAGAGGTGAAACTAAATAAAACCTTGTAAAACATTACAGTCCGTCGAGTCCGTTGCATAAGTTTTGTCGTGCGAGATAGAAATACAGTTTATGTACAATATCAGCAAGAATTATCATATTTTCCGCTCAATAAAATCAAACTGTCGCTGTATCACAGTTTGGGGAAGTGCCAAATAGTAAGTGATGGTTTGACGCAAACCGCCTCCTCTGCGGCCCAGCCGGATTTAATAATTGATATTTATCACTTGTTTGGAGTAATACTGATGTTCAACTAGCGGTCAGTTTTACTCGTGATTTATAAAATATAAATTTAGACACGAGCTCCGTGGCGCAGTGGTTAACACGCCTGCCTGCGACACGACACGAGGGTGCCCGAGTTCGATCCCCGGCCAGGTAAAGTCAAGATGGAAAATGATCTTTTTTAGATTGGGCTAGGTCTTAGATCATCATCATCATCATCATCAGGTCCTTTTTAGTCTCCACTACAGGAGCACGACCCTCTCTGTACTACTAGGTCTTAGATGTTTACCTATTATTCGTTATGAAATATAGTAAGTATCGTTGAGTTAGTATCCCATTACACAAGTCTCGAACTTACTTTGGGGCTAGCTCAATCTGTGATATTAATAAAAAAAAAATAGAACTGCCACGTTTCCATCAATAAATAATGTAAGCAACAACCTGATCGTTAATTAATTCTTCTATACTGACTTAGTAATAAAATTGAAAAATATTGTATGTAGGTAGGTAGTTATATAACATTTTTTTCCTTTGGTCTCTGTTCGCGTAATGTTTGAATCAAGATTCAAATGAACATAAAATAATTAGGATGAACACATATTTTATTAGAATAAATACATATTTGACGAATTTTCCGCAAAAAAAATCCCAAAATTTCCATCTCAACTTAGCACTAACACTAGCTCGATTATTGATAAGCTCGATGGTCCAGTGAGGATTATTAACGCTGACATATGTCAAGCAGTCCAGGGCGCGGTCCCTACTGGGATGGGTGATCGCAAGTCGCATAAAAATATCTCGAGCTCCCGTGCTTAGGAAATGAGTATTCAACATTATATTCCAAAAGGGTTAAGTCGTTAGTCCCGGCTGTCATAATTGATGTAGTCGTTAAGCCATGTCAGATCGGGTGCCGCCAGGCAGCTTGAAAAATGTGACACCAATATTGGCCACTTTCACAAACCAAAAGCAATCAAAACACTTACTGGACACATCTGTTATCATGCCCCGAATTTCCTTGTACGAGAGAGGATTTGGCGAAAGCCACGGATGCGGCTGTAAAGGTTGCATCATTCTGGGCAAGATTCATTTAATCGTTTGGACCATTGACACGATAGAAGAACACTTACTGGACTTTTGTTTCTTTCATAGAGCAGTATGAGAGAATTAAAACATTATCTGTCCCTGTTGTCTACTTTGTTTCTGACGCCGTTTCATCCCCGCCTCGAACGTGTATTGTTTACTAGCATATGCTGGTGGGTCTTCCCCATTCTTTTATTAATATCAATATTTTGCGCTTCTATCGACAATTTCTTTTCAAAACTTGTCATTCCGACGCTTCTCAGGCCTACCGCCTACCTCGCTTCCTGTAACCATCCTCTAGATTGAGTATGTGCATGTTTTGTTATAAAGACCATAGTAGACTATCAGCAAACGAGGATTTAAAGATTTTTTTGGCCCCACTAAAGCAAGCTGCGCCACTGGTGTTAGACTACCGATATCATTTTCAAGAACGTTTTAAATAAATCTCAACCAGAAAAACTAAATTTCTTTTCTTGTGACATGTTTATGAATTGATGGTTCTTTGTTATTACGAAATATGACAAAATTGTTGATGAATGTCTCAAATAAAATGATACGGCATCGGTCAGTGGCCCGGCTAGAGCCAACAAGCAGGCGTTCCGTCAATAACAAGAAGAATAGAAACCATATTGATGTTTTGACACAAATATACAAAAAAAAAAAACATAATCGGTCTGTTGTCTTTCTTTTTCGCGTGCGTAGAGATCTAGGCTAACTGATTTTTACTACGTGATTTGTCATGCATGGCTTAAAAACGAATAATGAAGACAGCTGGGACCAACGACTTTACGTCCCTTCCAAAGCACGAAGCTCGAGATCTTGGATGTTAGGGTTTCTTGTCAATTTCTGTTAAATTCAATGTCTTAAACAAAAATAGAGTATATTTAACTACAACTCACTCAACAAATAACTTTCACAAAAAGCTTTACTTGTCAACCAACTTGTGCCAACTCTATTCTCACAATTAACGTAAAGCAAACCGCGGAAAACGTCAACTTACACGGGAGAGTTAACAAGTTAAGAAGTTGGGTCAACCAGTCATCGAACAGCTGAACTTCCCGACCAACTTGTGACGACTGAGCAGTGACGTGCAGTCCATATAGACAGTTAGACACTGTCTACCCTGCAGTCGCAAAATAAATACAATTTTTTTTTCTTCCAAAAAAATAATTATATTAGGTGCGCCTGCAAAATTCTGCTAGCAAATACTTTATAGTCGATTTTGTTCAAGTACAGCGCTGTGGCCGCGGCCCGCGCTTGCCCGCGCTAAGCAGTATCTATACGCGCAAGGCGCGTAAGACAAAAATTTCAAAGGTCTGTCTTTTCACGCACACATAGAAAATTTTTATACACCGATAGGAAATCGCTTTTGTAGTAGTACAAGTAAACATCTTTCATCGACTCACACATGCAAATCAAATTTGCGCTGTGTGTGTGAATTGAAGACACTGTCTTCGAGGTTTCTATTGGCTGCCGCGCGCGATGTAAATGTCATCGTCACTTGTCAATGTCATTATAGATATTAATCATACTTATGTCAATGTCATTGATTAACGTGTTTACAAACAATCCAAGAGGAAAGTTTTATTTTAAAATTAATTGCTTTATCAGTTAAATTTCATTTGTGACAAAAATATTTTCTTGTGAACGTTGTATTCCTTAGTGTTTGCATGCCATAACCGAAATATAAAGTGTTTTGTGAACACGCTTTTGAACAAATCAAGTAACCGGTTAGTTATTCTAAAGTTTAATCTTAAACCGTATGATACGTGTACGTGGCTCACAGGTTGTAATCATATCTCTTATCTTTTGATTGTTTTGAATACTTTTGCGGTCGAAGATCGAAAGACTCATAATATTAAACGAGTTGTATTGTAGATAACTAGCCGTATAGTAAGGTAAGGTATTACAGGTGGTATGTTTGTAAGTAAATTTTATAATTATGTCTACCCTATGATAAATGTCTGTGCACGTCACTGCGACTGAGTAACCAACCAATACGAGTAATAATGGAACCGCGCTTGGCGACATCTAATTAAGTGAACGATACTGAAAATGTGTAAAAGATTTTATAATGAGAGACTTTGTTGTGTGGAATTTCTGTATTCTTAAGGAGCCTGATGGCCAAGTATGCATTCTTCGCGCTTACGCATGTGAAACACCCAGGAACTATTGCCACTTGGATTGTTGACAATACCCCACATGCTGGAAATTGAAACCAGAAATTCTTGTTTGGCGGAGTAGTGTGTTAACTATCACGAGTACCACGCCACGGCGACCACAACGATGATAACATATTTAGAAGAACTAATAAGTGAAGAAAGGTTACGACTAAAATAGGTAGCCTCTCAGAGGCTCAAACAATGCATGAAGTTTTGGGTTGGGAACTTCATGCATTGTTGCAACTGCAGACTATTTAAATAAAAGAGTATAAAAATAAAAAACTCAATGATTCACGAGTATCATGTAAAATTGTATTCGCAGATGTGAAATCATGTGCATTCAAATTGGCGATGCCAGGATGAAGTTCATTAAATGCAATATCGAATTTCCACAACGATGAGCTGTTAAAAGTAAACAACGTTGGATTTTATGGATTTAAAATAGATCGTAAACTTTTTGTATTTCGCAGACATCTATGGATCGTTATTTTTAAGCGCCGACTGAAAAAAGGGGTGTTATAAGGTGAACGCGGTAATCTCTGTGTGTCCATAGAATGTGCGTGCCTGTCTGTGGCATCGTAGACACCAAATCTAGATTTAACGAGATAGGTCCCTCCCTGGCATTGTTGATGTGGGGCAGAAAGCCGCCAAGCTCAAATTGGGATTGGGCGGGTCACGTTTGCCGAATGCATCCAGACCGATGGGCTACTATAGTTACAAAATGGACTCCGGAAGATGGATACAGAAAAAGAGGTAGGCCTCGAAAGCGTTGGTGTGAAAAAAAATGGTCTGAAGTGGCACAAAGTAGGGATGTTTGGAAGGAAATGGGGGAGACCTTTGCCCAGCAGTGGGACAATATAGGTTAATTAAAAAAAAAAGGTCCCTAGGTACAGTTGATGAAAATTGGACCATAGTAGCCAGGATCATAGGCATCTAGCGTGTATGTTAGATGAAATGTCAATTTTGGGCTCGAAAGATTGATGATATCGAGGAAATGTTAAAAGGGAATTAAAATGCAAAAAAAAAGCCTTGTTTCATCCTTGACGGTGGAATAATTCGAAACAGGGTATTTTTAAGGACCATCGAGACATCTTTAGGATCTACACAGCTAGGACATCAGTCAGACCACCATTTCTCTCAGGCAAGCATGATGGCTTTAGTTCTTTTTTTTGCTTTGAAGAAAGAGGAATGTTATAAGTTTGAGTTGTCCGACGAAAACAAGGGGGATGAAGGAATATAACATTTAATTTTAATCACCCCTTCAAGCCCGAGAAACGCAGACACAATGGATATTCTATTGTTATGCGTCCTCATTGGACTATCTTAACTATATTTGATCAAAATCGATTAAACCAGTTAAATTTTTACAGGTTATTTTTGTATCGGGGTTGCTTAAAATTAAAAATGATTTTATTAACACTAAGACATACACAACACTGAACAACTTCAAAAATTAATTAAAAACGACTTCAGGTAAATTTAAAACTGCACAATACTTCTCAGAAATGTTGCAAAACCGCTTTTCTCAGGAAATACACGAACATTTTCGTTCTATGCCCGATCAAAAACGTCAAGTGATACGAATGTCGCGGGCAACATATTCGCTGTCATCGTTTTCAAAATTCCCGAACGTTACCCGTGCCCCCGTTTGCTAGTGAATATTTCGTTTTCATGAGCGATGAATTTCATAAAATAATTCTTAGTGATTTTGATATACGACAAAAAGCGTATACGTGAGACGAATGATATTTTAGACTTCATTCAAGACACAAATTCATTCTCTTATTTCTCCCCTGTGTTAATAATATATTTATGTATAATTTACACATTTAAATAAATGTTTGTTAAATTAGTTTTATTTCTATTTATTTAAGTTTATTTAACACTATTTATTCTATTTATTTAACATTTATTTTTTATTCTATTTATTTAACACTATTCGAAAAGGACATATAACTATATATTTTACTACCCCGAACTACCTGCTATAATTTTAAATAATTTCTCAAAGAAAAGGACTCCTGGAAGAATTCACTATGCGATAGCCTCTTTTTGCGTATTTTCTAGTTCTAAGTAAATTTATATCTATAAATACACGTTTTATTGTTATAAACGCTATAGACGTTCACTGTCAATTGTTAAACCGTAATTAATTTTAACGTTCGCGGTCAAAGGGTTAATTACAAGAATATTAACGAAGATTTTAAAGTTTTGCCAGTTTAAATATGTTTTTTAAAAGCTTTTGTAATAATCTAAAACTAAATAAAAATGTCACCTTTCTTAAACCCCAATGCTTGATCGCCAAATAAGTAATTGCACATACCTGAAACAAAATAAAAATTAACTTTATACAATGTTAACATTTGTAAAGTAACTGACGAACATACAGGACCTGTTTAGAAATAATAGTCATAGATAGATATATATATTGTCTGTCAATGCTAGGATAAGGCTTCTTTCTGTGTAAATATGAGTACCTAAATACAAATAGTTGTACCGGCTTCTTTTATAGTGAAAATTTATTTGTGAGGCGTTAAGAGATTTTCATGAACCTAACGCTTCAAGGATTGAAATCGTAGAACTTAGAGGGTTGAAATCGCTGTGGTTGACACAACAAATGTAATCATGTTTTAGCATTTCTAAAGTTTCTTTAAAGAACAGCGACAGCGAAATGTGTTTCGCGGCATCTGCCGGCAGTCGGCGACATTACTACTAGTTACCACGGGCTACTAGTTGTATGGATATATAGAATTAATCTTGTCGCACGACATGTGTCGCTGTCTATCTTCTTCGAAGTCTACCTTAAAAGTTTGAGAAAAAAAAACAGGAAAGTTTATTTAACAATGTCATAAAATATTGTGTACCAACGCAGATTCCCCACTTCCGCTCGATTCGATACTGCGAGCGGTCGCTCACGGCCGCCGCCATTAAATTTAGAAGTTCCTCGCAAAAACCAAATTGATGTGACATTACGATTCCACTAGTTTCACTAGATACTGTCACTGCCAAGGCTATCTCCATTCTTGCGACACAAAAATAATGAAAATAGAGAAGTGCTTCTAAATATCAAATTGTAATTAGTTTCAAGTAATCTAAAGACAAACATACGTCCTACTTTGAGCAGAGTAAATAAATACTCTTATTGAACTAGTGGATGTGTGAGCTGTAGACTTCGCGACTCTATCACTCGCGAGCGAATTCACAATGGTCCAAACGCCATAATGGCGCTTAGGTCCTTAGAGCCATTTCAGTAATATTCTTTTTTAAACTTTCGCTTCTGCATTTGGCAAATTTAGTAAAAGACAATAAGAACTATGTAATTATTTAAATTGCTCGCAAAATTTCAAAAGAATTTTGCCTATGCTGAAGAAACAAAGACGCTTCGCGCCTTCGCGCCCGCTCGATCAGTTCGATCAATTAGGATTAAGACATAGTGAAGCCAAAATTAATTTCCGCACCCATAAAAATAGTAAATCAATAGGTATCTAAATGGATAATTGTATCCTAAGCTTATGTGGAAAAACCTCCTTTAATTGCTGTAAATGCAGAAATTCAAAGTATCTTCCCCTCCCGCAAATATTTGTGAATTGTATTTCTAGCGAATATTTGTATATGCTCTCTCTACTGGTTGCATTCTCTACCTCACACTGCTTTGCATGATTGACTGTTTTATCAATAATAATTAAATAATCAAGTTGAAATAAAAATGCAGCAAAGTTCAGGACTAACTCTGGTAACTATATGACTCAAAAACACGATTGCGTTAAATTTTCTCGATAGAAAAAAATTGCAAAGTTGCCTCCAAATCACGTCTAATTTACTCGGTATATAGCATTATTCACCAAATACATTTAAATTATCCTTAAAACTTTTGATTATAATTGCATTACAGATAAGGCAGCCATCATATGTTTTTCTTTTTCGAATAACCCTTGAATATTCCTAAAAAACGAAAATATCCAAAGTAGCCAACGCGTTTAGACCATCCGCGTTTGTATCGCCACGCCGCCTGGCATATGTCGGGCTCTTAACAACGACAACATTGAAACATTAAATTAACATCGGCGTCTCTTCTATACTTTCTGTATTGTGAACCGAGACACACTGTATCTACATCAAAAGTTTGGCATGTTTTCATCCGTATTAAAAGCCCGGACATTTTAATTGCAAAATTCGGAGTATCTGAAACGATATGAAAACATCGCGTTTCGCAATGTAGCTGATATTTCCTGACTGACGTGCCGGGCCATTCACCTGAGCTTTTGCACGGGCAAAAACGGAATACCATCATTCAGGCGGATGCGTATATGTGCAGCTTTTTACATCATATCGATATAGCACGTTCTGCATCCTACTTGCATATATTGAAACGGTTTGTGTCTTTATTTGAAATAAACTTATTTCAGTCATCAGTCTGTTTGCGTACTAATTTGTATAAATTGGACCTTTCTTTTTTTGTGTGTCAGTGGCCAGCACTGGTGGCAGAGGTGTTCTTCAAGCCTAAAAGGCCACAGCTTAACGACAGCCTGTAATAGCTCATGATATCACATACGTGACCTATGTATTGTTTATTTAGTGATCGTGGAATAAAAGTGAACTCCACTCCTCTATGATTATTCCTATGTATTAGAGGAAAATACTTATTTCAATATTTTACTTGAATGCGTGGAGTTTTCCTGAGAATTTGTAATTCTATGTGCGCTAATTTTATAATTAACTATGCCATATATACTTATTAATATAGGGGATGCGCGCGCGTATTGTATGGACAACACTGCCGCACTCTCTAGTTTTTAGTGTGGTAGAGCCACGCTACCGGCAAAATTCATTTTTGTTAGTATCATGAATGGGCAAGCTCGTCCGGCAAAGTACCACACTCAGAAAATCGATGTTTGAGCAGAAGCTTTACCGCTTGTATGCTTCGTTCGGTGAGTGAGAGATCCGGAGGCCCATCCTTCCCCCATTTTCTCCCCCATGTCCTTTCCTTCCCCCAACTCCTTGAAAGGCCGGCAATGCTCCTGTTATACCCTGGTGTTGCAGTTGTCCATGGGCAGCGCTGATCGCTTACCATCATGTGACTCGATTGCTCGTTTGCCGTCGTATACTTACAAATCTCACACTTAAATGGCACTAATGCACAACTTAGTCAACAAATCCGGCTATTCAGGAGTTGACAAAAGTGTTTGGAAAACCATCAGCGACGACATTCAGTAGGTATATCATCCATATATTCTGTATGCGAGCTGTGAGCTTGCATGCACTGGTGGGGCGTTCAGTTTTAGATTCAATGTCTAACTAATTTTGATGTAATTTGTGGTACCAAGACCGACATATCTGCCTTTAGCTACAAGCTTAGTAAACATAACGTAGTTCAAGCTGACGTTACATGAATATTAATCGTAACTGAAGTGGATCGATCGTATCGCGTGATGGTTGTTAGTTTAACCTCAGCTTGGATATGATGAAGACTAATAACTAGGAATAACCTGTGTTCAATAGGGAGAAACACAACACGAAATTTGAACCATCTTGAGTCAGGATTGAGTCGTCTCAGCATGAAACTAGTTCCAGTAATGGGTGCCCCATTACGTCAGGAAATTTTGGTTATGTAGACTACACGTACTCACTGGGATTGACATGACTACGAAGATTTGACTTCTAGGTGGAAAACACAAGATAAAAATAATTAATAAAACAGAACCGAAAAATACACCCCACGAAATACTAGATGATATCGTGTCAAAAGTCTCACACACAGTCAACGATGCAGAAGACCGTGCGAAATGGAGAAGAATAAGGCAGAAAGCGGATGCCCGCCTTAGAAACATCTTAGCTGAAGATGCAACCAGGAACACACTCGTATTGAAGCGATAAATTCACTAATCACGTCTTCATCGACAGAGCCCAAAGGCTACGTTGAGGGTGAAGGTAGGTATAGGTAAGTAGCGTAAAGGTGGAAATGTTGTTAAATGTCTAGATATTAACGCTTGTTCTTTAGTCGCCGATAATGACCGAATGGCCCTATTCCAACGGTCGTTCTGTATAAGTTTCCCTTTTGTAAATATTGAAGAAAGTTGATCGATTGTGGCACGATATGTCGCGTGGTTGTTTAACCTCGTCGCAGTAAGCCGGCAACTAAAAATACCGGCCGGCTCAACTCAACTCGGCCTTCGTGACTCTTTTATTTTTCGCTTGCACTTCGGTTATTTTCGGGGACTTGCGATTTTGAGGTCGTATCTGTAGGGATTCTGTTGTTGTCTCGTGGGTGTAATGATTGTCAGAATTCAAGGGCCCCACGAACTGTGTACACAAACGTTTGTTTAAATTTTAAGTTAATTTTCTTGGGGTCGCCCTGCGGCGAAGTCTGTGGGTGTGGGATGCTAAAATAAAATTTAACACATCCAAAGGCCCGAAATAACCATAGCTTAGTTAATCGATCACAAACGTTGGTCTTCAATTATTTCTCGCGAGTACTTCGGTTATTTTCGGGGACTTGCGATTTTAAAGTCACCCTGGGAGAATTATGTTGTTTCGTAGGCGTGGGATAGTGTAAGACTAAATTTATATACCACCATGAATGAGGTATAACCAAATTCGAAAAATTTAAAAGTGATCATGATCATGCACTTCCAGCGGCTTTAAGAGATAAACGTTCTGCATCGGCCATTTGCTGAGATTTTCTCATCTCTGTCGATGAAGAAGATATTAACATACGACCATGTTTACCATAGTCGCAGTGCATTGACTAACTATTTTAAAGGACTCATGGATACTATTCTCTTATGAAAATAATAAAAATGTTGTTCTTACAATCTGTATACTGGCTCTTTTCCAAGACGATAATTGGATTGTGCAAATCAAAATTTATAAAAACTGCCAAGGTCACTGAATAACACAGAAAAAGACTCATTTAACAAATCGGTATTAGTTCATTTTGTAATTACCGTTCAAAGGACCATATTATAATATATAGTATCGTCGAGTAAGTATCCCACAACACAAATTCACAACTAACTGTGGGGCTGGCTCAATCTGTGTGATTTGTCCCTCCCTAAATATTTTTATTCCTACTCAATTATACCTACCAAAACTACCAGACAAGACAAAGATTGTTACCCATTTATATCAAATAGTAAAGTTTCCCTTCATTTTAATTTAGCCTATACAATTTCTACCTGAATGAAAGCCAACAAACTTATACCAATACATCAAACCACTATCATTCTGCAAGTCACTGAACCAACATAACAGTCGCCGTTCATCATGCAGATCTAATTCTAAACCCTGCGTAGTCAATACCAATCCGAGTTTATTAACTCCGGGGGGCGTGCTCTTAGGTTCGATTCCCCGCTCGCTTGGAGTCCGGCCAGCTCGATAGGTTTATAGCCGGTCTGTGAACCGGCGAATCCAGCAATTCTGCATTTAGACTCGTCACGTGGTCTCGCTTCCGATTTCTTCGGGGAACCGGTTGCAGTTAAAATTGTAGTTCGCAGATGTGAAATGATGCGACAAATATCTTGCGGACATTGTATTCTTTGTGTCGATGTGATTATGTTTTAGAAAGTTTATTTCGTTTTCAATATACACTATGTTGCAGCGATAATATCAACTATCTCGAGAAAATATACAATTTATCATGTCTTGCTCAATGTATACTTTGTAGCCACAAATATTCGAATCAAAATTCGGAGAAAATATCAACATTTAGTTAAATTTTTTTTAATACACCTCTTAACATCTATTTATTTATTTATTTATTAGCGTACTAAACAGATTACATTCATGTTTATACATAATATATAAAGATTATAAATTGGTTTAGATCTAGAAAGTAATCCTATCATAAGTATGCCTAAAAGCTAAGCAATGTAAATTGATAACTAAATATGTATCGCTAGGGTAAATTATTAATTATGTGAAATTAACAGAAAACCTCATTATAAAACACCAAAAAAAAGAGAAAAAAGGAAATAAAACATTATTATAACTATTAGTCTAATAAAGTAACACTGAAGAGTTACACTAGATGTTACACTGTCGTCATTCCTCCGATCGTCACTATTGAACAATTAATTCATTACATTATATGACATCGCCATTGCTGCTTGCTAGTCGACATCGACAGTCCACCACGCGATTTTTCCTTCTGGACATCTTGAACTCGATTGACCTTTTTGAACTGGCGCCTTATAATAAAATAATAAAACAAAAACCTCATAAGCTAACTGTTCCATCCATTCCGTAGAAATATTTTCCAAGATTTTCTTCAATCAAGCGTTATTCCTGTGTCCTGCCTGAGTCCCATTTCCACTTGTAAATCAATTTTATAGTCTTGCAATTCTAAGTTTGTTTATGGGGATAAACGTTAGCTTAAATAAATGCACATTACAATATCGACCAGACTAATTGCTTTTTAATGGAAATGTACGAGTATTTCAAAAAGAGCCAATGTTTCAATTTTTAGCGTTCTATTTAAAAAGGTAAAAAACCGCACTTTTACTCTTTGAACTTTCAGCAGCATTGGCGGTCTTTAATCGCATTGAAGACCGCCTTGCAGGGGTCCCAGTTTTAGGCTCACTTTCACTTTGTTGTCTGTCTTCCTTTTGTCAAGGACGCGGGTGTCTGTACTCCACCTTGTAACGTTGCAGCATGCCATCTGGATGCTGCAACGTT
This sequence comes from Elegia similella, assembly GCA_947532085.1. NCBI lineage: Eukaryota > Metazoa > Arthropoda > Insecta > Lepidoptera > Pyralidae > Elegia > Elegia similella. The sequence goes on from OX383939.1 coordinate 1,526,815, forward strand.
ACAAGGTGTATTTTTCATTCCTCATTTTAATTCAAATTTCATTACTTTCTCTCTCTCTCATCACTCATTCTTCAGTCTACTACCATCTCACGGAGCATAACAGTCTTTGTTATTAATTATTGAAGTCAACATCTATATAGTTGAAGTTGTAAAGTGAAGTTGTAACAATAAAGGTTTCTCTGTGTGTTCTGTGTGTCGAGTCTTGTGTTCTCCCCAACTTCCTTATATGTGGGAACTCGGCTAGAGCGCCGGGATAGTCGAGCCCTCACAACCTTATAGCCGTAAAAAAATGACGTTTATGTGGCATAGTTTTTGTTTTGGCTAGAGAATCAAAACATACAGAGTACTTCCCGTTGACAGAATCAATCATCACATCCTCTTTAAGTACAAGTTAAGAAAAATTTGAAAGGTATAAACTTGTAATTATACCCTTCACCTTACGTTTATTAAACTATAAACTTTTCCGTACGGAATCCTTCGTAGGCGAGCCCAACTCGTATTTGGCCGGTTGTTTTGCATGAAAATAAGCCTGCGTCGGTTGGTTAGGCAGCTGCCGGCGATGCTTTTATAAAATGACGAGGTAACGATTTTTCCATATTTTCAAAGTGTTTTTACTAAAATAGTGCAGTTTTGCCGAGCCACACATGTTTTTGTGAACCACCGCGGGAACTTTTTATTAGGCTTGCTTTTGCTGAATGTATTTCTGTAAAAGAATACAGCTTTATTGGAATAGTCGAAATATAGTAGTTTTGTTGTTTGCTATGAGTGTTTTACTAAATAATAACATTTTGGATACTTTATTACGCCAAAAACTAGTGAAAAGAATTAAAGGAAATTGGCACTTCAAAGCTAATTATATTATCAACATAGAAAAACAATCAATAGCTATTTCGCAAAGAAATGAAATAAATATATATAATTTCATTTCAAGACTTTCAGTAGAACTTGGTAGGGGAAGAGGCGCGCGTGCTCTATTTAAAACTTAACTAAGTAAGACAAGTAATATCCCCTTTTCGAAGCTGGCTAAAGTTCACACAGATCATTAGTAGCCCATGAAGAGGACATCCATATATTTTACCTTCTTCCTGCAAATCCAGTTGCCAATTACTGGTGAAGAGAACGACGCACGCGCACTCCTTAAGCTAAAATAGTTATAAATACACCCTTCCTTTTCGGAAATTGAGCAAAGTTCACTTAGTTAAAGGGCATCCCAAATGTATTACTTCCTGCAAATCCGTTTGCCAATTATCGGTGGGGGGAGCGGCGCGCGCGCACTATTTAAAGCTAAAGTAGGTCGAGTCAGTGGGACGCCGGACCACCAGGTGGCACCGACCGGATAAATTTAGGACTGATGGCTTCATACAAAGTAAACTAATAGATGCATCAATGTTTGGCAGAGGAACATAATCGTTTTGCAGATAATTCTGAAGACTTTAATCATTAACGACCTAAGCGCCATAGAAATTTTGAAAAAGGAGTCATTTTGTAATCGCCTTTTAAAAATACATATTACCATTGGGTTCGGTGCAGTCAACGCCACAATGTGTATTTTGAGTCAACCATTAACGAATTACTAATACTAAAGTTAACGTGGTGGATCTTATTAAAAATAGCAGGATATCGGTTAAAACTATCATACCTTGGCCCTATAGCATAAAGGTATTGCAGGTCAATGAGATGGAGGAGCACAAGGTGGCACTGACGGGGTAAATATAGCAGTGAGGGCTCTATACACAAAGCCAATAAATGCATCAAAATTAGGCTGAAGAACTGATCAATTTTGACAGATTAATTGATGGTATATGGAGACGACCCTGCCAAATAGAAACACTATCGGCTCCGATAAAGTCCACGCCACAGTGTAAAAATGGAATGGCATGTAACTTCCCTACCTAAATGACTGTTATATCCGTGAGTGATAGCGGCTTCGGGGACTGGTCTAGCGAAGTCAATGGGAGTGTTTAAAAAATTACTACTACCAGATTGCAGCATTAAAACGTCAATACTTGTGTGATCACTGAATCGCACGATTTACTACTCGCACTACGTATTTAATAAAGGAAAGTAATTAGTTGGGCCGCTAAATAATTATTCGGGCAGCAGATTTTACAGTTGGGGCAGCAGAGAAAACATTTGGATAAGCTTTGGCTGACCACCCGGAACTACTGAGGGCAGAAAAGAAGTTTTGCTGACCATAAGTTGCTGCCCAACTAGCTATTTTAGCTTACCGATTATTCTGCTAACTGTTTAAATAACACCCTTTAATAAAATGTCATTGCTCCTAATGATGACTAAGGGTGATGATGGGTGAAGATTTTTTTTGTTAATAAACTACTTTAGGTACGCAAACATCACGAAATCGAGGGCGAAAAATCAACTTGAAATATTCTTGGTATAAGAAAATTTAGAGACCATAAAGTTACCGAACATACGACCAGTCGGTGGCTGCAGGTAACGAAAATAAAGTGTAACTGCTTTTACGCCGGTTCGATATACGATAAATACCATGTTTTTGAGAAAACGAATTCACGCTTCACATCGGCGATGCTAAACAAAGCATACAGTCATTGGTACGATGAACTTTTACTTAATTTCAACAGTCCCGGTGCCTGTCTGTAATATAATCTAGCCTTGATTTTGATTTTGCAGTTCTAAGTGGCTCATGACAAGTTTAGCCGAAAAAATCGGGTCCTGTGTCGGTTTACATGGCCGTTGGTTTTAACATGAAACGTCTAGTTACTTTTAGTGTTAAAGATTGAAAGAAAACCAGATGCCGCGATGCAAACTCAAGGTCTTAGCAGCGAGCTGCCTATATACGCTAAATAATGTCACTGAAATCATGTTTCTACGATGAATAGCCTTTTAGTTATTAATGTTAGACGATATAGACCAATTCGTTGCGGTTCGGTTTTCTGACATGGTACCCCGTACATAGTACTGATTTTAAAGACGTTTCACGTCTACATTTAGGGTTTTTTATCTTTTTTACGATTGCTATTAATTAACATTCTACTTTTTCCATCTTTTTAAGAAATAGGCATACAAAATAAAGTAAAAGTTGTACTCAGCAAACAATTCAGAATAGTAAAATGACCGTCAATAATCCGTTCCCCAAGAACCGTTTACATTGTCACAATACCTGTTAAATCGACGAAGCTTACCGGCAATCGAAAACGACGATATATTTATGAGTCTATTACCGTAGTAGGGTACAGGTAATTTACGTTACTGGTTTTTCTCGTGACGTTGTCCGCGTAATTTATAGCCTATGTAACCCGCTGATAGGTGCTTACTATAGGTGTAAGAATTTTATAATTAAATATTATATTTAAAATGGGTTCAGTAGTTTTTATGTTTATTCATTACAAACAAACACACTAACAATAAAATCTTTTCCCTTTATAATAATAATGTATATAAAAATCAATCGCTATTTTCCTTGGTTACGGCATCACGTAACGGCTGGACCAATTTGGCTTATTTTTGTTTTTCTCAGAAGGTTCTTATGAAAGAGAATATTAAGACAGTTGGTCGGAAAATTAAAAAAAAAATTAAAATTTAACGACCTTATTGACTTTTTAAATATTACCTTTGCATTGTATTGCCAGTCGTTTGATAGTTGGCGTCTATTTATAGCTACGACAGAACGACGTCTGTCGGGTCGGTTAATATAGCTATAAAGGGCAATGCCGGTTATTGGCGTCTTTTTTTTTTCGCGCGGCCACTGACCAAACCTTGTTTTTCTTGTAGACAATAGCATACTAAACAAAACTTATTATGACATATATACCTCTAAACTCAGTCCGAACTGAGTTATTTGAGTTTAAAATTCGTAAATAATCATGAATTTTATTTGGCAATTTTTATCATAATCGCGAGTTTAAATGAAAATATGCAATAAAACAATTATCTTTGAACATTTTTATTATTACTTTACCCCTTTGAGGCCGGCCCCCACCATCTGCGCACCTTGTTTGAGTTTAGTTGTATTGGTGAGTCATCTTTCATTTTGCGAACAAAGCAGATAAAAGCCTAGTATACACAGATATATAGTATCCCTACCCTTCCCCCGCCTCCTCTCTGCCAACCCTGCGCACCACAGTGCAGGTATGTACTGCCCATTCTCTCTTTTCACAATACATCCAAAAATAAATTGCCAGTTAATTTTTAAGTGTGTTTATTTAATAATTTCCAACTCATAACTATTACAGTATATGGTATAACTAGCAACCAATTAAGATTTTATATTATTTGGTTGTTATAGTATGAATAGCGTAAAAGAGGTTAACAATAGATTCGTTTTACCTATAATAATATTTGTTTGATTTTAGTCATGACACAAAAACTACAGGTAAAAAACATATATATACATTGATCGAGTAGGTACTTTTATTTGTAAAACATCAGGTTCACCTACATAATAAGGTTATTGCAACAATAATATAGGTGTGGTGAGATACAGCACAAAAGAAGATGTTAACAGGGAAATAAGTATCTCCCCCATGCTAAGTACTATAAAACTGACATGACGTGGGAACAGCAGCCAAGCGTTCGTTTGCCGATAATGCAACTGCAGTAATGGGCGCATATAGCTTGCCTGCCTCCCATACCACCTTCTATTAAATTATACGTATAATAAATTCAAGATTGTCTATACCTTGATTGTACTCGCGCCCTTAGCAACCATGGATTTGTGGCTGTAATATTATGTTCTTCGAGACTTTCTAAGTCCATATCTCTACATACTTCTATTCTCCGTAATAACTACGAGCTTCTTTGATTTGATAAGTTCCCAAGGCATAAATAATTAACTCGTCCATACTAATAACAGAAAAGTCATGGACTATGTGATTAAAATCCTCTGCTGTATTCGTCAGGAACACTGCTCTTCTTGCGTTTATATTTTTACTAATGATATAATCGCCTAGATAGTTCTCAGTTTCTGCGGTCGCTTCTATTGCTAATAATATTGCTTCAACCACTCTATGATCACTCAGAGGACGCCCGAAGGCATATAATACTGTAATATTTATAACTTCTTCCCAAAAAATCTATCAGGAATGGATGTTGTTGGAAGCACTGCGCAGTCAAAGGGTAGGATCTTCTTGTACTGTTATTACTTCTACTTATACTTCGAAGACAAGCAATGCACTGTCTACGATCCATCTTTGTACACACGCACATACAATATTGGCAATCAGAGTCCGTAATACATAAGTCGATTCACTACACAGGGGGAATATCAGTAAGGTCCATATAACAAGCCAATCCACAAAGGTAAGATATCAATGTCGGAGTCAATTAAACAGGCCAAGTCGTCGTTTGATCACTCCTATATAAAAACTGGAATTACATACGCGTACGCCACGAAGACAGAACGGTGAGTAAAATTGAATCTTTCCAAACTCTTGCTTTCACGAAAAAAGAGACAATCAAATCTGAGATTGCACCTGTGAAAGCAGGAAGGTAATAGATACCTGTTGAGTGGCGCGTGGAGATGGCGGAAAGGAGGTGGGGGAAGGGATTAGCGCAAGGACACTAGCTACATGTGTACCCACGGATAGATCTGCTTTGTTCGCATAATGAAGGATGACTCACCAGTACCACTAAACTCGCCGAACAACGTTTGCTGTTAGTGGGGAAGGCCGCAAATGGGTACAGTGATAATAAAAAAGTCCAAAGATAATGTTTCATTGCATATTTCAATTAACCTGCCACTTTTTTGACGAAAATTGCCTTCTTAAATATATGATTTTTACTGATTTCAAACTCAAATAACTCAGCTCGGACTGAGTTTAGAGGTATATGTTTCATATTACGTTTTGTTTATTTTGCTATAATAAAAACAAGGTTTGGTCAGTGGCCGCGCGAAAAAAAAAAAGACGCCACTTCCCATAGTCGAATCGGCATTGTTCTTTACTCGTAATTTTATCTATAAACGTATCACTTCACTTAGTGATTTCGAGAAGAAAAATAGCGAAAGCTTACTTAAAACTCAGAAGCACAACAAAGTAACTACCTATACGAGACATGCTTAGATAAAAGAGAGAAATAAATGAGTGGTATTCACCACCAATGCAATATCATGTAGTAGCCCAATAGTTTAAACAGGCCGATCGCGATAAGCCTTGCCAAATCGATATGTGCCGCCATATTTTGATTTGGCTACCTAATTACCGCCATATAGTTCAAAGCATAACGTTTGACGATTTGGTTGTCCATACATAGCCTAAACTTGTAGCCTTAAATAATCTATACTAATATTATAAAGCTGAAGAGTTTGTTTGTTTGTTTGAACGCGCTAATCTCAGGAACTACTGGTTCAAATTGAAAAATTCTTTTTGTGTTGGAAAGTCCATTTATTGAGGAAGGCTTTAGGCTATAAAACATCACGCTGCGACCAATAGGAGCTAAGCAACAATAAAAAATGTTTTGAAATCGGGGAAAATTATTCATAGTTGAGGACATCCGACGCGTGCGATGCGTAAACGGTACAAGTTACCCAAAAAATGTGTATTAAAGAATTATTTCTATTTAAACAAATTAAAAAAACAGGCCAAGTGCGAGTCGGGCTCGCGCCGAATGGTTCCGTACCGTTATCTAAAACGCTGATAAAACGGCATAAAAATCATGTCTGTTGTATGGGAGCCCACTTTTAATATTATTTTTATTTAATTATATATTTTTGAAGTGAATATATAACGAAATATTCTGTGAATAATAAAAGCGTCTACCTGTCGCCGTTATCAATATCGAGCAAAAACAAGCAAAAAAATCACGTTTATTGTATGGGAGCCCCCTTAAATATTTATTGATTCATTTTTTTTTGTTTTTTGTTATAGCGGCAACAGAAATACATCATCTGTGAAAATTTTAACTGTCTAACTGTCACGGTTCATGAGATACAGCCTGGTGACAGACGGATAGATAGACAGACAGACAGACAGATAGACAGACGGACAGCGGAACGATATTAAGACGAGGACTCAAATGTTTGGTACCTTCGCTCGGCAAAGGACTGATCAAGTGCGCGCAAGGGATAGCGCTTGGCGGTTTAGCCCGTGAATGATGAGATAGGAGATAGTCTCGAGTCGCTCAAAGAAAAAAACGTAAGCGCCAAATTCGTTATTTCTATTTTATATAAAATCAGACCGGTTAATTGTATTTTCATATTTACATTTTGATGAATTACTAATAACCTATCTTTTAGTCTAAAAATCATTATTTCATTCGTCGCATTTGAGCTACAATAACAAAAAGTCTGCGAACGAAGACCATTTTTCAAAAAATATATCTATCGAGAAAATTTTATCAAAACGTGTTTTCATCTTCAATTTTTGGAGATGAAATAGTCAAAAATCATATTATTTAGATTTGAAACTCCTAATTTAAGTATTTTGCGAGATAAATAAGGTTCAGAACGACCTTATTTACAGTGGTATCCCCTTAATAGGGTCCCGTTTTTACCTTTTGGGTACGGACCCCTAAAAAGACGAATGTACCATGATTCATAGAGCTCACGTAGAAGCTCTAGATAGGACTCTCAGAGATATAAGAAGCTGTGATAAAATCATGGGTGGGACACTGGTTATGTTTGCTAAGGATTTTCGGCAAACTTTACCGGTAATAGTAAGAGGAACTGGAGCAGACATTGTAAAGTCATGCCTTAAAAGTTCCCCATTGTGGAAGTTTGTTCATACCTTAAAACTATCTACGAATATGAGAGCATATTTGGGGGACATTTTATTAAACCCAAGCAAATAAAACTAAAAATATAATTTACGCAGAAGTACTTTAAAATATATTCCTTTAAAAACGAATTATTCATAATAACAGAAACTGCCGCGGACGAAGTCGCGGGCAACAGCTAGTAAATAAATATATACGGACAAATCACACAGATTGAGCTAGCCCCAAAGTAAGTTCGAGACTTGTGTTATGGGATACTAACTCAACGATACTATATTTTATAACAAATACATATATAGATACACATCCAAGACCCAGGCCAATCTGAAAAAGATCATTTTCCATCTTGACCTGGCCGGGGATCGAACCCGGTCACTCCGTGTCGCAGGCAGGCGTGTTGACCGCTGCGCCACGGAGCTAGTCAGCCTTAAGAGGAAACACTGCGCTCAAGAGAATTGAAAAATAGGTTTTTGTAAAATCTATTGCTGTCGCGCTGTGCGTTCAAAGTTCCAAACATCCCCCGCAGAGTGCGATAGAGACAAATGCAGCTCGGACAGAAGATACCTATGAAAATTACACAAAATTAACGCGTCGTAGTCCCCTATAGATTTCTTTTCCAAAACTTAACCGATTTAATTTATTTTTTCATTTAATTTTAAAATAACCTGACGGCTGTGTTTCTGTGTTTTCTTTGTCTAATATAATCGCGTCGAATTTATTTTCTTGATGTTTGAACACAACGGAAATTCTTACCAATTTTTCAGGTTTTTAAAGGTATATATCTCTTTATATTATTAAATTATGAAAAAACAAATAAACATAGTGACATGCTACTATATCCATGGATATTTTTGGTAAAAATCATTGCTCTACTGGTGCTATCCGGCGAGAAATCAAGGGACTACGCTTGTATAAAAGGAAATACAGCCCTAGGATTTACTCTTAACGACTTGAATGATTTCAGCTATTCGTTGGTAGATTCGATTTACTTTTGAGAGTGATCCTGATTAAATTAAAGAAATAAATATCAAATGACTATAATGAAACTTGGGTAAGAGTGTAGCAAAGGGTTCGCAGTGCCCAGGACTTAGAAAAAATTTCTCAATTTTTTTGATGTCCTATTAAGACCTATTTTTGATGACGCCACGGCCTCGAGATCATCGTCAACATCACTTTACTTATCTCACTGTCGTGTTTTTAGTTGATTCATACTGTGAGAGAATTTCGTCCGACATTTAGACCGAACTACCGCCATAAACTGTGCGGCGAGTCGTAAAGTTGACCCGAAGCCCGGGGAGCGCGTAATATTTTAATATCAATATTAATGTTTAAGATTCCTGGAATCAGCTCTGCCGGACATGGCGGCAAATGATTTATTTTGATGAGCCAAATGTTTGTTTGACACAGATTTACGGATTGGCGAATAATTATATTAATTCACCAGGGATTTTCCATCATCCATGTTTTTCGTGATTGCATGGCCGCTAGCAATCCATCATTATTTTGGTTCCCTTTTCCACATAAACGCCCACCATAAACGTGATCCTAGGCTCCGTTTTTTTTCTTATAAGGTACGAAACCTTTAAAATGTTTGGCCGCCCGGTCAATGTGTATGGGAACATCAAAAAAATTGAGTTCCCAGATTTGATCCCATGGAAAAAGTTTTCTTTGCATATCAATACTAATATTATAAAGCTGAAGAGTTTGTTTGTTTGAACGCGCTAATCTCAGGAACGACTGGTTCAAATTGGAAAATTATTTTTGTGTTAGATAGTCTATTTATTGAGGAAGGCTTTGGGCTATAAAACATCACGCTGCGACCAATAGGAGCGAAGCATCAATAAAAAATGTTTTGAAAACGAGGGAAAATTATTCATCTATACTAATACAAAAATGAATTAATCATATGAACAGAAATTGCCGCGGGAAACAGCTAGTTCTGTGTATAAAATGTATTCTGGTCGTTATTATACATTATTTTATTCAGATAGACGAGAAACACAGTCTTATACAAAAGCCATGTAGGAGAAATTAGAGTAAACTGTAACCCACTGTATGGAAACGTATCTAATCAGACAGAGAGTTGGCAGCCTGGCAAGTGAACCGCCGCCTTACACCGCGCCCTAATGTGGTTAACTAGGAATGTATCTATCCATAATGTATAAACTAGCTTTTCCCGTGACTTCTTCCGCGTTTGTATTATCCTTTCATTATCCTTATATCCTTCCTTATCCTTATATCCTTATCCTTATATCCTTATCCTTATTAATATTATAAATGCGAAAGTGAGTTTGTTTGGTTTGCTTTCACGCCGTAACTAGTGATCCGATCATCATGAAATTTTGCATACAAGTTCTCTGGGCTACGGAAAAGGACATAGGCTTTTATCCCGGGAAAAAGTACTATTCCCAAGGGATCGACGTTGACGTGGGCGGAGCCGCGGAAAGCTAGTTATGATATATTTTATTTTTCTATATGAACACTTAGTATATTTGACTGTATAATATTTAATTTCTGATGAGATATAAACGAAAATGATTTTAATTAAATGGTTTTTATATAGCATTACAAAAAAATACATATAGCATTACAAGTGCCGTGTGGTTTCCAGCAGAGTAGAATAGGACCACTCCAAGTCTTTCCGTGGATGTCGTAGAAGGCGACTTAGAATAAATAAATAATCAATTCTTTATTGCACCAAATAAACACAAAATGGGAAAAACAAATCTCACAATTGGTACAAAGGCGGACTTATCGCTAAGCGATCTCTTCCATAAACAAGCTAAACAAAGCTATCAAACATCAAATCATCTTCAAGGGTTGTCTGGAAGAGATTGCTTAAAGCGATAAGACCGCCCCTTGTACCACTTTATATAGAATAGTTTCAAATAATGTATCCTAATTGGTGCAATAAAGAATATTTCATTTCATTTCATTTCATTCATTCATTCATTCATTTCAAATATGACCTCTCCAACCCGTCTGATCAGCGTGGAGAGTGTTGGCCAAATCCTCTGTCTGTTCTGGCCAAGTATGCTCTGATAGTACAGAGAGGGTCGTGCTCCTGTAGTGGAGACTAAAAAGACCTGATGATACAATGCTACATGAAGAAGACCTCGGTCACAGGTAGGATTCGAACCAACTGTGGCCGAGTTTTTTTTCATCACATATTTTCAATTTAATTAATATACCGAGCATTCTATGCTGTATAAAAACAATTTAAGTAAGTACAAGCTTTCTTCAATTTAACCAACTATCTATTCATCGGATATGAATGAAGTAGAATACCACACTGCTAAATAGTAAGTAGTATTGAAGAAGTACGCATGCTTGGAATGTGTATTGTGTACCATGCGGGGCAGGGCTTGGAATACCGTTAAAAATTTGGTAACGGTAATTTGGCTCGGCAAAGGTAACGATACTTTTAAAATAACGATACCTATAAGTATCGTTACTTTGGTGCCATTATACCGGTAAAATTGATACCGTTAAAATTAATTTTAACGTTATGTATTAACGCTACATGTCTATACCGTTAATATATGGTAACGTTACTTCTATCAAACGTAGTTAACGTTATCAGCAAATAACGATACCTGTGGTGGATAACGTTATTTTTCCAACCATTTAGCGATTAATTCGATTGCGTTAATGTTAAAGAGTAAAAGGTATTGTTAAGGATATTTCCCTTCCACCCAATATACCGCGCGCGCGGCCTAAGAAGGCCCCATTATTTTGACTTTATTTCGCCAGTCTGACTAATCCCGGTCGTACGCGCAGCTTGTTACCTAATGTACCTACATATAATAGTAGGTCAATACAATTTGAAAATTCTACTTTTTCTTTGATACCTTGGTCTAAAGATTGGTTGTTTTGAGAATGGGTGAGTAGCGGCGCTAGGGTAGGGCGCGGTTGGGCGACCGCCTAGGGCGCTGGATACGGCGCCTCCACCAATCAAGGAAGGCACGTTAAGCCGTTAGTCCAATGCGGCAGAAAGGTCCCGGCTGTCATAATTGATGGCATTCGTTAAGCTATGTCAGATGCCTTTAGGCAGCTTGAAAAATCTAACACCAAAAAAAACAAACAACCAAGCTAGGGCAGAGGACGCAGGCAGTGTGATTCAATCCCATTGCACCCCCCTCTCCCCAATAAGAGGGGGCGCTCGTAGAAATATCGCCCAGGGCGCCAATAATGCTGACTGGGTGAGTTTTTAAATGTTACATTGTTAAGTATTAGAATTATTGTGGCGTTTCACTGGTAAATGAACATTATGGAGGTTAGCGCTTAAGGTTGAACGAGTCGATACTTTTCCCATACAGATTTCGGGGGGGCTTTACTTACTGCATTGTTTGACATTGTTTATGCAAAATTTAACACAATATCGTGTTGTCTCATAAACAATTTTATTTATCATATAAAATAAAAGTAGTAAGTACTTAATAAATAAGTAGGGGGTAGCCGGGCGGGAAGTAACGGCCAACTTGAGGCAAATGGGTACTAACTTAGTAAGCGCTTACACATGTAAACAAATCTCCGCGTGGTCTCCACTAGGATGGGTGACCACAAGTGGAGAAAAATTTCTCGCTCGTTCGTGCTTTGGAAGGCACGTTAATCCGTTGGTCCCAGCCGTCATCGCTAGATGGCGTTCGTTAAATCACCTATGAAATATATCTTCAGGCAGCTTGAAATATCTCGACACCAATGGTTGCCACTTACACACACGAAACGCAAACCGAAAATACATACATATAAAGTCACGCCTGTTTGCCATAGTGATAGGCTAAAAAAACTATCCCGCAATGCCACGAGTGCGCGCGTTGCGCGGCTGCAACGGGCTTTAGAGGCAGGCGCATGCGGCAAAAGTAAGTGCCAGCGCCAGGTGTTCACGAGAACGGGCGGTGCGCTCGGGCGGCAAGAAAAGTGGACGTATTTAAATCAAAGAATAATACAGTAATATTTTGGATAATACAATAACTTATTGTTTCAAACTTGTTTTGAAGGATGCCATTATAACGATACGTGCTTTTGACCGACTTTAAAAATGGTAAATGTTCCGTGTTCGACAGTATGAATTATTTTTTTTGTGAACGTTCTTCGGTTTCTCAGTGGACTGATTTTCAAAATTCTTTGTTTATTATTTATTTATGTCAAAACATACGTTTTATTAAACGTATATGTATAACCAAACCGGCCAAACCCGATTTCTGAATACTTGAAGATAAATTATAGTTTGGTCTTTATATATATCCAAGATGGCGATCGCGCGACTTATTATAAAAATCCGACATGGGTGTTGCTTTCTAGGTTATTTCTTAGGGTGTAGACCTCGAAAATGACGTCAGTTTTGGAATCCAAGTTGGCGGACGTGACTTGTCATGAAAAATCGGCATGCGTGTCGTATCCCACATTTTTTGGAGTAAAGATTTTAAAAATAACGTCAGTTTCGGATTCCAAGATGGCGGACGGGAGTTTTCATGAAAATCGACATGGGTGTCGTTTTCTTGGTTTTTGGGGTGTAAATCTCGATAATGATGTCAGTTTTGGAATCCAAGATGGTGGACACGTCTTGTCATGAAAAATCGACATGGGTAGCGTTGTCCAGGATTTTTGGGGAATAGATCGCAAAAATGATGTCAGTAAAGGGTCCAAGATGGCGGATGCGAGTTTTCATGAAAGATTCACATAGGTGTCGCTGTCTGGGTTTTTTAAGGTGAGGATCTCAAAAATGACGTCTGCTTTGGAATCCAAGATGGCGAACGCGAGTTTTCATAAAAAATTGACATGGGTGTCGTTTCCCACAGTTTTTTGAGTTAAGGATCCCAAAAACTACCTCAGTTTCGAATTCCGAGATGGCGGACGGAGTTTTCACAAAAATCGACATGGGTGTCGCTTTCTAGGTTTTTTGGGGTGTAGATTTCGAAAGTAACGTCAGTTTTGGAATCGAAGATGGCGGACGTGACTTGTCATGAAAAATCGACATGGGGTGGCGTTGTTCAGGTTTTTTGGGTGTCCCTCCTTGCTTCGTAATCCTCATTGTTGAGGGGCGTGATCTCTATGGAACACCTTCCTGTGTACTATGTTCCGCCATTCAGTCCTGTGCTCTGCAGCTCGGACAGCGTCGCTGACTTTGGTCTCTAGCGTCGAGCGAATCTGGTCGGACCAACGCATGGGACTACGTCCTCAAATTTCATGATGATCGGTTCAGTAGTTACGGCGTGAAAGCGTAACAAACAAATAAACAAAAAAACAAACTCACTTTCGCATTTATAATATAAGTAAGGATTATATCGTTTCGACGTATAAACGCATTTGTTTTTGGGAACTTCGAGTTTCATATCATATCAAGTTTAAAACCGCGTGTACACATAACTTCGAGGCTGAATGAATGTAAGGAGCTTTGCGTTGCCACGTTCCGGTTGGTACAGAGAGGTAAACGATCCCTTTCGTGAGTTCGAACAATCCTTCAGAAGTAGGAAGCTATCCCAGGTACCATAACACATACATTGTAAACTTATTGTTTTGTAAACTTTTATTTATTTGGTGTACAATAAAGAGACACCCCGCAGTCCAGCAAGGTAAGCTGCTTTCAATTTAATGTGCCTCTTAACGCACGCTAATTTGTTTTATAATACAGTCCAAACCCCCAGTATCGTTTTCTTGGATCTTGGATTCCAAAACTAACGTCATTATCGAGATCTTCATCCAAAAACACAAAAAAATTACATCCATGTCGATTTTCTTTAAAAGTCACGTCCGCCATCCTGGATTTCAAAATTGACGTCATTTTTTAAATCTTCTCCCAAAAACTTCACCTTCACCAAAACTGACGTTTTTGTGATCCTCACCCCAAATAACCCAGAAAGCGGCACCCATGTAACCTTGTCATAAAAACTTGCGTCCGCCATCTTGGACTCCAATACTACACCGCTCACACGAGATCTACATCGCCAAAAACCTAGAAAATGAAACCCATGTCGAATTTTCACGAAAACTCGCGTCTGCCATCTTGGATTCCAAAACTGAAATAATTTTTACTGTCACTGGCCCAAAAAATCTCAGAAAGTGACACCCATGTAATTTTTTCACGTCAAGTCGCGTTCGCCAACCTAGATTTCAAGACTAACGTCATTTTCGAAATCTACACCCCAATAACCTAGAAAATTACACCCACGTCGATTTTGAATGAAAATTGGCGTCCGCCATCTTGGAAACCAACACTGAACTCATTTTCGAGAATAACACCCCAAAAATTCTAAAAAACGACACCCATGTCGACTTTTCACGACAAGTCGCGTCCGCCGTCTTGTATTCCAAAATTAACGTCATTTTTGAGATCTACACCCCAGAAAACCTAAATAACGACACCCATGTCGAGTTTTCATGAAAACTTGCGTCCGCCATCTTGGATTAAAAAACGGAAGTCATTTTTGAGATCCTCACCCAAAAACTCAGAAAGCGACACTCGTGTAAATTTTTCATGAACCACACCAAGAATATACATTGAAAGGTAAAGATAAGGGTAGTACCCGTAAGTTTTCCTGAATAGCCACCTAGCGAATTTCTATTAATTTTTTCAATCATCAGAGCGTACGTACTTTCATAGGGATCCCATATGATTAGTGATGTGCCGTTCCCAAATTCCCATTCCCAGGGAACGTTCCCCGTTCCCGTTTACGGATATGTTTCCGGAAACATTCCCAATTTCGGGGGAACGTTCCCATCTAAATTAGGAAAATCTTGTTTACTTACTAAATAAAAACTTTTGAGATTTGGTCTCATTCCCAGCAACAAGGGAACGTTCCCGGCAACAAGGGAACGTTCCCCGGGAATTCGGGAACATTCCCTGGGAACGTTCCCGTTTATTTCGGAAATTTTGTCGATAATTGAAAATATTTATATATTACATATACCAAGTAATGCATATACATCAGTTCAATATATTTGCATTGACAAAAAAGTTGTATGACAAATAAAATTACAACTTTCCCTGACATTTCCATTTATTGGGAACGTTCCCGGGAACGATTTTGGAAATCTGGGGAATGTAGGAACGTTCCTGGGAACGGCACATCACTACATATGATTGAACCATATTCTAATTTGCTACGAACGAAGGTATTAAAAAGTATAACGGCAACTCTGGCATCATTGAAGTCAGCTGACACTCTCAGTATAAAACCAAGGGCTGTAGAAGCTGCCTTACACGTATTCGTGATATGATCATGGAAATTCAGACAGCTATTCAGCTATTAATTCCTTAGTGAATTAGTTGTACTGTGTTAGGTATAGTAGTACATACATTGACAAGCACAGAAACACAACAGAACAACAGCAATATCACACACTACCATTTTACTGCAACACGTGCATTTCGATTACAAAGCGTGCGTCTTAAAAATGCAAACAAAATACGTACTCCTTGCTCTCACATTATACTAGAACACTAATTGGTGTTTCTACGAAAATTAAATCCATGTAAAACGAATTTGTATTTTAAATCATCGTTAAATCATATGTCCACCTATACGTGTAAAAAGCTTTAACCAAGCATTCACCTTCAATATTTAACCACATTGATTGCATGTGGAAGACCTATTTTCTTCATTTGTAATGAAAAACGGTATACCGCGTTCCTTCTTCCTCGCCCCATACTGCTACAGAGTCGTTTCAACTCTAATCAAAATAATTTCGTGTCCGGCTGCTAAGCGCTACCTGCTACATATGGCCCCACACATGTATTAGTCTCGCGTTTCGATCAAGTTACGCATGACGCGTGGGATGGCAAGACGATGCGCGCAATGTTGCCGTTCTTACCGATTCCCACCCCGCCGCACCTCGAGAATCACGCGGCGCGTCCGCCGTCGAGTCGAGCAAATTGTACAGAGCGGCAACAACGGAGAGGTATCATATAAGTATCGTTAAATAGAATTGTTACCTGGTAACGTTATAATGCAGTTCCGTTACCTAAAAGGTAACGTTATAATATCGATAAAATACTTTTTAACGGTAAATTACTGTTAAAAAGTAACGTTCTAATACTGTTCCGTTGCCTAATTAACGTTAAACATTAAACGATATCAAAGGTATTGAAACGAAAATAACGTTATTTAACGGTATTTTTAATGTGAATTGGTATCGTTACCAAGCCCTGATGCGGGGTAATATGTGATGAGAGAATTCGACGCGAATTCGAAGTCACGGTGGTGTAGTTATACAGGTAGTATAACATATAGGGCGTAAACCTAAGGGCATCAAAGTCTGCCAATGGCAGAGTCAGAGTTCTTTTTTGACCATTTTTTTTAATATCTTCGAGATACAATAAGATAGATAGATAAAGTATTTATTTGTTCATCTGTATCACACATATACATACAGCGACATTAAATAAATAAAAAACAATTAAAGCAATTAAAACTTAAATCTAAGGCATGCAGCTGTGTGCTACAGTAGCACAAAAGGGCTACAGCTCAGCAAAATGTTCCTCTGTGAGAGCAACTGCTGATTTTCAGCTGGCACCCTGGAGAAAGCGCGAACGAGAGCAATTTCACAAGTCAACCCTTATGATCCACACCAAACTACATTTACTGCATAAACGGGAAAAAAACATGTCATTTTCGAATCGCAAATTAGAGAAAATCAGATTAAATTAATGATAAATATTATAGAGATACTGAATTAAAATAATAAATATAAGAATGAAAATTTAAAGTGATATCGTCATAAACGAAATAAAATTGCTGGAATTAATTAATACTGAAATAAATAGATGATTCCTTTTTTTTCCAAAACATATGGGGCTATATCTGTACGTAGGTAAGAGAGTGGAAAAAGACTTAATCATTACCCAGTTACAAGTCGATATTGTAAAAGCGACTTTTGCGGCGAGTTAAGCGGTAATTAGTTACATATTTTTGATTTTCAAGAAGATGAGATTTTAAATGTTTTTTAAATGTATTTTTATTCGTTATACTTCTTAAAGGCGGTGGAATGTTGTTCCAACATTTAGCTGCCGCGTATCTGAAACTACCCGTAAAAGCTACAGTCTTGTGTTTGTGTACTGACAGCACTGGACGCGTTGACCTCTCATGGCGCTGTGACATAAATCGTAACTTCTCGTACAAGTACTCTGGCTTTTGGAATTTGATCATGTCAAACAGCAAGCCAGCGAGATGCAACTGCCTACGTGTTTCCATTTTAAGTAAACCAGCCCTATTATAAAATGGCGTGACATGGCTTCGCGGAGGCACGTTGTAGCAAAAACGAAGACATGCATTTTGTACCCTTTGCACTAAAAGTTTAGTCTTACACAAAAGTAGAGGACCATAAACTAGGTCTAATAAACGTTTTATTTATACATAGATATTTCACATCTTTACCCCTTACACATAAATTTCAACCCCCGGTTGCGCTGCACCCCTTGCATCCCCGAGTTAAGACGGTCATGGCTAGCCACATCGCCTATTAACATGATTCCCTGATTTTAACCCATCCCTTTGACTGGCTTCTACGGTCTGCGCGGTAAGAGAAGCTGCTGGTACATTCTACATTCCTCCCAGACCAGTTATATACACGGTGAAATTTTGATCGTTCTGGACCCTTAAAGGGGTGATTCATTCAGCCCGTCGATATGAACAACTTTTCCTATGGGACCAATGCTGGGAACTCAAAAAAATAATGAATTCCATATAAAAATATTCGGCCGCCCGGTCAATTTGTTAGGGAACGTTAAAAAATTTTTTGTTATCCCAGCATTGGTCCCATAGGAAAAGTTGTTTATATCGATGGGCTGAATCATCCCTTTAAGAGTCCAGAACGATCAAAATTTCACCATGTATAACAGGAAAAACTACGAAAAACTGCGCGGATAAACTAGCGATAACTTTTACATTGTTATTGTGCCAAAAGTTAAAAATATTACGGCAAAGAGCGCGCGAATCAATCTTCCGTCTCGAGTGGACGTCAATATAAATCGTGGTAGATTTGTAGCATTTACCGCCCCCTGGCTGCCTTCTATTAACTCATATTTCAAGCTTTCGATATAAAAGTACAATAAAAGAAAATGGTATAAAGGTATAAGGCAGGAAACAAGTCCCGAGTCAAAATAATAATAATTGAAGTGAGATCTTCTTTAGGTGAGTTGTGCATTTTTGAGATGGGGTGGGACTCGCGCACGAAGTTTCGTATCTATAAAAACGGCAAAAATCATGTCATTACATGGGAGCCCCCCTTAAATATGAATTTTATTTTAATTTGTTATCTTTAAAGTATGTAAATATACAGCGTGTACATGTACCCTTGACATTTACTTAAAGGGGTGACTCAGCCCATCAATATGAAATATTTTTATACATAAAAAAAATTCGACCTTCCCATACAAATTGGCCGGGCGGCAAAACTCTTTAGTATGGAAATGACGAAATTTTTTTTAAGTTCCCAGCTTTGTTCCTATAGGAAAAGTTGTTCATATTGGTGGGCTGAGTCACCCTGTTAAGGGAATGTCGAGGGTCTATTTACACGGTGTATAACTTAATATTCTGTGAATATTTCAAGCATCCACCTGTTGCCACAAAATTGAGCAAAAAAATCATGTTTGTTGTATAGGGCCTCCCTTGAATATTTATTTTATTCTGTTTTTTGGTATTTGTTATTATAACGGCAACAGTATTTCTGTCCATCGTCATCCGTGAAAATTTCAACTGTAACTATAAATTTGGACCACGGAGCGAAGAAGTACGTGCCCTTGCTCCAGGGTTGTTCTATTGTTTATGTGACCTTATCTCCGTTTTGACAGCTCCGTGGCGCAGCGGTTAACACGCCGGCTTACGACACGGAGTGCCCGGGTTCGATCCCCGGCCAGGTCAAGATGGAAAATGATCTTTTTCAGATTGGCCTGGGCCTGGATGTTTATCTATATATGTATTTGTTATAAAATATAGTATCGTTGAGTTAGTATCCCATAACACAAGTCTCGAACTTACTTTGGGGCTAGCTCAATCTGTGTGATTTGTCCGTATATATTTATTTATTATTATATTTTGAAGAAATATTTATAAATTCATTTTTTTTTGTTTTCAGGTGTTTATTAGGTACTGGGTGGCGCAAAAGTAAAGACCCTATTTGGTTCAGCTATAACATTTTTTCTAAATTAGAAAACTAGATTTAGGTTTTTTTAAATGTATATTTGTGCCATTAAATTTCGTACCATTAGGATTTAAAGATGATGTCTTTTAAATGGTGACCTCCAGAGTTGATACACATTTGAGCCCTATTTATGACATTTTGCATAACTTGCCGTAACACTTCCTGCGATATGTTCGTTATTTCTTGACGAATGTTTTCTTTTAGAGCTGCGAGAGTCTGTGGCTTGTTCACATACACCCGAGATTTCAAAAAACCCCAAAGAAAGAAGTCTGGACTGGTCAGATCGGGTGATCTTGCAGGCCAAGGCAAATCGCCAAAACGAGAGATAACTCGGCCTGGAAAAGCGTCCCTCACACAATTATTCCACGTTCTTGGGGAGTAAAACGGTCCATGTTTATTTTCAGTGTATTTTACATTTGTTCACTACACAATTTTCAAAAACAGAATGACAGAAAATGTCATATAAAAAAAATAAAAGTATTTTCTTTAGTGCCAGTACTTTTGCGCCACCCGTTATATGTAAAGAAGTACCTATACATATATCTTCTATGCCGAATTCACACATCCAAAAAAGATTTGTTATGGTCCCCACTGCGCTCAAAAAAGCTCTTGGGCGATTCGCACCGTGGTTCGAATCGCTAGCGGTGCGATTCGACTAAGGACCCCCATTTTTATAACCAGATCATTCGGCCAAAACGCAGATAACGGTAATGCGGACTATTAATCACGAGACCGAAAGCTGCTCTGACGTCATCTGACTCGATCTGACGTCTTAAATCACGACTACACTGCCATTCATGTCTCAGCCAGACATAACTGCAATATCCTTACTAATATTATAAATGCGAAACTGAGTTTGTTTGTTAGCTTTCACGCCGTAACTACTATACCAATCATCATGAAATTTTGCATACAAGTTCTCTGGAGTATGGAGAAGGACATAGGCAACCATTTATCCCGGGAAAAAGTACTATTCCCAAGGCATCGACAATGACGCGGGCGGAGCCGCGGGCGAAAGATAGTTACTTATAATTATCCTGACCCATTTTTATCGACAGATTATGGCATTAATTTGGGCTACTAATCATGAGTCTGAGGGCTGCTCTCACTGGCTATACAAAGGGCCCAGACAAGAGGTCTAGATGTGGAAAATTGCCGGAACCAGGTGAACCAAGTAAAAGGACAGATTAGTTATGGAAATACCTTTATAGTTCAAAAACTCCTTGAGATATAGACATTACAAAGGGGGCATTCAAATATTACGAAAGCAGCAAAAGGGGGGGAAGGGGCGGGGGTCTAGGTCTGACTTATATTTTATCACATTGGAGACGGGGGGCGAGTTTATTACACCGCCTTGATAATACCAGGCAATTGTGACGTCACGCATGTGTTTCGTATGGTGATATGCGAAGTTTGTTCAGCTATGTTAAATATTGCGTTTATGAGAATAGCTACTAAGAAATGGGTTAACTGCTGAGTGCTGACCCACGTCTAGCTTCGTACCTAGCTAGACGTGGGTCAGGTGCAGTTAACCTATTTACTACGCGTATACAGGCCCCTTTTTCCCACTAGGCCTTTGGGCGTGTGCCCAGGGCCTCGTGATCGATGGGGGCCCTTTTTTTTCTCTTTATTGGGAAAAAGCAACAAAATCACAATACATATCCTTACTAATATTATAAATGCGAAAGTGAGTTTGTTTGTTACGCTTTCACGCCGTAATTACTGAACCGATCATCATGATATCAGAGATGAGACAGCATAAAAGTTCTCTGAAGTGCGGAGAAGGATATAGGCTACCTTTTATCCCGGGAAAAAGTACTATTCCCTAGGGATTGACATTGACGCGGGCGGAGCCGCGGGCGAAAGCTAGTTTCTTATAAATATTAACACTTATAATAGGACTTGTATGCAAAATTTCATGATGTTCGGTTCAGTAGTTAGGGCGTGAAAGCGTAACAAACAAACAAATAAACAAACAAACTCACTTTCGCATTTATAATATTAGTAAGGATAAGGATAATTGTGCCCTTAGCACTGCTTACGACGACTTACTCAAGATAAAGTTATACCAACATTGTGAGTACTTAACGTTTTTCTATGCATTTAATGTGAATATGACTGTCAAAAAATATAAATCTAGCTAGAACTATGTTTATCTACTTTCTTTGTCTATTCTTACAAAATAGTGCTCTATCAAAGTCATAGCGGCTAGGGGCCCCATTATCCTCATGTGCCCAGGGCCTCCAATAGGTTAGAGATGACTCTGCTCGTGTAGAACATAAATATTGTACACACATTAGAGGAGGCGTTAGATTTATTGCAAGGTCGACAAACACACAGATCCAATGTTCTTTAAACTATGAAGGCTCTATGGATACCATAGTATACTACATACACACTCATCACGTCTTTATCCTTTAATGTATACCCCATACAGAGCCGAACGTAACTCCTAACATGGTGGTTAGGGTGTATATGAAAAATTCGTCTTTCCAAGATTTATGCATTCCCTCGACCGACGTGTACGACCTGCGTGGAAATACTGTATTTTTAATACATACATATTATCATGTCTTTATCCCCTACGGGATAGACAGAGCCTGGGTCTATAAGACCTCGTAATGACAGGTTGTTAATAGCCGCATCGCCTGACAAAATGATTCCTCAGATTTTGGCATTCCCTCGACCGACATACGGTCTGTGAGGGAAAAGAGGCAGCTGGAATATTCTTCTATCAGATGAACATTTAATGAGTTTACCAGTGTTTACCCCTATGGTTTACCCGTACGATAACTTAAAAAACAATCTAATCAACAGTACGTTAAGTACTGTTTCAAGCCATACGTGGAGTCTTTCTGATTCTTAACTCCACGCCTTTTCACTAATCCTAACTAATATTATAAATGCGAAAGTCAGTTTGTTTGTTACGCTTTCACGTCATAACTACTAAACCGATCATCATGAAATTTTGCATACAAGATCTCTGGAACACGGAGAAGGACATAGGCTACCTTTTATCCCGGGAAAAAGTACTTCCCGAGGGATCGACATTGACGCGGGCGGAGCCGCGGGCGAAAGCTAGTTTTAATATACACTTGACTTGATCAAATGATGAAAAACTTCACACAGACACACAGTCATGCACAAATAGGACTGAAAATGCCTTTTTTTATTTCTTGCAGATAAGGTTTTAATGGCGCATCGGTCAGACTTAACAAATAATAAGCCCTTAGGTACCTATTATTTGGTCTTTCCATGATCATTCTTAACCTCACACAAAAACATACACTCCACGAACCTTGCGCAGTACCGGCGTTTTCGTATTTTGACTTCAGTTTCGCTGCGGTCGCTCTTGCATCAGACCTGACCGTATCTGTCGTTGTAGGTGTCGTCGTAGTCGTGGTCCTGAACGACAATGTAGTTGAGAACGACGAGGAAAACGACGATCCCAGGCCCAGGCCAAGGGTGGTGCGGTAACGGCGGCGGTACATTGTGAGCGTGGCGACGGCGCGGGTGCGACTGAACGCCGAAAGCTGCGTACGCGCACGCAACCCGGAAAAACGCCGATTTATTATAGTACACGAAAGCTAGACGCGGGACGCACGCAGGCTGGGGCGAAACAATATAGGGATTGTAGAATAGGCACGCCTAGTTGACATGTCAACATTCGAGTACTACCCTATTTGAAGTATTCCAATTATTATTATAAATGCTATCAGTTTATTACTTTGTCCATCTCTGTCCCCTTGATCAACATATACAAATAACTTCATGACGATTAATTCAATGGTTAAAGAGTGAAAATGTATTTATAATCCTAACTTCCTAACTAATATTATGAATGCGAAAGTGAGTTTGTTTGTTTGTAACGCTTTCACGCCGTAACTACTGAACCGATCATCATGAAATTTTGCATACAAGTTCTCTGGAGTACCGAGAAGGACATAGGCTACTTTTTATCCCGGGAAAAAGTACTATTCCCGAGGGATCAACATTGACGCGGGCGGAGCTGCGGGCGAAAGCTAGTGTTAGTTTAGTGATGAAAAATTACTCACCGATATTTACTAATACAAATATTTGCTGCCTTCGATTAAACAAATTGATTGATTTTCTTTCTAGCTCTACAAAAGATCTACATTTTTGAGTGTGTCTAGAGTATTATAATTTTTTGAATGATAAATTAAGCACATTAACAAAAAACATTTTTGTAACAAGCTGAAAAATCAAATATATAATCAAAAATAAAAATAGAGTAGTGGAGTAGCCTAACTAACTGCAATGCAAACATTATAAATAAACCGATTTTAGCCCAATCGAACGTCTAGAATTGGTTCTTATTTAGGCTTCAAATTTTCCAAACCATCACATTCTAGATACTAAGCATCACTGCAAGTTAAATAAATGATTGTAAATCCAATACTTTTACAATATTATGTGCCAAACACATAAAGAACTCGAGATAGCTTTGTTACATAGTGCAGTGTCGACGGCGGCCATTCCCACAGAGTTCTAGTACCTACCTAGCCCTTTGATTTTCTGTCTATACTTCTCCGTGTTCCTCTCCTATCGGAGGTTGGACAGCATCATGGCGATTTTTACTTTTGAAGCCGCTGTACGGAACAGCGAGGTTGTACTTCGGCCCCTGTCTTTCTATACAGAATATAAATTTACAAAATTAGTCTTTGATAATTGATTTCGATTATAGGTGGAAAACCGCTTTTTGTACATACATACATACATAGTATCATATCTATTTCCCTTGCGGGGTAGACAGAGCCTAGGTTGAAACCTTATGGCCACATTTAGAATGTCGGAGGGCGTGTAGATGAAATGCTTCTCTTTCCGCGCAGATCGTAAAAACCGATCGAGGGATTGGGCTAAAATGCATGTCAATAGGCGATGCAGCTAGCATCCCATCACTATTTTGATTTCTTTTTTTTATCTTTCATCAAGTCCGCCTAATCCATATTATTCCCAGAGACCTACATTTAGATGAGCAGAGCCGCGGGCAAAAGCTAGTAATTTATACAATCAAGTTATACTTCTGTAGCGTAATTAATTTGTGAGTGGGGTGTCTCGGATTTGTTACATCATTATCACGTTCGGGAGCACGCGACTTTGATAGCGAGACATGTCGCTAGAGAAAACCGGAAATAATGTCAAAGAGCCATCTCGTGCAAAAGCATACACATAGAAAGTCGACCGCCGGCCGTAAATACTTAGATCTTGTTTTTCGTGCGTGTAAGTGGCCAACGCTGGTGTCAGATTTTTCAATTTGCCTAAAGGCACCTGACATAGCTAAACGACCGCCATCTATTGATTACAACCAACCCAACGGCTTGACCTGCCTTCCGAAACAAGGAGGAGCTTGTTAAATGTTAGTGCCACTTGTGGTTACCCATCCCATTAAATACCATGACTTGTTGCTTGGTCAAAGTTTTCATTCATAAACTTGTACATTTTCTGAAAGTGACGTCATTATTACGGCCGCGCTTTATTGGAAGAAAGTAGAAAATCAATATTCTTCTTAACTCAGTTTCATGTAGTTATGATTGTGATGTCCTTATTTAAAAAACTAAAATTTAAATAAACATGGTAGAATCAGGTTAGAAAAAATGCGTTCACAAATGACGTCACAAAACGCGAAATTTATTTCATTAATTCCTCATTGATTCTTTGTTTTTAAAATCTGTTGTGTCTTGAAATTATTTTTGATACAGCCAGTCAAAAGAAAAATTAGCTTAGCGAATTGCATCCTGAGCCAGGCCGGGGGATTTAACTCCCATCCTCTCCCTGTATAAGAGCTGTCTAGACACCGGCTAGACCGAAGCTTAAGTAGACTAGACAATAGTGTGTTCGAAGGGAGAGAGCTGCATCAAATACCAGTTATTTTCGAGTGTTGGGGGTTCGTTTGTAATTTTTTCTCCTGATATGTGCTACTACAGATTTCCTCATAAGTTTTCATCACGGTGTGTTTTCATTCACCAGAAGCAATGAAAAGCAATATTTTTATAAGTGTTTTATTTTGCATTCACAATGCTATTTTGATATACTCTTAATAAATTAAGAAATAAAATATGGTGAAAAATACTTTTTCACCATTTTTCACCATCATTCAAACGTTATGAACAAAAAATTGAGATGAGTTAGATTGGCGAATAAGTCGACTGTTTTAGAGTTTCGTAGCCTAATGGCAAAAAACGGAACCCTTAAAGACTCGTCATGTCTGTCACATCCACTATTAGTAGTTACAACGACGTGGTCTCAAATAGGAAATTGCAATCCCTGGAGCATCGCCGTAAAGTCGCTTGTCTATCGGTATTTTATAGGATCCACTTTGGAGAGTGTGCGAAGGCGCTCTTTGAGCTAGTTGAACCCTCACCATTCCTCCATCGGACTACGAGGCGCAGACAGAAATTTCACTCTTTCATCGTTGGAATACCAAAGAGTCGAACTAAACGCTTTGACAGTTCCTTTTTGGTTCAAGTAGCTAAGGTGTGGAATGAATTGCCTACGTCTATATTCCCAAACAAGTACAGTCCCGGGACATTCAAAAGTAGAATAAATGGGTATCTCTTGGATAGGCATGTAACATCCTCGTCTTCATCGTCACTTACCATCAGGTGAGATGAGAGACAAATGCCTAATTCAATATTTAGTAAAAAAACATGGTTGAAACTTGGTAGGTAGATGATTCTCTGTGAGCCGGTATACGATTTTTTATACAGAAATAAAAGATTAGGAATCTCATACATATAAATAAAACTAAAATATTTTCATCAAACCTGAAGTATTTATATATAGGTCTTTAAAAATGACATTGAGGTTTCTAAAAGTTTTTCTCAAAGTCAATCATTTGAAAGATAGACACTTCCAAAGTGATTAAATAGGTCCCCCCCCCCTCTCCCTCCCCCCTAAAACTTAATAATAATATATCAGTAATCTATCCTTGCAGTAGCAAGGATAGATTACTATCCTTGCTACTGCAAGGGTTCCGTTGTAACGGAACCCTCTATGGGCGAGTCCAACTCGCACTTGTCCACTTTTTTTGTAATTTTCTAAAACACACATGACACAGGACATTGCACAGCAATGTGTATTATCGAGAATCGAGATTGATTAATGTCTTACCAACTGTCATGTCATGATAAGTTTTAAAGCTTTGTCAATATTGTTGTCCATGTTATTTAAAACACTTTTATTATTTCCTGAAGTATTTGTATTATCTTGATGAGTATGTACTTAATAAATAAAATTATAGATAAGCACTTCACTAATATTTATATTGTTAAAAAGAACTATATTTTCATCAGAATATCTATGTAAAAAGTTAAATCAAAACTCACTAGTGTGTTACACACAAGCGATGAAAAACCTTTTGAAAGACCAACTGCTTTGGCACAAAATTTATAGTCTGTGTCACTTGGGAGCGTGCTTAGGCAAACTGATACCCCATTAGTCAATCTGATACCTCATTAGTTAATCCCATATCTCATTAGGCAATCCGATGAACACAAGTTATGGTGGAATTAAGAACTCACATACATATTACATGAACTCGAAAATCAATACTCCTTTCTTGGCAGTCAATATTGTACCATCTAATGGGATAGACGGCCACATTTGTAGAAAGCACAATATTTGGGCAAGCAAAAGTAACTACAGATTGGAGCCACACCTGCACCACAAATGAGAATGTATGCAAAAATAACACTAAAATGATGAGACAAATGGGAATTTGCAGTCAGCTAACTAACTGCTAATAACTCTAAATTTATTTACATCCTAACTATAGCACCTTCGCTATAACTTCTCCATCACAGGCAAAATATGATGGTTTGTTGACACTAGAGACCAAAATTGGCCATGTACACACACGAAAAACAAAAACAAACACCAATATGTTATATAAATAAATATAATATATACGGATAAATTACACAGATTGAGCTAGCCCCAAAGTAAGTTCGAGACTTGTGTTATGGGATACTAACTCAACGATACTATAATATATAACAAATATATAGATAAACATCCAAAACCCAGACCAATCTAAAAAAGATCATCTTGACCTGGCTGGGGATCGAACCCCGGGCACCCTCGTGTCGCTGGCTGGCGTGTCAACCACTGCACCACGGAGCTGTCAAATAGAAGACTGAAGTTTTCCAAACAAGACTTGTTTGAATTTCCTTGATAGAACTGAGGTTCAGCAACCACACAGAAGATGATATCTGAAAGTCCTGCACAATGCAGCCACTGTAACTGCTCATGAGCAATGAAAGTGAGACTTAGATATTTCATAATTTTGGAGAGGTCAATGTGTGTAGCTCGTTTTTTAAAACTATTTAAAGACAATATAATATGACATTTGATTATGCAGTGATGAAGGAGTGACTTTTGCCTTACAGTTTAACTCGTTTAGGGACACTGAACCAGACATAATATAAATACCTACCTAACAATCATCTACAGGCTGGATGTGCTAAAAAGTGTTAATGCACCTATTAAACCATCCTGAATATTGGATCCGATAGGAGGGATGCCATTATTAATTAGACATGACACAAGATATCTCCAATCATATTGCATGTATTGCGGCATCCATGATCAGATCCGATTCAGGTATAATACTTCCTTAAGAGTAATCTTACTCAAGTTTCATGAGATTGGAATTCAACCATGAAGACATCGTATTTGTATTCCAATAATAAGTCTTGGATATCTATCTATAGATGCATTTGATACACATATAAAATATAATAACATTGACTTAGTATCCCATAACATAAGTCTTGAATTCACTTTGGGCTAACTCAGTCTGTGTAATTTGTCCATGCATAATTTATTCTTATTAAAATAATATTTGTTTCTTAATTTCCCTGACACAAGCCTCTTATTCCAAAACCCATGGAAATATATCACTGTTATCTTAGAAAAACATTCTATCAATACATGAGAACTTACATAACATCACTTGCAGAAATATCAACATAAATATGTTAATTTTGGCAGCACAACAATGAAAAATATTCAAGGGCCAAGACAAAGAAAGCAAGACAGACAACATATTTTGTGAAAAGAATCCTAAAACCTACTCGAAACTATTAAGATTCCAAATAGAATCACATTGTTGTGCTAATAGGAGCTTCTGTAATAAGATATAAGATAACTGCTTATCATAAACATTGTTGTGGTAATGTAAACATCTTATTCAATGTTCCGTAACTGAGTTAGTACTCACCGTTAATGGACCAGATATGTGAAGGCAAGGAGTGCGCTGCGTACACCCTTCCCAGGGCTAAGGATGTGCCCGGGGCCGGCCCAGGTTCCTCGTTAGAGCTGGTGTCGGAGTCCGGACTGGCGGCGGCCGAAGCCTCGTAGCTCTGAGAGTTGGGAGGGATCGCGATGGCTTCGTGCGAAGCGTGCAGGTCCGGCACTGAAGACAGCGAGCGCGCCCGCTGCCGGTCGCTCGACACCTGGATCCCAGGAATCGCGCGCAGCAAGCTGAACCCCGCGCCTCCGGACACCACCTCCGAGCTCGAACTCGTGGAGAATGTCCTGGTGCGCGGACTCTGCCCCCCGTTCGCGGTGCTCGCCTTTGCGCCCATCGCGACTTAACGTTACGCAAAAATTACACCCGTCATGCAAAGATTCACGATCACGAAACGCGGAGCATAGCACCCGCGCCCTGGGAACGCATCCTACGCGGCACGGACGCGAACAGGTGATCCCGACAAAAACAACACTGTAAAACAACAAACACTGGGATGACGGGGTAGGGAAATTGTAAACAGCGTTTGCATGTGCCTTCCTGCAAAATTTTGACAGTTCTGCCTTTGGTATGAAGTTTGCCGCATTTTGATTATTTGCGCAAGTTTATGCGTTCGAAAACACGTCCATTTATGGCAGGTAAGTAAGATACGCGTCTAAAAATAAAATTTTTGTTATTAAAAAATGCTCTATGTTTTGTTCTGTTAAAATATGTTTCTTCCTTCTATCTAAAGCCAATTCCCAGAGAACAGCCCATTAATCATTATCATGCTCATCCTACTGTCCCACTCGCTCCACTCCCTGCCGCCCAAACATCCTAGCCCTGCCTGCTTATAAGAACTAGTCACGTCCCTCTCTGGCTCCAAATAGCCAAAGGAATCTTACTCTTCCTCCAACCACTCGTCAACGAAACATAGTGCGTAGAATAGGGTTAGCTCCGATTACTGGTGACCACCCCACGTCCCAGACGAGTACTTTATTGGGAAGCCCGGGCATGCGGTATATGCACACCGCATGCCTGGGCCAGCCAGCTGGAAGGAGATAGCCGGGGGCGAATAAACTCCAGAGGACCTTGCGGACGTGGAATATGTCATTCCTACACCCAATTTAGGTTTCGCACGACGACTAGTCAGAGAAAATTGTTACTTTCTTTAGCCTTTACATCAGCACCCAACCCACCAGTTGATATTGAGGATTTGGACTAACTGGGAGCTTGAATAAGGATTTTATTTAAACTTTATTTGTCTTAAGAGTTTTAGTCTCTAAAGTCCAGAGATAAAGTCTAGCTGGCCTAATAGACTGGCTGGCCAGACATGACTTCATGCTTAAGTATTACTACCCCTTTCGTTACATGTTGTAAATATCAGTTTTATGGAGCTAGAAGGACACACAGGGCACGAGAGGAGATGTGTCATGGTCTTATCTCCATTAGCACTCCGCACACTGACACTCCATCCGCCTGTTTAATGTAGCCCCAGCCTCAGTCAGTAGCTGATCATGCGGGCAACATGATCAGCTATCGATATTGAGCAACTCTACCCAGGGGACCAACCAACAAATACGAATACGATATTAAAAAAAATACTTTCCATATAAAGTTAATTAGTTATTTGCTCGTTTTGTATGGGTGGTTGTTTTTTTTGTTTCTTGATCTATGTTCTCTGGGGAAAGTTTTTCAATATCATGAGATGATCGTGTGTGCCCCTTAAGTATTATTACCCCCATCTTGTTACACGTTGTAAAAGGCGTCGGAGAGGGGCTCAAAGTGATGACCTACTAATGATATGAAATATAGTTTTATGCGTAC
Source organism: Elegia similella (assembly GCA_947532085.1). NCBI lineage: Eukaryota > Metazoa > Arthropoda > Insecta > Lepidoptera > Pyralidae > Elegia > Elegia similella. The sequence goes on from OX383939.1 coordinate 1,557,722, forward strand.
GATACGACAAGAAAAACAGGAGTGTCTATTATTTGCTACGTACGACTCCTACTGGGCGTTGGGCGCTCCAAGGAAAACCTTTCTCTGGTGACCGTCTTCAACTAGCTGGTGGCCAAAAGATTTAATATATATTATTAACTTTTTAATCCCTTTGGTCGGTGGAAACATAATGCAAAACATTTGGGCGATATGTAGCTCAGGCAAGAGCTTGCAAGGATATTTTGCTTATAACAAAACTGCCCGAACCGAGTTGGCCACCAAGTACAAGATAATAAAACGCCTTGATTACACTTTTTCACAATGTAAATAAAACGTAAACGTCAATGTCATTGATGTACACGATCGCAAACGGCAAACGTCACATTGTTCGTAAACTCGTCATTTTCAGGAATTTAATTGGAATTTTATGGTTTAACAAATTATTAAATCCAATAAATTATAATTAATTCCATTGTTTGAAAGCGAGTTATGAGATGAACAATCCCGCCATGAATTCAGCAACCGTGAGTATCGAGACTTGAAGCTGCGAGATGCAACATTATTTTAAGCCTAATCTTTTAAATATTTACTCCTTTTTAATACAATGCTCTCATGATTTGCATGTATTAGTGTGTTAATTTGATTGTTTTGTTGTTAATAAGTACTGTTTGTGCTCTATGCCGTTAATAAGTTGGCTGTAATGCGTAAAATACATAACCATGTTCACTCTTACATCTTGATTTCAATTAGTACATTTTACAGAATTCAGTCAGTTTATACAAACTTGATTCATTACCTAGTTATATAGACCAATAAATCGGACTAATTGGCAGAGTATATGGTTGCTACTGCCTTATTATTAAGTGTTTTCAACTTAGTACAAACTTATATAGTGACATGATTTTAATAGTACCTATTTCATATTACTTAGTTTATCATTTTTAGTTTTTAGTCTAGTCTTTAATAAGAAATTAATAACAGGAGGTTGAAAAAGATCTGAAGATAAACATTTTTATTTATTTATTTAATTATAGACAAGCAGCTTTTCAGCTGATGTGTCTATGTCAGACAGTACAATTTATTTTAATATAACATGCATAAAAAAAAATTGGGCATAACATGACTACTTGCTAGAGATTATTATTTCACCCCGCATATCGGCTGATGCAGCCATATGTCAGGTTTGTGTCATACAAATACCATTACATCTTTGTTTATAATGTCAGAGCCAAATTATCTATTATCATCTTTTATCATTACTACATTGACTAGCTCCGTGGCTCAGCGGTCAACACGCCTGCCTGCGACACGGAGTGACCAGGTTCGATCCCCGGCCAGGTCAAGATGGAAAATGATATTTTTTAGATTGGCCTGGGTCTTGGATGTGTATCTATATATGTATTTGTTATAAAATATAGTATCGTTGAGTTAGTATCCCATATCACAAGTCTCGAACTTACTTTGGGGCTAGCTCAATCTGTGTGATTTGTCCGTATATATTTATTTATTTATTTATCATGAACCACGTCAGAGGCCGAGAGGCGGTTCCAAAGAACTCTGACACCAGGGTGAGCATGGTCGATTGACTGTGTCACCTACTCGAAATGAATGATCTTTCATCATAAAAAATTGGAAAGTAAACTACCTCCTGTTATCAATTGTAAGTTAGCATTAAGTAGCTAAATGCATCGCGCTTAGCACGGCTTGGCCTGTAGTTGTGACCACGCTACTTACAGCCAGGTGTGCCACAGGTGCCGTTGCTGGATGATGACACCATTGCATTTGGCGAGGAGGACAACGCCAATAAGGATTTCGTGTAAGTAGTGTTATCTAAACTATTTATTATAATTAGTGGTCAGAATAGGTAGATTGATTTTATGTACTTGCATCATGAACTGTCACTGTCATACTTAACATGGATAAGCCTTTTCCCCGGGATTCGTTTCAGTACTTACGGGATTTAATTAAATATATTTAATGTATGATTTTTTTACAGCAGTATATTTGAAATGTATAGAAAGTATACATACAGATTTTTTTGGTAACAAAAGGAATGTGACTTTTTTTGTCCTATTGCAAGTTACCATATGACTTGTGTAGTAGATTTTTTGTTATATGTTTGCTATCTACTACTTATAGTTGTAGCTTTAATAAATAAATTAATAATAGCTACTATTTATATTAATATTTTTTTGAAGAAGATCCAGAAATCAGTACATAAGCCAGAGTTAAATCACGTTTTCACAACACAAAAAGTAACAATCACTCTATGACGGAGTAAAAAGCTAGAAATGATATATTCTTCATCCTATACATAACGATTTTAAAATCTCGAAAAACCTCTTAATAATTTTAAAATCCCGGAATCCAGGAGGCATGTCCATATTAATATATACGTGTCAGTTTATTGACCCCAAATCAATCTACCTATTCCGATCACTGATTATAATACAAAGACAACACCACAACCCTATTCATTCATTGCAAAAGTAATAACGACGTGATGATATACGTAAGGGAGCCAAGGTGATTGCAGTAGAAAAACTCAAGACGGAGCTCAGTGGGTGCCATGGGTACCTATGTTCAGCAGTGGACGAGTGTAGGTTGATGATGATAATGAAAAGTAATAATGTATTCAAAACTAAAAAAAATATTTCTTTGTTATGGATTAATTCCAAAAATACATATATATTTATTTTATAAATGGTTTTCAAAATTATTTCCCGTTTGAAAAGCTGTATTATTATCATAATATTTCACGAAAAAGATATTAAAAAGTTACTCTTTCTTGTCTTTAATCAAAATTAAAAACGATAGGTCTACTTAGTATGTTTTACTGAAAAAGATAATTTAGTTTATTTACTTAATGACGTCAAATTTATTTTTGCATTTTTAGTTTGCAGTAAGTACAAATTTTTCTCTTTTGTGGAAGGAAACACATTGATTATTTTTGGCAGGAAAATATAATGGAATTTGCAATTGTATTTTCCATTCCACACACCAGTGAACAATCCTTTAGTGTGGAGGTTGCCTCATGACGTTTTCCCTGGACTTTTCGCTTATGTGCTTTTATGCCACTGACCCACTACTACTTCAACAAAATTTTATTAATTAAATTGTCCTCAATATCTTTTTATTGAAATTGATGTGAACATACAAATGTTAAGACAGTTACACATATTATGGCAGCTTCGCCAAGCAACCAGCAATAAGGGTTTCTTCACATGTCCAGTCAGGGACAGAGATACCTGACCTGGCCCTCTACCTGTATCTTGAATTTTCTATGTGAACTATAAATAATAATAACATGAAAATGGATATAAATAAAGATTGTAATGAAGTCTTTCATAATATAATTTTTCATTCATTAATTGATCTAGGTGGAAAACAGAAGGGGAGGCTTTTGCCCAGCAGTGGGACATAAATAGCTAATTAAAAAATATATATTTATATTTTAAGAGTTGACTGGATAGCCGTGCGAATTCGGCGATAGACATATTATCGGGTGATTGCTATTTCATGTGCATCAAACGGGGACGCTACGCGAGCGAGCGAGATGACACGACGATTTTACCTAAATCTGAAGCACTATTGAACGCGCGTTCCGTCTTTTAGGGCATAAGAAATTTTGAGAACTACGTACACAAGTGAATAAATATTGGAATCTATATGTATTTATTTACCTCCAAAGTTGGATTAAAAATGGTACTAAAATACCGATGTTTAAAGGCTTATATTTTTTAAGCCATTGATTTTTTAATCTAAGTATATAGGAATTAGGAACGTACATAGATTATGTATGATGAGATAAATTGATTGAATGCTTAAAATTGTATCAATATTATCAAATATCGCTGCGAGTCCCTTTCGCAGTTTGTATGGAGATTTTCGCCTCTAGGGGCGCCTTAAGAGAAAATTCAAGATTAGGTAGAGAGCCTGGTCAGGTATCACTGTCTAGTAAAAAAGTCTAGTAATATAGTATAGTAATCTAGTCTGGTAATAAAGATTTCTAAATATATGTATTTTATTAACACTCGAAATTCTAGCCATCCCTACATAGTGTTCTTCCACCTGGTGTTCCGCTGCTCGGCCCTCGTGGTGTATATGCTGTGCGGCTGGTTCTCTGATTCCTTCATCGCTAGTTTCGTGCTCGTGGTGCTTCTGTTATCTGCTGACTTCTGGACAGTGAAAAACATTACCGGTATGTTATGTATAAATAAATAAATATATACGGACAAATCACACAGATTGAGCTAGCCCCAAAGTAAGTTCGAGACTTGTGTTATGGGATACTAACTCAACGATACTATATTTTATAACAAATACTTAGATAGATAAACATCCAAGACCCAGGCCAATCTGAAAAAGATCATTTTCCATCTTGACCTGACCGGGGATCGAACCTGGGGCCCACGTGTCGCAGGCTGGCGTGTTGACCACTGCGCCACGGAGCTCGCCATATGTGTTAGGTATATTTTATTATTTTTGTTTATGTATTACAAAAATTAAGTGAACAGCAATGTAAGTGATATATCTACATTAATATTATAAAGATTTTATTTGTTTGTTTGCATTGGCTTTGAAACTACTGGACCGATTCGAAAAAACCTTACATTATCCCTGATGAACATAGGCTATAGAATAAATACGTATATCTAACCGTGCGAAGCCGGCTTGGGTTACTAGTTTTGTATATAAAGAAGCATATGCTTCTCAATCAATCAATAAATAACAAAGGAAATAAATAAATAAATAATAAATATATATGGACAAATCACACAGATTGAGCTAGCCCCAAAGTAAGTTCGAGACGTGTGTTATAGGATACTAACTCAACGATACAATATTTTATAACAAATACACATATAGATACACATCCAAGACCCAGGCCAATCTGAAAAAGATCATTTTCCATCTTGACCTGTCCGGGGATCGAACCCGGTCACTCCGTGTCGCAGGCTGGCGTGTTGACCGCTGCGCCACGGAGCTAGTCTTCTGGCCATGTATGGCTCCGGTAGTACAGAGAGGGTCATGCTCCTGCAGTGGAGAATAAAAAGACCTGATGATGATGATTAATTCAAATGTATATGTATGAGGCATTATGTTTACCAGAGAACAATAATAGGGAAACAATATTTTTTTATACTTAAGTAAGGCGCCTCCCCACGTTTCCATTGTAAGAGTGACGTTAGGGCAGAGCGCCGGTGGATGGCCGTTAGGGCCTATGACCCTACAAGACATGAATCAAAGTCATTCAGAGCAGTTTTGTCCGTCCCGCGTGCTAACTTATATGGAACATTTTTGTAAGAACTTATCTAAACCAGCTTAGTAACATGTCACTTATGTGTATTTACAGGGCGCCTGCTGGTCGGTCTCAGGTGGTGGAACTATGTAGACGATGAAGGAAAATCTCACTGGGTGTTTGAAGCCAAACAGGTAAATATGATCTCATATTCCTAAGTCTTAATTTAACAATGAATATATATCGATAACTATGAGATAGATTAAAGCCTCTGACGTGGTTCCTTTAACGACTACCAGAAGGCAGCCGGGACCAACGGCTTAACGTGCCTTCCGAAGCACGGGATCATCTTTATTATCAGACTTAAGGTGATTCAAGCCTGCAATGTCCTAACCAAACTGGAAACAGCTAAACAAAGTAGGCTTTCCGTGGGAATCGAACCCACGACCCTCGCAGCTAAAGACAAACGCCTTAACCACTGGACCACGGAGTCAGTTATGCTACATATTATCACGTTTTTATCCCTTATGGGGTAGACAGAGCCTGAGAACATAAGACCCAAATGCTACGTTAAGCGTGTAAGTGGGCGTAAAGGTGAAAAATGAAATCAAAGTATAATGGATTGCTAGCCGCATCGCCTATTGTCATGATTCCTTACTTTGTCGTCCATTCTTTCAATCGCCCTCTTTTTAAGAATCGCTGCTTCTAAAACATTGGAATGAGATGCTTATCTTTTGTAAAATTAAGTTCAAAATATTCCGACATAAGGTACGCGCGACGCGTGTGCACTGTGTCTCGCACGTAGAAATCGCGTGCGTGTGAACACGACCTTAAGAACACCTTCCTAAAACTGTTTATTGCACGTCGTCTTTGTTATAAAAAGGCAGTGAATATAATAAATAATAATAATAAAAATGTATTTATTTTCCTACAATAAAAATACAATTGAATACAAAAATATACAAGAGACATATTTTAGTAATATATACATTACACAGAGGTGAATATGTTAAGGTTGTGTCGGGAGACACCACCAGAGAAACTATTAATTATTATTTTTTTTAAATATATTATTCCAGAACCGGGTGAACCGCAACGAAAGCCGCCTCTTCTGGATGGGGCTCATCCTGTGTCCGATAGTGTGGGCGGTTTTCTTCGTGTTCTGCCTGTTTGGATTGAAATTCCAGTGGATGGTAAGAGATTTTTATGTCTTAGTAAGAAATGGTTTAGTTTTTTTCACCTCATCAGGGAAATTATTTTGCTATCAAAGATTCAAAACAAGTTTTTTTTGCAATAATAAACTTTTTGTGCAAGCTTTTATTATAAACGAATTCACACTGTAAAGTGTTTTTCAAGACAAGTCAAATGAGCCCAAACACGATTGGTGTACACATGCAGGCAAAATTTAAGCTCAATCGGTAACCACCGGGAAGTGGATCAAATTTAACTCGCAAGATTTGATTACATACAGACAAACATCGGGACAGGTGAAACTAAAGTAATTACTGTTTTCGAGGAGTTTATTACAGGGAGAGATATGAATGTCGTATCCATAGTTTTATTAAACTGTGTCACAGGTAATATACAGCGTGATTTTGTACCTATGAACTATATTAAAATCCTGGAATCGGAATCCCTAATTAGATACAGAACTGTAGGAAAAAAAAGGTAAAAAACGAAAAATAAAATTGGACCTCCCATACAAAATTGCCGATCAGCTGGGCGAATTTCTATGGAAAGTCAACATTTTTTTTTCGTTTTTTATTTTTTTTTCTTACATTTCTGCATTTAGTTAGGGATTCTAATTACAGGATTTTAATATAGTTCATAGGTAAAAAATCACGCGGTATATGTGATAATTAATAAGCTTACCCTAAATTGTCGTGGTTATATACCTGCCTGAAAAAAGAAATAACCTGTGCCACCTTGGTTTGATAGATTTTAGCATTTGACAAGTTTTTAAACGCCGGCTGCATGCATGAAAAATTGACACGTTCCGTGTGCAAGCGATAGAGGCACGATCGGCCTAAGCGTTCGGCTTGCGACGCATCTATCTCTATTCCACCGTTATCACGTAAAATTATCCTAACTTCCTAACTAATCCTAACTAATATTATAAATACGAAAGTGAGTTTGTTTGTTTGTTAATTTGTTTGTTTGTTACGCTTTCACGATGTAACTACAAAACGGATTGTCATGAAATTTTGCATATACGTTATCTGGGGTACGAAGAAGGACATAGGGTACATTTTATCCCGGGAAAAAGTACTGTTCCTGAGGGATCGACATTGACGCGGGCGGAGCCGCGGGCGAAAGCTAGTCATCCATAAACCGACTTTATAAACACCAATTTTTTTTGAGTCAGATATGCTCTATTTTCGTTTTATTTAACAATATGGTATGACTTTTCTATAACTGTGTTTGTACATTATGATTTTCAGCTGCTAGTCCTAATAGCGTTAACGCTAAACGGCGCCAATCTGCTGGGCTACGTGAAGTGCAAGTTCGGAGCTAAAGAGAGCCTTAAGTCCGCCACCACAGACTTCGTTCGCAAACAGCTCCTACAAAACGCCACCTCCTTCATGTTCGCCTCCACCGCTGCTCCCGCCACCACCACTAACAGCGGCGTTGTGTAAAGCAGGAGGAGACTTTGCTGGTCCGGTAGTATGCGCATGCGCCGCTCTGACTGATTGGACTTGATGCGTACAAACTGCTCTGACTTGGCCAGTTGAATCAACTTGACTGTTATGTGTACTTGGATAAATGTTGGGTCTGTCATACTTGATGTATCAAACTAGAGGGTTCGCAGATGCGTTCTTTGCTCGTTTGGGAATTTGTGACATGTTCTTGCACAATTGGCCAAAACTAGAGTTTTCGCAATGAGTTTAAAAAATACTTTGTTCAATTTAAAATAAATATAAACTATTATTATTGTCCTTAAGGGGCTTAGACCACCCACCGTTTTATTCTCATAATCCTAAACTCATTTTTTTTACTAAGTTTTGAAGTAGGCATCTCTCATCTCACCTGATGGTAAGTGACGATGAAGACGAGGATGTTACATGCCTATCCAAGAGATACCCATTTATTCTACTTTTGAATGTACAAATCAAAAATGTCTAATTCAGTACTTCTGTAGTATTACTTGTAGTATTTTTGGTATATGGTGAAAAGTATTTCATTATTTTGCATTTAACAAATTAAGAGAACTACTGATTACCGCCCAAAGTGGCCACTTTTGGCGGAAATTAGTAGTAATTTTTTTAGTACTTAGTATATTTACTACAAGTAATTTACTATTTTCACTGGCCTAAGCCCCTTAATCTCCAATTTAATAAGAATATTTTTTAAATGTATCTATAATTGACCAAATTTCAACACATTGTAATTTTTGTGTTGAATTCGTTGAATGCTAATTGTTTGTGCATTTTGCTTTTTATCAAAATGTTGATCATATCCTCCAGATTGTTCGCGTGTAGATTTGTTTACGCAAAGGGTGAGCCGCTAGTCAGCGACTTTTGGTTAATGTGCTATATGAGGTTACTTGTAAAACATTATAATCTCTTATGGGCAAGTTTAGTCCTAAAGGAACATCAATTGAGATAGGTAATATTTTTTGTTTTCTTCTATTTGGCCCTCAAACTTCATTCAGAAGCTTATTTTAGCCAGTGTCTAGTTATTTTTCGAGTTATTCTTGCTTGTGTATCAACGAAATGATGGTGTAATTCATTTCGCTGATTTCGACGGAGCCCCTGGCGACATTTCCCACGAATCCACTAGCTTGATCATATAAGATGCAGTAAGGCGAGCAAACACCAGCCCGCTAAGTAAATCTCACTACAGCCGCCCCATGACACTTTATTTTAGTTATTCCACACATTTTTTCATAAACATGGGCATTTATAACACCAAATTACACCGACTTCACATTATAAAGTCCACTAGAAACAATTTGCAAAATAATCCAAAACAAAAACCGTGCAGTCCGTAGAAATTCCCGCCAAGAATGATACCCTAACATGACCCATGGGTCAAAACAAAAAAAAGTAAAATGCAATTTTTGCTTTTTCGTGCAATAGCGGGTATACAGCGTGATTTTGAACCCCCTAGCTATATTGAAATCTGGGAATCAGAATCCCTTATGGAATACAGAATTGTAAGAAAAAAAGGTAAAAAACGAAAAAATTAATTTAACATTTCATAGAAATTCGTCCAGCTGATCGGCGACTTTGTATGGGAAACTTAATTTTATTTTTTGTTTTTTACCTTTTTTTCTTGCAATTCTGTGTTTTATTAGGGATTCTGATTCCCAGATTCCAATATAGCTAGGGAGTTCAAAATCACGTTGTATGTATAGCGATTTGAAGCTGAGCCCATAAGAGGTTATTGCTGTTTTATTAATAACCTAACCATGCTAGATTATGTTTTTTAATGTTTTCGCTATTGTTACACGTTTGAATTAAATAAAATAATGTAATAATCGCGATAACATCGTATTAAGTATTTTAATTAATTTATGTTGTTTTCTTAGTGTGTAAGCATTGAGTTTAATATATGCGTTTGTTTGATGTGAGAAAATGCATTTATTATAGCTGCATTATAAAGTCCAAGCACTACTTTATATTTTGCTTTATTTATAAAATACTACTCTATGTTTCATTGGCGATTATCTTTTTGACCAATTTTGGTTATAATTGAATGTAAAAATGATATGCTAAACATCTATACGGGGTGATTTTGAATTCCTTGGCAATAGTTTAATATCGGAGTCAGAGTCCCTAATAGAATATAGACAGCGAAGGTAAAAAAATGGGCTTTACATTCACCAGTCAGTTGGGCAAATTTATATGTAGACTATTTTATTTTCATATATATTTTTTTTTTGCTGATGGATATTCCATTAGGAATTCTGATTTCACCATAAAAATATTACTAGGGGGTTCAAAATCACCCTGTATAAACAGGCCCCGTTGTACACCCCTACAGTATGGAATTCCACTTGGACACTGTTATGTGCTATAAAAAAGACATAAGTACGCACAAGATTTGCCCAAGGAGACCAGCCGGTCTAATTACTAACTTACTGTACAACGTTTTTTTAGTCATTTCAAAATATATTACGTTTTATACAACGTGATTTTGAACCCCCTAGCTATATTGAAATCTGGGAATCAGAATCCCTAATGGAACACAGAATTGCAAGAAAAAAAGATAAAAAACGAAAAAGAAAATTAGGTTTCCCATACAAAGTCGCCGATCAGCTGGACGAATTTCTATGAAAGGTTAAATTTATTTTTTCGTTTTTTACCTTTTTTTCTTGCAATTCTGTATTCAATTAGGGATTCTGATTCCCAGATTTCAATATAGCTAGGGGGTTCAAAATCACGCTGTATATCTTAAATAAAAATAGACAATCATACGAAAACCGCAATGTATTTTGAAGTGACTATGAAAACGTTGTACACTGAGTTAACAAATAGGCCGGCAGATATTGTTGGGCCTTAGACTTGATGTCACTGCGTTTGAAAGTGTTTTGTCGCGAGCACTATACTCAAGGGCGGCTTGGAGTAAGGGGAGGGAAGAACATTGATAATTGTGTGTGACAATTTAAAGATTAATCTGTGTTAACTTTAAAAAATTAGATCTCTGAAACATTCAATGTTTTCTATAATTTTGTCAAGTGTTTTAAAACATAATGGGAGATATGTTTTTTTTTAAAGGAGAGTGCTGTTCCCATCTTGTTACAGCCTCGAATTGCCCCCCTGCCCCCTTGGCGATAACCCTGTATACTGACACGTTTGTTTTGAAGATGTTCCTTGTATAAAGGTCTTCTGATTTTCCTATATTGATGAAACTATCGATAAATAACAAATTACATTTTTATTGTAACATAGTTCTATACAATACCTAGATAAAGGTAATTTAAGTATTTATATAATTAAATGTGATATTAAATAATTCCATTTTTAGCAGAGTATTTTTTTTCGATTTTGGAAAGTTTTGAGTCTGTATAAATCGAATTTAGTCAAATTCCAATTCATGTTTCATTAAATTATGTCGCCGTTCCTTCTTACACAAATTAATGTAAATAACAGATTGTATTTAATTGATTATCTCATTTTTATAAATAAAAAGTGTATTAGATGTATGTTTTTGAATTTCTTGTGTTTAAATTAAAAAATGCCTACTGTATCATACATAAGACGCATCTAACCTACTTATATGATGACTGATGAATCAGAAATCCTTCCAGTTCGTCTATAATTCAATAAATTCTTAGCGACCAATCAGTTCAATAAATCCTTTCCGACCGTACAGTTCCTCACAGAAAATTTACGTTTGAGTAGGAGCTTTACCGCTTCTATGCATCGTTCGGTGAGTAAGAGAGCCGGAGGCCCATCCTTCCCCCATTTCCTTTCCCCAACTCCTTGAATTGCCGGCAACGCTCCTGTTACACCCTGGTGTTGCAGTTGTCCATGGGCAGCGCTGGTCGCTTACCATCAGGTGACACGCAGGCTCGTTCGCCGTCCTATAAATTAAAAAAACCTTTTAAACCTTCCGTGATTAATTTTAACCTACTCGTAAAATGTACTTTTAATTTTATAATATTATTTTTGTCTATGAAATGTTATCAAATTATACCTAAAGCCAACACTTCTTACTAAAACTATTTAATAATTATTATCATTGACTTACTATAATAGATTATTATACAATGTAGAGATTACTTTGACATTACCCGAGTACATCCCACTGCTGGACAAGGCCTCCTTCTCAAAATTTCAAGCTTTCCTTCCCTAACTTATGATTTTACGCGCCAGTCTTGAAATTAAAAAAAAAAAAACACTTAAAGTTTCAAAAACATACTGGCACTAATTGCCAGAAACTGTGCTTTAAAATTGGAATTTTAACATTTTGAGTAAATTTGTATAAGTACCTGTTATGAGGTTTATATTAAATCTAAGATACATTTTGTAATAGAGGTACCCCATGAGGCTGGCATAGTCACACCAAGTGGTCCTACTGAAGCTACAAAAAAAAAAATGTTTAAAAAAATATTTTTGAGAAAATTGCAGCTAAACAAACATAGGAACGGTCATACAATCTTCTTTATAGTTGGTTAAATGTCATAGAGGCAACACATTATTATTCTGCCAGACTTAAAATTATAATTATAGAGAGTTTTTCGTAGTAGGGGCTGCCCCACGGAATTTAAAAAATTATTCCGTGGGCTGCCCCGGGTGTTGAAAACAAGTTCAGGTCGTAAAAACAGGGCGGTAAAAATAAATGCTCCAGGTGAGGCTCGAACTCACAACCCCGGCATTACTCACACGTACACTGTCTTATAAGTACCGTGCGCTAACCAATTGCGCCACTGGAGCTGTAGCCGTGAGGTTGAAAATTGCGGTTCGGTTCTACATGCCAATTTTAGTCAAATGACGTTCTTTTTTGTGATAGTGAAACGTCAAACTCAATCAAATATTTTCCGATTTCGTGTCGTGGAATATTTGGGAACAGGAAAATTTATCGTTTAAATTCCAGTTAAAAATAATAATTATTAATTAGGACTAATTCTGTTTGTTTAAATTTATATTGGAGTGTTATCATTTGACAAAGATGAATGCTAGAAAAATATAAACAAAATGGAAACGTCATCTGTTCTGTGTTGTGGATTTTATTTCTCATAACATTGTGATTATTCAATAAAATACGTGTTCGATTGCTCTACGTCGATATTACTGTGGTATACGTGTAGTGACGGTGTTTCTAATGCGACCTCAATATGAATTGGTTCGATACTTCGGGTTTGACGAGTCTCGCGAAGACTGCGCTGAAGGAAGCCCAGAAAACTATCGATAAAGCGCTGGACATCCAGGACGAGAGCGGGGAAGAGCCTGAAGATGAGTCCCCTACGCCGAGTAAAGAGAAATCGTCTCCAGGTAACAGTGGCACGTCACAAAAGGACAACTCAGATTTCTTTGCTTCCTGGGGACTGACCGTCAGTGCTGAGAGTTCTAAAGATGATCCTATCAAAGAACAACCCGTGGTCACAGAAAGCCCGTCTAAGGCAGAGTCTCAAAGCCTTTGGGGCTCCTTTGCTGGTTCATTTTTTGAACAGCCAAAAGAGAGTGAAACTGACTCTACTATTGTTAGACCTCCTAAAGCAAAATCTATGGATCTAATATCTGACGTCAAATACGGCAGCCAAGATGATTTATTTTCCAAAAGCCAGCTTGTTATGTCAGATGGTGCAGAAGGATTGGAAATGAGAATGAAAGGTAAAGATGATGTTTTGAAAGATGATAGGCGGTCATCTACTAGGTCCAATAGACTATCTCTAATGTCTAGTAGAAATAGCTCTGATTCTGTAGAGGTTTTGTCTCAGAGTATGAAGACTACTCCAGATTCAGAGGCAGCATCAGGCCAGTCCATGTCCCATAGTAGCAGTGTGGGGCAAAAACTTAATTCAGAATCTGTAGAAGTGCTGCCTGACAGTCTTGTGAGTCCGAGTTCCATTGAGTGCCTTGGTTTTGATAGTTATTCCAGTGATAAAAGCACATCATCTAACCTCTCCCCAGGTGACATAAGTGACAAAAAATCCACTCCAGTTGGTGAGAGAACAGAGAAAGCTGAAACTGCTGACAGTGTGAGCTTAGTGGCTGATGATGATGAAGACACAATGTCATATAACTCTATTTCTGAATGCACTGCACCTACTGTCTTAGACACGGATGAAAAACCAGTCAGTCCATATCAGAAAGCTATCAGAACCGAACCTAAGAAAGGCGTTGACAAAGATTTTATACATTTAGAGCAATCTATAACCCAAAAGATGCAATTTAGTGAGAACTCATCCAATGATGGATCTTGGTCTGACAGAACCTTAAATGCCGACAATGACAGTATTACTTTAGAGACAACTACTGAGGAACTGAAGAAAGAAGAGCCTGAGGATCTGTTAATGGAGAAGTTAAGTGATTCATCATCATTCTACAATGTCAACGTAACAGCAGAAATGTCCAGGTCTGACACATCAGCATTTGTCAACATTGAGAAGCAGGGAGGAAGTAGTGAATCTTCGCAGAAAGATTCCAGTGTGAAAGAAAGGACATCACCAATTAGTTCTGATAGTAAAAGTGACTTAGTAAAGATTGGTTCTGACCGAACATCTGGCCACACCTCTGGTGACGAATTAGAGACTGCAACGTCATCTGATATTGAAATAATTCCTAGTCCAAATGGTGATAACAATGGTTTCCGCAACAGCCCAGCTAAGTACGCTTTTAAACAGGGCAAGTTTGATGGAACTGTATCTCCTAATTTAGTTGATTTAGTGTTAGGGAAGTCTCTGGCTACAAAGATTCGTGGGCACAACCGAGAGTTGTCTGAAGCATCTGTACAGAGTAATACTAGTGACGAAAGTCAATGTTCAGAGACTGATCGTCTGATGAGGAGGTTGTGTGAGATGGCTGAGATTCTTGAAGCTAGAGAGTGTAGACTTATGGAAGTAAGTCGGAGTAATGCAGAGCTGGCCGAGAATAATGCAGACTTGAAGACTCAGGTGGAGTGTTTGCTTTCCAAGCATGAGGGTGGGGACATCAACATGATAACTGAAGATTATACACAGAGGATGTCAGCTTTGGAGAAGAAATTTCAGCAGGCTATTAGAGAAAAGGTAATTAGAGGTTTAAGATGCTTCACTACATAGGTAGTATAAAACAAAGACGCTTCCCGCTGTCTGTCTGTCCCTATGTATGCCTAGATCTTTAAAACTAGGCAAAGGAATTTGATCCGGTCTTTTTTATAGATAGAGTGAAAGGTTTATTTATATGTACATTGCACCCATGCAAAGCCGGGCTCCGGTCGCTAGTATAGACTTCTGAAGGTATTATGTGCATAATATCAGAAATTCGAGAAATCTGAAATCTAACCATATGCTAATCAATTGCATAATGAATGTTTCATCAAATTGTTCTGAATTCCACATGCCCACTCTGTTATCAGCTGCAAAACCAACCAATGCATGTGTCAGTAACTAATTTAACTTTTATGTGTTTATTATCAATGTTTTTTAATTACATATACCATATTTGATACTACAAACTGCATATAAGTGAAACTATTTGAATTAAAACTTGCTTAGCAATAGTAGCGGTTATCACACTGCACCGGACAGCATTCTGGTGTGCGGTGCAGGGAATCTGATGATAAGAAATGATTTGTATGAATAATACGCAGAGTATAACGCACTGACACTGCATCCTCTTGCGGAGATGTAGTGTGGATATGCCGCAGTGAGCTCCGCAGTACAGCATGGATTTATGTATACCTAGAACAGAGGCGGCTTTACCTATAGTGCACGTTGTGCATTGTACATGTGCTAGGGGGAGCCCGAACGCTCTTTCACAATGACCTACGTAAATAGAGCTTTGCTTAGAATACACCATATGGTCATTAAGGTTGCCATAGGGCGCCAGAGGACCTGCCGACTTACAAGGATAGGATGATTACCACGTCAGGTGACAGACAGACAGACAGACAGACAGTGACTTTCACATTTATTATGGATTGCAGGCAATAAACTAGGGGTTACTTACCCTTGCCGTTAAACTCAACTTTTGAGTTTTAAATGAAGTGCCCTCTGTATTATGTGCCATATGATTAATAATCTCAAAACGACAGTTATATAACTAATTAAATTTTATTTAATATTTCAGAACAATACACAGGTAAAAATTGCATTATATCAATTAATATTTCGGGTCCATACCATGAGCATAACAAGAATGTCAACTTTAAAAATTAAATACTCTTTTATATAACTATGAAAACCTTCTTAGCACATACAATTATTTTAGTGTATGTTTGAAAGTAGTATAAATTAGAAAAAAACACACAACACCATCTTTCAGGATCAGCTAAGAAAGCAGCTTGACTCAATAAAGTCGGAATCGGCATCACGGAAGAACTCTTCAGAACTGGAGAATGCTCTGAAAGAAAAAGACGAAGTTATTGGCCAACTACAAGAGGAGGGTGAGAAGCTGGCCAAACAGCAGTTGCAGCACTCGAATATTATCAAGAAGTTGAGAGCGAAGGAGAAAGACAACGAACAGGTCATCAAAAGTTTAAGGTATGTACAGACGTAGTATTAAATAGACAAAGTCTTGTCTATTTACTTAGTATGCTTTGAAGGAAAAAGATGAGGTGATTAGACAACTTTAACAAAACGGTGAGAAGTTGGTCATACATCAATTGCAGCTTGAATAGTATTGTTACGTGGTTAGGGTTCGGGATTTGGTGTAAAACACCAAACTCTTCAGAGGGAATTTATTCACTACGGAATCCCAACACTGGCACCTGACTGGTCTTCCAACACGTCGAAAATCCAGAACACAAAGCACTCGTAGTCCTGGTCCGTTGCTGTGGTCGTAGAAATTATCACTTATCAATCACTCGTATCGCTCACTAAGAACACTCTTGACTCTGACTTATGGGTCTCTAGAAAGTCCCCTATACTTCCGGTCCCGACAGCCGACTACTAAAACATTCCAGAATATTCGAGTATGTGTGTGAGCGGGATAGAATACATATGTGTGAGTATCAAAATCTCTAGCGAAATTCGTTTAACTCTTATAGACCTTCATTGTATTTAATCTTTTAAGGCATACATACTGTAGGATTGCAATTTAGATCAGCGCTATGTATTGAAATATTCCCTGTTGTATTCAAGATTGTAATCTGTTTTATGTGCTATTAATCCTTACTTCCTTACTAATATTATAAATGCGAAAGTGAGTTTGTTTATTTGTTTGTTTGTTACGCTTTCACGCCGTAACTACTGAACCGATCATCATGAAATTTTGCATACAAGTTCTCTGGAGTGCGGAGAAGGACATAGGCTACCTTTTATCCCGGGAAAAAGTACTATTCCCGAGGGATCGACATTGACGCGGGCGGAGCCGCGGGCGAAAGCTAGTAATAAATAAATAAAAGAGCTTCGCGATAGTATAAAGAAGTTAAGGGCTCAGGAGAAGGATAATGAACAGGTCATCAAAAGTCTTAGGTACTTCTTCTCCTTCCTCACCTTATCCCACTTTAAGTGGAGTCGGGACACCATGTAAGTATTTTCCATTTCGCTCTATCTTGAGCAATTTCTTTCATTACCATCTTTTTACCCATATCCTCCTTCTCACACTCAATCCATCTTTTCTTTGGCCTGCCTCTACTCTGATTCCCAATTACTTTCATATCCAACACCTTCCTAGTTGCATGGCTCTCTTCTCTTCGCAAAACATTTCCTTACCCTCCCAATTAGGTACGTATGTATGATATCGCCAGTTTACTTAGTATTCTTTGGTGGAATGTACGAAATGAATAATACCATAATTTAGTGATAAACATGACTAATATAAAGCGCGGGAAATTCCATCTTTGCTTGACACTGGCTTAAAAAAGAGTGCCGCCTTTAAGCCATAAAAAGTAATTGAAGGCAAAATTTAATTTTGTTTATAGGTTATCTATTGGACAAAGGTTATATTTTATCTTTAAGTGTGATTGGCAAACACTAGTGTAAGATTTGTAGTGTCTAAATGCATGTTCCTCCTTCATGTACTTTCCGAAGCACTAAGTTCTCTAAAACACTTAAATTTTATAAGCTTTCGCCCGCGGCTCCGTCCACATCAATGTCAATCCCTCGGGAACAGTACTTTTTCCGGGATAAAATGTACCCTACGTCCTTCTCAGATAACGTGTATGTAAAATTTCATGATGATCGGTTCAGTAGTTACCACGTGAAAGCGTAACAAACAAACAAACTCACTTCCGCATTTATAATATTTTTTTTATATTATTCCCTATATCCATCTGCCCAGCAACTCATCGTTTAAGATGTTGTTTTACTTTCACAGAGACAAGATAGCAGAGCAGACGGCAGAGATGGACCGCCTGAAGAGATCTATGGCTGCCAAGGAGGAGTTGGAAGTGAATCAGATCGAAGCGGTATACCGACTCACCACGGCTAACAAGAAGATGGAAACAGAGCTATTGGAGGTAAATAGCATCGACTTGATTTGTCCCTATACATAACATACATTGTAGTATAAAATACATATGTATAATATGTCGAACCACAGGCTATTTTAGATCACCATAGTACAATAGATTGAAACTTTCCTAAACATATTGCCAAAAAATTAAAATAACTAAAAAGCAGTGCTCGAAATTCATACAAAAAGCAATTGCCAATAATTTTGAAATATGTCTCAAAGAAAGTCTTATATGTGTAAAGTTATGTGACTCTAGTTCGCCCCTTCTAGTACTGTGATATTTATACATTTTACCTGGGAAATAAATAACTGTATATATAATAACGCGAGCAGAGAGAGACATCTAGGAGTCTATATAGCAAAATGCCTAAAAAGTAGTCAATTTGCGTCAGTTGTTCTTCGGAGTAGTCATTAAAACGATAAGAAGTCATTTCACAAGTTAGGCATTTTGATTTAAACTATTTTAAAATAAGTCACTATTGCTTCGTAGGCTTATGCTTTTAGGCAACGCCTCGCACTTGTTGGTCAGCCGCCTGGGCAATATCTATGGGAATGACGATTTTTTTGTTTTAGTGATCTATGTCTTTAATAATTGTACATATACATATTTATTAGTACAGTGTCCACTTGCTTTTTTCTTGACGATGGTGACTTACAAGTTTGTCACTTGACTTACTTGACACAAGTTTGTCACTGAAAGTTACTATTATTGTGAATAAGTTTTTCAAAAATGTCATTTTTCGTTTTCATCCTCGGACTACCTCAACGAGTTCATAATATTTTATTAGCCAGCCTCCGTGGTCAAGTGGTTAAGGCGTTTGCCTGTTGACCTGGGGGTCG
This sequence comes from Elegia similella, assembly GCA_947532085.1. Lineage (NCBI taxonomy): Eukaryota > Metazoa > Arthropoda > Insecta > Lepidoptera > Pyralidae > Elegia > Elegia similella. The sequence continues at coordinate 1,576,829 of OX383939.1, forward strand.
TGGGTTCGATTCCCACCGGAAGCATACTTTGTTTAGTTGCTTCCAGTTTGGTTAGGACATTGCAGGCTTGAATCACCTGATTGTCTGATAATAAAAATGATTCCGTACTTCGGAAGGCACGTTAAGCCGGTGGTCCCGGCTGCCATCTGGTAGTCGTTAAAGGAACCACGTCAGAGGCCGAGAGGCGATTCCGAAGAACTCTGACACCAGGGTGTGCATGGTCGATTGACCGAGACACCTACTCGAAATAATGATGATAATATTTTATTGTCGTCCGACTTACTACATAAAGATTAGTTACAAGTCTTGTGTTTGTGTCAAGACCCAAACAACATCAAACGGGGCAAGTTAAAATCCACCATTGTAATGTGTAAAGTAGGAATAGGCAAACCTTGTACAAAAATAGCATTGTCATTTACTGGCATGATTTGGAGTCTTAGTTTATGTTATCTAATTAATAAGTGATGCGATAATAGAGTGTCTGTTATCACAATTGTAATTGTTCGTGTTATCTGGCTGATGATTCAGATTCTGCTGAAGATTTAATTGATTTGTAATATCGAATTAATCATATTATTGTGATAACTGAGATTTAAATGCGTTTGCCCTTTATATATGTAGTGCAACTCCGTAATATGTGATGTATCCTAACTAACATTATATATGCGAAAGTGAATTTGTTTGTTTATTTGTTACGCTTTCGCGTTGTAACTACTGTACCGATCATCATGAAATTTTGCATACACGTTATCTGGGGTACGGAGAAGGACAAAGGGTACATTTTGAGAGCCGCGGGCGAAAGCTAGTGATTTATGAAAGGAGTGTGTTCGGGGGACACTCGTCAGGAATTACTAGTTTTTCTTCATCTCCGAATATTATATAAATAACTAGCTTTACCCGCGGCTCCGCCCGCGTTAATGTCGATTCCTTCGGGAACAGTACAATTTACCGGAATGAAAGGTACCCTATGTCCTTACCCAGGCCTCAAACTACCTCAATACTAAATTTCATCCATATTGGTTGAATATTTGAAGGTGAGAGGCAGACAGAGTTACTTTCGCATTTATAATATTACTGTTACGTGGTTAGGGTTCAGGATTTGGAGTAAAACACCAAACTCTTCAGAGGGAATTTATTCACTACGGAATCCCAACACTGACTGGTCTTCCAACACGTCGAATATCCAAAACGCAAAGCACTCGTAGTCCTGGTCCGTTGCTGTGGTCGTATAAATTATCACTTATCAGTCGCACACAAATCACTCGTATTAGTATAGCTCACTAAGAACACTCGCGGTAAACTGATTAACGATCGCCACGTCCGCTCCCTTATATACTGACTTATGGGTATCTAGAAAGTTCCATATACTTCCGGTCCCGACGGCCGATAACTAAAACATTCCAGAATATTCGAGTATGTGTATGAGCGGGATAGAATACATATGTGTGAGCAGGATGGAAGATGTATGAGCGCGACAGACGATGTTCGGAAAAGTTCTAGACTATTCTGTTCTGGGAGCTTCGCGACACTGCCCCCTTCTTAGAGACGCTCGTCCCGAGCGTCACTGTTGCTGCCATGATAACGTGCTAAGCGGTCCACATGCACCACTTTGAATGCTCCTCTTGGTTGTCGTTGAATGCGATATGTCACATCGTTCATGCGGGTGATCACCTTATATGGCCCTTCCCATCTCGTCTGCAGCTTTGGAGATTTTCCTTTGCGGCGTATTGGGTTGTGAAGCCACACTAAAGCTCCTTCTTCATAGCCACTCGTATTTGCTCTTCGGTCGTATCTAGTTTTCATGTTCTCGCTTGCTTGCAGCCCGTTTTCCCGAACTAGGTCATATACATCTCGCATTCTTTCCCGAAGATCCGAGACATAATCTGTCACAGTGTGAGAAACTTCTCCCGTTAGCAAATCTACCGGTAACCGAAGTTCTCTGCCAAAATTTATAAAAGCTGGGGTCACTCTTGTGCTTTCGTGTTCTGAAGTCCGGTAAGCGAGGAGAAATAGCGGTATGTACTTGTCCCAGTCTCTTTGATGGTTATCAACCAATTTCGCCAAATGCCTCTCCAGCGTCTGGTTAAAGCGTTCCACCATGCCATCTGACTGAGGATGATATGGCGTGGTCCTTGTTTTGTGCATTCCTAAAATCTTACAGATTTCTTGAAATAGTTGTGATTCGAAGTTCCGTCCTTGATCGGAGTGGATTTCCAAGGGCACACCGAACCGGCATATCACTTCCTCAACTAATTTGGAGGCTACTGTTGCAGCTTCCTGGTTAGGTATGGCAAATACTTCAGGCCACTTGGTGAAGTAATCCATTACCACCATGAAGTATTTATTTCCCGACTCAGTTATAGGAAATGGTCCTGCCACATCAACTGCAATGCGTTCCCAGGGTGCACCAACGTTGTAGAGCTTGAGGTTACCGCGATTTCTTGTCGATGGCCCTTTCACAGCAGCGCATATGGTACATTTGCGACACCAATCCTCCACGTCTTCTCGACAGTTGAGCCAGTAGAACCTTTCTCGTATCTTTGTTAATGTTCTCTTGACGCCAAGATGTCCGCCGGACACCCCATCGTGGACTTCACGAAGAACGTCTTTTACTTTAGCTCTTGGAACAACTACTTGTAGGTGAAACTCTTTGCCATTTGGTTTTTCCCATTTACGGTAAAGTATTCCGTCCTCCAAGACAAAACTGTCCCATTGAGCCCAGTAAGCTTTGGTGATTGGGCTTGTAGGTGCAACTTCTACCCATTTAGGTTTTTCTGCTCCGCGTTCCTTCCATGCAATAATAAGCCTTATGTCTTCATCATCCTCCTGAGCTTCTCTGAAGATCGCGTCATCCCATGGTCCCGGCGGACTCGCCCTTGTTAATTTCACAGCGATTTCTTTAGACTCCTGTTTGACACAGTGTTTACAATCTTCTGAGCAAGGCCTTCTTGAAAGCGCGTCAGCATTTCCATGTGACTTTCCACTGCGATGTTCAGTAACAAAGTCGAACTCTTGGAGTTGTTCAATCCAACGAGCAACTTGACCTTCCGGGTTTTTAAACTGAAGCAACCACTTCAAAGCAGCATGATCAGTTCTCAGTTTAAACTTTCTGCCGATGAGATACTTGTTGAAATGTTGCAGCGTTTTTACCACAGCTAAGAGTTCTTTCCGTGTAACGCAGTAGTTCCTCTCAGGCCTTGACAAAGATTTACTGAAGTAAGCTATTACAACTTCTGCGTCACCTTGTTTCTGAGATAACACTCCACCAATAGCTGTGTTACTTGCATCTGTGTCAACGATGAATTGACCATCAGTCTGTGGATATCCCAAAATTGGAGTTTTACATAAACTTTCCTTCAATTTTTGGAAGGAATTCTCGCAAGTCTCGTCCCAGAAGAAAGGTCGTTTGTCTTCTGTCAAACGGTGTAAAGGTTTAGCAACCTCTGAGAATCCTTTGACAAATCTCCTGTAGTATGAGCACAGTCCCATGAAGGCTCGCACCTCTGTCTTGTCCTTCGGGGTAGGCCACTTTTGCACTGCTTCAACTTTATCAGGATCGGTTTGTACACCCTCACTGCTAATTACGTGACCGAGGTAGTTTACTTTGTTCCTGAATAGATGACATTTCTTTGAGTTCAGTTTTAAGTTTGCTCCCCGTATCTTCCTTAGGACTTTCTCTAGATTCCGCAAATGATCATCAAAGTCTCTGCCCATGATGATGACATCATCCAAATATACTAAGCAGGCATCTCCTACTAATCCAGCTAGTACACACTCCATAAGTCGCTCAAAAGTAGCCGGCGCGTTGCATAATCCGAAGGGCATAACATTGAACTGCCATAAACCTTTGCCAGTTGAGAATGCGGTCTTTTCTTTATCCTCTGGGTGTATTTCTACCTGCCAGTAGCCAGATTTTAGGTCCAAAGTAGAGAACCATCGCATTCCACTTAGAGTATCCAAGGTGTCATCAATTCGGGGCAACGGATAACTGTCCTTCTTAGTGATCTCGTTTAGTCGTCGATAATCTACACAAAACCGTGTACTGCCATCTTTCTTCTTAACTAGAACCACAGGAGAACACCAAGGACTTGCAGATGGTTCTATAACTTTATTTCTCTTCATGCCCTCCAACATTTCTTCAACTTCTTTCTCCTTGGCAATCGGTATTCGTCTTGCTCGCTGACGAATAGGTCTTTCGCTTCCAGTGTCAATCCTGTGCTGAACTAATGAAGTTCTTCCAAGATCTTCTTCTTTCGAAGAGAAGATATCAGCAAAACGCAACAGTGACTTCTTTGCGTCCGAGTATTGCTTAAAAGTCAGATTATCTTTGCTGTCTTTCAGAAGATCAATAATTGTAGAGTTATTCGCGATGTTAGGTGACACTGAGCTCAGCTTTGATTGACACTTTCTCATCCACACAACTTCTTCGCATTTTCCCACAGTATCTCCTTCATTGAGGCTGACCTCATGGAAGTCTAGGTTAACCACTCTTACCAATGCAGTATCGCTTCCACGCACTAAGGTTCTTGCTGTTAGGAGTCCTCTCGCAGTTGGTTTGTGTAATGTGTCCTCAATCAAAACACATCTCTTTGCCTCTGTTTTCTTAGCCGTCGTGGGCAGTCTCACCATTATTTGAGCCTGTGTTCGTCCAGGAATAACAATTTTGTTAAGGCAGGTTACTTTTCCAGTGGAAGCTCCAAGAATGAAGATTTCTTCATTACCACACTTGAAAACACCATTCGTGATATCAATTCCACAATTATATTTCTTCATAAAATCTAAGCCCAGTATGCAGTCATCAATGATTTCAGCTACGATGACATTGTGAGTATAGGGTGTCTCTCCCACGTACATCGTAACTGCCATTTCTCCTAGGACAGGTATTGGCTGGCCAGAAGCAGAAAGAAGCCGACAGTTGATGTTCTTGCGTCCCCTTGCCGCTTTCACTAGATGTGGCTTAACTATAGTCCTAGATGCACCTGTGTCTACTGTTATCCTGCAGTTTTTCCCTTCCACTGAACCACATATTGCCAGACAATTTTCATTGCTTGCCTGTGAGATGATTATTGCTGGGGCTTCTTCTGAGCCAGCCAGTACCCGCCCCTTAGTCCTGGCTGTTACTCGTTTCCCTGCTTCTTTAAAGGAGAGATCATAAACTGATTGCTTAGGTCTTCCTTAATCTCTTTCTTGATCTCTTCTTTAAGCTGTTCCCTGAGCTCTTCCTTTAACTGTTTCTTTTTGCGGCAATTGAGTTGTAAATGGCCTCTTTCACCACAATTCCAGCACATAGGCCCAGTTCCATTATCCTTCTTTGAAGGGGCCTTAACCGCCTTGACTACCTCGCTTATCTCGTTAATTTCTCTCAATTTATGAACTTGCACATCTTGTCTTACCGCTTCCACTTCAAGGGCGTGTGCAAGGGCATCTTTAAGCGAGGTGTGATGTTGGAGCTTTACTGTAGCCCTTACCTCTGAATTCTTAATTCCATCCACGAAGGCTTGCAGTAGATTTTTCTCCACCATCCGGGGGTCTTCTGAGGGAAACGCTTTCCTTACGAGCCTCTCGATCTCTAATGCCCACTGTTGTAACCCCTCGCCTGATCGCTGGACTCGGTCGCGAAGCTGGGCTCGGAATACGTGCTCTAAGTGGCGTTCTCCGTACCTTGCTTCAAGAGCCTCCAACAAGTCCTTGAAGTCACTACCTGAGTTAGGTAGTGCTTCTAATACTGTCAAAGCGGAGCCCTTCAGTGCAACGGTGAGGGCTGTCAGGCTCTGTTCATTAGTCCATCCATTTGCTGCGGCAACAGTTTGAAACTGCTGTTTATACGCGGCCCAGGAAGTAGTTCCGTCGTAAGATGGCACTTTCACCTTGGGTCCAGGTGCATAAGTAACAGCGTTGCTCGACGTCACTTTCACGCCTACTGTCTCCAGTCGCAGCACTTTCTTCTCTAGCCCGGAGAAGTTTGTTTCCAGACCTGTCACGCGATTATCCACCAAATCCACATCCTTACGGATCTGGTCCACCACGTTGCTGACTTTGCTGACAGCTGCTAATACCATTCGTTGGTCCTCACTCATATGATGCAGCTTTTCCTGCATACGCTTTTGTTCATCCCTCGAGCACTTTTGTTCATCCCGCATATTTTGTATTTCTCCATTAAGTTCCACATTGATGCGTTGCAGTTTACTCTGGTTCTCATTTATGCACTGCAACATTTGCATCAAGCTACCAAAATCAAAAGATGCTTGAGTGGGAACCTGGAAAGAGGGGCTAGGAAACGTGGCTTGATGATGGGCGGCTGGCATCTGTTGGGCGGCGGCAATCTCTTGGGAGGCCGTAACTTCCTGGGTGGCTGTGACGGCTTCGGTGGTTGCGACATTTTGGGCGGCTGCCCTGTCTTGGGCGGCTGCCATGTCTTGGGCGGCTGCCATGTCTTGGGCGGCTGCCATGTCCTGGGCGGCTGCCATGTCATGGGCGGCTGCGACCTCTGGGGCTACGGGCGGCAGTTGCTCGGCTGCGATGTTTTGGGCGGCTGGCGCATGTCGAGCGGATGCAACTTGGGCGGCGGCTGCGGTAGCCTCCATTGCACGTTGAGCCCGGGTCCGGACGCCTTCCTTATCTTCTTCGTCCCTCGGCAACACTGGCATTTCCAAATCCCACACTTCTGACACCAAATGTTACGTGGTTAGGGTTCAGGATTTGGAGTAAAACACCAAACTCTTCAGAGGGAATTTATTCACTACGGAATCCCAACACTGACTGGTCTTCCAACACGTCGAATATCCAAAACGCAAAGCACTCGTAGTCCTGGTCCGTTGCTGTGGTCGTATAAATTATCACTTATCAGTCGCACACAAATCACTCGTATTAGTATAGCTCACTAAGAACACTCGCGGTAAACTGATTAACGATCGCCACGTCCGCTCCCTTATATACTGACTTATGGGTATCTAGAAAGTTCCATATACTTCCGGTCCCGACGGCCGATAACTAAAACATTCCAGAATATTCGAGTATGTGTATGAGCGGGATAGAATACATATGTGTGAGCAGGATGGAAGATGTATGAGCGCGACAGACGATGTTCGGAAAAGTTCTAGACTATTCTGTTCTGGGAGCTTCGCGACATTACTATGGATTAGTATGAATAGTATAGATATCGTTAGGTCGCTATATTTGTATTTAAATAACAAAATTTAATGAATAAAACTAATAAAGTATAAAAAAATTAAGAAAAAGTAAAAGCAACGTAAATAACGGACCAAAATCAATGGCTAATATGGAAATCGAAGTCACGGTCTCCTGAACAGAAGACATGGGCCCTAATGGGTCATACCAACTAATGATCATTGTCGTCGATCATAAATAAATAATAAACAAATATATAGGGTCGTGCTCCTGTAGTGGAGACTAAAAAGGACCTGATGATGATGATGATGATGAAACAAATATATATAGGCAAATCACACAGATTGAGCTGGCCCCAGGTAAGTTCGAGACTTGTGTTATGGGATACTAACTCAACGATACTATATTTTTATAACAAATACATATATAGATAAACATCCATGACCCAGGCCAATCTGAAAAAGATCATTTTCCATCTTGACTTGACCGGGGATCGAACCCGGGCACTCCGTGTCGCAGGCTGGCGTGTTAACCACTGCGCCACGGAGCTGTCGAATATTATATATAAAATGATTTTACATTGCGTAGTCGATATTCGTCTTGGCAAGTCAAACGAATGATTCGGGATTCAGCAGGTGTAAAACATGACAAACGTTATAAGAGCTTTATTTTCTTATTTAAATGATGTCGATTATAAAAAAAAAATAAGTAATTATTTATTTTAGACTAAAAGCCTACTAGACGACACGACGTCTCGCCTGGAGAGTTCCCGCACCTCGCTGGAGGCGGCGCGCCGGGAACTCAATGAATTACAACGAGGAGCCGGCGAATTACAGCGGCTGAGGACTGCTTTACCTCGGCTGGAGGAAGAGGCACGAAGGGACCGAGAGATAGCAGACAGATTGAGGGATGAACTGCAACAGTTACGAGCGGAAATGATTAATGGTAAGCGTAAAATCAATACTAATAATAAATTTGTAAGGGTTGGTCATGGAGTATAGTACATTACTGCAGAGGCCGGGAAGTAAGGGATTGCCGGACGAGTAGAGTTTCCAAGGCCGAGCGTCAGCGAGGCCTTGGAATAAATACGAGTCCGGCGAGCCGATTCCCGGCAAAGGCCTGTATTGTGCTTTTCTCAATAAATGCGAGGAAATAATGAAAGGCGTACTACTGGGATTAAGTAACTATAATATAAAAAACGATAATAGTATGTACATTTTTATTTTCATTTTTGTTTTACGGCATTTGGTGTTCTACGCTTTTTCCTTCATATTTTTCAACGTTTTATCAAAGAAATGATGGTATAACTCATTTCGTTGATTCGACGGAGCTCCTGGCGACAATTCCCACGAATCCTCTGCTTTGATCATAGACTACGCTAACGCGAGCGACAACCAGCCCGCTATGTAAATCTCTAATCCGCACCATGACACTTTAGTTAGTCCACACATTGTTCATAAACATAACCCTAATATGCTACGTGATAACTGAGATTGAAGGCAAGGTGGATTTTTATATACCTGTGTGACATAGGTATATAGAAGTCTACCTTGGCTTTGCTAAAGAAGAAGTTTCCTTTGCCAGCAAAGTGTGGTGAGAAGTCATCAGCAGTGGTGGATTCAGGGACTCGGGGATGAGTTATCTCTGGTAGTCTACGATTTAATGATGAATTTGCGAAAAATGATTGATAAGAAAATTATGCAAATTAGTTGAGCAAAATGTTTTTAACTAAATAAAGATAATCCGCTGTTTGTTTTGTTTTTCATGTGTGTAAGTGGCCAACGCTAGTGTCAGATTTTTCAAATTCTTAAAGGCATCAGACTTAGCTTAACGACTGCCACCAATAATCACAGGCGGGACCAACAGCCTAAGATGCCTTCCGTAGCACGGAAGGCATCTTAAGCCATAGATATTTATATGGCACTTTCGGTCACCCATCCCAATGGGGACCTCGGCCAGGGTTGCTTAACATATGTAAGCGTTTATAAAGTTCAGACCCGGTGGAGCATGCTCCTCGAGTCCGCTGATGTTGCTGGTTGTGTTCCCAGAGGAGAAGCGCTGGGTGTCGCGCGAGCAGAGCCTGCGGCAGCAAGTGAGCGAGGCGCGCGAGCAGCTCGCCGCTGCCGACGGGGGGGCGCCCGCCGCCGCGCAGGTCAGTACTCGTTTCAGCGAACACTCCACTGGACAAAGCCCTCTCCCAAGGATTCTTCGCTCCATGGGAGGCGAAAGATGACGTGTTTAAAGGAAAGATATGATAGAATAGTTGTTGGGCACGAAATTTAAGATAAAATGGAAGGAAAAGGAACGAATTCACTCAGTCTGTGTCCTGTTTATCCTTTCGTGACTCCCAGTGTATACCAAGACCGGTTTATGTTGTATGAAGTGATTCACTTGAAGATTCCACGTATGACGTTGCAATCCGATCGTCATCCACAATATCCTCAAAATCCTTCGTTAGACGGTGGTAAGGACCATGTTGGGGATCCTTCGTGTGGTGATAAATCAAAATGGACTGTAATACTTGAACTGCTAGTTATTTAATAGCAATTTTAAGGAAATATTGTATAACAATGACTACAGCTTTAGTATATATGTAGAAATAAATGTGCACACGCCGGCGGTTAGAGGGCAAGTAAGTGTCCGCGGGCCGCGCGGGCTTCGGCAGCTTTCGGGTGTCTCCGGAGGATCCCTCATCGTACGCGAACGATAGATAGGCGCGAACAATCATACTTACCACGCTTGGCGGGCGGGTTGGCGAGCTATAGAATAGAAAGGATGGATACAAAACTTGCGAAGAAACTTTATAATGCAGTTGTGACTGGAAGTGTAGGTCAGGGCCCATCTCGACGTGCCTACCGGCTCCAGTTGTGACATCTTTTCATTTAGTCCTTAGTCTCTGCTTACCCTAAGGCACATAGGCGTGATAATAATTGTATGCTATGTCAACTCGCGTAACTTTGAATAATGTACCAAAGCTCCCAGAATAGATATTTTAGAACATTAAAATATTTTCGAAGAACTTTTTAGAACTCCATATCACATTAACGGAAGGGATGGAGCGATTGTCAGTTGACCGCAAGTTATCGTAAAGACTGCCCCCGTGGTCCAGTGGTTAAGGCGTTTGCCTGTAGACCCGGGGGTCGTGGGTTCGATTCCCACGGGAAGCATACTTTGTTTAGTTGCTTTCAATTTGATTGCAGGCAGGAATCACCTGATTGTTTGATAATAAAGATGATTCCGTACTTTGTAATGCACGTTAAGCCATCGGTCCCGGCTGCAATCAGATAGTCATTAAAGGAACCACGTCAGAGACCGAGAGGCGGTTCCGAAGAACTCTGACACCAGGGTGCGCATGGTCGATTGACCGTGTCACCTACTCGAAATGATGGTGATGATTCGTTCTATGAGAGGATTGCCATACACTCCACGCTTGGCGGGCGGGTTGGTGAACTATGGTCTGTGTTTCCGACACTGCTGCCCATCGGAAGCATTGATAACCTGCTGAAGAACAAGGATTTGTTGGATTTGGGTAGGGAATGAAGGTATTGGGATACTACTCACTCGGATAAATGGGGGAAAAGCAAGTAGTAGCTCGGGAGGCCGGGCACGCGAACCCAAAACCACCTGCAACCACCTGCAGTTGAGGATGACAGCTCTGATCTTAAGGTCAGTATTATTTACGTTTAAATACAACATTTATGCTCATAAAATATTGTAATCAAATATGCCGCGATTGATTCTTGCCGTTAGCCGTGTGGTATCCGATAGCCGTGTGGTATCCGGCAGAGTAGAATAGGACCACTCCAAGTATTCCCGTGGATATCGTAGAAGTCGACTTAAGAAATACAAGCTAAACAAAGCTTATATACATCTAAGACACCTCTCCAACCCGTCTGGCCAGCGTGGAGAGTGTAGGCCAAGTCCTCTGGCTGCTCTGGCCAAGTATGGCCCTAGTAGTACAGAGAGGGTCGTGCTCCTGTAGTGGAGACTAAAAAGGACCTGATGATGATGATGATGATTCTTGCCCTTTAAATTTGCGCGCTACTGGTCCATTCTCATATTTTTGTCGATAACTCTGGCAAGTTTCGTAGACCAGTGTTCGAAAGACGGCCGTCCCACATCGTTTTGACACTCTCCCTCATCATCATCATCATTTCGAGTAGGTGTCACGGTCAATAGACCATGCACACCCTGGTGTCAGAGTTCTTCGGAACCGCCTCTCGGCCTCTGACGTGGTTCCTTTAACGACTACCAGATGGCAGCCCGGACCACCGGCTTAACGTGCCTTCCGAAGCACGGAATATTCTTTATTCGGACAATCAGGTGATTCAAACCTGCAATGTCCTAACCAAACTGGAAACAACTAATCAAAGTATGCTTCCGGTGGGAATCGAACCCACGACCCCCGGGTCAACAGGCAAACGCCTTAACCACTGGACCACGGAGGCTGTCCCTGAATATGGGCTTTTGAATAGACCGTGAAAAACCGTTTTCAGGAGTTTATTTCGACATAGAAAGGATGGATAGAAGACTTACGAAGAGACTTTATGATGCAGATATGACTGGTCAGGGCCTGCCTCGACGTACATACCGTGACCAGATTGCGACATCTTTTCATGCATGCTCGTTGGTTTCGGGACTTTCCCTTCGGCAAGGACTTCCGGAACCTGGTTACGGTATGTGCGTACAAGCCGGTGCTGACCTACTCTTCCAGTCACATAGCAGAGAGTACATGTCCTTTTCTCTCTGTCTACCCTAAGGCAAATAGGCGTGATAATAATTGTATAAATAAATATATACGGACAAATGACACAGATTGAGCTAGCCCCAAAGTAAGTTCGAGACTCGTTTTACGGGATACTCACTCAACGATACTATATTTTATAACAAATACACATCCAAGGCCCAGGCCAATCTGAAAAAGATCATTTTCCATTTTGACCTGGCCGGGGATCGAACCCGGCCAGGTCAATGGCACTCTCGTGTCGCAGGCTGGCGTGTTGACCGCTGCGCCACGGAGGTAGCCAAATCTATGTTATGTCATCTCGCGTAACTTTTAAAACTTTCATGAATATTGACTGCCCAGCTCACACACATCTTCGTGTTGTTCACACACAGTTTAAAATATTATAAAAGAACTTTTTACTATGTCACTGTATATAAGGAGACGAATGGGGCGATCGTCAGTTGACCGCGAGTTGTCGTAAACTCAACTTTAGCTAATACTCTTCCTTTTATCAGAGCGTTTTCGTTGCATCCTTAGTTGTGATGCGTCGCAGTCCAGAGTCCGCTTTAACGACAGTATTATACTGCTATTTGTCATATGGAAATTCATGGAGCCTGAACTACAGTGAGGTGTTTTGAAATGATAGAAATGTTAGATAGAAGAAAAAGTCACTATATTTCAAAGTTACGCAAAAATTTTAAAATATAATATGTTGAAAAATGTTAAATGACAATGAAAATGTTAATGAGCGCATCGCACGACGTCGAATTGTGCACTAAAGGCTTTTGGGTCAAGCGCCTCAATACGTGGTGCGCTTGACGTCATTGTTAGGTGTAGTATTACACCGAACAGAAATTGCCTGACGCCAATTTATTATTTCAATAAATGAACAGGAGGATGGTGTATCCGCGCTGTTGGCACAGCTGGCTGCGCTACAGCGTGCTGCACTGCACAGAGACAGGGCGCATCAAGACAACGTCAGGTCGCTGGCTGAACAACTAGGTGAGCAGACACTACGTGATGTACATGTTTCCGGTGTTAGGTGATGATGCTGATGGATGGCAGATGATGTTGCGGAGATACAAGACCACGTCACACTGTAAACTGGTTTATTGCTACTTGATAATATGACATCTTGCTGGTTGGGCGTGACGGGTCCTTTCTCGTTGGCTGGCCGATAGTATCTCGAAATTGATAAGAATTTTGATGCTTATTATAGTAACTAAACCGCTGACACGCGTCCTATATGTATATGGTCGCGTGCCGCCTAAATGTGCGATGTAAGCTCGTACAGCTACTCTACTTGTTCTGCTAGTATAACTACCATGTTCTAAAGGAATAAACGATCTTAAATCTTCATGGCTTTATGAACAAATTGCAGGAGAAGCAGAGGCCCGTGCAACCAAGGCCGTGGAGAGCGAGCGGCTGTCCCGCGAAGAGAGTGCGCAGCTGGCTTCGCAAGTGGCAGCGCTGCAGCAGCGGCTGCTGGCGCTGGAGCAGCGCGCGGCGCAGGCGGCGCGCTGCGACCAGGGGCTCCGGGCTGCCGAGGCGCTGCTGGCCGGGTACCTAGCTTTCATTGTTGGCAGCACAAGTGGCAGCAGCAGCGGCTGCTGGCGCTGGAGCAGCTTTCATTCTCTTCAGCACCAGAAACATGAAGAAATGTACCCGTGTCTGGATCCTAATGCTCTCGTGCGACCATACGGAAAACCCATTCGAATATTCATAAATGGACCCAATCAATTACGTTGTGGAAGCTTGACAACGAGTGGTGGATTGATTCAACTAGTTTAAAAATTGAGCTCTATACAATTATTTAAACTGACCAATATCTTTCACATAAACTTTATTTGCAGTAAGAATCGCGAGTTAGAAGACCTCCGTTCGACAGCTGCCGCCAAAGAAGCCGAGCTAGTTCAAAGGATAGAACAGCTGGAGTCCCAGCTGGCGGAGGAGAAAGCTGCTTTGGACGTTGAGAGAAAAAGGAACGCTATTTTGCAGGTAGATGATGATTGATAAAACAATCCTGCGTGAAGCTTTAAGTATTTGACGATAATTATCCTAAAAGTATGCGTTTGAAAAAATGTCTAGATTATTTATTAGATAGAAATAGATTCCTTTTATACAGGAAGTCCCGAAAGTTAAAAAAAATCTTAAAAATAATGGAAGTAATAATACACAAACAAAACTATATTTATATAACGAGTGTCATTTTAAAAATTAAAAGCACTTGACTGCTCTCCTTATCTTTTGACTAGCTCCGTGGCGCAGCGGTCGACACGCCAGCCTGCGACACGGAGTGACCGGGTTCGATTCACGGCCAGGTCAAGATGGAAAATGATCTTTTTCAGATTGGCCTGGGTCTTGGATGTGTATCTATATATGTATTTGTTGTAAAATATAGTATCGTTGAGTTAGTATCCCATAACACAAGTCTCGAACTTACTTTGGGGCTAGCTCAATCTGTGTGATTTGTCCGTAAATAATGACTTATTTATTAAAAAAAAAAAAACTGTAAGGTCAATAATAAATAAATAAAAATATTTCATTCTTAGTTTCTTATATACAATTAAATGGGTAATTTTTTCACTTGTTTTAAAATGAAAGAAACCCACAACTGAAATAGGAAAAGACCTGTATCTCAATCATCATTTCGGTTAGGTGTCACGGTTAATCGACTATGCACACCCTGGTATCAGAGTTCTTCGGAACCGCTTCTCGGCCTCTACCAGATGGCAGCCGGGACTATCGGCTTGACGTGCCTTCCAAAGCACGGAATCATCTTTATTATCAGACAATCAGGAGATTCAAGCCTGCAATGTCCTAACCAAACTGGAAGCAACTAAACAAAGTATGCTTCCGGTGGTAATCGAACCCACGACCCCCGGGTCTACAGGCAAACGCCTTAACCACTGGACCACGGAGGCTGTTATCTCAATTGGGGTGAAACTTACTAATCAAATTGTTTTTAATTAGTATATGAATTTTACGCTTCACTCAGGGGTCTGCTTGCGTACATCGCTACGTTTGGGATTGTTGAAGACTCCTTCGTCCCATTCTGGATTCAAAATTATGCGTTCGTTGCGTTTTTGCGTCATAATCCATTTCTTTTAAAGATATAATAATAAATATATGCGGACAAATCGCACAGATTACATATATATATATACGGACAAATCACACAGATTGAGCTAGCCCCAAAGTAAGTTCGAGACTTGTGTTATGGGATACTAACTCAACGATACTATATTTTATAACAAATACATATATAGATACACATCCAAGACCCAGGCCAATCTCAAAAAGATCATTTTCCATCTTGACCTGGCCGGGGATCGAATCCGGGCACTCTCGTGTCGCATTCTGGCGTGTTGACCGCTGCGCCACTGAGCTAGTCAAAATTATTTGTACAGCTACATCTCGTTTTTGTTGCATATCGCAGGAACAGTTGGCGACCCGAGGCGACATTTCTCCTCCGCAGTCCGTGGCGTCGGATTCATTGTCCAGCACACTTTGGCCTTTGGTGAGTTTAGAAAAGTATTTTTAATAAGCAATGGAGCTAGCAACCCATCACTATTTTTTCATTTCGTTACCATCTATACGCCCTATCAACACGTTTGACGTGGCCTTCGGGTCTTATGGCTTTAGGCTCTGTCTATCTCGAAAGAGATTTAATTGTAATACAGTGACGAGAAATCGATAGGTATTTGACCGATTGCTATTTTATTTGAACTGTTTTTGTACAAATTAACAAATGTGTATAAATGGTTGACTTATATGACATTTTCTGTCAGTTGATCATAGCCTAAACCTACGAATAAGTTCTAAACAGAGAAATTGAGGTTTTGTAGAGTGAATCTTCATATGCACTCTGTATATGAAGATTCACGGTTGTAGCGATTGCATTTATACGTAAGTTGTTCATATTGGTAAGAAAATAAAGTATCTTAGAATTGTAGTAATTTATGATATATATATGGTATATATCATGTATTTGGTTGTGTCATTATTTGACTAACTAGTGGCCCGCTCCGTCGCACGGGTAGATATAGGTAGATGGACACAAATTTTTACTTTACTGAAATTATCAATATCTGTTTATCATGGATAATGTGAGAATTTAGAATAAAATATTTGATTATTGACTTTTCGAAATACCGAAAAAATGGTATTTCATCCGCAAATAGCGGTTTTAAAATATCGCTACCGGTATACCGGTATTCATGCCCTAGTAGGGAAGTCTTCAGAATCAGAAATCATTTATTGATAAATTGGTTATTAAGATGATACATTCGTGTATCACAGTTTTTAACTTATAAATCAGGCATACAATATTTAGTAAAATTACAATTACAAATAATCAAAAATAATCAAAAATAATCAATAAATTATATAATATTAGTATATGACGTTAAATCAATCAAAAATCTTAGTTGTTTTAGCATAGAATTGATCAAAATTGTAAAATACATTTTCAATTACCCATTTTTTTAAAGCTTGCTTAAATAGTGTATTATTAATATTTTTTATGTCCTTTGGAATTATAGTGTATACCTACTACGTATTGCGGTTACATAAGTACTCTTGTCATATATTGAGCAGTGAATCTGTGGAAGAAAGTGACGATCTTTGTCTCTGACGTTTCTTGATGTAATGTCAGACACCTTCACAAATTTATTTTTGATTCTCTTACAAGATTACACAACTCCATTATAGAAATACTAGCTTTCGCCCGTGGTTCCGCCCGCGTCAATGTCGATCCCTCGGGAATAGTAATTTTTCCCGGGATAAAAGGTAGCCTATGTCCTTTTCCGCACTCCAGAGAACTTGTATGCAAAATTTCATGATGATCGGTTCAGTAGTTACGGCGTGAAAGCGTAACAAACAAACAAACTCACTTTCGCATTTATAATATTAGTAAGGATTACAGATACAAAATGAGTTACTTTGTTAATGACATTAAATTTAAAGTACACTAATAATAAATTTTTATATCAATAATTGTATGCTTGAATTATATGTTATGACGGAATTGCAGCGTAGTTGGAGAAAAAAAATTGACTATTGACATGTCCTAGTAGGGAAGTGTCCTCTTCAATGTGATGTGTACGGTTCCCTGCTTAGGATCCGTACAATTAAATAATGTCAAATCTAAGGATGCAATGTCACAATGTCAGACAAATCCGGGTCGCAAAGATTGTCAATGAAAACGACGATCGAATTTGCCGACTGCGTTTATTACACTAAAAACTAAAAATGCTCGTTTACAATGTGTTATAAAAATGTAGGTCGCGCGTAGCGCTGCGTATGTAAAATATCAATACTATGAAAATGTTCGGCTTTGCCTGAACATGATGTGTGCAGGAGGACAGCCCGGCGCCCCCCGCGCTGTCGGCCGCGGGTGTGGAGGACGCGCTGTGGGCGCTGACGCGGCGCGACGGCGAGCTGCGCGCCATGGCGCGCGCCGCCGCCGATGCGCGCGCGCAGCAGGACCGCCTGCGGGCGCTCGTGGCCTCGCTGCAGGCGCGACTCGACGACTACCAGGTACTGCCGCCGCCCACCTCACTTTACTTCACATGTTCATTACAAAACTATATACACGCATACATAAATAAATCATCACCATCAGGTCTTTTTAGTCTCCACTACGAGTCATCCAGCTGCTTCTTTGCACACCGGAAGGTTGAAGCATTGTCACTGTATATGACAGTAGACAGGCTTTTTCAGGCAATAAACCTATTTAAACATGCAATCGTATAATTATTAATAATTAACAATGCTTCGTATAATTATTAATAAATATTGTGATTACGTAGGTACTTATCTTTTTTATTATTTGTTATTTTCATGATTTACCGGAATATTCGCATTCGCACATTCGCATGACCAATATTCACATTCGCGAATGTCGAAAATATGATATTCGTAACATCCCTGGTTTACTTAAACCCTTTATACACTGTGCCCAGGGCATCCAGGAGCAGTACGACGCTCTGCTGCAGATGTACGGCGAGAAGGAGGAGCAGCTGGCCGAGCTCCGGCTGGACCTACAGGACGTCACGCAGCTCTACAAGGCGCAGCTGGACGAGCTCATCGCACTCAAGCAGGCCACGCGATAGCCCAGCGGTGGGCCCGCCCCCCCCGCCAACGACGAGCGTCGACAAATTACTAGTGACAGAAACATATGCTGTTTTAGTGTCAAGGGCGAGGGAACTGTTGACCTGTGACGGAAACTTCACAAAAGCGATAATCTTGGTGGCGAAATTGTTGTTATGCTACTGCCTCACCCTATTCTAAGTGGAATCCACTCTTATGTTTGTGTGTTGCCATAAACTAGCATGCTGTGAAATAAAGTCATGTTTTCACAACTACGTGGCATCTAGACTTTTGAGTAATTAATATACCATCATATCATTCGATTATTCGTCGATTCATAATCTAGTTATTTTACATAAAAATAACTTGTAACAAAATCATCGCTCTTGTAGCAGACACCTTAACGACATATTACAGTACCATGCAATAGTTTGCATCTAATATTCTAAGCCAAATTTCATTGCTATTATGAAAGAAGAAAAGAAAAAAAAACAAACAGAATACAATATGTATAAATTATGCTATAGGGATTCTTAATACTGAGGTTAAAACTGAATATGTGTGAAGGAATTTTTATCACATTTCCAATTTTAATAATAAACCGAACAATTTTAATTATAAAAACGATTTAATTAATACTATGTTCGGAATGTCATAATCCCAGTGACTTCTTAAATATTAATAATATTCATATTATCCTTTGTCTTGTCACATCTGGGGATAATTCGCCACCGAAACTTCTGATTGACACGGGCGCTATACTTTCTGTTATTTCTGTCATTCTGTTATAAGAGTCAGTTTCAGAGAGTGGTTAATTTCTATCTATATGTTTAGAATAAAAATAAAAATCATAATCATAACATTGCGCGTCTCACACATCACACCACAAAACACTCAAACTCTGCATAAACTAAGGAAAATGTGTTAGGTGACAAATTTTACATGATGTGGCAAGGCACTTATTAATTCCAATCCTTAATATAACAATAAATAATTGTCTAAAAATAATGTAAATCTCTAGTACCCACTACTGGGCGAGGGTCCTAAAACTTAGGGATAAATTTGTTTCATCTTTCATGCCATTTTGAATTTATGTATTATTAATATTGAAAACATAGGGTTGTCTCAACGAAATGGAAGTCAGGCGAATAATACTAGAAGAAATAAAATGTACTCGATTTCCAATAACTGTTGAAAAAGAATTTTCAAAAATGAGTGACGGCAGTTCTGAGGCCTCTGGTCCGGCGAGCTGTTATTAGGCAACAATGTGACAGTGGTTGCTGCATGTCAAATATTATCCAATGACAGCGGCTCATCGGACCTTACTATTTAGTGATGCCAACAGGTGCTAAGTATTTCAGAAAACCTTTCGGAGATTTTATAACGTAGGTTTTCTTTTTATATCAAAAATCGATATTGTTTATTAAATTTCTGCAGCGTGTTATTTAATCCTTAATGGGATGACTCAGCCCGTCTTTGAACAACTTTTCCTAAGAGATTAATGTTATAGAACTAAAAGCAATTTTAACATTTCCATACAAAAGTGTTAATTTGCCCAAGCAATTTGGGATTTTCGAAATTAAATTTCAGTTCTCAGCATTGGTCCCATAGGAAAAGTTGTTCTTATTAACGGGCTGAATCACCCTTTTAAAATAATGTCAAGGGTAGATTTATACGCTTTATATTTTCCTTTTAAACAGTGTACCCTGATGTTTGACCATGTAGGGCGCTGCGCACACCTCAATTTGTCCAGATACACACATTCACACCTCTCATGTAGAGATGTTACACGCAGCGTCTTCTGGCATAATTTTAACGTGTAATCGAATCGAACCATATATTCCTCTTATAATCCTAACATTTTAACGTTAAAACTCTCAATATCGCTGTATACCGTATTGAAATTAAAGTTCAAAATGAGCCATCTCGGTGAGAAACCCTATGTGTATCGGATTCTTGTAGATAAAGTGCAATAAATATCTTATAAACTGTGTCACGAAATTATAAATTTAAGAACATCTTAAATTGAGTTTTATATGGCACTTGTGAAAGTTCCTTGTGTATGCCATTAAATTAGTCGTAAATAGTCATATGTTAGTGTTAGTGCACAGTCCAGTCGCTGTAAGGGAGAGCATCGTGCAGACAAACAGTTTCTCATCTGATGTTTCTCTGGTTGTTGCATGTTTAGCTGCGATGCGTCCGAGTCCGGGACCCGATATTTTGACTGCATTCAAGCGATGATATGCGCGATCCCTTCTTGGTATATAAAAGTTTTGTTTGTTGACATATAGTTGTCTTCTTTGACCATAAATAAAGGTTAGCTGTCCGGATAAACACCCGCAGAACAGACGATATGAAAGAAAAAGATGAGAAATAATGGGATTCTGCACGAAATTCTTTTTTCTTAGCTACTAGACTTTATGATAAAGTACTTACCTGAAACTGTATATACAAAGTTCAAACTCCGAATATACATACGTCACCTAGGTTGCACTAATGTTCAGGAGCAGTGATCGGCTCGATCAGACGTGCGCTCGCGGGCTTCTAGTAGTACCACTAGACATAAAGGTTATAATAGCTTGTTTTGAAATGACGCGTCGCATCTGATGCCAAGATGCGACGCGGCATTTCAAAACAAGCTATAACCTTTATGCCAATCCAGTGTAGCGCGGCCCTTATTGGGAGCTGAAGATTTAACTTTTCTGCTATATTTCGGTTTAGGAGACAAAACTTTGAATATGTAGTTTTAGTAATTATTGACTCTATGTAATATAACATATATATTCGGTGCTCGGTAGGTGTTATGAGATTTGATTGGCCAATTCACTTGTATTGTTTTGAATTAGGAATTTTATTGTATTATATTGTTATTTAATATTGTGACGAATGTTACAGTTGATATGAAAATATTTTCTACAATACGTCATTTTTCTAAACGTTAAATGTTGCGAGCCGATAGGTAAAATCGGTCAACGAATTTGTGATAAATGATCACTGCCAATAAATGTTACAGGACTCGGAACATGCATTTAATGATATATGTTTTTTCGCTCGAAGTAATAATATAGTTTAGAATTTTACCATATTTAAAAAAAAAAAATAAATGCCATGAAAATATTTTTTCTGCTTCCTTAGAAGTTTGTTGTTCTGTGCGTTAATTACGTTATGGACAAATAGTCATGTTCTATTTCTGTCCTTGTCACACTCGTTTACAAAGACAAGGATAGCGATAGAAAATGGCTGCTTGATAGTCCCACTCTACGCATAGATTATAATTTTGTGAGCGATTACACTGTCGTAGAAAATATTTTCTTCAATATGGTTGGAGTTTTGTGCGGTGTAACATAGCTTTTATTGTGATGATAACTCGAGGGTCGGAATGGAAGAGATAAGGAAGGAATTTGTAAGATATTGTTGTTGGCTTTTATAGTATTTTATACTATGTAATATAATTTATCACAATGCTATACCAAATTATGAAAATATGTGTATTATTTTCTTTCTCAAATAAAGTTATGTAAATATTACAGCAGTACATTTTGTTCAACCCAGGAACATGATAGAAGTGAGGTGAGAGTGAGATGATATATGTTGTGTGATCTTGATGCAATGTTGGCGCAGTTCATCTTTTCCACGCTTCAACTCAATACAACGGTGTTGATAGATTTCTTCTTATTGATATGATGTACTCGTTTTTATGATAATTGTTGTAATAACTTGACCTACTTTATGAATAGGTATGCACTCAACGAGACACCGGGCGACTCTTGCAAGCTTGCAGTATCTTCAATGTCGTCGACCGCCGATATTGTGTCAAAACATGTGATCCATTCTATTGCAAAGCATGCATTTCTTGGATATCATACGATGTTTTCGTAATGCATATGCTTCCGGTATGTAACTTAATTGTTTTAAGGATGAAAATAATATTTACGGTTGCTAACATTCTCGATGTGATTGATTTTCTAGCTTCTTGATATGATGAGTACTCCTTCTGAGTATTCTTATGCGTATGATAAAAGTTGTAACGAACAGATCCTTCCTAGTCATCTGTAGTATGTTGGGAAAACGTCGAAATAATTTTTATGTTTTGATAATGTTGATATCCAGGCTAGACGTGAAGACTACGCTTTCTTGATACAGCGTAGCTTCATTGTTTGATATGTTGATGTCCAGCTAAGCGTGAAGACTACGCTTCCTTGATACAGCGTAGCTTCATTGTTTGATATGTTGATGTCCAGCTAGACGTGAAGACTACGCTTCCTTGATACAGCGTAGCTTCATTGTTTGATATGTTGATGTCCAGCTAGACGTGAAGACTACGCTTACTTGATACAGCGCAGCTTCAGTGATCGATATGTTGATGTCCAGCTAGACGTGAAGACTACGCTTCCTTGATCCAGCGCAGCTTCAGTGATTGAAATGTTGTTTTCATTATTAATCGCTCTTATATATGATGAGATGACTAGGTAGTCGACTCCTGATGACAGTTATAATTTGATATTGTGCATCTTCATTGCAACTTGATTTGGGCATGATCATAGCTGCAGTTGTTGTGGCGGCTTCTTGAATCCATTTTTCAGTAGCCGCTAAGGGTGCGAGCACACTAAGTACAGAATAATTAGTGTGCTCGCACCCTTACGATATTTGCGCCTTCTCAATTCACTGGTGAGACCCGCTTGTGGGAGGCCAGTGAACCGATTCGCTATCGCAAAGGATATGCGAGCAACAGCAATCCGGCTCGAAGGACCATTATGTACGGTGCAGGCAAGGTGTTAGGCCCAACACCGTACATGAAGAGATGTGATGCTGATGGGTGGCAGATGATGTTGCGGAGATACAAGACCACGTCACATTGTAAACTGGTTTATTGCTTCTTGATAATGTTACATCTTGCTGGTTGGGCGTGACGGGTCCTTTCTCGTTGGCTGGCCGATAGTATCTCCTTTATTCGATTTAATTGTAATAGTGGTGAAACCTTTGCAACTGTTTTCTTTTGCGCCGATTCCTACTAAAACACCCTTACATCTACGCCTCGGAAGGGATAATAATTGTGCTGCTTTTTCGCTGATGATGCTTGTTTGGGATCCTTGATCGAGGAGAGCACGGAGTTTATGATAATTACCATCTGCGGCTTCGACTTGGACAATGGCGGTTGCTAGCAGTATCTCTGATGAGTCGCCTTGTTGCGTTTCGAGATTAGACTTGCTGGCGTGGTTGGTGGCGCGCGATGTAGTTGGTTGAGGTTCCGGGTTGTTGTGCTGTGTATATGCCTCGTGAAGTATGGTGTTGTGTGGGGCTTGGCACTCACGACAACGCTTTTCAGACAGGCATAATTTACCATGATGATTAGCCAAACAATTAGGACAAAAATGTAGTCTTGATACCGTATTCTTTTTATGCTGGGGTGACATAGCTAAAAATTTTTGACAATAATAAAGTCCATGGTCGCATGTGTTACAAAGCGGGCACTTGATCCTAGGTTGGTGGTTGTATGTTGCACGATTACTTGATTTATCTGTGACTTTATTATTAGAAAATGATTGATGATTCGGCCTTTGATATCTTCCTATGGGCTGACTTGATCCAGCTTTATTCAAAGGCTGTTCTTGTTTCCTACGTGATGACTCCATAGACGTAAATTTGGCCTCGAGGAAGTTCAGAAACTCTTGGATATTTGGTAATTCTCGTGGCTCCTTCAACGATTCATTGTAGTCCGTGTGTCTCAGTGTCTAATTTTTGGGATAGTAGATAGATTAATAGCGGGTCCCAAGTACTAACGTCCAATCCAAGATTTTTGATAGCGTTTAGCGTCTCCAGGGTAGTGTCATGGAGGCGCTTGATGTTATTGATGTTTGGTTGCTGCATGGTAGGTATGTTCATCAGATTGTTGAGGTAGGATGTAAAAATTAATTTCTTATTGTTGTATCTGTGATTCAATATCTCCCAGCATGTATTATAATTTTCTGAGGAAATAGATGTTGAATGAGTCTCTCAGCCTCACCGCGAAGTTTTCCTTTTAAGAATTGCATCTTTTGTGCACTTGATAGCGATGTGTTTCGATGGATAGTCTCTGTAAATAAATCCTTGAAGGAAACCCACTGATAATAACTGCCATGGAATGCAGGCACCTCCATCCTAGGCGTGGTCTTCTCGCGATGGGACTCGGACCATAGCTTGCTGTTGATGGCCCTCTTGATATCATTGTAGGATTTTTCATGAAATGAATATGATTGTTCATACTCTTGATCAGATCCTAGAATTTCACTGTCTATCTCCCAGTGAAGGCTGTCTATAGCTGCCCACCTAGATTTCAATGAGCTAAGAAGATCTTCGAACTCCCATTTCTGGTTTACATTATCCAAATTAATATTTGCTACTGTTCTTTGAAAAGCCCTAAAGTTACTCGCTTGTTTCTTAAGTAACTCGATCGACTCGAGAACCTTGAAACGATGCGGTGTGAGCACCAGAAGCAGATGGGGTTGCGATAAGTGTCGCTGGCTTGATAACGGGGGATGTCGGTCTTGATTCCGTCGTAGGATTGTAGGCTTGGATTGTTGCCCGTATATGCTCGTATTGTTGCTTTATTTGATCGTACATGTTATTCGTAAAATAATTGTCAGATTTATTGGGAAAAGCCCATAACTGCACGTGATTGTTATGGAACTCCTGCCAGTACCCATCGAGGGTATTTATTTTGCGATTGATATAGTCGACAGATTTCCTGTCCTTGCCATCCTTCTTAAAATTGACAAATAATTTATCAATTGCGTCGATAATAAGTTTTTGGTTAGCAAGTAAATTCTCCATGGTAAAAATAGTGCCTGATATAAAAATTGGTAAAAAAGAGAGAGAGAGAGAAATAGGTATAAATACCTGGTGTTTTCTTGATATGCTGAAGCAGATACCAGTACCTTGATTGACCGGTGTTGCTTACGTGTGAACCTGATTCCACACGCACGTAGGAGAGAAGCAAATTATCTCCAGTAGGAGCCTTAGCTGGCACGATCCGTGTCACGTGTTACCACTTCACTGAACTCGCGTTACGGTCCCGCCTTTCCAATGGCTCGAAGGACCATTATGTACGGTGCAGGCAAGGTTTTAGGCCCAACACCGTACATGAGGAGATGTGATGCTGATGGGTTGCAGATGATATTGCGGAGATACAAGACCACGTCACATTGTAAACTGGTTTATTGCTTCTTGATAATATTACATCTTGCTGGTTGGGCGTGACGGGTCCTTTCTCGTTGGTTGTCCGATAGTATCTCCCAAATGATAAGAATTTTGATGCTAATTATAGCAACAAAACCGCTGACACGTGACCTACATGTATAAGGCCGCGTGCCGCCCAAATGTGCGATGTAAGCTCGTACACTCTTTGTGCCGTCAGAGCAGATTTTTAATATGAAACTAGCTTTCGCCCGCGGCGATGATCGTGTTGTGTGCGGACTTACCTTAATTCTTCTGAGTCTGAGACTCCTAGATAGGTGTCATAACACGTGATTCTTTTACCAAAGATGGTTAGCCATACACCGTATATGACGGGATGTTGTAGATGTTGGAGTGGAGGTACAAGATCACGTCACGTAGGAAATAGTTTATTTCTCTCAAGTTACATGTTGATAACTGATGTACTGAAGTTGATGGCAGCCCAGCAATACCTCGACCGCCGCTGGATAGTAACTTGGCTACTGCTCGATAGTATCTCAATTTGTTATTAGATTTGATTCTAATTCTAACTAATATTATAAATGCGAAAGTGAGTTTGTTTGTTTGTGACGCTTTCACGTTGTAACTACTGAACCGATCATCATGCAATTATGCATACACGTTATCTGGGGTACGGAGAAGGACATAGGGTACATTTTATCTCGGGAAAAAGTACTGTTCCCGGGGATCGACATTGACGCGGGTGGAGCCACAGGCGAAAGCTAGTTATAGTGTAAAACAGCTGACACGTAAGCCACATGATGTAGGCTACGGGTCGCCCTAATGTGCGAGGTAAGCTCGAAAACACATTTTGCACCTGACGTCCCATTGATCCTGGTTTTTTTGGAGAAATAAATAAAACACAAAATTGACATACACCATTTATTACTATTAAAATGACAAAGCGATACAAACACACAATGGGCTACATTATCGGAAACGCTTGTACATTTAAAACAACAGAATTGTATATTCGGCACAGGCGCACTTGGTAGAAATCCGACTAAGTTTTTTTAAAATCTTATTGCCCTCATAACAAACACTCATAAGGGCCAATTTTTCAATTATAAATATTCAATTATAATTGAAAGTCAAATTTGTATTATCTGTATATTTTGAAAGTTAACGACATATTTAAAATGAAAACATTGTAAAATCAGCCCTCCTCGAAGCAAGCTTAAAATAAAAGGGTTATATTTGGTTGACATCCACTCGCCATTCACACGTGCGTATATGCGGCTATAGTAACGATACATACGAAGGCGGACTCATCTCCTGAAATATGGGAAGTGGTGGGATCGTGCTGCTATTTCATAAAACAGATGCTTAAAAACAGTTTAGAGACCATGCGACCTGTATAACAGCCTAATTTCAAAGATACTTAGGTTTATACTTACTGGTTTTAAAATACATATGTTTGTTTTTAAACAGGATGGTGACGACTTTACGTAATTAATCAAACCAATCCATACTAATATGATAAATGCAAAAGTAACTCTGTCTGTCTGTCTTCTTTTCACGCTTCAACCTTTGAACCAATTTAGATGAATTCCATACTAATATTATAACTACGAAAGCTGTCTTCTTTTCACGTTTCAACCATTGAACCAATTTGGATTAAATTTAGTATGGAGGTAGTTTAAGGCCCGGGGAAGGACATAGAATACCTTTCATGCAATTCTACTGTTTCCGAGGGATCGACACTAACGCGGGCGGAGCCGCGGGCAAAAGGGAAACCTAACTTATATATCAACACATTTTTTTTTAATGATGTAATTATGATGAAAGGGTTTTTAGAAATTCAACCCCTAAGGGGGTGAATTAGAGGGGTGAAGTTTATATGGAATTTTCTAATTTCTAGACGTAGAAGTATGAAAGTACGTACACAAGTTCTAAATAAAAATTAAAAAGATCTGTGGGAGAACTGGACCAAATTTTCCCCTGAAGGGGTAAAATAGGGGGTAATTTGTATGGAAATTTTCTCATTTCTAGACTTAGAAGTATGAAAATAGGTATATAAGTTTACGATTACACATTATAAATGCGAAAGTAACTCTGTCTGTCTATCGTCTTTTCACGTTTCAACCATTGAATCGATTTGGATGAAATTTGGAAAGGCCTTTGATTCCGGGAAATTCTACGGTTCCCGAGGGATCGACATTAAACGCGGGCGGATTCGCGGGCAATAGCTAGTAATTTATAAATCGGTTAAAAAACTGCATTTCCGTAAAAAAAACTTAACAAACTATATCTAAATGATTATACCACTACTCATTGAACTTTATTTTCTACAGATTTTTCAAAAAAGGTGAATATTGTTTTTTTTTACTACCATATACCATACATTATCGAGTATGTGGTATTACCAACATGCCGTCACCACACCCAACTTTCCGATAATCATAAAAAATTATATCGGATTTTTCGATATTTATCGGTATTTATGATATTTTTTAAGTCTAATTGCTTGTTCACAAAAATTAAGTAGATAAATGGTTGCAATCAAGTTAAATATAAACAACAGTAAAACCACTGGACGTAAAATAAATTGTCAAAAAGGCTTTCATCATTCGGCATCAGCTATTATATCTTTTAACGACTGCGCAGAAAAGGAGTGTATAGTTTTTCGAGTGTATGTATGTGAGACTACTCCACCATTCTTAATGCCAGAACTATTATATCATACCTATAATATCATAACTCCGTATGGGTGGTATTGTTCAAATCTTTACTCTCCCGAGTGACCGTGTGTTTGTTTATTTATCAAATTTTAATCAAATCAAGTATTTTTAGAGGGTCTTATTCTATTTTTAATAACACAGAGGGGAGGGAGAAAGAGGGGGGCGTCGGCTGCATTTACGCCTGCCCTTTGTTGGTCTGTTACGTAAGTTTTTTTTTTACTAAATATTGGATTAGGCATTTGTCTCCCATCTCACCTGATGGTAAGTGACGATGATGATGATGACGTTATCGATTTTATATTTTTTTATCGGTTATCCCGTTTGTACCCTAGTATAGAGGCAAGCGTCGGAAGACTTAACAAATGTTTTTAGGCTGGTTAAATGGAAAGCTCCTTGTCTTGACATTTTATTTTTGCAGCAAGAATTCCTGAGCGTAATTTGGCAAAAGTTGAAATTGCGCTAACGTCCAGGTCAATAAAATTTTTCGAAGTAATGTACTAGGGCTTTGGTTTGTTTTGGTTTGGTGAAACAATTTGGAAATTCTTCCATGATGGTCTAGGAGAAAAGAAAAAAAAACTTAGAATGTACCAGCTGCATTTCTTCTAGTGCAGATCGTAAAAGCCGAGCGTTAGTGTGCTATGCGTCTAGCAACCCATCACTATTTCGATCCTTTTGGCCACCTACACGCCCACCAACATGCTAAACGTGGCTTTTAGGTCTTACAGACCTGGCCTCTGTCGACCCCGCAAGGGAAAAAGACGTGATAGTATATATGTATGTGTACTTAATCGTGAAATAACTAATAGATTTTGACACATAAGAAAGCAGCATATCCCACCGTATAACTTGTTTGTGGCTTACTATTTGTTAACTATGTTAAACACTGTGACTATATAATATAACTCTAAATAGCACTACAACTAATGCGTGCATTTAGAATTTCTAATGCGTTTGCGGTCATTTTAATATTTATTTGTACCTATATTTTATACAGGCAAGTCTGAAGTCGCCTTAAATATACCGCCTAACGACATGTCCACAATAAAAAGTAATTAAAAAAGTGAAGTTGTTGAGGAAACCTAATCGAAAAAAATTGTACGAAATTTTAATGTCACATCTTCTTTTTCTTAAAGAAAAACCAAATCGTTAAAAACACGGGTATATTAAAAAGTTGAAAAGTACATTATACTATACATATCCGCGGGGAATCCCGCCACTTGCCTGTACATCAAGAGTGGCTGAAGAATATAGACATCTATCAATTTCTAATGACATCTTACTTTTGCTAGACACTAATATTCGTTTGGAGAAAACGGATAATTCTATATCTAAAGATGAAGTTTGCAGGAGATGAGTTCCAAACTAAATATAAGCCTATAAAATACACTAATTCAAAAAGTTATCATTAAACTACACCATATTCCGACTTCGACAGATATTTCGCGTCACCTTCGTCTCGCATGATGTTTCCATCATTCAATTATGTGAAGGTGTTGTTCATCTTCCCATAGACTCACAATTTATGGATAAAATCAAGTGTCAATATAGCAACACTGTTCATATGACTATTTTTGTATTTAAATAAAATTTTGGGTATTTCAAAATTTTAAAGATCTTTTATCAAAAATTAAAAAGCCAACATCAAAATTGAAGCCGAATCGAGTGAGATAGTAGATTTTGGGCGTTTTTTTTTAAATTCGTCACTCGGCGTCACTATCATAGTTAAGGATACGCTCCTACTGAAACGAACATTATTCTAACGACACCCAGGCCTGTTGTCTTGCCTCGGTAATCTGCAAATGCAACGGTTTTATTCATCACTTCTGGTGACCTGATGAACATTATGTATGATCTTACAATGGCAAAGATTATTCTGTGGTTTCAAATCGCACATTCAAGCGCTTATGATGTGTTGGAGATGTCGACAGCATAATCTGATGCAACCTTTATTGCACTTTGTTTTATCTTGCAATAAGTTAGACCTCAAAAGACTATCCGAACAGAAAGGGACAACAGGCCGAGCCGAACTCTACGACCGTAACATAAAATGAAAATAAGAATAGAGACAGAGCTCACGGCTCTTGCTGTGCGGGACGGGTCGGCGCCCCGCAGGCGAGTCCTCGTGTCGGCGAGCTGGTCTGGTGAGCTGGTCTGGTGAGCTGGTCTGGTGCTGGAGCTGGTCTGGTGCCGGCCGCAGCGGGCGCGCGGGCCGCGTGGCGCTGGCGCGGCTGCGGGGGCGGGGGCGGGGGCGGGGGCGGCGGCGGCGGGCGGCGCCCGGGACTCACACCCACGCCATCCAACCCTCGTACATCAGGCACAGGTTCTCTGCGCTGCGAGCTTCCGATATCATGTATTCCACCTGCGAGAAAATAATCCTAATTGAGACAAAATCACATTGTAGGGACAGTGTAGCTGGTCGCTGAGATACATACAGTGTACCTGGTAGCTGAGAAACACGGTGTACTTGGGAGCTGAGAAGCAGGCAGTGTTGGTGGTCGCTGAGAAACAAGACAGTGTAGCTGGTCGCTGATATACAGCGTACCTGATAGCTGAGAAACAGATAGTGTACCTTGTGGCTGAGAAACAGACAATGTACCCGGTCGCTGAGAAACAGTGTAACTGGTCGCTGAGATACAGACTGTACCTGGTAGCTGAGAAACAAACAGTAACTGGTCGCTAAGAAACATACTGTACCCGGTCACTGAGACCTGGTGATCGGTGGTCGCTGAGAAACAGTACCTGGTCACTGAGAATCAGACAGCGTACCTGGCCGCTGAGAAACAGACAGAGTAGCTGGTCGCTGAGAAGCAGACAGTGTACCTGGTAGTGAGAAACAGACAGTGTACCTGGTCGCCGAGCGCTATGCGTCGCGCGGGGTCGGGGTCGCGGCCCTCCAGCTTGAGTCGCACGCGCTTCCACACGCCCGCGCCCTGCGCGTTGCGCTCGCCGCTGCCGCTCGTGGCCCCACCTGCAACGCAACATTACCAACACAATACTTAATATATCGGATTCAAATTTTGGACGAAACTGTAACGACGACTCAGGGGAGTCGAGAGGTGTCCTGCACTTTTTCCGAAGTTACTCGCGGTGTTATGCCCTTTAACACTTCCACCCCTGGAGCAACAGCTCCTACGGACGGCCAACTCAGGCAAGCCAGAGCCGAGAATCCTGCAAGCCCTCTTGGATTTCCACTCCGACCAATGAAGGCACGTCGGAGGCTCTGGCCGACTCTCGGGTTCGTGGTGTCGTTACTTACCAACCGCTCACCAAAAGCTGCAGACTTATTATCAATTGTAGTGATCCTTCATCTTTATGTCCTTTCGTTTATTTTCGTATTAAATAGGATCAAATAATAATGAACGTACCATGTTTGGCGACGGCGTTCTGTCGCGTGAGGCGTCTGCCGGCCGACTCCGTGTTCCAGATGTTGGGTAGTCTGCAAACAATTTATGACTTATTTGTTTTGTTACGTATTCTCTATTTATATCTTGTTTAGTAACACAGGTGAGGTGATAACCTCACCTGTGTCAAGTTCGGTCTATTACGGCAGCCATTATCGACGGAGTGGTATACATAAATCTGCTTGTGTACCTAACGCACCAATGGGCAACCGCCATCGAGAGCATGGGAGAAGCACAGGCATTTAGTCTTGACATCACAACGGCTTTTGATCGGGGTCTGGTATAAGGCTCTTCTCGCGAACTTACCATCTTACGGGCTGCCTGAGGCATTATGCTTGTGGGTATCTAGTTTCTTATTTGGGCGTAGCATTCAGGTTGTCGTTCACGGTTTATGCTCCGATATCATTCCCATTAATACTGGCGTCCCTCAAGGATCTGTTTTATCACCTACGCTGTTTCTTCTGCACATCAACGACATGCTAAACACTTGTAATATTCATTGTTACGTAGACGACAGTACGGGTGATGCATATAATGCAGGTCGTGCGAATATCCCATAAGCACAGGTGGAAGGAAAGCCCTGGAGCAGGTCTTTGAATGGGCTAACTAAACCTAGCTCAATTCAACCCTACTAAGAAACAAGTCAGCGTGTTTTCCGCCAAGAAGACCCCAACATAGCACCGAAGTTCCGGGATTGCGGTTATTTTCCTCGTACAGCAGGATTGTGGAATGGGCTCCCTCCCAAGGTTTTCCATGTGTGCTATAACTTGAGGTCCTTCAAAAGGCGTGTTTACAGGTATCTTAAGAGTCGGCAACGCATCAACATCTCTGGTGCTGCAGATGTCCATGGGCGACGGTGACCACTTTCCATCAGGTGGCTCGTCTGCTCGTTTACCAGTCAAATATAGATAAAAAAATAGCGATATAGTAAATTTGTGCTGCAACCCGCAAAAGAAGCCTAGCGTTCGAGGCTTGCATAGGACTTTTTTCAAATAATGCACGGAAATTCAAACAAAGTAGTAAACATTTTAAACATTTAGATAAAAGGTAGCCTATGTCCTTCTCCGTACTTCAGAGAACTTGTATGCAAAATTTCATGATGATCGGTTCAGTAGTTACGGCGTGAAAGCGTAACAAACAAACTTGGACGAATAAACCACTGGACGCGAAATCAAAGAAAAAGGTATGAAAACTTGTTCAACCAATACTGGGGGGACGGGAGGTAATGACAGCATAGAACCGAACAAATATGGAACATACATACCTCTTGCGACATGCGTCTATATCTAAAATTTTTTATTTATTCGTGTTTTGTCAGATGTCATAGACAGTGTTGTTACAAAGTCGACAGTCGACAAATTGAATGAATGATTGGTTTAAAGCATCGCAAAAATATGTAACGGGCTATGCTCAATTTTTTATAAATATGCTCAGCTCAGTTACCTATGCTGTTTATTGAAAGAAATAATGTTTTTTAGGTACACAAAACAACTATTATGATTTTTAAGGTATCTTGCCCTACAGCGGGCATTTTACGTAATACGGCGCTTGTTTCAAATCTAAATCAAAATTTAATTTGAAAAATAAAACGAATTTGGCAAGGACACATTTAATGATAATAATCACTGTCATTTTTGTATTTCAACCACCTACTCTTTTTAGGATTCCGGCCTTCAAAATGTATCTCCTTTTGAATCACACACACAATCTACAGAACACTAGGTTTCAAGTTGAAAATAATATTACATATTTAGGACTAGTAGAAGCGCTAGTGGTTCAGGTGTCTTAGAATTCGAACCATTACGAATTAAACCGAACGGTCCCGGGTTCAAACCGCGCCCGGCCTGAACTGTATCTCTGAGTTTGTAATAAAATCTGAGTCAAGTACCATTTTCATCGACCGATACCTGCTTCTGATGAAGGAAAACATCGTGAACACAAGTGGATTTCTTGCTAGTACGCATATGAAATGGAGAAGGCAAACCATTCAATTATTTCCTGGTCAAAATAGTCACTGTGTCATTTTTTACGTACAATGACACCGTCAAGGGCCTAGATCTTAAATATTAGAGAGAATGTGTACATAAAAGCTTTATTTGGAAAACAAAAATTCGTTCATTAAAGGGTTAAACTGTTTTTCAGAACATAAATATTTGTTTATTTCAGGTTTTTTTATTTACGCTACAAATTTGGTCGTGTTTAGTAGGTATCCATGTTTTATCCCTTTGGGCAGCTGCAACCCACTTCCTTTTTCTTGATGGATCAGTAGGAAATCTGAAATTTACGAGTTTTATTATGTAACTCGAATAAGAAGTAGGTTTTCCACGGAGTTAAAAATAAAAATTAAGTTACAGAGCACATACTGATAACCGTTTTAAAATGAATATTTATTATAAACTATGGTAGAAAACTCTCTTTGTGCAAATAGTATTATGTAAACAGAACCTATAATAAAACGAACGGATATTTACGTTTTGGGTGTTTCTCGATTACTTTCTCGAAATTCGTGTGATCGACGTCCCTAACTATGTATCTTACATATTAGCTGACCCCGGACTATAGGAAAAACAATCGGATGGTAATTAAGTGTATTTGAACATGGAAAGTTAATAAATGGGGCCTTTTGATCAGATATGAATTTGCAGGCTCTATCTCCACTGTTATGGTTAAATACATGAACCTTCTTGTGTATTTATTTGCCCTTAGAGAACTAGTACCTGGGCGACCGAGCTTCGTTCGGTTATTACTATTTGTTGTAATATGGTGGTGTTTAGGTGAATCTATATTTATGATAAATATATATTGATATCTCAAACATTAACAATAAAATTAAAAAATTATAAATAAAATATAAAAAAAGTAAGTTACATGCGGGATTCAAACCCGTTACTCGTTTCTTGCCGTCCGCGTCTTAAACCGCTGGACCAGACTGACAGCGGCCAGTAAGACGAAATTAGCGACCATATTCTGCGTGAAAAGAAAACGCATGAAAACTGGAAAACACGCGTTTTTCCAAACATAAGACTACGATCGATTGTTTACCTCCGAAAACCGAAATCGTTAGAGCCGGTTAAGAGATTATAGAAATAAATTTATATAAATATATAAGAATTGCTCGTTTAAAGGTATAAGATATAAAGGAATTTTAGCACACGGAGACTAGCTCCGTGGCGCAGCGGTCAACACGCCTGCCTGCGACACGAAGTGACCGGGTTCGATCCCCGGGAAAATTATCTTTTTCAGATTGGCCTGGGTCTTGAATGTGTATCTATATGTATTTGTTATAAAATATTGTATAGTTGAGTTAGTATCCCATAACACAAGTCTCGAACTTACTTTGGGGCTAGCTCAATCTGTGTGATTTGTCCGTATATATATTTATTTCCAAACAGTAAAGCCGTAGAGGTAAATTACTTAGTTTATGAGAAAAACATACAAAAGCCACTTTTAATATCGTGAAGCTAGGTCTTGTCTACTCCGTAAATAATAAAGAAGTGATTCTGTCACTTTACTTACTGAAACTAACAACCAACAAATACAATTACAAATTACGAGAAAAGGGAAATAGATACTAATTGTATTATAAAAGTTTTCAACCCTGGTTTGTAATAAATCTTAATAGGAACTGGTTATTTACGGATATTTATATATATAGAGTATTTATTTAAATTGGCTATTTATCCGCCGCCCGTAGTACGATTGTCATTCCTATCGATATCATTCATCGACACGTTCATCGATATATGCAAGCTCTAAATGAAAGGAATGAACTGAAGAATTAGTGAACGAATGTAACAATGACAGAATTAATCCGACTCGTTAGAGTATGACAACATTCTGGTTGACTTGCAGTTTGAACCAAGGATTTTTTAAATGGACGTATTATTCGGTCTGATGATTACGCATTTAATTAAATTTACAAGAAAATACTACGATATATTGGACAAAATGTGCTTACTGTTGAAAAGAAATGTTGTTCGTGCGATTACTGTAATTTTTACACAGCAATACCGCACACTTCACCCTTTTTTACGCGATGTTTTGCCTTGAGACTCTGAAGTCACACTGACGTAGCGTGTTGTTTAACAAAGCACTATTTCATGGTACCCAGCTAGAGGGGTAAGGAGTCAAATGCCATTATTTCGCGTCCAGTGGTTTATTCGTCCAAGCAAACAAACAAACAAATAAATAAACAAACAAACAAACTCACTTTCGCATTTATAATATTAGTAAGGATAGGGTGGCAAACGAGCAAACAAGTCACGACGCTCCATGTCATCAAAAGTAAGCTAAACTTAGACCCCCCACACTTTTTAGCTGCTTATGTAATATTTGAATGACTCCTAAGTGTTCAATAAATGTTTTGATGATAAGAAAACATATTTGTGCATACATTTTTGATGAGTAATAGATAAGGTACTCACTCCAGCAGTTCGTCATGCAGCGCGGGCAACTGGTCGCGCAGACTGGCGGCAGCATCCCGCGCCTGGCGAGCACCCGCGGCCTGCCCCGCGGCCTGCGCCGCCGCCGCGTGCGCGTTCGACAGCTGCGACCACACGCTCGCCGCGCGCGACATATACTGCGCCGCCGGGTTATGGCCCTGCAGCGACACCACAAGGCTTTTAATGTTCCGTACCAAAATCGAACCTGCAAACGCGTGTAAACGCTTCGCCATCCGGAGGTGCGTTTGCAGGCAAACTTAATACACAGAACCATGTGGTCCCAACGCCTATTGCGTACGATTTATGTCACCCACCATATAATGAGAAAATGAAATAAGTATTCACGATGAAAAATATATTTTTGGTTTATATTAAAACAATATCTTTCAGTTTTACTTGATTTTACCTAGGGTGAATAAATCTAACTTTTGCAACTTTTGAACTAACTACCACAACCTGCCGTCAACCGGTCTGCTGCTTCTAACAGGCCTAAAGTTGGGCCAATATTTTTATATGAGGTTGGCAGTCTATATGTTAGTATTATCGCGAAGCTCCCAGAATAGAATAGTCGAGAACTATTCCGAACATCGTCCGTCGCACTCATACATCTTTCATCCTGCTCACGCATATGTATTCTATCCCGCTCACACACAGTCTCGAATATACTGGAATATTTTGGCAGTCGGTTGTCAAGACAGGAAGTATGTACGGATTATGTCCGTACGTAATCAATATTTAATTTATATGTAGGTAGCAATTATTATTTTTACATGTCTGCATTTTACTATTTTAATGACGCAGTCGATGTTTACCTTTTTTATTACATTGTTTTTATAAATCACTTTCAATAAATGAAGTCAACCTGGCCGGTCGTTTACCACCGCCCTAAACCATCATACTGACAAGTAACCCATGTAGCCATAGAAATATCGCTACATTTATGGTCCATCGAGCAACAATTGAATCAGAAGACAGAGAAGTGGCTGCTTAGTGTACCTACTTCTCATCAAGACATTTTTTCTGCTTAGCGTGCCTTGCCCTCTCGTGTGGTAGCGCATCGGTTCATCTGGCTTCCCAGAAGCGGGTCTCACCAGGTGAATTGAGACGGGCGAATGCCATAGAGGTTGCAAACGCACCCGGGTAGAATCGACAGTATCTTCAGAGGTCACATCACGTCGCCGTTGAACAAACGACATTATCTTTGGCGGCCACATCACGTCGCCGTTGAACAACTGACACTAACTTCAGGGGTCACGTCACGTCGCCTTTGAAGAATCGACATCACCTTCAGGAGCCACTACTAAGTCGCCCTTGAACCTGTTCCTTTCCGAAGTACGAAGATCTTCAATCGTCGCCATGGAACATATTTTTAAACGACAGAGCGAAATAATAAAGAATATTGAGAAAATTTGTATAAATTTCTCGAAGGATGGTCATAACCGCAAGACGAAAGAATATATCGAGAAAAGATTATTAGCGCTAGACTCCCTTTGGGGTGAGTTTGAATCCAACAATGAAATATTGAGCTCAGTTGAAGAGAAGACGCATGAATATTTCACAAAAAATATTTATGTGTATATGAAAACATTTTTTGAAACTGAGAGGAAGAAAATAGCTGAATATCCTGTTCCTTCAACGTCATCTGCTGCCGCAGAAGACTCAGATTCAGAAGAAAATAAGTTTTACGTTCCTATCAGTAATACGGATCCCCAATTCGACACTAGTAGAATCATTGATGACCTACTTACCCAGCAGAGAACTAACTTCAGAGCGTTCTCTCGAATCGTTGATCGCACGCTAATAGACTCCTTAGAAGAAAAATGGGAAATTGAGGACCAGTTAAAGGAGCTGCAACGTCGTTGGCGACCAATCGATGAGCAACATCTTCGCATCGATAATTATTTACAAGGCCGAGATCAAAGATACGATCAAGAGTTTTTGAGTCACGAACAAAAA
The DNA here is from genome assembly GCA_947532085.1 of Elegia similella. Classification (NCBI taxonomy): domain Eukaryota; kingdom Metazoa; phylum Arthropoda; class Insecta; order Lepidoptera; family Pyralidae; genus Elegia; species Elegia similella. The sequence continues at coordinate 1,614,468 of OX383939.1, forward strand.
TTCAACAATGTCAAAAAACAGCTCAACCAAAAGTTAAACTCAACGTCGTGCCTACAACAATCCACGCCGAAAATTGACATTCCTGTCTTTACCGGGAAATATTCACAATGGCCTACTTTCTTCGATTTATTCAAGGAGACTATACATAATAACAAGTCACTAAATAAGGCTCAAAAATTACAGCATTTAAAGGGAAAACTGAAGGGCGAGGCAGAACGTCTCATACAGCATCTTAACATCTCCTCTCACAACTACGACACAGCATGGGATATCCTCACCCATCGATATAATAATGTGCATGCTCTATTTTCATACCAAATAGAGACATTCTTAAATCAGCCTAATGTGATCAAGCAGTCATTGTACGAGCTCAAGCGTCTTCACGACACTACCATGGAGACTATACACGCGATTCACAACCTGGGAGTAGACACTTCCACGTGGGATCCCCTGTTAGTTCATCTTATTGCGAAGAAATTAGACGCTGAAACCTACAAAGATTATAAGGAATTCCGCCGGTCGCCGCGGGAATTGCCGAGCTTCGATGAACTAATGAACTTTATTGAGAGCAAATTCGTCGCGCTTGAACCGATCAACAAAAAAGAGAGGGATACATTGGAAAATAAATCCACTCCGTCTTCTCAAAATTCAAGAGCACCACAATTCAAGCCCGGCTATCAAAATAGGAATCGGTTTGGGAAAAATTATCAGGCGGCACTCACATTTGCAAAAAGGTGTCCCCATTGCAAATCGGAACATGATCTATGGCAATGTAAAAGATTCCTTAATTTGCCATCAGAGGATAAAATTAAAATAATAACAAAACAACAAATATGTCGAAACTGCCTATACAAGCATTACGACAAACCATGTGTTTCGACACACCGATGTAAATATTGCAACGGTGAACATAACACAATTATTCACAACGATATGATGGGTATGCGCAATATGCAGTCATCAACGTCACAAACTGGGACGTCTACGTCACGAAGTTCATCGCCCCCTGCATCGACAATGCAACCTCTACTGCCTACCAACAATATATCGACACCGCCTAGGAATAAACAACTTAATGTGAATTATGTTGCCGCCGAGGATGAAGAAATCTTGCTAACTACTTTATCATTGAAATTAAAAACAAACGATGATACGTATATCATTCTTCGGGCGTTACTTGATCAGGGCTCCCAGATATCACTTATATCAGAGCACGCCGCTCAAACTTTGGGGCTACAAAGGCAACGTCATAACGCTTGTGTGTCCGGCATTGGCGTTTCTTCCAAATCAAGCAGAGGAATTGTTACACTGGAATGCGAATCTATTTATGGGGACTACAACTTTACTACTCAGGCGCTGGTCATCTCCAAAGTAATAAATCAATTACCAAACGCGTCGTTTAAGAAAACTTCATGGCCACACTTGCAAAATATCAACCTCGCCGATCCCGATTACAACGTATCAAAGCCCATCGACTTGTTATTGGACGCAAGCGTTTACTCAGACATTATAATGAGTGGACTTATCAAGGGTTCACCGCAAGCGCCTATAGCCCAGCAAACCAGGCTTGGCTGGATACTACCAGGCAATGTTAAGACATTTAATTGCAATGTGGTAGTAAATGAAGTTGGCGATTTATCAAGATTTTGGGAAGTTGAAGACATCAATCAGCCCCCTCAGACTCTGACAGAAGCTGAGCAATACTGCGAAATTTTTTATACAGAAACTACTCGTCGTTTGGACTGTGGCCGTTACGAAGTCGCACTCCCAATGAAACGAGACTTCGAGCAGTACCTTGGAGCCTCTAAATTAAAAGCTATCTCACAATTTAAGCAGTTAGAAAAAAAAGATGATTCATAATTCCCCACTATCAAGTGCATATCACGATTTTATGCGCGAATATGAGACGTTGCGTCACATGCGCCCAGCTGATCACGTCACCGCTATGCCTACATGTTACCTACCGCATCACGGCGTGTTGAAAATGGACTCTACGACAACTAAACTTAGAGTCGTTTTTAATGCGTCCTCAAAAACATCTACGGGATTGAGTTTAAATGATTTGATGGAATGTGGGCCTAACTTACAACAAGATCTCCAGGCTCTGATCTTAAAGTGGAGAACTCACAAATACGTGGTGACAGCGGACATAGAAAAAATGTTTCGTCAGTTTCTTGTTCGGGAATGTGATCAACCCCTACAGAGTATCATCTGGAGAGCGTCACCTCAAGATTGTCTGCAAGAGTATCATCTGACAACTATTACCTATGGTACTAAGGCAGCGCCGTATTTAGCTATGCGAACCTTACGACAGATAGCTAGAGATAATGTTGGTAAATACCCGCTTGCGGCAGATGCTATCGAGAAATGCTTCTACACAGATGATTTAATGACGGGCCATGATTCTATGATACAAATCAAGATTCTTCAAACACAATTAATTAAAGTACTCAAATCAGCTGGTTTGAACCTCCGAAAGTGGTCCAGCAATCATCCTGCACTTGTAAAAAACTTACCGTCTGATGACGCTAGCGTCCCTTTCGAGTTCAAGGATTCAGAATCAAGAAAAACGTTGGGACTCCGCTGGAATCCATCATCGGACTCCTTCACATTTGAAAATAAAATTAACTATGAAGAAAGTCAAGGCAGCCATACGAAGAGAACATTTTTATCAGATATTTCCAAAATCTATGATCCCCTAGGCTGGCTATCTCCTATCACTATCAAAGCCAAAATATTATTTCAAAGGACATGGCTTTTAGACCTGAAATGGGATGACAACTTACCTTCAGATATACTTACCGAGTGGCAGCAGCTCCGTGATGATCTAAAAACTATCAAAGACATTAGTATATCAAGATATTTAGGAGATAAAAAATCGTATATGATCCACGGCTTCTGTGACGCATCCGAAAAGGCGTACGCGTGCTCTATTTACGCGGTAGCGAACAACGATAAAGGAGAGTTCACATCCCGCTTAATAGCTGCAAAGACAAAGGTGGCCCCACAGAACAAAACATTATCATTACCGAGGCTGGAGTTACTGGGTGCTCTGCTTTTATCTCAGTTAATGAAGAAGGTCATTGACTCCATCGGTACTGAAAACATAATCATGTATGCATGGACTGACTCCATGGTTGTACTCGGCTGGCTTCAAGGCGATATCTCAAGATGGAAGCAGTTCGTCGCTAACAGAGTTCGACAAATCACCGAAATAATACCAGCATCCCACTGGCGTCATGTTAGATCTGGAGACAATGCTGCAGACTGTGCCACACGAGGATTAACCGCCATTAATTTGCGACAAAAGCTGTGGTGGGAAGGACCCCAGTGGCTTACATCATTCGAACCTAGTGACATGACCCCAGTGAACATTGAAAATCCGATACTTGAAACAAAAAAGAAGCATGTAAACGCAGCTTTACATCAAAACCTAGATAATTTTATAATTCAATTATTAGAAGACTGCAGTTCATTTACCCGAGTGACACACATAGTCGGATGGGTCATACGTTTCGTGACTCAGCTGCGCAATCGACAAGTCGCATCGAAAAATGCAACTACAAGTAAAAATAAATATGTACTCTCAACGACAGAAATACACTGCGCAAAATACTGTACAATAAAGTCAGTACAAGCAGTGGAGTTTAAGGATGACATATATCAATTAAGAAAAAATTATCATGTGAAAAGTAACAGTAAATTATCTTGTCTCAATCCCTTCCTAGACGACCAGGGAATACTGCGAGTCGGCGGACGATTAAATAATGCAAAAATAACTTATGCAGCGAAGCATCCTATACTTTTACCTACACATCATCGGTTGACTGTACTTATTATTCAGCAATCGCATATTACGACACTTCATGGCGGACCTAAGCTCACTCTATCACATGTTAGACTGAACTACTGGATACCAAGTGGAGTCCGCACCGTGAAGAAACAAATCAGACTCTGTGTCAAGTGCAGAAGATACAGTCAGGAGACGAAGCAACAGATCATGGCTGACTTACCGACACCTAGGGTGACTCCCGCTCGCCCATATATGAACTGTGGCGTGGACTTTTCGGGTAGCGTAGATATCAAGGCCAACAAAGGCAAGGGCATCAAGACTGTGAAAGGTTACGTCGCCGTCTTCGTCTGCCTAGTTACTAAGGCAGTTCATCTTGAGTTGGTAGGCGATCTCACCACAGCCGCATTCCTTGCTGCATTTCGTCGTATGTGTGCGCGACGAGGTACCCCACGACATGTTTACTCCGACAATGGCACCAACTTCGTCGGCGCGGCTAGAGTACTGAATAAGGAGTATAAGGCGATCCTGGAGACTTTGGATAGTAATTTTGAGAAGGACATCAATGACATGGGAGTCACATGGCACTTCAATGCACCGTCATGGCCTAGTGGGGGGGGGGGGGGTGGGGGGGGGGGCTATGGGAAGCAGCAGTAAAAAGTATGAAGTTTCACCTGAAACGTGTGTTGGGTGACCAGAAGCTCACCTATGAGGAATTTATCACTTTACTCCATCAGATCGAGGCGTGCATGAATTCCCGCCCCCTCTGTCCACTCAGCGAAAGCCTGGAAGAAGTTGACATATTAACACCGGGTCATTTCTTAATCGGAGACTCGCTGTTATCCAGACCTCAGACTGAACCTGAAAACATAAACTTACCTGCTAGGTGGCACCTGGTTCAGAGCATGAATAAGGCGTTCTGGAAGCGATGGTCCTTTATACTAATACTTACAGCAACTTCAGTAGAGGTCAAAGTGGAGGATACCTGAAAAAAATCTGCAAATCAATGACATTGTCATAATTAAAGAAGACAATCTGCCGCCCGGCAAGTGGGCGATGGGTCGAGTTTGCGAAGTACATCCTGGGAAAGATGGACACATACGAGTTGTGACCCTTAAAACTCACAACAACATTATGAAAAGATCCATAAACAAACTTATCATGTTGCCTGTTTATAATGACACGCAGCCTAATAATCCACAAACTTCAACCACAAGTCAAGCCGAAATTTCAAACTCAAGAAGCCGCCGGCCACAGAAAACACCATCAAGCTTTCATTTTGTGTCCATGGCCTTACTGCTTCTCATGACTTTGATATCCCCAAGCTTTCAACAAACCGCTCTGTCCCTTAACATTACCGATAAACAAACTCAACAGAGCCTATATTTTGATCGAATCACTGAATTACAACACATAAAGGATGAATGGAGATTAATAATTTACTATAATATGACTACCTATTGGGATGGATTATCGAGTATTAAGTATAAATACCTTAATCATATCAAGACAATGTGTCATAGCCAATACGCTCAGTACGAGAGTATTGTATTACAGCTGGAACACGAAATGCAAGAGATAAAACACTTTAACAGTCTAATTAGAGTGCAAAATAATAGAAGACGGAAACGTGGACTTATCAACGGTATTGGCTATATGGCCAATTCACTCTTCGGTGTATTGGACGAAAGGTTCGCCGAGCAATATCGAGAAGATATCGAGAAGATCACGCAAAATGAAAATCATTTGCAGAGTCTCATTAAAAACCAGACCTTGATAATAGAGTCTCAATATAACATTCTGCGTCGAAATGAGGGGACTATGAACTCGCAACTCACTTTAGTTAACCAACATCTGGCAAACATATCTATAAAGATCAGCAACATGCGCTCTGATGCTGAAAATAAGGCTTATATCACTACGTCAATACTCGCTGTAAATATCATTATTTCCAACCTGCGGCGTATACAAGAAAGTATAATAAATACTGTAATGGACATCAACCACGGCCATATCGATGCCCATCTCTTACCGCCAGAACAGTTAGAGGAGCAGATCAGCATCATCCAAGGACAACTTCATGGACATCTTACATTGTCCATCGATAAATATAACATTCGACAGCTGTATAAAATGATAAAAGCAAGAGCGAGAATGCACAAAGATTATCTCATAATAGAGGTCAGAATACCGCTCGTAAGCAACGAGATTTACGAGTTAGACCGGATCATCACGATCCCACTGCCACGTGGAGATAAAGTGCAATATACTATACCTACATATCCGTATATTGCATTTAACATAAACAGAGATTCCACATTCTTATTAACAGAAAGCGATGTGCAGTCCTGTTTACAGATACCAAATAAGGTTATATGCTCTATAGATACACCTATATATGAGCTTAAAACAAAACAATCCATTTGTGACATCAAATTACTGCATACAGAGGAGCCCGCTCACTCGCAGTGCACGGTGCAGCTATCACTTTGCAACGCCGATAAGTGGATCAAGTTACACCGACAAAACAGCTGGCTCTACTCGTGTTGTAAACAATGCCATATACGCGTGTATTATGCAACCGGTATGGAGATAAGAACACTACTAGGAAACGGCATACTAAACCTAGGTCAGGACTGTACCATAAAAGGCGAAATGTTTACAATTTTCTCCCATCAAAACTACTTCAGTCACACGGAAGGACATCCTGATGAAATCAAGGTTCACATCACTATTGAACGCTACTATCAATACCAGTGTGTCCAACGACAAAGTGCCCATCCAGGAAACTGATCCACAAATTTGGAATCAGAGGAAAGCACAGATCGATCAACTTAAGTTAGACTCGTCTGAACAACTAAACGTTCATGACGTGCACCACTACGTGCTACTGTACATCCTGCTGGCTGGCCTGGCAGCCGTGGCCATCGTATGGAACTTTCTAGAGACCCATAACACCGTATATAAGGAAACGAACGGGGCGATCGCCAATAAAGAGACCCTAGTCTCTCAGTCGCCCCCCTTTAACGAGGTCTTTCGCATGTACGGTAAAAAGAAAACCCCGTACCCAATGCTGCTAGATGTCTTACACAACACACCAGAAGGTATGGGGATTTTACAAAATCTCGACCTACGCAGGGCTCACCTCGCTCAAAATAGAGCCCCCACAAGCGTGGCGTTGTCGTCAATGCCACCGTTGACAATGTTACGGGCACTCGGTCCGTTACTATCATGCCCACCCCAGATGCGTAAAGTGCTCGGGGGATCACGGCACAGTGGACTGCGAAAGAGTCCGCAGTGCGGAGAATGAGACGCAGGCGGCCTGCGTACTTTGCGGACAAGAAGGCCATCCCGCCAACTGGCAGGAGTGCTCAAAAGCCCCCAAAGCAACCAGAAACGCCTGGGGCCCAAAATCCCCGCAAAGCTCCGCCCCCCCAAATACGCACAAATCGTGCCCCCCAGGCGCCGGCGCCTACCGCTCCTCCTACCCTAATGAGCAGCTGCCTTCCCCCCTCTGCAGCAGAGACAGCCGGTGTCTTGCTCAGAAGAGAAATATGACAATTAATAAGTGTTCAAAGTACCGCCATGTAACCGAAAGGTTAAGAAACGCGCCCTTCCTCGTGCGCTACTTCTCCTCGCGTTAATATAGGTAGTATCAATAAGAAAATAAAACCCGATCCCTCACTATCGCGTACTATAACGCCAACGGCAAATTTCCCGATGTAAAACCCCTCATCCAGGAGTTTCTTACAACACATCAGGTGGACATTTTCCTCGCCCGAGAGACCTCTTTGAAGCCCCAAGAGCGCAGTCCTCGGATAGCAAATTACAACACCATCCGTAGTGATAGATTACACACCCAAAAGGGTGGCACCGTAATATATTACAAAAGGTCACTTCACTACATCCAGCTAGATCCCCCAGCTCTTACCAATATCGAGTGCCCAGTCCTCCGGATAGCCATGACCGGTCATGCGCCTATCAACATCGCCTCGATTTATCCCCCCTGCAAATAGACGTTGCTCCGTAGCGACCTCGAATCCCTCTTTTGTATCTAACTCCACCATTTTGGCTGGAGACTTTAATAGCAAGTCATTTCGTTGGCACTCTGTCACGGACTCGGCCAATGGACTTATCCTAGAGAGACGGACTCTCGAATGGAGTGCTCAAATGCCTCCCACAGACCCTCCTCCTCCTCCTCGTGAGCATCTTTAACGCATGTGTTGCTAATTGCACTTTCCAGCTGTCTGGAAAGAAGCAATCATGATCGGGATCCCTAAACCAGGCAAAGATCTGAAGAACCCTCCTCCTACCGGTGAACTGCATAGGCAAAATCTATGAACGTCTCATCCCCGTTGAACAGTCTGGATTTCGGGCCAAACACGCGTGTCACCACCTCACCGAGAAACTGGGGACGACCTACGGGAGCACTCTTCTTCGATGTAGCGAAAGTCTTCAACGTCTGGCATTCAGACTTGATATTCAAGTTGATCAACTTGGGCCTGCCGGATCTCGTGCACATCATTCGAGACTTTTTGTCGAACCGGACCTTCCGGTACAGAGAAGGATGTCTCTCGAGGCCCCGTCCCATACATGCCGGCGTCCCACAAGGCGCTGTTCTCTCGCCATCCCTTTGTGCGCTATACACAAGCGACACCCCAAATGTAGAAGTGGCACTATTCGCCGACGATACGGGTCTACACGTCCAATCACATCACCCGGTCATCGTGAATCGTCTACAGAAAGCCGCAGACTTTTTTTTTTCAAACTTAGATTTCTCTATCATACATGTGGAAATGTAAAAGAAAAAGACAAAATAAGATAATACGACGTATTTACCCGTTAACGTTCTGAAGAACCGTCAAAGGAGTCTTGCAATCAGCTAACACAGCCTCTGTCCTGGCGTCTAGTGGAGTCAGTTCGTCCAGGAGTAAAACTTAATTTTTCTCTTTCATACATAAGGAAATGTAGAAGAAAAATACAAAGTAAGATAGTGCGACATATTTAATTACTTACCTCGTTAACGTTCTGAAGAACCGTCAAGGGAGCCTTGCAGTCAGCTAACAAAGCCTCTCTCCTGGCGTCCAGTGGAGTGAGTTTGTCCACGCTGGCCTTGAGCGCGTTGTGGGCGGCAGCAAGCTTGGTGTTGCGGCTCGTCACTTCAGCCCCGCACGTCGATATCATCTCGCGGAGCAGTGCTGACACGTTCTCCACCTGTGTGTTTATAAAATTAAAATTGGTTGTCTGTAAAGTCGGTTTACGGATGATAATTTTACGTGATAATCGGGAGAGATAGATACGTGATCCTTATCCTTACTTTCTTACTTATATTATAAATGCGAAAGTGAGTTTGTTTGTTTGTTTAATTGTTTGTTTGTTACGCTTTCACGCCGTAACTACTGAGACAATCATCATGAAATTTTGCATACAAGTTCACTGGAGTACGGAGAAGGACATAGGCTACCTTTTATCCCGGGAAAAAGTACTATTCCCGAGGGATCGACATTGACGCGGGCGGAGCCGCGGGCGAAAGCTAGTAGATAATACTACTACATGGCATTCATAGGTGGTTTAAAATTATTTATAAAGATTCGTACGTGACGTGTACGTACAAGACCTTTGCCCAGCAGTGGGAAAAAAATAGGTGAAAGTAGACTACAGGGACTTATGTGTAGCTATAAGAGTTTATGTTACAACGAAGCAATACGAAAAGAAAAAAAAAATGATTTATTTGCCAAGACACCCCTCTCCCCAGCATGAGATCGGGTGAAAGGTCGTAAGAGGCGACTTAGGAAATACGAGCTAAATAAAGCTCATAAACATCAATGAGACCTCTCTAACACTTCTGGCTAGCGAGGAGAGTGTAGGCCAAATCCTCTGTCTGATCTGGCCAAGTATGGCTCCGGTAGTACAGAGAGGGTCATGCTCCTGCAGTGGAGACTAAAAAGACCTGATGATGATGAGGATGATGAGGTATAATATTGCTACCCATTAGCTATTACGAAATAAATCCAATAAATAAAATGTAATTTACAAAATTATATGAAGCATTCAAGCAAAGATGTCTTCAGGGTCGGCAACGCGCGAGTGGCACCCCTGGTGTTGCAGGCGTCCATAGGCTACGGTAACCGCGCACCATCAGGTGGGCCGTATGCCTGTTTGCCTACTTAAAAGTATATAAAAAAAAAAAACATGACTCACCCATTGTTTGTCGATACTGCCTTCAGGATGCAACATCTCCATAAGAGATTCCTCCACTGGCGACACCTGCAGTGAGTACTTCTGAGACAGGGTGCATGCCTGGGAGCGAACAATATTTATATATTAATGAATTTAGTTTTACTAGAGTTTTATTGGTCAGATTTGCGGACTAGTACCAGTCTGTTATAAAACTATTATCGGGGCAAATGTTAGGGGTAGCAATACGAAATTTTTGCTTCCCTCAACAAAGAATTTATTTATTATCAAGTAATATAGTGAAAGCTAAATATGATTAATAAATATTTGACTATAATAACAATTTCTATATTGCTGTCCAGTTATTTATCTCGAACTGCAGACTTACTCGCTAACTTTTGATAACTACGGTATACAACGTTTTAATCGTCACTTAAAAATACTGTCGTGAAGCTCTTAGAATGGAATAGTCTTGAACTTTTTCGAATATCGTCTGTTGCGCTCATACATCTTCCATCCTGCTCACATATATTTTGGAATGTTCTGGCTGTCGTGACCGGAAGTATATGGAACTTTCTAGAGACCCATAAGACCGTATATAAGCAGACGTGGCGAACGTCCGCTCGAATCACCCAAGATAGGCCCTTCTGGCAACGTAACTATCGATCTATAAGGCAAAAGATGAGAGTTGCTGGTCTCCAAAGCAAAAGCAGCTAAACAAAGTAAGCTTCACGTGGGAATCGAACCCACGACCTCCGGGTTTACAGGCAAACGCCTCAACCACTGGACCACGGAGCGACAGACTCAATTAATTTAGAGGTCGCGGCGGGGAGGTGAAGTTAGAGGAAGTTGATAACGGCAGACCTTCTCCCAGTGCAGTAGAGCGGTCCTGGCGGTTCTCGCTACCCGCTGCGCGGGCGCGGCGTGTCCGGCGTGTCCGGCTTGTCCGGCGTGTCCGGGCGGCGCGCGCTGTGCGGCGGCGCGGCGCGCGTGCTCGGCCAGCGCGCCCGCGGCCGCGCACAGCCGCGACGACTGCGCGCGCGCAGACGACCACGCCCCCTCCAGCCCGCGCACCAATGACTGCAGCGCCGGGTTGGCGCCCGCTCCCCATTTCACTCTGAAAGAAAACATTTCGTTATTTTTATGTTCTAGGACGGCAAACAGGATCCCAGCTTCCTTGGACCATATGGAAGTGCCTTAATCGCCTCCGCACTGGGGTAGGGCGATGCCGACATAACCTGGCGAAATGGGGCTTTATCCAACAGGCGGAAGTGCAGTGTCAGTGTGGTCACGATGACCAGACCATGTTGCACCTCCTTTCGTGCCCTCTGTGCCCCACCAGCTGCACCAAAGAGAATCTGTACATTGCATCCGAGAATGGTGTCAGAGTCGCCACATACTGGAGAGACAAAACCTAATCCCTTGAACCATCGAAACGAAAAGATCAATCAATCAATCAATCAATCAAATATTTATTGCTCTCAATAATATTACATAATGTTAAATACAATCCAATTGTGGGTGGTGAGTAACATTATTTTGTCTAGTGTAACATTATGGGCCTAGTATAGGCAGGTCAGGGATGCGTTCTCAAGAGCAGTGACCTCACAATCTATAGTCACAATAATTTCATTAGTAATATGAGTAAGCAGTTCGAGTACAATGCACCCAAGGTATCGATTCTGAACTCTATTGTCAACACATCCATATCCCCCAATTTTACCGAGCAACTTCCAAATTATGATCAGGTTTATCATCAGCTTAAAAATCAAATCGACGGCATAAAGGAACAATCTCGGGACCATTTCAGTGTACATGATGTACACCACTATGTTATCTCCTATATCACTATCAGCAATCTTCTAGCCATTGGTCCTATCATTATTTTCCTAAAATGTCGAAAGTCTCGACGCGCGCGCGCAGCAGCAGTTCCGCAGCCTCAGGCGAGGCCGCCACAGGAGGAGGAGCCGTTAGGATATCGTTAGTGAAGTGCATGAAATGTGTGAAGTCCCCAGTGAATTAAGACAATCGATTCTTAGTGTTGATAAAAGTACGTCCCCCATGTTTAGTCGCCAGTCAGTCCAATTTAAAGTTCCCAGTGAATAGTGCGTAAACATCGGAATTTAAACATTCGTTTTATAATAATACAATTAAACAATTTTACTTATTTAAATCATTTATGATCTATTTTATCATGTAAAATCATTTTATATCATTTAAATTAGTTGAATCATTATACTTTGTTAACAATAATTTCCATATTTAGGTTCATATATGTATTGTATATGTCTGCCCGTGTCTCTCTCTTGAGTAGGCAGGATGTACGGAACACCGTACATTTTCATCGAACCCTAAACCATTGTATGTAGCAATCGAAATTACAATTAGCGTATGCGGCAGTTTCGCCGACTTATGTATCATTTAATAGATTTAATTTAGTGCAATATATCAATTCACTCAATTCGGTTGTTTATATCATCACCCCGAAACAACCCTTATCAAGATCATTTATCATCAGTGTAAGGACTTACAACCCTTACAGGTTTAATTAAAGTTTGTCCTGTCCATTTTATTAAAGCCTCTTCAAAAGAAGAAGGACGGAAAAAGAGCAAACGAGTCACCTGATGGTAAGTGACCACTGCTATGGACAACTGCAACACCAAGGTGTGGCAGGTGCGTTGTCGGCCTTTCAAGGAGTTGGGGGAAGGAAATGGGAAGGGGAGGGGGAGGATGGGCCATTTAAAGATAACCAAAAAAACTAGGATAAATACGGACAAATCTTCTTGTTTCTGACCTCAAGGATGATGATGTCGAGAGGGAGCGGAGAGCGCTGACAGTAAGAGCAAACATTATAGCTCGGAGATTTGCACGTTGCTCGAAGGAAATGAAATTAACTCTCTTTCGAACATATTTCACGTCCTTTTATACATGTAATCTTTGGGCTACTTACACTAAGAAATCATACGGCGCTCTCCGTGTCCAATATAACAATGCATTCAGAGTGCTGATGGGGTTACCTAAATTTTGCAGTTCTTCAGGGATGTTTACAGAAGCTAATGTGGATTGTTTTATGCTACAATACGGAAGCGATGCGCATCCCTGGTACGCATAGTACGGACTAGTCCCCAACAGCATTCAAAGTTCAAAATTTTCAAAATCATAACATACATATATCACTAGCTGACCCGGCAAACGTTGTTTTGCCATATAAATAATTAGATGTTTGCCGATTCTCATAGATACCGGATAAGCACAAAAAATTTCATCAAAATCGGTCAAGCCGTTTCGGAGGAGTATGGCAACGAAAACTGTGACACGAGAATTTTATATATTAGATTTTTAAATTTCAATTGCTGTTATTTCCAATAAGGGGACAATCTTGTTCAAGGATCGATCTAAATTATATTAATAGTTTTGATGTATTTAATTAATTCAGTTTTGAAAATGTGTCAATTTTCACAATTTCGTGCAGTACCGTTATAACCACACCACGCTACCGGCAAAATTCATTTCTGCTAGTAGCATGAATGGGCCGGCTCGTCCGGGGAAGTACCACACTCTCATAGAAAATCAACGTTTAAGTAGAAGTTTTAACTCTTCTATGCTTCGTTCGGTGAATGAGAGAGCCGGAGGCTCATTCTACCCCCATGTCCTTTTCCCAACTCCTGGATATGCCAGCAACGCTCCTGTAACACTCTGGTGTTGCAGTTGTCCATGGGCAACGCAGATCGTTTATCATCAGGTGCCTCGCTCGCTCGTTTGCCGCTCTATATCATTAAAAAAAAATATGGTTTCGCCCGTACCTTTGGGGAGTTGCTTGGCGGAATTTCGACAGACTGCAGGGTTTTTAGTTTTGGATTGTTTTGCAAATTGCTTCAAGTGGACTTTACAATGTGAAATCGGTGTAATTTGGTGTTATAAATGCCCATGTTTATGAACAATGTGTGGAATAACTGAAAATAAAGTGTCATGGTGCGGCTGTAGTGAGATTTACATAGCTGGCTGGTGGTCACTCGTCTTACTGCGACGTCTATGATCAAACCGGTGGATTCGTGGGAATCGTCGCCAGGGAATCAAAGAAAAAAGAATTAAATCACCATTTCGTTGATAAGACGTAGAAAAATATGAAGGGGTAAAGGCATAGAAAGCCAAATGCCGTAAAAGAAATAGTAAAAAAGCCGTACCGTTGGTGCGCGGCGGCCACGAGCGCCTGCGTGGCGAGGCTGGCGGCCGCCAGGCGCTCGGCCGCGGCCGCCAGCTCGCGGCCGCGCCGACACAGCGCCGCGCGCGGCTCGCAGCCCGCGCGACCCACCACCTGCGACAACATTGTGACGAACATTCTAACATTTATTCTAATTTAAAATATGTAATGAAAAAGAACTCGGCCACAAGTAGGTTTCGAACCCACGTCCCTTAGGTTTACGCCCTATGTTGGGGTTCACCCTAAATTATAAGAGTTTAGTCGCTCCAAGAATATTTATGGATAGATTCTGGTTTGAATGGTTCTTTGCGAGATGATCAGTCACGGACACTTGGCCAGAAGAAGAGACAGTCGTTGGACCAAAACAGTGACGGAGTGGTGACCGAGAGCGGGGAGAAGACCAGTCGGCTAAGTGGAAAACAGTGGATGAGACTAGCACAGGACCGTAGAGAATGGCGTAAAAAAAGGGAGGCCTATGCCCAGCAGTGGGCTGATGTGGGCTGAAAATGATGATGATGATGATCAGTCACACACCCGAGTTGGTAATTAAAATATTTATTGCACTTCACTAAAATATATTTAAATTGACTAAGTTTATAATATGGTAAAATTATTATAAATGGTTGTAATGGTTTGAATACGCGAAAGAAAATGGTTGTCGCCAGTTGGTTGGTTTATGCGTACTAACTTTAATTTTGGTATAAAACTCAAGTTATGAATTTCTGCTGATCGCGTGACATAGATATTATTGACGATTGTACTGTTCGAATACATAGCCTCGAACACCCTAAGTGTGATACCATTACACCACCGTGACTTCGAATCACCGCGTCGAATTCTTTCATCACACATAACCCGTAGGGTATACGCATTTCAAGCATGCGTACTTGTTCATTCAAAGATTTATTCGAAAAATAGGCCTTTTTAGGCACTTTTTCACGTCATTTCACATTTGAAATAATACTTAGGTATTAAATGATATTCAAATTATTAATTATTGTTCAAATTAGATTCAATTGCTACAAACTCTACTAGCGTTTCGGAACCGACCTCTGCAGAGAAGAGAAGCTTGTCTGTAAGATCGGTTTAGCGGAGAGACTTCGAGATCCAGTGGTTTGTTGCCGCTTTTTCTGCACTCCGTTTTGGAAACGGCATTAAAGTTAACCATAAGAAAACTTTTGACGTCAACAATTGTTGAGAAGTGAAATATGACAATTGATAAGTGTTCAAAGAAACCTATATTATATGTTTTGTAAGCCGGTGGTCCCGGCTGCTATCTGGTAGTCGTTAAAAGAACCACGTCAGAGGTCGAGAGGTGGTTCCGAAGAACTCTGATACCAGGGGATGTGCATGGTCGATTGACCGTGACACCTACTCGAAATGATGATGATTGTCTGATAATAAAGATGATTCCGTGCTTCGGAAGACTTGTTAAGCTGTTGGTCCCGGCTGCCATCTGGTAGTCGTAAAAGGAAACACGTTAGAAGCCGAGAGGCGGTTCCGAAGAATTGACACTAGGGTCGATTGACCGTGTCACCTACACGAAATGAATGTATGAGCAGAAAGAACTTTAACACCAGGATGTGCATGGTCGATTGGCCGTGACATCTACACGAAATAAATAAATAAATATATACGGACAAATCACACAGATTGAGCTAGCCCCAAAGTAAGTTCGAGACTTGTGTTATGGGATACTAACTCAACGATATTATATTTTATAACAAATACATATATAGATACACATCCAAGACCCAGGCCAATCTGAAAAAGATCATTTTCCATGTTGACCTGGCCGGGGATCGAACCCGGTCACTCCGTGTCGCAGGCTAGCGTGTTGACCGCTGCGCCACGGAGCTAGAAATGAATGTATGAGCAGAGAACCATGGGGTAAGTCATGGTCAAAAAGCACAAGAAATTTCATAAACTCGATACTGGTCAATACATGCGTCATCATCATTTCGAGTAGGTGTCAATGTCAATCGACCATGCACACCCTGGTGTCAGAGTTTTTCGGAACCGCCTCTCGGCCTGTGACGTGGTTCATCATCATCAATACATGCGTAAAAGCCGTAAATAAAAGAAAATGTGTGTTACGTCGGGATGTAGCTGCGCGTGCGCCAGCAGCCGGAGCCTGGCGGCGTGCGCGGCGGCGGCGGCGCGTGCGTGGTCCCTCAGCAGCGCGGCGGCGCGCTCGCGGCGTGCCCGCGCCGCTTGTAGCGCCGCCGCCAGAGCGCGCGCTCGTTCCAGCCGCGCGCCGCGCACGCCGCACATACACGCCGCCTTCTCGCACAGCGACTCCAGCGACACGCTCCACGATGCCCCTGCACATCAACATCAGGTCCTTTTTAGTCTCCACTGCAGGAGCACGACCCTCTCTGTTCCACTAGAGCCATACTTGGCCAGAGTAGCCAGAGGACTTGGCCTACACTCTCCACGCTGGTCAGACGGGTTGGAGAGGTCTCACAGATGTTTAAAAGCTTCGTTTAGCTTGTTTTTCCTAAGTCGCCTTCTACGACATCCACGGGAAGACTTGGAGTGGTCCTATTCTACTCTGCCGGATACCACACGGCTGTGCCCCTGCACATATCCGACCTTATTACAAAACGCGGACTAACCTTAGTACTTGGTTTAAACCATGATACGTCCAAAACAAATTAACAATGACAGTTGACTAAACGTCAAAGTGACAAGTGTCGACTTATTTTGAACGGTTAATGGTTTAAACCAGATACTAAAGTTAGTCCTCGTTATAAATAAGACTGATCAAGTTTACTGAAATCAGAAACAGAGTGTTGTCACGGGTGTTATCCTCAACTACCCGTCCGGTAGTAGCAGGTATGGCATCAGGTACGCGCCCGGCCTCCCGAGCTACTACTTGCTTTTCCCCCATTTATCCGAGTAAGTAGTATCCCAATACCTTAATCCCCTTTCCAAATCAACCAAATTCCTGTCCTTCCCCTTAAAAATGTATCCAATGGACAGCAGCCTCGGAAACACAAGTAGCCTAAAAATCCGCGCTCGCCAGCAATGGACTTAGGGAGAAGCGTTTGTCTAGCAGTGGGCTTTTGTGGCTGTAATGATGATGAATCTAGAGATTTTCCGCCCGCAGACAATTACGTACTTACTACCATTTGACAAAATGCATCAACCATTTGACAACATGCAACGCCATGGATGAGGGGAATAGGAAGGATAATATTTTGGCCCTAGACTTTCTATTACGGCCTTCCATTAACCATTTTGCTCTTGACGAGGCACGAGGCACGAGCTTGCCTTAGATATAATCCGCCACTGACTGAATTCTAAATTTCTATATTAACGCTAAGGAAAAGAACAGGGAAACATTGTTTTAAGTAGTCAGCATATTAATTATTGTCTCTTACTTCAATTCTAGTAGTCTATAGTCACAGATTACTTTATAATGTTCCACATTATAATGCTTAAAGATCCTATGTGTTTTCAACTCACCAATTTCTTTCTGTTCCACTTCAGCGTGTAAGTCAAGTTGGGCACGACGCAACAACAGACAAAGCACCGACGCGAGCGCACGCGAATGCACGCCTAGCACGCAGCGCAATACGTACTCTGCCGTGAATCTGAAAACATTATCATCATCATCGGGGCGTTTTTCCCGGGGCCATCCTCAGCTGTGATGAGTCAAGATCCGCCGCAATTCATAATAATGAATTTATGCTATAATATGACTTGATTAAAGTTTTTAGAGTCAGCTGCTTGCCTGTTGAAGGCGTCAGACAAGCAGCGGACGCCTTTTTCTTTGGCCCAATCAAAGGAAAAGGCGTCGGCTGCTTGCCTGACTCCAGAACCACAGATAAATCCCTGCGAAAATGCAAGTATTTGCCCGCATCGGGAATTGAACCAGATGCCCCAGTGTCGCATGCTAGCGTGTCAATCATTGCGTCACGGAGGCAGTCTGATTGGAATCTCAGAACATCAGTAGCTTTATGTTTTAGACAGAACAAAACAAATCAGAAATTTTATGGTACGTCTAACCTTCTGACAGGCTTGCAAAGAGCAGCATCATCGTATACAGTAAGCGGACCGTTTCCATTGAACGCTCGGGCCATGTTGACGCACATAGCGAAAACTTCCGCCACGGTTTGGATGCGACGCACGAGGAAAATGTCTTCGAGGACCGAGCGAAGTACCGGGTTTTGTAGAGCCGCCTGGAAGGGAAAAAACAAAAAGAAAATTAAACCACAGTTACTAGCCAACATACCAAATAATCATTGGCAACCAGCTGTAAAAATACTGCCTCCTATGGCGCAGGGGTTAAAGTTTTCAAAGACTGGCTTCAGTGTTATGCATGACAGGTATTAGTCTGGTTTCAGTGTTAAGCATGATAGGTATTAGTCTAGGGAACAGCCCTGTACGCTACAAGCTTGGAGTGGCTCGGCGACTCTGCACCCTTTGCGCCCCGCTGTCCATCATGATTTACCCGACACATCCTGTACCGTAAGTAAAATGCGCAGTCATTAAAATGTCCACAAAAGTATTGAAATATACCGAAGTCAAGTTAGTAATTTACCGTCGAAGAAAGTTCGTGCTAACAGGAATTCGCCAAACGAGAATATTCATTGCATCGCTGATGTGGTCAATCCCCCTTGAACCCGGCGGCCGCGACCAGCAGTGTAGCGAGACCACTGGTCGGACCAAATTGAATTTTAGTCAACTGACTACACACCAACATATGCATGGCATCGCTGATATCTTCAATCTTTCTTCAAGCCGGCAGCGTGGCAAGCTGATTAATCTATCAGCTCTCTTGCATGCATCGCAACTGCGGCAAATAGCCCGTTGAAGCCCATGGTCAACATAAGGGCTGCCGATTGACCTTTGGCCTCGTAGTGAGACCACAGCTAAGACCAAAATGGACCTTACTAATCTGTCCACTCACCGACATATGCATGGCATCGCTGATATGATCAATCTTCCTCCAAGCCGGCGGCGTGGGCAGGCTAATATGATCAGCCAGCTCCCTGGCACGCAGCTCCACAGCTGCGAATAGTCCATTGAAGCCCATGAGCAGCATGCGGCCCGCGGATTGACCCTCAGCCTCCGGCGTGGACGCGGAGAGAAGGGCCTCGTAGCGAGAACGCAGCTCAGATGCGAGAACTTGGGCACCTGTGTTCGGGGACTGGTAGAGAAGACAAAAGTATTAGTATTTATCATACAAGCTGTAACTTACAACACATAAGACGAAAATTGGAATCGCTCTCAATCGGCAAATTGATGGCGCTCATGAAAGCTGAAAATCTATCAGGACATAAATATGTTTTTGCCTAATTATATCCTGCTTAGTACATTCGTGTATTTAAGCACTTGATTCTATTAAACATTCTATTTATTTCCTTCAAAGTCTTCAAAAAGCTAGGAAAACATAAATATACTGCCGATAATTGAATTAATCGAATTACCTCCATATCCATGACCAGATATCTCAAATGCATTTCCAACTGTGCCAACAGGTCGTTTAGTGGCACCGGCGTGTTCATGATAACCGTGTTCAGCTCCGTGATCATCAGCAGCGCAGATGGATCTTCTGAGTGCACCTTCTTCAATGCTTCTGGTAATATGATTGTGCTGAAGTTATAGTTAAGTTGGACTAAATCTGCTAACAGTAAGTTGGCGTTTCGGACGCATTCCACTGCTACTGGCAAAGCAGCGTCTTCTGTTGATGCTGACTGTAGAGGCAGCAATGATAAAAGCTCAACAGCTTGCATAGATAGTGCACTCATATCGTCCAAGAACCATTCTCCCTCTCTGGATGTCAAATCCACCAGACAATCTCCGGCGCTTTGGGCACCGTTCTCTAGCATCAAATATCGTCTATTCAAATTGCAAAGCATGCTTATAGCTACGCATTCCAAAGCCGCTGCTGCTCCGTCTTCAGTCCGCACCCAGTTGCTAATATTAGCCTTCACTTCCATGTAAGCTTCTTGAGCTAACATCAACGCGTCTTGGCCTCCTTCTATTTGCAGTCTCTCTATGGCCTTAGTCAGATTCACGTTGGCTTCTGCATGAATCGCTTGCAGTCGGTAGTTGTACGCGGCGATTTGGGTAGAATCGGTATTGTTTTCGGCAAAAACTAAAGCATTGACTTGGTTGGACACTTCCCGGCAAACTTCAGGCGACTTGCTCTCCAATGCTGCAGCTAGGAACTTCCGGAACATCACGATGCGATGGTATTCAGTATGACTCTGAGGGTAGTACTGAGAGACGGCTACGTATTGCGACAGGAGTTCCAGACACGATCTGACTAGATGATGGGTCTGCTTTATGCTCTGATGTAGTTCAGTTTCCGCTTGCTCGCATTGGGATATCATCGAGCTTTGTCCGGCGTTCGTTAGGAACTCCTTGATGTTGTCAAAAATAGGCTTGTCTTCGTCTTCACTAGGTCCAGTAAATTCTTGCACCCAAGCCATCAGTTGTGGCCCGTTGAGAGCTTCATTTGTTTCAGCGAAATTCGTAATTTGCGTGTCAAAGTCTTTGAGAATTTTGACTAGAGCCTTCATGGAATCTTCGACTGCGTTCTTCGCCTGTTTGTACGACGTATATTTTTGTGAGATAGCGTACAGCGGATGGTTGTCTAGGTTCTGCCCGTACGCTTCTATCTCTTTGATCAAAGCCATTTGTTGATGACAGTCTTGAAGTCTAGTTTCCACTGCTTTTAACTCATCATGTTCTTTAAGCCAATTCTCAGCGCTTTGTTCAATTTCAGGCAGAACTGCGACATACTGCGTACTGGAACAACAAAATTGAATTTTTTATTCATAAAATAGGCATTCGCAGGCATTTCATGTCACTACAATTCTCATTTCTAAAATGTAACTAAATTTAAGAGTAATTTAATTAGGTATTGCTTAAAACTACCACCACCACGACGGTTGATTGCCTACTCGCCTAAAAGGCTTTGTATAATTTTTATTTTTTTCAAGTAATTTATATTCATCCATTCAGTCCGGTCCTGCGGAGGAAGTGGAGGGAAGGCCTTTGCCCAGCAGTGGGACACATGATGGCTCGAAATAATAATAATAAATAATTTATATTCATTTTTAGCGTAACTTGCGATATATCAATACCCAAATTCAAAGTGTGTCGAATATTATCCGCAACTGATAAATAATTCAGTGTTATCATCGGAGCCGTGCGTAATCGAGGGTGGCTTCACCCTCGCATTACCAATTATAATCCGTGCATTAAGGCTTCAATTATGCATAAAATGTTTTGATTGTGCGGTCACAAAATGCCTGGTTGACTATTTATTCCGAGGGCTAAGCTTGTCGTAAACAATTTGTTCATAATAGCTTTGATAGGTTTTTCGTTTTGTGAAACTAATGCTGCCATGAGATTAAATTAAGTACAATGCTAAATATGTTTTTATTTACATACTAGCTTTCGCCCGCAGCTCCGCCCGCGTCAATGTCGATCCCTCGGGAATAGTACTTTTTCCCGGGATAAAAGGTAGCCTTTGTCCTTCTCCGTACTCCAGAGAACTTGTGTGCAAAATTTCATGATAATCGGTTCGGTAGCTACGTCGTGAAAGCGTAACAAACAAAAAAATAAACAAACAAACAAACTCACTTTCGCATTTATAATATTAGTTAGGATTAGGATAATACATGCTTTTAATTATTCTGTCGATGGTTTACTAGCACGTATAAACGTGGGTCGTGCTCCTGTAGTGGAGACTAAAAAGCCCTGATGATGATGATGATGATAAACGTGCACATGCCTAAGATTGACGATTAGATACCACCGCTTCATGTATAGTCAACCAAATGGGAGACCAGATGGAGGTTTTTATCAAGATAATATTTTATACAAAAGCCTCCATTGAGCCACGAACTTCTCTGATCAACATGGTTGACCTTCAAACAGCGGCGAATCCAGTTCGGCATCGTTGACCTAGTCTGCGTTTGCAGTTGCTATGTTACTGTTAAGATAAATTCAAACAAGTGAGGCACTAGTCATTAGTCAGTCAGTCCGCGCTGATAACTTACGTCAACTCTCCGATATCATGCTTCAACTCCTGAGCCCTCACAGCCAGCATCGCCAACGCAGCTCTAACATCCCTTTGGCTCCTCCTGCGCTTGCCCCCTCCAGCGACCCCGCCAGCCGCCCCCCACTCCACCAGCGGATCGTATACGAACGCTTCGAGCAGAGTGAGTAGCGTTTCGCGGCCGCGCCGCATCGTGCGCAGGACGTGTTCGCATGCCAGCCGGAAGATGCCCTGAAAAGAGATAATTTATATTAGGAAAAGAGTTACAATTTTAATCATATTTATAATACAGTAAGTTCGCATTATGAATTCTAGCTTAAGAGGCAAATCTTAGAAATTTCTACAGATATTTGTTGCCTTGTGCTGCTAAAAATGTAGCGTTTTGGCCAAAAATGTTTTTCGAATCCTATCAACGCCCAAGCGGTCGCCGGCTACCGCATTTAGTATGAAAAAGTTGTTTACTCCACGAATGATGCGATATTGCGAAATTGGGACGAGTTTCTCACACACACAACAATTTAGTTTCATTATTATGTTTTGAAAGATGGGCAATAAAAATGAAATTTATATTTTTTTTATAAATTCTCCATGTAGACTGCTACACTTGGTAATACAGACGAATGCGTTTATTTACTTTATATGACAAATTAAGGCAAATTAAGAATGAAATAAAATAAATATGGAAAGCCGTGTCGTTCGTTCGCTAGCCGAGCAGTAGTGGGTGGATGTGTTCTGGACCCCGCAGCCTGCGCATCCCCTTCGTCGTCCTTGCTGCTTGACGTCGATCACTGCTCGTAGATCCTTGTGTAGATCTTAGTTACGTACACCGCTACACAGATGTCGCTAGTAGGTGCGTTGACAATAGTCAAATATTTTATTCATCGTAAGATATTTTAAATAACATTTGGTGAACGTTAAATTAAGTAACACATAATTATTTACAACATTATTATTGTTGACGTCAATAACTTACTTAGAGCTAAGTTTACGCCGCTTCCAAGGCGGAGTGCAGAAGAAGCGGCAACAAACTGCACAGCGCATATTTTATTCATCGTAAGATATTTTAAATACCATTTGGTGAGCGTTACCACCTGTAATTTATGGATGCCCCTAACGTGCACTCAATATAACTTCAAATATAGGTAAGTATCTGATCATTTTCTTGTAATTTAACACAAGAAGTGGCATGATAACATAACGTAGTGAACAATAATCGTGACAGTTTGCTCAGCTAATGGGACGCGTGACAGTGTAAACACGCGCGGATTTGCAAACTGCGGAACGTAACGCGCAGTAAATACACGTTGTTGTTTTTTTTTTTTTTTTATTATTTATTTATATCCGACGGCAAACGAGCAGACGAGCCACCTGATGGAAAGTGGTCACCGTCGCCCATGGACATCTGTAACACCAGAGGAGCTGCTGATGCGTTGCCGACTCTTAAGATACCTGTAAACACGCCTTTTGAAGGACCTCAAGTCATAGCACACAGGGAAAACCTCGGGAGGGAGTCCATTCCACAATCTTGCTATACGAGGAAAAAAACCACGTGACGCTCTGACATTTTTGGAGACCCAAGTGTCAAGGATGTGGGGATGGACTTTACTCCTGTGGCGAGCGGTGCGGTGGTAGAAAGGTGACGGTGGCACCAATTCAAAAAGTTCTTCAGAACACTCCCCATAGTATAGACGGTAAAATACACACAGAGAGCCAACGTCTCTCCGTAGACCGAGGGTGTCTAAATCGTCTGTGAGTGTGGGATCGTCGATAATACGAATTGCCCGGCGTTGGATGGAATCAAGAGGAAGGAGTTGGTATTGAGGTGCACCAGACCAGATATGAGAGCAGTACTCCATGTGGGGCCGGACTTGAGCTTTATATAACAAAAGAGATAAGTTATATACAGAGCTAGCTAAATCAAGTTTCACATGTTATGTAATAGCTTGTGAGGTCGCTGTAAAGACAGTCTGTCCAGGTGGCGAATAGTCGACAGTTTGCAGAACCAGTGCAAGTGTGGCTTCTCTCCTCAGACTATGGCGCATCTTTTGACATGTCCTAGCTGCCCAACCACCTGTACCTTGGAGGATTTGTATTCCGCCTCCAAGAGAGGTATAGGAGTGGCCCAATACTGGGCCAATAAAATTTGACATAAATTCAGTCCATCGACACGATAACAAGAAGAAGCTTGTGAGAGCTCGACTGTCCCGGCGCTCTAGTCGAGTTCCCACATATAAGGAAGTAGTAGGGAGAACAGAAGACTCGACCCACAGAAGACACAGAGATTAACTTTATTGTTACAACTTCACAACTTATATAGATATTGACTTCAATATAACATTGCCAAAAAATTCTATAAGGAATTGACAACACGTCTCATCGAGGCAACTGGTGATCCAAGAGCTGGCAGTTTTTTTGCACAACGTATCGGACTCGCTGTGCAACGGGGAAATGCTGCCAGCATTTTGGGTACTTTGCCTCGATGTGGTGCGTTGGAAGAAGTTTTTTATTTGTAAGTTATTTATAATTTTTTATTTTTATGATGTTATTAATTATGTTTAATATTAAGTTGAATTGTTTTTTAGTAAAATATAAGTTTAAAATACAAAATATAATATGATAAATGCGAAACATATAACATTAATAATTAATATGCAACATTTCATGTTTGAAATGTTGATGAAAACGCGGATATGCAGTATGCGGAACATAACACGGCGTAAATGGACGTTGTATATAGAGCTAGCTACGGCGAAATAAACTAAAGTACGGAGACCGGTAAAATGATGGAATAGAAATGGAATACTTTATTTATTATGACTCTAGCTTATATACCAAAATAATTATATACATGTACGGTACAATAGTGGGAGAAGGTCGCCGAGTTAGGAATACGTGTTGTGATGTACGTGTATTGAAATAAACATATTTAACCACCTATAGGTACATCACGTTCGCATTTCTAAGACGCCACTAGTATTGCGCTAAATTAATTTTATACATAATATTATGTACTAGCGTATGCCCGTGACTTCGTCTCCATGCAATGTCGTCATAATATAACTTAGTGAACAATACTCGTCGGAGTTTGCTCAGCTAATGGGACGCGTGACAACGTAAACACGCATTTGAGCACGGCTCGTTTGCGGGACGTAATAATAAAGAGTACAGGAATCATGTTGTAGACAAAGCAGCTAGCTAAGAGATTTACATATTAAAAGTTTTTGTTCGCGACTTCGAAAGGATTTCATCTTTTATTTGGTTCGCCATACAATTTTCTGCTCCTTATACAAAATAAATAGAGGGTTGGAGGGGCGGAAAAATATTTCTTGAGCTAAAAACCTCACTACGGATACGCATCAATTGCGTCATCGCACGTGGCAATAGTAAAATAGCCTAGTGGCGACATAATAATATTTCGGGCCAGCACTACACCTCAAAAGGTGTACGGGAGACGACAATAATGAAATAGCCTACAGGCGGCAAATGTGTAATTCCAGCACTGTAGACCCTATTACCGAGGCAAGAGGTATTGTCGTATGAATGTAAATAAGGTTTATTCTTAAGAAGAAGAAGAAGAAGAATTCATTGTCTAAAAAGGCAGTGTGTTTTAAGAATATCCTATAAGTTCTATCTATCTATAGCTCTCGGAAAGCGCGCCGCAATCGGCGAATGGAACCAATATCCGCTGCCCAGACTGCTCCAAAAATTGAGACATGATTGCTGCGCCCGGAGCCATGATTTATTCGAAGAGTTCTTATCTGTAGCTATTTGTATAAATCTGTTATGGAAGACTTAGGTTTTTTTCTACTTCTTCCGAGTTATTTATAGCCTACTAGCTTTCGCCCGCGGCTCCGCCCGCGTCAATGTCGATACCGCAGGAATAGTACTTTTTCAAAAGTAGCCTATGTCCTTCTCCGTACTCCAGAGAACTTGTATGCAAAATTTCATGATGATCGGCCCAGTAGTTACGGCGTGAAAGCGTAACAAACAAACAAACAAACTCACTTTCACATTTATAATATTAGTTAGGATTACATCTTTTATTTGGTTCGCCATACAAATTTCTACAATAAATAGTGAGTTGGAGGGGCGGTAAAATATTTCTTGAGCTAAGAACCTCACTACGGATACGCACCAATTGCGTCATCGCACGTGGCAATAGTAAAATAGCCTAGTGGCGACATAATAATATTTCGGGCCAGCACTACACCTCAAAAGGTGTACGGGAGACGACAATAATGAAATAGCCTACAGGCGGCAAATGTGTAATTCCAGCACTGTAGACCCTATTACCGAGGCAAGAGGTATTGTCGTATGAATGTAAAAAAGGTTTATTCTTAAGAAGAAGAAGAAGAAGAATTCATTGTCTAAAAAGGCAGTGTGTTTTAAGAATATCCTATAAGTTCTATCTATCTATAGCTCTCGGAAAGCGCGCCGCAATCGGCGAATGGAACCAATATCCGCTGCCCAGACTGCTCCAAAAATTGAGGCATGATTTATTTGAAGAGTTCTTATCTGCAGCTATTTGTATATATCTGTTATGGAAGATTTAGGTTTTTATCTACTTCTTCCGAGTTATTTAAAGCCTACTAACTCCGCCCGCGTCAATGTCGATCCCTCGGGAATAGTACTTTTTCCCGGGATAAAAGGTATGTCCTTCTCCACACTCCAGAAAACATGTATGCAACATTTTATGATGATCGGTCCAGTAGTCATCATCATTTCGAGTAGGTGTCACGGTCAATCGACCATGCACACCCTGGTGTCAGAGTTCTTCGGAACCGCCTCTCGGCCTCTGACGTGGTTCCTTTAACGACTACCAGATGGCAGCCGGGACCACCGGCTTAACGTGCCTTCCGAAGCACGGAATCATGTTTATTATCAGACAATCAAAAGTAGAATAAATGGGTATCTCTTGGATAGGCATGTAACATCCTCGTCTTCATCGTCACTTACCATCAGGTGAGATGGGAGACAAATGCCTAATTCAAATTTTGTAAAAAAAAAAAAAAAAAAAAAAAAAAATCAGGCGATTCAAGCCTGCAATGTCCTAACCAAACTAGAAGCAACTAAACAAAGTATGCTTCCGGTGGGGAATCGAACCCACGACCCGTGGGTCAACAGGCAAACGCCTTAACCACTGGACCACGGAGGCTGTTAAGTTACGGCGTGAAAGCGTAACAAACAAACAAACAAACTCACTTTCCCATTTATAATAGTAGTAAGGAGGTATGTGCTATTTTTATGTTTCAGCATAATGTATTAGAGTCCCGAGATGACACATTTTACTTTTCATTTCCCTCTTGACCGTTTTTTGAATGAAATGAAAACGTGTTTTTTGCAGTTAAATTGTGAAATGGAAACCTTAGTGTGTGCGAATTCGACTTCGTACTTGGCCAGTTTTGTTATTTTCTAAAGTCTGTTACGAAAAAACACGTAAAAATGCAGCATGAAGTGAAACCACATAAAGGCGTAACAAAGTCAGCTTACGTGGCGTAAGCCTGCGAGCCGCGCTTTCATTCTGGAGCATATTACTTGTTTGCGAGCTTAATGCTTTATAGGAACGAGTTAACCGGTGTTACGATCGTGGCTAACTCCAGTTTAGGGTTCCGTCCCCTAAGAATAAATTATCATCATCATCAGCTCTTTTTAGTCTCCCTCCACTACTACTACCTCCGTGGTCCAGTGGTTAAGGCGTTTGCCTGTTGACCCGGGGGTCGTGGTTCGCTTCCCACGGGAAGCATACTTTGTTTAGTTGTTTCCAGTTTGATTAGGACATTGCAGGCTTGAATCACCTGATTGCCTGATAATTAAGATCATCATCATCATCATATCAGCCGCAA
Source organism: Elegia similella (assembly GCA_947532085.1). Classification (NCBI taxonomy): domain Eukaryota; kingdom Metazoa; phylum Arthropoda; class Insecta; order Lepidoptera; family Pyralidae; genus Elegia; species Elegia similella. The sequence goes on from OX383939.1 coordinate 1,642,502, forward strand.
GAAGTCCACTGCTGGACATAGGCCTCCCCCAAGGATTTCCAATACGACCGGTTGGAAGCGGCCTGCATCCAGCGTCTTCCTGCTACCTTAGTCAAGTCATCCGACCATCTGGTCGGTGGATGCCCGACGCTGCGCTTGCCGGTACGTGGTCGCCATTCGAGAACCCTTCTGCCCCATCGGCCATCGGTTCTACGAGCTATGTGCCCCGCCCACTGCCACTTCAAAGAGCTAATCCGCTGAGCTATGTCGGTGGCCTTTGTCCTCTTACGAATCTCCTCGTTTTTGATTCGATCTCGCAGAGAAACACCGAGCCTAGCCCTCTCCATAGCTCTTTGAGCGACGTTGAGCTTTCTTATGAGGCCCATAGTAAGGGACCACGTTTCGAAACCCCTAATTCATCACTCGTAACATACATTGATTATAGACTTTTGTCTTGAGGCATTGAGGTATTTTGGACGAGAAGACACTGCGGAGCTTCCGGAACGCTGCCCAGCCGAGTCCTCAAAGCTGGAACTTCCAACCTGGATCAACTGACACAGCTTCAAGGATGGAGCTCCCAACAGATACCGATGCAGGCACAACATGGACATTCGACATTATTTTCGTCTTGTCAATGTTCATATTAAGGCCCACTTGTTGGGAAACTCCATTGAGGTCATTGAGCAGATGATTCCGTGCTTCGGAAGGCACGTTAAACCGTTGGTCCCGGCTGCCATCTGGTAGTCGTTAAAGGAACCACGTAAGAGACTGAGAGGCGGTGCCGAGCAACTCTGACACCAGGGTGTGCATGGTCGATTGACCGTGACACCTACTCGAAATGATGATGGAGGAGCGAGTTAAACGGTGTTACGATCGTGGCTAATTCCAGTTTAGGGTTCCGTCCCCTAAGGATAAATCATCATCATCAGGTCTTTTTTGTCTCCACTGCAAGAGCATGATCCTCTCTGTACTACCGAAGCCATACTTGGCCAGAGCAGACAGAGGATTTGGCCTACATTCTCCTCGCTGGCCAGACGGGTTGTAGAGGTCTCATTGATGTTTATGAGCTTTGTTTAGCTTGTATTGCCTAAGTCGCCTCTTACGACATCCATGGGAAGACTAAGGATTAATAGGGACCCTATTTCTAAGCCTCCACTCTCCGTCCGTCCGCTGTCACAGTGCTGTATCTTTCGATCCGTAAAATTTAGACATTCGATTTTTTTACTGCCGCAAAGGACCATAAAAGAAACTTAATATTTTATTTTTATGTCTTTTATCAAATAAAATAGAATACAGCTAATTAGATGTTGTAGCACAAAGGATTGATTTGAGGCGAGCTCCGTGGCGCAGTGGTTAACACGCCAGCCTGCGACACAAGGGCCCCGGTTCGATCCCCAGTCAGGCCAAGATTGATCTTTTTCAAATTGGCCTGGGTCTTGGATGTTTTTCTACATATGTATTTGTTATAAAATATAGTATCGTTGAGTTAGTATCCCATAACACAAGTTTCGAACTTACTTTGGGGCTAGCTCAATCTGTGATTTGTCCGTATATATTTATTTATTTGAGACACGTTGCTGCAGTCGAATGTACCAATTCAATGACAACACTAGAATTGCAACTACATTACTCTTTAAAAAGAGATACAAGTTTACACACAATCATCTATTCAACAGGAATATTTATTTCAAACTAAGTAAATATAAACAGTTTCCAAATAAATTCAGAGTAAACCTAGAGCACGTCGCTCTGTGTGTATACATATTTAACAAAGATATACAGCCTTTTAGAAACATATTTATTTGTTTGTAACGGACAGTGCATTTGTATCACAATAAGGCTCGGAGCACACTGAGCGTCATTTGTGCGGTTGTAAAAAACGTTCAGTTCGTTGCAAAAAAGTCGATTAATTTTGAAGCTGAAGAAGCATTCATCAAAACATACATATCGAGATCTTGTTGCTTAATATTATTTTTTCGCAATTTTAAATTTACAAATTATAGTCATCTAGCCGCATACAAGGGAAACTTGAACTTGAATTTTGATCCGTAAAGCAACCTAGTAGTGTGGTTCCACGAATCATAACATATATCAATGCGAAATTGAGTCTGTAATTTGATTGTATAACTTTCACGTTCATCATTATCATTTCGAGTAGGTGTCACGGTCAATCCACAATGCACACCCTGGTGTCAGAGTTCTTCGGAACCGCCTCTCGGCCTCTGACGTGGTTCCTTTAACGACTATCAGATGGCAGCCGGGACCACCGGCTTAACGTGCCTTCCGAAGCACGGAATCATCTTTATTATCAGACAATCAGGTGATTCAAGCCTGCAATCAAACTGGAAACAACTAAACAAAGTATGCTTCCGGTGGGAATCGAACCCACGACCCCCGGGTCAACAGGCAAACGCCTTAACCACTGGACCACGGAGGCTGTTAACTTTAAGTTAAATCAATCAAATCATTTATTAGAGGCAAAACTTGGAATGAAGTTTAAAACCATGGCCCATAACAAAATCTTAACCACTGAACCGATCATCAAAAAATGTTGAATATATGTCATGGATACTAAGAAGGATGTTTCATACTTCCAAGGGATTTTCAAACCAGCGCAAGCAAAGGCGCCAAATAAAAAAAATAATAATATAGCTCAACGTAACGACGAATCTACGATGTGCGTGTAGGGACCGAACAAGAAAATTTGTACGACGTAAAATAATTCGCGCCGCGATCGATGTGTAATGAGCCTAACATTTCAAGCGTACACAATTTGTTCGATTCTTAACGCTGTTATTGGTCGCATTACTCTGCGAGCTTCGGCAATAAATTCACTTGTTTTCTAAAGTAAACTCGACTATAGCCTTTATTATAATGTCGTCTAATACTTAAATAGATTTTTACCCCCATGACAATATTTAAATTTTGGAATAAGGATCAGTTTCAGAATAAAATCAATGAGAAATAAGTTTTTGTTTCAAAAATTTAATTTTTGTGGCAAGCCTTTTTTTAATTTTATTTATTAAGAAGACTAACAGCAATCTATTTTAAAAACTACGGGAATAAATAGTAAGCGACTTTGAGCGATTCATACTGTAATGCTTCCCTAGACAAATCAAATGAGCCCAAACGCGGTGGGTTTGCCTTCTTTAGTTTAAAAGTGCCTAATGCCACCCTCCCAATTAACTCCCTTATAAGATCAGCCGGCCTTTTTGCTAACTAAGTGTACAACGTTCTGATAGTCATTTCAAAATACATTGCGGGTTTCTTTTGATTGACTATTTTTATTTAAGATGTATAAAACGTAATGTATTTTGAAGTGACTATTAAAACGTTGTACACTAAGTTAGCAAATAGGCCGGCAGGTCTAGGGTACAATAATATTGCATTGTCATTCGACTTATATGTATAAGTACACAACATTTTATCTCAAGAATAAGTGTTCCAAAATTGAGTCGCAAGACTTGGGATTAAAGCAAACAAGATGTATTATATATAAAACCATACATTTTAAATTGATACAAGACGTACTAAATAATCCGCATGCCGTTCGAAAACTATTTTGCGATATACAGGGTTCATGTTACCTACAATTTAAAAAGCGATTGTAGTAATTCAAAGTGTATTATACCATTTATACCAGTACAATGTGAAAGACAATAAATGAAATGAAATTAATAAAATAAAAGTAACAAGTAGTATATCAAAATTAATAAACCCGGCTGGTATGCGAAGGGAAGAGAGTCATGTTACGAGGAAGGTGATGGATGGATATGAAAGATACTGGGAATCAGAATAGAGGTAGGCCAATAGATGGATGGAGTGTGTGGTCCTTCCCACTCCAGACTTCTGACTGTATGTAGAAGGGGGATTTGGGGAAAAATAAGGTAACGAAAGAGATGACGAGTAACGTGAAAATGGAAAAGACATGCTGTCTTTTCCGCCCCAGATAGAGTAGGGTATGGAGAGGAAGAATATGTCAATCATCATAACAGCCGTAAAAAGTCCAATACAAGACAGAGGCCTGTCCCAAAGATACTGAAATGAAATGAAATAGAATTTAATTGATATCATGTATCTCTCTTGAACGTCATATTATTATTTTTAATATTTACTAAATCGATAAACTACTAGCGTTTCGGAACGATCACTGCTGAGAAGAGTACGCCAAAAGAAACTCAGTCCAGTATGTTTATTTTATATATTAAATAGGCTTACTCTTGACCTTAGACTAACCCAGAGGGTAATGACAATATCTACGATGGAGCAAGCTTGCCTAGGAGATGCCTGTTCACTCTAGACTTAAAAATGTCGCGTTATATGTACTTGAAAATACTGACGCCGACAATGGGAGGAAATTGCCATACTCACCACGCTTGGCAGGCGGGTTGGCGACCGCAGTTCCTTTGGCTTCTAGTGCTTCTAACGCTGCTGCCCATCGAAAGCATTTTTAAGCTGGGCAAGGATAGTAATTTGTTTGGTTTGGAAAGAGAATGAAGGTATCGGGATACTACTCACTCTGAGGAATGAGGGAAAAGCAAGTAGCAGCTTGGGCAGCCAGACGAGCGTAACCGATGCCAGATCTGCAACCACCGGACAGGCAGTGGAGCATGACACCCCTGACCATATATTCAATATTCCACCACAACTTCTAAATCATCGAATCGATTTGGATGAATGGAGTATCCTGCTGAAAATCAGTGCTGGTCACAAATGTATCCAGCATAACACTGAGCCGTCACTTATTGTAGTAATTTTATTAGCTATACATTTTTATGTCAATGTGTTTTTGTAATTGTATTTTTGTTTGACAATATTTCGAATCCTTACATTATCCTGAGTGGCACTGGCTATATTTTTTGAACAGCAGTGTTTCATTTTTAAATTTCAATCAAACTTGTCGAACAGCTTGTTGTATAATACGTGTTATACAGCGGCAGACCACATTACTGTGCCAATACGAGCCCGATCACAAGTTGCATAGAATATGCATGAAGGAGCCGGCTGCAGCGTATTAATATCGCTCGCAGCAGTGCATAGCCTAGTGCACACAGAGTAGAAAGTGCGAGAGGCTAAATAAATAAGTTTATTTCAAAATCTCAGCGTAGAACGTGAGATGTGGTAAAAAGGTTTTTAACTGGCGACCACATACTGGCAAGCAAGCGTTGGACACCCACCGATTAAGTGGTCGTCCGATCTGATTATGCACGCAGGTGGGTCAATGCAAGGACAATCTTGCCAAGTGGGGAATGATAGATACTTCACAAAACGTTTGCGAATGTGGACACTCCTCAAACTATGGCGCACCTCCTCTCTTGTCCAGGGTACCCGAACACCTGCACTCTGGGCGATCTCCTTGCAGCATCTAAGGAAGGCAAAGGAAGGGGCCCATTATTGGGCTGCAAAAATATAGAATCTAAAGTACCATGTCACGAAAAGAAGAAGATGATCGCACAAAGGCGCAGGCTGCAGGCCGCTTCTAAAGGTTTATATTGGACATTCTAAAAGGAAATCTATGTCTAGCAGTGGTCTTCTTGCGGCTGAGATGATGATGAACTATAAAATCTTTGGGTATTAATAGTATGCATTATTTTAGCCTAGCCGAAAAACTCTAGAATTACTGGGGCTGCTTCTTTAATGGGGGTAAATTACATAAGCAGTCCCAGTAATTCTAGATTTTTTGCACAGGGTAAAGCTTGACCTCTATAGTGTCTCCTCTGTAGCGCAGTGCATAGGTACGCGGCATTATTCTGCATTTGCATAATTAATAGCTCTAGTCGTTAAGTTGAAAATTAAAAGGGCTTTTCTTTAGAAAATTGTTTTACTTGTATAGAAGATCACGACCTGTGTATGTTAGGACCGACAAATTGACATAAGGACTAAGGCAAAGAAATATTCTAAGGATCGCATCAGGTAGGCCGACCCAAAAAAAATTGCCTATTTCTTTTCAGCATGTTTAATACATATTAAAAGCTATCGGATCTTAAAAGAAACTTGGGCTCCGGATATTTAATTACTACTTATAAAAGGCACCAGTCAGGTCAGGAAACTAAAAAAAAAAAAAAATTACTTTTATGCCTTTGTACTCTTAATAGACTCGACAATCAACATGTCCTCTTTGATAAGGATCGCCCTTGACCTCTGGGATGCAATGTCCAATTTGTGGGTAATATATTATTGAAACCTAAAGGGACGTATGCTGCCTGTTGTGTCATGTTTGGATAATGAGAGCTATCGGGTGTGAATTTCCACTAGAGGCGCTATTGTACTGTAGCGTAAGATATACTAAATAATATTTATAGGACTAACACCTTGGAAAACCGTGATTTAGACGGAATTTTATCGAAATTGTTGAGACTAGACTTCTTACTTGTACTTCTTAGATTATTTTATTTTATTTACACGTATACAAGAATCGTTTGTTTAAAGTGATAAAGTGAGACATCACTTAAGTCGTGGAAGAACCACGCTATGAATGAGTCGGCTCGTCCGGGGAAGTATCATACTCTCACAGAAAATTCGACGTCAGAGTAGAACCTTTACCGCTTCTATGCTTCGTTCGGTGAGTGAGAGAGCCGGAGACCTATCCTTCCCCCTCCCCTCTTCATTTCCTTCCCCAACTTCTTGAAAGGCCGACAACGCACCTGTCACACCCACACCCTGGTATTGCAGTTGTCCATGGGCAGCGGTGATCACTTACCATCAAGTGACGCGCTTGCTCGATTAAAATGAAATGAAATTTATTTTTATTTGCCGTCCTATATTATAAAAAAAAGACAGTTTGTGTAGACAAAGGCGTTGAATATGACTGAAATGGAAAATTTTTCAGCGCGTGTCACAAAAAGCTTTAGTGAGTAAAAGCATTGATGAATTGACATTGATTTAAAACACGTTATTACGTCGAAATAAATTTTCCTTTTTAGTACAAAGTTTCCTCGTTTCAAACCACAGAGAGATTAATTTCTAAGATATATACATATGTCTACAAGTAAGACGCAGCGGCGCTCCAAAGCGCAAAGGGGTCGCAGAAAACAAGTTAAAAGTGCATCACTACTCGTTTGAGCCGGAATATAACGCTGTACGCTGCGCCCGCAAGCCTCTCGCACTGTATCAGACATGTCTTAAAAGATAATATAAATAAATACGGACAAATCACACAGATTGAGCTGGCCCCAAAGTAAGTTCCAGACTTGTGATATGGGATATTAACTCAACGATATTATATTTTATAACAAATACATATATAGATACACATCCAAGACCCAGGCCAATCTGAAAAAGATCATTTTCCTTCTTGACCTGGCCGGGGATCGAACTCGGTCACTCCGTGTCGCAGGCTGGCGTGTTGACCGCTGCGCCACGGAACTAGTAGATAATTTCTTATAAGTTATATTTTACAAATATCTATAGTAACAGCTAAAATTATGCGAATCCTTTGAGCGAAAATATAATGTCGTACTCTGCGCCGTTGACTCTTTCGTACCGTGAGAGACGTATCTTATGAGACAACTTCTTGAAGATACGCATATTTAACACCCGTATTTTCATTAAAAACTACTGTAGTGACAAATCCTTATCCTTATCCTTACTATTCTTACTATATCCTTACTATCCTTACTATAATATTATAAATGCGAAAGTGAGTTTGTTTGTTTGTTTGTTACGCTTTCACGCCGTAACTACTAAACCGATCATCATGAAATTTTGCATACAAGTTCTCTGGAGTACGGAGAAGGACATAGGCTACCTTTTATCCCGGGAAAAAGTACTATTCCCGAGGGATCGACATTGACGCGGGCGGAGCCGCGGGCGAAAGCTAGTTATAATATAATTGTAACAAGTAAGTCACGGCACTCCGCTTCATAAAGGTGACGTAGAAAATAAGTTGAAGTGCACTACTCGTTTAATTTTTTGAAATTTATAGCCTTACGGAGCGCCGTCGAGCCTTTCGTACGTAAGAGGCGTATCTTATGAGACAATTTCTTTTAATAAGATTAAATATTTTTTTGTTACACGTGCTACCCAATTTGTTTTAAACTTTTAGCCATTTTTTTCATAAAAAAAGTTTGAAATTATAGAAGGTAGAAAGTCTCTTATAGTGTGAAGGAACTCGTAGCTGCAGAGCTGCCGCCAGTTGTCGTCACGCGCTAGTTCACAGCTTTTCCAGCTCAAGTTTGCCTCGAGTACAGCTGCAGAGTTCATAAGTTAGTGCTCGTGCTACCGGAGAGTACTTTAGGCATGGCATACCGATTTTATGAGTACATTACATAGCAAAAGAAGTATATTGCCCGTTCTTAATAAAAATCTGGTATAAAGAAAAAAAAGCAAGGTTTTTCATTATATAGTATAGTATATGTATGCTAGTTTGTTTATTATACCATAACTTAAAAAAAAAACTTCTTAATGCCTGAGTAGATTTGAATGTGTGTGGTATCGGCTATAATTTGTTCGGCAGGGCAGTCTTGTCTTTATTATATTTGATTTTTTTTCCAACAAAAAGAATTATTGTGTGTAAAGTCGGTTTACGGACGATAATTTTACGTGATAACGGTGGAAGAGAGATAGATGCGTCACAAACTGAACGCTTAGCCGATCGTGCCTCTGTATCGCTTGTTACCCGCTCTCGCTTGCACACGCAACGTGACTATATTTATTATTTATTTATTTAAATAAAATTTGTATTGTTAACAAAATGGGGCAGGGGAAAGTGATGATTGTTGAATTAGTTGCTAAAAGCAAGGTCGAGAAGTGCAATTTCGTATATATATTTTTTTATAATTGGAACAATGAGCTAAAACTTGTTTGTATGTTGCTTTATTTTATATTCCCTTGGAAAAGAAATTAATCTTCATGGATTGACCACATTTGAAAATAGTGGCTCTACATTTTTTTCTACAACTTCACATAAAATTTCATATAATTTTATATAACAGTACAATACACACACAAAACCACACATGTGGCGGCCGCAGCAGTGCGGTAATTGCAGTCGTCGTGTAATTGTCCGCGACACTAAAATTTTATGCTCTTAGTGGAAGCTGAGCTAAGCTCCCTGCAGCTTTTATGGCTCAATGAGGCAATGTTTTCCATCTCATCTAATAGTAAAACAGGGAATGATTGCTCTAAAACAGGGTCTAAAATATGCAATTATTGCCAAGAGATTAAAAAAACATATTAGCAATTTTTTTGAATGTCAATTATTAATTGCTCACTGCTGGTTGGTCAACACCGGTGTCTTATTGTTTCAAGCTGCAGTCGAGATCACAAAATATTGTTCTACAATTTCACGTAAGAAATGAAAGACGTTATCCTATAACTAATATTATAAATGCGAAAGTGAGTTTGTTTGTTTGTGTGTTACGCTTTCACGTTGTAACTACTGAACCGATCATCATGCAATTTTGCAAACACCTTATATGGGGTACGGACAAGGACATAGGGTACATTTTATACCGGGAAAAAGCTGTTCCCGAGGGATCGACATTGACACGGGCGGAGCCGCGGGCAAAAGCTAGTATATCATATTTTTTTGTTTGTATAGCCAGCTTTGATTCTACAAGATTAATTTATAGAAAAACTCAATTTGATTTGAGTCCTTGACGTAAGATATAGGTATACTGCCAAGAGGTGGGTCTTACTATTCCATCACCCATTGCAATGGCAATACTGAGACTGTACTGCACTTTCTTTTGACTCAGTCTCATATTCCCATTGAATTACGAAACGACGTATAGACTCATGTTCTCCTACAAAATGTCTCTTTATTCCCATTTGGAGCGTCTTTTTTAAACGTCTGATATAAAATAAAATCGATGTCCTACTAAAAAATCTTATATTGAGAATGTTTTACACATTCGTAACCTACAAACAATAAAATATTCCCTTTTCCTCTGTTAATGAACTTTATTTTAACAAATCAATTAAATCTATTTTTATCGCAAGGGAAATGTATACGTAATGAAATAATTGTACTAGTCACTACTCACACCTCTTGGGCCATCGCAGTGGGTGAGCAATTCAGAGCTACCGAGTGGTCAGGTAGGCACAAGATTTACCTCAAAAGAAGTGAGGGATGCAATTCAGTCAATTTCAAGAGGAAAGTTCCCTGGCCATGACGGGCTTAGTGTTGAGCACTTATTGCATGCTGGCCCACATATTTCTAGAGTGTTGGCAATGTTTTATAACTTGTGTATAAGCCACGCCTTCATGCCTGATGATTTAATGAAAACTGTAGTAGTTCCTATCATTAAAAACAAAACAGGAGACTTAGGTGATAAAAATAATTACAGGCCCATCTCCTTGGCTACAATTGTTGCTAAAGTGTTTGATAGTATGCTTAATACACAGTTAAATAAATATATAACTCCTCATGACAATTAATTTGGTTTTCGGCCTGGTTTGTCGACCGAAAATGCTATACTGTGTCTTAAGCATACTATCAGATACTACCTACATAGAAATACGCCTGTCTACACTGCTTTTCTTGACTTATCCAAGGCATTTGACCTTGTGTCCTATAATGTCCTATGGAAAAAGCTTGAGTCACTAAATATACCTAAAGATGTTATAAATATCCTAAAATACTGGTATAGAGGACAGTTAAATAGTGTTAAGTGGGCAGGTGCTATGTCTGAATCGTACAGGTTGGAGTGTGGAGTGAGGCAGGGTGGACTTACCTCTCCTACACTATTCAACCTGTATATTAATGACCTTATTGTCAAGCTTAGTAGTATGCGTATAGGATGTCATGTGGATGGCATAAATATTAATAATATTAGCTATGCTGATGATATGGCGCTGCTGAGTGCGTCAGCCTGTGGTCTAAAGACGTTACTCCAAGTGTGTGAAAAATATGCAATAGAGCATGGATTGGTGTATAATGTCACTAAAAGTCAGTGTGTGGTCTTTGGTCTTAATACTAAAAATGGATGGGAGATACCACCAATTAAATTATGTGATCAACCGATAAGTGTTGTGGAGCGTTTTAAGTACTTGGGCCATTGGATCACACAAGATATGAAAGATGACATTGACATTGAGAGGGAACGGAGGGCCCTGTGTGTAAGAGCAAATATGATTGCCCGTCGATTTTCAAAGTGCTCATTAGAAACAAAATGTACTTTATTTAGAGTATACTGCTCTTCATTTTACACATGTACTCTGTGGGCGAAATACACTAAAAAAGCATACAGGACCCTTCGAATCCAGTATAATAATGCTTTTAGGATGTTGATGGGGCTGCCAAGATTCTGCAGTGCTTCTGGCATGTTTGCGGAAATAGGAATGGATTGTTTCCATACTATTATGCGCAAGCGTGCCACCTCCATGACAGCCAGTGTAAGTGGCAGTGCCAACAGCATCCTAAGATTAATAAGTACAAGATTGGACTGTCCTTACATGTCTCACTGCCGGAGCATGCACCGTGCAGAGTTTTTATATACTAACATTAGTTCTTAAGATAATTATACTAACAATATATGAGTCTGTGTAACTTGAAATAAAAACATTATTATTATTACTACTGACTGACTTATATAATTGTCAATAGATATCCAAAACAATATAAAGAGGTCATATCATAACTACGAGTCGATAAAAATCAAAAATAAACAAGCATTTTCCTGGTCGCGAATACTCGGGGTATAAAAACGGAACGGCAGGGGAGCAAGAAACTTTTTTCTTTAAAATAAATATATACGGTTAAATAAAACAGACTGAACCAGCCCCAAAGTAAGTTCGGGACTTGTGTTACACGAAAAGTGAGACCTACCCTATTTAAGGCCATAAAACAATTTTAAAAGTAACCAAATCAATTTCCATTAACAAGTCCTAAGAATTTACATGCCAAACAGACTAGAAGGAATATTTGATTACAGCCGCGGAGAACAGCCGCGAAAAATAAATTACAGTTAGACTAGCAATTTTCTTTTGTGTTTTCTCTGAGGCCTAACTCAGGCTCCTTTCCGAAAATACTTTTAGAATGTGGGAACTAATTTCTATTCCACGCAGGACTGGGTGAAAAGAGAAAAAAACGTGGAATGTACCTAGCTGCTATTGTTTTTACGTAGATAATGGATAAGAAAATAATAGCGAATTCTGTTCAATGCCCTGGGGTACTCAAATCGGGGGCTTTGATGCAACGAGTGTTAAAACCTGTTCTAGAGAATGAGCGAATATCTTAGAAAATGTTATAGGCGATGCAGCTCATTCATTTTAACAGTTTTAATTCCGTTTGCATCTGCAGAAATACATATACGGTAAACGTCTTGGGTCTTATGGACCTGGGATCTGTCTACCAGGTAAGGGTTAATGGTGGTAAGTTGTAAAAACCGACCAAGTGCGAGTAGGACTCGTGCACTAAGGGTTCTGTACATTATATATAATAAGTTTGAAATTATTTAAATATTTTTTTTATATGATATTACTCAATATTTTAGGCTATTCGCAATTTTTCCTTTATCTGTGCTATAAGACGTTGCTTCTTACTAAATTTCAAGATTTTGAGTTCACGGGAAGTACCCTGTAGGTTTTGATTCCCTTGCAAGTGTCGAAAAATTATTAAAAATATTTTTATTATATGATGTTATTAAAAATGCATACTTTTCATAATTTTTCTTACATCTGTGCTATAAGACGTTGCTTCGTACCAAATTTCAAGATTCGTGAGGGGACACGGGAAGTACCCTGTAGGTTTTGATTCCCTTGCGAATGTCGAAAAAACACGAAAAATTGCGACATAACTAGCTGTAACTTTTGATTAAGTTGGCTCAGAAGCTTGATTTTTTCACAACTCCAAGGGACAGCAGACCTGAGTATTTCATATGAATTTCAGCTTGATACCTCTACGCGTTTCTGAGGAAAAGGGTCTTGACAGACTGACAGACAGACGGACAACTGAGTGATCCTAAAAGGGTTCCGTTTTTTCCTTTTGAGGTACGGAACCCTAAAAATAACTCAAAACCATTTTCTTGGACCTTTGGTTAGTTACACAGATTTAAAGAGATGCTGTGTTCTTTAGCGACGTATCTGGCCAAGCTTTCAAGCGACCTTGAAACTAAAGTTCAAATAAGAAGCAATTAAAACTTTGAGGTTTAACTTTTTCGGCTAGCACTGCCAACAAGCTTTATCTGCGGTTCAACCATAAAATAAAGAAAGGAACAGATGCGACAACTCAAGCAATGTATGTGTCGCAGTCGGATTGTATAATCCGCTGTATTACATTACGGCTAGCTGTTATCAAAAACAGGACCGTTTTTGAATGCATTTTCAATTGCATACCCGTTGTCTGGGGTTCGGAGAAATAAAGTGTACATTTTATCCCGGGAAAAGGTACTATTCCCGAGGGATCGACTTTGACGAGGACGGAGCCGCGGGTAAAAAGCTAGTTGAAACATATTTTTTTGCATTTATCTTTGTTAACTTCGATTACTAACATCATAAGAGTCACATCCGTCGCCCTCGTTAATTTCTTCTACTTAAACTAAGTCTTGATGACGCCGTTAATTTATTAGTTGCAGCATTATTCATATGCACAATGCCTTTGCATTTATCTTTGTTAATTTGTTAACTCGAAAGTTTCCTCGTTTATCTAATTAAAATGTGAAGATGGTGAAACCAGTTTTTAAAATATGAGCAGACTTGACGCAATCGCCTCTAGTATGAAAAATGTTATTTTTAAAGACTGCACGAAATCGTGAAAATTGCCGTGTTTTCAAATCACTAGTACTATGCACTGAATTTATTAAATACATCAAAAGTTTTTGTATAATTTAGGTCGATCCTTGAACAAGATCGCCCCCTTGTTGGAATTTGAAACATATACATATGAAATTTAAAAATGATATATACGAGTATATCTAAAAACATATTTCCTCGAAAACTTTGTAATTTTTATGTCTAAAACATAAATTCTCACATGACAATATTTATATTTACATCTCGGAAGAGGCCCCTTTTCTTATTTTTTTAATTAAAATATAAATAAGAAAATATTAAGACTTTACATCTTTTTTCATAATCGCCTTATGGTTCTGCGCAGCCTTTCAGGCTTCAGGCTTGCGCAGTAGCGACGTTTTTCGTTCGCGCGGCACCCGCTTAATGGAAAAGCTGAGCTATATTAGTTTATTTCGCAGTTTGTATTTTTAACACACAATCATTGTATTTTTTAACCAACTTCATTAAAATGAGGTTTTCAATTCGATTATATTTGTTTTAATGTTTGTTACCTTAAAACTCCTCAGTTTATGAATTTATTTAAAAAAATCTTATTTTGTTTGAAAGGGCATGCTTCCAAGTTGGTCTCATTTTAATTTCATCACAATCAGAGCAGAGTTTGACTGAAGTCGGTTTTTTTATTAGAATGATTATCCACGTAGGTTTCGGTTTCATCACGCAGGCTTTCTTACCCTGTGAGAGTTCCCAGCATTGATCCCATAGGAAAAGTTGTTCATATCGACGGACTGAAGGATCCAACAAGGTTTTCTTTACATATTGTATATATTGTTTTATCATCATCATCATCTTCATCCTCAGGTCTTTTTAGTCTTCACTGCAGGAGCATGACCCTCTCTGTACTACCGCAGACAGAGGATTTGGCCTACACTCTCCTCGCTGGCCAGACGGGCTGGAGAGGTCTGTATATTGTTTTATAAAAAGCCAGAATTATTATGTTTTATTTTTGAAACTTCTTGAGCGGCGTTGTGCAATTTTTGGGATAGGTAAAAATTGTAAAACTCGTCACTGACACGAGACCTGTGACCGCCAGCGCGGCGTAGGAGAGAATGTAATATCCCCCTCTCTTTCTACGGCGCGGCGAAAATGTATGCCTGCTCCCGCTGTAACGTTAATGTTCAAGTTTTTACTTCTGCCGGCACTCCCGGAGGGGAACCCGTTGTTCTTTTTTTCATTGAGACGAGTTTCATCATCATCAGGTCCTTTTTAGTCTCCACTACAGGAGCACGGCCCTCTCGGTACTACTAGAGCCATACTTGGCCAGAGCAGCCAGAGGATTTGGCCTACACTCTCCACACTGGCCAGACGGGTTGGAGAGGTCTCACAGATGTTTATAAGCTTTGTTTAGCTTGTACGTATTTCCTAAGTCGCCTTCTACGACATCAATGGGAAGACTTGGAGTGGTCTTATTTTACTCTGCCGGATACCACACGGCTAAACAAGAGAGTTGCTAAGAGACGAGTATAATAATAACGTCAAATATTCAACATACAAGTTTACCGGTATAGAATAAAATCCACCAAAAATCGAAAAAACAAAAAAATGTACTCATTTTACAATGTCATTTGTCTCTCAATGTATAAGATAATTAGGTCTCGTCTTCTAAAATCTAATACTGAAACCAATTTGTGACCCACATTTATTAAAGCTAAAATGGCGCCATATAACGTTTATATCTCCCTACAATATATTAAATTACACGTCAAAGTACAGTGTTACAATCATCATCATCATTTCGAGTAGGTGTCACGGTCAATCGACCATGCACACCCTGGTGTCAGACTTCTTCGGAACCGCCTCTCGGCCTCTGACGTGGGTCCTTTAACGACTACCAGATGGCAGCCGGGACCACTGGCTTAACGTGCCTTCCGAAGCACGGAATCATCTTTATTATCAGACAATCAGGTGATTCAAGCCTGCAATGTCCTAACCAAACTGGAAACAACTAAACAAAGTATGCTTCCGGTGGGAATCGAACCCACGACCCCCGGGTCAACAGGCAAACGCCTTAACCACTGGACCACGGAGGTTGTTAGTGTTACAATGAAACCTAGGTTTAAATAAGGATTTTTCTCAAACATGCTCGGAAATGTAGGCATTATTGGAGTAAAATGAAGCCACAAAGTTTGTAATTCTTGGCTCGTCCATTACTTTACCGGCCTAGGCCAGGAAAGTAAGTATGAAAATTCATTCCTGGCCGCTGCTCCAAATTTTTTAATTAATCTATGTAACTTGTACTATGTGACTTTTCATACAGCCATGGCTACCACATTATAAAAAAAATGCACTCATTGAGCATATAAGTATATGAATATGAAAATAATTTTATTAAAATGTTGGTATAATATCAAACAAAAATATGCCAATAATAAAAAGGAAAAACGCGATAGATTTTTACGGTATTACATTTTTAGGGGTTAAATATGACTGGGCTGTATGGGCTATGTTTCCTTAGCACTAAATAACAATTGCAATTAAAAAAGAAAATAAAGCGGGAATGTACTATTATTTATTTTCGGGGGACTGCAAGGTTGTTGTTTTGGATTGTTTTGCAGATTGCTTCTAGTGGACTTTATAATGTAAAATCGGTGTAATTTGGTGTTATAAATGGCTATGTTTATGAACAATGTGTGATGGTGCAGCTGTGGTGCGGATTTAGAGATTTACATAGCGGGCTGATGGTCGCTCGCGTTACTGCGTCGTCTATGATCAAACCAGAGGATTCGTGAAAAATTACGCCAGGAGCTCCGTTGAATCAACGAAATGAATTATACCATAATTTTTTTGATAAAACGTTGAAAAATATGAAAGTCTAAAAGGCGTAGGACATCAAATGCCGTAAAACAAATATGAAAATAAAAATATACATACTATTATCGTTTTTTTATATTATGCTAATTTATTCCCAGTAGTACGTCTTTCATTATTTCCTCGCATTTATTGAGAAAAGCACAATACATGCCTTTGCCGGGAATCGGCTTGCCGGACTCGTATTTATTGCCAAGGCCTCGCTGGCGCTCGGCCTTGAAAACTCTACTCGTCCGGCAATCCCTTACTTCCCGGCCTCTGCAGTAATGTACTATACCTAGATTTAAGTGTTATTGAGCCCTGTGCAGTTCAGAGATGTCATCCTCAACTACCTGTCCGGTGGTAGCAGGTATGGCATCGAGTACGCGTCCGGCCTCCCGAGCTGCTACTTGGTTTTCCCCCATTCATCCGAGTAAGTAGTATCCCAATACCTTCATTCCCTTTCTAAACGCAACAAATTCCTCTACTTCCCCATTTTAAAATGCTTCCGATGGCCAGCAGCGTCGGAAGCACAAAAAGCCAAAGAAACTGCGCTCGCCAACCCGCCTGTCAAGCGTGGTTAGAATGGCAATATCCTCACAGGGAACGAAGAACCCTTTGCCCAGCAGTGGACTACTTACGGTTGTAATGATGATGATGATCAATGTAATAGTGACGCAAATAATAAGCATATAAACGTGTCACGGCACAAGCTCACGCACATATCGACAGCAATTTACCTCCATTCGAAATTCAACCTCAAACAAATGGTCTAACTATTTCTACGACTATTATATGACTATTTCTTTGAAACCAAAATATACAATATATCTTATGAGCCGATAATATTTAATGTTATATTATTTAGGAACACAATATGGGAATTTGATATGTGGTGTGTCAAAGTTGCACTGACAGTGGGCTGGAGGATAAGCGACGACACGTATTTTGGACCCTTCGAATCATACAGCTAGTCCTAAACAGAAAACCTGAGAAACAAGATCTTATGTAACGTTTTAACATTTATACAGAAATATAAATGTCATGTTCACGTAATGTCGGATAATGGGGCGCACCTGTACCCTGGGCGATACCTTATCGGGAGCCGGTACAGTCGCAGACACGTAATTGGACTCTTTTTGATCGACGATTTAATCCAACTGTTATACCATATGTGAATCCAAAAGCGAATCATTTTTGTATTGTAGAGATTTGCATGATTGTTTGAGAAATGCAGCTAATTGGTACAAATTATGATATAGGTAATTGTAGACTGTTATTTTCTGGTTATGAGAGTAGCTATGAATTATACATGTAGCTCACATACTCTGTAACAATTTTCATATACTTTTACCTTATTTCTAGCATCCCCAACCTCCTTAAATTTGACTGACTTCAGCTTACCTGTAACAGAAGAAAATAAATTGTTATATTTTTATAAGTGTTTTATTTTTGCATTCACAATGCTATTTTGATATACTCTTATCCGAAATAACATAAGGCTTAATACGTATAAGGGGAATGGGTTATGGTGGAGAATTTCGGCGCCGAGGTTAGAACATGCGGTAGCTCAGTTGGCAAAGCGTAGGTTGTACATGTACTAGAGGTCGTTGGTTCAAATCCCACCCGCATAAAATGTTTCCACCATATTTTATTTCTTAATTTAATATGAATAAATTGTTATTACTAAATTTTTACGTATTCAGAATGTTTGACAATCGGCTGGGAAAGTTAGTCCTTTTATTGCATCAGAAGATATAACTTTTGAATATTTCGGCAGGAAAGTTTACTTAACTCGAAAACTAGGGGCATACTGTAGTTTTCAAGTTAAGAGCGTATTATACCATCCTGAATCGGATCCGATGAGAGGGACGCCGCTATACGTGCGATACGATTGGAGATATCTCGCATCGTTTCTAACGTATAGCGGCGTCCCTCCCATCGGATCCTAAATTCAGGATGGTTTATTAGGCGCTTTAGATAGCATTTCTCCAGAATTTTTCTTCGCTTTGGTGCAAAAAATGAGAAATTACACAATTTATCACCCGTAAAATTAGCTGGCCGGCACCTGCGTCTACTCCTGGTTAAATTCACGTGGCACCAAATTTCCCAGTGGACCTTGGCACCTAATGAATAAGACGCCGACTATAAAAATAATTTACTAGCGCGTTCTCACGCCGGAATGGCATGGCCGGACCATTTTCTAGACTTCTCGAGGAGTATCTTAACTAATTGTAATAACGCGAAAGCCAGTTTGTGTTGACTGTTTGTAAAGATTTAACGATTTAAATAGAAAACTTCCTTCCTCTTCCTTACAGCCGCAAAATTCCACTGCTGGACAAGGGCCTCCCCTAAGGAGTTTCGTTCCATGGGAGGATATTGCCATACTCTCTTCTTGTGCTTCTGATGCTGCTGCCCATCGAAAGCATTATTAAGCTGGGGAAGGACTGGAACTTGTTGGATTCGGAAAGGATCTGAAGGTGTTGGGATACTACTCAGTTGGAAGAATGGGGGAAAGCAAGTAGTAGCTCGGGAGGCCGGGCGCGCGTACCCGAGGCCATACCTGCTACCACTGGACAGGCAGTCGAGGATGATAACCCTGACCATTCCTGACAGAAAACTGATTTACTGAATCTTTGACTTTTTAGTAAACATCATCACCCAGCCGTAAATGTCCACTGCTGGATAAAGGCCTTTCCCAAGGATTCTTCGTTCCATGGGAGGATCAATATCCTCCCATCTCCTGTTTGCCAAGCGTGGTGAGTATAGCACAAACTCACCACGCTTGGCAAACGGGTTGATGAGCGCAGTTTATTTGGCTTATATCGGTTCTGACGCTGCTGCCCATCCAGTTTATTGGATTGCAAAATTGGGATAAAGGTATTTGGGATACTACTGTTGAAATTGACACCCCCTGGCCTAAAGTTTTAGTAAACATGTTATCAGGTATACTTAGAAGGGATAGTACAAGAAATAGTACGTACCGCGCGAGCAAGGAACCGGGCGCGGAGAGTACACAGTGAGAAAGAAACTTTCAGCACATTGTCATTTTTCGTGCTATCCTTATCCGGCCTCCAGTCTTTCGCGAGATTTAGACACTTGTTTTTATTATGACAGAAAAGGTTTGTCAAATATCATTTTGTTAACAAAATATGAAAGATACTAAGATAAAATCATTCCTGGGATGAGAAGACGTGTGCTCATCTCACGAATTGTCATCCCAGGAATAACACACAACGGAATAACCCATCATTTCGCGTGGGTCAAATTAACGCTACTTTATGCCACCTGCGTCCACAATGATCCTGATTCAATTCACGCTGCACGAAATTTCCCAGCGGGTCACGGCACCTAATGAAACAAACGACGCTAACTATAAAAATAATCCACTCGCACTTTCTCACGCCGAAACAACTAGCAGCCATTCTAGCCTTCATTGATAAGGAGTATCTCAAATGCTTTCTCTAGTTCTTCTACTTTTCGTGTCGATGGTAGTTTAGTTATCTTATATTTTTCCAGGCTACAAATGGGCCACTTCTATGCCTTTATTGGATGCTGTAAGGAGGTCGCCCAGAGTGCAGGGGATCGGGCACCCGAGACATGAGAGGAGGTGCGCCATAGTTTGGGGAGTGACTATACGTATATTGGTTTCGTAGAGTGTCTATCATTCCCCTCTTGGCCAGATTGTCTTTGCATCGATCCTGCGTTCGCAATCTATTGAGTGACTTCCAGATAGGCCAGGGCAAATCCTAGCCAGGAGGAAGACGCTCTAGTAGGATGGTAAAATTTGCTGTAGTGTTGTCTCTCTCCCACAGCTTCATCTGTGCCATATGAATGTCACTGTCCAAAGAAACTACGCTTGAGATAAAACTATGACGATTTTTTAGCCTTTCTGGAGCCGGAGAACAGTCAAACAGAGTGTTGTGGTGAATTCCGCTCCGCGGCCTTACTAAGCTGTCTTAGCTAAAAGTGAAATGGTATGTTTTTTAACGCTCAAGTTTTAACCACGGAATAGACAATCATGAAGTTTTGTATGCCATGAATCAGGGCTATTGGGTAGAATGGACTTTTTATCCTGAAAAACACTGCGTCTGAAGGAGTTACAGTACTGCAAGCGGAACCGCGAGTGCTAGTTTTCTAATAAATATAAAGGTTTTACGAAAAATAATATTTAGGTATAATATATACATTCTATCACGTCATTCCTAATAGTTTGTTTAACCTCATAACAGAGGTCGCTTAGAAGATGTTTAAGCGTACTTATACGTAAAACATTCAGAAAGCTCTGAGAAACTATGGATAAAATTTATTAAATCGTAGGAGTAAGTACGAAATGTCAGGGGTTAAAGAAGGTCAAAGACGAGGGGGGAATAATAATAATAATATAATAAATATATACGGACAAATCACACAGATTGAGCTAGCCCCAAAGTAAGTTCGAGACTTGTGTTATGGAATACTAACTCAACGATACTATATTTTATAACAAATACATATATAGATACACATCCAAGACCCAGGCCAATCTGAAAAAGATAATTTTCCATCTTGACCTGGCCGGGGATCGAACCCGGGCACTCTCTTGTCGCTGGCTGGCGTGGTGACCGCTGCGCCACGGAGCTAGCCAATATTATTATTCAATAGATACAGTCCTGTGACATACAAACGCACGGACGGACGTACGGCGGACATCGTAGGCTTTAGTTATGGGGTTTCCTTTTGGGTTTAGGCGATACTCGTAATTAACTTGGGTAAACTCATTATTCGTATAATTTATATTCCAGTAATGTAAGAAAACTTCAGCCAAAATAAAGGGCAAGTATCTCAGAAAAGAAATATGCTTCAAGCCTTACGACCCTCTTTTTGCGGCAGATATAATAGGAGCAGAGCTTATATAAATACTCTAAGTTTCGTAATGAGAGTTTTTTGTCAAGGTCACTGGGTCAGGCTGTCATTGTGGCATCGTTACCAATGAGAGTTTAAAACTCCTCTCAAGGACTGCCACACACCTAGTATAATGTTTACCAAGTGTAAATGTACTGTGTTATGTATGTACGAAGTAGATGAGCACCTTGTTGTTTTTATTGTATGCATACATGGGCAACACTGGTGTCGATGTGAACGACAAAATATTTTTCCTTGCATGCATTTTATTCTCGAATATCCATAGTGAAATTTTTATCGTTTTGGACCCTTAAAGGGGTGACTCAGACCATCAAAATGAACAACTTTTCCCATGTGATCGATGCTGGGAACTCAAAAAAAATTCGACTTTCCCATACAAACTGGCCGGGCGGCGGAACTCTTTGTATGAAAATGACGAAATTTTTTTTGAGTTCCCAGCATTTGTCCCATAGAAAAAGTTGTTCATATTGATGGTCTGAGTCGGGGTGACTCAGACCATTCATTTAAAGGGTCCAAATCGATAAAAATTTTACCTATAAATAATAAAACAGTATTTTTTTTTGAAGTAACGGTATTTAGTTATTTCAATATTTCTTGAATACTTACCCTTTTAATGGTATAAAAACCAGCCGAATACGAGCACATACAGCATAACCGAAGATTTTATAACAACTATAACCCGATTAAAAATGTTGGTAACACAATATTAGCTTTTTTAGAAGGCACGAGAAAACACATGACTAACATAGGTATTGGCTTAAACCATAACCCTCCTGTTGGCTTCGTTATAGTGGGATAAAAACTGTGCGTGGCGACCCTAATCGAGACCTGAAAGGGTCGAATGCGAAGGCGCTCATCCGGAAAAGGTCCCGGAAGTTTTAAAAGTAAATGAAGTCGATTTCGGCTGGGTAGTTTACTGGGTTTTTAGGCGAGTGGTCCGGGGCCCAGGAATACTACACTATTTAAATTGATATTTTTTATGTGTAAGTGGCTAACACTGGTGTCAGTTCAAGCTGCCTAAAGACATCTGTTTAACGACTGCCATATTAAGTAGTTAATCAAACATACGTTTCTTAGTGGCAGGTAAGCCATATTCAAGTATAAAAGACAGAGAGAAAGAATTGACAGGTAAGCGAGTAGATGCGGGCTGTATAGGGTTGCAAACATCCTAACTAATATTAAAAATTAGTTTGTTTGTTTGTTACGCTTTCACGCCTTTAATTCTGAACCGGGTCCGGAGAAGGACAAAGGGTACATTTTATTCCAGGAAAAAGTACTGTTCCCGAGGGATCGACATTGACGCGGGCGGAGCCGCGGGCGAAAGCTAGTTCTCCTATAAGATTTATTTAAGGTGTTATCATCATCATTATGTGGGACCTCGACCATCCCGGCGCTATAGTCGAGTTCCCACATATAAGGAAGTAGTGGAGAACAGAGACTCGACACAACCGACAAGAAGATTAATTTTATTTGTCACAGATTATATAAATTTGTTAACTTTTACATAACAGATCAGAGACCGATCAAGTAAACAGTCCAAGAGATGATGGTGGAATGAGCGATCACCGAGAGAGAAGAAAATGATCTAAAAATGGAATGGAATGAAATTTAAATTGAAATGAGGAATTAAAAAGTGGACAGGATAAGAAAGAAATGAGGTTGGAAGAGATGCAGCATGCAGGTGGCATGCTGCAACGTTACAATTATCTCAGCCGTTAGAAGTCCACCGATGAACATAGGCTGCCCCGAAGGATTTCCATTATTTAATTGTTTATGCCATACCAAAAATACTCGTGGTATGGAAATCTGAATCTTGAATGATTTGACTGCCTTTTGATATAGAATTCACACCTAAAAAGTTATAAATTATTGTTAGTAAATCCGTTATTATATCAACATTAATAATTGTTTTTAAAATATAAAGTTCCTATTTAGTTGCTTTCAGATTTTGGCAGCCCTAACATAAGCGTCTTTCATATGACGAGACATTTTGTGAGGTGTTCGCAATGCCGAGTGAGATGTGAACTTTAAATTCAAAGGGATTAGTTTTTACCCATTGGGTCTACCCCAAAGGAGGGTAATGTTTTGTTGTAAGGATGTATGTCCCATTGCGACCTCTTCTAGCCGAAACGGCTGGAGCTATTGTAAGGTGTGAGGAGCCATTACAAATACATTAAGTCTTTATTTAACTCCACAATTTGCACAATAAGGATATAACTAAACAGTGTTCATCATTTTTAAAAAAATTATTATTATTTTTTTTGCTGTTAACATACGACACGTTTTTTTTTTCTCTTATGATAATGGTGCAATAAAGAGTATTTTCTTTCTTCTTTCTTTCTTGTGGGAGCTCTGGAGAACATTACTGCGTTGGCATAAAAATTATAGCCTAATTCTACCTACGCGGGACGGCGTTAGGATTTTAACGATACCTTGTACGTCCAACTCCGTTGTGATATTAGAAGCTATGGTGGAATAAAGATACTAACATACATTTATACTTTCATGTATTTAATCGATCTTTCAACCACCAAGCGATTGGGCCATGTTACAATATGTGTCTGCGCTTCTCGCGCTTGATAGGTTAATTGGAAAAATAATACACTCATTTTTTGACAGTCGTGTAAAAACACACAAGTTTGAAGATTCATGTATGTTTCCGACACCATGCGACTCTAACAATCTGACACGCACCCGTATAAATAAGGCTGTAATTGCTTCCCAAATCAAAACAACGAATCCCTCACGTTTTCCACTGATTGGCCTTGGCCTCGTGTGCGCCTCACGCCTCACGCCACCAATAAATCACGCATCATTACCTATACACGAATTTAACTTATTTACGAGTTTACGCAAGTCACCGTTGCGGAAAATGGGACTAAATGATAAAATCAAGAAGACAATATTTAGCACAACTGAATACATGATAAGTATACAATATGCTGCTAGACAAAAAAAGGAAACGCACATATTTCCCATTTCCCGACCATGACCTTGTGTGCGCCTCACACCACCAATAAATTACGCATCATTACACATTATACACGAATTCTACTTATTCAGAAGTCTACGCATTTAAGGCTCTTTGATTTAAGGCCACCGTAGTGGGAAATAGGAGTTAAATCATAAAATCAAAAACAGACAATATTTAGCACAACTGAATACATGATAAGTATACAATACTGCTGCAAGAAAAAAAAAGGAAACGCACATATTTCCCAAAGCTTTGTCCCTCGTAAAATACGAGAAGCTATAGAGATTAGTAAACGCCCGAATTTCAATCGCGATGGAGGTTGGAGCTTACCCGTCACCTGGAAACCATTGCTTCAGAAAACGGACAGTAGAAGCCATGTTCAGCCAGCAGAACTTGACACAGTGAGCTCTTTTCACGTACGCGCAATGTCAGCCACTGATGATGATGATGAAGACGCAAATGGGGATCCCAGAAAAGCTACGGGAATCATCAATGCAGAACATCAGCAACCCCCATCAACCCCAGCACTGTCACAGAGAGCTCAGCGAGCCGCGGACCGCGCTGCCCGCGCCGCCCACGCATGCCGCGTCGCTCGTCACTAGTGTCAGTGCGAATCGGGACGACTCCGTGCGCGCGTCTCGGTTCACATTCGCCCTGAGGAAGACCTCCGGATAAGGTTGAAACATGTCGGCCTGTAGCTGACTTCGTACGTGAGTAACCCGTAATTCACATATAAATAATGTTATTATCTCGCGTTAGTTTTAATCAAAAAATTCTAAACCTCTACGGGGAGGTATGGCAAGAACGCGTAAAGCGATTTGCAACGTTAAGAACCAAACGTAATAAACTCGAGTGCAGTTTACAATATGTGTTAAAGTGCCGTGATAATAATATAGTGCCTAAGTTCATACGTTGTAAACCTGTAAAGTGTATTCGGGGTTACGAAAAGTTTTTTGACGCCGTGCATAATAAATTAATGGGGAGGGTAGTGCGTGAATATCATCGCAGTATACACATTGTAAATAGGGCTCTGTATGACCTCCACCTGCAATTGACTAAACACTTAAGGGGTGATCTGTGGGAGACTTTGGATACGATGACATATAGTAGATCTCTTAATGTCAATAACAATGTGGAGAAAAGACATTTGGGGAAATTCAAACGCCTGTTACAAAATGAAGAGCAACCTGTAGTTGTGAGAGATCAAGAAACCATCACTAATCTGGTAGTAAATTTATCATCACAAGAAATCTCTCCGGAACTAGAGACAGTGTTGTCTAAGTGTTTGAATTTCGCTCCTAGCCCACACAAAATGCCGGTCGAGTCCATAATAACTGGGATAGAGGACACGATAATACGCAATCGGATACCGCAGAGAGATGCAGAATGCCTTCGGCAAGATGTGTCATGTATATTGCGTAAAGCCAAACTGCCAAAGTCTCGAGGAGAGATCAAAGCCCTTAAAGAGTTGCGTCAGAATTCAGACCTCCTAGTGTTGCCAGCGGATAAAGGCAACGCAACAGTCATAGTAGATACGGACAGTTATGAGAGTAAGATGACGAGTTTAGTGAGTGATACTAACACCTATAAAAAAGTAAACTATAATCCTACCTCACGAACCACATCGAAACTCGAAAAACTATTGCGGACACTGCCTGATGACAGTTTAAGGAAGCGCCTACGTCCGCTTAATCCCACCACTCCTAAAATCTATGGACTGCCCAAAATCCATAAAGAAAACTGGCCATTGAGACCGATCGTAAGCCAGATAGATGCTCCGACATATAAAATATCACGTTTCATGGCAGACATATTACAGCCGATGACGGGAAAAACGAGCAGCTATGTAAAAGATTCCACACATTTTGTCAGTCTAATAAAGGATGTCAGGCTAACAGATGAAGAAATCATGGTGAGTTTTGACGTAACGTCCCTATTCACAAATGTACCAGTAGAGGACACTATTAATATTATAAGTGAGATTATAAATAACACAGACATACCTACTGAATACTTAAGTGTCATGGATTTTTGCCTAAAGAGTGGTTTCTTTATCTGGAGGGGCGAATATTACATTCAAACTGACGGAGTGGCAATGGGCTCGCCTATTGCTCCAGTGGTGGCCAACATTTTTATGGAATGGTTTGAGGATAGAGCATTTAATAGCGTGGATAACAAGCCTAGACATTGGTTGAGATTCGTGGACGATGTTTTTGCTATTCTGAATAGAGCTCACGTGACACCTTTTCTTGAACATCTAAACGCGCTACACCCAAGAATAAAATTCACGAGCGAGCAAGAAAAGGATGGTGCCCTTGCTTTCCTCGACGTTTTGGTTATGAGGCAACCCGATGGAACACTGTCACAGACAGTGTATCGGAAACCGACGCATACAGACCGCTATCTGAGGGCTGATTCACACCATCACCCAGCCCATCTAGCGTCGGTTCCGCGATCACTCATAAACAGAGCTCTACGACTGTGCGACCCGCAATACATTGAGTCAGAGCTAGCACACGTAAAGACAGTGTTGGAAAGCAACGGGTATAAGTGGAGACAGAGTCTCAGAATTAGTACCAATGGGAGCGTACATTCGACATCAGCTGAGAGAGCGCTATTGTACTTACCGTTTGTTAAGGGAGTGACGGACAAAATTGGTCAATTCTTACGTCGGAAATTTGACATCAAGACCATATTCAGACCCCTTACAAAAATCAGGCAGCTTGTACGTTCCCCAAAGGACAGAGATCCACTTAATGTGCCTGGTGTGTATGAAGTCCCTTGCGACTGTGGAAAGAGCTATGTGGGAGAGACAGCACGAAATGTGTCAACAAGGCTGCATGAGCATATACGGAGTCTGAAGAAATTGGACAGCACCGGGTCAGCCATCGCCGAGCACGCGATAGAGTCGGATGTTACACATTACATCCGCTTTGACAAAGCTAAAGTCTTAGCGAGAGAGAAAAGCTTTGTCCCTCGTAAAATACGAGAAGCTATAGAGATTAGTAAACGCCCGAATTTCAATAGCGATGGAGGTTGGAGCTTACCCGTCACCTGGAAACCATTGCTTCAGAAAACGGACAGTAGAAGCCATGTTCAGCCAGCAGAACTTGACACAGTGAGCTCTTTTCACGTACGCGCAATGTCAGCCACTGATGATGATGATGAAGACGCAAATGGGGATCCCAGAAAAGCTACGGGAATCATCAATGCAGAACATCAGCAACCCCCATCAACCCCAGCACTGTCACAGAGAGCTCAGCGAGCCGCGGACCGCGCTGCCCGCACCGCCCACGCATGCCGCGTCGCTCGTCACTAGTGTCAGTGCGAATCGGGACGACTCCGTGCGCGCGTCTCGGTTCACATTCGCCCTGAGGAAGACCTCCGGATGAGGTTGAAACATGTCGGCCTGTAGCTGACTTCGTACGTGAGTAACCCGTAATTCACATATAAATAAAATTACGCATCATTACACATTATACACGAATTCTACTTATTCAGAAGTCTACGCATTTAAGGCTCTTTGATTTAAGGCCACCGTAGTGGGAAACAGGAGTTAAATCATAGAATCAAAAACAGACAATATTTAGCACAAATGAACACATGATAAGTATTACAATACTGCTGCAAGACAAAAAAAGGAAACGCACATATTTCCCATTTCTCGACCATGACCTTGTGTGCGCCTCACACCACCAATAAATTACGCATCATTACACATTATACACGAATTCTACTTATTCAGAAGTCTACGCATTTAAGGCTCTTTGATTTAAGGCCACCGTAGTGGGAAATAGGAGTTAAATCATAAAATCAAAAACAGCTATATTTAGCACAACTGAACACATGATAAGTATTATAATACTGATGCTAGACAAAAAAAGAAACGCTCATATTTCCCATTTCCCGACATTGACCTTGTGTGCGCCTCACACCACCAATAAATTACGCATCATTACACATTATACACGAATTCTACTTATTCAGAAGTCTACGCATTTAAGGCTCTTTGATTTAAGGCCACCGTAGTGGAAAATAGGAGTTAAATCATAGAATCAAAAACAGACAATATTTAGCACAACTGAACACATGATAAGTATTATAATACTGATGCTAGACAAAAAAAGAAACGCTCATATTTCCCATTTCCCGACCATGACCTTGTGTGCGCCTCACACCACCAATAAATTACGCATCATTACACATTATACACGAATTCTACTTATTCAGAAGTCTACGCATTTAAGGCTCTTTGATTTAAGGCCACCGTAGTGGGAAATAGGAGTTAAATCATAGAATCAAAAACAGACAATATTTAGCACAACTGAACACATGATAAGTATTATAATACTGATGCTAGACAAAAAAAGAAACGCTCATATTTCCCATTTCCCGACCATGACCTTGTGTGCGCCTCACACCACCAATAAATTACGCATCATTACACATTATACACGAATTCTACTTATTCAGAAGTCTACGCATTTAAGGCTCTTTGATTTAAGGCCACCGTAGTGGGAAATAGGAGTTAAATCATAGAATCAAAAACAGACAATATTTAGCACAACTGAACACATGATAAGTATTATAATACTGATGCTAGACAAAAAAAGAAACACTCATATTTCCCATTTCCCGACCATGACCTTGTGTGCGCCTCACACCACCAATAAATTACGCATCATTACACATTATACACGAATTCTACTTATTCAGAAGTCTACGCATTTAAGGCTCTTTGATTTAAGGCCACCGTAGTGGAAAATAGGAGTTAAATCATAGAATCAAAAACAGACAATATTTAGCACAACTGAACACATGATAAGTATTATAATACTGATGCTAGACAAAAAAAGAAACGCTCATATTTCCCATTTCCCGACCATGACCTTGTGTGCGCCTCACACCACCAATAAATTACGCATCATTACACATTATACACGAATTCTACTTATTCAGAAGTCTACGCATTTAAGGCTCTTTGATTTAAGGCCACCGTAGTGGAAAATAGGAGTTAAATCATAGAATCAAAAACAGACAATATTTAGCACAACTGAACACATGATAAGTATTATAATACTGATGCTAGACAAAAAAAGAAACGCTCATATTTCCCATTTCCCGACCATGACCTTGTGTGCGCCTCACACCACCAATAAATTACGCATTATTACCTATATACGAGACTTATTCACAAGTCTCCGCATTTAAGGCTCTTTGATTTAAGGCCACCGTTGCGGGAAATAGGAGTTATCATAATAATAAAAAAAAACAAACAATATTTAGCAAATGCGAATACTTGAATAACTAGCTCTATAATGCTGGCCAGACAAAAAAAAATTACTCCCCATTTTACTGGTATGGGAGCAACCATAAAAAAAAATGTTTTTTTAAATTGTAATTTTACTATTTTTTCGGCATGATTAATATACATATCTATGGCGAAACTATAAGGGATCCTTGTTAGGAACCCAAATAATCATAAATATTTCCCGGCCTTGACCTCGTGTACCCCACACGCCACCAATAAATCACGCATCATTTCCCACATACTCGTTTATTCACAAGTCAACGCATTTAAGGTCACCGTTGCAGGCAATGGAAACTCAAGGACAATATACTTTTGAAGTTAAAACTTCTTTAGCGGCGTTGTACACACTCCCGGAGAGCAACTCGTTTTTTTACTGAACTAATCTTAACACTTTGAATGCCTGGATTGAGTGCAATAGTTTTTCAGTTGTTTGGCGGACACCATTAATAAATAATAAATATATACGGACAAATCACACAGATTGAGCTAGCCCCAAGGTAAGTTCGAGACTTGTGTTATGGGATACTAACTCAACGATACTATATTTGATAACAAATACATATGTAGATAAACATCCAAGACCCAGGCCAATCTGAAAAAGATCATTTTCCATTTTGACCTGGCCGGGGATTGAACCCGGGCACTCCGTGTCGCAGGCTGGCGTGTTAACCACTGCGCCATGGAGTAGTTTGTCTACCGTAGCGTTTAAAGTATTTAAGAATAATTTCTATTAAGAATAAATACGTTTCTTGCGTATCCGAAATATCCCGTAATGACCTTTCCTAAATACGAATTTAACCCTGGACGCAGAAGAGGCGAATTTTACATA
The DNA here is from genome assembly GCA_947532085.1 of Elegia similella. Classification (NCBI taxonomy): domain Eukaryota; kingdom Metazoa; phylum Arthropoda; class Insecta; order Lepidoptera; family Pyralidae; genus Elegia; species Elegia similella. The sequence goes on from OX383939.1 coordinate 1,673,018, forward strand.
TCAATGTAAGTGTAAGTCAATGTACCGAAAGTGGAGGATTCTGCTAAATGACACATCATTTCAGCAGCAGGAAATCCATTTCTGGACATAGACCTTTCCAAGGATTTCCATCTTCATGGTGGATTTGCCATACTCGCCAAGCTTGGCAGATTAGTAAGTTAGCGTTTGGTTTATCTCGGTTCCGAAGCTGCTGCACATCATAACCGTTTTTGGGCGTGGGCAGTGGTGATTTGAGTTTATGTAGTACTAGCTTCCGCCCGCGTCAATGTCGATCCCTCGGGAATAGTACTTTTTCCCGGGATAAAAGCCTATGTCCTTCTCCACACTCCAGAGAACTTGTATGCAAACATTTTATGATGATCGGTTCAGTAGATACGTCGTGAAAGCGTAAAAAAAAATCAATTTAAAAAAAAAAACAAAAATACTTTATTTTTTTCTCCAATCCTCATCAATACCCAGAAATACAAATTGTGGTAGAATATCTATAAGATTGTGAGAGACTGGTGCCTGAACTAAGCAGAGCCTGTATCTCACTCAGTACACCAGCCTCTCCCCTCACGAATATGAAGCATGACAATAATATTATAGTTACAATATAGGGCATATGAAAAACAAAAATAAGACAAAAGCTACTAGGTACCTAATTACTAATTACTTATCTAAGTGAGCTTAGTACTCAACACTTAATAACTAGTTGCGTTCAGAATCATGAAATTGAAGTGTAGACACTATACATAGGTGATGATATGAGGTGAAACAAACAAATAAAATAACAAACAAACTCACTTTCGCATTTATAATATGTGTAAGGATTTGGGATACTACTGAGGATGCTACTCGGATGATTAAAGGACACCATGTAAGTAGCAGCTTGGGAAACCGGGCGCGTGTTCCCAATGACTTACGTGCAACATCTGCCGGCCTATTTGCTAACTTAGTGACCAACGTTTTGATAGTCACTTCAAAATACATTGCGGATTTCCTATGATTGACTATTTTTATTAAAGATATACAAAACGTAATGAACTTTGAAATGACTATCAAAACGTACACTGAGTTAGCAAATAGGCCGGCTGGACAGGCAGTTGAGTATCACGCCCCTGACCATAAAAAACACGCGTTGAAGGTATTATTTACGCTTTTATAGTATACTAACAACCCGGTCCCCAGCTTTGCATGGGTGCAATCTAATCTAAATATAGTTAATTGATTCAGGTGTTACTTTGCGGAAGTCAAAGCTACATTTACTTTGAGACAATTTACTTTGCGTGCTTCCACCACTAGCCGCCATGCACGACGGCCGACATTGCTGCAGCCTCAACGGATGCAGCAATATCGACCAGGGTTGCATGCATCAACTGTTGGTAGCGGGCATGAAGGGACTAACAGTAGTGGGTGGGCGCTGGCCAGCAATAGTTTGCATGAACTAACTGGGGGCGGAAGCACGCAAAGTAAATTGTCTCAAAGTAAATAATCTAAATATATAACTCAAAGGTGACTGACTGACTGACATAGTGATCTATCAATGCACAGACCAAACCAATGGACGGATCGGGCTGAAATTTGGCATGCAAGTAGATGTTATGACGTAGGCATCCGCTAAGAGAGGATTTTGATCAATTCTACCCCCAAGGGGATAGAAGGGATGAAAGTTTGTATGAAACTTAACGCGAGCGAAGCCGCGGGCAAAAGCTAGTGAATATATATGTATTATACATATAAACATTCCTCTTCAATATATCTACTGCTGAAAACTGTATTAAAATCCGTTCAGTAGCTTAAAACATCTTAGCGAACAGACAGCGGAAGCGCCTTCATTTTATACTATGTACTGATTAAAAACTTGATTTCTCAAAATGTAACATTGAACTGTTTTCGATGTAATAGAATTGACTACAATGATCAAGGTTTCTCTTTTATCACAGAGATACATAATGTATCAGATATACAAGTACCCACGTATTTTATGTCACAACCTCAGTCACGTAGTCCGAAGGCCAGAGCAGTCCCCGGGCGCATCACGCCGACTTACGGCCATCAATTATTACACAAGTCAATATAATCAGGAGCTTATTGGCTCAAGCGACCTTCGGAAGCTCAAATACAAGTTATTACTGCATATATTTGTGACTTTTTGTTATTCCTTATTCCTTACTAATATTATAAATATTATCCTTACTTCCTTACTAATATTATAAATGCGAAAGTGAGTTTTTTGATTAAAACTAACGCGAGATAATAACATTATTTATATGTGAATTACGGGTTACTAACGTACGAAGTCGCGCTGCCCACGCATACCGCGTCGCTCGTCACTAGTGTCAGTGCGAATCGGGACGACTCCGTGCGCGCGTCTCGGTTCACATTCGCCCAGAGGAAGACCTCCGGATGAGGTTGAAACATGTCGGCCTGTAGCTGACTTCGTACGTGAATAACCCGTAATTTACATATAAATAAATAAATAATCATGTTACGTTTTCACACCGTAACTAATGAACGGATCATCATGAAATTTTGCATACAAGTTCTCTGGAGTGCACTATTCCCGAGGAATCGACATTGACGCGGGCGGAGCCGCGGGCGAAAGCTAGTATTATTATATACATTCTTATCTCGTTGTTTTCTCTAACGGGGTAAAAAGAGCCTTGGGCCATAAGACATCAGGCAGGCCTGTCTCACTTCCCATGTCGGTATCGAAAACATGAACTACACGCGGCGACCACTTCGAAGAGGTAAAACTGGGCAAATCCAGTAGGAACGACGCGCATTTGGTCACATGGGTTCACCGACTTCATCTCCCGTGGCCTACAACCTCCGTGGTCCAGTGGTTAAAGCGTTTGCCTGATGACCCGGGGGTCGTGGGTTCGATTCCCACCGGAAGCATACTTTGTTTAGTTACTTCCAGTTTGGTTAGGACATTGCAGGCTTGAATCACCTGATTGTCTGATAATAAAGATGATTCCGTGCTTCGGAAGGCACGTTAAGCCGGTGGTCCCGGCTGCCATCTGGTTGTCGTTAAAGGAACCATGTTAGAGGCCGAGAGGCGGTTCCGAAGAACTCTGACACCAGGGTGTGCATGGTCGATTGACCGTGCCACCTACTCGAAATGATCATGATGACCAACTTCATCGAATTATGAATCGTTTGTTTAGAGCTACAAGAATAAAATTGGCTTGCAATGGATTATGTAGGTATCTAAACGAAAAGGTGCTGCATTTTGACGCGAGCTAAATTACACCGTATCACTAACTACATTGAGTTGATATTTCTTGGATTGCCTTTGTAGAGTGCGACTTTTGTACGTAAGTGCCAGTCGATTGCTTCGAGCGGCTTTTAACGAACTGCGCAAGAAGTAGAAATTAAGATCGCAGCGTGATTTTTTATAGCCTAAAGCCTTCCTCCATAAATGGACTATCCAACACAAAAATAATTTTCCAATTTGAACCAATAATTGTAAAAACCACCAAAAACTGTAGTTCCTGCGATTGGCGCGTTCAAACAAACAAACTCTTCAGCTTTATAATATTAGTATAGATAGTATAGATATAGATTAGTATAGATTCTGTGAAAGTTTGAAAGAAACGAAACAAAAAACAAGTTTCTTGTATGCTGCCTTTAGTTTTTAATTTTACTTTGTTTTTATTATTTGTTAGAGCGAAAAAGGATATACACAATTTGTGACAATTTCAAGTCTCTACCTATTATATCAAGACGGACATCGGCTTAGTAATAGGGTCCCATTTTTACCCTTTGGCGGAACCCTAACAATTCCCTTACAATGCACGCTCCAGCCGGATAAGATTGAAATAATAATGAGGAAACGAGAGGGCGACACGGAGCGCAATATTCAGGTGGCCTTGTTAGTGGATCTTTAGAAGATTCATTCCAATGAGACCATTTTTAACATATACACTATGGAAGGTAGAGCCACGCTACCGGCAAAATTCATTTATGCTAGTAGCATGAATGGGCCGGCTCGTCTGGGGAAGTACCACACTCTTACAGATAATCGACGTTTGAGTAGAAGGTTTACCGCGTCTATGCTTCGATCGGTGAGTGAGAGAGCCAAGCCCATCCTTCCCCCATTCGCCGGCAATGCTCCTGTCACACCCTGGTGTTGCAGTTGTCCATGAGTAGCGCTGTTCGCTTAGTTTCAGGTGACTCGCTTGCTCGTTTGCCGTCCTATACCTAAAAAAAGTATTTCAAACGCCATTTTAGTCTGCTTATAGTTAACATTTCATGAACTCTTATGACACAGACATAGTGTTCAATATGCTAGTTTATGACGACTGTGTTTTAGACGCGAAGTTCTAACCCAAAGTTTAATAACGGCATTTATCGATTTCTTAAAATTGTAGCGACTTGTTATGCTCAGATGATAAAATTAAGCCGCTGTTAAAAAATAGTATAATACTGTATTTTTGCACCGCAGCTAGTGATGCTTACCCAACTACAGATCTTGATTGTAAAGTTTGGTGATCTTCTGTATTGTTTTTGGTTGTTGTATATGGAAACCTGCTGTATATTTATGTTACCAGTCGCATTTATACTTCCGAAAACTCTGTTTTTCTTGTGGCCTTAAACAAAATCAAGATGGTGATGACGTAGTGCTTTTCTTATAGTCAATTCCGACCCCTACAGATGAACATACATACTTAATTTATTTAATCACTCGGAGTTTGTAGCGTGCATCCAATGGCCACAGACACGGCGAAACATACAAAATACAGACAGGACTGTACTATAAAAGTTAATGAGCATAAGGTTGTTATAAACATCGTAGCTCGGCAAAATTTTATGGTCGCCACTGCCTTCTCCTGTTTTACACTGTCGACAATCGAGAATCGTCATTATAGTTATGCATTGTCAACGCTTACGCTTGCTAAGCATAAGTGGTATTCAATATCTCGAGCTCCTTCGTGCAGGCACGTTAAGCCGTTGTCACCATTCGTTGTCAGTCGTTAACTATCTTAGATATTCTTAGACAGCCCGAAACTTGTAAGCAGTATTGGTCACGTATATATATACACACACACACACGAAAAACAAACAAGCACTTATTTACTCCTCAGCTAAACTGCAATTTGTAAGAGCAGATATAAAACGTGTTAAGCCGTATTTCGCAGGCCGGGCCATAAAAATGTTTTTATTACATTTCTTTGTGCGACGGGAAAATAACCTTTTTCGCCGACTGAGCGAATTTCATTCAATTACGTGTTACGCAATGAAACCTGAGGGAGACTTGGTATGAAATGGTACCTACCTTGTCCTATTTATTATGGTATAGGACGGCAAACGAGCATGCGAGTCACTTAAGAGCCCGACATATGCCAGGCGGCGTGGCGATACAAACGCGGATGGTCTAAACGCGTTGGCTACTTTGGATATTTTCGTTTTTTAGGAATATTCAAGGGTTATTCGAAAAAGAAAAACATATGATGGCTGCCTTATCTGTAATGCAATAATAATCAAAAGTTTCAAGGTTAATTTTAATGTATTTGGTGAATAATGCTATATACCGAGTAATTTGACGTGATTTGGAGGCAACTTTGCAATTTTTTTTCTATCGAGAAAATTTAACGCAATCGTGTTTTTGAGTCATATAGTTACCAGAGTTAGTCCTGAACTTTGCTGCATTTTTATTTCAACTTGAGTATTTAATTATTATTGATATAACAGTCAATCATGCAAAGCAGTGTGAGGTAGTATGGGCCCTTAATGGTAAGCGATCAGCGCTGCCCATGGACAACTGCAACACCAGGGTGTGACATGTCAACTCATAAACATGGGGTCTTAAGATCGTTGTAACACTACCGAGCTGGTTAAAAGGCTAACAGTATGTCGTTCCATCGTCTATTCCGTACGATTTTTGTCAGGCTCATCACATAGATGGCGCCATGGGTCTATTCACAATGAGAGATATATGAGATTTAGAGAGATTATAAGAAAATAAAATCAGTATTTACGAGAAACATCTTATTTCAGATGAAAAATATATCTTTGGCATAATTTAAAACGATATCTTTCAGTTTGACTTGGTTTTACCAAGTTTAGGCTAACGCCATCTAGTGACGGGGGAATGTCTGTAACTATAGAACTGCAGCGCCCTCTCCGCCGCCCATAGTGGCAGTTAGTGGACTAACTACCACAGCCTGCCGTCAACCGGCCCGCTGCTTTTAACAGGCCTTAAGATGGGCCAATATTTTTGTATGAGATATGCTATGCAGTCTATACGTATTATGTCTTTGCTAACAGTAAACTAAGCCCGTCTTATTATTAAACGAGGACTAACTTTAGTACCTGGTTTAAACCATTATCCGACCAAAATAAGTCGACACTTATCACTTTGACGTTTGGTCAACTGTCATTGTCAATTTGTTTTAGACGAATAATGGTTAAGACTAAGTATGTTTAATAGTATAAATCACATTTCGAGAAATTATAACAACTTTGATCGAGTGGACAAATGAATTAATCGGTAAATCATTCATTCATTTCGTGTAGGTGACACGGTCAATCGACCATGCAGAGTTCTTCGGAACCGCCTCTCGGCCTTTGCCGTGGTTCCTTTAACGACTACCAGATGACAGCCGGGATCACCGGCTTAACGTGCCTTCCGAAGCACGGAATCATCTTTATTATCAGGCGATTCAAGCCTGCAAGTGTCCTAACCAAACTGGAAACAACTAAACAAAGTATGCTTCCGGTGGGAATCGAACCCACGACCCCCGGGTCAACAGGCAAACGCCTTAACCACTGGACCACGGAGGTAGTTAATCGGTAAATCGGTAAATTGAATGCTTACATGGATAGTCACTGAGTCTTACTTCTGCGTTGTTTGATTCTATGTACGAGAAGCACGTATTCAATCTACGTTTAACAGTCGGGAATTACGTTTCTGCGAAATTATGACATTTTCGAGCGAATGGACTGGCGGAGTAAACGGTAAATCGTTTTCCAATCAGTGTGCGCGGACTGCGGCGAAACATCAACGCACAAACTAATGAAAGTACACAAAAACTGTTACTGGATCTTCTTTTATTTGAGCTTCGTTTTGAAAGTGCCTCTATACAAGAAAAGTGCGTATTAGTGCTATTCCACTGGTTATATCGTGAATCTGTTTCATATCAGGTTATTTTTTCAGTTGTGGTAGAGACACGCTACCGGCAAACATTATTTTTGCTAGTACCTAGCATAAATGGGATGGTTCGTACCATACGGGAAGTACCACACTCTTACAGAAAATCGACGTTTAAGTAGAAACTTTACTGCTTCTATGCTTCATTCGGTGAGTGAGGCAGCCGGAGGCCCATCCTCCCCCCATGTCCTCCCCAACTCCTTGAACAGCTCCTGTCACACCCTGATGTTGTAGTAGTCCATGGGCAGCGTTAATCGCTTACCGTCAGATGGACTCGCTTGCTCGTTTGCCGTCTTATATCATAAAAATTAAAGAATTTCAAAAGTGGACTTTTGCATTCACAATGCAATACTGCATTACGGCAATATTTGAACAAGCGACCTACAACAAGTCTATGTACCTAAGGTTGCTGGTTCTCTTCTTATTTCTTAATTTAATAAATCTGGTCTGTTCAAATATTTTTAAGTATGAATAGCATTAATAGGCTAGTTTCCTGAAAAAAAATATTGGATACGTATTTTTTATTTTGTCGATTGAATAAAAAATTATAAAGATATAGCCCTTTGAAATTCCGTGTGACGTTATAGTTTGCTACACTTTTTAGCAAACTTTGACGTCACAAGCCCCCACTCATGAACTTTAACGCGCTTTTATTGTTTAATTGATAAAAGAAAAAATACGTGTTCAATATTTTTTGATTATTTAACTAACGGACTAATTGTAATGTTATTATTTTGACCCATGAAACTAGCCTATTATAATGCTATAGTAATCTTTTTTAAACTTAAGCGATTTAAACATGCAATTATGTAAATAAACGGGACTTAGCACAAACCTTTTTATTATTTGTTTCCGTTGTCGTTGCGACCACGATGGATGTAACTCTATTGAAACACCAACATCAACGATAACAAAAGTCCCGTTTATATCTTATATCTTTAAACGAGCAATTCTTGTATATTTATTTATTTATATGTATATCAATTTATTTCTATGATGTCGGAAACGGCTCTAACGATTTCGCTGAAATTTGGCATATGGGGGTTTTTGGGGGTAAACAATCGATCTAGATGAGCCTTGTGTTTGGAAAAATGCGTGTTTTTTTTTCCACGCAGAATATGGTCACTAATTTCATCCTGCCTGCCACTGTCCGTCTGGTCCGGCGGGTTAAGACGCGGACGGCAAGAAACGAGTGTTACGGGTTCGAATCCCGCTCGGTGACTTTTTTTTATATGTATATTCAAGATTATATATTTTTTTTTTATTTTTTATTGTTTTTAGACAAGTTTAAAAAAATGTAGTTAATGTTTGAGATAACAATATTATTTCTCGTTAGGCTCACTGAAATCAAACACCTGATCTACACAGAAATCGTTTGTAAATAGTAATAACTGTCAGTTCCCATTTTGCTTTTTAATTTATGTAGATCACCTAAACACACCATATTACAATAAAAAGGAATAACCGAGTAAAGCTCGGTCGCCCATGTACTACATAATTAAATGGTGTAGTAACAGCGAATTCTGGGTTGACGTTCAGATGAAGTGTCACTTACGTACTCTTCATAACTTGTGTCAGCGCCGAGTTGGGCCAGTGCACTCGAATGGCGATTCGATTATGTCTCGAAAAGGGAAATGTAGCTAGTTGCGGGAGCCTACTAGTTTCGGAAAGTCTATTTCGATGGCTAAATGAAGTTAAGCTGTCAAAGGGTTTGTGAGGTGGCTGTTCAAACATAGAGAATGAATTATTATAAACATAACAAAACCGAAATAAAGAAAATTTTCATTCAAAATATAAGATAAGCTAAAAGAACCGGCCAAGTGCGAGTCGGACTCGCGCACGAAGGTTTCTGTACCGTTGTCTATAAAAACGGCAAAAAAATAATCACGTTTGTTGTATGGGAGCCCCCTTAAATATTTATTTTATTCTCTCCGGACGGCAAACGAGCAATCGGGTCACCTGATGGTAAGTAATCACCACTGACCATGGACAACTGCAACACCAGAGTGTTACAGGTGCGTTGTCGGCCTTTCAAGGAGGTGGGGGAAGGAAATGGGGAGGGAGGGGGAAGGATGGGCCTCCGGCTCTCTTACTCACCAAACGAAGCATAGAAGCGGTAAAGCTTCTACTCAGAAGTCGATTTTCTGTTAGAGTATGGTACTTCCCTGACCGAGCCGGCCAATTCATGCTACTAGCAATTCATTTTGCCGGTAGCGTGGCTCTACCACGACTGATATTTTTTTTAGTATTTGTTGTTATAGCGGCAACAGAAATACATCATCTGTGAAAATTTCAACTGTCTAACTATCACGGTTCATGAGATAATCTGCCTGGTGACAGACGGACAGACAGACAGACGAACAGCGGAGCGAAATTAATAGAGTCCCGTTTTTACCCTTTGGGTACGGAACCCTAAAAACGTATGCCTCTATTTAACGTTAGTTAATTAATAGTTAAAAAGCCTTCTTAAGCTTTCACAAAAACTAAAGAAAGTCGCTGTCACAAGTACAGACTTAACTAACATTCTTTAGAGCTTTGTAATGTAAAAGTTTCAAGTGAACTCAGACTAAATTTAAATTAAGAGTAAATCTAAGTGGGCTTTCTTTTAACTTTGTATTTTACACAACGATAAATAGAAACAAGTATTAGCTTTCAAAATGGCCGTCGCTTAAAAGAAACATACAAACATAGTATTACGTCTTATTCCTTTGCTCTACGTTTTTTCTTTTCTCCCAGACCAGCATGGAAGAGAAAACACAAATCCTGTTTTTCTTATGGAGGGAGATGTTATAAGAGAGATACATAAAAATAAAGAACCAACGAAATAAACTTACGCTAAGCCCGCGCGCTGTGATGCCAATGACAGCCTGAAAAGGTTCAAGATGGCGGCCGTTTTACGAGTTTTTAATTTTATTTTTTCAAGCATTCTAGCGATGGACTTAATTTTTAACAAATTTTGAAGTCAATAGTCAAATATTTTATTCATCGTAAGATATTTTAAATACCAATTGGCGAACGTTAACTTACAATTACAGATTATTATTAACAACATTATTATTGTTGACGTCAATAACTTACGAGGGCGGTCCCAGAAGTAGCCGGCCTAACAAAGAGTACACAAAATAATTAGAAAAATCAATATTTATTTCTCAATATAGTCTTCTTTTAACGCAATACACTTTTCCCAACGATGTTCAATAGCTTCAATACCCTGTTTATAGTGGTCTGTATCAAGTTCCTCAAAATAGCTATCACAAGCACACTCTACCTCTTCATTATTGGCAAATCTTTTACCGGCGAGCCACATTTTTAAGTTTGAATACAGAAAATAATCAGAGGGAGCTAGGTCTGGCGGATAAAGTGCATGAGGAAGCAATTCGAACTTCAAGTCATTAATTTTAGCCATTGCAATAGTGGACGTGTAAGTTGGTGCATTGTCCTGATGAAACAACACTTTCTTTTTCACTAAATGCGGTCGTTTTATCTTAATTTCATTACTCAGACGCTGCGAAATTTCGCGTAATACTCCCTGTTGATGGTATTGCCTTTTTGAAGATAATCAATAAAAATTATACCATTCGCATCCCAGAATACTGACGCTATGACCTTGTCAGCAGATGGAACTGACTTCGCCTTCTTTGGAGCCGGTTCTCCCTTTTCAGTCCATTATTTAGATTGTTCTTTCGTCATAGGGCTGTATTTATGGACCCATGTTTCGTCCATCGTTATGAATCGTTGTAAAAATTCGGCTTTATTCCGTTGAAATTTCTCCAAACACTGGATTGAAACATCCTCACCACGCTGCTTTTTTTCAATGGTGAGTAATCGCGGCACCCATCTTGCGCACAGCTTTCACATGCCTAATTTTTCAGTCAAATTGCGATGTATAGCACTTTTTAAAATGCCTACCATATCTGCTAACTCACGCACTTTTAGTCTACGGTCTTTTAATACTATTTTGTGAATTTTTGTCACCATTTCCGGTATAGTCATTTCATTTGGCCGACCGTTGCGATGTTCGTCTTCGCAGCTGGTGCGACCTCTTTAAAACTCAGCAATCCAATATTTTACAGTTGTAAATGAAGGAGCAGACTTTCCCAGAGTAGAATCCAGCTCGACTTTAATATCGGTTGGATTTACACCGTTAAAATGAAAGTATTGTATCACGTATCGGAGACCAATTTTGTCCATGTTTGCAAAATCACTCAGAGCAATCTCTATTTATTGGTGTGAAATATAAATAAAAGGACGTAGCTTATTCTTTTTTCAAATTAACGTGCCATAAGATCCAAACTTTTGTTTTCTTTTTTAAATTTTCAGCTAGTATTGCTATATTTATGCCAGGTCGGCTACTTCTGGGACCACCCTAGTACATAGAGCTAAGTTTACGCCGCTTCCAAGGCGGAGTGCAGAAGAAGCGGCAACAAACTGCACAGCGCATTTTCTCCAAATGACATCAACTTATAATTTACGACATACTTAGAACTAAATGTGTGAAGAAGCTTACATTTTCATGTCATAAAATAAAATTCAATTTGTAATATGAAATAATGGAAATGAAAAAATAAATGTTTTTGATTAAATGTCAAAACACAATACGTACAAATTGTACCAATTCATGTCATTTTTATATTAATATCATGACAAGGGTCTGGCACCGAGCTTTAGCCATATATTTTTATCGTTTAGAAAATCTTCAGACCTAATAAGCCTTTTTACAATACGAAGGAATTCTATCCAAATAGCAGCTAGTATTTGAAGGCTTGGTCTAAATAGGGCGTATATATCTATTTATGTTCCATATTAACATGATTAAGGAAGGCCCTTGAAATCATCATCATTATCATAAGGTCTTTTTAGTCTCCACTGCAGACGCATGACCCTCTCTGTACTACCGGAGTCATTGGCCAGTGCAGACAGAGGATTTGGCCTACACTCTCTTCGCTGGTCAGACGGGTTGGAGAGGTAACCTATCATACACACGATTTTTTTCTTTTCGAATTTCATTTGTTCAAAAACGGTACGACGAAGTTTTAAATGCCAAATGGCTTCTATACCATATTTTCTGCTTCGATAAACTTAATAAACATATTTTTCTTCTTCTAGAACAACTGTCGACGGAAAATCAAAACATGTAATTTTATTTTGATAGATGTTTTGGTAAGAATAATTTCATTTTATAGAAGTATTAGCGATAGAAGTAACTTTTTCCATATTATTATTTACACAGATTTTCAATAACTACTTACTAACGACAGATTAGAAAAGTTTAGAAGAAAATAAAAAGAATTGTACCAAATAAAAATAGTACGGGTATATTAATAAGGGGGCTCGGGGACGAAGCCCCCGCCACAAAAAAACAACTTGTCCAAGATGGGTAGGTTAGGTTCGTTAGGTTATCTTGTGACCAAAACATCACTCAAGCTTAGAGCGAAAATAATAAAGACCCAAAAACAACTTTGTCGTGAAAAATAACTTAGGTTTGTTAGGTTTCCTTTCAAAAATAAAACACCTACCTTTTTATCTAATTATTGAAATATAAATAACATTTAATTTAATTAATAATAATTTTGAACATGTAAAATTAAAATATAACAATATTAAAATTAATTCACATAAGTTAATAAGGATAGCTAGCTGGTATGCAGAATAAATTTAATTTAATTTTATTAAATTAATTTTGAAATTTCTTTACATTTTTTTATCATTTGAAATTGCGTCTTTTAATAATATGGAAATCATTTTTTTTTGTTAAATAAAACATATAGCAATAGTATCTGCGGATTAACGTTGGGTTGCAATACAAAACATATAGCTTTTAAAAATATAACAATCAAAAATCGGAATTTCAACAATATGGCAATTGAATTTTCGGTCAAATGAAACTATAGAAAATAAAAAAAATACGAAACGTTTTTGGTGTTTTAAAATTCGTACATAACCTATTCTTGTTTATGATTGGTAACCGGTTGGAGAGGTCTCATTGATGGTTATGAGCTTTGTTTAGCTTGTATTTACTAAGTCGCCTTGTCGAAGCCGCCGTGTTATAGCCTCGACGCAGGTGAGGATGCCGGAGGAGTTAATTCAAACTAGTTTTGTATAAAATAATACTTATTTAACCGCCCCTTTTGCGGCATCAAAAGAAAGTTGCTTACAGATCACAGTACAGGTTATTTTACAGATACAATTTAAAGGACGCGTGGCGCGCGAGTGTTTTCAAATGTATACGTCTTTGCGCCAGCGCTGACTTGGGTGGAAGAGAGCGTTGCGAGCCGCGGCCGCGTCGATGTAGCTGCCCGCGCGTCCCGCAGTGCCCCCCCCGCTGGGTTCCCCGCTTGGGAAAGGCTCCCTAAAATATGGGAAGCCGTGACATCCTCGGCCCCGTTGCAAGCTGTAGCTTACAACATTGAAGTAGGTAGCAGACACATTCTTGATACAGCCCTCCTCACGACTCCTTGCCTTGTATGGACGTCGGCCACACGATTGACGCCGTCAGGCCCCGGGTAGAACTGCTGTATCCTCCCGAGCCGCCATTGCATGGGCGGCAGCTGGTCGTCCTTCAGCACTACGATGTCACCGATGCGTAGACACCCTTGCTGCGTGCGCCACTTCGTTCGCTGCTGTAACTCGGCGACGAACTCGCGACTCCAGCGGGCCCAGAATTGCTGCCGAAGTTTCTCCACCAACTCAAATCTGCTGGGTCTCAATGCCATTATTGGTAGGGACGGGACCGCAGTTAGAGGTCTCCCTATAAGGAAGTGCCCAGGAGTTAATGGTAAAGGATCGTTGGGATCGGATGATAGAGGCGTGAGAGGGCGAGAGTTCAGTATAGCCTCAATTTGTACAAATACTGTCGTTAGTTCCTCAAAAGTTAGGCTAGCACTACCTACTATTCGTTTCATATGATATTTAGCGGATTTAATGCCGGCTTCAAAAATTCCCCCAAAATTTGGCGAATACGCAGGGCTAAATGAGAATTTAATACCATCGTTAGTACCGAAATCCGTCAACGACTGCTTGCTGGACCGCACAACTCTACACAACTCATTGTTTGCTCCCTTAAAATTAGTGCCATTATCGCAAAAGATCTTAGCTGGCTTGCCGCGCCGTGAAACAAATCTACGCAGGCATTGAAGGAACGCTTGTGTACTGAGCTCGCTGACCACCTCCAAATGAACCGCCTTTGTCGTGAGACACACAAATAAACATAAATAACATTTGGACGTAGTGCTACCTCTGCCCTTACGACTAGAAATCTTAAAAGGTCCCCCATAGTCAGTTCCGACATAATAAAAAGGAAACGTCGGTACATTTCTCTCAGGAGGTAGGTTACCCATAATAGGCTGAACATTTTTACCTCTAAAACGAGTGCATATGACACAGTGTCTTGTTACTTTACGAGCTAAATTTCTTCCTAGTATAGGCCAGAATTTTTCTCGAATAGATGCTAGAAGCAGTTGTGGACCTGCATGAAACAAACGATGATGCTCATATGACATGATTAATTTACAAAAATAATGTTTGGAATCTAAAATCATTGGATGCTTCTTGTCATATGCGTAATCCGAATTGCTAATACGACCTCCTACTCTTAATAAACCCTTGTCGTCAAGAAATGGATTAAGAGATAATAATTTAGATGCCCTTGGTAAGTTCCTTTTATTTGAAATTAAAACTATGTCTCTTTGAAATGACTCAGCTTGACTATACTTAACTAATAGATGTAATGAATTATTTATCTCGTCAGGGCCAAGGGGACCAGTACTTTTAGTGCTAGTAGGTTTGCAATTATTTAAAAAACGTAAGACATATGCATATACTCTTAGTAATTTCAAGTAATTAGAATAGTTATCAAATTTAATAAGTTTAGAATCTTTATCAATTAATAAATTACACGTTAATGTGTTTTCCTTATTTTTAAGTTCAGGCAATTCGTGTAGTGAGACAGATGGACATTTACTCTGAGGCCAATTGCACTGTTCCTCACTCAGAAAGGAGGGACCCTGCCACCAAAGGGAAGAAGACCTTAGTTGACTGGGTTCAACGCCTCGAGATGCTAAGTCAGCTGGGTTCTGATCTGTAGGTATGTGACGAAATATAAAATCATTTGTAAGTTCATTTATCTCATTTACACGGTTGCATACAAACATTTTTAAATCCCTAGGGGGTGTCTTAACCTATGCTAGTGCAATGGTGGAATCAGACCACATAATTTTCTCAGTAATATTAGAATATGACTGAATTGACTGCAATACCTTATTACATAAACGCGCTCCTAGTAACATCGCTGACAACTCTAACCTAGGAATAGTCAGCTGTTTCATGGGTGCTACACGTGCTCTTGCAGTTAATAGCCGTACAGTGAACTCTTGGTTGTTGTCCCGAGACCTCAAATAGACACACGCTGCGAAGGCATGCTGGCTTGCATCAACAAAACAATGCAACTGGATGTCATGTGGGGTGTCACATAAAACCCTTCTAGGTATATTGATGGCAAATAGAACTGGAAGATTGTTTATAAAACTGTTCCATCGTTTTGCAATGTTATCGGGAACTGGAGTATCCCAGTCTAGTTTAGACGCCCATAGTTCCTTTAATATAATTTTAGGCACAATTATACAGGCACATAAAATTCCTAGTGGGTCAAATATCTTACAGGTCATTGAAATAATAGTGCGTTTAGTGACCTTTGAAGGTGGATCTATATCAGTATGAAAATTTAATGTATCGGATGCTGGAGACCAATTTAGTCCTAAAACACTAGAATCTTTGTTTAACTCCAGTACAGTTAACGATTCACTGTCATTTATTAAATTAGGTACATTTGAGCGTAATTTTCTTAAGGGTAAACAAGCAGAATTTAATGTTGATACTATGCCCTCATAAATTCGTTTTAAATCATTAATATCATGGGCTCCTGTACTAAGATCATCGATATAGAAATCGTTTTTAAGAATATTAGAAATATCTTTATCAGGGCACTCCTGAGATAATTGTAAAAGACACCTAGTACTCAAAAATGGAGCTGATGCTGTGCCGTAAGTGACAGTGTTCAATTGTAATACTTGAATAGGTTGATCCTCATTATCTCTCCATAATATAAGCTGCCAATGACGCTGCGACTCGTCGATTTCAATCTGCCTGTACATTTTTTCTATATCAGCAGTCAGCACATATTTATAATTACGAAATCTCAACAGTATAGAAATTAAATCGCTTTGCACTACTGGACCTATTAATTGAATATCATTTAGGGATTTATTAGAGGATGACTTTGCTGACCCGTCAAATACGATTCTAAGGCGAGTTGTTTCACTTTTTAATTTTAGAACAGCATGATGCGGCAAGTAATAGCCAAAGTGTGGCTTATCTACTTTCGTTAAGTGTCCTAGGTCCGCATATTCCTTCAAAAATAAACTATATTGAGCCTTTAAATCAGGTTGACGATGAAATCTTTTTTCTAAATTAATGAGACGTTTTTTGGCCAAATAATAAGAGTCGCCTAATGCACTCTCAGGCGATTCCTTGAATGGTATCATAACCGAAAACCTACCATTAGGAAGCCGCTTGGTATTCTCTTTGAAATGAATTTCACATTGTTTCTCCTCTTGGGAGAGAGACTTGACCTTAGGCAGTTCGTCAATCTGCCAGAAACGCTCTAAAGAGTCTTTAATTTCTTTCGAAAAATTACAAAATAATTGGGGCACTGTACACGATGTCCTAGCTGTGGGACCTGCCACCAACCATCCTAGTTTTGAATCTAATAATACAGTTGCATTATTATCTAGTTTAATTTGTTTGGACCCTACAATGTCCCAGTAAATATCAGACCCGAGTAACATGTCTACCTTAGAGGGCTTAAAAAAGGTGGGGTCAGCAAGTTGAATATTTTTAGGTATATGAAGTTCATTAATATTGACCTCCAAATTGGGTAAAAATCCAGTTATACATGGGACAAATAAAAACGTTACATTAGTGTTAAATGAATTCACACGAGATTTAATTAAAAGATTGCGTGTCCCTGATATGGGACATAATGAATTGTTTATGCCCGCAATACTAATGTTAGCATCATTACTAGTTAGGCCCATTCGTTTTCTTAAATCCTCCGATAAAAATGATGATTGACTACCTGTATCTAATAAAGCCCTTACAGTATAAATTTTGTAATTATATTCAATGTTGACGAGGGCGGTGCATAGCAAAACTTGATTTACTTGGTTACTCGGTGGTGACAAAACAGAAAGAGATACAGGAACTGGATCAACTGATGGCTCTGTAGCAGTTGACACCTGTGTCTTATGCAACAATGAGTTATGTCTCCTTTTACATATGCGACATGAACCTTTAGCATGACATTTAGCAGTAATGTGGCCACCACGCAAGCAATTCTTACAAAGTTTTAGCCTAATAATTTCAGATATCCTATTATCAACCGTCATACCCTTCAACTTCTCACAATCATAAATGCGGTGTACTTGACTACAACAGGGACATTCATTACCACTAGGTTTGTTATCAGAGGATATAAAGAATGATTTAGTATTTTTAGATTGATTAAAATTAGATTTTTCGCCAAAACGATTAATATAAGACGTTTCCAAAATATCAGCTCGGCACCGTAAAAATGAATAGAAATTATCTAAAGTAGGTAACTCTGAGAGTGTACTTTTATGTTCCTCCCACTTACTAGCAGTTGTGGTGTCTAATCTAGCAGAAACTATGTATATTATCAGTGTGTCCCACTTATCAGTCGGTTGACCGAGCGTGTTCAGCGCTCTCAGATGTTTAGAAACGTGATCTATTACAAACTTTAGCGCTTTATATGACTCCCTGGGAGAGCTTTCTATGGTGAGCAAGGCTCTTAGATGATTATTAATTAAAATGTTATTATTATTGAAACGCTGACACAGTAACTCCCAGGCAGCCTCATAATTTTTACTCGTAAATTCGATAGACTTTAAAATTGTAGAAGCGCTGCCTTCTAATGCCGAGCGCAGATAATGGAACTTATTAATTAGTGGAATATTTTGATTATTGTGTATCATAGATTCGAAACTATCTTTAAATTCCAACCATGTCAGATAGTTGCCATCAAACGTGGGCAGTTTAATAATAGGTAATTTAATAGAATTTGAATGACTGCAATGACTGACTGACTGGTTGTCTATGTCAGTCACTGGTTCGGGAACCGATTTGCTATTTGTGTCTAGGATCGCTTGACCCTTTGCGAGCAATGATAAAATCCGAGATTCTATTGCATCTCTTTCTTCAATTTCTCCGTCTATGTCAGATGACAACTCATCAATTTCATTTTGAATTACTTCAAACTCAGAACTTAAACGTTGAATAGTATCGAGCTTTAATTCAAGTTCCTTTTGAACTGTGAGTGAAATTCCAGAGTCTTTAATAGTATTCAAATATTGCTCATATTTGGTCAAACGACCCTTTAGTACACCCCGCTTCCTAATCAATATGGTATCCCTTTTGATTGCGGAGGTATCTCCAGTTTCCATGCTTAATGGCATATTGTATCAATAAACTCGACTAGTACGTATATAAAAACTCGATCAACACTAATTGAAAATGGAGTAAAAAAAAAAACAATGAATTGTGCAGAAATCGAACCCAATCCAGTCAACAGCCGGTGCCAGGAATCTCGGTAGACACGATGCGCCGTGATGCACTGCACTGCACCGCTGTGCCGTCAGCGTCACCACGGAGAACAGACAGGAAATCAGCCGACGCCTTTGATCTAGGCTCTTCGCTTCACGTCTTCCTTGCGTGAAGAGCTGAAATAGTCGGCATATGTCTTTCAAGCTAGGTGCAACATGCGTGTGTATTTTTTTTTGAAACGTAGATAGGTATGAGATTCCCAATTCGTATTCACCAAGGCAGGTAGGACAGGTATGTAAGTAAGTACCAAGCGTGACACGGGCGTGGCTCGACCACGTTTGCAAAAACAAAATGGCTACCGCGTGCACACGAAAAAATGAAAAGCTTGCTGTATGCTGTAGGTACAAACCTGCGTGCTGTTGGATTAGTGTGAAATAGTGCAATTGCAATGAATTATGCACCCAAATGCAGCTATAGGTACATAGACACATATAACTCGTAAATAACACGCAGCGTTGTTGTAGGTACTGTATTTAGAAACCAATAATAATAGGCATTGCTAGACCCAAAACTAGAAAAAACACGTTAAATGAGCTATATGCTCTTGCAATAGATACCTTTGATAGTAGTTAGTTATGCTCGATTCCACTAATAAGTACCTAGGTAATCCTGCACCATGTACATACATGGGTACACGCATGTAGGTTGCGAAAAAGCTGAACCTATGCAAAGTAGGCACCTAAATATAGGTATTAATACGCTGGCACAAAGAGAGGCACACTGAACTCGGGGAATAAAATAGGTAGGTAGAAAGGAATGGGCACTTCACTTAACTTAGGTTAGGCCTCCAGATGAAATGCTGCAGGTCCCGTCGTGAAAGCTCCTTTCTCCCGTTGTAGATAGTCCGCTGCGAGTCGTAGCCTCAGCATACGCGCCTTCCTCTTGTATCCGTTTATGTCCTTTTACGGTCGCCAATATGTCGAAGCCGCCGTGTTATAGCCTCGACGCAGGTGAGGATGCCGGAGGAGTTAATTCAAACTAGTTTTGTATAAAATAATACTTATTTAACCGCCCCTTTTGCGGCATCAAAAGAAAGTTGCTTACAGATCACAGTACAGGTTATTTTACAGATACAATTTAAAGGACGCGTGGCGCGCGAGTGTTTTCAAATGTATACGTCTTTGCGCCAGCGCTGACTTGGGTGGAAGAGAGCGTTGCGAGCCGCGGCCGCGTCGATGTAGCTGCCCGCGCGTCCCGCAGTGCCCCCCCCGCTGGGTTCCCCGCTTGGGAAAGGCTCCCTAAAATATGGGAAGCCGTGACACGCCTCTTACGACCTCTATGGGAAGACTTGGAGTGGTCCTATTCTACTCTGTC
Source organism: Elegia similella (assembly GCA_947532085.1). Taxonomy (NCBI): domain Eukaryota; kingdom Metazoa; phylum Arthropoda; class Insecta; order Lepidoptera; family Pyralidae; genus Elegia; species Elegia similella. The sequence goes on from OX383939.1 coordinate 1,693,146, forward strand.
GAAAACCACACAGCCCTTGAAATAGTTAAAGTCAGTTCCGCTTGACGTACAGTAACGTCGTGCGGCCGCAAGTTTAGGAGATAAGTTTTAATGAAGCGTCGACGTCTTGGACGTGGCTCTTGGCTCAGCGCTGCGGTTCCGTCACTAGTCTGCGCTCGAAAATTGATGACTCATCAAAAATATTACAAGGCCCTTGTGGAATAGAGAGAAAGAGAGATATTGGGGCTATGGGGAGAGCTATAGCTTCCATGATGGTCTGAAGACACAGAAAAAACGTAGAATGTAGAAGACTGGCAGAAGCAGTACCTCTTCCCGCGCAGACTAGTCGCCGGCTGAGGGAATGGGTGCGGCTAGCAACCCATTTTTCATTTTAATTCCTTTTCTACTTATACTACCCGCATACATGCTTAATGTGGTTTTTTGGGTTTTATGGCCTTAAGCTCTGTCTACCCCGTAAAGGGCAAAAACGTGATAATATGCATTTTTTTTATCGTAAATTTGAGTGCGTTTGACCTCCATCTTGACTGATGTGAAACGATAAGGTCTATGGTGGTATACTCAAACTCAAATAATGCCGATTCACTCTTGCCTTGAAAATCCCTAAATTGTACGAGTCGGGAAACAGTGACGCGGGGAATGAATGTATGTATGTTAAACTAAGCCTAGCTCTTTCTCCCTCTATCTAGGCTAAGATTAGTGTGTTAGTGAAGTATAGGTAGCTAAACGATTTGTAAAGAGATATATGTATCCAATTTTGAATCTTTGACTTTGTAATTTCTAAGATTTTTCCACATTTCCTCGACCAGCATCTACGATCAGCACGGAAGAGAAACAGTTGATAATTCTACTTTTTTCTTATTCTTTCAATCCACCATAATTAATGTATAAGATTTAAAATACAAAACCATTGAACTGAAGTAACGCTAAGCCCGAGCGACGTGACGCCAATGACAGCCTGAAAAGATTCAAAATGGCGGCCGTTTAATGAGTTTTTAATTATGTTTTATCAACCGGCGGTGGAGGTAATTTTTAACAAATTTCTAAAGGAATTCTATTCAAAACTTATGCCACGGTTATTTAAAATATTCAAAAAGTTATGCAAGTAAAGTTAATCGACCGCGGCTCCGCCAGCGTCAATGGTCGATCCCTCGGAAACAGTACTTTTACACTATGTCCTCCATACCCCAGATAAAGTGTATGCATAATATTTTTAAATGCAAAAACCCTTCTATTCCTTAGCCCCCCTCTAAACAGAAACCTAGCCTTTGAACCCTCTAATTAGAATTCAAAACGCGTTTTTTTACATGTAACGAGAAAAATGGCAAGTATTTGGGTAGTAGTAAATTGTATCGATAATTTAGTCAGTCGTCCCACTTGTTTTCGCGAATAGAGTAGTCGCGAGCTGAATAATACATAGAAGCGTCGTCTCTAGTGAATCTGGAAGTTTTTGGCTAATGGAGATGTTCATGAGAGTGCAAAATTAATTAAAACTTTGTAATTTTACCTTTGTATTTTTGTTTGTTTACCATGTAAGTAAACAAATTCACTATTTTGAGTGGTCATGAAAAATACCGAGCAGATAAGATTTACTCTTATAAAATTCTTATAGAATTTGAACCTGCGAACTTAAGTCTATGTACGACTTACGCTCTTCCATTGACGTGCTACCGATTCTGAATCGGCCGCATCGAAGATAAGATACGCTCGGCGCTTGTAACAGGAACAGGCAGTGGCTCAGTTGGAAAAGCGGAGTCGTACATAGACTGTTGTACTCATTCGCGCCATAATTCGCGACGTCGCTCACCAATTTTAAAAATGCCAAGCTTCGGAAAATAATAGCTGAATGTTTTTTTTTTTTTACAGCTTTCTTTCTATCTTTAAAGAAAACACTGAGAAAATATTTTTGTGAACATTCTCCAATACGACATAATCGCATGAAAGGTAAAGTTTTCATAGTTTGCATTTTTTTGCAATATTGAACATATTTTTTTAATGGTATTTTGAATCAGATTCTTTAAAATTTTGAAACTTCGAAGTGAAAATGGACTTGCATAAAAGTATTGTGTATCGAACTAAAAATCCATAAAACGCTTTATGAAAAGTACTTTATATATTTTTTTTTTAGTTTTTAATTCTAGTGAAAATTGTATCGAACATATATACGATTTTATGAAATAAAACACTTACAGATTAGCAGATGAACTGATATGCCGACGTGCAGTAGAGGCTTCACTTATAAGGATCCCATGGTAACCCTTTAGATAAGGAACCCTGAAAATTCCAATCATTACCCGGTTCAACTAAAGTGTAGATTTACCTTTGGCATTTTCGTACAATTACCTAAAATTCCCTGTGTATATGATTGCAGCTTTGCCCGGGACCCGCGTCGTCAGCAAATATTTATCTTCTGTTATTGTATTTTGTTTGTGTTGCGCGTATCTCGGCAACTTTGTTTAATCGTGTTAACACACGGCTCCTGTTTGTGTGTCCTATGTACTCCCGAAATTATGAAAATTGGGGCAATTGTTGTTCTAAAATAAAAAGTTTTTATCTGTTTTGAATTTTGTACAGTCAGCCAAGGCGATACCTGACCCCGCCATCTACCTATATCTTGAATTTTCTCCTTAATTAAAAATATATATTCAGAAAGATTTTAATTAAGACATCCTGAATATATATTTTCATGTTAATATTACTTTTAGTTTAAGAGGAAATTCAAGATATAGGTAGATTGGAGGTGTCAGATATCTCCTTGGCTGATTGTACTAGCGATCAGTTTAGCGAGATACCTGATATAATTACAATTATATCTGGTACACAATTTTCTTTTAATTACAAAAAAAAACGCTAATACCTCGCCATTGTCAGATGATGTGAAGATTCTAATGATACGTACATTCTTAGCAACAAATGTTCCAACTTAAGACCAGCACATGCAGTATCAGCAGTCAGCGTCCCCTATTAGATACATCAGAGCTTGGCTCTCGTCGGTATCATCCGAGAAGAGCCAAGCTCTGATGTATCTGATATCAATGCAAGCTCTGATGTATCTCATCCGAAAATAGTAATTTTGTGGCAAGCAAAACACACAATGACTATTTCTGGCAGGAATAATGGCTGTTTTGCCACTGCCCTCGTCCATTTCACGCACGAGTGGTTTTCCCTGTGTGCTCTGACTTGGGGTCCTATACAGCAAACACGGTGTACCACCGAGTTTGTAGTCCATTCTGACTCAGGTCAGGCATGGCGGGGTTCAAACCCGGGACCTTGTTTACAGGTTGCGCTCTAAGGCCACTGAGCCACTATCGCATCTTTAATATTACCCACACACGTTTTTAATTTAGATGTTCATTGGAGCACTGGTTCGAAATTTTAGACGGGTTGGAAATATGAAGATGGGTAGGTAATATAAGTATTATTTAAAGTTTGTTAGGACACAGGGCATCAAAACCGGCGAAAAAGTCCCGAACTTCGTTTCGCTATTATTTTGTCGTTAAGAAGGTACTGCAAGAAATTGTGGAATTTGACGTATTTTTAAATCACTAGTACAATTCGTTGGATTAATTAAATACATCAACATTATTTATATAGTTCAGGTCGATCCTTGCACAAGATAAATAAATAAATACGGACAAATCACACAGATTGAGTTAGCCCCAAAGTAAGTTCGAGACTTGTGTTATGGGATACTAACTAAACGATACTATATTTTATAACAAATACATATATATCCCAGACCCAAGCCGATCTGAAAAAGATCATTTTCCATCTTGACCTGGCCGGGGATCGAACCCGGTCACTCCGTGTCGCAGGCTGGCGTGTTGACCGCTGCGCCACGGCGCTAGATCACCGCCTTGTTGGAATTTGAAACAGATACATATGAAATTTAAAAACGATACATATATGTTATGATACCTAAAAACATTTTCCTTAGAAAAGTTTCTAAATTTGGCGTTTAAAACAATAATTCTTACATGATAATTTTTATATTTACATCTCGCAGGTCGCCCCCTTTCTTAATTATTTCATTAAAATATAAATATGAAGATATTAAGACGTTTCAATTTTTTACATAAACGCATATTGGTTTTGCGCAGAACTCTAGGTTCTTCATCAGCGTGACACACTCTTCGTTATCATCAGGTCTTTTTAGTCTCCACTGCAGGAGCATGACCCTCTCTGTACTACCGGAGCCATACTTGGCCCGAGCAGACTGAGGATTTGGCCTACACTCTCCTCGCTGGCCAGACGGGTTGGATAGGTCTCATTGATTTTTATAAGCTTTGTTTAGCTTGTCTCACACTCTTAATATTTCTTATATTTTATAAGTTATTCTGCTTTTCGGGGTTAAAAAAACCAACAAATCAAAGATTATAAAAATCGGTTCACCCGTTCTTAAGTTATAAATGTTCGGACAAACCCGATTTTATTTTTATATATTAAGATTTTATATCCGCGGCGATCTTGTAGCGATACAAAGTTTGTCGAACCCTGATAAAATGAGCTCGGACTACAGTTCATTAAAGCTTAAAAAAACTAGTCATTAAAGGTGTACCGGCGCAGAAACAAAAGCGTGGGCGAAAACGACTCATTACTGAATTATTGTGTTTATACCTGCACTGTAAGACGGCGGTCACATCTTTTTTTATCGTTTTACGGCCCTGGGTACGAGACCTTTACAGCTTTTCTTATTTATTTGGCCAGTGGGCGAGTTATTCTTGTTTATCAGCGATATGTTGGTGTACTTAAATTCGTTGATTCGATGGCCTTTGGCGACAATTCCCACGAATCCACGACAAACACCAGCCCACTTAGAATATCTCTAAATTTAACAAAAAAAATTGGCTGTCCGTTTTCTAATGATTATTTTACGTGATAACGGTGGAAGAGAGATAGATGCGTAACAAGCCGAGCGCTAGGCCGATCGTGCATCTCTATTGCTTGTTCCGCGCTCTCGCTTGCACACTTTTCGTGCGTGCAGCCGGCGTTCATCGATTTATAAGAAGTCAAGTCAAACATTTTCTTCAAGTTACAGAATTCGGGTCAGGCCGATAGTCTTGAACATTATTCGATACGCTGCCTGAATTTCGCCGTTCGTAAACGAGCGATTTTTCCATACAAAAATCGCTCGAAGACGAGTGGTCATGCTTTCAAAAATAGTACCCCTGCGTTGGCTATTGCGTACAGCCGCTATCTTTTGTGTTCATCGTATTTGTGTATATACTTGTGCTCAAATGAAATACTAATTAACTTTCTTGACTTTTACCAACGGATTCGCTCATGGTAATGAATACCTTAATAAATAAACGACTATTCCGACTGAATAAACATGAGTAAACGTATTTCCTGAATACCTAATTAAAAAATTGGTATTTTTTATGTAAAGGTTCGCTATAGGTATGTCCTTTCCTTTACTGTATTGCCAGCTCCGTAGCGCAGTGGTTAACATAACACGCCAGCCTGCGACACGAGGCTCGGGTTCGATCCCCGGTCAGGTCAAGATGGAAAATGATCTTTTTCAGATTGGCGTGGGTCTTGGATGTTTATCTATATATGTATTTGTTATAAAATATAGTATCGTTGAGTTAGTATCCCATAACACAAGTCTCGAACTTACCTTGGGGCTAGCTCAATCTGTGTGATTTGTCCGTATATATTTATATTTCCAAAATAATGTCCTCGCCCTGAGAGATTTTGTTAATCTCTTGTGACGAAATGTACTATTTGCAGTCTAGTCTGTGTCCACCGTGACAGAGTCTTTAGAGACTCGCGTAACAAAGACACAATGGCGCGCCCCACAATGAATTTTATCTTCATAATTACTAAAATATCCGCTCATCCGAGGAGAAAGCGAAGAAAAACTTTTGAGTTGCGATATTGTTAGCTTTCGGGTTGGAAAGAGTTATTTTACTTGCTGTCTGCTTGTCTATCTCTTATTTTACTTGGATATTGTTACAATTTCAATTATTCAATAAGGGCAACCTGCTGTGCTCACCAGTTGGCGCCACTGTTGAGTACTGCTGGCCTTTGGTCCTGGGCCCTGGCAAAAATATGTATATTCAAATCGTATTAAATATATTCCCCGGCGTAAAATATTGTAATGATTTTCCTACGATTTCGATTAAGGCGAGGCCTCAAATGTTTGTTACCATCGCTCGGCAAAGGCGTACGCAGACTGATCAAGTGCGCGCAAGGGATAGCGCTTGGCGGTTTAGCCCGTGAATGATGAGATAGGAGATAGTCTCGAGTCGCTCAAAGAAAAAAACGTAAGCGCCAAATTCGTTATTTCTATTTTATATAAAATCAGACCGGTTAATTGTATTTTCATATTTACATTTTGATGAATTACTAAAAACCTATCTTTCAGTCTAAAAATCATTATTTCATTCGTCGCATTTGAGCTACAATAACAAAAACTCTGCGAACGAAGACCATTTTTCAAAAAATATTTCTATCGAGAAAATTTTATCAAAACGTGTTTTCATCTTAATTTTGGAGATGAAATAGTCAAAATTCATATTACTTAGATTTTAAACTCCTAATTTAAGTATTTTGCGAGATAAATAAGGTTCAGAACGACCTTATTTACAGTGGTATCACCTTAATGGCGAATTAATCGTAAGGAGGGCGAAAATTACATAGATTATATGAGGGCGAAAATTGAATAGACATTTTGAGGAGTTTGTTTTAATAATAGTCTGTACATAGAACTAACTATACTCTAGCGCTTTGTGATAGCCTTAATTGAAATTTACCTCATGTTTTTATCAGCTTAATAGCTAGCATTCATTGAGAACCAACTAATAGTTAAAGACGTGATTGAATAACAAACATCAAAATAATTTAATTATACATGTATAATGTTATTATTGACTTTTGCATTTCTATGTAAGTATGTAATGTATGTTAGCAAGGATGTATTGTGTATGTGTTTAATTTGAAGTTAATTTTAATTTTTCATTCATTCATTCATTCATGCATTTATGTGAGTTTCTTTATTCCGCCATAACTCATAAATACGCGGACAGATTTAGATGTCATCTTTGAAAAAACTAGTCTCTATTATTTTTATTAGTTGTGGTGTACTGTCAGCGCTGGTCTTCCATTGGAACCTATTTACACACAAATAAACAAATGATTATATCATCATGGTTAGGGGTGTCATCCTCAACTAATTGACTGGTTGCAAGAACAGCATCGGGTACGCGTGCCAGGTCTTCCAAACTGCTACCTGCTTTTCCCTATTCATCCGAGTAAGTAGTAGTACGTCAGAGGCCGAGAGGCGGTTCCGAAGAACTCTGACACCAGGGTGTGCATGGTCGATTGACCGTGACACCTACTCGAAATGATGATGATCACTTTGATTCCCTTCCAGATCAAACAAATTCCTATCCTTCCCTAGCTTAAAAATGTTTCCGATGGACAGTAGCGTTGGAAGTATAAGCCAAAGAATCTACGGACGCCAACCCGCCTGCCAAGCATGTTGAGTATGGCAATATCCTCCCATGGAACAAAGTATCATTGGGAGAGGCCTTTGTCCAGCAGTGGACTTTTTATGGCTGAAACGATAAATGATGATGATGATACACCAAAATATCGTTGGAATCCTTACAGACCGTGGCACTTCACTCCAAATGTCTGCGTCAATCATCGTTCACTTTTACGATGTTTTTACTTGTAACTGATAGTCCATCTACCCTCGTTCGCTTAAGGGCTTTTTAAAAAGCTTCCTAGAGCTATCAACTCGCCCTTCGCATTTATTTAAAAGCAAAGAAGGATGTTCATTACCGAACAATCACACTATACGAACATTTTCGATGATTACCAAACATATATCTGATACTCCTGTCTGAGTGTATTCCGGCTGCATCCTTAGCTGTGATGCTCAGGTGCCTAGGGTTCAATTCTGAAGACATGGCTTTATTATTTGAATATAACCATAGGTAATATAAATTAAATATTACCAACTCTTATTAAGCGACCTAGGTCTTTGTAATTCACTGTAAAATGAGTTGAATCAAATACCTCACTTGTAAAAGTCGGGGTGTTAGGTGACGTAAGCCTTAATACGTATAAGGGGAATGGGATATGGTGGAGAATTACGGCGCCGAGTTTTGAACATACGGTAGCTCAGATGGCTTAGCGTAGGGCGTACATAAACCTAGGTCGCTGGTTCAAACCTCGCCCGCATGAGATGTTTTCACCACATTTTTTTATTTTATTTAATAAGACTATATCAGAATAGCATTATGAATGCAAAATAAAACACTTATAAAAAAAAACAAATGCCTATTACCAAGTTTATGTTTACAACCAGTATTATCCAATCGTTGGGCTTAAGATTTTATTACGAATAGGATATATGATTTATCAAAGTTTTTCGCGCTGGCTCACGTCCAGGTGGTCTTGGGTATGCTTTTGTTAAGAGCAGGGGTTGGAATACCGGTAAAATTTATTACCGGTACCTCTATGAAACGACAGTACCGGTAATTGGATTGGTACCGGTACATTTGGTAACGGTAAAAATCAAGTACCGGTACCTCTATAATACAACGGTACCGGTACCTCAATAAAACGACGGTACCGGTAATTGAATTGGTATCAAAAAGTTTAATAACAGAAGTACCTGTACTAAATACCGGTAAACAGTACCGGTACTCGTATCGGGAATTTTCATTTTGTTAATGTGTGTCATTGCCGTGTTGTGCATGGGCGGCGTGAGGTGGGGGCCGACAATGGGGCGGCACTTTTACATTGGAGCGAGTCCCATGCGGCGGACGGCAACAATGCGTAGGTACCGGTAAAATTAACGCAATTTTAATACCGTTAAAATTTGACAGAATAGAAGTACCGGTACTTACCGGTACTTATAATGTGAATTTGGTACCGGTAACAAGTAGCGGTAAAATAACCGTTAACTGTTAACAATATTATTACCGTTAAATACTAGATTACCGGTACCCCATATTAACGTTAAAATTTTAACAGAATAGTAATACCGGTACTTACCGGTACTTATAATGGGAATTTGGTACCGGTAACAAGCCCTGGTTAAGAGATGCTAGTGCTAAGTACCGTCACGAGAAATGATATATATACAATTGTATACCATTTTAGACCATATCACGGTGACTTAGGAACCGCTGTGTATACATATCAATGCCTGTGACTGTACGACTAAATACCATAGAATCAAAATATAATTGTCTACAAATCAAATGAAGTGCTCAGCCTAGAGCGTTTACCATATGAGTTCGATTCCGGCCGGACCTGTACTTTTGAGTTTGTTATCACTTACTTACGTATTTTCATCAATCACTACCTACTCCGGTGTAGGAAAGCATCGCGAGGAAACCTTGGCCGGCAAATCATTTATTAAACTACTTATAAAGAAATCATTCTACATGAAGTTGACTACGGTGCAGCTCGTAGCAGTTAGCTACGAAGCTACGATGAATATTGATGCTACGCCAGTTGCTACGGCCAAGTAAATTATTTGCTACGTTCGCCACGGCACGAAATGGGAAATGTGGCCCGATTTAGATGGAATTTAGATTATTCTTGACTGATGCGGTGGCGGCATATTTAGAATATTTGAGTAAATTATTTTGATGAAAGAAAATATTTTCCTGCAATATGATACAGAGCGGTCGATCATATAGAGGACAAAACGAGTTCAAAACAAAAATGCAACTGTATATTCTGTTCTACCAAAAAAAAAAAACACAATCTAACTAACCCCTTTTCATAAAAGTTAAGGGTTTTAATTTCTAATATATTACGTTAAAGAAGTGTGCGAAAAAACTGACGGTCGTCGAGAATTGATAAAAATGTAGTTGAGAAGTTTTAATAATAATAATAATAATAATATTTTATTCATAAATTGGTGTTACATAAACTCTGTAGTTGATTGGAGCCTCCTTTTAAGCATTATGCCTGTGCCAGGAGACCCCGCTCTTCCATAACCATAACAGTTGTTTGTTGTATTACATTCTTATTCTATAAAAGTATGAACATGCCAATATTTAACAAAATCACCAAACTACATAAATAACCTAGCACTAAAAATTGTCTGTCTGTCATGTATGTCTTGTATGTCTGTCTGTCTGTCTGTTTGTTTTTATTTATTAGTATTCGCAATCTTTACTAAAATTTAAATTTTTGACCTATTGTATTAATTTTTCAATTTCCTCATAACTAAGGGGTTTCAACCATTCCTGCACCTTTTCTTTACATTGATTATATGTCATGGGATATATGTGTAGTTGTCTGTTAATTTTATTATACAAAATGGATGAGCGTTTTACATATTGTATACTTGCAAATAGTGATTTAGTTGTCGGGACCTTTGCCACTATATCTTTCCGCCTTTTATTTTGTAAGTGTATATCGTACGGTAAAGATTAATGTTTTTTTAGTATTATGTGTAGCAAACATAATTTCCTAACAGTTAGTAGACCAGTCGTTTTATATAATTGATCTGTAGGAAATCTGTTGTTTTTGAAGTTTGCTACTTTTATTAATGCTCGCTGAGCACGTTCCACCGTCAAGAACTTAGTTTTTAAAGCTCCTCCCCAGACGGGAATACAATAAATTAGCACGGATTGTACCAAAGCAATATATATTTTTGTAAGAAGACTATTTGACATAGTGTTGTTTATTTCAGTTTTTGGAATCACATGTCTTAGTGTCCTAAAAATCCAAATTAACTTCCTTATTCTACCTGCCAATTGTTCCAAGTGCGGGTACCATGACAACCTTTGATCCAGTATAACTCCCAGGTATTTAGTACATGAAACTTTATCTATTTTAGGGCAATTACATTTTTTGTTTTTTGTATCCTCGCACATATGTATTTTTATTTGATCACATATGTTTTGAATATTACTTTTTAATTGGAACAAAGGAACAAGTAATGATTACGACATTTGTACGTTCGTAGTAATCGGCTACGAAGCTGATGAATATTGATGCTACGCCGGTCGCTACGGTCACGTAAATTATTTGCTTCGTTCGCACGAAATGGGAAATGTAACCCACTTTAGATAAAATTTAGATTATTCTTGATTGATGCGGTAGCGCAATTTAATTTTATGCGTATTTTTAACATTATTTTCAACACAAATGTAAGTTTGTTATCATCATCATCATCATCATCATAATCATCAGGTCCTTCTCCTTCCTTAGTCTCCACTACAGGAGCATAACCCTCTCTGTACTACTAGAGCCATACTTGGCCAGAGCAGTTATGAAATAAAGAAATTGAATTGAATTGAAATGGAATATTTAGAATATTTGAGTACTTTTGTTGAAAACAAAAATAATATTATGTTGTGCTGCATCTGACTTAACCTTCCTTACTAATATTATAAATGCGAAAGTGAGTTTGTTTGTTTGTTTGTTACGCTTTCACGCCGTAACTACTGAACCGATCATCATGAAATTTTGCATACAAGTTCTCTGGAGTGCGGAGAAGGACATAGGCTACCTTTTATCCCGGGAAAAAGTACTATTCCCGAGGGATCGACATTGACGCGGGCGGAGCCGCGGGCGAAAGCTAGTAATTATATAAGCCAGATGCAGCACTAATATTAAAGACACGAATTTATATTTTTGGTAACACTTTTACGCCTTTCGATACAATAAAAGGTATAGTGTGGTTTCATTATGGAAAAACGTGCTGTCTCCGAGGAAATTAATAAATAAATAAATATATACGGACAAATCACACAGATTGAGCTAGCCCCAAAGTAAGTTCAAGACTTGTGTTATGGGATACTAACTCAACGATACTAAATTTTTATAACAAATACATATATAGATAAACATCCAAGACCCAGGCCAATCTGAAAAAGATCATTTTCCACCTTGACCTGGCCGGGGATCGAACCCGGTCACTCCGTGTCGCAGGCAGGCGTGTTGACCGCTGCGCCACGGAGCTAGTAAATTGAAAGCAAAGTCAGAAAAGCCGCGTCCATAAAGCGGTCACACACAACATAATAAAATTGTGGGGAAAGAAAGGTCAGGGGTGTCATCCTCAGGTTGCAGGTATGGCATTAGTCACACTCTAGTGGCACTAGTAGACACTCTCGGCCCCCCGAGCTGTACCTGCATTCTCATTCCAGTGAGAAGTTTCCCAATACCATAATTTCCTTCTCACATCCAAACAATTCCTGTCCTTCCGTAGCTCAAAAATGTTTCCGTTGCAGCGATGAAAGCACAAGAAGCTAAAGTAACTGCGCTCGCCAACCCGCTTGCCAAGCGTGGTCAAAACAATATCTTTCCATCATCATCATCATCAGGTCCTTTTTAGTCTCCACTACAGGAGCACGACCCTCTCTGTACTACTAGAGCCATACTTGGCCAGAGCAGCCAGAGGACTTGGCCTACACTCTCCACGCTGGCCAGACGGGTTGGAGAGGTTCTTTCATATCTTTCCATGCAACGAAGAATCCTTGGGAGAGGCCTTTGCCCAGCAGTGGACTTCTTACCGCTGGAATGGTGATGAACGATGACACAATATAACTGATACTAGTTCTAAAATTATGTACATTCTTATAAGTATTGACTACGACGTAGCTCGTAGCAATCAACTACGAGCTACGATTAATATTGATGCTTCGCCGGTCTACGGACACCTAAATTATTTGCTACGTTCGCTACGGCGGCTAATGGGAAATATGGCCCGCTGTAGATGAAATTTAGATTATTCTAGATTGATGGAGTCGTTGAATATTCTGAACTAGCTGTTGCCTGCGACCGCGATTAGTACGATGTGTGGATTTCCATTTTCATCATCATGATTAAAACCTTTTGGATTACAAAAAAGCTGTTTCAATTCTTTGGCTATTTTTAAGAAAATAACCGTGTAACCGTATTTAAATAAGTATTTTTACATACATATTAAGGCAACAGCAACAGATCTTAACTTGTTCAGCCCAAAACCTTATTACGTCAATAGCTTTATTCCCAGAATAAATTTCCAAAAATCTCTTCTTAGTGGAACGTTTGTTCAAAAATTGATGCTTTTAGACCTAGCGGTTTTAGCTGTGTGTTGATCGATCAGTCAGTGATATACTCCGTTACTTCTTTTACATGTAAAAATGTAAATAATTATCGTGTAAAGATTATTAAAATCAATAATTATTTGTATAAAAATAAGGAAGTAGAGTTGGTTTAAAACAGATTTAATATACCTTTGTAACAGCCCCAATCTCGTAGTATGTCGTCACCGTGATGGTGATTTGTTTAGACTTACCTGAAACAAAAAATAATTATTAACAATCGATTAACACCCAAACAAAGTAAAAAAAAAACGTGGAAGAAATAGAGACAAGTTCTGTCTATTTCTAGGGTCTATAGGTTCACGCCTGTTCGCGTTGTTTTTCATCCATTCGCTTGTTTGACTTACGTTCGTTCGATTTACGATTACGTCAGTCCTTATGTATGTTCGTTTGTTCCCACGTATATTATAAAGTACCCAACACAACTTGACATATGGATTATCTTTTAAATTAAATCACTTAACACGGTATTATTGCGTTTATCACATTATTTTAACACCTAACGTTTCGAGAACTTTACAGTTTTCATGGTCGCAGGTAGACTAAGTTGACATTTGTCTTTTGTGTCTTGACTTGACCGTCCGCTGGTTAACAGGCTATGTGATGTCACACCAAATCCAAAAGCTTCGTAGCGTATTCTAAGTTCTTTTTTTGCCTCTACGAATACATGAATACCTACCATAATATATTATTTGTAGTAAGTCAGTAAGAAAACCTCGGAAGAAGTGCCCCCTTGACAAGAATGCTTACTCCTATAATAAGTTAAACGAACTCCTCGTTTAACTTATATTGACTTAGATATCCACCACAAACGATTCTCTCCCGAAATTCAAAAACAAAATACAATCATTTTCAAACAAAAACAAATTATTAAAGTAGGTCTATGTCAGTGTCTATGTATTTTTACTGCGAGCATTATAATTATGTATCAAAACGTAATCTACTTTTCTTTTGCAAAATCTTTTTTTTTGAACGATTGTTCTCTTACTAGAAAATTTTGTGTTTAACTTTAATTGGGTTTCATGCTAGATTTAGTACCTTAGAATGTATCAGATAATGTGAACATGTAACCTGTTGGTGTACCTTAAGTAAATAAATAAAGAAAAAGACATTGCGAGTCTATCCCAAGCATCGTCGTTTATCTCATCGCCCACCATTCCCCTGTCGGGTCAGGCTGAGTGTCGAGTGTCAATAATTTGGTGTCTGCGACACGTTCTGCAGATTACTGCGCTCGTAACATGAATCTCTTTATGATGGCCGTCTTACTTGATACTTACAGGTGTAATGTTCGATAAGGCATTGCATTATATGCTTTGCTGTTCCGTATTGAAGAAATTTCTGGAAACTTCATAGATCATTTAGCTGGTACCCAGTCATGCCTCTCGTTTCCAGTTTCTACGAGTGCACCTTATAGAGACATTTCAAGTATAATAAAAATAAATAATTAAATAGCCCCTTATTATTATTACATAGCCTTATCGCCAAGGCAATCTATGTTACATACAAGATATGCTAGTCACCAGTAACTTACGGTTTCAATAATTTACATCTCGCTAAAAGTGGTATTTAAGTCTGCGGCTGTGTAGCCCCGTAAAGGTAAAAACGAGTGATTACTCAAGTAACTGTTCCTGAAAGCACTTTCCAAATAATCAGTTGTTTATTTTATATCCTAATTTATTATTCTGACATTGATTATAGTCTTAAATTTATTTAATTATGTTTCAATTATTTTATAAGTAGCTACTTGTTAATTTGTGTTTATACAATTTTCAACACAATGTAAATTGTTATGAATTAAATGAACTTGAACTTGAACTTGGAGGCCGACCCTATTCCCCTGTCGGTGTCGAAACACAGTGATCACACTCCCTGTACATGAGAGTTCGGGCACCGGTGACCTTGAGTCGGGGCGTGTAAGCGCTAGGGTTGATACTATTCACTAATCACTTCGTGCCTGCTGCGGTGCAAGCCGTGCGAGAAACGCAAACATAACTTGACTAGCTCCGTGGCCCAGTGGCCAACACGCCAGCCTGCGACACGGAGTGACCGGGTTCAATCCCCGGCCAGGTCAAGATGGAAAATGATCTTTTTCAGATTGGCCTGGTTCTTTGATGTGTATCTATATATGTATTTGTTATAAAATATAGTATCGTTGAGTTAGTATCCCTTAACACAAGTCTCGAACTTACTTTGGGGCTAGCTCAATCTGTGTGATTTGTCCGTATATATTTATTTATTTATAAAAAACACAGCTTTCGACCAAGCGCTCGGCGACGGTCCGTTCTTCGCCCCGCGCGCCTCTCGATGTCCCCTCGCACATCCAGACCTACACAAATCCGCAAGCGATTTTACGTGCAAGTGTCGTTTCTTTCGCGTAGTGTATATATTCTTTGGTCGAGTGACTCGAGTGTCAAGTGTCAATAATTTGGTGTCGGCGACACGTTCGGCAATTTACTGCGCTCGTAACATGAATCTCTTTATGATGGCCGTCTACCCTGACACTCACGTATACAATTTTAATAAGGCATCGCATTCCAATCTTGGTTTAGCGCGTGTTTTCAAGGTATTACATACCTTTATAATATGATATAATAAATGATACACGTATGTTTATGATAAAACTATAGTCATACGAAAATAGATTTTGACCTTTTTCCTAAGCGTTGTAAATGTATGTTTGGCTATACTGACCTTCATTGCAAATATTATTCACAGCGTTAACCATAATTTCATATTTTCAGTTTTGTTTTTTAATTTCTATGGAAGTATACTGTGTCATATACTGTGTCATGTGTTATAAGGCATAAAGTCAACGTTTAGCAATATAGTAAATAAGTAGAATAGGGTCTGCGCACAAGCAAGATGAAACACAGACATGTTTACTAAAGGTATACCCTCGGACACACGTAGTTCACAACTTTTCATAGAGCACAATGTTAGGTTTTCGTAAGTCTTCTTTGTGTAATTAAAATACAATATAGTCCATTGAAAAGTTACATTTGGGGTTGCGTTTGTCAGAGGACGCAATTTTATTTTTAGATATGATGGGGGGTTAGTTTAAAGTTAAATTCAAGTTTGGGGTTGCTACCCTTGTCCCACACCGCCCCTAATATCTAAAATAAATAAATATGCGTCGCTACGCCCAAAAAATCTAACATTTCAGTCGGTTCAGTGCAACAACATCTGAGAGCGGAACAGGCCTAAGATACCACAAGGAACAATATTTTTTCTGTGCTTGGAAACGAACAAAGCCTGAGGCTGCTAACTATTTAATTACTAAATATTGGTGACGGTGAATCACAAATATGTATGTCGGGTAGAATCATTATCTAATCGTGTAGCAGAGTCAGTATAATGATCTACAACTATAACAGCTGGTATCGGCGCGGCGCGGCGGTGTGTCTACAAACATTTCATCACTAACGTTACACTGTGCGATGGTCCAGTGGTACGTTTTATGTCGATAAACCGAAGTCAATCTGAGCCGCCCAAGTTCGATTCTCCAACAGGTGGCATATTTTATTTTTGTTTTGTTTTTTTTTTTCATTTCAACACGGAAGGACATTTTTGTGAGTGAGATATCGACCGAGAACTTTGCTACGGATTTTTTTTCCTGTTCACCGATAGATGGCGGGCGCAACCGCATCCAACTTGATAATAAGGACTAGATGATATCCATTGTTTACAGTCATGCGTTTCTGATATTAAATTATTTTATTATTTGATGTATTTTATTTTGTTAATAAGTATTGATTGACTTTTAAACATATGATTTAATTAATTTTGTAAATAAACATTAATTGGCTGTTGAACATTTCAGACTCGATATAATTAAGTGTATTTGTAATATTTTTTTTTTTTATCAAAATATATATTGTTCGTTTTTTGTGTATAATAATTATTATTTAAATTAAGTTTTAATTAGCACATTGACTGTGATAGGTATAATAATGTATTAATTTACTAAATTTGTCCTAATTTATTGCGTTTACATTATTTTAATATATATTCAAGGTTACTATTTCATTTGTTGGACTACTTGTTTTTTTTTTTTTTTTGTCTTTGTTTTGTCTAGTTAATAATTTTAATTTATTTTGTGGTTAATGACATTTCATTATTTATTTTTAAATTCGCTTCTTTTTACTGTTATTTTGGTATTGTATAGGTCTGTAGTAGCTAATAAGGCCATTGTTGCTATATTTTTTTTTATTTTTTGCTGCGAAGTGTGTAATTATTCGATTGTTTATTGAAATGTCTTTGCCGGACCCCGTAGTTTCTGTTACGCCTTCTTCTACTGCCCCATCTGTTCTGTCGCTGGATGGGTATGAGAGGTGTGAACAGTGTGATCAGCCCAGGTTTTTTAAAAGCCGGAGGGGTCTCAATGTTCACATCACTAAGGTTCATAAATCGTCCGCAGCGATAGGGAATGACCGACCCATTGTTCAGAGTCAGACATCGAATTTGCAAACAGATGCGCCTGGTGATATAAATTCAGATTACCCGCTTTGGAAATTATTGAGCAAATGCAAAAGACATATGCCTGTCGTCAAGCGGATACCCAGAGGTGCAAGAGTGTCTGTTGCCATAGCTTTGAAAAAAGTTATAGACAAAATTGTTTCGGACAATGACGGGGATAGTTGGAAGCAGCTTCTAACATTTTCCTACAGAATGTTACATGTCTGTAAAGAGGACGGAAAACCCAGTTCTCTGACACAATTGATCAAAAACAATTATAGCCACCACGGTAATTAGTTTAGACGTCACTTTCTGTGATCGGAACCGCTCCCACGGAAGTTTGGTGGATAGCGTAGAAAGACGGATTAAACGAATTGAGGGTAAGGTCAGTGACGGTGATGTGAGGGGAGCCGCTCAGTTAATATTCTCATGCGACACCCTTGCTCCTGAGTCCGATGACACCCTTTCGTCTTTAAAGCAGAAACATCCGCAACCGTCTCATCTTTCCTCTATGCCTGATCCTCCACCAGATTCACTCACTTCGCTACAGGTGTCCGCAGAGGACGTAATAGAAAGTTTGAATAGATTCAAAACCGGCTCCGCTAGTGGGTTAGATGGGTTATCACCCCAGCATCTAAAGGATACAGTATGTGGTATTACGGGCGATCACGGAAGAGCTTTAGTGCAAAGCATAGTTTCGCTTGTTAACCTTATGCTGGCGGGTAAGGTACCAGATGAGGTAGTGAACATTTTGTATGGAGCAAATTTGTGTGCTCTTAAAAAAAGGGATGGGGGCATACGTCCTATTGCCATTGGTTGCACTTTGAGGAGGCTGGTTTCAAAGATTGCTTGTTTGAAAATAGCTTCCTCTTTGGCATCCCACTTCCAACCCAGACAGCTGGGTTATGCAGTGAAGGGTGGATGCGAGGCAATTGTATATACGACTAGAACCTTCCTGAGTGATGCTAATTGTGAGGTTATTCTGAAAGTGGACGTCCGAAACGCCTTTAATACTATAGATAGGGGAGTCTTTCTCAGTGAGGCTAGAGAACAAATTCCGGCACTGTCTGCTTATCTTTGGCAATGCTACGGTTCTCCTTCGGATCTTGTTTACAGAGACCAATTATTGACATCATCAACAGGTTGCCAGCAGGGAGACCCATTAGGACCAGCCTTATTTAGCCTAGGTATAAATCCCGTCGTATCTAGCCTAAACTCTACCTTAAATGCTTGGTACTTGGATGATGGGACCTTGGGGGGAAGTGCAGGGATGGTAAAGTCAGACCTACAGGAGTAGTGTTTGAGGAGATAGGATTAAATTTAAATCTGTCGAAATGCAAATTATTTATAAACGACTCAGTTTCGGAATTTCGAAGAGACGAAATTGATATGGATTTTCACTCATTGGCTCCAGAGTTAAAAATAGTGACTAAGGAGGAATTGAAATTGCTGGGTGCTCCACTGTTGGAAGATTCCATTCCCAAATTTGTTCAAGAGCAAGTAGAAAAGTTTAATACCTCATCTCATCTTTTGTTTAAATTAAACACGCATATGGCTTTTTTCATCGTAAAATCGTTGTCTCTTTGTGCCTAGGTTTACCTACGTTTTGCGGTGCTCGCTCTTGTGGAAGCAAATTGACCAACTACAGTTATTAGACGAGCTTATAAGGGGGGCATTAATTAAAATTTTTAACTGTGAAATTACACATGAGGCCTGGCAATTTGCTTCCCTTCCGGTACGTTTCGGTGGCATCGGAGTGCGGAAGGTCTCCGCAGTTGCATTGCCTGCATTTCTCGCTTCTGCTCACGCTTCATCCTTGTTGTGCGGTAAACTTCTTGGCCCAACTATGGGTTCCGCCGAGGTGTGTGGTGTCAGCGAGGCAAGGGAGTCTTGGCGGTGCATCGTCGCGGATGACTTACCAACAAATCTGTGTTTACAGAAGCAGTGGGATAATCCTTTGTGCAGAGAGATCCAACAGAGAACACTAGCCCAATGTAATAGTGTGGAGGACCGCTCCCGATTATTGGCGTTGGTAGAGAGGGAATCGGGATACTGGTTGCAGGCACTTCCTTCCACACATGTTGGCACGTTACTGGATAACTGTTCGTTTGCACTCGCCATGGGCCTTCGTTTAGGTGCGCATATCACACAGCCTCACATCTGCCGCTGCGGGGTGGCCGTGAACGGGATGGGCCATCATGGTCTTGCGTGCTCCAAAAGTGCGGGACGAATACCGCGACATGCCTCGATTAACGACATAATTCGAAGATCGCTGGCCACCGTCGGGGTTCCTTCTCTTTTAGAACCAAGTGGAATTGTCCGCACTGATGGTAAGCGTCCAGATGGTCTTTCTCTAATTCCATGGAACAAGGGTAAATGTCTGGTTTGGGACGCCACATGTGTGGATACGTTAGCACCTTCGCATTTAAACGTTTCGTCTACCCATAATGGGGCGGCTGCCGGTGTTGCTGAGGCTGGTAAGAGGCGAAAATATGTGGGTCTGGGAGACAACTTTATTTTCCTTCCCTTCGCAGTAGAGACGATGGGCCCTTGGGGCCCGGAAGCTAAATGTTTTTACAAGGACATCACAACTCGTCTCATTGAGTCAACAGGAGACCCTAGAGCTGGCAGCTATTTCGCTCAGCGAATTAGTATTGCTATACAGCGCGGAAATGCTGCCAGTATATTGGGCACTTTGCCTCGATGCGACGAGTTGGAAGATTTATTTTATTTAAGTTAAATTATTATATATTTATGGTTTTAAATTGTCTGGCATTTTATGTAAATATTTAAATTTTTGTGATGAATAAACCAAATAGACATTTCAATGGACTTATATGTATATTACCTATCACATGTAATCTATTTGTGTGCGTATGTTTTGGGGTACAGTCTAGTGACTATACTATATTTTTTCTTGTAATTTTAATACTGTAACGACTGTAACCTGTTTTACGTACTAAATAAATAAATATTACGTAGGCAGTCCCGTTTCGTCAGCCTACTCATGTCAAAGCCCCTAGGTGTCCCGCGGGAGCTGAATGTTTGATGTCGCGGGACGCGGAATTGGGCCGAGACGGAACAGGGTATTGTAGTTTAGGAAGGTATCCGACCTCATGGCGCATTAGTTATATTACATTCATAGGAACATAAGGAGTAGTCTTATTATAAGCCGGAAACCGCACGGTATTGTTTGCTGCTTACGCATGTTAAGCTACCCGGAGTGTAGTTATCATTAGGTTGGTGGTTTTTGGACAGCAGAGGCACAATGTATCTCGAACATCTCGAGAATGTTTTCACAAGTCTCTACAGTAGTCGTAAATTTAGCTAGCAGTTCCCGTTTCGTTCATCATCATCAAAATTTAAGAGCAACGCTCTTGTCGGTGGAGCTCCCTCTATCTTGGTCTATTGTCTGCCAGTCTTTTCACATCCTGGTACGAATCCCTTTCCACTTTTTCCTTTATCTGTTCAAAATAGCTGTGCCTGGGCTTTCCTCTCCCTCTCCTTCCCTCTATTTTCACGTTTCGTTAGCCAAACTGATTTGCAGTTGTGAATCAATACGACAATTAATAAGTGTTCAAAGAAACCTATAAAGTCACGTAAACGAGTGAATCTTGAATCGGAATCTAGAATACAATTGAATTCATGAATGAAATACTCTTTATTGCACTAAAGCATAAATAAAAACAAAAAATATACAATAACTTTACAAAAATAAAAAAATATAATGTTTTAATCTTATATGATAGAAGTTTCCAACTGGGTAAGAAATGTATTCCTTACGATGGTATAATCACGCCTTGCGACATGTTGCAACAGCCTCCGTGGTCCAGTGGTTAAGGCGTTTGCCTGTTGACCCGGGGGTCGTGGGTTCGATTCCCACCGGAAGCAAACTTTGTTTAGTTGTTTCCAGTTTAGTTAGGACATTGCAGGCGTGAATCACCTGAGTGTCTGATAATAAAGATGATTCCGTGCTTCGGAAGGCACGTTAAGCCGGTGGTCCCGGCTGCCATCTGGTAGTCGTTAAAGGAACCACGTCAGAGGCCGAGAGGCGGTTCCGAAGAACTCTGACACCAGGGTCTGCATGGTCGATTGACCGTGACACCTACTCGAAATGATGATGATGACAAGTTGCATATATCTGGGCATGGTGCCTCGGCCGGCCCCCGGCAGAAGAAGAGTTAAGGAACTGGCTTGACACTGCTAGGTGTGATAGTTAATATCAAAGGTTTACGGAGGATATTGAAAATCACCTGGAGTGAAAAGATAAAAACTGAAACGCGTGGTTCTGAAGTTACACTGCTGGAAATGGGAGCTAGCTGAACGGAGATAATGGTAAGTTATTTTTTGGTAGACTGGCCGTAAAGGCAAAAAGCTTCTCTTTAGACGCAACCTCTTTTTAATCAACTTCAAAAAAGGCGGAGATTACATGTTCCACTTCATGTATTTCTTTATTTTGTTGACCGTTTTTTTTCATGAATTTTCTTTTGCTTGATCTTAAATTAACCAATTTCTCCCTCTTTATTAAAGTAATGATTAACAATGTAAAAGGAGTAAGTAGCTCCAGAGATTTAGATTTATTACAAAGCTGGTCTTTAAAATGTAACGTCGGGCAATAAACTTTTTACGACTACCTATCTATTATATCTTGCGCGTAAAATGTAAATAGGTCTGTTCAATATCTTTGGGAAGTTATAAAGTTCTCTTCGTTTCATGGGATGATATTGCTATATAATATAGATGGTGAAATATTTATCGTTTTGGACCCTTAAAGTGGTGACTCAGACCATCAAAATTAACAACTTTTCGTATGGGAACAATGGTGGGAACTCAAAAAAAAATCGACATTCCCATACAAACTGGCCGGGCGACGGAACTCTTTTGTATAAAAATGACGATTTTTTTTTTTAATTTCCTCTGACGCTTGCCAGGCGGATTAACGAACGAAAAATTTATGCGACGAAACGCTCAACTTACGGAGATTTTCGGCTTTTTTTGCTGACGGAAGCATTTTTAAGTGGGGAAGAATAGGAATCTGCTGGATTAGGTAAAGGAATTGAGTTATTGGGATAAATACTCACTCGGAGAAATGGGGGGAAAAGAAAGTAACAGGTCGGAAGGGATTCTGAT
This sequence comes from Elegia similella, assembly GCA_947532085.1. NCBI lineage: Eukaryota > Metazoa > Arthropoda > Insecta > Lepidoptera > Pyralidae > Elegia > Elegia similella. Next base: position 1,715,795 of record OX383939.1, read on the forward strand.
TCCGAGATTTCAATGTGGCCAAAGACTCAAAATCCCGCTGCATTTACAATGCAATACAGATCGCTATAGTGGTGTGGTTTCCGGCAGAGTAGAATAGGATCACTCCAAGTCTTTCTATAGATGTCGTAAGAGGCGACTTAGGAAATACAAGCTAAACAAGGCACATAAACATCAATGAGACCTCTCCAACACAGTCAGAAGGAGAGTGTAGGCCAAATCCTGTCTGCTCTGGCTCCTGCAGTGGAGACTAAAAAGACCTGATTATGATGACGCTTAATCATGCCAGTCATCATCATTTCGAGTAGGTGTCACGGTCAATCGACCATGCACACCCTGGTGTCAGAGTTCTTCGGAACCGCCTCTCGGCCTCTGACGTGGTTCCTTTAACGACTACCAGATGGCAGCCGGGACCACTGGCTTAACGTGCCTTCCGAAGCACGGAATCATCTTTATTATCAGACAATCAGGTGATTCAAGCCTGCAATGTCCTAACCAAACTGGAAGCAACTAAACAAAGTATGCTTTCGGTGGGAATCGAACCCACGACCCCCGGGTCAACAGGCAGACGCCTTAACCACTGGACCACGGAGGCTGTTGTATCATGCCAGTGGAAGGTGTAATCATCGACTCGCAAAGAAGAAGGAAATAATTATTAACACTTTAGCTGCGAAAACAGTAAAATGTAAATTCAGTCTCACCTCACTCGCTGCATCGCTTAGTCTGCGGGCTGCAATTGAAAAATACCGCTTACTCCGTCTGTAATGGCGTATAACCAAAACCACTACTATGGAATTTTGAAACGTTGTGTATTAAAGAAAATGAGGTATGAAACCTATGAATGACACTACAGGTTGCTTTTTAAAAATAAAATGGTTGTGAGTTGTATTGTCTTCCCGTGGATGTCGTAGAAGGCGACTTAGGAAATACAAGCTAAACAAAGCTTATAAACATCTAAGACACCTCTCAAACCCGTCTGGCCAGCGTGGAAAGTGTAGGCCAAGTCCTCTGGCTGCTCTGGCCAAGTATGGCCCTAGTAGTACAGAGAGGGTCGTGCTCCTGTAGTGGAGACTAAAAAGGACCTGATGATGATGATGATGATGAGTTGTATTGGCGTACTCACCAAGGGTTCCGTACAATATTTAACTACAAAACTACTAGCTCCGTGGCTCAGCGGTCTACACGCCAGCCTGCGACACGGAGTGATCGGGTTCAATCCCCGGCCAGGTCAAGATGGAAAATGATCTTTTTCAGATTGGCCTGGGTCTTGGATGTATATCTATATATGTATTTGTTATAAAAAAATATAGTATCGTTGAGTTAGTATCCCATAACACAAGTCTCGAACTTACTTTGGGGCTAGCTCAATCTGTGTGATTTGTCCGTATATATATTTATATTTATATTTATTTGTATGGGGTCTATAATGTATAGTACGCTTAAAAACTCTTCCAAGCGCTCACTTTTATGAACTCTTTCGAACGCGATCACTATCGTTCGTAACTGTGGTTTGTTCTTGGCGGAAATTTCGGCGGACTGCACGGCTTGTGTTTTGGATTGTTTTGTAAATTGTTTCTAGTGGACTTTACAATGTGAAATCGGTGTAATTTGGTGTTATAAATGCCTATGTTTATGAACAATGTGTGGAATAACTGAGATAAACTGTCACAGTGCGGATGTAGTAAGATTTACTTAGCGGGTTGGTGGACCGCTTCGCCTCTTTGCGTCGTCTGTGATCAAGCCAGTGGATTCGTGGGAATTGTCGCCAGGGGCTCCGTAGAATCATTGAAATTCACACCTTCTACTTACTACAACTTATTTATACTTGATACTGGCTAAATACGTAACGCGTGAAAGCCATAAATATATAATAGATACTGCCCTCTGTCAAATAGACGAACGGATGGATGGACGGATGTCGAGAGCTTAGTAACAAGGTTTCTTTTGGCACTCTTTGGGTACAGAACCCTAAAAACGTAGAATGTACCAGCTGCTACTCTTCCCGTGCGGACCGGTGAAGCTAGCCGAGAGAACGGGCGGAAATGATAGAAAATCTAAGGAATCATGTCAATAGACGATGCGGCTAGCAACCCAACATTCTCTTATTAAATTAAGAAATAAAATATGGTGGAAAAATTCCAAGCGGGCGGGATTTGAACCTGCGACCTTATGTCTATGTACGACTTACGCTCTTCCAACTACAACGCAGGTTCAAATCCCGCCCGCTTAGAATTTTTTCACCATATTTTATTTCTTAATTTAATAAGAGTATATCAAAAATAGCATTGTGAATGCAAAATATGTATAAACACTTAAAAAAAAACCCAACATTCGTTTGATTCAGTTTTTCACTTATACAAACACGCCTAACGTGGCCTTTAGACTTTAGGCCATGGGCCTTGACTTAGCGGTTCTTAGTCAATGTCTTTCGAGTTTCCTTAGTACCTAATAACGCCAGGTGGCATATAATGAGGGTTGATGGGAGCGGCTAGAGGGGCGCAGGCCGCGGGGCGCGGGAGGCGGATTCAAAGAACTTCACAACAACCCGCCGTTCATCCCACTCTTTGTTGATGTTATTTTCAAGGGTGGAAACTTTGTTGCCATATATAAAATATGAATAAATTTTGAATATAATTTAGTTTCAACGTATAAATTCTCCTTTTCTAGGAATAAATTCATATTTAAGTTAGAAGTTTTATTTATGTGCATAAAATTAACCCACATATGATTCTAATTAAACGGATATGTTATAACGTGTCTTACGGGATTGACAGAGCCAAGGGTAACGGCCCAAGATGGGGGACTATGGGTAAAAACGGGTAATTACCCCACTTATATGATATACTAGCTTTTGCCCGACTTCACTCGCATCCATTAATTAACTCACCCCAATTTAATAAGGGTTAAACGGTGTATAAAATAAACAACGGGTATTGAAGAAACCCCAATATCAACCCCAACACCTGCAAGCAAATAAGACAAGTCGTTTTTGCATACCACTGCTACAGACAGACAAAAATTTCAGAAATAAGTGTTTTGTCATTTATATCAGTCATATATAGCTCTAATCTATCTGTTGAAATTTCATTTTAAAACTTAGGTGAGATTAACTTGTATGACTTACATACTAGTAAAATTCAAATTCGATATCATTTCTGTGCCCGAATATGTAAAATATCAAATTTGAGGCGTCATGCTTTTTCAGTCATGGCTAAAGAGCGAGATGTACTGCCGTTCTAATAGGTATTTCACATCGAACACATTTCTTTTGCAAAAATTGATTATTTGCGTCGAACGGAATGTTGATTTTTTATTCCATTTTGACAAATCACTTCCGCTGCGTTTCAGTACGCAATTGATGTTTGATTTAAGGCGCTGTATCCCTTAACCGTTTGTAGCGGACATCGCTCGATATTTTATATATTTGTGTCATACTTGTCGTCAGTCTCGGTTCAAATCCGTGTCAGCCATTTTCGTGTTAATTTTCACTTTTAACTTAATAATTCAATAATTATAACCAAATATTATATTTTTTGTAGGTATCCATCTTGCTCACTTAGTTATACTTTTTATAGACGCATAAAAGTTGGTAGTTGTCGCTGAAAATATCAAGTAATTCGCGACGAAAATATTTCTGGATATACCTTTTTTGCTATTTTATTTAGTTAGGTTTTAAATATTTTTTTGAACATATTTTGATGTAACCATTTATTTTGATCTTTGAACTGTACTTCATATTTTTTTCATGCTAGTATTCTTTGAAAAATAAGGCTAACTGCGCGACGAAAAAATACACGTTTTACGGTATTCTTCTGATGCACAGCGCCTTAACTTTACCTAAAAACTGATGGAACAAATAAACATTTTAATAGGCGGTAATAACAGCCTCCGTGGTCCAGTGGTTAAGGCGTTTGCCTGTTGACCCGGGGGTCGTGGGTTCGATTCCCACCGGAAGCATACTTTGTTTAGTTGTTTCCAGTTTGGTTAGGACATTGCAGGGTTGAATCACCTGATTGTCTGATAATATAGATGATTCCGTGCTTCGGAAGGCACGTTAAGCCGGTGGTCCCGGCTGCCATCTGGTAGTCGTTAAAGGAACCACGTCAGGGGCCGAGAGGCGGTTCCGAAGAACTCTGACACCAGGGTGTGCATGGTCCATTGACCGTGACACCTACTCGAAATGATGATGAATACGCGGTAGATAGTAACAATGTTTAATTTAACTCTACCTAAAAACTAGTGGAACAAATAAACCAGAGTCGAACTAAACGCTTTGACAGTTCCTTTGTGGTTCGAGTAGCTAAGGTGTGGAATGAACTGCCTGCGTCTTTATTCCCAGACAAGTACAGTCCCGGGACATGCAAAAGTAGAATAAATGGGTATCTCTTGAATAGGCTTGTAACATCCTCGTCTTCATCGTCACTTACGATCAGGTGAGATGGGAGACAAATGCCTAATCCAAGATTTGTAAAAAAAAAATATAGTCGGTAGATAGTAAACAAATGAAGTACGAATATTTTCTTATCTGTATGATGTGTCAAGCCCAGAGAGGAAGAGGGAACAGGAATCCAAGATTGGATAACAGAAGCCACCATGATGATGATCATGCGTCAAGCTGCTTGCCGTTATAGTCCTACAACAAAAAAACCTCCAACATCTTTAGGAACGTAAGTACATACTTTTTCTTCCATAAATAAAATCCTTGACCAGCACAATCTTTCTTACACCACTTCTTTTAACTGGATGGCATGTTTTTCGTGCTTTTTTAACAACATCCTTGCTAGTCTGGGAAAAAAGAAAGCTGCCTCTCTTCCCGCACAGATCGTAAAAGCCGATCGAGGGAATGCACAAATCTGACGAATCATATTAGCCGGTGATGCGACTAGCAACCCATCACTAGTTTGATTAATTTTTCCACCTAACGCCCACCAACATATGCTAAACGTAAAAGTCACGTTTAGCAGGTCTTAAAGACTTAAGCTCTGTCTACACCGCAAGGGAAAAAGACGTGATACTACGTATGTCTTAAAGACTTAGGCTCTGTCTACACCGCAAGGGAAAAAGACGTAATAATGTATGTATTAAAAAATATAACTGATAACGGACAAACAAATCTCAACATTGACTAATTTGACATTTTACAAGATGCCGACTCGCGTCCATTAGGTCCTAGTAGTATTTAGGGCTTAAGGTATCTTTTAATAATGGCAAGGCGCGAAATACATATTTCACATCAAAACATTTACCTCACAGAAGCATGTATTGGCGTCGACCGGAATACTGATTTTTTATTCCGTTTCGAGGGAACGCTTCCGCAGTGTTTCAGTGAACGCAATGAATTTTTGATTAAACTCTTCCGGTAAACTGTCGGGAAAAATAACATTTCAATAGTCCGCAGTACTCCGCAGAGAGTACACCACGGAATAACGGAAACGTTAACGGAAACGGAAATATTCGTTGTATTATTGTTCATGTGACAAGCGGAGAATTACATAAATGGGTCATCATCATCATCATCATCGACAGGATTCTATATCCCACTGCCGGGTATAGGCCTCTCTCAATGCACGCCATGCCATCCAACTCGGTCATGTGTCTTTTGAATCCAGTATGGGGAGATATATAGATAGAGAACTCTGTATACGCCGCTATCGCTGGACCCCGGCAGCCCGGCAGAAGGAACACCAAAAATGTTGTTAAGATTGCGTGTTATAATTTTTATAGATATCTTATACCTTTAAACGAGCAATTCTTGTATATATATATATATATGTATATATAAATTTATTTATATGATCTCGGAAACGGCCCTAACGATTTCGCAGAAATTTGGAATATGGGGGTTTTCGGGGGTAAACAATCGATCTAGATTAGTCTTTTGTTTGGGAAAACGCGTGTTTTCGAGTTTTCATGCGTTTTTCTTTCTACGCAGAAGATGGTCGCTCATTTCGTCTTGTCGGCCACTCCGTCCGTCTGGTACAGCGGGTTAAGACGCGGACGGCAAGAAACGAGTGTCAAGGGTTTCAATTCCGCTCGGTGAAAAATTTAGTTAATGTTTGAGGTAACAATATATATTTCCCATAAATATAGATTATCACCTAAACACCACCATATTACAATAAATAGTAATAACCGAGCCAAGCTCGGTCACCCAGGTGCTGATAAATTATATTAGTAGCTAGCGACCCGCCCCGGCTTCTCACGGGTGGGATAAATTATACACATATAAACTTCGTTTTTAATCACTCGATCTATTTAAAAAAAAATACAATATTCGTCCATTCCCTCGACCAATTTTTACCATTCGCGCCGGAAGTGGAATATGTGGTTCATTTCACTTTTTTATTTTCTCTCAGACGCGCATGTGTGACCATCTAACTTGACGTCGTTACCCACACTCGTATAGTTACAGATTTGGATAATACTCTTGATCTAAAATGACAAAGCGGAGTCCGCGAGTCACGTTACAGGACTAAGCTCTCGGGCTACATGGTCATTAATGAGTGATCCGGCTTTATCCGGATCATCCGCCGGCCATTCGCTAATCATGTCGACATACAGAAAAATAAACATTTATCGTATCTTTATCCTATATGGAACGAAGTATGTTGGGACTAAGATTATCGGACAGGGTAAAACTTTTAAAAATAAAGAAACTGACTAGAACAAGGGATGTATCAGGTACTGTCAGTAAACTTAAGTGGAAATGGACTGGACACACTATTAGAGGAGGAGACAAATGGTCAAAGATTGTGATGTACTGGTTCATGAGACAGATGAAAAGAAAGCGAGGTAGACCATGGCGCCGATGGATTGACGATATAAAAGCTGTAGCAGGGAAAACTTGGACAAGAATAGCTAGCGAACGCGAAACTTGGAAGCGGTTGGAGGAGGCCTTTGCCAATAGAGGGCAGCAGCAAAACCAAAACCAATTATTATAAACTTTGAATAATACTATGTAAACATATTGTTTTGTCTGTAATAAAAGGCTTATATTATATTATTATTTATCCTTTACGGAGTTGACAAAACCATAACACCTAATCCCCTGTTTAGCGTGATGATGGAAAAGGGAATCCAAAATTTTTTTTAATTGTGGTTATCTAGCCGCCACATCTATAAAAGATTCCTACGATATTTGCCCATTTCCTCGAATGGTTTTTACCATATGCGCAGGAAAAGGAGCAGCTGGTACATTTCATTTTTATATACGAACCCATACGAACATTGAAGAGACCGTCCAACTTGTCATCATTACACACGTGTATGTAATTTTATTATAGACTTTTGATCTCAAATGATTAGACTTTTGATGTAAAATGACAAAGTGGAGTCCGCATGTCAGTTGTAATACTGACGGACTAAGCTCGCCCGCTACATCGTCGTTAATGAGTGATCCGGCTTTATCCGGATCATCCGCCGGACATTCGCCAATCATGTGGCATTATGTCGACATTCATCACGGCTTTATCCCAACCGGGTTAGAAAGAACCATAACACCTTATTCCTATGTTTAGCGTGATGATGGAAAAGGGGTCAAAAATAGTTTAGTTATGGATTTCCGTAACTAATACCCGACACCTGTGCATTGAGACAGGCCTATACTCAGCAGTAGGATATAGAAGGCTGTCGATGATAATGATGATGATGAAAAAAATCACATTTAATATATTCGTAATGTAGATGAAGCTTATTACGAAAATGCAAAGATGCAACTTACAGCGAAAATAACACGATGCAGTTCCTGAGTAAACGTTTTGAGAAACTACAAAATGCAAAGTTAGCAAAAGTTAACACTGAACGAGATATAAGTTGAAGTACGGAGTTTGCATCGCCCATGCTTACTTAAACTTGTGGCTAGTGCTTATAATTGTATCATTGTTCGAAATAAGCTTACCTGTCCCAAACATGAGTTTGAAAAAAATTTATTCCATACTATCCATTTCCATACTTATATTATAAATGCAAAAGTAACCCGGTCTGTCTATCTGTTACTTTTTCACGCTTCAACCATTGGATAACAATTTGGATAAAACTTGGTACGGAGATAGTTTGAGAAGGGGAAAGTACAAAGGGTATCTTTCGTTCCGGAAAATTCCACTGTTTCCGAGGAACTGACATTAACGCGGGCGAAACCGCGGGTAATAGCTAGTATGTAGAACATTTCAAACGAGAGCTAGCTTTTAAGCTTATTATAATTATTTTGGTTTTGATAGTAGCTGCTCAGAGTGTTTTTAAATTATATTTTTTCCACCAACCTAAGCAAAGTAAACAACGTGGCAGGGTCATTACCTGTAATAAATGTAACCATGGTCTATTAACGAAATTAAAGTAACAGCCGGGAAACTAAAAAGAAATTCGGCATTTCCATACAAAAGTGTGCAGCCGCCCGGGCAATTTGTATGGGAATGTCTAATCTTAATATATATAAATCTCGTGTCACAATGTTTGTCCTCAATGGACTCCTAAACCACTTAACCGATTATAATAAAATTCGCACACCATGTGCAGTTCGATCCAACTTGAGAGATAGGATAGTTTTTAACTTATGGCGAAACGAAGTTCGCCGGGGCAGCTAGTTTTATTTAGGTTTTATGACTGTTATTTTAATTTCATTATAATTCAGTGATCTAGTGTAGCCCGTGGTTCGATTTATAACGGGTATATCCCTTTCACGTTGTATATTATTATGTACTTATAGCCCGCTAAATATCATCAACATTTCAGCCATGAGAAGTCAGCTGAAACTGGAACTGGAAAAAGAGTTCTCCCAAAGGTTTTTTCCCTCCATGGAAAGATAGGAAAGATATCGCCATATTCACTACGCCTGGCAAGCGGGTTGGCGAGCGCAGTTTCTTTGGCTTGTTTCGACGCTGCTTATCGGAAGTATTTTTAGAAGGAAAGAATTTATACCCCCTCGGATAAAAGGGGGACAAGTGGCTCGGGAGGCCGGACACGCATACCCCATACCCGCAACCACCGGATAGGCAGTGGGGGATAACTCCCCTGACCATGAACCGCTAAATATACTTAGTTTAATTGCATCCACCTGTTTGGCGGTAACAATGCCACAGACAGAGATACACACAAATAGAGACAGGCTAACAGGTAAACTACCTGCGTCCATGAAAACTGTAAAGTTTTTGAAACGTTAGGTGTACAATCCTTACTTAATATTATAAATGCGAAAGTGAGTTTGTTTGTTTGTTACGCTTTCACGCCGTAAATACTGAACCGATCACCATGAAATTTTGCATACAAGTTCTCTGAAATACGGAGAAGGACATAGGCTACCTTTTATCCCGGGAAAAAGTACTATTCCCGAGGGATCGGTATTGACGCGGGCGGAGCCGCGGGCGAAAGCTAGTAATGTAATATACGCGATAATACCGTATTAAAGTGATTTTATTTAAATGTGTAACAATCGCGAAAACATCAGAAACTTATATATTTTCGGTCGGGGATAAAAAGTGAATACATTTTTTTATTCAAGCAGCTCCTTTTGAAAATGCTCTTACAGCTTACAAGGAAGATAACGATGCCGTACCTGTATAAACGTTTTGTGAAGCTGCAAATGTAAGCAAGTTATAAGAGCAAAGTGAACGAGAAAGTTTTGACACGGAATTTAATTAAACAATTTTCATTTAAACCCACGTAACTTAAACTTGTGGTTCGCAATTATACTGTAATCATTCTACAAATTGACAACAGATCTCTGTGGCTCAGAGGTACCGCAAGTTCGTCTGAATAGTAGGGTCCTGGGTACGATCCCCGTTCAGGTCAAGATGAAAAACGATATTTTTCAGATTGGCCTGTATCTTAGATGTTTATTTATATTTATCTATTATAAAACATAGTATCATATCATTGAATCTAACGTGAGATAAATATATTATATATATTTTCAAAAATATAAAATACTAGCTTTCACCCGCGGCTCCACCCGCGTCAATGTCGTTCCCTCGGGAATAGTACTTTTTCCCGGGATAAAAGGTAGCCTATGTCCTTCTCCATACTCCAGAGAACTTGTATGCAAAATTTCATGATGATCGGTTCAGTAGTTACGGCGTGAAAGCGTAACAAACAAATAAACTCACTTTCGCATTTATAATATTAGTAAGGAAAGGATTAGTAGCTGCAGTTTAGTATCCCACGAAACAATGTTCAAAACTTACAGTGGGGCTAGTTCAATCTGTGTGATTAGTGCCCCTATTTATTAATTTAATAGATAGTAAAATAAACTAGGTATTGCATCTCTGCTGAATAACAAATATTATTTACCCTGTTGCAGTCGGATATAAATTATCAGATTCAACCTAACTGCTGAACAGATTTCATGAAATTGAAATGGACTAGAAATAAATAGCTTGCTCGCTTTGTCAATACCAAATACTTTGCACATCATACACCGTATGTATACGTATAATATGACACGCTGTATAGTCATACAGCGGGTAAATTGAACTTCGACGTTCCCTTAACGGGGTGACTCAGCCCATAAATATGAACAATTTTGCCTATCGGAACAATACGGGGAACTCAAAAAAAATCGACATTCCCATACTGGCCGGGCGGTAGAAGTCTATTGTATGAAAATGCCGAATTTTTTTAATACAGCATTATACAACACCCTTAATTGTTCATATTGATGGTCTTAATCACCCCTTTAAGGAACCGTCGAGGGTACATTTACACGCTGTAATAAACTCTCCTAGAGATTTACGCTACATGTTAGTAAAACATACTATTGTACGCGCAATAATTAAGAATATGTATTGAAAATATCAAATTCCATTGTACATGCATCAATACAGAATTGATTGCAGAGCATCAGCAATATGCTCGCGTCGCGTTTCATATCGATGCAGCACGTGTCCTGCAATCGCGACATGCTTATATTATCAACCGACTGCAAAACAGAAGGTGTATGTATATTCGCGCTATAGCTTCTTTGCGAATATGTTGGCCCGCAGGTTTGCACGATGCTCAGACGCGGTGAAAGTAAGACTTTTTCAAGCTTACTGCACCTCGCTGTACACGTGCTCACTGTGGGCGAACTATTCGCAAAGAAGCTATAGCGCTCTTCGTGTCCAATTTAATAATGCTTTCCGAGCAGTGTTGGGGCTGCCCCGCTTTTGCAGCGCATCTGGTATGTTTGCGACCGCGCGGACAGACTGTTTTCACACTAGCATGCGCAAGTGGTGCGCGTCCCTGGTGCGCCGGGTGAGGGCTAGCGCCAACACTGTTCTGGCGATGATCGCATCTAGACTGGACTGCCCTTATATCCGGCATTGCTGTGACAGACAAGCCACATACAGTGCCGGGTATAGCGGCAGGAACTGAATTGTATATATATTATTTATTGACTTTTATTATTTATTATTATTAATGTATTATTGTTCTTTTTATATGTATTAATTAGTAATTTGAAATGTATATGGGTCTTACTTAAGTTACCTGAAATAAATTTAATTTATTATTATTTATTATATTCTAAATTCGATATGTTCTTTTTTGTATGTTAAGCCATAACTATTTCATTTATGTACCTTAAAATATTTTTTATTTGGAAGGACACAACATTTTACGAGAATCAGTTGATCAATGCAACCTGTGACGATAATCACTTTTTAGGCCAAATCCTCTGTATGCTCTGGCCAAGTATGGCTCCGGTAGTACAGAGAGGCTCATGCTCCTGCCTAAAAAACCTGATGATGATGATGGTGATGATGTCGATTCGGTTTATGGAATAAAATCATAGTGGTGGATATTCGTATAAGGGACCCTAAGCGCCATTGGGGTCTATGGCGCTTAAGATCATAGAGTTCACTGTGATAGGGCTCACGAGAACCAGCTCACAGTAGTAACACTGGCATTTGAAAACGGGTCACTCACGTGCTATTTCGTCAAGATTTCCGACTATTGTTTAGAACTCAAATGCAAAATACCACAAAAAGGTGGCAAAGTTTTTATTCGAACCTTTCGCAACGTGACGAGATTTTAAAATTAAAATCCCAGATTGTCAGTTTTTAGACAACCCGGAGGGGTTGTTTAGAAAAACTACGACGAGGGTGGTAAAGCCCAGGGCTATAAGAAAAAATTACGTTTAGCGTAATGGTGGAATAAATCACGTAAATGTTGCTAGCCGCTAAACAAACGCTACACCATCTGGGGACCGTAGCAAACTTACAATGGGGCGCATTAGACTTTGAGTTCAACCATAGATCAATCAATATCATCAATACTAATAATAAATCTGTAAGGGTTGGTCATGGAGTAAGTTACTTTGTTTTCAGAGATATCGTATTTATAAGCTCTATACATGATATAGAAACTAAATTGAGGATTTTTAGATTTTTTTCTGTATGTTTGTCCATAACGCTTAAACGAATTAACTGAATTTTATAAAACTTGGTAAATAAACATTAAAACGTACAGGACATGATGGCTACTTAAATTTTCTCCACTTATGATATGACGTGGCTCCCATATAAATGAACGCGAACGGATTCGCGAGCACAGCTAGTTAACTAATAAGCGGCTTTGTGCTGGTTAGTCCTTACCGTCCCCCCGCTCTTCAACTCCTGGCTGTGGCCTGCCCCTTAGGAGCGGTTTAAAAACGCTTGACCAATTGACAAAATTTTCTCGCTTGACCAATTATACCTACATCCTAGTACCAGTGGCCCGTAGCATTTTGCCAGCATGCCAACCTGTAGTCACGCCACTGACGCTGAGACACGTCTCAACTTCTCAACTAATCTTGCATTGCCGGCACGCATGAACATGTTTTTATAACCGCGTTATAAAACATGGCCGAGCCGAGATGATTGAATCGTGTACTCTGAAACAACGTGCTCTGATTGTTATTCTGAATAATATTATTTTTAGGGTTTCCTACCCAAAGGGTGCGAAATGGAATTCTTTACAAAGCCTCCGATATTCGTCCGTCTATTTGTCACGAGGTTGTATTAAAAATTACCAATATTATAATTATTTTCATAATTTTCAATAGATGATGCGGCAGCAACCTATCACAATTTAAATTTCTTGTACCACCTACACGCCCACTACCACGCTAAACGTGGCCTCTGGGTCATATGGCCACAGGCTCTGTCTACCCCATAAGTGATACAGACGTGACAATATGTATGTATATTCATAACTAGCTTTCGCCCGCGGCTCCACCCGCGTCAATGTCGATCCCTCGGGAACAGTACTTTTTCCCGCGATAAAATGTAGCCTATGTCCTTCTCCGTACTCCAGAGAACTTGTATGCAAAATTTCATGATGATCGGTTCAGTACTTACGGCGTGAAAGCGTAACAAACAAACAAATAAAGAAACAAACAAACTCACTTTCGCATTTATAATATTAGTAAGAAAAGGATTGTTTGGCGAACATACAATTAAGTTCGATTTCTGGGGAAGGAGTCGTGCACCAACACAATTACAGTGACAATGCGAACGTAAGTTTGCGCTCGGCAACTTAAATACGAGTACATCTCGCGGCTAGCCACAAGTTTAAATTGAAATTTAGTATCTCGAGGCATCGCCAGCCCTTACCAGGTTTTCTCTAGAAGCTTCACGATATCTAGAAGAAACTCGACGGTTTTCGTGGTGCAGTGTTTCGCGCTATTCTGTTAAAAGGAAGGCTTTGGGTTCGATTCCCAAATAGGACTTTATTTTTAGAAGATATCTACGAGTACATTCTTCTTCTTTTCGTATCGATGGCTCAAGGGATTAGATTTTGTCTCTCCAGTATGTGGCGACTCTGACATCACTCTCGGATGCAGTGTACAGCATCTTTGGTGCAGCTGGTGGGGCACAGAGGGCACGAAAAGAGGTGCAACATGGTCGGGTCATCGTGACTACACTGGCACGAGTACATTGTGGAGCTAGGACTGCTGCCGTCAGGCAGGTTACCAGGTTTTCTCTAGAAGCTTCACGATGTCTAGAAGAAGCTCGACGTCTTCCGTGGCGCAGTAATTAACACGCTATTCTGTGAAAAGGAAGGCTTTGGATCCAACTGGGGCTTACAAGTATTTGTATACATCTACATTCTGTAGTGGCATTAAACATTTTGCTAAATGATAGTACAGTATGGATACTGAAAAGCTTGTATGAGGAGGACTGTAAAACGATCGATATGAAGTACGGACGATCGGAGGACAATCGTGTTTTCATAGTAAGGCCCCGTTTTGCCGAACGAGGACTCCGGTTTGTTTTCGACTGTTTATTTTAATTGTTCGTTGGTTTTTCATTCCCCAAGAACGACCGTTTTAGATTGTGTTTGGATTTTAAACGCCCGCAGCTTCTGGTCTTTTGTGCAGTAAAGAGTATTGTAGAAAATGGAACAAGGCTCTTAGTGTAAGGGTCCAGTCACATCTTTACTATCGTTCAACGGTGACGTCACCGTCCCGATCAACGCCATCCGGTAAAAACTTCGATCAAGTATAACAAACTAGATACATATATAGTCACATTTATTAGATTTTGTCGGATAGTAGAATAGTAGACTCAATTATTTACTGAATTACTTGCTATTGGTAAAATTAACATGACTGGTTATCACGGGAAGGAGCTGTGTCGTTGGTAGACGTTGCCGTCACGGGCAACGGAACTATGTCATTCAGCCAGCCAGCATGTAGCCAAGCCGTAAAAAAAGGCTTCATAATTCTAGCCGTAAGAAGTCGACTACTAGACAAATATATATGGGAGGATATTGCCATACTTATAGGGACATATCACACAAAGTGAGCTAGCCCCACAGTAAGTTGTGAACTTGTGTCGTAGGATATTAACCCAACGATACTATATTTTATAATAGATACTTATATAGATAAACATCCAAGACCCAGGTCAATCTGAAAAATATCGTTTTCCATCATGACCTGACCGGGGATCGTACCCGGACACCGTCGTGTCGCAGGCTAGCGTGTTGACCACTGCGCCATGGAGCTCGCCTCTCGGATGGCGAGCGCTTAACTCCAACTCCGCAAGAGCAAAGTTTAAATGGAAGCTCTGTCTACCCCGTAAGGGTTAATGACATGATTAGTATGTACGACACTTAATAACAAGTCTCATTCTATCAGGTCTAGGTTTCGTCCATCAACTCCTAACAGAATTTGCAGCTTCCGCCCTAACCGCATGCCCACGACTGCGAGCGACGCGCGGCTGCGACGGGCTTCGGAGGCAGGCGCATGCGACAGAGGCAAGCGCCAGCGCTAGGTGTTCACGAGAACGGGCGACGCGCTCGGGCGACAGACTACTCGGCTCTACAAGAGCAAAGTTTGTCGGAAGTCACGGGAGCCACTAATACGGGACGCGTAGAAAACTTATCCTTCTTCTTAGGTACAATATTTCGCCCTATGACACTATATGTATTAGATTTATGAAAGCATATGTGACAAACCTATATTGAATAGCACGAAGAGTCTCCCTTTTGGCTTTGGAAAAAATTCTTTCGTATGTTTCTGTTTCTCTCTCCCACCGTCGGGCTCTTCTCCTCTACAGGTCGCATTTCTCAATCAATTCATGTATCTTGTAGTAGTATGCTAGTTGTAACTACTTAATAAAATAAAATATGATATTATTTATATAACATATGCGATTATTACACATACTATAAAGTTGTCAAAATGTTAGGTGTAATAATTATGTAATAAACGCGATGATACAGTATTAAGGTGCGAAGATTAAGTGATTAAATTTATGTAAATCTAAATTATTATAATGAATTGATTCAGGCGTTATTTTGCGAAAGTCATAGTGACATGCTCTTTAAGTTAAATTACTTTGTCATCATCATTTCGTGTAGGTGTCACGGTCAATCGACCATGCACACCCTGGTGTCAGAGTTCTTCGAAACCGCCTCTCGGCCTCTGACGTGGTCCCTTTAACGATTTCCAGATGGCAGCCGGGACCAACGGCTTAACCTGCCTTCCGAAGCACGGAATCATCTTTATTATCAGACAATCAGGTGATTCAAGTCTGCAATGTTCTAACCAAACTGGAAGCAACTAAACAAAGTATGCTTTCCGTGGGTTAGATTCCCACTGTGTGCTTCCGACACCAGCTAGTTCTTGCAATTTATTCTGACCAGCGCCCACCCACTGCAGTCCCTTAATGCCCACCAATAGCTGATGCATGCAATCATTGCCGATATTGCTGCCATATCCGTTCTTTTTCTTCTTTTCGAGTCAAAATAGCTATATAGGATATGAAATTGAATTCATTAGCAAACGTTTAAGAAGTGACTCAGATCACGAATCTGAACAACTTTCACTATGGGACCAACTCCGAAATTGATAATAAAAATCTGCTGTTCCATAGATTTTGGCCTAGTAGATATTCAACTTTTGTATGAAAGAGCAGATAATTTTTTTCACGATGTCATAGTTGGTCACATAATGAAAGTTGTTCAGATTCGTGGTCTGAGTCACTCCTTAAAGGTATGCTTATGAATTCAATTTCACCATGTATATATACTAAATGTTCTATCAGGTTAGACCAGCAATTGGACACATCGATGGCACGGTCATTTGCCTCTACAGTACAGGAAGTAGGACAGCTCATTAGATGGGTCATCATTTAAACAGCGCCGCAGCTGCACAGGTTGTTGCTAGAGAAATCCCACCTAACCAGGTTATCTCGGCATCTCCCAACACCAGCCCGAAGTCTAATTATGCACCCGTTGAGACTGCAGCAGCATCGGTCAGGTAATCTGTGATATTAAAGATTCAAAGATTTATTAAGAAAATAGGCCTTTTCAGGCACTTTTTCACGTCAATTCACATTTTAAATAATACTTACCAATAATTAGTCCAAGCATAATGGGTATCTTTGAACCGGGTACGATTCGGGGTGGTATTTTTGACTGATTTAAATGTAGCTGTAATATTGACGAAACTGTTGTGAATTCTGTGTGTGTTAAATAATACTTATTATATTATATTCAAATTATTAATTATTGTTCAAAAGCTACAAACTACTAGCGTTTCGGAACCGACCACTGCAGAGAAGAAGACGCCGAAAGAAACTCTTTTCAACAGTATTGGTCGCCTACTTGCCTGAAGGGCTTTGTATGATATTTAATATTTTTATCTTTTCTTTTTTTTCTCATGTCATGTTATATACAATTTTAATTTACATATTTTTGTGGAACACGTTATGTTAGCGATCGAGCGTGCAACAACAACAGATATGATATTATTATTAATGACATAAAAGTACACGTAAGTTAAATATAGGGTGTTATTTATATACATTTTATAAATATAAATATAGAGTGTTATTTATTTTTTGTTAGGAAAAAAATGTAATCGGTCAGCTTAAATAGCTAGTTGGGCAGTGACTTTTGGCCAGGAAAACTTCTTTTCTGCCCTCAGTGGTACCGGGTGGGCATAAAAAAAAATAACCTGAACTTAAATTCTTTTCTGCCCTCAGTCGTTCCAGGTGGAAAGCCAAAGCTTATCCAAATGTTTTCTCTGCTGTCCCAATTGTAAAATCTGCTGCCCAATTAATTATTTAGCGGCCCAACTAATTACTATCCTAAGTCAACGTAAGTTTAAAATATAAAACAAACGAATATGTACCATTACATTCTTAGACCATCTGCCATAACATTCTTACTCGTGATTAATCCATGCTATGCTTCACTACGCCTGGGGTCGAGCTAAGGTCACGTCAAGCCTAGCTAGCTTTAAAATGCATCTTACGACTAAAACATTGTAATTCGGAGCTGTCGTTCAATTTGCTAACGGTTCGATGGAGACAAGAAACTAATTCACATTGTGCAAGTTGAAGCGGTAAGTAGTAAGCGAGTGTTGTGCACCCTTTAACCTATTGTGCGCTATTGACAACTAAAGTTATTACAATTTGTACTAGCCTGGCGTCGGCCGTAAAATAACGTAAACAAGCGCTGGCGTGCAAAAGGTTAAATGTTCGAAATTAAAACAGGATAATATTTTAAACGGCACAATCGATACTTATGCAAGTTTGTGACAAAATCTGAAGAATCTCTTTTATACTGTTTTTCACCTGAGTTATCCCACAGGATGGAAGCTTAAAAATGATTTTATAACCTGAGAAAAAGAACCAGTAACGCATATCCACAACGCAGTCATGTAAACTTTACCGTTGATGGACCGACCAAGCAGACGAGTATGTAGTCAACGGAGAGTTAAGGAAAGGAAGTATTCACCTGTCTACTTTACTAAGCAAGTGGCATCTTGTTTTGTTAATGTCAATGGCTACACGTTCTGTGTTATTGTTTATAACTGTTATTAAATTTTATATGGGTCTGCCAAAGCACAGTCAATCTTCCTTTGTTTTTGTCTTAAAAATGTCTTTAACTGGTTATAAAATAGCTCAAAACCCACTTGCTTCACTACTCTACTCATTACTAAGCCCAGTTTGAAAGTCAATGTGAATAATACTACGACACGCGCTCTGCAGGATTAATGCTCTCAACACATGCCTAGCACGCGCCAAAAATGTCATTAAATTTAATATTTGTTTGCCAGAACACAATCAATCAACTTTGTCTCGTTTCTTGCTGACTGCCTCATAGACAACATCGATCATAATGCCATTATTTAGGAATAGATTGACTTTCGGCTTGTCAACGTCAGAGTTCGCCTTGGGCGGCCGTCAGTCATGTAGACGGTATTATTTTGCCCAAAATTTAATGTGCCGAGTGGTTCTAATAGTAATCTATTAGAATTTATTAGTATCTTTTTCTTCTACTTTTTGTTTAACCCATTGTAATGTGTAAGTGGGTAATTTATATGATTTATTTATATATGTCGAGATTGCTTACGCTCATTCAGTACTATCCAAAGGGAAATGCATCATGTTCAGATTATGAAAAATGTCACAAATTTAACTAAATTCGGTCTAAAACGACAAAATTTTGGTTCATATACGTTTATATTATGCTTATTGATACTTTAAAGTTGTTAAGACAAATGTAAATTTACAATAAAAATAATATAACCGTAAGATATTAAACTAAATTTTAATCAAATGTATTATTAGGCCTTGCCGTTAAAGCAATATTTATACATTACTGAACTGAGACATCGCTAGTCACTAGCATTTTCTGTGAAGAGTCTTGGTATTGTTATAAAATGTGCCTTTATAATTGTAACTAGTATTTTGGGTGGGGGCGCGGGCTGCGAGCAGCTCGCGAGCAGCTAGTTATATAATAAACGGTCTTTATTTCACTGATGCGTCTACTTATCTTTTTCATTGCTCGATTATAAAAAATATATATTCATCTCCCCAATACCCAAGGGAAGTAAGACAATTATGTCATGTACATGGAAAAATGTCGTTCGCACATCATAAGCGAGATTATGGGAAATTACACGCGCTACTAGTGAGCCTTCAGAGCCATTATTCAAATCGACGAGGCTCATGGTAGTCGGGTAATAGTCAACCCAATTGCTTTTTTGCCGGCTTTAAATCCCAAAATATCAGAAGTAAAAAATAAAGCACACATTTTTAAAGTTTCGCATTCACAAGAATGAATTATAGAGATTGTCATTATAAAATTTATATTTGGCTTGATATTTATCGGCTATTGGTAGACTAACTAAACATATACGATGTTTATGGACACAGGAACCTCTATGCATCTCAAAAGCCCGGGGTAGAAATTGCAAACGCATTTTTAGTTCAACCAACCACAACAAAACATAGTATAAAGAATTATATATAAAACCAAATCAGACACAGGTGTCAAATATATCCTTAAAAGCTGACATAGGTTTCGTCTTGAAAATTGCCACAATAAATGTACCTCTAAACGAAGTCGGTACGATTTATAGCCAAAAAGTCTTAAAATAATATGAATGCACATATTCATCATTTCTCGTCTGAAGAAGGTTCTCCAATGGCGACCACGTACCGGCAAGCACAGCGTTGAACATCCACTGACCAGGTGGTCGCACGGCCTGATGAAGGTCGCAGGGAAATAGATGCAGACCACTTCCAACCGGGTATTTTGGAAATCCTTGATGGAGGCCTATGTCCAGCAGCGGATTTCTTGCGGCTAATATGATGATGATGTTGACAGACACACAGAACCTTCTTATCTTAAGTCTGTTAATAAGGAAATACATTCATGACTTTACTTGTGCCCTCTTTGTAGTTCGCGCACTTTGCCGACGAATATTATCTTCATACGCAGCCTTATTTTATTTTATTTTATTAGGAAGATTATCGACTAAGTTAACAGATTAGTTTTAAATTTACAAACATAAAAGTCATTTATAAATCTCCACTTATAGTTACAAAATATATATCAATAGAACCGTTTACATAGAATAAAATTTGTTATTTTAAATTAAATTTAGCATACACTAAAAACTGCAATAACTTTATGTTACAACTATATTAAATATCATACAATAACAACAACAACAAATTTTTTAGATTTAGCGATCTTGATTGCTCGCATTCTAATCACAGAATATGGCCCTTTGTCAAGTTAAACTTCGTACAGAAATCCTTTTATTTACGCTATTTCTGTGCACAAAGGGTTGGATAAGAGAATTTAAGAATAGAAAGGTAAACGAGGTTTTGTGAGCGACTTCGTTTATTTAGATGACGTTGTGCAGGGGGTAGGCACCTTTGAGCACCCAGCTGTGGGATAAGTCTGTTCGTACACTTAATATCAGTCAACAGATCAACATTTTTGATTTGTTTGAAAGAGATCGCAGAAACAAAATGGACACCATTTGTGCAACTTATTGTAAATTTAAACACCTACATCCATGTAAAGAATAAACGTAGAATGAGACATATGGTTTGCCTACCACATCTATCAGCAAATCCGCATAAGTAGTAGTCAAAATGGGGTTCCTTCCACGCAGGTGATGACGTGGCTAATGATTATGACACTGTATGCAAGAGTAAGCAACTACATAATAATAAAAAAGTTTTAAAACCCAATTTATGTGCAAACAAATTTAACTCTTTATAATAATGAACACGAGTAGATAACACAAGCGGTGTTACAAGGGGTGGGTTGTTCCGGTAAATTTGCCTTGAGTTGAAAGGTCGCATTATTTATTCAGACGCGACCCTAGGAGCACTTAGGCTGGGCGTCAACTTTTGGAAATGAATAAACTGTGAACAGATTATTTACACCCGGTAGAATTTGTTACGCCTTCGGGTTGATTCAAAAATTCAAAATTGTTTCAATATTTAATTTTACCACTATTTCGCTATGATGAAAATACATGTCGATAACAAATTACAGCTTTCTAGTACGTATAGTCTCCGAGTAAGACCGCAGACGAACAGACATGGCGAAACTATAAGGGTTTCTTGTTGACTACAGAAGCCTAAAAAGTATTTGTACTACGAGTATTTATATTGGTTCAAGAGCTGTAAAAACTGGATTGCTCGTATAGTTGTTTGAGCTGTTACGAGGGACTTTATGTGTGTTAGCTAGGTTAGCACATTCTTTTCGCTTCGGAGTCTACGAGGAAATAAAAGCTTAAAGAAATACCTGACTTTCAATTCATTCATTGCAATACCGTATAGGATCACTAAAATAATACAAAAACGTTTAAATAAGTGGAAGAAGGATAGGTAGCTTCGTAAACGCCTCGCGAGCATCGTTATTTTGGCTAGTCACTTAGCTTGTTAAAAAGCGTGGTTTTGGTGGTTAAATATTGTAGGGAATACCTATGAGTATACGACTCGCACTTGGCCGTTATTATTCATATTTCTCGTCTGTCGGAGGAGATAAAAACTTACTGAAAGCCCTGGCGATCAGTTTATTCACGTGCTTGCGTATAAAGATAATTGGTGGCGAAACGTTATACGTATTTGAAGTAATTACCTCGTAGTGTATATAAAAATAACGTAGTATATAAAGCTTAGTTTCTGTATTTACTTCAAACTGCTACGGGAGCCGTAAAAACTTTGGCTTGCTCGTATAGAGGTCTCGGAGCTGTTACGAGGAACTTTACGTGTGTTAGCTAGGTTAGAACTTTCTTTTCATTTCCCCGTCTGCTGGATGAAATAAAAGCTTGGCGAATGTCCTAAGCTCATTCGAGTGCTTACGTAATTTCTAACATGATGGTATAATCTATGACATTTCCACGACCTTTTGCAAACTGGAGTTTTGCTGCAACTATACACAGAGGGCGTTACGAGCAAAATTTAACAGGTATTCATACTACAACTAATAATAAAAAGCATTTTCTATCATTACATTTATTCTGATTACATTTTTGTGTTAAATAATATCTATTTTTAAGTTTTTACACATTAAAATAAGTCTAGTTAACTAGTCGTGGACCTACTGCCATCTAGCGATGACTTTTGGAACTAGCTTGCCAGAGAGCGTGCCGCGGAATGAGATAT
Organism: Elegia similella; assembly: GCA_947532085.1. Classification (NCBI taxonomy): domain Eukaryota; kingdom Metazoa; phylum Arthropoda; class Insecta; order Lepidoptera; family Pyralidae; genus Elegia; species Elegia similella. The sequence continues at coordinate 1,738,174 of OX383939.1, forward strand.
CTATCCTTGTAGAATTACAATATATTAATTTAATATTCATAATTTACTTAAATATGAAAAATATCACTAAAGTATTTAAACGTGTATTTCGAGACATAGTATCACGCCTTTTTCCCTTGCGGGGTAGACAGAGCCTAAGTCTATAAGACCTGAAGAACACGTTTAGCTTGTTGGTGGGGTGGGCATTTAGGTGGAAAACGGAATCAAAATAGTGATGGGTTGCTAGCCGCATCGCCTATTAACATGATTCCTCAGATTTTACCTATTCCCACGATCGGCTTTTGCAAACTGCGCGGGAAGAGAAGCTGCTGGTACATTCTACGTTTTTTCATTGCTCCCAGACCAGCATGGAAGAGAGTAGAGAGTATTGAGACGTTCTTGGAAATCTACTTTTGGGGACTTTTTTAAACATACATACATAGATACATATTATCACGCCTCTTTCCCATGGGGGTAGGCAGAGACTATAGATCTCCACTTGCTACGATCCTTACAAACCTCTTTTGCTTCATCTACATCCATCACTCTTTTCATGCATGCTCGCCGGTTTCGGGTACTCCTTATTTCTCCTTTTGCAAGAACCTTTTTTTTTTAAAGTTACGCTATATTTATCTTATCTTCGATGGGGCCGACTCAGAGACGGTAGCACGTCTAACCTTTGGGTTATTTTGTACTTACCCCATGCCTTACTCACCCGCACGGTTTATTCTGAAGAAGGACTGCATGAGCTTCAGAACATCGCCCAGTGCGTAGTGCCTGTAGTCCTCTAGCTCAGGTACGCTACGCTATATTAGTAGAGGAATATTATTTTTCAGTAACGATATAAACTAGCTTATAAACAAAATCATAATCTGAACTCTCCTTCTCTTCCTACTTATTTTGAGCGCTCGTCCAGACAAGACAGAACGTGGGAACAGACAGGCGTGCAACCACTGCGCAAACACTTCGGTTTCGATTTCAGCAGGCAAATATTGTCTCTGGGCTTAACGCGTATTTGTGTTGTCAAGCGTTGCTTTTGTCGCCCGTCTGTTTCTTTTTATTTGCTGTTATAAAACAGGATTTTTTTATAATATAATTTAACGAGCATATCAATAAAAAGTCTATGTCATCTTCGATTTCAATAAGTAAACATATGTAAAACATAGGAGTAGGTAGTATAGAGAGGTTCATGCTCCTGCAATGGAGACTAATAAGACCTGATGATGATGATGATGATGTATAACATACGTTTATAATCTAGACGCTATTATTCGGGCGCGTAAAGGGGTGTTAAAGTTTGGTAATGTGTGTGTTTGTCGTATTTGACGCTGTAGCGTTAGCGTAAGCGTCTGGACCGATTTAGGTGCGGTTTTTAAAAATTGAAAGCAGGTTTTCTAGCGATGGTTCTTAGGCATGTTTTATCAAAATCGGCCCAGTTATTAACAAGGAAGGAGAATTTTCGTGTCAAGGTTGCTTAATTTTTTTAACTAAGTAACTTGTTTACTTTTTGTTATTTTTTTTTCAGCTTTCCTGCATTATCTGCATAACACTAGAACAACACTCATACCCACGGTTGCGATGTTTCACAGCAAATCCCGTTAGGACGTAAAAAGTGAACAAACTTCCGCTAATCGAGACTAATGTTCTCGCTGTACTTTGTTACAACGTAAAATATAACAAGTTACAGATCTCGCAAGGAATGTTGACACATTTTTCGAGTTTTAGTCGAATTTATTTATTAAAAAATACGCTTGGGTTGAGTTGAGAATAGAAATAGGATGAGATGAGAATTTGTGGGACGAGAACGGAATTACCCCAAAAAACGTTTTATAGTCTATATTTACAATATCTTCACGTCTACATACACTAAACTATAAAGTGGAAAGATTGTTTGTTTGTTTGTTTGCATTTAATAGGCTCCGAAACTACCGGACCGACTTGAAAATTTTACCATTACATCATCTCCCCGTGCGAAGCCGGGGCGGGCCGCTAGCAAATAAAAAAAATGGTTGTCTGTTATGTCGGTTTACGGACGGCAATTTTACGTGATAGCGGTGGAAGAGAGATAGATGCTTCACAAACCTCTATCGCTTGTTCCGCGCTCTAGCTTGCACGCGGGACGTGACAATTTCTCGAGCGTGCAGTCGGCGTTAATCGATTTATTTCACGTTATCACATCAAATAAATAGATATTTTGAGACTCACCTATGATACTACAATTATGGACTGTTACAGAATTTCAAACATTTATTCCAAAATGGCCACATTACCTCGAAGGAACTGCTATAAAACTTGGCTGCAATATGCATAAATCTTGCAAAAAGTCATTCTACAATCCCCTTATTTTGTGGTTATAATCCTGTAGTATTGTACGTCGCATTTGTTTATATTGCTTTTTGCTTTATTGCATTTTATGTTTAAAGTTTTGTGTTGGAAAAATTTGGGAATGCGACCTTGGTTTTTGAATGTTATTTTAATTTTGTTATTTTTTTTATGTTATAGGACTGCAAACGAGCAAGTGGGTCACCTGATGGTAAGTGATCACCGCTGCCCATGGACAACTGCAAAACCAGGGTGTGACATGTGCGTTGTCAGCCTTTCAAGGAGTTGGGGGAAGGAAATGGGGAGGGGAGGGGAAAGGAGGAGAAGAATGGGCCTCCGGCTCTCTCACCGAACGAAGCATAGAAGCGGTGAAGCTTATACTCAGACGTCGATTTGAGAGTGTGGTACTTCCCCGGACGAGCCGGCCCATTCATGCTACTAACAATTCATTTTGCCGGTAGCGTGGCTCTACCACGGCTGTTATGATATCTAGTACAGCCCGTGCGTTGATTTATTGCGCTTATGTCTTTAACTCGTTGCATATGTAAAAATATATCTCATTTAACACAGGTAATAACCCTTATTTTGCACGTTGAAGTATTTTTTATCTTAGCACAAGAAGTCCACTGATGCCCAGCGGTCGTATTGGAAATTCTAAGGGGATGCTTATGTAGGCATCCCCAAAGGATTTATAATACGACTGGTTGGAAGCGGCCTGCATCCAGCGCCTTCCTGCGATGTCGTTCGACTACTGCTAAACAAGGATCTAACCCCTGAGCTACGTCGGCGATCTTTGTTCTTCTACAGATCTCCTCGTTTTGGCTCGATCTCAATCTTGAAGTAGATAGATAGATAGATAGATAGATAAAAGATTTATTGTACCTTCAGAAACACACAAAAAATAAATAAGCAGACAAAAAGAACTTAAATAATAAAACAGTACGTGATAGTTCGTGTGTCGCAGTGGTACAAATAGGCAGTATCTCAGTGCGTATATTACTCGAAGAGCAATGCACTGGTTTTCAGTTACTGCCTGGGGTTGTCACGAAGCGCGCAGCAAAACAGTCGCGTCATTCCTGCCCTCTCTGTTACATACATCAGTCGAAGATAAAAGTACACCGAGCATAGCCCTCTCCATAGCTTTCATGAAGCCCATAGTGAGAGTCCACGTTTCTGAGCCGTAAGTTAGCACTGGTAACACACATTGGTTGAATACGTTTGTCTTTAGGAACTGAGGTATTTTGGACGATAAGACATTGCGGAGCTTATCAACGCTGCCCAGCCGAGTCGGATTCGTAGAAAACGCCAGGTATGTTTATTTCGCTCGCAGTCATATTATTTCGAATAGAATAATTTATTTAGGAATATGTGTGTACATTCAGGATGACAAAAGGTATTTTTTATATATTTATAAAAATATCACCACAATTTGCTTTGCACATTAGTTATGCTCTTTATCTAGTCCTTTGACGCATCATTGTCCGACCGAGCGAAGCGTCTCTGTTCCAGCTTGGGCTAAAATCCTTTCGTATGAAATGAAATTAATACTGTGAGCAGATACAAAAATAAAATAGTATTATCATTTTTCGTTTCAGATTTTAATTTTTTTTTAAATGGACGAATATCTGTCCTAAGACCCGAGAGCTTTACAGCTCAAAGAGTTTTATTACATTTCCATTGGTCAGGTTGAATATGTGACACCGTCCATCATCATTTCGTGTAGGTGACATGGTCAATCGACTATGGACACCCTGGTGTCAGTGTTCTTCGGAACTGCCTCTCGGCCTCTGACGTGGTTCCTTTAACGACTACTAGATAGCAACCGGGACCAACGGCATAACGTGCCTTCCGAAACATGGAATCATCTTTATTATCAGACAATCAGGTGATTCAAGCCTGCAATGTCCTAACCAAACTGGAAATAACTAAACAAAGTATGCTTCTAGTGGGAATCGAACCCACGACCCCAGTGACACCAGTGTTAACGCACACGAGAAAAAGTAAGACTACTTTTAAGATAAAGAAGAACAGTATTTTCATCAAGCGGAAAAAGAAAAGAATACCTCTTTTCTTTTTCCGCTTTATCTTTTGTTTCAAGTGCATCGTCCATTCACTTAAACTGGCGCCCAACGCAGTTATCTCGCGTTGGTATAACTTTTCTTTTTATTTATGAACGTCGCTATTTTCTAAACGATTTTATAACGACAAGGATATCACCGTGGCCTACTACTGGTTAAATACAATATATATCTACACAAATATAACCAGGACGACTCGAAAAGAAGAATAACGATAATAATATTAAAAGTTACGCCAGACATAATTAATATTATAACAAACGGTGACACTTGTCCTGAAGATGGCCATCTGAATTGGGTGAAACTTTTTGGCGATACCGACTAACGATACGTGAGTTTTCACTCACGTAACATGAGAGGTTATTAGTGTTTCAAAAATAACATCACATGTTATTTTTGAAACACTAATAACCTCTAGCATGGCCCGTCCATGATAATAAAATCCCATGAAACTTAAATATAAATACGAAAAGTTTTAAACGTCCATACAAACGAGCAATCAGCTGATCCGATTGAGTATAGGAGAATCATCATCATTTCGTGTAGGTGACATGGTCAATCGACCATGCACACCTAGAGTCAGAGTTCTGCGGAACCGCCTCTCGGTCTCTGACGTGGTTCCTACCAGATGGCAGCCGGGACCAGCGGCTTAACGTAACTCCCGAAGCACGGGAATCATCTTTATTATCAGAAAATCAGGTGATTGAAGCCTGCAATGTCCTAATCAAACTGTAAGCAGCTAAAAAATATATGCTTTCCGTGGGAATCGAGCCCACAATCCAAGGAGAATAAAACCCGTTCGATATACTCCATTAGCAAGTTTCATAGTAAAAATATATATCACTCCTGAATTCCATTAGGACATGTTGTCAGGTCTATTTCTTAGATCATGAGATGAATTATATCAATTCCCAAAGTACGTGACTCTATTAGGTATTTTAGTCGCTTATATAAATGTCAAGGTCTCCGAGTATCAGGGACTTCAAATTATGCAAAAGGTCAAGGAAAAACCTCCTATAAACCTTACGTTTATTAATTTGTTATCATCATCATCATTTCGAGTAAGTATCACGGTCAATCGACCATGCACACCCTGGTGTCAGAGTTCTTCGGAACCGCCTCTCGGCCTCTGACATGGTTCCTTTAACGACTACCAGATGGCAGCCGGGACCAACGGCTTAACGTGCCTTCTGAAGCACGGAATCATCTTTATTTTCAGACAATCAGGTGATTCAAGCCTGCAATGTCCTAACCAAACTGGAAGCAACTAAACAAAGTATGCTTCCAGTGGGAATCGAACCCACGACCCCCGGGTCTACAGGCAAACGCCTTGACCACTGGACCACGGAGGCAGTCAGTTTGTTATAAGTCATTAAGTGATAAATAAAAAAACAAAAAAATACAAACATTCAATTCGTTTTCAAACAAGACTTGTTATTAGTTTTACAACAGTTTGTAAGACATTTTAATTTAATTAACGCCCAAATTCAATGCAAAAAAGAGTAAAAAAACAATGATATGTATTCGGAGCTCATATATGTAAATGATTTTCTTTATTCTGTTATAACTTGTCTGCGATTTGGATGTATGAGGTGATTTAATTATCTAGAGTGTTTCATTAGTTATAATATAATAGAAGGCACAAAACATCTTTGTAAATCCTTGTTTATCCTAATCCTAACTAATATTAAAAATACGAAAGTGAGTTTGTTTGTTTGTTACGCTTTATGTAACGCATACACGTTATCTGGGGTACGGAGAAGGACATAGGGTACATTTTATCCCGGGAAAAGTACTGTTTCCGAGGCATCGACATTGACGCGGGCGGAGCCGCGGGCGAAAGCTAGTATTTTATATTTCATAAGTAAAGAAACCTCTTGTGAGTTAACCAGCTCTGATTGATTATCTGTAAGGGTTGGTCATGGAGATTTTTTTTTCAGAGATATCTTATTTATAAGCTCTATACATGGTACTGAAACTAAATTGACGATTTTTAGAATTTCTACAGTATGTATGTATGTTCCTCCATCACTCTTAACACTTTGACGGACACTTACCGAGACACAATAAAAGTTTTATTGTTATAACGGCTATAGCCGTGCAGTGTCCGGGAAAGGGTTAAACGAATGAACGAAATGTTATGAAACTTGGTAGATAAACATTTAGACGTACAGGACACATGATAGGCTACTTTGTTTTTTCCTCCTTCCAATTATGATAAGGCGTGGCCCAAATACAAACATAATTTGCTTTTTCGAGTATCTGCATGTTTAGTTGTTCATTATGTTAAAAGAATATACGCGAATGGAGCCGCGGGCACAGCTAGTTGATAAATAGAATCGGAAATGTTAACTCAAAGTCAGATATTGTCCAATTGAAATGTAGCGGGAGCAGCCACTCAGACTAATATTGGCTTAATTAATGCATGTCACCCGACATCATCCATCAAGCATCGATTCATTAATTTGTCAGTCCGTCAACTATGCTGAACGTCCCTCGTATGATTTAGCTTGTAATTGATGATCTGTACATCATTATATATTCAATTGTTCATTATTATGTCATCTAGATAGACCAAATCTAGAAAAATAAAAAAATATCATTAGATTTGCTCTTTTTATTAAACATTATTCAAATCTGTTCAAGCATTTAGAAGTGTTTATTTTTTATAGTTTCTGATATTTTATGACCTGCTTTGTTGCCGTCGCACTATACTTTTCTCAAACTGGCGCCCAACGTGTCGCCGCTCGCCTTGGTATTTATCTACGATGTAATTTTCTTAAAAATATTAATTTTTGATGCTGCACCAAGTTTTTTAGTTTGTTCGTGGGCACAGCTAGTTGATAAATAGAATCGGAAATGTTAACTCAAAGTCAGATATTGTCCAATTGAAATGTAGCGGGAGCAGCCACTCAGACTAATATTGGCTTAATTAATGCATGTCACCCGACATCATCCATCAAGCATCGATTCATTTCAAAAAATTCAGGTTTTTCAAGTAAAGAACGGAAAATTGCAATGAAGACGACAGTAAGACAGTTAAAAGGTACATGGAGAATTGGCACTGTAGTTTATTGCATTCTGCGAGTATATGGATCTAAAGATTGAGTATCAAAAGATTTTTTCCAGGTTTCCCTATACATTACTATTAATAAAGCAAGAAAAAGTATAAATTGATACTAGCTTTTGCTCGGGACTGATCCCCGTATATTTCAGATTGTACGTGTGCATAAGTTAAAACATGAAGTTCCATCTTTTTAAACCGGCTAGTTTTGCATGAAGGCAGAAGAGAGCAAACGTACATGCATCCATCTTCTCTTTCTTTGTATTATTTAAGAACTTCGTAGCTCCTGTCGATGGAGTATGCGCGAAACGTCTATCATTTGCTTTATTCTTTAGTTCTTGATACAACATGACACCAACCTTCTTCTCAAGTTGGTCAAAAAACTTTTTCTTCTATCCATCTTTTCAAACTCTATATAATATTAGTTAGGATTTAGGAAGACTTCGATATGTATGTAAACAACTATTTGAAAGCATTTTTTTCTCATATTCATAATACTCCAATCCTACGAGCGTTAACCTACAAAGTATTCGCTGCTGAACACGGCTCGAGTTATAACTATTTCATAACTCGTATGAACCTAGTTTTATGTAGTTTTTATTTTCGTCAGAATAATTACACTCATGCAACTACAGACTAATCACTTATTAGATTTGTTGATGGCTCATTTTTATGGAAGTGCCCTTTTTTTCAACCCTGTCAACGAATAACGAGATAGACGGTTACTAATAGGACTAGAATAGCTACATTGTAGTAACACCAGGCTAAATTCAAAATGGTAGATAAGGCTAGGGCATAGGACCAAAATGCTACGAATACCGGTGAGCGTATAGTAGAAAAAGCAAATCAAGATAGTGACAAGTTGTCAAAAGTATCGCCTATCGACATGAATAATTCGATTTTTGCCAAGTTCCTTTATAAATATACTAGCTTTCGCCCGCGGCTCCGCCCGCGTCAATGTCGATCCCTCGGGAATAGTACTTTTTCCCGGGATAAAAGGTAGCCTATGTCCTTCTCCACACTCCAGAGAACTTGTATGCAAAATTGCAAAATTTTCAAAGTTACGACGTGAAAGCGTAACAAACAAACAAACAAACAAACAAACAAACAAACAAACAAACAAACAAACAAACAAACAAACAAACAAACAAACAAACAAACAAACAAACAAATAAACAAACAAACTCACTTTCGCATTTATAATATTAGTAAGGACTAGCTGTTGCCCGCGGCTCCGCCCGCGTTAATGTCGTTCCCTTGGGAACAGTAGAAATGATAAAAATTCCATACAAACCCCTGCCCCTTTGCTTTTTCCCCTTAAGGGGAAAATTTAATACATTTCACCTGCATAGATCTTTAGCCCTTAAGGAGGGGATTTTGCCCATTTCACCTACACAGATATTTTTTTATTGTAATGGAGAACTTCTTATTGTCATATTTCTAAGTAAATAAAAAAAACCATACAAACTTTTCATTTTCTAAAAATCCTTTCTTAGTGCTCATTTACATCATAAAAAGAATCCCTGTGCCAAATTTCAAGTTTCTGCGCACAGTAGTTTCGACTGTGCGTTGATATATAAGTCAGGTTTGCCTTTTGCCCGCAGCTCCGCCCGCGTAAGTGTCGATTTCTCAGGAACAGTAGAATTACCCGGAATACATTAGTTTATGACTTTCAATGAAACACCTTAATATTGAATTTCAATTGAATAACTTCAAAAACGGAAAGTTTTATACTAACTTTGCATCCCCTTAAGGGTTGATTTTTGAGTAAAATATTTTACTCGTGTTTCATACCTTAAAGAACCTTCATGCTGAATTTCATTCGAATAACTTCAAAAACAACAAAGTTTCATACTAACTTTGCAACCCGTTTTTCCCCCTAAGGAGATGAATTTCCAAAAATCCTTTCTTAGTGCTCCCCTACGTTATAAAAGGAACCCCTGTGCAAAATTTCAAGTTCCTAACCCTTATAGTTTAGGCCCTGCGTTGATATGTCAGTCAGTCAGTCAGCTTCTCCTTTTTTTTTAGTATGGATTACTATGGATAGTATGGATAGGTATAATGCTGTCGTATAATGATGATGAATTGACTTTGGATTTTAATTTTCATAAGTCACTTATTATTTTATTTTATTTTTGCTATGTTTGCAGGCAAACTCATGCCTTGAGTTCATTCAAATGACGATAACTTTTTTTTTAATGAACCGATTTTCATGAAACAAACTTTAAATGTTAAACTGAGTTAAAACAAAGCAATTGGTGAAAGTTTGAAGTAAATCGGTTCAGTATTTTCGGAGATAATCGTGATCATACATACAGACAGACAGACAGACAGACAGACAGACAGACAGACAAGAAATTCCAAAAAAATTTTTTTGCTTTCTATTATTCTTTTTAAGTGTCCCTCTATCCATTTCAGTCAAAAATTCGAAATGTACAGACAAAATAATTTTACTGTTTTATTATATGTATAGATATAGATAAGGATTAGTAAGGATTTTTAAAATCTAGCTAGCGAAGGAAAGCAATGGGTGGTAATCTGTACAATAAAATATTGTTCGTTACTGTCCAAAAACGAGAAAGTGATGGGAAAATACTCTGTTATTCTGTGTTTGGTCAACTATATATTTGACCAGATGGGTCATGGTATATACATGTGAAATTATAATCGTTTAGGATCCTTAAAGGAGTGATTCAGACCGTCGATATCAACAACTTTTCCTATGAAAGCAATGCTGGAATCTCATTTTTTTTGACGTTCCCGTACAAATTGACCGGGAGCCGAACATTTTTGTATGGAATGTAATTTTTTTTTTGAGAGCCCAGAATTGGTTCTATAGGAAAAATTGTTCATATTGACGGGCTGAGTCACCCCTTTAAGGGTCCATAATGATAAAAATTTTACCATGTATATAGTTGATCAAACACATGGCTTAAAAGCCGAATTTCATCTAAATAATAATAATTCATATAGCAATTTTGCGGCGAGATAGCGTCAGTATGAGAACGGTTCCGAGAAATATTAATTTATAACCTCTGCTTTCATAATATCTGTGTCATTGTAATTAAGTTAAATTAGTTTATTTTGTAATTAAGTTAAGTTAGTTATTTCACTGACGTATGAATTATGAACTATAATAAATCTCCTCCTGAACAAGGAGGTTGAGAGGTCGAGCCTCGATAAATATGTTGAAAAACAGAAAGGTCACAATCTACAAAAAAACCGAATACATCGCTATAGGATAGCATTTCATAATGAACTAGCTGCCCGGCGATATTCGATTTTTTCTCGTTTAAGTTTTCTCAATTTTTTCAACATTTCGCGCAACTTTCTTAATATTTTCTTTAATAAAAACCTTCTCCTGAGAAAAACAATTCAAATCTGTGCAGCCGTTCACACATGATACAGTGACCAAGGGAAAAAGGAATTTATTAATTACTAGCTTTTGCGCGCGGCTCCGCCCGCGTCAATGTCGATCCCTCGGGAATAGTACTTTTTCCCGGGATAAAAGGTAGCCTATGTCCTTCTCCGTACTCCAGAGAACTTGTATGCAAAATTTCATGATGATCCGTTCAGTAGTTACGGCGTGAAAGTGTAACAAACAAACAAACTCACTTTCGCATTTACAATATTAGTAAGGATATATATTAATACTAGCTTTCGCCCGCGGCTCCGCCCGCGTCAATGTCGATCCCTCGGGAGTAGTACTTTTTCCCGGGATGAAAGGTAGCCTATGTCCTTCTCCGTACTCCAGAGAACTTGTATGCAAAATTTCATGATGATCGGTTCAGTAGTTACGGCGTGAAAGCGTGACAAACAAACAAACTCACTTTCGCATTTATAATATTAGTAAGGATTACCTAACTTTTAGAGTATCATGCAAATTTGTATGTAAAATAAAATCCTGTAAAAATAATTGATACGGCGATGCATTATACAAAAATACTCTCAGTTAAACCTTAAGTAATTCCTCTATACTCATTATAGCGGCAAGACTGTGTCGTCACGAGAAGTGTTCCGAGAAACCGTCTTTGGTGTATAATATATATGATAATTAATGTTCAAGACAAGAAAAGATACATTGTTTTCTCTGTTATAACAAAACAAAAATAATTACACGGAAAGTGAAGCAAGTTTCTTAATTCCCATGTTACATACTTACATACAGGGCTCTTTACATACACCTTGAGGCCATCCAATTATAAATAATAAATAAATATATACGGACAAATCACACAGAATGAGCTAGTCCCAAAGTAAGTTCGAGACTTGTGTTATGGGATACTAACTCAACGATACTATATTTTATAACAAATACATATACCGGGTGTTACAAAACTACGAAATAATATTTAAGGGACATGATCGGTCCATGATATTAAACAACTATCCCCAGGGAACATCCATCGAAAGACAAAAATAGTTTTGACCTTCCATATAAGGTCGATTAGCTGATTGCTTATTTTGTATCGGAGATCGAATTTTTCTTTTCATGTTTCGAAGTTTGTCCCATGGGGAAAGTTGTTTAATATTATGGACTGATCATGCCCCTTAAATATTATTTCGTAGTTTTGTAACACCCGGTATAGATACACATCCAAGACCCAGTATATTACTTCGAATTGAATAATCCAAAATTGCTTACTCGCATCGCACTAAGGCAACACTTATGACTATAGCAGTCTCCTCTTTTCAACAGCCTCCGTGGTCCAGTGGTTAAGGCATTTGCCTTTTGACCCGGGGGTCGTGGGTTCAATTCCCACCGGAAGCATACTTTGTTTAGTTGTTTCCAGTTTGGTTAGACATTGCAGGCTTGAATCACCTGATTGTCTGATAATAAGGATGATTCCGTGCTTCGGAAGGCACATTAAGCCGGTGGTCCTGAAAGGAACCACGTTAGAGGCCGAGAGGCGGTTCCGAAGAACTCTGACACACAGACAGGGTGTGCATGGTCGATTGACCGTGTCACCTTCTCGAAATGATGATGATGATGATGATTGTTGTATTGAAAAATCTTGCGCTTTTTACCATTACTCTTTGAGAATGATTTTCAACTTATTTCTAACTGAATAAGTCAAAATAATTTCGCCGACATCTGCGTCGGCCCCAAACTAGCCCTCGTCAAGTAGAAATTACGAAAAACATCCAACTAAAACAAAAACATTTGCTCAAGTGACATTTGGGCGTAGAGATTTGTATATATGCTAGATGAGGCTTGTTGTTAATTTCTTTATTGGACATCATGCGTAACACTAGGAATAGTCGTGGTAGAGCCACGCTACCGGCAAAATGAATTGAGGCAACCTGCACAAATCTTTTCAAAGAGCGTAGCTCTTAACTATCAGAGAGGCAACCATTATTCTTTGCAATACCTCGAAATAGGACACTGAGTAGACTCAAGTACAAGATAAAAACACATATCTCACGCGTCTAATTTCTGTAGTGAATTACAATTAAAATTTTGACGCGCTAGGATTCCGTACTTAGCAGGCCTCTTGCGGCATCTAACCTAATAAACAAATCTGTGTTTAGGCGTCTCGCTCGCGTAACCTACGTAAGGTCATGACTGACGCTTGGTATTTCAACTTGATATGTCAAATAAAGACCTATGTAGAAACAGAACATAAAGTTTAGGTCTTACAGGGCTCAAGTGACAGGCGCGAGTGTGACATAAATCTACTTTTCATTTTATAAGCTTTTATTTAAATTCATATGTCTCATAAAGACATACATCTGGAGTATCGCACTATACGGTAGTAAAACATGGACATTAGCTAAAAAGGACAGAGAACGCTTGGAAACTTTCGAGATGTGGTGCTGGAGACGTATGGAGTGTATTAGTTGGACACAGAAAAAGACGAATAAAGAAGTGTTGGGACAAGTAAATGAGAAACGAAACCTGCTGAAGATGAGAAGAGAATGAAAGAAGAGGAAGGATGTTTGGTCACCTTATACAACACGATCAATTATTGAAAAATATTATAGAGGGAAAAATTGAGGCAAGGAGAGGGAAAGGAAGACCAAGAAGAGCATATTTGGATGAGATAAAGGAAAACGCTGGAGTTGTGTCATATGTAGAGGTGAAGAGAATGGCTGAGAACCGAGAGACATGGAGAGTACTCCACCGACAAGAACACAGTTCTTAAATTATTGATAGAGATTTAAATTCACCTGTCCCCCGATATTTGTCTGTAATCAAATCTTGTAATTTAACTTCGATCCACCGGTTACCAATTGAAATTTTGCATGCATATGTAAATCGGATGACAATACAATATTATAGAATCGTTACGCTAGTCTGATGATGGAGTCAGAATGTAGTCAAAGGAACTATTAATCTAAACAACGTACACCAATCGTGTTTGGGCTCATTTAATTTGTCTTAGGTGGATTTGTTTATAATAAAAGATTGTCACAAAAATGAAAATTTTGCCAACAAGCTTGTTACTTATGATTTTTACTATATTACTTTACGACGTAAGGTAGGGTTAGAAAATAGTACACCATAAGGGCGTTTCGTGTGTGAATTTCCGCTAGAGGCGCTAGTGTAGTATGAGGTTTCCAAAATGACAGTTAATAGGACTAATACATACATATAAAACCGAAATTGTCAAAGCCTTTATCTAAGGTTATTTTTCAAATTTACCCGTGTACAAAAATCGCTTGTGTAATAATATAAGGTTATACAGTTTATATAGACAAAGGCACTAAATGTAAACTTTGTTACCACGCGTGTAATAGTTTTAATTTTTTGTTACCTTACTCAACAGTGTCGCCAACTGATGAGCAAAAAACGGTAGCCCTCGTTGTTTTTGGCGCTCCATAGCATCGAATCACAGTAACAAAATTTGTTGGACAGTTTTGCTAATAATTATACCAGATCCATAATCCATGGAGCTGGTATAAAAATTCCATTAATTCAGGAGATCCATGGTCCTCCAAACTATACTTTCAAAATTGTTCTGAAAATGTGATGCCATCTTTATGGAATTCAAACACAAGATTTCAAATCCTTATCCTTGCTAATATTATAAATGCGAAAGTGAGTTTGTTTGTTTGTTTATTTGTTTGTTTGTTTGTTACGCATTCACGCTGTAACTACTGAACTGATCATCATGAAACTTTGCATACAAGTTCTCTGGAGTACGGAGAAGGACATAAGGCTACCTTTTATCCTGGGAAGAAGTACTATTCCCGAGGGATCAACATTAACGCGGGCGGAGCCGCGGGCGAAAGCTAGTATTAAATAATTCCGACTAAACTCTCTTTTCACACATATGTAATAATACTTGGGTTTTTAAAACGAACCTAACAATACTACACGTGTAAACTCAAAATGAATTAGGCTGAGCATAGAATAGAGACAGAAGTTTGGCCCGCAAAGGAAAAGTTACAGATGCGACACTTTGAACAATACGCGCGTGGGGTCTATCGTACACGAACATGTCATCTGAAATCAACTGAAATGTCAGTGCACCTCGCTCAGTGATGTCAATGAGTGTGATGGAAAGATATTTCCGACGCCTTGTAGATATTACTTTCTACAGGAATTTATTCTCACAATTACAAGTTCCAGATGTGTGCACGATACTTAAAAGATAATAAATAATAATACTTTAGACGAGCTCTGTGGCCTAGTCGTCATCATGCCAGGTACCGGGGGTCCCCAGATCGATCCCCGGATCTGATGGAGTCAGAAGGTGTCTATAGTAGGGCTGGTACTTACAACTGCCTCCGTAGTCCAATGGTTAAGGCGTCTGCCTGTTGATCCGGGGGCCGTGGGTTCCCATGGGAATAAATGAATTATACTTTATTGCACCAAATAAAAGGATAAAACATTTAAAATTATATTACTAAGCAAAGGAAGCATACTTTGTTTAGTTGTTTCCAGTTTGGTTAGGATATTGCAGGCTTGAATTACCTGATTGTCTGATAATAAAGAAGGCATGTTAAGCCGTTGGTCCCGGCTGCCATCTGGTAGTCGTTAAAGGAACCACGTCCGAGGCCGAGAGACGGTTCCGAACAACTCTGACACCAGGGTGTGCATGGTCGATTAACCGTGACACCTACTCGAAATGATGATGATCAAATGTTTTAATTATTTCACGGGACGATCTCATTTTTCATGTTGCGGATAATTTCATATGGAAAAAAATTCACCATGCTTGTTGCTGAATACTAATTTTGTAATTTTGACAAAGCATGTTGTGGATTGGCTATTCCCATGAAGGTCGTAAGAGTCGACTTAGGAAATACAAGCTAAACAAAGCTCATAAACATCAATGAGATCTCTCCAACCCGTCTGGCCAGCGAGGAGAGTGTAGGCCAAATCCTCTGTCTGCTCTGGCCAAGTATGGCTCCGGTAGTACAGAGAGGGTCATGTTACTGCAGTGGAGACTAAAAAGACCTGATTATGATGATGTTGGGGGTTATGGCATTATTGACGAAGCTTCTGGCGGATAAATATCTGAATGTGATTTGATATATTGGAATAAATTAATTATTTTTATGTGTACATATGCCATTATATTACCTGGTATACCTAGCATCTAGGTACTAGTTTATTCTGATGTCGATATTATATATTATATTAAGTTAGTGTTAAGGTTATTGTACAATAAAGAAATTACAAACATCTAACAAATTTGTATAGATCATTCGAGATACCAGTTTCAAGCGATAGTGCTCCATGCAGTTTTAAATTTCAATAATCTCTGTTATGAAGCCAATACCTAAAATAAATGCTTAGGATATCACACTTATTTCATTTCTGTATTGTGTGATTATCTTATTTAAGTACTTTGTAGCTAAACAAAGCAATCCCGCCTGTCTGCTCGGGGCATTGTGAGAATCGTTGAAAACGTCAAACATTTCGTCTGTTTCTCAGTTAATTCATCCCAAAGCCATATTCATCATACAGCCAGTTTACAGAGAACACTAAATATAGAGGCCAAGTTTTATAAAAACACAAATTTAGCTAGCGTGTTATGATACTGCTTCTTTTAACTAAGATGCTGTGCAGATATTCGATGTTTTACGTCCGGCGTATTGTTGGCTGTTGAAAAAATGTATTTTTCTCTGTGGACAAATATTTAAACATGTAACTGCTTTAGTAAATACAGATCTACTTGATGCTTTTATTTTATGTACAAATGACTATTTATTTGTCAATTTTAGATTATTCTATTTAGATCTCAACTGTAATATAATACCGTTTTATTAAATTTTGAGGTATTTTACATGAATAACTTCTGACTTCGAAACGCACAACAATAATTATCAATTCAGTTACAATAACTGAATTAATAATTACTGTTGCGGAAATAATTCAATACTTTATAGTCGTGCCAGAGATTTATCTTATCAGTCACTTGCTAGATGCTAAAATAACTGGATGAGAAAGATTGACCACAATAATAGTTACGGCCATTTAAGTCTGGATTGAGTCTCTTTCGGATTCTTCTCACCAGTGGTCGTTTCGAAACGCTAGTAGTATTTATATTTTGCATATTTTTTTTAACTAACCTATATTGTCCCACTGCTGGGCAAAGGTCTCCCCCATTTCCTTCCACTTGTTTCTGTCCAATATATTTTGCATATATTAAAAAAATATAAGAAATAAAAATATTACGTTAAAAGAGATATACATGTATCCAATTTTGAATTAAAATCTTTGACTTGTGAAGTAAACTAGTGTAGTGTAGGACTAGCTCCGTGGCGCAGCGGTCAACACGCCAGCCTGCGGCACGGAGTGACCGGGTTCGATCCCCGGCCAGGTCAACATGGAAAATGATCTTTTTCAGATTGGCCTGGGTCTTGGATGTGTATCTATATATGTATTTGTTATAAAATATAGTATCGTTGAGTTAGTATCCCATAACACAAGTCTCGAACTTACCATGGGGCTAGCTCAATGTGTGATTTGTCCGTATATATTTATTTATTTTATTTTAAACCATAGAAACTATGAGTACATCGCAATAACATTAGCTACAAATTATTCTCATCGCAAACGTGCGTACATTTTAGTTACAGATCTGCGTAGTCATTTATTTTTTCAAATCTCGTGGCTTATCTCACTCTCCGTCATCCCTCCTCTGGTATACTAACTTCCTTGATACAAATTTTATTTTTGTCTTGTAATTACAGACACAGCTGTCAGAAGTTGATAAAGAATTAACTTACTTTGTACTCGAAGTTTGATTGCCGACACGGAATTTAACTTACCTGAAAAAGAAAAAAGCGTTGGTATTTTAAAACAATCTAATAATATAATTCAGGAAACTGGTTTAAGGTTGTCTAATCTTAATATATATAAATCTCGTGTCACAATGTTTGTCCTCAATGGACTCCTAAACCACTTAACCGATTATAATAAAATTCGCACACCATGTGCAGTTCGATCCAACTTGAGAGATAGGATAGTTTTTAACTTATGGCGAAACGAAGTTCGCCGGGGCAGCTAGTATTAATTATAAAATGAGACTTGTAACCAGCAAAGTATTTATATTTAAGGATGTTTTTGTATTATATACAAATAAATATAAATTGAGTTTGGAGACAGTAAACTGTGAGTTTATAGATAAAAGCTAGTATTTAAGTTTATCAACATTGACTCAGTTTATTAGATTCCCTTTTTAAATGGTTCATTATACGAAAAGAAAAACATGCTTCCAGAAGAATCCCACGACGACACGACACGACAAGAATCTTTTGTTTTTCATTCATTTACATGGACTTTTCCACCGTCTCAAGTTCCTCTAGGATATCCCATTCCATGCCAGTAGCTTCCACTTCAATCTTTTACTGGTCATGTTGTCTGTACACTGTTCTTACCCATGGCTTCCCTTACGCACTACTTAGAATATCTAACACATACAAATTTATACTCGTCTTTTAAATAAAATCACTTTAATACGGTATTATCGCGTATATTACAATAATGTCATATACGCGATAATACCGTATTAAAGTACATTTACATCTAAGGTTTGGAAACCTTACAGTTTTCATGGTCGCAGGTAGACTAAGTTGACATTTGTCTTCTTTTTGTCAAAAGACAAATTTCAACTATTAAAGTGATTTTACTTAAGAGCCCGCCATATGCCAGGCGGCGTGGCGATACAAACGCGGATGGTCTAAACGCGTTGGCTACTTTGGATATTTTCGTTTTTTAGGAATATTCAAGGGTTATTCGAAAAAGAAAAACATATGATGGCTGCCTTATCTGTAATGCAATAATAATCAAAAGTTTCAAGGTTAATTTTAATGTATTTGGTGAATAATGCTATATACCGAGTAAATTAGACGTGATTTGGAGGCAACTTTGCAATTTTGTTCTATCGAGAAAATTTAACGCAATCGTGTTTTTGAGTCATATAGTTACCAGAGTTAGTCCTGAACTGTGCCGCATTTTTATTTCAACTTGTGTATTTAATTATTATTGATATAACAGTCAATCATGCAAAGCAGTGTGAGGTAGTATGGGCCCTTAAATGTGTAAAACAATCGCGAAAACATTAAACCATTATACTCGTCTTTCCCGTAGTGTCTTAGACGTGACCTTTCAGTCCTATGGCTTTAGGCCTTTTAAGGTCACGTTTAGTGTGTTGGGCGTATCCTTACTAATATTATAAATGCGAAAGTGAGTTTGTTTGTTTGTTACGCTTTCACGCCGTAACTACTGAACCGATAGTCATGAAATTTTGCATACAAGTTCTCTGGAGTACGGAGAAGGACATAGGCTACCTTTTATCCCGGGAAAAAGTACTATTCCCGAGGGAATAACATTGACGCGGGCGGAGCCGCGGGCGAAAGCTAGTAGGAATATAAATCAAAATAGTTAATACATATGGTTTTTAAATTTTGCGCGAGAAGAGAAGCCGGTACTTTCTAAGCCTTTTTATTTCTCCCAGACCGGCATGGTAGAGAATGTCTCGATGATATATTTGAAATATGTAGTAACCAGAAAACTGCCTGCGAGACACAGGGCAATTTATTATTGTAGAGATTACTCTATCAATATTCTTATATAATATAGCCCACCCATTCTATTGGAACAACCACTACCGGAAGTTAAGTGATCATTTCAATATATTCACCACTTGATATGTCCCGGAACTACCGCCATTGTTAGAAAACAATAATAACGAATGAACACCGGAAACAATACAGTTTCAAACAGAATAACAATCATCCATAATTTATTAGCTCGTATGACTAATACCTCTAAATAATTTAATTCGAAATTAATTTACCCGCAAATAAATGTTATATTAATATTTAATCGCCGTGGCACAAAGCTAAAACAATGCTTTATATTAACTTTATTACCTTATGTACTACCATCATCAGGTCCTTTTTAGCCTCCACTACAGGAGCACGACCCTCTCTGTACTAGGGCCATACTTGGCCGGAGCAGCCAGAGGACTTGGCCTACACTCTCCACGCTGGCCAGACGGGTTGGAGAGGTCTCTTAGATGTTTATAAGCTTTGTTTAGCTTGTATTTCCTAAGTCGCCTTCTACGACATCCACGGGAAGACTTGGAGTGGTCTTATTTTACTCTGCCGGATACCACACGGCTAAATTATGTACTATAAATATAAATTATGTACTATAAAACAAACTAAATAAAATGTGGTCTTAATTTGAACATTGTGTAATGGAATTTATAAATAACATATTATAAAAGATTTTACAATACGATACTGATGGCATCGTCTTTATTACATTTTCTTTTTTTTTCTTATACTGTCCTTTTTTGTTTGTGTTGTGCCGATGTGTGTGACATAAATAGTTTTAATATCATTACAATACGGTTATAATTGCGATGTCTGGCAACACCGCAAATTGCGGTACAGAGCGAAGCAGCATACGGATATACAATACCTTGCAACAACTTCTTACATTGCAAGCGACACGGTACGACGCGATTTTTCTTTTTTATATTTGGTAAATTTTAAATTCATCTAGTAAACCAACACAGCATAATTTCATTACAATGTACATAGAATCCCATAGTGAAGAAACAATTTCTATAAATTATTGTGATAATTAATAAGTACCTACGCGGTGGTCGGCCGCAAATTTATCCATTTTATCTTTATGAATATACATACATATATTATTATCACGGTCACATACCTCTGGGGGTAGACAGAGCCTGGGTCTTTAAAACCTTAAAGCCACAGCCAAAAAAGACCTAAAAACCAGGTGGGCATTAGGAGGAAACGGAATCAAAATAGTGATGGGTTGCTAGCCGCATCACCTACTAATATGATTCCTCAGATTTTCACTCATTCCCCCGATCGGTTTTTACGATCTCCGCGGGAAGAGAAGCAGCTGGCACATTCTAATTTTTCTCTTTTCTCCCAGAACAGCATGGAAGAAGTATATTTGTTTTGTTTGCGGTTAAACATAAAATGCTGGATTTTAAAAGATTTAAGCGAGCTTTATTTAAGTGGCTAGTAGATATATGTTTTTACAATATGAATGAATTCTTGACATCAATATATACTTAATAATTATTGTCAATCAAATAACAATGACATTTTACACACATAATACTTACAAATAATTTTGACGAATGCTTTATAAATATTATCAGGTTTTTAATTTACAAATTCTGGATGTAAATATATTAGGTACTAAAAATTTTTGCATGCCTGACTGTAAAGAGGCGGGAAATCATCACTGTATGTATAACCCTAGCAAATAAAGAATTTCATTTCGTTTCATTTCATTTCATAAGACGGCTGGCCCATGGTGTCCCAAAGGAAAAAAAATGAGATAGGACGCCACTTGAGGGATCGGGTATATGACTACCGCTTCGGTTGGTGCCTAGCTCAAAGATTGTGACTCAAAGAGGAAACGCAACATGGGTACTTTTGAGCTGAGTACAATTTGGTGTGGCATTTTTAATAAGTTTAATTTTGTTTATTTTTGGGCTTAATTGTTTTATATTATTAATTCGATTAGAAAATAAATCTATTTGGTTGATTTGTCTTTTGTGTTAAAGTAAGAATTTATACATACATTTATATAACGGTGGAAGAGAGATAGATGCGTCACAAGCCGAACACTTAGACAGATGTTGCCTCTCTATCGCTTGCTCCGCGCTCTCGTTTTCTCACAGACGTGCCAATTTTTCGTGCGTGCGGCCGGCGTTCATCCATTTATAAGACATAATCACGTCAAAAAGTAACACATTCCTTAGCACCTATCCTATAAGTAGAAGTTAAAACACTTCGACTGGCGATAAATCCCACCCCGCCCGAAAAACTTGACGAAGACAATTCATATTATTTCCACGCAAAGGAGCACGCAAAATCCCACGGAATAGTTCGCCGTTCCTGTTTAACTTTAGATTTAGGTACGTTTAGTTTGAGATACGTTATCGGGAATATCGTTAGTAAAATCTGGGATGATGGCCGACGCCAGTCTAGATCGGTGTCAGATCTAAATAGATAAGATAAATACAATAGTATACATACATACATAGTATCACGTCTTTTTCCTTTGCAGGGTAGACAGAGCCTAGGTCTATAAGACCTGAAGGCCACGTTTAGCATGTTGGTGGGCATGAGGTGGAAAACGAAATCAAAATAGTGTGATGGGTTGCTAGCCGCATCGCCTATTAACATGATTCCTCAGATTTTACCCATTCCCTCGATCGATTTTTACGATTACTGCGCGGGAAGAGAAGCAGCTGGTACATTCTACGTTTTTACTTTTCTCCCAGACCAGCGTGGAAGAGATAAATACAAACACGATAAAATAGAAAAAAAATATTTTGATGTCCTTCTTCTGGGCTTTTTTTCCGTCTTCAGCTGTGATGTGTGAAGTCACTCTATAAATAAATTAATAACACACTTTATATTAATAAAAAACAACAACGGGTTGCACTCTGGGAGTGCCGGCAGCAGTGATAACTCGCTTTGGCGGCGGTCTCAGGTCACGTGTCTGTCTTACGAATTTTCGGGTCACGTTTCCTGACGTGTGTTTAACATTTTTTACCCATCCCAAAAAGTGTACAACGCCGCTAAAAAAGTCACTTCAAAAATGTTAGTACATCCGTTCTTGAAAAATAGTAGAGTTCTGTAAAACAAATTACTTTACAAGCTCACAATGTCCACTCCAAGTTATTCTACTGAGAGAAATAGCAAGAGCAAGGTAGTAACTTAGTTACAAACATCTGCTGGCTGTCGTAATGTGTTTTTAAAGGCGTGGTCGGGAGTCAGGAGCTGTGGTGAATATTAAGATTTTTTTATTGTTTGCGAGAGGCGTTGCTTGCCAAGTTATAACAAAAAGTAGGTAGGTATTGTGATGGCTAAATTGAAAGTAAATTTGGATAACTATTTAGGCATTTTGTTTTCATCACGTTTGACTGAATAAATAAATTATTTGATAATAAAAATATAACAACAATCTAAAATATTGTTTAAAATTTTTAAAATTTTATTTTTTACGAACAGGTACCTAACTTTATTTATATGTGAATTACGGGTTACTCACGTACGAAGTCAGCTACAGGCCGACATGTTTCAACCTCATCCGGAGGTCTTCCTCAGGTACCTAACTGTTGGCGCCCAACGTGGTATTTAGAATTTATGTTTTACCGCGCGGTACCAAACTTGTGCTAACAGGGTCATTAAAATAAAAGTTATATATCCATTTTTCTACTCCATGTTTACTAGTATATAACATATAATAAACTGGGTGACTTTAACAGTCTGTTACGTGTCTGATTTTTCGAAATAGGTCTATTGTTGACAACTGAACTGATCTTAGATATTAAAGATGTGTCACATATGTGTCACAGTGGTGTCGAAATCTGTTTAAATTGTCAGGAGAGTTATTTTAAATCAAGGCAGGAGGTCTACAAAAGTATTGTATCTGATTTCTACTTAATATTCAAGATGAAGCTTGAGATAATTACCGTCAAAAACACTTGCTTTGGCGCCCAACGTGGTACACATGCAGTCAGTCATAGACGGCTTACATTATACTGCAGACGTATTATTATTATTTTATACTAGTTAGTAGGCAAACAGGCATACGGCCCACCAGATGGAAAGCAGCTACCGTAGCCTATGGACGCCTACAACACCAGGCGTGCCACTCGCGCGTTGCTGACCCTGTAGAAATCTTTAAAGTAAAGATTATTCGTCACACTACCATGAATTCTGTTGGTTTGAGAACTGTAGAGCCAGGATTGAAGTACGATCGACAGTATTCATATCGGGGCATGTTTAAATTTTCAATAGACGTGTCTTCGGTGTGAATTCGCGTCACGTTGGGTAGCCGAAGCCGGCGGGAGCCATAACTCAAATCTACCGGAGTGCTGCTTACGTCACACTTTTATATTCAACGTGAAACATTAACGGAATGTCGGAGGCCTCATGCAAACACGAAAAAAATATTTAATTGCCAAACAGCACAATTTTTTAACTCGTTTAAATGTTGTATAATTTTCTGGACTCACTTTTGTAAGAAATCCAATATACTAGCTGACAAGGCAAACTTCCTACCGCCCCTTTTTATGGGTAGTCGGGTAAAAAGTAGTCTAAATATTGATCTTGTGTCAGCTACTGCCATACTAAATTTGATCAAAATCAGTTCAGCTGTTCAGTTATAAGTGTTCTAACAAACCTGACTTTATGAACCTCTGAACTATATTGAAATCCTGGAATCAGAATCCCTAATGGAATACAGAATTGCAAAAAGAAAGTAAGGGGAAGGTATATATGTACATTGCACCCATGCGAAGCCGGGGTCCGGGTCGCTAGTAAAAAATTGACATAACGCTTTCCATGCGCAATACCACTGTAAAAGTATAATGATCGGCGAGGTTGAACATTTCCAGCAATAAGAGAGTAAGTAAATAATCTTAACGTAAGAACTTCTCGTTCTTAAACGCATTGTTAAGTCTAACTTGCAGTTTAATTAGTTCCCAAGCGGTGCAGGCGGTAACAAAACCGGGAACGGGAACTTTCCGACCTGGATAAATTTTATAAAATTATTGCTCTTGTTGCCAGTTGGTGGTTATTAAGAAAACCCAGCTAAAATTATTAATAAACAGTCAATGAAGAATACAATTTATAAAACACAAAAGTAAAACGTTTATTATGAAACATTGAAATGAATTTATATTTTATCAAATTAGGAAAATATACTAATATTTCGCAATTTCAACGCCCGAGAGAAACGCCGAAAAGAACCTATTTCTCAGTATAAGCCACCTCTTATATTTTGAATATTATTTCTAAATGTATAATTATTTTTCCTTTGTCTGCTCTGGCCAAGTATGGCTCCGGTAGTACGGAGAGGGTCATGGTCCTGCAGTGCAGATTACTTTTTAATCTCCATTGCAGGACCTGATGATAATGATGTATATTATATCAAGGAAACAGAGAACAATAAATTATTATTCACAATGGGATCAAAACTAGTCGTACAGAGACAGAATTTCATCAAAGCGGACAATAGATCAGCGGGCACATTACCCGCTGACCTTGCGCATTATCACGATTTATGACAAGCATGTAGGAGATCGCATTGTGCCTGTAGTCACGGTAAATCGCTGCCCAAAGGGGCAATAAGGAGCGCACAATAATTTTACATGGGCACTTTTTGTTTGTTACTTTAACTTTATTATCGTTACATTTCAAAAGACACTAGGTTTTGCCGGAGTTTTGTTTCAGTGGAATTCAAATTAAATATTTTAAATTTTACTAATGAGAATTTAAGTTGTATGCAATTTTAAGCCAAGTTAATTTATTTTCAAAAAAGAATACTATAAACCACATGTATATTTTTCAGAAACGAGATGTACGCGTTACTTTACGATTATTTATTTAACAAATATGAACGCGAAAGTGTAAAATGTAAAATTCGAACAAAAAAATAACATTTAATACGGATTTTTTGCATTCACAATGCTATTCTTATTTATTCTTATTAAATTAAGAAATAAGGTATGGTGAAAAATTGGACGCTGGCAGGGTGTGAACCAGCTACCTCAAGTGCAATTTCTTCACGATATCTCAGTCTCACTAGTGGCCAACGCTGTTTTCAAGCTGTCTTGCTCAAGAACTTTCTTACTCGGACATTACAATAGTGAACGGTCTTTGTCTTTTAACACTTGCTATCTGCACAGCATTGTCTGGTGGCTGCAAGGTAGCTGTTAAAGTCTAAAACATAAGCTTCTTCGTTCTTTAAAAGCGACACATTTACCTAATTATTTTAGTAACTTTTATTCTATTTTCCAATTGAAATACACATTTATAACAAGGTGTTAACTTTACTTAATTGCAGATTAAGAACATATTGCATTTGCTAGTTGTACCAGCTTTCGCCCGCGGCTCCGCTCGCGTCAAAATCGATCCCTCGGAAACAGTACTTTTTCCCAGGATAAAAGGTAGCCTATGTCCTTCGTACTCCAGAGAAATTGTTTGCGAAATTTCATGATGATCGGTTCAGTAGTTACGGCGTGAAAGTTTAACAAACAAACTCAATTCCGCATTTAAAATATTAGTAAGGATGTATCTGAGCTATATTTTAATATTGTACTCTTCTAGTATAGCACTGATTATCATATGTGAAATTGACTTTAAAATTCTTAGTCATGATTTCAGCCCTAAGAAGTCCACTGCTGGACAAAGGCCTCTCCCAATGATTCTTCGTTCCATGTAAGGACATTACCGTACTCACCGCACTCACGCTTAAGGGTCCGTACTACCTCACACTGCTTTGCATGATTGACTGTTATATCAATAATAATTAAATACTCAAGTTGAAATAAAAATGCAGCAAAGTTCAGGACTAACTCTGGTAACTATATGACTCAAAAACACGATTGCGTTAAATTTTCTCGATAGAAAAAAATTGCAAAGTTGCCTCCAAATCACGTCTAATTTACTCGGTATATAGTATTATTCACCAAATACATTAAAATTAACCTTGAAACTTTTGATTATTATTGCATTACAGATAAGGCAGCCATCATATGTTTTTCTTTTTCGAATAACCCTTGAATATTCCTAAAAAACGAAAATATCCAAAGTAGCCAACGCGTTTAGACCATCTGCGTTTGTATCGCCACGCCGCCTGGCATATGGCGGGCTCTTAACAAGCGAGATGGCGAGCTCAGTTCTTTGACTTATTGTACTACCAACGCTGCTGCCCATCGGAAGCATTTCGAAGCTAGGGAGGGATAGGAATTTGTAGGATTTGGGAAGAGAATGAAGGTATTGGAGTACCACTCACCCAGATGAATAGGGGACAAGCAAGTAGCAGCTCGTAAGGCCGAGCGCGCGTACCCGATGCCGTACCTGCCACCACCGGCCAAACACTTGAGGATGACACCCGTGACCAAAATTTAATAAAAACGGCAAAAAAAATCATGTCTGTTGTATGGGGCTCCCATACAACAGACATGCCCCTTTAATATTTATTTTATTTTATTATTTACTAGCTTTCGCCCACGGCTCCGCCCGCGTTAATGTCGATCCCTCGGGAATAGTAACTTTTTCCCGGGATAAAAGGTAGCCTATGTCCTTCTCCGCACTCCAGAGCACTTGTATGCAAAATTTCATGATGATCGGTTCAGTAGCTACAGCGTGAAAGCGTAACAAACAAACAAACAAACTCACTTTCGCATTTATAATATTATAAGTAAGGAAAGGTATGACTAAATATTCTGTGAATATTTCAGGCGTCTGTTGCCGTTATCAATATCGAGCAAAAACAAGCAAAAAAAAATCACGTTTATCGTATGGAAGCCTCCATAAATATTTATTTTATTCTACTTTTTAGTATTTGTTGTTATAGCGGCAACAGAAATACATCGTCTGTGAAAATTTCAACTGTCTAACTATCACGGTTTATGAGATACAGCCTGGTGACAGACGGACAGACAGACAGCGGAGCGATATAAATAGGGTCCCGTTTTTACCCTATGGGTACGGAACCTTAAAAATTACCTAAGTAATACGAATACATCATTTTTAAATGTATACAGCTGCTCAAGCAAACATATTAAGTCTCACCGTTCACCAGAATAAGCTTCATTTAAAACGTATTATGTCAACGTAAAGCCCTCTGTTTGAGTTTTAAAACTTTTATCCTGATAATAAGGGACTTTTGCGGGGCATTTCTCAAAATAAACCCTTTGCCAAAAATGACATAAAACACGCGACACGTGTACACGTTCAAAGCGTGGCCATTTACATATTTATTGTTTGGAGCACGGGCGAGAGAACTCTGTTTTTTAGTGAGGCTGTCCAATTTGTTTGTGACACGTTGGGCGCCATTCAATACAGTTTCATTTATTTTTTTGCCATTTTTGTTGTATGGGAGCCCCCCTTTAATATTAATTTTATTTTTATTTCATTATTTATTTTTAAAGTAAATATATAACTAAATATTCTGTGAATATTTCAAACGTCTACCTGTTGCCGTTATCAATATCGAGCAAAAACAAGCAAAAAATACACATTTGTTGTATGGGAGCCCCCTTTAATATTTATTTTATTCTATTTTTTTAGTATTTGTTGTTATAGCGGCAACAGAAATACATCATCTGTGTTTCAAAATTCGTTCATGAGATACAGCCTGGTGACAGACGGACGGACGGACGGACGGACAGACAGACAGACAGACAGACGGACGGACAGACAGACAGACAGACAGACAGACAGCGGAGCGAAATTAATAGGGTCCCGTTTTTACCCTTTGGGTACGGAACCCTAAAATTAGAAACACACATAAATCCCGGTCCCCAGTGCTCCTGAAACGAATCACACGCATTACTCAGCTCAGTCCAATTAGCAAGTTAATCATGCACTCCCACGACGCGTCATTATAAGTTAATTATTGTAATTTATTAACTTAATAATTATTTACTTTTTCAGCTGCAGTTTAATGTCTTTAGGGACATATCCGTCCATGTTGTGTGATCCGTTATCACGACTTAACATGGACTTGTGTAAGCCGGAAAGTATTTATTTATTTAGTTATTTATTTATTTGTTTATTTATTTACTTCTTATAGCTATCATTACAGGATTTGGTACCTAATGCGATAGTGTAGCTATTTCAATCTATAGCAAATTACCAATAATGACATCCTTGTAAATTCACTCAAAGTGCAACAAAATAGGTCGACCTCCTCAGCTACCTATAACCTAGTATAACCTTTTATAGGTTAAAAAAAACACTGTTTTGTTTTTCGTGTGTGTAGGGGGCCAACATGGTATTATATTTTCAAGCTGCCTTAAGGCGATTAGAGTCCTCAATAACCTTGGGCGTTTGAGCTCCTCGCTCCGCGCCATAACCGCGCACCCCGCACGAAAACATCGATCAAAGACTACACGGCCGTAGGTAGGACAGATGAGCGCGTCATACATTACTGCCTATTTTTTTGAACTTTTATAAATGTATTTATATTTATTTATTTCGACTAGAATAGTTTGATTGCCTAAGAATTGATTGAGTAGAATAGTTTAATTAATAAGCGACCTAAGTCATTATTTGACTTGCAAAAAAAAAACAGTTTTTTTTTAACCTCGTAAGGCCCATGGTACTCAGACGAGGCCAAAAAAAAGAAAGCGTTCGGACCCAAGAATTTATATTTTTTATCAACGTTATTACCCACTGTGATCACTTGAGGACAAAATAAAAAAATCCAAGATACTTGAATTTTAGCGCGTAAATGATCTGTCAGTTGTTGTCCTCTGGTTGGTCGAAACATAAACGTCAATTTGATGTAAATGAAATTTCTGACCAATGATGTGAAATTAGTCCTTTTTGACCAAAATGGCAAACATGCAGCGTCCACGTCGAAGAGGTGAGTTATAATCTTAATTTATTTCAGTCATCGACGATTTATTTTTTAATCAGTGTTGATAAAAAAGTGACTTATATGTACTAGTTTTCAAATACAATACTATTTGGTTTCAATGTAACTGTAATGCATATTTATGTACTATTGAAAAAATATGTACTCGCCTGATCACAGCGGGCGTTACTTCTATTTTTTTATGTGATTACTTGATCACATTGGTTTTTAATTACATTACAAAAATATATTACTTATTTTTATATGTTGTTGCAGATTTGAAAAATTATGAAATCGAGGACTTGTAATATGAATCAGAAATTGAAGATCTGGATTGGTACATTCTTCAGTTTCTGAATCATCAAGGTCTGACCTAGGGGTCGGCAAGATAACGGCTTATATTCTGAGTTCGGGATTACCTAGGACCGAGATAACAGCTGCTCATCAAAATCGGAGCGCGAAGCTGAAACTACTGCATCAGCTTAATGTAGAATTCCTCATGGTAGAAGTAGGGCAGAAGACGCATAGCTAACTCGACTGGGAGACAAAATGCGGAATATCCTAGCCACATTATACCTAAATGTTAAGTTTAGTACTTCATGGTCACTACAGCATTGAAATTAAAATACAGCATTTAAATTATAAGTATCTACCTTGACAAGATTAAAATGTTGCTTAATTCAAAATGGATGTAGAAGATTTATTATTTAGATTTTTTTCATTTGCAGTTTCGTTTATGTTCATTTATTAAATAAAAGTTTTGAAACTAGTTTTTTTTTTAATTTATTAATTATAAACCATTGTACTCACATGAGAACAAATAAACCAAGGACACGTTTGCAAGTAATACCCAATGTCCTCATGCAAGAACAAAATATATTGAATTTTTAAATATCCCAAAATAATCATACATAGTATTAATGAAGCCACCAATAAGTCTCAATGTAGTATTGCATATATTTTGGGTTCATTTTAATAAAAATCGGCTTGGGTCTGAAGCCTTTCAACTTTTTTGCCCTCGTCTGAGGACACTGAGTCGCACTTCATAAAGGTAAATCTTAAGCTTGGGTTTTAGAGCAGAGGCGCACTTACAATTCTGATCTATTTGATTCTATACTTAAACAGAAGCCAAAAATATACTTTGCAGTTTTTATCATAACTGTGTCATTGCCATTCGACATGACGATTCGACAAATCATTCCCTCCGTATTAGCAGGGCTTATTACTATCTATTTATTCCTAGTTAGACTATTTTAATGATGTGTAAAAGATAGTTAGTTCAGAAGCAGACTTTTCACGAACGGGGTCAGCCGGGCAGGACTTTGGAGTAGACGTCTTCAAAAACGAGTAATTTATAAAATAGCACCCTTTTCAAAAATAGCTTATCTCAAAATCTATAAAAAACGCATCAAAATCCGTTGTGTAGTTTAAAAGATCTAAGCATACATAGTGACAGACAGCGGAAAGCGACTTTGTTGTATAAGTATGTAGTGATATAAAATGAAGATGGTCTTTTCATTTATGTTGACTATTCCTGACAAAATTTCAGTTTTTTTTTTTTTCGGTTGGTAACATTGAAATTAAAGGATAGTAGGGTAGGATTTACTCAAAACATATAATTCCAAATTTTTTTAAATCTGTCATCATCATTTCGAGTAGGTGTCACGGTCAATCGACCATGCACACCCTGGTGTCAGAGTTTTTTTGAACCGCCTCTCGGCCTCTGACGTGGTTCCAGATGGCAGCCGGGACCACCGGCTTAACGTGCCTTCCGAAGCACGGAATCATCTTTATTATCAGACAATCAGGTGATTCAAGCCTGCAATGTCCTAACCATACTAAAAACAACTAAACAAAGTATGCTTCCGGTGGGAATCGAACCCACGACCCCCGGATCCACAGGCAAACGCCTTAACCACTGGACCACGGAGGCTGTTTGTGTGGTGTGGCTGTGTTGAAATCTGTACATACCAATGAGTACTCTTGCTGTCTCTAATAATTTAATAATATTTCTGATTAAATTCATAGCTGCATATTTAAAAAATATTTTCTCAGATTGTGCAAAAACAAAAAAAATCAAATACACAACATTTGAAAAGAACCACCTCAAGTATACTAACAGCATACAGGTACTATTTTAAAAAAATACATACAATATATAGCACATATTTAATTTTTCTGTGTAGTTTTGTTCTTCGTTTTTTTCAGACTATTGTAACACTAATTAAGGTTTTTACGAGTGGGTTTAGTTTATGCGATTAAGTATGTTTTTATATGTTTAGTAAGAATAATTTTAATATAAATAAATTAATTCAGATGTCTTCAATAAATCTAAAATCGATAAAAAAATAAATAAAGTCTATGGGAAATTTATTCAGGTAGGAACACAGTTGCGGTGAACTTTGACCACCGCAGGCACGCACGACCATAAAGAGCGCTGCCGTCCTTTGAAACCACATAAACTAGTTTTCGGAGAAAATGTATGGGTGACGTCATTGAACGTTCGCAGACGGACGCCGCAATCCTTGAAAATCATACCTTAACTCAGAATACAGAAATTCCTAAGTTTAAAATATGCGATGTTTTTTACCGTGGCTGTCGCCCTTATATGGGTTTGCATCGTGGAATTGAAAATGAAAAGGATGGCAATCTGTTATGAGCTAAGTATTCCGGAATATTCTTCTTGTACATCGGAGTGATTACTAGGTTTCAGAGGATGCTTATCGTCTTAGCGGTAGACGTCTACTAAGCGTTTTCGCAAAGTGTCCATTTTTGGCAAAAATGCTTGGTTAAACTAGACGTCTACCGCTAAGACGATAAATTATACTACAATAAATAATTTAAAATCTTATCTGGGAATGCTCAAACTAAACTTTTAAATTATATCTCTGTTCAAGCTCTCATCATCGCATATTTCTTCGATTATTTTTTGTGAGGCATTCTGATCCACCTAAGTACAATTTGAATCTCAATCGAACGTCGTAACACGTATATACAATAATACATATATGCGCTAAATAAACACAGCGAAGTTAAATTACATATTACTTTTAAAAGTAAGGTTCATTATTTTACACTAATAGATAAATTTAGGTAGATAACGAAATGAGCGAGATATCGATCGAGCGCGAACTACACTACAATACAATTGTACCGTCTGACTGCACTACTCTATGAACTTACTTTATATCGTCTCAACACACACAAACAAAGAGATAATACGCTAGATCGCCCATAAAAAAATAGCAGCGAGTGACACAGCCTCCCCGTCTGAATGCCAGCGGACGACTGCCGCCTGCGCCCGCGCAAGTCACCCTCAACAACAAAACGTCGAAATTCATCTTTTTAAATAGAAAACCATGTTCGATTGCCAAAAGCAACGTATTATTCAAAGAACAAAGAATTCTTAATTTATTAGTGCAAAAATATTTTAAAATATCATAGCCATTTGGGAGCAGTAGGAAATTAAAGTAAAAAATCGATGCCCCGTAATTATTTTTTTAATACACAATAAAAAGACGTAAAGAAAAAATTAACATGTTGAATAAAGTCCTTGAACTGTTGTCTCACATATATTTTTTTCTACTATTCCTGGCCAGCAATAAAAGAGGAGTAGGCTTTACAAAATGCTCATTTGACGGAAATTGAGGGATCTAATCGCCTTAAGGCATCTGGTATAGCGCTACGACTGATGATGACATGCAGGGGCAACGCTTAACGTGCTATTCGAAGGCCGGAGGAGCTTGAAATTTTTTTATGACATCGGTGATCACCCATCTCTTTAGAGACCACGCCCGGGGTCACATGACATGCGTAAACGCTAATATTGCTTGTGGCCAATGCGCCATACAAAAAAGAAACACTCAAGATGACATTGTTGATTAACACTTCATAAAGAAAAAAACCGGCCAAGTGCGAGTCAGACTCGCGCACGAAGGGTTCCGTACCGTTCTATAAAAACGGCAAAAATCATGTCTGTTGTATGGGAGCCCCCGTTTAATATTAATTTTATTTTTATTTAACTACTAGCTGTTGCCCACGGCTCCGCCCGCGTTAGTGTCGATCCCTCGGGAACAGGAGAATCAAACATACCCTATGTCCTTTCCTGGGCCTCAAACTACCTCCGTACCAAATTTCATCCAAATCAGTTCAATGGTTGAAGCGTAAAAAGACAACAGACGCTCCTTTCTTAGCGCTCACTCACATCATTATAAAAACCCCTGTACCAAATTTCACGTTTCTAGGCGCAGCAGTTTCGGTTGCGTTGATATATAAGTCAGATTTGCCCGCGGCTACGTCGCCGCCGTTAGTGTCCATCCCTCAGGAACTGTAGAATTTCCCGGAATAAAAGATACCCTATGTCCTTCCCCGGGTCTCAAACTACCCCCATACCAAATGTCATCCAAATTGGTTCAATGGTTGAAGCGTGAAAAGAAGACTATACATACATACATAGTATCACGTCTTTTTTCCTTACGGGGTAGACAGAGCCTAGGTCTATAAGACCTGAAGGCCACGTTTAGCATGTAGTTTTCCTATGTCACTTATAATATATAAGTAAGTGCTATATATTTGCAGGCAAGGCAAACTCATGGCTTAAATTCATTCAAATGACGATAACTTTTTTTTAACAAACCGATTTTATGAAACAAACTTTAAATGTTAATCTGAGTTAAAATAAAGCAATTGGTGAAAGTTTGAAGTAAATCGGTTCAGTATTTTCGGAGATAATCGTGATCATACATACAGACAGACAGACAGACAGACAAAAAATTCTAAAAAAATTTTTTTGATTTCTATTTTTTTTTAAGTGTCCCTCTTTCCATTTCAGTCAAAAATTCTAAATGTACAGACAAAATATTTTTACTGTTTTATTATATGTATAGATTTATTTTTAAAGTGAATATATAACTAAATATTCTTTGACTATTTCAAGCGTCTACCTGTGGCCATTATTAATCTCGAGCAAAAACAAGCAAAAAAAACACGTTTGTTGTATGCGAGCCCCCTTAAATATTAGTTTTATTCTTTTTTTAGTATTTGTTGTTATAGCGGCAACAGAAATACATCATCTGTAAAAATTTTAACTGTCTAGCTATCACGGTTCATAAGATACAGCCTGGTGACAGACGGACGGACGGATGGACGGACGGATAGACAGACGGACAGCGGAGTGAAATTAATAGGGTCCCGTTTTTACCTTTTGGGTACGGAACCCTAAAAAAGAACAAAGGTCGTCCATCATAATACAAAATAAAAGGTGTAATGCAACGAAACGTTCACACTTTTTATATTCATATCAGGCAAGGGTTAATTAAGGAAACATGATTTCCACCCAGTTATTAAAGCAGCCATTATAAATGTGAGCCGACACGACACCAGACTTATTTGTACTCGCTACTGGACGATACAAAATAAAATATATACAGAAGAAGTGCCTTTTTTCTCAAAGTCAAAGATTTTTATTCAAAATTGGATACAGTATTTCTTTTTGAACGTCATATTTTTATTTCTTATATACATACACAGTTTCACGTCTTTTTTCCTTATGGGGTAGACAGAGCCTAGGTCTATAAGACCTGAAGGCCACGTTTAGTATGTTGGTGGGCATTAAGTGGAAAACGGAATCAAAATAGTGACGGGTTGCTAGCCGCATCGCCTATTAACACGATTCCTTAGATTTTACCCAATCGCTCGATCGGCTTTTTCGATTTGCGCGGGAAGAGTAGCAGCTGGTACATTCTACGTTTTTTCTTTTCTCCCAGACCAGCATGGAAGAGCTTTTCTTATGTAATTTCTTATATATGTTTTAATATATGCAAAATCGAAATACTACTAGCGTTTGGGAACGACCACTGGTGATAAGAATACGCCGAAAGAAACTCAATCCAGACCATATCCAGACATAGTCCCTACGTGCTCCTATTTGGAATCCCCTCTGTATGTTTTATGTACTCGCAAATTTTCTTCATTTCGTTAATATATTCACATCAGTCATTGTCTCTTTCCTATCAACTTATACGCACACACATAAATAGTATCACATCTTTTTCCCTTGCGGGGTAGACAGAGCCTAGGTAATTTAAGACTTAACGTTTAGCATGTTGGCCCACGTTTTTCACATTTGAAACACAAAAATCTGACATGCTCGTCAGATTTTCTTTGTCAGGTTTTCGGCATAGCCATACGGACACCAGAAAAAGGTTATACGTGACTGAGACAGACTACAATTATGAAACTAAGCACATCAGCTGACGAGTAAAATAACGTTTGAGGTCAAAAATTCATAAAAAAACCACCCATATTTAAATCCACCATCTATCCATCAATATTAATGCTCATATTGCAATATTATGACATGACTGTTGGGCAAAAAGTTTCGTAGATGCAGTGGAGAGCCATTTTTAAACGGGGGACTACTCGAAACATATAAATTTTAAATGAAAACCCCTTCAAATAGTAATGGTAGCCTTGTACAGACAAAAAATATATGGCGGATAGAGAGACGGTTATTTTTCTTCTTTCGAGTCGTAACTGGCTTTTAGGATCAGTACTTTGCAAGTGCGACTGCCCGGTTGTTAGCTTCATTATAGTCTTTTTGAGTATAAAAATATATTTGGATATTTCATTCAATTTAAGCCGTTAACTGTCCCACTGCTGGGCAAAGGCCTCCCTCCATTTCTTCCATTCTGTTCGGTCTTCGGCTAAATTATTCCAGTTCTTTTGAAATTTGTCGAGTTCGTCTCGCCATCGCATTCTCGGCTTACCAGGTCTTGTTCTCGTAGTTAGGACCCAGCAAGTCTTTGCCCAGGTCTGGTCTGCCTGGTCTTTGCCCAGGAGTCGTTTGGCCGACGTTGTACGTGTCCAGCCCAGGCCCATTTCAGCTGGGCAGCCTTCAGAGCTACATCCGCGATTCCCGTTCGAGAGCGCAGTTCGGTGTTACGGATTTTGTCCATTAACTTGACACCTTAGTATGCTGCGCTCCATCGCACGCTGGCAAACCTTGAGCTTGGACTTTTGGATCTTAGTCAGAGACCAAGTTTGTGCGCCATAGGTCAATATAGGCCTTATTAGATGTACTGGATATGGGGACACTAATAGGTGATCTATGATATAACGATAACGTTGCTCGTCGAATAAACAAGCTTTCAGAAAATTCAACGTTTTGATTACTTGGATCCAAATTATTTAAAACTTTCTGTTTTAGATCAGGTGCACTTTCTGTATTATTTTTTATTGTAGTGCCCACGAGTTGTAATTAAAATGCAAATGGCGAGCCTTCCACTGCAGCTCCAATACATATTTATTGTCGCTCACCACTTGTGGTGCTTTCAAGACTGCAAAATCTTGACTAATTACTTAAAAACAAAGTGTCTCGTGGTATATATCATAAAACGTGCTTTTTTATTGTGTGGCTGGTCCGACCTTCGCTCGTTCGTTGACACTACGCTTTGACGTACCATGATGGAACTTCATCACTGTTTTTACTGAAAGAACATGACACAAAGTAATCCAAAAGACGAGGGACCTAACAAGGGCATCATTATTTTTTTTATGATAATGCACGGCAAACGAGCAAGCGGGTCACCTGATGGTAAGTGATCACCGCTGCCCATGGACAACTGCAACACCAGGGTGTGACAGTTGCGTTGTCAGCCTTTCAATTAAATAGGGGAAGGAAATGGGGAGGGGAGAGGAACGGATGGGCCTCCGGCTCTATCACTCACCGATCGAAGCATAGAAGCGGTAAAACTTCTACTCAGATCAGTCGATTTTCTGTGAGAGTGTGGTACTTCCCCGGACGAGCCGGCCCATTCATGCTACTAGCAATTCATTTTGCCAGTAGCATGACTCTACCACGACTGTATTTGTTTTTCTTATGCATAAGTGGCTAACGCTGATGTCGGATTTTAGCTAACGGTTTGAAGTGTCTTAAGGAAATGTATAAATCCAGCTGCAGCTTCCAGTTAGCAAAGTTATATTCTACAGATGATCAAATACTATGGCTGTCGAAGTTAATATTGAAAATTACTGTTATTGTAAAATTTAAAATTTACACATCTACAGTGCCACTGGTAAACTTGAAAACCGTTCTAGTCTCGTCGGCCGCGGTTAAGAGACCATCTTTGAATTGGAGCGCAGCGACCCGTGGGAACCTGAGTACAACGAGAATTGTGGAGCTTTTACGCTATACCGAGACTTTTAAGGCACTTGCGGGAGAGTCCTACCAATAAAGGGGGATTAGTTATTATGCTTTTTTCGAGTCGTAATTGGCTCTGGGATCAGTACTTGCAACTATGTCTACCCGGTCGTTTGTGAAGCAAAATGAAGAATGTTCTTTTTGAGTATAGAAAGTGGGACATTTCGGGCACACACTTGTGTGCCCGAAATGTCCCACTTTCTATACTCAAAAAGATTATATGAGTAGATGATATGATATCACGTGACGTTTTAATCGATAATATCAGTGCCCACCCAAGGCACGACATTCCACCTGTACGTAAAATACCAAATCTTTTAACTACAATATGTGGCCAAAGCTTGAAGACTCAGCTAAGACGCATTAAAAAAAAAACAACGAAAAAACAACGGCAGAAGTGAAAACTCCGCGCGGTAGAAAGAGAGGGAGATATTACTTCCTCTCATACGCCGCGCGGTCTATACATTTTCATGTTATTATTATTTATAGTTTTAGAGAAAATTCAAAATATAGGGTAGACGGCCTAGTCAGGTATCTCTGTCCCTGACTGTACTAAAGTCATTTTAGCTAGAGAAGCTTCATTTACATAATTGGGTAATTCTAGGGTAATAACAAATACTACGCTCAAAAATTTGGCTTAGTTTTCTGTAGTTAGGTTTAATGACAGAATTTATTGAAGTTACCTAACGTTATTGAGACACATTAGCGTCGCCTCGATGGTACTTGTGTTCAAATACGATCACGATTATTCCTGTTATATTATACATATACCAGACAGTTTTATACTTAAAATAACAAATGTGCATGGTCCCTTACAGTTGTTGAGCGTTTTCGCTGAACAATATAGCAGAATGCATCACGATTTGCGCCACTTACGGCGTCAACGCCCTGATTGCGTTGGACCTGCTCCAGAAGTCAAGTCGGTGTACAGATATTATTGCTTTTAGGAAGGAGGAAGTGGAAAAACTTGTGCCAGCTGCTTTTCTTTCCCGGGAAGTTTTAAAATTAGGAGTGGCGGATTTATCAGCAGGCTCAATAGGTTAAAGGAGTGGCAGATTTTGGGTAGGCGGCAAGAGACGAATTAGGGCGGCAATAATCATCACCATAATTTCATCCCATATTCCGCCGACTTTTTGGTAAAAGCCGGGGCCGGCCGGGAATCTATCTATATAAATAAAAATGAATTGCTGTTCGTTAGTCTGCTTAAATCTCGAGAACGGCTGAACCGATTTGGCTAATTTTGGTCTTGAAATATTCTAGAAAGTCCAGGGAAGGTTTAAAAGGCAAGAATAATGGAAAATATGCTAGGGAATATTTCTCATACAAACTCTTAGCTGTCAAACATGTGACATTCGTACCGTCGATATAAACTCCGATCGACTCAAATTCTAACCTCAAAATATATGAAGACGTCAGATTTTAGTTTGAGATGTCCATTAGTACACCATTTTGCCAAGGAACATTACCAGCTCTAAAATACATATGGTTTAAATAAATTTGGTTTATATTAAAAGGTAAGTGATGCGAAGTTCACCGGGTCATCAAATATTAATATATAACTCATTGAATTAGAAAAAAAACAATAACTACACACCATTGTCAATTAGAAGAAGTGATAGACTTTAAGTTATTAATTTTAAAAATGTGTTGAACATCTTAAATAAAAAGTGAAGTGTGAGTCGCAATAGCACACACATTAAGGGTTCCGTGGCACCGTACAATATTTAACTACAAGAAGCCCGTTTCTTGTATTCTGGA
The DNA here is from genome assembly GCA_947532085.1 of Elegia similella. Classification (NCBI taxonomy): domain Eukaryota; kingdom Metazoa; phylum Arthropoda; class Insecta; order Lepidoptera; family Pyralidae; genus Elegia; species Elegia similella. The sequence goes on from OX383939.1 coordinate 1,777,413, forward strand.
CTCTGTTGTATAAAACCTCTTCCAGGCCACCTCTCTTATAAGGTCAACTAAAGTCTTCCGAGAACAAACAATATTGTCCTTAATTATTTATGGTTTGACGACTAACTCATTAATAAAAAAGCAGCATCTTTGACAGAATCCAGGAAAACTGCCAAACGAACACTTTTCTTTTTCATATTTAATTTTTTTTTGTATTTATTATTTGTTGTTAGAACGGTTATAGATATTTCTGCGAAAACTCTACCTAAAACGGTTCAATAGTTATACCAGTTTTGCGATTGCAGATAAACTATATGAATGAATTTCTGGGTCTAGGAGTACGCTTTACTAGTAGTAGGAGTACGCGTTTAAAACTCGGTCTTTGGCACTGCCTACTAAAAACTTTTCAAGTACTTTGATAATTTTTAATTTATTAATAAAATGAGAGCGAGTCGGACTCGAAGGGTTCTGTACCATTATCTATAAAAACGGAAAAAAATCATGTTTGCTGTATGGGAGTCCCCCTTAAACATTTATTTCATTCCGTTTTTAATATTTTTTGTTATAACGGCAACAGAAATACATGACCTGTGAAAATTTCAACTGTCTAGCTATCACCGTTCATGAGATACAGCCTGGTGACAGACGGACGGACAGACAGGCAAACAGACAGCGGAGCCATATGAATAGGGTCCTGTTTTTACCCTTTAGATACGGAACCCTAAAAAAGAAACGGATGTCCTGGATAGCAGAAAAGAGAATCAACCATTAACTTTAACCCTTAAAAACTCGCCGAAGCGGCCACGTGTCAACCTTTCCGATTAACGCCGCGCCGGTTCGAATATACCCGATTTTGGTACCGCGCGGTAGGGTGGCCTAGGGCGCCACGAAAAAGGGGCCCCAGTTTAAGACTGAGGATGAGATTAAAAGCTTCACTAACGCATTAGGAATAAGTTACCTTCGTAGGCAATGCTGTAATGATAAATGTAAGATAAATATAAAATAAACAAACTGAGGAGTATTATTCCGAAAACTAAAAAGCCCAAATCCCATTAATAAAAACTATACAACGTGTTAATGAAAAAAAAAAAGTCACCCCGACTTATTTTCATTATTAAAGAATTATATAAATTATAAAATTTAATTTTGGCGGATTATGTACGAAGATAATAGCTGTTTTGTTTTCTTGTGCACGTTGCAAATTGACTAGCTCCGTGGCGCAGCGGTCAACAAGCTTGCCTACGACACGGAGTGACCGGGTTCGATCCCCGGCCAGGCCAAGATGAAAAATGATCTTTTTCAGATTGGCCTGGGTCTTGGATGTGTATCTATTTAAGTATTTGTTATTAAATATAGTATGATTGAGTTAGTATCCCTCGACACAAGTCTCGAACTTACTTTGGGGCTAGCTCAATCTGTGTGATTTGTCCGTATTTATTTATTTTATTAAAAAGTCTATGGTAATCACGCGCGAAGTAAGGCGACGTTGCCGCCGCGAGAATAGAGTTAAGTAATGATCAAATATAATTAAAATATTGTATATTTTGTGTATTGATGTTTTTAATTTGTTATTAAATAAATTACCTATAAATTAAAAAAGAAATTAAAATATTATTTTGGTTAAAATTTTACCCTGGGCCCTGGGCGCTGGCATTGCTACAACCAGTTCAGCACCCGCCAGGCCGGACTAATTACCAGAGTGGTGGTATACAGTGTGTTCTGTTAATTAAATTCATCAGCCGCTGTACATTTTAAATGTTTATTGCCGCGACCTGTATCAATCGCGAGCCGACTGTACGCGACGATTTTATTTATTTTGAGGCAAATTGAGGCGGCTCAATCTACATTATACCGAGCCAGTTTGTATGAATATAACACATAACAAAAATGAAAAGAGTGTCAAAAGAGAGAGAGAGAGAGAGAGAAACCACATAAAATTAAGCGGAACAAGGTTGAGAAGAAGTTTCAAACTTGACAGATACCAATGGCTTTTTATACTCCTATTGTAGTTTGTTGTTTCTCGAGCGTGTAAGTGGCCAACATGACATAGCTTATGTTGGCAACACTGTGTAGCGAAGCCCGGAGTGGAGCCGAGAGGACCGACGTGGAACAGCACTTCGGATTGAGCAGCGGAGCGCGGCGGTCCTTGCGACTGTGCTTTCCCTCTATTAATTTATTTGATCTATAGTTTGATATGATCTACCTACGTGATTTGGTTTAGTAATTAGTTCAATAATTTAACTAAAACTAATATTTAATTATTTAAAGCAATGTATTTCTGATAATAAATAAAATAGTGGCTTGTATGCGAGTGTTTAAATATTTACTTTCGTTTTATAATACATTTATACAGTGCGTAAAAAAAATATATTTTATGAATTAAATATATGATCACTAGCCTGTTGTTAACACATAACGAGGCCTACGACGATGACAGCCGGAACGACGATGACAACGGCTTAAAGTGCCTTTCGATGCACTGCCTCCTATTCTAATAATACCGAACGATATACGAAGCGAATAAAAAGCCGGAAAGCTCCACATTTCCGTATGCGGATACGAATATTCGCAGCATCCCTGCTCTGGACATCCGCAGCTATGGCTGATGATGTTACAAACAATACGTTCGCATGAGACATAATGGATCTAGCATACATAACTAAACAACACAAATATTAATAAAACAAAATAGACAATTTAAATAGTTGAAAAGAAAAAAAATCTTTCACTAAAGTAAAGCAATTAATAACATTTTCTTCTATAATAATCCAAATTATTACATTTTAATAGATTATTTCCTTTTGTTTCATTGCGTACCACAACCTACAACAATCCAAACTACAGTGTTATTCATTTCAATAATATGACTTTATTTTTCAGTTAAATTTAAACATGACATTAAAATAAACCATTGCATACCCAGTCCACATACCTAGGTTCTAAGGTTTTCAAAAATTGTGAGTTGACGTCTTTTGGAGAAAATGCGCTGTGCGGTTTGTTGCCGCTTCTTCTGCACTCCGCTTTAGAAGCGGCATTAAAGTTAGCCTTATGTAAATTTTTGACGTCAACAATTGTTGAGAAGTGAAATATAACAATTAATAAGTGTTCAAAGAAACCTATAAACGTTTTGAATGTGAATTTGAGAGAAGAAAAGAAACTAATTTACTAAATAACGATATATGACTATTTTTTCGTGTGAAATGAGTGGATATATCGCAACGCACAAATTGGTTCCTAGCAAAAGAGAGTTGTTTGTTTATCACGCTTTGACATCTTAACTACTGAACTTCCAAACGAAATTTTGCCACAATAATTCCGTCCCAGAAAAAAACTAATGTTCCCGAGGGATCGACATTAATGCGGAGTTCTTGGCGGGAAAATCGGCGGACTGCACGGCTTTTGTTTTGGATTGTTTTGCAAATTGTTTCTAGTAGACTTTATAAGGTGAAATCGGTGTAATTTGGTATAAATGTATATATATTAGAAATAAATGCCCATGTTTATTAACAAAGTGTGGAATAACTAAAATAAAGTGTCATGGTGCGACTATAATGAGATTTACTTAGCGGGCTGGTGTTTGCTCGCCTCGTTGCGCCGTTTATGATCAAACCAGTGGATTTGTGGGAATTGTCGCCAGGGGCTCCGTGGAATTCAGCTAAATGAATTACACCATCATTTCGTTGATACGTAGGCAAGAATAACTCTAAATAAGCTTCTGAATGAAGTTTAATGGCCAAATAGAATTAAAGAAAAAAAAATACATTAACGCGAGCGGAGCCGCAGGCGAAAGCTTGCTACATATTTAAGTCAGTAAACATAATAAAAATAATGCAGACTGGAAATAAAAAGATGAATAATCTGCAGTCATATCTCAAGGCGAGCGATGGATTCCATCTAAATTATTTATTTAGAAGTCAGAAGGCAATGCTCGAAACACAAGAGATTGGTTACTTAGATTTAATAACATATATGTAACAGACCAAGTTAATAATTAATCAGTTTGTTTGTATTCAATAATATGAGTTTATTTTGACTAGCTCCGTGGCGCAGCGGTCAACAAGCCTGCCTGCGACACGGAGTGACTGGGTTCGATCCCCGGCCAGGTCAAGATGGAAAATGATCTTTTTCAGATTGGCCTGAGTCTTGGATGTGTATCTATATATGTATAAGTTATAAAATATAGTATCGTTGAGTTAGTATCCCATAACACAAGTTTCGAACTTACTTTGGGGCTAGCTCAATCTGTGTGATTTGTCCGTATATATTTATTTATTTTATTATTTATACATACTATTTTTATATCGTATCACATCTTTTCGTAAGACCTTATGGCCACATTTAGCATGTTGGAGGGCGTGTAGATGGAAAAAGAAATCAAAATAGTGATGGGTTGCTAGCCGCATAGCCTATTGACATGATTATTTAAGTGGAGAGTTATAAATAATCTCATATTATTAAAAACAAAATTTTATTACTTGATTTTGGGGCCGGCCTTTAGTTTGGTCAAAAGATTATCATTGCTATAGAACGTGGCAATGCTGCCAGCTTTCTGAGCACGCTACCACGGGGTAATGAACTGCCATGGTTATTTTATGTGTAGAAAGTTATTGTTTTATTTGAATAAATATTTGTTTTTGTTGAATTACTCTCAAAAAATTATTTATTTCCAACTCACAACCATAATTACAGGAATAACCTAATACAATAGTTGCGCAACATTTTCCAAATATAATTATAATTTAATTTTTATAACATATCTATACTAATATTATAAAGCTGAAGAGTTTGTTTGTTTGTTTGAACGCGCTAATCTCAGGAACTACGGGATCAAATTGTAAAATTCTTTTTGTGTTGGATAGTCCATTTATTGGGGAAGGCTTTAGGCTATAAAACATCACGCTGCGACCAATAGGAGCGAAGCATCAATAAAAACTGTTTTGAAAACGAGGAAAAAATATTAATTTATACTAATTAATCATAATAACAGAAATTGCCGCGGACGAAGTCGCGGGCGACAGCTAGTATGATATAAAACTATTCTTGCAAACTCATTCAGTGTGTAACTAAATAAATCTTATTTTTTGTGTTAAATGAAAGTTCAAAGTCCGGAGAGCCCGCGACAGGAACAATTCTCTACTAAAATTATATAGTTTAGTGGAGAATTTCCATAATTTTTTTGTTTTGCCAAGTGTATATTTGTAATTCGTTTTTAATACTAATGGCTGTGTGAGCTGTTGACCTCGCGACTAGCGCAAAAACTAGGAATATATTTTTAATTCTTTTACATACATACATATATAACGCATAACAAGGTGAAATAATTTCAATTTTCGTTAGAAAATGTGTGCAACTGTTATTTTTTTCTCTTATTAATATTTATTTTAAGTAGGTACGTAGCAAACATAACTATAAAATATGTTTTTAAATCTGAAAAATTTGTCAGTATTTCTATCTAAATAATAGAATAAAGAAGTTATCAAATAAATACCGTATTTCCCATTTAAAATCGATAGCAGCGAAAGTGGATGCGGCCAAGGACTGGCACCGCGCCAGGGTCAAGGCCTGGCCGACAGCTGGTGTTGGTGTTTTAGAGCATTTTCAGAAAGATGAGTCCGAAATATGTAGGTCAAATCCTTACTAATATTATAAATGCGAAAGTGAGTTTGTTTGTTACGCTTTCACGCCGTAACTACTGAATCGATCATCATGAAATTTGGCATACAAGTTCTCTGGAGTGCGGAGAAGGACATAGGCTACCTTTTCTACTGGAAAAAAGGACTATATATAATATCGAGGGATCGACATGGACGCGGGCGGAGCCGCGGGCGAAAACTAGTAGTAAAATATAGCCAACGACAATTATTACGCGAAATAACTTATACTAGCGCCTCGCCCCGGCTTCGCACCGGTAGATATAGGTATTTATTCTATAGCCTATGTTCATTAGGGATAATGTAGGATTCTATTGGAGAAATATTTATTTTAAATCGGTCCAATAGTTTCGGAGCCTATTCAATGCAAACAAACAATCAAATATGTCCTGTTTATAATATTAGTGTAGATAATAAGCTGCATGCGGAAGACATCAAGCAAATACTTTATTTGCGATTGAAAATCTTTTCCAGCTGAAGTGGCTACGACTATGGCCAGTACTGGTGTCAGATTTTTCAAGCTGCCTGTAGTTATCTGACATAGCTTAACGATTGCCATCAATGACAACCGGCACCAACGACTTAACGTGCCTTCCGAAACAAGGAGGAGCTCGAGATGTTTTTATGCCACTTGCGGGCAACCATCGCAGTGGGATTGCTCTCGGCGTTGCTTGACACTTTTTTTACAAGCTTTTGATTAACTTGCAATGTATGTAACTATACTTGGGATTGCTCTCGGCGTTGCTTGACTCTTTTTTTACAAGCTTTTGATTAACTTGCAATGTATGTAACTATACTTGGGATTGCTCTCGGCGTTGCTTGACACTTTTTTTACAAGCTTTTGATTAACTTGCAATGTACGTAACTATACTTAAATTGTTTTTAAATAGCATTACAATGCTCGGTATATTATTACAATTAAAAATATGTGATGAAAAAGAACTCTGCCACAGGTAGGATTCGAAACCACATCCCTTAGGTTAACGCTCTAAGTGCGATATCATTACACCACCGTGACTTCTTGTTGACGTGACTTGTTGTACGTAAGTATGTTTATACCGGTCAAATCTTGCAACTTAATTTTGTAGCAGATATCTTCCACCGATTGAGCCGAAAATTGTATACTCGTTTAGTTTGGATGACAATGCATGGTAAGCTGTATGACGTCATTCTAAATTCAAAATGCAAAAAAGTCACGTTTTTTGTATGGGAGCCCCCTTAAATATTTATTTTATTCTACTTTTTTGTATTTGTTCTTATAGCGGCAACATCATCTATGAAAATTTCAACTGTCTGACTATCACGGTTCATGAGATACAGCCTGGTAACAGACGGACAGACAGACAGACAGACGGACAGTCGAGCGATATTAATAGGGTCTCGTTTTTACCATTTGGGTACGGAACCCTAAAAACAGCAAAAAAACTCAATAAAAAATAGAAATGTGTTTCTTGTCCGAGAGCTTTTCCAGCCTCAGCACTAGGCCAACATAAATACGACTTGATTAATGAAACCTGAGAGAAAGTGGCCAGCTTCGTATGGAATGCTATCCGTATAAATCACGGCACACGGCGAATAAATCAAATATTCACATATTTCGTTTTCTATCTCTATGAGCATCTATGCATGATCTTTTTAACCGACTTCAAGAAAAGGAGTATCTATTTTTTTAATGTTTATTACCTCTGAACTCCATCATCTAAGAAACCGATTTTAATAATTCTTTGAAAGGGTTATGCTTTCAAATTGGTCCCTTTTTAATTTCATCACAATCGGTTCAGTAGTTTGATTGAAGTCGGTTTTACATACATGTGTAAATCGGATGACGATACAATATTATGGAATTCTTGCGCTGGTCTAATGATGGATTTGGAAGGTGGCCATAGGAACTCCGACCAATGGTGTTCGGGCTCATTTGATTTGTCTTGCAAAGCACTTTACAGTGTGGATTTATTATCAAAAATATGTAAATTGAAATTGTATAGATATCAGAAAAAAGAAAAAATGACAAAAATATAAAATATCATACATAGCCCTTCAAGCTGTAACGTTGTACGTACATACTTGTTATAAAGCAATAAGAAAATAAATATAGATGTGTAAAAACATACATTATTGAAATGGTTTCTTCATACTCATTGCGCCCGTACGCGGATCCCTAATGTTCTAGTAAGATCTACGGTGACGTCAGGGTCGCGCGATCTGTTAACGGCCGGAGGAGACGCTGCCTCAGTGGCATTAGATCAGTCAGCGAGCGTGCGCGTGCGCCTTGATACCGCAAACTGCGACGCCGCCTTACGATACATTATGGTTAAATAAGAATAAACCAAATTGAACTAATTAAAACATAAGTGTAACGTTTCCCCGCATAGGGTAAGTGATGAACAGCTGTTTTTAAAACTTCCTTTTTAGTGCAAAAGCTAGTTTTCCTCCCACAAAGTGCCCTTGTTGTTTTTTTTCTTTATGCACCCGCAATTAGCGTTATGATTATCTTAAATTGAATTGTAAATGCATTTAGCGTAATAAATTTCCATTTTACATCTATTCTTTACCCTCATGTATGTTCCATACCTACACATTTGTAACTCCGTCTGATCACCGTCACTGCCACCTCACCATCTACTTACTTCATAAATCCCTTGTCATCGCTTGCTTGGCCTGAGTGACCGTGATCAGCGGAATGTCGGGATGCTATGCTTATGCTAAGCCCGTAAATTCCAGGGATCAAGTTTGGGGAAAGAAAATAGAAAATTCTGGAAGACGTGCTGAGCCGCCCTGCCTCGTCTCATGCAGCCTTATGCGCGTGCCCTGCGAGCCGTCTCTTCCGAAGCCACCATCATCGCTTCTGTTACCACCCCCCCCTTCATCGTCGGCCAAGCATCACTCCAAGACCCAGCTACGAGGGAAGTAGGGCTACGGAACAATTTATCAGCCGGGCGTGCGACCACGCCTATATATTCGTGCAAACGTACATAGTGGTTACGTCATAATAAATAAGTTTATTGTTTCACGTTGGTTTAATTTCTTTTACTTAGTAAAAACGTGACACTGGCGCCTTAACGTGGTAATTTATGGGCTGATATTTTGTTACCGTAGTAAGTATTTGGTGTTGGTGTGCTTAATATTTTTTTCTTCCAGTTTCCTTACTACTACCGTGTTATTTTATTTTTGCTTGTTTTGCAACGACTAGTGAATACAGTAGTTGCTAGTTTATATCACGGATTTTCATCATCATCATCTTAGTGTTGCATATTGTAACAGACGGAGCAGTCATCGCATATTTTATTAAGTGCTTACTTATACTATTTTGTAAAACGCTGTTTCATCATTTACGCTATTATCGCGGTGTGAATACTTAGTTTAGCCGTGTGGTTTCCGGCAGAGTAGAATAGTACCACTCCTAGTCTTCCACGGAGGTCGTAAAAGGCGACTTAGGAAATAGAAGCTAAACAAAGCTCATAAACATCAGTGAGACCTCTCCAACCCGTCTAGCCGGAGGAGGAGAGTGTAGGCCGAGCCCTCTGTCTGCTCTGGCCAAGTGTGGTTTCTGTTGTACTTAGTGTAATTGTTCAATTAATTTAAATAATACTGGGGTTCCGTACATCATTTTTATTTTAACTCCGGGCTTCATATTTCTTTTCACATTTTCTTTTTCATTTTTTCTATTTTTACATACTTTGTGGTGTTCCGTATAATTTAAAATTATTTAATCGCCAGAAAAGTGCTTGTTCCACGCCTTCTTTCTTTGGGACATTATTTCCTAGAAAGAACATTTGTGCGTTGGGATTAGGGAACATTTTTTTTTATAAATGCATTTCTACATAATGTCTTGTTTCACGCCTTCTTTCTTTGGGACATTATTTCCTAGAAAGAACATTTGTGCGTTGGGATTAGGACACACATTTTTTTTTTACATAAGTGCATTTTTACATTTGAGGAGAATGACCATGGAACATGGGACACTTTCATTCCCAAAGTTGAACTAGCAATTAAATCATTTTAGTTTTTCGTTGCTTACCTTCTCTTAATGTATACCACTCCCTAATTTTTTAACGCAGTTTGTATGAGTTTTCAGTTAATTTTAAACTGGAAACTTCATTAATGTCAGTAAGCGGTAATATTCCTTACTTATAAATACATGTCTATTACTGCTTGTTTGTGAGCGTGAAGTATGAATAAAAAAAAAAGGTCGTTGAATGAATGCAGGAAATACAAACGATTTTTTTGATTTTAATGCGGATTTTATTTTATGAATAAAATCCTTGGTGTCCTGAGGGGGTAATGTAACGTTGTACGTACATACTTGTTATAAAGCAATAAGAAAATAAATATAGATGTGTAAAAACATACATTATTGAAATGGTTTCTTCATACTCATTGCGCCCGTACGCGGATCCCTAATGTTCTAGTAAGATCTACGGTGACGTCAGGGTCGCGCGATCTGTTAACGGCCGGAGGAGACGCTGCCTCAGTGGCATTAGATCAGTCAGCGAGCGTGCGCGTGCGCCTTGATACCGCAAACTGCGACGCCGCCTTACGATACATTATGGTTAAATAAGAATAAACCAAATTGAACTAATTAAAACATAAGTGTAACGTTTCCCCGCATAGGGTAAGTGATGAACAGCTGTTTTTAAAACTTCCTTTTTAGTGCAAAAGCTAGTTTTCCTCCCACAAAGTGCCCTTGTTGTTTTTTTTCTTTATGCACCCGCAATTAGCGTTATGATTATCTTAAATTGAATTGTAAATGCATTTAGCGTAATAAATTTCCATTTTACATCTATTCTTCACCCTCATGTATGTTCCATACCTACACATTTGTAACTCCGTCTGATCACCGTCACTGCCACCTCACCATCTACTTACTTCATAAATCCCTTGTCATCGCTTGCTTGGCCTGAGTGACCGTGATCAGCGGAATGTCGGGATGCTATGCTTATGCTAAGCCCGTAAATTCCAGGGATCAAGTTTGGGGAAAGAAAATAGAAAATTCTGGAAGACGTGCTGAGCCGCCCTGCCTCGTCTCATGCAGCCTTATGCGCGTGCCCTGCGAGCCGTCTCTTCCGAAGCCACCATCATCGCTTCTGTTACCACCCCCCCCTTCATCGTCGGCCAAGCATCACTCCAAGACCCAGCTACGAGGGAAGTAGGGCTACGGAACAATTTATCAGCCGGGCGTGCGACCACGCCTATATATTCGTGCAAACGTACATAGTGGTTACGTCATAATAAATAAGTTTATTGTTTCACGTTGGTTTAATTTCTTTTACTTAGTAAAAACGTGACAAAGCAAGTAAGCGACCAATACTGTTGATAAGAGTTTCTTTCGGCGTCTTCTTCTCTGCAGTAGTCGGTTCCGAAACGCTAGTAGTTTGTATCTTTTGAACAATAATTAATAATTTGAATATAATATAATAAGTATTATTTAAAATGTGAATTGACGTGAAAAAGTGCCTGAAAAGACCTATTTTCTGAATAAATCTTTGAATCTTATAAATAAAGCTTGTTACAAAATTTTGTTCTTTTATTTATTCTTCAATCAATAAGAATATGAGCATCTACAGTACAATAATTCAGTGGTTATTGACCAAAACACGAATAAGGTATTCAATTTTCAAAAGGCATCTGACACAGCTTAAAGATTACCATGAAATGACGACAGTCGTGGCTGATGAGATGAGAATACGGCAGTTGTGGTCATGAAATGCACTTTTTTGTTAGCAATCTATTTGGTGATCACGTCAAGGGTTGCTTACCAAGTGTGAAAGCTAATAAAGCGTACGCCCGCTGAGCTACAGAGTTCCTTACAGATCCATGAATCCAGGCCCTGGCACCGCGCCAGCGAAGGGCGCCCTTCAGTCACTTTAGGCCATCGATCCTATAATCCAGTCTTTCTCAAAGTGGGCGATAACGCCGCCTTGTGTACGCTGGAGGCCTAGAGGGGGGGGAGGTAAGAGGCCCAGAAAAAATTGGGGGACGCTGATGTGATTTAAGGGGCGATGAGTGAATTGTAACTAAGCTGCTTCATAATTTAAAATTCACTGAAATTAAAATCCTCCTGCTACACAACATCCATTTATTAGTTCATATTTATATCCTTATAGCTTTCACCCGCGACTCCGCTTGCGTCAATGTCGATCCCTGGCAAAATGTACCCTATACTCTTCTCCGTATACCCCAGACAACGGATATGCAAAATTTCATGACCATCGGTTCACTAGATAGGGCGTCACAAACAAACTCACTTTACCCTAACTAAAAAGAGGAATCGTCTGCATGTTACCGAGCGCGGTGATTTGTGGCTGTTCTTGAGTCAATTGGAAGCTGATATTAACAAACTTGTTAAAAATCATCAGATTCATCCTTTATTTTGACTAGCTCCGTGGCGCAGCGGTCAACACGCCAGCCTGCGACACGGAGTGACTGGGTTCGATCCCCGGCCAGGTCAAGATGGAAAATGATCTTTTTCAGATTGGCCTGGGTCTTGGATGTGTATCTATATATGTATTTGTTATAAAATATAGTATCGTTGAGTTAGCATCCCATAACACAAGTCTCGAACTTACTTTGGGGCTAGCTCAATCTGTGTGATTTGTCCGTATATATTTATTTATTATTTTATTTTATTTTATTTATTGATTAGTTTTAAAACAAATGATTATTGGTTAATTTTGGATATGTATCAGATTACTTTTAATATTATAACGTTGCACTCTCTGGTAAGAAAACTCTCGTTTAGAATATAGGTTCTTTTAAACTCCAGACGAGACAAATATGTTATTGAGGTTTTTAAGGTGAAAAAAATGTGGATGCGTTACAAAAGAATTTCAAAATGAGCGTTAGACGAAATAAGTTTGGGAACCTCTGCTATAGTCAGACATCACTACTCCATATTTATTTTGAGCTCATGTTTAAAGATTGGGAACTTTTTCACTGTTATTTCTTATTTCTTTGGCACGATGACTTAATGTCAAAGCATGAGTCAATGTCAAAGTATTTTTAGTATTATGATCTTCTTTGGTATAATATTATGACTTAAAAGGCTCGATAAAGTAAATCAAAGTCTTTTTACTAGCTTTTAAGTCCCACCGCTGGATAAAAGCTTCCCTTCGTTGACGCTCTACATTTTATGTCTTCCGACAATATCCTTATCATTTACTCGTAATAAATATAAATAAACGGATATAAGAAATGTAAACCACAACCAAAAAAATCTTTAAGCTCGCCGAACCATTTTATAAGCGTTTTTCAATACCTGTAAAAATACAATCAGCAGTTCCGATTTGCAAAGTAGATATCTTGTTAATAATCTAACCACGCTTCAAATTGCTCTACTTATCTATTTTGCGGTCTCTTAAAGATGAACTCTCAACGTCTTTGTTTTGGACGGATAATCCTTACTATCCTTATCCTTACTAATATTATAAATGCGAAAGTGAGTTTGTTTGTTTGTTACGCTTTCACGCCGTAACTACTGAACCGATCATCATGAAATTTTGCATACAAGTTCTCTGGAGTACGGAGAAGGACATAGGCTACCTTTTATCCCGGGAAAAAGAAAATTACTATTCCCGAGGGATCGACATTGACGCGGGCGGAGCCGCGGGCGAAAGCTAGTGGTTTATAATGGTTTGAACCAGGTACTAAAATTAAGTATCGTTTTATGATAAGACGGTCAAAGACTTTCTTAGCGAAAGCTTAGGTTGTAAATTTTATAAGCCAATGCAAACCGGTTGCCGTTAAGGGGCTTAAATGAGCGAAACTAGTGCCACTTGTTATTTTATTATTTTACTCCTATATCAGATTAAATTATAAAAATCAGTACTTTATTAGTAAATTACTTGTAGTATTTTTGTTTTTTTTTTATTACCGTATAAATGTTGATACCGCCATAGTAGCCGCTTTCGGCGGTAATCACCAATTCTCTTAGATTACCACATGCAAAATAATAAACAGTAATACCAAACATTTCCCTAGACATTTACTACCGAAGTACCGATTTGGATTATTTTACTTTGATCTTATTTAGGAGTAAAATAATAACATTTCACTTATTACTCTTAACATGACAATGTACTGTGTAAAATGTATGAGGAATAGTGCACAGCTTGCGTGATGTGCACGTTAGATGCAAGGCGTGCCATACGCTACACAGCTCCTAAAGGACAAAACACGCTCGTATACACGTGCATGTTCTACGTGATTGTTTTTTCAAGTGCAAAAACATGAGGGTCTTAACAGTACTAAAATAAAAAAGTATACGAAGACAAGTTCGGCCCGGTACCCCTATCACCGTGTGACACGCGCGTAACCTGGTGTGACGTGGGCGCGCGTGTCATAGGCGCATGTACATATTCATAAAGAAGCTGCTCACGCATTAGGTGTTTTTTCAAGTGCGAAAACATGAGCGTCTTTACAGTACTAAAATAAAAAATGGTTATACAAAGTCAAGCTAGGCCCGGTACCCTATCACCGTGTGACGCGTGCGTAACCTGATGTGATGTGGGCCCGCGTATCATAGGCGCATGTACATATTCATAAAGGAGCGAAAACATGAGCGTCTTAACAGTACTAAAATAAAAAATGGTTACACAAAGTCAAGTTCGCCCCAATACCCTGTCACCGTGTGACACGCGCGTAACCTGGTGTGACGTGGGCGCGCGTGTCATAGGCGCATGTAAATATTCATAAAGAAGCTGCCCACGCATCAGGTGTTTTTTCAAGTGCGAAAACATGAGCGTTTTTACAGTACTAAAATAAAAAATGGTAATACAAAGTCAAGCTAGGCCCGGTACCCTATCACCGTGTGACGCGTGCGTAACCTGATGTGATGTGGGCCCGCGTATCATAGGCGCATGTACATATTCATAAAGGAGCGAAAACATGAGCGTCTTAACAGTACTTAAATAAAAATTTGTAGTACAAAGTCAAGCTCGGCCCGGTACCCTATCACCGTGTGACGCGTGCGTAATCTGATGTGACGTGGGCCCGCGTATCATAGGCGCATGTACATATTCATAAAGAAGCTGCACGCGTGTCAGATGATTTTTACAAGTGCGAAAACATGTACGTCTTAACAGTACTAAAATAAAATTTTGTTATACAAAGTCAAGCTAGGCCCGGTACCCTATCACCGTGTGCCGTGCGTAACCTGGTATGACGTGGGCCCGCGCGTCAGAGGCGCATGTATTCGTAAAGGAGCTGCACACGCATCAGATGTGCAGTGGCCTTTACTCTTATGGTTTGATTCAAAAATTTATAAAACTGTCCTGTCAGCCAGTTGAGCATTTTATAATTTTCGCCGCGTGTTCGTTACTACTGTATTTTTTTTAACATGGTCGGGAAACTTTATGTAGAAAGAAATTCAGCTGCATATTATTTTTGTGAAGTAAAACGCAATCTGTAGACACGGTAGTCACACTGAAATATGAGTTGACTACAAAGTAGACAGTGGAAAATCTTATTTTTAGTGACTGTTTGAGTTACAGGATTTGTTACATTATTACGTATCCTAATGGTCATAATTATACTTTTTAGGTTTTCGAACCCAAAGGGAAGAAGGGGGCTGTATGTATTGAACCTTATTATGTAGATACTTGAAATGTTCACAGAATATAAATATCTATTGCCGCTTACAAATAAAAAAAGCAAAATAAAAAATAAATTAGTGTCCCCAGAACCCAAATCTGAGTTAATTAATATTTTATTTTTTGGTATTTTTTTCCATTCAATCCACCAATCTTTTGTCACACAAAAAAGAAAATTACAAATAATCAGTGCTTGATGTGAAAATGTAAGTCCACTGACCTCATAGCTCTCTTTGTGGTCATAAATTTGCATTACTCTCGGCGATTGCAAGCCAAACTTGACATTTAGGTCCTATATGCGTTTATTCATCGAGGACTTCGAGTGAAAAGGTTTAATTGTTATAAGGTAGTGCGACCGTAGCCTAATTAGGACCCCGTCTAGCCATAAGCTAAGCATAAGGTTTTAGTTGTGGTAGAGCCACGCTACCGACTCACGGGCCTGCTCGTCCGTGGAAGCACCACACTCTCACAGAAAATCAACGCTTGAGTAGAACCTTTACCGCTTCTATGCTTCGTTTGGTGAGTGAGAGAGCCGGAGGCCCGTCCTTCCCCCATTTCCTTCCCCCAACTCAAAGGTCGGCAACGCACCTGTCACACCCTGGTGTTACAGTTGTCCATGGGCAGCGCTGATCGCTTACCATCAGGTGACTAGCTTGCTCGATTGCCGTTCGTTAAAAAAATAAAAAATTATAAGGGCTCCTGTAGTCACAATACAACGACACAACCTGCTAGCGGGATGTTGGGAAAAAAATTACTAGAATCAAGGACCAGTGTAATTAATTAAGTTTTCTATATGTTTCTCGCATTCAAGGTTTTCCGAATCAGACCACACCCAATCGCACCACCGTCGTTCACTCGCTTAGCCTCGATCATGGTGTCTCATATATCCCAGGGTCTGGGGCCCATGAGTCTGAAGTGCATAGAGCCTCGTCATGGTCAAGACCGGCTTGGGAATGTGACGTTAAGAGACATGGACGTACTGTATTGTATCCTAATAAACAAGCAAAAATCTGATGAATAATATAAGAAGGCAAGAAGATGCAGCTAGCAACCCATCACTATTTTAATTCCGTTTTACACCTAATGTCCTCAACATGCTTAACGTGGTTTTTAGATCTTAAAGACATGTGCTCTGTCTACCCCGCAAGGGAAAAAAGATGTGTTAGTATGTATGGATAATAAACTCCCAAATATTAAACGACCTCTCACCGCTGAACGGGAGACATTTTCAGCTGGCATTCCAAACAGACATGACCTACACAGAACATATACTATGTACATGTATAAGTGAATGGCTACCTCGGTGTAAATTGTTCTGGAGTGCCAAGAAAATCTTATTAACTAGCGTGTGGACAGATGTTGTTTATGTGCTGCAGATGTTTGAGAAGTTATACTACAAACTATGTAACATATCCCAGTTAAATATTTGAGACACGTTACTCAACCTCCTTTGAGGTGTTAATTTAATTACGAACTTTAACAAGAAAAGCCTTTGACATCTCTAGAAAATTCTTTTCAACTGTCCAACTGCGCTGCATAAACTGCATTAATTAATTGTCACAAAGGAACCTCAATCGTAAAATCCAGTCAAAGGCTTTGAGCGTAAATTAGTGCGGCGGCTCCCATTGTACCACAGGTCAAATTAAACCTGTCCTAATAACCCCTGGACATTTATTTACACACGGCCAATGACCTACTAGTATGTAGACTTTGCATGAGACGTATGAAGAAACGAGATAGAAAACTTTATTGTCACGCTCGACTTAATCTGGTCAATATTTAAATTAAACCGCTTCGGTAAAACCGTAGTTTTCTCGTTTATTAAATGTTTGTCACAAAACTTTACAGTTTTCTAAACATTAAATATAACAAAAAAAGTAATAAACGCGATAATAAGTGACACAGTCGCGATAATATCAGAAAACTTTATCTGATGAACACAAACAGTCTTAATAGAGAACGCGGAAAAACGAAAAACTACAACACCCTATTCCAATTACATAAAAGAATAAAAAGTCCCGATAAATAAAAATTTTTTCTCTTTTTGTTTAAGGTATTCATTTGGCAGTCAAACACAGACTATGTTTGTTAGATTTCTTTAAAAAACAGTCTACGTTCGACAAATTCTAACCGACTTATATTGAATTGTAGCCGTGTGGTATCCAGCAGAGTAGAATAGAACCACTCCAAGTCTTCCCGTGGATGTCGTAGAAGGCGACTTAGGAAATACAAGCTAAACAAAACTCATAAACATCTATGAGACCTTTCCAACCCGTCTGGCCAACGTGGAGAGTGTAGGCCAAGACCTCTGGCTGCTGTGGCCAAATATGGCCCTGGTAGTGCAGAGAGGGTCATGCTCCGGTAGTGGAGACTAAAAAGGACCTGATGATGATGATGATGATATTGAATTGTCTATTCCTATTAATTCTTTGTACGTTTTAAATTCATAGACGTATGTAACAAGTTTTTTACAGCATCCGAAGCAATTAAAATGTAAATTGTGGTGTTATTTGGCGGCGCGTGACAGGCGCGCTTTCCCGGGCATTATGTGGGATATTGCGTTCCCGCCGGGAATTTGGGAAGGTCGGCTTCTGGAACAGCTTGTTTGATGGAAACATTTTCGCATGGTACAAACTTCTGATTGTGATGACAGTGGAAAAAACTTCAAAGGAGATGTGATTAAATCATTGCGCGCATTAGCGCCATGATTTCAATCTATATTAGTATTCCTATATTATCTCTAAGTGCTATATTTTCCATTCTTGTTACATAATTTTAACAAGGATGAAAAATAAAGCACTACCTATATGCACCACGATAGGTTCCGCAAATAAAAAAAGAAAAAAACATACAGTCCTTTAAGTCGGTGTCATTGTTCTTTGACAATTATTTTCAACTTTCCACAGATAAAATAATCTCTCGACAATCATCTCGCTAAGATAACCTCCCTAATGAATGATGTACAAAATTGAAATATATTTCGTAGATTAAGCACTACTGAACACACTTTCAGCATGACTGATCAGATATGGCTCAGGATCGAGATAAATGGAAGGAGATGGAAGAGAGACCTTTGCCCAGCAGTGGGACAGAACAGGTTATTTAAAAAAAAGCACTACTAAATACTAATAAATGTAAAACAGCTGTATTCCATTTCATAAATAATAATAATTCATTTATCGCTTGAAATCACACATCCTAATCCAATAACCACCAGCAGACCAAAGAGCCGGCTCCCTGACCACTGTAAGCTCAGCGGAGTAGGATCACCACTATATTTGATCTAAGCTCGACTTCATTCATTTCGAGTAGGTGACACGGTCAATCGACCATGCACACCCTGGTGTCAGAGTTGTTCGTAACCGCATCTCGGCCTCTGACGTGGTCGTCCTTTAACGACTACCAGATGGCGGCCGGGCCCAACGGCTTAACGTGCCTTCCGAGGCACGGAATCATCATTTTTATCGGACAATCAGGTGATTAAAGCCTGCAATGCATACTGAACAACAAAACATGGTATGCTTCCCGAGGGAAACAGGCAAACGCCTTAACCACTGGATCACGAAGGCGAAATAGTAAGCTCAACTGAGCATTGTAGATTATTTCTAACATTCACAAAGCAGCGTATGCATAGAATCACAGAACAACAAAGACATTAGAATTGGCAAGGGGGCGTGGCACGCGCGTCGACACTGCGCTCGATCAGCTCACTTGAATCACCTAAGTAGTTTGTCCCGCGATCACCGGGTTCGATCCCCGGC
Organism: Elegia similella; assembly: GCA_947532085.1. Classification (NCBI taxonomy): domain Eukaryota; kingdom Metazoa; phylum Arthropoda; class Insecta; order Lepidoptera; family Pyralidae; genus Elegia; species Elegia similella. The sequence continues at coordinate 1,796,391 of OX383939.1, forward strand.
CAGGTCAAGATGGAAAATGATCTTTATCAGATTGGCCTGGGTCTTGGATGTGTATCTATATAAGTATTTGTTATAAAATATAGTATCGTTGAGTTAGTATCCCATAACACAAGTCTCGAACTTACTTTGGGGCTAGCCCAATCTGTGTTATTTGTAGGTGACTCCAGCCTGCAATGTCCTAACCAAAGTGGAAACAACAAAGTATGCTTCCCTTGGGAATCGTACCCACGACCCCCGGGTTTACAGGCAAACGCCTTAACCACTGAACCACGGAGGCAGTTAGCTAGCCCCATTGTAAGTTGTGAACTTGTGTCGTGGGATACTAACTCAATAATACTATATTTTATAATAGGGTCCAGGTTAGTCTGAAAAAGATCGATTTCTTCATAATGGTTTGGGAAAATAGAAAAGCGTGGAATATACCAGCAGCGGCTGGTTCATTCTACGCTTTACGAGAGAATGGGCGACAATGTTAGAAATCATGTCAGGTGGCAATGTGGCTAGCAACCCATTCCTGTTTTCATTTATTTTTCTCCTTCACACCCAAACACAATAAACGTCTAATAGCCATAGTATTTTCTACCCCGTAGGGTAATGAAGACGTGTTCATAAGTAGAAAGTTGAACACATCGAGCCAACAAGTTGTCCATTGAATGGGATCCAGCCCAGGATTATGAAACGGGCCCTGCGTTCTATAACTTGGGTCCTCAAAAGGCGTGTTTACAGAAATTTTAAGAGCCGGCAACGCGTCAGCACCTCCTCTGGTGTTGCAGATGTCCATGGGTGACCACTTTCCATCAGGTGGCTCGTCTGCTCGTTTGCATTTGACAATATACAATAAAAAAATGGACAGCATAACAGTCGCACTTGCATCAATATTGTATCAAACAGAATTGTTGATTATTTGAACACTCACAGAACCGCGAAGCATACATAGAATATTAATTCGTCTAGCTGAGTTTATTTGCACTTAAAGCAAACACGAAACTGAATCAGATTCAAGGCGGCTCTGAATAATAAAGGGTCAAGGGTCGGGAGCAATGACATTTAAACAAGGTTATTATTTATCAGCGTGTATGAAGCAGTATTAGTTGATTAATAGTTAAAAATTTAAATTATTTTTTGTCAAATTGAGTAAATAAGTAAATTTTACAAATAATTTAATAAAATAAATATGAATCGTGTCACTTTACAATTACTACATTAATACCTAAACTACGAAATGAACTGCGACAGCTCTGTAGCAACAGAGCTACGACGTCCGTAGCACTGGCGTAGTAGCGTAGCACTTTGCTATAATCGTAGCATACATAGGTTGTCGTAGCAGTCACTACTATTGATGTGCCGCAGAGAAATTCTCTGTTCTCATGAATTCTTTCTCACGGAAATTTGCAGGAAATTTCCAATAATTCTCGAGAATTTCAATAATTCCCGCAATTGAGAGAAAGAAGAAAAAATTCTCGGGAAAAATTTCCGCCCCATCTCACCGGTCTCGAAAATTTCGAGCACGGCACATCACTAATCATCATCATTATCATCATCATCAGGTCCTTCTTAGTCTCCACTGCAGGAGCATGACCCTATCTGTACTACTAGAGCCATACTTGGCCAGAACAGACTTGGCCTACACTCTCCATGCTTGGACAGGTTGGAGAGGTCTCGCAGATGTTTATAAGCTTTGTTTAACTTTTATTTCCTAAGTCGCCTTCTACGACATCCATGGGAAGACTTGGAGTGGTCCTATTCTACTCTGCCGGATACCACACGGCTAACAACACTAATCACTACAGGTAAATTTGTTTAGCAGCCGTAGCGTTGCTACAATTGAACTAACATGATTAACGTAATCACTTATGTAAGTAAATCATCTACCTCTAGTATATTCCATTAAATTAATAGCTTTTCTTACCCGAAGCTGGTTTAAGCTGTGTGTTCGAGAAAATGACTATCCGACTTACCTGGAACAAACAATGTGAAATTAATATAAAAGTCTTAAGTATATATTACACGGTCGGTTTTACTATATCTTATCCCTTAAAAACCTGTGCCATAAGGTTTTGAGGAGAAGATAACTATATTGTAACCCCTTAGAGTACTAACTCTACAGAGCTATGGTATAAAGTGATAACATAGGCCTAAAATATTACTGATTTAACTAAAAAAATCAGCGCGAGGCGGAGTGCGAGTCGAACTCGCGCACTAAGGCTTCCGTACCATTATCTATCTATACTATATCATGCCTGATGTTTTATAGATAACTAGCTCTTAGACTTAGACTAGCTCCGTGGCGCAGCGGTCACGACACGGAGTGACCGGGTTCGATCCCCGGCCAGGTCAAGATGGAAATAGGTCTTTTTCAGATTGGCTTGGGTCTTGGATGTGTATCTATATATGTATTTGTTATAAAATATAGTATCGTTGAGTTAGTATCCCATAACACAAGTCTCGAAATTACTTTGGGGCTAGCTCAATCTGTGTGATTTGTCCGTATATATTTATTTATTGACCGAGCAAACGAAGCGAACCGAGCGAGCGAAGCGAGCGAAGCGTCTCAGTTTCCACTTGCCCAAAATTCTTTTGTCCGTCTGTCTGTCTGTCTGTCTGTCTGTCTGTCTGTTCTCGCCTACAGGTCGCATTTCTCATGAAATTTTGTGAGCAGGTTCGGTAATTATATAGAATTTTTTTGTCGTGCCAGTTTTTTGAAATTTTAAAAAATGGCGGAAATTATTGGTGTCCAATACTTAAAAAAACTCATAGCACAGCTATTTGGAAAAAAAAACCAAAATGTCATTACACTTTTTTGTTATTCTCATTAAGACGCAACTTTTTTGTCTGAACAACTTTTTTATACAATAAACTTGAACGTGTTTATAGTCGGCAATTTGCCCATAAGTTGACTGAAATCGATTTTCTGTATATTTATGAAAGAAGTTGAAGTACGTGAAGGGAATGAAATTGAACAACTTTCCCTAAGGAACAAAAATCAAAATATGAAAAATATTTTTGGCTAAAAGTATGATACTGCGTATTACTTTTATAATTGAAAACACTGAATAAACTTAGAATCCTGAAATAAAAATTAAAAATAAATAAAAAAAGATTCACATGCTATCCTGTGACTTGAACCCGGGGCTTATAGATGCCGGCCACTTCTTAACGTAAAGTTCGCATGTTTGTCTGCCATAATAGTTGAAAATTAGCGTCCTATTAAAATTTTGATATTAAAATTTTGACCAATTGGTAACATAACAACTATGAAACCGGGTACTTAAACTTTGCCTCCTATTCACCCATGCCAAGTTCGCTATTCCGATATTTCCGATCTTGAAGAGGATCACTCCAACTTAGTTAATGTGTAAAAAAAATCATACTCAACATGGTGCTCAAGGGCCGTGTTTCCATACAAGAGTAGTCCTCTGATTCCTCGCCGGATAGTACCAATAGAGTAATGATTTTTTACTAAAAAAATCCGTATTAAAATTTTGTGTGTGTTGCGAATTTCCGTTGTGTTCAAACATCAAGAAAACAAATTCGGGCAATTATATAAGAAAAAGAAACGCAGAAACACAGCCACAGCTTATTTTAAATTTTTTATGTAAAAAGAAATTAAATAGGTTAAGTTTTGGAGAAGAAATCAGACTACGAAGCGTTAATTTTTTGTAATTTTTATAAGTATTTTCCAGACGAGCTGCAGTTATCTCTATCGCACTCTGCGGGGTTTGTTTGGGCACGCGGCGCGACAGCAATAGATATTATAAATATCTATTTTTCAATTCTCTCGAGCTTAGTGTTTTCTCTTAAAAAAGGGTCTGGTCGGGTCTTCTGGTAAAGGGAATGTAGGTTTGAATTTCCGTTTCCTCTGGTACCTAATTAAGAGCAGTGGGGATTGGGAAATAGTAACTGAAGGAAATCATCCTTTAGTCAATTAGCATATCAGTAACAGATATATTTTAGAGCACTGGAGGGCAAATGTGGATGTTGGTTGTAAGGGTTCGCGAGGTCTACTGTTCTCGCAGAACCACTAGTTATTTTATTTATTATTATCTTGCCCGCGGCTTCGCTCGCGTTAAGAAGTATACAAAATTTCATCCTCTATTTTATCCCTTTGGGGGTAGATTTGATTAAAATCCTTCTTATCTTCTTCTTAGCAGATGCCTACGTTCTAACATCTACCTGCATGCCAAATTTCAGTCCCGATCCCGATCCGTCCAGTGGTTTGAGCTGTGCGTTGATAGATCACTATGTCAGTCAGTCACCTTTGAGTAATGTTAAAGATAACGCAATAATATGTATGTATTGCGGGGTAGACAGAGCCTAGGTCTTTAAGACCTAAAAGCCACGTTTAGCATGTTGATTAGGGTTCCGCTTGCTTGTTTATAGTACAAACACTATATTACTACTGTAATATTTGTCTATTAGAACAGAAACCTAAGTGGATCTCCCTCTACGTTATTTCTTTGCTCTCACAACACAAGCAATGGACACCTATTACCGCATCATGAACCCCAGCGTAAGTAATATCCGGAGGGTAGGTACGTGTCCGGTGATTCCGGGAACCGGGACGCTCTTAAGAAAATTGGAACGTGGGAAAGGTAAGCCTGACCACACTTGTACACGTGTGCCGGGTGAGACCTTCCGGCATTGCGTGTTTCTGGATCCGTAACTAAAAATATTGACCTTCGTCTTAAGGGTAAATACTCTTTGCACAATAATAAAAAAATACTTTAAACATACTTAAATTGTCGAATCCTACCTGTGGCCGAGTTCTTTTTCATCACATATTTTCAATTTTAATAATATACCGAGCATTGTAATGCTATTTAAAAACAATTTCATCATCATCATCAGGTTCTTTTTAGTCTCCACTACAGGAGCACGACCCTCTCTGTACTACTAGAGCCATACTTGGCCAGAGCAGTCAGAGGATTTAAGTAAGTAAAAAGCTTTCTTCAATTTAATCAACTTTTCATCGGATATGAATGAAGTAGAATACCACACTAGTGAATAGTGGGTAGTATTGAAGAAGTACGCATGCTTGAAATGCGTATACCCTACGGGGTAATATGTGATGAGAGCATTCGACGCGGTGATTCGAAGTCACGTTTGGTGAGTATCACACTTAGGGCGTTAACCTAAGGGACGTGGGTTCGAATCCTATCTGTCGCCGAGTTCTTTTTCATCACATATTTTTAATTTGAATAATTTAAACATGTTATTAAAATCGAAGAACCGCCTCTTAAAGCATATTTCGCCTTTATCTCTTGATCCAGCGATTTTCGACAAACCGTGTTGGTCAGAAATGAAATACAAACACCGCAGGGAGCCTAACAGGATTTAGTTTTGGCTCTCTAAACCAAAGAGGAACAATCTACCCATTTCACCTGCATAGTCTTCTAGAAAAAGTTTGGGAAGTGCATTCCTATACCCGCTCGCCGCGCTTTTAGGCACGAAATTAAATCCGCTGAATTCCGCTATACGAATTAATGTTGAACTATATAATAACAATTCTTCGTAAACGAGACTACACAAATACCTACTCATCGCTATCACGATTTAAATGATTTGATAAATTGGTCGTAAGTCAAGGAAAGGACAATTGCACTTAATATATCATTATAATGTATCTCTAAACTTCAAATACTAAATTTAGGGAGATTGAAAAATCTAATAAGACCAATTGAAAATAAGAATTTAAATCTTCCAAGTGGTCTGCTAAAGAGCAAAACCGAAAAGAAGAAATCATTGCATCTGCGAAGCGATCGACTGGTAGCGTGCATTAGCGTCGCTCTTTTTATTCACGTGCTTCCAATCATTGACCACTTACTATAGATCGATCAAATTGCATCTTTGTCCGTTGCGTTGCTGACGTGCAATATTTCAGAAAGTGTCAAATATAAAAGTTGAGACAAGTGATTTTTTTTATGGTATAGGACGGCAAACGAGCAAGCGGGTCACCCGGTGTGAAGTGATCACCGCCGCCCATGGACAACTGACACACCAGGGTGTGACAGGTGCGTTGTCGACCTTTGAAGGAGTTGGGGGAAGGAAATGGAGATGGAAGGGGGAAGGATGGGCCTCCGGCTCTCTCACTAATCGAACGAAGCATAGAAGCGGTAAAAAAGTGTGGTACTTCCCCGGAGAGGCGGCCCATCTATGCTACTAGCAATTCATTTTGCCGGTAACGTGGCTCTACGACGACGTAACTGCAGTTCGCTTATTAAAAATTTAAAGCCCTTTACAGAGCCTATAGAGAAAAGGCCCGCTAAGTTATTATAAGAGAAAAAGATACAGGCTACTGTCAGGAATATAATTTTAAATTCAGTCCTTCCGACTTTGCTTCTTTGGTTTATATAGAAATACTCAATGCTGAACGAAAGTTAATGAATATACAATTTAAATATCTACCACTACAAATGGTGTCCGCCGCGACAACTTAACATGCAAGACACAAAAATGCAGTAGAGCATTTAAAGTAAGGGCTTGAAGAAGAGGATCGATTTAGTAGAAGTAGTAGTTTGCGTTTAAGATTTATGTTTTATCCATTCGTGTTAACATCAAAAATTGGAAAATCGTTTTTTTATTGCATTGTGTGTATCGAGCATTACACACAACGGAAAAAAAACACAATTACCACCCAAAAAATAAAGTTTACAATTATAGGAATTAAAGTTATATATTGAAACAAATAGACGTCTTTAGAGAAACGACACAAAAAGAAACCTGTGTTTCCTGTTGCCTGAAATGTTTACTGATAGAACAAGGTTTTTAACCTTCATAATAAAAATCAAATGTGTTATCCATTTGCATTAGAGTCAATGATTGAGAACTTTAAATTTTATTGCTCTCTGTGAAGAATGCTCGATTTGCCGCCTGAACAAATAAAGCTTAGGCGATACATTGAAATAAATAAAGGCGTCTTGCGAGAGAAGATAAGATAAAAATACAACATATTTGCTGTCTTTTGTATCGGCAGGAATTATCTATTACGTATTTTTTTATTAAAATTTGAAATAGGCATTTGTCTGCCATCTCACCTGATGGTAAGTGACGATGAAGATATAGCCTATCCAAGAGATGCCCATTTATTTTACCTTTGAATGTCCCGGGACTGCACTTGTCTGGGAATACAGATGCAGGCAGTTCATTCCACACCTTAGCTACTCGAACCATAACGGAACTGTCAAAGCGTTTAGTTAGACTCTTTGGTGTTCCAACGATAAAAGGGTGAAATTTCCAACGATAAAAGGGTGAGAGTTTAACTAGCTCAAAGAGCGCTTTCACACACTCTCTAAAATAGATCCTATAAAAAACCGATAGACAAGCGACTTCACGGCGATGCTCCAGGTATTGCAATTTCCTAATTGAGACGCTTTTCATTTTATTTGCGGCGTTCATAGGGTTAACCGGGGTAAAGATAAAATGAAAAGTTCCATCAGTCTATGGTCTAAGAAGAACAAAGACATTGCACTTTTATAGAGATTTCATTTTATTTAAAACGTTACAGCCACGAACCTTCCTCCTTTGGTAAACTACGCGTATACTATAAAATATGTTAAATAATTTATCTCCTATCCAGATTCCCGCATAGATGTACTAAATTCTAGACTAAACACAGCTACGTACCGTCGTCAGTGTAGTTAACGAAGCAGCATCTTCAGAGCTCCGCTGAATTTCAGGCATTTACGATAAACCATGCTTATGACGTAACAAAGAGACATTCTCACAGATTTGTATAAAAAGTAGATGACGCATTTTCCTTGACAAGCGCGCATCGAGTCTTTTCACAATCCTTTGATCATTATGAACGTATAATGTATTTTTTTATAAATAAAAAAAATCGCCTGCTCTTTCTAACGACACTCCTTATAGCTTTCAGCATGATTTTCGTGCTTCATTTACAAAGTATAAAGTAAAAAGGGACAGACTTAACTCAACAATGATTAATTTGACGCTACTAAATGTCAAATGCGATTCATTCAGATTCTTGTAGCACTTTCACATTGTAACACTTCGTACAGCAGGATTGTGGAAAGGGCGTGGAATTTTGAGAGTCGGTAACGCATCAGCACCTCCTCTGGTGTTGCAGATGTCCATGGGTGACCACTTTCCATCAGGTGGCTCGTCTGCTCGTTTGCCGTCAAAGACATAAAAAAAATAACCAGGCTCCCATTCCGAGGTTTTCTCTGCATGCTATGAGTTATTATATATTTGGGATCTTTCATAAGACGTATTTACAGGTATCTTAAGAGTCGGCAACGCATCACCACCTCTAATTTTACAGATGTCCAGATGTGTGTATTTGTCTTAAATTTGTCAGATTCTTAACCTAATAAAAATGTGATACAGCTTCTTCGTATTTGCGATGCTTAATGCCTTGGTTAATGCATTTGCGATACGGTGGCAATGATTAATAATAATAATAATGTGACTCAAAAAGAGATACAAATAATAATAATATAACACTTTATTGTACCAGAAAATACAAAAAGAATATAATATATGAAATACAAGATGCACAATAGGCGGCCTTATCGCTAATGCAATCTCTTACAGGCAACCTTACGAATTGTATAACAAAATAGTAATAACTGACACCGTATCGTAAAAGAATTTTCCCGTAAAGTTATGGGACTCCAAATAAGTGCTGGTTGCCAAGTCCATGGAGAACACCTGTAGACAAGCTGACGTCACAACCCGACGTCACAATTTCACAGCATCCAAGCACGGCCTTCCGAAGCAGCCATGCATTCACTTTCGACGCCGAGTTGGCTGCCGGCCAGCTATTGTTTAGTTTGGACTCGGGGAGCATATTGTATTATTTGTTAACGTGACTATAAATGTCCTCTTTGCTATACTTTTTCTTCTCTCTTTGATATTTAAGAGTTACTTTTGCCAGTTTTTATGTGTGCCAATCAAGGCACATATTAAGCGCCCAAAAAAAAGGTGGAGGTTCTGAAATCGGTTTTTGAGAACCTCCTTCTTAACAAAAAAAAAACAAACCAATTGGAAATATTTTTTTGTTTGAAAGGGTGTGCTTTAAAGTTAGTCACATTTAAATTTCATCACAATCGGTTCAGTAGTTTGATTGAAGTCTGTTTTTTTAAATGAAGAAAGAAGAAGTCGGAAAATAAAGGAGTGGTTTGCCATTTCCTTCTCTATTACACACAATAGTGACTTGAATTCAATAAAAATGAACACTTTGAGGCTTATATCACCATAAATCACGATGGGATACCTTAATGTTCAGGAACGTATATATGAAGAAGCTGAAAATATTTCTGATAGACCTATCCAACGACACCGACAGTTACGACGACAGCGACCGAAATATTTTAATTTAATTTCACCATTTTTTTCGCGTGATGTGATGTGTAACCATACAAAATAAAGCTTCCGAACAACTCTGACACTAGGTGTGCATGGTCGATTGACCGTGTCACCTACACGAAATGATGATGATGCAAAATAAAGAGACATGGCGAAACTATATTTCCATGTCTACCCTTAAAAATGATTTTACCATCTATTCTCTCAAATCTAGACATTTTATAAAGCATTTTAAAACCATTTTTCCAATAAAGATCCGCGGCGGCGGAACTCGCCTGACCCAGTTCTAAAAATAGCTAAAATCACTCTTTCGTACATTTTGGTGCACCATTGTAGGATTGCATTAGGGCACAGCTATTTTCTGCACTTGACTCGCAATGCAGAACCGAGGGTCGCATCGCACGTCTTCCTCATTATTTCTTAAAGCCGGTAGCTCCTTACCGCATACCCTACTTGCATATGCTTTGAATGCTGTGTAGCGCACTTCACTTACCTTTGTTCCATGTGTGCTGAATTCTTTGCAACTATTAAAGACTCTAACTTTACTCTCTAAGATTCATCATCATCATCAGGTCCTTTTTAGTCTCCACTGCAGGAGCATGACCCTCTCTGTACTACTAGAGCCATACTTGGCCAGAGCCAGCGGACTTGGCCTACACTCTCCACGCTGGCCAGGCGGGTTGGAGAGGTCTCACAGATGTTTATAAGCTTTGTTTGGCTTGTATTTCCTAAGTCGCCTTCTACGACATCCACGGGAAGACTTGGGATTGGTCCTGTTCTACTCTGCCGGATACCACACGGCTAAGAATATACTCATCGAACCATAGATTTAAAAAAAAATTGCACTTCATACTTATATGCATCGAACACATAAAATGTGTAATGTGGCGCTTGTGTGGTACTGCCAAACACTATTGCCGTTTAACCTATGGACCATCATTATCATCATAATCATCATTTTAAAAGCCCACTACTAAAACAAAGGCTTCCCTCAAAGATACTTCGTTCCATGAGAAGACATTGCCACTCTCACCACGCCTAGTTGGCGAGCGCAGTTTCTTTGGCTACTTGTGCTACCAACGGTGCTGCTCATCGGAAGCATTCTAAGCTGGGGAAGGATAGGATTTGTTGGATTTATTTATTTATTTATTTAGTACGTAAAACAGTTTACAATCGTTACAGCATTAAAATTACAAGAAAAAATTTAGTATAGACTAGACTGTACCCCAAAACATACGCACACAAATAGATTATATATAATAGGTAACACAAACACATTAACAAACACGCAGCCAAAGAGTAAAACTAACAAAAAACAAATGCAATATAACAATGATTACAACTTACAACCAAACAGACACAGAAGAGAAAGAAAAGAAGGAACAAGTAACTATAAAAGCAAAGAGTAAGACTAACCGTCGAGGAGTGTAAAAATTGCTGATTTAAAACTACTGACACCTGAACCGTAGATATCCAGATCATTCTTAATCGCGATATTGTTGTATGACCTACACATACGAGCGATAGGATTATAAAATGATGTGTTGTTTGTACACTTGTAAACAAAAGATGGGATTTGGAAAGGGAATGAAAGTATTGGGATACAACTCACTCGGATAAATGGGGGGAAAGCTAGTTGAAGCTCGGGAAGCCGGGCGCGCGTACCCTATGCCATTCCTGCAACCACCGGACAGGTAGTTGAGGAAGTCACCCCTGATGATATTCATAGGTAATTAATAAATCAATTTGACAGCCTCCGTGGTCCAGTGGTTAAGGCGTTTGCCTGTTGACCCGGGGGTCGTGGGTTCGATTCCCACCGGAATCATACTTTGTTTAGTTCTTTCCAGTTTGGTTAGGACATTGCAGGCTTGAATCACCTGATTGTCTGATAATAAGGATGATTCCGTGCTTCGAAAGGCACGTAAAGCCGGTGGTCCCGGTTGCCATCTGGTGGTAGTCGTTAAAGGAACAACGTCAGAGGCCGAGAGGCGGTTTCGAAGAACTCTGACACCAGGGTGTGCATAGTCGATTGACTGTGACACCAACTCGAAATGATGATGATGATGATTAATAAATCCGGCCAAGTGCGACTCGCACATACTAAGGGTGCGTACTCCTTATGCGTCGTAAACTACACAAAATGGATTTATCGCTTGCAACGATAAATCCGCGCCGCATCCATTCTGTGTCATTTACGACACATCTCTTTCATACATTTTGTACGAACAAGATTTGAAGGGACAACAAATCCAATCCACATCCACTTCGTATCTTACGTCGCTTCCCGGCGGAGCGACAAAGCGTAGCGTAACTGGGGAGAAATGTGGAGTTCATACGCATAGTTGTAATGTTGATACCTACGTTATAGCTCCTCCCTCCGCGTCCCGGTTTTATATGAATTTTTAAACTAGTTTGCAACTCCCTGTCCACTGAAGAGGAGCGGAAATTTTATGAAATTCTATTGGTGGATTATTACCTCGCTCGCCGCTTTGTGACCTCACTCCGCTCCAGTGGACAGGCAGCCTAATGATTACATCCGCTGGGAAATAGGCTTCTCTGATTTTACTCTAAAAATATTGCTTTCTTTTCTTCAAAAATCATTCGTACTCCAGTGAACGTGTATGCAAAATTTCATGATGATCGGTTCAGTAGTTACGGCCTGAAAGCGTAACAAACAAACAAACGAACTCATTTTTGCATTTATAATATTAGTAAGGATGAGAACCAAATCCGAGATCATGTTAGCCTAGCCAGCCGTGTCGCCATAATAGTCCAGCGAAGTGGCAGTTAATAGTCAATTTGTCCGCTCAGTTATTTAGACCGCACTAATGCAGGCACGTCTAAGTCCGGGGCAGACTTAGCTCTAATCCAGAATTAACTAGATTTCGCAGGCAGCCGATCTAGGGGCGGACTAGCTGGAGTACTAATGGAACTTTAGTACTATCATTACATACATAGATTGTTTTTGCGCAATAATGCGCAAAAGGTGTGCGTCCCTGGTGCACACGGTGCGGGAGAGCAACAACAGCATCCTGCGCATGATCGCTGGCAGATTGGATTGCGTTTACGTAAACTTTACGTCGTAAATACGTCGTAAAGCATTGCTGCACTTTAGCCGGGGAAATGGTGCAGGAGTGGTCTGCACAATAAATAATTAAGTGTTTTTCTACATAGTTATAAGTATACTAACATTATGAGTCACGGTCACGTGAATAAATAATTTTTCATTTATCAATTCATTCATAGTACAAAACAGAGTCGCTTTCCCCCTCTCTGTCTGTCCTATGTATGCATATTTAAAACTACGCAACGGAAAATGCGGCTTTTCAAGGTGCTTCAAGAGGAATTTTTTTATGTACAGTCGGGGGCAGATAAAACTGACCCCTCTAACAACGGAGTTTAAATTGTAGGAGGTCACATTTATCTGTCCCCGACTGAACATTGCGAAGCCGGGATCCGGGTCGCTAGTTATGTATAAAACGGGTCCAGTAAGGGTGTACAGTAAGGTCGTTGCAAGAAGTACTTGACGTTCCTTATTACACGATAACTGCCAGGTAGTTCTAGTTAACGGTGATTTTCTTTGGCGTAAAATTCATTTTGTTAACATTTTTTGATAGAAAAAACTATTTTAAGAGTCAGTTATAAGATTTGATCCGAAAAAATATATATACACTAGCTTTCGCCCGCGGCTCCGCCCGCGTTATGTCGATCCCTCGGGAATAGTACTTTTTCCGGGATAAAAGGTAGCCTATGTCCTTCTCCGAACTCCAGAGAACTTGTATGCAAAATTTCATGATGATCGGTTCAGTAGTTACGGCATGAAAGCGTAACAAACAAACAAATAAACAAACTCACTTTCGCATTTATAATACCATACACCCATCGCAGTAAGTGTAAAAAAATGATGTGTGTAATGAAAACGTACTTTGTAAATGTCGACCTAAGCCTGACCCCTGCCTGAAACGTGTTAAAACAGTTCGTTGTCAAATTAACCGTCCCCTGTCGCGAAATCTATTTGAGTGTTGTGCAACCATCACGTTGGGATACACCCGAGCAAACGTGAGACGCTTGCGAGATAAGCGTATTTGTGTAACAGTGTATTTATATCATCATCATCCTTATCCTTACTTATATATATTATAATCCTAACTAATATTATAAATGCGAAAGTGAGTTTGTTTGTTTGTTTGTTACGCTTTCACGCCGTAACTACTGAACCGATCCTCATAAAATTTTGCATACAAGTTCTCTGGAGTACGGAGAAGGACATAGGCTGCCTAGGGATCGACATTGACGCGGGCGGAGCTGCGGGCGAAAACTAGTATATTTATATTTATATCGTGCTTCAGAAGGCACGTTAAGCCTTTGGTCCCGGCTGCAATCTGGTAGTCGTTAAAGGAACCACGTCAGAGGCCGAGAGGCGGTTCCGAAGAACTCTGACATCAGGGTGTGCATGGTCGATTGACCGTGACACCTACACGAAATGATGATGATGTATTTATATAAGTCTGACTATAAAACACACTGCTCCGCGCCAAAATAAGAATATTTTTTTAATTATAAATAGTAACGAGCAAGCGGGTCACCTGATGGTAAGTGATAACCGCTACCCATGGACAACTGCAACACTAGGCTGTGACAGATGCGTTGTCGGCTTTTCAAGGAGTCGGGGGAAGGATATGGGGAGGGGAAGGGGGAAGGATTAGCCTCCGGCTCTTTCACTCACCGAACAAAGCATAGAAGCGGTAAAGCTCCTACTCAGTCGTCGATTTTCTGTGATAGTGTGGTACTTCCCCGGACGAGCCGGCCCATTCATGCTACTAGCAATTCATTTTGCCGGTAGTGGGCTCTACCACGACTTAAGACTTTCCGAAACTGAGTTAGACTCGCATGCAGGGTGCTTGCGGCACTAGCGTAAGGAAAACTTTAGTCTTACATTATTACTAGCTTTTGCCCGCGGCTGCGCCCGCGTTAATTTCGATTCCTCGGGAACAGTAAGATTTCCTGGAATGAAAAGTGTCCTTTCCCGGGCCTCATACTACCTCCATATCAAATTTCATCCAAATTGGTTCAATGGTTGAATCCCACTGGGCTATTATCCTCCTTCAGATTTGCATTATGTTTGCAAAGTAACACAGCTAGCTTCCGACACAATTCTGTATTACTAAGCATACATTGTTAGTCTAAATGATGTTTAGTGCTGAGTGACAGAGAACTCTCAACCAAGACGACTTTCACATTGTGCTGTTGACTAAGGAGAGGAGAACAGCGAGTACTTTTACAATCGTGTCATAAAAGGGCGTGAATCGTATCTCGGAGTGTCGTAAGTGATTGATTTGCATCACAGAACAAAAAAGACATTAGAAATGGCAAGGGGGCGTGGCACGCGCGCCGGCAATGCGCTCGATCAGCTTACTTGAATCACCTAAATATCCCGCGACCGTCAAAGGAACAAAAGTGAGATTTACGTGAATAAATAATCCAAAAAGGCCGACGTTTGCTATTCTAACGTGTAAAGTAAGACTAATCACCGGTAAAGTAATGTGTTGCGTTAGTAGTATGCGTGAAATGAGGCAATGCTGTTTTCATAGAAATCACGCGTGATAACACTTCTAATGTGTTTGTTGATCTGTAATTTGCATGGTCTACAGGTCTTGTGTGCAACGGTACAAATTCCACTTCGAAATATCACGATTGTAGTCATTCAAATGCTGGCAAACAGCGATATAATACTTAAGTTTCATCGTCAATTCATTTCAGTATCGCATACATACTTGTGGATATAGTTCAGAAATAGCTCAAACGCCTAAAATCTTTGGTTTTACGCAAACGCGTTCTTGTATTTTTTCAATGAATACTCGTGTCGACCATTGAAAAAGCGAGGACCAGGAACAGCGCTCTCCACCTAGTTGACTACTTTCAAATAAGAACTAAAACAAGCCCAAGTAGACGCCAGCACAGCTTAAGATCGTGCAAACTGGAAAAGAAGAACAAGGAAGGCCGACCCCAAGTAGATAGGGATAGGTTTAGAGAAAATAAAAACTCGTGTCAGACCGTCTGCTCGCCTAATGTGAACTACAGTACTTTTCTTAAGGAACTCTCGACCCCGCTGAAATCCTGCGAAACAGACGCCATTGTGTGGAGACCTACCATCTTAGGTTGAGGATACAAAGCAGGCACAAAATCTAAATTATTTACTTTTCAGACGTGTTGATTATAAACGCAATATTTTTAAATCTATGATTATATATCTGTGTGTTGTCTCCTTTGAATGGAGTTCACTTGTTCAATAGTTTCAAATGGATTTTCTATCCTTACAATATTATAAATGCGAAAGTGAGTTTAAACGCTTTCACGTCGTAACTACTGAATTGATCATCATGAAATTTGGCACACAAGATCTCTGGAGTACAGAAAAGGACATAGGCTACCTTTTATCCCGGGAAAAAGTACTATTCCCGAGGGATCTAAATTGACGCGGGCGGAGCCGCGGGCGAAAGCTAGTAGTATAATAAAAACGCTTCTAGTGTACAAATTCAGTTTACATGGATCAGATTATAACAAACTCAGGGGTAAACTACAGACCAAAGGTACTTAAAGGACCCAAACCACTCCACGTAACAAAATTTCAAATACGTATTTCTGTTTTAACTTCCGATTAGGTCTGTTATCGGTGCCACCGCCAATGAAAACCCTCCTTAGTTTCAAATTAGCCGGCAGCGCCGTCAAACTCTGTATAGCGGCACAATCGTCTCTGTTCAGCCGGATCATTCTTAAAGAGATTGAAGATTTTGCGTGGATTAATAACGTCATCTACTACAGACTTGCGTACTCAATTGGGCTGAGATTTTTAGGAAAGAAATGTAAGAATATTTTTATAAGTAATTGTGTAATGTAGTTATTTAATTAAAACCAAGGGATGGCACGATAACACTTTTAAGTATTTTAATATTGTTTCACAAATAGATCCCTATGAGCTCAGTCTCTCAGTTAATCTGACAGTAGCTCTTACAATGCACAGAATACACATATTTGTCTGAAGGCCGTGACATTGACACATTGTTGACATTGACATGTCTCGATACTACAAAATGTAAGGTGGAATGTAAAATGTACAGTGCGGCTTGAACAACAAACAAATACCGAAAGCTTACCAAAAAGTTTATCCTGGCTCTTTTGACTTGCCTTTAAACAGGCTGATTATGAAACTATGCCCACGACTCCGTTCGCGTTTGTATGGGAGCCACGTCTTATAATAACTGGAGAAAAAAATAAGTAGCATATCCTGTGTCACGGACGTCTAAATGTTTATCTACGAAGTTTCATAAAACTCAGTTAATTCGTTTAAAAGTTATGCAGGAACATATATACAAAAAAATCTATAAATGGTCAATTTAGTTTCAATATCATGTATAGAGCTTACAAACACGATATCTCTGAAAACAAAGTAACTTACTTCACTACCAAGCCTTACAGATTTATTATTAGTATCGATGAATACAACACATAAATAAGTAAGGAAAAAAACGAAGAATGAAAAAAGCTATTCCATTAGCTATTAGTCAATGATTATTTTCCATGTCTTTAAATAAGTAAAAACACAATATCCCACAACCATTGTACACGTGGGAGGAAATTTCCCTCAATATGAAGCTTAATATAGCTTATCGTTGTAAATATACCTGCTGTCGCCAACGCAAAAATGGCAATTTAATTAACTGGCTAAGCGACCGATTGGCGATAAGTGCGGACGCAGCCGTCACACGATAACAGTTATCAATAGCTATCTACTCACAATGTATTCTTATAGTAACCGACGTCCCAACTCGATTTTCTGATGTAAAACATGGTGTTTGGAAGCATAGATTAAAAAAACCGGCCAAGTGCGAGTCGGACTCGCGCACGAAGACTTCCGTACTTTGTATTGGAGCCCCCTTTAATATAAATTATTTATTTTTTAAAAATCTACCTGTTGCTGTTGCCGTGGGAGGAAATTTCCCTCAATATGAAGCTTAATATAGCTTATCGTTGTAAATATACCTGCTGTCGCCAACGCAAAAATGGCAATTTAATTAACTGGCTAAGCGACCGATTGGCGATAAGTGCGGACGCAGCCGTCACACGATAACAGTTATCAATACCTATCTACTCACAATGTATTCTTATAGTAACCGACGTCCCAACTCGATTTTCTGAAGTAAAACATGTTGTTTGGAAGCATAGATTAAAAAAACCGGCCAAGTGCGAGTCGGACTCGCGCACGAAGACTTCCGTACTTTGTATTGTAGCCCCCTTTAATATAAATTATTTATTTTTTAAAAATCTACCTGTTGCCGTTATCAATATCGAGCCAAAACAAACGAAAAATCCCGTTTGTTGTATGGGAGCCCCCTTAAATATTTATTTTATTCTGTTTATTGTTATAGCAGCTACAGAAATACATCATCTGTGAAAATTTCGACTGTCTAACTATCACGGTTCATAAGATACAACCTGGTGACAGACGGACAGCGGAGCGATATTAATAGGGATAGTAATAAAATTCCGTGTTTACCCGTTGGGTACGGAATTCTAAAAACATGACCTATTGTAGGTCATGTTTTTAGAATTCCGGAGAATACGGAGGCCGTAGAACACAAATAAATTACTTTCTTTCACGTAGAAACAAATTTAATTCAGTCAAAGATTGTGATTTACTAGTTCTAGGCGCTAAATTCAATCTCAATCTTCCACGCCGGTCTGGGAGAAAAGAAAAAACGTAGAATGTACCAGCTGCTTCTCTTTCTGCGCAGATCATAAACGTCGATCGAAGTAACATGCAAAATTTCGAGGAATCATGTTAATAGGCGATGCGGCTAGCAACCCACAACCCATACTATATAAATAGAGTAAGTGAATGAATAAATAAATAAATAAAAAAAAAATTTTGCTTCCGTTTTCCACCTAATGCCCACCAACATGCTTAACGTGGCCTTCGGGTCTTAGACCTAGGCTCTGATACTATGTATAATCTGTTACTTGCAAATATACAATGTGTTAGCCGTGTGGTATCCGGCAGAGTAGAATAGGACCACTCCAAGTCTTCCCGTGGATGTCGTAGAAGGCGACTTAGGAAATACAAGCTAAACAAAGCTTATAAACATCTAAGAGACCTCTCCAACCCGTCTGGCCAGCGTGGAGAGTGTAGGCCAAGTCCTCTGGCTGCTCTGGCCAAGTATGGCCGTAGTAGTACAGAGAGGGTCGTGCTCCTGTAGTGGAGACTAAAAAGGACCTGATGATGATGATGTACAATGTGTTTATCGCATATACGGCGTTACGCCGAGAGCCTAGTCTAATAATCAGTATTCGGCGAAATCACTATTCGTGGCCACTCTAAATACATAACTAGTGATTCCGTGAGCTGTAGAGCTCGCAAGTCTTATCACAGCGAACCCGTCCTATGGTCCTCAGTGCCATTTCCGCCATTTAAAAAAAAAAACCAAAACCTACATCAACAAAAAAACTATGTAATACCGGTTCAGCTCACAAGGCTAATTCATTCATTCATTTCGAGTAGGTGGTGGTTCCTTTAACGACTAACAGATGGCAGCTGGGACCAACGGCTTAACGTGCCTTCCGAAGCTCGGAATCATCTTTATTATCAAACAATCAGGTGATTCAAGCCTTCAATGTCCTAACCAAACTGGAAACAACTAAACAAAGTATGCTTACCGTGGGAATCGAACCCACGACCCCCCGGGTCTACAGGTAAACGCCTTATCCACTGGACCACGGAGGCAGTAGCACAAGGCTAATGACAGGGCAGTGGCCGTGTCCACATATTGGGCAAACTTACTATAACTAGTCATCATCAATCATTTCGAGTAGGTGTCACGGTCAATCAACCATGCACAGGGTGTCAGAGTTGTTCGGGACCGCCTCTCGGCCTCTGACGTGGGCGTGACTATAACTAGTAAAAAGAAATTAGAACTCGAAAAGAAGAAGCTCACAAAAACAGCCAAACAGCGGGAAGGGCCGACATACGAAAGATTTTTGCCTAAGCTAAAGACGGAGACGCTTCGCGCTCGCAAAGTCATATTATTACAGCCATAAAGATAAAGAGTATTTAGTTGCACACACATGTGTAAATAACATTAAATGGATCCTTACTTAATATTATAAATGCGAAAGTGAGTTTATTTGTTTGTTACGCTTTCACGTCGTAACTTCTGAACCAATCATCATGAAATTTTGCATACAAGTTCTCTGAAGTGCGGAGAAGGACATAGGCTACCTTTTATCCCGGGAATAGGTACTATTCCCGAGGGATCGACACTGACGCGGGCGGAGCCGCGGGCAAAAGCTAGTCCTTACTAATATTATAAATGCGAAAGTGAGTTTGTTTGTTTGTTACGCTTTCACGCCGTAACTACTGAACCGATCATCATGAAATTTTGCATACAAATTCTCTGGAGTGCGGAGAAGGACATAGGCTACCTTTTATCCCGGGAAAAAGTACTATCCCCGAGGGATCAACATTGACGCGGGCGGAGCCGCGGGCGAAAGCTAGTATGCTATAAAAAGACCGACATGTTTACCATTACTGGTGTGCAAGTTCATATAAGTTCAGATGGCATGCAATTTAATTAAAAAAATTACAATTTAAAAAGCTAGATTACAAGAGCGCTGGTCTAATGAACTGCTATTGTTCTGTTGTTCATTTCACATTGTTTTCCAGCGGTTGCGATACTTGCGATGTATGGACGCGGGGCGGGGGTTCCCCTCCCCCGTCCCGCGTCGAGACAATGCAATTATCTATGTAGCTTTGTAATTGTAGTTGAATAGTGTCACTGAGTTTACAGTTAATTTACAGAATCCCTCTTTTACAAGATTTTATTTAGTTTCATCCGTCCCGATGATTGTCTGTAAATCTTGCAAGTTAAATTTGATACACTCGTGGTGACTGATTCAGCTAAAATTTTGGATGCATTTGTTAATTAGATAACAATACAGTATTATGGAATCGTTGCGCTGGTCTGATGATAAATAATAAATATATACGGACAAATCACACAGATTGAGCTAGCCCCAAAGTAAGTTCGAGACTTGTGTCGAGGGATACTAACTCAACGATACTATATTTTATAACAAATACATATATAGATAAACATCCAAGACCCAGGCCAATCTGAAAAGGATCATTTTCCATCTTGACCTGACCGGGGACCGAACCCGGGCACCTTGTGTCGCAGGCTGGCGTGTTAACCACTGCGCCACGGAGCTCGCCTAATGGAGATGATGGTAATGATGGAATCGGAAAATGGCTAAAGGAACTCTTAAACTAAACAAGGTATACCAATTGTGTTTGGGCTCATTTGACTCGTCTTGGAAAGCACTTCACAGTGTGTACTCCTTTATAATAAAAGCTTGTTACAAAAAAGTAATTTTTGCAAAAAAAAAACTTGTTAAATGTCTTTTTATTGCCTCATTAAACATTTCTGTAGTGGCGTTTATGGTGAGCTTAAATAGAAACAACCCCTAGGACTTGGTTCCCCTTGGAAGAAGTTCTCGAAATGACATCATTTAAGAAAGCAATTTAAACTGTGATGTGATTTGGCGGAAGTTTTAACAGCCGGTTGCCTGCTTTCTCCAGATTCTTCGCCAGCCTGAATCATATCACATCATGAATGCTGTCATAAGAGCAGACACCGGGCCTGGCTTGTACTGTGTATAATCAATGTTCTACCTATCTATAAGTAATGTACTCGCCAAACCTATTTAATCGTGTGCTATTCTAAAATATAGAGAGTTTATTCGAGCAGCCTGTGGTATCATTTCTCTCCCGAATACCTTCGTCCTTTATAGGCTACAACCGGGAAAAATTATGAGGTGATGATGAACTACAAATACGGATTTCTACTTCTCGATAGAAAATAAAATAAAGAACACTAAATTATCACAAAACTCACGTGCAACAAACCAGACACGATAAAGTAATAACAGCGAAATGCTGTACTTTTTGCATCATTAGCAAACCATTTAAAGCTCAAATTAGCGTGGCAGCGAGCCCGGCGTCTCACTCGTTAGCATTTGTCGTGATACTGGTTATTATTAAGGTGTTGCCGTGGAATCAATACTAATAATCCTTATCCTTACTAATATACTTATACTATTACTAATATTACTAATTACTAATATATTATATATATATATAATATTATATTATATTATAAATTATAAATGCGAAAGTGAGTTTGTTTGTTTATTTGTTAGTTTGTTTGTTTGTTTGTTTGTTTGTTACGCTTTCACGCCGTAACTACTGAACCGATCATCATGAAATTTTGCATACAAGTTCTCTGGAGTACGGAGAAGGACATAGGCTACCTTTTATCCCGGGAAAAAGTACCAATCTCGAGGGATCGACATAGACGCGGGCGGAGCCGCGGGCGAAAGCTAGTAAGCTATAAACATGATACTAAATTAACGATTTATAGATCACTAGCTTTCGCCCGCGGCTCCGCCCGCGTCAATGTCGATCCCTTGGGAACTTTTTCCCGGAATAAAATGTACCCTATGTCCTTCTCCGTACCCCAGATAACGTGTATGCAAAATTTCATGAGGTTCAGTAGTTACAACGTGAAAGCGTAACAAACAAACAAATATACAAACAAAGAAACTCACTGTCGCATTTATAATATTAGTTAGGATTAGGATTTTCAATCTTGACCTGAGCTCCGTGGCAGCCTGGCCTGATTTTGTAAGTAAATAGAATATTTAATGTTATTTTGTGCTCAATGTCTAACAATCTGGTACTAAAACAGCAATTTATCTTATTACAGCACAGTTTTGAAACATCGTAGCAAACTGCTACGAGAGTGCTACAATTATGGTAGCAACGTCGACGTTCCGTAACACTAATTTAATTAACAGATGCAGTAAATGAGAGCAATTATCTCTTAAATCATAGCAATTGGCACTCGAAATTGTACTGTACGTTCTCACATTTCTTTATCTAAAAAGGAAAAGAAACGTCGTAGCAAACCGCTACGAGTGCTACAATTCTCGTAGCAGCGTAGCCGTTCCGTAGCGCTAATTTAATTTACAGTATTTCAAGTGTGCTTTGCACATTCCTTTAATTGAAAGTTGCAGTAAAATGTCAATACTTATTAAAACACTAGCTGTTGCCCGCGACTTTCGACGGCAATTTCTGTTATTATGATTAGTTAGGTTTTTTCTTAATTTACTCGTTTTCAAAAGTTTTTTTTATTGATACTTGGCTCCTGTTAGCCACAGCGTGATGTTTTATAGCCTAAAGCCTTCCTCAATAAATGGACTATCCAACACAAAAAAAATTTTCCAATTTGAACCAGTAGTTCCTGAGATTAGCGCGTTCAAACAAACAAACATACAAACAAAGAAACTCTTCAGCTTTATAATATTAGTATAGAAGTATAGATAAGATAGGGAAGGGACTTAAAGTGTTGTTTATAAGTCCCTCACCGTCGGTTTTCTAGTGCGTATTGTAAACAAGTGTGTTTGTTTATTCAATACGAATTCATGAATAAATCCCGCACAAATAAAAGTATCGTGCATTGATTTGGAAAGCAAATACGGCTGCGGCTTTGCTGCAAGCGGATGGCAATTTTGTACAAATTATTTGAAAGTGAACGCGAAGTATTTTTCGACCAGAATTAGTATACATTCGTTTCATCCATAAGGTACATGTAATCCTTTCTCTCAGCTTCATCTCTCATTTGTCGCGCTGCAGCATTGGGTTATGGTACATTATGTTAAATTTTCCTTATGAATCATTTGTTAACTAACACTAAAATCACAGTTAATTTGGCGGAATATATAAATAATCCTAATTTTACTTCAAAATCTAACTATTCTAGTCAGTAGCGGACGGAAAATACAGTTAATAAAAGTATAGACATACAGGCTGTCATAGCCCAGGGTTTCGAAGGACCAAGCACATAACCGGGCTCAGGATGAGGACTAATCAACGGAACCATGACTGATAGCAAACAAACCTGCATTCAGATTAGAGATAAACATAGCCTGCCATTTGGTCTCTAGGTTGAGCCTACGTCAAAACTATTTAAAACTACTTGATTAAGCAGTAACATTAAATTACTTTTAAGAACAACCACAACACAGACATAGTGCATAGAAAGCTTATTAATTGGCAATTTTTTTAATTTTCCTTCCTTGGCCGGAAGTACATGTTAGAAAAAATAAAAGGCCTAGACCAAAACTATTGTTAACTATTTCCGTGTGCGTACCATGACGTTACATTAAGAGAAACTGCATGAGCTACGACATACGGCTTGCATGACGTGCACGTAGTATTAATTATTAAGCCACGAAATCAGATATTTGTCCTATTTGTACTAAGCAGGAAGAACCTGTTAAGAAACGATAATCCTAGCTAATATTATAAATGCGAAAGTTTGTTTGTGACGCCTTCACGCCCTGTCTACTGAACCGATCGTCATGAAAAAAGGAGAAGGACATAAGGTACATTTTATCCCGAGGAAAAGTACTGTTCCTGAGGGATTGACATTGACGCGGGCGGAGCCGCGGGTAAAAAATAGACTTTTATATAAAAAAACCTACTTTAATCAAACTACTGAACTGATTGTGATAAAATTTAAATGGGGCCAAGTTTAAAAGGCATACCCTTTCAAACAAAGACATATTTTTTAAAAATCGTTTCAAAAATGACGGAGTTCTGTAGCAACAAACATGAAAAAAACACACAACCGAATTGATAACCTAGTCTTTTTTTTTTTGAAGTCGGTTAATAATAAACATGAGCAAAAACGCTACGATTCTTAATAATTTAGCGCGCGCAGTAAATCTGGTTATTTGCTATGTTTTACGGCCAGACCCGCGGCGGTGCAGAAACGCTTAAATTACCGGTTTTATTCTTTAATGTGTATGTTATGTCTTCGCCCTTTTATAGCTCTATATCTCATATAAGAATGATATTGAAACAATAATATAATTATTATACTAAATAACTAATTCCATGTAATTCCCAACTTATAATCAACCACGTCACTAATATAATACCAATAAGTTATTTTTCTTTTTTAATAGTTGGCAAAACAGTGTAAAGTGCGATAGCGCTCTTTGAGCTAGTAGAACCCTCACCATTCTTCCATCGGACTACGAGACGCAAAAATAAATTTCACCCTTTTATCGTTCGAATTCAAAATTCAAAACGTTTATTCAATATAGGTTTCTTTGAACACTTATTAATTGTCATATTTCACTTCTCAACAATTGTTGACGTCAAAAATTTACATATGGCTAAGTTTAACGCCGCTTCCAAAGCGGAGTGCAGAAGAAGCGGCAACAAACTGCACAGCGCATTTTCTCCAAGGACGACAACTCACAATTTATGAAAATCTTAGAAATTAAGTATGTGGACTGAGTATACATTGGTATATTTAATGTCATGTTAGAATTGAATTTAAAAAATAATGTCATATTATTGAAATTAATAACACCGAAATAAAAAAAAAATGTCAAATTATGTACCTACTAAAATAAAAATAAAAAAGTCATCTTGAAAAATAACACGTACAGAATGTACCACACATTATAGTCATATAAATACAGAATTACGAGGCGTCCGCGCCAAGCTCGAAGCAAGAATACCAAAGAGTCTAACTAAACGCTTTGACAGTTCTTTTTTGGTTCGAGTAGCTAAGGTGTGGAATGAATTGCCTGCATCTATATTCCCAGCCAAGTACAGTACCGGGACATTCAAAAGAATAAATGGGTATCTCTTGGATAGGTATGTAACATCCTCGACTTCATCGTCACTTACCATCAGGTGAGATGGGAGACAAAAGCTCACTTCAATACTTAGTAAAAAACTATTTCTTACTTAGTTATAGAGACATATAAAAAGCTTTTTGTCCCATAGCTTTTCGCTCGTAAAATCGCTACTTCTCGTCACTGTGTCCGCTGACTTACATTTAAATCTGAATATAATGAATGAGAACCGAGTTGTATTTATAACTACGGGATCCGCGGATGATACAACGTTGAGTTTCATTAGGAGATTAGAATATAAACCAAGTAATTACGTGTATTGGTTTATATAAATGTATTCATATATTAAATTAGAATTTTCATGAGTAATGTAATAGAAACATCTGTGGCGCTCTTGTCAAACCCCAGGTTTTGCAGTAGTCTATGGGTAGCGGTGATAGCTTACCATAAAAACTTGTCATAAAAATAAAATTATGGCTGAATAAATACCTCAACTGAAGTGTAGTGAATCCTTAACTCTGTTTTTAAGGCATAGCTGACGAACATACCTGTAACAAATCAAAATAAAAGATTAGCTGTTAATATAATAAAATCAAAATTATTACAAGCATTTCGAAATTAAAGATAGTTAACACATGTAAGTCATCAAAATATTTACCTACTGATATTTAAATAAATATATACGGACAAATCATACAGATTGAGCTAGCCCCAAAATATGTTCGAGACTTGTGTTATGGGATACTAACTCAACGATACTATATTTTATAACAAATACATATATAGATACACATCCAAGACCCAGGCCAACCTGAAAAAGATCATTTTCCATCTTGACCTGGCCGGGGATCGAACCCGGTCACTCCGTGTCGCAGGCTGGCGTGTTGACCGCTGCGCCGCGGAGCTAGTCATATTTATACACTAATAGAAGCGAAAGTGGCTCATTGGTTTAAGAGCGTGACCTATGTATAAGCGACAGGTTCAGGGGTAAAACTTCACCCCGCCCGACCTGTACCTATGTCATAATTCAATCTGACTCAAGAACAATCATGTTGGTGACGGAAAACATCACTCCATTATATTCTGCCATAATAATAATTATAATTTCGAGTAGGTGTCACGGTCAATCGACCATGCACACCTTCTTTCTGCCAGAAAAAGTGTGCCTTACTTTCCCCACCGTCTTTTTCTTTTCGTCACCGTCAAGAGCCTAGCTCTAAAATTTCATACATAGTATCACGTCTTTTTCCCTTGCGGGGTAGACAGACCCTAGGTCTATAAGACCTTATGGCCACATTTAGCATGTTGGAGTGCGTGTAGATGGAAAACGGAATCAAAATAGTGATGGGTTGCTAGCCGCATCGCCTATTCATATGATTCCGTCGATTTTAGCCTAATCCTCGATCGGCTTTTACCATCTCCATGGAAAGAGAAACAGCTGGCGCAGTCTATGTTTTTTTCTTTTCTCCCAGACCAGCACGGAAGAGAGAGATAAACCAAAAGAACACCTGTTTCTTATCTAAAATGTCAAGCTGTAACAGTGAAAAATTAAGTATATTTTCTCTGTTATAACATGATATTTGAGATAAGAATTATTCGGGTGGATGTCTTTTTGGGTTTATTTTATAGTTAAATTTAATAAAATTGTATAAATTTAATTTAACTATAAAATAAACCCAAAAAGATCATATCATGTGACTTTAATACTAGATTTTTCTTTTGAGTTCATAACTTTTGTCGTATTTTTGATGATTATCTTAAACTAATCTAGGTCTTTGACTCTAGTATCCATTTAAATATTAGCTTATTTACCGCTTGGAAAATAAAGATATGCAACATAAAAGTGAAACACAGGGACTGTTTTAGGGTCGAGAGTAAATGACACGAGAAGCATACTTAACAATTTTAATGGAGTTTTACCCAACGTTTTACCACATGGCAGGGATACGTGAGGAGTCAGAATATGTACGGTTTGGGGACGAAACATTTGTTTGTTGTTTATGTATCTTTTTTTTTTCATAATATTTGTGTGCTAAAACTGGTGTCAAGATTGTTCAGGCCGCCTCAAGGCATACTTAACGATTGCGTATGTTGGTAGCTTGGACCAATGGCTCAACGTGCTTAAGAAGGACGAAGGACTAATCCGAGTGGGGACTACGCCATGGTTGCTTGACATACATAAGCGTTAATAACGCATACTGACGGGGCCATTGAGCTTCTCAATATAATAATAAATATATAGCAAAACCACTATAAATTACCTAGCCCCACCCCAACTTATTAGTTGCGAATGTTAAAATAAAGATTCAAGTATAGAAATTATCATCCAGTTCACTTCCAGCCGGCCAATTTGCTTCGTGTACAAAGTTTTTCTAGTCACTTCAAAATACATAACGTTTTATATATCTTAAATAAAAATAGTCAACAGTACGAAAGCCGCAATGTATTTTAAAGTGACAATCAAAGTTGTACACTTAATTAGCAAATAGGATGGCAGAACCTAGGCTCCGAATCATGTTTTTAATAATCATTGCAGCAAAATGCCTTCTTTTTAAACTGCCGTGAATACAACAAGATAAACTGATGGGATAGCCGAAATATACTCACTTTTTTCTTTAATATACTAACATTCTAATCTACTAACTTTGATAGACTATTTCGAAGAATGACTTTAACGTAAAAAGGCTAATTTTTAGGCATAATGTCTAAAAAATATGTGTAAATAGTGCCTTATACACAAATTTAAAATTAAACAATCACGATTCATAGTCATTTCGAGGTTATCATTTGACTGGGCTACAAGCTGCAATCCATATAAGATATTAGCTATTACGTAATTCTGTTTGAATCCAAACTTTAACATTCGCCGAAGAAAATGCAAAGAAAGCTAACATGAAATTAAATTTGTTTTCAAGTTGACCTAGCCTAGCCTCTCTCAATCCAGGTGCCCGCTCGGAATTCAATACTCCAAATGCATCGCGGACTAGAATCAGCCTAACACAAGATAGTGTTCCGACAGTAGTTTTTTTTTTATAAATGTATTTATTTACTCTTCACAAGGCAAAATAAGTAAATGACATTCAAAAGTTTGAGTTCGGCAAACACTATCCCTTGTGAGAGTCACCAGGCCCCCAACATTTTCACAACATCAATTAAGAACTCTTAGCAACAATAAGAAAACAGATAGATGGATAGATAAAGTATTTATTTGTTCATCTGTATCACACATATACATACAGCGACATTAAATAAATAAAAAACAATTAAAGTAATTAAAACTTAAATCTAAGGCATGCATCTGTGTGCTACAGTAGCACAAAAGGGCTACAGCTCAGCAAAATGTTCCTCTGTGAGATCCACACCAAACTACATTTACTGCACAAACGGGAAAAGACATGTCATTTTCGAATGGTAAATTAAAGAAAATCTGATTAAATTAATGAGAAATATTATAGATATAGTGAATTAAAATAATAAATATAAAAATTATAATAAAATTTAAAGTGATATCGTTGTAAATGAAATAAGATAAGAAAATAGGTGAGTACAACTTTGAAAATACAGTTATAAAGTGGAGTAAACAAATTTGATAGCCAATTAACTACGTCGGTAATAATTGCGGGAACAGGTGCAACAATTATCAAGTGTTACATTTTACCTATCCTATATTTAGAAAATGATTGATGATATAGTTCCGGCACGGAGTTTTATAAGAACGTAGAAATAATAGTATTAAAACTTACGCGAGATAAATTTATTATAAAAACACGGTTATTCAGTTGGAATCGCCAACTAGTTTCAGTCTGATACCAGTGCTCTGAGGGAAGCGAAACCGCCGTGTCGCCCCCCCTAACACTCGCCCTGATGATGGTCTTCGTATCAGACCTAAACTAGTTGGCGATTCCAACTGAATAGACGTGAGTGAAACCGTGTTTTTGTAACGTAGAAATAATAAGAAACAAATAACATATACGGACGAATCTCATAGTTTGAGCTAGCCCGTAAGTTGGAGACTTGTGTTATATACTCACATGCTGGTCTGGAAGAAAGGGAAAAACGTAGAATGTACCAGCTGCTTCTCTTCCCGCGCAGGTCGTAAAAACCCATCGAGGGAATGGGTAAAATCAGAGGAATCATGTTAATAGGCGATGCGGCTAGCAACCCATCACTATTTTGATTCCATTTTCCACCCAATGCCCACCAACATGCTAAACGTGGCCTTCTGGTCTTATAGAGGCTCTGTATACCCCTCAAGGGAAAAAGACGTGATACTATGTAAGTAAGTTGTGTTATATACGGACATACGGACAAATCACGGGCTTCCATACTGAATATATTTTACTTGTGAACTTGTATGAATACAAAAGCTCGTGTTTAATTTCAAGGGTAGATTTCTCCCCTCTCGGCTCTGTAATTCGCATAGGATTTCGTATTATAACTTGAATCGCTCGGCTTGTCACGCGCAGACTAAAATCCGTGAGGATCCGTCTTTAATTAAAATACGTACGAGTGATATATTATGTGCGTGAAAAATCGATAGTTAATAAAATACTCTTTTTAGGGTTCCGACCTTCAAAAGGCAAAAACGGAACCCTTATAGGATCACTTTGTCGTCCGTCCATCTGTCTGTCTGTCAGAACCTTTTTCTCAGAAACGCGTGGAGGTATGCCGCAAATTTTGTAACATTCGCAAGGGAATCAAAACCTATAGGGTACTTCCCGTGACCTCAGAATCTTGAAATTTGGTACGTAGCAATGTCTTATCGTTAAATTAACCACGTCAAAGGCCAAGAGGCGGCTCCGAAGAACTCTGACACCAGGGTGTGCATGGTCGATTGACTGGATCACCTACACGAAATGATGATTGAAAAATTGCGAAATGCATAAATTTTTTGTTACATGGCATACATTAATGGCACGGAACCCTTCATGCGTGAGTCCGATTCGCACTTGGCCGGTTTTTTTTAAATGGCTGGCATTATATTTTGATGGAGTTCATATGAAAGACTTGCGATAACGCCTTCTCAAAACAAAGATACTAAAAACATCTCAATGACATTTAAAAACTGTCACTGAAGGGAGAGAAACGCTCAACATGACTATTACAGGTATCTTAAGAGTCGGCAACGCATCAGCAGCTCCTCTGGTGTTGCAGATGTCCATGGGCGACGGTGACCACTTTCCATCAGGTGGCTCGTCTGCTCGTTTGCCGTCGGATATACATAAAAAAAAAAAAAAAAAAATGGAATGGTTTACAATTGCCGTCTCCATGTCACACACAAGTGAACAATCCATTATTGTGCAGATTACCTCTAGATATTTTTCTTAACCGGAGGCAGGTAGTGGTCGATGAAAGTAGCATTCCTGAGTCAGGTTGGTCTACAAACTCAGACTACAACTGTATAGGTAAGGCTCGGCGGGGTTTGAATACAAGACTTTTCTTATAGGTCGCTCTCTTAGCCAATACCGCTTCAATATCTTCCAAATTAATAATAACAGCCTCCGTGGTCCAGTGGTTAAGGCGTTTGCCTGTTGACCCGGGGGTCGTGGGTTCGATTCCCACCGGAAGCATACTTTGTTTAGTTGTTTCCAGTTTGGTTAGGACATTGCAGGCTTGAATCACCTGATTGTCTGATAATAAAGATGATTCCGTGCTTCGGAAGGCACGTTAAGCCGGTGGTCCCGGCTGCCATCTGGTAGTCGTTAAAGGAACCACGTCAGAGGCCGAGAGGCGGTTTCGAAGAACTCTGACACCAGGGTGTGCATGGTCGATTGACCGTGCCACCAACTCGAAATGATAATGATGCTTCAATATCCAGCTCTTCGTAAAAAAATTACGTAGTAAATATGTTCTATGGTTCCTGCTGACTCACTTACTTACTTACTTGGCTGGCTCAGCGACCCGAAGTGGATCTTGGCCTCCGACATTATTGCCGACTCACACATACATAATTTGATTTGAAGAATATCTTTTCCACTCTTGGCTCTGCGATTCAGTGTCATTCGCATAGAATTTCAGCTATTGTACTGAATAAACTCTGTTCGTCGCGCGCGGACTAAAATCAGCGGATTCGTGATTAATTTAAATTCCTACGAGTGATGTAGAATTGTCGAGTACAGAGCAGTCTTGTTTGAGAAAGAGACATTAAACACAATCCTTATCCTTACTAATATTAAAAATGCGAAAGTGAGTTTGTTTGTTTGTTTATTTGTTTGTTTGTTTGTTTGTTTGTTTGTTTGTTTGTTTGTTTGTTTGTTTGTTTGTTTGTTTGTTTGTTTGTTTGTTTGTTTGTTTGTTACGCTTTCACGCCGTAACTACTGAACCGATTATCATGAAATTTTGCATACAAGTTCTCTGGAGTGCGGAGAAGCACATAGGCTACCTTTTATCCCGGGAAAAAGTACTATTCCCGAGGGATCGACATTGACGCGGGCGGAGCCGCGGGCGAAAGCTAGTACTTTATAATTTGCAAGGCATGTATAAAGGAATCTCAACTAATACCAGTATTATAAAAGAGAATTTCTTTTTTTGCATTTGTTTGTTTATTGGAAAAAGTTCCACTGACAAGAGCCCAGCTCTTAAATTTAAGAATGAATGAGGATTTTATTATATAGTGCGTAGAACCGATGGCCCATGGAGCAGAAAAGAGAACTAATCGCGATCACGTACCGATCAGGTGGTCGGACGACCTTACCAAGGACACAGGAAGGCGCATGCAGGCCGCTTCCAACAGATCATATTGGAAATCTTTGGGGGAGACATATGTGCAGCAGCTGAGATAATAATTTGTTTGTAACGCTTCAAACTTTAACCACTGAACCAATTATCATGAACTTCTGCACAAATATTATCAGGAATACCGCCTATGACATAGGATTTACAGGTAACTCGAAAATCATGCGACGAGTAAAGATAACTCTTTACTAAAAAACTCATTTTCAATGAAAATGAGTTTTTTAGAAAACTCATGGTTAATGAACCATGAGTTTTTGAAAATTATTGTTTTTGTGTTATTCTCCAACGCACCAAAGCTGTTGGCTAAAAAGGAAGAATTGACCTTTCATTCATGTATTTATTCCCTATCCTAGTTATTCAATGTATCAACTGTGCTTATAACTACCGCATCTAACAGCTCGTTATGCCAACCACAGACCCTGGGCAGCTAGTCAATTCAGAGGTTATGTAATGTCGAGAGCCTTTGTCTTGTTAGAATGCTGACCCAGATCCCATTTAATGTTCAAGGATTTACTCGTAGAAATACTTTGAAAATTAAAATAAATAGAAGTATGAAAATCTGGATACACAGTCACGTACAAAAATGACACTATGCTGTCCACAATATATGTATAAGTAGATATTGTTATGTTATAAACACACATCAATGCAAAACCAACCTTACGATCAAGTCATACAGTCGAATTTCTACAGCTGACCGTCATAAGCTTAAGGAATACAGTTCAAATTTAAAAATTCGAAATTTAAACAGAAAATGTGCATTACATGTGGGCTATTATTTGGTAAGGACGCCTTTTTATCGCGAATTGTGTGTTTAGTTTTTTCTTTTACTTGATCGAACTCCTTTTTAAATCAATGAATGTAAGTCAAACGTCCGAATACTCAAAATCATATTAAGCACAGATTAAAAAAAAATTGAATACTTCCTTAACTAAATCGATCTCAAATCTCGTTCTGTCACTGTCTTGACAATTACACTTGTATTGCTAGGTGCAAGACAAAGACAGCACGAGAATTTGAGTCGTGATTAGTTAGGATTATTTTGAGCATTCGAGGGTAAAGGTAACAAATTTTACCAGATTCCATAAGTGGTTCAATTTATTTATATAATTTATGTAAAGTCATTTTTGAGAGGAAAAAAACGCACGTTCCGTTTCCATACTAGTTAAACCTAAAAGGGTATATTCAAGTCTTATAGACAGGTCTGTGCTAAAGACGTATATCACACTTTACCCGCTAAATGAAAGATTTGCTAAAAGCGATATAGGTAAGACATGGAATGCAAAAATGTGACTGTCATGTAACATTGCATTCCATACTCGATATAGATATACATTATTTAACCTTACATAGCATATTAAGCATATAGTTAAACAACGTGGAGTGCTTTTTTCGCGTAATTGTTTTCATATCGCGCGATAAAGGTATCTTATCGCGCCCTGCGATATGATTCAGCTAATTCCAGAAGCGAGCGGGTTTCCCACGGGGTATGTGCAGCATTTTATTTCGATTTTGTTTACTCTTCCGTGCTGGTATGGAAGACAAGAATAAACGTAGAATGTACAAGCTGCTTCTCTTCCCGTGCAGACCGTAAAAGCCTATCGAGGGAATGGGTAAAATCTGAGGAATCATGTTAATAGGCTTTGCGGCTAGCAACCCATCACTATTTTGAATCCGTTTTCCACCTAATGCTCACAAGTTCTCTGTCTGGGGCTCTGTCTACCCCGCAAGGGAAAATGATGTGACACTATGTATGTATGTGAATTCTCTGGTATATGAGTATAATTAACAATCAGCCGCTAAATTGTAATAGCCAGTGTTATTAGGAGTTACGAGCGCATCGCGACTGTGCGTGCCATTTGATTTAATTATTCTACATGACGTCATTGAATGCAATTTGGAAATTTCTGCCGAATAAACATAGACTCGCACGCAAGGATTAGAAGATACTCGTACACTTGTATCTTTAGCTGTTAATCGAGAAAAAACGCCAAAAGAACACTTTTCCTCTAAGAGATTTCATTATTAATTTAATTTTATTTTTATTTGCTGTTTTACCCGCAAAAGATACTCGTACACTTGTATCTTTTGCTGTTAATCGAGAAAAAACGCCAAAAGAACACTTTTCTAATAAAAGATTTCATTATTAATTTTATTTTATTTTTATTTTCTATTATAACAGCAAAAGATACTCGTACACTTGTATCTTTTGCTGTTAATCGAGAAAAAACGCCAAAAGAACACTTTTCCTATTAGGGATTTCATTATTAATTTAATTTAATTTTTATTTGCTGTTATAACAGCAAAAGATACTCGTACTCTTGTATCTTTTGCTGTTTATCGAGAAAAAACGCCAAAAGAACACTTTCACTATAAGAGATTTCATTATTAATTTTATTTTATTTTTATTTGCTGTTTTAACAGCAAAAGATACTCGTACACTTGTATCTTTTGCTGTTAATCGAGAAAAAAAATATTTTATTTTTTTTATTTAATTATTTGCTGTTATAACAGCAAAAGATACTCGTACACGTGTACAAATTCTTTGGAAATTTCAAGCTCTACATATTACGGTTCAAGAACAGCCCTGTGTCAGACGGATGGACATCGGCGACGGGTATCTGAGGCTTAGTAATAGCGTCCCGTTAATACCCTTGGGATGCGGATCCCCAAAAATATTTCACACAAAATACCGTTCGTTGTCGGTGACGAACCCCAATGAGCCTAACTTCTACTCGTTCGTCATTTTGTGGCGCACTGCACGCTGTAATTACGCCAAAGCCCGCGCAATACGCCATAAATTTATATTACCCATGTGACAGACGGATGGATATGTGAGGTTTAGTAATAGCGTCCCGTTTTTACCCTTTAGGTGCGGATCCCCAAAAATATTTCACACAAAATACCGGTCATTGTCAGTGACGAACCCCAATGAACCTAACTTCTACACTTTCGTCATTTTGTGGCGCACTGCACGCTGTAATTACGCCAAAGCCCGCGCAATACGCAATAAATTTATATTACCCATTACCGCCAAAGTTATTCATTAAAGCCGGAAATATATCTTCCTTATATCCTGCCATATTCTGCTTTTGGAACGCCGTATTGCAATGATCCTTATTTATACACGTAATAGGTAACTTGAGACTGTAGCTATTCCTGCTTTATTGAATTTCAACGATCATCATCATTTCGAGTAGGTGTCACGGTCAATCGACCATGCACACCCTGGTCAGAGTTCTTCGGAACCGCCTCTCGACCTCTGACGTGGTTCCTTTAACGACTACCAGATGGTAGCCGGGACCAACGGCTTAACGTGCCTTCCGAAGCATGGAATCATCTTTATTATTAGACAATCAGGTGATTCAAGCCTGCGATGTCCTAACCAAACAAGAAAGCAACTAAACAAAGTATGCTTCCCGTGGGAATGGAACCCACGACCCCCGGGTCTACAGGCAAACGCCTTAACCACTGGACCACGGAAGCAGTTGCATTTCAACGACGGAACCGAGCAAATGTTACTTACCATTAGTTTTATATTTTTGTGATCCAGTAGGGGTTTAAGGAGCAAGATGAACCAGTTGGCGTGTACATCAATAGCGCTTACTCATGATAAGCAACCCCGGCACTGGTCCCCACTCGGATAAGTGCCACAAAAAAATCTCGGATGCCGTCGGTGCCAGCTCGCGTCATAAGATGGCAGACGTTTAACTATGTCAGATGCCTTTAGGGAACTTGAACAATCTGTCATAAATGTTGACCACTAACAGACACGGGAAGAAAGAAAGCGTAGCGTCGACAAAAATAATATTTTGTTGCCTATGTACGTACGTAATTAAAAAAATAACGTATATAATTGTCCTATCCCGATTCCCACAAGATCACAGCCGTGACGAATAATAAAGAAGCAAATAAGGTGGAAGTTCCTAATAAACAAAAATATGGTCATCTATTACTGTTACACTATCCATTAATTTTGAACCAGCATGAGAAGTACATACGTAATTAAAGTTTGGGGTCCGAATGCATAATCTTGATTGTATATTCTTGCCTACTATGGCAGCGATGTCCCTGCAGTGCCAATAGATGAACGATTTAAATAAATTTATTACTTCTTCCATACTGGTACGGGAGAAAAGAAAAAAACGTAGAATGTGCCAGCTGCTTCTCTTCCCGCGCAGATCTTAAAAGCTGATCAAGGGATTGTGTTAAAATCCGCGGAAGCATGTCAATAGGCGATGCGGCTAGCAACTCATCACTAATTTGATTCCGTTTTTTATCTACTTGCCCTCCAACATGCTATATGTGGCCATTAAGTCTTATGGACCTAGGCTCTGTCTACCCCGCAAGGGAAAAAGACGTGATACTATTTTTTATACTTCAAAATATAAGCGGAAAATATTGTTTTATTTTTAAATAAGGTAGGTATATATCGTGAATAGTGCTTTTATTTTTCCAAAATGGTGAATACAAAGTTATGACAAAACCTATGGCGCTATATATATGTACCTTTGCAAGAACAAATCGTACGATATAGGAATAGGGACCACATCATCATCATCAGGTCCTTTTTAGTCTCCACTACAGGAGCACGACCCTCTTTGTACTACTAGAGCCATACTTGGCCAGACCAGCCAGAGGACTTGGCCTACACTCTCCACGCTGGCCAGATGGGATAAAGAGATCTCTTAGATGTTTATAAGCTTTCTTTAGCTTGTATTTCCTATGTCGCCTTCTACGACACGGGAAGACTTGGAGTGGTCCTATTCTACTCTGCCGGATACCACACGGCTAAGGGACCACATGGCAAAACGCAACAATTAATCTTCAAGTTTGACGTACCTATGTCTGGTGTAAAGCTGCAAGCTGGCTGCATGCCATAATTTAAGTTTGTATTCCCACCCAAAAACACACGCATATGAAAGTTCACCTTTCCCTTTTTCTTCTCCCTTCCCTCCGGTTAAGGATTTCAGCACTTCCATTATACTAAAATAATATGAAGACTTGCAATATTGTACTTTAAAGATATATAAGGTCATAAATCGCGGACGCTTCGAGAAGTACTAATAAATCAGTTTAATATATTCCGCGAGCTCTCGCTGCAATTTTAAACTGATGCGATGAAAAAATACATTTGTTGCTTTAAAATATATCGTATTCAAAACGATATATGAAGCTTTTGTTTGTAGGCACACGTCCGAATCATGCATTGGACCAAAAACAACCCGTGACCTAATTTTTTTTTTTTAATAGCCTGTTTCAGTGTCCCACAACTAGGCAAAGGCCTCCCCTTTTTGTTTCCAATTATCCCTATCGCGGGCAATAACTTGCCAGCCACTTATATAAGCATCTAAGTCATCGCGCCATCTCCTTCTAGGTCTGCCACGTTTTCGGCGTGACCTAATTGTTCTCAGTAAATCTAGTCTAGAATCTTTTTAAAGTTGGAGTGAATAGGCTCCTTCTGGGTGCACTCGCTCGATCCTAGACCATATCTTTGCCTTTGGCCTAGATTATGGTCAAGAGTAAACTCATTTAATATATTTTAAAAAAATCGACTTAGAAATTATTAACTATTGCTCTCTCACACTATGTGCTTCGCAGTGGCGGATTATCCCTAAGGCAAACTAGACACGTGCCAAGGAGCGCGAGGTAAAGAAAGGGGGCGCGAAAAGTTGATGAGAGGCGGCAATAGATAACCAAGCACAGCCAAGCTCGTCAAATTATTAAAATATCCTTCCTTACTAATATTATAAATGTGAAAGTGAGTTTATTTATTTGTTACGCTTTCACGCCGTAACTACTGAACCGATCATCATGAATTTTGCATACAAGATCTCTGGAGTACGGAGAAGGACATAGACTACCTGTTTTCCCGGGAAAACGTACTATTCCCAAGGGAGCGACATTGACGCGGGCAGAGCCGCGGGCGAAAGTCAGTAAATAATAAAAATGCCTACGGGCAGCAAATCTTTATATTATCCGCCTGTGTGCTTCGCCCACTGCCACTTATAGAATAGACCGTTAAACTTAAATGACCCCTGTTCCTCTACGAATCTCCTACAACTACTTTCTGATTCTGCGTAGAACCGTTAGGACAAAGAGGTTCTCCAGATAGTCGCCGCTTCCAACTAACGATTAGTTGAAAGCGGCGACCATCTGGTGGGCTTCGGGTGGCGTCTGTCTAGCAGTGGACTTCTTGCGGCTAAGATAATGATTGCCCTTTCGACTTAACCACCTGACCTGACTGTCCCCCAAATCAAATCAAATCAAATCAAATCATTTATTTGTCATCACAGGTTACATGAATACAGGATCTTAATGTATATGTTGTTTCGGCTGTGATTCGCCCGTCAGGCATACAAATATCAAGAGACAGCATTATAAATTACCTTTACATTAAAATTTAATATTAATTACTATACTACTCATTTACATTATCAAAAACATGTCACAATAAGTATTTAGTCAATATCAAAATTAATTAGCGAGTACATTAGAGACTAGCTCCGTGGCGCAGCGGTCAACACGCCTGCCTGCGACACGGAGTGACCGGGTTCGATCCCCGGCCAGGTCAAGATGGAAAATGATCTTTTTCAGATTGGCCTGGGTCTTGGATGTGTATCTATATATGTATTTGTTATAAAATATAGTATCGTTGAGTTAGTATCCCATAACACAAGTCTCGAACTTACTTTGGGGCTAGCTCAATCTGTGTGATTTGTCCGTATATATTTATTTATTTATTTATTTAATTACATATGTATTTAGTCAAATGTTTAATTTCGTCAAACTTATAACCTATTTCTGCTATTCAGTCAAGTACCCATTAACCGTATAATATGCTTTTTCTACTAGATACTTAAATAATAATTTCTTGAAAGTAATAAAATCGTGACAACTTCTTATATTCACCGGAAGTTTATTATAGATTTTAGGTGACATAACAGAAATACTGTTTGAATATAGACTTGTTTTTACATTTCGCCTGTTGTATAAATATTCACATCTTCTAGCACTTGCAACTTGTGGGAATAGGTGCGGATTGTGTCTTATGTGGAGTACAACTTCATATATATATAGTGAGGGCAAGGTCAACAGACCAAGTTCCTTGAAGTGTGGTTTACAACTATCTCGGGGTTTAAGTTGACATATTGCTCGTACGCAGCTTTTTTGTGCAATTAACAATCGGTGAACGTTTACAGCATTTCCCCAAAATATAACGCCATATCTAAGCCGGGAAGCAACAAAGCCATGATAAGCAGTTACAACTGTGGATTGATTAGCAACTTTACGAAGCATACGCAGAGCATAAGAAAACTTATAAATGTTATTTTCAACAAATTTTACGTGTGATTGCCATTTCATGTCACTGTCAATATATAAGCCAAGAAATTTTGCTGTTTGAGATTCGCATATGTCAATTCCTTCATAGGTTATCTTTTCATTTACTTCCTTTGATGGTTTTTGTTTGAAAGTTGTTACAGTTGCTTTTTTAGCATTTATTAAAAGTTTATTACATTTTAGCCAATTGTCAATTAGTTGTAGGTTAATATTAATTTCCTGTCTGTTATGGCATATAACAGTACAGTCATCAGCATACAATATAATTTTATTAGTTGTGGAAGACGGAAGGTCGTTTATGTAAATAAGGAATAGAAGTGGGCCAAGAATGCTTCCTTGTGGTACACCTTGAGCGACAATTTTCTCAGAGGATTTATATATTTCTTCAGTTTTAGTTTTTATGCTTAACTTACTAATATACGTAATTTGTATCCTATCTGTTAAATATGATGTTAAAAGTTTTAATGGAATGCCTCTGATACCATTACATTCTAGTTTTTTAAGTAATATTATATGGTCCACATAGTCAAAAGCTTGGGTCATATCTAAATATAATGCATGTACTGATTTCCTTTTGTCCATATTGGTATAAATTAATTCCAGAAATTCATATATAGCAGTTGATTTATTTTTACGAAAACCTTTTTGCTCTTTTGCAAGGAGGGACTTGGATTCAAAGTAGCCGTATATCGGCAATGAATCACTTTTTCAAAAATTTTTGAATAAATCGTAGTTAACGCTATGGGCCTAAAGTTTTTTATATCAGTTTTGCTATCTTTTTTGTGAACCGGTTTTATAACTGTGGTTTTTAGTTTTTCCGGGAACACGCCTTGTTCAATACACAGGTTGAAAATATAGCTCAGTACTGGCGCTATTATATTGCTAACATCTTTTATTACTTTCGTACTAATATCGTCATAGCCAGTACTGGCGGTGTTACTTAATTTCTGTATGATATCACAGATTTCTTTAGGATCAGTCGGATGCAGAAAAACGGAGTTATTTGAAATTTGTTTATTTTTAGTTTGGTCATATTCATTACTTTTAGAAGAATTCTTGATTTCTGAATAAAAGTCATTAAAAAGTTCAGCTATTTCACGGGGATTGTTTATAAAGTCATTATCTATTTTAAGTGTTATATTTTCTTTTGGTATGTTTTGTTTTTTGTTCTTATTTATAATGTTCCATGTAGCTTTTGATTTATTTACTGAATTCTGCACATAATAGTTATTTTGTGATTTTTGTGTCAATTTAATTATCTTATTGAATTTTTGGGAGTAAGACTTAAACTTATTTTATCTTGAATATTTTTTGATACTCTGTATTTCCACAAAAGGGACCTCTTAATTTTACTACACCTTTTTATTCCTTTTGAGATCCAACTTGGTTTTTGTTTTGTCAAGTTTTTCTTCCTGTTATTGGGAAAGCACATGTCATAAAATAATTTAAATATGTCATGGAAACATGCAAATGCTATCACCGTCTTTTTTATCATACACGTCTTTAAAAGAGAGCTGAGAAAGTGTTTCGCGGATTTTTTTTATGTTGTCTTGATTAATATCTCTTCTTTTTGTAAACCAATAGCTGAAAGCGGGGAGTTTTTTAACCGGACAGGTCATTACTTGTGCTTTATGATCTGAGACGGCTAGTTCAAGTACCTCTGATTTACCTCCACGGGCATTGTGTAAAATATTGTCTAAACAAGTACCACTGCTCGGTCTAGTTACTTCTCTGACAGATACAAACAAATTATGGCTAAGACACGAACCTTCAAATAACTTAGACCATTTTGTCTCACTCAGAATGAAAATTTCTTTGAATTGAAGTCTCCACAGATAACTATTTTATAATTACGTTTAAGGCATAATATGTCCAATATATCATTAAAATATTTAAAAAAATAAATCATAATCACGATCAGAGTATTTAGTCAGTCGATATAAACATACAATTATACATTTTAATTCACATAATTCTACTGCACATAGTTCAAGAATCTTTTTGGCATTAAATTTATTAACTTTGTCAAATATCTTAAAGCTAAGGCCATTACGTACTAGAATACACGTTCCGCCGTGTCTATTATTTCGAGAACTTTGCGCAGCTAAAGTATAGTTAGGAATACTCAAAAGGTTGCTGTCCTCTGATATCATATTGTATTCCGTGAAACAAAGAATGTTTAGCTTTTTACCTTGCTCTGAAATGTCATCAATACAAATAGTATATAGCCATAAGTCCGTTGATATTTTGATGTAGAATGTTTATTTCATTGGTCACGAAAAAAGTCCTGTTTAGCAGGCTCTACTGCTTCGAAATTTTGATTTTGAAAAGAAGAATTGATAGAATTATTGTTTTCATTTATAATATTAGAATTCGATTCCATAGTATTTTCAGTCTGAGTACTAGAGTCCTTATATAATATGTTATTAGCGCTTTTCTTTAAAAACTGGTATGTATTACACTTTATTCTATAAAAGATTCTTAGAATTTCTTGCAAAATATTCCTACACAGATTAACATTATAGTATTTTGGTTTTGGAATAGCTCGGGCAAAATCCATATCTAAGAAAACTGTATTTTGAAATTGGTTGCATATATGTTTTAGTTTAGTTTACTTTCATTCAAAAACTTATTATATGAAGTTTCGCATATAATTATATTTGTGTTAGTTACTGTAGACAACCAAGATGCTAGTACATATCGAGCTACGAAAATACTCTCGTCATTCCTAAAACCTATAATTATAACATAGTCATTTTTGGTTAGTTTACAGATATCAGACTTACATGACGATAAAATTTCTGATATATTAGCGCCTGATTTCCAGAAACTAAAAACTTCATAGTCAGATCCAATTAAATTTTGCAGTGTCTTCTGTACTCCCTTGGCTTGCTGATCTCCTAGTACATAAACCTTGTTCTTGCATTTCACTTCCTCTTCGTTGATGTTCGGCATATTTGTGTTCCTATTTTTTATTTCCTTATAATTTTCTTGTCGTACAAAATTACTTGAGATTTGCTGGTCAATAAGTGCCTGCTGCTTACTTTCTTCAGGTTGTTGGTATAGTTTTCTAGCTGACTTAGGTTTAATATGTGTTGATTGTTTTCCGTTTGTCTTTGAATGGGGGGTTAGTTTTGGAGTCATTTTACATAAGGAAGTCAACTGTTGTATTTTGGTTTGATATCCTTTGATTTCTTTTTTTAAAGTAAATTTTTCTGTAATTAGAGATTCAATTTCCTTGTGTGCTGATTCTAATTCTGTTATAACTCTAGTTAAATGCACTTTAAGTTCTTCTGGATTATCTGAGAATGATCCATTGAGTTCTGGGCAGCTTCTATGGAGTGTGCAGTTAGACTGCCTTTTTTGAATTTCAGTTTGCAAATCTTCCTCGTCATCTTCTGATAGTTCTCTGAATGTGTTATTTGTGGGAATATTTATACTAATGATTTCAGGTTCTGTTTCCGGGATAGATTCAATGGGAGTTGACATATTTAGTGACGTATTGATCATCGGCGGTGTGTAGAACACTTCTTTTAAAAGTCGTGGCTCAATTTCAATTTTATTTATCCCAGATGGTCCTGGCTGTGAATTGTCATTTTCGGGCATAGTGTTGGTGGAAATGGATGCAATTTGTGTATCATTTGGGGTTGCTGGTGATTTAGGCAGACATTTCCTTCTTTTTGTAACATTGTTGTCAGATGTTTTGTTATTTGTTGTATCCGCCTCTTTTGATTTCTTTGTTGCTAGTTTTGGCTTGCAACTTATGTTCTTAATTATCTTTGAGGTAGACATAGTTGCAAAATAAATTCCGTCGTATTTTAATGTGACTTGGCTGTATGGGTAGGCTTTCTTTGCTTAGAATTTTAAACTGTCTTGTCAGATGTAGGTGTCAAACTTTGTAACGTCAATCATATGTCATTGTCAGTTGTGTGTTTATAATAAGTACCAGCTGAGTAATTATGTTTTGATGTAAAACGTTTTAATTGGCCAATTCCATAGCACGAAACAAAATTTGAATTCAAAAATATTCAGTTGATCTATTATGTGATATATCTTTTGCTTATTTTTGGTGTGATCGTGCGTGTTGGTGTTAAAAATCTTGTGACATACCTTATCGGAGGTTTTGAAGGTTAGTTTCCACAGCTTTTTATCACTGTAAAC
This sequence comes from Elegia similella, assembly GCA_947532085.1. NCBI lineage: Eukaryota > Metazoa > Arthropoda > Insecta > Lepidoptera > Pyralidae > Elegia > Elegia similella. Next base: position 1,839,723 of record OX383939.1, read on the forward strand.
TGTTTAATTCCTTGTTTTCACAAAATATCGCAACGAGCGTCCAACTTTACGTCTTCTCTTTTTGACAGCTTTGACAGAAAAAAATGATGCCGTGTTTTGAGCAGAATCTACTCCACTACAAACACTCATAAGCTACGAGGCGTAGCTATTCGTAGCGAGATTACAACGACAACTACTCTCGCATCGTAGCCTAGCTCGTAGCTTTGCTACGAGACTGCGTAATGTTTCGGACTGGGGCAAATAAGTTTTACCTACCAAGCGAATAATTCTTGATATAGGTAAAGACATAATATTTTGTTTTTATATGAATTGACACACATTTTGTATCGAGCTTAATTTTAATAACCGTCTCCATTTTCGTCTTCTTTTTTTAAATATATATTGTGTGCCTTATTTATATGCCTTATTATTCATCACAAAAATAAAAATATTTACATAAAATGCTATACTATTTCAAATAATTTAACTTAAATAGAAGATATCTTCCAACTCGTCGCATCGTGGCAACGTGCCCAATATACTGGCAGCATTTCCGCGCTGTATAGCAATACTAATTCGCTGAGCGAAATAGCTGCCAGCTCTAGGGTCTCCAGTTGACTCAATGCGACGAGTTGTGATGTCCTTCTTCTTTTTTGAATACAGAAAAGAAACCCCACCTGACTCTTTTTTCGTGGCATCTACCAACACCAGCCTGCAGTCTGTTTAAAGACTTTCAGACTGGCCAGGGCAGAGTGCCACCCGGTGGTAGTTTGTCAGCAGGCGGTATCTGGTTTAGCGATGGCGTGTATTTGTTAAGCCATTGTTCCACTCTGGCTTTGGGAGCTTGTTTGGGGCTAATATTCAAGATGGGAGACAAATGCCTACTTCAATATTTAGTAAATAAAAATATTTGCGACAACGAATGCGGTTGTCGTTCACTTTTCAATATGAAACTTTTCAAAATTCTACCTGTTGCCCGCGACTTCGTCCGCGGAAATTTCTGTTATTTTGATTAATTCGTTTTTTTATTAGAGTAATTTTAGCCCGTTTTCAAAACATTTTTTACTGATGCTTCGCTCCTATTGGTCGCAGCGTGATGTTCTATAGCCTAAAGCCTTCCTCAGTAAATAGACTATCCAACACAAAAATAACTTTCCAATTTGAACCAGTAGTTCCTGACATTAGCGAGTACAAACAAACAAACAAACTCTTCAGCTTTATAATATTAAGTACAGATTTGTCGAAAAGGTGTGACTCCTAAAATAACTTTTTCAAAACTTATAATGAGTCCGTTGGCACATAAAATAGGTTATATGAATCGTCTGCGTCATGTACAGATATTATTTTACAATAACAACGGTAAGAGCTTCAAACCGTAAAATATAACAGCGTGGGCGAAAACAATTGAATTTCAAAGCCAGTACATTTGGAATGCACGCCGCATACATGAATAAATCTAGCTAGAGATACTACTCGTAAATCATAAATGGATTAACTATTGTTTATACTATTGTGAATTCTGTTTTACATTACATATATAGTTGAACTAGCTTTCGCCCGTGTCAATGTCGATCCCTCGGGAACAGTACATTTTCCCAGGACTAAAGGTAGCCTATGTCCTTCTCCGTACTCCAGAGAACTTGTATGCAAAATTTCATGATGATCGGTTCAGTAGTTACGGCGTGAAAGCGTAACAAACAAACAAACAAACTCACTTTCGCATTTATAATATTAGTTAGGATTAGGATAATCGGACGTATTTAGAAAAGCTGGTACCATAGGCTATATACTTACCTTTGTTATTGTACACATATTATTATGTAAAAAAAAACTGTCAATAAACGTTATTATAATATATAAAGCTTTATTATTATATTATCAAGTTTCTCTCCATTACGCGGTAGATAGAGAGTACTCTGTTTGTTTAGGTATTTAAAAACATGTAAACAATCGTGATACGTCTTTTTATTGGAATGTACACTTAAAAAATCTAAATATTTGCATTTTACTTGAATTTCATGAAATTACTTTCACATTGAATTGGTAAAGTGTAAACTTTTTGATTTAAAAAGTGTACACTTTAATAAAAAGCCGGTGGTCCCGGCTGCCATCTGGTAGTCGTTAAAGGAACCACGTGAGAGGCCGAGAGGCGGTTCCGAAGAACTCTGACACCAGGGTGTGCATGGTCGATTGAACATGACACCTACTCGAAATGATGATGATGAATAAAAAGACGTATTAAGATTGTTTACATAAATAAATATATACGGACATATAACATCTAAAAGCTTTTTGAATTTACTAACTTCCTTTTTTCGAAAATAATATTCTGTTTAAGAAATAATGTACTTATTATTTCTTAAACAGCATATTATTTGGAAGGGCAGTTGATATAAAACGTGTAACGAATCGTAGCGCATGACGGAAAGTAATTGGAAATTTTGTCGGTACTATTTTAACATTACTGTCATATGGGTTTAACATTTGATTCTATTATTATCAACTAATCAAGTGTGATTAATTTCAAAAATAGTCAAGTAAGATTCGCATGCAAGACAGGTACATATTTATTCGCATACGTACCCGTCCGAACGGTACACAAATCGACTCCCTGCTGAACGTATAATTTGTTCACAGTATGTTCACAAGTGGGTCACGGATCACGAATTACCTCATGTAATATATAAACCGATTAAAACTCTGTTTTGGTAGGTCGGTCAGTCAGTGTCAGTCCGTTTTATACAGCCTTCTCGGAAACGCTTTGCATAATCGCCCGACACGCCGCCTTGATGAGTTTATATTGGAGAAAACAAATATTTTCAGTACGGAAAATTTATTATCATCAAGAAAACGTTTACGGACTTGTGATATTACGGATGTAATCATCATCATCATCATTTCGAGTAGGTGTCACGGTCAATCAACCTAGCACACCCTGGTGTCAGAGTTCTTCGGAACCGCCTCTCGGCCTCTGACGTGGTTCCTTTAACGAGTACCAGACGGCAGCCGGGACGGCTGCCGTCTGATAGTTTAACGTGCCTGGTAGTTTAACGTGCCCACCGGCTTAACGTGCCTTCCGAAGCAGGGAATCATCTTTTTTATCAGACCATCAGGTGATTCACGCCTGCAATGTCCTAACCAAACTGGAAACAACTAAACAAAGTATGCTTCCGGTGGGAATCGAACCCACGACCCCCGGGTCAACAGGCAAACACCTTAACCACTGGACCACGGAGGCTGTTAAACGGATTACGGATGTAATAATAGCATAAAATAACATATGGTGTAACAAAGCTCATAAACATCAAAAGACCTCTACAACCCGGCCAGCGAGTAGAGTGTAGGCCAAATCCTCTGTCTGCTCTAGCCAAGTATGGCTCCGGTAGTACAGAGAGAGTCATGCTCCTGCAGTGGAGATTAAAAAGACCTGATGATGGTGTATACCAAGATACATCTCGTGGGTTTATATTTATAGAAAGTTCGCCTCTAACTTGGCCTACACATACATTTATATAAATATCTCATGAACTACTGAGCCGATTTTGATGTCCAATGAACATAAAAATTTTACTGATATGGGATATTACCGTATAAGATTATAACAGATCTCGATGTGTGAGGTATCGTTAGAATCCTTGCCATTTTTGGCTAGCTTCGTGGCGCAGCTGTCAACACGCCAGCCTGCGACACGAGAGTACCCGGGTTCGATCCCCGGCCAGGTCAAGATGGAAAATGACCTTTTTCAGATTGGCCTTGGTCCTGGATTTGTATCTATATATGTATTTGTTATAAAATATACACAGCAAAAACAAAAAAAAAACAAAAATCACGAATGGATAAAAACGGTAAAATATCAAAATAATAAAAACTTCATCAAAATTACCACATGACTACTTCCTGAATAAAACGACAGTGATGAGTATTAACCCAACCTCATTGATATCACTGGCCACTTATACACAGCAAAACCAAAAGCAAAGAAAAAATCATAAAAATCACGAATGGATAAAAACGGTAAAATATCAAAATAATAAAAACTTCATCAAAATTACCACATGACTATGTCTACTTCCTGAAAAAAACGACAGTGATGAGTATTAAGCCAACCTCATTGATATCACTGGCCACTTATTACATAGCAAAAGCAAAAAAAAATGCTATAAAAATCATGAATGGTTCAAACATACCGACCGCACTAACCCAGCATGCATTAGACTTATGAAGCGAACGAGGCATTTCAATCATAACCACCTAATGGTGGAAACCCTTCCATATTCTGATTACTCCGTCCATTCATTTGAAGGGCACCTCCCCGCCCCCCACGTAACGAGTTTCGTCAAAACAGGTTTGTTTTCCTCTGTGGCGCAAACATGTTACGAGAAATACGTCATATTTTATTTTCGCGCCCGATGTAGCTTTGTGGGAAACAAGTTACATGATATGAAGCTTATTATGAGTACGTTGCACTTTTTTAGGGTTCCGTACCTAAAGGGTAAAAACGGGACCCTATTAATTTCGCTCCACTGTCCGTCTGTCTGTATGTGTCTGTCTGTCCGCCTGTCACCAGGCTGTTTCTCATGAACCGTGATAGTTAGACAGTTGAAATTTTCACAGATGATGTATTTTTGTTGCATAAAATAAATATTTAAGGATCTCCCATATAACAATCATGATTTTTTGCTGTCACACAATTATATTTATTTAAAAAAAAAAACGTGGTACAATATAAAAAAAATAAATAAAATTAAAATAAAAGACTAGTCAAAAATGCCACCCCGAACTGTACCTGGCTCAAAGGTACCCATTACGCTAGCGGAATTCCCTCTTTGGATAGCAATGGATATCCTTTGTGTCAGGTACCATCCGGAGCGGTGGTCATAACCTCGGTCTTTTAACCGTCGTCCGATTTCTGTAATGAAGCGTTTTGCTTCCTGACACCACGGGCCAGCCGTTTCAACGGCGACTGGAATGAATACATACTTATTAACAAAAACTGAATATTACTTACATTTATGTCGGCAGAAAAATAAATTTGTGACACCCGCTTCCAAGCTAGAACTTTTTAAGTCTGGCCCGCTAGCTATGACAATAAAGATTTATAATGCCCTACCCGACAGCGTAAGAAATGAAGAAAAATTATCATTATTTATAAGAAAATTGAAATTAATATTATTAAATAAAATCTATTATAAACTGGACGATTATTTTGACGATAAAAACTTTAATTTAATTTGACATGTAAACTTAAGTATTATATTATTGACATTTTAATTTTTTTATTTTATACTATATTATTGACTTTGACATTACTAATAATTAACAATCGCAAATACTAAATACGAAACTTATTTATTTATAATTTGCTATCCATTTTTAATTAGCTGCATGTCATAAAACTCGCTTGCCGTTCCATTTCTTTTGTTTTGCGATACCCGACAGGGTTCATAGTGTACCTATTTATATGTAAGACAGTGACTTTTAATAGTTAGAACTGATGTAAAGTCAGCAAATGTATTCGGTATGCACCCCTTTTGTTAGAGTGCAAGTCAACATCACACTGGCGAATATGCCGTCCAATAAAAATCTTGCAACACTTGTGTGGGTAAATCTTACAATCAATGATTTCGTTTTATTCAACACACGCATAACCATCTAGCGACATCTAGCGACACGATACGTTTAGTGTCAAAGCGTAATCAATAATTTCGCCAAGTTAGTCAGCAACTTGATTGGCAGAGTGTTCTAGAGAACCAACTTAAGTCATGTGAAAGTTGCAGGTTCTATTCTGCCTAATGCTTATAAATTAGCTTATGAAAAAAATATACATTATTTTTGTATATTCTTTTTATTCGTTGTTTCGATATTTTTCAGTGTTTATTCATGTTTAAAACTAATTAGGTAGCATAGAAGGAAATGAGGTTACGTGAAAAAAAACAGTGTTTTATTGCACAGTATTATTTATTATTCAATGTAAATATAAGTAAGTAAGTATATATAATAACAGAATCATTTCAATCAGATCATTTTATAGTAAAGCAACTCATTGTTAATTACTAAGTAGATTACTTCATACATAATAATAAATGGGTAATTTGAGTAACTGTCTTTTATACATAAGTCAGTATAGGTATAGCATACCGCTGACGAAGGAATACTTCTACAAAATAATTTAAACTGAAATACATATGTAGTCGTTTTTCCTACTGCCATGTTTATTTATATATGTATTTACCTAACTACAGAATCGGACAAGAATGGACGTAATTATCAAGCGATCTTTTTATAAGCAGGTCAGCCACATGTGAGAGAATAAACATGTTAATTGACGTTACGGAAAAACGTCAATAACAATAAACATCTCTCTTTTATGTATCGACCTTTTTTTTATAAACATTTTGGAATGAAACTAAATATCTAAGATTGGGGTATAGAAAGCAAAGAAAATATTTAATAACCTATCGGTGATCCTTGACTTTTTATAATTAATTCTAACCTATCCCGCATACCTGCAACCATGTTCCAATACATATCTGTCGGCCGCTAGATCGACATGGAAGAACGTTATAGCGTTCCCCTGATTTTCGCCACAAAATTTTACGTCCATCCTTATCCGATTTAGAAGACCTTACATCCGTAAATATCACAACATTGTTGCACCAATCGAAATTTTTATATTGTTCTGCGAATCTTAGTTTTTCACACTTATGCACATCACTAAGTAAAATTTTCTTAGCCGGTCTTCTACACCTTAAACCACCAGCACGCAAATGATTTCGCACTGTCTGAAGAGACACTCCCTCTACGGTTGCCGTCGAACGCGTAGTCTTGAATGGATCTTCCAAATGTGCAGCTACTATGTCACGATGACGGAGTGATGCATCAGTATAGCTGCCACCTTTTGGACCAGGCCGAACGTGGTCAATGTGCCCTGAGTCTGCATATCTATGCACCCACAATTGCACAGTTCGTCTCTGCGGAAGATATGAAACAAAATAATAATTATTCTTTACTTAATTTTAGGTATAAAAACTGCGCAGTATTAACTATAACCTATAACCAAATGAAGGAACCAAATGGAAGTTAACAAGGAGGCTTATTCATTTCATTCATAGTCATGTATCAATATGTAGGTAATAAAAAATACTTACCTAGTTATATCATTAAGCGCCGAGCGATTTCACATATTGAAACATTTTGCTCATATAAAATGACTATCTCCGTCCTTTTGATTATGCTTACGTCTGTATTCTCCATGATTTTTACAAAATAAGATACTCAAAATTATATTATGTAATAGCTCAAAGCAGAGCTGCGTTCCTATTCGATGCTATTGAACAAGTGCACTTATAAAAAATACTCAAGACCCTCAACAAATATAAACAGAGTTGAATAATCTATTAATCTGTGGGTAGCAATGCAAATAATTGTCAAGTTACATTACTGCTTATTTCTGACGATTTCTATGAGACAACAACAAAAAATAATCAAACAAAAATCATATCAATATCTACTGAGATTCGAACTCGGGGTCAATTGCATAGTATAAGAGTAAAAGTCGGATATCTTAGCCACTGGACTACCATAGCTATATTGGCGAGTGTTGAAATTACGAATAACATTTTACTACAAAAAGTTGTTTTGTAACAAATGAAACTTGTTTATCTTAAATGACTTGGTTGAAAAGACGTGATGTGCTGGTGTGTGTATAGATAAAAGGATTCCCACACAAATGAACCTGCGTATTATTAGGGCCGCGGCCATTCAGAACGCGCACATTGAAATATAATGATGCGTGTGTGCCCTGCAAACCGATTAACTTTGTCGAGTGTACATAATGAAATGCAATAAATACATTGAATTGAATTGAATGTCCAGCCGCCGCTCGCGCAGCTGACCCAGGCGTACGAATACATTCGTTTATGTAGGAAGCCGCATACGTACTTACGCAGGTTGCATCCCACAATAAACTGCGTCCTCTCTGCCACGGTATCTGTTAACCCATCAGGTCGCTTCCCATCCGCTCTACAGAGTCCTGGTGGTTCTAGTTGACATGGGATATTAGCGGAAATTAGAGCTCGTCTAATAAGATCATTGATTGAACTGTGTCGTGACCAACGGCCAGCACAACGAGAGCAACTCAGAGCGTGATATCCGTTAGCCTCCACCATTTTACCGCAAATACAACGGTGTGGCTCGCAAACTGGACAGCCCAATCTCAGAGCCACAGCTACCCGGAGCGAATCGTTGTCCAGAAGTGTGCCCATGTAGGGAGATGGAATAGCGTGTAATCACGCACCAGATTCCGGTTCGGCGGAAACTTTTAGGCGCGCCAAATCAGAACCACTAGCATGACATTCCAATTCCCTCCGGATAACTAAATTTCTCTCCTCATCCCAAACTCTCTGCAAGTGTGGCATTGTTGGAAAAGTAGCATTTGGGCACCTACTCGTCCAGACCGTCAAGGCCTCCTTCGCATAGGGCAGAATCAACTCGTCGCCCTTGAATGAGAGAATATTACCGACAAGGTTGACTACCCCACGCGAAGACGCCAAGAATGCCGGAACGGCAAGTTCGGAAATACGGCGGATACCAAGACCTCCATGACGTATAGGCAAGGAAGCTTGAATCCACTGATTCTCATCGAGGCTGACATTAAGCATACTTTCCAATATAGAGCGTACAGCACCATCCACCTCATTAATCACTTGCGGGATTTTTTGCTTGTTTTTTGCTCGATATTGATAATGGCAACAGGTAGAAGCTTGAAATATTCATAGAATATTTAGTTATATACATATTCACTTTAAAAATAAATAATAAAAATAAAATAATATAACATATCAATAATATCACATACAACAGACATGATTTTTTTGCCGTTTTTATAAATAACGGTACGGTAACCATTCGTGCGCGAGTCCGACTCGCACTTGGCCAGTTTTTCTAAATTTATCTTCTTCCTTTATAATTACGGCTCATAGGAGGAAACCCATAAAGAGAAAGAACCAGAACAAGGTGGTCGAATGAACTAAATTATAATGCGAAAAACTGGAAGGAGGAATTGGGACACCTGGAGAATTAAAGAGGAGGGTTTTGCCCAAAAGTGGGACATAGACAAATAGATTATTTTTATTTCAACTTACGTGACGTATTTTTAGTCGGAAAAAATTCCGACCGTTTCAGCCAAGTCAGTAGGCCATCTCCAAGGTGAGTGTCAAGGACCTCCCTGCGCGGCCGTCAGATGATCGATCATATAAGTATAGTAGTATAGTAATATCGGCATTTTTTCGACTAAAAAAACGTATGTGAAACCGTTTGATCATCACTACATAGTATAAAACAAAGTCTTCTTCCCTCTGTCTGTCCCTATGTATACTTAGATCTTAAAAACTACGCAATGGATTTTGATGCGGTTTTTTAGTAGATAGAGTGATTCAATTTATATTTACACTAGCTGTTGCCCGCGACTTCGTCCGCGGCAATTTCTGTTATTGTGATTAATTCATTTATTTCTTAGTATAGATGAATAATTTTGACACGTTTTAAAATATTTTTAATTGATGCTTCGCTCCTATTGGTCGCAGCGTGATGTTTTATAGCCTAAAGACTTCCTCAATAAATGGACTATCCAACACAAAAAGGTTTTTCCAATTTGAACCAGTTGTTCCTGAGATTAACGCGTTCAAACAAACGTCGCGAATTACTTGATATTTTCAGCGACAACTACCAACTTTTTTACGTCTATAAAAGTATAACTACATAAGCAAGATGGATACTTAAGAAAAATACAATATTTGGTTCTAATTATTAAATAAAAAGTGAAAATTAACACGAAAATGGCAGACACGGGTTTGAAATGAGACTATTGACAGGCGAACCGGTATCGCCACTTTCAACCGGTACAAACGGTTAAGGGATACAGCGCCTTAAGATGGTTTTGATTATTCGGGCGCAACAGTTACAACTTTACTTCTTTTCTTCTTTTGTCTTTACGCACTTTAGAATAATAAAGATACTAGATTATTTTACTGGAAACAGAGCAGAATGAACAATTTCGATGCAAGCGCAGCAGCGACAAGTTGCAACTAAAAAACCGCACAATAGCGGAACAAAAGGCTTTGTCAGCGCGGCCGTGGTTCAACCGGCCCGAGTGACTGCAAACTTTGATTGTGAAATAAATATCAACTAGCGAATTTTTTTCCACTTTTAAATATGGAACAAAATCTTAATGTATAACCCTATATGTATTTCCTCCTTTGGAATAAATCTATTCAGCTGTGACAACACTAGATAATATTTTTTCCTCAGAACAAGGACTAGCTTCCAGGGTTTCAATATAGTTCAGAGATTCAAAATCAAGCGCTCTATATAAAGAAAATTGCACCTAGTGTTTCGAAAGCCATACAGTTTTCATGATCGAATCGTGTTAATTGAATATAGACAGTATTAATATACCAATTTTCATACTATTAGGTCCAGAAATGAGAAAATTTCCATACAAACTTTATCCCCCATTTTACCCCTTTAGGGGTGAAATTTGTTCATTTCACCTACACAGATCATTTTTAATTTTAATCGAGGACTGACATACCTATTAATTGATTTAAATGTTTAACGATCGGGAACATTCGAAAATGGCACAACCTGTAGCTTTAAATTTGAACAACCGGCACTAAATAGTTTACGCATCTGTTTCTTCTGTCGCATTTCTGACTAGCTCCGTGGCGCAGGGGTCAACACGCCAGCCTGCGACACGGAGTGACCGGGTTCGATCCCCGGCCAGGTCAAGATAGAAAATGATCTTTTTCAGATTGGCCTGGGTCTTGGATGTGTATCTATATATGTATTTGTTGTAAAATATAGTATCGTTGAGTTAGTATCCCATAACACAAGTCTCGAACTTACTTTGGGGCTAGCTCAATCTGTGTGATTTGTCCGTATATGTTTATTTATTTATCTGTGAATAAATTTGCCCACGGTAACTTAAAAGTGGGCACGCACGCTGAGCAACAGGCAGTAATTCAGGGATTTGTGACGCCACGCAGGCAGCGCTGCGCCGCGCGATAACCAACTGACATGGTTGATGCATGGTTCACGATTCTACAACAAATTCATATAAAGTTGTAGTTCGCCAACCTTTCGAATAATTATTAAAATCGTAGTTAAGATCTATACTAATACGAGTAGTATAAAAGCGAAAGTAACTCTGTCTGTAACCTCTTCAACCCTTCGACCACTGAACCGATTACAATGAAATTTTGTATATAGGTAGGTCGAGGTTCGGAAAAGGTCAGGATATCTTTTAAACGTAGTAACTATTAAGTAATCTGTGCTTTTATTCCGATCTTTTAGACGAGCCCTGTTCCTGGGTTCGATGACCGGTCAGGTCAAGATGGAAAATGATCTTTTTCAGATTAGCCTTGGCCTTGAATGTTTATCTATACAATATGTTATAAAATAGTATCATTGAGTTAATATCCTATAACACAATTCTAGAAATTACCTTGGGGCTAGCTCAATCTGTGTGATTTGTCCGTATATATTTACTGATTTCGGAAAAAAGTACTGTACCCGTGGGTCGACATTCAGGCAAGCGGAGCCGCGTGCAAAAGCTAGTATTCTATAAAGTACCAAACCGAACTTTTCTAGTTTGTTGAGCTTATAGCTCAACAAACTAGAAAAGTTATACTAATATGATCTACATACATACTTTCCAAAATTTATCTTGATTGGAGCACCTAGTTCAATCAAATGTTTTAGGTCTCAGCTCAATCTTCAGCTCAATCTGTGTGATTTACGAGTAGATACATTCCGTCAATGTATGATAATGTTAAATGTGGTATGGTTATGGTAAAAACTTCTGGGACGTACGTAAAGTGTGTATATTGTACAGTTTTAAATAGCCATTTCATTAAGTTCAATTTCACAAAATGGTGGAACTCACCATTTTTTTATGATATAGGACGGCAGACGAGCAAGCGAGTCACCTGATGGTAAGGGCTCAGCGCTGTCCATGGAAAACTGCAACACCAGAGTGTAACAGGAGCGTTACCGGCCTTTGAAGGAGTTGGGGGAAGGACCGGCCTCCGGCTCTCTCACTCACCAAACGAAGCATAAAACCGGTAAAGGTTCTACTCAAACGTCGTTTTTTGTGAAAGTGTGTAGTTTTTCTTTTTACGCCTTGTATTGTGTTCATCTGTGTAATCATATGATACGAGTTTAAATTATGTATAAATATTGATCATAAAGATAAAGTCTATTTAAACATTTTAAAACGCACTGAACATTTTGAACTCTTTTTTGTAATAATTATAGATGTGCACTCGCACTTGACAGGCCGTAGCTGAAAATCAGTGAGTTGCCCTCTGGGCAGCACTAGCACTGAGCTATGACCTTTTTGGATTACTGCAGCACACAGATACAAAGGTGCGTCTTTTCTGTATGTGGTGCTTTTCTTCTTCACGTTATGTAATTTTGTATTTCTCCTGTGTATGTGTGTGACTTCAGCTACAAATAAATCACTTATCTATCTAGTTCCCCGGACGAGCCGGCCCATTCATGCTACTAGCAAAAATTACATTTGTCGTGGCTCTACCACAATTAAGCATGGAGTTGACACGGTTTAGCCACGATGTATCTGTACATTTAGCTTTGGAAATCGTAGTACTAAAATATGTACACGTTTGGAAATCACCTGAACACGGAGTCAACATAATCTTTTATTCGGCAGTCGCGTGCCTGTGGGTGAGCGTGAAATTCGCGAGGTTACGCGAAATTTCGTCCCACCCGCTTCAAATTCTGAGCTACATTAAAAATTTTTGTTAAATTGAGAAAAGCTTTGATTTGGTTCTCTTTGATAACTTTCAAAATATTAAGTACATTTTCCTCTATGTAGTAGAAATGTGGGGTAAATTTGGACTACACTCTTCTCGCTGGCCAGACGGGTTGGAGAGGTCTCATTGATGTTTATGAGCTTTGTTAAGCTTTTATTTCCTAAGTCGCCTCTTACAACCTCCATGGGAAGACTAGGAGTGGTCCTATCCTACTCTGCCGGAAACCACACGGCTAACAATAAGATAGTAAATATGTTTGATTAAGCTCTATGTTATCAAATATAACTTTAGTGTACATGCTCATACAGACCAGACATAACATAATTAAAATCTAGTACATCTAAATCGTGTCTAGATCTAGATGTAGCTGTTGGGTCATGTCGTAACCACCGGGCTCAGTGCTTACTGATTTATGCGAACGAGGATAACGTAACATTATTGTGTTCTTCTCGCAGATAAATCGTTAAATGGGACAATGAATCAGTACCGGGTATTGTTTTCTTTTTATTCACCCCTTCTTATACAACGTGATTTTGAACCCCCTAGTTATATTGAAATCTGGGAATCAGAATCCCTAATGGAACACAGAACTGCAAGAAAAAAAGGCAAAAAACGAAAAAGAAAATTAGGTTTCCCAAAGTCGCCGATCAGCTGGACGAATTTCTATGAAAGGTTAAATTTATTTTTTCGTTTTTTACCTGTACCAGATTTCAATATAGCTAGGGGGTTCAAAATCACGCTGTATAAATGGAATTTCTTAATACGTTCACCGATTTCGATTTTATGCTGATATAACTAGAACAAACACTAGTACTCATAAGTAACAGGCAATTTTATTTTCGCGCACTTCGTAGTAGCGACACGTCATATAAAATTATCAATTTTAAGCGGTCCCAAACAAAAATCCCTCTTTCTTGTAAACGACTGGACAGATTTAATGAAACACGTCTAAGAACCATTGACAGTCAATCTAACTAATGTGGATGGTCTGAAATTGCATTGGACAGAAACAAGTGGAAGGAAATGGGGGAGACCTTTGCCCAGCAGTGGGACAATATAGGTTAGATAAAAAAAAAATCGCTTCACCCGTTGTAGAGCTACGATGCAATAGGCAGAGGCACGCTCACAGACAGACACAGTTAGGTATTGAAAAAACATGTCATTATTAGCAGCAGCAGGTCCATTTCCTAACTTTAGACAACTACCGGTGTATAACGTATTGATAGTTACTTCAACATCCATTACGATTTATGTATCTTAAATAAAAATAGCCAATCATACGAAAGCCGCAAGCAGGTCAACATACGTCAGCATAGTTAAATGCAAGGGTGGCATTGGAACTTCATAAGTATCCTCGAGTTATGTAGGTATATTGTGATGCATATACGAGTAATAAAGAATAATCAAAATTATTTTAGTCAAATGTCTTTAAGGTATAATAACTAGAATATTCTGAATATACCGAACAAACTCAAAATATTTATCCTGACAATTTATTAAGAGCTAACACAATAGCAACGGCAAAGTAAACGGAAACAAGAGCGAAAAGGTTGTTCAAATACAAAGTTCGGAGAACCAATGAGAAACTTGCGCAAATAGCGAAGAAACACAGGTTGAGAAATATTACATCTTGTAAATAGGGGTCTTTGAGACACAGGGAACGTGAACCTTAAAATTATTGTGACACGTATAGGTACGGTCGAGCTCAAAAGTGCATGGTCACATTTGAACGGTATCGCGTAGGCATAAAGTTCTTAAGGAATAATGCACTTTTGACCTCGAGCGTCCATTCTACATCGTCTTTATGATCGACTTCGAAAAAGGAGGGCGCATGTTTAAGATTTTCTCCAAAACAATAAAAAGGTCACTAACATTTGTGTGCGTTTTAGGTTCCTTAGTTCTTTTCAGAAAAATTTTGGTTAAACACTTTTTGTGTTTAAATAAATCATAAAATGTTTACTAGGTAAACTGATCCCGCGGGATAAGATTGCTCGACCTCAGTTTACCAAAGAGCCAAATACTCACAGTAAACATACAAGTATATTGTCATACATATAAATATATCAATAACCTATTCCGTAATAATCCCTTACGGGGTAGACAAGCCTAAGACTAATAAACTGTAGCAGCAGCAACGGTGGAGCCAGGATATCGACATAATTAATTTTTGCTAGTATCATGAATTGGCCAGCTCGTCCGGAGAAGTATTCCCGGACAAGCCGGTCCATTCATGCCCACACTCTCACAGGAAATTGACGCTCAAGTAGAAGCTTTACCGCTTCTATGCTTCGTTCGGTGACGAAGAGAGCCGGGGACTCCTAGAAAAAGTTTGGTTAACCTCACAAGAGGCCATTACAAAATTACAAAAATCGCATTTTTTGTTTTGAATTTTTTTTTTTAATATGAGATTTTTGTAATAAACGGTGGCACGAACCTTAGTGTGCGGATCGCACTTGGCTAGTTATTTAGTTTTTCCTTTCTCCCCAGCTCAACATCGAAGAGTTAGAAAGAAAGAAAAACTTTACTCGGCAAAAAAACAATTACAACAATAAACTAAAAATACTTAAGGGCCCGTACTACCTCACACTGCTTTGCATGATTGACTGTTATATCAATAATAATTAAATACTCAAGTTGAAATAAAAATGCAGCAAAGTTCAGGACTAACTCTGGTAACTATATGACTCAAAAACACGATTGCGTTAAATTTTCTCGATAGAAAAAAATTGCAAAGTTGCCTCCAAATCACGTCTAATTTACTCGGTATATAGCATTATTCACCAAATACATTAAAATTAACCTTGAAACTTTTGATTATTATTGCATTACAGATAAGGCAGCCATCATATGTTTTTCTTTTTCGAATAACCCTTGAATATTCCTAAAAAACGAAAATATCCAAAGGAGCCAACGCGTTTAGACCATCCGCGTTTGTATCGCCACGCCGCCTGGCATATGGCGGGCTCTTAAGAACTATACCTACAAAAGTTAATTCTAATAGTTCCTAAATTTCTTTTTTATACCGTCAATACTTTCTGCAATTTAAATTTAGGAAAGCCATTGTTATGATATGAATTTTTATTGTATATCCTGACAGGTAAACGTATTAAAAACATCGCTATTGCGTCAGTATAAAAAACAATCACCTAGTTCCAAATTGAACCATCGGCACATTTTGTAGGCCTGAATGTGTAAACTCAAAAAACTGATAAGATTTAAACTCACCGACGGTGAAATACAAACTGAAACGTCGGAAATTATTAAGTTTTGTCATTTACTGCGTAATTAGTCTGGACCTAAACCTGTGTACTGATCGGGAGCATTCTTTGGAATAGCATTTTTTTAAAACTTCGTCGAATTAGACTATAATAAGCCCTTACGTGGCCTAGTGGTCATCATGCCATGCTGCCACACCGGAGGTCTCGGGTTCGATCCCCGGTCTACTATCGGGTATTGGATGTTTTTTATATATGTATTTGTTTTAAAATATAGTGTTTTAATCCCATACCAAAACTCTAGAACTTACTTTGGGGCTAGCTCAATCTGTGTGATTTGTCAATTTATTAATTTATATGTATTTACATCCAGTACTATCTGCGATTAATAATTGAAGAACATAACACAAAACAATTGATTGAATTACGGATGAGTGCATCGTCAACGAGCTCTATAAGCTCACAATGCCAAACCCTAAAGAAATCTATCTCAGTCAGGTTCCGGTTACATCCTGTAATCTATCGGCACCCAGGGTCTGTTAGTCATCACAGCTGGTTAGTTTTTTAACTATTGCTGTAAATTTAAATAAAATCACTTGAATACGGTATTATTCGTATATTACTTTATTTTATTACACCTAACGTTTCGAAAACTTTACAGTTTTCATGGTCGCAGGTAGACTAAGTTGTCAACTTAATCTATCGCGTATATCAACAATTATACGCGATAATAACGTATTAAAATGATTTTATTTAAATGTGTTACAATCGCGAAAACATCAGAAACCATATTGCTGTAAAATCATGTGGCAAACTTTTTCCTGCTGGCTACCTGACTAAGTCCTTAGGTGGGATCTTTTTACGTCTGTTTTTTTATTCTCTTGGATGCTATGGGTACAATCCTTTAGTCCACTATGCCTGAGGCAATTTCCCGGTGTGTCGACAAAGACCCGCCAAATGGGGTTTTTAATGGCGGGTTATAGCTGCTTAGATTAGCGTTTACGCCGTTTTAAGGTGTTCATTAAATGTGAAATGATCTCCTAGCCTCAACAAAATTGGATAAAGAGGGAAGAATACAGATAATACTAGTACCTCTGTGCTCTCTTCTTTATCCATGTGAAAGATTTTTATGGCGGTATCTAGAGGACCCTTGACTCCGAAGCGTTACGGTTGACGATGAAACCGGGAAATAAAGAAAGGGATTCTATGTAGAAAAATCTAAATCAATTTATTTATTGAAATAAATGTTAAAACAGATTTTTACTGATTACTTATCGACTAGTATAAAACTATTAGACATTAAAAAACAAATAACCTGGTGGCATTTTATAAGGTTTGCCCAATAAAAATCACTTGGCAAAGTGTTTAAAGTTATTAATGTTTTCGCGATTGTTAAATTATTGCAACGTTTTTAAATATTACATTATATGTTGTATAAATACAAATGTACGTTACCAGTGAAGACCTACGGGTCCGAAACCTGGTCCCTTACTATGGGCCTCATAAGAAAGCTCAAGGTCGCTCAAAGAGCTATGGAGAGGGCTATGCTCGGTGTTTCTCTGCTATATCATATCATAAACTTGGAGATCCGTAGAAGAACAAAAGTCACCGAGATAGCCCAGCGGATTAGATCTTTAAGTGGCAGTGGTCGGGGTAAATAGCGCGCAGAACCGATGGGGCAGAAAGATGCTCGAATGGCGACCACGTACCGGCAAACACAGCGTTGGAGACCCACCGACCAGATGCTTAGACGACCTAACCAAGGTTGCAGGGAGGCGCTGGATGCCGGCCTCTTCCAACCGGTCATATTGGAAATCTTTGAGGGAGGCCTATGTCCAGCAATGGACTTCTTGCGGCTGAGATAATGAATAACCACTAGCTGTGGGAGTAACCAGACAGACACATAACCCGACAGCCTTTAAGACTAGAGTGAACAGGCATCTTCTAGGCAAGCTAGCAAGCATCGTAGATCTTGTCTTTACCCTCTGGGTTAGTCTAAGGTCAAGAGTAAGCCTATTCAAAATAAATTAAAAAAAGAAAGACCCTCGGATGTAAAAGAGAAAAACCAATCTCTCGAATAACCTACACCATTAAGGATCAACATTTAATTGAAAAGGTCCGTATCAATTCTCCATTTAACCCAAGCACTCGTAACAAACACCAAACAATGGCTTAAAAAACCGTTTACCGTTCGCGGGCGGCCTACAAATTTAATTTGCCGCCGGCAAATTTGCATAAAGTCCGGCCAAATTGGAAATTTATCGAAACGGATATTTTTTAGGATCTACCGAAATTGACTATGTATTGTTTTACGAAATGTCTTTTCTCCGCTTTAAGTTTCAAAATCTTCTTTCGTGTCTTACGTACAGTTATACGCGTAGTATGTAGAGTCAATACGGTAAACACATTTCCACAGGTAACGAAAACGAAAAGATAATTGTAGAATGTCACACAACAAAGATAATTGTAGAATGTTCGACTAGCTCCGTGGCGCAGCGGTCAACACGCCTGCCTGCGACACGGAGTAACCGGGTTCGATCCCCGGCCAGGTCAAGATGGAAAATGATTTGCCTTGTAAGGTCTTTTGAAGTTGAACTTTAACTCAAATTAAAATTCAAAACATATATTTCTTATACCCTAGAACCCTTACTTAATAACAATTATAATATCATTTCACCACAAACCCACTAAACAGTAATAGACAAGCTATGTCAGATGCCCCTAGAGGCAGCTTGAAAATATAACACTCATGTTGGCCACTTACACACTCGAATAACAAACTCTAAAGTTAATGTACAGTCAGATGCTAAGGTACCTGACCAAGCCTTTTTACCTATATCATTTTTCTTTTAAACTAAAAATAATATTTACATGAAAATATATATCAATTTAAATATTATTAAGAGAAAATTCAAGATAAAGGTAGAGAGCCTGGTCAAATATCTCGGTATCTGAATGTAGAAACTATTTTCAATACCAGAATTGCTTGAATAGTTTTAAGGATATTTAGTCCCTGTGTAACCTGTGTGGGTGCAGCAACGTTATTTTAATATTATTATATTATTAACGTTATTTTCACTGTTTAGTTAACCTTTTAGATATGAACTATAGAGAATATTTGATTCTACTAACTATTTTCAATTCCAGAAGCGCTTTAGAATACACTCAATGATCCAAGCAAGTTTTTATAGCCTGGAACATTGAGCTGAAGCAGCATTTGCTACCCAGGCTCATATTCCAAACTATCGGAAAGCACTTGCAAACTGTAGTTTATTCTGGTGAGCAGGAGGAAATAGAAATTTCCCAGCTGGATAAGGACTTTAAGAGTATATAGCATATGCTGCAAAACATCTTCAATAGCCGCAGCACTTTAAAAGTAAAAGTGAATGTGTAGTCTTCTAGCACAACTGCAGACAACTTATTTTCATTGCTTGCAAAAATTACCTGAACTTTTGAAGCATTTTAACCCTTTGACCGCGACTGTCGGATAATCCGATGTTCGCAGTCAAAGGGTTACAAACACTCTGACTTAGAAGTGAATAGAATAATCTACAAACTATTTTCAATACCTGAAAAGATCTGCTTATTTAATAATACCGTGTAAACGTGTGGGCACAATAACACGAATGCTTCGCTAGTTTGAGAATATCCTTTAAAGTGCGGTCTGTGATACAGGTGTAGCAACTTATTTATATTGCTTCGTGGCACATTGTGCATATTCGAAACTATCGGAAAGTAATAGTTAACTGTACATACAATACTCGCAGTCCGCGAAAGTAGCACGTAATACACTAACGTTCTTTAAATATGTTCTGTGAAGGTGTATAGAACAGGCGGCAAACTATTTGCATCACTGGAATAGTGCGGGAACTGCGAAATGAGAGCTATTTATCAGAATCACTGCAGTAGATGGTACTGTGCCATTCGCGATAACAGAACTTCTTGATTGATACCAACAAAGTATTAAATAAATAAAATTTCTTGGTTTAACGCTATATTTTATAAAATACTTGACTTACTAAAAACTTATAGAACTAGTTATTTCGTTTGTTGCAAAAGTTTTTTTTTTCAAATACAAAACAGTTTGCAGGAACATCAGGCTGCGCCATTCCCTGCAGTGTGCAGGCCCGTGAAATGAGAGCGATTCATCAGGATCACCACAGCTGATGCAACTATGCAATCGCGATTACATCGCGGATTGCTCTGGGCTTAGTGCCGGTTCAACTTGATTGATAACTACTATAGTGTAAGTAAATAATTTTGCTTCCGTGGCGCAGTGATTATCACACCAGATTGCTATAGGCGGGACCGGGTTCAATTATTAAATAAATAAAATAAATATATACGGACAAATCACACAGATTGAGCTAGCCCCAAAGTAAGTTCGAGACTTGTGTTTTGCGATACTAACTCAACGATACTATATTTTATAACAAATACATATATAGATACACATCCAAGACCCAGGCCAATCTGAATAAGATCATTTTCCATCTTGACCTGGCCGGGGATCGAACCCGGGCACTCCGTGTCGCAGGCTGGCGTGTTGACCGCTGCGCCACGGAGCTAGCCATTACCGAGCAAATACCGGCGTGGACAAGTAGTTCCACTCCATTTTCAAAGGTATCCGCTGTTCTGGAGCTACCTGAGGAGGATTGGAGTCAGGCGGCTGGCAGTTAAAACTATGACAAATTATATATAAATATATATGATATTCATATGTGAATTACGGGTTACTCACGTACGAAGTCAGATATAGGCCGACATGTTTCAACCTCATCCGGAGCATAAATGCTGTTATAAAATACGATCCCGGGCTCCAACGCGTCTGCGGATGCAACCAGGAAAACGCTTTAATGATTTATATACAGGCATTGTTAACTCATTCACGGAAACTAAACCAGACACAAATATCAATAGAATTTATCCCTTCACGCGAGATGTCCCGTAAAGTGTTAAGATATGACATCACGAATTACCCATATAATAAAGTCCAGATGATCGGATGAGGTCGAAACATGTCGGCCCGTACCTAATATTGTACGTAAGTAACCCTTTGTGTCTTATTTGAATAGCTGATAAGGTTTTGAGTTCAAGCAGTTCTGTTTACGGTACATTAGGCTAGTTTCCTGGGTCGTAATAATAACATAACAATTAGTCCGTCAGTTAGATAATCAAAATATTGGACACGTATTTTTTCTTTTGTCAAATGAACAATAAATAATTAATATAAAGCGCGTCAAAGTTCAGGAGTGGGGGCTCGTGACGTCATAGTTTGCTACGATTTCTAGCCTAGAAATCGTAGCAAACTATGACGTCACACGGAACTTCAAAGGGCTATATATCTTTATCATTTTTTGTTTAATCGACAAAATAAAAAATACGTATTCAATATTTTTTGAATATCTAACTGACGGAATAATTATATTTTTTTAGGAAACTAGCCTATTATCCCATCATCATCAGGTCTTTTTTGTCTGCACTGCAGGAGCATGACCCTCTCTGTACTACCGGAGCCATACTTGGCCCTAGCAGACAGAGGATTTGGCCTACACTCTCCTCGCTGGCCAGACGGGTTATAGAGGTCTCTTTGATGTTTATAAGCTTTGTTTAGCTTGTATTTCCTAAGTCGCCTCTTACGACACCCATGGGAAGACTTGGAGTGGTCCTATTCTACCCTGCCGGAAACCACACGTCTACGGCGGCAATTATCTCAAATGAGCAAAACCAGAATTTTTCAAAATGTTTTCATTCTTGTAATCTATAAGTTCTTGAAATGAAAGTTCAATAATAACTTGATATAATGAAAATCCTCCCAATCATCCCGATACTAATGGCAACATCGAGACGTTCCAAAGCAGTGGGTGGGTCATACAGTTTTTATAGCCGCATATCTTTATGGGGGGATCGCAGTAAAACATGTGATGATAGCCGCCGTATAGCTTCCTTATCTGTTTTTGTGCTTGTGTCAGCAATAGCGAGCTTTACTCTCCTAGATAAATGTTAAGGTTATGCGTTTCACACCTGACGCCGTGTCTACCTGAAAATATTTGGTTGTTTTTGAAACGTTATTATAGAGCCGAATATAAAAGTATATCATTCCTCCAAATAAGTAGCTCTGTAAAATTGAGGGTTATCTGAAATGTCTACTACGATATGGTTTAGTTGAACCTAACCCTAACCTTGAGTCCAATGAGCTCTTGGATCATTGGACTTTGACATTAACTCAAATACAAAAATATTGGCCCAACTTTAGGCCAGCTATAAGCACGTACCGTGGCAATTGGTTCCACTAACTACCACTATGGGCGGCGGCGAGGGCGCTCCAGTGCAATAGTGACAGTCTTTTTCACCCAACACTAGATAGAAAAATACATATTTTTTATATAAACAGAAAATATATTTCTTCTTAAATAAGATTTTTTTATGAATATTTATTTGATTATAAGGTGGATACATAGTTGTGAATTACCTATGGCTTTGCGATGAGTATAAAACAAATCGCATGCGATGAATGTTGAGACCACAGAGCATTAATAACAAAAAAAATAGTAGTTTATGATACCTATCGTTACAAATTTACAATGCTACCATCACGTATAATTTACGGCCTTTATTATAATTTACTACACCCGCGACTTCGTCCGCGGCAATTTCTGTTATTATGTATGATGAATAATTTTTCCGAGTTTTCAAAACTATTTTTTTATGCTCAACTCCTATTGGCCGCAGCATGATGTTTTAGCCTAAAGCCTTCCTCAATAAATGGACTATCCAACACAAAAAAGAAAAAAGAATTTTCCAATTTCAAACAGTAGTTCCAGAGATTAGCGCAAACAAACAAACTCTTCAGCTTTATAATATTAGTATAGATTTTAGTTTAAACTGCTTGCTAAGCAATACATGGGCCTCTTCGCACCTGTTTTCGATTTTGCACTTTTGGCTTATACACCTCAACTTTTTTATTGCACACAATCATAGGGGACAAAAAGATAAACTTAATGCTATTTGCATTGTCTCCCACTTCACCTTTGGAACATTGTGAAAGTGACACAAAGGGCTGCTACTAATTTAACTTATCACTCAGTGTGTTTAGATCTAAATTTTGGGCGCAGGCTCCGATCAATCCTTGAGAATTCGTTGTTACAGTAAGATCCTAACTAATATGATAAATGCGTTTGTTTATTACGCTTTCACGTTGTAACTACTGAGCCGATCATCATGAAATTTTGCATACACGTTATCTGGGGTACGGAGAAGGACATAGGCTACCTTTTATCCCGGGAAAAAGTACTATTCCCGAGGGATCGACATTGACGCGGGCGGAGCCGCGGGCGAAACTAAGTTAAATTTATGCTACAACAATAAAAAAAAATTACGATCACTATGACCTAAAAACATTAAACCTTTGCAAACTTTCGCTGTTTCGCAGTCATAGAGATTTTCGGTCTCTGTTCCCGATTTCGAACAACAAAACAAACGGTAAACAATCTAATAATATACCTTTCGATTTAGCCGAGGCTTTACGCAAATTTGCCGCGGGCAAATAAATTTGTAACGTCTTAGAAGGACCGTATTAAAACCATAAAGAAAACGCGTATCCTTACATTATACTAACGCGCCTTTGTTAATGCTTATTTTATACTAGCTCTCACCCACGGCTTCGTTCGCGTAATGCGTCCTTCTCCGTAACCTGCATAAAACGTATGCAACGTGTTTAAAATTTTCATGATGATTGTTACAGACATTTGTTTGTTACAATCATCATTGAAGAAACAAAGCAAAAAATAAAGCAATTCACTTTCGCATTTATAATATAAGCTAAATCTAGCTGTCCTTGCTAGATATAAATGGTATAATAAAAAAATATTCATGTCACTGTAACTTCTGTACAGTCGGCCAAGCAGATACCTGACCCCCTGACTTTTAAAACGTAAATTCACACTTTGCTGTGAAGCGCCACCTACCGTGATTTTTGGCAAGTAGACAGACAACTGCTGGTATAAACTTGTTTCTGATAACCTGCTCAGTTGCAAATTTTGTATTTCTAATAATCTCAGCTAATAATTCAAGTAATCATCAATGGTAAGAACAAGAAAGAATCAAAAACAATCCTACGTAAAGTTCGATTCGAACCATGGACCCACGACTTGAGAAGCTAGCGCTCATCTCAATACGCCAACCGACGATATGACGTCTCGGGCGAAATTGGCTATCTATTTCTACTGCTATGACATCATTGTCACCAACTGCAACGCATTGCTTTAACAAATAAATTGAGGGTAATCTATCAGATTTATTTATACCTGATACCAACTAATCAAAAATATTGTTCACTCGCGTCACAATTAAGATACTGCGATTACTGTGTAGTGATCCAAAACCCCACCAGTTATTAGGCATCCCGTTTCATCTTATATAGCAGATTTTGTGAAAGCTAATATTGTATTGTGATGACAACCACAGTATTTAAAGTATCTATATCTAGAGAGTTAGGTATCGCGGTAAGTAGAAATTATAAGTATTTAATATACTTACTTAATTTTCAAACTATTTTTTGTTCCGTAAAACATAGGGTTTGTGATAAATGTCTAAGATAAATATATCTCTTACAGAGAAACACCGTCCGTTTGTGGATTCGGAGTCAACTGGCGTAACATATACACTACAATATTTCAATTGAAACAGTGAGGAAACATTCAACAAGAACGAGATCGTATTTAATTCTGATGAAAAAAGTTTTAAGTCTGATGATGATGGCAGAAAAATATTGCGGAGAAGACATGGCCAGCGTATAGCCATCAAAATAATTTGCCTTTGAGAACAGTGGCAGGATAACATTAGGTAAAAATATTCATTAAATAGTTAAGTAAAATAATAATAATATTTAATACCTAGTGTATTACGCAGTGTAAAATAATAGGTAATTGATCGTATTATTGTTTTGCAGGTTATTGGGGAAAGATGTCTTCAATGGGCCCAGGGGAGCTGGTAGAATTCGGCGGCCGGATGAATAAAGAAAAATACTTGGAAAATTTATGAGATGTGGTGATTCCAACAGTTTGCAATGTAGAATATATTTTATTTAAGACAATTGTTCTGTGATCTAACTGTTATTGAGTGACCAATTAAAATCCCAGATTGTAGGGTCAAATAGTGCTTAACTGGGACACGAGACACGAGTAAAGTTTGATTTAAATCAATTTAGACAAAAAGGTTATACTAAATTAATAAATATGCGCTTAAGTGATATGTGATCTGATCTAACATGGTAAGTGAAATGACAAATAGACTTGAACAAAAGCTTCAAAATGGGGGTCACCCTCTCCCATATTAAAATTCATTTAATGCCATAGGTTTATATTCATTCTTATACTATTATCGAAGCAAAGTTATTCACATAGCACTATTTGACCCTACACATTTAAAAAAATATAATACTATGATTAAAAAGAAGTTGAGAGATGTAAATTGTTACTTATTAAGTAACATGTTGGTTCTCTCTACAGAAGATTAATCATAGTTTGAATTAAGTAGGCAGGTATTTATTTCACTGTTACATTTTTTTGATGTAATAAAGTAATTAAAAATTTAAAATGCTTTTTATTCACAGTAATTAGCTCGGTAACATTATGTTAAAACAACCAAAATTACACCAACATCACAATACGAAGTTGGTGATATTTGTAAAAAATAAAAAGCTTTGGAGGATTTGAACCTGTTCATTCATAATCACACTAACTATTAAACCATAGTGCCTACCACTTGCGCCACATCTAACTATTGAAGTATCTTTGAAATAAGCGTATCGTATGCTAGGGCTTGTTTTATTTATCAAAAATCGAATAGATGGCATTAGTCGTCAAGGGTATCAGATTTCTGCTTATTAACCTTATTTGTTCATTCACAATTCAATAGATGGCACTAGTCGCAAAGGATATTACACTTGTATATTTTTATCTTTGGGTTTAAACCACGGATGTTTCTTTAGTTTGCGAAAAATGGCGCTGTTGTAGGGGGTCAGATATCTCATTGGCTGACTGTACGAGCCATGCATCGTACAGTATTTGGTAAGTCAGCAGTTGCACAATTTCGCCTCATTACAATAAAATCGTCAGTTCGCTACCTACGGCCAACAAGAGCGCCACGCGACTCATATCATTTTTCAATCAAGAAATTTAATAGTTGTTCACAATATATCTCAGTGTTTATAAGTGACTTTAATTTGATCAAAACCTTTAACTTCGGTCTAAACCCGTTCAACTTCAGAAATCAATTTCATTTATTATATTCGAAAAATGTACTGTCACAATCATCACAAGCTTAGGGCCGGAAGGCTCATGGTATGGGTTGTAAAAAGAAAATAGCATCAATGGGATGATACATTTATCAGATCAACCCTCAGTGCCTATGCATCATACCCAGCTTCAAACGTCTATGGTACACTAACTATAAGAATCAATTTGTCTATAGTATAGCCGTGTGGTTTCCGGCAGAGTAGAATAGGACCACTCCTACTCCTTCCATGGAGGTTGTAAGAGGCGACTTAGGAAATACAAGCTAAACAAAACTCATAAACATCAATGAGACTTCTCCAACCCGTCTGGCCAGCGAGGAGAGTATGGGCCAAATACTCTGTCTGCTTTTGCCAAGTATGGCTCCGGTAGTACAGTACAGAGAGACCTGATGATGATATGTCCCTTGTACCGCGCTACACTGGATGGCGCGCTCGCGGGCGTCTACTCCTCTTATACCACTAGACATAAAGGTTATAATAGCTTGGTTTGAAATGACGCGTCGCTTCCGATGCACCCTATGCCATTACAGTGTAGCGCTGCCCTAACAGCACACTTCCGGATTCCAGAGCCGCAGCATGTTTGTATATCTGACTAGCTGTTGCCCGCGGCTCCGCCCGCGTTAATGTCGTTCCCTTGGGAACAGTAGAAATGATAAAAATTCCATACAAACCCCTGTCCCTTTGCTTTTTCCCCTTAAGGGGGAATTTAATACATTTCACCTGCATAGATCTTTAGCCCTTAAGGAGGGGATTTTGCCCAATGCACCTACACAGATATTTTTTTTTTGTAATGGAGAACTTCATATTTCTAAGTAAATAAAAAAAATCCATAAAAAGTTTACCCCACCTATTCTACCCCTTCAAGGGGAAATTTCGACCATTTTAACTACACAGATCTTTTTAATTGTAATGTAAACATATATACTTATTTTTATACTTCTATGTCCAGAAATAAGAAAATTTCCATACAATCCCCCCCCCCCCCTTTATCCCTTAAGGGGGGAATTTTGTACATTTCATCTACACAGATCTTTTTTAATTGTAACCTAGAACGTATATACTTATTTTCATACCTCTAAGTCTAGAAATGGATAAATTTCATACAAACTTTACCCCCTATTTACCCCTTCAAGGGAGAATGTTGTCTGGTTCATCTTCTTTGATCTTTTTTAATTTTAATTGAGAACTCCTGTACCTACTTTCAAACGTCTAAGTCCAGATATGAGAAAATTCCATAAAACTTCAACCCCTTTGATTTTCTAAAAATCCTTTCTTAGTGCTCATTTACATCATAAAAAGAATCTCTGTGCCAAAGTTCAGTTTCTGCGCACAGTAGTTTCTGCTGTGCGTTAATATATAAGTCAGGTTTGCCTTTGACCCGCGGCTCCGCCCGCGTAAGTGTCGATTTCTCAGGAACAGTAGAATTACCCGGAATACATTAGTTTATGACTTTCAATGAAACCCCTTAATATTGAATTTCAATTGAATAACTTCAAAAACGAAAAGTTTCATACTAACTTTGCATCCCCGTTATATCCCCTTAAGGGATGATTTTTGAAAAAAATATTTTACTCGTATTTCATGCCTTTTAGTAAACAACCTTCATGCTGAATTTCATTCGACTAACTTCAAAAATGGCAAACATTCATGCTTACTTTGCACCCCTATTTTACCCCCTTAAGGGATGATTTTTGAGTAAAATATTTTACTCGTGTTTCATACCTTTCAGTAAAAACCTTCATGCTGAATTTCATTCGAATAACTTCAAAAACAACAAAGTTTCATACTAACTTTGCAACCCGTTTTTCCCCCTAAGGAGATGAATTTCCAAAAATCCTTTCTTAGTGCTCCCCTACGTTATAAAAGGAACCCCTGTGCAAAATTTCAAGTTCCTAACCCTTATAGTTTATTTAGGCCCTGCGTTGATATGTCAGTCAGTCAGTCAGCTTCTCCTTTTTTTTTTAGAATGGATTACTATGGATAGTATGGATAGGTATAATGCTGTCGTATAATGATGATAAATTGACTTTGGATTTTAATTTTCTTATGTCACTTATTATTTTATTTTATTTTTGCTATATGTTTGCAGGCAAACTCATGCCTTGAGTTCATTCAAATGACGATAACTTTTTTTTTAATGAACCGATTTTGATGAAACAAACTTTAAATGTTAAACTAAGTTAAAACAAAGCAATTGCTGAAAGTTTGAAGTAAATCGGTTTAGTATTTTCGGAGATAATCGTGATCATACATACATACAGACAGACAAACAGACAGACAGACAGACAGACAGACAGACAAGAAATTCCAAAAATTTTTTTTTGCTTTCTATTATTCTTTTTAAGTGTCTCTCTATCCATTTCAGTCAAAAATTCGAAATGTACAGACAAAATAATTTTACTGTTTTATTATATGTATAGATACGATAAAGATCTGATCTGATAAAGAATTCAGAATAGAGTAGGCAGAAAAGCAAAAGTGATTTAGATATATCTTCCACTTTAAAAATTCACGCTTTTGCCCGCGGCTCACGTTAATGACGATACCTCAGGAACAGTACTTTTTCCCGTTATAAAAGGTACTTTGTCCTAGTTCGTAACTCCACGTGTATGCAATATTTCGTAATGATTAGATAGTTAAATCATGAAAGCGGAACAAACAAAAACACTTTCGCATTCACAATATACGTAAGGATTTCAGTAAGAATCAATCTGTTGCATGCATACATCAAATATCAATCCCGGGTACACGGCAGCGCGTGCAACTCGTAAAATTTAAAGAGCACAGCCCAATACTGCACTCTACATTTATTGTGTGCCATTGACCTATTTAATGTGCACACAACAAAAGTCTAGAAGTAAAGCTTACGGGTTAGGAAAAGCTGAAGTACCAAGTTATAACCCGCGCGGAGGAGATTCTTATTTATTTTGAGTTTTTGAAGTAAAAACTTCTTTAGCGGCATTGTGCTCTTTTTGGGATGGGTAAAAAATATTAGCCATGTGACCTGATCGAAAATTCGTAAGATGGAGACGTGACCTGAGACCGTAGCGGCGTACGAGAGGAAGTAATATCCCCCTCTCTTTCTACCGCGCGGAGTTTTCACTTCTGCCAGCGCTCCCGGAGTGCAACCCCTTGTTTTTTTTTAACATTAATTATTGCGACAATCCTTTATTACTTTCTCTCACATCTCTTCTTAGAAATGCCTATATTTCCACCTGAACACAGCCTTATTAAAAAAAAAATATATACCTACGTAAAACACCAACTCGAGATTTTGTGGACATGTGTATCATATCAAGCACGCTTTCCTTACTCACGGTCGAAAGCACATCTTCTCACGTCTCGCTCTACTTTTATACACCGATAACAAAATATCTGTACTGTATTTAGTGTCTGCTTTCGAGAATTCCACGTCCATTTGTACACAGAAATAGTCGGGAATGCATGATACTGTAATACACTGTATTCATGCAAATAAATGATTGATTGATTGATCAATATTTACCAACAGACGTTTACTGATCAATATTTTGGGACATAGAAATCGGAAACAGCTTTCGATGTACGTTTATATGAATGACTAGCTTCTTCCTGTAAATTAAAACAATGGCTTGTAGAAAAAATGTATTATAAGATTAATGACATATTTAAGTAAATGACATTTTTATATATGATTATTAGTAATTGAATAACAGCCTCCGTGGTCCAGTGGTTAAGGCGTTTGCCTGTTGACCCGGAGGTCGTGGGTTCGATTCCCACCGGAAGCATACTTTGTTTAGTTGTTTCCAGTTTGGTTAGGACATTGCAGGCTTGAATCACCTGATTGTCTGATAATAAAGATGATTCCGTGCTTCGGAAGTCACGTTAAGCCGGTGGTCCCGGCTGCCATCTGGTAGTCGTTAAAGGAACCAGGTCAGAGACCGACAGGGCGGTTCCGAAGAACTCTGACACCAGGGTGTCCATGGTCGATTGACCGTGACACCTACTCGAAATGAATGAAGTAATTGAATCTTAATATTTCGGCGATACGTAATGTTTATTTTTTAATTTTATCAAACTGTAATATTTTCACATGCTTAATTAAGAGCGAAATAGAACTAAGGGACTTTTTGTTATATTCTAAGAACTATTGTACCCGATTTTAAGTGAAATAAAATATCATTATCATTCCAGCGACTTAGTCCACGTGATTGAAAGCCTATGCGATTTTTTAATGCTTCGGTTATAACATTAATAAGTTTTCTGGCCTAGTATGGCTCTGGTAGTACAGAGAGGATCATGCTCCTGCAGTGGAGACTAAAAAGACCTGATGATGATGATTATTATTAACTAGCTTTCACTCGCGGCTCCGCCCGCGTCAATGTCGATCCCTCAGGAACAGTACTTTTTCTCGGGATAAAATGTACACTATGTCCTTCTCCGTACCCCAGACAACAAGTATGCAAAATTCATGACGATCGGTTTAGTAAATGAGTGAAGGCGTAACAAACAAACAAACTCACTTTCGCTTTTATATAGCGTTAGTTTGTCAGCCTTTGTCGAAATCGACATATTTTTTGTCTTTACTTGGTATGCACGGGCTGTTTATGTCTACTTGTTATACTTTGAATATTACTGATTTCCCTGGTTATATTGAAATAAATAAAAATTCATCTTGCGTGGGAAAGTAGTTCAGATATAGTTTTATATAATTGCCCTAAGGGACCAAATACAGCCAAAGAAAAGTAAGAGAGCCGCCTACGCTGATACGGCCACGGTTTGCGTCATCCGGCAAATTACATAGACTACAAATATCTGGCTATGCAGCCTCCGCCGGGCCCGGGCAGAAGGGGACTTCCCTAGAAGTTCTAGCTTCATGTTGATGAAGGGGACATCCCTAGAAGTTCTAGCTTCATGTTGATGAAGGGGACATCCCAAGAAGTTCTAGCTTCATGTTGATGAAGAGGACATCCCAAGAAGTTCTAGCTTCATGTTGATGAAGAGGACATCCCAAGAAGTTCTAGCTTCATGTTGATGAAGAGGACATCCCAAGAAGTTCTAGCTTCATGTTGAAGAAGGGGACATCCCAAGAAGTTCTAGCTTCATGTTGATGAAGGGGACACCCCAAGAAGTTCTAGCTTCATGTTGATGAAGATGATGTGCGTTTCGATGGACTCTCACTCAACCAAGTATGCCGAAGACCGTGCGAAGTGTAGAAGAAAAAGCCGGAAGTCGGGGCCTGGGACTTAAAAGCCTTTCAACTGAGGATGCAACTGGAAAGACCATCAGATGAAAGAGCTAAAGAACCGCTCAAAGATGAGTTAAGCTAGCTAAGCTATATAATATACAAAAACAATCGATTATGGACAATAATATTAAAAAATAGATGCATCACAAGCTGAACGCTTAGGCCGATCGTGCCTCTTTATCGCTTGTTCCGTTTGCCCACGGAACGTGACACTTTTTCGTGCATGCAGCCGCCGTTTATCGATTGATAAGACGTTACCACGTCCAAAAATAACGTTCGGTGGAATTAGAGCTTAAAAAAGCTTCAGTTCGAACTTCCAAATTAAAAGATGGAAACTAGAGGAAATGATGTGAAAAAACCCCTTATAAAGTTATTATTAAAGTTTCAGAACGGGACAAGTTTAAATAAATCCTATTAAACACTCCGCGACCTGCTTTCTTGCTCCACTAAATTTGTTCTTATCGGGATAAAAAGTTATCCTTTCAAAGAAAAAACGTAAAACACGATCTTGGAAGTACTTCAAGCCTCGTGTGTTTATTTCTCGTGCTTTTATAACTCTACACACACACACACACAATCAATTCACATAGGTACACAGTTATCAGCTAACCTCATAATTCATACGTAACAAAAAGATTCCGGCGAACTGAGAACCTCCTCCTTTTTTGAAGTTGATGAGGTGAATAAAGGAAGTTTATTTCATATGAACTAATATGCTAAAAACAATGTTTTTTCATGGACTGTGATGTGGCAATACCTATTCTAATAATAATTTCAATGTTCGTGAAAAAATGTCGTCTATTCGTAACAATGGCGTTCAATGGCTAACGCTAGACTTTGCACATTTGAACTTCCCTCCGAGAGATAGGGCTGGCAAATTTATAGAAATAATCATCATCATCATATCAGCCGCAAGAAGTCCACTGCTGGACATAGGCCTCCCCCAAGGATTTCCAATACGACCGGTTAGAAGCGGCCTGCATCCAGCGTCTTCCTGCGACCTTAGTCAGATCGGCCGACCATCTGGTCGGTGGGTGTCCAACGCTGCGCTTGCCGGTACTTGGTCGCCATTCGAGAACCTTTCTGCTCCATCGGCTATCAATTTATCGCTTATTTATTTTTATTGGCAGTTTTCCTATAAATAACGCAAGATTTAGATAATTTGATAGGATAATCAATGTTACGGCACAGACTCACGATATTTGGCAGACGAAAATATTTTAGTATTTACTCCTAAAAATGGCCGAAATGTTGACTAGGTATCTATAGAAATTATATGACAGTGAAAGCTTTTTAGTTATGGATTCTTTTGAATAAGGTTCTTCATTAAATACATAAAAAATATTTATCTGTAAATAACGCTGGAAGAGACATAGATGCGTCACAAGTAGAACGCTTAGGCCGATCGTTCCTCTTTTGTTTGTTCTCGCTTGCAAACGGAACGTGACACTATTTCGTGCGTGCAGCCGGCGTTCATCGATTTATAAGACGTCACGTCAAAAAGAAGTCTTTTTTTCTAATGTCCAAATTCCAACCAAACTGATCGTTCACGAAATTTGGCGAGCGAGTTGGCAACCCTACCCGTTGGGTACGCCCTACAATAAAAGCCACATGTCTGCACTAAAAGCAAACTTACTTCCGCCCAATCAATTTCCAACTTTATTCTTTACATAGAAGAGCCGAAAACAGAATAAAAGGAGTGTTGACCTTAGTCTGTTACTATGGGGGGTGCGTTTGGAACTGTGCCAAACGGCACAATGTCAATGTCATGTGAACCATCGCTTTCATTACGTAAACTGCGAAGAACCTGACCAATTTGATTGTTATGTCAAAGCAGTAAGGTTTGAAATGTAATACTATTGTAGTCTACCATTTTTGTTACGTAGTGGATGCTTATCGAATATTGTATTGGCATGAATTGTGACTTAACCGAGGATATTTTTGTCTTGTAGGCCAGTACCCTTCGATCAAATATAATGGTAGATACACAGTCTCATACAAAATGAAGCCTTAATAATGTCCCCGAGTCAAAACATCATGCATACTTGCAAACAACGACAAAAACAGTAGGTACATACTGAAAGTATTGCTCCATTTATTTTTTTTCACTTTAGATGCGTAGTTTTTGCATCTTTTCACTGTACCTTCGTCATCGCGAGACGTGTAAATGCTAGCGCGGTTTATTGAAATTGTGGATAAAACAGCTCCGAAACTCGATTAGTGCGCTGTTTTGCCGGTGCCACTTTTCGAGCGGCATCTACCATTATATTTGATCGAAGCCAGTAAATTAACAAAAATAGGCTTACAGTAAGTAAGCGTAAGTAATAATGATGCTCAGGTCCACTGGGCCATCGGTCTTCACTAAGGGAGATACTAAAACGTGAAATTCCTTAGTGGCACAAACTACGGATTTCCAAATAGTCTGACAAGCATGATCGACCTGGTTGGTATACAGATTGACCAAGTATCTCTGTCTCTGACTACTTTCATAATACTTTTTATCCGAAAAACTGCAATACTCCGACGAACGAAGTCACGAGTAAAAGCTAGAACATGAAACTAGACACTTGACACCGTACGAGGTCAAACCCGTTCAACTCACCCGATTGAGGACGACGCTAATTGCAGTCTAGCTTACGGCCACTTACCTGAAAGAAAAACATACAGTTAACAGTTAGCCGAAGACTGCAACGGTACAGAAAAGATTTGATTGTTTTGTTTATTTGCATAGAACATGCTCCGAAACTTTTTACCACTAAAATCCTATATTAACCCTGACCTGACAAACATAGGCTATAGAATTAAATCTCTATAATTACCCATGCAAACTCGGGGCGAGCTGCTAGTATGCCATATAGAGATAATGATACGGCGGGTAACATTCTGTGTACGGACATAGCATGCACACAAGTATTGTTTGTGTTCATGAGCACATTGCCCTCCTTTCGACTGTATAGTGTCATTTAGAGTCCTCGCGCACTGCAGACTTTTTATCGGCCGATAGTTTAGTCGGGCGCACATTGCATCGGTTGCATCTTCACACTGATTGAGAGCCAGACTGAGCTATCGGCCAGTAGAAAGTCTGCAGTGTGCGGTGACTCTAAATAAGAAGCCCAAAGGAGGGCAACGCGTTCATGAACACAAACAATACTTGTGTGCATGCTTTGTCCTACACATAATGTTACCCGCCGTATCATTATCT
Source organism: Elegia similella (assembly GCA_947532085.1). NCBI lineage: Eukaryota > Metazoa > Arthropoda > Insecta > Lepidoptera > Pyralidae > Elegia > Elegia similella. Next base: position 1,874,476 of record OX383939.1, read on the forward strand.
CTATATGGCATACTAGCAGCTCGCCCCGAGTTTGCATTGGTAAATATAGGTTAATTCTGGCCTATGTTTATCAGGGTTAATGTAGGATTCTAATGGTAAAAAGTTTCGGAGTATATTCAATACAAACAAACAATCAAATCTTTTTTTTTTTTACAGTATTAATGTAGATATAACCTAAGTAATGTTATTGTAAACTATGTAGCTTCCCGTGGCTACGCTTGTGTTAGGCGATCTCTCGGGAACAGTACCTAGCCATCGTTCGACGGCATTTGTGACTCATTGAAATCAAATCACTTAATACGGATTCAACGCGTTTATTCCATTACTAGCTTTCTCCCGCGGCTCCGCCCGCGTCAATGTCGATCCCTCGGGAATAGTTCTTTTTCCCAGGATAAAAGGTAGCCCATGTCCTTCTCCGTACTCTAGAGAACTTGTATGCAAAATTTCATGATGATCGGTTCAGTAGTTACGGCTACGACGACAGTTGAAAGCGTAACAAACAAACAAACTCACTTTCGCATTTGTAATATTAGTTTAAGTAACATCTTCCGTTCCATACTAAAGAAAATACTTCGACAAAATTTATGAAACGGTATATATTTTTCACGATTAGTTGCCCGACTAGTTAAACATGTGCATTTGGTAATTCAACAATCATTACACACATTATAAATATGTATATGTGAAACAAAATAAATTAGATATAGTAATTTTTTTAAATAACCAGTCCCACTGCTAGGCAAAGGTCTCTCCCATCTCCTTCCATTTATCTCGATATAGCAAACATTAACACAAATACATTTCAGAAAAAGGACAAAGAAATATTACAGGCTTTGACTGCCAAAAGTCCTATAAAACTTTGTTGAAGCTTGGCGCAGCTTCAAGGCCGGGCTTACAACCAAAGAGAGAAAAGAATAAACTCTCTCATAGAGATAGTATAGCGAGCACATGGCTAGTGGTCTTGACATTAGCATGGCGCTGGAGCATGGCCAACCGACGAGAGCTAGTCGTATGAGCTGTTACATACAGATGGTATTATTGAGTGTGTTATTATTAAAATATTTGTGGAACAAACGTGTATTATACGGGCTTGTGTGACACAAATCGAAATTCAGCTTACCCGGGTTTTGAAAGCACCACTACGGGTGCAACCTGGAACCAGCTCAAATAAGACAGGAAAGAATGCAAATACTATAAAGGCTGATATAAAAATCATTATGACATTACTACTTTTTATTTTCTACCTCTACACGGTGAAATTTTGATCGTTTTGAACCCTTAAAGGGGTGACTCAGACCATCAATATGAACAACTTTTTCTATGGGACCAACGCTGGGAACTCAAAAAAAATTTCTTCATTTCCATACAAAAGAGTTCCGCCGCCCGGCCAGTTTGTATGGAAATGTCGAATTATTTTTCGAGTTCCCAGTATTGTTCCCATAGAAAACGTTGTTCATATTGATGGTCTGAGTCACCCCTTTAAGGGTCCAAAACGATAAAAATTTCACCATGTAGGTACAGAGGTTGAAAAAGGCTAATCGCCGAAGTCCACAGGATTTCGTAATTCCAGCTATTACCGGGAATCTTACCGGGTGGGACAGCATTAAGTCTACGTCTTATTCTGTTGCTATTTCTACCCCTGAGAACAATAAGCATATTTAATTATAAGTGCTATAGTTTCTGAATAGGTACATATTAAATCCAAGCTTAACTTAGGATAATACGTTTGACCTACGAATTCGAGCGAATTGCGGCGCAAAAAGGCAATCTGTAAGGAAAATCTCCGGAGAACTGAACCTATATTTAGCACAAAGACGGGCGTCGGATTACTTATTCAAGAGCCGAGCTAATTTACTATGTACTGTCACATGTAGGACCTGGGCTACGGCGCAGAGGAAAATACAGAGTGTAAGCAATTAACACGTTACGGTACAATTACGGTTACCATAGCTCTGAACTAAACTAAGTGGTTAATTTTTCCAAAAAAGTCCGGACTTTTATCGAAATGTCCGGTTTTTTGCCAGGATTTTTCAAATTCCTAAATGGTAACCCTAGGTACAATTTTACGACATGACAATGTAAGCTCAAGTCCAGACATTTAGTTCTAAGTATGTCGTAGATTGTAAGTTGATGTCATTTGGAGAAAATGCGCTGTGCAGTTTGTTGCCGCTTCTTCTGCACTCCGCCTTGGAAACGGCGTAAACTTAGCTTTAAGTAAGTAATTGACGTCAACAATATTAATGTTGTAAATAATGATGTGTTATTTAAGTTAACGTTCACCAAATGATATTTAAAATATCTTACGATGAATAAAATATTTTGACTTTGACTTAACCTTTGTATTCTTATGTTTTCTTAAGATTGAGACTGAACCACTGAGTAAACATTTAGAAATTGTATTTATCTAGAGTTGGTTGCGGCTTTTAATTTTAACACTTCGCGCACACTAGTTATGGGCGGGACGAAAATAAATGTACCTACAGGTAACTCGGAAGTTCGCAACCTTTCTGAAGAATTCAAAAAGTGCGGTGCTAAGGCAATTTCAGACTTGGGCAATTCATCAACAGCGACGTGCTGACTATCGACAAATTACCTAAATAATTAACGCTTACGCATGTTAAGCAACTCCAGCGTAGTGCCCACAAGGATGGGTGACCGCATAAACATATCTCGAGCTCCTCCGTACTACGGGAGACACTTGAAGCTGTTACTCTCGGCTGCCATTCGTCGTCAAGCTACGTCAGATGTCTTTAAGCAGCTTAAAAATTCTGATACTAGTGTTGGCCACTTACACACACAAAAAACAAACAAACCTAAATAATCACGAAGGAAAACTAACTGCAGCAATCAAAGATTGCAGCAGCGCGATTAAATATACTCATCTTAGTCTCTGTATTTGTCTACTCCTTGTAAGGCAAATACCATGTACAATATACATGACTCGGGGGATAGAAACTATGAATATGATCGGAGAGAAATAGCAATTTTAGCTAGAAAATAAATTTATAATATGCACATAAGTTAATTAAGAGTTAATATGACGTAAAGGTGTCCTACATCACATTGGTTTTATGAGGAAGACGAAATCATATATTAAACAATACGGTGCTCACGTATTTAGTCAGTAATGGCCAATGCCGATGGACGGCCGTGCCGCGACACGTCCTTAACACTCGCCCAGAAGATGGCCTCCGAAATAACAGCCTATTTAGATGTAATTTATTTAATCTATAACTCGCCCAAAAGATGGCCTTTTAAATAGCAACCTATTTAGACGGACATCATCAGGGCGAGTTAAAGATTCAAAGTATGAAATTGAATAATTGGGACGAATATGTTTAATTTTACCGTCCACAGCCACAGTCGTCAGCCTATGTGAGCTTCCTTCAAAAGCCTTCAAAAGCTAACATTACTGTTATTAATGGGTTTACCTATGAAATTGGCGTTTCGAGTAAATTTAATTTTTATATCAACGTTTTAAATATCATTTCAGTTTTGATAAATTTAAGTGAAGTAAAATTTTGCATGTATTTAAGAACAACAGAAAGCTTGATTTACGCATTATAAAATTTACAAAAAGAACAGAAAAATGATTATGATCAAAATGAACAACATCAGAAACGACTTCTTTTCATGAGCATTTTTCAATAAATAAATTCAGAAAAAAAAAAAACAAAAAATTAATGCATGCTGAAGGTTAATATAATATAGACCATTTTCAAATTTAAATTAAAAAAAGTGTTTATCTGAAAATCATACTTATTAGGAACAAAATGGCAAGGGGAAAAAACGCCAATTTCAAAGGTAAAGTAAAGATCCATTACTTAAGCAGATATCACAAAAATGGCAAAAAAATGTATGAGCAGCCACAATATTGTTTTGTGCCGCTTAGGGATTGCAATTACTGGATCCAGCATACAGCAATCCAGCTGGATCCAGCGCCTTTTTAAACATGCTGGATCCAGCATACAGTGCTGGATCCAGCGATGCGGATCCGCAAACGCATATCGCAGAATGGCGCCTCTCCGAAGTTACTGGTACGTTAGTGTACTTGAAAAATCCAAAAAAGTATGAAGGAGCAGTAAAAATACCTGGCTATTTTCCTTTGCTAATAAAGAATGCGATGCGGCAGGAGGTGAAAATTTTGTTAGAACGAGTAAATAAACAACACATTGTAGAGCCGGGGCAAGAAGTTATCATGGAGTTAGAAGAGGATGGTCTAGATAATGACGCAGAACCCGTGAAAATGACTTTAGAGCAAGAGCTTGAGATGGAACTTAAAAGAGAGAAGGAGAGATTTAATAAACAAAAGCCAAGTGGTCAATTAGATTACGAAAAGGCCCTGAAAAAAGAAATGAGCGTTTATGAGACTGAAGGAGTGCGAGGTGAACATTTATCTATGGTTTATGAGTATTTAATAACCCTAAAACCGACCAGTGTAGAGGCCGAAAATGCATTCTCAGCAGCCGGCTACTTATGCAGTTCCGTGCGAAGCCGGTTGGGAGATAAGACTATAGATAAAATTTGTTTTCTAAGGTCTTACTTTCAGAGAATTCAAAAAAAGAAATAGTCAGCTCTTATCGTCAGATTTTAAACTGCCTAATTATTAACGATTAATGAGTGGAGAGAAAATTATTTCGGAGCTTCTTTTGATACAAAAAATTGAGTGAAGATTAAAAAAGTATTATTATTACGGTCCTTTTCCATACTTAATTTTAAAAGAATTTGTAACACTGATTGTTACTGATTAGCCATCCTATCATAACACATAAACGTAATAAGATATTGCTTACTTAGAAACATTATCTAAAATGTTATAATTATGAGGTTATATGGTTGTTATTAAATTTTAAGTTGATTCTTTTGATCTCATCATCATCAGGTCATTTTTAGTCTCCACTACAGGAGCACGACCCTCTCTGTAGTACTAGGGCCATACTTGGCCAGAGCAGCCAGAGGACTTGGCCTACACTCTCCACGCTGGCCAGACGGGTTGGAGAGGTCTCACAGATGTTTATAAGCTTTGTTTAGCTTGTATTTCCTAAGTCGCCTTCTACGACATCCACGGGAAGACTTGGAGTGGTACTATTCTACTCTGCCGGATACCACTCGGCTACGGCTTTTGATCTCAAATGATTAAGAAACCAAAGCAAATTGGTATAAGATATCACCAAATGAGATGAAAGATTTTATTAAAAAATTAAAAATTAAAATTCATTTATTTCGGGTAACTTTTTGACCCATATTACAATACAAAAAATAAATTACTAAATTACAGTCGCTCGAATAAATTAAATACAATTACATATACACAAAAAAAAATCAATTAAATACACATACACAACACACAATTAGATTAATTAATTAATAAATATAAATTTATAGATTATCGTAAGAAGTACAAATTAATTTAAAAAAGTCTTTAAATTTTGTCTTTTTATTTTCGTTCCACATTTTGCTGGATCCGCGCTGGACCCAGCTGGATTCAGGTCAATCCAGCAATAATCTAGCTGGATTGAAAACGCCGCTGGATTGCAATCCCTAGTGCCGCTACCCGTAGATACAATGGGCAGCTGGGGATCAGACGCTAAGCGTCTAGATAAGGAGATAGGCCACCGCATAGCCGATAAGACAGGGGACTCTCGCTCTGGCTCGTTCCTGCCCCCGTAGCATGGCTCACTGTCTTCAGTGATAAAAAGACAAAATATCGCGTTTTGCGTCTTTTAACCACGCGAGCATCGCGTTAAATAATGTCAAATTTCATTCATAAATACGGTACATGTCGCGGGGTGCGCGTCTTGCGAGCATGGGTTTGACAGCTCGCAATAGACAAATCCAGGCAAAACCGAGGTTGGTACCTTGAAATCGCATAAATTTATCGGGGTTTAGCAAAACCTAGATAAAATATTTTTCATATGCATTTCGAACATTAAAGTGATAAAACAATCAAAATATTTTATTTTACGTACTTAAAAGCTGTCAGACACCTATAATGAGTATAATATTTTAATGTACAGTACAAAAACGAATGATTTTTACTAAAATGAAAGCCCGATACTAGTACGCCATCTTGCGTGAGAAACGAAAACTCAAACGGAAAGAACCACTTTACCGACAGATTAATGACAGATGTTTACTGTCAGTGTAAAGTGGTTGTTTGCGTTTGATTGGTACACGATTTACATTCCGTTATTTCCATATTGAATAAAAATAAATCCAAATATATTTAGTTCTTAAATAAATATCACTAGGTATTTATTTTATAAATTATGTCTAATACGATCGTTTTCTTTAATCATACGAGGTTTTAATTTTTTAAATTGCATTTTCGTGTTTGCAATATGAATAATGTTTCTAGGCTATATGCGTGCTACGAATTGTATGAGATAAATAATACGTTTTCATTGGTGGGCTTCGATAAATTTTAAGTAGGCTGCTTTTTTATCTTTCTTTGGCGTGAGCTGTAGATAGTAGCCATGCTACGGGGGCTGATGCAAAGGATGGCCATAGCCATCCAGCGTGGCGATGCAGCTAGCATTTTGGGCATCTTTGCACCAGAGACGCTAAAGGGCGGGCTATAAAATGTGTTTCTTTTTGTTTTTATGTAAGTATTTCAATTCTGACATATGTTTAGTTCACATTATATATCATGACTTTAGAGTAGTTATAATTCTCAATGGATATTATATATGTATAATAAAGTTTTCAATGTAAACAGCAGTAAAAAAAAAAGATAATAATGAGTTATTAATACCATAAATGTAATCTTAAAGTTGTCATTAAACGCTGGAATTTAATATGCGACGAGCGACGGGTATCCGAGCCATGCCAGGCTTTGACGCGCTGACAAAACGGCAGGCACGCCACAGGCATTCTGGAACGCAGTGCATGCTGAATATTAGCTGTTAGGGTCAAGTATATGTCCAGTTACATATTGCTACTGTTTAAGATTAATTAAATGTCGCCAAGTCTCATCATCATCATCAGGTCCTTTTTAGTCTCCACTACAGGAGCACGACCCTCTCTGTACTACTAGGGCCATACTTGGCTAGAGCAGCCAGAGGACAAGTCGCCAAGTCTCGCTATAACCAAAACAAATAGGCTAGTTTCCTGGGTCGTAATAATAACATAACAATTAGTCCGTCAGTTAGATATTCAAAAAATATTGGACACGTATTTTTTCTTTTGTCAAATAAACAATAAATAATAAAGATATAGCGCGTCAAAGTTCAGGAGTGGGGGCTCGTGACGTCAAAGTTTGCTAAAAATTGTAGCAAACTATGACGTCACACGGAACTTCAAAGGGCTATATCTTTATAATTTTTTGTTTAATCGACAAAAGAAAAAATACGTGTCCAATATTTTTTGAATATCTAACTGACGGACTAATTATATTTTTTTAGGAAACTAGCCTATTGTCAAGTGAACAACCCACATTAAGGGTCCATACTACCTCACACTGCTTTGCAAGATTGACTGTTATATCAATAATAATTAAATACTCAAGTTGAAATAAAAATGCAGCAAAGTTCAGGACTAACTCTGGTAACTATATGACTCAAAAACACGATTGCGTTAAATTTTCTCGATAGAAAAAAATTGCAAAGTTGCCTCCAAATCACGTCTAATTTACTCGGTATATAGCATTATTCACCAAATACATTGAAATTAACCTTGAAACTTTTGATTATTATTGCATTACAGATAAGGCAGCCATCATATGTTTTGCTTTTTCGAATAACCCTTGAATATTCCTAAAAAACGAAAATATCCGAAGTAGCCAACGCGTTTAGACCATCCGCATTTGTATGGCCACGCCGCCTGGCATATGTCGGGCTCTTAAGGGCCCGTACTACCTCACACTGCTTTGCATGATTGACTGTTATATCAATAATAATTAAATACTCAAGTTGAAATAAAAATGCAGCAAAGTTCAGGACTAACTCTGGTAACTATATGACTCAAAAACACGATTGCGTTAAAATTTCTCGATAGAAAAAAATTGCAAAGTTGCCTCCAAATCACGTCTAATTTACTCGGTATATAGCATTATTCACCAAATACATTAAAATTAACCTTGAAACTTTTGATTATTATTGCATTACAGATAAGGCAGCCATCACATGTTTTTCTTTTTCGAATAACCCTTGAATATTCCTAAAAAACGAAAATATCACTCAGTGCAGGATGCTTTGAGTGACCAAATACCTGTTACAAGAGGAACGGCACAGGGCTCGGTAGCCGGTCCCTTACATTACCTAGCCTATGTAAATACACTGCCCAATGTAATTCACCATTCAAAAATTTTTCAGTTTGCAGATGATACTTGTCTAGTCATAGCAGACAGAGATATTAAATTGGCTTTAAGCCGTCTTCAAATTGATTTTACCAATCTGCTGAAATGGTCTCATGACTCTGGTTTGGTTATCAATATTCAAAAAACTAAATTAATGCATGTGAGCACGAGCCATAATAGACAAATCGCCGAACTTGAACTTATCGCTCATGACCACTCCTGTTTACATACTAACATCAACAACGCGGCATGCGGCTGTTCTAGAATATTGGTAGTTAATAAACATACTTATTTGGGCTTAATTATTGATAATAAAATGAAATGGACTGACCACATTAATTATGTTTGTGACAAATTGAAAGCTATTCTGGCCAAATTTTATATTATAAAAAATAAAATACCTTACTACACCGCATTAGTACTGTATAAAGCTTTAGGCGAATCCATTATTGCATATGGATTGAGCAGCTACGGTCGCACATTCGAATCACATATACATCGAATTTATGAATTACAACTTCGAATAATAAAATGTATATTACCCAACAAAATTAAAAGTCAGTATAAAGATGACAATGAAGGTATGTTCTATCATTGCAATCTGATGCCAGTGTATGACAAGATTAAATATGTGCTGCTTGTCGACAACTTCCATAATAAAACATTACAAAAAAACTGTTATGAAAAAAAAGTTTCCTACAATATAATTACTAGAAATAGGAAAAACCCAAATCTTTGGTTGCCTAAATACAACAATTCGTACGGCAAAAATACATTATTATACAAAATACCATTTTTAATAAATCAGTTGCCAAAGGAGTTTAAAACTACATTAACAAAAAATAATATTAAAACAAAACTCAAGACTCACTTTATTAACAAATTACACACCACATAGTGTTCGAATACTTGCCACTGTCAGATTCTCGTTTTGAATCAGCCTGTATATCAGCATTCGCTTGCTTTGTCACTCGCTTGTTTATGAACTACTAACCGGTTTTAATACGAGCAGCACTCGTTCGTAGCGTAGATAAGTGCTTACCAATTTTATTGTGTATATTTTTATTTAGTGTATCTGTTGTAAACTTTAATGTAAGAATAAGTATTAAATCCCTGCGATGAATGTTCAGTGCATAGAAAAACTTAAGCTAAGTTTATTTTGTACTGTAATATACTGTATTTTTTGTTTTGTTAAATATCAAGTATAAATAAAAAAAAAAAAAAAAAAAATCCAAAGTAGCCAACGCGTTTAGACCATCCGCGTTTGTATCGCCACGCCGCCTGGCATATGGCGGGCTCTTAAACAAATTATTATTTTAATAACTTTTAACGCCGGAATCGCAGACACAATAGTTTTCCAATTGTTAGTCGGAAAATGTTGTTAAACAACAACAGCTACTCGGACCCCGGCTTCGCACGGATGCAATGTACATATAAACCTTCCTGAATCACTATAAAAAATGGCATTAAAATCCGTTGCGTAGTTTTAAAAATTTTAAGCATACATATGGATAGACAGACAGCGGGAAGCGACTCTGTTTTATACTGTGTAGTGATTGGTTTCATTTTCATATACTTAGTCGGTATCACCGACAAGTTTCAGCCTATACGGAAGGCCATCTTCAGGGATAGTGTGAATACGTGTGTAAACCATTTGTTTTTAGTATTAAATTATGTCATCTCGTGTAAGTTTTAATACTGACCTAGGGTATGTTTATATTGTAACACGATCTATGTATAAATACTTGTATATTTCTGATATAGCTACACGAAATATTTGACAAAGAGCAGACAGGAGTACATATACATGAATCTCTTTACATTTGGATCTCGAGTCGCTTGGAATTTACATATTTTTATACTTTCTATCGTCTATTTCACTGTTTATGGTCACTGTCGTGTAAAATATTCAATAGTGACTGAAAAGCAATCTGTTGAAAGACTAGTAATACATCGAAAATTGTATCTTAAGGGCCCGTACTACCTCACACTGCCTTGCGTGATTGTCTGTAATATCAATAATAATTAAATACTCAAGTTGAAATAAAAATGCAAGTTCAGGACTAACTCTGGTAACTATCTGACTCAAAAACACGATTGCGTTAAATTTTCTTAAAAATTGCGTAAAAATTGCAAAGTTGCCTCCAAATCACGTCTAATTTACTCAGTATACAGCATTTATACTTTTTTTATTTACCAAATACATTAAAATTGACCTTGAAACTTTTGATTATAATTGCATTACAAATAAAGCAGCCATCATGTTTTTTTTTTCGAAAATCCCTTGAATATTCTTTTAAAACGAAAATATCAAAGTAACCGATGCGTTTAGACCATCCGGTTTTATACCGCCACGCCGCCTTGCCTATGGCGAGCCGTTAATAGAGATGCTCATACGACATATCAATTATTATTGTTTAGTATCTTTTAATTATTTATTATGATATTAATTAGCTTCTTCCCGCGATTTATGAGTTAAGTTTCACAAACATTTCTAACATTTGTAGGATAGTAATCAAATTATATTATCACAAATTCATAAAAAAAATTAAGGATTTTTAATGAACAACACTGTGATATACTCCTCGTTTTGTTCCACGACAAACATGTCTTATTTAAGACGAGGACTCAAATGTTTGGTACCTTCGCTCGGCAAAGGACTGATCAAGTGCGCGCAAGGGATAGCGCTTGGCGGTTTAGCCCGTGAATGATGAGATAGGAGATAGTCTCGAGTCGCTCAAAGAAAAAAACGTAAGCGCCAAATTCGTTATTTCTATTTTATATAAAATCAGACCGGTTAATTGTATTTTCATATTTACATTTTGATGAATTACTAATAACCTATCTTTTAGTCTAAAAATCATTATTTCATTCGTCGCATTTGAGCTACAATAACAAAAACTCTGCGAACGAAGACCATTTTTCAAAAAATATTTCTATCGAGAAAATTTTATCAAAACGTGTTTTCATCTTCAATTTTTGGAGATGAAATAGTCAAAAATCATATTACTTAGATTTGAAACTCCTTATTTAAGTATTTTGCGAGATAAATAAGGTTCAGAACGACCTTATTTACAGTGGTATCGCCTTAACATCGTATAGATTTGAAGTTATAAACTTTTTGCTTGTTGTGATGTTTTGAAGCAAACACGAGTACAAATACAAAAATAACGAGGTTTTTATCTTTTAAGGCACTCAATTATTGTTGTTACATTATTTTATAAGTGTTGATTTCTAAAGATGTTTTTGTGTAAGGAATAATAATTCGATAATCATATACCTACATATATTTCTAACACTTAATTCGTCTTGGGTGTTTTTGTACCTAATGCCTTATTTTAGGCAGATTGATACTTATATACTTTATTTATGGAAATCTACAAAAATAGGGTAAGGTTAGTTATTTTCTACCTTAGCTAATAAGGTAAAAAATACGCATCATCAGTTGGCGAGCGCAGTTTTTTTTTTTGGTTCTTGTGCTTCCGTCTCTGTAGCCCTTCGGAAGCATTTTCAAGTTAGAGAAGAATAGGAATTTGTTAGATTTGGGAAGGGAATTGAGGTTGTAGGACCTCTCGGATGAATGGGGGAAAACCAAGTAGCAGTTCGTGACTCCTATGTCCAGCAGTGGACATCTGACATGATTATGATAATGAAAGAGGCAAACTTTTGGTTCGACACTTGCGGTATATCGCCTAACCCTTAAATAGTACGGGAACTATCACCTGAAATGATATTGTCTGAGATATTATCATGTGTAGTCACAAGTTAATTTCGCGATATATTTGTCATTGCGGAAGCCGATGTCCATTAATAGATAGATAACGAGATAGCTAGCGATAGGCTAATCCATGAGTCAAAGCATTTAGAGCTTTTGAACGCGTTATACCTAATCATGTTTGTAGTCGCAACGCAACATTTTGAATAAAAAAAATCGCATAAAAATTATTAGGGACTTTATGTACTAAAAACGGGTCACTCATGTGCTATTTCGTCGGGATTGCCGACTATAATTTGGGACTCGTCGGGAGCCCATTTGCAAGGCGAGTGCAAGACGCGCGGCGGAGGATCCCGAAATCCCGACGAAATAGCACGTGAGTGACCCGTTTTTAGTACATAAAGTCCCTAATAATTTTTATGCGATTTTTTTTATTCAAAATGTTGCGTTGCGACTATAATGTCTGTATCTCACCTTAGTTTCAATGATATAATTAGGGAGAGTTTCTTAGAAAAACTACATTTAGGATTTCCAAAAAAAAATTACAGCCACAATAAAAATTACTATTGATATTTCATGTCAAAGAAATTATTTATAACGCATCGTTCATAAAAATATTTATGTTATTAAGTTGAGGTTGCATAATAGTCTATGCGCGCCGACCCAAATTCTGGTAAGGCTAGCCCGCCGTAGTCATGAGGCAGTGTATAAGTTAGATGTAACTTACTGATCACTAAATTATGTTTGATATACGACATGCTCGTCTTAAGTATTATTATAAATGCGAAAGTCTGTTTGGTTGTTACGCTTTAACGCCTTAACTACTGAACCAATCATCATGAAAGAGCAGGCGAGTCACCTGATGGTAAGTCATCAACGCTGGCCATAGATAACTGCAACACCAGGGGTGTGACATGGACGTAGTCGGCCTTGCAAGGAAACCTATACTTGGAGGGAATGGGCTTTCGGCTCTCTCACTCACCGAACGAAGCATTAGAATGCGTTTGTTAAAATAAATTGTTTGTACTGCTAAGACTTACTTTACTCCCTACGTTGGTGGACAAGAATGCATTTTAACCGACTTCTAAAAAAAGAAGGAGACAATTCGGTTGTATGTTTTTTTCATGTTTGTTACCATAGAACTCCGGCATTTATGAACCGATTTTAAAACATCATTTTTTGTTTTAAAGGGTATACTTTCAACTTGGTCTAATTTTAATTTCATCACAATCGGTTCAGTAGTTAGATTGTGGTCGGTTTTTTAATGTGAAAGATTATGTAATGTTTACCTGCCTCAACTACATCTAAGCACTGAAAACAGAATTTAATAGCCTACAAGACAAATGTTATTGAGAATGAATTATATCAACACTGATAGCAACTCCACAGAAACTTATTATTCAAACTATCGCGTCATAACCCGCAGGCTCCTACAATAATAGAGGTTTAAATTAAAATAAAAAAAATCTAGAAACTCGCCAAGACAGACGGTGGCTGAATAAATGAAAGAACGACAAAGCCCAATTTTCTATTGGGCTTTGTCGTTCTTTCATTTATTATATATTTTGCGCTACTTTCTATGTAGCGAGCAAGAGTGCGACGGTAAATACAGATGGTAGATTGTTTGAAAATTCCAATGTTAATCCTGATTTATATGCTATCGCTTAAGACGGTACTGCACTGCTAAGCGCTGAATTAATTGAATACATCAAAAGTATTTGAATTGTTTAGGTAGCGCCACTCGCAGGCGCCGTCACTTCTTTTGACGGCTACCGGCGTTTGCCTTGTCCAGGCGCGCAAACCATTTGAACGGACGGACACGGCAGTTGCCTACTCCCACCCGGAAATTCTTCAGTGATACTAATCACGGTAAATATACCGATATGTTTCATACTTATGACAACATCAATCAGTATTTACGTGGTATTTACATTTAAATTGTCAAACAACAACCCATCCATATTTAACGTCATACGTAATACACGTAATTTTGCTTAATTAACTTTACACAACGCTACTACATTCAAACATTCGTAAATAACCGTTATGAAAATAGATCTTCCAAATTACATCTATCTATACATATAATAAAACAGTAAAATTATTTTGTCTGTACATTTCGAATTTTTGACTGAAATAGATAGATGGACACTTAAAAAGAATAATAGAAAGCAAAAAAATTTTTTTGGGAATTTCTTGTCTGTCTGTCTGTCTGTCTGTCTGTCTGTCTGTCTGTCTGTCTGTCTGTCTGTATGATCACGATTATCTCCGAAAATACTGAACCGATTTACTTCAAACTTTCACCAATTGCTTTGTTTTAACTCAGTTTAACATTTAAAGTTTGTTTCATCAAAATCGGTTCATTAAAAAAAAAGTTATCGTCATTTGAATGACCTCAAGGCATGAGTTTGCCTGCAAACATATAGCAAAAATAAAATAAAATAATAAGTGACATAAGAAAATTAAAATCCAAAGTCAATTCATCATCATTATACGACAGCATTATACCTATCCATTCTATCCATAGTAATCCATACTAAAAAAAAAGGAGAAGCTGACTGACTGACTGACATATCAACGCAGGGCCTTAACTATAAGGGTTAGGATTAGCAACTTGAAATTTTGCACAGGGGTTCCTTTTATAACGTAGGGGAGCACTAAGAAAGGATTTTTGGAAATTCATCTCCTTAGGGGGAAAAACGGGTTGCAAAGTTAGTATGAAACTTTGTTGTTTTTGAAGTTATTCGAATGAAATTCAGCATGAAGGTTCTTTACTGAAAGGTATGAAACACGAGTAAAATATTTTACTCAAAAATCATCCCTTAAGGGGGTAAAATAGGGGTGCAAAGTAAGCATGAAACTTTGCCATTTTTGAAGTTAGTCGAATGAAATTCAGCATGAAGGTTCTTTACTAAAAGGCATGAAACACGAGTAAAATATTTTTCTCAAAAATCATCCCTTAAGGGGATATAACGGGGATGCAAAGTTAGTATGAAACTTTCCGTTTTTAAAGTTATTCAATTGAAATTCAATATTAAGGTGTTTCATGGAAAGTCATTACCTAATGTATTCCGGGTAATTCTACTGTTTCTGAGAAATCGACACTTACGCGGGCGGAGCCGCGGGCCAAAGGCAAACCTGACTTATATATCAACGCACAGCCAAAACTACTGTGCGCAGAAACTTGAAATTTGGCACAGGGATTCTTTTTATGATGTTAATGAGCACTAAGAAAGGATTTTTAGAAAATCAAAGGGGTTGAAGTTTTATGGAATTTTCTCATTTCTGGACTTAGAAGTTTGAAAGTAGGTACGCAAGTTCTCAATTAAAATTAAAAAAGATCTGTTTAGGTGAACCAGACAACATTCTCCCTTGAAGGGGTAAATAGGGGGTAAAGTTTGTATGGAAATTTTCTCATTTCTGGACATAGAAGTATAAAAATAAGTATATATGTTTACATTACAATTAAAAAGATCTGTGTAGTTAAATGGTCGAAATTTCCCCTCAAGGGGTAGAATAGGTGGGGTAAAGTTTGTATGGATTTTTTTTATTTACTTAGAAATATGACAATAAGAAGTTCTCCATTACAATAAAAAAAAAATTGTGTAGGTGAAATGGGCAAAATCCCCTCCTTAAGGGCTAAAGATCTATGCAGGTGAAATGTATTAAAGTCCCCCTTAAGGGGAAAAAGCAAAGGGGCAGGGGTTTGTATGGAATTTTTATCATTTCTACTGTTCCCAAGGGAACGACATTACCGCGGGCGGAGCCGCGGGCAACAGCTAGTATCACATATAATTATATATCGACGTGGGTTGACGACGTAAGGCAAATTATTAAAAGAACTGGATTGCGATGGCTGGAGTTAGAGAGGAAAGGCGCAGACAAAAGAAGGTTTATACCCAGCAGTGGGTCGCAGAAAGCTGATGATGATGATGATGAAATCCAAATTTTATAAATTGTTACCTTATCCTCACTCGGACTACAAAACACACGAGACGTTTTCCAGCGCCGATAAATCAGAGTCAAATCAGAGTTGGAGGTATAAGTGAAAGTGCAGTAATCACGCAAACGAAATTTGTAGAATCTCCCTCTGACAGCTGCTTAGTTATAAATTGTTACCTTATCCTCACTCGGACTACAAACACACAAGACGTTATCCAGCGCCGATAAATCAGAGTCGTGCGGTCACCGATTTAGATCCCGACCCTGACCGTAAACTACGGCGAAACAAGATACACGTCTGAGTCTTACGGAACAGACAGAACTAAGGGTCGCGAAATAAAAAGCCACGTTTGGCGAGATAGTGCGGAAATGGAAATTATAAATAGTGAGTAGTGGTTGCCCAAATCATATTAACGCCAAAAACGTGGCTTTTGGGTCTCTTGCCTTAGCCTCTGATTAGCCCGTAGAACGTGATAATTATGAACGTACGTCAACCAACTGACTATAGTCGTAAAGTTTCAGCAATTTCACTTCATCCACGTTACGCTTAACTTCTCTCTATATCAACGTCAAAGACTCCTACCGGGACTTTATAGTTTAGTTTATCTATGAATACTTTATACATACATACATACTATCACGTCTTTTTCCCTTGCGGGGTAGACAGAGCTTAGGTATATAAGGCCTTAAAGCCACGTTTAGCATGTTGGTGGAAAAATGGAATCAAAATAGTGATGAGTTGCTAGTCGCATCGCCTAATAACATGATTTCTAAGATTTTCGCCCATTCCCTCGACCGGCTTTTACGGCCTGCGCGAGAAGAGAAGCAGCGGTACATTCTAGGTTTTTTCTTTTCTCCCAAACCAGCATGGAAGCGATGCATAAATACTTATTTAGCGAATATTATGACTTAGATTTTACTTCAATATTCATGGATGATACCCCTTAGTTAAGTGATTGATTACACTACTATGTATGATAACATTTACATCTTCTAAAAAATTGTTCATACATTAAAATAGATTTTACTTAAAAACACAGTAAAGTAAATACCTGAACTAAAAAACAATGTTTGTACAATAAGTAAATTTGTTTGGGCAGCCGAGCAAGAAACCACAACGATCAATAGGTTATTCCCTGAGCGGACTGACGTGTGACGTCGTAATTAACCAAAAGCAGTCCTTAGCCGCGATCCTCACCATCCATCTCAAGAGACCATGACCTTGGGCAGCGTGCGCCCGCCTAATGCCCACATAGACCTCGAAATTGGAATTTGGAAGCCGGCAGCCGGCGGCGGCATCGGACTCCGTCAGTCGCGAACAGAACGCCCGCTACAGTGCACGTGTGTCCCTCCCCCACATCAACCCATCGATTACAAAGTTTCGAGTGCTATACAAGTGAATATTACAACTTGCAAACTTGTGTCGGCGTATGATGTAACTACTATGTGATGTTCCCCAGTGTCGGAGGGAAGCGAGCGTCACCCATGAAAGCGTCGTCGAGGTAAATATTGACAGTGAGCGAATCTCGCCGGCCGATGCCCACTACTCGTGTTTGCACACTCCTCCAGTCCGATCCATTATATCCCGTGACTAACATTTGCATATCAAAGTGAGCGTATTCTATTTGGAAAATTAGTACGGTTTACTTAATACGTTACAGCCTTTTTGTCAACGCCGACTAAACATAATTATACGGAGGGAATAAAAACAAACAAGAACATGTTAGCGCAAATTGGGAGCCATTAAATTTTCAGTGTGTGGCGAAACGGGGTAATTAGGGAGTTGATGCTGGGGAAATAAAATTTCGCAGGTCGTTAGGTTTCGCCGCGACATCCAATATGCAAATGTTTGGAAGTAGGTCTCTTGCACAAGGCAGCCTCTTGGGGGTGCTCTGGGCAATGAGTTAAAGTGTGCTTTTTCTCGGGGTCCAGACGTCCTTACGTAAGCTCGCGGCCAGTCCCGCCCCCACTTATGTAACTGCCTATTTGGATGAACTTTTATCTCCGACTTCAGTTTTAGGGAACTATATTTGCTTTAAACTAAACGAGATCTAGATACGAGTTTGCGTCAATAGTCTTTTACTGTTATGATCAAACTCTTATCAATAATTAAACACAAAATAGATTTTCTTAAGAATACTATAAATCCATTTTCTTTTTTGAGGACGTATCAATTCTGTCTTCTCATTTATTTTAAAAGAATAATACAATATTATAGCAAAAATAAAAATAATTCTTAATTCTAGTTAAACTAGCATTTCTATTTGTACATGTTTAGCTACTTTACAAAAAAAGTATTATTTTTACTTGATATAATACATATGACCGAAGGCTAAGCCATGATCGTGACTACCAGAGATTTTCAGCTAAAACGTTAATTTGGACTGTTTAGCGAACATATATCCCCCATGTCATCCACGTGTGAATAAGATATTAACAACTAACAACATATTAGATAACAGTTGCTAGTTCAAGATATTATAGATGTGAACAAACCCCAGCAGTGACCTCCAGAAGCTTTCAGCTGAAACCTTAATGTGATCTGTTTAGCGAACAAACACCCCTCCACGTGTGGGTAGCATGGGGGCGGCCTTGATATAGCTTTTCGATAATAAACAACCGTCTGCATGCACCGTACACATTCGGCGCACGCTGCACGCGATTGCAATGGTGCACAAAATAAAGAGGGCATGCAAGAGACACTTTGTATGGTTGTAGGTGTAAGGTTGATGATGATGATACACTTAGGTTATGGGAATTTATTTAGGTTTTTTTTTTTACTTTTCTGTTGGTTGCTGATTGATTTGGAAATGGATTGTGGGAAATCATGAATGCTGTGTAGCACTTCAGCGGTCTCTCAAGAGTTCCGTGCTTAAATAAAATCGGCAGCCAAATTTCTCTAATTAATTGAAATTTTCGAATTCAGTTATTAGAATTAAACTAATAACTAAATTTGGAAAATTTTAGGTCCTATTCAATTTCATTAACATGGTTTTCTTGAAATCATAATGAAGTAAGAAGAAACATAGAAAACAATCAACACAGCTAAAGCGCTTAAACTGTTGAACTATTAAAATTAATCTAAAGCAAGGATATGTTAATGATGATGGGAATAGGATATCTGGTTGAATCAATAGATGGAATAAAATACATCTGGTTACTCTTCTGTTAGTATTTGCATTGTCAGTGCACTAATGCAACTGCGTCCTTGATTGCATTTAGCATTATCAATGAAGATGTGCAATAGCAGATTAAATTCATTTCACGGAGCGTTGAGCAACCCGTGTCATGATTCAGTTCAATTAGGTCCTAGGTAAAGAAATGATATCATGCGACAACATGGACTTTACAAACTTTGTACCATTTTAGGTTTCAATTGATAACCAAGAGAGAGTAAATTACGCTTTTGAAAGGGGCCAAGTCAGGGCAATATGAAAATTTTTAAAAAAAGTTGTTCTTATGTTAGTAAAAATGAAAACAGAAAAATAAGTTAAAACAATTTGAATAAGTCATAAGTACCAAAAACTGCTCAAGCCACCTTGAAATTATTTTATTCTACATATAAATTCATTTAATAGGTTTATAAAATTAATCAAGATGTGAGTCTCGGATAAAAAATCAATGTTTAATTACGTATAATATAGTAGAATAAATGGTTATCTCTTGGATAGGCATGTAACATCCTCGTCTTCATCGTCACTTACCATCAGATGAGATGGGAGATAAATGCCTAATCCAACATGTAGTAAAACAGACGTTTGAATGTAATGCTAAAACTGGTCTTTGATTCCTAAAACAAATACTCTATTTAGACAGTATATACTCAACTGTATGTATTTGAATACATATGTGAGTATAAACGTCACTACTGAGATGGCTTATAAAAGTTTTTCAAACCTCATGTGTCAACCCAAAGAGCTCCGAAGGGAACTGCCAATCTACTATTCAATAAGATTCTGATTATCAATTCCATTACTTGAATCCTACCCTCGAGAGTCGTAACCGTCGAGGATACATGGCTGTTCGCGAACTCGCCCAATGTATTAAAATGGCCGCGATAAATTCGCCGTTTCTGAATATTATCGCCGTAAATTCGGGGGATTTGCTCTAAAGTTTTCCGTCTACAAGTCCAAGGTTAGGCGTTCCACGAGCCATAAACTGAAAGTCAATGTCTATAAAACGACGATGGTTCAAAAGTTACTGGGTCAATTCTATGTTGGACATCACTGCTCTATACCACGCGACTGACACCCACCCAACAAGATGATATTGATGATGGATTAATTATGAACGCTACGCCACTTGTAACGAAAGCATGATGTGTTATTATTGAAGCGAAAAAAGTAAATTATAAAACGTTTGTAAAACTAAGTAAAGAAAACGTAAATTTTCTTGATTATCTGAAGGGCAATCTATTTTATAATAACAAGCAATTAAATAATAACCTTAAACTTTCTCAACTCCTCCAATCATGTTCACTAGCTCTGCTTACTCTATAAGAGGAAAAAGGCGTAATATTGTAAATCAATGACTAGAAAACGAAGGCATGGGGAAAACGCTGGAAAACGTCAAGAGAATAACATGTTTCCTGTTATATGGATGACGGTATGACATAATAAATAATGTTACCAAGCCACTAAATATTTGTAAAATCTTTGACTCAAGTAGCCTAAAGCTATACCAATCCCTGTTATTCTGAAGCTCTTCGTTCAAATACGCATTCTAGCTAAAACGATCTGAGATTTGGGGCTGTCACTATCTAGCTAGATAATTATTTTTTAAACTCAGACACAAAAAGAGAGGTGTTATAAGATTTTCCACTACGCTACGTGTGTCTCTGTCTGTGGCCCCGTAGCTCTTAAACTTGTGAACCGTTATGAATGCGGTTTTTCTTATTTTAGCAGGTTTTCTAGCGAAGGTTTTTCGACGTATTTTACAAAACAGAGGGATTTTCATGTCGCTGTAAACTTAAAAATTTTCGACCTTTGTAACGTATCGTCTGAGACTTGGCCCGGATTGGTCAGGCCAAGATGGAAAATAATCTTTTTCATATTGACCTGGATCTAGGATGTTTATTTCTATATGTATTTGTCATAAAATATAGTATCCTTAAGTTAGTATCCCATAACACAAGTCTCGAACATAATTTGGGGCTAGCTCAATCTGTATTATTTGTCCCTATATATTTATATATAACTTGTTGTGTACTCGACTCGGCGATAGCGAAGTCCATAAAAGCAATACGTTATAAAATGTGGAAAATTTATAAAAACTAGGTCGTGCCCCGCCACTTCTTATTAAATGGAAGCATTTATCCGTGGGCGTGCGGGTGACTTGTCACAATATCATTGTCTTAATCTCTTGTTATATAAACAAGCTCTGAAGATTCGTGTTGAACTTGAAAGCCGTTTGTCATCTGTTCTTAAATAAGTTTCAATGGGGCGACAGAGATACAAGACAATTGACAAATACGTCTGTGTATGAATGACGTCTGTGATACGAATCAGTAAAGTTACAATAGGCTGTCTTGAAGTTAGTGGACGCGTCTCGAAAGAATTGTAGACAATAGAATAACTAACCAGGTAGAATAGGATAAATCTAGAGATTTTGGCTGCAGTCAATTTAAAAACAAATAGTAAGCTGTATTTGATGCAGAATTATAGATAAGTACAGTGTACTTGACGGATTCTCAGGATAACCTGCTATCTCTTTATCAAATAAAAGACTGTAATTGTTTTTTCACTAATTACAAGTTTCAACTTATCCAACTATACTGTAACGGCTTAACGTGCGTTTTGATCACATATTTCACATTTTGAATGATCAATAGATCGTAGATGACGTACTTATATTGATAATAATAAATAAATATAAATATATACGGACAAATCACACAAATTGAGCTAGCCCCAAGGTACGTTCGAGACTTGTGTTATGGGATACTAATTCAACGATAATATATTTTATAACAAATACATATATAGATAAACATCCAAGACCCAGGCCAATCTGAAAATGATCATTTTCCATCTTGACCTGACCGGGGATCGAACCCGGGCACCCTCGTGTCGCAAGCTGGCGTGTTAACCACTGCGCCACGGAGCTGTCAATAATGATTTGCAAAGTCATATGTAACGTTTTTTTAAGTATAATTTAAGTGTTTTCGACCTCTATCTTGCCTGGTAGGAAGCAACGATGAGGTCTAGGGAGGTACACGCAAACTCAAATAATATACTTATTTACTCTTGCCTTGAAAATCCCTAAATTGAACCAGTCGGGATACAGCGACACGGGGAGGAAATTCCATTCCTTCGCGGTAAACGTAAAACTAAACATTAACTTAAAAGTGCGATGCAGCGGCATGGCAAAAGTTTCAAATTATTCAATTAACTTAAGAGTTCTGCTAATCTTACTATTTTTTTTTAGTACCCGACCCATTGTACCCTTTTCCGGGTTTATTGTCGCAATAAGAACCCGAAGCTAGTCGTTGTTTGCCACTGGAGTGGTCGGCACGTGTACAGACATTACTGGCTCTAATACATTATTAGTTACTGCTGTCCTGTGAAAGATGTTATAGCCTTGAGCGTTATTTGCTTGTGTTCAAGTTGTCCCTCATTTGGAATGCGAATGTCCATAATTGGAAGTGTAACTGTAATTAATATTTGGCGCTGAGACTTCAAAAATGTTCTATATTTGTATCTATGATACTATAGTTTTAAGAGGGTCAGGATCTTAATTACAACGTAAGGTAATATAAATGTATATGGGACAGCAAATTGTCAACCTAAATCGCATATTAGGAAAACGAGTTAATTATATCATGGTCAAGAGTTAAAAAGGTATACTAATGGAATTATTAAATACATTTATCTCTGATGACTATTGTTATTCCCCTCTGCAAGCAATTCAAATTTCTTTTACCCATAAATAAACCTTATAACACACATATTTTTATTTCATTCTTAACGCTGGCACGTGTAGCGAGGACTGCAATTTCTGTCTGAAATCTTATTAGATCACGACTGTCTTGAGATTTTTATTTCCGTAGCAATAGATCGTTGGATTTAATATCTTCACAGATTGCAATTAAATCAGGTAAATCTAATAGATGTATCTGTATATATATATTTCAATCTTATTATCTGAATTCCATAAATTATAGATACTCATAGATAATAAAAATCTTTTGACACGAGAAAAATTTATGGCGAGCACGCAAGTGAAGATATACTAAATAAATATTTTCAGACTCAAGTTTTATTGCATTTTGTATTCTACATGATATGAGATACATCAGAAGTTAAATTACTGACTATGATACTGACCCATAAAATATAAGTTAGGATAGGCAGTATTTTTTAAAATTTAACCATTCAAGAATTCAAAAACATTTTAATTTGTTTAAACAGGTTAAATAACAAGGTAGCCGCAGCCTCGTGGCCACAAGCGACATACTGGGCAAAATAATTACGTACAGAATATACAGGAAGGATGGCGTAGACTAAAGTGAGCTTAAATTCAATAATGAGTCGTAGAGATGATGATCCAAATCAGCTATGACGACTCAAGAAGAAGAACAAGAAAAACTACTGACGAATTTTTGCAAGTTTGAACGTCGCTTATTCAACATATCAATGTAAAAGTTAGTCCAAAACAATGTCAAGTTCAAAACAATTGCAATGTATCCGTGGTCCGGCTGTTGGTCTCCAACTTTAAAAGCGAAACCGTGCACTTGACAGTTGCACACGCTTTCAGTGCCAGTTCCGAAACTATTCGAGTGAAGTCAATCGGGAAGTTTCCGATCGCAAACATATTAGACAAAGGAAATTCCTCGATAGATGGGACGCGAGTTTGGAATTCGAAAGTATCGGGGTGTTATACACGTGCGCGTACAATATCGTTTATGAATACAAAGAGACTTATTTTGGACAAATTCGATCGCATTTCGATTTAGTTAGGTACATTTTTAATGTTCAGAACAACACATAAACAGAATTGTCACATATAATATAACCAGTTAAAATGTTTAGATAAATTTATTAAATTTCATTAGGTAGGTATTTCTTAAAAGATCAAAAATAAATATATCAACAGTAAGTTTACATATAAATAAATAGATTAAACAATATTGTATTGTGTCTTGCCGCGAAAATGAGACAATACAGAAATAACCAAACACTCCCAGTTGAAACATCTTGTGAGAGACAAGGTAGATTTTCAGCGCGGGCAAACATTTCTTGTGAGAAATCTCCAAAAATGATTGTTGCTTACATTAAGTTCCGCGAAATAACAATACACAACATTACAATACCTGTGAACACTGGTGCCTCAATTGACTAAAAATTTATAGACATATATTTGTTATACATGTCTATAACTTTATATATTCTCATAACGATATCTGGATGAAATACGTTGCAGAATTATATAAGGAAGGTTTTGTGGCGACGAACCATTTCTTGCCGATTATGTAAGATACACAATCATACTTAGTATATTACCTAATCTAAGATTGGCTAAGTGACCTACAGCAAATCGAGGCCATATAAAACATATTTTGTCAGCAAACGAAGCAGGCACATACTAACGCAATAGAGCGGCCTCCCGCGAGACGAGGATCCGCAGAATAGCGAAATATCCGCGACCGGCAAATTGCTTATCGAATATCACCAGCCGCAACTTATAACGAAATAAAAGTTCCACCAACTAGGTACTTCTGTACAAGTTTCCTTTCAATATTATCGGAGCAGTTTTCAATATAAAAAGTTTTTACAGCATTTCGTTGACTATAGCACAATATAACAGCCAATAAATGTTGTGGAAGACAAGGATGAAACAAAAACAACCAAATAAGCAAAATTGCTGTATCAGATGCTTATAGATAATCGCATCATTTTGTCTATCGTCGTGAATGATAACCCTTATGGGGTAGATAAAGCATTGAGTTATGGAGCTCAGTAACCGTGTAGCAATAAAGTTATAGGTAGAAATGTGAATAAGCTACATAACAAACCAACGCAATTGCCGATTCACCACAACCCCTGACAACTCATGCCTCGGTTTCATATTTTTGAAAATAACACTACTAGCTATTGGTGCCTATCCATAGGCAACAAACTGAAAATAAAGTACTCGGAAATAAAGTAAACAAAAGATACAAGGCAAATGAAAATTAACTATGTTAGACAAAACACTAAGCCAATGATTAAGTGTGCTTAACTTTGATAAATGGGGGGCGGTTGCTTCGTAGGGGACGTTGATGTAAGACCACGGGTCGTGTCGTGAATCTAAAACAGTGACGTGATTGGGAACAGTATTCCCCTTGTTTTTCTAGCTCGATTGCTACAATGAAGTTTGCATAGATGAAGGAAGCCCGATGGACTAATGTTTAAGGATGGTAGCCATTCGAAGATTGAATAATCCCCCACAAAAATATGCATGTGTAAAAGATTGTAGACATACTTGATTGCGAACACAGGAACAATTTGCCGAACACCCGATAAGTGAGCCAAATAATGAGGAACAATAATCTACATTATTTTTTAACTATTATTGCTATAGACTTTTCGACAAATACTGCCCGTCAAATTCATGATTTTAAGAAAGACATATCATTATCATCATCAGGTCTTTTTAGTCTCCACTGCAGGAGCATGACCCTCTCTGTACTACCGGAGCCATACTTGGCCAGAGCAGACAGAGGATTTGGCCTACACTCTCCTCGCTGGCCAGACGGGTTGGAGAGGTCTCGTTAATGTTTATGAGCTTTGTTTAGATTATATTTCCTAATTCATTCAAAGAAAATATATATACAGCTAATCATATATATCTACTATCTACTCACGTATATATTTTCCAGTTCCTCAGCGGTACCTTTAATGTTCCGTCAATTGGATAGCACTATGGTACCGACTAAAAGAGCTCTGCAGAAACTGGCTGGCATCATATTAACATTCTACCGAAGGCTGACGGTGATGGCTACACTAGAAGGGATTGTCACGTGTTTTCGGCATATAAAGCCAATCAAATTCATGGATTTAGAAAAGATATATCTATACCGCTAATTAGTCGAATCTGCCAGTTCTCTAGCGGTGCTTTTGGTGTTTGGTCAATTGGCCGGCATGAGCTAATCTGCGCCATTGTTCCGTGGGATCCCTGTTTCTTTGTAGTGTTTAATTACGCTGCCGATTGCGCAGTTATCCGGCAATTTATCTAATCTATCGTTGCTTGCGTTCTTGTTTATACCGACGTTAATA
Source organism: Elegia similella (assembly GCA_947532085.1). Lineage (NCBI taxonomy): Eukaryota > Metazoa > Arthropoda > Insecta > Lepidoptera > Pyralidae > Elegia > Elegia similella. Next base: position 1,900,685 of record OX383939.1, read on the forward strand.
GATCATATGCATCATAAAATACGTTTTCTAAACAGTCGGTGGTAAGGTAACACGCAGTAGGGAAGAACAGCTCAATATCTCTCGCTATAGAGGGTTAAGATAGGAACCAGACTTGAGCAAAATTAAGCCAAACAAATTTGCAGATTCATCAAGGATAAAGGCTTGTCTGTGTAATTTGACAATTCCTCGACCGGTATCAGCTAATATATGCTATTGCATTCGGTGGGTTTCCTGTTTCAATATATATTGTAGTGTTTAAATACAAAATATGTTAGTATTCTGAAAATACTAAGTGCGCACTTTCAGCTGAAAGAACAGAATTATAAATGAACTATTTGTAGCATAAGTGGCCAAAATAATCGATCACAAATACCTTCTTTCTATTTTTGTGCTGTCTGATCTTGTTGCACCAAATGCCAAAAAAAATCTATCTACTTTTTCATAAATAACATTTTAATCTTACTGATTAGTCATTCATGCTTAACGAAAAATATGCGATACAACGAATCTGAGAACTTTTCTGGCATTCAAAAATTAACATATATTTTGGATTTTCCCTAATTATTAAATAATCTTTCAGTAGAAAATAAGATTGTAGACACAAAGCGTAGTTTACAAATATATCTTGCGTGTACTACTTGATAGATACCACATCTAAACCATGCCGACACGAAATAGCAAAATTATTGTTATTCAGTTCGACTTTCAGCCAATATTGAGGATAATTTACAAGGAGCCCTACGTATCCAAACAAATGCTTCTGGATTTATGTAATATTTCACTACACGCCGCACTACCACATCTGTTTATGATACAATCAGTGGATTTATTGAGGAAAATTTTACACCATAAAATGTGATAACTAAACATAAATAATAACAAATTTAAAAAAAAGTATTTAAATGTATTTTAGCTAACTTCAGAAACTACATAGATTTATATAGTATTCTAAGAGTTTAACATGTAATGTATACACATTCTTGGTTTGCGATCTAGCAAATCTAGTCATATAAATAAGTATATATATGCTCATGTATGAGATTGTAAACTGTGTTGTATGCTTAATACATAAAATAAAATAAAACAGTCTTAAATCTGTCTTTTCTGGAAAATAAAGACACCTAACATCGATTCTAAACGACTCTAACTAGCTGTAGACCCGGGGGTCGTGGGTTCGTTTCCCACGGGAAGCATACTTTGTTTAGTTATTTCCAGTGTGGTTAGGACATTGCACACACAGTGGCTTGAATCACCTGATTGTCTGATAATAAAGATGATTCCGTGCTTCGGAAGGCATGTTAAGCCGTTGGTCCCGGCTGCCATCTGGTAGTCGTTAAAGGAACCACGTGAGAGGCCGAGAGGCGGTTCCGAAGAACTCTGACACCAGGGTGTACATGGTCGATTGAACATGACACCTACTCGAAATGATGATGATGATTCTAAACGAATATATATATATATATTTTTTTTTTTTTTTCAACTGGTCACTGTAAAGTCGGTTTACGGACGATAATTTTACGTGATAACCGTGGAAGAGAGATATATTGTAACGCATCTGAACTTGCTCCGCGGTCTCGCTTGCAGACGGAACGTGACACTTTCATGCGTGCAGCCGGCGTTCATTCATTTATAAGTTATCGCGTCATAAATAAGAACAGCACTTCTCCCAAAAACTTTAATTTATATCATGCTCTCCTGCGAAACATTAATAGATAATAGATCGCTAGTACTGTACTTTTATTCCGTCGTTAAAAAGCAATAACAATAATTTCGCCGCGCGCAATCCCTAAAACAATGGGGTTGCCCCGGGCCATTTTCATCCGTGTTTGCCGCTCTCCCAAATGAGAATCCGTGAGCTAACATTTACAACGCACTCGCAATTTAATATTTAAGGCCGTAATAGAAACAAAACTTGGAGAGGTCGCTTTATACGCGCTATAATCTAATATCAAATAATTATAGCCGTTTCAAAAATGTAAGATTTTTCCATAATTTTGAAAAATCTGTCATTTGTCGAATCTGGCATAGACCTTGGCATTTTTAGAATCTGTCGTTTATCGAATCCGACATTGGTAGAATCTGACATTGTAGAATCAGGCATTCTTAGAATCTGGTGTTTTAAACTCATCTGACATTTCTAGCATCTGACTTTTATCGATGATACCAAATTTACTACATTGGCGCCCAAAAAAATATTAGCATTTTTATTCCATTTTTCGATTACAATCAATCCAGTAATATTTGTAAACCGTCAGAATATTCTGAATTAGAGCATTCAATTTACAATAATCACATACAACTCAGAGATGTATTACTTGATAAAGCATATAATGAAGTTTAAGTTTAAGGCTATCGTTTATGTTATAAATCGAACACTGTTTTTGTCCGTTACACGACATACATTATAAAGTTAAATATCTTATCTCAATGAAAAAAACAGGAAACAGTCTCCGAAATTACAACGCAGAATGGGAATACCTAAGACATGATTTGGCATTCAGAATCATTTTGGCATAATAGAGATGTTGTAGAGATGAGATAACACGAATAATGTAGAGTGTTCCGAAAGGGAACAAAGAGTTCCGAGGACGCGCACTGTTCTAGCGCTGAAAGTAAAAATGACGAGAAAGCAGAAGCATAACGCTAATAGCTACAGATACTGTAGTGAAGAGACGGAATACTTGACAAGATTACTCGTTATGAAAATAGTCCCGAAACAAAGAAACTGTAGTAGAAAGAAATGTGATTGAGGCGAACGCAGAAAATAAACCATTAGTAGATTTGTTTTCAAAATAGCATGTTCTAAATAAACCCTTAATAGAACACTACCGGAGTCTAGCATTGATAACTTGATTAGAACATATAATCTTATAGGTTTAAATGGAAATAAAAAAATAAAAATATGAAAGAGGCAAATTCGAATAGACAAAAACACGTAGCTGAACACTGTACATCTTACAACTATACCAAAACTGGCATAAGTATAAATTTATATTAGTTATAAAAGTTTAAATTCTGTACACTTACACTTTGTAATGTAGAACGAAGAACACTCGGTTATTACGAGTATACGTAGAAATAAGGCTTTATAAACCAGATTTGAACGTAAAGTTTATGGACGTTGTGAGGGCATTCTCGTCAGCCCTTGTGTCTCGTAAGCCCCCATTAGCCCTCATTATCCTCGAAAGGCTCGAAATACCTGCTAAACATTTAGCTGGCTTAATATGAAAATCATCCCTTTAACACCGAACCTACAATACAATCTGGTTTTACTGTATATTTATGTGATATGATGCCCATGGGCGACGGTGACTTTCCATCAGGTGGCTCATATGCTCGTTTCCGGTCAAATATACACAATAAAAAGAAGTATCTCATTTCAAATTGCAAAATCATAACTAGATGAAAAATAAAGATAACACAGTTAAACTTCCTTTAACAGTTACATTATGAGATAATATTCTTAGAAATCTTATAAACGCGATAATTAAATGCGAATTGACCAATATTTGGACAATATAATTTGTGGGCACCTTAGTACGAGAATCGACGGTGTCTCATTATCACACGATTGTATGGAATGTAGAGCGTGCGTGACGTGTGTATAGGTTCATTCTTGAATATTTTTTAACACCAGATAGTAAGATCTTACGTTTCAAACGTCATTATTATAATAAAGAAGTTTTTTTAAATTTTATAATTTAATTTACATCAGGATATCTCTTATGTACATAATGTAGTATTTTTTAAAATAAGAGCCTAATAAGACAAGCCAATATAACACCTCGTATTTCACTTACATGTGGAATTAGAACAGTGACAGCAAAGTTGATCACAATTTACCTACTATAAAAACACTTGACATACATTTTTATCGCCGCTTCTCAGACCAAAATAAAATAAACATTTTATAAAACAGTCTTCATAAAAACCAATAACTGTCAGATCGATCGACACTTTGCTTATAATTTTACGAAAAATCCTTTTTAGGTAGAATGGTCCTTTAAACACATTTTTCGCACCTCTGTAACATATAAAACAGTCAGCGACCTTAGTGTTGACATCTCTTGAGACACTGATGTCATTCGTTCGCAAATCCGTTGTTTATTTACCGAATTGGCTATCGGTAGAATCGGCTTAAGGTGTTTTGCAATGTTCAATTACTTCTAGGATGAGAAGTGATTTAAGATTTCTATTTATCACTTTTTTATCCTTAAGCATTTTCCCGTAACTTCATTTGGGCAAATTAGCCTATGCAGATAATACGTTATGTTGGTATATGTTGGTCTTCGTAATAGAGCAAAACTAATCTATTCTGACGGAACAAACATGGGTAAAACCGGGTTTCTGTAACATGATGGCTTGAGGAGATAAATATATACGGACAGATCACACAGATTGAGCTAGCCCCAAAGTAAGTTCGAGACCTGTGTTATGGTATACTAACTCAACGATACTATATTTTATAACAAATACATATATAGATAAACATCCAAGAGCCAGGCCAATCTGAAAAAGATCATTTTCCATCTTGACCTGACCGGGGAGCTGACGTAATCCTGCTTCTATTTATCCGACTACCGAAGAAGTTAATGCTTCTAGGATATTTTATAAACTGGAAGGTCACTGTCAACTACATAGTACGCCATTTTATTTTAAAACCTTTTATTTCCCCTAACATTCATTAAATAAAATTGCATTTCACTTCATTACGAATTGAAATACATGTACTATAGTTTAATACTCATCAAATATTATCTACAGATAAGATAGGCTAGGATCATAACCACTGTAATGACTAAAGTCGGCCTAATATTACACCTCAACTTATTAACTCAGCTACACTAAACTGTTTCGCCTTGTAATCCTCCGCTCTACAGGTTAGTAAAAGTGGCATCAAAATCGTCTGAATCTTTTCCAGTACAGACAGATCCAAACGCACCCGACACACAGATAATAATTTCAAAAATGCCAATGTCCGTTTCTACCGTGCGTCAACCCTGCCGTAGAAATTCTCTTTTAGCATTAAAAAGCATTCTCTCGGCTTTGATTTGATATTGTAAAAAAAATGTATTGATCATCCGTTGAATAATAACAAACCAATATTTTATATATAACTTAGATCATTTTGGATTAATTTACATAAATAAAATAGACAATAAATGATGATGATCTTGTAGAAATGACTAATCAGCACTCCCATCAAAACCGATTGTAATTTTATATACCATTTGATTGACCATCAACGTATATGACTAGAATTATTTTCTTTTCAAGCTATCATTACGATACTTTTAATTACACTGTCACCTGTGCATCACATAACGTATAATTGTATGTAATCTACATCGCTCTAACGTTCCATTACTTTGTGTTCACTATGGGATCGATAATGAAGGTACAAGATAAAGTCATGCCATTTCACATCAACCAATCAACTTGTTATGCACGGAAATTTAATGAACTAATTTCATTAATGCAAACAGAATTCGTGGTTAAACAAAAAATGGTTACTTAAAGCATATTTTGTAATGGACTTCAAAAGTTTCCTTTTCAAAAGGTTTCCTATATTTCGGAGTCCGTTAAAATTTAGCGTAATTTTTCCTTTCATTCTTTACATCGTTCACTTCGACATTTGTGGACCAATTTCAGTAATTCTACTATTTGGTACCATTTACATAACCATTCTATGTCGCAATTTCTCCTAGAATTGTCTCCTGTTCGTAAAGACGAAGGACAGGATATCAAATTACTTAACGAAAAACGAAATCATAAAGAAAAAATTCTTTCTTTTTGATTTCGTCATACGGTCCGTAATTTGATATCCTCAATTAATTTTCTTTATAAACCAGATTTAATTAACTTGATATACCATAATAAGTGTACTAGGTACACTTAGGTACGGTAACACACAACCGAACGTTCAAACCATTTCCTTTATCATTTATCTGTCCCTGAAATCTTCAAAATTAGTGGAGCAAAGAAGTGATTTTCCGCCAGTTTCAGCCAGCCGTCAGCTTCCGAGCCTTCTCCAAAAGCCAGAAATTATTTTTCTTATACTGTAATACCGTTATTGATATAGAACTGCTTCAGAGACTACACATTACAATGTTTTGCCAGCAGCTTTTCTCACTTTTTCTAGATGAAAAGTATCTATTCTTCGTGCCTGAAAATGTCTGTATAAAATTTTATGAAGGACGGTTGAATCAAAACTTTTTGCAAAATAAAGTTAACGTTTACCAAATTGTATTTAAAGTATCATAAAATAATCAGAATTTAAGTTTGAAAGTTCAATTTTCAGTTTTATAATTGTTCAGAGAAAACATTTTGTATTGAGGTTTGCCACGAAGTAAATGTATGATAAAAACGTTAATTATCTATTCTGCTCTATAATCCCAACGTAACGGACGCACGATGTATCATTACAGTTTTTCTTATACTCCCTTTGTGCCACAATAAAATTGATTCTGTAAGATTGCTTGCGTGGTAATCGTGAGCTAATACCGCGAAATGGCCGCAATTGAACACTATTAAGATATTAACTGTCGATACATATAATTGTTATAAATTGAACGCCAAGGTCAGCCATCGGTCACGCAAACGCAGTGTTACGAAGGACGTTGCTAACACATTTCCGATTTCTTTTATTGGAGAGGTTTTTCTAAATATGAAGGTTAGTTATTTCGCCTATACATAATAGCGAAGTGATAATAGCCAGTTTCAGCCAGCCGTCAGCTTCCGAGCCTTCTCCAAAAGCCAGAAATTATTTTTCTTATACTGTAATACCGTTATTGATATAGAACTGCTTCAGAGACTACACATTACAAAGTTTTGCCAGCAGCTTTTCTTACTTTTTCTAGATGAAAAGTATCTATTCTTCGTGCCTAAAATGTCTGTATAAAATTTTATAAAGGACGGTTGAATCAAAAATTGTTGCAAAATAAAGTTAACGTTTACCTAATTGTATTTAAAGTATCATAAAATAATCAGAATTTGAGTTTGAAAGCTCACATTTTCAGTTTTATAATTGTTCAGAGAAAACATTTTATATTGAGGTTTGCCACGAAGTAAATGTATGATAAAAACGTTAATTATCTATTCTGCTCTATAATCCCAACGTAACGGACGCACGATGTATCATTATAGTTTTTCTTATACTCCCTTTGTGCCACAATAAAATTGATTCTGTAAGATTGATTGCGTGGTAATCGTGAGCTAATACCGCGAAATGGCCGCAATTGAACACTATTAAGATATTAACTGTCGATACATATAATTGTTATAAATTGAACGCCAAGGTCAGCCATCGGTCACGCAAACGCAGTGTTACGAAGGACGTTGCTAACACATTTCCGATTTCTTTTATTGGAGAGGTTTTTCTAAATATGAAGGTTAGTTATTTCGCCTATACATAATAGCGAAGTGATATTACTTTATATTAGTGAACGAGCTGACTGTATTTTACGAAATATTCCTGTGATAAATGAAGATAGATGTGAAAAATATCTTCGTCGAAAAGAAGGCGCTTAATAGTTACGCTTGTCATATTGGTATCATCCACTCTGTGATTTTCCAATTTTTTTTTTTTAAGTTACTAAAAAATAGACCTAGATTGTCAAAAATGTATACATGACATATTACTAAATGTCTACAAGTCAGAAAGAGTGCGAATAGAAAGCGATCGCTAAGAGTATCAGTGAGTTATATATGTATGTGACTATAATACTAAAATATATATTCCTTGAAGTTTAGGACATATACTTTGCTAGTTCCGATTACCGGATATTAGTGATGTGATTATCTTATGATTACTCATAACTTTTAACAATCAACATATTCATTTTATCTCACTTGGACATTAGACCACCTATCTTCATTAACTACATAATAGTGCAATAGATCGCGTGCATGACGGTTCACAGTACACCTTATCATGTCCAGACATCATTCCTACTAAGAGAATTAAACTAGAGCGTGTATTTAATTTTCTTTCGTCACAAAAACTATTTGGATACTTTGATTTGTGTAGTTTATTAACTTGGAAGGAATATACTGTGCGATCTAAGATTTGGATTGGATGGAATTCCTGGTTACTTCAAAGATAATATATATCTTAATAAAAAAGTATATTTCATACTAGAGCTGTGACCATGTGCTGTTTTCCATTACACTTGGTGTCCCACATTTCCATCAGCGATGATAATCATTGATAACATTCGTGTGTGGCACTAATGAAGCTACTAGTAGGGTTGCCAGCTCAAAAAAGTCGAGTCAGTTAAGGAGTAAACAAATTAAATGTTATCTAATCTAATAATAATAACACAGGTGTCCTGATGAGGATAACTACCTCAATTTTATGTGGTTGAAATAGGATTTTACAAACTTTTCAAAAATTTTTGCTATGCGCAAAAAAAAAAACCGGACAGGCAGAGCAAACAAAAATCAACAAACCAAAACAATTATATATGTATGTCAGATGCCTTTATGCAGCTTGAAAAATCTGACACCAATGTTGGCCACTTACACACACGAAAAACAAACAAACAATGGAATAGGTGGAAAAAATGTGTTCGTTAGAGAAGTATGAGACATTAAATTAATGAATGACATAAAATAAGCATTAAAAAAGCCATGTCCGGTTTTTAGGTTACAGTATCGACCTTAGTTGCGTGAGAATCAATAGACAGCTGTGACACCCAACAAATAACATTACATTGGTGATAGCATGCATATTGATGAGGCGTCGCGAGGCTCCTGAAGTCCTGACATTGCCACAACACACTCTGAATTTTCTTTTTAAGATTCCGTAGTAAATAACGGCCTGATAGTTTTGTCACGCCATGTTGGTTTGTCTGTCTGTAGGCGGTTTAGGCTATGAATACTAGAAAACTGTAATTTGGTATAAATCACGCCGACAAAGTGGTGATTCTTTTCAATTTCAATTTATTTATATGCATTTCATATTGTACAATACATCAGCTTTTACAATATAGTCACTGCACTGTAATTTAAATAGGTACAATATGAACCCTGTCGGGTGTCGCAGAAATAAAGACGGAACGGCAAGCGAGTTTTAAAAAATAATTATTAGTATAATATTTGTCCATTTGAGTAATAGTTTGTGATCCTGTAGTATTGCGCAAGTATTACACTAGTCCTTTTCTTTTTTATTATTATATTTTAGGGTAACATTTGATTTATGTCATTTTTAATTATACATATTTTTTTTTTGCTTTTATTATTTATTTATCCTTAGTCTAAGTCATGTTTGTATGTCAATGGAGAGATTTATCTACATGTACATTTGCTATTGTAAAGTAGAATAATCACACTCTCAACGTTAAATATTGTCTTTCTCGGTCTCTTGCTGTGTGGTGTCGTTTGATAGCTTTTTCAACAAAATATTATCGATGTCAGAACACCAAGTAAATTTTTGTGAGTGTCAAGTGTAAGTGCCCCACCCCTGCAAGTTATACAGATACGTGACAAAATTTAGAGCAATACCATATCATATAAAAAAACGCAGCGGTTCCTTTTTAGGGTTCCGTACTTCAAAAGGAAAAAACGGAACCCTTATAGGATCACTCGGTTGTCCGTCTGTCTGTCTGTCTGTCAGTCTGTCAAGACCGTTTTTCTCAGGAACGCGTAGAGGTATCAAGCTGAAATTCATATCAAATACTCAGGTCTGCTGTCCCGTGCAGTTGTGAAAAAATCAAGTTTCTGAGCCAACGCAATCAAAAGATACAGCTGGTTATGTCGCAATTTTTCGTGTTTTTTCGACATTCGCAAGGGAATCAAAACCCACAGGGTACATCCCGTGACCTCAGAATCTTGAAATTTGGTACAAAGCAACGTCTTATAGCACAGATATAGGAAAAGTTGCGAAAAGTATACGTTTTTAATAACATTATATAATAAAAATAGTTTTAATAATTTTTTGACACTTGCAAGGGAATTTTGACTTACATCATATAAAAAAATATATTTAATAATTTCAAACTTATTATTATATAAAACTAGCTTTCGCCCGCGGTTCCGCCCGCGTTAATGTCATTCCCTCGGGAATAGTACTTTTTTCCGGGATAAAAGGTAGCCTATGTCCTTCTCCGTACTCCAGAGAACTTGTATGCAAAATTTCGTGATGATCGGTTCAGTAGTTACGGCGTGAAAGCGTAACAAACAAACAAACAAACTCACTTTCGCATTTATAATATTATTAAGGAAAGGATGTACGGAACCCTTAGTGCGCGAGTCCAACTCGCACTTGGCCGGTTTTTTTTTTGTTTTACAATGGCTTGCTACAAACTCTACAATAGTCTATTTCTATCGTCACAAAACATTGTATCGTAAGCGAACACTCGAAACTATTGTATGTACGATGCAACAGATACCCCATAAATAATTTACACGAGGAGGTAAGCCAATCCACGATATCGATGTTCGATGCCGGATTCCAATGCCGATTCGAATAGTTCTAAACATAGGCGGGAAACCTTGTCGATTTTAATATTTCCGGTCCACCTTTTATCTTCATCCATCTATTTTATCTTTTATTATATCTTAACGATTTCTTTTATGATATGGACGGCAGACGAATAAGCGACTGGTTGCCTAAATTTTTTTGTAAAAATAATGTTCTCATTGCTAATTTTCTTCTTCACCCTTAAGTTAATGATTCCTATCTAGGTAATCTATATATTAATAATAAGACCTAAGATTAACGAAGGTGAAATAAATACTTATGTATAATAGCATGTAAGCAAAGAGATAAATAAAGTTATTATTATTATTATAACAGTAAGCGGGTACCTGATGGTAAGCGATCACCGCTGCCCATGGACAACTGCTATACCCAGGGTGTCACAAGAGCATTGCCCAATCTTTGAATCTTACAGACCTAATTATTGCTTTAAGTCTCATAACATTATAGGGCGCCATCATGTAAGCTCTACTACTCTGCTGTGTAATAAAAATAAAAACCAAATTAGTTTTAGACAAGCAAAGATACGACTCCGTTAATGTCAATCATATCTCTGAGCTGTCACTTTGATTGCACTGCTTTGATTGCAATTTTCTTTCAGCAGTGCACTTCACTGCAACGTTGACATTTAATACATCAAATTTTTGTAGCTGTACCACCCCTACAAATAATTCACAATTTAATTCATCAGCGATGTCAAAAACACTAACTCTCCCAAAGCTATGCAAATTCAATATTTCCGGGCGATTTAACGTTTTATTTGCTTTTCTCGCTCCTTTTTTGGGGAAATCACCTCGTCAAGTTATGGTGACACTTACAGAACTCACGTTATCATAAACGGGGCATCGAACCCGCACCATTGCGGAATCAATAAATTTCCGCACCATTTACTTATCGGGCCGTATTTACCGCATCGTCTCTTATTTGTTAGACATATATCAGCATTAACCCAAGCCTGGTGTTCTGACGCCCGAGCCCAATCCATATAAATGGTCGTTTTATTATCCGCACCTAATTGCTTTGACATTGGAAAAGTGGAAAAATTATTCCAGGAAGTTCTTTTGTTCGTATTCTCTTTTATTTCGCTTAACAAAGATCTATTAAGGCGTAAGCAAAGTGGTGTTAATAAATTAAAATTAATGAATCCTGTAGTTACAACTTTGATCCGCCGCATTAGACTTGCAGATGCGCGCCGGTTGGTCCGAAATGACTCCCGATATAATTGACTGTCAGTTCCAGCCTAAATATTTCATAGCGAACAATACGCCTCGAATACATTAGCGACTAAAAGATTTTCATAAACAACGTCACTATATTTCTTTATTAAATCATCGTTCGCGGGGCAGATCCCTTTGGAATAATATTATTTTCATTTCATATTCCCTATGCTTAAAATATTGAACAATTTCTCGCTACTTTGTGGTTACGACTTCTGATATTTACAAAGTCGTGAAGGGCTTCAAAGGAAATACCAACAGTGCTCGCGTAATCTTTTGTAATCTCAGCAAGCCTGCTAATAAATAAGCGATGTGTAAAGCCCTTGAGATTTCCCCTTGGCTATTAATAATTTGTTACTAAACAGCAACTTTATGAACCACCTGGCCTTCAACTTCTGAAAATAATACATTTATAGCGATCGATTAGCCTGCAGACAGACTGAGCCCGTCTCATATCGTGATAAATAATTCATGGACGGTTGGAACGCAGCAGCTAACTCGCGATCCCTTGAAAAAGTTGGTAATGTCATTTGGAGCGGCGCTGGGACGGGACGAGGTCGTTCTTCCCTGAAGTCATTTGCAGGATACGCGCGCCCCTGCATATTGAATCGCAAACGCCCACTGCAGTTGTGCATTCACATTCATCAGGACTACGGTCACGTACACAACTCTACAAAATATTGCTTTTTGTTTATCCAAGCTGGGGTGGAAACAAGTGCCAGTTTTGATTAGGCCAGTTCTCCTACAATTAAAACAAATCAAATCGTGGCAAACTCAATTCTACAGGATTCAAAGGGGACTGCTGACACTTATTCTGAATCATCTTAAAGTCTATGTTGAGAAGTGGACATAAAGAAGTGATTTTTTTTTTGTTCCAGGTATTCGCAGCGACGCAACTGAGGCTGCAACCAGGAGAATGTGTCAAATTTTCAAACGAGAGACTATATTAAAGTGCCCGGACACACCGCGAGTGTTAAGTGACGTTAATAGTTAAACATGTGCGCGTGAGTTCGACCACGACGTCGGACGACTCAGGGTGGGGGGCGCTGGCGACCGCGGCCAGCGATGGTATGGACGTTGTACTCAATGAGAGCGATGGGTGGTGGAACGAGACGGAGGGGGAGACTCAGGACCTTTACAACTACTGGGCGTGGAGCATCATCGACGGGGCGCTGATGGTGCTCATCATCAGCGGCAATACTCTCACTATATTAGCCGTCACACTAAGCCGAAGACTATCCTCCTTGGTCTCGAACCAATTCGTGCTCAATCTGGCCATATCCGACCTAATGGTGGGCCTGACGCTGCCGTACCATCTCGTCTTCTACCTAGACTCCGAAGTTGGCAAAATAAAATGGTCGTGTCTGATGAGGTTTATACTGATAATCTTGGCATGTCTAGCGTCCATATACAACATCATAGCAATAGCTGTAGACAGGTGAGTCGATTTCGTGTATAACTTGGCATTCTTATAGAAAATTGACCTCGCAGTTCGATGAAATCTGAGCATTTAGACTAAGAATAGCTCGAAATACTATTTGTGACACGCCATTTCGTCACGGAACCTTTAAGAATTTTAAGTTATTTTTCAATCTTGATTGAAACAGAGGTAATGTAAGTCTGTATGAAGTTTAATCGAATTTCAGTCTTATAGCATAGAAAATATCACCGGTAAATGGAGTTATAATCCAGACCATTTGTACACAATATATGGAATACATCCGACAGGCCCATTTTGTAAACATCCGGCGATGAATAAAGAAAGGGGAAGATTGTAACCCAGCATTTTTTACGAATTCCTGAAACTCTGGCTCGGTTCGTATAATAAGTCCAATAGTATTATAAACCTATAGTAATTCTCTTAAGACGGTACTGCACGAATTTACGTGTTTTCAAATCCCTAGTACTATGCGCCGAATTAATTAAATACATCAAAATTATTTGTATAATTTAGATCAACGCTTAAACAAGATCGCCCCCTTGTTGGAATTTGAAATAGATACATATGAAATTTAAAATTGATATATATATACGGTATGATATCTAAAAGCATTTTTCTTCGAAATCTTTGTAATTTTTACGTCTAAAACAATAATTCTCACATAACAATATTTATATGTACGACTCGGAGGTCGCCCCCTTTCTTATTTTTTGTATAAAGATATAAGTATAAAAATATTAAGACTTTTCATCTTTTTTTCTAATCGCCGAATGGTTCTGCGCAGCTTAATGGCTTGCGCAGTAGTGACGTTTCTCGTTCGCGCGGCACCCGCTTAAATATAGTCCATCGATTTACCGCTATTACATACAACATAAAGTCATCGCTTCTTGTTTGCAAACTCTTGAAGAATACTTTATACTCTATTTCCAGGTACATAGCGATAGTGCATCCCCTCCACTACAGCCGGTACATGACGAAGCTGGTGACGCGGCTGCTGATGAGCGCGACCTGGTCTGTAGCTGTCTGCATCAGCTGCATACCGATGTTTTGGAACGACTGGCACGACGGCGTCGCTTGCGAGATGAACATGGTAAAAGCCTGTTTTACTGTTACGTGCCAGAAGTACTAGCGAAAAGTACAACTGGTAGTAAAAATGATACAACCTTCTATCATTTGTACTACTACAAAACACAAGCAAATTACTTGGATTTGCTTTAGACTAGTTTTTTAATATAATTCAAGTTACGAGACATCTAATATAGATTCGACCAGATAGCTCAAGATTAAAGATGAATTAACGGAATTTTTGAATGACGTGGTAAGACTCCCACTTTATTTTCATCAAAGACGATTCAAAATTGGAAAAAAAATCGGATCAGACTAATTTCTTGTCAACTTTTGCATGTTCACAATGGTAATTAATACACGGCATTGAAAACTATTAATAATTTATTATTTGTTTCAACTCTCATACTGATGTCTATGTCTATAATGTGAAACGATTGACTAGCTCCCTGGCGCAGCGGTCAACATGCCAGCCTGCGACATGGAGTGACCGGGTTCGATCCCCGGCCAGGTCAAGATGGAAAATGATCTTTTTCAGATTGGCCTGGGTCTTGGATGTGTATATATATATATATATATATATGTATTTGTTATAAAATATAGTATCGTTGAGTTAGTATCCCATAACACAAGTTTCGAACTTACTTTGGGGCTAGCTCAATCTGTGTGATTTGTCCGTATATATTTATTTTTTTATTTTATTAGTTTTTTTTTTGCAACATATTTATTTTTGTGACAAGCTTTTATTATAAACGAATCCACACTGTGAAGTGCTTTTCAAGACAAATCAAATGAGCCCAAACACGATTGGTGTACCTTGTTTAGTTTAAGAGTTCCTATGGCCACCTCCTGACTCCATCATTAGATCAGCGCAACGATTTTATATGCCAAATTTCAGCTCAAATCATCAAATTTAACTCGCAAGATTTGATTACAGACAATCATCGGGATAGGTGAAACTAAATAAAAGCTTGTAAAAGCGTTAAAAGTCTTAAAAGTAGTCGTAAAAATATAACGATAACTTTAACGAAAGTCGAGAAACAAATAAAATATAAGAGACTAGCTTTCGCCCGCGGTTCCGCCCGCGTGAATGTCGATCCCTCGGGAATAGTACTTTTTCCCGGGATAGAAGCCTATGTCCTTCTTCGTACTCCAGAGAACTTGTATGCAAAATTTCATGATGATCGGTTCAGTAGTTACGGCGTGAAAGCGTATCAAATAAACAAACTCACTTTCGCATTTATAATATTAGTTAGGATTAGGATATTTAAAGAAATCCTCGATAAAAGTTTGTTTGCTCCGGTGCGGCTGAAGGACAAACTTTTTCATTTATCATTCCAATCGCATGTTCTCACGAACCATAATATTTCTAGAGGTTCTCAGCACGAATCCTAAAATATGCTGATTGGTTGTAACTTCAAATATTGATTTACTTGGATTAGCTTTACATAGAGCGATTACTCGGAGTATTTTTAATGACAAAATATAGATTTTATGATCATAACTATTAGAAGGTCAATACGTGAATTAACGGAATTAACATAGAATGTCAATGCCTTCTCTCTGTACATTGAATATAACCTCATTACCAAGTCTGACATTGAAACTACCCAATATTTTGACGTGAAAACTCATAAATCGATGATTGTCGGCTGCACGCAAAAAGTATCACGTTCCGCATGCAAACGTGAGAGCGGAACAAGCAATACAGAGGCAAGATCGGCCTAAGCGTTCGGCCTGTGACGCATCTATTCTCTTCCACAGTTATCACGTAAAATTATCGTCCGTAAACCGACTTCATACAAGCAATTTTAGAAGTGAGAGTCTTTAGCGTCGTTGTGCTCTTTTTGGGGTGGGTATAAAATGTTAAACTCGCAAGACGGACACGTGACCTGAGACCGCCGGTGCGGCGTAGGAGAGGAAGTTATATCCCCTTCTCTTTAACGATACGCTGTAATTTAGTTCGCGTCAGAACACAAAAGCTTTTAGTTTAGATACCTACAGCAAGCCAATTTTATACTTATTTTACAACTAAACATACAGCCAATTTTACACTCTAAACATACGATTCATAATTCGGTGAAGTCGATGAACATATATAGCCAGCACGTCGTTCCTACAGGATTTGTTCTGTTTACACCATCGAAGGTGTCGCCGCGCGTAGCTATGTTTTCGATACCTATACTGGGAGTGAGACAGGCCAGCCGGCCTATTTGCTAACTCAGTGACCAACGTTTTGATAGTCACTTTAAAATACATTGCGGGTGTCCTATGATGGACTATTTTTAGTAAAGAAATATAAAAGTACACTGAGTTAGCAAATAGAACGACTGGTCCCGTTTATTAAAAACTAATCTATACTAATATTATAAAGCTGAAGAGTTCGTTTGTTTGAACGCGCAAATCTCAGGAACTACTGGTTCAAATTGGAACGACGAAGGCTTTAGGCTATAAAACATCACGCTGCGACCAATAGGAGCGGAGCATCAATAAAAAAAAATTTGAAATCGGGGAAAAAAAATTATTCATCTATACTAATTAATCACAATAACAGAAATTGCCGCGGACGAAGTCGCGGGCAACAGCTAGTAACGTATAAACATTTTCCAGGTGGTGCCCAAGGCCTACACAACTAGCATCTTGGCACCGATGTTCTCTCTGATATGGGTGGTGATGTTCATCCTGTACTGGCGGATATGGCGCGAGGCGACCTGCCACGCGCGCCGGATGCGGGCCAATACGTGCTGCCCCGCTGGCGCGAATGATTGGAAGAGTATACAGGTATCACTTTATTATTCGATAACTTCTTATAAATCGATGAACACCGGCTGCACGCACGAAAAAGTGTCACGTGCCGTGTGTAAGCGAGAGCGCGGAACAAGCGATATAATGGCACGATCGGCCTAAGCGTTCGGCTTGTGACGCATCTATCTCTCTTTCACCGTTATCACGTACAATAGGCTAGTTTCCTAAAAAAATATAATTAGTCCGTCAGTTAGATATTCAATAAATATTCGACACGTATTTTTTCTTTTGTTGATTAAACAGAAAATTATAAAGATATAGCCCTTTGAAGTTCTGTGTGACATCATAGTTTGCTACAATTTTTAGCAAACTTTGACGTCACGAGCCCCACTCCTGAACTTTAACACGCTTTATCTTTTCCATTTATTGTTTATTTGACAAAAGAAAAAATACGTGTCAAATATTTTTTGATTATCTAACTGACGGACTAATTGTTATGTTATTATTACGACCCAGGAAACTAGCCTATTATAGTAAACCGATTTTACAGACAGACAATTTATTTTTCTTTGAAAGAGCCCATATTAGCCTATGGATTGGATAATCCTTTAGTCCTCCTCCTCCTCCTGTTCTGAGGGATAATCTCAACATTACCTAACCATATGTTAAAGTATTTTTTTTTGATAGTTCTTAAAATAATGATGATGATAATTCTTCAGTTGAGAAGGTTGACAACATATATCGTATACATACATATCATGTCTTTTTCCCTTGCGGGGTAGACAGAGCCCAGGCCTTTGAGACCTTATGGCATATTGATTGGTGGGCATTAGTTGTAAAACGGAATCAAAATAGTGGTGGATTGCTAGCAGCATCGCCTAATAACAAGTCCTCAGATTTTCGCCCATTCCCTCGATCGGCTTTGACAATATTATTTCCCAGACCAGCATGGAAGAATAAATATAAACGGACAAATCACACAGATTGAGCCCAAAGTAAGTTCGAGATTTGTGTTATGGGATACTAACTCAACGATAATATATTATATAACAAATACATATATAGATAAACATCCATGACCCAGGCCAATCTGAATAAGATCATTTTCCATCTTGACCTGACCGGGGATCAAACCCTCGTGTCGCAGGCTGGCGTGTTAACCACTGCGCCACTCGCCTAAGAAGAAGGTTGACAACACAGCTTCTAATATATTCTAAATCGATTCCAGGTGGTGCTACTAGTGCTGGGCTCGTTTTCCGTGTGCTGGATGCCGTTCGTGGTCGTCGCGTGCGCGCAGACGCTCCCCATCAAGCCGCTCCACAGCCCTATCGCCTACCGCCTGACGTCATCGCTTGCCATGTCTAACTCCGGCATAAACCCGCTCATCTACGCGTGGAAGAACGCGGGCTTCCGAGCCGCATTCGCCAAGCTACTACGTTGCAAACGTCCAGACACGTCCGAATATAGAGGATCTCCAGCACCCGAAAGGAGGAAAGGATCAGTCGCACTCAGAGAAGGATCTATGACGCGCTCTAGCGCCCCCAGCGGGCTCTCCTCTCTCGGCGGAAGACCAGCACGGCTACTGTACGTGGAAAGAGAAACGGATACGTCCAGATGTCGTATCATAGAAAATGCAGGGTATATAGAGTCGGAGAGGGGCGACGCGAACCCTTCGTACGCACCGGACGCACCCACGCCTGTGCACCGGCCAGCCAACCGCCCCCCAGATGTAGTGTAGTGTAATACGAACGTTCTATAGACGTGTTTGAGGGAAACGTGAAACGCTTCTAGTATTTAAAGTTGTTAGTGACTATAGGTACCCCTTCGCATTTAGGTACCTGGTAAAATCTACGCTCAAGTTTTTAAAAGCTTTATTGTTGAATTTTTATTGAAAGATTTTAATGAGTTCCCAGCCATATGAAGATTTATTATAAAAGGTTCTCTGTCAAATAAATTGAGATGTTTAAAAGATATAAAGTAATTAAAATGTTTGATGTAATTAAAACAAATATATAAATTAAAGTGTTGAGGGTTTTATTTTACTGTAAGACAAAATATGATTAAAACCTCCCTAAGCATGTTGTGACGTTAATTTAACAAGTGGTGCAGGAGAAGAATCATATCCTAAATTGTCAATAAGACAAATCAAAAAACTCTAATTTACCAACAGACATGTATATTGATTATAAGAACATGCCTTGCCATAAACCTAAAAAAACGCAAATTCGTTGTTAACTAGCACATGATCTCATCTGACTCAGGAACCAAAATTAGCCATACCATCAATTAATATTTCTTAGCTACTAAACCAACACGAAGTTTTCAATCAATTTACATTAACGGTTCATTTGTCATTTTTGGAAATTGACTATTTTGTAAAAAAACGTTTCGGGATCTTGTCGTTTTAGAAAGTTGTAATTATAGGAAGTTGTCGTTCTAAGCCTGAGGGTTCATCATGTAGCATCACTAGTTCCAACTTCGTCCACCGGAACAGAAAAGTTTGTCACACTATACTGCAGTGGCGCCATCTAAGCTTTGTGCGATTAACTATAAGGTAGAAAGTTCTTACAGCCGTGCATCAAGTTTGTAAAGTCTAATCGTTAATTTAGAGGGCGCCACTTTTCATACAACAAGGATATAAGTTTGATTTATGCAGTTTCTATTTTTATCATTACCAATTCAATAAAGATATTAGCCAAAGTCATCACTTATGTGAATAATAAGTATGAAAAACATGTACAAATCAGATGCAATAAAGAAAAAAAGAAGGCAACTTCCGAAAAGCGACAATCGTCAGTCACGCTGTTGCAATAACAACGGTTTTATTATTTGTTATGGCATCGAGTAAGCAAAGCACGCGTCACGCACGTGTCGCTTGTTTCGCAACATATTAGCTTAACTTTCTACCATGACTTCTTATGGTCTATATTAACCGATAATGTAAATTTATATATGTCGGTTTTTTAATTTACAACACAAACAAACACAGGTATTTTTTTCTTAATTATAATAGTTTAGATTTAGTAATCGACTGTCGCTGTGCTTGCAAAACTGCCTTTAAACCAAAAAACGACTCACCTCAACACCAGTTACTCCGAGCGCCGTCACCAAATTCGGGGTCATCCTGAACGGCACCTTCTCCGGAACCCGCAGCGTCTTGCCCTTCTCGAAGCACACGTTATAGTCGATATGCACCACCTCTCCCGACGTCAAGTCCACCAGAACATTGTCCAAATGCCGGTCACCAAGTCCGATAATGTAACCGATAGTACTCATCACGGCCACCGAGTAACTATACCGGCGAGTCATTTGCCACCACTGCTCTGACGTCATACTACCGCACCATAACTCACGCCACAACAAATCCCGAGGAGTCTCCGCGGATAATTCTTGTAGAACTTGCTTCAATATCGATACGGGCCATTCCTTTCGATTTTCAGTCGAAATTCCCGCTTCTTTCAATAAAGGATTGAGTTTATTGTAAAATAGTTCGGAAGGACGTAAAACGTTGACAGTTTTGTTGGTTTTGGCTGATATTATTGCCGCTTCGCGATTCTGCCAGCGTTTATACAAGGCGAATAAAGGAGTCACGTTGTCCACCCAACTGATGAGGCCAGAGCGAGGGCCCAGAGGTATAACGGAGTAATGGCGCGCTCTGTATGTCTGGTTATCGTTGTTTTCAGAGTCTCGCGCCATCATAGTGTTCGTAATAGACAACAATTGCATTATCCTCTCGTCTAAGTGCAGATCTTCGAGTCCTTTGAACAGGTAAGTGTATGCTTTGCCATCAGATCCGTAAAACACTAACTTTTTGGGTCTTGTTTTCGTCGGCAAAATAGCGACGTTATTTTCAACAGATTTGATTGTCACTCTGACTGCTCTCTGATTGGTGTGTACACCGGGCATGGTAATCACAGTATTCTTCATCTCTGCTAGCACTGGACTGATATCTGCCATCTTGAGAATATATGACGTACGCTTATTCACTTTTTGTTGTAACTTTATTTGTAGCTGTTTTAAAGGAGCCCATGATTCCTGTGGCTTTTCTGGATTTACTGGATTTTTCAATTTATCGATAACATCTTTAATCATACCCTGGAACTTATTCTGAAAAGAAACCTCGTGGGGTGTCTCCGGTTTGGCTGATGTCACGTGGTCAAGATGTTCCAACACGAAGATTATTGGCTCGAATATAATACGATTTTTCTCTTTGATAAGTTTGTCTTTGTCTTCTGCAGAGAGATTGGCATTGTTTTTAACTTTAGTCACTTCAGCTTCGAGTTGCGTTAGGCGTTTACTGAATTCCGAGTGATGTTGTACCAGCGTGCCAAGACACAGCTCGTCCCATAATAGATTGATTCTTTGCAACTCTTTTACTAACAGTTTAACCTGAAGGATTGTTTTAGGAGCTTGCTTTGCCAAAGTCTCTACCATGTCTAAGAAGCACGAATTTAACTCGTTATTGATAACTTTGTCGCTACCGATTTCGTCCAGATCAAGATTGTCTTCCCCACTCTCCGCGTCATTGGAAAGGAACGACCTCGCGTTTAGCTCTGTTACGCTATTCTGTTCGTTCTCCACTGCGCCTACAACGGCAGGGAAGGTGATCAAATGTGGCGTGTCTTCTGCCAGTCGACATAGTAAGTCCGATACGCATTTTCTCACGTAAGTCTCAGGATGGTTCAATCTCGAAAATAGTTGCGGAATGATAACTTTCCACGGTTGTGTCGGCGTATTCGCCAATCCAGACTCGAGAACCGTTTGTAACTCCATAGCATGCTTTACTATCAATCGAAGAAGTCGTAATGTGGCATTTACTACGGCGTTTTCGCCGCTATGATTTATATAATCAGAAGAGCATATAAGCTGTAAGAATTTAAAGTAGGCATCAGCCGACAGCTCGAAGTAAGAGAATACTCTTTTCTGGGCTTGGCGCCATATGTCAACCAACAAAGCCAGGTGCTCTGGAAACGCGTTACTCAGAGATGGTACTGTACGCAACTGGTTCTCGATCATTTCAGAAGTATTGATTTCATTCCAATCGATGTCTTCGTCGTCACACGTCGCCTTTGTTTTAGATAGAATCTCACACACCGCGTCAAAGTCTTGAGGAGAGCATCCGATCATCACGCTCTCTATCTGCAATTTATCATTTTCTGTCAATTGTTCTCTTGTCTTGGAACTGTATTCAACCATTTTACGACCCCATCTAAAGCACCAACCTGCGAAACTAGCCCACGCTTTCGCCAATCCTGGGCACTGATTTACACCGAACTGTAGCAATTTTCCAACGGCCGAGTCGGATAGAGGTATAACATTTTCTGATACGTTGTTATCCACTAAGCCAATTTCAGGAAGGGCTGATATCAATTTGTTTAAAGGTGTGTCAATTTCTAAAACTTTTTCGCTTTCGTTTTGCACCCATTTAGATAAAGTCAATAACATTCTAGTTCCTTTTTCTCTAAGCTCGTAGCTTTGCTCGCCCATAGCAAGACGTTGCGAAAAGCCAAGGGATATACTAGCGCAAAGGTTTATAGCTCGCAATTTGGTTTCCTCGTTAGCGTATGTTAACTTACAGAGTTCTGCAAGAGCTATTGCGTTATTCAACGTCCAGATATCAAAATCGTAAGTATTGGGAGCCATGAGCAAGACTTCGCTCAAGTCATCTAGATGGTTGAGGTTTCCAATGCACATCTGGAAAGCTGAGTTTTGCTTGAAATGTTTTAACAGCTCTCTCCTCGCCATTAACACGTTGGAATTCTTCCTCGCGCTCTTGACCAGCTCCAAACGAAGGCATTCAGCGTAGTAAATATTTTCATCTGTCATATTCAGTTTCATGAAGTATTGATTCCACCATAATATACGACTCAAATTCCTAAGTTCCATGACAAACATTTTTTCTTTTACGATAGATGGTTTGAAAGGATTTGATATGGTCTTCCCATTTGTGAGAACATTCTTCAATCCGTTAGTGGCTAATTGCAGTACAGCTATTTCTTTGAGGAAATGGACAGTATTTGTTCGTGAAAACTCTTCAATACTAGAATTGAGCAATGTCTCGCAATTTTTTATGAGGCACTCATACTTTTCTGAATAGTCAGAATAATATATGTTAACAGCTGTGCAAACTAAAGTAGACTCGATCTTGTTTAGCATTCCCTGGTACGAGCAAATGTTTTTTGGAATTTCGTTACTTTCAATGTTCAATACATCCCAGTCACAAAGATCTGTGGGGATGTCGCCGCTCTCTTCGAAAAGACGCAATGCTGGGAATGAATTCCATTGGGAATTTAAGGGATTCTGCTGTTCATTCTCCTTCCATCGCTGCATATCTTCCCAGCTCTGTATTTGCTTGTAACTTTCCATTATTTGCTCATCAATAAATCTATTTACCCTGCTGTCTTGCGTGCTTGAAGATGCTTCTTTATCAGTTTCCTGTTGAGAGTTGTTATTTAACTTTTTATAGTATTCCAAGGCCAATTCATGTCTAGCATTGGCTTGCTCGGCAGCCCCTTTCAACCAAGGGATCTTTTTGTCAAAGGTTTGTTTGATCCATATGTATAAACCATGTAAAACTTCAGGCTCCTCGATTTTTATAAGAGCTCTAGCAATGCTCATAGTAATAGCTTCTATATCTATGTTGGTGTTAGAAGAAGCTGCTGTCTGTAGTATCAGTGACGCATGGTAGATGGCAGCGCCAAAATTTCCAGCATAAAGGCTTACAGCAAGCGCCGCTGGACGCACTCTAGTCAACCATTCGCGACAGGTTGACCAGTTCGTATGAAAGAACGTCCGAACAGGCTTTGGAACCGCCGGCAATACGATAGCAGTGCCTTCAGCGGCATTGTAAATGTACTTCTCCAAGAACATCATGAACTCTGTGATCCATCGCGTCCTCGTCTGCTCTGCTATTATCACTTCCACCAGCTTCTGATGCTCAGTTGGCACGTATTTAGTCTCCAATGATGAAATGTCGCGCGCAATACCCTTTAGCGCCCCTTCGATCTTCATGAAGGTTTCTTGTGGCCTCCCCAACACAGTTCTAAGCTTTAACGAAACTGTTGTCTGGGCCAGTTCAGACAGCGCCCATCCTATGCAAATGGACGAAAAAGTTGTGGCACACTGCCTGAAAAACAGTAAGTTATTTTCATCATTATCTTGACTTTGTAATGGCCAGGTTGTCAAAAACGCATCTATAATAAAATTATTGTTTTTATAAGACACTTGGAGAAGACTATTCATAATAGCTTTGAAGTGATGATTGGATAATGCAGTGAAAGATCCTCTCATGAGATATTCCTTGAAAGAATTTACTTTGCTGTCATTATTTAGGACGTTAAGGAATATTTTCCTGCTAGCAAATACTTTTACCATTTGTTTGTCCAGCTCTTGTTGAACGACGTCCCAAGGGAGGTCAAACAATACTTCTTTACACACATGGGACAAAGCCTTATTCTGATTGTCAATGTGCAGCATACACAGTACTGTTATAGTTTTAAGAACCATCAGATTCCAAGTCAAGCTCTTATTTTTTAACAAATGTCGACAGTTTCTCATCACCAACATTACTATATCTTCGTCAAAGCTGTAAGCTAGAGACAGCATATTTGTTGTCAATACTACAAATCCTTTTGCCAAGCTTACTATAGGTAGATACTTATCTAACTGAACAAAAACATCCGAAATCCAATGAAGAACCAACAGCAAGCTCTCTTTAGGTACTTCATCATCTAATATCATACTCAGCATATTCAATATAACAGCCAGATGCCCCGACGTTGGGCTGGAACCAGATACTTCACCTAAATTCAGATTAGATAAGCCAAATATGTCACCAGACCTCTGCTGTGTATTAGTCACTAGGTCACTTGAGGCAATAAAGTGATTATTTTTCTTGCAATGAGAATAGAGCAAGTACAAAATAGAATATTGTAGTGCTGGTTTTTGTTTTATCAAGTTGATGTGGTGTGGACACATTTTTATGGCCAGTAATTCCAGGATGCTCGGCTGCAGTGCCCACATGCCTATAATCGAGTTACTAGCATTAGCAAGCTCTGACAAACATAGCAAATAAAAAATTATATTCTTTTCAGCATCTTCTAAAGTTACTGTTTCAGTAAATTCTGGATGTATTATCTGTATTTCAGGTATTATAACAACATATGAATTTTGTATGTCTGTCAAAACATATTTATAGGTTTCTTGAAGCAACGGGATATTTTTGAGGTTTAAAAGATTGCTGTACACTGACAGTACTCCTTCTAAGATCTGTTTATTTTCTGAGTAACGCAAAGGTCTTAACAATGAGTCGGGGCCGATAGTTTGTGTGATAAACTCTATGGGGAGGTTAGAAGCTATCTCCTTTATTGTGCTTGATATTAGATTGATGACACTAAGGCACACGTTCCCGTCTCCTTGGAGAAAGTTTCTCATCTCCATCGAAATCAGGCCATACAGGGTTGGAGAGCAGGAAGTTGATTTAGATTGTAAATGTTTAAGCAATAGAGTAATACATTCATTACCTGACAAAATCAAGTCAGCATCAGCTTCTTCAATCATGGTTTTAGTCAAAACTTGCAGTATTTTAGTCAGTGATTCCGTCAAGAATGACCAGGTCACCGTTTGGGACACTGTAGGACTCAAGAGAGTGCCCAAACTCTTCACAACGGTATTGAAAACATTCAGGAATGATGTTATTTTCTGCCTACAATCTTCTGGACATGTCACTTGTAATTGTTTATTGCTTTTGTCAGAATCTAAAGCTGTAGAGTAAAGCACCATATCTTCTACAAATTGGAAAAGGAGATTAACTGAAAATCCAACGTCAGCTTGCCAATGACGACTTAATTTAAGAAGAGATTGCAAAGCAAATTCCTTTATTTTCTTAGACTGAACATTGTCTACATGCCAACCTACCAGTATATCCACGATGTCAACAAAATGGTTAGCAAAATGCTCAGGGTATGAATTTGATATAACAATCATAGCATTGATGGCAGCAAAAAACACATCTGTAGATTCCGTGGCTTCGATAATATGTTGGAGTTTATCCAAAGTCATCTCTACAAAGTCGATCAAGTGAGGTGTTTGATGATCCAACTGGAATGTTTCAGTGAAAGATAAAATAAGTAGATGTCTGATATTTGAAGTGTTATTTGAACCGTAAGTAGCACCAAACCATTCTAGATGTTTTCTAAAATCAGGGCCCATCACATAACCAATGCGTCCAAGCACAACAGCTGCTCCTTCCTTAGTCTCCAGGCTTGGGGATTCAAAGATCACATCCAATAAAGATTCTACTAAAATGTCATAAGCTCGTCTAATGTATCGTGAGTTCTCTGGCAGCATGACAGCATCTTGAAGCTTGCTACATATAGCGAGTGACTTCTCCACATCTTCTTCAGCACATAAACGACGCAGCAACTTAGAAATACGTGGATCCTCTGGCAAGTTCACTACCAACTCTGATCTTTCATAAAACTTGTTAGTGTTGGTTCCCTGTGACCATGAGTCGTTGTTCGTGGAGTCTAGCGGTTCGTTGTATTTATGGGTACTGTCGAGGGGATCACGATCGCCTCTGGGCGGGAAACCGCCACGGCCTCTGCCACCACGCCCGCCGCCTCGGGAGTGCCGGAACTCCGTGACTCGACCGCGGAAGCGGAACCGACCATCTCTAGACGGCCCCCCGAACGAAGAGGACGGCTCAAACGAAGAAACATAACCTCTGACCTTATCATCCGTTGTGTTTTCTTGTACTATAACCTCTCGCTCTGGGACTTCGGAATTCTCCGATCCCTTTTGGTTTTTCACTTTACTATTTGCAGTGGTGGATAGCATCACTAAATCTTTGTCCGAGTACGTATTTGTAGCCACACATGGCCGCGAAATTAAGACAAAATACGGGCAAAACAGACGTTACTCGCCAACAGTCAACTAGATTCGCCATAGACAAATATAGTCAAACTGTCAGCTGTCAAAAGTTCATTGTTTATCAGATGCTTGCTGCGAATGCTGCACTAATTCATTTATTTCTGAACGGAAAATATTTCTTAAAAAATTCGTAGTGGTACAAAATATGTGGCCAATGTAGAAGAGAATGTTAAATTTTGATTTCCTACTTTTTGCGTATGAAAATACATGCTAGATTTGTTTCTGGAATAAAACAACCTACATTCTTTCATTTATCAAATTTTGATCTGATTTCTGTTCTGATTTGTTGGCTGTCAAACCGAGATAGGACGGAATTCTAACCTCAAATTATTTGTTTTAGTTTTGATGTGTATGCATGTTTTAATTTGATTAATAATAAATAAAGAAATCCATGTCTAATTATATATTATCTCGCACAGAAAATATACAGCACATATAATGAAAGCTACAAAACGTACACATGATTTCAGAGGTCAGTTTATTTCCACTTTAACCTTGCATGCTTTGAAATGGCTTTGATTTGAAAAGTAAACATTCAATTTTCTTCCAATTTTCAGCCCTAGAACTAAAATTGACTGAAGAAACAATATCACCACACATAATATACTTTAAAGAGCATGCAGTCAGAGAACATACATCAGACAGACCCTCCGGCAGAACTTTGTTGATTGTTAACGTGCCTCCATATGCAGATGAAAAAGGAATTATCAATGCATTCAGCAACGCCGGAAAGGTACAGTCAGTTCAGTTTGCGCTTAAACCAAGTGCTACAGACACAAATAAAGATAAGCAATTCATAGAAGAAATAAGTAAACCATGTTTCAGAATAGCCTATCTAGTATTCAAAAAGGTATCAGAATTAGACAAAGCACTAAAATTGACTGAGCTTAAGCCTATGAATTCGGGGGATCATGAAGTTAAGCTAGGTATGAAGAAATGGATTGAAGAATATAATAATTCAGTACTGAATCCTAAAGCTCTCAAAGAGAAAGTTGAGGAGTTCATAAAAAACCACGATAAGGAGACTGCTGATGCTGAAAGGAAGGATAAGGAATTAGAGCAAGAAGATGAAGAAGGTTGGGTGACTGTAACCAAGAGAGGAAAAGTCCAGAGTTTCGCTCGCACAGAAAAAGTAGAAAATAAAATAATGGCAAAAGAAGACCAAAAGAAAAAACGGAAAGAACTGAAAAACTTCTACACCTTCCAAATCAGAGAATCCAAGATGAAGCACATTGTGGCTTTACGGCAGAAGTTCGAGGAAGACAAGAAGAAAATAGCTCAAATTAAGCAAAGTCGTAGATTTAAGCCATTTTGAAATAAATAGACTAAAATTTCTTTCTAAATAAATTATTTCCTTCCATACTAATATTATAAATGCGAAAGTACCTCTGTCTGTCAGCTTTTCATACTTCAACCATTGAACCAATTTGGATAAAATTTGGTATGGAAGTAGTTCAAGGTCTGAGGAAGGGCAAAGGGTACCTTTAGTTCCGGGAAATTCAACTGTTCCCAAGGGATCAACATAAATATGGGAGGAGCTGCGGGCAAAAGCTAGTTTTGAAATAAATAGACCGAAGTTTTCTTATATATTATTTTATTTCTTATCTTTTTATTTACATTAAGACCCTTATCCTATATATACACTCTGCACTCTTAATACCTTGGCTTACGAGACAGTAACAGTATACTTACCATTCCAAATCACAACAAATAAACTAATATTTTAGATGGGTAACTTGATTTTATCAAATTGTTTTGATGATCCTAGTTTTCAAATATTTTATACAATACGAGATAAGTTTCTTTGCACAAAGAATAAGCATTGCCATACAACGTGGCAATGCTGCCAGCCTTTTGGGCACACTTCCTCAGGGCAATGATTTGCGAGACATTTTTTATCTTTAAATTTTTACTTTTAGGTTTGCTTTCTCTATATAGTTTTCTCTTTTTTGTATAGTTAGGGTTAGTTTTAGTTTTTAATTTTTCAACATTACCATAATGTAAGATGTAAGAAATGTTATCCTGAAATACAGCATTATAAAGTTATAATATTTAACTACAGTTTGATATATTTTTGTGTTTTGCATTCACAATGTTATTTTGATATACTTCTATTAAATTAAGAAATCAAAATATATGATAAAAAAATTTCAAGCGAGATTTGATCCAACGGCCTTAATTCTATGTACGCCTTACGCTCTACCAACTGAGCCACCACCTGATTCAACCTCAATGGTGAGGAATTTCGGCGACGAGATTGAATCGTATTCTTCTCACCAGTGGTCGTTCCAAAACGCTAGTAGTATTTAGATTTAGCATATATTAAACAAAATGTAAGAAATAAAAATATGACGTTTAAAAGGAGATACATGTATGTGAATAAAAATCTTTGACGGTCGCTGGTTCAAATCTCCAAATCTTACCGGCTTGATATTTTTTCACCATATTTTATTTCTTAATTTAATTAGAGTACAGTTTAATATCTCAACATCATCTTGATGGCAAATTTTATAACAAATTAGTTTCTAGACAACTCATTTTTTAAATACTTTTACTTTAGCTGCATATTTACTAAATGCATTAACGGGAATTAGCACGAACATACCGTTTTGCTCCAGACGTTTCGACCAGGTTGCACCGGCTGTGGTCACTGGATCACTCACTCAATTAATGCATTTAGTAAACTCATTTTTTTTATGATTATGAAGTTTATTATTTATTGGGTTATTGGAATCTTGTTGTCACTTAGAGTACATCTTTTTTCTTACGGTACCTACTCTGTTCTTATGATGACTGATATGTCATCATAAGAACAGATAAGCTATAATGTTTGAACTGTGTCCAGACAAAACTATGGAGGTACCTATAGAGAATGGATTGCTGAACGTAGCAATGAACAGTACATAGCTAAGCGTAGCAGTTCATTGTCATATTCAGCCATTTACGGAGGTTTATATTGAATCAAAGAAAAAATTTGAGTCTGCCATAGTCACACCAAGTGTTCTGAAGTCTTGAAACAAAAATTGATTTAAAAAAATCTTGGATTTTGCTTCACATCTGCAACCACTACATAGCACCTACGATAGCATAGCACAGAGCAGTATTTTCCTGAGATTTTGTTATATTTTGCACTCAGACGCCCAAATGGTTAAGGCCCTGGTTGAATAAGAATAGGATTCACATGAGAACCTTCAAATTGGTGTCGCAACACTTGTCAGATTGTCTGCTGGTGCGTCTTGATGATAACCTTCAGCAGTCGGTTTTCTGGGAGCATGTCTAATACTGCCAACAGGTTGCTGATGTTGCCGTATACACAACCATTGGCAAGGGCGACTTGCACCGCTTGCCCTATCCTGTCGAGACAATCCTGCAGACAAAGATATTAACAAATATTAGTCAAATTCTTCCTTTTCGGTTTCCGTCAGTAAGTGGTCGCCACTTTTTTATGTATATTTGACGGCAATCGAGCAGACGAGCCACCTCATGAAAAGTGTTCACCGTCGCCCATGGATATCTGCAACACCAGAGGAGGTGCTGACGAATTGCCGGCTCTTAAAATACTTGTAAACACGTCTGCAGGGGTTGGAATACCGGTAAATTCCAGTACCGGTACCTCTATGAAATTACAGTATCTACCGGTAATTGGATTGGTACCGATAAATTTGGTAACGTTAATAACAGAAGTATCGTTATGTGTGGTAACGGATATTTAATATAAAATTAATTAAAATTGTATTTAGTTCAGATTCTTTGTATAAATCTAATTTTAAATGCACAATTAAGTCATAAGTTTATATAATTAAGGTATTTAAGTGAAATTGTGGCGTATATCGACGCTAAAAACTAAATAACCAGTGCCGGCAGTTGGATGGTGGTTTAGCTGTCAAACAAACAACAAAGGATTTAATTGTGAATCTGCATCACATTTACCGGGAGAGTATACTGTTTTATTCTTTCACTATAGGCAGTGTTCGTCCAAATACGAGTATTCCTCTTTTAATTTTGTTTACACAGAATATTGACCTGTATTATACCTACCGGGCTCAGTTTGTATCTCGCTCCGTTTACCTAGTGAAATCGGAGTTGATGAAATAAAACTTAAGTCGTCAGGCATAATATTCCTTCATAGAAGTTAATTTTATAAAGCACAACATTAATTTCGAAGTATTTACTTTGTTTCTTTGTCCCATTTTGTTAAGAAAAAACTACCTACTTGTAAAAATAATCTGCAATAAGTGATCAGATTTTACTTCAATTGACAAATATATGTTTTTAAATTACAGTTAGCAATACAAATGAGATTGATTATTCATTTCTTATTGATTGTCTAAAGTTTTAACCTACATCTGGCTTTGTATTTTTGTGATATCGCTATGCTTACCCGGTGGCAAGCTTAGTTGATGTTTAGAAAACAAAAGCCGGTGACAGGAGCACAATATAGGTAGTTTAGGACCAAAGTATAATTCTATTGTATTGATTCAATATTCCTATGCCCTACCCTAGTTATACCTGCAACCTATAATATTTATAAAGATTAAGTTAATAAGCTATTATTGTTTCATTTCCTTCTTCTTTTATTGTTTAAAAATTAATACAAGATACCTCATTTTGATTTGTTATGATCCCCTGCCATTTTGGCATTTTTGTTTTTATCAATTAACAGTAATAATTAAAATAGTCCCACAGAACCCAAAATATTATTAAATATATATATATATATTAAATTATAATACATATTTTCAGTTGCGGATAACACCTCCTGCACTATGATGACTCGGAAGGCCACTCTAAAAGACCTTAACATGAAGTTGAAGCTGGCGCTAAACGAGCTCAAAACCTGCAGAGAGGAAAACTCCCAACTGTTATGTGAAAGGGAGGAAAATGAGGAAGAATTTGACAAAATCAATAATAAAAATATGATTTTAAAAAATGAATGCACTAGCCTTCATGTACAAAACACTCAATTATTAGATGAAAACATTAAATTGAAAGATTGTTTAGCGCAAACTACTGAATGCAGTATGGTACACGAACGAGCCCTTAGTCGCATTACTGAGTTGGAACAATGCCTACATGAGGCACAGAGATCTGCCTTAGAAATTGAAAAACAAAAAGAGATTGAATTATGCAACAACACCTTGCATTTGTACAGTGAACTCATGGAGTGTGGCTCGGGACCGGTCGTGGAAATACCTGCAAGTACTCCACAGTCTCAATACTTCATATTAAACACACATAATAAAATAAAAAAGTATGTAAAAATAAATAGGATGATAAAGCGCACCAAGAAATTAATTTCAAAACAAAAAAATTGTAAAAGCCTGACTCAGCTACGTAAAGAAAAATTAAATCTATTTAACCAATTTAAATCATGCAAAGATGACCTTTATATGGCTAGCCGAATTTATGACACGGAGATTCATGAGTTGCAATCACAAATATCAAAACAACATGAGTCTTTAAAAAAATTGACTAATAATTATGAAATATGCCAAAAACAATTGTATGAAAATATGATGGCGGTTAAAAAACACACTGAGTCATCTCACTGTAATAATGAGCAACATAGTACACAGGTGGCAATGGGGTTAAAAACTCAAAGCTTATATCAGATGGCGCCACTGTTGAGTGTTCCTAACATCGTCCATTTTGTTTCTTTGTTGTTGATGTGTGGTTTTTATTTTGCGTTTAAAGTGATAAAAATGTATTCAACTTGGAGTGTAGCTAAGTTAAAAGACGAGCTACGGATGCGGAATTGGAATGCATCTACTGCTGGTAAAAAAGCAGTTTTAATTGAAAGGTAATAATTGTACCTATTTTAAAGATTTCATGGCTATGTTGTGTTGTTTTTTTCATAGAACCCTGTAATATTATTTTAGACTGGAAGCATACGACAGGAACAACCTGATCGGAGTTGAAGAGGAACTTGAGGATGAATGCATTGCAATTCCTGCCATGGATAAATTCAGGGACGTTAATGCAAGCACAAAACTTCCAGCTATATCTAAAACTCACATTCAAGAGTTTGCTGAAAGGTAACATGTTATTTTTTGTATTGTTTACTGTCATTTACTTATGTTTTGACTGGCTTATGTTTATAAGTTCTCGCGATTGCAAAATTCCCCCCAAATGTCGAGATCGAAGTAACCTATGTCACTCGAGAATAGTGTAGCTTCCTTTTAGTAATAGAATTAATGAAACAAATGAATATTTCCGAAATATTATCTCCTACCTCTAAGTTTGCATGTCCTTAATTTAACTTTTCTTGATTCCTTAATTTAAATTAATCTTAATTATTTGTGCTTTTTAGGTTTCAAGTTCTCCATCCTAAAGGACAGCTTCTGTATGAAAATAGGTGTTTGATAACCCTTCGTATTGCCTATGAATATTGCATTGCATATTTTCATGCACAATGCAAAGCCCAGATGAAAAAACTATTATACATTTGTACCTTAAAGTTGGAAGACAGTGGCTTAATCGTGGAGAGTCACTGTGAATGTGCAGCTGGAAGTGGGTTAGAAGCACATTGCAAGCATATATTTACTGTTCTGCATGGCATTGAAGATCTTGTCCGTACAAAAACAATTATATTGCATAAAGTTTGCACTGAAGAAATAATGATGTTTAAAAAGCCAAAAAAAATATTTTATGAATCTCCTATGCAATCGCATAATCTACCGGATACACAAAGATCATCAAATGTTTTATACTGTCCACTTAAAAAAGAAGACATTATGGAAAGTTACGAAGAATATGTAAAAAATCTTGCAATTGGATTTGCTGCTAGTACTGGTAGCAAAATGCCATATCTACAGTTGATAGAACCAGCTAATCCATATGCTTTAGCAACTGATCATGATTATTTACTAAAAAGTGCAGAAGATAGGTTGCTAGAAGAACTGTTGCTAAAAAATGTGGACCAAGTTCAAATTGATAATATAAAAGAAAAAACTAAATTTCAAGATGCATCTAAAGACTGGCATATGCATCGAAGTGTGCGAATTACTGCCAGCAACTTCCACGCAATCTGTCATAGCAGGGATAGTACTAGAAAAGCAATGGTCAACCATATAATGGCACCAAAGAGATTTACTTCTCGAGCTACAACACATGGTAAAATTAATGAACCTGTTGCCATTCAGAAGTATGAAGCTTTTTTGAGTGCGAAAATTCATAGATGTGGTCTGTGTATCTCCATCACACACCCATTCCTCGCAGCTTCACCAGATGGACAATTACATTGTGAAACCCTCGTGGAAGTGAAATGTCCTTTTGTTTCCAGACACTGTTTTATTACCCCAAATACTGTACCTTATTTGTATGAGTGCAATGGTGAATTAAAATTAAAAAAGAAGCAAAATTATTATACTCAAATTCAGGGCCAACTTTTTTGCACGAAAAGTAAATATTGTAATTTAGTTATTTACACATTTGTAGACATGAAAGTTGTTTATGTGGAAAGAGATGAAGAATTCATAACAGAAATGGTTAATAATTTGACTTCTTTTTATGAGTAATATTTCCGTCCAGCACTCTTAGAAAAACATTTGTATAAAAATTATGACACTTTAATAAAATAAAACCCAACTAAATTTTATACATAGTTTTATTTCTTGA
The DNA here is from genome assembly GCA_947532085.1 of Elegia similella. Classification (NCBI taxonomy): domain Eukaryota; kingdom Metazoa; phylum Arthropoda; class Insecta; order Lepidoptera; family Pyralidae; genus Elegia; species Elegia similella. The sequence continues at coordinate 1,935,180 of OX383939.1, forward strand.
CTTAGTAAATTGTAAAAAAAATATAAGTATATACATAGTATAAGTAAGAGTAAGTTAGACTTAGAAAATCATTACTTATTACTTCATTATTTTTTCCCTAAAATTACAGCACATGAAACATACAAAAAAAATTTTGGATGCAAGTGGTACAAAATTGTGGTGCATTTCTTCTTTCAAAATTTTGTACGTCTTTGTTAATCCTATCAATCGTTCAATATGAACTCGCTGACTTGCCAACTTTCTATCTTTTAGTAATTTGAGACCAGGTATTTGACCCTTTCCTTTTAAGAATGTAGGGATGTTCAAAGTTACATCTTTTCCAATAAACATATCCTGAATATTGTACCCTCTATCAGCAAGTATGGTATCACCGGCTTCACACTTTTTTAATAAATCACTTCTTTCAACTGTTTGTCTGTCACTAATTGAGCCAGCGTATGCAGGCGAGCAATAGGATAACAAACCACCAGGTGTAGCTCCAACCAATATTTTCAATGTATTACTATGCTTGTAGCTGCTCCAAGATGCTTGCTGGGATGTAGGATTTCCAGGTTTTTGGATCTTAATCTCTGTACCATCAATAATAACTCGTGTATTCTTATCATACTGTTTGAAACTATCTGGCATATAGTAAAGTACTAATTGTTTTTCAGGCCAAATATTCAATTGACTCCAAAGCTGTTCCATATAATTAATCCATGTTATAAATATGTTGTACATTGTAGTTGTACTAATTTGAAAGAACTGTGCAAGTTCGAAATTACATTTATTTTGTCTTAATTTCATCATGGTCATAAAAAATTGATCTTCGACACTTACATTTTCAACATGACTTCCATAATACTTAATTAAGTGAGCCATTGGACTCAATGTTGAAAAAACAAAATGAAATTTTGCATATGTTTCAAAACCTGTATAGAAAGCAATGACACTGTCTTTGTCTTTATATCTATTAATAGACCCGTATATATGTTCAAAATTGACTTGGGTACTCTTGGATTCTGCTGATGTACTAGGTTGATTATCAACAGGCAATTTGACTGATGGGGTAGTATGTATTTCTATTTCATTTTCTATTAATAAATGTTCATCACTAAATTCATATTTATGTAAAGTTTGAAAACCACTAGGTCCAGGAGTTGGATCAGCAGAAGAAGTTCCAAAACAGAGTTTCTTGCGACTTCGCTCTGTCAATCTATCTGATCGTTGTTGTGCTGATGGTTTGGTGACTTTGTCTTGTGTAAATGAAAATATAGAAGGCACTGCAGATTTCCTTAATACTTTGTGCAAATTTTCATCACCTGAAACATGAATTAGCATATTAAACATAACAATTAATAGGATTTTAAATCATTTATATTAATGGAAATTATTACTTAAAACATTGAAATGTTTATTAGGGTAAGCAATCAATTTGTGGGTGTCGTGAGTGCTTAATAACAAACGATTTTCCTCACCTGTATAAGAGTTTCTTTCATGGTAATCATCAGGTTTAAAATGGACAGAACATAACCTCGACGAATTACTAGCCTTCCAATTTTTTCGTCTAAGGGCCTTCTCCCACATTTTTCTTCTTTTCAGATCTTTAGGAAATATATGAATTCCCGTATTTTTGCAATTAATAGCAGCACAGAGAGTCATAGTAAAGATATATTCACAAAATAAAGTCTTTGTTTATTCAATTTCTATGAAGAATGACAGCTAGCTATCAAATTTAAAGAACACTCAACAGTAGCGACATCTGAAGGGAGCTTTTGTCAGTTTTTAACCCCATTACAATGTCATCTGAAATTGCTCAAGAACTTGATACACGTACAAAATGCGACTTGCAAATGAAGATAGGTACTATTGATAACAGTATTAATAAGAAATTTTCCTCTAACAAATTATTAGTTTATTCAGACGAGCTGGGTCAAGGCTTTAGTAGTATTTTTTCGAAATGTATAAATCATGATTGTACTGTACTAAACACATGTACACCCGGGGTATCTTTTTCAAATTTAATTGATAGCATTGACAGTAGTAATATAGATGAAAACACAACAATATTAATATTGTTTGGTGACAGTTCCTCTGTTACAAAAAGGAACATAAAGCAAAGTATTGACATTTTAAATAATTTGAATTTAAAAACTAGGTGTAAGTTTATGATAAGTGCTTTTCCGTATTCGGAATCACTTGATAAAGACAGAAATATACACATACATAATTTAAATGTACATATGTACAACATGGCCCGTTGTCATGGCGATTTTATTTTCTATTTAGATTTAAATAAGTTTATATCTAGGTTTAAGTTGACACAAGATACTATGTATCTTCCATTACATTTTAAGCGAAAAATAGCTTCACTTGTAGCTTTTAATTTACTTAGTCCTGTAAAAAGTAGTAAAACTGCTATGTCTTTTGACATAGGTAAATCTAATAGTAACGTTCAAGGTAGTATTATACCTGTAATATATAACTCTCACTCTGATTTAAACTGAGTGATAAGACAACAGTCAAGGCCAAAGAATTAAATATCATTCACCAGAACATTCAAGGCTTGACTAGCAAATTATTACAATTAGAATTATTCATAAATCATATAGATTTACATGTAGTATGCCTTACTGAACATTTTCTACAGCCCCATCAGCAACAATTTAATATAGATAATTATTCAGTGGCAAGCTCATATACCAGAAAGACTAAAGAGAAAGGAGGCAGTTTAATTTTAACGCGAAACAATGTCAAATGTAGAGAACGCAAAGATATCGTCAGTCTTTCGGTAGAATGTAATGTTGAATTGTCATGTATTGAACTTGAGGAATCTATTATAGTATGCGTATACAGACCCCCTAAGTCAAATTATAATACTTTGGAATTAGTAATTGAAGATATTTTGAGGAAACTATCCTGTAGTCCCAAAAATATCATAGTGTGCGGTGACTTTAATGTTGATTTATTAGTAACTACAACTGAAAGTGTTGGCTTGTTGAATGTATTTAAGTCGTTTAATTTATTTAATTTATTTTTAGAACCAACTAGAGTTAATGGTGATTCTGCAACATGTATAGATAATATTTTCTGCAATTGTAGTGCTCTTGATAAATACATAATTAAAAATCTCACTTCTGATCATTTTGGTCAGTTTGTCAAATTAGTAAATCAAGTAGAGGTAGACTTACCAAAGATAACGTATAGACCTATAACCAAAGGCAAAATCAAGGTATTCAAGGAAAATATATCAGAAAAAATGCCCCTAATCGAAGAAACGAGAGATGATCCGGATGCCCTTTACAATAAAATGTTTAATGTCATAGAAACTGAATTCAATAATGCCTTCCAAGTTAAAACTTGTACCAGACGTAATCGTAAAAAAATTAGTGAATGGGCTACTACAGGTATCTACATCAGTAGAAATAGGATATACGAATTACTGGCTATGAAGGCATATAACCAGGATCCTGAATTTATTAACTATGTTAGAAATTATTCAAAAGTTTTTAAAAAGGTATGTATGCATGCCAAATCATTATATACTAGAAATACTATCTTAAATTCTCAAGATAAAATAAAGACAACATGGAAAATTATTAACACAGAAACTGGTAAGAATAAACAGCGTGACAATAAAGTAGAATTAAAAATAAATAATAATGTTCTCAGCAGTAAGGCAGACGTTGCCCAATATTTTGAGGACTTTTTCACTAACATTCCCATAAACACCACTGCCTCCTTATGTTCATCGACAGATGAATCTAAAAAATTATTAACAAGTTGTATACCCGAATGTAAAAATAATTTAATATTTCAACATGTGACTCCGCTCACAATCATTGATACATTTAAAAGCTTAAATAATAAAAAAACTGGAGATTTGTGGGACATCTCGGTATCCGTCATAAGTAATATCATTAATGTAATAGCACCTTACTTAGCTTGTATTTTTAATAAATGTTTAGATACCGGTACTTTTCCAGCCTTGATGAAGCTGAGTAAAGTTATACCATTATATAAATCAGGGGATAAAAGTAATCCCACAAACTACCGGCCTATTTCCATTCTACCAGTTCTCAGTAAAATATTTGAAAAATTGATTTTCAATCAATTATTGTCTTTTTTTAATAAAAATGATCATTTTCATAGTGAACAGTATGGATTTACTAAGGGTCGGTCAACAACTGACGCGGGTGTAGCTCTTTTAAAACATATCTATGAAGCTTGGGAGGGAAAACAGAATGCTATTGGTGCTTTTTGTGATCTTTCTAAAGCATTTGACTGCGTAGATCACAATACCCTTATATCTAAGCTGAAACACTATGGAATCAAAGGTAAATCTCTCGACTTAATCAAATCGTACTTGAGTAGCCGAATTCAAAAAGTTAGTTTAGATGGGGTTCAATCTTCCGGATCATGTATTAGGATGGGTGTACCTCAGGGCTCTATCCTAGGGCCTCTTTTGTTCCTTATATACATTAATGATTTACCGTACTATATTAACACATGCAAGGCTGTACTATTTGCCGATGATACATCTCTCATCTTCCGAGTAGATAGGAATACTGACTCTTCTGACGAGGTTAATAGTACATTAGCTCAAGTGTTGGACTGGTTTACTGCGAACAATCTTTTGTTGAACGCTAGTAAAACTAAATGTATTAAATTTTGCTTACCAAATGTTGCAAAAGTTTCAACAAGTATAGTCGTCAATAATGAAACAGTAGGATTGGTAGACAAAGCAACTTTTCTTGGAATAACTGTTGATGCTGGGCTTCAATGGGGTGCCCATATTGAAAAATTGGCAGGGAAACTTAGCTCTGCGGCTTACGCGGTTAGGAGGATAAGACAACTAACTGATGTTGATACTGCGCGTTTGGTATATTTTAGTTACTTTCATAGTCTTATGTCGTATGGAATATTACTATGGGGAAACGCTGCAGATGTAAATACCATATTTGTTCTACAGAAACGCGCTATTAGATCAATATATAAATTAGGCGCCAGAGAATCTCTTAGAGAGTTATTCAAAAATATTAATATTCTGACACTCCCTTCACAGTATATCTTTTCTAATATTATGTTTGTGCGCCATAACATTCATTTATATAAAAAAAACTGTGATATACATAGCAGAAACACTAGAAATAAAAATAAATTATTTACACCAGCATTGCGATTGCAGAAAACTATGGATTCTTTTTTGGGTCTTGGAGTACGCTTCTATAATAGAATTCCCGCAGAAATATTAGGTCTGCCATTAATTCAATTTAAAACGGCTGTAAAAAATCATTTACTTAAAAGGGCTTATTATTGTATAAAAGATTATTTATTTGATAAAAATGCTTGGTAATAATTTAAATGTATATTTTAATGTAGTTAAATTTAATTTTTGTAAAATATATTGTTATATTCGAGCCCTTCAGGCACATAGAGACCAAGACTGGACTGAGTTTCTTTCGGCGTATTCTTCTCAGCAGTGGTCATTCCGAAACGCTAGTAGTTTTTCGATTTTACAAACAAAAGAAAGAAAAATAAACAACAGAAACATATGACGTTCAAAAAGCGATACATGTATCCTACTTTGAATAAAAATTATTCATTTTCATTTTCATTTTCATTCATTTAATACTATTTTACAGGTATTTGGTAGCGGTACTGCCGGTACTACACTATTTTACCGGTACTTGGTAGAATCGGGAATTATCGTTTTCATCATTTATTGATGTTCTCGTTAATGGCAATCATTAAGCTATGTCAGATACCTTTAAGCAGCTTGAAAAATCGGACACCAAAGTTAAAAACACGAAAAACAAACGAACAGTGATAGCACATGCGCAGCGTTGCCGTTTTGTGTTATGCAGCGCTAGGTGAGGGTCGAAAATGTTGTTTTGAAGTCTATTTTCTGCGGGACGGCAACAAAGCGTAGGTACCGGCAAAATTTACGTTAATTTTTAAACAATATTATATCGTTATGTTAACAGATTACCAATACTCATAATTACCGTTAAACTTATAACATAATGGGAATACCGGTACTTATAATGTGAATTTGGTACCGGTAACAAGCCCTGTTTTGAAAGACCCCAAGTCATAGCACACAGGGAATACCTCGGGAGGGAGTCCATTCCACAATCCTGCTGTACGAGAAAAAAACCACGTGACGCTCTGACACTGGTGTCAGATTTTTCAAGCTGCCCAAAGGCACCCGACATTACTTAACGACTGTCATCAATTATGCCTCCCGAAGCTCGAGATATTTTTATGCCACATGTACGTACGTGTGGTTTCCAGCAGAGTAGAATAGGACCACTCCAAGTCTTATCATGGATGTTGTAGAAGGCGACTTAGGAAATACAAGATAAACAAAGCTTATAAGCATTTAAGAGATCTCTCCAACCCGTCTGGCCAGCGAGGAGAGTGTAGGCCAAATCCTCTGTCTGCTCTGGCCTAGTATGGCTCCGGTAGTATAGAGAAGGTCATGCTCCTGCAGTGGAGACTAAAAAGACCTGATAATAATTGTGACTAGCTCCGTGGCGCAGTGGTTAACACGCCAGCCTGCGACACGAGGTGCCCGGGTTCGATCCCTGATCAGGTCAAGATGGAAAATGATCCTTTTCAGATTGGCCAGGGTCTTGGATGTGTATCTATATATGTATTTGTTATAAAATATAGTATCGTTGAGTTAGTATCCCATAACACAAGTCTCAAACTTACCTTGGGGCTAGCTCAATCCGTGTGATTTGTCGGTATATATTAATTTGTGTACGTACGTGTAAGTTTTGGTCGGCATGCAGCTTCCCCCCGCGCTGCAGCAGCAGCTGCGCGTAGGCCTGCACGGCGGGCGCCAGCGCCGCCAGCTGCTGCGTGTTGACGGCCGTGGGCGGGCCCAGCGGCCTGCGGCCCGCGCGCAGACTGTGCAGAACACCTACGTACAACAAATTTAATCATCATCTTCATTTCGAGTAGGTGACACGGTCAATCGACCATCATCAGGTCCTTTTTAGTCTCCACTACAGGAGCACGACCCTCTCTGTACTACTAGGGCCATTCTTGGCCAGAGCAGCCAGAGGACTTGGCCTACACTCTCCACGCTGGCCAGACGGGTTGGAGGTCTCTTAGATGTTTATAAGCTTTTTACAACTTGGCGTCTTTTTAGGGTTACCTAAAAAGACGCCAAGTTGTATACTTTTAACTATTTCTTTAAGATGGTTTACAATAACACTATTGTGTTTTTAGTTGTGATAGAACCACACTACCGGCAAAATTCATTTTTGCTAGTAGCATGAATGGGCCGGCTCGTCCGGGGAAGTACCACGCTCTCACAGAAAATCGACGTTTGAGTAGGAGCTTTACCGCTTCTATGCTTCGTTCGGTGAGTGATAGAGCCGGAGGCCCATCCTTCCCCCGTATCCTTTCCCCAACTCCTTTCAAAGCCGGCAACGCCCTGTTACACCCTGGTGTTGCAGTTGTCCATGGGCAGCGCTAGTCACTTACCATCAGGTGACTCGTATGCCGCCCTATAACATAAAACAAATATTAAAAAGTAGAAAAAGACAATAATTTTCCAACTATCAAAAGAGACAGATATAGGTGCTAACATATCTGTTTATACCACGCACGCCTATGACGTATCCAACTAAACCCTTCGACAGTTCCTTTTTGGTTCGAGTAGTTAAGGTGTGAAATGAACTGCATGCGTCTATATTCCCAGACAAGTACAGTCCCGGGACATTCAAAAGTAGAATAAATGGGTATCTCTTGAATAGGCATGTAACATCCTCGTCTTCATCGTCACTTACCATCAGGTGCGATGTGAGACTAATGTTAATTCAATACTTAATAATAATAAAAACCTGATTTAATTATCCTATAACATTAAACAAGAAATAACTACTTGTATAATTTATATATACATATACTCAGAAACTTTAAATTGGCTCAAACGATTTCATTGTAATTTAATGTTTAGGGCTTGTTAGGTTAAAAATCGATCTACTAAGGTCTCAACCATAAGTACTAGAAATTCCTCGATATGAGCTCGGTCCCCAGGAGGACCATCAAAATTTGGTGTATTTAGAAAGTTTTAGTTAAAATCTTTATTTTTTATTTCTTAATTTAATAAGAGCTTAATTAAAATCTCTCAGAATATACATTTTCATGACAATATTATTTTCAGTTTAAGAGAAAATTGAAGATGTAGGCAGAGGGTGAGTTCAGGTATCTCGGTGTCTGACTATCATCATCATCATCAGGTCCTTTTTAGTCTCCACTATAGGAGCACGACCCTCTCTGTACTACTAGGGCCATACTTGGTCAGAGCAGCCAGAGGACTTGGCCTACACTCTCCACGCTGGCCAGACGGGTTGGAGAGGTCTCTTAGATGTTTATAAGCTTTGTTTAGCTTGTATTTCCTTAGTCGCCTTCTACGACATCCACGGGAAGACTTGGAGTGGTCCTATTCTACTCTGCCGGATGCCACACGGCTAGTCTGACTATACTAATACATTATCCTTATCCTTATCCTTACTAATATTATAAATGCGAAAGTGAGTTTGTTTATTTGTTGATTGTTTGTTTGTTACGCTTTCACGCCGTAACTACTGAACCGATCATCATGAAATTTTGCATACAAGTTCTCTGGAGTACGGAGAAGGACATAGGCTACCTTTTATCCCGGGAAAAAGTACTATTCCCGAGGGATCGACATTGAAGCGGGCGGAGCCGCGGGCGAAAGCTAGTTTAGTAATATGTAGTTTTTTTTTTTATGTATTACCGACGGCAAACGAGCAGACGAGCCACCTGATGGAAAGTGGTCACCGTCGCCCATGGACATCTGCAACACCAGAGGAGCTGCTGATGCGTTGCCGACTCTTAAGATACCTGTAAACACGCCTTTTGAAGGTTCCAAGTCATAGCACACAGGGAAAACCTCGGGAGGGAGTCCATTCCACAATCTTGCTGTACGAGGAAAAAAACCACGTGACGCTCTGACATTTTTGGAGACCCAAGTGTCAAGGATGTGGGGATGGACTTTACTCCTGTGGCAAGCGGTGCGGTGGTAGAAAGTGTATTAAAAAAAGCTTACCTAAATGCAACTTGACGTATAGCTCTGACTCCGTCATAGTTTTCGTAGGCGGCGTTTTGACAATGGACTCCTTTTGGTCTTCCAGCTTTATCTTCTTGATTGGAATTGTCACTTCTACCATTTCGGAGTCTGAAATAAATCCTCAGCTTTATTAACCTGTATATGTATACTAGCTGTTGCCCGCGACTTCGTCCGCGGCAATTTCTGTTATTTTGATTAATTAGTATAGATGAATAATTTTTCCCAGTTTTCAAAACATTTTTTTATTGATGCTTCGCTCCTATTGGTCGCAGCGTGATGTTTTATAGCCCAAAGCCTTCCTCAATAAATGGACTATCCAACACAAAAAGAATTTTCCAATTTGAACCAGTAGTTCCTGAGATTAGCGCGTTCAAACAAACAAACAAACTCTTCTTCTTATAATATTCATCATCATTATCATCATCAAATGATGATGATTTATAATATTAGTATAGATTAATATAGATATATTTTTTCCAGCAAAATAGTGTTGTTCGGAAAGAGATATAACAAGTCGCTACTTTTATACCTATTACCGAAAAACACTACTTTACTGGCAATAAAAAGTTAATAAAAAAATACCTGAGTCAATAAAGAGTGGCGCCAGCGCACACCAGCGAATAAGACCGGCGAGAGGGGTGACGGCAGCCATGGGGATGGCCCCGCTGGGCAGAGCCGCGGGGTTTAGTTGCGCGGACATGCAAAGCGTCGGATTACAGTACACCTAAAACATCATGCAAAATTATTGCAATACTAACTAACAGCCTCCGTGGTCCAGTGGTTAAGGCGTTTGCCTGTTGACCCGTGGGTCGTGGGTTCGATTCCCACCGGAAGCATACTTTGTTGTTTCCAGTTTGGTTAGGACATTGCAGGCTTAAATCATAGGATTGTCTGATAATAAAGATGATTCCGTGCTTCGGAAGGCACGTTAAGCCGGTGGTCACGGCTGCCATCTGGTAGTCGTTAAAGGAACCACGTCAGAGGCCGAGAGGCGGTTCCGAAGAACTCTGACACCAGGGTGTGCATGGTCGATTGACCGTGAGACCTACTCGAAATAATGATGATGATTGCAATACTATTGAGAGTAAGAGTTTCTAGAGTACAGTAAAGTTACACCGATGATTTTTGCATTGCGCGAAAACATCCGTCTGCTATTGGCTGATGTGTTCGCGCCATGTCTGGAGTTCGCTGGGGCGCCTTACGATTACGAGTATTATGAGCGAGACAGCACGAGTTCTGTAGTTTTTGAATTTCAAATAAGTAGCCATAAGTTCGTTATTTCACTGATATTTTTATTTGGTTTGATTCGGCGGTAGATTGTGCTATTCTGCGCCGCAACAAAGCCGACACGTCTTATAAAAATGGTAGTACTGTACTCGTACCTCATCCTGAAGATATGGAAAGTCAATAATCCTTTTTCTAAAGCTCTCGTGGTTGAAGCAGGGTAGATAGTGACTAGTGACCCAACACAGGCAACAGACCATCAAATGTGATAATGAATAAAATGCAAAAAACAAAACTTGTATCTAAAGCAAAGTTTGTATAAGAAAAATTAAAATAACAGAGTTTAAATAAAATCACTTTAATATGGTATTATATTACATTATTTTATACACCTAACGTTTCGAAAACTTTACAGTTTTCATGGTCGCAGGTAGATTAAGTTGACATTTGTCTTTGTGTTATAGAACTATACAAAACTACCGCCTTTAATATTTCTTGATAACGTTCCGGATGTACGCAGTATTGGCTCATAGTGTTTAAAGGTCTTGCAGTCTTGTGATGAGCTTGAGATTTTATTAAATTGATGACAGGATCGTAAGCTGGTGGTAACTGCCAACCATCTCTCTATTGAAATTAGGATGTTTTTCAATTTCAATAGCCTCACGTAGCATTCTTGGAATGTATCTATTTTCTTTTGCAAGGACTTGAGGATTATCAAAACGCATGTAGTGGTTGGGTTTGTCTAAGGCATGTTCACAGACTGCAGACTTGGTTAAGCGTCTATTCTTCATGTCAGCAATATGTTCTTTAATTCTGGTACCGATGCTTCTCTTTGTTTGCCCAATGTATGATAAACCGCAATCACAGTCAATTTTATATACGCCTGCATCTTGAAATGGGATTATTAGATTTTACAGGTCTTAAAAGTTGGTCTCAGATTCCATTGTGAATTCAATAAGCATCATGTCATCACGTCTATTTCCCTTGCGGGGCAGACAGACCTTATAGCCACATTTAGCATGTTGAAGGGCGTGTAGATGAAAAAGGAATCAAAATAGTGATGGGTTGCTAGCCGCATCGCCTATTTACATGATTCCGCAGATCAGACAAATCAGACTGTTGAAATAGAATCGGGCTAGTCATATCGCAAAGGTAGACTATAGAAAATGGATCAAGATTGTGTCTGATTGGCTAAGAAAGAGAAGTAGACCTTTCAGAAGATGGTCAAGACATGAAAACAATCACTGGACCCCTCATCATCATCATCATTTCGAGTAGGTGTCACGGCCAATCGACCATCGACCATTTTATTCATCGTAAGATATTTTAAATATCATTTGGTGAACGTTAAATTACACATTATTATTTACAACATTATTATTGTTGACGTCAATAACTTACTTAAAGCTAAGTTTACGCCGATTCCAAGGCGGAGTGCAGAAGAAGCGGCAACAAACTGCACAGCGCATTTTCTCCAAATGACATCAACATTTCGTGTAAGTGTCACGGTCAATCGACCATGCACACCCTGGTGTCAGAGTTCTTCGGAACCGCCTATCGGCCTCTGACGTGGTTCCTTTAACGACTACCAGCTGGCAGCCGGGACCACCGGCTTAACGGGCCTTCCGAAGCACGGAATCATCTTTATTATCAGACAATCAGGTGATTCAAGCCTGCAATGTCCTAACCAAACTGGAAACAACTAAGCAAAGGTGGGAATTGAACACCTGACCTGGGGGTCGGGCCCCCAGGTCAACAGGCAAACGCCTTAACCACTGGACCCCTAAGGAGAAGGTTGGAGAGAAAGAACAGAGAGAAATGGAAATTGTTGGAGTGCTAGAGGATGAGCAGACAATTAATAAAAATATAAATAAAGTAATGTTACGTGGTTAGGGTTCAGGATTTGGAGTAAAACACCAAACTCTTCAGAGGGAATTTATTCACTACGGAATCCCAACACTAACTGGTCTTCCAACACGTCAAATATCCAAAACGCAAAGCACTCGTAGTCCTGGTTCGTTGCTGTGGTCGTAGAAATTATCACTTATCAGTCGCACACAAATCACTCGTATTAGTATCGCTCACTAAGAACACTCGCGGTCAACTGATTAACGATCGCCACGTCCGCTCCCTTATATACTGACTTATGGGTCTCTAGAAAGTTCCATGTACTTCCGGTCCCGACGGCCGATAACTAAAACATCCCAGAATATTCGAGTATGTGTATGAGCGGGATAGAATACATATGTGTGAGCAGGATGGAAGATGTATGAGCGCGACAGACGATGTTCGGAAAAGTTCTAGACTATTCTGTTCTGGGAGCTTCGCGACACTGCCCCCTTCTTAGAGACGCTCGTCCCGAGCGTCACCTTTGCCGCCATGATAACGCGCTAAGCGGTCCACATGTACCAACTCTAGTGATCTACCTGGTCGTCGTTGAATCACATATGTCACGTCACTCAATTGGGCTACTATCTTGAATGGGCCTTCCCATCTTGCTTGTGACTCTGTAAACTTTCTGCTTTGGTGTAATGGATTGAATACCCAAACCAATGCTCCTTCTCCAAAGACACTCGCCTTCATTCCATTAGCGGTTCTCGTTGAACTGTTAAAGTCCCCCTCAGTTCGCCAATTGTAAGAGAGTCTGGAGTCACAATCGCCAATAGGTCTCACGTTAAACTTAGCCAATCCCTCAGGGTTCCCGCGGAACTCGCGCTTGTCCCGGTTGCAGCGTTGTGGACACTGCTCATACCGGGGCTCACTCAATAGTGTCAATCTGCGCCATTTGCCTGCTTGACAACTATCCTCTTGTTTATTTACAAGCCTATCCTTTTCTGGAGAGCTAAGTTGTAGATGGCCTCTCTCACCACATTTGTAACACATACGTCCAGTTTTATTAGTTTTCCTGGGTGTGTCTCTTATCGCTCTGACTTCCTCGACCTCGCTAATTTCTCGTCCTTTATTATGTCGCTCATCTTGTCTTACTGCTTCTACTTCAAGGGCGTGTGCAAGGGCATCTTTAAGCGAGGTATGATGTTGGAGCTTTACTGTAGCCCTTACCTCTGAATTCTTAATTCCATCCACGAAGGCTTGCAGTAGATTTTTCTCCACCATCCGGGGGTCTTCTGAGGGAAACGCTTTCCTTACGAGCCTCTCGATCTCTAGTGCCCACTGTTGTAACCCCTCGCCTGAGCGCTGGACTCTGTCGCGAAGCTGGGCTCGGAATACGTGCTCCAGGTGGCGTTCTCCGTACCTTGCTTCAAGTGCCTCTATTAAGTTTCCGAACCTACGGCCTGTGTTAGGCAGTGCCTCTAATACTGATAAAGCCGATCCTTTTAGAGCGATGGTGAGGGCTGTCAAGTTTTGCTCATCAGTCCATCCGTTTACAGTAGCGACAGTTAGGAATTGCTGCTTGTAAGCGGCCCAAGAAGTGGTACCATCGTAAGATGGCACTTTTATCTTGGGTCCCGTTACAGCAGTGATGGGAGCGCTCGGCGTTACTGTAACGCCTACTGCCTCCAAACGTTGTATCTTCTTTTCCAATTCAGCTAGTTTCTTCTCTAGTCTGGAGAAATTCGTTTCCAGACCTGTCACGCGATTATCCACCAAATCCACATCCTTACGTATCTGGTCCACCACGTTGCTGACTTTGCTGACCGCTGCTAATACCATTCGTTGGTCCTCACTCATATGATGCAGCTTTTCCTGCATACGCTTTTGTTCATCCCTCGAGCACTTTTGTTCATCCCGCATATTTTGTATTTCTCCATTAAGTTCCACATTGATGCGTTGCAGTTTACTCTGGTTCTCATTTATGCACTGCAACATTTGCATCAAGCTACCAAAATCAAAAGATGCTTGAGTGGGAACCTGGAAAGAGGGGCTAGGAAACGTGGCTTGATGATGGGCGGCTGGCATCTGTTGGGCGGCGGCAATCTCTTGGGAGGCCGTAACTTCCTGGGTGGCTGTGACGGCTTCGGTGGTTGCGACATTTTGGGCGGCTGCCCTGTCTTGGGCGGCTGCCATGTCTTGGGCGGCTGCCATGTCTTGGGCGGCTGCCATGTCCTGGGCGGCTGCCATGTCTTGGGCGGCTGCGACCTCTGGGGCTACGGGCGGCAGTTGCTCGGCTGCGATGTTTTGGGCGGCTGGCGCATGTCGAGCGGATGCAACTTGGGCGGCGGCTGCGGTAGCCTCCATTGCACGTTGAGCCCGGGTCCGGACGCCTTCCTTATCTTCTTCGTCCCTCGGCAACACTGGCATTTCCAAATCCCACACTTCTGACACCAAATGTTACGTGGTTAGGGTTCAGGATTTGGAGTAAAACACCAAACTCTTCAGAGGGAATTTATTCACTACGGAATCCCAACACTAACTGGTCTTCCAACACGTCAAATATCCAAAACGCAAAGCACTCGTAGTCCTGGTTCGTTGCTGTGGTCGTAGAAATTATCACTTATCAGTCGCACACAAATCACTCGTATTAGTATCGCTCACTAAGAACACTCGCGGTCAACTGATTAACGATCGCCACGTCCGCTCCCTTATATACTGACTTATGGGTCTCTAGAAAGTTCCATGTACTTCCGGTCCCGACGGCCGATAACTAAAACATCCCAGAATATTCGAGTATGTGTATGAGCGGGATAGAATACATATGTGTGAGCAGGATGGAAGATGTATGAGCGCGACAGACGATGTTCGGAAAAGTTCTAGACTATTCTGTTCTGGGAGCTTCGCGACAGTAATAATCAATTAATACAGGCTAATATCATCATCATTTCAGCCGTTAGAAGTCCACTGCTCAGCTCACTGCACAAAGGCCTCTCCCAAAGATTTTTCATTCCATGGGAGCATATTGTCATACTTCCCACGCCGAGCAGGATGGTGAGTGCAGTTTCTTTGGCTTCTTGTGCTTCCAATGCTGCTGCCCATTGAAAGCATTTTTAAGCGGAGGACAGGAAGGATAGGAATTTGTTGTATTTGGGAAGGGAATGTTGGTAGTCGGTTACTACTCACTAATTAGTTACACTTACTATGAAACGGAAAAGCAAGTAGCAACTCGGGAGGCTGGGCACCTGATGCCATACCTGCAAACCCTGGACAGGCAGTTGAAGATGACAATGACCAGGCTTATATATTTTTTTTAATAACTTGTTCTGTCCCACTGCTGGGCAAAGGTCTCTCCAATAAATAAATAAATAATAAAATAAATAAATATATACGGAAAAATCACACAGATTGAGCTAGCCCCAAAGTAAGTTCAAGACTTGTGTTATGGGATACTAACTCAACGATACTATATTTTATAACAAATACATATATAGATAAACATCCAGCCCCCGTAGCATGGCTACTATCTACAGCTTACGCCAAAGATAGATAAAAAAGCAGCCTATTTAAAATTTATCGAAGCCCACCAATGAAAACGTAGTATTTATCTCATACGATTCATAGCACGCATGCAGTCTAGAAACATTATTCATATTTCAAACACGAAACTACAAATAAAAAATTAAAACCTCGTATGATTAAAGAACACGAACGTATTAGACATAATTTATAAAATACCTAGTGATATTTACTTAAAAACTAAATATATTTGGGTTTATTTTTATTCAATATGGAAATATCGGAATGTAAATCGTGTACCAACCAAACGCAAACAACCACTTTACACTGACAGTACACATCTGTCATTAATCTGTCGGTAAAATGGTTCTTTCCGTTTGAGTTTTCGTTTCTCACGCAAGATGGCGTACTAGTATCGTGCTTTTATTTTCGTAAAAATCTATTGTTTTTGTAATGTACATTAAAATATTATACTCATTATAGGTGTCTGACAGCTTGTAACTACGCAAAATAAAATATTTTGATTGTTTTATCACTTTAATGTTCGAAATGCGGTTGAAACATATTTTATCTAGGCTTTGCTACACCCCGATAAATTTATGCAATTTCAAGGTACCAACCTCGATTTTGCCTGCATTTGTCTATCGCGAGCTGTCAAACCCATGCTCGCAAGACGCGTACCCCGCGACTTGTAACGAATTTATGAATGAAATTTGACATTATTTAACGCGTGTGCCATGCTCGCGGGGTTAAAAGACGCAAAACGCGATATTTTGTCTTTTTATCAACGGAGACAGTGAGCCATGCTACGGGGGCAGGACCCAGGCCAATCCGAAAAAGATCATTTTCCATCTTGACCTGGCCGGGGATCGAACCCGGTCACTCCGTGTCGCAGGCAGGCGTGTTGACCACTGCGCCACGGAGCTAGTCTAATAAAATGGCTTATATAAATGGCATTAAAAATAATAATAAAATATGAGTAATACAGCATCATGTACAAAATTTACAGTTGATAAATAGCAAAATACCAAAACACACTTTACCCAAGCAGTAATGACTTCCAATAGATTTTTTGGAGGTAGTTTGATGGCTCCCTGAGCGTCAAGCATGTAAAGTTCTGTTACAGCAGTGATGAAATTAGACACAAACTGCGGGGCACTGTTAGCGAGCAACTTCAGTGAGCTTTGATTGGACGTGTTGAGGAAGAAGTGGTCTTGGATGACGCTCTGCACCAATTGGAGGGACTGCGATGATGAGCAACCCATTTGTTGCAGCCATACTCCAACTGCTAATAACACCTGGTAATAAGATTAAAATATTAATTTACTTCACAGAATGTGTTTAGTGAACTGGTATATAATAAAAGACTAGCCGTTGCCCGTTGCCCGTTGCATTTCTGTTATTATGGTTAATTTGTATTTTTATTTGTATAGATGAATAATTTTCCCCAGTTTTAAATTTGTTTTTTATTGATGCTTCGCTCCTATTGGTTGCAGCGTGATGTGTTATAGCCTAAAGTCTTTCCCAATAAATGAACTATCCAACACAAAAATAATTTTCCAATTTGAACCAGTAATTCCTGAGATTAGCGCATTCAAACAAACAAATAAACTCTTCAGCTTATTTTTTAGTGTATTTTATAGATTTGCAGCTGTAGTTTATGTCAGAAGCTCAAGATAATGATAAAATTTAAACATCAATTGACTGCAGGCACTGGAAATTTAATCAAGTCTGATAGGATAACATAGTCATCCTGAATGGACCGAAAATATGCTAAACCTCAGATTTCCCTTATACTTGTACATTTTATAGTATTGTTAAACAAAACTTAAAATAAACATATTATACACCTTTAGTCTTAACATATTGCATACAGCTCTATGTGTTTGGAAATTTGTGTGAATGGTAATTTTTTTTTTTAGAGTAATAGGCTAGTTTCCTAAAAAAATATAATTAGTCCGTCAGTTAGATATTCAAAAAATATTGGACACGTATTTTTTCTTTTGTCGATTAAACAAAAAATTATAAAGATATAGCCCTTTGAAGTTCCGTGTGATGTCATAGTTTGCTACAATTTTTAGCAAACTTTGACGTCACAAGCCTCCACTCCTGAACTTTGACGCGCTTTATCTTTATTATTTATTGTTTATTTGACAAAAGAAAAAATATGTGTCCAATATTTTTTGATTATCTAACTGACGGACTAATTGTTATGTTATTATTACGACCCAGGAAACTAGCCTATTAAGTTGGCCAGCACTTGTCAGATTTTTCAAACTGCCTAGGCATCTGACATCTTAACAACTGGCTATCAATGATGATAGCCGGGACCAATGGCTTATTTTTATACCACATGCAGTTGGTCACCCAACCTAGTGGGGTTACTTAACATGTTTTTAGCTATTTTGTTTTGTTTTACTTAACATGTAAACACTAATATTCGTCACACCCACTAGGCTCTCAGGCTCCTCGCTATGGTATGAAACAATACTTTGGTAAGGAAAACAACATATATTCATGTGTATTTGGAAATCCTTGGAGATTACACTTAGTATAAACTTACAGGTGTACTCGATGCCGAAACAGCCATACTAGCCAAAATACTTAAAATTTTCAGCCGTCTTTGCCCTTCCATGCCTCCAAACAGAGATAAAAACACAGTATTCTTCGTCGTTTCATTCGCACAGGCCGAGAGGTAGTCGCAGATAATGTCAATGAGCTGCAGTTGTTGAAGCGGACTTAGGCCAACCCCGCGGCGACTGCTGCGACGGTCGCTCTCGCAAAATATGAATTCTGATATGATATCCATGGCTATATCAAGCTGTTTCGTTGAGGGGCCCACTCGCCCGATTAGTATTTGTTCTAAAATCAGTGAAACATAGGCAATAATTGGTACATTTCTCTAATTTATTGAATACTACCTAATTTACTAATGCAACTATTTTTTACCGATTCTGCCGAGTGCTTCCTTAGCACAAGCTGGAAACTCATACTTCCTTAAAGTGTGTTTAAGATCTGATATCGACATAATGTTCGATTGTTAAATAAGAACCCAATAAATTAGATATATCAGTCAAAGCTATTTATTTATCTAATCCTTGTAGATTGTAAGGAAAGTTGGAGGTTATGTTGTTTTACTTATTTTGTTTGACAGCGATCACAGATTACAAATGTATGCAGTGCATATTTTGTTTCACGAGATACAACGAGTGATTTTTCCATACAAAAATTGCTCGATGACGAGTGGTCATACTTTCAAAAATAGTACCCAGGGAGAATATTGTTTTAGGACAGCGATACAGTAATAATTTCGTTTGGAAATTTGAAACAGCAGAACCATATTTTTTACCGACTTAAAAGAAGGAGGTCCTCAACTCTGTTTTTTTTTTTTGTCATGATTACTTCTTAATTCTTATCATTCGATAAACACTGGCTGCATGCATGAAAAAATGTTACGTATCATCCTCAGCTATCAAATTTTTTACAGACAATCTTTTTTTTAGGTTTGTTATGTCTGTGGTAATCTCATAACTTTAGTTAAACCATCCAGATTGGTCCCATTAAAATTTCATCAAAATCGGTTTAAGTTTGTTTGAAATCGGTTTTTTTTTATGAAAGATTATTCATTCTGAGACTTTTTCTGTGCGTAAAAAAAATCCTGACATTGACATGACAATCTCACCTCAAATTCCATTAATTATTTTCCCTTTTGTCATTTTGCTATTGCGGTCATGATGTGTGAAGATTTTTGTTTTATTTAATTATTGGTGAAATACTAAGTGCCGTTTTGATTAAACATGGAAGTTATCGTTGCAAACGTTGATCATATCAAATTTGATATTGATTTTGCCTTAGAAGAGCAATATGGAGCTCTACCTTTACCTTTTCCTGGAATGGACAGTAAGTCAAGACAACTGTTTTTATTTTCGCATAATGCTTTAAACAGTTCAAAGTACATGCTAGTTTCTAATGTATTAAATTAATGGCATAATTATTTCAGAATCTACGGCAGCTGTATGTGAATTCTTTAGTCAACCAGGGGGCTGCGGCAACGGCCCTCAGTGCCCCTACAGACACGTCCGTGGCGACCGCACTGTCGTCTGCAAGCATTGGCTCCGAGGTCTTTGCAAGAAGGGTGACCAGTGCGAGTTTCTTCATGAATATGATATGTCTAAAATGCCTGAGTGTTACTTTTATGCTAGATTCAATGCCTGCCACAATAAGGAGTGTCCCTTCCTGCATATAGATCCTGAAAGCAAGATCAAAGACTGTCCATGGTATGTTACCAATTACTCAGCATTTGTTAGAACAGAAAACTGATATTTTAAATAAGGAAATTATAATTCATTGACTTCAGTAAAGATATTTTGTTGGAATTAAAATTTAAGTACAGCCAAGAAACAACATTTGACTGGCCTGTGACTAAATGGCACTTGTGGCACCACTGAGCTCCAAATGTTGACAATTATAAGAACTACTGCATTCGGATATTGATAAAAGTATAGTAGACTAGCTTTCGCCCGCATCAACGTTGATACCTCAGGAATATAATTAAGTATATAAAGGGGACTTAGCACAAACCTTTTTATTATTTGTTTCCGTTGACGTTTCAATGGAGTTACATCCATTGTGACCACGATGGATGTAACTCCATTGAAACGTCAACGGAAACAAATAATAAAAAGGTTCGTGCTAAGTCCCGTTTATATACTTAATTATGTGGTTAAAGCGCGAAAGTTTAAAAAAGAATACCTCGGGAATAGTATTTTTTCCCATTATAAAAGGTACCCTATGTCCTTCTCCATACTCCAGAAAACTTGTATGCAAAATTTCATGATGATCAGTTCAGTAGTTACGGCGTGAAAGCATAACAAACAAACTCACTTTCGCATTTATAATATTAGTAAGAATGTAGAAGACTGACTAACTTTGTATTTCAAATAATTGTATAGTTAGTAGATTATTGATTATTAACCAGCAACAACAATTTTTTAGGTATGACAGAGGTTTCTGCAGGCATGGTCCCCACTGTCGCCACCGGCATGTGAGAAGAGTCCTCTGTATAAACTACTTGTCTGGGTTCTGTCCGGATGGACCCAAGTGTAAATTCATGCATCCCCGTTTCGAACTGCCTGCACCACCTGAACAAACTAAGGATGCTAAGCGCTTGCCTGTTTGCCACTACTGTTCCGAAGTTGGTCACAAAGCTTCCACATGTCACAAGATTCCCCCAGAGGTAAGTTTGGTTACTCCAGTTCTCTAAATATTTGCATTATGAGTTAGTTAGTGAAGCAGCTTTTCTTAACCTGTCAATTGCGGGAAACGCAAATACGATGTAGTTAAAATTTTTATGTGGCTGAATCTGGCCTTGCGGTAGCTGAGGAATTAACAGATAAGCAAAATGGAAAAAATAAGAATTATAATCCTGTAATTAGTTGTATGTTCCAAATAAGTACACATTCCTAAAGAAATACAGGATAAATGGAAGTAGTTAAATTCACTAAAACCTTCAATTTGTAAAATGTATCTAATATATTTTTTAATCATAAACATTATTTTTCAGCAAAGAGAAGCAGCTCAAAGACAAGAGGAAGCCAGATACCGTGCTCTTGGCTACGTCAAGCCGGCTGCAGAAGGTGAAGGAGGCGACACTGGCCCGAAATTCAACCGGATCATGCACAAGCCTCTAGAGGAGGTCACCTGCTTTAAGTGTGGTACCAAAGGGCACTATGCTAACAAGTGCCCGAAGGGACACCTTGCCTTCCTGTCCAGTCAAGCGAATCAGAACAACCAGAACAACCAACACAACCAGCCGATGTTTAAAAAACCTAACTAGTATAGGTATGTGAAGCCAAATTAGGCTTCATGGACTCCAGTGAAGTGGTGAAGAACAATTATTGTTTCTAAAGTGTCTGTATTTGTATTAATGTAAGATTTAAATATTGAAATAAATAAGGTTAATGCGCTAATTTGTCTTTGAATACCTACCAATGTTGATGCTGCCTACACACAATCGCCGACAGACGGCCAGTGTTGCCAACAGCACTGACCCTTTAGGACATACTCTTTCAAATCTGTGGACCCTAATGTCGCCGTTTCTCATGCATGAAGTAGCCTAATATCGCCGAATTTCAGTTGTAGTAGCCTTAAAGTAGCCCAAACACCAAAATATCAATATAAATAAAATAAAATGTAGTTTTTATCAATTTATTTATAATATGTTCATAAATTTTCAAATCAAGGTGCGAATAAGATGCTAGATACTAACTAAAACATCAAAAATACACTAGATCTAGTGCCGAAGGCACTAAAGCGCCTATTACACTATCCAATTTTTAGGAAACCTAATTAGGAAATTGTAATATGTAATCGTGCCGTGTGGTATCCGGCAGAGTAGAATAGGACCACTCCAAGTCTTCCCATGGATGTCGTAGAAGGCGACTTAGGAAATACAAGCTAAACAAAGCTTATAAACATCTAAGAGACCTCTCCAACCCGTCTGGCCAGCGTGGAGAGTGTAGGCCAAGTCCTCTGGCTGCTCTGGCCAAGTATGGCCCTAGTAGTACAGAGAGGGTCGTGCTCCTGTAGTGGAGACTAAAAAGGACCTGATGATGATGATGATGATGATGAATATGTAATCGCTGTAATACATTGGATCCGATTTAGTCGAGATCGGAGGTCCCGACCGCTCTGTTTCCTAAATTGTCTCCGATTTAGGACAGTGTAATCGCAACGCTACGATTTAGGACGACTATTTGCCGGCCCGCGCTTGGGCGAAGTGGACGTATCGGCAATGGCGACTGTTTCGGAAGCGGCAGCATTGGCCACCGAAAAAGAAGTGTTGTTACAGATGATAGAAATGTATAGGGAAATGCCCTATCTTTATAATAAAAACCGGCTAAGTGCGAGTCGGACTCGCGCACGAAGGGTTCCGTACCGTTATCTGCAAAAAATCATGTCTGTTGCATGGGAGCCCCCCTTTAATATTTATTTTATTCTATTTTTTAGTATTTGTTGTTAACTATTACGGTTCATGAGATACAGCCTGGTGACAGACGGACAGACAGACAGATAGACAGACGGACAGCAGACCGATATTAATAGGGTCCCGTTTTAACCCTTTGGGTACGGAACCCTAAAAATGACAAAACCTTTTTAAAAAGCCATTGGATACCAGACATAACAAATCGTCAGGCTCAATTTTTTTCTTAATGATAAAATTTCTTTAACCCAGCATTTTCTCTTTTTCCTTTTTCTTATATCTATAATAGATATAAATATAATATAAATATATACGGACAAATAATCTCAGAACAATAACTAAAGCATAGAATTCTGAGATAGAAACCGTGTTAAAATAACAACAAAATACAATATTCTACACTGTTTTTACTTATGGCATTGTTAAAGCATCAGAAAGAGATGCATATACAATGCCATTTGCGTAAATGTGCAGGTTGTCCTGGGGTACTGATGTGATCAGGGTTGTACTATATCGATGAAATATATTTATCGACTAAATGTTTCGTCCTAAGAAAGTCATAAATGTACTCTACTCTGATTGTATCGATTCGTTAAATGAGTACGATTCATAAAAACAAAACAACTAGTTGCACTCCAGGAGTGCCGGCAGAAGTGAAAACTCGCCTTTGCGGCATACTCAGGTCCGTGTCCTTCTTACGAATTTTCGATCAATTCACGTGTCCTGACGCGAATTTTCTGTTTTACCCATCCCAAAAAGTGCACAAAGCCGCTAAAGAGGCTTTTACTTTAAAAGTTACGTCAAGATACACCTATATAACTCCTAATCGCATGGCGCCGCTTGGCTTCATCTGATAAATAGGTAAAAAAAAAAAACCATACATTACCCACCGCGCGTCTACTGTCTACTGCTAGTCACTAGCCCTTACCCAGTATTGGTCGAACGGCAGAATACCTAATATGATGTCAATCATATTTTCGATTATTTCGAAATTCAAACAGTGCCTACTTAACTACCTTACCTATGAATGCGCAAAAAACCCAATTCATTCGATTTACAGTCCCCAATGTGAGGCAGTCCAACGTTGACATACTAGTTGAAAGGTAAAATACTAGACTTTGTAAATGATACCACCTTCTTAGGAATCACAATAGACTCTAAATTGCAATGGGGCGCTCATGTATCAAAAGGTAATATAAGGTCAGATATATTTTTCACTTGATCAATGGGCCATTCAGCATATTTCAAAACCATCTACAGCTTTTCCCAGCTTTTGAGGAACAGTCAGTAAAGGAAACATAATCAGGTAGGTAAAGAGAAACACATAATTCGAAGTGATATTTTTTATTTATAAAACTTTTACACTAGGGTAAAAAGTGCCAGTGTGTTATTTGTGAAAAATTCACAGTGTTGGTAATAGAAAAACAAGAGGTGAAGAAAGTTCCTCGGATCCACACCTTTTTAATTTCCTTTTACTTCAGGGAGCTGCAATAAAATTTCAACAATAATTTTCTTCATATTAGTAAAAATCGATTCTTTTTAGGGTTCCGTACCCAAAGGATAAAAACAGGACCCTACTAATATGACTCCGATATCCATCTGTCTGTCACCAGGCTGTATCTCATGAACCGTGATAGTGAGACAGTTGAAATATTACAAACAAAAATTTCGGGCGTTTGTACAGCTTACGCCCACGGCTCCGCTCGCGTTAATGTCTATCCCCGATAACAGTACCTTATTCTGAGATGTAAGATATGCCTATGTTCTTTTCCGTACTCCAGAGATCGTGCAATGGTGATGATGATGATGCAAAATTTCATGATGATCGGTTCAGAAGTTACGGCGTGGAAGCGTAACAAACAAACTCACTTTCACATTTATAATATTATATGTAAGGATGGTACGGAACCCTCCCGGTTGTTTAATTACCATGATGGTTCAATTTGTTACATTACTATTGCATGGCTCAACACTAACAAAAATATCCCTGATAGCAAGACCGTCATAAAAAATATCGATATACTCGTAGATACGTGATTTTACCACATCACTAGCAAAAAAACTAACCTAATTTGAAATAAGGAAAAAACGATAATTTTAAGCAAAATACCTATAAAAGTTGTCATTTATAAAATACTTTATATAATTGACAATATTATTGTTGTATTTTGAGGTATTTTGGGTTTTAATTATGCACTTTTAATTGAAAAACTTACCGATGAAAATTATGTTTTACAGAATTTATTTCTGTTCGTCCTGAATGGGATTTATATCGCTCCATTGCACAAGACATTGTTTAGTATAATGGTCATTTGATAACGCACCAACCCAACACCGGTTAATACTTTTTTCCGTGAGAATTTTAGCACAATCCTATATTTAATTTGCAGACATCACAATTCCGCCGCAATGTTTTTGTAGATATATAACCCGATCAAATCGGCAAGATGCTAATGTGACAGACGTTGAACTGTAATAAGTTATTAAACACCTGACCGTTATTTGAAGCTTAAACATATAATGAGATAGGCCTATCTGTTTTCCGCACCGCACATCTTACCTCTCTTTCTACCCTAGTAGCTCCCTCTCGCTCGCACACTTTCCCTCTCTCCACCGGCGCTGCGTGGCCGTTCGTTCGGCTCGCTCTCGTCATTGGCGTCCTGTTTTCCGCTGCGTACGGTCGAGCTCAGGACTCGGTAAATTCATTTTGCATATCTTCTGCAAATTATTTTTTATCACGATTCCTGTACCACGTAAGTGTTTTTTAAAATACTTATCTTACCTTTTTCTTTTAATAAGTAAATTGAAAGTGTTTAAAATTAATCGGTGTTACCGTTCGATACTCTTGAGTACGGAGGTATTTAAACTTTTTTCTTACCTTCTTCTTTTAATACGAAATAAGTAAATCGAAACTGTTTTAAAATTAAACGGTGTTACCGTTCAATACCTAAGTACGTAGGTTTTTAGTACCTATATATATATTTCAGTTTTGCTTTAATTTGCATGTTTTGTTAATAATTTGTGTGACTTTCTACCCTAAGGTTTTCAGCTTGCGTTAATATGGAAAGTGACGAAAGTGTTTCAAATCCGGTCTTGAAAGCCCCATATGCTAGTGCTAGTGCGTCCGCTAATAGTGACAATAAAAAACGATCGCGTGATCGTCGTCAGTCGCGAGCTAGGTCTCGTTCGTCGAATAGTGACTCATCCAGCTCTTCTAGCAGCTCGAGTTCATCGTCTTCGGACTCGAGTCCTCGAAAATCCACGCCGCGTCACCGCAACAAAAAAAGGGGGGGCAAACGCCGGCATCGACGACACGATTCCCGGAAATTCCGTAAATTAACACGGCAGGTAGATGACCTTCGAAATCAATTAATTTTTTGCAATAATAATCTTGTGTCTTGTTCCGCGGTTCACACTAACGATAATTTAGTTGACGGAAATGTTAGTGGCGATCTTTATGAAGATCCGATTTTAAATTCTGTCGAGGTGTCTGCACCTGTTGCTCAGTCAGATTTTACTTTTGAAATTGAGACGAAATTGAAAGAACCTAGTATTCCAAAGACTCCTCAAGAGTTTCTTCAGACGTTAAAGGATTTGCAACATTTAGATAGTAGTGATTGGTGCGAGGTTCGTTATGCTGAAACCCAAAAACTTTACAATTCTACCCCCGGTTTTGTGGGTTTGGAGATGAATGAAGAAGTTAAGGCTTATGATTCCTTACGCCATCTTGCTCAAGCTGACAAAGCTTTCGCTGCCTTATCGTTTTGCATCCTTAAACAGCGCGAAGCTTTACAAACTTCCGTCAGAAGTTTTTTACAGTGGGCGCGAGGTTCAGATTTCTCATACGAGGGTATAAACGAAAAAGTTAACGAGCTGTTTTTGAAAGGCGATTTTTTCAAAGTTTCTTCCGATCTATTGCAATTAACTTGCGGTCACCGTGCGGAGATAATTCAAATGAGAAGGGATGGAATTACGAACCACGTGCGCGATCCTCTCGTCAAAGCCGCGTTGCGTAAGATCCCTCCGTCGTGTCAGCACGTGTTCAATGCGGATTCACTAGCCACAGCACTAGAAAAAGCAGGTGGAGTTCGAAAAGCTTTCATGCCTTTACAAAAGCCCGGCAATTCTGCTTCCGTTTCGCAAACGGGTCAAAGCAAGCCCGCACGCCACCCCTCGCAGGGGCAGGCTTTACGTAACGTACCCTCGCAGGGTACTGCTCATGGATGTTGTGCACCTACGCATATTTCCCATGCTTACAACCAACCCTCGCAGGGTTGCTGTAATGCCCGACCCTCGCAGGGTCATGGCTCTAATCACGGCGATAATCGCCCATCATTCTCTGGTTGCTTAAGAGGGTCCTTTCGAGGCAGAGGAGGTCGGCAAGGCTATAGGCAGCAAGACGGCAAAAATAGCCGAAAGCGAGCCGCATCGCCCTCTGAGAATTATAACCGGAACAAAAAACGTGAGTATTGACAATCAATCCAAAATATTCCGAGCGGGTCGTCTGGTTCGTTTCTACCATCGGTGGAAGGAACTGGGTGCCCCAAGTTATTTGTTAAAGATAATAAAAGGGTATCGCATACCCTTTTCTCATCGACCACCACTTGTAGTACCGACGTTAAACAAAAGTCAGTTCAGCACTGTCCCATCAGACGCAATGACTTCCATAATCTTTCAAATGCAAGACCAGGGTGTATTAGATGTTGTCAAGGCCTCGCCAAGTTTTGTGTCCACAATGTTCCTTGTGCCAAAGAGCGACGGGTCCCAACGTCCCATCTTCAACCTAGCAGCCTTGAACAATTACGTAATCACCGACAGGTTCAGATTAATAAATGTATATCGGGTCCCAGACTTCCTTCAACCAAACGATTGGATGTGCAAAATAGACCTGTCACAGGCATATTTTCACCTTCCTATAGCACCATCTCACAGACGGTTCCTACGTCTTATCTACAAAGGAAAGTTGATGGAAATGACGTGCCTCCCGTTCGGTTTGAGCACGGCCCCCAAAGTCTTTGCCTCCCTATCCAATTGGGTAGCTCAGACACTAAGGAATCAAGGGATTCGAATAATCGTCTACTTAGACGACTTTCTAGTTGTGCATCAAAACCCAGAGATATTACAGACCCATGTCCAAATCACGGTAGAGAGGTTGCAGTATCTCGGTTGGCTGGTGAATTTCGACAAGTCCACACTCACACCTTGTCAATGCCTAGTTTACCTGGGTGTTCAGTGGGACACTCTGTTAAACGAAAAGTCTCTTCCAGAGAAAAAGTGCCTAAATCTAGTGTCCAAGATATCGACGGCCCTAGAAGAGAGAGCTTTAGAGTTGAAGGCTTTGCAAAGCCTCGTGGGTCTTTTAAACTTTGCGAGTTTTGTTGTACCAAGGGGCAGACTTCACTTTCGAGCACTCCTCTCTTTCCTGAACTCAGTCGCCAAGATGCCAGCTGCCAAACAGTTCATGATTCCAGTACATGCCTTGAAAGAATTAACTTGGTGGTTGCAGAACCACCCTTGTCCTTCTCCGATTCACTTCGCGCCTCCAACACATTTCCTAGCGACCGATGCCTCAGACTTAGCATGGGGAGCGCAGCTAGACCATCGTTCATTCGCGGGACCGTGGAACGAACAAGAACAACTGGTACACTGCAACCAGAAAGAACTTCTAGCATTACTCAAGATATTACAGGACCAGGGTCAATCTCTGAGTCGTTCCACGGTTCTATGGCAATGCGACAACAGAACAGCCGTAGCTTTTATTCGCAAAGAAGGCGGTACGAAATCAATAGCTCTCTTGGATTTGACAATCGATATTTTCGAGGTTTTAGATCACTATCAAATTCACCTAGCCGCTCATCACATTCCCGGCAGATTCAACTCCCACGCAGATCATCTGTCTCGTTACCGATCTCCCCCGGAATGGCACCTTTTGCCGGCATGTACAGACATGATTTTCAACAGATTCGGGGTTCCGGTAATAGATTTGTTTGCGTCAGAAAATGCGCACGTGGTTGCCAATTATGTGTCTCTGGACCAGAACGACAGCCAAGCCCTATTCCACGACGCTTTTTCCCAGACCTGGAATTACCACCTAGCGTGGATATTTCCTCCTCCATATTTGATCCCCAAGGTCCTAACTCATCTCAACCAGGCCAAGGGCCGCTTTCTGTTAGTAGTGCCACGCTGGGAGCGGGTTTTTTGGAGAGCCGATCTCAAATCCCGAGCACTAGCTCCACCTTTCACAATCAGGCATCTGAACCGTCATCTAGTAGATGTCTCGACGGCCCTTCCACCTCCCAAAGTACAGGAAATGACGCTGGAAGTATGGAAATGTGGGGGTGGTCTCATAACCTAAGTGATTGGAACAGTTCCCAAATGGACCTGCTCTCATCGTCATGGCGTCCCTCTACACGTAATACGTACAAAGCCGCATGGCATAGATGGTTAGGATGGTGTAAAAAAGAAAGTGCTGATCCACATCGCCCAACCGGTTCACTCCTAGCAAAATTTTTAGCTGATTTATATTTGAAAGAAAAACTATCATATAATACTATTTTGTTACACAAATCAGTGGTGTCTACGCTCTGTAATGCCGAAATATCGGGAGTCTTAAGTTCTCATGTACTGGTTAAGCATGTTATGAAATCCATTGCTTTAAAAAAAGCCCGTGTCCCATAAGAAAACTATTTGGGATGTCAATGTTCTCATTTCCTTTTTGTCTTCATATGAAATTAACGAAAATAACTGTTTTGCCACTGCCAGGCACACTGCTATGCTGCTACTTTTGTGTTCTGGTAGACGTATCCATGATCTGACCCTTCTAACAGTGAATCAAGAGCATTATATTGACAATACTGATCAAATCATTCTATGGCCCAGATTTGGTTCTAAAACTGACCGTTCTGATTTCAGGCAATCGGGCTGGAAATTACTAAAAAATGAGAATTCAAGAAACCTCGATCCAGTTTTTTGGGTGAAGCAATGTATCAATTTGTTCAATCAAAAACGAAATTCCTCAAATAATTATTCTTTATTTGTTAATTTAAGACGTGATCATAAGCCAGCATCGCGTACTGTTATTGCGGGCTGGGTAAAATCTCTTCTATCAGAAGCTGGTATTGTAGCAGCTCCCGGTAGCGTCCGCTCGGCGGTCGCCTCCAGAAGTTGGACCGATAACATCTCGGTTGACGAAATCTTGTCACGAGGCAATTGGAAGTCTGGTGACACATTCCGTCGCTTCTATAGGCGTGAGATTGTCCAGACCCCTGTAAGCTCTGGGATGTCAAATTGTTTTCTTCCTATTTAATCGAAATTTTGAAGTTTTCTATCTTTTGTTTTCTTTTGGAATATATTTCCATGTACCTAATTATAATTTTTATGTACATGTTATCTATGTGATTGATTTTTAGTGATTGATTAAATTTACTTGGTCTCGCACACTTGCAATTTTATTCATAATTGTCTTAATCTACTGTAACCTTCATTGTTACCCTTTACGCCTTCGGCATCGAGATGTGCATACCTTCACATTGGCGTCCTCCTCCACCAGGCGATAACAAACAAGTCTCATTATATGTTTAAGCTTCAAATAACGGTCAGGTGTTTAATAACAGCGTTTTACCTTACAATAAAACGCTTATTAAATACCTACCTTATTTGAAGCTTAACTTTTATTCTCTGCCTGGTATAATTCGACACAATGACGAGAGCGAGCCGAACGAACGGCCACGCAGCGCCGGTGGAGAGAGGGAAAGTGTGCGAGCGAGAGGGAGCTACTAGGGTAGAAAGAGAGGTAAGATGTGCGGAAAACAGATAGGCCTATCTCATTATATGTTTAAGCTTCAAATAAGGTAGGTATTTAATAAGCGTTTTATTGTAAGGTAAAACGCTGTTATTAAATTCCCCCTTAAGGGAAAAAAGCAAAGGGGCAGGGGTTTGTATGGAATTTTTATCATTTCTACTGTTCCCAAGGGAACGACATTAACGCGGGCGGAGCCGCGGGCAACAGCTAGTCCTTACTAATATTATAAATGCGAAAGAGAGTGACAAACAAACTCACTTTCGCATTTATAATATTAGTATGGATAGGTATAATGCTCTCGTATAATGATGATGAATTGACTTTGGATTTTAATTTTTCTATGTCACTTACTATATTTTTTATTTAATTTATTTGCAAGGCCTTGAGTTAATTCAAATGCCGATAACTTTTTTATTAATGAACCGATTTTTATGAAACAAACTTTAACTTTGACTGACAGTGGTCATAAAAATTCTACACCAGTAATTCCCAACCCCCGCCGAGTCTAGGGGTCCATATGTATCACACAAAAGGACCCTAGACTCGGCGGGGGTCTTCGCTGGCAGGAACGAAAATTAGGTGTTCAGGATGTTCACAAGTAATAAATGGGGTAAGTAATAATACGAAAAAGTCGAAAAAATTTCGTTATCCTCGTCTTTCCCGTAAATCTCATACATAATACATTATTAGTAATATTTTTGTATATATAAATCACGCGTTTATGAACGGCGTGATTGCAAAAATACAACTCTTGTTCTAGTCTAGTACAGTTATTGTTCTGAGTCTAGTACCGTCGACTAGTGCGCAATCTTTCAAACTTCGATCACCAATACTAACGTTTCAAAAGATGCGGGCGGGATGGATGATGGTTGTCGCAAGGACAACAGAGGTGCTATTTTTAGGTCTAGTCACTAGTCTTCGAGTGATTTTGTATGAAAAAAATCGCTCGTTTACGAAAGGCGTTATTTCAAAAATTTCTATTTTTGGAATTTTAAACTCTCCCATCCCATCTCACCATGGTAAATGACGATGAAGACGAGGATGTACATGCCTATACAAGAGATACCCATTTATTCTACGTTTGAAACGTTTCTAATCACTATGGACTATGGACACAGCCCTATGTCCCTGACAAGGGACCACAGGACCACATCTTCATCATCATCATCATCATGGACTTTGGACTACCACGAGCAGCAAATGGGAGATGATAAATGTTTACAAAAAGATGTATTTTAAAATGTAAATATTTTTTGTGAAAGCGAAGATTTTCTAGCTAGGCTCCGTAAATTATTTTTTCTTTGCACAATTCTAATAGACAAATACATAGGCTGAGGCTGTTGGTTCTTGGCGGGAATTTCGGTGGAGTTCTGTAATTTTTTTTCTTCAGATTGTTTTGCAAATTGTTTCTAGTGGACTTTAAAATGTGAAATCAGTATAATTTGGTGTTATAAATGCCCATATTTACGAACAATGTGTGGAATAATTAAAATAGTGTCATCGTGCGGCTGTAGTCAGATTTACATAGCGGGCTGGTTGTCGCTCGCCTTACTGCGTCGTCTATGATCAAACCAGTGGATTCGTGGGAATTGTCGCCCTCCGTTGAATCAACGAAATGAATTTACATCATCATTTCGTTGATATTCTAGTAGAAAATGATAAAGGGCTAAAAGTTGTAGAAAGCCAAATGCCCTAAAACAAATATGAATAGGTAAAAAAAAAGGCTGTCATCAATGACAGCGTCAGTTAATGTCAAAATCTATTGGACGGAACGCCGCCGTGTGCACGTGCGTTTGTTACAAAATAAATTAATTATTTGTTTATTTCACACTGCAAATATCAGATAATCGTCTTGCCAAAGGACTGCCTGAAAATATAAATTCTTATCCAGTTTCCTCAGTGAAGCGAGCAATCGCCGAGAGGTTGAAATAAATCAACACTCGGTTTCGATAATTCTATCAACATGGTAAGCACGTGTTTTTTTTCTAATAAATTGTTAATTGTTTCTAATAACTGGTAAAACTTTTTTTTTATTCCTTAGAAAATATTCTATATTCTTTTCGGTTTAACAAACGCAGTACCTAAAAACACTCGCCTGTAAAACAATGTGTTTTTTAGGTTATGCTAACTGTGCTCCAGAAATTAAACCGACCTTTCTTCCACTATCGTGAATTCAAATTTCTTTTCAGGCCGACGAAGCAGCAGTTAACCCTAAAGCGTACCCATTGGCCGACGCGGCCCTGACTGCTAAAATCTTGAACCTTGTGCAGCAGGCTGCTAACTACAAACAACTGCGGAAAGGCGCGAACGAGGCCACCAAGACCTTGAACAGAGGTCTATCCGAATTTATTATCATGGCTGCCGATGCCGAGCCGTTGGAGATTGTGCTACACATTCCTATTTTATGTGAGGACAAGAATGTGCCATATGTGTTTGTGCGGTCAAAGCAAGCGCTTGGAAGGGCCTGTGGTGTGTCCCGCCCGATTATTTCTTGCTCCATCACTATCAATGAGGGCAGCCAGCTGAAGCCTCAGATCCAAACCATTCAGCAAGAAATTGAAAGACTGTTAGTGTAAGTGATAAGTGTGTGTTTATAAATATGCTATTTTGGTAAATACATGATGTATTTCAAGTCTGTGTTTTGTGTATCCATAACTACACATCTTTTAAATGGGGTAATAAGTAAATCTTAAAAAGAATTGTTTTTGGCAATACCCATAGGTTAAGTAAATCCCCACTTAAGTTACCTATTGCAGTAGTAGAGAGGAAGTTGTAGTCCTTATGGTTTATCTGTATAGCCTGCGGTACACACATAGAGTAATTTATAGGGTGCTAACTATGCTACTAACTACACCAATGTAAACAGTATTGGTAACTAGATATTGGGAGAGTTTTTTTTACTAATTATTGAAGTAGGCATATGCCTCCCATCTCACCGGATGGTAAGTGACGATAAAGACGAGGATGATACATGCCTATTCAAGAGATACCCATTTATACTACTTTTGAATGTCCCGGGATTGTACTTGTCTGGGAATATAAACGCAGGCAATTCATTCCACACTTTAGCAACTTGAACCAAAAAGGAACTGTTAAAAGCGTTTAGTTCGATTCTTTGGTATTCCAACGATAAAAGGGTGAAATTTCTGTCCGCGTCTTGTAGTCTGATGGAGGAATGGCAGAGTAGTTAGCAAGGTGGGCAAGCTACTCTACCACTTGTGTTCCCCCACCAGTGGTGGGTCAACAGAAGTGGTAGAGCAGCTAGAAGGTGGATGTTGTCTGTCATCCACTCAACTCTATGGCACACTACAATATTTATTTTTACTTAATAAAGTAAGATTCAACTCTATTAACAAATATAGAAATTACCATAAAGACATCTACTTTACCCACTTTACCAAAAACTGGTAGTTTTTTTTTAAGTAGAATAAATGGGTATCTCTTGGATAGGCATGTAACATCCTCGTCTTCATCGTCACTTACCATGGTGAGATGGGAGACAAATGCCTAATCCAACATTTAGAAGAAAAAAAAACTAAGTATTGAAGTAGGCATTTGTCTCCCATCTCACCTGATGGTAAGTGATGAGTAGTAGGCTAGTAGACTTTAACCTATGAAGCCTATGAATTAAACTTTACCACTTACTATAAAGTAAGTGGTAAAGTTTAATTCATAGGCTTCATCTCATATACAGAATCACGAGACATATAAGCCGTTGGTGTATAGACACCAACGGCTTATATGTCTCGTGATTCTGTATAGCTAAACCAAATCAGCAAAGTAGAATCTTGTGCTGTAAGGTTCTACATCATTGTATTGATAGACGAGCAGCACTTTGCTATTGACCAATCAATTGCAAGCCATTGTCAGATGCAACTACAGCTGTGGCATGAGCAAACGCAGATATCAACAGTAGTACCAGTAGGCCAACTAGTAGTATTTATGTATATGTATTTAAATACAAATATGACGTCCAAAAAAGAGATACATGTATCCAATTTTGAATAAAAATCTTTTGACTTTGCATAAAGTCTGCCAGCATTGGTGGGCTCATGGCATGGGTGCCGGCATTGGTTGCTGGCATGTTGAATGTTGCTGCCAAACAGAGCCAACTACAGCACTTTACTGTTGATCTGTCAACAGCTGCAGTTGTTAGCTTTTACAACAGCTGAAGTTGGCCTGTTTCCACAGCTGCAGTTGGCTTTTTCGACAGCAAAGTGCTGCTTGTCTATAGATTGAACTGTCTGTTGAATATGTTATAACACAAGAACAATTTTTTTTTTATAAAAAATGTAGATTTAATCAAATTATAACTTAACAATCGACATTGGTCCCAATTCAGTCCACTTGTTAACCCTCAACATTTGTCACAATTCAAATAACTTCTTAGCTATCAAGTTCCAGCTGTCTTCCCACCGAGTCTTCTGGAATTCCGTCAGCTCGGCTTTCATTCTTCTTACGATAGCTTCCTGATCAGGATTGTTAGGAAAGTCTTGGAACCAGCCAATGATTTTTTCGGATAACTCATGGCTGTTTGTGAAAGTATAGCCATTTTTCCCATTCTTAACTAACTCATTCAAGCTGAAATATGAAATAATTGTTTATCAATTAGGGATTTATTATAGTACTAACTTTCGCTCGCGTCAATGTCGATCCCTCGGGAATAGTAAAATGTACCCTATGTCCTTCTCCGTACCGTAGATAAGTGTATGCAAAATTTCATTATGATCGGTTCAGTAGTTACAACGTGAAAGCTAATATTAGTTAGGATTAGGATATCCAATGTGCTATTCTGACATCTCAGCTGTAATATTGTCAAGTTTCTTCAAATTCTATCCCGTAGTTTTTGCATGAAGGAGTAATGAACATCTTCACTTTCATATATAAAACTGTTACATGTATGATAATAAAGTGTAATAGGATTACAGTCACATAACAGCACTGCAAGAACATGAGAGTGCTAAAGTAGGTATATATATGCGTAAGACCTCCCAAAAATAGACACATCAAGAAAGAAATATATGTTAATTCAAAAACTGCCTCCGTGGTCCAGTAGTTAAGGTGTTTGCCTGTAGACCCGGCGGTCGTGGGTTCGATTCCCACGGGAAGCATACTTTGTTTGTTTCCAGTTTGGTTAGGACATTGCAGGCTTGAATCACCTGATTTTCTGATAATAAAGATGATTCCGTGTTTCGGAAGGCACGTTAAGCCGTGGTTCCTTTAACGACTACCAGATGGCAGCATCTGGTAGTCGTTAAAGGAACCACGTCAGAGGCCAAGAGGCGGTTCCGACTGACACCAGGGTGTGCATGGTCGATTGACCGTGTCACCTACACGAAACGATGATGATGAATTCAAAAACTCTTAAGTTACTTTATTTAGTAATCCTTTAAAAAAGAAAAAGGGGCACGTGGCCAGCTGACGTCACGCGCCGCAACTTCGTCAGTGCCGCTCGACGACGTGTTCAACAGCTGCCCATATAATATTTTATTTATGGCGATGAATGGTCGCATAGCAAAAGTTGCTGAAAATTCATTGGTCTGTTTGAAGTATCATAATAAAACATTTACCATTTAAAATCATATGCGCACACTGGCAATCCTGCTCCAAACATGTCCACAACCTTCATCGGCAAATCCAGCCCAGATGAACTTGTATGGAGACACACCCCCAAATCTGCACAGGCCACCATTGTGGGGTAGTCACAAGCTTCTAACCATGGTGTTATGACAGTGACATGTTTCCAGTTGCGTTTGGCGATCTGATTTATATAGTTTTGCTTCATGGGTCCTTTGCCTGTTATCACGCATAGTAGTTTTGGTAGTCTCGACTTCTCGGTAAGGCTATATGTTGTTTCGTATACTGAAAAAATATATTTCAATAAGCTTATTTATTTTCTCAGACTGTAAAAGCAGTCAGTCCAAAATGTACAAAAATCTTTATCTTCGTAATTGTTTCTAAAACATTTAGTGATGCTTTTGGGGTTAGTTGTGACGTGTATCACAACAAAACTCCAAAACATGATTCTTTAGATAGACCCGTCTTATCCATATTTGGCACCGGCGGGCGCTAGGTTTGAAAAATTATTTGCCATTGCACAAATTGTTGAGAGTTGAATACTGATTACCTAGTGCCCTTTGCCAGGCTTCTTTTTTTTGCGAAGCCCTATTGACTAAGCTGAACAGTCGCCCTCTAAACTTATTTATTTATTTAATTAATAAGCCACATAAAACAGATTGCAACCAAAACAAGACAACAATAAAATACAATATAATACAGGTCCAGATCGAAATCCTTAATATACATATGTACACAAAAAGGTAAAATATTGAATAGTAACGCAAACATAAATTACTAGTGTTAAACAAATGAAATTACAAATAAAAATGATCCTAAAAATAAAAATTTAAACTAAAGACAAATAAAAATTAACACAATAAAATCAATTAATTAAATATAAACTCTGGGGCACGGGAGTATTCCTCCTGTAGAAAGAGTGCAGGATAATTTGCGACCTTTCAGGCGCCACCTACTAATACCAGGCGCATAGTGTACTGCACCCCTTGCACCTCGAGGTTAAGACAGCCTTGGCTCACACCTACATTTATTTATGCCAGACTGCAGAACATTGTTCAAAAAGCTTTTTAGCGCCTTAAAAATATAACAAGGCTTTTATTAATTAGGTACCTACCATAGTCATTTTTATCAAAACTTCTCACCTTGTAACGCCTGCATCAAGACACTAAAATCTTCATCCTGGGTCCAACTAGTACTACTAAACAGCACACCAGGCCTGTCAGCCCTCAACTGAATTTCACCACCAACAACTTCTGTAACAGCAGTCTTAGTGATGCCATCTCCAACATTCAAATGCTCTCGGCCAGGGCTCCCGAACTGTGGGTATTGCTGGCTGAGCTTTAGGAAGAACTTATGCTTTTCTTCTGTTGTAATCGGCCGGAATATCTTTGGAGGTCTGTCGTATAGAACTGTTGCTCTGGAAATTTTAATTGCTTATCTATACTAATATTATAAAGCTGAAGAGTTTGTTTGTTGGTTTGATTGTTTGTTTGAACGCGCTAATCTCAGGAACTACTGGTTCAAATTGGAAAATTCTTTTTGTGTTGGATAGTCCATTTATTGAGGAAGGCTTTAGGCTATAAAACATCACGCTGCGACCGATAGGACCGAAGCATCAATAAAAAATGTTTTGAAATCGGGGAAAAATTATTCATCTATACGAATAAAAAAAGGAATTCATCATAATAATAGAAATTGCCGCGAACGAAGTCGCGGGCAACAGCTAGTAAATAATACAGTTTTCTTTTTAAAACTTTCGCGCTTTTAACACATAATTATGTATATATAAATGGGACTTAGCATGAACCTTTTTATATACATAATAATACAGTTGCCCAAAATTCTAATTATTTCGCTTGATTCCCAAAACAACCTTACCCTCTAAATTTAATAGAGGCTAAGAGAGGCTGTTAGATTTTTCAAGGCTTAATGGTATACAGGGTGATGTAATAGGGATTTCTTTAGTTTTATTTAGATAACTTTAGTTTTTAATCATATGGTAGTGATTTTTTGCTCTTTTGAGCTTTTAGTAAAAAAAATAATGACAAAACAAAACTGTTTCAGATCAAAATGAACAAATATAAACAGATGATTATAGTTACATATCTAGTAAATCATGCATGACTTACTCAATGTCCCAATTCTCCAACAGATCTGCCTTCATAGCATAAGTGACACATAGATTATTATGAGAGGACTGGCCGAAATACCTCTCAATGAACCTCGATAGCTTCAGCAAGAGATGACCAGGCGGCAAGGCCATAGCCATTATGGAATAGGCATAGTTATGCCAGTCTATAATAAACTTTGTTCTCGTCACTAAACAGTAAAACCGGCACACCGGCAGCGTAGGTATAGCTGGAGGGTTCTGGCATAGCAAATAATCACATTTCCCACTTACTAGCAGTGTTAAAAACAAACTTATGGTCTGCCATATAGCCTTTAACGCGTATTGGAGAAGCTTCGGGCCTTTATCGAAAACCATAGGATTTAGCTTTGTTATACTTATTTTTGGGTTATCAAGTATCTCTGGAAGAGGCGTAGATTCGACATAGCCTATAATAATAACTTTGAACCCGTTGTTTGCAAGAGATAATGAATGATATTGCATACGTGGGCTGCGGCCTATGTCGCCTAGAACGACAACTTTCGCGGTCTTCTCAGGTTCTTCCATGGTAAAGCTGAGAAGAAAACTTGACTTCAAGAATTATTAAACCTTTATTAGATAAATGATTAGAATGGTTTTTAAAATATTTGGGCCGGCTCTGCTTATTTATTTACTTTCACATCACAACACATCTCGGAGCAAAAAGTCACGTCAATTGTCATGTCATAATAATGACATACTCTTTCAAACTTTCAAATCTGTATGTCAATGTCATAAGTTGCTAAATAAAAGGTAAATAAGCTTTGAAAATTTGTAATCCTACAAATTGAATTAAAAATAATGTCGAAAGTTTTAATTATAAGGCATTTACCTTCTACGCTGTCTACTCAAGATAAAGAACATCTTCTAAAGCATTTTGGTGCCGAAAAAGTTTGGGAAACGAGATCAAAACGAAATTATGTTTTTGCATCTTTCGCCAGCATCGAGAAGGCTAAGACTTCGTTACTGAGGCTGCACCAGCTCGAAATAGCCCGCCGAAGGTTAGTTGTTGAGTATTCTTTTGAAGACGAACCGGTGTCTCAAAAAGCAGAAACAGAACAAACTTCTTCAATAACGAAGCATGTTACGGAATTTCTAAGGATTCTCAATGCTTGGAACCCTTCCGTGGATTTCTACCAGCCTCCCCCAACGCAAATCAACTACAAATATCCCGACATAGACCGTAATATAATTGTTAATATAGTTTATGCCTTATTATCTCACAAACCTTTCTACATACAAACAATACATTTGATGAACAAAATGTGCTTAGAGACGCCTTTTGAGGAGAATGAGAAAGCTAAACAAATTTTTAAAGAAACTTTTAGGCCGCTCTTCTTGGATGAAATGGTTACAGTTCTTCCTCCACAGTCTGAGACTGAGGAGTCCGAAATGTCTAGTGACGAAAATGAGAAACAACAACAACTGACTCCTGTGACAGTTAAACGTCAACACACACTCCCAAAGACAAGAAAAAGACCAGCGGCAATATTATCCACAGCAACAATACCAAAAGTACGAAAACTTCCTGTAAACCAAGTCGAAGTTTTCGAAACAGTGGCACCTGTTCAAGAAATAAAGAAAATATCTGTAGTT
Source organism: Elegia similella (assembly GCA_947532085.1). Taxonomy (NCBI): domain Eukaryota; kingdom Metazoa; phylum Arthropoda; class Insecta; order Lepidoptera; family Pyralidae; genus Elegia; species Elegia similella. The sequence continues at coordinate 1,974,946 of OX383939.1, forward strand.
GTTGCTCAAGATGCGTTACAGAAGCCACAAGAGGAGGCCAGGGTTGTAGGAGAGTTAGGAAAGTTCCAGAAGGAAGAGCAACCAGAAACGCCAACAGAGACACCAACAGAACACGAACCACCAACTATTACAAGAAAGGAGTTATTGAAAAATAGAATATCATACAGAGATATGAAGATACTACCTGTTTTCAAGAATTACCACCCTGGACAGCCATCAATGCGGTTGTATATCAAGAACCTAGCTAAAAGTGTAACGGAACAGGATGTGAAACGAATATACAAGCATTATATTGAATCAGATGATGATGTAGGATTTGATGTAAGAGTGATGCAGGAAGGCAAGATGAAAGGACAAGCATTCGTTACATTTCCTTCAGTTGAAATAGCCGAAACAGCATTACACGAGACCAATGGGTACATGTTGAAAGAAAGACCTATGGTAGTGCAATTTGCAAGGGCTGCTAATAAAAAGACTATTGAATAATTTCTGACTTTTATTCAAATGTCCAAATTGCTGCAATTTTTAGTCTGTTTTTTTTTTATTCTAATTATTTTATCGAGGCTTCAGTACACTTGGTGTGGCTATGCCAGCCTCATGGGAAACCTCTAATATAAAATTTATCTAAGATTCATTATAAACCTTCTTATGAGGTATACCGAATGTGCTGAATGTGACAATGGACTGCTCAACACTACATTCAGCATTCCATTTTTCATAGGTACCCCAGCCAAGAATCTGTCCACCAGGGCAGCATACTGACCACATTCCAACAAGACGTGTTACAAGTCTTCCTCTTTATGATATAACTAGCTGTTGCCCGCGACTTCGTCCGCGGCAATTTCTGTTATGATTAATTAGTATAGATGAATAAGTTTTCCCCGATTTCAAAACATTTTTTATTGATTCTTCGCTCCTATTGGTCGCAGCGTGACGTTTTATAGCCTAAAGCCTTCCTCAATAAATGGACTATCCAACACAAAAAGAATTTTCCAATTTGAACCAGTAGTTCCCGAGATTAGCGCATTCAAACAAACAAACTCTTCAGCTTTATAATATTAGTATAGATATAAGGAGCTGGATGGCCCAGTTGGGGTGCGCAGTATAAGCGCTTATGCATGTAAAGCAACCCCGGGCGTGGTCACCACTAAAATGGGTGACCACAAGTGGCACAAAATTTCTCGAATTCCTTCGTGCCGTGCGTCGGAAGGCGTGTTAATCCGTTGGTCCCGTAAACTATATCACATGCCTTCAGGCAGCTTGAAAAATATGACACCAGTGTTGGCCACACACACGCAAAAACAAGCAACATAATATAAATCACATGCCATAAAAAAAAACAGATTTTATAGTTTTGAATGCTTGCAGCCTCTACCCGAGGAGGGTTGGCTTGGCGTCAGGCAGGCAGCCGTCTGTAAAAAATTTGCCAAATCATATTAAAGCATGAATTACTTACATGCTATACTATACTTGGGCTCCATGCACTACATATAAGATACATGTGCCTTGTGGATAATAAGTAAAGGACTTAACAATCAGCATAAAGTCTAGCTTTTGTCCGCGGCTCCAGTCATGTAGAACTTTCAGGAGCCATTTCTGAATGAGAGGTAAAGCCATGATCATGATGATTGGTTCAGTAGTTGATAATCGTATATATAGAATATGCAAACTCATGTGTATGTATTGGAACTAAATCAGTACATCAAATATTTTTTGGAAAATTCCAACTGTGTCGATAAATCGCCTATTTCGGAAATTTTTGGCTGGCACTGTATCAGTATTTTATACTTGAGGTACCCTATGACTTGAGGAATAGTCACCAAGTGAACTGAAGCCCAGAAAAATTACTCTCAATAAATGAAGAAATAAAATATGGTGAAGAAATTTCATGCAGGCGGGACTTGAACCGGCGACTTAGGTCTATGTACGACCTATGCTCTGCCATCTGAGCTACCGCACAATTCAATCTCGGCGCCGAAATTCTCCACCATATCCCATTTCCCCTTATACGTATTAAGGCTAACGTCACCTACACAACTACCCCGACTTTTACAAGAACTCATTTTACAATGAATATGAAAATCAAGTAATATGTAGGAAGCCATGCAATATTTTTATGTGTATATTTTGCATTCACAATGCTATTTTGATATACTCTTAGTAAATTAAGAAATAAAATATGGTGAAATAATTTCATGATTTAAAACTTTCAACTACATTTACACGACGTTACTTACTAATTATCTAGCAATATTACGTTTTGATATTCAGTACTTTTTTGCTGGGGTAACGCACACATGCGGGCGGGACTTGAACCGGCGACCTAGGTCTATGTAGTTGTGTAGGTGGCTAGAGTCAAGAATTAGGGCCGCGCTACACTGGATTGGCACGAATCGACACGTCATTTCAAAACAAGCTATTATAACCTTTATGTCTAGAAGATCACTGTAAGATGAGAATGACGCCCGTAAGCGCGCGTCTGAGCGCGTAACCTCGAGCTACCTCGAGGTGACGCGCTAGATTATGTCTATGTTATAATAGCTTCATTGAAATGACGCGTCGCCTATGCCATCCCATGCCAATCCAGTGTAGCGTGGCCCTCAATGATTTGCACTTCTCATACTCAAATAATTGTGTGAGGATTTCGGAATTGTATCCTTCTACACAGTAAAGCGCTAAAAAAAATATTCTCGAATCATGGTTTTGGATCCCAGAATACTTTCAAATAAATACAGAAATATTTTTTAAACAATTTATATTTGCATCATCTCTATAGTGTACGACAGCTTCTCTTCTTCCTCATCAGCTATTTTTCCAGACACAATTTTTTGCAACACTGGGAGAACATCATCTATAGAGAATAACTGACTTACGAGGTCGTGTACAGTCTTTAGTGTATTCTCTAATATCTTCGTAACCTTCTCATCTTTCGTCATCACAAACTGTTGATAGAAAGCATCCATGAACAAGTTGCACCAATCACACAGTTTACTCTCATACTCTATGGGTAAAGATACATCAGCCTTGTCTAGTAAGAATGTAATGTAGCTCATAAAAAACAGTGCGCTGTTTAGCGATAATCCTTCTCGCAGATAAGGAATAATTAAAGCATCACTGAAGTTGATCTTTAATATCTTGTTGAGAAGTTTATATTTTTCCTGAAGCACCCCACTGAAGAATCTAACACAAGCTTCCTCATCAGCCAGATCCAGGTCGCCAGGGTCCATCTGTTGTACAACATAATTAAGAAGCATAACTACCACAGTTTCAGGGACATCCTTCACAAACCTTAGAAAACTTGTTACTCTACTAGTGTTTGTGGGATCTTCCAATAATTTTGGTATCACAAGGGAACAGATAGCCCTCTCTGAGAGACCTGGGTTTATCAGTTTATCTATTTCTTTGCAAGTTGCAATTTTTGGGACAGAGGAGTCCCATTCTGCAATCTCCATTTCGTCACCTTGGATAACATCGTGTGAGCCTAATAGATTTGACAAGTTTCTTTTAGTTTCTAGTACGTAGGGCAACATGCCGATATGATTTGAAGCCCCTAGGATAATTCTTTCATTCATACAGTACAACTTTGCACCTTCTGAGTACATTTTCATAGGATACCGGCATGAGCCAATTCCCAACATGGTGTTATAGACTACAATGACAGCTCCATCTTGCTCCAAGTTGTTCCCAAATAGGATAAGGTGGTTTTTGGTCATCCAAGCGAGGGAGACACTGCTGACTGTTGATAGCCATGGCACAGCTCCAACAGTCTTCCATGATTTCTTGATCAAATCATACACTGTCAATTTGGAGTCAGACCCTGAAAATTAGAATATTTAACATTAATGGAACTTAAACTCACATACTTCTTCTTCTATCGAGTCGTAAAATGGCTTTCCGTTTAATTAAATATGTTTCGACCAGTGCATTGCTACCGTAATTGCTCATTCGATTGCCTCATTCAGATCTTGTTGAGAGCAAGAAATTGGGGATACTGTATCAATCCCACATAAAGTGCGATGAAGAAATAAAGAAGAAGAATGGAACTTATAGCAGATACAATAAAGATTCGAATAAACCATTTAGAAGCAAAATAAACAATATCCCTGAATTAAGGTTCAATGAGTGAGACTAAAAAACATTTGCAACAAATTCCCTACTTGGATGGGTGACCGCAAGTGGCATAAAAATATCTCGAGCTCCTCCATTCTTGGAGGAGAAGGCTTGTTAAGCCGTTGGTCCCGGCTGCCATCAATGATGGCAGTTGATAAGCTATGTCAGATTTCTTTAGGCAGTTTGAAAAATGTAACATGAAAACAAACAAACAAACACATTAGAAACGATAAAGATACTTACAAAAAAAAAACACGGATGGGGTCTCAGAAGTACTGACTAATCCTCCAACTACGTAAACATCATCTGTCCTGGTCACCTTCGCCCTGCTCAGTTTCGACTTATCCAAATCACCGAGCTCATCTCGAAGAGGAGAATTCACAATTTCATAATTGTTAGCACCATCTTTCACAACATAACAAATGTGATCAGTTTTATTCAAAGAGTAACATCCAAAATCTGTGATTTCTTCACCATCTTTGATCAAGGATTTGCTTTCGCAATTTTTACGATTTTCTATGGCATACGGTAAAGAAGCACAGTTTCCATTGGAGAATACTAGGAGTGGAGCTTGTGTTCCTCTTGTTATAATTTTTCGTATGTCCAGGGAAAACTGTAATATTAAAAAATACTATGATACTTATGATAAAATGCTCATTTAATTTTAAAAAAGTCTAACAGATTATTTCTGGCCTTCTTTAAGCGTTGAATTTAAGATCCGATGGGAGGGACGCCGCTATACGTTAGAAACGATACTAGATATCTTCAATAGTATCGCACGTATAGCGGCGTCCGTCCATCTCATCGGATTCGATTCAGGATGGTATAATACAGGGGTTCTACTTCTCAAGCTGAAATGGTTATGCGTTAATAATATTTGTTCAAAATAGGTTTTCTGTGACATTGCTTCAAAGCTTCAGATGTTTTAATTTATTTAAAGCAGCATTTAAAGACAATGTTGCAGGAAAACTGCTATGTTTATTGTGTTTTTATATTAATTAGCAGTTATATAAAAAGACAAAGATTAATATTAACATACCTTATACTTTTTAATTTTGTCTAAGTTCTCAGAATCTTCTTTCCAAGTCTTGATGACGTTTTTATTGAAGATACCCACATAGCAGTCCTGGTCTGCGTCATATACGACTGGAGCAGTAATGTGGTCCTTTGAAGTCCATCCACCAACTTGCTTTTGGTCTGAAAGCTGGAAGAAAATTACATAAAACACACATTTTTTTTCCTCTTTCATGATATGCAATTATACATACATAGTATCACATCTTACACCCCTGCGGGGTAGATAGAGCCTAAGCCTATAAGACCGAAGAAGTAGATGGAAAACGGAATTAAAATAGTGATGGGTTGCTAGCCGAATCGCCTATTGACATGATTTCGCAGCTTTTCGCCCATTCATTTGATCGGCTTTTACGGTCTACGCGGGAAGAGAAGCAGCTGGCACATCCTATGTTTTTTCTTTTCTCCCAGACCAAATTGACATTGGAAGAGACCTAAATTGACACTAGGTCAATTTAGGTCTCTTCCATGCTGATGCTTAAGAGAAATCAGTGATTACAACAGTTATTAATCCTGTAAACATAGAAACAGCTTGGCATCACTCCTGATCCCTGTTACTAGCTGCAAGATCAATCTTGCTTATTGTGTTCTTTAGCACTTTGAACGCTGGAATCGTAGACACAATAGTTTTACAATTGTTTGTCAGATAACGTTGTCCGACATGGCGTCTAAGGTGGTAAGGTTTTAAATGGGATTAAGCCTTAGCGAAGTCAGTCCTCTGGCTGCTTTGGCCAAGTATGGCCCTAGTAGTACAGAGAGGGTCGTGCTCCTGTAGTGGAGACTAAAAAGGACCTGATGATGATGATGATGATGAAGCCTTAGCGAACCTTTTATTTTGATTCTGAAATTGTCTCAATTGAGTTGCGAGGCCACATTGCGACCATGGTAGATGTAACTGTTAAACCATCAGTTGCGGCACAAACAACTTTTTCATACTACATGGGCATAGCCGGGTAAAACTATTTTAACCCCTCAGGTACAGGCAATTTCAGTAACAATTGTTTCACAATGGATGCACTGCGCAATTGGACGTCTTCGTACTGCAAAAGTGTAAAAAAAACTTTCTATGCTTGTTTGTTTGACTTTCGTGTGCGCAAGTGGCCAACACGGGTGTCAGGTATTTCAAGCTGTCTAAAGGCATCTCACACAGGTTAACAACTGCCATCATCAAAACTTGAGATAGTCGTTAGAGGAACCATGTCAGAGGCCAAGAGGCGGTTCCGAAGAACTCTGACACCAGGGTGTGCATGGTCGATACACCGTGATCAACGGCTTTACGTGCCTTCCCAAGCACAGAGGAACTCGAGATATTTTTGCTACTTGCGGTCACTCATCCCAGTGGGAACTGCACCTGAGGTTGTTAAGTTAACATACGTAAGCGCTAACAATGCTTACACCCACTAGACTAGACTATCATGCTCTTCCTTTCTATGCTTATCTGACTATACTTCAAGGCAATAAGATCACCGACGACTTTTTGTACAACATAACCTGCATATGTTTGTAAATGTTAGTTTAATTATAAAACTACAAATTAATTACGCGTAGATATTTGGGGAGCGACTGCTAGAAATATTCTTTATATTAATGGAACTTTTCATGTAAATTGGAAGTATTTTTACTTACCCTGTATTTATTTACAACATTTCGTCCCAATGTGACGAGAACATACTCGTCTTCTTTATCTTTAGACACCCCGAGGAAGCTCTTTTGGTCTATCAAAGGGCACAGTACGTAATAATTATGCAGTTTTGCCATTGTTGTAACTACATTTAATTTAAAATAATTGTTATGGCTTAAAATTAGATTGAAATATGAAACTTAAATCGTAAACAACGTGCTTCGGTCTTCGGTTGCGTGGATTTTGACAGTGACAAATGACACCAGTTAGATCGTTCGGGATCCGTGTTAGTTTGAATTAATTAATAAATATAGAACAGAAATGGTGTGTAGAAACTGTGAGATGGTTTGACTTAGAAAATTAATAGCCACATCATTGTATATACCTTCAAAATATACAATATAGATTTTGGGAAATTTTACAAATATGTGTGTATGTACACGTGATCGTGGTGCATTTTCTGTTCCAAGTTCGTAACCGTATACCTAAGACGTTAGTACTTATATTAATTCTGTGCCTGAGCCGTATACAGAACAATCTGTCAGATTACCAGTCAAGGTCAATGAATATAAAGGCACTGACGTAATATGTACCTACTTTTTGATAGCAAGCGGTATTGTTGTGTCGGATCCAAGGGCCGTATCGCTCGAAGGAAGTGATATTTAGTTGGTTGGTATCATTCAGTTCATCGTTGGCAGCTGTCCAGAGCTACCGTGCAGCATGTCTACAGCCGGTAAAGTGATCAAGTGTCAAGCGGCCGTGGCCTGGGAGGCTGGCAAGCCTCTGTCGCTCGAAGAGATCGAGGTGGACCCGCCCAAAGCCGGCGAAGTGCGTGTTAAGATCACCGCTACCGGTGTATGCCATACTGACGCGTACACATTATCCGGCAAGGACCCTGAAGGCGTGTTTCCCGTGGTTTTGGGACACGAGGGCGGCGGTATCGTCGAGAGTATCGGCGAAGGCGTTACTACCGTGAAGCCAGGTGACCATGTCGTGCCTCTGTACGTCCCCCAGTGCAAGTCTTGTAAATTCTGCCTTAACCCTAAAACAAACTTGTGTCAGAAAGTACGTATCACGCAGGGTCAGGGCGTGATGCCCGATGGAACCAGGCGGTTTCGCTGCAAGGGACAAGAGCTATACCACTTCATGGGCTGCTCCACATTTAGTGAGTACACAGTTGTTCTGGAGATTTCCTTGTGCAAAGTAGCTGATGCCGCTCCATTAGATAAAGTATGTTTGCTTGGTTGTGGAGTGCCAACTGGATATGGAGCAGCTTTGAACACAGCTAAAGTCGAAGCAGGTTCCAACTGTGCCATCTTTGGATTAGGAGCTGTTGGTCTAGCTGTGGCCCTTGGATGCAAGGCAGCTGGAGCTAAACGCATCATTGGAGTGGACATCAACCCTGACAAATTTGAGGTTGCTAAGAAGTTCGGAGTGAATGAGTTTGTCAACCCCAAAGATTATGACAAACCAATCCAGCAGGTTCTGGTTGATCTGACTGATGGTGGCTTGGACTATACTTTTGAATGTATTGGCAATGTTAATACTATGAGGGCTGCACTGGAGGCTTGCCACAAGGGATGGGGAGTCTCTGTTATTATTGGAGTTGCTGGTGCAGGAGAGGAAATCAGCACTCGTCCATTCCAACTTGTCACGGGCCGCACTTGGAAGGGAACGGCTTTCGGTGGCTATAAGAGCCGTGACAGCATTCCCAAGCTTGTTGACGAATACCTGACCAAGAAGCTGCCTTTGGATGAGTTTGTCACGCACAATGTTCCCCTGAAGGAGATCAATAAGGCATTCCACCTGATGCATGCTGGCGAATCCATCCGTGCTGTTGTACAATTTTAGATTTAAGGATATCACAACTATTTTTCTAAGCATTTGTCTCTCCAAAGTTTGTACTTGCATTTAAAATGCAAATAAAATATTGAAATGTTGCAATTTATTTATTTTTTCTTTCAAACATTTAGAACCTTGTCTTTTTGTACCACTCATTTGTCTAAAACTTTTTCAATTACCTATAAGAAAAAAAAAACTGTTGTTATTTCATTCTAGTAATTAATTAATCGAAAAAAAGAGTAATGAAACAGTTTTTATTTCTAGAGAGGCTGCTCTTCAGGCTTCAGGCTTATTTGCTAAGCTAGTATAAATCATGGACATCAAAGGATGAACTGTTGTAGCCTAGGCCCTTCTACATACTCCAGAGAACTAGCATGCAAAATTTCATGATGATCGGTCCAGTAGTTACGGCGTGAAAGCGTAACCAACAAACTCGCATTTATAATATTACTTAGTTGGGATGCATTAGTAACTGACTGCTCTTCACACTTCAACCACTGAGATATATGAAATTTAGTATGGAGATAGTTTGAGGCCAGGGGAAGGACATAGGGTACCTTTCATCCTGGAAAATTGTTCCCTAAGGATCTCGCGGGCGGAGCCGCGGGCAAAAGCTAGTACCTCATATATTATATAATGGACTTATCACATCGAAAGGTATGTACATTCATTATCCTACTCAACCCATGACCTGATAAATGATAACATTATGTATAGATACATGAAAACCAATAATAATGTTATGACACAATCTGCCTATTATCAGCGGAGTACTGTAAACATGAGTAGGGACATGTACAATTGAGATCTATTACTTCAGAATTTTACGTCCTGCTTGCTTGAGAGGCCCGTCGCTGAAAAATACGGGCTCGGCAACCATAATGGATAGAGTCCACTGCGCGTTTCTTTCCTTTTTTAGGGTCCCGTAACCAATGGGTAAAAACGGGACCCTATTAACATCGCTCCGCTGTCCGTCTGTCCGCTTGATGATTTTCACAGATGATGTATTTCTGTTGCCGCTATAACAACAAATACAAAAAAAGTAGAATAAAATATATTTAAGGGGGCTCTGAACATACAACAAACATGATTATTTGCCGTTTTATAGATAACGGTACGGAAACCTTCGTGCGCCAGTCAGACTCGCACTTGGCCGGTTTTTTAAATTTCATTACCTACTTTTTGCTTTACTAAGTAAATCTCTCAGAAACAATACCTTTTCCGGGATAAATTGTACCCTATGTGAGTTGCCTTTTTTTGCCTGAATTGAGCTGAACCTTGTACGGCCGGCGGCCGGCTGCTTCGTGCGCCCGCCCGCTGTCTATGGCTGCGGACTTTATTTTAGGGATTTTTACGATTGGCCGATTAATCGGTTGTGAAAAGGCCGACTATTCGGCCGAGCCGATCACAGTGTCGGTCTATTCTTCTCTTCAAACTATAAACGGAAATTTTAAACGTTTAGTTTATTGAAGAGAAGAATATAGCTTTGGCCCGCGGCTCCGCCCGCGACAATGTCGGTCCCTCGGGAATAGTACTTTTTCCCGGGATAAAAGGTAGCCTATGTCCTTCTCCGTACTCCAGAGAACTTGTATGCAGAATTTCATGATGATCGCTTCAGTAGTTACGGCGTGAAAGCGTAACAAACAAACAAACTCACTTTCTCATTTATAATATTAAGGATGCTGTGTTTTCTTTGCAAGCAAGTAATTTTAGAGACTGATTATAAGGAAAGACTGCTTTGATTTAAGAACGTTTTAAAAATGTGTAAGATTTATAAAATAAAATTATTAAAAATTATAAAAAAATGATCTTCTAACTATTTCCTTCTACATATTTACATATTATTAAGATATATACATACAAAAAAAATTTAAGCCGGACAGTCGGCGCTTTTTGCCAAATATTCGCCGACTACCATACTGGCCGGATATTCGGCTTTACCTTTTACTATAAAGTTAGGTTAAGTAAAAGAAAGATTCATCAATAAAATAACATATATTTAATACATTTAAGTATAACAAAATATACATTTCAATATTAACATAATTTATGTGTGTTCAATAATATGCAGTATGTATGTATATCATATTACCATCAAGTATAACTCATGGACTAAAAATCACAATATTTCAAAATCAAGCAAATCAAAAGCCCCATAGGTAGGTATATACCCAATGCCCGATTTTGATGGCGCCTCTTCCGATCTCTAGGTATACAAGTCCATTTAAATTAAGTGTAAATATTTTAAGGGCTGGGTCCCATAGGTCTAAGAAACGCTTTAGTTGCAAATTTTAAGAAATCGACAAAATAGATTTTTTTTTAATTTTTAATAAAAAATAATTCTTTTTTTAATTCAAAATCAGCAGTTCTGACCGTCGAGGTCAGTGACCTAGTATCCATAGTAGATAGTAAAAAGTTGTTGGCCAAGAAAGTGTTTATTTGTACACAGGGTGTTTTTTTATTTTAAATGTCCAGGTGCCGATTTTTTTTATTTTGCTTCTAAAGCATTTTTCTAGCTTATGGGAGAAATATTTGCGCTTAATTTAATTTGACCTTATATACAAATATTGGCGCCTCCAGTATACCGGTGATTCTGAACTTTCTGGCAAAATTTAAAAAGAATTTGGCCCTCCCACACAAATTCACTTACCCAGCTGGACAAATTTTATTTAAAATATTGCCAAGAGGCTCTGAATCAGCCTGTAAGTTCGCCACTATTGGCGGCCCCCATGTCTCGGCGCCCCTGGGCTGTCTCCCTAACGCCACTACTGTTCAGACGTCAACTTCTTGTAATACTCCACGTAGCTGTCGCATTGTTCGCCTGTAACAGAAACACTAATATTAGAATGGCTATGTTTAAAAAACACTGTTTCCCCACGACTTCGTTCCCTATAAATCATAGCGTACGCTACTTGTGGGCTAAGGATTTTAACACGTTACCTCGTACGTCAATCTGTTGAGGCACTTCGAAATTATCCTAACTAATATTATAAATGCGAAAGTGAGTTTGTTTGTTTGTTTGTTACGCTTTCACGTCGTAACTACTGAACCGATCATCATGAAAATTTGTATACACGTTATCTGGGGTACGGAGAAGGACATAGGGTACATTTTATCCCGGCCCGGGAAAAAGTACTGTTCCCGAGGGATCCGCGGGCGAAAGCTAGTTGTGAAATAAAGAAACCTACATACAAACTTACTTATTTAGTTATATGAACAGTTAGGTAGGACACACTCATTTTTTGTTACTGATGTCATAAAAGTGGCAAATATGCATATATTTATCACGTCTTTTTTCCCTTGCGGGGTAGACAGAGTACAGGCCTTAAAGATTTAAAAAAAATGTATCATCCATCTGCAAACTGCAGAGCAATTCCTGTTCTTTTTAATGACGCAAAAATGGGTGTTATAAATGATCGCTATGTGTAGGTATGTCTGTTTTACACCGTACCACTTAAACGGGTTAACCGATTCGGATGCGGTTTTTGTATTTGTAAGCAGGATTTCTAACGAAGGTGCTTAGTAATGTTTTATCAAAATCGATCCAGTCGTTTACAAGATAGTGGGATTTTCAAGCCAGGAGTTGCCCAAAATGTTTTATTTTATATAAAACTTGTCTATTCTATGATCAAACAAAACTTATGCAATGAACAAGCACCGGAACTTTCGCTAAAATCGTTATTTAGTATTGTCGCGAAGCTCCCAGAACAGAATAGTCTAGAACTTTTCCGAACATCGTCTGTCGCGCTCATACATCTTCCATCCTGCTCACACATATGTATTCTATCCCGCTCATACACATACTCGAATATTCTGGAATGTTTTAGTTATCGGCCGTCGGGACCGGAAGTATATGGAACTTTCTAGATACCCATAAGTCAGTATATAAGGGAGCGGACGTGGCGATCGTTAATCAGTTTACCGCGAGTGTTCTTAGTGAGCTATACTAATACGAGTGATTTGTGTGCGACTGATAAGTGATAATTTATACGACCACAGCAACGGACCAGGACTACGAGTGCTTTGCGTTTTGGATATTCGACGTGTTGGAAGACCAGTCAGTGTTGGGATTCCGTAGTGAATAAATTCCCTCTGAAGAGTTTGGTGTTTTACTCCAAATCCTGAACCCTAACCACGTAACATTTGGTGTCAGAAGTGTGGGATTTGGAAATGCCAGTGTTGCCGAGGGACGAAGAAGATAAGGAAGGCGTCCGGACCCGGGCTCAACGTGCAATGGAGGCTACCGCAGCCGCCGCCCAAGTTGCATCCGCTCGACATGCGCCAGCCGCCCAAAACATCGCAGCCGAGCAACTGCAGCCCGTAGCCCCAGAGGTCGCAGCCGCCCAAGACATGGCAGCCGCCCAGGACATGGCAGCCGCCCAAGACATGGCAGCCGCCCAAGACATGGCAGCCGCCCAAGACAGGGCAGCCGCCCAAAATGTCGCAACCACCGAAGCCGTCACAGCCACCCAGGAAGTTACGGCCTCCCAAGAGATTGTCGCCGCCCAACAGATGCCAGCCGCCCATCATCAAGCCACGTTTCCTAGCCCCTCTTTCCAGGTTCCCACTCAAGCATCTTTTGATTTTGGTAGCTTGATGCAAATGTTGCAGTGCATAAATGAGAACCAGAGTAAACTGCAACGCATCAATGTGGAACTTAATGGAGAAATACAAAATATGCGGGATGAACAAAAGTGCACGATTGAGTGGGTATATTTCACAAAACATTTTCTGAAATAATTACAGAATTATCTATTTGCTAAAGTACTTCATAATATTACTTTTTAGTTTCAATTTATTTATGAACAAGCTGAAAGGGGTGTTTGTGTTTCTATAGGTCATGGACGTAAATGTACACCTTTTAATATATCAGGTTATGTAGTATGATTGACTGGATGAATGTCTTGCTGCAGAGTTGAGATAGCGATTATTAAAAGGAAATGTTGCTGTGTGAGCTGCATTGTTAAATGACAAAAATGCAAGTAACCATGATGAAAGCACGTGGACTTTTTAAATTGTACCAAAAAGCCCTGGTACGACGGCCGTACTTGGTGCAAGCTGTACAGACCGGCACTCTTATGGGCGCAGGAGACCTATTGTCCCAAACATTGATAGAAAATAAATCTTTTAAGGATATTGATTACAAGCGGACATTGCAGTTCTCATCAATTGGATTTTTTGTTGGAGGTCCCTGTTTGCGGGTGTGGTATGGAGTTTTGAACCAGTATATTGGCTCTTCTGGAAAGTCTGTTGCTTTAAAAAAGGTGTTTATTGATCAATGTGTGTTTGCTCCCATATTTCTTTATTTCATTCTGTCAGCTGTAGGAACCATGCAAGGCAAATCATGGGATCGTGTGAAACGTGATATCAATGCTGATTATGTTGATGTGCTAAAGTCAAACTATTTGATATGGCCATGGGTCCAACTAGTAAATTTCTACTATGTACCACTCCAGTATCAAGTACTTATTGTTCAAACTGTTGCTCTTTTTTGGAACTACTTCCTGGGCCGCGTATAAACAGCAGTTTCAAACTGTTGCCGCAGCAAATGGATGGACTAATGAACAGAGCCTGACAGCCCTCACCGTTGCACTGAAGGGCTCCGCTTTGACAGTATTAGAAGCACTACCTAACTCAGGTAGTGACTTCAAGGACTTGTTGGAGGCTCTTGAAGCAAGGAACGGAGAACGCCACTTAGAGCACGTATTCCGAGCCCAGCTTCGCGACCGAGTCCAGCGATCAGGCGAGGGGTTACAACAGTGGGCATTAGAGATCGAGAGGCTCGTAAGGAAAGCGTTTCCCTCAGAAGACCCCCGGATGGTGGAGAAAAATCTACTGCAAGCCTTCGTGGATGGAATTAAGAATTCAGAGGTAAGGGCTACAGTAAAGCTCCAACATCACACCTCGCTTAAAGATGCCCTTGCACACGCCCTTGAAGTGGAAGCGGTAAGACAAGATGTGCAAGTTCATAAATTGAGAGAAATTAACGAGATAAGCGAGGTAGTCAAGGCGGTTAAGGCCCCTTCAAAGAAGGATAATGGAAATGGGCCTATGTGCTGGAATTGTGGTGAAAGAGGCCATTTACAACTCAATTGCCGCAAAAAGAAACAGTTAAAGGAAGAGCTCAGGGAACAGCTTAAAGAAGAGATCAAGAAAGAGATTAAGGAAGACCTAAGCAATCAGTTTATGATCTCTCCTTTAAAGAAGCAGGGAAACGAGTAACAGCCAGGACTAAGGGGCGGGTACTGGCTGGCTCAGAAGAAGCCCCAGCAATAATCATCTCACAGGCAAGCAATGAAAATTGTCTGGCAATATGTGGTTCAGTGGATGGGAAAAACTGCAGGATAACAGTAGACACAGGTGCATCTAGGACTATAGTTAAGCCACATCTAGTGAAAGCGGCAAGGGGACGCAAGAACATCAACTGTCGGCTTCTTTCTGCTTCTGGCCAGCCAATACCTGTCCTAGGAGAAATGGCAGTTACGATGTACGTGGGAGAGACACCCTATACTCACAATGTCATCGTAGCTGAAATCATCGATGACTGCATACTGGGCTTAGATTTTATGAAGAAATATAATTGTGGAATTGATATCACGAATGGTGTTTTCAAGTGTGGTAATGAAGAAATCTTCATTCTTGGAGCTTCCACTGGAAAAGTAACCTGCCTTAACAAAATTGTTATTCCTGGACGAACACAGGCTCAAATAATGGTGAGACTGCCCACGACGGCTAAGAAAACAGAGGCAAAGAGATGTGTTTTGATTGAGGACACATTACACAAACCAACTGCGAGAGGACTCCTAACAGCAAGAACCTTAGTGCGTGGAAGCGATACTGCAGTGGTAAGAGTGGTTAACCTAGACTTCCATGAGGTCAGCCTCAATGAAGGAGATACTGTGGGAAAATGCGAAGAAGTTGTGTGGATGAGAAAGTGTCAATCAAAGCTGAGCTCAGTGTCACCTAACATCGCGAATAACTCTACAATTATTGATCTTCTGAAAGACAGCAAAGATAATCTGACTTTTAAGCAATACTCGGACGCAAAGAAGTCACTGTTGCGTTTTGCTGATATCTTCTCTTCGAAAGAAGAAGATCTTGGAAGAACTTCATTAGTTCAGCACAGGATTGACACTGGAAGCGAAAGACCTATTCGTCAGCGAGCAAGACGAATACCGATTGCAAAGGAGAAAGAAGTTGAAGAAATGTTGGAGGGCATGAAGAGAAATAAAGTTATAGAACCATCTGCAAGTCCTTGGTGTTCTCCTGTGGTTCTAGTTAAGAAGAAAGATGGCAGTACACGGTTTTGTGTAGATTATCGACGACTAAACGAGATCACTAAGAAGGACAGTTATCCGTTGCCCCGAATTGATGACACCTTGGATACTCTAAGTGGAATGCGATGGTTCTCTACTTTGGACCTAAAATCTGGCTACTGGCAGGTAGAAATACACCCAGAGGATAAAGAAAAGACCGCATTCTCAACTGGCAAAGGTTTATGGCAGTTCAATGTTATGCCCTTCGGATTATGCAACGCGCCGGCTACTTTTGAGCGACTTATGGAGTGTGTACTAGCTGGATTAGTAGGAGATGACTGCTTAGTATATTTGGATGATGTCATCATCATGGGCAGAGACTTTGATGATCATTTGCGGAATCTAGAGAAAGTCCTAAGGAAGATACGGGGAGCAAACTTAAAACTGAACTCAAAGAAATGTCATCTATTCAGGAACAAAGTAAACTACCTCGGTCACGTAATTAGCAGTGAGGGTGTACAAACCGATCCTGATAAAGTTGAAGCAGTGCAAAAGTGGCCTACCCCGAAGGACAAGACAGAGGTGCGAGCCTTCATGGGACTGTGCTCATACTACAGGAGATTTGTCAAAGGATTCTCAGAGGTTGCTAAACCTTTACACCGTTTGACAGAAGACAAACGACCTTTCTTCTGGGACGAGACTTGCGAGAATTCCTTCCAAAAATTGAAGGAAAGTTTATGTAAAACTCCAATTTTGGGATATCCACAGACTGATGGTCAATTCATCGTTGACACAGATGCAAGTAACACAGCTATTGGTGGAGTGTTATCTCAGAAACAAGGTGACGCAGAAGTTGTAATAGCTTACTTCAGTAAATCTTTGTCAAGGCCTGAGAGGAACTACTGCGTTACACGGAAAGAACTCTTAGCTGTGGTAAAAACGCTGCAACATTTCAACAAGTATCTCATCGGCAGAAAGTTTAAACTGAGAACTGATCATGCTGCTTTGAAGTGGTTGCTTCAGTTTAAAAACCCGGAAGGTCAAGTTGCTCGTTGGATTGAACAACTCCAAGAGTTCGACTTTGTTACTGAACATCGCAGTGGAAAGTCACATGGAAATGCTGACGCGCTTTCAAGAAGGCCATGCTCAGAAGATTGTAAACACTGTGTCAAACAGGAGTCTAAAGAAATCGCTGTGAAATTAACAAGGGCGAGTCCGCCGGGACCATGGGATGACGCGATCTTCAGAGAAGCTCAGGAGGATGATGAAGACATAAGGCTTATTATTGCATGGAAGGAACGCGGAGCAGAAAAACCTAAATGGGTAGAAGTTGCACCTACAAGCCCAATCACCAAAGCTTACTGGGCTCAATGGGACAGTTTTGTCTTGGAGGACGGAATACTTTACCGTAAATGGGAAAAACCAAATGGCAAAGAGTTTCACCTACAAGTAGTTGTTCCAAGAGCTAAAGTAAAAGACGTTCTTCGTGAAGTCCACGATGGGGTGTCCGGCGGACATCTTGGCGTCAAGAGAACATTAACAAAGATACGAGAAAGGTTCTACTGGCTCAACTGTCGAGAAGACGTGGAGGATCGGTGTCGCAAATGTACCATATGCGCTGCTGTGAAAGGGCCATCGACAAGAAATCGCGGTAACCTCAAGCTCTACAACGTTGGTGCACCCTGGGAACGCATTGCAGTTGATGTGGCAGGACCATTTCCTATAACTGAGTCGGGAAATAAATACTTCATGGTGGTAATGGATTACTTCACCAAGTGGCCTGAAGTATTTGCCATACCTAACCAGGAAGCTGCAACAGTAGCCTCCAAATTAGTTGAGGAAGTGATATGCCGGTTCGGTGTGCCCTTGGAAATCCACTCCGATCAAGGACGGAACTTCGAATCACAACTATTTCAAGAAATCTGTAAGATTTTAGGAATGCACAAAACAAGGACCACGCCATATCATCCTCAGTCAGATGGCATGGTGGAACGCTTTAACCAGACGCTGGAGAGGCATTTGGCGAAATTGGTTGATAACCATCAAAGAGACTGGGACAAGTACATACCGCTATTTCTCCTCGCTTACCGGACTTCAGAACACGAAAGCACAAGAGTGAGCGCTTTTATAAATTTTGGCAGAGAACTTCGGTTACCGGTAGATTTGCTAACGGGAAGACCACCAGAAGTTTCTCACACTGTAACAGATTATGTCTCGGATCTTCGGGAAAGAATGCGACATGTATATGACCTAGTTCGGGAAAACGGGCTGCAAGCAAGCGAGAACATGAAAACTAGATACGACCGAAGAGCAAATATGAGTGGCTATGAAGAAGGAGCTTTAGTGTGGCTTCACAACCCAATACGCCGCAAAGGAAAATCTCCAAAGCTGCAGACGAGATGGGAAGGGCCATATAAGGTGATCACCCGCATGAACGATGTGACATATCGCATTCAACGACAACCAAGAGGAGCATTCAAAGTGGTGCATGTGGACCGCTTAGCACGTTATCATGGCAGCAACAGTGACGCTCGGGACGAGCGTCTCTAAGAAGGGGGCAGTGTCGCGAAGCTCCCAGAACAGAATAGTCTAGAACTTTTCCGAACATCGTCTGTCGCGCTCATACATCTTCCATCCTGCTCACACATATGTATTCTATCCCGCTCATACACATACTCGAATATTCCGGAATGTTTTAGTTATCGGCCGTCGGGACCGGAAGTATATGGAACTTTCTAGATACCCATAAGTCAGTATATATGGGAGCGGACGTGGCGATCGTTAATCAGTTTACCGCGAGTGTTCTTAGTGAGCTATACTAATACGAGTGATTTGTGTGCGACTGATAAGTGATAATTTATACGACCACAGCAACGGACCAGGACTACGAGTGCTTTGCGTTTTGGATATTCGACGTGTTGGAAGACCAGTCAGTGTTGGGATTCCGTAGTGAATAAATTCCCTCTGAAGAGTTTGGTGTTTTACTCCAAATCCTGAACCCTAACCACGTAACAGTATGTAAGGTCAAGGGCGCTAGGGGCAAACGTTGGCGAAAACCTAATCAGCAGCGGCAAAAAATACAGGCGCAGGGCACCATGATTTCAATTAGTTGCACCGTCGTCATCATTTAGGGATCAAATTCTTTAACACCTAGTTATTTTGGCGGCAGAAATTATCATACATTCTTATCACTGCAAAAATTGTTTTAAAACATATCAGCCAATGGCACTTTCTCGTCCAATTATCGTATTTTTATTGTTGGTATGCCCGAATAATCTTATCGTTTTTACCTACTAACCCATACAAGCAATGCACCCGGGTTTCTCACGTGCGGCCATAAACGTTATCAATAATAATCTCCATAATGCAATAGTACAACATAAAATTTTAATGTTATCAGCAGTTTTATTCATATAGAACTTGGCATTATTCGAATCTGGCGTTTATCGGATCTGACATTTGTAGGTAGAGTCCGACATTGATAGAATCGGGTGTTTTAAACTCGTATGACTTTTGTGCGTCTCCGTGGCGCAGTGGTTAACATGCCAGCCTGCGACACGAGGGCCCCGGGTTCGATCCTCGGTCAGGTCAAGATGAAAAATGTTTTTTTTCAGATTGGGCCTTGGATGTTTATCGATATATTTTTTTTTAAATATAGAATCGTTGAGTTAGTATCCCATAACACAAGTCTCGAACTTACTTTGGGGCTAGCTCAATCTGTGTGATTTGTCCGTATATATTTATATTTAATATTTATTTGTGATATTATTTGTGAATCGTCGCTAGTGGTCGAGCTGAGCGGACGCGTACATTGATAATTACAAAGTTATTACTAAAAAATAAATCCCGTATACAGGGAGTTTGCACTTAAACAACATAGAATTACGGCGTAGTCTGCAAGTGACGAAGATGGCACATAACACCTATTGCTTCTACATGGAATAACCAGTTTAACACCTGTCCGAGACGCAGGTAATTAACACATTCATATTTCGCTCTTGTGCGTACACGCTTTGCGCACTTACACCACTGCATGTATAGACCCCCGCCAGACGAGTCGCAGTGACGCTGATCTGCTATCCCACTTCATCAACACGTTTACAACGCGATTGTCATCGCTTCCCATTTCGCTCACGCACTGGTTTGCGAACTCGTAAACAATATGAGTTTACACAAGCCGTCGAATAGCGGGTTAACTACAAGCGGAAGCGAATCGAATTCGAATCCTGATTTATCTTCACTAAGCAGAGATGAATACCATGTAACTCAAAGAGTTAAGCGCAAGGTATCTGAATGCGGTTTTGAAAACAATATCTCAAATCAATTAAGTGATTTTAAAAATGAAATAATGTCATTTTTCAAAGATTTTGCTAAAAGCCAAAATGAAAACGTTTTAAAAATTCAACAAGAACTGAAGGAAATGAAAGAAGATTACAAAAGCATTAAAATGAGTAACGAAAATTTGGTACAAGAAAATAAAAAATTGTTTACCGAAATTACCACATTAAAATCGGAAAATATTGAAATTAAAGACAGACTTAAAAACGTCGAATTAGCAATAGATCAGAGTCCATCCTCGACAGAAAAACGCTCTCAGCAACCGCTTTCACCAAAATCGCTACCGCTTAATCACGAAAACCTCATACTGGAATTAAACGAGCGTCAACAACGAGAAAAAAATATCGTACTGTGGGGTATTAGCGAGTTGAATGATAAAAGCTACTCATCGAGGCAAAACTATGATCACGAGCGAGCTACGGAAATAATAAGTAACATCTGTCCAGATTGCCCTAAACCACTAAAAACCATGCGTGTGGGAAAATACGATCCAATAAAAAGTCGCCCAATAAAAATATTTTTCGAAAACACAGCGGCGGTCAAATCATTGTTACGCAACAGAAACAAGCTAGACGACCAATTCCGGCTTTATGCGGACCAAACGCCTAGTCAACAAAGTTACTTTAAAAATCTTAAGGAGGAATTAAAACGAAGAGAATCTGATGGTGAAACTAACCTCATGATTAAGTATTACAGAGGCGTACCTAAGATAGTCTATAAACCGCCAAAAAACTCAAAGTAGGGTCTACACGGATGTCAAAAATAACGAAAAAAATTGACCGGCAAACTACACCGTTTCATACACAAGAGGAATGTCGTCATTCTATAGTATCAAACTATCAAGATATCTGCACAAACATATCTTCAATAAGAATTTTTTACGCGAACTTTCGCAGTATACGCACGGCGGGTAAATTCGACGAATTGTTATGCACTATTGGGTCTTTCGGTACCATTATACATGTAATTATAATAACAGAAACATGGTTAAAAGACGAAGCTGATGCAAAATTATACTCCATAGACAACTATACGCATATATACAACTACAGAAAAGACCAAAAGGGTGGGGGTGTCTCAATTTTTGTGCATGACAGCGTAAAGCATGAATTAACGGAAGAGATTTATGACAATGGGATCCATTATCTTTGGGTTCATCTCCATCAGTTTGCACTAAGCCTTGGAGCTGTATACAATCCAGACGGAAAAAACTGCACAAGATTACTAGAAAAATTAACACCCCAACTCGAGAAGCGAAAGAGAAGTGTCTTAATTGGTGACTTCAATATTAATCTATTAACTTCAGAACGTGACACTCGAGACTATCAGAGCACTCTTCAGGAATGCGGATACACCACTGTCAATAAAATTCATCCAGATTACTACACGAGATACACCTCAAAAACTCTTTTGGACCATGTAATCACAAATATAGATCCAGAACTTTTCTTTCTTGCTTTGATTGATTCACCTATATCTGATCATCGACAAATATACCTAGAAATAAGAAAATCAACACCAAAAAATAATAAAAAACGCATACAATATCACAGTTTAGACTATAAAGAATTATTTAACAACGCAACAAAATCACAGACAGATAATAAAGAAAAAGACTTTCACAAACTACAATCCTTTATAAAACAGCAGGTGGACAGCAACAAAACGCTCAAAAGCAAAATATTAAACCTACCTCGTGAAGACTGGATTAATAAAAATGTTATAAACGGAATTGCCGACCGAAATTTGTTATGGAAATTATTAAAAGAAGATCCAGAAAATGAAGAACTGAGAAAGAAATTTAAAGAAGAAAGAAACAAAATCAGGACAATGATAAAAGATAGCAAAACTAAATATTACTTAGAAGAATTCATTAAATGTAGTAAAAGTCCTAAAGATATGTGGAAGTTGATTGATAGCCTTGCAAAGAATAAATGTAAAAATAATTGTGTTCCCTCTAAACTAATCGTTAATTCAAAAGAAATAACTGACCTAGTAGATATTTGTGAGGAATTCAATAGATATTTCTCTTCAATCGGGGAGACACTATGTAATAAAATTCCGAAAAAATACCATAACAATCTTACGTATACTCTCTCAAATAATTGCCCAAACCCGGATAAAGAACTATCAATTTTTGAACCATGTACAAAAGATGAAGTCTCTAAAATAATAGATAATTTAGATTCCAATACTAGTACTGGTATTGACGGTATTAGTTCGAAGGCTATAAAATGCATTAAAGACATTATATTAGAAGATTTAGTCGATTGTATCAACAAATGTTTATCAGAGGGCTGTTTCCCTGATGATCTCAAAGTAGCTAAGGTTTGTCCAATATACAAAGCAGGAACCAAGTCAGATCCGGGTAACTACAGACCGA
This sequence comes from Elegia similella, assembly GCA_947532085.1. Lineage (NCBI taxonomy): Eukaryota > Metazoa > Arthropoda > Insecta > Lepidoptera > Pyralidae > Elegia > Elegia similella. The sequence continues at coordinate 1,997,570 of OX383939.1, forward strand.
TATCTGTACTACCGATCTTATCAAAAATAATTGAACGAGTCCTTTATACTAGATTAAATGAATATTTAAATTCTTTTAACCTCATTACAAAATACCAATATGGATTTCGCCCTCAATCAAGTACATTGTCAGCTGCTATAGACCTAGTCACAAAAATTAAAAGTAACATAGATCAAAAACATATAAGTTTGGGAGTGTTCATTGACTTGAAGAAAGCATTTGACACCGTTTGTCACCAAATACTTCTTCAAAAACTAAAAAGCATCGGTGTTACTGGGCAGGCTTATAAAATTCTAGAATCTTACCTAACAAATAGAGTACAAGTAATAAAAATAGAAGATAACACTAGTACACCCCATAAAATAAATTTTGGTATTCCCCAAGGCTCTATATTAGGTCCTTTATTGTTCCTAATATATATTAATAACATATCTGATATAGGCTTAACTGGACATCTAACTTTATATGCAGATGATACCTGCCTGTTCTATTTTGGACACTCTGTAGATGAAGTAATGACTGAGGCCCAAAATGACCTGATCAAATTTAACATGTGGTGCCAGTGTAATTTGCTGACTATCAACGCAACTAAATCTTCATACATGGTATTTGCGGCTAAAAACAAAAATCTAACTACACACAAAATATTGACCATAAATAATGATGTACTGAATAAATCACACGAAGAAAAATACTTAGGCCTTATACTTGATGATAAGTTAACCTGGATACCACATCTTCAACATATCCGTAACAAACTAATCGCAGTCACTGGTGCTTTGCGTAAAATGGCTAGTTGCGTTCCTGACAAGGTCAAATTGACAATTTATAACTCTCTAGTGAAGTCTCATTTAATTTATTTGATAGAAGTATGGGGGTGTGCTGCTAAATCTAACTTAATAAAATTACAGCGAGCACAAAATCAAGTCATAAAAGTACTTTATGGTTACAATTATTTAACATCTACTGAAACATTATATAAAAAAACTAAATTACTTAATCTAATTCAACTATATACATATCACATATGTGTCTTAATATGGAAAATAATGAATAAAAACATACATACTAATATTACATTTACTAAACGTTCTCATACACATAACTTAAGAAAAAAGAAGTTGATTGTAGTAAAAGCTCCACGGACAAATTATGGCAAAAAGAGTATATATTACGAGGGAGCACAGTTATTTAATAAATTGCCACAAGAAGTAACCGGATGTAGAACCCTATCGTTATTTAAGAAGAAATTATTTAACTTTGTAAGTAAAAAAATTTAATCTAGACACTATGTAGACCTAATTTATCTCACTCGTTACACTAGCATAATTAACTTTTAGTAAATTATAAAATATTGTTAAATCTCATGTAAGCGAACTATGTTCTTTTGAGAAATAAAGATTCTTTAAACCCATATATATTTTAAAAAAAACCATTTGGTGAACGTTAAATTACACATTATTATTTACAACATTATTACTGTTGTGACATCAATAACTTACTTAGAGCTAAGTTTACGCCGCTTCCAAGGCGGAGTGCAGAAGAAGCGGCAACAAACTGCATGGTGCATTTTCTCCAAATGACATCAACTTACAATCTACGACATACTTAGAACTAAATGTGTGGACTTGAGCTTACATTGTAATGTCATGCTGATATTTCGGGCTGCGGAATGTCAGGCTAATATTTTTATTATTCTTTGCTACGAGCGCTCATATTTTTATTTTACGTATTTTACGTACGATAATCAACGAAATACCTACTCGCACAATATAGACCGGCGGCCGGTGGCAGGACTTCCTACCTCATAAGATACCCGAATGAGACTAGAATGTAGTGAAAGTAGGTGCTTTGGAGGTGGGGGCCAGGTAGGGTTGCCACTCCCTAACCTGGAAGAACCATAAAAAAAAAGGTGTCGAAAACGTCAATTTTGGCCAAAAATTATCTCATCAGATACTCGAACGGGAGTTTGACGTAGTGAAAGATATCCTTATGGAGAGGTGAACCAGCTAAGGTTGCCTGCGGCAACCCTGGAAGAAGTCCAAGTTCAGCCACCCTGAAGGGGGCGATTTTTCATGGTAATTTATCTCATAAGATACCTCAATGAAACTAGTGCCCGATGTTAGTTCTGAGGGTCGGGACTGCGAATAAAATAGGTTGCCTGCGGCAACCCTGGAAGAACCCATGTTCAGGCACGGTTAAGACGTGGAATTTAAAAATTAAAGAAATAAAAAAATCTCGGAACCATATCCAAAAGCACTGCAGGATTACGATCGTAATATTATTTTTAACCGACTTCAAAAAAATAGGTTTTTAATCCAATGTTCAATATATTCTCTAAAACTTTTAATTGCATTGTAACTAATATTAACTGATGTTTCATATTACATTTGATTTAGTGTAAGTTCCATCAAAATCGGTTCAGTAGTTTTCGAGATATAGGCTAATACGTATAACTGTGCAATTTTTTTTAATCTCATATAGTACATGAATGAAACTAGTGCCCGATGTTAGTTCTGAGGGTCCGAACTGCGAATAAACTAGGTTGCTTGCGGCAACTCTGGAAGAACCCATGTTTAGGCACATTTAAGACGTGGAATTTGAAAATGAAAGTAATAAAAAAAATCTCGGAACCATATCCAAAAGCACTGAAGGATTACGATCGTAATGTTATTTTTAACCGACTTAAAAAAAATAGGTTTTTTAATCCAATGTTCAATATATTCTCTAAAAGTTTTAATTGCATTGTAACTAATATTAACTGATGTTTCATATTACATTTGATTTAGTGTAAGTTCCATCAAAATCGGTTCAGTAGTTTTCGAGATATAGGCTAATACGTATAACTGTGCCATTTTTTTAAATCTCATATAGTACATGAATGAAACTAGTGCCCGATGTTAGTTCTAAGAGTCCGAACTGCGAATAAAATAAGTTGCCTGCGATAACCTTGGAAGCACCCATGTTCAGGCACATTTAATACGTTGAATTTGAAAATTATAGTATTAAAACAAATCTCGGAACCTTATCCAAAAGCACTGCAGGATTACGATCATAATGTTATATTTAACCGACTTCAAAAAAAAAACAGGTTTTCAGTCCAATGTTCAATTTATTCTCTAAAACTTTTAATTGCATTGCAACTAATATTAATTGATGTTTCATTTTGTATTGGATAAATTATATTTAATTACCCACATATGTTCATAATAATTATAATAAATATGTCTGTAGTCTAGGATAAACATTTCAACACAATTGTTTTTTGTTATGAAATAAATGAATTGAATTGAATTCACATTACATTTGATTTAGTGTAAGATTCATCAAAATTGGTTCATTAGTTCTCAAGATATAGGCTAATACGTATAACTGTGCCATTTTTTATCTCATATAGTACATGAATGAAACTAGTGCAGGTTGTTAGCACTGACGATCCTGTATATGAATAATTGCCAATCCGTAATCTGGAACAATCCAAGTTCGAGGATGAACTTGGATTGTTCCAGGTTACGGATTTATAAGTGGAATTTGAAAATTAATCATTTAAAAAGGAAGTTGGAATCATATTCAAAAGCAATGCGAGATTAAGATTGCGATTCTTTTCAACCGACTTCAAAAAAGTGAGGTTATCTTTTCCATAGCCTATTGGTTATGTTAATTTTACTTGTTTTATATTATTTTGGTTTAACTTGTTGCCAGTTGCATTAAACTAGGTTAGTAGTTTTCGAGTTATAAACAAATACGTCTTAGTGTAACCTTTTAGCTTATACGGAACATTTGTCTCCGTGATAAATCAACTTTCTATGTCTACAGAGGCAATAAACGATATAAGAGCATTATTTATATGTGAATTACGGGTTACTCACGTACGAAGTCAGCTACAGGCCGACATGTTTCAACCTCATCCGGAGGTCTTCCTCAGGGCGAATGTGAACCGAGACGCGCGCACGGAGTCGTCCCGATTCGCACTGACACTAGTGACGAGCGACGCGGCATGCGTGGGCGGCGCGGGCAGCGCGGTCCGCGGCTCGCTGAGCTCTCTGTGACAGTGCTGGGGTTGATGGGGGTTGCTGATGTTCTGCATTGATGATTCCCGTAGCTTTTCTGGGATCCCCATTTGCGTCTTCATCATCATCATCAGTGGCTGACATTGCGCGTACGTGAAAAGAGCTCACTGTGTCAAGTTCTGCTGGCTGAACATGGCTTCTACTGTCCGTTTTCTGAAGCAATGGTTTCCAGGTGACGGGTAAGCTCCAACCTCCATCGCGATTGAAATTCGGGCGTTTACTAATCTCTATAGCTTCTCGTATTTTACGAGGGACAAAGCTTTTCTCTCTCGCTAAGACTTTAGCTTTGTCAAAGCGGATGTAATGCGTAACATCCGACTCTATCGCGTGCTCGGCGATGGCTGACCCGGTGCTGTCCAATTTCTTCAGACTCCGTATATGCTCATGCAGCCTTGTTGACACATTTCGTCCTGTCTCTCCCACATAGCTCTTTCCACAGTCGCAAGGGACTTCATACACACCAGGCACATTAAGTGGATCTCTGTCCTTTCGCCCACATTCGCCCTGAGGAAGACCTCCGGATGAGGTTGAAACATGTCGGCCTGTAGCTGACTTCGTACGTGAGTAACCCGTAATTCACATATAGATATAAGAGCATTTCAGACATTATTCTCGCCACACCCGGTGTTGCGAATAAGTTTAACAACTGGCGAGTAGAAGCAGATCTGCTACCTTTGCCTGACTATAGAGCCATGACCATGGAACTGGTATATGTGAATTAAATGATACAACAACAATCCCCCCAAAATACTAGTACAAGGAAATACCAAACAGCGAAAGCTAACTAGACTATATTTGAAAAGAATGTTAGAGGAAAAGTCCTAGCAGATCAAATAACCTAGTACTCAATCAGCCGTATTAAAGATAGGGAAGGCCATGATGACCTGGTGGCCAGATACTCGGAGATTGTAACAAGGGCTCGCGAAGCATCGATTCCCAAACTTAAGCCTAAATCGAAGTGTAAATTAATAAAGTGGTGGAACCCGCTACTGGCTGAGATGAAAGCTGTTAAAAGAAAGAGAACATCTGAGAACGGCTTATAGGATTGTAAAAGCGTGTGGACTGGTGGAGAAGGACAGACTAATGAGAAATCCAGACGGAAGCGGCCTTTTGTGTCCAGAAAAGTCCGCAGAACTGCTGGCTGAAACCTTTTATCCAACCGACACATAGGCGAGGCTTCTTGAGTCATTGCTTAGAATGACTCAAGAAGCTTCGCAGCGATACGAGAAGAAGCCGAAAACATTGTATGGGCCCTGGATACCGAAACGCTCATCTCGATGCAATGTAACCGTTTCGTATGTACGAGCTTCTTACAGTGCTGAATGGAATGAGCCCAAGAGAGGCCCCGGGACATGATGGCTTCACAGCTAATATCTGCACCCATGCACTTATGGCTTGTCCCGAGGTTATGCTTGCCCTATATAACGCATCCTTACGCCTCGGATATTTCCCCAGAACCTGGAAAAGAGCTGTTATAAAAACAATACCCAAACCCGATAAGGAGGACTACTTCGCACTCACAATCGTAAAGGAAGCCTAAAACGGGAAACAGATGGCATTAGTCATATCACTGGACATTGAAGGGGCATGCGACGGGTTGGAGAGGTCTCATTGATGTTTATGAGTTTTGTTTTTTATCTTGTATTGCCTAAGTCGCCTCTTACGACATCCATGGGAAGATTTGGAGTGGTCCTATTCTACTCTGCCGGAAACTATCGTAAACCGTAGGCTATCGTAAACCACACGGCTAAAAACTGTATAATAGAAGGCAAACATAACCATTTTGATTCGAAAAGAAGAAGATTGGGACTGGGTATGGAGTTGACACATGAAAATACATTGAGAGCATTTGCAGACAACCAACTAAGGAAAACGCTGTTGGACTACTGTAGACGAGTCATACGATGTGTAGCCCGGGCGAACCGGGAAAAATATTTAATGTTTATATATAAATTATTAAATAATTAACATAACCAATAGGTTATGGAAAAGAAAACCTCAGTTTTTTGAAGTCAATTAAGAAACATCGCAATCGTAATCTCGCCTATTATTATATTATATATTAAATATGGTTTCAACTTCTTTTTTAAATGATTAATTTTCAAATTCCACGTATAAATCCGTAACCCGGAAGAATCCAAGTTCATCCCCGAACTTAGATTGTTCCAGGTTACGGATTGGCAACCTATTTTATTCATATACAAGATCGTCAGTGCTAACATCGGGCACTAGTTTCATTCATGTACTATATGAGATTTAAAAAAATGGCTCAGTTATAGTATTAGCCTATATCGCGTGAACTACTGAACCGATTTTGATGGAACTTACACTAAATCAAATATAATATAAAACATCAATTAATATTAGTTACAATGCAATTAAAAGTTTTAGAGAATATATTGAACATTGGATTGAAAACCTATTTTTTTTGAAGTCGGTTAAAAATAATATTACGATCGTAATCCTGCAGTGCTTTGGGATATGGTTTCGAGATTTTTTTTATTACTTTAATTTTCAAATTCCTCGTCTTAAATGTGCCTGAACATGGGTTCGTCCAGAGTTGCCGCAGGCAACCTATTTTATTCGCAGTTCGGACCCTCAGAACTAACATCGGGCACTAGTTTCATTCATGTACTATATGAGATTAAAAAATTTTGCACAGTTATACGTATTGGCCTATATCTCGAAAACTACTGAACCGATTTTGATGGAACTTACACTAAATCAAATGTAATATGAAACATCAGTTAATATTAGTTACAATGCAATTAAAAGTTTTAGAGAATATATTGAACTGGTATTTTCGTGAAAGGGAGATGAAGTGGAAGCACGCTTACCGCTCGTATCGCGTTGGCGTGGGCGCCTAGGTATCTGCGGCGGCCGGGATGGTTATTGTTTCTTTCTTCAGTCTTCACCTTCTTTCACTCCGGTCTAGACACCGGTGATGCTGACCGATATCGCGGCGGTTGACGGGACAGGTTATTGAAACGCGTGTCGACCGAACGGCGGCGGAACTCGAACAGAACGATCAGTCAGAGCTGACGTCTCGGGTTTTGTTGGTTTACCCTCATATGCGTGCATAAGGAAATATGACAGGAAATATGAGGGTAGATGAGGATGATGGGACTACTACCTATGCATAAATAACTAACATAAGCCGCCCCCCAAAGAGCTGCTAAGCTCTTTGTGTTAATTCTAAAGTTGATGAAGCTGATTTTCCATATTTTTTAAGATTACTTAAGGTGATTTTCCATATTTTTAAGTTGAGTTTATATTAATGAATTGAAATAATACTAAATTATAATCTAAGTTACCTATTGCTAAAAAGGGTTTGATAGAAAGTTCAATTTAATTTGTACCGGTATTATCTACTGGCAAGGGACAGACCTTGCTCACAGATCGAAGACATGTACCAGTTTTTGTTCTCAACTCTACCACGCGGACAACACCGTCGGCTCCAGGATGGAGCTTGAGCACACGACCTTTTAGCCAGCGCAAAGGTGGCGCTTGATCATTTTTTATGAGAACTAAGTCTCCGATTTTTAGGTTGTCAATAGAGTTGTGCCATTTGGCTCTTTGTTGCAGGTGGCGAAGGTACTCAAGCCGCCATCTCTGCCAAAAATGTTGTGCTATAGCTTGAATAAGTTGCCAACGGTTGAGTCGAGACATTGGAGTCTGATCGTAGTCGTATTCCGGTAGACAAACTAATGGCTGTCCTATCAAAAAATGTCCAGGAGTTAGTGCTTCAAGGTCGTGCAGGTCGCTCGACATTGGGCATAACGGCCTGGAGTTTAGAACGCTTTCAATCTTCGCAAAAACAGTTACGATTTCTTCGAAGGTCAGCACTTGTTCTCCGATTGTTCTTTTTAAAAGTAGTTTAGCTGATTTGACCGTAGATTCCCATAGTCCCCCCATGTGGGGACTATAAGGTGGGTTCATGTGCCAATTGACCCCCATTTTAGCCAAAGCGTCGCCTATTTCACCTTCCTTAGAGGTAAGAAAGGCCTCTACCTCTGACAAATATCGCTTCGCGCCTTGGAAATTCTTCCCACAATCAGAATAAACGTCTGAGGGCAAGCCACGCCTAGCCGTAAATCTGTCAAAGCATGCAATGAATGCATTGGTGGACAAGTCGGAAGTTACTTCCAAGTGGACAGCCTTAACAGCGAGGCAGATAAAGACACATAGGTAGGCCTTGCGCAGCTTAGCATTCCTGATTGTGGATACCTTGATATTGAAGGGACCTGCGAAATCAATGCCGATTTTCGAATAGGGACGTGATTGACGAATGCGATTAGGCGGCAGGCTGCCCATCAGAGGCTCGAGAGGTTGGGCCTTGAAGCGATGACAATTGTGGCACAGATAAACTCTATGACGCACAATGCTTCTAGCAGATAATATCCAAAATCTTCGGTGAAGAATACTGAGCAAAATGGAGGGTCCAGCATGAAGATGCGTTTGATGATAGAAATCAATCAAGATATTAACAAAATGATGTCGCTTTGGCAGCAAGAGTGGATGCTTGGTAGCGAAAGGTAAGTCGGAATGCTGGAGCCTTCCTCCTACGCGGATAGAACCATCGGAATCGATGAAAGGATTTAATCGCGCTATGGCTCCCTTCAAACGCAGCCCTTTATTAAGATGAGAGATAATATCCGAAAATGCCTCATCCTGTACCAGCTTGATGACTCTACCTAGAGCACCTTCCAACTCTTGGACTGACAGGCGTCCAATCATTTTATTTTGTCGATTACGCGAGTTGTGGATAAAACGAAAGCACCACGCAACTGTGCGTTTTAAACGAGAGAGAGAACTGAACCTTGACAGAAGAGACTCTGAAGGTTCTGTCTTTTCAGAGATATCAACATCCGCGGTGAGATACGACGATGCACTTGGTTTAAGTCCGGGTAAATTTTCACATGCGTCAGTGACGTTAACTGGCCACCTTGACGGATCGTCCTTACACCATGCAGGACCCCACCATAATTGGTGGTGAACGATGTCCGAGGGAAGCATCCCTCGACAAGCGCAATCAGCGGGATTGAGCGCTGACGGCACGTACCGCCATGTAACGTTGGGGATAAATCCGTTTATTTGAGAGACTCTGTTCGACTCAAAGGTTTGTAACCTATGAGGAGGAGTCTTGAGCCAAGCAAGGGCGATTGTAGAGTCGCACCATACGATTGTGTCAGCAATGGGAATACATTTGCCGAGCACAGCAGAGACGTGATTGAGCAGTTTAGCGAGCAGAACGCATCCACAGAGCTCGAGCCTTGGAATGGTAAGCTTCTGTTTAATGGGAGAAACCCGCGATTTCGATAAAAGAAGATGGACCTTGACATCGGTATGAGATGATTGGACTCTAAGATAAACTACAGCTGAGTAGCCCTTCTCAGAAGCGTCGCTGAAACCCATGAGATCACACCGAATGTCTCCTTGACCAAGCACGAATCTCGGAAGGCTAGGCAACTTCAAACACGCAAAACCTTCGACAAAGCACTTCCACAGTTTGGAAATGTGCTCCGGAAGAGCGTCGTCCCAGGATACGTTGTCGAGCCACAACTGCTGCATGATGACTTTCGCGTAGAAAGTTATCGGAGCGAGATAGCCACACGGGTCGTAAATCCGTGCGACACTTGAAAGAATTTGGCGTTTGGTACTACATTCCCCTATGTTTGAAACGTGAAAGATGAAACTATCTGTTTGAGAATTCCACTCCAACCCTAAGACCTTGAAAATCTGATCACCTGATTCTTCGAATCGAAAAGGCTGCTCGTGATGATCAGATGGATAGCTTTCTAGAAGCTCGTCATAATTGCTAGCCCACTTTCGCAGCTGAAAGCCTCCCTGAGCCAGAGTCTCTACCACTTGCCTTTGTAGATCTTTAGCGGACTCTACATCGTGGCTGCCGCTGATGACGTCATCAACAAAAGTATCCTCGCGTAGGACTCTAGCAACCTCGGGTTGGTTAGACTGATTCAGACTGGCCAACTCTTGAATGACTCGCATCGCGAGATAAGCGGAACTAGAGACGCCATAGGTGACGGTAGTGAGTTCGAACTGCTGCAAAGGCTGATCAGGCGATTCTCTCCAAAATATGGTCTGGTACACGCAGTCTTCATCGTGCATGCGCACCTGTCTGTACATCTGTTTAATGTCACAAGTGAAAACGACAGCATGGGTCCTAAAACGCAAAATAATGTCCTCTACATTCTGCTGGAGCTTGGGACCGGGCAGCAACACGTTATTTAAAGAAACTCCAGATGAGCTGGGTGAAGATGCATCAAAAACCGCTCGTAGTTTAGTAGTGCTGCTGCTCTCCTTTAGGACTCCGTGATGCGGAATGTAGTAGCGATTCTTGGACAAGGGACCAAAGACTGGTCGCATGTGACCGGCTTGTTGATAATCTGCCATGAATGCTCTATACATGGTACGCAGCTTCTCGTTCTTCATGAGCTTGCGCTCCAAATTATGAAAGCGCTTTAAAGCGTTAGAGTGAGTCTCACCTAAGGGTTGGTAGGAGTTGCGAAATGGAAGACGAACGATAAACCTGCCGGTAGAGTCACGAGAATGTGTCTCTACAAAATGAGTTTCACACTGCACATCCTCAGGATCTTGGATGACCTTCGTAGGAGCTTCCTCTACTTGCCAAAAACGAGTAAGTAGAGTGTCCAGGTCAGTAGTGCAAGTCAAAGCGGTCGTGCCGATTGTATGAAATGACACTGAGTGTGCCGGTGCCTTACCCCGTAGAACCCATCCAAATATAGAGGCATGAGCGATGGGAAGGCCCTCTCCGAGCTTCACTCGTCTACCGTCATAGATTTCATCATACAGGTCGAGACCGATAAGCATGTCTATAGGTCCAGGAATGGTACACCTACTATCCGCCAGTATCATGTCTTTACACTTCTCGAGGACACAGGATGAGACTGCTATGCATGGAAGATTATTTTTTGTAAGTTTCTTCAACACAATGGCTGAAGTTATAAGTGGGGAATGAGTATTATTAGAAGATAGAGGTTGAATAATACAATTGACCTTACCATTTGTATTATTGCTGCAGGCACCTATACCGTTTATAGGTCCATATTTAGATCGAGGCAAGCGTAGCTTTTGAGCCAAGCTCTCTGTCATTAGGGTGACCTCCGACCCGCTATCAAGGAGAGCTCTCGCTTGATGGACATGACCGTTGATATCCTGGACACCAACAAGTGCAGTACCTAACATCATAGTAGACCCACCATGAGTACTATGACAAGATGCATTTGTTGAGCTATGAGCTGCAACATTACCTGACGGTGCTGCAGCTGGCGCAGAATCCTTAGACGATAAAGATTGATAATCTAAGTGAAGTTTAGTATGATGACGCCCCTGACACACCTGACAATAGCTCTTAGACATGCATTTATTAACAGAGTGTGCGCGTAGACAATTATAACAAAGTTTGTTTCCTGTAACAAATTCCTTGCGTTCATGTGGCGTCATGCTATTAAACTTGTCACATGAGTATAAAAGATGATCCCCCTTACAGCATATGCATGGGTTGCTTGATGAAGAGGAAGTAACCGTATGAGATGATTTAGGGGTATTCTGAACAGCACTATTAGATGAGGTTCCTTTACTGCCAGATACAGCCTCTAATACCTTGAGATGAGTTTCTAAAAAAGAAATTAAAGTTTCAAATGTTGGTATGTCTGACGTACCATGCTTTAATTCGAAATTACTACGTAGTTCGGTGGGTAATTTCCTGACAATTATGTGGAGAAGAATAAAACTCCATGATGAAACGTCAAACCCCAAAGCGGACAATGCCTGAAGATTTTCCTTCAGAACATTGACAGTCTTACGCAGACCACTAGACAACTGATTGGAATTTAGATTGTTGAGTGACAAGATAGCTTCTAGATGTTTATCAGCAATAAGCCGCTTATTCTCATACCTTTCACAGAGAATTGTGTAAGCAATATTATAATTTGAGTCAGATAATTCCAGATGCTTAATTAAACTAGCTGGCTCCTTCTGGAGAAGGCTAAATAAATAATGCATTTTTTGGACATTGTTGAGCTCAGCACAGTTATGAATCAAACTATCAAACATTGCCTTGAAGTTGGGCCACTCTGTATAAACACCAGTGAAATGATTAATTGTAATTTTAGGTAGGTAGAATTGATTTAGTTTAGGGTGATCCGAACAGCCATTAGGTTTATCCTTAGTAGGATAGAAGGTCTCATATAAAACCTTTATTGAGTAATACATGTCATGAAATCTAGTAAATTCTTCATCACAACGCGATCGGAGCGTTTGATCTACACATTTCGATGCAAATGATGAGTACGCGGACTCATATTTATCACGATACTGGTCGATGTCCTTGTATCTGGCGCTAAAATTCATCAAAACATCAGGCTTGGCTTTGCCTTGTGCTCCAACCACATCATTCGCGTATTTATACAAACTTTGCATAAAACTGAAACTAATCTGCATTGTGACGACACTCGAGTCATGTAACGGATCTTCCAAACCCTTTTTAGCACGTTCGCCAGTCATTTTCGTGCAAAATAAGACTAATTTTTATAAGAATTAATTATGTAAACAAAGTTGACAATGACTGACACTTGACACTACCGTGAATGAACAAAGTGAATGAAAGAACGATTCTTTCTATAGTGTTGGTACGAACCAAAGTTGTCTATGGTGGAACCTATAGATGATTACCGATTAAAAAGTAAAACAGTACAGTGTGATAGAACCTTTAGTCATTCAATTGACAACTAATGTCAAATTGAACATGACAGATGAAACCAAGATGGATACGTTATTGGGAAAATATTTTTGAACAAAATGAAGTAAAAATATGATTTTTCCCCAAGTAGAAATGAAAATTAGATATTTAGGACGCGGGAACAGGGAATCCGGCTCGAAGGACCAATGGTATTTTCGTGAAAGGGAGATGAAGTGGAAGCACGCTTACCGCTCGTATCGCGTTGGCGTGGGCGCCTAGGTATCTGCGGCGGCCGGGATGGTTATTGTTTCTTTCTTCAGTCTTCACCTTCTTTCACTCCGGTCTAGACACCGGTGATGCTGACCGATATCGCGGCGGTTGACGGGACAGGTTATTGAAACGCGTGTCGACCGAACGGCGGCGGAACTCGAACAGAACGATCAGTCAGAGCTGACGTCTCGGGTTTTGTTGGTTTACCCTCATATGCGTGCATAAGGAAATATGACAGGAAATATGAGGGTAGATGAGGATGATGGGACTACTACCTATGCATAAATAACTAACATGAACATTGGATTGAAAACCTATTTTTTTGAAGTCGGTTAAAAATAATATTACGATCGTAATCCTGCAGTGCTTTTAGATATGGTTCCGAGATTTTTTTTATTACTTTAATTTTCAAATTCCACGTCTTAAACGTGCCTGAACATGGGTTCTTCCAGGGTTGCCGCAGGCAACCTATTTTATTCGCAGTCCCGACCCTCAGAACTAACATCGGGCACTAGTTTCATTGAGGTATCTTATGAGATAAATTACCATGAAAAATCGCCCCCTTCAGGGTGGCTGAACTTGGACTTCTTCCAGGGTTGCCGCAGGCAACCTTAGCTGGTTCACCTCTCCATAAGGATATCTTTCACTACGTCAAACTCCCGTTCGAGTATCTGATGAGATAATTTTTGGCCAAAATTGACGTTTTCGACACCTTTTTTTTTCTGGTTCTTCCAGGTTAGGGAGTGGCAACCCTACCTGGCCCCCACCTCCAAAGCACCTACTTTCACTACATACTAGTCTCATTCGGGTATCTTATGAGGTAGGAAGTCCTGCCACCGGCCCCCGGTCTAATAAGATAGCAAGCTCTTTGACACCATCTGCGTGATAATGTATTTTTCAGTCATGGTGTAACGTGTAGTACTGCTTCGATAACCTATGGCTGACATTGACAATGATATTGTAATGTCATGATAAATGATAAATATCTCGGGGGCAAGAAAAAATCACTAAGATAAAGGGTACATGAATATACTATAATACAGTAAATAAATATATATATATATATAGATTTTCATATAGTTAATATACATAATCCTTACTAATATTATAAATGCGAAAGTGAGTTTGTTTATTTGTTACGCTTTCACGCCGTAACTACTGAAGCGATCATCATGAAATTTTGCATACAAGTTCTCTAGAGTACGGAGAAGGACATAGGCTACCTTTTATCCCGGGAAAAAGTACTATTCCCGAGGGATCGACATTGACGCGGGCGGAGCCGCGGGCGAAAGCTAGTAATCTATATAAGCGTCACGCAAACTATGCTCTCGTTTGCACACGCTACGTGACGCTTTTTCGTGCGTGCAGCTGGCGTTCATCGATTTATAACATACTAGCTTTCGCCCGCGGCTCCGCCCGCGTCAATTTCGATCCCGCAGGAATAGTACTTTTTCCCGGGATAAACGGTAGCCTATGTCCTTCTCCGTACTCCAGATAACTTGTATGCAAAATTTCAACAAAAGAAACAAACAAACTCACTTTCGCATTTATAATATTAGTAAGTTGCCGTTATCAATATCGAGCAAAAACAAGCAAAAAAATCACGTTTGTTGTATGGGAGCCCCCTTAATTTAGTATTTGTTGTTATAGTGGCATCAGAAATACAACATATTGCATACAAGCAAAATTTCATGATGATCGGTTCAGTAGTAACGGCGTGAAAGCGTAACAAACAAACAAACTCACTTTCGCATTTATAATATTAGTTAGGAAGATGTTACTACGTCAAAAAAAAAAAGATGACATTCGTGTAATTGGCAATCTAAAAGTTAAACTTGAGAATATAATAGAATGTTAATTAAAATCACGCTGATTTAGCCAGTCAAGGTTGATTCGCGCGGCAGCGACTTGTTATGTAATCGGGCATGGAAATTACTACTGTTCTTGGATAGTCTTAATTTTATTACATAATGGAGTAGAGATATATATATTTACTAGCTTTCGCCCGCGGCTCCACCCGCGTCAATGTCGTTCCCTCGGGAATAGTACTTTTTCCCGGGATAAAAGGTAGCCTATGTCCTTCTCCATACTCCAGAGAACTTGTATGCAAAATTTCATGATGATCGGTTCAGTAGTTACGGCGTGAAAGCGTAACAAACAAACTCACTTTCGCATTTATAATATTAAGTAAGAAAGTAAGGATAAGGATAAGGATGAAGTATAGATATATATATTTATATTTCTAGTGCTTTTGACTGCATTCACAAATAGCACCGCTATTTTGCTACACTTTTATAATATTTTTTTTTATAGCCTGTTAAGTGTCCCACTGCTGGGCAAAGGCCTCCCCTTCTTTTTTCCACTAATCTCTATATATATATCATCTGAAACTGGCCTCAAAAGAAAGCTCAAAGTCGCTCAAAGAGCTATGGAGATGGCTATGCTCGGTATTTCTCTGCGAGATCGAATCAGAAACGAGGAAATTCGTAAGAGAACTCACTGACATAGCTCAGCGGATTAGCTCTTTGAAGTAGCAGTGGGCGGGGCACATAGCGCGTAGAACCGATGGCCGATGGGGCAGAAGGGTTCTTGAATGGCGACCGCGTATCGGCAAGCGCAGCGTCGGACACCCACCAACCAGATGGTCGGATGACCTGACTAAGGTCGCAGGAAGACGCTGGATGCAGGCCGCTTCCAACCGGTCATATTGGAAATCCTTGGGGGAGGCCTATGTCCAGCAGTGGACTTCTTGAGGCTGATATGATGATGAAGATAGATTTTTTTAAAATTTATGTTTCATCATTGCAGCCGTAAGTAGTCCACTGCTGGACAAACTTCTCCCAAAGATTCTTCGTTCCACCGGAGGATATTGCCATACTCACCACGCTTGGCAGGCGGGTTGGCGAGCGCAGTTTCTTTGGCTACTGCGACGCTGCTGCCGATCGCAAGATTTTTTAAGCTGGGGAAGTATAAGATTTGTTGGATTTGGGAAGGGAATGATAGGTATTAGGATACTACACTCGAATTAATGGGGGTAACGCAAGTAGCAGTTCGGAAGGCCAGGCGCGCGTACCCGATGCCATACCTCTGACTAGCTCCGTGGCGCAGCGGTCAACAAGCCAGCCTGCTACACGGAGTGACCGGGTTCGATCCCCGGCCAGGTCAAGATGGAAAATTATCTTTTTCAGATTGGCCTGGGTCTTGGATGTGTATCTTTATATGTATTTGTTATAAAATATAGTATAGTTGAGTTAGTATCCCATAACACAAGTCTCGAACTTACTCTGGGGCTAGCTCAATCTGTGTGATTTGTCCGTATATATTTATTATTATTATTATACCTGCAACCACCGGACAGGCAGCTGAGGATAAAACTCCAGCCCTACACGCTAGTTACCTTTTAGGAAATGCGGCGCGCCCCGGGTCCGCTCGTTCCTGGCCAGCAGCTGGTGGTACACGGCCACGAAGGCTTGCGGCTGAGCGTGCTGCTCTGCGTGTTGCTTGGCGGCTTGCAGCAGCTTGCGCGGGGGTAGGGCGTTCCAAATTGCACCGCCCCACTGCTTGGAAGCCCCTACCGCCGCGATGGGCTCGTCCCAGCTGAGCATGACTTCCACGATTTCCTGGACGGTATTAAATAATATTCAACGGTTTTGTAAACTTGAAACTGTTCATTACAGTGTTACGGGGATTTCCCAAATCGATACGGCGTTGGAGCCTTCAAAAACGAGTCTTATATTTTCTTGAAAGGCCGGCAACGCCAAGAGCGTTGCCGGTATGTAATTAGGACAAATTGTGATGTAAAGTAAAAAAATAAATACCATAATTAATGGGCATTTACCTATGAAATTGCATTTTTTTCCACTTGGCATTTTATACCTAACTAGCTGTTGCCCGCGACTTCGTCCGCGGCAATTTCTGTTATTATGATTACTTCGTTTTTTTATTGGTGCTTCGCTCCTATTAGTCGCAGCGTGATGTTTTATAGCCTTCCTCAATAAATGGAATATCCAACATACAAAGAATTTTCCAATTTGAACCAGTAGTTACAGAGATTAGCGCGTTCAAACAAACAAACAAACTCTTCCACTTTATAATATTAAGTATAGATGACTATGATTTTCAGTTAAACACATTTTTTTATTTAAATTTGAAAGTGTTTATATTATTAACATGCTGCATGCATTAATTTTTTGTTTTTCTGAATTTAATTATTGAGAAATGCTTATGAAAAGAACTCGTTTTAGATGTTGTCCGTTTTGATAAAAATTGTCGTCATTTTTCTATTCTTAACTTTTTGTGAATTTAAAAAATCATCATCATCAGGTCCTTTTTAGTCTCCACTACAGGAGCACGACCCTCTCTGTACTACTAGGGCCATACTTACCAGAGCAGCCAGAGGGCTTGGCCTACACTCTCCACGCTGGCCAGACGGGTTGGAGAGGTCTCTTAGATATTTATAAGCTTTGTTTAGCTTGTATTTCCTAAGTCGCCTTCTACGACATCCACGGGAAGACTTGGAGTGGTCCTATTCTACTCTGCCGGATACCACACGGCTAGAACGTTATATAATAATAATAATAATAAATGTTTATTTCTCTTCACAATATAGTTACATAACAGTATATCAACTGGCTAGTACAGAGTTTTGTCTGCTTAGTGTAACTAGGAAGACTTGTGAAGAGACCAGTCCCTGAATAGGCTCCCATCGGAACCTGTTCTACAGGTAACTGGGCCCATCCCTGGTAATTCTAGTTTAAGTTGCAGGAGCGAGTAGTTGTCTTAGCCAGGTATTTTCTTACTATATTTTATATGAAAGGAGAAAAAATTACAAAGAAATGTATAAAGTATGAACCTCGTGAGCATGCAGCCTGGCCAGCATGTCGAGCGCCAGCTGCGCCGCGGCGGGGTCCAGGTGTCCCAGCGACAGCAGCTGGCACGCCAGCGGCCTTGCGTCCGCCAGCCCCCCCCGCCGCGCCAGCGCGCGCAGCCGCCCCGCCGCGCCGCGCGTCACCAGCGCGCGCACGCACAGCTCGCCCGTCGCGTGCTGCACGCTCAGCGCCTGCCGCGACAGCGACGCCACGTACAAAGTCACCACCTGCCAGCCATCGCATCTCAGGATAGGCTCTTCATTCACACAAGCTCACGCACAGCGACGGTAAACAAGCATGCAATTATCCTCCGTTCGAAATTTAAATTTAACGTACATCAAGATAGGACAATAATAATTCATGCAAATGTGTCGCGACACAAGCTCACATACACACCGATAGTAAATAAGCATGCAATTATTTATCCTCCGTTCGAAATTCAAATTCAACGATCATCAAGATAGGACAGTAATTGAATAATTATTGCAAACGTGTCGCGACACAAGCTCACATACACACCGATAGTAAATAAGCATACAATTATCCTCCGTTCGAAATTTAAATTTGACGATCATCAAGATAGGACAACAATAATTATTGCAAACGTGTCGCGACACAAGCTTACGCACACACCGGCAAAAAATAAGCATACAGTTATTCTCCGATCGAAATTTAAATTTAACGATCATCAAGATAGGACAGTAATTGAATAATTATTGCAAACGTGTCGCGACACAAGCTCACGAACATATCGACAGTAAATAAGCATGCAATTATCCTCCGTTCGAAATTCAAATTCAACGATCATCAAGATAGGACAACAACAATTTATGCAAACGTGTCGCGACACAAGCTCACGAACATATCGACAGTAAATAAGCATGCAATTATCCTCCGTTCGAAATTCAAATACAACGATCATCAAGATAGGACAACAATAATTCATGCAAACGTGTCGCGACACAAGCTCACATACACACCGATAGTAAATAAGCATGCAATTATCCTCCGTTCGAAATTTAAATTCAACGATCATCAAGATAGGACAACAACAATTCATGCAAACGTGTCGCGACACAAGCTCACATACACACCGACACTAAATAAGCATACAACTATCCTCAATTCGAAATTTAAATTCAACGATCATCAAGATAGGACAATAATAATTCATGCAAACGCGTCGCGACACAAGTTCACATACACACCGATAGTAAATAAGCATGCAATTATCCTCCGTTCGAAATTTAAATTCAACGATCATCAAGATAGGACAATATTAATTTGATTAAAAAGTTGAACTGATCACAATCTGGAATATCAACATTTAAATTATCAATTACACTACGGCTAGCTGAATCTGCGTTGTCCCTCTATATAATTATTTTATTTAAGTTTTCAATTTTTGTCGAGCAAAACAAAATAAGACAAGTTATTCTGATAGCATTAGTCTGTTGCGTGAAGAAGTCAATCGATCCCTCGGGAGTAGCATTGAATTAGAAAAACTATGGAAGCGTAACTCTCATACGACTAACGATTCAATATCAGTCCCATTTACGCAAACAAATAACTCGAATCACAACGAAAAACTTACGCACTCATAGACTAAGGTAGTTTATGATTGGCCGCGTCAAGGTCACGGGGCGGTGCCTACATTTCTTATTAACGCTATGGTGTCAACATAGCGGAGGTAGGTAGGCCAGCAGTTTGCCTCGCTGGCTATGATAGGTTACTTCAGTGTCACTTTCCGTCTTTCCTTGCATTTCCTGCACTACTTTACTACACAAAATTACTAATACACATTATTTTCTTAATTCGTTAAGATTTCACCGACGTTCACAAAAAATATGTCATTAAATGCTTTTATCGACGCGTTCTTCCGTCACGGAGCGCGTGGCAGACTAGTTCGCGAAAAGATATACTTTTTAATCCCCGCCCGCTTTGAATTCTTCGCGTGGTGTCAGTTTTTAAGCGTAATGCTGCTTCCATAGTTTTCTAATTCAATGCTCAAGAGTCGGCAACGCATCAGCACCTTCTCTGGTGCTGCAGATGTCCAGGTCTGCTCGTTTGCCGTCAAATATACATAAAAAATGACCTGTACTAAATATTGATCGTCGACGTGCGCATGCAGCACATGAGCGCACATGTCGGGCTGCGAGATGAGCACGGGGAAGGCCTGTCGCGCGCCCGCCTCGCTATGCCCCGCCGTGTTGCGGGCCACCTCCGACTCGGCCCATCTCCTGACAGATCACTATTGCATTAATTTGATGAAATATTTATTATTAATTAATAGATTCATCCACACATCTGAAATTGCATTGGACAGAGACAAATGGAAGGAAATGGGGGAGACCTTTGCCCAGCAGTGGGACAATACAGGTTAGTTAAAAAAAATAGATTCACATCACCTATTTAAATATTTGCATGCCTATCTAAAGGTGAAATACATGCGCTTGTAATAATTTAAGAACTCTGTACTGTATACTAGCAAATAAACTATTAACTTATCTGAACATTACTGCTCATCTAACCCTTATGATTTCGCCATGTCTGTCCGTTTGTCCATCCGCGATTTTACTCAGAGACTATAAGTACTATAGAGCTGTAATTTTGAATGCATATGTATATTAATCATGCCGAAAAAACAGTAAAATAAAATATTGGAAAACATTTTTTTTTAGGGTAGTTGCCGTACAAGTAGAAAGGGGAGAATTTTTTTTTTATCTATTTATGAAATGAAAAATGTTTATTTGGTGTATACACAATTACAAATTAAAAATATAAAACAATTTAACAAATGATACCACCGAAATGGTTTCCCTCAGCTGTGTTGTCATGGCAGGAATGCCATGACGCTGATTTTCAGGTCAGTTGGACGGCAGATTTGACACTGCGTCACGTGAACAATATTTAATAATAATGGCGTATACAAAATTGAATTTTCAGGTGTAGAAACTAACATTTATGCTTGGTGAAATTTTTATCGTTTTGGACCCTTAAAGGGGTGACTCAGACCATCAAAATGAACAACTTTTCCTATGGGAACAATGCTGGAAACTCAAAAAGAAAATTCGACATTCCTATACACTGGCCGGGCGGCGGAACTCTTTTGTAAGGAAATGACGAAATTTTTTTTGCGGTCCCAGCGTTGATCCCATAGAAAAAGTTGTTCATATTGATGGTCTGAGTCACCCCTTTAAGGGTCCAAATCGATCAAAATTTCAAAAATCTCGTAAAATCTAAAAATCTGCTGAACCAATTTTGATGAATTTAATTCAAAGTCCAAGTCTCTTACAATGCGGGGCCGGTGTGGTAAGCATTTATTTTGTTTTGCGCTCAATGTACTTGTCATTTTGTTTGGTGGGGGGCCCTTTACATTTTGTTTGGTGGGGGTATGCTCCTACTTTGAACAAAACTGGTCTTTTTGCAAGGTGAAAATTCTATTAGAAGCTTTTATTTAGTTTCACCTGTCCCGATGTTTGTCTGTAAACAAATCTTGCAAGTTGAATTTGATCCACTTCCCGGTTACCGATTGAGCTGAAATTGTGCATGCATGTGTAAATCGGATGATAATTCAATATTATGGAATCGTTGCGCTGGTCTGATGATGGAATCCTAAAGTGGCCATAGGAACTCTAACAAGGTACACCCATCGTGTATGGGCTCATTTGATTTGGAAAACAGTTTAACAGTGTGGATTTCTTTTATAATAAAAAGGTGTGTGGCACTCTGGTACTGCCGCGGTAAAGCTATTGCATAGCATTTTTTATCAACTTATGCAATCATAATTATTCAAAAGAGTTAGTCCAACCCCCCCCCACCACCCCCCCAAGTGGGCTGCAGTGAGGCCGCAGGCCGAACTGCCGACCACTTGGGTTCGCGAGGCCGAAGGCCGAGCTCCAAGGCGAGGGCGAAGCCCGAGCCGTTCTGTTGTGTCCCTCGCCCCCCTCAGTTTTAGTGGAATTTCAAACGACTGTCAATGTTAATACGGTTTCTTCAACCACCACAAGTCACCTGACGCATCTAAGACTGCAAACCTTACTGACCCCGCCCATACAGCCGCACGACCGCCTCGCGGGCTGCTCGCAGCCCGCGCCCCCACCCAAAATACTAGTTTTTTATTTATGTAGTAACTCCGTTGTAACTCACTGTTGACTTAAGTTAACTTACTGTTACTAAGTTAACTCACTGTAGAAAAAACAGTAAAATAAAAAGTAACTCCGTTACTGTAACACTAACAGTAACTCCGTCGAGCCTGTCACGACACCCAAGTGAAAGTATCACCGCTGTGCCGGTCGGAGTAGGGGTGTTAGGTTTTTTGTTAAGGAATTTCTGGACTCGGTCTCCACGCTCAAGGCCCGCGATAGAAGCTATGCAATAGCTTAAAAAAAACTGTTTTTTGCAATTTTTTTGTTTGTAAAATAGTTCACCTTTACCTGTATACGGAGTTGATCTCATCAAAGACTTTGGCCAACTCGACGAGGTACAAGCCCGCGTCGGATATCAGCTGATGCAGGATCCTGTATATGGTCTCCTTGCCTTGCGCCCTTCTTAGTAACACCGCTACGATCTTGGGTATTTCTTCTTTAACTACCTGCATACAACATACTATTTATATAAAACTAGCTTTCGCCCGCGGCTCCGCCCGCGTCAATGTCGATCCCTCGGGAACAGGACTTTTTCCCGGGATAATATGTACCCTATGTCCTTCTCCGTACCCTAAATAACGTGTATGCAAAATTTCATTATGATCGGCAGTTACAAAGTGAAAGCGTAACAAACAAACAAACTCACTTTCGCATTTATAATATTACTAGCTTTCGCCCGCGGCTCCGCCCGCGTCAATGCCGATCCCTCGGGAATAGTACTTTTTCCCGGGATAAAAGGTAGCCTATGTCATTCTCCGTATTCCAAAGAACTTGTATGCAAATTTTCATGATGATCGGTTCAGTAGTTACGGCGTGAAAGCGTAACAAACAAACAAACTCACTTTCGCATTTCTAATATTAGTTAGAATATTAGGATTAAATAAACATTTTTAGCAACTCTCGGCAGGAAAATTCCGTCATGTTTCCGATTTTAATAACATATGCCTAAAAACCATTGCTACTGGAAGAAAAGATAAACGTAGAATGTGCCAGCTGCTTCTCTTCCCGCGCAGATCGTAAAAGCTGATCGAGGGATTGGGCTTAAATCTGCGGAATCCCATCGCTATTGTGATTCCGTTTTCTACACGCCTTCCAGCATGCTAAATGTGGCCGTAAGGTTTCATAGTTCCGCACTTTTATAGACTTAGGCTCTGTTTACTCTTGTCCTACACTCTCCTCGCTGTCCAGACGGGTTGGAGAGGTCTCATTGATGTTTATGAGCTTTGTTTAGCTTGTATTTCCTAAGTCGCCTCTTACGACCTCCATGGGAAGACTAGGAGTGGTCCTATTCTACTCTGCTGGAAACCACACGGCTAGATAGGCGAATGGCCTTACGTTATGAGCCAGGCCAGCGGGCAGTAGGCGGACCCTCCACAGGCAGCCGAGGCGCGCGTCGATGATGTAGTCCGGCTGGAACACCACCCACGTGCCAGAATCTGGTTCCTCAAGTCAAGGCATCATTTGGACATTTCAGGAATTCGCTAAGTTAAGTTTTCCCTTAAGGGCCCGTGCTACCTCACACTGCTTTGCATGATTGACTGTTATATCAATAATAATTAAATACTCAAGTTGAAATAAAAATGCAGCAAAGTTCAGGACTAACTCTGGTAACTATATGACTCAAAAACACGATTGCGTTAAATTTTCTCGATAGAAAAAAATTGCAAAGTTGCCTCCAAATCACGTCTAATTTACTCGGTATATAGCATTATTCACCAAATACATTTAAATTAACCTTGAAACTTTTGATTATTATTGCATTACAGATAAGGCAGCCATCATATGTTTTTCTTTTTCGAATAACCTTTGAATATTCCTAAAAAACGAAAATATCCAAAGTAGCCAACGCGTTTAGACCATCCGCGTTTGTACCGCCACGCCGCCTGGCATATGGCGGGCTCTTAAGACGGTACTGCACGAAATTGTGAAAAAAAAAATGTATTTTCAAATAGGTAGTACTAGTACTAGTATTATGCGCTGAGTTAATTAAATACATCAAAAGTATTTGTATAATTTAGATCAATCCTTGAACAAGATCGCCCCCTTGTTGGAATTTGAAACAGACACATATGGAATTTAAAAATGATAATGTATGTTATGATATCTAAAAACATTTTTCTTCGAAAGCTTTGTAATTTTTACGTTTAAAACAATCATTCTCACATTACAATATTTATAATATAAATATTGAGAATTATTGTACAAAAAAAATTTGCAATTATAATGTCTTATGTGCACACTTTTTTACTAAAACTGCTGTATCTTTAAATCTAATAACAATAATAAATGAAATTATCATTTTCCGTATTTCTATTTAAGTTTTATATCACATTCCATTAAAACATAAGAGCAACCCTAAGTAAATGTTTCACTAGCATGTTTTTTTCACTTTTCTTAAAAAGTCTAAAATTGCACTTAAGAGGTTTTAGATTTGCAACGACGATATGTACATCTTGGAGGTCGCCCCCTTTCTTATCTTTTTTATAAAAATATAAATGAAAATATTAAGACGTTTCATCTTTTTTCATAATCGCCTAATGGTTCTGCGCAGCCTAATGGCTTGCGCAGTAGCGACGTTTTTGTTCGCACGGCACCCGCTTAACTGGCTGAAACCAAAACCCTTCAAAACATACATATGTTTGACTAGCTCCGTGGCGCAGTGGTCAACACGCCTGCCTGCGACACGGAGTGACCGGGTTCGATCCCCGGCCAGGTCAAGATGGAAAATGATCTTTTTCAGATTGGCCTGGGTCTTGGATGTGTATCTATATATGTATTTGTTATAAAATATAGTATCTTTGAGTTAGTATCCCATAACACAAGTCTCGAACTTACTTTGGGATAGCTCAATCTGTGTGATTTGTCCGTATATATTTATATTTATTTATTTATATGTGAAATGATTTATTTGCTATTGAATAAGGTACAGTGGTTGTATCAGTAAGGTGTTGATCTATTTATGTATTTGATTATATTTAGAGCATACAAATATATATATATATTTTAGTGACAATTAGGACTTTTTGTACAGAAAAAGTATTTTGTTCTCTACCGCGATGTAGACAGCGTGTGTCGGGTCGTTGAATTCCCTATAATATGGTTGAGTTCAACGATGGCTGATCCATGCGTCAACTCGTGAGCGGGTGGTGCTAGGGGACAGGTCTACTCGGCCTCTTTGAGACTACTGTGTATAATGTGAAATATTATCATTGCACAATCGATCGCTAACATAATATGTTCCAAAAATATTAATGCATATGATAAAAATTGTATTAATTTCTTGAAATTAAAAATAAATAAATAATAAATAAAAAATTAGATGAGAAAGATTAGAGTAGGCGACCAATACTGTTGAAAAGAGTTTCTTAGATCTTAGATCTGAAAAGCCCTTTTTTCTGAATAAACGTTTTGTTTATCTATATCTATTATAAAATATAGTATCGACAAGTTAGTATACCTACGACACAACTTACTGTGAGGCTAGTTCAATTTTTGAAGTCGGTTAAAATAAATGAAAAGTGTAGCTTTATGTCTTGTAAAATAATCAGATATCCGTGAACATTTTTTTCGTAGATCACGCACTAAGGACGGGTGTCCTTACGGTCAGGGGTGTCATCCTCAACTGCCTGTCCGGTGGTTGCAGGTATGGCATCGGGTACGCGCGCCCGGCCTCCCCAGCTGCTGCGGGCTCATTCCTTATATCATCCGAGTTCGTGGCATCCAAATTCCCTATTCCTTATCCTATCCGATATCCTCATAAAGACCATCTTTCTTTCCTACATCCCGTCTCCTTCAAAATCAATCGACTCCCGAGGAGGGTTGACGTCAGGCAGGCGGCCGGTCGTAAAACTACTGCCAAATCACATATGGTTGGACCAACAGGAGTTACGTATAGGGCTAGGGCGCCGCCGCAAAACGGCGCGCAGGAGCTCCGCCCGACTCCTGTGAAAAGTGGGCTAGGGCTACCATGTCCGGGGCGGACACGGCTAAAGACAAACGCCCCAACCCAGAAGCTTCGCTTTGCAACGTGGAACGTTGGCACGCTAACCGGACGCGCGAGAGAGCTGGCCGACACGCTCGCTAGGCGAAAGGTGGCCGTGGCGTTCCTACAGGAGACTCGGTGGAAAGGCAGCAGATCCCGGTCCATTGGGAATGGCTACAAGCTGATTTACACCGGTGCCCTGGGAGGTGAGAACGGAGTGGCCGTAGTACTCTCCGAGGAGTTCCAGGACAAAGTCCTGGAGGTGAAGCGCTTCAGCGACCGACTTATGGTCGTAGCTGTGCTTATCGAAGGAGTTATGACCCATTTGATAAGTGCCTACGCGCCGCAGGTTGGTTGTAGCGACGCCGAAAAGACGAAGTTCTGGAACCAAGTAGACGAGGTACTACGTGGGATCCCGTTGTCACAGGCAATCGTTTTGGGGGGTGATCTAAACGGTCATGTGGGTGAAAAGTGTGAGGAGTTTGAGCGTGTTCATGGAGGCTACGGGTACGGTAGCCGCAACCCGGAGGGGGAAACTATTCTCTCAACGTGTGCGGCTGCAGACCTGGCTGTCGTGAATACGTTTTCGAAAAGAAATCCGAACACCTAATCACCTACAAGAGCGGGAGGCACGCTACCCAAATCGATTACCTACTGACCAGAAGACACCACATCAGCAAAGTAGCCAACTGCAAGGTCATACCTGGGGAAAGTCTTACTGCACAACACCGTCTCCTTGTCATGGATCTTCGCGTAAGACCCAGTGACAAGCCCATTGAGCGCTGCCGGCGCCAAATCAAGTGGTGGCGGCTGAACGAGTCCAAGTCCCAGGAGTTCGCATCGGCAATTGGGGATAAATGTACTGTAGCCGATCGCGAACAAGTCCAGCAACAATGGGACTGCATTCAGGCCGCTGTCACTGATGCGGCGAAAGCAGTGCTCGGCATATCTAAGGGGGGACGCAAAAGTAACAAGGAGACGTGGTGGTGGAACGACACAGTCCAGAGGGAGATTAGTGGGAAAAAGGACCTCTTCAAAACGTGGCAAACGTCCAAATCTCCTGAAGACCGCGACGCATACAGAGTTGCAAAACGTGCCACTAAGAAAGCCGTAGCCAGGGCCAGACATGACTTCGTACGACCATTATACGATAAGCTAGAGTCGTCTGAGGGACGAAAGCTTATATATAAACTGGCACGTTCGAGAGTCCTAGCGGCACAAGATATCTCCTAGTGCCGCTGTGTTAAAGACCCTTATGGCAACCTGTTGTGCGAGGATCTCGCGGTGATGGATAGATGGCGGTCGTACTTCCACAAACTGCTAAATCAGCATCATAAAGAGGTTCAACCACCCGACCTCCCTCCGAATCAGGGACTAGTGCCACATATAACCCCGGAGGAAGTTCACTCAGCTCTTCGCCGCATGAAGAATCGGAAAGCTGTCGGCGCCGATGGTGTCCCCATTGAAGCCTGGAAGGCGATGGGTCCTCGTGGTGTGAGCATCCTTACAAACCTTTTTAACCGCGCACTCTTCACCGGTAAGATCCCTAACCAGTGGAGGCTGAGTATTATTACACCAGTCTTCAAGGGAAAGGGATCGGTGCAAGAGTGTAGCAATTACCGCGGAATAAAGGTCATGTCTCACACCATGAAACTCTTTGAGCGGATACTAGACTCTCGGATCCGACGGGAGTGTACTGTCTCGGAGTGTCAGTTTGGATTTCGCCCAGGATTAGGGACCATTGACCCTGTCTTTGCCCTAAGGGTCGTCATGGAGAAATACAGGCGGAAGAACACGCCTCTCCACTTCCTGTTTCTGGATATGGAGAAGGCCTTTGACTGTGTTCCTCGAGGGATGATCTGGTGGGCATTGAGGTCCAAAGGGGTTCCAGAAATCTATACTGACATTATCCGCGACATGTACCGTGACTCTGATTCCATAGTTAGGACTGCTGTTGGTGACACCAAACCCTTCCCCGTCACTGTTGGAGTCCACCAAGGCTCGGTCCTTAGTCCCTTCTTGTTCAGTGCGATATTAGACGAAGTGTCAAACGGCATCCGAAATACACATGAGCAACCCCCATGGTTGCTCATGTATGCCGATGATATCGCACTGGCAGATGCGGACAGGGGAAGACTAGTGCGACGTGCGAATACGTGGAAGGAGTCGCTTGAGAACGGCGGTCTAAAACTAAATGTGGCGAAGACTGAGTACATGGCTTGCAATGTTACAGATCCGCTACCTGTGCGCATAGGCGGAAACATAGTCGAGCGTACAGACCAGTTTAAATACCTGGGATCTGTACTTCATACGTCCGGAGACATCGACAGCGACATCAAAGCTCGCAAAACGGCAGCGTGGGCAAAGTGGCGTGAGGTGACTGGTGTCATTTGCGACCCGAAAATGCCGGTTAAACTGAAAGGACAGGTCTATAAATCCATCATTAGACCTGTCCTTTTATATGGAAGTGAAGCGTGGCCTGTACTTGAGCGGCACAAGAGGGAGTTGCGTGTCACGGAGATGAATATGTTGCGCTGGATGTGTGGAGTTTCACGGAAGGACCGCATAAGGAACTCCCGCATTCGCGGCAGCCTCCATATCCGTGACATAGCAGACAAGCTGCAGGAGAGCCGCCTACGTTGGTATGGTCACGTTTTGAGAAAACCGGCAAATTACATAGGGAACAAATGTCTTGCCATGCCGCCTCCGCCAGGCCCCGGCAGAAGGGGAAAACCCAAGAAGAGCTGGCTTGATGTCGTTGGGGAGGATATGCGTGCCAATGGTCTCATAACAAAGGATGCCGAAGATCGTGCGAAGTGGAGAAGGAAAAGTCGGAAAGCGGACCCCGGGCTCCAAAGCACCCCAGCTGAGGATGCAACCGGGAACACGCTCAGATGAGAGAGAGAGCACTAAGGAGAAACTATCTACAAAATGTTTGCATAGATGGCGCTAACGTCGAGTTAGATCGCGCTATGGTTACGTTTTCGCAGTAGCGTAAGACTGGGAACTTTTCGAAGTAACGTATGATATCGTCATGTGTACAGATTGTACATATGTAATTTTTGGAAGTCCTGACACTTTTTATTTTGGTGTTGGGATACATTATCAACACCAAATCCTTATCCTTACTAATGTTTGTTTGTTTGTTACGCTTTCACGCCGTAACTACTAAACCGATCATCATGAAATTTTGCATACACGTTCTCTGGAGTGCGGAGAAGGACATAGGCTACCTTTTATCCCGGGAAAAAGTACTATTCCCGAGGGATCGCAATTGACGCGGGCGGAGCTGCGGGCGAAAGCTAGTCAATAATAAAGCTGTAAGGGTTGGTCATGGTTAAGTTACATTGTTTTCAGAGATATCGTTTTTATAAGCTCTATATGTACAATACATTTTACTAAAACTAAATAGACGATTTTTAGATCTTTTTTCTGTATGTATGTCTGTAGATATGTATGTTCTCCGTAAGTCGTAAACGAATTAACTGAATTTCATGAAACTTGGTAGATAAACATTAAGACGTACAGGACACAGGATAGGATAAATATAATATGTAACAGCTCCTTTTTCTCCCATGCATGTCGAATAGTAGATGGTGGCGCAAGGGCAAAAAGGCAAAATCATTTTAAGACGAGAGCACTATTCTAAATCCAGAGTGGTAGGAAAGAGTCCTGCATAAAATCCCGAGACATTATTCTTCGAAAACTTTGTAATTTTTACACCTAAAACAATAATTCTTACATGACAATATTTATATTTACATCTCGGAGGTGGCCCCCTTTCTTTTTTTTATAAAAATATAAATAACATAATATTAAGACTTCATCCTTTTTCCTAATTGCCAAATTGTTCTGCGCAGCCCAATGGCTTGCGCAGTAGCGAAGTTTTTCATTTGCGCGGCACCCGCGGAGTTTAAGATGATGATAATATGTAAGGATATATTTGCAGCGGTCAACACGCCAGCCTGCGACACGGAGTGACCGGGTTCGATCCCCGGCCAGGTCAAGATGGAAAATGATCTTTTTCAGATTGGCCTGGGTCTTGGATGTTTATCTATATATGTATTTGTTATAAAATATAGTATCTGTGTAAGCATTAACTTTAAAACCTAAATAAAATTACCTATCTATATTTCCGTTTCCCCTCCCATACATCCCTCCTATTTCGCCGAGACGGCCTGTGATTGGCCGAAAAGACAGTCAAAAAAATATGGCGATCGAGTCTTGTGGAGCGCGTCGCTTGCGCTGATAAAAACTAAACATAACGTCTCCTAAGAGCTTCGCTGGCCGAAAACAACCCGTGCGTGTGTGTTGGTGTACCACTAGTGTCAGAAGTAAGAAAAGGAATACAGTTCAAGCCCGGGAAATTGCTAGCCAGCCGCCACGAGGCCTGCCGCCGGCGATTTCTTCCCAGAGCCCTGTCCACCTGGATCCAAGGTTAGTGCTTACTGTTTCTCTTGCTGTGATTCTGGGGTTGATCGGAGAGTGCAGTGACTCTTTCAGGAAGACGCAACATTAATTTATGGTGCCTCCTGTGAGGACATTCCTCACGTACTTATTTCAAATTTACCCACTTAATTTCAATATTTCCAATTAAAGTTATTTCCAAATATGGATAACTAATTACTATTCATAAATAGACTTATTATAGATTCAAATTAACTAGGTACTTACCCACCTAGCATTTGTCTATTTGTCTAACAATCTCGGATCAAACAGGAAATTCCATACCTGTGCCATACCATAGTAAATACCTATTGCTTACGAGTACATACTTCTTATCTCGTTAATTCCCTTGTAATAATCCCTTAATCGTTCGATTTGTATGCCATAAGGTACTATCTTGTTACTCAGGCTTTCGAACTATTTTGGATAGCCTAGATACCTACCTAAGGTTAATTAATAGCAGCGAGGTGTGTATTTATGATTATAAGTAATAGTCCGTAGTTTTAAAACCTACGTGTTTTGTGAATATCTGTTCCATTACTCAATTTCCATTTAAACTTTTGCTACCTACCTACCTTACTCGTACTTTTACAATTAGTGCTTAGCGAAAACATGGCAGAAGGAGAATTAATGTCAACCATTAAAAAACGTGAATATGAGTTTAAAAATATGCAAATACTTTATGACTTAGCAAAAATTACGAAAGAAAATAAAACTAAATTAGCATCCTTTCGAGCTAGGTATAAAAGAATTGATAAAATTCGTGATAATTTCATGGAATGCAACGATCGTGTAAACCAGTTGCAACTTAAACTAAATCCTCAATTTGTTATCGATAATAATGCTTTGTTGTCATTTGACGAGTCATACTATTTTGTCATTGAGTTTGCTGACTCTCTCGACGTCAGTTCGCGCTCGGAACTATGTCAAGGTCATGCGCATTCCAACTCTCAAGTGAAATTACCTAAATTGCAAATAGCTAAGTTTGATGGTAATATAGAGAACTGGCAGATGTTTAAAGACAGTTATACGTCGCTTGTGCATAATAATGTTTCGTTGTCGGACACAGAGAAATTTTACTATTTGTTGTCATGTCTGTCCGGGTATGCCCTGACACTAGCTAAGGGTGTTCCTATAACATCAGCTAATTATTCTGTTGTTTATGCAGCGTTGCTAGACAGATATGATAATAAACGTATTTTAGCTACCGCTTATTTAGAAAAAGTAATAAAATTAAATCCGATCCAACGGCCATCATTATCAAACTTATCACAATTAACCAACACACTTTATGAATGTGTTAGTGCCTTGCGCGGGTTAAATATTGATGATTTAAGTGAATTTCTTTTATTTTATATAGCATCTCGGCCTCTTGATACAGAAACTAGGAAAAGGTTTGAATTACAAAATACCGAAGAAATTCCTAAATTTAATAATTTGATTGTTTATTTACAGAATTATATAAAGGTATTAGAGGTTAGTCAACCTAGTAATTTACAGTCATTCAATTCTACAAATAAACAAAACCACAATAATACAAAGAAAGATAATTTTTCTCGGCAATCAAATTCTTCCTTAATTACTTCTTCGAACTCAAATAATAATAAACCTAATCAGGCTGTCTGTGCGTATTATCATGAAAATCATTCAATGTATCGCTGTGGTAAAGTACATTCTATGAATATAGGACAGCGACAACAATTAGTTAAAGAGTTACAATTATGTCAAAACTGCTTAAGGCCCGGTCACACTAGTGCAGACTGCAAGTCTAAGTCCATGTGTTTCATTTGTAACTCAAAACATAACACATTATTACATGAAGACCATAAAAGTTTATTAGCTAATACCATTGACCTAAAGGTTTCTGAGAATTCCCATATGAGCACTTCCCTAACTTGTACAACTCAGCCAAACATATCAAAGTCACCTATGAGTACCAAAATTATTGGTTCAGCAGTGGTTCGGTTGAGAAGAGTGGATGGTTCATTGCAGCATGCTCGTATAATCATAGATAGTGGTTCGATGGACTCTTTCATTACAAGTAGCTGTGTGCGACAGTTAGGTTTACATATAAAAAAGTGTAATTTAAATGTAACCGGTCTCGGTCAAAATTATGTTTGTAATATTAAAGGTTATACTTTTGGCTCTATTGTGCCTAGGTCAAATGACTCGCCCCAATTTGATATACCATTAGTGATTTTGCCTAAAATCACTTCAATGATTCCTTCAACTTCGTTACCGTCTGTTGTCAAGGAAAAGTTTAAACATCTGGATCTCGCCGACCAAGATTTTGATAAATCGGGTCCGATCGATCTGTTGTTAGGAGTAGACTGTTTTGACCAGATATATACTCCACTCGGTTTTCCATGTGCACTGTCTAGTGTATTCGGCTGGGTGATAAGTGGTCAGTTTCTTCAAAACGTGGTGGCTCAAACTCCAGCCACACCCGTTACGTCACTCATCGCGTCTTCTTGTGCGCTCGATGAGATCGTTCAACGGTTTTGGGAATCCGAAGAGCCGTCGAAATGTAAAATTTCCGGTCCTAAGGATGAAATATGTGAAGTGGCTCAAACTCCAGCCACACCTGTTACGTCACTCATCGCGTCTTCTTGTGCGCTCGATGAGATCGTTCAACGGTTTTGGGAATCCGAAGAACCGCCGAAATGTAAAATTTCCGGTCCTAAGGATGAAATATGTGAAGTGGCTCAAACTCCAGCCAC
This sequence comes from Elegia similella, assembly GCA_947532085.1. NCBI lineage: Eukaryota > Metazoa > Arthropoda > Insecta > Lepidoptera > Pyralidae > Elegia > Elegia similella. The sequence goes on from OX383939.1 coordinate 2,030,796, forward strand.
ACCCGTTACGTCACTCATCGCGTCTTCTGGTGCGCTCGATGAGAGCGTTCAACGGTTTTGGGAATTCAAAGAGCCGTCGAAATGTAAAATTTCCGGTCCTAAGGATGAAATATGTGAAGTGGCTCAAACTTCAGCCACACCCGTTACGTCACTCATCGCGTCTTCTTGTGCGCTCGATGAGATCGTTCAACGGTTTTGGGAATCCGAAGAGCCGTCGAAATATAAAATTTCCGGTCCTAAGGATGAAATATGTGAAGTGGCTCAATCTCCAGCCACACCCGTTACGTCACTCATCGCGTCTTCTTGTGCGCTCGATGAGATCGTTCAACGGTTTTGGGAATCCGAAGAACCGCCGAAATGTAAAATTTCCGGTCCTAAGGATGAAATATGTGAAGTGGCTCAATCTCCAGCCACACCCGTTACGTCACTCATCGCGTCTTCTTGTGCGCTCGATGAGATCGTTCAACGGTTGTGGGAATCCGAAGAACCGTCGAAATGTAAAATTTCCGGTCCTGAGGATGAAATATGTAAACAAAAATATAAAATTGGCACATATCGTACCTCCGAAGGTCGTTATGTTGTACCAATTATGCTTAAAGATGATACTCCAGCCTTAGGGAAATCATATCATCAGGCTCTTAACCGTTTTCTCAACTTGGAAAAGCGTCTTGCCAGCCAGACTGAGTTGAAAACGGAATATAAGGAATTTATACAGCAGTACGAAGATCTGGGACATATGCAGCCTGCTGAATCTTTGTCTACTGACCGTTATATTATTCCTCACCATTGTGTAATACGACCCGATAGTACAACGACACGTTTACGAGTAGTCTTCGATGCCAGTAGTCGGACCTCGAATAATCTGTCACTCAATAATATTGTTCATGGGGGTCCTAAGTTGCAAGTGGATATTGTCGATTTAGTGACAAAATTTAGACTTCACAAAATAGTTTTTACTGCCGACATCCGTCGTATGTATCGGCAAATATTGATAAGACCCGAGAAATGGACTACTAACGCTCCTCGTCTTCTTAAGGATGTTCCTCCTGAATTTTGTCAAAGTTCCAAATCCTTCGATGAATCGGGAAATGAGTTTGTCAAATATTAGGGATACGATCGAATCCCATTAATGATTTTTCATATGCCTTTTCAGACTCGTTCGAAGTCAAATTTACTAAAAGATCCATACTCTCTTTATTAGCTCGCATTTTCGATCCACTCGGTTGGATATGCCCAGTAAACTTTGCAGCAAAATCGCTGTTGCAAAAAATATGGCGGTTTAATTTATCGTGGGATGAGACTATTCCAAAACATGTAAACAAACAATGGCATTTAATAGCGGCCAATTTGTCTGATTTACAAAAAATTTCTCTTCCGCGGCTAGTTATACCTTCCAATCCGATGGAAGTACACTTGATAGGTTTCTGTGATGGTTCTCTGAAAGGCTATGGTTGTTGTGTGTATATTTGTGTGGTTACTAATGAGCCAGAATTTCTACTGCGACTAGTTTACTGATTGGAAAATCTAGAGTAGCTCCTTTAAAACCTACCACGGTAAATAGACTCGAGCTAAGCGCAGCGGTGCTTCTAGCAAAAGTTCTATCGCACATGTATAATTTGCTTAAAGACTATATAACTATTAATTCTATTCGAGCTTATTCAGACAGCAGCACTACCATGTCCTGGCTTAATACAGCCCCTCATTTGTTAAAAATGTATGTAGCCAATCGTGTCATTCAAGCAACTGACTTGATTAGTACCGATCACTGGTATTATGTTTCGTCTAAGGATAACCCGGCCGACTGTTGTAGTCGCGGAGTATCCTGTCCAGAGCTTATAGACCATCCTCTGTGGTGGAAAGGTCCTTCTTGGCTACAGGATTTGCCTAGTCAATGGCCTAACAAACGGGTTCTACTTCCAAAAGAATACTTACCCGAGTTTAAATCACTAGAAACTAAAGGTCTTCACGTGATTAATGTGAGAAACCCACTTCTGGACTTAATTGCCAGACATTCCTCTTTTACAAAAATTCTAAGAATTGTAGCATGGTGTATTAGATTTATTTCAAATTCGAGGGTTGCAAGGCAAAATCGAATTCTTTCATTTCTCAGTAGTCCTGAACTCGAGAAGTTAACCAAAGTATTATTTAAATTGAGTCAGGATCATTATATGTCTTCCGAAGTCAGTCGAGTGCGAGATAATGAACCATGTGTAAAATCCATTCAAAGACTTTCACCTTTCCTGGACGATGATGGGATCTTGCGGGTGGGGGAACGCATCGATGAGGCTAATCTGTCACCATCTGCGTTACACCCTTTTTTGTTACATAAACAATGTCCAATATCTAAAATTATAATAAAACATTTTCATAAAAAATATTTGCATTGTGGACCTCGAACCTTACAATCTCTTATTCAACGCCAGTTTTGGATAATTGGATTGAGACTTCTGATACGTACCGTGCTATCAAAGTGTGTTAGATGTTTTATTTCGTGTCCGCGCTCTCGTTGGGTCATGCTTAAGAAAATTACCCAGAGATTTTGGCGCGTATGGCAGCGTGATTATCTTCATACATTACAACAAAAGAGCAAATGGTTCGTACATGAACCAAATATTAAAATAGATGACTTAGTCATAGTTAACGAACCTAATCTTCTGCCGATGTTCTTGAAGTTGGCACGTATTGTGCAATTGCATGCTGGTTCGGATCAAGTAATCAGAGTAGTTACTTTCCGAACTGCTAACGGTAAGATCTTTCGTAGGCCGGTAGTAAAGGTTTGTCCTTTACCAATTAATTAATATTACTAATACATAAATACACACTATCCTTAGGCTAGTTAAAACTTATTTATTACTTTATCTTTCGAAAACAATGTTTCTAGATATTCTTGCAATAGTGCGTAGCTATTGCTTTTGTTTTTTATCTTTCAATTTGCATTCTCTGTGAAACCCTTGTGGATTTCAGGTGGGGGAAAATGTGTAAGCATTAACTTTAAAACCTAAATAAAATTACCTATCTATATTTCCGTTTCCCCTCCCATACATCATAATAATATGTTGCGCTGGATGTGTGGAGTTTCACGGAAGGACCGCATAAGGAACTCCCGCATTCGCGGCAGCCTCCATATCCGTGACATAGCAGACAAGCTGCAGGAGAGCCGCCTACGTTGGTATGGTCACGTTTTGAGAAAACCGGCAAATTACATAGGGAACAAATGTCTTGCCATGCCGCCTCCGCCAGGCCCCGGCAGAAGGGGAAAACCCAAGAAGAGCTGGCTTGATGTCGTTGGGGAGGATATGCGTGCCAATGGTCTCATAACAAAGGATGCCGAAGATCGTGCGAAGTGGAGAAGGAAAAGTCGGAAAGCGGACCCCGGGCTCCAAAGCACCCCAGCTGAGGATGCAACCGGGAACACGCTCAGATGAGAGAGAGAGCACTAAGGAGAAACTATCTACAAAATGTTTGCATAGATGGCGCTAACGTCGAGTTAGATCGCGCTATGGTTACGTTTTCGCAGTAGCGTAAGACTGGGAACTTTTCGAAGTAACGTATGATATCGTCATGTGTACAGATTGTACATATGTAATTTTTGGAAGTCCTGACACTTTTTATTTTGGTGTTGGGATACATTATCAACACCAAATCCTTATCCTTACTAATGTTTGTTTGTTTGTTACGCTTTCACGCCGTAACTACTAAACCGATCATCATGAAATTTTGCATACACGTTCTCTGGAGTGCGGAGAAGGACATAGGCTACCTTTTATCCCGGGAAAAAGTACTATTCCCGAGGGATCGCAATTGACGCGGGCGGAGCTGCGGGCGAAAGCTAGTCAATAATAAAGCTGTAAGGGTTGGTCATGGTTAAGTTACATTGTTTTCAGAGATATCGTTTTTATAAGCTCTATATGTACAATACATTTTACTAAAACTAAATAGACGATTTTTAGATCTTTTTTCTGTATGTATGTCTGTAGATATGTATGTTCTCCGTAAGTCGTAAACGAATTAACTGAATTTCATGAAACTTGGTAGATAAACATTAAGACGTACAGGACACAGGATAGGATAAATATAATATGTAACAGCTCCTTTTTCTCCCATGCATGTCGAATAGTAGATGGTGGCGCAAGGGCAAAAAGGCAAAATCATTTTAAGACGAGAGCACTATTCTAAATCCAGAGTGGTAGGAAAGAGTCCTGCATAAAATCCCGAGACATTATTCTTCGAAAACTTTGTAATTTTTACACCTAAAACAATAATTCTTACATGACAATATTTATATTTACATCTCGGAGGTGGCCCCCTTTCTTTTTTTTATAAAAATATAAATAACATAATATTAAGACTTCATCCTTTTTCCTAATTGCCAAATTGTTCTGCGCAGCCCAATGGCTTGCGCAGTAGCGAAGTTTTTCATTTGCGCGGCACCCGCGGAGTTTAAGATGATGATAATATGTAAGGATATATTTGCAGCGGTCAACACGCCAGCCTGCGACACGGAGTGACCGGGTTCGATCCCCGGCCAGGTCAAGATGGAAAATGATCTTTTTCAGATTGGCCTGGGTCTTGGATGTTTATCTATATATGTATTTGTTATAAAATATAGTATCTGTGTAAGCATTAACTTTAAAACCTAAATAAAATTACCTATCTATATTTCCGTTTCCCCTCCCATACATCCCTCCTATTTCGCCGAGACGGCCTGTGATTGGCCGAAAAGACAGTCAAAAAAATATGGCGATCGAGTCTTGTGGAGCGCGTCGCTTGCGCTGATAAAAACTAAACATAACGTCTCCTAAGAGCTTCGCTGGCCGAAAACAACCCGTGCGTGTGTGTTGGTGTACCACTAGTGTCAGAAGTAAGAAAAGGAATACAGTTCAAGCCCGGGAAATTGCTAGCCAGCCGCCACGAGGCCTGCCGCCGGCGATTTCTTCCCAGAGCCCTGTCCACCTGGATCCAAGGTTAGTGCTTACTGTTTCTCTTGCTGTGATTCTGGGGTTGATCGGAGAGTGCAGTGACTCTTTCAGGAAGACGCAACATTAATTTATGGTGCCTCCTGTGAGGACATTCCTCACGTACTTATTTCAAATTTACCCACTTAATTTCAATATTTCCAATTAAAGTTATTTCCAAATATGGATAACTAATTACTATTCATAAATAGACTTATTATAGATTCAAATTAACTAGGTACTTACCCACCTAGCATTTGTCTATTTGTCTAACAATCTCGGATCAAACAGGAAATTCCATACCTGTGCCATACCATAGTAAATACCTATTGCTTACGAGTACATACTTCTTATCTCGTTAATTCCCTTGTAATAATCCCTTAATCGTTCGATTTGTATGCCATAAGGTACTATCTTGTTACTCAGGCTTTCGAACTATTTTGGATAGCCTAGATACCTACCTAAGGTTAATTAATAGCAGCGAGGTGTGTATTTATGATTATAAGTAATAGTCCGTAGTTTTAAAACCTACGTGTTTTGTGAATATCTGTTCCATTACTCAATTTCCATTTAAACTTTTGCTACCTACCTACCTTACTCGTACTTTTACAATTAGTGCTTAGCGAAAACATGGCAGAAGGAGAATTAATGTCAACCATTAAAAAACGTGAATATGAGTTTAAAAATATGCAAATACTTTATGACTTAGCAAAAATTACGAAAGAAAATAAAACTAAATTAGCATCCTTTCGAGCTAGGTATAAAAGAATTGATAAAATTCGTGATAATTTCATGGAATGCAACGATCGTGTAAACCAGTTGCAACTTAAACTAAATCCTCAATTTGTTATCGATAATAATGCTTTGTTGTCATTTGACGAGTCATACTATTTTGTCATTGAGTTTGCTGACTCTCTCGACGTCAGTTCGCGCTCGGAACTGTGTCAAGGTCATGCGCATTCCAACTCTCAAGTGAAATTACCTAAATTGCAAATAGCTAAGTTTGATGGTAATATAGAGAACTGGCAGATGTTTAAAGACAGTTATACGTCGCTTGTGCATAATAATGTTTCGTTGTCGGACACAGAGAAATTTTACTATTTGTTGTCATGTCTGTCCGGGTATGCCCTGACACTAGCTAAGGGTGTTCCTATAACATCAGCTAATTATTCTGTTGTTTATGCAGCGTTGCTAGACAGATATGATAATAAACGTATTTTAGCTACCGCTTATTTAGAAAAAGTAATAAAATTAAATCCGATCCAACGGCCATCATTATCAAACTTATCACAATTAACCAACACACTTTATGAATGTGTTAGTGCCTTGCGCGGGTTAAATATTGATGATTTAAGTGAATTTCTTTTATTTTATATAGCATCTCGGCCTCTTGATACAGAAACTAGGAAAAGGTTTGAATTACAAAATACCGAAGAAATTCCTAAATTTAATAATTTGATTGTTTATTTACAGAATTATATAAAGGTATTAGAGGTTAGTCAACCTAGTAATTTACAGTCATTCAATTCTACAAATAAACAAAACCACAATAATACAAAGAAAGATAATTTTTCTCGGCAATCAAATTCTTCCTTAATTACTTCTTCGAACTCAAATAATAATAAACCTAATCAGGCTGTCTGTGCGTATTATCATGAAAATCATTCAATGTATCGCTGTGGTAAAGTACATTCTATGAATATAGGACAGCGACAACAATTAGTTAAAGAGTTACAATTATGTCAAAACTGCTTAAGGCCCGGTCACACTAGTGCAGACTGCAAGTCTAAGTCCATGTGTTTCATTTGTAACTCAAAACATAACACATTATTACATGAAGACCATAAAAGTTTATTAGCTAATACCATTGACCTAAAGGTTTCTGAGAATTCCCATATGAGCACTTCCCTAACTTGTACAACTCAGCCAAACATATCAAAGTCACCTATGAGTACCAAAATTATTGGTTCAGCAGTGGTTCGGTTGAGAAGAGTGGATGGTTCATTGCAGCATGCTCGTATAATCATAGATAGTGGTTCGATGGACTCTTTCATTACAAGTAGCTGTGTGCGACAGTTAGGTTTACATATAAAAAAGTGTAATTTAAATGTAACCGGTCTCGGTCAAAATTATGTTTGTAATATTAAAGGTTATACTTTTGGCTCTATTGTGCCTAGGTCAAATGACTCGCCCCAATTTGATATACCATTAGTGATTTTGCCTAAAATCACTTCAATGATTCCTTCAACTTCGTTACCGTCTGTTGTCAAGGAAAAGTTTAAACATCTGGATCTCGCCGACCAAGATTTTGATAAATCGGGTCCGATCGATCTGTTGTTAGGAGTAGACTGTTTTGACCAGATATATACTCCACTCGGTTTTCCATGTGCACTGTCTAGTGTGTTCGGCTGGGTGATAAGTGGTCAGTTTCTTCAAAACGTGGTGGCTCAAACTCCAGCCACACCCGTTACGTCACTCATCGCGTCTTCTTGTGCGCTCGATGAGATCGTTCAACGGTTTTGGGAATCCGAAGAGCCGTCGAAATGTAAAATTTCCGGTCCTAAGGATGAAATATGTGAAGTGGCTCAAACTCCAGCCACACCTGTTACGTCACTCATCGCGTCTTCTTGTGCGCTCGATGAGATCGTTCAACGGTTTTGGGAATCCGAAGAACCGCCGAAATGTAAAATTTCCGGTCCTAAGGATGAAATATGTGAAGTGGCTCAAACTCCAGCCACACCCGTTACGTCACTCATCGCGTCTTCTGGTGCGCTCGATGAGAGCGTTCAACGGTTTTGGGAATTCAAAGAGCCGTCGAAATGTAAAATTTCCGGTCCTAAGGATGAAATATGTGAAGTGGCTCAAACTTCAGCCACACCCGTTACGTCACTCATCGCGTCTTCTTGTGCGCTCGATGAGATCGTTCAACGGTTTTGGGAATCCGAAGAGCCGTCGAAATATAAAATTTCCGGTCCTAAGGATGAAATATGTGAAGTGGCTCAATCTCCAGCCACACCCGTTACGTCACTCATCGCGTCTTCTTGTGCGCTCGATGAGATCGTTCAACGGTTTTGGGAATCCGAAGAACCGCCGAAATGTAAAATTTCCGGTCCTAAGGATGAAATATGTGAAGTGGCTCAATCTCCAGCCACACCCGTTACGTCACTCATCGCGTCTTCTTGTGCGCTCGATGAGATCGTTCAACGGTTGTGGGAATCCGAAGAACCGTCGAAATGTAAAATTTCCGGTCCTGAGGATGAAATATGTAAACAAAAATATAAAATTGGCACATATCGTACCTCCGAAGGTCGTTATGTTGTACCAATTATGCTTAAAGATGATACTCCAGCCTTAGGGAAATCATATCATCAGGCTCTTAACCGTTTTCTCAACTTGGAAAAGCGTCTTGCCAGCCAGACTGAGTTGAAAACGGAATATAAGGAATTTATACAGCAGTACGAAGATCTGGGACATATGCAGCCTGCTGAATCTTTGTCTACTGACCGTTATATTATTCCTCACCATTGTGTAATACGACCCGATAGTACAACGACACGTTTACGAGTAGTCTTCGATGCCAGTAGTCGGACCTCGAATAATCTGTCACTCAATAATATTGTTCATGGGGGTCCTAAGTTGCAAGTGGATATTGTCGATTTAGTGACAAAATTTAGACTTCACAAAATAGTTTTTACTGCCGACATCCGTCGTATGTATCGGCAAATATTGATAAGACCCGAGAAATGGACTACTAACGCTCCTCGTCTTCTTAAGGATGTTCCTCCTGAATTTTGTCAAAGTTCCAAATCCTTCGATGAATCGGGAAATGAGTTTGTCAAATATTAGGGATACGATCGAATCCCATTAATGATTTTTCATATGCCTTTTCAGACTCGTTCGAAGTCAAATTTACTAAAAGATCCATACTCTCTTTATTAGCTCGCATTTTCGATCCACTCGGTTGGATATGCCCAGTAAACTTTGCAGCAAAATCGCTGTTGCAAAAAATATGGCGGTTTAATTTATCGTGGGATGAGACTATTCCAAAACATGTAAACAAACAATGGCATTTAATAGCGGCCAATTTGTCTGATTTACAAAAAATTTCTCTTCCGCGGCTAGTTATACCTTCCAATCCGATGGAAGTACACTTGATAGGTTTCTGTGATGGTTCTCTGAAAGGCTATGGTTGTTGTGTGTATATTTGTGTGGTTACTAATGAGCCAGAATTTCTACTGCGACTAGTTTACTGATTGGAAAATCTAGAGTAGCTCCTTTAAAACCTACCACGGTAAATAGACTCGAGCTAAGCGCAGCGGTGCTTCTAGCAAAAGTTCTATCGCACATGTATAATTTGCTTAAAGACTATATAACTATTAATTCTATTCGAGCTTATTCAGACAGCAGCACTACCATGTCCTGGCTTAATACAGCCCCTCATTTGTTAAAAATGTATGTAGCCAATCGTGTCATTCAAGCAACTGACTTGATTAGTACCGATCACTGGTATTATGTTTCGTCTAAGGATAACCCGGCCGACTGTTGTAGTCGCGGAGTATCCTGTCCAGAGCTTATAGACCATCCTCTGTGGTGGAAAGGTCCTTCTTGGCTACAGGATTTGCCTAGTCAATGGCCTAACAAACGGGTTCTACTTCCAAAAGAATACTTACCCGAGTTTAAATCACTAGAAACTAAAGGTCTTCACGTGATTAATGTGAGAAACCCACTTCTGGACTTAATTGCCAGACATTCCTCTTTTACAAAAATTCTAAGAATTGTAGCATGGTGTATTAGATTTATTTCAAATTCGAGGGTTGCAAGGCAAAATCGAATTCTTTCATTTCTCAGTAGTCCTGAACTCGAGAAGTTAACCAAAGTATTATTTAAATTGAGTCAGGATCATTATATGTCTTCCGAAGTCAGTCGAGTGCGAGATAATGAACCATGTGTAAAATCCATTCAAAGACTTTCACCTTTCCTGGACGATGATGGGATCTTGCGGGTGGGGGAACGCATCGATGAGGCTAATCTGTCACCATCTGCGTTACACCCTTTTTTGTTACATAAACAATGTCCAATATCTAAAATTATAATAAAACATTTTCATAAAAAATATTTGCATTGTGGACCTCGAACCTTACAATCTCTTATTCAACGCCAGTTTTGGATAATTGGATTGAGACTTCTGATACGTACCGTGCTATCAAAGTGTGTTAGATGTTTTATTTCGTGTCCGCGCTCTCGTTGGGTCATGCTTAAGAAAATTACCCAGAGATTTTGGCGCGTATGGCAGCGTGATTATCTTCATACATTACAACAAAAGAGCAAATGGTTCGTACATGAACCAAATATTAAAATAGATGACTTAGTCATAGTTAACGAACCTAATCTTCTGCCGATGTTCTTGAAGTTGGCACGTATTGTGCAATTGCATGCTGGTTCGGATCAAGTAATCAGAGTAGTTACTTTCCGAACTGCTAACGGTAAGATCTTTCGTAGGCCGGTAGTAAAGGTTTGTCCTTTACCAATTAATTAATATTACTAATACATAAATACACACTATCCTTAGGCTAGTTAAAACTTATTTATTACTTTATCTTTCGAAAACAATGTTTCTAGATATTCTTGCAATAGTGCGTAGCTATTGCTTTTGTTTTTTATCTTTCAATTTGCATTCTCTGTGAAACCCTTGTGGATTTCAGGTGGGGGAAAATGTGTAAGCATTAACTTTAAAACCTAAATAAAATTACCTATCTATATTTCCGTTTCCCCTCCCATACATCCCTCCTATTTCGCCGAGACGGCCTGTGATTGGCCGAAAAGACAGTCGTAAAAAATATGGCGTTCGAGTCATGTTAGCGCGCCGCTTGCGCTGACCAATTTCCAAAAATAACGTCTCCTAAGAGCTTCGCTGGCCGAAAACAACCCGTGCGTGTGTGTTGGTTTACCACTAGTGTCAGAAGTAAGAAAAGGAATACAGTTCAAGCCCGGGAAATTGCTAGCCAGCCGCCACGAGGCCTGCCGCCGGCGATTTCTTCCCAGAGCCCTGTCCACCTGGATCCAAGGTTAGTGCTTACTGTTTCTCTTGCTGTGATTCTGGGGTTGATCGGAGAGTGCAGTGACTCTTTCAGGAAGACGCAACAGTATCGTTGAGTTAGCATCCCATAACACAAGTCTCGAACTTACTTTGGGGCTAGCTCAATCTGTGTGATTTGTCCGTATATATTTATTTATTTATTTTATTTTTTAAGGATACACATGGGACACAGCTGGCCGTTGAGCTGTGCTGGCCGCATGCTGTGGCCGGCCACCACGGGGATGTGCACGCTGCTGTGGCCTTCCACCTTCGACTCCTCCATTATGTCGAACAGCTGCGAGGTTTGGCTCGACTGGAAACAGACAGAGAGCACTTTACAGAGATTGAACTCCCTACAGTAGGTTGTGAGTTGTGAGCATAGATTGCTGTGCGTCCACTGCATCGGAATCGGAAAACTGCCTCCGTGGTCCAGTGGTTAAGGCGTTTGCGTGTAGACCCGGGGTCGTGGGTTCGTTTCCCGCGGGAAGCATACTTTGTTTAATTGACCATATGACAAAAAAGTATGTTACTGTATGAAAAAAAACCGTTTCTAGATTTGCCCTTATATAGTTCGAGAAAAATAGTTCTAAATTTTTTAAATCTATATTTAGGGAGAAAAAAAATATACAATACCTTTCGTGACGTCACAGATTAACCTCACTTAAGCGTATGCCTATGCTCGCGACAGCTCTTACAAAAAAATCTAACGCAAGCATGTTCACTTTGTTTGACAGCTAGATGACAGTGGCAGGTACGCGGTCCTGTCGGTTTGGTCGGTACTGGTATTATTTTGTTTGGTTGGATCATTGGTTTGGATAATACTTGCTTGAATTTGAAGGTAAGCACGGACTATCTGATAATTAATATTGAATGTAAATAGTCGTAAAGTGGTATTTTTTTGTTTGGCACATTTTGGCGATACATGACATTGACATTAATATTTTTTAAAATGAAAACAGGATATGTGATGTTCAAGCATCACTGTACATACAGCCTTATGGGTACGTCACTTCCGGCAAATTAATTATTTTTTTTAAACATTTTTATTTCAATAACTACGCAATATTTAAAAAATCTAAAATATACGGGTCCTCCCTTTTTTCGCTGTCTATTTGAAAAACAAATAAAAAAGGTCATCAAATTTTTTGTCATATGGTCAATTGTCTCAGTTTGGTTAGGACATTGCAGGCTTGAATTACCTGATTGTCTGATAATAAAAATGATTCCGTACTTCGGAAGGCACGTTTAAGCCGTTGGTACCGGCTGCCATCTGGTAGTCGTTAAAATTAAAAAAAGGTATGACTCGGTAAGAAGTGCTGACGACTATTGTCACGGTGATTATCGTCAGTCTACGAATCAGAAGTTAACTGCCTCCGTGGTCAAGTAGTTAAGGCTTTGCCTGTAGACCCAGGGGTCGTGGGTTCGATTAAGTTCGTTACACATTAAGGGTACATGTAAGGTTTCATAAAATGAAAAAAAAAAAATGATATATGATAAAGATAGATGATAAAATAAAAAAGCCCTTCAGGCGAGTAGGCGACCAATACTGTTGAAAAGAGTTTCTTTTGGCATTTCTTCTCTGCAGTGGTCGGTTCCGAAACGCTAGTATGTAGCTTTTGTACATTAAGTAATAATATAAATATGACTAAATTAGATTATTAAATGCCTGCAAAGGCCTATTTTCTGAATAAATGTTTTGATTTTGATTTTTAATTTTGAAGGCTGAGTTCAGAGTGGCGCCGGCGAGTCGCGCCGTTGGCCAGCGCGTTTCAACAGCGCGCACCTGACCGGCGTGCACCGTGAAACGAGTTTTGGTATCGCGCATTTCGTTGCAATGTACAGCTGTTTTTAGTCGCCATCATTGGGACAAATATAATAACAGGATTAGCTGTTTTCTTTTTCTATGTAAAATAGGGCAATGGCGACGTCGTAAAACATTGCAAATTGATTATTGAGCGCTGGCCTTACGGCGCGCGTCTCAAGAAAGGCGCGTTTGAATTGCGTGACTATTAAGCGCAACTACTATCTAGTGTTATTGTATGCGCGCGCGTGTAGCCGGCGCTGATCAAACGCGTGACTCTGATCAGCCTAAAGGAATGGGCATACACCTACAATGTTACCTGATGGTGTACCAACACCAAGTCCGCCACTATGTGTACCGCGAAGCGCCCCACGAGCCCCGTCCTCAGGACGTGAGTCAGCTGACCAGTGCCGCTGATTGGCATCAACAGAACCTGAAAAATATAAGGACACATCGCTTAAGAGTCGCTTGTACAGGCGTAAGAGTTTGGCGGTGAAGACATTCCCGCGTCATTGCTGTTTGTGGACATTTTGCGACTAAACGCAAATTTTAAGTTTCTGGGCGCAGCAGTTACAGTTGCGTTGATATAATAAGTCAGGTTTGCCGTTTGCCCGCGGCTACGCCGCCGCCGATAGTGTCCATACCTCAGGAACAGTAGAATTTCCCGGAATAAAAGGTACCTTATGTCCTTGTACTATATACCCGGGTCTCAAACTACCTCCATATCAAATTTCATTATTTTTTATTTTTTTTGCTATATATTTGCAGGCAATCTCAAGCCTTGACTTCATTGAAATGACGATAACTTTTTTTTAATGAACCGATTTTGATGAAACAATCTTTAAATGTTTTGCTGGGTTAAAACAAAGCAATTGGTGAAAGTTTGAAGTAAATCGGTTCAGTATTTTCGGAGATAATCGTGATCATACATACAACAGACAGAAAAAAAATAGAAAAATTTTTTTTGCTTTCTATTATTATTTTTAAGTGTCCCTCTATCCATTTCCGTCAAAAATTTTAAATGTACAGACAAAATATTTTAACTGTATTATAAGTATTTATTTTATCAATATATATGTTACGGTTAGAGTGATAAATCAAAAATTATTAATAATTGTCTATCATTATTAATAATTACCGAATGTAGAGGTAAAAGTGAGAAATTATTCACATTTGTCGGTGATTATTAATAATGTAACCTTAGTACCGATAAATGTAATAACTACCGATAAAAATAAACGTACACAGGTGATTTTTTTCTCGATTGGGCAACAGAGGTGCGGGCAGGGGTAGCGGAGCGGCGTGCGGGATGTGCGAGGCCACGCGAAGATTTGCCTTCTTGGATTCTAAAACTGGTTAGATCTACACCGAAAAAAACCTATAAATTGACACTCATGTCAATTTATAATGAAAAGTCGCATCCGCCATTTTAGATTACCTAACTGACGTCATTTTCGAGATTTACACCCCTTAAACCTAGAAAACGACACTCATGTTGGTTTATCATGAAAAGTCGTGCCCGCCATCTTAGATTACATAACTGAGGTAATTATCGGGATCAAGACCCCAAAAAACCCAAAAAACGACCCACAAGTACAAGACCTACCCTTGTTTGTGTGATCTGAGACAAGCACTGTGTGTCATATCTATACTAATATTATAAAGCTGAAGAGTTTGTTTGTTTGTTTGTTTGAACGCGCTAATCTTAGGAACTACAGGTTCAAATTGAAAAATTCTTTTTGTGTTGTATAGTCCATTTATTGAGGAAGGCTTTAGGCTATAAAACATCCAGCTACGACCAATAGGAGCGAAGCATTAATAAAAAAATGTTTTGAAAACGGGTAAAATTATTCATCTTTCCTAAGAAAAAACCTAATTAATCATAATAACAGCAATTGCCGCGGACGAAGTCGCGGGCAACAGCTAGTCATATCTAATACTAATATTATAAAGCTGAAGACTTTGTTTGTTTGAACACGCTAATCTCAGGAACTACTGGTTCAAATTGGAAAATTCTTTTTGTGTTGGATAGTCCATTTATTGAGGAAGGCTTTAGGCTATAAAACATCACGCTGCAACCAATAGGAGCAAAGCATCAATAAAAAATGTTTTGAAAACGGGGGAAAATTATTCATTTCATACATTAAAAAAATCTAATTAATCATAACTGCCGCGGATGAAGTCGCGGGCAACAGCTAGTTATAAATAAATACCTGCCGGACTAAAAACTTTGGGTTTTTATTTTATTTTATAACTTTTACCAATGTGTTTAGTGAATTATTAATAATGACTAGCAAAAGTAATTAATTTCAATTGTTTATTCACATTTACCAAAACACGAGGTTATTATTAATAATGTTATATAATTATTAATAATTTTCAATTAATCAAGTTTACCGTAACATATATACAATTTAAATATAAAATACTTAAACTAATGCTACAACTAAAAATAAATAAATATTAATATATATTTACAAATAAAAAAGGCCCGGTAAATCGTTGCCTCGCGGTAGCGTGCCCAGAAGGCTGGCAGCATTGTCACGTTGGATGGCAATGCTGATCTTTTGGCCAAGGTATAGACCAGCCTTCTGGTCACGGGTCACCTCGATCAAATTAACAATTAATTAACTGTATTATTACATGTTTAAATATTAAATATATAGATTATAGTTAGGACGAAATGATTATAGTATAGCTACTGTTCACGTGAACATGCGACCTCACGACATTCACCTAAACCTAAAAAGCACGAAGAACGCAATGCAAATGAATTTGGACGTAAACTAATATATTTTAGATGCACACATATGTACACAACTTTTGTATAAATAGATTACGTTTATTTAATAAACTAGCGGTCCGTCCCGGCTTTGCTCGGGAAGTTATAGGTATTTAAATAGCCTATGTTCATCAGGGATAGTGTAGGATTCTAACGGAGAAAGAATTTTGCAAATCGGTCCAGTACTTTCAGAGCCTATTCGATGCAAACAAACAATCAAATCTTTCCTCTTTTTGTATTAATATTATTACTAGTATAGAAAATTCTCTGTTTGGTTCGGACAATCGACGAGTTTTATTAATTTTGACCAGCTCCGTGGCGCAGCGGTCAACACGCCAGCCTGCGACACGAGAGTGCCCAGGTTCGATCGCCGGCCAGGTCAAGATGGAAATGATCTTTTTCAGATTGGCCTGGGTCTTGGATGTTTATCTATATATGTATTTGTTATAAAATATAGTATCGTTGACTTAGTACCCCATAACACAAGTCTCGAACTTACTTTGGGGCTAGCTCAATCTGTGTGATTTATCCGTATATATTTATTATTATTGTCTGAGATCGACAGATCCACTACCAACTCCTCCTACTACGGCCAAGACACCTTTAGCCGTCAGTTTACTGATCAGTCTCGTGAGTCTGCTTGACTGGTGGTAGTAAAATCCTCTGTCCGGCGCACATTGCACCTCGTACGCCAAAAACCCCTTGATCCTTCCCACTTTCCGTCTGTTACTGTAGGTCGCAAGTAACAGATATCCCGCATCTATTTATTTATGTGTGATGGGGCGGGAGATCGAAAGGATTACCTCGGGCCGAAGGCGCGGTCCAGGATCCTTGCGCGCTGGTCTTCTCCACGCTCGATCACTGGATTTTTGGGGTTGAAGCACTAACACTTTCACCACCGGAAGCGTGTCCACTATTAGTTATCGTTTTCCCTATGTTTAGGAATTTTTATATTAGCGAGCGCGTGCGCGGGGATTTTGCGTTAGACGAACAGACCGCCATCTTGAGGTAAGGTGGGGTGAGTGGGTAGGTGAGAAAGAGCGGGAATGAGCGTGTGAGGGAGAGTGTGCGTGATTTAAGCGGGAAATTACAATATATATATAAAAATGTAATAATGTTAATTTGGCGTAGACAATGTGTTTATTCGTAGTGTATGGTTAAGGCTAGGCTGTTTAATTAGGGTAATAAGAGTTGATGGTAGGTTACAGACTCTCTCTCTCCAGACTTCATGTACAAGTGACTAGCTATTACAGCATATAACCGGACTGACTGACATTTTAAATACACCCGACACAAACTAAAAAGGAACACTTTATATTAGCTAGTTATCTGTTTTATATTTTACTTAAATTCGATCTTGCTACAGCAGTACCAAATGAACATGCCGTTAGGTTACTGAGTTGGCATGTATCTACATGTTATTTTACCTCAGTGGGTCCCGGAGACACAGTTGACACTCCATGTCTAAACACAGCACACCATGTGACGTCACATAGCCGCAGCACTGACACATCCCTCTCCACTACTGGCCTGCCAGACTCCACTGAAAATAGAAAGAGTCACCAAAAGGAGGATTATTTCTTGGGCTCTCTACTATCCATATCCATACTAATAATATAAACGTGAAAGTAACTCTGTCTGTCACCTGTTCACGCTTCAACCGTTGAACCAATTTGGATGAAATTTGGTAGGAAGGTAGTTTGAGGCCAGGGGAAGGGTATGTCCTAAAGGGTACCTTTAATTTCGGGAAATTCTATTGTTCCCGAGGGATCGACATTAACGCGGGCGGAGCCGCAGGCCAAAGCTAGTATTAAATATTGTAATAACCGTTTGTCTGTGATAAAGAGAAAATGTAGAATATACTTCATGCTATTTTTAAGGCTCAATTCAGATCAGGCGGAAAAATGCTTGAGCAGTTTTTAAGTGGCAAATAAAAACAAAACAAAATTGGACATAATATGCAACATTCAAATAAAATAAAATTTCAATGTCAATATTCAGCTTTGATTGAATGGAATAAGGCTGATATTTACTTACCATAATGGTGTCTGATGTTTTCACGATTGTTACACATTTAAATAAAATCACTTTAATACGGTATTATCGCGTATATTACATTATTTTTACACTTAACGTTTTGAAAACTTTAGCTTACTTTAGTTTTCATGGTCGCAGGTAGACTAACTTGATATTTGTCTTCTGTGTTATAAGAACTATACAAAACTACCACCTACAATATTTATTGATAACGTTTCGGATGTACGCAGTATTGGCTCACGGTGTCTGAAGGTCTTGCAGTCTTGTGATGAGCTCGAGATTTTATTAAATTGATGACAGGATCCCAACTCCCTTTATGTATGGTAAGAAAGCAGGAAAACGATCGACGGTGTGAGGCTTTGGCCTGCTTCTGCGATCTGTTTTTGGGAGGTTAGGAATAATGTAATATACGCGATAATACCGTGTGATTTTAACTTACTCAAAAAGTTCTCGAGCATGTTTCCGCATAGCCTGAATTGGCCCTTAGACAACAACCTTTTTTTATTGATTATTTGAGTGCTTTTAACTGCTATCTTGCGGGATGGGATGCAACAGTGAGGTTTAGGGTGGTACACACAAACTCAAATAATACTTATTCACTTGTCTAGAAAATACCTAAATTGTATGTCAGGAAACAGCGACGCGGGTAAAGGTCCTATTAAATTATCCTGTAGTGTATATCTAGTTGAGTGTAGGCCAAGTCCTCTGGCTGCTCTGGCCAAGTATGGCTCTAGTAGTACAGAGAGGTCGTGCTCTGTAGTGGAGACTAAAAAGACCTGATGATGATAATGATGATGGAACTATCCTGAATTTAGTCAGTTACGAGAGGGACGCCGCAATACGTAAGACACGATTGGAAATATATCCAGTCTTATCGCACGTATAATGGCGTCCTTGTCGTTAGTGACTGAATTCAGGATAGTTTATTAACCCCTTTAGGTGGTTCTATTCCTTAGCGGTTCTCACTATAAACTTCTTTAGGTGCGATGAGCAGGAATATCAACAAAAAAGAGATGCGGCTAGCGACCTATGCACATCCAGACATGCTAAATGTGGCCTTTAGATCATATGGCCCTAGGTTCTGTCTATAAGGGAATACAGACTTGATAGTATTATGTATCGCTAGCATAATATGTTACAAAAATCATGGATATAATAAAAATTGTAATCATTACTAGAAATTAAGAAAAAGTCATAAAATTTAAAAGCCCTTCAGGCGTAACAAACAAACTCATTTTCGCATTTATAATATTTAGTTAGGATACGCACAAACCACACAGATTGAGCTAGCCCCAAAGTAAGTTCGAGACTTGTGTTATGGGATACTAACTCAACGATACTATATTTTGTAACAAATACATATATAGATAAACATCCAAGACCCTGGCCAATCTGAAAAAGATCATTTTCCATCTTGACCTGACCGGGGATTGAATCCGGGGCACTCGTGTCGCAGTCTGGCATGTTAACCACTGCGCCACGGAGCTCGCCCAGTCTGTAGCTTTTGCACATTAATAATTAATATAAATATTTACTAAATTTGATTGCCTGAAAGCCTATTTTCTGAATAAACGTATTGATGTTTGATTTTGATTCTGTATATAGAAACGATTCTTTACTTACACTCCAACTTCTGTAGTTTAGTAATGGTAGAATTACTAAGAAGAAATGGCTGCAGTAGAGTTCCATTGTTACCGGCGAGTAGAACAGTGGAACTTTGCGAACACCAGGAGAACCAAGCACCGCTGAAAAATCAAATACAAGAGAATATTACAAACAATTTTACATATTATATTTCACTAGCTTAATTTGTTTTTTTCTTAGTATCCATACTAATATTATACAGCTGAAGAGTTTGTTTGTTTGTTTGAACGCGCTAATCTCAGGAACTACTGGTTCAATTTGGAAAATTCTTTTTGTGTTGGATAGTCCATTTATTGAGGAAGGCTTTAGGCTAGAAAACATCACGCTGCGACCAATACAAGCGAAGCATCAATAAAAATTGTTTTGAAATCGGGGAAAAATTATTCATCTATACTAATTAATCATAATAACAGAAATTGCCGCGGACGAAGTCGCGGGCAACAGCTAGTAGATAAATAATTTTCCCCCGTTTTCAAAACATTTTTTATTAATGCTTCGCTCCTATTGGTCGCAGCGTGGTGTTTTCTAGCCTAAAGCCTTCCTCAATAAATGGACTATCCAACACAAAAATAATTTTCCAATTTGAAAAAGTAGTTCCTGAGATTAGCGCGTTCAAACTAACAAACTCTTCAGCTTTATAATATTATTATAGTATAGATTGTCATGTCAGGCAGTGTTGAATGTGTGTAATAAAAAAATCACTTTTGCAATAACATCACTTTATTTGTAACCAACCACTTGTCTAGACTATATTTGAAGACATAGAATGTACCAGCTGCTACTCTACCCACGCAGATCGTAACAGCCGATAGAGGGCTAGGCGAAAATCTGAGGAATCATGTTAGCAGGCGATGCGGCTAGCAACCAGCTGGTGGGCATGTACCAGCATGCTAAATGTGGCTTTTAGGTTTTTAGACCTGAGCTCTGTTTACCCCGCAGCAGTGCCGGATTTATATTTTTTATAAGTGTAGGCCACTTTTTTCTACCACCCCATGTACATACCTTTCTAAAATAATAACATTTGTAGTTTACTACATTTAGAATGCCTTAAAGTTATAAACGAATGAATTAGTTATTAAGAAAGAGTGCAAAAAAGAAACAAGATTTACAATCATCTACAGGACTTTTTAATAGCAAGATCATCTATATCTATACATATAATAAAACAGTAAAAATATTTTGTCTGTACATTTAGAATTTTTGACTGAAATGGATAGAGGGACACTTAAAAGGAATAATAGAAAGCAAAAAAAATTTTTTGGAATTTTTTGTCTGTCTGTCTGTATGTATGATCACGATTATCTCCGAAAATACTGAACCGATTTACTTCAAACTTTCACCAATTGCTTTGTTTCAACTCAGCAAAACATTTAAAGTTTGTTTCATCAAAATCGGTTCATTAAAAAAAAAGTTATTGTCATTTGAATGAACACAAGGCATGAGTTTGCCTACGAATATAAAGCAAAAAAAAATTAAAATAATAAGTGACATACGAAAATTAAAATCCAAAGTCAATTCATCATCACTATACGACAGCATTATACCTAGCCATACTATCCATAGTAATCCATACTAATAAAAAAGGAGAAGCTGACTGACTGACATATCACCGCAGGGCCTAAACTATAAGGGTTAGAAACTTGAAATTTTGCTCAGAGGTTCCTTTTATAACGTAGGGGAACACCAAGAAAGGATTTTTGGAAATTCATCTCCTAAGGGGGTAAAACGGGTTGCAAAGTTAGTATGAAACTTTGCCGTTTTTGAAGTTATTCGAATGAAATTCAGCATGAAGGTTCTTTACTGAAAGGTATGAAACACGAATAAAATATTTTACTCAAAAATCATCCCTTAAGGGGGTATAACGGGGATGCAAAGTTAGTATGAAACTTTCCGTTTTAGAAGTTATTCAATTGAAATTCAATATTAAGGTGTTTCATTGAAAGTCATGAACTAATGTATTCCAGGTTCAACTAATAATTCTACTGTTCCTGAGAAATCGACACTTACGCGGGCGGAGCTGCGGGCCAAAGGCAAACCTGACTTTTATATCAACGCACAGCCTAAAACTACTGTGCCCAGAAACTTGAAATTTGGCACAGGGATTCTTTTTATGGTGTAAATGAGCAATAAGAAAGGGTTTTTAGAAAATTAAGGGGCGAGGAGTTTATATGGAATTTTCTAATTTCTGGACTTAGAAGTTTGAAAGTAGGTACACAAGTTCTCAATTAAAATTAAAAAAGATCTGTTTAGGTAAACCAGACAACATTCTCCCTTGAAGGGGCAAATAGGGGGTAAAGTTTGTATGGAATTTTTCCATTTCTAGACTTAGAATATAAAAATAGGTATGTAAGTTCTCGATTACAATTAAAAAGATCTGTGTAGTTAAAATGGACGAAATTTCCCCTTGAAGGGGTAAAATAGGTGGGGTAAAGTTTGTATGGATTTTTTTTATTTTCAGACTTAGAAATATGACAATAAGTATATAAGTTCTCCATTACAATAAAAAAATATCTGTGTAGGTGAAATGGGCAAAATCCCCTCCTTAAGGGCTAAAGATCTATGCAGGTGAAATGTATTAAATTCCCCCTTAAGAGGAAGAAGCAGAGGGGGAGGTGTTTGAATGGATTTTTTATCATTTCTACTGTTCCCAAGGGACCGACATTAACGCGGGCGGAGCCGCGGGCAACAGCTAGTCTATAATATCATTATAGTTTATGGTATTAATTATGTCTGCTTCTAAGTAGAGAAGAGAAGACATTTAATAATTTTTCACGCATTTTAAACAGGAAAAACTTTTCTCCCCAGAACGATTTGTAGCCGGAGTGGAAAATGCAATGCGGAGAGCTATATCCAAGTTAGGATAAACATTGGACGGAGATTGATTTCTTAAAAACATTGAGAGACTGAATAGTGAGTTTGATCCAGGCTTCACTACACTCTTGGCAGTTTTATCAGAGGAAATGTGACTGTGAAAAAGCACATATTCTTGAATTAAATCATCCTCTAAATCGTTGGTATAATATTTTATGCGGGGTTTGTTACGTTCGCGTTGAGCCACTGCCGTCCGCTCGCCGCCCCGCACTGCCCTATCCACTCACTAGGTTTCAATAGGAATGAGTTTCTTCTACAGTGATTTATTTAAAGTATAAAAAACCATGATAAAACCAGTGAACGTGTTTGACTTTTATCATCTGAAATTGAGTGACCGTCCCCTGAAATCTGCCACCCTAGGCCGCAGCCTATACGGCCTAATGCTAACCCCAGGACTGCCCCGCAGGGGAAACAAACGTGACAGTATGTATGTATGTTCTATGGTATGTTTATTTGCCATGTATGTTTATTTTGGTTGCCACTTCCACAGAAAGTCTAACCCAGTTATGGACTGCTCTATACCAACCAATACTGCCTATCATAATAAGTCACGATGGGCAATGTTGGTTCTAGCTGTTGTCTTTCTCTTGTTTATCTTTTATTTTCATTTTTTATACTTTTCTGTTTTTTATATTGTATTGTGTGTGTCTAGGTGTTACGATAAATGTTATTCCATTCTATTCTACCTTCCTAACTCATCTTATATAGATGGCAATGAAATTTGCTATTTATTGAGTATTTAAAAAAAGAATACAATTATATATTTACCTAAATGATGTGCTTTTTAAATTCTTCAACTGTTTCTTTTCAGGAAAAACTTGCAATAGTTCAATTCCGTGGTCCGTAATGAATGCTATTTCATTCACCCGGGGCCACACAAAGCCTAGTATTTTAGCATTTTTCCATTTACAAGTATGTGAGTACTCCACATTTGTTGGTGCCAGATCTTTAAAGTTTACGAATTCAACAGTGGCATTCTGTGAGTCCTGATTCCTTTGGATGGCTAAGATTTTGTGGTCTGGAGAGAATTTTATGGATATTATGGGCCCTCGGTCCTCCATTCTGAAGGAGGTGCATTTTGTCTCATCCATTCCAGTGACAGTCACACCAGTCACGCCTCCTGATCTGACTGTAAATACCTGAATGCAAAGAATAATATTATTGTTAGTAAAGAAGGGGTTGAAGCAAAAGGATCTTTGCCTACATTATAAAAAAATCTGTATAGATTAAAAAGTGCTGGATGTAGGCCGGTCCCAGACGGTGCTATTAGAAATCCAGTCCAGCAGTGGAGTTCTTGCGGCTGAGATGATCATGATGAATGATGATGTATAGATTTATTTGATTTTAAATGTGTACTTAAACCACATCTTTTCTCAGTTTCTAAGCATGAGCCTGTGTCTGTAGGGATTCAGGCATGTAAATGTTATAATTTTTAACAATAGTAATATGGATGTGGTATAAAATAGTGCCTACCTAGGTATGTGTATGGCAATAAATGGCTTATTATTATTATTATGTGTGAAATCAATTAATCGACAGTGAAACCAATGAAAATTAGGTTAATCAGAGCGTTACTTTAAAGCAATAATTAGAAAGAATTTTTTTTTAGAAAGTACAACAACACTGTTCATTTACCTGCCCATTAGTGTCATCGAAAAACACGTTAGTGACCGGGCTATCGGCATCAAATCGCTTTGGCTGCTCGGAGAGAGCAAGGTAGTATTCATCGCTATCTTTTAAACAAAATTTAGTCATGATTTTATTGAGAATAGCAACAAAAAATATTTATTATCACAATGCACTGCATGCATCTCATATTTTGTTTTGACAGATATGAATAGAGTTGCCAGATCTTTTGACATGGAAGTTACGTTATGTAGTTACGATATAAAAATAAAAAATAATAATATTGTTTTAAAAAAATGTTTAGAAAAACTAAAAACACTGCTTGTT
This sequence comes from Elegia similella, assembly GCA_947532085.1. Lineage (NCBI taxonomy): Eukaryota > Metazoa > Arthropoda > Insecta > Lepidoptera > Pyralidae > Elegia > Elegia similella. Next base: position 2,054,915 of record OX383939.1, read on the forward strand.
CTTTCTGCAGTCCCGCGTTTTATAATAAGACTGAATGATTTCTTCAAGCATAGTGGTTTTAATCCTTTTACCGCGAACGTCGGATAATCTGACAAACATTTTCGTTTATTTCTGATCAGGATTTTTATTTCACTATGGTATTCAGTTAAAAATATGTTTATATTATCATAAATATTCTTATTGGGTGTTTCACACTCGTATTTGTTGTAGGTATTTTTTTTTTTTTTTTATGTATATCCGACGGCAAACGAGCAGACGAGCCACCTGATGGAAAGTGGTCACCGTCGCCCATGGACATCTGCAACACCAGAGGAGCTGCTGATGCGTTGCCGACTCTTAAGATACCTGTAAACACGCCTTTTGAAGGACCTCAAGTCACAGCACACAGGGAAAACCTCGGGAGGGAGTCCATTCCACAATCTTGCTGTACGAGGAAAAAAACCACGTGACGCTCTGACATTGACATTATTTTCGATTCACTATGCTTTGCAATGGGAGCACAACAACTGATTTAAAGTCTCGCCGTGAAAGGGTTAATGTTATCTTATTCTCTGTTTTTTAAGCCTTTTTTGTGTTGTTTCCTTTGTATCATCTTATTGGTACACACATTTGCTAGGTATTTAATTATTTTTATTGTATGGCATTCCAAACTTCGACGAAATGTATCGAAAATATATATCAACCTCAGAAGAATAATATACATAGAAGCCGCATAAAAATAGAAACTGAAAACAGATAGTTGACACTGTATTTTTCTTATGAGCTTTCGCTTATGACAGAATGAGACAAAAACTTCAGTCAGTTTCTATTATTTTCATGGTTGTCCCGACTTGAAATGTCAATGGACTCCATTGGACTCCAATTAAATCCGACTAAATTCAAAATAACTTATTACAGTTCAACGTCTGTAATATTAGCATCTTGCCGATTTGATCGGGTTATATATCGACAAAAACATTGCGGCGGAATTGTGATGTCTGCAAATTAAATATAGGATTGTGCTAAAATTCTCACGGAAAAAAGTATTAACCGGTGTTGGGTTGGTGCGTTATCAAATGACCATTATACTAAACAATGTCTTGTGCAATGGAGCGATGTAAATCCCATTCAGGACGAACAGAAATAAATTCTGTAAAACATAATTTTCTTCGGTAAGTTTTTCAGTTAAAAGTGCATAATTAAAACCCAAAATACCTCAAAATACAACAATAATATTGTCAATTATATAACGTATTGTATAAATGACAACTTTTATAGGTATTTTGCTTAAAATTATCGTTTTTTCCTTATTTCAAATTAGGTTAGTTTTTTTTGCTAGTGATGTGGTTAAATCACGTATCTACGAGTATATCGATATTTTTTATGACGGTCTTGCTATCAGGGATATTTTTGTTAGTGTTGAGCCATGCAATAGTAATGTAACAAATTGAACCATCATGGTAATTAAACAACCAGCAAAGTGTGAGTCGGACTCGCGCACGAAGGGTTCCGTACCATCCTTACATATAATATTATAAATGTGAAAGTGAGTTTGTTTGTTACACTTCCACGCCGTAACTTCTGAACCGATCATCATGAAATTTTGCATCATCATCATCACCATTGCACGATCTCTGGAGTACGGAAAAGAACATAGACATAAATTACATCTCAGAATAAGGTACTGTTATCGGGGATAGACATTAACGCGAGCGGAGCCGTGGGCGTAAGCTATAAAAACGCCCGAAATTTTTGTTTGTAATATTTCAACTGTCTCACTATCACGGTTCATGAGATACAGCCTGGTGACAGACAGATGGATATCGGAGTCATATTAGTAGGGTCCTGTTTTTATCCTTTGGGTAAGGAACCCTAAAAAGAATCGATTTTTACTAATATGAAGAAAATTATTGTTGAAATTTTATTGCAGCTCCCTGAAGTAAAAGGATAAAAAGGTGTGGATCCGAGGAACTTTCAAGCGACATATTGGACATAAAATGTCATACATACTCGAATTTGTTCAAAATATTTTACTGCCGTGCCGATACATTAATTTCGAATATAAAATTAAATGGAAGCGATTGAAACACGATGCTTTACCTACATTTATATTTGCCGAATTATAAATCAATGGTAATAAGAAAGTTTACGGAAACGGTTTTATTATTTATATTTAAAATTATGAAAAACATTTTATTTTGGACAGTAATGAAAGTGGGTAAAGTAATCTCTTGTTTTTCTTCACCTCTTGTTTTTCTATTACCAACACTGTGAATTTTTCACAAATAACACACTGGCACTTTTTTACCCTAGTGTAAAAGTTTTATAAAATAAAAAATATCACTTCGAATTATGTGTTTCTCTTTACCTACCTGATTATGTTTCCTTTACTGACTGTTCCTCAAAGCTAGCTGGGAAAAGCTTTAGATGGTTTTGGAATATGCTAAATGGCCCATTGATCAAGTGAAAAATATATCTGACCTTATATTACCTTTTGATACATGAGCGCCCCATTGCAATTTAGAGTCTATTGTGATTCCTAAGAAGGTGGTATCATTTACAAAGTCTATTTTACCTTCAACTAGTATGTCAACGTTGGACTGCCTCACATTGGGGACTGTGAATCGAATGCATTGGGTTTTTTGCGCATTCATAGGTAAGGTAGGTAAGTAGGCACTGTTTGAATTTCGAAATAATAGAAAATATGATTGACATCATATTAGGTATTCTGCCGTTCGACCAATACTGGGTAAGGCCTAATGACCAGCAGTAGACAGTAGACGCGCGGTGGGTAATGTATGGATTTTTTTTTTTACCTATTTATCAGATGAAGCCAAGCGACGCCATGCGATTAGGAGTTATTTAGGTGTATCTTGACGTAACTTTTAAAGTAAAAGCCTCTTTAGCGGCTTTGTGCACTTTTTGGGATGGGTAAAATAGAAAACTCGCGTCAGGACACGTGAATTGATCGAAAATTCGTAAGAAGGACACGGACCTGAGTATGCCGCAAAGGCGAGTTTTCACTTCTGCCGGCACTCCTGGAGTGCAACTAGTTGTTTTTTTTTTATGAATCGTACTCATTTAACGAATCGATACAATCAGAGTAGAGTACATTTATGACTTTCTTAGGACGAAACATTTAGTCGATAAATATATTTCATCGATATAGTACAACCCTGATCACATCAGTACCCCAGGACAACCTGCACATTTACGCAAATGGCATTGTATATGCATCTCTTTCTGATGCTTTAACAATGCCATAAGTAAAAACAGTGTAGAATATTGTATTTTGTTGTTATTTTAACACGGTTTCTATGCTTTAGTTATTGTTCTGAGATATCAACACAATATGTAATAAAGTTACACAGCTGGCAACGGTGAGAGTGGCAGCACCATCTATTTAGTAAGCGGTGCGGTTCCTAACGTCCTTGGGCAGGGGCAGCACATTATCCTCTTATCTTATCTCTATGGGCAGCACTATTATGTTGGTTGTCAATGTCAAATAGATGTACATTCAGCAGCGTTCATATTTTATTAAATATTACATTTAGAATAGCTTATGAAATAAATTTTAATAAAAGAAACTTTATTATTTATACACACAGAATTCATATGTGCCAAGAATTTTTTGATAGTTTTATAGGTACTAAATCTAAATACACGATACAATAAATCTATATGTAACTTCAAATATGTTATTAAAATATTAAAACATGAACGCGATTTCATTGCCATAGCAATTTTTGGCGGAACATTACAAACACTGGCAAAAGAGTGTGGCAAAGAGTTGTGATAAATTAGTATAATATAATAAGCGTATTTATTCTTTATAAAAATGGCTGAAAACATAGAGTTACAGTCTTTTTGTGTAAATTCCACCAACGACAGTGATATTGAAGAATACCACGAGATAGATCAAGACGCAAGTCTGGAGACCACTCTATCCTCCACGTATGCTAATAAAACTGTAAAAGAATATGACTTCTTTATTCAAAATGATGTTAAAATCGAAGGTAAAAGTAATGAGAAGAAGAAGTCAATGAAGAAAGAGAAACCTTCAAATATTATGGATATAATAAGTTCGGAGTTGGCGTCTGCAGCAGTGCCGATGGCTACGAATGTTATAACGATGGTGGGGAATATAGAACAACAACAGAATAGTTGTTTGTCACAAGTTTCTACGAGTAATTTGTTTAATAGGTCACGTTCTTTAAGGACAGATAACAATTACGGGTAAGTAAACGGGTCCAAAATACAATATAGGGATATAAATAAAGAGCTTACACAATGCAAAGTGTAAACTGACTATCTTACATTAAGGTATGGCTATGTCGGTCGGTACCATAATTATTTGGTACTTATGGTAGGTACCTAGATCAAAATGTATAATGTGGTTCAAGCCCCGCCCGCATGGCTTTTTTTAACCATATTTTATTTCTCAATCTAATAAGAGTATTTAAAAATATCGTTGTGAATGCAAAATAAAACACTGATGTTGGCCCCCCAAAGTTTCGACCCGCAACACTTGCGTCGCTTGAGGTCTTTTTTTTTAATGAATAATTTGAGTGCGTTTGACCTTTATCTATCTTTGTCTTCTGCCGCTGCGGCATCTAAACAATGAAGGGTCAGCCATCCATCTGATCTCTTGCCATTACCTGAAATCCCTTTAATATTATTTACGTTTAATGTATGTGGGTATTTTAAGTCCTGCGTGTATTAGGTTTTCCATTTTCTGATTATTTATATACCTAACAATATTGTTTCCAGATTTAGGAATACCTTTCATAAATTGAATATCAGTCCAATATTTCCAAGAGTTTTAGAAAATGCTACGACTGAAGAGATTAATATACCTGTACAATATGTTGATCCAACCATGTTCAAAGACTTCATTCAAAACAACGAAAACAATGAAATCAAAGCAGCGCCCAAATTCTTGGATATTACTATTAGGAACTTGAGATTTAAACATCATCATACATTTTCTTTAGAACAATTGCTTTGTATTAAGCTAGTAGATATCTTTAAAGAATATAGCGATACACAGAAATTGATTAAAGATCTGTTAAAAGATGTTAGAGTTAGCAGAGAAACAAGAGATAATTTGAAAAAGGATCTGCTAAAAGCAAGTCCGCATAAAAAAGATGATTTAAGATTTGATGAAACTGTTCGAAAGTACACAGAGAAGCTTATCGTATCTAAAGAGAAATATAATGAAGCATTGAGAAAAAAAGATGACTTACTACACAATATGATATCAATATGGGCTGATATAGAAATGATTAGAGAAAAAACAGGACGTATATTAACTCCTTACATACTAGATGTAACGACAAAAACGATGGATGATAAGAAATTTGAAGATGAATGGCATAAAGTTTTTGACACAGAATTTACTGATTTGCTATCCAAGATGGAATATGAATATGCAACAAAATATCTTCAGTATAAGGAAATGAAAACTGATCAAAATATCGAATTTTCCAGGAGAAAAACATTGACTAAGCCGAAATTAGAAATTAATGAAGAATCTTTGAAAGTAGAGGTTGAAGAAGTCGTAAATGACATTGTAACTAAAGGTACAATTAATGTTATTTTAAGGACGGATGAAAATATATTATCTAAAGCTACGAAATCTGAAAAAAATAATGAAAAACATAAGTATCGCTTCGATTTTTTTGTAGATGATACATTTGTTTGCGATTCTGAAAATTATATCGCAAATAATAGTAATATAGAAGAATTAGAATTTAACGAAACATTTTCTGTCCAAATTTTGCCTAACAATGAAGTTCTAATGGTTGTTTTATCAGAGGATGGTGACGAAGTTTCATTTATAAAGAAAAACTTAACAGATATAAGGAAAAATATTCAGAACTGCGATTTCACATCAGAAAATTTCGTGTATAATAATATTGTAGAGCCTACCATCAAAGCTGTTGGCAGTGGACATAACATAAAAGAAATATCAAGAACAAATAAAGTAAAACTCAAAAGTAGCAGCATATTTGAGGGAAATTTATACACAACATGTGAAATCAATTTTAAAATAGGATGGAATGAGAAACTGAACAATAATCATAGTGAAAGCTTAAAATCTTACATGGAGATAGATAGATGCTTAAAAAGGTTGTTGCATGGTATTGACAAACCAAATATTGATATCTTAGCTAATATAATGTCAGAAATATACGGAAAAGACATTGAAAATGACGACAAAGTAATAAGTATTTTGAGAAATCTTTGTAAACCGCATGTAAAAAGTAATGAAGATTATTTTCCTATACCTGATGAAAATAGTCCCGAATTCATAAGATTGAAATTACTTCATCTTCGCAATGTTGGAGGTTTTACTAACGTAGAAAATAAGACCGTTCCTCTTCACGGAAGTCAGATATCAACAGACCAGCTGAAATGCCTTCAAAAAAGCGATGAGGAAGAATTAGACGTTGAATATATTAATAGTAAATACGTAGATGCTGATCCTATAGAGCTGCAAAGATTTATAGGAGCGAAGTACGTGGAGAAACTGAACAAGAACATGCTGAGGAATCTAAATGAGCATTTACTGAGGAAAACTCACAAAGACGTCGTGCGGGATTTTAAGGACTTGAGTTTGAGGTATGTTTCAAAAGTCGAAACGTTTATTCAGCAAATAGGCGTGTGGTTTCCGGCAGAGTAGAATAGGACCACTCCAAGTCTTCCCATGGATGTGGTAAGAGGTGACTTAGGAAATCCGAGCTAAACAAAGCTCTAAACATCAATAAGTTGTTGAAGAAAGTCTAGCTAATCTGTGGTCCGAGGCCTATGTCCATTAATCTTTTATGAACCAGTACAAATAAATGGTATCCTCATACTTCTCGGGTCATGCTCGGTTGGGTACAAATAAATAAATAAATATATAAGGACAAATCACCCAGATTGGGCTAGCCCCAAAGTAAGTTCGAGACTTGTGTTATGGGATACTAACTTATTTTAACAACGAGATTATTGACCGAGCGAGGGAAGCGTCTGTTTCCACTGGCCCAAAATTCTTTTGTCCGTCTGTCTGTCTGTCTGTCTGTTGTCGCCTACAGGTCGCATTTCTCAACCGATTCTCATGAAATTTTGTGAGCAGGTTCGGTAATTATATAGAATTTTTTTGTAGAGCCAGTTTTTCGAAATTTTAAAAAATGGCGGATATATGGGGGCCCGAAACTTAAAAAACTCATAGCACAGCTATTTGGAAAACAAATCAAAAATGTCATTAGACTTTTTTGTTGTTCTCATTAAGACGCAACTTTTTTGTTTGAACATATTTGAATGTTTTTATAGTCAATTTGCCCAAAAGTTGTCTGAAATCGATTTTCTGTATATTTATGAAAGAAGTTGAAGTACGTGAAGTGGGAGAGGGAGTGAAATTGAACAACTTTCCCTAAGGAACAAAAATCAAAATATGAAAAATATTTTTTGGCTTAAAGCATGATACTGCGTATTACTTTTATAATTGAAAACACTGAATAAACTTAGAATCCTGAAATAAAATTAAAAATAAATAAAAAAGATTTACATGCTATCCTGTGACTTGAACCGGGGCTTATAGATGCCGGCCACTTCGTTTGTCTGCCATAATAGTTGAAAATTAGCGTCCTATTAAAATTTTGACCAATTGGTAACATAACAACTATGAAACCGGGTATTTAAACTTTGCCTCCCATTCACCCATACCAAGTTCGCTATTCCGATATTTCCGATCTTGAAGAGGATTACTCCAACTTAAATAATGTGTACAAAAGCATACTAAACATGGTGCTCAAGGGCCGTGTTTCCATACAAGAGTAGTCCCCTGAGTCCTCGCCGGATAGTACCAATAGAGTAATGATTTTTTACTAAAAAAATCCGTAACTAAATTTTTTTCATAATTGAATTATTTAAAGAGATATGAACCTTCAAAAACATGAAAAATTGGTACGAATTTCCGTTGTGTTCAAACATCAAGAAAACAAATTTGGGCAATTATATAAAAAAAAGAAACGCAGGAACACAGCCATAGCTTATTTTAAATTTTTAATGTAAAAATAAGTTTTGGAGAAGAAATCAGAGGACTACGAAGCGTTAATTTTGTGATATTATAAATATCTATTTTTCAATACTCTCGAGCTTAGTGTTTCCTCTTAAAAAAAGGGTCTGGTCGGGACTTCTGGTAAGGGGAATGTAGGTTTAAATTTCCGTTTCCTCTGGTACCTAATTAAGAGCAGCGGGGATTGGGAAATAGTAACTGAAGGAAATCATCCTTTAGTCAATTAGCATATCAGTAACAAATATATTTTAGAGCACTGGAGTGCAAATGTGGATGTTGGTTGTAAGGGCTCGCGAGGTCTACTGTTATCGCAGAACCACTAGTATTTTATAACAAATACATATATAGATAAACATCCAAGACCCAGGCCAATCTGAAAAAGATCATTTTCCATCTTGACCTGACTGGGGATCGATCCCGGCCCTCTCGTGTCGCAGGCGGCGTAACCACTCCGCCACGGAGCTCGCCAAGTATGAGCAGATAACACACCACATAATAACACACCGAATATGAGATAACACACACACATGATTATACCTTTTCTTTATTATTTTTATGCCAGTCAGATCATCATTCATTTCGAGTAGGTGCCACGGCCAATCGACCATGCACACCCTGGTGTCAGAGTTCTTCGGAATCGCCTCTCGGCCTCCGACGTGGTTCCTTTAGCGACTACCAGAAACGGCTTAACGTGCCTTCCGAAGCACGGAATCATTATTATTATCGGACAATCAGGTGATTCAAGCCTGCAATGTCCTAACCAAACTGGAAACCACTAAACAAAGTATGCTTGCCGTGGGAATCGAACCCACTACCCCCGGGTCTACAGGCAAACACCTTAACCACGGACCACGGTAGTTGCCAGTCAGATTAGAAACTGCTACAGCAAACTTTATGTCTGTCTGTACATTTTTATTACGGTGCTTAATTTTTCAGAATTAATTGAGATTATATGTCTTTAGATATAAGTATCTCATATCTGTATTTGTATTTAAAAAAACATGGATGGTCTGTAAATGTGATTTAGGGGCGATAATTTTACGTGATAACGATGAAAGTAATATAGCCGCTCTCGCTTGCTCACGGCCACGGCACGTGACACTATTTCGTGCGTGCAGCCGGCGTTTATTGATTTACTAGCTTTCGCCCGCGGCTCCGCCCGCGTCAATGTCGATCCCTCGGGAATTGTACTTTTTCCCGGGATAAAAGGTAGCCTATGTCCTTCTCCGCACTCCAGAGAACTTGTATGCAAAATTTCATGATGATCGGTTCAGTAGTTAGGGCGTGAAAGCGTAAAAAACAAACAAATAAACAAACAAACTCACTTTCGCATTTATAATATTAGTATTAGTAAGTAAGGATAAAACGTTATCACGTCAAAAATTGATAAATATTATTATTGTCACTACGGGATTTACCAATTATTTGTGAGATTTGTCTTATTTCGGCAACATTGCAGTCGCCATCTTCACAGACTGACCTTATTCTTCACAGCATCAAAGCTGAGATACGAGATTATATTCTGGGGTAATGCTACTTATAATAAGAAAGTGTTTGTAGCTCAAAAAATGTATTAGAGCAATATGCAACTAAAACGAAGAGATACAAGCAAACCACAGTTTCAAGATTTAAAGATACTTACTCGTCCATCACTATATACATATATATATATACGAGGTATGTGTTTTTTTGTAAAAAATAACAATGAATTGTTACATCCTATTAAAAGCCTACGTCGCTCGGATAAACTTCAACAAATATCGACAAAAACTGTTTTTTTACACAAGAGTATTTATGCAATGGCCCCTAGACTGTATAAAGAACTACTCACACAAATAAGTAGCTGCAATGAAATTAATAAATTCAGACGCTTATGACCTACCAAAATAATTATAAAATACATTAGATATTTGTATAACTTACCACGACATTTACTTATTTGTATTATTAGCTAAAATATATATCAATTGAAAAGTCAAAGTCAAAGTCAAAGATTTTTATTCAAAATTGGATACATGTAGGTATCTCTTTTTGAACGTCATATTTTTATTTCTTATATATTTTTTAATATATGCAAAATTGAAATAGTACTAGCGTTTCGGAACGACCACTGGTGAGAAGAATACGCCGAAAGAAACTCAATCCAGACTTGGTCCCTACGTGCCTGAAGGGCTCTGAATACATTGTTAACATTAAACACAATTTTTCATACTATAGATTAAATTGTCAACATTAAATAAATTTATATAAATTTCCACGCATTTTTATCAGTTATATACATAGACATACCTTAGACTTTCAAAATGAAAATGAGTAGTACGTCATTATACGGCTTCACTGTGCTTTAGAAAGAGAGATAAGACTGCTGACAGCAGGCCCATTTTTAATGACATTTGACATTACCTGGGCACAACAAGGCCCGCTGAATTTGAAAAGGAAATTTTTTACCTAAAATATAAATAATCTTTTAACTTACACAATAAAATTAGGTAAATACCAACATGGTGTCTTGTGCGGTTGTCGAGTGCACTACAACCCGTAGGAATAATCCTAGCAAATATACATTTCATCAGTAAGTATACATTTTTGTCACCGGTATAATTTCGGTAAAAAACTCGAACAGTTTTGATTTCTACTAGGATAGTATTGTTAAGTATGCTTCATAATTGATAGGAAAATGAAAATATTTAAACATAAACGATAATTAGCGAAAATATTATGTAAAGAAAGTTCGCACACGTTTACACTAGTGCTTGAAGTTATTCATATTTTATCGACATTGACAATAGTTTCGATTGCACTCACTGAAATATTGTTACTTGATATTTTACCCGACTGCGTCCGGAGCAGGTTTATTGTAGCTTTCACGTTCTTATATGTATGGTATGCTATTTCACTCTTCCATACTGTTCAGACAGAAAAGAATAAAACGTAGAATGAACCGACTGCTTCTCTTCCAAAAAAATCTTGTAAAAGCTGATCTAGGAAATGGGCAAAAATCTGATAAATTATATTAGTAGGAGATGCAGCTAGCAACCCATCAATATTTTGATTCCGTGCTGAACGTGGCTTTTGGGTTAGACCTGTCTACTTCGCGAGGGAATAAAAATGTAATAGTACGGATGTATGTATACATTTTATGGTACGCTCCATAGCCCAAACTAACATAATTGTTTGTGTTTTATTTTTTGCATTACAGTTTTTAATAAGAGCAGAGCTATTATAGCATCATTAGCATACTTTGAGTACGATGACCAATTTGTTAAATATTGCATTGTTGTAAATTGCTATGAATAACAAGTGTCATGGTTGTATTATTTCTTTTAATTTTTAACTTGCCCATTGAAGTTATTCCAAAATTAACGTCATCATCATCATCATCACCTCAGCCACAAAAAGTCCTTTGCTGGACATAGACCTTCTCCAAGGATTTCCAGTACTATAATTGGAAAGGTCAACTCAGGTCGTCAGACCACCTGGTCTGTGGGTGTCCAACGCTGCGCTTGCTGGTACATGGTTGCCATTCGAGAACCTTTCTATTCCATAGGCCGTCCGTCTACTTCACGTAACGGTATCTAACAAAAGTGTGCTGAAAAGTATTTTCAGCTAGATGCTTACGTCGCCGTATATTTTTTTAGAATCTATTTGTTATGCATGTTTCTTATTCTTGCAGACTCGCGGGTGAAACTATTCACATGGACATAAAAAAATCATACAGTGAATCTTTAATAAACATCATAGAGTTTATTCAGGTACGACTAACTAAACAAATTATGTTTAGAGTAGCCTGAGCCTGTATATCAGGTGTGAAATATGTTTGTATACTTATGGTTTATTTTTCGTAAAATATTTTGATATGCATAGTGAAAATGTACGTATTATATATCCTCGGTGGCGTCATTTAGTCTGTGCACATGATAAATTTCCTTTATAGGAGCAATACTAGTTAAAATACATTGCTAAATCTATTGATTGTCTGGTAAAATTATTATCTTTTTATCTATTATTATTATATATTATTAGCTGACCATTCAAAAATGGGCTGATTTGTTACCCGATTTCAAAAAAGGACGAATACTACGAATACATACGACTACGAATTCGGCCGTGTGCCTTTTTTAATCGCATGACTTTATGTGTCCTCATAACCGCATAAATCTTTTTTTATATAAAACGGTATACTTTCAAGTTTTTTCCATTTAAATTTTATCAAAATAAGTTCTGTAGTTTGATTGAAGTCGGTTTTTTGTATGAAAAATATTTAAACTATTATTTATGTGTCAATAAAGAAATGAAAAAGGTATCTATGTTTTATTTGCTGTGTTTCAATGTAAATAAATTATTTATAGAAGTTCATTGCCTTTTACTCTTTGTGAAGTTTCTCTTCGGAAAATGTATATATCCCTGTAAAACTGTATAATTTTGCTTCTTTTCTCAATGGGAAGGTATAATGATTTGACTATCGATACATTGACATACACCAGGTACATTTTAGCCAAACACTACTGAATACATATGTAAAATCACACCCACAACTGCATTTCAAAATCGGTCTCGTTTGACAGCATCCGTTTGGATCTCTATCCGTCAGGATTATATTATCTCTATGGTTATATAATCGTCAATGCAGTAATAAGCCTTTTTTATTAACTGGTTTTTATAATCGTTTTGAACTTAAGTAAAGGCAGACCTAATATTTCTGCAGGAATTTTATTATAGAAGCGTACTCCTAGACCCAGAAATGAATCCATAGTTTTCTGCAATCGCAATACTGGTGTTGACCTTTTGACTTGACTTCTAATCCTTAGACATTTTAACACTTTAATATAGTATCAATTTTTCCATTATTTTATTTATTTTATTAATGTTGTGTCGCGCGTATTATTTTAATTAAAAGTAAATATTAATAGAAATCTGTACTACGAAATAATTTATGATTTTGCATGCCTAACGGCGCAACACAGTGTTACTTGAATTTATGTACCTAACACCCATTGTTCCCGTGATTGACAAAAATAAATGATTATGATTATGATTATTTTTACTCTAAAGTCGGACGGTAATTTTCGTGATAATGGTGGAAAAGTAATAAATACGTTACAAGCCGAACGCTTCGGCCGATCGTGCCTCTCTATCGCTTGTTCTGTACTCTCGCTTGCACACGGAACAACCTCCGTGGTCCAGTGGTTAAGGCGTTTGCCTCTTGACCCGGGGGTCGTGGGTTCGATTCCCACCGGAAGCATACTTTGTTTAGTTGTTTCCAGTTTGGTTAGGACATTGCAGGCTTGAATCACCTGATTGTCTGATAATAAAGATGATTCCGTGCTTCGGAAGGCACGTTAAGCCGGTGGTCCCGGCTGCCATCTGGTAGTCGTTAAAGGAACCACGCTAGAGGCCGAGAGGCGGTTCCGAAGAACTCTGACACCAGGGTGTCATGGTCGATTGACCGTGACACCTACTCGAAATGATAATGATGACATGGAACGTGACACTATTTCGTGCGTGCATCCCGCGTTATCGATTCATAAACGTTATCACGTAAAAAACAACACGTGATTACTGGACGTTTCGTAGGATTTTTAGTAAAGCGTTGAATTTTATTACAGAAGTTTCTTTTCAAACAAAACAAAGTTGACTTCGCTTGCAACGATATCAGGCAACACCAAGCAGCAGCTTCTGCTAGAGTCCCTAGGAACGGAACAGGAGATTCAAGTGACGCTGATAAAAGCTTATAACCTGGTAGACAGGAAGGAAGATGTGCTTTCTGAGGATAGTGAGGACACCGACAGGATTGCTGGTAAGTTTCGAACCTTGATTTTTAGGGTTCCATACCTCAAAAGGAAAAAATCGGAACCCTTTTAGGATCACTCGGTTGTCCGTCTGTCTGTATGCGTGTCCGTCTGTCTGTTTGTCTGTCCGGTGGTTGCACGTATGACATCGGGGTTGCAGTATGACATCTGGTGCGCGTGACCGGCATTCCGAGCTGCTACTTGCTTTTTCCCATTCATCCCAGTGAGTTGTATCCCAATTCCGCCAATTCCCGGGAAGGGAGTTCCAACAAATATCTTACCTATCCTTCCCCAGCCTAAAAATGCTTCCGATAGGCATTAGCCGTGTGGTTTTCGGCAGAGTAGAATAGGACCACTCTAAGTCTTCCCGTGGATGTCGTAGAAGGCGACTTAGGACATACAAGCTAAAGAAAGCTCATAAACTCAATGAGACCTCTCCAACCCGTCTGGCCAGCGAGGAGAGTGTAGGCCAAATCCTCTGTCCGCTCTGGCCATGTATGGCTCCGGTAGTACAGAGAGGGTCATGCTCCTGCAGTGGAGCCTAAAAAGGCCTGATGATAATGATGATGAGGCAGCAGCGTCGGTAGCACAAGAAGTTTAAGAAACTGCGCTCGCCAACCCGCCTGCCAAGCGTGGTGAGTATGGCAATATCCTCTCATAGAAGAAGTTTCCTTGGGAGAGGCCTTTGTCCAGCAGTGGACTTTTTACGGCTGTAATGATAATGATAATGAAATAATAGCAAAAAAAAATTGTATAAAAACTTACCTACTTTTGTGTTAATCCTTTAGGTTTCAAAGTGCGTCCTCTACGACCATTCGTCCGCCTGAGCTACCACAACGAATGTGTCCAAACCACGACCGCCATCGGCTGCCATCCTACTTGGAACCAGACTCTGAAGATTAAGACTAAGTAAGTATTCGTTTTTGTTTAATGGCCTTCGTAATGCATTGGTTGCTACTCTGTTAGGCTGATTTCAGAGTCACGCGTTGAACAGCGCTGTCGAGACGCACGCGCTTGCAATTACACTAGATAGTAGTCGCCTTTCATAGTTACGCAGTTGAAACGCGCCGCACGTGAAACGCGCGCCGGGGGCGCGCGTTTCACGAGCGGCGCGTTTCAAGCCAGCGTAAAAGGATCAATTTGCAATATTTAAGCCATCACTGACGCACTTCTTTCCATATAAATAAGCTCATCTATCTATCTATCTTTGAGACTTTTATCATATCTGTTGTTGTTGCACGCTCGATCGCTAACATAACGTGTTAACATGACATCAGAAAAAAAAAGAAAAGATAAAAATATAAAAGATCATACAAAGCCCTTCAGGCAAGTAGGCGACCAATACTGTTGAAAAGAGTTCCTTTCAGCGTCGCTAGTAGTTTGTAGCTTTTAAACAATATTTAATAATTTGAATATAATATAATAAGTATAATTTAAAATGTGAATTGACGTAAAAAAGTGCCTGAAAAGGCCTATTTTCTGAATAAATCTTTGAATCAACAGGTATTGTGTGATACATACAAGGTCCATTTAAATTAAGCGCAAATATTTTAAGGGCTAGGTCTTATAGGTCAAAGAAATGCTTTAGTAACATATTTTAGGAAATCAACACGCTAGTTTTTTAATGTTTTCATACAAAATAATTCTTATTTTTATTAAAATCGTTAAATCAGCTGTTTTCACTGTCGAGGACAATGACCTAGTATCCATAGTAAAAAGTTGTTGGCCAAGAAAGTGTTTATTTGTACACAGGGTGTTTTTTTCGTCTGTTTTTTTACTTGTTCAGGTCCAGATATCTCGAAATCTAGCGTGTCGATTTTTTTTTATTTTGCTTCTAAAGCATTTTTCTAGTTTATGGGTTGTCAGCCGTTAGAATATTTGCGCTTAATTTAAATTGACCTTATATATATTCACGTATATTTGACGTCAAACAAGCAAACGAGTCACCTAATGGAAAGTGGTCACCGTCGCCCATGGACATCTGCAGCACCAGGAGGCGCTGATGCGTTATGTTTGTCCTCATGATGATGATTATACATCGCACCGAAACGCGCAATACTAAAACTCGTTTCACAGCAGTCCGCCGTTCAAGCGCGCACTCTTAAACGCGCTGGTCAACGACGCGTCTCGCCCGCGTTACTTTGGAATCAGCCTAAGACGAGAGTCTTTAGGTTCGGATCTCAGCGGGGGCAAATACTTGTACTAAATTTTCACAAATCTTCATTTGTCTACGCATCTTGAGCTGCCAAAGGAGGGTTGTCATCAGGTGGGCATATTACAGCATGAATGACTAACACACTGTAAGTTTGTCCACTGTAAGTATTGCTGCCACTGTAGTGCTGTATATAGGAGGCCAAATGAATGGTCCTAACTATCAGAAGGAGCCAAATTAAAGAGTTGACTTCAAGACGATGTATTTATTTCACACCGCAACGACTTGATCATTGGACGAGTCAGTGATGACTAGCGGTCAAGTCCACGCTAGCCGATTGAACCGGAACTACACCATCTGGGGGCCTGTGGGGGGTTTTGGCGGGAATTTCGGCGGACTGCACGGATTTTGCTTTGGATTATTTTGCAAATAGCTTCTAGTGGACTTTATAATGTGAAATCGGTGTAATTTGATGTTATAAATGCCCATGTTTATGATCAATGTGTGGAATAACTAAAATAAAGTGTCATGGTGCGGCTGTAGTGAGATTTACATAGCGGGCTGGTGGTCGTTCGCCTTACTACTACTGCGTCTATGACTAAACCAGTGGATTCGTGGGAATTGTCGCCAGGGGCTCTATTGAATTAACAAGATGAATTAAACTACCATTTCGTTGATAATTCGTAGAAAAATATGAAGGGCTAAAAGTGGTTTATTCGTCCAAGGCTAAAAGGCATAGAAAGTCAAATGCCGAAAACAAATATGAAAAAAAGGGGGCCTGTGGCAACCTCATACAATAGGGCCCTTGAAAGTTCAGCGACTGAGTTTCTAAAATCAGGGGCCCGTTGCAATTTGCTAGAACTGCCACCTTGTAGCTACAACTCGGACGCACAACAGCTGAAGATGCAACCACGAAAACGCTTAGATGAGAGTTGGAGGATTTGTTTTGAGTTGATCTGACTGTGTCTGTCTGTTTATAGTATCATCTTTGACGTGACCGCGACGTTTCATACAAACAAGAGTTGCGCTGCATCTATTACCACATTTGACGGAATATATTTTAGAACTAACAAATAAAAGCATATTATGCATTTTTGCATTTATTAACATTACTGGCTTTCGCCCGCGGCTCTGCCCGCGTCAATGTCGATCCCTCGGGAATAGTACTGTTTTTTCGGGAAAGTAGGTAGCCTATGTCCTTCTCTGTACTCCATAGAACTTGTATGCAAAATTTCATGATGATCGGTTCAGTAGTTGCGGCGTGAAAGCGTAACAAACAAACAAACTCACTTTCACATTTATAATATTAGTAAGAATTATTATTACAACAAACGGTTTCACTCACGTATTGTTAGTCGGTTCCGCCGACAAGTTTCATTCAATTCAATTTATAAAAGTCAAAAGTTGGCCATCTGAATTTGCTGGTACTAGTCGGCAGTACCGACTTACAAGACAGCAAACATTAATCCTGCTTATTTCATACCACAAAATGATTTCGTCATTTGCCTAGATCGTAAGTAAAAGATGGTTCGTAAGAAAGTAAGAAAGTTTTACAGTTAGACTGCCTATATAAAGATAATACAGCCGGAGGCCAACTTTCAGTTGCACTCACAGACCACTGTTATGAACCCACCGCTGGGCGCGTGATGGGTTCATATTAGACAGGCGTCCGCCACGCGCCCCGTTTCACGCCCCACGGCGTAATAGACAGTAAAGTTGTTAATAATTATAAAAGAAGTATCGAAAATATTTCCTGTTTAGATCAGATTCAAGATTCAAAGATTTATTCAGAAAATAGGCCTTTTCAGGCACTTTTTCACGTCAATTCCCATTTTAAATAATACTTATTATATAATATTCAAATTATTAATTATTGTTCAAAAGCTACAAACTACTAGCGTTTCGGAACCGACCACTGCAGAGAAGAAGACGCCGAAAGAAACTCATAACAACAGTATTGGTCGCCTACTTGCCTGAAGGGCTTTGTATGATATTTAATATTTTTATCTTTTCTTTTTTTTTCTGATGTCATGTTATACACAATTTCAATTTACATATTTTTGTGGAACACGTTATGTTAGCGATCGAGCGTGCAACAACAACAGATATGATAAAAGTCTCAAAGATAGATAGAACACTCAAAGAGGCCGAGCAGACCTGTCCCCCCTGGCAGCACCCGTTCACGAGTTGACGCATGGATCAGCCATCGCTGAGCTCAACCATATTAGAGGGAACTCGACGACCCGACACACGCCGCCAATAATAAGTACAATATTATAGCTCACGCTCTCTAGGAATAAAACTCTAGGAATAATTAACTCAAATTTTCTTTAATACATACTGTACTCGGTCCTGTGCTGATCTCATCCAGGAGCGACCCGCGATTTTGACTATATCATCAACCCATCTCATCGGAGGACGTCCATTGACGGATGGCGGAAACGAGGAGCGGCCTATGCTCAGCAGTGGGCGGAAGACGGGCTGAGATGATGATGATGATATACTGTACTAAATGTCAATGTTATACAGGTTGACTTTGGAATTTTGCTTATATAGTACATATACAGTGGGTGGAAACCTTAATCACCTCTGTGGTCCAGTGGTTAAGGCGTTTGCCTGTAGACCCGGGGGTCGTGGGTTCGATTCCCACGGGAAGCATACTTTGTTAAGTTGCTTTCAGTTTGGTTAGGACATTGCAGGCTTGAATCAGGGGTTGGAATACCGGTAAAAATCCATTACCGGTACCTCTATGAAACGACAGTACCGGTAATTGGTTTGGTACCGGTACATTTGGTAACGGTAAAAATCAAGTACCGGTACCTCTATAATACGACGGTACCGGTAATTGGATTGGTACCGGTACCTCAATAAAACGACGGTACCGGTAATTGAAAGAAGTACCTGTACCAAATACCGGTAAACAGTACCGGTACTTAGTACCGGTACTCGTATTGGGAATTATCATTTCGTTAATGTGTGTCGTTGCCGTGTTGTGCATGTGCGGCGTGAGGCGGGGGCCCACAATAGGGCGGCACTTTTACAGTCGAGCGAGTCCCATGCGGTAGACGGCAACAATGCGTAGGTACCGGTAAAATTAACGCAATTTTAATACCGTTAAAATTTGACAGAATAGAGGTACCGGTACTTACCGGTACTTATAATGTGAATTTGGTACCGGTAACAAGTAGCGGTAAAATTACCGTTAACTGTTAACAATATTATTACCGTTAAATACTAGATTACCGGTACCTCATATTACCGTTAAAATTTTAACAGAATAGTAATACCGGTACTTACCGGTACTTATAATGGGAATTTGGTACCGGTAACAAGCCCTGGCTTGAATCACAATCTTATATAGCTTCCATGCCCTACCTACTACCTCATTCCTTTACTTTTTCTCCTGTGACTGTCGACGATGTTAAAAAAATTCTCCTTTCTATAAGATCTAAAGCTGTTGGAGTTGATGAGATCGGTCAACGCATGGTGTCTCTTCTCCTCGATTTTATACTTCCCGTCCTTACCCATATTATTAACTTTTCGCTTAGCTCTGGAACGTACCCTTCTTTATGGCGCAAAGCCTTTGTTATCCCACTTCCTAAAATTGATAATCCCAGTAGCCTCAATCACTTTCGACCGATCTCCATACTAACTTTCTTTTCTAAAATTCTTGAGGCTGTTGTAAATACTCAATTGTCCTCTCTTATTATAACAAACAAACTTATTAGTGACTTTCAATCAGGTTTCCGCCCAGGACATAGCACTTGCTCTGCGCTGTTGAAAGTTACCGAAGATATAAGGACAGGCATGGAAGAAGGCAAGATCACTGTTATAGTCCTGATTGATTTTTCCAACGCATTCAACACCGTTGATCATGACGTCCTTCTTGCTTTATTGTCCCGTTTCAACCTCTCGTCAACAGTTCAGGATTGGTTTTCTTCGTACCTTCGCGATCGGCATCAAGCCGTTCGCAATGATCAGTCACTGTCAAGCTGGCTTAATCTTTATACTGGAGTCCCACAAGGTGGAATATTATCCCCTCTATTATTCTCTGTCTTTATTAACTCTCTCACTCATCGTCTTTCCACTTCTCACCATCTATATGCTGATGACCTGCAACTATATCATTCATGCAGTCACCGCGATATTGAGTCATCTATTTCTCTATTAAATAACGATCTCCGTCAAATTGCAAAATGGTCTCAAGAATATGGCGTTGCTGTTAACCCAAACAAATGTCAAGCCATTATTGTTGGAAGCTCACGACAGCTCTGTAATATTGACACTGGAGCTATTTCATCAGTTCGGTTTAATAATAACGCTATTCCATTTTGTTCTAGTGTCAAAGATCTCGGGTTGCATCTTGATTCCACTCTTAGTTGGTCCAATCACATCACTGAAGTCAGTCGTAAAGTTACTGGTACACTGCGCTCTCTGTATAGGTATAAAAATTTCCTCCCTCTCAAAACAAAAATCTCTCTAACCCAATCATTAATAATACCAGTAATTGACTATGCCGATGTTTGTTGCACAAATTTAAATCAGGCTTTTCTTTACAAATTAGATAAATTAGCTAACAGTTGCATACGTTTCATTTTTGGACTACGGAAGTACGACCACGTTTCAATATTTCGCTCTCAATTATCTTGGCTCCACATTCCCATGCGTCGAAACGCCAGAATCCTTTCTATGCTTTACTCTATCCTTAACGATCCTAATTCTCCTTCTTACTTAAAATCTAAATTTAATTTCCTAAGTTCTACTCACTCTCGCTCTCTTCGCTCATCTAACAGCCTAGCGTTAGGTACTCCTGTTCACCGTACTGTCTTTATGGATAAATCTTTCCAAGTCCAAGCCGTTCGGCTCTGGAATGCTCTCCCTGATTCTGTTAGAAGAGCCCCAAGTCGTGGCGCCTTCAAGCGTGCGGTTCACAAGTTATTGCTCCAGGAGGTCACTACTCACCAAAATTTATCAAGTTAAAATAAGTCATCCCATTATATATATAATATATATTGTTATATATGTGTATATGTTGTATTTATATATGTACTTATATTCATATTTTTTATATAATTGTTTATTATTAAAATATTTCTTTATGTACTTGTAAGTAATGTCTGACGCACTTCATCGCACCACCCAAACTTAATTTCTCCGGTTGGTCCTATGGTTGACTGGCAGAGAATGCCATAAGGCATTAAGTCCACCATTTGTACATGTTTTTTTTTTAATTTGTGCAATAAAGAATAAATAAATAAAAAAAAAAAATCACCTGATTGTCTGATAATAAAGATGATTCCGTGCTTCGGAAGGCACGTTAAGCCGGTGGTCCCGGCTGCCATCTGGTAGCCGTTAAAGGAACCACGTCAGAGGCCGAGAGGCGGTTCCGAAGAACTCTGATACCAGGGTGTGCATGGTCGATTGACCGTGACACCTACTCGAAATGATGATGATGAGTGGGTGGAAATGACCAGCATTCTTAAGGGCTCTTACTGACTTTCTCGGGCGCGCGCAGGCTGCTTATACATTAAATACTTAATTCATAGACCCGAACCCCTGTCGTCGATATGCGTGAACGTGTACGACGAGTTTAAGGCGAACATCCGTGAAGGCCACAGCCGGGATGACCATGGAAGTACAGTCCACTACCGTTACTACAGCAAATGGCTGGGTACTCTGCAGATTCCTCTATACTCTGTGCTGACTATGGGAATGGTAAGTTACATCAAATGTAGACTTTTTATAACTTATGGTTAAACGAATTTGCGCTTCGCAACGGGTCACGATAAGTTGCAACGCAGTGTATCTATATGGTGAAATTTTGATCGTTTTGGACCTTTATAGGGGTGACTCAGACCATCAATATGAACAACTTTATCTATGGGACCAATGCTGGGAACTCAAAAAAAATTTCGTCATTTCCATACAAAAGAGTCCCGCTGCCCGGCCAGTTTGTACATGGGAGTGTCGAATTTTTTTTAGAGTTCCCAACATTTTTCCCATAGTAGGAATTTGTTATAGGAAGTTGTTCATTTTGATAGTGAGTCACCCCTTTAAGGGTCCAAAAGGATAAAAAATTCACCGTGTATAAGGCATGTGTAAGATGTCGCTTCTTCATTTGTCGCTCAAATGCAGTTTTCTCCACACAAATTTTATAAAGCACTAGCTTTTGCCCGCGACTTCGTCCGCGGCATTTTCTGTTATTACGATTAATTCGTTATTTTATTAGTATAGATCAATAATTTTCCCCCGTTTTCAAAACATTTTTCATCGATGCTTCGCTCCTATTAGTCGCAGCGTGATGTTTTATAGCCTAAAGCCTTCCTCAATAAATGGACTATCCAACACAAAAGGAATTTTCCAATTTGAACCAGTAGTTCCTGAGATTAGCGCGTTCAAACAAACAAACAAACAAATAAACTCTTCAGCTTTATAATATTATTAGTATAGACTATAGCTGAACCGTATAGCCCCGAGCCGTGATATGTTGCTTATCACAAATTCAGTTCAGAGACCTTTAAATTTATGACTCCTTAAAGGCGGGTGTGGTCCAGAAGATTTTCCGTGACACTACTGCCGCTCCCACAAATCTTTAAACACGATAAATGGGTGGATGTCTTCCTTAAATTCCAGATTTTACTTGTATTTCCGCCATCTACCTGAAGCCTTGATAATACTGTAGATGTAGAAAAATTGTTTTTGTCCGTATTCTATCCGTACTCTGACTTTTTTATGTTTCTTAATTTATAGAAAAGTCAATATATCTTCAAAATATCATCGTTCTTTCTGTAGCTTCGCGGAACCTTGAAGCTGTCGACTCCACCAACTCTATTTGGATACGAAGCATCGTCACATGCAGCCAACACCCACTCTCTGGTGCCAGAAGTTAAGCAGCTGATGAAGAAGGACATGTCTTTCATATCTCTGCAAATAACCACCAACCTTGCCCACTTAGGAGGGCCACGGGTAATATATGCGATCATTTACTCTCCAAATTTAATTCGCGTATTACATTTTGGGATAGCATTTGTACAGAAGTTAGTAAGGCATCTAATAGTGGTACTAACCATCACGCCGAGTCATATCTGATGGAACGCATATCCCTCGCGATACAGCGGGGTAATGCTGCAAGTGTTATGGGCACTTTTGCATCAGGTACGTTCGATTCGAGGCGGACTTTTTTACTAAACTCGGACAGATAGTAATGATAACTGATGTGCTGTATATCAATTAGCGTATTCTTGTCTGTTTCCAGTAAAAGAGGGATGGACCTTACCGAACATGACCATACTGTCAGAGACACCGCGACAGACAGCCTCAGAGCTCCGTCGTTATGAGAGCAGAACTTATAAAACCCCCATAAGCTTTACCTGATTCCTTTTTGAGGTCGGCCTCCATAATATTGTCTCACAAGAATAAGTCGGTTTCTTTCTAAATTATTGATGATCGCTTTTATTATTATCATTAGCAGGGACGTAACCGGCAGAGTAGAATAGGACCACTCCAAGTCTTCCCGTGGATGTCGTAGAAGGCGACTTAGGAAATACAAGCTAAACAAAGCTTATAAACATCTAAGAGACCTCTCCAACCCGTCTGGCCAGCGTGGAGAGTGTAGGCCAAGTCCTCTGGCTGCTCTGGCCAAGTTTGGCCCTAGTAGTACAGAGAGGGTCGTGCTCCTGTAGTGGAGACTAAAAAGGACCTGATGATGATGATGATGATGATGAATCATTTTTCTAGGGCTACAACCAACCAATACCCAGTGGCCCCGACGACGACTACCTGATCAAACATCTGAACAACTTCGTCACCGAATACGTCAACGACTTCCCTTCCAGAAGCATCTCCCTCACTTTCATTGACAGTTCGGGAAAGAACAAATGTGTCACGCAGTTCCTCCAGCCTATTCCTTTGCCAGATCATGAGAGTTTCCCGAAGAACCCGAAGAACATGGGTTCTGCGGTGTCGAAAAGCTCAGGACTGTCTGGTTCGTCGTCGAAGAGTAGTGGGAGGAGACTGGAGGTTGATGTAGAGAGGGGATCTAACCAAACAACGAATGAAGAAGAGTCTATTTATAGTACAAGGTAATCAGATTTGATAACTGATGTATTGGTATGTCTTGAACTAATGTTGATTATTTGTAAGGTTGTAATTCTAGGAGAAGGTTAAAAACACAGTGCTCAGTACCAGGCATGCAAGGCTTACAATAAATTACCAAAAGACATCAAGGATACATTGGAACTTATAACTTTAAAAAAAAAGCTGAAGTCGTATCTCTAGGAAAAAGTCTTCTACTCTGTTGATGATTATTATAAAAATGAAGTTCTGGAATTATGACTTAAATTATTATCTAATTTTGACATGATGATAATATATATTTTAATTTAATCTAATACAATACAAATGAATGTTATTAAAATGTGTGACTGTTTTTTTATTATGATTAATTCAAATTTTATGTTAGTAATAATAATAATATTGTAAATTACTTTAAATTTTAAGTTTCCGACACAAATTATCTTGTTATGGAATAAATGAATTGAAAAAATTGAATTGAAAAAGGATGTGTATTGGCGCAATAAGATATTTTGAATTGTATTGAATGTAGCAAGTGGAAGTCTTTAGTCTCTAGACGGAGTTCTGAAGAACAAACTTTAAAAAAATACAACCGAACTGTAAAAAATAAAAGCATAAAAACTTTAAAAAAAAAGGTTTTATTTAAACGCTCTAAAAAGAAGAAAATAATTTTTCCTTAAAAATTTTAACTATCAATTTATAACCTCATTATATACAATTTATATGATCATAAAAGCTTGTCGCGAATTGGTACTAGTTTATTTACAAATCGCGCGATTAGCTTTTATGATCATATAAATTGTATATAATGAGGTTATAAGTTAATAGTTAAAATTTTTAAGGAAAAATGTATTTTCTTTTTTGAAGCGTTTCAAACTTTTTAATAAATAAAAAGTTTTTTTTTTGCTTTTATTTATTTTTTAGTTATCGCTGGCTAGGTTTTACAGTCTGTTCGTCTCATTCAACGCATCATTGTTGCAAGGTCGTTTGCCGGTTCATTTGAACAGTCCAGCACTTCAATAAGGAGGTCTTCAGGAGGTCTTGAAAATAATCTTTCAATTTATTCTCAATGAGCCCTTTTATTTGATACCCATATTGCAGAAGTGCATTAAAAATAACTATTCCTCTATCTCGGATGATCCGCCATATTGGATTTACAATGACGTCACATTATTTTTCGAGTTACTCTCAACCATCCCTTTCATTTGATACCCATATTCTAGAAGTGCATTAAAAATAACTACTCCGCCATCTTGGATGGTCCGCCATATTGGAATGAGAATGACGCCACATTATTTTTCGAGTTACTCTCTACAAGCCCTTTCATTTCATATCCATATTGTAGAAATGCATTAAAAATTACTATTCCGCCATCTTGGATGGTCCGCCATCTTGGATTTAGAATGACGTCACATTATTTTTCGAGTTACTCTCAACCATCCCTTTCATTTGATACCCATATTGAAGAAGTGCATTAAAAATAACTACTCCGCCATCTCGGATGGTCCGCCATATTGGAATTAGAATGACGCCACATTATTTTACGAGTTACTCTACTCTCAACAAGCCCTTTCATTTGATATCCATACTGTAGAAATGCATTAAAAATAACTTTTCCGCCATCTTGGATGGTCCGCTATATTGGATTTAGAATGAAATGAAAAAATAAAACTAAACGTGTATACAAAATTTCAGCTTAATCGGTTGAAGATATCTACTTCAAACTTGAGTTCAAAGATTCCACCGTAACATACATACTTACATACATACATTGCAAGCTAAATGAAAGCTCTTAAAATATAACCTTCTCCTTTTTTTGAAGTCGGTTATAAATTCAGCCTATCTTATATTTGCTGTTTATTTTAATTTTAGGGAAGGCAGTTGGCGTGGCGTTGAGAATCAATTGACAAAATTGGTGAACGCTGCCTCGAGATACGTCTCTTTGATTCCAACATACCAACTTGTGGAGACGCATGCTGTAACCTTGTTGGGGTTGGTGAGTGAGCTTCTCAATATCCCTTTCCCTGGAATATCGATAGGGCCTCTCTTGGATGTTTATTCTTTTTAACAACTTTAATATTTAAGAAAAATAATGCAATATACGTGATAATACCGTATTAAAGTGATTTTATTGAAAAAAAAAACAAAAAAAAAAAATATATATACGGACAAATCACACAGATTGAGCTAGCCCCAAGGTTAGTTCGAGACTTGTGTTATAGAATACTAACTCAACGATACTATATTTTATAACAAATACATATATAGATGAACATCCAAGACCCAGGCCAATCTGAAAAAGATCATTTTCCATCTTGACCTGGCCGGGGATCGAACCCGGGCACTCCATGTTGCAGGCTGGCGTGTTAACCACTGCGCCACGGAGCTGTCTAAATATATATTTAAAAGTTTAATATTGTTTTTTTTTTCATTTTGTACTTCTTTCTCTTGCAATTCTCTGTTGCATTAGGGGTTATGAATCTATGATTTCAATATAGCATCAAAATCAAAGCTGTGTATTTGATTGGGTTGGTTGGTTACGCAATTAAGCGAATGTCGTGACTTACCCTCCATACTGCTACTACATTTTGTTGGTAGCATGCCTTCGTCGGTCCACCCCTTATGTATTAATAAGATAACCAAATGGTATCGGACCATTCTTAAGCAGCTTAATAGTGTGATGATTTTAAAGATTTATATATACTAGTAGTTCGCTGCGAACGTGGACCTCGCGATTATTTAATTTTCCTGATAATTTCGTGAGATATTAAAAAAAAAACAAATAACCACTATTTTACTGATTTTGATAAGCATGTTGTCATAGTGCTATTGTTTAGATGACTTCAAAAGTACTCTTTTTATTTTACTCACCACGACTTATTTAAAATTTACATACAATGAACACGATGTCCTTACTTTTTTGTACTAATAGTTAACATTCATTTCTATCCAAACAAATAAACTACCATACAATGTTAAACCCCTTTTTTATTACTGTTGCACGAATAGTTGAAATAGTTTTTCCCTTGCAATCCCTAAATGTACGAGTAGAATTTCATCTAATTAATATGACAAAATCAAAACCGGCTTTTAATACAACATCTGTGAGGCGTTTAGCTCTCGAAGTGCAACGTGTAGCTGAAGAGCTGCGTTGCACTATCGAGCAAAATTTTATAATTTCACTAAGTGATAAATAAATGTAACAATTTCGTCATATCTGAAAGACTATGGTTATTAACAGAATCACAACATTGGACATATTATAAAAATAATTTTCGTACCAAATATTCCACAGGCGTTTTTGAGTGTTTGAAAATGTCAATAGGCCTGCGACTTCAAGGAATAGAAATACCAGGTATCCGGGTGACTGAGTTTCGGTCGGCATGATAATGATAATTAAGGTTCTAAAAACGAGACATATGTGTTTTGCTTTCTAAACCTATATGGTTGTGTACCCGTCAATGTCTAATTTTTTTAGCCCCGATAGACATATTACCCCCGTTTCTTCGCTTGAGCTTTATACTTATAAATTTTTGGTTTTCATATGTATCAATTTTCTGGTTTGTTTTGTCCGGACAACCCCCCAGCTCATTTTTCATTCGGCCTTGGTTTTTGTTTCTCTCGCAGAGTGCTGCACTCCCATACTCCTCTTTCTATGCTTCGGCTTTACCTTCCAAATATGGTTTTCGTACGTTTGGATTCTACATATGTACTTATCTTTCATCTTTCGCCCACCGAACCCCATTTCTTTGTCTTTATTGTGTCTGTTTTGCGGAATTATTTGTTTCTTCTTACACTACTTTTTTTATTCATTTTTATTGTTTCGTATAGGGTATAAACGGGACCCTATTAATATCGCTCCACTGTCCGTTTGTCTGTTTGTCTGTCTCTCCGTCCGTATATCTCACCAGGATGTATCTCATGAACCGTGATAGTTAGACAGCTGAAATTTTCACAGATGATGTATTTATGTTTCCGCTATGTTATAGCGGCAATACTAAATAATAGAATAACATAAATATTTAAGGAGGCTCCTATACAACAAACGTGATGTTTTTGCTTGTTTTTGCACTATATTGATAACGGCAACAGGTAGACGATTAAAATATTCATAGAATATGTAGTTATATATATATATATCCCCTAAAAATAAATAATTAAATAAAAAAATAATAATATTAAAGTGGGGCTCCCATGCATCAGACATGATTTGTTTGCCGTTTTTATAGATAACGGTACGGAAACCTTCGTGCGCGAGTCCAACTTGCACTTGGCCGGTTTTTTTACCAGCTTTTATTGTCTTTCACATTGAAACTGTCATCATCATTTCGAGTAGGTGTCACGGTCAATCGACCATGCACACCCTGGTGTCAGAGTTCTTCGGTACCGCCTCTCGGCCTCTGACGTGGTTCCTTTAACGACTACCAGGTGGCAGCCGGGACCACCGGCTTAACGTGCCTTCCGAAGCACGGAATCATCTTTATTATCAGACAATCAGGTGATTCAAGCCTGCAATGTCCTAACCAAACTGGAAACAACTAAACAAAGTATGCTTCCGGTGGGAATCGAACTGCCCCCGGGTCAACAGGCAAACGCCTTAACCACTGGACCACGGAGGCTGTTAAGGCTGTTATTGAAACTGTAAAATGTTGTAAACGGGATGTTCATCATTAAATAGCTCGTCATCTTCAAATCAGATCAGTGATTTTTTATAATTATCTTCCTCTACCATAAAGTTAAGTACAATGCGAAATTGCAGTAAAATTGGTTGTAAATAACTGCTTTAATTTTTGGTTGCAGGCTTAAACCCGAACAAACATATACACACTTAAAATTAAAGATAAATAAAAACTTATTTAAATATCTCTGCGCATTTTTGGACCTCTGTCTCCATCTGTTGGAGAAATCTGGAATTAACAAGAATTTATTATGGAAATTTTCATGGACTGGTATTTTTCTGTTCTAAAGGAACAAAATATTGTAAATTAAAAATAAGAAAGTCACTTGGAATTTAATTTGGAACAGACAGCGAAAGAAATATTTGCGATCCTTGAAAAAACAAATTTTCTTGCGCGGCTCGAAGTCTAATCTTTTCGATCGGGTAACTACCGTACTGCGACTGAGCTAACCGTTCGATAAGTATAGTGGAGAAAGTACCGTTCTAGTTTATAATTGTTCATGTTTTGTTAGTAAATTTAAATTTAATTCACAGAGCATGGATAAAGCAGGCTTCAACGAAAGCCGCCTACCGCCACCTAGCGGCGGCTGTGGTTACCTTCAAAATTAAAATTTATTTCAGCGTCATCTTGTAACATATTCAGCCCAAACGTCATTTTCAATTTTAATTTCTTGAAATTCTTTAACATTTATTTAAATATCTCGTAAACGGCTGAACCGATTTTGATGCCCAACGAACTCGAAAATTGTATTTATAAGACCTATATACATTGTAAATTTCATCTTAATTGGAGCATTGGTTCTAAAGTTATCGTGGAACAAACATACATACAAAAAATGTCTTTTCGCCCCAACTTGAATTGAAGACCTCGCTCGCTTCGCTCGCTCGGTCAATAAATAATTATTAACATTATACATAATTTTGTAGAATTAATGTTTAAATTTCTTTTTGTAATGGCAATACCGGCGTCATTCAACGGCCAATCGAGTGGGGATTGTTGACTATACATAAACCGTTCTGAGCTGTCATTTTATTCATTCTATCTTCAGCGGTCGATCTGAGAGGTTTTGCCTACATTGAATAATAATACTAACTAGCTTTCGCCCGCGGCTCCACCCGCGTCAATGTCGATTCCTCGGGAATAGAACTTTTTCCCGGGATAAAAGGTAGCCTATGTCTTTCTCCGTACTCCAGAGAACTTGTATACAAAATTTCATGATGATCGGTTCAGTAGTTACGGCGTGAAAGCGTAACAGACAAACAAACAAACTCACTTTCGCATTTATAATATTAGTAAGGATTATTAAGGATACTGTGTAACGAATTGATTGTATTCAAAGTGAACGAGTAAATTAATTATATAAGAGTTTGGATTTTATAATATTAGTATCTCTAATCTGAGCGTGTTCCCGGTTGCACCCTCAGCTCAGATGCTTCAAAGCCTATAGTCCGCTCAAGTAGCCCATAATCATATCATCATAATTGCAGCCATAAAAGTCCACTGTTGGACAAAAGCCCCAAGGATTGTTCGCTTCATGGAAGAACAATGCCACACTCACTCGTCATGAGCACAGTTTCTTTGGCTTCTTGTGCTTCACTGCTGCCCTTCGGAAGCATTTTTGAGATGGGAAGTATAGGGATTAATTGTATTTGGGAAGAGAATAAAGGTATTGGGAAACCACACTCGGATGAATGGGGGAAAAGCAAATAGCAGCTCGGGAGGCCGAGCGCGTACCCGATGCCATACCTGCTACCACCGGACAAGAATGTGAGGATACTTCATCATCATCATCAGGTCTTTTTAGTCTCCACTACAGGAGCACGAACCTCTCTGTACTAGTAGGGCCATACTTGGCCAGAGCAGCCAGAGGACTTGGCCTACACTCTCCACGCTGGCCAGACGGGTTGGAGAGGTCTCTCAGATGTTTATAAGCTTTGTTTATCTTGTATTTCCTAAGTCGCCTTCTACGACATCCACGGGAAGACTTGGAGTGGTCCTATTCTACTCTGCCGGGTACCACACGGCTAGGATACACTGGCACTGAGGATACTTCACGGCTGGCAATTGGACCATAATACCCTATCGCTACTTATTTCCTGTAATTATTAGCGTCCATTAAAAAAGCCATACAGATTTAATCCGACTGTACTCAAGCTCTCGAAGTTATCTGACCTGGTTGAACGACCACTGTCCATCCGACTAAACGATTCGGTTCTGGCAACAGGTCTGCTCGGCCTCTTTGAGACTACTGTGTATAATGTAAAATATTATCATTGCACACTCGATCGCTAACATAATATGTTCCAAAAAATAATAATGTACCTATTATTGTGGCAAAAGCTAAAGTGTGAAACCAGTCTTCCTCCGGAAGTTATATCAATATTTAAATATTGGTACGACAACCAGAGAAACTGCGTCAAATGGGCTGGCTCGCGGTCGGATGAGTACAGGTTGGAATGCGGCATGAGACAGGGCGGGTTGACCTCGCCCAAGCTTTTCAACTTGTACATCAACAAACTGATCGAGGGGCTCAGTAACACCTACATAGGATGCCATGTAGGTGGAACGTGCATCAATAACATCAGCTATGCGGACGATATGGTGCTGCTGAGCCCGTCGATCGGTGCCTTGAGAAAGCTTCTTCACATGTGTGAAGAGTATGCAGTGGCTCATGGTCTCAGATATAACTCGCTTAAAAGCGAGTTCATGGTTTTTCAAGCGGGAGCCGCGAGGAGTCAGCGGAAAGTGCCATATATTGCTCTAGGGGGCACACCCTTGACAAGAGTCGAAAGATTCAAATATCTGGGTCACTGGGTCACTGAAAGCTTGTCAGACACGGTGGACATCGAGAGAGAGCGTAGAGCGTTATCTGTTCGCTGTAATATGTTGATTCACAGATTTGCACGCTGTAGCAAACTAGCCAAACTGACACTTTTCAAAGCCTACTGTCAATCGTTTTACACATGCAGTCTGTGGGTCAACTTTACGCGGCGGGCATATGATGCACTACGCGTCCAGTACAATAACGCGTTCAGAATCTTGTTCGGTCTGCCGCGTTTCTGCAGCGCGTCTTCTATGTTTGCCGAGGCGCATACCGACTGCTTCTATACTATCATCAGAAAGCGGTGCGCCTCGCTGTGGACGCGAGTGCGTAGCGCATCGAACACCATTCTGAACGCGTTGGCCGACCGATGGGACTCCCCATTGTTATGTCACTGGATACAGCTTCATGCTCCGGCTGCTGGCTACCAATATCTGTAGCATAGGGGTATAATCGAAGGCCAATACCTATATACCAATTTCATTTAAATTATTACTAACTCTAGAATAAGTTTATAATTATTTACTAACATAATATGGATGTAATTATCTGAAATAAATGGTTTTATTATTATTATTATTATTATAATAAAAATTGTAATCATAAAATAAAAAAAAAATGATAAATGATATAGATAGATGATAAAATAAAAAGCCCTTCAGGCGAGTAGGCGACCAATACTGTTGAAAAGAGTTTCTTTTGGCGTTTCTTCTCTGCAGTCGGTTCAGGTCGGTTCCGAAACGCTAGTAGTCTATAGCTTTTGCACATTAAGTAATAATATAAATATGACTAAATTAGATCCTTTTAAATATGATTTGACGTGAAAAAGTGCCTGCAAAGGCCTATTTTCTGAATAAACGTTTTGATTTTGATTTTGACTGGTAGTGTGCAAAAAACGCTTCATTCTTTCAGGAGCTACTAAAAGTGCTTCACGGCTCGCCTCTGGACCACACTATCCTCCTCGCCAGCTATTTCCTCTACCTCGGCATCAAGTGCTGGGTGGCGATCGGGCTGGGTTTTCCAAGAGGTCCAAGCAGCTATGTGCTGACGAAGTACGACTTGGCGTCTAGAAGAATTGTTTTGGCTAGCGATCAGTTGTTCAAAAGAGGTGAATAATAAAGATAAGATAAGATAAGATAGATAAGATAACATATTTATTTTGTTCATTGTAACACACATAATAAAACAAAAAGTTACAATAAAACTTAATACTAAACATAATATATGTGCGTGTGCCACAATATCACAAAAAGGCTACAGCTCAACGAAATGTTACTCTAGTGAGCAACCACTGATTTTCAGCTGTCACCTTAATTGAGAAAACGCGCACTAACAATTTCACAGTACAAGTTGTCTCACAAAGTGTAAAATCAATGGGCGAAACACATAATAAATAATTCAACAAATGGCAAATCAAATACTAAAATACTTGTTATCAATACTAATTAATAATTAAGGAAGAGCTCAGTTTGTTTTAGCTCTGCGGCAAGCAAAGTGTTTTGGAATTAATGTCCGTTTTCTGAAGAGTAAGTAAATGTGATTTCAGTTGCTTTTTAAATGTGAATTTCGTATTTAAATTTCTTAAAGAAGGTGGAATATTATTCCAACACTTCGTTGCCGCATATCAAAAACTCCCTGTAAATGCTACTGTCCTGTGTCTCTGTATAGAAAGTACAGGACGAGTGGCCCTCGGATGACGTTGCGAAGTGAACTGCATTTTCTGGTACTGGTAATATTTATTTATTTATTTAACACTTTATTGCACCATTAAAAACAATACAAAAACAAAAATATTAAAGGACAACAATAGGCGGCCTTATCGCCAAATGCAATTTCTTCCAGGCAACCTGAGGGTAGTAGATAGATTAGAAAAAGTCTACGAGGTAAGGCGCAAAATTTACAAAAACTAAATTATGAACATAAT
This sequence comes from Elegia similella, assembly GCA_947532085.1. Classification (NCBI taxonomy): domain Eukaryota; kingdom Metazoa; phylum Arthropoda; class Insecta; order Lepidoptera; family Pyralidae; genus Elegia; species Elegia similella. Next base: position 2,088,394 of record OX383939.1, read on the forward strand.
AAGTATATACATATATATATACATAAATACATACATACTATACCTGACGACTTGAAGAGGATTAAAAAAAAAATGTGACAGGAGATAAAAAAAAATAATAAACTGGTACTTGTACTGATTACCTATATCATATGTAAAGAAACCCTGTCCGATCCTTGAAGCTGTGTCCGTCGATATGAACAACTTTTCCTATGGGAACAATGCTTATGACGAGCTCGAAATGTATATGGAAATTCAAAATGTTTTATGACGTTCCCATACAAATTTTGACTAGCTCCGTGGCGCAGCGGTCAACACGCCTGCCTGCGACACGGAGTGACCGGGTTCGATCCCCGGCCAGGTCAAGATGGAAAATAATCTTTTTCAGATTGGCCTGGGTCTTGGATGTGTATCTATATATGTATTTGTTATAAAATATAGTATCGTTGAGTTAGTATCCCATAACACAAGTCTCGAACTTACTTTGGGGCTAGCTCAATCTGTGTGGTTTGTCCGTATATATTGTTTCTAGAAGATAGTATTTGGGAAGGGGATTGAGGTATTGGGATCTACTTACTGGGATGAATGGAGAAAAATCAAGCAGTTAATAGATTCAGGTGTTACTTTGCGGAAGTCAAAGCTACATTTACTTAGAGACAATTTACTTTGCATGCTTCCGCCACCAGATAGTTCATGCTGGCCAGTGACTATATTGTAAAAGCTGATGTATTGTACAATATGAAATGCATATAAATAAATTGAAATAGTTTGCATGAACTAACTGGTGGCGGAAGCATGCAACGTAAATTGTCTCAAAGTAAGAAAGCAAGTAGTGGCTCGGGAGGCCGGGCGCGCGTACCTGTCATATCATATCTGTTGTTGTTGCACGCTCGATCGCTAACATAACGTGTTCCGCAAAAATATGTAAATTAAAATTGTATATAACACTAGCTGACCCGGCAAACGTTGTTTTGCCATATAAATAATGTCTAAAAAAAAAAAAATTTAGTGGTGGACTACCCCTCACATTTAGGGGGATGAAAAATAGATGTTGGCCGATTCTCATAGATACCGGATAAGCACAAAAAATTTCATCAAAATCGGTCAAGCCGTTTCGGAGGAGTATGGCAACGAAAACTGTGACACGAGAATTTTATATATTAGAAGAAAGAAGATGACATCAGAAAAAAAAAAAAGAAAAATATTAAATATCATACAAAGCCCTTCAGGCAAGTAGGCGACCAATACTGTTGAAAAGAGTTTCTTTCGGCGTCTTCTTCTCTGCAGTGGTCGGTTCCGAAACGCTAGTAGTTTTTGGCTTTTGAACAATAATTAATAATTTGAATATAATATAATACGTATTATTTAAAATGTGAATTGACGTGAAAAAGTGCCTGAAAAAGCCTATTTTCTGAATAAATCTTTGAATCTTGAATCTTTGATGCCATACTGCAACCACGGAGCATGCTCCGTGACTGCAACCACCGGACAGGCAGTTGAGCATGACTCTCCTGGCCATCCGATATTTTTTTGTTATCGGAGGATTGACGCAGAATTATTGGTTACAAGGTCTGTTTAACAAAAACGACGGCTACCTCTGGACTGTCCACGACGCGACTTCCGGTGAACATTACGAATTGAGGGACGTGAGCTGTCCCCTGAAGACTGTGGACTACGTGTTTGACAATGAGAATGTACGTATATGTTTTTTTTTTGGTGAAAATTTTTTTCATTCATATTAATCATCATCATCATTTCTATTAGATGACACGGTCAATCGACCATGCACACCCTGGTGTCTAGGGTTATTCGGAACCGCCTCGGCCTTTGACGTGGTTCCTTTAACAACTACCAGATGGCAGCCGGGACCAACGCCTTAACGTGCCTTCCGAAGCACGGAATCATCTTTATTATCAGACAATCAGGTGATTCAACAAGCCTGCAATGTCCTAACTAAAGTAGAAACAACTAAACAAACTATGCTTCCCGTGGGAATCAAACCCACGACGCCCGGGTTTACAGGCAAATGCCTTAACCACTGAACCACGGAGGCAGTATAGCAGGCAATTTATTAATAATAATGTATGTAAGAAAGTAAAAACTTCGATTTAGACATGCCCTAATGTCAATGTTTCAGATATGGGTGAACGTACAATCTTCACAAGATTGCGAGACCATGTCTTTTGATTTCGACAAATCGTCTAACTGGCAAGCGGTAAGTTTAGAGGTTTGAGAGTTTCCCGAAAACGTTACCATTACGGTATATTTAAATTTAATTAGTGTTTTGGGTGGGGCGCGGGCTGCGAGTAGCCCGCGAGGTGGTCGTGCAGCTGTCGGGGTGGGGTCAGGTAGGGGTTGCAGTCTAAGATGCGTCAGGTGACTTGGTTGAAAAAGCAGTATTTAAGATTGACAGTCATTTGAAATTCCGCCAAAACTGATAGGTTTGACACTTTAAAACGGCTTAGGCTTTGCCCTCGTTTTGGAGCTCGGCCTTCGGCCTCGGTTTGCGTGTTCCACTGCTGGGCAAAGGCCTCCCCTTTTTACGCTTGCATTGTGTAATTTAGACGTGGTAGAGCCACGCTACCGGCAAATGAATTGCTAGTAAGCATGAATGGGCCGGCTTGTCCGGGGAAGTACCACACTCTCACAGAAAATCGACTTCTGAGTAGAAGCTTTACCGCTTCTATGCTTCGTTCGGTGAGTCAGTGAGCCGGAGGCCCATCCTTCGCCCCTCCCCTCCCCATTTCCTTCCCCCAACTCCTTGAAAGGCCGACAACGCACCTGTCACACCCTGGTGTTGCAGTTGTCCATGGGTAGCGGTGATCACGTACCATCAGGTACCCGCTTGTTCGTTTGCCGTCCTATACAACGTAATTTTGAACCTCCTAGCTTTATTGAAATCTCAGAATCAGAATCCCTAATGAAATATAGAACTGCAAGAAAAAAAGCTGAAAATAAAAAAAAAAATTAGGTTTTCCCATACAAAGTCGCCGATCAGCTGGACGAATTTCTATGGAAAGCCAATTTTTTTTTTTCGGTTTTTACCTTTTTTTCTTGGAATTCTGTATTCCATTAGGGATTCTGATTCCAAGATTTCAATATAGCTAGGGGGTTCAAAATCACGCTATATCATAAAAAAAAAACTTAACTACTCCATTGTTTGACATTCTACATCCAAAGTTTAACATGATTTCGTTTTGTCTCATTATTAATTTTGTCTGTACGGTAACAGATTAGTAAAATATAATAAAAAGCCATAGCTTATATGAAGTTATAAGCCAACAAACTTTAGATTTTCTGACCAATTTTAACACAACTTTGGGCGTAAATAAGTAGTTAGCCGTGTGGTATCCGGCAGAGTAGAATAGGACCACTCCAAGTCTTCCCATGGATGTCGTAGAAGGCGACTTAGGAAATACAAGCTAAACAAAGCTTATAAACATCTGAGAGACCTCTCCCACCCGTCTGGCCAGCGTGGAGAGTATAGGCCAAGTCCTCTGGCTACTCTGGCCAAGTATGGCTCTAGTAGTACTTAGTACTTATATTAATTCTGTGGTAGTACAGAGAGGGTCGTGCTCCTGTAGTGAAGACTAAAAAGGACCTGATGATGATGATGATGAAGTAATACCGACAAAGTTCAATTATCGAAGATTTCAATTAACTATATTTATAATTGACTAGCTTTCGCCCGCGTTTTTGTCGACCCCTCGGGAATAGTACTTTTTCCCGGGATAAAATGTACCCTATGTCCTTCTCCGTACTCCAGAGAACTTGTATGCAAAATTTCATGATGATCGGTTCAGTAGTTACGGCGTGAAAGCGTAACAAACAAACAAACAAAAAAACTCACTTTCGCATTTATAATATTAGTTAGGATTTATGCAGTAGTTTTTTCATAAAACCCCATTTTCCAAAGGACGTTTTGCAATTTTTCACGCGCTCGGTGATGTTTGTGTGCGTGCGACTCGGCGTATGCGTGTAGATATAGCGTCTAATTATTGTTCTGAGGTCTAACTGCTCATCACTGATACTATCTATGTCGCACACAATGCTAGGTGAAGCAACGCGCTTTTTGGCCGCGCCCGCCAGTGAGTTCGAGCTCGCGAGTTGTTCGTCCTTAAGATCATGGACCTAAGAATAATATGGACTGGGCGTGAGGAACATCAAAGTGAAGCAAACTTTGGTTACATGTGTGCAGTATAGGGTGACCATTGTCATCAAAAATTACCCAATAATTAGTGTAAATAAATTGTGAGTGGTACTGATGCCTAATAGCACTAATATTATTTATATTTTTTTTTACAAAACGCAACATCTGTATGAGAGAAGTATTATGAATTTAGACATAATGATTCAGAAGGGCAACTGTGAATCAATCTCATCCTTGAGCGACCTTAGACGTTTTGGGGAACTCGATAAAAGGAATAAAAGAACGAAATTATAGATCACATTTTTATTTTACTGTGTTTTAAGTTAATAAATAACAAAACATATAATTTTACTTACACAAAAACACTTCGAGGCCTTATATTGGTGGTAAATTTTAAAATTACTTTTTTTATAATTTTGCAGATTTATAGATTCAGTAGTTCTATAGATTATTAGTGTCATCAATAAATCAACAATATCAAATTCAGAAATTGTTCAAAGTTAAAATCTTTTATTCTGACGTAGACAAATGAGAATAAAATACTTTCACATTTACTTAAAAGTATAAAATATAAACATTGAATATCTCTATCTATAAAAAAAAACCGAATCAAAGTCCTTTGCGTAGTTTTAAAAATCTAAGCATACATAGGGACAGACGGACACAGCGGGAAGCGACTTTGTTTTATACTATGATCCCGAAATTGACGCCACTTTTGTTTTCTACACGCCAAAATACCTCGAAAATGTCACCCCTGTTTTGCATCCCATATGTGTTGTTTGTGATGCACCCAAAAATAACTCAAAAGCGACACATAAGTCATATTTTCAAAAAATAGTGACAGTCATCTTGAATCCCAACACAAAATTGACGTCAGTTTTACCCCGAAATACTCCGAAAACGTCACCCAAGTCGAATTTCCATAAATAGTGGTGATGGCCATCTTGAAAACTGAAAATGACTTCATTTTCGTTGATATCCCAAAAAATTCCAAAAACGCCACTAAAGTTAACTTTAAATGAAAAGTAATGTCAGCCATCTTGGATTCCAAAATCATCTCACTTCATACATTTATCATCAACACATACATCGATTTTCCAAATTTAGTTCATAAATGATGGAGTTATGACGTAAAAATATGCAAAATGAAATACAACTGGAACTGCTCCTTTTTTTGAAGTCGAGTAAAAGTATTAATAAGAAACATACCTTTTCTGGGCACGCGAACATCAACCGGCGATATGCTCCTTTTGTCATATAAAAATTGCTATTGTTAAAATGTTCGAAACAAACAAATGAATAATTTGATGGTACCCATGATGTATCCTTTCTATTTCTTCTAATAATATCGATTGTTTTTTTGTATCGACATTGTTTTTTTACGTAAGCATCACGAATGGGAAACCTTAAAAAAATAAACAAAATAAAATTTTATAGTAAAAATAAAGAACAGGAATCTTGAAATCATATTCTGGCAACACCGACAGTTCGACTTAGCGCTGCGCTGTCACCGGGTCATTGACTTTTGCGGCGCAAAGAAAATTACAAAATCATATTAGTTTAATTTAAAATTGTAGATGGTTGAAACAAAACGTGTGTTTAGGTTACCAACCAATTCGTAAATACGACTTACTGTGGTGTTGTATGTGTAAATAGTATAATTAAACCAAGAAAATATGCGATTGAGTGAAATACTTACATAGTCTCGAAAACAACAAGAAGTTTGTACTTACCTATGATACGTGATACCGTCGGACTTTTTGTGTAATTTACTATAATTTTTACACTCTTTTACCACACAGCTCGGTATTATTTTATGTTTTTATGCTTATTTTCAACGAGTTTCAAAAGGCACACCAATTTCGCGGTAAGTACAAGTTTGACATTTCGTGAGTTTGACATTTCGACCGGGGAAAACCTGCATCCATTTGAGTGCCGATGTGTGCGTGAGTTTCGTGTCACGACACGTCTGCATACATTGTGATTTGTTTCACTGCCACATTCTCAAGGCCCTATCCTGATTATTCTTAGATCCATGCTTAAGATTAGAAGTCCATAATTTTCAATGTTTGTAACAGGTTTGTAGCAATGGTCTTACAAGAGCCTGACCCTTCATGATTCACCCCAGTTGATGTTTTTTGAAATTGTTGAAGAAGTACATACACATTATTTTTCTTCTCTTAAGAGTCAAAATGGTTTAAAGCTTTCATTCATACTAGTCCAGTCATTATATACATTTGGAAACTCTTAATGAATCCTTTCCTTACTTATACTAATATTATAAATGCGAAAGTGAGTTTGTTTGTTTGTTTGTTACGCTTTCACGCCGTAACTACTGAACCGATCATCATGAAATTCTGCATACAAGTTCTCTGGAGTACGGAGAAGGACATAGGGTACATTTTATCCCGGGAAAAAGTACTATTCCCGAGGGATCGACATTGACGCGGCCGGAGCCGCGGGCAAAAGCTAGTTAAGAAATAAAATATGGTGAAAAATTTTAATGCGGGCGGGACTTGAACCAGCGACCTAGGCCTGACCTAGGACGCTGGTTCCAGTCCCGCCCGCATGAAATTTTTTCTCTTAATAAATTAAGAAATAAAATATGGTATAATAAAATACGGCTTAACGTGCCTTCCGAAGCACGTCTTAATTATCAGTCAATCAGGTGATATGTCTTAACCAAACTGGAAACATATAGATATCTCAATAACGATGAACAATACGTGAAATATGTAAAGACCTTAATAGGAGATCGTAAAGAACAAAAAAAAAGTATTTTATAAAAATGTTCGTATCTCAACGGGGAACCGAGGTATGATGGAAAACTGAATTTAATTGTTTTATTTCTTTTTTCAAGATGGCGGTATATGCACAAGGAATTTTGGTCGACAGATGGAAGTTAATCCTTATCCTTACTAATATTATAAATGCGAAAGTGAGTTTGTTTGTTTGTTTGTTTCGCTTTCACGCCGTAACTACTGAACCGATCATCATGAAATTTTGCATACAAGTTCTCTGGAGTACAGAGAAGGACATTGGCTACCTTTTATCCCGGGAAAAAGTACTATTCCCGAGGGATCGACATTGACGCGGGCGGAGCCGCGGGCGAAAGCTAGTCTTTTATATTTATAACCCGTTTTTATCCGACGTAATGACTGGACCATACAGTTTTATATACAACTAGCTGTTGCCCGCAACTTCGTCCGCGGCAATTTGAACCGTTTACGCATCGCACGCGTCGGATGTCCTCAACTATGAATAATTTTCCCCCGTTTACAAAACATTTTTTATTGATGCTTCGCTCCTATTGGTCTCCTAAAACCTTCCTCAATAAATGGACTATCTAACACAAAAAGAATTTTCCAATTGTAACAAGTAGTTCCTGAGATTAGCGCGTTCAAACAAATAAACAAACAAACTCTTCTGCTTTATAATATTAGTTATCTTCTTCTTCTTAGTCGTTGCACTCTTTACAGAGTGGTCGTGGTCATCATTTAGGGTTGGTGGCGCACTTCACAATCCGACGCCACTCCTCGCGAATAGCTGCCTTCTAGTGCACTCGTGAAGAGTACCGTCAAGTGCAGCCTTCATTTGGTCGGTCCAACGCATCGGTGATCTGCCGCGTGGTCTCGTGCCTTCGACCCTCCCCTGAACTACTAGGCGCTCCACAGAAGCATTTCCCCTGCGAGAAACGTGTCCGAAAAAGGTCAATATCCGTGCCTGGACGATGGAGGACAGACGCTGCTTGATGCCGAGTTCCCGAAGAATGGATTCGTTGGTCCTGATTTCAGTCCATGATACTCCAAGCATTCTCCTCCAGCACCACATCTCAAGAGCGTCTATCCCCTTTCTCTCACTTTCCCGAAGTGTCCACGTCTCACGAGCATAAAGAAATATGGGGAATACTAGTGCCCTGACCAATCGAATATTTTTGTGGCTTTCGTGATGTTTCTGTTTCTCCATATTTTCTTCAGCCTATCCATAGATGATTTGGATATAGCCTTACGCCGTTTGATTTCATCTGCACACCCACCACTGTTTGTAATTAGCGACCCGAGGTAGACATATGACTGCACGACATCACAACCCGCAATTTTTTTTGAGACATCTGGCAGATTTCTGTTGGCACGGTCGACAATTATTACCTTCGTCTTACTACGGTTTATCTTAAGGCCGAAATCAAGGCTAACTTGTTCCATTCTCCGAAGAAGTCCCTCCACTATACTACATTATTTTCGACAACCATTGACCACAGTCAATGGTTGTCGAAAATAATGTAGTATCATCAGCATACCGCAGATTTGTTATTTTGGTACCTCCAATGCTAACTCCGTCGGGCCAGTTTTCAAGGGTGATCCTCATAATTAGTTCCGTGTAGGTATTGAATAAAAGAGGTGATATGATACACCCTTGACGCACTCCCGAGCTAGGATGGAAATCACTCGACAGCACATCGTCAGCCCTCACAGAGGCGGTACCGTCCTCATAGAGTCGTCGCAGGAGGTGGACAAGGTGTTTCGGCGTACCCATGGCTAGAAGCGTTTCCCAGACTTTTGGCCACTTCACGGAATCGAAGGCTTTTGAAAAATCAACAAAGCATATGTAAGTGGGTTTGTTGAATTCCCGGGCCTTTTCGATTATTTGACGCACCGTAAATATCTGCTCACGGGTACCTTTTCCCTTAACGAACCCTGCCTGTTCTGGGGCAATTTCTACCGACAAGAAGGACTTGAGTCTTTCGTTCAAAATGTGCAGTAAGATTTTACTTGCGTGGGATATTAAAGCAATTAGTCGGTAATTACTGCACGCTTTCGTAGAGCCCTTTTTATGTAATGGGACAAAAACAGTATGGGTCCACTCCTGCGGCCAAGTTCCAGTTTGCCAGATCTTATTACAAAGCTTAAGAAAAATATCGACACCATACTCGCCGGATGCTTTGATGGTCTCAATGGGTATTACATGTCTACCTGTTGCTTTACCGTTTTTTAGATGAGCAATGGCAGCACGTACTTCATCTCTTAAAATGTTCGGCTCAAGGTGTTCATCTTCCGGGTTTGTTGAAGCGAAATCACGCGAGTGAGGATCTTCAAACAGAGACTGGCAGTACTGTTTCCATGATTCTGCAATAGCGTCTATCTCAGTCACCGTCTCGTTATTTGAGTTCTCAATGGCCCAAGTTCTGGATGATAAGGTCTTTGTGATTGATCTTATTTTATGATGAAGGTCTCTTGTCTCATGTCTGTTCGAATGTAGTTCGACTTCAGCACATAGGTTCCGAAGATGGATATTACGGTCGCGCCTGCATGCTTCCTGTATACGAGCAGACCTAGCATTCAAACTCCTAACATCAGCACCCAAGGCCTTCATTTTCCGTCTTTCTTCCACAAGAGTCAGAGTTGCATCACTCATCCAATGTTGTCGCTTCTTTTGCTTGTTAGGTGGGTTAGAAGTGGCGACAGCTTCCCCTAGCAGTTTCTTTGCCTGGTTCCATAGCTGATCAGGAAAGGCCAATTGAGTGTTTATAGATGTCCATTGGTCCCAGTTACGTTCCAAAGTCGAGAAGAACATCGGTTTATCCAGAGGCTGAATTCTTTTAGTTCCGGAAGCTTTTCTAGCCACCCTCAGCTTGAGTTGGAATTTTGCAAACAAAAGTTGATGGTCTGATCCACAATCAGCTCCAGGCAAAGTATGAGCGTTCCTTATTGACGTTCTCCATCTAGATCCAATCAAGATATAATCGATCTGATTTCGATACTTGCCGTCTGGTGACGTCCAGGTATAGATCCTTCTTGGGTGGTTTTTGAAGAGACTGTTTGCTATCACCAAGTTGTTTTCAGCGGCGAATTGTATTAGGCGCTCTCCTCTTTCGTTCCGTTGCCCCAATCCAAACCTTCCCACGCAGTGGCTTAGTTGGTCTGCATCTGCTCCAATTTTTGCGTTAAGATCACCCACGATTATAAGCAGTTCTCGTTTAGGGATCTTGGCCATGGTAGTTTCCAACTCCTTATAGAACGCTTCTATGTCCGCTTCACTTGCAGTAGAGGTTGGTGCATACAACTGTATCACGTTCAAATTGACCGGATTCGCTTTAAGCTTGATGCTAAGCACTCGATCACTGACGCATTCATATCCCATGACACATTTGTTGATGGTTTTGGGCAGAATAAAAGCAACACCGTTTATACTGTTCTCGTTATTGCCAGAGTGGTATATAGCACGTAACTCGGTGAAAAAATGGCCACTGCCCCGCCAGTGTGTCTCGCTAATGCCACATATGTTCAGTTTACACCGTGCTATTTCTTTCTCTAAGATGGTAAGTTTGCCAGGTTGGAGTAGGCCGCGTACATTCCATGTAGCTATCTTTTGGATACTACGCATTTTTACTGTATTAGAGATTCCAGTAGTCCAATTTCCATGAGATGCCTGGTCTCCTACATCATCATGGCCGGTAGCCCATTTCACACCGTTTGCCCCGGACGCAGAACGGCGCCGGTTGCTAAGCGGATCACATGGCCACCGTTGTATCCTATTTTGTACCTTCATGATGACTTTCTTGGAAAAGTAGTGTGGTGGTTTCCCCTTGCCTTCCACACCGCAGTATTGAGGCTCTAGATCTTTGCCTTCGATATCTAAGAGCGCTGCTGCCCGCTCTTTCTTTGATCGTTTAGTCGCCTCTTACGACTCCCACAGGATGATATGGGGTGGTCCTATTCTACTCTGCCGGAAACCACACGGCTTTTTCCACATTAGTTATCTATTAGTTTAATATTCTGCTTTATATAAGTATACAATAAATGGTTATTGTAGGTATTTGACAAGACAATATTCGTGATGAAACAACCAGTCGTCACGGATTCCAACCTCTACACCGCACCAGCTGATGTCACTAAACTGCGACAGGCTCTGGAGGCCAAAATAAGAAGCAAAGTGCACAAGTGGCGCCCTCACATGAAGACCGTTTGGAACAGGTTAAGTACCTTTTATCGAAGACCTTTATAACACTTTAAAAGAATAGCGGCGGAAGCAGTATTCGATCGTAGTCACCGTAATAATTAATATTAATAATAATTTTCATTTTCTTTTTAGATTATAAATGTTTTACCAAATTATTACACTATTTTTTTATACTTTTTTAAGCTGATACAACTGTTAACATTAGTTGAGTTTAGTTTTTAACATTATTATATTTTTATAATTACAAACTTGTTGCTTACACATTATCACGCCGTACACGCATATTTAGGATATAGTACAGTCAATGAAGGCAAAAATCAGCCACAACCTCCGATTTTGTTGAACCTCCATAGATTTGGATAAAAATTTGGGATTGAGTATGTTTTACCCTCTATTTCAAAAGTGACATATGCTCGTTTTGCGCTTTTTGCATTTTAGGGGTGAAATTCACCCCTATGGTTAAAAATGGGAAAAATGAAGATTTAACCATTCTGACTTAAGTAATTGTGTTTAATTAGATAAAATACAAGTGTTTTAATATTTATATGTATGATTTTAATTAATTTTTCAACCCTTTTAGCAACCACCCCTTAAACGGAAAATATTTTTTTGTATTTCTGAGTTCTAAAATCGCATATTAACATTACATAAACATAATAAATAGTCTTAAATATTGTAATTTAACAAATGGAAATAAAGAATTATTATTATATTATTATTACAAACAGTTTGTTTATATGATATAATTTTTGGTTGATCGTGAAATTTCATCCCTTAAAAACTACCCCCCATACTGCAGGATCAGTGTAAAAATTGGTTTCAAAAACTTTAACCTATTAAATAGTAAGTAGGTACATTACTGAAGTGAAATCTTATTTACTTAGAATTAAAATATTTATTTATTTATTGCATAATTTTTCACCCTTAAAAACTACCCCTTATCATAATAATAAAGGAATATTTTTTTTATCAGCTTTAATTAGAATCCTTTTTAATAGATAAGATAAATCTATACTATAATATTATATAGCTCAAGAGTTTGTTTGAACGCGCTAATCTCAGGAAATACTAGTTCAAATTGGAAAATTCTTTTTGTGTTGGATAGTCCATTTATTGAGGAAGGCTTTAAGCTATTAAACATCACGCTGCGAGTAATAAGAGCGAAGCATTAATAAAAATGTTTTGAAAACGGGGGAAAATTATTCATCTATACTAATTCATCACAATAACAGAAATTGCCTCGGACGAAGTCGCGGGCAACAGCTAGCTTTTATTAATTTATTTCAAACTTTTCTTTCACTTTCTCTACCTTCAAAATACATATACAAATACCCATAAATGTAGTTTCCCTATAATAAATGCATACCAAATCTCTGCTCCAATTTTTTTTCCAAATAAATATAATTGGTTTTTTTACGATAACTCCGTTAATTTTTAAGACATCAGGTTCATTTAAAAACCATTTGAAAGGTAATTTTAAGAGCTATAAGATCATCTTAAATAAAAAAAATTAAAGCCCTTATTTTTTAAAAGATAAAGGGTAGCGGTTACATGGTTCTCGCAGTAAAAGTTAGGCTTTGAACATCTCTATCTCGGTTATTTTTCATCCTATAAAAATAAAAAATAAACCAGTCTTTCTTTAAAAACAACTCAAATTTCGTTCTTTGTAATTTTTTACGAATATCCAATATTTTTTTAGTTATTTTCAAAAGAAAATGAAATTTACGAAAATTTGAAAAATTTTGATTTTTTTAAATCATACTTTTTTTTCGAAAATAAGCACTCTAAATCGGGAAAAAATTTTGAGGTCATCACTTTTGCTAAGAAAAAGAAAGTCCTTTAGGGATATTCATAAATTTGAATTTTTGTTGAAATGGTGGTTTTATTTTCGTTTTTTTCCAAAACAAATTTAAAGTGTCATCTTATCTTTATCATAACTTGCTCAATTTTGATGCTATTAACTTTTTACAGTGCTTATTAGAAAGGTATTTTAAGATACTTTAAAAAGTGTTTAGGAAATATATGGCATAAAATTTCCCGGTTTCCCGTTATTTAAGTTTGAATACTAAGATTGAAGTACTCGCCGAAAAAAAATATACATAAAATTACCTATAGCTCAATTTGAATTAATATTAGGTTTTTCAAAATAGGGATTTGTTTGTTTTTTTATTAGCTTCAATTTTATTAATTACACATTTTTTGTAAAAACTCATAGTTTTTGAGTTATTTATGAAAAACTGCTTTAAAACATGTATTTTTATGACGAAAAATCACAATCTTTGATCCTTAATAACTCAGAAAGTATTGATTTATTCCAAAAACTCTATATAACAAATTTTGCTTAGAATTTATCTCTTAATTGATTCCTTTTCAATTTTATTAAAAGAATTTTCACCCCTGAGAAGGGGTGGCATCCATCCCCAGGGCAATAGCGCAAGTTGGCACTATGTCACTTTTGTTTCTTAAGGTATCCCTCTCCTCACCAATTTTCATGAAAATCGATGGAGATTCAACGAAAACAGAGGTGAAAACCTTCATTGACTGCACTAATAATGACAAGTGCTTTCATTTGGAGTAATAATTATGTTATTAGATGTCATAATCTGTTTTGTGTGTCAATATAGTACATTACTGCAGAGGCCGGGAAGTAAGGGATTGCCGGACGAGTAGAGTTTTCAAGGCCGAGCGTCAGCGAGGCCTTGGCAATAAATACGAGTCCGGCAAGCCGATTCCCGGCAAAGGCATGTATTGTGCTTTTCTCAATAAATGCGAGGAAATAATAAAAGACGTACTACTATAAATGAGTATAATATAAAAAAACGATAATAGTAAATACATTTTTATTTTTATATTTGTTTTACGGCATTTGGTGTTCTACGCCTTTAAGACCTTCATATTTTTCAACGTTTTATCAAAAAAATTATGGTATAATTCATTTCGTTGATTCAACGGAGCTCCTGGCGTCATTTTTCACGAATCCTCTGGTTTGATCATAGACGACGCAGTAACGCGAGCGACCATCAGCCCGCTATGTAAATCTCTAAATCCGCACCACAACTGCACCATCACACATTGTTCATAAACATAGCCATTTATAACACCAAATTGCACCGATTTTACATTATAAAGTCCACTAGAAGCAATCTGCAAAATAATCCAAAACAACAATCTTACAGTCCGCCGAAAATAAATAATAGGACATTCCCGCTTTATTTTCTTTTTTAATTGCAATTGTCATTTAGTGCTAAGGAAACATAGCCCATACAGTCCAGTCATATTTTACCCAAAAAAATTTATACTGTATAAATCTACTTTCCCGCGTTTTTTCTTTTTATTATTGGCATATTTCGTTTGACTTTATACGAACATTTTAATAAAATTATTTTTATATTCATATACTCATATGCTCGATGAGTGCATTTTTTTATAATGTGGTAGCCATGGGTGTATGACAAGTTACATAGTGCAAGTTACATAGATTAATTAAAAAGTTTTGAGCAGCGGCCAGGAATGAATTTTCATACTTACTTTCCTGGCCTAGGCCGGTAAAGTAATGGACTAGCCAAGAATTACAAACTTCGTGGCTTTATTTTACTACAATAATGCCTACATTTCCGAGCATGTTTGAGAAAAGTAAATAAATAAACACAACGACTGCTCTCTTAGTAGCTCAATTGCTAGATGACCAATAAATGTGATTCTGTCCGGATTGTTTTAAAGGTCTGACATGTCCGGAATTTAGTTTTCATTACATGCACGTTTTAATTTAACTTTATTACATACTAGCTTTCGCCCGCGGCTCCGCCCTCGTCAATGTCGATCCCTCGAGAATAGTACTTTTCCCCGGGATAAAAGGTAGCCTATGTCCTTCTTCGCACTCCAGGGAACTTGTATGCAAAATTTCATGATGATCGGTTCAGTAGTCACGGCGTGAAAGCGTAACAAACAAACAAACAAACGAACAAATAAACAAACAAACAAACTCACTTTCGCATTTATAATATTAGGTGTCATACTTTCTGGCGGTGACATGACATAATATAAAGTTCAACTTGATGTCTAAAGGATGTACGGAAAATGTACGACACTGTACGCTACAAAAAAAGTACTATAAAGACTTCGCAGGAATTAAAAATCAAAATTTCACCGCCAGGAAGTATTCTTTCTAGCGGGGCTATTTATTTAAATTAGTAGTATTTCACTTTGTTGTATTCAGTTGTATTGTATTCAGTTGTATTCCGAGGAATTAGCGCACTAGCGCTAATTCCTCTGAAATTATTACTTTTTAGATTTTTTTTGAATTGGATGAAACGATGTACATAAAAGATTTACCAATTCAATCAAATTACACTAAAGAATAAGACATTCAAACTGTAATCTATCTGTAATTGAGTACATACTCGGTGGAGATGGACATTATCGAGCACACTGCAAATTTAACGACAACTGGAAAGTATTTTATGTTATGGTCAAAAAAGTATCGCGATCAAAAGCCAAGCCATTTATTGATGTACTTATGTACACTATTATTAGTGTAATAAAAAAAAAAATCATCTATAAAAAAAAAATATTTACAATTCATACACCTACGAGTATAGTTATAATACTACCCAAAATGTAATAGAAATTGAACGTACATGTTTCGTACATTCATCTAGGCCCATAACAAAGTCTAAAAGTGAAATACTACTAATTTAAATAAATAGCCCCGCTAGAAAAAATACTTCCTGGCGGTGAAATTTTGATTTTTAATTCCTGCGAAGTCTTTATAGTACTTTTTTTGTAGCGTACAGTGTCGTACATTTTCCGTACATCCTTTAGACATCAAGTTGAACTTTATATTATGTCATGTCACCGCCAGAAAGTATGACACAATATTAGTAAGGATAAGGATTTTATGTCTACTTCAAGTTGATTCAGAACGACTGTTTCTTCTTTCTTATTTTATACGTCCTTTAAAATCGGAGAGATTCAATATATGAATAAGTTCTATCATTATCATCATCATCAGGCCCTTTTTAGTCTCCACTACAGGAGCATGACCCTTTCATAAGTTCTATACATGGCGAAATTTTATCGTTTTGGATCCTTAAAGGGGTGACTCAGACCATCAAAATGAACAACTATTTCTATGGGAACAATGCTGGGAAATAAAATCGACATTCCCATACAAACGTTTTTGTATGGAAATGACGAAAAGTTGTTCATATTGATGGTCTGAGTCACCCCTTTAAGGGTCCAAAACGATCGAAATTTCACCAAGGCCAACGAGAAGATTTTCGAACAGCGAAATTAAGTCAAGAAGCGGTTCATCATATATCATCTGCAAGAAGTCCACTGCTGAACATAAGCCACCCCCAAAGATTTCCAGAATGACCGGTTGGAAGCGGATTGTATCCAGCGTTTTCCTGCTATTTTGGTCAGGTCGTCCGACCACCTGGTCGGTGGATGTTTGACGCTGTGCTTGCCGACACGTGGTCGCCATCTTTCCCCAGCGGTTTTACGCGCTATAAACTTAAATCTAACATAGAAATGTCTTCGCAACTTCAAGTTGCTGACCGATATTTTCTTAACTAGTTGGACACCGACTGTTGATACATACATACAATCACGTATTTTTCCCTTGCGGGGTAGACAGAGCCCAGTTCTTTAAGACTGTTGATAAAGTATTGTTTCCACTTTCAGGTACTGCAGCGGGTTGCTAAGAGAACAGCTGCCGGCCTGGGAGTACTGGAGCTTCAATCCCGGGGAAGTGAAGCCCGCGCTTAGCCACAGGATGAAGCAGATGATGCTGACCTACCGGGTATTATAATCTGGATTTACAGTATTTTAGTCTTATAAAATCGGCCACCTGCACGCACCAAAATGTGTCCATGTGCAAGCGAGAGCTCGGTACAAGCGATAGAAAGGCACGATCGGCCGCATGCATCATGACGCATCTATCTCTCTTCCACAGTTATCATGTAAAATTATCGTCCGTAAACAGATTTTCAGTTTTTGTTCCAAAAGCTTGTGCTCTCTACTACATTAGATCAAAGATTTTTCGGTTTTTTGTGTAAATATCTATTTATAAATATAAAAAAAAAAAAAAAAACCATAAAACCAAATAAATAGAACCAACAGCTTTACGTGCCTTCCGAAGCACGGAATCATCTTTATTATCAGACAATCAGGTGATTCAAGCCTGCAATGTCCTAACAGATGCTATCTAAGTACCCCATGAAAAACGTTATTGAAGTGTTCACACTCGACTGAGTTTCTTTCGGCGTATTCTTCTCAGCAGTGGTCGTTTCGAAACGCTAGTAGCTTATCGATTTTTGCAAATATTAAAAATAATAATATGACGTTCAGAAAGAAATACATGATATCCAAATTTAAATAAAATTCTATTTCATTTAATTTCATTACAGCTGCCACGCCCCCAAGCTCACTCTGTACATTTCGAAGGCCTGTGTTAGGGTGTGGCAGGCAAGTCTACTAAGCAAACTTTCTGCGTACGTTATCCCTGCAGGCCTTTGTAGCTAGATATCTGTCTTCGTGAGTGAACTGTCGATCCGAGTAGTCATTGACGACTGCTCCTCGGACCTCATGACTCTTAATGCCGGTTTACCTCAAGGGTCTGTTTTTTCTGCGACTCCTTTCCTGCTATCCTTTCCATATCAACGACATGCCTGGAGTAGTCACTACTCGTGAACGGGTGCTGCCAGGGGGGGACAGGTCTGCTCGGCCTCTTTGAGACTTTTATCATATCTGTTGTTGTTGCGCGCTCGATCGCTAACATAACGTGTTCCACAAAAATATGTAAATTAAATTTGTATATAACATGACATCAGAAAAAAAAAAGAAAAGAAAAATTAATTATTGGTCGCCTAATTGCCCTTCAGGCAAGTAGGCGACCAATACTGTTGAAAAGAGTTTCTTTCGGCGTCTTCTTCTCTGCAGTGGTCGGTTCCGAAACGCTAGTAGTTTGTAGCTTTTGAACAATAATTAATAATTTGAATATAATATAATAAGTATTATTTAAAATGTGAATTGACGTGAAAAAGTGTCTGAAAAGGCCTATTTTCTGAATAAATCTTTGAATCTTTGAATCTTTGAGTCACTTAAGCAGTACAGTTATAGAGAGATATTTGTCCGGCTGGCTGAGGCTAGCAAAGCTGAAGTTTGAGCAGAGAGAGAGGCGAGAGAGAGTAAAGGGCGAACTCAACCTCTGGCGGCATGTAGAGCTGCACGATCTCTACCACCTTCTCCTATCTTCTATCCGTCGTTCACGCTCACCGTTGAATACCATCCGCTTGTTAAAATTCCTATAATTCGTACCAAGCACTTCTCATTGTCATAGTCATGACTAGCTCTGTGGCGCAACGGTCAACACGCCAGCCTGCGACACGGAGTGACCGGGTTCGATCCCCGGCCAGGTCAAGATGCAGAATGATCTTTTTCAGATTGGCCTGGTTCTTGGATGTGTATCTATATATGTATTTGTTATAAAATATAGTATCTTTGAGTTAGTATCCCATAACACAAGTCTCGAACTCAATCTGTGTGATTTGTCCGTATATATTTATTTATTTTTGTCTTTTTATAATGGGCATGCACAACTAAGGATTGGAATGCGTTGCCTGCATGTGTATTTTCGAGCGCATCAGTATTTTTGAAGTTAGAGTGAATAGTCTTCTACTGGGTGAGCTGGCTCCATATTAAGCCATATTTTTGCCTCTGATCTAGATGATGGTCAAGAGTAAATCCATTTTATAAAATAATGGGTGTATGCGTGAACGGATAATTGTGTGATAGCGTGAATGAGTAAAATAATTATATAAACACTACATATTATCACGCCTGTTTCCCATGGGGGTAGCAAGTGGAGATCCACAGGCAGAGACTGTGGATCTCCACTTGCTACGATCCTGACATATATAATTGTATAACATTATTTCCATGTAATTGATTATTTTGTGACATTTATTCTATAATGCATGTATTGAAATTGTGTGAGAGAGCGGGACTCGCCAGATACAGGTTTCTTTAAACTTAATTGGTGAGCCCTTGCTGCATGTTATGTTAAATGAAAAACTTTTTGATGAATAAATAATTTTGAATTTTGATATATTTCTAGCTTCGTATACACTCATTACTCTCCTCATACATTCTCTACGGTTTCGGGTACAATCTCCTTTATTAAGAACGTCTGCAATCCGATCGCAGTACGTTCGATGAGGTCGACCCTGTACATTATTCCCCCCCTTATAACCCCCTAGCTATATTTAAATCTGGGCATCAAAAACCCTAATGGAACACAGAATTGCAAGAAAAAAAGGTAAAAAGCGAAAATTTGACCCTCCATAGAAACTCGTCCAGCTGAACGGCGACTTTTTATGGAAAACCCAAATTTTTTTTCGATTTTCAGCTTTTATTCTTCCAATTCTATAATTTATTAGGGCTTCTGATTCTGAGATTCCAATATAGCTAGGAGGTTCAAAATCACGTTATATATTTTCTTTGTTGTTCTTCTTTCATTCATCCTTTCAATGTGGCCAAACCATCTTAACATTCCTTTCTCAATCTTGGTCACATCACCTTTCAATCCACATCGCTCCCGCACTACCTCATTTCATTAAAATAATAATAATTAGGTAAAAAATGTAGAACCAACTCATACAGTTACTTGGAAGTGTCTATTAAAATTGCATTTCTCTCCACAGATGTTCGGTTTCCCGCTGAACACGTGCTACTTGAACACCAAAGCCGTGGTGTCTCGTGTGAAAGACACCCGCGTGTTCGCCTGCGCCGACCCTAACGCGGAGTTCGCGCTGGCTGTGGAAGTGTGTGCTTACCCTAACAACGTGCTCAGTGTCTGGGTGTTTCTGGCTTGCATCGCCAGGATCTGAAGATGACGTCAACTCCGGGGATTTAACGAGAGGGTACAGGCGGCATGAGGTTCCTACCAAAATTCAAAATTAAAATTCAAGACCTTGTACAGAAGATGTAAGAGCCTTGTACAAAAGCTCATTGACGCAAATTGAATTATCTTCTTACTTCAAATTATGTGAAAGATTTTAAACTATGTAGATTGATGATTGTTACTTCCAGACAGAAAACATACATACATAGTATTACGTCTTCCTTGCAGGTTAGACAGAGCCTTTTTTTTTTACATGTGGAATATGCGTTATGCTTACTGATCTACACGGGGATACAGCAGCTTTCAAGTCCCAGCGTATTCGTGGACGCAGTACGCTGGGACTTGAAAGCTGCTGTCGTCATATGCACAGGTTAGACAGAGCCTAGGTCTTTAAGACCTTATGGCCATATTTAGCATGTTGGGAGGCGTGTAGATGGAAAACGGAATCAAATACTGATGGGTTGCTAGCCGCATCGCCTATTGACATGATTCCGCAGATTTTGGCCCAATCCTCGATCGTCTTTTACGAGCGGGAGGAGAAGCTGGCACATTCTACGTTTTTCTCCCAGACCAGCATGGCAGATTAAATCACTCGCTACACCGCCGCGAGGTCGAGTCGACGTTCTGACATGGTGGTAAATGCTCGAAATAAACGAAGATAATGAAGCTTTTACCATCATAACTAGCTTAGTAAATCTTAGGTTTTACCAGAATGTGTATCGTAGTTCGGGCTTCAACATAAATGTAATAGTCATGCCAAATTACAGCTTTCTAGTCTAACAACCTTCGTGGTCTAGTGGTTAAGGCGTTTGCCTGTTGACCCGGGGGTTGTGGGTTCGATTCCCATCGGAAGCATACTTTGTTTAATTGTTTCCAGCTTCCTAGTAGGGAATTACGTAATGATTTGGGCAGCATTTCTGATATTGGTAGAACAGACATTTACTAGACATTTGTTTAATAATAAATTGGTAATAATGTATCCTCTTTTATTGCAATTTGCGAGGTGGCGCGGCGGCAAAGTACCTTTCCAGCCACGCTACTAATTTCGTTCAATTTCTCTTAAACTTTTACAAGACAATTTATTTAAAACTATGAACTAAATGGGCATTTTATGGACAATTTGTGTGCCAAATATGATTAAAATCGTCTCTGAGCTAAACCGCGGACAGACAGACAGACGGACATGGCGTTCGGGCTCTTTTTCTACTACGAAACCCTAAAATGGATAAATAAAAAAAAAGACGTGACCATATTTAGAACATCAATTTAATTTTGGTACATAATATTATTGAAATATTTTACTACAATTTCTAAATAAATCATGAAGTATACCGGGTGTTACAAAACTACGAAATAATATTTAAGGGGCATGATCAGTCCATAATATTAAACAACTTTCCCCACGGGACAAACTTCGAAACATGACAAGAAAAAATCGATCTCCGATACAAAATAAGCTGATCGACTTTTCATGGAAGGTCAACACTTGTTTTTGTTCTTCGATGTATGTTCTCTGGTGATAGTTGTTCAATATCTTGGACTGATCATGTCCCTTAAATATTATTTCGTAGTTTTGTAACACCCATCAGCATATATATGTTGAAATATTCGTGAATTGAAAATTATTTTGGTATTACGTTTGTATGGTAAATTACCTGTTCGCCGGCCTCTTAAGAGACATTCCTAGTTTGGATTACAAACAGTATTTAAAAAAGATATATATTTTGTGTAATCATTATATTTTGTCAAATAAGGGGAGGAAATGTTGTGTATTTGTTTACGTGCGTGCGTGTGGGCCGCGACCCAACCTTGTTGAATGGTCTGAGTAAACAATGTGCTTAGCTGCTGTGGTCTCACTTGATTTTCTATATAGTCTATTATAAAAACGTAACACCTTCGATCATTAATACCAACAAGATGACGGGTCAGCGCATAAAAAACGGCTCGGCAAATAGCCCCTCACTCAAGCAGTGAGGGGCTATTTTATTTAGTTCGGTCCATACACAGCCAACGTAACGAAGTGTCACGATGCCGCAGTGTGCACTAAAAACTTGTCGAAATAATGGCCGAATTTTTCGTCCGGAGTATCTTATTTTCGGTAAGTAAATGAACTATTTTATACATTTTACCTAATAATAAACATTTTTAACTAATAATAAACATTTTGAATAAAAGTTACCGATTTTCAACCACGGCAAGAAAAGTTTGGCCAAGCTAGCCAACATCCGCACAAACATTTGAAGAAGCAAACAGAAACGATGATTAGTGCAATAAGGTTGTCATCACAATGGATGTTCTTAGACAAAATGATTCTTCGTTTCTAAGTGACAGGTGTTATTTATTACTTTGCTAGTCTTCGTGACGAATAATCGTAAGCATAAGGTAATTGTTTTAAAAAAAGCGACTTTATTGTAAGGTGATATGGTCTGAAATATCTTGATATTAAAATGGTTTTAAAACTTTAGTCTCTGTTTATTAGTAAGTCAATGTAGATGTATAGCTATATGTTCGAGCGGACAGAATTTTGCTACGATTTTGTAGGTAATGCGTTATCTAGTTGGTATTAATGGTCGAAGCGTAACACCTATATAAATCAAAAAGCGACGCGGCCGCGTACTAGGCATCTGTGGCCAAACTGCTTGGTAGCGCGAGCGCATATAATTCGAGCCTTACACGAAGTCGCGATCAAAAGCAACTTTGTTAATAATAAATAAATATAAACGGACAAATCACACAGATTGAGATAGCCCCAAGGTAAGTTCGAAACTTGTGTTATGGGATACTAACTCAACGATACTATATTTTATAACAAATACATATATAGATAAACATCCAAGACCCAGGCCAATCTGAAAAAGATCATTTTCCATCTTGACCTGGCCGGGGATCGAACCCGGGCACTCCGTGTCGCAGGCTGGCGTGTTAACCACTGCGCCACGGAGCTGTCATTTAGCAATAAAGTTGCTTTTGCTGGCGACTTTGCGTAAGTTTCTATAGGATTGTGATATGAACTAAGAGTACACCATCCATATACCCGTAGTTGGCTCATAAAAGTCCCACGTTTGTTTGGCTTCAATTATCTGACCATAATTATCGTGTCGGTTCGTTTTGAAACTTCGATCATGGTTTCTCTGTTCGGCATTCCATCCATGGTCTTCGCATGGCGCGTGATAAGCGGGAAACCAACCTGGAATCACAAATTATTCGATCTAAATAACCTTGTGGCGTGTCAAACCCATACACGGCACCCTCCTTTGCTTCTGAAGAATATGCATAATTATGTTATTATCGTCGTGCTATGGAAAAATCTTCGAAAAATAGACATATCAGCGTAGCGACCGTTATTTGAAACCTAATTAAATAAACAAATAAGAGTAGCAAGCTTGACTCCCGGGAGCAGGTCGGCTGTTTTACCGATTTTCCCCCACGACGTCCATTAACTTCCGGTATGCGCAGCAGGTTCAGTGCTTTGAGCCTTATTGGCGTCTTGATTGCCGTAGCAGTTTTTAGGGTTCCGTACCCAAAGGGCAAAGACCTATTAGTATCGCTCCTCTGTCTGTCCGTCTGTCAACAGGCTGTATCTTATGAACCTTGATAGTTAGACAGTTGAAATTTTCATAGATGATGTAT
Source organism: Elegia similella (assembly GCA_947532085.1). Lineage (NCBI taxonomy): Eukaryota > Metazoa > Arthropoda > Insecta > Lepidoptera > Pyralidae > Elegia > Elegia similella. The sequence continues at coordinate 2,112,015 of OX383939.1, forward strand.
TTCTGTTGCCGCTATAACAACAAATACTAAAAAAAATAATAAAAAAATATTTAAGGGGGCTCCCATACAACTAACGTGATTTTTTGCTCGATATTGATAACGGCAACAGGTAGACGCTTGAAATATTCACAGAATATTCAGTTATATATTCACTTTAAAAATAAATAATGAAATTTACCGTTTTTATAGATAACGGGACGGAACCCTTCGTGCAGGAGTCCGAGTCGCACTTGGCCGTTTTCTTTGTATTCTGTAAGTGAACTTAGGTACTAATAATTTTTATTACTAGCTGTCCCGGCGAATTTTGAATCGCATTTTTGAATTTTGAATTAAAAATTTTTTGTTCTAGATATTTTTTTTTACTCTTTGTCGGAATACATTGAAGGACTTATTGTAAATCACAAAAATATTAATTTATAATTTTATTGATATTAAATGGAATTCTTCTTTTTTTGACATTTTAAATGAATATTTGCATATTTACCTGCGTGCAGGTTTCATACAATGTACAATCGATGTTATAAGACCTTTATTTACTTAGTGTATGTGTTACGGCTAATAGGCGAAGTGCGGATACACCTAGTTCTAGCCGGCTACAACTAGGTGCAGCCGGGCACATGCGGTTACACTTAGGTGTTTCTACCTATTTTCGGTTAGAACCAGGTATAGCCTTCATCATAGCGGTTAGAACTAGGTGCAGCCGCACATCAGTGGTTAAACTTATGTGCAACCTATTTATCGTCGGCTAGAACTATGTTTTCAGTTCAGTTTTGAGATCTATATCTTGCGATTACCGTTTGACTCGATTCGTATCACCTCCATAGATTCATCTTGCCCAAAATGCGATAAAAGAAAGTAACCCTGTAAAGCAGCCGGTATTTTGTGTAACTCGAAATGTCATTCAAGTTCATCTTGTTCAAATAAGTGATAGACATTCTTGCAACATACTATCACATGAGAGTTGTTGTTTTTTTTTTTCTAACCGACGAGAGGTAGTATATACCTAAGTCTAACCGCATGTACCCGGCTGCACCTAGTTCTAGCCGGCTAGAACTAGGTGTATCCGCACTTCGCCTATTAGCCGTAACATATGTTTGCATTCATTCATTTCGAGTAGGTGTCACGGTCAATCGACCATGCACACCCTGGTGTCAGAGTTATTCCGAATCGCCTCTTGGCCTCTGACGTGGTTCCTTTAACGACTACCAGATGGCAGCCGGGACCACCGGCTTAACGTGCCTTCTGAAGCACGGAATCAACTTTATTATTTATTTATTTATCAGTTTATGTACACGGAAAAATATACAGAAAAAATCTTAAACTAGAAACAACAAGTACAAAGGTACTGCTTATTTCATGCGAAATCTCTTCCAGCAGACCCGTTAGAGGAGATAATATTATCAGAGGCAGACAGGCGTGTTCATAAAATATAAAAATAAAAGCATTAAAACTAGAATATACTATATAACATATACATACTATATAATATACACAATATTTACATAAATACACAAATACTTACATACCAATTTATTACACTAATAAATGACAAATAAAATATATATAGTTATATACTATATTTATATATATGTATATATATAAACGTACTTATAATGAGGACAATGATAGATAATGTTCTTTAACTCTTTTTTTAAATACAAATAGGGATTGAGAGTCGCGAATGTTCAAAGGCAGTGCATTCCACAATCTGACAGCTTGTACGGAGAGAGAGTTGGAAAAGGCGGCGGTATCATGGGCAGGAGTTCTCAACAGTGTTTTAAGGTGTGGTCTACTGGAAATATCAGGGGTGCGGAGAAAAGAGAAACGATCACGCAAATATGAAGGAAAAATGGGATTAAACAGAAGGTTAAAAAGAAGGCAAAGAATGTGCAAATTTCTGCGATATCTTATTGGGAGCCAACCGAGTTGTCTGCGGTATTCTGACACATGGTCATATTTTCTAAGGCCAAATATAAAGCGGATACAGAGATTTTGTAACCGCTCAAGTTTATTTAAGATTTCTTCAGTAGCATCCAAATAGCAAACATCGGCATAGTCTAGAATGGGCAGAATAAGTGCTTGAGAAAGGGAGATCTTAGTTTTCAAGGGCAAGAAATACTGGAGGCGCTTAAGAGAATGTAGAGAGTAGTGTACTTTGCGACTTACTTCACTCACATGGGCAGTCCAATCAAGGTTAGAATTTATAATCACACCTAAGTCTTTAGCCGTATCTGTGAAAGAAATAGGTGAACCATCATAAAAGATTGGGGGTAAAGAAGAAAAGTCAATAAGGTTGTATCTATACCTATTCCCAATTATCATGGCCTGTGATTTCAGCGGATTTACTAATAGCCCGTAACGTTTCGCCCAATCACATATTTGATAAAGATCGTCGTTCATTGCTCTAATAACAGCCTCTGTATCAGCAACTTCAAAATGACGGTAAAGCTGTAAATCGTCTGCGTAAAGATGAAAGTTGCAGGAAATACATTTAGTGACCGAATTGATAAAAATGGAAAATAGTAAGGGGGAAAGAACTCCACCCTGAGGTACACCGGCTGTAAGATCACACCAATCAGAAGAAGCTTCATCAAGGCGGATACATTGCGAGCGACCTTGAAGATAGGAACTGAACCAAGCAAGACTGGTAGGAGAAATATTATAGGAGTGAAGGATCCCAAGAAGGATATCGAAATCAACTGAGTTAAAAGCGTTGCTGAAGTCAAGTAGTACCAGTAACGTGAGAGACTTGTTTTCTATCGCCCAACGAATATCTTCTGTAACATTCGCAAGAGCTGTAACGGTACTATGGCCTTGCCGAAAACCAGACTGAAAGCGACTAATTAAATTGTTAGAAAACAAATAAGAAGATAGCTGTTTATTGACTATTAGTTCGAGGACTTTGGACAGGTACGCTAAAATAGAGATAGGGCGAAATTGAGATGGAGAAGTTGCGTTAGAAGTTTTTGGTAAAGGGATGATGCGGGCAAATTTCCAATCTGAAGGAAAAGTGCCAGAAGAAAGAGAAAAGTTAAAGATATGTGTAAGAACAGGAAGAATGACGGGAAGAGTAAGAGTGATCATTTTAGAATAGAGTGCATCAATACCGACAGCATTTGACGAGATACCTTGAATTAACTTAATGACTTCTTCCTCGGAAACTGATGTAAATTCGAAGGAAGTGGAAGTGGGAAATGGCGACTGAGAAGGCTCTAATAATGTGTCTGATTTGATAGAGGAAGGAATAATTACAGGTGGTTTTGAAAAATGAGCATTGAGTTCATTTAAATCTATGTCAGTGAGAGCTTGTAAAGAAGACTTGCCAACGCCTACAGTTGTAAGGAATTTCCATACATCAGAGGGGCTACGGTTTAAAATCGAATCTTGGAAATAATGCCTCTTAGCTTCCCTACACAGTCGATTACAGCGATTTCGCAGTGATTTAAACATTTTGAGATTGCTATCAGTAGGACATCGTTTATATCTGCGTTTGGCTTTGTCTCGCCGTGCCATGAATTCCTTCAAATCTTTCGTCAGCTACGGAGCGGGTTTATGCTTTAATTTCACTCGTTTAACGGGGGCATGGCGATCAAAAAGGTCAAGGAGTAGAGCATTAAAGTAGCTAACTTTCAGATCAATGTCTTCAGCTTGTAGGATTGAGGTCCAGTTTATATTATTACAATCTGCCAGTAAGGCCTCCGTGTCAATGCCCTTGAAATTTCTGAGAAGAGTATGTTGAAACTGACGTTTGGGAGGACGAAGAGAATAAGACAGGTAAATTAGATCATGATAAGAGAAAGGAGCAGTAAGTTGACCGTGAAAAGATACTTTGTCGGGAGATGAAATAATAATAAGATCTAAGAGAGATGGAAGATAATGAGGTGCGTGGTGAGTACTAGATAAAGGTAGAACATGAAGATTGTAAGAAGACATGAGATTAAGAAGCTTTTTTGATCGGAAATCATTTTTAAGTAGACACGTGTTGAAATCGCCCATCAGAATTACGTTTTCATATATAGGATTATAGTCATTTAGGATCAGGTCTAAGGTATCGAAATAATCTATGTGGAGATTAGGGGAATAAAATACAGCGAGAAGGATTTTAGTATGATGTAAGGTTACTTCAAGGAATAAATATTCTGCGGAATTAGAATAAAGAGAAGGAGAGGTACGAATGATCGTGAAAGGTATAGAATTACGGAGGTAGATAGCGACACCTCCACAACCTTTTCCAACTCTGTCATTGCGGATGACTTGAAAATTAGGTAGCGCAAATTGCGATGAGAAAATAGATGACTTAAGAAAAGATTCGCTTACTAATATTGCATCCAAATTGTGAAGATTAAAGGAGTTTACAATATCAGTGTAATGCCATGGAATACTTTGCTCATTTATGTGCACTAGATTAAAGTTGTGGGGGTAGTTGCAAAAAATAGAAGAAAGATTGTCATGCAAAGACAGACCATTTGATGAATCAACGACGATGAACAAGAAAAGTAACTATCGTTAAGATTAAATAAATTATCCATTTGCATAAATATAATGTATATATATAATATAAACAAAAAAAATATAAATATATATATAGATAGGTAAATAAAAATAGCACACACTAATTCAAATTATATTACGTAAATACTAACAGATCTTTATTATCAGACAATGAGGTGATTCAAGACTGCAATGTCCTAACCAAACTGGAAACAACTAATCAAACAACAGGCAAACGCCTTAACCACTGGACCACGGAGGCTGTCCTAATAAAATATGTTTGCAAATTAATTATTATGATTATGATTTTATATTATTCTTCTATTCGGGGTGATACTCGTAACAAAACCAACAAAACAATGATTATAAAAATCAAGTGTACGAACAAACCCGACTTTGTGTTTTTGTTTTTCAGGTTACTGATTTTCCCCGAAACATGTTTTTCATGTAATTAATATTTTACATAAGTACATACATATTATCACGTCTTTACCCCTTACGGGCTTAGCCGTGTGTTTTCCGGCAGAGTAGAATAGGACCACTCCTATTGACCTAACCGATAATACCTAACTGACCGATATAATTTGCTACATGAATTACAAGATAATTAGGTATTAAGCTAAAACAAAAAATACGTTTTTAAGGCTTAACGACAGAAGGGCCCCGGTTATAGTTACATCCCATCTAACTATACCTAGCGGGGCCCTTCTTCTAGGTATAGTACGTTTTGCCTTTTGATTCCCTTGCGAATGTATTAATTGCTTCTGTACCAATGCAAAAAGAACTATGAACGCAAATAAAGAATTGAAGTATGTCGTAATCTTTTGATTGCATTGAGATTTTTTCACAGCTCCAAAGATTTAAAGATTTATTCAGAAAATAGTCTTTTACAGGCATTTTTTCACGTCAATTCACATTTTAAATAATACTTATTAAATTATATTCAAATTAATTATAATTGTTTAAAAGCTACAGAGCGTTTGGGAAACGACCACTGCAGAGAAGAAGACGTCGAAAGAAACTGTTTTCAACAGTATTGGTCGCCTACTGGCCTGAAGGGCTTTGTATAATATTTTATATCTTTATCTTTTTTTTTTTCTAGAAAGACCTAAAATTTTAACCTTTGTACCCCTTCCCTCCGGCTCACCTTCTAGACGTCAGGATTTTTAGTATGTTTTCACCCTAAGCACCCCGATTAAGTTTCTGAAGAAATTGCTTAGGTTCCCGCTCACGCACTCTACAACTACTTTATTGACTGAACTTGTTATGTTAGCGATAGAGCGTGCAACAACAATGACAGTAGACTTGAATATTTGATATGAATTTCAGATTGATAACTCCGCGCATAGATTAAAAAAATGGCGACTTCTATGCCTCCACGCGTTCCTGAGAAAAAGGTCTAGACAGACAACAAAGTGATCCTATAATGGTTCCGTTTTTTTTCCTTTTGGGGTACGCAACCCTAAAACAGGACAAAAACAGTTTCTTTTCCTGCGCCAAAGAATATAGTGCCTGCGCGGATCTCACACCGATCGAGACACCATACCAAAAGCGGCTGGAGTATCATTGAACGACAGGGCGTTCGCAATTATATTACGGCTGGACCGATTTGGCAAATTCTTTTTGTCGTGTTTGTTTTTCTCAAGAGAAGGTTCTTATAAAAAAATATATTAATAAGGTTGCGCGGAAAATAAAAAGTCAGCGTTTGATAGTTGATATATCGACTATCGGGTTAGCTGGTAAGAAATAAAATAAATCACTCACCTGCACCTGTAAATATATAAAACAAAGTATGTTAATCATCAAAAAAATATATAAAAAAACGTGATAGTATATGAATTTTGGAAACCAAGATGGCAAGATGACTCTTCATGAAAAATAGACATGGGTTTCGTTTTCTAGGTTCAGAAATCGGGTTTTGGCCGGTAAAGTGCGTTTGTGCACTACACGGAATTTTACTGTCCGGCAGTCCGATTTTTTCCGGTCCGACCTGGCCTGAAAAAACGGATGATGGGCTTGTGCACTTGTCCGTAATAAACCGGAGGTGCAGCGCAGTAAAAAGAAGCTAGCTCTGTTTAAAACTTCTTTGAACGTCAATTAATCAATCAAGTCAATTGAACGTAACAGGTAGGTACATGCTTTATTACTCTACGTAGAAGACAAAAAATAAGTTTATGTTCGTCTTTAGATTCCACAAGTTCAATTAGCGTAAAAGTGTCGTACATGATTGTGAATTCGATCACGCCTGTTCTAAAGAAATGAGAGAGAATACCTAATTAATATCTGATCATAAGTTAAAAGTAAAAACCTTTTTAAGTCAAGTCAAGTCAAAATATTTTATTCATCGTAAGATATTTTAAATATCATTTGTTGAACGTTAAATTACACATTATTATTTACAACATTAATATTGTTGACGTCAATAACTTACTTAAAGCTAACAACAAGCTTTTATGTTCGACGTGACTTTATGTTTCGAGTTATTTTCAGCGAGCCCTTTAATTTGATAGGTATCCATCTTCGATCAACAATTGGTATTTGTGATCGAAGGTATCCATATTGTCAAGTGCATCAAAAATAGCTAGTCCGTCGTCTTGAGTGTTCCGCCATCTTGGATTTAGACTGACGTCACACAGCTTACCATGCATTGTCATCCAAACTAAACGAGTATACATAATTTCAGCTCAATCGGTGGAAGATATCTGCTACAAAATTGAGTTGCAAGATTCCACCCGAACAAACATAGTTACATACCTACATACATTGCAAGTTAAATGAAAGCTTGTAATAAATAATACTGAATCGCGGACGCAGTGCACAAACAAACATGTTTCATTGCTGCCCTCTCGGATTAGAAAAACGGTCCGGAATGGGCATAAGTAAAATGTCGGACAGTAAAATTCCGTGTAATGCACAAACGCCCAAAATGCAGCATGTAAATTGACCCCCAATATTCCCCTAACTGGGCGACTCATCCCGTCAAATTGAACAAATTTTCTGATGACACCATTGCTTCTTCTTTTCGAGTCGAATTGGTTCAATTTGATTACATTTCTTTTAACCAGTATTTGGCTACGGTGATCGCCATTACAAGGAACTATATTAGGTATACTTTAACATAAATAAATAAATAAAAAGACGTGTGCCACTCGGGGACTGCCGCGGTAAAGCTATTGCATAGCATTTTTTATCAACTTATGCAATCATAATTATTCATTTATTTTATTTATGCAGTAACTTCGTTACTGTAACTCACTGTAACAGTAACTCCGTTACTGTAACACTCTAACAGTAACTCCGTCGAGCCTGTCGCGACACCCAAGTCAAAGTATCAACGCTGTGCCGGTCGGAGTGGAGGGTGTTAGGTTATTTTCGTTACGGAATTTCTGGATTCGGTCTCCACGCTCAAGGCCCGCGATAGAAGCTATGCAATAGCTTAAAAAGAATTTCGAAGATCGCTCCACTGAGAAATCGAACATAGAGCCTTCTCCTTTTTGAAAGTCGGTTAAAAAGCACATATCGTTATCATGGAATCCTTCAAAACACGTTAAAAACAATTATAAGTACTATCCAATACTGCCGGTGATTCACTGTGGTGTAGTTGGTACTTGGTACTTAGGTACACTGTTTAGTTACACAAAATGTAAATAGTCGGATTCCCAGCAAGGGCGTTTGTGCACTACACGGAATGTTACCGTCCGGCAATCCGAATTTTTACAGTCCGATATAGCAGACCATAAATTTATATGATGGTTTGTGCACTATACGTAATTATACCATCCGACATTTTACTTTTTCTGATCCGAGGGGGCAGCAATGAAAAACACGTTATGTTTGTGCATTGCGTCCGCGATTCAGTATTATTTATTACAAGCTTTTATTTAACTTGCAATGTATATATTATGTAACAATGTTTGTTGGGGTGGAATCTTGCAACTCAATTTTGTAGCAGAGATCTTCTACCGATTGAGCTGTAAATTTTGTATCCTCATTTAGTTTGGATGTTTTTTCGGCGGTAGAAGTGAAAAAGACATCACCTATCTCTGCACACTTAAATTTATTTTAATTAAAATTATAATATTTACTGTACTTAAAATACAATCAATTGAAAGTTCTAGAAGCCTCACTTATTATGCACTGCACTTATTATCTTCACTGCATTTATGAGATAAGTGGTATTTTCACCTTTTGTTCTGCCTGCCATACTACGCTCACAATATCACTATCTCACAACACTATTGTAATATCAACAATGGCCAATATTGAAGTTGTACTGGGGGACAGCGGGCTTTGATGACACTTCTTCGAGACAAGATGGGAGAATTTGAGTCGCAGCTCAGGGCTTCCTCATCGGTAGAACCAGCCAGTCACACTGTGTCAAGTCTCGCAGAAGCATATCAGGCTTTCAAAAAGGAGGTCTCGGATATGGTGTCACTCCTCTTCAAATAAATTGTGTCTCTTACAACATCTGTGGACCACGTAGAAACCCAGCATCGCAGAAAAAATCTTCTCCTTAGTGGGGCTTCGGAAGACATCAAGAGTGGGCTATCTCATTATCATAATCATCATATCAGCCGCAAGAAGTCCACTGCTGGACATAGGCCTCTCCCAAAGATTTCCAAAATGACCGTTTGGAAGCGGCCTGCATTCAGCGTTTCCCTGCGACCTTGGTCAGATCATCTGACCACCTGGTAGGTGGGTGTCCGACGCTGCGCTTGCCGGTACGTGGTCGCCATTCGAGAATCTTTTTGCCCCATCGGCCATCAGTTCTTCGCGCTATGTGCCCCGCCCACTGCCACTTCAAAGAGCTAATCCGCTGAGCTATGTCGGTGACTTTCGTTCTTATACAGATCTCCTCATTTCTGATTTGGTCACGCAGAGAAACACCGGGCATAACATTGCTCTTTGAGCGACCTTGAGCTTTCTTATGAGGCCCAAGGTAAGGGAGCACGTTTTTGAGCAGTAAGTCATCACTGGTAACACACATTGATTGAAGACTATTGTCTTTAGGCACTGAGGTATGTTGGACGAAAAGACAGTGCGAAGTTTCCCGAACGCTGCCCAGCTGATTCGCCGAAAGACCTCATCCTTGAAGCTGGAACTGCCTGCCTGGATCAATTGTCCAAGGTAGACATATTGGTCTACAACTTCAAGGGTGGAGCTTCCAACATCACTCGGAGACAGCGCAACATGGACATGGACATATGACAAGACCTTAGTTTTGTCCATATTTATTTTAAGGCCCACTTGATGTGAAACTCCATTGAGGTCCTTGAGCATGGTGCTTAGGTCCTCCATCGATTCCGCTAAGACAACGATATCATCGGCAAATCGAAGGTGAGTGAGATACTTGCCATTGATGTTGATGCCGAATTCTTTCCATTCCAGGAGTTTGAAGGCCTCCTCCTCATCCTCCAGAGCAGTGGTGAACAGTTTCGGAGAAATTACGTCTCCCTGTCTCACCGCTCTCTGCAGTGGAATAGCCCTCGTGCTCTGCTCCTGTACTCGGGCTGACATAGTGGCATTCCTATATAAACACTTCAACACTTCGATATACCGATGGTCAATACGGCACCGCTGGAGAGACTGAAGCACGGCCCATGTTTCGATCGAATCGAGGGCTTTCTCATAGTTCACAAACGATAAGCAAAGTGGCCGGTTTATACTGTTTGGTCTTCTGTATAACCTGCCGTAGTGTATGTATGTGGTCTATGGTACTGTAGCCTGTAGGCTATCTCAGCATGTAGCCAAAATTCTGCTGTCCAAGCTGGAGCTTAGAGATATGGGACCAGAGAAAATTATCATGTGTCTTCGTATTAGTAAGATCTCGGATGGTAAATGTAGGCCCGTGTTGATAAGATTTTCAGACATTGTGGACAGAGCGGCAGTGTGAAGACAGCTTTCAAGGGGACCCCCTTCAGTGTCGCAGAGTTCCTCACACGGGAGCGATAAGCCTTATTCCGACAGCGGTGTTGTTGACATCAAGCTACGGCCTCTCCATAAATGCTGATCTGCCTCAAACGGAGCTGGAGGAGCCCCCAGCGAGTTCCAGTACCGCTATTGCACTTGTGGCTGCACCCGTGTCTCCCGAACATCGCGGAAAACCCAAAGGGGCGGCCAGGGCAAAAAAAAGAATACACGCCCCGTGGTCCAATGAATGATACATTTTTATTATTCATTATTTGTTTTCTGTTTTGTTCATATTACCCGTTTTTACTTTATTTAAAATTTTATGAAGGCGGTGGATGATTTTTCTGTATTCACAGATTTAAAAGAGTATGTCTGTATTGTATGTTGATGTCAAAACTCAACTTGTTTCAAGCTGTCACTGTCGTCCAGTGTTGCCAACTGCTTTTTAAAAAATGCGCTAAACCATCTTGGAAAATGCACTGGGATTGTACTAATTTTGATATAAGAGCACCAAATAAATAAAATTAATCAAAAAATAAGTTTTAATTGTGAATATGTGGTAGTTTTGTGAAATGGGACATGAACTGGGACGTGCTTCCACACACTTACCGCTCGTATCGCGTTGGCGTGGGCGCCTAGGTATCGGCGGCGGCTGGCATGGTTCTTGTTTCTTTCTTCAGTCTTCACCTTCTTTCACTCCGGTCTAGACTCCGGTGATGCTGACCGATATCGCGGCGGTTTACGGGACAGGTTATTAAAACGCGTGTCGACCGAACGGCGGCGGAACTCGAACAGGACGATCAGTCATAGTTGACGTCTGTGGTTTTGTTGGTTTACCCTCATATGCGTGCATAAGGAAATATGACAGGAAATATGACGGTAGATGAGGATGATGGGATTAGTACCTATGTATAAATAACTAACATAAGCCGCCCCCCAAAGAATTGCTAAGCTCTTTGTGTTAATTCTAAAGTTGATGAAGATGATTTTCCATATTTTTAAGATTACTTAAGGTGATTTTCCATATTTGTAAGTTGAGTTTATATTAATGAATTGAAATAATACTAAATTATAATCTAAGTTACCTATTGCTAAAAAGGGTTTGATAGAAAGTTCAATTTAATTTGTACCGGTATTATTTACTGGCAAGGGACAGACCTTGCTCACAGATCGAAGACATGTACCTACCAGTTTTTGTTCTCAACTCTACCACGCGGACAACACCGTCGGCTCCAGGATATAGTTGTCAATCCATCCAAGTGGCAGGCTATAATTGTGGGTAGCTCTAGGCAAATAAATCTAATAGACTTTAACACTGTCTCGCCTGACTTTTGATAATCGCACCATCCCGTTCCCTAAAGCTGTGAAGGATCTGGGCTTGCACATAGACTTAACTCTTAGTGGGAACACTCATATAGCCGAAGTTAGTCGCAATGTAACTGTCACTCTTCAACTACTCAACCGTCTTAGGAACTTTATCCCTTTGAAAACGAAGATCTTACTTGTCCAAACCTTAATTTTTCCGATAGTTGACTATGCCGATGTGTGTTATCCTGATCTCAACGAAAATCTTCTTAATAAGCTCGATCGTCTCCTTAATAATGGTATTCGTTTTATTTTCTGCCTTCGAAAATACGATCACATTTCTTCCTATCGTTCCGACCTTAAATGGCTTCCCATCCGACTTCTTTGCACTCTCTTTTCTGTTCTTAATAATCCTTACTCTCCCGAGTATCTAAAATGTAAGTTTAAGTTCCTTTCTGAGACTCGTGATCGGCAGCTTCGTTCTACGAATACTCGTCTCCTCTTTACTGCTCTCTTTCAGACAAATTTTATGTCAAATTCTTTCACTCTTCAAGCTTCTCGACTTTGGAATGCTTTGCCCGTTGAAATAACAGAAACTTCAAGTAAGTTTTTTTTCAAAAGACAGGTTCACTTTAATCTCACCTTCTTGATTCTTTATCTCCTTAGAACCCCCGTCAGGTATTATTTTTTATATATTCATCATTGGTAAGTATATTGTATTTATATGTAAGTTTATGTATATATTGCATATATATGTATTTATTAATTTTATTGTCGTATATATATATATATATATATATATATGTGTGTGTATGTATAGGTATATATATTATGTGTACTAAATAGATCACTTTTTGCGCCATACATTTTTTTTCTCTGTCATTCCCTATGGTTGACTGGGAGATAATTCTTATAGCATTAAGTCCGCCAATTGTAACATTTTTTTAATTTGGAACAATAAATTTTATTAAATAAATAAAAGATGACAATGCATGGTAAGCTGTGTGATGTTATTATTAGTGTACTTTATAACAGAGTGCAGGGTGGAGATAAAATATAAACTTTACATAGATGAAATGAAAGCATATTTAATTTATTTTAATTCAACATATTTTTCTGTTATTCACTGTCAAAGAACAAATCACCAAGACAACATGCTATAGAGATTATACAATGTGTGAAGACCTCTTTGCTTCAACAGTTATCCTAACTCCAACATAATTGAACACTCAAGATGACGGACTAGCAATTTTTGATGCAATTGACAATATGGATACCTATCAAATTAGAGGGCTCGCTGAAAATAACTCGAAACATAAAAGCTTGTTTTTAAAAAGGGTTTTACTTTTAACATATGATCAGAAATTTATTATTCCCTCTCATTTCATTCAAACAGGCGTGATCGAGTTCACAATCATGTACGACACTTTTACGCTAATTGAACTTGTTGAATCTAAAGATGAACCTAAAATTATTTTTGTCTTCTACGTAGAGTAATAAAGCAAGTACCTACCTAATTGCCGACGTTCAAAGAAGTTTTAAACAGAGCTAGCTTCTTTTTACTGCGCTGCACCTCCGGTTTACGGACAAGTGCACAAGCCCATCACCCTTTTTTTTCATGCCATGTTAGACCGGAAAAAATCGGACTGCCGGACAGTAAAATTCCGTGTAGGGCACAAACGCACTTTACCGGCCAAAACCCGATTTCTGAACCTAGAAAACGAAATCGGACTGCCGGACAGTAAAATTACGCACTAGTTTCATGTGAATATTTCTTCACGTTGGTTGATGGGCTTAGACACCACTACACGTACTTAACTTACTGTGCAACAAGTACTTACTGTTTAAATTAAATCACTTGATACGGCTTTATCGCGTTTATTAGGTACATTATATTTACTATTTGCAGTTTTCATGGCCGTTGGTAGACGTTGACATTTATCTATTGTGATTATTGAATTATGCGTAACTCTCATACAACTAACGATTCAATATCAGTCCCATTTACGCAAACAAACTTAAATCACAACGAAAAACTTACGCACTCATAGACGAAGGTCACGGGGCGGTGTCTGTACGGGACAGCAAACAATAACATAGCATTTGTAAATAGATAGATAGGTATACACAGAAGACGACCAAGCGCCACCCGCCACTCGTCGTCGAGCGCCTGCCCGATTGGTCGGTCCACTTCAGGGAACTGGCCCACCAATTGGGACGCGCACCCTCGGCCCGACGGAGGGGGAGTGCGGTTCTCGCCTTTGGACGAGAACGAGTACAGGCTGGTGCAGGCTTACTTGTGTTAAGCATATCCATTGGGTAATCATATCATAGGGTTTCTCTATTAATCTGATTAGCCCCGAATCAGGTTTTTCGGTCCCTGCCCGCAAGGCGCTGTTCTCTCGCCCCTCCTTTATTCGCTGTACACAAGCGATATCCCAAAGACCCTGAATGTAGAAGTGGCACTATTCGCTGACGATACGGCTCTCTACACGTCCCATCACATGAAATCGGTCATCGTAAATCGTTTTCAGTACGCCGCGGACGCTCTCGGCATGTGCTTCAAGAGGTGGCGCATCGAAGTTAATCCAGAGAAAAGCACAGCTGTGATTTTCTCAAAGGATAACCAAACTGTGTCACGTCGAAAAATTACCATGTCCGGAGCAGAACTTCCTCCGTTAGGATCAGTATCGTTGTACGGAAAGCCCATTCAGTGGGCAGGCAAGGCTAAATTACTCACAGTGCAGTGCTATGCGCCTTTGAAACCACACGCGCATTACTCCGCTTCCGAATTATAATTTTAATTCGCGATTCGCGCGGCACTGCCGCCACCCGTCAACACTATGGGCTCTAAAAAACTCGTGGTGAGCGAACTTCTGGCGTTCCTGGATAAGCAGCTGGATTGCATGGACGAAGTCAGTGTAATTCAGATCTGTACCAGCAATTGGCGAGAGGAAGAGATACGAAGTGCGAAGGTGCTTCTTTATGAGTCGCTTGAAATGAGCGAACGTATGCCGTCTTGACGGAGAGATGAGAAGGGTCTTCAGGACATGATAAACCTGTTCAAGTCGACCGATCCGGAAGAGTGGCCCGTGACGTTCGTATGTAAGGACCTACACCGCCTTCCGCCGGTCACATTTGACCATGTCGACGTCACTAGGTTGTTAAAAGATATTACAACTTTGAAGTCCAACCTGGCCGATTTGCAGTTGATGTTCGAGGCATCAAAAACTACCATCGATGATTTACGAGCAGAATTAGTTGAATTAAAAACCAACAAGTCTGTAAGTAGGTTACCCGATGCCTCAAACGTTAACACGTGTCGCGGTGCACTCGATGCATCGCAGTCAAGTTTCGCGTCAGCGAAATTGGATTCATCATAAGTATCATAAGTACTTTTGTCAGTCGACAAAAGAAACGCTCTTTCATCGCCTGCTTTATGTCCCCATCCACAATACTCAAAGACTGTACATACCAAGATATTTGTAAGTTTCCTCCTCCGCGAGAAATCTGAGGGACATTATCTCAGAAAGTTGTAAATTTGTTGAATTTACAACTTTTCCCCGTTGGACATGCATGACAGCACATTTATCTACACCAAACTCCATCCTGATAGAACTACTGAAATCTCTTGTTATTTTTAATAGCTCCACCAGGTCAGAGGGATTTGGTGCAAATAATTTTAAGTCATCCATGTATAACAGGTGAGAAACAATCTCCCCGTCACTTCGGAGGCGGCAGCCTAGTCTTGAATCCCTCAGTAGGTTGCTGAGGGGGTTCAAAGCCAGACAAAACCATAATGGACTCAAACTGTCGCCCTGGAAAATGCCTCGCTCGATCCTTATCAAGTCCATCGGATCCGAGGAGCCATTTCCTTTACCTGGCTGACAAAGGACCGTGGTCCATTGTCTCATACACGTGCCAAGAAAGGATCTTAAAGTTGTATTAACTTTATACAACTCTAAGACCCTCTCTAGTCATGAATGAGGCACTGAATCATAGGTCTTTTTATAGTTTTTTTTTTTTTTTTTTTTTTTTTTTTATGTATATCCGACGGCAAACGAGCAGACGAGCCACCTGATGGAAAGTGGTCACCGTCGCCCATGGACATCTGCAACACCAGAGGAGCTGCTGATGCGTTGCCGACTCTTAAGATACCTGTAAACACGCCTTTTGAAGGACCTCAAGTCATAGCACACAGGGAAAACCTCGGGAGGGAGTCCATTCCACAATCTTGCTGTACGAGGAAAAAAACCACGTGACGCTCTGACATTTTTGGAGACCCAAGTGTCAAGGATGTGGGGATGGACTTTACTCCTGTGGCGAGCGGTGCGGTGGTAGAAAGGTGACGGTGGCACCAATTCAAAAAGTTCTTCAGAACACTCCCCATAGTATAGACGGTAAAAATACACACAGAGAGCCAACGTCTCTCCGTAGACCGAGGGTGTCTAAATCGTCTGTGAGTGTGGGATCGTCGATAATACGAATTGCCCGGCGTTGGATGGAATCAAGAGGAAGGAGTTGGTATTGAGGTGCACCAGACCAGATATGAGAGCAGTACTCCATATGGGGCCGGACTTGAGCTTTATATAATAAAAGTCTATGACCCGGAGTGAAGTACTGCCTCGCTCTATTGAGCACCCCAAGTTTTTTAGAAGCCATTTTGGCTTTACCTTCCAGATGACTCCGGAATTGGACCTCCTTCGTAATATCGACGCCAAGGATCCCAATACTCTTAGAAATGGTAAGAGAGGTGTCCCGAAACTTCGGTGCCATGTTAAATGGGGTCTTCTTAGCGGAAAACACGCAGACTTGTGTCTTAGTAGGGTTGAATTGAACTAGGTTTAGTTTACCCCATTCAGAGACCTGCTCCAGAGAGGTCTCAATGTCAGACACAAGTCTCTTTCTGTTCTCCTCCACCTGTGTTTGAGGGATATTTGCACGACCTGCATAATATGCATCACCCGTACTGTCGTCTGCATAGCAATGGATGCTACTAGTGTTAAGCATGTCATTGATGTGCAGAAGAAACAGCGTAGGTGATAAAACAGATCCTTGGGGGACGCCAGCATTGATGGGCATGATATCGGAGCATAATCCGTCTACAACGACCTGAATGCTTCGCCCAGATAAGAAACTAGCGACCCACAAGCATAGTCCCTCAGGAAGCCCGAAAGATGGTAACTTCGCGAGAAGAGCCTTATGCCAGACCCGGTCAAAAGCCTTTGTGACATCTAGACTAAATGCCAGTGCTTCTCCCTTGCTCTCGATGGCGGCTGCCCATCGGTGCGTTAAGTACACAAGAAGATCACCAGCACTACGCCCGTGGCGGAACCCGTATTGACGGTCACTAATTAGCTGATGATCTTCAAGGTAACCAAGGAGCTGGATGTTTATCACACGCTCCATCACCTTAGAGAGCAGGGAGGTTATCGCAATAGGCCGATAGTTAGACGGGTCTGTGCGGTCACCCTTTTTAGGAATAGGGTGAACGTAGGCTACTTTCCACGAAGACGGGACTTTTCTTGAGGTGTAAGACAGCGAGAATAGGCGTGCTAACACCGGAGCCAACTCAGGGGCGCATGTTTTGAGCACAATTGCTGGAATGCCATCAGGCCCGCTGGACTTCCTGACGTCGAGGGAAAACAGAGCACGTCGCACTGCACTTTGAGTGAACCGAATTTCCCGCATTGAGTGCTCGCATCGCGGTAAAAAGGGCGGCGATGCTCCTCCGTCGTCAAGGGTAGAATTTGACGCGAAGAGAGTAGCCAAGAGATCGGCCTTCTCTTTTGCGGAGTGAGCCAGCGAGTCCTGACGATTGTGCAGAGATGGAAGTGAAGGGCGACAGAAATTCCCCTGCGCTGCCTTAGCAAGAGACCAGAATGCTCTACTCCCGGAGGGATAGCCAACCAGTCTCCTACCAATGCGCGCAGTGTGCGCAAACTTTGCTGCAGTGATCTGCTTCTTGTAGGCTCTTGAAGCTGCGTTGAACCGCTTCTTCAAATCAGAAGTATTACGATCCTTGACATTTCGCGCAGCAACCCAGGCTTCGTAGGCTTCGCGCTTGAGGTGGGCGGCATGCAAAGACGAGCAACGAAACCAAGGTTGAGACCGCCCTCCGATACGAACCGCCGAGCTGGGAATGTAGCACTCCATGCCCAGCAGTATCGCTTCGGCGACAGCTTTCGCACAAATGTCAGGATTTTCTGATGAGAAGCACAACCGTCTCCAATGGTAGGATGCATAAAACTCTCACAATCCATCCCAATCTGCTGACCTATAATGCCACACACGACGCATACCAGGTGGTCTGGATTGCGTGGTCTGACCGGATGGAACCACAGCACGTACCAGGCAATGATCCGAGGTTCCTAGAGGGGCATCACGGAATACCTGGTAATCGTTTGGATGTGAGGTCAACAGAAGATCCAACAAAGCAGGATTGTGTCCTTCAATATCAGGTATTCTGGTAGGACCATCAACTAACTGGTTGAGGTCATTTGTTACAGCAAAGTTGTATGCAGCCTTCCCAGCGTAGTCGGTCTTCAGTGATCCTAGCCACTCAAAGTGGTGAGCGTTGAAGTCCCCTAGGATCACTACCTCCGCCGATGGGTGCTGCTGGAGAATTTCGTCTATGCCCTTCTGTACATGCCCGAGAAGTCGGTCTGTTTCGGCATCACCGCTTTGGGACCTGTAAAGGCACGCATAGAACCGGATGCGGTCACCGTGATCTACGCGCGCCCATAACAATGACAGGTTTCTGTCTTCAAGGCTGCTGAGACGTCGACAACATACATCCTCCCGTACGTACATACACACCCCAGCATTGGGCATAAACTTGTGCTCCAAGCTGAAACCGGGATACAAGAGATATGTGACGTCGGTAGGAGAGGATATTTGTGTCTCAGTCAGGAAAAATAGAGCCGGCTTAGTCGTCTCCAAGTGATGATGGACGACATTGAGGTTGGAATGCATTCCTCTGACGTTGAAGAAGTCCACATTGAATGTGGAAGGGGGTGCCGCTGTAGAAACATGTTTTCTATTTTTCGATCTTGCCATAAAAAAGGTGGTTAACAGGGAAAAAATTGAGGATTGCCGTAGTTACGACAGTTACATAGGCAAAGTTAAGGAATGATGGCCCGCAATGAATGACCAGTGAGGTGCGCTGCTGGCACGGGGGACGGAAGGGCCCCCGATCCAACACAATGATCAGCCGCCGTGTTCCACTCCGGTCTCCCAGGCCGGCACGACGACCAATCACGAGCTTTTGACACTGGCGGCAGGACAGCCTCCCTAGCCGGGACAGCCAGGGTTCGGGTCCTCTACGTACCAGCGGGCGGCCAGCGGACAACCGTTTCATCGGGTCTCCCTGGCCCCCGCGCCAACGTCGCACCCCCAATCAGACAGTGCAAGACTCCAGCCCCTAAGGGACCATAAACTGTCGAAACTACGGGAATCGGGAATGGGGATTGGCTCTCACGCGCAACCGTCGAAACACACCCAACGGTGCTTTACGATAGATTTCGGCATGAGGGTGGTCGCCAGCCAGTCGGACCCCACGAGGTCCTACCACCGAGCATGTCGGGTATTTTACTCGCCTCTTACGAGATGCCAACCTGACGGGCAGTGGGGAATTGTATTCTACTCCGTCCCCACACGGAGTCAATCCAGGCAGTTGAAAGGGCTGCCTTTTTCCGTTGAACTTGCTTGCAGATGGTCATGTCTATGAGGAGGAGCTCTTTAGTACCACGGGACCCAACCCTACATCCATTTTGAGAGGAAGCCATGATTTTGTTCACAACTATGTGCTGGTTAATTTTCGCTCTCAAGATGGATGTAAGGAGCTTGTAAAGAGTTGGCAAGCATGTGATAGGTCTAAAATTCTTGGGATCCGTGGTAATACCGGATTTATAGAGCAGGAAGGTGAGTCCTGTCGTAAGGAAAGAAGGTAGGGAACCAAGCTCAAGAGCTTGTTGAAATTGTGTGGCCAAACGTTCATGTGAGCTTCGAATCCACTTTATCCAGAAGTTGTGCAATCCATCTGGCCCAGGACTTTTCCAGTTCTGCGCCGTACGAATCACACAACTTATGTCATCGGGGCTGATAGTTACAGCCCCCATGGACTCAATAGGCTCACATTCACGTTCAACCACTGTCATCCAATCACTCTCGGTGTGTTCGACTGGCACCGACCAAATAGTACGCCAGAAATTATTCATAGCAGTAGCATCCGGCAGCTGCCCGTCGATCATACATTGTTCAGTTCCCTCCCACTTCCTGTACACCTTCCTTTGGTCACTTTGGAAGAGCCGATTTAGCTGGAATCGTTCCACACGCTCTCTGTAGCGGCGAATACGTCCCGCCCACGCATAGACTTTCTGCTTCAGGAAGTCAATGCGTTCCGTAACACAGGCAATGTAGTCGCTGTGTCTAATACCAGTACCCGCAAATGCCTGGTTTACGAAACGCATGACACGGGGGCGATTATTGCCCTCCCTGAAGCATATTAGCTTTGCAATGAGATTCCTGAATATGCTGATACGTCGCTCAATCCGCTTTTGCCATGCAGGGACACCGCCGACGGGCCGAGCTGCATAGTCAACGTCAGGAAACTTGACTCGAGCAACCCGACACGCCGCAATGGCCCCACAGTACAAGATTGAGTGCGTATCAACAAGATCTTCACTAGCCTCTAAATACGGGGCTAGCAGATCATTATTATTATTATTATTAAATACCTTGGAGTCGTACTCGATAGCGCGATGACCTTCGGCCCCCACATCACCAAAGTCCGCAACCATGCCGCCTTCGTATTAGGCCGTCTCCACCCAATGATAGGCAATGCTAAGATGTCACTTAGAAATAAGTTGACACTATAAATAATAATAATAAAACTGTATTTATTTTCCTCCAATAAAAATAGAATTGAATACAAAAATATACAAGAGACATATTTAAGTAATATATACATTACACAGGTACTTATATTCTAGTGGAGGACTGGTGCCCATGCTAGGTTTCCGAGGAACCTGTTATTACGGGTCACCAGGACTCGCTATCTTTATTAAATTAGGTACTTATAATTACGGTATCAAAATTTCAAAAAATTACATTTAAACAAGTAAGTACTTAAATAAGTTATAGAGTATTAGACACAAAATGTTTCTAAGTAAAAGTGTTAACAGTAATATTATGTTAATATAACAATAATAAATTAATTATTTAAGTTAGATCTATAGAAGTATATGCATAAGTCAAAGCACAGGTGTCATAAATTGTTCGGTCTCCTCGTATGTTAGTTTTTGTAACCACTCACGTACAATCCTTTTGCAATCGTATGTATTTAGTTTAAATAAAGGCACTTTTTTGTTCATTTCCTTGTAGAGAAAAGGACCAAGAAAACAGAAGAATTTTTTAGAGAACTCAGTGTTAAATGATGGGATAGAAAGGTTAATGATCCTGTTACTTCTAGTAAGTAGTTGCGGAAGGAAAGGGAGTCTTGTGTGCTGCTGCATTATTGTTTCAAGAATAAAGAGCTGTCGTACTGTTAGTACCTCACAAAATTTGTAAAGGTCTGTTGTAGGGTATCTGTATGGCTTGAAAGTACACACTTTCAGAACAGCTCTTTGCGCTCTTTCGACTAAAAGAAGATGAGACTTTGCGGCTCCTCCCCAGGATGTAATACAATATGATATAATTGATTGACATAAGGCTAAATATGTCATACGAAGTATATTGGCATCCGCTATATATCGCATTTTTTTAAATATGTATAGGAGCTTCCTGATTCGAGCTGAGAGTTGTATTGTATGTGGGGCAAAGTTAAGGTTGGAATCAATTAAGACTCCGAGATAAGTTTTGGTGTTTGTCATCTCTAGGGTTGGGCATTCGCAAGAACTACTAAAGCAATCTGCTGTTGCTTGAGAGTGGGCAAACAACTTGTGTATGTTGGGATCTGGGCGATTTATGTTTCTTATACTGAACGCCATGTATTTAGTTTTACCGACATTCAGTGTTAGGAAATTCTCATTCAACCACTGTTTAACACAATCCAAACCTATTTGAGCTGATTTAAATGTATCTGACCAGGTTTTGCCCGTAAATATCAGTGCAGTGTCATCAGCAAAGGACACTATTTTACAATTTTGAAGAAGTAGATTGCACAAATCATTCACATACACCAGGAATAAGTTTGGACCCAATATACTTCCTTGTGGGACTCCAAATTGTATTTTTTGGTCCGAACTAGTGTAATTACCTACTTTTACACGTTGTGTTCGGCTGGTCAGATAGTCACGAAATAACTCTAGCTGTGTTCCACGAATGCCAATTTTTTCCAACTTTGAAATAAGTAGAGAAATCAAGACGGTATCGAATGCCTTACTCAGATCAAGGTAAATTACAAGACAGCGGGTGTCAGAATCGAGAGCTTTAACAACATTGTCGACAAGTACTGCAACTGCCTGAGAGGTGGATCTACCCGAACGGAAACCAAACTGATTATCCGAAAGAAGTGTGTTTTTCTCAAGGTAATTAATAAGACTTTTACTCATAATTCGTTCAATGATTTTGGATAATGCTGGCAATATTGATATGGGACGGTAGTTATTAACCTGATCGCTATCTCCAGATTTGAATATGGGATGGACAACGGCAATTTTGAAAACACTAGGAAAAATACCCGTTGTAATACATAGATTACAAATATGGGTGATGGCCGAACACAATTGGGATTTGTATATTTTAAGAATTTTGGATGAAATATTGTCCCACCCCGGGGCAGCATCAGTCTTTAAAGAGTCAATAATGCTGCTTATTTCATATTCCTCAACGGTATTGTGGACAAAGGAGTCAGGTTTAGGTAAAGGAGCAGGTAGCATGTATGTATGATTACTTCGGGTAGGCGTGATTTTATCTGCTAATATTTTTCCTACGTTTGAGAAAAACTGGTTGATGCTATCAATTGATTCTAAAGGTGTACTTTTAATAGAAAGGAGGGACTCTGATTTATTAACGCATTTGTTGGTGTCAGTAACTTTTCGGATTGCCTGCCACAGTTTTTTTGGATTTAATCCCGCTTTATTTAACTCTCCTCTTTCGTATATTCTCTTTTGCTTTTTAATAGTATTACATAAATAGTTACGATAACGGGTATAAGTTATTCTAAGAATATCATTACTAGGATCTAATTTGAGATTTTTATGAATTTTGTCTCTGTTTCTCAGACATCTTAACAGACCTGGAGTAATCCACGGCTTTAAGGAACGTTTACGGCAGGGTACGGATGTAACTGTAGAGCTGGTATGTAAACATCTATTTATCGTATTTATAAGATAGGTTGCTTCAAAGTTAGGATCAGATGAGTCAAAAATCGGAGATAGATCACTATTTTTAATCTCTGTAGCAAGTATAGCATGATTCACCTGAACATTGTTATATTTACGCCTGTTAAGGCTTGTTTTAGATGACAATGCAAGTAAAACTGGGACATGGTCAGTTAGGACTGTATCGATTACCAAACACTTTGCATAACCGCTTGTTTTTAACATGAAATGATCTAAGCAAGAATTAATTCGTGTTGGAAGATTGTGAGCTGGAAGTAGTCCATGGTATGCCAAGAGATTTAAGTAATTAGAACTACTGTCATCATCGTTATTTTTGGAAATGTCTATGTTAATATCGCCTACGATAATTACGTTTTTAAAAGATCGCAAGTTATAAAGAATAGTGTCAAGAGTACTCAGGAAGTTTGTTATATTTCTATTTGACGGAGAACGGTAAATAGCTATAATGGCAGAGTGTTGACCTATTTTTAATACCACACTGTTTGCATCAAGGAGAGTATGTGAGACAGTTACAACATCTGTAACAGATTGATTTACATATACAACTACTCCATCATTCTGTAGGATGTTATTAGTACTGCAATAGTTTGAATATCCATCCAATTGAGGTATTTGTACATTAGTATTAGATGATAGCCAACACTCAGTGAGAACAATGATATCTAAGTGGATATCCATTCTAGCCGAAAGTAAAAGAACTTGAGGTATGTTTTTTGATATACTGCATATATTTTGGTTTAGTATAACAAGAGAATTATTAATTTTGTATGTGGATAAAAGTAATTTACAACTTTCGGCCTCACAGATCTTTGACTCAGCAATAGAGATCTTATCTAGCTCAGTTACTAATTTATGCGACATTATGTATAATATTTAATTAATTAAAAAAGTAAAGTGCTGAAAGAAATGAGATAAGTGGCGCTCTTAGGCGCCTTCATAGTCAATACTGTTTATGTACCTCTTTTCAGCCATTAACCTTGCAGGGCACTCAGTGTCACCAGTTTTATGACCACATGGTTTTTTAAAATGCAAGCAAGTTGCACATTTCGATGGCTCAGACTTCTTTGTGCAGTCTTTAATACCGTGACCTACTAGCCCACAATGTCCGCATGTGACGTCATCCGCTCGGCATGACTTGGCCGCATGTCCGTACTGCTGACACTTGAAACACCTTGTTACAAGTGTGAAATCTCGTACAGGGCATGACGTCCAATGCACGAATACCCTGTCTTGTGTAATAATGGCCTTGCGAATATTAGCGGTAACCTCTATGACATAGTTACATCTCTCAGCGTCTTTTTTACCAGACTTATGGCTCAATTTGGTAGAGGTCAAAAATTCTTCGTAACTCATGCCTTGCAGTTTACCGCTTAAGTTCTGTTGGTAGAGACAGCTAAAAACTTCAGATTCCTGCATAGTTGAGGGCACTCCGATGATAACTACTCTGGGCCTGCGCTTATGCGTGTCATCCACGGTGAGGCCAAAGGTAGTAAGTTGAGCCGATTTCTTCAATTTTTCGACGTCATCCTTACTTTCCGTGCTCATAATGACGCCGCCATTCCTCGTCATACGCATCCCTCTTACTTGCAGTTTCATATCCTCAACCCTGATAATTTTTTGTACAAGGGTCTTAGTCTCCTCGCTGGATTTTAATTTGTCGGTTGGATAAATGGCTATTGAGCTTACGTGAGTCGGCTGGACGAAATTCCGTTCACCTTTTTTTACCATTTCTGCAAAGGATACTGCTCCTCCCATTGGTTTAACGGACTCTTTGATGGTATTTTGTAGGTCCGTAATTTGTTTCGTGAGGTCTTGCTTTTCCTTGAGGGCTTGAATGGTGGCATGCGCTTGAATTGCCTTTTGTTTGAGCGACTGGTACTGGACGGCCATTTGTGAGGTACCATGGCCTAATTTACGACACAGGGCGCTAATTCTTAACTTCTGCTCAGAGTTCAGTTTACCTTCACTAGATATTAAACACACCTCCTTTAGGCACTGGTCAATAGACGTCATCCAATTTTGTATTTCAGGCGTAGTAATGATCTCAGGAGGCTCATCTTCCCGCGGGATATGCCTGGGTTCTGGCTGAAGGGTTGAGGGCGTGGATGGAGGACTACGCCGAGTCAGCGCACTTCGATTGAAGGGACTGCTAACTTCTTCCATTATTTTTAATTTACACTATTGCATTTCGTAAACATGCAATAATAAACGAATGTCAGTACGGTCAATGTTTCACTAGGTCACAGTTTTGCACTTATTGTTATTTGTTTTTAGAACACACGTCCGATTGCATTGTCTAAAGAATAACGAATCCACTCACTACTACACACAAACACTCTATAAGCTTTGCGTCCGCCCTATCATGACCTACGCCGGCGTAGTCTTCTCCCACATCGCGCCCTCCCACATCGATCGGCTGCAACGCTTGCAGAACCCCTTCGTCACCCGTGCCACAAATACGAGTCACCATCGTGTAACGTACCGGGAATTTAAATGAAACACCGGTAACGTTAAACAAATTTATTTCGTGGTTCCTCAGCGAAATTACAAAAAAAAAATACAAAAGGAGGGGGTGAGTTCTAATGGCCGCCTAACCTTGCCACACAGCTAGTACTTCCCTTGTAAGCTGGAACGGGGACGTAGATCTTCAGCTGTCAGGGCGTGATGAAGCCACGAGCTCCAGGGGGTATGATAGAAGTCGGAGATACCCGAGTGTCCGGGCGTGATGAAGTCGCAAACACCAGACGCTCTTCGGTGTGCTCAACCGGAACTTTGGACCCTGGAATCATTATCCAGGCACTAAGCATCTAGGCAGCAGTTAACATCCGTGATTGCTCATGCCACGCAGCTAGCAGGTAAAAGAAGTACTTCACTAAGTACTAAGTTCTGCACTAGAAGGAGAAAGTGGCGTGATGCAATCAAAAGCGGAGTTTACAAAAGATGATGAAGAGATGATTACGTGAAAAATGATTTTGATGACAAGTGACACCCTTTAGCAAAGCTAATCTATGAACACTTTTAATAGGTACCAAACATTAACGATAAAAATGTATTAACTAACGTACTTAAACAGTTTAAACCTGAACAAAGGAATTTTTAACCACCTACAAAGTTAACTCAAAAACATTGTTCAAACTTACCCTATCGGGGTTTTATAATCCAAATAAGTTGAATCAATGGTATTCCACCACACAGTGGCCTATAACAGGCAGATTTAAAAGCAATACTTAAATTATTGTAAATCAAAGGATATCGAGAATGCAGACTCGACCTTGGTACAATGACAAGCAGTACGTGTACAACTCGATGCAAGATCAGCGGTCGACTGGCGCGCGAGCGTCTGCTGCGACACCGGCAAAACAGGTTTTGTGTGACGAGAGGAATTTAGGGATCCGTGCCTAACACGCTTGCAGAAGGAAACCTTTTTATTATTTGCTGTTTTAATATATTATTATTTACTATTTGTTTAGTTTAATTTTAATTTTGTTTACTGATGTTTATTTATTTGTAACGAATATGTTACAACGTTACAGTACCCCCCCTTTTAAGACGGATTTTAGTTTTAAAATAAAATTCGTAAGGCCTAAGTCCTGTTATATTATTTACTTATTAACAAGTGGTAATTTTAAATCCTTTATGTGCCAAGCACCAATATTTTTTCCTGTCATATCCGCCAATATATAGACTAGAGGAGACCTTTTGGCAACAACTCGACATTTTAAAAATTTGGGTGCTAATTTTTTCGAAAAATACTTGTCTTTATCGCTGAGAACATAAGCACGTTTCATTACTACATCGCCCACATTAAATTCAATGGCTTTGCGACGTAAGTTGTAACGAGACGTGTTACGTGAATGGGCATGCCAAAGTTTAGCCTGAACTTCCTTAAATATAACAGAAAGACAGCCCACACTCTCTGCATAGAGATCCCGTGGTAGAAATAAAATCTCGTCACCCAAATCATTATCTGTGTAGTGACTGCCGCAAGTCACAAGTTCCCTGCCAAAAACTAAGAATGACGGGGTAAAACCAGTTGACTCATTTACGGAGTTATTGATAGCAAATTGCACCTTTGGAACAAAAGTGTCCCAGGTCCTATGATCGTTATCGACGTACGTAGATAAACAGGTTATTATGGTTTTGTTGTATCTCTCAACAGTATTAACCTGTGGAGTGTATTTGGGGGTAAAAAATACATTGGGTATTTTATATTTTTTAAACAAGTCATCTGTGAGTTTGCTAATGAACTGTGTTCCATTATCCATCAGTATGGTCTGAGGGACTCCATGGATAAGAAAAACTGAATCCTCAAGTATTTTGGTGATGATTGTTGAAGTTGCATTACGAATCGGAAATATCAGGCAAAATTTTGAGAAACAGCAAGTTACGACAAGTAAATAGCTATTTTGTTTACGACTTACGGGAAGAGGGCCCATTAGTCAATTGATAACATTTGAAACGGACGCGAACACTGTTTGGGCCGACCCATTTCCCCCAAGGTAGTGTGGTTCTGTGCTTTATAAGAGAGACACTTGTCACAGGAACCTATGAACCTTATAACATCTTGATGCATTCCTGGCCAGAAAAATCTTAACGCAAGACGCCTATAGGTTTTGAAAATCCCTAAATGTCCCGCTGTAGGTTCGGAATGATTTTCATTTATAACCTTTTCGCGCATTTCAAGAGGAACTACTTCCTTCCACGAAAACTCAGAAGTAAGTTCATGTTTGTTCTTTGTTAGCCGGTAAAGTACGTTATCTTTTAATATAAAATTCGGAAATTTTTCTGGACTAGCTATACAGCCATTAAAAATATTTTTATACCAGCTATCTTCAGTTACCAAAGGTGTAGATGACAACGAACTAACTGGTACTGCTCTAGAAAGAGCATCAGGAATAACGTTATCACTACCACGTCGATGCTTAAGTTCGAAATTGAAAGCCGATAGACGGACACCCCAACGAGCTAGCCTACCAGTTGGGTTGCTTAGGGATAGGAACCATTTTAAGGCACTGTGATCAGTGTAAACGATAAACTGTTTCCCATTTTCCAAATAACACCTCCAGTGCTCCAAAGCCATAATTACAGCAAGAGTCTCGCGTTCTGTAATGCTATAATTCCTTTCGGCCGCTGACAATGACTTGCTCATGTATGCTACTGGATATTCTTTGCCATCCACCACTTGGGTAAGCATACCCCCTATCCCAAAATTGCTCGCGTCAGTATGGACTTCAAATGATGCAGTGAAATCGGGGCATGAAAGAACAGGGGCATTAACGAGGCATTCTTTCAATTTGGAAAAGGCAGCATCAGCCTCTGAAGTCCAAGTGAATTTTGGTGTACCTTTCTTAGTCGAGGTTAAAGCGTTCAGCGGGCCGGCGATTGTACTGAAATTGGGAACGAAACGTCGATACCAAGTAGCTGTCCCTAGGAAACGTTTTACATCTTTACGACACGTAGGGGTTGGATAATTTACAATCGCTTCCACCTTTTCGGGATCAGTTCTGAGCCCATTGCTATCTACAACATACCCAAGATACTTGAGTTCACTACGAAAGAATTTGCATTTTTCTAAGTTAATTGTTAGATTTGCGCGATTTAACTTTTCAAGTACCCTGTTTAATAGTGCTACATGGCTGTTAAAGTCATTAGAAACTATAATTATGTCGTCAAGGTAAGCAAAGACTTTCAAATCACAATCTGCGAATAACAGGTCAACCAAACGTTGTTGAGTTGCTGGTGCATTAGTAAGACCGAACGCCGTACGTTTAAAACAAAGAGTGCCCCTCCCAGGAATGTAAAAAGCCGTCTTGTCTCTATCCTCGCGTCTGATGGGTATTTGCCAAAATGCGTTTGATAAATCAATGCTTGACAAATAGCGAGCATCACGAAGATTATCTAAAATTTCGGAAATGTAGGGTAAATTGTATGCGTCACGCTTAGTAACTGCGTTCAATTTTCTGCTATCAAGACAGAATCTAGGCTGGCCGTTTTTTTTAGTAACAATTAGGACTGGAGATGACCAAGCACTTTCACATGGCTCGACAACGTCTAGACTCAACATTTCATCCACTTGCTCAACCAATATACGCTGTTTTTCTGGCGACATTCGGTAATAACGCTGACGTATAGGCTGTGCATTACCAGTGTCGATGCGATGTTCAATTAGGGACGTTTTTCCTAAACCCTTCGTAGTAGAAGAAATTGATGAGAATTGGGAAATGACGTTATCAGCTATAGCTTTTTCATCAGAACCTAGTTTATCGTAACCATAAACGAACGCTACCGAATTATGACCAATATTTTGATGTGACGCTTTCAGCGAAATTGCACTTAAATATTTGGGACAAATTTTAAAAGTGCGCCAGAAGTCAATACCTAAAATGAGGCATGATGTTATCTCCGGAATATAGTACGCTTTAATGATATGAGTATTATTTTCGAAAGTTACGGATAATTTGATGTATCCGCGGCTTTTTAAAACTTGTCCACCAGCAGCAGACACTGTGATGAAATCATTCTCTACCAATTGCACACCTTTTTGTACCAAAAGTGCACAAAGTTCACTACCAATTATGGTAACTGCAGATCCAGAGTCAAGGAGACCTGCTACCTGCACGTCATTTACTTTAACCTCGGCATATGGCCTAAGGTCATTGTGAGGATTCGTTTGCAGAATTGTGTCAACTTTGTATGAGTTAAAATATAATGAAATGAATCTTAACCAGTTATTCCAATCCTCACTATTGAATTTGTTCTGGTCAATCTTCCCACAATCCTGCTCAACTAGTTTTTTGAGGCACTAGGTTGACCTTTTGAACAATTAGGACAATTGGGCGTCTTTACATCTTCGTGCCCGCAAACAAAGCAAAATATCTTATCCTTATTAGCCGTACATTGTCTCAAATTATGGCTATCGACACGACATCTCGGACAATAAAGCGGTTTTTTAACATTAGATTGGATTGCATGTACATAGTTTTGATTATTTGAATTGTGTTTGTTAGCATTACTATTATAACTAGATTTAGTGTTATTATTGCTATTAATAGGGTAATTTTTACTATAATGATTATTTGATTTATTAGAATAACCAACGTAAGCGAATTCAAGAGCTAAAGAATCTGGAGTCGGACCTATGGGCTCACGAAACTGGGCAGCACGTGCTTTAATATTTTCAAAATTGCGACAAAGTTGCCTCAATGTGTCGATGTCTTTAATTTCTGGTACAGAGGCCAATAAGGTTGCATAGCATGGACGTATGTTATGCAATAATATTTCAAGCCTTTCTTCCTCCGATAAGGGTTTTGAAAGACGTGCAAATAGACCAGACATTATTGCTAAATACACTATAATACTCTCTTTGTCTCCTTGCGTTCGGGAGTTAATTTCAAGACGAAGCCTATAACATAATCAGGCTGATCAAAGTCTTGTTTTAATAATTGAACTAGCTCATTCCAGTTCGACACCTGATCCTTGATGCTCCTGTACCAGTGAACTGCATCACCAGTGAATATTTCCGTTGCGTGTGATAAAATTTTTGAATCCGAAATTTCTCTCGCCTCACAAAACTCGCTAATGCGTTGTATGAATGTTCGTACGCATGTTTTTCCATCATATTTGATGTTGCCAATATCAGCAGTTTTACTACGATCACCACAGGAAACTGTGATGTTAAATGGGGCATTTGTAGCTGCTTCGGTCACATTCGGAGATATCAGTCGGTCCACACCA
Source organism: Elegia similella (assembly GCA_947532085.1). Classification (NCBI taxonomy): domain Eukaryota; kingdom Metazoa; phylum Arthropoda; class Insecta; order Lepidoptera; family Pyralidae; genus Elegia; species Elegia similella. Next base: position 2,142,800 of record OX383939.1, read on the forward strand.
CGATCCTTTACTAAATTAAACTTATCAAAATACGAACGAAATTGTTGAGAAGATGTTTCAATTAAATCATTGGTTTCATCGGAAGCAATTAATCTATTGAATCTATGATATAAATGATGTAAAAGATTTTCTGTCCTCAGCAAATTACTTTTATCTAAGGACGCTTCTAAGTTAGTTTTAATTTTTCCTAGTGCGATATTTATTCCTTTCAAATCCTCAGTTATATCAAAACAACTTTCTAAAATGTCCTCCGATGGAAACGTTGGACCTAAATTTGAAATTTGTTTACGCAATTCTTCTACCGTCAATCCAGGTGTGGCACCTCTAATTGCAACCTCATATTCCAATTCAGTCTTTTGTAAGGATAAAAACTTTACAGGGTAAGACATTGTAAGCTACTTAAAAAGATAATATAGAATAATTCAATATAATAACCCAATAGAGTAAGTTGTGAACAATGAGAGAGAAAAAAAAATAGCAAAGATATTACTCTGTTTTGTTACAAAAACAAATTTAAAAAAATACGAACGTTTAGGTTGTCATACAAAAGTAAATAGGTAATGATAATGATCAGTTTAAAAAAACACACACACAAAACAAAAGAAAGAAAAAAAGCTTTAGGCTACTAAGGTGTACCTTACTAATATAGTTACAAAATACACAAAAGGAATTTTATATAAATTATTTATAAATTAATAATACAGAACCATAAGGAATAACAAAAATTTACCATGCGGAACGTTAATGATTTCTTTATAAATATTATTTGACAATACGGAACCAGAAGGGTGTTTTCTAATAGAAAAGGTACACTTTAGATCAGATTGCAACCAAAAAAAAAAAAAAAACGTTTCACAAACATAAAAAAAAACACAACCACCAACTACCATCTACTTACTACGAAGCAAGGCTAGGCCATAGATAAAAAAAATAACCACGTCTTGGCGCCAGTGTAACGTACCGGAAATTTAAATGAAACACCGGTAACGTTAAACAAATTTATTTCGTGGTTCCTCAGCGAAATTACAAAAAAAAAATACAAAAGGAGGGGGTGAGTTCTAATGGCCGCCTAACCTTGCCACACAGCTAGTACTTCCCTTGTAAGCTGGAACGGGGACGTAGATCTTCAGCTGTCAGGGCGTGATGAAGCCACGAGCTCCAGGGGGTATGATAGAAGTCGGAGATACCCGAGTGTCCGGGCGTGATGAAGTCGCAAACACCAGACGCTCTTCGGTGTGCTCAACCGGAACTTTGGACCCTGGAATCATTATCCAGGCACTAAGCATCTAGGCAGCAGTTAACATCCGTGATTGCTCATGCCACGCAGCTAGCAGGTAAAAGAAGTACTTCACTAAGTACTAAGTTCTGCACTAGAAGGAGAAAGTGGCGTGATGCAATCAAAAGCGGAGTTTACAAAAGATGATGAAGAGATGATTACGTGAAAAATGATTTTGATGACAAGTGACACCCTTTAGCAAAGCTAATCTATGAACACTTTTAATAGGTACCAAACATTAACGATAAAAATGTATTAACTAACGTACTTAAACAGTTTAAACCTGAACAAAGGAATTTGTAACCACCTACAAAGTTAACTCAAAAACATTGTTCAAACTTACCCTATCGGGGTTTTATAATCCACATAAGTTGAATCAATGGTATTCCACCACACAGTGGCCTATAACAGGCAGATTTAAAAGCAATACTTAAATTATTGTAAATCAAAGGATATTGAGAATGCAGACTCGACCTTGGTACAATGACAAGCAGTACGTGTACAACTCGATGCAAGATCAGCGGTCGACTGGCGCGCGAGCGTCTGCTGCGACACCGGCAAAACAGGTTTTGTGTGACGAGAGGAATTTAGGGATCCGTGCCTAACACGCTTGCAGAAGGAAACCTTTTTATTATTTGCTGTTTTAATATATTATTATTTACTATTTGTTTAGTTTAATTTTAATTTTGTTTACTGATGTTTATTTATTTGTAACGAATATGTTACAACGTTACAATCGGTACTTGCGCATGACAGACCTACACCGTGACCTAGATCTCCCATCCATTCGCGGCTATCTCAAAAACGCCTCCAAGCGTTACTTTGAGAGAGCCGCACGCCACCCCAACCCGTTAGTAGTGCAAGCTGCTAACTACTCCCCCAACTTACACGATACGACCTTACGTCGTAGACGTCCTAGGAACGTACTTGACGATCCCGATGATCCTATTGACATCGCACAAGCCCGCCCCGACCCCTCTTCGGCTCCGAATAGCCAGAGGAAACCCACTATCCGACCCCGTCGCACTCGCCACCGGAATAGAGTGCGTAGAGTAGGATTAACTCCGATTACTGGTGACCGCCCGGCGGTCCCGGGTGACTTGCACCCAGGATAGGCCCTAATGGCAACGTAGCCTTCGGCCCATAAGGCAAGATATGAGAGTTGCTGCTCTCCACAGGCTTTTGCCATTGTTTCTCAGATTGGACCTTCAGGCTTGCATGCACGTATACGCGGCCCATCAGGCAATATGAGAGTTTGCTGTCTCTCCAAGCCTTGCGCACACAGGCAACGCCCAAAGCCTAGGTTCGTCCCTCCCGGGGGCCCTTTGGTGATGTTGTCTATAAAGGTTGAGGGCATTCTGCCTTCGCCTCAAACGCCCGGTGAAATAGCGAAAGCTCACTTGGAGCTAGCTACATAGTCAGTACAAAAAAAACAAAAAAAGCGCGACCAGGCACTTCGATAATCACCGCGGAACAGATAACACATAGAAGACGCGTGCTAACCGTTCGCTGCCACATGGGACCATACTGTTTCTACATCTACGAATCTTGTTTCTTTTATCTACGACTACATCCCGTTTCTTTGGACCTCCCCACTGTGGCAGACGACCTCCCGCGTCGTGTTCGTCATAGAATTAAGATACAGGCTAACAAGAGTCAAGTAGGGTCCAACCAGCGCGCTCGTATATGTACATCACGTAAGTGTCAACATACCTTATGAACGCTATGGTGTCAACATAGTGGAGGTAGGTAAGTTAGCAGCTCGCCGCAAGCTACCTTACCTACCGTGTGATGATAAGTTACTCCAGTGTCACTTTTCCGTCTTTCCTTGCGTTTCCTGCACCACAATACTACACATGAAGTAATTTTTTTCTTAATTCGTTAAGATTTCGCCGATTGTCACAAAAAATATGTCGTTAAATGCTTTTATCTACCGCCTACAATATTTATTGATAACGTTCTGGATGTACGCAGTATTGGCTCACGGTGTCTAAAACCGTATTATGTGATTTAATTTAAATGCGTGTAATAATTGCGAAAACATACTAAGTACTTACTGTGCGTTCTATTCCTGCAGTTCTCGTACTCCATATCGCAAACATTATCGAAATCCCTGTATTCCCAATAATTATGATTATCATGCTCATGCCAGATGTATATTTTAGGGTTAACAATACCGAAGGTAGCAAGAAAAAGAACCCAATCCCAAAATCCTTTGTACCTGTCAACATAATAAAGTTCTTTGCGCATCTCCCTCAATCTCTGTGCGCACACGTGGCCCTCCCTGAAACACCAACACTCCGTGTCATGAAATATGTAAAGAAAAACAGTGACCACCGCATAACAACAAGTAAACACATTAAAATTGTTATCACTCGTGATTTCTATGAAAACCAGCGTTGCCTCATTTCAAGTATACTACTAACGCAACACAATTGAGTAGAAACTCCTCCTTTGGTCAAAGTTTCACTAGGACTTCTCACTTTACACGTTAGATTAGCATACGTCGGCATTTTTTTCGATTTTTTTTTCATGTAAATCTCTCTTTTGAACCCTTGACGATCGCGGGACAACTTAGGTGATTCAAGTGAGCCGATCGAGCGCCTTCTCGGCGCGCGTGCCACGCCCCCTTGCCATTTCTAATGCCCACGTTGTTCTGTGGTTACAACAAGGGACGATTTAACAGACTCTGGGCAGAAAAAGAAAAGCGCGGAAGAGAAAGAAAGAAAAGAAACAATGTATTTATTTCCATTGAATGGGTACAATGGTATTCATTTTATAGATTTAGCTCCAAACATTCAGCCTATGATGGCATACAAATATAAAATGTTTCCAACTAAATATTGAAATTAATACTATTCTATATGTGGGATATGGCAACACTTTCTCTAAACTTAGCCTTAAGTAAACGATAACAATATTTTGTTGTGAAATAAATGATAACGTTCACCAAATTGAGGTTGACGTTCACCAAAAGAGAGGCATATAGGCAAATTAGTGGATACGAGCAAGATGCCCAATCACGTCAGTCAGCAGAGGTGTCTAACCTCTTTGACGAGCTCATTGATATTGCTCCTGTGCCTCTCTCAACTAACACAACCAATTCTTCTGTAAATTCTTCAGTAGTTGGAGACGCAATTTTTTTTTAAATCTATGGGTTGATCTCACCAGTGACATGTCTTCATGTAATATTAGTGTAGCATTAAAAAAACCCAGTACAAGTCATAATAAGATTAAAAAACATAGAAAATTAAATAAAATTATCAAGAAGACTAATATAAAACTACATAATCATATGTGTACAGTGCAGGCCATGTGTTAGCCATACACCGTACATGACGGGATGTTGATTGTAGGTTGTAGATGTTGGTGTGGAGATACAAGATCACGTCACGTAGAAAGTAATTTAATTCTCACGAAGTTACATGTCTGTTGCTGGGTGTGACGGATCCTTTCTCGATGGCAGCCCAGCAGTACCTCGACCACCGCTGAATAGTAACTTGGCTACTGCTCGATAGTATCTCAATTTGTTATTAGATGTGTGAGACACATGACCTACATGATGTAGGCCACGGGTCGCCCAAATGTGCGAGGTAAGCTCGTACAATTTGCGTAAATCATGTTTAATAAAAACACATACTTTGAGTTATAATAAATTGCAATCAAAATTAGAATTATGTAATAATAAATTGGTAGAAAGTCAGGAGGCATAAAGTGTTGACAAAAACAGAATCCAGTCTCACATCGAGAAATTACCAAATGATTATAATTATTTCCTAAGTATGACCTAGCTCGAAAGCAAAATACTGAACACATGTTGGCAGTGGACACGTTGATTCAAGACGGCAAAGCTAATCAAGCGGTTCTTGATTCTTTACTTAAGCAATGCATCTGTGGGCAGTCGAACTGTTCCACCATCAACGAGTCCTTGCCAGTGCTCTCTCCTTGTGACAGTATTTTGCATGTAACAGTGTCTGGTTGTGTCGACATAAATGGCCCCCCATGTAATACAATAGTTTTTTCTGACAATGTAGGTCGCGGTATGGGTCCTTTGTTTATTAAGTATTTAGAGAACTCTTGTGTGAATTACTGTTTACCCAATGCAACTTTAATCCAAATAATTGATAGAATCAAAACTACTCCCTTGAATAGTAATTCAACTGTTGTATTACTTATAGGAAATAGTTATAAGTTAACTAAAAAAGATATTATAAATGGTATAGATGGCCTAAAAAATATAAATGTATACAAAATAATAATTTGCGCCTTCCCATTTATAAGTTGCCAGCCTCCATCTCAAAATAATACCATTCATTATCTCAATATATTAATGCATACATTGACATGTCGTCATAGCAATAAGTTTGTTTTTTTTTTTTTACACTAATAATTTTATAGGGAATGTTATTCGACAAAAGATAATATTTATTTTTCAAAGTATTTAAGACATATGATTGCTACATTATTAGCTTATACTATTAAATTTGGACGAGTTTACATTGTAAACAAGACATTAGTACTAAGATGCCTACAGATTTGCCAATACCTTGTAATGGTAATTCTGTAGACTTAATAGATTTAAACTAATTAAAAAGACAGTGGGAAAACCTAATGAAATTAGAATTGTGCACCAAAGTTTGCAAGGTCTTCCTCGCAAAGAATTAATTTTAGAATTGTTTTTGAAAGACTTAAATGTGGATGTTCTACGTTTGACTGAACATTGACTCAAAGAGAGTGATATGATGTTCAGCAGCTTTAACAGAAAGTCTGCAGATAGAGGTGGTTCGATAAATTTTACAAAAAATGGTCTCCGTGGCAAAGAACGGAATGACATTGTCAGGCTATCTGTTGAGCGGTGTGCTGAGGTAGCCTGTACTGAGCTTGAAAATCATATTATAGTTTCCGTATACAGTCCGCCCAAAAGTGCTATCTGGCCGCGCTCTATAGAGATATCCTTGTTGTGGCGATGTCAGGGAGTGGTGATGGAAACACAGGAGAGCCGTCTTGATTATGTTTGTTATTCCATCTTGATATCCTACTCCTTACATAGTTACCGACTCTAATACATGAAATGTTTGTATTGTCTTACATACTATTTTAAGATGCTACTAATCAAGACACCATCGCTGACAGGAGGTACATTAAGCACGTTCTCATATATTGGCACGAACGTTTGATATGCTTTTCTACGATGCATATCTGCATATTGTCACGTTACCACACCTCCCCTGAAAGCGTTGGGTTCCCTCCCCCTGTAAAGATGTATCTTACACAAACAACTGGGTATCTAGAGCTATTACATACATGATAACTAATTAGGTATTTTTAACCATTCGTATTTTAATTAACTAATGGACCTACCCGAATCGGCTACTAAATACATTTTTCTATTTAGACATCTAAAATTAATTTTATTTTTACAATTTATGACATTATTATTTATCGCGATGTTTTGTGATGATACAGAATATACGCGGCCTTTAAAATGTTGTTGAGGTGTGTTTATGCGAGTTCGTCTACTTATTTTATTCATTTTGCTCTTGACCTCGAAAATGCACGTTATTATTATATACATATCTTCACGTCTGTTGTAAATCGATATTTTTTATTGCTTTTAAAATTTCTGTAATTTTTCTGCGTTATATGTATATATTTTTTATAGTTTCATAGTTTTCTTTAAATATGCAATCGCTTGACTTCTATGGAACTGTGCAACAACATATTCAATCATGAATGCAACAGTACACCAATGCAAATAAGAGAAAGGTATGCATTGATTACTAATTAGCTATATACTAAGATGATTACATTCAATTCAATATAACATATCATTTAAATGTTATATTTATTAAGTTTTAATTTGTCAAAAAAAAATTACGAGATTTAAACAACATTCTATTCGCATTGAAATAGTGCGTTAAGATTTTCAAAACAAAATAAAATATGACGTGATTTATCTGTCTCTATCTTAAATTTCTAAATATTGTTACATCAAAAAAATAAGAAAAAATAAAAGGAAACATAATATGAAATATATATAATCTAAGTTACTCCTACGAATCTTTTATTATAAAATTTGTTTATTTTTATTATATCAATAGACGATTTTTCTATATTAGTTTTATCATTATATTTATTTAAAGTATTTAACTTCTTATTATACCTTAATATTTTATTTATTTTCTTACTTAATATATTTGTGTCTTACACTATCTCTCATTTTTATTTTTTTCGTTACATATTTTTTCATAATTTAATTCATTCGCGTATTTGTCAATTTAAAACTTTTTCTTCCTTTGTCATAATTTATTTTAATTTTTCTTAACATATTTAATTTATTTCGTAATACACTTAATTTTCCTCTAGATAGGTTCTTATTTTTAGTTCAATTATTCTTACATTTGTCAAATCCCGTTTTACGCATTTTAGCGATTTGTTGTTTATTTTTGTCCATTTAATTTTTATTTTATTTGAATTAAAATTAAAGTAGGTTTTATTTGAATTTAATGGTTTTTTGACTTCGGAAACTTTTAATTCTAAGTTTTCATTTCTTAAATCTTCATCAACATAAAATAACTTAGATAGTTTCAAATCTGAATCTAGAACATCGTAGTTAGATTCGCTGCACCTTGATTCCACGACCAGCGGCGCTTGCTGAGTCGACACAATGTGAGCGCTGCACATGTACGACGAATTAGGTAGGTACTATTGTCATCATGCGTCTGGAACTTTTCGATGCACAATTCGTAAAAACCGATTTGTTTTTTGGAGTATACTTATGATACTTAAAAACATTATTCGATCTTTTATAACTATATTGTTTACTAGCTGTTGTTCGCGGCTCCGCCCGCGTTAAGACGAGGACTCAAATGTTTGGTACCTTCGCTCGGCAAAGGACTGATCAAGTGCGCGCAAGGGATAGCGCTTGGCGGTTTAGCCCGTGATTGATGAGATAGGAGATATTCTCGAGTCGCTCAAAGGAAAAAACGTATGCGCCAAATTCGTTATTTCTATTTTATATAAAATCAGACCGGTTAATTGTATTTTCATATTTACATTTTGATGAATTACTAATAACCTATCTTTTAGTCTAAAAATCATTATTTCATTCGTCGCATTTGAGCTACAATAACAAAAACTCTGCGAACGAAGACCATTTTTCAAAAAATATTTGTATCGAGAAAATTTTATCAAAACGTGTTTTCATCTTCAATTTTTGGAGATGAAATAGTCAAAAATCATATTACTTAGATTTGAAACTCCTAATTTAAGTATTTTGCGAGATAAATAAGGTTCAGAACGACCTTATTTACAGTGGTATCGCCTTAATGTCGTTCCCTTGGAAACATAAGAAATGATAAAAATTCCATACAAACCCCTCCCCCTCTTTTTTTTGTCATATTTCTAAGTAATTAAAACCACACAAACTTTACCCCACCTATTTTACCCCTTTAAGGTGAAATTTCGTCCATTTTAACTACACAGATCTTTTCAATTGTTTTTATTTTTATACTTCTATGTCCAGAAATGAGAAAAAATCCATACAACCTCTGGGCACAATAGTTTCGGCTGTGCTTTGATATATAAGTCAGGTTTGCTTTTGGCCCGCGGCTCCGCCCGCGTAAGTGTCGATTTCTCAGGAACAGTAGAATTACTCGGAATACATTAGTTCATGACTTTCAATGAAACACCTTAATATTTAATTTCAATTAAATAACTTCAAAAACTGAAAGTTTCATACTAACTTTGCATCCCCGTTATACCCCCTTAAGGGATGATTTTCGAGAAAAATATTTTACTCGTGTTTTATGCCTTTCAGTAAAGAACCTTCATGCTGAATTTCATTCGACTAACTTCAAAAATGGCAAAGTTTCATGCTTACTTTGCACCCCTATTTTACCCCCTTGAGGGATGATTTTTGAGTAAAATATTTTACTCGTGTTTCATACCTTTCAGTAAAGAACCTTCATGCTGAATTTCATTCGAATTACTTCAAAAACGGCAAAGTATCATACTAACTTTGCAACCCGTTTTACCCCCTTAGGAGATGAATTTCCAAAAATCCTTTCTTAGTGCTCCCCTACGTTATAAAAAGAACCCCTGTGCAAAATTTCAAGTTCTTAACCCTTATTTAGTTTTAGTTTAGGCCCTGCGTTGATATGTCAGTCAGTCAGTCAGCTCCTCCTTTTTTTTAGCATGGATTACTATGGATAGTATGGATAGGTATAATGCTGTCGTATAATGATGATGAATTGACTTTGGATTTTAATTTACTTATGTCACTAAATATTTTATTTTATTTTTGCTATATGTTTGCAGGCAAACATATAGCAAAAATATGAGCCTTGAGTTCATTCAAATGACGATAACTTTTTTTTTAATGAACCGATTTTGATGAAACAAACTTTAAATGTTTTGCTGAGTTAAAACAAAGCAATTCGTGAAAGTTTGAAGTAAATCGGTTCAGTATTTTCGGAGATAATCGTGATCATACAGACAGACAGACAAGAAATTCCAAAAAAAATTTTTTGCTTTCTATTATTCTTTTTAAGTGTCCCTCCATCCATTTCAGTCAAAAATTCTAAATGTACAGACAAAATATTTTTACTGTTTTATTATATGTATAGATATATCGACATTATTGTACTTTCATCAATAGCGTTTTGAATACATTGAGAGAGGGAGATACAGTTTTGGCTAGAAATGATGACGTAAAGTTTAAAGTATTGAGGCCTTTACAAAAACAATCTATAGCTAATTTTTTTCTTGATGGGACGAAACGAAAGATATTAATTTTATTTCTGTCACCGTCAGATTGGGCTAATGTCAATTCCACAAAAAAGGTTTTCGATTTCAGATTCCTGTTTTGATCGATAACCTTGCTTTGAATTTTACCCAACATTACCCCTCTTCCACCCTTGACACCGTACTGATCTCGTCCATGCCTCCGAACTACCCCTACCATCTGACACTCACTCACTCACCTTCCCCACTAACTGAAACTGACTCGACGCAAATTGTCATAATGCAAACAGACACTCACTCTCTACACACACACACGTCACTCATTATACACTTACACATATACGCATACACTCAACACAACTGTTCAACACTTACCCGTGCTTCCCACTCGTAGATATAAGCAGTTAGTTATGTAATTTATTTTAAGAACTATGTATAAATGTCACTCCTGGCATATATAATAAGTATTTACCTACTTCTTGTCTCTAACCACATCTATAGTAAGGCAAGTAACCCGAGGGAGGGGCCTAGTCACTTGTAGCACAGGTTCCCACAGGAACCAATTTCAAGGACTAGTCTCCTCACAAAGGTTAACTAGACTCAACACTAAAATGACAAAAATTAGCTCTTAGAACCCATAGACATAAGACTAACCTTTGTAAATGGAGAAAATAAACATTTATTATTATTATTATTATTATTAATTTAATAATTTCGTGTTTATAGGAATAGGACACTTCTTAGGCAAGAGAAACTGTGTCATATCGTTTAGCAAAGTATTAATATCACCATAGTTTGGTTTTAAAAGCAATTCAGCGTATTTTGATAGTCTAGTTTTTATAACAAATTTAATCACGATGGCACGAGCTATTCAAGGTACTACTATAGAAATCGATATTATGAATTAATGGTTTGGTTATTTTCTAATCACCATTCATAATAGGCACTAAGCACGTTTTCATATATTGGCACGAACGTTTGATATGCTTTTCTACGATGCATATCTGCATATTGTCACGTTACCACAAGTTTTAGATGCTACATGTGTGGATACTCTGGCGCCTTCACACATTCTTTATACTACGGCTCATGGAGGAGCCGCGGCTAGCACTGCAGAGACAGCCAAAAGGCGCAAATACTTGGGTCTGGCAGATAATAATATTTTTTACCTTTCGCAGTAGAAACGATGGGGCCCTGAAGCCAGAAAATTTTTAACTGATATCACAGCGCGCCTCTTCGAGGTTACAGGAGACCTGAGGGCTGGCAGTTATTTTGCTCAGCGGGTGAGCCTTGCAATACAGCGAGGAAATATTGCCAGTATTTTGGGTACGTTGCCTCGATGCGGCGCGCTGGATGAAGTTTTTTATTTATAGAATGTTTTTATAATGTTATTGAGAGTAATGCATGTTGTATAAATGAATTAAATATCCAAAATACAAAGAAGAAAGAAATTGTGATCTGACTTGAGATTAAACTTGCTAGCGTTTGAGCATATCGGATATGCAGCGGTAGTGAGTTCCATAGTCGAACTGCTTCGACAGCATAGATAATATAACCAGGTTATATTGTCTGTGTTCAACAGTAAACGACTGAGAATAAAATGGAGTACAGTGTGCAATTTATAAGTCTCTGGGATGTCACTGAAGAACGCGAAGCGTTCCCTTAAACATCTTGGGGTTGCGGGATTGAATAAAATTGAAAACTAGAGAGAGAGGATATGTCAATTTGGGCGAAGTCCGAGCGAAACTATCTTTTTTGCCAAATCTTACCGAAACCGAAATTTCGGTCCATGGGGTCCTAAAGTCAGGTCAAATTAGACCAAAAAATAAGCGCAAAGCTACATAAATTCCCACCAAGCTGAAAATCAATCAATCACAATATTTGAATGTTCCCCATTGTTCCCTGTATGGAAAAAAAATTCAAAGTCAAAGATCAATAAAATGCGTTTTTTGCGATTTTCAGTACCACGGTAAATATTATTAAAAATACTTAAGACAAAAATTGTAGATTATAAAATTATCTACAAAAATTTATAAATACTTTTTTCCTACAAGCCACCGTTATAATGATTTAAAAAGTTGTAAAAGTTGTGATCGTCATAATATGCATGAGTACGCCACGTATATACATCTCCATAATATATGTTATAATATTTTTCTGTCTGTCATTGTAACTTACACTTATAATATTTTGGAGTCGTGTAGGCGACGTGTTGATTGACACTCCAGATCAGAACGTGATAGTATGTGTTTATTTAGAAAAATGCTTTATTTAAGTATATACAAATATATTTACAAGGAAAATGTTTCATAACCAATAAAAAAATTAGAATTTTAACTAATAACAAAACGATTCGCTCTTTCCTATGCAACGTCAATCTCTGTCTTGCTTCAATTCGGATTTCTCTGTCGCACGGCCGCGTCGCGAGGGAATTGTATCTTTGCAGCCGGCGTGCCCCGTTCACCGTTCGCCATTCCGGTTTGTGCAGTCGAACTGAGCAGACGTGTTGTCGCGGCACGCTCTCTCTGTGAGGCTGTATTAATTGTAACTACTGTTCGTTTGTGTTGTGTTGTTTCGGCTCACTGTCGTCGGAGACTGCCCACAAAGTTATTTAATCGCCACGTGGTAATTATCCCCGTCGGCTCTGTGCGGAATCGCAGGCTCCAACGCTCAGTGCGATTGCTCGGCCAGACGTATCCTGGGATCGAGCCCACTAATTCCGACTTGTGTTCCAGCTGCAGCTCGTCGACCACTTGGACCCTGTGGGCGGCGAGGTTTCTGTCCACGCTTCGACGCCACACGTGTGTAGAGAAAATCCACGTTGGGGATAATTAAAACGGAAGTTTTTAGCTAGGAATATATTATTGAAAGACAAAATTTATGATGCAACGAAATGACATAAGTACAATGACAAGATGCGAAAAAACATAAGGCGAAAATTCAAAAAGGAGTTTTCAACATGCCCCTGGGCGTTGAAAACCACGCTTTCAACCAGAAGCTGATGATACCGGTAACGGGCAAATCTTGGTAAAGCCTCTTCTTATGACTCCAGTAGAGGTCCGAATATCAGCCACGCGAGAGATGCCATCTGGACCAGGATGGACGGCGATGATTCTGCCGAGTTTCCATTTTAATGGAGGCAAATTATCTTCTTTGATCACTACCAGGGAATCCATCTTGAGGTCATCTTTGCAGGAACGCCATTTTACACGCTGCTGTAACTCTGTCACGTATTCTTTGCTCCAACGAGCCCAAAAATGTTGGCGCAGTTGTTCGATTCGTTCATAACGGGTCAACGAACTAGTTCAATGTTCCTGAAGATCTCGCTGTGGCAGGGACGTCATGGGGCGCCCAATAAGAAAATGTCCTGGCGTTAGTGGATTGTAATCAGCAGGGTCGAAAGAGAGTGGTGTAAGCGGCCTGGAGTTTAAAATCGCTTCAATCTGTGTAAGGGTGGTGCTAAGTTCCACAAATGTTAAATTACAATTTGCAAGCACTCGTCGTAAATGAAATTTGGTCGACTTGACACCGGCCTCCCAAAGACCACCAAAATGAGTCGTATACGCTGGCGTGAAATGTGCACGAATGCCATCATTTGCTAAACTTTCACTCATGGAAGCAACTGTCCTTCAGGAACCTTGACAGATCATTGTGGGCACCTACAAACGAGGTGCCGTTATTTGAGAAAATGTCAGACGGTTTGCCTTTACGCGATATAAAACGCTGTAATGCCAAAAGGTAACTTTTACTTGTAAAATCACCCACCAACTCTAAATGGACGGCTTTGGTCGCAAAACAAATAAAAATTGCGATATAAACCTTTACAAGCCTACATCCACGTCCTTGACGGCTAGCACTCATGATAGGGCCTGCGTAGTCAACGCCTACGTTTAGAAATGGATAACTACTCGGTGTGATCCGCTGTTGCGGCAAATTAGCCATTATAGGACTAACAATCTTACCTTTGCCAAGTTACGGCCTCCTTTAGGCCAATAAGACTCTCTTATTGAAGCCAACAATAATTGGAGACCGGCGTGCATTAGTTTTTTATGCTCAAAATCAAAAAGTAATTTTGTAAAAATATGAGTGGACTGTAATAAAATTGGATGTTTTTTGTCAAATGAATATTCTGAGTTAGCAAGCCGACCCCCAACGCGCATTATATTTTTACTATCTAAAAATACATTAAACTTTAATAAAGGACTTTTCTTTGGTAAATCCTGTTTATTTATAAGTAAATCATACTCAGAAAATGACTCTCTTTGGCTGAGTCTTATAATCACTTCCAAGGCATTTTAAAATTCACCCTTATCTATGAAATTTGATTTAATATTTTTCCTTTGACACAATCTAATGAATCGCAGGATATATGCTACGGTGCGAACAAGGCGTAAATAATTGGAAAAGCGACTTAAGTTAATAATTTGAGTATGATTGTAACTCTCAATTAAGGTAGCAGTTAAAGAAACGTCAGGTCAAGTTTCAGGTAAAGTCTCAGTATGTTTAGGTTGAGAAGGCCAATAGCTTTGATCACGAGCTAGATATCTTGGACCGGACCACCATAAATCCAATGTCTGCAGAGCGCTAATATCAATACCACGTGATATTAGGTCTGCGGGGTTCTGGTCTGTTGGGACATGTTTCCATGTAAAATTGCCAGCCTTATCTAAAATTTCAGCAACGCGATTACGTACGAAAGGCTGAAGGCTTGTAGGCAACATCCGTAACCATCCCAGGACAATAGTGGAGTCTGTCCAGAAGTAAACATTGTCAATGCTTACACGAAGAGAGCTCTTGACCTTTTCATACAGACGTGCTGCTATGAGGGCACCACACAACTCCAATCTCGGAATCTGTCACGGCTTCCCATTTTTTAGGGAGCCTTTCCCAAGCGGGGAACCCAGCGGGGGGCACTGCGGGACGCGCGGGCAGCTACGTCGACGCGGCCGCGGCTCGCCACGCTCTCTTCCACCCAAGTCAGCGCTGGCGCAAGGACGTATCGATTCGCGAACACTCGCGCGCCACGCGTCCTTTTAAATTGTATCTGTACATAACCTGTGATTTCTGTAACTATCTTTCTTTTGATGCCGCAAGGGTGCGGTTAAATAAGTATTCCTTTATCCAAAAAAATAGTTTTAATTAACTCCTTCGGCATCCTCAACCTGCGTCGAGGCTACAACACGGCGGCTTCGACATATTGGCGACCGTGACAGGACATAAACGGATACAAGAGGAAGGCGCGTATGCTGAGGCTACGACTCGCAGCGGACTATCTACCACGGGAAAAAGGAGCTATCACGACGGGACCTGCAGCATTTCATCTGGAGGCCTAACTTAAGTTAAGTGAAGTGCCCATTCCTTTCTACCTACCTATTTTATTCCCCGAGTTCGGTGTGCCTCTCTTTGTGCCAGCGTATTATTACCTATATTTAGGTGCCTACCTTGCATAGGTTCAGCTTTTTCGCAACCTACATGCGTGTACCCATGTATGTACATGGTGCAGGATTACCTAGGTACTTATTAGTGGAATCGAGCATAACTAACTACTATCAAAGGTATCTATTACAAGAGCATATAGCTCATTTACCGTGTTTTTTCTAGCTTTGGGTCTAGCACTGCCTATTATTATTGGTTTCTAAATACAGTACCTACAACAACGCTGCGTGTTATTTACGAGATATATGTGTCTATGTACCTATAGCTGCTTTTGGGTGCATAATTCATTGCAATTGCACTATTTCACACTAATCCAACAGCACGCAGGTTTGTACCTACAGCATACAGCAAGCTTTTCATTTTTCGTGTGCACGCGGTAGCCATTTTGTTTTTGCAAACGTGGTCGAGCCACGCCCGTGTCACGCTTGGTACTTACTTACATACCTGTCCTACCTGCCTTGGTGAATACGAATTGGGAATCTCATACCTATCTACGTTTCCAAAAACAATACACACGCATGTTGCACCTAGCTTGAAAGACATATACCGACTATTTCAGCTCTTCACGCAAGGAAGACGTGAAGCGAAGAGCCTAGATCAAAGGCGTCGGCTGATTTCCTGTCTGTTCTCCGTGGTGACGCTGACGGCACAGCGGTGCAGTGCAGTGCATCACGGCGCATCGTGTCTACCGAGATTCCTGGCACCGGCTGTTGACTGGATTGGGTTCGATTTCTGCACAATTCATTGTTTTTTTACTCCATTTTCAATTAGTGTTGATCGAGTTTTATATACGTACTAGTCGAGTTTATTGATACAATATGCCATTAAGCATGGAAACTGGAGATACCTCCGCAATCAAAAGGGATACCATATTGATTAGGAAGCGGGGTGTACTAAAGGGTCGTTTGACCAAATATGAGCAATATTTGAATACTATTAAAGATTCTGGAATTTCACTCACAGTTCAAAAGGAACTTGAATTAAAGCTCGATGCTATTCAACGTTTAATTTCTGAGTTTGAAGTAATTCAAAATGAAATTGATGAGTTGTCATCTGACATAGACGGAGAAATTGAAGAAAGAGATGCAATAGAATCTCGGATTTTATCATTGCTCGCAAAGGGTCAAGCGATCCTAGACACAAATAGCAAATCGGTTCCCAAGCCAGTGACTGACATAAAAACCAGTCAGTCAGTCATTGCAGTCATTCAAATTCTATTAAATTACCTATTATTAAACTGCCCACGTTTGATGGCAACTATCTGACATGGTTGGAATTTAAAGATAGTTTCGAATCTATGATACACAATAATCAAAATATTCCACTAATTAATAAGTTCCATTATCTGCGCTTGGCATTAGAAGGCAGCGCTTCTACAATTTTAAAGTCCATCGAATTTACGAGTAAAAATTATGAGGCTGCCTGGGAGTTACTGTGTCAGCGTTTCAATAATAATAACATTTTAATTAATAATCATCTAAAAGCCTTGCTCACCATAGAAAGCTCTCCCAGGGAGTCATATAAAGCGCTAAAGTTTGTAATAGATCATGTTTCTAAACATCTGAGAGCGCTGAACACGCTCGGTCAACCGACTGATAAGTGGGACACACTGATAATATACATAGTTTCTGCTAGATTAGATACCATAACTGCTAGTAAGTGGGAGGGACATAAAAGTACACTCTCAGAGTTACCTACTTTAGATAATTTCTATTCATTTTTACGGTGCCGAGCTGATATTTTGGAAACGTCTTATATTAATCGTTTTGGCGAAAAATCTAATTTTAATCAATCTAAAAATACTAAATCATTCTTTATATCCTCTGATAACAAACCTAGTATTAATGAATGTCCCTGTTGTAGTCAAGTACACCGCATTTATGATTGTGAGAAGTTGAAGGGTATGACGGTTGATAATAGGGTATCTGAAATTATTAGGCTAAAACTTTGTAAGAATTGCTTGCGTGGTGGCCACATTACTGCTAAATGTCATGCTAAAGGTTCATGTCGCATATGTAAAAAGAGGCATAACTCATTGTTGCATAAGACACAGGTTTTAACTGCTACAGAGCCATCAGTTGATCCAGTTCCTGTATCTCTTTCTGTTTTGTCACCACCGAGTAACCAAGTAAATCAAGTTTTGCTATGCACCGCCCTCGTCAACATTGAATATAATTACAAAATGTATACTGTAAGGGCTTTATTAGATACAGGTAGTCAATTATCATTTTTATCGGAGGATTTAAGAAAACGAATGGGCCTAACTAGTAAGCATGCTAACATTAGTATTGCGGGCATAAACAATTCATTATGTCCCATATCAGGGACACACAATCTTTTAATTAAATCTCGTGTGAATTCATTTAACACTAATGTTACGTTTTTATTTGTCCCATGCATAACTGGATTTTTACCCAATTTGGAGGTCAATATTAATGAACTTCATATACCTAAAAATATTCAACTTGCTGACCCCACCTTTTATAAGCCCTCTAAGGTAGACATGTTACTCGGGTCTGATATTTACTGGGACATTGTAGGGTCCAAACAAATTAAACTAGATAATAATGCAACTGTATTATTAGATTCAAAACTAGGATGGTTGGTGGCAGGTCCCACAGCTAGGACATCGTGTACAGTGCCCCAATTATTTTATAATTTTTCGAAAGAAATTAAGGACTCTTTGGAGCGTTTCTGGCAGAATGACGAACTGCCTAAGGTCAAGTCTCTCTCCCAAGAGGAGAAACAATGTGAAAATCATTTCAAAGAGAATACCAAGCGGCTTTCTAATGGTAGGTTCTCGGTTATGATATCATTCAAGGAATCCCCTAAAAGTGCATTAGGTGACTCTTATTATTTAGCCAAGAAACGTCTCATTAATTTAGAAAAAAGATTTCATCGTCAACCTGATTTAAAGGCTCAATATAGTTTATTTTTGAAGGAATATGTGGACCTAGGACACTTAACGAAAGTAGATAAGCCACACTTTGGCTATTACTTGCCGCATCATGCTGTTCTAAAATTAAAAAGTGAAACAACTCGCCTTAGAATCGTATTTGACGGGTCAGCTAAGTCATCTCTAATAAATCCCTAAATGATATTCAATTAATAGGTCCAGTAGTGCAAAGCGATTTAATTTCTATACTGTTGAGATTTCGTAATTATAAATATGTGCTGACTGCTGACATAGAAAAAATGTACAGGCAGATTGAAATCGACGAGTCGCAACGTCATTGGCAGCTTATGTTATGGAGAGATAATGAGGATCAACCTATTCAAGTATTACAATTGAACACTGTCACTTACGGCACAGCATCAGCTCCATTTTTGAGTACTAGGTGTCTTTTACAATTATCTCAGGAGTGCCCTGATAAAGATATTTCTAATATTCTTAAAAACGATTTCTATATCGATGATCTTAGTACAGGAGCCCATGATATTAATGATTTAAAACGAATTTATGAGGGCATAGTATCAACATTAAATTCTGCTTGTTTACCCTTAAGAAAATTACGCTCAAATGTACCTAATTTAATAAATGACAGTGAATCGTTAACTGTATTGGAGTTAAACAAAGATTCTAGTGTTTTAGGACTAAATTGGTCTCCAGCATCCGATACATTAAATTTTAATACTGATATAGATCCACCTTCAAAGGTTTACACTAAACGCACTATTATTTCAATGACCTGTAAGATATTTGACCCACTAGGAATTTTATGTGCCTGTATAATTGTGCCTAAAATTATATTAAAGGAACTATGGGCGTCTAAACTAGACTGGGATACTCCAGTTCCCGATAACATTGCAAAACGATGGAACAGTTTTATATACAATCTTCCAATTCTATTTGCCATCAATATACCTAGAAGGGTTTTATGTGACACCCCACATGACATCCAGTTGCATTGTTTTGTTGATGCAAGCCAGCATGCCTTCGCAGCGTGTGTCTATTTGAGGTCTCGGGACAACAGCCAAGAGTTCACTGTACGGCTATTAACTGCGAGAGCACGTGTAGCACCCATGAAACAGCTGACTATTCCTAGGTTAGAGTTGTCACCAATGTTACTAGGAGCGCGTTTATGTAACAAGGTATTGCAGTCAATTCAGTCATATTCTAATATTACTGAAAAAATTATGTGGTCTGATTCCACCATTGCACTAGCATGGGTTAAGACACCCCCTAGGGATTTAAAAATGTTTGTATGCAACCGTGTAAATGAGATAAATGAACTTACAAATGATTTTATATTTCGTCACATATTTACAGATCAGAACCCAGCTGACTTAGCATCTCGAGGCGTTGAACCCAGTCAACTAAGGTCTTCTTCCCTTTGGTGGCAGGGTTCCTCCTTTCTGAGAGAGGAACAGTGCAATTGGCCTCAGAGTAAATGTCCATCTGTCGAATTGCCTGAACTTAAAAATAAGGAAAACACATTAACGTGTAATTTATTAATTGATAAAGATTCTAAACTTATTAAATTTGATAACTATTCTAATTACTTGAAATTACTAAGAGTATATGCATATGTCTTACGTTTTTTAAATAATTGCAAACCTACTAGCACTAAAAGTACTGGTCCCCTTGGCCCTGACGAGATAAATAATTCATTACATCTGTTAGTTAAGTATAGTCAAGCTGAGTCATTTCAAAGAGACATAGTTTTAATTTCAAATAAAAAGAACTTACCGAGGGCATCTAAATTATTATCTCTTAATCCATTTCTTGACGACAAAGGTTTATTAAGAGTAGGAGGTCGTATTAGCAATTCGGATTACGCCTATGACAAAAAACATCCAATGATTTTAGATTCCAAACATTATTTTTGTAAATTAATCATGTCATATGAGCATCATCGTTTGTTTCATGCAGGTCCACAGTTGCTTCTAGCATCTATTCGAGAATAATTCTGGCCTATACTAGGAAGAAATTTAGCTCGTAAAGTAACAAGACACTGTGTCATATGCACTCGTTTTTGAGGTAAAAATGTTCAGCCTATTATGGGTAACCTACCTCCTGAGAGAAATGTACCGGCGTTCCCTTTTTATTATGTCGGAACTGACTATGGGGGACCTTTTAAGATTTCTAGTCGCAAGGGCAGAGGTAGCACTACGTCCAAATGTTATTTATGTTTATTTGTGTGTATCACTACAAAGGCGGTTCATTTGGAGGTGGTCAGCGAGCTCAGTACACAAGCGTTCCTTCAATGCCTGCGTAGATTTGTTTCACGGCGCGGCAAGCCAGCTAAGATCTTTTGCGATAATGGCACTAATTTTAAGGGAGCAAACAATGAGTTGTGTAGAGTTGTGCGGTCCAGCAAGCAGTCGTTGACGGATTTCGGTACTAACGATGGTATTAAATTCTCATTTAGCCCTGCGCATTCGCCAAATTTTGGGGGAATTTTTGAAGCCGGCATTAAATCCGCTAAATATCATATGAAACGAATAGTAGGTAGTGCTAGCCTAACTTTTGAGGAACTAACGACCGTATTTGTACAAATTGAGGCTATACTGAACTCTCGCCCACTCACGCCTCTATCATCCGATTCCAACGATCCCTTACCATTGACTCCTGGGCACTTCCTTATAGGGAGACCTCTAACTGCGGTCCCGTCCCTACCAATAATGGCATTGAGACCCAGCAGATTTGAGTTGGTGGAGAAACTTCGGCAGCAATTCGGGGCCCGCTGGAGTCGCGAGTTCGTTGCCGAGTTACAGCAGCGAACGAAGTGGCGCACGCAGCAAGGGTGCCTACGCATCGGTGACATCGTAGTGCTGAAGGACGACCAGCTGCCGCCCATGCAATGGCGGCTCGGGAGGATCCAGCAGTTCTACCCGGGGCCTGACGGCGTCAATCGTGTGGCCGACGTCCATACAAGGCAAGGAGTCGTGAGGAGGGCTGTATCAAGAATGTGTCTGCTACCTACTTCAATGTTGTAAGCTACAGCTTGCAACGGGGCCGAGGATGTCACGGCTTCCCATTTTTTAGGGAGCCTTTCCCAAGCAGGGAACCCAGCGGGGGGCACTGCGGGACGCGCGGGCAGCTACGTCGACGCGGCCGTGGCTCGCCACGCTCTCTTCCACCCAAGTCAGCGCTGGCACAAGGACGTATCGATTCGCGAACACTCGCGCGCCACGCGTCCTTTTAAATTGTATCTGTACATAACCTGTGATTTCTGTAACTATCTTTCTTTTGATGCCGCAAGGGTGCGGTTAAATAAGTATTCCTTTATCCAAAAAAATAGTTTTAATTAACTCCTTCGGCATCCTCAACCTGCGTCGAGGCTACAACACGGCGGCTTCGACAGAATCGTAATGGGTTTAATTGGTGCTACTCGACTTTTTGCAATTAAGAGACGAACCATAACCTCATTTGATTCGTTAACACTACGTACGTAAACACAAGCACCATATGCGCGTTCCGAAGCATCCATGAAAATGTGCAATTCCAGCTTAGCATGTCAATCGCAAATAACTCGTCGTGGAATGCGAAGATTATTAATAAGCGGTAGACTTTTAATAATTTTAACCCAAGATTCCTGAATTTCGGGAACCAATGGTTCCTCCCATCCAAGTTTGTGTAGCCACAGTTTTTGCAGCAGCATTTTCATGACGATAACGTAGGGTGCCAGAAGACCTAGGGGGTCAAAAATACGCGATATTGCCGAAAGTATATCACGCTTGGTAACAGCTTTGGGGAGTAATGAACAAATTGGAAAACACAGCTTATCTGTGCTAGCCTGCCAACCAAGACCCAACAACTTATTAGGTCAGATCCTATATTTAGATTTATAGGCAGTTTAGCAGAATCTGATACCAATTCGGGTTCATTTGATACCCATTTTCGTAACTGCATACCGGCTGATGATGATTTTTCAGTAACTGCGTTGCGAATGCTTCGTACTTCTTGCAAATCATCCCCTCCACTCCATAAATCATCGACGTAAAAGTCATGAATAATGACCTCAGCAATCGATGGATTTGCACAATCTAGACCTATTTGCTTAAGGCACCTGGTTGCAAGAAATGGGGCACTAGCAGTGCCATATGTAACAGTGTTTAATTGATATACTTTGACTCGATTATATGGATTACTACGCCAAAGTATCTGTTGCATGTGCCTGTCAGACTGATGCACTACAACCTGCCTGTACATCTTCTCAACGTCAGCGGATAAAATGTAATTATGCTGCCTGAAACGGAGGAAGTATGGACAGCAAGACATCTTGGACCGTGACTCCGACCAACTGAATATCGTTAAACGAAATGCCTGACGTTGTAGGACTTCTTGCATTATATACTACTCTTAGTTTAGTAGTAGTACTACTCTCACGAAGTACCCCATGATGAGGCATAACGTAGGCTGGACTTTCCAAAGCTGGTGCCTCCATTTCAGTCATATGGTTCAATGATTGGTACTCGCTCAAAAAGTCATAATACATCTTACTGATGTCCGGTTTCTTGCTTAACCTGCGTTCTAATGAAGATAGACACCGTTCAGCCTTACGAAAAGATTCGCCCAATAAATTAGGACTCTTGTTTGAGCGGTATACGAACACAGAATCGGTCATCATCAAGACGGGTTGTATTTTTAATAAAATGTTCCTCACAGAGCTTTTGGTCTGATGTATAATGAGGTGATTTTTCGTCAATTTCTTCCAGCTGCCAAAAACGCGTTAAATCGGTTTGGATGTCTTCTATTTCATTATTTGCAATTTCACTGAAATTGCACATAACATCACTAGACAGCTGAGAGACATTTTCAACAGGCAATGGACCTGATATTATTTATAACTAGTAGTTCGCTGCGAACGTGGACCTCGCGATTATTTAATTGTCCTTATAATTTCGTGAGATAGCCACTATTTTACTGATTTTGATAAGCATGTTGTCATAGTGCTATTGTTTAGATGACTTCAAAAGCACTCTTTTTATTTTACTCACCAAGACTTATTTTAAATTAACATACAATGAACACGATGTCCTTACTTTCTTGTACTAATAGTTAACATTAATTTCTATCCAAACAAATAAACTACCGTACAATGTTAAACCCCTTTTTTATTACTGTTGCAAGAATAGTTCAAATAGTTTTTCCCTTGCAATCCCTAAATGTACGAGTAGAAGTTCATCTAATTAATATGACAAAATCAAAACCAGCTTTTAATACAACATCTGTGAGGCGTTTAGCTCTCGATAGTGCAACGTGTAGCTGAAGAGCTGCGTTGCACTATCGAGCAAAATTTTATAATTTCACTAAGGGACAAATAAATGTAACAGTTTCGTCATATCTGGTCATATCTGAAAGACTATGGTTATTAACGGAATCACAACATTGGACATTTTATAAAAATAATTTTCGTACCAAATATTCCACAGGCGTTTTTGAGTGTTTGAAAATGTCAATAGGCCTGCGTCTTCAAGGAATAGAAATATAAAATGCCAGGTATACGGGTGACTGAGCTTCGGTCGGCTCATTTTTCATTTGGCTTTTGTTTTTGTTTCTCTCGCAGAGTGCTGCACTCCCATACTCCTCTTTCTATGCTTCGGGTTTACCTTCCAAATATGGTTTTCGTACGTTTGGATTCTACATCTGAACTTATCTTTCGCCCACCGTACCCCATTTCTTTGTCTTTATTGTGTCTGTTTTGCGGAATTATTTGTTTCTTCTTACACTACTTTTTTCATTAATTTTTATTGTTTCGTATAGGATAAAAACGGGACCCTATTAATATCGCTCCACTGTCCGTCTGTCTGTTTGTCTGTCTCTCCGTCCGTATCTCACCAGGATGTATCTCATGAACCGTGATAGTTAGACAGCTGAAATTTTCACAGATAATGTATTTCTGTTGCCGCTATAACAGAAAATACTAAAAAATAGAATAACATAAATATTTAAGGAGGCTCCTATACAACAAACGTGATGTTTTTGCTTGTTTTTGCACTATATTGATAACGGCAACAGGTAGACGATTGAAATATTCATAGAATATGTATATATATCCCCTAAAAATAAATAAAAAATAATAATATTAAAGTGGGGTTCCCATGCATCAGACATGATTTGTTTGCCGTTTTTATAGATAACGGTACGGAAACCTTCGTGCGCGAGTCCAACTTGCACTTGGCCGGTTTTTTTACCAGCTTTTATTGTGAAAGGATTGAAACTGTAAAATGTTGTAAACGGGATGTTCATCATTAAATAGCTCGTCATCTTCAAATCAGATCAGTGATTTTTTATAATTATCTTCCTCTACCATAAAGTTAAGTACAATGCGAAATTGCAGTTAAATTGGTTGTAAATAACTGCTTTAATTTTTGGTTGCAGGCTTAAACCCGAACAAACATATACACACTTAAAATTAAAGATAAATAAAAACTTATTAAAATATCCCTGCGCATTTTTGGACCTCTGTCTCCATCTGTTGGAGAAATTTGGAACTAACATAAATTTATTATGGAAATTTTCATGGACTGGTATTTTTCTGTTCTAAAGGAACAAAATATTGTAAATTAAAAATAAGAAAGTCACTTGGAATTTAACTTGGAACAGACAGCGAAAGAAATATTTGCAATCATTGAAAAATCAAATTTTCTGGCGCGGCTCGAAGTACACAGAGCATGGATAAAGCAGGCTTCAACGAAATACCCGCCACCTAGCGGCGGCTGTGGTTACCTTCAAAATTAAAATTTATTTCAGCGCCATCTTGTAACATATTCAGCCTAAACGTCATTTTCATTTTTCATTTCTCGAAATTATTTAACATTTATTTAAATATCTCGTAAACGGCTAAACCGATTTTGATGCCCAACGAACTTGAAAATTGTATTTATAAGACCTATATATATTGTAAATTTCATCTTAATTGGAGCATTGGTTCTAAAGTTATCGTGGAACAAACATACATACATACATACATACATACATACATACATACATACATACATACATACATACAAAAAAGTCTTTTCGCCCCAACTTGAATTGAAGACCTCGCTCGCTTCGCTCGCTCGGTCAATAACCTGGCCTAACCTGGTTTCCCAAAGAACAGGCATTTTATTACCTAACCTTATTTGTCGCGACCCTAACAAGTCCCAAAACACATCGGCTCCTATAAGCATGTCAACCTGTGACGGCTTATAAAATGTAGGGTCAGCCAAACAAATGTCGGACGGAATTTTTAAATCAGTAATATCGATCTCGCGGCTTGGGACATTGTTTGTGATTGATGGCAAAACATAAAAATTGCAATTAATTGCAAAACTGTCATTTAATGACTAATGAAACATGACATGTTTTACCTACGTGCGAAGTGACGTTATTAATGCCCAAAATAGATCTATCGACTGTATTAGTTGGCAAGCTTAATTTATTACAAATATTAGACGACATAAGACAAGATGAGGAGCCAGAATCCAGTAAGAGGCGAATAATGTGCTCACGATTATTCTTATCATAAACTTTAACTAATGCGGTTGACAAAAGCACTACCTTCGATCGTTGATTCTGACACAACGAGTCATATACTGACAAAGCAACATTATTGCTGTCAGCCGTTGGAAAAGAAGCAGGCAACGCCGTCGACGATGATGCCACTACGTTGTCAGACCCACCACTTTTGTCACAATGAGTCGTCATGACTGGTTTAGTCTCAACGTGTACTAATGTGTTGTGACGACGCTTGCATACCTTACAACCAGGCTTCTTGCATGTATTGGCATAATGACCCGACTTAAAGCAATTATAACAAATTTTGAAATTTGGAAGTGTCTTTAGCCTTGCTTCATTATTTAAAGCAAGAAATTGTGGACACTTATTTAAGGTATGATCACCTTTACATTTACAACAAATGTTAGAAGAATTTTCTGAACTAGAGTGGAAAGAATTCTGAGCCACCATGGACTTCAGCTTTGGAGTCGATTTTTGACTGCTAGACACATTACGCACATTACGCTCTGCACGACTTCGTAAGAACCGGAGAAATGTATCGAAATTAATTAGTACATTTACATCTAGTTTACCTTTATACTCCTCCCATTCACGATAGGTTTTTTGATCTAATTTTCGTGTCACAATATGAATGAGAAGTGTATCCCAGTGTTTAACAGGCTCACCTAAAGATCCTAATGCTCGTAGGTTCTTATTTAATTGATCAATTAAGCGCTTTGATGTGTCAGAGGACTTCTTCGTAATCACGTCAAGGTTAAATAAGGCAGAAACGTGATTTTGAATAAGCAATCGTTTATTATCGAATCTTTCACATAATAACTGCCACGCGGTGGCATAGTCACTAGCTGAAATCTCGATAGATTGTATAACCACAGAAGCAGATCCCTCCAAAGAAGCTCTTAAGTAATGAAACTTATTTATTTCGTCAATTTCTTTATTGCAATGAATGAGACTTGTAAAGGTGTCACGAAATTCCATCCAGTTGTCGTACAAACCTCCAAATTTCGGCAACTGTATAGTGGGCAATTTAACAAGTCGATGGTTACTGTCACAATAACTAATTTGACAATTAAATATTAAAATATGCAATTGCAAAACCAGTACAAACTAGGCCACATTATTCGTACCATTAAAAAGTTATCATGTGGCATCATAGTTCCCAAACAAATGTTTTGATTGTTTGTTTAGTCAAAAGCACACTTAGTTAAGTGTTCTAAGTATGGACCAGAAACTAGTAGTCGGGTCTTGCACCCGGGACAAAAATAATTAAAAGGGGTGGGGGGAGGGCGCAACAAAAAAAAAACTTTGAACCAATGCTTCCAATCACAATTCACAAATAGATTAACTAAAAACATTAATAAAAATTGTTATTGGAAATTTGTAAATTACCTTCTTATCACAATCATGAAATTAAAAAAATAAATCGCAAACCCGGACATTATGATTCTTTCCTAGGACTTTGTTCTAATATCAAAGGGTAAGTAGCAATTGATATCTCTTGTTTGTTCTCTTCCCAACTTAGGGAGGCGTGGAGAGGTGACGGCTGAAAATCAGTGTTGTACTAGGTCATGCCTATGCCTAATACAGCATAATACCATAGAGTACTATAATACAGCTGAAACGTAATACTGAGCCGTCATCATTTGTAATACTGATGGCACCGCCTTATTATGAATAAGAATAAGAATATTTTTATTTGTGAGTCACAGGTAACATTTACAAAAACAGTCAGATGGTGGTAACATTCAAAAGTATCACTATGCTCTGTCTTTTAGGACTTACAAATATTATTAACACACATTTATTATCGTCTGGATTAATTACAAATGTCAATTCAAGTAAGCATTAAAAATATTGATACCTAATGTTAAATATTTCATTAGGGCTCGTAGGTTTAATAAAAATATTATTATGTTTATTATGTTTTTGTCTTATACTGTCCTTTTTTAACCGACTTCAAAAAAAGGAGGAGGTTCTCAATTCGTCGGATTTTTTTTTTTTATGTTGTTATGTTACCCGATTTCTCGAAGACCGCTGGACCGATTTTTGTTTGTGTTGTGTGTGCCATTGTGTATTGCAATAAATATTTTTCATTTCATTTCATCTTAGAGAAACAACACGGCAATTGAGAAATATAAAAAATGGTTTTATCGGCAGCAGATTTTTTTTCTAACGTTGCTTTTCATATTTCTCTATGTAGCGCTACCTTACCATTTCTTTTAAAATTTATTTATATCGTCACACCAAAGTTTCCTAGTAATCATCTTCAGGAGCCCATTTCGTAATTAAAGTGGCTCATTGGTCCGGAAAAATTCGGCAATTTCGACCTGCAATTCCTATACAAAATTCTATCTATTCAAAATGGGAAATTATAAGTCAAGCCACAAAATTATTTATTGGCCACGTGATCAACCTTCTAATTTAATAACTAAGCAACGGGAAAATGGCATAGCCTCTAAAAAACTAATCCGCCTTTTTACACCGCCAACTAAATATTCTATAGAAAGCGTCAATTAAAGAGCATCAATTATTATGACTTGTCCTTCTTATTTATACATTGCCACCTAATTTACTAACTCGGCCACGGATTTTACATCTCGTCACCATTTTCCTTTTTACAGCTTCAACACTATGTCATCAAAAAAATATAATTCAAGCTTCTACAGACAACAGTATTTATTATAACTTAGCATGTAAAATAATACATCATAATCTTTTATCGTGAAAATAGCCACTACATGATTAGGCGTGAGTGTGTGAGACGACAGCGACCGGCCATTTGCGCTATTGGATTCATGTATCGATAGGCAGGAGAACTGGTTCCAATTTTTGGGTAGGTAGGTATTTGAAGCAAATTGAAAAATTGACACATACCTCTACCCCAACACGGAACTATATGTAGACCTGGCTGGTGAGCAGTGGGGCTAAACCAAACTAATTTTTTTAAATATTATTTTCATATTTGAGGCAATATGTAATTTTTTATATTGTAGTTTAATGTTTAAAGAATATCCTAATCCTAACTAATATTATAAATGCAAAAGTGAGTTTGTTTTTTGTTTGTTTGTTACGCTTTCACGCCGTAACTACTGAACCGATCATCATGAAATTTTGCATACAAGTTCTCTGGAGTACGAAGAAGGACATAGGCTACCTTTTATCCCGGGAAAAGTACTGTTCCCGAGGGACCGACATAGACGCGGGTGGAGCCGCGGGCGAAAGCTAGTAAAAATATAAGCCAGACTATTTAGTCGGGGTTTTAACATTAGGTACCAGATGGGTGCAAAAATATTTTGCTAAATATTATAAATCTATTTGAGGCAGGTTGAAATTTTAATAGGGTACTATTTTTAACAAAAAAAAAAAATAGATTTTCAACAACACAGATCATTTCGGTGGGACTTTCTACCTGCCAGGCCGCCAAAAAATTAGGGGTTGATTTACTCACCACTCACCAGCCACTTCCGTGTTGGGGAATAATAGGAGAGGCATGTGACAAGTTTTCGGCTTGCCTCAAATACCTACCTGCCCAAAAATTGGTACCCAGCGTTGCCAGAAGGTTACATTTTTAAATTTTTCGTAACTTTTGACCTCCTCGCGTAACATGTAAGTAATTTTTATAAATAAGGCAATATTCGTAACTTTTGAGAACAACGAGATTTCATTCCATATCACACTCAGGGATGGCTCTGAAAGCGCCATATTATCATTTCATCTAAATAGTCTTGTTAATACGTAATTCGGCACTCCAGCCAGAGTAATGATTACCCAGAAAGGTGTAGACAATGTCTATTAGACATCATGACGATTTAGATCCTAGAATATTTTTTTATGTTTTGGTAAAGACAGAATGGGACAGGGCAGGTTGGTACAGGGTAGGTGGTCTCTTCTCTATCTCTATTATTATAAACAAAAGTCACCGCTGGTATATGCGCGATATAGTCGACCGATTAGATGCCGCAAAGCGTTATGCTATACGTTAGTGACCACTTTATAGGATAGCGCTGTGTGGTGGGTTATAATGCGACCCCAAAAAAACGTAAATTAAAAAATTACAATAATGTTACTTTTGCTGCAAAAATGTAAAATTTCAGGAAACGAAACGTAACTTCACTCAAGAGCCCTGGCAACACTGTTGGTACCAGCTCTCCCACTATTATTAGTAAAATTATGGTAATTTAATAAACATTTTTTTTCAAAAATTAAGTCTTATTTTGTCTCTCCTCTATAGCTTCTGGTAATATTAGTGGCCATAATATACTATTTGATGACAATTTTAGCTAAATTTTGACGATCAATTAATTTGGGATGAGTTACATTTTAAACATGCTTAGTTAAAAAATTAGAAGCTAAATAAATATATTTTTTGATGTCAAATATTAGTATTTTAGAAGTTTACTGTTAGAATGCAAGATTCAAATTTAGATGCTAAATAATAACCATCATGCTGAGTTGTATTTAGAGTGGCTTACATAGAAAATAACTAGTGGCTAAGATAGTATTATTTGGATGCTCGTTAATTGTGGCTGACTTAGTAATTTAGAAGGCAACTTACATTTTTAGAGGCAAATAATGATATTAAAAAGAAGCCTGTTTAATTAGCATATTCAACATCACGGCTTTATGTCCCAAATCAAAGATGCCAGTTTAAGAGCGATAAACTGGTGTTTGGATCCCTATCCAGCATGGCAACACCTAGGATGCTTCACTCCATCACTCTCTGGTAAGTCTTGACTTTTGAATTCGGTTCCTCAGTC
Organism: Elegia similella; assembly: GCA_947532085.1. Taxonomy (NCBI): domain Eukaryota; kingdom Metazoa; phylum Arthropoda; class Insecta; order Lepidoptera; family Pyralidae; genus Elegia; species Elegia similella. The sequence continues at coordinate 2,173,464 of OX383939.1, forward strand.
AATGACCGACTTTGACCGCCGCCGTAAGTTAGAATGGGCAAGATACAATTTCGATGAGTTTACGGTTTGGTGACAAAGGAAAGTTTCCCTTCATAAGCTCTTTCATGGATCAGTAGCTCCTCCAGGCCTTATCTATAAGACGACGAAGGAAACTAGCTGGCCCGAATAGATATACTCAACGACATAGTTAATTTCTTACTTTTCGTGCTGTTGGTGTTGGTCATACATAAATTGGGTCTTGAGTCCAATTTGAAGAGTTGCTGTTCTGCTGATGTGGAAGCAATTTCATATACGAATTCCAGATTTTTAAATCTTTTGGTGCCTATGAGTATGAATGAATGAATATTGCACCAACACTTAAAAGTAAACGAAATAGGAAAATATTTCTTTATGGAAGGTACAAAGGCAGGCTTATCGCATAACGCAATCTCTTCCAGCCAACCTTTGGGTAGAAGATACTGTAAATAGAGGCATGGTGGGCGCAGTTATCATATAGTAATTTAAAAAGAAACCATATTAATAATTATTTAAAGTATATATATATATATATGTAAACTTATATAGATATCTTATGTGCGTATATTTATACCCTAGTGAAAAGGAAGAAAAAGATAAAAAAAAACATATTAATAAAAGTCAAAGAAAGGAAAAGTAATGTGACGATACTAGTCTTTTGAATTTCGACACTGAATGTGCCTTCCGAATGTCTAATGGCAAAGCATTCCAGCGTCTACTACTAGTGACTGTTGTTGCAACAGAGAATAGACACATAATTTGGCTAATGATTCAGAGGGTAGACATATCAACGAGTGTAAGTGATTATGTGAAATGTAGCTTTGCCTATACTTAAGTAGGTACCTAAACGTTTAATTAGAATTAACCGAAACCATGCGTAATTAACATTTACAGTAAAAAAAAAAATATTAAATCTTATAATTCAGCAACCACCCTTGATGTATCGAAGTTTGCGCTCGCCACTCCCCCTACCCCGCTGGGCTAGCTAGGCAGCACTATATATATTTTATGTGTCTTTATGTGTATCTATAGGTTGTAGATTGTTATGATTTTGTTTGTTGTGTCAAAAGCAGACTTGATCGAGTGTGCTAAACATGGGAAGTCTGCCAAGGGTGTGTTAATATTTATAATTTTATTTTTTTTATTATGTCACTATATCTACCCGGAGCGAACCCGGGGCTGACCGCAGTACCTGTCCAAAAACCGCTTACTATATTGATGACATGTCCACTATCTGAACATACAATTTAAGATGTCAAACCTCAAAACATAACCTAATATTGTTCTGAGTGACAAACTATAAAATACATTTATGAACACTTACTTTTCTAGTATTGGATTACAGTCAAGATCGCATTCAGGGTTCTGAGTAGTATCAACTAAAACAAAGAAGATTCAAGTTATTCCATTTCAGTCACGTGACATACTTAATACAATTTTAAATATTTTTATCTAGAAAAACCTGGAGTCTACAATGTAATCTGCCACACATAACACAAGGCAGCTCATGTATAGGACCTACAAAGGGGACAGTTGCGTGTCGTATAAAAGAGCAGTAAAAACAAGTATTGCCAGTAAATAATTGTTCATTAAAAACTTGTGAAGTCATGTCTGATTTCTAAACAAAGAAACCGCAACTTCAGAACGAATTAATTCAAAGATATGAATTTAGTCTCAAAAGAAAGATATTATTCGCAATGAAACATGTTGTTGATATTAACTGTCACTGTGACGTATTGCAGTAATTGTATAGGCGTGGGCGCACCCCCGACAGAGTGGGGGTGACAGTCAGTGACTGTCAGACCTAGCGATCAGACGTGAAACCACGGCTGTAACCAAATACTAATTGATTGTTTTAATGAAACACCTACTGCTTACCCATACGTGACAAATGGACGTCACAGCCGGACCGTGGCCGTGACGGTCTTCACCACAGAACAACAAACCCTTCGACTGCGAACAGCATATAAAATACATGGCGGCAACTGCGAACAGCGGGAATTGGATTTCAGCCACTTGACACTCGATAGCATAAACAAACACTTCTCAGGAACGATAAGAGCCGGGCGCATGTTTTTTGTACCGCTGAGTTGACAGGTGAGAAACAAGTTGACAAAAAATAATAACATTGATGTTATGAAATATGACCAATGTTTAGGATACCTACTTGAATACAAGTGCCTTAGTAGGTGATATTAAGCCGTTGAACCGTTATTGGAAGCCTAAACAATGAGGGAAGCATACTTGATTTCCTTATTCGTAGTTGATTTCCTACAACGAGTCGGCCACTTCATCCACATCTATGACATCACGTCCTGCACACACCTAGCAGGGAGGGGAGGCGGGGTAGGCGCTCGCCTCTCCGTAAATACCTCATTGGCGTCCGATCCGATCTCTGAGTAATAGCCAGACTCCTTCCCCCTCCCCTCTCTATTTCCTTCCCCCAACTCCTTGAAAGGCCGACAACGCATCTGCCACACCCTGGGTTTCCCCCACCGTTCTTAATACCCCGAGTTCTACAGCATCTGAACTCTGCGTCCGGGATGTACCTGATAGTGGTGCCTCATTGGTCGAAAGTATTCTGGAGACCAGACTTGAAAAGTTGAGCACTCAGTCAATTTACAATTCACAGATTAGACCAAGTCCTGATCGACACTTCAACAGGACACCCTCCACCCAAAGCCATCGAAATGATTTTAGAAGTATGGCGTTGTGGAGGTGGTCAGACTGTTTGCTAGGTTGGCCTAAAGAACAAATAGAACAGTTATTAAAATGCTGGCGTCTATCATCGCTAAATACGTATCAAGTAGCCTGAAAAAAGTGGCTGGCATGGGCAAGCAGGAGTTCGATTGAATTAAATAATCCTAGTGGACCTAACTTCGCAAAATTTTTCATTAATTTGCAAATTGAACGAAAACTATCTTACAAAACTATTCTGTACCTCTACCATGAATTTGGATGGTAAACTATCAAAACGTAACTACAATAGTAACAGTGAACACGCATACTTTATCGTTTGCGTCAAATACCTACCATGAGTTCAATTGAACGTAACTATTTTCGTTAGCGTCTAGACGAATAGCAGTGTAGTAAGCAATGATTTGTTACTCACTTCACACTTGTCGATTATGCCAAAAACCTGCCTATCAAGGCATATATTACATTTTTAAAAAGTTATCTGTCACTTTCATAGTATAATACGGTAAAATTGAAAAGTTATTGTTACTATGTATTTCGTAACATATTACTTGTATTCATATTTTTGCAGTATTTTATTTCTTAGTCGTGAAAGAAAAAAATATTTTGTTTGTTGTTGAAATATGAATAATTTTCGGTGTTTTTCTGTCGTGCCGTGTCCTATGGACATTACTTGAAGTAAAAAGAAACTTACATATAGTAGAAATTCCCTACACGAAACGAGCCCTAATAGTATTGATAACAAGTCAAGGGATTTGTAAAGGTAAGATTACTAATTTTTAAATTATTATTTGTGATGTATGATACTTGGATTTAAAGCCTACATATATTGTAAGATCACCAGTAATGTTACAGCTGTGCCATATGTATCTATTGTGAACAAAATGTAAACTGTAAACAAAATGTAACTGTTAACTTGTCATGATTTTTGTATCCCCAGTAGACGTAAGTTTATCCCTGCAAGATTCGCATATATTTTAATAATGTTTTAACTATGTATTACTTTTATTTCAGACATGGCGAATTGAGCAAGCTGTAGGCTGTAAGAAATGCAATAAAATTAAAGAAAATTAAAAACAATCGGGATGACTGATCGGGATGATGATGGGAAACTATGTCAATGACAAGACAAAGACTATATAAAGTTGAAAATGAGCAAACAATTTTGGTTGCGCCAAATAGTTCAAGCAAAATCTCACTAGATGTCGTAACTGTCCTGGAACCCCGATTCAAAAGTTTGACAAGCCTGCGCCTGACCTACGCCGAAAGAGGCCGCTAGTATCCTCCGTAACGCCGTCGCGCGAGGTAATCTCCAGAGGTGACACGCTATGTCCTTCTGCTGCTTGTGACTTTATACGCTGTGAAGTTTGCTTGCCCGCTTAAAATCCGCAAGGCTGACTAAATTGGCCAGGGTGACAGACCCACCGCTCGTGATAAATAACCCATGAACTTTATATACGTGTGAACGGTGATAATTTGAGAGTGTGCCGACTGCAGCTGTCGTAAGCTGATGCTGGTTTCCTGGTTTCCTGAGAGGCTGGTCTGCGAACTGGTAAGTCACTTTGGGGTCGGGATATCCTGAACAGATACGATCGTTCGAGGGATTTGCTTGAATAAAAAGGGAATTTTTGGGTCCAATAGAATCCGCACCCGCTAAAGGCGCAGCACGCTGCTGGCGTCTCCATATCTCCTTCGAGCCGGATAGGTATTTCGAACCATTTCATTTCATTTGGATTCATAATAAGTTCAAATTTTTCGGTAAAAAATTATTGTAATAATATCGTTGTTGCACATCGTCACACGACTTTCGACCGTCCTGCTTATGCATTAGGGTTCAATTTGTCATGCTGTCATATTGACTACCGCATTTGAAAATATTCACAATATTTCTTATTTTCGCATATTCCATAGGTAATCTATACATTTCTATGATTTAATGCATTGATTTATATCGCCTAATAATTCCCGCAAAAGTGTTAATTTCGTTGAGATAGCATTTATTTTTATAGAATCGGGTAGTTTAACCCATCGTTGCATGATCGAGACACGCCCAGTGCCGCGCTTGTTCAACTTTAATTTTGAACAACTAATCGTCTGGGTTTGATATCATTCGCGTATATGGTATCCATTCATGTTATGAATTTTGTTATGTTTGAATTAATGTCATTAAAACACTAATCTCCGCTTTTCGCTATAGTAATTCTGTACTAGTGATCGTAGTTCACTCAACTGCCGGCCGTATACTTACATAACGCGCTAATGCCTGGTGCTAACGATTAGCATTTTATTTCGGATGCTTTTTATTCGATTACTTGTACAGTTCTTCCGCATATTTAAGTAATAAACAGTCCACTCCGCTTACCGCATTATATATAAGTCTGGTATCTTCTCAATCTCGCATAAAGCTATTTGTTTGTTTACACTTATAGTTATTATTTTTCTTTTTGCTTTATTTGGGTTTACCGTTCGTAATCATGGGTGACGAAATTAAACTTAAGTTGTTACCGGCTAAAGGTAATGCGATTTTTGCCCGTATTCAATCAACTTACGACAGTTCGTCAGTGCTTACCACTGATAAATTACGTAATAGTTTTATCGCTAAGGCTAAACAGATAGACTTATGGCGAATTGAGTTTGTCGAGATACTGGACAACATTAATACTATCTCGCTTTCGTTAGACGAAAAATATGAGGTCAGTTATACTTCATTAAATTCATTCGACGATTTAGCTAGTGAAATAAAATACAAGCTCAGCTCGTTGTTTGAACCGCTGACGAAACCGTCATCTCATACTGAAAGTATAGGTCACAAAACCTTAAATATGAAGGTACCGCGAATCAAACTTCCTAGTTTCGAAGGTGACCTTGAAAGTTTTCCATATTTTTATGAAACTTTCAAACGTGTTATTCATACTAATTCTGACTTATCGGACGGCGAACGAATTCATTATTTACTTCATTGTCTCAAGGGTAAGACGAAAAATGTGGCCGCCGGAATCACCCCTTCTGCTGAGAACTATCGTATTGTATGGGACGCGCTCATAGCTAAATATTTAGATTCTCGCGCGCTTGCTACCAATTATTTAAACCAATTGTTTACGCTCAAGCTTACCGGCGCACCGACACCCGCTAATGTTGAGAAAGTTTTTGATAAATTTACCGCTATGGTGGCCGGACTTAAACAATTAAAAATCGATAACTTAGCTGATTTTATTTTCACGCACTTGGGTCTCAAGTTAATAGATTCAGACATGGCTAAGCATTATGAGATGTCATTACGATATCAACAAGACTCGCAGAATGTTGATTATGATTATTTTATGAGGTTTGTTCGCGAACAAGTTAAGATCATGTATCGGACTTTGCCCGTGCGCTCGACCGCAACACCTTCCTCTTCTTCTTCACCTGCTCCCAAGGTGACTCACGCGCACATATCAACCAATGCAAAATGTTCACTCTGTAATAAGGTGCATAATCACCTATTCCAATGTGACACCTTTAAAACCCTGACGGCTAAAGCTAGGTATAATTTCATAAAGGACAAAAAAATGTGCCTTAATTGTTTGAGCCATCGACATACAGTTTCTAAATGTCATTCGAAAGGTACATGTAGGGAATGTCAAGCTCAGCACCATTCTCTGTTGCATTTTGAGACGTCGTCATCGCCGATGACGGTGACTTCAGCCGCGCGCAGTCCTTCTAATGAAACCGTCACCGCGCCCGCCGTATCGAACGTTTCCTCGAACCCGCCGCCCACTCCGCTCGTCACTTCTGATCGTGTAGCCTTATGCACGCACTCTGCAGCTTACGGCACTAATTGCACGACAGAAATTCTCGCTACTGCTAAGGTGGTAGTAGTGAACAAAAAGGGGAAAAATGTGCTAATACGTTGTCTGCTTGACCCAGGTTCGCAGAAAAATTATATTACTTCGCGCTGCGTCCGTATGCTCGGCTTGAGTGTGCGAGCAGACGACATAAGCATTGTTCGAGGAATAGGTGGAACTTCTCAACCTGTACGAGGTTCCGTCGACTTCACTTTTAGCTCGCGTCTCCGCTCACAACCTAAGTACAGCATCAACGCGCTGGTGCTCGATGAAATAACGGGTCAAATTCCTTTATGCCGTATTAACACGAGTGCAATTGCACCACATTGACACTGAGTTACTGGCTGATGACGCTTGGGGAGTTCCGGGTAACATAGACGTGTTACTTGGTGTCACGCTTTTTGCTAAATTGCTGCGTCCGGGTCATGTTACTGATAAGCCAGGTTGTCCTGATGCCTTGGAAACCGTGTTAGGCTATATTCTTATGGGTCAGGCTCCTATCTCTGAGTCCCCCACGGACACGCTTTCATTTCTTTCAACATCGTGTACCGATTGTTGTGACTTACGCAAATTTTGGGAAATTGAAGAAGTATCGCCGCCTTCCACTTCGAGTGTAGATGATGAATATTGTGAGAAATTTTATCGTTCTACCACAACGCGTACACCGTCCGGTAAATATGCCGCCGCTTTACCGTTCAAGTCTGTCATACCCGTTTTAGGTAATTCCTTTGATATCGCACGCCGTCGATTTTACAGTCTTGAACGAAAATTTAAATCGCACGCAAATGTAAAATTACTTTACGATGAAGTAATTAGAGAATATTTAAATAACGGCTATATATCGTTAGTAAAACATGATCTAAAAGACATGTCACAAGTAGGACAAGCTCGTGAGCGATCCGTTACCTACTATATTCTTTATCATCCTGTGATTCGTGAGGATAAATCAACCGCTAAATTACGTGTGGTTTTAGACGCTAGCGCACGAACGGACAACGGTACGTCGCTTAATGAGGTCCTACACGCAGGTCCCGCCCTTCAGGCGGACCTTCTCAACATTTTATTGAATTTCAGACTTTTCGCTGTCGCTTTGTCGGCCGATGTAAAAGCTATGTTTCTTCGTTGGTACCCAGATAAGGATTATTTTGCATTTCAAGTAACTCCTGATAACCGCCCATGTACTAAACGGAATATCCTTTCATCGGCCGCACGTCTTTTTGACGTTATGGGCCTTGTGGCACCTATCATTTTATACGCCGAGCTGCTAATTAAAGAGCGTTGGCTACTCAAACTCGATTGGGACGATGTTCCCCCAACTCGAATTATCCGCATATGGGAGCAATTTCAGAGTGAGTTGCCCCTCATTTCGCAATTAAACTTTCCGCGTCACGTCGGTGTTGTAGACGGCTGTAAGATATCTTTAGTCGGATTCGCTGACGCCAGCGAAAAGGCTTACGGTGGAGTTGTCTACGCCCACGTTGTTAGACCTGACGGTACTGTGGTCGTGTCGCTGGTCTGTGCTAAGTCCAAACTGTCCCCACTACGGGTAGTCAGCTTGGCCCGCCTCGAGTTATGCGCTGCATTGCTCTTGTCGACTTTACTTAAAAGAGTTTACTCGCTTTACGCTCCTCGACATGCCATTGAGGCTGTCATCGCCTTTTCCGACTCAACAGTGGCGTTGAGTTGGATTCATTCAGCAGCACACCGCTGGCACACGTTTGTGGCTAACCGCATCGCTAAAATACATGACAATTTGTCAGCAGATTACTTTTTCCATGTCCGAGGATTGGAAAATCCCAGTGACTGCCTTTCACGTGGCCTTACCCCGGCCCAGTTAGTCCAGCATCCTCTGTGGTTAACTGGCCCACCGTGGTCAGCAGATTACTTTTTCCATGTCCGAGGATTGGAAAATCCCAGTGACTGCCTTTCACGTGGCCTTACCCCGGCCCAGTTAGTCCAGCATCCTCTGTGGTTAACTGGCCCACCGTGGCTGGCATCGCATCGCTCTGAATGGCCAATTAAGCCTTTCACATCCAGTGAGTCACAGGAGCTTCCCGAAATGAAGCCAGTCGCTCTACCTGTGCTCTCACACGCACGTTCGAACGGTACTATTCCGTCCGAGAATATATTATACACAAGAGCTGCTAGATTTTCTTCCTAGCAAAAATATTTAAAAACAATTTGTTTTGTTTATAAATTCGCAAAACGACTCCCTAGAGGACCTATTACCGCGTCTGATTTAGATTTTGTCGAAAATGTCGTATGGAAACTGGTACAAGGGGTTCATTTCGCATCTGAGATCCAACACTTATCTCGCAAACAACTTTGTTCTAAACAAGTGCAGAGACTGAGCCCATTTCTTCATAATGGACTTATTCTGGTTGGAGGTCGACTCGCGAATTCTGAGTTAGAATTTAACGCTCGTCATCCTATCCTCCTGCCCAGTCAGGATCACATAGTAGAAGCCTTGTTGAATTCTAGACCGTTGTACCCACTCAGTTCTGATCCATCAGAACCGACCGCATTATCCCCCGCGCATTTTTTGCATACGAAACCTCTCGTGTTTTTGCCCGCTCGCGACGTAGACGAAACACGTTTGCACCTTGTTACGCGATATGAATTAATGGATAAATTAGTACATTCCTTCTGGAATCGGTGGCGTAAAGAATACTTGCACACCTTACAATCCAGACAGAAGTGGAACACTCCTGCCTTTCCTGTAAAGGTCGGCATGGTAGTTGTCTCTATGCAGGATAACGTCATGCCCTTGCAGTGGCCTCTAGGTGTCATTACCGAACTCTTTCCGGATAAAAACGGAATAGCTAGAGTCGCCTCGTTAAAGACTAAAGGCGGGGTTATACTCAACCGCCCAGTTGTAAAGCTGTGTCCTTTACCGACGCAATAGTTAAATTAATGCTTATCTTAGGTTAGGTCATAGTTCATAAGCTTGCACACGCGTGCATTAGATTAGTTTATTCTATCGCTATTATACCGCTCCGCAGGGTCGTAACTGACTCATAGATTCAGGTAGAGTTTGTGACGATGTGCAACCCACAACTAGTTCACTAGTTTATTTCGATTATTATTTTTTTTCTCTTTCTTTTCGCTTCCCTCTTTTGTTGGGTTTTGAAAGTAGGTTCTTTCAAGCCGGGGAATGATGGCTGCGCCAAATAGTTCAAGCAAAATCTCACTAGATGTCGTAACTGTCCTGGAACCCCGATTCAAAAGTTTGACAAGCCTGCGCCTGACCTACGCCGAAAGAGGCCGCTAGTATCCTCCGTAACGCCGTCGCGCGAGGTGATCTCCAGAGGTGACACGCTATGTCCTTCTGGTGCTTGTGACTTCATACGCTGTGAAGTTTGCTTGCCCGCTTAAAATCCGCAAGGCTGACTAAATTGGCCAGGGTGACAGACCCACCGCTCGTGATAAATAACCCATGAACTTTATATACGTGTGAACGGTGATAATTTGAGAGTGTGCCGACTGCAGCTGTCGTAAGCTGATGCTGGTTTCCTGGTTTCCTGAGAGGCTGGTCTGCGAACTGGTAAGTCACTTTGGGGTCGGGATATCCTGAACAGATACGATCGTTCAAGGGATTTGCTTGAATAAGAAGGGAATTTTTGGGTCCAATAGAATCCGCACCCGCTAAAGGCGCAGCACGCTGCTGGCGTCTCCAAATTTATTATTGAACAGTGAATATTTCTTCTTATGAAATAAAGAAAATATTACCAATTATTAATATGTAAGCCTTTCATTTGATACAATAAAGTATTTGTATCTTACCTAATCTTCCCAATTCCATTCACTTACATCTCGGACACAACCAAAAAACAGAATTCAGGCTCCGAATAATCTCAGCAGAGGATGCAACTGGGAAAGCATTCAGATGAGAGAAAGAGAGATGACAGACGCAGCCCGTAGTGATGCAAAAGAAGTGATGGATATACATGTTCATCATGAGGTGATTCTATGTATCATGACATTCATGTTGGGCATTATATTTAGAGAATCACCTCATGTGTAGGTGTCACAAAGTTTAGTGACAAAGCTCGCCTTATCTCACAGATATTTTACACACATACTGTCTGTAAATACCAACCACCAACACACCATCGAGCAAATAAGTTAAAGAGCTGGTGGCCCTTCTCTAAAAGCTGAGCCGAAGGCATACAAATTTGAAAAAAGTGAATTACTTTATTATCTGCCTATGAGTTATCATGCGAGAGATAGGTAGGTCATCACATCACTACGGTCACAACACTCGGTGGTACCCACCGTACCACCAGGGGTATGGCCAGGGGTACGGTGGGTCTGTAGTGACAATATAGGTACGATGTTTGAGTAGTGAATATTATTTCTTACTAATAAATAAAACACTTTTCTTTAATAAAATAGCTTTTTATTTATTTAAATCAAATATCTTTATTGTATTCACTCTTACATATCTTACACAGCCGAAAAACAAGACTTTGGGCTCTGAAACACCTATGCTGAGGATGCAATTTGGAACACATTCAAATGAGAGTCAGACTAAGATAATCAAAGGACACGTTCAACAGAACAGGCACGTTGTAGGGCATAATATAATAAACGCCTGTCCTGTCTCCAAAAAGTCTCACCATTTTTAAAATATCTATATATAGGTAGGTACTTGTGTTCACTTATGAGTACAAAGAAATGTAAAGGGCACTTTTGGCCTCTACCGCTGTACTCAACATTCACAATTTCTTTTGTGCTTTGTGCTTATGATCCTGGAGTCAGCTTGACAAGATAGCATGTACATTATTCATACAGTAAAATGCTTTGACAAAGTTTTTATCACTGTTCTCTGTCTGCCCGACTTCCACCACTTCCCATGGGTTTTCACAAAATGTTATTTTAGTCCTAAGCATGTCTTGTAGGTAAGGTACGCTATCCATTGGAAGAGACAGAGTGATCATTGTAGGCCGAAGACCACCGACATGTACAATGTCGCGGGCACTTATTGTGTTTGACAATGTACCACCATATACCATCACTCGTGTTTTACATTTGCTTGCATCGTCTGTTGTAATGCTTCATCCTAGAGCCCGTTTTTAGACAGCAAGTACATTATTCATACTGTAAAATGTTTGACACAGTTTTATGGGATTCTGCTTGACTACATCCACTTTCTTTGGGTCTCCACAAAATGTTCACTTTCGTCGTCTTGTACGCCACCCATTGGAAGAGACAGTGCTCTTTATGGGCCGAAAACCACTGTCATGTACATTATATTATCAAAATGTCTTTAAAATAAAGAAATACGAACAAAATAATTTCAATTCATCAAGACTATTTCGATCTCACGTTGAAAATGTTTAGTGACTCCCGTTACTACTGTAGTTAACGTAAATTACGATAGCAACTGTCAAAATTGTAACTCATGGTACCGAAACTGTAGTTAACTGTCAGTTATCTATAGTGTGTATCGTGAACTTGCCTTAATGTCACTATAGTAGTTAGGTTGACGTTTACTATGCGACTCATGGTAAGTATTTTTAGTTCATTGACTATCCGCTAGGGGCGCTGTTCAAATTCCATATAAATTATTTACTACAGTCGCTAGCGAGTGTAGTTTGACAAAACTCATGGTAGAGGTACTGGTTTATAAATCATCAATTTCATCAATGTGTGACCCTACAGCGGAAGAAAGATAAAGTTCCTTCTCATTTTTAACGCACCTATTATACCATCCTGAATTTAGGATCCGGAATTCAGGATCCGATTTAGGACAAGAAATTCAGTCGTCGGAGCTCCTGATTACACCTTACACCTTCCTGAACGCGTCCTGAATCAGATGAAGCGACGAGCGACAAGAGACAGACGTGTCGAGCAAATAAAAATTATGGCTCCATCATTATCAAAAAATTAAAAAATTGGTATTGCCGTAGCCGTAGTGGTTTGCTCCATTGAAATTAAGAAAAGAAAAGGAAAAAATGTGTTAAAGAATATCTATTACTTCGTAAGAATACATTGTATCCATCGTTTCTTTTATATCTATATATTTTATTCATGTAATTTTGGTTATTATTCTCCCAAAGGTATGGCATGTCCTTGCATAAAACTAAAACAACCATAATAATCTCCCTTTCTGCCGACATTTTGCGTACGCACACACACGTTGCGCTATAACAAACTATACGTGCGTACGCGACGGAAGCCGAACGGCGACTGAGCGAGCGTCCTGTATGATCCCAAATTCCGGATGGTATAATTGGCGCGTAGCCGCGATTACATTACCCAATTTCTCGGGCCCGATCTCAGTTAGGGACCCTAAATCGGGAAGTCTAATCGCAGTTAGTGAGTTAGTGTCCCGATTTAGGGCAATCGTGGCAACCCGATCGCACTAACTCCCTAGTTAGGGCATAAATCGGGTGGTGTGATCGCTGTTAGTGAGTAAGGGAGCTCAGTAGCCGCGCGGCGCTTGATGCGAGCGGGCGTTCTGTTTACATATTATTATATATTTTTGGAATTTTTGGAATGTGCCTACACTACAAGGCGTCACTTTACAGAACCTATGACTTTACTTTACAGAGCCTATGACCAGCTGACAACTAACGATAACTCAATCGTCAAATTTTGATATTTATTTGTGAGAGACGTTATGAGCAACAGGTGATCATACATACATACCGGTCAAAATCATAACCCTCCTTTATGCTTCGTATATGGGTAGAAAGACAATTTGTCTTTTACTTACATCCTTACTAATATTATAAATGCGAAAGTGAGTTTGTTTGTTTGTTTATTTGTTTGTTTGTTACGCTTTCACGCCGTAACTACTGAACCGATCATCATGAAATTTTGCATACCAGTTCTCTGGAGTACGGAGAAGGACACCTTTTATCCCGGGAAAAAGAAATGTTCCCGAGGGATCGACATTGACGCGGGCGGAGCCGCGGGCGAAAGCTAGTTACATACCTATTTTCCTTATTACATACATATAGTGTTTTAGACATCTATAGATAGCCCAGCATGTTGTATTTAAGGTCATAAGAATTTCCCGCCGCTAAAAATCTGACCGTTACAGCTAATCGTTGTTTAGCACTGACACTTTCTTTAAATAATGTGTCTTGTTTCTGATATGATGTCACTAAATTTATAAGATTAAAGATATAAGATTGAAGATCGAATTTTCCAATTTTTGGTACTTAGAAGTCACAGACAGGAGCCATCCTTACAGCTACACGTGCGGCTGCCAACTGAGTTAGGGAGGCGATCTAGTGCAAGTGTAAACGCAAGGCCCTAAATATCGGCAGTTAGTGTCCCGACGGATCGGCACGAGAATGTAATCGCCGCTTCCTTCCCCTCCCCTCCCCTCCCTATTTCCTTCCCCCAACTCCTTGAAAGGCTAACAACGCACCTGCTACACCCTCGTGTTGCATTTATCCATGGGCGGCGTATTAGAACTTTCTTATTGTCGTAACGTTCACAAATTGATTCCCATGCGACAGTATAATTTTTTGAACTAATTTCTAAGGTCTTAATAATTAAAGTAGCACTACCCCTCACTCCTCTGCCTCATACTCCAACGATGACGATAAATAATGAAATTTATTTATGTCCGATATTGAATCATTACGATGAATTAATGACTCAAACGTATCTTTGAATTTAAGCCACTTCAAATAACTTCCGTCAAAAGTAGGTAATTTTATGGTAGGAAGCTTTATATGATTTAGGTTATTATGACTACACAAATTAGAACATGTGGAGCGAGCTGAGTGAAGACTCGCCTCCTTGTCTGCGTGAGCGTGAAGACGCGTGTCGAGGATGTGCTGCGCCAGCGACAGCGTACTATATAGAAAGTACTTTCAAAATTGTCTACTTCACTGTCGGGCAATAACATCTCAATCTGAGACTGAACTTCATTAAACTCGAACAATACATTTTCTATTTTATCTAAACGGACTTTTAATTTTAAATCCTTAATTTCTTCATTTTTAATGACGCTTAAACCAGAAACGTAATCCTTAAAACGTGTCAACCGACCTTTTATATTTCCTCGCGATCTATTTAATTCTTTAATTTTCATTAATACCTCTGAGCTACCACTAGAAGATTCACCCTGTTTTGAAGTCACATCAACCATGATATGCCGTAATTAAAAAACAATTAATAAGTAAAAACCGTAATAATCAAAAATAAAGCCGTCATGAGTAAAGTAAAATGTGCATCAAACCAGTTGCAGCGCAGTAGGTAGTAACCGAGCGGCGGGCGCGAGCACGGTGTCCCGCATGACAACAGCAGCCGTGGCCCGCCGCCGGCCGGCGCCGAGCGCGACGAGACGAGCAACCAGTACCGGCGGCGATCACGCAGCGCGCGGGAGCTGGAATGTTCGGCGATTACGAATAAGCTACGTGTAATGGATATTGTTTTTATGTTTTATGCTTAAGTTTTACTGTGTGCAGAAGAATAAACGATTAAGCAACTATTAAGGGCACAAAGGTAGCTTTGAACCTACAAATAAATACTTAGCTTTTATTTATTCGTAGTAGGTACTGTACTTATGTATGTAAAGCGAAGCAGAAATTAAGCGTTTCCCGGTAGCTTAGAAATGAAATTAGGCAAATAATTATTTAAAACTAGGAGAACGCTGCACTGTAGGTATTATGTATAATGTGATTATGTAGGTAAGTAAATATAAAACAGAAACAGAAATTAAGCGTATCCCAGTGGCTTGGAAATGAAATTAGGCATATAAGTTTTTAAATTAGGAGAACGCTGCGCTGTATTATGTATAATGTGGTTATGTAAGTAGATATGTGTGTGAAATGTATACCTAATGTAAATGAAGCGTGTATTTTTTATTGCGTGCTAATAAGCGTTTCGCTATAAGTTTAAGTGGTAAGCCTTCATATATCGCAGCGTTAATTAAGCAGTGCTTGAATTAAGGTGCATCATTAAGACGACAGAGAAAGGATACCTACCTTTGCCAAAACACGTAAGTGAAAGCACCCCGGCGGCGGCGATCGTGCAATAAAATGTACCTGCTTTTAATGCCAGGCAACGCCGATGGGTAAAATATCAATCACACACACTCGGAACTAAAACGCTATTAACACAAATTGACGAGGTGAATTTGGAATTATAGGAATAAGGACAGAGCTACTTAACTCGGTAATCCAGTTGTGTTATGCCACTGACTCAACCACTGACTCACTTATTACCACAGATCTGTATCACAATCATAATCCACTGTTCCAAGATTCCAAGACTGCCTCTTCCTCGTACATCGATGCGTCGACGTCAAATGTTCTCGAACAATTCGAACTTAGACTCCCGGCCGCTTCCACGACGTACGAGTAGGTAGGTATTACTCGTGCCTCCGTTCCGTACAGGTCCAGTGCTTTTAATCGGTCGCCAATCTTGTTGATGATACCCATTTCTTCAGGTTTGAAGCGTTTATTGAGATTGGTACTTAGGTACAGAAAATAAAGCAAAATGTATTTGAAGGCGCGCGTCCTCCTTGCGGATCGTCCGTGGCGTTCTGGCCGCGCCGCGTCATGCCCCTTCCCTGTCTCGTTCCGTTTCCCTTACGCCGCCGCCGTCTTGCCATCAGCAACAGTATAGTAACACTTTTAAATCTTGTTAAAGCTGTGCGTGCACTGGACCGGAATCGGAGCGGACGGAGGGGCCGGAGCGGCCGGATTTTCAAAATGCCGGTGGGGTGCGTTCACTGCATTCGGATTCCGGACCGGCAGTTTTACAGTGTTGCCAGGGCCCTTGAGTCATAAGTTACGTTTCGTTTCCTGAAATTTTATATTTTTGCAGCAAAAGTTACAATATTGTAATTTTTTTAATTTACGTGTTTTTGGGGTCGGAGTATGACCCTCCACACAGCGCTATCCTATAAAGTGGTCACTAACATATAGCATAACGCTTTGCTTTATTTACTGGCGGTGACTTTTGTTTATAGTAATAGAGATAGAGAAGATACCACCTAAACCTGTACCAACCTGCCCTGTCCCATTATTATGTCTGTGTCATATTTAAGTCTGTCTTTACCAATACACAAAAAAAAATATTCTAAGATCTAGATCATCACGATGTCTATACCTTACTGGGTAATCATTACTCTGGCTGGAGTGAGAAAGATATGGGTGCATAATATGAACTCTAAAGGACTCCTCTATGGAGAGTTTCATACATTATATGCTGATTTATTAAAAGATAAAGATAGATTCTTTGGGAATTGAAGAAAAATTTTTTTTGAACTTCACTATATTCTTGAACCTTATATTTTATTTTACTACTTTTTCGGCATGATTAATATACATATCCGTACCAAATTACAGCTTTTTAGTACTTATAGTTTATGAGTAAAACCACGGACGGACAGACGGACGGACGGACAGACATGGCGAAACTGTAAGGGTTCACTATTTACTACGGAACTCTGAAAATTGGTTGACTCTAAAGTCAGTTTACGGCCAATAATTTTACGTGATAACGGGGAGAGATAGATGCGTGATAGATACTACTACTACTCTTACTACTGCTGCTGTTGCTGGTCTGGAACGTGACATTTTTCGTGCGTGCAGCTAATGTTCATTGATTTATATCTTTGTTTTTAATGTCAGTATTTTCATCACTCTGTATTTTCGTCTTACTCATTCACGACATATGTAATTGAGGAAGACTACAATGAAAGACTAGCTAATGAATTTAAAAGTTATGGATGATATAAATCGAATTCCTACGAAATAGGGTTTCTACCATTCTCTGTTATTCATAATAATATTCCAATATATAAAGTTCTACCATAAGGGGTAGATCTTCTTATGAACGGCAACACTGACGACTGCCGATGCCGGTGACGTCACCGGCAGAAATTCCGGTCTCCGGCACGGAAATGCCGATGCAGTGCACGCAGCGCCATACAAATCCATACAAAGCAACAAATCCGTCCGCTCCGTCCGCTTCAATTCCGGTCCAGTGCACGCACAGCTTTAAATCTCATTGGCGTCGTTGTTTGCACACACCAGGGCCCTAATTCTCATTTCTATAGAGATTTATCGAATTCGACAAAAATATCGAAGGCACGATGTCGCATGCAAATATCACTAAAATATCACTAATGCTATTCTGGGGCATAATAGACATGACATTTTACATCTCTACTGCAAAACGTTCCGTTTTGCTCGATTGTAACCAATCATAATCGAGAAAATATTAAATAACTTTAAAGTATAATTATTCTGTGCTATATCGTAATAAATGATAAAATATCTTTACTTATAGCATTAGGTTACGTTAAATAATAATATTTTTAATGTATTGTATTTTATTTTCCATATTAATAAATAGCTCGTTTTGTTATTTTTTTGCTGGGGTGTTTGCTTGAAATGAAACGTATCAACGCGCGGTTATCGAAGCGCGCGTTTTGTGTTTTTGTCAAAATATCTAGAAAATCGAATTATTTGTAAAATCTTTCTTCAAAATAAACAATTATTTTATTTTTTGACTTAAAAGTGTGTGTAAATGTGTTTTTCTTGTTATGAACTTATAAATATGGAGCGTGCAAAAACGTGCAAGTGGGACGAGTCCCCATCTACACCTTCTTCTTTCATGAAGAAAATAGCAGTCTCTGGCGGTTAATTTGATAAAAAGAACTTTGAAATGATGGATTTCGTAACCAAAGGTAAGCATATTTATCCTAATAGGTAGGTATCTATTTCTGTTTAAAACTCCCTCCCAAATAAGTGTTTTTAATTTACCTAATCTCATTGCTTCGAGAACCCAGTGATATCGGATTTGATGATTAAAAATTACAAACTCACATCGGCATATGTATTTGATTAAAGATTTAATCAATTAGACCACGTCCTACACGACAAGACAAGGTCCTACTCGTATTTTTCCTATGTTTGGTCTCATTGTTAATATGAACAATGGTATTACCTACATTAAATAAAAAAGCTGTATTTTGGGACACAGTAATTAGCCTTTATATTATTTATTAACATTTGATTGGTATTATTAACAACCATTATCCTTTTATTTTCAGATTCTAACGGCGAAGTTTCAACCCAAAAACCGCAGGCAAAAGACGACTTGAAAATAAGACAAAACAATTTGGAACAACAAGAAATCAGCAATAACTGACGTAGTGAAGTGTGGATTAAAAATAAATGTTTAAATACCTATTTAAGAGATATTTTATTTAAAAACAACCCTATATTACTTCGTAACCTAACCTAAACATCATGAAAATTTCAAAGTAATTGCATTAGACATTCATCTCGAGTGCTACCGACCATTCGATGTATGTCGAACGCTAGCAGTAGACATTTATCGAATGTGATAAAGTGAGAATAGCACAATTCGATATCCGCCATGTTTTTTCGATATATATCGAATTCGACTTCATGTCGAGCGTGCGAGAATCGCCCCCCAGGCGAAAACAAACAGGTCTCATTGTTTAGGCTTCAAATAACGGTTCAACGGTTTAATATCGGGGTTTTAACATGCAATAAAACGCTTATTAAGCCTAACCTCATTTGAAGCCTAATTTTCATTTATGCCTGGCGTATTTTTATGTGACCACAATGAGGTATTCACGGAGAGGCGAGCGCACCACCACGCCTCCCCTCCCTGCCAGGTGTGTGCCGGACGTGACGTCATAGATGTCGATAAAATGGCCGACTCATTGTAGGAAATCAAGTATGCTTCTCTCATTGTTTAGACTTCATATAAGGTTAGGCTTAATGAGCATTTTATTGCATGTTAAAACGCCTATATTAAAGTTTGTACGGTAGCTAATTACTATTATGAGCTTTCTATATTTACTCCTACTTAATTACAAATTCTATAATAACAATATATTCTCTTATCTTATTAGTTAAATAAATTTATAGTTAGCATACGATTTTTTAAAAACATGTTGAGAACCCTGACTGCGACGGCGACGCCGCAAACATAAACGTAAAATCTTTACTTCAAATAGCAGCTGGGCTTCCTGTTGTACGTATTGCGATCTTTGTGTTTCCTTTTATATTTTGTTTGTAGATTCTAGACGATTTTTTTATAACAATAAAACAAAAGAGCTGTGACGTATTTTTGAAGGTAGGTACAAAAAAAGAACCAGACATAATATGTCTTGTTCGCAGTCGAGGGGCATGTTACATGTCATTGTTGTTCTGTCTGAGGTCTTCACACTCGTTCTGAAGATGGGTTCTGTATAAGCTAAACTTGTTGGCAATACCGACCGACTCATCATCATCATTTCGAGTAGGTGTCACGGTCAATTGACCATGCACACCCTGGTGTCAGAGTTCTTTGGAACCGCCTCTCGGCCTCTGACGTGGTTCCTATAACGACTACCAGATGGCAGCCGGGACCACCGGCTTAACGTGCCTTCCGAAGCACGGAATCATCTTTATTATCAGACAATCTGGTGATTTTTCGAGAGTAATCACGAATCGTCTCACGAACAGGCTCGATGCCTTCCAGCCTCCCGAACAAGCCGGTTTCCGAAAAGGCTATAGTACCATAGACCACATCCACACGCTGCGGCAGGTTATACAGAAGACCAGAGAGTATAACCGGCCACTATGCTTAGCGTTTGTGGACTATGAGAAGGCCTTTGATTCGATCGAAACATGGGCCGTACTTCGATCTCTCCAGCGATGCCGCATCGATCATCGGTATATCGAAGTGTTGAAGTGCCTATACAGCAACGCCACAATGTCAGTCCGAGTACAGGAGCAGAGTACGAGGGCTATCCGACTACAGAGAGGTGTGAGACAGGGAGATGTGATATCTCCAAAACTGTTCACCGCTGCTCTGGAGGATGCCTTCAAGCTGCTGGAATGGAAAGGACTTGGCATTAATATTAACGGCGAGTATATCACTCACCTTCGATTTGCCGATGATATTGTTATAATGGCGGAGTCGCTGGAGGATCTGAGTGCCATGCTCAATGACCTCAATGAAGTTTCCCAACAAGTGGGCCTTAAAATGAACATGGACAAGACGAAAATAATGTCGAATGTCCATGTTGCGCCTTCTCCAGTGCTTGTTGGGAGCTCCATACTTGAAGCTGTTGACCAATATATCTATCTGGGTCAATTGATCCAGGTTGGAAGTTCCAGCTTCAAGGATGAGGTCTTTCGACGAATCCGACTCGGCTGGGCAGCGTTCGGGAAGCTCCGAAGTGTCTTCTCGTCCAAAATACCTCAGTGCCTCAAGTCGAAAGTATTCGACCAATGTGTGTTGCCAGTGATGACTTACGGGTCCGAAACGTGGTCGTTTACTATGGGCCTCATAAGAAAGCTCAAGGTCGCTCAAAGAGCTATGGAGAGGGCTATGCTCGGTGTTTCTCTGCGAGATCGAATCAGAAACGAAGAGATCCGTAGAAGAACAAAGGTCACCGACATAGCTCAGCGGATTAGCTCTTTGAAGTGGCAGTGGGCGGGGCACATAGCTCGAAGAACCGATGGCCGATGGGGCAGAAAGGTGCTCGAATGGCGACCACGTACCGGCAAGCGCAGCGTTGGACACCCACCGACAAGGTGGTCGGACGACCTAACCAAGGTCGCAGGAAGACGCTGGATGCAGGCCGCTTCCAACCGGTCATATTGGAAATCCTTGGGGGAGGCCTATGTCCAGCAGTGGACTTCTTGCGGCTGAGATGATGAATCTGGTGATTCAAGCCTGCAATGTCCTAACCAAACTGGAAACAACTAAACAAAGTATGCTTCCGGTGGGAATCGAACCCACGACCCCCGGGTCAACAGGCAAACGCCTTAACCACTGGACCACGGAGGCTGTCAAATACCGACTGAAACTACGTGAATGAAACTGTTTTGGCATGTAAGTACATATTTACATGGTATGGTACGGTTTGGCATGTAAGTACATATGTACGACGACACCTTCGAAGGTGAAAACCGAACGACGCGTGTTTGATCACATCTGTTCACTGACTTCAACGAATTATGAATCGTTTGTTCAGAACTATAAGTATAAAATTGGCTTGCTGTAGGTTACATCTTAACTAAAAGGCGCTGCGTTCTGACGCAAGCTAAATTACACCATATCGCTAACTACATTGAGTTGATATTTCTTTGAATACCTTTGTAAAATGTGACTTCTGTATGTAAGTACTACTACTAATTCTGTGATATGGGTAAGGTTTACGGCTGGTCGCCTGCCTGACGCCAACCCTTCGTGGGTAGGTGTTAAAAATCGTATGTATACGAGAGAATAAAAATCTATACTCACTTAATGTAGTTGCAGAATTCGTTTCATATACGGGTCTTGGTTGAAAAGTCCTATAAAAAATGGTACCTAATATTAACAATGACAAAAATTAAAACATTTAAGCAAGCCTTGACAGCTAAGAGCACTTGATGGCATTTAGAACCTTAAAACAAAAAAAAATTATAAAAGCTTACGGTGCCCCAGATAGACACACAAACAGATACATCAAACATAACACCGCCCCGTATCTCTTTACATCCAAGTCCTCCGTTTTTAGGGTTCCGTAGGTAAACAAGGAACCCTTACAGTTTCGCCATGTCTGTCCGTCCGCGGTTTACGGAGACAATTAGTTGTAGAAAGTGGCAATTTGGTATAATTATGCCGAAAAGTGGTAACCAAAAATTTTTAATTATCATTTTTTAGGCGTAAAACGGGAGAATTTTCTTTTCTCGACTAATCTAACTTGTGGGGTGTTGTTAAATAGGTCTTTTAAAAATATTGTAATCTTATGAACATCATTTTTTGATTTACTCAACCATTTCTGAAATATTTGCAAATTTTCGAAATGAAATGTTTATTACCTATCATCATTTCGAGTAGATGACACGGTCAATCGACCATGCACACCCTGGCGTCAGAGTTCTTCGGAACCGCCTCTCGGCCTCTGACGTGGTTCCTTTAACTGCTACCAGATGGCAGCCGGGCCAACGGCTTAACGTGCCTTCCGAAGCACGGAATCATCTTTATTATCAGACAATCAGGTGATTCAAGCCTGCAATGTCCTAACCAAACTGGAAGCAACTAAACAAAGTATGCTTCCGGTGGGAATCGAACCCACGACCCCCGGGTCTACAGGCAAACGCCTTAATCACTGGACCACGGAAGCAGTTATGTCCAGTGTCGACGAAGAAGATCGTTATTCCTACCACTTATATAAGCTCTGAAGCCGTTGTTTAGCCTGTCCACCGAAAAGTCATTCTCAAGCCTTTCATTCGACATGATTTGAAAGCGTATAAGTAATTTATTTATAACCTGTTATAAAAGGCCTCATTGCCCGGCCAAAATTCGGCTCCCTTCAAGTTTTCAAAATATTTAATGTCTGCTTGTTTTTGTTTCTTTTTATACTGGAGCATTAGATCTGGGGAGAGTGTTTGTCCACTTTTCTTAAGCTCCTTTGCAAGTTCAGGATGCAAATTGTCTTTATTTCTTCGATATCCCATCTCCATAGGCCTAAAAATATACAAATGATTCTTAGTTGCACGGGATATTATGCAACACGCGTATCTACTCCACCAACGTAGATTGTAGAAGTCGATCGACTGAACGGGAAAATATCAAAGGGATTCTCCTAAATTAGTGGGTCGTGTGGTGTGCGTTACCCCAGCAAAAAAGTACTGAATATCAAAATGTAATATTGCTAGATAATTAGTAGGTCACGTCGTGTAAATGTAGTTGAAAGTTTTAAATTTGTACGTCCATTAATTTTTGAGATATTAATTAAAATCAGATTCTGCTGGGATGACATTTCAAACGTTACGCCAGCAAAAAATTTTCTCGGATCCGAATGAAAGTTAATACAATAATTAGTAGTTGATGTGCTGTAAATGTACTTGAATAAATAGAATTTGTACGTCTCCAGACTTTTGCGATATTCAAATTTTCGCTGGGGTAACGTTTGGTCGATTGCTGGATCTCATAATCGGCACGACGTGGGAGTTTGATTTTTTTTACTTACACTGTTATGAATTAGTAGGTCATGTCTGTATAAACAGAATTTATAAAAATGTTACCATTGAAGGATTAAAAATAAAAATATGAAATCAGGTATTTTAACTCCTGTACTTTAAATATAGGACCTACAAACTAATTGTTGACGTTAGTTTGTACCTTATGATTGCCTACAATGCCCAGGTAAGTATCAATATGATATCTTAAGTATTAAATTAGTTATGAGGAAAAAGAACCATATCTCGGTCGCCAGGAATTTCGACAGCCGATTTGACCAGTTTTTCTATTAGTTCGAAAGTCGACAGCTATCAAACTATTTGTAAGAGTAAGTTAACTATAAGTTTACAAAAAATCAGCTCAATACACGCAGTAGTTTAGGAAATATCATTAAATATCCAACTGTAGGTGTTAGCGACGTGTCAAAAATTGATAACAATTAATTTTAGATTAGAACTAGGTTTCCTATTCGATTGAATTAGTAATAAGTACTTATATTAGGGCTAAATTTCCTATTAGTTTTAATTAGTGCTTGTATAAATGCTAGGTTTCCTAAGTTAGTGCTTGTAAGAAAGACTTAAGTCTTCTATTTTGTCTAAATTAATAGTTATAGAGCTTATTGTATTAGAGAAGTAGCGAATAATAGGGTAGGGTATCGAAGCAATACCTTAACGAAAACCTATGAAGGTTTTTTGTAAATAACTTTATTATTTATTGGTCTTTTTTGATGAAACAAATTGTAAATTGTAAAGAAATTATTACTCTATGAGTAAAAAATAAGTCTCATGTTAAAACTAAATGCCAACATACTGAAAAAGGGAAAAAACAGTTACTTTTTCTTAGAAAGAGATAGAGCTATAAGATAAAAAGAGATGTATAGAAAACAGTAACGTGTGCAACAGTCCAAAGTCCAATTAGTGCCGTGTGCCATTTCTCGGCTTTCTTATTGGAAGAAATTCCCAGTCAAAATCATATAAATAAAACGATGCTCAGTATGACGGCATTCAGTTCACTACCAGCAGTCCAGCAGTATTAGTAAGAAGAATAAAGGAACAATCAAGAAGTAATAGTGCTTTTAATATCAAGAAGTCTTGAAGCAAGAAATCCCTGCTGGGAAAAGGCCTCCAGTACTAGGCATCCCTCGTCTAGCCTGCTGGCCCGACCCCTCTCTTCATACAGTCCTACTAGGCAGTACGGACGCTTCCAGGCAGAAATTCTGCTCCACCGACGCCGCTACCGCCAACACCGCCGACGCCGCCGACGCCACTACCTACCAGGCTGCTACCCGGCGGCCGACGCTCCGCTACCTAGCCGCTACCCGGTGACCGCTGCACTCTGCTGTAACGTTACCTACTGCCAGCCCCCGAGAAACATTATCAGTGGTCCTTCGAGCCGGATCCAGGAAAAGAGGGATGCCAACCACCAGGTCAACCTCCGCCACAGCAGGGAAATCAAAATCAACTGAATGGAGCACCACTACGCCGGCAAATACTGAGACTACTGAGACAGAAATCTCTACAAGGTCGACGCTAACGAGAAGAACGCCGCCACCCTCCGGTGCCACCATGGAAGATCGCCCTGCCGCCCAAGCTGAGAAGGGGGTTGCCACACATGCTATACCCCCTGCGCTCTCCGCGTTCCTAGAGAGGGAGCAAATGGCGCCGCAAACTAGTACTGCTGGACTCGAAGGCGAACCGCACACGCCTCAAACGACAACACGGATGATACAGCAACACGACGAGTTGCTGTCACGCATCACCGAGACACAGAAGCGTCGCAGTCAAGAAAAGTTACAGTCTGCTGTTCCACCCTCAACGGAACCCAGACAAAGCGTGAGGCCTGCGGAAATGAAGACAAGGAAACTGAATCCCGACACACGGTCGGTACGCTCTTCAAAGAGGGTTACATTAGAAGCCAAGATGCAACTCGCAAGAAGAGAATTAGAAGTAGCCGAAGCTAAATCGAAAATTGCACAAGCAGAATTAGAATTGCTACAGTTGGATTCCGACGATGAAGACTTCTGTCATGAAGAACAAACCCAAGCACACGTCGAGCAATGGTTGGATCAATCAAATATCATGCAAGAAAGAAGACTTCCATATCAAGAAGAAAAGAAAAGCGACATCCAAGAATTGGCTCGCGTCATCACGAAGCTATCAGAAAAATCCTCTGAACATAGCCTATCAAAACACATGATAGAGCTACCTAACTTCAACGGTGCCAGCGAAGAATGGTTAGCCTTCAAGAGGTCATTTGAAGACACTGCACACGCCTTCACAGACACGCAGAATTTAGCGCGTCTAAGAAGATCACTTCAAGGGAAAGCAAGAGAAGCAGTCAAAAGTCTTCTATTTACTGCTGCAACACCACAAGAAGTTATGAAGGGATTAGAAGCACGCTTCGGTAGACCTGGAGCCATAGCCTTGGCCGAATTAGAGAAGCTGAAGAATATGTCGAAAATACAAGAAACACCAAACGATATTTGCACGTTCGCCAGCCACGTCAAGAATTCTGTAGCAACAATCAAGGCGCTTGGGAAGGATCAATACCTGAGCTCGCCAGAAACAATGAAGGTGCTGATAGAAAAGATGCCAGCAAACATGAGATATAGGTGGTTTATGTATCATCACAGCCACCAAGAAGAGAAGAAACCAGAACTTCTACTCATCAAAGACTTTTTGGAAATAGAAGCTGAAATATGCGGTGACTTCGCTCCACCTGAAGTGTCTTGGGAGAACAAACGAAGCACACCAAAGGGAGTCCATACAATAAGAGAAAAGGGACATGCTCAGCAACAAGCCAAGAAGTGTCCAGAATGTCAAGAAGAACATTGGGTCTACGAATGCAAGAAGTTCAAAGATGCAAGTATTGACGAGAAATGGGAAATAGCAAAGAAATCAAGACTTTGTTTCAAGTGTCTTCGTTTCCGACACTCGAGACAGGTATGCAGAGCTCCAGCATGCAAGAAGTGTTCGAGGTGGCATCATACAAACCTCCACTCCGATACACCTCCATTGACAACGAAGCCACAAGAGAAAACATCAAGTTGCAATGTACTACACGATGAGAAACCAACGGAAGAAATAATCACTTCAGTACATACAACAAGTGATGGAAGAGCTTACTTAAAGATGATTCCCGTAAACCTGTACGGGCCAAAAGGATCAAACCGAGTGCTAGCATTATTAGATGAAGGATCCACAATATCACTACTAGACTCTTCTGTGGCAAAGAAAATTGGAGCAGAAGGAGCGATCGAGCCTATCACCATAGAAACTGTTGGTGGAAAGGGATTCAAAAATACAGACTCCCAGAAGATTGAAATAAAGATTAAAGGGGTTCACAGCAGAAACAAGCAAGCAATAGAAGTCAGAACAATCGACAACTTGAAGTTATCAAAGCAAGAAGTCGACGATGAACTCTTAAAAAGATGTGATCACCTCCAGAAATTGAAAAATCAGCTCATCTATCAGAAAGAAGAACCACGGCTATTAATTGGACAAGACAATTGGGCTCTCATCGTCACAAGAAGACTCAAGAAAGGGAAGAAATCCGAACCTGTGGCTTCACTCACTAGCCTAGGTTGGGTTCTTCATGGATGTGACACCAGTTCAAATACACCAATCAAGTTTGTCAACCACAGCCGCTTGATAGAAGATAATACAGAAGCAATGGTACGACAATACTTCGATATAGAATCAATCGGAGTAAAACCAAACCGCCCGAGTAACGATGCTGACAAAAAGGCAATAGAAATCCTGGAGAAAACAACAAGAAGATTGCCTGACGGAAAATTTGAATCAGGCTTATTATGGAGAAACGAGCGAGAAACACTCCCAAACAATTACGGTCAAGCCTTTCGACGCTTGGTAAACATAGAGAAGAAATTAGATAAAGATGAGAACCTGAAGATAGCCTACGAAGAGCAAATAAACAATTTGATAAAAAACGGCTACGCAGAAAAGGCTCCATCCACTATCACACCTGGCAAGACATTCTACTTACCTCATTTTGCTGTAATACATCCGGTCAAGAAGAAGGCAAGAATAGTACTTGATGCAGCTGCGAAGTATGAAGGAAAAAGCCTCAACGATGCCTTGTTACCAGGACCAGACCTACTCCAATCTCTATTCGGAGTACTGATAAGATTCAGAGAAGGACCTATTGCTGTAGTAGCAGACATCAAGGAAATGTTTCTCCGTATCCAAATCCGAGAAACTGACAGAGACTGTCTACGATTTTTATGGCGAGGAAGCGAACGAAAGGGAAAACCACAAGAATACCGTATGAAGTCAGTTATATTTGGAGCGACGTCATCACCATCAACTGCAATCTATGTTATGAACAAAAATGCTGAAGACTTCAAAGAAGAATATCCAGCTGCAGTAAAAGCCATCAAGAAGAACCATTATATGGACGATTATTTGCAGAGCTTCACCACTATAGGAGAAGCCCGAGAAACATCAAGTGAAGTACAGTATATTCACTCTAAAGCTGGATTTCATTTGAGAGGATGGGGAAGCAACAAACCTGAAATATTAGAAAGCTTGCAGAATCAACCACAAGAAGATATAAAAGATTTCTCGCCAGAAGAGAAAACTCTCGGTCTCAGATGGCTCATCAAAGAAGATGCACTGGCGTTCAACATTGGTTTTCGCAACACATCGCCAGAACTTCTCAGTGGAGAAACCACACCTACCAAGCGAGAAATAGCTAGTGCTGTTATGTCTACGTTTGATCCAATGGGTTTCGCCACACCTATTCTCATTCAAGGAAAGAAACTTATTCAAGATATATGGCGAACGAAGATTGATTGGGATGAGAAAATTCTACCCGAACAAGAAACTTTGTGGCTTAAGTATGTGAAAGAAGTGTCTACATTGGTAGATTTGAAGATTCCAAGATGCTTATCTCCATATCAAAAGAAAGGACAGCTTCACACCTTCACAGATGCAAGTGAAGAAGCTTATGCCGCTGTAGTCTACTGGAGAACTGAAGAACCTCACATTCACATATCATTGGTTGCCGGTAAAGCACAAGTATCTCCAACGAAACCAATTTCGATTCCAAGTTTGGAACTTCAAGCTGCATTATTGGGAAGCAGATTAGCAACTTCAGTAGAAAAGGAATTTGATTTAGAAGTGACTAATAAGACGTTCTGGACAGACTCAAGCACCGTGCTTCAATGGCTAAAGGCAGATCCTCGGAAATTCAAAACCTTTGTGGCTCATCGTCTTGCAGAAATTGAAGAACTGACAAATCAACAAGATTGGCGTTGGGTTCCCACCAAAGACAACCCAGCCGATGATGCTACTCGAGGAACACCTAAAGAATTCAGCAAAAATGCGAGATGGTTTAAAGGTCCTACCTTTTTATACGAAGATGAACAGAAATGGCCTACTAAACGTTTCGATACCAGAGCTATTGAAACAGGAGAAGAAAAGAACATTCAAATTGTCACTTCAATCTCAAAAACTTCACTGAATACACCAGATCCGGAACGTTTCTCAAGCTGGTCACGATTACTCAGGAGCTCAGCTCGTGTGTTCCAATTCATCGACTTGTTAAAAGAAGGATTACAAAGAAAACAAGTCCATGCAATCAAAGAAAAGGATTGGAAACCACATAAGCCTACTGCCATAAAGAAGCTTAACATTGCGCTTCCTCCTACTAAACCCGAGAAACCGTTCAAGCTGCTTAGAGAAGAACACATCAACAAAGCGAAGAAAGAATTATTTAAGTTGAGTCAATTAGAAAGTTTCCCAAGAGATATATATTGTTTGAAGAACAATAAGCAGTTAGAAAATACGAGCAAACTCAAAAAGATCGACGTCTATATCGATGAAAACGATATTTTAAAACTAAGAACAAGAACTAAGAAGATTTGTATTGAAGAACAAAATCAAAATCCAATAATATTAGATGGGAAACAAAAAGTCAGTCGACTCATCATCGAGTATTATCACAAGAAATTTTTTCATGGCAATACAGAAACTGTGATAAATGAGATTAGACAGAAATATTGGATTTTGAGTCTTAGAACTACAACTCGAGGAATAATACATCGTTGCCAGTGGTGTAGGGTACATAAAAACGTACCTCAAATACCACCTATAGGAGATCATCCAGTGGAACGTCTGCAGCATCATCAACACCCCTTCACCTGCTCAGCTGTCGATTACTTCGGCCCAATGCAAGTAACTATTGGACGCAGAACAGAAAAGCGTTGGGGAGCACTCTTCACCTGCCTTACAACAAGAGCAGTTCATCTCGAATTGTCCAATTCTCTCAGTACTAGCTCTATGATCATGGCCTTGCGTCGAATGGCAGCCAGAAGAGGAACACCCAAAGTCATCTATAGTGACAATGGAACGAATTTCGTTGGAGCCCACCGAGAATTGGAAGAAGCGGCAGCTCAAGAAGGCATCAAATGGAAGTTCATACCAGCTGGAAGCCCAAGTACGGGGGGAGCCTGGGAGCGGATGGTGAGGACTGTTAAAACAGCATTAATGGTCGTATTACAATCACGTTCACCGCCCGAAGAAGTTCTTCACACGCTACTAGTAGAAGTGGAACATATAGTGAATTCTCGTCCACTCACACATATCAGTATGGACCCCAACGACGAAGAAAGTCTAACTCCAAATCACTTTCTTCTTGGGAGATCTTGTGGAGCCGCTACACCAGGAGAATTTGTAGACAGAGATCTCACCGGCAAGGCGAATTGGAGGACAGCGCAACGACTAACGGACCATTTCTGGCAAAGATGGATTAAAGAATATTTACCCATCTTAAAACCCAGAAATATGCATGGAAAACCAACCACGGACCCTCGAGTTGGAGACATCGTCCTTATGGATGCATCATTACCTCGTAACACATGGCCACGAGGAGAAGTACAGCAGGTGTATCCAGGACCAGATGGACGAGTAAGGATATTGGACGTGAGGACACCAGGAGGGATACTACGCCGATCGACTCGCAGAATCATCACCCTGGTACCAGCAGCCACGCCGCAACCTCAAGATGGAGAGCTTCGCACTGCGGGGGAGACTGTTAGCGACGTGTCAAAAATTGATAACAATTAATTTTAGATTAGAACTAGGTTTCCTATTCGATTGAATTAGTAATAAGTACTTATATTAGGGCTAAATTTCCTATTAGTTTAAATTAGTGCTTGTATAAATGCTAGGTTTCCTAAGTTAGTGCTTGTAAGAAAGACTTAAGTCTTCTATTTTGTCTAAATTAATAGTTATAGAGCTTATTGTATTAGAGAAGTAGCGAATAATAGGGTAGGGTATCGAAGCAATACCTTAACGAAAACCTATGAAGGTTTTTTGTAAATAACTTTATTATTTATTGGTCTTTTTTGATGAAACAAATTGTAAATTGTAAAGAAATTATTACTCTATGAGTAAAAAATAAGTCTCATGTTAAAACTAAATGCCAACATACTGAAAAAGGGAAAAAACAGTTACTTTTTCTTAGAAAGAGATAGAGCTATAAGATAAAAAGAGATGTATAGAAAACAGTAACGTGTGCAACAGTCCAAAGTCCAATTAGTGCCGTGTGCCATTTCTCGGCTTTCTTATTGGAAGAAATTCCCAGTCAAAATGATATAAATAAAACGATGCTCAGTATGACGGCATTCAGTTCACTACCAGCAGTCCAGCAGTATTAGTAAGAAGAATAAAGGAACAATCAAGAAGTAATAGTGCTTTTAATATCAAGAAGTCTTGAAGCAAGAAATCCCTGCTGGGAAAAGGCCTCCAGTACTAGGCATCCCTCGTCTAGCCTGCTGGCCCGACCCCTCTCTTCATACAGTCCTACTAGGCAGTACGGACGCTTCCAGGCAGAAATTCTGCTCCACCGACGCCGCTACCGCCAACACCGCCGACGCCGCCGACGCCACTACCTACCAGGCTGCTACCCGGCGGCCGACGCTCCGCTACCTAGCCGCTACCCGGTGACCGCTGCACTCTGCTGTAACGTTACCTACTGCCAGCCCCCGAGAAACATTATCAGTAGGTGAAATACCATGATAAACCGACCATTTTTGGGAGTATAGTAAAAGGCGACGGTACCGTATATTTAGTTGTATTACTGAAATTGGTCGTATATTCATTTATTTTTGCGGTACATTCGTACACTGAAGTGTTGGCATCCTTACTAATATTATAAATGCGAAAGTGAGTTTGTTTGTTTGTTACGCTTTCACGCCGTAACTACTGAACCGATCATTATGAAATTTTGCATACAAGTTCTTTGGAGTACGGAGAAGGACATAGGCTACCTTTTATCCCGGGAAAAAGTACTATTACCGAGGGATTGACATTGACGCGGGCGGAGCCGCGGGCGAAAGCTAGTTTATAAATATAATCTTTATTTCTTCATACGAGAGTGTAGAATACAGTTTGTGTACGTATGCGAACATGAGGATGAGTTTTTAATGCACAGGCATATATTCTTGGTTTTATGCCTTGGTTCTATACATAGGTAGGTACAGATATATAATATATATTATCACCATATTTATTTCTTTCGAGTAATAGGTACGCTAGGCGTTTACAAAATACCTATTTAGAAGAATAAGAAAAATCTTTTACTTTTTGAAGGCTTCCGGATTCCCGTCTTGTTTATTATTTGTTATGTAAGTTTAGGTATAATATAAATTAATAGTTATTTCATTTGCAAACTGTAAATTACAAATCTCATTATTGGATAACAAAACCAAAAAGATTTTTTTTTTAATGTGACGCTGTATACACTTGGTTTAAATCATTGTATTATGTGCGCGACCGAGACGAGACGAGACGTCAACACAAAAAAGATCAACTGTCGTAGTATTCACTCTAGACATTTGGTCGATCCCGCAGGAGTATCGCAGACCGCTCTGCAGCAGCGCCATCTAAATATCAGTTTCTGAACTAAACACTAAGTTTACTCCACTCATAACTCTGTAAATATACAGCAATTTTTAACTCATTATTTATTTTAAATTAGGACATTTAGTTAGTGGTAAATAATATGCTAGTATTTCATACTATGTCTCATTCATAATTGGCGATTTTAAGTGTCAAAGGGAAAGAAAAGAATGAGTTTACCACTTAAATATACAGAGGGCGTTTACTAATATTGTAAAGAAAGTATCAACCCCATGAATGCACTCTCCCTCCTTATCAGCGTTGCTAAATGCTGGTCAGTGACTCATTCTTGTCATGGCCACAAACTAGTTAGAACTTGAGATCCCTGTCAAAGTAATATAAATGTACAGATCTATAATTTTATTCTGTGTTCTGAGAAGTGAAATATGAGCTTTATCGTATACCTATATGTGGTGGGTGTGATAACTTGAGTGAGTATAGTGAAGAAATTAAAAAGACCCAATATCTACATGGTGAGTTTGTTTGACACCTACATGGGCCCAGTGAGCCCATGGGCACAGCTCTGCTTTATACTTTATTTCCGCCTTTCATAGACTACTTTTGTAGGAACAACTTTACCTCGAGACAATCTATGATAGACAATATAAAATTCTGAATGCTTCACTTCGAAGTTAAAAAAAACACTTGAATTTAACGATGTACACGACTGTACTATTTTACGTGAATACTACTGCTGATTTAGGATGGTTAGCAATATATACTGTAGCGTCGCTTTTTGCTGTACTCCCGAAAATGGTCGGCTTACTATGGTATTTCACCTACGGTTATATATTTAATTATATTTCTTAAACTACTGCGTGTATTAAGCTGATATTTTGCAAACTTATAGTTAACTTACCCTTACAAATAGTTTGATAGCTGTCGACTTCCGAACTAATGGAAAAACTGGTCAAATCGGCTGTCGAAATTCCTGGCGACCTAGATATGGTTCTTTTTCTCATAACTAATTTAATACTTAAGATTTCATATTGATACTTACCTGGGCATTGTAGGCAGTCATAAGGTACAAACTAACGTCAACAATTAGTTTGTAGGTCCTATATTTAAAGTACAGGAGTTAAAATACCTGATTTCATATTTTTATTTTTAATCCTTCAATGGTAACATTTTTATAAATTCTGTTTATACAGACATGACCTACAAATTCATAACAGTGTAAGTAAAAAAAATCAAACTCCCACGTCGTGCCGATTATGAGATCCAGCAATCGACCAAACGTTACCCCAGCAAAAATTTGAATATCGCAAAAGTCTGGAGACGTACAAATTCTATTTATACAAGTACATTTACAGCACATCAACTACTAATTATTGTATTAACTTTCATTCGGATCCGAGAAAATTTTTTGCTGGCGTAACGTTTGAAATGTCATCCCAGCAGAATCTGATTTTAATTAATATCTCAAAAATTAATGGACGTACAAATTTAAAACTTTCAACTACATTTACACGACGTGACCTACTAATTATCTAGCAATATTACGTTTTGATATTCAGTACTTTTTTGCTGGGGTAACGCACACGGTCGTGTGCAAACGTGAACGCGTAAGCACTAGTACTTACTCCGTGGCTGTCGCCGTCGCGGCGGCGAGTCTTTTGACAAAAAAAAACTCGTTTTCCAATTTGGGGGTTAATTACCAAGTCCGTAAGTATATACCTACCTGTTTGGATCATGCAATATAAGAAGATGTTGGTAAAGGGGGTGTGGGACATGGACCTTGGAGTAATTGGGAATGGTAAATCGTAAGAATGGTACCAAAGATGCGTTTATTGTGAGTATACCTAGTTAGTTGCAAAACTTCTGAAAAATTCGGAATAATTCCGGAATACTTCTGGGAAAGTCTTTACATCAGAATAATTCAAAATAAATGTAATTAAGATTTTATTTATTTTGCTGAAAAATCATATTTTGTATCGGTCGACGCGATCGTCGAACGCTGCCGCGCGCCGGCCGCCGCTGCCACGAGTCTAGCTAGACATATCTCGACGTGCAGGCGATAGCAGTGCGGGGTGCGGTAAGAGGGGAGATGCTCCCCGGAGAAGTTTTCACCCGCGCCAAAGAATATATACGCTACACCCGCGCGAGAAAGATTCGTACCCCTATTATTTTTATACGTCCATGACCCCTATGGAATGTTTCCGAATATTTCGCCAGAATAATTCAACGGGAATAAACGCGTTTGATTGTGCTTTGGTGAGTTAATTATTGTACAGTGGCACATACGTAAGTAAAATATAACTGTTAATTTTATGATACGTAAATGGGATAGATTATATGTTAACATTTTATAAATAGATATGTTGCCTGCGATTATCAGGATTTTTGTTCATTGTTTTATGTAGGTACCTACTTATTTAGAAATGTAACGCAACCAACCCAAACTGCCATGCTGGCGTGACGTCACAGCTCGCCCCACCCTGCCCGCCATACCGTCGTTGCGTTCACCGCCTAGAGAAAGACACACTTCTTGCTGAGCAGCCGAGCGATCAACATAGGCGTAGCTACATATTGTGATGCATTGTGTTGAAATTGTCCCTAGTGGATTAAAATGCCCATTGTTATGCGCCAGCTGCTTTGTTTTATAAAAAATCCTGATCGTCAGTGACCGCTCCAGGTCTCTCGCGTTTTACAAATCAAATGCTATTTTCATAAATGTCCGTTGTGGAATAAAAAACCAGACCTACTACCTACCTATTTGTTTTTTTTAAAAGGGTTACCTACCTATTTGTTTTTTTTAAAAGGGTTACCTACCTATGTTTTTGGTTAGTTTGTACGCAGCGCGAGTATTCGTGAGTCGCGTAGGTAGTTATTAATCATTACTACAATACATCCCATGCGAAATATCTTGGCACCTGGGGAGTTAGCTCACTCCTCCGTGCTTTGGAAGGCACGTTAAGCCGTTAGTCCCGGTTGTCATAATTGATGGCAGTGGACAAGCTAAGTCAGATGCCTTTAGGCAGCTTTAAAAATTTGACACCGGTGTTGGCTGCTTACACACACGAAAAGAAGAAGCTGACTCTCCCTTTAAACGCTTTAATGCGTATAATTAGCCCAGTCAATAAAAACAAATAAAGGCAAAACTTGCAAGAAACACGTTTTGATTCGGTTTTCAAAAAGTACCTGTTATAGGTACTTAGAACAGGTTTAGGTATATTAACCGACTTTAAAAAAAGGAGGTTATGAGTTGGACCATATCTATTCGTATGTAGGTATGTATGTTTGTCCGCGATTATTTCCGAAACATAAGACTAATTTAGATCGATTGTTTACCCCCGAATTTGAGCGAAATCGTTAGAGCCGTTTCCGAGATCACAGAAATATATTTATATATACATATATATATAAATAAATATTCAAGAATTGCTCGTTTAAATAGGTAGTTAGGTCGATTTTCTTTGTAATTTTTGACAATGTGGAAATATTCCCAAAGTTTCGGAATACTTTAGAATACTTCCGAATAATTCTACGGGAATTGTATGGAATTTTTCCCGCCAGCATCTATAATTGTGACAAACACAAATAAACAACAAGTATAAGAATATGTACAAGTATAAAGTAATTAAATTAAGAGTTTGATAAAATAATACTAAAAATAATGGTCAAATGGCACACGCGACGAGAACTCAATGGTTCGGGTGCGTATTGTTTGATATAATAATAAATTATATATTTTCATTTCAATAAATATCAAAAGATATAACGTTAACGTGACATAATATTTACTGATTATATTATTAAAAGCTATCATATTCATAACATTTTCAATCCGAAAAGCATAAACCCATTTTTTATATTGACTTTTTTATAACTAGATATCACCTGTTATACAACTTGTGCAGTATACATGCCAAAATGAATACTATTTAAAAAGAATACTATTTAAAATAAATATCAATCAAAATCCATTGAAATCAAAACGTATATAAATAAAAAAAAAAGTACGAAGGTTAAACAATAAATATACACAAAACAACAAATCAAATCACGCAGATTGAGCGACAATTTGTGAACTTACTGTGTCGTGGCCCACGACACAGTAAGTTCACAAATTTTTCATTAAAGCGTTTAAAGGGAGAGTCAGCTTCTTCTTTTCGTGTGTGTAAGCAGCCAACACCGGTGTCAAATTTTTAAAGCTGCCTAAAGGCATCTGACTTAGCTTGTCCACTGCCATCAATTATGACAACCGGGACTAACGGCTTAACGTGCCTTCCAAAGCACGGAGGAGTGAGCTAACTCCCCAGGTGCCGACACATTTTCTACTCGTTCTTCTTCCTATGAATCTCTTTTTCCATCTTTGCCATCTTCACCACTTTCTTAGAGCGCGAAAACGTTCCTTCACCACTTTCTTCTATAGCCGAATCCGATACCGAGACACTTGCTTTGAACCCAACTGTGAATGTTGTGCAGGAGGCAACTGACGCCAATAAACCTGTACCCATCACAGCTGGCCCACGTGTGCGCTTGAAATGGTCTGATGATATGAACATTTTTATCATGCGCACATACTTTAAAATTACTAGTTTAGAGTCAGACAAAAGATCATACCTTTCAGAACTACATAGTCAATTTATTCAAAAGTTCCCTGAAATGAAAGTTAGTAGACAGAGAGTTGGCGATCAGAGAAGAGTCATAATTAATAACAAGCTGCTAAGTACAGTTAAAATAGATGAAATACGAGCTGAAATTCAAACTGAGTTAACATTAGTCCCTGGATCAACTAGAACTCCTTTAACACAAGATTCCCAACGAATGCGATGGAGCAATAAGATAAATGAGTCAATAGTCCGAGGTTACTTCATCGTCACTGAATTGGAAACAAATACAACAGCATATAGACCTAGACTACATCAATATGTTACAACTGAAAATCCCGAAATAGCCCAAGTATCAGAACAAAGAATTGCTGATCAACGTAGAGTCATCCTTAATAACAAAATGATTAGTGAAACACGAATACAACAAATACGCGATGAAGTAGCCCAACAATTAAACATACAGAATAATAGTTCCATGTTGACCCAAACAACAGCAGAACTGACCGATTCTACTCCGTCAAACATATCAGACGATTTAAATCAAAATACGATTCCATATGTACTTACTGGTTTACTTGACACCGAAATTCACACTACTTCATACTCACAATTAGACGACATTACTATTGCACAACTGAATGAAATAGAAAATAAATATAACTCTACTTTCGATAAATTTAAAGACACAGGCCCAACTCAGAAACCATACATACCCAAACAAAAAAGTTCGAAAAAATTTACCCGAATAGTTCATCTTATTAACAAATTTATTTTACCAAAATATTTGAACAATGATGACGATTTCTTAATATTTCATCATAAAATGTATAGCGCCGCGTATACAGCAGCTATTCTTAATGGGTCAAAAATATCCGACACAAATGATGGCCCAAATTACACAAAACGTGAACCTGCTTGGCAAAAACGTCTTCAACAAAAAATAGAAGACTTACGAAGTAAAATAGCATTACTCACTGAATATATTAATGGCAATAGAAGTCTAGAGATACAAAACATAGTAGAAGCTATAAAAAAATAGTATAAAACCCACAGTAGACATGAACAAGACAATACAGACTTAACGCAGTTCCTAGATACTTTTAAACAAAAACTCAGTGCTCTTGCAAGCAGGTTACGGCGATATAAAATGACTACACTTCGAAAATCACAAAATAAACAATTCTATCGTAATGAAATATCATTTTATCGGTCACTCAATCAAACTGTTAGTGAAATAACACATTCTTCCCCATCACAAACGGACGCGCATACATCATCTACAGCCACACAGATACACTCTCATACATCACCTAGTTACCCTCATTCAACAACTGCACACTCGGCAGCTGAATTGCAGAATTCTTGGTCCAATATTTGGTCTAAACCAGTTGAACATAAAGTAGATAAGTGGATGGAGGAAGATAAAGAAAAATTTGCCCACATACAGGAAATGACTTTAGATATGATTAGTTTAGATCTCCTTCAATCAATAATAGCCAAAACACATAACTGGAAAGCAACTGGTTCAGACAAACTTCATAACTACTGGTTCAAGCGATTCACCTGCATACATCCACTTTTACTCACTCATATCAATAACTTTATAAAATCACCAGAAACAATGCCACTTTTCTTATCAGTGGGTATTACTTATATGTTACCTAAAAATCTTACCGAAACTGGTGACCCAGCAAACTACAGACCAATTACGTGCCTCCAAAATCTATATAAAATAATTACATCTTGTATATCTCATCTCATATATAATCACGCCCAAAATAATAGTATTTTAGCAGATCAGCAAAAAGGCTGCAGGAAGTTCAGCCAAGGCTGCAAAGAACAACTAACTATAGACGCAGTTGTTTCTAAACACGCCATTAGAAAAAAAAAAATATCTATTCTATGTACATTGATTACAAAAAAGCATACGACTCAGTCCCACATTCTTGGCTTATATATATTTTACACCACTACAAAGTTAATTCCAGAATCGTCCAGTTTCTCCAACATACAATGCAAAATTGGACCACGAAGCTACATGTTAACCAAACTGAATCAGATTTTATAAAAATACAAAGAGGCATATTCCAAGGGGATTCGCTAAGCCCACTTTGGTTCTGCTTAGCTTTAAATCCGCTCTCATACTTGCTTAACAATAGTAATAACGGTTACAAAATCCCCCACGAAGAATCACACTATACCTTGTCGCATTTGCTATACATGGACGATATTAAATTATACGGCAGTAGTTTAACAGAGTTAAATAATCTAGCTAATATTACAGAAAAATTCTCAAGTGATATACATATGACCTTTGGCATAGATAAATGTGGCATTCTTGCTATTGAAAAAGGAAAAATAGTTAATAATACTTACCAGCTAGCTACAGGAGAGCATATTGACTCTATTGATGATACAGTTGGATACAAATATTTAGGATTTTACCAAACGCGACAAATAATTGAAAAAACAGCCAAATTAAACATAATAAATAAATTCAAAACTAGGTTACATAAAATATTAAATTCGCAGTTAAATTCTAAAAACACCATCAAAGCAATAAATACTTTTGCCATACCCACCCTCACTTACTCATTTGGTATCATCCACTGGTCACAAACGGATCTTAAAAAGCACCAGAGAATAATCAGTACGCACATGACAAAATACAGAAAGCATCACCCTAAGTCTTGCATACAACGACTGACACTCCCAAGACAGGAAGGCGGCCGAGGGATCATAGATATTCAGAATCTCCCAAAAAAACCATGCTTCGTTCATTCTTTCACACTCAACATTCTTCTTCTTCTTCTTCTTCTTCTTCAGCCCATTGTCACCCAATGCTGAGTGTAGGCCTCTAATAATGCACGCCATTCTCTTCACTCAACATTCATCCTTACATAAAGCCATAGTTCAGACAGACGCAAAATATACACCACTTAATCTCAAAGACTACTCAAAACAATGCAACCAAAGTATGACAACACCACAAGAAAAGATTGAGGCATGGCAGCAGAAGTCTCTACACGGCAGACATCGCCACGACCTTATCAACCCAAACGTCGACAAGACAGAGTCGAACGCGTGGTTGAAGAGGGGTGAACTGTTTCCTGAGACTGAGGGATTTATGCTGGCTATCCAGGATCAAATAATTAACACAAGGAATTACCAAAAACACATAATCCGTGACGTTAATCTTCGATCCGATCTCTGTAGGCACTGCCATAGTTCGTCAGAAACCATACAACACATAACAGGAGCATGTAGATCAATATCACAAACAGACTATAAACACAGACATGACCAAATTGCAGCCATAGTTCATCAATATCTAGCCCTTAAACACAAACTTATTCAGGACAAAACTGCTTATTACAAATATACACCTCAGATCATCCTTGACAATGCGCAATATAAAATGTACTGGGATAGGACGATTATTACCGACAAAACCATTCACCACAAACCACAATAGACCAGATATAACTCTCCACGACAAACAAAATAAAACAGTTTATCTTATTGACATTGCAGTTCCAAATACACACAATCTTACTTCCACACACACCGAAAAACTCAGCAAGTATACAAATCTCGCCATTGAGATTAAAACTCAATGGCGAGTTGAAACCGTAAAAACTATTCCGATTATTATTTCCAGCACTGGTGTTATCCCTAAAACCTTACATAACAGTCTTAGCAGCTTACAAATTCACCCCCTTACGTACCTCCTACTGCAGAAAGCTGCAATCCTAAACACTTGCAGAATTGTCAGAAAATTCCTCTCGCTTGAGTAAATTAGTAGGTAGGAAAATATTTTTGCTTGGCCAAAAGCCCGTAAAAATATTCAAATCCCCTGAAAAGGGAGTAAAATATATAATAATAAATATACAATACATAATAATAATAATGAAAACATTTTATAGTAAATTGTAACAGTGGTTAAGTGTAAGATGTGTTATTTTTGCGAGTGTGGTGTGTAAATTGTGTAAGTGTGGCGTGAATTTAGCAGGGTTAATTATATACGTTAAAAACAAAAAATCGGGTCAAGTTCTATCCATGGCATTGAATTAGAAAAACTATGGAAGCGTAACTCTCATACAACTAACGATCCATCAGTCCCATTTACGCAAACAAACAAAACTCAAATCACAACGAAAAACTTACGCAATCACAACGAAAAATAGACGAAGCTTGTTTGCGATTGGCCGCGTCAAGGACACGGGGCGGTGTCAACATAATCTTATGAACGCTATGGTGTCAACATAGCGGAGTAGTTATGTTACTTCAGTGTCACTTTTCGATCTTTCCTTGCGTTTAACTACACAAGAAGTATTTTTTTCTTAATTCGTTAAGGATTCGCCGATGTTCACAAAAAAATTGTCGTTAAATGCTTTTATCGATGCGTCCTTCCGTCACGGAGCGCGTGGCTACAGTTCGCGAAAAGATATACCTTTTAAGCCCCGCCCGCTTTGATCTACTTTGTGTGGTGTCAGTTTTTGAACGCAATGCTGCTTCGTTTTTCTAATAGTTTTTCTAATTCAATGATCCATAGTATCTAGGTGTATGACGAAAAAATGTAGACGTCCCAACAAATTTTATTGGGTTTTTCTTTTCTATTTCCATTATAGATTCTGATACCAATATTTAACATTTTTACGAGGATTATAAAAGGTGTGGTTCCAAAACATATGTAACAAGTGGATTTGACTAGCTCCGTGGCGCAGCGGTCAACATGCCTGCCTGCGACACGGAGTGACCGGGTTCGATCCTCGGCCAGGTCAAGATGGAAAATGATCTTTTTCAGATTGGCCTGGGTCTTGTATGTTTATCTATATATGTATTTGTTATAAAATATAGTATCGTTGAGTTAGTATCCCATAACACAAGTCTTGAACTTACTTTGGGGCTAGCTCAATCTGTGTGATTTGTCCGTATATATTTATTTATTTATTATAAAAAAAAATAAAGAACCTTTTTCGCAGTTTATGTTCGCCATATATTTTTTTGAAAACGTCACAGCGTTTGAGACTCCAAGAGAGAATACGAATCTAATGATACCTCGCACTTTTAAATCGGGCTAGCCGTTCAGGCTACATACGCGCGAAAAACATTACCCTCCATCTGGGTAGGTCAGGCGAGTATAAAAGTAAAATTAACAAATGGTGATGTAACAAAAATAATAATACAATAAACTTACATTTTAATTACATCTAGTAAGATCCGTTTGAATTTATCATAATGTTGCTTCAGACCTCCAATAGGTTCCCCCGATTTTTCAATTTTGATAGGATATAGGGATGCTGAAAACAGAGATCAATTTAGAGCGCGCAGTTATTTTAGGACAAAGTAGTTTGACATATGGAAATCATAGTTTATCATAGTTTTATTACATTTAAATGGGACTAGTTTGAAAGCATATCCTTTTAAACATCAAGGAATATTTAAAATCGGTTCAGAAATATCGGAGCTATGCGATAACAAACATACAAAAATCCAACCGAATTTAACATAGTTCTAGTAAACATAGTTCTAGCCGATGATAAATAGGTTGCACCTAAGTTTAACCACTGATGTGCGGCTGCACCTAGTTCTAGCCACTATGATGAAGGCTATACCTAGTTCTAACCGAAGATAGGTAGAAAACACCTAAGTCTAACCGCATGTGCCCGGCTGCACCTAGTTGTAGCCGGCTAGAACTAGGTGTATCCGCACTTCGCCTATTAGTCGTAACATAAATATAGAATAGGAAATACAAGCTAAACAAAGCTCATAAACATCAATGAGACCTCTCCAACCCGTCTGGCCAGCGAGGAGAGTGTAGGCCAAATCCTCTGTCTGCTCTGGTCAAGTATGGCTCCGGTAGTACAGAGAGGGTCATGCTCCTGCAGTGGAGACTAAAAAGACCTGATGATCATGATAAGTAAAATGTACTTGGTAGTGCACGTGGTTTATTCGTCCAAGACTGGTACTTACCAAAATAAAGCAGGTCGAATACCACCAGATACACTATTTTCATTTCTGTTGACAAAAATTGAAAAAATAATTACAATATGTAATTTATTTTGTGTACAGCGTCTAGGCGGTCCCACTTGATATTCAGTTAATATGACAAGTAAATTTTCTTTACATGCTCAGAAATGTAGGCTTTATTGTAGTAAAAAGAAGACACGAAGTTTGTAATTCGTGGCTGGTGTATTACTTTACCGGCCTAGGCCAGGAAAGTAAGTATGAAAACTCATTCCTGGCCGCTGCTCAAAACTTTTTAATTAATCTGTGTAGGTAACTTGTACTATGTAACTTATCATACAGCCAATGGCTACCACATTGTAAAAAAATGCACTCATCGAGCATTAAGTATATGAATATGAAAATAATTTTATTAAAATGTTGGTATAAAATTATACAAAAATATGCCAATAATAAAAAAAACGCGGGACAGCAAATTTATATGGTATTACATTTTTTGGGTAAAATATGACTGGACTGTATGGGCTATGTTTCCTTAGCACTAAATGACAATTAAAATTAAAAAAGAAAATAACGGGGAAATGTACTTTTAGATTATTTTCGGCGGACTGCAAGGTTGTTTTTTTTGGATTGTTTT
This sequence comes from Elegia similella, assembly GCA_947532085.1. NCBI lineage: Eukaryota > Metazoa > Arthropoda > Insecta > Lepidoptera > Pyralidae > Elegia > Elegia similella. The sequence goes on from OX383939.1 coordinate 2,217,040, forward strand.
GCAGATTGCTTCTAGTGGATTTTATAATGTAATATCGGTGTAATTTGGTGTTATAAATGGCTATGTTTGTGAACAATGTGTGGACTAACTAAAATATATGTATAGTGTCATGGTGCGGCTGTGATGCAGATTTAGAGATTTACATAGCGGGCTGGTGGTCACTCACGTTACTGCGTGATATGATCAAACCAAAGGATTCGTGGGAATTGTCGCCAGGAGCTCCGTCTAATCAACGAAATGAATTACACCATCATTTCTTTAATAAAACGTTGAAAAATATGAAGGGCTAAAAGGCATAGAACGCCAAATGCCGTAAAACACATATGAAAATAAAAATGTACATAGTTTAATCTTTTTTTTTTTTACAACTCATTTATATTCAGTAGTACCTACGTCTTTCATTATTTCCTATTATTTATTGAGAAAAGCACAATACATGCCTTTGCCAGGAATCGGGTTGCCGGACTCGTATATATTGAAAACTCCACTCGTCCGGCAATCCCTTACTTCCTGGCCTCTGCAGTAAGGTACTATTATTTCACACTTCATTTTCAATATCAATTTAATTTCCACATTTTTTATGAAAACTCCCTCACCCATTGAAGTCGCCAACTTAGCCATACGGATCATTTTAAATTGTGACTAGTCATATATTTAAGTCTATAAGGAATAAATAAATAAGGAAGTCCAATAGAAAGTCCCAACTAATAAGTAGAAAGCTACTTCTTCTTTTTTTATCTTTGCATACGCAGATCATTTTTATTTGTAACTAGCTGTTGCCCGCGGCTCCGCCCGCGTTAATGTCGTTCCCTTGGGAACAGTAGAAATGATAAAAAATCCATACAAACCCCTCCCCCTTTGCTTTTTCCCCTTAAGGGGGAATTTAATACATTTCACCTGCATAGATATTTTTTTATTGTAATGGAGAACTTATATACTTATTGTCATATTTCTAAGTCTAAAAATAAAAAATTTACCCCTTCAAGGGAAAATGTTGTCTGGTTCACCTAAACAGATCTTTTTTTAATTTTAATTGAGAACTTGTGTACCTACTTTTAAACTTCTAAGTCCAGAAATTAGAAAATTCCATATTAACTTCACCCCCATTGATTTCCTAAAAACCCTTTCTTAGTGCTCATTTACATCATAAAAAGAATCCCTGTGCCAAATTTCAAGTTTCTGGGCACAGTAGTTTCGGCTGTGCGTTGATATATAAGTCAGGTTTGCCTTTGGCCCGCGGCTCCGCCCGCGTAAGTGTCGATTTCTCAGGAACAGTAGAATTACCTACCCGGAATACATTAGTTCATGACTTTCAATGAAACACCTTAATATTGAATAACTTCAAAAACGGAAAGTTTCATACTAACTTTGCATCCCCGTTATACCCCCTTAAAGGATGATTTTTGAGAAAAGTATTTTACTCGTGTTTCATGCCTTTCAGGAAAGAACCTTCATGCTGAATTTCATTCGACTAACTTCAAAAATGGCAAAGTTTCATGCTTACTTTGCACCCCTATTTTACCCCCTTAAGGGATGATTTTTGAGTAAAATATTTGACTCGTGTTTCATACCTTTCAGTAAAGAACCTTCATGCTGAATTTCATTCGAATAACTTGAAAAACGGCAAAGTTTCATACTAACTTTGCAACCTATTTTACCCCCTTAGGAGATGAATTTCCAAAAATCCTTATTTAGTGCTCCCCTACATTATAAAAGAAACCCCTGTGCAAAATTTCAAGTTTCTAACCCTTATAGTTTAGGCCCTGCGTTGATATGTTAGTCAGTCAGTCAGCTTCCCTTTTTTTATTAGTATGGATTATTATGGATATAGCCGTGTGGTATCCGGCAGAGTAGAATAGGACCATTCCAAGTCTTCCCGTGGATGTCGTAGAAGGCGACTTAGGAAATACAAGCTAAACAAAGCTTATAAACATCTAAAACACCTCTCCAACCCGTCTGGCCAGCGTGGAGAGTGTAGGCCAAGTCCTCTGGCTGCTCTGGCCAAGTATGGCCCTAGTAGTACAGAGAGGGTCGTGCTCCTGTAGTGGAGACTAAAAAGGACCTGATGATGATGATGATGATTATGGATAGTATGGATAGGTATAATGGTGTCGTATAATGATGATGCATTGACTTTGGATTTTAATTTTCTTATGTCACTTATTATTTTTATATCTATACTAATCTATACTATATACTATATATATATTAATATTATAAAGCTGAAGAGTTTGTTTGTTTGTTTGTTTGTTTGTTTGAACGCGCTAATCTCAGGAACTACTGGTTTAAATTGGAAAATTATTTTTGTGTTGGATAGTACATTTATTGAGGAAGGCTTTAATAATAATAATAATAATAATAACTTTATTCCAGAATTATAAGATACAATTCCATATTCACTAGATTAATTATAAACTATGTCAATGAAAATTAAAATAAGTTAGTTAATAAATAATAATAAGACTGATAATCATACACTATAAATCACACACAAACAAACAATTTATCTGATCTTTAGGCTATAAAACATAACGCTGCGACCAATAGGAGCGAAGCATCAATAAAAAATGTTTTGAAATCGGGAAAAAATTATTCATCGTTGAGGACATCCGATCCGACGCGTGCAATGCGTAAACGTAAACCGTTTACGCATTGCACGCGTCGGATGTCGGAGTTACTCAAAAAATGTGTATTAAAGAATTATTTCTATTTAAACGAACTAAAAAAACCGGCCAAGTGCGAGTCGGACTTGCGCCGAAGGGTTCCGTACCGTTATATAAAACGCTGTTCAAACGGCAAAACAATTATGTCTGTTGTATGGGAGCCCTCCTATAAGATTAATTTTATTTGTATTTAATTATTTATTTTTGACGTGAATATATAACTAAATATTCTGTGAATATTTAAAGCGTCTACCTGTTGCCGTTATCAATATCGAGCAAAAACAAGCAAAAAAAATCACGGTTATTGTGTGGAAGCCCCCTTAAATATTTATATAATTAATTTTTTTGTATTTTTGTTATAGCGGCAACAGAAATACATCATCTGTGAAAATTTTAACTGTCTAACTGTCACGGTTCATGAGATACAGCCTGGTGACAGACGGATAGACAAAAAGACAGACAGACAGACGGACATCAGAACGATATTAATAGGGTCCCGTTTTTATCCTTTGGGTACGGAACCCTAAAAAGACGAATGTACCATGATTCATAGAGCTCAAGTAGAAGCTCTAGATAGGGCTCTCAGAGATATTAGAAGCTGTGATAAAAAATAATGGGTAAGACACTGTTATTTTTGCTGGGGATTTTCGGCAAACTTAACCTACCTATAGTAAGAGGAACTAGAACACTCATTGTAAAGTCATGCCTTAAAAGTTCCCCATTGTGGAAGTTTGTTCATACCTTAAAACTATCTACGAATATGAGAGCACTGGGGGAGTTTTTATTTATTTATTAACAATTTTTTTCTTCAAAGTTACTTTTAATAGGAGACGGGAAAGTACCTCATTTAGAAAATAAAATTGAATTTGATCGCGATTAAGGTGAAAGAGTGACTAGCATTGAGGATCTAATATCGTAAGTTTACCCATAGATATAGGGCAATATTGGCGGCAAGAAACAGTAGTGTTGACGAAATTAACGACCTAATTTTAACTAAATTTCCAGGAGATATAATTACCTACACATCTATTGATAATGTAATGGATCAAGAAGACGCGCTCCATTACGCACAGGAATTTCTTAATACCTTAAACCAGAGTGGCCTTCCCCCATATTCCCTCAAGTTAAAAATAGGTGCCCCAATAATTTTACATAGAAATCTTAAACCACCAAATTTATGTATCGATCCTCCGTAATAACGTGATCGTTGCAATAGTTTTCACTGGTCCAGCTGTTGGTCAAACACTGCTTATACATCATTTTGAATCATTGGGATGCGAGATCCCAATGATTCAAAATGATGTACCTTTCAGTTTAAAAAAATTCAATTTCCAGTTAAGTTATCTTTTGTTGTAACAATAAATAAATCACAGGGGCAAACATTTAAACACGTAGGAATCGATTTACGTTAAAACTGCTTTTCACACGGCCAACTATATGTCGCGTTGTGAAGATCGGGTTGCGTAGAAAATCAATATGTTCTTCTGCCACAAGAAAAGCACTTTAAATTATATTCCTTTAAAAACGAATTAATCATAATAACAGAAATTGCCGCGGACGAAGTCGCGGGCAACAGCTAGTTGCTATATATATTTGCAGGCAAACTCATGCCTTGTGTTCATTCAAATGATGATAACTTATTTTTTAATGAACCGATTTTGATGAAACAAACTTTAAATGTTTTGCTGAGTTAAAACAAAGCAATTGGTGAAAGTTTGAAGTAAATCGGTTCAGTATTTTCTGAGATAATCGTGATCATACAGACAGACAGACAGACAGACAGACTGACAGACAAAAATTCCAAAAATTTTTTTTTGCTTTCTTTTATTCTTTTTAAGTGTCCCTCTATCCATATCAGTCAAAAATTCTAAATGTACAGACAAAATATTTTTACTGTTTTATTATATGTATTATTATATGTATAGATTATAATAATAATAATATAATAATAATCTTTTATTTGCGTAAAATATGGTACAAAAGATGATAAGGAAAATTACATTCATTAAAACTACTTAAAAAATATAATTATTTACAAATTATATAGTCTAGTCAGTATGTTTTGCAGGGACTATATAATTTGTAAATAATTATATAGTCCCTGCAAAACATACTGTCCCTGCTGCCCTAATAATAATAGAAAACATCTAATTTATAATGAGGACCTACACATTTATAGCAGAGGGCTATATTATTTCTGCCGATTTAGGGCGGGAAGGCGTTTTCGAAGTGAAATGAAATGAAATAGAATTTTATTCAAATTTGGATATCATGTATCTCTTTCTGAACGTCATATTATTATTTTTAATATTTGCAAAATCGATAAGCTACTAGCGTTTCGAAACGACCACTGCTGAGAAGAATACGCCGAAAGAAACTCAGTCCAGTATTGAAGTCCAAACCAAACACACTTATAACTAACAAAAACTTTTATCTGCGTGAGTTTCTTACACTACTCTGTTACGCATGAAATTTACAAGTACTTTGAATTATAAATAAATAGTGCAGAATATAATTATACCACAATACACTTAGACAACAAATTAGGTACGTTATTTTGGTCGTACGCGACGCGAGCAGCTGGGCTTGCTGGGAGAGGCGGTATCTTGGCTGACTGACTGTCTATGGAAATGGGCGTAACCCTTATTGCTCTCTCAATAAAAATCACTTTTAGTAATCGAAGACCAAATTTAGGATTCTTCATTACACTGACAAAGTTTGATTACATATAAACATCATGGATCTAAGAATAATCAGGATAGGACCTTGAGAATGTGGCAGAGAAGCAAATCACAATGTATGCAGACGTGTCGTGACACGAAATTCACGCACACATCGGCACTCAAATGGATGCAGGTTTTCCCCGGTCGAAATGTCAAACTCACGAAATGTCAAACTTGTACTTACCGCGAAGTTGGTGTGCCTTTTGAAACTCGTTGAAAATAAGCATAAAAACATAAAATAATGCCGAGCTGTGTGGTAAATGGGTGTAAAAATTATAGTAAACTACACAAAAAGTCCGACGATATCACGTATCATTGGTAAGTACAAACCTTTTGTTGTTTTCGAGACTATGTAAGTATTTCACTCAATCGCATATTTCCTTGGTTTAATTATACTATTTACACACACAACACCACACTTACTCGTATGTACGAATTGGTTGGTAACCTAAACACACGTTTCAACTACAATTTTAAATTAAACTAATATATGATTTTGTAATTTTCTTTGCGCCGCAAAAGTCAATGACCCGGTGACAGCGCAGCGCTGAGTCGGTCTGTCGGTGTTGCCAGAATATGATTTCAAGATTCCTGTTCTTTATTTTTAGTATAAAATTTTATTTTGTTTATTTTTTTAAGGTTCCCCATTCGTGATGCTTATGTAAAAAAATAATGGATCGATATTATTAGAAAAAATAGAAAGGATGCATCATGGGTACCATCAAATTATTCATTTGTTTGTTCCGAACATTTTAAAAATAGCAATTTTTATATGACAAAAGGAGCATATCGCCGGTTGATTAAGTTCGCGTGCCCAGAAAAGGTATGTTTCTTAATAATACTTTTACTCGACTTCAAAAAAAGGAGCAGTTCCAGTTGTATTTCATTTTGCATATTTTTACGTCATAACTCCATCATTTATGAACTAAATTTGGAAAATCGATGTATGTGTTGATGATAAATTTATGAAGTGAGATGATTTTGGAATCCAAGATGGCTGACATTACTTTTCATTTAAAGTCAACTTTATTGGCGTTTTGGAATTTTTTGGGATATCAACAAAAATGAAGTCATTTTCAGTTTTCAAGATGGCCATCACCATTATTTATGGAAATTCGACTTTGGTGACGTTTTCGGAGTATTTCGGGGTAAAACTGACGTCAATTTTGTGTTGGGACTCAAGATGACTGTCACTATTTTTTTTTTAAATATGACTTAGGTGTCGCTTTTGAGTTATTTTTGGGTGCATCACAAACAACACCTATGGGATGCTAAACAGGGGTGATATTTTCGAGGTATTTTGGCGTGTAGATCACACAAGTGGCGTCAATTTCGGAATCATAGTATAAAACAACGTCGCTTCCCGCTGTGTCCGTCTGTCCCTATGTATGCTTAGATTTTTAAAACTACGCAAAGGACTTTGATGCGGTTTTTTTTTATAGATAGGAATATTCAATGTTTATATTTTATACTTATATGTAAATGTGAAAGTATTTTATTATCATTTGCCGACGCCAGAATAAAAGATTTTAACTTTGAACAATTTGAATTTAATATTGTTGATTTATTGATGACACTAATAATCTATAGACGGATGAATCTATAAATCTGCAAAATTATAAAAAAGTAATTTTAAAATTTACCACCAATATAAGGCCTCGAGGGTTTGTTTTTCTGTAAGTAAAATTATATGTATTGTTATTTATTAACTTAAAACACAGTAAAATAAAAATGTTATCTATAATTTCGTTCTTTTATTCCTTTTATCAAGTTCCCCAAACGTCTAAGGTCACTCAAAGATGAGATTGATTCACAGTTGCCCTTCTGGATCATTATGTCTAAATTCATAATACTTCTCTGATATAGATGTTACATTTTGTAAAAAAAATATAAATAATATTAGTGCTACTAGGCATCAGTACCACTCACAATTTATTTACTCTTAATTATTGGGAAATTTTTGATGACAATGGTCACCCTATACTGCACACATGTAACCAAAGTTTGCTTCACTTTGACGTTCCTCACGCCCGGTCCATATTATTCTTAGGTCCATGATAAACATTTGATAATCGATATGGAATAAATATACATTAAAACCGCGATGAATCCCAGTCACAAACTGTATTACTTTATATAGTCTTTTTGTCACTTGCGATTAAAAAAACATAGAAAATTAATAAGAAAGATTATGACGAAACCCGTTTAAACATAAGGTTTGTGCTTTTACATTGTTTAATAAGGTCATAAATAATGATGTTTTACCCAACTTCGGCGAAGCAAAAGGAGGGATAAAGACAAAAGTATTTGATAATAAATCATCCATGCTAATCTAAATTGCGAGCAAGCATACGACCGCGAGAGGTTCTGGGTGGCTATTGCCGGTATTAGTAGTACCGTGGTTTGCTATACGTTACAATTACCAATTTTCATAAAGCTAAGTCCAGAAATCAGAAGAAATCCATACAAAATTCACCCACTCCCCCATTTTACCCCTTAAGGGGGGCAATTTACCAAATTTTTAATTTCTAGGCACTATAGTTTCGGCTGTGCGTTGATATAAGTCAGGTTTGCCTTTTGCCCGCGGCTCCGCCCGCGTCGATCCCTCGGGAACAGTAGTAATCTATATATATAATAATAGTCGTTTAGCTCGTACCTCAGTGGTCGCTCACAGCAGGTTCAAATTCCTATTAGTAACGGCATTACACTTAAATCTAAAATTAGTTCTGTGGCTCGGGGAGTACCTCAAGGGTCGATACTGGGACCTTTGTTGTTTATTTTGTAGACGGCTGATCTTCCCGACAACATAAAAACATGCAAATATCAACTATATGCTGATTATATGAAACAAACATACATACATAATCACTTACGATGAAGACACCTAAAGCCTTAGACCGAAATGCCACGTTTAGCGTGTCTGGGTGTATAGATGAAAACAATCAAAATAGTGGAAGGTTGCTAGCCGCATCGCCTATTAACATGATTCCTTACGATGATTAGCGCTAGAAGAGAAGCAGCTGGTACGTTCTACGCTGCTTCTAATAGCGAGCTCCGTGGCGCCCGGGTTTGATCCCCGGTCAGGTCATGATGGAAAACGATATTTTTCAGATTGACCTGGGTCTTGGATGTTTATCTATAAAATATCTTTTGTAAAAATATAGAAGTTAGTATCCTAGGACACAAGTACACAGCTTACTGTGGGGCTCAATTTGTGTGATATGTCCTTATATATTTATATTCTTTTCTCCCAGACCAGCATGGAAGGGTACAAAAACAAACAAATTATTAATAGCTGCATCTTACTTACCTGTAGAGCAAATGTTGCTTCATCTAATTTTATGAATAAATAAACTCAGTAGAAACTGGTAATAAAAATAACTTCATTCAGTTGACCGTGAAATTAAAATACTACACCAATTTTACATTCACGTGATTTCAACCGACTTCAGAAAAGGAAGTTATCAATCGATTCGAAGCCAACCCAGGGTGTCATATTTCATTACCAGTCCGGTGATTGCACATATGGCATCGGGTACGCGCGCCCGGCCTCCCCGAGCTGCTACTTTCTTATCCCCAAACCTTCCGAGCAAGTAGCATCCCAAATACCTTTACCCGTTCCCTTAGCACAATAAATTCCTTCCCTTCCCACGCTTAAAAGTGGTTTCGATGGGCAGCAGCGTCGGAACCGATATAAGCCAAATAAACTGCGCTCACCAACCCGTTTGCCAAGCGTGGTGAGTATGGCAAAACCCCCATGAGTATGAATAATACATTAAGGCCCCCAGTCCCCGGCGGCCCCGCTATTCCTGACTCCGGTAGCGGTCACGGTAACGGCGGGGCAGGGGGTGCGAAGAATCTCCGGAAGAGATCCGGCTACCACCCCCAACAGAGACTGGCCCTGGTGACACATAACACAACATTCGCACAATGAGGCTAGACGAGAATGTCGAGGAAGTGGAAGAGGAGATGAGTAGGTTACCATGGGACATAGTGGGTCTGTCTGAAGTCCGAAGAGAGGGAGAGTGCACGACAACACTAAAGTCTGGTAACCTACTCTATCACCGGGAGGGTGACTTGAAAAAGTCTCAGCATGGTGTCGGGTCTCTCGTCCACTAGTCCCTCATCAACAACGTCATAACCATCGAAAGTGTTTCCAGCAGGGTAATATACCTGATACTCAGAGTATCTAAAAGATACTCATTGAAGGTAATACAGGTATATATGCCGACAGGGAAACACTCAGATGAAGAGGTGGGAGTGGTGTATGAAGACATCAGTAGGGCCATACACGCTTCGAAAACCTATTATACGATTGTTATGGGGGATTTCAACGCAATACATGGCAAGCCGAGCGATGTAGAGTCCAGAGTGGGACAATTTGGATATGGAGAACGGAATGACAGGGTTCATAGGCTGGCTGATTTTCTAGAAGAAGAGGGACTCTATGCGATGAACTCTTTCTTTCAGAAGCCGCCACATAGAAAATGGACTTGATTGTCGAGATAGACTTCATCTTGTCGACGATGAGAGAGATATTTAACGATGTCTCTATGATCAATAGAATTAAAATCAGTAGTGATCACCAAATCGTGAGAGGCACCGTGAATATCAATCTCAGACGAGAGAGGACTCGCTTGATGAGGTCTACGCTCAGACCATCACCGACCCATATCCAAAATGTCGACAGTTTCTAACTTGAGTAACTCTCAAATCGCTTCGATTGCCTTAAGGGTTGCATTTCAGTGAACGAGTTAAACAATGGGTTTGTTAAGACTGTCCAGTAGGTGGGATCGAAGTTCTTTAGGTCCCGCCCCAAACACAAACCTCAAAAGATCTCACCCCAGACCCTAAACTTGATGGCCGCGCGACGATCCATGCCGCTGCAGACCTCGGATCACGCGGAATTGCATCGACAGCTCAATGGACAAATCCAAAAATCCTTGCGGCACGGCTTTCGCTCCTTTAATACCAAGCGTATTAAGGAGACGATAGAGCAAAACAAAGACCCCAAAGTATTCGAAAGGGTGGAGTCTATAGGGCAAAGTCGATTAACAAAGCTGAAGATGGAGGACGGCGGTGTGGCTTCGACAAAGGCCGAGGTGCTGGGAGAGATTGAGAAGTTTTATAGATATGGCCAAAGATCCGAGAGCCAAGCTCAACTAAGGAACAACAAGGCGCCAGGCGAGGACGAAATTACAGCAGAGCTTCAGAAAGCGGACGGAACGCCGGTACTAAAAGTACTTCAGAGGCTCTTTAATTCCGTTCTGTTCGAGGGCATTACGCCAGAGGCGTGGAACAGGGGTGTGGTGGTTTTGTTCTTTAAAAAGGGTGATAATACTCTACTGAAGAACTACAGACCCATCACACTCCTGAGCCACGTCTATAAGCTGTTTTCGAGGGTGATCACGAATTGTCTCACGAACAAGCTCGATGCTTTCCAGCCTCCCGAACAAGCCGATTTCCGAAATGGCTACAGTACCATAGACCACATCCATACGCTGCGGCAGGTTATACAGAAGACCAGAGAGTATAACCGGCCATTATGCTTAGCGTATGTGGACTATGATAAAGCTTTTGATTCGGTCGAAACATGGGCCGTGCTTCAGTCCCTCCAGCGATGCCGCATCGACCATCGGTATATCGAACTGTTGAAGTGCTAATACAGAAACGCAACCATGTCAGTTAGAGCTATACCATTGTAGCGAGGCGTGAGACAGGGAGACGTGATGTCTCCGAAACTGTTTACCGCTGCTCTGGAGGATGCCTTCAAGCGAGTGGTAGAAGTGGCAGTGGGCGGGGCACATAGCGCGTAGAACCGATGGCCAATGGGGCAGAAGGGCTCTCGAACCGGCAAGCGCAGCGTCGGACATCCACCGACCAGATGGTCGGATGACCTGACTAAGGTCGCAGGAAGACGCTGGATGTAGGCCGCTTCCTACCGGTCGTATTGGAAATCCTTGGGGGAGGCCTATGTCCAGCAGTGGACTTCTTGCGGTTGATATGATGATGATGATGAATCGATGCGAAGGAATCATGTTAGTAGGCGATGCGGCTAGCAACTCATCACTTGTTTTTATGACATAGGTCGGCAAACGAGCAAGCGGGTCACCTGATGGTAAGTGATCACCTGCCCATGGACAACTGCAACACCAGGGTGTGATGAGAGCGTTGCCGGTCTTTTAAGAAAACATAGACTCATTTTTTGAAGGTTCCAATGTCGTATTGATTCAGTTTTCCACCTACACTCACACCAACATGCTAAACGTAGCTTTTAGGTTATATAGATCTAGGCTCTGTCTACCCCGCAAAGACAAAAGCCGTGATCGTATGACGACCTCTGTGGCCTAGTGGTGATCATGCCAGGCCGTCACCGTTCATCGGTCGTGGGTTCGATCCCCGGTCAGCTCTGGATAAAAATTATCTTTTGCAGGTTGACCTGGGTCTTGGATGTTTATTGATACCGTTTGGTTTTAAACCTCTGAACTAAACTGAAATCCTGTGATTAGAATCCCTAATGAAATACAGAATTGCAAGAAAAAAAGGTGAAATTCGAAAAAAAATACTTTAAGTTTCCCATACAAAGTCGCTGATCAGCTGGGCTAATTTCCATCGAAGGTATTTATTTTTAAATTTTTTTGTGCAACTCTTTATTCCATTACGGATCTTGGTTCCAGGATTTCAGTATAGGTCAGAGGTTCAGAATCACACGGTATATTATGTATTAGCTATAAAATAGTATCGTTGAGTAAGTATCCCTTAACAAAAGTTTCAAAATCACTGGGGCTTGCTCAATCTTTGTGATTTGTCAGAATATACAATTTTATTTATGTATGTATAGGATGTATTTTATTGAATTTATACACAGTATCACGTCCTTTTCACTTGCAGGGTAGACAGAGCCTAGGTCTGTCGGGCATTAGGTGGAAAACGGAATCAAAATAGTAATGGGTTTGCCGCATCGCCTATTAAAATGATTCCTCAGATTTTACTAATGAATTCACCATTTTGTCTTAATCATATAGATAACAATCCAAGACAGGCCAATCGGAAAAAGATTGATTTCGACCTTGACCTTGCCGAGGATGGAACCCGAGACCCTGTCGTCCAAAATGTCGTCCAAAAATGGCATGACTCTGTTGTTATATTTATAAATATGGAATTTAAATGCTATGTTGAAATAGTTATTTCTGCAACGCAACCAACGAAGTACAATACTGGCGTGACGTCATTGCTCGTCCCTGCCTGCCCGCCTACCGCTGTTGCATTTAGCGCCGAGCCAAAGCCACACTTCCTGGGCGCGAACAACTCTGATGTAATAATGAGTGTTGTTATTGTCCCTAGTGGATTAAATGCGCCAGAGCTCCCAAGAACATATATAAATGGAACCCACAACAAAAAAGACTCCGCGGAAGGCCTAGAAAGCGGTGGAAGGATTGTGTAGAGGAGGACCTGAAGAGACTCGGCAAGAAAACATCTTGGAGACGGGAGGCCAGAGACAGAGCGAAGAGAATCGTATTGGTGGCCAAGACCCACAAAGGGTTGTAGCGCCCAGGAAGTAAGTAAGTAAGGATTAAAATGCGCATTGTTATTAGCCAGCTGCTGCCTTCAATTTAATAATCCTGATCAACAGTGACCTCTCCATCATCATCATCATCAGGTCTTTTTAGTCTCCACTGCAGGAGCATGACCCTCTCTGTATTACCGGATATACCATACTTGGCCAGAGCAGACAGAGGATTTGGCCTGCACTCTCCTCGCTGGCCAGACGGGTTGGAGAGGTCTCATTGATGTTTATGAGTTTTGTTTAGCTTGTATTACCACCTCCTTGGGAAGCCTAGGAGTGGTCATATTCTACTCTGCCGGAAACCACACGGCTATCTGTGTGCGTAACCCCAGCAGGAAAGTACCTCGTAGTGTAGAATAGAATAGAAAACCCTTTATTGCACACAAAATCCTAACTAATATTATAAATGCGAAAGTGAGTTTGTTTGTTTTTTTTTTTTTTTTTATATATATCCGACGGCAAACGAGCAGACGAGCCACCTGATGGAAAGTGGTCACCGTCGCTCATGGACATCTGCAACACCAGAGGAGCTGCTGATGCGTTGCCGACTCTTAAGATACCTGTAAACACGCCTTTTGAAGGACCTCAAGTCATAGCACACAGGGAAAACCTCGGGAGGGAGTCCATTCCACAATCCTGCTGTACGAGGAAAAAAACCACGTGACGCTCTGACATTTTTGGAGACCCAAGTGTCAAGGATGTGGGGATGGACTTTACTCCTGTGGCGAGCGGTGCGGTGGTAGAAAGGTGACGGTGGCACCAATTCAAAAAGTTCTTCAGAACACTCCCCATAGTATAGACGGTAAAATACACACAGAGAGCCAACGTTTCTCCGTAGACCGAGGGTGTCTAAATCGTCTGTGAGTGTGGGATCGTCGATAATACGAATTGCCCGGCGTTGGATGGAATCAAGAGGAAGGAGTTGGTATTGAGGTGCACCAGACCAGATATGAGAGCAGTACTCCATGTGGGGCCGGACTTGAGCTTTATATAATAAAAGTCTATGACTCGGAGTGAAGTACTGCCTCGCTCTATTGAGCACCCCAAGGTTTTTAGAAGCCATTTTGGCTTTACCTTCCAGATGACTCCGGAATTGGACCTCCTTCGTAATATCGACGCCAAGGATCCCAATACTCTTAGAAATGGTAAGAGAGGTGTCCCGAAACTTCGGTGCTATGTTAAATGGGGTCTTCTTAGCGGAAAACACGCAGACTTGTGTCTTAGTAGGGTTGAATTGAACTAGGTTTAGTTTACCCCATTCAGAGACCTGCTCCAGAGAGGTCTCAATGTCAGACACAAGTCTCTTTCTGTTCTCCTCCACCTGTGTTTGAGGGATATTTGCACGACCTGCATAATATGCATCACCCGTACTGTCGTCTGCATAGCAATGGATGCTACTAGTGTTAAGCATGTCGTTGATGTGCAGAAGAAACAGCGTAGGTGATAAAACAGATCCTTGGGGGACGCCAGCATTGATGGGCATGATATCGGAGCATAATCCGTCTACAACGACCTGAATGCTTCACCCGGATAAGAAACTAGCGACCCACAAGCATAGTCCCTCAGGAAGCCCGAAAGATGGTAACTTCGCGAGAAGAGCCTTATGCCAGACCCGGTCAAAAGCCTTTGTGACATCTAGACTAAATGCCAGTGCTTCTCCCTTGCTCTCGATGGCGGCTGCCCATCGGTGCGTTAAGTACACAAGAAGATCACCAGCACTACGCCCGTGGCGGAACCCGTATTGACGGTCACTAATTAGCTGATGATCTTCAAGGTAACCAAGGAGCTGGATGTTTATCACACGCTCCATCACCTTAGAGAGCAGGGAGGTTATCGCAATAGGCCGATAGTTAGACGGGTCTGTGCGGTCACCCTTTTTAGGAATAGGGTGAACGTAGGCTACTTTCCACGAAGACGGGACTTTTCTTGAGGTGTAAGACAGCGAGAATAGGCGTGCTAACACCGGAGCCAACTCAGGGGTGCATGTTTTGAGCACAATTGCTGGAATGCCATCAGGCCCGCTGGACTTCCTGACGTCGAGGGAAAACAGAGCACGTCGCACTGCACTTTGAGTGAACCGAATTTCCCGCATTGAGTGCTCGCATCGCGGTAAAAAGGGCGGCGATGCTCCTCCGTCGTCAAGGGTAGAATTTGACGCAAAGAGAGTAGCCAAGAGATCGGCCTTCTCTTTTGCGGAGTGAGCCAGCGAGTCCTGACGATTGTGCAGAGATGGAAGTGAAGGGCGACAGAAATTCCCCTGCGCTGCCTTAGCAAGAGACCAGAATGCTCTACTCCCGGAGGGATAGCCAACCAGTCTCCTACCAATGCGCGCAGTGTGCGCAAACTTTGCTGCAGTGATCTGCTTCTTGTAGGCTCTTGAAGCTGCGTTGAACCGCTTCTTCAAATCAGAAGTATTACGATCCTTGACATTTCGCGCAGCAACCCAGGCTTCGTAGGCTTCGCGCTTGAGGTGGGCGGCATGCAAAGATGAGCAACGAAACCAAGGTTGAGACCGCCCTCCGATACGAACCGCCGAGCTGGGAATGTAGCACTCCATGCCCAGCAGTATCGCTTCGGCGACAGCTTTCGCACAAATGTCAGGATTTTCTGATGAGAAGCACAACCGTCTCCAATGGTAGGATGCATAAAACTCTCGCAATCCATCCCAATCTGCTGACCTATAATGCCACACACGACGCATACCAGGTGGTCTGGATTGCGTGGTCTGACCGGATGGAACCACAGCACGTACCAGGCAATGATCCGAGGTTCCTAGAGGGGCATCACGGAATACCTGGTAATCGTTTGGATGTGAGGTCAGCAGAAGATCCAACAAAGCAGGGTTGTGTCCCTCAATATCAGGTATTCTGGTAGGACCATCAACTAACTGGTTGAGGTCATTTGTTACAGCAAAGTTGTATGCAGCCTTCCCAGCGTAGTCGGTCTTCAATGATCCTAGCCACTCAAAGTGGTGAGCGTTTGTTTGTTTGTTACGCTTTCACGCCGTAACTACTGAACCGATCATCATGAAATTTTACATACAAGTTCTCTGGAGTATGAAGAAGGACATAGGCTACCTTTTATCCCGGGAAAAAGTACTATTCCCGAGGGATCGACATTAACGCGGGCGGAGCCGCGGGCGAAAGCTAGTAATAAATATACAATGGAAATATTATTTAACTAGAGAAATGCGCAAAAGGCGGCCTTATCGCAAAGCAATTTCTTCCAGGCAACCTTATGATTGATAAAATTTCTAATAAAAACAGGTAGTGCTGCGTTGCGTGTAACACTAATTTGGAATAAATACACACATACCTAGAAAGAACTTTTTCAAATTATGTCCGTTTTGTTCAAAAATTACGTAATTTTTCTATTCATTTACAAACATTTTGTAAATTTTATAATGCATAAATCAAGATTACTGTTGTCCGTAAATGCATGCAAAAAGTAAGGTAGGGACCCAATATCTCGACAATCAGCAATTCTTCTATAACAAGATCGGTACATATATTTACGTAGTTTTTAATTGATTTAACTGAATTTTACCCACGGAGTATTTTACCCATAACATTTTATTAAAAGAGTTTAGATTAAGGTTTTTTTTTTATGATATAGGCCGGCAAACGAGTCACCTGATGGTAAGTGATTACCGCTGCCCATGGACAACTGCAACACCAGGGTGTGACAGAGAGTGAGATACCTACCTACTTCCCCGGATGAGCCAGCCCATTCCAACAAAATATTTTTTTACCACGCATAAAATCAGATTGTTTGGAAAATAATGTAATGTCCATTAGAGAAACACATGAATTCCTTTCTAACACCGCGCAAACAATAAAATTGACTAATTAAATTACAAAAACTCTACGGTATCACGCTGACCGTCTTATCAATCGTGCCTAACTACTTTTATTAATATCGCCATTATCTTTTACATTACAGTGTATCGGGGACAATGTCACTGATTCTGTGTGCCATCGCTGTGCTATTAATTTTATTCATTTACGGATTCAAATGTAAAGATCCGAAGCCGATTTTTGGTGTTTATTCGCTACCTGGAAAGTGGTACTACTTAAAATATGCCGTGTTCGCTGCCTTGTATTATTATAGAAAGGTAAGTGGTAGGGACAGTTGGCCATTTCACCATTCACCATTACACAAAAAGTCCACAAAAAGTCCACTGCTGAGTAAGGATCTCTCCCAGAATTCTTCGTTCCATGGGAGGATATTGCCATATTAACCGCTAGTGTGGTTTCTTGGCATCTTGTGCTTCCAGCGCTGCTGCCCATCGCAAGCATTTTGGATTTGGGAAGGGTATGAAATGTACTGGGATACTTACTCGGATGAATGGGGGAAAAGCAAGTCGCAGCTCGGGAGACGGGTGCGCGTACCGGATGCCATACTGCAAGACTGCTACTACCGGACAGGCAGTTGAGGGTGACACCCCTGACCTTACATTGGCCATTCAATTAATTTATTTTTCATTACACATTATCGCAATATTAGAGATATAATACGTGATTTTGTTTTTCTAACATAAGTTTTGTACTAGTATAAATAAATAAATAAATAAATATATACGGACAAATCACACAGATTGAGCTAGCCCCAAAGTAAGTTTGAGACTTGTGTTATGGGATACTAACTCAACGATACTATATTTTATGACAAATACATATATAGATACACATCCATGACCCAGGCCAATCTGAAAAAGATCATTTTCCATCTTGACCTGGCTGGGGATCGAACCCGGTCACTCCGTGTCGCAGGCTGGCGTGTTGACCGCTGCGCCACGGAGCTAGTCATCATCAGTATCATATATACTTGAATTGTGAACTGTACAGTCTGAAATAAATCATTATTATATAGCGTGATTTTGAACCCCCTAGCTATATTGAAATCTGGGAATCGGAGTCCCTAATGGAATACAGAATTGTAAGAAAAAAAGGTAAAATACGAAAAAAATAATTTAACTTTTCATAGAAATTAGTCCAGCTGATCGGCGACTTTGTATGGGAAACCTAAGTTTCTTTTTCGTTTTTCACCTTTTTTTCTTGCAATTCTGTGTTCCATTAGGGATACTGATTCCCAGATTTCAATATAGCTAGGGGGTTTAAAATCACGTTGTATATTCTCGGATTGGTCTAAAAGATTGACTCGCAGGGAACGCCTTAAGTCCACCTATTTGTACGTTATTTGTGCAATAGAATTTAAATTAATTAAAAATAAATGAATAAATAGGTAATGATGTAATAATAATGTATGTTATGTGGAGACTTGTCAATGGCTCACAATATAGATATTAGATATAGATGTTTATATCTATACTATACTATACTAAGCTGAAGAGTTTGTTTGAGATTAGCGCATCTCAGGTTCACTTCAAATTGGAAAATTCTTTTTGTGTTGGATAGTCCATTTATTGAGGAAGGTTTTAGGCTATAAAACATCACGCTGCGACCAACAGGAGCGAAGCATCAATAGAAAATGTTTTTAAGACGGGGGAAAAATATTAATTTATATATACTAATAAAACAACAAATTAATCATAATAACAGATATTGCCGCGGACGAAGTCGCGGGCAACAGCTAGTTTTATATATAAGTTCAATTTGAATGAAGCGCAAATATTCAAATTTTTGGGCTTAATGCTAATTTGCGCTTAATATTTGCGCAAATATTCAAATATTTGCGCTTAAGGCGATTAGAGTCCTCAACAACAAAACGTCGGAATTCATCTTTTTAATTAGAAATAAATGTCCGATTGCCAAAAGCATCATGTTATTAAAAGAATAAAGAATTCTTAATTTATGTGCAAAAATATTTTGAAATATCATAGCCGTTTGGGATCAGTAGAATATTAAAGTAAAAAATCGATGCCTTGTAGTTTTTTTTTAATACACAATAAAAAGACGTAAAGAAAAAATGAACATGTTAAATGAAGTCCTTGAACTGTTGTTTCACATATTTTTTTTTCAACTATTCCTGGCCAGCAATAAAAGAGGAGTAGGCTTTACAAAATGGTCATTTGACGGGAATTGAGGGATCTAATCGCCTTAATGATATCGTTCGTAGGGCGCTCGTCACAGCTAACGTACCCTGCGTATTGGAACCACCGGGTCTTTGTAGGTTGGACGGCAAAAGGCCCGATGGATTGACTCTCGTGCCGTGGAAGCAAGGTAGAAGCCTAATATGGGATGCAAGTTGCGTCAGTACCGTCGCTCCTAGCCTGTGCTCCTAGCCATGTTTTTCGCACTGTGGGTAGAGAGAGCAGCCGCGGCAACTGCGGATGGGGCAGACAAAAAACGAGCAAAATATGCAGCTCTGGAGTCACAATATTGTTTGTGCCGCTAGCCGTAGAGACCATAGGTAGCTGGGGATCAGACGCTAAGCGTCTAGTTAAGGAGATGGTGGCCTATCTCCTTAACTAAAAGCTTAGCGTCTGATCCCGATAATTGCTGATAAGACAGGGGACTATCTCTCTGGCTCGTTCCGTGCAAAGGATGGCCATAGCCATCCAGTGTGGCAATGCAGCTAGCATATTGGGCACCTTTGCACCAGAGACGCTAAAGGGCGGGCTATAAAATGTGTTTCTTTTTGTTTTTATGTAAGTATTTTAATTCTGACATATATTTATTTTTCATTGTATATTATGACTTTGGAGTAAATTTGTAACGGTATTAAAAAAAAACTAAAAAATATTTAAAATATTTTTATTATATGATGTAATAAAAAATTATACCTTTCGCAATTTTTCCTTTATCTATATATCCTTATTCTTTATATATAATTAAACAGTAAAAATTTTTTTGTATGTTCATTTAGAATTTTTGACTAAAATGGATAGAAGGACACTTAAAAAAATAATAGAAAGCAAAAGAAACTTTTTTTTGTCTGTCTGTATGTATGATCACATTGATTTCCGAAATTACTGAATCAATTTACTTAAAACTTTCACTAATTGCTTTGCTTTAACTCAGCAAAACATTTAAGGTTTGTTTCATCAAAATTCGTTTCAAAAAAAAAAGCTATCGTCATTTGAATGAACTCAAGGCATGAGTTTGCCTGCAAATATATAGCACTTGAATAAATAAATAAGTTACATAGGAAAATTAAAATCCAAAGTCTTTTTATCATCATCATTATATGATAGCATTATACCTATAATTATATATACTTAAGTGTAAAATCATTTAGTTTTGCCGCAAATAACATGACAGTTAATTCTTCAAGAATCCTCTTGATGGCGGTGTTATAATTAATCAATTATACAACGCGCTATTGAGATGTTTTCAAATGAGGCCCAATACAGAAATATGTTTTATCATACGGTATCGAGGCTAATCCCGAGAAAAGAACAGCTGTGTTTTCCTCAAAGGATAGCCGCGCTGTGACACGTCGGATAATCACTATGTCCGGAGCAGAACTTCCCCCGTTAGGATCAGTATCGCTGTACAGAAAGCCTATTCAGTGGACACACAAGGCTAAATACCTCAGAGTCGTACTTGATAGCGCGATGACCTTTGGTCCCCATATCACCAAAGTTCACAACCCCTATCATGGAGTTGAGACGACCTAATATGAAGGCGGCATCTTCATATTAGGTCGTCTCAACTCCATGATAGGCAATGCTAAGATGTCACTTAGAAATAATTTGACACTCTATAAGCTTTGCGCCCGCCTTATCATGACCTACGCCGGCGTAGTCTTTTCCCATATCGCGCACTCCCACATACTACGGCTGCAATGTTTGCAGAATCATTTCGTCCACTGTGACTTAGATCTCCCGTCCTTCCGCAGCTATCTTAAAAACACATTTGATATGGCAGATAGAGTGTTATTTGTAGCTTGAACATCTTCGCTATCGCGGTCCAACTTGAATATTAGAGACGTGTCATCCGCAAATAACACTATTCCCGCTTGTTTTTCGACCTGCCTAATATGGTTGAAAAACAAGCGGGAATAGTATTATTTGCGGATGACACGTCTCTAATATTCAAGTTGGACCGCGATAGCGAAGATGTTCAAGCTACAAATAACACTCTATCTGCCATATCAAATTGGTTCTCAGTCAACAATCTTCTGATGAATGCGCAAAAAACCCAATGCATTCGATTTACAGTCCCCAATGTGAGGCAGTCCAACATTGACATACTAGTTGAAGGTAAAATACTAGACTAAGTAAATGATACCACCTTCTTAGGAATCACAATAGACTCTAAATTGCAATGGGGCGCTCATGTATCAAAACTTTCAAATAGACTTAGTTCCGCAGCATATGCTGTTAGAAGGATTAGACAATTAACAGATGTGGCAACTGCTAGGCTTATATATTTTACCTATTTTCATAGTTTAATGTCATATCGATAATTTCTCTGGGGAAATGCAGCCGACATTCAAACTATTTTTATATTGCAAAAAAGGGCAAAAAAGGGCAATCCAGGGCCATCTACGGCTTGAACTCGAGGGATTCGCTCAGAGATTTGTTCAAGGACATAAATATTTTAACGGTAGCCTCACAGTATATACTTGAGAACATAATGCAGGTAAGGAAAAATATTTCGTCATTCAAAAAATATTGTGATGTAAGAGATAGACCCTTGCGTAACGATCATAAACTATTTCTACCGCGGTATCGCTATTTTTATAACAAGTTATCAAAACCAATCCTAGATATGCCTGATAGAAAATTCAAAGGTTATGTAAAACAGTTACTTCGTAAAAGGCCTATTATAGTACTAAAGATTTCCTAAATGACAATAATATTGGGCTTGAGCTTGGCGCAGACACCTCGTAGTTTTGTATATATGACTATATATTTGGTACAAAATATTTTTAAAGATGACATTTATAAAATTTCAATATTTTGACATATTTTTTTTTTATTAATATAATATTTTCCTAAACATCATTGTTTAAAAATTCAATTTGCAATGACTATAATAAGGACAATGTATACTCAGTCCACATACCTAGTTTTTAAGATAAACTAAAATTGTAAGTTGACGTCGATTGGAGATTATGCGCTGTGCAGTTTGTTGCCGCTTCTTCTGCACTCCGCTTTGGAAGCGGCATTAAACTTAGCCATAAGTAAATTACTGACGTCAACAATTCTCAGTTGAAAATATATGACAATTAATAAGTGTCCAAATGACCTATATTAAATAAACGTTTTTGAATTTGAATTTTGACACCTCCAAGCGTTTCTTTGAAAATGCCGTACGCCATCCCAACCCGTTAGTAGTGCAAGCTGCTAACTACTCCCCAAATCTATACGATGCGGCCTTACGTCGTAGACATCCTAGGAACGTACTTGACGGTCCCGATGATCTTATTGACATCGCACAAGCCTGCCTCGATCCCTCTTCGGCTCCGAATAGCCAGAGGAATCCCACTATCTGAACCCCTCGCACTCGCCACCGGAACAGAATGCGTAGAGCAGGATTAACTCCGATAACTGGTGAGCGCCCGGCGGTCCCGGGTGACTTGCACCCAAGATAGGCCCCTCTGGCAACGTAGCTTTCGGCCCATTAGGCAAAAGATGAGAGTTGCTGCCCTCCAAAGGCTTTGTCATTGTTTATCAGATTGCCATGATCCAAGCCTTGCGCCTAGTCGTGTGGTATATCCGGCAGAGTAGAATAGTACCACTCCAAGTCTTCCCGTGGATGTCGTAGAAGGCGACTTAGGAAATACACGCTAAACCAAGCTTATAAATATCTGTGAGACCTCTCCAACCCGTCTGGCCAGCGTGGAGAGTGTAGGCCAAGTCCTCTGTCTGCTCTGGCCAAGTATAGCTCTAGTAGTACAGAGAGTGTCATGCTCCTGCAGTGGAGACTAAGAAGGACCTGATAATGCCCAAAGCCGAGGTCCGTCCCTCCTGGGGGCCCTTTGGTGATGTTGTCTATATAGGCCGAGGTCACTCTGCCCTCGCCTCAAACGCCCGGTGAAGTAGCGAAAGATCACTTGGAGCTAGCCGCATAGTCATTAAAAAAAAATCGCCATACGGCGAAAAATTTCTTCTAAATCTTTTCACTGTGAACGGAATAATATTTCTTTGAACTTTTCTTTGATTGATGTGATAACTTTAATTTTATTATGTTGAAATTAACTTTATCATTTAAGTTTGACATTCTTCTGGTTTGTTTTTGGATTTATTTTTGCTTTGCGTTTAGGATTTGGTATTAGACGAACTAATTTCACGATGGACTAGCGGTGTTTTTTGGATTTAAAAACGTTATTCATATTTTTTTTACTACTTATTTGTGTTCATAGGATTTTTTTATGTATATTTGAGAGCAAAGGAGCAGAAGAGCTACCTGATGTAAGGTGGTCCCTGCACCCATGGATATCTGCAACACTAGAGGCGTTGATGCGTTTCCGACTCTTGAGTACCTGTAAACACTCCTTTTGAAGGACTCCAAGTCTTACTTTTCTGGTGCCAACTTGTTTCTGATGGCCTTTCGTTTTCTTGTGAGGTCGCAGTTCTAACCCAACCTAACCTACTATTCTGGTAGCAGCTCAATTCTGTCGACAATTTGTTTTCTGGTGGGTTGCAGTTCTAACCCAACCTAACCTAATATTCTGGTAACTGGTCTTTTCTGACGGCGATTCGTTTTTTAGTGGGTAGCAGTTTTACTTATTGGGACGGGAGGAAAATGCTTTCGCGAGTATGTGAGACTTGAACTCATTAAAAACTTCCGATATCAACGCCTCCGTAACTTTTGCCGGACCATGTGCTCCTCTCGCTCCACACGCCTTCCAGACGAGGGCCTTCCTCTGTCGAGTGACGGGATCCCATTTCCGTTACCTGATTTGTCCTTAGTTTGGCCTCTGTACAACCAAAAGGTGACAGAGGGCCACCAGTAATCGGCCACAGAGTACAGGGAGAGCGGCGCACCTTATCACTGACACTTCTCTTCCCGTGCGGCCCCACCGATGCCGTGCCAAGCGCCACGGCCACGCTTGGTCGCGGAGGATAGGGAGAACAATGCACGTAATCACCAACACTCATCTTCCCCCGCGACCCCTACCACAACTGTGAGTGTAGGGAGTGTTCACCCCTTCATTTACAGCCAGGCCACTCAAAGCGAGCGGCCCCTACTGTAATTTTTAAAGAAGTTGTTTTCCTCTTCATCAGGCAACTCCGAGATGGCCAAACCCTCCTGGAGCGCGTTCCGCCCGGTTCCTCTTAGCTACACCGCGGGTGGTAAAGCCGCAGTTACTGAGTCTCCCCATCGATGGAAACTATTCGGGGAGCACGATGAAAAGTCTAATTTTCATATTTATATTTTTATAAAAAAAAATAAGAAAGGGGGCGTCCTCCGAGATGTAAATATAAATATTGTCAAGTTATTACATTACAATACATGTCAGAGTTATTGTGTTAGACGTAAAAATTACAAACTTTTCGATGAAAAATGTTTTTAGATATCATAACATATTGGTATGTATCTTTTTTAATGTTTATATGTATCTGGCTATCTTGTGCAAGGATCAACCTAAATAGGCTAACTTCCTAAAAAAATATAATTAGTCCGGCAGTTAGATATTCAAAAAATATTGGGAACGTACTTTTGTCGATTAAACAAAAAATGATAAAGATATAGCCCTTTAAAGTTCCGTGTGACGTCATAGTTTGCTACAATTTTTAGCAAACTTTGACGTTACTAGCCCCCACTCCTGAACTTTGACGCGTTTTATCTTTATTATTTATTGTTTATTTGACAAAAGAAAAAATACGTGTCCAATATTTTTTGATTCTCTAACTGACGGACTAATTGTTATGTTATTATTACGACCCAGGAAACTAGCCTATTATAACAATACTTTTGATGTATTTAATTAATTCAGCGCATAGTACTAGTGATTTAAAAACACGTCAATTTCCACAATTTCGTGCAGTACCGTCTTTTTTAGAGTTCCGTACCTCAAAAGGTAGAAAGGAACCCTTATAGGATCACTCGGTTATCCGTCTGTCTATCTGTCTGTCAAGACCCTTTTTCTCAGGAACGCGTAGAGGTATCAAGCTAAAATTCATATCAAATACTCAGGTCTACGTTCCCTTGGAGCAATCAAATATGCTACAGCCGTTTATGCTGCAAATTTTCGTGTTTTTTCGACATTCGCAAGAGAATCAATACCTACAGGGTACTTTCTGTGAACTTAGAATCTTGAAGCAACGTCTAATAGCACAGATAAAGGAAAAATTGCGAAATGTATACATTTTTAGTTACATCATGTAATAATTTTTTTTTAAAATAATTTTTCCTTATTTTTGTATAATGGTACGGAACCCTTCGTGCGCGAGACCGACTCGCACTTGACCAGTTTTTTTTTTTACAACAATCATTATCCATATGAGATATAAGTTGTTGGACAAGAAAGTGTTTTTTTGTACACAGGCTGTTTTTTTCGTCTATTTTTTAAATCTTCAGGTCCTCATATCTCGAAAACTAGCGTGTCGATATTTTTAGGGTTCCAAAGGGTAAAAACGGGACCCTATTAATATCGCTCCGCTGTCGGTCTGTCTGTCTGTTTGTCTGTCTGTATGTCACCAGGCTGTATCTCATGAACCGTGATAGTTAGACAGCTGAAATTTTCACTAATGATGGATTTCTATTGCCGCTATAACAACAAATACTTTAAAAAATTAATAAAATATATATTTAAGTTGGCTCCAACCAAATGAATAAAATATATTTTTGTCCAACTCGCACTTGGCCGGTTTTTTATGTTGCTTCTAAAGCATTTTTCTAGCTTATAGGTGTCAGCCTTAAAATATTTGCGCCTAATTTAAATTGACCTTATATATATTAAATTTATATAGTGCAATTTTAATGTACCTACCTACCTGCATGTTTTATGAGTTTTGAATAAACAACTAGGTATTATAGTATAGTATGTGTGGTGGATGGTAGGGGTGATATGGATTCATGCAATACATATATTTACATTTATTTTCCATTCACTCCTGCATCTGTTAAGTAGTTGTAATTACAAAACACATTTTATAACTTTTAAGTATATCTCATTCTCTGGATATGTAAGTGCTAAGATGGTTAATGGGTATATAAACCCTATTATACGTGTGCATGGTTGATTGACCGTGACACCTACTCGAAATGATGATGATGATGATTATACATATATCATCCAGCTGAAAGAGCACTGGTGCACTGTGACACAGGCACTGCCTTATACAGGCACCAGTCTCCAACATAACTATTTAAAAATATATGTACTTTACTCTTATGTTATGTAGTATAGATGTTTTTTGTGTATGTTGGAGAAAATAAACAAATTTTTACTATACTAACTTAAAAAAATGTCAATCATACAAAAGCTGCAATGTATATTGAAGTGACGACCTTATTAGGCCTGCAGGTGGATTTTTGTTTTAATTTCCACTTTGTTTTACAGCAGTATTCGAACAAAAAATCTGCAGCCGGCAAGGACGGACGGGCGGGGCAGGGGGTGAAAGCTTTGACTGACCCCGCCCACATGGACAGGGCACAGCCCTTGAGCGAACATGCAAAAGTGAGTATACCCACGTTCACACCTCGTATAGTATAATTATACTTAAATAAATAAATACTGACAAATCACATCATTGAGCTAGCGCACAAAGTAAGTTCGAGATTTGTTTTATAGGATACAACTATAGATGCGAAGCCTAACCGGCTTAACGATTTTAACCAAGCGGTATAATAACGCATTTTTCGTTATTAAGGCGCTGTATCCCTTAACCGTTTGTAGCGGACATCGCGCGATATATTATTTACTCGTGTCATACTTGTCATCAGTCTGAGTTCAAATCTGTGTCTGCCATTTCCGTGTTATTTTCACTTTTAATTTAATAATTCAATTATAACCAAATATTGTATTTTTTAGGTATCCACCTGGCTCATCCAGTTATACTTTTTAAAGATATAAAAAAGTTGGTAGTTGTCGCTGAAAATATCAAGTAATTCGCGACGAAACTTTTTCTGGATATAGCTTTTTTGCTATTTTATTTAGCTAAGTTTTAAATATATTTTTGAAAATATTTTAGTGTAACCATTTATTTTGATCTCTGAACTGCACGTCATATTTTTTTTTATGCTAGTATTCCAAGAAAAATAAGGCTAACTGCGCGACGAAAAAATACACGTTTTACGGTATTCTTCTGATGCACAGCG
Source organism: Elegia similella (assembly GCA_947532085.1). NCBI lineage: Eukaryota > Metazoa > Arthropoda > Insecta > Lepidoptera > Pyralidae > Elegia > Elegia similella. The sequence continues at coordinate 2,244,173 of OX383939.1, forward strand.
CCTTAACGGTTAATTTATCCTTGCTATTAAAATGCGTATACAAGGTCCATTTAAATACAGCGCAAATATTTTAAGGGCTGGGTCTAATAGGTCATAATAATGCTTAGTAGCATATTTCAAGACGAATACGCTAGTTTTTTGTATCTATTTTTTATTTTTGAGTTTCTATACAAAATTCTTTTTTATTTAAATCGAAATCAGCTGTTTCGATTGTCATTGTCAGTTACTTCCCAAGGACGTTCTAATAAGGAAAAAAAAACTATATAGATGTGGTATTCACCAAAAGATCGTTGGTATCCACTCAGAATAAGGACTTAATCCATCTCATGTATCCATAATAGATAACCATAGATATAAAAAAAAAAATGCGATGCAACAAACAACGACAAAAACGGCACACACTTATTAGTCAGTAACTCCATCTTTGTTTTTTTAATGTTGACGCGTATTTTTTGCATCATTTCACTGTACCTTCGTCATCGCGAGACGTGTGAGTGCTAGCGCGGTTTATTGGAATTGTGGACAAAACAGCTCCGAATCTCGATTAGTGCGCTGTTTTGCCGGAGCCACTTTTCGAGCGCGAATTGTATATCTGTCATAGCCATATCGTAGATTTTCTGTATTAGCTGACCCAAGAAACATCCTGTAATAGTACAGGTACCATCCTCGCGTATCCTTAAAATCAAGTGAGATAGCAAACAAATATCTGTTAATAAGTCTTTGAAAAAGATGTCATAGATTGTGCCATATTTCAGTTATGTTGTAATTTAAGATACTTAGAAGTTCCTATTTATTTAAATAAAAATACTTATAAGGCCATATACACAAGATCCTAATATAAACTGGATTTCTACTAATATTTTATGGAAGGACACCTATTTATACGATCCGGCCAGACGTGGATGACAAAATCGTGAAATGTTGACGGCTTAATGATCTGGTCAAATTAAGTTGCCCACATCATGAAACGCGACTCGACTACTTCATGAAATTCTCGAGCATTTCATGAAGTGAACAAATCTACGATATGGCCACGACATATCTACTATTATATTTGATCGAAAACCAACGATGTACGACGCTCTGATGGTCACTTCAACATCCATCCAATAGTAAATCATACGAAAGCCGTATTATATATATAATATTTTGAAGTGGCGATCTTTGTACATCTTGTGGTGATATTTGTACTTTGTAAATCAGAAATGAGGAGATCCGTAGAAGAACAAAAATCACGGACATAGCTCAGCGGATTAGTTTTTTTGAAGCGGCAGTGGGCCCCACGTAGCACGTAGAACCGATGGCCGATGAGGCAAAAAGGATCTGGAAACGACCACGTACCGGCAAGCGCAGCGTCGAAAACCCACTGACCAGGTGGTTGGTCGACCTGACCAAGGTCGCAGGGAAACGCTGGATGCAGGCCGCTTCCAACCGATCATATTGGAAACCTTTGGGGTAACTAAAGGATTCAGGTGTTACGTAGCGGAAGTCAAAGCTACATTCACTTTGAGACAATTTAATTTACTTTGCGTGCTTCCGCCACCAGTTAGTTCATGCAAACTATTGCTGGCCAGCGCCCACCCACTACTATAAGTAATCTGTGCTACTGTTAGTCCCTTCACGCCCGCCACCAATAGTTGATGCATGCAACCCTGGTCGATACTGATACATCCGTTGAGGCTGCAGCGATAACGAACCCTTGGGGTAGGCCTATGTCCTGCAGTGGACTTCTTGCGGCTGATTTGACGATGAAATTGATTATAGACGACGCGTCGGCCAACTGTTGTCCGACAAACAATTGAAAAACTATTGTGCCTGCGTTCAAAATGTTAGAATGAAAAACGTACTACTTAGTATATTTTTATACACATTATTATAGGCTTTCGACGCGGTGTTCTTCATATCCGCGTCAGCAAATGAAAAAGGCGAAGGAATCTACTTCATCTCAGGATGCGAGCGGAGACCTATGGGGATGTGCAACGGGCTGTTCTATATTGGGGTAAGTCGGCCATACAAAGATTTTGTCCGGATAAAACAATTGACGATTTTAGTATTAAGATTTACGCGAGATATATTCATTATAAAAACACGGTTTCAATCACGTTTACAGTCTGAATCGCCAACTAGTTTTGGTCTGTTACGATGGAAACCAGTACTTCAAGGTTTAGGCAACTCTTATAGCAATACTGTAAAAGGTATCGACACATTGTCATATCATAAAATAAAATTCAATTTGTTATATAAAATAATAGTAATTAAAAAAATGTTTATTTAATTTTAATTTTTGATTAAATGTCAAATCACAATACGTACAAATTGTACCAATTCATGTCAATTTTATCAATATCATAACGAGGGTCCGACACCGGGCTAAACTCCGACTAAACCCCCGATAAAAAATAGGGGTTGATTTAACCCGGCTACTCACCAGCCAGGTCTGCAATTCCGTTTTAGGGTAGGTATAATAGGAGAGGTATGTGACAAGTTTACAACTTGCCTGAAATACCTACCCAAAAATTGGTACCAGTTCTCCTACTACTATACGCCCACCAAAACGCTAAGCTTTTGGCTAGTGGCCGTAGGCTCTATCTACTGATTAAGAAATAAAGACGTGATAAATATGATAAGAATGATTTGTGTCAGTTACCAGGCAAAGGCCTGCTATGCAGCAAGAAGATCCCCGACACCGTCCTGTTCGGCGCAGCCGTTAGCGAGTTCGGTGCTGAGGGCATCAAGATGGCGCCCGTCGAGCCGATGAAGAAGTGGCGGGTGACCTACAACGGACAAATGTGGTGAGCGGCTAGTTTTCATTTTAAGCTGAATGCAGTCTCAGTGACTGAATTCAGCTTAACGACCTGTTGCCGTTATCAATATCGAGCAAAAAAATCACGTTTGTTGTATGGTATGGCCAACTAATTCCCCTGAGATTTGCCATTTTGGTACTGTTGTTGATTGTCCAGTAAAACAAGCTTGCCTAAAAGATTTTTAAAAATAAAGTCGACAGATACCAAAGATAATACAAATGTGGCCGAGTTCTTTTTCATCATATACCTATTTTAAATGTTAATAATATACCGTCTTATTAATAATAGTAGTAATAGTAGTAGAGTCTTTCTTCAATTTCAACTTTCTATTCATTGGATATGAATGAAGTAGAATACCACACCACCACTACTAATAGTGGGTAGTATTGAAAAAGTACGCATACTTGAAATGCGTATACCCTACGGGGTAATAAGTGATGAGAGAATTCGACGCGGTGATTCGAAGTCACGGTGGTGTAATGGTATCACTTTTAGGGCATAAACCTAAGGGACGTGGGTTCGAATCCTGCTCGTGGCCGAGTTCTTTTTCATCACATATTTTCAATTTTAATAATATACCGAGCATTATAATGCTATTTAAAAACAATTTAAATAAGAATACAAATACTACGTAAGAACAGAAACCAAAAGTATCCGTAGCCCCGGACTCCGACGCTGGTTATAAGTCGCATTTTGTGCAGTTGCTTAAATTGGGACTGACCATGAGAGAAAGCGCCGTGTGGTTTCCGGCAGAGTAGAATAGGACCACTTCTCAAGTCTTCCCGTGGATGTCTTAGAAGGCGACTTAGGAAATACAAGCTAATCAAAGCTTATAAACATCTGAGAAACCTCTCCAACCCGTCTGGCCAGCGTGGAGAGTGTAGGCCAAGTCCTCTGGCTGCTCTGGCCAAGTATGGCTCTAGTAGTACAGAGAGGGTCGTGCTCCTGTACTAGACACTAAAAAGACCTGATGATGATGATGATGATGAGAGAAGGATTTTTTGTTCCATAGGAGGATATTGGCATACTTCCACGCTTGTCAGGCAGATTGGCGAGCGCAGTTTCTTTTACATTTAAGCCTTCTTTTAGCATTATTAAGCTAGGAAAGGAAAGGAATTTGTTGGATTTAGAAAGGAAATGAAGGTGTTGGGATACTTCTCACTCAGAGGAATGGAGGAAAAGCAAGTAGCAGCTCGGGCACGCGTATGCCCCTGACCTATGTTCTTAATGCACAACATTCCAGGTACCAAAATAACCCAAAGAAGTTGGTAGACGTAGTGTTCGAAGGGGAATGGACGGCTACGACCGACTATTTCGACTACGACACGGATCTGTACGCGCCCGCTGTCATCAGATCCATAGCCAGGGAGAAATGGAGCAGGCAATACTTTGAGAAACTCAAATCGTGAGTAAACAAGCGTTATAATCCCTTTACAAACTGTATATACATCACTTCACACTTCTCGGGCCATTGCTGTTTGTAGTCTTTATAAACGACATTGAACAATATCTCAAATGCTCCAGGGTTCTCTGCTTCGCCGACGATATGAAATTTTTTTCTACGATTTCGTCTGTGGCTGATGCAGAATCTCTACAATCTGATCTTTTGAGGTTACAAGATTACTGCCAAATAAATTATTTAGACCTTAATCCATCGAAATGCAGTGTTGTAACATTCAGTAGCAAACGTAACCCGATAGTTTATGACTATTCTCTGCTGGGCGAAAAACTCCAAAGAAACTCAGTAATACGTGACCTTGGAGTGCATCATGATTCGAAGCTTTTATTTGATAACCATGTGGACATAATAATATCAAAGGCATATCGAGCGCTGGGATTTGTAAAGCGGGTCTCAAAAGATTTTTCTTCTGAAAAGACATTTAAAATTCTTTATTGTACCTTCGTCAGGACTATTCTGGAATACGCCTCGCAAATATGGAGTCCGCAGTATGTAACATATAAATCTAGAATTGAAAATATACAAAAGAAATTTATTCGTTTTTGTATGTTTTCAAACTGGAGTCCAGTACGATAGTATCAATTATTGATAGACCTTTGTAAAAAATTTCATCTGCTGCCTCTAGAAAGCAGGCGCGAGATAGCTGATCTCGTTTATTTTCAAAAAATTATCACTTGTGTTATTGATTGTCCTGAACTCCTAGCACAAATATCTTTCAGAGTCCCCTATAAAAATTATAGATCCTTAGCACCCATTCATGTCCCGTGTGCGTCCACTAACTATCGTAAAAATACTTACCTCCTGCGTGTGAGCATCTACGTAAACCAGTTGTCTAGAATTACTGATTTGGATCTTTTCAACTCTAGTGCAGCAACAATACGACGGCAACTATCCAGACAATTCTTTAATACATAATAAAGTCTACTTATTATTGCGTTTGTGATGTTAGGGTGCCACTGTAATGCGGATTATGCTTATGTAGGCGTATGGTTAGTTTTAATTATTTTAGTGCTCTAAAATTGTTAATAATATTTTTTGTTGCTATTGGCGGGAACTTTTTATTGGCTTTCTTTTTTGTACTTAAGTTTATATATTATTGTATTATAGCTGTTAGTTCTCCTTAATAAATAAATAAATGAAAATAAATAAATAAATAAAATACATCCGCTCCGTGGCGCAGTGGTTAACACGCCAGCCTGCGACACGAAGTGCCCGGGTTCGATCCCCGGCTAGGTCAAATGGAAAATGATTTTTTTCAGATTGGCCTGGGTCTTGGATGTTTATAATATGTATTTGTTATAAAATAGAGTATCGTTGAGTTAGTATCCTATAACACAAGTCTCGAACTTACCTTGGGGCTAGCTTAATCTGTGTGATTTGTCCGTATAATTATTTTTATTTATTTATACATATATGTACAGATTACTATTCCATATATAATGAAAATCTATTAGAAATGAAGTGGCATCCTGGGTTAGATTTATAAAAATATATTTTAAACTCCGTCAGATTGATTTGAGAAAAGATTTTTCTTTTCACGCCATTTCTACTATGTTAGCTGACAATAAACCCCTGGGCACATCGTTTTTCAGAGCTCATCAGTCCCACTACGAGCAGTTCGGAGTAATGCAGTGTAAATTCCAAATTGACAAGGAATCTTTCATGTACACCGTACCTTCCTTCAGAGACCACAGCTTTGGTAAGATTATCTTATCTTTCAAATCAAACCTTAAATTTAGAAATACCTAAACATACTTTACTTTTTATATATACACCTGTATTATTTGTATTTGAATAACTATTATCCTTACTTCCTTTCCTTACTTTATTACTTTACTATATTATAAATGCGAAAGTGAGTTTGTTTGTTACGCTTTCGCGCTGCAACTACTGAACCGATCATCATGAAATTTTGCATACAAGTTCTCTGGAGTACGGAGAAGGACATAGGCTACCTTTTATCCCGGGAAAAACTATTCCCGAGGGATCATCATTGACGCGGGCGGAGCCGCGGGCGAAAGCTAGTATCAATAAACTTTTGAATTATTGTAATGCTTTGTATAAATTGTTGTACTGGAGAGTTTGGTCAGTAGAAGTTGTTTTGAGTTTGGTATTCGAACTTGAACTATCTATCTTGAGTTGGTTCTGCGACTCAAGTTCTTCGTCGACTTGAGTCCGTGCTCTGACTCGACTCTGACTTAGGTCTTAGTCTACCAAGTCTGCAAAATTAGTCAAGTTTACAAATGTAGACTCCCGGATTCGAGTTTTTTACAACATTACTAGCAACTCATCACTAGTATTAGTGAGCGGTGGACTGTAAGGTGATTAAAATACGGGTTTGGATGAAGTATAAATATTATATGATGGTAAAAAGGCCGTGTGGTTCCCGGCAGAGTAGAATAGGACCACTCCTAGTCTTTCCATGGAGGTCGTAAGAGGCGACTTAGGAATACAAGCTAAACAAAGCTCATAAACATCAATGAAACCTCTCCAACCCGTCTGGCCAGCGAGGAGAGTGTAGGCCAAATCCTCTGTCTGCTCTGGCCAAGTATGGCTCCGGAGTACAGAGAGGGTCATGCTCCTGCAGTGGAGACTAAAAAGACCTGATGATGATGATGATGATGGTCAAAAGAATAAGTGGCAAATTTAGCAAAATACAACACCAATCGACACAAGAAAATACAAAAGCAATGTAACTAAGCAACCGCCTGACACCGGAGACAGGAGAAAAGAAGTATTATAGACATAATATTAAAAAAGGTCGCACCATAGCCAGTCGTCAACAACTAGTCTGATTCCGCTTTCGGCATAGACGCTCTTCAACACGCTAATCGTGCCCGGCTCATATCGAATTAGGGTCTGTCCATCTCGTAAAGGATAAATGTATGTATGTACCAAATATGCAGCTATCACCATGTCATCCAGTGACCACGATCAGTGTAACCCAACTCTTGCATTGAATAATCCTTATCCTTACTAATATTATACCTTTTAGCCCGCGTGAAAGTACTGTTCCCGAAGGATCGACATTGACGCGGGTGGAGCCGCGGGCGAAAGCTAGTTATAGTATAAAGTTTAAAAATAGTTATAACACATCCCTCCTTTTGTTACTTTCAGGACAGAAGCGCGATTGGAGCCTGATGCACCGGTACGCGTTCCACCACATCTTCTTGAAAAATGGCGTCCGTATTAGCGTCGGGGTCATCAACCAAATCTCCACGGCCTCAGTGTAAGTAATATAAATAAAGCCATATATAGGGCCCTTTGAGCTTCCATTCTGGTCTTTGTATATTCTAGTATTGATATTATATGTTCCAGATTCGAGGTCGGTGACGTAGCCCTGGCCAACGGCGCCTTGCTGCCGGTCAAATGGGTGGATCTCCAGCTGTGGCAGCACGGGGAGGGGGGGCAGGCGCCAAAAGACTACGCCTTCAGGTTCGGCGCCGGAGACCAAGTTTATACTGTACAGGTGGGCCCACCACTACACCATTTCTATTTCTAAAAACGCTTCAGCTCTGTGACGTCACATAATAAACTATAGTATGGGTAAGTAGTGCAGTAAAAATTCTGGGTGTAAAATCTCCCTCGACATAGCCTTATACTATCTCTACATACATGGTGAAATTTTAATGGTTTTGGACCCTTAAAGGGGTGACTCAGACCATGAAACTCAAAAAAAATTCGACATTCCTGTACAAACTGGCCGGGCGGCGGAACTCTTTTGTATGGAAATGACGAAATTTTTTTTGAGTGCCTAGCTTTGGTCCCATAGAAAAAGTTGTTCATATTGATGGTCTGAGTCACCCCTTTAAGGGTCCAAAACGATTAAAATTTCACCATGTATAATTAAATCTACAAAGCTTTTTAATTACCTCTATAATAGCTTAAAGTCTATCCGCCCAAATGGTTTGAAGTACACTTACGAGAGACTTTGACTAGCTCCGTGGCGCAGCGGTCAACACGCCAGCCTGCGACACGGAGTGACCAGGTTCGATCCCTGGCCAGGTCAAGATGGAAAATGACCTTTTTCAGATTGGCGGCAGGGTCTTGGATGTGTATCTATAAATGTATTTGTTATAAAATAGTATCGTTGAGTTAGTATCCCATAACACAAGTCTCGAACTTACTTTGGGGCTAGCTCAATCTGTGTGATTTGTCTGTATAAATTATTATATTATTTTGGAAAGTGAATGAAAATAATTTATTTAATTTGGAAAATATATTTTATTAGTACAAAACATGAAAACTTATACAAATTGCTAAGAACTGCCTTTATCTTCCCAAGGACGAATAAAATATTTAATCGTGTACTTTATTCGCTGCGTCACAGAATTAAGTAGCCGTTCCGCGCGACTCATCAACATGTCCTGCGTCTGTACAGTCCGAGCCGAGCCTTTGAAGCTGTCAATAGCGCTTCTCACGGCTGCCGGCTTCGCCTGGTCAAAGCGCGCAAACCATTTGGCCGGACAAATGTTACTCCGTGTACTCCGTACTCCAAAGAACTTGTATGCACAATTTCATCATGATTGGTTCAGTAGTTACGGCGTGAAAGCGTAACAAACAAACACACAAATAAACAAACAAACTCACTTTCGCATTTATAATATTAGTTAGAAGTTGACAAAAGAAAAAATACGTGTCCAATATTTTTTGATTATCTAACTGACGGACTAATTGTTATGTTATTATAATGACCCAGGAAACTAGCCTATTAAATTGTCGAATATTTTTAGTGAAATCAATGTAGTGGCATTTGGGTAAGCTAAGATAAAGCTTATTTGAATTACAGCAATCGGAGAGCCTGTCTAGATCATTTTGGAAGGAAATACAGCCGTCTATCGATTTAATAGCTTTAAATATCTTCTGATCATCCGCATACAATAAAAATTTTGAATTCTTAAAGCAAGAATTAATATCATTGAATAAAAAAATCTTAAATAATTACTTAAATGTATTTATTAACAAAGAAACATAGGTAGTACAGAGTTTACAGCGGTTCCCAAACTAGGATGAACCTGTATCTTGGGAACCAGGAGCACCGTTAACTAGAATAAGTACACATCTAAGGACTACACGACATTTTCTGTTGATTCCTTACACGAAGAATACTAGCCGTTAAATTAAATCAAAAATTACAATTAAATAAAAATCATTAATAACCAAATTACAAAAGTAAAAACTTTACCTTTATTGCCCTACAAATTGTCGCAAAACTACGTTTTGACGTGACTACGTCTCATAAATCGATGAACACCGGCTGCATGCACGAAAAAATGTCACGTTCAGTTATTATTGTTGTTACTGTTACGGTAACAATAAAAATATTGTTACCGTTATTGTTATTGACGTGATAGTCTTATAAATCGATGAATGGCGGCTGCACTCACGACAAAGGGTCACGTTCCGTGTGCAAGCGAGGGCACGGAACAAGTAATAGAGAGGCGCGATCGGCCTATGCGTTCGGCTTGTGACGCATCTATCGGAAGTGTTTAGCTTGTGACGCATCTATCTCTCTTCCACCGTTATCAACGTAAACTTATCGTCCGTACCGACTTTACAGACAACCAATTTTTTGAAGCAACTTATTCTTCTTATCGTGTCAACTCGGGCGAATTAAATTTGTGTTGACTATAACTCTGCCACTGACACAGCGCTATCAGTGGCATTGTATAGGTCCTCGCGTGTGCAGGTGGTAGGACACGCAGGGCAAGACAACAGGTGTGCCATGGTCTGAGGAGTAGCACCACATGGACAAGAAATATCAGAGCTGTCGATTTTCTGTAAGAGCGTGGTACTTCCCCGGAAGAGCCGGCCCATTCATGCTACTAGCAAAAATGAATTTTGCCGGTAGTGTGGCTCTACCACAACTAAAGTTATTTAAACATGTTCTACTTGCTTCGGCCGACTTGAGTCAGGAGTTTGACGAGAAATTTATTAGTCTTTCGTTTTTCCAGGTACAAGTTGAGTACGAATCGACCCACTACGTGTCGGACGAGTGGGAAGCCCGCATGGTCGAGCGCTTCTGCAAGTTCTCGGTGAACAACGCGCCGGGCACCGGGGTGTCGGAGTTCCACTACAGACACCGGGACGGCCGCCCCGACAGCGCGGCCAGCGGCGACCCCGACTGGTACCGCCGCATGTGCCACAAGATCTGAAGACTTCAGTAATGTTAGCTGTGGCTGTGGCGCAATGGGGTTAATGGCACCGTTACGAACAACTTTTAGCATTATAGCCTCCGTGATCACAGCAACCCCGAAATTACAACTAAATCGTAAAGTCTGGTTAATTTTTACGACCTTACGACCGATATTTTTACGACCGATATTTTTTTTTGTACGACCCCTTAATTAAATTAATTAATTGAATTTCTTTGTTATTTTTGCATTCACAATGCTATTCTGATATATCTTATACCTTTAAACGAGCAATTCTTGTATATTTATAGGTATATAAATTTATTACTATGATCTCGAAAACGGCTCTAACAATTTCGCTGAAATTTGGTCTAGATTAGTCTTATATTTGGGGAAAGCGTATTTTCGAGTTTTCATGCGTTTTTCTTTCCACGCAGAATATGGTCGCTAATTTCGTCCTACCGGCCACTGTCCGTCTGTACCAGACGAGTGTTACGGGTTTTAATCCCGCTCGGTGCCTTACTTTTTTATATGTTTAAGTTTATATTTTTTAATTTTTGTTTTTAGGAAAGTAAAAAAATGTAGTTAATGTTTGAGATACCCAACAATATATATTTCTTATAAATATAGATTATCACCTCATCATCAGGTCTTTTTAGTCTCCACTGCAGGAGCATGACCCTTTCTGCACTACCGGAGCCTTACTTGGCCAGAACAGACAGAGGGTTTGGCCTACACTCTCCTCGCTGGCCAGACGGGTTGGAGACGTCTCATTGATGTTTATGAGCTTTGTTTAGCTTGTATTTCCTAAGTTGCCTCTTACGACATCCATGGGAAGACTAGGAATGGTCCTATTCTACTCTGCCGGAAACCACACGGCACGGCAAGATTATCGCCTAAACACCACCATATTACAATCATCATCAAGTCCTTTTTAGTCCCCACTACAGGAGCACGACCCTCTCTGTACTACTAGAGCCATACTTGGCTAGAGCAGCCAGAGGACTTGGCCTACACTCTCCACGCTGGCCAGACGGGTTGGAGAGGTATTGTTGTACATATTACAATAAATAATAATAAATAGTAATTCTTATTAAATTTTTAAATGTGATAAGGTGACAAAGTTCCAAACGGGCAGAATTCGAACCAGCGACATGTACGAAAGCTACGCATTTTCGATCCACGATCGAGTCCACCACTTTCCATTCCTTTACTAATGCGTAAATTCGGCTTCATTTCATGTAGTTTAGGGCTAACGTTGTGTATCTATGAAATTTAAATACGATCAAAAGTAGGTGTGAATAACATTTATTACTATAACTGTAACGTTGCAGCATGCCACCTGCATGCTGCATCTCGTCCAACCTCATTTCTTTCTCATGCTGTCCATTTTTTATTCCTCATTTTATTTCAAATTTCATTCCGTTCCATTTTTAGATCATTTTCTCTCTCTCTCTCATCACTCATTTCTTCAGTCTACCATCATCTCTTGGACTGTTCACTTCTGTCCAGCGTTCAATGTACTATCTGATCTACATATAAAGTGAAGTTATAAATAAATTTAATCTACTATTGTGTGTCGAGTCTCTGTTATCCACTACTTCCTTTCCTTAGGTATACGTGGGAACTCGACTAGAGCGCCGGGACGGTCGAGGACTCACACAACTAAATAAACTTCTAACTCTATACATATCATCATCGTCAGCTTTCCCCGGCCCACTGCTGGGTATAATCCTCCTTTTGTCTGCGCCATTCTTACCCGAAACCACGATCCCCGGGTCTATAGGCAAACGCCTTAAGGCGCTGTGCATCACAAGAATACCTTAAAACGTCTATTTTTTCGTCGCGCAGTTAGCCTTATTTTCCATGGAATACTAGCATGAAAAAAATATGAAGTACAGTTCAAAGATCAAAATAAATGGATACATCAAAATATTTTCAAAAAAGTAATTAAAATCTAGCAAAATAAAATAGCAAAAATGCTATACCCAGAAAAAGTTTCGTCGCGAATTACTTGATATTTTCAGCGACAACTACCAACTTTTTTACGACTATAAAAAGTATAACTAAATGAGCCAGATGGATACCTAAAAAAATACAATATTTGGCTATAATTATTGAATTATTAAATTAAAAGTGAAAATTAACACGGAAATGGCCGACACGGGTTTGAAATGAGACTAGGGACAGGCCAACCGGTATCGCCACTTTCAGCCGCTACGAAGGGTTAAGGGATACAGCGCCTTAACCACTGGACCACGGAGGCAGTGATATGATTCACATACGTACGTATGTGACGACTGGTGCTGCTGAGAGCTGCTGCTGCAGCTGGAGTTGTCATCACCTTTGAAAAATTGAAAAATTTTTGGAAGTATTTACATTTAAGGTGCTTTCGATTGCATAAATAAAAACCATCACTTCCGGTCTGTAGTATGTTGTCAATTAGGGCCCCATTAATGCATCTCATCCTGCCTGGGCTGGTCTCTAAAGCCCGCAAGGTCTTAGCACTTCTTCAGAAGACAACAGATATAAGGTTGCCGCTAACAAGCAATCAACTAGTACCTAGCAAAGAATTATCTTTGCAATTATGAAATTATCTTAAAGTTCATAAACTAATATACATGGGGAAATTTTTATCGTTTTGGACCCTTAAAGGGGTGACTCAGACCATCAAAATGAACAATTTTTCCAATGGGAACTCAAAAAACAATTCGACATTTCCATACAAACTGGCCGGGCGGCCGAACTCTTTTGTATGGAAATGACGAATTTTTTTTTGATTTCAGCATTGGTCCCTTAGAAAAAGTTGTTCATATTGATGGTCTGAGTCACCCCTTTAAGGGTCCAAAACGATAAAATTTTCACCATGTATTACCAAATTGTAGGGAAAAATGAGGCCAGATAATCGACATATTCAATCAATTTGTATGGGGCTGTGCAATCATAAATATACACCCAAAACGTAAAAATGAGTACTTTAATCTAAAATCGTAAAAACCGATCGAGGGATTTGGTATAAATCTGCGGAATCATGTTAATAGGCGATGCGGCTAGCAACCCATCACTGTTTGATTCAGTTTTCCATCTACACGACCTCCAACATGCTAAATGTGACCAAAATGTCTTATAGACTTAGGCTCTGTCTACCCCGCAAGGGAAAAAGACTTGATACTATTACTCTTAAAATATATCATCTATCTTCAAGGTGATTTAAAAATAAACCATTTCCCACGGACTTTTTATTCTCACAGTACCCTGCGCCTATTACAATTAATCAATCCATCAATAGTAATATTTTGATTGCCACAACAAATATCTGAGGCCCTGACAGCGACGCTCGATTCTATTTCAAGTTCTGATATTCCGCGTACATTGCTGCTTGTAATTTTATTTATTTACCAGCTGTTGTTCTTAGTCCGCGTTGTATTTGGTTTTATCAATCACAACGTTTCAGGGGCGCATCCTCATCTGCCTATACGGTTGTTACAGTATGTGGTATATCAGGTACGCGCGCCCGACCTCCGACTCCAAGCTGCTACTCGCTTTTCCTCCATTCATCCAAATAAGTAATATTATCGATCGGACGTCGCTGTATCCCTTAACCGTTTGTAGCGGACATCGCGCGATATATTATTTACTCGTGTCATACTTGTCATCCGTCTTAGTTCAAATCCGTGTCTGTCATTTCCGTGTTAATTTTCACTTTTAATTTAATAATTCAATAATTATAACCAAATATTGTATTTTTTTAGGTATCCATCTGGCTTATCCAGTTATACTTTTTATAGATATTAAAAAGTTGGTAGTTGTCGTTGAAAATATCAAGTAATTCGCGACGAAACATTTTCTGGATATAGATTTTTTGCAATTTTATTTAGTTAAGTATATTCTATGTTATATATCTTGAAAATATTTTAGTGTAACCATTTATTTTGATCTTTGAACTGTACGTCATATTTTTTTCATGCTAGTATTCCATGAAAAATAAAGCTAACTGCGCGACGAAAAAATACACGTTTTACGGTATTCTTCTGATGCACAGCGCCTTAAGGTACCGTGGGTATGTATGACTACCGCTCTGGGTGGTACCTGGTTCAAAGGATATCCATAGCTATCCAAAGGGGAAACGCAGCTAGCATTATGGGTACCTTTGAGACAGGCACAATTCAGGGTGGCATTTTTGATTATTTTTATTTTGTGTATTGATGTTTATAACTTGTTAATTAATTAATAAAAGTAATATTATACCAATTTTTTATCCTGCTCAGTAACATACGCTTTAAAATGTAGGTATATTTTTGTCATCATCTTTTAGGAGCGGTTAAAAACCGCTTGACCAGCTGACAAAATTTTCTTGCTTGACCAATTATCCCCTACATCATCAGACTAACAGAAAGACACACGGATCCTGCTTGTTTCGTAGGACGCCTGCAAGTGGAAAAGTATCACCCATGAATTTGGTAATACGCAATTGGTGGCCTTAGGGGGTGGCGAAGGCTGGGCCCTCGCGTTTTGGAGCCTGTAGCAACCTCCCCAGCGCAATAAACTAGAAGTGATGGTTTTTATTTATGCAATTGAAAGTACCTTAAATGTAAATACTTCCAGAATTTTTTCTATTTTTTTTTATCCATAATTATTTTTTTTATGAATATTTAAAAAAAATCCCAATGTGGGATTTATAAAGCAATATTCCCATGCTTAACCACATGACAATGTCAATGTCATTGTCAATCTGTCAATTAATGATGACGACAGCCAAGTCTTAAGAGTTGCCAGGTTGAGGAATATTTTTCCCGAAATTCGTACAGCGTACAAGGACCGTCTTTTGATACTGCACTATAATAAATTCACTTGGTGTGTTTGTTCAAGTGCGATTTACTTATATCGGACTCTGTTATATTAAAAAGGAAAAAAAAAAGTAATATTTTAACTAGTAAGTAAGATTACTGAGATTGTCCACTAGGAAAGAGCCTGACTCCCATAACACAGGGAAACCTACTGTGGGCGTCAGACCAACAAAGGTATGTAACACTGCTTACTAATAAACAAATTTCATTTCATTCAGTTTCAGTTTCATTTCAGTGCTCAGCGATACGCGCTCGGCAACAGTCGCGTACCGCCGCATTGCACTGTCACGAATATTACTCGTAATTCGCGAATTGCGCGGCTTAGCCGCTGCCTGATATCGCTATGAGTTCCGAAACACTCATAGCGAACGAACTGTTGGCGTTCATCCAACACGCCATCGACACCATGGACGAGATCAGCATCTTGCAGATCTGCAAGTCTAACTTCAAGGAAGAGGAGATTTGCAGTGGCAAGGAGCTGCTGTACAGGAGTCTCGGCATGGCTGATCGAATGCCGTCCCGCAGAAGGGATGAAAGGGGTGAGAGGAGTCTGCAGGATGTCATCAACCTGCTGAAGGTGACTGACCCGGACGACGTGCCCACATTCGTGGCGAAGCGGCTGGACAAGCTGCCTCCGGTTACATTTGACCACGTCGACGTCACCAGGTTGCTGAAGGACATCACCGCCCTGAAAGCTAGCCTGGCCGAAGTACAGTTTAGGTTAGGGGTCTCTGAATCCACCATCGGTGAGTTACGTACTGAATTATTTACTTTGAAAAGTGGTGATTCGGTGAGTAGGTCACCTGAGACCGCTAACGTAAACACGCGACGAGGCGGCGCGCAAAATGTCTCCATCAGCAGTTTGCCGTCGCCGCCTGTTGTTGTGCGCGCTACACAGCCCGCCGCCCGCTCCCCCGCACCCGCCCCGGTGACGTCGAGCCCGAGTGCGCCGCCGCCACGTGCCTATGCCGCGGCAGCCGCTGCGCCCGCGCCCGCCGCCACCCCCGCCGAGACCACGAAGCGGCCTTCGGCACAGGGGAAAACAGGGAGACGGCGTAAGCCAGCTCCCACTGCTGCCAATAGGATATATAATATGTATGTTAGTTATAAGGTATTTATTTTATGAAATTTATGTATGTTAGTCTGTAAGGTATTTATAATATGGGCCTCTGGTATTGTACATAATTGTAAGTACAATACTATTGCCTGAAATAAATGAGTTATTATTATTATATTATTATTATTATTATTTCATTTGAATTTATCTTTACATATTTCCCTTTATTCTTCATATTTATTTCCTTTGCAAAACCAACAAATTCCTATCCTTCCCCTGCTCAAAATATCTTCCGATGGGCAGCAGTGTCGATCAACAAGAAACCAAAGAAACTGCGCTCGCCAACCAGCCTGCCAAGCGTGGTGAGTATGGCAATATCCTCCAATGGCACGAACAATCTTTGGGAAAGGCTTTTAGCCAGCTGTGGACTTCTTTCGGCGGATGTGATGAAACAGAAAGTCTACTTTACTCTTCTTAGTAGATTAAAGGCCTGCAAAATTTCTAGAATTTAAAGATCATCATCATCATCATCAGATCCTTTTTAGTCTCCACTACAGGAGCACGACCCTCTCTGTACTACTAGGGCCATACTTGGCCATAGCAGCCAGAGGACTTGGCCTACACTCTCCACGCTGGCCAGACGGGTTGGAGAGGTCTCTTAGATGTTTATAAGCTTTGTTTAGCTTGTATTTCCTAAGTCGCCTTCTACGACATCCACTGGAAGACTTGGAGTGATCCTATTCTACTCTGCCGGATACCACACGGCGAATTTAAAGATAACGCTACCGAACTGTGAACCTTCCCAAATTATCTTCTGGTAATTAAGTATGTAAAGGAAAATTTCATCAACTACGTCAGAACAATGTTTGGACTGGCGGTATATACGTTGGACTGTTAAGCGATAGACCGCAGGTTCAAATCACAGTCACGTATACTGTTTTTGAAGTTTTAATCTTTACCTTGAGGACTTTCCCATTTCCGTTAGAGAAGTCTATCGTGTAGTACCAGGCTGTCCCATTGCGCCCAAAGACTCTTTGTAGCCGGACTGTATTTGGCCACTTCTGACCATAACAACGGGTTACTTACGTACGAAGTCAGCTACTGGCCGACATTCCAATGTCCCGATCAGTGCGGATCGGGACTCGGGACATTGGACGCGCGTCTCGATGCACATTCGCCCTGAGGAAGACCTCCGGATGAGGTCGAAACATGTCGGCCAGTAGCTGACTTCGAACGTTAGTAACCCGTTGTTACATATAAATAATGTCTATTCTATAACTGACGTTAGTTTTAATCAAAAAGTATCTTCTGGTAGTATAGCCTGGAAAGCACCCACCAGAATCGTACCAACGATGTTACTGGTGAGATACTTCCTCCCACGTATATTGTTTGATTGTTTGCGACGCGACTAGTCCAAAACGCCCACCAACACGCTTAATGAGGTCTTTGGATCCAGTTTAGAATGTATGTACAACATACATTTACCTATTACCTTCATGAGTCACTAACAAACAGACGGACTAACACTTTGTAAGGTCTTGTTTACAGCAGTAAAGTAAGAAAGCCTAAAAGCCATCAATGGACGTGGACCCGACTCCGGCCTTGGCTGGAGCCGTCCTTTGGCAGTTCAATTAGACACTAATCGAATTGACTGACTGCGCTGGACAAATTAAGTAATTGCGCACGCGCGTCCCATATGCTATATTGGGGGATATTTTTTAAAGCGCTTATTTATTGCTCTACTCACAACGAGTATGGCAATATAATAAATAAATATATACGGACAAATCACACAGATTGAGCTAGGCCCAAAGTAAGTTCGAGATTTGTTTTATGGGATTCTAATTCAACGATACTATATTTTATAACAAATACATAGATACACATCCAAGACCCAGGCCAATCTGAAAAAGATCATTTTCCATCTTGACCTGGCCGGGGATCGAACCCGAGCACTCTCGTGTCGCAGGCTGGCGTGTTGACCGCTGCGCCACGGAGCTAGCCAAAATATCCACCCATAGAACGAAAAATCTTTAGGAGAAACCTACGTAAAACAGTAGTGGTCCTCTTACAACTGAAATGATTATGATTATGAGGTATAATATGTTACTGTACATTTTTATTGTACATGTATTTGTATTACTCCGTGTTTCTCACTTACCGAACGAAGTATAGAAGCGGTAAGCTTCTAGTCAAACGTCAATTTTCTGTGAAAGTGTGGACTTACCTGGACGAGCCGGCCCAATCATGCTACTAACAAATATAATTATAGCTAAAAACACTAAAGAATTGTTGAGTGCACTAGTGTGTGCAATAGTTAAGGCAATAATTTCCTGCCAAAAATAGTCATTGCGAGCGTTTCTTTTCACACAATAACCGGCCAACCTCGCTCTTAAATATCAGATATAAAGTGTTTAAACTGGAAGATAGATCAGCCTGTAGATAAACCGGTAGCGTCTAGGGTCCTGCAGGTACGCCGCGGGCCCGTTTGGCAGTTAAGCAGTGACCACTGCGGTGACCAGGCTGTGTCACTGATGTGATAATATTGATGGCGAATTGAGTGGACGAGTGTTTATGAGGTGAGCGTGAGAATCTTAATTAAATTGTTATTATATAGCATTACAATGCTATTAAAATTGAAAATACAACACGTCATTATAAATTAACGAAATATTGGTGTTATTTGGGAAGGTAATTTGTTTAATAGTTTTAATAAATTATTTTTTTTAGTTTAAGATTTATATCTAATTGAATTATGTTAATTTTTAAAAATACTTCATCAATTAACGAAATGTTAAATTGTTAAGCCATGGATTTCGACGCGATCCTCGAAGACGTCGGCACGTTCGGACGCTACCAGAAACTGGTGCTGTACCTGATGCTGCTCCCAGCCGTGCTGCCGTGTGGGTTCCATGCGTACGCGCAGCTCTTCATGGGGGCTGACGTCACGCACTGGTGCACGCTGCCTGAAGAGGCCCACGCGCCTGATCTGCAACTTTTGAAAAATCTTAGGTAAGAAGCTTTGCCCGGCAGTGGGACAAAATAGGTCATCATCATCATCATCATTTCGAGTAGGTGTCACGGTCAATCAACCATGCACACCCTGGTGTCAGAGTTCTTCGGAACCGCCTCTCGGCCTCTGACGTGGTTCCTTTAACGACTACCAGATGGCAGCCGGGACCACCGGCTTAACGTGCCTTCCGAAGCACGGAAATTATCAGACAATTAGGTGATACAAGCCTGCAATGTCCTAACCAAACTGGAAACAAGTAAACAAAGTATGCTTCCGGTGGGAATCGAACCCACGACCCCCGGGTCAACAGGCAAACGCCTTAACCACTGGACCACAGAGGAGGTAAAAAATGAAGATAAATAGGCGAGTCTCGAGACACCGAGTCCGAGACACCCGGCCGGCGTATATATAGTGACGTATGTAAGTCAGTGGTACCTATACGTCAAAACAAAATTTATTTTTAAATATATGGTCAAAACTAAATAAATACTAAATTGTAACACGAGGGCCTAACATAATATTTTTTTGTTTCTCATGTTTTCGCGATTGATACACATATAAATAAAATCATTACCACAGTATTATCGCGCATATTACATTATTTTTACACCTAACGTTTCGAAAACTTTACAATTTTCATGGTCGCAGGTTGACTAAGTTGACATTTGTCTTTTTTGATTAAAAAATCTATACAAAACTACCGCCTACAATATTTATTGATAACGTTCCGGATGAACGCAGTATTAGCTCACGGTGTCTGAAGGTCTTGCAGTCTTGTGATGAGCTTGAGATTATATTAAATTAATGACAGAATCCCAAGCTGGTGATAACTGCCAACCATCCTCTCTATTGAAATTAGGATGTTTTTTGAATTTCAATAGCCTCACGAAGCATTCTTGGCATGTATAGTCTGTTTTTTTTTGCAAGGACTTGAGCATTATCAAAACCAGGATTATCTTATCTCTATTATCAAAACGCATGTAGTGGTTGGGTTTGTCTATGTCATGTTCACAGACTGCAGACTTGGTTGAGCGTCTATTCTTCATGTCAGCAATATGTTCTTTAATTCGGGTACCGATGCTTCTGTTTGTTTGCCCAATGTATGATAAACCGCACTCACAGTCAATTTTATATACTCCTGCATCTTGTAATGGGATATTGGATTGTACAGATCTTAAAAGTTGGTGTATTTTCTTGTACGGCTTGTAGTAGGTCTTGACTTGACTGAAGCTCGCTTCAGAATATTACCAATTTTGTCTGTGACTCCCTTTATGTATGGTAAGATCTAGCC
Source organism: Elegia similella (assembly GCA_947532085.1). Taxonomy (NCBI): domain Eukaryota; kingdom Metazoa; phylum Arthropoda; class Insecta; order Lepidoptera; family Pyralidae; genus Elegia; species Elegia similella. Next base: position 2,264,778 of record OX383939.1, read on the forward strand.
TCTGGAGTTGCTGGTCCGCTAGCCCTCTCTTAACAATTTCAACACAATCATGCAGGGGCAGGCTGGCTTGACTGTGTTGAAATTGTGAAGAGAAGGCTAGAGGACCACTATTTACCTCAAGAATATGCAGTTACTCGAACATTGCTTCAAACTTCAAAAAGTTATAAAATAAAATCTGTTTAATCGGCGGTTTAAATAGAGTTCGGAATTCGGATACGTAAACGTATTTTAGACGCTGTATGCGGGCTTTGTTTTTTAAATATATTATTTTCATAATATATTTTTTATCTCATTATTATTTACTGAAAATATATTTTGCTAACAAACCTGCTATTTTTGATAGCATTTCCTGAAGTGTTATAATATTATGTCTATGATAGTACTAAACACATATACGTATATATAAGTCATTTACTTAGAAATCCTTGGTTTCAGCATCCCTCTGGAGCTGAAGAATGGTGAGCTGCAATTCTCCAAATGCAGCATGTACAACCTGAACTACAGTGATATCTTAAAAAACCAGGGAGAGGGAGCCAAAGGATCGCCTGATGATATAGTACCGTGTAGACACGGGTGGACCTATGACCGCAGCATTTACAAGAATACTGTAGTTACCGAGGTAATTTTGTGTCCTACTTAACACTTCAGAATCAATCAATCAATCAACAGTATATTTGCATGAATACAAGAAATACATAAAGATCTTAATATTATTAAAATGGTAAATTTACTTTGCGTGCTTCCGCCACTGTTCGCGGAAGCACGCAAAGTAAATTGTCTCAAAGTAAATGTAGCTTTGACTTCCGCAAAGTAACACCTGAATCTATTAACTAAAATGGTAAAGTATTCAACCCGTTTTGGTCGTGCAAATTGTATTAATGTCTAACTTAGTACCTATATTTCTATATAAATAAAATCATTCATTGCAAAAAAAATCTATATGACAATGCTATATAAAAGATAATTCAAGAAGAAGGTGTCAAATCCTTTTCCTTCTCGAATCAAAATGACTATTATTTACACTAGTCTTGACCAGAATTTGGCCACCTCCACGCCACGATCGTTCTCCTCAACTAGATCCTCCACAGTACAAGAAGTGGGGCACCTTGGGCAATCCATCAGATGGGCCATCGTCCGGACAGCACCGCAGCCACGCAAATTGTTGCTAGAGAAACCCCACCTAACTCGATTATCTTGGCATGTCCAACCCAATTAAATTTTTTAAATTCACACTTCGTTGAATGGTCGAGGGGAATGGGGGGCTGAATAAAAAGACATTTTTTCATAATTTTGAAAACCAACTTTTCGAACTTCAATGTCTATCTCTCCACCAATTTTCGTGACAATCGGTGCAGTAGGAGCGGAGTACAAGCCCGGACGGACAGACGGTTGGACGGACGGACATGACCAAACTACATATAAGGGTTCCTTGTGGACTAAATAACCCTAAAAACGAATCACTAACCCTGCTGAGCCTATACCGCGGGAGAAATAATTTGTTTTTATTACTTATCTGTAAAATAACTTATTTTTTGAAGAATGAAATACTTTATCGTCTTTTTCCCTTACAACAACAGATACTATATCACGTATTTTTCCCTTACGGAGTAGACAGAGCCTAGGTCTTTAAGACCTGAAGCCTTCAACCAACATGATAAACGTGACCTTCAGGCTGAAGGTCACGTTTATCATGTTGGTGAGCATTAGGCGGAAAACGGAATAAAAATAGTCATGATTCCTCAGATTTTACCCATATTCCCTCGATCGGGTTCTACGATCTGCACGGAAAGAGAATCAGCTGGTACATTCGTTGAGTTAGTATCCCATAACACAAGTCTCGAACTTACTTTGGGGCTAGCTCAATCTGTGTGATTTGTCCGTATATATATTTATTATATTTACATTCTACGTATCTTCGTTTCTACCAGACCAGTATGAAAGAGAAAACAAAACTCTTTTCGGTACATGATTTTCCTCCCTCCTCAGAACATGGCCATACTAACCAAACCTATTATTTTGCTACTGTCATACATTCTCTTACGTAGGTACTCATTCTTTATTTTGTCCATTCCCGTTTGACCACACATCCAGACATCCATCAATACATTCTCATTTCCTCTTCAAGTCTTTCATTTGCTGCGTAGGTGAGCCACGATTCTGAACATAGCGGATAAAACTAGCTTTCGCCCGCAGCTTAGCTTGCGTCAATATCCATCCCTCGGGAACAGTACTATTTTTCGGGATGAGAGGTAGCCTTGTATGCAAAATTTCATGATGATCGGTTCAGTATTTACGCCGTGAAAGTGTAACAAACAAACAAACTCACTTTCGCATAAGGATAATCTTATAAATAATAATAAATCACTATCATTATTTATTTATTTATATTTATTTAGCCTGTTACACTGTATTGAGAGAGTATATGCTTTTGCTTGCTTTTGGTGCCCGGCTACAAGATGTCTCTCAACTCAGCGTGCCTGTTGGCAAAGGCCTCCTCCAGTAGCTTCCATTGCTTCCTATTTTTAGCAACTCTCCTCCATTTGGGGCCTGCAGTAAGTTTTAGCTCATCTTCCCGGCGCATTTGTTGTCGTCCTCGACGTCTCTTTCCATCAAGAGATGGAAAGAGACGTCGAGGATGGAAAGATAATGGTTTATCATTAAGCATGTATCAATTGGGCACATTCTATTTGCTATACTCGTTTGACCTTTCATAACTTTTTTTTCCTAGTGGGACCTTGTTTGCGACAAAGACTTTTACCCGACCCTGGGCCTCGTCCTCCTGGCCGTCGGTGGTATCATCGGCAACTACATCTTCGGCTACCTGCAGGACACTATCGGGAGGAAACCCTCCTTCTTCATATACCTGCTGATCGAGACTATCTTCGGAGTGGCCACAGCGTTCGCTCAGAACTACATCGTGTGGGTCATCTTTAGGATTGGCGTCGGGTTCACTGTGCCCGCCATTATGGCTACGCCTTACGTTCTGGGTAAGTTAACAGTTTTCAATCATCATCATCATTTCGTGTAGGTGTCACGGTCAATCGACCATGCACACCCTGGTGTCAAAATTCTTCGGAACCGGGTCTCGGCCTCTGACGTGGTTCCTTTAACGACTACCAGATGGCAGCCGGGACCAACGGTTTAACGTATCTTCCGAAGCACGAAATCATCTTAATTATCAGACAATCTGGTTGTTCTCAATTAAAAATCCTTAATATTTTATATTAAGACATTCCTTTTAGACATTTGCGTAATAATCCCTGTACTTCTTTCTTTTGTTTTTCTTTAGCATACATCGGGACAGACAACACGAAACGACACTTTGTTTTATACTATGTAGTGATACGTAAACATTTCAAACAAATTGGATGAAGATCAATAATTTAAAAATCAATTTAAATAAGACTTTCGTCGTTAATTTCAATAACTTCAAAAATCAAGATATTGAAGTTGTATATAATACACATAAACTACACAATGTCACAAATGTAAATTTTTTAGGGATAATAGTTGACCAGAAGCTCACTTGGCATGAATAAGGTGTGCAATAAATTAGCTGGATTTGTCTATGCCTTACACAAATTGTCTTTAATATCATGCAAAAATACAGCTCTAACTGCATACTCCTCCTATGTTGAATCAGTTTTGAGGTATGGTATTCTCATATGGGGCAATGCTACTGATAATCAAAAATTATTTCTGGTTCAAAAAAGGTGTGTACGTGCAATATGCAATATTGCACCAGACGTGTCGTGCCGACCGTACTTCAAATGTCTAAAGATACTTCCACTTGCCTGTCTTTATATATTGGAGGTTGGTATATTTTTATATAGAAATTTAAGTAAGTAGATTCAGAAAAGCTAAGGACATAACAAACACAAATCATAGGTTCCCCAATAAATTAATTATGGACACGATTCCTAAAACACAACGTTTTCAAAGAAATTGTTACTCAATGTGTATTAAAGTATACAATCATGTACCTGTACAATTTAAAGAATTGCCATTTAATCAATTTAAAAATTCTTTAAGGAAATGGCTTCTGGATAAAACATTTTATACTATAAATGAATTTCTGGATTACAAATGACTATGGTGGACTCGATGCATGAATTTTTCTTTTTAATGTGTTTTTTGATGTGTTTACTAAAAATTGTAACTAGATTGACAGTATTTAAATTAATCTCATAAGTTACATTGAATAATGTTTGCATGCTTATTTTAGCTAAATAGCTAATAAGGACTTTTTACTATTAAGACGAGGCCTCAAATGTTTGGTACCATCGCTCGGCAAAGGACTGATCAAGTGCGCGCACGCGCAAGGGATAGCGCTTGGCGGTTTAGCCCGTGAATGATGAGATAGGAGATAGTCTCGAGTCGCTCAAAGAAAAAAACGTAAGCGCCAAATTCGTTATTTCTATTTTATATAAAATCAGACCGGTTAATTGTATTTTCATATTTACATTTTGATGAATTACTAATAACCTATCTTTTAGTCTAAAAATCATTATTTCATTCGTCGCATTTGAGCTACAATAACAAAAACCTTGCGAACGAAGACCATTTTTCAAAAAATATTTCTATCGAGAAAATTTTATCAAAACGTGTTTTCATCTTCAATTTTTGGAGATAAAATAGTCAAAAATCATATTACTTAGATTTGAAACTCCTAATTTAAGTATTTTGCGAGATAAATAAGGTCAAAACGACCTTATTTACAGTGGTATCGCCTATTAAAGTGAATTGAATTGAATTGAATTTACAGCTATTGAACTGGTCGGCCCTCGCTGCCGAACTCTCTGCACCATCCTGTCGAACATCGCATATTCCCTTGGCCTGATTCTCCTTGCCGGAGTGGTGTACGTCGTGCGTGACTGGCGCCACCTAGCTCTGGCTACCACACTACCGTTCGTCTGCTTCTTCCTGTACTTATGGCCGATGCCAGAGAGTCCAAGGTGGCTGTTAGCACGAGGGAGGTTTGAAGAAGCTGAAGTCATTCTGAAGAACATGGCTAGGTACGTTCTTTTCTTCTATTTGGCCCTCAAACTTCATTCAGAAGCTTATTTTAGCTAGTGTCTAATAAATACCAAAATCATTTATTATATAATTTCTCACCACAAATCTAACACACACTAAGGTATATTACAGTAAAGTATCCGCAACATGCTTTGTCAAAGTCTAATTATTTTTCGAGTTATTCTTACTTGTGTAGCAACGAAGTGATGGTGTAATTCACTTCGCTGATTTCGATGGAGACCCCTGGCGACAATTGCCACGAATCCACTGGCTTAATCATAAACGACGCAACGAGGCAAGCAATCACCAGTTCGCTAAGCACCATGTCACTTTATTTTAGTTATTCCACAATTTGTTCATAAACATGGGTATTTATAACACCAGATTACACCGATTTCCCATTATAAGGTCAACTAGAAACAATTTGCAAAACAATCTAAAATGACCTACTGGGGCGAGCATTGTTCGAACTTACACATTTTAAATAACGCGGGTGTAGTTACCATCTGGATTGTAGAGCAAATGTATGTATCCTAGTACTAGTTCTGTATATGTGCTAACTAAGTTATTGTTCTGAGGTGCACTTTGTTTTGACTTGAGGCATAATTGGCATAAACCTCAGGCATAAACTATCTACTTATGTTGGAAAAAAGAAATTCCACGTTGAAACCATCAAGGTTTTATTAAGGTACTTAAGACGAGGCCTCAAATGTTTGGTACCATCGCTCGGTAAAGGCGTACGCAGACTGATGAGGTGCGCGCAAGGGATAGCGCTTAGCGGTTTAGTCCGTGAATGATGAGATAGGAGATAGTCTCGAGTCGCTCAAAGAAAAAAACGTAAGCGCCAAATTCGTTATTTCTATTTTTTATAAAATCAGACCGGTTAATTGTATTTTCATATTTACATTTTGATGAATGACTAATAACCTATCTTTTAGTCTAAAAATCATTATTTCAATCGTCGCATTTGAGCTACAATAACAAAAAGACAAAAACTCTGCGAACGAAGACCATTTTTCAAAAAATATTTCTATCAAGAAAATTTTATCAAAACGTGTTTTCATCTTACACTTTTGGAGATGAAATAGTCAAAAATCATATTACTTAGATTTGAAACTCCTAATTTAAATATTTTGCGAGATAAATAAGGTTCAGAAGGACCTTATTTACAGTGGTATCGCCTTAATGTGTATATGGACCGTCGTGAAAAGTATGAGAATTGTAACTCTTGAGTTTAACTTTCTTTTACAGGATAAATGGAAAATCCTTGCCTGCCAACTACATGGTTCACCTCCGTCGCAAATACGAATCAGATAAACTAAAGCAAGACTTGGAAAAAGAGAAATCTCGTCAGTACGGCATTATGGATCTCTTCCGGACCCCAAACCTTCGGAAGAAAACTATTATTATCACATTTATTTGGTTCACGAACACTAGTGTGTATGTTGGATTGTCATACTATGCTCCGGTACTGGGAGGAGATGAGTTTCTGAACTTTTTTCTGGCGGGAGTGGTGGAGCTACCGACGTACTTGTTCCTGTGGCCTTCGATGGAAAGGCTTGGCAGGCGGTGGACGTTGTGTATGAGCATGGTCGTCGGGGGAGTGGCTTGCTTGACCACGTTCTTGGTGCAACACGGTAAGAAACTTACCTACTAACATTAGCGGGGCCAGATCGACCGATCTGGCCCCAGCCACGAGCAGAAGAACGAACGAGGAAAGCTATCCCAGCAAAGCAGACGCCCGAGCACTCAGACTTTCATGGCCACTTTTGTAAGAGTTTGCTACTCACCTGAGATGGGAGACAAATGCCTACTACAATACTTAGTAAAAAAAACCGAAGCGCACGAAGTGTTCCGTACCGTTATCTATAAAAAAGGCAGAAATATCATGTCTGTTGTATGGGAGACCCCTTTAGTAATAATTTTATTTTTATTTAATTTTTATTTTTAAAATGAATATATAACTACCTATATATTCTGTGAATATTTCAAGCGTCTAACTGTTGCCGTTATTAATATCGAGCAAAAACAAGCAGAAAAATCACCTTTGTTGTATGAGATCCCCTTAAATATTTAATTTATTCTATTTTTTAGTATTTGTTGTTATAGCGGCAACAGAAATACATCATCTGTAAAAAAATTCAACTGTCTAACTATCATGGTTCATGAGATACAGCCTGGTGAAAGACGGACAGACAGACAGACAGACAGACGGACAGCGGAGCGATCCCAATAGGGTCCCATTTTTACCCTTTGGGTACGGAACCCTACAAAGAAACCTTGATAGCTATAGCTTGATGATACACATAGTTACGCTGGTGCTTTATTATAAGGCTGATTTCAGAGCGATGCGTTTGAACAGCGTCGTCCTGACGTGCCCGCTTGCAATTACACTAGATAGTAGTCTTCTGCCACAGTTACGCAGGTGCATTGAATTAGAAAACTATGGAAGCGTAACTCGCATACAACTAACGATTCAAATATCAGTCCCATTTACGCAAACAAACTTAACTCATATCACAACGAAAAACTTACGCACTCATAGACGAAGCTTGTTTGCCATTGCCCGCGTCAAGGTCACGGGGCGGTGTCGGAACTTGGTCGGAACGCTATGGTGTCAACATAGCGGAGGTAGGCAGGCTTGCATCTCGCAAAAAATATTTTACTCACTAATGATAAGTTACTCCAGTGTCACTTTTCCGTCTTTCCTTGCGTTTCCAGCACCACCTTACTACACAAGAAGTAATTTTTTTTCTTTATTTGTTAAGATTTCGCCGATGTTCACAAAAATTATGCGTCCTTCCGTCACGGAGCGCGTGGCAGACTAATTCGCGAAAAAATATATACTTTTTAAGCCCCGCCCGCTTTGATTTAATTTGCGTGGTGTCAGTTTTTGAGCGCAATGCTGCTTCCATAGTTTTTCTAATGCAATGCGCAGGTGAAACGCGCCGTTCGGAAAACGCGCGCCGCGGGCCTGCACCGCCGAACCGCGAGCTCAATAATCAATTTACAATGGTTTATGACGTCGCTGTTGCACTATTTTCCATAGAAAATAAACAGCTAATCCTGTTTTTATGTACCCCAATGATGACGACTATTATACACAACTGTACATTGCAACGAAACGCGCATACTAAAGCTTGTGACACAGCGCACGCCGATCAAGCGCGCGCTGTTGAAACGCGCAGGGGTACTATTTTTGAAAGTGTGACACTCGTCTTCGAGCGATTTTTATATGGATAATTCGCTCGTTTACGAACGGCATCATTTCAAAAATACCACTTCTGGTCAACGGCGCGTCTCGCCGGCGTCACTCTGAAATCATCCTAAGTAGACATACATACAGTATTTTTATTTTTTTTTTGTTTCTTCGGTTTTTGGAGTAAGCACAGACCATCTATTTAGTAAGCGGTTCCTTAGTACCACAGACATGAAAAAAAAATTATATAATAGCTACTCAGAACAATAATGGTTATTGTTCTGAGAATAGCTACGACTGTTATCAGATTGTTCAAACGTCACTAGTCTAAGATCCGGGTATAGAACGATCTTCACCGAACTGTATAATGGATAAAAAGTATTTTATATTAAATTAAATATGTTATGTATTGCAAGTGGGCTGTCTAAAAAAATTCAGTCCAGATTTTTTTATAATTCCCTGTTTCGGTTAATAGACAAATTACATACAAATCAAAAGTATGAAGCGTAAAGAGTAAGCAATTATGTTGACAATTTTTTTTCGCGTCATAACTTTTGAGTAGGCAGGTATAAACAGGTAAATCTAAATTAGTAATTTGTGCTGGTCTGGTTAATGAGTAAGCTTTATTTCAAATTTACGTTTGCATATTACCATATAGGCTTCATACTTAAGATTGGTATGTCATTTGTAAGACACATCTGTGAGACCTCTCCAACCCGTCTGGCCAGCGTGGAGAGTGTAGGCCAAGTCCTCTGGCTGCTCTGGCCAAGTATGGCTCTAGTAGTATAGAGAGGGTCGTGCTCCTGTAGTGGAGACTAAAAAGGACCTGATGATGATGATGATGATGTCATTTGTCTATTAACCGAAACGGTGAAATGTTAAAAAAAAATTAAACCTTTTCATTATGCAGTTTAATTATTTTGGACTGAATTTTTTTCCACCCACTTGCAATATATTAATTAACATATTTTTTTAATATAAAATACTTTTCAACCATTAACCAGTTCGGTGAATGTCGTTCTATACTCGGATATAAGCAACTTATAATTCACATTACTATGTTGGTGGTGGTGACGGTTTAGCCTTTCAAAGCTTAGAGGAGGGCCAAATTATATAGTATATGTCGATTGTGGTCACATTTTACAAGCTTTTATTTAGTTTCACCCGTCCCGATAAATAAATATATACGGGCAAATCACACAGATTGAGCTAGCCCCAAAGTAACTTCGAGACTTGTGTTATGGGGTACTAACTAACTCAACGATATACTTTATAACAAATACATATATAGATACACATCCAAGACCCAGGCCAATCTGAAAAAGATCATTTTCCGTCTTTACCTGGCCGGGGATCGAACCCGGGCTCTCTCGTGTCGCAGGCTGGCGTGTTGACCGCTGCGCCACGGAGCTAGCCGGTGTTTGTCTGTAATCAAATCTTGCGACTTAAATTATCCACTTCCCGGTTACCACTTGAGCTGAAATTTAGCATGCATGTGTAAATCGGATAACAATACAATATTATGGAATCATATGATAGAGTCGGAAGGTGAACATAGCAAGGTACACCAATCGTGTTTGGACTCATTTGATTTGACTTGGAAAGCACTTTACAGTGTGGATAATAAAAGCTTCAAAAATGTATATTTTGCAAAAGAACTTCATGCCAGAATCATATTATGCCATTGATTTAAAAAAAGTTATCCTCAAACAATTGAGTTGACATTTTGCATCTTATTTAAGTTGGGTGGCAATGTTATATTATTAAGCAAAAGAGATATCCTGATGATGGATACAAGATAACTCGTGGTATCTGTTTTGGCAATAACAGCTACTCACAATAACGATTATTTAAAACTTATATAAATAGTTACTATGCATATAAAAATTGTCTGTAAAGTCAGTTTACGGACGATAATTTTACGTAATAACGGTGGAAAAGAGATAGATGCGTCACAAGCCGCTTAGACCGATCGTGCCTCTCTATCGCTTGTACCGCGCTCTAGCTTGCCCACAGAACGTGACACTTTTTATGCGTGCAGCCGTTGTTCATCTATTTACAAGACGTTATAGGATCAAAAATATTTTTGTTTCAGAGAGCAACGTAACATTGGCGCTGTACTGTGTAGGCAAGATGGGGATCTCGTCATCGTTCGTGGTTCTGCCACTGATGGCCTCGGAGCTATACCCGACCGTGGTCAGGGGGCTCGGGATGAGTCTAAGCTCTGTCCTCGGCATGCTGGGGCCTATATTCATACCGCTTGTCAACTATTTGGTAAGGAAATGTATTCATCAAATGCGCAAACAAGATGGGGATCTCGTTGTCTTAATAGCGTTGAAGCAGATGTGTGCCGATGTGATTGTCACAAGGTATCATAGCCGAATCATCTAGGGGTTTCACGAATGCGAATATTTTAATTATTAGGCAAATTTTAAAGGGGAATTAAGTAGCACGGCAATGCAATGCAATCAGCGTGGTGGTTTGCGTTATAAAATAGAATAAAGAATATTGCTTATTTTTTTGCGTAGTAGATCTACCAGTGACGACAGATCCCATTGAGTAATACCTATAGAGTTAAGGTTATCATATCACCTACTATCCCAACAATGATGTTAAATGCAAAAATGATAATACTTAATTCTGTTTATACCTAACCCTACTCGTCTTCAAAGTTAAAAGATGTACAGTAAATCTTACTTCTTGCAGGGTTCGGACATCTTGGTCCTGCCTCTAATCATCATGGGGGCCTTACTGGTCGCTGGTGGCATTGCCAGCTTACTTTTACCGGAAACGTTGAACCAGCATCTGCCACAGACTTTAGAAGATGGGGAGAAAATGGGCTTAGACACAGATTTCTGCTGTAGCCCACCGGTCAAGGAGAGCCAGAATAATGCATCGATAAAAAAAGATAGAGAACAGCCAGAGTGCAGTAATTGCAACGCGTTGTGTACTTGTCAAATGGTAAATGTACCATTAGTTGATAGCATCGGAGCAGCTGTTGAGAAAGACGGTGAAAAAGTAGAATTTGTTATAGTGAAATAAAAATATATTAAGAATAAGTTAAGTTTTTAATTCCGACTTTACCTACATTGTACACAATATTGTTACTTATGAAAAAATGTAAATAAATAAAGAACTTAAATATAAAAAAAAGACGTGTGGCACTCGGGACTGCCGCGGTAAAGAAAGCATTTGTTATCAACTTATGCAATTATAATTATTTATTTATTTTATTTATGCAGTAACTCCGTTACTGTAACTCACTGTTAACTTACTGTAACTTACTGTTCTTAGTAACTTAACTTAAGTTAACTTACTGTTACTAAGTTAACTCACTCTAACAGTAACTCCGTCGATCCTGTCGCGACACCTAAGTCAAAGTATCACCGCTGTGCCGGTCAGAGTGGAGGGTGTTAGGTTATTTTCGTTTCGGAATTTCTGGATTCGGTCTCCACGCTCAAGGCCCGTGATAGAAGCTACGCAATAGCTTAAAAAAATTAAACTTATGTATATGAAGTAAGATTTATGACTACATAAATCGCATGCGTTATGTTCGATGATCAAAATGGACCACGTTTACTCAGTTACCATACCATACATAGCATAGACCTTCATTTATATTTAAGTACCTATTTTTTGTAATGTAAGCACAGTACCTACCTTTACATTAAATATTTAGTCATCATCATCATCATCATCAGGTCCTTTTTAGTCTCCACTACAAGAGCACGACCCTCTCTGTACTACTAGGGCCATACTTGGCCAGAGCAGCCAGAGGACTTGGCCTACACTCTCAAATATTTAGTATCATAAAAAGTTAACTAAAGTTTGTTTGTAGAACTTAATAAAAATAATTGTTTGTTACACTTTAACGCCTTGACTTCTAAGTTAAGGCGGTAAAGTGTAACAAACAAATAATATAGTACAAATAAATAAACACTTATGCTTTAGAAACCAGCATGCAATTTTGTATACACAATGTCTGGGGTACAGAGAACGACACATAGGTTACTTTTCAACTATAAAAAAAAATGTTGTGTGTCGCGAGGGATCAACATTAAAGCAAGCGAAGCCACGGATGAAAGCTAGGAAATTAATATAAGGTTCCTGCACAAATATTCCCCATATTTGTCCCGAAATTCGTACAGCCTACAAGGACCATGGATCTAAGAATAATCACAAGGACAGTCTTTTTCTTTGAAACTGCACTATAATAAATACACTTGTTGTGTTTCTTGCAGTGAGATTTACTTAGCGGGCTGGTGGTTGCCTGCCGAATGAATAAATTACGCTTAGTATAGTCAAAGTATATGTATAGAGGGCAAACCAGATAGAAGGGAAATAAAAACTTTTTTTCGAATTAGTGCAGTTTTTATTTTATTAAACTGTATATTTTCAATTCTTGCTCTGGCATTTGATGGTTGTTAGTTTCACATAATTCACATTGAACTCCAAGGTTGCTGTAATCTACTTGATGACGTGATATGATACGTCTTATAAGTCGATGAACACCGGCAGCATGCACAGAAATGAACAGCAGCAGCAGCTGCTGGTGCTGATGCTGTTGCAGCTGAAGCTGAAGGCCGTTATGTGTTGTATGTGTGGAGGCTGTATGTTACACTTTTGACAGTTGTCTGGTCTGAACTGAACCTCAGTGCTGCCGCCTGGTTAGCGACATTTTACAAAACCCTCAATATGGCAAATAGTAGAGGTAGGTATTCAATAGGTAGTAATAAAAAAAGCTAAGCAGTATCACAATAAAAACAGTCTATGTACACTTCCAAACGGGGAAAATATTCCCCAACCTGGCAACTCATAAGACTTGGCAGTCAACGTCATTACTTTTTGAGAGATTGACAATGACATTGACATTTTCTTGTGATGAAGCATTGCTTAAAAATCCTACACTTGGATCTTTTTTTTTCAGAATTTCATAAAAATAAATTTTGGATAGTAATAAATTAAGATATTTTCGATTGCGTAAATAAATACCATCACTTCAGATTCTGATTCCCAGATTTCAATATAGCTAGGGGGTTCAAAATCACGTGTATATATATTTGTAAGGCTGACTAAAGCTAGTTATGCTTACTGCGTTATCTATGGTAAGTTTGGTATTTGTCAGTGTCACAGCCAGACAGAAATGTCACAAATGTCATCGTCCGTCATATGTTCGGTTCGGCTTGCGATTGATTATGAAATAAATAATTTCTAAAAGAAATATAATCAATTGAATTATGGCTTTATCGTTCCTACGCAGCAATGTGATCGCTAGACACGTTAAAAGGCAATTTTATCAAAACAAACGCAGTGCTGGCTACGTTGTTCTGTGAGTATTATTGATTTTCATATCTAACTTTAAAATGCCTTTGATTTCTGGAAGTTCTGCTGTAAACCCCTTTAAATCCTACTTCTAGGGATCAGACTATTCACATGATGATATTTTTTTCTAATTCCTTTGTAATAAAGTCTCCTATATGTTAAGATAACATAAGACAGGTAACCTCTTTAAATCCAACTTCTAGGGATCAGACTATTCTCATGATGATATTTTTTGCTAATTCCTTTGTAATAAAGTCTCCTATATGTAAAGATAACATAAGACAGGTGCACAAAATCGCCTCCAATTTTGTTGCTATAAATTAGTATACTTTATTATAGAATTACAATCTAACTAATCACAGACTTGTGATCCCATCTCCTCTATCAAGCAATTAATTCCTCAGCTATTAAGCTTCAGGGCCTAAGGTATTATCTATCTTTATATATATAAAAATCTTGTGTCACAATGTATGTTGAATTCCCTCTAATATGGTTGAGTTCAACAATGGCTGATCCATGCGTCAACTCGTGAACGGGTGCTGCTAGGGGGGAAAGGTCTGCTCGGCCTCTTTGAGACTACTGTGTATAATGTGAAATATTATCATTGCACACTCGATCGCTAACATAATATGTTCCAAAAAATAATAATGTACCTATATAATAAAATTTGTAATCATAAAATGAAAAAAAAAATGATAAATGAAGAAATTAGATGATAAATGATAAAGATAGATGATAAAATAAAAAAGCCCTTCAGGCGAGTAGGCGACCAATACTGTTGAAAAGAGTTTCTTTTGGCGTTTCTTCTCTGCAGTGGTCAGTTCCGAAACGCTAGTAGTCTGTAGCTTTTGCACATTAAGTAATAATATAAATATGACTAAATTAGATCCTTTAAAATGTGATTTGACGTGAAAAAGTGCCTGCAAAGGCCTATTTTCTGAATAAACGTTTTGATTTTGATTTTGTTCAGAATAAACTCTGAAACTACTGAACGTATTTTGATAAAATTTTGTTACAACCTGTAATTTGGTCCAACTTAAAAGACAGGATAGTTTTTATCCTATAGCGAAATGAAGTTCGCCAGAACAGCCAGTCATTATATATATAGTTTTTTTTTACTAGTCATAATTTGTCAGCGGTTTACAGCTTGTCACGTGCATAACGTCAAGCCTTCTAAGGTATATTTATATGGACAAGATACATTTAGGGTCACAAAACAACAAACACATTAGAATTGTTCTCACTCGTGATTTCTGTGAAAACCAGCATTGCCCCATTTCAATCATACCACTATGCAACACAATTGAGTAGAAACTCCTCCTTTGGTAAAAATGTCACTAGAACTTCTCACTTTTGGAATGTGGTCAGTATACTGCCCTGCGAGACGGAATAGAGAATGGAATGCTGAACGTAGTGTTGAGCAGTCTATTGTCACATTCAGCACAATCAGTATACCTCTAATGGAGGTTTATAATGAATCTAAGATATATTTTATATTAGAGGTCCCCCATTAGGCTGGCTTAGGCACACCAAGTGTACTGAAGACTCGAAAAAAATAATTAGATAAAAAAACAAGTTTAACAAACTTGTTTTTGGAACAAGTTTAATTAATAATTAATTTAATTAGGTGATTCAAGTGAGCTGATCGAGCGCATTTTTGGCGCGTGCCACGCCCCCTTGCCATTTCTAATGTCTATGTTGTTCTGTGTTTATGGCGGTCAGTAAAAATTATATCAGTATAGACCGTTGAATTTTCTGATTTATAAGATAGTTTTAAATGTTATATTATAAATCAGAAAATCGTAACGGTCAATTATGGTTTGTTATAAGAGATTGGTGCAATATGTGCTGTGTGGCTTGCGATAAAGATTATCACTTTTGTAATATACTTTTATTTGCAACACTTTGTCCTTTCTTATGGACATCACATTAGGCTGTAAAAAAGCAACATAGAATACCTATGAAGGGTTAACATTTACAAGGCCCTTGTCGCTGATGATATCACGTCACCGGCACTCTTAATCTTCCGACATTTGCAGATTGACACTGGAAAATTTCGGGGGGGGGTAAACAGTAAGCTTGAGGCCCCTGCAAATCCGAGAGCCAGGCGATGCCCGCCCGCTAATGCCGCCACTGCTTAGTGTAAACTAACAACTGTCTTAAAATGGGACTCAAGGCTCCAAAACACCACAGCTGAAGATGCAAGTTGAAATAAACTTAGATAAAGAGGGTATTATACCATCCTGAATCGCATCCTGAATCAGATCCGATGAGAGGTACGCCGCAATACGTGCGATACTATAGGAGATATCTCGTATCGTGTCTAACGTATAGCGGCGACCCTCCCATCGGATCCGATAAGTATGGTATGTGTGTATTATCTGCTCTGATATTTTCCTGCTATGAACAAACTCAATAAGCCAACAAATGTATAATGTGTTAGCAAGTTTGTTAGCAAGACGAGTAGATTCATTAAGTAAGCAAGTCAAACAGGCAGAAACAAAATGTTGCATTGTAATTTTTTATTCGGTGTTCCAGGATTCCAGAAATTGGCGAAGATGCAGACAAGAATATCCTTCTCTCAGACAATGGGCTACCCGAGTTCACAGACATTACGATAGAAAAGTGTATTGCAGCCATCAGCAAGCAGAGCTTAGAATATGAGAGCAGCGTCAAACAGATAGAGCAGGCGTCGCAAAACTGCAAAAATGCGTTTACGGAAATATTCATACCGTTGGAGAAATTTGACAGCCAATTGGAGCTGACGTGGGGAATGGCAAAGGCTCTGTACTTAGGTAACAGCTCGTTGATGCCCACTAAGTCTTACATACAAATTCACGAGAGAGCCCACAAAGCCAGGTCCACCAAATTCAACAGTGTGCACATTTTCCAATCGGCAGTTGATGAAAAAAACCGCCTGAAGAAACTAACTGATGAAGAGCACAGGCTCCTCGATAAATACATTTTAGAAGGAAAACTCAATGGTTTAGATGTCAAGGGTACGAAACGTGAACGGCTTCATAATATTCTAGGGTCTCTGCAAAAGGAAAGGCAGACATACCGCGATAAAGTAAATACCGCCAATAAACTGTTCACATCGACGATAGACGATGAGTCAATCCTTAAGGAATGCCCTGAAAGCCTGGTTAAGGCCATGGCTGGCAATGTATCAGGCAAGGGACCATGGACAGTAACCTTGGAACCACACATTTACGAACCATTCATGCAATACTGCCCAGAGAGAAGACTAAGGTGGAATATGTGGCAAGCTTACGCTCAAAGATGTTCAAATTACGTCAACAAAGAAATCGAGACGAGCACAAATTTAGAGAAAATTCGCAGTCTTCGACACGAGCAAGCGCAGATACTGGGCTTTGATTCATTCGTTGACATGAGCATGGAAACCAAAATGGCTGGCTCAGTCGAAAATGTTTACAATACACTGGACAGTTTTCTAGAAACCGCTCATCCTATGCAGGAAGTCGAGATCGAGATGCTGCAGAGGTTCGCGCAAGAAAGAGGTTTCGACGTGAAGCTCGAGCACTGGGACATCGCTTACTGGCAAAGGAAACAGAAATGGTCTCTATATAACTTCGATGAGAACAAAATCCGCGAGTTTTTCCCACTGCCGAGGGTAGTCCACAGCCTCTTCAACCTCTGCAGTACTCTGTTCAAGATTAAGATCATCGAGCGCGCCGGAGTCGATACTTGGCACAAAGACGTCAAATTCTACGACGTATACGACGACTCCAGCAACGCTCCTATAGCCGGCTTCTACCTGGACCCGTACGCGCGCCAAAACATGAAAATCAGAGTGTACGATGATGCAGGATGGCATATTTCCATACGTAACAAATGCTCGTCAACAGAAACGACTCCACTCTCAGCTTTAATATTCAATTTCCAGGCGCCCACTGCCGATCAGCCTTCTCAACTGAGTTTCAATGAAGTGGGCGTGTTGTTCAAAAGGTTCGGCCACTCGCTTCGTCACCTGCTGACCAAAGCGAACTACTCCGAAGTGGCCGGCCTGTCCAACGTGGAGTGGGACGCGGCCGAGGTTTGCGGCCACGTCTTGCTGCACTGGCTCTACGACCCACACACCATCCGCGCCATCAGCGGCCACTACAAGACGGACGAGCCACTGCCGGACGACGTCATCCAAAACCTGCAGAGTGTCCGGAGACACATGGCAGGCTACAATCTATGTCAAGAGCTGTACCTTTCGCGCCTCGATTTAGAATTACATTCGAAGAAAACCTTCTGGCGGGACCTCGTCAAAGAACTCTGGCCCAAATATCACTGTTTGCGCCTAGACAAGTATGACTCGCATCCGCTGTCGTTCACGAAAATCATTTCCGAAGAGTGGGGGGCGGCGTACTACTGCCACTTGTGGTCGAAAATGATCGCGGCAGACATTTACAGTGCTTTTGAGGAGGCTAGACAGACGGACCAGGATGTCCTGAGCGTCGGTAAGCGATATAGAGACACGTTCCTAGCGTACGGTGGCAGTTGCCATCCCAGCGAAGTGTTCAGGAGGTTCCGCGGCAGGGATCCCTCGCCTCACGCCCTGCTAAATAATCTGGGCTTGTCAAAGAAGATGATAGAAGAATAAAACCATGTTAATTTAGAAATGTATTGTATTTAAATACGAATTATAATATTATTTCGTTTACATGTTGTAATTTATTTTTAATAAATGTTCTCAAATTAACTTCTTACCAAGTAAAATCACAATAAATATTATGTCGAACTGTCGAACAATCGTAGCCGTAATACCATCATCATCATCAGGTCTTTCCAGTCTCCACTACAAGAGCACGACCCACTCTGTACTACCAGAGCCATACGTGGCCAGAGCCGCCAGGGGAATCGGCCTACACTCTCCTCGCTGGACAGACGGGTTGGAGAGGTCTCATTGATGTTTATTAGCTTTGTTTAGCTTGTATTTCCTAAGTCGCCTTCTACGACATCCACAGGAAGACTTGGAGTGGTCCTATTCTACTCTGCCGGATACCACGCGGCACATTAATTCTTTAGCCGTAATATACTAATTCTTTTTTGAAAAGAACATACCTAGGCCATCTTTCATCCCGGAAAATGTACTCTGCCCGAGGAATCGAAATAAACGCGAGCGTAGACGCGGGCGAAAGCTAGTAGAAATGGATAAGTATAGCACCGGGACCGCGCGCATTTAGGTCATAAAAGGAAATTGGCCTTTCGGTGTAGGTACTGCAATTAAATGCCATATTTGAATAGAGCCGTGTGGTTTCCGGCAGAGTAGAATAGGAACACTCCAAGTCTTCCCATGGATGTCGTAAGAGGCGACTTAGGAAATACAAGCTAAACAAAGCTCATAAACATCAATGAGATCTCTCCAACCCGTCTGGCCAATGAGAAGAGTGTAGGCCAAATCCTCTGTCTGCTCTGGCGAAGTATGTCTCTGGTAATACAAAGAGGGCCATGCTCCTGCAGTGGAGACTAAAAAGACTTGATGATAATGATGATTTGAATAGAATAACAAAACAGAGTCGGTGTAAAGTGGCCATCGGCTGCTGCCGCAACTCCAATTTGAAATGTATCCAATACGTACCACATCTTTTTCCTTTGTTATATAATAAATCCGATTAAGGACACTAAGTTCAGATAATCTGAACTTAGTGTCCTTAGTTCAGATTATCTGAACTTCAGATTCTGCTTTCGTCAGAATTATTATTAAGTTAGTTACTTTTTGTGGTTTTGGTTCGACCAATTCTGAGATTTGGCAACTGATTTCGACTAATTATATTCAATCTGAGAGAAGTAGATCGTCGCTAGGTGTTACAGTCTCGCAGATTCGGACGCGGTCACGCCAGAAAGTGCTTCCTGGCTTGGCCAACTAAAACATGCTTGTAACTTCTAAACTACAAACCGACTAATTAGGTACCGACTATTGGCATGGTCAGAATTTAAATCGGTAGGTAATGGTGGCCAAACCAGAAAGTGACGGACTTATCCCAGTGGCGGCACTAGTTGCGCACCTACGGCCTCGCGTCCAATGGGGCCTCACGCATACTGTAGACGACCTTTTTTGGACGTGACAACGTCTTATAAATCGATGAACATCAGCTGCATGCACGAAAAATCTCACGTTCCGGAGCAGCAGCAGCAACAGCTCCAGTAGCGGTAGTGATCTATCACGATAGATCTCACGTAAAATAATCGTTCGTAAACCGACTTAACAGAGCAGCAATTCTTTCGCGAAAGGTGTCTTACGCACGCCCAACTTAGATCTGTCGCCGACACAGATTAGTCCGAATCGGGATTTTGCTCCCAAGCGCGCTCCATATCATACAAGTCCTTCTTGATATTCTCGTCTTCAGGCAGTAGTTTAACGGCTGCCTTCATTTCCTCGATGCCTTTACTCAGGTAGCCCACACGCACCAGTGCGGCCGCGCGGCGAGCCATGCACTTGGCGCGGCTTCGCCGGTTGCCCTCGCATGGCGGCTTCAACAGGTCCAGAGCCGTGGAACAGTCATTTAGCTGGAAAAGATAAACGTATTGTACCCCACGGTGTAGACAAAAAGATCGCCAGAACCAAGGTGACTTTCAGGAGATAGTGGACATGCAGGAAGGAGATTGGCAGGCCTGTCTCACTCCCCGTGTCAATATCGAAAACATACCTACGCCCGCTTGGAAGCGGTAAAACCGGGCAGATTTAGCAGGAACGCCGCGCTTTTGGTTACATGTGTTCACGGATGTCATCGAATTATGAATCGTTTGCTAAGAGCTATAAGAATGAAATTGGCTTGCATCAATGGATTCTATAGGTACTAAAACGAAAAGGTGCTGCGTGCAGACGCGGGCTAACTACATTGAGTTGATATTTCTTTGAATGCCTTTGCGACTTCTGTACTAGTACTTATTTCGAGGTATTTGGGTACCTGGGTACCGAGGTAACAGCCTCCGTGGACCAGTGGTTAAGGCGTTTGCCTGTTGACCCGGGTCGTGGTTCGATTCCCACCGGAAGCATACTTTGTTTAGTTGTTTCCAGTTTGGTTAGGACATTGCAGGCCTGAATCACCTGATTGTCTGATTCATTCATTCATTTCGAGTAGGTGTCACGGTCAATCGACCATGCACAGCCTGGTGTCAGAGTTCTTCGAAACCGCCTCTCGGTCTCTGACTGATAATAAAGCCCAAAATGCTAAATGTGGCCATAAGGTCTTATGGACCTAGGCTCTGTCTACCCTGCAAGGGAAAAAGACGTGATACTATGTATATACAGGGTGAAATTGAATTCATTAGCAAACGTTTAAGGAGTGACTCAGACCACGAATTTGAACAACTTTCATTATGGGACCAACTTCGACATCGTGAAAAAATTATCTGCTCTTTCATACAAAAGTGGAATATCTACTTGGCCAAAATCTATGGAACAGCTGTTTTTTTTTTTATCAATTTCGGAGTTGGTTCCGTAATGAAAGTTGTTCAGATTCGTTTGTCTGAGTCACTCCTTAAACGTTTGCTAATGAATTCAATTTTACCCTGTATGTAGCTCTTCCTCTGTAGGTACCTAAAGGTCAACTTTGAAGTTCGGCGGCAGCGGCAGGTGTTAAATTAAGATGATTCCGTGCTTCGGAAGGCACGTTAAGCCGTTGGTCCCGGCTGCCATCTGGTAGTCGTTAAAGGAACTACGTCAGAGGCCGAGAGGCGGTCCCGAAGAATTCTGATACCAGGGTGTGCATGGTCGATTGACCGTGACACCTACACGAAATGATGATGATGATTGAAAACTGTTAACTTACCCAGATCGTAACGCGTAGCCATAATGGCGGGCACAGTGAACCCGACGCCAATCCTAAAGATGACCCACACGATGTAGTTCTGAGCGAACGCTAGACAGACGGGGTAGACAGAGCCAAAATGCATAAGAACCAAAGGCCGTGTTTAGCGTGTCGGTGGGCGTATAGATGGAAGCAGAATCGAAATAGATGGGTTGCTAGCCGCATCGCCTATTGACATGATTCCTTATATTTTCTTAGAGACTCGACCGGCTTCTACGGTCTGCGCGGGAAGAGAAGCAGCTGGTACGTTCTATGTTTTTTCTTTAATCCCAGACCAACATGGAAGAACGACTTAACGACTCAGTTACGACTCTTAAGTTTTATAAATATCAATTCCTGCTAGTGTTAGCCACTTACACATTTATTAAAGTTGCCAAGTGCAAAATGTGTGGCGGCCCTATTGGCGAACAAGCTAGGCAATTTGTCTGACAGCGTGATGCCGTGGGTGTACGCGCTGATTGCGCCCAGGAAGTTCCCGTTGCGGAAGAACTCGTCGCCTTTCTCTTTGCACCATTGTGGGTCCTGCTCTTCGGGCCGCAGGTCTTCGGAGACAAACCCTGGGAAACGAGTAAATCATGAATCATATTTCCAGACGAGCTTTCGCCCGCAGCTTCGCTCCCGTCTTCGTTGTTCCCTCGGTAACTGTAGTTTAGTAGTTGTGTATTAGTTTCCGGGATGAATCACCCTTTGTCCTTCTCCAGATAACTTGTATGCGAAATTTCATGATGATCGGTTCAGTAGTTATGACGGAAAGCGTAACAAACACTCACTTTCGTATTTTATAATATTAGTAAGGTAATAGCTTTTCTCCTTGCTCCATTGCGGGTCCTGCAAGCTCGCAGGTCTTCGGCGACAAACCCTGGTTAAACAATAAGTGCACCAGGCACAATCTAATGGACAACTTGTAGGTAGGTACCTACACTTTTTTCATTCATAAGAGCAAGGACTTAACGTCCTTCCTAAAGCTTGAAACATTTATGCTACGTGTTCTGTGTGACCACGTTGCTTAACATGCGTAAGCGGTAAAGTACAGTAGCTTAACCTGAAAGTACCTGTCGCCCTCCTAGCCATCGTGACATTCTTGAGCCATGTCTCCTCCTCCAGAGCAGTGGACTCGCGGCTAGGGGTAGGGAAGGTGCGTAGGGTATGTTTGATTATCACCTCCCCTTTCTCCCTCAACTTCGGCAGCACCCGTTTCGCCACTTCTTCTTTCTTCTTCTCAACATATTCCGACTTCACTGGCGTCTTTACAGGTTTAGGATCTGGTTTCTTATTGACATTTTTAGCAGGAGTTTTAGTTTTTTTATCTTCTTCATCATCTGATGGAGGTAATTCTACAATATTAACTCCAGAACTTCTGTTTTTTATATCCCTGTTTGATAATTTATTGTTTTGATTTACGATATTGACTCTCCAGTCTTCTAAAGAGTCCATAGCCTTCTTTGTCTCTTCGTTCCGTCTAGAGTCCATCAAATCATGCTGTTTTGTATCGATTTCCATTGCTCTTTGGACCGTGAATCTGTCTAGCTGGGTTTTCTTTATTTGTTTATCTTCAGATTCCTGTTTGGCTTTCGCCTGACTTCTTTCTAAGATCTCCTGCTTTAATTTCATCTTCTCTGGCTTGGTTAGCTCCTTTTCTAAAGACTCCCAGTTACAACTCTCTACTTTTGTTAAATCTAAAAGGATTATATCTTCCTTCACTAAGCACTTGCTCTTACTTTCGTCAACTTCATGCAGTAAGAATACTTCGAACAAAAAAGGGCTGAAGTGTATCTTCACATACGACCCGAAGGTAAATATATCAACCTTTTCCTTATATACCGGGCTTATGGGTATCCTTATGTGTAGAGTGTCCATCGTTTGGGTCCAAGTAAAATCTTTCACTAAAATCGGCATCTTGCGGTAAGACTGAAGTAAAATAGCTGATATTTCTGTATTTACCTAGCAACGTCAATATCACACTGACAACACTAATAATGTTTTCGCAATTTCCATGGTGACGCGCTTGCCTTTGTGGTGGCGCGAGTGGCGCATCTTCCAGTCGTGTCGTGAGTGAGCACGTGACCTGGGCGCTGGGATTTATTGTGGCCCTGTAATTTTATTATTGCCCCCATATGTATTGTTTATATGTTTGTTCTTGATTTGACTTTAGGAAAAGTAAATTAGTCCATAACAATCTTGCATAAACTTTCGTTTAAAAAACCGACTTCAATCAAACTACTAAACCGATTTTGATGAAATTTAAATGAAACCAATTACAAAGAAGCATATTCTCTTTCAAATAAAAATCTGTATGGGAGCCCCTTAAATATGATGTTTTCTGTTTTTTACTATTCGTTGTTATAGCGGCAATAGAAATACATCATCTGTGAAAATTTCAACTGTCTTTCACGGTTCATGAGATACAGCCTGGTGACAGACGGACAGTGGAGCCATATTAATAACCTTTGTGTACGGAACCTTAAGAAACGTACAATCGAATTGAGAATCGCCTCCGTTTTTTGAAATCTATAAAATGAGTGGCGCGAACACTCGAAATGAATGGAGTCTATTTTTATCTGAGTTGTATGTGATCATTATCATTCACATCACAATACAGCACAGCAGTTTTCATTAGTGTTTATCTCGACTCTGAGAGCATCGCGCGTGGTATCTGCTCTGAGATAACTAACACACACTTGTGTGTATGATAGATACGAGATCTTGTATCTATAGTGCACAGTTTTACAACTATTTGTTACTAAGTATAAGGTACATTTTCAAATTGTGTCAAATAAGTGATTTAGCATGGTTGGAAGGGTACAGACGGGTGAGTTTTTAATAATTGTGTTGTTTAATTTTGTTTGAGTTCGTAGATATGAACAAGGTGCTACCTATATGGTTTGTTAAATAAGTAAAAAGTCCTTGATAAAGTGGAATATCTCATGGACTGTGATAGTTATATAGTTGAAATTTTCACAGATGATGTATTTCTGTCGCTGCTATAACAACAAATACAAAAAATAGAATAAAGTAAATATTTAAGGGGGCTCAAATACAACAACGTGTTTTTTTTTGCTTGTTTTTGCTGGATATTGATAACGGCAATAGGTGGACGCTTGAAATATTCACAGAATATTTAGTCATATATTAACTTTAAAAATAAATAATTAAATAAAAATAAAATTTATATTAATGGGTTGCTCCCCGTGGGTGCTCCCATAAAACAGGCATGATTTTTTTGCCGTTTTTATAGATATCGGTAAGGAACCCTTCGTGCGCGAGTCCGACTCGCACTTGGCCGGTTTTTGTATTATCAGAACGATTATGTTTGACATGGATGTTTGCAATAATATTTAAGTTTGCTACTGTACACAAGATAGAAAAACTTAAATACTAAAACTTAATATAAAAACTTATTATAAAATTAAAACTAACTACTTAAACTAACTTAAAATATCTAAAAAATAATAAATTATGCAATAATATTATATTTCTTTGAACTTCAGAAGATAACTTTGAACAATACGAGCATTGTCATTTATCGAACGAGTACAGATATCTCAGAATATAGGTACTTTAGCCGTGTGGTTTCCGGCAGAGTAGAATAGGACCACTCCAAGTCTTCCCATGGATGTCGTAAGAGGCGACTGAGGAAAAGCAAGCTAAACAAAGCTAATAAACGTCAATGAGACCTCTCCAACCCGTCTGGCCAGCGAGGAGAATGTAGGCCAAATCCTCTGTCTGCTCTAGCCAAGTATGGCTCCGGTAGTACAGAGAGGGTCATGCTCCTGCAGTGGAGACTAAAAAGACCTGATGATGATGATGATGATGATGATGATGATAGGTACTTTATCAGATCGATCATTAATAAATAGCAACCTTATTACAATGTTTCATAAGTGCGGCGAGTATGTTCCAACTCAGGCTCTGAGTACCCCGTAAGAGATCAATACTTTATAGGTAGCTCATTGTGTATCTGATTATGAACCTTGTAGGTACTCTTCCCGGTAGGTAGTCAATTTATTTTCCTGCCCTATATTACCGTATGGATATTTGTATATATTCAGCGAAGGATTTTTCAAAACAAATAATGAAGTGTAATTCAAATTTAAAACGTTTATTTAATATAGATTTCTTTAAGAGATTTGAACACTTATTAATTGTCATATTTGAGTTCTCAACACTTGACAACTTACTACAAACGTACATTTATGCAATCGAAAGATATTACATTAATAAAAACCATTACTTCCGGTTCATTGCAAGTTGTCAATTGTTGGCGTCAAAAATATGGCTAAGTATGCTGTGAAGCTGTGAGTTTGCACGTAGATTTACGAAATTACTTTCTTCTATAAAAACATATCTGCCCCTGTAGCATGGCACGCGCGACAACGTTTATCGACTAGCGCCATCTTGTTTTCCGTAATATTGAAGAGCGAGACGAGAATAGTTTATCGCGCGATATAAACGGCGTCGCGGGCGCCATGCTACGGGTGGTGGGTTGCCTTTTCGAAAGCATTCTGGTATGCCCTATTCCTTCAAGCGGGAGGCCGCCAGCGGTCCCCCAACACAACATCGCCACTGCTGGTGTATGATGTTTTGTTTATTTTTCCAGTCCTCGGCGATGTGTCCCCAGACCAGCTGGGCCACACGCTCACTCACGAGCACCTGGCTATGAACTTCAGCTACTTCTATACCCCACCTCCCGCGAAGATAGCGGACCAGTTCCAGGCGCCGCCCCACCTCGGCAACGTGGGGTACATCAGGCAGTACCCGTACAGCTTGCAGTTCAACCTGGAGTTAGGAGATCAGGCCGCAAAAGACGCCGTTTTACAGGATGTACATATGTTTAAGAGAAGCGGCGGAGGTAAGGATTCAGTTCCGAATACATTTCTATCATTAATATGTGAAAAAGGAACTATCGTTTCTAAGCTGGCCTAGGGCATTGAATCAAATAAAAAAAAAATAGGAAATCGACATTTCGAAAGTTATTCCAAATTCGATTCTTCAGCACACACACACACACACACACACACATATAGATGCTTTCTCGGCAAAAGAACATAAAGAACTGCGAATTTAGAATTGAAAAGTCGACAGTACCGCAAGGAGCTATTATGTCACCGCTACAGTTTATAAAACGTTATCAATAGAGAACTAAGTATTTACCAACATTGTTATCTCAATATTTGTATTGCAAGTGTTTGTAGTAGAAACATTTTATCTATTTAGACAGGAGGCCTCCCAACGTGCTGCGCAACGGAACCATTTTTTAAGCTGGGGAAGAATAGGAATTTCTGGAATCTGGGAAGGGAATGAAGGTATTACTACGAGCATACTACTTAATCGGATCATCATCATCATTTCGAGTAGGTGTCACGGTCAATAGATCATGCACACCCTGGTGTCAGAGTTCTTCGGAACCGCCTCTCGGCCTCTGACGTGGTTCCATTAACGACTACCAGATGGCAGCCGGGACCATCGGCTTAACGTGCCTTCCGAAGCACGGTCTTTGAATCGAATAGCAAGTAAGTAGTAGCTCGGGAGGCCGGGCGTGCGTACCCGATGTCATACTGCAACTACCGGACATGCAGTTAAGGATGACATCCCTGGCTATTGCATACGTAGACTAAGGGTGCTGGTTCAAATTCTGCCGGCGTGGAATTTTTTCAGCATACTCATATCTTATTTCTTACTAGCTGTTGCCCGCGACTTCGTCCGCGTAAATTTCTGTTATAAGGTATAGATGAATATTTACTTTGAGACAATTTACTTTGCGTGCTTCCGCCACCAGTTAGTTCATGCAAACTATTGCTGGCCAGCGCCCACCCACTACTGTTAGTCCCTTCATACCCGCCACCAATAGTTGATGCATGCAACCCTGGTCGATACTGCTGCATCCGATGAGGCTGCAGCAATATCGGCCGTCGTGCTCGCGACACGTGTTTCGCCTCTACACGAGGCATCTTCAGGCAGTGAACCCTAGATGTTGATCGTTCGAATGACAAGCAACGAATGACAAAAATTACGCCGTATTGCCGCCTTTTATATTATCTGGGAGGGGGGAGGGGATTGATCGTTATTTTGGTTTTGTATTGAAAATATATTTAATAATGGGGAATTATTCAAATCTATTTGTTTATTTATCAAAGTAATGTTTGACCTTTTATGTTTATTTATTTCTAATTGCTCCCATATACTCATTTTTAATCCCTTCTCCGCTGTATGTAATATTTTGTATGTGTGATTATTTAATAATGTGTGATTATTTTCCAATAGATGTTCTGCAAAATGTGATCGATCGGGGTGATTATTTTTAAACGCGTTGATATGTTCGTTATAACGAATTTTAAAATTACGTCCTGTTTGTCCAATATAAACTTGTTGACAATCATCGCAAGTTAATTTATATATACCGGATTTTTTATCTGATTGAATTTTGTCTTTAGTATTACAAAGTGATTTTAATGTTTTGTTTGTTTTGAGAGCAATATGAATATTGTTTTTTCTAAATATCTTATCCATTTTATCTGTAATTTAACCGTAATAAGATAAACTCGCTGATGATGATTAGATGACGCGGGGACAACGCGGACAACGATCCCCGCGTCATCTAACCACCCATGGCAACATAAACTCGCTGCATATAGATCGATGATACATAGACTTATGACCGTTCCTTTAAATGAGGAAAATTACAAAAAAGAACTCCAAATTATTTATCAAATTGCTATATCGAATGGATATAGTAAGAAAATCGTTGATAAAATAATATTGAAAAGGAAACAGAACACCGTTAAAGACCTTTTATATGCGGTCCCACAAGATAAAACGCAAAGATATGCAGCAGTAAATTGTCTCAAAGTAAATGTAGCTTTGACTTCCGCAAAGTAACACCTGAGTCTATTAACTATAGATGAATAATTTTCCCCCGTTTTCAAAACATTTTTTATTGATGCTTCGCTCCTATTGGTCACACCGTGGTGTTTTATAGCCTAAAGCCTTCCTCAATAAATGGACTATCCAACACAAAAAGAATTTTTCAATTTGAACCAGTAGTTCCTGAGATTAGCGCGTTCAAACAAACAAACAAACTCTTCAGCTTTATAATATTAGTATAGAAGTGTAACTATTTTTCTTCTTTTTGAGTCGTATCTATACTTATTACAATGCCTTCGTCCACTTTGGTAACTAAACTTACCTAACCAGTAACAAGAGAAGATTTTTCTTTCGCTGTTTGGTAACTAGTTGTGAAAGAAGATTTTTTCCATTTCTGCAACTTTTTGATATTTATGAACGTCACACATCAAACAATTATTGAAATCAATACATTGTGTTTTTCTGTTATTCCTAATTCCGCCATAACATCTAAATGCCTCAACGGATTTGGACGTATACTTTAGATTAGGCACATACTTAGATATTATAATAATCAAGTTAGTTATATTATTAAGTAAGCTCCATCTTTTGTAACTCGCTCTTGTATCCAGAAGTGAGAGTACTGGAGATCTGTGCCACAGGCCCAGACCTCTACAAGCTTCAGTCTCCATCCACCAATCTGTGATTACGCCATAATTAACTAACAGTAAATACCTATATAATACTAGCTTTCGCCTGCGGGTCCGCCCGCGTCAATGTCGATCCCTTGGGATTGGTACTTTTTCCCGGGATAAAAGGTAGCCTATCTCCTTCTCCGTACTCCAGAGAACTTGTATGCAAAATTTCATGATGGTCGGTTCAGTAGTTACTGTGTGAAAGCGTAACAAACAAGTACACAAACAAACAAACTCACTTTCGCATTTATAATTTTAGTACTAAGGATAAGGATAGTGACGCACCTTCGGAGAGGCCTACGTCCAACAATGGACTGCCGCAGGCTGCTATTGATGATGATGATGAAATATATTTTTATATATTTAATTATAAATAAAATATATATATACGGACAAATGACACAGATTGAGCTAGCCCCAAAGTAAGTACGAGACTTGTGTTATGGGATACTAACTCAACGATACTATATTTTATAACAAATACATATATAGATAAACATCCAAGACCCAGGCCAATCTGAAAAAGATAATTTTCCATCTTGACCTGACCGGGGATCAAACCCGAGGCCCTCGTGTCGTAGGCTGGCGTGTTAACCACTGCGCCACGGAGCTCGCCTTTAAATATATAAAATTATATTATATATTTTTATAAATTTTTACATTTAATTATAGGCACAATCGTCGAAAATTCCACGGAAGGTTTAAAAAGAGACATCGGATTCTACAAAAAGTTGTCTCTAAAGACTTCCGTGCACATCGTGGCCGGATCCGGATACTACATAGCCGACATCCAGTCGCCCACCGTCAGCAATATTAAAGGAGAAGAGATGTATGAGCGGATGCTGAAGGACATGACTGAGGGGTTCGAAGAGGATGGCGCAGTGAAAGCTGGGTTTCTGGGCGAAATTGCAAGCACGTGGCCTTTAAAAGGTATTTAGCTGTTATTCATCATCATTGTCAACTCGTGAACGGGTGCTGCCGGGGGGGACAGGTCTGCTCGGCCTCTTTGAGACTATCTTTTGAGACTTTTATCATATCTGTTGTTGTTGCACGGTCGATCGCTAACATAACATGTTCCTCAAATATATGTAAATTGAAATTCTATATAACATGACATCAGAAAAAAAAGAAAAGATAAAAATATTAAATATCATACAAAGCCCTTCAGGCAAGTAGGGGCGACCAATACTGTTGAAAAGAGTTTCTATATCAGCTTAATTATTAGACAATCAGGTGATTCAAGCCTATGTCCTATCTAAACTGGAAGCAACTAAACAATGTATGCTTCCCGTGGGAATCGAACCTACGTACCCCGGGTCTACTGGAACACGGAGGCAGTTAGCTGTTATTGAAGCCACTAGTTGCATCAGGGTCGTAGCTACCGCCGTATCAGATGCATCAATGGTACAGCCCCCCGGGCTACAGGGCCTACGAACGTGTATTGTTTACTAATATATGCTGCTGAGTTTACCCTGCAGCATACGAACAGACCATTGGGTCTTTCCCATTCCTTTATTAACATCCATATTTTGCGCTTCAGTCAACTATTACTTTTCAAAACTTCCTGAAACCGTCATAGAAATTGATACAAGTGGCTCAGAACAATACCGCCGATCGTGCATATAAAGAACTTTAACACAGTCACTCATACAATTTTTTAACAAATTTTCAGTTTTCAAACTTTCGTAATTTGAAAACTGAAAATTCTATACGCCTTTACCAAATGTAAGAAATTAGATATTAATAATAAATAAAAATAAATATATACGGACAAATCATAATGTTCAATAACGAAGTCCCCATCCATATATTTTAGTCCCCAAACACTATCTATACTTTATAAAATGGCGTTGGGACGACGGTATACCTTGATCACTGATTCGACCTTCACACTCGACCTGTAGTAGTAAGACCGACTAAAATACGTGTGTGAAATCGTAGTTTTAATATTTAATTAGGTGATAACATACGTCGCGTAACTTTTAAAAGTTCTTGGATGTTTATCTATATAAATATCTATTATAAAATATAGTATCGTTGATTTAGTATCCTACGACACAAGTTCACAACTGTGGGACTAGCTCAATCTGTATGATTTGTCCCTGTATATTTATTTATTTCAGACTTTGAACGCAAGGCCATCAAAGCGGCTGGTGAAGTCCAGCAACAAATCGGATGTCCGGTCAGTTTCCACCCGCACCGCGTACCGGACGCACCCTTCGAAATCATCCGGCTATATCTCGAAGCCGGTGGGCGACCGGAGAAGGCCGTCATGTCGCATTTAGACCGTAAGTCATATATTCTTTTCAGGAAACCGGATCAACAATAACTATCTAATCTAATCGAAGGCATCATGTAGGATGTTTATCTATACATATCTATATGTTTTTTTGATAAAATATCGTATCGTTGAGTATCCTATACAGAGAGGCGATTTTTTTAAATCTATGGTCCTTTCGAAGTCTCGAACTTACTTTGGGGCTAACTTAATTTGTGTGATTTGTCCTTATTATGTATGTTTATTTATTTATGTTAAATATATCAGTTCGAACATTGATCGATATTCTATGTTCCGTATACTTGGGTCAGGCGAAAGACCGCCAAGCGGGGACGAAGTGATGAAAGTGGTCACATTTATGATATTTTTAGGGTTCTGTACCTCAAAAGGAAAAAACGGAACCCTTATTGCATCACTTGGTTGTCCGTCTGTCGGTCTGTTATTCTGTCAAGACCCTTTTTCTCAGGAACGCGTAGAGGTATCAAGCTGAAATTCATATCAAACACTCAGGTCTACTGTCCCTTGGAGCTGAGAAAAAAAATCAAACTTCTAAGCCAACGCAATCAAAAGATACAGCTGGTTAGGTATGCCGCCAATTTTCGTGTTTTTCAACTTTCGCTAGGGAATCAAAACCTACTAAAATGACCAATTTCCCAGGATCTCAGAAACTTGAAATTTGGTACGAAGCAACATCTTATAGCACAGATAAAGGATACCTACCTAATTTGCGAAAAGCATAATTTTTTGTTACATCATATATTAACTATATTTTTAATAATTTTTAGACACTCGCAAAGGAATCAAAACCTACAGGGTACTTCCCGTAAACTCAGAATCTGGAAATTTGGTACGAAGCAAAGTCTTTAGCACAGATAAAGGAAAAATTGCGAAAAGCATTAACTTTGAGTTACATTATATAGTAAAAATACTTTTAATAATTTCAATCGAATTATATATAATGTACGGAATCCTTCGTGCGCGAGTCCGACTCGCACTTGGCCGTTTTTTTTTATTTGTGCTGTCTCGCTTCGCTTACTTGTATTGTAATCCATACTAATATTATAAATGCGAAAGTTTGTTTCTTTGTTACGCTTTCACGCCGTAATTACTAAACCGATCATCATTAAATTTGCATACCCGTTGTCTGGGGTACGGAGAAGGTTGTAGGAACTGTTCCCGAGGGATCGACATTGACGCGAGCGAAGCCACGGGTGAAAGCTAGTGGTATATATATCTAAGAGCGCAAATAACTTGAGCTAGCCCCACAGCAAGTTTTGAATACTGATGTACGAGATAACGATCATCTGAAAAATATCGGTTTCCATTTCAGCCTGGCCGGGGATCGACCCGACACCTCACGATAGGTACTTGCGGTACCACTGAGCACGGATACCTAGTAGAACAGAGTACCTATACCAAAAAAATCTTTATTACTCAGTACTTACATCATTGACGGCAGTCGTTAAGCTATGTCAGATGCCTTAAGGCAGCTTGAAAATCTGTCACCAGTGTATGCCACTTTATTCTTACTAATGGTTGGTCAAAATTCGAATCTAATTATATAAAAAATATTAGCATTCTGCTCTCCCGCTCTATAAAACTACCTCCGTGGTCCAGTGGTTAAGGCGTTTGCGTGTAGACCCGGGGGTCGTGGTTCGATTCCCACGGGAAGCATACTTTGTTTAGTTGTTTCCAGTTTGGTCAGGACATTGCAGGCGTGAATCACCTGATTGTCTGATAATAAAGATGATTCCGTGCTTCGGAAGGCACGTTAAGCCGTTGGTCCCGGCTGTCATCTGGTAGTCGTTAAAGGAACCACGTCAGAGCCGAGAGGCGGTTCCGAAGAACTCTGACACCAGGGTGTGCATGGTCGATTGAACATGACACCTACTCGAAATGACGATGATGCTCTTTATAACCTTTAACGTAGCCTAAGTTAGTATAAGTGTTCGAAGTTTCATGTTCCTTCGTCAGCGCAATTTTCGTAGAAAGAAATCCACCATATTATCTATATATATACCTTCTATTTTCACATTGACAGGCACGTTACAAGACGAGAACAAACTTCTAGACTTCGCGGAGCTGAAGACCTACTGCCAATTCGACCTGTTCGGTACAGAGGTGTCGTACTACCAGCTGAGCCCTCAGACAGACATGCCCTCGGACGCCCAGCGTCTGGACCGGATCTCTGCGCTGATAAAGGAGGGACGGAGGGACAGACTGCTCATGTCCCACGACATTCACACCAAGCACAGATTGGTTCGTATATTTTGATGTTTTTGACGTGGTTACGTCTTAGAAATCTAATGCCAGCTGCACGCATGAAAAAGTGTCGCGTTCCGTGTGCAAGCGGCGAGCGCGGAACAAGCGATTGAGAGAAAAAATCGGCCTAAGCGTTTGGCTTGCGACGCATCTATCTCTTCTACTGATATACGGAGGCGGAAGAGTGAGGGGGAGGAGGTGAAGTACGCGACGGCAGCGGCGTCCACGCCGACAGTCGTACTTCCGGGATGGGTTGGAGAGGAGAAGAGGGGGAAAGGGAGAGACGGCCCAGTCAAACGAGGAGTCCCCGCCGACTTGTAAGTCGCCTCTTGAGCACTCGGTGAACACTTGTGACGCATCTATCTCTTCTACTGATATACGACTATACAGACAACTAATTTTTTTATATACGACCCACCTGATGGAAAGATCTTCCGCATGTGTTCCGCCATGTTGGATTAAGAATGACTTCACACACAGCTAACCATACATTGTCATCCAAACTAAACGAGTATACAAAGTTTCAGCTCAATCGGTGGAAGACCTGCAAAATTGAGTTGCAAGATGCCACTCGAACAAACATAGTTACATAGGTTATATTTTTTGAACCCCCTAGCTATATTGAAATCTGGGAATCAGAATCCCTAATGGAACAGGTACAGAATTGTAAGAAAAAAAGGTATAAAACGAAACATTAAATTTAACTTTTCATAGAAATTCGTCCAGCTGATCGGTGACTTTGTATGGGAAACCTAATTTTCTTCTTCGTTTTTTACCTTTTTTTCTTGCAATTCTGTGTTCCATTAGGGATTCTGATTCCCAGATTTCAATATAGCTAGGGGGTTCAAAATCACGCTGTATACATACATTGCAAGTTAAATAAAAGCTTGTAAATCTTGTAATCAACTCTAAACTATATACAGACAGATCACACAGATTGAGCTAGCTCCAAAATAAGTTTGAGTCTTGTGTTATGGGATACTTACTCAACGATACTATATTTTATAACAAATACATTTATAGATAAACATTAGTGATGCGCCGATCATGACTTAGGCCGACTAGCCGATTGGCCGATTTATCGGTTGTGAAAAGGCCGACTATTCGGCCGAGCCGATCACGGTGTCAGATATTTACGTCAAACGTTTAGTTTATTGAAGAAAAGAATATTTAATGTGTTGATTTGTTTGTTAATTCAGAAAATGTTTTCTTAACAAGCAAGTAATTTTAGAGACTGATTACAAGGAAAGACTGCTTTGATTTAAGAACCTTTTAAAAATGTGTACATATTATTGAGATATTATCATCGTCAGGTCTTTTTAGTCTCCACTACAGGAGCACGACCCTCTCTGTACTACTAGAGTACTACTTAATTTAAATTGAACCTATATAGGTTATTGCATGGATTAATACATAGACTACCTTTCATCCGGAAAAAATACTGTTCCCGCGGGATCGACAATAACTTGAGCTATTAATTTCATATAATCAAGCAAATCTAAATAATATTGTATTGTAGGTAAAGTCCTCTGGCTGCTCTGGCCAAGTATGGCCCTAGTAGTACAGAGAGGGTCGTGCTCCTGTAGTGGAGACTAAAAAGGACCTGATGATGATGATGATGATGATTATTGATATTATAATAAGTTAATTTGTAATCAATAACCATAAAAATAGCTTTGATAAATAATAAATTTGTAACGCGAATTTCCTCGAGGGTGGGTTGCACCGTTGATCACGTAGTCAAATAAAGTTCTTTTGCAGACTGCGTTCGGCGGTCACGGCTACGCGCACATCATCAACAACGTGGTGCCCCGGATGCCTTCTAAGGGGTTCTCCGCCGACGACATCGACCAGATCATCGTGAAGAACCCCGCCACCTGGCTTACCATGCATTAACCCTTAAACAAACCATGGAAGCATAGCTCCCACATTATAAAATGAAAAATGTTTATTTGGTGTATAAACAATTACAAATTAAAAATATAAAACAATTTAAAAGCTTCTAAATACTTTTGTCATTCCACGCGCACGAACTAACCTTGGATCATATGCTCCCTTACGGAGAATGCTTTCTACGTACAATAAATTAAACGCCAAAAATGATAATCTGGACTAGAGTTGCCACGAATAGTGATTTGGCCGAATACGGAATATTCTGCAACGCTGTCGGCCGAAGCGCCGAATATTCGGCACTAAGCACATGCTTGTCGAACGCGTAAAAAATAATAATACGACAAATCATCGCGACCTGTCTCACTCGTGCGCGGGCAGGCGTGCGGCGTGCGACCATTTGACTGTTTGTTTCTATTGCGAGTAGACACGTCACGGCACGCTTTGTCAGATCATTATAAAAAATAAAACATCACCTACGATTTTGTAGAAAAGTTCGTTAGTTAGATGAAAAGCGTAATCGTTTGCTACCATCAAATGCTGAAAAGCTTGTTTTTATCCATCACAACTTACCGCTGATTAATTTTACTTATTAAAATGTTGTAATTTGGTAATAAATACAAATCTTGAGTAATATGATGTGTCTTTATTGTCCATGATTTGGTATTCGGTATTCGGCCGAATAATAAGTACTATTCGGCCGAATACCGAATACCATAAAAAGTGGCCGAATAGGCCGAACACATAATAGTAGCCGAATATTCGTGGCAACTCTAGTCTGGACATTTTCGACGATTCCTTGTTTAAATTTAAAAGTAAAGTTCAGTCATTGCATCTTCAACGTTGCTAACACTTTTCTTACTTTGTTACTGTGTAAGTTAATTGTTATATTTATATAATCTTAGGTTAGACTTATTCTAGTTGTTTATGAA
The DNA here is from genome assembly GCA_947532085.1 of Elegia similella. Classification (NCBI taxonomy): domain Eukaryota; kingdom Metazoa; phylum Arthropoda; class Insecta; order Lepidoptera; family Pyralidae; genus Elegia; species Elegia similella. The sequence goes on from OX383939.1 coordinate 2,301,035, forward strand.
TGTTGTGTCCACATATAATTGGGTTGCATGTTAGCATAGAAGTGGAATGTTATTTGATAGTGGTGTACATGTTACCTGTTGGTGAACCTTATGAATAAATAAATTAAAAAAAAATAACAAATGATATCACCGAAATGGTTTCCCTCAGCTGTGTTACCATGGCAGGCATGCCATGACGCTGATTTTCAGATCAGTTGGAGGGGAGATGTGACACTGCGGCACGTGAACAATATTTAATAATTATGACGTATACAACATTGAATTTTCAGGTGTATAAACTAACATTTATATACATAATATTTATTTATTAGATAATTTTGAATAGCACAGTTCAGCTGCTTGTACTAGTTTGATCATTAAGTAAAACTTCTTGAGATTTTGCCTAAATGATTTTATCTCTTGGATAGGCATGTGACATCTTCGTCTTCATCGTCACTTACCATCAGTATTGAAGTAGGCATTTGTCTCCCATCTCACTGAGATGAAATGCCTACTTCAATACTTAGTAAAAAAAAACCTTCTGTCCTTCACATAAGGTTCAAAACCAATGATAATAATAATAATTTCAAGTAGGTGTCACGGTCAATCGACCATGCACACCCTGGTGTCAGAGTTCTTCGGAACCGCCTCTCGGCCTCTGACGTGGTGCCTATAACGACTACCAGATGGCAGCCGGGACCACCGGCTTAACGTGCCTTCTGAAGCACGGAATCATCTTTATTATCAGACAATCAGGTGATTCAAGCCTGCAATGTCCTAACCAAACTGGAAACAACTAAACAAAGTATGCTTCCGGTGGGAATCAAACCCACGACCCCCGGGTCAACAGGCAAACGCCTTAACCACTGGACCACGGAGGCTGTTAAGCATGTTAAAGCTGGGGAAGGATAGGACTTTGTTGGATCGGGGAAAGGAATGATGGTTTTGGGATACTAGGTACTCACTCAGATGAATATAATAAATAAATATATACGGACAAATAACACAGATTGAGCTAGCCCCAAAGTAAGTTCGAGACTTGTGTTATGGGATACTAACTCAACGATAATATATTTTATAACAAATACATATATAGATACACATCCAAGACCCAGGCCAATCTGAAAAAGATCATTTTCCATCTTGACCTGGCCGGGGATCGAACCCGGTCACTCCGTGTCGCAGGCTGGCGTGTTGACCGCTGCGCCACGGAGCTAGTCATTTTGTATGAACAGTATGAATGAACAGTAAGTAGCAGCTCGGGAGGACGGGCGCGTACCTTTTTTTTTTTCTCTTTATTTTTAAAGGGCTTTTATCCTTAAAGGCATGTCAGCCCTATCGGATCCTAATTAAAAGATCTTTACGTCTGAGGGAACGTTATATGAAGTTCGTAGAATTTTCTGGCAGCCACCGAACTAGGTTTCGACATTATTGTTTGGGCCCACGTCGCTGTAGTTTAATTTTAATTCCCTCATTAGTAAATCCTGATGCCAAACCTGCAACTACTGGACAGGTAGTTGAGGATGACACCCGTGAGCTTTATTTTTTACTTTATTGATTTATCGTGTTTGTCTTTACTAGCTTTCGTCCGCGGCTCCGCCCGCGTCAATGTCGATCCCTCGGGAACTTTTTCCCGGGATGAAAGGTAGCCTATGTCTTTCTCCGTACTCCAGAGTACTTGTATGCAAAATTTCATGAAGATCGGTTCAGTAGTTACGGCGTGAAAGCGTAATAAACAAACAAACAAACAAACTCACTTTCGCATTTATAATATTAGTAAGGATTATTAAACCGTATACTTAATTTAATTTAAATGTGTAGCGATCGCGAAAATATTAGAAAACACTAGATTTTACTCGCGGCGTCCAAAATCAAAACGTTTATTCAGAAAATAGGCCTTTGCTGGCTTTTTCACGTCAAATCACATTCTAAAGGATCTAATTTAGTCATTTTTATATTATTACTTAATGATTATTAGCGTTTCGGAACCGACCACTGCAGAGAAGAAACGCCAAAAGAAACTCTTTTCAACAGTATTGGTCGCCTACTCGCCTGAAGGGCTTTTTTATTTTATCATCTATCTTTATCATTTATCATCTAATTTTTTTTTTCATTTCTGATTATGATTAAAAAAATTTATTATATAGGTACATTATTATGTACCCGAAACCGACGAGCATGCATGAAGAGAGTGTTGGATGTAGACGAAGCGAGAGAGGTTTGTAAAGATCGTAGCAAGTGGAGGTCCCTAGTCTCTGCCTACCCCCATGGGAAACAGGCGTGATAGTATGTTTGTATGTATTATACACAGTAGTCTCAAAGAGGCCGAGCAGACCTGTCCCCCCTAGCAGCACCCGTTCACGAGTTGAACCCCGCGTAGAATACACAAATGAAATTGTAATTAAGCTATTACATAGCTTCTATCGCGGGCCTTGAGCGTGGAGACCGAATCCAGAAATTCCGTAACGAAAATATCCTAACACCCTCCACTCCGACCGGCACAGCGGTGATACTTTGACTTGGGTGTCGCGACAGGCTCGACGGAGTTACTGTTAGAGTGTTACAGTAACGGAGTTACTGTTACAGTGAGTTAACTTAGCAACAGTCAGTTAACTTAGTAAGTTAAGTTAACAGTAAGTTAAGTTACAGTTACTGTTACAGTAAGTTAAGAGTGAGTTACAGTAACGGAGTTACTGCATAAATAAAATAAATCAATAATTATAATTGCATAAGTTGATTAAATGCATAAATTGAATGCTATGCAATAGCTTTACCGCGGCAGTCCCCGAACGCCACACGTCTTTTTTTTTAAACTTTATCTAACGGCTGTTTATCTCGATTTTTTCGTCTCCCACTCAAATAATTACTAAGTTTTATAATGCAATACAGACTGCTTTTATGCAATATTCAGGAAGACGTGTGCGTGCTAGCTCAAATAGTAAATGACAGATGGGACTCCCCACTACTGGGTCGCTGGATGCGCCTTCATACTGAAGTGAATGTACAGATACCGGTGACCAGAGGGTGGGAATCCAGCAGTTAGTATGAAGAGTTGTTTTTTACTAACCTTATTGAACTAGTTTGTATGGAAATTACCATTTTTTTTGAGTTCCTAGCATTGGTCCCATAGGAAATGTCAATAAATTTTCTTATGGGCTGAGTCACCACTTTAAGGCTCCATAACGAAAATTTCACCATGTATAATCAGGATCTCGAAAATGGCTAAAACAATTTTGATAAAATTTTGTGTGCTGGGTAGGGAAACTCTATATCTAGCTAGGTATCATCCTTGGGGAACTTCCCAGGTACTGTATAGTAAAAGAGCAGTGTAAATAAAAAATATAATATTGATAGCTTATATACAGTTCACTAACTAGTCGTCGAGGTCCAAGTTCTGCAGCTCTTCGTCCAGTTCGTCGTCTAGAAACAGGTGCTCGTTTATGGGCACGTCGCCGGCCGCTGGGGCGTCCTCCTAAGACCACAAGCCGCAGGTTAAGTAAAAGAGGGCAGCGCAGTAGCAGGTACTAAGTCTTGTTACTGATACACAGCCTTAAGTTCGTTTAATCGTAAAATGTCCAGTGGTCGCAAAATGTCCAATTCGTAGAATGCCCAATTCGCATTATGTCCAATTCTTAAAATGTCCAATTAGCATAATGTCCATTTCGCAAAATTTCCAATTCGCAAAATGTCCAGCGTTCGCTGAATGTCCAATTCGCAAAATAACCAATTTGCTAAATGGACATTATGCGAATTGGACATTTTGCGACTAAACGCTTGGCCAATATTTTACTTTTCTACTGATGATAGATGTAGCTATGGCGCTGCGCAATCCATGGCACATCTGTTATCATGCCCCGGATGTCCCAACCTCTTGTACGAGAGAGGATTTGGCGAAAGACACGGATGCGGCTGTAAAGGTTGCATCATTCTGGGCAAGACTCATTTAATCGTTTGGACCATTGACACGACAAAAGAAGAATATTTTAGTATAAGGTAGTCATTCTACATGATATCATAAAATTAATTATGTCTTGTGTGTGCAAAGTGGCCAACACTACCAACTTAAGATAGATTTATTTCTTAAGTCACAGTTCCATAAGGTTTAAATTCAATTAAAATGTATGACACTTAGGACATTTTTCGAAATATTTGACGTGATATATGTACATCTATTCGAGTAGGTATTGACGCGGGGACAATATTTTGTTCGATTTTGAATGGAACTATGCATTTAAAGAAATATATGATCGAAAGATGAAAAAGCATAATTAAGGTTTAATATTAAAATTGAAAGTATGTGATGAAATAATTACGCCACAGGTAGGATTTGAACCTACAACCTTCAACATCTAGCCCGTCGATGCTCTCGACCACTGAACTGCCGTAGCTTCAAATCACCGCGGCGAAGGTATGTAGTCAAATCCTTTTTCATCACATATTTTCGATTTTAAAAAGTACAATAAAATAAAATAAATATATACAGACAAATGACACAGATTGAGCTAGCCCCAAAGTATGTTCGAGACTTGTGTTATGGGATATGAACTCAACGATACTATATTTTTATAACAAATACATATATGTATAGATAAACATTCAAGACCCAAGCCAATCTGAAAAATATAATTTTCCATCATGACCTGACCGGGGATCGAACCTGGGCACCCTCGTGTCGCAGACTGGGATGTTCACCACTGCGCCACGGAGCTCGCCAACAATATATTAGATAAGAGCCACGCTACCGATTCCGGCAAAATGAATTGCTAGTAGCATAAATGGGCCGGCTCCTTCGGGAAAGTACCACACTCTCACAGAAAATCGACGTCTGAGTAGAAGCTTTACCACTTCTATGCTTCGTTCGGTGAGTGAGTGAGCCGGAGGCCCATCCTTCCCCCTCTCCTCCCCATTTCCTTCCCCTAACTTCTTGAAAATCCGACAACGCGCCTGTCACACCCTGGTGTTACAGTTGTCCATGGGCACCGGTGATCACTTACCATCAGGTGACCCGCTTGCTCGTTGCCGTCCTATATCATAACAAATTAAAATTAAACAAAATATATTTTGTCTGATAAGAGTGAAGTCGTAATAACGATTGGCAGACTGTGCCCCTTGACAGGGACACTTGGAAACAGAAAGGGGAGGCCTTTGCCCAGCAGTGGGACACAAAAGCAGGCTAAAAAAAAAAAGTCGTGTTGTACACATACGTTGTCGTCGCCGGCGTCTCCATTGGCGAGCTGGTGTCCCAACTGTTGCAGCCGGTCTGACGTCGCCTTCGTGCCGCTGTCGTCCACCTGCGAACAACCAGCACGACGCTCTTAATTAATTCATTCATTCATTCAAATTAATAGTAGATTGTTGCACCAAGCAGAAAGTAATTTATTATTGCATGGAGTCCTTATTTGAAGCCCGGACGTTAGCTAGGGCTTTAAAAAGAGAGTGTGCAATATAAATTACTTAATGCGAGGTGCATAATCTGCTTTTCTTACAACTACTACAAGAAAAGTAGGTATGTAAAAATAAAACTGAAGATAAATTACAATCAGTGAAAATTTGTTGTTTATTTCATTACATTCCCGTCTTTTTTTCTTCCTGGCCAGTATTTTTTTAGCTCAGGCAATGTCATTTCACAGGCTTACTCCATATGGCTGTCAGGTAGGACTACTTTTTTTGAGACAAGTGACACAGTTTGATTGAATTGCAGCGTAGATGGAAGAAAATATTCGAAGCGAAACTTTGCTGTTCTAGACCAGAAAAATGTATGGAAATCCTTTACTGCACTGTTTAGTTTTCTTTTTTACTCCAACTCGAACTTACTCGAACTCAAAAGCACAAAACTCAATAGCTAATTGTCGAAACTCGTTGACCGCAAACATATACATGTTTTACAATTGAGATGTTGATTTTAGATACTTATACAAAATAAAATAGCAGCAACAAAAAAAGAAAACATAAATAAAATTAAAATAAAAGCGTTTAGAGAAGTCCTGCGTTTCACTCGAGGTCTCGACTCCAAGCATTCGTATCAACGAAATATAAAAACTGACCTCGCTGGCCTCCATGGCCATCATCTGGAATTTCACCTCGCGGTACTGCGTGGCCTCTATACTGCGGTATTGCGCGGCGTGTACCGTAACTCTTTACTTCCGGATATAACGACGAAATAAACTGCCTTCATCGTCGTTATACCCGAAATGTACTTTACAAAAACTGACCTCGCTGGCCTCCATGGCGATCATCTGGAAGTCCACCACGCGGAACTGCGTGGCCTCTATACCTACTGCGGTATTGCGCGATGTGTACCGTAACTCCTTACTTTCGGATATAACGACGAAATTAACTGCCTTCATCGTCGTTATACCCGAAATTTACTTTATAATACTGACCTCGCTGGCCTCCATAGCGATCATCTGGAAGTCCACCTCGCGGTACTGCGTGTTGTCGCTCTCCTCGTCCGTGTCGTCGTAGCGGCGCAGGTCGACAGCCTCGTCGCCGTCTTCGTCGGCATCGGCGGCCAGCGCGGGGTCGAAGGAGAACATCTCGCGACCCGACAGCCCCACGGCGCGCCCCGCCTTGTAGTCGTGGCGCCGCTGCTCCTCCGCCTTCACCAGCGCCTCCTGCGGACACGGACCACGTCATTCGTACTAACTTTCGATTACCGTCGCTATGCATCATCATCATTTCGAGTAGGTGTCACGGTCAATCGATCATGCACACCCTGGTGTCAGAGTTCTTCGGAACCGCCTCTAGGCCTCTGACGTGGTTCCTTTAACGACTACCAGATGGCAGCCGGGACCACCGGCTTAACGTGCCTTCCGAAGCACGGAATCATCTTTATTATCAGACAATCAGGTGATTCAAGCCTGCAATGTCCTAACTAAACTGGAAAAAACTAAACAAAGTATGCTTCCGGTGGGAATCGAACCCACGACCCCCGGGTCAACAGGCAAACGCCTTAACCACTGGACCACGGAGGCTGTTGCTATGCCATATGGGGTCATTCAAATATTACGTAAGCAGCGGATGGGGGGTCTGGACTAGGCTTATATATGCTGACAAAGGGGGTGGAAGGGTCTGCACAGTGATGACGAGCAACATTTTGCAAAATAAACATATTTTGTAAAAATTATACCAATATTTACGCAAGTTTGGGGGAGGGGAAGAACTAATCTTACTTTTGCTGACAAGGGGGAGGAGGGGGTTGAAAATAACTGATATATTGCTTACATAATACTTGAACGGTCCCTATGTCAATATCAGTCAGTTTATTTTATTTCATTCTAGGTAATGGTATCCGCAGAAAACCGGCGTCATAGTCAGACAGACCATGACATACGCTGAGCGGGGACTAGTTTGGTAAACATTTTTCGTGTGTAACTTTATTTGTTTGATCGTATTGTTATTGACATATGTGCTAAATAAACAAATTTTCTTTCTTTCTTTCAGTACCGGATATAAAGGTCTGGAGGCCCTAAATTATTTTCCAATTAAAATTTTTCAGTCGAGATTTCCAATAAATAATTTATTGTGAAACCAAGTATATATTCTTTTATTATTTAACAAACATATAAATAAAATGGGGAACAAGAATTATCTGAAATTAAATTTAAGCGTTAACGTAGAGAACCTTCCGATCTTTTTTCGCCGAAAAATCATTGATGATTTCGCTGAAATCTAGCTCCCGAAGTTCAATTTTTTCAATCACTTTCAACGCTCCGAAGTTTGGCGTGAACAAATATAGATCGATGATTTTCTATTAATATACGAAAAAAGTCATGTTTGTATGAAGTACTGTAGGTACAGGTAAAACGCGAAAAAAATATCAAAGGAAAAGTTTTTAACTAGAATTTACTAGCCTGAATTAGATGTTTTTGTGGAGGCCCAGGGGATGTAGCCCCGGTTGCCCTCCCCTAAATCCGGCCCTGACCTATGTATAAGCCTACAAAATTGGGCGAACATGCGATACCTTCCATCAGACTATAGTCTCATTGAAAGTATCGCATGGTCGCCCAATTTTAGGCGCCCAATTCCGCACAGTCTTAACCTGATAATGCCGCACTTTCCGCGCAATTTTGCGACCTCGCATTTCCCTTTGCATCCTACATTATTTTAGGGTTTCGTAACCAAAGTTACGAAACCCTAAAATAGACTATTGCACAAACCTGTTTTTCCTTAATCTTCTTCTTCTTCCAAGCAAGGAAGGTTTCCAACGTAATCTTGGTCTGATTCGGGCCTAATGCCGCCCTTTCTCTCTCTATTAAGTCCACAAGAGAGATCTCATTCTTCTTCTCTTCCATTTTCTTCTTGTCCCGTTTAAGCACGAAACCGGGCGGCAACGCGTGCCGATAGATGCACTTGGACCCCGCCGGACACTCCCAGAACCAACCATATTTGGATTTCTCCACCGCTTCCAGGAAGTGCTTGCAGATCTGAAAATTGAAATAACAATAATAGTAGATTGTGACACGAGGGTAATATATACTATAAGATAATACTTTTTGGTGTGGGCATTATTCTGTATCCAGAGCAGAACTTTGATTCTTAAGAAAACTCCTGACTTAAGTGAGGGATTCAGAGTATGTTGTAAGTATAAGTAGTATGTTAGACCCGAGATGACACATTCTACTTTTCATCTCCCTCTATGAGAACAACATTATTTGTGTTTTCATTCTCAAAGGACTAAAAAAAGGTTTGAATTGTGAATATTATTTTACTAAAAAACTTTTTAGTCCCTCGGGACTCGGAAATAAAAACGTATTTTACATGTATACGTGCCACCGCGCTTTGTTTTGTAAATAGATGAGATGAAAACAAATTTTAACGGCGAGGTAAGATCCTTAATCGATGTTGCGTCTTCTTCATCACACGTAACTTATTCCAATTTCCCAAAAACATTATAAAAAAGTAAAATAAATAAAATTCATTTAATTCAGACTAATACCGTCCATAATGAGTTAGTAAAATACAAAAAGCCTACAACCTAGGGGTCATTCAAATATTATGTAAGCAGCAAATGGAGGGTGGGGGGTCGGGGCTAGGCTTATTTTTGCTGACATGGTGGGAGGGGGAATTTGCACAGTGATGACGTCAGCAACATTTAGCAAAATAAACAAATATATTTTGTGAAAATGATGCCAATGTTTACGTAAGCTTGGGGGAGGGGGGAAGAGCTTTCCTTACTTTTGCTGACAAGGGGGAGGAGGGGGTTAAAAATAGCTAATATATTGCTTACGTAATACTTGAACGGCCGCCTATATTAATTTAAAAATATTAATTGTCACCTTAAATACGTTCCTGGCCGATTGTTAGATCATGGGACATGCATGTGCGTATGTATCCAGTGACTAACAATCGGACAGTCTGGTTTATCGGTAATAATGCTCAGAATAATGTTGGTCTTCTTCTTCTTTTCCTGTCGATGGCTTAAGGGATTAGATTTTGTCTCTCCAGTATGTGGCGACTCTGACACCACTCTCGGACGAACTGGTGGGGCACAGAGGGCACGAAAGGAGGTGCAACATGGTCTAGTCATCGTGACCACACTGACACTGCACTTCCGCCTGTTGGATAAAGCCCCATTTAGCCAGGTTATATCGGCATCGACCTACCCCAGTGCGGAGGCGATTAAGGCACTTCCATGTGGTCCAAGAAAGCTGGGATCCTGGAGGCAGCTCCTCACATGGAGGAACGAAATTTGTTGGAGGTGGGAATTGTTTACGCCAGAGTTCAATGCGAGAGGATTTTGGATGGTCTTTTAGGGATTCAGTATTTTTCAAAAATGTGTTTCGACTTTTCAGTCGGTAAGTAGGTTGTCGGGTATCATCATATAATAAATGCCTGGAGTCAGAGACCTGTTTTTTCTTTTCTACCTGACAAGCAATGTTTCTACGGACTGCAGGTGGTGCAATACCCGCCAAGGGGTACAATAAGTTTAAAGGTGTTGGTTTGAGACATCCAGTAATAATTCGGCAGGTGCTATTTAATGCAACATCTACCTCTCTAGCGTGGACTGATCGATGCCACACTGGGCATGCGTATTCGCCAGCAGAGAAGCAGAGAGCTAGGCCGGATGTCCGGAGAACATGCGGTGAGGCGCCCCAAGTGGTAGAAGTTAGCCGCTGAAGCAGGTTGTTTCGTGCTCCTACTTTTAATTTCGTTTTTAGGCAGTGATTTTTGTATGTTAAGGCCCTATCCAGTGAAACGCCCAGATACGAAGGATTAACACAGTGCTCTAAGTTCACCCCTCGCCAGATGATATCAAGTTTCCTTTTGGCTTGGTGGTTCCGGAGGTGAAACACACAACACTGCGTTTTAGATGGATTAGGTCGCAGTGCATTCTCAGCATAATACACGGCCAACTCCTCCAAAGCTCTTGTTAGGTTTTCCTCAGCACTCTCAAAGGACTTGGTTTGAGAGGTAAGGGCGAAATCATCAGCGTATAGGAATCTCTCGGTGCAGGGGGAACGAAGCTGATCGTTCGCGTACATGTTGAAAAGAACAGGAGCTAAGACGCTTCCTTGCGGTAATCCATTCTTTTGGTCTCTCTATCGGCTCACTGCTCCATTCAAATGCACACGAAAACGTCGATCCTTCAGCATCTCACCCAATATACGAACCAGATCTCTGTCACGAGTTGAACACTTTAGACAAAAGTCGTTTAATATTGACAGTATCGTAAGCTGCTGATAGATCGACTAAGACTAAACCTGTTACTTTTCCTGCTTCGTATCCATCTTCTATATGCTGTGTGAGTCGTAAAATCTGACCTGTACATGATTTTCCAGGACGAAAGCCAGCCTGCTCAGGGATGAGACTTGGATCAATGATAGGAGTTAAACGGTTTAAAAGGAGTCTCTCAAAGAGCTTATATGTGTGACATAAGAGGGAAATTGGACGGTAGCTTTTGGGGTCTGTAGGAAGTTTTCCAGGTTTAAGTAGAGCTATTATTTTTACTTTCCGCCAGATGCGCGGTAATTTTGTGGTATTGAGGCAGTTATTAAAAAGTGCCACAAGCCAAGACACTGCCGTTGGACCTAGGCGTTTTAGTTGTTCAACGGTCAAGTCGTCATAATGTTGGTGCTCCCGCGTAATCGACACATCAGTGACGCGATTCGCTTGCGCACTACAGCGTGAAAGCCATCGACCTGCGCTTGCGCAAACTTTACTCTGAAAGCGTTATTATAATGCACTCGGAGAGCATTGTACGCCCATGAAGAGTTTGTTACCACGAATAGACTAGTTACCAAAATAATCATCATTATACATACATGCATAGTATCACGTCTTTTTCCCTTGCGGGGTAGACAGAACCTAGGTCTATAAGACCATATGACCACATTTAGCATGATGAAGGGCGTGTAGATGGAAAACGGAATCAAATAGTGATGGGTTGCTAGCCGCATCGCCTATTGATATGATTCCGGAGATTTTAGCTCAATCCCTCGACTGGCTTTTACGATCTGCGCGGGAAGAGAAGCAGCTGGCACATTCTACGTTTTTTCTTTTCTCCCAGACCAGCATGGAAGATTCATTATTACATAATCTAAAACAAAGTGGCTTTCCTCTGACTATCCCTTGGGTCTGTCCTTATATACAAAGATTCTGATGCGGTTTTTTTTTTAAAGTTAGAATGATTTAAGAGGAAGGTTTATATGTACAATTAATCATTTTAATCATTGAAATTTTTCTATTTTGTAATTTTAGTTTATTGTTTTATGTTAAGATAAAAAAAGATAAAAACAAAGATAAAAATATATTTATTTCTCCAACAATCTGTAAATATTTTCTCTAACATAATTATTGTGTTATCTCAGACTGGTGGAGACTGGAGCCTGTAGAAGGCTGAGCCTGTGACACAGGTCTCCAGTGCTCTCACTTCTGGATACAAAAGCGAATTTAAAAATAGAGCTTACTTAATTATTCTAATTAATATAATATCTATGTATCTTAATCTAAATCTAAAGTCATCATCATCATCATTTCGAGTAGGTGTCACGGTCAATCAACCATGCACACCCTGGTGTCAGAGTTCTTCGGAACCGCCTCTCGGCCTCTGACGTGGTTCCTTTAACGACTGCCAGATGGCAGCCGGGACCACCGGCTTAACGTGCCTTCCGAAGCACGGAATCATCTTTATTATCAGACAATCAGGTGATTCAAGCCTGCAATGTCCTAACCAAACTGGAAACAACTAAACAAAGTATGCTTCCGGTGGGAATCGAACCCACGACCCCCGGGTCAACAGGCAAACGCCTTAACCACTGGACCACGGAGGCTGTAAATCTAAAGTATGGATGGGTAAGTGTATGTGTATGTGTGTGTGTAGAAGAATAGATGGATGTAAGAAATTGAATTACAGCAGAGCAAGAACTTCAATTATTATCTAAGTGGAAGGAGTAGGTTTTCCGTATCATCATAGTTTAGGTTTTGCAGGTATCTCAAGACAGTACATTTGCAGGAATATTTGGGAAGAGAAAAGATGTTGAGGATACCGTAAAGTTTATTGTAAAGGAAACGCCCGGTGAAACAGAAGAAACGTTGACAGAAATCAGTTTTTAGACCAGGAGAGATGGCGATCAGACGGTTCCTTCGCAATAAATTTGGATTGAAAATGGTGATGGTATGTTGCTGTAGAATGGTGTTTAATATGAACAACTGACGAACTGTGAGAACTTCACAAAACTGAAAAAGATCGTGTGTTGGAAACAAAAAAGGTTTGAAAGTGCAAACTTTGAGCAGCGCTCTCTGGGCCCTTTCAAGTTTTAGTAAAGTGGTCTTACTAGTACCACCCCATGAGGTTATACAGTAAGTTATTAGAGATTGGCCGAGAGCGAGATATACCATTTTAACTAAACTCGGATCAGCCACGTATCTAAGACGTTTAAAAATATAAATTAACTTACGGATTCTACCGGCAGTAATGTTTATATGATGTTGGAAATTCAAATTTTTGTCGATGATCACGCCCAAATATTTAGCCGAATCCACAGATGCTAGGGAAGGACAGTTACAGAGGAGATTATCAGAGTTGGAGTGGGAATGGGCAACAAGGGATAGGTTAGCTAGAGTAGCTTTATTTGTTTGCAAGTTGTAAATAGAAAAATTAATTATTTGGGATTTTTTTACATTCAGGGTAAGAAGATTCAGACGAAGCCAGTCACATACAGTATTTAGACCGCTTTGAGCCAGTTGATAAGTTTCATGCCAAGAATTGGCAGTAAATAGTAAGGCGGTGTCATCTGCATAAGAAGTAATTTTGCATTGAGGAATATTTAAGTAGAACAGGTCATTGACATAGATTAAAAACAGGGTGGGGCTCAATATACTGCCTTGCGGCACTCCGTAATGAATGGGAAGTTCTGAACTAATATGACCATTAATAACAACTCTTTGAGTGCGATCTGTAAGACAGCTTTCGAATAGTTTCAACTGAATGCCTCTAACTCCAATAGCTTCAAGTTTTTGAATTAGGATTTTTTTTTTTTTTTTGTCGAAATGGTATTGAACGCCTTCGCTAAATCAAGGAATATGGACAGACATTTATTTCCCGCATCCAGATTTCGGGCAATAAAGTCAGTAAGTTCGAGAACAGCTTCATTTGTGGATTTTCCGGAGCGAAAACCGTGTTGATTGTTAGCAAGAATTGAAAAAGTATCAAGATAAGAAGTTAGGCGGTAGTTTTTAAGTCGTTCTAGTATTTTAGAGAGCGCAGGTAAAATGGAAATCGGTCGGTAGTTGTTTGCGTGATTTCGCTCCCCAGCTTTATAAATGGGATGAACCAGAGCTTTTTTCAAGCCAGTGGGAAAGATGCCTGTAGTGAGAGAGAGGTTGCAGATATGGGTGACTAAGGGAACAAGTGCATTTTTGTTACGCTTGATCAGTGACATTGAAATATTGTCCCAACCCACTGCGCAATCTTCTCGTAAAGAATTGATGATATTCTCAATTTCATCTTCTGTAGCGTGAAGTAAGACTAGAGATTGGTACTTTAACTGAGAAGAGGTTGTATTCATCTTAGATTGAGTGTTAACATGTCCAGTTTGGGAGAAGATAGGTTTGGATGATGGAGGAGGTGAATTAGAAGGAATTGTGCATAAAGAGTTATTTTTATTTATATCGTCAGCAAGAGATTTGCCCATATTTGCGAAATAAGAGTTAACATGATCTAGTGAACTATTGATTGTAGTCATGCAAGTGAGTAAAGGATTAGCTTGTGTGTGAGGTTTGGCAGAATTGGTTACATTTTTAATGACATTCCATAACGACTTGGGGTAAACGACTTGTTCTAAATGTACTTTGCTATAGGTAGATTAATTATAAGAATTGGTATGGAAGAACGGAGCCTGCTGGTACAAGTATTCTATTACTTAAAAGTAGGCTCCAACATCTGTCTATGAATTGTATACAATTTACCTAAATAAATTATTTTATTTTATTTTATTTTACAATACACCCGTGCGAAGCCGGGGTTCGAGTCGGTAATAAATAAATTAATCCGTCCGTTGGATAATCAAAAAATATTTGACACGTATTCTTCTTTTGTCAATTAAACAATTAATGATGAAGATAAAGCGCGTCAAAGCTCGTGAGCTCGTGACGTCACAGTTTTCACAAAAACTGTAGACCCCTTTTTTAGACGAACTTGATACTTTGTTTTATTTATTTTATTTATTTATGGCAACAAACAGTCATATACAGTTTACATATAGTACAAACAAATTAACTTAAATAAATAGACCTAAATAGTGCCAGTGAATTTATATTTTAACAATAAAAGAAAGCATAAAGATTCTTAACGTAGCAGTTGCGAATTGAAAGATAGGTTGTAATAATATCAGATGGTTGGTATTAATCTAACGTTAAAGATACCTATACCTAACTAAGTTTACATGGTGGCATGTACATAAGTACACGAAAAGTTGTAACAAAGAAAAGAAATTAGGACCTAAGAGCTAAATCTAGTCTTCAAATTATTTTTGAGCGTATTTAGTGACATATTAAAAATATCCAGATCTGTGAAAATTTTGTTGTAATTATTGGTGGAACGTAAAATAAAAGTATTAGCAGTATATTTTTTACTTAACTGCGGCGGAACAAAAAGTGGAAGTGTATGTGAACGTGAGGGGTTTTTGACCCTCAAAATCCGTCCGACCTTTTGGAAAATACGACGTAATAAAGAAAATTACAAAGATACGCGCGAAACACTCTTCAAAGTCAGGTAAAAAGAAAAAAATGCTAAAGTACGCTACCACTAAACTCTTTTTGTATGGAAGTGTGGATATACTCACAATATCAGTGGTGGGTCTCTGTTTCTCTTCTTGGAGCTTCTTCTCCACAACCTCCTTGAGCTTGTCTTCATCCCAGTTGTCCATATTGTCGTCATCATCTCGCATGTCCACGTACAGCGATCGCTTTTCGGCCTGCAATTCAATATATAAATGAAACTTGTTACCCGCGACTTCGTCCGCGGCAATTTCTGTTATTATGATTAATTAGTATAGATGAATAATTTTCCCCCGTTTTCAAAGCATTTTTTATTTATGCTTCGCTCCTATTGGTCGCGGCGTGATGTTATATAGCCTAAAGCCTCCCTCAATAAATGGACTATCCAACACAAAATATTTTTTCAATTTGAACCAGTAGATCCTGAGATTAGCGCGTTCAAACAAACAAACTCTTCAGCTTTATAATATAAAAAAAAAAAAACAAATACAAAAACCCAAGAGTTCAGGATAAAGGGCTTATACAATACAGTACAATGAAAACCATGTAGCTAAAAACAGCTGCATTCATTATCTGTAAATCCTAGAGGACATTGCTTACTTCATACCGACCTTCCTTTCAATGGTCAAGTCGTGTGAGAACTTGCATTTGTCGCCTTTGGTACACTGTCCTTGTTTGAAGAAGGCACACACCACCGATTTGGGATCAGTACCTGAAAATAATGAACAATTGTGACGTAAAATCAAGAGACAAAAACTAAATTCACAAATAATCTTTCATATAAAAATCCAGCTTCAAACAAACTACTGATCAGATTTCGATGAAATTTAAATAAATAATAATAAAATAAATATATACGGACAAATCACACAGATTGAGCTAGCCCCAAAGTAAGTTCGAGACTTGTGTTATGGGATACTAACTCAACGATACTATATTTTTATAACAAATACACATATATATATATATATACAACCAAGACCCAAGCCAATCTGAAAAAGATCATTTTCCATCTTGACCTGACCGGGGTCGAACCCGGGCACTCTCGTGTCGCAGGCTAGCGTGTTGACTGCTGCGCCACGGAGCTAGTCAATGCATACAGCTGTATGAATTTTGAATTTCTGTGTTATATTGTGCAATTGTGCTAAATCATATAACGGCATGAATTCTTCAGGCCCTGATGTTCCACAGTTGAATGCACCAGAAAATTATCCGAGAGAATGACTAACCTTTCTCTACCTTCTGCACCTGCACAGGTTTGAACAGCATTGCTAACTCCTTCTGTTCCTTCATTTTCTGCTCCTTGTCTTTCTTCTTGTCCTCCACTGGCCGGCCTGGATGCACCCCGCCACTCTTCACCTGCTTCTCTACTTGCTGGATGAATTTCTGCTGTTTTGCACCCTTCTTGTTCTTGAGACCAAATGTTTTATCCTAAACAAGCATATAATTGTTATTTTAATCAGAAAGACAAGCTTAAGGTTTAAGCTTCAATGCTATTTTCTGAGTTTTCTGAAATGCTTGCCACCAGATGGCAGCACTAAGGCTTAGGGTCTAATGAGCCGCTGTCATTGAATATCTGACTAGCAGCAGCCACACTGTTGCTTAATAAGCCATACCTCAGTGCTGTCCCACTTCTTTCACAAATCCCTCATTCCAAATAATAATAATATAACATAAAATAGGTAGAATAGTTTCACCAATTTGCCAAAAGTTGCCATTGTTTGACTTTTTAATATTTTTGATTATTCGATATTGTGGACGACCAGCAATTCGACAAAATTTTGCAGGGCACTATAATAATTAACGGTTTATAAAGTACCATCACAAATAGTCCAATTTTTCAGAAAATAAAAAGAAAGGTCTGCTCTCTACACCAAAGAGTAACCTACCAAATTTTTCATACTTTTACTTCTACCAAATTTTACTTGAAAAAAAAAAGGGTATTAAACAAATGTATTTATTATATATGTGTGTGTAGTATTTTCTCCATTAGGTAGTCATTCATATTAATTTGATATTTTTTTATTCTGAACTTGACACCTCTACTAATCACTTAGAAATTACCCTAGTGAGAAAGTAATAATAGGTATTTACAAAAAATACATAACGAAAGTTAGAAAATTGTCATTAGACACTATAGGTTAAACTGAGATAAACAAAACAAGGGTCAGAAAGTTCAAATGCCATGTCTAGCAAGTAGAGGTAAATAACCTATTCCAGCATTTCCATTGTACTTACCTCAATTACTTTCTCCTTCTTCTTCTGCTCGGTCTTCTTGCTGGGCGCACCAGCAGGTTTCTTCGGCGGCATGGTTAGGTTTTATAAACACCACTCACACAATTACCACGTAAACTTCAGTACTATTAAACCGATATTTTTTTATTTATAACTGATTCTAGAGTGATTATTATTTATTTTAGGCTGCAATTATTTCTAGACCACTACATCACATTGAGAAACGAAACGGAGGATTTTTATACGGCTGGCTGACGGCTGACGATATGACAGTGACATAACTATTAACGTATTGACAGTTCATGGTTCAGTTCGGAAAACACATGCTTTTTAAAGTTTTTTTTAATCTTTATTTCATTGAGTTCCCGACAATCGACAATCAAGTAGCGATTTGCTCTTCACTAGTGTCATTATTTCGCAGTTGGCAGTCTGACGATCTGTCAAATAAACAACCCAGTTTCATTTCAATCGGTCAATTTGTCAGTCAGCTATTATTTTGCATTCGGGTTGATACTGTTTGTGAAATAAAACAGTGCGTGAAACACGTATAAAGTCGCGTTTAGGCCATGGCGAAAGTATCACTTAAAACTGCACGGTCGGCTTTAAAATAAAAAATAGTTTTAATTAAAAAAGAAATGGAAGTTGTAGACGTAGAGGAATGTCGCACGGAGCCCGTCGCGGTCACCAGAAAGAAAACATTATGGGCTAAAATTAACAATAGGACGACCTACAGTTATTTATTTAACATAGTTATTTCTATATTAATGCTAACGTGTTTAGTTTTGGTTCTGTATTTCTTCAAGGAGTATCTGCGGAAAATTTTATCTTGGGTGAACGATCAGGACGCCTGGATAGTGTTCCTGTTATGTTTAGGACTGTTTCTGATCGTGAGTTTCCCGATAGCGATCGGGTATTTAGTGTTGATTATAACAAGTGGATATTTGTTTGGGATTTTGAAGGGTTTGGGGACAGTGATAGTGAGTGCAAACTTTGGTGTTGCGGTGGCTCACTATACGTTGCGAGCGATGCGTAGCTACCTGCCGCTGGAGCGGTTCCTGGACAATGAGACGGCCCGGGCGCTGCTCAAGGTGATCTCGGGCCCGCAAGCCTTCAAAATAGTGTTTTTTGCAAGACTGACCCCTATACCCTTTGGGCTACAAAACACAATATTTGCAGTAAGTACTGTTTTATTTTGTTATTTGTGTGTTGATGAATATGCCGATTTTGTAGCGAATAAACTGGTTTAAAAGGTCACCATGGAATATTAAATGGTAATGAAAGTTTCTCTGTATTAACATAGGACATGGGTAAGAAGGATGTAACAGAGGATATAACCATCGATACATTAAGTAGAAGAGACTAATATGCTACATTATAGTGGGAAAAGATAAAGAAGAACATGAAGTTTCTCTATATGTCTGACTTTCTTCTATTCTATTTGATTTAGGGATAACACCAGTCTAATATAACCCAATAGTCTGCTTAAGTCATTGATTAAAACAAAGAAATAGTACCTAATTGCCTAAAACTAAATTCAAATGAATTTTAAGCAAATTTTAAATAAAATATAAGCATTCAAAATTTTATAAATTAATATAAGCTTAATATATATTTCATGAAAGTTTTTTTTCTAGGCTAGAAAGCATACAATACAATCAAAATACTAATTCTGCATAATTAAACTCACATTTTAAATTACCTACAAGCATTTTTCGGTTTATGTTTCAAATTCGGAAATTTATTAATGATCCCACTGCTGTCACCATGTTGTAATAATGAAGCAAATTGACCAGTATCCTGCCACGGCCACTGGCCTGTCATTATCATTAAATAATAAATAAATAGATAAACATCCAGATAAGCCAATCTGAAAAATTACTTTAACACCATGACCTGGCTGGGGATCGACCCGAGACCCAGTGACTGCAAAGGCATTTGCCACTACACATATTTAATGAAATGATATCAAGAAGCTGGTCTGATGATAGAGAATTACGAATTCTCCATCATCAGACTAAATTGCTTATTCACCAAAATTGGCAGTAACTAGGTACTTGAATCCCTAACAATAAAAGTTTAAAATTTTTAAAAGACCTATTCCTAAAGTTACTTTTACTTTTTTGTGTTATAATTTAACAACTTTAAATATGAAATGATTATAAAAGGTCACGGCCAGTGAAATACCAACGTTTAATACCCACCACCAAGATTAGCATCAAGGACAACTCACTCCTTTCTCTCACAGCCTTTCTTTTGAACGGCACACTGCACAAAAATATTGAGAAATATTTTAACCATGTTTTAATGAAAATGTCTGTCTGTATTTCTGTACTAGCTTTCGCCCGCGGCTCCGCCCGCGTCAATGTCGATCCCTCGGGAATAGTACTCTTTTTCCGGGATAAAAGGTAGCCTATGTCCTTCTTCTGAAGAAACTGCGAAGCACCTCCTACTGGAGTGCCCAAGCATAGCATCTACTAGAGAGGAGTTCCTGGGACACCCGGGGACCATGAGCGAGGCCTGCAGCACACCCTCTGCAGTCCTACGTTTCCTCGACGAGCTGAGATGGCTCGAGTAAAACAACAAGAAAGAAAAAATGAGGGAGAGAGCAGTCTCCCCAAGGCAGAAGACTGGGAGAACAGACGTCTTCAGCTCACACACAATGGGCCCAAATGAGAGGCCTAAGTGTGGAAAAATGCCCACGGAACCAGGTGAACCAGGTGAACTAGGTCCTTCTCCGCACTCCAGAGAACTTGTATGCAAAATTTCATGATGATCAGTTCAGTAGTTACGGCGTGAAAGCGTAACAAACAAACAAATAAACAAACATACAAACTCACTTTCGCCTTTATAATATTAGTAAGGATTATGCGCCTTAATATACTATCCGGAATTCAGTCACTGACGAGAGGACGCCGCAATACGTGTAATACGATTAAAGATTTTGTTTTTTAATATATATTTGACGGCAAACGAGCAGACGAGCCACTTGATGGGAAGTGGTCAACGTCGCCCATGGACATCTGCAACACCAGAGGAGGTGCTGATGCGTTGCGATACCTGTAAACATTCCATTTGTGTCTAACGTATTGCGGAATCTCTCGTCAGTGGCTAAGTTCAGGATGGTTTAAAAGGCACATTTTCCCCACCTGTAGAGGTAGACATCTATTGTATCTATAGCCTGATCGAGAGTCCGTGAATGTGTCATGCACATCTTCGCAATTTTCTCCAACAAATAAATTAAACTTGATGCTGTCAATGCCCAATATCTTCAGAATTTCAGGCAGGTATTGATAGTTATTAAATATAGTATATATAGTACGCATGTACATCCACTGATATCAATAACTATAAAGACAGACACAGACTAATAAAAGTAGCACTAAAACTAAGTCTTAATAGAAAAATTATATTCTTTATCAAACATCTTTAAACTCATGTCAGTTTTTTCATTTGTTAGACAGCCATACAGACTGAAAGTAAAACAATCCATTACTCTTTAAACAATGGTATCTCATAAAACAACCAGTAATATAAATCAACAGTTCTTATTAGACTTCTATTGTTTGATAAACTTTAGTTCTTGAAACAATCAGTAATAAAAATTGAATTTTTTAATTCTTATCATGTACAGTCCCAGCAAATTTTAAATTGTACAGTCATATTAATACACCCCTGACTGTACTAGGTTTTGCTAGAGGCTCTGTTCGCGCATTAATGTGGTTCCCTCGGGAATAATTTTTCCGGCAAATAAGGTATTCTATGTCCTTACTCTTATTAAATTAAGAAATAAAATATGGTGAAAAAAATTCCAAGTGGGCGGGATTTGAACCTGCGACCTTAAGTCCTACATAACCTTAAGTCGTACATAGACTTAAGGTCGCAGGTTCAAATCCCGCCCGCTTGGAATTTTTTGACCATATTTTATTTCTTAATTTAATAAGAGTATATCAAAAATAGCACTTTTTTTTTTTTTTACTAGCTTTCCATGTCCCACTGCTGGGCAAAAGCCTCCCCTCTTTCTTTCCACTTCTTTGGGACCCAGTCAGTGAGAATATGAGCCCACCTTTCCAGATGCATGCGGCAGACGTGACCCGCCCACTCCCATTTTAATTTTGCCGCCTGTCTACCTACATCTATGACTTTAGTGATGGAGCGCAGCGTGGTGTTCCTTACTCGGTCAGTCCGTTTAACGCCTAAAATGCTACGCTCCATTGCTCTCTGGCAAACCTTCAATTTGAACCGTTGTCCTTTTGTCAGTGACCAAGTTTGGGCACCGTAGGTTAGGACGGGCAAGATACACATGTCGACGACAAATAGCATTATGAATGCAAAATATGTATAAACACTTAAAAATATTCTGTCCTTCTTCATATCCCAGACAACTCGTATGCAAAATGTCATTGGTTTAGTAGTTAAAACATGACAGCATAAGAAACAAACTCATAGTTCACTCACTTTCACATTTATAATATTAATTAGGATTGTTTGATCAACTGTAATCAGTCCATTACCTATGTACTTATAAGTTAGATGTTATCTATAATTTTACCATGAAATGCGTTGGTTGTTTCTCGTGTGTGCAAGCTAACACTAGTGTCAGATTTTTCAAGCTTTATAAAGGCATAATGACATAGCTATCAACTGCCATCAAAGATGACAGCCAGGACCAACGGCTTTACATGCCTTCCAAAGCAGGGAGGAGCTCGAGGTATACGAAATTATGGTGTAATCCAGGAATTGGTCACATACATGTGTTCACCGACTCATCGAATTCTGAATCGTTTGTTCAGAGCTATAAGAATGAAATTGGTTTGCAATGGATTCTGTATGTATCTAAACGAAGAGGTGATGCGTTCTGACGCAAGCTAAATTACATCGTATCGCTAGCTACATAAAGTTGATATTTCTTGAAATACCTTTGCAGAGCGCGACTTCTGCACGGAGTAAGTATTTATTCTGCTGGTAAAAAAGGCCTATACCGTCGCCTTTATGACTGTCACACGTTCTCAAAAGCCCTAGTGTTGTAATGATTGAATGGTAGTCAAGTCTTTACAATCGAAATTGCTCAATCCCATGCGCGGTTACTTCCTCCTAATTTACTTTATTGCAATTAAAACTTCGTAATTTCATAAAGGCCATAGAGATAAGTTTTACCCGACTGATCACCCAGAATGTGTGATACTGATCACACATTCTGGGTGATCAGTCGATACATACACTGGTATGTATGTATGAACGCGCGTATGTATGTTTGAATATATGAAAGTATGTCTGTTCCATCGTCCACTCCTGTAGCCTAAACGGCTTGACTGATTTTGAAGTGTAAGGTGTCATATGATTTGTATTCTTCCCTCAAGTGTCATAGGCTATCTGATGTCAGTAAAATATCAATATGGAGAAAACTTGCAGAGTTGTTATTGTTACTTCCTAAAGCCCCAATGGCTTGACTAATTTTGAAGAATGATGTCTCATTAGATCTGTATTCTTTCCAG
This sequence comes from Elegia similella, assembly GCA_947532085.1. Lineage (NCBI taxonomy): Eukaryota > Metazoa > Arthropoda > Insecta > Lepidoptera > Pyralidae > Elegia > Elegia similella. Next base: position 2,323,960 of record OX383939.1, read on the forward strand.
GAGTCTTATGAGCAACTAGCTGTTGCCCGCGACTTCGTCCGCGGCAATTTCTGTTATTGTACTGTCACGGACATTTTTATAGTTCGTTTGAAGAGGAATAATTCTATAATACACATTTTTTTGGGTAACTTGTACCGTTCACGCGTCGGATTTCCTCAGCTATGAATAATTTTCCCCCGTTTTCAAAACATTTTTTATTGATGCTTCGCTCCTATTGGTCGCAGCGTGATGTTTTATACCCTAAAGCCTTCCTCAATAAATGGACTATCCTACACAAAAAGAATTTTCCAATTTGAACCAGTAGTTCCTGAGATTAGCGCGTTCAAACAAACAAACAAACTCTCCAGCTTTATAATATTATTAGTATAGATGTGACGTCAGCTAAAATAGATGACACTGGGTCAATGGTCAGTTTTTTTAAATTATATTACTTGTCTCTTAAGGTGATACCACTGTAAATAAGGTCGTTCTGAACCTTATTTATCTCGCACAATACTTAAATTAGGAGTTTCAAATCTAAGTAAGTAATATGATTTTTGACTATTTCATCTCCAAAAATTGAAGATGAAAACACGTTTTGATAAAATTTTCTCGATAGAAATATTTTTTGAAAAATGGTCTTCGTTCGCAGAGTTTTTGTTATTGTAGCTCAAATGCGACGAATGAAATAATGATTTTTAGACTAAAAGATAGGTTATTAGTAATTCATCAAAATGTAAATATGAAAATACAATTAACCGGTCTGATTTTATATAAAATAGAAATAACGAATTTGGCGCTTACGTTTTTTTCTTTGAGCGACTCGAGACTATCTCCTATCTCATCATTCACGGGCTAAACCGCCAAGCGCTATCCCTTGCGCGCACTTGATCAGTCCTTTGCCGAGCGAAGGTACCAAATATTTGAGGCCTCGCCTTAAGGAAAAGAGTCAAAGACAAAAAGCTTATAAACTTATAATGTGTATATCCAAGCCCCTTATGTTTTAACACTTCAGTATCAGTGTTTATAGAGATTGAACGGTAGTTAAGTCTTTCACAATCAAAATTGCTCAATCCGTAGTCCCATGCGCGGACAATCGCGCATTGTGCCGCGTTAATACTGTCCCGCAATTAACCTTATTAACTGTCATAATGGCCATAGAGATAGCATGTTTCGGATAAATAGACTCACTGTCTCGAATCGCCAAACTGGACTTATTTTCGTTATATTAGATGTTTATACGCGTTTAGAGACTTTAAATTTAAGCCTTATCAAGTAATTTCCATAACGGCCCTAAAGAGAATATTATTCCTGAAGAATAATGACAACAACTACACTTCTAAAAAAGGTAGCCTCTTTCTCTTGGGAGATTTAGGGACTTTAACGAAACCTAAAACATATATAAGTCTATTTAGGCACTTAAAAGTTATAGTGGGATAAAGAAACACACATCCTTCCTTTCTTCCATCCTTTTTTGAGCAGTTATGTGAAATTAATACATGATGAAGCCACATCAGGAGCCACGGGAGCTTACTTGGCACATTGTGGGTCTATATGTAAATTACAAGGCGACGCCGACGTTGGCGTCAAAGGTGTTAAATGTGTCATTATTTGGGGAATTCCTTACCTATGATGCAATTATCTCGCAGTCTTCATGTCCAATTTAAAAGTATTTAGGTCTGACTTGCTCATTTTCCTTCGGGTTTTACCAAAAATTCAACTATTTGCAATATAACAAGTCCTCCGATTTACAAAAAAAAAAATACTATTGCATTAAAAAAAGTTTTTATTTAGACGTGTCGCAGATTATCCTGTGAGTCTATTTGAAAGTCTATGTACACGACCACGCGCGCTTAATGTGTCATTCATTACTCATTATTTGTGGAGAGTCCCAAATGTATGATGTAATAATTGACTGCATATCACCGTATCCAAATTAACAATTAACCTGTTTTCAAGTTCATTAGTTTAATTAAAGCCTGGCTTGTAAGTTTATATTCGGTTTTTACCAAAATAAATGAAATTAAATTTTATTCAAAATTAGATTACATGTATCTGTTTTTGAACATCATATGTATTCTCTTAATAAATTAAGAAATTAAATATGGTGAAAAATCATCATGCGGGCGGGACTTGAACCGGCGACCTAGGTTTATGTACGACCTATGCTCTGCCATCTGAGCTACCGCACAATTCAATCTCGACGCCGAAATTCTCTACCATGACGGCTTTTAAATAAAATTTATAATAAATAATTTTATTTTAAAAGTGCCCGGGTACTAAAAATAAATTTCTGACATTTAATGGCCAACACTAAGCAACCCTGTTTGCCTATGTGCTATATATAAAAAAAAAGTAAGTCACCGGGCAGGATTCGAACCTGTATCTCGTTTCTTGTCTTCCGCGTCTTAAGCCGCTGAACCAGACGGGCAGTGGCCGGAATGACAAAATTAGCGACCATATTCTGCGTGAAAAGAAAAACGCATGAAAACTCGAAAATACGCGTTTTCCCAAACACAAGACTAATCTAGATCGATTGTTTACCCATAAACCCCCATATACCAAATTTCGGCGAAATCGTTAGAGCCGTTTCCGAGATCATAGAAATAAATTTATATACATATAAATAAATATACAAGAATTGCTCGTTTAAAGGTATAAGATATGTACGCACGTAAATACATGACAAGATAAATACAGCATACATCATATTAATCGCATCCTCGTGCGCCGCCATATTGCTAAAATATTTTTATCACTACTACGAATACTATCAATGCTATCTCAACACGTCCTTGCTATTTATTATCAGTTCTTATCACCCAATCACGATTACGTGTTTGGCAGACTTGGTATTGAACTCAAATCTGGAGGCACTGAAGTGCCTCCGCCAAGACTAGACAACATAAGCGCAGAGCGCTACCTTGCCTATCATTTTTCGATGCGTTTCGTCGTATTTTTGTGCACATAATATTCGATTTGGACTGTGCTAGAAAGTCCAGATTCTCGGGATAAGTTCAAATGTATACATATATTCTTATAGATTATTAATTCACAAATTCCACGACAGATTTCGTCACTGATACACTGACTGACCTAACAATATGTAAATCTCATCATAGTTCTCTACAAACCCTACATCTTAGTCAAAATGTGTGGCTTGGTCGTTTCATTTCTACAGGATCTGTTGGCACCCTCTCTGTCACTAGGACTTATACGAAAAGGACAGGCCAGGCATTTTTAAAGTTCAGGGTTTGAAATGAACTTGAAAACGTTCACTTTAATCGAATCTTACAAGATAAATTTGTCGAGCTCCGTGGCGCAGTGGTTAACACGCCAGCCTGCGACACGAGGGTTCGATCCCCGGTCAGGTCAAGATGAAAAATGATCTTTTTCAGATTTGCCTGGGTCTTGGATGTTTATCTTATATATGTATTTGTTATAAAATATAGTATCATTGAGTTAGTATCCCATAACACAAGTCTCGAACTTACTTTGGGGCTAGCTCAATCTGTGTGATTTGTCCGTAATATTTATTATTATTTTATTTATTATAAATTTCCACTTGGCGAGTACGATGAATTTGAAATTTGCCGTACATGTATCTCGGGTTAAAAGTAACAAGATATAATAAAACTGGTTAATTGTGCCAATTCATAGAAAAATAAACAACAGAAACATATGACGTTCAAAAAGCGATACATGTATCCTACTTTGAATAAAAATTATTCATTTTCATTTTCATTTTACAGACACTAAGGGCTCCGTACAACAAGTTATAAGAAATCATTTTTTTTACATTTTACCTGTGGAAACAAGGTACCTTTTTTTTATTTTACTAAATGTTGGATTAGGCATTTGTCTCCCATCTCACCTGATGGTAAGTGACGATGAAGACGAGGATGTTACAGGCCTATCCAAGTGATACCCATTTATTCTACTTTTGAATGTACCGGGACTGTACTTGTCTGGGAATATACATACATACATACATACATATAGACGCAGGCAGTTCATTCCACACCTTAGCTACTCGAACCAAAAAGGAACTGTCAAAGCGTTTAGTTCGACTCTTTGGTATTCCAACGATAAAAGGGTGAAATTTCTGTCTGCGCCTAGTAGTCCGATGGAGTACCTACACCAATTGTGTTTGGGATCATCTGATTTGTCTTGGAAAGCACTTAAAACAGTGTGGATACGTTTATAATGAATACTAGCTTTCGCCCGCTGCTCCGCCCGCGTCAATATCGATCACTCGGTAACAGTACTTTTCCCGTGATAAAATGTACCCTATGTCCTTTTCCGTACCCCAGATAACGTCTATGCAAAATTTTCTGATGATCGGTTCAGTAGTTACAGCGTGAAAACGTAACAAACAAACTTTGTTACCGTCTGTAAAAGTATCCTCGCCAAGCCTGAAAGGGGTGACACAGCCCGTCAATACGAACAACCTTTTCTATGGAACCAATTATGGAACTCGAAAAAAGATACCTACTTCCCTTGCGATACTATCCAGCTGCCAATTGTAACACTGTCACAGAACTTACGTACAGAAGTCGTACTCTGCAAAGGTAGTCAAAGAAATATCAACTCAATGTAGTTAGTGATACGGTGTAATTTAGCCCGCGTCAGAACGCAGCACCTTGTAGTTAAGATACCCACAGCAAGCCAATTTTATACTTATAGCTCTGAACAAATGATTCATAATTCGTTGAAGTCGGTGAATACATTATGATCAAACGCGCGTCGTTCCTAGCGGGTTGGTCAAGAACCAATCCGCTAGGAACTCTCTAGGATGTCTATGTTTGACTAGCTCCGTGGCGCAGCGGTCAACACGCCTGCCTGCGACACGGAGTGACCGGGTTCGATCCCCGGCCAGGTCAAGATGGAAAATGATTATTTTATTATTTATTTATAAAATAGTATAGATTTTACGCTAAGATTATACAAATGTTTTCTCAATCACGATAAATTTTCATGCATAGGAAGTATGAAATTAACCTATGATAAGATTTTAGAGGACAGAATTTACATACACCTACATACACTACATAGTTTAAACATTTCATTTTTGTAGTCATCATCATTTCGAGTAGGTGTCACGGTCGATCGACCATGCACACCCTGGTGTCAGAGTTCTTCGGAACCGCCTCTCGACCTCTGACGTGGTTCCTTTAACGACTATCAGATGGCAGCCGGGACCACCGGCTTAACGTGCCTTCCGAAGCACGGTATCATCTTTATTATCAGACAATCAGGTGATTCACGCCTGCAATGTCCTAACCAAACTGGAAACAACTAAACAAAGTTATTTTTGTAGTTTAGTTCATAATGATTCTTAAGCTGCCTTCTTCTTCCTCTTTATCCTTCTCCCACTATTATGTGGGGTCGGCTAAGCACATCAATCTCTTCCATTTTGCTCTGTCGCTGGTCAAACCTTCTGTTACGCCTTTCCTATCCATATCCTGTTTGACGCACTCAATCCAGCGTTTTTTCGGTCTTCCCCTACTTCGACGTCCTTCAATTTGCATTTAAAACCCTCTTAGTCACAAAGCTGCCTGTCAGATTTTTAAGCTGCCTAAAGGCATCTGACATAGTTTGACGACTGCTATCAATAATGACAGCCGGGAGCAACGGCTTAACGTACCCTCCGAAGCACTGAGGAGGCTCGAGATAATTTTATCAATCAATCAATGTCACTTGCGGTCAGCCATCCAAGTGGGGACCGCGCCCGGGGTGGCTTAACATCCGTAAGCGCTAAAAATGCTCACTGAGCCATTGGGCTCCGCATTACTAATCATCATTATCATCATCAGGTCATTTTAGTCTCCACTACAGGAGTACGACCCTCTCTGTACTACTAGAGCAACCAGAGGACTTGGCCTACACTCTCCACGCTGGCCAGACGGGTTGGAGAGGAATCAGAGATGTTTATAAGCTTTGTTTAGCTTGTATTTCCTAATTCGCCTTCTACAACATCCACGGGAAGACTTGGAGTGATCCTATTCTACTCTGCCGGATACCACACTGCTTTACTAATATAAATATATATCTACGCCTAAATAAAGCGCTTTTAAGTTTCCGGCTAATACAGGGTGCTGCCTGTTTTATCAGACATCTTTCAAACCGTCGCGTCGTAAAATTCCACCATAAAGTTGGTTGGCGTCATGCGTGACGCTGACGTGTCTTTAATAATATTTAGTCGCGATGGAATACCGATCGCGTCTGGATCTGGCTGGAAATAGTTTTGTACGTGTTTTATTCATGACTAGCAGTGCCCGCGACTTCGTTCGCGTATATTTTATGTTATTTTTGTATGGGGGCCACGTCTTATCATGACAGGAGAAAAAATAAGTAGCATATCCTGTGTCCTGTGAGCCTAAATGTATATCTACCAAGTTTCATAAAATTCAGTTAATTTGTTTAAGAGCTATGGATGAACATACATATATACATACAACATACAGAAAAAAATTCTAAAAATCCACAATTTAGTTTCAGTATCACGTTATAGAGTATAGACACGATATCTCTGAAAACAAGGTAACTCACTCCGTGACCAACCCTTACAGATTTATTATTAGTATTGATGATGAACTGATTATCCGTGGCTAAACTGCCTCCGTGGTCCAGTGGTTAAGGCGTTTGCCTGTAGACCCGGGGTCGTGGTTTCAATTCCTACAGGAAGCATACTTCGTTAAGTTGTTTCCAGTTTGGTTAGGACATTGCAGGCTTGAATCACCTGATTGTCTGATAATTAAGATGATTCCGTGCTTCGGAAGGCACGTTAAGCCGTTGGTCCCGGCTGCCATCTGGTGGTAGTCGTTAAAGGAACAACGTCAGAGGCCGAGAGGCGGTTCCGAAGAACTCTGACACCAGGGTGTACATGGTCGATTGACCGTGACACCTACTCTAAATGATGATGACTATTGAGATGCCGTGCCGGTGTCAACGTGTCCAATTGATTTGTTTCAGTGCCGCTGCTGAGGACATTTGTTTTGAGATTAATTTGTTCAATACATTCTTTCAATATGTCATGTGAAGGTTTGTCTTTTCATGCTCATGTCTGAAGGTGACTGGAGTGTCCATTTTATTTTGATGTTGACCGCCTTTTTAAGTCAATGGCCATTAGCCACAGCTATTAAGACCATTATTGTTGTGTCATCATCATTATTACAGTCTTAAGAAGACAAAGGCATCTCCCAAAGATCCATGGGAGTGGGAGGTTATTGCCTCTCTCACTATGTCTGGCAGGCGGGTTGGCGGGCGCAGATTCTGGCTTGTTGTGCTTTCAACGCTGCTGCCCATTGGATTTTCACATTTGAAGCTGGAGAAGGATAGAAATTTATAGAATTTGTCCCGGATGAACATACGCTATTTAAATACATATACCTACCCGTGCGAAGTCGGGGCGAGCCGCTAGTAAAATATGGCTCTCCCTCCATTCACTCGGGCAACACCAGAGATGTACTTTGTACAAAACCTGATGAACGGGGAACTCGATGACCAAATTAGCGTCCTCATTATAAACGCTTACGCATGTAAAGCAACCCCAGGCGTGGTCTCCACTGGGATGGGTGACCACAAGTGGCATAACATTTTCTCGAGCCCATCCGTGCTTCGGCAAAATTCGGAAGGCACGTTAAGCTGTTGGTCTCGGCCGTTATCACTGATGGCAGTCGTTAAGCTATGTCAGATGCAACTAGGCAGCTTGAAAAAGCTGACACTAGTGTTGACCACACACGAAAAAGAAAAACATCACTATAGAAACTGATTTCCAAATAAAATAAATAAACATAAATAATACAAACAAATCACACAGATTGAGCTAGCCCCAAAGTAAGCTCGAGACTTGCGTTATGGGATACCAACTCAACGATACTATATTTTATAACAAATACATATATAAATACACATCCAAGACCCAGGCCAATCAGAAAAAGATTATTTTCCATCTTGACTTGACCGGGGATCGATCCCGGGCACCCTCGTGTCGCAGGCTGGCTAGTTAACCACTGCGCCACGGTGCTCGCCGTATGAATATATCTAAATAATATATAACTCAAAGGTGACTGACTGACTGACATAGTGATCTATCAACAGTACGCACAGCCCAAACTATTGGATGGATCGGGCTGAAATTTGGCATGCAGGTATATGTTATGACGTAGGCATCCGCTAAGAAAGGATTTTAATCAATTCCACCCCCAAGGGGATAAAATAGGGGATAAAAGTTTGTATGAAACTTTGTCAAAAACTATACTTCTTAACGCGAGCGAAGCCGCTTGCAAAAGCTAGTATGCATGCATAGCATGAAACCATATCAGTATTCATAAACATATTCGCCAAGAATAGAACCACCCACGGCAGCATAAAGTTAACTTTTTACCTTTCGACAACGTGCCTCGTGGCTACAAAAATAACTGGGAAGGATAAGTCTACACTATCTTTACTAATATTATAAATGCGAAAGTGAGTTTGTTTGTTTGTTTGTTACGCTTTCATGCCGTAACTACTAAATTGATCATCATGAAATTTGCATATAAGTTCTCTGGGGTACGGAGAAGGACATAAGCTACCTTCTATCCCGGGAAAAAGTACTATTCCCGAGGTATCGACATTGACGCGGGCGGAGCCGCGGGCGAAAGCTAGTAATATTAAAAAGAGGAAAGATTTGATAGTTTGTTTGCATTGAATAGGCTCCGAAACTTCTGGACCGTTTGAAATAAAATCTGTCTTAGAATCCTACATTATCCCTGATCATCGTCATTTCGTGTAGGTGACACGGTCAATCGACCATGCACACCCTGGTGTCAGCAGACGAGTGCGTTACCCCAGCCGACTAAGTGCTCCTTTTAAGAATTGATAAATGCAAATAATTAGATCATTACTTCGTGTAAATGTCCCCGAAAGTAAATAATTTGACACCCCGCCGTTTCAGAGATAATGAGGAAAATAAAATTCGGCTGGCGTAACGTTACCCCAGCCGACTTTTTTTGATCCCGTCGGTTTATCTGGATAAAAAGTATGCACAAAGATAGATTGAATTTGCTCTCAAATGTCCCCGATAAAATTAAATTTGACACCTTTATGGATTTCGAGTTATTTCATTTTCTGCTGCGGTAACGTTTGGTCAATCTCTGTATCTCTGAAACCGTAAGACGCAGAATCATGATTTTTTTTATACGTATAGAACGGAATTTGTCTCCATTTGACACCTAGTTATCTTAAATATTAATAATATGGTTTGCGAGTAATAAATATTATTCTGAAAACCATATTTTCGGTTCTAATTATTAAACGAGGGATCCCTGAAAATTCAAACTAATCCTAATAGATGCCTCTTATAGATACATACAAAACATCAAAACTTTCATCAGCCTAATCCAAAGCATTGGCAAGTTATAATGATATTACTGGTTCCAGAAAGCCAGATTCTGGGGCTCTCGATTTAAACGAGGAAAATAATACTTTCCTTCCACTTGGCTGATTCCATATTTAAACAATAATTAGACACTTTAACCAAAAATATACATACAAATTTTCAGCTTGATATACTTTCGTATAAAAGAAATAATAATTAAAAACTAAACCTAGATAATTTTTCCCGATTACCCGACCAAGTTCAAATGTGCATCTAAAAGCGGCCGCACGATACATAATGTATACCTTCTAAAATCTGCACAATAATAATTAGTGGTTGGGTATATTCAAGTAGAAAAATTGTTAGGATTAATTTTAATATTATAAAGACTCGTATTTAATAAATGAAACCTAAGGGTCAACAGCAAAAACAGCCTCCGTGGTCCAGTGGTTAAGGCGTTTGCCTGTTGACCCGGGGGTCGTGGGTTCGATTCCCACCGGAAGCATACTTTGTTTAGTTGTTTCCAGTTTGGTTAGGACATTGCAGGCGTGAATCACCTGATTGTCTGATAATAAAGATAATTCCGTGCTTCGGAAGGCACGTTAAGCCGGTGGTCCCGGCTGCCATCTGGTAGTCGTTAAAGGAACCACGTCAGAGGCCAAGAGGCGGTTCCGAAGAACTCTGACACCAGGGTGTGCATGGTCGATTGACCGTGACACCTATTCAAAATGATGATGATGATGATGAATGAAACCTTAGGGTGACTTACAGATTTTCTCTTTCAGCAAAACTATTACTTAAATGGCAATGTCTACATACTAAGAATGTAAATAAAATATCTTTTTATGCTTTTTTTGTTTGAATGATTTTAAGGCAGACCTCTTAAATAGAGGTCTGCCGTCTGCATAATAGTTCAATCCAATTGTCACCGTAGTTGGTAATCAAAAACCAACGCAAACAAGGTTATATTCTATAATGTAAGACTATCAAGAGATAATAAACAAAAATCTTGAGTGTTATTTATTTTTGCTGCTCTCGCGTAGAAAGTGTCATTTTTACAAATTGGGAGTAAAATGTGTATCCATCAACTAGGAAAACGCGTCGTTATTAGCTAAACAAATGAACTAGAAGTCCGTATTTCTTTTTCTATATTATGTACTGCTTGTTTTATTCAGCATTGCTTTATGCGAAGATGTAGGGGACATCTTACAAAGATTTGTTCGAAATCAAAAGGAGTCGGTACCACAGTACAGAGTATCAATACTTTTTTGTGTCCTTCTTTGAAAATAAATATATATATATATATATATTTGTTATTATGCGCGAGCAAAACTAGGGACCTATAGGTCCCGCTCGCGCACATTAGCCAATGAAATTGAAGTTCCGAGCAAGTGCAGTTGTATTTTTTTCTAATTCAATCTAACAAAGCAAGTATTACATACTCGTATTTCCAATATTACCTATAGCTGCCTTTGGTCTTGCAATAATAGACTTGGTCAATCCCGTTAGGAATCAATACATTATAAAGTATAAGTATGGAGGAAATAAGTAATTCCATTATATAAGGCATATATTTTTTTCTTAAAAAGTTTTCCACTCGCCTGTACCATCCAATTTAGAATACAATGCCGTCGAATATGGAAGTATATCTAGTAGTATGCCGCAGCCGCTTTCAGATGCACATCAGAACTTGGTCGGGTAATCGGAAAAAAATATCTAGGTTTAGTTTTTAATTATTTTTCTTATATACGAAAGTATATCAAGCTGAAAATTGGTATGTATGTTTTTCGATAAAGTGTCTAATTATTGTTTAAATATGAAATCAGCCAGGTAAAAGGAAAGTATTATTTTCCTCGTTTAAATCGAGAGCTCAGAATCTGGCTTTCTGGAACCATTAATATCATTATAACTTGCCAATGCTTTGGATTAGGCTGATGAAAGTTTTGATGTTTTGTATTTCTCTATAAGAGGCATCTATTAGGACTAGTTTGAATTTTCAGGGTTCCCTCGTTTAATAACTAGAACCGAAAATATGGTTTTCAGAATAATATTTATTACTCGCAAACCATATTATTGATATTTAAGATAACTAGGTGTCAAATGGAGACAAATTCCGTTCTATACGTATAAAAAAAATCATGATTCTGCGTCTTACGGTTTCAGAGATACAGAGATTGACCAAACGTTACCGCAGCAGAAAATGAAATAACTCGAAATCCATAAAGGTGTCAAATTTAATTTTATCGGGGACATTTGAGAGCAAATTCAATCTATCTTTGTGCATACTTTTTATCCAGATAAACCGACGGGGTCAAAAAAAGTCGGCTGGGGTAACGTTACGCCAGCCGAATTTTATTTTCCTCATTATCTCTGAAACGGCGGGTTGTCAAATTATTTACTTTCGGGGACATTTACACGAAGTAATGATCTAATTATTTGCATTTATCAATTCTTAAAAGGAGCACTTAGTCGGCTGGGGTAACGCACTCTCAGCAGACCAGTGGCGGATTTACAAATGTGCCGCTAGTAGGCTATTCAATTTTTGCCGCCCCTACTGACTTTTGAAATTCAATATGTTAGTTTAGTTCACAATATTCAGAAATTGCAACTTTATGATTTGCGTTGTATTGTTGTTCTTGTTTGTTTTTCGTGTGTGTGTCAGATTTTTTAAGCTGCCTTTAAGCTGACAAAGCTTAACGACTGCCATCAATGATAACAGCCGGGACCAACGGCTCAACGTTCCTTCCGAAGCGCGGAGTAGCCCGAGATATTTTTATGCCACTTGCGGTCACCCATCCTAGTAGGGACCACGCCTGGGGTTGCTTAACATGCGTAAGCGGTCCTAATGTTCACGCCCACTGGGCCATCAGGATTGTTTGCATTCAATAGGCTCCGAAACTACTAGACCGATTTGAAAAAATATTTCACCATTAGAATCCTTCATTATCACTGATAAACATAGGCTATAATGCTACTTACACACATTTATACTAATATTATAAAGCTGAAGAGTTTGTTTGTTTATTAAACGCGCTAATTTCAGGAACTACTGGTTCAAATTTGAAAATTATTTTTGTGTTGGATAGTCCATTTATTGAGGAAGGCATTAGGCTATAAAACATCACACTGCGACTAATAGGAGCGAAGCATCAATAAAAATGTTTTGAAAACGGGGGAAAAATTATTCATCTATACTAAGAAAAAACCTAATTAATCATAATAACAGAAATTGCCGCGGAAAAAGTCGCGGGCAACAGCTAGTGAATGATATGTCCTTCTTCGTACTCAAGAGTACCTGTATGCAAAATTTCATGATGATCGGATCAGTAGTTACGGCGTGAAAGCGTAACAAACAAACAAACTCACTTTCGCATTTATAATATTAGTAAGGATAAGGATTAATGTCGTCTTATCAATTAGTTGACTTCTCGATACATGAGTTGCATGAGGCACCTGCCATCACCGACAGGATGCCGCAATCAGCACGCACGTAGATCCCATGAGAGATATAGAGCGCCCTTGACACGCGTCTATATGAAGTTCTCTAGCACAGATCTGTATATAGGTATATATAGGCTAGATGTCGTTTGAGGTTGGGTTAGTACGACCGAGTCATTTTCCCTGTAATTCTTTAATATGAACACGTCTTTAAACCTTTCGGGATAGACAGAGCCAAAGGTCTAAAACCTGTCTGTGGTAGAGCTACGCTACCGGCAAAACAAATTTTTGCTAGTAGCATAAATGGGCGGGCTCGTCAGAAGAAGTACCACACAGAAAATCGAAGTTTGAGTAGAAGCTTTACCGCTTCTATGCTTCGTTCGGTGAGTGAGAGAGCCGAAGACCCATCCTTCCTGTTCTCGCCGCATCGCCTTTTGAGAAGATTCCTTAGATTTTTGGCTCGGATGGTTTCTACGGTCTGTGCTGAAAGAGAAGCAACTGGAACATGTTACATTTTTCCTATTTACCCAAACCAGGATGGAAATATTGTCCTTGTAATTACCCCCATTGAAGCAGAAGTGGCTCAGTGGTCAAAGAGCGCGATCCAGAAGCGTAAGGTCCCGGATTCGTACCCCACTAGACCCTGCCTGTACCTCTGAGTTAGTAGCCTAATCTGACTCAAGAACGATCATTTTCATTGACCTCTACCAGCCTCCGGTGAACAAAAAAAAAATAGTGAAGGTACTAGTTGTACACTAGTTAAGGCGTTTGCCTGTAGACCCGGTCGTGGTTCGATTACCATGGGAAGCATACTTTGTTTAGTTGTTTCCAGTTTGGTTAGGACATTGCAGGCTTAAAAACCTGATTGTCTGATAATAAAGATGATTCTGTGCTTCGCAGGGCACGTTATGCCGTTGGTCCCAGCTGCCATCTGGTAGTTATTAAAGGAATCACGTTAGAGGGAGAGAGGCGGTTCCGAAGAACTCTGCGGTCATGGTCAATAGACCGTGTCACCTACACGAAATGATGACGACTAGTGTGTGAAATGGAGAAGGTAATAGCGTGCGTTTCATTCCACACGGTGAGAAAGACAAGAGCCAAGCTCATAAATATCGGATATAACGACACATATAAGGGCTATATAAGGACACGTCATCATCATCTCAGCCACAAGAAGTCCACTGCTGCTGGACATAGGCCACCCCAAGGATTTCCAATTTACCGGTTGGAAGCAGCCTGCATTCAGCGAAAGGACACGTAACCTGATCGAAAATTCGTAAGATGGACACGTGACCTGAGTCCGTCGCAAAGGCTTTCACTTCTGCCACTCTCAGAGTGCAACCTGTTGTTTTTTTTTAACTGATAACACTACCATCAGCGTTGACGCAAGAAGGAGAAAAACGACCTTTTACCAAAGTTCTTATCTCGTTCTCGAACTTACTTTGGGGTAGCTCAATCTGTGTGATTTGTCCGTATATATTTATTTATTTATATATTTATTGAGCTAGCCCCAATGTAAGATCGAGACTTATGTTATGGGATACTAACTCAACGATACTATATTTTGTAACAAATACATATATAGATACACATCCAAGGCCCAGGCCAATTTGAAAAAGATCTTTTTACATCTTGACCTGGCCGGGGATCGAACCTGGGCACTCTCGTATCGCAGGCTGGCGTGTTGACCGCTTCGCCGCCACGGAGCTAGCCAATGAAACAATAAGTCAACCTAAGTAATGAGTTTGAATGACACGTTACTCCGAAACTTAAAACTTAATACAAGGCAAAATATTGGTTGCCTGCGGTATCTGTAAAGTTGACTTACGGACGATAATTTTAGGTGATAATGGTGGAAGAGAGATAGATGCGTCACAATCAGAAGCCGAATGTCTAGGCTGATCGTACCTCTCTATCGCTTATTCCGCGCTCTCGGTTGCACATGGAACGTGACACTTTCTTATGGTGCAGCCGGCGTTAATGAATTTATAAGACACTATCTTCGGAGAATACGAAATGCTGTTGAAATGATGATGATTAGGCATATGTCCAGTTGACTTTCCTTCCTAGGACTTGCACCCAGAATAATTACCTCATTATTTAAACAAGTACATTATGTCATGGTTTCTGACTTTTCGCGATTGTTACACATATAAATAAAATACGGTAATACTTTAATACGGTATTATCGCGTATATTACATTATTTTGACACCTAACGTTTCGAAAACTTTACAGTTTTCATGGTCGCAGGTAGACTAAGTTGACATATATGTCTTTGTGTTATAAGAACTATACAAAATTAGTGCCTACAATATTTATTGATAACGTTCCGGATGTACGCAGTATTGGCTCACGGTGTCTGAAGCTCTTGCAGTCTTGTGAGGAGCTTGAGATTTTATTAAGACGAGGCCTCAAATGTTTGGTACCATCGCTCGGCAAAGGCGTACGCAGACTGATCAAGTGCGCGCAAAGGATAGCGCTTGGCGGTTTAGCCCGTGAATGATGAGATAGGAGATAGTCTCAAGTCGCTCAAAGAAAAAAACGTAAGCGCCAAATTCGTTATTTCTATTTTATATAAAATCAGACCGGTTAATTGTATTTTCATATTTACATTTTGATGAATTACTAATAACCTATCTTTTAGTCTAAAAATCATTATTTCATTCGTCGCATTTGAGCTACAATAGCAAACAATCTGCAAACGAAGACCATTTTTCAAAAAATATTTCTATCGAGAAAATTTTATCAAAACGTGTTTTCATCTTACACTTTTGGAGATGAAATAGTCAAAAATCATATTACTTAGATTAGAAACTCCTAATTTACGTATTTTGCGAGATAAATAAGGTTCAGAACGACCTTATTTACAGTGGTATCGCCTCAATCCGGATCTCAAGCTGGTGGTAACAATGAGAACTGTAAAGTTTTAGAAACGTTAGATGTAAAAGTAATGTAATATACGCGATAATACCGTATTAAAGTGTTTTTATTTAAAAGTACATTATGTCGTTAAATTTCAGCAATTTATCAGAAGTACCAATAAAATGACGTAGTTGACTGCGCAACGCCTTGCAACTTTATGCATAATGCTATGCAGTTTTATTTCTGCTCGGGCAAGCCCGATATAAATCTTGGCTGAGAAGGTTACCTATTAGATTGTAAAGTAGCTTGCGCCCGAAGCTTCGCTCGCCTTTCCATATACGTCATGTCATACTGGAAAAAGGTGGGGTCTAACTCGTGGAATTTAACCTGGTTCCTTTCTTTTTATTTTATTTATTTATTGACACACCAAACAGATTATGACATATAATAACATAATTATTACTCCAAATGAAAGCACTTGTCACTTGCACACAAGTCTCGAACTTACTTTGGGGCTAGCTCAATCTGTGTGATTTGTCCGTATATATTTATTTATTTATTTATTATTCTAAATATGCGTGTACGGCGTGATAATGTGTAAGCAACAAGTTTTTCTGAGCTATACTAAGTTTAATGGCAATTCAATGGTTTAAGAGGCAGAAGTCAGTTCCTCGATCTTCTAGAAGTGTCGTAATCGAGGGTGGAAGGTAAATTTTCCCTCCCACTTAATGCCTTCTATCGTATTCATCTGGTATATAAATAGATATGTAATTTCCGATATATTTTTTTCAATAGTCGATAAGATGATCTAATAAAAAATCCGGGTGGTACACTTATCCCTACCAAGCTATCACCCCCTGGAGAAAATAAGTGGAAATAGTTCACTTAGATCTACTGGTAACTACTCTTGAGTGCGTACTGCGAGTATATAACAGTAAAATGAGGAAGCAGGTTCCAGAAAAACGGTGATTTCAGAGATATAATTGCGCTTATAATACGGGCTGCGCCTGGGCCCTTCACGTTAGTGAAAACCCATCAAAATCGCCCCACAATTTCGAAGATTAGGCTGTACAGACAGACAGATGACTTTAATGTATACAATGTATTGATATTGAATAAGCAGTTTTATTTCTGTCGGACTATCCCGATATAAATCTTGGCCGAGTACCTACCTACACAAAATGGTACGTGTGCCCTGAATACTCTCACTCATCAGCCAAACATGCCATTGGAAATGAAGGATTGAACCTCGATCTTCTGCAAGTTTTATGACGTGATAACGTCTTATAAATCAATGAACGCCGGCTTTACGCACGAAAAAGTGTCACGTTCCGCGTGCAAGCGAGAGCGCGGAACAATCGATAGAAAGGCACGATCGGCCTATGCGTCATCTTGTGACGCATCTAAGTATCTCTTCCACCTTTATCACGTAAAGTAAGTAATCGTTAAAGGAACCACGGCAGAGGCCGAGAGGCGGTTCCAAAGAACTCTGATACCATGGTCGATTGACCGTGACACCTACTCAAAGTAAGTAAGCAAAGTAAGCTAGTAAAAATATAAATATGAAAATATTTAGACCATCTGTTTTCCTAGTCGCCTAATGGTTCTGCGCTGCGCAGCCTAATGGCTTGCGCACTAGTGACGTTTTTCGTTCGCACTGCACCCACTTAAGAGGATAACTCTCGATCTATTTCTGTGAGGATAACCATAGAAGTATGAAGTCAGAGAGACGTAATTTTATTTTTATCTATGATGATAACATTAGGCAACTAGCGCCACCCATCTTTATATTTATTGTACCCTTAAATCAGATAATTACATAAAAATTAAATATTCTATATAGATTTATGAAATCTTAACTGGAATGCACTGAGTTTCTTTCGGCGTATTCTTCGCAGCAGTGGTCGTTCCGAAACGCAAGTAGTTTATCGATTTTGAAAATAATAAATGACATTCAAAAAGAACATGATATCCAAATTCGAAAATGTCATTACATTTAAATAATTGATCTTTAAATTTCTGTACCTATCGTAAAAAAGTTCCTAATAAAGAATTTAGTAATATATTGAAAATGAATATATTCAAAACGTATACCTTAGTGACTTTTGCCGCTACATACGTCTTCACGTTAAAAAATAAATAAATAAAAGAAAATCCTGATTTCGTATAGACTTTTAAAAATTTATTAATTTTCCTGATGCAGCTCGAGGTCGAAACCCTGGATTGAACATACAGAACTGCCACATTTGATGCAAGCTACGAATAAGTACTTATTCATAGGATGCAAGGCAAAATATACCCATTCTATGTATTATATAAAGTCTATAGAATGGGAATATGCATCATCATCATATCAGCCGCAAGAAGTCCACTGCTGGACATAGGCCTCGTTTTCCCGCGACCTTAGTCAGGTCATCCGACCATCTGGTCGGTGGGTGTCCGACGTAATATGCATGGTGTCTGTAATAACAAATTATAGATATTCTTCGTGACATTTGTTTTTAACAACACAATCATATTGCTATCTGCCATGCGTCATCGGCAACCTATACCCTGAGGTAATAGCTAAAGTAATTAACTTAGTGTATGTATGAGTGCCCTTGTTTGACTATAAAGAGGACCGCATACAGTCTCGATAGGTTGAAGAATGCAAAAATCAAAGACATGAAAAAAATGTAGCCTTAAACAGACTCAACATAAACATTAGTTTTTATATCAACTGATAATAGTTTATCTTTTATAATGTTAATGTAAACCTTTTGTTATGTTGCATAGCGCAAACCCTTCCATACAAAGAAATATTTTATTAAAGTGTTATTTCAGTTGTGTTTTGTACCACGAGCCAACGGTTTTAAAAATAAGGGAAATGTTGTGCCTCCGGTTCTCAACATACGAAAAGGAATCGAAACGTAAAATATGATAGGAAACAAAATATTTAAAAAGCTAGATTTTGCAATTGGAAAAATGGAAAAAAACCAACGGCGGGTATAGTCAGCTCACTCTCGATTTGTCGCCCTGAAGCAGCAACGAGAGGTGTTATAAGTCTCACTTATAAATAACTAGCTTTCGCCCGCGGCTCCGCCCGCGTCAATATCGATCCCTTGGGAACAGTACTTTTTCCCGGGATAAAAGGTAGCCTATGTCCTTCTCCGTACTCCAGGTAACTTGTATGCAAAATTTCATGATGATCGGTTCAGTAGTTACGGCGTGAAAGCGTAACAAACAAATAAACAAACTCACTTTCGTATTTATAATATTAGTAATAATATTTTTTATGAATAATAAATAAATATTTAAGGGACATATCTCACAAACTGAGCTATATAGCCCCAACAGTAAGTTGTAAAATTATGTCGTAGGATACTAACTCAACGATACTATATTTTAAAATAGATACTTATATAAATAAACATCCGAGACCCAAGTCATCTGGTGTTCGAAGCCGAGAGGTGGTTCTGGTTAGTGGTGTGCCGCTGGGAGTATTGTACATTTTTAACGGGACTTTACACTTTGTAAATTTACGGGAATATTCCCAATGTTTTCGTATACTTTCCCACAGTTTCCATTCTTTTTAATAATATAATTTAATCGTTTATACTGCATATGCATATATTTATTTATTTACGTGCGTGCAACAATTAAAGCGAAGAGTAAAGTTTTTGACCACTTTTTAACACACACAAATAATGATCAGACCAAATATTCTTGTTCGTTCTGTAAAACCGTTTCATCATCATCAAAACCGTTTACCAATTTAAAAAATGCAACGAAATTTGCTCTGCATACCTATAGAAAAAAAGAATCTTTAACTTTGTTACAGCAATATTCCCAAAAATTCCCAACTTCGGGAAAATTTCCGGAAATTTACACGGGAATATTCCCAAAGTTTCCAATATTACCGGGAACGGCACATCACTAGTTCCGATCAACTCTGACACCAGGGTGTGCATGGTCGATTGACCGTGTCACTTTCACGAAATGATGATATTGATCTGAAAAAGATCGTTTTCCATCATGAGCTGACCGGGGATCGAACCTCTCGTGTCGCAGGCTGCCACCGACTGCGCCTCTCGTTTTGGTCAAAGGTTCGAAAAAAACTATAAGGCCTACCCGATAGAAATGAAAACAACACATCGAGGAATTCACATCACGTGAACCCACAAAACCTCCTAGGAAAAATGAAATCGCTCAATGCGCCTAAGATGTTTTCACTACAAAAACTGAAACTATGTTGACTTTATATATGTGTGTATAACATCTTTATCCTTTTCTTACTAATATTATAAATGCGAAAGGGAGTTTTTTGTTTGTTACGCTTTCACGCCGTAACTACTGAACCGATCGTCATCAAATTTTGCAGTTTTCTGGAGTACGGAGAAGGACATCGGCTACCCTCTATCCCAGGAAAAAGTACTATTCTTAAAGGCGGAGACGCGGGCGAAAGCCAGTTTTTAATAAGGTTTTAATAGCCAACATTTGTATACTTCACAATACCATAAAACAAGAAACTCATTACTTTACCCTGGCAAGGTCAGGTTGGTGCGGATAAATAACAGAAACACTTGAAATACGCACACGCAATGTCACGGTTTGTTCCTTATTACGACTAAAGTCGAAAATGGAGTCAAAATCTGACACGAATGTCAAACTCCTCAAACTAGTTTTTATATGAGGTAAATTTACCTTAAACATGTGAGTGCTCGACTGACCCGGCGCGGCGCTCTAGTCGAGTTCCCATATATAAGGAAGTAGTAGGGAGAACAGAAGACTCGACACACAGAAGACACAGAGATTAACTTTATTTTTACAACTTCACAACTTATATAGATATTGACTTCAATATAACATTAATAATTAATAACAGAGACCGTTATGGTCCGAGAGAAGATAGTAGACTGAAGAATGAGTGATGAGAGAGAGAGAAAGTAATCTAAAAATGGAATGAAATGAAATTTGAATTAAAATGAAAAATGGAGGATGAGAAAGAAATGAGGTTGGACGATATGCAGCATGCAGGTGGCATGCTTCAATGTTACAAACACGTTGATTTTGAACCCCCTGGCAATATCTTAATCTTGGAAATTGGTTGGAATCAGGGTCACTGATATCTATCAGGGTCAATTAGATCTTTCTTCAAAAAAAAAACACAATTGTCATGGCAGAGCTGCATGCTGGCACTGGGATTTCTTTTTTTTTTCTTATCTAACACTTTTTGTTTCGTTTAGGTATTGGTTGCACAAAATATTTTTTGTCCGTCTGTCTGTCTGTCTGTCTGTCTGTTCTCGCCTACAGGTCGCATTTCTCAACCGATTCTCATGAAATTTTGTGAGCAGGTTCGGTAATTATATAGAATTTTTTTGTCGTGCCAGACTTTCGAAATTTTAAAAAAATACGGATATATGGGGGTCCGAACCTTAAAAAAACTCATAGCACAGCTATTTGGAAAAAAAATCAAAAATGTCATTAGACTTTTTTTTTATTCTCATTAAGACGCAACTTTTTTGTCTGAACAACTTTTTTAAGTATACGATAAACTTGAACGTGTTTATAGTCGTGCAATTTGCCCAAAAGTTGTCTGAAATCGATTTTCTGTATATTTATGAAAGAAGTTGAAGTACGTGAAGTGGGAGAGGGAGTGAAATTGAACAACTTTCCCTAAGGAACAAAAATCAAAATATTGTCGCGAAGCTCCCAGAACAGAATAGTCTAGAACTTTTCCGAACATCGTCTGTCGCGCTCATACATCTTCCATCCTGCTCACACATATGTATTCTATCCCGCTCATACACATACTCGAATATTCTGGAATGTTTTAGTTATCGGCCGTCGGGACCGGAAGTATATGGAACTTTCTAGATACCCATAAGTCAGTATATAAGGGAGCGGACGTGGCGATCGTTAATCATTTTACCGCGAGTGTTCTTAGTGAGCTATACTAATACGAGTGATTTGTGTGCGACTGATAAGTGATAATTTATACGACCACAGCAACGGACCAGGACTACGAGTGCTTTGCGTTTTGGATATTCGACGTGTTGGAAGACCAGTCAGTGTTGGGATTCCGTAGTGAATAAATTCCCTCTGAAGAGTTTGGTGTTTTACTCCAAATCCTGAACCCTAACCACGTAACATTTGGTGTCAGAAGTGGGATTTGGTAATGCCAGTGTTGCCGAGGGACGAAGAAGATAAGGAAGGCGTCCGGACCCGGGCTCAACGTGCAATGGAGGCTACCGCAGCCGCCCGACATGCGCCAGCCGCCCAAAACATCGCAGCCGAGCAACTGCCGCCCGTAGCCCCAGAGGTCGCAGCCGCCCAAGACATGGCAGCCGCCCAGGACATGGAAGCCGCCCAAGACATGGCAGCCGCCCAAGACATGGCAGCCGCCCAAGACAGGGCAGCCGCCCAAAATGTCGCAACCACCGAAGCCGTCACAGCCACCCAGGAAGTTACGGCCTCCCAAGAGATTGCCGCCGCCCAACAGATGCCAGCCGCCCATCATCAAGCCACGTTTCCTAGCCCCTCTTTCCAGGTTCCCACTCAAGCATCTTTTGATTTTGGTAGCTTGATGCAAATATTGCAGTGCATAAATGAGAACCAGAGTAAACTGCAACGCATCAATGTGGAACTTAATGGAGAAATACAAAATATGCGGGATGAACAAAAGTGCTCGAGGGATGAACAAAAGCGTATGCAGGAAAAGCTGCATCATATGAGTGAGGACCAACGAATGGTATTAGCAGCTGTCAGCAAAGTCAGCAACGTGGTGGACCAGATCCGTAAGGATGTGGATTTGGTGGATAATCGCGTGACAGGTCTGGAAACAAACTTCTCCGGACTAGAGAAGAAAGTGCTGCGACTGGAGACAGTAGGCGTGAAAGTGACGTCGAGCAACGCTGTTGCTTATGCACCTGGACCCAAGGTGAAAGTGCCATCTTACGACGGAACTACTTCCTGGGCCGCGTATAAACAGCAGTTTCAAACTGTTGCCGCAGCAAATGGATGGACTAATGAACAGAGCCTGACAGCCCTCACCGTTGCACTGA
The DNA here is from genome assembly GCA_947532085.1 of Elegia similella. Taxonomy (NCBI): domain Eukaryota; kingdom Metazoa; phylum Arthropoda; class Insecta; order Lepidoptera; family Pyralidae; genus Elegia; species Elegia similella. Next base: position 2,346,648 of record OX383939.1, read on the forward strand.
AGGGCTCCGCTTTGACAGTATTAGAAGCACTACCTAACTCAGGTAGTGACTTCAAGGACTTGTTGGAGGCTCTTGAAGCAAGGTACGGAGAACGCCACTTAGAGCACGTATTCCGAGCCCAGCTTCGCGACCGAGTCCAGCGATCAGGCGAGGGGTTACAACAGTGGGCATTAGAGATCGAGAGGCTCGTAAGGAAAGCGTTTCCCTCAGAAGACCCCCGGATGGTGGAGAAAAATCTACTGCAAGCCTTCGTGGATGGAATTAAGAATTCAGAGGTAAGGGCTACAGTAAAGCTCCAACATCACACCTCGCTTAAAGATGCCCTTGCACACGCCCTTGAAGTGGAAGCGGTAAGACAAGATGTGCAAGTTCATAAATTGAGAGAAATTAACGAGATAAGCGAGGTAGTCAAGGCGATTAAGGCCCCTTCAAAGAAGGATAATGGAACTGGGCCTATGTGCTGGAATTGTGGTGAAAGAGGCCATTTACAACTCAATTGCCGCAAAAAGAAACAGTTAAAGGAAGAGCTCAGGGAACAGCTTAAAGAAGAGATCAAGAAAGAGATTAAGGAAGACCTAAGCAATCAGTTTATGATCTCTCCTTTAAAGAAGCAGGGAAACGAGTAACAGCCAGGACTAAGGGGCGGGTACTGGCTGGCTCAGAAGAAGCCCCAGCAATAATCATCTCACAGGCAAGCAATGAAAATTGTCTGGCAATATGTGGTTCAGTGGATGGGAAAAACTGCAGGATAACAGTAGACACAGGTGCATCTAGGACTATAGTTAAGCCACATCTAGTGAAAGCGGCAAGGGGACGCAAGAACATCAACTGTCGGCTTCTTTCCGCTTCTGGCCAGCCAATACCTGTCCTAGGAGAAATGGCAGTTACGATGTACGTGGGAGAGACACCCTATACTCACAATGTCATCGTAGCTGAAATCATTGATGACTGCATACTGGGCTTAGATTTTATGAAGAAATATAATTGTGGAATTGATATCACGAATGGTGTTTTCAAGTGTGGTAATGAAGAAATCTTCATTCTTGGAGCTTCCACTGGAAAAGTAACCTGCCTTAACAAAATTGTTATTCCTGGACGAACACAGGCTCAAATAATGGTGAGACTGCCCACGACGGCTAAGAAAACAGAGGCAAAGAGATGTGTTTTGATTGAGGACACATTACACAAACCAACTGCGAGAGGACTCCTAACAGCAAGAACCTTAGTGCGTGGAAGCGATACTGCAGTGGTAAGAGTGGTTAACCTAGACTTCCATGAGGTCAGCCTCAATGAAGGAGATACTGTGGGAAAATGCGAAGATGTTGTGTGGATGAGAAAGTGTCAATCAAAGCTGAGCTCAGTGTCACCTAACATCGCGAATAACTCTACAATTATTGATCTTCTGAAAGACAGCAAAGATAATCTGACTTTTAAGCAATACTCGGACGCAAAGAAGTCACTGTTGCGTTTTGCTGATATCTTCTCTTCGAAAGAAGAAGATCTTGGAAGAACTTCATTAGTTCAGCACAGGATTGACACTGGAAGCGAAAGACCTATTCGTCAGCGAGCAAGACGAATACCGATTGCCAAGGAGAAAGAAGTTGAAGAAATGTTGGAGGGCATGAAGAGAAATAAAGTTATAGAACCATCTGCAAGTCCTTGGTGTTCTCCTGTGGTTCTAGTTAAGAAGAAAGATGGCAGTACACGGTTTTGTGTAGATTATCGACGACTAAACGAGATCACTAAGAAGGACAGTTATCCGTTGCCCCGAATTGATGACACCTTGGATACTCTAAGTGGAATGCGATGGTTCTCTACTTTGGACCTAAAATCTGGCTACTGGCAGGTAGAAATACACCCAGAGGATAAAGAAAAGACCGCATTCTCAACTGGCAAAGGTTTATGGCAGTTCAATGTTATGCCCTTCGGATTATGCAACGCGCCGGCTACTTTTGAGCGACTTATGGAGTGTGTACTAGCTGGATTAGTAGGAGATGCCTGCTTAGTATATTTGGATGATGTCATCATCATGGGCAGAGACTTTGATGATCATTTGCGGAATCTAGAGAAAGTCCTAAGGAAGATACGGGGAGCAAACTTAAAACTGAACTCAAAGAAATGTCATCTATTCAGGAACAAAGTAAACTACCTCGGTCACGTAATTAGCAGTGAGGGTGTACAAACCGATCCTGATAAAGTTGAAGCAGTGCAAAAGTGGCCTACCCCGAAGGACAAGACAGAGGTGCGAGCCTTCATGGGACTGTGCTCATACTACAGGAGATTTGTCAAAGGATTCTCAGAGGTTGCTAAACCTTTACACCGTTTGACAGAAGACAAACGACCTTTCTTCTGGGACGAGACTTGCGAGAATTCCTTCCAAAAATTGAAGGAAAGTTTATGTAAAACTCCAATTTTGGGATATCCACAGACTGATGGTCAATTCATCGTTGACACAGATGCAAGTAACACAGCTATTGGTGGAGTGTTATCTCAGAAACAAGGTGACGCAGAAGTTGTAATAGCTTACTTCAGTAAATCTTTGTCAAGGCCTGAGAGGAACTACTGCGTTACACGGAAAGAACTCTTAGCTGTGGTAAAAACGCTGCAACATTTCAACAAGTATCTCATCGGCAGAAAGTTTAAACTGAGAACTGATCATGCTGCTTTGAAGTGGTTGCTTCAGTTTAAAAACCCGGAAGGTCAAGTTGCTCGTTGGATTGAACAACTCCAAGAGTTCGACTTTGTTACTGAACATCGCAGTGGAAAGTCACATGGAAATGCTGACGCGCTTTCAAGAAGGCCTTGCTCAGAAGATTGTAAACACTGTGTCAAACAGGAGTCTAAAGAAATCGCTGTGAAATTAACAAGGGCGAGTCCGCCGGGACCATGGGATGACGCGATTTTCAGAGAAGCTCAGGAGGATGATGAAGACATAAGGCTTATTATTGCATGGAAGGAACGCGGAGCAGAAAAACCTAAATGGGTAGAAGTTGCACCTACAAGCCCAATCACCAAAGCTTACTGGGCTCAATGGGACAGTTTTGTCTTGGAGGACGGAATACTTTACCGTAAATGGGAAAAACCAAATGGCAAAGAGTTTCACCTACAAGTAGTTGTTCCAAGAGCTAAAGTAAAAGACGTTCTTCGTGAAGTCCACGATGGGGTGTCCGGCGGACATCTTGGCGTCAAGAGAACATTAACAAAGATACGAAAAAGGTTCTACTGGCTCAACTGTCGAGAAGACGTGGAGGATTGGTGTCGCAAATGTACCATATGCGCTGCTGTGAAAGGGCCATCGACAAGAAATCGCGGTAACCTCAAGCTCTACAACGTTGGTGCACCCTGGGAACGCATTGCAGTTGATGTGGCAGGACCATTTCCTATAACTGAGTCGGGAAATAAATACTTCATGGTGGTAATGGATTACTTCACCAAGTAGCCTGAAGTATTTGCCATACCTAACCAGGAAGCTGCAACAGTAGCCTCCAAATTAGTTGAGGAAGTGATATGCCGGTTCGGTGTGCCCTTGGAAATCCACTCCGATCAAGGACGGAACTTCGAATCACAACTATTTCAAGAAATCTGTAAGATTTTAGGAATGCACAAAACAAGGACCACGCCATATCATCCTCAGTCAGATGGCATGGTGGAACGCTTTAACCAGACGCTGGAGAGGCATTTGGCGAAATTGGTTGATAACCATCAAAGAGACTGGGACAAGTACATACCGCTATTTCTCCTCGCTTACCGGACTTCAGAACACGAAAGCACAAGAGTGACCCCAGCTTTTATAAATTTTGGCAGAGAACTTCGGTTACCGGTAGATTTGCTAACGGGAAGACCACCAGAAGTTTCTCACACTGTGACAGATTATGTCTCGGATCTTCGGGAAAGAATGCGAGATGTATATGACCTAGTTCGGGAAAACGGGCTGCAAGCAAGCGAGAACATGAAAACTAGATACGACCGAAGAGCAAATACGAGTGGCTATGAAGAAGGAGCTTTAGTGTGGCTTCACAACCCAATACGCCGCAAAGGAAAATCTCCAAAGCTGCAGACGAGATGGGAAGGGCCATATAAGGTGATCACCCGCATGAACGATGTGACATATCGCATTCAACGACAACCAAGAGGAGCATTCAAAGTGGTGCATGTGGACCGCTTAGCACGTTATCATGGCAGCAACAGTGACGCTCGGGACGAGCGTCTCTAAGAAGGGGGCAGTGTCGCGAGGCTCCCAGAACAGAATAGTCTAGAACTTTTCCGAACATCGTCTGTCGCGCTCATACATCTTCCATCCTGCTCACACATATGTATTCTATCCCGCTCATACACATACTCGAATATTCTGGAATGTTTTAGTTATCGGCCGTCGGGACCGGAAGTATATGGAACTTTCTAGATACCCATAAGTCAGTATATAAGGGAGCGGACGTGGCGATCGTTAATCAGTTTACCGCGAGTGTTCTTAGTGAGCTATACTAATACGAGTGATTTGTGTGCGACTGATAAGTGATAATTTATACGACCACAGCAACGGACCAGGACTACGAGTGCTTTGCGTTTTGGATATTCGACGTGTTGGAAGACCAGTCAGTGTTGGGATTCCGTAGTGAATAAATTCCCTCTGAAGAGTTTGGTGTTTTACTCCAAATCCTGAACCCTAACCACGTAACAATATGAAAAATATTTTTTGGCTTAAAGCATGATACTGCGTATTACTTTTATAATTGAAAACACTGAATAAACTTAGAATCCTGAAATAAAAATTTAAAATAAATAAAAAAGATTCACATGCTATCCTGTGACTTGAACCCAGGGCTTATAGATGCCGGCCACTTCTTAACGTAAAGTTCGCATGTTTATCTGCCATAATAGTTGAAAATTAGCGGCCTATTAAAATTTTTACTAATTGGTAACATAACAACTATGAAACCGGGTACTTAAACTTTACCTCCCATTCACCCATGCCAAGTTCGCTATTCCGATATTTCCGATCTTGAAGAGGATCACTCCAACTTAGTTAATGTGTACAAAAGCATACTAAACATGGTGCTCAAGGGCCGTGTTTCCATACAATAGTTGTCCCCTGATTCCGCACCGGATAGTACCAATAGAGTAATGATTTTTTACTAATAAAATCCGTATGATAAAATTTTTTGATAATTGAATTATTTAAAGAGATATGAACCTTCAAAAACATGAAAAATTGGTACGAATTTCCGTTGTGTTTAAACATCAAGAAAATAAATTTGGGCAATTATATAAGAAAAAGAAACGCAGAAACACAGCCATAGCTTATTTTAAATTTTTAATGTAAAAAGAAATTAAATCGGTTAAGTTTTGGAAAAGAAATCAGAGGACTACGAAGCGTTAATTTTGTGTACTTTTTATAGGTATTTTCCGGCCGAGCTGCAGTTATCTCTATCGCACTTTGCGGGGTTTGTTTGGGCACGCGGCGCGACAGCAATAGATATTATAAATATCTATTTGTCAATTCTCTCGAGCTTAGTGTTTCCTCTTAAAAAAAGGGTCTGTTCGGGTCTTCTGGTAAGGGAATGTAGGTTTAAATTTCCGTTTCCTCTGGTACCTAATTAAGAGCAGCGGGGATTGGGAAATAGTAACTGAAGGAAATCATCCTTTAGTCAATTAGCATATCAGGAACAGATATAGTTTAGAGCACTGAAGGGCAAATGTGGATGTTGGTTGTAAGGGCTCGCGAGGTCTACTGTTCTCGCAGAACCACTAGTTTTATGTTGTGTTGTGGTATTTTTGGAAATAAATGTATTCTATTTTATTCTACAATATAAACACAAAATCGTGAGAACAAGAAGCGAAATATATATTTTTTTAATTCATAGAGGTAGTTGTTTTTGAAGTAAACAAGTTTAACACACCTTTTATCTGTCATTCACCTCAATGATAACGTAACTGCAAAACAACGCAGTTAAGTTCAATACTGTAGCTTGAGGCACGGCTTGGGGCGTTTACCCACATACAGTTTTTAAAGAAAAGTCAAACCAGACTAAACTCAGTTGTGATAGTGGGGTAGTTCTGTTAGGTGACCCGAGCCCTGTGTATAAGAGAGACCGTCGTCGTCCCAACGCGATTTTTATCGTTTTGGACCCTTAAAGGGGTGACTCAGACCATCAAAATGACAACTTTTCCTATGGGAACAATGCTGGGAACTGAAAAAAAAATCGACATTCCCATACATACTGGCAGCGGGACTCTTTTGTATGGAAATGACGAATTTTTTTTTTTGAGATCCCGGTATTTTTCCCCTAGGAAAAGTTGTTCATATCGACGGGCTGAGGGTCGAGAACGATCAAAATTTCACCGTGTATAAGATAGTGCTTGGATACTAGTTGAGGACCTTGCAGCAAAAGGGAGGCAAGTCCGATTTTCACAACTTTTAGACAGAAAGAAAAACTGAATAACAAAATAAATACTAGCCTTATGTTGACGAGTACTATATATTATTAAAATATACATAGTTTGTTTATTTCAACGTAATTTATGATTTAAAAAAAGCTTTTATTTTAACGCTCTAAAAAGGATTCATTCCTATCCAATACTACGAACGAATACCACTGGTATTACTTTGAATTTTTAATTATTTTCTATTCCCAACGGATACCACTGTTTAAACGAATACCAAAACAAGTTCAAAGGTACAGTCAGTAAAAATGCTTTGTATGTGATTACAACATTTTTATTTGCAAAAATATGTGTAAGATATTATTAAACAATTTTAGTTAGCACACGACTAGTTCAATTATACATATAGTTATAATAATATTAATTATTACAATTTTCAAAAATATAAAATAAGAACAATTTGCTTACTATCTGATAATAATATAATATGACATAAAATTAACTTCTTTATATTAAAATCACTCGTTCATTACCTTTATAGTAAAGACACAATGTTTTTTTTTCGGAAATATAGAATATGAATAATTAACAAAGAAAATCAACGTATTTTTAATAAAATCAGTCGTTCGACACCTACATTGTAAAAAATCAATCTTTTTTTTTAAATGAATTCGGAAAGTAATATTAAATTACTATGTGGTTTAACATTACATTTGAATGACATAAAAATATTAGAAATAAATTTAATTCGATGACTGAGCTGACTGTACCAAATTCAAATTATGGTATTCGTTGGGACATAAATTAAAAAAACAATTAAGAATGGTATCCGTTTGGAATAGAATAGAATTAAAAATTCAAAGTAATACCAGTGGTATTCGTTCGTGGTATTGGATAGGAATAAATCCTAAAAAGAAGAAAATATTCTTTTCCATCCAAGTACATTAAAATAACTATTCCTGTATCTTGTATGATCCGCCATATTGGATTTAGAATGACATCACATTATTTTTCGAGTTACTCTCAACCATCCCTTTCATTTGATACCCATATTGTAGAAGTGCATTAAAAAAAACTACTCCGCCATCTTGGATAGACCGCCATATTGGATTTAGAATGATGCCACATTATTTTTCGAGTTACTCTCAACAAGCCCTTTCATTTGATATCCATATTGTAGAAGTGCATTAAAAATAACAACTCCGCCATCTTGGATAGATCGCCATATTGGATTTAGAATGATGCCACATTATTTTTCGAGTTACTCTCAACCATCCCTTTCATTTGATACCCATATTGTAGAAGTGCATTAAAAATAACTACTCCGCCATCTTGGATGGTCCTCCTTATTGGATTTAGAGTGATGTCACACACCATATTGTGCATTGTCATCCAAACTAAACGTGTATACAACATTTCAGCTCAATCGGTTGAAGATATCTACTTCAAAATGAGTTCAGAGATTCCACCCGAACAAACATACTTACATACATACATTGCAAGTTAAATAAAAGCTTTTAGAAAGTGGCATATTAAGGAATCTATGATTTTTTGAATTTTGGACTTGTTTCCCATAATAAGAGCATTACCATATTTAACAAAATACCAGACGAGTTAAAAAACATTAAATTCGTGCCATTCAAGAAAAAACATTAAACTGGCTGAGTGATAAGTGTTTTTATAAGTTAGATAACTTTCTCAGCTGCTAGACTAAATGACATAATAACACTTGCATTATAATATATAGTATTTTAGAAGTAGAATGATCAAGGAAGTCATGACGCGTGAACCACGTGAATGTTATAAAAAATGCATGCTATGTTGTAGTAATTTAACACCTTTTTGTTCAATGTTTGAAGCAAATATAGAACTATAATTTACAGGCAGACAAACAGACAAACTCATCTAACCGATGATAATGATGCCGATGTTGATAATGATGTCGATGATGATAATAAAAACCGTAATGTATCGTTGGAAACTAAGAATTTAAAAGCGTTATTGTATAACAGTTTCAAGCAACTGTTAAAGTAATTATATTCAGGTATTTTTACAGGCGCCTGAGCGAGGCACTTACTCTTTTGAATTCTTTAGCATTGCGTGCAAATAGCAGAACTCTACTTTTAAACTTTGAGAGCTTTTTCTCATTGTCAGACACGATTTTGTGTATGAATAGACCGATAATCCTTACTAATATTATAAATGCGAAAGTAAGTTTGTTTGTTTATTTGTTTGTTACGCTTTCACGCCGTAACTACTGAACCGATCATCGTAAAATTTTGCATACAAGTTCTCTGGAGTGCGGAGAAGGACATTACCTGCTACCTTTTATTCCGGGAAAAAGTACTATTCCCGAGGGATCGACATTGACGCAGGCGGAGCCGCGGGCGAAAGGTTGTAATGTTATAAATGCGAGAAATTCATTATGAAATGACGGTTTTACTTACGTTTATTCAGTCGGAATCGCTGACTATAGTTTCGGACTGTTACGAAGACCATCACCAGGGCGAGTGTTAGGGCTGCCTGCGACGCAGATATTTCGTTCTTCTCAAAGCTCCTCTGCTATCTATGTATATTAATGACGAAGACAATGCTGCCTCATAACTCCGTCATTTTAAATACTACCAAATCGGTCCTTTTAAATTTTTGTTTTTTAAAAATTTGTTGCGGATTCAAATCAGCTAGAAATGCTATAACTAATCAAAAGACCTGGATTGCTCATCTCAAAGACAAAAACGGTAAAAAACAAAGCAGTCAATACCAAATATCCCAGATCTGCACCGAGTATTATAAATCTCTATACTCAGACTGCTCACGACCACCTATCTCCGAAGAATACACGTATGATAACTCTATACATCCCATTAGCTCAGATGAGGTGCGCCTCGCTCTCAAAACAATGCAATATAATAAAAGCCCGGGCCCTGATGGTGTGAATTCTGAAGTTCTTAAACTTGGAAAAAATACTCTTCTGCCTCGACTCGTCCAACTTTTCAATACCATACTATTTACGGGAAAATTACCGCACAATTTTTGCCACTCAAACATAACACTACTGTTCAAAAAAGGAGACAAATCTGATATTGCCAATTATAGACCAATTAGTTTAGTTTCGCACATATATAAGTTATTAATTAAAGTAATACAAAACCGTATAGCTACACAACTAGACGAGTGTCAGCCACCTGAGCAGGCCGGTTTTCGCCCTTCGTTCTCCACTACTGATCACCTCCATACACTAAATCAAATAATAGAAAAACATAGCGAGTTTAAAAAACCATTATACATTGCATTCATAGATTATTCTAAAGCCTTTGACAGCATAAAACATTCTTCCATGTTAACATCGCTCCAAAATCAAAACATCAATAAAACGTATATACAACTTCTCCAAAAAATCTATTATAGTAGTACTGCTTCTATCCAAACTCAAAAGCCAGGAATGACATTTACCGTGGAAAGAGGAGTCAAGCAAGGAGACCCGCTGTCTCCACAGCTCTTTACATGCTGTCTCCAGGAGGTATTTAAGGAGCTGGCTGTTTCATGGGAGGAAAAGGGTATTGTGATCGGCGATAAAAGGCTAACCAACCTTCGCTATGCTGATGATATAGTCTTGTTTTCCCAATCAGCACATGATCTGGAAGATATGCTCCGAGACTTGAGTGCGGCAAGCCTTGAGGTTGGACTTACGATCAATCGGACCAAGACCAAAGTTATGACAAATCACTCCAAACATAACATCATAGTGGATGGACAGGCATTGCAGTATGTAGAGGAGTACCTCTATCTGGGCCAGATAGCATCTTTCAATAATAGGCAGGACCGAGAAATCGAACGCCGCACTGGCAACGCCTGGAAATGCTTCTGGTCCATGAAAGAACTCATGAAAGGTACACTTCCTCTTTCCCTCAAACGGAAGCTCCTCGATATGTGCATCCTGCCCATTCTTACATATGGGGCACAGACATGGTCTTTCACCGAGGCTCAAAAGTCCAGACTCAAGGTTTGCCAAAGAGCGATGGAGCGTAGCATGCTAGGCTTACGTCTTATAGATAAGGTGAGAAACACCGAACTTCGCTCCTTAACTCAGGTTGAAGATGTAGGTGTAAAAACTGCCAGACTTAAGTGGAACTGGGCGGGCCATGTTTGTCGTATGCAGTCAGAAAGGTGGGCTAGGTTGGCTACTTTTTGGGTGCCGGAGTGTCGCCGAGGTAGAGGTAGACCGAGAAGGAGGTGGAGAGATGATCTCGACAAGTTTATGATTGGATGGGTGGAAGTTGCGATGGACAGACACGAATGGAAAAACAAGGGGGAGGCCTTTGCCCAGCAGTGGGACATAACAACTACAGGCTACGAAAAAAAAAAAAAAAAAAAAAAAATTGTTGGTCATAGTCGGTTTTACCAGAAATATTTCGGCCACTTCCCGCTTACATTCGTTATGCTTCGGAGTCAGAAGTGCGCTTTTCGCCTTCTCTCGTTCTTTCTTTTTTCTACTTCTCGAACGGTCTGGGACATTCTTGATTGGTTAATTACTGGTCGCTACAACCCTTTATGGGTATTTCTCCTCTACCTCCTCTACGACCTTCTTCCATTTCGCTCTCAAGCCTCCTGTCTCTTAAGATATTTTCTTGCCTAATCTCTTCTTGGCTGGTTAGGATTCATTAATCATTTCTTGACAACGACAAATTGCCGACAGGGCGGCATGGCTAAATAGTTTTCTCTACGTAGGCTAGCTCCGTGGCGCAGTGGTCAACACGCCAGCCTGCAACACGAGAGTGCCCGGGTTCGATCCCCGGCCAGGTCAAAATGGAAAATGATTTTTTTCAGATTGGCCTGGGTCTTGGATGTGTATCTATATATGTATTTGTTATAAAATATAGTATCGTTGAGTTAGTATTCCATAACACAAGTCTCGAACTTACTTTGGGGCTAGCTCAATCTGTGTGATTTGTCCGTATATACATATATTATATGAATGTAAATTACACCGGTAAGTTTGTGGACCTAAGACCTGACCGTACCAGACCCATATTAAAATATTTCGGGCTTCTCCGTGCTTCGGAAGGCACGTTAAGACGTTGGTCCCGGCCGTCATCAATCATGGCAGTCGTTAAGCTATGGCAGATGCCTTTAGGCAGTTTGAAATATCACTTATACACACGAAAAACAACAACAACTAGACTATTGGTCTAGTCATTATTGTCTTTCATCGATTGCGGTTAGATAGAGGCCAACAATCAGCTTCCTATAAACGGGTTTTCAGTAAGCAATAAGGTCCAAACATCCGGAAATTATACATAGCGCGAAGAACCGATGGCTGATGGGGCAGAAAGGTCCTCGAATGGCGAACACGTACCGGCAAGTGCAACGTTGGACAACCACCAGTGTACAACGTTATGATAGTCATTTCAAAATACATTACGTTTTATATATCTTAAATGAAAATAGTCAATCATACGAAACCCGCAATGTATTTTAAAGTGACTATCAAAACGTTGGACACTGAGTCAGCATATAGGCCGGCAGGTGATCGGACGACCTAACCAAGGTCGCAGGAAGACACTGGATGCAAGCCGCTTTCAACCTGTCATATTGGAAATCCTTGGTGGAGGCCTATGTCCGACTGTGGACTTTTTGCGGATGAGATGATGATGATGATGATCCGGAAATTGGATTAGGTAAATACTAGTATCGGCAAATAATGGCAGATCAGAATAACAACCGAATAGGCTAGTTTCCTGGGTCGTAATAATAACATAACAATTAGTCCGTCGGTTAGATAATCAAAAAATATTGGACACGTATTTATCTTTGGTCAAATCCTTACTAATATTATAAATGCGAAAGTGAGTTTGTTTGTTTGTTTGTTTGTTTGTTACGCTTTCACGCCGTAACTACTGAACCGATCATCATGAAATTTTGCATACAAGTTCTCTGGAGTACGGAGAAGGACATAGGCTAACTTTTATCCCGGGAAAAAGTACTAATCCCGAGGGATCGACATTGACGCGGGCAGAGCCGCGGGCGAAAGCTAGTACACAATAAATAAAAAAGATAAAGCGCGTCAAACTTCAGAGGTGGGAGCTCGTGACGTCAAAGTTTGCTAAAAATTGTAGCAAACTATGACGTCACACGGAACTACAAAGGGCTATATCTTTACCATTTTTTGTTTATCGACAAAAGAAAAAATACGTGTCCAATATTTTTTGAATATCTAACTGACGGACTAATTATATTTTTTTAGGAAACTAGCCTATTGTGTACCAAATCGTGTAGAATGTCGTGAAAGCGCTGAAGGAAGAACTAACAAAGCCGGCGCGGCAGCTCATTAACATTTGTAGTGGATGAGGCCCTCAGCCCGCTTGGTAAATGGGCCGATTATTTTTTAGCGCTTGACGCTTTATCGCTTTTCATCACGCACCGATTGTTGCGGTAAATGAGGTAGTTTCTCAAACATTTTACCCTTTTCCGATCTCCATTTTAGATTGTGGTATTTCTCCGTACGTGACTTTTGGCCTTTAGATTTAAGAAGGTTATTTAGGGTTCCCTACCCAAAGGGTAAACACTGGACCCTATTCATATGGCTCCGCTGCCCGTCCGTCTGTCTGTCTATCACCAGGCTGTATCTCATAAACCGATAGTAAACAGTTAAAATTTTTACAGTTGACGTATTTCTGTTGCCGCTTTAACAACAAATACTGAAATACAGAATACAATAAATATTTAAGGAGGCTTCCATACAAGAAACGTGTTCTTTTTTGGTCGATATTGATAACGGCAACACTTGCTATATTCACAGACTATTTAGTTATATATTCACTTTAAATATAAATAATTTAATATAAATTAATATTTAAAGGACCCATTACAACAGTGATGATTTTTTTTGCCGTTTTTATAGATAATGGTACAGATCCCACCTTGCGCGAGCCCGACTCGCACTTGGCCGGTCTGCATAGAACCGATGGCCGATGGGGAAAAAAGCTTTTTGAATGGCAACCACGTACTGGCAAGCGTTGGACACCCATTGACTAGGTGGTCAGTCGACTTGACCAAGTTCTCAGGAAGGCGCCGGACGCAGGCGGCTTCCAACCGGTCGTATAAGAAATCCGGAAGGCCTGTGTCCAGCAGTCTAGATATCTTTTTTTTTTTATCTTTAGCCGCTTTATACGGTTCCGTTTAAGCTTCTATTAGCTTTATTGTCTAGCATTATAGTGATGATGTTATACAGTGGCGTAACGTAACTATAGGATGGGATGAGCAATGTTTGAAAAACAAGGAAAGATTAGCTTTACCGGCGTCTGCCTTAGGCATGTACTGTAACGGACCTTACGTCAGCGCAATAAAAATATTTAATAAATTACCCAAGCAAATGCGCATAGAAGAAAACGACAAAATATTTTTTTAAAAGTTAAAAATGTTAATGCAAGCAAAGGGATATTACTCAGTCGGGGAATATTTAAATGACAAATTATAAAAATATGACAATTTATAAATGTAACGTAATTATATTTTTTTTTTTTAATTTTTATTGACTTATTATTTAATATTTATTTGACATTGAAGCATGTTTTGACATTTAAATTTGATTTATTATTATCTTTCAATTTTTGTAGTATAATATTGTTATTTAAATTAACACATCTCTTAACTTCCTAATATTATATAATTTTAATGATAACTTGACAAATTAGAATATTATGTTCACTCAAAAATAAGACTGCGCAACACCCTGCCTGGGTTCATGTACTTACGAACACAATATTTACCACCACCTATTGTAATCATGTACATGTAAGCCAACGAGTCCGCTTTTTTCTTGGCCCGACCACGAGCCAACCAGCAAGAAATCGCTCCTAGCACTAGGCTCTCATGGGCCCCATTAAATGACTTTACTACGGGCCCTAGGTGGTATAGTTATGACACTGATGTGATAATCGATACTTAAACCATTTCGCCATTCCTGAAATAAAGAAGTACTAGCCTTTGCCCGCGGCTCCCCTCGCGTGATGGTAGATCCCTCAATAACAGTATCTTTTCCGGGATGAAATGTACCCTATGCAAGGGCATAAGGGGGAAGGCCCCGGGTCTTAAACCAATCTCTTATACCAAATTTCATCAAAATCTACATACAAACAGAAATACGTTTACATTCATAAAAAAATATAGTATTGATTGTATTGTATATGTCAATATCCCCTACATCGATTTCCTTGAAGTTAGCTTGAGTGTCCTCAACAATACTTACTCTTTCCAGGTGAGTGACGTCCAAGGATGCGGATATCACATAGCGACGCTGCTGGGCCTGCTCCCAGCACAGGTCATCAATGTATACCTGGGCTCCACGCTCAGATCCATCCACGAGGTGCTCGACAACTCCCACGTCACTGGGTACATCGTCTTCGCGTTTCAAGTGAGTGTTCCTTCGTCTAAGAAGATCCTCATGTGGACATCATAGCGACGCTTCTGGGCCCGTTCCCAGCGCAGGGCATCAACGTGTTCTTAGACTCCACGCTCAAACCCGTGCACGAAATCGTGGACAATCCCACGTCACTGAGTACATCGTCTTTGCGTTTCAAGTGAGTACGACTTCGTCTAAGGTGATCCTCGTGTGGACATCATAGCGACGCTTTTGGGCCTGGTTCCGGCGCAGGGCATCAACGTGTTCTTAGACTCCAAGCTCAAATCCGTGCACGAAATCGTGGACACTCCCACGTCACTGGGTACATCGTCTTTGCGTTTCAAGTGAGTACGACTTCGTCTAAGGAGATCCTCGTGTGTAGCCAGCGACGCTTCTGGGCCTCCTCCCAGCGCAGGTCATCAACGTGTACCTGGGCTCCACGCTTAGATCCATCCACGAGGTGCTGGACAAATCACACGTCACTGGGTACATTGTCTTTGTGTTCCACGTAATTATGGTTTTCTCATGTGCTGCTACGCTGCTGGGCTGTCTACTCCTGGCGCACGTCATCATCGTGTACCTGTCATTGACAGCTCCGTGGCGCAGTGGTTGACACGCCAGCCTGCGACACGGAGTGCCCGGGTTCGATCCCCGGACAGTCACTCGGGGAGGCTCTCTACGCGCACCATAACACAAGTCTCGAACTTACCTTGGGGCTAGCTCAATCTGTGTGATTTGTCCGTATATATTTATTATAATTACCTGTGCTAAAAGTTCAGTACGTCCATCGTCAAAACTCATTGGAAGTAACAGAAGTATTTATTTTACCGCAGTATGCCGTAGGAAAACGGTTATCGTAGTCTTTTAGAGACATAGACCAATAGGTGGACTGTTCCCATCAGGAACCAAACCATTAAAATCTGACTCAAGCAAGACTGACATGTTATAGCTTAACTACGAATCACATTGTAACACGTCTGAAGATGTTAAAGGTAAAATAAGAAATACTCGAGTTTTTGGACCTCGATAACAAAACTAGTAGCAATACTTACATATTAATGGCTGATTATATGCAATGAACAAATAAAGACCACCCTTTTTTACTAGAACACAAGTACTTACTGTAATGGACTTTTAATTTGGTGGAGTAACTGTGAATTAAAACGTAGCGAGCAATTGAGTTATTAGTCAATTTGTCGACAGACAGTTAATTCTAACGACGTAGTATGTTAATCGATAGAGATAGAGAGGAGTATAAAGATAAGTTTATTATTTGATAACGAATGGTCGGTTCTATCGTGCGTTCAACTATTGGCAATTTCGACACAAGTGCCTGATATTCGGGCCCACAAGGCCCGAATATAATAGTCAAAACAGTGTAGCCCTAGCCAATTTGCATTATATGAGAACGCGTTGTAAGTGTACCTTTTAAGACTTAGTTTAGGCGTGAAGCGTTACAAAAAACAAATATACAGATTTACGTTTGCATTTGCAATACTAGTTTTTTGGAGCTAATCTAATAGCAGAGTGGAGAACTCTAAACGAATAAATAAATATATAGAAACATAGGGACATATTCTTTTATTGGCCAGGGTCTTGGATGTTTATCTATATATGTATTTGTTATAAAATATAGTATCGTTGAGTTAGTATCCCATAACACAGGTCTCGAACTTATATACTGATTTGTCCGTATATATTTATTTATTTATATTACACAAATTGAACTAGCCCCACAGTAAGTTGTAAACTTGTGTCGTAAGTACTAACTCAACGAAACTATATTTTATAATCATGAAATCATCACGAAATTATGCATACATACAAGTTCCCTGCAATACGGAAAAGGGCATAGGCTACCTTTCATCCCGGAAAAAAGTACTGTTCCCGAGGGGAGGGAACGACGTAGACGCGAGCGAAGGTGCGGGCGAAAGCTAGTGAATTTATAATATAAAGCAACAGTTTTATGAAGTCCCACGATTATTTTAAACGATTTATTGTAATCGCGTGTCATTATGTTTGTTTTGATACAAGATCTTATCAGTTATCGCAAATCCAGTGAGCGGAACAGATTACAGATAATCTTGTCGATCTTGATATACATACATAAATAAATATAGTATAATCATCATCATTTCGAGTAGGTGTCACGGTCAATCGACCATGCACATCCTGGTGTCAGAGTTCTTCGGAACCGCCTCTGGCCTCTAACGTGATTTCTTCAACGCAGATAGCAGCCGGAACCACCGGCTTAACGTGCCTTCCGAAGCACGAAATCATCTTTATTATCAGACAATCAGGTGATTCAAGCCTGCAATGTCCTAACCAAACTGGAAACAACTAAACAAGGTATGCTTCCGGTGGAAATCGAACCCAAGACCCCCGGGTCAGCAGGCAAACGCCTTAACCATTGGATTACGGAGGTTGTTATAGTATAATTGTATATGAACAAATCACACAGATTAAGCCAGCTACAAAGAAAGTTCGAGAATTGTGTTATGGGATACAAACTCTATACTACTGTGTAACTGATACGGGATTGAACCCCAGGAACTACGCTGTGACAGCTTGGCATCACTGCTGATAGTTTTATCGGGATTTATTTTTAGCAGTTTTTAGCTAAGCTTTAACCGGCTATGAAAAAAATATGGGCAGATGAATGTGACCCCCTAAAATTTTAAATCTCTTGTTGTTGTGTTAAAAGAAGGGCCAGTTTTATCTGCCCCCAACTGTATTTGTAATGTTATAAAGCTTATGACCACTCCCCACCTGTTGTCACACGCTGTCACACTTCCCCTACACTTAACATGTGACATCATTTATGGATGGCCTCTTACAGAAGCTCCATGTTATGTCATCGTCATCCTTCTTCCCTTAGATAAGTATGCACAATGTAAACTCTGTTCAGGATAACAGTTTTAAAAACCGGCCAAGTGCGAGTCGGACTCGCGCACGAAGGGTTCCGTACCGTGATCTATAAAAACGGCAAAGAAAATCATATATCTGTTCAAAGAAATCGTGTCTATAAAAACGGCAAAAATATCATATCTGTATGGGCGCCCCCCTTTAAGATTAATTTTATTTTTATTTAATTATTTATTTTTAAAGTGAATATATAACTAAATATTCTGTGAATATTTCAAGCGTGTTCCTGTTACCTTTATCAACATCGAGCAAAAACAAGCAAAAAAATCACGTTTTTTGTATGGGTGCCCCTTAAATATTAATATTATTCTATTTTTAGTATTTGTTATTATAGCGGCAACAGAAATACATCATCTGTAAAAATTTCAACTGACTAGCTATCACGGTTCAAGAGATACAGCCTGGTGACAGACGGACAGCGGAGTGAAATTAATAAAGTCCCGTTTTTACCCTTTGGGAACGGAACCCTAAAACTCAATTGCAAGATTTGACCTGCGCTATCATAGTTATGCTCGCGTGCAATAGCGGAAGTCCCGGTTGTATGATCGCAGCAGTAACTGCAGTTTTATTGGGCTGCAGCCGCGTTTCCATGATTGGCGCTGGGATTAAATTATAATTGGCTGTTATGAGTATAACACAATAAGCATATTCCATTAGAGGAGCTCGATAGCCCAGTTGGCGTAAGCATTTTTAAGCGCTTACGCATGTAAAACAACCCCGGGCGTAGTCCCCACTGGGATGGGTGACCACAAATGGCACAAACACTTACTCCATGACCAAGCCTTACAGATTTATTATAAGTATTGATTATGGAGGAACATACGTATATACATAACACAGAAAAAAATATCGTCAATTTAATTTCAGTATCATTATAGAGCTTATGAACACGATATCTCTGAAAACAAAGTAACTTACTCCAAAACTAAGCCTTACAGATTTATTATTAGTATTGATACGGGGAGTCAACAGTACGTATTTAATAAAAATCTAAAATATACGGATCTTCCCTTTTTTCGCTGTCTATTAAAAAAACAAATAAAAAAGGTCATCAAATTTATTTAGTCAGGTATTTTTGTCATATGGTCAATTTATATACTCGTATGGACAAATCACACAGATTAAGCCAGCTCCAAAGAAAGTTTGAGAACTGTGATAAGGGATACTAACTCTATACTACTGTGTAACTGATACGGGATTTAACCCAGGACCAGAGACTAGCTACGTGGCGCAGCGGTCAACACGCCAGCCTGCGACACGGAGTGACCGGGTTCGATCCCCGGCCAGGTCAAGATGGAAAATGATCTTTTTCAGGTTGGCCTGGGTCTTGGATGTGTACCTATATATGTATTTGTTATAAAATATAGTATCGTTGAGTTAGTATCCCATAACACAAGTCTCGTACTTACTTTGGGGCTAGCTCAATCTGTGTGATTTGTCCGTATATATTTATTTAATTAATAGTCATGTTGAATCCCCTGTGGGGATTAAAATCGGGGGTCCAAGTGGAGCGACTCTACAATATTACTAAGTCCTTACGACCGTATTTCCCCATCGCAACGAGGATGAGGAAAGCCGCGAGAAGGAAAACCCTGGTCACTAGCGACTCGCTCTGACCTTCCACGCTGACAACATAGAACACGTAAATTATGTATGTAAAAGTCTGTCAGGGGAATGGGCATAATCGTGTTGATTTGCATTGTTGAACTTACGTTATGTTATAAATGTTAATTTTTTATTGTATTCAGTATGCTATTTTATCACTCATCATTTCGAGTAGGTGTCACGGTCAATCGACCATGCACACCCTGGTGTCAGAGTTCTTCGGAACCGCCTCTCGACCATGGACCTAAGAATAATATGGACCGGGCGTGAGGAACGTCAAAGTGAAGCAAACTTTGGTTACATGTGTGCAGTATAGGGTGACCATTGTCATCAAAAATTACCCAATAATTAGAGTAAATAAATTGTGAGTGGTACTGATGCCTAGTAGCACTAATATTATTTATATTTTTTTTACAAAACGTTACATCTGTATCAGATAAGTATTATGAATTTAGACATAATGATCCAGAAGGGCAACTGTGAATCAATCTCATCTTTGAGCGACCTTAGACGTTTTGGGGAACTCGATAAAAGGAATAAAAGAACGAAATTATAGATAACATTTTTATTTTACTGTGTTTTAAGTTAATAAATAACAATACATATAATTTTACTTACAGAAAAACAAACCCTCGAGGCCTTATAATGGTGGTAAATTTTAAAATTACTTTTTTTATAATTTTGCAGATTTATAGATTCAGTAGTTCTATAGATTATTAGTGTCATCAATAAATCAACAATATCAAATTCAGAAAGTTTGTTTAAAGTTAAAATCATTTCTTCTGACGTCGACAAATGAGAATAAAATACTTTCACATTTACATATAAGTATAAAATATAAACATTAAATATCTCTATCTATAAAAAAAACCGCATCAAAGTCCTTTGCGTAGTTTTTTAAAAATCTAAGCATACATAGGGACAGACGGACACAGTGGGAAGCGACTTTGTTTTATACTATGATCCCGAAATTGACGTCAGTTTTGTGATCTACACGCCAAAATACCTCGAAAATATCACCCCTGTTTTGCATCCCATAGGTGTTGTTTGTGATGCACCCAAAAATAACTCAAAAGCGACACATAAGTCATATTTTCAAAAAATTGTGACAGTCATCTTGAATCCCAACACAAAATTGACGTCAGTTTTACCCCGAAATACTCCGAAAACGTCACCCAAGTCGAATTTCCATAAATAGTGGTGATGGCCATCTTGAAAACTGAAAATGATTTCATTTTTGTTGATATCCCAAAAAATTCCAAAAATGCCACTATAGTTGACTTTAAATGAAAAGTAATGTCAGCCATCTTGGATTCCAAAATCATCTAACTTCATACATTTATCATCAACAAATACATCGACTTTCCAAATTTAGTTCATAAAAGATGTAGTTATAACGTAAAAATATGCAAAATGAAATACAACTGGAACTGCTCCTTTTTTTGAAGTCGAGTAAAAGTATTAATAAGAAACAAGGTATGTTTCTTATTAATACTTTTACTCGACTTCAAAAAAAAGAGCAGTTCCAGTTGTATTTCATTTTGCATATTTTTCTGGGCACGCGAACTTAATCAACCGGCGATATGCTCCTTTTGTCATATAAAATTTGCTATTTTTAAAATGTTCGGGACAAACAAATGAATAATTTAATGGTACCCATGATGCATTCTTTCTATTTCTTCTAATAATATCGATCCATTATTTTTTTACATAAGCATCACGAATGGGGAACCTTAAAAAAAATAAACAAAATAAAATTTTATATTAAAAATAAAGAACAGGAATCTTGAAATCATTTTCTGGCAACACCGACAGTCCGACTTAGCGCTGCGCTGTCACCGGGTCATTGACTTTTGCGGCGCAAAGAAAATTACAAAATCATATTAGTTTAATTTAAAATTGTAGTTGAAACGTGTGTTTAGGTTACCAGCCAATTCGTACATACGAGTAACTGTGGTGTTGTGTGTGTAAATAGTATAATTAAACCAAGAAAATATGCGATTGAGTGAAATACTTACATAGTCTCGAAAACAACAAGAAGTTTGTACTTACCTATGATACGTGATACCGTCGGACTTTTTGTGTAGTTTACTATAATTTTAACACTCTTTTACCACACAGCTCGGCATTATTTTATGTTTTTATGCTTATTTTCAACGAGTTTCAAAAGGCACACCAACTTCGCGGCATGGATCTAAGAATAATCAGGATAGGACCTTGAGAATGTGGCAGTGAAGCAAATCACAATGTATGCAGACGTGTCGTGACACGAAATTCACGCACACATCGGCACTCAAATGGATGCAGGTTTTCCCCGGTCGAAATGTCAAACTCACGAAATGTCAAACTTGTACTTACCGCGAAGTTGGTGTGCCTTTTGAAACTCGTTGAAAATGAGCATAAAAACATAAAATAATGCCGAGCTGTGTGGTAAAAGAGTGTAAAAATTATAGGAAACTACACAAAAAGTCCGACGGTATCACGTATCATAGGTAAGTACAAACTTTTTGTTGTTTTCGAGACTATGTAAGTATTTCACTCAATCGCATATTTTCTTGGTTTAATTATACTATTTACACACACAACACCACAGTTACTCGTATGTACGAATTGGTTGGTAACCTAAACACACGTTTCAATTACAATTTTAAATTAAACTTATAAGTTTTTGTAATTTTCTTTGCGCCGCAAAAGTCAATGACCCGGTGACAGCGCAGCGCTAAGTCGGACTGTCGGTGTTGCCAGAATATGATTTCAAGATTCCTGTTCTTTATTTTTAATATAAAATTTTATTTTGTTTATTTTTTTAACGTTCCCCATTCGTGATGCTTATGTAAAAAAATAATGGATCGATATTATTAGAAGAAATAGAAAGGATGCATCATGGGTACCATTAAATTATTCATTTGTTTGTTCCGAACATTTTAAAAAAAGGCAATTTTTATATGACGGAAGGAGCATATCGCCGGTTGATTAAGTTCGCGTGCCTAGAAAAGGTATGTTTCTTATTAATACTTTTACTCGACTTCAAAAAAAGGAGCAGTTCCAGTTGTATTTCATTTTGCATATTTTTACGTCATAACTCCATCATTTATGAACTAAATTTGGAAAATCGATGTATGTGTTGATGATAAATGTATGAAGTGAGATGATTTTGGAATCCAAGATGGCTGACATTACTTTTTATTTAAAGTCAACTTTATTGGCGTTTTTGAATTTTTTGAGATATCAATAAAAATGAAGTAATTTTTTTTGATATCTTCAAAATGGCCATCACCATTATTTATAGAAAGCCGACTTGGGTGACGTTTTCGGAGTATTTCGGGGTAAAACTGACGTCAATTTTGTGTTGGGATTCAAGATGACTGTCACTATTTTTTTTTTAAATATGACTTATGTGTCGCTTTTGTGTTATTTTTGGGTGCATCACAAACAACACCTATGGGATGCAAAACAGGGGTGATATTTTCGAGGTATTTTGGCGTGTAGATCACACAAGTGGCGTCAATTTCGGGATCATAGTATAAAACAAAGTCGCTTCCCGCTGTGTCCGTCTGTCCCTATGTAGGTATGCTTAGATTTTTAAAACTACGCAAAGGACTTTGATGCGGTTTTTTATAGATAGAGATATTCAATGTTTATATTTTATACTTATATGTAAATGTGAAAGTATTTTATTATCATTTGCCGACGTCAGAATAAAAGATTTTAACTTTGAACAATTTCTGAATTTAATATTGTTGATTTATTGATGACACTAATAATCTATAGACGGATGAATCTATAAATCTGCAAAATTATAAAAAGAGTAATTTTAAAATTTACCACCAATATAAGGCCTCGAGGGTTTGTTTTTCTGTAAGTAAAATTATATGTATTGTTATATATTAACTTAAAACACAGTAAAATAAAAATGTTATCTATAATTTCGTTCTTTTATTCCTTTTATCAAGTTCCCCTAAACGTCTAAGGTCGCTCAAAGATGAGATTGATTCACAGTTGCCCTTCTGGATCATTATGTCTAAATTCATAATACTTCTCTGATATAGATGTTACGTATTGTAAAAAAAAATATAATTAATATTAGTGCTACTAGGCATCAGTACCACTCACAATTTATTTACTCTTAATTATTGGGTAATTTTTGATGACAATGGTCACCCTATACTACACACATGTAACCAAAGTTTGCTTCACTTTGACGTTCCTCACGCCCGGTCCATATTATTCTTAGGTCCATGCTTCGCGGTAAGTACAAGTTTGACATTTCGTGAGTTTGACATTTCGACCGGGGAAAACCTGCATCCATTTGAGTGCCGATGTGTGCGTGAATTTCGTGTCACGACACATCTGCATACATTGTGATTTGCTTCACTGCCACATTCTCAAGGTCCTATCCTGATTATTCTTAGATCCATGCTCACGACCTCTGACGTGGTTCCTTTAACGACTACCAGGTGGCAGCCGGGACCACCGGCTTTACATGCCTTCCGAAGCACGGAATCATCTTTATTATCAGACAATCAGGTGATTCAAGCCTGCAATGTCCTAACCAAACTGGAAACAACTAAACAAAGTATGCTTCCGGTGGGAATCGAACCCACGACCCCCGGGTCAACAGGCAAACGCCTTAACCACTGGACCACGGAGGCTGTTTTTATCACTAACACTTCACTACATAAACTATGTTCCAGCCAAAAAAAATAATTGTAAACAATGCTTTGACAAATTATAGACAATCTGTGCAACTGTCAGGTACATTACGCGGAAAATTTTAAAAAAAGTTAGTGTTGCCAATAATTTTTCCGTAAAAGTAACGCAAGTTCTCACATTTTTTTTTGTATCTTTAGCAAGAAACTTCAACTTTAACCCCGTTCAAACAAGATCAAAAAATTTTAAAATCGTTTCATAAATGACGGAGTTATGACGACAAAAACGATATGCTATTGAATCTCCTTCTTTTATTAAGTCGGTTGAAAACAAATAACCCCCTTTCTGACGAAGAATAAAAACATTAATAAAAATGTTGTTTAAAAGAAAGACGTTAATTTGAAATATAGATCGAAGATTGAAATACATGCAATTTAAATTTCAATAAAATGTGGTACTGCCACATTGACTGATTCGGAATAACGAAAATTTACCAAATTTTTCTTAGATAGTTATTTTAACAATAACATAAAACAATTTGTATTTAAAATTTACAGATAATATTAACAATTCATACATAGTGGTTAGTAAATTCTTAAAAACTAATGGTTAGTAACAACATGTATATTTCTCAAAACATATTATATATACGTATTATTATACATACGTCATGGACTTTCGTGTCTCAAAAGTGCAGGTCGCATGGCGCGCCATGCCACCATTAATAACATAATCCAAAGGGCTCTTGTCACCATTCACGTGCCAGCTGTTTTAGAACCAAATGGCCTGGTGCGTGAGGATGGCAAGAGGCCGGACGGAATGACCCTTGTGCCGTGGAGGATGGGAAGGCCACTTGTTTGGGATGCCACGTGTGTCGACACATTCGCGCCTTCCCACCTCCCCAGCACTGGGTCTAAGGCAGGCATGGCTGCAGCCAATGCCGAGTCCCTCAAACGGCGCAAATATGCCTGCATCGGCAACGGTTTCATTTTTGGGCCGTTTGGGGTGGAGACACTTGGTCCATGGGGCCCGTCGGCTCATAATCTATTTAAGTCATTAAGCCGAAAGCTGGTTGAGGTGTCGGGTGATCAGAGGGCTGGCAATTTTCTAGGAATAAGCATTGCCATCCAACGTGGCAATGCTGTCAGCCTTCTAGGTACCCTTCCGCGTGACAACGAACTGCGGGACATTTTTTATTTATAATGGTGTAATGGATATACACGTATAAAATGAAAGTCTCACGTACGTAGGTATATAATTACTATATTTCTGAAGCAAACACACGAAACTTAACACACAAAAGAGAAGAACTTATTTTAAAATACAAGAGTCCCGGGTCGACTATATCTCTCTAGCCGAAAAAAAACATGTCTCTCTCGTTAAGAAAATTTTCTAGCGGGCCGCGCTCCTATTGGCCGAGCGCGGACCACGTGACCTTTTGGTCGTGTTCTCTAAATATTAATTATACCGCCGCGACGCGTACGGGTGCGTTCTGTTACATCCTCCCCCTTTTGATCTAGCGTTAAACGACGCGACGATCAAACCTTCTTAGGCCTACCTCGACCGCGTTTAGGAGCTACGGGCTCAGGACATTCACCCTCGCGAGCGTGGTAACGTTGAAGATCGGAACGATGATACTTACCTATTGTCTCATCGGGCTTATCCGGGAACGCCAAAATAAAGGACGTAGGACTGACCTTTTTAGATACTACGTAAGGGCCATCCCTTCTAGGTAAGAATTTCTTAGTAATACCTTTGGAAGCGTTGCTAAGAGCATGCGACTTCAGTAGTACGAGATCACCAGGTTCAAGAGAATTATCGCTGCTTCGAGTAACGTCTTTATAAGCCTTCCTACGATCTTGCTGCTGCTCAATAGTTTCCTTAGCTTCCTTCAAAGTACTAGCCATCTTAAGTAGATATGGCGTCACTTGCGGTACGTAATTCTCCGCTTCGATGATAGATCGGAGATCGGTACGAGCATCTATGGGAGAGCGAAGCTCTCGTCCAAAACTCAAATATGCAGGTGTATGCTGAGTGGCTTGCGTAATGGATGTATTCATGGCAAACCGGATAAACGGCAATGCATTAGGCCACTGCTGGTGATGTCCCTCGACCAAAATTGCCAGTTGCGTCTTTAGATCGCGATTCTTTCGCTCGACAGGATTAGCCTCGGGGTGGTATAACGGCACTAGTGACTGTTTGACTCCTAGAACATACATAGCCTGCTGCATGACGTCAGTCACAAACTGAACACCATTGTCTGATATCACCCGTCGCGGTACGCCATAACGAAGGAACACCTGCTCAATCAGCACCTTAGCACAGCTTTCTGCAGTTGCCTCAACAAGGGCGAACATTTCAACCAGCTTACTAGTGGTATCTTCTACGACGAATACCCAACGTTCTCCATTAGGCCCTTTTGGCAACGGGCCGAACAAATCCATGGCCAGGACTTCAAAGCGCTGCGCAGGTACAGGTGACTGCAAAAGACCAGCTGGTTTCGTATTTGCCGGTTTATAACGCTGACACTCGATGCAAGATTTCAAATATTCAGCAACATACCTTCTCATTCCAGGAAAATAATACCTCTGGGAGATCCGATGAAGTGTTCTCTCTACTCCACCATGACCAGCAGTTGCAGCATCATGACACTCAACCATGATTTCTTTTCGCAGATTTACAGGAATGACGAGTTGCGGCTCTTCTGATTCGACACCTTCGACATAGCGGTACAAGACACCCTGAGAGAGGTGATAGCCTCTCTCAGCCCATCGACTACTATTAACTTCGTCATTGCCTTCTAGGTCCAGTACTATTTTAGATAACTCCGCATCAGCTAATTGGGATTCACGTAAATAACTAGCTTCCCATCGCGGCGTGTCTACAATCACCGTGCAGACGTCGCATCCAGCCTGAACGTCTTCATTACACGCAGGTCGACTGAGAGTGTCAGCTACGACGTTGCACTTTCCTGGGGTATACTCCACAATTAAATCAAAAGCCTGGAGCTTCATTGCCCACCTTACCAACCTACCTGTTGGTGATTTAAGTGTTAACAACCACTTCAATGGTTGATGATCGCTGGCAACACGAACTGGATGGCCATCAACATATCCTCGAAACTTTTCTAAAGCCCAGACTACGGCTAGTGCCTCCCTCTCAGTAGTCGAGTAATTTCGCTCAGCTAAGGTAAGCAACCGGCTGGCATACTCTATCGGTCGCTCTTCCTGTGGCGTGGCACCCTGAACTAGTACAGCTCCTAGAGCATAAGCACTGGCGTCTGTCCTAAGGATAAATGGCTCATCATAGTTAGGTTGTTGAAGTATAGGACTCGTGATGAGTCGTGACTTGAGTTCCTCAAAAGACTTTTGTTCCGTCTCCCCCCACTGCCAACGTCGATTCTTCTTCGTTAAATCTGTTAACGGACGGGCTACTTCTGAGAAGTGTGGGATGAACTTACGGAACCATGAGCATGTCTGCAGGAACGACTTAAGGTGTTTGACGGAAGAAGGAGGTTTCATCCCGACCACGGCGCTGATCTTATCCGGATCAGGTGCCACTCCTTGAGCTGATATGATATGCCCTAGATACTTAACGCTTTCTCGCGCGAAAACACACTTAGTACGATTGGCACGGAGTTTAAACTCACGCAAGCGCTCGAATACCACCTGAAGGTCCTGCAGATGCTGCTCAAAGGTCCCAGATAGTACCACAAGGTCATCTATGTATCCTAGCAAGGACACATGCTTGACAGAGGCTCCAGAGCGGAATCTATCGATTAACCTCTGAAAAGTGGCCGGAGCGTTGCGTAGTCCGAAGGGCATACGTTTAAATCGATGAACGCCAAGGTGCGAGTCGAACGAGGTCTTATCCTGGTCTTCCTCCCTGACGCAGACCTGCCAATACCCTGATCGAAGGTCAATAGTACTTATAAAACAGCTCTTACCTGTGTACTGCAATAAATCGTCGATGACGGGTAAAGGATAGGAATCACTCTTGGTGATGGCGTTGAGCTTTCGGTAATCGACACAAAACCTAAATGACCCATCTTTCTTCGGCACTAACAAAGCAGGAGCTGCCCAAGCAGACTCACATTCCTCAATGATGCCTTCAGATAACATTCGGTCTATTTCCGCTTCCATGATAGCTTTCTTAGCCGGCGTAAGCCGATAAGGCGGCACAGCTATAGGAGGATGCTCACCTGTGTCGATCCTATGCTCGGCAAAAGGGGTAGCCTCCCCCTGCTCTCGAAAAACATCTTCATACTGCTGTAGTAGCACCGCAAGGTCGTCCTTCTGCGATGGAGACAACATAACACCTTCGTCCGACCTTAAAACATCCGTAGCGGCGCAACCGACATATTTACGCGAGCTTTCGCATTGCAAAGGGTAAATATCCTGAGGCCGATGAGCGCTAAACCACGTGTTATGCGCTAAATCTAAGATCAACTGCGCTTTTCGTAGAAAATCTATACCCAAGAGCGTTTCATTATTATCCGCATCCGGAAAGATTACGAAAGTGATATTTACCTTTAAATCCCTTAATTTTACCTCAACGTCGGTAAATAGAACGGGTAAATCACGAACCACGCCGTCAGCAAGTTTAACAGACATTGTACTGTCGCGAAACGGATGATTAAGACGTTTAAGCAACCCATACAAAGTATAACCCGCAATACTTCGCTTCGCGGCGGTATCTATCAACCCTGTTCCACGGAACCCTAAAATCTCAATATCGAGAATAGGTCGACCGGTGACTCGTACATCAGTAAAATTAAAATTCACATCGTCATCCACGGAATAAAAATTGGCATAAAGGGAACTAAAATTTACCTTGGTATCAAAGGAATTAAAACTGGCATCAAAAGAATTAAATTTGGTATCAACGGAATTACATTTTACATTGGCATCAAAGGAATCAAAACTGGCATCAACATGCTTTGAATTGGCAACAAAACACTTAATATTGCTCTTTCCGTCTAACAACACGTTGTCATTATCCTGTGATAATTGTTTACGTGACTTTAAACAATGAAAGTTATCAGAGGTATTAAAATGTGAGGTATTGCCACTATCCTTCAATACAGATTCAAGTTTATAATTTGTTAACATTTTACTACACTGTACACAATTAAAATTAGTATGACCGTCAATACAAATAAAATTACACTTATCCTTTAACACAAATTTAACCGATGTCGATGACCTTGACCTACTAACATGACTATTTTTAGATACATTCTTACGATCGAACGGAACAATAAAATCGCACGCGAAAAACTGATTGTCCTTAGAGTTTTTGTTGCAATTTTCGCAATTCGCACGTATTACATCCCTAGCACCACAACCGTAACAAGATATCGACTTTTCGATTTTATCACTGTTATCACTTTTGTTTACTAATTTTAGGCAATCGGATTTAACATGTCCACTCTTTTTACAATAAACACAGAAAAGTTTACCTTGTCTCGACGTAATCACCTGACCAGTAGGTACTGTAGACGCGTGAGGAGACCGCGGGCGAGTCGCAGCCGCGGCAGGCGTCGCGGGGGCTCCGGACACGGCGTTAGCGGCGCGCAACAGCTGTGGCGCGGCCGTCGAAGCGCGCGAGTGCGCGGCGGACGTTGACCCCGTTGTAACTACGCTCCGGCCGGCCGCTACCAGCGGCGGCTTCGGCGTAAGCGACGTTGATTCTGCTAACGACTCTTCAATCACCCTGGCTCTTTCCACCAACTCATCAACGCTCGTCACGGCATCTGGTTGTATACGTTTTCTGATTCGCCGATCCAGTAAACCATATATGATGTCCACTTTGACACGATCCTCTAGTTCGTAAGGTAGCTTTGATATTGTCGCCCTCAGGCGAGCGATGAACACATCGGCTCGTTCCGTTTCCTGTTCGGCCGCGAAAATATCGCGAAACAGTTTATAGGCAGGCCGTGGTGTGCCGTACATGGACCTCAGGCGTTGTAGAGCGTCCTCCCAAGACTTGACGGAACTTTTGACACCTTGATAGAAAACAGCGGCATCCCCAGTCAGCAGCATTGGTAGCCCACGTAAAGCGTGTTCGTCGCTCACGCTGGAGCACTCTTTGAATACAAGCACCGCGTCGAGGAACGCCTCCAAGGTTTCGGGGTTTCGGGAGGCTCCGTCAAAACGGGCGGTGCACTTGACGAAATTGCCGCCCTGCGGCGTCATCGAGAATGGAACCGGTGACTCTGTTCTGTGAGCATGATGATCTGACGCTCTATAGGACTGCGCGGCGATGCTCTCCAGGAGTTTTCTGTTTGATTCCGCCTGGGCTTTGGAGAAGGCTTCTAGGAATTGAAACAGACGATCATCCGTGGTAGACGGTCCTTGGTGAGCGCTGCCGACAAGCGTGTCCTGACGAGTTTCTTCATCGATCTCACGATCACTCGCTCGGCGTGTGCGCGGCATAGTGATAAACGTATGGAAATGAAACTGGAGTACGCACAAACAAAATGTTTTTCACACTATTTATGTAGGTACACAGTTCACACGACACTACGCGCAACGAAAGTTTTATCGTGGTTCGGCCACAAGTTGGAGCGCCATTTGTAATGGATATACACGTATAAAATGAAAGTCTCACGTACGTAGGTATATAATTACTATATTTCTGAAGCAAACACACGAAACTTAACACACAAAAGAGAAGAACTTATTTTAAAATACAAGAGTCCCGGGTCGACTATATCTCTCTAGCCGAAAAAAAACATGTCTCTCTCGTTAAGAAAATTTTCTAGCGGGCCGCGCTCCTATTGGCCGAGCGCGGACCACGTGACCTTTTGGTCGTGTTCTCTAAATATTAATTATACCGCCGCGACGCGTACGGGTGCGTTCTGTTACAATGGTTATTTTTAATTATGTAGGTTAGGCTATTTTATTTTAGTTAGTTTTCGTTAAAATAATTTTAAGTTACATATAGTTCTTATCAAAAAATAATAGCAAATATCTTAATACATAAAAAATATGTCTTAACAATTTATATTAAATTCTTTAATTAAATTAAGTAATAAATTATGGTGAAAAAATTCCACGCGGGCGGAGTTATGGTGCTCCCCACACTGCTGTTAGACAATTACTAACAAATGTTATAAATTGTTAAAAAAAAAAAAAAAAACTAAAACAATTACTAACAAATGTTATAAATTGTTACATTTTGTTAGAAAATGTTAGATGTAAGTGCTCCTACACTGACGGAAAATGTTTACCAACATTTTATAACATTTTTGGCTCGCAGTTTGGTTTTGCGTTCTGAGGCGCTCTTTGGAATAGCTTTTATTTTTTGTTTACCCACCCACACCCCCTACTCTTCGCATACCCCGCTGTCACCTGTATAAAATGTTTACAAACAATAGATAACAAACATTTTATTTTGTTATAAAATGTTGGCTAAGAATTTTGTTCAAAAATGTTATATAAAAAATAATTTATATGTAACCCGTGTATGTAACAGTTACGAGTTCAAATATGTATGAACGATGTGAACGCGAACACCCACTTCGATCTGTCTTATCAACTATTTACGTTACGATTACCCAACTGTCTGTCAAGATACTGGTCTATTAGTTTAATGATGAAGCTAGTTATTTCATTTTATATAGCTTGTTGACTGGCTACTAAATGTAAGACAAGAAGGGTAAGTGCAACAAATATAGATAAAGAGATAGAAATAAAGAACTTTGCTTTTTAAATCAAAATAAAACAAAGAATTTAGATGAAAATATAGTTTTTAGGGTTCCGTACCCAAAGGGTAAAAACGGGACCCTATTAATATCGCTCTGCTGTCCGTCTGTCTGTATGTCTGTCTGTCCATCTGTCACCAGGCTGTATCTCATGACCCGTGATAGTAATTTTCACAGATGATGTATTTCTATTGCCGCTATAACAACAAATACAAAAAAATAGCATAAAATAAATATTTAAGGGGCTCCCATACAAGAAACTTAATTTTTTTTGCCGTTTTTTTTTGCTCGATATTGATATTGGCAACAGGTAGACGCTTGAAACATTCACAAAATATTTAGTTATGTATACACTTTAAAAATAAATAATTAAATAAAAATAATATTATTGTTAAAGGGGGCTCTCATACAACAGACATGATTATTTTACCGTTTTTATAGATAACGGTAC
Source organism: Elegia similella (assembly GCA_947532085.1). Lineage (NCBI taxonomy): Eukaryota > Metazoa > Arthropoda > Insecta > Lepidoptera > Pyralidae > Elegia > Elegia similella. The sequence goes on from OX383939.1 coordinate 2,378,769, forward strand.
GGAACCTTTTGTGCGCGAGGCCGACTCGAACTTGGCCGGTTTTTATTGTACTACAAAGAGTAAAGTTAGGCTATTATGAATGAAGCATGATATCGGACAATTGTTCACCACGACCACGGTAAGAGATATCACAGTTGCACTTTTTGGCAAAATGGCCGGTATATTTTACACGTCACGAACTTTCCCGGAAAGAAAAGGAATGTCCCTCCTGGGGCCTCAAACTACCTCCATACCAAATTTCATCCAAATTGTTTCCACGGTTGAAGCGTGACAAGGTGACAGATAGAGAGACAGAGTTTCGCATTTTTATTAGTATGGATTGTTAGGTTTCTGTATTCTTATTGGATCACTTCGTTGTCCGTCCGTCCTTTAAGACAAGACCTCACCAATACGAATTATATAAACGAAATTCAGGAACATGCACTCTGCCTCCGTGGTCCAGTGGTTAAGGCCTGTAGACTCGGGGGTCGTGGGTTCGATTCTCACGGAAAGCATACTTTGTTTAGTTGTTTCCAGCTTGGTTAGGACATTGCAGGCTTGAATCACCTGATTGTCTGATAATAAAGATGATTCCGTGCTTCGGAAGGCACGTTAAGCTGTTGGTTCCGGCTGCCATCTGGGAGTCGTTTAAGAAACCACCTCAGAGGTCGAGAGGCGGTCCCGAAGAACTCTGACACCAGGCCGTGCATGGTTGATTAACCGTGTCACCTTCACGAAATGATGATGATGGAGGCCAAGCTCGCGTATTCGATGCCATACCTTCTACCACCGGTCAGATAGTTGCGGAAGACAACCCTGACCTGTTTGCCCCTAAAGAATGGTCGTTTATCGAGAGACGTTCCTGTACCGGAACTACATAATAGATTATCAGAGCAAACAATTTGGAGCTCTGATGAGCCTTAACAATACACACTTATACCATAGTAGCTTTCGCCCGCGGCTCCGCCCGCGTCAATGTCGATCCCTCGGGAATACTTTATAATTCCCGGGATAAAAGTAGCCGATGTCCTTCTCCGTACTCTAGAGAACTTGTATGCAAAATTTCATGATGATCGGTTCAGTAGTTACGGCGTGAAAGCGTAACAAACAAACAAACAAATATACAAACAAACAAACTCACTTTCGCATTTATAATATTAGTAAGGATAAGGAATATTAAGGATACAAATTGCACTTATGTACACGTAATTGTACAGTACACAACACAACACGGTACTATGTGATTGTGCAGACAGTGAGTGTGGTCGTATATTGGCTGACCCTTGAACTCCTTGGAAGTGGAGCGTGAAACTGTGACAAGGTTAATGCGGACGTGCCGATATTCGCACTTGTCTTTAGCACGATAGTCTTAATCCGTTGTCTTTGTTGTGTTGATAAACAACTTTATTGGGGTTCAATGCACTCGATGTGAATATTTTTTACTATGGTATCAATGAAGTAAGAAGAATGGACAACGCCTGGGAAGGATATTGGTCCATGGGTCAAATACTTGTGGGAAACCTTCCTCTTTGTCTAAAAAGAAAACTGATGGACATCTGCATTCTTCCTATATTGACTTATGGCGCACAAACTTGGTCCTTGACTAAACTCCAAAGGTCCGAACTCAAGGTTTGCTTGGTGTCAAATTAATGGACGAAATCCATAACACTGAACTACGCTCTCGAACAGGAATCGAAGATGTAGCTCTGAAGGCCGCAAAGTTGAAATGGGACTGGGCTGGCCACATATATCGCAGGCCAAATGATTTCTGGGCAAAGGTCATCTCCGGCTGGATCCCTACCAATATTAGAAGACTCGGTAGACCAAGAATGATTGGAAGGAAATAATGCAGGGCCGGACTGAATGCAAGAAGTGGAGGGAGGCCTTTGTCCAGCAGTGCACAACACATGACGGCTCGAAAGAAATGAAATAAAATAATAAAATGGTATCAATGCTAAAATGTATGAATTCCATCTATTATTACTTCCAATTTTTATTTGATACAGAATAACGGCATACGAACAAGCGAGTCACCTGCTGGTAAGTGATCACCGCTGCCCATGGACAACTGCAGCACCAGGCTGTGACAGGAGCGTTGCCGGCCTTTCGAGAAGTTGGGGGAGGAAATGGGGGAAAGGATGGGCCTGCGGCTCTCTTACATACCGAACGAAGCATAGAAGCGGTAAAGCTTCTACTCAAACGTTGATTTTCTGTGAGTGTGTGGTACTTCCCCGGACGAGCCGGACCATTCATGCTACTATCTAAAATGAATTTATTTTCTCGATTATGTGTATGTATGTTTGGAAAATCGCTATGCTAACGATGACGGCCTTTTATTAATCTGAGAATGTGTATATCTGTAACTTAGAAAACCAAACATCCCGAAACACATACAGATTGAGTATCAGCCACAAGAGAAAAAGAAAGCTCGCAATACTAGGAATCCTTTTGCCACAGTCGCCCTAGCGGAGCGGCGACGAATCATAGTAAATTATATTTAGGTAAAACTTCCTCGTATTCATATGTATATTTAACCCTTTTTGGATTGAAATAAAATAAATAAATATATACGGACAAATCACACAGATTGAGCTAGCCCCAAAGGTAGTTAGACACTTGTGATATGGGATACTAACTCAACGATATGAAATACCCGTTGCGATTGCGACTAAAGGCTCCTACACACAATGCCGGCGGCCTGGCCACCGGGCATGCCGCCGGGCATGCCGCCAGGTAAGCCGCTGTGTGCCGGGTAGCGCGCGGCGGCCATTATATGCCTTATAAATATATGCTTAAGAGCCCGACATATGCCAGGCGGCGTGGCGATACAAACGCGGATGGTCTAAACGCATTGGCTACTTTGGATATTTTCGTTTTTTTAGGAAAATTCAAGGCATATTCGAAAAAGAAAAACATATGATGGCTGCCTTATCTGTAATGCAATAATAATCAAAAGTTTCAAGGTTATTTTTAATGTATTTGGTGAATAATGCTATATACCGAGTAAATTAGACGTGATTTGGAGGCAACTTTGCAATTTTTTTCTATCGAGAAAATTTAACGCAATCGTGTTTTTGAGTCATATAGTTACCAGAGTTAGTCCTGAACTTTGCTGCATTTTTATATCAACTTGAGTATTTAATTATTATTGATATAACAGTCAATCATGCAAAGCAGTGTGAGGTAGTATGGGCCCTTAAGGCACAGTCGCGAGCCGCGCAGCGAAAACCCGCCGGCTGTGCCGCCGGCGTTGTGTGTAGGAGCCGTAAGGATGTTTTTACCCTTTCGCTGTTCATAAACGAGACACAACAGTTAAACAATATTATTCATGGAACAGTAGCGTACGTACAATAGCGAGTTACCCATAACGCACTTTTATATAGTGGTAATAAAAGCGAAATTGCAATGAATTTGGGTAGCTTGAAGTGTCGTTGTGTATACGTCATATAACTAACGTTTATCATCGTGTTTACATTGTACAAACAATATTCTTACATTGTATGATAGTTTGTGATCACATGTACGGTTTTAGAGAACCAGCGGTCTCGAACTATTTTTCTACGATTTCACAGTATACATGGAAATTCTACCGATTTTATGTGCAGAATGTAATTCATATATTTTGGGGAATACCCTTGTGTCCTACAACTCTCTAATACAGCTAATTGTTATGATTTTGAAATTAATTCGACGATGACCGCGGCTATGGCCAAAGAATATTGGTATTACTATTAACTAATAGTATGATTGTTATAAATACGTCTGTAAGTTACATTAACGAATTTGATTGAATTCCGATTTTGGGTACATATATACCGATTTTAGCTGGCAATTCTACCGATCTCGCTCTATGTCGTTCGACATTCGAGACCACTAATCTTATTACAGCGATGATATTGAAGTAAAGATGACGTATCGTATGTTCTGACGAATTAACGGAAACGTAACGCAAACGGTAGAAAAGATAGTGCTCTGAAGGATACGCAGGTTCTTAAAATGCTTACCGACAAACTGAGCCGCCAAATAGAATTGTAACATCACGTCTGATGAGCTGTTGTCCTACTCTTATAACATTTAGGAGGTGTATGGTGCCAGACTTAGTGTTACGCCCAACACCATACATGAAGAGATGTTGCTGCTTGCTGGGTTGAAGATGGCGGTGTGGAGACACAAGATCACGTCACGGACAAAGTAGTTTATTGTTCTTGCTGGTTACATGATGGCTGGGTGTGACGGATCCTTTCTTGATGGCAGTGTCCAGGCGCTTTAGTATCGCCGACCGTTCGGCGTGTGTCTCATGACGCCATCTAATAATAATAAATAAATAAAAAAATATATACGGACAAATCACACAGATTGAGCTAGCCCCAAAGTAAGTTCGAGACTTGTGTTATGGGATACTAACTCAACGATACTATATTTTATAACAAATACATATATAGATACACATCCAAGACCCAGGCCAATCTGAAAAAGATCATTTTCCATCTTGACCTGGCCGGGGATCGAACCCGGTCACTCCGTGTCGCAGGCTGGCGTGTTGACCGCTGCGCCACAGAGCTAGTCAACCATCGATACGTATCTCGATATGTTTTAAGATTATAGTGCTATTTATGTTATTAAAGTAGCTGACACGCGACCTACATGATGTAAGTCGCGGCGCGGGTCGCCCAAATGTGCGAGGTAAGCTCGTACAGGAGGTGTCGAAAAGTCGTGTCAGAAGTTTTAGTAGCAACTCCTTTTTACTGCTACCTTTTCATAACCAACGACGGATAAATACAAAAACCACTTATCAAAAAATTCTTGCTCATATATTACAAAAATCATTGGTTATATTATAATTTACGAGGACAAAGTCGCAGCAAAAGCTAGTCCATAATCTATACTAATATAATAAACTAGCTGTTGCCCGCGACTTCGTCCGCGGTAATTTCTGTTATTATGATTAATTAGTATAGATGAATAATTTTTCCCCGATTTCAAAACATTTTTTATTGATGCTTCGCTCCTATTGGTCGCAGCGTGATGTTTTATAGCCTAAAGCCTTCCTCAATAAATGGACTATCCAACACAAAAAGAATTTTCCAATTTGAACCAGTAGTTCCTGAGATTAGCGCGTTCAAACAAACAAACAAACTCTTCAGCTTTATAATATTAGTATAGATGTGAAAGTAACTCTGTCTTCTTTTCACGGTTCAACCATTGACCCAATTTGAATGAAATTTGATATGGTGGTAGTCTGAGCCCGGGAAAGGACATAGGGTACCTTAAATTCCGGGAAATTCTATTGTTCCTGAGCGATCGACAGTGACGCGGGTGGAGCCGCGGGCATAAGCTTTTTATAAACGCGAAAGTTTATGAGTATGTATAGATATTTGTTACTCTTTCACGCGAAAACGGTTGAACTGATTTTGAAGAAAAGCCCCTTGTTGGAATTTGAAACAGAAACATGAAATTTAAAAACGATAGTTAGATGTTATGACATCTAAAAACATTTTTCTTCGAAAAGTTTGTATATTTTACGTATAAAGCAATAAATTCTCACTTGACAATATTTATAATGTACATCTCTAAGGTCGCTTATTATTTTTTTACTTAAAAATTAAAAAAATGGGAATATTAAGCCTTTTCATCTTTTTACATACTTAGTCGCCTAATGGTTTTGCGCAGGCTTGCGCACGCGCAGTCTTGACGTTTTTCGTTCGCGCGGCACCCGCTTAGACCTTCGGCGTCCAAATTTCTAATTAGATTCTTATGTCATCTTTAGCGAATGCAAATCTCGCGAGATTGGGGCTCAAGCGAGATCTCGCGAGTTTATGAATAACAATAATGCGAGATCTCGCCAATTTCAAGATCTCGCGAGATTGGCAGTTTCGTGTGTTTTTTTTGCAAATAATCACAATATTTGAATAAATTAGGAAAAAAATAATAAAAACCATAAGTATTTTATGATAAACATTTATTTTCACGAATTTTTCAATAGACTTTTATGAATTAAACACGCGTCAGACCACGCGCTGCCGCGCTTTTCTTTTTAATCTCGTAAAACTCGCGAGATTAACGAGACTGCAATCTCGTAAAACTCGCGAGATCTCGCCTTTTTTTCGTGCGAGATCAATCTCGCTAAAAAAGACCGAGATCTCGCGAGAACGAGATTGCATTCCCTAGTCATCTTTACTTACCCACTTCTCATAATATTACAGATACTGATCGGCATAACGCTGATGGTGTGGGTGGTGCAGAAGGCGCGCAAGGAGCTGACGATCGCCATCATGGCGGCGGAGCTCGGCCGCGAGGCGATATCCAGCTCGAGCAGCTCTTCCATCAGCTAGCCCACGCCCAGGTACACCTTTATACTGTTCTTCGCAATAGACGTATCTGTTGACAAGCTTTTATTTAGTTTCATACATAAATGAAATGAATGAATAGAGGCATAAAGGTGGTGGAATCAAAATAAAAAATAAAAATATTTTTAAAAATAGTGATGGGTTGCTAGCCGCATTGCCTATTGTCATGATTCTGTAGATTTTCGCCCATTCTCTTGACCGGCTTCTACGGTCTGTGCGGGAAGAGAAGCAACTGGCACATTCTACGTCAGACCAGCATGGAAGAAAAAAGAATATTTAGTTTCACCTGTCCCTATGTTTGCATGTAATCAATCAGCAAGATAATAACTGCCTCCGTGGTCCGTGCGACACGAGGGCCCTGGGTTCGATCCCCGGTCAGGTCAAGATAGAAAATGATCTTTTTCAGATTGGCCTGGGTCTTGGGTGTTTATCTATGTATATATGTATTTGTTATACAACGTAATTTTGAACCCCCTAGCTTTATTGAAATCTCAGAATCAGAATCCCTAATGAAATATAGAACTGCAAGAAAAAAAGCTGAAAAAAAAAAAAAAATTAGGGTTTCCCATACAAAGTCGCCGATCAGCTGGACGAATTTCTATGGAAAGTCAATTTTTTTTTTCGGTTTTTACCTTTTTTACTTGGAATTATGTATTCCATTAGGGATTCTGATTCCAAGATTTAAATATAGCTAGGGGGTTCAAAATCACGCTATATAATATAGTATCGTTGAGTTAGTATCCCATAACACAAGTCTCGAACTTACTTTGGGGCTAGCTCAATCTGTGTGATTTGTCCGTATATATTTATTTATATTAACTTTGTTAAGTTGTGGCTTGAATCACCTGATTGTCTGATAATAAAGTATAAATAAAGATGATTTCGTGCTTCGGAAGGCACGTTGATCCGTTGGCCGCGGCTGCCATCTAGTAGTCGTTAAAGCTAAAATTGTGCATGCATGTGTAAATCGGATGGCAAGGCAATACAATATTATGGAATCGTTGCGCTGGTCTGATGATGGAGTCGTAAGTGTGGCCATAGGAACTCTAAAACTAAACAAGGTACACCAATCGTGTTTGGGCTCATTTGATTTGTCTTAAAAAGCACTTTACAGAGTGGGTAATAAGTGTTCGGAAAACCCCGACTTTGTTTTAGTTTTATTTTGTTAGATAATTCAGGTTTTGTTATAATCTTCCATGTTGGTGTGAGAGAAATAAAATACGTTGAATGTACCAGCTGCTTCTCTTCCCTCGCAGATCATAAATGCCGATCCAGAGAATGGGCGACAATCTGCGGAGACATGTCATCACTATCACTATTTTGATTCCATTTTCAAACATGCTAAATGTAGCCTTAAGGTCTTATAGACCATAGGCTCTGTATACCCCGCAAGGGAAAAGACGTGATACTATGTACGAGTATGTATTAAATATAATAGTGGGAGCGTTAAGACGGTACTGCTCGAAATTGTGAAAATCGACGTGTTTTCAAATCACTACTACTATGTAATTATGTATATAAACGGGACTTAGAACGAACCTTTTTATTATTTGTTTCCGTTGACGTTTTGATTGATCAAAGCAAATGAGGAGCTATTTACGGACGACGATTTCCACCGTCTTTATTCGCCGAAGGTAGTACAACCACCGAAACTATATGGCTTACCGAAAGTGCATAAAAACAACTTACCGCTACGACCAATAGTCAGCCAGATTAATTCGCCTACATATGACTTAGCGAAACACGTTGCATCAGTACTTCAACCACTTGTGGGTAAGACAGTGTCGTACGTGAAAGATTCACGCCATTTTATCACCATTATTCAAGAGGTAAAATTGGAACCGGACGAAATTATGGTGAGCTATGATGTCGAGTCGCTCTTCACCAATGTTCCGATAAAGGATTGTATGATGGTGATTAAGGAACTCCTTGAGAGGAATGATCTGTCAGATAAATATATTGTTCTACTGGAACACTGTTTAAACACCAGTTACCTTTTATATAACGACCAATACTACCTCCAAATTGATGGCGTGGCTATGGGAAGTCCAGTGGCCCCAGTGGTTGCCAATATTTGGATGGAACATATGGAGCAGCAAGCCCTTACCACCGGACCACAGATTATACGTTGTTGGATAAGGTACGTTGATGACGTCTTCTGCATTATAAAGGGTGGTACACATGAAGTGGAGCAATATGTAACTCATCTGAATTCCATTCACCCTAAGATACAGTTCACGTATGAAATGGAGACTGACAGATCATTAGCTTTCTTGGACGTCAAATTAATGGTGAGATCCGATGGCTCCTTGGCTCACTCTGTCTACAGAAAACCGACACACACTGACAGGTATCTACATGCTACCTCACATCATCATCCTCGTCATCTTCAATCTGTCGTGTCAACGCTTAAGCGACGAGCACACACGACCTCTGTGACCCTGAGCATGTCAAAGAAGAACTTGAGCATGTACAGAAGGTACTGAAATTGAATGGCTATGAGGTGAGGGAAGCACATAGTCGACGCAAGCGGGGCTTAAGAAAATCTGAGGTGGACAGACAACCAGTATTTTTGCCGTATGTGAAAGGAGTTACGGATAAAGTTGGAGCGGCACTACGAAAATACTCCATTAAGGCTGTATACTCTCCGTACTCCAAAGTAACAAGGCATATACGTTCACCGAAAGATGTTATTCCGTACCAGACGCCAGGTGTCTACAAAATAGATTGCAGCTGCGGGAGTTCTTATATAGGACAGACTAAGCGGACTATAGCAGAAAGGGTCAAAGAACATATCGCAGCTGTGCTGTAAAGAATCGCCAGACCAGTAAGTCCGCCATTGCTGAGCATCTTATGGACACCAACTGCAACCACTGGATTGAATTACACCAGCCTAAAATACTATCCACTGACCGGCACTATTACAAGAGGTTAGTACGGGAAGCTGTTGAAATTAAAAAGTTAAAAAATTTCAACAGAAAAGACGGATACAAATTATCATCAGCATGGAATCCAGTGATTGCCAAAATTAAACCGCGTCGTCCGGAGTTGAATAAAAAGTCGGACACTGTTAGTGTAGTGTGTACCGGGGCTAATGCCTAAAAACAAAACTTTAAGTGGGTAGTGAAATTATCAAAATTATTAGTGAAACTGCGTCCACCACCACAAGATGACACCGCAGTACTCCAGTCTCGTTGCGACCACGATAGATGTAACTCCATTGAAACGTCAACGGAAACAAATAATAAAAAGGTTCGTGCTAAGTCCCGTTTATATACATAATTATGTGTTTAAAGCGCGAAAGTTTAAAAACCAACACTACTACTATGCGCTGAATTAAATAAATACATCAAAAGTATTTTTATAATTTAGGTCGATCTTTGAACAAGATCGCCCCCTATTGGAATTTGAAACAGATACATATGAAATTTAAAAATTATATACATATGTTATGATGTCTAAATTATATACTTAAGTTACGATGTCTAAAAACGATTTTCTTCGAAAACTTTGTAATTTTTACGTAAAATTCTCACATCATTCATCACATATTGATATTTACATCTTGGAGGTCGCCCTTTCTCTTATTTTTTTTTATAAAAATATAAATATATTAAAGAGTTTTCATCTTTTTTCCTTATCGCCTAATGGTTCTGCGCAGCCTAATGGCTTGCGCAGTAGCGACGTTTATGGTTCGCGCGGTTAAGGGCCCGTACTACCTCACACTGCTTTGCATGATTGACTGTTATATCAATAATAATTAAATACTCAAGTTGAAATAAAAATGCAGCAAAGTTCAGGACTAACTCGGGTAACTATCTGACTCAAAAACACGATAGCGTTAAATTTTCTCGATAGAAAAAAATTGCAAAGTTGCCTCCAAATCACGTCTAATTTACTCGGTATATAGCATTATTCACCAAATACATTAAAATTAACCTTGAAACTTTTGATTATTATTGCATTACAGATAAGGCAGCCATCATATGTTTTTCTTTTTCGAATAACCCTTGAATATTCCTAAAAAACGAAAATATCCAAAGTAGCCAACGCGTTTAGACCATCCGCGTTTGTACCGCCACGCCGCCTGGCATATGGCGGGCTCTTAAGTGATTTAACCTTGCATTTTTGGATAAAGGAATGCCACTTAGCTCGAGCCGTGTTCTTAGCCATAACTTCCATTAAAGAGGGGAGCCATCCTAGAAACACCTACAGGGACCTTCGGCAGATGTACTCTGATTAAATTAAGAAATAAAATATTGGGAAAAAAATCCACGCGAGCGGCGTTTGAACCTGCGACCTTAGGTCTCTGTACGACCTATGGTCTGCCATTTGAGCTAGCGCGCGTGCATACCTCGGCGTCGAAAATATCCACCATATTATATATTCCTACACGCATTATGACTTGCGTCACCTAACACCACCCCACTTTTACAAGTGAGGTATTTGATTCAACTCATTTTACCTTCGTCATACATTTCAATAATGCAAGATAAAAGAAGCGACAATAATTGAACAAGAAGCGACAGTAATTGCCTAATCAGCAATTATTGTCGCTTAATGTCCGAAATGTAACGAATCTGTACTTTTTGTTGGAATTTTTTTCTATAAACAAATTTTACAAGAAAAACTACAGACTTGAGTCAAATTATTGAGCCAATTCTGACGATATTCTCAAAAAAATAACCAAACATGCAAGTATATTCTTTTAAATAAAATAAATATAGTTTTAAAAATGTAAAGAACGCGCTTTTATCGTATTGTCTTCGGTCCTTGTCTACAGAATTTTAATCTGTCAGTTTAAAGTGGGTCAAAATCGAGATCAATGAAGTCGGTTACAAACAAACAAACAAGCAAACATACAGGTGAAAATAAATAAGAAGCGTGTGAAAAAATTGATTTTTTCTAGTAACAAACTGAATTGAAGAATTTTTTGAAGTTGTTTACAATCAGAATCTGGTATTTCATGACAAAGAAGTGACTAATGCTGGTATCGCGGTTACATAAACAGGCCCATAGGTTTCTACTGAAATAATGGGCGCGACCTTTGATCAAATATGATGGTAGATACCGCTCGAAAAGTGGCACCGGCAAAATAGCGCACTAATCGAGTTTCGGAGCTGTTTTGTCCACAGTTTAAATAAACCGCGCTAGTACTCACAAGTCTCGATTACGAAGCTGCAGTGAAAAGATGCAAAAACTACGTATCAAAAGTACAAAAAATGGAGTTATACTTTCAGTATGTACCGTTCTTGTCGTTGTTTGTAAGAGTGCATGATGTTTTCACTCGGGGACATTATTAAGGCTTCATTTTGTATGAGACTGTGTATCTACCATTATATTTGATCGAAGGACGCGACGATCATATCGTCGGCTCACTTATCGTTCGTATAACTGTTGCTATTGAAACCTAAGTTACTAGTTAAAAGACACAACATTATCAATCATCACTATTGACGAGACAACGCCTTATAATTAGATGAACGCCGGCTGCACGCACAAAAAAGTGTCCGCGTGCAAACGCGGAACGTGTGAGCGCGGAACAAGCGATAGATAGGCACGATCGGCCTAAGCGTTCGGCTTGTGCCGCATCAATCTCTCTTCTACCGTTATCACGTAAAATTATAGTCCTATAATTTTACAACCACCTTTACATACACCATACAACCTACTACGATACAACCTAATACGACAACCAAAAGGGATCCTTCAAAAGCTCGTTTGCCGTCAAACAAACCATTTTTTTTAATAGCCTGCTTTTGTGTCCCATTGGCACTGCTGGGCCAAAGGGATTCCCCTTTTTTGAATGAACGCTTATGCTATTTTTTTTGTTTGTTGTGCAGGGCTTCCACTGACGTGGACAGCGTCTCCGAAGGCAGGTCCAGCTAGGGGTTGATCCCCGACGGGTGCCTCTCCCCGGCCGCCCGCGAAGATGAAACATACGTATGAATTTAGGGGCTCGCGACCCTGTGATATTATATTAATCGCCGATTTACCTCCAAGAGGTTCGTAGTCAACGAGGGAAGGGTAGTTTTCGTTATCTTCCTTAGTGTTTCGTCGCACCAGAACGTAATTCTTGGCTTCGGTTAACTAATGCCGGATTTAGAGGTCTGGAGGCCTCGGGCCGACAAAGGTGTGGCCTGCTGGCCCCAAATTGCTTTCCAGATTAAATGGGCAATTTTTATCAAGTGTTTTCCAATAAATAATTTATTGTGAAACCAAGTATAGATTTTTTTATTAATTTGTTTGTACAAAGTAATGTAGGTAAAGGTAAAACGCGAAAAAAATATCAAAGGAAAAGTTTTGATTTTTGAAATCTATTGTGGGCCTCTTTCGTGGAGGCCCGGGGCCGGAGCCCCTCCCCTAAATCCGGCCCTGCGGTTAACATGCACCTAATGATTTTTGCGTTATCAGCGCCACACTAACTCGACAGATCGTCCCGAACAAAGGGTAGGCAGTTTGATTTTTGTTTTGTTTTTGTCATTTTATGTAGTTAGCCGGCATTGTACTCAAAAAAGCAGAAGAAACAAAAATAAATCATTAGAGGATGCATATTACGCCCTGGTATGACGATACACTTAAAGTCTATAATAATAAATAAATAGGCTGCTTAGTCACTATCGAGTGCATAATACTAGTTATTTTTATAAAGCGTTTATAACAGGAACTTCCAAGCGTAATTCCAATGCACATCGCATCGCAAGTCCAAGGTTTATTTGTTTTCGCTTCGAATATCTTCCTTGAAGGCTGAAAAACATTCGGGTTAATACGTTGGAACTATTCCAATATGTATTTCTGTTCATGCATACACTGTTCATACATTGCGTAGGACTTTTTATTATCGGAATGAGTTACTGTCACCCAATCCGAAGGTAAATACAAACATTTTCTCAATCTCCCAGTCAGTGACTGATCTCGGGAATTTCGATACGATTTTGGCATCAGTCCCTCGGCCCACGCACGTCCCAAATGCAACGGTGGTAAACAATGACACAGAAAAATAATCTCACAAGGGAATTGCGGATGTCTTAAGTCTTTAACCCACTGTGTTAAATCTGGGTCCAGAGGCGGCGCAAGATATAGGCCTTGTAAGCACGACCTCCAGGCTCTTAGGGGCCTCGCGAAAAGATGTACTCCAGGGCCATTCGGGGCGAAAAAGTGCGACGTGGGACGGGTCTTGCCTTCGCCTTTAGCACTTCTTATGTTACGTGAAGTTTCAAAACTATTTATTTAATTGTTTAAAATATGTTTATAACAATAAATGTGTAATCATTTAATTTACCCGGTCTAAAAAGACTATAACGAAATGAAATAATGTTCACCATTCCCCATAACCACACAAAAATTGTGGCTTACATGATTAGCTATTATAAAATTACTCCGGCGTTATATAAAAATAAGTTAGTCAGCTAGGCAGATATTAAATACTAAATGTGTGTACATAGATAGTAGATTTTTCAATGAAACAGATGTATTCAATTATTTTTAAGTAATATATTCAGCGTTCTCATAGATCGGCAAGTAATCTAAGTATCTAGTGTTGCCAAAGGTCGCTATACAGAGTTTATCACGAACAGGTCACAATATAATATATTAGAATCAACAATTCTGGTTACGGAAACTACGATGATTGAGAGCTTGCTTTTTTTTGTGTTTAAGTGACCAACATTGGTGTCAGATTTTTTTAAGCTGCCTAAAGGCATCTGACATAGCTTAAGGACTGGCATCAATGATGATAGCCGGGACTAACAGCTAAACGTGCCTTCCGAAGCACGAAGGAGCTCGAGAAATGTTTATGCCACTTGCAGTCACCCATCGCAGTGGGTACCGCGACGAGGGTTGCTTTGCTTAACATACTCATTGTAGGAAAAACCTGCAAGTTACCAGCAGTATCTCAACAAGGGTAAACCCATTACCTATATAACCTCTTTCACCATTGATAATAAATAACACACACATCACGAATAGTCAATAACTTTCTATTTCTTTTGTATGGGGACTCCCCATGTTCATCATGATTATAAATCTCCTGCAGTATGAGCTCGACTTCAGACTTCAAGCTTATGTAAGGTTGACAGAACTCTCTTTCTCTCTCTCTCTCTCTCTCTCTCTCTCTCTCTCTCGAAGTAAATACTAAATATTAAAATAATATTTTTTTGCATTCACAATGCTATTCTGATATACTCTTATTAAATTAAGAAATAAAATATGCTGAAAAAATTCTACTTGTGAATGTATTCACCATATTTTATTTCTTGATTTAATAAATATATTATAATAATGAAAAATATGCTCCTACTCCGTTCAACCGCTATTCAATCCAACGAAGACGATAGGTTGCACAGTAGTAGGCTTTTAAACATATATATTTTTATCATTACATGCTCTTAAACCTTATTGACATAAAAACCACAATTTGCCTACGTACTTAAATATGTATAATAATAATTCGACACAGTGGTAGACTCTAGTGGCTGACCGCACAAATTGTCACAAAAACGTCGCTCTAGTATAAAATTGATATTTGGCATTTATTCTAATGAAATTAAGACTAAAGTATGTCGTGTAGTAATTATATTATCTATTTTATGATTTACATGTCAAATTATTTTGTATCTTCATGGGCAACTACTAATATAAACATCATATGTTACTTTTCATACCATAGTTAAGATTGTTTTAAGTCATCCAATGTATTCGAGTTTTTTTACTTTGAGCTGGAAATTTTATATTTTTAACAATTTCAACGATTTACAGCAACATGTGTTATTCATATTTAGTTATGTCTTCGTATTTTTCACGTATTTACTAATTCAAATGAAAAGTAGACATTTTATAAAGCATATACTTATGAATAAATACATAGTTTATATTAAATAATATGTTTTTGGAAAGACCAGGAAAAAATCACAAAATTCTAAAGTAGTATCGTAATTTTACATAAATTGGGACGATATATTTTTACCGTAAATCTAAATCAGCAAAAGTAGTTATCATGGTTTATGTACAGACGTACTGTTCTTCCTTTGAAATATACTAAGACTGATTTTTCGTTTCCTTTCCTGGTAATATTTTTTACTATATCCATCTTTATTTTATATTGAATCCTTTTTGTGATGATTTTATCGCACTAGTAAATTTTCCTGTAACTACATAGTCCTTAGCCTTGGGAGTTTGTTAAATGTTAATCTTGTACATAATTATTTCAAAACTTCTCAAGTGTATCTAGGAGAAAAGGACCTAAAATAGTTTTATAAAATATTAGAAGAAATGTAATACTTTTGTGGAGTGATTTATCTTTTTCTACCCTGAATATAATTAATAGACTTCTTTATCTAAATATGTACTTATTGTATTGTAATACAATAAACTAATCAGAATGCACAGTTTGTATAATGCGTGTATGCATTATGTTTAATATACATCTATGTGTGCCATATTTATTAATAACAAATATATATATATTGCTTCATTTGTGTAACATTCACATTTATTTATATTTCTATTGTTTTCTAATAACACATAAAACAAATTTAAAAAAAATCCTGTAACTATATAAGATTCTTCAATGAGTCACTTTGAAATTTGTGTGTTAAATTATAACTCGTAGTTAGTTAGGAATATATTGTAATCTGTATGACTCTATTCTCAAAGTATTTTTGATAACATCGTGCCAAAATTGTACTTTAGTGTTTTCTTACTATAATGTAATTTATATATCTGTACTGTTAATGTTTTTTTTTAATATATAATAACACAACATAGTCTTCTTATGTACGAGTATTTATCAAAATTGTTTAGTTGCAAGCATTATTATTTTAGTTTAAAGAATTTCTTGGTCGTATTATCTATAAATAGTAACAAAAATTTCACAAACGGCAGACCAAAAATATTCGCATTTATTATAATCAGATTTACATTGTAAGTATTGGGCATAAATTATTTTTATTAAGACAAATAGGATGGTGTTTTGATATATTACAGTAAGTGAGCGGGAAATGTAACTTTCAACGGTCACACGTATTAGCTTTTCAAACAATATGAAGTAAGTTGAAATATGTATACAGGCTGGCTGATAGATCAATTGACATGCTCAGTGTGTTGTGCAGACCCAGTTAACATATGTAACTAGTAGTCCGCCGCGAACTTGGACATTACGAACCGATTGTGATGCCCAATGACCCCGAAAATTTTACGAATATTAATAAAATACCTATATAATATGATGAAGTTATCGCGGAATGAATATAGCTACATACAAACTTACATACATACAAAAAATGTGTTATCGCGCCAAATCGACTCGAAAACCTTGCTTGCTTCGATGGTTGGCTCAATAAATACAAAAAATTATGTTAGTATGACGGGATATATACCGTGATTACTACAGTTTGGCGAGTTTTCGATATTTCCGTCCAGTCACATGGATTATGGTCACAAAGGAACTCGAGTAAATGAAAATAAATAAAAAAATCCCATACTAAAGTAGCATTGGTCGTTGGCTTATTTCATGGGTGCAGAAAAGTCTTTTGGCGTGTCTCGCTTTGTATATCTTCAGGAACAAGGCAGTCATACTTAACCCGAGGGTGCAAGGGGTGCATCCCACCCGGGCACCGGGAAGGTCGGTAATTTACCGCTCTCTCCCCCACTGGAAATGCCAAAGCGTCAAAAAGCGTCATATTGACGTCTTATAAATCCATGACCGCCGACTGCACGCACGAAAGTGTATACGTTCCGCGTGCAAGCGATAGAGAGGCACGATCGGCCTAAGCGTTCGGCTTGTGACGCATCTATCTCTCTTCCACCGTTATCACGTAAAATTATCGTCCGTAAACCGACTTTATAGACAACCAATTTTTTAGTATCAGAGACTGAACAGAACATGCACTATATGTACGTCAAATGATCTTTCATACAGTCTTTACTTTATTAAAATACGAGTACCAAATATTCTAATCGCTTTATTGCTCACTTACGCTACACTACAAGAATGTCTTGATACGAAAAGGGCACTTGTCTCTTCGATCAAATATAATGGTAGATACACAGTCTCATACAAAATGAAGCTTAAATAATGTCCCCGAGCCAAAACATCATGCATACTGTTTGTAACAACAACAAAAACGGTACATACTGAAAATATGACACTCGCATCTTTATTTTTCACTTTTGACGAGTAGTTTTTGCTATTTTCACTGACCTTCGTCATCGCGAGACGTGTGAGTGCTAGCGCGGTTTATTGAAACTGTGGACAAAACAGCTCCAAAACTCGATTAGGGCGCTGTTTTGCCGGTGCCACTTTATGAGCGCAAATCGTGTATCTACCATTATATTTGATCGAAGACTTGTCTCTTGAAAAATGTACGCAACAAGTGCCCTTTTAGTATATACTTAGATATTCACATATAGATAGTTAATTTTATACTCATGCTATGAATGTATTGTGACTTCAATATTCTTCGTAGAAATGTATTGCAAAATGTACTTTCTACTATAAAAATAACTTGTTAAAAACACGTTAGCATAGAGTTATCTGATTAAATGTTAAGAGTAGATAATATACTGATCGTCCTTGAATCGTCATACTCGTAGTTGTAATAAAATTAACAATAAAAACATGTAATTTTTAACCGACTTTAAAAAGGATGAGGGTATCGATTCTGTTGTATTATTATGCGTTAGCCTAGTAGCATTCATAAAAATACGACGGACTTTATCAGTGCTATGGTGACATAAAACATCTAAGCTTCTTAATTTATTCGAATAACTACTATACTTGTAGGAGTAGGACTGTAGAGTTTTTTCGAGTTTGTTATGTTTATGGCAGTTAGTAATTTTATTGAGTTCCATTTTTGACTGTACGACACGTAACATATGTTTTTAGAAAGCCTAACATAATAGATATTTTTTTTAAATCTATGCCTAACATAGATTAAAATCTTTCGCTTCTATTAACCCTTTGACCGCGAACGTCGGATATCTCCGACATACATTTTCATAGGTTTCATTCCGATTCTCGGTCAAAGGGTTAAGTAAGCTGGAATTAATCATGCATGATTATGGTCCATTATGAAAAAATCCATAAAGTATTCAAAGAAATTTCATTTCATTATTTAGTCAAAGGCGATTTTGGGACAATCTGTAATCAGTATTAAATTTTTTTACTCTTTATGAAGGTGTAATTCTTAAAACTGGGTTACACCACACCTATGCTCAGAAATTTAAATTGTTTCACTATTTTTATATTACTTAATATTAGGGTGTAAAATAATGCATTTATTGTTAACGAATTTATTTTGTGTTGATTTATATGTATAAAAACTGTTACTATTTTTTAATTGTTTAAATGTATTAACAAAACTCTGTGAATATTGTACAATATGAAATGAAACAGTGAAAGGAGCCTTATAAATAATAAATTTCTCTATTTATAAAAAGGTTGTATTAGTTTTATTTTAGTATACATGGTTCAGCTCGTCGATATGAACAACTTTTCCTATGGGACCAATGCCGGGAACTCAAAAAAATTTTTGACGCTTCCATACAAATTGACCGGCCTGCCGAAAATTTTTGTATGGACTGCCCATTTTTTTTGACATCCCAGCATTGGCCCATAGGAAAAGTTATTCATATCGACGAGCTGAATCATCCCTTTAAGGGTCCAGGACGATCAAAATTTCACGTGTATTATTCTTGTGATTCCTCGTCGCTCAATCAGCTATGCAGAGGGTCGATACGACATTAATCAAAAAAGAGAAAGCTCGTAGTATTACAAAGGTCGTGTGATGTTGCGGCCATGTCGCCGACATAGCTCATCAGATAAGCTCTTTAGATTAGCATTGATCGGGGTCGCGGGTCGCAATTCTGTGCGCTATGCGGCGAGTCGCGGCCGACACAGCGAACCTAAGGCCAGTGCAGATGGGACGGAGAATTTCTTGAACCGCGAAGCGTAGCGTCGTCAGTGCTTAGACGACAAGATCAAGGTTGCAGAAAGGCGCTGGACTGGACGCAGGCTGCGTCCAGTCCAGCGCCTTTCTGCAACTGGCGGCCTATGTCCAGTTGTGGACGCAGCTGAGATGATGATGCTTGTGGTTCTATTCGCAGTTATTCCTCGAGACTAAGAAAAATATCATATATGTCAGGCAGTGCCAGGCATGGTCTATCAATTTGTGTGCGTGTGGCAAGTTGGTAACTGACATGGCAAGTCTCATCTCAACATAAAGATAAGATAATCCATCTCAACCAAATTCATTATGTGATTTTTGAGCGATTACTAATTAAATCAACCTTTAGTAAAGATCTGATTCAAGTTCATCGCCTAAGTCGCGATTATGAGGCGGCGCGTCGCTTATCAAAATCTCTAACATAGCGAAGTAGGGGACATTTACAGAGGCGTAGGTATTTTCATATATACGTAGTATGTTTGCTTGAAATATGACATTAGATTTCGTGACGTACGACACGGAGAACGCGGCGTTAAACGCAGCACTGCACGCGGCGTCGCATCGGTGACAGGGGGAGTGCGGAGCTTAGACTAATTATTGACTAGCTCCGTGGCGCAGCGGTCAACACGCCTGCCTGCGACACGGAGTAACCGGGTTCGATCCCCGACCAGGTCAAGATGGAAAATGATCTTTTTCAGATTGGCCTGGGTCTTGGATGTTTATCTATATATGTATTTGTTATAAAATATAGTATCGTTGAGTTAGTATCCCATAACACAAGTCTTGAACTTACTTTGGGGCTAGCTCAATCTGTGTGATTTGTCCGTATATATTTATTTATTATTATTTATTTATTTATTTATTATTACAATAGAAGTGCTTTTATTTTACGTTTCGCGCTCCGCTGCCAATAACGCCACGCCTAACGCGACACGTTTCGAAGTATATTTCTAAATGACCGGGCGACGCAGCGTGCAACGTTGCGATTGCCGCTGCGTGCTACGGTATACGCGCATGCCTCTCCGCAAACAAAAAACGCTCTACGTGACGCCCAACACGCCGCCACATTCCTCTGTAAACGTTAGGGAGGTAGGGCCCATAACCCTGACCGTGAATAAAAAATTATCTTCGTGTCTGTGGTGTGAAAACTGCTTGTTAAATATTTGCCGGACAGTTATCGTGCAAGGAATACAATACTCTCGTGCCTCGTGCCAGGAACAAACACTATGTACAAAGTACAATATTTTTCAAAATGTGACATTCGTCTTCGAGCGATTTTTGTATGGAAAAATCGCTTACAATCGGCATCGGCATCATTTCAAAAATCTTCAGATTTTAAAGAGTATGTCCTAAACATAGAGATAATATAATCCATGGTCCTAAAGGATACAAAGATATTAAGTGATAAGGATTGAATAAAATAAAGTAAAAAATAAAATGGAAATAAAATAAAAATACTCGATCAGAGTGGAAGTCCCATCAAGAGGCATATGTTCAGCAGTGGACGCAAATATGCTGAGAAGAAGAAGAAGAAGAAATAAAATAAACATAATCGATCGATTGCAGTGTTGTTGATTGTCATTTTTCACTACCCTAGTTCTAAAATGCCGAACAAATATCATACATATGCTAAAAAGAACAAAAGAAAAAAACTGTTGTCCATGATCATTTCTGAACGCGAGTTTAGTTGTCATTTTTCATTATCATGGCGGAGGACGAGGATGGTGTTTCAAATAGAAAATCGCCTCAAAATTCAAATAATGCTGGACCCTCTCAAGACAATGAACAAAATACGACGAAGCCAGACCTAGGAATCGAAGAAGCCAAGTATAATAGCAACGAAAATGGTGATACGTCGCCTACAGAACCAAAAAGTTCAAGCAGTGAGTGTTTTGCGAAGTTGTTTTTTGTATGTACTCTAAATATAAAGACATTCCTCGAGCATTATTCGTTTTTCTTTCAGAGTCCACGGGAGCGACACGCAAAGAAGAGAATCCGTTCTCGTTTCGGCATTTCCTGAAACGGGATCTGTCGTTACCGGGCAACTCGACGTACGAAAACACGGGGGCCCGACCGAAGGTTTACGCCAATACTGTGCAGCATTCACCGACCAAAGTGGACGTTCACGCTGAGTCGAGGCGTGAGAAAAGCCGCCCAGCCGACACACAAGCCAAAGAAAAGATTAGCGATGTCTCCCATCGCATAAGTGATAACGCATCTTCAAGTAGTTCTGTAGAAATACCTTTTAGTGTAGTGGACAATTCAGAGTCTAAGCATAATTTTTACGCGGACACCACCGACGTTCCGTTCTATCACCGACCAAATCTGGCCTCGGAGCCTCTCGGCATGCCGTCTCTACCTGATTTTGTGCAGGACCACATTTTGGTGGAGCAAGCTTACTTGAACTCTAATGGACCTATATCAGTTGACTTGGATAATTTACCGGACTTTACTTTTAATACAAGTTTTAATGCGGGTTCATCTTCTTCGTTGGGGAGGAGGAATAATAGCAATAGGGGTTATGACTATGAGTCGTATATGGGAGCTGCGTCTACATCAAATGACTCAGGCCCATCACGGGTAGTGCCCTTGGACCTGCCAGCAGGGGCTGAGGCTGCTGGGCCCATACCCTTGGACCTGCCTGCACATCTTAGTCTGGATCTTACGGAGTCTGTGAATCCAGCTGACAGGAGGAACATGTCTCCGAGAAATACTTTTCCCCTTGACCTGCCTCCAAATGCCGGTAAGATAAACTTTCTGATTGCATTATTGATACAGAGCTGATGAGAGTTTTGCAGATATAGCTGGCGGCAGCACTGAGGCTTCGAGACTGCTCAGCTATTATTGAGTGTCAGTTGTTGCTGTTTCTTAAATATTTGCCAATTACAGCGGCTCATCAGGCCTGAAGACTCAGTGCTACCATTTGATGCTAAGCCAAGTTAAGCTAAGCTAAGTTCACAAAACCCTCATTGCTTTATTCTTGCCTAATAAGCCATATGCCTGGACTGGCTCCTGAACTGAATGGGACTTAGCACGAACCTTTTTATTATTTGTTTTCATAGAAAAGGTTTGTGTTTAGTGCTGTTTATATATATAATTATGTGTTGAAAGAGCAAAAGTTTAAAAATAATGTTGGTGTAATTGTTACTTTTAAGCTCATTTACTCTTGTTGTTGATATATGAAACTGCCCTCCAGTCAGTGGAGGGGAGGAAAGTTCATCCACTGTAGCTCCATTTATTTTTGAATAATTCAAATTCAAGGGATGAATTTTTACACAATTGCCAAAAATGGAGTGTACTTTTTTCTGGTTCATATATGAAAGTACCTATTTTAGAATGTATAAAAGTTTCTTTAATCCCCCATAACTAAATGCCTCAACAAATTTATACAAATGGAGTATAGCTAGAGTCCTTACACATTCAGTGACATAGGCTATAATTTTTCACTCATGTTTTTTTACATTTAAAAGTAAAGTCTTGTTTATGGCAGCTGTTACATATAACCTTCTAAAGTTGTCAGCTAGAACACTCAGTCAATATAATATAGAAAAAACAAAAGAAAAAAACCTCTGAAGCATACCACCCTCTGTGTTTTGAAATGTTGTACCAATTCTGGTTTACAATTTAAGTGTGAACTGTTCCCTGAGTTGCTTAACATGAGTAAGTGCTAAAGTATACACTAAGATGTTTATGGAAGACTAGCTTTCGCCCGCGGCTCCGCCCGCGTCAATGTGGATCCCTCGGGAATAGTACTTTTTCCCGTGATAAAAGGTAGCCTATGTCTCCGTGCTCCAGAGAACTTGCATGCAAAATTTCATGATGATCGGTTCAGTAGTTACGGCGTGAAAGCGTAACAAACAAACAAACTCACTTTCGCATTTATAATATTAAGTTAGTAAGGAAGTAAGGATTTTTTTTTACTAAATGTTGGATTAGGCATTTGTCTCCCTCTCACCTTCATCGAATCAAAGATTGAATTTCTATATAACTAGTTATTTTCTATAGTCTACAATGTAAAATACAATAATATAGAAAGCACCCATAAAATAAATGCCTTCCAGTTGTAACAAAGACAATTAGTAATTAGCACATAATGAGTTTGAATTAGAAAGTAGATGTTGTGACCTGCGGGTCACAGCCACGTGATTAGTTACGTTATCGATAGGAAATGAGAGCAGTGAACTCAGCTTATTTTATCTATAAAAGGGCCATCCATATATTACGAGGTGTCAATCATCATCATCATCATTTCGAGTAGGTGTCACGGTCAATCGACCATGCACACCCTGTGTCAGCGTTCTTCCGAACCACCTCTCGGCCTCTGACGTGTTTCCTTTAATTACTACCAGATGGCGGCCGGGACCAACGGCTAACGGTGCCTTCCGAAGCACGGAATCTTTTTTATCAGACAATCAGGTGATTAAATCCTGCAATGTCCTAACCAAACTGGAAACAACTAAACAAAGTATGAGGTGCCAATAACATCCATATATACCAGGTGTCTATAACCTCGTCATTAAGGGTTTTCTACATATAATGATCACCACCAGGTGTTAGCACTGAAATATTAGGTCTGATGAGATTATGACTAAAAACGGACTCGTCACGAAGTCTGATGATCTTCATAAATCCGGCATTGTGTTTTTTAAACGACTGCCCAAAAATAGGAGTTTTTGTTTTTAGTGTTAATGTGTATGAATAAATTCATAATCACATACCTACATAGGTATGTGAGTATCTTTATTCCACCATAACTTGTATCGTTGGAATCCTTCAATCACCCCAAGTGTGATCATCACCATCCTTATCCTTACTAATATATTATAAATGCGAAAGTGAGTTTGTTTGTTTGTTTGTTACGCTTTCACGCCGTAACTACTGAACCGATCATCATGAAATTTTGCATACAAGTTCTCTGGAGTACGGAGAAGGACATAGGCTACCTTTTATCCCGGGAAAAAGTACTATTCCCGAGGGATCGACATTGACGCGGGCGGAGCCGCGGGCGAAAGCTAGTGGGCTATAAATGTTTAGGCAAAGTAGTCGAGTTTCAATTTATTTCTTTTTAAATAAAAAAATCTCCAAACTTGAATGAGAATAATGTTTTTTCTGATGTATGAATGTTTACTTTCGTACAATAAGATTCATTAGTCACTTATTTATTACAAAATATGGTTAAATCTGACCAGGTGGTCGGACGACCTAACTAAGGTAGCAGGAACACGCTGGATGCAGGCCGCTTCCAACCTGTCGTATTGGAAATCCTTGGGGGAGGCCTATGTCCAGCAGTGGACTTCTTGTGGCTGAGATGATGATGATAGTTAAATTTTGTTAGTTATAAAAATTACAAATAACAATTGTTATTTCGGATACCTCACGGCTCGCTAGCGCCTCTAACAGAAACATTTACACGCGATAACGTAAGTGAGTAGCGGGGGACTGCGGCCCGACTGCTTGTCGTCACCGAAGACATCGTAGGTGCCCCGCCCTTCGCGCGTCATCGACTTTTGGTTCACTGATGTCGTGGGCACTTGTTCACACCTAGCCTACTCATCTTGGCCCTTTGCCTGTGCGCTGAACTAGTCATCTCCTTTGGTTTTCTGGTATTAGGAGACTCTGTAACCACATCTAGAATTAACATATATGACAAAAATGTTTACAACATGTGCATAACTATATATAATAAACTTTCCAAAGAGATTCAGAATTTGCAAGGTAGGGCGTTTAAGACACGATTAGAAAAATGGCTATTGTGAAAGAATATATGAATTTTATATGACATGATAAATAGTATGAGACATCATTATTTTTTTTATTTTTTATTTATTCTATTTGTATTATTATGATTCTATTAATTATATAAGACTAAATATTTGCACGCCCCTTATCGTGGCTGAATACATGTACTGTGTAATTATATTTAAGACCCTTTTTAAATTCTGTATTCTAGCATATAAAAAATTCTATTCTATTCTGTTGTGAGTTGATGTTGCTTCTCTACATGGACCAAATCAGATTGTTAAGCAGGCATTAAACTGCTCAGGCACACTGCAGGTCTTGCTCATGATTGCTGACCTTAGGAATACCTCTCTTGCAGATGTTACACTTGGGCCATCCATAGAAGCTGCATAGATGTTTCTTCACCTTCTACGCAGCGTCTGCAAACTGTCAGTCACGCTTATAACCTCATGATTATTGACACCGGTAGTGATGATTGCAGGAGCGGAGTCAATGCGGCTGCCAGACTTCCTGCCGGTGCACCCGGGCCGGACATCACCGGAGCCAGAGCATCAGGACGAGCAGCTGAGACAGATCTGCGAAGAGCTGGAGAGGACTAGGTGAGTAAGATCAAACACAATATAATACAAACCTACAGACTAGCCGTGTGGTATCCGGCAGAGTAGAACAGGATCACTCCAAGTCTTCCCGTAGATGTCGTAGAAGGCGACTTAGGAAATACAAGCTAAACAAAGCTTATAAACATCTAAGAGACCTCTCCAACCCGTCTGGCCAGCATGGAGAGTGTAGGCCAAGTCCTCTGGCTGCTCTGGCCAAGTATGGCTCTAGAAGTACAGAGACGGTCGTGCTCCTGTAGTGGAGACTAAAAAGGACCTGATGATGTACAGACTGCACCTCATACAAAAATACTAGCCTAACTTAAGAGTTCTTTGGGAAACCGCACGAACTCGGCGATGGACATATTATCGAGTAATTGCTGTTTCACCTGCATCAGACGGGGACGCTACGCGAGCGAGCGAGATGACACGACGATTTTACTTACCTAAATCTGGGCATTATTCAATGCGCCTTCTGTCTTTTAGGATATAAGGAATTTTGAGAAAACTATTCAATAAAGTTACGGAAAAATATGTTATTAAGTAACCGAACTATGTACGCAAGTGAATAATATTGGAATCTTCATGTTCATAATGGTATTTATTTACCTCAAAAGTTGGGTTAAAAATAGTGCTAAAATACCGATGTTTAGAGGCTTATATTTTTTAAACTATTGTTTTTTTAATCAAGTTGTATGGAACGTACATAGATTATGATGGGATCAATTGATTTCATGCTTAAAATTGTACCAATATTATCAAATAATGCCGCGATACCCTTTCGCCATTTGTATGGAGGTTATCCTCTCCAGCCTTAAGGCCTGTTAAAAGCACCAAAGTAAAAGGCAAGCATCTGCAGGCAGGCTGTGGTAGTTAGTTCCACTAACTGCTATTATGTGCGGCGGAGAGGGCGCCGCAGTGCAATAGTTACAAACTTTTCCACCTGTCACTAGATGGCGCTAGCTAAAACTTGATAAAACCAAGTAAAACTGAAGCATATTCTTTGGATATAAGCCGAAAATATTTTTCATCATAAATAAGATTTCTAGTGAATACTGATTTTATTTTCTCATAATATGTTGGATACATAGTTGTGAATAAACCTGTGGCGCCATCTATGTGATGAGCCTGACAAATATCGTCCGCAATAGGCGTAGGGACAATATGGCAAGATGAGTGATTAAGTCCGTTAACAGCCTCCGTGCGATGCTCAAGTTCTATGGAATACGGAGAAGGACATAAGATACTTTTTATCCCGAGAAAAAGTACTATTCCCGAGGGATCGGTATTGACGCGGGCGGAGCCGCGGGCGAAAGCTAGTACACTATAAATTGAAAATGCGCTGTGCAGTTTGTTGACGCTTCTTCTGCACTCCGCTTTGGAAGCGACTTAGCTTTAAGTCAATTAACGTCAACAATATTTTGTTGTAAAATAATTCACCAAAAGAAATGTAAAGTGTCTTATGATGAATAAATTATATTTGATTTGATTTTGATTTACCAATATAACGGTTTTGATGATCTGCGCGGGAAGAGAAGCAGCTGGTACATTCTACGTTTTTAGGGTTTCGTACCTCAAAAGGAAAAAAACGGAACCCCTATATAGGATTACTTGGTTATCCGTCTGTCTGTCTGTCAAGACCCTTTTTTTCAGGAACGCGTAGAGGTATCAAGCTGAAATTCATATCAAACACACAGGTTTACTGTCCCTTGGAGCTGTGAAAAAATCGATTTTCTACGCCAAAGCAGTCAAAAGATACAGCTAGTTATGACGCGAAATTTCGTGTTTTTTCGACATTCGCAAAGGAATCAAAACCTACAGGGTACTTCACGTGAACTCAGAATCTTGAAATTTGGTACGAAGCAACGTCTTATAGCACAGATAAAGAAAACAATGCGAAAAGCATTAATTTTTAGTTACATCAAAACTTTTTATATATAATGTACGGAACCCTTCGTCCGCGAGTCCGACTCGCATTTGGCTGGTTTTTTCTTTTCTCCCTGGCCAGCATGGAATAGGTACTACTCGTGGGTACTTCAAATAGGAACTAGAACTAACCTAAAACTTTGTTTAGAAGAAGAACATAAATAGTAGGAAAAAATAAATATTGTCGCGAAGCTCCCAGAACAGAATAGTCTAGAACTTTTCCGAACATCGTCTGTCGCGCTCATACATCTTCCATCCTGCTCACACATATGTATTCTATCCCGCTCATACACATACTCGAATGTTCTGGAATATTTTGGTTGTCGGCCGTCGGGACCGGAAGTATATGGAACTTTCTAGATACCCATAAGTCAGTATATAAGGGAACGGATGTGGCGATCGTGAATCAGTTGACCGCGAGTGTTCTTAGTGAGCGATACTAATACGAGTGATTTGTGTGCGACTGATAAGTGACAATTTCTACGACCACAGCAACGGACCAGGACTACGAGTGCCTTGCGTTTTGGATATTCGACGTGTTGGAAGACCAGTCAGTGTTGGGATTCCGTAGTGAATAAATTCCCTCTGAAGAGTTTGGTGTTTCACTCCAAATCCTGAACCCTAACCACGTAACAATTTGTATATTGTAGAATGAGTCAGAAAGGAGATATGGTAAAAAATTGCTTAAAGACGCCATTTTTTCAACATGGCGGCGCCATTATAAATTCGAAAAGAGCATACCAAAATCTATGAAAATACCCATTTTTCAATATCCCGGAAAACTTTCTAGGTAAAACTACCAAATGACTGTACTATAGCTCAATTTGTGTGATATATCCCTATTTATTTATTTATAGGGCGGAGCTGTTCACCGAACGTTCGCGTCGCTCGCGACTGGAACGCGAGCTCAGCGTCGCGCGAGACGAAGCTGCTGCGGCGAGGCTGCAGGTAGCTTCATCATCATCATCATCATCATCATTTCAGCCGTAAGAAGTCCACTGCTGAACAAAGACCTCTCTCAAGGATTCTTCGTTCCATGGGAGGATATTGCCATACTCACCACGTTTGGCAGGCGGGTTGACGAGCGCAGTTTCTTTGGCTTCTTTGGCTGGATTTGGGAAGGGAATGAAGGTATTGGGATACTATCCACTCGGATGAATGAGGGAAAAGCAAGTCGCAACCACGGGATAGGGAGTTAAGGATGATACACACCTTATCAGGTATCAAGGTTTGTTTGTGACGAATCTTCCAACGTAATTTTGATGTACTAATAATGGAGCTTTCTATTGGTAATTTCTTTCTATGCCCCATTCACTGCACACAAAAGGATCTAGAGGAGGCAAACGACAGGGCAGTGGCCGTGGCCACATACTGAGCAAAACTGTTGTAAATATAAAGACATTACGACTCGAAAAGAAGAAGAAGAATTGGTGAAAGACTTTGTCGTTTTTGAGTTTTAACATGGAAAGATTTGTGTGTTAGTTTGTAATGGATAACAAAGAAAAACATTTTATATAGCATTAAAATGCTTGGTATATTATTTAAATAGAAATAAAGAGTATGTATTTGTTATAAAATATAGTATTGCTACGTTAGTATCCCATACAACACAAGTCTCGAACTTTGGGGCTAGCTCTGTCCGTCGGATTTATCCGTATATAATTATTATTTACTAGCAACCCGCCCCGCACGAGTGCGATTGATTATACATATTAACCTTCCTCTTAAATCACTATCTATTTGAAAAACCGCAAAATCCATTGCGTAGTTTTAAAGATCTAAGCATACATAGGTACAGCAGACAGCGGGGAGCGAGTTTGTTTTATACTAGTGATAAACAAGTGTGCCCGCGCAGGCCGACACAGCGACGCAGCAAGCAGACGCGGCCGCGCGTCGCGCCGCGGACGCGAGACGGCACGACGTGCGAGCGAGAGACACCATGTTCACGCACCAGCTCAACGCTGCCGCCTGTAAGGTGGAGGCCAACCTGGCGGACACCGCTGTAAGTAGTGTGCGAGCGAGACGGCACGACGTGCGAGCGAGAGACACCATGTTCACGCACCAGCTCAACGCTGCCGCCTGTAAGGTGGAGGCCAACCTGGCGGACACCGCTGTAAGTAGTGTGCGAGCGAGAGAGAAGACATGGGAGGCATTGTTTGTTTTTTGGTGTAGTTTATTTCAAGTTTAAACGTATAAAATAAAAGGCACACCCAAAAGAAAATTAGTCAAAAATCTCCCTCTTTTCAGATTTTGCTGCAGCCCTGGCTGGGCTGTCTCGACAGCAACCGGCATAAATTTTCTATTGGTTTAAAAAAAAACCTTATACTTACTATATAATATTATAAATACGAAAGTAAGTTCGTTTGTTTGTTACGCTTTCACGCCGTAACTATTAAGCCGGTCATCATGATGTTTTTTTAAAGAAGGTACCTTTCATCCTGGCATATGTTACTATTTCCAAGGGATTGAAATTGACACGAGTGGAGCCGCGGGCGTAAGCTAGAGTTGTATAATGCTCAAACAGCCGGATTTTTTGACCAACAAGTGCATTAATGATGTGATCAGATACGGGCTGTAGCCAGCGTTTCTACGAATTCATGTCTTCAGACCACTTCGTCGGTGAGAGACTGTGAACATTGTTGTACAGTCAGCCAAGGAGATACCTGACCCCGCCATCTACCTATATTTTGAATTATCTTCTTTTTAATAGTCACAATGAGTTGATTTTAATTTAATCAAGACATGGATACTAATTTAAACTACTTCAAAAGACGAAACAAAAATAAAACAAAAAAAATAACCTACTTAAAAATATATATTTACAAATCGTACAGTCCCTCCAGATGCTCACCTCTGGGCATCGTGCCCAAAAGGCTGGCAGCATTGCCTAATTGAATGGCAATGCTGATACGCTGAGCTAGGTAATTTCCAGCCCTTTGGTCACGAGATACCTCAATAAGCCTTTTAGTCAAGAAACTAAAAAGCTTATGCGCTGATGGACCCCACGGAACCAATGTTTCTACCCCAAAAGGCATTATCTTCTTATTTTAAAATAATATTAATATGAAAATATATATTCAAAAAGATTTAATTAAGACTTTTGAATATAATTTTTCATGTTAATATTACTTTTAGTTAAAGAGAAAATTTAAGATGGTGGGGTCAGGTATCTCGTTGGCTGACTGTACTATGTATCTCCTCGATTTTGATTCGACCATTTTTTTCAGACTAGAGCTACTGACGCCGAAGCGACAGTCACGAAATTGAAGAATCAAATTAAAAAATTAAAGGTAAGAAATTTCAGTTATTTAAAATAAAATGCTGATATTAATTTGCTCGATTGCCTTCTTATTATTAGGATTATAGAGAATTATATAACTGCCTCCGTGGTCTAGTGGTTAAGGCGTTTGCCTGTAGACCCGGGGGTCGTGGGTATGAGTCCCACGAGAAGCATACTTTTTTTAGTTACTTCCAGTTTGGTTAGGACATTGCAGGCTTGAATGACCTGATTGTCTGTTAAGGCGCTGTATCCCTTAACCGTTTGTAGCGGTTGAAACTGGCGATACCGCTAGGCCTGTCACTAGTCTCATTTCAAACTCGTGTTTGCCATTTCCGTGTTAATTTTCACTTTTAATTTAATAATTCAATAATTATAACCAAATTTAGTTATACACTAATATGTATAACTAAATGAGCTAGATGAATACCTAATTACGTCTATGATATAGACGTAAAAAAATTGGTAGTTGTTGCTGAAAATATCAAGTAATTCGCGACGAAACTTTCTCTGGATACAGCTATTTTGCTAGGTTTTAAATAATGTTTGAAAATATTTTGATGTAACCATTTATTTTGATCTTTGAACTGTACTTCATATTTTTTCATGTTAGTATTCCATGAAAAATAAGGCTAACTGCGCGACGAAAAAATACACGTTTTACGGTATTCTTCTGATGCACAGCGCCTTAATAAAGATGATTCCGTGCTTCGGAAGGCACTTTAAGCCGTTGGTCCCGGCTGCCATCTGGTAGTCGTTAATGGAACCACGTCAGAGGTCGAGAGACGGTTCCGAAGAACTCCACCAGGACATTGACACCTGGGTGTGCATGGTCGATGGACCGTGTCACCTATACGAAATGGTGATGATGATTAGAATTATATAACCATGGCTATTGGGAAAATTATTGGTTTATTAGATTTCTGAGCGTATTTCGGGTTGCATTTTTAGAAGCATTTTTTTTACATTTTTTCTACAAATTTGACGCTATAACGTCTTATAAATCGACGAAAACTGGCTGCATGCACGAAAAATGTCACCATTAATTACGTAAGGCGATTTTGTAAATTTTTTGACCTCCGCTCTCCCTATTGTGAGATTTGGTAATATTTAACTCAATCTCCTTTGACCTTCTAAATCTCACGTTAGATTTTTTTCTTAATTACGATGGAAAGACATTATTTTTTATGTTTTATGTATAAACTAGCTGTTGCCCGCGACTTCGTCCGCGGCAATTTCTGTTATTATGATTAATTTGTATCCTTACTAATATTATAAATGCGAAAGTGATTTTGTTTGTTTGTTTGTTACGCTTTCACGCCGTAACTACTGAACCGATCATCATGAAATTTTGCATACAAGTTCTCTGGAGTGCGGAGAAGGACATAGGCTACCTTTTATCCCGGGAAAAAGTACTGTTCCCGAGGGATCGACATTGACGCGGGCGGAGCCGCGGGCGAAAGCTAGTAGATAAATAATCTTTCCCCGATTTCAAAACATTTTCTATTGATGCTTCGCTCCTATCGGTCGCAGCGTGATGTTTTACAGTCTAAAGCCTTCCTCAATAAATGGACTATCCAACACAAAATTTGAATGTATATGTGCCCCGTAACCCTGGCGGTGTCCGTAGGAGGAGCTGTCGTCATCGCAGGCGGAGTCCCGTGGCTTGCGAGCGCGCCAGGCGGCCGCGGCCGGGCAGCTGCGCCTGGCCGCCGGCCGCGCCGACACCTCGCTCAGGTATGCTCGTCATCATCAACCTATACTCGTCCACTGCCGGACATAGGTCTCTCCCATGGCACGCCACTGAGCTCGCGCGCAAACAATAATAAACATTTATTTCACACTACGACTTGTCCATATACATTTCACAATAAATAAATCCTTACTAATATTATAAATGCGAAAGTGAGTTTGTTTGTTTGTTTGTTACGCTTTCACGCCGTAACTACTGAACCGATCATCATGAAATTTTGTATACAAGTTCTCTGGAGTACGGAGAAGGACATAGGCTACCTTTTATCCCGGGAAAAAGTACTATTCCCGAGGGACATTGACGCGGGCGGAGCCGCGGGCGAAAGCTAGTAGGTATATAAGTTCTTGATAACAATTAAAAAAGACCTGTGAAATTGACAAAATTCCCCCCTTAAATGGCAAAGTGGGAGGGTTAAGTTTTTATGGAAATTTTCTCATTTCTGGACTTGAAGTATAATAATAAAAAATAATAATATTATTCCATACTTCCATACTAATACTAATGTTGTAAATGCGAAAGTAACTCTGTCTGTCGTTTTTTTAAGCTTCAACCATTGAACTGATTTGGATGAAATTTGGTATGGAGGTAGTTTGAGGCCTGGGGAAGGACATAGGGTATGTTTAATTCCGAGAAATTCTACTGTTCCCGAGGGCTCGACACTAACGCGGGCGGAGCCGCGGGCAACAGCTAGTCATTATATAATTTACAAATGCACAATAAAAATTACAAATCTTATATGTATACAGTACGCGAAAAGAAACGTCGCTTGAGCATATGTGCACGTAAAATTGCTTGCGGTTATGTGTGGGTGTCTGGATATGCGCGGGGTGGGGGATACGCCGTCGCCGATTTTTTTTAAATGTATATTTGACGGCAAACGAGTAGAAGAGCCATCTGATGGAAAGTGGTCACCGTCGCCCATGGACATCTGTAACACCAGAGGTGCTGATGCGTTGCCGATTCTTAAGATACCTGTAAACACGCTTTTGTTTATCTAGGGCTGTGTGTGTTATGTACGAAGTGAGCGGTATCAACCCTAGCGCTTACACACCCCGGCTGAAGGTCACCGGTGCCCGAACTCTCACGTACAGGGAGTGTGCCACGGGCCCTGTTATCTCCTTCCCTCTAAGCATTGCTTACATACAAACTAGGTTAACTGTGGGGAAACTAGAGGGGGCTGCCCTTTAGATTAGACTAGTTCTTCCCAGGTTCATTCACCGTCTTCATCGATCGTTTTTGTCATGGAAACGAAAATGAAAAGAGCAAAATAATACTGTGCATTGTTTGCAGTGTTGTTTTATTATTATTTATTAATTTAATTATTTTTATACGTCAGTTAGATATACAAAAAAATGGCTATGTATTTCTTCTTTTGTCGATTAATAAAAAAAAAAATAAGTTGTATAGTATCACGTCCTTATGGCAACATTTAGCATGTTGGAGTTAAAAAAAACGACTTTTTTCATTTATATAGATGAGTTCATGAGTTTTCTTCAAATAATGTAACTGGCCACTGAAACTGTTTTAAACTATGATTCGACCTTTTTAGTCAAGGAAATTTTTGGACCAATATTTGTGTTTACAATTAGAAATCTTTTTAGTTCCTTGGAAATAAAAACGTATTTTAAAACCTGTTTTCGTTCTGTGTTTTGAAAGATGAGATGAATAGTAAATTGTGACACTAGAGCCTAACATAATATTTATTGGTGAGGGCAATATTTTGAATTCAGAGCGGAACGAAGAAGTCTACCATAAATTCCCAAGCGTAGCAAGGCATTCTAAAGCAGACTCCTATGTGAAGCGAGGGATTCAGAGTATGTTGCCTGAAGTAAAAGTATTATGTTAGTTCCAAGGTGACACATTCTGCTTTTCATCTCCCGCTAAGAGTAAAGCAACATTTATGTTTTCATTACCACAGGACTAAAATAATGTTATAATTGTGAACTTTAAAAAAATGTATAGTTCCTCGAGAATAAAAACGTATTTTGACCCCGTTTTCAGGCAACCGGTTTGTTTTTTTGAATAGATGAGATGAAAAAATAAAATGCTTGCAATAGATTTCTGTAGGTATCTTAACAAAAAAATGCTGCGTTCTGACGCGAGCAAAATTACACCATATTACTAATCACGTTGAGTAGAAATTTCTTTGAATATCTTAGAGTTATTCTGTGCCTTTACGTGCCCCTAAATTTATTTAAGTGTGTTTGTAAATACTTTATCCTTATCCTTACAAATATTATAAACGCGAAAGTGAGTTTGTTTATTTGTTACGCTTTCACGCCGTAACTACTGAACCGATCATCATGAAATTTTGCATACAAGTTCTTTGGAGTACGAAGAAGGACATAGGTACATTTCATCCTGGAAAAAAGTACTATTCCCGAGGGATCGACATTGACGCGGGCGGAGCCGCGGGCGAAAGCTAGTAGTACATAAAAACAACATACATCTTAAAAGTATTAAAGTTAAACTAAAAAAAAAACATGCATAGTGGCGGACTTATCCCTTGATCTTGAGAGGATCTTTTCCAGTCAACCAGATATCTGAAAGGGGACATCTTTATTGTTCTTACAGAGACCTCCTGGCCGGCCTGGAGCAGCTGAGGACCCTGAGCGATAGCCTGGACCCCACATGACGGGCGCCGCGCCCCGCCATGGACTTGTGAGCGCCCCCACACTAACTACTGGGCCACACACATCTGCATATACACCGTGTCTAATTACCGCCGATATTCCCTCGAAGGGGTGACTAAGCCTATGGAACTTGATTAAGGCGATACCACTGTAAATAAGGTCGTTCTGAACCTTATTTATCTCGCAAAATACTTAAATTAGGAGTTTCAAATCTAAGTAAAATGATTTTTGACTATTTCATCTCCAAAAGTGTTAGATGAAAACACGTTTTGATAAAATTTTCTCTATAGAAATATTTTTTGGAAAATGGTTTTGGTTCGCAGAGTTTTTGTTATTGTAGCTCAAATGCGACGAATGAAATAATGATTTTTAGACTAAAAGATAGGTTATTAGTAATTCATCAAAATGTAAATATGAAAATACAATTAACCGGTCTGATTTTATATAAAATAGAAATAACGAATTTGGCGCTTACGTTTTTTTCTTTGAGCGACTCGAGACTATACCTATCTCATCATTCACGGGCTAAACCGCCTAGCGTTATCCCTTGCGCGCACTTGATCAGTCTGCTTGATCAGTGCGCCTTTGCCGAGCGATGGTACCAAACCTTTGAGGCCTCGTCTTAACCTGGGGTCGTTGGCAATTTTACACAATTAGCCTTGTTTGGGCCCATTTTGTGAGCAGAGGAATTCTTGATTAGACTTTTAACGTGATAGTTTTATAAATCGATGAACGCCGGCTGCACGCACGAAAAAGTGTCACGTTCCGTATGCAAACGAGAGCGCGGAACAAGCGATAGAAAGGCGCGATCGGCCTAAGCGTTCGGCTTGTGACGCATCTATCTCTCTTCCAACCGTTATCACGTAAACTTAGTTTCACCTGTCCCGATGGTTGTCTGTAATCAAAACTTGTTAAATTTGATCCACCCGGTTACCGATTGAGCTGAAATTGTGCATGCATATGTAAATCGGATGACAATACAATATTATGGAATCGTTGCGCTGGTCTGATGATGGAATCGCAGTGTGGCCATAGGAACTCTAAAACTGAACAAGGTACACCAATCGTATATAGGTTCATTTGATTGGTCTTGGAAA
The DNA here is from genome assembly GCA_947532085.1 of Elegia similella. Lineage (NCBI taxonomy): Eukaryota > Metazoa > Arthropoda > Insecta > Lepidoptera > Pyralidae > Elegia > Elegia similella. Next base: position 2,415,060 of record OX383939.1, read on the forward strand.
GCACTTTACAGTGTGGATTCTTTTATAATAAAAGCTTGTCACAAAAACTTGTTACACCTTCATGCAAATTGCCAAGCAGGCCGAACACACATGAATATAGAATCACGGTTTCACTCATGATTTATTGGTCGGATTCGCCGACTAGTTCGGTCTGTTACGACGACCATCATTGGGCCGAGTGTTGGGGTGTTGACACGATGGTTTCGCTTCCCTCCCAAACTTCTATAATCTTGACTCCGTGATTCTATAATCGTTTTCAATTTAGCTCGAGTTTTGATATGTCACTTGTGTGACAATTTGTTTTTCGAGTTTTGAACATTGGTCCCATAGGAAAGGTAGTTCATTTGGACGGGCTGGGTTGACCCCTATAAGGTAATGGCGGTGGTAAATTCACACGGTGTACAACAGATGCTGTTACGTTTGATTAGTATGGAAATAATCGTGTCACATTTCCCTCGTAATTCAATAACGAAATTACTCACCAATGGAAGGTATTTTGTCTCTTTTACTAGGCTTAATATTCTATTTGAGTTTTTTAACGGATCGTGGCTCTGGAGGTGTCAAACATGAACTAAAATAGGAATAATTCAGTGAGAAAAAAGTGAGAGTACTTGATGCGCGCTTGACAGGAAGTAAGCGTTGACTGGCCTTTTAACAAATCTGTGCAATCAATACATTATTTAGATGAAGTTTCTATTTTAAGCTGTTTTTACGCTGATCGGTGCTGATGTTCGTTTTTCGTGTTAGTGGCCAATAGTGGCGTCAGATTTCTGCCAAAAGGTTTCTGATGATGCCTAACCCTTTTTAAGGCAACGGGAATATTTTTCCACCAATTTCTTTTCTAAAGTTGTAGGGGAAATATGCCCGTTGCCTAAAAAAGTTGAAAGTCCAGCAGACAGCTGGGTCCGAGTAACTCATGATACTGTATGCCACTTGTGGTCACCTATCCAAGTGGTAACTACGCCCATGGTTGTTTAACATGCGTAAGCGGTAATAACGCGTTCGCATATTTACCCTGATAGGTTGGTAAGGCTATGAAACGTTATGAAATAATATTGACCGCGTGGGGCCAGGCTGGCGTGCGCCCGCGGCGTTCGAAACGTAGCGGGTGAACTGAACGTCGCCGTCGCGCCCACAGAACAACAAATTTAAATAGCAAGGGGGCGTGGCACGCGCGGCGATAATGCGCTCGATCAGCTCACTTGAATCACCTAAGTAGTTTGTCCCGCGATCGTCAAAGGAACATAAGTGAGATTTACGTGAAAAAACATCGAAAAATGCCGACGTGTGCTATTCTGACGTGTAAAGTGAGAAGTCTTAGTGAAACTTTGACCAAAGGAGGAGTGTCTACTCAACTGAGTTGCGTTAGTAGTATGCTTGAAATGAGACGACGCTGGTTTTCATAGAAATCACGCGTGATAACACTTCTAATGTTTTTGTGGTTCTGTGGTCGCGCCCACACGCCTAGGAGTGCTACTTTTGAAATGACGCCGTTTGTAAACGAGCGATTTTTCCATACAAAAATCGCTCGAAGTCGAGTGTCATACTTTCAAAAATAGTACCCCAGTAAGCGCTGACCTTAAGTCACGGCGATCAGCGTATGATCACAAATAGACAAGGACTTAACAGTTTTAATTTTAATATGGTTTATAAGTTTTTATCAATGTAATGTATAATTGTGTTGTTTTGTCAATACGCGCCTATTAAACTATTTAAATATACAATTTTATTCAAACTTGTGTGGTCCAGTAACTATCAAAAACTCAATTTAGATGATAAATTACTATATCTATATGTTTAAATGTAAATGCGTCGTGTATTATAATGAGATACATTTCAAATGAAAAATATTAATTTGTCATATAATTGAGTTGACTTACATTTTTCATAATACATTTTAGTCTAAACCGGTTATTTTGTTTGTATAAAATATGTAACGAACCAAATATCTCGCCTTTTCCTGTTGTTTCGTTAGCTACAAGAGCGATTATATCGATATGTCGACCATAGCAGGCCTGTCTCACTCCCCGTATCGTTTGTTAAGAGCTATAAGTATAAAATTGGCTTGCTGTAGGTATCTTAACTAAAAGGTGCTGCGTTCTGACACGAGCTAAATTACACCGTATCACTAACTACATTGAGTTGATATTTCTTTGCAGAGTGCGGCTTTTCAACGTAAGTACTACTTTAAAAAATGTAGTAACAGTGACATAAATAATAATTCATGCAAACGTGTCGCGACACAAGCTCACGCACACATCGACAGATAATAAGCATGCAATTTTGCGTTCGAAAATCAAATAAATGTTGTATTATACATACTTATGCTGCTGCACACATGTAACGTAAAAATTTAAGAGTCGCTTGTGACGTCCTCTGCGCGCGGTCCATATTACTGCCTTCATCATCATCATCATCAGGTCCTTTTTAGTCTCCACTACAGGAGCATGACCCTCTCTGTACTACTAGGGCCATACTTGGCCAGAGCAGCCAGAGGACTTGGCCTACACTCTCCACGCTGGCCAGACGGGTTGGAGAGGTCTCTTAGATGTTTATAAGCTTTGTTTAGCTTGTATCTCCTTAGTCGCCTTCTACGACATCCACGGGAAGACTTGGAGTGGTCCTATTCTACTCTGCGGGATACCACACGGCTACTGCTGAAAACCGTCAACTCGTCGCGATATGATCGCTCATGTAGCTTTTCCCTTAACTTTGATCCGAGTTGGATCAGTAATTGTAAATAATGTGAATCCTAATCGGTTTAGATATAAACGTACGTCGAGGCAACTGTATTATATATAAAGATATAACCATGAATGTTGCGCTTGTGTCATCCGTCATCCATTTAAACTTTACGTCTCTGGTAATAAGGTTTAAAATAAAATCGCTGTAAGCTTGACTATACATAGCATAAAATTAGCAATTAGGATATTCGACAAGATTTTAAATTGTGTATTGCCTCGCTTAAAATTGTAAAGCCGGTGTTACTCCTGCGTTGTAAGGATTTCAATGATACTGCATACATTCAAATCTGATCAGGCTTGTATGAGTTATAATGGAATAAAGAAAAATATATAAGAACTCTAAAATCATCACACTCCTTTATATGTGAACAAGAATGGATTAAAAATAACGTAAAACTGATGAGTCCGTTATGCTGTTATTGGATAAAATGGAAACAGCAATAACTAGACTGTCCAGAGAGAAATAGTTCGCATTTGTGCCACTGTTTTAGAAAGAGAAAAGACGTAGTATTTGAGGGCGTTACTGTTTCATAAAGAGAAAAAACGATAACAGTTGGGGGCGTCACTGTTTCAGATAGAGAAAAGACGTAGAATTTGGGGGCGCAAATGTTTCATAAAAAGAAATTACGGTAACAGTTGGGTGCGTCACTGTTTTAGAAAGAGAAAGACGTAGAATTTGGGGGCGCTACTGTTTCATAAAGAGGGAAGACGGTAACGGTTGGGGGCGCCATTGTTTCAGAAAGAGAAAAGACTAGTATTTGAGGGCGCTACTGTTTCATAAAGAGACAAGACTGTAGCAGTTGGAGCGCCACTGTTTCAGAATAAGAATAGACGTAGCATTTGGAGGTGCAACTGTGTCTCGCAGAATTGTGCATGTCCATTGCAGTTGCTGCATCATGCGAATGCACCTATAAAGGTGTACTACCTTTTTTATAAGTTACAGCGATATACCTGCGCAGAAATTTTTGCATGGCGGGAAAGTATTCGTCTGCTATTGGCTGATGCGTACGCGCGCGTCGTACAAGTATTATGAGTGAGACAGCATGACTCCTGTTGTTTTTGGATTTCAAATCTTATGTATTAGCACTAAGTTCGTTATTTCACTGATGTTTTAATTATTTTTAAATCGGCGGTAGGTTGCGCCATCGAATAATGCTGAAGCTACTTAAAACCTGGTTCTACTGTAAACTGTATTGAATTCTTCAGTTTTATGCTATGTATTGTCGGTCATCTGTTGTTCTTCCCTCTATGTATTCCAATGAGCGCTTTCGTATTGTAATATAAGGCGTCATGCCTCAGTGGCAGCGAAATTGTCAATAATATTATTAAACATGTAATTATGAATATATTAAATGATGAATGTTATATATTGTCCTCTTTGATGTCCGAAATTAGATTACGGTAATTGTCTAATAGTTTGCATGCGTTTTGACACTTACAGCTATTGTATTATGAATTGTGAAATGTGTGCAAATTATTAGACGACATATTTTTAATTGTGTATCGGGTATGTATCGCGAAATGAATAGGTACAGAAAAAGCTTCATATGTAAAATTTTACTTTAATGTTTAACCATCATCATCATCATTTCGAGTAGGTGTCACGGTCAATCGACTATGCACACCCTGGTGTCAGAGTTCTTCGGAACCGCCTCTCGGCCTCTGACGTGGTTCCTTTAACGACTACCAGATGGCAGCCGGGACCACCGGCTTAACGTGCCTTCCGAAGCACGAAATCATCTTTATTATCAGACAGTCAGGTGATTCAAGCTTGCAATGTCCTAACCAAACTGGAAACAACTAAACAAAGTATGCTTCCGGTGGGAATCGAACCCACGACCTCTAGGTCAACAGGCGTTAGCCTGTTGACCTAGGGGTCGTGGTTAGACAGCCTCCGTGATCCAGGAGGACCACGGAGTCATATTATCGCGTACATAACATTATTTTTACACCTAACGTTTTGAAAACTACAATTTTCATGGTCGCAGGTAGGCTAAGTTGACATTTGTATTTTGTGTTATAAGAACTACCTATACAAAACTCACACAGTTCTTATAGAACTATACAAAATTTTGTAAGATAATGTAATATACACGATAATACCGTATTAAAGTGATTTTATTCAAATGTGTCGCGAGATTAGAAACCATTACATTCTTTTGTTATAAATGCCTGCAGAAAATATTTTATAACATTTTTAAGCTTTCGCATAAAGAACGCCTTTTTGTGCCTACTCGTTTCGTGCCTATACAGTGTACATATCATACCGAGCTACTACGTGAGAAATACTTAGATCAATCGATGTTGTGAAAATGTAGCAAAGTTTCTTTGGGTCGCCGCTAACTGTCGGAATACCAACGAGAAAAGAATGCTCTTCAAAAGTCGTAGTGTTTGAACTGATCTTCCGAATCAACCCAACTGCGGTACCCAGGGCGTCGCCAAAGGGCGGGCGAGAAGGTAGTTGTCCCCTTCTATCCCCCTCTGAAGCTCAGTATTTTTTAAGGATTTTTACTTATCCTTGCTGAATGATGCTATTTCAATATTTTTCAACGTAGCATTAAACCTTTGCCCCCCTCCCCAAAACAAAGGCTGGCGACGCTCTTGGCGGTACCTACCATTTGCCCTAAATAACTATAGATTAGTAGACTTGTGGGCCAAGCTTTTGTTGGAAAGTAAATTGATGTAACTTAAACCTTATGTCTATGTAAATAAGGCTTATAATAAAGTATCATTATTCAAGCTTAAAAAGCGGTGTAAAAAATGTATACTGTTTGGTTGTTTTCGTTGGGCTGAGGGGAGGGATCAATTTGAAAATGGGAGTGAAGGTAGACATAAATTAATGGAGAAGTGTTATTTAGTCGATAAAAAGTGGAATCATAATTTTTATAAGCCTTACAAAGTAATATTTTTGCGATTTATCAGTTTTTTTCAACTGGTATGAAATAAACCTATGAAAAGAATAAATAATCTGTTGTCTTGGGCAACAGATTGCTATCTACTTTCTGCGAACTCCGTTAGTAACCGAAGACAACAAAAAGATAACGTTTTTAGATCTTTTGGGAGTTTTATGACTAGAGTAGACAACATTTTTAAAGAATTGACCAATAAGAAATTATTTTTTAAATGAAGTTCGTTTAAACTAGGCAAATGTAATGAATCTCGGGTTTTGTTTTACTGATGTATTGACGCTATTTCTATCTTGAATGGTTTAAAAACTTGGATTCTATTCTATGTCTGTTTCAGTATAAGAAGTAACAAAATTAATTAAAAACAAGGGTAAGTTCAGTCCATTCCATTGAACAATCTCTTCGCATAAAAGACGAACAATCAATCGATATTTATTATTGTATTTTTTTTCTAGATTTCAAAGATTTTCTTATTTAGCGACGTTTCATAGAGCATAAATATTGTAAAAAAAATCTTGTTAATTTTGTTACATCTTATTTAGGCTTGTTTTGTACTCTCTGGCAATTAATTGATGTCGGAATCTGAATCACTGCATAGTATAAAACAAAGTCGCTTCCCGCTGTCTGTCCCTATGTATGCGGATTCTGATACGGTTTTTTTTATAGATAAAGAGTGACTCAAAAGGAAGGTTCATATGTATAATTTATCGCACCCCTGAGATGCCGAGCGGGTCGCAAGTCCCTAATAGATTATAGACCCGCAAGAAAAAAAACAAAAAAAAATGGGTCTCCCATACTAGTTCACCGATCGGCTGGTCAATTATGGGAAATCAGTTTTTTTCTATTAGGAATTCTAATTCCGTTATTAAAATACTGCCAGGGAGTTGCAAAATAACGTATAAATTAAGTTAAATTGAATAAAAAACGTTTTTGGCGTTGAAGAGTACGAAGTTGTATGACGTGAAGAAATGTAACTTATGAGAGTATGGTGAAATAAATAAATTGATTATACAGTGTGTTTTATTTAACAACATATTCTTATAATATTTGCCTTAAATAAATTAATACTATTACATGTAACATTGATTTTTTTTAATTACGCTATTAAGGAATGTGTGTAATTTTCATATATCAGATCAACTCATAATAACTTGTGATTTAGAATTATTTGCAAAGAATACACAATAATGTACATTTACATTTCCTAATTACAATACATAAATAATAAATATGGTGTAACTCGACCGAGTTTTTGTTTAAGTATTTATTTTCCTCTCATCTACAACAAGAAATCAATATAGTTTTTCTCACAGAGGGAGATGGAAAGCAGAATGTCTTCTCGGGACTAACATAATAATCCTCACAATCTGAATCCCTCGCTTGGGGTAGACTCCTTCGTTCCGCTCTGGATTAAAAATATACCCTAACCAAAAAGTAATATATTGGCCCTTGCGTCACAATCTGCTATTGTATTGCTAGTGTTATTATTACAGCACTGTTTGTCTGTCACGACTCGTGAGGGGATTTCGAATATGAGTTAAGAGGCACAACAACCTTGCGGCGGCAAACGAGCAGACGAGCCACCTGATGGAAAGTGGTCACCGTCGCCCATGGACATCTGCAACACTAGAGGTGCTGATGCGTTGCCGACTCTTAAGATACCTGTAAACTAATTTGAAACTCGTCAAACTAGTTTCACACCACGTTTATTTCTTGAAGATTCAGTTACAGATAGAACGTTTACCATCAAATTGTATAATACTGTATGGCAAATATATGCGGTTGGAGAAAAAGTCTTCGTATTTTGTATGCAGATTTTATCCGGGCTCTACAAAAAGGCTGTAACTTTGACAACAAAATTCTCAAACAGACACGCTTAACCAAATTTGCATTAGTGTTCCTTTTTAAAATATATCGAGTTTCTTTTAAAAATAAATCACTTAGTACGGTTTTATCGCATTTTTACATCTTTTTTTTATTAACCTGTACTGTCCCACTGCTGGGCAAAGGTCTCTCCCATCTCCTATTTATTTTTACATTTAACGTTTCTAAAACAGCAAAATGTAACAATCAAATTTCTTTGTTAATCTGATACAATGAGGATCCGTAAAGTTTTTAGTTGAGAATGCAGGATTATAGAGCTAAGAAATCCATAACATACAGTGCAAAAATTATTGTTCTACGATAAAAATTGACGAAATTATGACCAAATTACTAGCAAAATTCACTGGCCGGCCGGCGCGGTGGCTGTGACGTCACTGTGACGGACACCGCTAGTCGCCCGTTGGCAGTGACAAGGCGCGCAGAGTTTTGTGTGGTAACTGCGACTTTAAAACAAATTATTTATGTCTAATTTATCTTTTTAACTATGTACAAATATTGTATAGTGCCGAACTATACAAATACTTCTTTTAAAACGCCCGAAAAACTATATTTTAACGTGCTGAAAGACACAAAACTTCTGGAAAAATTGATAATTTTCACGAAGTTTTGCAACTTTTTTTTTTACAACGGAATACAATTTAAAATATTATTCCGTTGTAAAAAGGGATGATTATAAGACTCCACCCTCTACCCAGGCTAGTAGACATTGTTGTGAATATCATTTCGAAGTCAGTACCTACATAACTATTCTTACCTTTTATAAAGTTGATATGGAAATAAGTTAGTACCTATGTATTCTCTTTTTATAAGCCGGATGTATTAATAAAACCATACCTACTTATTTCTTTCTAGTTTGGTGGACAAACCTACTTACCTTCCAATACTTCCGTTTCCATTTCTATGTAATATTCCAAGGTCAAAACAATGACACAGGGACGTACTGGAGTAAAAAGCAAATAGTGAATGATATAATATGTATCTGCCCCAGCTATACCTGATTGTTGTAAGCAAATAAGTTAATACAGGATATAAGGGTGAACACCGTTGTACCTAAAACCATTAAATCAGCCCGTCTAAATGAACAACGTATGGGACCCACGGTTGGGCTAGAAAACAATATCGACATTTTCGTACAAAAATGTGAGGCCGATTAAAATATGGTATTATTTTATATTTATATATTTCAGGTGGAAAAAGACATGGAAAATTACGTTAAGTTTAACTGAAGAAGGGAGTTTTGCCTCATTAGTTTGAATGTCAAAAGCTTTCAAAAAAAACAGGCGAAGTGCAAGTTGGCCTTGCGCACGTATACGTTTGAAGTTATTATAAATATCTTTCTTATATGATGTAGCTTAAAATGTATGTTTTTCGCAATTTTTCCATTATCTGTGCTAAAAGACGTTGCTTCGTTACCAAATTTTAAGATTCTGAGTTCATGGGAAGTTCCCTGGTAGGTATTGATTCCCTGCGTATATCGAAAAAACAAGAAAATTTGCGGCACAACCAGCTGTATCTTTAAATTGCGTTGGCTTCGAAAATTTGCGGCATAAACGGTTTGATTTTTTCATAGCTCCAAGGGACAGTAGATCTGAATATTTGATATGAATTTCAGCTTGATACCTCTACGCTCCTAAGTTCCTGAGAAAAAGGGTCTTGACGGACAGACAGACGGATAACCAAGTGATGAAACGGAACCCTAGGGTTCCGTTTTTTCCTTTTGAGGTACGGAACCCTAAAAATAATAGACCTGCTTTTAAGAAAAGATAAGAAATAGAACAGTTTTAAAGAGTTTTAAGTACGGACAGTTCCAACCCATAACCTACAGCAGACGCAAACAAAAACGATCGTTGATATAAGCGATAAGTTCTCGTTGAAAGAAGCATATGGAAGTTGAAAGACTATAAAATGATCGGACCTCACGCATATGTCCATATTTCATACTTTTTTTTGATAATATTGTAACAAAAGCATGTGATTTAGTTAATTTACAAGATTGTCTATATAGCAATCAAGAGTAAAAATAAAAATTCTTTCTTTGCTTTGTTTTTCTTTATAAATTCCCATAATAAGTATGTTTTATACGTAAATATTACAAAAATTACACTTTAACAACACGTTATTTCAATAAGTTGTTAAATATAGCGACGAACCGCGTCGCCGTCTCTCAGTCGAATGATCGCTCTATGAGTGCCGACTGCCGACCGCGCTCGGATCGACACAGTGACGTCACACGAACCGGCGTGCAATGCCTTTTCGCGGCAGGAACAGCATAATGTTTATTATTAATATCTTCGTAAGTAATGGTCCGATTTGGATAATTCAAAAAGATATACCATTGTAATGTCATGAAGAATAATGTGGATATTAGTCCTATTGAATTTGCAACAACTTTACTGATCCTCATTTAATATAGCAACACCAGCCAGAGAAATACAGTATAACTGAAGATATTTTATTACAACGTTATACATCCAAAATACGAAAAAGCTTTTCAGCGCCATATACAGAACTCAATCTTATTTTAACTAGTAACTAGTTTGACGTATTTTATATTAAACAAAACATGAATGTGAAGATGACGGGATCCCGCCAGGTTTTGCGAATATGATGTGACTAGGATGTAGTACCATATTAGTGCTATTTTATACTGACATAATAAAATTGTACACAAATGATTTAAAGATATTCAACAAAGAAAGTGGTCCCGCTATTATGAAATCAAAATAGCGGGACCACAATTCAGTACTTAAAAAATAAATGCCGTTGTCGTAAGCCGAACTCACCAAACTTTAATACGATATAGTACCTACGACAAAGTTCCAATTGTTGTTTATCTTTTAAAAGAATAATTTTAATTGTAAAAATAAAAAATATTTTCAATGAATAAACTCCTGAGAAAAAAGTTTATTTCAAAGCCAAGTAGCATTATACTGCTCTTACAATTTGCTTAGGCGTTTGTTTGACAGTTTTATTATTTTTTTTTTTACTAAATATTGAATTAGGCATTTGTCTCCCATCTCACCTGATGGTAAGTGACGATGAAGACGAGGATGTTACATGCCTATCCAAGAGATACCCATTTATTCTACTTTTGAATGTCCCGGGACTGTACTTGTTTGGGAATATAGACGCAGGCAGTTCATTCCACACCTTAGCTACTCGAACCAAAAAGGAACTGTCAAAGCGTTTAGTTCGACTCTTTGGTATTCCAATGTATGGAGGGTTATTCTACATTGAATTTGTTTTAATTTACCTTTGCCTAAAAATTAAGTGCAAAACCAAAATATTAAAACATACATACATATTATCACGTCTATTTCCCTTACGGGGTAGACAGAGCCTAACCTCCATAATAAAACTGTCAAACAAACGCCTAAGCAAATTGTAAGAGCAGTATAATGCTACTTGGCTTTGAAATTCACTTTTTCCTCAGGAGCTTATTCGTTGAAAATATTTTTTATTTTTACAATTAAAATTATTCTTTTACAAGATAAACAACAATCGGAACTTTGTCGTACTATATCGTATTAAAGTTTGTTGAGTTCGGCTTACGACGACGGCATGTGTTTTTTAAGAACTGAATTGTGCTCCCGCCATTTTGATATCATAATAGCGGGACCACTTTCTTTGTTGAATATCTTGAAATCTTGAGTGTACAATTTTATTATGTAAGTATAAAATAGCACTTATATGGTACTACATCCTAGTCACATCATATTCGCAAAACCGGGTGGGGTCCCGTCATCTTGACGTTCACAACAAAACTGTTTCACTTACATATTTTAGTCGCAAAATAAATAAATAATATATAATAAATATATACCAGACAGTTTGACCAGCTACGTGGCGCAGCGGTCAACACGCCAGCCTGCGACACGGAGTGCCCGGGTTCGATCCCCGGCCAGGTCAAGATGGAAAATGATCTTTTTCAGATTGGCCTGGGTCTTGGATGTGTATCTATATATGTATTTGTTATAAAATATAGTATCGTTGAGTTAGTATCCCATAACACAAGTCTCGAACTTACCTTGGGACTAGCTTAATTAGAATTTTTTTAAATATATAGATACACATCCAAGACCCAGGCCAATCTGAAAAAGATCATTTTCCATTTTGACCTGGCCGGGGATCGAACCCGGTCACTCCGTGTCGCAGGCTGGCGTGTTGACCGCTGCGCCACGGAGCTAGTCAAAAATGCCGACAGTTTCTGCCTAGTCAGTATTTTATTTTTGGAAGGACTATGTAGCTAGCTCCAAGTGAGCTTTCGCTACTTCACCGGGCGTTTGAGGCGAGGGCAGAGTGCCCTCCACCTTTATAGACAACATCACCATAGGGCCCCCAGGAGGGACGGACCTCGGCTTTGGGCGTTGCCTGTGTGCGCAAGGCTTGGAGAGACAGCAAACTCTCATATTGCCTGATGGGCCGCGTATACGTGCATGCAAGCCTGAAGGGTCAATCTGAGAATCAAGCTTAATCAGTAGGCCATCTCCAGTGCTAAAGACGTCCCGGCGCGACCGACAGATAATCACTTATATGAGTTTAAATGTCGGCAATTTTTGAGTGATAAAAATGGTATCTCGCTTAAATTTTAATAATATTAGTTTGACGTTTCTCTCTCCATCTCGGACCCTAAGCGTAGATGGTGTGGTAGAGGTGATCCCAGTGTCCGGGGCACTGCAGGAAGTACTTGCGGCAGGCGACGCTGAAGCGCCGCTTGTAGTCGGCCGGAGACACCACCGTGGGCTGACCTGACCCAAGGTTCTTCTTCACCAGGTGCTCCAGCTTCTTGTCCCACGTGAACGTGCGGATGTAATCTGCGGAGGGAACAGGGTGAATTTAAACAAACGAAAGCAAGCCTTTTTTCAAGACAAAATAAATTAAAACGGCGACAACCCTGACAATATCCATCAATTAAAATGCCTAAACATTTTAATAATACATACATGGAACCTGAAACCATAAAACTGTTTTTAGACAGTCGTGGAGAGTAAATTACAATTTTTCAATTATATTTTAGTGGCAAAGAACAACAATTATCCTTTTTTCATCAGCAAGTATCAACAAAATCACCATCGCCGCAAAATCAGTGTCGCGCAAGGAATTTCTTAGTTTCTCGATATTTCTCACCTATAACACCCAGGACTAATGTTCGTTCATCATTCCCCATCAACAAGGAATAATCCATGACAGCTTGTTGTGCGAGGTAGCTAGTGTCACGCTCGATGCACGCTCACACTACAAGCTGTTTCTACAGTTTCTCATCGTTTCTCACCTATCACGCCCAGCACAAGTGTTCTGTCATCAATGCCCAGCAGCAGCGAGTAGTCCATGACGGCGTGCTGCGCGAGAAAGCTAGTGTCGCGCTCGATGCTCGCCCACACCACGCTGCCCACGAGCGACTGCACGTACAGCTGCGTGTCCCAGCGCACTGCAACCAAGGTATATATAATATATATGTATATAATTCAATGCATTGACCACTACAATAAAAAGTTTCTTTAATGCTGTACCACAACATAATTTATAATTCATCTATTCTAATTTGTATTTATTTGTAATTTTAAATTCTGTATTTACTGTGAGCTAATAAATTTATGTGCATCCTGTGTTCGCACTTAGAAGGTTGTTCTAACGTTATATAAAGTCTGTATGATTTGTTCAAATAAAAATGTAACAACCAGTTTGCGAACCAAATAAAAAAATAAAATAAAAATATGCGTCTGCGTTTCTCGCGCTTGAAGGTAACCCTTCAGGCGCGAGAAACGCAGACAATGTATTTTCTATTGTTATGCGTCCTCATTGGATCGCTTGGTGGTTGAGGTCATAACATTCATTTCGCATTGGTATTACTAGTAGAAACTAGAAACAGTATGTCATCATCATCATAATCAGTCCCGGCTGCCATCTGGTAGTCGTTAAAGGAACCACGTCAGAGGCCGAGAGGCGGTTCCGAAGAACTCTGACACCAGGGTGTGCATGGTCGATTGACCGTGACACCTACTCGAAATGATGATGATGATGAGTCTCCACTGCAGGAGCATGACCCTCTCTGTACCACCGGAGCCATACTTGGCCAGAGCAGACAGAGAATTTGGCCTACACTCTCCTCGCTGTCCAGACGGGTTGAAGAGGTCTCATTGATGTTTATGAGCTTTGTTTAGCTTGTATTTCCTAAGTCGCCTCTTACGACCTCCATGGAATCTGAAAACCACACGGCTAATATACCTCACGTTAGTTTTAATCTTTAACCACACGCCGTTTATACATGGGGAAATTTTGATCGTTCTGGACCCTTAAAGGGATGATTCAGCCCGTCGATATAAACAACTTTTGCCATGGAACCAATGCTGGAAAATCTAAACAATTTTTGACGTTCCCATACAAATTGACCGGGCCGCCGAAATTTTTTGTATGGAACTGCCCATTTTCTTTTTGGGTTCCCAGCATTGGTCCCATAAGAAAAGTTGTTCATATTGACGGTCTGAATCACCCCTTCAACGGTCCCCCAAGGGTCCAGAACGATCAAAATTTCACCGTGTATTTTAAGTAGCTTTTGAGAGAGGTTGAAAATGGGGGAACGATCAAAATTTCACCGTGATTTTAAGTAGCTTTTGAGAGAGGTTGAAAGTGGGGGACTCACAGTTAAGCAGGTTCTCGTCCATGAGCACGGACAGCGGCTGCGTGTCGGTGGTGAGGCGATGGCGGCTGGAGCCCTTGAGGTCGAACCGCTTGGCGCGCGCCGAGCACGAGTACCAGATGTTCTCCATCACCAGGACTCCGTTGCCCGCGCCGCCCACGCTGTACACGCCTAAGATGCGAGCTAGAAACGTTGAAAACCATATCACTTTTAATCCCCAACGAAAAATTTATGTACGTCCAATAAAACATGTTAAACTCATCATCATCATCAGGTAAGTACCACCGGGGTCCAGTGGCTAAGGCGTTTGCCTGTTAACCCGGGAATCGTGGGTTCGATTCTCACGGGAAGCTTACTTTGTTTTTCCAGTTTAGTTAGGACATTGCGGGCTTGATTCACCTGATTGTCTGATAATAAAGATGATTCCGTGCTTCGGAAGGCACTTCAAGCCGTTGGTTCCGGCTTCCATCTGGTAGTCGTTAAAGGAAGCACGTCAGAGGTCGAGAGGCGGTTCCGAAGAACTCTGACACCAGGGTGTGCATAGTCGATTGACCGTGACACCTACACGAAATGATGATGATCGTCATCAGGTCTTTTTAGTCTCTTTATTTCTTTCTTTATTTCTTTATTTCTTTATTATCACAATACTCACAGTACTTACAGTTTCCCAACGCGTACTGTGAGTTAGGGAAAATCACAAAGACATATGAGATAAACACATGACACAGACATTAACAAAAAACACTTCTATATCGAAAAAAATATCGACGTTTGGTACATAAGCAATCAGAGCATTGAGTAGTGCCACAGCCTGGCTGGTGGGCGCGTGCTGCGCGGTGTGGGAGCGCGCCGCGGTCGGCACGAGCAGCGGACGGTTACGTAACTGCTTGAACACAGACGGGGCATAAAAACGACACCTAGCCAGAGCTAATGGGTTGTCAATTTTCCCATTTAGGAGCAAATAATAATGCGTTAGTATGGCACATTTGCGCCTAAGCTCTAAGGAGTTTAAACCTACCATTCCTGATACAAACAGAGACGGATATAAAAAAGGATAAAAACCATAAAGCTTTTTATATAACGATCGAGCAAATCTCTTCTGCACACGTTCCAGCATTATGTTGTATTTGGCTTCGTGCGGAGACCAGACTACAGAATTATATTCCAGAATGCTGCGGACGAAAGAAAAATACAACGTAGTTATAACATCTCGATCCTGAAACTGATAAGACTGTCTCATTACAAAACCTAAAGCTTTATATGCGCGCTTGCAAGCTTCGGTAATGTGGTCGTTCATCGTCATCTTGGAGTCGAGAGTAACACCTAGATCTCGTATTTGTGTGACACGTTGCAAGGGTGCACCGGCAATAGTGTATGGGTGAATTTAGCGTTGAAAAAAGCGGGAAAATTCCCCGTTTTTTTTTAAAGTCCTTCGTTTTTTCCCAGTTACACTCGAAAGTTTCAAGAAAAATATATATGGAATTTTTCATGTTTTTTATCAATAAAACGAAAAAAAACAGGAAACTTTGAAAGAAACGGAAAAGTATTGATGTTTTTTTCACGTAATATTTTTATTATGTTTTGGAGTGTACAATGATTTGTTTTTGTTGTCATCCGTTCCGGCTTACATTTAGTTCATATCACGCACGCGTAACTACTATACTGTATGTAACTATACATATAGTAATAAAAACTTGATTATTTCAATCGTTTCTTTCAAACTGTCTGATATTTTCTGAAAAATTCCGATTGTATTTTCCCGCAATATTTCAATACAACAAACTAATAAAACGGTAAAAAACCATATATGGTTTCTTTCACTGAAAAAAACAATTTGTTTTTTTCGGAATTTTCAACGCTAGGTGAATTCCGCTATCCGCAATCCGCTATTTCACCTTTTCCGCCCAGGCAGAGGTACAGTAGATGCCATCTTTGTCGTAAGACAAATCCAAGAGAAGAGTCTAGAACAGCACCGACCTCTGCATATGTGTTTTGTTGATTTAGAAAAAGCCTTCGACAGAGTACCGCGAGCAGCCCTGTGGATTGTGCTAAAGAAAGCTGGCTGTCCTGAAAAGTTAATAAACTTAATACGCCAGTTTCATGAAAACATGATGGTGAAAGTTCGGCATGAAAATGACTTTTCAGACCCAATCCCTGTAACCAGTGGCGTGAAGCAGGGCTGTGTCTTGGCTCCTACTTTGTTCTCCTTATATTTTGCTTCTGTTATGCGAGATGCGGTTAATATTTGTAATAATTAAATTGAAATCAACTCGAGGACAGACAAAAGTATTTTCGATATTTCCCGTCTTAGAGTTAAGCGACTAGTCACCAGGATCCCTATTCAAGACATTCTATACGCAGATGATGTTTGCCTTATGGCCGATTCAATGGAATGTCTTCAAGCTTATGTGAACTCTCTACACACGTCATGCCGCAAGTTTGGCCTTGTTATAAGCACTAGCAAAACGCAGATTTTAAAACAACCTACACGAGGGGGTCGCGGTGACCAATCTTCTGTTACCTTGGATGGCTGTGTGTTGGAAGAAGTTCCAAACTTCAAATACTTAGGCAGCAGATTAAGATGCGATAATACATTAGCATCGGAGATACCAGCTCGAATAGCAGGTGCTGCAGCTGCCTTTGGTAAGCTTAGAGCCCGTGTTTGGAATTCTCACGACCTCAATTTGCAAACAAAACTGTTAGTTTACAAAGCAATTGTACTGCCTACTTTGTTGTATGCCGCGGAGACTTGGTGCTGTTACAAAACAGATATTAAGAAATTAGACACCTTTCATCTCAAATGTCTAAGGTCCATTCTGCGGATCAAGTGGCAGGACCGAATACCAAACACTGTAGTTTTACGTCGTGCTGGTATGTCTGGTATAGAAGCGCTTATTATAAAGCACCAACTAAGATGGAGCGGTCACGTATTACGTATGAATGATAACAGACTTCCAAAGGCAGTCTTTTATTCGGAACTGTCAAACGGAAAGCGCAAGCAAGGCGGCCAATACTTACGGTATAAAGACGTGCTTAAACGTAATCTCGTGGCTTGTAACATACCAACTGAAAGCTGGGAGGTTCGCGCTCGTTTCAGACCGGAATGGCGACAAACTATTCATGAGAACGTTGAAAGTTTTGAAACTAAGCGTCTAAAAGACCTTGACCTAAAGCGCCAAATACGGAAGACCAAGCCAAAAATCTCCTACACTTACACTACCAACTCAACAGGACAGTTATACTGTGCGTCTTGTGAACGAATTTTTAAGACTAGGTTCGGTTTTGCTAGTCACATCAGAGCTCACCGGAACAAAGACCAAAATTAATTAAATTAATTAATAATTAGAAGAAGCGAATAGGAGTCGCCGTCGCCGGATACGGTGTGGACATAATGATGATGATGATGGGTGAATTATGGGAGAATGTGATCGCGTAAATGTGATGACTTTGCATTTGGAGATATTAAAATCTAACGAATTCTCCTCAGCCCATTGGACCACTCTATCTATGTCGCGCTGCAAAGCATCACAATCCTGATCTGAACCAATACCTACAAAAAGCTTAAGGTCATCCGCAAACATAAGACACTGTGCCTCTATGATCACCTCGGGCAAGTCGTTGATCATCAAAAGGAACTGAGTTGGGCCAAGCGTACTCCCCTGACTTACCCCAGAAGAGGTCAAATAGGGGTCCGAATGAAAGCCAGACAACTGTACATACTGCATTCTGTTCGAAAAATAATTTTCAAAAAAAAGTTGAAGTTTCGGAGTAAAGCCTATGATTGATAACTTTGCCAAAAGTTTGCTAATATGGACTCGATCGAAAGCTTTTTTAAAGTCAAAATATGCAGCATCTACTTGCTGATCCTCATCCATGTGAGTGGCCACATAATCGACAAAATTAATAAGGTTGGTGGTTGTCGACCTCCCAGCCCTAAACCCATGCTGACAGTCACTAAGGAGTGGTTGTACCTGCTGAATTATTTGGCGGTTCAAGATGGATTCAAAAATCTTGTCTAAGGCTGAAAGAACAGCAATGGGTCTGTGGTTTTCGATCTGACTTTTTGAGCCTTCCTTAGGTATCGGTATGACTTTTGATATTTTCCACAGGGCAGGATATGTAAAGAGGTTGCTTAAACAACTCGATACAATCCTTTATCAAGAATGAAGGGATACCGTCAGGACCAATGGAGGAGTGGCTTTTCAGACGTTTAACTGCAGTAATAACATCCTCCACAGTTACACTATGAATATGGATGCGAGAAGAGCTAGGTGGCGATTGCTTATTTAGCTTCGAATTAATCGGCTGATCTGAAAAAAAAAACGGACGGAAAAAAATTTGCAAAAGAGTTTGCCGCTTTTAAACCACTAACACTTTCACCTTTGTATTCAAAAGAGTTGCTGTGATTTTTTGAGGAACGCTCACTTTTAATAAACCTCCAAAAATTCTTAGGATCCTTTTTTATATCCGTTTCTATCTGTTGTAAATAATTACTATATTCAGATTTAATTAATTCTTTTACTTTCCATCTATAAAATTTAAACAACTCCCTATCGTATTCATGTCCTAATTGTTTATATTTTTTTAGGTGGTAGTATTTTTGTCGTATTTTATTTATAATATTTATTGTATACCATGTAGGATAATGATACTTGCGAGTGAGCTTATTCTGTGTATTTTTTTCTGGTACACAACTCGAAAAGCAGGAATATAAGTTATTGTAAAAAATATCTAGTGCGTCGTCCACATTTATAGACCTTAAAACATCTTGCCAATCTATGTGCATAATTGACTCGTATAACACATGAAAGTTGGCTTTCTTAAAATTCCATTGCGGAAACCAATTATTATCATACGATTCGTAATCGTGTGTGGGTAGCGTCTCGAACACTGCATCGTCGCCTGACCGCGGAACGCGTAGCCATAAGCCTAGTGCCGGGTGATGCGGGTCCGCCCGGACTACAGGTTCGATGTCATAATACATTTGCACACATTCATCACTTAAAGAGCTCAATACCAGGTCTAATATGTTGCCATGGTCGTTTCTTAGATTGTTAAACTGTTTTATTTTACAATAAGCCAGTAGATATGAAAATTGTAACAATACATTCTCACTGCACGAATTAAGATTAAAATCTCCAATTATTAATAAATCAGATTTTGAATATTTGGCAGCTGTGTTTTCTAATACTGCAAAGGTTTTCAAATATTTTATGTCTGGACTACCCGGGGGAATATACACGACACATAGGATAATAGTTATATGCTTTAAATGCACACGAGCAATGAGAACTTCGATGTCTTCTGAGCATCCGTCGATGTCAGTAATCCGTTCTAATAAATATTGTGAACGCACAGCCAGTAAAATACCACCCCAACCCACATCGAGTGGCCTGTCCTTACGTAACACATTATAACCGAGAGGAAAAATTTCAGAGTCATGAATACTACTAATAAGGAATGTTTCTGTGAATACAAATATATCAGATTCATCGCTCATAATTTCTTCTTTGCATTTCTTCAATTTAGTGCGGAGCCCCCTTACATTCTGATAAAAAATTGAAAAGCACTTAAGTTGGTTTGGTTTTCTCATTTTCTTTGCGAAACCCACTTCGCCAAGGCTTTACGTGGACGCCCTCAGCCCACATCTCAGGAGTCATGTACTTATCTACATTCTTTGTGGGTACAGATAACTTAAATGACGCATAATCCCCGCGGGATTTTAGTGCCTCAGCTGTACAGATGTCCTCCGGGAAAGACGTTTTCAAATGCTTTAATACTTGATCAGCTGTAGTTCCTATCTTAACGTAGAACAAATGCAGATATGATTTTCTATCCGCTGCAATAATTACATTGTTGGGACTCGACCTGGCCGTACCACGAACAACATTGCGAAACGAGTTTCGATTACGCGGACGCCTCACTGATGTCCAGTCATCCTCATTTTCGCAGAGATCCGTCGCTTCTGTCGACAAAAGTGGAGACACCGGAGCAAGCTGCACATTGCCTGCGACGGGAAAAGATAACGGCATAGTCGAAGTCGCATTATCGTTTGTCATCACCGCAGTTTGCGTAACAGGCGCAGGTAGAGGGCACGTAGTAGTGGCGCTGTCCTTAGTCGACGTCGCGTTGTCATCTACGGGTCTCCTTTGCAGTTTGCGCGTGACGATAGCTGACGACGCACGGAGGCGGGCCGCTCTTATTGGTCGGGGGCTCTCTTCCAACGTCGAGATACCCTCAACTTCGCTGTTGGAAATTGGTTGAGACTCAGCTTGTACCAATTTTTTAATAAGGCTATTTTGTTCTTGCACTATCTTCTCGAGCGACGACACTTTGTTTAACAACGAGTGCACCACTTTAGTTAAGTCGCGTATAGCTGTATCAGAAGATTTAGCCGACATATCGATTATTAATCGCGGATTTACACAGAGCTTTGCGTATAAGCTGTTGCCTCGTCAACAGTGCGCGCTATACCAATACTCTACTGCATAAGCATAGCATGACCCTCTCTGTTGTACCGGATATACCATACTTGGCCAGAGCAGACAGAGGATTACTACACTCTCTTCGCTGGCCGGACGGTTTGGAGTGGTCTCATTGATGTTTATGAGCTTGTTTAGTATTTCCTTCTATAGCATCTACTCAAACATAGATTTTCTGTGAGAGTGTGGTACTTACGGACGAGCCGGCCCATTTATGCTGCTAGCAAAAATGAAGTTCGCCGGGAGCGTAGCTCTACCACAGCTAAAATAAATGATACATGGTGTATGGAGTCACCTAGCAGACTAGGTAGCTTGGCGTGGTGGCAGGTGGTGACGTAGCTGAAGTAGTGCGGCGCGAACTCCAGGAACTGTTGCCACTCTGGCTTCGTCATCTCCTTCAGCACGTAGCGGTCGTCTGCGGGCAGGGACGGGACACTTTACTATCATTACAACGTACATACATAGTATCACGTCTTTCTTCCTTGCGGGGTAGACAGAGCCCAGGCCTGTAAGACCTAAAAGCCACGTTTGGCATGTTGGTGGGCGTTAGGTAAAAAGTGGAATCAAAAATATCATTACAAGCTTTTATTTTGCATGTTTGTCTGTAATCAAATCTTGCAAGTTAAATTTCATCCACTTCCCGGTTACCGATTGAGCTGAAATTTTGCATATATGCGTTAATTGGATGACAATATAATATTATGGAATCGTTGCGCTGGTCTGATGATGGAGTCCGACTCCATCATCAGACCAGGTGGCCATAGGAACTCTGAAACTTAACAAGGTACACCAATCTTGTTTGGGGTTTGGGCTCATTTGATTTGTCTGGGATAATAATATATACAGTGTGGATTTGTTTATAATATGAGCTTGTCACAAATATGTATTTTTTGCAAAACAACTCGTTTACATTTTAAGGTGAAATGTTGTAGGATATACCTGAAATATCTAGTTGTATGCAAATATTGTCAATTCTGCGTGAAGACTGTGAAGGGAGCAGTCTTGAACGTTGGTTCGACACTATTATCCTTACTAATATTATAAATGCGAAAGTGAGTTTGTTTATTTGTTACGCTTTCACGCCGTAACTACTGAACCGATCTTCATGAAATTTTGCATACAAGTACTCTGGAGTACGGAGAAGGACATAGGCTTTTTTTACCTTTTATCCCGGGAAAAAGTACTATTCCCGAGGGATCGACATTGACGCGGGCGGAGCCGCGGGCGAAAGCTAGTAATATATATAGCTTTCAGATATTTATCGACACAACTCAGACGTTTGTCCAATTTGTTGAATCTGTCGTGTTGCTTCTTTATGATTTTTGTTTAAAATGTGTGAAGAATCGGTAAGAACTTTATGAAGAAATATGAGAAAATATCGCCCTCATAATTGTTTGCATACATCCTAACTTAATATTATAAACTAATCTTAATATTTTAAATGCGCAAGTGAAGTTATATGTTAGTTTGTTATGCCTTCACGCCCTATCTGCAGAACCAATCGGCATAAAATTTAGAATCCTTCTCTATACCCTAGACAACGGGTATGCAAATACATTTTTTTTTTTTTTTTACTAAATATTGAATTAGGCATTTGTCTCCCATCTCACCTGATGGTAAGTTACATTACTAACTAAATACATTTTTATTCCGGGAAAAAGTGCTATTATAAAGTTCTTAAAGTTCTCTTATCGCACATCATCATCAGGTCTTTTTAGTCTCCACTGCAGGAGCATGACCCTCTCTGTACTACCGGAGCCATACTTGGCCAGAGCAGACAGAGGATTTGGCCTGCACTCTCCTCGCTGGCCAGACGGGTTGGAGAGGTTTATCTTATCGTACAGTCTAAAAGTAATGTGTGTGTGTTACCCTCAGTTTTGCAGAAAGTGGAGCCGGACTTCCCCCCCTTGGCGGCCCACGGCACGCAGTGTGCCAGCGAGCGCACGAAGCCCTCCTCTATGTCACACAGCCGGTTGTCTGCAACAGGCGTACATCATGTTTACACGGTCGAAGCGACCTGAGCTATTGTGGCGAGCCAACAGGCGAGTTTTCTTCTTCTATCGAGTCGTAAAATGGCTATACAGCGTGTAAATTGACCCTCGACATTCCCTTTACGGGGTGACTCAGCCCATCAATATGAACAACTTTTCCTTTGGGAACAACGCTGGGAACTCGAAAAAAAATTCGACATTCCCATACAAACTGGTCGGGCGGCGGGACTCTTTTGTATGGAAATGACGAAATTTTTTTTGAGTTCCCAGCATTGTTGCCATAGAAAAAGTTGTTCATATTGATGGGCTGAGTCACCCCGTAAAGGGAATGTCGAGGGTCAATTTACACTCTGTATATACATTTTAAATAAGTTTTGACCAGTGCTTTGCTACCATGATTGTCTGTTCGTTTGCCTCATTCAGATCCCGCTGGGAGCAAGAAGCTGGACTTTCTGAGCACACCAAGAGGTGATCCATAGATTGAATAGCACCGCAGTCGCACTCACTATTGTTGGAGAAACCCCACCTGACTGTTTTCGTGACATCAACAGGCAAGTCACTCGCCATTACCACTACACATCAACAAACACATTAGAAGTGTTATCACGCATGATTTCTATGAAAACCAGCGTCGCCTCATTTCAAGCATCTAACGCAGCACAATTGAGAAGAGACCTGTGGGTAGAGACTCCTCCTTTGGTCAAAGTTTCACTAGAACTTCTCACTTTACACGTTAGAATAGCACACGTAGGCATTTCTCGATATTTTTGTAACATGAATCTCACTTTTAACTTTGACGATCGCGGGACAAACTACTTAGGTGATTCGAGTGAGTTGATCGAGCGCATTGCGGCGCGCGTGCCACGCCCGTTGCCATTTCTAATGTCTTTGTTGTTCTGTGGTTACAACGCAGCATAGCAACCACTACGTCACCAATCGCACATCATCATCAATTGAGTTAGTATCCCATAACACACTACGTCACCAATCGCACATCATCATCAATTGAGTTAGTATCCCATAACACAAGTCTCGAACTTACCTTAGGGCTAGCTCAATCTGTGTGATTTGTCCCTATATATTTATTTATTTAATCATACGATGAGTCATCGCTTTGTACACGAATCTTCAAGCTCCGCGCGCACACTACGACGCTACGCAAGCTCCGCCTACTGCGATAAGCGGCCAATGAACGCGCATCATGGCCAACGCTGCATCATTTGTTTTCGCTAGGCTACCATCTCGCGAACCTTAATTATTCAATCAATCTATCAATCATCTTTATTGTGGATCATAGGTTAGATTACAGTAGGTGGAGTTACATGATTAAAATATTAGTTACACTATGTCCTACCGCTAGGGTTTACAATAATTATTTATGAATATAATTAGTTACATATATTCAATAATTAATTTTTGGAAGTAATTCTAATCTACAAAATATAATATTATTATTAATTTCTTTAATGTATAAAATGTTACAATTTGTAAAGAAATACACTTCGAATACATCTCTAGTCGTATTATTTTTTATTTTACGCCCTAATTAATTTTCTCATTAAATAGTAAGTGTTAGGACTGATAGCTAGTTAGGCACTCAGGTTATCTAGGATACCTACACATAGGTCCTGTTCGGATGGACGTATGTAGGAGTTCTTACTACAACTTAAGTTGAGGACAATTAGATAACATTATATAAGTTTTACTTACCTTATACTTTCATTGTGAAGAGAAAATAAACATTATTATTATTATAGTTCTTGGCGGGAATTTCGGCGGACTGCACAGTTTTTGTTTTGGATTGTTTTGCAAATTGCTTCTAATGGAAGTAATGGACTTTATAATGTGAAATTGGTGTAATTTGGTGTTATAAATGCCCATATTTATGAACTAAACAAAACTGTGTAGAATAACTAAAATAAAGTGTCATGGTGCGGCTGTAGTGAGATTTACATTGCGGGTTAGGTGGTCGCTCGCCTTACTGCGTCGTCTGTTATCAAACCAGTGGAATCGTGGGAATTGTCGCCAGGGGCTCCATTGAATTAACGAAATTAATTACACCACCATTTCGTTGATAACACGTAGAAAAATATGAAGGGCAAAAAGGCATAGAAAGCCAAATGACGTGAAACAAATATGAAAAAAAAACGGACGTATGTATGTCCTACAAGTGCGGCCCAACAATGGTAGAAACCAAGGCATTCGACACACGAAAAACACACTTTAACTCACTTTCTCCTTTAGGAGCATCTTCACAGCTACATTTATCCCCCGCAGCGCGGTCGTGCTGTTTGGCGAACTCGTCCGTGATGTGCGGGTTCGCATTCAGCGGCGCCACTAACATGTGGCGCAGCTTTTGGAACTGTTGCGCGTAGTACACGCGACAGAGAAGACCGTCCTGTAATAATAATAAAAAATACAACTAATTTTAAAATACTCTTATTAAATTAAGAATCACCGTATTTTATTTTATTTCTTAATAATAAGAGTTGTTGATTTTTATTAGTTGATTTTCAAATTGATTGTAAAATACCTCTTAGTATAAAAGTATTTAAAAGTTTTGATGAAAAAGAAACCTCCCAAACATATGTACATACTAGCTGTTGCCCGCGACTTCGTCCGCGGCAATTTCTGTTATTGATTAATTAGTATAGAATAGACGAATAATTTTCCCCGTTCCGTTTTAAAATCATTTTTTATTGATGCTTCGCTCCTATTGGTCGCAGCTTGATGTTTTATACCATAAAGCCTTCCTCTATAAATGGACTATCCTACACAAAAAGAATTTTCCAATTTGAACCAGTAGTAGGAAGTGAGGATACCTTGAGCAAAACTTCGAAGTGGTCGTTGGACTTGGCCGCCTTGTTGGGTTTCTCTCCGTCAGTCTTGTCTTTGGACGTGCTCCCGCTGTCGATGTCTTCGGACTCCGGTTGTGCGCTGAAATATATGCTTCATATAATTGGTGTCCGCCCGAAGAACCATCATGAAAAGTTTTTAAAATCTCGCTTATCTTCGCTCTGGGGACAACCAATTGTAGATGGCAATCTTTACCTTTAGGACTTTCCCATTTCCGGTAGAGTAGTCCATCGTGTAGTATCAGGCTGTCCCATTGCACCCAAAGACTCTTTGTAGCCGTACTGTATTTGGCCACTTCTGACCATTTCCACTACTTAGCCAATTTAATAGTGGTTGAAAGTCTTTATCGTCTTTCTGAGCCTTTTCCATGGCGTCGTTAGTCCAATTTTCATCTATGGAATCAGTACATATTTCATGTTTCTCTGATATTTAAAATAACGTTGATAGTGCTCTTTATAGGAGTTTCTATAAATTTAGTGAAATATGGAACAACAGGGGATCGGACTAAAAAAACAATTATGTCCGTCGTATGGATTATTCAAAATGGGATATGGTGGATATTTTCTTCGACGGGGTTTCAACGCGCGGTAGCTCAAATGGCAGAGCATAGTTTGTACAGAGACCTAAGGTCGCAGGTCCAAACCCCGCCCGCGTGAACTTTTGTCACCATATTTTAATTCTTAATTTAATTAAATATATCATAGTGTCTTACCTTTGCCTCAGTGAACGTTGGTAAGCCACCGAGGCCAGTGTAGCGGCGATGACAGAGCCTATCTCCCCGGCCGCCACCACAATCGGCACCGCGCCGCCCGATATTATGATACCGCTCTGCGAAAAATCTATGTCTCAAACAAGTCTTATGGCCGTATATTCTGTTTACCCCGTATAGGTTTAAGACGTGATAATATGTATGGGAACAGCTTTTTCAATGAAACATGAAAAACCGGCCAAGTATGAGTCGGACTCGCGCACAAAGGGTTCAGTTCCATCCTTACTAATATTATAAATGCGAAAGTGAGTTTGTTTGTTTATTTGTTTGTTTGTTACGCTTTCACGCCGTAACTACTGAACCGATCATCATGAAATTTTGCATACAAGTTCTCTGGAGTGCGGAGAAGGACATGGGCTACCTTTTATCCCGGGAAAAAGTACTATTCCCGAGGGATCGACATTGACGCGGGCGGAGCCGCGGGCGAAAGCTAGTTATCTATAAAAACGGCAAAAAAATAATGTCTGTTGTATGGGATATTTGTTTTATTAACTTATTAATAAAACAAATGTCCCATATTATAACACATTATTATAAACCCTTAAATATTTGTTTTATTTTAATTTAATCATTTATTTTCAAAGTGAATATATATATATATATCTAAATATACTGTGAATATTTTTAAGCGTCTACCTGTTGCCGTTATCTATTGAGCAAAAACGAGCAAAGAAAATCTAGTTTATTGTATGTAATGGCCCCCTTAAATATTTATTTTATTCTGTTTTCGATTGTTTGTTGTTATATCGCCAACAGAAATACATCATCTGTGAAAATTTCAACTGTCTAGCTATCACGCTTCATGAGATACAGCCTGGTGACAGCCGGACAGACAGACAGACAGACAGACAGACAGACAGACAGACAGCAGAGCCATATTAATAGGGTCCTGTTTTTACCCTTTGGGTGCGGAACCCTTAAAATGACGTTTGAGTAGAAGCTTTATCGCTTCTATGCTTCGTTCGTCGAGTAAGAGCCAGATGCCCATAAGAGTTTAGAGTTTCGCTGCAACAATACACATATGGAGTTACGTGCTAGATTGAACATATATTCATACTACAACTTACAATAAAAAACATTTTCGATTATATTAATGATTTTTTAAATGACAATTTGATGGACTATTATTAATTTGGACGAATAACTTTAGGATTATATACTTAGTACTAGCTTTCGCCCACGGTTCTGC
Organism: Elegia similella; assembly: GCA_947532085.1. Taxonomy (NCBI): domain Eukaryota; kingdom Metazoa; phylum Arthropoda; class Insecta; order Lepidoptera; family Pyralidae; genus Elegia; species Elegia similella. Next base: position 2,442,518 of record OX383939.1, read on the forward strand.
CCGCGTCAATGTCGATCCCTCTGGAATAGTAGCCTATGCATATTCTAAAGATATAACTAGAAAACGACAATGAAGTAGTTTTTTGTTATTCATTTGTTATCACAAAGTGATCTGATCTTCATTATTTACTAGCTTTCGCCCGCGGCTCCGCCTGCGTCAATGTTGATCCCTCGGGAATAGTACTTTTTCTCGGGATAAAAGGTAGCCTATGTCCTTCTCCGTACTCCAGAGAACATGTATGCAAAATTTCATGATGATCGGTACAGTAGTTACGGCGTGAAAGCGTAACAAACAAACGAACTCACATTCGCATTTATAATATTGGTTAGGAGGATGTGTTTCTAACATTATTGTTATCTTAATATTTAATTCTCATGAAAGTTACTTTTTGTCTTAATGAGAATAAAGTTCTGTAAACCAGAGAGTCACAGCGTGTGCCGCCGGACGATATATCTACTTCTGAAGAATTATAATATCTATCATATTATCAAATCTACTCACGAATTTACACGAGAATCGGCTGAGAAATGCGATCCGTAAAGGGGCACAGGCGAACATATTATTATAGAAAGTATTTATGTTTAAGCTAAAGTTTACAAAACGGCGACGCACTCGCGCTTTCCGCTCGTCGTTCATCAACAAAATCCACCTTTAACATACCTAGTAAAATTTTAATTGTAAGTTACGTACCTGGTGCGAAGGCTGGTTGTTGGACAGCAACTGCAACAGAATCTGTCTGACTGTCTTCTTGTCACCTTTCTCCTCATCCTCCTCTGCACATATACCAATTCAAGAATTACATTTAATTTAACCCATAAAATGTTGAGGCATCAAAAATACCGACCGAAAGCGAGTCTGAATCGCAAATGAAGGGTTATGTTCAATTAAAAATGAGTTACGTATGGCGCTCTTTATATTTGATTTTGTTATTTGTTTTTACAATGGCAAAAGATATACACATTCTTTAAAAGTTTAAGTTACAGTTCAATAGTTAGCCCTGGGGCAGACAGACGGACGGACGGACAGCGAAGGCATTTTAAGAGTTCTGTACACAAATGACTTGGGGTCCTTCAAAAGGCGTGTTATCTTAGGCGTGTTAGGCATCTTAAGAGTCGGCAACGCATAAGCACGTCCTCTGGTGTTGCAGATGTCCATGGGCGACGGTGACCACTTTCTATCAGGTGGCTCGTCTGCTCGTTTGCCGTCAAATATACATTAAAAAAAATGATAAATTTGTGTACGGAACTCTAATACCGAACCTATTATTTCAGGATAATACTTTGGAACTCCCGTGACGATTTAGAAAATGATATTTACTAAGCAGACACAGATTTAAAAAAAAAAAATATAACCTACTGTTTCATTAAAAACAATTTATTAAATACATACCTGTTGAAGCATGTTCTTTCTCGACTTCCTTCGAGCTATCTGTGAACATGTAAGTGGTACCTACATTATTTATATAGTACCCGTTCAATTAAAGGTCAAAAATTCAAAATAATAAATTATAGACAAATAAATTACCTTCTGCGCCTTCGCCTGCGGAATCTTCTAGATCGGACTTTTCTTTCTCTTTTTCTTCAACTGTAAAAGAATAATAAAATAAATAATAAATATATACGAACAAATCACACAGATTGAGCTAGCCCCGAAGTAAGTCACAGGCTTGTGTTATGAGATACTAACTCAACTTAAAAATAAACTAGCGACCCGCCCCGGGTTCGCACGGGTGCTATAAATTATACATATAAACCTTCCTCTTGAATCACTCTATCTATTAAAAAAAACGCATCAGAATCCGTTGCGTAGTTTTAAAGATCAAAGCATGCGGTAAGCGACTTTGTTTTATACCATGTGAATCACATGGTATAAAACAAAGTCGCTTACCGCACATGATGTGATACATATAAATAAACATACAAGACCCAGGTCAATCTCAAAAGTTAATTTTACATCTTGACCTGACCGGGGATCGAACCCGGGACCTGATAACCACTAGGCCCCAGAGCTCGTCATGCTAATATAATTATTAATTAGCCCTTAATAAAGCCGCAGAAACCTATCGTCATCATCATCAGGTCCTTTTTAGTCTCCACTACAGGAGCACGACCCTCTCTGTACTACTAGGGCCATACTTGACCAGCCAGAGCAGAGCAGCCAGAGGACTTGGCCTACACTCTCCGCGCTGGCCAGACGGGTTGGAGAGGTCTCTTAGATGTTTATAAGCTTTGTTTAGCTTGTATTTCCAAAGTCGCCTTCTACGACATCCACGGGAAGACTTAGAGTGGTCCTATTCTACTCTGCCGGATACCACACGGCTAACTAGCAGAACGGCAGAAACCTATATGCAACATCTATTTGCATCTTAACTGCATAAGTTTTAAGTTATCATGCCAGCGGTAAGAAGTCCACTTCTGGACAAAGGCCTCTCCCAAGAATTATTCGTTCCATGGGAAGATATTGCCATACTCACCACGTTTGGCAGGCGGGTTGGCGAGCGCAGTTTCTTTGGCTTCTTGTGCTTCCGATGCTGCTGGCCATCGGAAGCATTTTTAGCTGGTGAGGGATAGTCATTTGTTGGATTTAGGAAGGGAATGAAGGTATTGGGATACTACTCACTGGGATGAATGGGAAGAAAGCAACTTTGACTAGCTCCGTGGCGCAGCGGTCAACACGCCAGCCTGCGACACGGAGTGACCGGGTTCGATCCCCGGCCAGGTCAAGATGGAAAATGATCTTTTTCAGATTGGCCTGGGTCTTGGATGTGTATCTATATATGTATTTGTTATAAAAATATAGTATCGTTGAGTTAGTATCCCATAACACAAGTCTCGAACTTACTTTGGGGCTAGCTCAATCTGTGTGATTTGTCCGTATATATTTATTTATTTATTTATTTATTTAACTAGCAGCTCGGGAGGCCGGGCACGCGTACCTGATGCCATACCTGCTCCCACCGGACAGGCAGCAAGAGACGAAGTATGGCAATATGAAGTATATTGCCTAGTCACCACAATCCTTGGGAGAGACTTACGACCAGCAGCATACTGCCTCCGTGGTCCTGTGGTTAAGGCGTTTGCCTGTAGACCCGGGGGTCGTGGGTAAGATTCCCACGGGAAACATGCTTTGTTTAGTTGCCTCCAGTTTGGTTAGGACATTGCAGGCTTACCTCTCCAACCCCTGGCCAGCGTGGAGAGTGTAGGCCAAGTCCTCTGGCTGCTCTGGCCAAGTATGGCCCTAGTAGTACAGAGAGGGTCGTGCACCTGTAGTGGAGACTAAAAAGGACCTGATGATGATGATGATTGCAGGCTTGAATCTCGTGATTGTCTGATAATAAAGATGATTCCGTGCTTCGGAAGGCACGTTAAACAGTTGGTCCCGGCTGCCATCTGGTAGTCGTTAAAGGAACCACGTCAGAGGCCGAAAGGCGATTCCGAAGAACTCTGACACCAGGGTGTGCAATGTGCATGGTCGGTTGACCGTGTCACCTACACGAAATGATGATGATGTATAGCAGTGGACTTATTGTGACTGAAATTATTGTTCAGCAACCTGTAGGTGTAAACATGTCGCCCTCTTAGCGAAATCGGTTGATAACTCATATATAATATACTCTATATATCAATTATATCATATTTAAATAACATATTAATCAGAGACGTCTTTTTTTGTTCTTACCAGTTGTTTCGGGAACGGGTTTGGGCGTTTTCGAGAGCGGGCTAGACCATTTCTCCTGGGCGTCACGCAGCATTTTTTCTCCCGTTATTATGCGGTCTGAAACGCCCCACAGACTGCGCACTACCGCTGTAACAAAGATAGGACGGATGATAAGGAATTAAAAGAAAAAAGAAACTGTCTTTAATTTTTTTCATGTAATTCAAACAATTGGGGCGCAAAATAAGAATCTCAAAATAAAAACAAAATTCATAACCTAGTTCTAAAACTTAGTTCTAGCCGATGTTAAATAGGTTGTACCTAAGTTTAACCACTGATGTGCGGCTGCACCTAGTTCTAGCCGCTATGATGAAGGCTTTACCTAGTTCTAACCTAAGTAGGATACACCTAAGTTTAACCCGGCTGCACCTAGTTGTACCCGGCTAGAACTAGGCGTAGCCGCACTTCGCCTGTTAGCCGTAACATATATACAGTTACAGCCTGTAATTTTACCTTCGACATTGCTTTAAAGGGGTGATTCGGCCCATCAATATGAACAACTATTCATATAGAACCAAATTCGGGAACTCAAAACAAATTTCGACGTTCCCATACAAATTGCCCAAGCGTCTGAACACTTTTATATGGAAATGTCTAATTGTTTTTTTAGTTGAGATATAGCGCACTTAAGGCGTAGGTGCTCGCTACGTCACACTTTGAACAAAATGTACAAAGCCGTCTACGTCATGCAAAATTTCGAATCAAGTATCGATCCATCAGATATTGGAAGCGTATATAGAAAATATACGCTTCCAATATCTGATGGACATAATTTTTTTTTAGAATCCTTATTAAAATATTAGCTTACTCCAAAAATATTATGCATATAACTAGTGATCGACACATGTGTGCATGCGGAGTGTATTTACCTAAACCACAGAATTAATATAAGTACTAACGTACAGAACGGAAACTCCCTGCGTCCCCCGCAACAAGGCATTGCCGCACCTCTCCCCCGTAAATGGAGTGCGATGCGTTGCTGTGAAACAGGGTTAGGTTTTGTTGCACGTCGAATGCGAATATTAGGTTACCGACACGCTTTACAATGAAATACTGTGCTGTGAATCTCTGTCTATCTGCCTCTTGTTTTTATCCTTTTTTTTATCGATTTTTATCACATTTGCCGTAAAGTTTAGCTCCAAACGAGCAATTTATTATATTACAGGACATTATCTAGTGTTTTTAATTGTAAATGAATCAATAGATAACTAATAAACCAGTGGTGAAGAGAAGATATAATACATAACCTCTTATTCGTGAAGTGCTAGTTACTTGTTGATGTGTACGTTCACCTAAAATATAATAATCTTATACGTCATGGTTATCTGATTGTGCCAGTTGCATTGTGTGCGAGATCTACGAATACATTTTTGTTTGTCAGCAAGCTTATTTACTTATTATTGAGATGTATTGTTAGGTAAGTCAATAAATACATACCTACATAAATAAATTAAGATCATCATAAATCTTTCAGAATTGAGAGACATACTCGCAAAATAAATTTGTCGAACTTTAGGTGGCATCACAGGTATATTTAATTTCATTCTTCGGTGTCAACCTTGGTTCTTTAACTCACACATTAGCGTGTGCACGGATGTAAAATTTTGTTTGTAGTAGTACTAGGTATTTATGTCGTCCCGTTTGTATGAAGTGCCATACCTGTGCCTAAACTAGGAGTCAAAAAAGAGGAAATAATACCATCGCTGAAAAGCTCGTGCTCATACATAGCGTAGGTATTATCTACTATCAAGTATTTTTTATGAAGTATTGAATTAGACATTTGTCTTCCATCTTAGCTGATGGTAATTAACGATGAAGACGAAGATGTTACATACCTATCCAAGAGATACCCATTTATTATACTTTTTAATGTCCCGGGACTGAATTTAGGTAAATATAATCCATTAATAAGATCACTATTTTTCATTCACACGATCCAATCTTTGACAAAGAGTTTTGGAAACATTAAGGGGAGGTCGAAATTCCTGTTCTGTAAACTACAAATAAAAATATAACGCTGCCGTATCTGGCCGACATCTTGATTTCCTTCTGCGACGACGCGCTTCTTCCAAACTGAGCTAGGGAATCAACCACGTCAGAGGCCGAGAGGCGGTCCCGAAGAACTCTGACATCAGGGTGTGCATGGTCGATTGACTTGATTCACCTACTCGAAATGATGATTGTCAATATTGGCGAAATTACCCTTCTTTAAATATCTATATGTAAAGCATTTTATTACTCGTCGAATTGTCAGCCGCTGTAAAGAACTTCGTGCCAATAAAACAAGTAAATTTTGCGCATACCTGCGAGTGAGGTGTGCTCGTTGAGGCTGGTAGCTGTGAGTGCTAGGTGTATCTGGTCCATGTGCTGTTTGAAAGACTGGTAGTCTGCGTCTGCCTCACTGTCAGACACGCAGCTGAACGTCTCGTGACCTGGCAAGGGAAACACCAATAAAGAAAACTCGAAACATATCCTCTTTCTTACGTAATGGAATTAAATTGATAACGATCTTAGGTATTTGATTTCCTAAAAAAATCTATTATTACCTATACAAATACTTAATAGATAAATAAAATAGTAATAAAAATAATTAAAAGTAAAAAATGTAAGAACGACTTTACAGTAAGCGGTGATGCTTTATTTCAACTTGATACTACTCAGGGCAATTTAGAGCTAAATCTAGTTAAGGTTTTTTTTTTTAACTCAAAATTCATTTTTCTACATAAGTTCGTTTAGCTGCCCAAAATCTTTTCGCGAACTCGAAATACCAATGAAACCTTTTATTGACACTTTATCACTAAAGAAATTTATTTCACAGTGAGGTTATGGCATGACTGGTTTGGTTCTACATTGTGGCAAATTTTGGTGCCGTGACCAGGATTATATTTACCAAGTGTGACTGATTTGGCTTGACATTAACATCCATTAGGACTATTTCCTTATGGATGTTGCCAATCCATAATAAATAATAAAAATAATAAATGAATAAATATGTATGGACAAATCACACAGATTGAGCTAGCCCCAGTGTAAGTTCGAGACTTGTGTTATGGGATACTAACTCAACGATACTATATTTTATAACAAATACATATATAGATACACATCCAAGACCCAGGCCAATCTGAAAAAGATCATTTTCCATCTTGACCTGGCCGGGGATCGAACCCGGTCACTCCGTGTCGCAGGCTGGCGTGTTGACCGCTGCGCCACGGAGCTAGTCAAGGAAAGGGTCATGTTCATAAGGAAATAGTCCTAATGGATGTTGCTACAATGTCAAGCATTTTAACTATAAGTCAGTAGTCGAGACCTTGCTGTAGCTGAATATAAGAAAAAATGTGTACCTACATGTTTCTTAAACATACCTTTATGCATAAGTTCGTTCAGCTGCTGTATAAGTGCTTCGCGCATTTGCTTGGTGTCGTATCGTGTTGCGATCACTTCTGGGGGCAACTGTATGTCGAAAGTCGAGATCTTGCTATAGCTGAACATTAAAAAAAAACAATTTCGTTAAACATTCTTTTGTTTGGGGATCGGGAAGAAAATTGGATATATTTTAATTGAAAATAGTAGTAAAAATATAATATTTAAAACATCCAATTTTTTGTTTTGGATTATATGTATACAATTATTGTACTAGAAAATGATCACAATACAAGTTAAGTCATGGAATACCCCCCCCCCCCCCCCCATTTTAATCTTTGGACCCAAGTACCAAACACTATAATACGGTTAAAAATATTTGCTTGCTTGCTTTTTGTGTAAGTGGCTAACACTGGTGTCAGATTTTGCAAGCTGCCTAAATGCATCTGACTCAGCTTAACGACCGCCATTCAGTTATGACGGCCGGGACCAACGGCCTAACGTGCTTTCCGAATTATAGACGAGTTCGAGAAACTTTTGTGCTACTTGTGGTCACCCATCCCAGTAGGGACCACGCCTAGAGTTGCTTTACATACGTAAGCGCTTATAATGCGCACGCCAATAGGGCCATCGAGCTTCTCAAATAACATAATCTTACTATCGCTGATCTTGTTATAACTAGGTACTAAGTTCTTGATTTGACGCCTGCTTCCCAGTCGTGACCAAAATTCGAAGCATGAGCAGGAATATAATAAAAGGTAAATTTCTTGACCGCAGCAGGAGCGTTGTGGTTGTATATTACTTTCGGATAATGATATAACCGTAGCCGTGTGGTATCCGGCAGAGTAGAATAGGACCACTCCAAGTCTTCCCGTGGATGTAGTAGAAGGCGACTTAGGAAATACAAGCTAAACAAAACTTATAAACATCTGTGAGACCTTTCCAGCCCGTCTGGCCAGCGTGGAGAGTGTAGGCCAAGTCCTCTGGCTGCTTTGGTAGGAGCTAGCTAGTAGGTAGTTCTGGTCCAAGTATGGCTCTAGTAGTACAGAGAGGGTCATGCTCCTGTAGTGGAGACTAATAATAAATAAATATATACGGACAAATCACACAGATTGAACTAGTCCCAAGGTAAGTTCGAGACTTGTGTTATGGGATACGAACTCAACGATACTATATTTTATAACAAATACATATATAGATAAACATCCAAGACCCAGGCCAATCTGAAAAAGATCATTTTCCATCTTGACCTGGCCGGGGATCGAACCCGGGCACTCCGTGTCGCAGGCTGGCGTGTTAACCACTGCGCCACGGAGCTGTCAATAAGGACCCGACGATGAATGATATAATCATGCGGCCTGACCTGAAGCAGGCGGTGGTGAGTCCCTGCGCGAAGGCGTGGGCCTGCGCGTGCAGCGCGTGCGCGCAGGCTTGTGCGCGCACGTAGCGCGGCGCGGCCACGCGCACGCGCAGGTAGGCGGCCAGCGACAGCGCCAGCGCCGCGCGCCCCACGCGGCTCGCGCGCCCCGACGCCTGGCAGCGCGCGCAGCGCGACCAGAACATCACCTGCCAAGGGGCCTTCATATACAGCTCGGTCGAAACGGTATAACAAACAATGCAATCGTCTACACTAATGATAAATCCTTATCCTTACTAATATTATAAATGCGAAACTGAGTTTGTTTGTTTGTTTGTTACGCTTTCACGCCGTCACTACTGAACCGATCATCATTAAATTTTGCATACAAGTTCTCTGGAGTACAGAGAAGGACATAGGCTACCTTTTATCCCGGGAAAAAGTACTATTCCCGAGGGATCGACATTAGCGCGGGCAGAGCCGCGGGCGAAAGCTAGTGATAAATAAATAATAAAAGTAGTATGTAGGTATCGAAGACAACTACATATTTGAGCCTTTTGGGGTAGAAACAATGGGTCCGTGGGGTTCATCAGCCCATCGTCTCTTTGACTTTCTGTCAAAGAGACTGTGAGATCAGTCTGTTTGACTTTCTGTCAAAGAGACTGATCGAGGTATCCCGCGACCAAAAGGCTGGCAATTACCTGGCTCAAAGGATAAGTATTGCCATCTAACGTGACAATGCTACCAGCCTTTTGGGCACGTTGCCGCAGAATGACGGTTTGCAGGGACTATATAATTTGTAAATAATTATATTTATTAAGTAGTTTTAATTATTATACGTTAATTAGTATTATTTTAGTATAAATATATAGTAAATAATAGAAGCAAAAAATATATATGTATATTTAAAAATGACATAAATCGAATGTTACCCTAAAATATAATAACAAAAAAGAAAAGGACTAGTGTAATACTTACGCAATACTATATAACACAAACTATTCCTCAAATGGACTCAAAATATTATTACTAATAACTATTTTGTAAAGCTCGCTTGCCGTTCCATCTTTATTTCTGCGACGCCCGACAGGGTTCATATTGTACCTATTTAAATTACAGTGCAGTGACTATATTGTAAAAGCTGATGTATTGTACAATATGAAATGCATATAAATAAATTGAAGACTGAGAAAAAGCACGAAATTTTCGATTAGTTAATATGTCAATCCAATAGTCAAAATCGTACAAATTTCAAATTAGTACCTACTTACGTCGCACACATGTAACGATAAGTTCGAATTACTTTTAACGTCTGTAATAATCTTAGATCTACGATTTAGTATAAGAATTCACAATAACTATTGACATCAATTGCTTGCAGCTAAATCTTGAGCCGCCTCCAAAGTTAAATGCAGAAGAAACGGTATTTAAGCTTTTTCTCAAATCGAAGTCAACTTTTTAATTTTAGTAAACTTTAAACGTATGCATAGACTGTGTATGGCATAGGGCAAAAATAACTAATATTATTGTAATGTATTGAATAGTGAAAGTGATGTACAGACATCACTTATACATATTTACATAAACATACGGACTATATTTACTCACAAACATATTATGTTATACTGTACTAAAATAACTGTATACTTAATACTGCCCTCCCAGAATCCACTAAAATGCGGAGTGTAAGCAGGAATAAAGAGAAAGTTAACGCGGATGTTCATAAACATACCTGTTTGCTGGGCTCCTCCTTAAGCTTGTCGACATTGCTGTGTCCGATGGTGTTGCAAGTGATCGTGATACACACGTCTCCGTGCACGAATCTGTTACAAATAATCATTCATTTCATTAAAAGAGACATTAGCGATTACATCAAATATTCATTAAAACAGTGAAAAAGTTATTGTTCTACAGTCACTGGTAGATCATGGTTAGTTAACTCAGTAAATCCTGTTATAAGCTAAAAAAAGTAAGAGGTCTATCTTTATTTCTTCCTCTTTATATGAGCGATTTCTCCTAGCTGTAGTGCGTTGGAGCTGGAGTTCGCTATTAAGACAGCGTTCAAGCTGTAATATGATTTGGAAAAAAATTAGGGCCAACTGCTTGACGCTAACCCTCCAAGGGTGGCTTGGCCTAATAACAGACCCATACAACCCCGCTCGGAATCAAACCCAGGACCTATCATTTCTCACTGGCATTTAACCACTGCACCATGGAGATTATCAATGTTCTTACCTTCTTACGTGTTGGTTCATGGGTACTTGACAGTTGTTGGAGGTACACTTGTAGTCTGGGTTAAAGCAGTACTTCTCCAGAAACGCGCCTAGAGAAATGTCGTGGCGCCCGTACATCTCCATTGTCACTATCCTAAAAATACAATGTTATCAGATCGATCGATGACAGAATACAATTTCATGATATTCGTCAAATACAGATTAACTTCATTAATTGAAACATGGTAATTAATTAGTGTTGATTATATCAAAGTATTTGTAATTTTGTTGATTAACATCAAAATTAAATATGTTGTTTTTTTTTTAAATTAAGAATAGTAAGTACCGCGTTGATTCACTACCAGCAAATTGTAGTATAATGCCCTTACCACGGATTGACACAGAAGTCGGGAACATTAGCAGACTTTTTACTGCAACTATACAACAACAAACTGAGTCTTTGGTGGTTTTCAGGGGCCAGGGGGTCGAGGGGCTCGTTGTCTTGTTTCTCGGGCGGCTCGAGGTCCGGTTCTAACGGCTTGTGGTTCTTCTTCACTACGGACGGCTTATAGAGAGGGCATTCGACTGGAAAAAACACATGACAGTGCGAATACATTGTAAAGTATTGGAAATTGTGTAGAGTATTGGAAATTGTGCTTTATTCAATATGCACAGAATAAAAATCTTTGAGTGTCACGTCTTTGAAACATGCCTAGCGATGTTTCAAAGACGTGACACTCAAAGATTTTTATTCAAAATTGGATATACGAGTATATATCTCTTGAACGTCATATATTTTTTTCATATATGCAAAATCGAAATACTATTAGCGTTTTGCAACGACCACTGGTAAGAAGAATACGCCGAAAGAAACTCAATCCAGACTTGGTCCGTGCCTGAAGGGCTCTGATTACATTGTTAACATTAGACTAAATTTTTCATACTGTGATTAGTTACTGATATTTAAGGAATTGCAGGGTAAATTTATTTAGTATCATAAATAGCCCTTGAATATTGCAAATATTGATATCAAAATATTGCATTCTAGTATATCATTATTCCGTACTCAATAGCCAAACTTGAATTCCTAGTCATTTTGTGATACTATTTTGGGTACTAAAAGTATTAAAGTTCTAAGAACTATTTGGATATTCCTAGTTACATTACATATCGTATAGGAGAGCCATGGACATTTGACAGAGGGAGGGAAAAATGAAGTTTCCGAAAAATGAAGCAAAAGCAATGAGTACAAAAGTACGCATCCTAGCCCATCGGAACATTTTTTCATAAACCTACTTCATACAAGGAAACAGTAGATATCCCATGTACTTTTTAACATGGTTATCATAATTTTTGCAGCCTTTCACGACGCAACTAGGCATTGTTAAGGCAATAATTATAATCAAAGATTGAACCAACGAACCGTTCCGCAGACCGCAGACGACTGAGTCTCGTTTTTTTTTAATTGACTTTGTAGCTAGCTCCAAGTGAGCTTTCGCTACATCACCGGGCGATTGAGTCTCGTTGGCTCTAAACTGACTTTTTAGGGCCAGCGCGTTGGAGACAATTCGTCGCACCGTTGGCTTGGTCTTTACGCCAGTAATATACAGCGTGATTTTGAACTCCGTAGCTATATTGAAATCTGGGAATCAGAATCCCTAATGGAATACAGAACTGTAAGAAAAAAAGGTAAAAACCGAAAAAATAAATTTAATCTTCCATAGAAATTCGTCCAGTTGATCGGCGACTTTGTATGGGAAACCTAATTTTCTTTTTCGTTTTTTTTTTCTTGCAATTCTGTGTTCTATTAGGGATTCTGATTCCCAGATTTCAATATAGCTAGGGGGTTCAAAATCACGTTGTATAAGTCAATGAGCAAAAGAACTTACTTTTATGAGAGTCGGTGACGAGCCGACAGCCCGTGGCGCGATAGTGCGCCAGCGCGGCTTTGTTAGCCGGGTCGTCTGCAGGAGATGTGATGGAGTTTTTAATAAACGGGTGCACTTCCTGCAAACAAGTGAAAGAGACATATACTTTTTTCCCTCTTCTTCATCATCAAACATCAAGAAGGCAAGACGCATTGTTATATGACGATTCCCACCAAGTAATACTACTCGCCATAAGGAACTTCGCGAGAAAAACTATGTTGGGTCTAAATATATCTCGTATTGATATAGTAAAACGTGATAAAGCTCTCCAGATGTTAAGGAAAACTGATAATTTCGTTTTGCAAAACTTGATGACCCCGTAGGCGTACGCCCTGTTAGTGCTTACGTAAGTTAAGCAACTCCTTCTGCGGTCAGCACATATTAGCACGAAGAGTTTCGGAAAGCGCGTCTTTGCTATGTCAAATACCTTTGCGCTTGAAAATCTGACACCATTAGACACTTACACGTACGAAAAAACTAAAATTACGTTTCAGGACATTGACGGTACTACGTTGCCCATGATAGACCGTTTCTTTAGAACGTAGGTAGATTAGACTCCCTCCCGAGGTTTTCCTTGTGTGCTATTGACTTGGGGTCCTTTAAAAGGCGTGTTTACAGGTATCTGAAGAGTCGGCAACGCATCAGCACCTCCTCTGGTGTTGCAGATGTCCATGGGCAACAGTGACTATACTTTTCATCAGGTGGCTCGTCTGCTCGTTTTCCGTCAAATATACATAAAAAACCGTTTCTTAGTTCCATCGGAGGATATTGATGGCAATACTCGCCACGCTTGGCAGACAGGTTGGCGAGCGCAGGTTCTTTGGCTTCTTGTGCTTCTGACACTGGAACCTATCAAAGTAGTATATCGGTTTTTAGCTGGCAAAAGATAGAAATACGATGAACTTGAGAAGGGAATTGAACACCATCTCAATACCTCTAGTATTGACATGTTACTGAATCAGATGAATGGGGGAAAACCAAGCAGCAGCTTGGGGGGCAGCTGGGCACGAATACCCAATACATACGCCAATTTCCGTCAAAAATACAGCTGAACCGACGTTAATTGCGTATGGAGTGACATTATCAGCGTGGAGAGTGATCGGTCAGACACCGAGGGTGACTAGTAAGACGCGGAGTGTAATAAGTCAGCACGGAGGGTGACTGGGTCGGACGGGGAGGATAACTGGTTAGGTACGGCGGGTCGGGTGGTAAAGTGGTCATTTTGAAAAAATCAGTAGTCATTTTGAAAAAGTGGTAATTTTGGGAAAAGCAGTAGTCATTATGAAAAAGTGGTCATTTGGGAAAGTGGTAATTTTGGGAAAAGCAGTAGTCATTATGAAAAAGTGGTCATTTGGGAAAGTGGTAACTTTGGGAAAAGCAGTAGTCATTATGAAAAAGTGGTCATTTGGGAAAGTGGTCAGTTTGGTAAAGTAGGTATTATGTACCTAATCGGGGGGTAACAACCGACCCAGCGCGGAGTTAGACAGGCATTTCACAGCATGCTTCTTTTTATTTTTTTGATGATACAAGACGGCAACGAGCAGGTTCGTCACCTGATCGTAAGTGATCATCGATGCCCATGGACAAATACAACTTTAGGGTTTGACAGGAGCGTAGCCGGCCTATCAAGGAATTGGGGGGAGGATATAGAGGGGAGAGGGTTAGAAGGACGGTTCTCCGGCTCTCTCACTCACCGAACGAAGCATATGAGCGGTAAAGCTTCTACTCAAACGTCGATTTTCTTTGAGTGTGGTACTTCCGGACGAACCGGCCCATTCAGCTAGCAAAAAATAATTTTGCCAGAAACGTGTCTCTACCACGACTAATTGGTCGATTTTTTTTTCAATTGACTATATAGCTAGCGACTTAGGATACAAGCTAAACAAAGCTCATAAACATCAATGAGACCTCTCCAACCCGTCTGGCCAGCGAGGAGAGTGTGCCAAATCCTCTGTCAACTCTGGCCAAGTATGGCTCTGGTAATACAGAGAGGGTCATGCTCCTGCAGTGGAGACTAAAAAGACCTGACGATGATGATGATGATGATGTAGCTAGTATCAAGTGAGTTTTTGCTACTTCCCCTGGCGTTTAAACTTTTTTTTATGTATCTTTGACGGCAAACGAGCAGACGAGCCACCTGATGGGAAGTGGTCAACGTCGCCTATGAACATCTGCAACACCATATTGTATTAATTTATCATTTTTTATTTTTCGTAATGTAATATTGACAATTAATTACCTGTGTGATAAATGTAATAGATTTAAGTCGTTTTTATCACAATAAACAATAAACAACAATAATAAACCAGAGGAGGTGCTGATGCGTTGCCGACTCTTAAGATACCTGTATAAGATATACCAAGATACTTCCACTGCCATCGAGTAATAGTCATGGCCCACCTTTAAGACATAGTCCGGCGCCTGTGGCCTACTGTGTCTCCTGCAGTCTGCGCGGGGCGCGGGCGCGCGCGGCGGGGCGGGCGGCCGCGGCAGGCAACCGCGCAGGGACCAGCGTTTGCCCGCCTCCGTCTCCAAATACGGCGCGGGGATCACCACGTTCGGGGACATCGAGAGAACCACATCGTCTGTTGACCACCTGATAATAAGGCATATTTTTTAAATTACCACTGTCTACTTTATTCGGTGTAATACTACACCTAACAATGACGCCAAGCGCACCACGTATCGAGGCGCTTGACGCAAAAACCTTTAGTGCATAATTCAACGTGCGATGCGCTCAGTAACGTTTTTATATTAACATTTCTCAACATTTTATATTTTAAGATTTTTGTGTTAATTCGAAACTTTGTGTTCTATCTAACATTTCTATCATTTCAAAACACCTCAGTGTAGTTCAGGCTCCATCAACTTACTTCTTCTTTTCTAGAATGGTTCTATTTGATTAGATTTCTTTTGATCAGTATTTGGCTACCAGCACCTTATCAATATCCTCCTGAAGGTGAGACATGGACTAATTGGCACCGCAGTCACACAAATTGTTGGTAGAGAAATCCACATAACTCTGTTTTCTCGACATCTCCTAACACCAGCCCGTAGTCGGTTAAGGAAATTCCAGATAGCCCAGTGAAGATCTCTTTCAGGTGGAAACGGCAGGAGGAATATCAGATGGACTGGATTGGTTCCTACTATAAAACTAATACTGAAAGCAGTTTCGATGTTTATTTTATAGAAATATGACACCGACAATATAGACTGAAGTGAATCGTTCAAATTCTGTATCTAGACACCTCGCTCAAATTCTTGTTCTTACGTCTCCCAACTAAGTTATCTTGCAGTAAATACTGGTAAATTAATCTTTCTACTTTGAGTTTATCCTTCACTCTTATGAGAATGAGAATGGTTTATTTGCCAAAATACTTACGCAACACACAATTTGAGACTTGGTTTCAAGATGTTTTCTAATGTTTTCGCGATTGTTACGCATTTAAATTAAATCAATATGTACGGTTTTATCGCGTTTATTAGGTACATTATTTTTACAACTAATGTTTCGAATACTTTGCAGTTTTCATAGTCGGACTTTGTTTCAAAACTTGACTTTTAGTAAGCTTATCATCAGCCTTCAATGTAACCTATTTATTTGGTAGAAACACCTCATCATACATTTAGATTATCTAGACTGGATTGAATCACTTAAAATAAATGTATAAGCACTTGACTCCTATTCCTCTTCTAGTGCTACCGTTCATCCCAACTGAGCTACCGTTATCAATAATGATACAACTATATTCCTATAACGCAAAATTAGATTTAGGTATTACAATGAAGTAGTAGTTGTAACTTTGTCCGCACACACTTTTTGCGTACCGATTCTTATCAAGTACTACTCGCAAGCCGCCCTAAAGAACTTCGTTCCAAAGCTTACCTTTCAGTATGCGTATCATCAGCCTTCAATGTGACCTCGTCCTTCGGTAGAAACACCTCATCATCCACAGACAATCTAGACTGAAGTGGATCACTAAAATCCTGTATCGGCACGCCGCTCAAATTCTTCTCACTATCCGCCTTCCTCGTATAAGATTTCTTTTGCAGTGGGTCATCACAACTCTCAGATTTAAACATCTTGGAATCATCATCATCATCGTTTAAAATCTCAATCTTATCATTACTCAAATCATTTCGCTCGAGAGTCTCGTTGTTGGCGTCAAAAATGTCGTCTTTGTTAATGCTTTTGTCTTTGCCATTGTTTTCTTGATCATCATCGTCGAAGGTCATACCTACAAAAAAAGAATAAATATATAAATATATACGGACAAATCACACAGATTGAGCTAGCTTCAAAGTAAGTTCGAGACTTGTGTTATGGGATACTAACTCAACGATACTATATTTTATAACAAATACATATATAGATAAACATCCAAGACCCAGTCCAATCTGAAAAAGATCATTTTCCATCTTGACCTGGCCGGGGATCGAACCCGGTCACTCCGTGTCGCAGGCTGGCGTGATGACTGCTGCGCCACGGAGGTAGCCATAAATGAATCATCAAAATAGCACAATCCATATACCCATAACGGACAATAGAATGACGAGACAATTTTTTTTTTTCTGTGTCTTTGAAACCTACTATATTTTAAACTTTTTAAAACGTTACCACCTATTTTAATGTCACAGTATCAATTCAATCAAATCAGAAAAGAATTCGCACAACTCTTTTCAAAAATAACACGCCTCACAATTTTTATCTTGTTAAAAAATAAAGTTGTATATTTAGCCACTGGGCTAAATATACAACTGTACCTGTACTGACAGGTACCAGGGCTCTGTCAGGCTTGTCTCACTCCCCCTGTCGGTATCGAAAACGTACCTACGCGCAGTGACCATTTCGAAGCGGTAAAACCAGGCAAATCCGGTAGGAACGAGGCGCGTTTGGTCACATGTTCACCGACTTCATTGAATTATTAATCATTTGTTCAGAGCTATAAGATTAAAATTAGCTTGCAATGGATTTAGTCGGTATCGAAACAAAAAGGTGCTGCGTTCTGACGCGAGCTAAATTACACCGTATAGCTAACTACATAGAGTTGATATTTATTTGAATACCTTTGCAGAGCGCGACATCTGTTCGTAAGTACTAGTACTTATCCTGTGGCACTACGTTTTAGCCTACACAGACTGCATCACTTGCCTGGCTCCGGGAGAGTGGCCTCGATGTCGGTGAGGAAGGCTCGCTCTAGCTTCCAGTTGTAGCAGGCCAGCAGCATGAACCGGACGACTTTCTTGACCCGCACTAACTCCTGCAGCGACGCGCCACGCAGCAGGATGCAGCAGCCGAGGTGCGGCTCCGCGCAGTCTTCTAGCACCATTAGTGTTTTGCTGGAGTCTGAAATGGACGACGTAGAGGGTATAATAAAAATATATTTAGACCCTGTCCGTCTTACTATAAAACGAGGATTAACTTTAGCTACCTACCTGCTGCCCTAACTCAGTGTACGTTTTGATAGTCATTTCAAAGTACATTACGTCATATATATCTTTAATAAAAATAGTCCGGAAACCCGCAATGTATTTTGAAGTGACTATCAAAACGATGGTCACTGAGTTAGCAAATAGGCCGGCTGGTTTAAACTATTATCCGAACAAAATAATTTAACAATGACAGCTGACAAAACGTCAAAGTAATAAATGGCGACTTATTTCTTTTTTCTTCTTCTACTTGGCCCTCAAACTTCACTCCGAAGCTTATTTTAGCCAGTGTCTAATTATTTTTCGAGTTATTTTTGCTTGTGTATTTCGACGGAGCCCCCGGCGACAATTCCCACGAATCCACTGGCTTGATCATATATGATGCAGTAAGGCGAGCAAACACCAGCCCGCTAAGTAAATCTCACTACAGCCGCACCATGACACTTTATTTTAGTTATTTCACACATTTTTCATAAACATGGGCATTTATAACACTAAATTACACCGACTTCAGATTATAGACTCCACTAGAAACAATTTGCAAAATAATCCAAAACAAAAACCGTGCAGTCTTTAGAAATTCCCGCCAAGAACTCGGCGACTTATTTAAACTAGATACTAAAGTTAGTTTTTTATGTATATTTGACGGCAAACGAGCAGACGAGCCACCTGATAGAAAGTGGTCATCGTCGCCCATGGACATCTGCTACACCAGAGGAGGTGCTGATGCGTTGCCGACTCTTAGATAGTCGTGGTTTTGTAATAATGTATACAATACAATACAATAACGCTTTATTGCACTAAAAATAAAATACAAAATACGAGGGAAAGGAACACTATAAAATGGTATTCATCCGGCAGCCTTATCACTTAAAGCGGTCTCTTCCAGGCAACCGTTTAATGATAGAGAGTAGATAATATGATCGAATGGGTGGCGCAGAAAAAGGTTGGTAGTTTCAAATTGTAAATACTTAAATTAATATATTAAGTATAACGTCGTGTGGTATCCGGCAGAGTAGAATAGGACCACTCCAAGTCTTCCCGAGGATTTCGTAGAAGGCGACTTAGGAAATACAAGTTAAACAAAGCTTATAAACATCTGTGAGACCTGTCCAACCCGTCTGGCCAGCGTGGAGAGTGTAGACCAAGTTCTCTGACTGCTCTGGCCAAGTATGGCTCTAGTAGTACAGAGCGGGTCGTGCTCCTGTAGTGGAGACTAAAAAGACGTGATGGTGGTGGTAGTGGTGTTATTTATATAGACGAGATGATAATGGACTCACAATTTTTGACGTAGAAGTTCCGCGCGGTCCCCAGCCGGGGCGTGCCGATCCTGGCGTCGATGGAGGTGACGAGGTCGGCGCGCGTGCAGCGCGCGGCGCGTGCTAATGCCCGGCGGGGCACGCGCGCCGCCAGCGCCACGCCCGCGGCGCGCAGCGCGTCCTGAACGCCGCGCGCCGCCGCGCCGCCCACTAGCACGGCGCGCGGACGCCACGCGCAGATGCGCGCCGCACACCGCACCAGGTACTGCTGCTCCTACAGGGGGAAGGGGGGGGAACTTTTTTTTACGTTATAGGGCGGCAAACGAACAAGCCTGTTCTAATGGTTCGGAATCCTGGGTACTAATCACTTCGAGAAGGTATCACGGTCAATCGACTATGCACACCCTGGTGTCAGAGTTCTTCGGAACCGCCTCTCGGCATCTGACGTGGTTCCTTTAACGACTACCAGATGGCAGCCGGTACTAACAGCTTAACGTGCCTTCCGAAGCACCGAATCGTCTTTATTATCAGACAATCAGGTGAATTGTCATCAGATGCGCGCCGCGCACCGCACCAGGTACTGCTGCTCCTACAGGGGGGGGGGACTTCTAATGTATCGGAGTAACAACCTCCGTGGTCCAGTGGTTAAGACGTTTGCCTGTTGACCCGGGGGTCGTGGGTTCGATTCCCGCCGGAAGCATACTTTGTTTAGTTGTTTCCAGTTTGGTTAGGACATTGCAGGCTTGAATCACCTGATTGTCTGATAATAAAGATTATTCCGTGCTTCGGAAGGCACGTTAAGCCGGTGGTCCCGGCTGCCATCTGGTAGTCGTTAAAGGAACCACGTCAGAGGCCGAGAGGCGGTTCCGAAGAAGTCTGACACCAGGGTGTGCATGGTCGATTGACCGTGACACCTACTCGAAATGATGATGGAGTAAAAAAGCCTTTTTTCATATTTATTTTACGACATTTGGCTTTCTATGCCTTTTAGCCCTTCATATTTTTTACATGTTATCAACGAAATGGTGGTGTAATTCATTTCGTTGATTCAATGGAGTCCCTGGCAATTCCCACGAATACCCTGGTTTGATCATAGACGCAGTAGCAGTAAGGCGAGCGACCACCAGCTAGCTATGTAAATCTCACTACAGCCGCACCATGAGCATGACACTTTATTTTAGTTATTCCACACATTGTTTATAAACACAGGCATTTATAACACCAAAGTACACCGATTTTACATTATAAAGTCCACTCGAAGCAATTTGCAAAACAATCCAAAACAAAAACCGTGCAATCCGCCAAAATTCCCGCCAAGAACTCTCTAGAAATGCCTTTTTTAGCCTATTTGGGTTAATCGTGTGGTTTCCGGCAGAATAGAATAGGACCACTCCTAATCTTCCCATGGAGGTCGTAAGAGGCGACTTAGAAAGTACAAGCTAAACAAAGCTCATAAACATCAATGAGACCTCCCCAACCCGTCTGACCAGCGAGGAGAGTGATGATGGGTGTACCACTGCTGGGTAAAGGCCTTTTTCATGTTAAAGAGAGGATTGAACCATATACCCACCGCGCTGGTTAAATGCACGGTGGTTCACGTGTCCGCTGACTGACTAACTGACATCTGGGTTTGGAGTCGACAGAGCCTCGTTTGTTGGTTTGTAGCGAGCATCACGATGGCTAGCTCCGTGGCGCAGCGGTCAACACGCCAGCCTGCGACACGAGAGTGCCCGGGTTCGATCCCCGGCCAGGTCAAGATGGAAAATGATCTTTTTCATATTGGCCTGGGTCTTGGATGTATATCTATATATGTATTTGTTATAAAATATAGTATCGTTGAGTTAGTATCCCATAACACAAGTTTCGAACTTACTTTGGGGCTAGCTCAATCTGTGTCATTTGTCCGTATATATTTATTTATTTATCACGTGCAGGTAAGGTTGACTTGAGTTGGGAAGGTGTTGAATTTTCTTTATGTTCTTAAAATGTGACGAGTAAAGGTACCTTATGGACGCTGGCGCTTAAGACGTTTAGAAAAACTATTCATACAATTTAACTTAAGCTAAAATAAACACAATTTTTTTTTTACTAAATATTGAATTAGGCATTTGTCTCCCATCTCACCTGATGGTAAGTAATAAATAAATAATAATAAATATATACGGACAAATCACACAGATTGAGCTAGCCCCAAAGTAAGTTCGAGACTTGTATTATGGGATACTAACTCAACGATACAATATTTTATAACAAATACATATATAGATACACATCCAAGACCCTGGCCAATCTGAAAAAGATCATTTTCCATCTTGACCTGGCCGGGGATCGAACCCGGTCACTCCGTGTCGCAGGCTGGCGTGTTGACCGCTGCGCCACGGAGCTAGTCAACTGACGATGAAGACGAGGATGTTACATGCCTATCCAAGAGATACCCATTTATTCTACTTTTGAATGTCCCGGGACTGTACTTGTTTGGGAATATAGACGCAGGCAGTTCATTCCACACCTTAGCTACTCGAACCAAAAAGGAACTGTCAAAGCGTTTAGTTCGACTCTTTGGTATTCCAACGATAAAAGGGTGAAATGCGCCTGCGCCTCGTAGTCCGATGGAGGAATGGTGAGGGTTCAACTAGCTCAAAGAGCGCTTTCGCACACTCTCCAAAATGGATCCTATAAAATACCCATAGGCATGCGACATTACGGCGATGCTCCAGGGATTGCAATTTCCTATTTGAGACTACGTCGTTGTTTATGAGCCTGCGGGCTCTTCGGTCAACAGAGTCCAATGCTTCAAGCTGGTATTTAGCTGAGCCATCCCAAAGGTGACTGCAGTACTCCATGCAAGAGCGAACCAGGGCTGTATAGAGATTGAGCAGCCGTTCAGAGCTGAAGTACCGCCGAACCTTTGAGATGATGCCCAACTTCTTGGAAGCAGTTAGTGCCATCGACTCAATCTGTTGGCCGAAGCTTAATTTGGACGTGACTGTCATGCCTAAAAGCCCAAGGTGGTCAACCAACGGCAAGGAAACACCCTGGAAAGTAGGTGCAAGTGAGAAAGCACTCTTTTTTGCAGAAAAGAGACACGCCTGTGTTTTGGACGGGTTAAACTTAACAAGATTGGCGTCTCCCCAATCGGACACCCTCTGTAATTTCGAGTTAACCCGTTCAATCATAGACTCTCTCAGAGACTGGACTTCTTGTGGACTTGCACTGGCACTGGACGTATAACTCTCTACAACGGTGCTGTCATCAGCATAGCCAATAATGCCAGATTTAAGAAGGTCATTAATGTGCAGCAGGAACAGGGTTGCAGAGAGAACAGATCCCTGAGGTACCCCGGCATTAATAGCCATTAGGTCGGAAGAGCAGCCATCCATAACCACTCGAATCGACCGTTCCCTCAGGAAATCGGATATCCAGTTGCAAAGGTCCTCTGGTAAACCATACGCTGGAAGCTTACTGAGGATAGCTTCGTGCCAGACCCGGTCAAAAGCCTTGGATATATCTAGTGAAACGGCAATTGCCTCACCGTGACCCTCCAAGGCTTCGCTCCATAAGTGAGTGGCATATACCAGTAGGTCACCGGTTGAGCGACCCTTGCGAAAACCATATTGGTTGTCACTAAGGAGCTCGTTGGTTTCCAGGTATGCCAGGAGACGATTGTTCAATACACGCTCCATAATCTTGCACAATATGGAGGTGATCGCAACAGGTCGATAATTGGCCGGGTCGGAGCGACTTCCCTTTTTAGGTACTGGCTGTACATTGGCAAGCTTCCAGGATCTTGGGACCTTGCCAGTCTCTAGAGAAAGTCTATAGAGGCGTGTCAGTACAGGGGACAACTCGGGTGCGCAGCGCTTCAGAACCACTGCCGGAATACCATCGGGTCCACTAGCCTTATTCACGTCTAGGTTTAGCATGCATTTAAGTACCTCTTTTTGGTGGATTTGAGCGGCCCGCATCTTGGGGTCGAAGGTAACTGGGGTGGGCTTTTATTGTTACTATGTAGACGCGAATTATCTGCAAATAGATTGGCAAACAAGTCTGCTTTCTCTTTTGCACCATGGGCCAGAGAACCGTCAGGTTTCTGCAATGGTGGCAGCGATGGGCAACAGAAGTTCATCTCCACTGACTTGGCTAGAGACCAGAAGGCTTTACTTCCTGAGGGACAGGAAGCTATCTTGTCTCCAATACGGCCAACGTGGTCGAAACGAGCTCTTCTGAACACCTTTTTGCAGGACTTGGCAGCAGCGTTATACACTCTCTTCCTGTCTTGAAGATCATCAGCTTTGATTCTGCGGGCATCAGCCCAGGACAAGTATGCTTCCCGCTTACGCCTTTCAGCTAAGAGGCACTGAGCATTGAACCATGGGCGAGCTTTGGTTTCAAGGGATACGTTAGCAAATGGAATAAAATACTCCATTGCCTTACATATCACACTCGAGACAGCATCAGCGCAGCATGATGGATCTGCCGACTTGTATCGCCATACTCGCCTGGTGCCTTTGGGGCTGGTGTCAGGAAGCGAGTAGTGTGATACAGACTTCACCACACAGTGATCCGATGTCCCGAGTGGTGGTGATACGGACACCGAATGCCTGTCAGGATCGGTTGTCAGCAGAAGGTCCAGGCAATACGCAGTGTGGCCAACAACGTCAGGAATGCGCGTCGACTCGTTGACAAGTTGGGTGAGACCGTAAGTCAATGCAAACTTATAGGTTTCTCTCCCAGCATGGTCGGTGTCCTGGTACGGGTACAGCCACTCTCCGTGGTGGGCGTTAAAATCCCCCAGAAATACCAACTGCGCAGATGGAAAACGTTGCTGGACCTTATCTGCAGCATCGCTGAGATATTCTATGAGCCGAGTTGTCTCAGAGTCTCCGCTATGCGAACTGTTAGGACGAGCCACTCAACCGAGGTTTTAAAAAAAAGAAAAGACTTAGTAACGTTTGGAACCGGCGACCACCTCGGACCGATGCTTAGAGTAGACTGGCGAGATCGTGAAGCGAGCTCGCCTTCGAGGGTAAAAATGCTGACTTAGACAAAGTTAGGAGTAATAGGGTTGTCAGTCTTTTAACTAACATCCTAGGGATGTAACACCTCCCCCCATAAGACTAAACTTTGGGGTTGATACTCAAAGTTTATGGATTTTACAAATGTGTGCGGATTTTGGGGGGTGAAGCTTTTTTGATTTCGGGGTCTGATCGTGTAGGGTTTGTCTGTGAGTCATCTGGTTGGTCTAGGGGTTGAGAAATAGTCGTAGGCAGTTCTATGCGGTCAGGGATGGTCACAGATCTTTTTAATTTAAAGTCAAGTTTATAAATCACAACACATAATAGCGATATGATACAAAATATAAATAATACAGAATAGTGTGCCCCGTATTTAATTATATGAGGTTCCTGAATGATATCGTTTAATTCTCTAATAATTTCACTATTATTAAATTTTGAAAAGTCCAATTCTTTTAAGTCCAAACTTTTTAAATTTACTGTAGGTACATTTCCTAATATTTTATTAAATTTAGACAGGTTGCAACAGGGGTCACTTATAAGCTTAAAATCTAGGTTCACTACGGGTAAACTTATATTTAATACATTGTAATTGGGTAAAAGTTTGGTGCCTTTGCAATATGCCTTACAGTTTACGGGCAGATTGACCATACCGGTACCTATTATGTTTACATCTGTGGTTTCGGCATTTTCACAGTCTATGGATAGTTTACTCAGATAGGTTTGTATATATAGCCAGTTATTGTTTCGGAGGGGCTTCCAGATTTCTAGATTTCCACGTATAATTTCCGTTTTACACTGCACTGGGAGGTTGGATATCACTTTCGACAATAGTTCACTTTCACAGCTGGGGTTTATATTTGAGGAGAACACCGTTGTTATTTCACAAATATAGTTCTGGGGATCGACGTTTTTACACTTGTCCATCGACTCTAAATTACTGTAGTGGGATTTATCCTTAGTGATAGCGATGTATTCACTGCCGGGGATGATCATACTGAATGAGTCTGGTCTGGTCTCATTATGCGGTACAGGTAAAGGTACATTATGATAAAGGTAAAATTCTCGTGGGCTCACTAGGGGAATTTTTAATACAAATATAATTCTATTATCTATACAATAGCTAATTAATCTGGAAGTGCTTATAATACTATGAATTGAGTTTAAATTTAGACTTACAACTAGTTCTAGATCATTGGGTAGGTGCCTGTAATTATCGGCAAGCTCTTGGTATAATTGTTGTGGTGTTATAATTGAAGGATGTATGGTGTTAAGAGCACTAAACAATACTGCGTTAATTATGTCTTCTAATTGAAAAGATAGGCAGAGCAAAGATGATTCTAAATTGTTCATAACTGTATTTATTTGTGAAATAGTTGATAATTTATTCAAGATAATTGATTCATTTTTTAAATTTTCCGCAAGCTTGTCGATGGCCATATTTAAATTGTCATTATTAAATTTTAATTTATATAAGGTTTCATTATACGCAGATAATGTTGACCTTGTCACTAATATATGTTCTTTCATTAATGAGGCTATTCTTTTCTGGTCCTCCTGAACATGATTAATAGCATCATTATAATATACAGCATCATTCTCGTCTAAAGTACCAAATATGTGTTTCATCACAGTCCCAACACCACCTATCCACGCTTCACGTTTGACTCTATTATCAGTCATATGAGCTATAGATAGATAGTCTTTGGCTATTTCTTTAAAACGGTTAGTTAGAGGTTCAAGCATATTGTGTCATTCCAGATTGTCTATGATTTCTGTTTGTTTACAAAGGTACCTAACTGTTCCTATTATAGAATTTATGTTTTCAATATGCGGTTTTATGTGGGAGACATCCAAGGGTGTCACTACGCTAAGATGTCCGTTAATTATTTTAGTTTTTCCTATATAATCGAAATAAACGCCAGCGCCGGATGACATTGGCTTGATGAAATCTGATACTGCCAATCTTGCCGTCATACTGAAAACATACATAAACCATGATAATGGCAAAACTTAAAATATAATACTACCTTACAAGCTACTTATATATTAGGGAAATAAAACATGTCATATAGAGACACGTATAATGCATACAAATTAGAGAGAGATATTGATATTGACTTATGGTGAACTAGGAAATACGCCTGCTAGCTTAATTTCATCGAAATGGTGTTTCACATGGCGTCGATTAATTAATAAAGTAAGGGTGTTGTTCCCGTGGATGGCAACAACCTTATAGGGACCTTTCCAAATGGGTGAGAGGGCCTTCCTCAGCCTCAAATGATTTTTTAAGTACACGTAATCGCCTACTTTGTATTGGATGGAACGAGTTCTTGTATCATAGTATGATTTAGACCTTTCTTTAGATTGTTGAATATTTTCGACTGCTTTTTCCCAGGATAGTTTAAGGCGGTGTTGGAGCATTCTAATATAGTCAGGGTAAGTGGTTAGATCTTGTGAGTATAATGAATCGGGGATAAATGCTTTATGTCCAAACATAAGCTCATATGGTGAGAATTTTGTTGTGCAATGCACAGCGGTGTTATATGCTAGAATGGCTGTATAAACATATCTGGGCCAATCATCTTGATTTTCATTTACGTAGGATTTAAGGTATTCTTTGAGAGTAGAATGACTTCTTTCTAAGGCACCTTGTGTTTGTGGATGATAGGGAGTAGACCAAAGTTGCTTTATTTTGAGGAAATTGCAGGTCTTTTTGAAGAGGTCTGACGTGAAATTTGTACCTTGATCAGTAAGTATGGTTTTAGGAATTCCGAAGAGGGAGATAAAGTGTACTAGGCAGTCTGTTGTCTCTTCTGCAGTAGTGCTACGCAGAGGGTAGGCTGCAGAGAATTTAGTGAGGTCATCTTGAATTGTCATGATATACTTAAGCTTAGCAGTGCCAGATTCGGGGAGTGGACCAACTATATCTAGGGCAACTCTTTGGAATGGACTAGTAGATGTAGTAGTAATTTGCATTGGAGCCCGGTTGGTTCTGCGAAGAGCTTTGTTTTCTTGGCATAGAGAACAGTTCTTAATGTAATTTTCTATGTCAGATTTCATTCCTTTCCAATAATATTTCTCTTGGATTCTGGACAGCATCCTATTAACTCCTAGGTGCCCAGCGATTGGAATATTGTGATTATCTTTAAGGATTTTCTTTATTTCACTGAGTGAAGGAAATGCAATTTTATCATGGTATACATTTATAGTTATATCTGTGTTATGGAATATGTACATTAAAATGTTATATATTTTAGTAAAAGAATGCTGTTCGAAAGGATTTTTGAAATTGGAGATAGCGATTTCTTTTATATTGCTATCAGATGACAGTAAGTGTTTTTTCATAGTCTTTAGTGTCTTAAAGATTTCAGTATATGTGCAATCTTCGAAGTGATGAACCTTTGTGAAGATGAGGTAAGTGTTTTTGTTACCTGAAGGTACCTTTTCAAAAGAATATAATTGTTTTTCGCTGTAAATAGTATCTTTAGGGTTAGTAAGCCCTTCTAGGATTTCTAAGACATATGGATTGGATTCATCTAGATCTATAGAAGTAGGTATAATGATTGTTTTACATGAGGTCTTCATCAGAGATTGATTATGTTCTATTATTTTGGTGTTAAATTGCTTATTTTTATTATTTATTTCTTTAAGGAATTTAGAATAATCTTCATTGATTGGAGTATCATCGTGTACTAGGTTAGGTGTATGTGGAGATGACAGAGGTACAGGGTCACTTTCGGGCCTAGGATCTTCTCCATTGGGATTAGGCGGAGATGTGTGTTGTGGTAAGTCCCTTCTATTTTCAGGATTCAGGAGTTCTTGATTGGATGATCGTGAAGGTAGGGTTTCTTCTGTTTCAGGTGCCGAACCTTCCAGGTTAGTAGTTTTTTGATTTTTAGGGGTTGTATTGTCTTGAGCAGTAGTACTAAGGCCATCAGAGTTAGCAGGTTCACAAGGATTAGCGTTAGATGTAGTAGTGGGTCTATCTACATTAATATCTTCTCTTTCAGAAGGAAATGGGAAATCTTCGTCTCCTAGTAAGTCAAGACAAGGTAATTCGCTGTTATCGAGATTAAGTGGCGTAGGAGATTGTATTCCTAGATCTTCTAGGGTTAGAGGGCTGAAAGGAGGTGATGAGTGTGATTCATTTTCTTCGTTTCTAAGTATATCTTCTGAAAGGTTATTAGGATTTAGGTTCTGAGAATTATTAGGTAATATTGAATTTACAGGATAGCGGGAGAGTGCGTCAGCTGCTGAGTTGAGTTTTCCTTTTCTATAAATTACTTCATAATCGTACTCTTCGAGTTTGAGACGCCAACGTTGCATCTTGCTACTTGGGTCTTTATGATTGAAAAGCCAATTAAGAGGTCGATGGTCTGTTATAATTTGGAACCTACGGCCATATAAATAGGGGCGGAAGGTTTTGCAGCCAAAAACAATAGCTAATAATTCCTTTTCTGTGGTGCTATAGTTGCACTCACTCTTATTTAATGTACGTGAGGCGTATGCTATGGGCCTATCCTTTCCGACCGGGCCTTGAGATAAAATAGCGCTGACAGCGTGATTAGAAGCGTCACATGAGAGGACGAAGGGTTTTGAAAAGTCAGGGTAACACAGTACAGGGGCTGAGGTAAGTTTTTGTTTTAAGTAATCAAAAGCGACTTGTTGTTGGTTCTGCCAACAGAAGGTAGTGTCTTTCTTCAAGAGAGATGTAAGTGGCTTAGCAATCTTTGAGAAATCGGGAATGAAACGGCGATAGTAGGATACCAGCCCAAGAAATGATTTAATATCTCTGGGGGATTTAGGAGTAGGGAATTCAGTGACTGATTTAATCTTATCTGGGTTAGGTTTGACACCATCAGCGGATATTATGTGGCCAAGATAAGCTACTTCTCGTCTTAGGAATTCGCACTTATCCGGCTGCAATTTAAGGTTGAAGTCTCGCAATCTTTGGAATACAGAGGCTAGATTTTGAATTTGAGATGGCAAATCGAATGAGTATATGACTATATCGTCAAGATAAACGAAACAACGGATGCCTTGTAAGCCTGACAGGGCTGTGTTCATCAGCCGCTGGAAGGTAGAAGGTGCGTTTTTCAATCCAAAATGCATTCTGGTAAATTGAAAATGACCTTGAGGGACATTAAAAGCTGGTTTTTCAGCGTCATTGACTTGTATCTGATGAAAACCGGAAGCTAGATCCAATGTCGAAAAGTATTTACTATTGCCTAGTTGATCTAGAATTTCAGTTATCTGAGGAATAGGGTAAGTATCTCCGATAGTGACGTCATTTAATTTGCGGTAGTCAATGACTACACGCCATTTTTGTTGACCTGAGGCATCTAGTTTTTTTGGTACTACCCATATGGGTGAGGACCAAGGAGACATAGAAGGTTCAATTATGCCTTGGTCGAGCATTTGTGTGATTTGCTTATCTACTTCTTTTTTGTGAATTTCGGGAAACCTATATGTTTTTGTGTGAATGGGTTCATTGGATTCCGTTTTTATGTCGTGTCTTATAGCGTTAGTACAAGTTAGTCTCTCATCTGGAAGGTGGAAAATATCAGAATAATCGGCACAAACTTGTAAGAGGGCCTCAGTTTCTTCACTGTTCAAATGATCTGTTCTTAATAATTCTAAGACACGTTGTGTCCTAGTAACAGAGTCCCTTTTCTCGAGGTAGTTGTTAGTATAATTTATAGTAGTTGTTTCAGTATTGTCCTGATGAAGTATTTCTGTAGAGGTAAGTTTTAGATTAAGATTTGCTCTTAGATTAATTGGAGTTTCAGAGATATTAGCCACGGTTAAATTAATTCTTTTGTTTTCTTTAACACGGACAACACAATTAGCTATGAGAAGATGTTCGGATGGGCTTTGATCCAGGATAATTCCTTCCTTGAGGTTAGGATTTGATACGGTGCATTCGATAACTCTTTCAGTGCGAGCTGGAATTACGTAGAATGGGTCAGAGAAAAATAATTTAAAATTAGCTGTGCCTAGTTTTAGAAGTTCTTGTTGAAAGTTGATTCGACCTTGAAATTTATTGAGAAGGTCGTTACCAATAATTCCATCATATGGCAAGTCTACATTACCTACAACGTGAAATTCGTGTGTTATATATTTTTTATTGGTATCATCTAAAAACAATTTCAAATCAAAGGAACCCAGAGTTGGTACGGCGTCCTTGGTAGAGTCAAACCCTTTAAGTTTCAGGATTTCGTTACGTAATGGCATTTTGGGTTTTACTGATGAATCTTTGAGAAGGCTTATTGAAGCACCGGTATCTATTAGAAGAGTGAGAGGTAAGTCTGAAGCTGTGGAATTAATTACAATATGTGGTAATGACCGCTTAGACGGGTCAAATGATATTTCATAAACATTTGTTTCAGAGTTAGTTGTGGGTTTTGCAGATATCGCGGATACAGTGGATTTAGTAGATAAATCATGTAATGAGGTAGGTATAGCTGATGTAGTGGATGATATAGTGGGCGCGATGCGTTTAGTACATGACGATGTAGGTATAGATACAGTGGAGAATTTAGTGGGCACAACGCGTGTGGCGCGTGTTGATACGGATATAGTGGATACAGTGGGTGCGCCACGTATGGTGCGTGGTGAGGCAGATACAGCGGATACAGCGAGAGATTTAGTAGGAACAGTGTGTGACGAACTGGATACAGTGGGGAATTCGGCGGACACGGCGCGCACGGCGCGTGATGGGCCGGATACAGCGGATGCAGCGAGAGATACAGTGGGCGCACCACGTATGATACGTGATGAGGCGGATACAGCGGAAGCTTCAGTGGGCACGACGCGGTCGGCGCGTGTTAAATTGGATACAGTGGATACAGCGTGAGATTCGGTGGACACAGCACGTTTAGCGTGTGATAAATTGGATACAGTGGATGCGGTGCGTGATGAGTTAGATATAATGTGAGATTCAGAGGGCGCGGAGTGTACGGCGCGTAATGAGGTGGTGTCTTTATAGTTAGGAGGGCGTCCCGTGCGACACCCGAACGGGACGTGGTTTAGTTTAAATCTTCTGGATTACTATTTGCTTCTTCAGAGCACTCTTCTCCTTCTTCAAGAGTGAAATTAATCCTCCTCATTTGGTTATCATTATTTAAAGGAGGTCTGGAATTAAACTGGTTCCTAATCTTATTATTATACTCTCGTTTACGGCAGTTTTCGATAGAATGGCCTGGAAATTTGCAGTATCTGCAGATCACTGAAGGCTGTTGAGGTTTTAAAGGAACCAAAGATTTAGAAGTAGACGGGTTTGAATTAGACGGATTCGAAGCAGAGGGGTTAGAAGAAAATAATGATTGAGTTCGGCGGGGTTTGTTATCTGCTACATTTCTCCTATAGAGAGTCTGTTGAATTCTCTCTTCAGAGACAGCAAAACTTATTGCCTCGCTTAGATTTTTAGGAGACCTGCATCTGACAATATTAGATATTCTAGGTTGCAACCCCATTAGGAAGTGGTGAAGGGCCAATTCCTCCATAGCGGCGGTTCGACCTGGGAGTTCTTTGATTTTCGTATTATTGAGAGAAATTTCGATCAGAAGTTGAGATAGGTAGGTTTCTATACGTAGTGCATACTGGCTCACGTTTTCGTTGCTATTTTGTTTACTTTCCTGTAGCTCCGATAAGAGATGGGAATAATGTTTCCTTTCGGAAAACTGTGTCTTCAAAAAATCTTTTAATTGTTCCCAATTATTAAAATCTTTGATCGAGCAAGCGACTTCCGCCTTCCCTTGAAGCTGACATAAAATATATTTAAATAGTATAGGCTTCTGCGTATTACTCGCTAGTTCGTATGCATTATTACAATTAACGATAAATGAATTCAGTGTCTCCCTACTGCCGTCATAGGGTTTGATAAATTTTAATAAAATGTTAAGCTCTAAACTAGGAGCTGGTGTTGAGCTTAGGGTCTTTTTACCCTTTCTACCCTTTTCTGCGGGGCTAATAGGCCTCTCTTCTTCAGTGTCTGAAGGGAGATCGACACCCATTGGCACTGAGAGCGTGTCTTTTGATGATTTAGCATCTGACATGTTGCTTATAGAATATAATGTTATAATAAAATAAACTAAATTAATTACTATTACACGTGTTAACTTATATGCCCAACGAGATTAAGTTAAAATACAATACACATTACCACTGATTCGGTAATCACGTACAGTTCTAGTTAAAGTTTGATAAGAATTAGAACAATAGACCAGACTCACAGTAACAATGTTGCACAGGCGACGGCATTCATGGTGTCGACGGCGTCAGGAAGCGGGAATCGTAATCCCGGGCGATAAGGCGTTTCAGTGAAGTCGAATTAGCACTCACTGAATACGGTTGGAGAATAATGAATTTAGTAGAAGTATTTTACACTGGGTGCGTGGAATGTACGAGAGTAAAGAGATTTATGTGCAATTTGAAAGTACACTCTTCGAGGCACTGAGTTGAACTTTACCGGTATAGGGTTGCGGCACAAAGTTTGTATTATTATGTTTTGAAGCACTCGTTTCTTTTTTACACTGTTTCACTTTCACTGGTACGGGTTGATGCACAGTTTATTTTTGAGGTACAGTCTTACAAAAGGATGTAGTAGATATAGTAGAGATAGAACTGGAATCAGTGGGAACGGAGACGTACCGAGGATACTTTTTGGTATCCCTTATAGCTGCCACCAATGTTAGGACGAGCCACTCAACCGAGGTTTAAAAAAAAAGAAAAGACTTAGTAACGTTTGGAACCGGCGACCACCTCGGACCGATGCTTAGAGTAGACTGGCGAGATCGTGAAGCGAGCTCGCCTTCGAGGGTAAAAATGCTGACTTAGACAAAGTTAGGAGTAATAGGGTTGTCAGTCTTTTAACTAACATCCTAGGGATGTAACAGAACGGTAGACACTGGCGTAAACAATATGATCAAGGCCAGTATCCACATGAACCCACAAAACAGAAAAATGCGGAACTTCCAAGTCATGGAGACGCCGACAACAGATCTCATCCCTGACATACATGCACACGCCCGCGTGGGGGTGGAATTTGGCCTCCAGGACATAGCCTGGGTAATACAGGTATGACAGGTCTGATGGATTACTGATCTGCGTCTCGGTCAGAAATAGCAAGGCCGGCTTGGCAGTCTCGAGGTGGTAATGGACTGCATCAAGATTGGAATGTATCCCCCTAATGTTACAAAAATCGACTAAAAGCTTAGGGGGCTCGGCCAGAGAGCGCTAGCTATCTTGGTTGTAATTAGGATTCTCGACCTTCAAAAGCGGAATTTTGCCCTCCCCAGAATACGCAGGCAGCCTGAGCATTGTTGCCCAGGGAGGGATTCTCCTGCACATGAACGCAGGTACCCTCCTGGGGTAGTTTTCTCTTTAATTGCCGTTATCATATTGGAGAAGATCTGTAGGGGTATTGGGCTACCGGAACTCTCACTCACTAGGCGAAACACAGTAGCATTTACATGCTGCTATTTGACGCCGGTATTCTGTGAGAGGGTGGTTGCTAGCCGGTTCGAGCCAGCCCGATTTATGAGCTAAAGATGTTGCTGAAGCTACGAGTAAATAGGCTCTACCACCGGGAAAACGGGACAATGTACGACATTGTGTTTATTTTAGCTAAGTTAAGTGGCAATGTCCATAAAGTACCATTATTCGTTACACTTTTTTTTTTTATAGGACTGCACACTAGCAGGCGTGTCACCTGATGGTAAGCGACTAGCGCCGCTCATGGACAACTGCAACACCAGGGTGTAACAGGAGCGTTGCCGGCCTCAAGAAGTTGGGGGAAGGACATAGGATGGATGGGATGGAAGAAATGGGGGGGGTGGGGGGGGGGGGAGATTAGGCCTCCGGCTCTCTCACTGACCGAACGAAGCATAAAAGCGGTAAAGCTTCTACTCAGACAACGATTTTCTGTGAGAGTGTGGCACTTCCCCGGACGAGCCGGCCCATTCATGCTACTAGCAAAAATTAATATTGCCGGTAGCTTGGCTCTACCACAACTAATAAAAGTTCAATATATACACACAAACTGTTAAGCATCTTACATTTGCACATTTAATAATAATAATAAATAAATAAATATATACGGACAAATCACACAGATTGAGCTAGCCCCAAAGTAAGTTCAAGACTTGTGTTATGGGATACTAACTCAACGATACTATATTTTATAACAAATACATATATAGATAAACATCCAAGACCCAGGCCAATCTGAAAAAGATCATTTGCCATCTTGACCTGGCCGGGGATCGAACCCGGTCACTCCGTGTCGCAGGCAGGCGTGTTGACTGCTGCGCCACGGAGCTAGTCAATTTGGGAAGACACTGGTCGCCACGAGACAGGGAATCCTAGTGTGGCGGACAGTGCCACTGTTGTTTGATACTCTTGTATTCTCTGTACTAAATAAATATTTCTTATTTCTATTTAGTAAATGGACTCGATTTAATTTTTTAAGTTACCCCGTGTATTTGTCGACTCACTTTTCTAAGTAGCCCTCACCGTTTTACCTACCTGTAGCAACACAGGCTCCAACGAAGTCAATTTTCCCTCAACGCGTTGGTAGGCGATAGAGCAGTCTAGCAACAATATTGTTGGGTTGGATATCTCTTGCGGCATTCCTCTGTACAACAAAATAAGGATGAAAATCATTTTTATTTATTTATTTATTTTATTTTATTTTATTCGGAAAAAATACAGTCAATATATCTTCATATTATAAAGCAATATTTTTTACTAAAGACCATTTACATGTTCTCGCATAAATATAAATATATAAATAAATAAATATATACGGACAAATCACACAGATTGAGCTAGCCCCAAAGTAAGTTCGAGACTTGTGTTATGGGATACTAGCTTAACGGTACTATATTTTATAACAAATACATATATAGATACACATCCAAGACCCAGGCCAATCTGAAAAAGATCATTTTCCATCTTGACCTGGCCGGGGATCGAACCCGGGCACTCCGTGTCGCAGGCTGGCGTGTTGACCGCTGCGTCACGGAGCTAGCCATGCATAAATGTTGCTAAAATGCTTGTCTGTTAGGTATATAACGTATGTAAGAAAGATTAACAAATATCAAAGGGAATCGCAATAATATTGTTTCGTTCCAGTAAACAAAAAAAAAAATAACAAATTAATCACCATCATCATAATCACTACAGCCGTCAAAAGTCCACTACGGACAAAGGACTTTCCCAAAGATTCGTTCCATGGGAGGATATTGTCATACTCACCACGCTTGGCAAGAGGGTAGGCGAGCGCAGTTTCTTTTGCTTCTTGTCCTTCCGACGCTGCTGCCCATCGGAAGCATTTTGAAGCTGGGGAAGGGTTGGATTTGGGAAGGGAAGGTATTGGGATACTACTCATTTGGATGAAACGGAAAAGCAAGTAGTAAGCTCGGGAGGCCGGGCGCGTACCCGATGCCTTGCCTGCAACCACCGGACAGGTAGTTGAGGATGACAGCCCTGACTTAAAAATATAAATAAAAAAAATAAAAGGTAAGTACAACCTGATTGCATGATCACTTCCACTTATTGAGGTACCTGAGGTACCATTTCCCGACTGCGACGCCCCCCCCCCCCCCTCTACTTTCGCAAATCTAACGCAAAAGTTATAAATTTGACCGTTATTGACTGTTCGATTGTAGCACCGTAGGTCTTAAACGGGATCATAAATTTGGGTGTGGGTTTTTTATTATTTGAAAGCACGTTTTCTTGCGATGGTTCTACGACATGTTTTATCAAGATCGATCCAGCCGTTTTGATCAAAAAAATCAAGATTGAGGGATTATTGTGTCAGATTGTCATTTTTATTTTTATTCATTTTGTAATAGTGTACACTTGTGTGCAGGGGTTGGAATACCGGTAAAAATCCATTACCGGTACCTCTATGAAACGACAGTACCGGTAATTGGTTTGGTACCGGTACATTTGGTAACGGTAAAAATCAAGTACCGGTACCTCTATAATACAACGGTACCGGTAATTGGATTGGTACCGGTACCTCAATAAAACGACGGTACCGGTAATTGAAAGAAGTACCTGTACCAAATACCGGTAAACAGTACCGGTACTTAGTACCGGTACTCGTATTGGGAATTATCATTTCGTTAATGTGTGTCGTTGCCGTGTTGTGCATGTGCGGCGTGAGGCGGGGGCCCACAATAGGGCGGCACTTTTACAGTCGAGCGAGTCCCATGCGGTAGACGGCAACAATGCGTAGGTACCGGTAAAACTAACGCAATTTTAATACCGTTAAAATTTGACAGAATAGAGGTACCGGTAATTACCGGTACTTATAATGTGAATTTGGTACCGGTAACAAGTAGCGGTAAAATTACCGTTAACTGTTAACAATATTATTACCGTTAAATACTAGATTACCGGTACCTCATATTACCGTTAAAATTTTAACAGAATAGTAATACCGGTACTTACCGGTACTTATAATGGGAATTTGGTACCGGTAACAAGCCCTGCTTGTGTGTGTTAACAGCCTCCGTGGTCCAGTGGTTAAGGCGTTTGCCTGTTGACCCGGGGGTCGTGGGTTCGATTCCAACGAGAAGCATACTTTGTTTAGTTGTTTCCAGTTTGGTTAGGACATTGCAGGCTTGAATTACCTGATTGTCTGATAATAAAGATGATTCCGTGCTTCGGAAGGCACGTTAAGTCGTTGGTCCCGGCTGCCATCTGGTAGTCGTTAAAGGAACCACGTCAGAGGCCGAGAGGCGGTTCAGAAGAACTCTGACACCAGGGTGTGCATGGTCGATTGACCGTGACACCTACTCGAAATGATGATGATGAGTGTACACTTACCTGTGCGCGACGTTTTTGGTAAGCACAAGTCCCCGAACGAGGCTCGTGTCTCGTGGCGCGCCCCCCACTACTTTCTTCACTTGCACGTAATGACGGACGTCCATATCGCTGCTGTGCAACTCTGTAAAAAATGTGTTAGTTAGATCCCGCCTCACAAACCGGTGTGGAACGCAGCCAACTTCAGGAACTATAACGTGAGAAATTTATGCTTGAGTAAAGAACTTGATGTTTTCATCGCCCGCCTGGACAAGCAGCGGCGGGTGAGACGAGGGCGAGACGAAACGAGACGAGGGCAGAGTCCCCTTAACCTGAATAGGCAACCTCCCGAGGTAACCAGGAGGGACGGACCTCGGCTTTGCGTGGCTGGCTTGGAGAGGCAGCAAACTGTAATGTTGCCTGAAGGGCCGCGAACGCTGGATATATGCCTGAATGGCCGATCAGAGAAACAATGTAATTTTTTTGGAAACCGGCAACTCCCATCTTTTGATCTCCAGATAGTCATCAGTAATCGGAGCTAAGCCTACTCTACGCGCTCTATTACGGTGGCGACTGTAAGGGGTCGCAGAGTGGGACCACGACGAGTCGAGTAAAGAAGAGCCCAACCTTGTCCGTCACTGTATTGTCGTCGACACACCGTTTTGCAACCGGTGAGCATTTCATTTTCGAGCGACAAATTGCATTCAGTAGTTAGTGACGTTCTACCGACTACTCGAGCAATAGCAGGCCTGTGTCACTCCCCATGGCGGTATCAAAAATATACCAACGCGCGGCGACCACTTCGAAGCGGTAACACCACAACAACGGTTAAGTTTGCCTTTATATTAGGGTTAAGAGTGTTAACTAACCTCTTAATGCTTTGTATGTATAATAAATAAATTTGATGAATCCTTACTAATATTATAAATGCGAAAGTGAGTTTGTTTGTTTGTTACGCTTTCACGGCATAACTACTGAACCGATCATCATGAAATTTTGCATACAAGTTCTCTGGAGTGCGGGAAAGGACATAGGCTACCTTTTAATCCGGTAAAAGTACTATTCCCGAGGGATCGACATTGACGCGGGCGGAGCCGCGGGCGAAAGCTAGTAACATATAAAGTCACTTAATATGTTATTCAATGTTCAAAATATTTAATAACTCATTAAAATAGTAAACGGTGCTCATGGTTCCCAAGAAACAGGGTCTCCCTAGTTTAGGAATCGATGTTAATAGGCTAGTTTTTTTAAAAAATATAATTATTCCGTCAGTTAGATATTCAAAAAATATCGGACACGTATTTTTTCTTTTATCGATTAAACAAAAAATGATCAAGATATAACCCTTTGAAGTTCCGTGTGACGTCATTACTTTGCTACAATTTTTAGCAAACTTAGACGTCACGAGCCCCCACTCCTGAACTTTGACGCGCTTTATCTTTATCATTTATTGTTTAATTGACAAAAGAAAAAATACGTGTCCAATATTTTTTGATTATATAACTGACGGACTAATTGTTATGTTATTATTACGACCCAGGAAACTAGCCTATTCTATGACTGTGTTTTATTTTTATGTCAATAAATGCATTTATGTCGATCCCTCGGGTATAGTTCTTTTTCCCGGGATAAAAGGTAGCCTATGTCCTTCTCCGTACTCCAGAGAACTTGTATGCAAAATTTCATGATGATCGGTTCAGTAGTCACAGCGTGAAAGCGTAACAAACAAACTAACAAACAAATAAACAAACAAACAAACTCACTTTCGCATTTATTATTATAAATGCGAAAGTGATGATCGGTTCAGTAGTCACAGCGTGAAAGCGTAACAAACAAACAAACAAACAAACTCACTTTCGCATTTATAATATTATAGTAATATAGTAATAGTAATAGTAATAGTAATAGTAATAGTAATAGTAATAGTAATAGTAATAGTAATAGTAATAGTAATAGTAATAGTAATAGTAATAGTAATAGTAATAGTAATAGTAATAGTAATAGTAATAGTAATAGTAATAGTAATAGTAATAGTAATAGTAATAGTAATAGTAATAGTAATAGTAAGGATAGTAAGGATAACATCACAAACTAAATAGGGATTGGGTAACACCGAGCAAATCCGGTAGGAACGACGCGCGTTGGTGTTCACCGAATTCAACAAATTATGAATCGTTTAGAGCTATAACAAAAAATTGGCTTGCAATGGATTCTGTGGGTATCTGAACACAAACGTGCTGTGTTCTGACACGAGCTAAAATACACCATATCGCTAACCACATTAAGTTGATATTTCTATGATTACGTTAAGTACTACTACCTATTCTGTGGCAATAGTCACCTGGCATGATGATGTCTGCGGCCTGCTGGCACAAAGGGTACAGGATCGGCAGCCAAGAAGCCGGCAAGCCTTCTCGAGCGACACATTGTCGCATCAAGAGCTTGAGATGCTCCTCCCCGCATTCCGCTATCGCTTTACACACTTTCGAGGTCTCTGTGTAGCCTAAAAAAATAAAAAAAAATGTGAAGGCTGGAAAGACGGAAAAGGAAAAATAGTTAAACTGGCGTTAAAATATTATTCAATTATGTTTCAGAAAACTATTTTTTTTTATCATTCTGTAAAATAATACCGGCCATGTGAGTGTCGGGCCACGCGTAGTATATGGTTCCGTAGTTGCACGTCATTTTTAATAAGTCGGTCGAATATAACTCTTTGACTTATGAACCCAACTTAACTGTGATAGTTTTCATTTTAACTTCCTTACATATGCTACTGCCCTGAATATTTTTACATATCCAGGAGCTACACATACACAGTTCAACAAAAATTTGCATTTTATATGGAATGGTGTTCAGAAACTGACAATATTTTTGAAAGACCATTCCAACGACAACCCACTGAAAGGGATTAACGCAAAAAAAAAAATAAGTCCCCGCTTTACACGTATGGGAGGAACCCTATTTTTTTTATTTCACACTATAGCTTCTTAGTACTATTAATCTCTGAGCTAAACCGCGGACAGACGGATAGGAATGGTGAAACTATAAGGGTAACAGCCTCCGTGGTCCAGTGGTTAAGGCGTTTGCCTGTTGACCCGGGGGTCGTGGGTTCGATTCCCACCGGAAGCATACTTTGTTTAGTTGTTTCCAGTTTGGTTAGGAAATTGCAGGCTTGAATCACCTGATTGTCTGATAATAAAGAGGATTCCGTGCTTCAGAAGGCATGTTAAGCCGGTGGTCCCGGCTGCCATCTGGTAGTCGTTAAAGGAACCACGTCAGAGGCCGAGAGGCGGTTCCGAAGAACTCTGACACCAGGGTGTGCATGGTCGATTGACCGTGACACCTACTCGAAATGATGATGATGATGACTATGACTGACTATTTACTACAGAACCTTAAAAACCTACCTTTAGGTTAGAAAAATATAAAACAACTGTTTATATATGTGTATAAAAAAATTTATAAAATTCCGGAAGACATAAAATCGTTGCACCTATAGTACGTATAAATGGCTCCTTGATATATCCATTTACAGTATAAAGCACTTTTTAGATAAGTAATTGAGTAATATTTGCATGCTATTATTTTAAGCGTAACATGTAGTCACAAATGCTGATTTAACACCAATAATGTACCTTGATGTAAAGGAAATAAATAATAAATAAATATATACGGACAAATCACACAGATTGAGCTAGCCCCAAGGTAAGTTCGAGACTTGTGTCATGGGATACTAACTTAACGATACTATATTTTGTAACAAATACATATATAGATAAACATTCAAGACCCAGGCCAA
This sequence comes from Elegia similella, assembly GCA_947532085.1. NCBI lineage: Eukaryota > Metazoa > Arthropoda > Insecta > Lepidoptera > Pyralidae > Elegia > Elegia similella. The sequence goes on from OX383939.1 coordinate 2,483,415, forward strand.
TCTGAAAAAGATCATTTTTCATCTTGACCTGGCCGAGGATCGAACCCGGGCACCCCGTGTCGCAGGCCGGCGTGTTAACCACTGCGCCACAGAGCTGTCAAATAATAATTTATTTATTTAATATAACATATAACTATAACATTTCTATAATTAATGATTTATTTATTTATATTTATAGAATCATATCACACGTTTTGAGTTTTTGAATATTTATTGCAGCTTTTTACCTTCATTATTTTCTAACACTGGATTTTCTTCCTCACTGGACGGTGATGATTTGACTTCTGAAAACAAGCACATATTAAAGAGCTTTTTTTATGACATAGAACGGCAAATGAGCGAGCGAATCGCCTGATGGTAAGTGATCACAAGTGATCACCACTCCCCATGGACTACTGCAACACCCACACCGTGGAGTGTGTTAATAAATAAATAAATAAATATATACGGACAAATCACACAGATTGAGCTAGCCCCAAAGTAAGTTCGAGACTTGTGTGTTCTCAGATTGACCCTTATCATGGTATTGCCAGTAGTTGACAGTTGGCGTCTATTTATAGTCAAGTCAGAACAACGCCTGTCGGGTCCGCTAGTACTAATCCTAACTAATATTATAAATGCGAAAGTGAGTTTGTTTGTTACGCTTTCACGTTGTAACTACAGAACCAATCATTATGAAATTTTGCATACACGTTATCTGGGACACGTTACGGAGAACACACACAGGTTACATTTTATCCCGGGAAAAGGTACTGTTCCAAAGTGATCAACTTTGACGTGGGCGGAGCCGCGGGCGAAAGCTAGTTCATTATAAAAACACGGTTTTACTCGCGTTTACACATACATATTATAAATAAATAAATATATACGGACAAATTACACAGATTGAGCTAGCCCCAAAGTAAGTTCGAGACTTGTGTTATGGGATACTAACTCAACGATACTATATTTTATATTAAGACCGAAAGGTCACTGTTAGCGTGTTGGTGGGCCTAAAGGTGGAAAACGGAATCAAAAATAGTGATCCCATACAACCAATTCCTGACGCAGCGTAGTAACAATTTCATTTGAACACAAAATCTGGTTGAAGTGTGTCAATAATTACTACACTTTAGTGTCTATCTGAAATTTGTAGTAATATAGTGCACACTTTGTGACGAAAATGTGTGAGACAAATTTCGGTTGCGATGTTACGTAGATATTACTATAATGTTACTACATTTTCTCAACGGTTACAAAGGGGTTTCAATGTGTGCGCGATAATACTACTTTTAAAGTGAGTATTAAGTGGAAACATCATTTTTAAATAGTTCCTGAAAAATGTGCAAACTTGCCGTAACAAAGTGGTAATTCTAAATGATTCCAGAATATTCTACTCCTGCCCAAAATGATCAGTGGTACTCAAACTATTGGTGTGGAAATCATTATTTTTGCCTGTAGTGTTGAAATAATTGTGTGTAATAATTAATTAATGCAAAACTGAACATTTAAAAGAAATATTCCCTACAGCAAGACATGAAAAATTTCTATATACCTAATTGTAAGAAAATATACACTACGGTTTACTTAAGGAAAAACTTTTGTCTTTGCTGTACAGTAAAAGATAAATGGTTTCTGTCTACCTATGATCTGGTAGTAGAAATGCAATACGGGGAAATCATTGATGGAAATCTAATTATAGCCGGAAAAAAAAGTAAAAATAACTTTTGATTTCTTTGAACTACCTATCAAATTTCGATATCTGAGGATACATGCAATTATTACATTTTTTATTACATTTTTTGAACAAGAAGAACTGTAACTATATGAACTAAGCAACGTAAAATATAAATTAATTTCAATCAAGAATAAAAATAAAATAGTATTTTTGCCTATATTATCAACAATACAGTAGTCTAAGAAGTAATAATATTACATGTTATATTTTAATATTTTGTCTCTCTTAAAGGTATCTCTTTATTTTCTGAAATAGAAATATGTAATATGATTCGTTATAAAATAAAACACTTGATTTGTTCATTTAGATATATTATATATATTCATTTCACAACTAGTAATCAGAACCTTTGGTACGTATGAGATAATTATACAGGGTAATTTTTATCACCCCGAAAAATGAAAGGTGTGTTCTGTCCACAAAGATGTGTTCTTTCCATCATTAATATTACACTTTACTTAAATATTATTAGAAGTTTTTATTATTTACACCCTGTAGTCAATGAAAAATCACTAAGTGAATCCACACGCCATACATATTTAATTAGTTGCTATTTACTATATTCATCTGATTCGCCCATACGAGCTTCTTCATTTTGATCCGTATCTTCTGTGTTATCTAATTTTGGAGAACTACGTTTCCTCTTTCTTGTGAGTGTGATAATTCTTGACCCCAAAATATTTTCGCTGTTGGACATCTTAGGTGAAGATTTGGCTGATTTGTATCTGCAAGAAAACAATAAAAAAAGATTAAACGAGCAATTCTTCCGCATTTATGGATCTAAACCCGTGATCTAACTGCTCCAACGATTTTCATGTATACGAGTAGGTACTTAGTAAAATTAAAGCCAAAATTTTGCTAGTCCTTGTTTGACACGACTTAAACCGCCATGTTACGTCTTGCTGTCCTTTTCTATTTATTTTATTAGAAAGTAACATGATTAAATTCTTGTTTGATATTAGTTAAGTACAACTCGAATTGACCCCAATCTAACCTATATGTTGGGAACCACTGATCTTGGATTTACACGGCAGCCATAGTGAAATATGTTACTGAACTACAAAAAAAGTGCACTTTGTGACAACTTTGTGACTAAACACTGTAAAGCATCATAAAATTAATGTTGTCTGTTTTACAACCTACAAAAAGATTATTTATTAGACATTTACATTGCAAATTTAATTAAAATCTATTCAAATTTGTAAGTTTTCTAAGTTACCGTCAATATTATCTACTCATAACGATTTATCAATTTATTTTCATATATACTAATTTAGCAATTAAAATATTTATTTTGCTTACCTGTTAGAATATTGAGGCGCTCTTATTTATTATGATTTTTATCGAAATTCCGTCGATGAACTTGATTTCGTTCTTGTCAAACACTTTACTTACGGAGAAATATCCACATCAAAGAAAATTATATCTAAACGCAACAAAATAATGGCCGCAGTCTATTTAGTTTAGTAAAATAAGTTGACATTTAATCCTTAAGTTGACGTAATTTCAATCAATCATTCGTAATCATTCGGTCATCATTCACCCGAACTATAGTCACAATCCAGTAACATGTGTCTACAATATTAAAACACTATAGTTTAAATTACAACCACTTTTTTGTGTCGTAAATTCCCCACTTTTGGTAGCAGAGACTGAATAAAGTGGTCACAGCAACTGATCTTGTTACTTGTGTAAAGATTCTAAATGGGAACAGTTACTACGCTGTGACCAAAATGGTTGTATGGGATGGGTTGCTAGCCGCATCGCCTATTGTCATGATTCTTTCTATTTTTGCCCATTCACTCACGTATATTTAGTTAGAATCGCCAACTTCAGTCTGTTACGAATAACTTCATCAGGGTGAGTGTTAGAGGTGGCGATAGTGCTTTGAGTACTTATATCTGAGTATTATTTAAGGATTCCTACCTGTTAGTTATTTATACATAGGTACTAATCCCATCATCCTCATCTTCCCTCATATTTCCTGTCATTTTTCCTTATGCACGCATATGAGGGTAAACCAACAAAACCCCAGACGTCAGCTCTGACTGATCGTCCTGTTCGAGTTCCGCCGCCGTTCGGTCGACACGCGTTTCAATAACCTGTCCCGTCAACCGCCGCGATATCGGTCAGCATCACCGGAGTCTAGACCGGAGTGAAAGAAGGTGAAGACTGAAGAAAGAAACAATAACCATCCCGGCCGCCGCCGATACCTAGGCGCCCACGCCAACGCGATACGAGCGGTAAGCGTGCTTCCACTTCATCTCCCTTTCACAAAACTACCACTACCTAATCTTAATAACTCACCAGTTTTGGGTGCTTTTATTAGTCTAGCTGAACTGTTGCCCAAATTCAAGTCTAGGCAGTACGACGACACGCTCTCCACTAACCTGCTGCATTCTTCAGCTGCAAATATTTTAATTCATTTTAAAAACTGGCCAAGTGCGAGTCGAATTAACAGATACACTAAGGTTCCGTACTACCGGACACTAACTACAAAAAACCGGCGAAGTGCGAGTCGGACTCGCGCACGAAGTCGCACGTTTTTACCCTTTGAGTACGGAATCCTAAACACCACATTTCCTTTATGGGGACTTCTAGGGTTATTCTTGCTGACAGTGGGCGGGGGGATTTGCACAGTGATGACGTCAGCAACATTTGACGAAATATACAAATATATTTTGTGAAAATGATGCCAATGTTAACGTAAGCTTGGGGGACGGGGGAAGAGCTTTTCTTACTTTTGCTGACAAGAGGGAGGAGGGGGTTAAAATGGCTGATATATTGCTTACGTAATCCTTGAACGGCCCTTAAGTAGCTGTGTATTAATTAAAGTCACACAAGGATGGAGGATGGGCCATGGATCTCTCACGCAATGAACGAAGCATAGAAGCGGTAAAGCTTTTACTCAATCATCGATTTTCTTCGTGTCATTGTCATTCAATTAGAAAAAAATATGGAAGCGTAACTCTCATACAACTAACGATTCAATATCAGTACCATTTACGCAAACAAACTTAACTCACAATAAAAACTTACGCACTCATAGACGAAGCTAGTTTGCGATTGGCCGCGTGAAGGTCACGGGGCGGTGTCAACATATTTAATGAACGCTATGGTGTCAACATAGCTGACTAGGTAGGCTATTAGCTCGCCTCACTCGCTATGATAAGTTACTCCAGTGTCATATTTCCGTCTGTCCTTGCGTTTCCTGCACCACTTTACTACACAAGAAGTAATTTTTTTCTTAATTCGTTAAGATTTCGCCGATGTTCACAAAAAATATGTCGTTAAAAAGCTTTTATCGACGCGTCCTTCCGTTACGGAGCGCGCTGCAGACTACTTCGCGAAAAATCTACTATTTAAGCCCCGCCCGCTTTGAGCTACTTTGCGTAGTATGTTTTTGAGCGCAATGCTGCTTCCATAGTTTTTCTAATTCAATGGTCATTCTGGATAATTGCTAAATGCTGTCTTGGAGATTATCTCACGTGGTTGTTGTTGTTGGGCGGCACTAGGCGGCAGCACTGTAGGTCGGTAAAGCGCGTAGTCCGCGAAGGAGGCCAGCTCCGTCACACACTCCATGTAGCCCGCGGCCAGGAGATTCTGGCACACTTGCGTTGCTTGCACCCTAAAATAGAAAGAAAATAATAGAAGAATAGAAAGGGGGTGCAGGCGTAGCCACCATCAGCCGGCCTACTCGCTCACTTTTGACAACTACGATGTATAACGTTTTTATGATCACTTCAATATTCATTACGGTTTATACATCTCAAATCATTCATCATCAAGCTGTAAGTAGTCTACTGTTGGACAAAGGCCTCTCCCAAGGATTCTGCATTTCATGGGAGGATATTGCCATACTCACCACGCTTGGCAGGCGGGTTGACGACCGCAATTTTTTGGCTTTCTGTGGTTCCGACGCTGCCATAATAGTAGTTCATACTAAAGGTAGGTAATAAGGCTGCGTTTCCACTGAAGCGGAGCGGAGCGGAGTGGAGAGGAGAGGAGAACAGGCGTGAAAAGTTTTTGGTTCGAGTAGCTAAGGTGTGGAATGAATTGCCTGCGTTTATATTCCCAGACAATTACAATCCCGGGACATTCAAAAGTAGAATAAATGGGTATCTCTTGAATAGGCATGTAACATCCTCGTCATCATCGTCACTTACCATCAGGTGAGATGGGAGACTAATGCCTACTTCAATAATAAGTAAAAAAAAGTGTTGTGTTTCCACTAAAACGGAGCGGAGCGGGATATTGTTTAACACTTTCTATGAATTTCTCGTGTGTTTTTGATGACGTGTGCAATATAATGTAACTTTAAAATGATACTATTGTGCTATGCGCGTGAATTACGCGACGCGGCGTCACACCCACACTGCCCCGCCCTGCTCCGCCGGGGTTGAGCGGAGACCTCCATTAATTCCGCTGAGAACCTCGCTCCGTAATTTTATATGAAAATCCGATCCGTTTCATCGTTTCTATTGAAGCGGGCGGATAGTTTCAAATATTTTATTCATCATAAGATATTTTAAATATCATTTGAGGATTTCGAGTATTATGATTGCTTAATCCATACACCGCTAAACTCTTCTCCGATCCACTCCGCGTCAGAGGAGAGGCAGCCTTTGGTGATCCCAGATGTAACGTATCGATTACGTGGAGTCGAACCACCGGGAGTTGCTACGTTAACATTTGGCGCCCAACGATTCCACGAAAACATTACACAGTAAACAAAACCGGCCAAGTGCGAGTCAGACTCGCGCACGAAGGGTTCCGTACCGTTATCTATAAAAACGCCAAAAAATTCATGTCTGTTGTATGGGAGCCCCCCTTTAATATTTATTTTATATTTATATAATTATTAATTTTTAAGGTCAATATATAACTTAATATTCTATGAATATTTCAAGCGTCTACCTGTTGCCATTATCAATATCGAGCAAAAACAAGCAAAAAAATCGCGTTTATTGTGTGGGAGCCCCTTAAATACCTATTTTATTCTATTTTTTAGTATTTGTTTTTATAGCGGCAACAGAAATACATCATCTGTGAAAATTTCAGCTGTCTAACTATCACGGTTCATAAGATACAGCCTGGTGACAGACGGACAGACAGACAGACGACAGACAGACAGACAGACAGACAGACAGACAGACGGACAGCGGAGCGAAATTAATAGGGTCCCGTTTTTACCCTTTGGGTACGGAACCCTAAATAGGGATGTCAAGTACCTCATTTTATGGTTGGTGTTGTCCATAATCCACTGTAGTACGTCGCAGCCGCGCCACACGCCGTTGTACCGCACCAGGCGATATCTGCACATTCCAAAACACATACACATACAGTACGGGTGCGTTAGGAGGCAACTTTTGACGTGTCTCTTTTCAATTTATTTATTTCATTCCATATACAACCAGTTCCTACAACTAGAAGTGCATATAAGTGGGTACAGCATGGACCCATCGGGTCTCGCAAGCGGATTACAAATACATAAAAAATACAGTACGTAATTGTAAATTAACTAAACCTGTTACACAGTTAGGGATGTACGGTCACCTGCAAAAGTCCATTAAGGTGAAAATCGATTGCACTGACTAGGAAGGCATATATATTTAACAATATCATGAACCTTATGCCACATGAATAAGGTTGAAATTGCCGTTTATTTTTGAATAGTATCTGTAGAGACACACGACTTTTTACGCAATTTCTACACGGTGAAATTTTTATCGTTTTGGAGCCTTAAAGGGGTGACTCAGACCATCAAAATGAACTACTTTTTGTATGGGAACAATGCTGGGAACTCAAAAAAAATTCGACATTCACATAGCCGTGTGGTATCTGGCAGAGTAGAATAGGACCACTCCAAGTCTTCCCGTGGATGTCGTAGAAGGCGACTTAGGAAATACAAGCTAAACAAAGCTTATAAACATCTAAGACACCTCTCCAACCCGTCTGGCCAGCGTGGAGAGTGTAGGCCAAGTCCTCTGGCTGCTCTGGCCAAGTATGGCCCTAGTAGTACAAAGAGGGTCGTGCTCCTGTAGTGGAGACTAAAAAGGACCTGATGATGATGATGATGATGATACAAACAGGCCAGGCGGCGGGACTCTTTTGTATAGAAATTACGAATTTTTTTTTGAGTTCCCAGCATTTGTCCCATAGAAAAAGGTGTTCATATCGATGGTCTGAGTCACCCCTTTAAGGGTCCAAAACGATCAAAATTTCACCATGTATATGGACTTTTGCAGGTGACTGTACATAATCAGGCCTGTCTCACTTCCCGTGTCGGTATCGAAAACATACCTACGCGCGACGAACACTTCAAAGGGGAAAACCGAATAAATCCGGTAGGAACGACGCGTATTTGGTCACATGTGCTCACCGACTTCAACGAATTTTGAATCATTTGTTCAGAGCTATAAGTATAAAATTGGCTTGCTGTAGGTATCTAAAATAAAAGGTGCTGCGTTATGTATGAGGTAATTAATTGATTTTGTATTCTCGAAGGTATTAATGTTTAGCAATATCATAAACATTATGCTATATGTAGCATAAGGTTTAACATTGATGTAATTTTAAATAGTATCAGCTAAACACGACTTTTTAAGCAAATTCCATATAGACTTTTGCAGGTGACGAGACATATTTGTGAATTTTATATGATCCTTCGAGCCGACTCCATAATGTTAATACATATAAAAAACTGGCTATTGCCTGCGGCTCCGCCCGCGTAATGTCCATCCTTCGAGAACAGTAGAATGTCCAGGAATGAAAACGTTAAAGGAACCACGTCAGAGGCCTAGAGGCAGTTCCGAAGATTCTGACACCAGAGTGTGCATGGTCGATTGACCGTGTCAAATGATAATGATGATGAGACAATCTCTCTATACCCATAGAGTAGATATACTTATATTTTATGGTAGTACAGTCAGCGACAGAAATAGACAGAAATAGCTTTCCAGGCTCTGTATCTATATCTTGAATTTTCTCTTAAACTATAAATAATAACAACATAAAAAATTATATACACAAAGATTTAAATGAAGCCTTTCTTAATATAAATTTTCACGTTTATATTTTTTATAGTTTAAGAGCAAATTCAAGATATAGATACAGAGCCTGGCAAGGTATCTCTGTCGCTGACTGTACCTGTGTTGCTGAGTGGGCAGTGTGAACGACAGCTGCCGGTAGACATCTTGCAGCGACTCCTTCGGCGCAGGCCGGGGCTCGCAGCGCTCCTCTTGTTCCCGGGTGAACATGAAGTTTTCTCTGCCCTTTCCTGGGGTGGACTGCGATTTGTTGTCAGGAAATTTGACCTGAAGAACAAACAAATGTGTAGAAGTATTGATTATTAATTATTAAAAATATCTTAGTTATTATTCGTCATAATACATTATCATGAAATATGTAGAGTTATTTATTACCTACGGAAATATTTTTACCATTCTATATAAATTAAGTTCAACAGAAAATAAGTCAATAAAGTAAAGTCAATAAAGTTCTTTTTGTTTTTTTTATTATATATGACGGAGAGGGTGGTCCGAGCTCAGCTATCTTTATCGTTCAGGAGCGGGCGTTATACCGGGAAGTGTTGGTAATTGAAAAAACGTTGATTTAAAACAATGAAAGTATTTACTTCACGAACACTATGAATAATTTCAATAACACACAAATCAACAAACAATGCGATACGCGACAGTTTCTACACGTGTTCACTTGGCGGCGGACGCAATCGAACTGAACGACACTCGTCCGCCCATTACGTCGTAGACTCTGTCAACGCCGGGTGGGGCGTTGGCGTCTCGCATTAATAGGAAAATATGACGACAGATGGCGCTGTCGTCCGTCCGTTTCCGACACGGCCATCCTGCTTGCACACGTCCTCGGGTGTTATACTGTAAACAAAAACAAACAACGAGAGTTTCTGTTCCACTCGGTCATCTCTGACCACACCATTATTTCTCTTCTTTTTTTTTTTCAAATGAAACCACATATCTTTAAACTAGGTTTTAAATCGAATTTCTAGACAAACTAACTTAATCAAACGATATGGGACATATTTCACTATACTATAACCAGAGTCACGTCGGCCAAGCAGATACCTGACCCCCTGACTTTTAAAACGTAAATTCACACTTTGCTGTGAAGCGCCACCTACCGTGATTTTTGGCAAGTAGACAGACAACTGCTGGTATAAACTTGTTTCTGATAACCTGCTCAGTTGCAAATTTTGTATTTCTAATAATCTCAGCTAATAATTCAAGTAATCATCAATGGTAAGAACAAGAAAGAATCAAAAACAATCCTACGTAAAGTTCGATTCGAACCATGGACCCACGACTTGAGAAGCTAGCGCTCATCTCAATACGCCAACCGACGATATGACGTCTCGGGCGAAATTGGCTATCTATTTCTACTGCTATGACATCATTGTCACCAACTGCAACGCATTGCTTTAACAAATAAATTGAGGGTAATCTATCAGATTTATTTATACCTGATACCAACTAATCAAAAATATTGTTCACTCGCGTCACAATTAAGATACTGCGATTACTGTGTAGTGATGCAAATCCCCACCAGTTATTAGGCATCCCGTTTCATCTTATATAGCAGATTTTGTGAAAGCTAATATTGTATTGTGAAGACAACCACTGTATTTAAAGTATCTATATCTAGAGAGTTAGGTATCGCGGTAAGTAGAAATTATAAGTATTTAATATACTTACTTAATTGTCACACTATTTTTTGTTCCGTAAAACATAGGGTTTGTGATAAATGTCTAAGATAAATATATCTCTTACAGAGAAACACCGTCCGTTTGTGGATTCGGAGTCAACTGGCGTAACATATACACTACAATATTTCAATTGAAACAGTGAGGAAACATTCAACAAGAACGAGATCGTATTTTATTCTGATGAAAAAAGTTTTAAGTCTGATGATGATGGCAGAAAAATATTGCGGAGAAGACATGGCCAGCGTATAGCCATCAAAATAATTTGCCTTTGAGAACAGTGGCAGGATAACATTAGGTAAAAATATTAATTAAATAGTGAAGTAAAATAATAATAATATTTAATACCTAGTGTATTACGCAGTGTAGAATAATAGGTAACTGATCGTATTACTGTTTTGCAGGTTATTGGGGACAGATGTCTTCAATGGGCCCAGGGGAGCTGGTAGAATTCGGCGGCCGGATGAATAAAGAAAAATACTTGGAAAATTTATGAGATGTGGTGATTCCAACAGTTTGCAATGTAGAATTATTTTATTCAAGACAATTGTTCTGTGATCTAACTGTTATTGAGTGACCAATTAAAATCCCAGATTGTAGGGTCAAATAGTGCTTAACTGGGACACGAGACACGAGTAAAGTTTGATTTAAATCAATTTAGACAAAAAGGTTATACTAAATTAATAAATATGCGCATAAGTGATATGTGATCTGATCTAACATGGTAAGTGAAATGACAAATAGACTTGAACAAAAGCTTCAAAATGGGGGTCACCCTCTCCCATATTAAAATTCATTTAATGCCATAGGTTTATATTCATTCTTATACTATTATCGAAGCAAAGTTATTCACATAGCACTATTTGACCCTACACATTTAAAAAAAATATAATACTATGATTAAAAAGAAGTTGAGAGATGTAAATTGTTACTTATTAAGTAACATGTTGGTTCTCTCTACAGAAGATTAATCATAGTTTGAATTAAGTAGGCAGGTATTTATTTCACTGTTACATTTTTTTGATGTAATAAAGTAATTAAAAATTTAAAATGCTTTTTATTCACAGTAATTAGCTCGGTAACATTATGTTAAAACAACCAAAATTACACCAACATCACAATACGAAGTTGGTGATATTTGTAAAAAATAAAAAGCTTTGGAGGATTTGAACCTGTTCATTCATAATCACACTTACTATTAAACCGTAGTGCCTACCACTTGCGCCACATCTAACTATTGAAGTATCTTTGAAATAAGCGTATCGTATGCTAGGGCCTGTTTTATTTATCAAAAATCGAATAGATGGCATTAGTCGTCAAGGGTATCAGATTTCTGCTTATTAACCTTATTTGTTCATTCACAATTCAATAGATGGCACTAGTCGCAAAGGATATTACACTTGTATATTTTTATCTTTGGGTTTAAACCACGGATGTTTCTTTAGTTTGCGAAAAATGGCGCTGTTGTAGGGGGTCAGATATCTCATTGGCTGACTGTACTACAGTCATCAGTCAATTCTCAACACTAATAACTCTCGAGTAAGACATCTAACGCCACGGCTCTCTAGCCGAACAGAAACATCCAGCGCATGGATCAGATCTGTTTGCATATCCATCGAGTGGATCGCCCGTGTGACACCTGTTAACACACGAATGGTCTCGCTAGACCACGACCTCCGCCAGAGTCAAACGCGCACCGCGCACCCACGGACTACCTGGGTAACCCCAGGAGACACCGATTTCTATTGGGCTACGACTACGTAATAACTACTGGTACGGTCGAACTAACTACGGCCGCTAGAGTCCCCTTACTCGAGTTCTTACTGCTAATTAAGCTTGAATCTCATCTTCATTATCAAGCGACTTACTGGTTCCTCAGCCTATCATGCGCGAACTTGTAAGTACGATTAGAGTCTAAGCCTTCAACTTATAACGATCTCCCTCCAGTACCTCAATAACTTTAAAAGGACCTTTGAATTTTGGATCTAACTTAGTTTGATTTTTTAGTTCGTTCCTCGTTTTGTAATAATACAAAATCACCAACAGAGAAATTATTAATGGTTGCTCTGGTGCAATCAAATCGGGTTTTGTCATACTGCGCACACTTCTGAATATTCTCAGATGCCGATTTACGAACTTCCTCGATATCAACTTCTGTATCAACATCACTACACATAAGGGACAACGGTCTTGCAACCTCATCAATTAACAGCTCAAGAGGAGAAGCTTTCGTATCGCGGTTAATGGTACAGTTGATCGCTAATTGTACCTCATCTAACGCATCCTGCCACGTTTTATCAGCGCTAGTCTCTACAGCAGTTAACTTAGACTTCAAGACGCTCATGATACGCTATACCTGGCCGTTAGCCCTGGAAGAGCCCGTTGCTATCAGATGCAATCCGATATTTTTGATTTCTTAAAAATCGCGGAACTCATTGCTAGCGAAGCATCTGCCTTGGTCAGCAATAATAAGAGTACTCCAAAAGTGCAACGCTACCATTTACTGCACGAATACTACACTTAGAGTCGATATTAGCCGTGTGAAACAATAGGACATACTTTGTAAAAGCATCAATAAGAACGAAGACATACTCCTTTTTATTATTTTTCCCACTTAATTTACCGGTGGCATCTATGTGGACTGTTTGCCATGGGATCGAGACTTTAGGTATTGGGTGAAGTTCAGCTTGAACCTTCCCTAAATGAGACTTTGCAATTTTACAAGTGACGCAATTGTCGACGAACTTCCTAACGTACTGGGTCATGCCAGGAAACCAATAAAAATCATAGAGCTTTTCACTGGTCTTGTCAGCGCCAAGATGAACAAGAGAGTCGTGAAAATGGTTAGTGACAGACCATCTCAATGACCGGAGTAAATACGGCAAACACTTAGTTCTACCGTTGCGCTGAATCCTACGATACAGAACGCCTGCGCGTAAAACGTAAGTTTTGGCCACCTCTTCATCAATAAGATCACTCTGTAAGTCAGAAACCCAAACTGCTAACATCTGTATGCAACTCAATCTGATGTTGGGGATTAAAGATAGTCAAAAAGAGGTCACTGGTTAAAATGAAATAATATTTTGTCGAATGCTCTCATATTCTGGCTTCCAAACTAAATCACCTTTAAAAGAAGTTACACGATACAACAGCCATTATACGAGAAAAATCTTTCACGAATTGACGAAAGTATGACGCTACTCCGATAAATTGACGTAATTGGGTCACAGATTGGGAAGGGGGTAGAGCAGTTAAAGCCTCTATCTTCCTACGATTAGGTCTAATTTGGCCAGCTTCCACTTCAAATCCCAAGAACTACTACAGCATTCAGCACCAGAATAAAAAAAAAATCAATATTGCCTACCGTTATGCTGTAGTACGCCTGAAGGTGTCTGCATGACGCAAACATCTATGCGCCTCTCAGAGCGTGCAGGACTATGGCTGCTGCTACTGCTTGCCTGGCTGCTTCCACCGCTGCACTTGCTCGTGATAAGTCCCGGCTTGCCACACTTGAAGCACGTGAGGGGCCTAGTCGTCTGCTGCTGCGCTGGTTGGGTCGGTGTTGTCGTAGTTGTCCTTCCTTTTCCATCCGTAAACTTGTTTCGACATTCAAATCGATTGTGTTTTTTTTTTGTGTTTTCACAATTGAAACATTTTAGTAACGATGTCTTGGCTCGTTTAACATCGGGTCCATGCGTTTCGCCAGCACTTAGCTTACACTTTGAATGAGAGAAGGCGTGCAACTCTTTTTGCAATTTTTCCCGTGAATTAATATCGGTGGTAAATGCGAATCGTTGCAACCTCGTATCAAATTGCGAAATATGGACGAGTACGGTAGCTATTGCGATCTGTTCTTTATCTGCATCCTTCCAGCGGTTGGTCAACGACGTCATCAAACGACTCGCGTAGCGGATAATGTCTCTTTTTTATTGGGTTTGTCAACATTGAGATTAATTTAATTCCGCGCAAGTCTCAGTAGTAACAAATCTGGTAGTAAACAGTACCTTAAACTCGCTCGACGTCATACCATGGTATGCTCTTTGTGATAGCTACGTCGATGCCGCGCCCTTTAATGCCTTGCTGACTGCAACAACAAGTTGACCGCCACACAACGGATTCTCAGCGAAACACAAATCTGCTGTCGCGCACCACGATCTTGCGTCCATATCTGCTTTATCGAGGTCGAATGCGGGTAGCACCACTTTGTTAGTCATTTTCGGCGCTTGCAAAGCTTTGATAAGTGCTCGCATGTTTGCATTTTGTTATTCAAATAAAGTACGCCAACGGTCACTTTCACTTTCGTTTTTATTCGGCGATTGTACCAACACTGATCTCACTTCTGATGACTGAGAGGGTGGTCCGAGCTCAGCTATCTTTATCGTTCAGGAGCGGGCGTTATACCGGGAAGTGTCGGTAATTGAAACAAACGTTTTTTTTTCCCCCCCGGACCTCTGAGGAGTTCAGACGTATCCAAGACAATCCGTATTTTGTTTTTATTTAAATTTAATTACAAATTAAAACACAAAAATCGATTTCAAAAAATAGGAAATCATAAACTGTGAGGAGATCAACGAATATACCAGGCGCCGCGCACCGGGGTGAGTCATACATCGGCCATCATATTATCCGTCGCAGCAACAACGTCACACCTACCCTACTGCACCCGCCCACTGCTCCTGCGCATCAAACAAGGGGGCGGCGCCCACAACCAGCGCGCTATTGGCTGCTTCGGTGACATCTCGTGTCCTGCCCACTACCAACACAGATAGACGTGGCGGGCGGCGCCATATCGACCATTAGATGAGTATACGCTTTTGCTCCTTAAATGTTCTAATCGCCTGGTACTTCTGACCGCTCAATTCTCGCCTATGAACAGTATATAATAAAAATTGTCATAAAATTATATCAGGATGCTTTGCCACGGGTGTAAATCTGCACTAATAAGTAACAACTACTTGAAATGCAATGGTTGCAAATCGGAATTTTGCTTCGAATGTCTTAATCTTACTATTGATACTAGTCAAACACTTACTCCTGAACAAATGAAATCTCTGAGCTGCCCCTACTGTCGGAATGTGACGCGGCGAATAAATAATGACGATACGCCCTGCCGTCAAAAATGTCAAAAGAGCCAGATTCAATCATTAAATGAGACTATGAATATCTCACTTGGCGATGCGACCAATGACAGCTGCGCCAACACTAGTATCGCTATATCTACAGACCTATCCAGCGCACCCGTTACAATGGACAGTATTAGTAAACTGTTTGACCTGAAGCTGGCAACAGACTCAGCGATTATGACAAATTTGAGAGCAGCTCTTAATAAGGATATTGAAAAAATGGTTGCTGTACACGTGAACCGAGCAATCGAGAACCTGAAGTCTGACTTCTCCTGTACTACTGACTACTTGGCTGCTGAACAGTCAGAATTAAGATCTGAGATTAGACAAAAGGACACCTTAGTCAAACAGTTGCAATCTGCGGTTTCGGAATGCCAATATTCACTTGCTAAACTCCAGTCACGAGTACAAAATATTGAAAAAATCTCTCGCGATATGAATGTGGAACTGCACGAGGTGCCTGAGAATAAAAATGAAAACCTGTCAGGCATATTCAGGAAACTTTGTGAGTGTCTGAATGTCGATATTCCAGAGAGCGAAGTAAGAGCCTGCCGTCGGGTTTCGAAAATGAATCTCTCGTCTGACCGGCCTCGCAACATACTTGTCACTCTCTCCTCGCAGAGACTACGTGATTTGTTTCTGTCGTCGGTGACTCGTTTCAATAAAGCTCATCCGAGAGACAGGCTTGCTACTACTCATATTGGCTTTGCGGGAGAGACCCGCAGGATATATGTGGCCGAACACCTCTCTCCAGAAACCAAAGAGGTACATAAAGCAGCACGGAAATTTTGCAGAGACAATAACTTCAAGTTTGTCTGGGTTCGCTTCGGCCAAATATACATACGTAAAAATGAACAAAGTCCTGCGCAGCATATTAAAACCATTGACTGTCTCAATAAGGCTTTGTAAGAGTTGTCAGTTTATCCTTCAACAGGATTATGTGTATTGTTTATATACTGATTCCCATAAACTTACATTATGATTAGTATGTATTATCAGAATATAAATGGAATGCGCACTAAACTGCTGCAGTTTTATCAAAATGTATTGAATAGTAACTACGACGTCATATGCCTGACGGAGACCAATCTGAACACAAACATCTTTGATGGAGAGGTTATTGACTCTCGCTATAACATTTTTAGAAGAGACCGCGATGAAGCTAATTCCTTAAAAAACGATGGTGGCGGTGTCCTTGTAGCAGTTAAAAAATCTTTCCAGGTTCTCCGACAGGCATATTGGGACAGCAATCTGGAGGATATCTGGATAACTATTATACCAAATTATTGTCATGCACCTAGAATCAATATATGTGTTTGTTATCTTCCTCCTGATTTGAATTGTTTAAAGAGGGATGAGTTCTATTCCAATTGCCAAAAGGTATTGTTAAATCCTTGCCAAGATGATAGATACTTAATCGTAGGAGATTTTAACACACCCGAGTACTCGCCTATCTCTCTAGAAGCTGACGAGCCATTATGCGCCTCACAAAGTAAACGACTACTATTACTACAAGAGTTCATTTCTCTTTGCAACCTTCAACAATGTAATGGCATCCCTAATGATAACGGTCGGTACCTTGATTTGGTTCTTTCATCCGTAAATTCATTGATAGTTACCGAAGCCGATATCCTGAGCCTAAGAGATAAACACCATCCTGCTTTAGAAATAGAGTTTCCTTTTATATGTAGCACCCCTATAAACTTAAAACCAAATAATAATAAACGGCTGAACTTTGCAAAGAGTAATTATGACAGCATACGACATGAGTTGAAGTTAGTCGACTGGCACAAACTGTTATCGAGCTCAGACGTAAACGATTGCGTAAATATTTTTTATGATAAACTGTTCGAAATCATTAATAAATATACTCCATTAACAACTATAAAGTCCGATAGATACCCTGTTTGGTACAGCAAACCGTTAATAAAATGCATTCAGGAAAAAAATAAATACCACAAATTATTTAAAAAATTCAACAATCCACGAGATTATGACGTATTCTCTCTTTTGCGTGCTAGATCTAAAATAATGATAAACCAGTGTTATAAGAACTATGTTGCTTTAATTGAAGAGACAATGCCTGAAAATATAAAAACTTTTTGGAAATTTGTAAATAACAGAAAGGGATGTGTCTCAATACCAAACGTCATGCAATTTGGCAACTTTTCTTCTTCTACTGGACAGGGTGTCTGTGAGCTGTTTTCTGATTATTTTTCATCGGTGTTTGAATTGGATCATCAGAGGGATCAATCGTCTGTCGATTCTAACGACATTCATGAGTCAGTCGGTACCTTTATGGACTCTATGTCTCATATCCATATCACCAATAAAGACATAATGACAAAAATTAAACTCCTTGACGTAATTAAAGGAGCAGGTCCCGATCAGATACCCCCGTCTTTTATCAAACGATGCGGAAAAGAGTTATGCACACCATTAAACATAATATTTAATAAATCCCTTAAAAACGGAATCTTTCCTGATCGTTGGAAGATAGCTCACATTGTTCCCATTTTTAAAAACGGAGATAAGTCTCAGTGTGAAAACTATAGACCCATAAGCATTTTGTCACATTTCGCAAAGCTTTTGGAATCTCTAGTGTATACTGAGCTATATAACCATTTTAAACCCCTGTTATCTGATAATCAACATGGCTTCATAAAAGGTAGGTCAACTGTCACCAATCTTTTAGTATATAAAAACTATTTGTGTAGGAGTTTTGCCACAGGTGGCCAAGTTGACTCTATTTACACAGATTTTTCGAAGGCTTTCGACAAAGTGAATCACAGATTACTCTGCGACAAACTTGCCTCCAATGGTGTTCACGGCAGTCTCCTTCGGTGGTTGACCTCTTATTTGAATAAAATAAGCCAGTTAGTAACCTTAAGAGGTTACACGTCAGCTCCCATTGATGTCCCATCTGGAGTTCCTCAGGGATCACATCTGGGACCTTTGTTATTTGTAGTGTTCATTAACGATCTCATAAAGAACATATCTAGTGAATGTCTCTTATATGCCGATGACTTGAAAATATTTAGAACAATACAATCACCCGTCGACTGTGATATCTTACAGAAAGATTTGAATTCTGTTTCCCATTGGTGCAGGAATAATCTGATGTACCTGAATGTTGACAAGTGCTTCGTCATCACATTTACTAACAAGCGTAATGGGATCGTTAATGGTTACACTATTGACGACCAGGTACTAAAGAGGTCTCACGTTGCTAAAGACTTGGGGATTATTTTTGATAGCAAACTCACATTTCGTGAACACTACCAGCACATAGTGATAAAAGCAAATCAACTCCTTGGGTTTATTTTCAGATCCACTAAAGACTTCAAAGGCACCCATTCCATTCTCTACTTGTTCAACACACTCGTCAGGAGCATTTTAGAATACGGCTGTCCAATATGGTCTCCGCACTATAGTGTTCACATTGAAAATATAGAAAGAGTGCAGAGAAAATGCCTAAGGATTTTATGCTACCGTCAACACCTTGGTCGCACCACTCCCAATTACGAAGCTCGTTTAGTTAAATTCAAGGTTCAGAAGCTGGAAGCACGCAGGCTTTACTTTGATTTTATTCATATTTACAAAATCATACATTCAATATTCGATGTACCTAATTTGCTCGCCGAAATTTCTTTCAACATTAGATATAGCGCTCGCAGATCAAATAAAACGGGATTGTTTGCTTTGGAAGTGTGTCGGAATAATACTTCATTTTACAACCCCTTGGTTAGGATGGCTCGTCAGTGCAACGAAATCGCCAGGGAAAACCCAGATTTCGATATCTTTCTACCCAAACTGGGTCTATATATTAAAATAGTTAAAGATATTCTATATCACAAGCTGCTAGGTCAAACAACTGCCAGTTTGTAGGTATACATAGGTATACCTACAAACTGGCAGTTGTTGTGTTGACCGTTCAATATTAATTTTACTTTTATTTTTATATAGTTTTTAGGCAATTATTGGCATAGATTGTCACGATTTTGTTTTATATATATATATATATATATTTTGTACCAATTTTATTTAATAATTAAGTTTGTTTTAGTATATTTATAGCTTTTGTGTTTATATAATTTAATAGA
Source organism: Elegia similella (assembly GCA_947532085.1). Taxonomy (NCBI): domain Eukaryota; kingdom Metazoa; phylum Arthropoda; class Insecta; order Lepidoptera; family Pyralidae; genus Elegia; species Elegia similella. Next base: position 2,503,095 of record OX383939.1, read on the forward strand.
TTTTATCTGTAACTTTCTTACCACTTTTATATGTGCACACATTATAAGTGGAATACAACCTAGTTTTAAATCCTTTGATTTGTATGTTCTGTATTTTTTATTGGTTGTAATCTGTTATGTGTGATTATAATAAATAAATAAATAAAACGTTGATTTAAAACAATGAAAGTATTTACTTCACGAACACTATGAATAATTTCAATAAAACACAAATCAACAAACAATGCGATACGCGACAGTTTCTACACGTGTTCACTTGGCGGCGGACGCAATCGAACTGAACGACACTCGTCCGCCCATTACGTCGTAGACTCTGTCAACGCCGAGTGGGGCGTTGGCGTCTCGCATTAATAGGAAAATATGACGACAGATGGCGCTGTCGTCCGTCCGTTTCCGACATATATATATATATATTGGTTCAATTGTAATATTATTATTGAGTCTATGAAACTGTTTTTGATGAATAAATGGATAAAATACTTAAGATAAAGTAAAGTAAGTTCCTCTGCAAGCTTTTGCTTTTAGGCTGGTTAGAACTCTACACCTGGGTCTTGTGGACCTAGTGAGAAACCCACCACTGAGCACACCTAGATAGATTATGATACCTGCTAGTCTGCTACCTAGATAGTACTTCCTGAACCAGGCACATATTGTTATGAAAATACAGAACGCACCTGCAAATTCTCCTGCAACACCCTCAAATCGGGAGAAATGTCGCCGGTCATGTCATTCTCCCTCAAATAGCTGAGAACTACGTTACAGCAGTAGTTACACACGCGCAAGCCATCTGCGCAGCCGAAGATCTGACCTGCAAGCATATTGTTGATTATCCTTATCCTTACTAATATTATAAATGCGAAAGTGAGTTTGTTTTTTACACTTTCACGCCGTATCTACTGAACCGATCAGCATGAAATTTTGCATACAAGTATTCTGGAGTACGGAGAAGGACATAGGCTACGTTTTATCCCGGGAAAAAGTACTATTACTACTATACTATTACTACTACGTCTGGCCAGCGAGGAGACTGTGCCAAATCCTCTGTCTACTCTGGCCAAGTATGGCTCTGGTAGTACAGAGAGGGTCATGCTCCTGCAGTGGAGACTAAGAAGACTTGATGATGAAAGGTAATTAGGACGATAACTTTACGTGATAACGGTGGAAGAGAGATAGATTACTTCACAAGCCAAACACTTAGGCCGATCGTGCCTCTCTATCGCTTGTTCCGCGCTCTCGCTTGCACACAGAACGTGACACTTTTACGTGCGTGCAGTCGGCGTGTCTAACGTATAGCGGAGTCCTTCTTATCGGATCCGATTCAGGATGCTAAAATACCCCCTTAAGATAAAATGTAACTAGAGTTATTCTTCATTTAATGACTGAATACATTCAATCTGTTTTTTCCTGCAAGGTAGACATTGTACAACAAATAATATAACTTGGTATGATTTCTACATACCTGGCACCCTTTGACTGCAGCATCTTGAACAGAATATTTGTCCGCACACTCTGCAGTGGTGTCGACGCCGTAGGGTGCTAAATCTTGCTGCACACTCATAGCATTCTCGTGATATATCATCCGGCATCCAGTATCGAGCTAACTCTGTGTCAGCATATCTTGTGCCACCCTATATGAGAAATTTAAAATATATATTGCAATGCTGTGTTCTGATTTTTTACATTAGTTTGTTTGTTTGTTTTTGAGTGTGTAAGTGGTCAACACTGGATGCAGATTTTTCAAGCTACCTAAAGGCATCTGCCATGAATGATAACAGCCAGAACCAATGGCTTAATGTGCGTTCCAAAGCACGGAGCTGTAGGCATTATTCTTCACAGCTGATAAAAAGCCCTCAGGTGGGCTTTTGATAGTTCATAGTTCAAAGTTCATTTATTCAATAACAATATACATTGTGTTTGAAATAAAATAAGTTTAACATAATTATAATATAATCCTATCTATCCTAGTCTAATATTAAAAAACTGTTTTAACATATTTAATATCTTTCTCATTTTAATCTTGACAATGTAACATAGTATGAATTTAGATATTCTACATATTGGATTTGGTAGATCTCACTTCTGTCTTTTTTAAATTATAAACATTTTATTTTTCAGACTCTGGCTGTACAAATACAAAATTACAACATTTTTGTTCACAATTGGCATTTTTTTTTTCATTTTCTTCACAGACATACACAACTGTGTGGTAGGTGTAGTAAAAGATAAAAGAGGGTATGTATGGTTCGCTAAGTTTCGCTATGACTAAAGCAGGGTTCCCCAACTTGGTTCGTCCCAAATACTAAAAAAAGTAATGCTATTTTGTTATTTGGTGTACATATATCAGTGAATAAACTATATCTACAGACATTACACACATTAAACACTGCCTGACATACATAGCTGCTCATGTATAATTAAATAAATATTTTAGTCCTATTTTGTATATAAATTTAAATAAATATAAATAAATACAAATTGTGAAGAAGAGTAAAGCAAGTTCTATGAGATTAAAACCTCCTCTCCTCTCAAGTTCTATGAGATTAAGTCCATCATATTTGTATAAAAAATTGCAATTTGGCAGACGGACACGAGAACCAGACCGATTGGTTTGCCCCAGACATAAAACTTCTGCATTTAGAGGCAGTTTTAGATATGCTGGAACAACATCCCACCTTCTATTAGAAACTCTTTGACTATTAGAACTTTTAAAATGAAATTCAAAGAATATGTTTTAAGTGTTCATAAATTGTAAAATTGCAGCGTTTTTTAATATTCTGTTATTATTATTTATTTAGTTCATATATATTCAATTGTTATTATTATTATTTATTTTTTCATTGTAATCTGTGTATTTTCTCACAAACAGAATCAGAATTTATAATTAATACGGTGCCACCCTAGATTGCTTGTTTAAATTTTATGTATGTGACGTTTATATCCTAATTCAATTTAAAATTTTATTTTGTTTAATTGGTATCCTCGGAAGACCAGCGTTGTGGTCAGAAGGCCACAACATTATGCTGAGAGTAGGCCATTTTGATATAGGCACAAATATGTTAATTGCTGAGAATTGGTAACATTGTTTCACCATGTTTGTGATATATCAAATAAATAATTTTTCTTTCTTTCTCCTCTCTAATGCAGAAGTCTAAAAGAAAGGCAATCTTTTGCTCCCAATGGGCCCAGACAATAGCCATTGGTGTGGAAAACTGCCCATGGACCAAGGTGAACCAGGCAGTCTCAATCCTAGTACAGTATTAAATATATTAATAAATTGTAGTATCCAATGCAACATTTCATTTATTTAAAGCAAAAAGTTAGATGCAACTCCAGGTATACCTTTACTGACAATTATTATTTATTACTTACTCCTGAGCCTAGTGCAACTAGGCTACTGATCCTCTTCAAAACGTTCGCCAAACTACGGCCTTCAAACTCCACAGCGTAGCTCCCAGTTTCCGTCTTGGAATCGTCATAGTCCTGCTTACTTTGGTCGTCACCCTGAGCAGCCTCTTGTTTCCCGTCACTGGCCACTTTGTCTTGCAAACTCTCTGAGTTTTCGCCAGGAGAAAACAAGGGAAGCTTCCACAGTTTCGTAAAGAATGTCGAAACACCACTTTGCGACGATTCGGCCTCGAAACGTGGAAATTCTGTGAGCTGCGACGTATCGTACTTATCCATAATTTAAAGTCGTTTAAATAGGAGGTTTTACCAACTACATTGGATTGTTTTGGGCGTTTATTTTAATAAACAATAGTTTGATTACTCTCCAACCAATCAATCAACCAAAACAGCTGTTAATTTTGTCATTGTACTTGACATTTATTATGTCAATTTGACAGTATTCTTCTTTACTTTGTATATTACTAAGAAACAAAGATCCTGAAAAGCCAAACCTGCATACAACGGTTCCGTTCGGAAAAAGTACATCTCCGGTGGATCTGACATCTGTCTGATCCAGATCCAGCTAAAAATGTCACTGTCTAAAATTGGAGCATTGTCGTTCACTGCCCCTATTAGAATTAATTTATTTTACTCGTCTATTTTACTCTCAATTTTTTGATTTCACTATGGGAGAAGTTTCGATAGAGACTACGGCATACGCCAAGATAATTTTACATGCAGCTAAGTACCCAGAATCGGCTGTGACAGGCGTGCTTCTTGCAGACGGAACAAAACTCAAAGATGGGGCAAAAACTCAGGATTTAGACATCGTGGACACTATCCCCTTGTTTCATCATAGCCACTACCTGTCCCCCATGGGAGAAGTGGCCTTGACACAGGTTATTAAGATTATGTATCTAGTTTATGTACTTAGTTTGTGTTACATTTCTATATCTATTTAAATTTCATACATTAATACTTATTGTTCTTGTTCCTAAATGGCAAGTTGTAGATCTTTTAATTGAAACATAGTTTTTTATATATATTTTATATACATAGTTTTAGTTTAATTGAAACAGACTAGACAAACATTTAAAACAAGTGCAGTGATATACACACATTAGCACCTAGTGCTGCTAGTGTATCAATATATAATAATAATAATAGTTTTTCAGTGAATGAACTAAAAGTTACCTACAAAATTTCAGATAGAAGTAATGGCCTCTGCTGCCAACCGGGTCATAGCTGGGTACTACGCTGCATGCGAGAACTATAGAGACAACACTGTGGACAAGTGCCCTGGGCAGAAGATTGCAGAGAAAATTGCTGAACATGTGCCTTCTGCTGTATTTGTTGTGGTAAGATGGAGTTTGATGAAAATGTATACAGAAGACTAGAAGATTGTAGGTAACAGCTATACCAACATAAGTTGCTCAAAATCAAGTAACATTTCGAGTATGTATGTATGTTAAGATGTGTATTACTCAATCATGTTGTACCAGGCACCATGCCCTGACATAAGATACTATTTATCCTGCAATGAGGTTCCAAAGAGATGCATGCGGACCATAGTAATTTTTTTTTTTCCTTTAAACATTTTCATAAATCAGCTATTAGCTATTTTGGTAAGCCCTGGCTTCAGCAGTCAATTGGGGTTTGCACTGATCAGTGCGCTGAAAGGTTAAAGGGCAAAGGTTCAGAAAAGTTACTTTTTTACAACTATCATAGAATAAGTAAGTTATGGTTATCCAACTTCATTAAGAATACTGTTTTGAATTGGAAACCATAAAATACTTTATTTATTACGAGTATGTCGTAATAAATATGTAATGTATGTATGTGTAATAAATAATATATGGAGCTACATAGATCTTTAAGAGCAAATGAAAACATATTTCATACATTCATTTCATATCATATCTTTTTCCCTTATATGGTAGACAGAGCCCAAGGTCATAAGATTGAAAGGCCACTTTTAGCTGTTGGTGAAAAAGTTCAAGGTGGAAAATGTAATCAAAATAGTGATGGGTTGTTCACCGCATGGCCTATTGTCATGATTCTTTAGATTTTCGTCCATTCCCTCAACCAGCTTATACAGTCTGCGCAGGAAGAGAAGCAGCTGGCACATTCTGCATTTTTCTTTTCTCCCAGACCAGCATGGAAGATTGCATGAAAGTGCAAATGATATTGTTGCAAAAGCTCTGGATTCCTTAAAAGTTTTAGTTAATAAAATTGAAATATTAATTGTGTCCTTTTATTTAAGGTGGACAATATGAAACTGTCAAAAAATTTGGAAAACCCAGCCATCAATCTATACAAATACACTGAGGGAAAGTGGAGGCCTAGAGAATCCAAAGTCGTGTTCCGTAAGTTATCAAAATATTTAAAGTTTTTAGTGACCTGTGCTATTAAAATGAAGAAAGATTAATGACAATAAAATTTTGGTTGTCTGTAAAGTCAGTTTACGGACGATCATTTTACATGATCATGATGGAAGAGAGATAGATGCGTCATAAGACGAACGCTTTGGCTGAACATGCCTCTCTGTCGCTTATTCCGCGCTCCCACTCTCATGAAACGTGACACTTATTCATGCATGTAGCTGGTAAAATCTGTAAGAAATTATACAATTTGCATTTGGCACGAATCTGCACTAGAATGAGAAGAATTTTAAACTCCTGAAAATAGATCCAATTATAGTATATAAGCTTTTTTTTGCTATATATGTCCCACTGCTGGGCAAAAGCCTCTCCTTTAATCCACTTGGCTCTATCTCTTGCCATCTCTCTCCAAGTTTTATCAAAAGCAGTCAACATAAAAACAGTCAGTATAAAAACTTATGCGAGCTAAATTAATTATAAAAACTTTCACTTACGATTCATTATCATCATCATCATATCAGCCGCAAGAAGTCCACTGCTGGACATAGGCCTCCCCCAATGATTTCCAAAATGACCGGTTGGAAGCGGCCTGCATCCAGCGTTTCCCTGCGACCTTGGTCAGGTCGTCCGACCACCTGGTAGGTGGGTGTCCGACGTTTCGCTTGCCGGTTCGTGGTCGCCATTCGAGAACCTTTTTGCCCCATCGGCCATCGGTTCTACGCGCTATGTGCCCCGCCCACTGCCACTTCAAAGAGCTAATTCGCTGAGCTATGTCGGTAACTTTCGTTCTTCTACGAATCTCCTCATTTCTGTATCGGTCTCGCAGAGAAACGCCAAGCATAGCCCTCTCCATTGCTCTTTGAGTGACCTTGAGCCTTCTTATGAGACCCATAGTAAGGGACCACGTTTCTTAGCCGTAAGTCATCACTGGTAACACACATTGATTGAAGACTTTTGTCTTTAGGCACTGAGGTATCTTAGACGAAAAGACAGTGCGTAGCTACCCGAACGCTGCCCAGCCGAGTCTGATTCGCCGAAAGACCTCATCCTTGAAGCTGGAACTGCCTGCCTGGATCAACTGTCCCAGGTCTACAACTTCAAGGGTGGAGTTTCCAACATCTGACAAGACCTTTGTTTTGTTTGTCCATATTCATTTTAAGGCCTACTTGCTGTGAAACTCCATTGAGGTCATTGAGCATGGTCCTTAAATCCTCCAGCGATTCCGCTATGACAACGATGTCATCGGCAAATCGAAGGTGAGTGATATACTCGCCATTGACGTTGATGCCAAATCCTTTCCATTCCAGGAGTTTGAAGGCATCTTCCAGAGCAGTGGTGAACAGTTTCGGAGAAATAACGTCTCCCTGTCTCACCCCTCTTTGCAGTGGAATAGCCCTCGTGCTCTGCTCCTGTACTCGGACTGACATAGTGGCATTCTTGTATAAACACTTCAACACTTCGATATACCGGTTCGATATACCGCATTGACCATGCGGCACCGCTGGAGAGGCTGAAGCACGGCCCATGTTTCGATCGAATCAAAGGCTTTCTCAAAGTCCACAAACGCTAAGCATAGTGGCCGGTTATACTCTTTGGTCTTCTGTATAACCTGCCGCAGCGTATGGATGTGGTCTATGGTGCTGTAGCCTTTTCGGAAACCGGCTTGTTTGGGAGGCTGGAAGGCATCAAGCCTGTTCGCGAGACGATTTGTGATCACCCTCGAAAACAGCTTATAGACGTGGCTTAGGAGCGTGATAGGCCTATAGTTCTTCAGTAGGGTATTGTCACCCTTTTTGAAAAACAAGACTACCACGCCCCTATTCCACGCCTCTGGCGTCACGCCTTAGAGCAGAACGGAATTAAAGAGCCTCTGAAGGACTTTCAGTATCGGCGTTCCGCCCGCTTTCAGAAGCTCTGTTGTGATTCCATCCTCGCCCGGTGCCTTGTTGTTTTTGAGCTGTTTGAGGGCAATCCTAATCTCGTACAGGCTGATGTCCGGGATGTCTTCGGTATAGTGTCGGGTTAGCTTGGCTCTAGGGTCTTTAGCCAGGCCTTCGTTGGGTTTGACAACTGTGGTGTAGAGCTGCCCGTAAAACCTCTCGATCTCTCTCAGTACCTCGGTCTTCGTCGACGCCACTTTGCCGTCCTCCGTCTTTAGCTTAGACAATCGGCTCTGCCCAATAGACGCCACTCTTGCGAACACTTTGGAGCCTTTGTTCTACTCAATCGTCTCCTTTATACGCTCAGTATTAAAGGAGCGAATGTCGTGCCGCAGAGACTTCTGGATTCGTCTATTAAGTCGCCGATGTGCGTCAGCATCTTCGGAGGACTGCAGCGCCATGGATCGCCGCTCAGCCATCATTTCTAGGGTCTGAGGAGAGATTTTTTTGAGGTTTTTGTTCGGGGCGGGACTTAAAAATCTTAGATCCCACCGCCTGGACAGCTTCTACGAACCCGTTGTTTAACTCGTCCACAGAGACGAATCGTCTAGGCATTCGAAAAGATTGGAGAGTTCAATTTGGAAGATTTCGTGGTTCTGGATATGGGCCCGAGATGGTCGGAGCGTAGACTTGCATCAGTCGGCTCCTATCACGCCTGAGATCTATATTCAAGATGCCTCTCACTATTCGGTGATCGCTGCCGATTTTTATCTTGCTGATCACCGAGACATCATTGAATATCTCTCTTCTGGTCGACATGATGAAGTCTATCTCCTATTTCACTGGAGCTTGGCCCTTTCTAGTGGGACCCATCCAGGTCCATTTTCTTTGAGGTGGCCAGTCGTCGTCGGGGGTGGTAGCCGGGTCGTATCCGGGGATTCTTAGCACCCCCTGCCCCGCCGTTACCGTGACCGCTACCGGAGCCAGGAATAGCGGGGCTACCGGAGACTGGGAACCTGGTCTTTTCGTTTCTTTTCATTGGAAGGTTTTGCCATACTCGCCACGCTTGGCAGGCGGGTTGGCGAGCGCAGTTATTTTGGCCTATTGTGATTCCGACGCTGCTGCCCATCGAAAGCATTTGAAGCAGGGGAAGGACAGGAGTTTGGTGGATTTGGGAACGGAATAAGGGTATTTAGGATACTACTCACCCGGATTGCTTGGGGATGAGCGAGTAGTAGCTCGGGGAGCCGGGCGCGCGTACTCGTAGCCATATCTACAACCGCCGGACAGGCAATTAAGAATGACTTACGATTATTCAGTTGGAATCGCCAACTAATTTTGGTCTGTCATGAAGACCATCATCAGGGCAAATGTAAGGGGTGGGCGACACGGCGGTTTCGCTTCTCTCAAAGCACTCAAAGCACATCAGTGCTTTAATGAGATTAAATTCAGGTTGATTTGGGGTGTAGTGGGGATTCACTGTCATCTGCTTCTGGGTTAACTGCCTCCGTGGTCCAATGGTTAAGGCGTTTGCCTGTAGACCCAGGGTCGTGGGTTTGATTCCCACGGGAAGCATACTTTGTTTAGTTGTTTCCAGTTTGGTTAGGACATTGCAGGCTTGAATCACCTGATTGTCTGATAATAAAGATGATTCCGTGCTTCGGAAGGAACGTTAAGCCGTTGGTACCGGCTGCCATCTGGTAGTCGTTAAAGGGACCACGTCAGAGGCCGAGAGGCAGTCCCGAAGAAATGAATGAATAAGGGTGTGCAAGGTTGATTGATCATGACACCTACTCGAAATGGTGATGATGACAGTCATCTAGAAACTTTAACAGGGGTATATGGAGCCATAAATTTGAGAAACCCTGCTCTGAATTAATTCTCGATTGTTCTATCCTCTTCCAGAAACTCCATACGTCCTGGAGACAGTGTCTCATCTACTCCAGCGTGGCGTGCAGAAAGACCTGGTGGACTTTGACAACTACCTGGATGACTTGTCGCAGGACTTCACCAACCTCGGCATTGAGAAGCTCATCGCTAGTATCAACGCCTCTAACATGATTGATAAGGACAACTGATGGTAGGAGTATGTATGTGGGTTGAGTATGGACAAAAAATAGGTATTATTGAAAATGATGGAGTTGGGCCGGATCGGACATACAATGGAACAAAGGAAATTAGAGCTTATAGTTAATTCATTTTATATTTAACTAGCGACCCAGATCCCGACTTTGCACGGGTGCAATGTACAGTCAGGGACAGACTTACCTGACCACGCCCTCTACCTATATCTTGTACTAGCTGTTGCCCGCGACTTCGTCCGCGGCAATTTCTGTTATTATGATGAATTAGTATAGATGAATAATTTTCCCCCGTTTTCAAAACATTTTTATTGATGCTTCGCTTCTATTGGTCGCAGCGTGATGTTTTATAGCCTAAAGCCTTGCTCAATAAATGGACTACCCAACACAAAAAGAATGTTCCAATTCGAATCAGTAGTTCAACAAAAACAAACAAACTCTTCAGCTTTATAATATTAGTATAGATTTTCTCTTAAACTATAAATAACATTAACATGATAATAAAGATTACGACGACTAGCTCCGTGGCGCAGTGGTCAACACGCCAGCCTGCGACACGGAGTGACCGGGTTCGATCCCCGGCCAGGTCAAGATGGAAAATGATCTTTTTCAGATTGGCCTGGGTCTTGGATGTGTATCTATATATGTATTTGTTATAAAATATAGTATCGTTGAGTTAGTATCCCATAACACAAGTCTCGAACTTACCTTGGGGCTAGCTCAATCTGTGTGATTTGTCCGTATATATTTATTTTATTTAAAAAAAAAAAAATTCATTAAAATCTTTGTGTATATACATTTTCATGTTATTATTATTCTCAGGGCCTGGTCACGTATCTCCGTCCCTGACTGTACATATAAACCTTCTTCTTCACTCTACCTATTAAAAAAAACCGCATCAAAATCCGTTGCGTAGTTTTAATGATCTAAAAAGCATACATAGGGACAGACAGATAGCGGGAAGCGACTTTGTTTTATACTATGTAGTGATAGGCGGCTGCCGTTGACGGTCGCCGGCAGCCGACTCTGTTTTGATTATTCCATTCTAATATGGAATTTAAAACATGTGAAGAAAGGTCATATTCCTTTGTTACATTGTATGTGTGCTCCCAACTGTCCATTCCGTGTATTTTGTCCATCTGACTTTTATTACTCGGATCCTTATACTTAGACTGTGCGTAAAGAGAATGGTTGTATGGAAAAGTCAAAGTCAAAAAAAAGTCAAAGATTTTTATTCAAAATTGGATACATGTATCTCTTTTTGAACGTCATATTTTTATTTCTTATATATTTTTTTTATATATGCAAAATTGAAATACTACTAGCGTTTCGGAACGACCACTGGTGTAAGATATGGAGGATTTGAGGGTACTACTTTCTCTTTTAAATTGCAGGATCAATTCAGACTAGGCAGAAAAATGCTCGAGCACTTTTTAATTATTTCAATTAATCAAAGCTGAAAATAGTACGTAATATTGAAATCTTATTTATTTTATGTTTCAATTTTGTTTCAATGGAATATGGTTGATATTTAATTATTACTTAACTCATCAATCACGAAATGCAGACAATGGATTTTCTATTGTTATGCGGCCTGATCGGGCCGCTTGCTGGTTGATAGGTAAATAAAAGTACTCAAGCATTTTTCAGCCTAGTAGAATTTACCTTACGGATATTGTACTACACACAAAACTTAACACAGAAGAAAAAAACAACACTTCAAGATAGTCAACATGAAATCAGATCATCATCATCATTTCGAGTAGGTGTCACGGTCAATCGACCATGCACACCCTGGTGTCAGAATTCTTCGGAACCGCCTCTCGGCCTCTGACGTGGTTCCTTTAACGACTACCAGATGGCTGCCGGGACCACCGGCTTAACGTGCCTTCCGAAGCACGGAATCATCTTTATTATCAGACAATCAGGTGATTCAAGCCTACAATGTTCTAACCAAGCTGGAAACAACTAAACAAAGTATGCTTCCGGTGGGAATCGAACCCACGACCCCCGGGTCAACAGGCTAACGCCTTAACCACTGGACCACGGAGGCTGTTCTGATATCAGCTTCAATTGGACATCCCTCCAACTCAGTTTGCTATGTAAGCATTATAGTGAGTTATAGTGTTGGTTTTGTATGCTATCGCTATCACCATTCCCTTTACGCACAAGTCTACCGACTTAGTTAATTTTACGTTTATTATTATAAGAATAAAACATGTTCAGGTGTACTGTATAATATTTTATTTATAAATAGCACTACAGATTTTGGTTTCAATTAATATACAAATTTTGATGTCTGTATGTAAAAGTATCGAATATACTTATTTATTATGACTAAAACGTGTCACTATATGCTATTTCGTTGGGATTGCCGACTATAGTTTTGGACTCGACAGTTCGGGACCGTCCGCCGCGCGTCCGCACTCGACTTGAAAATGGGCTCCTGACGAATCCGAAACTATAGTCGGCGATCCCGACTAATTAGCAGATTGAATCGTTTTAGTCATAATGTCTTTATCTCTGTTCAATGACATACAACGTGATTTTGAACCCCCTAGCTTTATTGAAATCTGGGAATCAGAATCCCTAATGGAACACAGAATTGCAAGAAAAAAAGGTGAAAAACGAAAAAGAAAATTAGGTTTCCCATACAAAGTCGCCGATCAGCTGGACGAATTTCTATGAAAGGTTAAATTAATTTTTTTGTTTTTTTCCTTTTTTTCTTACAATTCTGTATTCCATAACGGATTCTGATTCCCAGATTTCAATATAGCTAGGGGGTTCAAAATCACGCTGTATTTATTTTTTATTAAATTGTGCTAGTGGTGCATTCCATATAGTGAAGTTTGAGTAGCCCCAAAATGTATATGTACTTTTTTTTTACTAATTATTGATGTAGGCATTTACTTGTTGTATGCTCTATTTATTTTATTTAAATGCATTTAAGCATCGAGGTATTCGTTTGGTAACCAAAAACAGGTTTAATTTACAGTTTCGCTATAAAGTAGAAAAAATTATAGATTTTCTAATTCTAGATGCAAGAGCATTTCTGGCTTAGAAGAACAACGGGTTACACTTCGGGAGTGCCGGTGTAAAAATCTGCGCGGTAGAAAGAGATTACTTCCTCTCCTACGCCGCGCCGGCGGTCTCAGGTCACGTGTCCGTTACGAATTGTCGATCAGGTCACGTGTCCTGACGCGAATTTATCATTTTTTAACCATCCCAAAAAAAATTTACTCATCCCAGAAAGTGCACAGCGCCGCTAAAGAAGTTTTCACTTCAAAAAAATCTTGTCACGCCATTTTGTTTTTTAGTGAATTATTTTTTTGTCACGCCCTTTATAACAAAAAAATTTCGTAAATAAAGTTGACGCTCTTATTTTGTACTTTATAGCCAAACTGTATGTTAGGTGTAAATGTAATTTAAGTTGTGATGTTATTAAAATAATCTTCAATTAACTTCTTGCATTTGTTGATGCCTCCCAAATCGCCGGCCTTCCCTTGGAATTTCCCATTTTTGAACGCACCCTTGCCTTTCAACAGCTCTGTTATTCTGAAAAAGATACGAAGTAAGTTTCAACCATGGAATGGGTATCTATCTACATACAACAAAGTAAAATCAGGAATCATGTTGTCATCATGGCGATGCAGCTAGCAACCCATCACTATTTTGGTTGCGTTTTCCACCTACACGCCCACTTAAGAGCTAAACGTGACTTCAGTTAGGTCATAAAAGACCTGGGCTCTGTCTACCCCGCAAAGGAAAAAGACGTGATGGTATACAACAAAGTGATATGATATTTGACTTATGTGTGTAAGTACAACAAAGTGAAGACAACTTTTTGACTTTAAAGACGATCCTCATATTCTCTATACTGTAACTGTACAGAAAGATACGGAGAACAAAATAAATAATATAGGGACAAATTACAGATACAAAACGGAATCAGAATAGTGATGGGTTGCTAGCCGCATCGCCTACTTACATCATCATCATATCAGCCGCAAGAAGTCCACTGCTGGACATAGGCCTCCCCCAAGGATTTCCAATACGACCGGTTGGAAGCGGCCTGCATCCAGCGTCTTCCTACGACCTTAGTCAGGTCATCCGACCATCTGGTTGGTGGGTGTCCGACGCTGCGCTTGCCGATACGCGGTCGCCATTCAAGAATCCTTCTGCCCCATCGGCCATCGGTTCTACGCGTGATGTGCCTACTGAGATGATTCCTCAGATTCGCCCATTCACTCGATCGGCTTTTACGATCTGCACAGGAAGAGAAGCAGCTGGTACATTCTGTTTTTCCTTTATGGCAAACCAACATGGAAGATCCATGATAGAGTCAAATGGTGGGACCTCAATGTCGTCCATCATCACTTGGAGACGACTAAGCCGGCTCTATTTTTCCTGACTGAGACACAAATATCCTCTCCTACCGACGTCACATATCTCTTGTATCCCGGTTTCAGCTTGGAGCACAAGTTTATGCCCAATGCTGGGGTGTGTATGTACGTACGGGAGGATGTATGTTGTCGACGTCTCAGCAGCCTTGAAGACAGAAACCTGTCATTGTTATGGGCGCGCGTAGATCACGGTGACCGCATCCGGTTCTATGCGTGCCTTTACAGGTCCCATAGCGGTGATGCCGAAACAGACCGACTTCTCGGGCATGTACAGAAGGGCATAGACGAAATTCTCCAGCAGCACCCATCGGCGGAGGTAGTGATCCTAGGGGACTTCAACGCTCACCACTTTGAGTGGCTAGGATCACTGAAGACCGACTACGCTGGGAAGGCTGCATACAACTTTGCTGTAACAAATGACCTCAACCAGTTAGTTGATGGTCCTACCAGAATACCTGATATTGAAGGACACAATCCTGCTTTGTTGGATCTTCTGCTGACCTCACATCCAAACGATTACCAGGTATTCCGTGATGCCCCTCTAGGAACCTCGGATCATTGCCTGGTACGTGCTGTGGTTCCATCCGGTCAGACCACGCAATCCAGACCACCTGGTATGCGTCCTGTGTGGCATTATAGGTCAGCAGATTGGGATGGATTGCGAGAGTTTTATGCATCCTACCATTGGAGACGGTTGTGCTTCTCATCAGAAAATCCTGACATTTGTGCGAAAGCTGTCGCCGAAGCGATACTGCTGGGCATGGAGTGCTACATTCCCAGCTCGGCGGTTCGTATCGGAGGGCGGTCTCAACCTTGGTTTCGTTGCTCGTCTTTGCATGCCGCCCACCTCAAGCGCGAAGCCTACGAAGCCTGGGTATACTTCTGATTTGAAGAAGCGGTTCAACGCAGCTTCAAGAGCCTACAAGAAGCAGATCACTGCAGCAAAGTTTGCGCACACTGCGCGCATTGGTAGGAGTCTGGTTGGCTATCCCTCCGGGAGTAGAGCATTCTGGTCTCTTGCTAAGGCAGCGCAGGGGAATTTCTGTCGCCCTTCACTTCCATCTCTGCACAATCGTCAGGACTCGCTGGCTCACTCCGCAAAAGAGAAGGCCGATCTATTGGCTACTCTCTTCGCGTCAAATTCTACCCTTGACGACGGAGGAGCATCGCCGCCCTTTTTACCGCGATGCGAGCACTCAATGCGGGAAATTCGGTTCACTCAAAGTGCAGTGCGACGTGCTCTGTTTTCCCTCGACGTCAGGAAGTCCAGCGGGCCTGATGGCATTCCAGCAATTGTGCTCAAAACATGCGCCCCTGAGTTGGCTCCGGTGTTAGCACGCCTATTCTCGCTGTCTTACACCTCAAGAAAAGTCCCGTCTTCGTGGAAAGTAGCCTACGTTCACCCTATTCCTAAAAAGGGTGACCGCACAGACCCGTCTAACTATCGGCCTATTGCGATAACCTCCCTGCTCTCTAAGGTGATGGAGCGTGTGATAAACATCCGGCTCCTTGGTTACCTTGAAGATCATCAGCTAATTAGTAACCGTCAATACGGGTTCCGCCACGGGCGTAGTGCTGGTGATCTTCTTGTGTACTTAACGCACCGATGGGCAGCCGCCATCGAGAGCAAGGGAGAAGCACTGGCATTTAGTCTAGATGTCACAAAGGCTTTTGACCGGGTCTGGCATAAGGCTCTTCTCGCGAAGTTACCATCTTTCGGGCTTCCTGAGGCACTATGCTTGTGGGTCGCTAGTTTCTTATCTGGGCGAAGCATTCAGGTCGTTGTAGACGGATTATGCTCCGATATCATGCCCATCAATGCTGGCGTCCCCCAAGGATCTGTTTTATCACCTACGCTGTTTCTTCTGCACATCAATGACATGCTTAACACTAGTAGCATCCATTGCTATGCAGACGACAGTACGGGTGATGCATATTATGCAGGTCGTGCAAATATCCCTCAAACACAGGTGGAGGAGAACAGAAAGAGACTTGTGTCTGACATTGAGACCTCTCTGGAGCAGGTCTCTGAATGGGGTAAACTAAACCTAGTTCAATTCAACCCTACTAATACACAAGTCTGCGTGTTTTCCGCTAAGAAGACCCCATTTAACATAGCACCGAAGTTTCGGGACACCTCTCTTACCATTTCTAAGAGTATTGGGATCCTTGGCGTCGATATTACGAAGGAGGTCCAATTCCGGAGTCATCTGGAAGGTAAAGCCAAAATGGCTTCTAAAAAACTTGGGGTGCTCAATAGAGCGAGGCAGTATTTCACTCCGGGTCATAGACTTTTATTATATAAAGCTCAAGTCCGGCCCCACATGGAGTACTGCTCTCATATCTGGTCTGGTGCACCTCAATACCAACTCCTTCCTCTTGATTCCATCCAACGCCGGGCAATTCGTATTATCGACGATCCCACACTCACAGACGATTTAGACACCCTCGGTCTACGGAGAGACGTTGGCTCTCTGTGTGTATTTTACCGTCTATACTATGGGGAGTGTTCTGAAGAACTTTTTGAATTGGTGCCACCGTCACCTTTCTACCACCGCACCGCTCGCCACAGGAGTAAAGTCCATCCCCACATCCTTGACACTTGGGTCTCCAAAAATGTCAGAGCGTCACGTGGTTTTTTTCCTCGTACAGCAAGATTGTGGAATGGACTCCCTCCCGAGGTTTTCCCTGTGTGCTATGACTTGAGGTCCTTCAAAAGGCGTGTTTACAGGTATCTTAAGAGTCGGCAACGCATCAGCAGCTCCTCTGGTGTTGCAGATGTCCATGGGCGACGGTGACCACTTTCCATCAGGTGGCTCGTCTGCTCGTTTGCCGTCGGATATACATAAAAAAAACCATTTAAAGTCAGGTCTACGAATAAGTACTGATGATAACTTACTGCTGCCCCAAAGCATTGCAGTGCTCCTCCGGTCCCTGGATGATAATCTGTCCCTCTTTAGGTTTGTCTGGCTCCTCAGACGCCAGGAACAAAAACATCCCCTCTCCTTCCAGCCCTTTACATATCAACCTGTTAAAATCCGGTGTCGACTCTTTCTTAAACATGAACACGTATTTTGGTTTGGGTTCCGTATTCTTTATTTTTTCTATTTCGAATTGGGCTAGTTCAGAGAGGACATTTTGCAAGTTTTTGTTGATTAATTTGAAGTTTTTCTGTAGTTTTGTGACAAGCTCTTCGTGTTTGCTTGGTTCGTTCCTGAAAAATAAATCAAAATCATTAGAGTGGACAATGGGTGACACATTACATACTACGAAATATTATCAAGTTGACCCTGCAGGTAGACAGAGGCCAGGTCTTTTAAATATGAAACGCCAAGTTTTGTATGGAAAACGGAGTCGAAATAGCCGCATCGGCTACTAAACTAACATGATTAGTCAGATTTTCGCCCATTCCCTTGATCGGCTTTTACGATGGCCGAGAGAAGAGAAGCAGCCGGTACATTCTACTACACTCGCATATACTATACTCGCTAGCGACTGTAAATAATTTATATGGAATATTGTACAGCGCCCCTAGCGGATAGTCAAGACACTAAAATACGTACCTTAAGCCGCATAGTAAACGTCATCATCATCAACATATCAGCCGCAAGAAGTCCACTGCTGAAAATAAGCCTCCCCCAAGGATTCCCAATATGACCGGCTGGAAGTGGCCTCGTGTTCCTGCGACCTTGGTCAGGCCATTCGACCATCTGGTTGGTGGGTGTCCGACGCTGCGCTTGCGTGGTCGCCATTCGAGAACCCTTCTGCCCCCATCGGCCATCGGTTCTATTCGCTATGTGCCCCGCCCACACAGTAAACGATCGTAGTCTTCTTTTTGAGTCGACATGACTAAAGGTAAGTTTTACATTATATCTGTATTTAAAATAGTAACTTATATCTATATATCCTAGAGTTCAAAGTTTAAAAATGATAATTACTTGAGAAGTCCGGTCAAAGCTCGCTCTCTATCCAGCATCTTTTGGAACAGCTGCGTGACCCTATTGCCGACCACAAACTTCAGGTTTGTTTTACCCTTCTTGCCCGGTTCAGTGCCCAGAAGTTTTATCATTTGCAGTTGGCTGAAATATTAACACAAGACGAGTGAAAATCGGGACGACCTCTTGTGGGCGTCTCAGTTTATATTCTTTTAGCAGAAAACTTCCAATTGGAGGCCACTAACAGAATCATTTAAAACAACAATCATCGTCATCAGTCCACTGCTGGACAAGGGCCTCTCCCAATGATTTTTCATTCCATGGGAGGATATTGCCATACTCACCACGCTAGGCAGGCGGGTTGGCGAGCGCAGTTTCTTTGGCTTCTTGTGCTTCCGACGGTTCTGCCCATCGGAAGAATTATTAAGCTGAGGAAGGGGAATTTGTTGGTTTCGGGAAGGAAATGAAGGTATTGGCATAGTACTCACTTCGGAGAATGGGGGAAAGCAAGTAGCAGCTCAGGAGTTCGGCGGAGCCGATGACATACCGGACAGGCAGTTGTGGATGCTACCCCTGACCATAACTAACAGAATATAAAATCGTAAAAAATACCGGCCTCGAGTCAAGCTCTACAAAAATTTTTATGGTTTCGAATTTTCGGAAAGTGCTCTAAATGTTTTGATTGCATTGTCTTAGAAGTTTGATTATGTTACAGCTTGGAGGGATCGCAGATCTCAAAATGTGATAATAATTTCTCAAAATTGATAAGAAAGGTCTTGATAGACAATGCACAAACAAGTGTTCCTTTTTACCTACACGGAACCCTAAAAATATGATTTGGTGAATTACATTAGACGGATTTTGTTTTTAATACGACCAGGGTGTTTAAAATCAACCTGTTAATCACATTGAACATACTGTGGCACACTATACAGGGTTATTTGTTACTTGCAGATAGCTAACGGGTACTATATTTCTTGTCAGCAAAGTTTATATTTGTCATCCACATGTATCATCTAATCAATAGATTTATCGGCACGAATTTGATTTCATGATGTTTGGCGTCAAATCTACTATTTTGCGGAAAAACTCTTATTTAAATAGGCGAGAGCTTAAATTATTCCCATAGCTAACATCATAACCCTGCGAGGCTATTAGTGTTTTAGAAAAAACCCTGTATAATGCAGCTTTTACAATAAAATGTTAATTAATGCTGTGTCAAATACCTTACCTACCTGAGGTTGGAGACATGGGTGCCACAGCACATATTCTCATCAATGTCTCCAATGCAGATAATCCTGATTGTGGCCATGCAGTCTTTCGGTAGGCCTCTTGTGTGCGCCTGCAGAAGATTATGAGCAATTTTATTAAACACTAGCTTTCGCCCGCGGCTCCGCCCGCGTCAATGTCGATCCCTCGGGAATAGTACTTTTTCCCGGGATAAAAGGTAGCCTATGTCCTTCTCCGTACTCCAGAGAACTTGTATGCAAAATTTCATGATGATCGGTTCAGTAGTTACGGCGTGGAAGCGTAACAAACAAACAAACTCACTTTCGCATTTATAATATTAGTAAGGATAAGGATACTTTCATACTCAAATTGAGTATGGCCTGTATTGTATATAGCAGACCTTCTATCACGTTGTATGATTTCGGCGAATGTTTCCAGGGCCCCAAGGCAAGGCTTATTATGTCAGGCCTGTCTCACTCCCTGTGTCAGCATCGAAATCATATCTGCGCGCGGCGACCCCCTCAAAGGAGAAAACCCAACAAATCCATAGGAATGACTTTGGTCACATATTTTCACCGACTTCAGTGAATTATGAATAGTTTGTTCATATCACACAACTGGCTTGCTGTAGGTATCTAAACTAAAAGGTGCTGCTTTCTGACGCGACCTAAGTTACACCGTATCGCTAATTACATTGAGTTGATATTTCTTTGAATACCTTTGCAGAGTGCAAATTCTGTCTCAGTACTAGTACTTATTCTCTGATTACGCTCCTGGTTAAAGCAACGTTGGCTATATGGTATTCATCACTATATACCTCATTCAAATCCGGGTCATCGGCCTTACAGAACTTTACAGTGACTGGTACAGCTTCCCGTATCAATGCATTGCACCGTTCCTCCACCGCTGCAACTGTAGCATCACTAACATCAGTCGAAGAGAGCTCTACGTAGCATTCATCAGCTCCTAGCCACCAGCTGGTTGTAGGTAGATTGTGTTGTTTCTCAAGTATTGCTGAGAGCAGGTGTTGACCTGAAATTGGAATTTTAGTAAGGATTGTAGCTCAAGGTAGATTCTACTAATTCTACTTGATTCGGATCCCATCCTCGTCGCCAGAATGTTACGTACGTGTGTTGGCTTCCGTCGTAGAACCGAACTGGGGGTACCCGCAGATCCATGGGTAGCTAGCTACCCACATGTCAATACATAACATGGATGCAATTCAGAATGGAATGGTTCAGTACTAACGGGGGGTACCCCTTAAGTACTGAACATTATAAGGTAAATTGGAGTACCTACTCCTCAAGTACCTGAATGTTGTTGCATATGATCAAGCCTCCTCTCCCAGTTGACTTTCATCGTCACATTTTCACCTACTTGTAATGGTTCCTTTGTGAAGTGCAAAGCTTCGTCTCCTTTGCGTATTACTTGCAACACTTCTTTGTCATTCAGCCAGCCAATATCGTGAGGCTGAAATGATGCAAATTCTTATTTAAACTTTATAAACAGCCCAGACTAATAAGACACCATTCAGAAGATCCACAATCCCTACTAGGGAATCTTTAACGCCCCTCTTTTAACCTTTAACTGCTGACGTGGGGGCCTCTCAGGCCCAGCGAAAGCAATAATATCCTGTCATTTCCTTTCCCCGTATGCGACGCATACGCTGCCTCTTGTAATTTCGAGTTTTGTCGCTCGGAGGCCACCAAAGTCGGTATACATGTCGGCGCGCGCAATATCGGTGAGTAAATTTGTTTCAAACATTTTCGTGGGCCTCACAGACCCAACCTCAGTACTTACGTAACTTTTCGAAACGTTGCTGAGGTTCACATTTTGTAATTTTATTTGCAGAATACGATAAGGTAGTCTAAAATGGAGTCCAGTACTTCTTACGGAAGGAAACGTGCTAGCGATACCGAAGGTAGTCTACGATTTTCTAAAAGCAGAAGAGTTATTGCACTTGGTGATAGTTATTTTGAGTCAATCGTGTCTTTATGGATAAATTGTAAGGATTTTAGGGGTTCAAAAGCAGAAAATATGGACAAAGTATTGGTTCCAGAGCAACATAGACATGACAATAAATCACTTTCTGCCTCAGACCTGGAAAAACATTTACAACAGAAAAGAAGAGTATTGAAAGAAAAACTGCCACGTGATTCTCATCTAAGTTTGACGAGGGTTCTGGATTCAAATATGCCTAACCGTCCAGAAATTTCAGAAGAAATTAAGGAAGATGTGCCACACATGCCGACAAATCTCCGGAGAAAGTCAACACATACATGTTATGTATGTAAAAAAATGTGCCACTGTTCAATGTGCTAAGGAAATTTACCCTGATTGTGCGTAAATTGTCATATTTCGCGCCTTGCAGTTTTTATTCCGCCTTTAGTAATAAGTTTAATTAGTATTTAGTTGCTAAGAGGAGTTATTAAAAATGTATAATAAACATTGACTATGTTAGTTTGATAAAAAATTAAAGACTTATAATGCAAATTGTGATTACAAGTAATTTCTGCCAAAAAAATGTTCGCCTTGATTTGATTGATATATATAAGCATCATTTAAATAATAAAAATATTGAAAAATTGATTATTTTTATTCAATTAAGCATATTTAATGTAAACATAAACGTAACATGTCAATGGCACCCATACATATTTATTTTAATAAGCTGAAAGTTGCAGGCCTCTCAGACCCGACGTCAGTACTAACGTTCCATACCAACTACGTCAGTAGCTAAAGGTTAAGATGGTCATTAGTTGGGTCCTGAATTCAGTAGTTTTTGTTAGGTAGTCTGAGCCCAGTCATCTTTGGGAACCACACGTATAGGTATTTTAATAATAATAATAAAAATATTTTTTTTTCTGCAATAAATCTTATTGCTACGACATGTACAGTGGTAAAAAATATATATAAAAAGACTAACTACAAACATATGAAGAACTGGTGCCAATGCTAGGTTTCTGTTAAACCTGTATTACGGGTCACCAGCCGGCCTATTTGCTAACTCTGTGTACAACGTTTTGATAGTCATTGCAAAATACATTGCGGCCTTTGTATGATTAACTATTTTTATTCAAGATATATAAAATGCAATGTATTTTGAAGTGACTATGAGAACATTCACTCTTTCTTTAGATTGTCTTTTCCGACATAAGCCTCTTCCAGGAGTTTCCAACTCTCTCTGTTCCTTGCCCTACTTGGCCACGTCTTCCCTGCCACCTCTTTTATCTCATCCTCCCATCTCCTAAATTGTCTCCCTCTTTTCCTTTTTCCTTCTCTCGGTACCATGGTGTTATTCTCTCCGTCCATTTATTTCTGCCTTCTCTAATCATGTGACCTGTCCATTTCCATTTCATTTTCCTTATTGTGTGAGTGATTCCTATTACTTTTGTTCTTTTTCTAATTTTTGTCAGTTTTACCCTGTCTTTTAGTTTTAGGTGCAGCATACTTCTCTCCATGTTGTTTTGGCATACTTCCAGCTTTTTGAGGTTGTTTTTTGTTAGTGTCCATGTTTGGCAGCCATAGGATAGGCATGGAAGAATGCAGGAGTTAAACACTTTAGTCTTTGCTACTAGGGGGATGTCTCTCTTTTTCATTATTTCTTTTAGGGACCAAAATCTTTTCCATGAGTTGGCAATTCTTTTTGTGATTTCTTTTTCAATAGAGTTGACTGGAGAGATGGTCTGGCCAAGGTATTCATACTCATCGACATATTCTATGCTGTTGCCAAGCCAAAGAGTGAATATTTAAAAAACATAACAGTATTGATTGTAAACCTAGAAGTAAGCTATAAATAAATAAATAAATAAAATGAGAACATTGTACACTGAGTTAGCAAATAGGCCGACAGGACTCAACATTAATTTTTGGAATATTTAACAATTAAACTATACAATGTAAATTGATAACGATAACTTGTAATAAACACATAAATATAAAAATTTTAAGATATATATAAATTTTGTAAAGATAATTAAAAAATAAATAAATTAGTAAGTAGTGCAACTGCGTTATTAATGTAGCCTTTATTCTTTTTGTTATAAGCTTACCTGCCCTCCTCCTGCAGGGAATAATATTGTATTCTCCAAAGTAATCTGATATCCTTCAAACTTTGAGGCTTTGCCATATTCGACTATTGGCTCCTTCGTTTCTTCGCATTTCACGACTTTCGAGGAAAACTTCAAAAGTAAAATTATTTATAGATAACAAATTATGCTCTGTATTGTATAAATAAGTTTTAAAATTACTTGTATGGGAAAGCGAAAATCAAAATTAATTATTTGCTTACTTCCTTAAGAAAACTATCTTCCTGGCACTTAAAAACCATTTTTATCTTATTAACATAAAATAAACCTACATAAACTTGTTATTCCACAATTTTTTACATTTGTTTGAAATTTGAATAAGTTAAGGTTAGGTTAATTTAACTTCGGCTTGCTGACAATGACATTGACATGTGATTACCAGTGTTGCTATTCTATGTTCTTGTTGACAAAAACATTTTTTACCGACTGCATCTGAAAGAGTATTATGTAAATTTTTCGAACACATCAAAGTATTAAAAGGTGTCCATACATACGGTGTTAACTTAATACTTATTATTAGATAAGCTTATATAACTAATTTGTACTATATTCTGGTTTGGTCATATCATTGGATATACTCGTTATTTATAATACCACATATGGGTGGTCAGGTTACCTGAGATTTTTGGATAGATAGATGATTAGGGTTAGGGTTCATACTAGAAATTAAAACAAACAGATTAATGAGATATATTTTTTTTCGTAAATGCTTTTAGAGTTGTATCCAACACGGATACCGAAAAGTCAACGTCTGCTTTATCAATGCACATCGGTGGTTTGATTCGCAGTACCTGAAAAAATAATTCAATTGAAATAACCATATAATATGAGTGTTATTGTAGTATCGCAGCAGATCAGAGGCAGATCAAAGAAGAGGTGACGGGATGATGGATACATTTTCAAAGGACTAGCCAAACATCGCAGCAGACAGGCAGGAGTGTAATAGGAGGAAAGGAGGCCTTAAGCCTTTGTCCGGCCAGACACTATACCTACAGCCTTTATGTTACTGTGGCCGAAGTAAAGCAGTTTCTTTGTTTTTACTGTAAGTGGGCACACTGGTGTCAGATCTTTCAAGCCGCCTTAAGGCATCTAACATAACGACTGCCAATAATCATGACAGTCGGGACCAACGGCTAAACGTCCGAAGCACGGCAGAGCTTGCGATATTTTTATCCTACCTCAGTGGGGACAAACAGTTGATATGATAGTCATAAAATATTGATTGAAATCTGGCTTACATAACACTTACCAATGAAACATTCGTAAATAACTTTCTCGTACATAAAGTAAACTTACATTTCCATATCTTCCACCAAGTCCGAAAAGAACTCCAAGGTCCTTCGTCTTTTCATGAATATTCGCTACATCCGATGATTTTAAAGGATCTTTAGTACCCGGTACTACAAGCTCAATACCGAGCATCAGTCCTTTTCCTCTAACATCGCCAACAACCGGGTGGACTTTTTGAAGCTGCATCAACTGTTCTATGAAATAATTGCCAGTCACCTTACAATTTTCTTGTAGGTTTTCTTCCTCGATTACCTACGACGTTCAAAAAGTATATGAGTACATAAATAAGCTACCTCAAAAGTATTTGGATTACAAAAATCTTTATCTCACACATAGACTAAGATAATAGTTTCCTGCAGTAAAAGTGTCACAACAAAACACCAGTAAGTACCATAATTATATTAGTTTTCCTGTGACCGTACGTATGACCTGACGTATGCAATTAAGCTAAAGAGTCTTCTTCTAATATGCAGGTCAGACGCTCCAGTTAAATACTTATTTAAATCGCGGGATGCTTGTCATGTGCTCCACTGGATAAGGGGGGATACTTTACAATCCTTCTCACCTCTAAAACTGCTTTTCCAACAGCACATGCCAATGGATTTCCACCAAAAGTGTTGAAATAAGCGGCTTTGTTGTGTGCAGCTGCTATTTCTTTTGTAGTCACTACAGCAGCCATTGGAAATCCATTTCCAATGCCCTTTGCCATGGTGACGATATCCGGTATGATGCCATGTGTTTCGAATCCCCAAAATGCATCACCAGTGCGGCCAAATCCTGTTTGTACCTGAAAATATATTTTTTATTTTATATTCATGTATATTTTTATTAACAACCCATTAGAATTGACAAGCTGCATCTGACCGGAAGTGATATGTGTGATATATGCAATCGATAGTACCTTATATGTAAGTACTCCCAATTTTTTCCATTTTTTCAAACGAATTTTCAATTCTATATGATTTTTTGTAAATTCCCTAATGCAGGATTTATAATGCAATTTTCCCATGCTTAATCACATAACACTTTCAATATCATCGTCAATCTGTCAAATAATAATAATGACATTATCAGCTAACTTTATCTTGAGACATATCAAATAATAGGACTAGTTGAGAGCATATAAGATACACATATTTTTAAAATATAGTTGTATAAGTCTGCCGGACTTACACAACTATATTTAAAAAAAATATATTATTGGCAAATATAATATGAGGAAAGTTTTGATTGTGGTTTTTGTAAGAAATAAATTCAAAAAATATTTAACATATTTAAAAAATATTGTAGTTACAGTAAGCCAAGCCCAAGCTAAATTATCAGCGGGCAATATAGGCTTTAATTTACGCAGACAAAGTCACGGGAAAATAGGTAATCTGGTAAGCCTGAAATTCGAACATATTTATTTGTATCAATGACATATTATACAGGCAAGCAAGTCAGTGTTCTACTATTGTCGTTCAATTAAATTATGATGTGAAGTTTGCGGTATTAGTAAAACAAAATAATGGCAGTTAGTCTCACTTAACCAATATTATTTTACAACTTTAGAAGCTAAGCAGTACCAAAAAAAAATACTATCCATGTACATTAATGAATTTCGGGGAAATTTCCCAACCTGGCAACTTATAAGTCTTGGCTGTCAACGTCATAATTTTTTTCACAGATTGTCAACGACATTGACATTGTCATTTGATGAATGGGAATGTGTATAAATCCCATAAATCCTACAATAGGGCTTTTTTTCAAAAAATCATATAAAATCAAAAATTAATTAAAAGAAAAAACTGGCAGTATTTACATGTAAGGTACTTTTGAATGCATAAATTAAACCTATCACTTTCGCATACCTGTACTACAAATCGTATCCTTATAATTTTAAATAATAGTCGAAGAGCTTAGTGCAGCAAAGTAGTTACCAGATTAAAAGAAAGAACTTATATAGTAACGGATTTTGACACCGATTTGATCATTCAGTTCTTAAAAATCTCAACTCTACGTATCATTTTTACGTATCATTTTTAGGCATCTCATAAAATTGTGTGAATTTACCTCATCTGAAACGAAGAGACCATTATGTTTTTTTATTAATTGCTGGGCTTTCCTAATGTATCCATTGGGGAACTGAACAGTTCCATTCACGCCTTGTATCGATTCTGCAAACATTGCAGCCACTCCACCGGTAGGCATGGTATTAGACATATGCTGCAAATAAAATCATTTAGTACTTATATTTAAATAAAAAAAAATACTATTAGTTTACAGACAGCCGAACTAGAAAAATTCGACTTTTAATTTCATAGTCTGAGTAAGGAGCTCAAAAATATACTAGAAAATAAGTAATAAATCATAATAAATCAAGTACCTTACTCAAAACATAACGACAAGGTGATTTACCACTTAAATATGGCCTGAGCAAACAGATATCTTTCCTGTGTTTAGATACGGAAATAAAATTATTGTTTGCCTGTAATTGCCTACTAAATCTTTTACCTCACTTAACTGGTGAATATATTTATCAGCGGAGACACAGTCTTCAGGGCAAGCGCATGATCCTGGGACCTGTGACAAAGAATCCCTGCAGCCGCCCCAAATGCCTCTGAATGGATCTGGTAACATAGCCTGAAATTCAAACATATTTATTTGTATCATGTACAACGTGGAGAAAAATATAGCGCTTTTAATAATAATAGATATGGGGCAATAATATCAGCCCTTGGAGATATTGAGCTGAAAGTATAGTCCCTGGGGATTTCAACAACTACTTTATCCAGGGGACCAACATCGAAATCCGAAAATAAAATGGTTCCTTCAAATAGAGAGTCAATCAGCTGATAGGTAATTTTGTATGGGATGGAAACAAATTGATAATAATTATCATTAGCTGTCATGATCAGCTATGTTTTATAACCTCCATTTTGTTACAGTTGGCCACCTAACCCATGAGACCGATAGTAGACGAAAGTAGGGAATCCTCTCGCATATTAACTTACATGAGAGTACCCAGGAGGCATAGGTGTTGGCAATTGATAAGAAGGCGTTGATGTCAAGCCCAGCATAGCACTCGAGCATCCATGGTAGCTGCTCTGTAAAGATATTATGTTGTGGTTCCCGGTGTACAGCTTCGCGAGTAGCACTGCTAGATCATTAGCCTCGGTGCCACTGTTTACCAAATACACCACCTAAAACACAATAATATACGGCTAGACATTGATTGATATCGGGATTCGCGACTTGCTAGACGATGCAACTTGACGTGTTGACGATTTAGTATTTTGTTTAAATAAACATTTTACACAGTGACCTACTTTATACTTCGCGTTGTAGTTCACAAATCGTTTCTAATAGGTATAATGTAAAGTGATTAAGTTAATATTGGTAAAAAATGGAAGGTAGCCCCTTTAATCGCAGTGCACTGACGCGCCACAGTCCTCCGCCCACGCCCGCCTGCCGTAGTCCATTGCCCACGCCAGCCACCAGACCACCTGAACCCCAGCCCAGTCGCCAAGACGAACAGCCTGTTGAACTTCTATCCACACCGGACATACAAAATTGGATGACCTCAATTGAAAAGTGCCTTAATGACATATGTAACATATCATCTGAAGGCAAATTAAACACCGATCAAAAATTGAGGATTCAAAATTTATGCCGAAAAGTGGGTCACGGGACATCCCAAATGGCAGTTCAGTACCAATCACTGAAACAAAAAACTATACAAGCCCATACTACGATTCAAATACTTAGGGAAAAAAATGATCTCGGACACCAAATTCAACATCTGAAGGAAATTATTGAACAGCCTTCCCCAAAGCAAAACAGCCAAGAGCCCTCAATACCCATCATGGGAAGATCTTTTGCTGACATGGTAAAAAAGAGCACACGAAACTTTATCCTGCCCACAAAATAAGTTCTGTAGCAATTTACCCTACAGATAAGCTTAGATCGAGCGAGGAGACCAAATCTCTAGTGCAAAAAATTATAAGGCCTGACCAAATGAAGCTATGTAGCTTTCGCACAAGTGTGCGAGGACTACGAAAGACTAAGAACGGAGGTATCATCATCAGCACAGACACCAAGGACGACGTCGAGAAACTGAAGCAGTCAGCACAACTCACGAACTCGGGCCTAACTTTGGATGAACCACAGAAGTGCAAGCCAAGAATTGTAGTCATTGGAGTGCCTTCGTCCATGCAGGAAATTGATGTCCTTAATAGTATTTATCATCAAAACTTAGCCGACACTATTCAAGATTTGACACTGGAGAGATTTTTGGCTTCTATACAGCTAAGTCATAAGTCGGGTAAGAAAGGTGCCGAGACCTGCAACTATGTGATTGAAGTCACAGCACACATACGCCAGGCCATAATAAACAAGGATAGAGTCTTTGTCAACTGGTCGTCGTGCCCTGTTCGTGATTTTACCTTAGTAACACGATGTTACAAGTGTCAGCAATATGGACACGCGGCCAAGACATGCAGAGCGGACACCAACACGTGCGGTCATTGCGGCGAACTAGGTCATGCGATTAAAGATTGCACCAAAAAGACAGAGTCGCCGAAATGCGCTACATGCTTGCACTACAAGAAACCGTGCAATCACAAAACAGGTGATGCAGACTGTCCGGCAAAACTAATGGCCGAAAAAAGATACATAAACACAATAGAATATTAGCGCCTAAAATTAAGTTGAATTACTTTTATTTCGTAATTTTAAAAATTAATAGTTTTATTCATATTGCTCAAACCTTTTTTTGGTAAATAACTTAATCATACTTCTATAAAAACCTTATTATTAAGAAACTGTTTTAGCATTAAGTAATATATTTTCATAGCTCTACAAGTACTCTATATTACCTATACTCTATTTCTGATAAGACGACTATACAAAAAAAGAAAAAAAAATACTACATAGTATCTTTTTAGTTTGTCGATGGCGAATCCTGGTGACCCGTAATTCAGGTTTCTTGAAAACCTAGCATGGGCACCAGTTCTCCACATAAATTGCTCTACTAGTAATTTCATAAAATACTACTCTTTTAATGTTAATGTCTTTTTTTATTATACATATACATAAACTAAGCTAATGGAGTGTCCTGGTGACCTGTAATACAGGTTCCTTGGAAACCTAGCACAGGCACTAGTTCTTTCTCCACCTCGCTTTTGTTTATTTACTAATATTATTTTTTCAGCTTTGTAACAATATATTATCAAATGCATTTTTGTAACAATTTGTAATATCATATAGAACTTATTTGTGGAGAAAAATAAACGTTTTTTGATTTTTTGATTTTTGATTTGATTTGATATTAAGTTAGTAAATAACCGTTTCCATGTGTTTACGCTCTAAAATCTTGACGGCAGTTTTTAGGCCAGACTACTACACAAATACTTGTTATATATGCTAGAGCGCTACCTAATCATGTCAGACAGCCGTAAAAACTTGCCAAATCAATTATACTTGGTCAAAGAAATTATATTTGTACTTGGTACAGCATCAATGTTGCCATAATATAGTGTATTCCCAGGCAACCGGGAAAACGCTTAGATAAAGGGGAAGCTCTAAATAAATACTTGTAATGTAACTAGAGCGACATTCTTAAATAGTTACCCGACTGACTCACCCAGAAGGAGGGTAATGTCTTTCGCGCGTATGTATATTTGTATGTCTGTTCCGTTTTGTTAGCGTTGTACAGCCTTGAACAGCCTCCGTGGTCCAGTGGTTAAGGCGTTTGCCTCTTGACCCGGGGGTCGTGGGTTCGATTCCCACCGGAAGCATACTTTGTTTAGTTGTTTCCAGTTTGGTTAGGACATTGCAGGCTTGAATCACCTGATTGTCTGAAAATAAAGATGATTACGTGCTTCGGAAGGCACGTTAAGCCATTGGTCCCGGCTGCCGAGTGGCGAGTGGCCGAGAGGCGGTTCCGAAGAACTCTGACACACCAGGGTATCGTCGATTGACCGTGACACCTACTCCAAATGATGATGATGTTCCATTGTCCATTCCTGTAGCCTAAACGGCTTGACTGATTTTAAAGTGTAAGGTGTCATATGTTTCGTATTCCTCCCAGGAGTGTCATAGGTTATATTATGTAAGGAAAATATTAATATGGCGAACGTAAACTGGCAAAAATTTGAAAAGAGTTATCACTTTCTGTAGCCCCAATGGCTTGACCAATTTTGAAGATTGAGGCCTCATTAGTTTTTTTTTATTCTTTTCAAAAGTCTTAGAAATGTGGCATCAGCTAAAACATCAATTTTACGGTCATAAATGTAACGCAAATT
Organism: Elegia similella; assembly: GCA_947532085.1. Taxonomy (NCBI): domain Eukaryota; kingdom Metazoa; phylum Arthropoda; class Insecta; order Lepidoptera; family Pyralidae; genus Elegia; species Elegia similella. The sequence goes on from OX383939.1 coordinate 2,534,051, forward strand.
GATAAACTTGCTTCCTATTTCGCGAACTAGGTACTCGTCTCGTAGATGGCGCTGGGTCAATTTTAAAACGCGCTATTGTTCATTAACTGTGACTCATATGGTCAGTCGGGTTTTTTAGCTTTTTTAATTAAATTACTTGTTTTTTAAGCTTTTATTTGCCAATAGTTACAGTTATTATATATAAGTAGTGTTTACTTATTTATTTGTCTTTTGTAGTTGTTGGCTTGTCTTGTGACACAAAAGCCTCCTCCAGCGCCTTCCATTCTTATCTTATTTTGCTAACTTTGCGGCACCCGCAGGGGGCCCGCCGTTTTTTTGGTATTGTCACACCATCTTTTATTTGCCTCCTTTTTTTAGTTCGGCGTTATATTTTTATATGGATAGTAGGTACCTAATAAAAATATTTACCTTCAAATCTCCCGGCATTTTAGCGGCAAGCTTTTCAACATATTCATAAAATTGGGGATTCCGATATATGCTTGTCGTGTGCCATAGTTTTTTTATTTGTTCCTCCATAGCTGCCACGACTTTCCTGAAACACAGTTGAATTAAAAAAGAACCATGGAATAAGCTTCTCTATAATATAAACAACTTTGACCCCGATGTATTGAGTAGCTACATAGTTGCTTGTTAAGTAGTTGCTGTCTAACACATCACATTATGGAAATGTATTGCTCTTGCCAGGGCTGGGTAAAGCCTTAGGTAAAGTAGGCCTGCCTGTGGGCCAGAAACATCTAGGGCCAGTGTAGTCCCCCTTGCCACTGTTAGAGGAGCCCACCGACGGACAATACTCATTTGCAAAAACTCTGTTTAGGCGGGAAAAGGGGGACGGACCCTAGGGCCCCTATATGTTTGAACTGGCCCTAGCCGTTGCTTAGAATAATTTAAGTATATATTTGATGTATTAGCTCATCCCTGTATATACTGGATCGAATATGGTCAGAGTAGTTATAGCAAACATAGTGTCATAAGTAAAATCTATCAATGTATTTTATTAAACAGAGGAAATCCGAGTTCCTTCCTAACTTAATTTGATGCTTCGATAACACAGACTAGGAGCTAGACTCATATAACCCTTTTTCAATCAAAATATTGGTATACTAAAGTTCTAGTATTCTTACGGATGGCAATGTCCAACGGATACCGTGACGATTCCACCGAACAGGTCCAAGTACTTCCGACCCTCATGGTCGTAGAGCCATTGCATTTGGCCTTGATGTAGCAACAGCGGTTTTTTGTAGAAGTTTTTTTGCACCAAAGGAATGTGTTCTGCTTTTAAATATTCTGTTTTTTGATACAGAGGTCCCTGAAATAAATTGTAATCAATAAGTGGACTGTACTTCATGGTACGCACGCTTGTTCAAGAAGGTCCATTTCTTTTTCTTATTTTGTCAATGTTTACAAAATTATATTTTATTTTAGGCCCACTACAAATAAATAAATAAATGTAATATTTGACCGATCTAGTATAATCGAAACATGGGATCTCTAGCGTACTAGCTTTTTAGTTAACAAACTAACAGACCAACCTAAACAGAATATTAGGTATAGAACCGAAAAACAACCTTCAGTTTGGATCTCAGTCTAGACCGAATCTGAAACCAAAACTTATTTTAATATTATTATGACATAGAAAGAGAGTAACTAAATAATGAGAAAAAATCACCATTTTCATATAATAATAATAATAAATATAAACGGACAAATCACACAGATTAAGTTAGTGGTTTATTCGTCCAAGAGTTAGCCCCAAAGTAAGTTCGAGACTTGTGTTATGGGATACTAACTCAACGATACCTACTATATTTTATAACATATACATCCCAGTCCCAGGCCAATCTGAAAAAGATCATTTTCCATCTTGACCTAACCGGGGATCGAACCCGGGCGCCCTCGTGTCGCAGGCTGACGTGTTGACCACTGCGCCACGGAGCTCGCCAAATATAAAATATAAAGTGTATACAAATTAAATATAAATTTTATAATATATAGACCCATGTTTGACTTTTTCCCAGATTGGCTATGCATGTCTTCTTTCCATTGGGCACGTGCCCAGAGATAATTAAAGGTAGTGATAAGTCGTATTTATTCCGGAAATAAGAATTCTTATTTCGAAAACTCAGCGATAATTACTAAAATGCAACGCAAAACTAAATTAAAAAAAAAAATGAGATTTAGAAACAAAAAATAAATATTAATGAAACTTTATCGCGTTCATTTTCCAGAAGAAAGTTATGGAATAAGTTTGTTTTACTAGACCGATTTTCATATCAGAATAAATGATATCTCTAAAGCAATATTACTACATTGTTTATTATTACTTGTTTTATATAGTGATCTGTCAAGGTCTTTATAATGTGCCCAGGGCCTCCAATAGGTTAGAGGAGCCATCCACAAATTACGTCACACGTTAAGGGGAGGGGAGGGGGTCAAAGTAGTGTAACAGCGTGTGACAATGTCGGGGTAGGGGTCATAGTCATCCTTATCCTTACTTATATTATAAATGCGAAAGTGAGTTTGTTTGTTTGTTTGTTACGCTATCACGCCGTAACTGATTTCATGAAATTTTGCATACAAGTTCTCTGGAGTACAGAGAAGGACATAGGCTATTTTTTATCCCGGGAAAAAGTACTATTCCCGAGGGATCGACATTAACGCGGGCGGAGCCGCGGGCGAAAGCTAGTAATAACTAACGTCACACATAAAGTCAGTCAGCGGGGCGTATGCATCAATCTCCATACAACTCCAAACACTCCGGTGAACACGTGATATTTTCTTATTCGAAAATACACAGTTACATAAGAAATAAGAGTGTATCAAAATATCATTGTGAATGCAAAATAAAACATTTATAAAAATAATAATACATCGTTTAATTATAAGGTCCTTGTAATAAGCATTTAAATAATTTGTTTGGGGTTGAAATTCTTAAATTAAAATGTAACGTCACAGTAGGAGGCTTGGGACACATAAATGTGACCATCTGTGATAAGGACGGGGAGGGGTCGTAAAATCATGAAATTGGTGGGACGTAATTTATATATGGCCCCAAAAGCGGCCCTAGCTACGCCTAGAGCCAAGGTCCGTCCCTCCTAGGGGCCCTTTAATGATAATGCTTAAACAGGTTGAGGGCACAGTTCCCTCGCCTCAAACTCTTGGTGGAATATTAAAAGATCACGTGGACATAGTAATTTAAAAAAACTATTAATAGACTGGGCTGACTACAATCACCCGAACCCTTTCGTTACTAACCACTAGCTCTCGCTCGCGGCTCCGCTCACGTTAATGTCGATCCCGCGGGAACAGTACACTTTTCCGGGATGAAAGGTAGCCTATGTGTTAATCCAGGTAATAACTTATCTGTGTGCAAAATTTCGTCACAATCCGTTCAGTCCTTTTGGCGTGAAGAAGACACAAACATCCATACATCTATATATTAGTAAGGATAAGGATTTTATCATGAAATTTAGGCTGCTTATCTAGGTACTTACTTGCAGATACACCACACAAACATGCGTCGTTTTGATCAGTCACACGGTGGAGTGGAACATTACGTGGTTGAAGAAGAAGAAATAATCGGCTTTCGACCTTTTCTTCGTCATTACACGAAAATATAAACAGGCAGAAATTTTGAGCACTTACTGTATATTGTCTAGGTACTGAATCAAGTGACGTTGATTTAACATTAGTCCCATATCTTCTGGAGATTGTTGAAAAGCAATGTTTTGAAACTGAAATAATGAAAATCATTTATTTATAGGAATAAACCAATTAGCCGAGGATAATTTGGAAATCTCACCACCGTAACAAAATTATGAAGTTTTAAGTAAACTTTTGTGTATTTGAGGTAAAAGTGTAATTTCGTTTTTATTTATATAAATAAATAGTTCTATTTGAATTCATTATATTCATAAAAAATCTGGGAAGACCTTTGAAAGACATTTTTTCCTTGTCGACTTAACAGATCAAACAACACAATTACACTGCTTCAGTATTGTTTGAATTACAAAACATGACCATTGAACTGTTTTGTATTTGCATATAAGAATAATTATTAGGGAGCAATCATACTGGTAGCAAAATAAAAACCTTTTTCATTAACTTCAACTGGCCACTTAGAAATTAAAAAAAATATTTAACGATACGAAATTTCAGTAAAAATTATACAAGTTCTAATATGTTTTTGGTTAGCATACCTAGTACAAAATTTCATTACTTTGAAAACTCACAAACTTTCATAAAACTTGTTTTCCCTAATAATCTGACCCACTCAGGAGATGCATTATTTTTAACAATCCTTAGTAAATCAAAACAATTTTTAAAAAAGACAGTTACAATATGATATTTAATTATTATTCTATTATAAATCAAAACATTTTTTAAAAAGACATACTACAATATGATGTCTACTTTAAGTTGCTGGTGGAGCTAGAGGTCATAAGACCAAAGGTCACGAAGCAAGGTAGGTTAGGTAGAGTAATGTCTTGGTTTTGCCTTTAGACCTATATACGTAGAAGAGATAGTTGTAAGGGTTTCTCTTTTACGTATAATAGTCTGTACTGCTAAGGTGGAGTGTGTGTGATTCTACGGTGTGGCGGAAGGACTAAAAACCAAGGCAGAATATATGGAAAATTGCAATCAGAAATAGAGTCAAGTCAAGAAGCTAACCCTAAAAACATCTATTCATAATAGTATTAGTAGTATGGAAGGAGGATAAATGAAGCGCCTAATAAAATTAAAGTAATCTTGCAAAATCATAAACAAAGAGACTGGTAAATTCTACACAACAATTACGTGTACTAAAGATATCCTTATCCTTACTAATATTATAAATGCGAAAGTGAGTTTGTTTGTTTGTTTGTTACGCTTTCACGCCGTAACTACTGAACCGATCATCATGAAATTTGCATACAAGTTCTCTGGAGTACGGAGAAGGACATAGGCTACCTTTTATCCCGGGAAAAAGTACTATTTCCGAGGGATCGACATTGACGCGGGCGGAGCCGCGGGCGAAAGCTAGTAGATAATATTTTTGAGAATTTGTTTACAAACTTACTTCTATAGTAGATGCTTTTAAAATATAATATAGTATAGTATAGTAGATGCTTTTAAAAAGCTTAACTTTAACGTTCCTAGGGAATTTTATACGCCATTATAATAAATTGCCACATTCAGCCCTTGATATGCCTGACAGAATATTCAAAGCTTATGTTAAGCAGGTACTTTGTAAGAAGGCTTATTATATGACTGATTACCTTAATGACAAACATAGCTGGTTTGAGCCTGGTACGGAAGGCTTTAACGCATCTGTATTTTAATGTCATCATTTGGTTAATTTTGAACGTATATTTTTTTTATTGACATCTGTTCTATACAATTTGACATTGTATTCAATTTGAATTATGACATGACAATGTAATCTCAAAGGGGTACTCGAATCAACCCTATTTATGTTCCGCGGTTTTTTGTCATTTAGGAGCTAGAAGTTTATTATATATATTTTTTTTATTGAATTTTTTTCCTAGTCTACTTTAATTTTGATATATTTAATTTTTTTAGTGATAATTAGTTATTATAATTACAGCTATTACCTAAAAAAATATATGCCTTATTTTTATGTATTACGGAACTTTCCCAAAATGTCTTCTTAAGTTAAAAAATACTGTTAGAAAATGCTTCATACTTGAAAAAAGAGGTGATAAAAATAAGAAGGGGTGATTTGGGTACCCCTTAAGTTAAGCCATTGAAGTTCTTCCTCTGGACGTCTACCAACGGGCCACCCTGTATATAAGCTTATTTGCATACTCGTACTTCGATTTTCATTCAGTTTTCATTAAAACCTAGCTATGAAAGCAAAAAAAATATTTTCCTAACTAACCCAGTGTGAATTCATTTGTTAGTATTTACGTAGCAAGTAATCATATTCTTATCATATCGATGTAAATAAAGCATATGTATGATATAATTACTATATCTTATCATATTTTAACCTCCAAATTATTACTATAGGTACTAAGTATATTAATAAACCTATAGGCAGATTTTTCTCTGACTTTTATCTTTTATCATTACATCACACAAGTGTACAGTTAGATTGCATGTTTGCGCTGCTTTGCATATAGACTTCATTCGTTCGTTGACATAGGTAGTTGGTTATTTGATTTCCTATGTGGTAAAAACAAAAAAAATAAAGTGTAGTAGGCGGTAGCTAGAAATATCATCATCACCTGTACATACCTATGATCATCTATAAAATAACCGTTTTATTTAAATAAGGGCAGCCTCTATAAGCGCTGTATTTGTAAACTTTTAGCGCGCAGGGGTACTATTTTTTAAAGTGTGACATTCGTGTTAGAGCTATATTAGTACGGAAAAATCGATCGTTCAAATCTATCAGCATCTTTTCAAAAATAACACTCCAGAAAAACTGACACCTTCTGGGTGCAAGTGAGAGCGTGGAACAACCGATAGAGATGCACGATCGGCCTAAGCGTTCGGCTTGTGACGCACCTATCTCTCTTTTACCGTTATCACGTAAAATTATCGTCCGTAAACCGACTTTACAGACTGCACTCTTCTATCAAGTATAAAAAAACTTCAATCAAGTATAAAAGTTCAGTTTATACATGATCGAAGACAGCACTTTCCAGTTTACCAATGCTGAATGCAGGTTTCTTTTCAACCCTTTCCACTTTAACGGTAATTAAAACCACCGTTAAAGGAATCAACCTCTCGTTTAACAGCCTCCGTGGTCCAGTGGTTAAGGCGTTTGCCTGTTGACCCGGGGGTCGTGGTTCGATTCCCACCGGAAGCATACTTTGTTTAGTTGTTTCCAGTTTGGTTAGGACATTGCAGGCTTGAATCACCTGATTGTCTGATAATAAAGATGATTCCGTGCTTCGGAAGGCACGTTAAGTCGTTGGTCCCCGCTGCCATCTGGTAGTCGTTAAAGGAACCACGTCAGAGGCTGAGAGGCGGTTTCGAAGAACTCTGACACCAGGGTGGGCATGGTCGATTGACCGTGACACCTACTCGAAATGACACGTACTACGAACATCTCTACTGTTGCTTTTCCCTTCTACAGTTGCTATTTGTCAATAAATGATCATAGCATAGGGTCTTATCAATGACACCGACATAGGTACCTACCACAGAAATATATCAGGATAGAATGGCTACGCGTGGACTTTGCAAATGGAACGCGTTTGTCAGTTTTTGCATAAACTACGCCACCACCATTACGTCATTACTAGCGAAGTGTGTAGTAACTGCATTCGTGGTCCAGTGGTTAAGGCGTTTGCCTGTAGACCCGGAGGTCATGGGTTCGATTCCTACGGGAAGCATACTTTGTTTAGTTATTTCTAGTTTGGTTAGGACATTGCAGGCTTGAATCACCGGATTGTCTGATAATAAAGATGATTCCGTGCTTCGGAAGGCACGTTAAGTCGTTGGTTCCGGCTGCCATCTGGTAGTCGTGAAAGGAACCACGTCAGAGGCTGAGAGGCGGTTTCGAAGAACTCTGACACCAGGGTGGGCATGGTCGATTGACCGTGACACCTACTCGAAATTATGATGATGATGAGCGAAATAGTAATGTGACATCCACAGAACTAAATCGCGTCATTTCGATAAACAGTCATTTGAATTTGTCGGTTGGCTTGCCTTTCATTCATGTACATCAAAACGCGACTTTTGATGTATTTTAACTTTTTGTATGCCAAAGTTCGAATTTTTTCGTAACATGCATTCCATAATAGTTACTGATAAATATTTTAATCAACACATGGGAGCAACCTAAAAAATCTGGATAATAATGTTAACTATTAAATATTATCGATAATATCAGTTCGAGTGCAACAACGCAATGCTAATGCAGCTTTCGTGTTGCTATCACACAATTGAATTTACATTGCGCGTTCTCCTTGGAACGAGCTTTATAAAATGTTTTTAGAACGCGTATTGGATGTGAATTAGTTGTATTGTCGTTTTATATTGAAAATCGTGATAGGTCTTTTATTTTTTATTTATTTTTTTGTTGTTAATCACGATTTTAGTTAAAAAAAAGTATTGATCCATAAAAAAAAACCTTGTTTCGACCTATTTACTTTCATACTTTTGTTTTTATAATTAAATAAAGCATATGTTCAAGTTGGGACGTGCGCGCTGACTGAATGAACGTTTAACGAATCTCGTACGATCGTACAAGATTGAGAAACGCGTGTACCACCCACTTAGCCGTTCTATCCTGATATATTTCTGTGGTACCTACCTAAGTACTTCATGTCCAAGAAATCTATTCTATAGTTGGTCACCCTACTTTAGAGCGAGATAGAATTCCGAAGTTTGTCTTCGCTTTCTGCTCCAATTATTACTATGAGAGCTCAGTCTCCTTGATTCATACATACATACCGGTCAAAATCATAACCCTCTTTTTTGCTTTGCGGTAAAGAGCACAATTTGTCACTGTATGTGAAGTCGGTTGAAATGTTTCTTTTTTTTTATGGCAACATTACTGATTAGTAATGATGGAAGACAACCATTGAATTCTAATTCAATGAAGAAAACAAATAAATAGTAATTTACCCGTTGTCGGTTATCTTCATCCCGCTGATTTTTGTACAACTTGAAAATTAGGAAAATAACTCAAAAATTGGGAAATATCTTTTATTAATGTGTGGGTTGTCATGCATGCATGTGTCCTATCCCCTATCCTACCTATTGTAGTAGAACATTGTGATATTGATTCGAGCAGTGGTTTTGAGGAGCCAATCGAATTTTTGAAATCTGATTTTAAAATAGCTAACTATATATTTTTTTTAATAAATGATTGGTACAAACAAACTGAACTGTTGTTTTTTTTATTGAGTATTGAGTGTGTATGATATAGAACTCGCATTGTCTTAGTGTGTAAGAATTAAATCAATTAACTATATTATCAAGCTTGTTTATTCCTAGTTAATAAGGGATTACTATTTTAAAAAATATCTCAGTATCACGTTACGATGGCCAAACTCTATGCACATTCAGAAAAATCGGTTTTATAACCGGTAACTTACGCCACATCACTAGTGACAAAATACTCCACGTCAATCGAGTTGGAAAGAAAATTGGCATTTTGCCTCGAGTTTCGTGCGGCGTTGAGTTGAATGTGATAGAAAAGTGAATGGCCTACAAACCACTCTCGTAGTAGCCGCTGTATTATCAACTTTACGCTTTAAGTTTAATTTAGAATTCAATATGAAGTTTTTATATTTGACGTTCCTGGTGCTCCCTGCAGCCCTACTTTGCTTCCAAAACGGTGAGTATCAGATATTATCGTAAAGATAGGAGTGCTATCGTACGTGGCAACAATGTATGTTGATTTTTTGAGAGAAAGTTGTGATAGAAATGGTTTTAGTCACCTCTAATCGCCCTAGAACCTAGTTCTAAAGTTTTTACCTGTATTTCATTTATACAATTTATGTAATTGCACTATTTTGTGTCATACTGTCCTTCTATGGTATTCTGATTTAGTATTATATCGATATTGTGAATTATTGATGTACTTCATAATATTAGTTGGTAGCACATTACATTTATAAATAAACTGTGTTAAAATATAAATCTAATTTGTTTCTAATTGGTACTGTTGGATTCGAAACATATGGGCATCACCTTTATGCAGTAGATAGACTAATAAAGTACTTCTACTTAACTTTCAAACATATTTCTAACCATGAAATAGTACCCTTTTGGCCAAGTTAAATATACTAAACATATCTCATAAAAATGCTATGAAATCAAACTAAGTTGTACCTTTTGTTAACTCATCAATCGCGAGAAATGCAGACAATTGATTATCTATTCTTATGTTGCCCGATTGGGGCGTTCGGTAGTTGACCGGTTAAATAGCTTCATAGATGGACATTTTATATGCCTCAAGTTCTACTATATAATCAGTTTAAAAAATATCTATTCATATCTCATATTTTGATTTTATATTTTATTACTTCACTTGTACAGAATGATTTTACTATCACATATCACCCATGTGTGCGTCAATGAAGACACCAATTTGCAGTATTGATTGATTGAGAGCTCCTATGCAATTATATCTGATAAGGACCTTAGGTCCCTTATGGCTATGGGTGGCAGCAGATAGGAAACAATGGAATTCTTTGGAAGAGGCCTTAGCCGTAAGGCACACCCTAATTAAGAGATATACTATAAAACTTTGTTTTGTGTCAAATTGTAAAACCAATGGTTCAGAAAGAAAGGCTTATTATTATAATATGCAATTATTGAGCATGTCACATGCCTTTAGATAGCTCTATCCAAGGCAGCTTGGCATCAGAATGTAAAAAGTGTCCTGTGTGTGTGTTTTTACATGAATGCTGTAATAAAACTGATGCTAGGCTCTGATCAGTGGCATAGCTTGCTCTAGTGGGCCCTATATTGACATTTGTCCGGGCCCTTCAATCTTGCTTCTTCTTCTTCTTCATAATCATATCCTCATGTCTGAGGTCATGACCATCGGGAGCAGCAAGGGTGGAAAACCATTGTGAGGGGTCAGAATGTGGGCGGTTTACCTTGACCTCTGCGTCCTGGGACATGGACCAAAAGAATCTTGCTACAGAAATTAAAAATATTGAAAAAAAATCTAAATCACAAAACATAATCTAGACTAGAATGGTATCAGGACGCAAAGTAGGCCTAGGAAGCATTGGATTCAGAAGTCTTGAATAGAAATGGTCAATAGAAGAGCAAAGGATGTTAATAAAGGAATGGGAAATACCTCGGCCCAGCAGCATATGTTAGTCAACAATACATGTTCATTGGTTTCATGGTCAAAATAAAAATAAAAATGAATAATTTTTATTCAAAGTAGGATACATGTATCTCTTTTTGAACGTCATATGTTTCTGTTGTTTATTTTTCTTTCTTTTATGTTTGTAAAATCAAAAAACTACTAGCGTTTCGGAATGACCACTGCTGAGAAGAATACGCCGAAAGAAACTCAGTCCAGTCTTGGTCTCTATGTGCCTGAAGGGCTCGGTCATTCTTCTTCTTATCGAGTCATAGATGGTTATTTTCAAATATATTTTGACCAATATTTGGCCACGCTGACTGCCTTGTCATTAGCCTTGTTATGATCTTCATTTGAATAAGAAGTGGGCCAGTTGGGACGCAACAAAAGGTGGGCCATAGACTGAGTGGCACCACAGGCATGGTCATTGATTCAGCAGTATTTACGCCCCTGGCCCTGATGCATAACAGATTAGGAAGCAACAAAGAAAAACGCTTAGACAAGCAGAAGAAGATGACTTGAGATAACTTGACACTAGTATAAAATTGGTAAGAAAATTGAAATGCTTTTATCTAAAATAAATCTTCTTTTTTTCAGCTAACACAATCTTAGCGAGAGCAGAGGAAGATGAGCTCGACGATGTAGTAGACATTGAGGGGGAAGACAACCAGGTGGTTGGGGACGATGTCAGCGACGATGACTCTGTAGTCAAATCTTCCCAGGATGTAGACACTACGATACTGTTCACCAAACCTGTGCCTAACTATGGAGACAATGCTTTCGGTAGGTTGTTTAAATTGAATTATACACAAATCATTAAGACAACATTTGTCTAAAGCATAGTTCAGCAGAGAGCTCAATAGCCCAGTGGTTGTATGCATTACTAGCAGTTATGCATGTTAAGCACCCTGTTCCTTGCTCCTTACTTAGATGGGAGAGCCCAAGTGGCATACATTTTTTTCAAACTACTTGGTAGGCACATACGGCAAGTAATTGGTCGCTGTTATCATCTCCAATCGTATCGCACGTATTGCGGCGTCCCTCTCATCGGATCCGATTCAGGATGCAATGGACCCCCTTACATTGTAGTCATTAAGTAATGTCTGATGCCTTCAGGTAGCTTGAAGAATCTGGCATCAGTGTTGGCCAATTACACACTCATAAAACAACACATTTATCGTCATTTGTCTGTATTTCTACTGGTTACCACTTCAATGGGGTTTTTAGTCATTTCACACTGCTAGCGATTCGAACCGTGGTGCGAATCTCCAAAGAGCTATTTTTGAATAGGTCCTACTGCACCGCGGTGCAAATTAAAAAGATCTTGGGTCTTTTGGTAATGGGTCGAAACTGCAGTGTAATAAAACTGTTCTCTTTTTGGATAGTTATATTCGGATAGTGAAAATTAACCCTTTGTTAAAAAGTAGATTTACCCATAAAAATATAACAATCCTAGAGCACATCCAAATTGACCCATTCCAAAAGGTACCATAGACCATTCGCACTGCTCCAACCACTGCGGTGTGAATTTTCCCATTCAGAAACAGTACATGGGCGATACGAACCGCGGTTCTTATCGCTCGTGGTGTGAAACGACTAAGGACCCCTTCAATGCCAGTATGGCTTTTTTATTTCCTATTGTCCACAAGTTTAAGTTACACAATAGATTTTATTAAAAGATAGCAAATCTCATTAAGTAATGTGTGCAATTTCCATTTCTTATTACTAAATTAACCATTACTAATTATGTGATATAAATAATTGAAGAATTCCATATTATAGGCTTAGTTTTATAGCTCAAGATGCAATGTTTGTCAATACATAAAAATGTACGCAAACAATTTTATAATGATAAATTTCCATAAAACTAAATATGTCTATAAATATAAATCAGAAACATGAAGTTTTATAGAGCACAGACTTGCTCTATAAAACTTCATGTTTCTGATTTAAGGGTGAGATTTGGCTGGCCACGCCCCAGTTAACAAGTTTTTACTAATGCTGCTGTGTTGTGACCAATTCAGATTTATGTAGATTTTGTTATTATGAGCAAAAACCTACTGTCATATAGTACCTGTATGTAATAAATTGTAAATTTTAGTATTGAGCAGTACATTGTCACATGCACGAAATTCCTCTTATAGAGGGCTATAATGAGTCACAAATAATTTCCATAAGGGAACTCCCTCATGAGACTGGCATGGGCACAGTGTATTCAGCCTGAGAAAAAAAAAATTTACAATATTCTTGTGGCAATTCCAGATCTGCAAGCTGGTAACCCAGTGGAATTCCTCGTTGGTTTCATCAACAAGGGTGCTGAAGACTACATCGTAGAATCCATGGAAGCCTCATTCAGATACCCTATGGATTACACTTACTACATCCAGAACTTCACCGCCCTGCCTTACAACCGGGAAGTCAAGCCGAAGCAGGAGGCCACCTTTGCATACTCTTTCATTCCCAACGAGGCTTTTGCAGGAAGACCCTTCGGATTAAATGTACAGTTGAACTACAGAGATGCCAGCGGAAACTTCTACCAGGTTAGTGCCTTAAAAGGAAGCAGTATTTGGTCTTACAATAGGCTAGTTTCCTAAAAAAAAAAAAAATTGTCCGTCAGTTTGATATTCAAAAAATATTGGACACGTGTTTTTTCTTTTGTCGATTAAACAAAACATGATAAAGATTTTTTGAAGTTCCGTGTGACGTCATAGTTTGCTACAATTTTTAGCAAACTTTGACGTCACGAGCCCCCACTCCTGAACTTTGACGCGCTTTATCTTTATTATTTATTTGACGAAAGAAAAAATACGTGTCCAATATTTTTTGATTATCTAACTGACGGACTAATTGTTATGTTATTATTACGACCCAGGAAACTAGCCTATTAGTTAGACGTTTTAGGAATGCTTGGTGGGTGGTGACATACCACAACAAGTTTAATCTGAAGGTATACAACTGGAGCGAAGATCATGTAGTACTCCTAATAGAGGCAAGATGACAGTTAAGCGCCTATTTAACCATCCTGAATTTAGGATCCGATGAGAGGGACGCCGCTATACGTTAGAAACGATACGAGATATCTCCAATCGTATCGCGCGTACAGCGGCGTCCCTCTCATCGGATCCGATGGTATAATACCCGCTTTGGGGTCTAAACCTAGGGACGTGGTTCGAATCCTACCTGTGGCCTAGTTTTGTTTTCATAAATATTTTCAATATTAATAAGAGAGATACACTCATATGATTGTAACTTCCCAGGAGGCGGTATACAACCAGACCGTGAACATCGTGGAGGTGTCGGAGGGCCTGGACGGCGAGACGTTCTTCCTGTACGTGTTCCTGGGTGCAGCGGGCGTGCTGGCACTGGTACTGGGGCAGCAGGCGCTGGCGTCGCTGGCGCGCCGCCGGGCGCCTAGGGCTGCGCCCCGCGCGCTCGAGACCGGCACCGCCAATGGTGTGGACTACGACTGGCTGCCTAGAGAAGTCGTCAACCAGCTCAGTGAGTAGTATTCATCATCAGGTCTTTTTACTCTCCACTGCAGGAGCATGACCCTCTCTGCACTACCGGAGCCTTACTTGGCCAGAGCAGATGGCTCGGTGAATAGCTTGTATTGTTTTTGACGTGGTTGTATTGTATTGTATAAGCCCTTTATCCTGAACTCATGGGTTATATTTGATACTAGCTGTTGCCCGCGACTTCGTCCGCGGCAATTTCTGTTATTATGATTATTAATTAGTATAGATGAATAATTTTTCCCGTTTTCAAAACGTTTTAATTTATGGTTCGCTCCATAGGTCGCAACGTGATGTTTCATAGCCTAAAGCCTTCCTTAACAAATGGACTATCCAACACAATAATAATTTTCTAATTTGATTGGAGATTAGCATGTTCAAACAAACAAACAAACTCTTCAGCTTTATAATTTTAGTATAGATAGATTTGTTATTTTTATAGGATGTCTCTTAGTTCAGTGTGCCTCTTGGCAAAGGCCTCCTCCAACCACTTCCACTGCTTTCTGTCACTGATGTGATAACATCTTATAAATAGCTGCATGCACGAAAAATGTCACGTTCCAGAGCAGCAGTAACTCTTTCACCGTTACCACATGACCTGTAGAACTCAGTGATCAGACCACAAGCAATGAATGGTAAAATTATCGTCTGTACATAAAAGTCCTTCACAGACAACCAATTTTTCACATATAAACGTTTTCTAAATCAATGTACATCGGCAGCATTTTAAATATCATAACAATATCAGTACTTCTTAGCATTTCGATTCTGGCAATATTATGCTAAAATAAATGTGAAATGTTTTGGCAGCTTCTTTTTTACTAAATGTTGGATTAGGCATTTGTCTCCCATCTCACCTGATGGTAAGTGACGATGAAGACGAGGATGTTACAGGCCTATCCAAGAGATACCCACTTACTTTACTTTTGAATGTCCTGCAGGACTGCATCCAGCTTTAAAGCATGTTAATGAGAGACAGAGAAACAGAGGTCCAAATTTCCTAGTTCTCTAGGCCAGCAATTAAAAAACATCACCTCTAGTGTGGACTGGTGTGCTTTTGCTAATCCTTGAATACAACGTTAGCCTTACTTCAGAGGAGATAGAGCCTTGCTAAGAGAATTATTGAAGTAGGCATTTGTCTCCCATCTCACCTGATGGCAAGTGACGATGAAGACGAGGATGTTACATTCCTATTCAAGAGATACCCATTTATTCTACTTAGAATGTCCATATTTTTGAAGCCTTCATAAACAGTACGTTTTTTCTTTACAGAAAAATCTCCCAAGACGCCCAAACAGTCGCCACGCGCGAGGAAGGCAAAGAGATCCGCCGGCGACGACTAATCTAGACTTTAGTTAGCGTATGTGAACAAGCGCTACAAGGAGCGACTGAGTGCGTGTGACATGACTGTAATAAGTATAGATTCCACCTTTTTCAGAATACTAGACCTGTTTATTTTACTTTCTTTGTTTTGATACTCATTTCGTTGTACAGTAAAACAGATCTATACTTATTTCGGTCGACGGTGAACAGACTTTCTAGATGCTAAGTGTGTGGTGAGCAATGTGGAGAGTAAATTATGGAACAAACAGTGTCGTAACAACGTGTGAAAGACATTAATTTAATAAAATGTTACATTTTTCAAAGTTGTTTTTATTATAAGCTGTCCCGACGAACTTTGTTTCACTATAAGATAAAAACTACCCTATCTTATAAGTTAGACCAAATTACAGATAGTTATGAATTTTGATCAAAATCGGTACAGTAGTGTCGGTTTATGCCGAACATACATCGTGACACGATATTTATATGTAGAAAAGTACATTTTTTTTTTTTAAATTTATGCTCCCTAAGCTAGAAAGATGCTTTAGTTAGGAAATTTAAAAAAATCGACACGCATTTTTTTGAGATATTGCCTTGAACATTTAGAAAAACACTCGAGTACAATTTTTGAATTCACAACTTACTACAAACCGGAAGTGATGGTTTTTATTTATGTAATCGAAAGTACCTTAAATATAAATACTTCTACTATAAAATAATAGTACTACTATTAGGACCTCGGGTCGCAATAACTAGTATATAATTTATTGGTCTGGGCCTTAGGAGGATATGCAAATCTGCAATGAGAAATTATGTTGGAAAATATATGAACCCTGAAATCATTACGCTCGTTTTTTTGGAAAGTTGTGTAAATAAATCTAATTTTGTTGCGATGCGACCATGAGGGCTATTTTGAAAATGGCGTGATGGAGTGTCACTTAAACGCGAGGTGTACTTATGCATCTGCGTCTCTACTCTACAAGTCACATTTTGCCGTATTTTTTGTAGCATAAGCTATAGTGCCAAAAACCTTAAGCGGAAAATATTTTAGTTTCTTCTCGTTGTACACAGATAATATTTATAACGTTTTAATATTATTAAAGATTTTATAAAGTGTAGCGTAAGACGAAAGGTAAATAGTGTCAAGTGACCACGAAGTTGAAGTAACACTTTGGTTTTCTTATGGTAACCTTCAGTATGTTTGAGTCAAGAGAATCATATGGTAATGTTTAAGAATACGGATGTTAGGATACGTACTAGGTATCTCATATGGTTTATGTCCAAGTGACCTCTAAATGGCATTCGGTAACTTTGACTTAAAGACGTCCTTCGCCCATGGAAACGAGCGATCTAAAGCGCTGGTTGCAAACTTGTAATCATTCAATTCAATATACTTATACTTGACGACGATTCAAAAATGAGGCTTTTTAGAAACGAATGCCTTAAATCACTTGTATAGTGAGTCACGCATTCAAAAATAATACTCCTTATTCAAATAAATCTATAACAATATAAAGCGATGCGCTTGCAAATTTTTTTTTAAATTGTGGTTAGCTATGCTATACTATAGTAGAGGCTATCGTTTACTTCTTTTCTAAATTTTGATACCTTGAAATTTTGTTTTTTTTGAAATGACTATGTAGCTAGCTCCAAGTAAGCTTTCGCTACTTCACCGGGCGTTTGAGGCGAGAGCAGAGTGCCCTCAACCTTTATAGACAGATGATACCTTGAAAGTGTTGGAGAGTGTATAAATACTTAAAGAAGGTCAGTCAGGATTACTCCCTCCTTCTTAACTTTTTCCCTTTATCTAATTAATATAGTTTTTGGAATTGTAATTTTTATAACGATAATAAAATAGAGTCAAATTATTTGCATGCAAATGCAATGCAATAGATCTTAACTTAAATAGTAAACGTGTCCTTAAATCTATATTTTTTTGATATATTTTGTTGTATATAATTTGAGGTAACGGTGAATCAAATATAGCTTCCCAATTTATCTTTTGCACATTTTCCATTCAAAAACATGTATATGAATAAAATACGCAATAAGGTACGCAATCGATCGATTATCATTGGAACGTTTACTATACCCCATCACTAATCTGTCAAATTCTTTTCCGTACACGCTAGCGCAAGTGCACGTGTATTTTTTGGTTTTCGCTCGATACCAAGCCGAAATGGACAAACCTAATGTTCTTGCTCGTGTGGTCAAGGTCCTGGGCCGCACTGGTTCCCAGGGACAGTGTACCCAGGTGAAAGTTGAGTTCATCGGGGAGACCACCCGTCAGATCATCAGGAACGTGAAAGGGCCAGTTCGTGACGGCGACATCCTCACTCTCCTCGAGTCTGAGCGTGAAGCTAGGAGACTAAGATAAGCAGTAAGTGTAACTCGTGCCACTATGTCTCATTTTTTGGATAAAAGTAAGAAATTAATTGATACAAATGTCAAATTTTTAGGTTATGTTCATGACGACTTAATTAGCGCCGGGTGATAAACATCCTGAACAACAAGGCTGATCTAAATTGTCTTATCCTAAAATGTATTATAAATCTAGTTTTTAGGTATTCTTATTGGATTACTGCAAGTGTGGTAAAACCAAATCCAATTTCTGTTTACATCATACAATTTTCGTTGGTCATTGGCAAACTTTTATTGCAGATGGACAAGTTAATAATAATAATTTTTATTTTATCAAAGATTCTTACATTAACTTTGTAGTTGATTGGAGTCTCCTTTTAAGCATAAAAATGCCTGTGCCAAGAAACCCCGCTCTTCCACTACTAAATATAACTAAAATTAAGCTATATAAATCTAGACATGGGTATTTTACTACAAGTAACTAGTATTTATAGAACTTAGAAGAACTGCAGTATTCTATTAGGCAATTTCGCACACTACTGAAACTAAGTACTGTAAAAGTTTTTTGACAATATCTTTCTTTAGGATAAAGTGATGAGAATTCAAATTCAGTGTAACAAATTGGTACAATACTCAGTCAGAAATCTGTTTGTGTAGGTTTAATATCTGGGACAGTCTACTGGTTTTTCACCTACTATCCAAATAACAATATAAAAATTTAATAACATTCATCTGACCATATATTTGTTCACCAGCCAATGGTTCAGCAGGTCTATGCTAGGTTTTTGTATTTTAGCAAAAATATGTTTATAACACTAATACATTTAACAAATTAATATATATTTAAATACAAATTTATTTGGTTTGTTTCAGGTATGCTTCATTATCTACTTAGGATATAAGGCGCACTATGTAACCATATTATATTAAAATTATATGTATTAACATCTTAAGAAACCGTCAAAGATGACCATCTGTGAACAGCTATTTCCATCTCAATAAATATTACAAGCTACTTCTTGTTTTATTTGTTTCATAATCAAAATCAATTTGTTCCACGCTGCTCTGGGGAGAAAGAAAAACAGAATGTAACCAGCTGCTTTTCTCCTTGTCCATATTGTAAAAGTTTGAGGAAATGGGTAAAATCTGAGGAATCATGTTAATAGGCAATGCTGCTAGCAGTCCATCACAATTTTGATACCGTTTTCCACCTAATGCCCACCAACATGCTAAATGTGGCCTTTAGGTCTTATATACCGGGAAAAAGGTGTGATATATGTGACTATTTATGTACATAAAATCAACATTTTTATTCAAACTTCACTCACCACAGAATAGGTAACAGTATTAACATACTTTCACATCAAATCACATTTTAAAGGATCTATTTTAGTAATATTTATATTCCTTTTTTTGGAGTCAGAATGGCTATTCTTTCACTAGTCTTTACCAGAATTTACAATATTTATATTATTCATATTACATTAGTAATAATGTATTAAGTGCTAGCATTACGATGAGGCCTATACCCAACAATGGGTGAACACGGGCTGAGAAAGAAGAAGAAGTACTAGCATTACGGATCCGACTACTGCAGAGAAGAAACGACCATGCAGAGTTTATTTACCTTGAAAATGACACATGTATAGTCACTTATTCACATAATACTCACTCATTCACATCCTTACTATATTAATATTATAAATGCGAAAGTGAGTTTGTTTGTTGTTACGCTTTCAGGCCGTAACTACTGAACCGATTATCATGAAATTTTGCATACAAGTTTTCTGGAGTACGGAGAAGGACATAGGCTACCTTTTATCCCGGAAAAAAGTACTATTCCCGAGGGATCGACATTGATGCGGGCGGAGCCGCGGGCGAAAGTTAGTAATACATATTTTTTTTATGAAAAATTATGTTACAATGGGTTAGTCAAGTACAAGTCAGCTATGAGACTAGCCGACACATTTTGATCTCTTACTACTGTGGCATAAAAATATCTCTCTTCCATCATTAGAGGGTAGTCTTAATAGCTATCTAATAATAACGATTGCAGATAATAAATACGACACTTCTATTTATTTATATTTTGTTATCCATTATTAATTACCTGCATGTCATAAAACTCGCTTGCCGTTCCAAAACAACAAAAGAAATGTTGGTTTGCGATACTTTTTTTTTTTTTTTTTTTTTTATTTATTTAACTTTATACACAATACAGTGTAAAGGCGGACTTAAAGCCAATGGCTTTTTCTACCAGTCAACCAACTGGGTGATGTGGAGAATTGTCGGGGTAATGCCAGTTTTAATTCATAAAAAGAAGAAATAAAACAAACTAGGATAATAAACTACATACAAATATACACGCTAGTAAATATTGTAGGAATAAACAATACATAAACTACATACATATTACGAATTATCTGACAGGCATTGTAGAAAATGAGCTTTCACTCTATTCTTAAATATTTAAGCTGTGCGTGCACTGGACCGGAATCGGAGCGGACGGAGCGGCCGGAGCGGCAGGATTTTCAAAATGCCGGTGGGGTGCGTTCACTGCATTCGGATTCCGGACCGGCATTTTTACAGTGTTGCCAGGGCCCTTGAGTCATAAATTACGTTTCGTTTCCTGAAATGTCAAATTTTTGCAGCAAAAGTTACTATATTGTAATTTTTTTAATTTACGTGTTTTTGGGGTCGGAGTATAACCCTCCACACAGCGCTATCCTATAAAGTGGTTACTAACATATAGCATAACGCTTTGCTTTATTTACCGGCGGTGACTTTTGTTTATAATAATAGAGATAGAGAAGATACCACCTAAACCTGTACCAACTTGCCCTGTCCCATTATTATGTCTGTGTCATATTTAAGTCTGTCTTTACCAAAACACAAAAAAAATATTCTAAGATCTAGATCATCACTATGTCTATACCTTACTGGGTAATCATTACTCTGGCTGGAGTGAGAAAGATATGGGTGCATAATATGAACTCTAAAAGACTCCTCTATGGAGAGTTTCATACATTATATGCTGATGTATTAAAAGATAAAGATAGATTCTTTGGGAATTGAAGAAAAATTTTTTTGAACTTCACTACATTCTTGAACCTTATATTTTATTTAACTTCTTTTTCGGCATGATTAATATACATATCCGTACCAAATTACAGCTTTTTAGTACTTATAGTCTATGAGTAAAACCACGGACGGACGGACAGACATGGCGAAACTGTAAGGGTTCACTATTTACTACGGAACTGAAAATTGGTTGACTTTAAAGTCAGTTTACGGCCAATAATTTTACGTGATAACGGGGAGAGATAGATGCGTGATAGATACTACTACTACTCCTGCTGCTGCTGCTGTTGCTGGTCTGGAACGTGACATTTTTCGTGCGTGCAGCCAATGTTCATTGATTTATATCTTTGTTTTTAATGTCAGTATTTTCATCACTCTGTATTTTCGTCTTACTCATTCACGACATTTGTAATTGAGGAAGACTACAATGAATGACTAGCTAATGAATTTAAAAGTTATGGATGATCTAAATCGAATTCCTACGAAATGAGGTTTCTACCATTTTCTGTTATTCATAATAATATTCCAATATAAAAAGTTCTACCATAAGGGGTAGATCTTCTTATGAACGGCAACACTGACGACTGCCGATGCCGGTGACGTCACCGGCAGAAATTCCGGTCTCCGGCACGGAAATGCCGATGCAGTGCACGCAGCGCCATACAAATCCATACAAAGCAACAAATCCGTCCGCTCCGTCCGCTTCGATTCCGGTCCAGTGCACGCACAGCTTAAACGAGTTCGAGCCTTCCGAATATCTACCGGTAGTGCATTCCATAATTTTGTAGCACGAACAATAAAAGAGTTCTCAAAGAACCCACTCCGATGAACTGGCGTATGGAGGAGGAGACTGCTAGAAGAGCGAAGTACTCTGAAGTGGGTGTCACCCAGAAATTGAAATTTAGACTTGAGATATGCCGGAGTAGCGGGTTCAAAGAGGATAGAAAAGAGGATAGAGAGAGTGTGCAAATCCCGCCGTTGCCGTATTGGTAACCAATGAAGTTGGGAGCGATAAGCAGACACATGGTCATACTTACGCAATCCGAAGATAAAGCGGAGACAGTTGTTAAGAAGACGATCGAGTTTGTTAAGTCGATCGCTACTCAGGTCAGAGCAACACACGTCAGCATAATCGATTATCGGTAATACCAAAGCATTTATCAACATTGTTTTAGTAGTATCAGGAAGGAAGTTTTTTAATTTATAAAGCGACCGAAGTACCCCGGTTACCTTTTTGGATAATAAAGTGATTTGAGTCTCCCATCGAAGGTCAGTATCTATGTGCAATCCAAGGTCTTTAACACTAGTGGTAAATGGAACAACGTTGCCCTCAAAACAGATGGTAGGCTGAGAAACCAAATCAATACGTCGAATAAAATATGAACTACCAACTAATAAAGCCTGACATTTGCTTGGATTAACCCTCACTCCGTACCTACGTGACCAATCCCCAATGGACGACAGAGCAGTATTTACTTGTTGAACCGCTTCATCAATCTCATCTACCGCAGCTTGGGCATAAAGTTGCAGGTCATCGGCGTACAAATGATAGGAACACTGAAGATCTTTAGTAATAGAATCAATAAAAATAGAGAATAGACCCAACAGGTTTCATAGTGTACCTATCTATATGTAAGACTGACTTTCAGTAGTTAGAACTGATTTACATTATGAAATGCAATAAATACATTTAATTGAATTGAATATCATCAGGTGCAAGAAGAAGTCTACTGCTGGACGTAGGCCTCCCCCAAGGACTTCCATATGACCAGTTGGAAGCCTGCATCTGTTCTGTGACCTTGGTCGTTGCCTATACGTGGTCATCATTCGAGATGCCATTAAGCTATGTTAGATGCCTTAAGGCAGCTTGAAAAATCAGTCATCAGTAGGCCACATACACAAATTAAAAAAGAATAAGGGGGGCATAGTCCTGGGGGGCGACGACAAAGTATCTGTCGTGTAGGCTGGATGATGGCAATACGCACGATGGTTTAGTAGTAGGCCTAACCCTATACTCTGAGCATTATTAGCGTTAACGTATGTGAAGCAACCCCGGGCGTGGTCACTGTGATGGGTGATCGCAAGTGGCATTAATATATCATCTTGAGCTGTCTTCCGTGCTTCGGAAGGCACGTTAAGCTGTTGGTGGTCCCGGTTGTCATTGATAGCAGCTGTCAGAAGCCTGTTAGGCAGCTTGAAAAATCTGATACCAGTGTTGGCCACTTACACGAAATACAAAACATACTAAAGGGGGTATTATACTATCCTGAATATCAGATCCGATGGGAGGGACGCCGCTATACGTTAGAAACGATACGAGATTCTCCAATCGTATCGCACGTACAGCGGGGTCCTCATCGGATCCGATATTCAAGATTAAAGGCCCTTTGTGGCCCTTTCTTTGGTACTATTTTTGAATTGAAAGCATGACCACTCGACTTTTGTATGGAAACATCGCTCGTTTAGAGACGGCGAAACTTCCAAAATATCACTCCTTAGCCCGTAATGTCGGAGAATCTGATTGTACCTTTATTATCATACCTTTAAGATTAAAGAGCAATTTATGTTATTGCATTGCTATGCTGCGACGTTTATCTTAATGTAAATATGTAGTCGTATTAATAGAAGTGGGTAAATAGGACGCGTGCGATGTCACACGAGCAACTCGTAGGTACCTACAATAATATCAAATGTCACACATTAGCCGTAAAATAAAAACCGGCGCGGGGCCGGATTTAGGGGAGGGCTACAGCCCCGGTGCCTCCACAATAGAGACTTCGGACTAAAAGTGTTAAAAAATAAAAGAATCTATACCTACTTGGTTTTATAAAAAAGAATTAATTGGAAAACTCAACTGAAAAAATTTCCATTTTAGGTATTTGGAAAATAATTTGGGGCCTATTATTTTCTTTGTTGCCCCGAGGCCTCCAGAACTCTAAATCCGGCATTAAAAGCCCTAGGGTACTATTTTTGAAATAACCACTCGTCTTCGAGCGATTTTTGTATGGAAATACCACTCGTTTACGAATGGCGCAATTTCAATATATAACAATAGCACTCTCAGTCAAGTGCGACGGGAAATCCCTTTTATGTTTAAATTCTCGCGCGAGTCTGATCAAGTCCTATTTATAGGGTTCCGTACTTCACTTCACTGTCCGTCTGTCTGTCACCGGGCTGTATCTCATGAACCGTGATAGCTAATGAATAATATAACTGAATATTCTGTGAATATTTCAAGCGTCAACATGTTGCTATTATCAATATCGAGCAAAAAAAATCACATTTGTTGTTTATGAGCCCCCATAAATATTTATTTTATTCTGTTTTTAGTAGTTGTTGTTATAGCGGCAATAGAAATACATCATCAGTGAAAACTCTGTCTATCACGGTTCATGAGATACAGCCTGTGACAGACGGACGGATATCGGAGCCATATCAATAGGGTTCCGGTTTTACTCTTTGGGTATGGGACCCTCAAAACACAAACAAGGCAGCTCTTTAAAACTCTAATCTTACAAATAGCTGCCATTGACTTTTTATTGGGTTGTTTAATAGATATAAATCTACCTACGTGGATAAGTGAACAGATAAAAATAATGAATACTATAAAATATTTACCTCTAAAAGATAAAAGTATCCATTAGGTAGGTAAGTATGATTTAAATAAAGTATGTCTAATGTATGAGAAAAAGTTAACGAGATTCAGCAAACCATTTTTTACTTTTTAGTTTCTTTTTTCTTTGGTCATCAAACTTCATTCAGAAGCTTATTTAGCCAGTGTCTAGCTATACTTTGAGTTATCCTTGCTTGTGTATCAACGAAATTATAGTGTAATTCATTTCACTGATTTCGACGGAGCCCCTGGCGACAATTCCCACGAATCCACTGACTTGATCATAAACGGCGCAAGGAGGCGAGCAAACACCAGTCCGCTAAGTAAATCTCACTACAGTCGCACTGTGCTGTGACAGTTTATTTCAGTTAATCCACACATCCTAACTATAATATTACTAGCTTTCGCCCGCGGCTCCGCCCGCGTCCATGTCGATCCCTCGGGAATAGTACGTTTTCCCGGGATGAAAGGTAGCCTATGTCCTTCTCCGTACTCCAGAGAACTTGTATGCGAAAATTTCATGATGATCGGTTCAGTAGTTACGGCGTGAAAGCGTAACAAACAAACAAACAAACTCGCTTTCGCATTTATAATATTAGTAAGGATAAGGATTAGTATAAATGCGAATGTGAGTTTGTTTGTTACGCTTTCACGTTGTAACTACTGAACCGATCATCATGAAATTTTGCATACACGTTATCTGGGGTACGGAGAAGGACATACATACAAGGGTACATTTTATTCCAGGAAAAAGTACTGTTCCCCATGAATCGACATGGACGCGGGCGGAGCCGCGGGCGAAAGCTAGTTGTTTATAAATATTGGCATTTATAACACTAAATTACACCGATTTCACATTATAAAGTCCACTAGAAACAATTTACAAAACAATCCAAAACACAAGCCATCCGCCGAAATTGCCGCTAAGAACTCTAGTCCTTGTTATGGCTGAGTAAAGTAGTAAGTTTTACCTACCAAAGATAAATGAATGACATGACAGCCATAGTTTTAATGAGAGCAATGAGTTTAATTCTTGCTCTGAGATTGCTCTGAGATCATCATTACCTTTTATTATCTGGTGATCTGTCTGGCTTTGGTCTGGCTGGGTTGAGAATTATTATTGGCGGATATTTAATTTTGAGAATGATGTCAGTATTATCTTATCTCTATGGTCAGTGTATTCCCTTTGTACCCATAATGGGGAGAACGGGGATACACGCGCCTACTAACCATATCTATACTATACTAATTATAAAGCTGAAGAGTTTGTTTGTTTGTTCCTTTGAACGCGCCAATCTCAGGAACTACTGGTTCAAACTGGAAAATTCTTTTTGTGTTGGATAGTCCATTTATTGAGGAAGACTTTAGGCGCTAATGATCACGCTGCGACCAATTGGAGCGAAGCATCAATAAAAAATGTTTTCAAAACGGGGGAAAATTATTCATCTATCAGAGATTGCCGCGGTCGAAGTCTCGGGCAACAGCTAGTGATTCATAAAATGTCTTTACCGCTGTCCTCATTGTACGCAAAAGCTTAAATAGTAGCACAGCTTTCCATTAGGTGGCTCGTTAGTCAAATATAAATAAAAAACCAGCCAAGTGCGAGACGGATTCGCGCACGAAGGGTACCATTATATAGAAAAACGGCAAAAAACCTAATGTCTGTTGTATGGGAGCCCCCCCCCCCCCCCCCCCTTAAATATTAATTTCATTTATTATTTATTTTCTGGCCGGCGAGAAGAGTGTAGGCCAAATCCTCTGTCTGCTCTGGCCAAGTATGGCTCCGGTACTACAGAGAGGGTCATGCTCCTGCAGTGAAGACTAAAATAAAAAGACCTGATGATGATGATAATGATCTCCGCAAACACCTGTTCATGAGCATATGATTCTTTGGCATGTCTGGACAGGGTTTTGGCAGTAGTACACTCGAACAAGTTATTCGGTTTGCAGGGCACACACGCATCATTATATTTCAATGTGCGCGTTCTGAATGGCCGCGGCCCTAATAATACGCAGGTTCATTTGTGTGGGAATCCTTTTATCTAAACACACACCAGCACATCACGTCTTTTCAACCAAGTCATTTAAGATAAACAAGTTTAATTTGTTACAAAACAACTTTTCGTAGTAAAATGTTATTCGTAATTTCAACACAAAGCATTATTAATAGCTATGGTAGTCCAGTGGCTAAGATAACCGACTACTAATTCTTATACTATGGTATTAACCCCGAGTTCGAGTCTCACTAGGATGACTTAATTTTTGTTTGATTATTTTTTGTTGTTGTCTCATAGAAATCGTCAGAAATAAGCATTAATGTAACTTGACAATTATTTGCATTGCTACCCACAGATTAAGAGATTATTCAACTCTGTTTATATTTGTTGAGGGTCTTGAGTATTTTTTATAAGTGCACTTGTTCAATAGCATCGAATAGGAACGCAGCTCTGCTTTGAGCAATTACATAATATAATTTTGAGTATCTTATTTTGTAAAAATCATGGAGAATACACACATAAGCATAATCAAAAGGACGGAGATAGTCATTTTATATGAGCAAAATGTTTTAATAAGTGAAATCGCTCGGCGCTTAATGATATCGGTAAGTATTTTACCTACATATTGATACATGAAAATTATGACTATGAATGAGCCTTCTAGTTAACTTCCAATTTGGTTATAGGTAATAGTTAATACTGCGCAGTTTTTATACCTAAAATTAAGTAAATAATAATTATTATTTTGTTTCATATCTTCCGCAGAGACGAACTGTGCAATTGGAGGTGCATAGATATGCGGAATCAGGGCACATTGACCACGTTCGGCCTGGTCCAAAAGGTGGCAGCTATACTGATGCATCACGCCGTCATCGTGACATAGTAGCTGCACATTTGAAAGATCCATTCAAAACTACGCTTTCGACGGCAACCGTAGAGGGAGTGTCTCTTCAGACAGTGCGAAATCATTTGCGTGCTGGTGGTTTAAGGTGTAGAAGACCGGCTAAGAAAATGTTACTTAGTGATGTGCGTAAGTGTGAAAAACTAAGATTCGCAGAACAATATAAAAATTTCGATTAATGCAACAATGTTGTGATATTTACGGATGTAAAGTCTTTTAAATCGGATAAGGATGGACGTAAAATTTTGTGGCGAAAAACAGGGGAACGCTATAACGTTCTTCCATGTCGATCTAGCGGCCGACAGATATGTGTTGGAACATGGTTGCAGGTATGCGGGATAGGTTAGAATTAATTATAAAAAGTCAAGGATCACCGATAGGTTATTAAATATTTTCTTTGCTTTCTATACCCCAATCTTAGATATTTAGTTTCATTCCAAAATGTTTATAAAAATAAAGGTCGATACATAAAAGAGAGATGTTTATTGTTATTGACGTTTTTCCGTAACGTCAATTAACATGTTTATTCTCTCACATGTGGCTGACCTGCTTATAAAAAGATCGCTTGATAATTACGTCCATTCTTGTCCGATTCTGTAGTTAGGTAAATAAATATATAAATAAACATGGCAGTAGGAAAAACGACTACATATATATTTCAGTTTAAATTATTTTGTAGAAGTATTTCTTCGTCAGCAGTATGCTATACCTATACTGACTTATGTATAAAAGACAGTTACTCAAGTTACTTATTTAATATTATGTTTAAATTATTTTGTAGAAGTATTTATTCCTCAGCAGTATACTTTTACAGAGTTATGTATAAAAGACAGTTACTCAAATTACCCATTTATTATTATGTATGAAGTAATCTACTTAGTGATGATGATGATCTACTTAGTAATTAACAATGAGTTGCTTTACTATAAAATGATCCCGTTCTGTTATTTATATACTTACTTACTTATATTTAAATTGAATAATAAATAAAACTGTGCAATAAAAGACTATTTTTTTTTTCACGTAACCTCATTTCCTTTTATGCTAATTAGTTTCAAACATGAATAAACACTGAAAAATATCGAAACAACGAATAATCTTTTTATTCGTTGTTTCGATATTTTTCAGTGTAACACATACAACTAGAGATGGGCAATCCACCCACCCGGGTTTAAACCCAGTTGGGTAAAAACCGGGTGTTTTGGGTTTAAACCCAATAAGCACCCAATTTTTTGGGTTTTTACGATTTTTTACTTTAATTATGCTACTTCTTGACCTGACTAAGCTGGTGCAGTGGACTACAGTTCCAAACCTTCAGGTCCAATTGGTCAACTTCCCTCCCATACTTACGTTTTTGTTTTATGCCCTCATCAAATAATATTTTTTTGCGATAGAGCGAGGTGACATAACCAGAGGATATAATAAACGGGTATTTTGGATTGTTAGTAGCTCAATAATTTAAATATTGTCGCGAAGCTCCCAGAATGGAATAGTCTAGAACTTATCCGAACACCGTCTGTCGCGCTCATAAATCTTATATTTTGCTCACACATATGTATTCTAGGTTAGCGGGAATACACACTATCGAATATTACTTATTGTTTTGACCGTGTTGAAGGATTCATTTATGATACATGCTTTTTAACCGACTTCAAAAATGGAAAACGATGTTCGACAGTTTGAATGTATTCTTACTGACTGTAAGCTACCAAAGCTTTTGGGTAAGGAATTTGAGGATCTCGAAAATGACGTCAGTCTTGGAATCCAAGATGGCGGACGCGACTTGTCATAAAAAATCGACATGGGTGTCGTTGTCTAGGTATTTTGAGGTGTAGATCTCGAAAATGACGTCAGTTTTAGAATCCAAGATGGCGGACCCGAATTGTTATAAAAATCGACATGGGTTTCGTTTTCTAGTTTTTTTAGGTGTAGATCTCAAAAATGATGTCAGTTTAGGAATCCAAGATGGCGTACGTGACTTGTCATAAAAAATCGACATGGGTGACGTTTCTATGTTTCTTGAGAAGAAGATCTTGAAAATAATGTCAGTTTTGTAATACAAGATGGCAGGGCTTTGCATGGTAATTCATCATGGGTGTTGACCCTTAGTTTTTTGGGGTGTAAATAACGTAATTTTCGAGGAAGAATAGGAAACAACACCCATGATGATTTATCATAAACTGTCGTCATCTTTGATTCCAAAACTGATTTTATAATCTAGATCTACACTACTAAAAACCTAAAAAATTACACGCGTCGATTTTTCATGACAAGCCACGTTCGCCATCTTAGATTCCAAAACTGACATCATTTTCGACATCTACACCCTAAAGAACGTAGAAAACGAATCCGATGTCGATTCTTCATGAGAAAACGCCTCCGCACTCTTAGATACCAAAATCGACGTCATTCTCAAGATCTACACCCCAAATTGCCTTAGAAATAACATCCATGTAAATTTTTCATGACAAGTCACGTCCGCCATCTTGGATTCGAAAACTGACATCATTTTCGAGATCTACACCCCAAAAAACGTAAAAAAGAACACGCATGTCGATTTTTCATCAAAACTTGCGTCCGCCATCTTGAATTCCAAAACTGACGTCATTTTCGAGATTTTCACCCTAAAAACCTAGGAAACGACTCACTCCAGTGTCGATTTTTCATAACAAGTCGCGTATGCTATCTAAGATTCCAACATTGACATCATTTTCAAGATCTACACCCCAAAAAGCCTTACAAATAACATCCATGTAAATTTTTCATGACAAGTCACGTCCGCCATCTTGGATTCGAAAACTGACATCATTTTCGAGATCTACACCCCAAAAAACGTAAAAAAGAACACGCATGTCGATTTTTAATCAAAACTCGCGTCCGCCATCTTGAATTCCAAAACTGACGTCATTTTCGAGATTTTCACCCTAAAAACCTAGGAAACGACACCAGTGTCGATTTTTCATGACAAGTCGCGTATGCTATCTAAGATTCCAAAATTGACGTCATTTTCGAGATCTACACCCCATAAAACCTGGAAAACGACATTCATGTCGATTTTTTATGACAAGTTTTTTCTGTAACTACCAATGTCGTCGCTCGGGTGGAGCGACAACAAAGGGTATATTTTTTAGGTTAAATGGTATAGGAATTATAACGATAGATAATGCCTCAAGACATTCTGAAGTCATTGTGGAATAAGATGCTCCTGTACATATTTTAATACAAACATAATCTCTAAAAATAACAATACACTCCTTTTTTTGAAGTCATGTAAAAAGAAAACTATCAAAAACCCAAATTTCAATACCTACATAAGAAAATATAATAATATCATTTTACACCTTAGACTTATTTATTCTTCTAATTACGTCCACCGACTCACTACTGCCGCACAGTCATTGCCGCACTCGTTCTAACATAAGGTCTGACACAGCATGCCGTCTCTTTCTACTTTGGCGCAAAGCTTTTAAAATATTTACGGCAAGCAAAAGACCAACATGTTGGTCAACTGCAACATGAAAACACAGAACTAATTATTTTCATCTCGGTTTTTATTAATAGTAAACATTTTAAAATTTCCTAAAATTTTATTAAGTACGTACCTAATATTTCTTTAAATTATTTTAACGTACAGCAACGTAGAATTGATCATTACAATTTAATAAAAATATATTTTTCATATATTACTAACGTTTTTGACAAATAAAGTAAACACCCAATTTTTTGGGTGTTTATGGGTGTTTAAGGGTGTTTATTGGGTTTTTACCAAAGCACCGGGTTTAAACCCGGTGCTTTGCCCATCTCTACATACAATACATACGAATAAAATGTATATTTTATTCGCAAATTTATAAGCATTAGGCAGAATAGAACCAGCAACTTTCACATGACTTAAGATGGTTCCCTAGAACACTCTGCCAATCAAGTTGCTGACTAACTCGGCGAAATTATTGATTATCCTTTGACACTAAACGTATCGTGTCGCTAGATGGCTATGCATGTGTTGAATAAAACGAAATCATTGATTGTAAGATTTACCCACACAAGTGTTGCAAGATTTTTATTGGACGGCATATTTGCCAGTGTGATGTTGACTTGCACACGAACAAAAGGGGTGCATACCGAATACATTTGCTGACTGTACCAAATTACCTTTACATTAAAGCAAGACCGAAAATTTAGGGTAACAAAGATGATTCTTAAACTCATACAAAATAAGACACAGTAAATGTAATACCATGTTGTAATTCACATTATATTCGTAATAATAATAAATCACTAACAATAACTGTACATTAATTATCACGTCATATGTTAAACATAACAATAAAATAAGTACAGATCAGCATTCTTGTTGGACAGAGTCACACAACCGGCCTTTGCTCAAACTTAATACAAACTCACACTCATCACATAAGTAAGGCAGTATTGAGTACTAAAATGCCATGATTGGAAATCTAAGCTCTCAAAGATAAGTGAAATGCTTTAAAAAAAGAAATGTTACGGTTAAAAAAATACATACATACATAGTATTACGTCTTTTTCCCTTGCATGGTAGATAGAGCCTAGGTCTATAAGACCATATGGCCACATTTAGCATGTAAGAGGGCGTGTAGATGGAAAATATAATCAAATAGTGGATGGGTTGCTAACCGCATCGCCTATTGACATGATACTGTAGATTTTAACCAGCTATTGCTAAACTAAATACTCACACACATCATAAGGCAGTATTGAGTACTAAAATGCCATGATTCGAAAACAAAGACAAGTGAAAATGCTTTAAATAAATAAAGAAATAGGTAAGTTTCGGTTAAAACATACATGCATACAGGATTTGAACCTGCAACTAGGTCTAGGTATGACCAGCAGCCCTGTTTGCTAACTTTTGACAATGGTTTCTGATGTATTCGCGATTGTTACACATTTAAATAAAGTCACTTTAATACGGTATTATCGTGTATATTACATTATTTTTAAACGTAACATTTGGAAATCTTTACAGTTTTCATGGTCGCAGGTAGGCAGGTAGGCAGGTCTACTACTAATACCATATTAAAGTGATTTTATTTAAACTTTTGACAACTACAGTGTACAACGTTCTGATGGTCAATTAAACATTTTCATTTGTTTTGCACAACACGTGTAAAAGCTTACACTAAAAGGCATTTGAAAGCATCAACTAATATGTTATTTTACAGCAAACACCGAGCTTTGCAGCATCATAGCCAAGAATACAGCCAACACACTGAGATGATCAACTTTTTATAATGAAGTTCTTGGTCTGGCCAGCCGGCCTATTTGCTAACTTAGTGTACAACATCTTGATAGTCACTTCGAAATACATTACATTTTGTATATCTTAAATAAAAATAGTCAATCATACGAAAGCCTCAATGGTTGTTGAAGTGACTACCAAAATGTTATACACCTTAGAAAGTTAGCTAATAGGCCAACTGTGCTTTACTAACTGCACTTCAGTCCAGCGCTTCAAATTCCCCATTCTTCTTTTATGTATTTAGGTAATGAGTCACTGTTTCTCGTGATTTTCTTATTTTTATTTTCTTATAGACTTAAGTAGTACAAATTGCTCCAATTTATGCAAATGCAATTCCAAAACATGATTGTTTGCAGACTGCTGTTTTGCTTCTATTTGCTGATGAATAACAATGTTTTGGTAACAAATAACACAAATAGGAATTTTAATGTTACCAAATAACAGTAATTATTTTTGTATGTCTTTATTTTACATTCACAATGTTATTTTGATTAATTCTTAATTAATTAAGAAATAAAATATGCTGAAAAAATTCCACACAGGTGGAATTTGAACCAGTCTCTTACAACCTATATGGCACAAGGAATTTTCTCACCATATTTTATTTCTTAATTTAATAACAGTAATTATTTTTTAGATTACCAATTCTTGAACTGTATCGCTGCTGCCAAGGTAAAAGGATATAGATAAGCCTAATTGATTAGGCAATAAATTGTCTAGAAGTGAATACTTTGATGTATGAAAAATGATTGATAAAACCCAACATTACTAATAAAATAGAGTCATTTTATTATACTGTTTTAAATACCTATATTGAATTGATTTTTTTCTTTTAATTTACTTCAGCGTCTGGAGCGTTAACATATTTAGCCCAGGACCTAGGGTAGTAGTCAGGGCAGCAGATTTCAAGGGCAACAAAATCACAATGTAGGAGGTGCCAGGCAGAAAAGTACTACAATACCACCCCCCCATCCCTATTTGTGGTGGTGAGGAGTACTCATAACAGGTGCAGCCAAAACTTTGCCAGTGGGCAATGGGGCGGCAATCCCATTGCCCTATCTACAAAAATTTTCTACATTCAAGCCTGCCTATTACACACATTGTCAGATACAGATTTTCACAATAGTTTAAATGCGGCAATGAAGCCATGGTCAGAGAAACAAGTTCGAACAACCGGCCGATACTATACACAACAAGAATGAAATGTAAATTTTTACATTTACATTATATTTTACAAAAATATACATAATGGTTGGCGACACGCGCGCGCGACCAATTTTCGTAGTTTCCCGCCATTCCGCGCGGCGACAGGAACACTTGGTTGTATTTTGAGCACTTGGTAACTCTGTGAGTGGCACGGGCTAGGTTTCATACTTCTCGCCGTCACACTGACTCGCCCAAAACAAACAGTTGCCAATACCGCTATAACAAATTAAGATCACTGCGGCTAGGAAGACTACACTGCACACCGTACACGGCTTCCGTTCTAGAAAGAATCCGATTAGGTACAACACCATGAACATTACGTGCGTATTCACCAACGCCGGGTTTACGGGCTTCGGAATCAGCAGCACGGGGATAAGCCATTGCAAACAATACATCTCGCCGGTGACGCGCGCAGGTGAACACTATCGCGTTACGATGAGGCTAATCAGCAACTGCGTCGCGATCGACATGGTTTGAATGATATCTTCATTAGAGTAGACATTAGCAAAAATTAATATTCCACTGCGATTTGCGATTTGTTTTGACTTTGACATTGACAGATTGGTTTGGTGAATGTTGCCATTGTAAACCTATTATTTTTTACTTTTTTAAGTATTATTAGCTTTGGAGGCTGAAGGAGGAGGAGGGAATAGATTTCCCTCCCCTCATTTTCCCACCTCTATAATTATAAAAAATAACAAAAGCACATTAAACCTAAAAATATGTTTTGTCCTTATCCCCTTCCTCTAACGTTTGATCGTGATCAACCACCATCGCTTTACTGTAAAGCTGTACAGTGGTTACGTAACATTTTTGACGTGATAATGTCGTTTAAATCGATTAACGCCGTGATAGAGAGGCACTATCGGCCTAAACATTCATCTTGTGATGCAAATATCTCTCTTACACCGTTATTACGTAAACTAATCGTCCGTGAACCGACTTTAGAGACAACCAATTTTTTGTATGTAATGTGCGTAAATATCTACATATCTCATGGCCCAAAGCAAAGAGCAACGGCAGTAGATGGTGAAACGTTTTCTTCCATCTCCTCGGAGTTCTCAATTGCACCCGAGATCCTTGCATGACTGATCTCGATTGAGAGTGAACAACCGCTATAAAAACATTTGTCTCGTGGTTATGCCTTGGTTTCTACTATTATGGTGTCGCGCACTCCGAACAGGATATTCAAAAAACCGTTTCTCTTGTATGTATATAGGCTAGGTCTGTTCTGCTCGGTGTTGGTAGAAACTAAGGTAGTATCTCTTAGTAGTTTGTGGAAACTAAGGCATTAGGCACATCTTAAGTAACACTTTATAATATTTATATGTATTTCTTTGCGCGGTAGGTATTTATGTGGTAGGTAGGTGGATTTTAGTTGCACAGTAAATCTTTACATATAATAAAACAGTAAAAATATTTTGTCTGTACATTTAGAGTTTTTGACTGAAATGGATAGAGGGACACTTAAAAAGAATAATAGAAAGAAAAAAAAAATTTTCGAATTTTTTGTCTGTCTGTCTGTCTGTATGTATGATCACGATTATCTCCGAAAATACTAAACCGATTTACTTCAAACTTTCACCAATTGCTTTGTAAAAAAAAGCAAAACATCTAAAGTTTGTTTCATCAAAATCGGTTCATTAAAAAAAAAGTTATCGTCATTTGAATGAATTCAAGGCATTAGTTTGCTTGCCAATATACACGGTGAATTTTTTATCGTTTTGGACCCTTAAAGAGGTGACTCAGACCATCAAAATGAACAACTTTTCCTATGGGAACAATGCTGGGAACTCAAAAAAACATTCGACATTCCTATACAAACTGGCCGGGCGGCGGGACTCTTTTTTATGGAAATGACGAATTTTTTTTTGAGTTCCCAGCATTGGTCCCATAGAAAAAGTTGTTCATATTGATGACCTGAGTCACCCCTTTAAGGGTCCAAACTGTTCCTGAGGGATGGACACTAACGGCGGCGGCGTAGCCGCGGGCGAACGGCAAACCAATCGAAACTGCTGCGCCTAGAAACTTGAAATTTGGTACAGGGGTTCTTTTAACCCACTTAACCCGACTAGATGTTATAACACCGCTCAAATTTATTTATATGTATCCTCAAATTAAAATTATAAGAAGTGACATTTATTTATTATTTCTTCGGTTATCTTATTCAGTTCTTATCATAGTTAAATCGTATGCGAAGTTAATTATTAAATACAGTTATTTTAAAGTAAATATAGTATATTATAGCAGCAGAGATATTTCGAACAATTAGGTCTGGTAAAAGGTGAGCAATTTATAATATATATTTGTATTTTTTCTGTATTTTAGGCGTAGATTATAAATAATGTGACTATTAGTAACTGGAATAGAAAATATATTGATTATAAATATGTCATATTATACTTGTTTTTTCTGCTTAAATATCACAGGTGTTATAACACCTGGTAGTAATATCAGTGTCTAATACATTTTTGTATGAACTTTTAGGATACGACCAAGAAGAGTGTTAAAACATAACGTAATATTAGGGGAATCAGACAATGCCAAGGATTATATAATCTTTCTTCTTGTTATTTCTATTTTACCCCCGGATAGTGCAAATGCAGAAGGTACTGACGAGGATTCGGGCGATAAAAACATCGTGAAGTTGGACAATCTTTCAGGTTACAACGTATTTTGATTATTAGCTTGCAACTTACTAATTATCGACTAAAACGAAATAGTCTGTCCGTTCTTTTTTAGGTTCGCAGTTAAGAGCTGAAGCTGAGATTGTTAATAGTGAGTCTTCCTTGGATGATTAAGATAATATGCTACTATCTCATTTGGTTAAAAGAAGATTTTTGGTCACAAATGAAACCAACATCAATGACTCTTCTGTCGCTAGTACATCTACAGCTGTGCCTAGTATGTCTACAGCTATACCTAAAGTGCCTACTAATTTGCTACCTGCCGAAAATCAAAAATATACCTACATGGCGCCATCAGCATAATCCAAAAGAATATCCTCAGTGGCGAAATGTTCAAGTCCCTAAATATTTACCATTGCCAATGTATTATTCCGAAGGTTTCATGAACAAGGAGATAGTTGATTTGCTTGTGCGTTACACAAATATTTATGCTCACTGGCAAAAAGTAGTACTTTCCACTCATTTGTCATAGTTTAGATATGGCCACACATAATGTGTGGCAACTATATAGACAGAATGGGGGAGAATATGACTACCTTACTTTTCGCAGAGTTGTTGCCAGAGATTTTATATAAACTTACAAGAAAACTGATAAGCGTGGAACTTGCCCTACTCCGATTAGTCATGGGAAACTTCTCGTTTTAACACATTAGACCATCGTTGAATACGAGAATATATAAATGTCTTTTAAATTTTAAAAAGAAAACTAATTTTATTTGTAACAAGTGTGTCGTTTATTTATATTCAAAATATGTTTTATGGCATATTCTTCAATTTAAGTTATGGTTAAAATGAATAAAACATTTAATTCTGTTATTTTAATTTTGTTTCATTTCTTGACCTTACCATTCAGTAGGTACTAATTACAGTAGTGCATCGTCCTACCAGGTGTTATAACACCACCCATTTTCCGGCTTTCCCAGGCAGCTTTAATTTTTTTTATTATTTTTCCCGGAAATTTTAAGACTTCAGTACTAATATTCTGAGATATTTTAAATATCTGTGATAATAAATAGTTTCAGGGTTATCTGGGTTAATGATGTGAGTGAGCGCTAAGAAAGGATTTTTAAGAAATTTAACTTCTAAAGGGGTAGAATTTATATGGAATTTTCTCATTTCTGGACTTAGAAGTATGAAAGTAGGTATATAAGTTCTCAATTAAAATTAAAAAAGTTGTGTTTAGGTAGATGAAATTTGCAAAATTCCCCCCTTAAAGAGTAAAATGGGGGTGGGGGTATAAACTTTGTATGGAAATTTTCTCATTTCTGGACTTAGACGTATGAAAATAAGTATATAAGTTCTAGGTTACAATTAAAAATATCTGTGTAGGTAAAATGGACGATATTTTCCCCTGAAGGGTAAAATAGCGGGGTAAAGATTGTATAGGAATTTACTTATTTCTAGACTTAGAAGTATGAAAATAGGTAAATAAAATCACGATTACAACTGAAAAAGATCTGTGTAGGTCAACTGGAAAAAAATCCCCCAGATGGGGGGTAAAGTTTGTTTGGAAATTTTCTCATTCCTGGACTATGAAGTATGAAAATAAATAGGTATGTAAGTTCTCGATTACAATTAAAAAACATATACACATATGGGTGAAATGGACAAAATTCACTCCTAAAGGGGTAAAATGGGAGGGTAAAGGTTTTATGGAAATTTTCTCATTTCTGGACTTAGAAGTATAAATAATATCCATACTAATACTAATATTATAAATGCGAAAGTAACTCTGTCTGTCGTTTTTTTACGCTTCAACCATTGAACTAATTTGGATGAAATTTGGTATGGAGGTGTGAGGCCCTAGGAAGGACATAGGGTATGTTTGATTCCGAAAAATTCTACTGTTCCCGAGGGATCGATACTAACGCGGGCGGAGCCGCGGGCAACAGCTAGTAAAACACTAAAACCCTTAGCTAAAACCACACGGTGTCAACGCCTACAGCGTTATTGTCAGGACTGTGTGCTATGCTAGCTCCACTGCCCCAGCGTGGCGCCGCCCGACCAGCCTTGAATATATAAATAAAACACTATATTAAAGGCTGGTCGGGCGGCGGATATGGGAATCCGTCGTCCGGCTTAACGGCCCGGGTGTCAAGTGAGCCCTTACCCACGCGGGTAAATTGTCTCTGACCCTCTCGATCGAGAAGAGTTCTAAGAGCGTGCCGTGCCGAGGCCGCCGTGGTAGCGGCGGTAGGCGTTGACACCGTGTGGTTTTACCTAAGGTTTTAGTGTTTTATTTATATACTAATATGGGGGCAGCAGATAGTGCAAGCCATACGCCCGCCTTCTGCGCCCTGTGCGCCGGCGGCAGATAGCGCCCCAATAGTTTGTGAATATAAACCAGGGGGGCCAAGATAGAAGAGGGCACTCATTTTAATCGACCTTGATATTGGCTTGAGATCGGGTCTTTGAATAAGCGGCCAAATTGAAACGTATAGGTAAATATGTAGGTACCTATATATTGTTCTTTGTTGTTGTATTTATGCATACCGCCAAGCTACTAGTGCAGCCAACACTAGTAGCTTGGCTGCGTGGTCACATTGGACACTAATCCAAGCGGTAAGCAGGGGCCGTCCACCCCGGGTAACATCCAGTGGGGGGTTGCCGTCAAAATAGGATAGAGGGACAAATAGGAGGAGGTGTTTGATTTGCACAGCCGGGGGTGATACCATGACCAGCGCCTCGGGTGTCAGCTGTGCTAGGCACGCCAATGATTTACAGTAAGTATATATATACTTACAGTAAGTAGCGACATTTCAGCTCAACCCCCGGTCCCCGGTTTTCATCTTCCGCGAAAATAGAGTTCAAATAAACAAGTGCCGGACTTCGCAAGGAAGATGTGCAGGTAGAGTTTTGCTAGATATCCTAGGTGCTCCTGTGGCGAAATTCAGAGTATGGTCCATCTTACCCTTTTATATATCGAGGGCGGTATCCGTAGGATACATGAGGCTGATGGAGAGGTTGTAAAATGGATCGACAGGCTGCCATTCTTATCATCATCATCATCATTAGGTCCTTTTTAGTCTCCACTACAGGAGCACGACCCTCTCTGTACTACTAGGGCCATACTTGGCCAGAGCAGCCCGAGGACTTGGCCATTCTTATTGTTGGTAGTTATTTTACTTTTGCTGTAGTCAAGTTCGCAAATCACAATTTCGGGTCAAAAAGCGCCAAGATATGATTCTAAGATTTGACCCGCAAACTACCTAGAACATATCAGGCACCTAACTAACGCACAAGTTACCATAAAGCTATTAAATTAAAAATATGTCACATTTAAACATAGACCGCTAAAACATTTTTCAATCTTATAGCGATACACAAGTTACCTTTAATTATTTTTAGACATATGGAAATCTGAATATTATTTTCCTGTGGGAGTAATAATAAATCATCCGTCCTTTCAGTGGTCAGTACAGGCCGGTAAACCCTTTATACGTAATACATTTACGACTACTACGGGGGAGGTTTATAATATAGGTATATATATATATATATATATGTATAATCAAAGCCTTTTAGAACCTCCGTTATGGTATTTTAGTTTTTAATTATTATTTTATTTTGTTTCTGTTGGCTGTAAGGACTTCGTAGGACTGTTGTATGACAGGACAATTTTTACGTGGTAGATTAAAGAAAATACTTACAATTTGACCTTTTTTTTATTCTTTTTATAGGATTTTGACTACCTACTTTAAAAAGGCGGAGGTTCTTAATTCGCCTGAACCTTTTATTTTTATTTCATAATTATGTCAACTACCTAAATAATAAATTAAATATATACGGACAAATCACACATATTGAGCTAGCCCCAAAGTAAGTTCGAGACTTGTGTTATGGGATACTAACTCAAAGAGACTATATTTTATAACAAATACATATATAGATAAACATCCAAGACCCAGGCCAATCTGAAAAGATCATTTTCCAGCTTGACCTGACCGGGGATCGAACCCGGGGCCCTCGTGTCGCAGGCTGGCGTGATAACCACTACATAACCTAATACATTACTTTGTCATTTATGAACCGACTTAAAATAAATCTTTTTATTACACGACCGCCAATAAAGAAGTTATTATTTTTCTAGTTTATGTAATACTAGCTTTCGCCCGCGGCTCCGCCCGCGTCAATGTCGATCCCTCGGGAATAGTACATTTTCCCGGGATTAAAGGTAGCCTATGTCCTTTTCCGTACTCCAGAGAACTTGTATGCAAAATTTCATGATAATCGGTTCAGTAGTTACGGCGTGAAAGCGTACCAAACAAACAAACAAACTCACTTTCGCATTTATAATATTAGTAAGGATGTATGTATGTTTTTATGTGGGTGTATTCACCATAACGTCTAAATGCCTCAATGGATTTGGACGTATCTATCGTTGGAATCCTCACACCCTTCCGAGTGACATATTATAAATATTTGGGGCATGGCAGTCGTGCTTTTATAAAAGGCTTGTATTTCGAAAAGTATCTTATCTACTTCGTAATTGGTCATTAAAATTTTATCAAAATCGGTTGCCTTTTTCGGTTGAAGTCGGTTTTATATCAACATGATTATAAAGATTATAATTTAGGACACAGCTGTGTTAGATATGCTTTTTTTAAAAATACTTTCTACTTTTAGATTTCCTCAGAATAGCAGTTTCCTAGAAATATTGTTTCATAAACTTTTTTTTACAAATTTCCTCATCATCCTTGTGTTTCCCCGGTTGCATCTCAGCTGTGACGTGTTGGAGCCCGGGTCCGCTTTTGTACAGAAATCTTGCTGTAATGCTGTTATAATCATATCATATTTATTATCATATGATTTGCCAAAGTTTTACTGCCAGCCGCCTGCTTGAATTGAAACCAACTCTTTTGAAAATGAATTATAACCGGGAATCAAACCCAATGCCCTTTGTGTAGTAGGCTGGTAACCACTGCGCCACAGGGGGTGTCAAACATTTTCTACCATTTATTTTTACAATAAACAATTTATCAATAATCCTCCTAAGACAATCCTCACTTAAAATTATAAACTGTCTCAATAATTTGAAGAGAAGTAAAACCTGTTCTTAATATAGCGATCGATCGGGGTAGATTATGAAAATCAGATTCACGTTTGGATAAGCAAAAGCTGCTAGAATAATCACTGAGTCATTACCAATCG
Source organism: Elegia similella (assembly GCA_947532085.1). NCBI lineage: Eukaryota > Metazoa > Arthropoda > Insecta > Lepidoptera > Pyralidae > Elegia > Elegia similella. The sequence continues at coordinate 2,575,947 of OX383939.1, forward strand.
TCAGAGGGCTTAATCCTTTCTCGCTGAAAAGCCATCATTTTGTACATTGTATACAGATTTTGCGAGAGGGGCATATCGGTTGGCACGCATGCGTCGTCTGGTTCTCAACCTCACCCCGATCCTCTTCCCGCCAGTGAGGGCCCCGCGGTGGCCACCATTCGGCCTCTCCGTAAAAAAAAAAATTAACTAAAAACCAGCCAGTATTCCACATTACATAAACCTATTAGTGACGTGAAATCGATTTAAAATAATGTTCGGTCACGAATCGATTGGGTCATTAGTATCGGACACAATAAATGTGTTCGTAACTTTCTCGTGCTATTTACTGCTTTCCATTATGTGCCATGATAGTGAAAAAGAGTCGTTCTGAACGACCGTTTAATAAGGTATAAAATGACAATAAAATTTCGCGACAATAATTAAAGTAGATTAAATTATATTTACTATAAAATACATTGATTAAGCGAAAATGGCGAACACGGCACATTTGATGAGGCGACAGAGTTCGCGGGACCTCTACGCTCAAAGGTCCGTAGACCGGATGGAAATGAAGGAGTTGCGAGGACGACTGGTCACTATGGAGAACGGGCATCCCTCCCATCGTGGTCACGTAATGTATGGAGCCACAAACGAAGCGTTCGAAGATACGAGCCCGAACAGACGGTCTTCGGAAACACCAACAAGCAAAGCGAGTTCTGTTGAAGAACGAGCGGGGTTAAAACCTGAAGGGGGTGAAGTGGAGAGAGAGTCTTGGGACAGTAAGCTCACGTTTCTGTTGGCAACAGTTGGGTATGCCGTTGGCTTGGGTAACGTTTGGAGATTTCCATATCTAGCGCAGAAAAACGGAGGAGGAGCGTTTCTGATCCCTTATTTCGTAATGTTGGCAATAGAAGGGATTCCGATCTTTTATTTGGAGTTGGCCATCGGGCAGCGTTTGAGGAAAGGAGCGATTGGTGTGTGGCATCAGGTGTCTCCGTATCTAGGAGGCATAGGGATCAGCTCCGCGGTGGTTTCCTTCAACGTGGCGCTGTACTACAACTCCATCATCGCGTGGTGCCTGTTCTACTTCGCACAAAGCTTCCAGGCAGAGCTCCCGTGGTCCGAGTGCCCTAAGAAGTACTTCGCCAATGGGTCCTATACTACGGAGCCGGAATGTGCCGTAAGTCTTGCTTATATTTTTAAGTTTTATTCCTCTAGGCTCAAGGGCTAAAACATCTTTGTGGACCCAGACTTAGTGATAACTGAATTTAGCAAAGTGTAAACTGGGTGAAGTGATGGAAATGCATCAAAATAGTGATGGGTTACAAGAACTGTTTCTGTTTTGTTCTGGTAGAGCCTCGCTATCAGCTAAATTTATTTTTAGATACCCTCTTTCTACCCCGCGGAGTTTCCACTTCTGCCGGCACTCCCGGGTGCAACCCGTTGTTTTTTTTATAGATAGAGTGATTCAAGAAAAGGTTTATAATGTATGATTTATCGTACCCGTGCGAAGCCGCGGCGGGTCGCTAGTATTTATATCAAAAAGGACAAAAATATAATTATTAGGTAGGTATTTGGAGTTTACACAATTATGTATATAAACTGGACTTCGTTCGAACCTTTTTATTATTTGTTTCCGTTGATGTTTTCATGGAGTTACATCTACAAATACAAAAAGGTTCGTGTTAAGTTCCGTTTATATACCTAATTATGTGTTTAAAGCGCAAAAGTTTAAAAGGAATATTTGGGGTTTAGCCCAAAGTTGGGGACGCTCGCTCCCTCTGATTTGGTCACAAGGAAAACTAAACAACCTAGCCTACCCTCTGTGGTTAAGGTTTTTGTGCTTATGGCGGGGGTTTGACTCCCGCGCTCGCTTGGTGAAATCTTTGTGTTTTTAAAGTACATGAAGAAATACCATTAAATAACAAAAAAAAAATCTTTGAATAGCCAAACTATCAAAATAAAATGCATATAATTTAAAAATTACGCAACTCTGCTCTTTAGAAATGGTGTCGTAATAAAGAGGAACGTGAGTTCTATCGATCAATATGCAGAATATCTAAATTCGTGCTAAGTTATTGTGAAGTTCACCCACGTAATCTTTTAGTGATGGGACTTCTCAGGTTTTCGCCCATTTACTATAAAATCTTTTTATTGCACCACGAATAAATAAGAAGTGATAATAATTATAAACAAAACATTGTAGTGTACAAAGATGGCCTTATTAATAAACCAATTTCTTACAGTTGCTCGGGAATAGGAATTTACTGTAAAAATAACGGCAAGGCGCAATTACAACACAATAAACGTACATAAACACACTTACATACATATATAAATACATATAACTAATATATATATATATATATATATATATATATATATATGCTCGTATATATTACTTAAATATATAAAACATTATCCTTACAAAACAACTAAGCAACTAGGTGGTTTATTAGTCCAAGGCAACTAGTGATACGTGGGTAACTCGATAAGTTTTGAGATAAGAAAAAAATATACAAGATATTCACAATATTTATTTTACATCTTTTCGAAATAGGTACTCTCCTTCATTATCTATGTAAAGTTCTATTCGCCTAAACCAACTATTAAAACACTTTTGCCAGTCTTGATCCGACAGGTCCGAAATTGTGACTTCGTAGGCGGCCACGGCCGCTTCGGCGCACGAAAAAAAAAATCTCTTTTATTTTTTCTTTGATTATGGGGAACAAAAAGAAATCGCAAGGAGCCAAATCAGGACTGTACGGTGGATGGGGCAAGGTTTCAACACTGGATTCTGCAAGAAACGCCTTTGTTCTGAGGGACGTATGTGACGAAGCGTTGTCGTGATGCAGCATGATTCCCCGAAGCCCGGTCCTTGGTCTCCTCTCTCGCAGAGCTTGGAAACTTTTGGCAATGCTACTGGTATGTAATTCGTGGGTCTTCTCGCACCATCATTTCGGTGGTCCACGCATTTTCTGCAGTTACTGCCGTTTGTGGGCGACCACTTCTAGGGTCATCTTCGAGGTTTGTTTTACCTCTTTTAAATTCACTGAACCATCTAAAAACTGTTGCTCGAGATGGAGCAGACTCCCCTAACGCTGCTTGTAATCGTTGAAGGCTAAGTTGTTCAGTTACACCAAGTTTATAATCATAAAAGATCATAGCGCACAGATGTTCGCGGTAAAGCTCCATCGTTGCAAAGAAAAACGCGGGAAGCGTCGTAGTAAAATGACTGGCACATCTTTCTTTTTTTTTACCAGCCATCTGGCTATATGCATTCTATTTCTAAATAAATTCGCTTTTTAGAAATATATAATGCAGATGCGTTCCATTTTTAAATTACGAGCATCTCAAAACTTATCGAGTGACCTACGTAAAAGAAGAAGATAAAAATAAATAAATAATACAAACACAAATGATGACGTTCAAATATTATAATAGAAAAAAAATAAAAATCAAAGAAATAATTTAAGACTAAAAGAAGTATTTTTTAAGAACTATTTTAAAACTGTGAAGACTCTGAGCTTGGCGAATGTTGATTGGCAATGCGTTCCATAAGCAAACGGCGGTTACCTATCATAAACAAGAATAGGTTATGTACGAATTCTAAAACACCAAAAACGTTTCGTAATTTTTTTATTTTCTATAATTTCATTTGACCGAAAATTCATTTGCCATATTGTTGAAACTCCGATTTTCGATTGTTATATTTTTAAAAGCTATATGTTTTGTATTGCAACCCAACGTTAATCCGCAGATACTACTGCTATATGTTTTATTTAACAAAAAAAAATGAGTTGCATATTATTAAAAGACAGCATTTCAAATGATAAAAAAATGTAAAGAAATTTCAAAATTAATTTAATAACATTAAATTAAATTTATTCTGCATACCAGCTAGTCATCATTATTAACTTATGTGAATTAATTTTAAAATTGTTATATTTTAATTTTGCATGTTCAAAATTATTATTTATTAAATTAAATATTATTTATATTTCAATAATTAGATAAAAAGGTAGGTGTTTTATTTTCAAAAGGAAACCTAACAAACCTAAGTTATTTTCCACGACAAAGTTGTTTTTGGGTCTTTATTATTTTCGCTCTAAGCTTGAGTGATGTTTTGGTCACAAGATAACCTAATGAACCTAACCTACCCATCTTAGACAAGTGGTTTTGTTGTGGCGGGCTTCGTCCCCGAGCACCCTTATATTACCCGTACTATTTTTATTTGGTACCAATTCTTTTTATTTTCTTCTAAACTTTTCCAATTTGTCGTCAGTAAGTAGTTATTGAAAATCTGTGTAAATAATAATATGGAAAAAGTTACTTCTATCGCTAATACTTCTAGAAAATGAAATTATTCTTACCAAAACATCTATCAAAATAAAATAACATGTTTTGATTTTCCGTCGACAGTTGTTCTAGAAGAAGAAAAATATGTTTATTAAGTTTATCGAAGCAGAAAATATGGTAAAGAAGCCATTTGGCATTATAACTTCGTCGTACCGTTTTCGAACAAATGTAATTCGAAAAGAAAAAAATCGTGTGTATGATAGGTTACCGCAAACGGCATAGAGCATAAAATTGAGTGTTATGACAGGTTATGACGTCAAAAAGGTCGATTTATACGTTATTACGTCAAAAAGGCGCAAAAGTACAGCCTGTGAGTGACAGACGGGCGAACAGTGTCAGCGGAAGCTTAGTAATAGGGTCCCATTGGCCTATTTGGTTGGTTTGGGTACGGAATTCTAAGACATGCTCGCTAACAAAAAATCCAAGCTTTCCCAAGTCGAATAAAAACTAAAGGTCGGAGAAAGTGGACAAAAACTTATTTCCATAGTAGAATGTTAAGTTGAGAAGTTATACAAGGTAAAGTTACCCTTATTCGGGAAATAAATCACTCGCGATAACGACCTGCCGGAGACCGGACCCTTGTTGAAGTTTTTTTCATCAATTGGCTACTACGAGCATTTATTTTAATATTTTTAGGATTATTTAAATCTAGCTTTTGCGAGCATCTGCGAGATGCTCTGAAAAATGTACCTTTTATCGAAAGGCCACTTTTAGCGTGTTGGTGGGTGTAAAGTTGGAAAACGGAATCAAAATAGCGATGGGTTACTAGCCGCATCGCCTATTGTCATGATTCCTTAGATTTTGGCCCAATAGGCTAGTTTCCTAAAAATATGTAATTAGTCCGTCAGTTAGATTATCAAAAAATATTGGATACGTATTTTTTCTTTTGTTGATTAAACAAAATATGATAAAGATATAGCCCTTTGAAACACCGTGTGACGTCATAGTTTGCTACATTTTTTAGCAAACTTTGACGTCACGAGCCCCCTCTCTTGAACTTTGATGCGCTTTATCTTTATCATTTATTGTTTGATTGACATAAGAAAAAATACGTGTCCAATATTTTTCGATTATCTAACTGACGGACTAATTTTAATGTTATTATTTTGACGCAGGAAACTACCCTATTGCTAGCCACCCATTCCCTTGGCCGGCTTTTACGGTGTGCGCGGGAAGAGAAGCAGCTGGCACATTCTACGTTTTTTCTTTTCTTTCAGACCAGCATGGATTATTTTAAACAAGCTTTTGCTCGCAGATGCTCTCAAAACATTTTGACAGTTTCTGTGTCACCAGAAATTATATGATCGAAGTGTGACATCATAAGTGCCTTTGCATCGCAAGGATCCGGATTCGAGCCCCGGTCAGGTCAAAATGAAAAACGATCATTTTTAATAATCCTTACTTAATATTATAAATGTGAAATTGAGTTTGTTTGTTTATTTGCCTGAAAGCGCAAGCCGTAACTACTGAACCGATAATCATGAAATTTTGCATACAGTACAGAGAAGGCTACCTTTCATCCCGGAAAAGGTACTGTTTTCGAGCGAACGTCGTATTTCGAATATTAGTAATGCAATAAAAATTACGTGCGTACATAAAGGAATACAACATCAAAACAAAATAATAAATTATGGATTATCTACCGTACAATAAATCATCTAAGGATTAAAAGGACTTCTCCAGTAGATATTTATGTAATGTCTGTCTGTCTTAAGATTTTGGAACTTCAACTATTCGTTGCCCATAAGTAAGCTATAACCTAAGTAATGTATGTTGCCATTATAAACATTTATTAATACAACGCGAATTCGTACTCGTAGGTTTCGATTTTATCACAGTCTAATTAATATGCAATTCTTATATGACCGGAACTTGTTTGTTATTAACCGATTTCAAGCTATATCAGATGCCTTTAGGTAGCTTGAAAATCTGACAGCAGCGTTGGCCACTTACACTCACGAAAAACAAGCAATGAAACAAATGTATGTATAGATATATCATTGCATTTCTGCAATTACGGCCTCTATGCAAATGGCACTGGGCTTAAGATAGCAATTACGATAGAATTACGAGATTACAGGGACGGCTCCCAATAATGACGCTCGGGACGTAATATCAATTTGCCCACACCAGATGTCGTAAAAGGTGATTGAATAACAAAAACATTCACATCTCAGATATATAATAGAATTGTAAGAAAAAAAGGCGAAAAACCAAAAAATAAATTTAATTCTATGAAAGCATAGAAATCCGTCCCGCTGATCGGCGACTTTGTATGGAAAACCATATTTTCTTTTTCGTTTTTTACCTTTTTTTCTTGCAATTCTGTGTTCCATTAGGGATTCCGAGTCCCAGATTTCAATAAAGCTAGGGGGTTCAAAATCACGTTGTATAGCGTTAGTGATTTAATATAGAGGACTTTGTTACGGCTGCAATGATGATGATGATGATGAAATTCCTGGGAAATAATTAATCTTCGGATGAAATTATTTTTTTGAGTAAAATGTGAAAATCACCTAACTTGGAATCAAAGGCGGCGTAAGTCGTGGGCGGTGTGCCCACGGCCTTGCGCCCAAAGAGGCCTTGCGCATAACGTACGAGCCTTTTTTGTGAAGCCTACGATTTGCGAAAAAAAAAACACAAGGCCTTGCGAAATTTTGCCACACCTAACTTAGATCTTGCTACTGCTCGGAATGTACCTACACACGCGAGTTCTATTTTTAGGGTTCCGTACCCAAACGGTAAAAACGGGACCCTATTAGTATGGCTGCGCTGTCTGTTTGTCTATCTGTCTGTCTGTCTGTCTGTCCGTCTGTTCGTCTGTCACCAGGGTGTATCTCATGAACCGTGTTACCTAGAAAGTAGATTTTTTACAGATTATGTTATTTCTGTTGCCGCTATAACAGCAAAGTTTGCGCACACTGCGCGCATTGGTAGGAGACTGGTTGGCTATCCCTCCGGGAGTAGAGCATTCTGGTCTCTTGCTAAGGCAGCGCAGGGGAATTTCTGTCGCCCTTCACTTCCATCTCTGCACAATCGTCAGGACTCGCTGGCTCACTCCGCAAAAGAGAAGGCCGATCTCTTGGCTACTCTCTTCGCGTCAAATTCTACCCTTGACGACGGAGGAGCATCGCCGCCCTTTTTACCGCGATGCGAGCACTCAATGCGGGAAATTCGGTTCACTCAAAGTGCAGTGCGACGTGCTCTGTTTTCCCTCGACGTCAGGAAGTCCAGCGGGCCTGATGGCATTCCAGCAATTGTGCTCAAAACATGCGCCCCTGAGTTGGCTCCGGTGTTAGCACGCCTATTCTCGCTGTCTTACACCTCAAGAAAAGTCCCGTCTTCGTGGAAAGTAGCCTACGTTCACCCTATTCCTAAAAAGGGTGACCGCACAGACCCGTCTAACTATCGGCCTATTGCGATAACCTCCCTGCTCTCTAAGGTGATGGAGCGTGTGATAAACATCCAGCTCCTTGGTTACCTTGAAGATCATCAGCTAATTAGTGACCGTCAATACGGGTTCCGCCACGGGCGTAGTGCTGGTGATCTTCTTGTGTACTTAACGCACCGATGGGCAGCCGCCATCGAGAGCAAGGGAGAAGCACTGGCATTTAGTCTAGATGTCACAAAGGCTTTTGACCGGGTCTGGCATAAGGCTCTTCTCGCGAAGTTACCATCTTTCGGGCTTCCTGAGGGACTATGCTTGTGGGTCGCTAGTTTCTTATCTGGGCGAAGCATTCAGGTCGTTGTAGACGGATTATGCTCCGATATCATGCCCATCAATGCTGGCGTCCCCTAAGGATCTGTTTTATCACCTACGCTGTTTCTTCTGCACATCAACGACATGCTTAACACTAGTAGCATCCATTGCTATACAGACGACAGTACGGGTGATGCATATTATGCAGGTCGTGCAAATATCCCACAAACACAGGTGGAGGAGAACAGAAAGAGACTTGTGTCTGACATTAAGACCTCTCTGGAGCAGGTCTCTGAATGGGGTAAACTAAATCTAGTTCAATTCAACCCTACTAAGACACAAGTCTGCGTGTTTTCCGCTAAGAAGACCCCGTTTAACATAGCACCGAAGTTTCGGGACACCTCTCTTACCATTTCTAAGAGTATTGGGATCCTTGGCGTCGATATTACGAAGGAGGTCCAATTCCGGAGTCATCTGGAAGGTAAAGCCAAAATGGCTTCTAAAAAACTAGGGGTGCTCAATAGAGCGAGGCAGTATTTCACTCCGGGTCATAGACTTTTATTATATAAAGCTCAAGTCCGGCCCCACATGGAGTACTGCTCTCATATCTGGTCTGGTGCACCTCAATACCAACTCCTTCCTCTTGATTCCATCCAACGCCGGGCAATTCGTATTATCGACGATCCCACACTCACAGACGATTTAGACACCCTCGGTCTACGGAGAGACGTTGGCTCTCTGTGTGTATTTTACCGTCTATACTATGGGGAGTGTTCTGAAGAACTTTTTGAATTGGTGCCACCGTCACCTTTCTACCACCGCACCGCTCGCCACAGGAGTAAAGTCCATCCCCACATCCTTGACACTTGGGTCTCCAAAAATGTCAGAGCGTCACGTGGTTTTTTTCCTCGTACAGCAAGATTGTGGAATGGACTCCCTCCCGAGGATTTCCCTGTGTGCTATGACTTGAGGTCCTTCAAAAGGCGTGTTTACAGGTATCTTAAGAGTCGGCAACGCATCAGCAGCTCCTCTGGTGTTGCAGATGTCCATGGGCGACGGTGACCACTTTCCATCAGGTGGCTCGTCTGCTCGTTTGCCGTCGGATATACATAAAAAAAAAAAAAAAAAAAAAACAAATACAAATAAGCAGAATAAAATAAATAATTAAGGGGCTCCCATAGAACAGACATGATTTTTTTTGCGTTTTTATAGATAATGGTACGGAACCCTTCGTGCGCGAGTCAACTCGCACTTGGCCGGTTTTTATCATACATGTAATAAAATGTTATAAAAATAGCATATACCTATGTATAAATAAACATTTACTAGCACAGTAAGAATTTATTTATCTACATACTTGTAACATGTACAAGTGAGTAGGTAGAAAAAACATCTAAGCTCAGACAATTTCGTAAATTGTCTGTAAAACGTAGGTTATTATTTGCACGTCGGCGAAACTGGAAAGAAGGCAGTTATTTCCAGTTTCGCCGACAGATCGTTCGTATCAATTCGCTGTAGGAATTCCGATACTGCCTACTCAGAAGTCGATACACGGATATGTGATTCTTTGCAGTAAGATAAATTGTTTATTTGTAGCTGAACACACACACATACAAAGGAAAAATACGAAGATACATAACATAAAAAAAGTCACAATCGGATAGACAGAGACATATATATAAGCCTTCATTATGGACAAATCTCCTTCAATTCTCGTATATTGCCTTCTTCTGCCACTTTTGCGTGTCCATTTGCCATTTGGCAAAGGCCTCCTCCAATCTCCTCCATTCTGGCCTTTCTATGGCCACTTTACCCCATGTTGTTCCCGCTACTTGTCTAATGTCGTCATCCCACCTTCTTTGTGGTCTACCTCTTCTTCGTTTTCCATCCCTTGGGTACCATTGTGTGATTATTTTATTCCATTTATCCTTCCCTCTGATCACGTGGACTGCCTATTTCCACTTTTGTCTCCTTACTTTCAAGGTTACGTCCTGGACCGTAGTCTTGCCTCTGATGCTGCTATTCCTTACTTTGTCTTTTCTTTTGATCCCTGTCATACTCCTCTCCATGGCATGTTGGCATATGGAGAGTTTGTTTGTTAATTTTTTTGTTAAAGCCCATGTTTCGCTCCCATATGTCAACACAGGCAAGACGCATGTGTTAAAGAGTTTGCTTTTCGTTGAGATGTGTAAGTTCTTGTCAGAGACATCATCATCATCATCAACATCAGGTCCATAAATAGTATCTATTATAGAAGTTAATATTTTCCTATAGTAATTGTTCTGAGTATTTTCCATATTGTTTATGGCAACACAGTTAAAAACTTACTTTTACATGACTGCACTAAAAGGAGTGTTATGTGACATACATACCTATACTTTTTGGTCAATTTTTTGGTAGGCTTTCAGACTTTTATGTGTGTACTTAATTCACTAACAATTATGTGTATGAGCTTTTTATTTCACCATAGGCACCTTCTAAATGCCTAACAAATTTGGATGTTTGAGGTATCGTTGGAATCCTAACCTCAAGAATGACAAGGGCTCTAAATATTTTTAGAATCAGAAAAAAAAACACGTTGTGTAGCAGTGTTACACATTGCAACCATCTTTTTCCCAATGGGAACAAACCAAAATTTTAAATTTAAATATTTACCTTATAGATCAGGCATACCATATTTATTGAAATAATAATCTTTCATATCAAAAAGAAATGACTTCATTCAAACTGCTGGACCGATTTTGATGGATTTTAAATGAGACCAATTGGGAATCATAACCTTATGAGGTAAAAAAATACACGGAATTGGTAACCTCCTCCCTTAAAGTTTGGTTAAAGAGGTTTAACCAATCAATATGTGGTGGTTTTGGTATAAAATTCATTCATTTGGATTAATTTTTTTCCTTGCAAAACCTTGTTTAGTTCTGTCAGTATGTCTCTCATATATTGTCATACTGTATCGGAGTCATGAAGCTATAGTATACCTAGAAATCGGAGTGATTAAAGCATAGAGATAGATAATACTGTGGATTTTAGCTAGCTTCGTGGCGCAGCGGTCAACACGCCGGCCTGCGACACGAGAGCGCTCGGGTTCGATCCCCGGCCAGGTCAAGATGGAAAATGATCTTTTTCAGATTGGCCTGGGTCTTGGATGTATATCTATATATGTATTTGTTATAAAATATAGTATCGTTGAGTTAGTATCCCATAACACAAGTCTCGAACTTACTTTGGGGCTAGCTCAATCTGTGTGATTTGTCCGTATTTATTAAAGTTAAGTATGCGAGTAAACCGCGCCAAGAATTTCTGGTCGATACCGCTATGTCACGAATAGAAAGGATCAAAAATCTATCCTTGAATTCTTGCCATGACGGTAGGTTTTATGTTACACTCTTTGATACCATTAAACTACACATACATAATTTGAATGCGAAATTTAATTTACTTTTCAATTTTTTACCTTTTATTTCTTGGGGTTCTATATTCAACTAGACCCTAAAAAACAATTTTACGTTCAGATATATAACTAATATCACTTTTGAAAAAGTCAAACATAACATTTATTTTTGCGTATACGGTTGAAAACAAAAGCCGGTAATGTTTCAAAAGATTGAAAGATTTATTCAGAAAATAGGCCTTGGCACGCACTTTTTCACCTCAATTTACATTTTAAATAATACTTATTAAATTACATTCAAATTGTTAATTCTTGTTCAAAAACTACAAACTACTAGCGTTTCGGAACCGACCACTGCAGAGAAGATGTATTTTATAAAGTTATATTTAAATGTTAGTTATAAAATTAATTAAATTGTTAAATAATTGCATTTACAACTTAAAAATTTTACAACATAATATGATAACGAGCTTTTGAACACTAAAAAGTATTAGAATGCCTCCTATTTAACGATAGGTACATTACTCCGTAATAACTTACAATCTCCGATTGATCCCGGTGTCCATTATGCTAACGACCCGAGATTTGGCGCAATTTCTTTGTTCGTTGAAAGTATGCTACATACATTGTATGGAATAGAAGCGCCTCTCTCGTCTACCCCGTTGAAAAAACAGATTGCAAAGACTACACTGCCCTGACTGATGCCCGGTTAAATCCGACGCTGTTTGATTGGCAGTTTCAAATTCAAAAATATAAAATTATAGTTTGTGTATTTTTAAAGTACTCTACTAGTGGTTCTGCGAGAACAGTAGACCTCGCGAGCCCTTACAATCAACATCCACATTTGCCCTTCAGTGCTCTGAAATATATATGTTACTGATATGCTAATTGACTAAAGGATGATTTCCTTCAGATACTATTTCCCAATCCCCGCTGCTTTTAATTAGGTACCAGAGGAAACGGAAATTTAAACCTACATTCCCTTACCAGAAGACCCGACCAGACCCTTTTTTTAAGAGGAAAAACTAAGCTCAGAGAATTGAAAAATAGATATTTATAATATCTATTGCTGTCGCGCCGCGTGCCCAAACAAACCCCGCAGAGTGCGATAGAGATAACTGCAGCTCGGCCGGAAAATACCTATAAAAAGTACACAAAATTAACGCTTCGTAGTCCTCTGATTTCTATTCCAAAACTTAACCGATTTAATTTATTTTTACATTAAAAATTTCAAATAAGCTATGGCTGTGTTTCTGCGTTTCTTTTTCTTATATAATTGCCCAAATTTGTTTTCTTGATGTTTGAACACAACGGAAATTCGTACCAATTTTTCATGTTTTTGAAGGTTCATATCTTTTTAAATAATTCAATTATGAATAAATTTTAACATAAGGATTTTATTAGTAAAAAATCATTACTCTATTGGTATTATCCGGCGAGGAATCAGGGGACTACTCTTGTATGGAAACACGGCCCTTGAGCACCATGTTTAGTATGCTTTTGTACACATTAACTAAGTTGGAGTGATCTCTTCAAGATCGGAAATATCAGAATAGCGAACTTGGCATGGGTGAATGGGAGGCAAAGTTTAAGTACCCGGTTTCATAGTTGTTATGTTACCAATTGGAAAAAAAATTAATAGGACGCTAATTTTCAACTATTATGGCAGATAAACATGCGAACTTTACGTTAAGAAGTGGCCGGCATCTATAAGCCCTGGGTTCAAGTAACAGGATAGCATGTGAATCTTTTTTATTTATTTTTAATTTTTATTTCAGTAAAAGTAATACGAAGTATCATGCTTTAAGCCAAAAAATATTTTTCATATTTTGATTTTTGTTCCTTAGGGAAAGTTTTTCAATTTCACTCCCTCTCCCACTTTACGTACTTCAACTTCTTTCATAAATATACAGAAAATCGATTTCAGACAACTTTTGGGCAAATTGCCGACTATTTTACTTTCAAGTTTATCTTATAAAAAAGTTGTTCAGACAAAAAAGTTGCGTCTTAATGTGAATAACAAAAAAGTCTAATGACATTTTTGATTTTTTTTTCCAAATAACCGTGCTATGAGTTTTTTTAAGTTTCGGACCCCAAATATCGGACATTTTTTAAAATTTCGAAAATCTGGCACGACTAAAAAATTTTATGTAATTACCGAACCTGCTCACAAAATTTCATGAGAATCGGTTGAGAAATGCGACCTGTAGGCGAGAACAGACAGACAGACAGACAGACGGACAAAAGAATTTTGGGCCAGTGGAAACTGAGACGCTTCGCTCGCTTCGCTCGCTCGGTCAATAATAAAATCCATAAGGAAAAAAATCCCTAAAAACTACTTATAAATAGAAAACTAAATTACAAATAAAATAGTCCTGGCAGCTCACTACCCCGTGGTAACGTGCCCAGAAGGCTGGCAGCATTGTCACGCTGTATGGCAATGCTAATCTTTTGACCAAAATACAGGCCAGCCCTCACAGTCACGACATACCTCAATTAACTTCTTGGCAATGGCGGTGAAATTATAGTTATTCTACATTACATATCATTCGGTGAACTGTAACATCTATTTCCAACATACGAAAAAAAAACGGAGGAGTTTCTCAAGTCGACACGTATATATTTTTTTAATATAACCACGCATAACTTGTTACAGAGTAGCCCGATTTTGATAATGCTTTTTTTTGTTGGAAAGGTAAATACCCCGAAATTGGTCCCATATAAATTTGGAAAATAAATCCTACCCTAAGAATAGGAAAACAGGGGTGATTTATTGTTCTCTTACAGATTTTATAATGCTGAGTAGAGTATTAAAAAAAAGATCTTTTCCTTATTCGAGCAGTATTTTCGTAGGCCTACACATGTTGGCATATAAAGCCTTTGTTTTAGTATTTATATTATTTAACAAATATTAGTTATAGTAGGAATATATAACAGTTAATAGTTCAAGTAAGTTAGGAAGTAGTAAGGTATCTAAACTATTTTAGAAGTAATTAAAAATTAAGTAAGTACGTAGTAATTATAAACACAATAAAATGTAAAATAAAAACTTTCAAAAAAGAATACAGCAGGAAAAACTGAAAAGCAAAAAAGAATAAACCTTTTTAATTTAACCTTAATAACTATGTTCTTATTCTATTGTAAGTATACCTAAGTAATTTTGTCTTTCCCGTCAAAAAAAAAGACGTGAAAATATATTATTATTTGTAGACACAAATAATAATATATTTTCACGTCTTTTCTTGTTTTACAAAAGCGTCTGTTAACAAAAGCACCTATTTAAGGATACATTACCCCCGTTATAACTCACAATCTCCGACGATCTTAGACATTAGACTCTCAAAGCTTTCGGCGCGAGGGTTACTTTTCGTTGATATGTATATTGATAGAAAGCTACATTATTGTGTGGAATACGAGCTGACGCCTACGCTTCGTACCTCGTACTCGCCTACGCTTCGTAGCACGTACACGCCTACGCTTCGTAGCTCGTAGTCGCCTATGCTTCGTAGCTCGTAGTCGCCTACGCTTTGTAGCTTGTAGTCGCCTATGCTTCGTAGCTCGTAGTCGCCTACGCTTCGTAGCTCGTAGACGTCTACGTCGTAGATGTCACACTGCCATCGAAATTTTAAATCTGTAAAAAGAGTTCAGCTAGCTCTACATTATACATATATATTATACATACATACACATATAATTTAGTTTGATTTCGTTTTCCACCTAACGTGCACACACATGCTAAACGTGGCTATAAGTCTTAAAGACCTAGGCTCTTCTACCCCGCAAAGGAAAAAGACGTGATAGTTTATATGTACCATGTAAATTTACCATCAAACTTCCCTGAAAGGGGTGACTCAGTCCTTTATAATAAAAGTCTATGGGACCAAAGCTAAAAATTAAAAAAAATACCAATTGCCGAGAGAGAATAAATTACGTATTTTTTTCCGAGTTCTTGGCATTGGTCTTATAAGTCAAGTTGTTCATAATAACGGAATGATTCGCCCCGTTGCTTGAGTTACCCCGATAATCTTTGTTCTTAGCATATTGTATGAAATGGACGCTGACGCCTACGCGACGTCGCTCATAGACGCCTACGCCATTGACGTAATCGAAAGGTCATACTTCTACATACACACACACACAGCGCTGACGCATGTAAGGCAACCCTAGGCGTTGTTGCCACTATGATTGGTGACCACAAGTGGCATTGAAAGATCTTGAGTTCCTCCGTGTTTCGGAAGGCAATCGAAGCCGTTGGTCTGGGTTGTCATCATTATTAATACTTGTATTATTTTTAAGTCTTTGTATTTTACATTTACAGTGCTATTTTGATATCACAGACAATATTAATTGTCTGTGTTTGATATACTCTTATTAAATAAAGAAATAAAATAAGGTGAAAAACATTTTAACGGGCGGGATTTGAACCTGCAACCGTAAGTCGTACATAGATTTAAGGTCGCAGGTTCAAATTCCGCCCGCTTGAATTTTTTTCGCCATATTTTATTTCTTTATTTACTTAATAAGAGAATACGTGTATTACTTGGACGAGCGCGCGGCCTCTCGAACTGCACTTGCTTTTCCCCATTCATCAAGTAGTATTCTAATACCATAATTCCCTTCCAAACCAAAAAAAAAATCGTATCTTTCTCAGCTTCTAAATTAATTCCGATGGGCAGCAGCATCAGAAGCACAAGAAGCCAAAGAAACTGCGCTGGCAAACCCGCCTGCCAAGCGCGGTGAGTATGGAATAATCCACCCATGGAATTAGGAATCCTTCGGAGAGGCCTTCGTCCAGCAGTGGACTTCGGCTGCAATGATGATGATTCG
The DNA here is from genome assembly GCA_947532085.1 of Elegia similella. Classification (NCBI taxonomy): domain Eukaryota; kingdom Metazoa; phylum Arthropoda; class Insecta; order Lepidoptera; family Pyralidae; genus Elegia; species Elegia similella. Next base: position 2,592,209 of record OX383939.1, read on the forward strand.
TTGCTGCTAAATGATCACTTGTGAATTTTAATAGACCAGTAACAGCCTCCGTGGTCAAGTGGTTAAGGCGTTTGCCTGTTGACCCGGGGGTAGTGGGTTCGATTCCCACTGGAAGCATACTTGGTTTAGTTGTTTCCAGTTTGGTTAGGACATTGCAGGCTTTAATCACCTGATTGTCTGATAATAAAGATGATTCCGTGCTTCGGAAGGCACGTTAAGCCGGTGGTCCCGGCTGACATCTGGTAGTCGTTAAAGGAATCACGTCAGAGGCCGAGAGGCGGTTCCGAAGAACTCTGACACCATGTGCATGGTCGATTGACCGTGACACCTACTCGAAATGATGATGATAGACCAGTGGCTACACTCGCTACTCTACTAAAATTAGGCTTCAGTGGTGAGCGCGTAGGCGTGTGTTGCGTTTGGATTAGTGTTTCCGCAATCCGCTTAAGGGCCCGTACTACCTCACACTGCTTTGCATGATTGACTGTTATATCAATAATAATTAAATACTAAATTTGAAATAAAAATGCAGCAAAGTTCAGGACTTACTCTGGTAACTATATGACTCAAAAACACGATTGCGTTAAATTTTCTCGATAGAAAAAAATTGCAAAGTTTCCTCCAAATCACGTCTAATTTACTCGGTATATAGCATTATTCACCAAATACATTAAAATTAACCTTGAAACTTTTGATTATTATTGCATTACTGATAAGGCAGCCATCATATGTTTTTCTTTTTCGAATAACCCTTGAATATTCCTAAAAAACGAAAATATCCATAGTAGCCAACGCGTTTAGACCATCCGCGTTTGTACCGCCACGCCGCCTGGCATATGGCGGGCTCTTAAGGGCCCGTACTACCTCACACTGCTTTGCATGATTGACTTTTATATCAATAATAATTAAATACTCAAGTTGAAATAAAAATGCAGCAAAGTTCAGGACTAACTCTGGTAACTATATGACTCAAAAACACGATTGCGTTAAATTTTCTCGATAAAAAAAAATTGCAAAGTTGCCTCCAAATCACGTCTAATTTACTCGGTATATAGCATTATTCACCAAATACATTAAAATTAACCTTGAAACTTTTGATTATTATTGCATTACAGATAAGGCAGCCATCATATGTTTTTCTTTTTCGAATAACCCTTGAATATTTCTAAAAAACGAAAATATCCAAAAAAGTCAACGCGTTTAGACCATCCGCGTTTGTATCGCCACGCCGCCTGGCATATGGCGGGCTCGCCGTTATCGATGTACGACAGTCGACTTGGGCCGTGTTCTGACATGTCTTTAAATAGCATAACATGTTCCCTGTTAACTAAGGGACAAATCACACAGATTGAGTTAGATCCACACTAAATTGTGAATTTGTGTCGTGGGATGCTAACTCATAGATACCATATTTTATCTATACTATTATGCTGTTATCTATACTAATATTATAAAGCTGAAGAGTTTGTTTGTTTGTTTGAACACGCTAATCTCAGGAACTACTGGTTCAAATTTGAAAATTATTTTTGTGTTGGGTAGTACATTTATTGAAGAAGGCTTAGGCTATAAAACATCACGCTGCGAATAATAGGAGCGAAGCATCAATAAAAATGTTTTGAAACGGGGGATAATTATTCATTTATACTAATTAATCATAATAACAGAAATTGCCGAGGACGAAGTCGCGGGCAAAGCTAGTAAATACATGTATAGACAGACGCAATACCCAGGCTCATATGTAAAGACATTTTTCCATCTTGTCTGTTGAGATCTTGGTTCTTCAACGTGGGTTCCTCAGTGGACTGTGTTTCGTAGGCGCCGATGTAGGGAACCTGCCAGGAGTTGAAAATGAAAATGCCGGAGCTTCTGTTACACAGTTTATTGCACGAATGTGCAGCGATGTTCACAACACACTTTAAATCTTAAATAGAACGAAATTATTTTTTTACAACAATGGACGTTGCGTCTCTGTCGAAGGTTGGCAGAGAAGAGAAAGAGATACGATCAAAGCTAAAGCAAGACGGCTATACCATATCAAAGACAACACACAAACTTTTAAATACAACGTGATGTTGAACCCCCTAGCTATATTGAAATCTGGGAATCAGAATCCCTAATAGAACACAGAATTGCAAGAAAAAAAGGTAAAAACCGAAAAATAAAATTAGGTTTCCCATACAATATCAGCTGTCCCGATCAGCTGGACGAATTTTTATGTAAGGATAAATTTATTATAAGCTAAGCTAAAAATTAGACGTTTTACGGTATTCTTCTGATGCACAGCGCCTTAAATGGAAAACGCTGCACGCGCCGCCCAACGCAATGCCTCTCCGTCAACGAGCCCTTACAACCTACCTAATACGTACAACAAATTAAAAACATCGCAATTTATATAAGATTTCTTTGTAGTGCTACTTTTTTTTTTGTTTTCTCTCTTCTTGTTTATTTTGTATATAATTAGGTTTAATTAAGTAAACGTTACATTATATTCTACATATTCATGAATAATTAGTTCCCAATATGCTGTAAATGTGCACTGAATAAAAAATTGGTGCCCTTTGTAATTTTGGAAAAAATGGAAAAACCATTAAGTACTAAGAGAATAAGACATTAACGCGGGCGGGGCAGCTGGCAACAGCTAGTTATACACAATTATTTTTGTGACTGCGTATGTAGATTGTTATACTTGATCGAAGTCTAGACAACACCCTCGGTCAATGACATTTAGACAAAGAGAGTCAATTGAACTGTTATCTGATTGATAAAAAAACAAAGTAGCGTTATCCATAAAATCGGCAAAAAATCATGTCTGTTGTATGGTCCATTAAATATTAATTTCATTTAAAAAAAAAAAAAAAAAAAATAAGATGGTGGGAAGAAATTAAGTATACACCTACGTAATACGAGGTCTAATTGCAAGGTTATCGTCGGCCATCTTGGAATGTCTTTGAAGTACTTTGAAACAAAAGAAATTAGTTAGCTTCAGATGTTTCATCTGCCGGCTGTGTCGTTATTGTTTGTCTGTTAATTACTTTCTCGTAAAATAACGAATACTACGGAGAGTCCGTGTCAACAGACTCAAGCTGGTGGTTGATTTTCGTGTGTGTAAGTGGCCAAAACTGAAGCTAGATTTTTCAAGCTGCCTGAAGGCTCTGACATAGTTTAACGATTGTAATCTTGATGACAACCGGGACCAACGGCTTAACGTGCCATCCTATCCAGAGTTTAAGTTTTTTTTTTTTTACTAAATATTGAATTAGGCATTTGTCTCCCATCTCACCTGATGTAATTTAAATGCCACTTTTGGTCACCCATCCCTATCCCACTTAAGCTTGTTTCCTAAAAAATGCTTTTCAAATAGATTATTTTTGTTTGATTAACAAAAGAAAAAATACGTGTTCAATATATATTAATGGTGCAGGAATGGCTCACATAAATTAAAGTGTATTTAATTAAATTAGTACTAACATAGATATTAAGTTTACCTACTAACCAATTATGAGATTTAGTTTCTTGAAAATAAATCATTCATTCATTAATTCAATTTTTTTCAGTAATCTACCAGACGGACTAATTATATTTAGAAAATCATTTTTTTAGAGAACAGAACAATAGTGTGAGGTCTTAAACTTTGTATTATTATCTATTGGCCTTCATGGTTTGCAGTAAAATATTGAGTATTGAGTGTTGCCACCCGGACCTTTACATTGCACCCTTTTATCGATCGCTAAAAAGCATTTCCGTTAAACAGAAAACTTTTATCGGCGGCCAACAGGCGAAATAACCGATAAAATATTCCTTTTATCTCCAAATCGGATTCTTATTTTAGCATCGATTGAGGCAACATGGAAAGGTCAAACTCGGGTCAACCTTGCTTTTAGGGTTCCGTACTCCAAAAGGAAGGAAACACTTACATGATCACTTCGGTGACTCTGTCTATCAAGACTAACGCGTTTTAAATTAATTTCAACTTGAACGTATTTCCGAATACGTATTCATGTTCGAGTAGAGACCCTTGGTCCGTGGGGCTTCAGCGCCAATTCACTGGTAAAAGAGCTGGGTAAGAGGCTCGCTGAAACGACAGGGGATCGAAGAGCTGGCAGTTTCCTCGCACAGCGCATTAGCGTTGCGATTCAGCGAGGAAATGCTGCCAGCATCCTCGGGACAATTTATTAAAACGGTTTTATTTAAGCGGCCGTCGCGCGAACGATTAACGTCGCTACTGCGCAAGCCATTAGTCTGCGCAGAACCATTAGGCGATTAGGAAAAAAGATGAAAAGCCTTAATATTTTCATATTTATATTCTTATTTATAAAATGAGAAAGGGGGCGACCTCCGACATGTAAATATAAATATTGTCATGTGAGAATTATTGTTTTAGACGTAAAAATTAGAAAGTTTTCGAAGAAAAATATGTTTAGATATCATAACATACTCGTATATATAACATTTTTAAATTTCATATGTATCTGTTTCAAATTCCAACAAGGGGGCGATCTTGTTCAAGGATCGACCTAAAGTATACAAATACTTTTGATGTATTTAATAAATTCTGCGCATAGTACAAGTAATTTGAAAACACGTAAATTTTTACAATTTTGTGCAGTACCGTCTTAATAATAAGTTTTTAGATTAAGGGTCCGTACTACCTCACACTGCTTTGCATGATTGACTGTTATATCAATAATAATTAAATACTCAAGTTGAAATAAAAATGAAGCAAAGTTCAGGACTAACTCTGGTAACTATATAACTCAAAAACACGATTGCGTTAAATTTTCTCGATAGAAAAAAATTGCAAAGTTGCCTCCAAATCACGTCTAATTTACTCGGTATATAGCATTATTCACCAAATACATTAAAATTAACCTTGAAACTTTTGATTATTATTGCATTACAGATAAGGCAGCAATCATATGTTTTTCTTTTTCGAATAACCCTTGAATATTCCTAAAAAACGAAAAAATCCAAAGTAGCCAACGCGTTTAGACCATCCGCGTTTGTATCGCCACGCCGCCTGGCATATGTCGGGCTCTTAAGTTTAAGTTTTCCTATCATAGCCTTTGTTAAAATTAAAATGTATTATATTTATAAACCGCGTTGTGTCATGGAAACTATTTTTTTGACATTACCATACAAATTGACCACGTATCGAATGGCGACCAGGCATCGGCGAGCGCAGCTTACCTCGCGACCAGGTGGTCGGACAACCTGACTAAGATCGCAGGAAGACGCTGGATGCAGGCCGCTTCCAACCGGTTGCATTGGAAATCCTTGGGGGAGGCCTATGTCCAGTAGTAGAGTTCTTGTGGCTGAGATGATGATGGTACAAATTGACCGGGCGAGCGACGGAACATTTTTGTATGGAATAGTGTTCCCAGCATTGGTCCCATACGAAAAGTTGTTCATATCGACGAGCTGAATCCCTTTATGGGTCCAAAATGAGTGTAAATTCACCGTGTATACAGTATGTCATAAATTATCACACACCTATTCGTATCTTCCAAGCTGGTCTGGGAGAAAAGAAAAAACGTAGTATGTGCCAGCTGCTTTTCTTCCCGCGCAGATCGTAAAAGCCGATCGAGGGATTGGGCTAAAATCTGCGGAATTATGTCAATAGGCGATGCGGCTAGCAACCCATCACTATTTTAACTCCGTTTTCTATCTACACGCCCCCCAACATGCTAAATGTGGTCATAAGGTCTTACGGACCTAGGCTCTGTCTACCCCTCAAGGGAAAAAGACGTGATACTATGTATGTATGTACCTATTCGTAGTATGTGAATGGGCAGCGTGGGATGTCTACAGTAGAACTACATATATTCTGCAAGTCACGAGTTCGTCGTAACAAACTGAATGCTGTTTGCGAACTTGGCTTCCAGTTTAATTTAGTTTGGGTTTATGTTTATGGGTGTTATTGAAACGGTTAGCCGACTATTCGTATTTTTGTTAGCATAAGTTAATCGGTCAAAAACAAACAAAGCAAAGTTAAATGTGCTGAAACACGATGTGATTGTTTTTAAATTCAAAATTTCCTTTGGCCTTCTTCCGACTCTATCATCATATCAGCTCCATGATGCTATATTAATGCTTTGTCATTCGAGTTAATTGGCAAGTTAAGGGCCCGTACTACCTCACACTGCTTTGCGTGATTGTCTGTAATATCAACTAGTGGTTCTGCGAGAACAGTAGACCTCGCGAGCCTTTACAACCAACATCCACATTTGCCCTCCAGTGCTCTAAAATATATCTGTTACTGATATGCTAATTGACTAAAGGATGATTTCCTTCAGTTACTATTTCCCAATCCCTGCTGCTCTTAATTAGGTACCAGAGGAAACGGAAATTTAAACCTACATTCCCCTTACCAGAAGACCCGACCAGACCCTTTTTTTAAGAGGAAACACTAAGCTTGAGAGAAATGAAAAATAGATATTTATAATATCACAAAATTAACGCTTCGTAGTCCTCTGATTTCTTCTCCAAAACTTAACCGATTTAATTTCTTTTTACATTAAAAATTTAAAATAAGCTATGGCTGTGTTTCTGCGTTTCTTTTTCTTATATAATTGCCCAAATTTGTTTTCTTGATGTTTAAACACAACGGAAATTCGTACCAATTTTTCATGTTTTTGAAGGTTCATATCTTTTTAAATAATTCAATTATGAAAAAAATTTAACATACGGATTTTTTTAGTAAAAAATCATTACTCTATTGGTACTATCCGGCGAGGAATCAGGGGACTACTCTTGTATGGAAACACGGCCCTTGAGCACCATGTTTAGTATGCTTTTGTACACATTATTTAAGTTGGAGTGATCCTCTTCAAGATCGGAAATATCGGAATAGCGAACTTGGCATGGGTGAATGGGAGGCAAAGTTTAAGTACCCGGTTTCATAGTTGTTATGTTACCAATTGGTAAAAAAATTAATAGGACGCTAATTTTCAACTATTACGGCAGATAAACATGCGAACTTTACGTTAAGAAGTGGCCGGCATCTATAAGCCCTGGGTTCAAGTCACAGGATAGCATGTGAATCTTTTTTATTTATTTTTAATTTTTATTTCAGTAAAAGTAATACGAAGTATCATGCTTTAAGCCAAAAAATATTTTTCATATTTTGATTTTTGTTCCTTAGGGAAAGTTTTTCAATTTCACTCCCTCTCCCACTTTACGTACTTCAACTTCTTTCATAAATATACAGAAAATCGATTTCAGACAACTTTTGGGCAAATTGCCGACTATAAACACATTCAAGTTTATCGTATAAAAAAGTTGTTCAGACAAAAAAGTTGCGTCTTAATAAGAATAACAAAAAAGTCTAATGACATTTTTGTTTTTTTTTGTCAAATAGCTGTGCTATGAGTTTTTTAAGTTTCGGACCCCCATATATCCGCCATTTTATAAAATTTCGAAAAACTGGCACGACAAAAAATTCTATATAATTACCGAACCTGCTCACAAAATTTCATAAGAATCGGTTGAGAAATGCGACCTGTAGGCGAGAACAGACAGACAGACAGACAGACAGACAGACAGACGGACAAAAGAATTTTGAGCCAGTGGAAACTGAGACGCTTCGCTCGCTTCGCTCGCTCGGTCAATAATAATGAAATACTCAAGTTGAAATAAAAATGCAGCAAAGTTCAGGACTAACTCTGGTAACTATCTGACTCAAAAACACGATTGCGTTTAATTTTCTCGATAGAAAAAAATTGCACAGTTGCCTCCAAATCACGTCTAATTTACTCGGCATACAGCAGTATTCACCAAATACATTAAAATTAATCTTGAAACTTTTGATTATAATTGCATTACAGATAAGGCAGCCATCATGAATTTTTTTTCGAAAAACCCTTGAATATTATTTAAAAACGAAAATATCAAAGAAGCCAACGCGTTTAGACCATCCGCTTTTGTACCGCCACGCCGCCTGGCCTATGGCGGGCCCTTAAGAGCACCCAATCTTATTTTTCATACAAACGCTCGTACGTGATTATGGCGTTGTAAGTTGTAACTTTTTTTTAGTCTTTTGAACTTACAGGTGTCTTGTGCGCTTTTTCCAGGTTTATATTGAAACTAGCTTTCGCCCGCGGCTCCACCCGCGTCAATGTCGATCCCTCGGGAATAGTACTTTTTCCCGGAATAAAAGGTAGCTTAAGTCCTTCTCCGTACTCCAGAGAACTTGTATGCAAAATTTCATGACGATCGGCTCAGTAGTTACGGCGTCAAAGCGTAACAAACAAACAAATAAACAAACAAACTCACTTTCGCATTTATAATATTAGTAAGGAAAGGATAAGGATAAAAATATTGAAAAAAATTCAGTATAAGCCTCCAAAAATCTGGTTTCTGCAAAAATTTTACCTGAACTTCGGCCGTTCATAAAGTTCTTATAACTAATTTATGTAAAAAAATAGTTTTATATAAACCCCGCAAATGTAATGAAGATTCTAAATGAAAAACTATTTTTTCACTCACTTGTATGGATTGCAGAAAAACACGTATTACCTGGAACATGTTTTTCGTTAAATGTTATCGCGTTCTCTCTTTCTTGTTAGTGAAATGGATGAAACAACATGTTCTTCAGTGGGCCGGGAAGGGTCCTCTTAAGAGCCCGCCATATGCCAGGCGGCGTGGCGATACAAACGTGGATGGTCTAAACGCGTTGGCTACTTTGGATATTTTCGTTTTTTAGGAATATTCAAGGGTTATTCGGAAAAGAAAAACATATGATGGCTGCCTTATCTGTAATGCAATAATAATCAAAAGTTTCAAGGTTAATTTTAATTTATTTGGTGAATAATACTATATACCGAGTAAATTAGACGTGATTTGGAGGCAACTTTGCAATTTATTTCTATCGAGAAAATTTAACGCAATCGTGTTTTTGAGTCATATAGTTACCAGAGTTAGTCCTGAACTTTGCTGCATTTTTATTTCAACTTGAGTATTTAATTAATAATGATATAACAGTCAATCATGCAAAGCAGTGTGAGGTAGTACGGACCCTTAAGGCGAGCTATTTCAACGTGGAGAAGGGGTTGAAGTGTCGGGCCGCCCGCGCGTCTAGACTATTACGCCTAATTGCAGCTATTATTAAAATCATAATTATGTAGTTACTAACTGTCTCCGTGGTGCAGTGGTTAGACGTTTGCCTGTAGACCCGGGGCTCGTGGGTTCGATTTATACTTTGTTTAGTTGCTTCCCGTTTGGTTAGGACATTGCAGGCTTGAATCACCTGATTGTCTGATAATAAAGATGATTCCGTGCTTCGGAAGGCACGTTAAGCCGTTGGTCCTGGCTGCCATCTGGTAGTTGTTAAAGGAATCACGTCAGAGGCCGAGAGGCGGTTCCGAAGAACTCTGACACCAGGGTGTGCATGGTCGATTGACCGTGTCACCTACACGAAATGATGATGATGACGGCCGGCTGTAAAATTTTTACCTGAATGTACCATTACATTAAAAAAGAAAACTGCCTAAACTGACAAATCCATCTAATTTTCAAAGAACATCACCTGTTTCTTTTATCAAAGTAGCCTGTTCCTAGGAGGCTCATTATGCCATTTGGCTACATATCCCTAAAAATGCCCTTTAAATTCAATGCCTACTGGCTACAGAGCCACACGAGCCCAAACAAACGCTGAGGGCACATGTCCTCAGCGTTTGTTTAGGCTCGTGTTGGTTTGCCAGGCATGTATGTCTGGGATCGATTGATACCTGCGAATTGAATGGCTGTTCATTGAGCGTGCTTGACACTGCTTGATTTTAACCTGCCCTCAACCTTTACTCAAGATTGGAATACCTACATCCATACTTCTATCCATAATTAACCTAGAGTGAACCGAAGTGTTTCAATCGAACAGTATTGAAAGAGCACTGGTTAGACAGAAAATAATAATATATTAAAAAAAAACCGGCCAAGTGCGAGTCGGACACGCGCACGACGGGTTGCGTACCGTTATCTATAAAAACTGCAAAAAAATAAATCTAAATTTAAATATTTATTTTATTCTATGTTTTTGTATTTGTTGTTATAGCGGCAACAGAAATACATCAACTTTGAAATTTTCCACTGTCTAACTGTCACAGTTCATGAGATACAGCCTGGTGACAGACGGATAGACAGGATAGACACATTTATGATCGGCAAAAGAGCAAGCGGGTCACTTTAATATAGGTAAGTGATCAGATCACTTATCTAAATTATCAATTAATGTAAAAAAGTGAAAGAGATTTAATTCAGTATTTATGTAGTTACTTAATATTAGTATATGAGATTGAGTATCCTAATCGTAACTAATATTTTAAATGCGAAAGTGAGTTTGTTTGTTACGCTTTCACGCCGTAACTACTGAACCGATAATCATGAAGTTCTCTGGAGTACGGAGAAGGACATATTCCCGAGGGATCGACGTTGACGCGGACGAAACAGCGGCGAAAGCTAGTATGAGTATAAATTCAATTTTCAAGTTCGTTGTTCATCAAAATAACTATGGGCACGGTCCGACTTTAAAGGTATTATAAATGTATTTATTTAATTAAACTTTGTTGCAAAATAAAAAGTACAAACAGGTGGACTTAACGGCCCGCCATAGGCCAGACGGCGTGGCGGTACAAACGCGGATGGTCTAAACGCGTTGGCCACATTGGATATTTTCGTTTTTAAAGAATATTCAAGGGTTATTCGAAAAAGAAAAATACATGATGGCTGCCTTATCTGTAATGCAATTATAATCATAACTTTCAAGGTTAATTTTAATTTGGTATTTGGTGAATAATGCTGTATACCGAGTAAATTAGACGTGATTTTGTGAGAAACTTGGCAATTTTTTTTCTATTTCAACTTGAGTATTTCATTATTATTGATATTACAGACAGTCATGCAAAGCAGTGTGAGGTAGTACAGGCCCTTATGCCATAAGGCATTATCTACCAGTCAAATCTTAAGACCAATCCGATATATATTATGGGCGGTGCGATAAACTATTAATAGATATACTTTGTTATTTATTTTAAAAAAATATAAATTGAAATATATAACGATACGAAACGAACGATTATATCTTCGAGGTTTGCATTTCCCGGGATGAAAGGTAGCCTATGTCCTTCTCCGTACTCCAGATAACTTGTATGCAAAATTTCATGATGATCGGTTCAGTAGTTACGGCGTGAAAGTGTAACAAACAAACAAATAAACAAACAAACTCACTTTCGCATTTATTAGTAAAGATTTAAAGTATTTTTTTTCTTTATATTAAGTATATAGTAAAGTACCAATCTTGATGTAATATAGTTTAATAATTGTATTTGCATGCCATTTAATATGGCTCATCATCATTTCGTGTAGGTGTCACGGTCAATCGACCATGCACACCCTGGTGTCAGAGTTCTTCGGAACCGCCTGTCGGCCTCAGACGTGGTTCCTTTAACGACTACCAGATGGCAGCCGGGACCAACGGCTTAATGTGCCTTCCGAAGCACGGAATCATCTTTAATTTCCGACAATCAGGTGATTCAAGCCTGCAATGTCCTAACCAAAACTGGAAACAACTAAACAAACTATGGTTCCCGTGGGAATTAAACCCACTACCCCCGGGTCTACAGGCAAACGCCTTGACCACTGGACCACGCAGGCAGTCAAATGTTTAAGTTTAACACAAAGTTTAATATGCAAAAAAAAAATAATATGACTAAACATGTACATCTAAATACTGCATTTAACACCTCAATGTACCATGTTTTATGTGAATAAATAAGAATATGATAAACATACATAAATACACAATACATAATATTGCTAACTACATCCTTACTCCCTTACTTACTAATATTATAAATGCGAAAGTGAGTTTGTTTGTGTGTTTGTTACGCTTTCACGCCGTAACTACTGAACCGATCATCATGAAATTTTGCATACAAGTTCTCTGGAGTGCGGAGAAGGACATAGCCTACCTTTTATCCCGGGAAAAGGTACTATTCTCGAGGGATCGACATTAACGCGGGCGGAGCCGCGGGCGAAGGCTAGTAGTATATAAAATATAAGTTATACGGATGATTATAGAGCAGCATTTAACTGTGTCATTGTCATATTTAGCAACTATGTTTGCAATAAAAAATCCCATTTTCTACTTCCGCTAAAAGTAGGTAATCATGCAATTTGACTACGGAACATAAAAATTGAGTGCTTATTGGCTCTGTGCCTTCAGCGTTTGTTTAGGCGCGAGTTTGTTTGGCTTGAGTGTGTATGTTTGACGCGATCGATTTCTGTTAATAACAGAGGCCACTTCATATTGCTTGATTTTAATCTGCTCTAGTATACGAAGTGTATCGTAATCATTATCATCATCATCATCAGGTCTTTTTAGTCTCCACTGCAGGAACATGACCCTCTGTACTACTTAGGAAATACAAGCTAAACAAAGCTCTTAGACATCAATGAGTTCTCTCCAACCCGTCTGGCCAGCGAGGAGAGTGTAGGCCAAATCCTCTGTCTGCTCTGGCCAAGTATGACTCCAGTAGTACAGAGAGGGTCATGTATCTTAATCATCGGATCGCGTACCTACGTAGCTCATCATACGTTTGGCTACGGACTCCTTAAAATGCTATCCATACTCTATACTATACTAATATTATATATACGAAAGTAAAACTCTGTCTGTCTGTCACCTTTTCACGTTTCAACCATTGAACCAATTTGTATGAAATTTAGTATGAGGCCCGAGGAAAGACATAGGTTTCATTCCGGGAAATTCTACTGCTTCCGAGGGATCGACATTAACGCGGGTAAAATTTAGTAAAAATAATTGTTCTAACCACTGTATGTTCAAACTCTGTACACGCAGCGTGCGTGAAGAGCTGCCTATAAGATGAACCGAACTCGTGTATTGCGGTGCAGCCCGGCCACAGTCGATTTTTTAATTTATATACATATCAAATAAGTGTTATTTTGTTGCTCTTGCAGTAAACTCCGCGTCGAACGGCTAGTGTTGTTTCACCTACGTGAAATGGGAATGCTAACACGAGAGAGTGAGATGATGTTTATATCTAAATCCGGAGCATTGAACAATCCTATAGGAAATAAGGAATTTTGATTTACATATTCCATTTACTATTATTCGTTATTTGAACGAATGAATTATCGAACTCTGTATGCATGTTAAATATTAATTATAATTTATGAGGATGTTACCGGGAAGACGCTTAGATAAAGAGAAGCCTGGAGGAGGAGTTCTATTACACTCATACTAATATTACTAATGCGATGGTAGTTATGTCTGTCTGTCTTCTATCTTTTCATTATTTACGACAGAATTATTGTTATAATTATAAACCAAAGACCTCTGTGGCTCTGTGGCGTAGGTTTCGGGTTCCATCCCGGGCCAGGTCAAGATGGAAAACGATTTTAAATTGACCTGGATCCTGAATGTTCATATATTTATATTTATGTATTTGATATAAAGTATAGCATCGTTGAGTTAGTATCCCATAACACAAGTCTCGGATTTACTATGGGGCTAGCTCAATCTGTGTCTCAATTTGTCTGAAGAAATAAATATAAAAGAGATTCCTAACTTATTTTCTTAATATCTTTACTTTAAACCAATAGCCGGTTAAAAAGTTCTCACATACGAACATAGATTTTTTTTTGCGATTATTTCGCGGCATAAGAGAAGTGCCAAGTTCCGAGTTGACGATTACTTCAGAACGAGAGCTCCCGAGGGCGCGAGATAAATGTAACGGAGCGAAGATCTTAGAATGCTTAGAGCAAGCTAACGAGTGCCGTATGCTCTTTTAGAATGCTTAGAGCAAGCTAACGAGTGCCGTATGGTACATGAACGGGCCCTATGTCGCATAAATGAGTTAGAACAAAGCTTATACGATGCACAAAAATCTGCATTAGAGATACAAGATCAAAAAGATGCCGAAATATGTAACAAAACGCTTCATTTGTACAGCGAACTCATGGAGTGTGGCTCGGGACCGGTCATGGAAATACCTGCGAGTACTCCGCAGTCACAGTATTTTATTTTAAATAGTCATAATAAAATTAAAAAGTATGTAAAAATTAATAGAATAATAAAACGCACTAAGAAAGTATTATCTAAACAAAAAAAATGTAAATCTTTAGCGCAGTTAAGTAGGGAAAAACTGTGTTTGTCTAAGGAACTTAGATCATGTGAAGATGACCTATATATGGCTAGCCGTATATATGACACCGAGATTCATGAGTTGCAGTCACAGGTCTCGGAATTGCAACAGTCCTTAAATAATTTATCAAAAATGTATGAATTGTCCCAAAAAGATATAAGTAAATATATTTTAGAGGCCAAAGAATTTGTGGCTGAAGCTCACTATAATAAAGAGCGGTATGATGCTCTCTTACAAAAACAGCAGTGCTATAGTACTCCTGAAACGGCAATTACAATGTCACCTGTAATAGCCATTGTTCCCGAGTCTAGAGAATGTGATACTGGTAAATGTAACTTAGAAACAAGGATAGGTACGATAGAAAATAGTTTTAATAAAAAAAGGTTTTGTAACAAATTATTTATATACTCTGATAAATTAGGTCAAGGTCTTAGTAGCATAATTTTGAGTCACCTCAACCATAACTGTTCTGTCTACAACACATGTACACCCGGCGCTTCTTATTTAGACCTGGTAAACAGTATTTCTTGTGACAGTCTTGATGAAAACTGTACAATATTAATATTATGTGGTGACAGTTCCTCTGTATCAAAAAGGAATATTAAACAAAGTATGGACAAATTAATTAATATAAATGAAAGAACACAATGTAAATTTATGATATGTGCCTTCCCGTATTCGGAATCTTTAGATAGGAAAAGAAACGAGCACATACACAATTTAAATGTACATATGTACAACATGACGTATCGTCATGGCGATTTTATTTTTTATTTAGATATAAATAAGTTTATAAGTAGATTTAAGTTGACTAACGATACTATGTATCTTCCTTTTAATTTTAAAAGACAAATAGCTACAGTAGTAGCTTTTAATTTACAAACTTCTGTTGTATGTAGTACAACTGCAAATAATTTTAAATTTGACACAGGTATTGCAACTAATGATATACCTAAAATACAAAATCCTCAGTCTGATTTAAACTAATTAATAAGACAACAGTCGAGGCTAAAGAATTAAATATTTTTCATCAGAATGTCCAAGGCCTGACTAGCAAATTGTTAGAATTAGAGTTGTTTATAAACAGTAAAGATTTGCATGTAGTTTGTGTGACTGAACATTTTATGCATTCGCACCAGCAACAGTTCAATGTAGAAAATTATTTATTGACAAGCTCTTACACCCGAGAGACTAAAGAGAAAGGCGGTAGCTTAATTCTAACTCGAAGTGACGTAAAATGTAAAGAACGTAAGGATATTGTTAGTCTTTCGGTAGATTGTAATGTTGAGCTGTCATGTATCGAACTAGGGAATTATATTATAGTATGTGTATACAGACCCCCAAGATCAGATTATAATACTTTAGAATCAGTTATTGAAGATGTCTTGAGAAAATTATGTTGTTGTCGCAAAAATATTATAGTGTGCGGTGACTTTAATGTTGATTTGTTAGTTACAACAACTGAAAGTGTTCGATTTTTAAATGTCTTTAAATCATTTGATTTGGTTAATTTGTTTTTGGAACCAACTAGAGTTACTGAAGATTCTGCAACGTGCATAGATAATGTTTTCTGCAATTGCACTGCTGTTGACAAATATATAACTAAAAATCTAACCTCGGATCACTACGGTCAGTTTGTAAAACTTATAAATGATGTAGAAGTAGACTTACCAAAAGTAACCTTTAGATCTATAACCAAAGCTAAAATAAATGTATTTAAGAAAAAAATATCTGAAAAAATGCCCCTAATTGAAGAAACTAGAGATGATCCGGATGCTCTATATAATAAAATGTTTGGAGTAACGACACCACGGACCCGAGTGCTCCAGAGACTCGGTCAGAGCCCTCGCACCCGACATGTCTTTATCTTTATCGGTCGGGGTGGAAACCAAAGAGGGCTCGCAGGACTCTCGGCTCTCTATTTGGCCGCCCAAAAAGGAATTGTGAGAGCTGTTGCTCCAGGGGTGGAAGTATTAAAAGGCATAACGCCGCGAGTAATGGAGAAAGGGCAGCACACTTCTCGACACCCCTGAGTCACCCACAGCGATGTTGCCCCCCTTTTGCCGGCAATAATCGGCTAATTTGAGGGGCCCATCTAATGGGCGGCAAAGCCCACTAGATGGGCCCCTCAAACTAGCCGACGATTATTGCCGGCAAAAGAGGCAGGCAACGCCTTGCCATTAAACGATGACTGTTGGAACTAAGCTTGCCAGAGCTTTTGCTAGAACGCGTGCCGCCAGATGATATATCAATTGCTGTAAAATTATAAATTCTATGGTGGCACACAGTTGTGTATTTAACTCACTACGCTATTTACATGCAAGTAACTGTGCAATATATGAAGAATAGCCGCTCAACCAAGTCGGCTGTCTGTGAACATGCCTTGGACAAACCCAACCATTATATGCGTTTTGATAATCCTCAAGTCCTTGCAAAAGAAAACAGATGCATTCCAAGAATGCTTTGTGAGGCTATTGAAATTAAAAAAACATCCTAATTTCAATAGAGAGGATGGTTGACAGTTACCACCAGCTTGGGATCTTGTCATCAATTTAATAAAATCTCAAGCTTACAAGACGGCAAGACCTTCAGACACCGTGAGCCAATACCGCGTAAATCCGGAACGTTATCAATAAATATTGTAGGCGGTAGTTTAGTATAGTTCTTATAACACAAAAGACAAATGTCAACTTAGTCTAACTGCGACCATGAAAACTGTAAAGTTTTCGAAAGTTTAGGTGTAAAAATAATGCAATATACTCGATACTACTTTGATTATTTAAATGTGTAACAATCGCGAAAACGTTAGAAACCATAAGTAACTGTGGTTATACCTTAGTAATAATAATAAACCGGCATCAGAGCTCTACGGTTGTTTCATTACTATCTGACATAACAACGACGAGGCGTTGTCTACCCATTATATCAAAATGGCAAATTATAATAGTATTAAAACTTACGCGAGACAAATTCATTATAAAAACACGGTTTCACTTACGTTTATTCAGTTGGAATTGCCAACTAGTTTCGGTCTGATACGAAGACCATCATCAGGGCGAGTGTTGGGAATGGCAACACGGCGGTTTCGCTTCCCTCAGAGCACTGAGTATGTGGCGACTCTGACACCACTCTCGGATGCAGTGTACAGATCCTCTTTGGTGCAACTGGTGGGGCACAGGGGGCACGAAAGGAGGTGCAACTTGGTCTGGTCATCGTGACCACACTGACACTGCACTTCCGCCTGTTGGATAAAGCCCCATTTAGCCAGGTTATGTCGGCATCGACCTACCCCAGTGCGGAGGCGATTAAGGCACTTCCATGTGGTCCAAGGAAGTTGGGATCCCGGAGGCAGCTCCTCACATGGAGGAACATGGAGAGTGGTGTCAGAGTCGCCACATACTGGAGAGACAAAATCTAATCCTTTAAGCCATCGACACGAAAAGAAGAAGAAGAGCACTGAGGGCTGCCTCGCGCGTCGCTACTAATTACTATTACTAATTAAACTAGTCGAAACTAGTTGGCGATTCCAACTGAATAAACATGAGTGAAACCATGTTTTTATAATGGTTTTTATAATAAATTTAGGTGTTTTGGGACCGCAAACAAAGAGCACAAAAACTAACGTAGTATGAAACTAAATATTTGGGACATATTTACGTAATGTGACGATTTCTTTAGAAGGAGGGTTGCCGAGTGTGAAAGATAAATTGTAATGGACGCAAATAATGTTACTCCGCACTAGTGATGTAACGAATGTCTTTTTTTTAAGTATTCGCGCATGCGAATGCGAATATATATTACCGACATTCGCGAATGCGAATGCGAATATTCAGTCTTTGTTCATATTTGGCTCCAATTTGTCTATGGCTTGGCGGCAGTCGCATTCAGATAAGGTTCGTTATGTTCGTATCTTCCGAGTTCATACGAACTCATCCAAACAAAGCGTCATTCTTATATCCTAATCCTAACTAATATTATAAATGCGAAAGTGAGTTTGTTTGTTTGTTACGCTTTCACGCCGTAACTACTGAACCGATCATCATGCAATTTTGCATACACGTTATCTGGGGTATGGAGAAGGACATAGGGTACATTTTATCCCGGGAAAAAGTACTACCCGAGGGATCGACATTGACGCGGGCGGAGCCGCGTGCGAAAGCTAGTTCATAATAAATCATTCGCAATTAAATAACATTCGCAAATAATAAAAAGAAATTGCGAATGCGAATATACAAAAATGTGCGAATATTCGCGAATGCGAATATTCGCGTGATTTTATGGGAGTTCTTGACGGAAATTGTTTCTAGTGGAGTTTATAATCGATGTAATTAGATGTTATAGGTGCCCATGTTTATGAACAATGTGTGGAATAACTAAAATAAAGTTTCATGGTGCGGCTGTTGTGAGATTTTCTCAGCGGGCTGGTGTTGCTCCCTTTGCTCCGTCGTTTATGATCAAACCATGGATTCGTGGGAATTGTTGACACCCCTGTCAACAATTCCCACGAATCATTGTATGGAGAAAATCAATTAGGAGCATGTGGTTCTGTGCGCCGTTGGAAACTTCTAAGAGGTTTACGTTTCAGTTCTGCAATAGAATCCCCTTGGGAAAGTGGTTATATGCAGCAGTTGAATAAGCGAAATGAATTACACGATCGTTTCGACAACTCGAAGAATTACTAGATACTGGCTAAAATAAGCTTCTGAATGAAGTTTCATGGCCAAATAAATGAAAAAAAATATTTTAAAGTGAAGATGACGTAAATCGACTCGATATCACAGATCTTAGATGTGGTAAGCCGTTTGAGCTTTGACTATTAAGGTAACCGGGCATATCTTATTTCATTGATTAGCTTTTACGATCTGTATCATAATCATCATCAGGTGTTTTAGTCTCCACTGCATTAGCATGTCCCTCGCTGTGCTACCGGAGCCATACTTGGGTAGAGCAGACAGAGGATTTGGCCTACACTCTCCTCGCTGGCCAGACGGGTTGGAGAGGTCTCATTGATGTTTATGAGCTTTGTTTAGCTTGTATTTCCCAAGTCGCCTCTTACGACCTCCATGGGAAGACCAGGAGTGGTCTTATTCTACTCTGCCGGAAACCACACGGCTAAAAGATCTGCAAAAGAAGAAAATCAGCTGTTACATTCGACGTTGTTTCTTTTCTTTCAGAACAGCACGGAAAGCATCTATCTACCTTTTAACAAAACATCATTACGTCGAAGAAGATTTTTTTGCAGGTCGTACAGGCGGTAATAAATTGCGTTATTTCCATCTCCCCGTCTTTCATTTAGAAGTGTATGGAGTAAATTAATTAGGAGCATCTGGTTCTGTGCGCCGTTGGAAACTTCTAAGAGGTTTACGTTTCAGTTCTGCAATAGAATCCCCTTGGGAAAGTGGTTTTAGTATTAAGCAGTTACATAATAGTACTAGCTGTTGCCCGCGACTTCGTCCGCGGCAATTTCTGTTATTATGATTAATTCGTTTTTTTATTAGTTTCGTTTTCAAAACATTTTTTAGTGATGCTTCGCTCTTATTGGTCGCAACGTTATGTTTTATAGCCTACGAGTAAAGCCTTCCTCAATAAATGGACTATCCAACACAAAAAGAATTTTCCAATTTGAACCAGTAATTCCTGAGATTAGCGCCTTCAAACAAACAAACAAACTCTTCAGCTTTATAACTTACTAGCTATTGCTCGCGACTTCGTCCGCGGCAATTTCTGTTATTATGATTAATTAGTATATAGATGAATCATTTTTCCCCGTTTTTAAATCATTTTTTATTGATGCTTCGCTCCTATTGGTCGCAACGTGATGTTTTATAGCCTAAAGCCTTCCTCAATAAATGGACTATCCAACACAAAAATAATTTTCCAGTTTGAACCAGTAATTCCTGAGATTAGCGCCTTCAAACAAACAAACAAACTCTTCAGCTTTATAATATTAGTATAGATTTAAACTGTTTTTTATTCCCACTGCTGGGCTAAAGCCCCCCTTTACTTTTTCACTTTACTCTATCTCTTGGACGCTTTTGATAAAACTTGGAAAGAGATGGCAAGGGATAGTGCAAAGTATTTAAACTTGGCGATGTCATATCGATATGGGCGAAAATCTTAAGAATCATGACAATAGGCGATGCGGCTAGCAACCCATCACTATTTTGATTCCGTTTTCCACCATTACGCCCGCCAACATGCTAAATGTGGCCTTTCGGTCTTGTGGCTTTTGGCTGTGTGCCCCGTAAGGGACGTGATAATATGTATGTATATTTAAACTTACGCGAGATAAATTCATTATAGAAACTCGGTTTTAGTCATGTTTTTTAATCGGAATCGCCGACTAGTTTCGGTCTGTTACGAAGACCATCATCAGGGCGTGTTAGTGGCCATGTCGCAGGTCACAGGTGTACATGCCGACCGGGGAATACTCAGATGAAGACGTGGAAGCGGTGTATGAGGACATTAGTAGAGCCATACACGCTTCCAAGACCTATTTTACGGTGGTTTTGTGCTAATAATATTCCGCAGGAATCCTCTGAACACCATATTCCATGGATATCTTAGCATTTTTTACGTGCCGGATAACCTCAAAACCTTTGTCCACGGCTTTTTTTCTGCTCCTACTTGAGAATCGTAAAATTTTCTTACCTTACTATGATACATCTCCTAAAAACAATCCTTTTTTTGTAAAAAAAGTCCCTTGAACACTCAGGATTTGCACTGTTTTCATTATTTTTCTGTTTCACAAAAGCGACGCCATTTTGATTGTATTGATTAGCAGCGCCGCGCGAGGTAAGAAAAAGAACTAAATACTTCAATTTGCCGCGTCATTTTGTAAACGGCGATTGAATTGTCTATCAAATATTAAGGCATATTATATACTGACAAGGCAATTCACAATTTGCCTTCGGCATATTCCAAAAGAGCGAGCGTTTGTAAAAAGACGACGCCGTTTGTAAAACGCGGAATCATACAATATGCCTGCGACAGCCACACGGTTTCGCTTCCGTCTCGTCCAAAACACTGGGGGCCGTAACGCGCGTCGCTTAATTAGTCGGCGATTCCGACTGCAAAATATGAGTAAAACTGAGTTGATAAAGCAGTTAGGTACATGTTCAAAAAAGACTGATTCACGCGATGTAGAAACAATTTTGTATCTAAAGTTGTTATCAAACGAACTTTAAAAAATCACCGTTTTCTAAAATAACTGCGTAGTGTGAAAGGTCAAAAGTTGCTTTTAAATGTGTAGGTTGCTGTAATATAATGGGTTGCCCTCAGTTTTTATCTATGAAGAAGAGTGAAAGTGGGTTTTCTACACTAAAAACGTATTTTCCTATATCTTTTCGTTATTTTATCCGTAAAGTACCTATACATGGAAATTTTTTATGAAATATTATATATATTTTGGACCCTTAAAGGGGTGACTCAGACCATCAAAATGCACAACTTTTTCTATGGGATCAATGCTGGGAACTCAAAATAATTTCGTCATTTCCATACAAAAGAGTTCCGTCGCCCGGCCAGTTTGTATGAATGTCGAAGTTTTTTTGAGTTTTCAACATTGTTCCCATATTAAAGTTGTTCATTTTGATGGTCTGAGTCACCCCTTTAAAATTTCACCATGTATATTCACATAACCTAGTTTTAGAGTCTTTATCTTTGGTTATAAGTGGCATTTTAGAATGACACAGTCATTTAGATATAATTGTATAGGGCGTCGATTTAAATGGTAACACTAGCTGTTGCCCGCAGTTCCGCTCGCGTTAATGTCGATCCCGCGGGAACAGTACTGTTTTCGGGGATGAAAGGTAGCCTATATGTTAATCTAAGTAATAACCTAAATGTGTGCAAAATTTCGTCAAAATTCGTTCAGTCATTTTGGCGTGATTGAGTAACAAACATCTAAACATACAAACTTTCGCATTTATAATATGGATGTGTGGATTTTACAAACTATGTTTTTTTGTTTCAGGCGAGCAGTCCAACCCAATACTTCTGGTACCGCACCACTCTCCAGATCGCCGAGGACATCAACCACCCCCAAACCTTCAACTACAAGATCGCGCTCGCCCTCGTCGTCGCCTGGATCCTTGTTTACATGTGCATGATCAAAGGCATCGCTTCATCAGGCAAAGTGGTCTACGTCACCGCCACATTCCCTTACATTGTCCTCGTCATATTCTTCTTTAGAGGAATCACATTAAAGGGCATGAGCGATGGGCTCATTCATCTGTTCACCCCGAAGTGGCACACGATTCTAGACCCTGTCGTCTGGCTCGAAGCGGGCACCCAAATCTTCTTTTCGCTTGGCTTAGCTTTCGGCGGCCTAATTGCCTTCTCGTCGTACAACCCCGTCGATAATAACTGCTATAGAGACGCGATAATGGTCTCTATGACGAACTGCCTAACGTCTATGTTCGCTGGCATTGTTGTGTTTTCTATTATAGGCTTCAAAGCCACAATGGTGTATGAAAAATGTTTGGAGGACCGCAACGCGACGTTATTGGATCTATTCGGGCCGGCGTATAAATCTATGGTTTTTCCCGAAGCGGGGCAGGCGGTGGCCGTGGACCGGAATGGCAATTTTACCAACCTTATTATGCCTCATTTACCGGAGTGCGATCTGCAGAAGGAATTGGATAATGTAAGTAATCATCATCATTTCGTGTAGGTGACACGGTCAATCGACCATGTACACCCTGGCGTCAGAGTTGTTCGGAACCGCCTCTCGGCCTCTGAAGTGGTTCCTTTAACGACTACCAGATGGCAGCCGGGACCACCAGCTTCACGTGCCTTCCGAAGCACGGAATCATCTTTATTATCAGACAATCAGGTGATTCAAGCCTGCAATGTCCTAACCAAACTGGAAACAACTACACAAAGTATGCTTCCGGTGGGAATCGAACCCACGACCCCCGGGTCGACAGGCAAACGCCTTAACCACTGGGCCACGGAGGCTGTAAGTAATTAAGAAGCTATTGGTTACTTCCAGGACGTTGCTGAATTAAACATTTTGTGGAGAGTCGAGACAATATTCAATTTGAGATTATAATTAGGTTGAGATAAGTTAGTTGCCAGGCTTTGCCTTAAAAAGCAGTCTTCTAAATTTACTTTAATTTTTAATTTCAATGTAATTAATTTAGGTGTTGCATTTTCACATTGTACAGTTCTTAACATCCCAACATATATCTAAGGAAAGCGCATGCCTTTGCCATGCAATATTTATTACGTATTTAATTTATACATAATATTAATTTAAAATGTCAAAATATGATTTGTCCAGATGTTACATATCAAGTGAATGTCAATAATAAAAGCCTAAATTAAATAAAAGTAAATGTCAAGAAAATATTGTCAGTGATGTGTAAATAAATTTATCCTCAAAGTACTCGTCCAACGTGTACATAGCATTAATATTAAATTTGTAATAAATTTTGGGTCCTTTTTTTCTGCTCTTAAGTTTTCGGGTGGTGTATTATATACTTTTATCGTCATTGCAAGCGGCCCAAGAAACACTTGACTTTCAGTCATTTATAATAAACAACGTGATGGTACATTTCTGAGTATTACTGATACAGTTTAACTTGGTCACAATTTCATTAAACTAGAAGATAGATTTACAATTTCCCCATTATTTAGGAATTTTACGTCTTGTACTGTACCTAAAAATAGATCAATACGATAATTCTTAATTATCTAGAAGCTACATAAATGGTGGGGAAATCCTAATCCTAACTATCCTAACTATATCCTATCCTATAATATATATATATATATATATATAATATTATAAATGCGAAAGTGAGTTTGTCTGTTTGTTTATTTGTTTGTTTGTTTGTTTGTTACGCTTTCACGCCGTAACTACTGAACCGATCATCATGAAATTTTGCATACAAGTTCTCTGGAGTACGGAGAAGGATATAGGCTACCTTTTATCCAGGGAAAAAGTACTATTCCCGAGGGATCGACATTGACGCGGGCGGAGTCGCGGGCGAAAGCTAGTTATTTATAATTTCCTCACTATTTACGTAAATTATCTATAATTTCCTACCATTTAAGTAGCTTCTAGCTAACAAAGAATTATCGTATTGATCTATTTTTAGACATAGTACAAGACGTAAAATTCCTGGAAAACTTGACAACTAAGTAGCTATATTTAAGTTTGCCAACTGAAACTGAATAGCTACTATTTGAGTTGATTGATAGCTTAAGTTAAATTAGGCCAAGACTTCAGAAATGTTTATTGCCTTAGACAAAGTGGTCTTTAGGTCTAGTAGGCTACTACTAAAATACCGAGTCATTAGGCGAACGACTCTTTTTCAATAAAAAATGTCAACTTATTGCATACATACATACATACATACTTACATACATAGTATTACGTCTTTTTCCCTTACGGGGTAGACAGACCCTAAGGCCATAAAACCGAAAGGCCACGTTTAGTGTGTTGGTGGGCGTAAAGGTGTAAAACGGAATCAATGGAGATGGGTTTAGCCATTTAGCCTCTGTCTACCCCATAAGGGATAAAGACGTGATAATATGTATGTATGTGATTGCATACACACATACATATTATCACGTCTTCGGAGTCGTTTAAGCGCTAAAATTAAGTCTACTGTTCGATCGAGTTTAGGATTATTACTTACTTGCCTTCGCCCGTGGCTCCTCCCGTGTCAATGTCGATCCCTCGGGAATAGTACTTTTTCCCGGGATAAAAGCAAGCCTATGTCCTTTTCCGTACTCCAGAAAACTTGTTTGCACAATTTCATGATGATCGGTTCAGTAGTTACGGCGTGAAAGCGTAACAAACAAACAGACAAACTCATTTTCGCATTTATAATATTAGTAAGGATAAGGATTCTGTGATCGAGGCAACAACTTAAATTTCTACAAAAAATACTAGCAGCTGTTAAATCCATTTTACCTTCCAGACGGCCTCAGGCACAGGCCTCGCCTTTATCATCTTCACCGAAGCCATCAACCAGTTCCCCGGCGCGCAGTTCTGGTCGGTGCTATTTTTCCTCATGCTGTTCACCCTCGGCATC
The DNA here is from genome assembly GCA_947532085.1 of Elegia similella. Classification (NCBI taxonomy): domain Eukaryota; kingdom Metazoa; phylum Arthropoda; class Insecta; order Lepidoptera; family Pyralidae; genus Elegia; species Elegia similella. The sequence goes on from OX383939.1 coordinate 2,617,413, forward strand.
GATTCTCAGTTCGGGACCCTTGAAGGAGTTGTCACGTCTATTGTGGATATGAAGCTATTTCCGAATTTGAGAAAGGAATATCTGACAGGTTAGTCTTCATCATCACCGTCACTTCGGTTGTAAGAATTTCATTGGTGGAAAAAGGCCTTGCCATGAGAGGATATTGCTATACTCACCACGCTTGGCAAGGTTGGCGAGCGCAGTTTCTTTGGCTTCTTGAGCTGCCGACTCTCTCTTACCCATCGGAAGCATTTCCGTGTCCATTGTCACTCCGTGTCGCAGGCAGCTCGGGGTGCCGGGCGCACATACCCGATGGCATACCTGAACCACCAGCCCAGCAGTTGAGAATAGCACCCCAGGCCACTAGTTTTAAAAATGATATTGTTCCACAGGAGGACTGTGCCTCGTCTGCTGTCTACTGTCCATGGGCTTCGCGCACGGAGCTGGCAGCTATATCTTCCTGCTGTTCGACATGTACAGCGGGAACTTCCCATTGCTGATCATCGCGTTTTTCGAGTGTATTGGCATCGCGTACGTCTACGGCGTGAAGAGGTGAGGTCTGGTTATTATGAATGAGCGTGTATATCCTAGATCAACAAGGGACACCGACATACATAGCTCAGCAATTAGCTCTTTAAAGTGGCAGTGAGCGGGGCATATAGTGCGTAGAACCACGTACGTAATGACGACCGTACCAATGGTAAGATTATCTGACCAAGGTTGCTGGAAGACGCTGGTCGCCGGACGTTTCCAATAATTTAAATTAAAAGAAAAAACGTAGAATGTATCAGCTGTTTTTCTTTCCGTGCAGGAGTGCTATTTTTGAAATGACGCCGATCGTAAACGAAGCGAAACTAAACGAGCGATTTTCCGTACAAAAATCGCTCGAAGACGAGTATCACACTTTCAAAAATAGTATCCCAGTTCGTTTGCTTTGTTTGTTTTAACCTATCACTATTTTGATTTAGCAGCCTCCGTGGTCCAGTGGTTAAGGCGTTTGCCTGTTGACCCGGGGGTCGTGGGTTCAATTCCCACCGGAAGCATACTTTGTTTAGTTGTTTCTAGTTTGGTTAGGACATTGCAGGCTTGAATCACCTGATTGTCTGATAATAAAGATGATTCCATGCTTCGGAAGGCACGTTAAGCCGGTGGTCCCGGCTGCCATCTGGTAGTCGTTAAGGAACCATGTCAGAGGCCGAGAGGCGGTTCCGAAGAACTCTGACACCAGGGTGTGCATGGTCGATTGACAGTGACACCTACTCTAAATGATGATGATGACTATTTTGATTCCGTTCTCTATACATGCTAAACGTGGCTTGCAGGTGTAAATTACTATAATTAGTAAAAAGACATTACGACTCGAAAAGAAGAAGGTCTAAAATACTTGGGCTCTGTATACCGCAAGGGAAAAAGACGTGATACTATGTACATACTTACATTGGAATAAAAGTAAGATTGCATTAAGTTACAAAAAGCTAAACAAAGCTCATAAACATCAATGAGACCTCTCCGACCCGTCTGGCCAGCGAGGAGAGTGTAGGCCAAATCCTCTGTCTGCTCTGGCCAAGTATGGTATATCTGATAGTACAGAGAGGGCTATGGTCCTGCAGTTATTAAAATAATTGGTAAATTACTTGCGATTGATGATTTGGGGTCCTTCAAATGGCGTGTTAACTGGTACCTTAAGAGTTGGCAAGGCATCAGCATCTCCTCTGATGTTGCAGATGTACATAGACGACGGTAACCACTTTCCAGGTAGCGTCTGTATGTTTGTCGTCAAATATAAATAAAAGAAAATTAACTGCCTTTTTGCCAGCCTAACTTTATTTAAGTAAAGAAAGTAAACACAAAGCCCTAAACCCGCACAGCAATTGGCAATTGCTCAACGAAACGTAACAATGAAAATTCACGCCTTAATTTACCGTAGGACTTGCCCGTCTACCGTGCCCCAATTTTTTCAGCATCAAAAAACACCATTTTAAAGGATTCATGTGTTTACACTCAGCATCTATTGTGAAGAAGATGGATTCTTAAACATTCTATAGAAACGGCGAAGTGCGAGTTTGATTCGCACACGAAGTTAGTGGAAACGTGACGTTATTTTCATGCATCATAGATAAGCAAATCAAAAGTAAATGCCGATATGTGTGAACGTGTTTTACGTACCTTCCTGTTATCATCATCATTTCGTGTAGATGATACGGTCAATCGACTATGCACAACTTTGGTGTCAGAGATCTTTGGAACCGCCTCTCGGCGTCTGACGTAGTTCCTTTAACGCGTAGAATTGTTAAAATACAACAGGAAAGTTAAATAATTTATTTTCGTATGAAAGAAATCTAACAAATTATGAAAAGTTGTAAAACAAAAGTTGATGTTTATAATTTTAGCAATCTAGCCCCGCCGGGTTTTTAGGGCTTTTGTTTTGACGAAACAAAAAACGTTGTGAAATGTTATGTTCAAAGAAACCTACTTAAACTATATTAAATACTAGCTGTTGCCCGCGACTTCATCCGTGGAAATTACTGTTATTATGATTAATGAATAATTTTCCCCCGTTTTCAAAACATTTTTTATTGATTCTTCGCTCGTGATGTACTTAAACTATATTAAATACTAGCTGTTGCCCGCGACTTCATCCGCGGAAATTACTGTTATTATGATTAATGAATAATTTTCCCCCGTTTTCAAAACATTTTTTATTGATTCTTCGCAGCGTGATGTTTTATAGCCTAAAGCCTTCCTCAATAAATAGACTATCCAACACAAAAATAATTTTCCAATTTGAACCAGTAGTTCCTGAGATTAGCGCGTTCAAACAAAAAAACTCTTCAGCTTTATAAAATTAGTATAGATGTAAAAGTCTTGATTCTTTTTAATTTTGTTGAACTGAACAAAACATATATCTGATAGTACAGAGAGGGCTATAGTCCTGCAGTTATTAAAATAATTGGTAAATTACTTGTCCTCTGGCTGCTCTGGCCAAGTATGGCCCTAGTAGTACAGAGAGGGTCGTGCTCCTGTAGTGGAGACTAAAAAGGACCTGATGATGATGACGATGATGAACAAAACATAAATTTTGAACTCAAACTCGTGTAAAAAAGAGCATTCTACAATGAATTTCACATTTAGGTAGCCGTTTTCTTTTCAACTACGAGTACAGAGTTTTTCTAAGTCTCAAATAAGCAAACATTTTAGGTCTCTTACTTCGCATTGTTGGGTCCAGACCCCAGAGTCGCCATTTATTGTGTAGTGAATGGATGTTTCTAACCTAACCTGACATAGACAGCTATAGTATCACACAAATTTAACTTTGTTTGCGAGACGTCTGCAAAAAATACGAAAGTGTTTTGTAGAAAAAATCTAATGGCAGTTTCATTAGATTTGTAACCTTTTTTTTAAGATTAGGTCACTTTATTTAGTAATATAAGGTTAAATTTATTTTAAGGGCTGGTACTCATAGATCAAAAAATGGTTTAGTAGCAAAGTTAAGGAAAAAATATATTTTATAAAAAAAAGGTAACCTTTAAATCAGACGATAATAGTAAAAAAATTTACGTCATGAAAGTGTTTTTTTGAGCACAGGATATTTTTGCGTCAGTTTTTCTAAAGTCTCTAAAACTAGCTTGTCGATGTTTCACATTAGCTTTTATAGCATTTTTCTAGCTTATGGGTGCCAGTTCTTAGAATATTTGCGCTTAATTTAAATGAACCTTATATAGGTACATGGTGAAATTATTATCGTTTTGGACCCTTAAAGGGGTGGTTCAGCCCGTCGATATGAACAACTTTTACTATCGGAACAATGTTGGGAACTCAAAAAAAAAAAATGACTCCCATACAAACTGGCCGGATAGAAAAAGTTGTTCATATTGATGGTCTGAGTCACCCCTTTAAGGGTCCAAAACGATCAAAATTTCACCGTGTATAATTCTGACGTTTGAAATGAGGGTTTGTTAGTGGACAATACCTGCGACAGCTTCATCAAGCTGCCTAAAGACATCTGACATAGCGTAGAGACTCTGGTAGAGACTGCCAGCTCGCATAATGATTAATGATTAAAATGAGGCCGGGTTGAATTGTGATAAACGGTAGGTTTACTAAGGGTCCATCCATATATCACGGCAGACCAAATTCATGATTTTCGACCACTCCCCCATTTACAGATGGTCACATTTGGGTGACACTGAACAAAACTGTATAAATATTAATAATATAGGGCTGATAAATTATAGGTCCGAGAGAAATTTCATAACGTGTGTATTCTGCCATAAGTGCACAAGAGGAAAGACGATACAATATTGTTTTACATAGACAAGTAAAAAGAATATAAATCAAAAAGGTTAAAATGTTGAGGTTTATCAACATACTGCCTATTTGAGAAACGAAAACGTAACATTGTTCTGAAACTACAATAAAAACATGCATTCATTTTGAACCTAACAATAGGTATGCTTTAAGATATTATCACCTATTAAATGAAATTAAGTTGAGATTAGTTACGAAAACCTAAACTTAATATGATAACAGAAAAAAATAATAACAGGTACTAACTACAGTGTTACAAAACATGAATGAGATGTTGTCATAAAAACATGTTAATATAACCATTTCACCGTGTAAAGGGAACAGTACCAACTATTGTTATAGTACACATTTTGTTATTACATTTACAAACAAATGTAGCTACCTAGACAATACAAAAAAGTTACTATCAAAAACAAACATAGCTACTGAATTGGAAGTGGACAAATTTTTACAACTGAACGCCGATGGGTATTCCCATTTGCGGTTTGCACTTCCACCACCCTGACCTTATTGTCAGAACCAGGAAAAACATTAATAATCCTGGCCATGGGCCAAAACATAGGAGCAGTGTTATCTTCTTTTAAAATAACTAGGGACCCAACTATTACATTTGGTTGTGCAGTCGTCCATTTATTACGTGTCTGCAAAATGTTCAAGTAATGCTTGTGCCATACTTTCCAAAATGAGTTTTTTATGTGTGTACATATTTTCCAAAATTGTAACCTATTATGATGTACTTCAACATTTTGCTCTGGATACATATTAACACTGCAGTACACGCGCGGGGTGAATATTCGCCCCAGACCAACGCTTTCATCAATGCTTTTTTAATTACTTGAGTACGGACTGTGTCGCCTAGTGTAATCCTCGTCAAGTAAACAAGTTTCAAGGTCAGTACGTCACCGGCACTCGTCGCGGACGCTAGTGGCAAAAAAAAAGGGTGAGAAAGTGTTTGGGACGGAATTCCACCCCACGCGACTATCGGCGTTACAAAAACTCTCGTTCGATTCTGAAGTGTTTCTTGTAAGTATTTGTTTTATTTTTTCTTTTATTCGAGATTTTCTCAGTTTCTATAAGACTTTTGTATATTTAGCCATGATATTTGTGTTGTTCATTACAGATTTGTCGCCATTATGGACGAACGTCAGGAAAATATGATACGAAGCTGGTTAGAAGATGTGGAGGTTGGGAGTGATATTGCACCTAGTGATACAGAAGATAATGAAGAGGAATGTGTTACAGAACTTAACCATGACTCAGAAACAGAGCAAGAATATGAAAGTAGCACAGAAGAGATGGAAAATAGGAGCACAGAAGAGAGGGTAGATATGGAAGAAAATATTGAGGATAGTTTTTCAAGCGATGACAATATTCCTCTGAGTACTTTTTCAAACTACTACCAATCTAGAAATGGCACTCGTTGGTTCAAAACACCACCACCGTCATCAAGAACGAGATCCCACGATATATTAGTGCAACTAATTTTTAAAATACATTTTTATTTTTGTTCATTTAATAAGCATTCAAAATTGCTGTAGTAGTAAGAATAAATAATAAATACTTTTCACTATTTGAACGCATTTTATTTTATATTATATTATAATTACCTAAAATCGATCAATGAAATTGGTCTGAATATTAACCCCACGCGAGTAAAATATTATAAAATTAGGGCGCGTGTACTGTAGTGTTAAAGGCAGATCCTATAAGGAAATGACCAGGAGTAAGATAGGCATAGTCAGTTATATCATTTGACAAAGGTAAAATGGGTCTACTATTTAAAATTGACTCAATTTGACACAATACCGTATTCATTTCTTCATACGTAAGACAGGTTTTTTGGACGACACGTTTCAAATGAAATTTCATGCTTTTCACCCCAGCTTCTGCCAAACCAGCAAAGATTGGACTATAACAAGGCAGAAAATGAAAGTTTATACCTTGTTGGGCTGAAAAATCATGAACTTCCTTTTGATGCAGCTTGCAATTCTGCAACTTAAATAATTCATTTAATTGACTACTAGCACATTTAAATGTTGATGCATTATCACAATATATATCAGTAGGGAGACCTCTACGTGATATAAATCTTTTTAAACACCCTAAAAATGTTTGAGTTTTCAAATCTGAGGCTAACTCAAGGTGCATGGCTTTGGTAACAAAGCATACAAACACACATACATAAGCTTTCGTTTGTAAGGATTTTCTGATACGGCTTTGTTTTACCAATATTGGGCCTGCAAAATCTAAACCGAGCTTTTGGTAAGGTCTACACTTATTTACCCTCTCATACGGAAGTGAACCCATAAGCTGTTTAGCCGTGCCAGCCTTTAACTTAAAGCAAGTAATGCACTTGTGTATGACTTTCTTTACTTCCCTTAGTCCATGCACTATCCAAAATTTTTGATTAAGCGTTGAAAGAATACATCTCTGCCCTGCATGGAGGTTCTTAACGTGTTCACTATGAATCAATAAATATGTTACACGAGATTCTCTCGGCAAAATAATTTGTTGTTTTTGATCAAAAGAAATAGAAGCGTTTTCTAATCGACCACCCACTCTAATCAAACCATCAGCATCTATAAACGGATACAATGGTTTCAAATGACCTTTGACAGGTTTATTTAACCTAAGATCATGAATAACCTCCTGTAAATATTTTTGTTGTTCAAACTTAATAATAAGTAACAACGAGTCGTTCAATTCTTTATTAGACAAATAATTCGATCTATCTTTATGGGATTCAGCTCTAGCATTATGAACGAAACGCAAAATGTAAGCTAAAACACGCTTCATTTTATTTATGTCAGAAAATTTATCTAAGAATTCTAAACATAAACCCTGACTGTCAGCAATAGTGCAAACCATCGCACTTGAGCATATACAAGCTGCCTTTACTTCAGGTAATTCAGTAAGGGTTGGTAAATCTGACAAACCTTCTTCCTGGGTATACTCACTATAGTGAAGTTTCTTGGGGCCCGACCACCATAAATGATGGCTCTGCAACTCATGTGGTAGGATGCCTCTGCTTAAAAAGTCTGCAGGGTTTTCGTCTGTACTTACATACAACCATGATAAAGAACAAGCTTGTGTGAACTGAGCAATAACCTTGACTCTATTAGCCACGTATGGATTAAGCATATTTATGTTAATTTTAAGCCATGCCAACACGATTTGGGAATCTGAATATAGAATGACATTGTCTATTTTTAACTTAAGACTTAACATGCTATAAACTATAGAAACCAGCTTTGCAAGCAACACTGCAGCATTCAATTCAAGCCTGGGGACTGACAATTCGAGATTCAAACCTTTAATGCGTGATTTGGAACACAGCAAAGAGACCTTTATCTTGCCAGTGACATCAGTCACTCTCAGAAACAAGCAACAGCCATATGCAACAGTACTTGCATCTGCAAAACCTACTAGCATAACTGAGCGTGCATCTTTTAGATTTATATAGCGTGGTATGTGTATTGGAGGCATAGCATGCAAGCTAGTGTAAAACTCTGACCAAGATGTAAGCAGATTTTTAGGTGGTGTGTCATCCCAAGACATTTTTGCTTGCCATAACAGTTGCATGATCAGTTTGGCTTTTAACACTATGGGACCTGCAAGCCCTAGCGGATCATAGAACTTTCCTATAAAACTTAATATTTCACGCTTCGTGACAGGCATTTTATCATGGGAGTTAGGGGATGACATCATAAATGTGTCTGAGTTTACATTAAATTGAATACCTAATGTCTTTAAATAAATATCATTTTTTTGCAATTCTATATTATCAAAATGTCGCTGACTTTCAGGAATATTCTTTAACAATTGAGGACAATTTGAATACCATTTATGCAGTTTAAAACCACCTCTTTCTAAAAGGTTGCAAAGTTGTTCCTTTGATTCTATTAACTGGCTAGGAGAACTTTCCGAAACTAAAGCATCGTCTACATAAACAGAATTTTCAATTATAAATGCAGCTGATGGAAACTCCTGTTTATACCGGTTAGCCATCTCTTTAAGACATCGAGTAGCTAAATAAGAAGAACTCTTAAGCCCATATGTCACGGTATTAAACTGAATACATTGAATACTATCTTGGGGGTTATCCCGCCAAAGAATATTTTGCAATGGTCTGTGTTCAGGATTTAGTAAAATTTGTCTGAACATTGACCTAATGTCTGTTATAAAAATATATTTATCAATTCTAAACAATAGTAAAATGTCAAATAACTCATTTTGAACAACAGGACCATTTAATAGCATATCATTTAATGATACCTTTTTATTTGTTTTCATAGATCCATCAAATACAACACGGCACTTAGTTGTTTTTCTATCTAATCTTATTACTGGATGATGTGGCAAGAAATATACTGGATCCTTATTAGTATCATACTTACTAATATCAATAATAGTACCATGACCTTGATCCAAATAATCATCGATAAAATCTTTATATAATTTATGGACAAATGGATCCTTTTTAAACCGAAGTTCTAAGTTTGTGAACCTCTTTAATGCTAAATTAAAAGAATTACCCAGGTTCTCATGAATAGACAGTAAAGGCAATTTAAGTGGGAGTGACACCACAAACTTCTTAGCTTCAGTATCAAGATTTACAGTCTCAGAAAATATTTTTTCACACATCTCCTGTTCTGGCAAAGATTCAGAGAAATATTCTGGTATACCTTCAGCCTTAAAGAACTCAGACAAGTTGATATTTAGTGTGTTGTCACATGTTTGGCAAAATAAAGATGTTACTTGATGTAAAGGTGTAGTAGCAGGTAGAGACCCCGCAATGACAGCACCAAACTGAGTGTGAAGTATTGGAACAGCTGGTGCATTGGTGCAGACTTCCCCTTGTGCATGTTCATGTAGACCCGTATGCTCAAGCGGCAGCAACACCTGAAAAAACACATCAGCGTCCAATAAGATATGAATCACACTAGGCTCATTGAAGTCCTTGTCGGCTAACTCAATATTCTTTGGTAACTTAAAATCATGCAATGACACCTTACGCTGTGGTAATTTGCCAGTTATGTTTTCTAAGACATGACAAGTGACAGAAATACTAAAGCTTTTGGTTAAAGAATACAATTCTAAATTAACTTGCTGGTTAACTTTGCTGTATTCTTGCCAATTCCTACAATGGGTGTGTTAATTGTTGAAGGCTGTAAACCCAATAACTTGACAAGCTTGCTTGTAATACAGGAAATTTGGGACGCGCTGTCTAATAGAGCCTTTACATGAAACACCATACCATTGCTTGCAACAACCTTGACCCGAGCAGTGGGTAAGAGAACCTGATTGCTACATGACCCAGTCAATAATGTGACTGGTGTTGGAGAACCGTCTTGATGCAGCAATTTATTGTGCTTCTCCTTGCATATTTCACACTTAAAAAAGAATCTACACTTTTTGTTGTGTTTGTTGAGACAGACTTTACATATTTTATTATCTGTAACAAACTTTAATCGGTCCGAAGCAGATAAAAGCTGAAACTTAGGACAAGAAAATAATTTATGTGATAACTTACACATATCGCAGGCAGTGGACCTCATGGAGGTCTCTCTTGGGCTCCCCTTCATTACCATATGAGAAGCCTTAGTAGTTGCCTGACCTTGCTGTCGCTCTGCATTTTCGAGCGCAAGCGCTCGCTTCTCTAGAAATTCAATCAAAGCAATGACGGTGGGTTCCTTGTCCCTAACCAGCTGAAATTCCCTATTACAGTAGGTATCTAATTTTCTGGTCATAATACAAAGGATGACTGGATCCCATAAAGAAACATCATGTTTCAGATTTCTAAGAGCTGCAAGATGTTGCTTTACTGTAGACACAAATTGCCTAATATTATGTGCTGTTGATTTGACAAAAGCAGGCATGTCTAGCAAAATGCTAATGTGCTCATTTGTGATTTTGTAGATATTATCGTACCTATCTTTTAAAATAATCCTAGCCTCATCGTAACTTTCCGATACCATAGGCAAATTTTTTATTAAATCTAATGGCTCATCCCTTACGAAAGTTCGTAAATAGTGTTGGAAGGTCGTAATGCTGTCCACGTATTATTGTCTATGATGCACTGCATTTGTATTATGTTTTTTATTTTGATGTACAGTGTCACTATGTAGAAATATATTTTCTCTCATACAAGTAAACAGAATGTTTGCAAGTATTATTTACGTTTTATTTAATTCCTATAGCCACTAGTCCACCCTATCAGTGGTAGCAGAGCGTAGTTGGATAAATATATAGTGGCAAATGGAAGAAACATTTTAAAATAGTAAGTAGAAGAGAAAATAAAATTTTGTAAAATGAGCTCAAGTTTTAGAAGCATAGAACCGTTGACAAAATCAAATTATGATACCTGGTGCTTACAAGCACAGGCGATTCTCATAAGATACGATTTGTGGGAATACGCTAGTGGTGAAAAAACGTTAGCGGCAACTGCGACTGCCGAAGAAAAGAGTGCGTTCCTAAAGGAAGACTTAAAGGCAAGGTCAGAGCTATTTTTACTTATATCTCCAACAGAACTTAAACAAATTAAAGGGTGTAATACATCCAAGGAGGTATGGGACAAACCAAAGTCTGTATATCAAAGTTCAGGACCGGCAAGAAAGGCTACGCTATTAAAGCAACTAGTATTGAAGAAAATGACTCCACAAGAAGATGTGAGAGATCATCTCAGTAATTTTATGGATGTAGTAGGTAAATTAGAAGATATGGATGTCAAAATTCATCCAGACCTATTAAGTATAATGATGTTGTACAGTTTACCTACATATTTCGATAGCTTCCGAACGGCAATAGAGTCGAGAGATGTTCTGCCAAGTCCTGACAATTTAAAAATAAAAATCGTAGAAGAATACGAAGCAAGAAGGCAAACCGAAGTGAGTGAACCTCAGACTTCAGAAGCATTCTACACAAAAACGAAGAAAAAGGTACAATTTTGCAAGGATTGCAATAAGAAAGGGCATTCCACAGAAGCTTGTTGGTCAAAGAAGAGACCCAATAACCCCAATAAAACTAAAGGTCAAGAAAAGACATATCATATCTGTTTATCGACAGGAACGTCGAAATGTAAAGGCAATTTATGGTGTCTTGACAGTGGCTGTACGTCACATATGACGGGTGATAAAAGTATACTCCATAACTTAATCCCCGCGACTGACACTCTAAAGCTAGCTTCAGAAAAGCATACGACCGAAGTTAAAGGGAAAGGAAAAGCCGAGCTTTATACAAAGGATCGACGCTTTAAAATTAGTCTTTCTGACACATTATATGTACCTGATTTGTCGAATAATCTAATTTCTGCAAGCAAAATTACGGATCGTGGCTATAAGGTTCTATTTGAAAAGAAACAAGCCAGTGTCACAAAAGGTGGGAAAACTGTATTAAAAGCTTACAGAAGAAATGGATTATACTATCTTGAATTTGATAAACCGGAAGAGACAGCAAACTTCACGCCTAGTGATGAAAGCGAAATTATGAAATGGCACAAGAAATTAGGTCACGTCAATGAAAGAGACCTAAAAGAAATGGTTAAAAATAAAATGATGCGAGGACTCGACTTTAAAGAAAAGACTTTGGGTACCTGTGAGACTTGTATCAAAGGAAAATTTTCCACTCTACCATTCCAAAGCCATGGACAAATAATCTCTACCGAAGTACTCCAGATAATTCACAGTGACGTGTGTGGTCCATTTGAAAATGAATCGATGGCCGGATCAAAGTATTTCGTAACATTTATTGACGATTATACAAGATACTGCTGTGTATATTTCTTAAAAGAAAAGAGCGAAGTAATCGATAAATTCAAGGAATATAAAAATTATGTCGAACTTTTTCATAAGAAAAAAATTAAAAATTTACAATCTGATAATGGAGGCGAATACAGGTCCAAGGCGTTTGATAAATTACTCAAAGACAACGGTATAAGCCGAAGACTATCTGCGCCTTATACTCCTCAGCAAAATGGCATGAGTGAAAGAAAAAATCGGTCGCTGATGGATAAAGCCAGATGTCTGATCCTAGATGCCAATATCCCTAAAAAATTTTGGGCAAAAGCAGTAAACACTGCAAACTATCTGATTAATAGAAGCCCAGCAAGAGCTCTGAAAGGCAATTCCCCATATGAGAAATGGGTACAACGAATACCATCAGGAAATCACCTTCACGTATTCGGAAGTAGAGCGTTTGTCATGAACAAAACCCGAAGAGGAAAATTCACAGCCAAAGCCACAGAAGGAGTATTCTTGGGATATGCGGAATATACAAAAGGTTTTAGAATCTATATACCTGAAAGGAATGATGTTGTTATCAGCAGAGATGTAAAAGTAATCGAAAAGATGCATTATGGCGTTACTCCTGCTGAGAAACGCGAAGATCTTACTCCAGAACCTGAAACAGAACAAATTGAAATTGAAATTCCAGAAAAAAGGAACAAAATTAATGAAAACTTACCTTTTCAGGAACCTAACCCCCTTTATTCCAGCTCTAGTCAAGATTCTGTTGATGAACCACCTCTCTCAAGTGGAAGACCACAAAGAGACGTGAGACCACCAGCATGGACCAAAGATTATGAGTTAAGTCGCTGCGTGACCATGTTTACGTCAGAAAATAATGACGACTATGACTGCTCTTTACTCACATACAAAGAAGCTGTGACTGGCACCGACAGACGTAATTGGGAGAAGGCGATACAATCTGAAATGGAATCATTACAGAAGAATAACACCTGGGTATTAGTTGACAAGTCAGAAGCCAAAGGACACAAAATACTGTCGAACAAATGGGTATTTCGAATTAAAGATGACGGTACGTACAAGGCAAGATTAGTCGTACGTGGATGCGAGCAGAAAGGCAACCTGGATTTCGAAGACATTTATAGCCCAGTTGTAAGTCAATCTGCATTAAAAACTTTATTAGCAATTGCCGCATCTAAATCTTATTACTTCATGACATTTGATATTAAGACAGCTTTCTTATACGGAGAGTTAACAGATGAAGTTTATATGAAATTACCTGTTGGCTATGAGACTGACTGCAATACTACTGAAGTAGTTTGTCGATTAAAAAAATCGTTGTATGGATTAAAACAAGCTCCATTTACATGGAACAGAACTTTTACCCAAGCGATGTATGATTTGGGATTCAAGACAATCAAAACAGATCGATGCGTTTTCATAAACGAAGATAAGTCAATAATAATAGGACTATTCGTTGATGACGGACTTGTCATAGGAAAAGACAAGAAAAAGATCGAAGTTATTTTGAAGAAACTTGAAACCAAATTTGAAATGAAAAAGAATGAAAATCCAAGTACTTATCTGGGTATGGAAATAAAAAACTCAAAAGAAGGAATAATTCTTACTCAGAGATCCTACATAAATGACGTACTGGAAAAATACAATATGAAAAATGCCAAGCCTTGTGACACGCCCGCTAGTAGCGATTCAAAGTCGATACAGGAAACTGCCCAGGAGAAGGAATATCCCTATAGGGAAGCAGTGGGAAGTTTACTGTACCTGTCTACCAGAACCAGACCAGATATCGCACAAGCGGTCAATCTAGTTAGCAGGAAGGTTGAAAACCCCACTAGAGAAGACGTCACAAAAGTCAAGAAAATATTCAAATATTTAGTAGGAACCAAAGAGAAAGGCATTTTGTTCAAGCGAAACAAACCGATAGAGAACATCGATGCTTACAGCGACTCGGATTATGCTGGAGATCCATTGACGCGAAGAAGCACTTCTGGCTCCGTGCTAATGATAGCTGATGGACCAATATCATGGGCATCCAAGAGGCAGCCTATAGTAGCGCTATCGTCGACTGAAGCCGAGTACATAGCCGCAGCAGACTGTTGTAAAGAGGCATTGTATCTCAAATCTCTATTGCAAGAAATAACCGGTTTGGATATAAAAATAAATTTGCATGTTGATAATCAAAGTTCGATTCAACTTGTGAAGTCTGGATCCTTCAACAAAAGGTCGAAGCACATAGACGTGCGGTACCATTTTATACATGAACACTTCGTGCATGGATTAATAAATATTAGCTACTGTCCCACAGAAGTTCAGTTAGCTGACGTAATGACAAAACCATTGTCAAAAGTAAAGTTTGAAAGACACTGTGCAAGATTAATGCATTTATAGAAACGTGTCTCGGCAACATGAGTGAACATCAGGAGAAGGTGTTGGAAGGTCGTAATGCTGTCCACGTATTATTGTCTATGATGCACTGCATTTGTATTATGTTTTTTATTTTGATGTACAGTGTCACTATGTAAAAATATATTTTCTCTCATACAAGTATACAGAATGTTTGCAAGTATTATTTACGTTTTATTTAATTCCTATAGCCACTAGTCCACCCTATCAAATAGAACAACTTTTGAATATCTTCCAAACTGTCATTTTTGTGTATTATAGCATCAAAAAGACCTATAAAAGTTTTGTACTCTGAGTACTTGCCACTATAAATCGGTATATCCAATTTTGGTAAACTCTGGTAAACTCCATGCTCTGGTTTCGCAAGCGGTCGCGCTGTAGGGGTAGCATTTTTGTTTTCAATCATGAATTGCTTTAGAGCTGTCAGAGTCTCGATAAACTTGGATTCGACTACGTCCGAGTCGTCGGCCTCGGGATCAATGGCGCAAATATCTAAGTTGATAGCCTCGTATTTCTGAAAAGTAGATCGCAGCTTCTCTTCGCGTACTTCCAACCCTTGGTTTGAAAGTGAGATAGCAGAGTCTTTTACAAAGTTGAAATGCTTCGTTAGTGCCCCCTTCAGCGCAGCACGCTTACGCACCAACGCGTTATATTTTGTTGCATCTGTGATGACCGTGTCATCAGTTTCACTACTCTCCGACATGATGCAATAGCAATATTTTTAATAGAAACCACTTTAAACTTAGAGTTCACTATGGACGATAAACAAGATGGTTGATAAACGAAGAACACACGACGCGGTGACAAACGATGGGAATTTCTATTAATGGTGGCGCCTCGCTGCGGTGAAACGTAGAAGTATATTCTACCAATCGACAAAATGCTACGCGCGCATCCGCTGCACTAGCGCTTGGCAGCCATATAAAAATTCACCTGGCGTCGAGTCGAAACTATTTCCGCCAATGGGAAACTGTGAATTTTCGTGGCGGATGTTCCGGTGGGCGATGATCTTGACGATGATTATGGCCGGAAATTTGAAAAATGGCGTCTTACGATTTGTTATAAAATTATAATTGGCAAGCAACTTTTTAACGGTACTTGAGGGCCGATATGCTCCAAATCTATGTATTATACTTGTAAAAATACACAAAATAATAAGACAGTAAAAAATACACTATCGGCGGCTTCAGTCGTATTCGACACGGAATTTGCGCTGCGCGATATCACAAGGGCGGCAAAATTTTAAGAGCGCACCAATGCGACCCGGCTGAAGCCATTTCGCACCCCGCGCCCCGCGCGAAAGCAGGATAGATCTAATGACCGTAACGCGTAAAAAATGAGAAGAAGATAGTGTACCCACTATCTTCTTCTCATTTTTTACGCGTGTCACAAGCGGGTGTCCTAGAATTAACGGGCGTAAGCGCCAAATCACTTAATTGTTATTTAAAATAAAAGTACGAGGTTAATGAGTAAAAAAACTTTGCCAGATTTTAGAACTAGTTATTGCTAAGCTAGGAAACTAAAAATCATTTCTAAAGACCTTAGGGTTTCGCCGTTCTGACCACAAACATCAAATAAAGGGGCTATGTTTGCAAAATAAAAGTATCGAGGCTTTTGTTATTAATCGTGTTTTCAGGTTTTAAGAAAATATGTTGAAGTTTTATATATAATAAATAACAGGCATGTAGTCGTTATAGATATAGATATCTAGACGAATGTTTATTGACAAGTTTCGCATTCGTGCCCTCTTAAGTCCGGGCGAAAACACAAAAAACTGTCCTGCACGATAACTTGATATGAAACACTCGCGGCACCTAACCTTTCGAAGGACCATGAACAAAACTGTATAAATATTAATAATATAGGGCTGATAAATTATAGGTCCGAGAGAAATTTCATAACGTGTGTATTCTGCCATAAGTGCACAAGAGGAAAGACGATACAATATTGTTTTACATAGACAAGTAAAAAGAATATAAATCAAAAAGGTTAAAATGTTGAGGTTTATCAACAGACACCCTCCCCACTAGTGTGACACATATTAAAATTTAATGAAGTACTTACTATAATACTTCTACATCTACATTCTTCTTATAATAAAAATAAAAACTTTTATTTTTCCTTGACAAACGAATGTATGGAACACATTCGTTTGTCAAGGGAAAATAAAAATCTGGTTTGGGAGAAAAGGAAAACCGGCCAAGTGCGAATCGGACTCGCGCACGAAGGGTTCCGTACAAAAGGTTACATAAGGGTTAAAACGGCAAAAATATCATGTCTGTTGTATGGTTGTATTAGAATTTATATTAATATTAATTTCCCTTTCATATCAATGTTATTTATATTTAATTATTTATTTTTAAAGTGAATATAACTAAATATTCTGTGAATATTTCACTAAATATTCATTTTGAGCTCGCTGCGCTCCCGCGGCGTCTTCGCGGCGTGTTCGCCGCGCACACGTTGCCAATTCGCGGCGATCTCGCTGCGCACTCGTTCCGCTTTTAACTCGCTCGCAACTCGCTAGTGTGATAAGGCCCTAAAAGTTATGTACGCGGGATGTTGTGTACGCGGGATGTTTTAAACGCCAAAACAACGGTAACGGTTTCACTCGCGTATTAGTCGGCGTACACGTATTGTTAGTATAGGCTAAAACTTGTGGTGATAACGACTAAAAATACGTGTTTTTTGTAAGTTTTTTATTTTGCATTCACAATGCTATGTTGATATAATTCTTATTAATTTAAGAAATACAATATGGTGAAAGAATTTCGCCCCGCCCGCTTGGAATTTGAATTTGGAAAGCGTGGTGAGTATGGCAATAATGGCCTCTCCTAAGGATTTTTCGTTCCATGGGAGGATGGAACGAAAAATCCTTAGGAGAGGCCTTTGTCCAGAAGTGGCTGGAATGATGATGATGATGATGAATGAGGTATCTTATGTTTAGCCAGGAAGTGATTCCCGAGAAAGCACGTACGAAAGTACCAGGCCTTAATAATATAAATTCACGTTTGTTCAAAGTCAAAAATTATTATTCAAAATTGGATACATGTATCTCTTTTTGAACGAAATTTTCTTCTATACATAGATATATCATTGTATTTCTGCAAATACGGCCTCTATTTAAGGGATAGATCCCTTGAATGGCAGTGGGCTTAAGATAGCACCCTTAAAATTATGATAGAATTACGAGATTACAGGGAGGGCTCACAATAATGACGCTCGGGCCGTAATATCAATTTGCCCACCCCAGATGTTGTAAAAGGTGATTGAATAACAAAAACACTCACATCTTAGATAAAAGCCCGAGGAGGATTAGAATACAGACAGATAAATGACGAAAGAAGATTAAATAAAGGAAATATACATATACCTATACGGACAAATCACGCAGATTTGGCCCCAATGTTAGTTTGATACTTGTGACATGGGATACTAACTCAACTATATTTTATAACAAAAATATATATATGGTGAAATTTTGATCGTTCTGGACCCATAAAAGGTTGATTTAGCCCGTTGATATGAACAACTTTTCCTATTGCACCAATGCTGGGACTCAACTCAACAGGCACGTAGGGACCAATACTGGACTGAGTTTCTTTCGGCGTATTCTTCTCAGAAGAAGGTCTAAAATACTTGGGCTCTGTATACCGCAAGGGAAAAAGACGTGATACTATGTACGTACTTACATTGGAATAAAACTAAGTTTGCATTTAGTTACAACAAGCTAAACAAAGCTCATAAACATCAATGAGACCTCTCCAAACCGTCTGGCCAGCGATAAGAGTGTAGGCCAAATCCACTGTCTGCTCTGGCCAAGTATGGTATATCTGATAGTACAGAGAGGGTTATGCACCTGCAGTGGAGACTAAAAAGACCTGACGATGATGATGATGATTATATTAGAATAATTGGTACAATCACTTGTGTGCCATGACTTGGGGTCCTTCAAATGGCGTGTTAACTGGTATCTTAAGAGTTGGCAAGGCATCAGCATCTCCTCTGATGTTGCAGATGTACATAGACGACGGTAACCACTTTCCAGGTAGCGTCTGTATGTTTGTCGTCAAATATAAGTAAAAGAAAATTAACTGCCTTTTTGCCTGAATGATTTTATTTGAGTAAAAAAGTAAACAAAACCGGCCAACTGCGAGTCGGACTCGCGGACGAAGTGTTCCGTAGGTACCGTTATTTATAAAAACGGCAAAAAATCATGTCTTTTGTATGGGAGCCCCCCTTTAATATGAATTTTATTTTTAATTAATTATATATTTTAAAGTATATGTATAACTAAAAATTCTGTGAATATTTCAAGCGTCTACCTGTTGCCGTTATCAATATCGAGCAAAAACAATATAAAAAAAAAGTTTGTTGTATGGGAGCCCCCTGAAATCTATCTTTATTTTATTCTATGTTTTAGTATTTGTTGTTATAGCGTCAACAGAATTACATTATCTGTGAAAATTTCAACTGTCTAACTATCACGGTTCATGAGATACAGCTTGGTGACAGACGGATAGACAGACAGACGGACAGCGGAGCGAAATTAATAGGGTGCCGTTTCTACCCTTTGGGTACGGAACCCTAAAAAACGCTAAAACCCGCACAGCAATTGGCAATTGCTCAACGAAACGTAAAAATGAAAATTCACGCCTTAATTTACCGTAGAACTCGCCCGTCTACCGTGCCCCAATTTTTTCAGCATCAAAAAACATCATTTTAAAGGATTCATGTGTTTAGACTCGGCGTATGTTGTAAAGAAGATGGATTCTTAAACATTCTATAGAAACGGCGAAGTGCGAGTTGTGGATTTGCACACGAAATTTGTGGTAACGTGATGTTTTTTTAATGCATCATAGATAAGCAAATCAAACGTTCATGCCGATATGTGTGAACGTATTTTACGTACCTTCCTGTCATCATCATCATTTTGAGCAGGTGATACGGTCAATCGACTACGCACGACCAAGGTGTCAGAGTTCTTTGGAACCGCCTCTCGGCCTCCGACTTGGTTCCTTTAACGACTACCAGATAGCTGCCGGGACCAACGGCTAAACGTGCCTTCCGAAGCACGGAATCATCTTTATTATCAGACAATCAGTTGTGAATGTAAAACGTTGTGTTCAAAGAAACCTTCCTACATAACTATATTAAGCGGGGGCCCCACGCGAACGAAAAATGTCGCTACTGCGCATGCGCAAGCTATTAGGCTGCGCAGAACCATTAGGCGATTAGGAAAAAAGATGAAGATATTTTTATAAAAAAATAAGGAAGGGGACCTCCGATATGTAAATATAAATATTGTCATGTGAGAATTATTGTTTTAGACGTAAAAATTACAAAGTTTTCGAAGAAAAATGATTTTACATATCATAACAATTATATTTATCATTTTTAAATTTCATATGAATCTGTTTGAAATTCCAACAAGGGAGCAATCTTGTTAAATGATTGACCTAAATTATACAATTACTTTTGATGTATTTAATTAATTCAGCGCATAGTACTAATGACTTGAAAACACGTCAATTTTCACGATTTTGAGCAGTACCCTCTTGAATATGTAAAAGGTGATTTTTTTTTAATTTTGTTGAACTGAACAAAAAATAAATTATGAACTTAAAAAAGAGAATTCTATAATGAGTTTCAATTTAGCCGTTTTTTTTTCCAACTATCTACAGAGTTTTTCTAACAGTCTCAAATACGTAAACATTTTAGGTCTCTCTGTAAGCGTTGTTGGGTCCAGACTTAGCATTTATTGTGTAGTGAATGGATGTTTCTAACCTAACCTGACATAGACTGATATAGTATCACACAAATATATCTTTGTTTACGAAACGTCTGCAAAAAATACGAATACATTTTGTAGCAAAAAATCTAATAGCAACTCTATTAGATTTTTTTCTACACCTTGAAGATTAATTTAGTACTTACGCACTCTTAATAAATTAAGAAATAAAATATGGCGAAAACGTTTTTTTGTGCGGGTCATGAACTTTGAAATGGCATGAAATTTTTTCACCATATTTAATTATTTCAATTTACTAAGAGTATATCAACATAGAGTATGGCCCTAGTAGTACAGAGAGGGTCGTGCTCCTGTAGTGGAGACTAAAAAGGACCTGATGATGATGATGATGATATCAACATAGCATTGTAAATGCAAAATAAAACACTTATAAAAATATTAGTACTTAAGTAGTTAGTAATAATCAATCATTTTAGATACCACGGCGTTTTAATATATATATAGACGTTAGAGTGATATAGTCGTTTTGCAACTGTAATGGTAATTCTGATGTTACCGAAGAAATGCTTTAGTATCAAATTCTGTTCTGTTCTGTTCTGTGCCCGCCCAGCCAGTGGTTAAACTGCAAGAGCGTAGGAAAGAAGTCCACCAGGGAGAGTTAGTAACGGCGCTTGTGAACACAAGTTGATGTGTTTGCTCCTTGCACAGCTACCCCCTCCGCGTTGGATTTCGAATCCAGGCTCGAGAAACCGGTTGGGCACGTAGATAGGATTGGGAGTGTGGGGCGGCGCAGTCAGGATGGGGAGAGAAAGGAAGTTAGAACCGACCGAATACTTGCATCAAATCAGTATGGGGAAGATAGATACTATACTTGGTGGGTAATATATAAAAGGAAGGAAAATCGGACTGCTTTGTTGCTGCGTTGACTTCCTCATTCGATTTGTCGTCTGCAACCTCTTGTTCTACTGCGCTGCTCCTCGTCAGTTCTTGATGACTGAATAATCTCATGAAGGGGAGATGCTCTTTTTCTCGGAGGTTCACTGTTGTAGTATTGTTGTCATGTAAGCTCTTCTTCTGCGCGATTGATGTGATCTTGAAGGCGTAGATATGGATCTTTTGCACCGACTCCGAATGACTGCTCAGGATTGGGTGGGTGTCTTATTTTTTGTTGTTTTTCGTGTGTTTAAGTGGCCAACACCTATGTCAGATTTTTTTTAACTGCCCAATAGGCATCTGATATAGTTTACGACTGCCATGAAAGATGACAGCCGGGACCAACGGCTAAACGTGCTTTTGAAGCACGGAGGAACCCGAGATCGTTTCATGCCACTTGCGCTCACCCATGTAGGGACTGCGCCCAGTGCTGCTTAACATGTGTGAGCGTTTTTAATACTCACGATCACTGGGCCACGGGCTCCACCTGTTTAATTTGATATTGTATTTTCTAATCCCAAGTTTGTTTCCGTGTTTGTCTTCAACTTCAAATATATTTTTTTTTTTTTTCTTCTTCATTTTTCATGAGGAAAGGTTTTATTATTCGCTAAATTTCCCCATTATTCATTGATTTCACTCGTATTGTTGGTGATAATGTGGTCTAAGAAGTCTTCCAATGTGTAAATATCATTCTTCATACTTTTTTTGTTAAGGATTTTCCGCCTAGAATATCATTAATTTTCCGATTTGGTGACTGTTTTCCCGCGTTTTACATTCCTAGTAGTAGTTGCAGCTCGTATTTTCTAACTCTTGATTGATCACTTCTCAGTAGTTACGTTTAGACCATAGATCACGCATAATTTAAATAACCCTAAGGCACAGTCAGATACCGAAACATGTGGCCAGGACCTAAACAACACTAACATGAGTATATTCAGAAGGTCTTCGTTAAAGTCTTTCGGAATATATACCCTCATCTCAATATTATTTCCGAGAAAATTCAAGTCTTAGGCACAGAATAAGTACCTATGTTCAGAAGTCGCACTCTGCAGAGGCATTCAAAGAAACATCAACTCAGTGCAGCTAGCGACACGGTGCAGCTTAGCTCGCACCAGAACGCAGCACCCCTTACATCAGATACCTACAGCAAGCCAATTCCACACCTTTAGCTTTGACCATACGGTTCATAGTTCGCCGAAGTCGGCGAACACCCATGACTAAGCGCGCGTCGCTCCCACCGGATTTTACCCTCGAAGGCGCCGCCGCGCGCAGGTACGCCTTCTACATCTACACGGTGAGTGAAACAGGTCCGATATACATATGTAGAGGGCCCGAGCGTACATCTCGTTGCCAACCGATGATAAATTAAATTGTTTCGGGGTCGATATGGGTTCTTCAGACTCTTCAGAATTCAGGTTGGTTTCTGTGTCAGTTTTGTCTCATCGTGAATCCATTCTGCTTCTCTTTTAAGAGGGCTTTGTTTAAGTATTTGGACTTGTTATGTTCAGTTACGCGTCGCGTCGCTGGTTATTGCTCCATATCTTATTCGTAGTTTTTGATAGTTCTTGTAGAAAAAATCCCTTGGAGCGGATTTATAATGATCCATGGCCACAGCGTTGACAGTCCCAGGAACAATGCCGTTTTCCATACAATCCAATTGGAATCCAATTAGATATATAAATGTTTCGTCTGCGCTCGAGTGCATTTCCTTTGGTGATTAAGAAGAAATGTATATATTATTTTCCTCATAAGTGATTTGTATTATATCTACTATGCCGAGTCCCTGGAAGACAACATTGTTTCATGCTTTTTTTTTTCCTGTTTACTCACGCTCCTTTCACGTTAGATCGCGCTTTGGTGTCGTTTTGTTAAAGATTTTGGAGGTTTTTTTGAATCTTGTAATAATGTAAGCAAAGAGATAAATAAATAAGGCTTTGGCTTTATTTTGATTGCGCAATAGGTATTTGATATACCTAGTATGCAGAATCCTTCAGAGTTTTATTTAAATTGTCCCATTATTCCAATGAGCCATTAGTGGATTTGCTATTTGAATTAAGTTGGTGTATTGAGCTAATTATTTTTTTTCTCTTAGGGTGTTCTGACCCATGACCGTGTCTTTTCTTTATAGGAGCTCATCGTTATAGTTTTATGACCTTCTACTGTTAATATTGACAGTGTGATAAGTTGAAGGGAGCTGATGTCACAGACTTGCCAAATTTAATTTTGATGCAATATGATGTTTTTCCAAGTGTATACCAGATTTTACTAGTTTGAAAATAAGAAATCTAAGTAAGGAAACTTTAAATAGTGTAGAGTATTCCTTTCCGAGCGAGGTCGAATCCACAAATAGAACGCAGGTCCTTCGAGGCATCTTTCGGTCTTTCAACCAATACTTTTCTCAAGCAAAGCAAACTGCAGTTAGACCGAATATCATTTCTATGCTCATACTCGTGCCTATTTTACCTCGCTTCGTCCCTTCGAGCGACAAAAAGACAATGCTGACGTGACGATGTCCACATCTGGCGTACACCGGTGGTTAGAAGGCTGGGCTGTCCATTTAGAAAAAAAGGGTCTCCCTGGTCATCGGGGTTCTAACTGCTACCTGCTACGGATCGTTGCGCAAAATGTTAGCTTTTTACCTCCTTTTTACTGCATAAATAATTCTCTAACAGTACCATTGTGTTAACAGAAAATCAATGCTTATTCTGCGCTAAATAGCACAGAAATCAATATCTTTATGCCTACAGAACCCTACAACAAGGTTTCGCTCTTATCAAGCCACTTATCTTTTATTTATAATATTTATATAAATGCAATGCCTTCTTTCTCCCTTGTTCATCCTCAATGCACCGCAACATAATCACAAATACACAAAATCAACAATCTACAACAGCACACATTACCTATGCATTCCAGTACAAACTGGTGATAATGTTTATACTATCATATATGGTTGAAATTTTTTACTGAATCTCATGTCGTATGCTTTCACATTTCAAACACAAAAGATTAACTAAAAGATAGTGACGCAGATATACGAATAATGTATTTTACTCTAGTATTTGCCCTCACAACAAAAACATTATTGACACTTTATATTACAATTTAAAAAATAAAAACACAAAATATTACAATACGCTAAAGTATGAAGCCATCAATTTAATTTTCTGAGCCCCCTGTGTAGGCTCAAGATATGATAAATCATTAGGCATGCATATATATTTATATAATGGATTAATTTCACCGGATTCCCATCCTGGTCTAGGTCGCCAACAGCACACTTGGTGAAAATTATATAACACAATCTATAGTCCCGCACACATCTTAATTCACTGAATAGAAACATCAATTGCCAAAAAAAAAAGGCGCCCGCACAAAAAATTAAACAAAGCGGCTACGCGACCATTCCGGACGACGGCCAAAACGAAACTCCAGAAATGCTTTAGTATCAAATTTAAAGAAAAATAATAATTATTAAAAAAAAAAAATATTTATGATAATGAATAAATCAGCCGTTTAGTACCGGGATATTTAATGCGTCTGTTTTCCTAAAGGCAAGATATCTCTAAAACTAGCTTGTCAAGGTTTCGCATTAGCTTCTAAAGCATTTTTCTAGCTTATGCCATGCTATTGGGTGTCAGTTCTTAAATATCTGCGCTTAATTTTAATGGACCTTAGGTATATGACATTTGAAATGAGGGTTTGTTAGTGGACAATACCTGCGACAGCTTCATCAAGCTGCCTAAAAACATCTGACATAGCGTAGAGACTGCCAGCTCGCATAATGATTAATGATTAAAATGAGGCCGGGTTGAATTGTGATAAATGGTGGGTTTACTAAGGGTTCATCCATATATCACGGCAGACCAAATTCATGATTTTAGAACACTCCTCCATTTACAGAAGGTCACATTTGGGTGACACCCTCCCCACTAGTGTAACACATATTTAAATTTAATGAAGTACTTACTATAATATTTCAACATCTACATTCTTCTTATAATAAAAATAAAAACTTTTATTTTTCCTTGACAAACGAATGTATGGAACACATTCGTTTGTCAAGGGAAAATAAAAATCTGGTTTGGGAGAAAAGGAAAACCGGCCAAGTGCGAATCGGACTCGAGCACGAAGGGTTCCGTACCGTTATCTATAAAAACGGCAAAAATATCATGACTGTTGTATGGCTGTATTAGATTTTATATTAATATTAATTTTCCTTTCATATCAATGTTATTTTTATTTAATTATTTATTTTTAAAGTGAATAAAACTAAATATTCTGTGAATATTTCACTAAATATTCATTTTGAGCTCGCTGCGCTCCCGCGGCGTCTTCGCGGCGTGTTCGCCGCGCACACGTTGCCAATTCGCGGCGATCTCGCTGCGCACTCGTTCCGCTTTTAACTCGCTCGCAACTCGCTAGTGTGATAAGGCCCTAAAAGTTGTGTACGCGGGATGTTGTGTACGCGGGATGTTTTAAACGCCAAAACAACGGTAACGGTTTCACTCGCGTATTAGTCGGCGTACACGTATTGTTAGTATAGGCTGAAACTTGTGGTGATAACGACTAAAAATACGTGTTTTTTGTAAGTTTTTTTTTTTTTTTTTATTATTATTTATGTCTGACGGCAAACGAGCAGACGAGCCACCTGATGGAAAGTGGTCACCGTCGCCCATGGACATCTGCAACACCAGAGGAGCTGCTGATGCGTTGCCGACTCTTAAGATACCTGTAAACACGCCTTTTGAAGGACCTCAAGTCATAAAACACAGGGAAAACCTCGGGAGGGAGTCCATTCCACAATCTTGCTGTACGAGGAAAAAAACCACGTGACGCTCTGACATGTGACAAGTGTCAAGGATGTGGGGATGGACTTTACTCCTGTGGCGAGCGGTGCGGTGGTAGAAAGGTGACGGTGGCACCAATTCAAAAAGTTCTTCAGAACACTCCCCATAGTATAGACGGTAAAATACACACAGAGAGCCAACGTCTCTCCGTAGACCGAGGGTGTCTAAATCGTCTGTGAGTGTGGGATCGTCGATAATACGAATTGCCCGGCGTTGGATGGAATCAAGAGGAAGGAGTTGGTATTGAGGTGCACCAGACCAGATATGAGAGCAGTACTCCATGTGGGGCCGGACTTGAGCTTTATATAACAAAAGTCTATGACCCGGAGTAAAGTACTGCCTCGCTCTATTGAGCACCCCAAGTTTTTTAGAAGCCATTTTGGCTTTACCTTCCAAATGACTCCGGAATTGGACCTCCTTCGTAATATCGACGCCAAGGATCCCAATACTCTTAGAAATGGTAAGAGAGGTGTCCCGGAACTTCGGTGCTATGTTAAATGGGGTCTTCTTCGGAAAACACGCAGACTTGTGTCTTAGTAGGGTTGAATTGAACTAGGTTTAGTTTACCCCATTCAGAGACCTGCTCCAGAGAGGTCTCAATGTCAGACACAAGTCTCTTTCTGTTCTCCTCCACCTGTGTTTGAGGGATATTTGCACGACCTGCATAATATGCATCACCCGTACTGTCGTCTGCATAGCAATGGATGCTACTAGTGTTAAGCATGTCGTTGATGTGCAGAAGAAACAGCGTAGGTGATAAAACAGATCCTTGGGGTACGCCAGCATTGATGGGCATGATATCGGAGCATAATCCGTCTACAACGACCTGAATGCTTCGCCCAGATAAGAAACTAGCGACCCACAAGCATAGTCCCTCAGGAAGCCCGAAAGATGGTAACTTCGCGAGAAGAGCCTTATGTCAGACCCGGTCAAAAGCCTTTGTGACATCTAGACTAAATGCCAGTGCTTCTCCCTTGCTCTCGATGGCGGCTGCCCATCGGTGCGTTAAGTACACAAGAAGATCACCAGCACTACGCCCGTGGCGGAACCCGTATTGACGGTCACTGATTAGCTGATGATCTTCAAGGTAACCAAGGAGCTGGATGTTTATCACACGCTCCATCACCTTAGAGAGCAGGGAGGTTATCGCAATAGGCCGATAGTTAGACGGGTCTGTGCGGTCACCCTTTTTAGGAATAGGGTGAACGTAGGCTACTTTCCACGAAGACGGGACTTTTCTTGAGGTGTAAGACAGCGAGAATAGGCGTGCTAACACCGGAGCCAACTCAGGGGCGCATGTTTTGAGCACAATTGCTGGAATGCCATCAGGCCCGCTGGACTTCCTGACGTCGAGGGAAAATAGAGCACGTCGCACTGCACTTTGAGTGAAGCGAATTTCCCGCATTGAGTGCTCGCATCGCGGTAAAAAGGGCGGCGATGTTCCTCCGTCGTCAAGGGTAGAATTTGACGCAACGAGAGTAGCCAAGAGATCGGCCTTCTCTTTTGCGGAGTGAGCCAGCGAGTCCTGACGATTGTGCAGAGATGGAAGTGAAGGGCGACAGAAATTCCCCTGCGCTGCCTTAGCAAGAGACCAGAATGCTCTACTCCCGGAGGGATAGCCAACCAGTCTCCTACCAATGCGCGCAGTGTGCGCAAACTTTGCTGCAGTGATCTGCTTCTTGTAGGCTCTTGAAGCTGCGTTGAACCGCTTCTTCAAATCAGAAGTATTACGATCCTTGACATTTCGCGCAGCAACCCAGGCTTCGTAGGCTTCGCGCTTGAGGTGGGCGGCACGCAAAGACGAGCAACGAAACCAAGGTTGAGACCGCCCTCCGATACGAACCGCCGAGCTGGAATGTAGCACTCCATGCCCAGAAGTATCGCCTCGGCGACAGCTTTCGCACAAATGTCAGGATTTTCTGATGAGAAGCACAACCGTCTCCAATGGTAGGATACATAAAACTCTCGCAATCCATCCCAATCTGCTGACCTATAATGCCACACACGACGCATACCAGGTGGTCTGGATTGCGTGGTCTGACCGGATGGAACCACAGCACGTACCAGGCAATGATCCGAGGTTCCTAGAGGGGCATCACGGAATACCTGGTAATCGTTTGGATGTGAGGTCAGCAGAAGATCCAACAAAGCAGGGTTGTGTCCTTCAATATCAGGTATTCTGGTAGGACCATCAACTAACTGGTTGAGGTCATTTGTTACAGCAAAGTTGTATGCAGCCTTCCCAGCGTAGTCGGTCTTCAGTGATCCTAGCCACTCAAAGTGGTGAGCGTTGAAGTCCCCTAGGATCACTACCTCCGCCGATGGGTGCTGCTGGAGAATTTCGTCTATGCCCTTCTGTACATGCCCGAGAAGTCGGTCTGTTTCGGCATCACCGCTATGGGACCTATAAAGGCACGCATAGAACCGGATGCGGTCACCGTGATCTACGCGCGCCCATAACAATGACAGGTTTCTGTCTTCAAGGCTGCTGAGACGTCGACAACATACATCCTCCCGTACGTACATACACACCCCAGCATTGGGCATAAACTTGTGCTCCAAGCTGAAACCGGGATACAAGAGATATGTGACGTCGGTCGGAGAGGATATTTGTGTCTCAGTCAGGAAAAATAGAGCCGGCTTAGTCGTCTCCAAGTGATGATGGACGACATTGAGGTTGGAATGCATTCCTCTGACGTTGAAGAAGTCTACATTGAATGTGGAAGGGGGTGCCGCTGTAGAAACATGTTTTCTATTTTTCGATCTTGCCATAAAAAAGGTGGTTAACAGGGAAAAAATTGAGGATTGCCGTAGTTACGACGGTTACTAGGCAAAGTTAAGGAATGATGGCCCGCAATGAATGACCAGTGAGGTGCGCTGCTGGCACGGGGGACGGAAGGGCCCCTGATCCAACACAATGATCAGCCGCCGTGTTCCACTTATTTTGCATTCACAATGCTATGTTGATATAATTCTTATTAAATTAAGAAATACAATATGGTGAAAGAATTTCGCCCTGCCCGCTTGGAATTTGAATTTGGAAAGCGTGGTGAGTATGGCAATATCCTCCCATGGAACGAAAAATCCTTGGGAGAGGCCTTTGTTCAGAAGTGGCTGGAATGATGATGATGATGAATAAAGTATCTTATGTCTGGCCAGGAAGTGATTCCCGAGAAAGCACGTACGAAAGTACCAGGCCTTAATAACATAAATTCACGTTAGTTCAAAGTCAAAGATTATTATTCAAAATTGGATACATGTATCTCTTTTTGAACGAAATTTTCTTCAATACATAGATATATCATTGCATTTCTGCAATTAAGGCCTCTATTTAAGGGAAAGATATCTTGAATGGCAGTGGGCTTAAGATAGCACCCTTAAAATTACGATAGAATTACGAGATTACAGGGAGGGCTCACAATAATGACGCTCGGGCCGAATATCAATTTGCCCACCCCAGATGTTGTAAAAGGTGATTGAATAACAAAAACACTCACATCTTAGATAAAAGCCCGAGGAGGATTAGAATACAGACAGATAAATGACGAAAGAAGATTAAATAAAGGAAATATACATATACCTATACGGACAAATCACGCAGATTTGGCCCCAATGTTAGTTTGATACTTGTGACATGGGATACTAACTCAACTATATTTTATAACAAAAATATATATATGGTGAAATTTTGATCGTTCTGGACCCATAAAAGGTTGATTTAGCCCGTTGATATGAACAACTTTTCCTATGGGACCAATGCTGGGACTCAACTCAACAGGCACGTAGGGACCAATACGGGACTGAGTTTCTTTCGGCGTATTCTTCTCAGCAGTGGTCGTTTCGAAATGCTAGTAGCTTATCGATTTTGCAAATATTAAAAATAATAATATGACGTTCAGAAAGAGATACATGATATCCAAATTTGAATAAAATTCTATTTCATTTCATTTCAACGTTTTTTTTGACGTTCCCATACAAATTGACCAGGCGGCCGAACATTTTTATATGGAACTGACCTTTTTTTTTGACTTTCCAACATTGGTCCCATAGGAAAAGTTGTTCATATCGACGGGCTGAATCACCCGCTTAAGGGTTCAGAATGATCAAAATTTCGCCATGTATAGATAAACATCCAAGACCCAGGTCAATCTGAAAATATAATTTCCCATATTGACCTAACTGGGGATCGAACCCGGGATCTGCTATTATCACATCATGTATTACGTATCAGTTGTTACAATATCAAACAAGATGTTTACGCCATGCGCCAGAAGGAGGATTATATTTTTCGTGTATAGGTCTGTAGGTATCATCATCATCATCATCATCATCATCATCATCATCAGCTCCTTTTTAGTCTACAGGAGCACGACCCTCTCCGTACTATGGCCCTAGGCCATACTTGGCCTACACTCTCCACGCTGGCCAGACGGGTTGGAGAGGTCTCTTAGATGTTAATAAGCTTTGTTTAGCTTGTATTTCCTAAGTCGCCTTCTACGACAACCACGGGAAGACTTGGAGTGGTCCTATTCTACTCTGCCGGATACCACACGGCTATATCTGTTGGTATATTCGAGGTTATTCTTAAATTTAATTTAGACACTGTTGACTGAATTCCTTGATGTATTTTAATTTTAGAGATTTGTTTGGATTCGTCTCAATTTCATTCATGTTAATTATGGCGGCTCATTCAACATTGACGGTATCTTTGAAGGCTTCGGATAGATGAAAGGGTGGCTTACAATAACGATGCCACAGATTACTAAATATTTTACGATGCTAAGAAAGCAATTTCTGACTAGGATCACTCCAAGGGATTGCAATCGAACAGATTTTCGCCGCCATGTTCAATCCAGTAAAAATCAGCTTGATTTTTACTGGATTGAAATTGGTGGACATTTAGTATGGCAGCGACTTCTATGTTTTTTAGGGTTCCGCACTTCAAAAGGAAAAAACGGAACCCTTATAAAGATATAATATAAGATCCTTTTTCCGAGGAACGCGTACCTGAGGAGGTATCAAGCTGAAATTCATATCAAATACCTACTATCTTTCTGTCCCTTGGAGCTGTGAAAAAAATCAAACTTCTAAGTCAACGCAATCAAAATATTTATGCCGCATATTTTCGACATTCGCAAGAGAATCAAAACCTACGGTGAGAATTTTGAAATTTAGTACGAAGTAACGTTTTATAGCACAGATAAAGGAAAAATGTCGAAAGTGTAAGTTTTTAGTTACATACATCATATTTACATCAAAATATTTTTAATAATTTTAAACTTTCTGTAGATAATGGTACGGAACTATTCGTGCGCGAGTCCGACTAGCACTTGGCCAGTTTTTTTTAATGTTTACCTCATAAATCATTCATGAACCGATCTGAAAAAATATTTGTTACTAGCTTTCGCCCGCGGCTCCGCTTGCGTCAATGTCGATCCCTCGGGAATAGTACTTTTTCCCGGGATAAAAGGTAGCCTATGTCATTCTCCGTACTCCAGAGAACTTGTATGGAAAATTTCATGATAATCGGTTCATTAAATGATGCAAGCGTAACAAACAAACAAACTCACTTTCGCATTTATAATATTAGTACCTAAGGATAAGGATTTGAAAGGGATAAGGTACTTTCTGAATTTAAGTTTATCAATATCGATTCAGTAGCTTAAAGTTATTTTTATCTAAAAGATTGTTAATTGAAAAGCTTATGCGGAAGTTCTATAATGTTATTTAATAACTTTTCTCTCTCATTGGGATCAATGTAATGCATAAATTAGTAGCAAAAGTTAGGACAAAGGCCCACAAATTGTTGTTTGGACCCCGACATGAATACTAATAGAGTACACGACATTAATTCCGATCAATGAGCCAACTTCAATGTTGTTTAGATTTAATAATAAATAGAAGAAAGTTGTCATATTTTTTAAAAATAAATAAGATATTTTCGGCGGAGTTATTTTTATTTAGATTTAATAATAAATAGAACAAAGTTGTCATATTTTTAAAAATGAAATATGATATTTTAGGCGGAGTTATTTTTACTTAGATTTAATAATTAAAAGAATAATGTTGTCATATTTTATTATTAATATGTAACAAAAAATGTATGCTTTTCGCAATTTTTCCTTTATCAGTGCTACAAGACGTTACTTAAGTAGCAACGTCTTGTAGCACTGGAAGTACCCTGCAGGTTTTGATTCCCGGTGCAAATTATTTACCTGGAAAGCCTAGCGGTTAGTTTTGTTTATCCATTAGGTTATATCATCTAAAGCATATTCCTGCGCCCAATTTAGCTTTGGTTCCGCCGGCTACGTGACTTGACGCAAAACTTTGGTATTACCTCGCAGCTACACCAGTAGATCAATAACTTGTGCATCGTGTACAAGTCTATTTCTATTTTAACCCAATTGTATGAATGTGTAGGCTTTATAGCATCGTTATGCAAAATCAGATTCTAATAACTTAGATATTTTTGAGCCTAAATATAACAAATTTATAAAACAAGAAAAGATTGTATTTAAGGTCTCTGACAAAAGTTACAACATATATTTTACAAAAAACCCCATTTTTTTTAAATAGAAATATTTATTTATATTACATTCTTCGCTTATTTAAAGTACTGTTTAGTTCCAGTAAGTATATTGTAATAACCTTGTGTGGTGTATACCAAAAGTGGCAAAAACTACCCATTTGCCTGACCCATTTAGCTAACTTCAGAAACTACATAGATTTATATAGTATTCTTTATGTTATTGCCATTTCAATGTTTAACATGTAATGTATACACATTCTTGGTTTGCAATCTAGCACATTTAGTAAAATAATAGGTATATATATGCTCATGTATGAGATTGTAATCTGTTAAAAAAGTAAAAAAAATAAAAAATAGAATTTATAGATCTATATACTCTGATATAAATATAAATATAAATGTATACGGACAAATCACACAGATTGAGCTAGCCCCAAAGTAAGTTCGAGACTTGTGTTATGTGATACTAATTCAACGACACTATATTTTATAACAAATACATATAAGTATAGATACACATCCAAGACCCAGATCAATCTGAAAAAGATCATTTTCCATCTTGACCTGGCCGGGGATCGACCCCGGGCACTCTCGTGTCGCAGGCTGGCGAGTTGACCGCTGCGCCACGGAGCTAGCCGAAGCCTTAAAATACCTAATATTTTCATGATACAAGTATGCAGACTCTTCTGTCCTTTTCCAGGTTCGCAGATGACATAGAGCTGATGACGGGAACGCGGCCTGGCATCTACTGGCTGATCTGCTGGAAGTATCTTTCTCCGATGGCCATGCTGGCGATCCTGGTCTCCTCGTTCGTGGAGCTGGCAACAGACGGCTCTGGGTACGTGAAACATGAGAAAAAATATCTACTTGTGACCTAGGACCTAGCGATTATTCTTCTTTTCGTGTCGATGGTAGACACAGTTGGAGTCCACCAAGGCTCGGTCCTTAGCCCTTTCTTGTTCAGTGCGATATAAGACGAACTGTCAAACGGCATCAGAAATACACATGAGCAACCCCCGTGGCTGCTCGTGTATGCTGATGATATCGTACTGGCAGATGTGGACAGGGGAAGGCTGGTGCGACGTGCGAAGGAGTCGCTTGAGAACGGCGGTTGCAACGTTATAAATAAATATATACGGACAAATCAGATAGATTGATCTAGCCCCAAAGTAAGTTCGAGACTTTTGATATGGGACACTAATTCAACGATACTATATTTAACAAATACTTATATAGATACACATCCAAGACCCAGGCCAATCTGAAAAAAAAACATTTTCTATCTTGACCTGGCTGGGGATCGAACCCGGGCACTCTCGTGTGGCAGGCTGGCGTGTTGACCGCTGCGCCACAGAGTTAGCCCTAGCTGACGTGCGTGAACGTTACAGATCCCCTACCTGTACGCATAGGCGGAAACGTCGTTGGGCGTACCGACCAGTTTGAATACCTGGGATCTGTACTTTACACGCCCAGAGACATCGACTGCGACATCATAAGTTCGCATAACGGCAGCGTGGGCAAAGTGAAGCGAGGTGACTGGCGTCATTTGTGACCTGAAAATGCCGGTTAAACTGAAAGGACAGGTTTATAAATCCATCATTAGACCTGTCCTTTTATATGGAAGTGAAGCGTGGCCTGTGTGTTTTGAATCATTATTATGTGATAAGATTATTTTTAATTTTGTTCATAGATATGACGCCTGGATACCGTCTGAAGGGGACACTGTGAAAAAGCCCTGGCCTATTTGGGCCGTACTGCTAGTTGTGGTACTGGTGCTGGCTTCTGTGTTGTGGATACCAGGATTGGCGATTGCAAGGTATGGAGACAGAGAGGATTTTTAATAAGATACGTTTATTTCAGATTTTGGCCATGTGGTTTCCGGCAGAGTAGAATGGAACCACTCCTAGTCTTCCCATGGAGGTCGTAAGAGGCGACTTAGAAAATACAACCTAAACAAAGCTCATAAACATCAATAAGACCTCTCCAACCCGTCTAGCCCGCGAGGAGAGTGTAGGCCAAATCCTCTGTCTGCTCTGGCCAAGTATGGCTCCTGTAGTACAGAGAGGGTCATACTACTGCAGTGGAGACTAAAAAGGGCTGATGATGATGATGATGATTGATATAATATGGTCTGATATATTATTAAATTTCCAGATATTTTGGAATTCCGATCATAGACGACGAGGAACGCGCCTGGTTCCCAGCAGAGGAGCTTAGGGACTTCCACGGCATCGAGCCGCGGCCGGTGTCCGCCGCGGAGACGCTGCTGTTCTGCACTAGGCCCGACGGCAGCGAGCGCTGCTGCTGGCCCGGCTGCTGCGAAACTGATGACGAGGAATAAGAAGCTAACAGCATTACCATCATAACCTATTCGCCTAAAGTATCATTACCATCATAACCTTTTCGCCCAAAGTATCATTACCATCATAACCTTTTCGCCCAAAGTATCATTGCCATAATAACCTTTTCGCCCAAAGAATAGATTCTGAGCTGGTTTTGTTAATATGAACTATAGACATGACGACAACGGGTTACTCACGTACGAAGTCAGAAGTTTTGAGTCCCCCAGGGGATTCCCGTGAACTCAGCAGGATCCCCTAGGCAAAAAAGTCCAAAGACAGTGTCACACAGGACGTGGTTTGTATTAGTCAAACAAAGACGAATGAAATAAAATATGGTGAAAAAAATGCGGGCGGGACTTGTACCAGCGACCTAGGTCTAAATGTACGACCATTATATCGAAATAGCATTGTGAATGCAAAATAAAACACTTATAAAAATAAAGTCGAATGATTTTCGACCGAATTGTGGAATGAACTTCCTGCAGCGGCATTCCCGGATGGATGTCATTGGAACCCAAAAGAAAAAAAAGAGTCGTATTTCTAGAAAGGCCGGCAACGCTCTTGTAACACCCCGGGTGTTGCAGTTGTCCATGGGCGGTGATTATGTAACATAAGGTGACCCGCTTGCTCGTTGGCCGTCCTATATCATAAAAACAGGTATTTGCTGATCTGCCCTGAGGAAGACCTCCGGATAAGGTCGAAACATGTCGGCCAGTAAATGACTTTGTTCTTGAGTATAAACCGTTGTTACATATATTAATAATGCGTTCGGTTAGTACCTACATAGTATTTTTGAATAGGGGACTTCACTAAAGGAGCGAAGTTTCACAAAGGCTAAGTGCTAGTCGAATTTGCGCACCTAGAGTTCCGTACAATATTTTTCGATCAATTTAATTTTAAATTAAGCCTTCGTCCCCTTTGGTAACTAAAGTACTAAACCACTATTATATAATATATAGACTGGGAATGTACTGTTGAAAAGATTCGTTTGGCCATATTACATAATACTAAGGAACTTTCTGGATAGATAATCTCTTTGGCCAGTCTATACCCCAAAAAAAAAACCCACTGCAATATATGGCTGCAATATACTGCAATATAATAATATATTTCGTAGAACATATTATGTGTAATATAAGAATTTGTTAAAAATGAAAACGACATATTCAATACGTATCACCACATATATAAAAAATATATAACAGAACAATTGTGATACTTCAGAGGAGACGCTTTTAATTATATACGCATTTTACGTAGACGTAAATGAAAATACTCCATTTTTTACACATATCGACTTTGCACACATTTCAAAGAAACATATCCCATATAAGTATTTTTATTACTTATACTTTGAGGCTTTATTTTTTTTTAAAGAAGGCCTACGCTATTTATCCTGTATACAACGTGATTTTGAACCCCCTAGCTATATTGAAATCTGGGAATCAGAATCCCTAATGGAACACAGAATTGCAGGAAAGAAAGGTATAAACGAAAAAGATAATTAGGTTATATACATATAAAGTCGCCGATCAGCTGGACGAATTTCTATGAAAGGTTAAATTTATTTTGCCCTTTTTTTCTTACAATTCTGTATTCCATTAGGGATTTTGAATTCCCGATTTCAATATAGCTATGGGGTTCAAAATCACGCTATATACTTACTTTATATACAATGTAAAGAAAACTCTTTCCGATTCTTGAAGGGGTGATTCAGCCCGTTTATATGAACAACTTCCAAGAACGGGACCAAAGCTAGGAACTCAAATAATTACACTTCCAAACAAAAATTGTTGGGCCACCCAGTCAATTCGTCAAAAAAAAAAAATCGAGATTCCAGCATTAGTCCCATTAGAAAAGTTGTTCATATCGAGCGACGGGGTGAATCACCTCTTCAAGGATCGGACAGGCTTTTCTTTACATATTGTATACTGGTGCAAAACAATCAAGGCTATACAGGCTGATCTCCATCCCCTTGGCAATATTTGAATCTCGGAATCAAGATCACCAATTAATTACAAAATCGTAAGAAAAAGTGAACGAAAAATTTACCTAAGCCTCCAATAAAAATTTTACCATATCGGAATTTGATTGGACGGTTCATATGTTTTTCGTTTTTACTTTTTTTCTTATGATTATGTATAAAATATATATTAGTATATTATGTATTTATGTACTATTATGTAGATACTTATTATCATTGCTATTGGTAATTCTAATTTCAAGATTTAATACTGTCACGGGGTTTAAAATCAATCTGTAAATGTACCTATAATTTAAATATAAGCCCTGTACGTACAGTCACGAGCACTAGATGTAATTAACGAGCATTAATACTAATTAAATCTCGTGATTGTACAGTACATAGCCAAATGGATTGTAAAGTACTAATATTTTTAGTAATTTAACTACAGTCCAAAGAGGCGTTTTGATCGATATAAAATCATATCCTGCCGTTTTAAAACTCTTTACCGTTGTTGAATTTTCAATCTATTATCTAACCAATTGAAAAAAAAAAACAAATATCAAACACATGCAAATTAATGTGATTCTGATAATAAATATATCTTCGTAACGTATTATAATAAATGTTATTAAGAAAAGTAAAAGATTTTGGCAGCTCAATATTTGTTGTTTGTTACTGTATATATTGTGCATTACCATCTTTCATAATATCTAAATAATAAACCAAAAGAAATAAGAAATTATAAGAGCTTTATTTTTTTTATAAACAATCATATTAATAAAAAATAAAGCTCTTTAATTTTTCTAGTGTAGGTTACTATTTAGCCAAACAATAAAAAATAATGACAATAAAAGTAGCAGAATGTTTTGTAGCGTGCTATATTTTAAAGTAAGTAAAAATGTTTTTTATAGTTATCATTTTGTATTTTTAAAAGTTTATTCGGCGAAAGACAATAACTTATTGAAAATTACATATTTTACGTACCTATACTTAAGTTTTTATAAACGGTTTTAGCGTGTTATGACAATACAATATAAATAACAACTAATAATTTTTATATTGTATTATACAGACTGTTTGGTAGGGCGACATTCGATATTGGCTAATTTTGTAGACTAATTTTTGTATCTCAAAAAAACAATAGCTAAAAAGAAAAATAGATATGTACTGTTTTAAACACCCTGTATAATTTAGACTTGTTTTTTTAAATTAGTACAACATGTATATGACATTATGCGTAATTAATCTAACCAAATGCGAGATATGTTTTTCGCCTGGTAATTTCATTTCATAGTACTATAGTACTTAGTCTTAGCTAATTAAAAATATGATATTCTTATACAAAATGGCCTTTTGTATGAAAATGTCGTTTTTTTTTGTTATACTATAATGATCTACTTTAACCCGTGGTTCGGTTAATTACGCACATAATTTATTTGTGTAAAAATGTATGAATTATTCTTATGTAGTAGTTACTAGACATTTAAAATAATAATAAAGAAGTACCAAGATACTTCCAATAATTTTTTAACGCATGTGATTAGTCTTATAAAAAATACAGACACTTATAATCGTACCCTACTGTAATCGTTATTAAGTTTATTTTATATTATTAAATTTTATTTTTTTATAAAACGTGTAACTTAGGCGCGAAGTCATGGCCTGGCCATGACTGTCACTGTTACGACCCCATGCAGAGACATTAACTTTCGAATAATCTCATGAGTGACAGGTGACAGGCCAAATTAGAGCTCCCATACAAATCCACCGATCAGCTGGGGAATTTCTAAGGGAGTCGTATTTTTTTTTTCGTTCTTTACCTTTTTAACCGACTTCAAAAAAAGGAGGAGGTTAAATTCGGTTGTATTTTTTAAAAATGTTTGTTACCTCTAAACTCATTTAGGAACCGAATTTCAAAATTCTTTTTCGTTTGAAAAGGTATGCTTAAAAGTTGGTTATATACTGTTTAAATTTCACCACCATCGGTTCGGTAGTTTGATTGAAGTCGGTTTTTTACATAGGTACGAAAGATTATTTTCTTGTAAATCTGTATGCCATTAGAGATTCTGATTTTAGTATAGCGCAGAGGTTCAAAATCAGCACGTTCTCTGTTGTCGCTCCACTGTTGTTTCGTTTGGGTACTCAAGAAGTTGGCGCTCGTGATATATTAAAGAACTATTTTAGGTACAGTCGGAGTCAATTCGACTCGAAACACCGCGAAAATCAGTCCCGACTTGCTTGGGTGGAACCGAACGAAGCAGCCGACATTGTACTCGTGAACACTACATATTTTCACGTTAGGTTTAATCGTGTTTTAATCATATAAGATTCGATGTGATAACACTGTTACCTTTTTGACTAATATTGATAGATGTACGTATTTACCCTCATTGTACTTATATGTACATTTACTGTTGTTTTATAGCTTCTATATCTACTTGTTATTATAGGCACTGATTACGTAGACGTATCTAGAACATATCTATGCCTAGATAAGTATTTAGATAAGTTATGTAGGTAATAATTAAGTAAGTATAATTCTTATATGATTTTTATAGACTCAGATTTTTTATTAGTGATTTTACTTTTTACGAAACACAAACATAAACTTTTACCTGTACTTGATGCTAATAACATGCAAGAACTTGATGCAGTTCAACATATTATCTAGGACGTGGATAGTTTAATACAATAACGCACACCAAACTGATAATTTATAACGGACCTGATAATAAATATGATG
Source organism: Elegia similella (assembly GCA_947532085.1). NCBI lineage: Eukaryota > Metazoa > Arthropoda > Insecta > Lepidoptera > Pyralidae > Elegia > Elegia similella. Next base: position 2,657,002 of record OX383939.1, read on the forward strand.
ATTCTAATATGGTTCTGAAGTTCTTAACTTTTTAATTTTTATATTTTTTGAATGAGATTCAAAACGCCCTGCATCATTTTATGATATTAATCAATCTTTGGTCCTACATATTATTACTGTTCTTCCTTGTACACTTATTTGTAGTTATTTGTACGATTCGAGTCAATTAACTAAGATGTATTGAATTGTTACGAAATTATTAAAATGTATGAGTAGTTCTGCTTGTAAAAATTTTGTAGAAGTACCTATAACTTACTTATATTACGAAACCTATCTTATGCGAGTCGCACAATGTTACCAATATTATTATTTTGTATGCATTTCTATTTTCTGCGATATTTTAAGCTAAAGAGCAAGAATCGATGTGATTAATTTTGATTATGTCACAAAAAATTATAGTTATATGTCACGACAATAAAATTGGTTTATTATGGTTAGAACTAAGACGATATTTTCGAGTTACAATGGATAGGTAGTTTTGTTTAGTAAGTATAATAATTAACTAAAAACTTGCATGGAAAGTTAATACTATGGAAAAATGTGTAAACCCTCCGACTTTGAAAAGTAAAGACTTAATGAATTAACGGGTGCGTTGATATAAAAGTTAAATATTTTATGATTTAGTATGTACGATTTATTTACGTAATTAAATATTTTTAGAATATTAAATACATAAAATATTTAATTAAATTTATCGTCAAGTTGCGTCCAATAAAAATAACGCACAACGAATGGAGAGGTATCGTTGTTGATTACAATATAATGGCGTTAGTCTTCATAATACGGCCCCAAGTCTGAACTATAAGAGCGATAATCTCGACATCGATAATAATGTAATACTTGGTGCGATGGCGAATAGTTATATAAGTGGACATTCTATGGGCGCATGATTAAAAAAGATTCGCAGTAATTACGCGATAACATCTTACTACTCGCTGCACCCAGATGATATTAGAGGAAAAAGTATTGGTACAATGAAGCTAATGGTGATTTAACGCTATGGATTATTTTTTGTTTTGATAATTTTTAAGGAGGTTTGCCTTAAAAATTATAAATTTAAAACTTCTATTCGTTGATATACATATATAAACCATATCGTAAAATGTATGTAGATATGTTAAGTAATAAAATAGATAAATAATCTGTCTGTTTTGCTAACAGAAGAGTTCAGGATTCAGACTTTAATTCATATTATAAAAGAAAAATAATAAATTTATCATACCCATCAAAATATAAAATATTTATTTTACCGTACGTATCTATAACGATTCTTAATTCCCTCCTGTTAGCAAATTAACCAGATTGTAGATGCCGACAGAGTGCTGAAACTTTTAGTGATTTACTGACCGAAGGCTCGATTTCGTTTAAACTGAAATATTTCCAAGAATATCTGCACTGAAAATTATACAAAATGTACATATTTATGGATGGTCTCATGTAAAAAAGAAAAAGAGGGGTCTGGATATTTAAACGCCCCATCTGCCTAATGTGACAAAATACGTTCACTGAATTAGGTGTTTTAAAGATACTACTAAATTAAAAAGAAATAAGGAAGTAACCTAAGCATTTCTGTTTAAATAACCTAGTCTTTGGTTTTTCGTTATTTATAACATTCCTATGTACATCTCTTAATGTAAATTCTCTCTAGAGGGTAAAGTGCACTGGACGGATCTACGCTCGTAGTAGCGACGCGTTCATATAAGCTTTGTATGAAATTGTAAGAGAACTATTATGCAAGAACTTATATGGTCGCTTCGCAGTCGTGCAGTGTGGTCTAGCCTTAGTTGGCATCGATTTGTTGTTTCTATATAAGGATATACATAATCTAAAGTGTTGATGGTAAATAAACGTTCTAAAAATACAGTTTTTGTATACTTTTATTTCATGTTTTATTTTTTATATAATTTTTTTACCTTCTTACATGTTGCCGACTAAGCTTTCTTTGACTCTAATATTCCAATCTTCTATTTAGTCCATTGAAAAGTAAAATTTGGAGATTTCGTAATAAAAAAAAAATGTCGCAGCACCATAAAAATTTGAGCAAAAAAATCTATTTATCAATATAACATTTTCCTAATTATTTTACAAAAAGAAATATTAAAAATGGTGATAAAAAGTTTTATCGACAAATATATATTTTTTTCTCAAATTTTTATGGAGTTTCACAATACAACTTTTTTTTTTTTTGCCACAGCTGTCACTTTTATTTCATGGGAACATGCATGATTAAGAGATAAAATCAGCTTAGAACATCTTTTCACCTTCACCAAAAAATGTTGCTCAAGGTTATAATAATACTCAAAGTCAAATGAAATCATTTATTGCTTAATTTACGAAACTAAATACATTCAAATTAATCCAGTCTTATGTAGGTACAAAAATAAATTCTTCGTCTTCGAACAAACCATTCTTAACTAGTCTATAATTCATTACGTGAAGATTTCAGTGTGTGTAGTTTATGCGTTAAAAGGAAATCATCTTTCCATTTTATTTTCTACAATTATGAAAAATTAAGAGAAAGCTTCATTCACTTTAATCAACTTTCAATTCATCTGATACGAATTAAGTTGGATACCACACTTATAAATAGTGGGTAGTAATGGAGATTACGCATGCTTCGAATGCGTGTACCTATAATATGTAATAAACAAATTCGCCGCGGTGATTCGAAGCTGCGGCAGCTTAGTGGTTAAGAGCGAGCCAGATGTCGAAGACAAGCTATCAAGGGTTCAAATCCTACCTGTGGCGCAAATTTTTTTCTTCACATATTTTTGATTTTAATTTAATATTAAACCGAGAATTATAATATTATTAATATAATTAAAATAAATAGAATTACAAAAGAACAAACTAGCTATTTTGTTGGATGCGATATTAGATAAAGACTCGCTTGTTTAAAGTACAAAAGATAATTTTCTACTTTACCAACTCAGGAATTAAACTCAAGACCGCCCAAAGGCGTTATCACTGGACAACAAATTTACAAAAAACGGCCAATAATCAGATTTTTAATAGAATCCAGACGTTAACGAAGCTTTCACGGGATATGTCCAAAAGCATAACGAGATGCGTCTATTCTTACTATTACTTTTAAAATATAGCTAAAATTATCTATCAAATTCTACTGTTACGGGAAAGTTCACACCTTCCCAAATAACCAAAATATAATCTTACAAATATTGCATTTGAAAAGACATTTAGAACAATAACTTAATTTTAAGGAGAGAACGTTTTTCATACATTCTTTCCTCTTTTTAATTATATTTTTATGCTGACTCAGCCGTTACTAATTCTCTGATCATATTTTACTAAATTATACTATAAAACTAGGACCAGAATAAAAAAAAATGTATGTAAAACGTTGCACCCTCAGATTATTTAATGTCTAGATTTAATTGTACATTATCAGGATGGCAAAACAAATGTTACCAAAAACATTGTTGATATTATCTGCATCGATATTATCAACAACGTAAACTAATTATCGAGTCCGGTACTTATAAGGTTCTATACAGTCAAAGGATTGACTTTACTTTGGTACTTAAGTGAAAATTAAAATTGTTATCATAATAGAAACTATACAAAATTTATTGCCTGTGTGTTAAATAGACAAAATAACATCATAAGGTCATAGCCCAGTGAGCGTGAGCATTATTAGCGCTTACGCATGTTAAGCAACCCCGGGCGCGGTCCCCATTTGGATGGGTGACCGCAAGTGGTATAAAAATATCTCGAGCTCCTCCGTGCTTCGGAAGGCACGTTAAGCCGTTGGTCCAGGCTGACATCATTGATGGCAGTCGTTAAGCTATGTCAGATGCCTTTAGGCAGCTTGAAAAATCCAGTGTTGGCCACTTGCACACGCGAAAAACAAAAAAACACCACAATGATATTAGGCTCAGGGTTCGAAATCATCAATAGAAGATCTTTCGCTTACGCTCTATCTTCAAATTTTTTTTTTTAACAAAATTTTGAAATTTTTATTTTCCATAACTTCTAGACGCTTCCTAACCTGATGTAAGAAATTGGATATTTATGTTCACGAATGAAGTACCCATCCATATACAGCGTGATTTTGAACCCCTAGCTATATTGAAATCTGGCAATCTGAATCCCTAATGGAATACAGAATTGTAAGAAAAAAAGGTAAAAAACGAAAAATAAATTTAACCTTTCATAGAAATTCACCCAGCTGATCGGCGACTTTGTATGGGAAACCTAATTTTCTTTTCCGTTTTTTCCCTTTTTTTCTTGCAATTCTGTGTTCCATTAGGGATTCTGATTCCCAGATTTCAATATAGCTAGGGGGTTCAAAATCACGTATTATAATACAAGTTGTATTATAATCCCCAAACACTATCTTATACATCAGAATTTCGCGTTGGGACCGTCTATAGCGCACACGGGCTTCGACGCTTCAGTGAAGCGTCGAAGCCCGTGTGCGCTATAGAATGTGAAGCGGCTTCACACACAGCTGAGAACAACCGGGCAAAAACGCTCGGATGATAGCTAGCAAAGTTTCTTGCGTAACTTTGCATTGTTATGTCAGAATCAGAAACAAATTAAAAAAATATATGTTGAGGTACTAAGAAGGTAGTAAACATTAACAAAGAGATAAATTAGTTGTGTTGTCTCGAAGTATGGAAAAAAAATTGGTTAAGACATCCTGACGTCAGAATGTCTCGCCACCTAGCGCATTTTTTTGCTGTCAATTGAAGTACCAAAATTTTGAAGTTCATCAAATAGTACCGAGAAGGTATTGCGTTTTGGTATTTTCAAAAATTCAAAAATGAGTATTAGTCCAGGGTTCCTGACTAGTGATGTGCCGTGCTCGAAATTTTCGAGAATGGTGAGAACGGGTTGGAATGTTCTCCTGAGAATTTCTTTCTTTCTTTCTCTCTTTAAGTTTATGGCTCCATCGTTTAGCCAAAAACGATGATTCTGCCAATGTCAAGGTTGAGAATAACACGTAAAACAGTAATTATACTTAAAGTAAACATAAAGCAGTTGACCAGTAACTGAGGAGCAATGGGTTTCCTAGAACAACACAACACATAGAGTTAGTAAAATGTTAATGCCTGCCTAGTACTATTCAAATATCATGTCATTAAAACATAAATGACCGGTTACTTTTAATAAATTTTGCTAGAACCGATACAAAAGGGGAGAATACCAGAATTTCTTCTTCTTTCTCTGAAGTGCGGGAATTATTGAGAAATTCGCGAGAATTATTGGATATTTCTCACAAATTTCCGTGAGAAGGAATTCCTGCGAACAGAGAAATTCTCTCCAGTACATCACTAGTCCTGACGTCTACGGTTGCTACGATTTCTTACACAAAGGTAATTTGGTGACTTGTTTTGTATGAAAATCACATTTCGTTGTTAATTTTGTTTTCTTGACTGTTATTAATAATAACAATCAAAATACCATATAATTGCTTATTATTATTTACTAAACTATAGAAATGTAGTATAGCCATTGGTTAGATTTATTCGTATCCACCCTGTATACTTAAAACAGTCGCCATCAATAATATTCAATTCAAACCCTGAATAGGCACCTAAAATTTAAACTTAATATCAACCAACACTAGGTTTGCTCGCTACTCTCAGAGTTTGCCTTGTCAGTTTCAGCCTTCCTCATCTTCTTGGCTCTTATATCGGCCATGGTCTGTTCAATAGACCGCTGGTCCTTTTTATTTTCACTCGGCACCTCTCCGTAACTTTTGTTTACATTCGTTTTGTGAGCAGCCTCAATAGCAGCATCTTGACCTATAAGATGAGCATACTTCTGTTTGTAAAAAGTCCCACTTAACTCTTCCTTACCTCTCTTACGTTTTCTGTTTTTCTCCTCTTCGGACTCCAAAGCAGCTTGCCGTTGCTCCTCTACATGCTTTTTAGCCATCTCTACTGCTTTCTCTTCGTCCCAAATGCCACCAGCTCGACGTACTGTCAATTCATCTTCAGAAGGACCCTTTTCTTTCTTGTATACGACTGCGTACCGGTCGATACCTTCCTGGCCGAAAGAAAATACTTGGACTCCTGCAGTCTCTGCAACGTCTCTGATGATGGCACGGTACATTTGATCCAAAGGTTCAAACTGTAAATATGGTTTACTGGAGTCTTTGATAAAATTACTTATTTTCTCTTCACAGCGCTTTCTAAACCTATTTAACATATTTTTTTCTTCCTTATGTTTTCGTTCCATAGCCTCTTTTTGTTTCTTCATGGCATTTTTTTGAGCCTCGCTCGTAGAGGGTGGGCCTTGCATAGAATTCAAGATGGAATCTAGAAAATCCATTGTTATACTTTATTTTCGGCACAGAAAGATGTGTACGCTAGAATCTCGGGAATACGACGTTGCCAGTCAGGGAAGATTCGGAAATTGTCTACTAACGACTTTGTGTATAGACCTTTGTAGGAGAGTGCACCTAAGGAAGATTCTATTTGAGCACAAAGCTGGCCTCCGAAGGTGATGGTGTCTTCTGCAAACTCAAGGAGTTGGTGTAAAGGAGGTTGTAACGGAGTCCCTTTGACAAGTAAACAGTTTGGGTCAAGATCTCCTTGCCTGCAGCTCTCAAATAGTGTTGTATGCTTGTAGACAAGCTTCTCAAATAAATTTTCTAGTGTAGATCTGAAAATTGAAGAACATAATCAAATTAGCATGAGCTTAGTGTGATATTTTATTATTAAAATAATCACTTTCTATCACAGCTGTATTACTATTAGTAACAAGGGAGTTCCATGAGTTAAAACATTTATAATAAGAAGGGTATCATACCATCCTGAATCGGATGGTATGATACCCTTATAGACGAGAGGGACGCCGCTATATGTTAGACACGATACGAGATATCTCCAATTGTATCGCACGTAATGCGGCATCTCTTTCGTCAGTGACTGAAATTAGGACAGTTTAATAGGGCTAAGAGGCTGTTACGGATAGGGTTTCTGCTTAGCTCAGGTCCCATGGAATCTTAATCGCCAGCCCCGGCTTCGCACTGGTGCAATGTAGATAATGATGTAGATGAAGGACCCGGGGCTGAAGCCCCAGTTGCCTCCCCTAAATCTGGCCCTAAAAGCGCTAGTATCAATCAATGGTATAAAATACTTACAATTTGCTTTTAATATCATGGATGTCTTCTGTTATTTGGTTATGAAGGCAAGTAGATAACTTATCTTGGATCTCGTTGAATTCTTCTAAAGGTGTTCCAGCTATCTCAGCTCTGAAAAAGTTTTCAAACTAATAAGCACAATCAAGACACTCCTACTCATTGGAGGACTAAGTTGTATCCTTCAGCGGATGGGAATGATAAACGTAGTGACTGCAAGCCATTAGGGTTCGCAAAATCATTAGGCAATTATGTAAAAAGATTAAACCGTAATTTATTCGTTTTTAAATTTTTATAAAAAAATAAGAAAGGAGACCTCCGACATCTAAATATAAATATTGTCATGTGAGAATTATTGTCTTAGACATGTATAATTTACAAACTTTTCGAAGAAAATGTTTTTAGTTATCATAACATATATTGGGATCTTTAAATTATATCAAGCAATTCAGTGTGCCTCTTGGCATAGGGCTCCTCTAGTATTCTCCATTGGGTTCTGTCATCTGCTACATCTACTTCACCAGTAGTAAAAAGTTTTTTATTATTACTAGTAACAAACATCTGACGTCAGAAATGTTAGTATTTATCACGAAAGTTACTGAAGTAGTTTCACGACAAGCACAAGATCCAACATTATCTAATCAAGTACAGGTTAGGCGTAGAGAAGTAAAATTACCAAGTCGCAGCCTCGTAAAACACAAGGCAATAAAAAAGTACTTACTGTATGATGTTTTTGCTGCGTTTTATCAATTTATTTATAGAAATTGCGCATTCCTGGCAGTCTTTCAAACACGTTTTGGAGCTGTTGTAGAATTCTTCGAAGAACGAAAAGTAGTCAATTATATGCTTCTGTATTTTTTCTGCCATTATACCATAGGTAATCCATAACGGGAACAATGAATTATTGATGAAAACTTAATTTTATATATTCATCTACAATGAAATGGAAAGAAAATTCTGAAGCTTTTTTCTCGGTCGGTATTATTATGACAGTGACATGTGACTGGCCGGGTAAACTCTCACAGTTTACGGAGAATGTATGTACCTAATTAAATTGGCTTCTAATTTATTTTTGATTTGATGTTTAACTACGTGCTAAAATATTTTTGTTACTTGTGACTTTTTAATTTATTATAAATATTTAGAAAAAATATGTAATACTTAGGCCATGCATGTGTAACAGAATGATTCCATTTTATAATGTCACAGAATGAACAAAACTATCTTTGTAAATGTCTTTTGCCAAGTTGAAAAATAATGCGTAGCATAGCCTATTTCTAAAAAACCGGTTTTTCGGTCATATTTGCCGGATTCGGTAAAGTATGAATAAAAATAATCAATAATTTCCTAGATTTTCATAATAATCAATGGCGACATTAAAATACAACTTCGGACTAATTCGGTGTTCTTCGGAGTCAGGTCGATTGCATGCAATCGGCTGTCAAAATATCAGGCCAACCAATGGCCAATCTCTTTGGGGTTCCTCGAGAACACCAGTTTCGACTTTCCTTTGACGTGAGTACACGTCAGGTTCCGCCGCGATTTATTTATTTATTTCGATATAAACACGTAACAGACTAAAATATAAAAGTGTTTACAGTATTACGTTTTTTTATTTGTTATGATGTAAGATGAGTGAAATCAGAGTTCAATATTTTGACCGTATGGTTTAATTGTGTTAAAAGCGAAAATGAATGGTAAAATGCACAGTGAAACCGGCGCTTTCTCATCTGACGACATGCGTGCCGAAATATTAAACCCTTTCGTTCACAAATTGGAGCTAGATAATACGTATGACAAAATAAAGGTATGGAGAAGTTTTTATTGCTTGCTTGTACTCAAAATAGCAACAAACGCATTGTGCTAATTTGTCTAAAGATTATACGAAGCATGAAGGCTCTTATGCGCAGGCTTGAAAACTGGTCTTCAGTGAAACAGGATGACTTTTTCATAATCAAATATTATGCTGACTTCGGGTTGTTTGTTGAAATAAAAGACAAATATTGCCTATACGTGATTCCAATTGAGGTGCTCAGAAATTTTGAAATAAATAACGCTCAAAAATGATAAGGGGGATTTTTCGATGACATTACTAGGTACTAGGTACAACATTAAATACTAAACCAACACGTAAAATAAGTGATTCACAAATCTGACGATTTGTATGCACTCTAAGTAGGAAACTACGCTGTGATTGCCAAATAAAACGGATGGCTGCCTGAGTGGCCTAATTTGGTGAGCCCAAAGATCCACAGAAACCTTGAAATGTCGCTGGACTGAATACCAATACAAAACAAACCTTGATAGATTCTTCACGCTGCATTGGATACGATGCTGAAAAAGTCCGAGCAACAAAAGCCAGTGACTTATTATGAGCTGGTTGGTCACAATTTTGCTTTCACTTTATCTCGTCTCTAATGCCCTAAGGCAAGAAAAGATGTAGGCAAATGCCTAGAGTAAGAAGTCCATAAAACATCTTTGAATTTTTTAAATAGCTATGTATCTTCTTGAGATAACACTTAGGTCTTTTCTATTTAAGGAAGAAGTAGATATAAAGATAAATTCTGCTGCAAAGATTTCATTTGATGTTTGCTTACGCTTTCAAAAAGCAGAAATAGTCGAACCTACTTACTTAATAACTATAGGTATTGTCAATTTTGTGATGTTTGTGTAACAATAGCTGACGAAGCAAGTGCCTATTTGATTTTTAGATTTATCATAGTAGATGCCTAGCCTATCTTTACAATTAATGCGATTATTTCTCATTGTTATGTTAGCTATCTTAGTTTCAAACTAGTAGGTATGTCATATGGTCTTTACAATGAATAATGATATTTACAGAGTAGGTGCCTACATTAAAACCTGTTTTCGATCACACAATCCTACGACCCAATATTGCACACGATTATAATAACAATCATCGTATTGTATGATTGTCAGCATGGCAGATAAGTCACCCTGTAAAGAAAATTTTGACAAACACAAAGTCATCGCACATCTGAAACTTGTATCATTATGCACGAATAGGTACCTACTCAAAAGGATTTAAATTCGGAACTAAAAATGAGCTTTGAGAGTCATACAATTTATTGCACTATATAATAAATGCCTAGTAATAACAAAAAAAGTGTGTGAAACCTATGAAGGTATGTATAGTAAGCAATACCGATCTTAGATTGTATCTTGAGCTGGCAGGGAAAGTTAAGTAGTAGGTACAACAATATGTACATGTATAATCATGTCATCATAGTTTACGCTAGATGAGACGTCAAAGGAAGATATGTAGATATCAGCACTTTAAATGAAGTGTGCATATAAAGTGAATTCACAATAAATTCCCCGACGACATGTGTTTAAGTTATTCCACTTTATCATGTGATAGGTACGTCTCAAATGATAAGGTTTTGATATTTTATAAACAAACTATTTCTACCTGTGCTACTACTTTGAGAAAAGACGAAACAATGATTTTTAGTTTCTAAATTATAAGAACACGTGTTTGGATGAATGATCGGCTTTGCTCGTGCCAATATCTAGCTAAGTAGGTATTTTTGTGCTAGTTGCACCATCACATTCCAATCAACAAATAGGAATGAGGAGTTTTTTGAATTGTATTACGAAAGCTCTTTCGCACCTATTCTTGTCATCGCAGTTATGTTTACAGTTTGACAATTAAGCTATGAAACTACTGGATGTTATCAGAGGTCTCTTACCTCAGTAAGAGACCTCTGATTATACTAATTTCCAGACAGAAGTTATGTCGACACTAAACATTATAACTAATCTTACTCGTACTTAACCAAATTTGTTAAATGTTAAGTTAATAAGTGAATATTCTTCAAGATTAAAGTTGCAGGAACAGGACTCTCATAAGAAAAACAAAAAATACAAAGAAAAATATGCAGTAGAAATAAGGAGACATCTATAACTTAACCACGATGTCTTTTTCTACGGGTCACTAAATGTCTGCTTTAAATTGTGGTAATAAACATATGTACCTGTTTTAAGAGGTACCAGGCTGATTATTTTGTCTGTGGATAACCGTGACGTGATCACTCACGATAAGCGTATGTCATGGAGAGAAAGTTTCCTCAGAGCCATTAGATTCAAATTCTGATACTACATAATAAATGTTATTAAAATTTATACACATAAAATTTGGCGGTGTTTTCTTTTTAATGTTAGTTTTAGTTCATTTGTCGAATTGAATCACATTTACGACAGTGTTTTAGCAAATAAACAAAAATCAAATTCATAAAAGCTCTGAAAAACTTTATTTGGAATTTGAAGATTGAATTTTCAAATTCCGATTTACACATTTCTTAAGAAACAAAATTACGATCTTCGTTCGTGTCAATGTCAATTCGCTCAAGTCCTAAATACGGTAATCAAATTTATGCCTACAGTAAGTGGCTACTTTTATTGGCGTATCGGTTACCATACTCTGACATTGAAGTCGTCGTTGAAGTTGCGTTTTGTGCAGCTGGTTGGGCATATTGGACATAAGAGATGTAGCATAGTTTTATCGACTCACACTAACATCCCCTGACTGAAACCCCACCACGCTTAGTAATGCCTATTGCCTACAGCCAGATTACAGTGACCCACCCCACCCCAGTTCGAAAGCGGTTCAGTAAAATAAAGAAAGATAAAAATCTTTCAGATCAACAAAATTACGATATTTTGGTGTTTTGAAAGTACTAATGATTTTCATATTTCCGAATGTTGGCGTATACAATCGGTATTATTAAAATAGAAATTACAATAATTGGAAAAAAGTTTATCAGATAAATGTAGTTTCAAAAAATTACAGGTAATATGATTATGAAGTTCGGTGACCTGAAGACCAGTTTAAAGATAATATATTGCTTGAAATATATATACTTACATACAGAAATGGCTGTGTTACACGAGTTTTTTGTTACAGACGGCGATATTCACAGTAATACTGCTTCCATTTAGAGTAATAGTCATCTGTTACTTAATAGTAACAGCCTGGTTCCTAGCATGTATAGGTCTTTATGGACTGAGTGAAGAAGATCTCAGAAGAAAACCCATGACAGGATGGAGAAGGTATTATTACAGACTTACTTAAATATAATTCTAATTTTATATTTATAGAGTTATTCAGAAAGCGTATCTGTATGAGGCTAAATATCAATGAACTTATACATTGAAACTAACGTGAGATACAGACATTATGTACTAAAAACGAACCGTCTCAGTTCGGGACCCTCCGCCGCGCGTCTCGCACTCGCCTTGAAAATGGGCTCCTGACGAGTCCGAAACTATAGTCGGCAATCCCGACGAAATAGCACGTGAGTGACCCGTTTTTAGTACATAATGAACTTATACACATTAATATGAATTAACAATTTTAACTGTAGGATTAACATTATGGTCCAGATCCCAAAGTAATCCCAAATGGGAAACTTGCACCCAATTTTATTATAATTATGGAAAGAACTCTGAAAAAAATTAACTTGTTAATTAAACCCAAAATCTCTTAAAGAAAAAATTGTTACAAAGTCACAATTTTTACCCCCGACCGACATCATATCAGCCACAAGAAGTCCACTGTTGGACATCGACCTACACTACACGTCGCTTTTAATACACTAAAGACTGGTGACGTTACATTATTTAGCATATTGTGGCTAAACATGGCCTCATAAAAAAGTAGTTATAATATATTAGGTTATTTATATCATGGTAATAGTTGTTATTTTGATTTTCATATTGTTGTAATAGATTTTCCCAACCAATATTAATGTATCGATAGCAAATTAGAAGCCTGCTAAATAGTCTTTACAATATCACAAACAAATATTCACTCTTTATGCGAATTCCCCCTGATTAAAAGGTGTTCTTTATTCTGAGCATATGAAACCCCTTCTGTGTCTGACATACTGCAAAGAGCTTCTTTCCATACTTGGCATGAATGAATTCTCATATAACTTTTTCCTTAATAGATAAAAATCCGTACCTGCACATTCTGATTAGATACTTTTGAGGACCTTTCATAATGTATACTAGTAAGAATATTTTCGTAACTGTATAACCAACGAGGACAATTAGTCTGCGATACTTCGCGTTGCTGCAAAAAAAACAGTTTTTGTAATTCTGACGGAATCTCGTCATTGAAAGTCCTTAGGCACTCGTTTCTTTACAGTTAACCCGATGAAGGCTACCGTTTTTGCTTACTAGTTGGCGCCACTGTTGAGTAAGGTCCCGAAAAGGTTTATATTACACGCATTCGAATAAAGTTTACATTTCACACTTATTTAATGTCTTTGTGTATAAACTGTATGACCTTATTACTTTAAGTTTTCCCAAATCGGGGAAAACACGTTATTCCTCTAAATCTCGGTTTCCGGGGTATTAGACCTATCAAATGTCATTTCAGAGACCTCACGCTACACTAGCGCATCTAGCAGAAAATTAACGCACGATGCCCTCATTTCATCAAAACTTTGGTAACGGTATATATCAAATCTGGATACCTCTTTGACAGACATTGCATGGCCATAGCCGTTATAACAATAACAATAAAACTTGGGATCTATTATGGTCCTTCAAAGTGATAGTAGATATGTGAGCATAATTTAAAAAAAAAAACGTTACTTTTTGGTCAATTATATTATAGTTACTTAGAGTTAATTAGATAGTTTTTTTACTCTTTAGGTTAATCGTGTCAATGCCAATGCAACGATTCGGCATTGATGTTATAATTTTACTTTAAAAATATGGAAGTGTACTAATCTTTTAATTACTTTTCATAATAATTTGCAACATTCAATGTCATCGGAAACTACAAAATACTTTTCTTTTAAATCGTTTTTTAGTAGCAGGTAATTATTAACATTTGAATAAACTAAAAACCGTGAAGTTTAACTAATTTAGTTTTCTTTTGTTCAGTTTTTTCTTTTTTTAGTAAGTAATTGTTTCATGGTTTAAGTAGCTACTTATTGCAACAGTTGATGATTGAATAGGGGCGAGGTTTGAATATTTTCAAGACAGAAGATTTTTGTATTAAATGTTGTTTAATAATTTACATCATCATCATCATCATCTCAGCGTCCCGGTTCCATCCTAATCTGTGGTATGCCGGAGTCCGGGGGTCCTCTATTGTGTGTGACAGAATTTTAGCCATAGTTGATGTGATTTGGCCAGGTTTCTACAGATGGCCGTCTGCCTGACGCCAGCCCTCCTTGGTATCATCCTCCTCATCATTTACACGTAAGATACCAAATGTGCTCCTGTAGTGGAGACTAAAAAAGGACCTGATGATGATGATGATGATACCAAATGTTGTCATAAGAACTCACATTGAACATAGCGTATTAGAAGCTAATTTTTAAACTCATGCTACTGTAATGTAGCTGCCACAGTTTAATTAAAAATAAAATACGTGCGTACGTTAACTTCTCTTAATACATACATAAAATAACAAACGCAGTCAGCAGTATAGGATCAAAATGCAACTAAGTACTTCACCAATTCCAATTTCCACTATAATGCATGTCAAACACTTGTAAATGTGGGACACTAGCTATTTCTTGTGACCTTGATGACGTGACAGAGCTCTCTAGGTCATCTGTATTGTGAAGCCGGATAGAGTGACATCGATTAGGAGAAAATATCAAGAGGGCGTAAGATTCAAGTACTTTACAGTAAAGTAGAAACATGACCTTGGAATAAGAATACTCTATTTATATGTGAATTACGGGTTACTCACGTACGAAGTCAGCTACAGTCCGACATGGAGGACGTGAGTAACCCGTAATTCACATATAAATAATGTTGTTATCTCGCGTTAGTTTTAATCAAATAAGAATACCCATTTAAATTTAAAAGTAACATCGGAGTATATATAATTTACCGGAAATTTCGGTAAATTACGGTTTAGTGGAAACTGGAATGTCATCCCTTCGTGACAATAACACACATAAATGTCACAAAAGGTGAAAAGTGAAAACGGAATTACTAAGCCTCCGATATTCGTTCGTCCGTCTGTCATAGTCACAAGCTAGTTATTGTTCTGAGGTAACAAGGCCGTATCTTTTGAACTGTAATAGACAGACACTTGAAATTTTCACAGTATGTGTAGGTAGGTATATCTATCTATGGCCGCTATAAATAAGACACATATAAAAGAAAAATATAGGGTTGAGTAACGTGTTTTTGGCACGTTTTTGGCCTAATTTCTCTAAGACCACAGATAATTAAGAACAACTATGTCTGTGTAAGAAAGAGTTTGGTTCAAGTTTGGTTAATCATAAAAGAGCGGCCGCATGGAAGATGTTTCTTGTGTGTGATTTGTCCTCAGGATTTGTCCCTGTATATTTATTTATTCATGCATACTTATATATCAGTGTCCCAATAAAAGACACATGGTGTTTTTACGTAAATGTTCTACGGTGGTCCAAAATGCTCCCCTTTGGATGTGTGTGAAACCCTTTTTTATTTCTGTCCGGGGGCCCCCCTAGGAAGGGGGGCCATGTTATTTTGCCAGCACTGCCACCCTATAGTTACGCCACTGACTGCAATACAAGCTAGAAAAAATGCATTAGATAGAAGCAAAATCCTAATCCTAACTAATATTATAAATGCGAAAGTGAGTTTGTTTGTTTGTTTGTTACGCTTTCACGCCGTAAGTACTGAACCGATCATCATGAAATTTTGCATACAAGTTCTATGGAGTACGGAGAAGGACATAGGCTACCTTTTATCCCGGGAAAAAGTACTCCCGAGGGATCGACATTAATGCGGGCGGAGCCGCGGGCGAAAGCTAGTAAAAAATAAATCGACACGATAGTTTTCGAGATACCTGGATCTAAATGTTTGGATAAACAGACAAAAAAAAGCACCCTCTGTAAAAATAAGAAACACATTCTTTGCGAACATTTTACTGTTATCTACTACTAGCTGTTGCCCGCGACTTCGCCCGCGGCAATTTCTGTTATTATCATTAATTCGTTTATTTCTTAGTATAGATGAATCATTTTCCCCCATTTTCAAAACATTTTTTATTGAAGCTTCGCTCCTATTGGTCGCAGCGTGATGTTTTATAGCCTAAATCCTTCCTCAATAAATGTACAATCCACACAAAAAGATTTTTGCAATTTGAACCAGTAGTTCCTGAGATTAGCGCGTTCAAACAAACAAACATACAAACAAACTCTTCAGCTTTATAATATTAGTATAGATGGATAGTAAGTCACTGACCTCGACAATCAAAACAGCAGATTTATCTACGTTAGAAAAAATAATTTTTTTGTTTGTATGGATAAGCTGAAACAAAAACTAGCACGTAGATTTCTTAAATTATTGCTACTAAGGCATTTACCGACCTATGGATAGCAGTCTTTACAATATTTGACCTCGACCGTAATGTAAGCAAGCGCAAATATAAATAAATAAAAAAATAAATACGAACAAATCACACAGATTGAGCTAGCCCCATATTGTAAGGGCTATGCTTATGTAAAGGCTACTACCACAAAAAGAGGCGGTACGAAGTTCGCGGGGTCGGCTAGTAGAAACAAATAGATACGCTCGATCGCTAACATAACGTGTTCCACAACATTATGTAAATTGAAATTGTATATAACATGAACTCAGAAAAAAAAAGAAAAGATAAAAATTTTAAAATCATACAAAGCCCTTCAGGCAAGTGGCCGACCAATACTATTGAAAAGAGTTTCTTTCGGCGTCTTCTTCTCTGCAGTGGTCGGTTCCGAAACTCTGGTAGTTTGTAGCTTTTGAACAATAATTAATAATTTGAATATAATTTGATAAGTATTATTTTAAATATGAATTGACGTGAAAAAGTGCTTGAAAAGGCCTGTTTTCTAAATAAATCTTTGAATAATGGTTTCTGATGTTTTCGCGATTGTTACACATTTAAATAAAATGACTTTAATACGGTATTATCAGTCTACCTGCGACCATGAAAACTGTAAAGTTTTCGAAACGTTAGGTGTAAAATTAATGTAATATACGCGATAATACCGCATTAAGGGCCCGTACTACCTCACACTGCTTTGCGTGATTGTCTGTAATATCAATAATAATTAAATACTTAATTTGAAATAAAAATGCAGCATAGTTCAGGACTAACTCTGGTAACTATCTGACTCAAAATCACGATTGCGTAAAATTTTCTCGACAGTAAAAAATTGCAAAGTGGCCTCCAAATCACGTCTAATTTACTCGGTATACAGCAGTATTAACCAAATACATTAAAATTAACCTTAAAACTTTTGATTATAATTGCATTACAGATAAGGCAGCCATCATGATTTTTTTTTCGAAAATCCCTTGATTATTCTTAAAAACGAAAATATCAAAGTAGCCAACGCGTTTAGACCATCAAATTCAAATTCAAAAACGTTTATTTAATATAGGTTATTTGGACACTTATTAATTGACATATATTTTCAACTGAGAATTGTTGACGTCAGAAATTTACTTATGGCTAAGTTTAATGCCGCTTCCAAAGCGGAGTGCAGAAGAAGCGGCAACAAACTGCACAGCGCATTTTCTCCAATCGACGTCAACTTACAATTTTAGTTTATCTTAAAAAATTAGGTATGTGGACTGAGTATACATCCGCTTTTGTACCGCCATGCCGTCTGGCCTATGGCGGACCGATAAAGTGATTTTATCAAAATCTTTGAATCTTTGATAAACATCCAAGTATTCACAACGAATGAAAGGAATGGAGTAGCAAGACCAAATGAATGAGAACCGCAGTATGTTGACGGCGTTGACTAGAAAGTAGTAATAGCGAGAGTGTTTGCTAGTACCTGCTGGCGTGACCCACATAGCAACACTCTGCGGCATATCAAAAACCGGCCAAGTGCGAGTCGGATCGGGCACGAAGGGTTCCGTACCGTTATCTCTGAATTCCCTCTAATATGGTTGAGTTCAACGATGGCTGATCCATGCGTCAACTCGTGAACGGGTGCTGCTAGGGGGGACAGGTCTGCTCGGCCTCTTTGAGACTACTGTGTATAATGTAAAATATTATCATTGCACACTCGATCGCTAACATAATATGTTCCAAAAAATAATAATGTACCTATATAATAAAAATTGTAATCATAAAATGAAAAAAAAATTATAAATGAAGAAATTAGATGATAAATCATAAAGATAGATGATAAAATAAAAAAGCCCTTCAGGCGAGTAGGCGACCAATACTGTTGAAAAGAGTTTCTTTTAGCGTTTCTTCTCTGCAGTGGTCGGTTCCGAAACGCTAGTAGTCTGTAGCTTTTGCACATTAAGTAATAATATAAATATGACTAAATTAGATCCTTTAAAATGTGATTTGACGTGAAAAAGTGCCTGCAAAGGCCTATTTTTCTGAATAAACGTTTTGAATTTTGAATTTTATGAAAACAAGCAAAAAAAATTACGTTTGTTGTATAGGAGCCCCCTTACATATTTATTTATTACATTTTTTTAGTTTTTGTTGTTATAGCGGCAACATAAATATATCATCTGTGAAAATTTCAACTGTCTAACTATCACGGTTACATAAGATACATCCTGGTGACAGGTGGACAGACAGACAGACAGACATACGGACAGACAGATAGTAATATGGCTTCGAGAAATATGGCTTTTTAGGGTCCCGTCTTTACCCTTTGGGTACGGAACCCTAAAAGCCATATTACTCGAGGTTATGAAGGGGTCATAGATATTTACACATTTAACTTATGTTAGTTAGTAAGTAATTGTACTTATTATGTAGTTAAACAAGGGTTGTTCAGTTCATCCTTATCCTTACTAATATTATAAATGCGAAAGTGAGTTTGTTTGTTACGCTTTCACGCCGTAACTACTATACCGATCGGCATGAAATTTTGCATACAAGTTCTCTGGAGTACGGAGAAGGACATAGGCTACCTTTTATCCCAAGAAAAAGTAATATTCCCGAGGGATCGACATTAACGCTAGTTATAAATAACTTTCAATAAATATGGCCTTTCATCACATTTTTTTAAATATTTTTTTTTCTTATCTTCTACTAGCTTTTGCCCGCGGCTCCGCCCGCGTCAATGCTGATCCCTCGGGAATAGTACTTTGTCCCGGGATAAAAGGTAGCCTATGTCCTTCTCCGTACTCCAGAGAACTTGTATGCAAAATTTCATGATGATCAGTTCAGTAGTTACGGTGTGAAAGCGTAACAAACAAACAAACAAACTCACTTTCGCATTTATAATATTAGTAAGGATAAGGATAACTTTCAGTAAATATGGCCTTTCATCACCCTTTTTTTTCATTATTAATGTATTTGTGTTATATTCTATTTTTCTTTTTTTTTATCTTATTTTATTGTGAATCGGATGGTGTTGTTGCCGGTGCCCCTGTGAGTCTCAGTGGTGGTAGCTGAAAATCAGTAGTTTGCTCTACAAGCAAACGCATCACTGAGCTATACCTTTTGTTATCGTTATGGCACACTAATAATAAAGCTTTTATCTAAAATCTATCTATCTAATCTAGGCAATCTTTTGATTTCATCAGGTACTCTATTTAATGTATGTTTACTTATGGTTGGGTACAATATGGGTATCTATCCGTACCAACTTCCGCTTCCGTTCGATCTCGTTTTGGTTCCATGGATGAATCAATCATTTTAAGATTAGTCTGGTTTTGCGAATAGTTTTAGATGATTTATATAATCATCATCATCATTTCGTGTAGGTGTCACGGTACATCGACCATGCACACCCTGGTGTCAGAGTTCTTCGGAACCGCCTCCTTAATTTATGTTTATATAATAGGCACGGTTGACAGAATGTGATTAGAAATTACATCCATTGTTTTTCATCTACATTTTAAGTAAAATCAAAATTTAATGCATATTATACCTCGATTTTATTTATGTAATATAGAACCAAAATTTTTCTTTTATTATATTATATATTCTATGGTCTTGTTTAGGTCATAATCCCTTTATCTGTCCATAAATTAGAATGAGACAGAGTAAATCGATCGATGGAAAAAGATCTTTTTCAGATTGACCTCTGTGTCTTGGATGTTTATCTATATAAGTATCTATTATAAAATATAGTATCATGGAGTTAGTATCCTTTGACACAAGTTCACAACTGTGGGGCCAACTCAATTTGTGTGATATGTCCTTAAATTTTATTTATTATTGCTATTTTCACATGCGATGAATAGTGATAGGGATAAAGAGACAGGTAATCCTGTTATTACTATTTGACGACCTCTGTGGCCTAGTGGACAACAGGCTGCCACAAAGGACGCTCCGAGTTCGATCCCCGGTCAGGTCAAGATGGAAAATAATATTTTTCAGATTGGCCAAGGTTTTGGATGTCTATTTATTTATACTTACATCTGTTATAAAATATAGTATCGTTGAGTTACTATCCTATAGCACAAGCCTCGAACTTACTTTGAGGCTAGCTCAATCTATGTGATTTGCCATATTATTTAATATCGATAATTTTCTCTCCAACTCTTCCAAGCTGGTCTGGGAGAAAAGAAAAAACGTACAATGCGCCAGCTGCTTCTCTTCCCGCGCAGATTGTAAAATCCGATCGAGGGATTGGGCTCCGAAATCTGCGGAATCATATCAATAGGCGATGCGGCTAGCAACCCATCATTATTTGATTCCGTTTTCCATCTACACGCCCTCCAACTTGCTAAATGTGGCCATAAGGTCTTATAGACCTACCCCGCAAGGGAAAAAGACGTGATACTATGTATGTGTCGATAATTTTCATTTCTGAATTCTATTATGTATAGCAAAATAAGGTATTACAGCAGCGACAGCGTACCTTTGCTATAAATAATTAAGAAGAAGGTTGATACCTTGGAGTTCCGCCATGACTGGCATTTTGGAGTTGATTGTGAAGCGAAGGAGTTCCAATCACATTTGACTGACTGGCATTCTATGCGCATGGAACCGGTTGGCGTAGCTAGTTTAGTTGGTCACTAGGGCTGCCAAACTACGAAACAATAAACATATAATAAAAGAGTAAAAAAAACTGTGTCTGTACATTGAAGATATATAGGGCGATGGAGACATACTAATAGAGTAGGAATTTAAAAAAAAAAAATTACCTTTGTTTGTCTGTCTGTTTATACACGCTAATCTCCGGAAATACTGGATTCGAATGAAACTTTCTTTTTTATATATCTATCAAGCCTGAGCAACATATAGAGTATAAATTATTTTGGAAACTAGAACAACTGATGCAGACATAATTATAGAATTATAAAAAAATACGAATTATTATAATACGCCGGAGTCATTAAGTCCACGCGAACGAAGTCGGAGGCATCAGCTAGTAAGTAATAAGTCCGGAAGCGTAACTGTGAACAAAACTGTCGCGAAATCTGGCACCAAAGTTCACAACATTGAAATTTTATCTTGACTATTTATATGATAGCAACACATCTGCCAAATAATGAAAAATAAATAAATAATATGATTTTCATGTACTTACATGTAGCATGTAGACTCTTTGCAGATAGGCGATAAGCCTAGCGTGAAAGAGAACCATACATACTCTGATTATTTGTACGTCTTTTTATTGAAATGTACACTTTAAGAATATAAATATTTGCTTTTTACTTGAATTTCATGAAATTACTTTTTTTTTTTAATAAATAAATATATACGGACAAATCACACAGATTGAGCTAGCCCCAAAGTAAGTTCGAGACTTGTGTTATGGGATACTAACTCAACGATACTATATTTTATGACACATACATATATAGATACACATCCAAGACCCAGGCCAATCTGAAAAAGATCATTTTCCATCTTGACCTGGCCGGGGATCGAACCCGGGTACTCTCGTGTCGCAGGCTGGCGTGTTGACCGCTGCGCCACGGAGCTAGCCAAAGCTTTTACTTTCACATTGAATTGGCTAAGTTACTGATTAAAAAAGTGTACATTTTAATTAAAAGACGTATAAGATTGTTTACATGTTTTTAAATACCTAAACAAACAGAGTATAGCAATGATTACAACATGGCAACACGATTCTGATGTTTGATTAGTTAAATATTATTTCTTGGTACAGTGCTACAAGAATCTTAACGAACGCATGTTGTAAAATGTTAAAATATTAATAACTGAGTCATCATCATTTCGAGTAGGTGTCACGGTCAATTGACCATGCACACCCTGGTGTCAGAGTTCTTCGGAACCGCCTCTCGGCCTCTGACGTGGTTCCTATAACGACTACCAGATGGCAGCCGGGACCACCGGCTTAACGTGCCTTCCGGAGCACGGAATCATCTTTATTATCAGACAATTAGGTGATTCAAGCCTGCAATAAACCAAACTAGAAACAACTAAATAAAGTATGCTTCCGGTGGGAATCGAACCCACGACCCCCGGGTCAACAGGCAAACGCCTTAACCGCTGGACCACGGAGGCTGTTTCATTACTGAGTTTTATTTTGTTAATAAAGCACGAAAAGCATGCTATAGTTACAAAAAGTTGTGCAAGAAAGATAGTGCAGCTGAAAGATTTTAGAGGCCTTTGACACTTACGTAATTTAGTTGATCAAAACTTTTAAATCTTTGATCAACTAATTTACGATGTAGTCATGTATACACAATACAAAAACATGTCTAAAATATCTACGTGATAGTTATCTGGGATAACAATGAAACACTTTTGTAAAATGAGACACATTTTTTAAAAATCTTTAAATAATTAATTTTAATCTTTAAATAATTAGAGCGAGACAGCTAACCAAATGTAAAGGCCTCTTAATTTGTGGGAAAAGGCCACGTGCGAGTCGGACTTGCGCACGAAGGGTTCCGTAATGGAAAGGCAAAAAAATAATGTCTGTTATATGAAAGTGACCTTAAATATTATTTTTTTAATGAAATTGTTTATTTTTAAGTAAATAATATAATAATTCAAGTCTACCTGTCGCCGTTATCAATATCAAATAAAAAAAATCACATTTCTTGTGAGGGCGACTTCTACCAGAAAAGTAAGTAGGTTAGGTTGGGTTATAACAGCGACCTTGTCAGAATCGACTTGCTATCCGAAAATAATGTTAGGTTAGGTTAGAACTGCGACCCCGTCAGAAACGACTTGCCACCAGAAAAGTTACTCAACCTAACTTGGTCGAGTTTGAACTGCGACCCCACCAGAAAGCGAATCGCCATCAGAAACAAGTAAAATTGTGTAATAATGTTTTTAACAGAAGTTAATTATGCGGCATATAATTTTTATGCATATAAATATTATGCCAATTAATATTATGCTTAGGTATAGTTAGTATCGTTACGAGTACATTATTCTTATAATAATTATTCGTAAACTCTTGTTATATCATGGCTTAAATATTTATTCTTATGGATAGGGAACCTGAAACCCCTCCGCCTCCGCAGGCCGAAACCCGCGCTCGCCTAGTTACTGAGGGATCGCTGAATCGCCTTGTCATTGGCAAGTCACGCGACTGTGTTTGTAATAAAGTACCTATTCAGCGTAGAAATATACGGTTACCCTTGAAGGCACGATTAAGTCTGACGGCTGATTACATTTGAGTGAACAAAAAATACCCATTTTATTTTAGTTTCCATAAGAAGAAGTCGTATTGCCAGTCTGTACCGTCCTTCAAAGATGTATCTAGAGTTCATTTATACTCGGTATACATAGTGAAATTTGGATCGTTTTGAATTCTTAAAGGGATGATTCAGCCCGTCGAGGTGAACAACTTTTCCTGTGAGACCAATGCTGAGGACTATTTTTTTATTGACATTCCCATAAATATTGATCGGGCGGCCGAACATTTTTGTATGGAAATATTCATTTATTTTGAGTTCTCAGCATTGGTCCCATAGGAAAAGTTGTTCATATCGACGGGCTGAATCATCCTTCAGGATTCAAAACGATCAAAATTTCACCATGTATATAAAACGATTTATTACATTTATAGGCGTCAGGGGTGTCGCCTCAAAATACTTGGCCGTTGGTTGTAGGTATGGCATCGGGTAAGCGCACCCAGCCTGTGAGTTATAGCCTAATACCTTCATTCCCTTCCTAAATCCAACAAATTCCTATCCTACCCTAGCTTGAAAATACCCCCGATGGGCAGCTGCGTTGGAAACACAATAAACCAAATGAAACTGCGGTCGCCAACTCGCCTGCAAAGCGGGGTGAGTATGGCAATATCCTTCAAAACAACAAAGAATCCTTGGGAGATGCCCTTGTCCAGCAGTGGACTTCCTACGACTGAAATGATGATAATGATGACACTTATATTATAAGGCTTTTAAAAAAATAAAGCAAAAATGTCGCCTCTATAAAATAAAAAGATATTGGTGACTGACAACCCTACTATACATAAGTGAACATTAATTGTACAGACGTCCGTTCTTTTGTCATAAGTGACTTTTAAAAGTTACATAAAATATAGTTTAGCACCTTACAATAGCTGCCATCAGTGAAAACTATTTAAAACTAGCTTTTGCTCGTGGCTCCCTCGAGAACGGTAAATGCAATAGCAATGGTTTTTTTTTTAAAAACGCCAATGCAATGGCAATGGCTTTTTTAAAAAAAAAACCATTGTATCTACAATCTTCAGTAGTTGCAATAGGTATCTATCATTGGAAATGGATTGATGACAATGAATTGGGATTTAAAAGGGAGTTAATAAAGAAGGGTTTTATTAATGTCAATGAATAACATTTCCTTGTAGGTGTATTTTATATTTATGTTATTCATCGTTTCCGCAAAGCCGTATTATTTCGTATAACTTTAAATAACAGAAACAAAATTAATTTATTTTTAAATATTATTTAGGCTTATGTTTTTAAAAATACGTCAGAATAGGTCAGAAAGCGCTTCCAGAATAGTTAGGTGAGAACTGAGATTCGACAGAAACGAGCTGTACTAGAAAATTAGGTTAGGTTGGGTTAGAACTGCAACCCCCGTCAGAAACGACTGGCTACCAGATCAAAGCGTCGTATCTACAATCTTCAATAGTTATCTATCATTAGAAAGGGATTTATTGATGACAATAAATTGGTATTAAAGATAATTAAGGCTAAAAGGTAAAGTATAGTAGGTAATTGGAAACGTAATTGGTAATGTAATTGGAAATGTAATTCGGGATTTCCATAGATTTACAAAACTGCGTGAGACTTCATTCTTCTATGGGGGATTTCTATGTCCCAAACTTCCAAACAAAAGATCTTTGGTTCCAAATAAGACATCGCATATGTCATCTGTTTAATGACAAAATGAATAGTGTGTAGGAAACTCAGAATAATTACTAAGTAGGACGTTTTAGAAATGTCATTGGTTTTTTTTGTTTAGTAGGCACTTACAATCAGTAGCTCTATCCTACGGTTAAGTAAATCTCTATAAATTTAATATTGGAAGTATTGATATCAACGCAAGATATTAAAATAGATCCAAGTTAATGTAGAACGAAGTAATTGACCGTCGGCCAACAAAAACAGAATTAAAACCAGTTCGAAAACGATTACCGAGCTGTATACTTTCATGCTTTCCGCAGTGCGTCAAGGATTTTCCTTTATATCCTTAACTCCAAATAAGTAATAATAATAAAATATGTTTATTTTTCTCCAAAACATATGTACATGATGAATACTGTCAGTATCCGTACTAATATTATAAATGCGAAAGTGAGTTTGTTTGTTACGCTTTCACGTTGTAACTACTGAACTGATCATCATGAAATTTTGCATACAAGACCTCTGGAGTACGGAGACGGACATAGGCTACCTTTTATCCCGGAAATAAGTACTATTCCCGAGGGATCGACATTAACGCGGGCGAAGCCGCGGGCGAAAGCTAGTCAGGGTATAAAGTTGACAGTATTCTGCAGCAAAGGCCATTTAATATACAAGTATAGCTGTAGATTTCTGTATTCTGAGATGTACGTTACCCAACGAGATAGGAACTTGCCACTATCTATAATTTTAGCGGAGGTACTTTACTAAATATACTTACCTAGTTATATATTTATCTTTTAAACTTTTCCCTTTGAAATCAGGGGATTTAGAAATCCCTTGCAAGAAAAAAAAGGTCATTTTATAAAACAAAATTGACTTCCCATAGAAAGACCAGCTGATCAGTGAATTTGACGAAGGCCCAAAATTTTTTTATATTTTTTTACCTTTATTCTTGAGTATCTGTATTTTATTGAGGATTCTAATTCTGACACCAGGGAATTCAAAATCACCCTGTATATACAAAGGAACGTTGGCCATCGTGGTTGCAATGACATATCGGGACCGTCACGTTGCTAACTCCCGGTAAAATACATACATTTAATACCACCTAGTACCCCTGAAATAAGCAATGTAGTTGAGTAGTTGAAGTTTCGTCCCATGAAATTGTCGTCCTAATCACAATGGGATGAAACACGCACAAAAAAGTATTGAGAATTCTGTCTACGATTCGTGCCTGCAGCAATATCTTATGTCAAAGTCAAGTCAAATATCATTTATCTATACATATAATAAAACAGTAAAAATATTTTGTCTGTACATTTAGAATTTTTGACTGAAATGGATAGAGGGACACTTAAAAAGAATAATAGAAAGCAAAAAAATTTTTTTTCGAATTTCTTGTCTGTCTGTCTGTCTGTCTGTCTGTCTGTCTGTCTGTCTGTATGTATGATCACGAATATCTCCGAAAATACTGAACCGATTTACTTCAAACTTTCACCAATTGCTTTGTTTTAACTTAGCAAAACATTTAAAGTTTATTTCATCAAAATCGGTTCATTAAAAAAAAAGTTATCGTCATTTGAATGAACTCAAGGCGTGAGTTTGCCTGCAAACATATAGCAAAAAAATAAAATAAAATAATAAGTGACATAAGAAAATTAAAATCCAAAGTCATTCATCATCATTATACGACAGCATTATACCTATCCATAGTAATCCATACTAAAAAAAAAGGAGAAGCTGACTGACTGACATATCAACGCAGGGCCTAAACTATAAGGGTTAGTAACTTGAAATTTTGCACAGGGGGTTCTTTTATAACGTAGGGGAGCACTAAGAAAGGATTTTTGGAAATTCATCTCCTAAGGGGGTCAAACGGGTTGCAAAGTTAGTATGAAACTTTGTCGTTTTTGAAATTTAAAAATGGAAGTTATTAGAATGAAATTCAGCACGAAGGTTTTTTACTGAAAGGCATGAAACACGAGTAAAATATTTTTCTCAAAAATCATTCCTTAAGGGGGTATAACGGGGATGCAAATTTAGTATGAAACTTTCCGTTTTTGAAGTTATTCAATTGAAATTCAATATTAAGGTGTTTCATTGAAAATCATGAACTAATGTATTCCGGGTAATTCTACTGTTTCTGAGAAATCGACACATACGCGGGCGGAGCCGCGGGCCAAAGGCAAACCTGACTTATATATCAATGCACAGCCGAAACTACTGTGCCCAGAAACTTGAAATTTGGCACAGGGGTTCTTTTTATGATGTAAATGAGCACTAAGAAAGGATTTTTAGAAAATCAAAGGGGTTGAAGTTTTATGGAATTTTCTCATTGCTGGACTTAGAAGTTTGAAAGTAGGTACACAAGTTCTCAATTAAAATTAATAAAGATCTGTTTAGGTGAACCAGACAACTTTCTCCCTTGAAGGGGTAAATGGGGGGGATTTTTTTTTTTATTTAGCCTTAGAAGTATGAAAATAAGTATATACGTTCTAGATTACAATTAAAAAAGATCTGTGTAGGTGAAATGTACAAAATTCCCCCCTTAAGGCATAAGGGGGGGGGGGGGGGGGATTGTATGGAAATTTTTACATTTCTGGACATAGAAGTACAAAAATAAGTATATATGTTTACATTACAATTAAAAAGATCTGTGTAGTTAAAATGGACGAAATTTCCCCTTGCAGGGGTAAAATAGGTGGAGTAAAGTTTGTATGCATTTTTTTTATTTACTTACATATATGACAATAATTTTCCCCCATAAGGGAAAAAAGCAGAGGGTTAAAAGGGAGGGTTTTGTATGGAATTTTTATCATTTCTACTGTTCCCAAGGGAACGACATTAACGCGGGCGGAGCCGCGGGCAACAGCTAGTTCATCATAAGATACTTAACATATCATTTGGTGAACGTTAACATTTATTTTACAACAAAATATTGTTGACGTTAATTTACTTAAAGCTAAGTTTAGAGCCGCTTCCAAAGCGGAGTGCAGAAGAAGCGGCAACAAACTGCACAGCGCATTTTCTCCAGCGTCAACTTACAATTCATAGTATATTACTTAAAACTACCTACTTAAATTATATATATGTTATGTTATATATTATATATATGTTATTTTTGGCATCAATAAAAACCTTGTATGTGCCTAATGAAATGAATTTGCCACTGTTTTGCTAAAATGTCAAACTTGGTCGACAGTAAACTCCGCTTCTCCATCCTATCCTTGACGCGGTTGGTGGTGGCGGCGGCTGGCTTCCACCGCGTCAAGATCCTCGGCCGGGAGCACCTCCCCCCGAGCCCCCGCGACGCCCCCGTCGTGGTCATGGCGCCACACTCGAGTTTCTTCGACGCAATCGCCATCGTCGTCCTGGGCGCTCCAAGTGTGGTCGCGAAGGCGGATACCGCGCGTCTTCCGTTTATTGGACGTAGGTTCTGACAAGAGCATTCTGAAGCGACAAGACAATAATACACGTGTAGGCATGTTATAATATCTGTTTATCTCTGTACCTCACTTATTGACGTCATTGAGCAGTGAGGCAGTGTAATTTCCCAAGTGTTTCGTTTACTGTACACTTATCCTCGACAAACTCTTGAAATGGTGACTCGTCAATGCGGACAACTTTTCCTATGAAACCAATGCTGAGAAGAAAGTTTTGACGTTGTTATACAAACCGAGGCAGCAGATTTCATTTGACCACGTACAAAGGCACGTACCGCTGGGTTCTGCCCAAACACAGAATGACGTTCTGTGTTCTGTGGGACACAGAATTCTGTAGGACACAGTGCATAGAATGTCATTCTGTGTTCTGTAATGCTGCTGACGCAACTCGGCCATTTGAACAACACTATAAAAGATGGAGAGGTACCGGTAAACAACTTGAACAAAGTGTGAGTAAGACTGACCCATATTACTTGTTGTTTTTACCAAATTGTTTGCCCGGTACTGCACATCATCAGCGAGGTACCCACCCCTGTAGACGCGATGTAGGCGGCTGTCGTCAATGCCCAACCACTGTATACAAAACTGTTTAGCCAGCCTGGCAATTTGTATGAATATGTAAATATTTTTTGAGTTTCCAGCATCAGGTATCGTAGGAAACGTGGTTCATATTAAAGGCTGAGTCACTTCAAGGCTTTGTCAAGGTACATTTGCACCTGGTATTGCAATTAAGTATGTTCTTATTAAATTAAGAATTAAGATAATGGTGAAAAAAATCCACGCGGGCTGCGTTTAAAACTAACCTAACCTGCAAGCAATAACGCATCAGCACCTCCTCTGGCGTTGCAGATGTCGATAGGCGACGGTGACCACTTTCCATCAGGTGGCTCGTCTGCTCGTTTGCCGGCAAATATACATAAATAAAAAGCATAATGCGTTTATGGGGAATGGGATATGGTGGAGATTTGACTTTTTTCCTGTGAAATCGAGTGAGTATCCTCTGAAATCTGCCGCCCCTAGGGCGCTGCCAACCCAAGGCTGCGGCTTATACGGCCTCTTGACAAATCCAGGACTGGCGGTAGCTCAATTGGCAGAATGTGTAAACTAAGGTCGCTGGTTCAAGCCCCGCCCGTGTGGAATTTTTTCTTCTTATTTCTTAATAAGAGAATATCAGACTAGCATTGTGAAGGCAAAAAATCCTTATAAAAATATTTCAATGCTCTACTCGATGAGTTAGATGCAAAGATATTTCCGTGTTTACGCAGAATTGCGTTTGTTTTAGTTAATTAAGTCCTTTTTCATCTAGAAAAAGTTCGTGTGAATAATGTTGATTTGTCTTGTTGCTTCAATAAATACATACGCATTTGAATTGATGATTTAAAAAAAGTTTTATTCAGTTTAACCTGTCCTGCCGGCCTATTAACTCAGTGTAGGTACAACGTTTTGATAGTCATTTCAAAATACATTGCGGCTTTTGTATGATTGAATATTTTTATAAGACATATAAAACGTAATGTATTTTGAGGTGATTATCAAAACGTTGTACACTTGCCTCCGCAAATGGGCTGGCTCGTGCTCGTGTATTATCCAATTACGCAAGGTAAACTTGCTGACTTAGCATCCAATTGAAACAAAAACAGATATGTATACTCATGTACGTACAGTCATGTGCCAGATTTTCTAAGCTGCCTAAATGCATCTGACATAGCCAGGAACAACGGCTTAACGTGCCTTCCGAAGCACGTACATTAAATGATTGGCTCATAATACAAGTTTGTCGCAAATATTACATTCCAGTTTATATCCAGCGTATGCTGGATTATTATTTAAATAGCCCTTGTTGCTTATAACCTACGGCGATCTTCAGAGAAATACTACTTGTATAAATATTAACAAATGCGTATATATTGAATGCCTTCTTGATATTGAATGTCGTTTCGTGTTAGCGTGTGGCTAGTCGTTTTTTGTCTTGCTATTTTTTTTTATTGCGTTTTTTGAAATTAGCGCTTGAAATTTGATACGTTTTTGAATATTTTAAACACATTTTTGATCCTATCTATCACCTGGCTTGATTAACGAAACAGAACACCAATTTTAAGGTATAGCACCTCAGCTTCGCTTAGATATTGTAAGTCGTTTCAGAGGAAGTGCGGAGGTCTGCTCGGCCTCTTTGAGACTACTGTGTATAATGTAAAATATTATCATTGCACACTCGTTCGCTAACATAATATGTTCCAAAAAATAATAATGTACCTATATAATAAAAATTGAAATCATAATTAGAAATGAAAAAAAATGATAAATGAAGAAATTAGATGATAAATGATAAAGATAGATGATAAAATAAAAAAGCCCTTCAGGCGAGTAGGCGATCAATACTGATGAAAAGAGTTTCTTTTGGCGTTTCTTCTCTGCAGTGGTCGGTTCCGAAACGCTAGTAGTCTGTAGCTTTTGCACATTAAGTAATAATATAAATATGACTAAATTAGATCCTTTAAAATGTGATTTGACGTGAAAAAGTGCCTGCAAAGGCCTATTTTCTTAATAAACGTTTTGATTTTGATTTTGAGTTTAGTCAGTCTTTTTAAGAATTTGTGCGGATTGATTGTAATAAATAATTGCCTTGATATTCACTTAATTAAAGCCATGAAGTATAACTTGATTGCCAAAAGGTGTGCACAAAAGAGATGACCTTAGGCTGATTTCAGTGTGACACCGGCGAGTCGCCGTTGACCAAAGCGTTTCAACAGCTCGCGCTTGAACGGCGTGCACTGTGAAACGAGTTTTGATATCGGGCATTACGATGCAATGAATATTGTACTCTGTATTAGTCACCATTTGGAAAAATATAATAACAGGATGAGCTGTTTATTTTCTATGAAAAATAGTGCTACAGCGACGTCGTAAACCATTGTAAATTGATTATTGAGCGCGTGCTTCGGCAGCGCTGCTGGCGGCGCGCGTCTCACAAACGGCGCGTTTAAACTGCGTGACTATGAGACGTCACTTGGCCGATATTTTGTGTATTTTTCTTATGATTTGTGTTTTATTAGAGATTGTGCCAAGATTTGAATGCAGGTCGATTTTGAACTTTCTCAATAGGTAACTTATTGATTAAGCTGTAGTTATGCTTGCTTTGTCTTTGTAGTTAGCGTTCCTCGTTTTAGCCCTTTTTAAGGCAACGGGAATATTTTTCCCACCAATTTTTTTTCGTAGGTTCTTGGAAAAATATTCCTGTAAGTTTTAAAAAGTGTTAACAGCCCTTGTGCACGAATCACGATACAGCGTTTTCGATGTAGTTCGAGATATTACCGTGTTCCAGTTTAATTTAACTAGTTTCTGGTAGTGCTTACACTAAAAGTTTCATAAAACACCGGAGCATGTAGATATTTGTTGATTTCTTATGTATTAATTACGTTCATTAATTGATACAATGTTTTACAAATGTGGAATATTTTTATGCATTTATGTACAGGGTGTAAACATATGAACAGCGATGCGATCTATTATTAAATGTATATATAATGTTTATATAAAAATGAATCCCTATTTCCCTTGGTCACGGCATCACGTGTGAACGCGACCAATTTGCCTTCAAAAATTATTTTTTGTCTTGTTTGTTTTTCTCAGGAGAAGGTTCTTATAAAATAAAATATTAGGAAAATTCTAGGAAATTAGGAAAAGATCTTATCAACTTTTTAAGTGTAACCTCGTCAGTCGTTTGACAGTTGGCGTCTATCTGCCGGTCTATTTGCTAACTCAGTGTACAACGTTTTGATAGTCACTTCAAAATACATTGCAGCTTTCGTATATTGTCTATTTATATTTAAAATATATAAAACGTAATGTATTTTGAAGTGACTATCATCATCATCATTTCGAGTAGGTGACATGGTCAGTCGACCATGCACACCCTGGTGTCAGAGTTCCTCGGAACCGCCTTTCGACCTCTGACGTGGTTCCTTTAACGACTACCAGATGGCAGCCGGTACCAACGACTTAACATGCCTACCGAAGCACGGAATCATCTTTATTATCAGACAATCAGGTGATTCAAGCCTGAAATGTCCTAACCAAACTGGAAACAACTAAACAAAGTATGCTTCCGATTGGGAATCGAACCAGGACCCCCGGGTCTACAGGCAATCGCCTTAGCCACTAGACCACGGAGGCACGGAGGCAAACAATGATAGTATTCGTAACCGAAGGAGATTGGTCAATCTCACAATTGAGGTAGGTCTTATATGGGCCTGGGCTCTGTCTAACCAGTATGTAGGTGAGGATATGTTACGAGTACAAAGGGAAAGTTGTTCATATACATACATACATATTATCACGTCTTTATCTCTTACGGGGTAGACAGAGCCTAAGGTCATAAGACCAAAAGGCCACGTTTAGCATGTTGGTGAGACTAAAGGTGGAAAACGGAATCAAAATAGTAATGAATGGGTTGCTAGCTGCATCGCATCAATGCTATGATTCTTGAGATTTTCGCTCATTCCCTTGACTGGCTTCTACGGTCTGCGCAGGAAGAGAAGCAGCTGGTACATTCTAAGTTTTTTCTTTTCTCCCAGACCAGCATGGAAGTTGTTCAAAGTCATCAATACGTCCCTCTCCGGGAATACGAATATTGATCTTGTTTGTTTTTCGTGTGTGTGTGTGTGAGGCCAACACTGGTGTCAGGTATTTTTAAGCTAAAGTCATCTGATCTATGTCCAATTTCACTTGAGTTTTAATTTAAATTGATAAATTAAAAACGTGAGTATGAAAAATTCAATTTACTTGATATTCTCTATAGAAAACGCTAATTTCATAGTTAAGACCCAATATAAGAAGAAGAAAGAAAGAAAGAAAATACTCTTTCATGCACGATTATCATAAGAGAAAAAAAAATATGTTAGGGACTAAAAAAAAGTAATAATAATAGGTACAAAGGCGGACTGATCGCTATGCAATTTCTTCCAGGCAACCTTTAACTTAGGGTAGGATCAATATAGAAGAAATCTAATTAGAGCGGCGCAGTAAATAGAAGAAAATATATATATAGAAGCAAACTCCATATACAACTTTATATAAATATAAATAAATATATGGGGAGGGACAAATCACAGAGAACTCGTGTCGTTCGTACTCGTGAGATATTAACTCAACGATACTATATTGTATAATAGATACTTAATTATATTCATATTCATTTATTCACTCAATTTATACCTATACTAGCTGTTGCCCGCGACTTCGTCCGCGGCAATTTTTGTTATTATGATGAATTAGTGTTTTTCTTAGTATAGATGAATAATTTTCCCCCGTTTTCAAAACATTTTTCATCGATGCTTCGCTTCTATTGGTTGCAGCGTGATGTTTTATAGCCTAAAGCCTTCCTCAATAAATGGACTATCCAACACAAAAAGAATTTTCCAATTTGAACCAGTAGTTTCTAAGATTAGCGCGTTCAAACAAACAATAAAACAAACTTTTCAGCTTTATAATATTACTAGCTTTCGCCCGGACAATATTTTTTTTTTTTTGACCAACTTTTCCTATGGGACCAATGCTGGGAACTAAAAAAAAATTTCGTCATTTCCAGAGTTCCGCCGCCCGGCCAGTTTGTATGGGAAGGTCGAATTTTTTTTTGAGTTCCCAGCATTGGTCCCATAGGAAAAGTTGTTCATTTTGATGGGCTGAGTCACCCCTTTAAGTAAATGTCGAGGGTACTGTTACACGCTGTATAGCATTCACATAATGTTTGTCTTATACATTAGGTCTTATAACTATTTATAAATACACCTGTTCTGGCATTGTAAAATGTGTTAATACATAAATCATAAGTTGTTTAAATAATAAAACTGTATTACATATATTTTCATTAAAAAAAATGTCAAAAAGAAATATCTAGATGGACAGAACTGTCTTTAAGACTGTACTGCACGAAATTGTGAAAATTGACGTGTTTTCAAATCACTAGTACTATGCGCTGAATTAATTAAATAAATCAAAAGTATTTGTATAAGTTAGGTCGATCCTTAAATAAGATTAAAAATAATTCTCACATGACAATATTTATATTTACATTTCGGTGGTCGCCCCCTAACTTATTTTTTTTTTATAATAATATAAATATGAAAATATTAAGAATTTTCATCATTTTTCCTAATCGCCTAATGGTTCTGCACAGGCTAATGGCTTGCGCAGTAGTGACGTTTTACGTTCGCGCGGGACCCGCTTAAGTAATGAAATTCTAAAATAGTCAAAAATAAAACAATCTTAGAAATTAAATGTCAAAAATAGTCTTAGTTCTTACACAGATTAACCAAGACCCAGTCAATCAATCAATCGGAGAAAAATCATTTTTTTTTATAAGGCGGCAATTGAGCATGCATTTCACCTGATGGTAAGTGACCAGCGCTGCCCATGGACAACCGCAACACCAGGGTGTAACAGGAGCGTTACCGGCCTTTCAAGGAGTTGGGGAAAGGACATGTATAAATAAATAAATATATACGGACAAATCACACAGATTGAGCTAGCCCCAAAGTAAGTTCGAGACTTGTGTTATGGGATACTAACTCAACGATATTATATTTTATAACAAATAGGTACATATATATTTACACATCCAAGACCCAGGCCAAACTGAAAAAGATCATTTTCCATCTTGACCTGGCCGGGGATCGAACCCGGTCACTCCGTGTCGCAGGCTGGCGTGTTGACCGCTGCGCCACGGAGATAGTCTGTGTGGTGGGTGAGGAAATGGGGGAAGGATGGGCCTCCGGCTCTCTCACTCACCGAACAAAGTATAGAAGCGGTAAAGCTCCTACTCAAACGTCGATTTTCTGTGAGAATGTGGTACTTCAAAAATGAATTTTGCCGGGACCGTGGCTCTACCACAAGTAAAAACATTTTCCATCATGACCTGGCCGGGTCGAAAGATCCCGCAGCCCTGCGATTTAAAATCACTTGATGCACTGCTGACCCATGACAGAGGATGTCAAATTTATATAAAAAAAATACATACTTACGAATAACGTTATATTCGAGAATATTATTTCAGAATTTATTAACCTTCTTATGCAATTAACAGGATGTTCGTATTTTGCAACATTCGCGAGGTGTTATACAGTTACTCGTCGTTTATGATATAGAGGGGGATGTTAAAGAGGTCAATGACTTTTTAGCTACCATTGTATTAGTATAGAAGTTTCAACTTTTACTCATCCAAATCATAGGATACGTAGGCATAGAGTTTACATTAAATTTTAATTTAATAGCGCGATTGTTTCCACGCTGGACCAGTTGTAGGTACCTCTCGTAGAGAGTAGATAGTACTATATTCCTTGAGTTGTACAGTCAGATACTATGTACTAAGTACCTGACGAGGCCCTCTACCTACATTTTGTATTTTCTCTTAAACTAAAAATAATATTAATATTATTTTTTGAGCCGTTCGGGGTGGAGAGTGGACCACTTGAAAGAGGGCTGGCAATTTTCTAGGACAAAGAATAAGCATTGCAGTCCAACGTGGCAATGCTGTCAACCTACCGCGTGACAGCGAACTGCGGGACATTTTTTATTTATAATGGTTCATAATCATAATCAGGTCTTTTTAGCCTCCACTGCAGGAGCATGACCCTCTCTGCACTACCGGAGCCATACTTGGCCAGAGCAGACAGAGGATTTGGCCTACACTTTCCTCGCTGGCCAGACGGGTTGGAAAGGTCTCATTGATGTTTATGAGCTTTGTTTAGCTTGTATTTCCTAAGTCGCCTCTTACGACCTCCATGGGAAGAGGAGTGGTATTCTCTCTGCCGGAAACCACACGGCTAATTTATAATGGTTGTTTTTAGGTAAATAGGTTATTTTATTATTAGTTAGGTTTATTTATAAGTAGTATAATATATATGTTTTTAAAGTACTTAAATTAAAGCCAAATATAATATTAACATGAAAATGTATGTACAGAAAGTCTTTATTAATGAATATTAATTTTCGTGTTATCTATATTTATGTGTGTTAGATATATCTGAAAGTTTAAGAGAAATTTCAAGATATAGGTAGTGGGCCTGGTCAGATATCTCGGTATCTGATTGTACCATTGATAAGTACTTTGCCTAGATTACGATTTATGCAAATCGCTTACAAACCAATCTTTTCTATTTATTCTAGGGCCCTGAAACCGCTAATATGTTTCATCGGGAAAATGTCATATTTGGCGGGGGGCATGGCCATCACCATCCGGGGGCGCCAGGCGACGCGCCAGGAGGCCCCCATCCTGGTGGTCGCGCCCCACTCCTCCTTCCTCGACAGTTGCATAGTCTATGCCACCAAGATGTCTTCTGTCATCGTCAGGAAAGAAAGCATGGACAATTATGTTGGAAGTACGTGAGTTTCACCTTTCTCGGTGGAGGAAATTGAAATGGGTGTAGGGATTGGTGATTTGGGAAAGATACATATTAGTCTAAGATACGACTATAGAACGACGTTTACTGAACTGGTTAAGGATGAAAAGTATTCTATATTAAACTAGCTTTTGTATATAAATAGGGGATGAAAGTTTCATACAAAATTTCATCCCCTATTTTATCCCCTTTGGGGTAGAATTGATCAAAATCCATTCTTAGCAGATGCCTACGTCATAACATCTACCTGCACGCCGAATGTCAGCCCGATCCATCCAGTGGTTTGGGCTGTGCGTTGATAGATCACTATGTCAGTCAGTCACCTTTGAGTTATATATATTTAGATTAAATATGTTAAAATGTATATTTAATAAGATATTTATTAACATTTAATTTAATATAAAATACTTTTTATCCATTAGCCAGTTCGGTGAAGGTCGATCTATACTCGGATCCTATACTATATATATTTATTTGTTAAACATAACCTTTGCGTGTCAATGTATAGATTTAATTTGGTGCTTGGGTATTTCGGTATTGGTTGATTTTGGTTTAATTATTTTGAAATATGTTTTGGGTGGTGGTGGATTTGTTTCAAATTGTTGTATTTGTAGTTTTGTCAGAAATTAATAAGTTATTAGCACATCTAACGTACGCACACACTATATCGACAGTGTTTGATTCCGTTTTCCATCTACACGCCCCTCCAACATGCCAAATGTGGCCATGATGTCTTATAGACGACTTTTTCCCTTGCGGGCTAGACAGAGGCTCTGTCTACCGTGAAAAGACGTGATATTATGTTTGTGTGTATGTTTATTAAAACACACGACAATGTGTATTAAAATTGTAGACAGGGTTATTTGAAAAACACTTAACCTCGCAGGACTTTATAGATAACATATAAACTGCGTTTTTTCTACGACTTTTGATCATTTGTTAGATTGTACTTTCATACAAAAATAAATATTCATTTAATTTTCCGATTGATTATCAGCAACTCTACTCGCATCGCAGAGAAAGATTACGCGCGAGCGTCGCGACGTGCTTTCACTTGTTCTGTTGTCAGTTGACTAGCTCCGTGGCGCAGCGGTCAACACGCCTGCCTGCTACACGGAGTGACCGGGTTTGATCCCCGGCCAGGTCAAGATGGAAAATGATCTTTTTCAGATTGGCCTGGGTCTTGGATGTGTATCTATATATGTATTTGTAAAATATAGTATCGTTGAGTTAGTGTCCCATAACACAAGTCTCGAACTTACTTTGGGGCTAGCTCAGTCTGTGTGATTTGTCCGTATATATTTATATATTTATTTATTATTATTATTTATTACTTACATAGACTTACAAAAGTCACGACAGGACATTAAAAACTAGAAAAATCATTTTATATAATTTATTGAGATATGTCAGAACTCGTAGAAGATTTTTCGTTGTTTTTTATGATGTTAGCTATCTAGTGCTTCGAAGTTATTATAGTCCGGTCAAATTAGACCAAAAAAGAAGTATGAAAATACATAAATTCCTGTGAAGCTGAAAATGAGTAAATTTATTTAAAACATAATTGAAAGTACGGCACTTGCAAAAAAATTTAAGGTTAAAAAATGGGTTTTCGCGATTTTCACCGAAACGGTAAATTTTATTACAAAATTACCCTAAACAAAAATTGAAGATCATAAAATTATCTTAAAAAAATATATACTTTTTTCCTAAGTGCCACCGTTTCTGAGATACGATTCAATAAGTTGTAATCTTCGCAATATGCATAAGTACGCCATGTATTTACTTTTGGATCTTTTACTCGTGGAAACTGTATCGGAGCAAAATCATTAATCAGAGCTTTGTTAGATCATAATCTATACTATACTAATATTATAAAGCTGAAGAGTTTGTTTGTTTGTTTGAACGCGCTAATCTCAGGAACTACTGGTTCAAATTGGAAAATTCTTTTAGTGTTGGATAGTCCATTAATTGAGTAAGGCTTTAGGCTATAAAACATCACTCTGCGACCAATTGGAGCGAAGCATCAATAAAAAATGTTTTGAAATCGGGGAAAAAATATTCATCTATACTAATTAATCATAATAACAGAAATTGCCGCGGACGAAGTCGCGGGCAATAGCTAGTATGTACATATATTATGATCTAACAAAGCTCTGATTCATCCAAAAGCCAGTGTATACTCGATAACAAAGCAGTTTACAATTTCAATTCCATTACGGGGAATAGAAGCAAATACATTTCACCCAAAACATTGTGGATGATTGGAAAAGGTGTGGTTTCGTAAAAGGGTAGACTTTTTATGGTGCTGAAAGGAACAGTTTTATTAGAACACAGAGATTTGTGCAAATTTGGATGAACATAGGATTTTGCCATTTTTATTGAAAAAAAAAAATAATGGTCAAAGTCAAAGTCAAAGATTTTTATTCAAAATTGGATACATGTATCTCTTTTTGAACGTCATATTTTTATTTCTTATATATTTTTTAATATATGCAAAATTGAAATACTACTAGCGTTTCGGAACGACCACTGGTGAGAAGAATACGCCGAAAGAAACTCAATACAGACTTGGTCCCTACGTGCCTGAAGGGCTCTGAATACATTGTTAACATTAAACACAATTTTTCATACTATAGATTAAATTGTTAACTTTAAATAAATTTATATAAATTTCCACGCATTTTTATCAGTTCTATAATCATCAATGCAGTAATAAGCCTTTTTTATTAACTGGTTTTATACAATCGCTTTGAACTTAAGTAAAGGCAGACCTAATATTTCTGCAGGAATTTTATTATAGAAGCATACTCCTAGACCCAGAAATGAATCCATAGTTTTCTGCAATCGCAATACTGGTGTAGCTAATTTATTTTTAATTATCGTGTTTCGGTCATGGATATCACTATTTTTCTTATATAAATCAAGATTATAGCGCACAAACATAATATTCGCAAATATGTACCGAGAAGGTAAAGTTAAAATATTTATATCTTTGAACAATTCTCTAAGAAATTCTCTAGCACCACGTTTATATATAGATCTAATAGCGCGTTTGTTTGTTTGCGTTTGGTTGTCTGTAAAGTCGGTTTACAGACGATAATTTTACGTGCTAACGGTAGAAGACTTTTTTGTGCCTGCAGACGGCGGTCGTCAAAAAGTATTTACTATTTTGGTTGGTAAGTTTTTCCATCTATACGTTTTTACTTATAATATTTTGAACTGTGCCGCCATTTTCGTGGTCTGCTTCGTCTGTATCGATAAACACGCGCGTCTATACAAACGCGCGTTTGAATTCTATAGGTGTGTAAAGGCAGCAAAGGTCTATATGTTGCGTCTGACTCGCGTGCGTATCGCGTCTGTACAGTTAAACGCGCGCTTAAAAAAGGT
This sequence comes from Elegia similella, assembly GCA_947532085.1. NCBI lineage: Eukaryota > Metazoa > Arthropoda > Insecta > Lepidoptera > Pyralidae > Elegia > Elegia similella. The sequence goes on from OX383939.1 coordinate 2,697,558, forward strand.
GGTGTGCACAGACCCTAACTTACTGATAAATAAACTAACGTATGACGTCACAATCATTAAAAGCAAATGAATCAAATTTCCAGCTCTGTTTTTCTGAATATCAAAAGAACAGACGGTTAGTACAACTGTCTTTTCTTAAGGTATACCTTTAGAAATGTGACATGTCTTGAATGTACCTAGCCATTTCTTTGTAAACGTATTCACATTCACAAGTCAAGGTTTTGTCGCTTTAGAAACGCATCATTCACACGCCACGAAAAGCCTATTGGCCTTAACAACCTTTTGAAACCAACAAATAAGACTAATCCGGAACTACATACATAGCGTAATACCCCTAGCAACAACGTACAAAAAGACAAAGCGACGCGCGTTGAAAGGGTTAGTTGAAAGGCGAATCGGTTCTTGTTTGAAATAACTCTTTATTTAAATGGGGTAACGTGATGGATTGGATAGCTACGTTTTCTTTTGTGTTGTAAACAAAACTTGCGTGAATAGCTTAAAAGCTTTTGTACCTAAATTCAAATTCAGAACGTTTATTCAATATAGGTTTCTCTGAACACTTATTAATTGTCATATTTCACTTCTCAACAATTGTTGACGTCAAAAATTTACTTATGGCTAAGTTTAATGCCGCTTCCAAAGCGGAGTGCAGAAGAAGCGGCAACAAACTGCACAGCGCATTTTCTCCAAGGACGACAACTCACAATTTTTGAAAACATTAGAAATTAGGTATGTGGACTGAGTATACATTGGTTTATTTAAATGTCATGTCAAAGAAACACATTTTACAATATATATTCTATCTAGGTATTTGTTAGATATACCTTGTATAAGATGGGTTTACCCATCTTTCAATTTTATTTTAATTTCATAATTTCTTTACTTATGAATATATCTTAAAATAATCAATCTTAATAATTTATTTGCAAACGTTCAGTAAATAAAAGTCTTTTAGCATCGAGAGTACGTTGTATGAAACCTGCACGCAGGTATGCAAATATTCAATTGAAATGTCAAAAAAATAAAAAAAATATCCTTACTCTCATATTACAAATGCGAAAGTGAGTTTTGTTTGTTTGTATGCTACGGCGCACGCCGTAACTACTAAACCGATCTTCATGAAATTTTTCAGACAAGTTCTCTGGAGTACGGAGAAGGACATAGGCTACCTTTTATCCCGGGAAAAAGTACTATTCCCGAGGGATCGACATTGACGCGGGCGGAGCCGCGGGCGAAACCTAGTTCAATAATAATATAATACAATTTTCAATACAAATTATAAATTAATTTTAAGATATTTCCGTTTTCACATCTTATTTTACTTTTATGATTATCTTTCCTACTTTTTTTTCTCGCCTTTACCCTGTTATTTACTTGTATATATCGTTTCGACGAACAATAGGCTAGTTTCCTAAAAAAATATAATTAGTCCGTCAGTTAGATATTCAAAAAATATTTAGGTATTTTTTCTTTTGTCGATTAAACAAAAAATTATAAAGATATAGCCCTTTGAAATTCCGTGTGACGTCATAGTTTGCTACGATTTCTAGCAAACTTTGTGGTCACGAGCCCCCTCCTGAACTTTGACGCGCTTATTTTAATTATTTATTGTTCATTTGACAAAAGAAAAAATACGTGTCCAATATTTTTTGATTATCTAACTGACCGACTAATTGTTATGTTATTATTACGACCCAGGAAACTAGCCTATTCCACAACCGAAAAATATCAACTGTAGTACATTGGTAAAATACCCAATTCGTTATTCATCAATTATCATAGTAGATCTGATCATTCAATGTTGCGCGAGTTTCTTTAGAAATCTGTGTGATGATAATATCGAAAAATTATTGCTTATGCGAAGAAACTGTGAAACAAACATTTCTCCAATTCCTCCTTGCTTTAGTTAGAAGACACTTTAAGTAGTTTGTTCAGGCTGCCATCATTAGATGATAATCATTAAGCTGTGTCAGCTGCCTTTAGGCAGCTTTTTAAATTGTCAGAGTGTCCCATACCATTACTTATACGCCTGAAAAGGTTAAGAGCTGAGGTAACCCCTCCCACAATGTCTTCACAGGCAAATTTGTTAGTAATTTATCAAAGTCAGGAGTTGAGAAAGTTGGTTGTTCTTACGTAGGTATCACGGCAATTTTGAATGCAATAACTTTCGTTGGTATGGTTTGGTGTTATTATAACCTAAACCTCTCCACTCAGTCTATGGCCCACCTTTTTCTCCCAACTGCCCTACTTCTTGTACAAATGAAGATCTTAACGAAGCCAACGACAAGGCAGTCAGTGTGGCCAAATATTGGTCAAAATACACTTGAATATAGCCATCATTTTAGGCTACCTAGCTAGTAACCGTTTTTCTTCCACGCTGGTCTGGGAGGAAAGAAAAAATGTAGAGTGTACGAGCTGCTTCTCTTCTCGCGCAGATCGCGTAGCCTGAAATACAGGATGATTTTCATCCTAGTTCAGGCTCACGTAAGGGCAGTTCATATGACCCTAAATGTATTTATAATATATATTATATTGAATTATATAGATAGACTAGCACCGTGGCGCAGCGGTCAACACGCGAGCCTGCGACACGGAGTGACCGGGTTCGATCCCCGGCCAGGTCAAGATGGAAAATGATCTTTCTCAGATTGGCCTGGGTCTTGGATGTGTATCTATACTTATATGTATTTGTTATAAAATATAGTATCGTTGAGTTAGTATCCCATAACACAAGTCTCGAACTTACTTTGGGGCTAGCTCAATCTTTGTAATTTGTCCGTATATATTTATTTATTGTAAAATGTGTTTCTATTATTTGAATAAAGAATTTATTATTATTAATTATGGATTTATAGATCGTAAAAGCCGATCGAAGGAATGGACAAATCTGACGAATCATATTAGTAGGCGATGCGGCTAGCAACCCATTACTGCTTTGATTCCGTTATCCATCTAACGCCCAACAACATGCTAAAGGTGGCTTTTAGGTCTTAAAGACCTGGGCTCTGTCTACCCCGCAAGGGAAAAAGACGTGATACTATTATATGTATGTACCCTGTAACCAATGGCGTGTGTCAAAGGCTGTGCGTGTCGGCTTTATAGAGTCAATTGAATAACAAGCCTCATGAGAAATTAATTAGAGAAAGGAAGCCTACTAATCCATCAATTACAATAATTTGAATTTAGGTTGACTGGGAGAGAAAGCCATACATATTATCACGTCTACATCCCTTACGGGGTGACAGAGCCTAAGGCTATAAGAACCGAAAGACCTTTATTCTTCTATGATGGTCTGGGAGGAAGGAAAAACCGTCCAAGTGCGAGTCGCCGTTTTTTCTTTATCTGTGCTATAAGACGTTGCTTCGTACCAAATTTAAACATTCTGAGTTCATAGGAAGTACTCTGTAGGTTTTGATTCCCTTGCAAATGTTAAAAAAACTCGTAAATTTCCGGAATAACCAGTTGTATCTTTTGATTGCGTTGGCTTAGAAGTTTGATTTTTTCACAGCTCCAAATCTAAGTATTTGATATGAATTTCAGCTTGATACCTTTACGCGTTCCTGAGAAAAAGGGTCTTGACATACCGACAGACAGACGGACAACCAAGTGATCCTATAAGGGTTTCCTTTTTTTCCTTTTGAGGTATGGAACCCTAAAAACGTAGAATAAATAAATAAATAATGGGCCGGAAGTTTTTAACGAACGACGTTTGAGTAGAAGCTTTACCGCTTCTATGCTTCGTTCGGTAAGTGACAGAGCCGGAAGCGTCATCAGGTGGGCCGTATGCCTGTTTGCCTACTAAGTGCTATAAATAAAAAAGAAAAAATCATGGTCTTTGGGTCTTATAGCTTTAGAGTCTACCCCATAAGTGATAAAGACACGATAATATGTATAAACTAGGCTTCAGTGGGAACATTACTTTTATCCGGGATAAAGTGTACACTATGTCCCTCTTCGTACCCCAGACAGTAGGTACGCGAAATTTCACGACGATCGGTTCAGTAATAGGCCGTGGAGGCGAAACAAACAAACAAACTCTCGTTTCGTCGTAGAGCCGTAGATATTTAGGTTTACATTACCTACTTAAGAACATAACGCGATGACCGTTAATATGAAGGGTTGACCATTTGTGCGTGTCGGTCATTGAAACCAAGCCCATTATTGGAAATAAATCAGGGAAAGCAACCTTACCCAACACACCCATCAATCATAAATAATTAAGAGTAGTAAAAGTCAAAACGTTTAAGTTGATTGTTAATATTATTTTCCTTTGATCGCTGAAGTGTTGGCCACTTACACGACCACTTACACTTACACGAAAAACAAAACATTTCATACTAGCTTTTACTGGCTGCTTCGCTCGTGTGCGGTTTCCTTTCGACCATCTTAAATTTTAGGATAAAGTAAAACCCATTTAGTAATTAATTTCTAACCGTTTAATTTTAGATGTGAAGAACAGAAAAAAAAGATATTAATCCATCATTTGATCATTTGAATACGTGTTTTTCTTACTAAATGCATATATGTAAAAGTAACTTTATCTGTCTTGCTTCAAGCATTGAACCAATTTGGATAAAATTTGGTAAGGAGGTAGTTTGAGTCCCGGGGAAGGACATAGGGTACCCTATGTATGTGGCACAGTAGAATATTATACTACTGTTTAATTGCGGGAAATTCTACTGTGCCTGAGGGATCGACGCTGGCAGAGCCGCGGGCAAAAGCTAGTTAATTTTAAATTGGTGGTACCGAACCCTTCGTGTTCGATTCCGACTCGCACTTAGCAGGTTTTATTATAATTTAAACATTGATTAGTACTATTACCTATTCTGTGGCATTGAGGAAAGCTGAAGATGGCGGAATTAACATTTGTATGAAAACCGACCTTCCAAAGCTTGTTTGCATTTGAAAGCAACGTTATGGCTGCTTTTCAATTTCATGAAACCGTGCTAATCAAATTTAATAAAGAATGAACAAAAACATGCTTGAGGAACTAATTTCGTTGAAAGACAGATTTACAAATTATTTTTGTTAGCTATAACGTGTTAATTAAAAATCGGCCAATTGCGAGTCTGACTTGGTCGATTTGACGTCACATGGATTCTATACCATTATTTATACAACCAAAAAACAGCTAAATAATAATGTTTGTTGTGTAAGAGCACCCTAAAATATTTACTTAATTTTATTATTTACTAGCTGTTGCCCGCGGCATAAAAGAAATCTTTTATTATGATTAATTAGTATAGATAAATATTTTTTCCCCGATTTCAATAAATTTTTTATTGATGCTTCGCTCCTATTGGTCGCAGCGTGATGTTTTATAGCCTAAAACCTTCCTCAATACTATCCAACACAAAAATAATTTTCCAATTTGAACCAGTAGTTCTTCAAACAAACAAACAAACTCTTCAGCTTTATAATATTAGTATATATTTTTATAGTGAATGTACAATAAATATTCTGTGAATATTTCAAGCGTCTGCCTGTTGTTGTTAATATCGAACAAAACACGGCAAAAAGTACGTTTGTTGAATGGGTTAGTACTTAAATATATTCTGTTTTGAGTACTTGTTGTTAAATCGGCAACAGAAACATCATCTATGAAAATGTCAATTCTCTAGCTATCACGGTTAATGTATCTCATAGCCTGGATAGACAGAGCATAAAAACTGCCATGAATTATGATGACATACTTGATGAACAACGGCTTAACGTACCTTCCAACGCTCCTAATACAAGGCTTAACTTTAATAATAAATTAATAAATAAGAAATAAAATAAATAAAGAGAATAATAAATAAATAAAAAAAAAAAAATTCAGACTTTTTTTTTATAGTCCATATTACGAGTACTTGTTACAGATATGTCAGTCATTCTCTCATTTAATCATTATAATTCACATATATGTTCGTAAAAGCCTGGTTATAGACAGAGCATAAAAACTGCCATGAATTATGATGACATACTTGATGAACAACGGCTTAACGTACCTTCCAACGCTCCTAATACAAGGCTTAACTTTAATAATAAATAAATAAATAAGAAATAAAATAAATAAAGAGAATAATAAATAAATAAAAAAAAAAAATTTCAGACTTTTTTTTATAGTCCATATTACGAGTACTTGTTACAGATATGTCAGTCATTCTCTCATTTAATCATTATAATTCACATATATGTTCGTCAAAGATAACTTATTTAATTAATTATATAACTTACTTATCTATGTGAACATGTGAGGACATAGAGTTGAAATCCAATGCTTCCACACTGGTCCTTCAAACTTCTTAGCAATAATGCCCATGACACTATTAGGACTATCTCGGACTAACGGATATACCGATATACTAAATATCGGTATTGTGATACATTCAAATACCATTAATATCGCTCGAGCTCTATATAGGGCTTCGCATCACCTGTAAGTCTAGACAAGGTCGCACACGGAAGGCTGCTAGGACTGTCGCGCACTGTGACATTATGGCTTATTTAAACAAGCTGACTGGCAAATCACGTGCCATACTTCTTTCTTCTTCTTCTTTCTCAGCCCGTGTTCACCCATTGTTGAGTATAGGCCTCTTCATGGCTTTTCCACTGTGTCATACTTAAGGACTACATAATAAAAATAGTAAATTCCCTACTAATATTATAAACTCTTTCAAGTCTCTCTTTGGAAGTATCCGACTGGTCAGAGGTGGCACAGAATAGGGAAGAATGGCGCACTTTAATGTCGGAGGCCAAGATCCACTTCGGGTCGCTGAGCCAGCGAAGTAAGTAAGTATAATATTATAAATGCGAAAGTGAGTTTGTTTGTTTGTTACGCTTTCACGCCGTAATCGGTTCAGTAGACCGATCATCATGAAATTTCGCATACAAGTTCTCTGGAGTGTGGAGAAGGACATAGGCTACCTTTTATCCCGGGAAAAAGTACTATCCCCGAGGGATCAACATTACCGCGGGCGGAGCCGCGGGCGAAAGCTAGTAATAAATATATACGGACAAATCACACAGATGGAGCTAGCCCCAAAGTAAGTTCGAGACTTGTGTTATGGGATACTAACTCAACGATACTATTATTTTATAACAAATACATACATAGATACACATCCAAGACCCAGGCCAATCTGAAAAAGATCATTTTCCATCTTGACCTGGCCGGGGATCGAACTCGGGCACCCTCGTGTCGCAGGCTGGCGTGTTGACCGCTGCGCCACAGAGTAAATAATGATCACACGTAACGTCAAAAAATATAAACCCAACAAAATTACAATGAAAAATTTAATCCAATTAGATTGCAACGTAGAATTGAGTACCCTTTCAATATGTAACGTTATTAGTCAGCTTGTTTGTACACATTGAATTTCGAACCCGCTGGCAAAGGTAGACAATAAAAACAGGATCACGGGAACATGTCCAAGTCTAGTAATATGTGACTGTCAAGGCGATGTATGGGTGATGTTTTTTACGATTATCTCGCGGGCTAACGCCTCTTTTTTTTTTAAACAATAGCTTGTAAACTGTGGATCTCGATAACGTCTTTAACTTCAATGATTTTCTCATCCCCAGAAAACTTATCCGAGCAAAGCTCGGTTTACCAGGTATAAAGTACTTATGGAAGACTTTCCTGCAGCTTATGGATTATTATGCCAGTTAATCGTTCACTAAGCTTCAACCTTTCAATGTGCGGCAGCGCTTACTGCCCTGCGGAAACTTATATAACTGGTCGATATTTATGAGAAGAAAAAATTGGTAGTCAAAGTCAAAGATTTTTATTCAAAATTGGATACATGTATCTCTTTTTGAACGTCATATTTGTATTTGTTATATTTTGTTTAATTTATGCAAAATCGAAATACTACACTAGCGTTTCGGAACGACCACTGCACCGGTGAGAAGAATACGCCGAAAGAAACTCAATCCAGACAGAGGTTGTCTGTAACGTCGATTAACGGACGATAATTTTACGTGATAACGGTGGAAGAGAGATAGATATGTGACAAGCCGAACGCTTCCGATAGATGCGTCACAAGCCGAACGTTTAGGCCGGGCAGATCGTGCCTCTTTCGCTTGTTCCGCGCTCTTGCACGCAGAACGTGACAGATTTCGTGCGTGAAGCCGCCATTCATCGATTTATTATGAGACGTTATCAAAATGTTAATAGACTAACGACAATAAATTAGCAATTACAGACATGCAAACCTTTGTAAATTTTCCAGAAGCATCGAACGGCGTGAATATTTTGCACTACGCATTATGCATTATGCTGTAATTTAATTATATACTGTATAATGTACGTATTATGCTGTAATTTCTTACATTTGTATCACGGTAGCGAACTATGTACATTCTTATTGTAAACTAGCTTTCGCCCGCGGCTCCGCCCGCGTCAATGTCGATCCCTCGGGAATAGTACTTTTTCCCGGGATAAGGTAGCCTATGTCTTTCTCGGTACTGCAGAGAACTTGTATGCAAAATTTTATGATGATCGGTTCAGTAGTTATGGCGTGAAAGCGTAACAAACAAACAAACAAACTCACTTTCGCATTTATAATATTAGTAAGGATGCTGTGTGCGCTAATAATTGGCACTTACATATAAAACCATGTAGGCATCCTATTTGTAACATTTGAGTTTAATGTACTATAAGTAATGCTGTAAGCGTGCCTTATTAATAAACTAGCTTTCGCCCGCGCCTCCGCCCGCGTCAATGTCGATCCCTCGGGAATAGTACTTTTTCCCGGGATGAAACGTAGCCTATGTCCTTCTCTGTACTCCAGAGAACTTGTATGCAAAATTTCATGATGATCGGTTCAGTAGTTACGGCGTGAAAGCGTAACAAACAAACAAACAAACTCACTTTCGCATTTATAATATTAGTAAGGATAAGGATAAAAAATAAATACCTAAATATGCATAAAAGATTGCCGTAATGCTGTTATCGTTTCTAAGGGATAAATAAATTCCCTCTTGAAACGTGTCTCTTAATTCTGAATTGAATTTCAGAGAAGCGCCTCTATACCTGTTAAATTTGTAAATTACTTCCTTATTAATTTACGAACCTTTTTATATATTTCAGTCAGTGCTGTAGCTTCCTAGCGTAGACTATGTCGATATCAGTCTGGTTCCCTTAAATCTGGCTACAGATTTTAAAATATTGAAAACATCACATCATTAAACGTCCTTGTTCACTGATGGTCTACTTAACATAATGAGAGAATGACTGACATACCTGTACCTGTAACACTTAATATGGACTATAAAAAGTCTGAAATAAAGATATTTATTTATTACTAGCTTTCGCCCGCGGCTCCGCCCGCGTCTATGTCGGTCCCTCGGGAACAGTACTTTTTCCCGGGATAAAAGGTATCCTATGTCCTTCTTCGTACCCCAGAGAACTTGTATGCAAAATTTCATTATGATCGGTTCAGTAGTTACGGCGTGAAAGTGTAACAAACAAACAAACAAATAAACAAACAAACAAACTCACTTTCGCATTTATAATATTAGTTAGGATAACCTAAACTTGGGGATAGTTACAGGAAGCGAGGTAGGCCTAGGAAGCGTCGGATTGACAAGTTTTGAAAAGAAATGGTCGATAGAAGCCCAAAATATGTTAATAAATGAACGGAAAGACCCAGCAGCATATGTTAGTAAACAATATATCGTTCGGGTGGCCTGTAGCCCAGAGGCTACCGCCGTATTAGCCGTATCAGTGATGCGGTCACTGATACGGCTGATACGGCGGTAGCTACGCTCCTCATTTCATCATCATCATCATCAGGTCCTTCTCAGTCTCTACTACAGGAGCACGACGCTCTCTGTACTACTAGGGCCATACTTGGCCAGAGCAGCCAGAGGACTTGGCCTACACTCTCCACGCTGGCCAGACGGGTTGGAGAGGAGAGCCCCTCATTTCAATACACTAGTATTTCTCTTCAATAATACCGTGGGTAAGGTATTTTCACATTCTTTAGGCTAGATACTTTCAGTCTAAGGCATCTGAAATTGATCTGAAATTGATTGTCAATAGCTTTGCGATATATCATGTAATGATTGTAGACGGGAATATGGCATTAATGGATTACTGATGTGTAACTTACATTTTTATGCCCTTGGTCACTTTTCCTAGTGTGAACCAGGCAAAGCTGTGCCTGCCTACAGGGCCGTAGACAGGGGGGGGAGATATGGGTGACGTGTGAATCTTTGGAATTTAAAAATTCTAGTCTATTCATTTCAAAATTCTTTATTGTGGAGCATAGGTTACATCATAGAGATAGGTGTTATATTTTAAGTTTTAAAGATACACTATGTCCTACCTAAATTACCTAAAATATCGCCTAAGTATTACATTGATTTGTCATATTACTACATAATTGATCCTTATTTAACGTCAATTGTTTTAATATTTTTTTACAAATGCAATGGATATACTTATAATATTATGAGTGAAAATTATTGTGCGCACTTGCTCGCGCGTGTAACGTTTGAACATTAGTAGGTTGACCTATCTGAATCGTGAAACTCGCGTGCTCCGCTAGCGTTAGTGTTAAAAATACGGCTGCGTAACTTTGTGATACACATACGGAAATATGTGTATCGCAAAGGCCGCTGGTTTACCCCAATTCAAGATGTGGCTAGCCTCGGCCTGGCACTGTTCATCCCCCCTGCCCCCTAATACAAATCCTGGCTACGCCACTGCCTGCCTATGTTAAAAAACTCTAGTGTTACTTAACGATATTAATGATCCTATTGACATCGCACAAGCCCGCCCCGACCCCTTTTTGGCTCCGAATAGCCAGAGGAATCCCACTATCCGAACCCCTCGCACTCGCCACCGGAACAGAATGCGTTTAGTAGGATTAGCTCCGATCACTGATGACTGCCCGGCCCGGTCCCGGGTGACTTGCACCCAGGATAGGCCCTTCTGGCAACGAAGCTTTTGCCATTGTTTCTCAGATTGGCCCTTCAGGCTTCGCATGCACGTATACGCGACCCATTAGGCAATATGAGAGTTTCCTGTCTCTCCAAGTTTTGCGCACACAGGCAACGCCCAAAGCGGAGGTCCGTCCCTCCTTGGGGCTTTGGTGATGTTGTCTATAAAGGTTTAGGGCACTCTGCCCTCGCCTCAAACTCCCGGTGTAATAGCGAAAGGTCACTTGGAGCTTACTACATAGTAATTTAAAAAAAAAACCATCAAGCTCTTAAAGATATACTATAAAAGCTATAAAAAGGAAATCGTTTGTGCAGATATAAGTAGGTAATTATAGCATGCAGAATGATAACTGTATGTTACTTAAGGCGTTACAATCACTCCGTTATTACAACAGATATGTAGTAATTACCTTGCCCATCGTTTGATGCGATTTTGAATTTTATTGTGATAGAAATAGGGGTAACAATAACACGCAGTCAGAAAATGTCATTTGATGCAATGATTTGCTAATTTTCTCTTTTCATTGTCAGTTCTCATTAGAAATGAACTTGAATGGAAAATTGTCTAATATTTTTTTACGGTTCCGAACCCAAAATGTGTTAATGGGACTATTACTGAGCCTCATCTGTCCGTCTGTCTTGGAGAATGTATCTTTTGAACAGTTTGCACCTAATCTTTCGACATAGAACGGTTACAGTCATCAAACATGTGTAATGTACAAGTTTCACTATTGGTCAATGGACGTATAAAATTTATCGTAGGTCTATTCCTACTGCCGAATGGTTTTTAACATAAAAAAAATCAATAGTTAAAGATTTTTATTCAAAATCGGATACATGTATCTCTTTTTGAACGTTATATTTTTATTTCTTATTTTTTTATAAAAGAAGATTCGAAGTTTAAGGGTTTACGAGCTTTTTGACAGAGCGAGCACCTTTTTGTTTATAACTTGGGTTAAAATTAGAGATGGCGGTAACTATTCGGTATCCGGCTTATCCGGTTTTATTATCCGTTTGGATACCAGATTAAAAATAACCACAAAATATATAATTTAGGTAAGTTTTTTTTATTTCATACAATCAGAGATCATGATTTTTTAATTATACAATTTATACTCATACTGCACAAAGGCTAAATTATGGTTAATGAATACGTCACTAAATCTGATAAAGAAGTATTAAAAATAATTTTATAAAACTTAAATGCACGTCTAATGTAGAAACTAGAGATACGCCGCATATTTGTTCAGTATGCGGCGTATTCGACATCTTTTTCACTATATGTATTCGGCCGAATTATTCGGTTTTGGTGTCAAATATATTCAGTTCGAATATTCATATCACCGTCCAAGTACTGCGCCCTGTTTCACTGCGAGAAATAACACAACTACACAAAGTGCACTTAACTTTTGTTTCGTCATCTCCAATTTTGTCAAAAAAGTGCCAATCCTTCTTTTACGCTTATTCATATTGCAAACATAATAAAGTTAATATTATCAATACTTTTGTAATAATAAGCATGTTTTTTTTGTAACAAAATCGTGCGATGTTTTGAAGCAAAATGACAGCGCGGTGTGCGCGTGTGGCGGGCGGTGAGGTACGGCTGCTCGCTCTACATCTTTTTTTTATTTCTTGCTTACATGTACATGATCATACATAATAGATGGTGGTAAATATTGTGTTAGTAAGTACATGGACCGTTGCGAAGTCTTATTATTGACTAAAACATAATATTCTAATTTGTCAAGTTGTCATCTAACCAGCAGCGTACATGTTAGAACCTGTCTACGCGGCATAACAATGAAATGGTAAACCGAATAATTAGGCCGAATATCCGGTACGGTAAAGGTTAAACCGAACACTATTCGGTATTCGGTTATTCGGTGAAACCATTATTCGACCCATCTCTAATAATAACTTCAAAAGATCGCATAAATTAAATGGTCCTGTTATATTTATTTGCAAAACTTAACAACACGCTTTGACGGTTTCGTAGCAAAAGTTGTTCGCACTGAATACTTTGTCCTCTCGGCTCGATACTTGTGAACTTATGACCTTTCGTTGTGTAACGTATGTTTATATCCTCATTACATAACAGTAGCTGTCACTGTCGCATCAAGACAACATCAAGTAAACACTCCGATCGACTTTCTACTTTCTTATGGTTTGAGGAAGCCTTGTTTGATATTGTTGGCTTGAATTAAAGTCATCATCATTTTCTTTAACGACTACCAGATGGCAGCCGCGACCAACGGCTTAACGTGCCTTCCGAAGCACGGAATCATCTTTATTATCAGACAATCAGGTTAGTCAAGCCTGCAATGTCCTAACCAAACTGGAAACAACAAAACAAAGTACGCTTCCCGTGGAAATCGAACCCACGACCCTCGGGTCTACAGGCAAACGCCTTAACCACTGGACCACGGAGGCAGGAGGAATTGAAGTAACTCATGATGATTTAAAAAATAATAATTTTAATAGAGAACTGTTAAAAAAAAGCCTTTTATTATGGGTGCTAATTAAACAGGATTCTTTTTAATAGCATTATCCGCCGCTAAAAATATATGTTGCCTTCTAAATTACTAAGTCAGCCACAATTAACTAGCATCTAAATAATACCATCTTAGCCACTAGTTATCTTCTATGTAAGCCACTCTAAATACAACTCAGCATGATGGTTATTATGTAGCATCTAAATTTGTTACTTGCATTCTAACAGTAAACTTCTAAAATAGTAATATTTGACATCAAAAAATATATTTATTTGGCTTCTATTTTTTTAACTCAGCATGTTTAAAATGTAACTTATCCCAAAATAATTGATCGTCAATATTTAGCTAAAATTGTCATCAAATAGTATATTATGGCCACTAATATTACCAGTAGCTATTGAGGAGATACAAAATAAGACTTTATTTTTGAAAAAAATGTTTATTAAATTACCATAATTTTACTAATAGTAATAGTAGGAGAGCTGGTACAAATTTTTGGGCAAGTATTTGAAGCAAGCTGAAAACTTGTCACATACCTCTCCTATTATACCCTAACACGGAACTGTAGACCTGACTGGTTAGTGTTAAATAGCGGGGCTAAATCAACCCCTAATTATTTGGCAGCGTGGCAGGTAGAAAGTCCCACCAAAATAGTACCCAGTTAAAATTTCAACCTGCCTCAAATTGATTTTTTATATTTTTTTGTAAATTTTTTTGCACGCTGGTATAGTTAAAACCCCGACTAAATCGTCTGGCTTATATTTTTTATACATAAAACATAAAAAATGCATATTGCCACAAATATATATATTTTTGGTAATGAAAAAAGAATATAAAAAAAATTAGGGGTTGATTTAGTCCCGCTGCTCACCAGCCAGGTCTGTAGTTCCGTGTTGAGGTAGAGGTATGTGACAATTTTTCAACTTGCTTCAAATACCTACCTACCCAAAAATTGGTACCAGCTCTCCTGCCTATCGATACATGAAACACGCCATATCATGTAGTGGCTATTTTTACGATAAAAGAATATATGTATTATTTTACATGCTAAGTTATAATAAATGATGCTGACTGTCGAAGCTTTAATTATATTTTTTTGAGGACATAGTTTTGATGCTGTAAAAAGGAAAATGGTGACGAAATATAAAATCCGTGGCCGAGTTAGTAAATTAGGTGGCAACGTATAAATAAGAAGGACAAGTCATAATAATTGATGATCTTTATTTGACGCTTTCTATAGAATATTTAGTTGGCGGTGTAAAAAAGACGAATTAGTTTATTAGAGGCTATGTCATTTTCCCGTTGCTTAGTTATGAAATTAGAAGTTTGCTCACGTGGCCAATAAATAATTTTGTGGCTTGATTTATTATTTCCCTTTTATTATTACCTGTAGTAACTACTATAGTATTTGAGTTTTAAGCAGAATTGAAGACTGAATGAGCAAAAATTACTCTTAACTATCGATTCCTATTGAAATGGACTCAACTCTTTATAATCATAAACATATTCATGGTTATATATGTCTTATCTGAGCGTCTTTTTTTTACTACATGTTGGATTAGGCATTTGTCTCCCATCTCACCTGATGGTAAGTGACGATGAAGACGAGGATGTTACATGGATGTGTATCTATATATGTATTTGTTATAAAATATAGTATCGTTGAGTTAGTATCCCATAACACAAGTCTCGAACTTACTTTGGGGCTAGCTCAATCTGTGTGAATTGTCCGTATATATTTATTTATTTATTTATTTATGCCTATCCAAGAGATACCCATTTATTCTACTTTTGAATGTCCCGGTACTGTACTTGTCTGGGAATATAGAAGCAGGCAGTTCATTCCACACCTTAGCTACTAGAATCACAAAGGAACTGTCAAAGCGTTTAGTTCGACTTTTTGGTATTCCAACGATAAAATGGTGAAATTTCTGTCTGCGCCTCGTAGTCCGATGGAGGAATGCGTCTTTCCCGGTTGCATCCTCAGTTGTGATGCTTCGGAATCTGGGGTGCTATTATCTAACTGTTTTTACGGTTGTGTTCTCAGCTTTGATGCTTTGGAATCTGGGATCCTATTATCTAAGCGTTTTCACGGTTGTGTTCTCAGCTTTGATGCTTTGGAATCTGGGATCCTATTATCTAAGCGTTTTCACGGTTGTGTTCTCAGCTTTGATGCTTTGGAATCTGGGATCCTATTATCTAAGCGTTTTCACGGTTGTGTTCTCAGCGTTGATGCTTTGGAATCTAGGATCCTATTATCTAAGCGTTTTGACAGTTGTGTTCTCAGATTTGATGCTTTGGAATCTAGGATCCTATTATCTAAGCGTTTTGACAGTTGTGTTCTCAGCTTTGATGCTTTGGAATCTAGGATCCTATTATCTAAGCGTTTTGACAGTTGTGTTCTCAGCTTTGATGCTTCGGAATCTGGGATCCTATTATCTAAGCGTTTTCACGGTTGTGTTCTCAGCTTTGATGCTTCGGAATCTGGGGTGCTATTATCTAAGCGTTTTCACGTTTGTGTTCTCAGCTTTGATGCTTTGGAATCTGGGGTCCTAATATGTAAGCGTTTTCACGTTTGTATTCTCAGCTTTGATGCTTCGGAATCTGGGGTCCTATTATCTAAGCGTTTTCACGGTTGTGTTCTCAGCTTTGATGCTTCGGAATCTGGGGTTCTATTATCGAAGCGTTTTCACGTTTGTGTTCTCAGCTTTGATGCTTTGGAATCTGGGGTTCTATTATCGAAGCGTTTTCACGTTTGTGTTCTCAGCTTTGATGCTTTGGAATCTGGGGTCCGATATGACAGCGTTATGCTGTCTGCCGTCAACCCTTCTAGGGTAGCTCTAGAATCGCATAAACGCGTACCTCGCAGTCCACGTGTCGCAGATTGGCATGCGGGTCGTCTTAACCATATTGGGCGACCGGGTGCGAAAGGTCCTGGTGCCTCTTGAGACTGACTTGATTGTCGTCGCCATCGTCCTGCATCGTCATGAATGAAGTATCCATAGTAGGTAATAGTAAAAAAAAACCGGCCAATTGCGAGTTGGACTCGCGCATGTCTGTTGTATAAGAGCCCCCCTTTAATATTAATTTTATTTTTATTTACTTATTTATTTTTAAACTGAATATATAACTAAATATTCTGTGAACATTTCAAGCGTCTACCTGTTGCCTTTATCAATATCGAGCAGAAACAAGCAAGAAAATTTGTTGTATGGGAGCCCTTAAATATTTATTTTATTATATTTTTTAGTATTTGTTGTTACAGCGGCAACATCATCTGTGAAAATTTCAACTGTCTGACTATCACGGTTCATGAGATAAAGCCTGGTGACAGACAGACGGACAACGGAGCGATATTAATAGGGTCCCGTTTTAACCCTTTGGGTACGGAACCCTAAAAAGGAAGGAATATAAGATCGGTGCAATCAGTGTAACAAAAGGTGAAGATTTAGCGTTACGCTGGACTAGGGGTATCCCAAGCTAGGTATATCTGAGACACAAAATCGAAAATGAGAAAAATGTAGAAGAATTTTTCATAAATATAGTATCGTTGAGTTAGTATCCCACGGGACAATATCACAACCTACTGCAGGAAAAGACAATATAACTGGAAAGCTAACTAAATCTGTATGATTTCTCCCTAATATAAATTTACTAATACCATAGACTAATTGGCAATAGACCATTGCGCACGAATCAAAAATAATGATTTCACAGCAGACGAGCAGATTTCTCTTCATCTATCTACAAAGAAAGTTGAAAGTCAATTGTTGTTTGCTATGACACTCATACCATACCACACTACCTTCTGGAGTTCCATTTTTGAACTGGTAGAATAGATCCTCCACTTGTCAGCATTCGGTTCGCACTCACATATTATGAATAAAATTAACAAGTGGTCCTGATTTTATGTATTTTTGAATATAACAGTTCTAAGTACAGAATAATTGAATGAAAAGCAAAAATTAAATATATTAACAAAATTCCACAGACAATTGTGGCAAAAATGCTAGGAGGTACAGAAGAAAAATACTTTGATATGTTGTTTATCGTTGCCATTCCGTTTTTTTTATTTCACTCGCTTTTATGTATTTAGCTGTTTATTTCGTGGCCTTTTGTTGACAACTTTCCCTTTTGAATATAATTATAATTATTAAAATAAATTTATATGTCCGTAAAACCTACACAATAAACTTCGAGCATATATCAAGAAAACTTAAATTGTTTAAATTGAATGAAGTTTAGGTATGTCAGAGTTAAATTTGACAGTTTGTACGCGGTTCGAGCCCGAGTGGTTTCATGCGACCATTCGAATAATGGTTGAAAAATAGGGCCAGTTACTTGTGAGATGCGGGAGCTTGACAACGAATGACGGATTCTACCAGTTCAAAAATTGAGCTCCAGGTCCGACATATCACTTGTAATAAAAATTAAATGAAGATCTATAAAATTAAGTGCTCCATTCCATGCTGGTCTGGGAGAAATGAAAAATCGTAGAATGTTCTATGATTTTTCATTTCTCTTACACCAGCATGGAAGAGTCTTAATAATAGTATTTCCTAAAAAAAAAGATGCTTGTAAAGTCGGTTTACGAAAGATAATTTTACGTGATAACGGTGGAAGAAAGATAGATGTGTCGCAAGCCGAACGCTTGGGCCAATTGTGCCTCTATGGCTTGTTCCGCGCTCTCGCTTGCACACGGATCGTGACATTTTTTCATGCGTGCAACCTGGGTTCATCGTCAAAATGAAAAGTATATCTTGTTTCTTTCATATTTTATGTCATCATCGTATAGAGTAGGTCCGTAGGTGAGTAGGTCAATCGACCTGGTGTCAGAGTTCTTGGGAACCGCCCCTCGGCCTCTGACGTGGTTCCTTTAACGACTACCAGGTGGCAGCCGGGACCACCGGCTTAACGTGCCTTCCGAAGCACGGAATCAGCTTTATTATCAGACAATCGGGTGATTCAAGCCTGCAATGTCCTAACCAAACTGGAAACAACTAAACAAAGTATGCTTCCGGTGGAAATCGAACCCACGACCCCCGGGTCAACAGGCAAACGCCTTAACCACTGGACCACGGAGGCTGTTGATATTTTATGTGATCCGATAAAAGACAGCATTACCAACTACATCTAAAGATTTAGAAAGCTGGCGTGTGAACAAACTTAATTTTTTAATTCGTACAAAGGTCAGTCGTGACTGTTATGTCAACACACCAGACACCGCCTGTCTTCACGTTTTTGTACTTTAAATCTTTAAATATATGGATAACGGTAATTTAACTCTCATTGTGCGTTATACGCAGCGGTGATCGCTTATCATCAGGTGACACGCTAGTTCGTTTTCCATCCTATAGCATAAATAAAGCAAAAATATAACTAACTAGTCGTTAGCCGTGTGGTATCCGGCAGAGTAGAATAGGACCACTCCAAGTCTTCCCGTGGATGTCGTAGAAGGCGACTTAGGAAATACAAGCTAAACAAAACTTATAAACATCTAAGACACCTCTCCAACCCGTCTGGCCAGCGTGGAGAGTGAAGGCCAAGTCCTCTGGCTGCTCTGGCCAAGTATGGCCCTAGTAGTACAGAGAGGGTCGTGCTCCTGTAGTGGAGACTAAAAAGGACCTGATGATGATGATGATGATGAGTTGTTGCCCGCGACTTCGTCATTATGTTTAATCAGTTATTATGATTAATTCGTTTTTTATTAGTACACAGATGAATAACTTCCCCCGTTTTCAAAACATTTTTTATTGATGCTTCGCTCCTATTGGTTGCAGCGTGATGTTTTATAGCCTAAAGCCTTCATCAATAAATGGACTATCCAACACAAAATTTTCCAATTTGAACCAGTAGTTCCTGAGATTAGCGCGTTCAAACAAACTCTTCAGCTTTATAATATTAGTAAAGACTGAGACCTGCGGTCTCTAAAAAAATTGGTTATCTGTAAAGTCAGTTTACGGACAATAACTTTACGTGATAACGGTGGAAGAGAGATAGATGCGTCACAAGCCGAACGCTTAGCTCTCTCACTGATTTCCGCGCTCT
This sequence comes from Elegia similella, assembly GCA_947532085.1. Classification (NCBI taxonomy): domain Eukaryota; kingdom Metazoa; phylum Arthropoda; class Insecta; order Lepidoptera; family Pyralidae; genus Elegia; species Elegia similella. Next base: position 2,717,030 of record OX383939.1, read on the forward strand.
CGCTTGCACACGGAACGTGCGTGACACTTTTTCGTGCGGGCAGCCGGCGTTTAACGATTTATAAGACTTTATCACGTCAAAAATTTTACTTTTAAGTCAACGCATAAAAATATGTAATGTAAGTAGCCGTTTGATTCAAGATTCAAGATCATTTATTCCTTTAGAACATGGTAGTTATGAAGATGTTACAGTAGCAAGTGTGTCAAACATATTCTGCCAGAGTTGGCGTAGGAAGTTTACATTGTTATAATTAAGTATATCAAAATAAATAAAATGTCAAATAATAAATTAATACAAAATAATATATCTGCAGTAATGTCAATAATTAAACTCATAAATTTGAGTTAAGAAATTCATTTACACTATAGTATCGCTTTTCGATTAACAATTTACGCAGGCTGTTATGGAATTTTGGAAATGGTAAGCATTTTACGTTATCAGGTATCTTATTGTATATTTTTACACACATTTCGTAGCAATTTTTTAAATACATTTTCGTGCGGGGTTTGTGGTTAAAAACTAATCTATCACCACGTCTAGTATTCCGTGGATATAATTCATAGTTTAACAAATTTTGAAATTTCCAAAATATAAATGCATGGTAGAGGTAATATATTGAATTTTAAAAAGAGCGGTTTACAGGAAATGTATGGCGCAACTCCCGCAATTGCTCTGACACATTTCTTTTGGGCTATAAAACCTTTACAAGAGTCAACACTATTTCCCCAAATAATAATACCATATCTTAGCAAGGACTCGACGTAGCCATAGTACGCAAAAAGGGCTGATTTTTGTGTAGCTATTTTCTGCAATCTATGTAAAACATAAACATATCTTTTGAGTTTACAGCATAAGGTCTCAATTTGTATTTTCCAATCTAGACTGTCATCAATTGTTACACCTAAAAATGACACATAGTTTGCCTTGCTTAACAATTGCCCTTCATAAATTAGTTTCATTTGACAGTTTCCGGTTAAATTGTTACCAAAATGCATGTAATTCGTTTTAGAGAGATTAACTCAGGGGTTGGAATACCGGTAAAAATCCATTACCGGTACCTCTATGAAACGACAGTACCGGTAATTGGTTTGGTACCGGTACATTTGGTAATGGTAAAAATCAAGTACCGCCGGTACTTGATTTTTACCTTAGGGCTTGTTACCGGTACCAAATTCCCATTATAAGTACCGGTAAGTACCGGTATTACTATTCTGTTAAAATTTTAACGGTAATATGAGGTACCGGTAATCTAGTATTTAACGGTAATAATATTGTTAACAGTTAACGGTAATTTTACCGCTACTTGTTACCGGTACCAAATTCACATTATAAGTACCGGTAAGTACCGGTACCTCTATTCTGTCAAATTTTAACGGTATTAAAATTGCGTTAATTTTACCGGTACCTACGCATTGTTGCCGTCTACCGCATGGGACTCGCTCGACTGTAAAAGTGCCGCCCTATTGTGGGCCCCCGCCTCACGCCGCACATGCACAACACGGCAACGACACACATTAACGAAATGATAATTCCCAATACGAGTACCGGTACTAAGTACCGGTACTGTTTACCGGTATTTGGTACAGGTACTTCTTTCAATTACCGGTACCGTCGTTTTATTGAGGTACCGGTACCAATCCAATTACCGGTACCGTTGTATTATAGAGGTACCGGTACTTGATTTTTACCGTTACCAAATGTACCGGTACCAAACCAATTACCGGTACTGTCGTTTCATAGAGGTACCGGTAATGGATTTTTACCGGTATTCCAACCCCTGAGTACCGGGTCTACACAACCTCTAGCGGAGACACAGCTGATTTTATTAATGCAATGAACATTTACAGAAAAACCGGCCAAGAGCGAGTCCAATGGTTCCGAAGAATAACATTATCCTCACTAGTCCTTACTAGTAGTATTATAAATGCGTAAGTGAGTTTGTTTGTTTGTTTGTACGCTTTCACGCCGAAACTACTGAACCGAGCATCATCTCTGGAATATGGAGAAGGACATAGGCTACCTTTTATCCCGGGAATAAGAGGGATCGACATTGACGCGGGCGGAGCCGTAGGCGAAAGCTAGTTTTTTAATATTTCCTCCTACAAGTATAAGGTTTTTGGATTTTTCCTTTATTAGTGCTATAAGGCCTTGACATACTGTGCCGATCCCATATGAAATAAAATAAAGGTAAAGGTCTTTACCTTTGGAGTTATTTTAGCAAGCCCTTTAAAATTTGATATCCAAATTGTCGAAATGCATCAAAAATAGCTAGTCCGTCCATGTTGGGTGTTCCGCTTTGTTGGATTAAGAATGACGTCACACGGCTAACCATGCATCCATACTAAACGAGTATACAAAATTTCAGCTCAATCAGTGGAAGATATCTGTTTGCAGATTGAGTTGCAAGATTTTACTCGAACAAATATCGTCAGCAGGTCCTTTTAGTCTCCACTGCAGGAGCATGACCCTCTCTGTTCTACCCGAACCATACTTGGCCAGAGTAGACAGAGGATTTGGCCTACACTCTCCTCGCTGGCCAGAGGGGTTAGAGAGGTCTCATTGGTGTTTATGAGCTTTGTTTAGCTTGTATTTCCTAAGTCGCCTTTTACGACATCCATGGAAAGACTTGGAGTGGTCCTATTCTACTCTGCCGGAAATCCACACGGCTAAAACTTGTGTCGTAGGATACTAAAACGATACTACAGCGTGTAACATAACCAACGAGACGTTCCCGTAAAGGGCTGACTCAGTCCGTCAAAATGAACAACTTTATCTATGGGACCAATGTTGGAAACTCAATTTTTTTTGACATTTTCATATTAATTGAAATACGAAATGTTCGTTTTAGTTCCCAAAATTGATCCTATAGCAAAAGTTGTTCATTTTGACGGGCTGAGTTGCTCCTTCACGGGAACGTCGTTGGTTATGTTACACGCTGTATATTTTTTAATACATATTTATATATTTAAACATCAAAGACCCAGAAAATTAAGGATACATTCAAGTTTTCTATCATGACCTGCCGGCCTATTTGCTAACACAGTGTACAACGTTTTGATAGTCATTTCAAAATACATTAAGTTTTTTATATCTTTGTTAAAAAAATCAATCATACGAAAGCCGCAATGTATTTTGAAATGACTATCAAAACATTGTTGAGTTAGCAAATATGCCCGCTGGCCGGGGACCGAACCCAGGACTGCGATTCTAGGACACTATTGCGGTACCACAGTCATTCATTTCACTGTACGTACTCCGCAACTTTGCAGTATTATATTCTAGTTGAAAGGCACCACACATCGCGTGCTTTGTCGAAAATTCTTTCGTAGGTAGTAAACTATAAATATATTGCACGTATACATGCCACGTAATTTTATGGTTGCTCAGTTATAAATACATTCTATTTATTTAGTTAGACATAAAGGTTTTGACACGCGAGGTCCAGGTACTATACTATCAGTGTGAACAACATTCCCTTCCGCTTTCCCGGTTGCATTGGCTGTGGTGCGCTGGAGCTTGGGGCTATCATCATGACAGAATTCATGCTGTATAGTGATTTGGCGAAAAATATTACGGCCGGCTGCTCGCTTGAGGCCAAACTTCCTTGGGTAAATCTAGAAACGCATATGTCGTCTTGTGTATGCATTTCAAGATCTTTACGCCTCGTATTTTCGCGTGAAACGTTATATATAGATGTGGTAGAGCCATGCTACCGGCAAGATTCATATTTACTAGTAGCAAGAATGGGCTGGCTCGTCCTACTACTACACTCTGGTAGAAAATCGACGTTTGAGCTTTACCGCTTCTATGCTTCGTTCTGGTGAAAGAGTCGGAGGCCCATCCTTCCCCCATATCCTTCCCCAACTCTTTGAAAGGCCGGCAACGCTTCTGTTACTCCCTGGTGTTGCAGTTGTCCATGGGCAGCGCTGATCGCTTACCATCAGGTGACTCGCTTGCTCGTTTGTCGCCCGCCCTATACCATAAAAAAACGTGCCTTTCTTTCCTCTACTGTGTCTATGATGTCAAGATTTACAAATAACTCACAAAAAATAACCTTAAAATAAAGGCAAGGTACAGTAAGTCTTGTTAGGTTTTGAAAATGTATATTGCATGATTCCCATGAAGGAATCCGAACCATAGTTCTACTGGCTTTTGCAAAACAAATACTTTGCTTATTTTGTAATGATAATTGCCTCCCCAGAAATGTATGCTGTATAGCAATTTGCTTTCGCATAGTAAAACACCGACAGAGATAAATGGAAGAAAGGAGGGGAGGCCTTTGCCCAGCAGTGGGACACAAAGGGCTAATAAAAAAAAAATAGTAAAATGAATTTAGCTGATCAAAAAGCTCGTTATGTGAACTTCTACTAGCATGACTAGCTTCGTGGCGCTGCGGTCAACTCGCCGGCCTGCGACACGGAGTGACCGGGTTCGATCCCCGGCCAGGTCAAGATGGAAAATGATCTTTTTAAGATTGGCCTGGGTCTTGGATGTGTATCTATATATGTATTTGTTATAAAATATAATATCGTTGAGTTAGTATCCCATAACACAAGTCGCGAACTTACTTTGGGGCTAGCTCAATCTGTGTGATTTGTCCGTATATATTTATAATAGGCCGAGCTTACAGAGCTTTCAATTGATTTTAATTCTTTCTTAAAATGTAGTAATTTTATTTCATTTATCAAGAAGACCAAAAGCAATCTATAAGATTAATAGGTAATAATCTTAGATACAAGGAAGCCAATTACAGGACCTCACGTGTAGAAACATAAATAAGTTAAAAATAAAGGTTTTGAACATAATATACACGCTACATAATGATAAAAAAGAATTATAATATAACTGTGGAAAAAGAAAACAGTATGGACAAAATCAACGGTCGATAAGTCTCTGTACTTAGTACAGATAAAAGTAAGTTAACTTATATTGAAAACATTTCGGATATAGGTAGTTCATAGAGCAGTAACAAATTTTTAAAAGCTGGATTTGGACAATCAACATAATTTTTTATTATTTTTTGCAAAGGCAATTGTTAATTTTATTTGTGTTTCGCATGTCAGGAATAGTGACCTATTTTCTGCTTCTATTTCCATGTGCACAGTAAGCAACATAGTGTAAGCACCTAGTATCTATTTATAGATTTAACGAGTGCATAAAGAGAACTAACGACGCACATGGGACATAATGGTTTTTACGCAGCCATTCGTTTCAGACGTTTAACACATTCTTTTGTATTATATTTAATTTATTTAATTATATTATCTATCCGCATTCAAGGGAATCAATTTTTGAACTGTTAAAACTAATCAACCTAGGAGCTCAATTTTTAAACTTATAGAATCGCCACTCGCTGTGACATCTGCTGGCCTATTTGCTAACTCAGTGTTGATAGTTACTTCAAAATACATTGTGGCTTTCCTATGATTGACTATTTTTATTTAAGATATATAGAACGTAATGTATTTTGAAGTGACTATCAAAACGTTGTACACTGAGTAAGCAAATAGGCCGGCTGGCGTGCTATTTTTAAGTTTCGTCGTTCGTAAACGCGCAATTTTTCCACACAAAAATCGCTCGAGTGTTACACTTTCAAATAGCACTCACATATTTTTGAAAAAGTGACACTCCTCGTTGAGCGGTTTTTTATACAATACAATATATAATAATATAAATTTGATATTTTGTATACACTTGGTTCGTATTCCCAAATGAATAAAATCAATTATGGTTGTCAGAATAATCGAATGGAAAGCTAAAGTGAGTAAATTACAAAATTCAGGCGCAGAGACAATAGTTGCAAAAATGTTAGGAGCTGAACAAAAACGAACTTTTACATGTTATTTATTGTTGTTCATCATGTTGTTGTTCCGAATTGACAAGCGTAAATGTATTTTATTATTACTTTGAGAATTATGTTTATGTCAAAGTATAAAAAAACGCGTGTTTGAGTCCGAGTAATGTCGTGTGACCTTTCGGAATTCGGAAAACCCATGCAAATAATAGTTAAAAAATAGAGCCAATTACGTTTCACCATGCGGTAGCCTGATAAAGAGTGGCGAATCGATTCAAAAATTGAGCACCAGTAACTGTAACCACTCTCTGTAATCGTAGGTGAACGACTGATTAAAAAAAAAAACAGATATCATTAAATGAGGTTTTCGATTCGAATTTTATTTTGGTTTTATTACTGTTATTTTGATTTCATTATAATTGAGTGATCTAGTATAGCCCGTGGTTCGATTTATTACGGGCATACCTAGTGTTGCGCCGTGCTCGAAATTTCCGAGAACGGTGAGAACGGTTCGGAATTTTTTCCCGAGAATTTCTTCTTCTTTCTCTCAAGTGCGTTGAGCAATTCTCCAGAATTATTGTAAATTTCCCGCATATTTCCGTGAGAAGGAATTCATGAGAACAGATAATTTCTCTCCGGCACATCACTAGGCATACCTCTTCCACGTTGTATTTATTCGCAAATTTCAATTCAAGTTTGCGACTTTTGCCATCTAGCCTAATTCAAGGGAATCAGTGTTTTGACTCATTGAGTAACCCAAGGGTTAAACCTACTACCATTCTATTTACGCACAGAATGTAGACGTAGTATACGTCTAATAGTAGTCTCACAAGGTCATGATTTTGTTTACACGCTTTTATTTAACTTGTCTTGTTCGCTTTCATTGTTTTTTGTGTCTTGCACGTGAATTTTAAAGTAGTTATTTCTATGTGAGAGTTCTGAGGTAAATTAGTTAATATGCTTCACTTTAAATAATGAGGTTTTCAATTCTGCGGAATCTTTAATTATTTTATGTACTTACCTCATAACTCCGTTTTGAACCAATTGAATGTCTTTTTTGGATAAACTTTCTAATTGATCCAATTACAATTTGTTCAAAATTGGTTCATTAGTTTGGGAAAGGTTTTTTTTATATCTGAAACATTATCAATTATGGTTTTCAGAGTTGATCAACTACACACAGCCTGTGTACGTTTGGCGAGATGACCCCAACTCTCGGCAGAACACCATCAAGGAGATCATTGAGCGGGCTACTTCCAAGGAGGACTGGCCACAGGTGAGAAAGAGAGAGCTAAGGGGGCGACTATGTTTTATATACAATTTTTTATTACGTGAGGCGTTTTTGATAATTTTCTACCCCCCTCCCCTCATGGTGAGATCTCGTCAGATTGAACTCGACTCCCTCGAACCCCCTAAATCTGCAAATTTTGATGAAAAGGCTTTTTTTCAATAATTAATTCCTCCCAGCATAAGATCAGGTTAGATTAGGCTCGACTAGGATAGTAAAAGAGAGACGCGCCTACCCTGGCGGGTAGAATAGAAGGCCGAAGGATCGCCCCGCAGGCCGCTCCGAACCTTCTCGCCAGAGAAGGTATCGGGAGTGAGCTGAGCCGAGGCCACAAATAAAGTGGCCGTCGCGCCGGGCTGTGGCGCGAGAGTAGCACATAGTCCTGGCAGAAGCGGCAGTGACGGTTGACACCGGGGGGTTTTTAGTGGGTTCGAGCCCCAAATACCCACCCTGCTCCCGTGGCAGGGTGGATAATGCGAAAGTATTTTCCTCCCGTCCCAAAAAAAGGGATAGTAAAAGAGAAGCCCTTGCAACTTTCTCTTTTACGTGTATAGGTGTGTCCTTCTCGGTGTGCTGCACAGCACAAGGACACACCTATACACGTAAAAGACCCCCAAGGGAAGAAACCAGGGCATCAGTCTGAATTCCGGCTGTGCAAGTCCGGCCTTAGTAGGATTATGAATTCTGAAGTCAGCTTTTAGTACATACATAGTATCACGTTTTTTTCCCTTGCGGGGTAGACAGGGCCTAGGACTATAAGACTTTACGGCCACATTTAGCAGTGTCGCGTAGGACGAGGAATGACAATGTCAACGTCACGAATTCAGTGCAGTAACAGTTGGGCGCGCGTGTAGTGACATTTCGCGTACATACCAGGGGTAGGTATTATTTTTGAAAGTTGACACTCGTGATCTTTTTTCCATACAAAAATCACTCGTTTACGAACGGCATCATTCCAAAAATAGCACTCCAGTGCAGTGACTTGGACGCTGTCACCTACTTGGGCTATCAATAAAGGCACTATTCCATAGGATTGTCGTACTTTCCTATCCCCAAGTTGGGTTGGGGACCCCAACCCACTCTCGTAGCAGCATGTTGGAGGGCGTGTAGATGGAAAGCGGAATCAAAATAGTGAAAATAGTTTAGTATTTTTACAAAACTGTAAGCCCGACTTTGTTCGTTCGCGTCCGCTCTGCTGTCATTTAACTGCCTGGAGCTGGCTCCCAGCCAGCCGTAACTTTTGTAGATAGTAGTTATGGAAACAGTCTGTCTGGAAAATTGGCTTTTGTTGATTCAAATCGAGTTGCAGATTGATTTATGGTTCTATAATGTTTCTTTTATCTTTTATTCGATTGAAGTTTTGCTTTTCTTTCTAAAGAGCAAGATTTCGAGGTCTGCATACATACACACAAGCAAGCATGCATAAATTATACAATAAATTATACTGCACTATCATTTCTGAAAGTTTACAGATAAATAATGTTGGCGCTTAACATCCATAAATTATAATGTTAAGCCGTGAACCGTGTAGTTACACCGTGTGTAGTTTTCGATCAGACATGAACGTATGGTCGAAAACTAACACGGTTCGTCTAAATTCATTTTCATAACAGTTTTAATCACAAAACAGCAAACACCTATTCTTCTTTCATCTCTGCCTATTGCTTCTTACCTGCCTTAAATTCTTCCAGGTCCTCATCTTCCCAGAAGGAACGTGCACGAACCGTTCCTGCCTCATCACATTCAAGCCGGGTGGGTTCTACCCGGGCGTGCCAGTGCAGCCTGTCATCATCCGGTATCCGAACTCCAGGGACACCGTCACCTGGACCTGGGAGGGCCCTGGCGCGTAAGTCTATATTTTATGTTTAACTAGCATTCGATTATGCCTGACCACATTCAAGCCGGATCGGCTATACCCATTACGAAGATTGTTTTTTTTTTGAAAATAAAATTGAAATCGTTATTATATTATATATTTTATACAAAAGTAGTCATAACACAATTTACATAAACATAAATTAGGTGAATAAATGAAACTACACAAAAAAGCAACGGGTTGCACTCTAGGAGTGCCGGCAGAAGTGAAAACTCCGCGCGGTAGAAAGAGAGAGGTATATTAATTACTGCCTCTCCCACGCCGCGCCGGCGGTCTCAGTCACGTGTCCGTCTTACGAATTGTCAATCAGGTCACGTGTCCTGACGCGAGTTTAACATTTCTTTGCCTTGTTTTTACTTCAAAAATTCAGACAAATAGACCACATCGAATCGTACCCGATGCAAAAGTAGCCATAACACTTGCAGCAGTCCCCCGCTGTATGGTAAGGGGTATGCGTTGCAACAGATACGATGTTCATAAATTCAAAAGATAAAAGATTTATTCAGAAAATAGGCCTTTTCAGGCACTTTTTCACGGGGTATGCGTTCACATTTTGAATAATACTTACTAATAAACTACTAGCATTTTGAAACCGACCACTGCAGAGAAGAAGACGCCGAAAGAAACTCTATTCAACAGTAATTGGTCGCCTACTTGCCTGAAGGGCTTTGTATGATATTTTATATTTTTATTTTTTCTTTTTTTTTTCTGATTTCATATTATATACATTTTCAATTAACACGTTATGTCAGCGTATCACCTTTCTGTATCTTCTAGCGCATTCAATTTATTGAATGTGAGCATAAATAACTCAGATTATTGACAAAGGGTATTTGAACCAGGAGTATTTCAAGCATATGCCATGTTTACTAAATGAACAAACACTAAAATTTATTGTACCTGTTTTTTACTGTGTTATTATTAAGTTCATTAGATATCGACCTCATTGCGAAATGGCATGTTTGGATTGACGACCTGCTATTAGGAATATGCACCTGATTTGGATTTTCTAAGTTGCGTTTGTGGTAAGAACCATTAGAGTAAATTTTTGCATCGTTGGCTTTCGGTATATTAAAATCAGTTTTAACCTCTTGTATGCCGGAATACTGCGCATCGGCATACGAGTTGTTAACAAGAAAATATATGACGCTTTTAAAATATTGGAACTTCGTCTCATACCGTTTTATTATAAAACAAGGACTAACTTAAGTACCTGGCTTAAATTATTATCCGACCAAAATAAATTAACAATGATAGGTAACAAAACGTCAAAGTTACTAATAAGAGTCAACTGCCTGGTTTAAACCATTATCCGACCTATCTAGTTCGGATAATGGTTTAAACCAGTTTGAACCAAAATTACTCCTCGTTTTATAATAAGACGGATAAAGTTTAGTAACGCCAAGACAAGAGTGAGTTTGCTTTCCTGTAAATTTATCCTTCTCCCATATTTTGAACGGCTTAAACACACCTTAAACTGTTTACTCACTTAATTTCAGATTGAAGCTGCTCTGGCTGACCCTCACACAAGTCCACAGTTCCTGTGAAATCGAGTTCCTCCCGGTGTACTATCCAAGTGAGGAGGAGAGACGAGACCCGAAGCTGTATGCCCGCAACGTCAGGAATGTTATGGCTAAGTGAGTAAATATAACAATGTCTGAGTCCTTGGTTAACATAGACCTATTTCTATAGGTATATATATTCTCTCTTCGGACCTTTTTTTGGTTTGTGTAAAGCGGAGCCAAGAGGTTTACTTTGAGGCTCTATTTTATTCTTCAAAAGTTGTCCTGTAAGTCTGTGGGCGTGGCAAAGCAAAAAAGCAAAAATTTTTGCTAGTAGCATGAACGGGCTGTCTCGTCCGGGGAAGTACCACTTTTTCACAGAAAATCGACGTTTGAATAGAAGCTTTACCGGTTCTATGCTTCGTTCGGTAAATGAGAGAGCCGAAGGCCCATCCTTCCCGCCCTTCCCACTTACTCCCCCCATGTTTTCCCCCAATGTCCCCCCAACTCCTTGAAAGGCCGGCAACTCTCCTGTCAAACCCTGGTGTTGCAGTTTTTCATGGGCAGCGTTGTTCGCTTACCATCAGGTGAATCGCTTGCTTCTTCTTCTCTTCGTGTCGATGGCAAACCTTTTTTATGTCTTTTGTTTCCAGTATTCAGCCACTTGAATGGCGTTAGTGTTGGCTGTTATCAGGTCATCCAATGTACAGGAACAGGTGCACAAGGAACAGGACAACAAGTGGGACATTATTTGTGGAATGTGCGAATGTGGACTCGCACAATTGGTCTGAGTTAGTTGTGAATTCCCACCTGGAAAGATTTTCCTTACATCGGCCGACCTGAGTCCGAAGTCTGTTTAAAGACTTCCAGGTCTGCCATTGTAACTCATGTCCTGGCGGGAGTTCCTCGGATAATGGCACGAAAGGGGAAGGACCGTTCCACTTGCTGCGCCAGAGAGTGCACCTTGCCTGTTGAACATTGGACGACATTGGTTCAACAAAATTTTTGAAACTGCGTCGACTTCTAAGTCTCCTAGGAGCATCAGTGTAGTTATATAAGGGGTGGCGGGTATCATTTAGCATTCTTGAGTATTCTGTGGAGCTACAAACAGATCGATGAACTTGTTTGCCGTCATAGATCATAAAAAAACATGACACTGAATCGTAGGGTCCGATGAACCGCTGTCATTGCATAATATTTGACAAGCAGCAATAACTGACATACTGTTCACCTTATTGTACGAGTATTTGACGCCTATAAGGGCTACTGCCACTTATTTCACATTTAGTATACCCAGATGAAACATCAGTAGCTCTGGGGGTGGAAATAAAATTTACTGATTTTAGTCTTGTTTTTAATCCTTATCCTTACTTAATATTATAAATACGAAAGTGAGTTTGTTTGTTTGTTTGTTACGTTTTCACGCCGTAACTACTGAACCGATCATCATGAAATTTTGCATACAAGTTCTCTGGAGTGCGGAGAAGGACATAGGCTACCTTTTATCCCGGGAAAAAAGTACTATTCCCGAGGGATCGACATTGACGCGGGCGAAGCCGCGGGCGAAAGCTAGTCGGATATATTTGTGAGTGCAAGTTATAGTTGTTTAAGTATGTCTTCCTAATTACAGGGCTCTCGGGGTTCCCGTTCTGGACTACACATATGATGACTGCAAACTGCAGGCTCGTGCCAAGCAGCTCGGCATACCTGGTGCGGCTTCTGCCAGGGAGATCAGCGAGCTGAGAGGTCATCTTGGGTAAGGATATCTTTTCTTAAAGTTTTACCTTTAGACTCTGTTTTGCTCGAGGACCCCGGGTTTATATGGGAGGGATGACTGGGAAGACGCTCAGATGAGTAGAAAGGGGCACTCTTGTTTAATGAACCTTTGCTCAATCATTATTGTCTCCAAAAAGGGACTAAACTCATCATTTGGAGTAGGTGTCACGGTCAATCGACCATGCACACCCTGGTGTCAGAGTTCTTCGGAACCGCCTCTCGGCCTCTGACGTAGTTCCTTTAACGACTACCAGATGGCAGCCGGGACCACCGGCTTAACGTGCCTTCCGAAGCACGGAATCATCTTTATTATCGGACAATCAGGTGATTCAAGCCTGCAATGTCCTTACCAAACTGGAAACAACTAATCAAAGTATGCTTCCGGTGGGAATCGAACCCACGACCCCCGGGTCAACAGGCAAACGCCTTAACCACTGGATCACGGAGGCTGTCGGGACTAAACTGGAAAAGTTCTATCTATGTCCTGGTCACTCCGAACAAAATTCTGAAGCTTTAATTACTTAGTACTCCTAAGGCGCATTAAATATCTCGCATTTCATTTCTATCTGTCTTAAGCCAGTTTGACTTGCGTATACGTTTTAAATGAGCGTATTTTTGAAGTGAAAACTTTAACAGCGTTGTGCATTTTTGGGATGGGTAAAAAGTGTTAAACTCTCGTTCGGACACGTGACCTGATCGAAATTCGTAAGACGGACACGTGCGGAGTTTGAGAGGAAGTAATATCTCTTTCTACCACGCGGCGAAAATATAATATGTCGTATTTTTGTTAGGGTTCCGTAGTCCACAAGAAACCCTTATAGTTTCGTCATGTCCGTCCGTTCGTCTGTCTGTCCGTCCAGATTCGTACTCGGCGCGCTTGTATATAGATACAACATTCGACTTTTTTTTGCCGTTTTTATAGATAACGGTACCTTTCGTGCGCGAGGCCGACTCGCACTTGGCCGGTTTTATTGTGTATGATAGCGCAATAAATGAATATTGTATTAAACCACATAAATGATAGTTTATACTGCTAAATAAAGCAATTAGTGTGAATTTATTCCCTAGCCATTCCAAAATATTCAAAAATGCACAACGTTAGTGTTCAAGTTTTCACTTTTACCGGCACTTCCGGGTGCAACCCGTTGTTTCTTTATTTAGTCTTTTATTTCTTCTTGGAACTATCTAGGTCTTCCATTTTATCTTTTATTTAATTTAACACACAAAAATCTAACTTGATCGCTAACATAACGTGTTCCACAACATTATGTAACTTGAAATTGTATATACCATGAAATCAGAAAAAAAGAAAAGATAAAAACATAAAAAAATCATACAAAGCCCTTCTGGCAAGTAGGCGACCAATACTGTTGAAAAGAGTTTCTTTCGGCGTCTTCTTCTCTGCAGTGGTCGGTTCCGAAACGCTGGTAGTTTGTAGCTTTTAAACAATAATTAATAATTTGAATATAATTAAATAAGTATTATTTAAATTTGAAGCCGTGTGGTTTCCGGCGAAGCCGTGTAGTTTCCGGCAGAGTAAAATAGGACCACTCCAAGTCTTCCCATGGATGTGGTAAGAGGCGACTTAGGAAATACAAGCTAAACAAAGCTCATAAACATCAATGAGACCTCTCCAACCCGTCTGGCCAGCGAGGAGAGTGTAGGCCAAATCTGTCTGCTCTGGCGAAGTATGGCCCCGATAGTACAGAGAGGGCCATGCTTCTGCAGTGGAGACTAAAAAGATCTGATAGATATTTAAATGTGAATTGACGCGAAAAAGCCGAAAAAGGCCTATTTTGTGAGTAAATCTTTGAATCTTTGAACTAAAACTGCAAGTAAAATGGTGCCATTGGTTCTCATGTGGGATGGTTCCCTCCCCAGGCTGGAGCGTTCCCAGCTAGAGCTGCACTTGTCGGCGCAAGGCCTGGCGGGGCGCGCGCGTTGGCTGACCCGCGAGGAGTTCGCGCAGCGGCTGGGCGTGCCACTGGACACACACGCGCAAAGGCTCTTCGACATATTCGTACAGGTATGACGTGCCCGGTTTTTATGTTTCTTCCCTGTGTACAATCGCTTGTCGTCGTTTTCCTGTTCCCTATTCCCTATTCCCTATTCCCCATTCGCCATTCCCAATTCCCAAAACTGCCCACCCCATCACCCATCTCCTATTCCATATTCCCCATTCGCCATTCCCAAAACAGCCCACCCCCATCACCCATCCCCTATTCCCCATTCCCCATTCCCAATTGAAAATGAAAAATGAAAATGAATAATTTTTATTCAAAGTAGGATACATGTATCGCTTTTTGAACAATTTTCCCTATCCTCAAATGCCCTTTTCCCAATTCCCTATTCGCTATTCGTGATTTGCTTTTCCCGATTCCCTATCGCCTATTCCCGATTCCCGATTCCCGGTTTTCTATTCCCTTTTCTCCTGTTATTTTTACGGTCTGTTACAGTTCCTAAGTCATATCTATATTGTATATTTTTCCAAATGTATAAAGAAATAAATTCAGAGCCAGGATTTTGGTCTTATGATTACTTATATGAAGCTGATGATTTGGTAGTATCAAGCCGGTCGACTGCCTGCCGACACACTGTTTGGGTCGGTAACTAGGTACTATAATGCAATAAAACATGCTGTTTTTTACTGTACTTGACATTACTGTACTGATTCCAGAGGTCGAGTGGCATGGTGTACTTCCCTGACTACCTGCTGTGCGCGTGTTTCCTGTCCTTGCAGCACTCCTCTATCGCGCAGCTTCTCTCCTATGCATTCAAGGTAATTTCACATCAAATGTGGCTGGTTACGCCATCTAGGATTCAAGCGCTTCCACTAGAGGTCGCTAGCTGTTTTGATTCTTAAGAATTAAGAAGATTCTTAAGAAGGTACTGCTAATTTGTGGAAATTTAGGTGTTTTCAAATTTTTAGGTGTTTTGAATTAATAAAAGACATCAAAAGTATTTGTATTATTTAGGTCGATCCTTGCACAAGATCACCCCCTTGTTGGAATTTGAAACAGATACATATGATAATTAAATACGATGTGGAATGTTCCTATTCTACTCTGCCGGAAACCACACAGCCAACAGGGCAAATATCCAGGGAATCGTGTCAATTTTTATATAAGGTTCAATCACACTTCTGTAATATTTCTGACAAATGTACGAAAAGTAGTTTATTTTGACGGCCCTTGTTCTACATCGCCCGTTCTAGGCTATATTGAGTGTAAATTTAAAGCAGGCATACTTTTTGATGTGATCACGTCTTATAAATCGATGGAATAGGCATGTAACATCCTCGTCTACATCGTTACTTCCCATCAGGTGAGATGGGAGACAAATGCCTACTTCAATAATAAGTTGAAAAAAAAATGCACGAAAAATGTCACGTTCCGGAGCAGCAGCAGTAGTTCTATCACGCATCCATCTCTCACTGTTATCACGTAAAAGTATCGTCCGGAAACCGACAATCATCATCATCATCATCATCATCATCATCAGGTCCCCTTTAGTCTCCACGACAGGAGCACGACCCTCTCTGTACTACTAGGGTCATACTTGGCCTGAGCAGCCAGAGGACATGGCCTACACTCTCCACGCTGGTCAGACGGGTTGGAGAGGTCTCTTAGATGTTTATAAGCTTTGTTTATCTTGTGTTTCCTAAGTCGCCTTCTACGACATCCACGGGAAGACTTGGAGTGGTCCTATTCTACTCTGCTGGATACCACACGGTTACCGATAAACCGACAATACAGATACCCAATATTTTTTCCAGTTGTACGACCCATCCCGCGGGGGTCGTCTGAGCCTGGTGGCGTTCGAGGAGCTCGCCACGAGGTGCCTCGGGCTCTGCCAGGAGGACGCGCTCAACACCTTCCGGCAGGCTGACCTGGACGAGAAAGGCTATATTACTTACGGTAACATTCTAGTTCACAACGTACTATAAAAGTTGCTTGCCACACACTTAACAACTCGTTACGGTACTATCGCGTATATTACATTATTTTTACACCCAACGTTTCAAAAACTTTACAATTTTCATGGTCGCAGTAGACTAAGTTGACATTTGTCTTTTGTGATATAAGAACGTTTTTTTTATTTTTATTTGACGGCAAACGAGCAGACGAGCCGCCTGATGGGAAGCGGTCACCGTCGCCCATGGACATCTGCAACACCAGAGGAGGTGCTGATGCGTTGCCGACTCTTAAGATACCTGTAAACACACCTTTTGGAAGGACCCCAAGTTATAGCACACAGGGAAAACCTCGGGAGGGAGCAGAACTATACAAAACTACCGCCTATGATACTTATTGATAATTAATAGATTCAGGTGTTACTTTGCGGAAGTCAAAGCTACATTTACTTTGAGACAATTTACTTTGCGTGCTTCCGCCACCAGTTAGTTCATGCAAACTATTGCTGGCCAGCGCCCGCCCACTACTGTTAGTCCCTTCATACCCGCCACCAATAGTTAATGCATATAACCCTGGTCGATACTGCTGCATCCGTTGAGGCTGCAGCAATGTCGGCCGTCGTGCTCGCGACACGTGTTTCGCCTCTACACGAGGCATCTTCAGGCAGTGAAACCTAGATGTTGATCGTTCGAATGACAAGCAACGAATGACTCAGGGTGGTCGCTGGCCAGCAATAGTTTGCATGAACTAACTGGTGGCGGAAGCACGCAAAGTAAATTGTCTCAAAGTAAACTTATTGATAACGTTCCGGATGTACGCAGTATTGGCTTACGGTGTTTGAAGGTCTTGCAGTCTTGTGATAAGCTTGAGATGTTATTAAATTGATGACAGGATCCCACACTGGTGGTAACTGTCAACCATACTCTCTATTGAAATAAGGATGCTTTTTAATTTTAATAGCCTCACGAAGCATTCTTGGAATGTATCTGCTTTCTTTTGCAAGGACTTGAGGATTTTTTTTTTTTTTTTTTTTACAAAATTTGAATTAGGCATTTGTCTCCCATCTCACCTGATGGTAAGTGACGATGAAGACGAGGATGTTACATGCCTATCCAAGAGATACCCATTTATTCTACTTTTGAATGTCCCGGGAATGTCGAGGATTATCAAAACGCATGTAGTGGTTGGTTATTGTTGCTCGATAAACAAGAACAATTGTTGAATTATCCATATGTTTTAATATTAATTCCTTATATTTTACTAAGTTGTTTGAATTGTGAATATTAATTAATATACTTAGGTATCTAGCTAACCACGATTTACTTTTTATTTACATATATATATTGTAACGTAAACGTATCAATTCGAGCAGTTCAGTATTCTTTTCGACTATAGGGACAAATCACACAGATTGACCTAGCCCCAAAGTAAGTTCGAGACTTGTGTTATGATACTAACTCAACGATATTGTATTATATAACAAATGCATATATATAGATAAACATCCAAGACCCAGGCCAATCTGAAAAAGATCATTTTCATCTTGACCTGGCCAGGGATCGAACCCGGGCCCGAGCACCCTCGTGTCGCAGGCTGGCGTGTTAACCACTGCGCCACGGAGCTGTCAAAACACATTATTCCGATTCGTATCGTAATCGCCCCACCCCCCCTCCCCGCCTCGTGACCAGCTCTCGAATTGCTTTGCGGGTTGGTCAACTCGTGGTCCCCGCGCTTACAGCTCGTCGCCCACGCGCTTACGGCTCTCCGTAAACTACCTTTCGTTGGGTACATATGGTGTAACAAACATCTTCTACAATTCTTTCTATTTTCTTTTCCTCTTCAAGTGCAATGGATATGATTGCCAACCCGCGTGTTTTGAACCAAGGCATAACCGTGCGCTATACTTCAAGTTTGGGTTCAAAAGGGGAGGAGGAGGAGAGGGAATGAGGAGAGGGTAGGAGTAGGAGAGGGGAGTGGGAGGAGACGAGAGGAGGAGGAGAGGGTAGGAGGAGGAGAGGGGCGTGGAAGGGACGGGAGGAGGAGGAGAGGGGAGGAGGAGAATAGGGGCGGAGGGTGAGAGGGGGAGGAGGAGAGGGGGAGGAGAAGACGGGAGGGGAGGAGCAGGACGCACGCACACAAATTCCGTGTGCAAGCGAGAGCGCGCAACAAGCGATAGAGAGGCACGAACGGCCTAAGCGTTCAGCTTGTGACGCATCTATCTTTCACCGGTATCACGTAAAATTATCAATAAACCGACTTTTCAGACAACTAATATTTTTTTCAGACGAATTCATAGCCTACGCGCAGAAAAAAGCGGAGTTCTCCTTCATCTTCGCGAGTGACACGACTCATCACAAGCCGAAGGCCCAGTGAGAGTCGCAGGTTCACATCCCGACCGTCTGCGAACAGGTGGCGTGAGATGTGTGTGTGTCAATTACAAAAACTGTTGAAACGTTGAAGGAGCTGGCGAAAGTAAGGTGTTTTCAGGGTTGAGGATATGTAAGTGTCAGTATTGATAAGACTTTGCGGCAAGTTTATACTTGGTCAAGCGATGTGATGGTATATGTAACTGTAGGCATATTATTATAACTTAAGAAGGCAAGGAATACAATCTGTATACAGTGTGTTTATTTACCACCAACATTTCAACTATGATAATATGTCAAAATGAACAACTTTTCCTATTGGAATAATGCTGGAAACTATAAAAAGACCGGGCAAGTTCGAGTCATTGTCATTATCTATAAAAACGACAAAAATAACATGTATTTACTTGTATGGGAGCCTCCCTTATATATTTTTTTTATTCTGTTTTTTAGTATTTGTAACAATGTTATAGAGGCAAAAAAATACATCATCTGTGAAAATTTCAACTGTCTGACTATCACGGTTAAAACGGCCTGGTGACATGCGGACAGACGGGATAGACAGACAGATGACAGCGGAGCTATATTAAAAAGGTTTTACCCTTTGGGTACATTAACAGCTTCCGTGGTCCAGTGGTTAAGGCGTTTGCCTGTTGACTCGGGGGTCGTGGGTTCGATTCCCACCGGAAGCATAATTTGTTTAGTTGTTTCCAGTTTGGTTAGGACATTGCAGGCTTGAATCACCTGTTTTTTTTTTTTTTTTTATATACGGACAAATCACACAGATTGAGCTAGCCCCAAAGTAAGTTCGAGACTTGTGTTATGGGATACTAACTCAACGATACTATATTTTATAACAAATACATATATAGATACACATCCAAGACCCAGGCCAATCTGAAAAAGATAATTTTCCATCTTGACCTGGCCGGGGATCGAACCCGGTCACTCCGTGTTGCAGGCTGGCGTGTTGACCGCTGCGCCACGGAGCTAGTCAATGATTGTCTGATAATAAAGATGATTCCGTGCTTCGGAAGGCACGTTATACCGGTGGTCCCAGTTGCCATCTGGTAGTCGTTAAAGTAACCACGTCAGAGGCCGAGAGGCGGTTCCGAAGAACTCTGACACCAGGGTGTGCATGGTCGATTGACCGTGACACCTACTCGAAATGATGATGATGATGACCCTTTGTGTACGGAACTTTAAAAAACAGGTGGCACGCCGGGAGTGCTGACACAAGTGCAAACTTGAACATTCTGTTACTGTACACAGGTGTCGGTTATAGTAACGGATACAGGTGACGCGAGTTCAATGTATTTTTCCATTTAAAAAAATGTCAACGTGCCTAAAGAAAAATCTTCATTTTTACTACGCATTTTTATAAATTGCTGTGTGTCCCGAATACATTTGCACGGGAATATCGAATTTTTCGGGTTTCCAGCGTTGGAAAAGCTGATCATTTTGACGGGTCGAGTCACCCCTTTAAAGGCATGTCCGGAATATATTAGATTTATTGATTAATACGCTGTAAAGAGAATGTATTCTATACCCCTATGTGTAAGGAAGAGTTGACAAGTGTAGATGATGCTAAGATGACTTATGGCATCGTAGAAATTAAAAACACGGCATCTGCCTGTTACAATTTTGGAACACAGGCATGTACAGTCGCCTGGAAAGTCCATATAGAAGTTGCGTAGTAAATCGTGTGTAGGTACGGATACTATTTAAAAATAACAGCAATTTCAACCTTATATATGTGGCATAAGGCTTGTGATTAAATAACAGCAATTTCAACCTTATATATGTGGCATATGGCTTGTGATTAAATAACAGCAATTTCAACCTTATATATGTGGCATAAGGCTTGTGATTGCGTCTCTCGCACTCCTCGCACCGGCAGCCGCGAAGGGAGTAGTGAGTAGTATATCAACCCTTACATTTCAATACTTACACGACCCGGCTCAAGGTCACCGGTGCTCGAACTCTCAGGCACGGGGAGTGTCACCACTGTGCCTCAAGGCTATGTATGGATTTTGCAGGTGACTCTATAGGCTGTAGCCTTGTGAATAGAAGCTGAGAATGTTAAGGCAGAATTGGAAGTATTACAATTTATAAATGGCAATTTTAAAAATAATATAGACATTTGCGTAGACCATCTGCAGTATGGCGCCCGCGACGCCGTTTATATCGCACGATAAACTATTCTCATCTCGCTCTTTAATATTACGGAAAACAAGAAAGCGATAGTCGATAAATTTTGTCGCGCGTGCCATGCTACGGCAGGGGCTTACACTTTAGTGTTTAGGTAAAGTACACCAAACTTGATCGCGAAGCTGATCACCAAAAAACTTATTGCGAAGAGTCTTAGACTGAATGACGTCACTGCTTGCAACCGCAACTGAACCAACTTTTAACTCCGTAGGATAAGAGTAAAGCTGATTTCATAGTGACGCGTTTGAACAGCGACATCCAGACGCGCGTGTTATATAATAATATTTACTGAACATTTCGATCCTTTTAAATCTTGTATCATTTCCGGTTTACTTAATCTATTTTATTTATGAATATTATTCAATATTTCTTGTAAACATAATTAATACTGACTTTAAAACATTTGTGGTAATACTTTTAACTATGATTATTTTAAATGTTGGTTACTAAATCGATTTGGTAACCAACATTTAAAGTAATCATTTATATAACACGCGTGCTTGTAATTATTAAATATTACTGTCCTTTCGTAGTTACTCAGGTGAAACGTGCCGCTCGGAAAACGCGCGCCACCGGCCACCGCTGCCGAAGCGCGCGCTAAATAATCAATTTGCAATGTTTTATGGCGTCGCTGTTGCACGCTTTTCTATAAGAAATAAAGAGCTAACCCTTTTATTATATTTATCCCAATAATTACGACTATAAACGACTGTACATTGCAATGAAATGCGCGGTACTAAAACTCGTTTCACATCGCACGCCGGACAAGCGCGCTGTTGAAACACGCTGGTCAACGGCGCGTGTCGCCAGCGTCACTCTGAAATCAGCCTAAGTGGTTTTTAATTCAGCTTGCTAGATTAATACACGAACAATCGCAGCAATGAGGGTTTCCTAAAACGCATTGGCAGCAGAGTTGTCAGGTCCAATAATAGACAAAATAAATTAAGACTAAGACGACTATAACGATCCGAAGCGTTGTTTTATCGTTTTTCGAAGACTTTTCCCTGGGGAAGTTGTTCAATTCTTCTTCTTTTAGTGCCTCTCCATTACGGGATGTTGGTCGTCGACTTCCTAAACTCCTCCCTATCCATTGCCAAGCGGAATAATTTCTCAACTTTTAATGGTTTCTGATGTTTTCGCGATTGTTACACATTTAAATAAAATCACTTTAATGCGGTATTATCGCGTATATTACATTATTTTTACATCTAACGTTTCGAAAATTTTACAGTTTTCTTGGTCGCAGGTAGACTAAGTTGACATTTGTCTTTGTGTTATAAGAACTATACAAAACTACCACCTACAATATTTATTGATAACGTTCCGGATGTACGCAGTATTGGTAAAAAATAATGTAATATACGCGATAATACCGTATTAAAGTGATGTTATTCTCAACTTTTGTTATTTCGGTCCACTCCTTTGTGCTCCTCAGCCAAGATGTTTTCGCGTCTTCCAACGGCTCTTTTGCCTTCGACTTTGCCCATCATTACAAGTTGGAGTAACTGATATCGGTCATGTCGCAGAACGCGACCTAAATATTCAAGTTTGCGCTTATTGACGACTTGCAATAACTTTCGCTGCATTGCGACACGTTGGAGCACTTTTTCATTGCTGAATTTTTGTACTCGTAACACCACATCGCGAAGGATTCGAGCCGTCGTCTCACGTCTTCTTTAATAGTCTATGCTTCGCTGCTATATAGGAAAGTTTACAACCTGTACAATGTGTGACAAAATGGGGTATCAGTACTTAAGTGGCATGATCATCTCATGAAATGTTATCTATACTAGATCATTGTAGTATAACGAAATTAAATTATCAGCCAAAAAGCAAAAAAGATATTCTTCATTTCCATACAAAAGTGTGCAGCCGCCCGGGCAATTTGTACGGGAATGTCGAATTTTATTTTGGTTTTAGGACTGTTCTTTTAATTTCATTATAATCTAGTGATCTAGTATAGCCCGTGGTTCGATTTATTACAGGTATGTCCCTTCCACGTTGCATAAACCTTCCTCTTGAATCACTATCTATTAGCATTAAAATCCGTTGAGTAGTTTAAAAGATCTAAGCGAACAAACAGCGGATGCGACTTTATATATTATGTATTAGTTAAATATGTGTTATTCTTGTGTGTTTTGTATTTAATTTATTTTTATTACTGGAGGAAAATGTAATGATGACAACAGTTCATCTTTTAATATTTCGGCAAACCCTCATTGAATCAAAGCCAGGCGTCGAAAGAAAAAATTAAAAAAAAAAAACATTGCTCGCTTTATTTTGATTTTGTAGCCGTATAGTACACCTATTTTCCAAATATATGTAAATAGTTTAAAACGATGAATCAAAATAAGAATTATGATAAATTTAGTAGCTACTTAAGTGATAACTTATTCGGATGTTTAGTATTATCATGTATTACATTATTTATTATTAGATATAGTTGATGTTTTGACCAAGGGCGGATCCAGCTTTGGAGTCACGTAGAAAAGGTATACCTCCCTTGGTTCGCTCTTAATATTTTAACTGCTTTTAGTCGTATGCCATGTTAAATGTGATAACTGTAAGCAAAGTCGGTATGTAACGTATATAGTACAATATATTGTGTGAGTGTTTTATAGAGATTATTTTTATTTAATTACGATTTTTTGCTAAGAATACAGAAATCTCCAGAAACCCGCCTTCTATTTTGTATAAAACGGGAGAAGTTCGAAGATTTTTCACATACAAAATTTAATTGAAATCGTTAGAGCCATTTTCAACATTCTGATAATTATACCTCTCTAAGGGCTGCGCGAAATACTAAACATAATGGATTTTCCATGCTGGTCTGGGAGAAAAGAAAAAACGTAGAATGTCCCAGCTGCTTCTCTTCCCGCGCAGACCGTAGAAGCCGGTCAAGGGAATGGGCGAAAATCTAAAGAATCATGACAATAGACAAAGCGGCTAGCTCATCATCTCGAGTAGGTGTCATGTTCAATCGACCATGCACACCTTGGTGTCAGAGTTCTTCGGAACCACCTCTCGGCCTCTGACGTGGTTCCTTTAACGACTTCCAGATGGCAGCCGGGACCAACGGCTTAACGTGTCTTCCGAAGCACTGATTAGGATAATGCGATAAGCAAATTGACGAGTATCAACGGGTACGCAAACCACTCTTGAGAACTCTGAAATGTTCGATATTTGTAAAAAATTGTCATCCTCAGTTTTGTACACAACTGCGGTTTCTGGAGATTTCTTGATATTTAAGTTATTTTGAAAAAAATCTACTGTATACAAGGTCCATTTAAACGAAGCGCAAATATTTTAAGGGCTGTGTCCCATAAGTCAAATAAACGCTTGTCGCAAATTTTAAGAAATCGACTCGCTAAATATTTTTTAGTTTTCATATAAAATAATATTTTTTTTATTAAAATCGATAAATGAGCTGTTTTGATCGTCGAGGTCAGTGAGCTAGTATCCATAGTAGATAATAGTAAAAAGTTGTTGGCCAAGAAAGTGTTCATTTGTACACAGGGTGTTTTTTCATTTTTTATTTTAAAACTCTCTGACTTTCTGTCAGAGAGTCGCTAAAATAAAAAAATGAAAAAACACCCTGTGTACAAATGAACACTTTCTTGGCCAACACATTTTTACTATTATCTATGTTATTACTGTGTTATTAGAGCATCTGTGTTATTAGAGCCGATGATAAATATGAAAATGTATAGATGAATGCTGTAACTGTAGTTTTTAAGGATCCTCATAATTGGTATTTATATAGATTAATAAAGAATTATTATTATTATTATATTATTAAGATATCTCAAAAACTAGCGTGCCGATTTTGTTTTTATTTTGCTTCTAAAGCATTTGTCTAGCTTATGGGAGTCAGCCTTTTAAATATTTGCGCTTTATTGAAATTGACCTTATATATTTACTTATCCATCTAGTTATTACGGTTTTGAATTGGCTAGTTTCCTGGGTCGTAATAATAACAACAATTAGTCCGTGAGTTAGATAATCAAAAAATATTGGACACGTATTTTTTCTTTTGTCAAATAAACAATAAATAATAAAGATAAAGCGCGTCAAAGTTCAGGAGTGGGGGCTCGTGACGTCAAAGTTTGCAGAAAATTGTAGCAAACTATGACGTGACACGGAACTTCAAAGGGCTATATCTTTATCATTTTATGTTTAATCGACAAAAGAAAAAATACTTGTCCAATATTTTTTGAATATCTAACTGACGGACTAATTATATTTTTTTAGGAAACTAGCCTATTCGTAGTATGGTGGTCTTCCTTTAAAAATTTAAATTGTCTTCTTTGGTCAGCCGGATTTTTGGAACATTTATATAAGTAGGTTCTGTTTGCTCCGTGGTAGAGTATCCTAATCCTAACTAGTTGAACCCTCACCATTCCTCCATCGGACTACGAGGCGCAGACAGAAATTTCACCGTTTTATCGTTGGAATACCAAAGAGTCGAACTAAACGCTTTGACAGTTCCTTTTTGGTTCGAGTAGCTAAGGTAGCTAAGGTAAATGAACTGCCTGCGTCTATATTCCCAGACAAGTACAGTCCCGGGACATTCAAAAGTAGAATAAATGGGTATCTCTTGGATAGGCATGTAACATCCTCGTCTTCATCGTCACTTACCATCAGGTGAGATGGGAGACAAATGCCTAATCCAACATTTAGTAAAAAAAAAACTGATATTATAAATGCGAAAGTAAGTTTGTTTGTTACGTTTTCACTTCGTAACTACTGAACCGATCATCATGAAATTTTACATACGAGTTCTCTGGAGTGCGGAGAAGGACATAGGCTAGCTTTTATTCCGCGAAAAAGTACTGTTCCCGAGGGATCGACAATGAGGCGGGCGGAGCCAGGAGCGAAAGCTAGTCTTTTATATCTTTGGAAATATTGTAAACTATACAATGTATTGATTTCAATTTTCACAGTGAGGGATCTACAACGATGTTACAGGACAGTGTTGGGATAGGCCAAGAAAGGATATTAAAACTTACGCGAGATGAAGTTATTATAGAATCGGAGTTTTACTTAATATTTATTCGTCGGATTAGCCGTCTAGTTTTGGCCTTTATATTAACATTACCTGTTACCCGCGACTACGTCCGCGGCAATTTCTGTTATTATGATTATTTAGTTTTTTTATTAGTATAGATCAATATATTTCCCCCGTGTTCAAAACATTTTTTAGAGATGCTTCGCCCCTATTGGTCACAGCCTGATGTTTTATAGCCTAAAACCTTCCTCAATAAATGGACTATCCAACACAAAAATAATTTTCCAATTTGAACCAGTAGTTCCTGAGATTAGTGCGTCCAAACAAACAAACAAAATCTTCAGCTTTATAATATTAGACTTTAAGTATAGATATTGCAACATTTATAATTCTCTATTAACACATTGCAACTGTCAAAATCAATAGATCGTACATTTTTCAACATATTTATCCAGTATATTGAGATATATAATTTAGACTTGTTTGTTATGTTTTATATGTTGATTTATTAATACTGTAAATATTATGTTTTGCTTTAGACATTCCTATGTTATCAAATTATTAATGAATTTTTTGATTGTTTTGAATAAAAGCGACGTATGTAAACTGAATTGTTGTTTGATTTTAAAAGACTTTGGCGAAGTCTAAAAGATTTCACAGCATCTATGTTCGTCTGTTTCTTCTCTAAACTACTGAACACAATGATTTACAAAATTGTATACATAAGATGCTTCTAATGAAAGCGTCTTATTTATTCAATTTTAGAATAGAATAGAATAGAATATGTTTATTCGACAAAAAGCACATACACAAATCAGAACACAAACACATTTACGCAATTTTGTAGTGGCAACCCTGTTTACCCGCTAGTATGTAATAGAGCTGCAAGTTGTGTAAAATACATACATATCACGTCTTTTTCCTTTGCGGGGTAGACAGAGCCTAGGTCTATAAGACCTTATGGCCACATTTAGCATGTTGGAGGGCGTTTAGATGGAAAACGGAATCAAATAGTGATGGGTTGGTAGCTGCATCGCCTATTGACATTATTCCGCACATTTTAGCCCATTCCCTCGATCGGCTTTTACGATCTGCGCGGGAAGAGAAGCAGCTGGCACATTCTACGTTTTTTCTTTTCTCCCAGACCAGCATGGAAGAGTCTGAGTTGTGTAACTTGCATATAAATTTGCATTTTAACAACCTGTGGAACAGCTGTTTTTTTTTTGCAATTTCGGAGTTGGTCCCATAATGAAAGTTGTTCAGATTCTTTTTTCGAATTTCACCCTGTATATGTATCCTAATTAGTAATCACGAATTATAAATACAAAAGTGAGTTCGTTTGTTACACTTTCACGCCGTAGTACTGAACCGAAATTATGTATACGCATCGTCTGGGATATGCAAAAGGACATAGGCTAGACTGGACACAAGTTACCTGTCATATCGGAAAAAGTACTGTTCCAGAGGGAACGACATTATCGCGAGCGAAGCCGCGGGTGATAGCTAGTGTATGTAACAACTCGTTCACTGACACTTAACCAGACACAAAAGAAATAACAATAGAATTACGTCTACAGGCGGGCAGTGTCAGTGAAAGTGTTAAAGGTAGAGACCGACCGGAACAGGATATTCTGTCGAAACCGAAAGCAGGCATTCGGTTTGGGTTTCGGTTTCGCATACGTCTTTTTTCCTTGCGGAGTAGACAGCGCCCGGGTCTTTAAATGGGCATTAGGTGGAAAAAGATGAAAAATAGTAGTGGGTTGTTAGCCGCATTGCCTACTAATATACCTAATTATATAATACTAATATACCTAATTAATACTAATGGAATTAGTAGGCAACGAGGGAATGGGTTAAATCTGAGGAATTCCTTAGATTTTAGCTCATTTCCTCGATCGACTTTTACAATTTGCGCGGGAAGGGAAGCAGATAGTACATTATCTATACTCCTGGTAATTTTTTTAGGATAATCAATATCATATATAATAAGACTAACATGTACACGTTATGGTAAACTTAATGTAGATATGTTAAAATTGTAAAGTAGTTGTAATCTTCTCTTATTCACATCAATATCTTTATGGTTTTGATATGTTAAAACTTAATATAATATAAAACATCTGAAAAGTATTGATGTGTAGAATCAATGTATCTTTAAAAATAATTTCATTAATGTTATATGTTACCCCACGAAGTGTAAAAACTCTTATTTGAATTCTTTTATATTAAAATATGGAGACATTTACTCAGCGTGAAGAACGTCTCACAGCCGACCGTGAAGGTCACGCTGTATCTCGCAAGTCTGAGACATTTACTAAGCGTGTAATACGCCTAACAGCTGATCATGAGCCTCATGATGTATCTCGCGAGTCTGATACAATTACTTAGCGTTGACGAAAACCAAAAAGATAAAATTAATACTATTATGATGCAGCGTGTTGAAGGATCATAAATAGAGTCACTACCATTCACAGTGCTGAGTGTCGATCAAGACGAAGCTACAACAACGTATCCCATTGAGTGTTTGAATTATTTGCCCGCACCTGGCCTTCCGGCACATATTATCAAATTAAAAGTCAGCGTGCCTATAGTTTTACTAAGAAATTTAAATCCACCAAAATTGTGTAACGGCAACGGTACACGTTTAAAAGGTACATCGCTTCAAGGAATGTGAAAGAGGCACAAATATTGTCAGGATTTGCTGCAGGAGAGCGTGTTTTTATTCCACGAATACCGCTTACCCCGAATAACTATTTGTTTCGGTTTAAACGTGAGCAATTGTCAATAAGTGTGAGTTTTTGCATGAATATAAATATAGCTCTAGGATAGACTATGAGTCGCGTTAGTGTGGATCTGCGACAGTCCTGTTTCTCTCACGGTACGCTTTATGTATCTTTGTCATGCGTAAGCAATGCGTCAAGCCTGTATATACTTACTGATACACATGACATGTAGGTAATATTGTTTATGAAGAAATTTTGTAAATATATTCATATAGCTGCGTACATATATGTTTGATGTTGTGTACTTATACAGTATAAAAACAGTCTAAACACGAAATCCATGCGCGGATGAAGTCGCGGGCACAGCTAGTCTTTAATAAAAATAGCCAATTATAGGAAACCCGCAAAGTATTTTGAAGTGACTATCAAAACGTTGGTCACTGAGTTAGCAAATAGGCCGGCTGGGCGGGAATGGGCATATATATATTTCATACTTTTCAAAATATTGGACACGTAGTTTATCTTTTGTCACTCAAACAAAAATTGATAAAGATATAGCCCCGTGACGTCACTGGCTGGTACACTTTTTACCGGCCTGTTGCGTCATGAGCCCCCACTATTGAACTTTGATGCACTTTATCTTTATCATCTTTTGTTTGATTGAAAAAGCAAAAAATACGTACTATCTAATATTTTTCGATAATCTATAAGATGGACAAATTATTTTAAATGGTATTTGATGACGCCCCTTGCTACCCTTCGAGAAAAAGAGTTCCACCAGGGAATCCTGCAGGAAGGTCACCATGCGAGGTAGCTGGTTCAAAAAAAATATAATGGGGTACTATTACATTGCGCTTCTCGTGCTAACCAAAAAGACAAGTGCGGTCAGGTACTTACGTGCTCGTACAGCGATACTTAGAGTCCTGGTTCGGTTTGAAATAACAACGTCTGTTGGCCACCATTACTTAGCACTTCACGAATTTACCCGGCCGGGGTACGCTATAAATATAAATGCTATAAATGTCCAAAATACAAGCAAATAGGAAACGGAGCGTTTTTACAACGATGACGCCGAACGCCGTGACGATTTTTGATCGAGAGAGCGGGAAAAGACTCTACGGTACCAAACCTTTTATTTCTCCTGGCAAGCACGAGCGCGTATTTAAAAAAAAGAATGAAATTATTAGTTCATAGACCTTCCGCTAGATGTGTTGGAACCAGATTTTTTAAAGGAAACAAGCCTATTTCGGCGGGCTGCACAGTTTTTGTTTTAGATTGTTGCAAGATTTTATTTAGTTTCACCTGTCCCGAGTTGTAATCATATCTTTAAAGTTAAATTTGATCCATGTTCCGGTTACCGATTGAGCTGAAATTTTGCATGCATGTGTAAATCTGATGACAATACAATATTATGGAGTTGTCGCGCTGGTCTGATGATGGTGTCGGAAGGTGGCCATAGGAACTCTTAACCTAAACAAGGTACACCAATCGTGATTGATCTCATTTTATTTGTCTTGGAAAGCACTTTACAGTGTGGATTCTTTTATAATAAAAGCTTGTCACTAAATGTAATTTTAGCAAAAAAAAATTGTTTTGCAAATTGCTTCTAGCTCGCCTTTATTATGAAATCGGTTTAATTTAGTGTTATAAATGCTCATGTTTATGAACAATATGAAATGAAATGAAATGAAATGAAATGAAATGAAATGAAATGAAATGAAATGAAATGAAATGAAATGAAATGAAATGAATGAAATGAAATTCTTTATTTGCTAGGGTTATACATACAATGATGATTTCCCGCCTCTTTACAGTCAGGCATGCAAACATTTTTAGTACTTAATATATTTACATCCAGAATTTGTAAATTAAAAACCTGATAATATTTATAAAGCATTCGTCAAAATTATTTGTAAGTATTATGTGTGTAAAATGTCATTGTTATTTGATTGATAATAATTATTAAGTATATATTGATGTCAAGAATTCATTCATATTGTAAAAACATTTATCTACTAGCCACTTAAATAAAGCTCGCTTAAATCTTTTAAAATCCAGCATTTTTATGTTGACCGGTAGTTTATTAAATATTTTCATAGTCATGATATAACAGTTTTTGTCGAGAACTGTACCCTTACAGATTGGTATAAGCAATAACATAGGGTCTCTAGGCCTTAGTCTCGGGTTTAACGATTTGATTTTGAAAAAATCAGGATACAATTTAACAAAACAACAACATTGATGAATGTATAATCCCGTTAATGTTAAAATGTTAAATTTTTTAAATAGCGGTCTACATGACTCCATAGGACCGATACCAGCTAGGGCCCTTATACATTTCTTTTGGCTTATAAAAGCTTTATGGACATCTGTGGAATTCCCCCATAGTAATAAGCCGTATCTGAGGACAGAAGCGACATATCCGTGGTATGCTGTTAAGGCGCATTTAATACCTGCTGTTTGTTTCAGTCTTCTTAGCGCATATGTGAATCTCTCTATTTTTCCACAAACGTTTTTTATGTGTGCCTTCCAGTTACAGTGTTTATCTACCACTATTCCTAGAAATTTTGTAAAATCTGTTTGTTTAAGCTTCTGATTCTCACAATGAATATTTAAATAGGGTCGTTGTGCTTGATAGTTGTAGAATTGAATATAGTTTGTTTTCGTCAAATTAACTTTTAAGTCGTTATCTTCTAGGTAGTCATATATTATTTTGATTGTACTATTAATTAGATTTTCATAAATATTTGAATTATTAATGTCATATGATTCTGTCATGTCATATGGTATAATTAAAGATAAATCATCGGCAAATAAAACACATTTGCTCTCAGTAAATTGAGGCAAGTCATTTATATATAAAAGAAACAAAATAGGACCCAATATACTCCCCTGTGGAACGCCTGTATCATTGAGCAAAGGTGCTGATTTATATGTTATTATTTCTTTCTTAGCATTTAATTTTGATACTTCTACATATTGTGTTCGATCCGATAAATAGCTTTGAATCCAATCCAAAGCAATGCCTCTTATTCCGTTGTTTTCACATTTATCTAATAAAGTTTTGTGATTAACCATGTCAAAAGCTTTTGTCATGTCAAAGAATACAACTGTAACTGGTTTCTTTTTATCAATATTTTCTGTTATGTTTTTAACCATGGAAAATGCAGCAAGTGTAGTTGATTTATTTTTCTGAAAACCATTTTGTTCTTTGCATATCGCATTGTGTTTATCTAAAAAATTTATAAGTCTACTTTTGAAGGCCTTTTCAAATACTTTAGATAAGATTGATACTAAAGTAATGGGTCTAAAGTTGTTTAGATCTTTCTTATCATTTTTTTTATGTAATGGTCTAACAATAGATGTTTTAAGTATAGTAGGAAAAAGACCATGAGTAAAAGACAAGTTGATAATATATGTCAGTACTGGCACTAAATAAGGTGCGCTTGACTTTAGGATATGAGTGGATAAATTATCAAAACCTACAGAGTTCGTGTTGTTAAGGCTCATTATTATTTTGAAAACTTCATCTTCTGTGCATGGTGACAGAAATATTGTTTCATTGATGTTATTATTTCCTTTTATACAGGGTTTTTTATTCGACTTTTTTTTGGAAGTTCCAGTATTTATTCCATTTACAAAAAAATCATTAAAAGCCTCAGCTATATGTTTGGGATTGGTCTCAGTTTTACCATTTACCGTTACTGCCTTTATGTCTTTGTTTAAGGTTATGTTATGATTTTTTTCTTTTATAATTTCCCACGCTGTTTTGCATTTGTTTTTAGACTTTTTTAAAAGTTTGTGGTTTAAATTTTTTTGAGATTTTATTATACATATTTTTAAAATGTTATCAAACTTCTTTAGTCGCTGTTTTAAGTTATCTGTCTTATTCTTGTAATAATCATACCTAAGTTTTCGTTTTGTTTTACACGATTTTTTAATTCCAGTAGTGATCCATTTAGGTTTAGTATTATCTGATTTTATCTTGATCTTCATCATCGGGAAACTAATGTCATAAAATGTACATAACGTGTCATGAAAGTAATTAAAAGCAGCATTTAAATTTGTTTCCTCGTATACCTCTTGCCAGGATAGATTTTTTAAACATAGTTTGAATTTTTCAACATTTTCATAACAGTAATCCCTTTTTTTAATGAACCAGTAGTCAACCCTATATATGTTTTTAGTTATGGTAAATTCCAATATTTGGCCAGTGTCGTGATCCGATAAGAATAAGCGATGTGTCGTCCCCTTCGCATCGGGGATATTGCTAATGATATGATCTAAACAAGAGGCCAGTCTTGTTGGTTCATATATATGTAATTTTAAATTATAGTTTGATAATAAATTTTTAAATTCTGTCGTTTGGTTGGATTGCACCAAAGTATTTACGTTTAGCGTCACCCGCCACAATAAGTCTTTTTTTGACCATTTTAGTACTTAATCTGTGTAATAGGATATCCAGCTTTTTATAAAAGGATTCAAAATATTTATCACCCGGTATTCTGTATAAACAAACAATTACGCAGTTAAGGTCAGGTACATCTATTCCGCAGCACTCAAAAATTTTATCGGCGGTTATTTCTTCACAAACAGGTAGAGCTTTTGATGTGATGTGATTTTTTAATAGAATAGATACCCCACCTCTTTTATAGGTTCGACAATAGGACGCGGCAACGTAATATCCCTTTAAAAATATATTTGCCTCGCTTCCTCTTTTTACAAAAGTTTCCGAGAAACATAAAATACTTATATTTTTGTTATTTTCTCTAAATTCATCTAAGCATAATTCTAAACGGTCCAGTTTACTTAGTAGCCCTTGAATATTTTGGTGAAATAATAATATTTTTTTATCATTACTATCATTATTTACGAAAAAAACTAGTTGATGGCAATATATCTGAATTTATATTATTTTCCTTCTTAGAGGGAGGAAAGTAAAATGGTATTGTACCTTTTTTGAATTTTTTTATGTCAGTCTGAACGACAGAATGATTATTTTGTGTATCATTCAAATTAGTTTTCAAAATCGGGAAGTAATATGGGATCGTTCCTTTTTTCGGCCTCATCTGTAAGTTTGAGTTTCGAACAAAACCATGTACATTAGATAACCCAACAGTATATCTAACGGTCCGACAAGAAAAATGCTTGTTTTTAAACATAGGGAGGTATTTTGATTCATAATCACAGCTGTCAATATATAAATTAATTTTGTAGCATAATGTTTCTAAAAATAATGAGTGATATTGACTATTATTATAATAATTAATAAATTTACAATTTGGAAAATTAGAACATATATTTTTAAAACAATTATTTAACTTTATGTCATTCAAGTAATTATTCATGGATACTCCTAACAATAACACATTAGAATGTTCAAAACGTTTTAACACCGCTGAAAGTTCAATCTGTAGTCTAAGAGGGTTGTAGTCATTTTCTCCAACGCTTATTATTATATAGTCATTGTTAGTAGCTCTAAGTCTATAACATGATTTGAGGATGTCTGTAGATAATGCATATGGTTTGGTAATAGATGATATATTATATGTTTCATATCTTGTGTTCTTTCTTGATAGAGTTAGTTGTGAAGCCAAACCAACACATTGTTGTCCACCTACAATATAAATATTCTTTTTTTTCAAATTTGATTCCGTTTTTTCTGGTGTTTTTATATTATTTTTGTCTATACTTGATGTCAAAGTAACGCTACTTTCGTCATTGGCTGTCAAGCATGGTGTATCACAATGGAAATTTAAAAATTTTCTGCTTAGATTTTTTTTGTCCTTTTTTTTATTTTTTGTTATTTTGCTCTGTGTAGATTCCGTCGTATTCGTATTTTTAATATAATACGCCTGTTTTTTTTCAAGCTCTTGTTTTAAATAAGTATTTTCTAATAATAACTCATCTATTTGATTGGTAGCACTCTCCAATTGTAATTTCAAAGTGTTTATTTGTTCTAAACAGTCCTCCATGTCTTGACTAGGTCCTGTAGATAGGTCCGGAAGACTTTGAGCCTTATTTATTTCTGCATCTGAGTATTCTGATAATGACGAAGAAATGCTAATGTTCTGCTTCGACAAAGTTTTCGGCTTTGGATTTCTGCGTGTAATATTTTCGTAACTCATTGTTTATGTAACTGTATATTCTACAATAAATTAAGAAATATGATGTATCAAAAAATAAAAATAAGTCCCAAGAAAAAGACTTAAAACTATATTTCTCGAGCCACGCAGCAGATTTGAACCATGAGTCCTTGGACCATTGGCCGTCCGTGCTCCGCCTGCGCCACCGCTGTTATTACGTGTGTGATGAAAATACTAAACTCAATCCGCTTGCAGATATATACTCGTCGCAGCGATGAATCATCAGTCAATGGTTCGTAAAAACAGTTGAACTTGTCGTTATGACTCACCGCTACCGCCCAAGATCGATCTTCCACTTTTTAAACACTATTTATCCACTTTGTCGCAGTAATATTGTCGTGATCAAAATTCCAAATATAAATTCGTGTTTGATGTCTTCTACTGAACATTTGTGTAAATAGTTTTGGTCGTAAAACGTACTTCTGACTAATGAAAACATACAATATTTACGGACACTATGTACTTTGCGTCCTTATACGATGACGCGCGCGCGGGAAGAATATGTGGCATAACTAAAATAAACTTTTATAGTTATACTGTAGTGAGATAGTGGCTGGCTGATAAAACCAGTTGATTCGTGGGAGTTGTAGCCAGGGGCTCAGTCGAATCAATGAAATGAATTGACCATCTTTTAAACTTTTGCGCTGCATATTTACTAAATGCATTAAGAGCCCGACATATGCCAGGCGGCGTGGCGATACAAACGCGGATGGTCTAAACGCGTTGGCTACTTTGGATATTTTCGTTTTTTAGGAATATTCAAGGGTTATTCGAAAAAGAAAAACATATGATGGCTGCCTTATCTGTAATGCAATAATAATCAAAAGTTTCAAGGTTAATTTTAATGTATTTGGTGAATAATGCTATATACCGAGTAAATTAGACGTGATTTGGAGGCAACTTTGCAATTTTTTTCTATCGAGAAAATTTAACGCAATCGTGTTTTTGAGTCATATAGTTACCAGAGTTAGTCCTGAACTTTGCTCCATTTTAATTAAACTTGAGTATTTAATTATTATTGATATAACAGTCAATCATGCAAAGCAGTGTGAGGTAGTACGGGCCCTTAACGGGAATTAGCGCGAACGTCTGGAGAAAAACGGTATGTTCGCGCTAATTCCCGTTAATGCATTTAGTGAATTGACCACCATTATTAGTTGATAAGCAAGAGTAAGATAAAATGCGGGAAACGTTATTTTATTGGGTTCTTAGCTATATGAAATTGGCGTTTTATAGATGTAGATAACTTTGATGAAATTGAATTTTTCATACTTATGTTATTAGTAGATATAATTTCGGGTTTGTAAAATTTGGTATTTATTTATAAACAGTAACATTAATTTACGCATTATAAAATTTACATAAAGTTAGATAAAGGATATAAAAATAACCACATTTTTGCTCAAAACGGACAACATCTAATACGAGTTCTTTTCATGAGCATTTTTCAATAATTAAATTCAGAAAAACAAAAATGTAACTAAACCTAGCGACAAGCTTTTATGATGAAAGAGGTTATAAGTTGATAGTTAAAGTTTTTAAGAAGCTTTTTAGAGCGTTTAATAAAAGCTTTTTTGCGTTTAGTTTTTCGTATACGTGTTATACATATATACAGGGTCAATGAATTTCATACAAAAGTGGAATATCTACTTGGCCAAAATCTATGGAACAGCTGTTTTTTTTTTTGCAATTTTGTAGCTGGTCCCATAATGGAAGTTGTTCAGATTCATAGTCTGAGCCATTCCTTAAACGTTTGCCAATGAATTCAATTTCACCTGTATAGTCATTTTATATGCATTTACAAGTTCAAATTAAAAAAAATATATATACTCATTAGTAACAAAATGGCAAGCAGAAAACAATGCTATTTTCATAGCTAAGGACCTTTACTTGATATGGCTAAATATTTAACAGGTTAAAGCAATAAAAAAATTGGTTAGATTACGAGAAGCCGCGCGCAAAAGCTAGTACTTCATATTTTATTTGAATTGAAAGAAACTTGGTCAATCAGCTACCGTTCGTCGATATGTGCTGTCCCTTTCTTTCAATATTCCCGGCTATCTGACGTCCCTTTCTAGCGCAGCCTGAAATAGGACAAAGATTATGTAGGTTGCCTATTAGCCCGTCGCCCTTAAACGAGTGTTCACTGTTGTATGTAAGTTTATTTTTTATTTGTTTAACGTTTATTTACTCTTGACGAGATATACACAGTGTAAATTAAAACAAAAAGATCGACA
Source organism: Elegia similella (assembly GCA_947532085.1). NCBI lineage: Eukaryota > Metazoa > Arthropoda > Insecta > Lepidoptera > Pyralidae > Elegia > Elegia similella. The sequence goes on from OX383939.1 coordinate 2,753,871, forward strand.
TATTTGCTAGGAAAGCTAAAGTTGAATACTTGATTATGCAGACGTCTGTTACTGCGATCTAAACCAAACGCTCTTACTTAAACTAGACAGACTTATACAGGCTAATAATTGTCTACGTTTCATTTTCGGTCTTCGTAGATATGATCACATTTCCTCTTTTCGCTTCCAACTTGGTTGGTTTCCAGTTCTTCTTCGTCGTAAAGCTAGAATTTTAACTATGCTCTATTCCATACTTCATGACCCTTTTTCACCCGATTATCTCTAATCAAAATTCTGTTTTCTCAGTTCTACGCACTTTCGTTCTCTCCGCTCTTCTCTAATAGCCTCAATCTTGCTACTCCTTCTCACCGCACTAGTTTTATGTCCAACTCGTTTCAGTTGCAGGCTATAAGATTGTGGAATGCTCTTCCAGAATCCACCAGAAGGGCTCCCAACAGATTTGCGTCCAAGGAGGCAGTGCACAAATATTTTCTTGATAATTCTTTTGCTTCTATATAATCATCCGTAAAACTTATATTTTATATATTATGTAGTTAGTAATATTTTTTGTATGTGTAATAATGTATTGTTGTATTTATGTATGTTTATCGTTATGTATGTCAATTTATATTTTTGTTAGTATATGTATTTATTTATATAAATATTTACATATTTATTTAAACTATCTATCAACACTTCATCGCACCACCCATTATTTATCTCGGATTGGTCTCAAGGTTTGAATGGCAGAGAATGCCTTATGGCATTAAGTCCACCTGTTTGTACTTTTTTTGTGCAATAAAGTTTAAATAAATAAATAAAGTTTTGTAGCTGCAGATGAGGCTTTAATATATTGACAGAGTATATAATACTACGTACAAATACGTACAATAGGTATAATGAAGGGAATGTATTGAATTTGCCATTACTATCCTATTTTCGCCGACTAATGAACTATCTGAAACTTAATAACTGTAAGTGACATAATCTTTTTTATATTATTTAATTGTGATATTTATTTAATTATTTACCTTTGTCATTTTATTTTAAATGTAATTTTATTTGGTAACTAAAAATTTGACAGTATTTAATTCATGATTAATTAATTTGACTTTAAATAGTAAAATTGCATAATTTAGTAGGAAATATGTGCATATATACAAAAAACAAAAAATATATATCCGTTTAATGAACAATGTAGTGGAAATGAAATGTTTAAATTTAGATTTCGTCTATAAATTGGAAATAGACGGCTTTATTATTATAATTATACTATAATGAACTACCTGTGTAAATTACTCTTACTTCTTTACACTCTGAGCTACAGCCCTTTGAAATAATGTAGCATACTTCGTATTTTATAATCTACTAGCTTTCGATCCCGCGAGAACAGTACTTTTTCCTGGGATAAAATGTCCTTTTCCGTACCCCAGATAACGTGTATGCAAAATTTCATGATGATCGGTTCAGTACTTACAACGTGAAAGCGTAACAAACAAACAAACTCACTTTCGCAAGTATAATATTAGTTAGGATTAAGATGTTAGTTTAAAGAATGTTTTTTCTTATGTTCATTTTATGTATGCTATATGTTCAATAAATGATTATCTATATATATCTATAGATGTGTGATGTCAACATTTTTATGCGTTACAGCAAATGTTAAGATTAACTAAAATGTCTATTCTGTACGTTCAGTCGCTCACTACTCTTTGCGCTGTAGTATCCCACCGTAGGGGTTTTCTACCCCGCTACGGCAGTCTAAAGTCGCGGTCGGGTGACGCAACGCGCGTCCCATTAAAAATAAACACGAAAAAATGTAGCCAAAATACGCAAACAACCACGCGATTGTCGCACGCAACGATTGTATTCCAATTTTGAATTTTAGGTGTTTTGTGGTGACTGAAGTTTGAGTTGTTTTAGGTTCTTTTTAGTGTACGTGTTGTGACCTGTGTAAATATAATTAGTAGAATTCACTTGGTGTTTTGTGCTTTAAAGTGTTACTGGTGAGTTGATTGGTATTTTAATGATTTTTAATGACAGTGTGTTGTGGAATAGTTACCTGTGATGCCATATAGGCGAACACTGGGTTCGATTTCCAATACTGGGGCATACAATGTTCTTTATATTTACTTTTACAGGTATCTACATTTTTTTGAATCTGGTGATTTTTGTTTAATTTTTGTGTGTTTAATATAAGTTTTAATTATGTATTAATCTAATAATCTTATTTATTTTATTTATATTTTAGTTCCTTAGGAACCTGTAATGAATCATATGACTCGTTTTTATTTAATTTAGTTGAAGATACGTCATCGGTTAACACATTTAGAGTATAACGTTAATAGTGGCTTTGGTCGCAATAGATCAACGTAACTTATATTGTTCACTGTATCAATGCAAAATATAAGTATGAATCCACTGGAACCTCAAGCCATATAAAAATTATACCTCAACGCGTATAACATATATTTGTTTATTACGTTACAAACAGACAATTTAGTTTTAAAAATATTTTAGTACGTCTAAAAAAACGGAAACTAATCTAAAAATAAATATTCACATACAATAGCCTGGATACAAATGATAGTTGTAGAGATTCTTAAGTTTAAATCTAAAAACAATAAAATATGCAAAGAAATTCTTGAAGGGGTGATTTAGCTCGTCCATATGGACAACTTTTCCTATAGGACCAATGAAACTCCATTTTTTTGAATCTACGGGACTAATGCTAGAAACTTAATGTTTTTTGACGTTTTCATACAAGAATCGGCAGCCTAACATTTTTGTTTGAAAATGTATAGTTTCTTGTGTTCCCTGCAGCTTTGATTTTATAGGAAAAGTTGTTCATATCAACGGGCTGAATCTCGTTAAGAAACCCCTGTCCAAGTATCGTAGTACTACGCGTAGTATGGAAGGATGAAGTCTTTATGTATAAGTCCCTTTAAGACTTGGACAGGGGTTTCTTTACGTATTGTATGATTTTTAATTATTATTGATACAATAAGATATAAACTTAATTTTTTAACTGTAATACAAATTTGAATTTCAAATATTACAATATATGAATATTATAGTATTTCAAATATTATAGTACGAGTTTTATAAGTACAAAATAATTATAACAGCTTTAATGAAAGTAGTGACATTTTTCGCACTTTGTCTACGGTGTCTGGGCGCACTGCTACGATACTGTAGCTGCCTCTACGCATAAAGAGTTTGTTCTTCCATACTACGCGTAGTGCTACGACGCTGTAGCTGCCTCTACCCATAGACTTCGTCCTTTTATGCTACGCGTAGTGCTCCGATATTGTAGCTGCCTCTACGCATAACGTTTTCGTCCTTTTTTACTACGTGTAGTGCTAGGATACTGTAGCTGTCTCTACGCATAGACTTCGTCCTTCCATACAACGCGTAGGGCTACGTAACTGTAGCTCACCTACGCATAGATTTCGTCCTTCCATACGAGGCGTAGTGCTCCGATATTGTAGTTGCCTCTACGCATAACGTCTTCGTCCTTTCATACTACGCGTAGTGCTATGATACTGTAGCTGCTTCGACGTATAAAGACTTCATACTTCCAGGCTACGCGTAGTGCTCCGATATTGTAGCTGCCTCGACGCATAACGTCTTAGTCCTTTCATACTACGCGTAGTGCTATGATACTGTAGCTGCTTCGACGTATAAAGACTTCATACTTCCAGGCTACGCGTAGTGCTCCGATATTGTAGCTGCCTCGACGCATAACGTCTTAGTCCTTTCATACTACGCGTAGTGCTATGATACTGTAGCTGCTTCGACGTATAAAGACTTCATACTTCCAGGCTACGCGTAGTGCTCCGATATTGTAGCTGCCTCGACGCATAACGTCTTAGTCCTTTCATACTACGCGTAGTGCTATGATACTGTAGCTGCTTCGACGTATAAAGACTTCATACTTCCAGGCTACGCGTAGTGCTCCGATATTGTAGCTGCCTCGACGCATAACGTCTTCGTCCTTTCATACTACGCGTAGTGCTATGATACTGTAGCTGCTTCGACGTATAAAGACTTCATACTTCCAGGCTACGCGTAGTGCTCCGATATTGTAGCTGCCTCGACGCATAACGTCTTCGTCCTTTCATACTACGCGTAGTGCTACGATACTGTAGCTGCTTCGACGTATACATAAAGACTTCATCCTTCCATACTACGCGTAGTACTACGATACTGTAGCTGTCTCTACGCATAAAGACTTCATACTTCCAGGCTACGCGTAGTGCTACGATATTGTAGCTGTTTCTACGCATAGACTTCGTCCTTCTATACTACGCGTAGTGCGACGATACTGTAGCTGTCTCTACGCATAGACTTAGTCCGTCCATACTACGCGTAGAGCTACGATACTGTAGCTGTCTATACGCATAAAGACTTCATCCTTCCAGGCTACGCGTAGTGCTACGATACTGTAGCTGCTTCTACGCATAGACTTCGTCATTCCATACTAAGCGTAGTACTACAATACTTTAGCTGCCTCTACGCATAGACTTCGTCATTCCATAATACTACGCGTAGCGCTACGATACTGTAGCTGCCTCTACGCATAGACTCCGTCATTCCATACTACGCATACAGACTTCATCCTTCCATGCTACGCGTAACGCTATGATACTGTAGATGTCTCTACGCATAGACTTCATTCTTCCATACTACGCGTAGTGCTAGAAAACTGTAGCTGCCTTTACGCATTAAGACTTGGTTCTCCCATGGTGCACGCAGTGCTACAATACTTAACGACCATTTTCCTTATTGAAATAGGGTTACATGCTTCGCGTGAATCTTGTATGTTTGTACATTTCTTTTGGATTTCAACAGTTAGCGATCGTTAAGTTTGTTTATATTTCGTAGGAAATTTTTACCTAACTACGGCTATGTTAGTGAGGGTTATGATTATGGCCACTTTCTTTGCTTTCTAAACTACACAACATGATTTCATTTATACAATATTATTAAAAGAGTATCGATTGTCCGCTATTATGGACTACGAAGTCACATTAAATATAAAAGGCCACTAGGACACGCCTTTACAAGGTGTGAACTTTTATGTTTGGTGTCAGTGAAATATTATCTACCTACATAGGTAGAATATTTCAGTAGATAATATTTCGCTATAGAAAGCTAGTAGGGCTTTCTATGTAGAAAGCCCTACTAACTTTCTATGTAGATAGAATACGAATATGTACACTCGTAAGTATGTTTGTAAATTTCTATATATTAATGAAAACATGCCTAACCGGCTGAAAACTGTAGAAAATATTTTCGACTTCTCAACATTGGTCCCATTGGAAAAATGTTTATACAATACACGAGTGTGTATTGTATAAAAATATTTGCCTTTACACTCTGTAAATTCACCGCCATACCCTGGGACTCAGTCCGTCAAAACGAACAACTTTTCCAATGGGACCAATGTTTAGAAGTCGAAAACATTTTCTACAGTTTTCAGCCGGTTAGGTATGTTTTCATTCATATATAGAAGTTTACAAACATACAAGATACGCGCGAAGCATATAACCCTTCTTGGCATGTTAAAAATTTGGTGTAAAGTATTGTTACACTGCGCGCACTATGGAAGTACCACGTTCAGTGCTGGACAAAAGCCTAACGATTCTTCGTTCCATGGGAGGATATTGCCATTAATAAATATATAGGGACATATCACACAAATTGAGCTAGCCCTACAGTAAGTTGCGAACTTGTGTCGTAGGATACTAACTCAACGATACTATATTTTATAATAGATACTTATATAAATAAACATCCAAGACCCAGGTAAATCTGAAAAAGCTCGTTTTCCATCATGACCTGAATGGGGATCGAAGCCGGGCACCCTCTGTTTGCAGGCTGGCGTGTTGACCACTGCGCCACGGAGCTCGCCAATACTCACCACGCTTGGCAGGCGGGTTGGCAAGCGCAGTTTCTGCGCTTGCAATTTTTAAGCTGGGGAAGGATAGAAATTTGTTGAATTTGAAGAGGGAATGGAAGTATTCGTATACTTCTTACTGGGGTGAATGGGGAAAACGTAAGTAGTGACTCAGGAGGCCGGACGCGCGTACCCTAAGCCATACCTGTAAAGCAGTTGTAGAAAGAAACTCACATTTATTATAGGATGAACTGAAAATAAGGCTCCCGGAACTTACGGAGAAATGCTGATAAGATAACGGAAGGTTTATCTTTTAACCTACTTTTCTGCTCCATCAATTCTGTCTCAAGCGTTGATCGTATAAGCCGATTCCGGAGTTAATCCCCACTTGGCGTTTGCGTATGCAACGACGAGGTTACGATCTATTGATTGTTATCTATTATAAAAGGCGTCCGAGCCGAGTAAAGGAACCCAATATCCCAGTGGGCGTGAACATTATTAGCGGTTACGCATGTTAAGCACTAGCTGGTGCGGTCCCTATTTGGATGGATACCCGCAAATGACGTAAAAATATCTCGAGCTCGCTGTACTTCGGAACGCACGTAAGGCTGTTTTTTCCCGGCTGTCAACATTGACGGCAGTCGTTAGGCTATGACAGATGCCTTTAAGCAGTTTGAAAAATCTGATACCAGTGTTGGCCACTTGCACACACGAAAAACAAATGACGACATATTCGATACTGCAATACTGAGAACAGTAACACTAGAGTGTTCGAGGGACAGCCGTGTCGCGACGTCCTTGACACTCGTCCTGAAGATGGCCATCTGAATTGGCTGAAACTTGTCGGCGATACCGTCTAACGATACGTGAGTGAAACCGTTTGTTATAATATTAGCAGCCTCCGTGGTCCAGTGGTTAATGCGTTTGCCTGTTGACCCGGGGGTCGTGGGTTCGATTCCCACCGGAAGCATACTTTGTTTAGTTGCTTCCAGTTTGGTTACGACATTGCAGGCGTGAATCACCTGATTGTCTGATAATAAAGATAATTCCGTGCTTCGGAAGGCACATTAAGCCGGTGGTCCCGGCTGCCATCTGGTAGTCGTTAAAGGAACCACGTCAGAGGCCGAGAGGCGGTTCCGAAGAACTCTGACACCAGGGCGTGCATGGTCGATTGACCGTGACACCTACTCGAAATGATGATGATACTATTAGCTAATCTTGTCATTATATTTGTCCCAATAATGACGATTATACACAGCTGTATATTGCAACGTAATGCGCGATACCAAAGCTCGTTTCACAGTGTACGCGGGTTAGACGCGCGCTGGTCAACGGCGCCGGTGACCGGCGTCACTCTGAAATTAGCCTTGCCCATGATGCCGGCACAAAAAGGACCAAATTGTTGTACGTGGACTGTATAATTATGTAGGTAGGTTGGTTGATATAGATAGAAAGAACTTGGACTGCTGGGATTATGGTATTTTATTGTAACACCCGCGACATTTATTTAGAACCAAAATACAACTGAATCATATTTGTGCTGACATAACAAAGAAAACTTTTTGACTAGTTTTTGAACTGTAGTTTTTAATAGAAAATAATTCTTTGTTGCCAGCAACAGCCTACGCCCACTGGGCTACCGAGCAAGTCCAGAGAATAATGAACCTGAGCTACCGCCTCATAATGGCGTGGTTTTATTTAACGCGGCACAAAATAAAAAGGAATGTATTAAACATTATGTCAAATCATGCCGCGTCATCTCCATGCTTAAATAGAAGGTTCATAGGTTGCGGCTTTGCTTACACAGAAGAAGCGGTTCACTTTGCGCGCAGGTGTTTACTGTATATCCGCGGCTCCGCTCATGGTAATGTCGATTCCGCAGGAGCTGTACTTTTTTCCGGGATGGAAAGTAGCCTATGTGTTAATCCTGGTAATAACCTATCTGTGTGTGAAATTTCATCAAAATACGTTCAGCTGTTTTGGCGTGATTGAGTAATACACATCCATACATACCTACATATTCACATACTTTCACGTTTTCACGCAAGTAAGATAAACCATACAGAGAAAGATAATACGAGTCAAGTTTTTCATTTATACAATGTATCTTATTGTTGTTATTGATAACTAGTCCAAAAAAAATACGGAACCCTAATATAGCATTTATTAATGTTACGAAGACTGGTGTTATATTTTAAAAAACATTAATTACATTTGCCAAATGATTAAAAATTGTAACACAAGGTCACAGCTCTGATGCAGTCAGTAAACATGAGATGATAGCTTTCGACCGCGACTCCAGTCGCCTTAATATCTATCCCTCGGGAACAGTACTTTTTTCCGGAATCAGAGATACCTTATATCCTTTTCCGTACCCCAGAATTGAAATATACAAATATACAAATTTTATGACGATTGGTTTAGTAGTTATGGAGTCGAAGCGTAACAAATAAACAAAGAAGTAAGCAAACTTTTTTGCATTTATAAATATTAGTAAGGATTGTTAGGATAATTCACTACTATCGATGCCCGCCAAGTCCACCATAGGCCAGACTATACGCTTCTCTAGTCGCAGGCAGTAAGGACACGGCCCAGGCTTCTCGCGGGTGTTACGGCGCTTTTTGCGGCTACATAAATATTATTATAAAGTTCGCTACTGTCGATGCCAGCGCAGGCCAGACGATACGCTTATCCAGTCGCCGTCGGTAAGGCCGCGGCCTGAGCTTCCATTAGCTTTTCGCGGCCAGTAACGGCGCGGCCGGATGTTTCCGGCGGTAAGTATTAATGTCTTGCAAACCTACCTTACGGCTAATCATTTTTGAATATTGCATTTACAGTTCCATCTCCCTCTGTTTTTCCCTTTTTGTTTTGGGGAGCTCCGTGGCGCAGCGGTCAACACGTCAGCCTGCGACACGAGAGTGCCTGGGTTCGATCCCCGGCCAGGACATGATGGAAAATGATCTTTGTCAGATTGGCCTGGGTCTTGGATGTGTATCTATATATGTATTTGTTATAAAATATAGTATCGTTGAGTTAGTATCCCATAACACAAGTCTCGAACTTACTTTGGGGCTAAAACGTCTGGTATACTAATAAATATAATCTTGTAGATATAAACAGGGACTTCAATCAAATTACTAAACTGGTTTTAAAACAAATTACTGACCAATTCAAAAATACACCCTTAAAAATTAAAACGATGATTGACAACTTCTGTGACCATGCCAAGCTGGAAGTTTCCGGGTTCTATTACCAGTCAAGATCCAAAATGATCTTTCTCAATTTGACTTTGGTCTTGGATTTTTTTATACACAGAAATATATTAAGATAACGGGTATGCCAGGATTTTGCATAAGCCGTGCCCCCAATTTGACGTAATTACTAGCTAAATAGTAATGTGACATGCACAGAATAAAATCGCGTCATATCTATAAACAGTTTTTACTGTTAAAAACCGCAGAACAAAGCATATGCTCATGTCGGAACGTACGCACTGACTAATGAACGTTAACGAATCTTGCACGATTGTGCAAGATTGAGGCACGCGGGTACCGCCCACTTGGTCGTTCTATCTTGATGTACTTCTGTGTTTATATGAATGTATTTGTATCAATAAGTTAGTGCCCCATAACACACGTCTTGAACTTACTTTAAGGCTAGCTCAATCTGTGTGATCGTGTGATCTTATATATTTGAGTTTGACTTCTGCCTTTTGATAATCGCAGCGTCATTGGCAATATGGCGGTCCCGCACTTCACCACGGTCCTCGGGTATTTTTTTTGCTTTGAAAAACAGGGTTAGCTACTACTGTTGCTAGACGCACGTTCCATGACGTCTATTATACGTAGGCAAAGACAATTGACGTAGGTTAGTGCTTGAATTAATTCTGGGGTCGCGACTCTGGTCGTTAACTTACACATTGACGTGTGCAGGGATGTAAAGTTTTGTTTGTAGTAGTGTCCTTACTCATATTATAAGTGCGAAAGTGAGTTTGTTTGTTACGCTTTCACGCTGTCACTACTGAACCGATCATCATGAAATTGCATACAAGGACATAGGCTTTTTTACCTTTAATCCCGAAAAACATCCTGTTCCTGAGGGAACGACGTTGATGCGAGCGAAGCTGCGGGCGGAAGCTAGTTTGTCATAAATATTATTCTGCCATCTCCTCTCCCCGGGGTTAAGGATACTAACAACATTCTATATATCCAGATTTTGTCAGACATTAAGAAGTTACGGTGGAATAAAAAACTCACATAAAAATAGTTCACTTGAATCCTTAAAACAAAACACTCTTTTCTTCGACAAAGACAGTTTATTGTTACTAAATATTGAAGTAGGCATTTGTCTCCCATCTCACCTGATGGTACCTAAGTGACGATGAAGACGAGGATGTTTCATGCCTATCCAAGAGATCACCAAATGGGTATATATGCTACTTTTGATTGTCCCGGGACTGTACTTGTCTGGGAATATAGACGTAGGCAGTTCATTCCACACCTTCTTAGATACTCGAACTGTCAAAGCGTTTAGTTAGACTCGTTGGTATTCCAACGATAAAAGTAAAATAAATATCTGTCTGCGCCTCGTAGTCCAGTATTATATAAATATAAATAAATATATACGGACAAATCACACAGATTGAGCTAGCCCCAAAGTAAGTTCGAGACTTGTGTTATGGGATACTAACTCAACGATACTATATTTTATAACAAATCTTAATATATATAAATCTCGTGTCACAATGTTTGTCCTCAATGGACTCCTAAACTACTTAACCGATTATAATAAAATTCGCACACCATGTGCAGTTCGATCCAACTTGAGAGATAGGAAAGTTTTTAACTTATGGCGAAACAAAGTTCGCCGGGGCAGCTAGTTGTAATATGTATTTATGATCATAACTTAGGCCCTTGTAATTCTTTAAGGGACTTCGGAAGATGGTTATAGACTTTGATAGCCATGTAATAGGGACTATTTTTATACATTGTGAGATAAGGTGTAGGTAGGACTAGATCGGTTTCTCGGCGCGAGGTGTAACGGCCACTTCTGTCACTGTACCGTTCAAAATAATATGCTTGTTTCCGTACAAAGGGACATCCTTATCCTTACTAATATTATAAATGCGAAAGTGAGTTTGTTTGTTTGTTTGTTACGCTTTCACGCCGTAATTACTGAACCGATCATCATGAAATTATGCATAGAAGTTCTCTGGAGTACGGAGAAGGACATAGGCTACCTTTTATCCCGGGAAAAAGTACTATTCCCGAGGGATCGACATCGACGCGGGCGGAGCCGCGGGCGAAAGCTAGTACATATATAGATACACATCCAAGACCCAGGCCAATCTGAAAAAGATCATTTTCCATCTTGACCTGGCCGGGGATTAAACCCGGTCACTCCGTGTCGCAGGCTGGCGTGTTGACCGCTGCGCCACGGAGCTAGTCAAAATATACATACTTTCTTGTGGAGAAAAGAAAAAGATTTTTGATTTTGATTTGATTTTGATTTCTTGACCCGACTTTTTGTTTTTCTATCACCCAATGGTAGCCTGTAAGAGATTGCTTAGGCGATAAGGCCGCCAATTGTACATACATCTTTTTGTTTACTTTTATATATTTGTTTAAATTCTTGGTGCAATAAAGTGTTTTTACACTTACATACTAACTAGGAAAACTTGAAACCCTCTAGTTTAAAGACGAAAATCTTATTTAAACCACAGAAGTAAAATCATTAGACACCAAGGGTATAGTTTGATTCCATGGTAAGTATCAAGGTCACTACGAGGCCGCGATGGCACGACATTCGCCTTCAATTATTTCCAACGGTAAGCTTGCACGAAATAAGCTTTCGCTTATTTTATTATGGAAAAGTTCAGTAAAAAGCTGTTTAAAAAACGAAAACCTGGTTACTGTAAGTTGGACTTGCGCGTCGAGAATTCTATAATCTTTTAGATTAGTATCTTATAACCTTCGTCGTACCTTTAAACGAGCAATTCTTGTATATTAATTTATTTCTATGATCTCGGAAACGGCTCTAACGATTTCGCTGAAATTTGGTAAAAGGGGGTTTTCGGGGGCTCAATCAATCTAGATTAGTCTTATGTTTGGAAAAACGCGTATTTCGAGTTTTCATGCGTTTTTCTTTCCACGCTTAGAATATAGTCGCTAATTTCGTCCTGCTGGCCACTGACCGCCTGGTCCAGCGGGTTAAGACGCAGACGGCAAAAATGTTACGGGTTCGAATCCCGCTCGGTGACTTACTCTTGTTATTTTTACATGTTCAAGTTTATATAATTTTTAAAATTTTTATAAATATTATACAAGTTAAAGTAATTTAGTTAATGTTTGGGATAACAATATATACCTATTTCTCATTAGGATCACAGAGATCAAATACATCTACACAGAAATCGATTGCTATGATACACCATCCTAACTAATATTATAAATGCGAAAGTGAGATTGTTTGTTTGTTTGTTACGCTTTACCGTTGTAACTACTGAACCGATCATCATGAAATTTTGCATACACGTTATCTGGGGTACGGAGAAGGACATAGGGTATATTTTATCCTGGGAAAATGTACTTTTCCCGAGGGATCGACATTGACGCGGGCGGAGCCGCGGGCGAAAGCTAGTATTACAATAAATAGTAATAACCGAGCAAAGTTCAGTCGCCCAGGTACTTTTATTTTATGTGACCAAATATACTTAGAACGAAGGTTGAAGACGTAGGTAGACGAAACACACAGTTGAAGTGGGATTGAGCGGGACATTGTGGAAACTAGAGCTGTGTGCAACCGGTTACAAATTCGGGTGAATGTAGGACGAATTAAGTAACATTACTCTTTACGTAGTCGGTTAATAATGTCTTTACACAAATCTGTTATGTTACATTAATTTCCCGCAGTTCAGAACAATACACCACCAAAGTTGTTAATTAGGTTACGTGAAGCGTTGCCATACTTATACGACTTTGGGTGGCGTAATGCCCAACTTGCGGGGTGAGCTGTACGCAGGGTTGGCAATGACCGTAAATTTATTTGTGTTTTGAACTCTATGGTACTGAAATTGCCGCGTAAAATATTATTACTCTATCTATTCTTATAGTCTTACTAGCTTTTTCTCGCGACTTCGTCCGCGTGGGAGTACTCCAGTAAAGTTCGAATAAAATAGTTTAACTAATCTTGTTGCCCTATAAAAACTTTCTAGCCCTTTTTCACCCCCTTATGGGTCAAATTTACAAAAACCCTCGCATGTAATTGTTTATTTCTTATCGTTAACCTAAAAACATAGTTTCAGGCTTCTAGCTCTAAAAATGACGGACATTCATACAAAATTTTAATCGCATTTTCACCCGCTTAGGGGGCGAATTTTAAAAAAATCCTTTCTTAGCGGATGCCTACGTCATTACTACAACTATATGTATGCCAAATTTCAGCGGAATCCGTTAAGTAGTTTCCGCTGTGAGATGAGTCAGGCAGGTTTGCCTTTTATATATTTAGATAAGATCACATAAACCATAACCAAGTATGGTTGGTATCGGGCAAGCAGGGGGCACATGCCGTGTATCATTCATCATCGTCATTTCAGCCGTAAGAAGTACACTGCTGGACAAAGCCCTCTCCAAGGATTCTGCATGCCACGCCTAGCAGGCAGGTTACCGAGTGCAGTTTCTTTGGGTTCTTGTGCTTCTGACGCTGCTCCTCATCGGAAGCATTTTTAAGCTTGGGAACGATAGGAATTTCTTAGCTTTGGGAAGGGAATGAAAGTATAAGGCTACTACTGGGGTACTAAGATGAATGTGGGAAAAGCAAGTAGCAACTCGAGTAGGACTTTTCGTATAGGAACGGCGCTGAGTTCTTGAAAATAATTTTGATATTCCATTCTCGTACAAAAGTGGTAAGCTGATAGGAACCAAATTTCTTTTTCTGACTTATTTTTCTTTGCTTCTATAGGTTCCATTGAAGCCGCCGACATTTAATTTATACTCTTTTTATGATACTCCAACGATAGTCTAAACTAGTATCAAATTTATATAACTCAAAGGTGACTGACTGACATAGTGATCTATCAACGCACAGCCCAAACCACTGGATGGATCAGGCTGAAATATGGCATGCAAGTAGATGGTATGACGTAGGCATCTGCTAAAAAAGGATTTTGATCAATTCCATCCCGAAGGGGATAAAATAGGGGACGAAAGTTTGTATGAAACTTACAAACTAATTTAAAGCTAGTTTATAATAAATACTTTTAAACTACCGCGCTGCATATTTACTAAATGCATTAACGGGAATTTATTTGAAACGTCTGAAGAAAAACGGTTTATGATGTTTGAATATTGTTATGTTTGCATGTTTATTTTATTTTGTTTTATTTTATTTGGAAAACAAACAGTCTTCATAATCTATATAAACTTACAAACTTAGAAGCTATTGACCATTTATATGTTCTCACATATGTAATTTAAACTTATGTACAGTGTGAGGGGTCGAGTTTAGCGCGACGCATTATCATATACTGCGTCTGTAGGGCTTGCGCTGTGCATCACAAGCTTCAAAACTTCCGATAGATGCGTCACAAGCAAAACGCTTAGGTCGATCGTGCCTCTATATCTGGGTCTAGGAGTACGCTTCTATAATAAAATTCCTGCAGAAATATTAGGTCTGCCTATACTTAAGTTTAAAGCGACTGTAAAATACCAATTAGTAAAAAAAGCATATTATTGCATTGCTGATTATATAATTGATAAAAATGCTTGGCAATTAATATAAATTTATTTGATGATATAATATATGTAAACAATGTAATCGGAGCCCTTCAGGCACATAGGGACCAAGTCTGGACTGAGTTTCTTTCGGCGTATTCTTCTCACCAGTGGTCGTTGCGAAACGCTAGTAGTATTTAGATTTTGCATAAATTAAACAAATATAAGAAATAAAAATATGACGTTCAAAAAGAGATACATGTATCCAATTTTGAATAAAAATCTTTGACTTTTGACTTTTTTGACTTTTATCGCTTGTTCCGCGCTCTTGCTTGCACACGGAACCTTAGATTTTTTTATGTGTGCATCCAGCGTTTATCGATTTATAAGACGATAGCACTTCAACATACTGCTGCGGCTGTAAATATTTCCATGCTGGTCTGGGAGACAAAAAAAAAACGTAGAATGTACCAGCTGTTTCTATTCCCGCGCAGATCGTAAAAGCCAATCGAGGGAATAGATAAAATTTGAGGGATCATGTTGATAGGCGATACGGCTAGCAACCCATCACTATTTTAATTACGTTTTCTACTCTTACCTAATCATCATCATCATTTCGAGTAGGTGTCACGGTCAATCGACCATGCACACCCTGGTGTCAGAGTTCTTCGGAACCGCCTCTCGGCCTCTGACGTGGTTCCTTTTTTTTTAACGACTACCAGATGGCAACCGGGACCACCGGCTTAACGTGCTTTCTTACCTAATGCCCACGCATTAGGTGGAAAACGGAATCATAATAGTGATGGGTTGCTAGCTACGTTTTAATTACGTTTTCTACTCTTACCTAATCATCATCATCATTTCGAGTAGGTGTCACGGTCAATCGACCATGCACACCCTGGTGTCAGAGTTCTTCGGAACCGCCTCTCGGCCTCTGACGTGGTTCCTTTTTTTTTAACGACTACCAGATGGCAACCGGGACCACCGGCTTAACGTGCTTTCTTACCTAATGCCCACGCATAGGTGGAAAACGGAATCATAATAGTGATGGGTTGCTAGCCGTATCGCCTATTAGCATGATTCCTCAGATTTGTTGGTGGCAACATGCTAAACGTGGCCTTCAGTTCGTATAGACCGAGGCACTGTCTACCCCGCAAGGGAAAAAGACGTAATACTATGTATGCTGTAAATATCTTTAATTCCTACATTTGTTACTCGTACTTGCACAAAATATTTCCCGAACCGGCATGAAGGAGGCTAATATCCTTATCCTTATCCTTACTAATCCTTATCCTAACTTCCTCATCCTTACTTACTTACTAATATTATAAATGCGAAAGTGAGTTTGTTTGTTTGTTTGTTACGCTTTCACGCCGTAACTACTGAACCGATCATCATGAAATTTTGCATACAAGTTCTCTGGAGTGCGGAGAAGAATATAGGTTACCTTTTATCCCGGGAAAAACTATTCTCGAGGGATCGACATTGACACGGGCGGAGCCGCGGGCGAAAGCTAGTCTTTGAAATAAGTACGCAATTGTGAGAGAAACATGTTCACTCAAACGCCGCAAGAACAAAGGGCGCTAGTGAACAAGATCTTAAGGGCCCTTGTAACAGAAGGCTTTGGATTAAAGAGGGATTGTTCATTTTAAACAATTATGGCTGTGAAATATTATAAATTGTCTTAATTATGAGAAGTTATACACATATGTTTGGCGAGCTCCGTGGCGCAGTGGTCAACACGCCAGCCTGCGACACGGGTTCGATCCCCGGTCAGGTCATGATGGAAAACGATCTTTTTCAGTATACGTATTAAAGCTTACGTCCGATACGGGATGTGATGGAGAATTTCGGCGCCGAGATTGAATTGTGCGGTAGCTCAGATAGCAGAGCATAGGTCGTACATAGACCTAGGTCGCCGGTTCAAGCCCCGCCCGCATGAAATTTTTTCACCATATTTTATTTCTTAATTTATTAAGAGTATATCAATATAGCATTGTGAATGCAAAATAAAACACTTATAAAATAGATCTTTTTCAGCTTGACCTGGGTCTTGGATGTTTATCTATACAAGTATCTATTATAAAATACTAGCTTTCGCCCGCGGCTCCGCCCGCGTCAATGTCGATCCCTCGGAAATAGTACTTTTTCCCGGGATAAAAGGTAGCCTATGTCCTTCTCCGTACTCCAGAGAACATGTATGCAAAATTTCATGATGATCGGTTCAGTAGTTACGGCATGAAAGCGTAACAAACAAACGAACTCACTTTCGCATTTATAATATTAGTTAGGATAGTATTCTACGACACAAGTTCACAACTTACTGTGGGGCTAGCTCAATTTGTGTGATATGTATTTATTATATGTATTTGACAACCTTTGTAGTTCAGTGGTGCAAGTGCCTTTGGATTGCAGAGTCTCGGGATCGAGATTTCATTGATCTATTGGGGGTTGGCACCCCCATAGATCAATGAAAATCTTTGGTAGCAAATTTTAAGATATCGACACGCTACTTAGTTATTGGTTTTCCGTACAAGTTCGGGTTGAGTTCCGTTTATACCTAAATATAATTGTGTGTTTTTAGCGCGGAATTTTAAAAAGGCAAATAATATTGGCAACTTACACACATCATCATCATCATTTCGTATAGGTGTTACGGTCAATCGACCATGCACAGAGTTCTTCGGAACACCTATCGGCCTCTGACATGGGTCCTTTAACGATTACCAGTTGGCAGCCAGGACCAACGGCTTCAACAATCAGGTGATTCAAACCTGCAAAATGGAAACAGCTAAACAAAATGTCAGAAAATAATTCTTGGAGGCAGGGCTTGTTACCGGTACCAAATTCCCATTATAAGTACTGGTAAGTACTGGTATTACTATTCTGTTAAAATTTTAACGGTAATATGAGGTACCGGTAATCTAGTATTTAACGGTAATAATATTGTTAACAGTTAACGGTCATTTTACCGCTACTTGTTACCGGTACCAAATTCACATTATAAGTACCGGTAAGTACCGGTACCTCTATTCTGTCAAATTTTAACGGTATTAAAATTGCGTTAATTTTACCGGTACCTACGCATTGTTGCCGTCTACCGCATGGGACTCGCTCGACTGTAAAAGTGCCGCCCTATTGTGGGCCCCCGCCTCACGCCGCACATGCTCAACACGGCAATGACACACATTAACGAAATGATAATTCCCAATACGAGTACCGGTACTAAGTACCGGTACTGTTTACCGGTATTTGGTACAGGTACTTCTTTCAATTACCGGTACCGTCGTTTTATTGAGGTACCGGTACCAATCCAATTACCGGTACCGTTGTATTATAGAGGTACCGGTACTTGATGTTTACCGTTACCAAATGTACCGGTACCAAACCAATTACCGGTACTGTCGTTTCATAGAGGTACCGGTAATGGATTTTTACCGGTATTCCAACCCCTGCTTGGAGGGGCCTATGCCCATCAGTCATCATTATTTCGAGTAGGTCAATCGACCATGCACACCCTGGTGTCAGAGTTCTTCGGAACTGCCTCTCGGCCTCTGACGTGGTTCCATTAACAACTACCAGATGGCGGCCGGGACCAACGGCTTAACGTGCCTTCCGAAGCACGAAATCATCTTTATTCTCAGACAATCAGGTGATTCAAGCCTGCAATGTCCTAACCAAACTGGAAGCAACTAAACAAAGTATGCTTCCCGTGGGAATCGAACCCACGACCCCCAGGTCTACAGGCAAACGCCTCAACTACTGAGCTCCAGGTCCGAGATATCATGTAAAAAAAATTAAATGAAGATCTATAAAATTAAGTGCTCCAATTCATGCTAGACTGGGAGAAATTACATCGTAGAATGTTCTATGATTTTTCATTTCTCTTACACCAGCATGGAAGAGTCTTAATAATAGTATTTCCTAAAAGAATTGGTCACTTGTAAAGTCGGTTTACGGAAAAAAATTTTACGTGATAACGGTGCAAGAAAGATAGATGTGTCGCAAGCCGAACGCTTGGGTCAATTGTGCCTCTATGGCTTGTTCCGCGCTCTCGCTTGCACACGGGTCGTGACATTTTTTCATGCGTGCAACCTGGGTTCATCGTCAAAATGAAAAATATATCTTGTTTCTTTCATATTTTATGTCAGGTGTCACGGTCAATCGACCATGCACACCCTGGTGTCAGAGTTCTTCGGAACCGCCTCTCGGCCTCTGACGTGGTTCCTTTAACGATTACCAGGTGTCAGCCGGGACCACCGGTTTAACGTGCCTTCCAAAGCACGGAATCATCTTTATTATCAGACAATCAGGTGATTCACGCCTGCAATGTCCTAACCAAACTGAAAGCAACTAAACAAAATATGCTTCCCGTGGGAATCGAACCCACGACCCCCAGGTCTACAGGCAAACGCCTCAACTACTGGACTACGGAGGCAGTTACATTACGCACTTACACACATGTAAAGACACGTTTGTGTCACGGGACCTTAAAATGTGCATTCAGCCGGACCCGGACGAATGGAACCTTTTGCTCAGTCAGCCGGAATCGGTTTTACGCGTATTTCTTCGCCCCGCTACGGACAAATTCCTTCATTTTCTTTCATGTTTTCTAGTAAGATTTTTTAAAATTGTAGAAAGTAGGTATTTACCTATACCAATCCTTCTAACGTCGTTGAGTAGATGCAACAGCGAAGCAGCCGGCTAGGCGACAGGACAGGCAGCAGGCAAGCAGGAAGATGAAGATGATGATGAAGAAGAAGAAGCAGTGCAGGTAAGATGAAGAACACAAAGGCGAAATAAAGGATAGTTATTTCGACTATGAATAATAGTTTATTTGTAAGCACTAGTTTACAAAACAGATCACTAGGCACTGAAGTTAAGAGTTCTAAGAAACCGTTAAAGCAAAATCAGTAGTCGCGGCACGATACGTAAGCAGGGAAGCGAGAGCGCGCAGTACGGGTTTCGCGTTCGGCTGTTGTCGGGCGGCTGGCGCGGCGCGGCGAAGCTTCTCGATGCGCGCACGCAGGCATCGCGTGATGTTGTGCTGCGGCTTGACCGATTACAAGCGGAGCGGATTTAAAATGGCGGATGGCTCGCCACATTACTCCCCCGACCTGACCGTGACTATGGTCGATATCAGGTATCTTCACTCTTCTACCGCTGCGGGTTCGTTTATCCTCCTCGCATGTCTCAGTTTTGGAAGTCATCGAAACCGGCACATGGACGTCTCTGGATATAAATGCTGGCTTTAATCGGTCGATAGACACATTGGATGGCTTACCTCGCACATCTATAGTGTAGAATTTGGGTTTTCTGTCTAGGACTTTGAAAGGCCCGGCATAAGGTGGTTCGAGAGAAGCACGCACGTGATCTTGACGAAGGAAGACGTGTGATGATGTGTGAAGATCACGTGGTATATAAAAAGGTGACGATGAACCATGCCATGAAGTGGGCTTAGGGGATAGTTTAGCCATGTGTGCTCGGAGTCGTGTGATGTATTGGGTAATGTCTGCTGTAGTGTAATCATCTTTGGAAGACAGGAACTGGCCAGGTAGTTGGAGCGGCTCACCATAGACGAGCTCGGCTGGACTGGCTTGAAGATCTTCCTTCCAGGAACAGCGCATCCCTAGGAGCACCAGTGGAAGTAATTCGGTCCACTGGGACGTGTCGTGACACATTATTGCCGCCTTGAGCTGGCGGTGGAGGCGTTCTACCAGACCGTTTGCAGCAGGATGGTACGCTGTAGTTCGTAGATGTCTTGCGCCGATCATGGAGGTGAGAGCGTTGAAGAGATGGCTCTCAAACTGGCGGCCACGGTCGGTAATCACACGTGCGGGACAGCCGAATCTGGCAATCCAGCCAGACACGAGGGCAGCTGCGCAGGTCTCTGCCGTGATGTCTTGTAGCGGAATAGCCTCAGGCCATCGGGTGAACCTGTCGATGATGGTGAGGCAGTATCTGTAACTACAAGACAATGGTAATGGTCCCACGAGGTCCAAGTGGATATGGGAGAACCTCGCAGAAGGGGTAAGGAAAGAGGAGAGGGGAGAATGAGTGTGTCGTGCTATCTTTCTTTTCTGGCATTTCAAGCATTGCCTAGCCCACTCTCTACAGTCTTTCCGAATCCCTGGCCAAACAAATCTTTGTGTTGCCAGTCGGACTGTGGCTGAGCTACCAGGATGATTCCAATTATGCACCATGTTGAAGACTTGCCTTCTTAAGCCTGGAGTGATGTATGGACGTGGTGGATGCATAGATGTGTCGCAGAAGATAGGTAAGTCACTATGTACCGTTCGCAATTTCTCCATTTCAGGGTGGATCCATGCAGCACAAGATCTTGCAGCTCAGGATCTTCTTCCTGAGATTGTGAAAGCTCTTTGTAGTCCAAGGCAAGGGAGATTTCTTCTACACGTGAAAGAGCGTCGGCTACCACATTCTCCAGTCCCGGTATGTATGGCACGTCGGTTGTGAATTGGGATATGTAGTCTAGATACCGGAACTGGCGAGGTGAACATCGATCCCGATTCGTCGTGAATGCCGAGGTAAGTGGCTTATGGTCCGTGAATATTTTAAATGATTTGGCTTCGACCATGTGGCGGAAGTACTTTATCGCCTCGTACACAGCCAATAATTCCCGATCGTATGGGCCGTACTTCTTCTGTGACGGGCTCAGCTTGTGCGAGTAAAAAGCTAGCGGTTGCCAACCTTTGCCGTTGCGTTGCTGTAGAACGGCTCCGACGCCTTAGTCTGATGCATCTGTCATGGTTGCGAGCTCTGCTGTAGGATCAGGATGCGCGAGTAAGGTAGCGTTTGATAGCGAAGACTTACAGTTTTCAAAAGCAGTGAGGAGTTCAGGTGTCATCTCTACTGGGTGAGAACCTTTCACCTTAGGACCAGCTAAAATGTCGTTCAGTGGTGCTTGTATCTGAGCAGCGTTCCGTACGAAACGACGATAAAAATTAAGCATGCCCAGAAACCGTCGAAGTTCTTTCACCGTCTTGGGCACTGTGTAATTCTGTATCGCCTGAACTTTTGTAGGAAGTGGTTTGGTACCAGCAGCTGAAACAGAGTATCCAAGGAATGTTACCTCTTCCTTTCCTAAGAAACATTTTGACGTGTTGACCAAGATGCCGTACTGCTTCAGGCGGTCAAACAATAGGCGTAGATGGGTCTTGTGCTGCTCTGGGGAGCTCGAAAATATCAAGATGTCGTCGATATATCCGTAGCAAAAGTCGAGGCATAATGTGACTTCATCGAGGAATCGTTTAAATGTTTGCGCGGCGTTGCGCAAACCAAAAGTCATAAAAGGAAATTCGTATAGGCCGAACGGCGTTGTGATCGCGGTTTTCATAATATCCTCAGGATGTACAGAGATTTGGTTGTACGCCTTTACTAAGTCCACGGTGGAGAAGATGGTGCAACCAGAGAGTTGATGGGAGAAGTCTTGTATATGCCGTATGGGGTAAAAATCCGGTATAGTTCGGGCGTTTAGAGCTCGATAATCCCCACACGGTCTCCATCCGTCGTCCTTCTTTCTCACCATGTGTAAAGCCGAAGACCACGGGCTCTCCGAACGTCGTGCCACACCACTGGTGATCATGTCCTCGAACTCCTTCTTAGCGACTTGTAAACGTGCTGGATCGAGGCGTCGAGGTTTACAAGAAACTGGGGGACCTGGCGTAGTTTTGATAAAGTGCAGCGTGCTATGCTTCGGAGGAGAGTGAACACCAGCAGGCCGTGTGATTTCTGGATACTTCCGCAGAATCTGGTGAAATTCGGACTCACCATTTACGGCTTTTACAGATGCGATATCGTCAATAGACCCCGCCATCTCCGAAATTGCAGCTACGTGTAGGGTCGTGACGCCGTCAACTAAGCGTTGATTTCTGCAGTCTACCAGAAGATTGTAGTAGCTGAGTAGATCTACGCCAATGATGGGCTTCGACACGTCAGCTATGGCAAAACTCCAAGAAAACACACGTCTGAGTCCTAGGTTGAGGTGCAATTGTAACGGTCCGTAAGTATGGATGATACTGCCATTTGCTGCTACGAGATCGTACATAGATTTAGTGCAAGGCGTCTTGACTGCCGATCGTGGGAAAACACTCAAGTCGGAACCAGTATCCACCAGGAATTGCATTTTCGATGCACGGTCGGTAACAAAAAGACGGCCTGTAGATCGAGGGCAGTCGTTGGCCGCTACTTCCGACCGCCCTGTGCGTTTCCCGCCTGGAATGTACAGGGCTGCTTGCATTTCTTCGCCTGCTCTCCATAAGTATAATGATAAAAACAGTGTGGGTGGCCTGTAGGCGGCTGTCTGGGCCTCGAGTGACTGCGTGAGCGATTTCGTCGATACCTGGGCTTGGAACGTAAGCGCTGTCGACTATTCATGTTAGTAAGGGCTGCTACTTGCTTGGTTAACTCACTGACTTGCCTTGTGAGCTCATCCAACGGTGACGAGCTGCTAGCGGAGGTGCTTGCCATGGAGACTTGCGGTGCTGCAGGGGCAATCTCGTGGATCTTGTCGGGGCTAACTCTCCCAGCTTGTCCAGAGGAAGGTTCATCTGCGAAGCTATAACAGTCTGTATAGATTGAGGCAGTCTGCTAGCCCATAAGGTGGCTAAAAATTCTCCAGGTACTCCTGAAGGACTCGCTAAACCCTCTAGATGGCGTAAAAACTGTGAGGGTTTTCTATCGCCAAGCTCCTCATGCATGAGCAATTGTTTCACACGCTTTTCTTGAGACGCGGATAATCGCCTTATCAGTTCAGTTCTTAATTTATTATATTTGTTGTTCTCTGGAGGCCTAGTAATAACGTCCTTTACTTCAATAGCATACTGGTGGTCTAACTGTGCCACAAGGTAATTAAATTTGGTCTCATCTGTAGTAATTCTAGACAACTCAAATAGGCACGCTAATTGGGAAAACCATAAAACTGGCTCTTCGGGCCAGAATGGTGGCACTCGTACACCTACTCTCAGTACTTCCTCCAATTTAACTGATTTCCCTTCGTCACTCATATTGAAAAAGAAAAATCGCTCACCCTATGACAGCAAGACCACAGCCCTAGTTTCTTTGTTCCTAAGTGGCAACTAAATTCCGTTATAGGGCGTTAACCACTGACTTTAAAGTTATTTTTCTTCGGAAATTAAACTTCTGTTAGTACCTGGGCTGATCCAGAAGGTGCTTCTTGTCCGTAGTCGGGTGGTCACCAATGTAGAAAGTAGGTATTTACCTATACCGCCTTCTAACGTCGTTGAGTAGATGCAACAGCGAAGCAGCCGGCTAGGCGACAGGACAGGCAGCAGGCAAGCAGGAAGATGAAGATGATGATGAAGAAGAAGAAGCAGTGCAGGTAAGATGAAGAACACAAAGGCGAAATGAAGGATAGTTATTTCGACTATGAATAATAGTTTATTTGTAAGCACTAGTTTACAAAACAGATCACTAGGCACTGAAGTTAAGAGTTCTGAGAAACCGTTAAAGCAAACTCAGTAGTCGCGGCACGATACGTAAGCAGGGAAGCGAGAGCGTGCAGTACGGGTTTCGCGTTCGGCTGTTGTCGGGCGACTGGCGCGGCGCGGCGAAGCTTCTCGATGCGCGCACGCAGGCATCGCGTGGTGTTGGGCTCCGGCTTGACCGATTACAAGCGGAGCGGATTTAAAGTGGCGGATGGCTCGCCACAAAATAAACTAAACCCAACTGTCACACAAGTAATTTATAGTCTACTAGCTTTCGCCCTGGCTCCGCCCGCGTCAATGTCGATCCCTCGGGAATAGTAGTTTTTCCCGGGATAAAAGGTAGCCTATGTCCTTCTCCGCACTCCAGAGAACTTGTATGCAAAATTTCATGATGATCGGTTCAGTAGTTACGGCGTGAAAACTAACAAACAAACAAACAAACTTACTTTCGCATTTATAATATTAGTAAGGATGTCATGAGTCGAAGATACTTATCCCGAGCAAATAGCATCGCATATACCTTTATACTTTCTCCCAGCCCAATAAACTTCTACCATTTCGATGGGCAGCACGTCTGAATTAAGTTAAGCCAAAGAAACTGCGCTCACCAACTCGTCTGCCAAGCGTTGCGAGTATGGCAAATTTCCCCAATGTAAAAACATCCTTGGGGGAGGCCTTTGCTCAGCAGTGGACTTGCTTGTCTTGTGGCTGAGATGATGATGATGATGAATATTTAATTGACCAAACGTCTTAGTCCGATTGCTGTGTTTTTCGTGAGTGTGAATGGCCAACATTGGTGTCATATTTTTTGCATCGGCATCTGACATAGCTTAAGGACTGCCAATCAAAGCAGGAACCAACCGGCTTAAGGTGCCTTCCAAAGCACGTAGGAGCTTGAAATATTTTTATAGTGAAAACTTCTCTAGCGGCGGTGTGCACTTTTTGGGATGTGTAAAAAATGTTAAACTCGAGTCAGGTGACTGAACGAAAATTCGTAACATGGACACGTGATCTGTGACCGCCGTCGCGGCGTAGGAGAGGAAGTAATATCCCCCTCTCTTTTTACCACGCGGAGTTTTCACTTCTGCACTCCCAGAGTCCCGGAGGTCAACCCGTTGTTTTTTTACGCTACTTACAGTCACCCCTCCCAGTGGGGACTGTGCTTAGTTTATTGAGTTAGTAGTAACATTCTACGCGAACATTCTCTTTCTGCACAGAGCATATATTTTATGGACTCTGAGTGTAAAATCCATCAAAGACGGTCGCTCTTTGTGAAAAGGGAATGCGCATTGATACCGTTCCTGCCGGTCTGCGTGAATTGATCTATTCCCCGATTTTACGGTCCCATACCGAGTGATTTCCAATAAAATGAATAGGCTTTTAGTGCCTTTACAGTGTGCCGAGTAAAGATATTTTCTTTTACGTCTAGTGCAACAGCCTCCGTGGTCCAGTGGTTAAGACGTTTGCCTGTTGACCCGGGGGTCGTGGGTTCGATTCTTACCGGAAGCATACTTTGTTTAGTTGTTTCCAGTTTGGTTAGGACATTGCAGGCTTGAATCACCTGATTGTCTGATAATAAAGATGACTTCGTGCTTCGGAAGGCACGTTAAGCCGGTGGTCCTCTGGTAGTCGTTAAAGGAACCACATCAGAGGCTGAGAGGCGGTTCCGAAGAACTCTGACACCAGGGTGTACATGGTCGATTGACCGTGACACCTACTCGAAATGATGAGGAGTAAGTACATTCAAAATAGTAAACTTTTGTGATTTTCTCTTTGAGAAAATGTACAAAAATAACTGCAGCCTCGCAACGCATCTTGAATGCAGACACGATATTTTTATTTTAACACATATTTTAGTTTGAAACGAAGCCCCAATCTGGCAGGATCATCGCGACACTCTGACGTGGTTTCTTTAACGACTACCAGATGACAGCCGGGACCATCACCGGCTTAACGTGCCTTTCGAAGCACGGAGTCATCTTTATTATCAGACAATCAGGTGATTCAAGCCTGCAATGTCCTAACCAAACTGGAAACAACTAAACAAAGTATGCTTCCGGTGGGAATCGAACCCACGACCCCCGGATCAACAGGCAAACGCCTCGTCATTAAAAAACGAATTAAGAACTTTACTGCTTGAGAAATGCTGCTATAGCGTTGACGAGTTTTGACTAATTTTTAATAATAATAAATAATTCATGTTTGTTAGTTAAATTATTTTTTACATGTAATTATAATATTCGCATGCAATGTAAAATTGTTTTCTGAATAAATTGAATTGAATTGAATTGACACGTGTCACGTAGAGGCATCATAAAAAATCCAAAGGGTCTTACTCCGTCGTGGGTATGACGTCGGAGACAATAGATTTGGTTAGAGCCCGTAAACTGTTATAGGGTCACGTTTTTAGGGTTCTGTACCAAAAGGGTAAAAACGGGGCCTTATTAATATCGCTCCGCTGTTCGTCTGTCACCAGGCTGTATCTCATGAACCGTGATAGTTAGACAGTTGAAATTTTCACAGATGATGTAATTCTGTTGCTGCTATGACAATAAATACTAAAAAATAAAATTAATATTAAAGGGGGCTCCCATACAACAAATGATTTTTTATTTTTTGACAATGTCTTAGAGCTCGAGTAAGTCATGCTCACTCAAATGTTCAAACTAGTGGCGGCGTCGTGTGTCGGGTCGTTGAATTCCCTCTAATATGGTTGAGTTCAACGATGGCTGATCCATGCGTCAACTCGTGAACGGGTGCTAAGAGGGACAGGTCTGCTCGGCCTCTTTGAGACTACTGTGTATAATGTAAAATATTATCATTGCACACTCGATCGCTAACATAATATGTTCCAAAAAATATAATAAAAATTGTAATCATAATTAGAAATGAAAAAAAAATGATAAATGAAGAAATTAGATGATAAATGATAAAGATAGATGATAAAATAAAAAAGCCCTTCAGGCGAGTAGGCGACCAATAATGTTGAAAAGAGTTTCTTTTGGCGTTTCTTCTCTGCAGTGGTCGGTTCCGAAACGCTAGTAGTCTGTAGCTTTTGCACAATAAGTAATAATATAAATATGACTAAATTAGATCCTTTAAAATGTGATTTGACGTGAAAAAGTGCCTGCAAAGGCCTAGTTTCTGAATAAACGTTTTGATTTTGATTTTGAAAAATGCAATAATTACATTGAATTGAATTGTCTTCGCGCGTGCTACCGTGAGTGATATATATTTTTGTAGAGTTTTCCTATACAGTTATAATATGGTTATGGTTATGTCACAAACTAATCGACATGACTGCGGTACGATGTTATCGATTAGAAATGCCCTACTATTCCTACTTATATGGTTATAGCACTTATAACTTATTCATAGGCTAATAACTATGTTTGATTGTTGAATAAAGCCACTAAGCTTCAAATATTTTATGCAGTAATTATAATATATATTATATTAACGTATTTATATATAAACATATATATTATATGTATTTATATATGTATCATTCAGTTGTTTAATTAATTTCTCATGACACATTATGGCACCACCTAATATATCGCTCGGATTGGTCTAAATGTTTGACTGGCAGAGAATGATTAAGTCCACCTATTTGTACGTATTTTTGCAATAAAGTTTAAATAATAAGCAGTACTTATTAATAAGCAAATATTCTAAGGGCTGGTACAGGCTAGAAAAATGCATTAGAAGCAAAATAAAAAAACGACACGCTAGTTTTCGAAATATATGAACCTGGACTTTTTTTATATATTTATTTATATTTATTGAGAAAACCAACAGCGTATACAATCAGGTTTACAATCATAATGAAAAAGAATTTTTTAACGTAATCATAAGGCCAATAAAAGGTTTCCCTTTGTATGACAGTAATTCAATCGATTCGCCGTGTGGTATCCGGCAGAGTAGAATAGGACCACTCCAAATCATTCCGTGGATGTCGTAGAAGGCGACTTAGGAAATACAAGCTAAATAAAGCTTATAAACATCTGTGAGACCTCTCCAACCCGTCTGGCCAGCGTGGAGAGTGTAGGCCAATTCCTCTGGCTGCTCTGGCCAAGTATGGCTCTAGTAGTACAGAGAGGGTTGTGCTCCTGTAGTGGAGACTAAAAAGACCTGATGATGATGATGAATTTAATCGATATATAAACTAAAACATACAGTCTAAACAATCATGAAGTAAATTTTAAGTAACCCTAATTATGTTTTGTCAATAATAATTATTTGACAGAATGCTTATTTACTTTGACATTTTCTAGAATTATATTGACACTTTCAATATGATTACCATTTTAATTATATGTTTAAAACTCAAAAAAATGGTTTATATAAGTTAAATGTAAAATTTCTTAATAGATGTAAATTTACAATTAGAACAACAGAGGAAAAAAAACAACCTTTTTTAGAAAAAACACTTTCTTATTCTTACTTTAATTAAGAAATAAAATATAAAAGAAAGGGATATTATTAATTGCGCATCAAATAAATAATCGCATATCAATATATTTTCATCATTTATATGCTTTTTTACATCAAATAAATTACTTCACTACAAATAAACAAATGTTTAACAAAACATATATCAGCATGACATTACTTCGTATGTTTAAATAATTTATTCTATTCTACCACCTCGAATATTGTTGTCTATAATCTGTCACCGACTAGTCAACATGGTGCGGAGGCGATTATATCGATTAGAAATGAGCCGTTATTACTAATACGGTAATCATTTATTCAGAGGCTTATAGCTGTGTTTGGTGGCTGAATCCTTTAATGACTTAAATATTTTATAACATATGAAATGAAATGAAAAATATTTATTGCACACACAACACAAATAAAAAAGGACAGTATAAGACAAAAACATAATTATAAGGCGGTGCCATCAGTATTACAAAAGGTGACGGCTCAGTATTACGCTGTACTAGGCATATATGCATGACCCAGTACAACACTGATTTTCAGCTGTCACCTTCTGTGTCATCACGGACCGTCCCACGCCTCCCTAAGTTGGGAAGAGACTTTGTGCATAACAAACAAACAAACAACAAAAGTATAACAAACAAAAAAATAAGTAATATACATACACAAAAAGAAAAAACATAAGAAAAGAAAAGAATGAAAAACAAAACAATACACTCACATACATATGTATCTACTTGTATTACCACGTCATTATCTTTTCTCAATTTTATTATAGTATTTAGAATAGCATTGTGAACACAAAAAAGCACTTGTAAAAACATTAAATTTCTTGTTTGATAATGATATCCATTAAAACCTAAATTTTATTATTATAATGATCTATATTAATATTATAAACAGCAAAGATTTGTAGGTTTGTTTTTAATGGATAACTCAAAAACTACTGATCCGACTACTTATAACAATTAATTTCAGTTATAGAAAGATATATTATCAGTGGCTGACAAAGGCTATAATTTACGAGGACGAAGTCGCAAAAAAATGGCAAGATACACTTACAAATCGAAACTACAAAAATAGTAAACAATTTGTGAAATTCGCAACGGATCCACGAAATGCTTAGTTATTTAAGAAATATTGCAAGTTCTTTATTTTGTTGATTAAATTTGAGGAAAATGCCAATACGGAGTGAGATTTCCCTCCGGATCACTTGATGAAGTGTGTTAGTGCCGCCATAGAGTAGATATGTGCAGAGTCTAATCGGTAAATTTTAGTTAAGTAGTGCTCATGTTGACGCGGTGGTGGCTGGTCTAAGAAAGCGACCGATAAGCAAAAGGTTCCAGGTTCAAACTCCGGCCCGGCCCCACTTGTACCTTGAGTTTGTAGACCAATCTGACTCAAGTACGGTCATTTTCATTGACCACTACCTGCTGGCGGTGAAGGAAAATATCATGAGGCAACCTGCATACTAGTAGATTGATCACTAGTGTGTGAAATGGAGAGGAGACGGCAATGGCAAACCACTCCATTGTTTCCTACCACAGATAATTATTGTGCGCGTTTCTATCCACACAATTCCTCTGACAAGAGCCTGCTCTTTTAATTATGTAAAGTACTCGTGTGAAGCCGAAGGTACTACCCGATCAGCACAAGCCGCGTAAAGCCGAACATGATGATAGTAACTCTGTCTGTCACCTTTTCACGCTTCAACCATTGAACCAATTTGGATGAAATTATTTAAAATTATATTAGGTATTGACGTAGGTTGAGCCCCGGGGAAGGACATAGGGTACTTTTTATATCAATGCTCGTGATTGTAACTTAGGACGTGATATCCAAAATAAATAAAATTTAATTAATTTAAAATAATATAATTTATTTAGCATCTCACGTCAAAATAAACATTATTAATTTTTCACCCCACGTGTGCCTCTCACTTTGCAATTATTTAAAATATTATTATTTACTTCCTATGGCATCTTACGTCTCAGTCTATTTGCGACCTATGACTACACTACACTTCTCTTAATTCATCAAATACAAAATAATGATTTTTCATTCCATTCATATTCCTTTGAATACCAAAAATACTACAAGTAATTTACTACCAAAGTATAGAATTCGACTTTGATCGGGTTCAGGAGTAAAAGATTAAAATTATCAAAGTCCTTTAACAACCAGCGTCTAGTAATGCACCTCTTACTTATAAAATCTCGTAAGTTCATACAGATTGTCGGTTTGTTCCGAAGCTAGCGAAATCTTATCTCGCATATAGTGTGACTTACTGGCGACGAGAACGACACCGCATTGTATGTGGCCTTCCCTCTCTGTATCGAAGGCGGGAAATCTGGCCCTCCATTAAAATATAGCAAAGTATCGCATTTAGATCGCAGTTCTTTAAGCCGGCTTATGAATAGGTAGAAATTATCACGTAGTTTATTTAGAACTAGCTCATGTCTGCGGCTCTGCTCGCGTCAATGTCGATCCTTCGGGAACGGTACCTTATTTTTTTTATTTATAAAATCACACACAGATTTACAGATATATATCCAAAACATCTGCATGGTAGTCAGTAACGAATACAGTTATGTCAAATATGGTTAGTAATCATAATTAAATAACACGAATCTAAATGAGTTCAAACAAATAAGATGTAAATGATAATGTCAATAATATAAATAAAAAAGAAAAGAACAAAACTGAAATGTCAAAAGTTATATAATAAAATTAAATGAATTCAAATAAGTCAACAGATTATGTAGAAATACATCAATTGAATCATTAAAAATGCATGCTTCACTGACGTTAACGAGCATATATCCAAGCATCTGCAGGGCTCACAAAGTTGAAGCATTTCTGACATAGTCAGTCCGAAAAACCGGTGGAATGAACAACCGGGCGTCGACGAGGCGCCACCACAGCACCTTCACCTCGATTCCAACGGAAAGGGACGGGATTAAACTATTTAAGACGGGATTTAACTACTTATTCCGGGATGAAAGGTACATATGTCCTTCTCCATACTCCAGTACGACGTAAAAGCGTTACAATTAAACGCACTTTCGCAATTATAATATTAGTAAGGATGCTCAGTGTGTGCGTGTAGGCTGAAGAAACGTCTTCGCAATATAGAAAGGTAATTTTATCATAATAATAATATCATTATAAGGCGGTGCCATCAGTATTACAAAAGGTGACGGCTCAGTATTACGCTGTACTAGGCATATATGCATGACCCAGTACAACACTGATTTTCAGCTGTCACCTTCTGTGTCATCACGGACCGTCCCACGCCTCCCTAAGTTGGGAAGAGACTTTGTGCATAACAAACAAACAAACAACAAAAGTATAACAAACAAAAAAATAAGTAATATACATACACAAAAAGAAAAAACATAAGAAAAGAAAAGAATGAAAAACAAAACAATACACTCACATACATATGTATCTACTTGTATTACCACGTCATTATCTTTTCTCAATTTTATTATAGTATTTATAATAGCATTGTGAACACAAAAAAGCACTTGTAAAAACATTAAATTTCTTGTTTGATAATGATATCCATTAAAACCTAAATTTTATTTATTATAATGATCTATATTAATATTATAAACAGCAAAGATTTGTAGGTTTGTTTTCAATGGATAACTCAAAAACTACTGATCCGAGTACTTATAACAATTAATTTCAGTTATAGAAAGATATATTATCAGTGGCTGACAAAGGCTATAATTTACGAGGACGCAGTCGCAAAAAAATGGCAAGATACACTTACAAATCGAAACTACAAAAATAGTAAACAATTTGTGAAATTCGCAACGGATCCACGAAATGCTTAGTTATTTAAGAAATATTGCAAGTTCTTTATTTTGTTGATTAAATTTGAGGAAAATGCCAATACGGAGTGAGATTTCCCTCCGGATCACTTGATGAAGTGTGTTAGTGCCGCCATAGAGTAGATATGTGCAGAGTCTAAGCGGTAAATTTTAGTTAAGTAGTGCTCGTGTTGACGCGGTGGTGGCTGGTCTAAGAAAGCGACCGATAAGCAAAAGGTTCCAGGTTCAAACTCCGGCCCGGCCCCACTTGTACCTTGAGTTTGTAGACCAATCTGACTCAAGTACGGTCATTTTCATTGACCACTACCTGCCGGCGGTGAAGGAAAATATTATGAGGCAACCTGCACACTAGTAGTTTGATCACTAGTGTGTGAAATGGAGAGGAGACGGCAATGGCAAACCACTCCATTGTTTCCTACCACAGATAATTATTGTGCGCGTTTCTATCCACACAATTCCTCTGACAAGAGCCTGCTCTTTTAATTATGTAAAGTACTCGTGTGAAGCCGAAGGTACTACCCGATCAGCACAAGCCGCGTAAAGCCGAACATGATGATAGTAACTCTGTCTGTCACCTTTTCACGCTTCAACCATTGAACCAATTTGGATGAAATTATTTAAAATTATATTAGGTATTGACGTAGGTTGAGCCCCGGGGAAGGACATAGGGTACTTTTTATATCAATGCTCGTGATTGTAACTTAGGACGTGATATCCAAAATAAATAAAATTTAATTATTTAAAATAATATAATTTATTTAGCATCTCACGTCAAAATAAACATAATTAATTTTGCACCTCACGTGTGCCAGTTAAAAGATCTGCAGCCGAAGATTGCAAAAAAAAACAAAATTTGATAACTACTTTATTAAAATAAAATTACAAAGATTTATATGAACTATGTAAATGATGCCTAATGGTCGATGTCTATACCAAAAGTGACGATGCGCGGGGCTTCGGTGACTCCGGGAAACGGCCGGCACGTTGCGCTGACTCGGCGGCACGTGTAAGCGACTGTCGTCAGGCGGCGCATCGGGGTCGATGCTTGCGGTGCGATTTACGTGGATGCGCTTTGCGTAACTCCTCCCCTCATAGATCGGCAACTATTCGTAAGTTTTACTGAGGATGTTGCCGGGATGCTGTTGACTTTAATCTTCACTTCTCTGGGATTAATATCTTGAGTAGATGAGTAGTGTCCATCGGGATGCTCAATCGGAGTGGAGTTGTCTTTGGATTTCGAACATTTAGGCGAAAACTTCCAAAATGTAAGAATCAAGCCTAGTACGAATGCACCGGATAATTGACCGAGCGAGCGAAGCGAGCGAGGTCTTCAATTCAAGTTGGGGCGAAAAGACATTTTTTGTATGTATGTATGTATGTATGTATGTATGTATGTATGTTTGTTCCACGATAACTTTAGAACCAATGTTCCAATTAAGATGAAATTTACAATGTATATAGGTCTTATAAATACAATTTTCAAGTTCGCTGGGCATCAAAATCGGTTCAGCCGTTTACGAGATATTTAAATAAATGTTAAAGAATTTCGAGAAATGAAAATTGAAAATGACGTTTAGGCTGAATATGTTACAAGATGGCGCTGAAATAAATTTTTATTTTGACGGTAACCACAGCCGCCGCTAGGTGGCGGCGGTATTTCGTTGAAGCCTGCTTTATCCATGCTCTGTGTATTAAATTTAAATTTACTAACAAAACATGAACAATTATAAACTAGAACGGTACTTTCTCCTCTATACTTATCGAATGGTTGGCTCAGTCGCAGTATGGTAGTTACCCGATCGAAAAGATTAGACTTCGAGCCGCGCAAGAAAATTTGATTTTTCAATGATTGGAAATATTTCTTTCACTGTCTGTTCCAAGTTAAATTCCAAGTGACTTTCTAATTTAATTTCTTTTTTAATTTACAATATTTTGTTCCTTTAGAACAGAAAAATACCAGTCCATGAAAATTTCCATAATAAATTCTTGTTAGTTCCAAATTTCTCCAACAGATGGACACAGAGGTCCAAAAATGCGCAGGGATATTTTAATAAGTTTTTATTTAAACGCCTCACAGATGTTGTATTAAAACCCGGTTTTGATTTGGTCATATTTAATTAGATGAAATTCTACTCGTACATTTAGGGATTGCAAGGGAAAAACTATTTTAACTATTCTTACAACAGTAATAAAAAAGGGGTTTAACATTGCTCGTAGTTTATTTGTTTGGATAGAAATGAATGTTAACTATTAGTACAAGAAACATCGTGTTCATTGTATGTTAATTTAAAATAAGTCGTGGTGAGTAAAATAAAAAGAGTGCTTTTGAAGTCATCTAAACAATAGCACTATGACAACATGCTTATCAAAATCAGTAAAATAGTGGCTATCTCACGAAATTATCAGGAAAATTAAATAATCGCGAGGTCCACGTTCGCAGCGAACTACTAGTATGATGTATACCGGAATCGTAGTATGGTAAAGGCTGTTGAAATTGGTTTTTTCTAAGTCAACCGGATGTTGCAGTGATATCTTAGCATTTGTCTCATGAAGATGCTCGAGGTTGATAGAATTTAATCTTACTGTTGGCTGGAACTTTGATGTTAGGATCTCGTTAACTGGTAGTTCTGCAATTTGTATAGCGTGACCTTTAACATGATCCTGTGTGTTTGAGATGGTGAACTCCGCCGTCTTCAATGTACAACCAGTTGGGATGGATACTAAGTAGCTTCCATTGAGGTTTTTATAGTACTCTTGTCCGCAGGATATATGTACTTTGGTTTGCGTCGGCAGACTGATGGTGTAGTGGCGATCATCTAGTTTCTCGAAAGCTGACCTGGTGAGATTAACATGGGTAAAACGACAAGAGGAGCTAATTGATTAGTCCAGAATAAGATGCTGGATACAGTCTTCGTTATTTTGGATCTTCTGTTGCGGCTTCTCTTCGCAGAGGTACCAGGTGCTGATCTTCGGACATTCTGTCACAATGTACCTAGAATCAGTTTCCTGAATTGCCACAAAGGGTTGGATAGGAATGAATATTTGCCTATATTGATTGGGAGCTATGGATAGTTTATACAGGATGTAAGTGAGAGGGGCAGCAATCGGTACCATGAAAATTATAACTAATTTATTTCCTACATAATAAGAGCCTGTCTTAATGATATCAAAGTATTCTCTTAAATCAATATTAATAATTTGCTCCTCGGGATAAAGCTGTCTTAACCTACCTAAAGTGTTATTCAATGATTTAATATTAATCATATAATGAGCAGTAGTTCTGCTATGAATGAAGGCTACCATGTTCTCAAGATTATGTAGCTCTTCATACAGATTGTCAGTATTATCGGATATAAATAGCAAGTACTGAGCTAAATGCGCGTACTTAATTAGATCAGTTTCTCTATCGGCGTCTGATTTTAATATTAGATCAACGGAATTAGCTATCCTATTTTGGTTCGCCACTATATTCTCTAACACTACTGAATACTTGGTTGTCCATTCCTTAACTAAACTTATGTGTTCATTTAATTCTGTTTCTAATTTATGCTCGTTATTCTCGAGTAGTTTAATTGCATTATTATATCTTAGTGCGTCGGTATAGTCGAGATTACCGGAAATGCTTTTTATGACCGAGCCGAGCCCATCTTTAAGACCTCGTTTGCTGCGAGTTTGTTGGAAGCTGAGAATTTGCTCTAATATCAAATCTAATTTATTTGAGAGATAAGATATATGGGGTTCATACAAGGACAAAGTTTTATTTTGAAGGTCTGATTTAAATGCATTTATTTGAGACTTGACTGAATTGACTCTTAGCGAAATATCATCGAAGTCTATAGAATAAAGAAAGGAATGATAGTGGGTAATCAATCTAGTGGGTTCCAATTTGAAGGGCAGGATGCCAGGTCCATGGTCGAGGCTATTAAGCGTCACTTCTTGCGCCATTGTCTGTTGTAGGATGATGATCAGGAGGATTCTGCAACAATGAGTGTGTTTTAGGTGTTCGTTTAAGGCGTGTTTTTGCAATGGGACCATTTTTCTTTTTCGTGTAAATATGAATGGGTAAATCAGCCAGTACTACATCTTGGGTGAAACGCGGTGCTAATTTTTGCCTACTAGCTAGAGGGTTACGAACGAATATCTGTTGGTCAGGGGTGTATTCTATTTCGGGTTCACGGTCCTTGTTTCTGGCCTCCATAAGTTCAGTGCGATTATGAAGTGAAGTCTCGTTCAGCATGTCATATACCTTAAGCATACGTTGCTTATGATCCAGGACATACTGTTGAAGCAGATGTTCACTCATGTCCATGGTTACTGGGTCACGGGGGTCAAAGTGTCCTGTGATAACGTCGAGGGGTCTACATTTCGTGAAACTGTGTATGGAGCTATTATATGCTAACACGGCGTATGGCATGAGATTTAAAGCGGGTTCACTGCGATGTTCTAACTTAAGTATTCGTAAATGTTCAAGAATAGTGGAATGAAATCGCTCGACAATTGCGTTGCTGTTAGGGTTGTGAGCTAAAGTTTTATGATGCTGTATTTTATGCAATCTGGTGAATTCTAAAAACATCTGATTCGTAAATTCGGGGCCTTAGTCAGATACTATAGTTGTGGGTACACCATGACGTGTAAAGAACTTAAGAAGGGCTTGTACCACGCTTAAAGCTGTTCCGTCTCGAAGATGGTACGCTTGGGCATATTTGGAGAATTCATCAACAAGGGTTAGGTATTTTTCATTTTCAGTGGTGAATAAATCGATATGTACGGTCTCAAAAGGTTTGGATGGGGGTGGTACTATAGCGAATCTTTGTTTTATAGGATTGCGATCATATTTCGCCATCCCACAGACATTACATTCATTTATATATTTTGCTATATGGTCCCGCATCTTAGGCCAGAAGTACCTACGTGCTAATGCTAGATAGCATTCGTTAGTACCACGGTGATTTGTTTTACCCTCGTGGTAGTTCCGAATGATATCTTGTTGTCTCAGGTAGTCCTTGACATTCTCGACTTCTACCTTAGTTAACATTAGTTCCATAGCCGAGCTTTTAAAGTTGTCTTGTATTACAGGAATTATTTTGTACATAGCTAGGGGTGGAATAATTATTATGCCTGTCCGCACTTTAGGGTTGACGTATTCCTTTATGGCATTAATTGTATCTGTCTCAAGGTTGGATTCTGAAAGTTGGATTGTTGTTTTAATGTGTGATTCAAAGGGCTTACTAACAACGGGGCGTTTTTTTATATCACCTACTACAGTTAGACAGATTTGTCTACTGAATTTGTTGAGAGGGTCATCAGTAATTGGAATTTCTAAAATAGGATGTTCTGCACTAGTGTGAGCTGTAAGTGTAGTGGATCGGGATAATGATGGCGGTTTTTCAGATGGCTGTACAGCTATCGAACTAGTTTCCTCGTTATTTATTTCAACCCGAGATAAAGCGTCCGCATTAAGATTAGTCTTGCCTTGTTTATAGATTACGGTAAAATTATATTCACTTAACTGTAGCCGCCATCTTGTCAATCTAGCGTTGGGCTCCTTCAAGCTCATAACCCATTGGAGGGGCTTGTGATCGGTGACTATTTTAAATTTCCTGCCGAACAAATAAGGGCGGAAATACTTAGTAGCCCACACGATCGCTAATAGCTCCTTCTCAATGGTGCTATAGTTGGTTTCACTGTCGTTTAGCGTACGAGAAGCGTACGCTATGGGTTTATCGGAGCCTATTGGGCCTTTCGACAGTACAGCACCTATAGCTATATTTGATGCGTCCGTTGTGAGGACGAATTCCCTATTAAAATCCGGGTATTGAAGAATCGGATCATTGGTAAGTATGGTCTTGCAATGCTCAAAGCAATTTATGTACTCAGGGTTGTTGAGGTTGATTTTTGAACCCTTTTTGAGACATTGCGTCATAGGCTTTGTAATCCGGGCAAAATCGGGAATAAATTTTCTATAATATCCAAGTAGACCAAGGAAACGCTTAATTTCCGTTGCTGTCTTGGGTATTGGAAAGTTTTGAATAGCCACTATTTTGTCGGGATTAGGTTTTATGCCATCCTTGCCAATAATATGACCAAGGTAAGATGTTTCCAGCTTTAAGAACTCAGACTTATCCATCTGGATCTTAAAGTTGGATTGTCTTAGTCGTGCGAATACTTTCTCCAGGTTCACCATATGTTCTTGTAGCGAGGCACTGAAGACAATGATGTCATCGAGATAAACCAGGCATATGGTGTTTTGAAGATCTCTGAGCACATTATCCATGACTCGTTGAAACGTGGAGGGTGAGTTTTTCAACCCCATGGGCATTCTCAAAAATTCGAAATGGCCATGTTCCACGTTAAACGCTGTCTTGGGGATATCCTCAGGGCTCATTTCGACCTGATGAAATCCGCTCGCTAAGTCCAAGGTCGTAAAGTAGTGACAATTACCGAGTTTATCTAGAACATCCGTGATGTTTGGGATGGGATATTTGTCATCAATTGTTTTTTCGTTCAGCTTTCTAAAATCCACTACTATACGCCACTTAGTTTTGCCGGAAGCATCTGCCTTTTTGGGGACTACCCAAATCGGGGAACTCCATGCAGACTCAGATGAACGAATGATGCCCTGTTCTAACATTTTACTAATCTGCTGTTGTACCTCTTGTCTATGAACAAAAGGGTACCTGTACGTTTTAGTATAAACGGGCACTTCATCAGTGGTACGAATATGATGTTTTATCCTATTAGTAAAGGTTAGAGGTTCATCTTCAATATTAAATACATCCGCATACTGAGAACACAGATTTTGTAAATTTATGCGTTCCTCGTCATTAAGATGATCGGTGCGTAACTGGGAAAGGACTTTATCTGCGCGCGAGGAATTTGGCTGTCCGGTATGCATGCAATCTACGTTAAAAACTTCAGCATTAATTGGTTTATACATTTAGAAAATAAGATCGTTACTAGTTGGGTTACTTATCTCTATTATACCGCGATTATTTTGTACGTTAGTAACGCATTCATGCACTAGACAATTAGAAATTATTTGTTCAGGAATTAAAACATCACCATCACTGGTATTAATGGGAACTTTAACTAATTTAGATGTATAAGCCGGTATAATATCTTCGTACCAGTTACAATTTCGCGAGTCATACATATGTATAGGAGTTACTGAGGTTTTAGTGTTAAGAGTCTTAGTTTTTAAATCAATGTTAGACTCCCACTTGTTTAGTAAATCTAACCCTATCAAACCATCAAAGTAGTCATGAAATCTATAAAGAAATAGTGTTATTGCGTCATTATCACCGACTTCAGGGAAGCAAGGTAATGTCACCGAATAATCACTACGTGTTGTCGCATGTACATTAGTAATTTCTAGAGGATCGTAGGTAAGAGGCACTGTGGGGTAGTATTTCTCAATGCTCTCAGGGCTAATAAACGATTGGTTGGCTCCTGTATCAATTAATAGTTTTAGGGGTGGTTCAGATATTTTTATATAGGGAAGCTGTCGTTGGGTCTGCAGATTAACTTCTATTTTTGTTTGTCTGCAGAGTTGCCCTTGTGAAAATCCTGCTGGTCATTACTAGGCAGATATTCTATGGGGTTTGTATCCTGGGATTGATGTTCAAAATAGGAGGGGTAACCTTCCTCATTATTATCATATGGGTTGGCAACGTGGTCATAATATTCTACTTCATACGGTTGGTTGTCGTATGAGTCATTATAGGTATCGTACTGATATTGGTAGTCGTAACATTCATTAACATTCATTTCGCGGGTCTTAAAATAATTGGTAGGTGGAGGGTTACCAAATTTTCTCGAGTCATGTCCAGAGGGAGGCAACGGTTTAGGTGCGAAATGGCTGATACCACTCATGGGGCGAGGTGTAGTGTTCGCGTTATGAGGCCTTTGGGGTAAAGCAAATACATTGCTGCGTGGGTTATAATTAGGAGGGGGTGCACTAAATATCTGTTGGGTTCGCGAGGGTCCGCGGTACTGAGGGCTTTGGTTACCAAAGTTACTACCAAAGTTAGGTTTCCACATCATAGGAGGACGTGCTGCTACTTGCATAGGCTGAGGTTGAGCACGAGATGGCCCGGGCATGTTAAAAGTAAAGGGCTTATTATATGAGCCTGGCTGTGGTTGTGAGGGCTGACCAAAGTTAGTTTTATTGCTAGGCATTTGAGGGTTAACTTTGCGTTCGGGTATACCTTCATTGCGCTGCTGGAGATACAAAGTATTCATCTCCTCGTGTACAAACTCAAGCGCCTTCTCTATGGATTCAGGCCTCATGCATCTTATACGTGATCCTAGGGGATCTTTCAAACCACGTAAGTATGACTGTAAAGTAAGTTTCTTATAAAGTTCCCGTTTACTTTGAACAGTAGTTTGAATGTTTTCGTGTAGGCTAATATACGTCATGATGGTGCTAAACAAGTTTTGGCATTTCTCGTAGTATTCTTGCGGGGTGCATGAGCCTTGAGTCAAGAGGGCGAGGTCATTATAGAGAGAGGTTTCGTCTCTCTGATCAGCGAAATTATTGATTAAAGCATTCCGGATACCTTGCCAGTTTTCCGGTACACCGTTAGAGTTTATAAGGCGGGCGGCAGGACCCGTAATCTTATTCAATATACCATTAAGTAACGCCGAAGTGGCAAGAGCGTTGGCCCCTGTTACAAATTGCTCTACCAACTGGTCACATAAGCTTATGAATCTGGTTAGGACGTTGGGGTTTCCGTCAAACTCAGGCACCAGTCGAAGGGCCTTCCAAATGGTGTCGAGTTCCGCCATTTCTACAAATGAACTAACACTATCGCTACTTTGATCTAAATTTCTATTAAGGTCTATTTCTCTACTTCTACTATCGCTATTTCTATGGGTCCTCGATTGCCTCGAATGGAAAATCTTGGAAAATTATAGTTACACAGGAAAAATAAGGGAAAGCAACTCTAGAACGATTCTAAAGGTACTTACATGAGCATTTTCGGCTTTTCTGCGGTATCAATGATCGGATACACCTCCGGACTGCAGCTTCTGTAGGTTCGGAGCTCTCGGTGAAGGCTTGAAAACCAGTTAGCCACGCGGGACTCGAACTGAGTTTTTTCGGAAATCTTCTTACGCGCGCGCTCTAACCCGAGATAAATCCGTAAGACTGCGCCAGTTAAAAGATCTGCAGCCGAAGATTGCAAAAAAAAACAAAATTTGATAACTACTTTATTAAAATAAAATTACAAAGATTTATATGAACTATGTAAATGATGCCTAATGGTCGATGTCTATACCAAAAGTGACGATGCGCGGGGCTTCGGTGACTCCGGGAAACGGCCGGCACGTTGCGCTGACTCGGCGGCACGTGTAAGCGACTGTCGTCAGGCGGCGCATCGGGGTCGATGCTTGCGGTGCGATTTACGTGGATGCGCTTTGCGTAACTTGCCTCTCACTTTGCAATTATTTAAAATATTATTATTTACTTCCTATGGTATCTAACGTCTCAGTCTATTTGCGACCTATGACTACACCTTAATACACATATGTCGCTACTAGACTCATGCAGCCCTATCGAAACGTCATCGGAATAAATAAAATAATCATGCAGTGTCCCATGCGTGTCCTACCACCTGCACACGCGAGGACCTATACAATGCCACTGATAACGCTGTGTCCGTGGCAGAGTTCTGGTCAACACAAATTTAATTCGCCCGAGTCGACACGATAAGAAGAAGAAGAAGTGTCCCATTTAGCTACATTACGTGTTAAAAGCGTGAAAGTTTAAGAAGATAATATCGGTTCTTGAAAGTTTAGTATCTCTGTCTACTCTGTAGCACTGCATCGTGTATAATACATATGTGATACTCCGGGACTTGATCCTCTATTTATAGACTGGCGTTGTTGTAGTATTTAAGAAAATAATATTTTATGTAATGTTACATGCTAACAGCGTGTTTTACTCGTATATGTGTGTGTGTGTGTGTGAAATACCCTGAGTACCCTGAGTACCCCAATTTGCTACATAAACGAAACTTGCAATTTGTTACATAAAATTGATGCTATTAGGTAGCTTAACAATCTGATACCAATGCTAGCCACATATTTATAAACAGAAAAGTAAAGCTGAATCACCTATTTAATTTCAGATTTTCGCCAGTTCCCACGATCGGTTTTTACGTTCTCCGTGGTAACGGAGCATTCTGCGTATTCTATTTTCTCTCAGACAAATATGTAGACGTGATATTTGCTTACTATAAAACGATAGGTAGTGCTAGTTTCGCTGGTCTAAGCCTCTTAAGCTATGTCAGATGCCTCTAGGCAGCTTAGAAAATCTGACACCAGTTTTGGCCATTTACTTACACATACAAAAAGCTAACAAGCCCCTTAACAAACGCCGTCTAGTAACACACATATTACTTCTAAAATATCATATACAGATTGCCGGTTTTGTACTTCGAAAGTAAATTACTTGTAGTATTTTTGGTATTACTGTTCATTATTATGTATAAGATGTTGTGTACCACCAAAAGTGGCCACTTTTGGCGGTAAACAGTAGGTCTCTTAATTCATCAAATACAAAATAATGATTTTTCATTCCATTCATATTCCTTTCAATACCAAAAATACTACAAGTAATTTACTACCAAAGTATAGAATTCGACTTTGATCGGGTTCAGGAGTAAAAGATTAAAATTATCAAACCACAGTCTAGTAATGCACCTCTTACTTATAAAATCTCGTAAGTACATACAGATTGTCGGTTTGTTCCGAAGCTAGCGAAATCTTATCTCGCATAATAGTGTGACTTACTGGCGACGAGAACTACACCGCATTGTATGTGGCCTTCCCTCTCTGTATCGAAGGCGGGAAATCTGGCCCTCCATTAAAATATAGCAAAGTATCGCATTTAGATCGCAGTTCTTTATGCCGGCTTATGAATAGGTAGAAATCATCACGTAATTTATTTAGAACTAGCTCATGTCTGCGGCTCTGCTCGCGTCAATGTCGATCCCTCGGGAACAGTACCTTATTCCGGGATGAAAGGTACATATGTCCTTCTCCATACTCCAGTACGACGTGAAAGCGTTACAATTAAACGCACTTTCGTAATTATAATATTAGTAAGGATGCTCAGTGTGTGCGTGTAGGTTGAAGAAACATCTACGCAATACAGAAACATAATTTTATCATTATAATAATATCACGACAGTTTAAATCACTTAATATATTTATTGCTAGAATGTTTTCTTTTGTTATGTCATTTGATTTGCTTATTGAAATAGATAAAATGAATTAATGAGTTATCAATTTGATCACAATTTTAATTAGGTATTTACATACAGCTCACTTATTCTAATTATGGGCATTTTCATGTGTCGAAGCTCACACTCACTTTTTATTTCTACAACAGCAATTCCTAGTAGACTGATGATGAAATGGTATATTTGTACTTATAATACAAATATTTTTGGTCTGAGCTTTCATTAACCTTTCTGCGAAGCTAAGCTTTATTTATGAAGTCTAAGGTGTCGTGACAGAAGAGCCTAAGTGCCACGATTCTAGGATTTTATTCGATCACTGTGGTATTTTATAGCTAAAGGTATAGTTGGCTGTAACTATATTTCTGTGGCAACAATCTTTCTTCTGGCAACTTCGAATCTAGCTTCCTGCCGCCTCGCCAAATGGGGCGAACCGATACAACTCATCAGGATGTGTCGAGGCAGATGCGTCTAAGTACCCCGATTTCTTGGATTTATGCTATTTAATGATTATAGCTATATTTCTGTGGCATACAATCTATCTTCCGGCAACTTTTTTTGCAAAACCAACTCGTAAACCTTGCCGCCTCGCTTAATGGGGCGAATCGATATGACACATAAGGGTGTGTCGAGGCAGACGCCTCTAAGTGCCCCGATTTCCAGGATTTTGTTCGATTACTATGGTATTTCATAACTAAAGATATAGATATAGACATTTTGGTTATAGCTATATTTCTGTGGGTCATCATCATCATCATTTCGTGTAGGTGACACGGTCAATCGACCATGCACACCCTGGGTAACAATCTTTCTTCTTGCCGGGGTTCATTCATGAGGGGAATCGACACGACACTTATGGATGTATCGAGGCAGACGCTTGTAAGTGCCTCAATTTCTAGAATTTAGTTCGATTGCTGCGCTATTTCATGACTACAGCTATATTTTTGTGGCTCACAATCTTTCTTCCTGTAACTGTATCCGCTAAC
This sequence comes from Elegia similella, assembly GCA_947532085.1. NCBI lineage: Eukaryota > Metazoa > Arthropoda > Insecta > Lepidoptera > Pyralidae > Elegia > Elegia similella. The sequence goes on from OX383939.1 coordinate 2,798,441, forward strand.
CTAGCTTGTAAACCTTGCCGCCTCGCCTAATGGAGCGAACCGACATGACACATCAGAATATATATCGAGGCACACGCTTTTAAGTTCCTCAATTTATAGACCCGTGATTTCTAGAATGTAATTGGATTGTTGCGCTATTTCATGACTATAGCTATATTTTTGTGGCTAACAATCTTTCTTCTTGCAACTTTATCCGCTAAGCTAGCTTGTTAACCCTGCCGCCTCGTTTAATGGGGTGAACTGACATGACACTTTAGGATGGGTCGAAGAAGACGATTTTAAGTGCCTTGATTCCTAGACCCGTGATTTCTAGAATGTAGTTCGATTGCTGCGCTATTTAATTATTATAGCTATATTTCTGTGGCTAACAATCTTTCTTCTGGCAACTTTATCTGCAAAGCTAGGTCGTAAACCCTGCCGCCTCGTTTAATGGGGTGAACCGACACGACACATCAGGATGTGTCGAGGCAGACGCGTCTAAGTGCCCCGAGTTCTAGGATATAGTCCGGATCTAGTTCGTTAAGTGAGGATCCCAATAGCTTAGTGGGCGTGAGCATAATCCACGCTTACGCAGGTTAAGCAAACCTCGGTGCAGTCCCCACTGGGATGGGTGACCGCAACTTGCATAACAATATCTCGAGCTCCTCTGTGCTTCGGAAGGCACGTTAAGCTGTTGATCCCAGCTGTGATCATTGATGGCAGTCGTGAAGCTCTGTCAGCTTCTCTATCGGTCTGATACCAGTGTTGGTCACTTACACACTCAAAAACAAACGAACAAACAGTTCGGTACTGCGTTATTTTCCATAGTTACCCTTACTATTAATTTATTTTCTATCATCATCATCATCAGGTCCTTTTTAGTCTCCACTACAGGAGCACGACCCTCTCTGTTCTACTAGGGCCATACTTGGCCAGAGCAGCCAGAGGACTTGGCCTACACTCTCCACGCTGGCCAGACGGGTTGGAGAGGTCTATTTTCCATAGTTACCATTAATATTTGTCCGGGCAGCAAAGCATACGAAAGATCTAATGGTAAGTGTCGTCTATGGACATCTGTAACAGCAGAGTTGATAACAGAGCGTTGCCGGCCTTTTTAGTAGTAATTTATCCGTCTTTTGAAGGAACTCAGATCATGGCTCGGAGAAAAACAGTGGAAGGAAGCTCGTTCCACAACTTACACACGAGAAGAAAAAGATTAAATTTTTTTTTTTATTACTATTCTCTTTATTTATTTGGTATCATAGAATTTACTTTTTACATTTGCATTGCATTTGCATTGCTTTTTATTTATTTGATATTTTACTTTTTACGTAAGTTTTATAAATACCTAAGTATTTATAAAAAATTTGTAAAAAGTAAAATATAACAAAATATAATACAAAAAAACAACTTTTATAAAAACCTAAGGCTACAGAGAGAGAAACCTCCTGACGATGCGCGCCGTGTCTAGGAGTACTGCCTTCCGACACTTGATCCAGTCATCTAGCGAGAGCCTCTTGAGGTGTTGATCAAGGCTCTTCGCTATAAGACCGTTCACTTAATATAATTATTATATATTGACACACATTTTAGCCGTGTGGTTTCCGGCAGAGTAGAATAGGACCACTCCAAGTCTTCCCGTGGATGTCGTAAGAGGCGATTTAGGAAATAGAAGCTAAACAAAGCTCATAAACATCAATGAGACCTCTCCAACCCATTTGGCCAGCGAGGAGAGTGAAGGCCAAATCCTTTGTCTGCTCTGGCCAGGTATGGCTCCTGTAGTACAGAGAGGGTCATGCTCCTGCAGTGAAGTATAAAAAGACCTGATAAATAAAATAAATAAATATATACGGACAAATCACACAAATTGAGCTAGCCTCAAAGTAAGTTCGAGACTTGTGTTATGGGATACTAACTCAACGATACTATATTTTATAACAAATACATATATAAATACACATCCAAGACCCAGGCCAATCTGAAAAAGATCATTTTCCATCTTGACCTGGCCGGGGATCGAACCCGGGCACTCTCGTATCGCAGGCTGGCGTGTTGACCGCTGCGCCACGGAGCTAGTCAAATGATGATCTGATGATGATGATGATGATGATTGACACACTAGCAGCACTAAGTGCTGATATATCACTTTATATGTTTTGCGGTGGATCCCCAGACGTAGAGGCGATGATCATAAATGCTGCAGGTACCAAATCGAAAAGTTCTTAACATCATCATGTTGTATGGGTTCTAGGATCAAAGAATATGATGAACCCTGTTGTCAGAGTTTTTAAGCTACCGTATAGACCTTTTACATGGTTTTTTGTAATGACCACTGTCAAATACAGCCACAGGGACTGGCTTTACGTGCTCTCCGAAGCCCTGATAATTTTTATTATCAGACAATACGGTTATTTGCCTAAAATTACCTAACCAAACTAGAACAACCACACAAAGTTGTGATTCCCGCTGGGAATCGAATCCACGAATTTTGTAGTAAGAGCGAAACGCTCTTACCACTACACCACGGAAGCAGTTTTTTGGAGCACTCTCCATTAAAACGCGATAGAAAACGCGCAAAAAATATAAAAATACTCTACACGTTTTGTTTATTTCTAATGCGGCACGTTCTGCGTTAGTCAAGCGGATTATTCGTCAGCCTTGGATCACATTTCGAACAATTTGTACAGCTCTCTTTTGAATACGTTCAATTGGAGCAAGCTGATAATGTGGTGCTCCAGCCCAGAGATGACAATCTATTTATATAAAAAACCGGCCAAGTGCGAGTCGGACTCGCGCACGAAGGGCTCCGTAACGTTATCTATAAAAACGGCAAAAAAATCATGTCTGTTATATAGGAGTCCCCATTTAATATTAATTTTATTTTTATTTTATTATTTATTATTTATTTAAAAAAAAAATAATAACTTAATATTCTGTGAATAGTTCAAGCGACTAAATGTTGCCGTTATCAATATCGAACAAAAAAACTACGTTTGTTGTATGGGAGCCCACTTAAATATTTATTTTATTCTATATTTTAGTATTTGTTGTTATAACGGCAACAGAAATACATCATCATGAGTAGGGAATGCAAATCTCGCGAGATTGGGGCTCAAGCGAGATCTCGCGAGTTTATGAATAACAATACTGCGAGATCTCGCCAATTTCGAGATCTCGCCAGATTGGCAGTTTCGTGTGTTTTTTTACAAATAATCACAATATTTGAATAAATTAGGAAAAAAATAATAAAAACCAAAAGTATTTTATGATAAACATTTATTTTCACGATTTTTTTCAATAGACTTTTATGAATTAAACATTTTGTGACGTATCTGTCTATAATTTTAGTTTAGTAGATCCATTACAATTAAAAATTACAGATTAATTAACAAATTATACCAATTAGTGAGACTATTAGAAATTACAGATTAATTAACAAAATATACCAATCAAATGAAAAAATTTTATCAGTTTAAATCACAAGCCATTATTATGAATTATTTTGAAAGTAGCTCCTTAAGAAGCACAAAATGTCCAAAGAATCGTCTGCTAAACGGCTTCTTATTTTGTTGGCCAGATAACCAGCCGCTTCTTTTTAATCTCGTAAAACTAGCGAGTTTTACGAGACTGCAATCTCGTTAATCTCGCGAGATTAACGAGATTGCAATCTCGTAACACTCGCGAGATCTCGCCCTTTTTTCGTGTAAGATCAATCTCGCTAAAAAAGACCGAGATCTCGCGAGAACGAGATTGCACAGCATACAGCTTGGTGACAGACGGACAGACAGACAGACAGACAGACAGACAGACAGACGGACAGCGGAGAGAAATTAATAGGGTCCCGTTTTTACCCTTTGGGTACGGAACCCTAAAAATCATGTAAATATTCGGTGACGGAATAATAGGATTTTTTAACAGATATTGTTTGAGCAATTTCAAAAACTTTTTATTATTTGTTTCATCCTTTAGATTGTTAGGCAATTTATTATATATGTTTTACTGACAGTAGTGTGACTCTCTCTCGTAGTGACTCTCTCGGGCCTAAAACCATAAATGGCATATCAATATTTTGGTACTATAAATATCGTTTTTATGGCTGCTTTTGTTCAAAGAAAAGTTACTTTAAACTATGAGAATAACTAAATATCTTCCATGCTGGTCTGGGAGAAAAGATAAAACGTAGAATATACCAGCTGCTTATCTTCCCGCGCAGACCGTAGAAGTCGGTCAAGGGAATGGGCGAAAATCTAAAGAATCATGACAATAGTCGATGCGGCTAGCAAACCATCACTATTTTGATTCCGTTTTCCACCTTTACGCCCACCAACACGCTAAATATTGTCTTTCAGTCTTATGACTTTAGGCTCTGTCTACCCCGTAAGGGATAAAGACATGATAATATGTATGTATGAATAACCAAAATATACTAGCATAGCAGTTGCCACATCCGACAACTGTCTAATTCTCTTAAGTTTTATACTTACGCTGTTAGCGTGTCTAATGATTACTTTGCACTATATCTACTGCGTCTAATTTAATTGGATAGTCTTCTACTAAAGTAATTAATCAATAAAAGCAATTTCCCTAATCCCATACTTTAGTAATACCCGTATCCCACCGATGTCAAAGGCCCACTGTCCACGTCATCCGATGTCAATCACGCCGAAATTGTAATTCCATACCAGGAAACATTCTTAGATTAATGTACGACCCGATAAATGTTTGAATCCTTACTTCCTTTCCTTACTAATATTATAAATGCGAAAGTGAGTTTGTTTGTTTGTTTGTTTGTATGTTTGTTTGTTACGCTTTCACGCCGTAACTACTGAACCGATCATCATGAAATTTTGCATACAAGTTCTCTGGAGTATGGAGAAGGACATAGGCTACCTTTTATAACGGAAAAAGTACTATTCCCGAGGGATCGACATTGACGCGGGCGGAGCCGCGGGTGAAAGCTAGTACAGAAATAAATGCTACGGGCTCGTGGTTTGGAAGCTATTTAATCCCCAGAAGAGATTTATTCTATCTCTTATAATATACAACAACAACTCCCTCCATGTCCAGTGGTTAAGGCGTTTGGCGACCCGGGGGTCAGGGGTTCGATTCCCACGGGAAGCATACTTTGTTTAGTTGTTTCCAGTTTGGTTAGGACATTGCAGGCTTGAATCATCTGACTGTCGAAATGATGATGACTTTATTTGCATATATCATGAAATTTTATATTACTTAGGTACTCATCATCATCATTTCGTGTAGGTGACACGGTCAATCGACCATGCACACCCTGGTGTCAGAGTTCTTCGGAACCGCCTCGCGGCCTTTGACGTCCAAATGGCAGCCGAGACCAGCATAACGTGCCTTCCGAAGCACGGAATCATCTTTATTATCAGACAATCAGGTGATTCAAGCCTGCAATGTCCTAACCAAACTGAAAGAAACTAAACAAAGTATGCTTTCCGTGGGAATCGAACCCACGACCCCCGGGTCTACAGGCAAATGCCTTAACCACTGGACCACAGAGGCACTGAGTACTTAGGTACTAATATGTCGAAAGTCGTCGATTCCTTCATTACCCATATTCCGAGAAGTATTTCCGAGATTCTAAATCGCTGCTTTGCATGCGAGGAGCTCGTGAAAATGCAATAATGCTCGTCGATCCATTCCACTTTCCGAGGAACTGATGGCTCTTTTCTTTGTAGCCTTGATATATGCATTTGACTAGCTCCGTGGCGCAGCGGTAAACACGCCAGCCTGCGACACGGAGTGACCGGGTTCGATCCCCGGCCAGGTCAAGATGGAAAATGATCTTTTTCAGATTAGCCTGGGTCTTGGATGTGTATCTATATATGTATTTGTTATAAAATATAGTATCGTTGAGTTAGTATCCCAAAACACAAGTCCCGAACTTACTTTGGGGCTAGCTCAATCTGTGTGATTTGTCCGTATATATTTATTTAGGAATTGTGCTTTGTTAGCTAGGTATAATTTCTTCATTAATTTCTACCTACAGTCCACCAAAATGCTAAACGAGGCTTGTAGGTCTCATAGACCTAAGCTCTGTCAACCCCGCAAAATAACATGTATATCTTTGTTGAGTTTTGCCATCAATTGTTTCTGTTGGTCAAAATATGACATCGTATATCTATACTTAATATTATAAAGCTGAAAAGATTGTTTGTTTGTTTGTTTGAACGCGCTAATCTCAGGAACTACTGGTTCAAATTGGTTTTTTTTTTTTGTGTTGTATAGTCCATTTATTGAGGAAGGCTTTAGGCTATAAAACATTACGCTGCGACTAATAGGAGCGAAACATCAATAAAAAATGTTTTGAAAACGGGGGAAAATTATTCATCTATACTTAATTAATCATAAGAACAGAAATTGTCGCGGACGAAGTCGCGGGCAACAGCTAGTATATTTAAAAGCGTACCTCCTATGCGATGACGTCAACATATGTTTTTAACCCTTTACTGGACACTGCATAGCTCATCATCATCAGTTCGAGTTGATGACACGGTCAATCGACCATGTACACTCTGGTGTCAGAGTTCTTCGAAACCGCCTCTCGGCCTCTGACGTGGTTCTTTTAACGACAACCAGATGGCAGCCGGGACCAACGGCTTAACGTGCTTTCCGAAGCACAGAATCATCTTTATTATCAGACAATCAGGTGATTCAAGCCTGCAACGTCCTAACCAAACTGGAAGTAACTAAAGAAAGTATGCTTCCCGTGGGAATCGAACCCACGACCACGCAGGCAACCGATATATATAAAACTTACATTGTGTCTCGTTTAGTGTCCATTAAAGTTTTAAATTGGAATTTAGGAAAGATTTTTTTATTTATTGCTTCCATAAATCCAATTCAGCTGCTCTTGCACATTAACATGTCAAATAATACCAAATAATACATGTCAAATAATACATATATGTTTATGAACAATGTGTAGACTTAAACTGATTTTGACTAAATAAAACAGAAAAAAATACAAAAAAGTAACTAAATTAGTTGGTAATGAAGCAGTTAGTGAGATGTGTTTAAAATTAACAAATTAACTAGGTCACTTAATACTCCCACAAATATTAAAAGTTAAAACATGTTATAAAAACAAATTACTGTGATTCTAATAATACCTAGACGGTAATATTATGTCGAAAATAGTCAATCCATGATTTCGAGAAAGTTTCTAAACAGCTGTGTTGCATGCAAGGAGCTCGTGAAATTGCTCGAGCATTGCATTTTCATCCATTCAATTTTCCGAGAAAGTTCTTTTTGTAGCCTTGGCAGACCAAGGCTAGAAAAAAACCGGCTAAGTGCGAGTCGGACTCGCCGACGAAGTTCCGTACCCTTATCTATAGTACCGTGATAAAGACGTGATAATACTATCACGTCTTTATACACACATACATACTGTATGTATGTAAATATTATTATTCACTGATATAGTTCTACAAAGTTAATTGTGTCGAAGGAAGCTTATCCAATTACCTCTCAAAGCTTCGTCGTATATGTGAAACGACGCATCACATTGTGTATTAATTATATTACTCCTACACTGCATCATAACTATAGACCTATAGGTCCGTGGCATAGTGGTTTATAAGCCAGTATGCTATACAAGGAACTCTGGGTTTGATTTGCGGGGAAATGTATATCATTGATTGATGACTTCAGGTAGACAACCTGCCGTAAAACGTTTTTTTTTATGAGTGTTTTTTTGCATTCAAATTCTGATATACTTCATCATCATCATCAGGTCTTTTCGGTCTCCACTGCAGCAGCATGACCCTGTACTACCGGTGCCATACTTGGCCAGAGCAGACAGAGGATTTCGCCTACACTCTCCTCGCTGGCCAGACGGGTTGGAGAGGTCTCATTGATGTTTATGAGCTTTGTTTAGCTTGTATTTCCTAAGTCGCCTCTTACGACATCCATGGGAAGACTTGGAGTGGTCCTATTTTACTCTGCCGGAACCACACGGCTGATACACTGAGTAAATTAAAAAAAAAATATGTCAAAATAATTCCACGCGGGTGGGATTTGAATCGGACCTTAGGTGTAGGTGACGCGAGCCTTAATGCATGGGAAGGAAAAAGCAAAGGGGAATGGGATATAGTGAGATTTCGACTCCGAGGTATAAAGCGCGGTTGCTCAAATGGCAGAGCGTAGGTCGTACAAAGACCGGGTCGCTGGTTCAAACCCCTTCATTCATTCATTCAAAATTCATTCATACATATTTTATTATTTTTAAGCCGTGTGGTATCCGGCAGAGTAGAATAGGACCACTCCAAGTCTTCCCGTGGATGTTGTAGAAGGCGACTTAGGAAATACAAGCTAAAAAAGCTTTTAAACATCAATGAGACCTCTCCAACCCGTCTGGCCAGCGTGGAGAGTGTAGGCCAATTCCTCTGGCTACTCTGGCCAAGTATGGCTCTAGTAGTTCAGAGAGGGTCGTGCTCCTGTAGTGGAGACTAAAAAGGACCTGATGATGATGATGATGGTGATATTTTGTTATTATTAAGTACTTTGTTTACTAAGCATAAAAAGTTTTCCAAATCACACTAAGATTTCATTTCACTTTTATTATTTTACTCCGACTGGGGGAGAGGCTGGTGTACTGAGATACAGCTCTGCTCAGTTCAGACACCAGTCTCTCACAATATTACATTATATAACAAATAGTTGTGTGTACGTCTTAGTTAAGTTTAGTGGTAAGATTGTGGAGAACAAATAAAGAAATTTTACTTTACACAATAGCATTTATGCTGTCGTAAAACTGGTTCCCGGGTTCTTAAACACTTAGCTGAGGATGAAACCGGGAAAACGCTGATATGAGGAAGATGCATTTTTTTAATGATATAGGACGGCAAAGGAGAAAGCGGATCACCAGATGTTAAGTGATCACCGCTGCCCATGGACAACTGCAACACCAGGGTGTGACAGGTGCGTTGTCGGCCTATCAAGGAGTTACTTACTTGCCTAGAGCAGATGGAGGATTTGGCCTACACTCTCCTCGCTGGCCAGACGGGTTGGAGAGGTCTCATTGATGTTTATGACTTATGTTTAGCTTGTATTTCCTTAGTCGCTTCTAAGGACATCCATGGGAAGACTTGGAGTGGTCCTATCCTACTCTGCCGGAAACCACACGGCTAGTTAGTTCAATTAATAGGTATTAATTGAATGGTTTTCGATTGCGTTCTCAATTTCACACATTAGTGAACAATTCTCTAGTAGTGTACTAATTCGCACACAGTTAAAGCTTGGCTCGCACACAATGCATGATCTTTGCATCATTCTCATCTTAACGTTCACACTGTGAAGTCACCATCATTTCGAGTAGGTGTCACAGTCAATCGACCATGCACACCCTGGTGTCAGAGTTCTTCGGAACCGCCTCTCGGCTTCTCACGTGGTTCCTTTATCGATTACCAGATGGCGGCCGGGACCACCGGCTTAAAATGCCTTCCGAAGCACGGAATCATCTTTATTATCTATCAGACAATCAGGTGATTCAAGCCTGCAATGTCCTAACCAAACTGGAAACAACTAAACAAAGTATGCTTCCGGTGGGAATCGAACCCACGACCCCCGGGTCAACAGGCAACGCCTTAACCACTGGAACACGGAGGCTGTCACGGAGACTGTGTAGTATAAACCTTATTCCAAACATATTATTCCCTATTCAACACTTATATAACTCAATAAATGCTATATTTAGTTCTACAAAGCTAATTGTATCTCGGAGGAAGCTAAACTGATTAATTCTCAAAGCTGTGTCTAATTTGTGAAGCGAGGTTTACATGTGTTTCTGGTTAAAGAAATTTATTCTCATGAAGAATCTATAAAATTCACTAATATTTACTTATAGTAAACTAGCTTTCGCCCGCGGCTCCGCCCGCGTCATTGTCGTTCCCTCGGGAATAGTACTTTTTCCCGGGATTAAAGGTAGCCTATGTCATTCTCCGCACTCCAGAGAACTTGTATGCAAAATTTCATGACGATCGGTCCAGTAGTTACGGCGTGAAAGCGTAACAAACAAACAAACAAATAAACAAACTCACTTTCGCATTTATAATATTAGTAAGGATAAGGATAAGTGGACTCGTACAAAAAGTCGTGTTTAGATACTACAATCATTATACACGGTGAAATTTTGATCGTTCTGGACCCTTAAGGCGAGGCCTCAAATGTTTGGTACCATCGCTCGGCAAAGGACTGATCAAGTGCGCGCAAGGAATAGCGCTTGGCGGTTTAGCCCGTGAATGATGAGATAGGAGATAGTCTCGAGTCGCTCAAAGAAAAAAACGTAAGCGCCAAATTCGTTATTTCTATTTTATATAAAATCAGACCGGTTAATTGTATTTTCATATTTACATTTTGATGAATTACTAATAACCTATCTTTTAGTCTAAAAATCATTATTTCATTCGTCGCATTTGAGCTACAATAACTAAAACTCTGCGAACGAAGAACATTTTTCAAAAAATATTTCTATTGAGAAAATTTTATCAAAACGTGTTTTCATCTTTAATTTTTCAAAAAATATGTGCAGTATATGCTTCCGGTGGGAATCGAACCCACGACCCCCGGGTCAACAGGCAAACGCCTTAACCACTGGACCACGGAGGCTGTTAAGTGTTTTTTTTATTAGCCTACGCTGTCCCACTGTTGGGCGCCGTTGGTAGAAACCAATGGGCCTATGCCAAGGAGACTGGCGATCTAATGCACCTTATAGAAATAAGCTGCGTTAGATCGCCAGTCTCTATCATATGCCTATTCGTGTTTTGGGCGGCCTCACTTTCTTCGCCAACCAACCTGGAGGGTACTCTGTGGGTACTAACATGATTCCTCAGATTGTCGCTCATTGAGATGTTGCCAGTAACTAACTATTGATTGAGTCATCATTCTAAAGGTCTATTAAATCGTCAGTGACTGAATTTAGGAAAGCTTTAAACGCTTCCTCTGGTGTTGCAAATGTCCATGGGCGACGGTGACCACTTCCCATCAAATGGCTCGTCTGCTCCTATGTCGTCAAATATACATAAAAAAAGAAAAACGTAAAATATTTTGAACTAGCTTTCACCCGCGGTTCCGCCCGCATCAATGTCGATCCCTCCGGAACTCTCGAATAATACTTTTTCTCGAGATAAACACTATATCATTCTCCATACCCCAGACTATGGGTACGCAAAATTTCATGACAATTAGTTCAGAAGACAGGGCGTGAAGGCGTGACAAACAAACAAATCAACTTTCACATTTATAATATTAGAGAAGTTAGGATATCCAAAGCGAACGTGACAAAGCGTGAAGCATTTAAGTTATCTTTTTAAATTTTACGGACTGCGACCCGCTCGGCGTCGTAAAGTACTTGTAACTCGGTTCGGGAGTTTTCAAATAAGGGCCTTTTCACGAAGATGGAAGTGCGCCGTTGAGTATGAAAGTAGAATGTAGTTGTTTCCAGTTTGGTTAGGACATTGCAGGCTTGAATCACCTGATTGTCTGATAATAAAGATGATTCCGTGCTTCGGAAGGCACGTTAAGCCGGTGGTCCCGGCTACCATCTGGTAGTCGTTAAAGGAACCACGTCAGAGGCCGACAGGCGGTTCCGAAGAACTCTGACACCAGGGTGTGCATGGTCGATTGACCGTGACACCTACTCGAAGTGATGATGATGATGACCTCTTTTTTTTTATTAAGTATTGAATTAGGCATTTGTCTCTGATCTCACCTGATGGTAAGTGACGACTTTTTATTTAAGGATTATGTAACTAGCTCCAAGTGAGCTTTCGCTACTTCACCGGGCCTTTGAGGCGAGGGCAGAGTGCCCTCAGCCTATATAGACAACATCACCAAAGGGCCCCCAGGAGGGACGGACCTCGGCTTTGGGCGTTGCCTGTGTGCGTAAGGCTTGGAGAGACAGCAAACTCTCATATTGCCTGATAGGTCGCGGGTAAGTGACGATGAAGACGAGGATGTTACATGCCTATCCAAGAGATACACCTCTTCTTCAATTCTTGCTGTTTACCTGTATACGAATTCGGAGAAAATAGAATAGTATGACACAGTATACATTTTAATAATGTTTATTTTTAAAAATGCATGTTATTAAATGTTAAAAAATAATTGAGTAAATTTCTGAAATGCTAAAAATTTGCATAAACAATGCATTAAATTGATGATCCTCTTGGAAATGTGAAGCTTTACTGTCCTAAGAAAATGTAATTGATGAATTGATTGTCAAGAACATTTCGTGATGACCAATTTACTTTGCTGTTTTCTAATACACCTACCTGTTGATATCCTTTTCATAATCTCTTGCCTATATCTGTACTACAAACAGGACAATAATAAAAAAAAAAATGGTAAACCCCATAAATGATGTCACACCAATTTTATGATTTTTAAACCCCTCTCTCTTCCTTGTCATTGATGGTCACATTTGTGTGACACCCTCTCCCTTCGAAACCATAGAAAATACATTTTTTAGAAACAAATTTATTAGATCTTATAATCGACATCGGTAACACTTACGTTAATAAATTTTCTGAGTATATGGATGTAATAGATGTATGGGTGTTTGTTACAATGTATGTTGACGAGCTCTTTGGCGCAGTGGTTAACATGCCAGCCTGCGACACGAGGTTGCCCGGGTTCGATCCCCGGTCAGGTCAAAATGGAAAATGATCTTTTTCAGAATGGCCTGGGTCTTTGATGTTTATCTATATATGTATTTGTTATAAAATATAGTATCGTTGAGTTAGTATCTCATAACACAAGTCTCGAACTTACTTTTGGGCTAGCTTACTCTGTATGATTGGTCCGTATTTATTTATTTTACTTCCTTCACGCCAAAATGGCTGAAAGAATTATGAATAACTTTGTACACATTTATTACGTAGATTAACACACAGGCTACGTTTTATCGCGGAAAAAGGACAGTTCCTGCGGGATCGACATTAACGTAAGCGGAGCCGCGGGCGACAGCTAGTCTTTCACGATATGAGTATTAACATGGATTTATTGTTCGAGAAAGAAAGTATCATATCTATACCACAACCACTATGGATAAAAATTAATCAATTCAATAAAAGTAAAAAATATACAAATAATAATAAAGCATAGTAGAGTAGAGTACATCGCTTCTCACTGTGGCACATACCTTAATAAATACTTACGAGCTGCGTGCGGCCGCGCAGTAGGTTTTGATAACTACCCAACTTGCTTTTGATTTTTTTTTCTCGCAACATTTGTTGGATTGTATTGCTTGTATTGAATTGGTTCTAAAAGGCAATTCTGTTGCATACGTGTTCAATTTTTTAATGGTTTTACATTTGTAGGTAGAATTATTTATTAAGAATGTTTATGTTTAAGTAAATACTTATGTAAATAAATAATATAAATCCATCATAACCAAACGTTTTAACATAGTGTATTTTTGATTTAAGTAGGTACTAGAAGATCAGACGCCTTTATCATGTATTTTTATTACCATTCACTGGGGCGGAGGGTTGATAACCTGAGATACAGGATATTTCCTAGTTCAGGTATCGACCCAACATAATCCTCTGTTTAAAATTAAATTGTTATTAATTTACGAAAAACCGGATACATACATAATGAAGGTATTGTGTATATTGGTTCTAAGTTTTATTGTAGTGTTAAGTGATTATGGTGAGAAATAAACGTTTATTATTATTATTATTATGTTGTCTCTTAAGTAACCACGGGCCGAAGCCCGGTCTTTTGAGGCTTGCATGGGGACACATGTCCAACATGTAGAGGCCTTGTGAGACGTTTGCTATAAAATGGGGTGGGGCACTATCCAGGTCATGACAGTAAACACACTATAGAAATGTGCTCACAGACAATCCCCAGAAGGTGCAAACCTATTGATATAAAGGAACACTACTCTTGGGCTATTGGGATGAATGGCTAATGGTTAGTATCTGGGCTATGGGAATAACTATGGCACCTGCCTGACCAATGTTGATACACACGGAAAAATAGGCAGGTGGTGACTCGCCGACTCAGTCAATAGGCCCCAGAAACGGCTGCACGACGCAAAAATGTGCAGCAAAGGGGCAACATTAGTTGAGCGGCTAAAGGGTGGAGAGGTGTCACTGGACTTTAAACGTACGATCACTTGCATCCTTAGAGGGTCCCATCACGCACGCCCACTCGCCACTTATGTTTCACATCCACCCTTTGAGCATAAAGCTCTCGCGACTCCACTCTGACCGGCCGATTAAGGCAAGTCAGAGGTAGGGGTTCCTGTTACCTCTTCGGTGTCCACTCCGATCGGCCATCTAAGGCAAGTCGGAGGCGAGGAACAGGGGCCTCCCCTGGGAGCACTCAGGTCCGTGGGGTCGCTACTCCCCAACAGCTCGCCACAAGCTGCCCTGCGGGCTTATTATTATTATTATTATTATTATCTCTTTATTTAATTTCTTTCTTAGATTTAGGCTTATACAATATTTATATAAAAGTAAAATATAAAAATAAATTACAAAACATAAAAACATTATTAAAACCTAAACCTAGAGTGCCGTCAGCAGCGGGGCAGGGCTTAAGCTACCGGCGGTTAAGGCTGCAGAGAAAGAAACCTCCTGACTATGCGTGACGTGTCCAGGAGTGCTGCCTTCTGTATCTGGCCCTTGATCCAGCCATCCAGCAAGAGTCTCTTAAGGTGTTGGTCGAGACTCTTCGCTATAAGGCCGTTTGCAGATACAACTATCGGGACAATGATCGTCGAATCCACATCCCACATAGCAGTCACCTCGTGGGCCAAGTCAAGGTACTTGCTGAGCTTGTCCTTCTCGGCTTTCACGAGGTTCTCGTCATGCGGGATGGTGATATCGATGAGCATTGCCTGGCGCGCCGATCGATCTGTCAACACGATATCAGGCTTATTGGCAACAATAGTCCTGTCCGTAATAACAGATCGATCCCAGTAGAGCGTGGCATGACCATTTTCGAGAACTGGCGCCGGCGTGTACTTATAGTACGGTACCTCGGATTCCACAAGGCCATATCGAAGAGCGAGTTGCTGATGGATAATTCTGGCTACAAGGTTATGTCTGTGCAAGTACTCACCGTTGGCCAGATGAGAACAACCGGAAATAATATGCCTGAGTGACTCACCGGGACGGCGGCATGCCCGACATATGTCGACCGTACCGTCCTTCAGGATATATCTCCTATAATTGTTCGTCATCATGACTTCGTCTGCAATTGCACAAACAAAACCCTCGGTTTCCCCGAAGAGGTCGCCGAACCGTAGCCAGTTTACCGACGCGAGCAGATCTACATCAGGCCCTGTTAAGGCCTGGTAGAACCGCCCGTGGAGCTCCTTACTCTTCCATATGTTCTTGCGGTCTTCGGTGCTTATTATTATCACGAGCGAAATAAAGCTTTATTATTATTATTATTATCACGAGCGAAGTAAGTTTTTTTTAGATGTTTTTAGAAGATTTCTGAAAGTATCTGTGAACGTGCCCTAAATGGAATAGGGGCTATTTCAATTAAACTGAAATCGGTTGGATTCCGATTGATACTTTTTAGGGCGCCCACAGACAGGTAATCGATGGGTCGGCTGGGGTTGAATAAAAATGCGGTCGTAATGTGAAATAAGATGTTTTACGGGTTAAAATTAAAAGATTCAGTTCAGATACAGTTAATTCCAATTTTCTTGTCTTGTCGCACCAACTCTGGGCTTAGTTCTCAAATTTATCGGATGGTTGAGTCCCACAATAAACTATTAAATAACATTGATATATTCTCTTGCTCTATTTATCGATTTAAGAGACTTCTTCTCAGTATAAATAAATAAAATAAAAATGTTTAATTTCAGACTACTATTTAGTCCATTTTTGTTAGTAAACTTATAGGTGTGTTAGTACTTATATTCTACTAGCGACATTGTTGACCGCATTAAATGGCCAACAAACGGACAGTCCCCGCTGTCGGCTATTGCTTTCAGAACACTGTGAGAGCTGCCCCGTATTCTATATATATTCTCGTGAATATATTTCTATATATATCCGTGATCTTTATTCGAAGTTGTTAAATTTTAACTAGTCTTTTGTCTTATTTACCTTCTTGAAGATGTCGATTTCTTTTCTTTTTGTATATTCAGATCATATTTATTAATGTTTTCTAGTTTTTGCATATTTGCTCTCTAGTAGCATCTTTTTAGGTAATTTAATAAATGATCTGACAAAAATGTAGTTCGTTACAGAATATGTAAGCCTATTCTGTCAAAATTCCATTCTGTAACTGTTTGGTTTTCCTAAATAAATAAATAAATTTTAAAGAAGGGTTCAAGTTAGGCTGGCATGGACCTCAATAGTGGTGCACTAGGAAGTGCCATAATTTTCGAGCTGCCTAAAGGCATCTGAAATAGCTTTAACGAGTATCATCAATAGAGGCCGGGACTAATAGCAAAACGTGCCTTACGAAGCAAGTAACCGATCCCAGTCACAACCACATCCGGGTTTGCTTAACACGCATTACTGTACCATTAAGCTTCTGAATTCAATATTGGCCTGATATTGAGATTTATATCCATACTTTGTACTTTTCGTAAAAAAATGTACGCAATATGCGTATGACAAGAAATAAACCTATTCATGTAAAACATTTCTATAAACTCATGTTTATACATTATGGACTTTTCCGTAGATCTCATGTAATCCTCTAATATGAATCTCATTGAGCGAATCTGGAAGATATGTATAACAAAATATTGTATTCGGGAAAATTTTGGATTAACACTGTTTTTAAACGATCTCAAAAAAGGAGGTAGTAGTTGTCTTTTTTTACGTTTGTTACCGAATAACTAGGCATTTATTAAAAAAATATATTTTTCGATTGAAAGGGTATGTTTCGAATCGGTCTCATTTAAATTTCTTTAAGGCGCTGTGCATCAGAAGAATACCGTAAAACGTCTATTTTTTCGTCGCGCAGTTAGCTTTATATATCAAAGAATAGCAGCATGAAAAAAATATAAAGTACAGTTCTAAGATCAAAATAAATAAACATCAAAATATTTCCAAAAAAATATTTAAAACCTAGCAAAATAAAATAGCAAAAAAGGCTGTATCAAGAAAACATTTTGTCGTCAATTACTTGATATTTTCAGCGACAACTACCAACTTTTTATACGTCTATAAAAAGTATAACTACGAGCAAGATGGATACCTAAAAAAATGGCAATATTTGGTAATAGTTATTGAATTATTAAATTAAAAGGGTGAAATTACACGGAAATGGCAGACACGGGTTTGAACTGAGACTTGTGATAGGCCAACCGGTATCGTCATTTTCAACCTTAGAGTACGTATTACGAGTATATCGCGCGATGAACGTTACAAACGGTTAAAGGATACAGCGCCACGAACCGATAAGTATACATATTAATGTTTGTGATCGTGACTGTACTTCGCGAAGGCTGTATTGTAATTTATTAATACAAATTATTTTGTGACAAGGCGGCGTAATTAGGACCCGAAGCTCTCAGGTGATACTTGGTGGAAATATTCGGGGCTAGTCCAAGGGACTGTGTACAGCGGTTGGCGATTTCATTTATCCACATGAACTCGAAAAACATTCACGTCTGTTTTGGCAGTTTTGGAAAAAAAACTTTCACTCGGCTGGGTAGTAGTATCGTAAGAAGACCAATACTAGCTTCGATCAAATATAATGCTAGATACACGATTCGCGCTTCAAAAGTGGCACCGGCAAAACAGCGAACTAATCGAGTTTTAGAGCTGTTTTTGTCCACAGTGTCAATAAACCGCGCCAGCACTAACACGTCTCGCGATGACGAAGATCAGTGAAAAGAACAACGCGTCAAAAGTGAAAAAGAAAGATAGAGTGTCATACTTTCAGTATGTACCGTTTCAATTGTTGTTTGTAAGTATGCATGATGTTTTGGCTAGGGGACATTATTTAGGCTTCATTTTGTATGAGACTGTATATCTACCCATTATATTTGATCAAAGACAAAGGGCTCTTACAAGTACTGCCATACTCACCACGCCTGGCAGGCGGATACGCGACCGCAGTTTTATTAGCTTCGGAAGCATTTTTAAGCTGCTGAATGACAAAAATTTGTGGGCTTTGGGAAGAGAATGAAGGTATTGGGATACTTCTCACTCGGATGGATGGAGAAAAGCCGGGCGGGCGCACTCGATAACATACCTGCAACCACTGGTCAGACAGTTGAAGATCACACCCCTGAATCATACACATTCAAATACTGTTCCTACGTATATGTAAACCGAAACACCACAGGTTCAAACTGAGAAATATTAAGTTCATCATAATCATTTCGTGTAGGTGACACGGTCAATCGACCATGCACACCCTAGTGTGAGAATTCTTCGGAACCGCCTTTCGGCCTCTGACATTCCTTTAACGACTACCAGATGGCAGCCGGGACCAACGGTTTAACGTGCCTTTCGAAGCACGGAATCATCTTTATTATCAGACAATCAAGTGATTCAAGCCTGCAATGTCCTAACTAATCTGGAAACAACTAAACAAAGTATGCTTCCTGTGGGAATCGAACCGACGAGCCCCAGGTCTACTGGCAAACGCTTTATCCACTGGACCACAGAGGCAGTCCATTCGGATGTATGGGGGAAAAGCAAGTAGCAGCTCGGAAGGCCGGGCACGCGTACCTGATGCCATATCTGAAACCACCAGACCCATTCACATTCAAATACTGTATCTATGTATTAGTAAAACCAAAACTTTACCTCAGGTTTAACATGATAACTATTACGAAGAAACTCTATCCGGATTCCGTTTATCCCTTAGACTATCTATGCCGTTACAGCCTTGAGGTTATTTTATCCATCGACGTTGGGTTGTGTCTATCCCTGGAGATGGCCCGTGGACGAAACTCTAGCTAATTAATATTTCGTTAACACGTGCTAGACAACAGAAGGTTAAGAAATCGATTTTTAATGTTAAACTTCTTGTAATTTTCAGCATTCAGTAGCTAAAGGGTGAAAATGGGACTCTAATGTCCGTCCATCTATCTATATCCTGAATTTTCTTTTAAACTAAAAGTAATATCAACATGAAAATGTATAATCAGAATCTTCCTGAATATATATTTTCATGTAAACATTATTTTTAGTGTATAGGTAGATGGCGGAGTCAGGTATCTCGTTAGCTGTCTGTACCTTACCTTGGTCGTGACGAATTTAGGCATTTCAGCACAGCTTTTTCAAAACATCTAAAAATATGTGTATTTATTACTTTTATGGGACCGATGGGCCCATGTTCCAACGAAGTAGTATCCAGGAGGAGGGAGGCGAAATAGAGGTAGACCGCGAACGCGATGGAGTGATTGATATCATCATCATCATCAGGTCTTTTTTAGTCTCCACTACACGTCCATCGTGTAGTATCATCATCATTTCGAGTAGGTGTCACGGTTAATCGACCATGCACACCCTGGTGTCAGAGTTCTTCGGAACCGCCTCTCGGCCTCTGACGTGGTTCCTTTAACGACTACCAGATGGCAGCCGGGACCACCGACTTAACGTGCCTTCCGAAGCACGGAATCATCTTTATTATCAGACAATCAGGTGATTCAAGCCTGCAATGTCCTAACCAAACTGGAAACAACCAAACAAAGTATGCTTCCGGTGGGAATCGAACCCACGGGTCAACAGCCAAACGCCTTAACCACTGGACCACAGAGGCTGTTATCGTGTAGTGGAGACTAAAAAAGACCTGATGCACGACCTCTCTGTACTACTACAGCCATACTTGGCCAGAGCAGTCGTGATGAATATGCGCAAATTTAATTAAGCATGGCCAGAGTTGGCTCAGGCTAGGAATTCCTGGATGGAAATGGGGGAGATCTTTGTCCAGCAGTGCGACAATATAGGTTAATTAAAAAGAACAACGAGTTGCACGATTAAAAACCAACAAACGCCTAAATCGTTTTTTGGTTTTTAATCGTTCAAACGTCTGAAGATCACACGGTGTCAACTAAACAACTCAAAAACTGCATAATATTTGCAATAGGCATATCATTTTGAGTTGCTGTGAAAAGACCTTCCAATTAAAGATATAGTTAAAAACGAAAGTTTTTTCGCGCAAACTTCTCTAGCGGCGTTGTGCACTTATTGGGATGGGTAAAAAAATGTTAAATTCGCGTCAGGACATGTGACCTGAGACCGCCGGCGCGGCTTAGGAGAGGAAGGTATCTTAAGAGTCGGCAACGCATCAGCAGCTCCTCTGGTGTTGCAGATGTCCATGGGCGACTGTGACCACTTTCCATCAGGTGGCTCGTCTGCTCGTTTGCCGTCGGATATACATAAAAAAAAAAAAGTAATTCCCTCTCTCTCTTTCTACCGCGCGAAGTTTTTACTTCCGCCAGCTCTCCCGGTGTGCAACTCGTTGTTCTTTTTAATTAACCTATATTGTCGCACTGCTGGACAAAGGTCTCCCCCATTTCCATCCAGGAATTCCTAGCCTGAGCCAACTCTGGCCATGCTTAATTAAATTTGCGCATATTCATCACGACTGCTCTGGCCAAGTATGGCTGTAGTAGTACAGAGAGGTCGTGCATCAGGTCTTTTTTAGTCTCCACTACACGATAACAGCCTCTGTGGTCCAGTGGTTAAGGCGTTTGGCTGTTGACCCGTGGGTTCGATTCCCACCGGAAGCATACTTTGTTTAGTTGTTTCCAGTTTGGTTAGGACATTGCAGGCTTGAATCACCTGATTGTCTGATAATAAAGATGATTCCGTGCTTCGGAAGGCACGTTAAGTCGGTGGTCCCGGCTGCCATCTGGTAGTCGTTAAAGGAACCACGTCAGAGGCCGAGAGGCGGTTCCGAAGAACTCTGACACCAGGGTGTGCATGGTCGATTAACCGTGACACCTACTCGAAATGATGATGATACTACACGATGGACGTGTAGTGGAGACTAAAAAAGACCTGATGATGATGATGATGATGATATCAATCACCCCATCGCGTTCGCGGTCTACCTCTATTTCGCCTCCCTCCTCCTGGATACTACTTCGTTGGAACATGGGCCCATCGGTCTCATAAAAGTTATAAATACACATATTTTTAGATGTTTTGAAAAAGCTGTGCTGAAATGCCTAAATTCGTCACGACCAAGGTAAGGTACAGACAGCTAACGAGATACCTGACTCCGCCATCTACCTATACACTAAAAATAATGTTTACATGAAAATATATATTCAGGAAGATTCTGATTATACATTTTCATGTTGATATTACTTTTAGTTTAAAAGAAAATTCAAGATATAGATAGATGGACGGACATTAGAGTCCCATTTTCACCCTTTAGCTACTGAATGCTGAAAATTACAAGAAGTTTAACATTAAAAATCGATTTCTTAACCTTCTGTTGTCTAGCACGTTTTTGAGTTGTTTAGTGGACACCGTGTGATCTTCATACGTTTGAACGATTAAAAACCAAAAAACGATTTAGGCGTTTTTTGGTTTTTAATCGTTCAAAGTTTTCAGTTTAAAGTTTTCAGTCGATCTAGTGGTACTTAGTTCTAATATAAACAGACCGACAAGTCTCCTGTCGGTGACGATATGTATGGTATGGCCTTGCGCGAATCGACCCGCGGTGTGGCCAGAGGATTCACGTTTTGGGTTCGCTTTTAGGAAGAGTTTGATTTTTTTTACTAAATGTTGGTTAAGGCATTTGTCTCCCATCTTACCTGATGGTAAGTGACGATGAAGACGAGGATGTTACGTAACTAAATTGTATGGTGGTTTTGAGTAAAACAGACGTAGGAAATTAAGTCTTATTACCCGACTGCTAAGAAGTGTTACGTGTTTTGCGCGTGTCTTGTATGTTATAGATTTATGTATTACCTCGATTCTTCTAAACAAAGAAGCAACTTTTTTGCCATCTAGAATTCAAATTCAAAACGTTTATTCAATATAGGTTTCTTTGGACACTTATTAAATCATATTTCACTTGTCATTTGTTCATTAAAACAATTACTCAATAATAAACTTTTTGACCATTGTACATTTTGACGATCGAGCGTATTAAGCCCAAGTACAATTTGACTTTTACTTGTTAATGTTCCTGGGCGCTTCACAACAATAGTTGATGTCAAAAATTTACTTATGGCTAAGTTTAACGCCGCTTTCAAAGCGGAGTGCAGAAGAAGCGGCAACAAACTGCACAGCGCATTTTCTCCGAAAGACGTCGACTCACATTTTTTGAAAACCTTAGAAACTAGGTATGTGGACTGAGTATACGTTGGGTTATTTAAATATCATGTTCAAATTGAATTCAATAATAATGCCATTTTATTGAAAAACAAACCCAAAGGCTATCGGTTAGCGGAGTAGCATGTCAACCACCGCGCCACAGAGACTGTCTAAAACTCAATCCGTGCTAAAACGATATTCTATTTCCAACAGTGCTCGAAGTTTCCGTTCACAACATTGAAACTAAAGCCAATATCCGTTTCACTGTGCACAATACACTTTATTTGACAAAAGTGCCAAAAATAATAAATAAATAATAAATAAATAAATATATACGGACAAATCACACAGATTGAGCTAGCCCCAAAGTAAGTTCGAGACTTGTGTTATGGGATACTAACTCAACGATACTATATTTTATAACAAATACATGTATAGATACACATCCAAGACCCAGGCCAATCTGAAAAAGATCATTTTCCATCTTGACCTGGCCGGGGATCGAACCCGGCTAGGTCAAAATATTTGCTTCCTAGCTTTTTCCGCGACTTCATCCGCGTGTAATTTACTTATCAGGGCATATCTAAGTCCAGAAATGAGAAAATTCTAACCTCACCCCTCCCATTTCACCCCGTTAGGGAATGAATTTCTAAAAATCCTTGATTAGTGCTCACTTACATCTTGAAATGAACCCCTGTATCAAATTTTAAGTTTCTCGGTACAGTAGTTTCAGCTCATCATCATTTCGAGTAGGTGTCACAGTCAATCGACCATGCACACCCTGGTGTCAGAGTTATTCGGAACCGCCTCTCGGCCTCTGACGTGGTTCCTTTAACGACTACCAGATGGCAGCCGGGACCACCGGCTTAACGTGCCATCCGAAGCACGGAATCATCTTTATTATCAGACAATCAGGTGATTCAAGCCTGCAATGTCCTAACCAAACTGGAAACAACTAAACAAAGTATGCTTCCGGTGGGAATCGAACCCACGACCCCCGGGTCAACAGGCAAACGCCTTAACCACTGGACCACGGAGGCTGAGTAGTTTCAGCTATGCGTTGATATTATACGTCAGTAAGTCAGGTTTGCCTTTTACGAGTATATTAGTATAAAGAAGATGCATGTCAAAGTCATAGTGAGGAGATAACTAGTAAACATAATTAACGGTGATAATGTAAAATTAATAAAATGTGGAGACAATGTCATCTTATTGAAAAACTTGGAGACAATGTAGATAATTAAACAAATCACTTTCTCTGGATAATATTCATAATAACTGGTCTAAGGTATACAAAAGTAATAATTACAATTTAATTGTTACGCCCTAGTTATGGACGCCCGCTCGCTCCTGTTTTTATACAAGGAAACCTAATATTAGGTATATTATAGGACACCATCATCATTATCATCATCAGGTCCTTTTTAGTCTCCACTGCAGGAGCACGACCCTCTCTGTACTACTAGGGCCATACTTGGCTAGAGCAGCCAGAGGACTTGGCTTTCTTATAGGACACCACACGGCTATTAAATCCAATAACCCTTGTGATATGGCCTTCTCCTCTCCTCATCACGTGCCCATTCCAACTAAGTTAGATCTGTTCCGTTTATTTGTAGTAAAAGCCGATATCAGTTTGGTTTGTCAAAAAACACGGTATTTGCCGAAAGGTAACATTATTAAGAGGTTTGACCTTGCTACGGCGGTCGATCGCGCAAAGTCACTCAAAGTGTGGCCACGCAACACACGATTATGAGCTGGCAATCGATATTTTTATTTAAACCATCTTTCACCTGGGATGCTTCGGCGTCCGGTTCTTGGCCTACACTCGCCACTCTGGCCAGACTGGTTGGAGAGGTTTCTTAGATGTTTATAAGCTTTGTTTAGCTTGTATTTCCTGAGTCGCCTTCTACGACATCCACGGGAAGACTTGGAGTGCTCCTATTCTACTCTGCCGGATACCACACGGCTAGTTAGTTCAATTATTAGGTACTAGCTTTTGCCCGCGGCTCCGCCCGCGTAAAGGTCGATCCCTCGGGAATAGTAGACTTTTTCCCGGGATGAAAGGTAGCCTATGTCCTTCTCCGTACTCTAGAGAACTTGTATGCAAAATTTCATGATGATCGGTTCAGTAGTTACGGCGTGAAAGCGTAACAAACAAACAAACAAACAAACAAACTCACTTTCGCATTTATAATATTAGTAAGGATAAGGATTAATTGAATGGTGTTCGATTGCGATTCTCCACCATATCCCTAGCTAGCTAGTACAACTATCCATAAAGTCTGAAAACCCAACACTCCTTTTTGGGCATCGTGTAAAGAACGTGTACTCTGGCCAGACCACGGGTCGATTCCTTCAAGGGCGTACCGTACATGTCGTCATTGACAAGCTTGTCAGTTTGTTTGTTCATAAAACTGAGTATTATTGCTAGTTTAGTTTCTGGGCTGGGTTCTTGACAACTGACGCGTCTTTGGAAATTTCGGTGACTCGTGCAAATCAATAATAATATTGAGCCAATAATGCTTCCGTGCTGGTCTGGGAGAAAAGAAAAAACGTAGAATGTGCCAGTTGCTTCTCTTCCCGCGCAGATCGTAAAAGCCGATCGAGGGAATGGGCGAAAATCGGCGGCATCATGTCAATAGGCGCTGCGGCTACCGACCCATCGCAATTTTTTTGTTGCCAGTTTGCAGAAGATGATGGTTTCGGTTAATTTGTGTTGGATGTCCAAATTTTGATTTTGTTTCAACCGCCTCCATGGTCCAGTGGGTAAGGCGTTTGCCAGTAGACCCGGGGGTCGTGGGTTCAATTCCCATGGAAAGCATATTTTGTTTAGTTGTTTCCAGTTTGGTTAGGACATTGCAGGCTTGAATCACCTCATTGTCTGATAATAAAGATGATTCCGTGCTTCGGAAGGCACGTTAAGCCGTTGGTCCCGGCTGCCATCTGGTAGTCGTTAAAGGAACCATGTCAGAGGCCGAGAGGCTGTCCCGATGAACTCTGACACTAGGGTGTGCATGGTTGATTGACCGTGACACCTACACGAAATGATGTATGAAATATGGAAGAAATAAAATATGGAAAATCATACGTAGGTTATTGGACTGGTTTTTTTTTCACCATATTTTATTTCTTAATTTAATAAGAGTATATCAAAAATAGAATGTAAAATAAAACACCAACCCATCTGGCCAGCGTGGAGAGTGTAGGCCAAGTCCTCTGGCTGCTCTAGCCAAGTATGGCTCTAGTAGTACAGAGAGGGTCGTGCTCCTGTAGTGGAGACTAAAAAGGACCTGATGATGATGACGATAAAAATAAAACACACAAGTATATTATGTGCCTCTGTGTGTGTACATTTAATAAATAAACAACATATTATTTATACACTTTATGACCCCATAACCGAATTCTTGAATAGTTTTATTTACAGATAACCCCACTTAACGTAATCATTTATGATTCCTTCTAGTCTACCTTTAAAGCTTTTGTGTGTTTTAAATTTAGCGTCAAGCGCAGATTGTTGAGAGAAATCAGGTATATCTTCTGTATCAGCTAAAACTACAGGTAAAAACCATACTGCTGTCAACAGACCATAGTCGAGCCGCTCACTGAACAGTTTCTCAAAAGTCTTCCTCGAAAAGACGTTGTTGACATCCATGTCGAAGTATTTAAGGAAATTGCCAAGGGTATCGTGGTAAGCGTCCTTTAGATCTTCTAAGTGGTTTCGTCTGAACTGCTGGTCTGTTGCTCCGGCTATGAAGTAGAGGAGGTCGTTGATGGGGGACCCGTATTGTATGATTTGATAGTCAATTATGATTACTTCTTCTATTCCACTGTCCTGCAAAGAAAATATGCATAAATATACAAGGTCCATCTAAATTAGCTGTCAAAGAAATGCATTTAGGTCCAGATATCTCAAAAACTTAGCTTTTTTATTTTGCTTCTAAAGCATTTTATGCAAAGCATAAAAATACCTGATGATGATGATGATGAAACGCGTCACTCACGTGCTATTTCGTCGGGATTGCCGACTATAAGTTTCCCGACGAAATAACATGTGAGTGACCCGTTTTGATTCATTACTAGCGACCCGCGGCTTCGCACGTGTACAATATAGATATAAAACTTCCTCTTGATGATTCAAGATATTTATAGATAGAGTGATCTCTATCTATCAAAATCAGTTGTGTAGTTTTAAAGATCTAAGCATACATAGGGACAGATAGATAGCGGGAAGCGACTTTGTTTTATATAGTATGGCGAGCTCCGTGGCGCAGTGGTTAATACGCCAGCCTGCGACACGAGGGCCCCGGGTTTGATCCCCGGTCAGGTCAAGATGGAAAATGATCTTTTTCAGATTGGCCTGGGTCTTGGATGTTAATCTATATATGTATTTGTTATAAAATATAGGTAGTATCGTTGAGTTAGTATCCCATAACACAAGTCTCGAACTTACTTTGGGGCTAGCTCAATCTGTGTGATTTGTCCGTATAAAAAATAAAGATATAGTACTAGCTTTCGCCTGCGGCTCCGCCCGCATCAATGTCGATCCCTTGGGAACAGTAGTTTTTCCCGAAATACCTTATGTCCAACTCCGTACCCCGAATAACGTGTATGCAAAATTTCATGATGATCGTGCAGTGATCAGTTGTTACAACGTGAAGGCGTAACAAACAAACTCACTTTCGCATTTATAATATTAGTTAGGATGTAGTATTTATCATCACATTATCTTCAATTATATAATTAACGTCTTATGTTTAATATGTAAAAATACACATTCTACTTACGTTCATTTTCATCATTATATTATTAGCTCTGAAGTCCCCGTGACACAGACAACATAGAGTGTTCGTGTTCAAGTGGTAGTCGGGATATTTTTTTAACACCATTGAGATAACTTTCTTCACTTGGTTTTTCATTTCATCATCCAAATTTTCCATAGAAATATTGCTAAAGCTTTCAATAAATTTTTCCCAATCTTCGTTAAAAGTAAAACAGTGTTTATGGCATTTCACTTTAGTGTTGAAATATTCAGGCCGCTTTTTCTCTAAAACAAACGACAGAGCATGGAATTTTGCAAGTTGTTCGACTGAAAGTTTTGCAAACTCAAAAGATATCGTTTCTAGACGATTTAGCGTAGTGAATCCTTTTTTAGCTATATTTTCCATGATAATAAACTCTTTGTCACTTTCCTCATAACTTTTCACAATTTTGAGCCTTTCGTTAAACGGAACTCCAGCATCGACCTGCAGTTTGTCATAAATTTTTAGCAGTTCAGTGTAGGCGTATACCTCTTTACGATATGCTTCGGCTACGGAAAACATAGGAAACAAATCGTCAGGTATGATATGTTTTACGAATATATCTGTTTCTTTTTTCCCATATTTGGTTGTTCCATTTACATGTATTTCAAATAATCTAGCCAAATAATTTCCACCGTCAGCCGGAATACACCTTATATCAATCTTGTAGTTAATATAACCTTCCTTTTTGATAATTTCTTTGATGGATTGTTTGAGTTCTTGAGGAACGTCTTCATTCTTTTCAGTGTAGTTTTTTTCAAAACTCAAAATATCATCAGACTCTTCTGCGAACGGCATATTAGTGACGTCCTTCACCGCCATACGTCTTAAATGCACAGTATATTTCAAACGAAATTATCTTCTTTATATACAAATGCTTGCTGTGTTGATAAGTTGGATTCCTCTATTATTAATTTCCTTCAAGTCATCCTTTTAACTGTTTCAACAATCGCCAAACTAGCTGTGTCACTGTGTTTAGAGTAACTGATATGTCTATAAGTAGATGCTGAACTAACAAAGACGTGCAATGGTACACAGTGACAATATGCGTATTTATTAAATGTATTGTCGACTTTTAAATTTTATATATTACACAAAGAATATTATAAATGCGAATGTGAGAACGTGTGTTTGTTTGTTACACTTTTAGCCTTCAACTCTTCAGCCAATCATTACTAAATTTTGGGGTATGTAGAAGGTCATATTCTATCTGTTGTATCGGAAAAAATACTATTCCCGAGGGATCGAAATTGACCGAAAGGCGAAAGCTACATTTATTTATAGAATTTCTTAGGACAACCTTTTATTGTATTGAAAGTGAAAATAAATATACAAATCATTCAGATTGAGCTAGCCCCAAGTAAGACTTGTCCCGGGTTCAAATCCCAGTCAGGTCAAGATGGAAAATGATCTTTTTCAAATTGGCCTGGGTCTTGGATGTATATCTATATATGTATTTGTTATAAAATATAGTATCGTTGAGTTAGTATCCCATAACACAAGTCTCGAACTTACTTTGGGGCTAGCTCAATATGTGTGATTTGTCCGTATATATTTATTTATATTTATTATACGGTGTAGACAGAGCATTCAGTCTGAGGACCACGGGAAGCGTCTTGATGAGCGATTATAGGTCGATGTCAGAATCAAAATAATGATAGTTCGCTATCCGCATTGCCTTTTGACTTGATTCCTTAGAGTTTCACCCATTTCCTCGACTGGCATCTACTTTGCGGGAAGAGAATAGTTCGTACATTCTATGGTTCTTTTCTCTTTAAATGGCGCTTCACACCGCCAGCGAGCGGGCGAGTCGGGAGAGGCGAGCGAAGCCGGCGAACATCGTTTCATTCGTTTCATCTCTTTTCATACTTTGGTTCACAAAGCGAACTATTTGTGCGAAGAAACACACAAAGTGCATTCTGTACAAACCTTCGTGGCTTTTTGAATGCATTTTTTTTAAATAGAAAAAAAAAAAAAAAAATTGAGCTATGCGGTCGAAGATATTCCAGAGAGCTAGCGAGCCTCGCTATTTAGCTCTCTCGCGATGTGCACCACACCGCATAGCTCATAGTTTCGTTTTCGTCGCTCGTCTCGCTCGCTCTCTGGCGGTGTGAACCGCTCTTAAACAGCATGGAAAAAGTATTTTTATAAAGGTACTTTATAAGTTATAATAAAAGCAAAATAACTTAGATTTATTTTGCTTTTAGCCTTGACCACCTTCTATGCTGAAAAAAAATTGGTTTTCTGTAAAGTCGGTTTACGGACGATTTTTTACGTGATAACGATGGAAGAGAGGTAGCTGCGTCACAAGCCGATTGTGCCTCTATCGCTATATCAGCGCTCTCGCTTGCACACGGAACATGACACTATTTCGTACGCGCAGCCGCATTCATAGATTTATAAGACGATAACACGTTGAAAAGTAGATAAATTCTACGTTTTATTCCTTCAAAACATGGAAGATATATTTTGATAGCTGTACCATGACGACTTTGATAACAACAGGTCATGCTGCGCGACAAAGAACTGTTGTTCTCCAAATAGAATATTCCATTGAATGCTTTGTCTTACAAACACAAACAGTATAGTGGAGGAATTGTTTGCGCTTCAAACATAAAATATATTCAGTGCAGAAATTCGACTCGGTTACGACACTACTATGTATGTTTTCGTGATTTTATTGTTTGTAAAATTGACCATGCCTCTTCCATGCTGGTCTGGGAAAAAAACGTAGACAGTACCAGCTGCTTCTCTTCCCGCGCAGTTTGTAAAAGCCGAAAGGGAATTGGTTAAAATCAGGATTCATGTTAGTGGACGATGCGACTAACAACTATCATTATTTTTACTTCCGTTTGCCACTCGCACACCCAACAACATGCTTAACATAGCTTTTAGGTCTTAATTACATAAGCACTGTCTACCCGAAAGGAAAAAATACATTTTTTAAGTATATAAATTTTACTTATAAAACACGGAATGGAATAAAAATACAAAGATATTTCCCTGTTTCTGAGCTCGGTAATTCATACACACGGTTGTCGTAAATTGTTCAGGTACTTCGTCATGGTCAATATTGAAATCTTGCAAATAATAATAATCATCATCATCAGGTCTTTTTAGTCTCATCTATAGGAGCACGACCCTCTCTATACTTCAACAGTCATACTTGGCCAGAGCAGCCAGAGGACTTGGCCAACACTCTCTACGCTGGCCAGACGGGTTGGAGAGGTCTCACAGATGTTTATATGCTTTGTTTAGCTTGTATTTCCTAAGTCGCCTTCTACGACATCCACGGGAAGACTTGGAGTGGTCCTATTCTACTCTGCCGGAAACGACACAGCGACAAATAAAATGAAAAACAAATAATAATGATTGAAGTAAATATCTCGAAATGTTTCATAATTCACTTACCAAATCCAACAAATTCAAAAACATTTTTAATTACTTCTATTGTAACAACTTGATGAAAAAAATGCATTGTTCGCTAATACTGGGTGGCGCAAAAGTAAAGACCCTATTTGGTTCAGCTATAACATTTTTTCTAAATTAGAAAACTAGATTTAGGTTTTTTTAAATGTATATTTGTGCCATTAAATTTCGTACCATTAGGATTTAAAGATGATGTCTTTTAAATGGTGACCTCCAGAGTTGATACACATTTGAGCCCTATTTATGACATTTTGCATAACTTGCCGTAACACTTCCTGCGATATGTTCGTTATTTCTTGACGAATGTTTTCTTTTAGAGCTGCGAGAGTCTGTGGCTTGTTCACATACACCCGAGATTTCAAAAAACCCCAAAGAAAGAAGTCTGGACTGGTCAGATCGGGCAATCGGTGCCGGACGGTGGTGAAATCGTCGACGAAATTCACGTTGTGTTCTTATCACTGATGAATTATTCCGTAAGAACATTGACACAATTATTCCACGTTCTTGGGGAGTAAAACGGTCCATGTTTATTTTCAGTGTATTTTACATTTGTTCACTACACAATTTTCAAAAACAGAATGACAGAAAATGTCATATAAAAAAAATAAAAGTATTTTCTTTAGTGCCAGTACTTTTGCGCCACCCAGTACAAGGTTACATCTTACGCTTATACATATACAACGCGGCACTTCGTAGTTCGATCGATTTTTAACGGATGGAGATACTGTTTTCTAAAAAATGTTCCCATGGGCGTATCCTTACTTTTGAAATCATAGACAAAACATTTTCATCTAGCCTCAAAATGTTCATTTGTGCTTTAGGCAGCGCAAATTTCAAATAAAATGTAGAAAAAAATATATCCCCGTTGTATTGTCTCAGAGCAAACCGGCCATAGATTTAATAAAAAAAATTCGTCTATGAAACCGGCCATTCCAGTTTTAAATAAAGTAGTTTTAAATTACACTACAAAAGATATGGTTTTTATTATAATATTGCTGGCCGCTAAAACACGACAAGAAATCGTTTTTCATGCATTCTTTGTTGGTGTGTATTCGGCCAGTATAGCAATCTATCTCAAAGGAGTATTTTATAATTAGGTACGTTCCAATTTCAAAGCCTGTTTGAGTTAAGCTTAATATCCATACTCTCTATTTATTGAAGTATAAATAAAGGAACTATTTGAACTCGAAAACGGACTACTGTATATCAATCATAGTTTTAAAAAAAATGCGTCTCATGTCAAACATATAACTATCTTCGTCTAATATCAATATATTATTAATTCTGATCTCTTTTGGGTATTTCTCCGGTGCATCTCCAGCTGTGACCCACGACTTTCGGGGTCCGTTGTCATGATAGCATAAATATCCTGTAATATATATCTTTCTCTTTACTTTGACGACCTCTATGGCTTAGTGGTTATCATGCCAGGCTGTCACACCGTAGGTCCCGGATTCGATCCCCGGTCAGGTCAAGATGAAAAACCAGTTCACATTGATGGTCTTGGATGTTTATCTACATATTTATTTGACATAAGATATCATTAGTTAGTATCCCATAACACGAGTCTTGAACTTACTTTGGGGTTTGCTGAATCTGTGTGATTTGTCCGTATATATTTATAACCACTGGTCATGTCATCTTTTATTCAATTTTTACTAATTTCTTTCTTTTTACTCTTGCTCACTCTTTCCACTTTTGCCTCAGTCTCCCCCTTTTTTAACGACCTCGTACTTCCGTTCTAAAAACTCCTCGTCATATGATTCTTATTATAATGTGGCCAAACGAACATATGCAATAGTAATATATAATGAAAGATCTGGCCGTATTATATTGTAGTAATAATCTTAAAAACAAGAACACATATCAAAGAAATTTCGTAAAATATTATCAAAGTAAAATAATCTCATAAATACTATTCATTGAGTAATATTTGCTTGTTCAGCCATGTGCAATAATGAGCTTATTATTATCAATTAAAATGATAAGATAACCGAAATAATGTTCTTTAAATATTTAATCTATTTTAATTATTTATTTTGTATTGTTATCACGGAATTTTTATCCTTACTAATTTATTATAAATGCGAAAGTGAGTTTGTTTGTTTGTTACGCTTTCACGCCGTAACTACTGAACCGATTATCATGAAATTTCGCATACAAGTTCTCTGGAGTACGGAGAAGGACATAGGCTACCTTATCCCGGGAAAAAGTACTATTCCCGAGGGATCGACATTGACGCGGGCGGAGCCGCGGGCGAAAGCTAGTAAGATCATAAATTGTTTAAATATAAGGTCGGGAATTGGTCAGGGGTGTCATCCTCAACTACCTGTCCGGTGGTAGCAGGTATGTCATCAGGTACACACGCCCGGCCTCCCGAACTGCTACTTGCTTTTCTCCCATTCATCCCAGTGAGTAGTATCCCAATACCTTCATTCCCTTCTCAAATCCAACAAATTCACATCCTTCCCCAGTTTGAACATGTTTTTGATGGGTAGCAGCGTCGGAAGTACAATAAGCCAAGGAGATCGCGCCGCCAACCCGCCTGCCAAGTACTCAAATACTCATTTATTCATAATAATTTTTACACGTCAAACATTAATTAAATCTTTTATAGTAGGTCTTGAATATAAACATAACAACATTACACATTACATTACATTTTAAATAAAATAATAAATTTTATTTTTGTTTTCCATTTTTATTAATTGATCACTTTCAATTAATAAAAATGGAAAACAAAAATAAAATACTATCAGAATTATGTCACATTAATAAATACGTAGTTAAATAAGTCAAATAAGCCAAGCGTGGTGAGTATGGCAATATCCTCCCATGGAACGATAAACCCTTGGGAGAGGCCCTTGTCTAGCAGTGGACTTCTCGCGGCTAGAATGATGCTGATGATGATGATGAAGGTCGGGAAATTATTTTTCACGTACATCATACTGGATTAACCGAAGATATTTTGTAACTACTTCATACAAACTACATGCAAAAAATGCAAGTGGAGCCGCTAGCAAAAGCTAGTACAGTAAAAACAAAGAGACATAACATAACGTTACTAAGGCATTCGAGTAACGAATTGTTCTCACTGTGGGAAAATCATATTATTGCTAAATGCTAAGTAAATTATACTGAATGACGTATCTCTTGAGTGTTCTATGACAGGTAAATACTAATTTCTTTAATAACAACTCATTATATTTCATTGTAGAGTGTATAATAACCATCTATTATTTAGAAGTAGGTATAAAGTACAAATTACAAAACATGAGTAGGCTGTAGTGTTGTTTATGACACGACTGCCGAAAAAGGAGTGTGTTATATGTGACGAGTACATACAGCGTGTGACAACCTCCGACGTTCCCGTGAAGGGGTCACTCAGCCCGTTAAAAAGAACAACTTTCCCTATGGGACCAATGCTGGCTGCGCCGTGCTGTGGAGCAAGAGTACCACATAGTCCCGGCAAAAGCGGCCGTTTGACACCGGGGGTTTTTAGTGGGTTCGAGCCCCACACCACCCTGCTCTCCCGTGGCAGGGCGGATGATGCGAAGGCATTGGGGCTGCCACGGTACTGTAGCGCCTCGGGCATGTTCGCAGAAGCCCGCACTGATTAAATAAATAAATATATACGGACAAATAACACAGATTGAGCTAGCCCCAAAGTAAGTTCGAGACTTGTGTTATGGGATACTAACTCAACGATACTATATTCTATAACAAATACATATATAGATAAACATCCAAGACCCAGGCCAATCTGAAAAAGATCATTTTCCATCTTGACCTGGCCGGGGATCGAACCCGGTCAATCCGTGTCGCAGGCTGGCGTGTTGACCGCTGCGCCACGGAGCTAGTCAAGATTGACACACAACATAGATGTGTTGTGTGAAAACAATAGTGCGGGCTTTTCACACAACTATGCGTAAACGGGGCGCATCCCTGGCGCGTGGAGTGCGAGCTAGCTCCAATATCATTCTGCATATAATTGCTGACCGACTGGACTGTACCTAATGCGATAAACTTGTCTCATTACCTAAGCCGCAACTATTAATAATTTGTGACATTGTAATTATCGATTTTAATTTAATTTTGATTTAATTTTAATTTGATTTTAAATAAATTTTAGTTTAATTTTAATATGATTTTAATTTTATTTTATTTTGTGAAATTTTGTTTGTGTTATTTATTTGATTTAATATTTAATTTACTATTTTGTGACATTTCTACCAATTGTGATATATGGATCTTTGATATCTGAAATAAATGAATTTAATTTTCCTCCCGTCCTAAAAAAGGCAGCAACATCTTGAAAATCAATTCGCTTAACAATATGTCCAAATCACGTAGATGAAACATTAGGCCCCATTCCAAGATGAGGCAAATTTTCGTTGCAACAAAGGGGTTATCGGGCCAGGGGAGCATGCCAAAAGCAATCTATTCCACGACTTGGATAATATTTTTTTGAGGAAGCCCCTTGAAAACATGTTTGTGAACATCCCTGATTGATGTTATTGCCTGAAGATTCGGAAGGCTTCATGCTTAAGACGAGGCCTCAAATGTTTCGTACCATCGCTCGGCAAAGGCGTACGCAGACTGATCAAGTGCGCGCAAGGGATAGCGCTTGGCGGTTTAGCCCGTGAATGATGAGATAGGAGATAGTCTCGAGTCGCTCAAAGAAAAACACGTAAGCGCCAAATTCGTTATTTCTATTTTATATAAAATCAGACCGGTTAATTGTATTTTCATATTTACATTTTGATGAATTACTAATAACCTATCTTTTAGTCTAAAAATCATTATTTCATTCGTCGCATTTGAGCTATAATAACAAAAACTCTGCGAACGAAGACCATTTTTCAAAAAATATTTCTATCGAGAAAATTTTATCAAAACGTGTTTTCATCTTACATTTTTGGAGATGAAATAGTCAAAAATCATATTACTTAGATTTGAAACTCATAATTTAAGTATTTTGCGAGATAAATAAGGTTCAGAACGACCTTATTTACAGTGGTATCGCCTTAAGGCAAGTCATCGGCTGATATGCGGTTTTGCTAGATCAAGTTTTTTAGTATAGCGCAGATCGTAAAAGGCCATCGAGGGAATGGGCGAAAATCTGCGGAATCATGTCAATAGGCGATGCGGCTAGCAGCCCATCACTATTTTAAACTGTCTATCACGGTTTGTGATATACAGCCTGGTGACAGACTGTCAGACAGACACACAGACGGACAGCGGAACCATATTAATAGGGTCCCGTTTTTACCTTTTAATAAATATAAATATATACGGACAAATCACACAGATTGAGCTAGCACCAAAGTAAGTTCGAGACTTGTGTTATGGGATACTAACTCAACGATACTATATTTTATAACAAACACATATATAGATAAACATCCAAGACCCAGGCCAATCTGAAAAAGATCATTTTCCATCTTGACCTGGCGGGGGATCGAACCCGGGCACTCTCATGTCACAGGCTGGCGTGTTGACCGTTGCGCCACGGAGCTAGCCAACGGAACCCTAAAAATGACTAAAACGAATTTATTTAGCAGTAAAAATTCTGGTGGTGGCTCCCCACTCACACCTCACCTCTCCTCCGTGTTGAAATTACTCGCCCTAATGTTGACGGGATGAATAGGAACTTTGGGCTTGGGCGTATTTACTGGGATTACTGGTTTTTTGGGTTATGAACATCCACAAAAGGAATCCCTTGAAGGAACACTTGTTTGTGTATGTGTCCCTTTGATAAAGCCAAACTATCCAATATTCATTGAATTAGAAATATATACCAATATCTCTTGGATCGATTGAATATCTCGTCGCACCTCAGTTCATTCGCGCCTCGGCTCTTCGCACTTCAGTTCATTCGCGCCTTAGCTCTTCGCGCCTGAGTTCGCTCGCACCTCAATACTTTGCACCTTCGTCTTTCGCACGTAAATTACACACTCGATCTTGCTTTCTCCGATAAAGGAGAAGCAAGTATGCTGTTAAATCCTACATCTATAGGGTTTACACTTTACTTAAACATGAAGTTTTGCCTTTCGTATTTGTTTCTGACACACTCTAACTTAACGTGATACACAGATGTGTATTTTGGAGAGTGTGCGAAAGCGCTCTTTGAGCTAGTAGAACCCTCACTATTCCTCCATCGGACTATGAGGCGCAGACAGAAATTTCACCCTTTTATCGTTGGAATACCAAAGAGTCGAACTAAACGCTTTGACAGTTCCTTTTTGGTTCGAGTAGCTAAGGTGTGGAACTGCCTGCTTCTATATTCCCAGACAAGTACAGTCCCGAGACATTCAAAAGTAGAATAAATGGGTATCTCTTGGATAGGCATGTAACATCCTTGACTTCATCGTCACTTAGGTACCATTTGGTGAGATGGGAGACAAATGCCTACAATCCTTATCCTTATCCTTACTAATATTATAAATGCGAAAGTGAGTTTGTTTGTTTGTTTGTTACGCTTTCACGCCGTAACTACTGAACCGATCATCATGAAATTTTGCATACAAGTTCTCTGGAGTACGGAGAAGGACATAGGCTACGTTTTATCTCGTAAAAAAGGACTATTCCCGGGGGATCGACATTGACGCGGGTGAAGCCGCGGGCGAAAGCTAGTACTTAATAAAATAAAATTAATAAAAAAAATGGAATTTGTCCGGAACCAATCCTTAGGGCAGTATATGTACACTGCCTTATGGATGCCCTATACGATTTCTAACTTATTCATATCAGCCCCTTGCGCACCATGGACATTACGGAAGACTGGGCTGAATAGTTCTGAATCATATCCCTCTGGTTCGAGATTTTTCATTTAAAACATCCTTCTGTAAGTACTTATGAATGTACTGAACAAGTATTCGGTTTGAATACCTCTTTCTTTAACAATCGGATCTTCCTCGGTATTCCACTGACGGCGTCCAAGTATACTGTGAAGAATACCCGAATTGACCTGTAAATTACGTAATACGAAATAGGGATGCCCCTCGGGAAGTTTTTGTGTTTACGGCCTATTAATTGGATTAGCTCGAGTTCATTCAATTATTATAATTAATTTCCTTCTTTGAAGTTTATTTTGGCTCGCCATTGGCGTTCGTAATTTTTGGGTAATGATCGATTGAGAAAATTTTGTTAATATAACAATGTTTCTGAAGTTTTATCACTGCTAATCCTTATTCTTAATATATATTGTATATATCCTAACTAATATTATAAATGCGAAGTTAGTTTGTTTGTTTGTTACGCTTTCACGCCGTAACTACTGAACCGATCACCATAAAAGTACTATTCCCGAGGGATCGACATTGACGCGGGCGGAGCCGCTAGTCCTTATCCTTACTTCCTTACTAATATTATAAATGCGAAAGTGAGTTTGTTTGTTTGTTTGTTTGTTTGTTACGCTTTCACGCCGTAACTACTGAACCGGTCATCATGAAATTTTGCATACAAGTTCTCTGGAGTACGGAGAAGGACATAGGCTACCTTTTATCCCGGGAAAAAGTACTATTCCCGAGGGATCGACATTGACGCGGGCGGAGCCGCGGGCGAAAGCTAGTATTATATAATTGCGAAAGTTTGTATGTTTGGATATTAAAATGTTTGTTACTCGGTCACGCCAAAACGGCTGAATGGATCTGACAGAATCCTGGATTAATACATAGACTACCTTTAAACCCGGAAAAATATACTGATCCCGAGGGATCGACATTCTCGCGAGCGGAGCCGCGGGCAAAATATACTTACATAGTTTAATTTTATACATCATTTTTGAATAATTTATGTATAGGCACGCTTTAAATTTTTTTGACGTTTATTTTTGCTTGTTGTTAGTATTACATATATTTTTTTAAGTAATTGGCTAATCTACGAGGAAATTCAAAGAGAAACTTCAATATTAATTGAGTGTAAGGTTTTTATTTACTTTCTCTCTAATGAGCTTATTATTACTTAATAATTATGGCATAAAATCAGCTAATATATTTTTGGATGTAAATTATGTAATATGAGCAATTTTTCCTCAATCAAAATCAAAACGTTTGATCAGAAAAAAAAATAGTATTTAACCGGTCAACTACCGAATGCCCCAATCGGGAAACATAACAATAATAATCAATTGTGTCTGCATTTCTCGCGATTGATGAGTTAAAATATATTTTTTCTTTCTTTACAGATTCTCTTCGGACAGCATAATGAACAAACTCATTCAAACTACAATACAAACAGCAAACCACAATTGATCATGTCTCCAAACCCGATGTATTACATGAAACCGATACGAAAATGGCAACCACAGAAACGAAACAATCTCAAGTCCAGAATGCTAAGCATTGCCACAGTAATCATACTAGCTTCGTTGCCTTATAGCTCAACTTTGAGTTTACCGAGTGGCGACCCCGCTCCAGGCAGATCTCCTGGCCCACCCGAAGAATACATAGAAGAAGTGAAACTTGATGATGGAATTGGAAAAGTGACCACTATACCAGAGGAAGTGTACGATGAGACTACTGTAGAGGATGTTGAAGTGACGACAGTGAGTGTGGAGACGGGAGATGCGTGTGCGTTCGCGAGGATCCCTAGTGACGGTGATGAGGTGGAGACACTTAGTGCTGCGGAGAGTGACGTCAACTTGACGGTGACGCATCCGGCGTTTGAGGCGGACCAGCTGCTTAGAGGCGTCGTTTATGATGGTAAGTTTAGTTATATATTACGCTATTTACACAAACAGGAAAAATATTTTTGCCACCTTGGTTTACCTATGTTTCATTTACATGGTGAAATTTTTATCGTTTTGGACCCTTAAAGGGGTGACTCAGACCATCAAAATGAACAACGTTTCCTATGGGAACAAAACTGGGAACTCAAAAAAACATTCGACAATTCAAGCTGGCCGGGCGGCGGAACTCTTTTGTATGGAAATTACGAATATTTTTTAGTTTCCAGCATTGGTCCCATAGAAAAAGTTGTTCATATTGATGGTCTGAGTTACCCTTTCAGGGTTTAAAATGATCAAAATTTCACTATATATATATACAGGGTGAAATTTAATTCATTAGCATACGTTTAAGACTCAGACCACGAATCTGAACAACTTTCATTATGGGACCAACTTTGACATCGTGAAAAAATTATCTGCTTTTTCATACAAAAGTGGAATATCTACTTGGCAAAAATCTATGAAACAGTTGATTTTTTTGCAATTTCGGAATTGGTCCCATAGTGAAAGCCGCCCCGGGCAGTTTGTATGGGAATGTCGTTTTTTTTTTGAGTTCCCAGCATTGTTCCCATAGGAACAGTTGTTCATATTGATGGACTGAGACACCCCGTTAAGGGAACGTCGAGGGTCAATTTACACGCTGTAGGTATAATAATTACATAATTGATAAAGATATTAAGTACTTGACCTGAAAATAATAATTCGTGTTGCCGAAAATATTATTTCCGACATACCATGATGGATGAAGCTTTCAGTGACTAACAAAATAAGTACTTTAATGATAAATTATGGAATAGTCTATTATACCACAATGCTGGTAGATTACAATTGATAATACGGTAAAATATGGTAATTAGGACTAAACTATTAAACAAAATAAAAAGTATAAGGATAGATAACTTCTTAGCTACAAGTATCTGTAAAAAAAATAATGTACCTGATTTCGTTTTTCTCTCCAGTATAGTTTAGTTCTAATTAAATTAAAAAATAAAATATGGTGAAAAAATTCCATGCATGGGGTTTGAACTAGCGAACTTAGGTTTATGTACGACCTACACTCTGCCAACTGAGCTATTGCATGTTCTGACCTCAGTGCCAAAATTGTCCAACATATTAAGACCATATCCTATTTTGTACGTTTTAAGGCTTACGTCACCTAACACAACTTCCCGACTTTTACAAGTGAGGTATTTGATTCAACTCATTTTACAATTAGGTAATTTAAAAATCAACTAATATGTAGGAAGAAGGATGGGCCTCGGCTCTCTCACTCACCGAACGAAGCATAGAAGCGGTCAAGTTTCTACTCAGACGTCGATTTTCGGTGAGTGTGTGGTACTTTCCCGGACGAGTCGGCCCATTCATGCTACTAGCAATTTATTTTGCCGGTAGCGTGGCTCTACCACGACTGTATATTTTAGTATTATATATTTCTTATATTTTAGTATTATAGTTTCAAAGATTATAAAAATCGGTACACCTAAGTGTTTGTAGAAACTCGAAGATTCGTTTGTACTTTTTATATTTTATATTTATAACGACGAAACTTTACGATACTGGAGCTTAATGACTGGACTTATTTTCCTAAATGAAGGTGTCAGGAATCTGTCTGTCTGTCTTGATATTAAACGGGGCCCCCCATACAATTGCTAATCGTTATATCCTCACAGACAAAAAGTTTGTTTGACAATGACAGTTGAACAAACGTCAATGTGATAAGTGTCGACTTATTTTGGTCGGATAATGGTTTAAACCTGTGCCTGTAACATGGCGCCCGCGCCGCAGTTTAAATCGAGCGATAAATTACCTTTATCTCGCTCTTTGATATTACGGAAAACAAGATGGCAATACTCGATAAACGTTGTCGCGCGTGCCAGCTACGGGGGTACTTAAGTTAGTCCTCGATTTAAAATAAGACAGATTGTGTCATACCCACATAGTCACGGACAACAGCTAGTACATTAAATTATAGTTTTGTATGAATGTCCTTATCCAAATTACATTTATTATTAATTTATCTTTATTGTTATATTTATATAGTTGCTTGCTGTCTCTTCTTTAACATTTTAATTATCATTACTTAAGAACTTTCTCTAACTCAATATTTATATGTTGCGATTGTATAGAATGCTGTGTTAACACGCTTTAGGATAACAAATCTGTTCCATATATAATAAGATTTGTGTTGTTTAATCTTTAATATTTGTTATCTGTTGTGTTTTCCTTAATATAAATAAATAAACGTGATAAGTGTCGTTTTTTTTTGTCGGATAATGGTTTAAACCGGCGCCCGCGACGCGTTTTATATCGCGCGATAAATTACCTATATCTCGCTCTTTGATATTACGGTAAAAAAGATGGCAATACATACATACATACATATTATCACGCCTGTTTCCCATGGGGGTAGGCAGAGACTATGGATCTCCACTTGCTACGATCCTGACATATATCTCTAGCTTCTTCTACACTCATTACTCTCCTCATACATGCTCTACGGTTTCGGGTACTTCGAACAGTTCCTTTTTTAAGAACGTCTGCAATCTGATCGCAGTTCGTTCTACTAGGTCGACCCTGAACATTATTCCCATTCACACTGGCTTTATATATTTTCTTTGTTGTTCTTCTTTCATTCATCCTTTCAATGTGGCCAAACCATCTTAACATTCGTTTCTCAATCTTGGTCACAACATCATCTTTCAATCCACATCGCTCCCGCACTACCTCATTTCTTATCCGATCTTTTAAAGTTATACCACACATATTTCTAAGCGCTCTCATTTCCACTGCATTTATTCTACTTTCATGCCTTTTCTGCCATACCCAACTTTCACTGCCATACATAAGAGTTGGAATCAACAC
This sequence comes from Elegia similella, assembly GCA_947532085.1. NCBI lineage: Eukaryota > Metazoa > Arthropoda > Insecta > Lepidoptera > Pyralidae > Elegia > Elegia similella. Next base: position 2,840,482 of record OX383939.1, read on the forward strand.
TCCTTCATGAACAGCCAGTCGCGCCTTTTCACTTATCTTCCGACTGTTCATAAAAGCATGCAATGCCCCATTCACTCGGTTACCAGCAGCCACTCTTCTTTCGATATCCCCATCGTGCTTTCCATCCCTTGTAAACCCACAACCTAAAAAAACCTAAAAAGATGGCAATACCACTCGATAAACGTTGTCGCGCGTGCCATGCTACGGGGGCAGATACTAAAGTGAGTCTTTGAATTATAATAAGATGGATTGTGTCATACCCACGTAGTCACGGACAACAGCTAGTACTGTTCATTCAATAGCGGGCAAAAAGGCCTAGTTCAAGCCCCTCATAAAGTTTGCTTAGGCCGAGTTTATCACTTCATTGGACAGCTTCCAATTACCGCAGTGTATTGACCAATAGATGCGATGAGAGGGCAACCGATAAACAAGGTTTATCAACAACTTTTAATTAAGGTTATCAACAAACCCGATCTAGGTACGTTATATAAATAATTCACTCATTTTACATTTTATCGTAGGTATCTTTTTTATATTATAGGACTGCAAACGATCAAGCGAAAACTGATGGTAAGCAATCGACGCCGCCAATGGACAACTTCAACACCAAGGTGTGACCGGAGCGTTGCATGCCTAAGTTTTTTAAAATAATGTTTTATTTTATATGAAAATGTAAAATCATGTCCTTATAAGTAAGCATACCCAAATACGGAAATTACCTAAGATTTTTTTAACAAAAGATTTGGTTTTCTTCTACACGATCATTCATTCATTTTCGAGTAGTGTCACGGTTAATCGACCATGCACACCCTGGTGTCAAAGTTCTTCGGAACCGCCTCTCGGCCTCTGACGTGGTTCCTTTAACGACTACCAGATGGCAGCCGGGACCACCGGCTTAACGTGCCTTCCGAAGCAAGGAATCATCTTAATTATCAGACAATCAGGTGATTAAAGCCTGCAATGTCCTAACCAAACTGGAAACAACTAATCAAAGTATGCTTCTGGTGGGAATCGAACCCACGACCTCCGGGTCAATAGGCAAACGCCTTAACCACTGGACCACGGAGGCTGTTTCAACACGATGACGACAGAACTTTCTAGTCATCATTACCATCATCATTTCAGCCGTAAAAAGTCCACAGCTGAACAAAGGCCTCTCCCAAGGATACTTCGTTCCACAGGAGGGTACCATACTCACCACGCTTGGCAGGCGGGTTGGCGAGCGCAGCTTTTTTTCTTTTTGAGCTTCTTCTGGGAAGAAAATAAATTTGTTGGATCTAAGAAAATAATGAAGGTTTTAGGATACTACTCACTCGGATGAATGGGGAAAAGCAAGTACCAGCTCGGAAGGCCGGGCGTGCGTACCAGATGCCATACTTGCAACCACCGGACAGGTAGTTGAGGATGACATCCCTGAACTTTCTTGTAAGCCATGACAATTTTCGTTAGGCATAGCGTCTACCTTCCACTCCTATCTTCCTCGGGAATAGTACTTTTTCCCGGGATAAAAGGTAGCCTATGTCCTTCTGTGTACTCCAGAGAACTTGTATGCAAAATTTCATGATGATTGGTTCAGTAGTTACGGCGTGAAAGCGTAACAAACAAACAAACTCACTTTCGCATTTATAATATTAGTAAGGATCTGTCGTTTGATATGATGCCTCATCTGACATTCATAGTCTTAATGGATTATTCAAATTTTGGAGTAATCCTTTAGGTTTATCGTCATGTAATCAAAAACAAACGGATCGCTTCAATGTAGAGAAAATTGAGGCGCTTGCTTAGTAAACAGGCGAGCTCCGTGGCGCAGTGGTTAACACGCCAGCCTGCGACACGGGATGGCGTGCGACCCGGGCTCAATCCCATGGAAAACGCTCTCTTCCAGATTGACCTGGGTCTTGGATGTTTATCTGTATAAATATCTATTATAAAATATAGTATCGTTGAGTTAGTATCCTACGACACAAGTTCATAACTTCTGTGTTCATATGTCTTCATAAAAAAACTAACTGTTGCCCGCGACTTCGTCCGCGGCAATTTCTGTTATTATAATTAATACATTTTTTTCTTATTATAGATGAATAATTTTCCCCCGTTTTCAAAATATTTTTTACTGATGCTTCGCTTTTATTGGTCGCAACGTGATGTTTTAAGCCTTCCTCAATAAATTGACTATCCAACACAAAGAGTTTTCCAATTTGAACCAGTAAGTTTCTGAGATTAGCGCGTTCAAACAAACAAACAAACTCTTCAGCTTTTTAATATTTGTGAATATATAAATATAAAAACAATACTGTTTTTAACCGACTTAAAAAATGAGGTTATCGATCCAGTTGTTCTTTTTTATTCATATACTGGCAGGCGAGGATGTAAAAACCCCGATGGTAAGTGCTATCATTACACATGGATATTGGCAACATTATCTTTTAAATAGAACTAACCCGTCTTATTAAAGAACACCAGCATGTCAAACATAGCATTAAGATCTTAAAGATCTATCAAAGGTGTTGACTGAGCGCTGCCGGACTTTTGAATAAGAATTTACCCGTCTTTTAAAAGAACACCAACATGTTAAACGTGGCATTTAGATCTTAAAGACCTGGGTCCAGTGTACCCCGCAAGGGAAGAGACGTGTTAGTATGTAGTGTTTTAAAAGGAGCCTATATTTACTTTGAGATATATGTCAAAGCAAATGTAGCTTTGATTTCCGCAAAGTAACACCTGAATCTATTAACTAACTAAAAGGAGCACACATAATGTTGGGGACAAATAGTAATAGAATAGTTGATAGTTTATATTACTATGACAAACTGTCAGAACTCTGATATTTATTTCGTTTTTACTATTGGAGCGCCGTGTGGTTTCCAGCAGAGTAGAATAGGACCACTCCTAGTCTTCCTATGGAGGTCGTAAGAGGCGACTTAGGAAATACAAGCTAAACAAAGCTCATAAACATCAATGATACCTCTCCAACCCGTCTTGCCAGCGAGGAGAGTGTAAGCCAAATCCTCTGTCTGCTCTAGCCAAGTATGGCTCCGGTAGTACAGAGAGGGTCATGCTCCTGCAGTGGAGACTAAAAAAGACCTCATGATGATGATGATTGGTATTTAAAGGAAATATGACATTTTTAATTGCTAGATTTGTTGACAAATGTGTGCGTGCATCCGATAGAGTCGTCGTGTTATGGAAATCAATAAGGTCAGTTAGTTAGGTGTGTGTCTAAGTGGTTAGGTTGAAGTTAATTTATTTATTTAGTTTTGGTAGAGCTTTTAATTCTGACAAAGCTACCGGCAAACGTCATTTTTGCTAGTAGCATGAATGGGTTGGCTCTAGTGATGTGCTGGAGAGAAATTCTCTGTTGTCATGAATAAATACTCATGCACATTTGCGGGAAATTTCCAATAATTCTTGAGAATTCCTCAATTTTTCCCACACTTGAGAGAAAGAAGAAATTTTCGAATTCTCGGCAAAAAATTCCGACCCGTTCTCACCGTTCTGGAAAGTTTTGAGCACGGCACAACACTATTCGGCTCGTCCGGGAAAGTACCACATTCTCACAGAAAATCAACTTTTGAGTTAAGTTTTACCACTTCTATGCTGCACTCGGTGAGTGAGAGAGTCGGAGGCCCATCCTTCCCTCATTCCCCCATGGCCTCCCCACAATTCCTTGAAAGGCCGGCAGCGCTCCTGTCACACCCTGGTGTTGCAGTTGTCCATGGGCAGCGTTGATCGCTTACCATTAGGTGACTCGCTTGCTCGTTTGCCGTCCTATACGAGTATCATAAAAAAAGAGATTTTCCTCAAGTTAAATAGTTTTATATTGTCCCGTTTGATACCTCATCCAATATTCAAAGACTTGATGGATTATTCAAATTTCGGCAGAACCCGTTAGCTTTATCGCCGTGTAATCAAAAACAAACAGATTTGTTTCGACGCGGTGCTCGGTAAACAATTCCTCTGTTGAAACCGACTTCAAAAAAGAGTAGTTTATTTCGGTTGTATATTTTTATTATTTGACAACACAACAAGTCAACACGCCAGCCTGCGACACGGAGTGACCGGGTTCGATCCCCGGCTAGGTCAAGATAAATGATCTTTTTCAGATTGGCCTGGTTCTTGGATGTGTATCTATATATGTATTTGTTATAAAATATAGTATCGTTGAGTTAGTATCCCATAACACAAGTCTCGAACTTACTTTGGGGCTAGCTCAATCTATGTGATTTGTCCGTATATATTTATTTATTATTGTTTTCTTATTACTGCGTCATTTATTCTGCCTTCTGTATAGATATTTCAAAAAGAGAACTTTCAAGAAAGAGAACATTGAGTCGCTTACTCAGTAAACTATGCTATGTTTTCTTCAAATTCTCATTCTTTATTACACTGACGATGGAATAATATGCTTCCAAATAGTCAATAGATAAATTCCTTCGATCCTGGCTGCTTATAGCTAGGAACTGATAAATAAAAGACGTGCATTGCGTGCGTTATTCATTCTCAGACTACAGACTGAAACTAGAAGACCGTGACTGTGACAGGTATACACGACCGGATACACCAGGAACCAAGATTGAGCGCGAACGAATTTATTAGGACAAGCGACAATTACCAGGGCTATAAGAGCTCTGAATGGGGTCGCTAATAGTATAGACCTGTTCAACTGTAGCTTGACTGAATTCACAAAGGCGATCACATATGAATTATGTTAAAACGTAAGAAATACGGATGTCTAGGTGGTAGCACACTGTAAACTAGTGTATACAGGTCAATGAAATAATTAACTACCTACTCTATTGCATTGGGTAATACTGTAAAAATAGAGTAATTGAAAAAATAAATAAATAAAATTGCTAAATATACTACGCAAGAAACGTTTTTCGAGTGTCAAGGATTTCAGTTTTAGATGCTTTTCAAAAAGATTGGTCGAGGTTAACATCCGATAAGGACAAGTGGAGAGAGATGAGAGAGACCTTTACCTAGCAGTGGGACAATATAGGTTAAAAAAAAAGTTAAAAGTAATCTACTAATCTTTTAAAAACAAGCTGTTATGTTATAAGTTATTTTATGAGCCCTTTAATTTGATATCCATATTGTCGAAGTGCATCAAAAATAGCTAGTCCGCCATCTTGGCTGTTCCGTCATGTTGAATTTAGAATGGCGTCACACAGCTTTCTATGAATTGTCATCCAAACTAAACGTGTATACAAAAACTCAACTCAATCGGTGGAAGATATCTGCTACAATATGGAGTTGCAAGATTTCACTCGAACAAACATTAAGTAGTTTTTACAACGGGTTACTCACGTACGAAGTCATGTTAGCTAATAACTAACTTCGTACGTAACCCGTTGTTATATATTTTAAATAATTCATGATCTTAAAAGTTTTAAAATTATTCAATTATCTATTATTTTTGAGTAAATTGCTCCATCTACGCTAAGAAGGTTTCAAAACATATATATATATATATATATATATATATATATATATATATATATATGACAATAAGTCAAAGGAATCCCATCTCATAATAATCCGGGGCCAATAATCAAATCCCACTCATGTACCCGCGGTCATTCTCCAATAAATTGCTTTATTAAAAGTTTTCCGGAAAACTGAAGAGCCGCCCTCGATCCGAAACGGAATCTTCGATTCGTTTATTAGCTGCTATTCAGAGAAATATGATTTAGTGTTGTCAAAGATCAATAGCAGCAATCATTAGTAATAAAAGGATTCGATGCTTTCTGAATTTTGAATACTTGACTTCATAAATACGACTTGAGGCTAGTAAGATCCTCTTTTTTCTACGAAACTAATGCCGGGAACTCAAAAAAAAATTTACATATTCATACAATAATGTTCGGCCAGCCGGCAATTAGTATGAAAATGTAAAAAAAAATGAGTTCCCAGCAATTGGTCCTGAAGAAAAAGTTGTTCATTTTGACGGGCTGAGTCACCCCTTCACGGGAACTTCGCTTGTTATGTTACATGCTGTATGAATCGTATTTAGGTCCCACTGTTGGGCAAAAGCCTCCACTTTCTGCTTCGCACTATCTCTTGCCATCTCTCTCCAAGATTTATCAAAAGCAGACAAGTCATCTTTCCATCTTGTTTTTGGCTTGCATCTTGATCGTTGAATGAATGACTGAATCAATGAATGACCCACTTTAACCTAGCAGATTTCTTGAAAATTATACACACCTTTTTTTGGGCAGTCGGACAGGAATTCAGTGCGCTTTGTACAAAACCACTGATCGTGAATATCGATGTCGCTGTCCACGTTCAAATATTCATCATCATCATTTCGAGTAGGTGTCACGGTCAATCGACCATGCACACCCTGGTGTCAGAGTTCTTCGGAACCGCCTCTTGGCCTCTGACGTGGTTCCTTTAAAGACTACCAGACGGAAGCCGGGACCACCGGCTTAACGTGCCTTCCGAAGCACGTTCAAATATTGAAATCTATTTACCGGGTTCAGTGGACGTTGTATTGCCTGATGATCCAGTATTATTTTCTAAATAAAGATTATTCCTTATATGTATATTATAAAGTCTCTATTGGGACTATATTGAGATAATAAGAGAATGATATTTATGAGAGTCAGGGTGAATGTCCGGTGTTTGCAGGTATGGCATCGGGTATAGCGCCCAGCCTCCCGAGCTACTACTTGCTTTTCTCCCATGCATCCGAGAGATTAGTATCCCAATACCTTCATTCCTATTCCAAATCCAACAAATTCTTATCCTCCCCCAGCTTTTAAATGCTTCCGACGGGCAGCAGCGTCGGAAGCACAAGAAGCCAAAGAAATTACGCTTACCAACCCGCCTGCTTAGCGTGGAAGTATATACCTAATGTATGTACCTAATGAAGTGTCCTTGGAATAGGCCTATGCAGCTAGCTTTACTTACGAAACTTTTCTATTTTTCTATTCTAGATATATCAACGAACTTCTATCCTCCCCCAGCTTTTAAATGCTACTAATGGGCAGCAGTGTCGGTAGCACAAGATACCAAAGAAATTGCGCTCACCAACCCGCCTGCTTAGCGTGGAAGTATATACCTAATGTATGTACCTAATGAAGTGTCCTTGGAATAGGCCTATGCAGCTAGCTTTACTTACGAAACTTTTCTATTCTAGATATATCAACGAACTTCTATCCTCCCCCAGCTTTTAAATGCTACTAATGGGCAGCAGTGTCGGTAGCACAAGACACCAAAGAAATTGCGCTCACCAACCCGCCTGCTAAGCGTGGTGAGTATGGCAATATCCTCCCATGTACCTAATGAAGTATCCTTGGAATAGGCCTATGCAGCTAGCTTTGCTTGCGAAACTATCTATTTTTCTATTCTAGGTATATCTATTCAGGTATAACATAAATAACTTACATTAACGAGTCTCTACATAAAACAAATCTGTATTTTCGTTAAAGAAAATCTACATTTCTTTTTAAAGAATAAATTTAAAGAATTACGCCCCCGGCCTTTATATAAGCTCGAAGCTTCCCCCATACTCCTTTAAACTGGTGTGTGACAATGTATATTATATGGCCGTAAAAATATTCAATGCACTACCTGAGGATCTAAGATAATGAAATATTAAACAATTTAAAAATAAATTGCACAAATACCTTGTAGAAAACTGCTTTTATTCTCTAAACGATTTTTTTTCTAATTGACTATTATTGTAAATGTGATGTATTGAAATAATACCATTGTTAATTTATGTAACTAAAACTATGTAACTGTAAATAATTTAGTTTAGCTTTGTACCTAACGTTAAATATTCGTACGCCATTTTTGGCAAAGTATGTATTTCATAAAGGCATAAAATAACAACTCTATGTACCATACTATATGCAAATAAATGATTCTGATTCTGATTCAAATTCAGCCGAAACTGAGACCCGAAACTATGGTTCATTATACGATTTTAGACTTTCGTGCATGCAACCCTGGTCGATACTGCTGCACCCGTTGACCAGGGTAACATGCATCTACTTTGGTGGCGGGCATGAAGGGACTAACAATAGTGGGTGGGCGCTGGCCAGCAATAGTTTGCATGAACTAACTGGTGGCGGAAGCACGCAAAGTAAACTGTCTCAAAGTAAATGTAGCTTTGACTTCCGCAAAGTAACACCTGAATCTATTATCTAAAGTATGAAAAGATATGAAATGATATTCGTCCGCCTCTCTCGCCTCGCTCCCTTGCTTAATAAAAGGCTTCAGGGCGGTGTGACTCGCCCTGAAGCTTTTTATTGCCACGTTTTTACACACATCACTGACTATTTTCGTTTTTCACACGTATACAGCACAATATGTCATATAATGACAGCTCCGTGGCGCAGTGGTTAACACGCCAGCCTGCGACACGGAGTGCCCGGGTTCGATCCCCAGCCAGGTCAAGATGGAAAATGATCTTTTTCAGATTGGCCTGGGTCTTGGATGTTTATCTATATATGTATTTGTTATAAAAAATAGTATCGTTGAGTTAGTATCCCATAACACAAGTCTCGAACTTACCTTGGGGCTAGCTCAATCTGTGTGCTTTGTCCGTATATATTTATTTAATATAAAATCCTAAAATCCAACGGACTGTGTTAGAAATCCCACTGGTCGTGAAAATCGATGTCCCCGCTTACGTTCAAACAATGAAACCAATTTGCCGGATTCAGTGGCCGTTGTGTTGCTTGATGATCCATTATTATGCCCAATTGAGACTATTTTATGGGAGAGCAGCTTTTGTCCTCAATTTTGGCTATAGGATGAATTTTACGCATATTTGTTATTTGAAAAATCACTGATTTCCCTCACCCTAAGGGGTATATTCAAGATAAAATCTAGTCTATATCTTTTTAGGATCTCAAACCATAAACAAAACAAATATTAAAATATTTAAAGAAACATACGTGATTCCTCCGCATTTTCAGCCCCTTAGGGGATATATTCAAGATAAAATCTAGTCTACATCTTTTTAGGGTCTCAAACCATAAACAAAATAAATATTAAAACAAACAAATATTTGTTTACTTAAATTGTTTTTAAATAGCATTACAATGCTCGGTATATTATTAAAATTGAAAATATGTGATGAAAAAGAACTCGGCCACAGGTGGGATTCGAACCCACATCCCTTAGGTTTACACCCTAAGTGTGACCATTACACCACCGTGCCTTCAAATCACCGCGTCGAATTTTCTCATTCACATTATGAAAAATGTGTGGAATAACTGAAATAAAGTATCATGGTGCGGCTGTAGTGAGATTTACTTAGCGGGTTGGTGTTTGCTCGTCTTACTGCATCTTATAAGCCAGTAGATTCGTGGGAAATTGTTGCCAGGGGCTCCGTCGAAATCAGCGAAATGAATCACACCATCATTTCGTTGATACACAAACTCTAAAAATAACTAGACACTGGCTAAAATAAGCTTCTGAATGAAGTGTGAAGGCCAAATAGAAGAAAAGAAAAAAAAATAAACTTTTTGTCCCATTTTCTGGCGCGGCCCTATAGGTGTTGGCACTAGGCACATCTACATAAAGGTGACTGCGACCTTTCCGGATGTCTGTAAAAAGCTGGCCTTGCAGTAAATGTTGTGATCTCATTAACTGTTAAGTTGGGTCGCCGTAGTAAAAGCGGAATTGTCCATGCAACTTTTACCATACCTTTCTGTTTTTTAGTTGTGAAATGTATGTATGTTAGAGGCTATAAAAGGAATAAATAGCAAATGAGTTAGGTCAAAAATTCCTTATCCTTTTGAGGCTCGACCGTCGCGGCGCTCTTAGTCTAGTTCCCACATATAAGCAATGAAGAACAGACACTCGACAACAGACAGACAAGAAGATTAATTTACTAAACACAACTTCACAACTTATAATATATTGACTTAAATTTAACATTTTATGAAATAATTAATATCGGAGACCGTTACAATCCGAGAGATGTTGGTAGACTGAGTCATGACGAAGAGAAATGATCTGAAAATGGAATGAAATGAAATTGGAAATAAAATGAGGAATGAAAGTGGACAGATAAGAAAGAAATGAGGTAGGACGAGATGCAGCATGCAGGTGGCATGCTGCAACGTTCCATCCTTATTATAATCATCATCATCATCAGGTCCTTTTTAGTCTCCACTACAGGAGCACGACCCTCTCTGTACTACTAGGGCCATACTTGGCCAGAGCAGCCAGAGGACTTGGCCTACACTCTCCACGCTGGCCAGACGGGTTGGAGAGGTCTCTTAGATGTTTATAAGCTTTGTTTAGCTTGTATTTCCTAAGTCGCCTTCTACGACATCCACAGGAAGACTTGGAGTGGTCCTATTCTACTCTGCCGGATACCACACAGCTAACTATACTCATAATTCCGTATTTATTTATATTTATTTATTATTTATTTATTTATCCCGGGTAAAGTACTATTCCCGAGGGATCGACATTGACGCGGGCGGAGCCGCGGGCGAAAGCTAGTCCTTACTAGTATTATAAATGCGAAAGTGAGTTTGTTTGTTACTCTTTCATGCTGTAACTACTGAACCGATTATCATGAAATTTTGCATACAAGTTCTCTGAAGTACGGAGAAGTACATAGGTGTGTAATGATACCTTTCATCCCAGAAAAATGTACTATTCCCAAGTAAACGACATAGACGCGAGCGATGCTGCGGGCGAAAACTTGTAATTAAATAAAATTGCCCAAGTGTATGTCGGAACCGACCACCGTACAATAATCACCGACAACACGCACGTTTCTTGTATGAGGATCCAGATCTGTAAAATTACGCGTGTATAATAGGGACCAATCACACACACACACACACACACACACACACACACACACAAACACACACGCACACCTCTTGTGGGGTTAATTAACTAAACCCTATTTTGCATGGACACTTTTGTTCTTTAATTATCTGTGATGTTCTGAGTAAGTAGATGTATTCTGTGTACCGCATTAAGATTTTCACATAAAAAATAAAAAAAAAGAAATGGGGTTTCCATATGGGGAACCCCATCAGTTCTCAGTATGCTAAGAACTGAAACTTAAAAAATTTAACCTTTGGGTGTGGAACCTTAAAAACGAATAGCTAAAAAGAATTGTACCTACCTAGAAATGCACACAAATTAATCTTACTTAGTTAAACTCTCTCAAAAATAATTTAACAAAAAAGTGGGGTCGCCCAACTTGAAAAGGTTGGACTAAATACTTAACAATAATCACAACTTAATAAAACTCAAACAATAAAAGCCATCTTTTCCTCCTTACGCGGACCGTTTCACAATATTAAAAAGAAATCTAATTACTTAAACGATTTTCGTAACTTTTTCAATCGCAACGAAAAGTGGCCGATTTTGTTTAGTCTCTCTCTCTCTTTTCCTAGCCTTAATCCCATTATTTGGAGTCGGCTCTCCTAGTTGATCTTCTCCAGGTCATCCGGTTCTGGGCCAAGTCAGGCGTAAGCTGTGTTCGCTTCATATCCCTTCTTATAGTCGCTAACCAGGTCTGTCGAGGTCTGCCGGGACGTACTTGTCGTGGCCGACTCATGTCGAGTACAATTTTGATTTTGTTTAGTCTCCATCTTAAAAATGGATATACTAGGCTGTTCGGAAATTTTTAGCTATACCTTAAATATACTTTTGTAGGATTAAGTCGCCTTCAATATGAGGGTAATTTATCTATTAGGCTGCGTACGTAAATTAGTAACTAGTTATTTTTTATGATTTTTTTGTGAAGACCGGCCCAAAAGTGGTACCCGTTGAATTTTTTTTCACCAGGACAACGCTCCCGCCCACACAGCTGCCAGAACAATGGATTTTTTGAACAATTCTGGGGTTCAACGGGTGTCTCATGCTCCTTACAGCCCAGACCTGGCTCCGTGCGATTCTTTCCTCTTTCCGATAGTGAAAAAAAATCTTCTTGGGCGCACTTTCTGGAATTCGGAAGAAGCTGTAGAGGCATTCCGAACTTTTTTTTTTGCCGTGCCGCAAGATGCATTTTTAAAATGTTTTCAAGACTGGTTTGAAATAATGATGCAGTGTATTGATGCAGGAAAAGAGTATTTAATAAAACAATAAATAATATATTCAATTTAAATGAAGCGCAAATATTTTAAAGGCTGACTCTCATAAGCTAGAAAAATGCTTTAGAAGCAAAATAAAAAAAAAATCGGCACGCTAGTTTTTGAGATATCAGGATCTGAACATTTAAAATAAAATATGAAAAAACACCCTGTGTACAAATTAACACTTTCTTAGTCAACAACTTTTTACTATTGTCTACTATGGATACTAGGTCACTGACCTTGACGATCAAAACAGCTGATTTATGGAATTTAATAAAAAATAATTATTTTGTATGAAAAAATAAAAAGAAATCTAGCGTGTTGATTTCTTAAAATTTGCTACTAAAGCATTTCTTTGACCTATGGGACCCAGCCCTTAAAATATTTGCGCTTAATTTAACTGGACCTTATCAAAATAATTAGTAGTTTTTATACAGCTAAAAACTTTCGGAACAGCCCAAGTATACGAGTAGTTTTAGTGTTTCAAATATTGCTTCCTTCCAGACAATATTTTTTACAAGCTTTTATTTATTTCACCTATCCCGATGTTTGTCTGTAATCATATCTTGGAAGTTAAATTTGATCCACTTCCCGGTTATCGATTGAGCTGAGATTTTGCTTGCATGTGTAAAACGGATGACAATATTATGGAATCGTTGCGCTGGTCTGATGATGGAGTCGGAAGGTGGCCAAAGGAACTCTTTAACTAAACAAGGTACACCAATCGTGTTGTGGACTCATTTGATTTGTCTTTGAAAACACTCTACAGTGTGGATTTGCATATAATAAAGTTGTAACAAAAAAGTTTTTTTTTTTTTAATTATTTATACGTAGATACTTTCAAAGAAAAAAAAACATTTTTTTAATCGGTTCGTAAATAACGGAGTAATGTGAACTTCTTAAAAGTCTGTTTAATAAGAACGAAAGAAAAATATAGAAAATCATTAGCAGAAAATAACAAATATCTCCGACGGTAAACAAATGACTGGGTCTCCTTACTTATTGCTATTATTTTCTTTTATCAAATAAATAAAATGTAACTGATGGCCAACCATTAGTTCTTCCCCGCTTTGTGTCGAAACCCAGTATTTTGATATTAATCTTTAGCAGAAATCCTTAGATTTTTCGCTATTTTTCTCTTAGGGTTCAGAAGAAAATAATGATCCCGTAACTCTTGGAAAATAGGTATTGCTTATGTTTAATTATTGTATTATTATTTCGAGATATCATGTGTCCCACTGCTGGGCCAAGGCCACTATTTCCATTCAGTCCGTTTGTGCCTTATGTCCTTTCATTCGTTCTTAAATTTATCGAGTACATCGCGCCATCGCAATATAAAATATAGCATTTAATAAATTATAATAATAACAATATCATTTATTTCAGATGTCTCCGTAATATGTTAGTAGACAATATTATATAAGGAAATAATTTTAGTTATTAATAATACGAGTCATTATACATAAATACAACCTAATACAATACCTCTCCAACCCGTCTAGCCAGCGAGGAGAGTATAGGCCAAATCCTCTGTCTGCTTTGGCCATGTTTGGCTCCGGTAGTACAGAGAGGGTCACGCTCCTGCAGTGGAGACTAAAAAGACCTGATGATGATGATGATACATAAATACATACTAAGCGTGGCACATTTGTTTAAGTTAGTATCCTAAAATTGCAAGTACAGTAGTCTTGGAAACAACTACATATTTGAGCCGTTTGGGGTCGAAACTTTGGGACCGTGGGGGCCATCAACCCATAAGCTGTTCGGCACCTTTGCCCATAAGGTGACCCGTGACCAGAAGGCTGGTCTATACCTTGGCCAAAAGATCAGCATTGCCATCCAACGTGGCAATGCTGCCAGCCTTCTGGGCACGCTACCGCGAGGCAACGATTTACTCGGCCTTTTTTATTTGTAAATATATATAAATTTTTATTTATTTTTAGTTGTAGCATTAGTTTAAATATTTTATATTTAAATTGTATATATATTGATAAAAAGTACACTAAATAAAAGTTTCCTAAAATTCAAATTCACAATTTAGTATAGGGCTAGCTCAATCTGTTGTAGTTTGCCTCTAAATATTTATTTATTTAAGGCTGTTCTAGAATATGTTCTTTCCTGTACGAGAGAGCGGAGCTACATACAGGCAAATCAGGTTCAGCAATCTTTACTAAAATGTCTTGTATACTGAGCTGGTTACACCAGAGTTCAATGCGAGAGGATTTTGGCTGGTCCTTTAGAGGTTCCTTATTTTCAGGAAACTGTTGCGTCTTTTCAGTCGGTAAGTAGGTTGTCGATTGTCGAGTATCACATAATAGATGCCTGGACTGGAGTCGGAAACCTACTTTTTCTTTTCTGTCTGGCAAGCAATGTTTCTTCGGACTGCAATATACATATACACAGCCAATAACACGTAGTTACTTTGTGCAAATATTTTGTTATAGATTAAAACTATTAAACACGGCAGATAAACTATGAAACCAAGACTAAAAGAAACCATGAATTTAATATACATGGACAATATATTTATGTATGTATTGACTGTGTATCTCGTTGGATAATATTTGTATTTGGAGAAGTGAAATTTATGACTACAATTTGCATGTTTGAACTTTACGCGTATATCATGTTTCAGTAAAATATGGAACGAACGACCTATTTGTACATTTTTGCTATAAATATTTGCCGATTTTAGTTTTTGCACATGGCTTCGTCATGTTTTTTGGGATTCCATAACTAAAGGATAAAAACGGGAGCCATACATACGTCTCTACTGTCTATCTCTCTGTTTGTCTGTCTGTCTGTCCGTCTCTCTGCCTCTATTTGTATGTTTGTTGGCACTATAATAACAAATACTAAAAACAATAAAATAAAGTATTTAAGGGTATTTAAAATACATAAAATAAATATGACAGCTCCGTGGCGCAGTGGTTAACACGCCAGCCTGCGACACGGAGTGCCCGGGTTCGATCCCCGGCCAGGTCAAGATGGAAAATGATCTTTTTCAGATTGGCCTGGGTCTTGGATGTTTATCTACATATGTATTTGTTATAAAATATAGTATCGTTGAGTTAGTATCCCATAACACAAGTCTCGAACTTACCTTGGGGCTAGCTCAATCTGTGTGATTTGTCCGTATATATTTATTTATATTATTTATAAAACAATATAACTATAAAACAAACGTGATTTTTTTGCTAGTTTATTGCACGATATTCATAACGGCAACAGGTAGACGCTTGCAATATTCACAGAATATTTAGTTTATATTCACTTTAAAAGAAATAATTAAATGAAAATAAAATTAATATTTATATTATCCCATACAACAGACATGATTTTTTTGCCCTTTTTATAGATAACGGTACGGAACCCTTCGTGCGCGAGTCCGACTCGCACTTGGCCGGTTTTTTCTATATGGAAGACAGTCAGAAAATAATTAATTATCAAGCGGAAACCGCCACTTCTAAACACCGAGGCCATGCTTCAGCGAAGCTTCACTCGAGAGCTTTTGGCCCGAGTGTCATTGGCCGCTATCGACCAGCCTTCTTAGTGATATAACACAGAGTTATTAGGCATATAAGAGACTATTGAGTAGTCCTTTCCTCATCTGAGAGATTTCCCGGTTGCATCATCAGCTGTGGTTCTTTGGAGCTCAGATGCCCGCTATTATAACAGCTCCGTGGCGTAGTGGTTAACACGCCAGCCTGCGACACGGGGTGCCCGGGTTCGATCTTCGGTCAGGTCAAGATGGACAAAGATCTTTTTCAGATTGGCCTGGGTCTTGGATGTTTATCTATATATGTATTTGTAATTATAAAATATAGTATCGTTAAGTTAGTATCTTATAACACAAGTCTCGAACTTACTTTGGGGCTAGCTCAATTTGTGTGATTTGTCCGTATATATTTATTTATTTATTGAAGGCACGTTAAGCCGGTGGTCCCGGCTGCCGTCTGGTAGTCGTTTGAGGAACCACGTCAGAGGCCGAGAGGCGGTTCCGAAGAACTCTGACACCAGGGTGTGCATGGTCGATTGACCGTGACACCTACTCGAAATAATGTTGATGATTTATTTATTTATGCTGAAATATACAGGTAAAATTAAATCCATTAGCAAACGTTTAAGAAGTGACTCAGACCACGAATCTGAACAACTTGCATTATATGACCAACTCCGAAATTGCAAAAAAAATCAGCTGTTCCATAGATTTTGGCCAAGTAGAATTTTACTTTTGTATGAAAGAGCAGATAATTTTTTCGCGATGTCGAATTTGGTCCCATAATGAAAGTTGTTCAGATTCGTGTTCTGAGTCACTCCTTCAACGTTTGCTAATGAATTCAATTTCACCCTGTGCAATATGTAAAGAAATCCTGTCCGATCCTATGGGATCAAAGCTGGGGACTGAGAAATAATGGACTTTTCTAAACAAAAATGTTAGGCCGCCCACAAGCGGTAAATTTGAATGGGAACGTCAAAAAAAGAGTTCCTAGCGTTGGTACCATAAGAAAAGTTGTTCATATCAACGGGCTGAATAACCCCTTCAAGGATCGTACAGGGTTTTCTTTATCCTTATCCTTACTAATATTATAAATGCGAAAGTGAGTTTGTTTGTTTGTTTATTTGTTTGTTTGTTTCTTACGCTTTCACGCCGTAACTACAGAACCGATCATCATGAAATTTTGCATACAAGTTCTCTGGAGTGCGGAGAAGGACATAGGCTGCCTTTTATCCCGGGAAAAAGCCTACTATTGCCGAGGGATCAACATTGACGCGGGCGGAGCCGCGGGTGAAAGCTAGTAATATTATAAATGCGAAAGTAAGTATGTTTGTTTGTTACGCTTTCATGTTGTAACTAATGGATCGATCATCATGAAATTTTGCATAGGTCATTCCTGAGGGACGACATCACGTTTGTTGCATGGGAACCCCCTTAAATATTTATTTTATTCTATTTTTTAGTATTTGTCGTTATAGCGGCAACAGAAATACATCCTATAGGGTCCTGTTTTTACCCTTAGGGTACGGAATCCTAAAATAGAATACCTATACAAGCCATGATTAATACTTTTCTTTATGAAACAAAAGTAACACCCGTTTTTGAAAGTGACACTTGATGACAACTCTGTAACACCATCCCCTCTCTCTCACTCTTCTACACTGTCTCTCTTTGGCGAAAGAACTGTTTTAATAAAGGTTCGATTAATCATCTAAAACAAACATTTTGAGTTCTCGAAATTGTAATTTCATGGACGCGTTTACTCTAGACTTGAAATACAGTCGGCTCCGAAAATATGAACATATTTTTGTTTTATATTTTCACAAATGGTCACTTACGTGCTATTTTGTCGGGATTGCCGACTATAGTTTCGGCTGGACAGAGGGAGTTTTTGGTAGTTATAGTAGTCAATTCCGACAAAATATCACTTGGCCGGTTTTATTTCATTGACCATTACTGGACCACTACTTCATAGTGAATAAATAATCATCGTCACATTTTTCAGTTATAGATACAGCTTGATTTTAAAATCCATCGGAATCAGAAACATTATAGATGAAAAATAAATATATACATATAATAAATAATGTATATATTTATTTTTCATCAAAATGGTAAGATAAGAAAAATTTTAAAAGATTTCTGACCTCCAATTTTTTTCTATGACGTCAGTTTACAGATAAATGCAATGAGTACATAATGCGCATTTAAGGAAAATGTGAACTGTTGTTTTCGTTACAAAATTAGAACTTTAAACTAGGTACTTACTCAAATGATTGACTTTACAAAAATGAGTATGTTTTTTTAGAGGTCAGGTACGTATGTGTGTTTCGTTATCTTTTATTTGAGGTTTGGATGACTAGGGTATTGCTGGAATTCTTACATCCCGAGTAACATCCTTACATCCTTACTAATATTATAAATGCGAAAGTGAGTTTGTTTGTTTGTTTGTTTGTTTGTTTGTTTGTTTGTTTGTTACGCTTTCACGCCGTAACTACTGAACCGATCATTATGAAATTTTGCATGCAAGTTCTCTGGAGTACGGAGAAGGACATAGGCTACCTTTTATCCCGGGAAAAAGTACTATTCGCGAGGGATCGACATTGACGCGGGCGGAGCCGCGGGCAAAAGCTAGTTTCCTATATATCCTTGTCAAAGCAGTCCTGCATAAAAACTTTGACGTGATAATGTCTAATACACCGATGAACACCGGCTGCATGCACAAAAAAATATCACGTTCCGTCAACATCAACAACATCATCATCCTAATCTTCATCATCATCATCAATCTCTCTTCCACCATTATGACCATATTTTAAAAAGTTGGTTCTCTAATTTTTTAAAGAAAGTCTTGTTCGTCATATATTTTTATTGTTGACTGTACACTAGATCTATTATTAATATCCCTTCAAGAGAAAATTGACGAAAGTTTAACGATTGAATTTCATTGACCTTGAAATTGATTCTAGTTTTCACAAACAACCTTTTGATTGAGAAATAATTAATATTTATGATCTGAAATGTACGATTGTAAACATTAATTTGAAAGTTTAGATTCATATCTTGTCCTCACACAATATATCATTATTTGTACTTGATTGTTAAATAAGGTAAATGTACCAGTAGTTGATACTATAGTGGGAAAAATACACTTTTTCTTTTATAACAATGTATTTATTTCAGTTAGAATTTTCAAAGTAAGTAAAAAATATTAATCAGTCTTTCATTTCTCTTACATTGAACTTAAGTAAAGAAAATCAGTGTTGTTTATTTTAATATAGATTTTTTTCGAGAGGACTAATATTGTACCAGTAATTGATGGGCAAATTTTCAATTGTCCCAGTAATTGACTATGACTTTTTCAAGCCAGTGAACTAGTACTTGATAAGTACGCACTTGCCAAAAAAATACAATAAACTAAAAAAAAATGCAATTGTAGATAATAATTTAACAAAACTTCTTAAAATTACGTAAAATCAACATCAACCGGCCAAGTGCGAGTCAGACTCGCGCACGAAGGGCAAAAAAATCATGTCTGTTGTATGGGAGCCCCCCTTTAATATTTATTTTATTATTATTTAATTATTTATTTTTAAAGTAAATATTTATATATATGTATTCTGTATATATTTTAAGCGTCTACCTGTTGCCGTTATCAATATCGAGCAAAAACAAGCAAAAAATTAAGTTTGTTGTATAGGAGCTCCCTTAAATATTTATTTTATTAATTTTTTTAAGTATTTGTATAAACACTAAAAATATACGGCTACAGAAATACATCATCTGTGAAAATTAACTATCACGGTTCATGAGATACAGCCTGGTGACAGACGGACAGACAGACAGACAGACATACATACAGATCCATAAAATAATAAGTACAGCTAAACATCTTGAAATTTCTAAATAGTCAGAAAAATATTAAAATTATTAGATTCATCGCTATTGAGATCATCTGTCTGTCGTACTACCAGAAGGCTTCCGTCCGCTGCATTGTTGCACATTCAGATTCGCTACTTGAATCAATCCATATTTTTTCATAAGTAAATTCTTTTTTCTTTCAGTTTCTTTGCGCGGCGTTTATCTTTTTTGTTTTTGTTAGCTTCTTCTTTTTCTTTCTTCAGCTTTTTTCTTTTTCTGTTCAAGTTGTGCAAGCTTATTTCTCTCTTTATTTTTATGGTACTCTTGCCACTTATTTGATGTGACTTCTGGGGGATTTTCTCAGGTTTCCTCTTCTTCTCCTTGTTTTTCTTTTCTTTCGCCCAAAATAAAGAATTTTAAATGGTGTGGTAACAATATTTTATTAATTAAATAAGAACCAGCACAAAAAAAGACAATTTTTCTTCTGTCCTAGTATTTGATATTTTATGTTCCAGTAATTGATATATCAACGACTAGTTAGAAGTCACTTAGAAAAGCTATATTTGAAACTGAGAAAGTTCAACCTTAAGCTTATTGTAATAGTATAAAAAATCGATCGAATCGAGCAAATAAGAATTTACCTAGTAGATGATAGTTGTATCAAGTACTAGAAATCAGATGATTTTTGTCCTAGTATTTGATACCCTTGTATTTCATTTAATTATTATAAAACTGTTATAAAAAGAAAACATATATATAATACATACAATCCCAAATAGAATAAAATAAATACTTACCACTTTATGAGCTTCAATTTTGAGTAACACAGTTCGAAACAAGTAAGGTCCTTATCAAATTCGTCAACATAAACATTGAGGGCCAACGCGTAATGACACTATTGAAAACAAAATGAAAATGTTAATGTTTGACAGCCAATCACAAAGAAAGTAATTCTAGGTTGGATTCAGAGATGTTGCTACTAGTTTAATTAATAAACGTTTCATTGATACCTGTGGAGAAATTCTTATTATAATGAGTTTAAGTAAAATTTATCAACTTCTAGGGCAATATCAATGACTGGTACATTTACCTTAATGGCTATTTATATTAGAAAGGTTAATTTTACTAAAACTAAACTATCGAAGTATAATGAGATAAAATATATGATAATAAGATAAAATATATAAAAAAAGGAAATGTAATAGAAAAAGAAATAAAGATAAAAAAATATTGTTAAGTATACAGCGTGATTTTGAACCCCCTAGCTATATTGAAATCTGGGAATCAGAAACCCTAATAGAATACAGAATTGTAAGAAAAAAGGTAAAAGACGAAAAAATAAATTCAACCTTTCATAGAAATGCGTCCAGCTGATCGGAGACTTTGTATGGGAAACCTAATTTTCTTTTTCGTTTTTCACCTTTTTTTCTTGCAATTCCGTGTTCCATTAAGGATTCTGATTCCCAGATTTCAATAAAGCTAGAGGGTTCAAAATCACGTTGTATAGAAATGTAATAGATTAAGTAGATATAGAAATAAAAGAAAAGCATTGTTAACTAACGGAAAATGTAATAATAGATATAAGTAGCTATAGACATAAAGGTAAAATATACCATTGGTTGTGAATTACAGTAACAAATAGAATTATTGTAAGACAAAATGTAGAGTGTAAGAAAATGAGAAGCAGAATAAGGGAAAATGTATTGGTAAAATGGAAATAACAAATAAATAAAGAAATTGTCAATAATTTAAACAACCCACAATAAAAATAAAGAAGAGATAAAGTAGACAGAACACGAATAGATGTTAGACGGACATCCCATCCGTAATGAGGCACAAGATGATGTATGTAAGGTAAAAGTATGAAGTATGACAGTAGGAGAGGCATAAATGCGAGAACTAGTATGATTGAGAACTCAGCAGAAACAGGCTCCGACAATGTTGGAGGTAGAGAGGAATAAAAAAAAAGAAAAAACTATCGAAAGAGTTCATTTAAAGTATTATTTCTACAAACATGTACATAAATACATAGTATCACGCCTTTTTTCCTTACAGAGCAGACAGAGCCCAGGTCTTTAAGATCTATAAGCTACTTTTGCAGCTTGTTGGTGGGAATTAGGTGTATACGGAATCGAAGTAAGGATAGTGGGTAGTCGAGCTGCGAAATCGATACAGCTAGCAACCCATCACTATTTTGATTTCGTTTTCCATCTACACGACCTCTAACATGCTATATGTTGCCATAAGGTCTTCAGGACCTAGGCTCTGTCTAGCCCGCAAGGGAATAAGACGTGATACTATAAATAAATATATACGGACAAATTACAGAGATTGAGCTAGCCCCAAAGTAAGTTCGAGACTTGTGTTATGGGATACTAACTCAACGGTACTATATTTTATAACAAATACATATATAGATGAACATCCAAGACCCAGGCCAATCTGAAAAAGGTCATTTTCCATCGTGACCTGACCGGGGATCGAACCCGGGCACCCTCGTGACGCAGGCTGGCGTGTTAACCACTGCGCCACGGAGCTGTCAAGTATTATTATGTAGTAACTTAGTGGCCCAACACTTTGTCAGCTCATTTATTGGATACTAGCTTTCGCCCGCGGCTCCACCCGCGTCAATATCGATCCCTCGGGAATAGTACTTTTTCCCGGGATAAAAAGTAGCCTATGTCCTTCTCGGTACTCCAGAACACAGATACAACACAGAGAGAAACACAGAACAACAGAACTTGTATGCAAAATTTCATGATGATCGGTTCAGTAGTTACGCCGTGAAAGCGTAACAAACAAACAAACTCACTTTTGCATTTATAATATTAGTTAGGATTTATGTTGTCATTATACTATTCTCACCTGATTTCCTTTCCTTTGCCTGTAGACCCAGGGGTCGTGGGTTCGATTCCCACGGGAAGCAACTTTGTTTAGTTGTTTCCAGTTTGGTTAGGACATTGCCGGTTTGAATCACCTAATTGTTTGATAATAAAGATAATTCCGTGCTTTCAAAAACACGTTAAGTCGTTGGTCTCGGCTGCCATCTGGTAGTCGTTAAAGGAACCACGTCAGAAGCCGAGAGGCGGTTCCGAAGAACCCTGATACCAGGATGTGTATGGTTGATTGACCGTATCACCTACACGAAATGATGAAGATGACTTGATTTCAAAACAGTAGGTATTATTAATATTTCTAGATATTTTATCTATAGAATCTCTCAAATCGAATTTCAAAGCGTAAAAATTGAATTATGAAGGTTTTGAAGCACAAAATATGTTTTCTTTAGTGAAACCAACAACATCATTATAACAATATTGTGTATTTGTATAGATTTCTATTATAATACTGTAATTCTCTCATCTTTTCATTAATCAGCCATTCATCTTAGGGTATTGTGGCTGCTTTAAGACCACAATAGAAAAGAGTTCTCATCACTCAAGATTATTTTTGCTAAGAAAATATCTAGCTGGTTTCAAAGGAAAAGTGAAACAATATGCTGAAGTATTAACTTAAACTTGAGGAACTCGATAGCCCAGTTGGCGTGCGCTTATATATGTTAAGCAACCCTGGGTGTGGTCCCAACTGGGATGGGTGCACACAAGTGGCTAAAAAAATTCTCACGCTCCTCTGTGCTTCGAAATGCATGTTAAGCCGTTGGTCCCTGCTGTCAGTAACAGAAGGCAGTCGTTAAGCTATGTCAGATGCCTTTAGGCAGCTTGAAAAATCTGAGACCAGTGTTAGCCACTTACACACACAAAAAGCAAGCAATTAACTAAAATATTAGCGTAGAACTTCCTGTAGAATTATAATACCTACTAGCTTTTACCCGCAACTACATCCGCGTAGAAGTCGAAAATGGTTCCAATAGAAGTAGATTGGACCTAGGAATCTCGTTGTCCCATACAAACTTTGCCCCCCTTTTCACCTCCTTAGCGGCGAGCTCCGTGGCGCAGTGGTATGGTTAATACGCCAGCCTGCGATATACGAAGGTTCCCGGGTTCGATCCCCGGCCACGTCAAGATGGAAAACTATCTGGGTTTTGGATGTTTATCTATATATAAGTATTATAAAATATAGTATCGTTGAATTAGTATCCCACGACACAATTTCACAACTTATGGGCTAGCACAATTTAGGTGATATGGCCCCTTTATACTTATTTATTTATAGAATTTCGGAAATTCCTTTCTTATCGGATGCCTACGCCATGCATAGAACATACCGTCCAAGTTTCAGGTCTCTCCCATCAGCGGTTTAGGTTGTGCGTTGATCCGTCAGACAGTCAGTCATTAAGTACAAAGCATCCTTATCCTTAACATTATAAATGTGAAAGTTTGTTTGTTAGTTTGTTTGTTTCGCTTTCACGCCGTAACTACTAAATCGATCATCATGAAATATTCTAAGTCTATAAATGATATTGGGTATAAAAAGGTACATCAATTATAACGAACAAGATCGATAAATGGGTCACTTTTTCGGAAGTACTTCAGCTTCAGCTAGCTAGAACTCTGTTAAAATCAGGCGCTAACTGCAAAACTTGGTGTATCTTGCGTCTTTTATTTAGATTATTAAATTAATCTCATAAAAACTCGCATATCTTCAACTTTTAACGCAACTCTTATACACGGTGAAATTTTGATCATTCAGACCCTTAAAGGGGTGATTCAGTCCATCGATATGAACAACTTTTCCTATGGGCCAATGCTAGGAACTAATAAATAATTGGGCAGTTTTATACAAAAATATCCGGCCGCCCGGACAATTAGTAGGGGAATGTCAAAAAAAAATTGAGTTCCCAGCAATAGTCCCATTGGAAAAGTTGTTTATATCGACCTGCTGAATCATCCCTTTAAGAGCCCATCATATGCCAGGCGGCGTGGCGATACAAACGCGGATGGTCTAAACGCGTTGGCTACTTTGGATATTTTCGTTCTTTAGGAATATTCAAGGGTTATTCGAAAAAGAAAAACATATGATGGCTGCCTTATCTGTAATGCAATAATAATCAAAACTTTCAAGGTTAATTTTAATGTATTTGGTGAATAATGCTATATACCGAGTAAATTAGACGTGATTTGGAGGCAACTTTGCAATTTTTTTCTATCGAGAAAATTTAACGCAATCGTGTTTTTGAGTCATATAGTTACCAGAGTTAGTCCTGAACTTTGCTGCATTTTTATTTCAACTTGAGTATTTAATTATTATTGATATAACAGTCAATCATGCAAAGCAGTGTGAGGTAGTACGGGCCCTTAAGGACGAATAAGTCGCGAGCTCGAACTCACTGGCGGGCGCGGTCAAAAAGCACGTTGTTTCACCTAGCATTGTGTCCGTCAGAGATAGTATCAGTGCAGACTGTTAGACGCTTTATCTACTCGCATACGCCGAGTCGCACGCACACAAACACTACGGAGCGCGTGAAAAATTGCAAAACGCCTTTGGAAAATGGGGTTTTATGAAAAAACTACTGCATAAATCAATTATAAATAAAGTTAATTGAAATCTTCGATTCGATTAACTTTGTCGGTACGGTCTTTGTTTTCGATATATTATACTTCTATTATTACTTATTTACGCCCATAGTTGTGTTAAAATTAGTCAGAAAAGCTAAAGTTTGTTGGTTTACAACTTCTTAATGGCTTTTTATTTTACTAATTTGTTACCGTACAGACAAAATTAATAATGAGACAAAAGGATATCATATTAAACTTTGGATGTACAATGTCAAACAATGGAGTACATACCCCCCATATAATAAAATCAAAATAAGTACATACATTACAATTAGTAAACATCCTCTCAATCATTTGGCTGGTTGACTGGTAGAGATCCCTTTATGGGATAAGTCCGCCATTGTATGTTTACTTTTCGTTTATACTATGTTTTATGTTCTGTGTTTTTTTTCGTACAATAAAGATATTACAAACAAACAAACATTTTGGCTTCTTAAGACTAATATTAATAATTAATTAGGATTAGGATGTTATCTTTTTTTTTTTCATGTAAAATTATAGTACCATTCATAGCTACTCGTATTAAACTTGTTGTAATGTAATTGGGGTTGGGGACCAGACTTCGGCCTAGTTAGTCGGCCTTGCCCCATAAATCCGCCCTGATAGCCAAATGTTGGAAAAATTACGTCTAAGTGTGAAAGTTTGGGAGTTATCGTGACGAATCGTTGCGTGCTCGTGAATTCCGTGATTACTAGTTTACCGATTTTGTTATTACTCTGAATTTATGTAGCACAAAGTAAAATTCTAATGTGTTTATTTAATTTTATAATCGGAGCTCTCCTAGGTAAGCACATCGATTTTAAGTTTTTAACGAACTTCAAAAAAAGGAAAAAGTTATAAATTCGGTTGTATGTTTTTCTTGATGTTTGTTACCTCAGAACTCCTTCATTTATGAATCAATTGTATGTTTTTTTTTATTTTGAAGGGTATGCTTTTTTAGTCTCATTTGAATTTCATCACAATCGGTTTAGTTGTTTGATTGAAGTCGGTTTTTTTATATGAAAGAAATTTATGTCAAATAAACATTATCGTATCTTAAAGATTACATTAGTTAGAATAGAAATGAGAAAGGAAAAACTACTACAAATTTTGAACAGATGCGGTAAAATTATATCCTCACCTTATCTATATATATTTATTTATTTGGTTGTTTGTTTATTTGCACTAAATAGGCTCCGAAACTACAGGACCGATTAGACCATATGATGACAATTTTCACGACATTATCCCTGATGAACATAGGCTATAGCCTATAATACCCGTGCGCAACCGGGGCGGACCTCTATTGGATATATATGGATAAAACATATGTACATTTAAGTATTACCCTTTAAAATATCATTATAAAATGGAATGAATGTATGTTAATGTAAAAGAAACCATAGTATAGGAAGGAAAACCTTTTTAAAACCAAGCAAAGCATTAGAATAATTATATTATCTCTCCCTGATTACCTCGCACCCTTTGGAGTTCAACATAAATCATAATAATCCTGGTGTCCCAGAGACGCCTACTCGTCGGACCGGTGACTGTAAAGGAGGTTTCTCATATAGATTACTATTTTTTTAACTGCTGAAAATCAGGTCAAGTCTAAGGATTCTTCGTTCCATGGAAAGATATTGCTATAGATACTTACCATGCTTGATAGGCGGGTTGGTAAGTGCATTTTCTGGGCTTTTTGTTCGACGCTGCTGCTCGTCGGAAGCTTACTTTAAACTGGGGAAAGATAGGGACTTTTTGGTTCTGGGAAGGGAATGACGGTATGGAATACTACTCGCTCGGATGAATGAGGATAAAAGAAACCATACTATAGGAAGGAAAAAAATTTAGAAACAAGCGAAGCATTATATTAATTATATTATCTCAGCCTGATTACCTCGCACCCTCTGGAGTTCAACATAAATCATAATAATCCTGGTGTCCCAGAGACGCCTACTCACTGGACCGGTGACTGTAAAGGAGGTTTCTCATATAGATTACTTGTCTACGCCAAACTAACATTATTACATTTTTGTTATATTTATTGTAATTTCCCGCTTATCACGCACACACTCCCTCACACACTCATTCCCTATCTTTCGCACCTACCTACTCACCCCACCTTACCTCAAGATGGCGTTCTGTACGTCTAACGCGGAAGCCCCGCGCACGCGCTCGCGAATATAAAATTTCCTAAATATAGGGAAAATGATAACTAATAGTGGACACGCTCCCGGTGGTGAAAGTGTTAGTGCTTCAACCCCGAAAATCCAGTGATCGGGCGTGGAGACGACCAGCGCGCAAGGATCCTGGATCACGCCTTCGGCCCGAGGTAATCCTTTCGATCTCTCGCCCCATCATTACTATATATATTTTTTTAAATTAGCTGTTTAGGTCCAACTGCTGGGCAAAAGCCTCCCCTTCTGTTTTCCATCTTGTTTCCATTGCCATGTTTTGCCATCCCTCAATGAAAGCAAACAGCTCGTCTCTCCATCTCGTTCTTGGCTTCCCTCGGAAACGTCTTCCATCAGTAGGTTCTCATGACGTTATCAGACCTGCCCATCTTTCAGGGCTCATACGGCAGACGTGACCCGCCCAATCCCATTTTAGCTTAGCGGACTTCTTTCCCACGTAGTATTTCTGACATGATCTGTTCTTTTAATACCTAACATACTGCGCTCCATCGCTCTTTGGCAAACCTGCAACTTAAGCTTTTGTTTTTGGTCATTTATTTAACTGCTCAAAATCAGGTTAGGTTGATAGGGATGTCATCCTCAACTGCCTGTCCGGTAGTTGCAAGCATGGCATCGGGTATGCACGCCTGGTCTCCCGAGCTGCTACTTGCTTTTCCCCTATTCATCCCAGTGAGTAGTTCTGCTCAAGAAGCTAAAGAAATCGCGCTCGCAAACCCGCTTGCCAAGTGTGATGAGATAATATCCTTACATGGTGTTAGAGTTTGTGTTCGAAGTTCATAAATCGGCCATCAAAGGTGTTTTTTGTATTAAGAATGTGTGATAATGCATTTTGTTAGTAGATGGCGTTGGGGGTAATTTTAGAACGCGCTATTAAGATTTTTTTACGTTTACCTAGGCATTTTGGTCTCCCAACGTTCTTTGATACTGCGATACTTGTACCGGCCTACAGTGGTAGGCTACAATAAACCATAGTACCAAACAGTCTTTGGTTCTATTGCGTATCCAATGCTCCTTGGGACCTGGGCTTTTACCCATGGAACGAAGAATCCTATCTTGTCCCCAATTCATCTGAGCAAGAAGCATCTCAAGTACTTTTGTCCGTTCCTCCAACCAATCAAACGCTTTTCTCACGCGTGAAAAATGGTTCCGATGCTGCTGCCCATCGAAATCAAGCCAAACGAACTGCGCTCACCAACTGGTTTCCCAAGCGTGGTGAGTATGGATAAAACCCCCATGAAGATGAAATTCCTTGGTGGAGGCCTATGTCCACCAGTGAAGTTCTTGCGGCTGAGATAACTGTATCTCGGTCAGGTCAATATGGAAAATTATCTTTTTCAGATTGACCTGGGTCTTGGATGTTTAGTATTCCATAACAAAAGTCTCGAACTTACTTTGGGGCTAGCTCAATCAGTGTGATTTGTCCGTATATAGTTATTTATTTATTTATAGCAGAGTTTTGATACCGTACCTAAAAACGGTTGGCGCGGGGATGGGTCTCCATCAGATAGGATTGTAGACGAGGGAGAACACTTTGCCCAAATGTGCGAGGTAAGCTCGTACAGATGGCTTTTGGACTCTCATCTCTGTTATAGTAGAAACGAGATTTCGTAGCGACAAGAGGTATCTCCATTGGAGAGGATCGTAGGCAAGTGAGAACGGGGCTTAAGTTTCCCGCTTTGTGTAGTACAAAAAGGCGAGCGGGTTAAATGGTCGTTTTCAAAGGTCTTTACAAAAAGGATGGCCTTTGGCCTTTGACGCGGCACTGGTTCCCAAACCTTGTATCTTATCGCCATTTCATCATTGTCGCACCTAATGACAACATTATAAATCACATAATAGAGTTTTTTTGTGCTGATCACAGGCAGGCAGGTTAGCAAGCAGGACTTGGTTATGATACCAAGCGAAAGAAACAGCTCTTAGCTATTTCTTTGGCTTTTTGTGCTTCCAACGCTGCTGCCTAACGTAAGCATACGTAAGCATCTTGGCAAGGATAGAAATTTGTTGAATTTTGCAAAGGTACGAATAAATTAGGATACTATTCTCTTCGATGAATGGGAAAAAGCAAGTATAAGCTCGGGATGCCGGGCACGCTTACCCGATGCCACACCTACCACCACCGGCCAAGCAGTGACAAATCCAAGACAGCGGCCAAGTAGTTTAGAATGACACCCCTGAACTTACTGATAACAGTTATTAAGCTAAATGAAATGCCTTTAGGTAGCTTAAAAATATAATTGTTGTGCAGGCACACGATAAGATGAAGAAAAAGCTCTTAGCAAAAATCATACATGTATTAAAAGCACTCGAACTGCGCCTTATTAACAAAGTAGCAGAGAGAATAGATAAATTCTCGTGTTATCTGATTGATTTCACAAAAACGTCTTTCAATGTTAAGCTATCATATATAGACTATATAGAATTGCTATCCTATTGAATTGGAGTCTGGATTGAGTTTCTTTCGGCGTATTCTTCTCACCAGTGGTCGTTCCGAAACGCTAGTAGTATTTCAATTTTACATATATTAAAAAATATATAAGAAATAAAAATATGACGTTCAAAAAGAGATACATGTA
The DNA here is from genome assembly GCA_947532085.1 of Elegia similella. Classification (NCBI taxonomy): domain Eukaryota; kingdom Metazoa; phylum Arthropoda; class Insecta; order Lepidoptera; family Pyralidae; genus Elegia; species Elegia similella. Next base: position 2,870,170 of record OX383939.1, read on the forward strand.
TCCAATTTTGAATAAAAATCTTTGACTTTGACTTTGGAAGTTCTCTTATAATAGGTTAAGCTTTTGATAAATAAATAACTTTGAACAACACTGTCCCCAGTTTAGTAGCAAAAACTCGTAAACGACGGGCGGAGGAAACCGCACGCGTCTTTAGCACCAAACCATTGTCATTAGACATGTATACCGGTTCTGCAATACCTTCTTCGGTGAAACGTTAAATAAATAAATATATACGGACAAGAAAAAGCTCTTAGCAAAAATATGGCCAAGTATGGCCCTAGTAGTACAGAGAGGGTCGTGCTCCTGTAGTGGAGACTAAAAAGGACCTGATGATGATGATACGGACAAATCACACAGATTGAGCTAGTCCCAAAGTAAGTTCCAGACTTGTGTTATGGGATACTAACTCAACGATACTATATTTTATAACAAATAAATAAAGATAAATATAGATACACATCCAAGACCCATGCCAATCTGAAAAAGATCATTTTCCATCTTGACCTGGCCGGGGATCGAACCCGGGCACTGAGCACACACGTGTCGTAGGCTGGCGTGTTGACCGCTGCGCCACGGCCACGCCATACGTTAGCCAATCGCTGCTTATAACATCATTGAAATACTTATATTTTGAAGAACTACCTACAGCTTAATGATAGTATATGCTTTTAGGCAAGTTGAACTATCTGACACCAGTGCTGGCCATTTACACACACGAATAACAAATAAACTTACTCAAACAAACATACAAAAGAGAAACATGTATCATATTTTGAATAAAAATCTTTGACTTGGACTTTACACCTGTGTGCTGTTTTCTCACGATGTACTTGTGTCTAAAATGAAATTCAGGACTTCAAGAAAATAGTTTCATAATATTCATAGTATTTCATTTTGCATCTGTAAACGGAGCTCTTTGCTCTGTAAAACGGAGCGTGGCTTTACAAAATATGGAGTGTAAAAAAATAGCTCACTTCCTACATGTCGCATCTCCGAAACAATTTTCGTCGGTTTAGATTATTTGTTTTCCATAGTCTAGAATTAAAAGGTTTACAATACTTCTAGGCTTTTAATTTGCAGTTTCCAATTACAAACAATCGCTAAACTTCAATGATCAGCTTGATTTCAATGGATACTGAAATGCGGTGGATACGATGCTCACGTCTCGGTGCTTAGATCAAAAGTGCTGTGTCTTATCTTTGTTCTTTTCACACTCAACCCTTGTCCTCGGGGAAGCTGTTCAGGACTGTGTCCTCTGCAGATGCTGCCTCCCGTCGCCTGCAACTACAGGCGGGTCACAAAGTCACAAAGCTGTGGCCGTGGTGGCCTCGTCGGGTTTCAATCTTGATTAATGGGGGTGCTGAACAGGCGCCGCACTTGAAGCGGTGTCTAATAACGGTGGTGATTATGACAAGTGCTGTGTTAGGGATAATTATGTGATAAATATGCACGTATGTTTAAGACCGTTGTGCAGTATTATAGTATGTTGTATATTGACGAATACGACCCATCGATGGCTAATATTTTTTTTTTCCATTTAAGGCTTTTCAGATTTTGTTTGCTGTTCTAAATGATACTTTTTCAAATACTATTTTTTTTATTTTCAGGTAAGGCTCAGTCAGTCTTCGTAACAGTTGACTTTGGGTATGTCTATTTTATTCTATAAGTCAGGGATCACCAATTAATTTCGCACGGGGTCCGTTTTAAGAAATAAAATAACCATCGCTGTCCGCACAACATTTAATAGAAAAAAATATTTATTTAACAAATGTAGTTACGGAAATAACAAAGGTATTTTTTTATATATCAATTAGAAAAATATCATTTTTTGTTGCGGACTAACTGTCTTTTCGAATTGATGTCAACAAAGATAATGCGGGGGATACACTTTTATTAAATTACGTACTCTGTAGTGCAAGTTATTGCGTTCTCGCGGTCCGCACAAAATGGGTTGACGGTCCGGATGCGGACCGCGGTCCGCCATTTGGCGACCCTGAAGTGATTAAGGCGGTACTGCACGAAATTGTGTAAATTGACGTGTTTTCAAATCACTGTTACAGTTCGTACTAGTAAGAATCGGTTGTCTGTAAAGTCGTTTCACGGACGATAATTTTACGTGATAACGGTGGAAGTGAGATGGATGCGTCACAAGCCGAACGCTTAGACTGATCGTGCCTCTCTATTGCTTGATACGCGCTCTCGCTTGCACACGGAATCGCCGTGTGGTATCCGGCAGAGTAGAATAGGACCACTCCAAGTCTTCCCATGGATGTCGTAGAAGGTGACTTAGGAAATACAAGCTAAACAAAGCTTTTAAACATCTATGAGAACTCTCCAACCCGTCTGGCCAGCGTGGAGAGTGTAGGCCAAGTCCTGTGGCTGCTCTGGCCAAGTATGGCTCTAGTAGTACAGAGTCTAGAGTTCTAGAGGGTCGTGCTCCTGTAGTGGATACTAAAAAGACATGATGATGATCATGTTAAGAAAGTTTTTTTCAGAGTGCCCTGCATAAACGGAGTCACACACACCTCTGCTTTTAATAATTTATGTCGACTCGTTGCGACGCCGCATTGTGGAATTACGTCACGTTTCAACCTTTGATGTCACTTCCTTTATCCTTTTACGCTAAATCATTTGTTTTTATATTCCGGAACAACAATAATGAGTGTATCTGTTATATTTTTTCCAGTTTTTGGGTTTTCGTACTTTATGTATTACATTTACATGTACATGTCTTATGTTGTGAGTTTGGATGAGACGAGTAATACGTGCTAAAGGTTAAACATCCTTGGTTGTGAGAAAATCTTGGAAAAACCGGCAGGATGCAACCCAACATTTTTTTTAGGGTTCCGTACCCAAAGGGTAAAAACGGGACCCTATTAATTTCGCTCCGCTGTCCGTCTGTCTGTCTGTCTGTCCGTCTGTCACCAGGCTGTATCTCATGAACGGTGATAGCTAGACAGTTGAAATTTTCACAGGTGATGTATTTCTGTTGCCGCTATAACAACAAATACTAAAAAATAGAATAAAATAAATATTTAAGGGGGCTCCCATATTGATAACGGCAACAGACGTTTGAAATATTCACAGAATATTTAGTTATATATTCACTTTAAAAATAAATAATTAAATAATAATAATTAATATTAAAGGGGGGCTCCCATAAAACAGACATGAATTTTTTGCCGTTTTTATAGATAACGGTACGGAACCCTTCGTGCGCGAGTCCGACTCGCACTTGGCCGGTTTTTTTTAAATGTTGATTTGATTGCGTTTGTCCCTTACTTGCCTGATGGAAAGCAACGATGCGGTCTACGGTGATACATGCAAACTCAAATAATGCCTTTTCACTCTTGCTTTGAAAATCCCTAAACCTCTGTCTCTGTTTGGGAACAGCGACGCGCGTTCCTTAGCGTTTCCATTTCTTAGCGGTTCACATAATGAAGGAGGAGGTGAATCTAAATGTGCATCATCATCTGCCTTACCTTATCCCATTACCTGCGGCGCAATATGTCTTTTCTATCCAAATATTTATATTCTGCGTCATTCCAGCATCCACCCCCTTCATATCTTTCTTTACGCAATCCATCCATCTCTGTTTGGGTCTGCCTCTTCTTTTATACCCATCTATCTGCATATCGAGCGCTCTTCTAGCTAAATGTTGCTCTCTTCTCATCACGTGACCGAACCAGGCCAATCTGTTGCTTTTTACTTTTTCTGTTACCGGTGCCACCTTGAATCTAAAGGTGCAATGAGCAGGAATATCGACGACATGGTGTGAAAGAGTAACAAACAACCATATTCACAATCTTGCTGGTTAATAATATTAATGAGGATCTAGCTAAATCCTTATCCTTACTAATATTATACATGCGAAAGTGAGTTTGTTTGTTTGTTTGTTTGTTACGCTTTCACGCCGTAACTACTGAACCGATCATCATCAAATTTTGCATACACGTTCTCTGGAGTGCGGAGAAGGACATAGTCTACCTTTTATCCCGGGAAAAAGTACTATTGCCGAGGGATCGACATTGACGCGGGCGGAGCCGCGGGCGAAAGCTTGTAAAATATATAACTACGGACAAATCACACAGATTGAGCTAGCCCCAAAGTAAGTTCGAGACTTGTGTTATGGGATACTAACTCAACGACACTATATTTTATAACAAATACATATATAGATACACATCCAAGACCCAGGCCAATCTGAAAAAGATCAATTTCCATCTTGAACTGACAGGGGATCGAACCCGGGCACTCTCGTGTTGCAGGCTGGCGTGTTGACCGCTGCGCCACGGAGCTAGCCAAAATAGCTAAATATACAGAACTTTGTTACCCGACTACGGTTAAGCCAAAAAGAGGGTTATTAAATGTAGAACTACAAATCAGCGAATAGCAAAGCCCAAGGGAACAACCGCGACATTGACGTATGTTCTCAAACTGTAAGAGCAGGCATTAATCTGGTGATTGCAGAAGTTCCCAACTTCCGAGCGTCAACATTAATTTTGTAAATTGAACGTGCAACTGAAATTGACGAGGGTGACAGATGTGACACTTGGAAGTTCCTTGGCACTGCTAAAATAAGGTCTGGTACTATATTATATCTCTTTTTCGTTAGAGAACGTCAGAATCAGGATATATTTGCGTAAAATATGTATCATGGTACAGTAATATTTTGCCAAGTGTGGCGAGTAAATAATAATGTCAAATTAATATAATATTAATAAAATCATAATAACTGAATTTCATTAGATTACAATATGTACAATTCTAGTCACATTATTGCAACAATGTCAACCGAAAATTAACAATAATAAGTAGAATCAATGTAAAATTAACATGTCCTTTGTTTAGTCAGCGCGTCTCTCATAAAATTCCGTCACTGAATAAAAACATCAACATGCAAACGTATCCTTAAATATAATGCTTTTCTTTCCTTTGAAGTATGTATATAAACAAATGTATATACTACTAGGTTACCCCCGCAGTTCCACCCGCGTCAATGTCGATCACTTGGGAACAGTACTTTTCCCCAGGATAAAATGTACACTATGTCCTTCTCCGTACCCCAGACAAAGGGTATGGAAAATTTTATGACGATCGGTTCTATAGATAGGGCGTGAATCCGTAACAAGCGGCTCCGCCCGCGTCAATGTCGATCCCTCGGGAATAGTTTTCCGGGATAACAGGTAGCCTATGTCCTTCTCTGTATTCCAGAGAACTCGTACGCAAAATTTAATGATGATCGGTTCAGTAGTAACAGTTACAGCGTGAAAGCGTAACCAACGAACAAACTCACTTTAGTAAGGATAAGGATTAGGATATTTACTGATCAGCCTGCACCTGATGCGAAGTAGTACTAATTACCTATCGACGCCTGCAACATCGTTTCATACGTGAATATGACGGAAATGCTGAATAATACTATCAATTCAGCCTTCTAAAAATGTAGTACGGAGAGTTGATTTTGACTACTAATCAATAATATTAGAATTACTCCTTTTAAATCCTTATCCTTACTTCCTTACTAATATTATAAATGCAAAAGTGAGTTTGTTTATTTGTTTGTTTGTTTGTTACGCTTTCACGCCGTGACTACTGAACCGATCATCGTGAAATTTTGCATACAAGTTCTCTGGAGTATGGAGAAGGACATAGGCTACCTTTTATCCCGGGAAAAAATTCTATTCCCGAGGGATCGAGTGTAGGCCAAGTCCTCTGGCTGCTCTGGCCAAGTATGGCCCTAGTAGTATAGAGAGGGTGTCCTGTAGTGGAGACTAAAATGGACCTGATGATGATGATGATGATGATGATGAGGGATCGACATTGACGCGGGCGGAGCCACGGGCGTAAGCTAGTTAAGAAATAAAATAAAGTGAAAAAATTTCAAGCGGGCGGGATTTGAACCAGCGACCTTAAGTCGAAATAGCCTTAAGGCCGCTGGTTCAATCCCCGCCCGCGTGGAATTTATTCACCACATTTTATTTCTTAATTTAATAAGAGTATATCAAAATAGCACTACAAACACATATAAAAACTATAATCATCATCATCATCAGGTCTTTTTAGTCTCCACTGCAGGAGCATGACCTTCTCTGTACTCCCGGAGCCATACTCAGCCAGAGCAGTCAGAGGATTAGGCCTACACTCTCCTCGCTGGCCAGACGGGTTGGAGAGGTCCCATTGATGTTTATGAGCTTTGTGTAGCTTGTATTTCCTAAGTCATCTCTTACGTCATCCAGGGAAAGACTTGGAGTGGTCCTATTCTACTCTGCCGGAAACCACACGGCTAACAACAATAAGTGGGTACTTATTTCAGTTATACTTCTCCTACTAATGTTATTTCCCGGGACAACGTTGAACGATGTAGAACGTTCTGCAGCTTATTGATCAATGTCACTTAACAGAAAATTAACTTTGTTGCTCGCAACTTCGAAACAAAACTTCATATTTCATTAGATTATATCCGCCGCCAAGTCGCTTTGTTTCAATTTAAATTAATAAATGTTCATTAAGGCCTTAAAGAAAAGGAAACTGAGCTCATTGATTAAACGAGCGAAGCGGGCGAGGTCTTCAAATAATTACCTTTATTACAGCCGTGTGGTTTCCGGCAGAGTAGAATAGGACCACTCCCAGTCTTCCCATGGATGTCGTAAGACGACTTAGGAAATACAAGCTAAACAAAGCTCATAAACATCAATGAGACTTCCCCAACCCGTCTGGCCAGCGAGGAGAGTGTAGGCCAAATCCTCTGTCTGCTCTGGCCAAGTATGGCTCCGGTAGTACAGAGAGGGTCATGCTCCTGCAGTGGAGACTAAGAGACCTGATGATGATGATTACAGCCAGGATCATGATCCACAAGAAGAAACTATTACCCATGGTACACCCAGTAATATTAAGGTGGACTATGTGCAAAAAGTTGCCCATGGTTAGGTTTACCATCTGGCAAGCGTTGGTCATCCTAGGTCAGGGATGTCATTCTCAACTGCCTGTCTGGTGGTTGCAGGTATGGCATAGGGTACGCGCGTCCGCCCTCCCGAGCTGCTTCTTGCTTTTCCCCCACTGGTCCGTTTAACTAGTATCCCAATACCTTTAATTCCCTTGCCAAATCCAACAAATTCCTATCCTTCCTCAGCTCTAATTGCTTCCGATGGGCTGCAGCATCAAAAGCATAAGAAGCCAAAGAAACTGTTCTCGCCAACCCGCCTGCCAAGCGTGGTGAGTATGGCAATATCCTTCCTTGAACAAAGAATCCTTGAGAGAGGCCCTTGTCCAGCAGTGGAGTTTTTGCGGCTTTAATGATGATGATGTGGCATTCGCCGCATTTGATGGCGCGGTTTAGACAGTCGTGCGACAGGGCGCTAAACTAAGACAGGCATTTCTGTATTTCACGGGGTTCAATAGCTCAAATACAAAGGTACTATGGTACCATACTACCACTTTTTAAGCATCGGCTTTGTTCGATTCGAATGAAAATGACAGTAAAATAACGAACTTATAGCTACTACATAAGATTTGAAATCCAAAAACAACAGGACTCGTGCTGTCTCGCTCATAATTCTCGTACGGCGTGGCGCCCCAGCGAACTCCAGACATGGCGCGAGAGCATCAGCCAATAGCAGCTGTTATTTTAGCGCCATGCACAAATTAGATTTTTTGGCAGGTACATCGGTGTAACTTATAAATTTGGTAGTCAAAAGAGTCAAACGAGCAAGCTAGTCATTTGATGATAAGTGATCAGTGATCACTTATCATCAAGTGACTCGCTTGTTGTCCATGGGCAGCAATGATCACTAAACACTGCTGCACATGGATAACTGCAACACCAGAGTGTGACAAGAGGGTTGTCGGCTTTTCAAAGAGTTATATGGAAGACATGGGAGGGGGATAGGCCCCCGGCTCTCTCACTCACCGAACGAAGCATAGAAGCGGTGGAGCTTCTACTCGAACGTAGATTTTCTGTGAGAGTGTGGCACTTCCCCGGACGAGCCGGGCCATTCCTGCTACTAAAACGAAATTGCCGGTAGCGTGGCCCTACGACGCCTAATAGTTTTAGGTTTGTAGTTTAGTAGTTTAGCGGTGTATAGTACCCAATACAGTTTATAACAAAATCGTAAAACCAAACTGAAGAAAGGGTTAACACAAATTGGGTCAAATCCAAAAATTACTTTCTACTCCAAAAGTACATATCAACTCCGTCAGCGTAATTGAATTCGCTAACAAAGGCTTTTTATAATTCTTTTAAAAACACCCCTTAATTCTACCCTAAGATATTATCTAATTAATTATCGGACATTAACGGACCCCTAATTTAGTGACCCATTATATGCCTTTGGAAGCTCTTGATAACACCCTTCAGATAATTATACTCGAGAGATATCATAACAGTAATGGTGCGCGAATCCTAACGCGTGATGAAAAGAGACAGAAGTATCAGTTATCACGGAGTAAGACAGAGATAGAGCATAGTAACGAAAAGGTCCTATTGTAAGCACCGATTTTATCGCACTTATAAAGGTTTAGAACAGTTATTGAGAGCCGTTGTCATTTACTGAAGTTAAATGAGTAAATTTATAAGAAATTGTTTTTGTTTTCAATATCTTAAAACCGGCCAAGTACGAGTCCGACTCGCGCATGAAGGGTTCCGTACTGTTATCTAGCGGCGACAGAAATACATCATCTGTGAAAATTTCAACTGTCTAACTATCACCGTTCATGAGATACAGCCTGGTGACAGACGGACAGACAGACGGACAGCGGAGCGAAATTAATAGGATCCCGTTTTTACCCTTTGGGTACGGAACCCTAAAAAACAATAGGTTTATGTAACTTCGAGCATACGGAAGGGACTACCTACTCCCTTTCGTGTTGCTCTAAGTTACCATATCTTAAGAGCCCGACATATGCCAGGCGGCAGCGGCGTGGCGATACAAACGCGGATGGTCTAAACGCGTTGGCTACTTTGGATATTTTCGTTTTTTAGGAATATTCAAGGGTTATTCGAAAAATAAAAAAAAAAAAAAAAAAAATAAAATATTTTTATTAACTGCAACATAGTCACATAGTACAGGACGACTTAATACTATTTATATTCGAACATATATTGCAGAATTAATTTTATTTACAAGAAGCTTATCCAATGGTTTCCTCACTAGGCAAGCCTGTATCGAGGAAGCCAGAAAAAATTACATATAAAGACATTAACACTAGAATTCTCAGTCAGAGCTTATTTTGGTAACAATAATAGAAGGTAACATAAAGATTCCAAATATTACATAAATAATTTAAACACAAATCTCCACTATTTTCTCAGTTTCTTCATAAGTCAATGTTGCTAACCATTTACAAATAATTATACGAGCCTGAGATGCAGTTTTACACTTAATGTCACACAATTTCGCTACTTTGTTATAAATATGTATTTTAATAAAAGTTCCTAATCTTTGTGCAAAAGTAGTGTTAACCACAGGAGTGGGAACACGAAAAACTCTTCGAGCTACTAAGTTTTCATAATAACTTGATGACAAAACTGCTTTGTGCATTTGTACCGAAGTTTTTAATATGTAAAGCTGCCGCACAGTAAGGACCCCAGCCTCCTTGTAAAGAGTTGATGTCGAGTATCTGTATGGTTTGCGAAGCATCATCTTTAGAACTGCACGTTGAGCTCTTTCTGCTCGAATAAGGAAGGTTTTAGCAGCACTTCCCCAACATGAGATGCAATATACAATTATAGATTGACAGAGCGCGTAGTATATCGTCTTTAAAGTCTCAACGCTCGCAACATGGCTTAATTTCCGCATCACACTAACCACCTTCCTTATCCTAGCCGAAAGGACTTCGATCTGATTTTTATATGATAGTTTCTCATCAATTTGGACACCTAAGTAATTAACCACTTTTGTGTGAGTAAGTGTATCACACTGACATATTTGCGTACTACATGATGAGTTATGCATTCGTATTTTTACGTCTGCTTTTCTGGGTGCCGATGCAGCAGTTTTATGAAAGCACATATACATTGTTTTTTTAGTGTTTAAGGTTAACAAGTTACTTTGGAGCCATTGAGATACTAGTGCCATTCCATTCTCGGCAGTAGTACGAACTTCAGACCATGTTGATCCATGAAATATAAGTGCTGTATCATCTGCATAACACAATATGTCGGAATTTGGGATATTAATGTCAAAAATATCATTGACGTATAATAAAAACAAGGTTGGTCCAAGTATACTGCCTTGCGGCACTCCATAGTTGATCGGCATTATGCTACTAGTGATATGGCCAATTCTGACACACTGCCTCCGATCCTTCAAATAACTTTCAAACCACGCCAATGTGGTGCCACGGATTCCCATTAAATCTAGTTTTTTAAGTAATATATGAACGGAAACGGTATCGAAGGCCTTAGTTAAATCCAAAAACATCCCTATGCACTTTCGATCTTTATCTATATGTGATGCTACATTGGTTGTTAATAATGTAACGGCATCTTCAGTGTTTTTACCCTTTCGGAATCCAAATTGCGTGGCAGATAATAAATTTTGTGACTCTATAAAACTAAGTAAACGTTTATTGACTAGCTTTTCTAATAATTTTGAAAAAGTTATTAAAAGCGATATAGGTCTGTAGTTGTCCAATAACTCCTTTGCTCCACTTTTGTAAATAGGAGATACACAAGCAATTTTCCAGGCATTCGGAAAAATGCCGCCTTGAAGACTTAAGTTGAATATATGAACAAGGGGGCACAGAATTTCTTTCTTCACGTATTTAACCAAATAATTGCCAAAACCATCGATACCGGGAGCCTTATCATTTTGTAGGCTCATTATAATGCGATCAACTTCTTCACAATCTGTCGGGCTTAAGAAAAAAGAATTTACTGGAGAGTTTCGTAATTTAATATTAGCAGCAAGTTCTACTTCCGTTTTGTTTGTATTCGAAAGAATATTGTTTGCCAATTTTTGGCCTATCGATGAGAAATGTGCATTAACTCGATTCAAAGATTGCTGAATATTTAGACAACCCGGTTGTTTTAGCAATCCTGTGGGCTCTTTGTTTGAGTGCGTTAGACTGCATATGTCCTTAATAGTACGCCACAATCCTTTAGGGTTTTTTTTATTTTCCGTAATCTTTTTCTTTTCGTATTCAGCTTTAACCTTTCTTAATAAGTCTACAAAGAAATTATGATAGCGTTTATATGTGATTTTTAAAATAATATTGTCTGGGTCACATTTTGCTCGTAAGTGTAGACGGTCACGATGTCTCATGCAACGCATGAGCCCAGGCGTTATCCATGGTTTAAGATTATATCTGCCTCTGCTAATTTTAACTTCTTTTGAATGTTTTTGGAATATTTCTGAAAGAAGTTTCATAAACACATCGTTAGCAATATCTACATCTGTTTGATCAGTTACACAAGACCAGTCTATTTCCTCGAGTTCCTGTCTTATGGCTTCATAATCACGTTTTACTATGAAACGACTTTGTTTGACGGGTTTTTGTTTATGTAGGTTCATACCGATCATTGCTATAGAGTGGTCAGTTATGTCACATTTCCATACGATACCTATAACACTTTCAAAGTCTCCCGTATTTTTTACGTATATATGATCAATACAACGGCGATCCCTAGTTGGTTTTGTGATTGCTGGTAGAAGTCCATGCTCAGCCATGAAACACATGTATTCCATACTTTTTGGTGTACTAAAGATGTCTATTATGTTAACATTAATATCACCTGCAATCAAAAAAGGAATATTCGTTTCTCCGATGTAACTTTCGAGAGAAGATAAGAAGTTGTATAATTGTCGAAAAGACGGGGAGCGATAAATGGCAAGAATATCAATAACGTTTGGAATATGAATGCTCAAAGAATCACATTCTAGTATGGACGGTTCACATACCGACGCACCCCATATGTCCCTAATGTAAACTACGACCCCACTATTTTTATTATGGTATTTTTCCGTTCTGTAATGATTATACCCAGACATGTTAGGAATTAATGTTGCATTTGTAAGTTGACATTCGGTTAGTATCAAGACATCGAAGACTACATCAAGACGTTGTAGTGCTACATGGAATGCATCAGAGTTCTTACCAATCCCTCTAACATTAAAACATAAAAGTTTAAAATCATGAGTGGGTTTAAATGATCCCCTACAATATACTTCGTCAAAAAATAGTTCACAGTTAATTTTTATCGAATCTAATCCTCTCAATATTTCTTCATCAACCAGGCCTTTTAATCATATTTATTTCCAAATACGAATTATACCTAGATATTGTTTGCAAAATAATGGATTTCTGTTTGCGTGTTGTTATTGACATAATTTGATAACTTGCTAAGGAAAAATATTCCATGACTCTTAAAACTATCGGTATGAGTAAGATGAGCACATGCAGACCCGCTTCACAAAACAGACAAATACAGAGCCAAATTTGTAAAATTACAGAAGAAATTACTCTACGTAATAACGAGCAAAAATATATAAGAAAGTATGTAATGACAACCTTGCACAATATCAAAAAACAGGAAAAACGAGTCTCAGTATGATTGAAAAAGTATATGAAGTTCCGGAATCTATAAAAATGATTTATGTATTCTAATTTGTTAGAAAAACGTCGAACAATAATTGAAAGTAGGCTACGGGGCTTCGGCAGCCGCGGAAAAATAAGTTGGTAGAACACGATCCAGGTCCCGGTCAGAAGAGATGCGGGTGGCTCCCTGTCCCTCCCGCTGCCTGATGTAAATAGTACCTTGGCTGCACCAGCAGTATGCATATCCCTGTTGTTTGGCTCTGATCCGTGTTTCTCGAAATAATACTCTATTTTCCTTTGTGAGCCGTTCGTTAAAGAAAACTCTTTTCGGGTTGCCCGAGACTTCCAAATCAGCGCTAGTTATATTTTTGCGAGATTTTGTGGCCTTCAAAAATTGGTCGCGTTTGGAGCGACGGAGAAGCCTCACAACAACTGGACGTGGTGCAATCAGTCTGTCCTCGGGAAGCGCTGTAGTAACAGGGGGCCGCCTTGGTCCCACTCGTGAAACCCAATCAATATCACTTTCTTCCAGTTCCACTCCCACTTTCCTGGCCGCCACGAGAACAAAGTGGTGAAGATTTTCATTTTTATTTTCATCAACACCAACTATTTCTATTTCGTTTCTGAGGTTAAATTGTTCTTGTGTATTTAGTTCTTTCTGAAGACTAGTAACTGTCGCCTTCAGCGCGTCTACTTCTGTATCCCGTTTCTCCAGATATTTTATCCTCTCATCAGTAGCGACAATTTTGGACATAATTTCATCCAACCTTTCATTGTTATATGTCACTGAGCGTGTGAGATCCTCCAAATTTGACTTCACAGAAGAGAATTCCTGAGTGAGGATGCGAAGCTGTTCAGTTAGCTGATTTAATTCGTTGCCAGTTGAATCTGTCTTCTTTCGAGTGGTAACATTTTCACTGCCAGTTCGGATAGGAGTAAGACTATTATCACCTCCCTTTTTGTTTAAGGCACAACATTCGGGGCATTTCCATATCTTTTTTCGTTCCGCTGTGAGGCCGGATATATTTATGCACAAGGAGCAGAAACTCTTTTCACAAGAAGTAGATGTACATTTAACCGTGTTTGCATCTTTACCAGACTTCATACAACCAGCACACTTCATTTTGACAATACACCAAAAGTTCTGTAATGCAATTGTAAATTTCCTCCCAGAGACAAAGTAAGCGAATGAACCTTCTGCGTTGATACTCTATGAAGCGCACGTCACTGCTACTCACGGGCGCGTTGCGCTAGCGCTGCACGCGATAATCACTCCTGCGCGGACTGCGTAACCGTGCGGATGCTCTGCCGTCCGCTGCGTGGTGACGATACGTTGATACCCGCACGAATTTTTATTGGTTTTATACAATGCACAATTTGTCGATGTTATTTCGTATTTGCAGCTACGTTTCACTTTAAAACTTATGAACACTATTTATTTGAGGGATAGTTAGTATTATTATTCAACAATTTTGTAAAAATGAACACTATTACAACGTTTATTTAATAAAATTGTCATGTATTTGTAAAACACAGTGTTGACTATCTGACTGAGATGGCAAAGACGAAAAAAGAAAAACATATGATGGCTGCCTTATCTGTAATGCAATAATAATCAAAAGTTTCAAGGTTAATTTTAATGTATTTGGTGAATAATACTATATACCGAGTAAATTAGACGTGATTTGGAGGCAACTTTGCAATTTTTTTCTATCGAGAAAATTTAACGCAATCGTGTTTTTGAGTCATATAGTTACCAGAGTTAGTCCTGAACTTTGCTGCATTTTTATTTCAACTTGAGTATTTAATTATTATTGATATAACAGTCAATCATGCAAAGCAGTGTGAGGTAGTACGGGCCCTTAATGCAGCGTATGGATACCCATGTAAGTTATACTTTACATGCTGTGAAAGATTTGGCTAATTTTTAGGGTTCCGTACCCAAAGAGTAAAAACGGGATCCTATTAATATCGCTTCGCTGTCCGTCTTCTGTCTGTCTGTCCGTCTGTCACCAGGCTGTATCTCATAAACCGTGACAGCTAGACAGTTGAAATTTTCACAAATGATGTATTTCTGTTGTCGCCATAACAACAAATTCTAAAAATTTGAATAAAATATATATTTTAGGGGGCTCCCATACTACAAACGTGATTTTTTTGTTCGTTTTTGCTCGATATTGATAACGGCAACAGGTAGACGCTTGAAATATTCACAGAATATTTCGTTATATATTTACTTTAAAAAAAAAGAAAAAATATCCTACTAAAATATCCCATACAACAGACATGATTTTTTTCGCCGTTTTTATAGATAATGGTACGGAACCCTTCGTGCGCGAGTCCGACTCGCACTTGGCCGGTTTTTTTATGATTGGCCGCCTGCCTTACGTCAGCCCTCCTTGGGAATGCTATTGTTTTTAACGCGACTTTTATGACCGGCCGCCGGCCGCCGCCTGACGTCAACCCTGCTTGGGAATGCTTTCGTTGCACGTGTGTATGTGCTTGTCCCTTTAATCGCCTCTTACGACATCCATGGGACAGAATAGAGTGGTTCTGTTTTCTAGGCCGGAAACCACACGGCACATAGAGCTATTTATCATCACAATAATTATTTTGGAGCTAAATATCCACAAAGTGAGTTTGAAATTGTTCTAAAGAGCGCTTTGTGTTGCTGTCAATTATCGGATATGTTCAGAAGGCGGGAGATGAGTTGCAAAACAACATTCAAACTCAGATCAACTAAGTTTGATATCGGCAAATGAACCGCTTCGATATTTCCTCAGCCAATTGGCACGACTGTATCATGAACAAAATTCGGGAAATGTTTCTCTACCATGGCGGAACAGGAAAAAAAAAACAAGTATAATGTATCAGCTGCCTCCCGCACAGGTCGTAAAAGCCTGTGGAGGGAATCGGTGAAAATTTGGAAAATCATGCCACCAAGTGATATTTATGTAGCAACCGATTTCTGTTTTGATTCTGTTTTCCAACTACAATACCACTAATGCGCTAAACGTCACACGGTGTTAGACTCTGTCTTTTATATTATATAATAATGTATGAAGTACCTAGTTAATAATGTATATAAGTACTTACTTAGCTTTTGATTAACAAAAAAATATTCCAAAGTCATATATCTACAAAGTGAATTCCAAACTGTACTGAATTTGGGCGAGAACACCTTCTCTGTTTATCCCATAATAGCTCTAGCAAATTTGGAACGTACAATTATATGAGTAGTATTAGTATAAATCAGTGTAGTAGTTTATTTATTTTAAAATTTCATTACTAACATGTAATTGGCGGACTTAAAGCTGTATTGGTATTGGAGAAATACTGCTATTCCATCGACGAGTTTTAATGAAATTTTAAGTGCATGATACTCATAGAGCATTTTTTTAGTGTGTTTAAATAAAACATATAAAGAAATAATATGTATGTGTATGACAAATTGTAATTTAGACATTTGCCAACGTTAACATTTAAATATAAAAATAGCTCATAAGTTAGACTAAGAAAATATTGGAATACAATGTAATGTTGTTTGTGAATAAATGAAGTGAATTGAAAAAAAAATTGTAGTCAGGTGATGCCGAGAACAAATGTAGAAGTAAGTGCCAAATCAAAAGCCGAAGCTTAACGACATAAATATTCTTCAACTACTCATAGTTAAGGAGGTATTTTAAATAAAAATTCGCAAGTTCTAAGTTCGCGGCGACTCTTCTAGTATTTTGGAACCAAATATCCACAAAGTGAGTTTCAAACTAATCTTAAGAGCGCTTTGTGTTGCTGTCAATAAATGGATGTATCAATCACACGCTCACCAACACCCTAATCGTTTAGGTCTTAAGGCTCTGTCTAAGCCGTGCGTGGACATGACGTTACTAATATGTGTGTAGTTTGTTGCTTTCTTCTGTATTCCGCCTTAGAAGCGGCATTAAATTATTTTATACTAACTTAGCTATAAGTAAATTATTGACGACAACAATTGTTGTGAAGTCAAATATAACAATAAGTCTTCAAAAAAACCTATATTACATAAACGTTTTGAATTTGAAATTGTAGATGTATGCAAATATCCACAAAGTGAGTTCCAAAGTATTCAAAAGAGCGCTTTGAGTTGTTGTAAATATATTTAGACGGCGGGAAATGAGTTTCAAACAACTTGTAAACTCAGATCAACTATGTTTGATATCGTAAATGAACCACTTCGTTACATTACTTCATCCAGTTATTGGCACGTCTATATGGTGTGAACATTATTTGGAATAAGTTTTCTCTTCCATGCTGAGACAAAAAAAGACGGTCAAGTGCGAGTCGGACTCGCGCACGAAGGGTTCCTTACCATTATCCTTACTAATATTAAAAATCCGAAAGTGAGTTTGTTTGTTTGTTTGTTTGTTACGCTTTCACGCCGTAACTACTGAGCCGATCGTCATGAAATTTTGCATACAAGTTCTCTGGAGTACGGAGGAGGACATAAGCTACCTTTTATCCCGGGAAAAAGTACTATTCCCGAGGGATCGACATTACGCGGGTGAAGCCGCAGGCGAAAGCTAGTCTATAATAAGATTAAAATTATTAATAAAAATATTTTTATTATATGATGTAAGTAAAACTTTACGTTTTCGCAATTTTTCTTTTATCTGCGTTATAAGACGGTGATTCCTACCAAATTTCAAGATTCTGAGTCTACGGATAGTACCCCGTAGGTTTAGATTCCCTTGCGAATGTCGAAAATTTGCGCCATTAACGGATGTATCTTTTGATTGCGTTGGCTTATAAGTTTGATTTTTTCACACCTCCGATGATGAAAACTATATCTATGTCGCAAAAAAGACCGATACGTGCCGTTTACGGTTTAGAGCCGAGAGTCACTTAGAGAATTATTCAAAGAAATAAATATCATGACTGTAGCTTCACATATGTATTTGAAAATAAAATGTACGTGAGAAACGTAAAGGGTAGTTCCTAGGGCATTATTTCTAGGGTTCCTAGGGTAAAATTGAATACGCTATTAAATTAATTTGCCACAATTGCCACTGACCGAAAATTCAAAGCTAATGAATCAGGTACATTATAAGAAGGCTTAATATCGGATTGATGATTACCTTAATGTCAAAAATATCTGGCTTGAGCCTGGCACTGGACCCTCTTAACGCATCCTGTATTTTAATGTTATAATTTGGTTCATTTTGAACATATCAGTTTTTCGATGACGCGATGCGAAGGGAGGGCGTCTCGCACTCGCCTTGAAAATGGACTCCTGACGAGTCCGAAAAAATAATTTCTATATCTCACGTTAGTTTCGAGTTCAAAATTATTCTAAATAGCGTCTTGTGCTGCTGTCAATAAATGGATATGTTCAGAAATCAGCAACAACAACGTTTGATAAAGGCAAACGGCTTAGTAATATTTCCTTAACCATTTATTAACCATTTAGTGGAAGGAAATGGGGGAGACCTTTGCCCAGCAGTGGGACAATATAGGTTAATAAAAAAAAAAAATATTGGCACATCTGAGCTGACATAATTTGGGAAAAGTTTACTATTTTTCGGTGGAAATTAAAAAAACTTGGTATTTCCCAACTGGTTCTCTTCCTATGCCGATTGTAAAAGCTGTAGAAACGGATGAGAAGCAGATGACACAAACATATTATCACGGCTTTATCCCTCAAGGAGTAGGACATAAGACCTTACGACCCTAAGGCCACGGTTAGCGTGTTACGTTGTATAGGTAGAAAATGGAATCAAAGTAGTGACTTAGTAGATAGCGATGACTATGGGTGACTCTGGCTAGCTCCGTGGCGCAGCGGTCGACACGCCAGCCTGCGACACGAGAGTGCCCGGGTTCGATCCCCGGCCAGGTCAAGATGGAAAATGATCTTTTTCAGATTGGCCTGGGTGTTGGATGTGTCTATATATGTATTTGTTATAAAATATAGTATCGTTGAGTTAGTATCCCATAACACAAGTCTCGAACTTACTTTGGGGCTAGCTTAATCTGTGTGATTTGTCCGTATATATTTATTATTTATATTTATTTATTTATGAATTGTATGATGCTTATGTGAAGAGAAAATACAGAAATTTTAATATTTATTTTTATGACTCGCTTATTGACATGGTCAGGAGACATGGACGGCACAGATATTTTTAAGGTCTCGTTTTTACCCTTTGGATGCGAAACCCTAAAAATAAGTTGATTAAAGTATCTAGTCTTCAATATTGTATGTTACCCTAAACACTGTGTTTTTAACCCCCGACGCATAACGAGGGGTGTTATAAAGACCGCTATATGTGTATGTCTGTACCGCATCTGTCTGCCTGTGACACCATAGCTATTAAACCTATTTGGATGCTGTTACTTTATTCGAAATAAGGTTTCCTAGTGATGGTTCTTAGACATGTTATATCAAAATCGGTCGAGCCGTTAACGATATATAGTATCGGGTGTTGAAGGGCGTGTAGATGGAAAACGGAATCAAAATAGTGATGGGTTGCTAGCCGCATCGCCTATTGATATGATTCCTCAGATTTTTGGGCAATCCCTCAATTGGCTTTTACGATCTGCGCGGAGAAGCAGCTGGCACATTCTACGTTTATTCTTTTCTCCCAGACCAGCATGGAAGATTTTAGACATATAATCTTGTTATTCGTAATCTTGAGTACTGTGACTGTTACTTACTGTGGATTTCATTTCTTCTAATGAAGAGGATATTAAAGGATAAGAAGACTTACATTTCACGCAAAACAGCTTTCATAAAGGACAAAAACACAATACTGCATTTGTCTATTGATATAATCCACCGCAAAGTCATGGCGGCACGGTCTAAGATAAGACTTACATAACAGAACTTACATAAGTAATCAATATAGTTTGGATGAGAGCCAATACGCTAAGGTCGCGAAAAAATACTCCTTCGAGCCTGGCTTACTCCGGTTTAGTTATCTATACTTTTGTCTCTTTGAGATAGATGATAAGAATCAAGCTGACTACATGTGTGACCATATAATGATAATATTTCAATAGAAATGTGGAATTTTTAGGAAACGAGGTTTATATTTCTCACAACATTATTTAATAAAATTTTTGAAGACGATAAAATCCCCAATGAGTGGAGAGACAGTTCAGACTCGTAGTTCCTTTTGTTAACGGTAAAGGACACATTCAAGAGTTTGATAACTACAGGCATCTCAGATTTATTCCCAATCCCTCGATGGGTTTTGCGATCTGCGCGGGAAGAGAAGCAGCTTCCGTACCCAAAGGGTAAAAACAGGACCCTATTAATTTCGCTCCGCTGTTCGTCTATCTGTCTGTCCGTCTGTCACCAGGCTGTATCTCATTTTCCATCTTGATTTGACCGGGGATCGAACCTGGTACCCTCGTGTCGCAGGCTGGCGTGTTAACCACGGAGCTCGCAATATTATATACAATAATTAATTCCATTTCGTCTTAGACCTTACACTGCCCTGAAACTATTTATTTAACTGAAATCAAATCCTTACAACTCAGAAAAGCCGATAAAATCTAAATAGAGGTAAAAGATTTTCCTAAATAAAATTCGCGGTGCCCAACATGGGACCTTTTCGGCCATGCTTAGCATAATTGACTTTCCTTGTCGATAATTTCAATTCTGAATAGCGTTGGTGATGTCGTCTGGTTTGTATAGAGATTTCGTCATAGGGTAAAATTATTCCCTATATGCCTATTTCTGTATTTTAGATCAGAGGCGAAAATAATGACCTTCTGTGCCCATCATCATCATCATTTCGTGTAGGTGTCGCGGTCAATCGACCATGCATAACCTGGTGACTGGGCCCATCGATCGGATGTCATTCGGCACAGATGTTCGATAGGAACATTTTCTATGGTTCCCTGATGGACGTAGGCGAAGGCACCAACCTGACGAGCAGCACTTTGCTGTCGACCATTAATAAATATAATAAATATATACGGACAAATCACACAGATTGAGCTAGCCCCAAAGTAAGTTCGAGACTTGTGTTATGGGATACTAACTCAACGATACTATATTTTATAACAAATACATATATAGATACACATCCAAAACCCAAGCCAATCTGAAAAAGATCATTTTCCATCTTGACCTGGCCGGGGATCGAACCCGGTCACTCCGTGTCGCAGGCAGGCGTGTTGACCGCTGCGCCACGGAGCTAGTCTACCATTCAACTAAGCTGTTGACAGAAACAACGGCAGCTGTCGACAGCTTACAGCAAAGTGCTGTTGTCGGCACTATTCGGCAGCAGCATTTTTGCAATCATTGGTGGGCTGCATCGGTCGACGTGTCGAATGCTGCTGATTATATAATTGCCGATGCAGCTTGCAATGTCGACAGCTCCAGTTGGCTTTTTCGACAGCTGCAATTATATCTGACGATTGCTTGAAATTGACTGGCCGACAGCAAAGTTCTGTCTGTTGGCGCCGAAGGGGTAGACCGCGAACGAGATGGCGGGACGATATCCAAAAGTTCTTGGTGAACTGGCAACTTGCGTTAGATAGAGATTGATGAAAAAAGGAAGGGGAGGCCTTTGCCCAGCAGTGGGACACAATAACAGGTTAAAAAATCTGTGGAGTACAGAGAAGGACATAAGTTACCTTTCATGTCCTTTTGGCTAGCTCCGTGGCGCAGCGGTCAACACGCCAGCCTGCGACACGAGAGTGCACGGTTTCGATCCCCGGCCAGGTCAAGATGGAAAATGATCTTTTTCAGATTGGCCTGGGTCTTGGATGTTTATCTATATATGTATTTGTTATAAACTATAATATCGTTGAGTTAGTATCCCATAACACAAGTCTCGAACTTACTTTGGGGCTAGCTCAATCTGTGTGATTTGTCCGTATATATATATTTATTTATTATTATTTATTGTACATATTTTTCTTATTCCTTTTCAAGCTTCTTAGGAACACTTTTTAAAGTTTAAATTAAACTTTCGTTATAGATGCATTACCTTTCAGAACTGACAAAGAGCTCTGTCTTTGACAAATAGCTGCTCTTTCAACGCCGTGTGAGGCCTTGATAGGACTCGCGAAAATTAATGACCATCTTCTAAACCCCAGGAAAGCCACAACTGTTATAAATCAAGGAAATGAAGGTTCAATTATGGTTGAATTTAGATAATAGCGTTGTACAGTCTGTAATACAGTTTCAGCATTTCATTCAGTGAAATCCCCCCCCATTTACCCCTTCAAGGGAGAAAGTTGTCTGGTTCACCTAAACAGATCTTTATTAATTTTAATTGAGAACTTGTGTACCTACTTTCAAACTTCTAAGTCCAGAAATGAGAAAATTCCATAAAACTTCACCCCCTTTGATTTTCTAAAAATCCTTTCTTACTGCTCATTTACATCATAAAAAGAATCCCTGTGCCAAATTTCAAGTTTCTGGGCACAGTAGTTCCGGCTGTGCATTGATATATAAGTAAGGTTTGCCTTTGGCCCGCGGCTCCGCCCGCATATGTGTCGATTTCTCAGGAACAGTAGAATTACCCGGAATACATTAGTTCATGACTTTCAATGAAACACCTTAATATTGAATTTCAATTGAATAACTTCAAAAACGGAAAGTTTCATACTAACTTTGCACCCCTATTTTACCCCCTTAAGGGATGATTTTTGAGAAAAATATTTTACTCGTGTTTCATGCCTTTCAGTAAAGAACCTTCATGCTGAATTTCATTCGACTAACTTCAAAAATGGCAAAGTTTCATGCTTACTTTGCACCCCTATTTTACCCCCTTAAGGGATGATTTTTGAGTAAAATATTTTACTTGTGTTTCATACCTTTCAGTAAAGAACCTTCATGCTGATTTCATTATAATAACTTCAAAAACGACAAAGTTTCATACTAACTTTGCAACCCGTTTTACCCCCTTAGGAGATGTATTTCCAAAAATCCTTTCTTAGTGCTCCCCTACGTTATAAAAGAAACCCCTGTGCAAAATTTCAAGTTACTAACCCTTATAGTTTAGGCCCTGCGTTGATATGTCAGTCAGTCAGCTTCTCCTTTTTTTAGTATGGATTACTATGGATATGGATAGTATGAATAGGTATAATGCTGTCGTATAATGCTGATGATTGACTTTGTATTTTAATTTTCTTATGTCACTTATTATTTTCTTTTATTTTTGCTATATGTTTGCAGACAAACTCATGCCGTGAGTTCATTCAAATGACGATAACTTTTTTTTTAATGAACCGATTTTGATGAAACAAACTTTAAATGTTTTGCTGAGTTAAAACAAAGCAATTGGTGAAAGTTTGAAGTAAATCGGTTCAGTATTTTCGGAGATAATCGTGATCATACATACAGACAGACAGACAGACAGACAGACAAGAAATTCGAAAAAAATTTTTTTGCTTTCTATTATTCTTTTTAAGTGTCCCTCTATCCATTTCAGTCAAAAATTCTAAATGTACAGACAAAATATTTTTACTGTTTTATTATATGTATAGATAAGGATAAGGATAAAACGCTATGTATTTTGAAGTAACTATCAAAATGTTGTACACTGAGTTAGCAAATAGGCCGGCAGGCGTCTTCGAGAAATCGGGTACTCGTAACATACATAAAAAAAGATTCCGACGAATTAAGAACCTTCTCCTTATATTGAAGTCGGTTAAAAATACTCTTTATAGTAAGGGTAAAGGAGGCCGATGGCCCAGTGGACGTGAGTTATATAAGCGCTTACGCATGTTGGGCAACCCACAGTCCCCGCTAGGATGGGTGACCGCAAGTGGCATAAAAATATCTCGAGCTCCTCCGTGCTTCGGAAGGCAGGTTAAACCGTTGGTTCCGGATGTCATGGCAGTCGTTAAGCTGTCAGATGAGTTTAGGTAACTTGAAAAATCTGACATCAGTGTTAGCCACTTACACACACGAAAAAACAAAAAGTAAGGGAGCTCTGGATCCTAAATATGTATTTACTGTAGCATCATGAGGACCCGTTGGACTTAAAAGATTAGGTGGTAGATCTTAACGAGGCCAACGACCAGGCCAAATATTGGTCAAAATATAATTGAAAATAGCCATCTCCGACTCGATAAGAAGAAGATGGTGGAAGAAAAAAAAGGTTTATGATATTTTTAATTTCACCGGTGGGGAGAGCAGAAAGGGGTTTAAAATTTTAAAACAAAAATAATTGTGCTGGCTTTAATAACATGCCAAAATTGTGTATAGCAATAATCTGACAACCCGACCATGACGTCAGGGGACGGGAGAGTAAGAAAAGTGCAAACAAAAAAGTCGAAAAAACCCGGAGCAGTTCCATACAAAAATTTTCAGCTGTTCGGTTTTGTATGGGAACGTCAAAAAATGTTGAGTTCCCAACATTGGTCCCATAGGAAAAGTTCGACGAGCTGAATCACCCCTTTAAGGGTTCAGAAGATGAAAATTTCAATAGATACATATGAAATTTTAAAATGAGATATATATGGTATGTATGATACCTAAAAGCATTTTTCTTCGAAAACTTTGTAATATTTACGTCTTAAACAATAATTTTCACATGACAATATTTATATGTACGACTCGGAGGTCGCCCCCTTTCTTATTTTTTTCATAAAAATATAAATATGAAAATATTAAGACTTCTCATCTTTTTTCCTAATCGCCTAATGGTTCTGCACAGCCTAATGGCTTGCGCAGTAGCGACGTTTTTCGTTCGCGCGGCACTCACTTAAGTTTTTGACGAAAAGCTCCTGCGTTCCTCTAACACCCTAACTCTAGCTACCCCCTCTCACCGTACAGGTTTTTTCGATAACTCTTTCTCTGTGACTGCTGTGCGACTCTGGAATGCGCTCCCCGTTTCCGTTAGAGGCGCCCCTAGCCGTGATTCCTTTAAAATTAGAGTTCTCAGGTGCTTCCACGAACGCCTGAAGAGTCAAGCTTGATTGCCAACATGACTTATTATCATAGTGTTGCATGTATTTATTTTATTTACACCCACATAAAACTCTCTGAACCACCCAAAGTTTTGACTGGAAGGGCGCGTACTACCTCACACTGCTTTGCATGATTGTCTGTAATATCAATAATAATGAAACACTCAAGTTGAAATAATAATGCAGTAAAGTTCAGGACTAACTCTGGTAACTATCTGACTCAAAATCACGATTGCGTTAAATTTTCTCGATAGAAAAAAAATGCAAAGTTGCCTCCAAATCACGTCTAATTTACTCGGTATACAGCGTTATTCACCAAATACATTAAAGTTAGCCTTGAAACTTTTGATTATAATTGCATTACAGATAAGGCAGCCATCATGTATTGTTGTTTTTCGAATAACCCTTGAATATTCTTAAAAAACGAATATATCCAAAGTAGCCAACGCGTTTAGACCATCCGCGTTTGTACCGCCACGCCGCCTGGCTTAAGGCGGGCCGTTAATTCCACCTTTTGTACTTGTTACATTTTGTATACACATACAAAACGGCACATCACACGTATTGTATTGTGTTCGAAAATAACAAAGGGATAATGCTGATTGATGGGCGGTCTCATTCATCATGGCATTATTTATCTCGTATCTGGCGAAATATGAAAAGGGTGTTAAGAGCATACTGAATGAATAAACGATAATTTGAAGCCGTTTTCCCGATTGAAATTAGGATATTTCATTTTTAGGGTTCCGTACCCAAAGGGTAAAAATGGGATCCTATTAATATAGCTTCGCTGTCCGTCTGTCTGTCTGTCCGTCTGTCACCAAGCTGTTTCTCACGAACCGTGATAGTTAGACAGCTAAAATTTTCACACATGATGTGTTACTGTGGCCACTTTAATAACAAATAATAATAATAATAATAATATACACTTTATTGCACCATTATAACAAAACTTAACAATAGAAGAAACAAAAATAAATAAAAAATAATAATAATGGGTACAAAGGCGGACTTATCGCAATATGCAATTTCTTCCAGCCAACCTCATACCTTTGGGTAGGAATAATTTAAATCATAAATTGAGAACGGTGCAGCATATATATATTACATAAAATAAAATATTACATACATACTGTAAAAATATAACGAATACCATTCTATGAATATATATAGTATACAATACAAAGATGAGAACAATGTCAATGACAGTAACTTATATAAAAATGGAAATACTTAGTCCTAATTTAAAATTAAAGAAAGAAAATGAGACTTGCCCTGACTTTTAAATGATGATATCGATTGGGCCTCGCGAATATCAAGTGGCAAAGCGTTCCACAAGCGAATAGCCTGAACAGTGAAGGAATGGGAATAGAAGTTGGTAAGATGAGGAGGGGTGACGAGACGAAGGGAGGCAGAACTGCGTAATTCGCGATTATTAATCTCACTGAGAAAAGTGAAGCGTTCCTTGAGGTAACAAGGGGTACTAGGGATAAACAAGATGGAATACAGTAAAGAAAGGATATGTAAATTACGACGAAGTCTGATTGGGAGCCACTTGAGTTGAGTGCGAAAAGAAGTAACGTGATCATATTTCCGTAAACCAAATATGAAACGTATGCAAAAGTTTTGAAGACGCTCAAGTTTATTAAATTGCTCCTCAGTGAGATCCAGATAACAGGAATCAGCGTAATCGAGAATCGGGTGGAGCATGGATTGTACTAGCGTGATCTTAGTCTGGAGCGGTAAAAAATTTCGAATCCGCCTAATAGAACCAGCAGCAGCAAATATTTTTTTGCTGGTCTCAGCAATTTGCGGAACTCACGACATATTGCGATCAAAGATAACCCCTAAGTTTTTAACTTTGTCCGAGTACTCAATAACACAATTATTGAATGTGATTGCAGGAAGGGAATTTCAGTAAATTTTGGAAATAAACCGCGCGCGAGCTGCCTAAAATGATGGATTGAGATTTTGAAGGGTTGACCGTGAGACCGTGAAACTTACTCCAATCCGCTATTCGAGACAAGTTACAATTGATGGTTATAATGACCTGAGATAAATTATTCAAAGAAGAGTGACAATAAAGCTGTAGGTCATCTGCGTAGAGATGATAGGAAGTGCAGATTTGAGAAGTAATAGAGTTGATAAATAAAGTAAACAGTAAAGGAGATAGCACGCCGCCTTGCGGAACGCCGCAGGACGTCGAGCGCCACGTAGAGAGATGGTTATCAATACGCACACGCTGCTGACGACCATGCAGGTAATAATGAAACCAGTCGATCGCTGATGGAGATATGTTCAGAGAGCGCAACACACCTAAGAGAACGTCAAAATCAACGGTATTGAAAGCATTGCTGAAATCTAGAAGTGTCATGACCGTCAGTTCTGTTCTATCCATAGCAGAACGAATATCTTCTGAAATTTTTACAAGAGCTGTGCTCGTACTATGACCTGCCCGGAAACCAGATTGAAAGGGACTGAGAATATTGTTTTTGTTAAGGAATGAAGTGAATTGAAGTTGTACCAGCCTTTCAAGTATTTTGGATAAAAAAGGAAGGATCGAGATAGGACGGAAGTCAGAGAAATTGGACGGATTAGATTTTTTAGGCAAGGGAATGACGTTTGCATTTTTCCAGGAAGATAGAAAGATGCCTTGGGATAAGGAGTTATTGAGAATTAAGGTTAAAGGAGAGAGAAGGATATCAAGGATGGGCAGTATCATATTGCGGCTGATATCATCTGTGCCAACTGCGTTAGAGGTCACTGAAAGTACACTTTTCTGAACATCACATTCAGCAATGGCACTAAAAGAAAAATAGGCATAGTCAGGCGTTGGGAGTGAAGAAAGGTGGTTTAAAGTTTGAACTTTATCCTTGCCACCAAATAATACAGAAGTGGAGAAATGCATGTTAAGCTGGTCAAGATTAATGTTGTTAGGAGTATTACAATTTTTCCTACCAACGCCCAGAGACCTTAGAAATTTCCAGACTTTACCTGGGTCACCATTTTCAACGGACTTATGAATATGGCGGCGCTGTGCATCCCTACACTTCCTATTGCAAGAATTCCGTGCATTAATATACTTGTCACGAAAGCGAACAGGGTCTGACTTAAATTTAGATTTCAAACTATGTTTTTTTGCTATCGCAGCTTTGATGTCCTCCGTAAGCCACGGGGCCGGAAGATGTTTAACGCGAACAGGACGTACAGGGGCATGTTTATCGAAAAGTTCGATCAAAATGTTGTTAAAAGTTGTCACCTGTTCGTCCACTGAACTAAGACTCGTAACCGCGACCCAATCTGTGTTGAAAGCATCTTCCCTTAGCTTCTGAATATTCATAGAGTTAAAATCACGCTGCAACAGGATTTTGGATTTGGACTTAGGAGGACGGAGTTTGAAAGAAAGGTAGAGGAGATCATGGTAGGAAAACAAGTCTGCGCTGCATTGTCCATAGCTAGCGACTAGGTCAGGAGAGGAAACAAGTGTAAGATCCAGGAGGGTAGGGATGCAATTGGGAAAGACATGCGTAGGTTGATTAGAGTGGAGGATTGTCATGTTGCAGGCTTCAACAAGGGATATTAAAGACTTTGATCGATGATCATCTCTAAGAAGGCACGTATTAAAGTCACCCATGACAATAGTGTGGCTGAAAGAGGGTGTCAGGTTTTCTAAAATACTTTCAAGTGAAGAGAAATAATTAATTGAGGATGATGGACTGTAGAAAATACCTAGAAGGACTCTAGAGTGAGAAAGAGTAATTTCAATAAATAGATACTCGGCTTCATGAGAAGGAGATGAAATTTTAGACATACGAATAATTTTGAAAGGGATATGGGAACGGAGGTAGATGGCGACTCCGCCACCTACCACCCCAGAGCCGCCGCCAGGGCGGTCATTACGAATGAGTTGGAAGCCAGGTAACGAGTAAGAAGTTGAAGGATGACAGGGTTTAAACCAGGATTCGGCTACTAGTAAGGCATCGATATGTTTACTATCAAAGGAAGATAAGAGTTCTGTATAATGGCCTGGAATACTTTGAGCATTAATATAAACAAACTAATAAAATAAATATTTTAGGGGACTCCTATTGTTGTAAACGTGATATTGATAACGACAACAGGTAGAAGGTTGAAATATTCACAGAATATTTAGTTATATATTCACTTTAAAAATAAATATTTAAATAAAAATAAGATTTATATTTAAGGGGGACTCCCATACAACAGACATGATTTTAATGCCGTTTTTATAGATAACAAGCTTTCGCCCGCGGCTCCACCCGCGTCAATGTCGGTCCCTCGGGAATAGTACTTTTTCCCGGGATGAAAGGTAGCCTATGTCCTTCTCCGTACTCCAGGGAACTTGTATGCAAAATTCATGATGATGGGTTCAGTAGTTATGGCGTGAAAGCGTAACAAACAAACAAACAAACAAACTCACTTTCGCATTTATAATATTAGTAAGGAGTAACGATGGTACGGAACCCTAAGTGCGCGAGTCCGACTCGCACTTGGCTGTTTTTTTCAATCGCTTCCTTTACTACCATGTTGGAAACAATAAAGTCAAAAAGACAAAGATTTTCACTAAAAATAAATAATAATAAATAAATATATACGGACAAATCACACAGATTGAGCTAGCTCCAAAGTAAGTTCGAGACTTGTGTTATGGGATACTAACTCAACGATACTATATTTTTTAACAAATACATATATAGATAAACATCCAAGACCCAGGTCAATCTGAAAAATTTAGTTTTGCATCATGACTCTACCAGGGATCGAACCCGGGTACCCTCGTGTCGCAGGCTGGCATATTGACCACTGCGCCACGAAGCTCGCTAAAGCTCGCGTATATACATACATACATATACCTATACACGCGAAAGACATTACCCTCCTTCTGGGTAGGTCAGTTAAGTAAAATAAGTAGTAACTGACATAAACCAAGTACCAGGACACTATTTGTCACTTAAGTACTACCTAAATCCGTAAAAGGTGCCAAGACCTAAAATACAGAGACCTAAGTGACCTGAATATAGAACAGGTACGTCACTTCCGCGCCGAGGCAACGACCTGCCATCGATACGGGGGCAACGACCCGGGAACGGGTGGTTTCGCAAACATTAAGTAGGTAGTATTATACAAGTTAGCTTTTCCAGGAAGAACATTTACTGGTGGGTTATATAATGTCTCGGTTTCAGACTTGGTTATTGATATTGATAAGATTTTCTCTTATTTCAGCGTTTTTGCTGATCCTGGACAGTTTTAACCTATTCGCTCTTGGCATATGCCAATATACAAGGTCCATTTAAATACATTGGGTCGCGGGTTCGATTCCCACCGGAAGCATACTTTGTTTAGTTGTTTCCAGTTTGGTCAGGACATTGCAGGCTTGAATCACCTGATTGTCTGATAATAAAGATGATTCCGTGCTTCGGAAGGCACGTTAAGCCGGTGGTCCCAGCTGCCATCTGGTAGTCGTTAAAGGAACTACGTCAGAGGCGGTTCCGAAGCACTCTGACATCAGGGTGTACATGGTCGATTGACCGTGACATCTACTCGAATCAAAATTTATATAGGCAATTCCCATTACAATGAACGTGAAACATAAATAAATTGGTTGGTGTAAAGTCGGTTTATGGACAACTAGCGGGCCATCCCGGCCTCGCACGGGAAGATATAGGTATTTAAATAGCCTATGTTCATCAAGGATAATGTAAGATTCTAATGGAGAAAGAATGTTGCAAATCTGTTCAATAGTACCAGAGCCTATTCGATGCAAACAAACAATCAAATCTTTCCTTTTTATAATCCTTACTTCCTTACTAATAATAATAATATAATATATATAATATATATATACTATATATAATATTATAAATGCGAAAGTGAGTTTGTTTGTTCGTTTGTTTGTTTGTTTGTTTATTTGTTTGTTTGTTTGTTTGTTTGTTACGCTTTCACGCCGTAACTACTGAACCGATCATCATGAAATTTTGCATACAAGTTCCCTGGAGTACGGAGAAGGACATAGGCTACCTTTTATCCCGGGAAAAAGTAATATTCCCGAGGGATCGACATTGACGCGGGTGGAGCCGCGGGCGAAAGCTAGTATAAAATAAATATAAGCAATTACAATGAATGTGAAACATAAATAAATTGGTTGTGTGTAAAGTCGGTTCATGGACAACTAGCGGGCCGTCCTGGCCTCGCACGGGAAGATATAGGTATTTAAATAGCCTATGTTCATCAGGGATAATGTAGGATTCTAATGGAGAAAGAATTTTGAAAATCGGTCCTGTAGTTTCATAGCCTATTCGATGCAAACAAACAATCAAATCTTTCCTTTTTATAATAGGTATATAAAATAAAATAAAAATTATAAAGTATAGAAGTATAGACATAGATACTGACTGACTAGCTCCGTGGCGCAGCGGTCAACACGCCAGCCTGCGACACGGAGTGACCGGGTTCGATCCCCGGCCAGGTCAAGATGGAAAATCATCTTTTTCAGATTGGCCTGGGTCTTGGATGTTTATCTATATATGTATTTGTTATAAAATATAGTATCGTTGAGTTAGTATCCCATAACACAAGCCTCGAACTTACTTTGGGGCTAGCTCAATTTGTGTGATTTGTCCGTATATATTTATTTATAGAGATAATTTTACGTGATAGATAACCGTCGAGAGATACATGTGTCACAAGCCGAACGCTTAAGCCGATCGTGCCTCTCTATCGCTTGTTCCGCGCTCTCACTTGCACACGGAACGTGACACCTTTTTGTGCGTGCTGTCGGCGTTTATCGATTTATAGGACGTGTTCACGTCAGCAAAGGTTATACTACGTTGCATAGTGTCTACTGTCGTATAGATAACTAGCTATCGCCTGCGGCTCCGCCCGCGTTAATGTCAATCCCTCGGAAATAGTACTTTTTCCCGGGATAAAAGGTAGCCTATGTCCTTCTCTGTACTCCAGAGAACTTGTATGCAAAATTTCATGATGATCGGTTCAGTAGTTACGGCGTGAAAGCGTAACAAACAAACAAACAAACAAACAAACTCACTTTCCCATTTATAATATTAGTTAGGATTAGGATTAGGATTAGGATGGTGCGCGAGGCCGACTCGCACTTAGCCGATTTGTTAAATGTATGTCGAGGGTAAAATTTCATCTGGTATTTTCATTCTGCTGATGAAACCTTTTGAAAATGCAATATTGTCTGCTGTCAACACGCACACAATAAATTAAAATTTTAAAACCACGTGAGGCGTGTGAAGCTTGCAGTATATTGGATGCACAGCTTTATATTAAAACGTTTTTCATTTCAATCAGGTAACGTGTATTTTTACCTGACTCATCATTTCGAGTAGGTGTCACGGTCAATCGACCATGCACACCCTGGTGTCAAAGTTCTTCAGAACCGCCTCTCGGCCTCTGACGTGGTTCCTTTAACGACTAACAGATGGCAGCCGGGAGCACCGGCTTAACGTGCCTTCCAAAACACGGAATCATCTTTATTATCAGACAGTCAGGTGATTATTGGTGTGGTAGCCAGGGGTGTCATACTATACTGCCTGTCCGGTGGTATATTGAGTGTGGCATTCGGGTACGCGTTCCCGGCTTCCCTAGCTGTTACTAACTCTCTCCTTATAGCTTCCGAGTTAGTAGCATCATTTCACCTTCATCATGTCTAAAATCCAAGTAATCCAGTCCGTATTTATCTTATGATCCCATTATATATTATTTCCCTTTTTCCTATTCCGCCAATCCAAGGTCTGCCGTGCTGAGGGATGCATGATTAGGGGCGAGCCTAATACAAAGCGTGCCATTTTTGCCCTGGGACCGGGCGACCCCAGACTAAGGCTAGCCTTTACCCGGTACAAGGGGCACTGCCGGGTGCGACAGTTTATCCCCTACACTCGTGGGAACGCAATGATTTTTAAATATTCAAATCTATATGGCGGCGATGCGGTTCGCAACCCATCACGTCTCGTTTCCCGTGGGCGCGAAAAGCGGGCTGCGGAAAGCCGCTTTGCTACTTTGAATGTCAGAGTAGGGATGAATGGTAAAGTGGAAGAAGTTTGTCAGATGATGGATGAACGAATGATTGATGTTCTTTGTGTGAATCAGACGAAACGGAAAGGATGTGGAACCACAAATTGTGGGTTATTTATTTTATATTGGTCTGGTGTACCAGATACCAGTAAAGGCCGTGAAGGAGTCGGACTCATCCTTTCCAAACGAATGGTAGATTGTGTGACTGAGTGTCAGTTTGTAAATTCGAGGCTTGTTTGGGTAAGAATAAAAGTTGGATTAAATAGGTTGTTTGTGTTAGGAGTGTATGCGCCTACGGAAGGTACGAGCAAAAGGAACAAAGAGGAAAGATAGGAGTTTCGGAATAATGTGAGAGAGGTATTAGGTAGTTGTAAGGAAAATGAAAAGCTAGTTGTTACGAAATTTTGCTGGGTAGGAATAAAACGCTATGGTTTTGAAAGCGTATTAGGTTCATTTGGGGATGAAAGGGAGAATGAAAACGGGAAAAGTTTGCTTGAAATATGTTTGGAAAGGAATCTTTGTGGGACGAACACTATGTTACAACACAAAATGATTCACACATATACGAGAGAAGAGAATGGATCAAAGAGTATGATTGATTTTGTGATAGTGGATGAAAGACTGAGAAAGAATGTGTTTGATACGAGGTCGTACCGTGGTACAGGAATTCATACAGACCATTATTTGGTAATTTGTAAAGCCAGAAATATTTTACAGCGATGGCGGCACCGTAAATTGGAACCGTCAAATAAAGTAGAAAGAATTAAAGTGGAAAGATTGCAAGATGAGGGAGCGAAAGAAGAATACAAGAAAATGTTAGTAAAAAGTTTTGAAAAGATAGACGAACAACGGGAGATAGAAGAGGTATGGAATATTTTAAAACAAGGAATAATTGATACATCTTTGGAAGTGTGTGGTGTATCAAAAAGAAGGAAAGGTACGCAGTTAAAGAATGTATGGTGGGATAGAGAGGTACAAGATGCCGTGTGTAGAAAGAAAAAAGCATGGAAGGATTGGCTTGCTCTAGAAACTGTACAAGCGGCGACTGATGATGATGTGCGTGCTGCTAAAGAGGTTTATAAGAAGATGAATGTGTGTGTAAAAGAAATTGTAAAAGAGAAGAAGGATAAGCAAAAAGATGATTTTGATAGAAGGTTGTCGCAAGATTATAAGAGCAATGTCAAATATTTTTGGAAATGTATAGAGGAAAAGACACAAAATCTGAGCCCTATAAGATTAGAGATGAGAATGAAAGAATATTAATGAATCAAAAAGATGTTTTAGAAAGATGGAAAGAGTATTTTGAGGGATTATTTGAAAGAGATCAACAAAGGGTGTCGACTGTAGAGAATGAAATGCAAGAGAATGATGAAAATGAAGATGATGATGAAATTAAAATAGAAGAAGTTGTGGAAGCGATAATTTGTATGAAAGCTGGAAAGGCTGGGGCTATGACAGGATTACTGCCGAAATGCTAAAGGCTGGACAGGGCATCGTGGCTAGTCAGCTGTGTAGTCTTTTTAATATGTGTTTTAAAAAAGGTATGGTCCCCATAAATTGGTGTAAAGCCATTATAGTGCCGCTTTATAAAGGATAAGGCTCACAGCAAGACTGCAAGAATTACCGAGGCATTAGTCTTCTTAGTGTGGTTGTCAAACTGTATGCAAAGATATTGATTGAAAGGGTGATGAAAGATACGGATGATAAGATATGGGATGTGCAAGCGGGATTCAGAAAGGGAATGGGATGTACAGATCAGGTCTTTTCCATGCGATGCATTTTGGAGAAATTTTTGGCCAAAGGTCAAAAAGTGTACTGCGTATTCGTGGATTTGGAAAAGGCCTATGACGGAGTGATAAGGAAAGAATTGTGGTCGACGCTGTCTGCATATGGATTGAACAGCTGTCTTATCCAGGCGCTGAAATCTCTTTATAAGGATTCCAGTACCTGTGTAAGAATTAACGCGGACTACACAGACTGGTTTGACATTGACAAAGGTGTCAGACAGGGATGTGTAGCTTCGCCATGGCTGTTCAATTTATTTATGGACAGTTGCTTAAAAGATCTGAAAGAAAATGAATGTTGTTTAAGAATGAAAGAGTTACTTATCAAATGCCTCCTCTATGCCGATGACCAGGTAATACTTGCATCGTCTGAGGAGGATTTACAGAGGATGGTAACATGTATAAATGATGCATTTAAAAGAAAGGGTATGAAATTAAATGTGAGTAAGACGAACGTGATAGTTTTTGAAAGGGATGAAAGTTTTACAGTATGTAATATTGTTATAGATGGAGAAAGAGTGGAACAAGTGAAAGAGTTTGTTTATTTAGGATGTGTGTTTACTAGAGCTGGAAGGCACGAAAGGGATATAGAAAGAAGAGTGGCTGCTGGTAATCGAGTGAATGGAGCATTGCATTCATTTATGAACAGTAGGAAGGTGTCCAACAAGGCACGTCTTGCTGTTCATCAGGAAGTGTTGTTGCCCACACTTATGTATGGAAGTGAAAGTTGTGTTTGGCAGAAAAAGCATAAAAGTAGAATAAATGCGGTAGAAATGCGTGCGCTTAGGAGTATGTGTGGTGTAAATTTGAGAGATCGGGTGAAAAATGACGTAGTGCGACAGCGATGTGGAGTGAAAGAGGATGTAGTGACAAAAATCGAAAATGGAATGTTAAGGTGGTTTGGACATGTAGAAAAGATGGATGAAAGAAGACTTACAAAGAAGTTTTATACTTTAGATGTTACTAGAAGAGTTGGTCAGGGCCGGCCTCGACGCACATACCGTGACCAGATTACGGACGTTCTTGCCAAAGGGCAAGTTAGGAGTACCCGAAACCGACGAGCATGCATAAAGAGAGAGATGGATGTAGACGAAGCGAGAGAGGTTTGTAAAGATCGTAGCAAGTGGAGGTCCCTAGTCTCTGCCTACCCCCATGGGAAACAGGCGTTATAGGATGTATGTATATATGTATGTATGTCAGGTGATTCAAGCCTGCAATGTCCTAACCAAACTGGAAACAACTAAACAAAGTATGCTTCCGGTGGGAATCGAACCCACGACCCCCGGGTCAACAGGCGAACGCCTTAACCACTGGACCACGGAGGCTGTTTACTGTGAACTAGGACGAAGGATTATGTTTTTCGAGTGAAATAGACTTTATTTCAATATTCCTCCCCAACCCGTCTGGCCAGCGTGGAGAGTGTAGGCCAAGTCCTCTGGCTGCTCTGGCCAAGTATGGCCCTAGTAGTACAGAGAGGGTCGTGCTCCTGTAGTGGAGACTAAAAAGGACCTGATGATGATGATGATTTATTTATCGTAACCCGATATAGAAACAAAAATACGACAAGAACGTATCTTCAATGGCAAAGTATCGGAAATATGACATTCGCGGAAAATGAGGCAATAAAATATAGAGCGGTAGTTATGAGCAATAAAACCGAATTTTAGTGTTCGGTTAACTTCCCAAAAGAGTAGAAAACACGTAGATAACTTAGATTTATGTATTATGTACTAAAAACGGGTCACTCGCGTGCTATTTCGTCGGAATTGCCGACTATAGTTTCAAACTCGTCAGATACCATTTTCAAGGCGAGTACGGAACGCGCCGCGGAGGGTCCCGAACTAACTACTCTCGACGCACCGTTTTTAGGGTTCTGTACCCAAAGGGTAAAAACGGCCGGACTCTATTAATATCGCTATAACAACAAATACAAAAAATTTAATGAATAAATATTTAAGGGCGCCCTCATACAACAAACGTGATTTATTTGATTATTTTTGCTCGATATTGATAATGGCAACAGGTAGACGCTTGAAATATCCACAGAATATTTAGTAATATATTCACTTTAAAAATAAATAATTGAATAGAAACGGTACGGAACCCTTCATGCGCTAGTCCGACTCGCACTTGGCCGGTGATTAGT
This sequence comes from Elegia similella, assembly GCA_947532085.1. Classification (NCBI taxonomy): domain Eukaryota; kingdom Metazoa; phylum Arthropoda; class Insecta; order Lepidoptera; family Pyralidae; genus Elegia; species Elegia similella. Next base: position 2,906,602 of record OX383939.1, read on the forward strand.
TACAAAAGAAAGTTTATTTTTAACTAGCTTTCGCCCGCGGCTCCGCCCGCGTCGATGTCGATCCCTCGGGAATAGTACTTTTTCCCGGGATAAAAGGTAAACTATGTCCTTCTCCATACTCCAGAAAAGTTGTATGCAAAATTTCATGATGATCGGTTCAGTAGTTACGGCGTGAAAGCGTAACAAACAAACAAATAAACTCACTTTTGCATTTATAATATAACTAGCTTTCGCCTGCGGCTCCGCCCGCGTCAATGTCGATCCCTCGCGAATAGTACTTTTTCCCGGGATAAAAGGTAGCCTATGTCCTTCCCCGTACTCCAGAGAACTTGTATGCAAAATTTCATGATGATCGGTTCAGTAGTTACGGCGTGAAAGCTAACAAACAAACAAACAAACAAACAAACAAACTCACTTTCGCATTTATAATATTAGTTAGGAATAGGATAAGTAAGGATAAGGATAAAAGTAAGGAAGTAAGGATAAGGATAAGGATTGTTATATTCTTTTCATCATCAGGTCTTTTTTAGTCTCCACTACAGGAGCACGACCCTCTCTGTACTACTAAAGCCATACTTGGCCAGAGCAGCCAGAGGACGTGGCCTACACTCTCCACGCTGGCCAGACGGGTTGGAGAGGTCTCTCAGATGTTTTTAGGCTTTGTTTAGCTTGCATTTCCTAAGTCGCCTTCTACGACATTCACGGGAAGACATGGAGTGGTCCTATTCTACTCTGCCGTACTCGGCAGAGTATAATAGGACCACGCCGTGTGGTACTCCATACGGCTGATTTTTTTTTTTTAATATTTAAATAAATAAATAATAAAGGAAAAATTACTTAAGCAAAATGACACAAACTTTTCAGTGAATTCGCATCCGGTACAATACTAGCGAGTCGCCATTGTAACTTAGTAGGAAATTATTGTTCTCTAACGAACGTCTCGAACAAGTTTCTTAATTTCCTTTTCAACAACAATTATTGTGAATTGGTGTCGTAATGCAATTTTGAAATTGTGACATATTTCTACGAACTGGCATGGTTGCGACTACTAACCCTAATATTATAAATGCGAAAGTGAGTTTGTTTGTTACGCTTTCACGCCTTTAGTACTAAACCGGTCATCATGAAATTATAACTACCTCTGGTCCAGTGGTTAAGGCGTTTGCCTGTAGACCGTGTGGGTTCGATTCCCACGGGAAGCATACTTTGTTTAGTTGTTTGGTTAGGACATTGCAGGCTCACAATCACCTGATTGTGTGATAATAAAGATGATTCCGTGCTTCGGAAGGCACGTTAAGCTGTTGGTCCCGGCTGCCATCTGGTAGTCGTTAAAGGAACCACGTCAGATGCCGAGAGGCGGTTGCGAAGAACTCTGACACCAGGGTGTGCATGGTCGATTGACCGTGGCATCTACTCAAAATGAATGAATGATCATGAAATTTTGCATACACGTTATTTGGGGTACGGAGAATTTTATCGTGAGAAAATGTCTTGTTCTCGTCTATACCTATACTGCGTGATTTTGAAGCTCTGAACTATACTAAATATACATAATTGCAAGAAAAAAAAAGGGTGAAAAAAACAGAAATATAATTGACCTTCCATAGAAATTCGTTCAGCTGATCGGCTACTTTGTATGGGAAGCCAAAATTTTTTTTTCGTTCTTTTAGCTTTTGTCTTGCAATTCTATAATGAATTAGGGATTCTGTTTCCAGGATTTCAATTAGTTCAGAGACTCAAAATTACGCGGTGTAGTTTGGTTTAACGGTGTTTTACAAAATGTCCTTTGTTTGGTGGGTATAAAATAAAAATTAAATACCTATTGACTAGCTCCGTGGCGCAGCGGTCAACACGCCAGCCTGCGACACGGAGTGACCGGGTTCGATCCCCGGCCAGTTCAAGATTGAAAATGATCTTTTTCAGATTGGCCTGGGTCTTGGATGTGTATCTATATATGTATTTGTTATAAAATATAGTATCGCTGAGTTAGTATCCCATAACACAAGTCTCGAACTTACCTTGGGGCTAGCTCAATCTGTGTGATTTGTCCGTATATATTTATTTATATTTATATTTACCTATATCTAACCAAAGCCAGGGTAGGCCACTAGATTAAAAATATTTTTCTGATTAAAACTAATGTGAGATATAAGGATTCAGTGTGGTTCGGGACATCGGGCGCGCGTCCTGGATCCACATTCGCCTTGAGGAAGGCCTCCGTATGAGGTCGAAACATGTCGGCCAGTAGCTGACTTCGTACGTGAGTAAACCATTGTTACATATTTTAATAATTTTATTCTGTATCCTATTCTTATAAACCGTCCGTATGAGGTCGAAACATGTCGGCCAGTAGCTGACTTCGTACGTGAGTAAACCATTGTTACATATTTTAATAATTTTATTCTGTATCCTATTCTTATAAACCGTCCGTATGAGGTCGAAACATGTCGGCCAGTAGCTGACTTCGTACGTGAGTAAACCATTGTTACATATTTTAATAATTTTATTCTGTATCCTATTCTTATAAACCGTCCGTATGAGGTCGAAACATGTCGGCCAGTAGCTGACTTCGGACGTGAGTAAACCATTGTTACATATTTTAATAATTTTATTCTGTATCCTATTCTTATAAACTACATACATACAATTTTTTTTTTTACAATAAAGTCTTAAGGAACTCAAACATGAACCGTTGCTTAAAATATGTAATATTTTATTCTGTTTTTTTTTTATTCTTACTCTTTTAGTATGTCCATCGCCCTATGTATTATTTTTGTAAATATATATATTGATAAGGTAGTTATATGACCTATATAGACCTATATTACCATTGTAACTCTCCCTTATAAATACATATAATAAAAGAGTAAAAAAATATGTCTGTACATTGAATATATTTACAAAAAAAATATACACGGTGAAATTTTGATCGTTCTGAACTCTTAAAGGGGTGATTCACCCCTTTAAGAGTTCAGAACCTTTAAGATTTCATCGTGCACCTATTGGGCGATGGCGAAATACTAAAAGAGTAAGAATTTAAAAAAAAACTGTCTATTTTTCTGTTTGTTTGTCTGTTTATACACGCTAATCTCCGGAAATACTGGACATATTCGAATGAAACTTTTCTAATTTAAAATCATTGTATAGCTATCAAGCCTGAGCAACATATAGGGTATAATTTATTTTGAAAACTGGAACACCTGATGCAGAACTATAACGGTCCAGCTAAACTATAAGAAACATAAAAATTACGCCTTAACAAAAGTTGTTTAGCCTAATGAGCATTTTCTGCGGAGTCAGAAAGTCCACACGAACAAAGTCGCAGGCATCAGCTAGTATGCAATAAAGTCAAGTTTTCAGGGAATTCTTAGCCAGTACAATGTACGACGCTATTATAAGAAAAGCAGCGCGCCATTATAAGCTAGTATTAAATTTATTTTGTTCCGTATTATAATAACGAATGCTTCGATCAAATATAATGGTAGATACACGATTCGCGCTCGAAAACTGGCAAAGGCAAAACAGCGCTCTAATCAAGTTTCGGAGTTGTTTTGTCCACAGTTTCAATAAACTGCGCTAGCACTCCCACGTCTCGCGATGACAAAGGTACAGCAAAAAGATGCAAAAACTACGCAATAAAAGTGAAAAAAAAGTTAGAGTTACACTTTCAGTATGTACAGTTTTTGTCGTTGTTTATAAGTATGCATAGTGTTTCGACTCGGGGACATTATTACGGCTTCATTTTGTATGAGACTGTGTATCTACCACTATATTTGATCGAAGAACGAATATCTTGAACAAGTTTTCTCATTTCCTTCTCAATAACAATTGTTGTAAACTGCCGTCGGAGTGTTAATATCTTTTGACATTTAAGGCGCTGTATCCCTTAACCGTTTGTAGCGGACATCGCACGATATATTACATACTCGTGTCATACCTGTCATCAGTCTCAGTTCAAACCTGTGTCTGCGATTTCCGTGTTAATTTTCACTTTTAATTTAATAATTCGATAAGTATTTTTTTAGGTATCCACCTTGCTCATTTATTTAAACTTTTTATAGACTTATAGAAGTTAGCAGTTGTCACTGAAAATACCAAGTAATTTGCGACGAAACTTTTTCTGAATATAGCTTTTTTGCTATTTTATTTTGCTTTTCTTTAGGTTTTAAATATTTTTTTGAAAATATTTTGAGGTATCCATTTATTTTGATTCTTTGAACTGTATTTCATATTTTTTTCATGCTAGAATTCCATGAGAAATAAGGCTAACTGCGCGACGAAAAAATAGACGTTTTACGGTATTCTTCTAATGCACAGCGCCTTAACTGCGTATTAAAAGTAACTTTTATCCGTGCTTCGCTCGCGTGCTATTTAAATCCACACTGTTGTTTATTTCCATGTGTGTAAGTGGCCAACACTGGTGTCAGATTTTTTTAAGCTGCCTAAAGGCATCTGACATAGCTCAACGACTGCCATCAATTATGCCAGCCGGGATATACGTGCCTTCCGAAGCACGGAAGAGCTCCAGAATTGTATCTCTTGCGGTCACCCATCACAGTGGGGACTGCGCCCAGAGTTGCTTAACTTACATAAGCGCTATTATTGCTCACAACCAATGGGCCATCGGGTTCATGTAAGGTCGGTTAAAAAGATTAAAAATATACGCGTCGAATAACAATTCGACGCGTATATTTTTAATCTTTTTGATCTTTTTAATCTTTTTTTTTAACTTGTTCTCTACAACGGTTAACAAAAGAAATAATAAAGTTCTTGTGATTCTTGAAAACGGCAGCCAACTTAAACCATTAGTGCAATTAATCTCACTTGTAAAGTCTTATTGAATTAAGTTTTTAGCTCCCAGCGGCACATTATGAGCTAATTGTAAGTGGAACATTCTAACAGGAAATTATATTGCGATATTAAAATATAGGTATATAGTATACACATGGTGAAATTTTGATTATTTTGGACCCTTAAGGGGTGACTCAGACCATCAATATGAACAACTTTTTCTATGGGAACAACGCTGGGAACTCAAAAAAAATTTCGCGATTTCCATACAAACATGGGCCTAAGAATAATATGGACCGGGCGTGAGGAACGTCAAAGTGAAGCAAACTTTGGTTACATGTGTGCAGTATAGGGTGACCAATGTCAGCAAAAATTACCCAATAATTAGGGTAAATAAATTGTGAGTGGTACTGATGCCTAGTAGCACTAATATTATTTATATTTTTTTTTACAAAACGTAACATCTGTATCAGAGAAGTATTATGAATTTAGACATAATGATCCAGAAGGGCAACTGTGAATCAATCTCATCTTTGAGCGACCTTAGACGTTTTGGGGAACTCGATAAAAGGAATAAAAGAACGAAATTATAGATAACATTTTTATTTTACTGTGTTTTAAGTTAATAAATAACAATACATATAATTTTACCTACAGAAAAACAAGCCCTCGAAGCCCTATATTGGTGGTAAATTTTAAAATTACTTTTTTTATAGTTTTGCAGATTTATAGATTCAGTAGTTCTATAGATTATTAGTGTCATCAATAAATCAACAATATCAAATTCAGAAATTGTTCAAAGTTAAAATCTTTTATTCTGACGTCGACAAATGAGAATAAAATACTTTCACATTTACATATAAGTATAAAATATAAACATTGAATATCTCTATCTATAAAAAAAAAACCGCATCAAAGTCCTTTGCGTAGTTTTAAAAATCTAAGCATACATAGGGACAGACGGACACAGCGGGAAGCGACTTTGTTTTATACTATGATCCTGAAATTGACGCCACTTTTGTGATCTACACGCCAAAATACCTCGAAAATATCACCCCTGTTTTGCATCCCATGAAAATATGACTTATGTCGCTTTTGAGTTATTTTTGGGTGCATCACAAACAACACCTGTTTGTGATGCACCCAAAAATAACTCAAAAGCGACATAAGTCATATTTTCAAAAAATAGTGACAGTCATCTTGAATCCCAACACAAAATTGACGTCAGTTTTACCCTGAAATACTCCAAAAACGTCACCCAAGTCGAATTTCCTTAAATAGTGGTGATGGCCATCTTGAAAACTGAAAATGAGTTAATTTTTGTTAATATCCCAAAAAATTCCAAAAACGCCACTAAAGTTGACTTTAAATGAAAAGTAATGTCAGCCATCTTGGATTCCAAAATCATCTCACTTCATACATTTATCATCAACACATACATCGATTTTCCAAATTTAGTTCATAAATGATGGAGTTATGACGTAAAAATATGCAAAATGAAATACAACTGGAACTGCTCCTTTTTTTGAAGTCGAGTAAAAGTATTAATAAGAAACATACCTTTTCTGGGCACGCGAACTTAATCAACCGGCGATATGCTCCTCTTGTCATATAAAAATTGCTATTGTTAAAATGTTCGGAACAAACAAATGAATAATTTGATGGTACCCATGATGCATCCTTTCTATTTCTTCTAATAATATCGATCCATTGTTTTTTTACATAAGCATCAAGAATGCGGAACCTTAAAAAAAATAAACAAAATAAAATTTTATATTAAAAATAAAGAACAGGAATCTTGAAATCATATTCTGGCAACACCGACAGTCCGACTTAGCGCTGCGCTGTCACCGGGTCATCGACTTTAGCGGCGCAAAGAAAATTACAAAATCATATTAGTTTAATTTAAAATTGTAGTTGAAACGTGTGTTTAGGTTACCAACCAATTCGTACATACGAGTAACTGTGGTGTTGTGTGTGTAAAAAGTATAATTAAACCAAGAAAATATGCGATTGAGTGAAGTAATTACATAGTCTCGAAAACAACAAGAAGTTTGTACTTACCTATGATACGTGATACCGTCGGACATTTTGTGTAGTTTACTATAATTTTTACACTCTACAGCTCGGCATAATTTTATGTTTTTATGCTTATTTTCAACGAGTTTCAAAAGGCACACCAACTTCGCGGTAAGTACAAGTTTGACATTTCGTGAGTTTGACATTTCGACCGGGGAAAACCTGCATCCATTTGATTGCCGATGTGTGCGTGATTTTCGTGTCACGACACGTCTGCATACATTATGATTTGCTTCACTGCCACATTCTCAAGGCCCTATCCTGATTATTCTTAGATCCATGCATACAAAAGAGTCTCGCCTTCCGGCCAGTTTGTATGGGAATGTCGATTTTTTTTGAGTTCCCGGCACTGTTCCGTTAGGAAAAGTTGTTCATTTTGATGGTCTGAGTCACCCCTTTAAAGGTCCTAAACGATCAAAATTTCACCGTGTAGGTGTCCAACGCTGCGCTTGCCGGTACGGGGTTCACCATTCGAGCACCTTCCTGCCCCATCGGCCTTCGGTTCTGCGCGTTCAGTGCCCCGCCCATTGCCACTTTAAAGAGCTAATCCGCTGAGCTATGTCGGTGACCTTTTTTACGAATCTCCTTGTTTGTGATTCGATCTCGCAGAGAAACACCGAGCATAGCCCATTTCTCATCTCCATAGCTCTTTGAGCGACCTTGAGCTTTCTTTTGAGGCCCAAAGTAAGGGACAACGTTTCGGACCCGTAAGTCATAAAAATAAAATAAAATAAAATAAATAAATATATACGGACAAATCACACAGATTGAGCTATATCATATAGATACACATCCAAGACTCAGGCCAATCTGAAAAAGATCATTTTCCATCTTGACCTGGCCGGGGATCGAACCCGGTCACTCCGTGTCGCAGGCTGGCGTGTTGACCGCTGCGCCACGGAGCTAATCATCACAGTTACACACATTAAAGACTTTCGTCTTTAGGCACTGAGGTATTTTAACAACGAATTATAAATCGTTTGTTTAGAGCTATAAGAATGAAACTGGAAATGGATTCTGCATGTATTTAATCAAAAAGGTGCTGCGTTCCGACGCGAGCTAAATTACACCGTATCGCTAACTACATTGAGTTGATATTTCTTTGAATACCGATGTAGTGCGACATCTATATGTAAGTACGAGTACTTATGCTGTGACTAAGGGAAGTTATACAACTGCCTGCATCGAATACACGCTACGTGCTCCGCATTGCAGGACGATGACCTCGCCAGTGAAATTCTTCTTCTTCTGTCGTGTCAATGGTCCAAACGATTAAATGAATCTTGCCCAGAATGATGCAACCTTTACAGCCGCATCTGGATGTTTATCTATATATGTATTTGTTATAATTATATAGTATCGTTGAGTTAGTATCCCATAACACAAGTCTCGAACTTACCATGGGGCTAGCTCAATCTGTGTGATTTGTCCGTATATATTTATTTATTTATTTATCCGTGGCTTTCGCCAAGTCCTCTCTCGTACAAGAGGTGGGACATGCGAACTGAAAAGGCTATCAGTCCGTCAATATGAATTGACGGTCTGAGAGCCTCTTCAAGGTTATTTATTTCAACAGTATGCAAAAATACAAATATATGTTTCTTAACCCTTATCCTTACTAATATTATAAATGTAAAAGTGAGTTTGTTTGTTTGTTTGTTACGCTTTCACGCCGTAAATACTGAACCGTTCATCATGAAATTTTGCATACAAGTTCTCTGGAGTACGGAGAAGGACATAGGCTACCTTTTATCCCGGGAAAAAGTACTATTCCCGAGAGAAAGCTAGTATTTATATTTTTAAAAAATCTATTTGTAAGTCAGAAAAAAAAGCAAAAAAAGTGAATCTGTTTATATTTTTAACTGTAGATTTTAAGTTACATCTCTGCAAGCCTCTTCAAGGTTATTTATTTCAAGAGTATGCAAACATACAAATATGTGTTACTTAATTAAAAATTAAATAATAATTACAAATGAAATAGAAATTCCACCGTACGTTGTAACAGAAACTTCCTGCCACGTACGACTGAACTGTGGAATGAACTGCCTGCGGCGGTATTTCCGTATCGACGTTAGTACTATTGCTTATTCTGTGGTATCGATACGACATTGGAACCTTCAAAAACGAGTCTATGTTTTTGGTTGCGCCAAATAGTTCAAGCAAAATCTCACTAGAGGTCGTAACTGTCCTGGAGCCCCGATTCTAAAGTTTGACAAGCCTGCGCCTGACCTACGCCGAAAGAGGGTCGCCAGTAGCCTACTTAACGCCGTCGCGTGAGGTGATCTCCAGAGGTGACACGAACTGTCCTTCTGCCGCTTGTGACTTCATACGCTGTGAAGTTTGCTTGCCCGCTTAAAATCCGCAAGGCCGACTAAATTGGCCAGGGTGAAAGACCCACCGCTCATGATAAATAAACCATGAACCTTATATACGTGTGGATGGTGAATAAGTGAGAGTGTGCCGATTGTAGCTGTCGTAAGCTGATGCTGGTTTCCTGGTTTCCTGAGAGGCTGGTCTGCGCACTGGTAAGTCACTTTGGGGTCGGGATATCCTGAACAGATACGATTGTTGAAGAGATTTGCTTGAATTACGAACGGAATTTTTGGGTCCATATAGTATCCGCACCCGCTAAGAGACGCAGCACGCCGCGGCGTCTCCAGTTTTCTTAAAAGGCCGGCAACCATAGATTTAAAAAAAAATTGCTTCATACTTCTATGCCGGCATCACTTACCAGCGATCACTGCTGCCCATAGACTACTGCAATGTATGACTAGGTATTGCAGTAGTCTATAGGCAGCGGTGATTGCTGGTGATCGCTTACCATCAGGTGACCCGCTCGCTCGTTTGCCGCAATATGTCATAAAACAAAATCCAACGTGTCGCTGCGAAGCTGGAGTTTATATATACACCCAGTATATTGTCAACAAATCAATCTAGAAATCTATTATCTAAATAGTTTTTACACATGAGCTACAAACAGGGAATTCGATAACGTCGTCTCGACAAAGGCTCTTTTCTTTGTGAAGATTCCGTGTAATGAGATCTAGGCTGTATCTCTGCACAAAGGATAATATGTGATGAGATAGCATTGTGGCCGTGACAGTTTCTATCTAGAAAAATGTAGAAAAGCAGTGAGCAAATAAGGAATTCATTATGACGTAACTATGTTAGGATTTACATCTTAAGCGACGTAAGAAGCTTTTATTTAACTTGTCGTGTCGTGGGTTCGATTCCAACGGAAAGCATACTTTGTTTAGTTGTTTCCAGTTTGGTTAGGACATTGCAGGCTTGAATCACCTGATTGTCTGATAATAAAGATGATTCCGTGCTTCGAAAGGCACGTAAAGCCGGTGGTCCCGGCTGCCATCTGGTAGTCGTTAAAGGAACCACGTCAGAGGCTGAGAGGCGGTTCCGAAGAACTCTGACACCAGGGTGTGCATGGCCGTTTGACCGTGTCACGTACACGAAATGCTGATGATCCGATTTACACATGCATGCAAAATTCCAGCTCAATCGATAACCGGGGAGTTGATCTTATTCAACTTGCAAGATTTGATTACAGACAAACATCAGGACAGGTGAAACTAAATAAAAGCTTGTAATAAACCTATCTAATAGATATGCGTAAGCGACACACACATACAGCATGAGGAACCAAGGCGACTTGATATTCGATTATGATATTATTTAGTTTTTACTAAGAAAAATAAATAATTTTTAATTATACTCCTTTTGCCTCATCATCATCAGGTCTTTTTTAGTCTCCACTACAGGAGCACGACCCTCTCTGTACTACAGAGCCATACTTGGCCAGAGCAGTCAGAGGACTTGGCCTACACTCTCCACGCTGGCCAGACGGGTTGGAGAGGTCTCACAGATATTTATAAGCTTTGTTTAGATTGTATTTCCTAAATCGCCTTCTACGACATCCACGGAAAGACTTGGAGTGGTCCTATTCTACTCTGCCGGATACCACACGGCTACTTTATGCTTTTTACTTTTTTTTTTGCCTCATATTTTTTGCTTTTTTATCTCCCAAACGGAAACAGCTATTCATTTCATTTAGCTTCTGCAAGTCCCGTATGATAAAGTTTCGTTCACACTTGCAGGTAACTGTTACGGCTCACAGAGTCCCGGAGCGCTGCCGTTAGATTTATGGCTCTCTCGAGAGCCCATGTCTTTACTCTCTGTACTCGCTTTTAGTACTACGACTTTAGAGTGTCATAATTCAAATTTCTCAATGGTCAGGGGTGTCATCCTCAGCTATCTAACCGGTGGTATGGCATCTTCTTCTTCCTCACCTTATCCCTATTTGAGTGAGGTCGGGACAGCATGTGAGTATTTTCCATTTCGCTCTGTCTTATCGACCTTCCGAGCTGCTACTTGCTTTTCCTCCATTTATCCGTGTGCGAAGTATCCCAATACCTTTTCAATATCCAAAAAATGTTTACCCTTCCTCAGCTTTAAAACGCTTCCGATGGGCAGCAGCATCTGAAGCACAAGAAGCCAAAGAAACTACGCTTGCCAACCCACCTACTAAGCGTGGTGAACATGGCAATATGCTCTCATGGAATGAATAATCCTTAGAAGTTCCCTTTGTCCAGTTGTGGACTTCTTAATGCTAAAATGATGAACTGAATAATGAATATATATGCACATTGTACGAGTAGGATACATATATGCGTTTGCCACATGTGATAGTTGCATGGAAGCTCTCAAAGAAAATTCCGAACATTCTTTAGACCCCTACGAATAAGTTTAGAGTTTAGACCCCTTTTTTCTAATTCACTTTATAAACCAGCAGTTCTCTATCACCCAGTTGGTTGACTGGCAGAAAAAGCCACTGGCTTTAAGTCGGCCTTTACACTGTATTGTGTATAAAGTTAATTAAAATAAACGCATATTATCTGCGATAGTATAGTTTTCCTGCGTCAAAAATCCTTATCCTTATCCTTAGTAATATTATTAATATTAACTAATATTATAAATGCGAAAGTGAGTTTGTTTGTTTGTTTGTTACGCTTTCACGCCGTAACTACTGACCCGATCATCATGAAATTTTGCATACAAGTTGTCTGGAGTACGGAGAAGGACATAGGCTACCTTTTATCCCGGGGAATAAAGTACTATTCCCGAGGGATCGACATTGACGCGAGCGGAGCCGCGAGCGAAAACTAGTAATATAATAATTAGTACATTCTTTAGGTTATGGTATAGGACTGCAAACAAGCAAGCTAGTCATCTGATGGTGACCGATCAGCTCTGCCCATGAACAACTGCAACACCAGAGTGTAATAGGAGCGATGTTAGCCTTTCAAGGAGTTGGAGAAGGACATGGCGGGAGTAAATGGGGGAAGGAAAGGCCTCCAGCTCTCTCACTCACCGAACGAAGCATAGAATCGGTAAAGCTTCTGCTCAACCGTCGATTTTCTGTAATAGTGTGGTACTTCCCCGGACAATCCCGGCAAATTCACGCTACTGTGACCGTGTTTTTATAATGAAGTTGCAGTCAGTCGAACACTTTTGTCAAAATCTTTTGTGAGTTCCCAGCATTGGTCCAATAGGAAAAGTTGTTCATTTTGACTAAGTCGAGGGTAAATAACACGACAACTGACGAAGTAATTATATATTTTCAGGAAACTAGCCTCGAAATTGCACGTGGATTCTGTTCTAGTTCACCGAGGTCCACGGCACAGTTCGCTTGATTTATAGTCCTCTGGAGAGTCTCCTGTGCTTATGCACTGAATTGGCTTTTAGTAAGGCACTAGAAACTGTAGGACGTCTAAGACACAACACTCTAATAACTAGTAATGGTAGGTCTCCCTCACTCCCCGTATAGGTATCAAAAACAAACGTACGCGAGGCGACACCTTCGAAAGTGAAATTCGAACAAATCCGGTAGAAACGACACGCTTTTGGTCGTTTGTGTTCACCGACTTCAACGAATTTTGAATCGTATGTTTAGAGCTATAAGTATCAAATTGGGTTGCTGTAGGTATCTAAACCAAAAGGCGCTGCATTTTGACGCGAGCTAAATTACACCGTATCGCTAACTACATTGAGTTGTTATATCTTTGAATACCTTTGCAGAGTGCGTCTTCTGTACGTAAGTACGTACTAGTACTTATTGTGGTAGTGGTTCTGTGAGCTATAGCTGCAGGCAAGTGGGCGACCAATACTGTTGAAAAGAGTTCCTTTCGGCGTCTTCCTAAAAGGCGAAAAGGCCTTTTTTCTGAATCTTTGAATCTTGACTCTTAGTAAACCTCGCGACTCTCGAGTCTTTACCGTCAAACTCACAATAGCCCTAAGCGCCAGAGACCCCAATAACGCTGAAGTCTTTGCCAATTCCGTTATTTCGAAAAATGTCTTAAAACTGAATCTACAAAATAGTCTCCTTATAGAGAAGAACAATCGGACAGAGACATACGAACGATTTTTTTCCCCAGCTGAAACAGAAAATGCTTCGTTCGCGCTTTTTCACGTCAAGTTTTTCAATTGACTATTTCATCTCAAAAAATTGAAGATGAAAACACGTTTTGATAAAATTTTCTCGATAGAAATATGTTTTGAAAAATGGTCTTCGTTCGCAGAGTTTTTGTTATAGTAGCTCAAATGCGACGAATGAAATAATGATTTTTAGAATAAAAGATAGGTTATTAGTAATTCATCAAAATGTAAATATGAAAATACAATTAACCGGTCTTATTTTATATAAAATAGAAATAACGAATTTGGCGCTTACGTTTTTTTCTTTGAGCGACTCGAGACTATCTCCTATCTCATCATTCACGGGCTAAACCGCCAAGCGCTATCCCTTGCGCGCACTTGATCAGTCCTTTGCCGAGCGATGGTACCAAACATTTGAGGCCTCGTCATAACAAAGATTTTAAAGATTTAAGAGATGATGCAATTTTTGTATCAAATGCAAACGAATTCCACAGCCTACAGTTACATATAATGAAATTGAAAATATTAGGGAAGATAAAAAAGGAACTTTGGATGGGTAAGTAAAAATCTTCCTTCCAAAACTCACATTATATACCATTTTTCGTCAATGGAGCTAGTGTTCTAAACACGAAGATTCCAATTACTTACGAGGTAATAGGAAAGATAATATTTATCGGTGGCATCCGTAAATGTGGCATCATTTACCTCGTTTATAAAACATTTCGGCAGTTTGCAAAACGGAGCGTCGTTATATAAGTCTACCATCACACCTGCTTACTTTATATAGCAATCCCAGTCTCAATAATGTATTTCACCGTAGCGTTATTCGTAATACTTATCCGACCCGGGTACCAGAATACCATGGACGATAATTTTTTTCGACATTTTCAACGGATGTGTGAGAAATTGCTCATGAAACCACACTACAGTGAAAAGGTGGTGGTGGATAATATCTGGCGAGAGTATTACAGTTGGCGGGTGATCTCCGAAAAGTGCCAGATAACAGAGTTTAAGAAAACCACAACTCAGGTATCAATTTATGCGTATCCGGCAGAGTAGATTAGGGCCACTCCAAGTCTTCCCGTGGATGTCGTAGAAGGCGACTTAGCAAATACAAGTTAAACAAAGCTTATAAACATCTGTGAGACCTCTCCAATCCGTCTGGCCAGCGTGGAGAGTGTAGGCCAAGTCCTCTGTCTGCTCTGGCCAAGTATGGCTCTAGTAGCACAGAGAGGGTCATGCTCCTGCAGTGGAGACTAAGAAGGACCTGATGATGATTATGATGAAGATGATGACAAATATAAATGTAAATCTCTTTGTCACCTTTTCAGGATTAAACCAACCGATGTAGATGAAATTTGGACATTATCATCATTCCCACCATTAGAAGTCCATTGCTGAATAAATACCTCTTTCAAGGAATTTTCGTTCCATGAGGGATATTGCCATACTCACCACGCTTGGCAGGCGGGTTGGCGAGCGCAGTTTCTTTGGCTTCTTGTGCTTACCACGCTGCTGCCCATCGGAAGCATTTTTAAGCTGGATAGAAATGGAAAGGGTAGAAATTTGTTGAATTTGGACCAGGAATTAAGGTATTGGGATACTACCGAGCGCGCGTTCCCGATGCCACACACCTGTAAACACCGGACAGGCAGTCGAGGATTGACACCTCTTAACTAATCAATATTCTATTTATATTATTAATGTGCAAGTTGTTATGGATGTGAACATTTTTGTTACTCCTTTACGCAATAACTACTGAATAGATTTCGATTATACTTTACAATGTTGTAGCTGACCCTTCAGAATAGCACATTGGCTGTTAATTACGTGGGTGAAGTTCTGAGAAAAAGCTAGAATGTAGGTATCATTAATAGATCTTTTAAATAGCAACAAGAAAACATAAAAAGGGTTTATGGTTCATAATTTGTCCTAAACATTGTTTCGCATAATTTTACTAATATTTTTTTTAATACATGCTTGCTTAATTGCAACACCAGTGTGGGGCAGAAGCGTTGCTGCCCCAGAAGTTGGGGGGAGGAAATGGGGTGGTGAAAAGATGCTGGCTGTCTCACTTACCAAACGAAGCACAAAAGCGGTAAAGCAAACGTCGATTTTCTGTGAGAGTGTGGTACTTCCCCGGACGAGCCGGCCCATTCATGCTAATAGCAAAAATTAATTTCGCCGATAGCGTGCCTCCATTATTATGCATAACAATCGTTAAACTAATAATTTTAAGTAATAATATTTTGGCCAGCGTGGAGAGTGTAGGCCAAGTCCTCTGGCTGCTCTGGCCAAGTATGGTCCTAGTAGTACAGAGAGGGTCGTGCTCCTGTAGTGGAGACTAAAAAGGACCTGATGATGTATGATGTAATAATATTTTACGGCAAATAAATGGGTATCGACTTCAAATTATGCTAAATATGTTACAGATCATCCGTCGCTTTTCAAATGAAATGGCGGACTTCGTAAAAGAGCAGCCGGTTTGGGAGGCGGCCACAATGCTAGCGAAGAGCGGAAAGTATGAAATGCTGATGTTCCAAGACGAGGGGCCGCCGGGGAAATATAAGGCTATATTTAACCTCGGAAAATTTGGTATAATTATTAAGCATTCTTCATAAACGTTTAACCATGGACCTAAGAATAATATGGACCGGGCGTGAGGAACGTCAAAGTGAAGCAAACTTTGGTTACATGTGTGCAGTATAGGGTGACCATTGTCATCAAAAATTACCCAATAATTAGAGTAAATAAATTGTGAGTGGTACTGATGCCTAGTAGCACTAATATTATTTATATTTTTTTTACAATACGTAACATCTGTATCAGAGAAGTATTATGAATTTAGACATAATGATCCAGAAGGGCAACTGTGAATCAATCTCATCTTTGAGCGACCTTAGACGTTTTGGGGAACTCGATAAAAGGAATAAAAGAACGAAATTATAGATAACATTTTTATTTTACTGTGTTTTAAGTTAATAAATAACAATACATATAATTTTACTTACAGAAAAACAAACCCTCGAGGCCTTATATTGGTGGTAAATTTTAAAATTACTTTTTTATAATTTTGCAGATTTATAGATTCAGTAGTACTATAGATTATTAGTGTCATTAATAAATCAACAATATCAAATTCAGAAATTGTTCAAAGTTAAAATCTTTTATTCTGACGTCGACAAATGAGAATAAAATACTTTCACATTTACATATTAGTATAAAATATAAACATTGAATATCTCTATCTATAAAAAAACCGCATCAATGTCCTTTGCGTAGTTTTAAAAATCTAAGCATACATAGGGACAGACGGACACAGCGGGAAGCGACTTTGTTTTATAGTATGATCCCGAAATTAACGCCACTTTTGTGATCTGCACGCCAAAATACCTCGAAAATATCACCCCTGTTTTGCATCCCATAAGTTTTGTTTGTGATGCACCCAAAAATAACTCAAAAGCGACACATAAGTCATATTTTCAAAAAATTGTGACAGTCATCTTGAATCGCAACACAAAATTGACGTCAGTTTTACCCCAAAATACTCCGAAAACGTCACCCAAGTCGAATTTCCATAAATAATGGTGATGGCCATCTTGAAAACTGAAAATGACTTCATTTTTGTTGATATCCCAAAAAATTCCAAAAACGCCACTAAAGTTGACTTTAAATGAAAAGTAATGTCAGCCATCTTGGATTCCAAAGTCATCTCACTTCATACATTTATCATCAACACATACATCGATTTTCCAAATTTAGTTCATAAATGATGGAGTTATGACGAAAAAATATGCAAAATTAAATACAACTGGAACTGCTCCTTTTTTTGAAGTCGAGTAAAAGTATTAATAAGAAACATTCCTTTTCTGGGCACGCGAACTTAATCAACCGGCGATATGCTCCTTTTGTCATATAAATATTGCTATTTTTAAAATGTTCGGAACAAACAAATGAATAATTTGATGGTACCCATGATGCATCCTTTCTATTTCTTCTAATAATATCGATCCATTATTTTTTTACATAAGCTTCACGAATGGGGAACCTTAAAAAAAATAAACAAACTAAAATTTTATATTTAAAATAAAGAACAGGAATCTTGAAATCATATTCTGGCAACACCGACAGTCCGACTTTGCGCTGCGCTGTCACCGGGTCATTGACTTTTGCGGCGCAAAGAAAATTACAAAATCATATTAGTTTAATTTAAAATTGTAGTTGAAACGTGTGTTTAGGTTACCAACCAATTCGTACATACGAGTAACTGTGGTGTTGTGTGTGTAAATAGTATAATTAAACCAAGAAAATATGCGATTGAGTGTAATACTTACATAGTCTCGAAAACAACAAGAAGTTTGTACTTACCTATGATACGTGATACCGTCGGACTTTTTGTGTAGTTTACTATAATTTTTACACTCTTTTACCACACAGCTCGGCATTATTTTATGTTTTTATGCTTATATTCAACGAGTTTCAAAAGGCACACCAAATTCGCGGTAAGTACAAGTTTGACATTTCGTGAGTTTGACATTTCGGGGAAAACCTGCATCCATTTAAGTGCCGATGTGTGCGTGAGTTTCGTGTCACGACACGTCTGCATACATTGTGATTTGCTTCAATGCCACATTCTCAAGGTCCTATCCTGATTATTCTTAGATCCATGCGTTTAACATAAACTAAAAATAAAAATTATTACTAAATAAAAATATCATTTTTGAATACCTATTCGTAAATACTACAGACAACTGGGCTTGACGAAAAAAAAAATGAGTTTCCTTTCTAAGTATGGGGAACCCCCAAAATTTCTTGTTTTATTTTCAATTTTTGTGTAAAAATCTTAATGCAGTTCACAGATTTGAACAGTATAGTTCAGAAAAAAGTGGCTGTGACATATGGACGGACACACAGACATGACGAATCCATAATCAATCTAACTGATGTTGATACTGCGCGTTTGGTATATTTTAGTTACTTTCATAGTCTTATGTCGTATGGAATATTACTATGGGGAAACGCTGCAGATGTAAATACCATATTTGTTCTACAGAAACGCGCTATTAGATCAATATATAAATTAGGCGCCAGAGAATCTCTTAGAGAGTTATTCAAAAATATTAATATTCTGACACTCCCTTCACAGTATATCTTTTCTAATATTATGTTTGTGCGCCATAACATTCATTTATATAAAAAAAAAAACTGTGATATACATAGCAGAAACACTAGAAATAAAAATAAATTATTTACACCAGCATTGCGATTGCAAAAAACTATGGATTCTTTTTTGGGTCTTGGAGTACGCTTCTATAATAGAATTCCCGCAGAAATATTAGGTCTGCCATTAATTCAATTTAAAACGGCTGTCTAAAATCATTTACTTAAAAGGGCTTATTATTGTATAAAAGATTATTTATTCGATAAAAATGCTTGGTAATAATTTAAATGTATATTTTAATGTACTTAAATTTAATTTTTGTAAAATATATTGGTATATTCGAGCCCTTCAGGCACATAGAGACCAAGACTGGACTGAGTTTCTTTCGGCGTATTCTTCTCAGCAGTGGTCATTCCGAAACGCTAGTAGTTTTTCGATTTTACAAACATAAAAGAAAGAAAAATAAACAACAGAAACATATGACGTTCAAAAAGCGATACATGTATCCTACTTTGAATAAAAATTATTCATTTTCATTTTCATTTTCATTTCCATAAGTGTTCAGCTTTTTTGCCATTTGGCTACGGAGCCCTAAAAAAAATTGTATATAAAAGAGATACATGATATCTAAATATTAATAAAATTTCATTGCATTTATCTTTAAAAATTTCAATTCTGTATTTTAAACATGAAAATTTTTGTAGGTGACATATATGACTTCGCGCGCCATGACGTAAAATTCCAGGGGCTTGCCTTGAAACTGCTGCGACGTAACAAGTTCCTCGTGATGTTGGACTGCCGAGGCGGCCTGGGACACCTCTTGTGCAAAGCCAACGATACCGTCAACGAGGCAGAGGTGCTCTCTGTGGCGGAGAAAGTGGGCATAGGCAAGGGAAATCTTGGCTGTATTTCTTATTTGAAATCTTGATTACTTGATATATGCCGCCTAAATAATTGTCCGCCGATATTCTTTTGAAGAATTTACTCAGTCCATCAAAATCAACAACTTTTCTTTGAGACCAAAGGTGGGTACTCGAAATTATTTTCGTACAAATTACCGCACCGGACAAACACTTCTGTATAATAATGTCAATTATTTTGGGGTTCCCAGCATTAGTCCCATAGAAAAAGTTGTTCATTTTGACGCTGAATTGCCCCTTTTAGGGGCTCGGTAAGAATATTAAAGTTTTGTTTTAGATCAGATGTTTTCTTTTGTATACGTTCTGTTATTAGATACCAAAGATACTTGATCTTTGGTTACTATTATTATATTCTTGAATACTCGTTTAAATAGTTTTATCCCCCGATCGGAGGACCTGACCCAGGATATACTAAATATTGAATTTTTCGACCATGCCATTCCTTTTAAAAATCCTTAGTCTAGTTGTCATATTTTACTAAATTCTGTTGATTTTGGCTGCTTAAGGTGATTTCATTTTCACCAATTATAACTTAGAATTCATCTAAATTTAATTTCGAATCTTTTCATAAAACAATACATAATAATAAATTACAGTCGCTCGAACTAAAATAAAATACAATTCAAGTCATACACAAAAATAATTCAATTGAATACATAAGACAAAGAAAACTGCATTCAAAACACAACTGTATATCCGATGCGACAGATAGACAGAGACACCACAACAGGTGGAAGTTATCACACACCTCGTTTTGGTCGGTGGACGAAAGTCAAAAACCTACAATGTGCTAGTAACTTCTTCATCCTGAACTTGAAGATATTACAAAATAGTTATTATATTTCTTTTTCTAAATAAGAATAGGTTAAGGACTATTTTTGTAAGTTATGATGAATAGCATGAAGCGTAGAGTTGAAGTGGACGGGCAAGAAATACTATATGTTGATGAATTCATCCACTTGGGCCAGATAGTCTCCTTCAACAATCGGCAAGAAAAAGAAATTAACCGCTGCATAGAAAATGCTTGGAGGAGCTACTGGCCTATGACAGCGTTCTTGAAGATTGACCTTCCTATTAATCTAAAATGCAAAATCATCGACGTGTATCTTGTCTGTCCTTCCCTACTGTGGTTAGATGTGGTCACTGACCGAGGAACAGAAGTCTAGGCTCAGAGTATGCCAAAGAGCAATGGAGCGAAGTGTCCTAGGGCTGAAAAGGATAGAGATAGTTTCAAATGCCACATTTCGTTCTAAAACAGGTCTTGCCGATGTGGGACAAAAAACAGCTAAATTAAAGTGGGATTGGGCAGGCCATATCTGTGGAATTACTTCTGAAAAATGGGCTAACAAAATAAGAGCCTGATGATGGTCGACATCAAAGGGGAAGGTCTAGTAAGCGATGTGTGGTTGATCCGAAACTGTATTGGATAGAGACAAGGGAAGAAAATGGGGGAGATCATTGCCTGGGGGAGATCATTGCCCTACAGTGGGACAATATAGGCACAGGTATGGCACTCCATACAAACGGGACGACATAAATACCTAGTACTACTACAAACAAAATTTTACATCCGTGCACACGCTAATGTGTGAGTTAAAGAACCAAGGTTGACACCGAAAAATGAAATTGCCACCTAAAGTTCGACAAATTTGCGAGTATGTCTCTCAATTCTGAAAGATTTATGATAATATTAATTTATTTTTGTAGGTATGTATTTATTGACTTACCTAACAATACATCTCAATAATAAGTAAATAAACTTGCTAACAAACAAAGATGTATTCGTAGATCTCGCACACAATGCAACTGGCACAATCAAAACACCATGACGTATAAGATATATATTATACTAGCTGTTGCCCACGACTTCGTCCGCGACAGTTTCTGTTATTATGATTAATTAGTATAGATGAATAATTTTTCCCCGTTTTCAAAACATTTTTTATTGATGCTTCGCTCCTATTGGTCGCAGCGTGACGTTTTATAGCCTAAAGCCTTCCTCAATAAATGGACTATCCAACACAAAAATAATTCTCCAATTTGAACCTATTATTCCTGAGATAAGCGCGTTCAAACAAACAAACAATCAGACAAACACTTCAGCTTTATAATATTAGTATAGATTATATTTTAGATGTACGTACACATCAACAAGTAACTAGCACTTCACAAATAAGAGGTTATGTACTTTATCTTCTCTTCACCACTGGTTTATTAGTTATCTATTGATTCATTTACAATTAAAAGCACTAGATAATATCCTGTAATGTAATAAATTGCTCGTTTAGCGCTAAACTTTACGGCAAATGTGATAAAAATCGATAAAAAAAGGATAAAAACAAGACGCAGATAGACAGAGATTCACAGCACAGTATTTCATTGTAAAGCGTGTCGGTAACTTAATATTCGCATTTGACGTGCAACAAAACCTAACCCTGTTTCACAGCAACGCATCGCACTCCATTTACGGGGGAGAGGTGCGGCGATGCCTTGTTGCGGGGGACGCAGGGAGTTTCCGTTCTGTACGTTAGTACTTATATTAATTCTGTGATATAGGTTAGTAAAATAATTATACCTTAGATAGTGCGAAGTCTTAACCATTTATATACTGTCCTATTTTGGGTATTTTTTAGCATGTCAACATTAAAATTTCATCTGTCATCATTTTTTTTAATAACGGAGTGCTGTTGAAATGTCTCAAGTCCTATCATAAATTCATGTATGAATATAATTAGTTCATTTGTTATTATGTCATATATTACGCTCCTGTCTCAAGCACGTCGCGGGGACTATTTATTTTGCATGCAAATCGCGAACCCAGTTTGTGGCGTATTTACACAGTAGTCAAGAAACTGGGCCTGGAACGTATGCCTACTTGTTACGGAATTGTTTTTCTCCCATCCATTATTTCGTCTGCGAGAGAATATCAGAATATTCTCATAAGTTATATCGAATTAACTGACGCATAACCTACTGCCATAGACATACATATGTTTCTATCCAAAAAGACGTTAATAATAAGCTTGTTTTTTAAAAAAATTATGACCTTTTTAATCGTCTTTAAAAAAGGAGGAGGTTATTAATTCGATTTTATTATTTTAATGTTTGTTGGTTACCGCCTATTGCTGTCATTTAGGAACCGATTTAAACATTTTTTTTTGTTGAAAAAGATATTGGCCCCATTTAAATTTTATTAAAAAAAAAACCGACTTCACTATTCATAGTTCGATTGAAGTCGGTTTTTTTATATGAAAGATTATGATTTGTCATCTGTACTGATGATACTCATAGATTAAAAACAAAACCGATAGATTCTCTATCCCAAAAAATCCAAACTTGTGACATTTTAAACTCTCGTTCTGTATTTGTCTTGGTAAATGTCTAGTGTCAAAACGAGATGTCTAGTGTCAAAATGACAGTGACAGAACAAGATTTATGAACGATTTTAGTGAATATGTTCTAAATATTCACTAAAATCGTTTTATTGAATATGTTCTAAATAAATGGTTTTAAGTATTCGGGCGTATAAATGATTCATTACTATTACTGATCAAGTAAGATGTCAACAATAACTTACTTGATCAATAATAAGTAAGTTATTGATGTCAACAATAATAGTGTGTAATTTAAGTTAACGTTCACCAAATGGTATTTAAAATATCTTACGACGAATAAAATATTTGACTATTGACTATATAAGTACGAATCAAAGTGAATGACATGAAGGTCGGCCTAAAATTTAATAAATTTGATTTTTAAAATTTTGGGGGGCGGAAAAGTTTCATTAACCCCGGCACTAATTATTAAAATACGCCACTGCGCGCCAGCCCGCTTTTAAAATATGGATTTCATTTCTCTGATGGCAATAAAACGCTTCTGACGCAACTCGATGTCTTGTTTTGTTTTATTTACTTTCTGAGAACAAAGCCGTGACCATGATATTTGACTTACGTATATTACCCCTCCGTGATCCAGTGGTTAAGGCGTTTGCCTGTAGACCCGGAGATCGTGGGTTCGATTCCCACGGGAAGCATATTTTGTTTAGTTGCTTCCAGTTTGGTTAGGACATTGCAGGCTTGAATCACCTGATTGTCTGATAATAAAGATGATTCCGTGCTTCGGAAGGCACGTTAAGTCGTTGGTCCCGGCTGCCATCTGGTAGTCATTAAAGGAACCACGCCTGAGGCGCTTCCGAAGAACTCCAACACCAGGGTATGCATGGTCGATAGACAGTGTCACCTACACGAAATGATTATGATGACTTTAAACATTAAGGGGCCGTACTACCTCACACTGCTTTGCATGATTGACTGTTATATCAATAATAATTTAATACTCAAGTTGAAATAAAAATGCTGCAAAGTTCAGGACTAACTCTGGTAACTATATGACTCAAAAACACGATTGCGTAAAATTTTCTCGATAGAAAAAAATTGCAAAGTTGCCTCCAAATCACGTCTAATTTACTCGGTATATAGCATTATTCACCAAATACATTAAAATTAACCTTGAAACTTTTGATTATTATTGCATTACAGATAAGGCAGCCATCATATGTTTTTCTTTTTCGAATAACCCTTGAATATTCCTGAAAAACGAAAATATCCAAAGTAGCCAACGCGTTTAGACCATCCGCGTTTGTATCGCCACGCCGCCTCGCATATGGCGGGCTCTTAAAAAGAAACGACCAAGTGAGACTCAGTACTGAGGGTTCCACACAAAAAACTTTTTTGCTTGTTTTCCAAAAATAAAAATAAATCAGTAGCATCCTAACTAAAACCACATAGAAATATGTGACATACGATGTAGAAGAAGAAGTAGCATATTAAAAATAATAAAAAAGGAACCTTACTTGGTGCGCGTGTCGGACTCTCACTCGACCGGTTATTTTTAGTTAAAAAAATACAGGCGGGGTAGACAGAGCCCAGATCTTAACGACCTTATTGCCACGATTAGCATGTCTGTGGGGGGTCGAAAACGGAATCAAAATAGTGATGGGTTGCTAGCCGCATCGCCTATTCACATGATTCGTCTGATTTTCGCTTATTGCCTCGTTCGGCTTTAACGATCTGCGCGGGAAGAGAAGCAGCTGCTATATTCTACTTTTTTCTTTCTCTTACACTAGCATGGAAGATCAGCTAATATTTTCTTAGTATCAGATTTGTAAATTAATATTTAGGATATAAGTATATTCCTTAGTAGGTGTCCTTAAAATGGAGGGATTGAGTCTCGGATATCTGTCATGCATACAGCTTGTAAACGTACCCTCGACGTTCCCATAAAGGGGTGACTCAGACCATCAATATGAACAACTTTTCCTTTCGGACCAACGCTGGGAACTCAAAAAAATATTCGGCATTTCCATACAAAAGAGTTTTGCTTCCCGGCCAGTTAGGGAATGTCGAAGTTTCGCTTGCTAACCTCATATAGGTCAAAAGTTATTGCTCATACTTCCCTAGGTGCCAGGAAATAGTAGTGGCTCAGAAAGCAACTGCAATACTGAACTAATCTCCAGAGGATCATATATCAGCTGACAGCCAGAGCACAGCATAGCGAACTGTGCCAACTATATACTTTGTTACGTAACAATGTACCTAGCACTAAGGCCTGCCAACGACATACAAACATTCCGTTTGGTTAACTTGTTTAGTAAAGAAACTAAATTAAGAGAATCAAAATTGTTTAGTTTTTTTTTTTTCTTATAGGACGGTAAACGAGCAAGCGTGTCACCTGATGGTAAGTGATTACCGCTGCCCATAGACAACGGCAACACCAGAGTATTACAGGACCATTGCCGGCCTTTCAAGGAGTTGGGAGAGGACATGGGGGTTAATTAGGGGGAAAGGAAATAGGGGGTGGGGGGGGAGAATAGGCCTCCGGCTCTCTCACTCACCGAACGAAGCATGGAAGCGGTATAGCTTCTACTCAAACATCGATTTTCTATGAGATTAACACTTTTATTAATAATACTAAGTTTCTTATTTGTAGGTTTATACCATAATTTTTATTAAGTATTTTACAGAAGCATATCTCTTTACAAAGTCAATATGGGTGATTCAATATGGGTTCCTTTTCACTTTTTAAAGGCTCTGTGTCTGTCAAGATCAAGACCCTTTTTTTCTGGAGTAGGTATGCTTTATTTTTTGACGTGATAACGAGTTATAAATCGATGAATGCAGGCTGCACGCATGAAGAAGTGTCACGTTCCGTAAGCAAGTGTCCAAGGGAGAGCGCGGAACAAGCGAAAGAGACTCGACTTTATTGCTTGTTCGCGCTCTCGCTTGCACACGGAGAGCCACGATCGGCCTAACCGTTCGGATTGTGACGCATCTATCTCTCTTCCGCCGTTATCACGTAAAACTATCGTCCGTAAGCCGACTTTACAGACAATCATTTTTTTATAGCATGAGAAGTTCGATGGCCTAGTGGACGTAGTACATTGTTAGCGCTTACATGTAAAGCAATTCCAGGCAAGATCCCACTCACACACAAGTTTCTAACACTAACACCAGTGTTGGCCACAAATAACACAACAAATGGTTACGAGCGACGTACGCACGGTCTCTAGAGTTTCACAAATAACGAGGCGAATGATTTTAAAACAATTTGAATCGCGCTGAAAGTTTACAAACTCAGTATCTGCGGAGCTATTGTAGATACGTTTGTGTTCGGAATTTTAATTTCGCCAAACAATAGTCCGTGTAAAGCCTCTGTCTCACAGCCGCGTTGTTACCGACCGATATTATTGCCCACCCTCTTGCTAATTATTGCTTTTGGTTTTGTGATGTTTGGCCCTGTTAAGGATTTAGACGTTGTACTATAATCTGTCGCTTTCTGCTTGCGTCCTGCTTATATTTTCTTACCCATTCTCCCATTGAAATACTATAGTTTCTCCCTCTTATTCGAGTTTGTTTTTAGGGTTCCGTACCCAAAGGGTAAAAACGAGACCCTATTAATTCTGTCTGTCTGTCCGTCTGTCACCAGGCTGTATCTCATGAACCGTGATAGCTAGACAGTTGAAATTTTTACAGATAATTTATTTCTATTGCCGCTATAACAAAAAATACTAAAAAATAGAATAAAATGAATATTTAAGGGATAAACAAACGTGATTTTTTTGCTTGTTTTGCTCGATATTGATAACGGCAACAGGTAGACGTTCGAAATATTTACAGAATATTTAGTTGTATATTTACTTTATAAATAAATAATTAAATAAAAATAAAATTTATATAAAAGGGGGCTCCCATACAACAGACATGATTTTTTTTGCCGCTTAAATAGATATCGGTATGGAACCCTCCGTGCGCGAATCCGAATCGCACTTGGCTGGCCTTTTTTTCTATCTTCAACTACAGTGCTTCAGAGCCCAAAGGTTACTTTATCATCATATTTACAGCTGCAAGAAGTCCACTGCTGGATAAATCTCTCTCCCAAGGATTCTTCGTTCCATAGGATATTGCTAACTCACCATGTTTGGCAAGCGGGCTGTCAAGCGTAGTTTTTTAAGGCTTTTCTTGCTTCTGACTCTGCCCATCGGAAGCTGAGGAAGGATAGGAATTTGTTAGATTTGGGAAGGAATGAATGGATTGTCGACCCCGACATTTCCTTCATTCCTTTCCAAATCTTCTTACTTTTTTCCAGAGTCGGAGAAAAGCAAGAAGCAACTTGGGAAACCGGGTCATACTTGGAACCACTGGCTAAGCAGTGGTGGATGGCATCCTTGACCTTAAGACTCAAGGATTCCTTTGTTTGTAATGTAAAATTATTTGACCAAGTTGTATATATGTTATAGGAAATCTGTGAAAACCAAGAATTGTGTACAATTCCTAGGAAATCTATAGAATTCCTGGCTTATTTAGAAAATATATAAAATAATAATAATAATAATAACCCCCCCGTGGGGCCACCTTGTCGTGGTGGGGGGGCTTACGGGGAGAGAATAGTATAGTCCATCACAGGAGAATCTTAAAACAGCACCTGACCATCTAGGTACCTACTCTCCCTCAACCAACGGTCCCAACCCAATCTAGCGCATCACCAACCGTGCCTAAAGATGCATGGCCAAGGGGGAGCTTGGCTTTAAACGGTGGTCTCCCGATACCGGGCGCCCTCGGGATGTAAGTAGCCTTACCTCTGTACGCGGGGCTATGCAGAGTGTTGACTTGTATTTTTCCCTTGCTACTCGTGGGATTCAAGATGGAAGAAGTAAATAAAAAATATTTTTTAAGATCTCGCCCTATTAGGTCTCGAGATAATTTCAGCAATACTGCTGACCATAGAAGAGGAGTAGAAAGAAGTGAAGAAGGCTCACCGTCTTCGGTAAGCAGCCTATTTCCATCACCTGGGTCTTCAAAGCACAGCTTTTCACCATCATCTAGCCATACTCTAGGCTTGTCTCCAGCATCATCAATACATCAAGATCCAATAGATTTAATAAGGTCACCTTCAACTATAAGTAGTACGGTTACAGATGTTGTACGGGAGGCAGTTGCCATAAATCCCGCACCCACTGTAGCCCAAAAAAGCACGAGACGAAAATGGACATTAGAGATGAACACTTTCATATGGCGTGCATACCTTGAAATTACAAAACTAGAATCAGATTCAAGTCCATATCTTGAACAATTACATGATAGGTTTACTAGGAAATTTCCTTCAATTGATGTATCGCGACAAAGGCTAGGAGACCAAAGAAGAGCAATAATAAGAAGACAATTAATACCTCAGGATTTAATGAATAAAATAAAACGGGAAGTTGAGGACAGCCTTCAAGCACCCATTACACAGTCACAACAAACACGTACACCAATCACATCTACAACACAGTTAACACATAGTTCATCCACAAGAATGCGATGGTCAAACGACATAAATGAAAACATTATGAAAATATATTACAGAGTTACAAATCTAGAAAAAAACGCCACTGGATATCGCCAACAGTTATACTCACTCTTTGTCCAACAATACCCAGAACTATCAAACCTATCAGAACAGAGAATTGCCGATCAAAGAAGGGCTATCATTTTAAATAAATACATAACTGAAAATAGGTTACAAGAAATAAAATCAGAGATTGCTTTAGAATTACAGGAAGAAAACACAATAAATCCAAACTTAACTAACACATACTACAATATAATACCTAATGAAGCTGATATACTTCTTTCACCAAATACACCTAACACACAGCACTCAACATATAATTCACCTTTAACGACAGATACACATCAAATATCAGGCATTCATAATGAAGAACTAACATTAGTGGATGAAAATAATCACGTCAATAATATGAATAATATATCTTTAATCCCAGAAGAGACACAAAGAAAACTAGACGAAACGTTTATATTTGCATTAAACAAATTTAAAAACAGCAACCCAATTGATAGACCATACATACCTAAGCAAAAATCAACTAAAAATTTAGCTCTTTTAACTTATTACATAGATAATATTATCTTGCCAAACTACTTAGATTCAAATTTAGATTTTCATACACTTCACAAACTAATATACTGTTCAGCTTATACAGCAAGTACTTGCAACGGAGTTAAAATACGCGAAAACAATAGGACACGCTATACTCCGAAAAGGAAACCAGCATGGCAAGAAAGATTAGAGAGAAAAATTCTACAACATAGAAAAGATATAGGCAGGATAGTTCAATACATAAGGGGTAATAGAAGCAATGCTATATTATTTCATATTCAAGATATAAAAAGACGACACAATATACATGCACAGTATGAAAATCAAAACTCTACCCCACTTGAATATTTAGATACCCTCAAACAAAAATTAGCAGCAACATCTAGTAGGCTCAGAAGGTACAAAAAATGCACACTTAGAAAGACTCAGAATACATTATTTGTAAATAACGAAAAACAGTTTTATAGATCTTTGCACATACCAGAACCCAATTCAAACTTGCGCACTTTACCATCTGCTCAACAGTTCCATCAGTTTTGGTCAAATATTTGGGCGAACCCGGTACACCATAACACTAATTCAGAATGGCAAAGTATTGTAGATGTTAAAACTAAAGACTTGCCACAAATGCCTTTTGAAAGTATTCCTTTTGAAACTCTTGAGCGCGTAATAGCAAAGGTGCATAATTGGAAGGCACCGGGGTCTGATAACCTTCACAATTATTGGTACAAAAAACTTACAAACACGCATTTACACATTCATCGAGTGATCAATAGCTTCATCGCATCACCGACTACATTTCCTTCATTCATAACACATGGTACAACTTACATGATCCCAAAGGATGGAGCAGCGTCAGACCCTGCAAAATATAGGCCCATCACTTGCCTCCAAACATTCTACAAAATCCTTACAGCCTGTGTCAGTGAAATAATCTATAAACATTTAGATCAACACAATATTTTAGCGGAGGAACAAAAAGGTAGCCGGAAATATAGCCAAGGCTGTAAGGAACAGCTGATAATAGATGCTGTTGTTATGAAGCACGCTCAAGTTATGAAAAGAGACATACATACGATGTTCATCGATTACCGTAAGGCATTCGATTCCGTTCCGCACAGTTGGCTAATAGATGTTCTAAAACTTTACAAAATCAACAGTACGATTGTGGATTTCTTTAGTACCACAATGATTAACTGGAAAACTACTCTCAAAATTAACACTGACGATAGTTCCATGACTACTGATCCGATCAGCATACAAAGAGGCATTTTCCTGGGCGACGCTCTCAGTCCTTTGTGGTTCTGCCTGGCACTCAATCCACTCTCAACACTCCTTAATAATGAAAACATAGGCTTTAAACTATCACATAACCAAGAACATATAAAACTAACACATCTAATGTATATGGATGACATTAAATTATATAGCAGTAGTAAAGACGAAATATTTCAACTGGCTCAAATAACAGATACTTTCTCAAATGACATAAAAATGAACTTCGGTATAGATAAATGCAAGATAAACTCAATTTGTAAAGGTAAAACGCAACAGAATCCATATACATTATCAACTGGAGAAACTATTGAAGCTATGGATCACTCAAGCACATACAAATATTTAGGATTTCAACAATCAAACCTCATCGAGCACCAACATATAAAAAGTCACCTTAACAAAACTTTTAAAAACCGCTTAACGCATTTACTCAGGACGAACTTAAACTCACGAAATCTTATTAAAGCAATCAACACATATGCAATACCATTACTAACGTATTCCTTTGGCGTTATAAACTGGTCGCGAACTGATTTACAAAAATTACAGACAACAATTAATGTTAATCTCACGCACCATAGAAAGCATCATCCCAAATCATGTGTCCAGAGACTGACCCTCCCAAGGGAGGACGGTGGTAGAAGTATTATTGATATTTATAATCTACACAGTAAACAGATTTCCACGTTACGTAATTTCTTTTTCCATAAATCCGACCACTCTCTTCTGCACAGATTGATAGTACACCTAGATAAGAAAAACACCCCATTAAATTTAAATAGTAGAAGTACGCAAGCTAATGAGGCACAAATATCAATTGCTGAAAAAAGACAAACCTGGAAAGAAAAGTCCCTTCACGGAAGGCACTTCGCTGATTTAGAGCAAGTACATGTAGATAAGCGCTGGTCAAATGCATGGCTGAAAAGAGGAGAACTTTTTCCAGAAACCGAGGCTTTTCTTCTAGCAATCCAGGACCAAGTTATTCTTACCAGAAATTACAAAAGGTACATTATTAAAGAACGCAACTTACAGACTGACTTATGCAGACATTGTAGCAGTGCCAGTGAAACAATACAGCACATCACTGGAGCATGCAAAAGTCTTGTTCAAAGTGATTACAAGCATAGGCATGACCAGGTTGCTGGAATCATACACCAGCACCTAGCGTTTAGACATAAATTGATAGAGCAGGAACTTCCCTACTATAAATATACACCGGAAAAAATACTAGAAAATCAATCTGTTAAAATCTACTGGGACCGTACTATAATAACAGATAAAACTATCCACTTTAATAGACCGGACGTAACAATTCTTGATAAACTGAACAACAAAGTATATCTGATCGACATAGCGATTCCTAATACACATAATTTACAACCAACCCATACCGAAAAAATTAACAAATACAAAGATCTAGCAATTGAAATACAGACGCAATGGAGAGTTGAAAGTGTCAAAACAATACCAATAGTTATTTCTACAACCGGCGTCATACCGAGATCACTACATACAGGATTAGACATACTAAGCATTCCTTCTTTCATTATACACACACTACAGAAGGCTGTCATCCTTAACACTTGTCGTATTACTAGAAAATTCTTACAGTGAATTCATATAATAATAGAAACAGGCATTTCCTTATTATATTTTGATTTGCACTTGGCCTTGGCCCGTGCGTATTACCTCTTTATTTAATAAAGAGAGAAAAACATAAAAAAGAGCTCGAAATAATAATAATAATAATAATCGTTTATTTCAGGCAACGAGTAAAACATTACATAGGCCCATAAATATATATACCTTACAGACTAACATACATACAAAAATATATCTTAAAAAAAAAAAAAAAAAAAAAAACTAGTTTTCACGTAGAGTCGGCGACGTGAGGCGCGGGATATCAGCAGGCAGCCTTCCTCGGAACTTCCGATAAACGACTCCCTGCGGCCAGAAGTCCTCCTTCATGAAGGTCTCTAGATGGTGGGTCGGCACTCTCACCACAAATGAGTTAAAGCTCACTTTATGGCGAGAAGCCAACTGTTCGACCCTCAATGTGAATTTGGACTTCTTCAGCACGTAGTCTATGACGTCCTCTACCCTCGTAGACCAATGCAAGCGGGACACATACAGCTGCGTCGTCTTCACTTCGGGACGCAACAGCAGGGTCGGTTCGTGCGGTGCATTGCCGTGGTGGTTACGGCTGGTGGGCTTCTTTTTTCTCCGCTCTATTTTAACGAAGCCCTCCTTGTCGCACTGGTCCCTTCGAGAACCCGATTCAACAGGCATGCGAGAGCTTGCCTGTTTTTTCCCCTTTGTGACGGGTCGCTGTGACGCAGCAGCCGGGGCGGCGGCTACGGCTGCGTAGGCACGTGTCGGGGTTGACGTGCTCGGCAGTGACGTCGGCTCCTCGCGGAGGGAAGAGCGGGGGGCGGGGCGCGGGGCATCTTGAACGATGTCGACAGCTGGCGGTGAGTTCTCAAATTTCGCCGACTCAAAACTGCCGATGGATGCATTTTGCGCTCCGCGACGAGTGTTGACGTTAGTAGCCACGGGTGACCTACATACCGATTTACTATTTTTTAATGATAATAACTCGGTACGCAGCTCGGTGATGGTATTTTCCGAGGCTTCTAACCTAAACTGCATCTGTGCCAGGCTGGTCTTCAGGGCCGTGATGTCCTTGAGAAGCCTGGTAACGTCCACATGGTCAAAAGAGACTGGTGGAAGTCTTGACAGGTTGGCAGCGCATAGCGCTGGCATGTCGTCAGGGTCGGTCTCCTTCATCAAGGCGATGATATCCTGGAGACTTCTTTCGCCTTTCTCATCTCTCCTGCGAGATGGCATCTGTGCGGTCCTGCCGAGCACATCGTAGAGCAGCACCTTGCCGCTGCAAATCTCCTCCACGGTGAAACTTGATTTGCAGATCTGCATGATGCTGACCTCATCCATCGTATCCTTGGCATGATCGATAAATGCCAGCAACTCGTTGACTATGACTTGCTTAGAAGTCATAGTGGCTAGTTCGAGCAGCGGCTAAAGCCGCGCGAAACGCGAATTAAAAATTCGTATGCAGTGTTGTACCGAGGCGCGTGTGTCACAGAGCGCGCATCGCACTGCACTGATATAATATTAATTGAAAAAGTTTTTATCACACACATATCCTGTAACAATGTATACATTTCCTAGGAATTGTATAAAATTCCTATATTGTATTAGGAAATGTATAAAACCACCTGGAACGACTGAGGGCAGAAAAGAAGTTAGGTTCAGGTTATTTTTTGTATATATAAATAAATAAATATATACTGACAAATCACACAGATCGAGCTAGCCTCAAAGTAAGTTCAAGACTTGTGTTATGGGATACTAACTCAAAGATACTATATTTTATAACAAATACATATATAGATAAATATCCAAGACCCAGGCCAATCTGAAAAAGATTATTTTCCATCTTGACCTGGCCGGGGATCGAACCCGGTCACTCCGTGACGCTGGCAGGCGTGTTGACCGCTGCGCCACGGAGCTAGTCAATATATGTTATAGGAAATCAGTGAAAACCAAGAATTGTGTACAATTCCTAGGAAATCTATAGAATTCCTGGCTTATTTAGGAAATATATCAAATATTGATTGAAAAAGTTTTTATCACACACATATCCTGGGAAATGTATACATTTCCTAGGAATTGTATAAAATTCCAATATTGTATTAGGAAATGTATAAAACCACCAGGAACGACTGAGGGCAGAAAAGAAGTTAGGTTCAGGTTATTTTTTGTATGACCACTCGGAACGACTGAGGGCAGAAAATAAGTTTTGCTGACCATAAATTGCTGCCCAACTAGCTATTTTAGCTGACCGATTACATTTTTATGCTAATAAAAATACATTTCCGAGCGCTATTTAGGAAATCTATAGAATTCTTTTTGTTTTTTATACTACTTAGTAGTCAAACAGGCATACGGCCCACCTGATGGAAAGTGGTTACCGTAGCCTATGGGCGCCTGCAACACCAGGGGTGCCACACGCGCGTTGCCGACCCTGAAGAAATCTTTTCACGCCCTTTTTAAAGAACCCCATGTTGTAGTTTGACGTCAACTAGGTAATTCCTAGGAAATGTCTAATATAATTTATTTCACACATTTCCGGGCGATTTTAGGAATTTTATACATTTCCTAGGAATTGTATACAATGATGGATTACACGTATTTCCGTTAACATTAACATATAATGAGCTAAAGGAGGAGGACCTCAGTAGAGCATTTACCTGGTTGCATCCTCAATTATGACGCGTCGTAGCCCAGTTCCGCTATTATGTTATGGTAAAGTTTTTACGACCAGCTGCCTAAAGGGAAGTTAAGTCGTTGGTGCCGGCTGGCATCATTAATGGTATTCGTCAAGCTATTTCAGCCTTCATGCCTTAAGGCAGAAAAATCCATTGCTGACCACTTACATACACAAAAATAAAAACGCAAGCGATTGTATTCATCGATATTAACGCAGCAGTAAGGAGGAGGCCTAAAGCCGGTACAAAAGCGATCAGGGTAACCAAATGTGACGGAAGGAACAATAGGAATTTTTTGCACGTGAATTTCGTTCGGATCACTCCACGTAATTGAAATGTCGAAAGCAGGGGCTTGTTTGCCAAATAAAAGGGGCCTTTTATTGGAGTGTAGTTATTTATATTCTTTTTTTGAAGTTTTAATAAAAAGTCTGAATGTAAATTGTATTGTATTGTGTTTCACATACGTTTATTGACTTCAAAAAAGGAGGTAATTAATTCGACCTGCCGGCGTATTTGCTAACTCAGTGTACAACGTTTTGATAGTCACTTCAAAATACATTGCGGTCTTTCGTAAGATTGACTATATTTAAGATGTACAAAACTCAATGTATTTTGAAGTGACTATCAAAACGTTGTACACTATGTTAGCAAATAGGCCGGCTGAACGTACGTAATAAAGTTGTCTTTACCAGCTTCTCGTGTGCCAAATTTATATGTTTCTTTATATTTGTATGTTTAAGAGCAATAAGTGATTTAATTACTATGGCAGGCGTTGATTCCCTTGCGAATGTCGAAAAAACACGAAAATTTACGGCATAACCAGCTGTATATTTTGATTGCTTTGGCTTACGTAGAAGTTTAATTTTTTCACAGCTCTAAGGGACAGTAGACCTGAGTATTCGAAATAAAATTTAGGTTGATACCTACACGCGTTTCTGAAAAAAATGGCCTTGAGAGACAGACAGCCATATGGACAACCAAGTGATCCTATAATATTAGTCCGTCTATTATAAGATAATAAAAAAAGAGGAGACATACTTTTTCTTTTGTCAATTACGCAATAAACGGCAAAGACAAAGCGCGTCAAAGGTCCTAAGACATCACAGTTTGTTGAAAAGTGAACGAAACTGTGACGTCACACGGAACAAATATATTTTTTGATTCGCGAGCTCCGTGGCGCAGTTGTCATCACACTAGCCTGCGACACAACGGTGCCCGGGTTCGATTCCCGGTTAGATCATGATGAAAATGATGCCCTTTATCTATATAAGTATCTATTATAAAATATAGTATCGTTGAGTTAGTATCCTACGACACAAGTTCACAACTTACTGTGGGGCTAGCTCAATTTGTGTGATATGTCCCTATCCCTATATAATTTATTTTACAAAACTGGCCTTTTATGTAATTTTATTTATAAAACGGTACTTACTTTTTAAATACTAATATGAATCAATTTTATTTTCAGGTAAGGATAATATCAATCTTCTCTGCAGGTACCTATATATACACTAGGGTAAGTTTATCATGTACTGAGATATAATAATATCGTAGTACTTATTACATAACAGACTGTTCCAACTCACGTTTTGGCTATTTGATGCATTTACTAGCTGTTTCGTCGTGTGGGTAATATGAAAAAGGATGAATCTAAATCAATATATGTAAATCATCATTATTGATGTTGAGATCTATCAACGCACAGCCTTAACCACTGGAGCGATCGGGCTGAAATGTTTCATGCAGGTAGATGTTATGACGTAGGCATCCGCTAAGAAAGGATTTTGATCAATTCTACCCCCAAGGGGATAAAATAGGGGATGAAAGTTGGTATGAAACTTCTATACTTCTTAACGCGAGCGAAGCCGCGGGCAAATCTAGTTGACCAATAAAGAGCCGCGCTGGTGGCCTTGTCATTGGCTCTATAGGTATTTGAAGAGGTGACAAATGAGATCTCAGCTATTAATTTTGACGTGATAACTTCTAATAAATCGATGAACGCCCACTACATGGACGAAAACGTGTCACGTTCCGTGTGGAAGCGAGAGCGCGGAACAAGCGATAGAGAGTCACGGTCGGCCTAAGCGTTTGGCTTGTGACGCATCTATCTCTCTTCCACCATTTTCACGTAAAATTATCGTCCTGAACCTACTTTACCGACAACCAGTTTTTTTTTCTCAGCAAGGTTCCGCAAGCGAGTCACCTGATGGTAAGCGACCACCGCTGCCCATGGACAACTGCAACACCAGGGTGTAAAGCTTTACCGGCCTTTCAAGGAGTTGGGGAAAGTACATAGGGGGAGGAAATGGAGGAAGGATGGGCCTCCGGCTCTCTCACTCACCGAACGAAGCATAGAAGCGGTAAAGCTTTACTCAAACGTCAATTTTCTGTGAGAGTGTGGTACTTCCCCGGACGAGCCGGCCCATTCATGATACTAGCAAAAATGATTTTTGCCGGTAGCGTGGTTCTACCACAACTACAAGCTGTTATTGAAGGACTGTCGCCCTTCGAGTCCAGTACAAAAATGCTTTCAGGATGCTGATGGGGATCCCAAGACATTGTAGTGCATCAGGGATGTTCGCTGAAAACCGCATTGACTGTTTTTATGTCACGATGCGTAAAAGATGCGCATCCCTGGTGCGCAGAGTGCGTGCTAGTGCCAATAGCATCCTGAGCATGATTGCAAGTGGGCTGGACTGTGCTTATGTCATTGCTGCTTAATCTCAAATGGGATCGAGTGACATTCAATGGCACTCTTAATTTTTAATTTATTTCATCGCGATGAAATTTGCTACTCACACTAGGTTAAGCACTTTTGTCATAATTATTTTTTTTAAATCTATGACTTTTATATACGTATACTAATCAAATGGACTAAACGTCTGAAATTAACTGATATTATTATTATTCAGAACATGTATTAACCATTTATATGAAACTAGCTTTCGCCCGCGTCAATATCGATCCCTCAGGAACAGAACCTTTCCCGGGATAAAATGTACCCTATGTCCTTCTCCGTACCCCAGATAACGTGAATGCAAAATTTCATGATCGGTTCAGTAGTTACAACGTGAAAGCGTAACAAACAAACAAACTCACTTTCGCATTTATAATATAAGTTAGGATTAGGATGCTCTGGCTCGACACAACAGGCTGGGTCAGTACAAAGTGTACACAAAGCTAACAACAAACGAAGAAAGTCTGTCTGTTGCTAATGAAAGGTAAATATTGTAGTCGGCAGTTTTACGTTGACCAGTTAGGTGCACTCATTTCAAACTAAAACACACTGAATTACACTGAAAATAAAACCCAGCTGTTGTAGCTATGTGTACGGTTCCCTGCTTAGGATCCGTACAATTAAATAATGTCAAATCTAAGGATGCAATTTCACAAAGTCAGACAAACCCGGGTCGCAAAGACTGTCAATGAAAACGACGATCGAATTTGCCGAGTGCGTTTATTATACTAAAAACTAAAAATGCTCGTTTATAATTTGTTATAAAAATGTAGGTCGCGCGTAGCGCTGCGTAGAGACGCAATTTTTTTTAAAATCTATGGCTGCTTATGTAAAATATCAAGACTATGAATATGTTCGGCTTTGCCTGAAAACTATGTTTTAAATTTAAGAGCATAAATAATGATTATATTTCGAACTAGTTAAACATTCAAAGTAACCTACTAGCTAACATTCAAATTAGCTGTGTAGAATAGGACCACTCCTAGTCTTCCCATGGAGGTCGTAAGAGGCGACCTAGGAAATACAGGCTAAACAAAGTTCATAAACATCAATGAGACCTCTCCAACCCGTCTTTTTTTTTTTTTTTTTTTTTTTTTTTTTTTTTTTACTAAATATTGAATTAGGCATTTGTCTCCCATCTCACCTGATGGTAAGTGACGATGAAGACAGGGATGTTACATGCCTATCCAAGAGATACCCATTTATTCTACTTTGGGCAGCGAGGAGAGTGTAGACCAAATCCTCTGTCTGCTCTGGCCAAGTATGGCTCCGGAAGTACAGAGAGAGTCATGCTCCTGCAGTGGAGACTAAAAAGACCTGATAATGATTAAACATTTTGAAATATTTCCTTCCAAGTCATATGTAATTTCCTATTTGCTTTATTCGCGCCCTAACAGCCTCCGTGGTCCAGTGGTTAAGGCGTTTGCCTGTTGACCCGGGGGTCGTGGGTTCGATTCCCACCGGAAGCATACTTTGTTTAGTTGTTTCTAGTTTGGTTAGGACTTTGCAGGCTTGAATCACCTGATTGTCTGATAATAAAGATGATTCCGTGCTTCGGAAGGCACGTTAAGCCGGTGGTCCCGGCTGCCATCTGGTAGTCGTTAAAGGAACCATGTCAGAGGCCGAGAGGCGGTTCCGAAGAACTCTGACACCAGGGTGTGCATGGTCGATTGACCGTGACACCTACTCGAATGAATTGAATTCGCGCCCTTTCGTAACTTTCCGCCCTTCAAGACGTGCCTACTTTGCCTTACGGATAATCCGCCACTCACACGGCACAGTTAATGCAATAACTCAACATGTACGACTCCTCTGTAAATAAAAAATTAACATTATATAAGGACATATAACCCCACATTAAGTTGTGAACTTGTGTCGTAGGTCGTAGGATACTAACTCAACGATACTAGAGGTATATTTTATAATAGATACAATTATATTATATCTAAGACCCAGGTCAATCTGAAAAAAATAGTTTTCCATCATGACCTGGCCGGGGATCGAACCTCCTCACCCTTGTGTTGCAGGCTGGCGCGTCGACCACTGCGCCACGGATCGCCAAAAAGATAACATTTTTCTCGTCACCTGTCTGTCAGAAGGGTAGAAATTTACCACATTCTCGTCACCGTGTCCGATCATATCGCGTCTCGTCTCGCTGACAAATTGCCATTTATCCAAGAGAACCATCTGGTTTAGAGTTTGTACAAGTTTCTAGCAATAACTTAACATATTTCGTCTGAGTGGAACTTGGAGTATATTTACCAAAAGTACTAGTGATGGTCAGGGATGGCAATCTCAGATCTGTCCGGTAGTTGCAGGTATCGGGTACACGCGTCCAGCCCCCGAGCTGCTACTTGCTTTCCCCCATTTATCTATGTTACCTAAGTGAGTAGTATTCCTATACGTTCATACCGTTTCCAATTTCCCAGCTTAAAAATGCTTTTGGTGGGCAGCAGCGTCGGAAGCACAAATAACCAAAAATACCTGCGCTCGCCAACCCGCTTGCAAGCGTAGTGAGCATGGCAATGTCTCTCCAATTTTTTTATATCCAGCAGTGATCTTCTCGTAGCTGAAAACATGATGATAATGATGACATCATGAAAACGAAAAAAATATGTTAGATTTGGGAATAGAAAGGCATCGGGATACTAATAATAATAATAAATAAATAATAATTGCTCTTTCCCCATTCATTCGAGTAATAATGAATGGGGAAAGAGCAATTAGCAGCTCAGGTAGGCGGGCGCGCGGACCCAAAGCCATACCCGCGAACACCGGCCAAGCAGTTGAGGATGTCACCCCTTTTTTTTGGGACGGGAGGAAAAATGCCTCGCATCATCCATCCTGCTACGGGATAGTAGGGTGTGTATGTGGGGCTTGAACCCACTAAAAACCCCCCGGTGTCAATGCCTCTGCCGCTTTTGCCGGCATGTGCTACTCTCGCTCCACAGCCCGGCGCGGCAGCCACTTTGTTTGCCTCTCGGTGCCTTCTCTATCGATAAGGTTTGGAGCGGCCTACGGGGTGACCCTTCGGCCTTCTATTATACCCGCTAAGAAAGGCGCGTCTTGACACTGACACGACTTCCACTCGAGGGCCCTGCCAAGTGACCGGACCCCTTTTCCGTCACCCTCAGTTTGGCCTCTGTACCAAGGTTACAGAGGCCTACCAGTTGTCGGTCGTAGAGGACAGGGAGAACGGCGCACTTTATCACTGATACTCCTCTTCCCCTTCCCCATTCATGGCGTGTCAAGCGCCACGGCCGCGTATGGTCGCGGAGGACAAGGAGAATGGCGAATCTTATCACCGACACGAGATTGACCCCTGACCTAAATTAGATAAATAATAAATATACCCCACTTATCCGATCACCAGTAATGATTAAAGAAATCAACCTTTTCTTTGATATTTTAGTAAAATCCTTTTAGTATATAGTCTTGTTGAAGGGTTCCCGTCGTCGCGTCTGATCATATCTCGTCACGTTTCGCAGACAAATTGCCATTTACGTCCCGTCTGCTTTCACAGCTTCCAATGCTGTGAGAGTTTATACAAGTTTTTATCGATAACAAACATATTTCGTGGTAGATCGAGACTTGTGGATTTTAGTTACCTTATCTACGAGGGATAAATCACAAGGTAGAAATAATCTTTCATCGAATAGCAGGCTCCTCGTACCCGCGACGTAGATAGCATCCACTCTGTTGGGTATTATCTTGAAGTGTGCAGGCCGTGTGGTATCCGGCAGAGTAGAATAGGACCACTCCAAGTCTTCCCGTGGATGTCGTAGAAGGCGACTTAGGAAATACAAACTAAACAAAGCTTATAAACATCTACCTTGAGACCTCTCCAACCCGCCTGGCCAGCGTGGAGAGTGTAGGCCAAGTCCTCTGGCTGCTCTGGCCAAGTATGGCCCTAGTAGTACAGAGAGGGTCGTGCTCCTGTAGTGGAGACTAAAAAGGACCTGATGATGATGATGATGTGCAGGTCATGATGTAAGAAATTTAACCATTTTTGATATTTTTCTAGTATCTAGTCTTAGAGGAGCCCGATGGCCCAGTGGTCGTGAGCATTGAAATCGCTTACGCATGTTAAGCAACACTGGCCGCAGTCCCTATTGTGATGGGTAACCGTAAGTGGCATAAAATATCTCGAGCTCCTCCGTGCTTCGGAAGGCACGTTAAGCCGTTGGTCTCGGCTGTTGTCATCTTTGATTGCAGTCGTTAAGTTATGTCAGATGCCTTTAATCAGCTTGAAAAATCTGACACCAGTGTTAGACACTTACGCGCATGAAAAACAAACAAAAGTATATAGTCTTGTTAAAGGGTAGTTTTCTGGAATCCCGTTACCGCACCCTATCATATCGCGTCAAGTCTCATAGAAAAATTGCCACTTACGTCCCGTTAGCTGTCACAGCACCCAAAGTTGTTAGAAAGTAACGTGAAATAAAGACATTATAAAAAACAGGTCACTTACGTACTATTTCGTCGAGATTGCCGACTATAGTTAATAACCTTTGTTTTTCGTTTCTGATTAAAATTAATATAGATAGATAGATAAAAGATTTATTGTACCTTCAGAAACACACAAACAATAAATAAGCAGACAAAAAGAACTTAAATAATAAAACAGTACGTGATAGTTTGTGTGTCGCAGTGGTACAAATAGGCAGTATCTCAGTGCGTATATTACTCGAAGAGCAATGCACTGGTTTTCAGTTACTGCCTGGGGTTGTCACGAAGCGCGCAGCAAAACAGTCGCGTCATTCCTGCCCTCTCTGTTACATACATCAGTCGAAGATAAAATGAGAATTCATACAACAGATAGTTTCAAAATATTAGGATGACAATTATGTATGCTAACTACTTATGTATATACTTTCTACATAGTCTTTATTTATGCTGTCTTTCGCCTACCAGTCAACTAAATGCTTTTTGATGTTCTAAAATATGAGCCTTGAAATGATACTTAAAATTAATTTTCGTGGACATTAATATAATTATTATATAAAAAAAGAATATCCTCGTAGTATTTTTTCTATCTTTCAAATATAGCGTGATTTTAAAATTTTCTAGCAATATTGA
The DNA here is from genome assembly GCA_947532085.1 of Elegia similella. NCBI lineage: Eukaryota > Metazoa > Arthropoda > Insecta > Lepidoptera > Pyralidae > Elegia > Elegia similella. The sequence goes on from OX383939.1 coordinate 2,948,821, forward strand.
AATCTGGGAATCAGAATCCCTAATGGAATACAGAATTGCAAGAAAAAACTGATTGTAAAAAAAAAGAATTAGGTTTCCCATACAAAGTCGCCGATCAGTTGGACGAATTTCTATGAAAGGTCAATTTTTTTTAGTTTTTTCCCTTTTTTTTCGCAATTCTGTATTCTATTAGGATTCAAAATCACTTAGTATAATCATTTCTGAAATCTCATTAACTTTTACTGTTACAAACTATGGATTAGAAGTCGCTTGCGTTGACCTCCCCCTTTGTTTATACCACTACGAAAATTAATCAAATGAAGCTCTCAAACTTCGATCAAATATAAATGGTAGATACACGATTCGCACTCGAGAAGTGGCACTGGCAAAACAGCGAACTTATCGAGTTTCGGAGCTGTTTTGTCCACAGTTTCAATAAACCGCGCTACGTCATACTCACACGTCTCGCGATGACGGAGTACAGTAAAAAGATGCAAAAACTTCGCTTAAAAAGTGAAAAAAAGATGGAGTTGTACTTTCAGTATGTACCGTTTTTGTCGTTGTTTGTAAGTATGCATGCTGTTTTGACTAGGGACTTCATTAAGGCTTCATTTTGTATGAGACTGTATCTACCATTATATTTGATAGAAGCTTATTTCTGATAGAAATCGTGAATTTTAAAATTCATGATTTAAGAGAAACTCTCAAATCATGAATTTTAAAATTCATGACTTGAGATCTTGGATATTGGATGAAAAACTAAGTATTCCATTTTCAATATGGATTACTAGATGGTTATGTTTAAGTACTAAAATCACAGAGATTTTGAGATTAGTTCTGTTTTGATTGTAAATTAGATTTACGTTTGACTTCGAGTCACGTGAAAGTAAAATTAGTGTCACAAAAATTTAAAGCTAAGTTAGTGTAGAAGAATATAACGTCAACCTAGATCTAAAATTTCGTGAGTATTCACGAAAGGTTTTAATTTCTTTTCTTCTATTTTGCCCACAAACTTTATCCAGAAGCTTATTTTAGCCATTGTCTTGTTAATCTTCGAGTTATTCTTATGTATTAACGAAATGATGGTGTAATTCATTTCGCTGATTCGACGGAGCCCTGGGTGAGAATTCCCACAATGCACTGGTTTGATCATATAGGTACGACGCAGCAAGGTGAGCAAACATCAGTCCGCTAAGTAAATCTCACTACAGCCGCACCATTACACTTTATTTTAGTTATTCCACACATTGCTCATAAACATGGGTATCTTTAACACCAAATTACACCGACTTCACATTGTAAACTCCACTAGAAACCATTTTCAAAACAATCCAAAACAAAAACCGTGCTGTCCGTAGAAATTCCCGCCAAGAACTCATTTCCCGTCAAGTACCATTTCGTGAATAAGGTTTTTATACGAACCAGGCGCTGAGCGAGAAGCACGAATTTTTAAAGAATAATACATGGTGATTCACCTGAGGTATACACATACTGCAGTAAAAAGGTAATTTTCGTCAGGGCAACCTCTATGGCTCAATGGTACCGGAAGTGCCTTTGGATCGCAGGGTCCTGGGTTCCATAGTAATTATGTAAATAGGGGCATATCACACAAATTGAACTAGCCCTAAAGTAAGTTGTGAACATGTGTCGTAGGATACTAACTCAACGATACTATATTTTGTAATAGGTACTTATATAGATAAACATCCAAGACCCAGGTCAATCTGAAAAATATCGTTTTCTATCTTGACCTGGCTGGGAATTGAACCCTGAACCCTTGTGTCGCAGGCTGGCATGTTAACCACTGCGCCGTGGAGCTTGCCAAATTCAAGTCGAGTCCCGATCAGGTCTAGATGGAAAACGATCTCTTTCAGATAGACCTGGGTCTTGTATGTATTTGTTATAAAATGTAGTATAGTGAGAGAGGCGGAGGCCCATTCTTTCCCCTTCCTTCCCCATTTCCTTCCCCCTGTGAGGGCTCGACTCTCGACTATCCCGGCGCTCTAGCCGAGTTCTCACATAAATAGGAAGTTAGGGAGATCACAAGACTCGACACACAGAACACACAGAGAATAACTTTATTACAACTTCGCTTTACAACTTTAACTATGTAGATGTTGACTTCAATAATTCATAAAAGAGATGGTAGTAGACTGAAAGATGGTAGTAGACAGAAAGATGGTAGCAGACTCAAAAATGAGTGATGAGAGAGAAAGAAAGTAATCTAAAAATGGAATGGAATGGAATTAAATTTGAATCAAAAATGATATTTGAATTAAAATAAGGAATTAAAAATGGACAGGATGAGAGAAATGAGGTTGGACGAGATGCAGCATGCAGGTGGCATAATGCAACGTTACACCCCAACTCTTTGAAAGCCGACAACGCACCTGTCACACCCTGGTATATAGCGGTGATCATTTACCATCAGGTGACCCGCTTGCTCGTTTGCCGTACTATAACATTAAAAAAAAGTATCACAGGAATCGGTTCGGATCTGGAACCTTTATAAAAAAAAGAGTTAATTTTTTCTTAAAGGGTCGGCAACGCCCTTATCACCCTTGGTGTTGCAGTTGTCTTTGGGCAGGAGTGATCACTTACCATAGCGTGACCCGCTCGGAAGCGGGTTTTGTAAGTTGATTAATTATAATTTTTTGATATTTATAACTATCGGTCGCTGTAAATGGGTTGATTTGTTTTTCAAAGTACTTCTATTATATAGTACTTCGTAAAGCAAAGTTACCTCGTAGCGCACCTCCCACGTATTTTAAACTAATATGCATCTTTGAAATGTTAACTTATGTAAAACTTAAGTGTTTCATTATCTTAACTAATATTGTAAATGTGAAAATAAGTTTGTTTGTTTATTACACTTTCACGCCTTTACTACTGAACCTTTCATCATGAAATTTTGCACACACCTTATCTGGAGTACGAAGGACATAGGGTACATTTTATTTCGGGAAAATACTGTTCCCGAGGGATCGACAATGACGCGGGTGGAGCCGCGGGCGAAAGTTAGTAAGTATTATAAGTTAATCTATTTTCATTGTATTATAAAAGCTATGTTTTGGACTTAAATCTATTTATTTACTGGTACAGACAGTAAAATAGCAATACTTACATTCATCATCAGTTCTTTTTAGTCTCCACTGAAGAAGCTCTCTGTACTAGGTACTGCCATACTTGGCCAGAGCAGAAAGAGGATAGAATATTAGGTATAAATAACGATTACATTTTTTGATATTATAAGATGCAAAAAAGATAGTACCTAATTTATAAATAGATATATACGGACAAATTACACAGATTGAGCTAGCCCCAAAGTAAGTTTGAGACTTGTGTTATGGGATACTAACTCAACGATACTATATTTTATAACAGATACATATAGGTACACATCCAAGACCCAGGCCAATCTGAAAAAGATCATTTTCCATCTTGACCTGGCCGGGGATCGAACCCGGGCACTCTCGTGTCGCAGGTTGGCGTGTTGACCGCTGCGCCACGGAGCTAGCCTAAGCTAAAGTACCTAGGTAATTTTGTTCCCCTCATGGTAGTAGGAAACATGCTTAACGAGTCGCCAACGTCTGATTTTATCCCCTTTTCCTACAAGCGCTGAATTTTCAAAGAACATTCAGCGATGCAACGTCTGCATGCATGCGGTAATGAGGCGCCTTTAAAACTCTTCTACCGATATTACAGAGCCCCCTTTTTTCAAAATAATATAAGATTATTTAAAGTAAAGCATTATTTTTACAAAATTCAGTAGAATATTTCTTTTGTTTAGAACAAAACAAAAGTGAGTTTGTTTGTTTATTACGCTTTCACGCCTCCGTAACTCAGTAGTTACGGAGGCGTGAAAGTGTCAGGGCAGGCGTAGGGACAACTGCAGGGAACTCAAAAAAAATTCGTAATTTCCATACAAAAGTATTCCGCCGCCCGGCCAGTTTGTATGGGAACGTCGAATTTTTTTTTTAGTTCCCAGCATTGTTTCCATAGGAAAAGTTGTTCATTTTGATGGTCTGAGTCACCCCTTTTAAATAGCCTCCGTGGTCCAGTGGTTAAGGCGATTGCCTGTTGACCCGGGGGTCGTGGGTTCGATTCCCACCGGAAGCATACTTTGTTTAGTTGTTTCCAGTTTGGTTAGGACATTGCAGGCTTGAATCACCGGATTGTCTGATAATAAAGATGATTCCGTGCTTCGGAAGACACGTTAAGCCGGTGGTCCCGGCTGCCATCTGGTAGTCGTTAAAGAAACCACGTCATAGGCCGAGAGGCGGTTCCGAAGAACTCAGACACCAGGGTGTGCATGGTCGATTGACCATGACACCTAGTCGAAATGATGATGACCCCTTTAAGGGTCCAAAACGATAAAAATTTCACATGTATAGAAAAGTTAGTTCAATTAAGTCTCCAAAGTTATGAATATACCTTTTCCATAACGCTGAATTTTCAAAGAACATTCAAGAAGCGATGCGACATATTCAGTGCACGCGGTAATGAGACGCCTTTTAAAACCCACCGCGTTTTAGTAGTGGCTCCGTTTTCCCCTTTTTGTATGAACCCATTTGGCTTTCATACACTGGCATGTGTTGAACATTCTCTTTGCTACGCTAATTGGTAAAGAGGCAAATTTTCAAAAAACAATAAATACATTTCGTCCTTGACTTATTAATGTAGCAAGGTTTTCGAATCAATAATAATGATTGAATCACTAACAGTCTAATATAAAAAAAGATAAACATTGATTAGCAAAAATATTCTAATACAAGCGTGTATTATTATGTGTGTATAGTGATATAACCAATTCATAAAGAGCGAGTCGCACCGCAGTGCGAAAGATCCCATTCAATAAGGGCTCTAGGGCAATTCGCACAGCGGTTCGAATCGCTTGTGGTGCGAAACGATTAAAGACCCATAATAACTACCTCAGTGGGGCAGTGGTTAAGGCGTTTGCCTGTAGACCTGCGGGTCTTGGGATCGATTCCCAGGGAACCATACTTTGTTTAGGTGTTTCCAGTTTGGGTAGGACATTGCAGGCTTGAATCACCTGATTGCCTGATACTAAAGATGACTTTGAGATCATGCCTCACGGTTTAAGGACTAAAAAAGTCTAAAAACGAGCCCACATTGGATGGTGGTAACTGTAGAAAGAATTATACAAGGGAAATTAGAAAAAAATATTATCTATTTGAGTACCGTCGTGAGTGGTGGCAAGCGCCGCTAGCAAGATTATGTAGGTACTTTGACGCCCGAGCGCAAGGCAGGCACCAAGCGGCCTTGTATCGTTCTGCCAAGCGCCGCGCGTATTAATTTTGGTATTATTATTAAATCTACTATGATTTTATATTTTTATTAACTTGACGTGGTTTGTAAATTTATATTCAGTAATTGTTTTACGTAACTAACAACTGTCTTAACTAATTTTCAGTTCAATTTTACTTTTCCGAGTACATTTATAAGTTGGTCGACTATAACTCTTTAACTTGTAAACTCTACTTAGCTCTGATAGCTTTCCTTTAAACTCCGTAATATATACTACTGCCGTATTTTTTTTCATATACAACCATTTAGTAGATAGACGGGGGGGGACCAAATATTTTAGAAACGGATGATTAAATCGAAAATGATGTTCACAAACTCACAATATTTTTAAAAGACCAATTTAACAACATCCCAAGAGCTGGGTTAGTCGAGAAAAAAAAATTTACTCCCTCTTGACTTGCATGGGAGGTACTCTAAAAAAATATTTTTAAGTTTGTATTTAACTACTTTTTTTGCATATTTAATATACATATAATTAACCGTGTGGTATCCGGCAGAGTAGAATAGGACCACTCCAAGTCTTCCCGTGGATGTCGTAGAAGGCGACTTAGGAAATACAAGCTAAACAAAGCTGCCAGACGGTCTGGCCAGCGTGGAGAGTGTAGGCCAAGTCCTCTGGCTGCTCTGGCCAAGTATGGCCCTAGTAGTACAGAGAGGGTCGTGCTCCTGTAGTGGAGACTAAAAAGGACCTGAAGATGATGATGAATATACATATCCATACCAACAGCTTTCTAGTACTTATAGTCTCTGAGTAAAACCGCGGATGGAACGACGTACGGATGGACGGACGGACATGGCAAAACTATAAGGGTTCCTTATTTACTATGGAACCCTAAAAAAGAAACACATGTAATTTTATTCGTTAATAACATAAACTGAGCAGAAAAATAATAGTCACTGAATGCTATAATAAATTTGTTTTCCAATACGCATTTTTTTCTGTCATACATCATAGTTAACTCGATTTTATGCGATTACTGTAATTCGATGCGCTTGCTCGATTACCGTAGCAAAGGGTTATAAAGTATGAATAGAGTAGACATTGAAACTGTTGCCATTTTTATAATTTTAGTAAATCCTTTTTTTTTCTTTTATTGCCAGAAATAGGTTTCCTGGGTCGTAATAATAACATAACAATTAATCCGTCAGTTAGATAATCAAAAAATATTGGACACGTATTTTTTCTTTTGTCAAATAAACAATAAATAATAAAGATAAAGCGCGTCAAAGTTCAGGAGTGGGGGCTAATAACGTCTAAGTTTGCTAAAAATTGTAGCAAACTATGACGTCACACGGAACTTCAAAGGGCTTTCTTCATCTTTATCATTTTTTGTTTAATCAACAAAAGAAAAAATACGTGTCCAATATTTTTTGAATAACTAACTGACGGACTAATTATAGTTTTTTAGGAAACTAGCCTATTATAATATTTTGAGAACCGCGTCTGTTCTCGAAATCTTATAATTTCTGGCGATGAAATAAAAAAGTAATATTAATAAAATTATGAAAATGGCAACAGTTTCAATGTCTACTCGTGTGTAAGTGTGAGCTGTATATTGGCAATGGACTGTGGGTTTGCTTGCTTGTAGGGCTGGTAAATAAACACCCAGAGCACTATAACACTTTTATTCGTAGTTATTACAACTAAACACCGTACATAGAATAATTCGGAGACAAGAACGATATATTTGACCGGAAGATGGTTGACAATTGAAAATTAGGTAAGAGTTGCCAGTGTACAAGAATAAACGCCCATAGATAATAAATATTTATTATGTACATGTTGGAATTACCAACACTCTATTCATCGTATCGTATTACCAGTTGGTTTTTTTTTTATTAAGTGTGTAATTGCTTACACTTAAAATATTATAAGCTGCCTAAAAGAATAGCTGACTTCTATCTTATTTACACTATCTTTAACTTCTATCATATAACAGTTATTTATAATCATTTACAATATTATACTTATAAGTGATTCAAACACAAAAAGATTTCTTTAGGGTTGACAACCCCCCGAATAGCACCCCTAATGTTGTAGGCATCCATAGGCTTCGGTAACCGCTTGCCATCGGGTGGGCCGTATACCTATTTGCCTACTTAGATGCAAATAAATGGAATCTTTGCCCTTAAAGCACTGAAGTACAACCACTTAATCAGCTATAATGAATTAAAGATAAGATAGACGTTACGCCACACACATAAGTAAGTAAATTTAAAGAGAAGCAAAATCACAGAGATAATACTAGCCTTAAAGTACAATTTACAACTGTAAACTTGTGTCATGGGATACTAACTCAACAATACTACATTCAGTATAGTCAGTTACATAATAAACATCGGAGACCCACGCCAATGTAAACAAAAATATCGTTTTATATCATGATCTGGCCGGGGGTCGAACTAGGGACCCTGCGACTCACATGAAATATGCGACATAGTATAACTGTAAATAATGAGTCAAAGTTTTTTACTTCCTTGTCCATTCTATTTCAGCCACCGTTAAAAGTCTATGGAATTTATCAACATAACCGTTGTCAATCAATTAGGAATTTTTAATTCAATTCTTTTTAATTTAGTTTGAAATCTCCACCCGCACAATGTGTCTTGCGTTTGTTTTTTTTATTTTGTTGAAAACACTAACGGCTGAAGAAGCTGCAATAAACAAAGTAGAATATGTTTCAAATGGATCTTTGAGCCCTAATGATATTAATCTAAATAATAATCAAGATATAGAAGTACCATATAAAAATACTCGTAGATCAGAACAAAATGACATAGAAGAAAATTCAACACTAATACCAAATATTGACATTCCTTCTGTACTTGAAGAACTAGGAGTACATAACTACAGCCTGGCCGAAAATGACACAAAAGAAGATGAAGCAGAAAATATGACAGAAGTGTTAAAAATGACAGAACAATTGAAAGAGGCAGAATCTGTAACTAAAAGAATTGACGATTCTCATATTATATCAGGAAAGGTGATGAGACGACTGTTTGATTTGACTTCAAATATGTTTAGGAGATTCGACGATGTTTTAAAAGATCAAGAAAAGTATGTTAAACCGTCATTAATAGGACATAGTTACATACCAATTGTAGATGAGTTGTATACAGAGTAAGTACAGTAAATTATAGATTATGAATGTAGATATAGTTATGTGATGTTTGTAATTAATAAAAGATTTATTAATACTATACTGTAACCTGAAAACAAATAAATTTTGACTAAAAGTTGTGTCATTACGATCCTTTTAAGTTTAATTCCAACACTTAAGTCTTTAAAAGTTTGTTATTTAAACATTTTTAAAGACAAATAAGCAGTTTGTATTTGATGTCTCAAAACTTTAAAAGTTGGTAAATGTTTATATAATATTGACATTTTTATCTTTTCAAAGACTTTGAAATGAATATCAGCCTGTTTTTAAGTTGGAATTCACCTATTTAAATTACAAACTTTTAGAGACTTAAGTGTTATGAACATTAAGAAATTCAAATTCTAAGACGGCAAGAAAACAGTTTTCAACTCATCGGAGAAGAATATTGCAAGCAAAATTTAATAATTTCGTCAAAACAAAGCAATAAACACGTAATATCTTAAAAAATAAAGTTGTTAATCAACTTTGTCGAAATGTTAATTTGTCCGTAAAAATAAAATTTCTTAGTTGATTTATTGTGAAATGGCTACAAAGAGCAGTGGCTTTTGTACATTGACTGATAATGTATTAGACTATACATGGGATAAAGAATTTTTAAAGGTTTCATTGTGGAAAAAAAATTATTGTGATAAAATTAAACAAAAAAATTGGTTGTTTGTTAAGTCGGTTTACGGACGAAAATTTTACGTGAATACGGTGGAAGAGAGATAGATGCGTCACAAGGGTCACAAGCCGAATGCTTAGGCCGATCTAGCGTGCCTCTTTATCGCTTGTTCCGCGCTTACGCTTACACACGTAACGTGACACTTTTTCGTGCGTGCAGCCGGCGTACATCAATTTATAAGACGTTATGACGTCAAAATGAAATTAAGTTGTTCTCTGTCATGAGAACTGTTCACATTATTTTATCGCATTGTCGTCAATTTACATGACTATGCAAAACTGTTAAATCGAACATTGAGCAAATTCAACTGCAAGGTTTGATGACACAAAGACGGACAGACACTGAAACCGAGACATATTTACCATAATAATGTTATTATAAATGCAAATGACAGTCTGTTACTTTTTTACACTTTAACGTTTAGCTTAGATGCTTAGATACAGGTATCTGATCTTAGATACTCAGATACAAGTAGAGGGCCTGTTCCTGAACTACCTCTTTCTCGAATTTTCTCTTAATCTAAAAATTCTTTTCTTAGATATCTTAGTATCTGAATGTACATGTACATGACTGTACTTCTTTGTAACCCTGTCAGGGTTTGCATCCCGTAAAAGTACTGTTCCTGAAGAAAATACATAAACCCGAGCGGAGCGGGTGACAAAAGCTAATCCTAACTAATATTATAAATGCGAAAGTGAGTTTGTTTGTTACGATTACACGTTGTAACTACTGAACGGATCATCATGAAATTTTGCATACACATTATCTGGGGTACGGAGAAGGACATAGGCTACATTTTATCTCGGGAAAAAGTAGCATTGACGCGGGGGGAGCTGCGGGCTAGTATTAAATAAAAGCAAACGTGGTGTACGGTGTAATAAAAATGTAGGCACCACTTACGTGTTAAGGCAATTTCAGTCATGTTTGCGAGATTTAGTCGTTGCTTACTTTTGAAATTGTTATGTCCAAACTAAGAAACGATAAAATCTTTTCACGCTAACTTTCTGATGTTGGATGAAGAATTCATAGCTGGTCTATCGTATAAAAATCAATAGTAACAACGCTCCGAAATTGGCAATGTTTTAACAAAACATTGGAATGCATCCAAAATGTCTGGATTGGCCGACATTTCGTATGTAACTCTACTTTAAATGGATATTGTCTGGCGGGGGCAAACGAAAATAGAGTATAAAATGGACGAGTCTTATGATCAGACGCTGGCAAATAAATGCATAAAAATATGATTCTTTGAGTTTCTATTTGACCTGATAACAATTTTCTTTCTCTTACCAGCATGGAATAATTTTGAAACTAAAACAAAAAGAATTAACTAACAAAATAAGGAAAATTGTGCCAATATAATCCATATTCATACTACCCATACTAATATTATAAATGCGAAAGTAACTCTATCTGTCTATCTGTCTTTTTTTCATGCTTCATCTTCGTTTTCATTTGATCGACATTAACACGAGCGTAGCCGCAGGCAACAGCTGGTATGCCATATGTGTGTAACGGATAATAATGGTACTACTGTAGTTGAGGTTAGAACCACATGGGTCTCGGGTAAAATTTTAGATAAAAGGCTGAATCAAGTCTTTAGTCTCAGAGTAACTGAGACCTTACTATTTGGGGACCTCATAGATTTAAAAAAAATTGCTTCTCTCTGGGTGACCTCCTCTTTACCTCTTTTTCTTTTATCGAGTCGTACAATGGCTATACGTACACATTAAATATATTTCGACCAGTGCCTTGCTACCGTGATTGACCATTCGTTTGCCTCATTCAGATCTTGTTGTGAGCAAGAAGTTGGACTTTCTGGGCACACCAAGAGGTGACCCATAGATTGGATAGCATCACACGTTGGAGAAACACCCCACCTGACTCTTTTTTCGTGGCGTCTACCAACACCAGCCCGAAGGAACTTACGAGTACCACTAAGGAAGTGAATCAATTGTAAATTTGCGATTTAGATTGTTGTTGGGAAACGGATCAAGAAAACAGTAGAAATTGTTAGAATAAAGAATAAATAAGTGTCAGACCGACGATGAGAGGAAGTCAACGTGCTGATGAAAGGGAGGAAGAAGAAGGTTTATTTTCGTGGTGTTTTTAGAGTTCCGTAGTAAATAAGGAATCCTTATAGATTCGCTATATCCAACTGTCTGTCCGCCCGCGGCAGTTCAGAGACTATTTGCACTAGAGACGTTCAAAAAGAGATACATGTATCCAATTTTTAATAAAAATCCTTGACTTTGACTTTGAAAGCTGTTATTTCACATGGCATATATTAATTCAAAGCGGTCATATAAAAATATTCGGATTTCTCCTAAACATACAAAGTAGGGAAATATTTTTTCTCGCCAACCCTTATGGGATGTCATTAGGTATTTTCAAAATACTGTCGATATAAAAATATATTTTTCTATTTTCTATTCAGAGTTTGTGATATTTCAAGTCTCAAAGCAGTAATTTTTATTGAAGTCAACTGCCCATGTCAAGTCCCTCAACAAGCTAGATTGTTTACGGAGGAAAAAAAAAACATATAAAAATTAAAAGAAAAACGATCAGAGCTAAGTAGGATTCACAAGCCAAAGACTTATAGTCGACCAATTTATAACTCTCAACGACATAGTTGATTAGAAAATACATGTCTTTAAAATGGACCAGTCATAATAAATCTCTTAAAAAACGTTTAAAAAGCAATCTAGTAAAAACAATAAGAGACTTTTTTAGAAACGTATTTTGACTGGTCCATTTTATAAAAGTCAACCGCTCCGAAAATTGGCAGTGTTTTAACATAACGTCGGATACTCCAGCGAAATTGGAATGCATCCAAAATGTCGGACATTTCATATGTAACTCCACTAAAAACGAACATTGTCTGCGGAGACAAATGGCTATGGTATAAAATGGCCAAACGTTTGATTAATCCTCGAGCATAAGACAACTAAACATATTATGCAGCATGTTTTAACCGACTTCAGACCACGAAGAGGTTTCCAATCTGTAATTTTTATAACGTGATAACGTTTTATAAATGGCTAGCTCCGTGGCTCAGTGGTCAACATGCCAGCCTGCGATACGAGAGTGCCCGGGTTCGATCCCCGGCCAAGTCAAGATAAAAAATTATCTTTTTGAGATTGGCCTGGGTCTTGGATGTGTATTTGTTATAAAATATAGTATCGTTGAGTTAGTATCCCATAACACAAGTGTCGAACTTACTTTGGGGCTAGCTCAATCTGTGTGATTTGTCCGTATATATTTATTATTATTGTTATTATAAATAAATGAGCGTCAAATGGATGCACTTAGAAGTATTACGTTCCATGTGCAAGCGAGAGCGCGGAATAAACGATAGAGAGGCACGATCAGCCTAAGCGTTCGGCTTATGATGCATCTATCTCTCTTCCACTGTTATCACGTAAAATTGTCATCCTTAAAGTATACCGACTTTACAGACAATCAAATTTTATTAAAGATTTATTATGGCTTGTCCATTTTATAAAAGTCAACACTAACTCCGCTCCGAAAATTGGCAGTGTTTTAACATAACGTCGGATACTCCAGCGAAATTGGAATGCATCCAAAATGTCGGACATTTCATATGTAACTCCACTCAAAACGAACATTGTCTGCGGAGACAAATGGTTATGGTATAAAATAGCCAAACGTTTGATTAATCCTCGAGCAATAAACAACTAAACATTATATTTTTTTAAGGTGATAACGTCATATAAATCGATGAACGCGTGCTGCATGCACGAAAAAGTGTGACAAGCTATATTAGAATGCAGTATGTTTTTAACCCACTTCAAACAAGGAAGAGGTTCTCAATTTGTAGTTTTTTTGACGTCCGGATGCACGTAGGAAAAAGTGGGTGCAGTCAACGGCGTAATGTCAGTAATGAAAACGGCGCTCATCTATACTAATATTATACAGCTGAAGAGTTTGTTTGTTTGTTTCAACGCGCTAAATTTAGAAACTACTGGTTCATATTGACAAATTATTTTTGTGTTGGGTAGTCCATTATATTGAGGAAGGCTATAAAACATTACGGTGCGACTAATAGGAGCGAAGCATCAATAAAAAAATATTTGAAAACGGGGGAAAATTATTCATCTATACTAAGAAAAAAAAAACGAATTAAGTATAATAACAGAAATTGCCGCCCGAAACAGACGTTAAAACATCAAAAAAAAAATTTCCAGTCGGTCTAGGCTTCTTAACATAGTTGGCGATCTCTCTATCTCCTTCTCTCTCTCTATAGCCCAGTCACAGAATTAATATAAGTACTAGCCCAGTGGTACAAGTACCTTTAAAATGCAGGGTTTTTGCATTGCCATACTCTACACACTAGATATTGCCATACTTACCACGCTTGGCACTACGGGTGCCAAGCGTGGTAAGTATGGCAATATCCTGGATTTCTTACGGTTGAATGATGGTGATAATAAGTATGTATGTAAGCTGTTGCATTTTTTACATCGAATGCTAAGGTTGTATCCCTAAAACCTCTTTTACCTATATTATTCGCCGAAGTAACGTATGGACCCGCATATCCGTGTCCCGTATCTACCGAACGAGCATCAGACAAGCCGTTAAGCACCATTTCGCAGAAACACGTTTGAAATATTTGTATTAAATTCGCTGCAGGTACCGCTTGTTACCGATAGGGTTCCCAACTTTATTTTTTGCGATTATTTTTCTCAATAAACTAAACATATTTTGTTGATCGTGCGGCCTGGAAGTTTATATGAAAAAGACGAATAGCTGTTCAATTTGGCGGCCTGATTCGATGGTTTGAAGAATAACGATGATGACCCTAATATCCCATATATAAAAATGAATCTTTATCCCTTGGTCAAGGCCTCACGGCATCATGTGTGAACAGCTGGACCAGTTTGGCCAATTTTTGTCGTATTTGTTTTTCTCAGGAGAAAATTTCTATGAAATAAAATATAAAGAAAGATGCGTGAAAATTTTAAAAATGAGAGAACTTAACAAGGTCGTTATTTTCTCATTTTTAAAATTTTCCATTATCTTTTAAAGTGTCCTTTAGCATGGTATTGTCAGTCATTTTAACCGTTCGCGTCTATTTATAGTTAAGACTTAGGCAAGTCTACTTGTCGTTGGATATTAGACTGCCAAATTCGTGTAAATATTTAAACAGGCGAAAGATAAGAGATTAATTTACAACGTGCGAATTACGTATGTATGAGTATCATATTGTTTAGGATTAAAGTTATTATTTAACTTACCGATTATTGGAACTATGGAGGCATAAGTAGGTTATTTGTTCAAAAGCCTGTTTATAAATAGCTTTATGTTTGAGTTTCAGCTAGTAAACACTTTGGCGATACAACTTACATATGAAAGTATTTTCATTACAACAATTTATATGATATTTCAGATATGAATTGCAAAATTAATATTTTCCTGGTTTGAAAACGTAAATGAGCCAGAGAGGGTCGGGCTCCTGTAGTGGAGACTAAAAAGGACCTGATGATGATGATGATGATGAAACGTAAATGTAATAACAATATACTCCCAGATATAAACTTAATGATATTGTTTAAGTGTATTTATCTAATCTTGGCAACAAAAAGAGACTGATAACGACCAAAACATATACTTGTTGGGTAAAGCTCGTACACCTTTAAGCTAGTTTAGCTTAAAGCTAAGAATTTATATTTTTTTTTTTTTTTATAATTTATATCTATTCTAATACTAATATACTAATCTATACTATACATATATTAAATCACTTAAAGATCCGTCATAAAAACATTAAAAACACAAAAGTAAAATAAAATAAAAATTATTATTATTTTACTCTTTTGGAGTTTTTATTTTATTTTATATAATATGACTCAATCGTTTTTAACTATGTAACTATGGATCTTGTGTCTGCAATAAAGAAATATTATTATTATTATTAAAAAGAAACCAACGAGTGAAAATATTCAATACTTAGAAAGAGAAAGAAATGTATAAGAACGAGCGGGAGACAGAGGAGACAGTATTTAAATGATTGCGCCAAAAGCCATAAGCCACTGTTTAAATTCACGCACACACTCATGTTTTCGTCGTCTGTGTGCTGCTCGTACAACTAAAAAGGCAAATTGCAATCGGTGCATAATATTTTTCTGATTGCATGTAATTTAAGTTTTTTATAATTTTTTTTTTTTTTTTTTTTTTATGTATATCCGACGGCAAACGAGCAGACGAGCCACCTGATGGAAAGTGGTCACCGTCGCCCATGGACATCTGCAACACCAGAGGAGCTGCTGATGCGTTGCCGACTCTTAAGATACCTGTAAACACGCCTTTTGAAGGACCTCAAGTCATAGCACACAGGGAAAGCCTCGGGAGGGAGTCCATTCCACAATCCTGCTGTACGAGGAAAAAAACCACGTGACGCTCTGACATTTTTGGAGACCCAAGTGTCTCCAAAAATGATGTGGGGATGGACTTTACTCCTGTGGCGAGCGGTGCGGTGGTAGAAAGGTGACGGTGGCACCAATTCAAAAAGTTCTTCAGAACAGTCCCCATAGTATAGACGGTAAAATACACACAGAGAGCCAACGTCTCTCCGTAGACCGAGGGTGTCTAAATCGTCTGTGAGTGTGGGATCGTCGATAATACGAATTGGCGTTGGATGGAATCAAGAGGAAGGAGTTGGTATTGAGGTGCACCAGACCAGATATGAGAGCAGTACTCCATGTGGGGCCGGACTTGAGCTTTATATAAATATATATATATATCCAGGCCTGGATATATTTATATAAATATATCCAGGCGAGTTGCAAGTACATAGCAACTAATATTTACGCGTGCGCCTTTGGCTGAACTAAAGAATTGCATTGCTCACAAAACTATCAAAGGCGCATCCTTCAATAAAATTATTAAAAGAAAAGCAATGCATAATATATTTAGTGACTCGACTGTAGCCACTGTCTTCGAGGCTTCATGGACTGCACGTCAATGGTATGTAGGGTGATTTTGAACTCCTTGGCAATATTTTGATGATGGAATCAGTATTCTATATAGAATATATCATCATCATCATCATCAGGTCCTTTTTAGTCTCCACTACAGGAGCACGACCCTCTCTGTACTACTAGAGCCATACAAGAATATATATCCACAATAAAATAAAATGATATTTTTTGAAAAAAAAAAAATACTTTACAGACCAGCTGAATGGTGAATTAGTGCAGCTGGGAACTCAAAAACCAAAGCTGGGAACTCAAAAAACAAATTCGGCTTTTCTATACAATAGAGTATGGAAAAGACGAATTGGTTTTTTGAGTATCCAGCATTGTTTCCATAGGAAAAGTTGTTCATATTGATGGGCTGAGTCACCCCTCTAGGGTACATTTACACGCTGTATATTTCTTCGACACTAGTTGTGTAGTACGCGTGTGTAGTATGGTTTATCATGTTTTCGCGATTTTTACACATATGGCCTCTACCACCAAGCGGTCCAATGAGATGCATAACAATAGAAAATACATTGTGTCTGCGTTTCTCGCGTTCGAAGGGTAATATTGTAGATGGGAATTTTGTATTAGTTCTTATAACACAAAAGTCATATAATATTAACGTTTATTTTTCTCTTCAGAATGAAAGTACAAGGTAAGTAATATATAACTTTATAACTTTTTTTTTTTTTCACTTTTAAATCCTTACTAATATTATAAATGCGAAAGTGAGTTTGTTTGTTTGTTACGCTTTCACGCCGTAACTACTGAATCGATCATCATGAATTTTTTTATACAAGTTCTCTGGAGTACGGAGAAGGACATAGGCTACCTTTTATCCCGGGAAAAAGTACTATTCCCGAGGGATCGACATTAACGCGGGCGGAGCCGCGGGCGAAAGCTAGTTATATATTAAATATATATAACTAATGCTATGATATGAATATTTAAACTAATGCTTCAACAAGAAATAAATAAAAATTAATATATATTTACAAATAAAAAAGGCCGGGTAAATCGTTGCCTCGCGCAAGCGTGCCCAGAAGGCTGGCAGCATTGACACGTTGGATGGCAATGCTGATTTTGGCCAAGGTATAGACCAGCCTTCTGATCACGGGTCATAAGTAATACTTATATAATGTTATCTAATTGTTTAGACAAATGTCAACTTAGTCTACCTGCGACCATAAAAACTGTAAAGTTTTCGAAACGTTAGGTGTTAAAAATAATGTAATAGCGATAATAACGTATTAAAGTGATTTAGTTATATTTTAATACCTTACGGTAATATACTACGGTTGGCAACCCTAGATAAAAAACATGTATTTGTGGATGAAATGAAACATTTACAGCTTTGCATTCATTTGGTGAGGAACGGGAGAGCACATTTTGCATCGCGTTTTAACAAATGTATTTTTTCATGTCACTTTATTACATGTCATTTATAAATTGCATGAATGTACGCCTGTGAGATTTACGTAAAAAAAAAATCAAAATATGCCGACGTGTGCTATTGTAACGAGTAACAGCCTCCGTGGTCCAGTGGTTAAGGTGTTTGCCTGTTGACCCTGCAGGCTTGAATCACCTGATTGTCTGATAATAAAGATTATTCCGTGCTTCGGAAGGCACGTTAAGCCGGTGGACCCGGCTGCCATCTGGTAGTCGTTAAAGGAACCACGTAAGAGGCCGAGAGGCGGTTCCGAAGAACTCTGACACCAGGGTGTGCATGGTCGATTGACTGTGACACCTAATCGAAATAATGTTTGTTTGTTACGCTTTCACTAACTACTGGACCGATCATCATGAAATTTTGCATTCACGTTATATGAGGTACGGAGAAGGACATAGGGTGCATTTTATCCCGGGATAAACTTCCCGAGGGATCGACATTGACGCGAGCGGAGCCGCGGGCGAAAGCAAGTATTTATTTAAACTTTATTTACCAAAAACAAGGTATAAAAGGCGGACATAATCCTAATAACATCCTCCACCAGTCAACCTTCGAGTGGTTCTTGTAGATTTTAATTGATTAATATATGTGTGTCTATGAATTTGGCTCGCCCTTGGCCAGTTTATTCTAGTCTAAGTACTAACTATGCTGATGTCATTACCCGCCAAGCCGAGCCTTTTATTAGGCTATAAAGTTTATGAGAAAAGTTCCGATGTTTGGACAATTGTTAAATCAAACTGTGTGTCTGTATGCAAATGGATTAATTCATTATTTAAGTAAAAGGAGGTAAAAGCTATATCTCTTTATATTTTGAATACAAATTTTTGACGTGAGGACTCTTGTGAGGTTAGCTAAACTATAAATAATAATAATTAATAAATATAATAAATATATACGGATAAATCACACAGATTGAGCTAGCCCCAAAGTAAGTTCGAGACTTGTGTTATGGGATACTAACTCAACGATACTATATTTTATAACAAATACATATATAGATACACATCCGAGACCCAGGCCAATCTAAAAAAGATCATTTTCCATCTTGACCTGGCCGGGGATCGAACCCGGTCACTCCGTGTCGCAGGCAGGCGTGTTGAC
This sequence comes from Elegia similella, assembly GCA_947532085.1. Lineage (NCBI taxonomy): Eukaryota > Metazoa > Arthropoda > Insecta > Lepidoptera > Pyralidae > Elegia > Elegia similella. The sequence continues at coordinate 2,967,487 of OX383939.1, forward strand.
CGCTGCGCTATGGAGCTAGTCAAAACAAAACTCTTTCCTGCATGGATGCTATTTTTCTTAATTAAATAAATAAATATAAAGGGACATACCACACAATTGAGCTAGTCCCACAGTAAATTATGAACTTGTGTCTTATGATACTAACTCAACGATACTATATTTTATAATTGATACTTATATAGATAAACATCTAAGACCCAGGTCAATGTGAAAACGATGTATATTTATTATTATTATTTTTTAATTCTATGAAAATTCCAAGTCTGTACCGTTCAATAGAGCCAAATACGGTTCAATACAGACATCCCTGTGACAGGCGGACGGATGAACAGGCGAACAGATATCGGCCGCTCAGTAATGGGGTTCCGTTTTTACCCTGTGTACGGATCCCTAAAAGAATTTAAATCTAGAACTAAAGTGTAGTTTATGCACTAACTACTAATTGAGCTGAGATCATTACCAGCCGAGTCTCGCCTTTTATTGGCTATAAAGTTGATGAGAAAAGTGCTGCTGTTTGAACAACTATTACAGCTATCTGTGATTAGTCTGTATGCTAATGGACACTAGAGAGTACTTTGTTCGTTTAGTCAGTATTATTGGCGTGCCCCGTGGATCAGTGGTCAACACGCCAGTCTGTGACACGAGGGTGCCCGGGTTCGATCCCCGGTCAGGTCATTATGGAAAACGATATTTTTCAGATTGACCTGGATCTTGGATGTTTATCTATATAAGTATTTATTGTATAATATTGTATATAATATTGTATCGTTGATTTAGTATCCTACGACACAAGTTCACAGCTTACTGTAGGGCTAGCTCAATTTGTGTAATAATTTGTCCCTATATATTTATTTATTATTCATTTCTAATAAAAAAAAAAGTATTCGTAGCCAATACTAGCGTTGGATATTTCAAAATGCCTTTTTGAGTGTTGTTCTGTATTCATCAAGAGTATTCTCATCCCCAATCTATTTATTATTTTTTCTTTACTCGTCCTATTTCTATTCTTAACTCATCCTATGCCTTATTTTTAATAATCCATACATTCTCCATCTGATAGTCTTTAAAGGAACCACGTCAGAGGCCGGGACCTCAGACATTCGCTTTACGGTCATAATCCACCACCATCACGACTGAAGAGCCGTAACAGCTTCCTCAGGCAATCTGAAATTGCACCCAAAGAAGCTCCTAAGGCCAGATTAAAGCAGTGGGAAAGCCTGTACCCACAATCACCATCCTCCTCACCGCTAGCCGAAAAACTTCCACCGGGTAGCAATCTTTCCGGGGCAGTGTGGAGGTCGTTGAACCGCCTCCGGGCTGGTGTAGGGAATTGCCGAGAAAACCGGGTTAGGTGGGGTTTTTCGGGCAATAGCACATGCGATTGCGGCAATGTTCAGTCAATGAGCCACCTTTTGACGTGCCCTAAATGCCCCATTCACTGCACACAAAAGGATCTAGAGGAGGCAAACGACAGGGCAGTGGCCGTGGCCACATACTGGGCAAAATTGTTGTAATTATAAAGACATTTCGACTCGAAAAGAAGAAGGAGAAGAGGCCGAGAGGCGGTTCCGAAGAACTTTGACACCAGGGTGTGCATGGTCGATTGACCGTGACACCTACACGAAATGATGATGAATAATCCATACAAATAAATAAATATATACGGACAAATCACACAGATTGAGCTAGCCCCAAAGTAAGTTCGAGACTTGTGTTATGGGATACTAACTCAACGATACAATATTTTATAACAAATACATATATAGATACACATCCATACAAATAATGTGAATGTGATAGTAACTCTACCGGGTATTACAAAACTACTTAATAATATTTAAGGGGTATGATCAGTCCATGATATTTAACAACTATCCCCAGGGATCATACATCAAAAGACAAAAAAGTTTTGACCTTCCATAGAAAGTCGATCAACTGATTGCTTATCTTGTATCCGAGATCGAATTTTTCTTTTCGTGTTTCAAAGTTTGTTCAATGGAGTTAGTTGTTTGTAGAAGCAGCTACTGTGGGTCTGCCTGGGGTTTGGACTGTATCAATTAGAAGGCGCTGTCTTTGATACCAGATATATTAGAATTGCCAAAAATATGACAAAACGGTGTCTTGCCGTGTCGATGACTAGGTTCAAAAGGTACTTTTATGTGGTAGTATATTCGCAGCCCCGCGCCGCATCGCCCCGCTACGTCCGGTGTTGCCAGTGGCCGCAACATGTTTAATATTATGGACTGATCATACTGCTTTAATATTATTTCGTAGTTTTGTAACACCCGGTATATCTTTGTATGGTCTGTGTATCTGTTAACTCTTTACGCTTCGACCACTGCACCGATTTCAATGAAATTTAGTATGGAATTAGCTTGAAGCCCGGGAAAGAATATTGGATACCTTTTATCTCGGAATAATACTATTCGAAGATAAAATGGTTTCGAAATTCACGTCGAGCGGGGGGAAAAGATTGTAAATTAATATTATTTTTCTTACTCGACTCTTTTATATTTCTCCCTCATTCCAGAGCATTTTTTATTGTTTTTATTTCTTACCATACCGTACACAAATTAGCAGCACCATTGACATAAACTGATAAAAAAACGTCAAAAGCAATACTTTTCTTTTATATAGCATCACCTTTTAATTTTTAATACCATTCTGTTTTTAGAATTCCGTACCCAAAGTGATATAACGGGACCCTATTAATATAGCTCCACCGTCCGTCTGCCTGTCACCAGGCTATATCTGATGAACTGTGACAGCTAGACACATAAATTTTTCACAGATCGCAATTGTTTTCACACACTACTAAATAGTGTGTAGTTTTGAAGAAGTACGCATGCTTGAAATGCGTATATCCTATGGGTTAATTATGTGATGAGAAAGTTCGACGCGGTGATTCGAAGTCACGGTGGTGTAATTCACACTTAGGGCGTAAACCTAAGGGACGTGGGTTCGAATCCTACCTGTGGCCGACTTCTTTTTCATCACATATTTTTAATTTTAATTATGCCTTTATTTCCGAGCATGTTTGAGAAAGAAGAGGTTCGACGAACAATATCTCTCACGACTCTATTACTGCGTAAAAATGCGTGAAGGGTAATATTTTTATAAGTCTTTTATTTTGCATTCACAATGCTATTTTGATATACTCTTAATATATGAAGAAATAAAATATGGTGAAAAAACTTCATGCGGGCGGGACTTGAACCAGTGACCTAGGTCTATGTAGGTCGTACGTAAGTTTTTTTCCATAGAGTAAGATAATCCTGACTTTTTTTTACCATATTTTATTTCTTTATTTATTAAGAGTATGTGTAGGGTAACTTTACCTGTTGTCTGTACATATTCCATTAGCCGGCAACGAGACGGCGCACCCACGCCTGGCCTTGACATTTGTACACCTGCACCACCCCATTTTGGACGAACTTTAGGGATCGGTTCGCTTCACGATGTAAAAAACCTCGACATGCATTATCGTTATCGTTATTATCGTTGTTATAAAATATAGTATCGTTGAGTTAGTATCCCATAACACAAGTCTCGAACTTACCTTGGGGCTAGCGCAATCTGTGTAGAAAAAAAAAATATTTTTATTTATTTATTTATCTACAATTAGGGTTCCGTATCTAAATGATGAAAATGGGCCCATATATACAAGATCTACGCTGTCCGTCCGTCTGTCTGTCACAGCACTTACAGCACTGTATCTAGTACCGTAATAGGTAGAAAGTTTTTTTACAGAATTTGTATTTCTGTTGTTGCTATGACAGCAAATAATAAAAATCGGCCAAGTGCGAGTCGGTCTCGCACACGAAGGATTCCGTACCATTATCTATACAACATTAGACATTATATTGTGAACTTTTTTGATTTCACGTTTGCTGTATGGGAGCCCCCTTAAATATTTATTTTATTGAATTTTTTTAATATTTGTTGCTATAGCAGCAACAGAAATACATCATCTGTGAAAATTTAAACTGTCCAACTATCACGGTTCATGAGACACAGCCTGGTGACAGACGGACAGACAGACGGACAGCGGAGCGATATTAATAGGGTCCCGTATTTATCATTTAGGTACGAAACCTCAAAAATACTACAAGTAATAATTCACTAGCATAGAAAATATTTAAATCTTTCAAATTTGATCTGATTTAGGAATATAAGTAAGAAAATGATGGGTGCCGCCAAGATTCAAGTTGATGATTCTCTTCCATCTCTTCTTGCCGTCATGATCCTGAATCTCTTGATCATAGTCGATTGATCATTATTTACCGATTTTCCGAAGTCAATACCATACATAACTAAATATAAAGTAAATAAGAACAAGAGAAACTATATATTTACTTAAACGTTATCCTTACTAATATTATCAATGCGAAATTGAGTTTGTTTGATTGTTTGTTTGTTGCTTTCACGCCGTAACTACTGAACCGAACATCATGAAACTTTGCATACAAGTTCTCTGGAGTACGGAGAAGGACATAGGCTACCTATGTCCTTCTCCAGCCTTCGTGGTCCAGTGGTTAAGGCGTTTGCCTGTTGACCCGGGGGTCGTGGGTTCGATTCTGACCGGAAGCATACTTTGTTTAGTTGTTTCCAGTTTGGTTAGGACATTGCAGGCTTAAATCACCTGATTGTCTGATAATAAAGATGATTCCGTGCTTCGGAAGGCACGTTAAGCCGGTGGTCCCGGCTGCCATCTGGTAGTCGTTAAAGGAACCACGTCAGAGGCCAAAAGGCGGTTCCCAAGAACTCTGACACCAGGGCGTGCATTGTCGATTGACCGTGACACCTACTCGAAATGATGATGATGATGAGTATTCCCAATAGATACTGGCTCGAACACTTTTAAAAAAAGAAATGGTAAGATCCGGTTACATTTATTCTGATATCTTTGGGTTACCCAAACAAACTGTTTCTATGACGTAGACAGTGCAGTCAGTACAATATTCTTATTTGACTAGTCACAGATATCTTGTTAGAGTTCCGTACCCAAAGATTAAAACGGAACCCTAATAATTTCGCTCCGCTGTCCGTCTGTCTGTCTGTCTTTCTGTATGTCTGTCCGTCTGTCACCAGGCTTTATCTCATGAACCGTGATAGCTAGACAGTTGAAATTTTCATAGATGATGTATTTCTGAAGCCGCTATAACAACAAATACTAAAACCTAGAATAAAATAAACATTTAAGGGGGCTCCTATACAACAAACGTGATTTTTTTGCTTGTTTTTACTCGATATTGATAACGGCAACAGGTAGACGCTTGAAATATTCACGGAATATTAAGTTATATATTCACGTTAAAAATAAATAATTAAATAATATTAATATTAAATTTGGGGTCCCATACAACAGATATGATTTTTTTGCTGTTTTTATAGATAACGGTACGGAACCCTTCGTGCGCGAGTCCGACTCGCACTTGGCCGGTTTTTTTGTTACAAGGCGCGCCTAACCATTAACATAAAATAAGTCATTTTTATTTTTTCATATAAAACTATTAGCACTATTAAGAAGTTTACTGTAATATCTAATACAAGTAAGTCTGAAGACTTAAAGTAATACAATCATAGTTTAAACTTCTATGGATACAATATTCACAAAGAATACAGACAGATTCTTAATGTTGACTTACACTGTCACCTCCCTCGATGTTGCAGACAGTGTTATTATCTCAAGATACATTATGCAGATTGTAATTTAAAAACTGTTAGAAGAAACGCCAGCTGTTAGTAAGGAGAAATATATATAACGGTTTAAGTTTAAATATAAAATTATGTTTTATTATTGTTATTCATCATCACCATCATCATCAGGTCTTTTTAATCTCTACTACAGGAGCATGACCCTCTCTGCACTACTAAAGCTTTACTTGGCCATAGCAGCCAGAGGACTTGGCCTACACTCTCCACGCTGGCCAGACGGGTTAGAGAGGTCACACAGATGTTTATAAGCTTTGTTTAGCTTGTATTTCCTAAGTCGCCTTCTACGACATCCACGGGAAGACTTGGAGTGGTCCTATTCTACTCTGCCGAATACCACACGGCTTTATTGTTATTAAGCGCACTATTTTGTAAGTAACTATAGTCATTTTCTTTTTTTTTTGTCAATCCAGAAATGAGAGGACTGGAGATCTGTGCCACAGGCCTAGCCTTCTCCAGTCTCCATTAATCTGATTTAATACCACCATATTGTACCTTGTTATACTTGTTTGTAAATATTTGGGTTGTTTGAGTAAATAAATATATTTTTATCTTATCTTTATCTTTAATATCCACCAAGAAACTGTAGTTATTTCTAGACAGATTGAAAACGTAGAAATCTAAGAAGATATCGATGTGAGATATAGAAGGTAATATTTCTATCTAAATTAATTATTGCTAGAAAAAAAAATCCTGCAATCAATCTAGAACTAAATTTACTTTAATAGATAATTTAATTTGTATAAATTATAAAATTGCTCCTGGGAGAGTTCAGCGTCACCACAGGACCTACGCGGATGGCGGAAACGAAGGGAGGCAGAGCAGTGGGCAGAAGTTAAGCTGAGATGATGATGATGATTAAATTTAGTATTAATCACGGGGAAAATAAAGGCAATTTCATTATGGTTAACAGCCTCCGTGGTCCAGTGGTTAAGGCGTTTGCCTGTTGACTGGTGGGAATCGAACCCACGACCCCCGGTCGTGGGTTTGATTCCCACCGGAAGCATACTTTGTTTAGTTGTTTCCAGTTTGGTTAGAACATTGCAGGCTTGAATCACCTGATTGTCTGATAATAAAGATGATTCCGTGCTTCGGAAGGTACGTTAAGCCGGTGGTCCCGGCTGCCATCTGGTAGTCGTTAAAGGAATCACGTCAGAGGCCGAGAGGCGGTCCCGAAGAACTCTGACACCAGGGTGTGCATGGTCGATTGACCGTAACACCTACTCGAAATGATGATGATTATGGTGTAAATATTACTTTTATTAACATTTTACATTATAACATCTAATTAAGTATCACGTCTTTTTCCCTTGCGGGGTATACAGAGCCTAGGTTTACTCGTATAAGACCTAAAGGCGACGTTTAACCAGTTTGGTGGGCGTTAGGTAAAAAAATGGTACTTATCAACATAGTGATGGGTTGCTAGCTGCATCACCTATTAATATGATTCCTTAGTTTTACCCATTCCCTCGATCGGCTTTTACGATGAGCGCAGGAAGAAAAGCAGCTGGTACATTCAATGTTTTTTCTTTTCTCCCAGCATGAAAGTGATCATTTAATTAAAATTCAACTAAAATGATTTTCATACTTTTGTATTATTATTTATTTAAAAACTTTATTGAGCCTTAAAAGCCATAAAAATGCTAAAAGTATTTAGCAAAAGGCTTAGTGCTAAAAGCATTTTCTCCCAGTTAATAACAAACAGATAAAATAATAAAAAGGCGTCAGTCAAAATAAATTTACTAAAGATATACAGAAACTTTATAATCTTTTCTGGCTTTCGCCCGCGGCTCCGCCGGCGTCAATGTCGATCCCTCGAGAATAGTACTATTTTCCAGCATAAAAGTTAGCCTATTATATATATACCTTCTCCGTACTCCAGATAACTTGTATGCAAAATTTCATGATGATCGGTTTAGTAGTAACGGCGTGAAAGCTAACAAACAAACACACTTTCGCATTAGTAATTAGTAATAATGAAGTAAAGATTTCAAAGTAAAAATATAGATAAAATTTATATATACCTTAATCTAGAAACTCCGTATCATTAATTGAAGCTTTCGCTTTGTTTTTCTTTGGCACTTAAAACTCGCTTTGAAAATTCCAATAAGAAGGGTTCATAAGCATTGAAGATTAGCCGTTTCCAAGAAATCGAGTGGTAAATCTTTTGCTATGATCATCATCGTCATCATTACAGCCGTAAATAGCCCACTGCTGGACAAAGGCCTCTGCTGAGGATACTTCATTCCATGGGTGGATATTGCCATACTCACCACGCTTGGCAGGCGGGTTGGCGAGCGCAGTTTCTTTGGCTTCTTGTGCTTCGGACGCTGCTGCCCATCGAAAGCATTTTAAGCTGAGGAAGGATAGAAATTTGTTGGATCTGGGAAGGGAATGAAGGTATTACGATACTACTCACTCGGATAAAAATGGTGAAAAGCAAGAGCAGCTCGGGAGGCCGCGCGCGCATACTTGATGCCATAACTGCAACCACCGGACATGCAGTTGAACATGACACCCCTGACCCTTTGATATCATCATCATCATCATCATCAGGTCTTTTTAGTCTCCACTACAAGAGCACGACTATCTTTGTACTACTAGAGCCATACTTGGCCAAAGCAGCCAGAGGATTTGGCCTACACTCTCCACGCTGGCCAGACGGGTTGGAGAGGTCTCATCGATGTTTATGAGATTTGTTAAGCTTGTATTTCCTAAGTCGCCTTCTACGACATCCACGGGAAGACTTGGAGTGGTCCTATTCTACTCTGCCGAAACCACACGGCGATGCATTTTTTTAAGAGGCCTATTACTATATATTTCAAGCGTCTATCTGTTGTTATTATCAATATTGAGCAAAAATAAGCAAAAAAATCTGTTTGTTATATTTTTTAAATATTTATTGTATTCTATTTTTTAGTATTTGTTGTTATAGAGCGGCATCAGAAATATTATCTGTGAAAATTTCTAACTATCACGGTTCATGAGATACAGCCTGGTGACAGACGGACAGACAAACAGACAGACAGACGGACAGCGGAGCGATATTAATAGGGTCCCGTTTTTAACCTTTGAGTTCATAACCCTATAAAGTTACAGCTAGACAAAAATCTATACAATCAAATCTGAATTTAACAGACTGTGATAAATTAAAGTTATGATTCAATTTAATATTTGATACAGATCCAATGTTAATAAATCCAGTAATACGACGCAGATATGAATATTTAATTTGCGAGTCAAATGAATAAATCTAGGGATTTGCTTTGCTTGATTAACTTAGAGAAAATCCCTTTTGACACAATATCTATTTTTAAATAGACAAAAATATTTGTTTATTCTAATGTCACTGTGCAAAACTGCTGTTGAAAGGAGTGTACACTCTATTTAGCAGCAGTTTTGCACAGCGGCAGAGTGGACTTTCCGTCGAATCTTTGAAAAAAAGTGATCGTTCTAAAATGTATAATATATGAAACAGAAACAACTTACTTAAATTCTTTTTAAATAGCATTACAATGCTCGGTATATTATTAAAATTATGTGATGAAAAAGAACTCGGCTACAGGTAGGATTCGAACCCAAGCCTTACCCCTTAGGTTAACGCCCTAAGTGTGATACCTTTCACCACCGTGACTTCAAATCATCACATATTTTCAATTTTCCATGTCAATCGACCATGCACACCTGGTGTCAAGAGTTCTTCGGAACCGCCTCTCGGCTTCTGACGTGATTTCTTTTATCGACTACCAGATTGCAGCCGGGACCAGTGGCTGGACGTGCCTTCCGAAGCACGGAATCATCTCTATTATCAGACAATCAGGTGATTCAAGCCTGCAATGTCCTGACCAAACTGGAAGCAACTAAACGAAGTATGCTTCCCGTGGGAATCGAACCCACGTAGCCAGATTGAAGGGCTCCTGATAAATGTCGATATAGGGCCCCGTTAGAACATTATTATCAGATAATCTGGTGATTCAAACCTGCAATGTCCTGTCCTGACCAAACTGGAAGCAACTTAACAAAGTATGAACCCACGACCCCCGGGTCAACAGGCAAACGCCTTAACCACTGGACAACGGAGGCAGAAGTCTGTAGTAAGATGAACGATTTATATTTATGACTCTTATACGTACATATTTATATGTTTCTTTTTCGTACGAAAAAGAGGCCACTTAGCGATTTACATGTAGGTGACATCACGAGCTGGAGCCGAGCCAGGCGGCGCTGTGATAGCTTGTAATTAGCCCCATTTAGGAAACTAACACGAATTTTATCATGTCATTTGGTGTTCCTACTGATCGTTTCTTTTTACACAACTGCCCTTCGAAAAGCAGTCATGTTTTAACGTTTTATATATGTATGTTTTTATACCAACATATTTTTAAAATGTCTGAACATTATTGTTTTAAGAGGTATCGTAGAATCCTTTTACGATACCTCTTAAAACATTAAATAAACTAATTTATTAAAAAAAATTATAATGTACTGAGCGCGATAAATCCGAACCCTTACCTTATAGATTAAGAGGGATAAGGGTTTGTAACCATTGGGATGGGACCAAAAATGGCATAAAATCTGGAGCTTCTGCGTGCTTCGTAAGGCACATAAAGAGCTTAGATATAACAATATATTTTATAAAAATTGATTAAATTGATAAAATAAATTATATTATAATATACCTACATAAGAATATCACTATCCTAACTAATATTATAAATGCGAAAGTGAGTTTGTTTGTTTGTTTATTTGTTTGTTTGTTTGTTTGTTACGCTTTCACGCCGTAACTACTGAACGGATCATCATGAAATTTTGCATACAAGTTCTCTAGAGTACGGAAAAGGACATAGGCTAACTTTTATCCCGGGAAAAGTACTATGCCCGAGGGATCGACATTGACGCGGGCGGAGCCGCGGGCGGAGCCGCGGGCGAAAGCTAGTCTTATATAAATAAATATGTTGGCGCACAAACCAGTTAGTAATCTTGTGCAGTTAGCTGTCGTATGTGGATAAACAATTCGACAAACTGTTGCACATAATCTTGCAAGAGCTTTTGAAACTACACAAGTTCTAAGTCCACGACATTTGCTCGAGTAAATACTAACTTGTGACTCAGTCAGTAACAGTTACCTACACTGAAAAATAGGACCGACCGAAACTAAATAAATAAATATATACGGACAAATCACACAGATTGAGCTAGCCCCAAGGTAAGTTCGAGACTTGTGTTATGGGATACTAACTAAACGATACTATATTTTATAACAAATACATATATAGATAAACATCCAAGACCCAGGCCAATCTGAAAACGATCATTTTCCATCTTGACCTGGCCGGGGATCGAACCCGGGCACTCCATGTCGCAGGCTGGCGTGTTAACCACTGCGCCACGGAGCTGTCTATAATAGAGAGAAAAAATATATAATATAGCGAAACTGAAACTTTTGACGTGATAAAGTCTTATAAATTGATGAAAGCCGGCTGCACGCCCAATAAGTGTCACGTTCCGTGTGTTACACGTTTCTACCGTTATCACTTAAAATTTTCGTCCATATACTGACTTTACAGACAACCAATTTTTTTCTATCACCTAAAGGAGCTATAAAGTATAATTATAGCGCATATCTAAGTCCATCCCGTCGGCACCTCTCAGCATTCTTCAACGCGGAGAATATTTCCGGCATTTATATCGGGAGTGCTATACAAGCGTATAGCTCCACAAGTCGCACAACGAGTCAATAGACTTGCTTTTGTTTGCCTTTGGGAGTAAAATTTAGTTTAATTTTACATCCTAACAAGTTTTTTTTACTAGATATTGAAGCAGGCGTTTGTCTCCCATCTCACCTAATTCATTCATTCATTTCGAGTAGGTGTCACGGTTAATCGACCATGCACACCCTGGTATCAGAGTTATTCGGAAGTGACGATGAAGACGAGGATGTTACATGCCTATCTAAAAGATATCCATATTCTACTTTTGAATGTCCCAGGACTGTACAGTTTTCGCTCGAGGCTCCGCTTGTATTAGATACCTTGGGTCTTTTATCTTTTACGGATGAACGGTACCCTATGTCCTTCTCTCGCTGTGTTTCCTCTTTAAAAAGGGCCTGGTCGGGTCTTCTGGTAAGAGGAATGTAGGTTTAAATTTCCGTTTCTTCTGGTACCTAATTAAGAGCAGCGGGGATTGGGAAATAGTAACTGAAGGAAATCATCCTTTAGTCAATTAGCATAACAGTAACAGATATATTTTAGAGCACTGGAGGGCAAATGTGGATGTTGTTTGTAAGGGCTCGCGAGGTCTACTGTTCTCACAGAACCACTAGTAATTACGATCGATTCAGTAGTTGAGTATGATAAGGTCTTAGCACAGAGTTATTTTGGAATTCTTAGTGTTAGTACGGATACATACAGACACATACGTGATGGTGATGATGATGATGTGATCCCTTGCCAGAGACATAGGGCTCGCAGAAGGATTCTCCACTTCTCGCGGTCCTGGGCTGTGACTCTTAGCTCGCTCCAGTTGAGTCCAGTTGTAGCTACCTCCTTCTCGACTGAACGCCTCCAAGTTTTACGAGGGCAACCCGTTCTTCTCTTGCCCTGGGCATTCCATAGGAGACCTTGTTTGGGCAGGTGGTTATCAGGCCTTCACAGCACATGTCCTATCCATCGCCATTTCCTTAATAGGATTTCTTGCTGGATGGGCTTTTGGTCAGTTATCTGTCACAGTCTTGCGTTGGATATGGTTCGTGGCCAGTATATCCCTAATAGGCTACGTAAACATTTGTTAACGAACACATGTAAATACAGACACATACGTACATGTAAATACAGACACATACGTACATGTAAATACAGACACATACGTACATGTAAATCCTTATCCTTACTAATATTATACTATATTAGTATTATACTACTGAACCGATCATCATGAAATTTTGCATACAAGTTCCCTGGTGTGCGGAGAAGGACTATATGCTATGGCTACCTTTTATCCCGGGAAAAAGTACTATTACCGAGGGATCGACATTGACGCGGGCAGAGCCGCGGGCGAATGCTAGTAAATAATAAATAAAATGTATTAGTTTCGAACATCATGGTTACAAAAATGACGGTGGCACCTAAACTAGGATAATCTTGCGTTATGGTGGCCCTTCGCCGAATACTCGTACAGTTACACAAATTATACTTATTTAGTAAACAGAACTGCGTAAATTCGAATACTATTTGGTAAATTATAGTAATTTTACCAAATTATCTTAAATTAGTAGATAATAAATAATCATTTTCATTACAACTCTGGAGAGCCGAAACAAATTTCAAAATAGGGAAGAAAAAAGTACAAAATCTAAGCTATAAATTTTGGAAAAAGTATTATTGGTTTTGTTTGGCCATGCCAAGGAGAGTTCATTCCAGCATGACCTACCTACGTATCTCTAAAACTAAAAGTGAATGAAATTCCGAAATAGGGGTACAAAAGAGTACAAATTCAAAGCTATATTGTTAGTGTTTCAGTTGCTCAAAATTATCAACGGTTGTGTGATGTCATGCTGGGATGAAAGCTTCCTGGCACGACATGCTTAATTCTCTGGAATGGTAATGGATTAACAATTCAGAATAAGCGTATATAATAGCACAAATTAATGTCTATCTTAATGCGTTTTAATTATTTCTTCCATGCTGGTCTGGAAGAAAAGAAAAAACATAGAACTTGATATAGATGTACTAGCTGCTTCTCTTCCCGCGCATACCGTAGAAGCCGGTCAAGGGAATGGCCGAAAATCTAAAGAATCATGACAATAAGCAATGCGGTTAGCAACCCATCACTATTTTGATTCCGTTTTCCATCTTTACGCCCATTAACACGCTAAATGTGGCCTTTCGGTCTATGACCTTAGGCTCTGTCTAGGGATAAAGACCCCGTAAGGGATGATAATATGTGTGGGTGTATGTTTTAATGAATTGAAAATCATAATATGTTACGCTTGGTCACGCTAGTTAGTATGCTTTCTCGCAGGACGTTGAATATCTCCGAAACTGAAAGTGTACAAAATTTTAAAATAGGTGTACAAAATCGTACATAATACAAGCTACGTTTAATATGTTACAGTTATTAGAAAAGCGGTTATTTACGCTTTTCAAACGTACAAAGTTTTTGCTTCACGTATTAATATATAGCATTATGAATGTGTAAAACTGTTATAAAAACATTTCTGTTACTTCATAAACAACCTTAATACATTTCTTTTCAATCAATGACTGCTTTTATACATGACAAAAAGAGAAAGATAATGACTGATCAATCACATCACACCGTTGAATAGATACTCACGGCCATTTCAATCAGTGCTATTGATCGCGGCATTTTCGCGCTCAATAACCGTTTTTATTTTGGTTTAATGGTTCACTGGTTTCTTTGTCAATAAAAATACTACATACACACATACAATCACGCCTCTTTCCCATGGTGTTAGGCAGAGACTAGGGACCTACACTTGATCCTTAAAACCTCTTTCGCTCCATCTACATCCATCACTCTCTTCATGCTAGCTTGTCGGTTTGGGGTAGAGAGAGAGAGAGATAATATATGTTCTTGGTTTTCATGCACCAACACTAATGTCAGGTTTATCAAGCCGACTAAAGGCGTCTGATGTCACTCGACTGCCATCAAAAATAACAGGTGAAACCAAAGACAAAATGTGCCTTTCGAAGCACGGAGTACCTACTACTACTAGTCGTGGTACAGCCACGCTACCGGCAAAATGAATTGCTAGTAGCATAAACGGGCCGGCTTGTCCGGGGAAGTACCACACTCTCACAGAAAATCGACGTCTGAGTAAAAGCTTTACCGCTTCTATGCTTCGTTCGATGAGTGAGAGAGCCGGAGGCCCATCCTTCCCTCTCCCCACCCTATTTCCTTGAAAGGCCGACAACGCACCTGTCACACCCTGGTGTTGTAGTTGTCCATGGGCAGCGGTGATCACTTACCATCAGGTGACCAGCTTGCTCGTTTGCCGCCCTATATCATAAAAAAAGAAAAAAAACGAGAAATTGTTATGCCCCTTGCAGTCACCCAACCCTGTAGAAACCGTGCCTGAGGTTGCTTAATTTGAGTAAGCGCTAATAAAGGTTACGTCCACTAGCCCATTGGAGCACCTCTAGAAAGAGTTAGTCATCATCATTTCGTGTAAGTGACACGGTCAATCGACCATGCACACCCTGGTGTCAGAGTTATTTGAAACCGCCTTTCGGCCTCTGACGTGGTTCTTTAACGACTGCCAGATGGCAGCTGGGACTAATGACTTAAAGTGCCTTTCGAAGCACGGAATAAATCATCCAATCAGGTGATTTAAATCTGCAATTTCTTAACTAAACTGGAAACAACTAAACAAATTATGCTCCTCGTGGGAATCGACCCCACGACCCCCGGGTCTACAGGCAAACGCCTTAACCACTGGACCACGTAGGCAGTTAAGTTAGTCATAATGACTGATCAATCTCATCATACCGTTGAATGGCTATTCACGGTCGTTTCAATCAGCGCTATTGTTCGCGGCATTTTCGCGCTCAATATCCGCTTTTATTTTGGTTTAATGGTTCACTGGTTTCTTTGTTGATGAAAATAACTTTGCAATATTTTATATATGTGAAAGAGCGTTTTCCTGGTATTTCCTTAGCTATCAATTTTAACGAGACTTAGCACGAACCTTTCATATATTTATGACCGCTGACGTTTCCATGGATTTACATTCATCGTGGTCTCGTTGCGATCAAAATTAATGATTATGTGTTAAAAGCGCGAAAATTTCAAGATAGTTAATAGATTCAGGTGTTACTCTGCGGAAGTCAAAGCTACATTTACTTTGAGACAATTTACTTGGCGTGCTTCCGCCACCAGTTAGTTTATGCAAACTATTGCTGACCAGCGCTCACCCACTACTGTTAGTCTCTTCATGCCCGCCACCAATAGTTGATGCATGCAACCCTGGTCGATATTTCTTCATGCGTTGAGGCTGCAGCAATATCGGCCGTCGTGCTCGCGCCTCGTGTTTCGCCTCTACACGAGACATCTTCAGGCAGTGAAACCTAGATGTTATTTGTTCGAATCACAAGCAACGAATGACATTCATTAGTGGTATATTCAATAGTTTGCATGGTACATGGTAATAGTTTGCATGAACTAACTGGTGGCTGAAGCACGCAAAGTAAATTGTCTCAAAATAAATGAAAGTTTAAAACAGAAGATTTCTTTAGCTGTAGCTCATCAGGTTCCGGGGTTTGTTATTATGACAGCATGACTGACATGCTGTTAAATTATGCATGTAAAATTATATGACATGATCAATTACTGAATTGATCATGTCATGTTAATTTGACAAAGTTAAAAGAGCCGGTCACTTGTGCAGAAAATTTTCTATTCACGTCCATTTCAATCAGCGCCATTGTTCGCGGTATTTTGGCGCTCAATAACAGCTTTTATTTCATTTTGGTGGTTCGCTGGTTTCTTAGTCGATGAAAATACTGATACACAAATACATACTATCATTGCCTCTTTCCCATGTGAGTAGGCAGAGACTACGGGCATCCACTTGCTACCTTACAAACCTGTTTCACTTCATCTACATCCATCACTCTCTTCATGCATGCTCATCGGTTTCGGGTACTCCTAACTTGCGCTTTGGGAATAACGACAGCAATCTGGTCACGATATGTGCGTTAAGGCCCACCCTGACTAACTCTTCCAGTCACATGAAAATAACTTTGCAATATTTTATGGTTTGCTGCTTGGTACTATTTACTCTGGTTGGTTTAAAAAGGTTTAAATATTTAGAAGTGGTCGCCGTTGTTCGCTTAAATGTATATCTTTTGGGATAGGTACCTGTTTCCGGGATGCAAGTACCCTATTTCCTTCTCCAAGCATCAAACTATCTCCATACTAAATTTTATTTAAATCGGTTCATGAAGAGATAACAAACAGACATATTTTCGCATTTATATATTAGAATGGATATGAATATTCGCTTTACTACGATAACGATAATGAAATAAGCAATACAAACTTAATAAGAAAAGATCTTTAGAAAAAATTCCATAACATTTTCTCTGCATCGGATGAGGTGCAATCAAGAGCAGCCAACTTAGAACCATTTGCATATCCAATAGTTTTTGTTCAAGCTTGAGTTTCTTACTTACACTCTCGATCTAAGTATTTAAGGCTGTGCACCAGAAGAAGAGATTATATTACGTAGGAATGGATACCACTAGACAATTTAAGACAACACAAACAGTCGCCTGGGGCGTCGTACATCATAAAAATGCTCTCTATGCCTAACCATTCACGACCTGCCGGCCTTTTTGCTAACTCAGTGTACAACGTTTTTTTTTTTTTTTTGTTCAGAGGGTGATTCTGTCATTTACCTGTCCGGTAACTGCCTAATAAGAATCACTACGGGTGCGCGACCCCGGACTGCTCTAGCTGCTCCTGCCACACTCCTCTCTTCCGTGGTAGTAGTATCCCACCATTTCCCTTCGTTTCTAATCCCTTAAGTGGACGCCGGACGCCTCCCACTAACATCCACTGGCGTTCCCGGCCAGTTTCACAGGTCCTAGCTGGACGTAAGTATTAGGTCTGCGTCAGAGGCCTTGCTGACGCTTAGGGACGTTCCTACCTCTTGCCGATTGTAGCGATCTCTCGTTCCATTGGATTCAGGGAGGTAGGGATAAGAGTGCACCTGTGTTCGCGCGCACACTGTCGTCTATTCGTTTCGTGCACTTTAATATATCCTGCGCAAATGACTTGGCTCTGATAACGGAATCCGATTTACATATCAGTCCTGCGGCGATGGACAGAGGTAGAGAGGTCTGGCTGTGATGCCAGTCAGGCTTTGTCTGATGTCTGCACGTAGGCGGCTCGGGAAAGATGGTCGTTTTGCGCTGCATTGGGTTCAACAGTGCAACTCGGCAGCTCCCTGAGTGACGAAGCAGCTCTATTCAGAGAGGCCCTGCTTCCCCCAATCCGGGGAGGGGACTAGAAAAGGTGTCCTAAAAAAGGCTTGACCCACCATACTCAGAGGTAGTTACCACGGCTGCCTCTGCATCACTTACACGTGGTCGAAAGATGCAAAGAAAACTTAATGGACGTGAGACCCTTACCCAAAATATGACCTTTGCAGCGTGGAATGTGCGCACTCTCCTTGACCGCGAAAGCAACTTGGGTCCTCCTCGTAAAACCGCCCTTGTATCTCGAGAACTCCGACGCTATGGTGTGGATATTGCAGCTCTCAGTGAGACACACCTGCCCGACGAGGGAGAGAGAGTGGAACGCCTGGGCGGGTATACTTTCTTTTGGAAAGGTACTCCGTCTTCAGAGCCTAGGAGATCCGGTGTTGGTTTCGCGATCAGAAATGACATTACTAATAAATTAGAGGAGTGTCCTGTTCATATCTCGGACCGCGTCACCACGCTTCGCCTACACCTAGATAATGACAATTACCTTAATGTCATCAGTATTTATGCGCCAACAATGGACAAGGATGATGACATCAAGGCCAAGTTTTATGAAGAAGTTACGCGAGTCCTATCTAAAATCCCTCCTAGAGAGCAGATACTTCTAATGGGTGACTTTAACGCGAGAGTTGGACGTGACTTTGAAGCTTGGCCTAATGTCTTGGGAAGACATGGTGTTGGCAACATGAATGATAATGGACAACTCCTTTTGTCCCTCTGTGCCGAATTCGAATTGAACATCACCAACACTATGTTTAGACTCCCGGCAAAATATAAAACCACATGGATGCATCCAAGGTCGAAACATTGGCACCTGATTGAATATGTGATTGTCCGGCAAAGAGACATTTCCCAGGTACATATCACTCGTGTTATGCGTGATGCCAATGCGATCTGTAGCACTGATCACCGTCTGATCATCACTAAACAGCAGCTTCGACTTCATCCTCCTCACCGATCCCAAGGAGTGAAACCTAAACGCATAGGTATAGAAAAATTGCAAAGTTTAGAGGTGCGTGAGAACTATGCACAGTCAGTAAGTGGTGCAATCCAGAGGATGGACGTTGAGGGTGGTGATTCTGTGGCTAATTGGCAAACGCTCTCGTCCTGTTTAGTCACTGCCGCCTTGCAGACACTGGGCGTCAAATCCAGCAGACACGAGGATTGGTTTGATGACAATGACGAAATCTTGGCGAAAGCCATTCAGAGTCACCGATCACTCTTACGTAAGCATCCAGATGATTGCCAAGCAGAACAGGTCAAGCGAAGTGGTGCAGAGCTACGGAGATATGTACGGGAAATAAAAGACAAGTGGTGGCGAGACAAGGCCGAGCGCATGCAGTGGCTCTCTGATACTAATCAGTTGGGTGCATTTTATGATGAGGTGCGAAAACTTGTTGGTAACGTGTTTCGTTCAAGAGTGCCCCTGAAATCTCTCGACGGCACACAATTGCTTACCGGCAAGCAAGATGTACTCCAAAGATGGGCAGGGCATTTCAACACCTTGCTCAATGTTGATCGAGCTGCGGATATTTCGTACATCCGCTCGATAGCAGCATGTCCCACAGTCAGCAAGCTGGACGACCCACTGACTCTGCGCGAGGTGGTTGTTGCCGTTCAACAACAGCAGAACAAGAAAGCGGTTGGCATTGACAATATACCTGGAGAACTGCTGAAGTATGGGGGTACAGAATTGCATGAAACAATCTGGAAGTTATTTGTTCAGATGTGGGATGAGGAGCGAGTACCTGATGACTTTCGTGTCTCACGTGTTTGCCCTCTTTACAAGAACAAAGGTGACAAATCAGATTGCAATTCTTATAGAGGCATTTCACTTCTGACTACTCCTGGAAAAGTCTTTGCGCGAATTTTACTTAACCGCTTGATGCCCTTGTCTGAAGACATTCTGCCCGAAACTCAGTTTGGCTTCCGGCCGAATCGAGGTACAGTTGAGGCTATCTTCTCTGTCCGGCAACTTCAAGAGAAGAGCCGAAAACAAGGTCAACCGATGTGTCTTTGTTTTGTTGACCTGGAGAAGGCTTTCGACTGCGTGCCTCGAGAAGCTTTATGGGTTGTACTGACGAAACTTGGATGCACGGAAAAGTTTGTACGAGTGATCCGACTCCTGCATGATGACATGCGTTGTTGTGTTAGTATGCACGGCGAAGATTCAGAGTTCTTTTCAGTGAGCTGCGGCGTAAAGCAAGGCTGCGTACTCGCTCCAACTCTGTTTGCCCTGTATTTTGCAGTTGTAGTTAGGGAAGCCCTGCAGACTTTACCCGAAGGCATTTGTATTCGTTTCCGTACCGGTGGTGGTGGTGTCTTCAACTTAGCTAGACTAAAAGCTCACACCAAAGTGTCTCTCACAACTATCACCGAGATGATGTACGCAGATGACCTGTGTTTTGCGGCGAAATCCTCTGAGGGTCTACAGAGGCTTATGTCGAGTCTTGATGAGTCTTGTCGAAGATTTGGCCTTAAGATCAGTGTTAAGAAGACCGAAGTCATGGCTCTTGATACACTGACCAGTGCCCCAGTCGACATTAAACTCGGTGACGACTCGTTTAAGCAGGTAGATAAATTCAAATATTTAGGAAGTACTATAACATCCAAGTGTCTCCTTGATAATGAAGTCAACAGTAGAATTGGAGCAGCTGCTGCGGCCTTTGGTAGACTTCGTGTCAAGGTGTTCCGCTCGCATGACGTAAAGCTCTCTACGAAAGTATCTGTGTACATGGCAATAGTTCTGCCAAATCTCTTGTATGCCTCCGAAACGTGGTGTCTATACCGCAAGCATATCCGTACAATGGATAAATTCCACCTAAAATGTCTTCGCGACATTATGAACATCCATTGGTCGGACCATGTTCGTAACACGGAAGTACTACGACGAGCTAATGTTGATGGAATGGAGGCGTATCTAATGATTCGTCAGCTGCGGTGGGCTGGCCATGTCTCCCGCATGTCAGACGACAGAGTGGCGAAGCGCATCTTTTATTCAGAACTGCAGGATGGCAAGCGGAAACCAGGCGGCCAACTTCTGCGGTACAAAGATGTGCTTAAGCGTCACATGAAGCGATGTGACCTGGAGCCGTCGCAATGGGAGACAATGGCAGCGGAACGGCCGCGGTGGAGGCATATCGTGAGCACCAAGGTGCTTGAGTTTGAAAGGCGTCGTAAAGAAGAGCTCGATGCTAAACGAGACGAGCTTAAGGCCCGACCACCCGCGGCCATACAATATAATTATATCGGAGGGGTGCTGACTTGCAGTGAATGTGGACGTACTTTTACTGCAAAAATTGGCTATATCAGTCACCTGAGAGCTCACGAACGTAGCTCTCATTAGCCAGAGGCAAAGTCGCTGTGGCCGAAATCGGTCTGGATGGATTATATTAGTACAACGTTTTAATAGTCATTTTAAAGTACATTACGTTTTATATATCTTTAATAAAAATAGTCAATCATAGGAAACCCGCAATGTATTTTGAAGTGATTATCAAAACGTTGGTCACTGAGTTAGCAAATAGGCTGGTGCCAGTCGACTTTATTGTAAACATTGGTAGATCAGCATAAACAAATGAAAGTTTTAAAAAGTCATGAGTCTGTAAACATCCATTGGAGTGTATGACTCCCCACGCGCCCATTTATGGGTTATTTAATAAAAATTCTTGTACTACTTTAAAGTATAAGTACTAAATTCAATTTGCTGATGAAACCAGCACTCTCTAGGGAGCAATACCTTGAATTAGATGTGGCCAAAGACGTTTCATTCTCCATGTATAAATCACGTCATATAATAAGAGGGCTGAAACATGGCACGGTTGTCTTATAGTCTCTGTCTTTCATACATTGCCGCTTTTATTCATCCGCTAAGGTGCATTTGGTTATCAAACAGCAATGAAAAGCATTTATTGATTAGTCATTCATCATCATTTTTTCAGCCGTAAAGTCTACTGATGGTCCAAGGCCTCCCCCAAGAATTAATATAATAATATATCCTAACTAATATTATAAATGCGAAAGTGAGTTTGTTTGTTTGTTTATTTATTTATTTGTTTGTTTGTTTGTTTGTTTGTGTGTTTGTTACGCTTTCACGTTGTAACTACTGAACCGATCATCATGTAATTTTGCATACACGGTTTCTAGGGTACAGAGAAGGACATAGGGTACATTTTATCCCGGGAAAAAGCTGCTACTGTTCCCGAGGGATCGACATTGACGCGGGCGGAGCCGCGGGCGAAAGCTAGTATATAATAATATATACGGACAAATCACACAGATTGAGCTAGCCCCAAAGTAAGTTCGAGACTTGTGATATGGGATACTAACTCAACGATACTATATTTTATAACAAATACATATATAGATATACATCTGAAAAAGATCATTTTCCATCTTGACCTGGCCGGGGATCGAACCCGGGCACTCCGTGTCGCAGGCTGGCGTGTTGACCGCTGCGCCACGGAGCTAGTCAAGAATTCTTCGAAGATTTCTTCGTTTCATGGGAAAATATTGCCACACTCTCCAGGCATGGCAGACGAATAGGCGAGCGTATTTTCTTCTACTTCATATGCTTCCGACAGTGTTGCTCATCGGAAGCATTTTAAGGCTGGGGAAAGATAGGAATTTGTTATATCTGGGAAGGAAAATAAGATATTGGGATACTACTCACTTGTTTGAATAGGGGGAAGGCAAGTAGCAGCTCGGGAGGTCAGACACACATACCTGCAACTACCGGAAAGGCAGTTGAGGATGACAGCCCTGACCAAATTTTAATTATGAATTATTAGCTCCATGAGAAACAGCCTCCGTGGTCCAGTGGTTAAGGCGTTTGCCTGTTGACCCGGGGGTCGTGGGTTCGATTCCCACCGGAAGCATACTTTGTTTAGTTGTTTCCAGTTTGGTTAGGACATTGCAGGCTTGAATCACCTGATTGTCTGATAATAAAGATGATTCCGTGCTTCGGAAGGCACGTTAAGCCGGTGGCTGCCATCTGGTAGTCGTTAAAGGAATCACGTCAGAGGCCGAGAGGCGGTTCCGAAAATCTCTGGCACCAGGGTGTGCATGGTCGATTGACCGTGACACCTACTCGAAATGATGATGATGAGCTGTGAACACAACGATTAAAAGAAGTAAATTGCATAGGTAAGTACTACAAGCGACTCGCGTTGAGCAGTTTGATGCGGTATCTATCCTAATCCTAACTTATATAATAAATGCTAAAGTGAGTTTGTTTGTTACGCTTTTACGTTGTAACTACTGAACCGATCACCATAAATTTTGCATACACGTTATCTGGGGTACGGAGAAGGACATAGGATACATTTTATCCCGGGAAAAAAAAATGTTCCCGAAGGATCGACATTGACGCGGGCGGAGCCGCGGACGAAAGCTAGTAAATAATAAATTGAAATTGTATCTTGCTGATGGAGTGTCTGTCTGAGGTAGACTTTACCATCAATCTATTTCTAGTTTATTTACGATTTGGTTACCTAGTAACGGAAAGAAAAACAGTCTACAATCAAAATACTAAGCGATTAAAGTGAAAGTTCTATGGGACCATTCGGAAAGTATCTAATTTGTAGATAGATGACGTAGTTAGGTCGCAAACTTATAAAAACATTATTTGTCTGTAAATTCGGTCTACGGATGAACATTTTTAGTGATAACGGTGGAAGAGAGATAGATGCGTCACAAGTCTAACGCTTAGGCCGATCGTCCCGCTCTATTGTTTGACTGCGCTCTCGCTTGCACGCGGAATGTGACACTTATTCGTGCGTGCAGCCGTCGTTCATTGATTTATAAGATACTAGCTTCCGCCCGCGGCTCCGCCCGCGTCAATGTCGATCCCTCGGGATTAGTACTTTTTCCTGGGATAAAAGGTAGCCTATGTCCTTCTCCGTACTTTAGAGAACTTGTATGCAAAATTGTATGATGATCGGTTCAGTAGTTACGGCGGGAAGCGTAACAAACAAACAAATAAAGAAACAAACAAACTCACTTTCGCATTTATAATATTAGAAGGGATTATCACGTCAAAAATACATACAATGGAATTGATAACTACCTCCTTTTTTAAAGTCAGTTAAGCAGTAGCTGTAACTCACAAAAGTTCTTAAGAATTTTTCATCTAAGGCAGTAACAAGAAATCTATGAGATGATGTCTGAACGTGTGAAGGATTTGTTAAAGTTTCTACATATTTTACAATAAGTTCAGTTGACTCAGAATAAATATAAATAACTAGCTTTCGCCCGCGGCTCCGCCCGCGTCAATGTCGATCCCTCGGGAATAGTAATTTTTCCCGGGATAAAAGGTAGCCTTTGTCCTTCTCCGCACTCCAGAGAACTTGTATGCAAAATTTCATGATGATCGGTTCAGTAGTTACGGCGTGAAAGCGTAACAAACAAACAAACAAACAAATAAATAAACAAACAAACTCACTTTCGCATTTATAATATTAGTAAGGATAATTATTTATTATTTTATTTATGCAGTAACTCCGTTACTGTAACTCACTGTGAACTTACAGTTAAGTTACTCTAACAGCTCTCTAACTCTAACAGTAACTCCGTCGAGCCTGTCGCGACACCCAAGTCAAAGTATAAGCTGTGCCGGTCGGAGTGGAGGGTGTTAGGTTTTTTCGTTACGGAATTTCTGGATTCAGTCTCCACGCTCAAGGCCCGCGGTATCATCATCATCATCATCATCATCAGGTCCTTTTTAGCCTCCACTACAGGAGCACGACCCTCTCTGTACTACTAGGGCCATACTTGGCCAGAGCAGCCCGAGGACTTGGCCTACACTCTCCACGCTGGCCCGCGGTAGAAGCTATGCAATAGCTTAAAAACTTTAAAAATGTTTCATCGTAACAACCAAAACATTCCTTCATCGCGGACGCCATTTTTCTAAACGATCTCTCATTTATTTCCGACTTATCCGTTTACATTTCAGTCACGCAACGTTTTTTACTTGCATTTTTCAAAATCCTGCGGCGCACGCATTTTGAATGGGCTCCGATGGAAAATAGGCCAGTGTTACGTTAGACGATGGTGCAAAGAGAAAAACACTGGTTCCTTTTCTTATTTATATTTTTTTTATATACACCATGTATTAGCCGTGTGGTATCCGGCAGAGTAGAATAGGACCACTCCAAGTCTTCCCGTGGATGTCGTAGAAGGCGACTTACGAAATACAAGCTAAACAAAGCTTATAAACATCTGTGAGACCTCTCCAACCCGTCTGGCCAGCGTAGAGAGTGTAAGCCAAGTCCTCTGGCTGCTCTGGCCAAGTATGGCCCTGGTAGTACAGAGAGGGTCGTGCTCCTGTAGTGGAGACTAAAAAGGACCTGATGATGATGATATACACCGTGTATAAACCCTTTCATGCTGGTCTGGGTGAAAAGACAAAACTAGAATGTGCCAGCTACTTCTCTCCCCGCGTAGATCGTAAAAGCCGATCGAGGGATTGGGCTAAAATCTGCGGAATCATGTCAATATGCGATGCGGCTATCAACTTATCACTATTTTGATTCCGTTTTCCATCTACACGCCCTCCAACATACTAAATGTGGCCCTAAGGTCTTATAGACATAGGCTGTGTCTACCACGCAAGGGAAAAAGACATGATACTATGTATGTATGTGTATGGTCTTCTTGAATAAGTACTAGTACTTACATACATAGCCGTGTGGTTTCCGGCAGAGTAGAATAGGACCACTCCAAGTCTTCCCATGGATGTCGTAAGAGGCGACTTAGGAAATACAAGCTAAACAAAGCTCATAAACATCAATAAGACCTCTCCAACCCGTCTGGCCAGCGAGGAGAGTGTAGGCCAAACCCTCTGTCTGCTCTGGCCAAGTATGGCTCCAGTAGTACAGAGAGGGTCATGCTCCTGCAGTGGAGACTAAAAAGACGATGATGATGATGATGATGACTTACATAGTCGCACTCTGCAGAGGTATTCAAAGAAATATCAATATAATGTTTTAGCAATACGGTGTAATTTAGCTCGCGTTAGAACGCAGCATTTACAACAGATACCCACAGAATCAATTGCAAGCTAATTTCAGTCTTATAGTTGAAGACAAACGATTCAAATTAGTTTAAGTCGGTGAACAAATGTGACCAAACGTGCGTCGTTCCTACCGGATTTGCCCGGTTTATATATTCCTCAGATTTTCAC
This sequence comes from Elegia similella, assembly GCA_947532085.1. NCBI lineage: Eukaryota > Metazoa > Arthropoda > Insecta > Lepidoptera > Pyralidae > Elegia > Elegia similella. The sequence goes on from OX383939.1 coordinate 2,993,392, forward strand.
CCATTCCCTTGTTCGGCTTCTACGAACTGCGCGGGTAGAGAAGCAGCTGGTACATTGTACGTTTTTTCTTTTCTCCCAGACCAGCGTCAAAGAGAAGTTACCACTTTGCCGCTAGTCGCTTATAACATGGCGCGTTTCTAGGTGCCATCAAGCACGAACTCACGTAGGCAATTCCGAATCAAAAATATATTATTGAGTGATAAATAACGCACAGTTTATGTGTTGGGGGAAATGGGGTGCATGCTGTATAAGCGATAATATCGGCCATTCAACGGAGCGCGATAATTATCGCGTTTAGAAGTTTATGTTGCTACTAAACACTTGCTGATAATTTTATTTTGGGCGTGAGTTTATAACAATTTGATTTCTAATTCGACTAGCTCCGTGGCGCAGCGGTCAACACGCCAGCCTGCGACACGGCGTGACCGGGTTCGATCCCCGGCCAGGTCAAGATGGAAAATGATCTTTTCAGATTGGCCTAGGTCTTGGATGTGTATCTATATATGTATTTGTTATAAAATATAGTATCTTTGAGTTAGTATCCCATAACACAAGTCTCGAACTTACTTTGGGGCTAGCTCAATCTGTGTGATTTGTCCGTATATATTTATTATTTATTTATTAATTATTTTTAAGTGTAACAATTTTACAACAGTTTTGAAAACTGATTTGGGGGCGTTATGCACTTTTTGGGTAAAAAAAATAATCTCGCATCAGAACACGTGACCAGATCGAAAATTCGTAAGACGGACGGACACGTGACCTGCGACCTCCGGCACGGCGTAGAAAAGACAGTAATATCCGCATAGCGCTAAGTTTTCACTTCTGCCGCCATTCCCGAAGTGCAACTCGTTTTTTTTTTTGTATTCGTATTTTTTTTGTTTTCTTTTTTCTGTTTTCCCAAATATTTTGGTGTACATATCTTTTATATGTTGCCGTGTGGTATCCGGCAGAGTAGAATAGGACCACTCCAAGTCTTCCCGTGGATGTCGTAGAAGGCGACTTAGGAAATACAAGCTAAACAAAGCTTATAAACATCTAAGACACCTCTCCAACCCGTCTGGCCAGCGTGGAGAGTGTAGGCCAAGTCCTCTGGCTGCTCTGGCCAAGTATGGTCCTAGTAGTACAGAGAGGTTCGTGCTCCTGTAGTGGAGACTAAAAAGAACCTGATGATGATGATGATCTTTTATATAGATTTTTTAATTTGCTAAGCATTTTTCTAGCTTACAGGTTCCAGCCTTTAAAATATTTGCGCTTAAATTAAATTTACCTTGTGTATGTTTTTCAATAGAAGAAATCGTTTATTAAATTACTTTCCTATATCTATACTAATATTATAAAGCTGAAGAGTTTGTTTGTTTGAACGCGCTAATCTCAGGAACTATTCGTTCAAATTAGAAAATTCTTTATAGGCTATAAAACATCACGCTTCGACCAATAGGAGCGAAGCATCAATAAAAAATGTTTTGAAAACAGAAATTTTTTTCATCTATATTAATTAATCTTAATAACAAAAAATGCCGCGGACGAAGTCGCGGGCAACAGCTAGTTCTTAATATTTTCAGTTGCCTAGTTTTCAAGTATTTTCAGTCGTTTTAACTTTACAGCTCTTAAACATTATTAAGAGCATGTGTGTCGATAACACACATAATTTGCTTTTACAAGATTTAGAAGCTCATGTGTAAGCAATTTATTTTAAGAAAAAATAAGGACACAAGCTTCTTTAAAAAAATTTATATTATAAAAAAGTTTATTTTGACGTAAGAACTCCATACAAACAAATTTGTCCAGGCATCAAGGAGTGGTGAAATAAATTAATCTGCGTGCGAACAGACTGACACGCATCATCGTTAGACATAAAAATAATTACCAGCAATGCATATACACGGTTAAATTTTGATCGTTCTGGACCCTTAAAGAGATGATTCAGTCCGTTGATATAAAACACTTTTCCTATGGGACCAATGCTGGAACTAAAAAAATTTTTTGAATAAATACAAATTGACCGGGCGGCCGAAATTTTTTGTATAGAACTGCCCATTTCTTTTTTGTTCCCAGCATTGGTCCCATAGGAAAAGTTGTTCATATTGATGGTCTGAGTCGCCCCTTTTAGGGAACGTCGAGGGTCAATTTACATGCAGTATACTAACTAAGGCGTTCATGCAAAAACATTTTAAATCTGACGAAATGGGAAAGGCAAGGAAGAAATCTTAATGCGAATCATCTTATGGCAATGGTATTTTATGTCTTTCAAAATTACCCCAAACCTCAGATAAAACCAGATATAATAATATTTTTTCATCGTCAAACAAAAGATGCTTGCCTATCCGGCTGGATATTCCGGCTTTATGACGTTTGTCCTCATAAGGCGCCTTCAAAAGAGGATCAAGACAGGCGAAGAGTCGCAGCCTTTCCGGTATTAATATAATACAATGTTTCCTTTGAAGCGGCACAGTTTTATTTATTTTGCTTTGAACAAAATGTTCATGTCATTATTTTATGTGAATTACGGGTTACTCACGTACGAAGTCAGCTACAGGCCGACATGTTTTAACCTCATCCGGAGGTCTTCCTCAGGGCGATGAGGTCATCTTAAAATTTTTAAGGTACTGCACGAAATTGTAGACATTGACGTGTTTTCAAATCACTAGTACTATGCGCTGAATGAATTAAATACATCAAAAGTATTTGTATAATTTAGATCGATCCTTGTACAAGATCGTCATCTTGTTGGAATTTGAAACAAATGTATATGAAACTAGCTTTCGCCCGCGGCTCCGCTTGCGTTAATGTCGATCCCTCGGGAATAGTACTTTTTCCCGGGATAAAAGGTAGCCTATGTCCTTCTCCGTACTCCAGAGAACTTGTATGCAAAATTTCATGATGATCGGTTCAGTAGTTACGGCGTGAAAGCGTAACAAACAAACAAACAAACAAACTCACTTTCGCATTCATAATATTAGTTAGGATTTAAAAACGTCATATATATGCTATAATAAATCTAAACACATTTTTCTCCGAAAAGTTTGTATATTTTATGACTAAAATAATAATTCTCACATGATAATATTTATATTTACATCTCGAAGGTTACCCCCTTCTGTACCGGACAGTATGGTCTCAGTACATGAGATATCATCATCATCATTCAAAGAGTCCTTAGCAATCCTTTTGAACTGATGTCCAAAGTAACTGTAACTCCTTAGCGCTTATGAAGTCTAAAACGATTTTTACGACACTCAACTCGATTGGTGAGACCCGCTTCTGGGAGGCCGACCGAGTCAAAGTTATAATCGTAAAAATAATAAAAAACCACAAAAACCCTAAATAAAACTCGAAGGACCAAAATGTACCCGACAGTATGGTCTCAGTACATGTAGCTGATGCAGATGTCAGGTGGACACGGTATGCTTGGGATGGAGAGTGCAGGCGTCAAGGATGTCAGTATTAAACCCGACCGATACCACGGAATTCATTTATTGCACTAATAATAGAAAGAATTACAAAATATCGAGTATGTAGGTTACACGCGCTGGCCCGCGTGACGTCAAAGTGTCATCAACCTAAACTAATACTGTACGCTAGCTCGTACACCTTCCTTATTTCTTTTATAAAAATATAAATTAACAATTAAAACAAAGAATTCTTGGGAGAGGCCTTTGTCCAGCAGTGGACTTCAGCGGTTAGAAAGATGATGAATGATAATAAACTGACGGAGTTCATAATTTTACGAAGACATATGTAGTAAAGTAGTGTAGTCTATTCCATGCTGGTCTGGTAGAAAATAAAAAGGAAAAACAGAGAATTTACCAGCTGCTTCTCTTCCCGCGCAGATCGTAAAAACTGACCGAGGGAAGGGGCGGAATACTAACTAATTATTATTATTATTGTTTTTTTATTTGTCATTCAATCAATCAATTTATTTCAAAACACAAACAATACAGTCAACAGGTAACAACAGTCTGTTTTTATGGACATCGACCATGCCCCCCGGAAGTCCACCTCCGAACTAAACGTAATAAGTCTGTATCTCGGTAGATGGGCCACCCATGGAGTAATGGAAGGTGTCTCACAATTTTATGTGCCGTATTAAGTTAACAATGTTAGTATCTTTGTGTTTACAGGTTACTATTCTATGGTCTCACTTCTTGCACAACTATCATATATCTGTATTTGGGATAACTAGTATAAACATACGCCAGAAGAAAATATCCTCCTACAGTCGTGTAATAGGTATGTGTAGCACGCACTCCAAAATTCCACATAATACCATAAAATAAACACGAACACACAAATCTAAAAAGTTTCCGGAACGTTGAACACTTAAAACTATTAACGCTACGAACTGCACATTACACTTTAATAAACCACAGTGTTGCCAACCAAAAATTGAGAAAATTACGCAACGAGTTCGCAAACATAGATAGTGGTATTTAAATTTAGAATATTGCACATTCAGCCAGTGTTGCCAGCCATTTGGCGGAATGCCAGAGTGCTGAATAAATGAACATGGATAAAAAACATTTGTTCGCTATTGTTCCGAATGGTTCTTGTTGCTCCCTTTTCGTTTTTTAACTGTTTCGTTTTTCAATAGTTCAATGCGACTTCGGTGACAAAGAGTATAAACATTATTTAAATACTTGGCATATTCTGTTCTTCTTTTAATTACTTTCATCTACTATTGATTTGTCAGAATTGTCAGAGTTAAATAAACTATAGATAAATTAACATATACAATATAAATATTTTTTATGTTATCGGACGGCGTGCTACTTCCATGCTGATCTGGGAGAAAAAAAAACGTTGAATGTACCAGCTGCTTCTCTTCCCGCACTGCATATCTTGTATATACCAAAAAAATGGAAAATTAAAAAAACAATAACACTACAATTTGTGTAAACGTACGAGATGGAAATTGATAAAGATTTTCCTTTCTACATTTTGTTACAATCATTGTCCGTACAAAGAGGACGTTCTTAACCACTTTAGACATATGGAGACTAAATAAATATATACGAACAAAACACACAGACTGAGCTAGCCCCAAAGTAAGTTCGAGACTTGTGTTCATCATTTCGAGTAGGTGTCACGATCAATCGACCATGCACACCCTGGTGTCAGAGTTTTTCGGAACCGCCTCTCGGCCTCTGACGTGGGAAGGAAAATCTATATCTATTTCGATCTCGTACATTTACCTAAGTTGTAGTGTTGAATACATTGACCCCCGTCAGCTTGAAACACCCTTATTACTTAACTCTCATATTTGTTTTCTTCTGTTTAGGGATTGCAATGCTAGATCCCCAATCTAGTATCTAATCCAGCTGGATCTAGCACATGTTTGTACTGGATACAGCATTGCGGATCCTCGATTATTTAAAAAAACTATAAGATGGCATAGAAAAATATGTTAACAAAATACAAACAGCAGACTACATTTGTAACATCTATGTAATTATATAAAATATAAAATGCATATATGCTTAACACGTTTTATCACTTAAAACAGAGTGTGCTAGAATTAATCCTTACTAATATTATAAATGCGAAAGTGAGTTTGTTTGTTTGTTTATTTGTCCGTATATATTTAAATTTATTTATTTATTTTATATTTATTTGTTTGTTTGTTTATTTGTTACGCTTTCACGCCGTAACTACTGAACCGATCATCATGAAATTTTGCATACAAGTTCTCTGGAGTACGGAGAAGGACATAGGCTACCTTTTATCCCGGGAAAAAGTACTATTTCCGAGGGATCGACATTGACGCGGGCAGAGCCGCGGGCGAAAGCTAGTCATATATAAATGGGAGAGTAAGATGTGGAATTTTAAATGCAGGACCCATAGAATTTCTGAATGCTTCTTTTTTGCTATTGTGTGATTGGATTATTTAATGTTAATTAAATAAAAACCTATATACCTACATAAAAAAGAAAGTTTTAAAATAAAATTTCTTACCTACTTATATCATCTATACTTCTATATATCATCTATACTTCTATACCATTTATACTAATATTTGAAAGAGGAAAGATTTGTTTGTTTGTTTGACGCGAATAGGCTCCGAAACTAATAGACAGATTAGAAAAAATCTTTCACAGTTAAGAAGCTACACTATCTGCGCTTAACATAGGCTATATTTTACGCGAACGAAGTTGTGGGAAAACAGCTAAAATTGTTAATGTTATAAGAAAATAAAATCATATCTTGCTGAATTTACGACGGATCCAGCTGGATTTTCTTTAATCCAACAAAGTTCCAGCTGCATTGCATTCCTTATTTCTGTTGTATTCATATTTGACCCTGTAATCCCATGTCGAAAGGCACTATCTGATCAAAACACTGGTAACTTTTCGATGCTACACTTTAATCTTACAAATAGAACCTATACTTTCGAAGCCCATTCGTTTGATCCCATTTATGTTTACAATCCCACTAATGTAAACATCTCGACTGACCAAAATAACGAGAATACAGAAATTTAACTCGAATTCGAGTTGATTTATTTGGATTGATTGTAATAACAGCCTCCGTGGTCCAGTGGTTAAGGCGTTTGCCTGTTGACCCGGGGGTCGTGGATTCGATTCCCACCGGAAGCATACTTTGTTTAGTTGTTTCCAGTTTGGTTAGAACATTGCAGGCTTGAATCACCTGATTGTCTGATAATAAAGATGATTCTGTGCTTCGGAAGGCACGTCAAGCCGGTGGTCCCGGCTGCCATCTGGCCAGTCGTTAAAGGAACCACGTCAGAGGCCGAGAGGCGATTCCGAAGAACTCTGACACCAGGGTGTGCATGGTCGATTGACCGTGACACCTACTCGAAATGATGATGATGATTGTAATATTCTTATATACCATTACATTTTAATTACATAAAAAAGAAATTGGTTGCCTGTGAGTCGGTTTAAGGATGTTTTCACGTGATAACGGTGGAAGAGAGATAGATGTGTCACAAGCCGAACGCCTAGGCCGATCCTTTATCGTTCCTATTGTTCCACGGTCTCGCTTGCATACGGAACGTGATACTTTTTCGTGCGTGCAGCCGGTTCATATACGACGTTATCACGTCAAAATTTAGTGTTGTGGAAATTCAGTCCAGATACAGATTCATTTGTACCTGAAAATTTAAATCTTTCCGTCCGGAAAATCATCCGGCTAATCATCCGGCAATATGAGAGTTTGCTGTCTTTCCAAGCCTTGCGCACACAGGCAGCAAAAAATCCGAAAGCCGAGGTCCGTCCATCCTGGGGGCCCTTTGGTGATGTTGTCTAAAAAGGTTGAGGGCACTCTGCCCTCGCCTCAAACGCCCGGTAAAGTAGCGAAAGCTCACTTGGAGCTAGCTACATAGTCCTTCCAAAAAAAAGGTCGACGCTTAGACTGCATGAAACTACTCATCTGTAGTTAATATATTTTTATCAATAGTGCCTACACGAACTGTTTGTTCCGATAAATCACGTTTCGACGGTTGTCGGGGTGGAAGAAATATACTCGTATACCTACCTAGTTTGGTTGGTTCACGTATAAGTTTTTTGTTTTGAATAACATTGGTGGTGATGGTGATATTTTTGAAGTTTATATTTTAATAAGGGTGCAGTTATTATCAGAAGTCTGAATTATTATAGAACACGCATAAGTTAAATGCAACTGGGGTAGATATACTCGAAATTTTCAAAAATCTTATATATTTTTTTTGTCTAAATATGCTGTGTTATGACATTTATCATTTGCGATTATTACATTAATATATGCTATCAAACCGTATTAAATGATTGAATTAAAATTAAGAACATGCGCGATAACATTTAAAAGCAATATTCTATGACATCCAATGATGTACCCTTTAAAAATACCTTCTGACGTTCGTATATTTAACTCATCACAGTACTCTAATTAAATCATAAATAAATAATAAATATATACGGAAAAATCACACAGATTGAGCTAGCCTCAAAGTAAGTTCGAGACTTGTGTTATGGGATACTAACTCAACGATACTATATTTTTTAACAAATACATATATAGATACACATCGAAGACCCAGGCCAATCTGAAAAAGATCATTTTCCATCTTGACCTGGCCGGGGATCGAACCCGGTCACTCTGTGTCGCAGGCTGGCGTGTTGCCCACTGCGCCACGGAGCTAGTCTAATTAAATCAAGAATCATAGTATAAATATACTAAATTTTTATTAATATTATAACAAACGGTTTCACTCAAATTTGTTATAATATTAATTATGTCTCGCGTTACTTTTAATATCATGACAAATTTTCATGTTATTATTATTCGTTTAAGAGAAAATTCAAGATATAGGTAGAGGGCTTGGTTAGGTATCTCTGACCCTGATTGTATAAATAGACTAAACATATTGACAAAATAGACCTACTACTATAACTATGACTAAAACAGTTTTTAAAGCGTTTTAAAATCAACAATCGTTAAAATGAAAAACGAATATTAATTAAGTAAAACTTAAGACGTCTTACTCTTAATTAAACGTCATTTCGCTTGCGATCGAACGCGTCTCAGCAAATAAATCTGCGTTAATTAACAACAGCGACAACATGAAATATGGACGTTTCATTATTTCGGAGATAATTTTCTGTTGGTAAATATTAGTTTTTATTAAAATTAAAAATATGTGATAAAGAAAAAGATGCTATATGATGAATATAAAAAACAATTTAATTAAGTAAAAGCTTTCAATTTAATCAACTTCCTTTTCATCGCATAGTTATGAATAAATATATAGGGACATCTCACACAAATTGAGCTAGCCCCACTGTAATTTGTGAACTTGTGTCGTGAGATACTAACTCAACGATACTATATTTTATAACAGATACTTATATATGTCGGAAATCAAATCATGCTATCAGTTGACGTCAGCCGGAAATTATTATTAGTGTTGCTACATTAAAATAAGATTGTAAGATATTTAAATGTCAAGTTTTTACTTGGGTAGAATCAAGTTTGCGTAACGGCAACAATGCGAGTAAACGTTAGTGTTTGAAGGAAGAAACTGTACACCACAGAGTACTTTTGCCGTATACTTTTGATTTGAGCGTTGAGCCGTGAGCACATCACGTCCACCGCATTTCAATATCCATTAGAATCGAGCTGATCATTGAAATTTATCGATTTATTGTGATTGGAAACTGTAATTTAAAACCTAGAAGTGTTGTGAAGCTATTATGTCGAATCTTCGGACAATTTTGGTGGTTAGGTGATTCGTGTTTCGTGGTCAGACACGAATCACCTAACCACCAAAATTGTCCGAAGATTCGACATAAAGATAAACATTCAAGACCCAGGTCAATCTGAAAAATAAAGTACAATACCACTCAATATACATACATATAAATCAATAAAAATATCCTTTTTATACCTATTCAGCGTCAACAATCTTTTCACTTCTAAAAAAGTAAAAATAACGAAACAGCGACCATCCAATGATAAATGTTACAATAAAGAAGTTGGCAACACTAACAAATTGGCGGAAACGTCATTGGAATTAATGGCGCCTGAGTTATATTCAAAATTCGAACGCTTTGACTTCCCGTTTTCTACTTCAGTTCACTTCTGAAATATGAGGATCATCTGAAAGATGAATTTTTATCTCTTTGAATCGTGGAGATACGATCTTTAAACTTATTTTTATTCCTTGACCAAAAATGGGGTATTATAAGATTCACGCGTAAATCTGTGTGTCTATCTGTCCGTGGCATCGTAGTAAGCGGTTAGATGGATTCAAAAGCGTTTTTCACGTGATAACTTAATCGATTAACGCCGGCAAAAAAGTGTCACATTCCGTGTGCAAGCGAGAGCGAAACAAGCGCGAAAAAGGCACAATCGGCCTAAGTGTTCGGCTTGTGATGCATTTATCTCTCTTCCACCGTCATCACGTAAAATTATCGTCCGTAAACCTACTTTACAGACAACTATTCAATTCTATTAGTTTTATTATACTAATAAAATAAAATTTGATAAAAAAAACCATCCCGGCTGGGTTTGAACCGGCGACTTTAGGTCTATGTACGACCTACGCTCTGCCAATTAAATGATCGTAAGACCTAAGATTGATAATAACACAACAAGTATATACATACATGGTGAAATTATGATCGTTCTGGACCCTTAAAGGTATAAATAAATAAATAAATATATACGTACAAATCACACAGATTGAGCTAGCCCCAAAGTAAGTTCGAGACTTTTGTTATGGGATACTAACTCAACGATACTATATTTTATAACAAAAACATATATATAGATACACATCCAAGACCCAGGCCAATCGAGAAAAGATCATTTTCCATCTTGACCTGGCCGGGGATCGAACCCGGGCACTCTCGTGTCGCAGGCTGGCGTGTTGACCGCTGCGCCACGGAGCTAGCCATATGATTTACATTCACCCCTTTAAGGGTCCAGAACGATCAAAATTTCACCGTGTTTAAAAAGAAACAACAGCACTTCACGCAAACTGAACAGTCAGCTTTCCGGGTCATCCCGTCTGTAGACGTTAATTCTATTGTGTCTGGTTCAGTGCCCCGAATGAGTTAAGTGGAAAAACGGAAGTCAAGGCATTCCTCCAAACATAACTCGTAGCTATTAATGGCAATAATGTCTTCGCCTTTTTCTTAGTATTGCCAATATTCGAAGTAAATAATAAATCCTTACTAATATTATAAATGCGAAAGTAAGTTTGTTTGTTTGTTTGTTACGCTTTCATGCCGTAACAACTAAACCGATTATCATGAAATTTTGCATACAATTTTTTCGGAGTACGTAGAAGGACATAGGCAACCTTTTATCCCGGGAAAAAGTACTATTCCCGAGGGATCGACATTTACGCGGGCAGAGCCGCGGGCGAAAGCTAGTAATAAATAAATTCGGACAAATCACACAGATTGAGCTAGCCCCAAGGTAAGTTCGAGACTTGTGTTATGGGATACTAACTCAACGATACTATATTTTATAACAAATACATATATAGATAAACTTCCAAGACCCAGGCCAAATTTAAAAAGGTCATTTTCCATCTTGACCTGGCCGGGGATCGAACCCGGGCACTCCATGTCGCAGGCTGGCGTGTTAACCACTGCGCCACGGAACTGTCAAAGTGCTGTGAAGTGAAAACTTTTTTTAGCGGCGTTGTGCACCATTTGTATATATTAATGACCTACCTAATTCTATTGACCATAAAATTATTCTATTTGCAGATGATACAACTTTAATTATAAAATGTGACGATAATGAAACATATGGTGCTACAATAAATAAAGCCCTTCTAGATGTTGTGGATTGGATGAATGCTAAAGACTTGCGTGTGAACATAGACAAAACTAAAGACTAGCTCCGTGGCGCAGCGGTCAACACGCCAGCCTGCGACACGGAGTGACCGGGTTCGATCCCCAGCCAGGTCAAGATGGAAAATGATCTTTTTCAGATTGACCTGGGTCTTGGATGTGTATCTATATATGTATTTGTTATAAAATATAGTATCGTTGAGTTAGTATCCCATAACACATGTCTCGAACTTACTTTGGGGCTAACTCAATCTGTGTGATTTGTCGGATTATATTTATTAAAAAAAAAAAAAAAAATCATCCAATTTTCATCTTATAACTCCCACCCCGCGTCAATTGCCGTAAAATATGATAAAGATACAGTAGAAAAGGTGAATAAGTACAAATTTTTAGGTATTGTAATAGATGAACACTTGAACTGGAAAGCACATATCAAGCAGCTTTGCAATAAATTAAATCGCTTTGTCTTTGCCTTAAGACGATTGAGACAAACTATCTCTATTAAAACCTCGATTACTGCCTATCACGGATATGTATCTTCTCTACTTAGCTACCGCCTAATAATATAATATAAGTAGTAAAGAATATGTTGACTATTGTAAAAATCAAAATAGAGGGCAATATTCTATCTAGGGCAATATTATGAATAAAATTATGTGATAAGTTTAAGCATACTCTTTTATATATATTTAAAATATTTGCATGCCTTATTTTCAGGTTAAATACAATGGACACTTTTAATAGACTTAAGATCTTCAATGTACTGTATTTGAGCAAATAAATGATTATGATTATGATTTGGGATTGGTAAAAAATATTATACTCGCGTCAGGACACGTGACCTGATCGAAAATTTGTAAGATGGACACGTGACCTGAGACTGCCGCAAAGGCGAGTTCTACTTCTGCCAGCACTCCCAGTGCAACCCGTTGTTTTTTTTTATCATTTGGAACATTTAAGAGTTGACTAAGAAGCCGAACGACCTTGGAAATGGCCGTATTCCGATGGAAGTGTGGGTAGTTTAATAAGACTAAGTTTTTAGTGGTGAAATCTGTGTAACGTTTTACTCCCCTCCCTATTATCTAAAATAAAGGTCATAGGATTTAAACCGTATCTTTGCTTGGTAATTAACAACCGCACACTGTGTTCAAATATTTTAAATTTTATAATATAGCTAGCTGTTATTGGCTTTCTCATGTTGATCATGCTATGTACACAAATTGTAGACATCCTTATCCTTACTAATATTATCAATAAGTTTGTGAGTTTTTTGTTTTATTAAAATTGGGTCTGTTTGTTTATTTGTTTTTTTTATTTGTTACGCTTTCACGCCGTAACTACTGAACCGATCTTCATGAAATATTGCATACAAGTACTCTGGAGTATGGAGAAGGACATGGGCTACCTTTTATCCCGGGAATAAATACTGTTCCCGAGGGATCGACATTGACGCGGGCGGAAGCTAGTTTAATATATATATATCTTTTAAAATCTGTTGCAACATTGTAAATTGTCTGTATGTGTATTTAATAAAATTTAAAAGATTTGATGATGAAATAGCCTTATAAACATTCTAATCGATGCGAATGAAGTCGCGGGCAACAGCTAGTTCTAGAAGAGACAATATTCTGCACTCAGCGTCATCTCCAGCTATACCCGGTCCGGATAAAACAAACAATGGCACATTGGCGGTGCAAAAGTAACCGGCGATCGATTGACCTAAAAACCGGCTCCGGCCACGGATCCCGTAAGTGCCCGTTACACTATCTTCCGAGCAGAGGATCGTATTATATGCGGCTTTACGTGAACTTAGTAACTATAGGTTTAGTTTTTAACCGACTTCAATAAAAAAGGAAGAGGTGATCAATTCGGTTGTATTTTTTTTTAATGTGTGTTACCTCAGAACTTCGTGATTTACGTACCAATTTTTTTTTTTGTTTCAAAGTGTATGCTTTCGAGTTAGTTCCATTTAAATTTCATCTGAATCCGTTCAGTAGTTTGATTGATTGAAGTCGACTTTTTATATGAAAGATTATAGGTATAATATAACGGATTTAACGTTGTAGTCACAGTTATATGTTAACTAAGCAGATCGAACAAATATAGTTTTTGGCGTTTCGAAGCTCAATATCTCTTTTTAACATACATTTCAAGGTTGTTGTATATTGGTACGTCTTAAAAATACTATCTTATTAATATATTTGTCAACCATATATTCACGCTTATTTTTAACACAATTCCAAAACCTAGTTTTTTTTCATGGTTTATCATATTTTACATACTAATGAAATAATATTTCCTTTCGTATGTTGAGAACCGGGGACACAATATTTTCCGGATTTTTAAAACAGTTGGTCGTGGTTAGCCACAACTAATATAAAAAATGGTCGTATACAAGTATACAAGTAATAAGTTCGTGTGAACAACGCGTTCATTAGTATGAGGGTTCAAGCCAAAAGTGTTTATTAGTAAAAAGCCCTAGTGAATACTTGCTTAGGTCATTCTGTTGATCAGTAAATAGCATAATAGAGTTTCGTTTTACGCGAAAATGCGAAGGCGAGAAAATGCTCGTTAACTAGAAAGCAGTAAAAAGAAATACATTTTATTTTTATTTTTAGTTTATCGTAAAAAATAACGTAAAAATATTATAATATTGAATACGACTAAAGGGCGAAATCATACAGATTTCTAACGTAAAACTTTTATTTTTTGCAAAAAAAAATGTTTTTTTGGCGAGCTTTATTATAAACGGAGATTGTACACTCCTTTACAAGACAAATCAAATGAGCCCAAAAACGATTGGTACCTTGTTTAGTGTAAGAGTTCATATGCCCACCTTTCGACAGCATTATCAGACCAGCGTAACGATTGCATAATATTGTATTGTCATCCGATTTACATATGTATGCAAAATTTCAGCCCAATCGGTAACCGGGAAGGGGAACAAATTCAACTTACATGATTTGATTACAGACAATAGGGACATGTGAAACTAAATAAAAAAAATAAAAAATGATAAACTAAATAAAAAAGCTTGTAAAATAAGAATTTGTATGTCACGCGGAGACTTTTTTTTTATGATATAGAACGGCAAACGGGCAAGCGAGTCACCTGATGGTAAGCAATTAATACTGCCCATGGACAACTGCAACACCAAAATGTGACAGGAGCATTGCCGGCCCTTCAAGGAGTTGGGGGAAGGACATTGGGAGTAGGGAAAAATGGGGGAAGGGGGAGAAGTATGGGCCTCCGGCTCTCTCACTCACCGAACGAAGTATAAAAGCGGTAAAGCTTCTACTCAAAAGTTGATTTTCTGTGAGAGAATGGTACTTCCCCGGACGAGCCGGCCCATGCATGCTACTAGCAGAAATGAATTTTGCCGGTACCGTGGCTCTACCACAACTAAAAGACTGCGGAGAGGCCTTGGCTTTTATGCACCCACTTATGGCAGTATCATTCTTTGCAAGTCTAGGAACTTATACACATTTCATCCTCACCTGCGTTAATACGGAATGATTATCAGGAAATTGATTAGTCGTAGTCGAAGCTTATTGCTGCTTCCGAGAATTATACGGAAAACAAACTCTAGAAATAGAAGGTAAACTTACAAAAGCCAGGACATATTTTGCAAAGAGTTAAGCAAAATCTCGAAATGTGATCACAGCAAAGAAGAATTTCTTTGCTGTAATCGATTTCGAGATTCGAGAATATCATCATCATCATCAGGTCTTTTTAGTCTCCACTGCAGGAGCATGCCCTTGCTGTACTACTGGACGTGGTCAAAGCAGACAGAGGATATGCTCTCCTCGATTGCCAGACGGGTTGGAGAGGTTGATGTTTATGAGTTTTGTTTAGCTTGTTTTTTGTAGGAACAAATCAAATTATTTATTTCTATAAAAAAGAATAATGAATTCTAACATAAAAAAGAATCGAAATTGCCGCCCTGAATTGTACTTGGCTAAAGTACCCATCACGCTAGCAGCATTTCCTCTTTGAATGGCTATGGATAATCTTTGAACCAAGTACCATCCGGAGCGGCGGAATATTTTGAACTAAAATAAAAGTCATATCATAACAATAGTTAACATCAGTGCGTGTAGGATCATGTTAAGGTTGGCGAGCTCCGTGGTACGCCAGCCTGCGACACGGGGTGCCCGGGTTCGATCCCCGGTCAGGTCAGATTGGCCTGGGTCTTGGATGGTTATCTATATACGTATTTGTTATAAAATATAGTATCGTTGATTTAGTATCCTATCACACAAGTCTCGAACTTACTTTGGGGCTAGCTTAGTCTGTGTGATTTGTCCGTATATATTTATTTAATAAATAGTTCTTTGTGTGAAATTGCTTTTTAAACGTCTGATCATAAATGATTATAATGTTTTCAGGGTTTTGAATAACATACAAACATACAGGTTTTTCCCTTGTAGGGTAGACCCAAGCCTTATAGACCTCAAAGCCACGTTTAGCATTTTGGTGGGCCTAAAGTGGAAAATGGAATTAAAATAGTGATGGGTCGCATCGCCTTATAACATAATTCCTCAGATTTTCGCCCTTTCCCTTGATCATATTTTACTGCGCGGGAAGAGAAGCAGCTGGTACACTCTAACGACTAGCTCCGTGGCGCAGCGGTCAACACGCCAGCCTGCGACACGGAGTGACCGGGTTCGATCCCCGGCCAGGTCAAGATGGAAAATGATCTTTTTCAGATTGGCCTGGGTCTTGGTTGTGTATCTATATATGTATTTGTTATAAAATATAGTATCGTTGAGTTAGTATCCCATAACACAAGTCTCGAACTTACTTTGGGGCTAGCTCAATCTGTGTGATTTGTACGTATATATTTATTTATTTAAATATTATAAGTTTTTATTTTCTCCCAGATCAGTATGGAAGATTTGAATAAAATATATGTGTAATTAACTCGTTTACTGAGACTGAACCAGACGCAATAGAAATAACAATAGAACATCCTCGTCTTCATCGTCACTTACCATAAGGTGAGATGGGAGACAAATGCCTAATCCAACATTAATAATAAAAATAATAATATTATAAAACCTAGGCTTAAGATTAATATTGAATAAAGAGCAAAATAATAATAATTACGTCTACAGGCGGGCAGTGTCAGCGAAAGTGTTAAGATTTGTTTCATTATGTAAGTTGTTTTATTCCATAACTTCTGAAAGTTGGAATATATCCGATTTTTTCAAGTCTTATAGACCGTTCTGTCTACCCCGCAAAGGAAAAATACGTGAAAGTAGGTATGTATGTCTTACATATGTAAATCCTATTTACTTGAAGAGGAGTACGCATGCAGACGACTTTCTGAATTGTAATTTGTTATGTGAACTTTCGTAACACAAAGAAAATAATATTTCACATGTGACAACTCAAGGGATCTGTATATTACTGTGATGTACGTATCTTTTCTCATATTTTTTGCTATTATATTATAATAGGTATAAAGCTTTTATGGTATATAAACGAAATAGGCTTTGACTTTATTTTACTAAAAGGTAGTCGTTAATGAAACCATGTCAGAGGCCGAGAGGTGGTTCCGAAGAACTCTGACACCAGGGTGTGCATGGTCGATTGACCGTGACACCTTCTTGAAATGATGATGATGATGATTATTTTACTTGACGGACACAGTATAAAGACAATAATATTAGAAATACGTACTTTAAATCATGTACCTATAATAAGCTGTCACCCCCGGCTATGCCCGCGTCATTCCCTCGGGAATAGTACTTTTCCCCGGGATAAAATGTGCACCATATCCTTCTCCGTAATCAGACAACGGGTATGCAAAATTTTATGACGATCGGTTCAGTAGATAGGGCGTAAAGGTGCAACAAATAAACAAACTCACTTTCGCATTTAGATATTACATAGGATTTTTTAAAAATTGTATTATATATTTTGATAACAATAAATATTAACTAGCTACAAAACTAATAATAAATTAATCCTATCTAAAATAAACACTTACCTATAAATAAAAACCTACATATAAATAAAAAAATGTCACGCAGGTCATTTCCCTGCGGTAATGTGCCCAAAAGATAGGATTTCATCATACATTATTGCAGCCCAAAAAGTCCACCGCTGGACATAGGTAGGCCTGTGCCAAGGATTTTTCGTTCTATAACAGGATATTGCTATACTCACCACGCTTAGCAGGTTGATCGGCGAGCGCAGTTTCATTGGCGACTTGTAGTGCAGTCAATGAAGGTTTTCACCTCTGTTTTCGTTGAATCTCCATCGATTTTCATGAAAATTGGTGAGGAGGTGGGGGATACCTTAAGAAACAAAAGTGACATAGTGCCAACTTGCGCTATTGCCCTGGGGATGGATGCCACCCCTTCTTAGGGGTGAAAATTCTTTTAATAAAAATTACCCCAGGAATCGATAAAGAGATAAATTCTAAGTAAAATTTGTTATATAAAGGTTTTGGAATAAATCAATACTTTCTGAGTTATTAAAGATCAAAGATTGTAATTTTTCGTCATAAAAATACATGTTTTAAAGCGGTTTTTCATAAATAACTCAAAATCTATGAGTTTTTACAAAAAATGTGTAATTAATAAAATTGAAGCTAATAAAAAAACAAACAAATCCCTATTTTGAAAAACCTTTTAATATTAATTCAAATTGAGCTATAGGTAATTTTATGTATATTTTTTTTCGGCGAGTACATCAATCTTAGTATTCAAACTTAAATAACGGATAACCGGGAAATTTTATGCCATATACTTCCGGACACTTTTTAAAGTATCTTAAAATACCTTTCTAATGAGCACTGTAAAAACTTAATGGCATCAAAATTGAGCAAGTTATGATAAAAATAAGATGACACTTTAAATTTTTTTGGAAAAAACGAAAATATAACTCACCATTTCAACAAAAATTCAAATTTATGAATATCCCTAAAGGACTTTCTGTTTTTTTAGCTTAAGTGATGACCTCAAAATTTTTTCCTGATTTAGAGTGCTTATTTTCGAAAAAAAAGTATGATTTATTAAAATCCAAATTTTTAAAATTTTCGTAAATGTCATTTTCTTTTGAAAATAACTTCAAAAATATTGGATATCCGTAAAAAAGTGATAAGTAACGAAATATGAGTTGTTTTTAAAGAAAGACTTTGGTTTCTTTTTTATTTTTATAGGATGAAAAATAACCGAGATAGAGATGCTCAAAGCCAAACTTTTACTGCGAGAACCATGTAACCGCTACCATTTAACCCTTTATCTTTTTAAAAATAAGGGCTTTATTTTTTTTTCAATTTAAAATGATTTAATAGCTCTTAAAATTACCTTTCAAATGGTTTTTAGATGAACTTGATATCTTAAAAATTAACGGAGTTATGGTAAAAAAACAAATTATATTTATTTGGAAAAAAAATTGGAGCAGAGATTTGGTATGCATTTATATATTATGGAAACTACATTTATGGGTATTTGTATATGTATTTTGAAGGTAGAGAAAGTAAAAGAAAAGTTTAAAATAAATTAATAAAAGCTAGCTGTTGCCCGCGACTTCGTCCGAGACAATTTCTGTTATTGTGATCAATTAGTATAGATGAATAATTTTCCCCCGTTTTCAAAACATTTTTTATTGATGCTTTGCTCCTATTACTCGCAGCGTGATGTTTTATAGCTTAAAGCCTTCCTTAATAAATGGACTATCCAACACAAAAAGAATTTACCAATTTGAACCAGTAGTTCCTGAGATTAGCGCGTTTAAACAAACTCTTGAGCTATATAATATTATAGTATAGATTTATCTTATCTATTAAAAACGATTCTAATTAAAGCTGATAAAAAAATATTCCTTTGTTATTATGATAAGGGGTAGTTTTCATTGGTGAAAAATAATGCAATAAATAAACAAATATTTTAATTCTCAGTAAATAAGATTTCACTTCAGTAATACTATTTAATAGGTTGAAGTTTTTGAAACCAATTTTTACACTGATTCTGCAGTATGGGGGTAGTTTTTAAGGGATGAAATTTCACGATCAACCAAAAATTATATCATATAAACAAATTGTTTGTGTAATGTTAATATGCGATTTTAGAACTCAGAAATACAAAAAAATATTTTCGATTTAAGGGGTGGTTGCTAAAAGGGATGAAAAATTAATTAAAATCATGCATATAAATATTAAAACACATGTATTTTATCTAATTAAACACAATTACTTAAGTTGGAATGGTTAAATCTTCATTTTTCCCATTTTTAACCATAGGGGTGAATTTCACCCCTAAAATGCAAAAAGCGCAAGACGAGCATATGTCACTTTTGAAGTAGAGGGTAAAACATACTCAATCCCAAATTTTTATCCAAATCTATGGAGGTTCAACGAAATAAATAATAATAAAATAATAAATATATACGGACAAATCACACAGATTGAGCTAGCCCCAAACTAAGTTCAAGACTTGTGTTATGGGATACTAACTCAACGATAGTAGTAGTAGTAAACTCTTTATTGTACCAAAAACAATACAAATAATAGTAATAAAATTGTCAATTTTTGCACAATAGGCGGCCTTATCGCTTCTGCAATCTCTTCCAGGCAACCAAAATGAGCAGGAGATATGAAAACAAAAATAGGTTAGGTGCAAAAGTAAAGACAGTGAGATTAAAAGAAAAATAAACGAGAAATATTTTAAGATAAATTACAGATTGAAGTTATAAACATGATAACAACATAAATAAATATAAAATACATAAATAAATATAAAATACATAAATAAATTTAAAATATATAAATAAATATACATACATATATCTTGTAAACACGAAAATTGAAAAACCCGATCATCTATGAAGATAAGAAATGTGTCTTCACTTGAGATTTAAAGCTGGCTAGCGTTTGAGCACACCGGATTGGCAGTGGTAGTGAGTTCCAAAGACATACGGCCTTAACTGTAAAGGATTGGGAGTAAAATTCAGTAGAGTGAGCTGGTATTTTTAATCTAAGATTTTCTGCACTACGTAAATTATGTTGACCCTGCGCTGCCTCGCTGAAGAAAACAAAGCGATCCCTTAGATATCTTGGGGATGATGGATTAAAAAGGATTGTGTATAACAGAGAAAGGGTATGCCAGTCACGGCGACGTCGGATAGGTAGCCACTTGAGTTCTGAACGAAACTGAGAAACGTGGTCATATTTACGCAGACCGTATATAAACCTAATGCACATATTTTGAAGGCGTTCAAGTTTGTTAAGCTGCTGTTCGGAGATATTAAGATAACATGTATCTGCGTAATCAAGGATAGGGAAAAGGAGAGAATGTGCAAGCATAATTTTGGTGCTTTTGGGCAGAAATTTCCCAAGTCTTTTTAATGAGTTGAAAGTAAAGAACAGCTTCCTACTGACTTCAGCTATTTGTGGAGTCCAAATTAGTTTGCTGTCCATCACAAGCCCCAAATTCTTCACACGGTCGCTAAACCCTATAATAACGCCATTAAAAACTAACTGTGGCATAGCTGACTGATCAATTTTAATAGTAAGGCGGGGATTGCCAATAATAATTGCTTGAGATTTTTTGGGGTTCACTTGGAGGCCATACGATTTGCTCCAGACAGATATCCGTTCCAAGTCCTCATTAATTGTATCAATAGCCATTTTAAAATTATCTATTGTGGCCTGTGAATAAATTTGCAAATCGTCGGCATACAGATGGTAGGAAGACTGAAGTTGTGAGGTTATAGAATTTATAAATAATGAAAATAAAAGCGGAGATAATACGCCACCCTGAGGTACGCCGCAAGTTAAATTGCACCAAGAAGAATACTTATCCTCGATGCGAACTCGCTGACGACGCCCATACAGGTAAGATCGAAACCAACCAATTGCTGATGGAGATATGTTGACAGAATGCAACACGGCTAACAATATGTCGAAGTCCACAGTATTAAAAGCGTTACTAAAGTCTAAGAGAGCCAAAACGGTTGACTTTTTATTGTCCATTCCCCAACGGATATCCTCTGTGACTTTCATTAGAGCAGAAGTCGTACTATGACCAGGGCGGAAACCGGACTGAAGGGGATCAAGCAGGTTATTTACTGTAAGGAAATGACTAATTTGCATTTGTGCTGCTCGTTCTAGTACTTTGGAAAGGAAAGGAAGAATGGAGATTGGGCGGAAGTCGGAGAATAATTTAGGATTAGTCTTTTTTGGAAGAGGAGTGATATGCCCATTCTTCCAGGCATCTGGAAAAACTCCTGTGGATAAGGATTTATTGATGATAAAAGTTAGGATTGGAAGAAGGATATCTAGGATAGGAATGATCATATTACGACTAATGCTATCACTGCCAACTGCGTTTGAAGAGATGGACCGTACAATTTTCTCAACATCACATTCAGCAATAGGACAAAAAGAAAAGGGATTACAGACTGGTGTTGATTGATTAAGAAGTGTAGTAATGGTATTGGTTTTAGTATTTGCATCTACTGCATGAGAAGATGAGAAGTGGCTATTTAAGCCGTCAACGTCAACATCAGAAGGATAACTGTCCTTTGACTTACCAACACCTAATGATCTAAGAAATTTCCAGACTTTGGCTGGATCACCATTTTGAACAGACTGAGAGATGTGGCGATGTTGTGCCTCCCTACACATCTTATTGCAGCGATTCCTAGCCTTAACATATTGGTCACGATATCTATCTGGATCAGATTTAAATTTGGATTTGGCTTTATTTTTTAATCCTTGAACTATTCTTATTTCATCGGTCAGCCAAGGCGCAGGAAGATGTCTTACACGTACAGGACGGAGAGGTGCATGGCGGTCAAATAGACCCACAACAATTTTGTTAAAGATTTCGACCTGTGTGTTTACCGATTCAGTCGCGCCAATAGATTCCCAGTCACTGTTCATGGCATCTCTACGGAAATCGTCTACATTAATAGCACCAAAATTACGCTGCATAAGGATTTTGGATTTATACTTAGGAGGACGGACTTTGTACGAGAGGAAAAGAAGGTCGTGATAAGAGAAAGCTTCTGCAGGGTGCTGTCCATATTTAGCAACGTGTTCAGTAGAGGAAACTAGAATTAAGTCCAAAAGTGTTGGAGTACACCCTGGAAAGAAATGAGTCGGACGCAGCGGGCGCTCAAGCAGTATCTGTAAATTACAACTATCAGCCAATGATTTTAACTTGTTGGCTCGATAATCATCTTTTATGAGGCAAGTATTGAAATCGCCAAGAATTATTGTATGGTTATAAGAAAGCATGTTAACTTCTAATAGGTTTTCTAAGTCAGTGTAATAATCAATATCGGAGTGTGGATTGTAAAAAACTCCCAAAAGTAATTTAGTATGATGAAGGCTCACTTCTATGAAAAGATACTCCGATTCCTTCGTTGGATTACAATTTCTCGAAGTACAAATCAATTTGTACGCAATGTATGATCTTAAATATATAGCTACACCACCACCAACAACATCAGTGCGATCGTGACGAATAAGCTGAAAACCCGGTAATGAGTAAGACGTAGAAGGAAGGCATGGCTTGAGCCATGACTCAGAAATTAATATAGCATAAATATTTTTGATGTCAAATGTCGCTAGCATATCAGCGAAGTGTTTAGGAATACTTTGGGCATTTATATGAACCACATTGAAATTCTTTGGAAAATTTGAAAATTCAGAAGAAAGGATATCATCAAGTGAATCAGGTAAGCTGTGATAACTTGAGGAAGAAGATAGCGAATGGAACGTATTATCATTTGCGCCGGGCATTTCGTGTTGTGTACAAAATAAATATAAATAGATAATATAATATAAATTAAGAATCTAAAAAGCAAGTAACAAATCACAGTCCACCCGTTAGTAGCCTGAAAGAGAATACAGGAGACATTTCATTTAAATAAATACAAGCAGACATTATCTTATCTCTATGGAGCAGACAAACGGCCAAAAAACAAAAAAAAATTAAAAAGAAAAATCATCTCTATAGTAGTGGCTGCCAATGTCATATTCTTTTGCGTCCAACATTATTAAAAAGTAAAAAGCGACAGTGACATTTAACTTAATTGACAATTGACAGCTCTGTCATATAATGTAAATAAAATTGTTTGTGTTAGATAGTTTAGTTGGATACCCAACAATAAAAATATCAAAAAGTTACTTAATTTGAAGGTACTTACAAACAACTTATAAAAAGAAAGTTATAGTTTTAGAAACAACTATGGCCGCTGTATAACACTGATTAGTTAAATAAAAACTGTCCAGTTCATCCTATGAAGCTCCTTCATTTTTTGGAGGCGGCACGCTTAGATCGCGCTGCTTGGCCTGCTGTGGACGTTGCCGTCACTGCCCTGGATGCAACCGGAGCAGCACCTGGCGATTTAGGCGCCTCCGCCGCTTCGCACGTACTGATCAGACGCTGGACTTCAACAGTCGTAATGATTCGGTGCCTCGAACCATCAGGGGAAACAATATGGATAAATCCATCTCGCGTCCAACATTTGGATATTCCGAAATGCTCCCGTGCCGCCAGGAATGCAGTATGACGGCCCCTAGTTAAAAACTCTGACAGCGTTAGGCCAGTGCCCTTCAGTGATGATTTGGAGTACTTTACCTTATCTCTAAGTGCCTGAGAGCTAAATTTGACCAAGATTGGGCGAGGCTTGTTACCGGACAATTTACCCAACCGATGACAGCGCACAATGTCTTGGGCAGTGAAGTCGACCGCTGTAATGTTTTCTGTGATGATATTAACCACAACAGCTGCTCCATTTTCCTGCTTGCTCTCCTTAACACCATGAAACAGCAACATTTTACGCCGGCTCCGCATTTCAAATGTGTCTTGTTGTTGCCCGAGTAGTGTGACCTGCTGCTGGAGTGCATCAAGGGCGTCGAGAGCAAATTTCTTGAATGAAAAAAATTGACCTGCTAGTATACTGACAGTTGTAGGATTGGAGCCAGTCTTCTGCAAGTCCTCTTGAAATTCTGACATCTTGGTGTTAAACGATTTTGCCAGCTCAACGATACTATATTTTATAACAAATACATATATAGATAAACATCCAAGGCCCAGGCCAATCTGAAAAAGATCATTTTCCATCTTGACCTGGCCGGGGATCGAACCCGGTCACTCCGTGTCGCAGGCAGGCGTGTTGACCGCTGCGCCACGGAGCTAGTCAAATCGGAGGTTGTGGCTGATTTTTGCCTTCATTGACTGTACTATTGTGCTTCCGACGCTGCTGACCATCGGAAGCATTTTTAAGCTGGGAAAGAATATGAATTTATTGGATTTGGGAAGAGAATGAAACTATTTGGATACTTCTCATTTGCATGAGTGGGGGAAAAGGAAGCAGCAATAAGCTTCGACTACGACTAATCAATTTCCTGATAACCATAACGTATTAACGCAGGTGAGGATGAATGTGTATAAGTTAGACTTGCAAAGAATGATACTGCCATAAGTGGGTGCATTAAACCCAAGGCCTCTCCGCAGTCTTTCAGTCGTGGTAGAGCCACGCTACCGGCAAAATGAATTGTAGCACTACTAGCACGAATGGGACGTCTCGTCCGGGGAAGTACCACACACTCACAGAAAATCGACGTCTGAGTAGAAGCTTTACCGCTTCTATGCTTCGTTCGGTAAGTGAGAGAGCCGGAGGCCCATCCTTCCCCCTCCCCTCCCCATTTCCTTCACCCAACTCCTTGAAAGGCCGATAACGGTCACACCCTGGTATTGCAGTTGACCATGGGCAGCGGTAATCACTTACCATCAGGTGACCAGCTTGCTCGTTTACCGTCCTATAACATGAAAAAAGCAAATAGCAGCTCGGGAGGCCTGATGGCGCACGTACCCGATTCCATACGGACATACGTACCTGATTAAGGTATGGCATCAGGGCGTGGCCTCCATCACCACTGGCGAAGAAGTTGGAACTAATAACGTGAAATGTATCCATTAGGTGAGCAAGCTCATGAAATATTTATGAACTTGGCTAGACATGCTCCTACCTATCAGGATCTACCACCTTAGTTACACATTCTAACGCACATATAATACAGAGAACACATCACGCTAACCAAATTCATTGCAATTTTCCTTCTATTACCAACATTATGATGAGTGAAGTATAACTTAAGGCTGTATACGACTTGTTGCCTGTCTTGCTTTAAGGCCTAGAACACTTAGGGTTCGTTTGCGAAATGGCGTGATGGGGCGTTGCGCGGCGCTTCATGCGTCGCCGAATCTGTAAACCTCTATGAAGTAGTATCTAGCCCATATACACATCTGTGGCACCTATCTCCAAACTCGAGTACCGCAAACGACACTCATTTGTTGAAGACGAAATTAAACTTAGGCCGTAAATTAAAAAGTTTTGCGAATATACATAGCATACATACATACATAGTGTCACGTCTTTTTCCCTTGCGGGGTAGCCAGAGCCTAGGTTAATAAGACCCGAAGGCCATGTTTAGCATGTTGGTGGCCATTAGGTGAAAACGGAAACAAAATAGTGATGGGTTGCTAGCCGCATCGCCACTTACATTAACATGATACAACAAAATTTTGCCCGTTCCTTCGTTAGGCTTTTACGATCTGCGCGGGAAAAGAAGCAGTTGGTACATTCTACGTGTTTTCTTTTCTCCCAGACCAGCATGGAAGAGAATATTAATTTAAAATACTCGTGTTTACTAAACAACTTGATCTTAGCGTTCCGTACCCAAAAGGTTACAAACGGAACCCTACTTCTAAGCCTTTGAAGTCCGTCCAACCGTCAGTCACAGAGACGTATCCAATAAACCGTAATACTTGACATTTTCTTAGAAAGTGTATATCTATTGCCATTATAATATCAAAAAATAAAAATTATATGGTCAGGGGTGACATCCTCATGGCAAGGGTACGCGCGCCCGGCCTCCCGAGCTTCTACTTGCTTTTCCCTCATTCATCTGAGTGAGTAGTATCCCTCCTACCAACTGCCTCCGGGGTCCAGTGTGTGACGAGGGTTCGATTTCCACGGGAAGCATACCTTGTATAGTTGTTTCCAGTTTGGTTAGGACATTGCAGGCTTAAATCACCTGATTGTCTGATGATAAAGATGATTCCATGTTTCGGAAGGCACGTTAAGCTGTTGGTCCTGGTTGCCATCCGGTAGTCGTTAAAGGAACCACGTCAGAGGCCGAGAGACGGTCCCGAAGAATTCTGACACCAGGGTGTACATGTTCGATTGACCGTGACACCTACACGAAATAATGATGATGAGTCGTATCCCGATACACTCATTTCCTTTACAAATCCAATATATTTCTATACTTCTGCTTTCAATAGGCAGCAGCGTCGGAAACACAAGAAGTAGAAACTGCGTTCGCCGACCCACTTGCCAAGCGTGGTAAGTGGGTTTTTTTTTTTATTATCCCATGGAGCGAAGTATCCTTGATTGTCCCTTCAGGGTATGCATGCATGTAATCGCGGCCCATCAGGCAATATGAGAGTTTGTTGTCTCTCCAAGCCTTGTGCACACAGGCAACGCCCAAAGCCGAGGTCCGTCCCTCCTGGGGCCCTTTGGTGATGTTGTCTATAAAGGTTGAGGGCACTCTGCCGTCGCCTCAAACGCCCGGTGAAGTAGCGAAAGCTCACTTGGAGCTAGCTACATAGTCCTTCCAAAAAAAAGTGAAAACTCCTTAGGAGAGGCCTTTGTCCGGCAATAGACTTCTTACAACTGAAATGAAAAGAATGTATCAATGTATTTTCCTTACAGAAATAAGAATGTAAATGAAAATATCAACGCCTTACAAAATATCAATCGCCAGCAGACGGATTATAACTGAAGGCGGTATTGCGGCCGATTGAATAAGAAATAATATCTGAGACACTACAAATAGTGGAATATTGCAAAGAAATTGGAAGCTAGGAACATCTTTTGATATAACTGTCTAGATTTCTTCACAGATTATTTTCCTCTTGGCACTGGAATCCATTTTAGGATTCAGTATGACCGAGTGACAAAATGAAAACCTTATTATCATTCGTGTATCTGTCCGTCTGTCAAGGCTATTAGAGGAGCCCGATGGTCCGGTGAGTCTGACCATTATTCGCGCTTATGTATGTTAAGTAACCAACGGCGCGGTCCCTACTGGGATGGGTGACTGCAAGTGGCATAAAAATATTTGGATGGCATGTAAAGCCTTGGTCCCGGCTGTCATCTATGATGGACGTCGTTAACCTATGTCAGATGCCTTTAGGCAGCCTGAAAAATCTGAGACGTGTTGGCTAACACACGAAAAACAACAACAAAAACATATTTTGACGATTTTGTGTCACTGGGGCTTAAGATTAATACTACGAAGTGTGAGCTGTTTTTATGTGGTGAGGAGGCTCGGGCTTCGCTTTGATGTCCTGATGGGTGGAGTGAAAATCATAGATGACGCGGATTTTACGCTATTGGGTGCTCCTATTTTTGAAAAAGCTGTTCCGACTTCCATTCAGGCTAAATTGGCATTTTTTTTTGGCCATACAAGATAGTTTAAAATTGCTCTCCTCTCATGTGGCTTTGGTGCTCCTCCGCAACTGTTTGGCAGCACCCAGGTTGACGTATATTCTAAGGACTAGCCCAACATGGTTGTTTCCTGAAGATGTTCAACAGGTTGATAATGCGATTCGATTGACGTTGGAAAGTATATTAAATGTCAGCCTTGATGGGAATCAGTGGGATCAGGCTTCCTTGCCTATACGTCATGGAGGCCTTGGCATTCGTCGAATTTCGGATATTTCTCTCCCAGCATTCCTGGCATCTTCACATGGGGTGGTCGATCTTGTCGCTAAAATCCTCTCAGTTAATGGCGATGGATTGACTCTGCCTCATGTGGGTGATGCTTTGGGGATCTGGTTGAGTAAGTGCCCTAATGCCACCATACCAACTAAGCCCCATTTGCAAAAACTTTGGGATGAAGAGGGAATGCAAATTATTAGAAAGGAGTTGGAAAACCAAGCAAGTGGATCCAGATTGGCGCGTATTAAAGCTAGTGTTGAACCCGAATCTGGAGCATGGCTGCAAGCGGTTCCGTCCCCTCATATGGGTACATTACTCGACAATGACTCCCTGAGAATAGCTGTCGCATTGAGGTTAGGCTGTTCAGTTTGCGAGGTGCACCAGTGTGTCTGCGGCAAAATGGTGGAAGCAGATGGACACCATGCATTAGGCTGCACTAGATGTGCGGGTCGTATATCGAGGCACAACGCCATTAATGATATAATACGTAGGGCCCTCATATCAGCGAACATACCATGCCAGTTAGAGCCACCTGGGCTCTCCAGAACGGATGGGAAGCGACCTGACGGGCTAACACTAATACCCTGGCAGAGAGGACGCAGCTTGTTATGGGATGCGACCTGCGTGAGTACCTACGCGGCGTCTTATCTCACTGGTAGTACACGGATTTCGGGGTCGGCCGCGCGAGCGGCGGCCGCACAAAAAATTAATAAATACTCTATTTTATCTTCACAGTATAAATTTGTACCGGTCGCCGTGGAGACGGCCGGCCCATGGTGTCCCGAAGCAAAAATGTTTATCAGTGAGATAGGACGTCGCTTGAGGGACAGAGCATATGACCACCGCTCCGGTTGGTACCTGACTCAAAGAATATCCATTGCAATTCAAAGAGGAAATGCTGCTAGCATAGCGTAATGGGTACCTTTGAGCCGGGTACAATTCGGGGTGGCATTTTTGATTAGCTTATCTTGTTTTTCTTTTTGTTTTTTTTTTTTTATTATATATATATATATATATATATATATATATATATATATATATATATAGATATCTCCACTCGACATTTGTTGATCGACCGTCTCGTGGCATCAGTTATTTGTTGATCAGTTGGCAATTGTTGATCAGGACAGCATTTATTGATCTAATGCTGGATTTTGCGTACATTGTGAGCAATCCGATCTCAGATTAGATCAATAATTGCCAGCCCTCTGGTGGCAGAAAATTGAACTTTTTTATACAATTCCACTCCGTCAATTATTGATCAGATTCAAATGGGCCAATGAGAGGCTTCCTGCTCTACGATTGGCTGAGTCCATTGTGCGCTGTTGCCACTTCGCTCTAGATCGCATCGCAACTGTTAGCTAAACAGCTGTGATGGAACGACCTGTCATCTATTCTGTAGTTACCTATTTATTAGGATTATAGAATGCAAGCAGTGCCCGCGACTCCGTTCGCGTACATTACTAATTAATTATGTTATGTTTGTAGGCAATAAGTCATGAGCTACGGGGCAAGGGCGCAGCCCGAACCGATGATCGGAGTGTCGAGGGCAAAGCCGACGCCCCCCCCCTCCCCCTCCCCCAAGTGTGATGCATTGAGGCCGCAGGCCGAACTGCCTAAAAATTGGGCCGCTAACCCGCAGGCCGAGCTCAGAGCGGAGCCCGAGCCTCTGAGGATTCAGCACGACCCCCCCTCTCCCCCCACTCCCCCAAGTGTAATGCTTTGAGGCCGCAGGCCGAACTACCAAAGACGTGGGCCGCGACCGAGTTCCAAGGCGAGGGCACAGCCTGAGCCGTTGAGGATTCAGAACGACCCCCCTCCCCCGCTCCCTCCCCCCCGGATAGTGCTGCATTTAGGCCGCTGGCCGAACTGTCGAACACTGGGGCCGCGAAGCCGCAGACCGAGCTCCAAGGCGAGGGCATAGCCTGAGCCGATGAGGATTCAGAACGACCCCCCTCCCCCGCTCCTCCGCCCCCCCCCCATGGTGCTGCATTTAGGCCGCCGGCCGAACTGCCAAAGACTTGGGCCGCAAGCCCGCAGGCCGAGCTCAGAGCGGAGCTCGAGCCGCTGAGGATTCAGCACGACCCCCCCTCCCCCCACTCCCCCAAGTGTGATGCATTGAGGCTGCAGGCCGAACTGCCAAAGACTTGGGCTGCGTGGCCGCAGACCGAGTTACAAGGCGAGGGCATAGCCTGAGCCGTTGAGGATTCAGCACGACCCCCCCCCCTCAAGTGTGCTGCAGTGAGGCCGCAGGCCGAACTGCCAAAGACTTGGGCCGCGACCCCACAGGCCGAGCTCAGAGCGGAGCCCGAGCTGCTGAGGATTCAGCACGACCCCCCCCCCCCCCCTCCCCCTCCCCCAAGTGTGATGCATTGAGGCCGCAGGCCGAACTGCCTAAAAATTGGGCCGCGAGCCCGCAGGCCGAGCTCAGAGCGGAGCCCGAGCCTCTGAGGATTCAGCACAACCCCCCCCCTCCCCCCACTCCCCCAAGTGTGATGCTTTGAGGCCGCAGGCCGAACTACCAAAGACGTGGGCCGCGACCGAGTTCCAAGGCGAGGGCACAGCCTGAGCCGTTGAGGATTCAGAACGACCCCCCTCCCCCGCTCCCTCCCCCCCGGATAGTGCTGCATTTAGGCCGCCGGCCGAACTGTCGAACACTGGGGCCGCGAAGCCGCAGACCGAGCTCCAAGGCGAGGGCATAGCCTGAGCCGATGAGAATTCAGCACGACCCCCCCTCCCCCCACTCCCCCAAGTGTGATGCATTGAGGCTGCAGGCCGAACTGCCAAAGACTTGGGCTGCGTGGCCGCAGACCGAGTTACAAGGCGAGGGCATAGCCTGAGCCGTTGAGGATTCAGCACGACCCCCCCCCTCTCCCCACCCCCCAAGTGTGCTGCAGTGAGGCCGCAGGTCGAACTGCCAAAGGCTTGGGCCGCGTGGCCGCAGACCGAGTTCCAAGGCAAGGGCATAACCTGAGCCGTTGAGGATTCAGAACGA
The DNA here is from genome assembly GCA_947532085.1 of Elegia similella. Lineage (NCBI taxonomy): Eukaryota > Metazoa > Arthropoda > Insecta > Lepidoptera > Pyralidae > Elegia > Elegia similella. The sequence goes on from OX383939.1 coordinate 3,024,448, forward strand.
CCCCCCCCCCCGGGTTGGTGCTGCATTTAGGCCGCAGGTCGAACTGCCGAACACTTAGGCCGCAGACCGAGCTCCAAGGTGAGGGGACAGCCTGAGCTATTGAGGATTCAGAAATCCCCCCCCCCCCACTTCCCCAAGTGTGCTGTAGTGAGGCCGCAGGTCGAACTGCCGAACACTTGGGCTGCGAGGCCGCAGACAGTGTTCTAAGGCGAGAGCATAGCGTGAGCCGTTGTGGATTCAGCACAATCGCCCCCTCCACTCCCTCCCCCAAGTATGCTGCAGTGAGGCCGCAGGCCGAACTGCCAAACATTTGGGCCGCGAGGCCGCAGGCCGATCTCCAAGGCGAGGGCATAGCCTGAGCCTTTAAGGATTCAGCACAACCGCCAATGATTATGGCAGGTGTCCGGCCCTTTGCAATAACCCAACACAAGTCCAACCACATTTCAATAACATAACCCAGTAAAATTCTCTTTAAAATGCAATAGTTTCTCCTCCGGCCAAGACCTGTTTAAGAACATATTATATATTACTATTTCCAGGAACGGTTTCTGGCTGGAGACACACATTACATCAACTTCTCCAAAGGGCCTCTAAGTGTTGGATCTATATTCCCACGCAAGCTCATTTAGCTCATTCTCAAAGGACCGGGGCATGTCCCGTGACTTAAAAAGAGATACAAATAATAATAATAAAATTCATACAGAAATAGACATTTCCTTTTTATTTTCATTTGCACTTGGCCTTGGTCATGGGTAAAAATTGGGAAAGAAAAACATAAAAAAGAGCTCGAAATAATAATAATAAAGTTTACAGAGGACATACAATGACTTGAAAAGTTTAGTAAATAAAGTATAGCATATACGAGAAATTCTTGTATATAACAATCTAGTGTCACGATGTATGTTCGGGATAAAATCTAAAACTACAAATTTTTTAGATTTTGAACAAATTTTATAATTATCTGTAATTTGGTCCAAATTAAAAGATAAGATTGTTTTAAAGAGTGTTTATTTTATAGCGAAACAACGTTCGTCGGGACAGCTAGTAATAATAGTAAATCTGTAAGGGTTGGTCATGGCGTAAGTTACTTGGTTTTCAGAGTTATTGTGTTTATAAGCTTTATACATGATACTGAAACTAAATTGACGATTTTTAGTATCACGTCTTTTGCCCTTGCAGGGTAGACAGAGCCTAAGTTTTAAGACCTGAAGGTCACGTTTAGCATGTTGGTGGGCATTAGGTGGAAAACGGAATCAAATTAGTTGTCAAATGAGTGATGGGTTGCTAGCCGCATCGCCTATTAACATGATTCTGCAGATTTTATCCCAATCCCTTGATCGGCTTACGATCTGCGACAATGTATGTATGACATGTAGCAAAATATGCAACATATGAATTCTCTTCGCTTTAAACTCAACACTTCCTAAGTAAGAGGCCGGTAAAGGTGGATCAACAATTAATGCGGATTTCAGCCTGATCAACAATGGAGGTAAGAAGTGTCATCCTCAACTGCCTATCCGGTAGTCGAAGTAATGGCATTGGGTATGCGCACCCGGCCGCCCGAGCTGCGTCTTGCTTTACCAGTGTTAGTAGTATCCCAAAACCTTTATTCCCTCCCTTATCCAACAAATTCCTATCCTTCTCCAGCTTAAAATTGCTTTCGATGGGCAGCAGCGTCAGACGCACAAGAAGCCAAAGAAACTGCGCTCGCTATCTCGCCTGCCAAGCATGGTGAGTATGGCAATACCCTCTCATGGAACGAATAAGTATCCTTGGGAGAGGTCTTGCAATGCACTATTTGCTGTTGTATTGATGAATGATGATGATGAACAATGGCCGAAAGGAGGACAACACAGGAAAGGCTACTTCTGAATTTAGTATTTTTTTTTATAGTGGCAAAATAAATACATCATCTGTGAAAATTTCAACTGTAACTATCACGGTTCATGAGATACAAGATAAAGTATTATGAATAATACGCTTATTATTGCACGTTGCACAGGTGAACAAAGTTGCAGCAATATCGGTTCTGTGAAAGCTGACTTCCTAGTGACAGAAACATCAAATACTTTGTCATTTGTTATAATATCTGTATGACTATAGGAAAAAACCGGCCAAGTGCGAGTCGGACTCGCGCACTAAGGTTTCCGTACCATTATCTATAAAAATGGCAAAAAAGTATCTCTGTTGTATGGGAGCCCCCCTTAAATATAAATTTTATATCAATTAAATTATTCATTTTTGAAATTAATATATAATTAAATATTCTGGGAATATTTCAAGCGTCTACATATTGCCATTGAGCAATAATGAGCAAAAAAAAACACGTTTGTTGTATAGGAGCCCCTTTAAATATTTATTTTTTTCTGAATTTTTTTTTGTTATAGTGGCAACAGAAATACATCATTTGTAAAAAATTCAACTGGCTAACTATCACGATTCATGAGAAACAGTCTGGTAACAGACGGACGGACGGACAGCGGAGCCATATTAATAGTGTCCCGTTTTTACCCTTTAATAACGGAACCCTAAAAAGGGTACATATCCAATTACATAATATTTGGACCGACTGTTCATATCTGTCATTCGAAAAAATCATCAGAGAAATGTGATGACGCGTTGATGTATTTTCTATGAACTTGCGTCTGCGACAGGTACCTGACTGTAAATCGAAATGTTTATCTACCAAGTTTCATTTAATGAACTTATTTATTTACTAGCTGTTGCCCGCGACTACGTCCGCGGCAATTTCTGTTATTATGATTAATTATGTTTTTTCTTTGTATAGGCGAACAATTTCCCCCCGTTTTCAAAACATTTTTTATTGATGCTTCGCTCCTATTAGTCGCAGCGTAATGTTTTATAACCTAAAGCCTTCCTCAATAAATGGACTATCCAGCACAAAAAGAATTTTCCAATTTGAACCAGTAGTTCCTGAGATTAGCGCGTTCAAACAAACAAACTCTTCAGCTTTATAATATTAGTATAGATGTTTCGCATTTAACTCTGTCTGTCATTTTTTACGCTTCAACCATTGAACTGATTTGGATGAAATTTGGTATGGAGGTGTGTGGCCCGGGGAAGGACATAGGGTATGTTTGATTCCGGGAAATTCTACTGTTCCCGAGGGATCGTCACTAACGCGGGCGGAGCCGCGAAGACAGTTACTTTCGCATTTATAATATTAGTATGGATAGTATGTGTAGGTATATTGCTGTAGTATACTGATGATGAATTGACTTTGTATTTAAATTTTCTTATGTCACTTATTATTTAATCTCTTACTATTTAAGTGCTATTTTAAGGCTCTTAAAGCCCCTTAAAGGGTGACTCAGGTCATAAATATGAACAACTTTTTCTATGTGACCAATGCTGGAAACTCAAAAAAAAAATTCATTTCCATATTAAAGAGTCCCGCCGCCCGGCCAGTTTGTATGGGAATGTCGATTTTTTTTTGAGTTCTCAGCATTGTTCCCATAGGTAAAGTTGTTCATTTTGACGACTGAGTCACCCTTTTAAGGGTCCAAAGCGATAAAAAAATTTACCGTGTATATTTGCCGGCAATCTAATGCCTTGAGTTCATTCAAATGACGATAACTCTTTTTTTAATGAACCGATTTTGATAAAATAAACTTTAGATGTTTTGCTGAGTTAAAACATAGCAATTGGTGAAAGTTTGAGGTAAATCGTTTCAGTATTTTCGGAGATAATCGTGATCATACACAGACAGACAGACAAGAAATTCGAAAAAATTTTTTTTGCTTTCTATTATTCTTTTTAAGTGTCCCTCTATCCATTTTAGTTAAAAATTGTAAATGTACAGACAAAATATTTTTACTGTTTTATATGTATAGATATTATATGTATAGAAGAGTTATGGATAAACATACATACATACATGTATACAAAAAATCTAAAATTCATCAATTTAGTTTCATGTCATAAACACGATATCTCGAAAAACAAAGTAACTTAGTCCATGACCGACCCTTACAGATTTATTATTAGTAGTTATATAATAGCTATAGGATTATAGGTAGGTACTTTAATCTTGCCAGCTAATCAATACTACCATAAAGGTGTTAAAGTGTCATCATTAGTTCGTAATTGTAGTAAATATGTGTTTAACTTCGTTAATTAATTGTTATGACCTGTCTTAGGCAGCTTGTAATTGTTCTTTATTAAATGATTGATTACTCGTGTTATCTGTTATTCATCGTTCATACCATAGGTAGGAAGGTAGAATTAATACACAGTCCTCATAGAAAAAAAACACTTGCATACATTGTAAATAGTAGTAAATCAATACATACAATATGTAAAGAAAACCCTGTCCGAGCCTTGAAGGGGTTCTCGATCCTAATGCAGCCCGTTGATATGAACAACTAACGTTGATATGAATAAATATAAATAAATAAATAAATATATACGGACAAATCACACAGATTGAGCTAGCCCCAAAGTAAGTTCGAGACTTGTGTTATGGGATACTAACTCAACGATACTATATTTTATAACAAATACATATATAGATACACATCCAAGACCCAGGCCAATCTGAAAAAGATCATTTTCCATCTTGACCTGGCCGGGGATCGAACCCGGTCACTCCGTGTCGCGGGCTGGCGTGTTGACCGCTGCGCCACGGAGCTATTCAAATGATGATGATGAACAATGGCCAAAATGAGGACAACACAGGAAAGGCTACTTCTGATTATAATATTTTTTTTTTTATTATAGCGGCAACAGAAATACATCATCTGTGAAAATTTCAACTATCTAACTATCACGGTTCATCAGATACAGCCTGTTGACAAACGTACGGATGGACGGACAGACAGACGGACGGATAGCGGAGCCATATTAATCGTTCGATACACTTTGATTTTGCAAAGAAAATATTTTTGTAACTATTTTTCTTTAGCCGTGTCAAGAAAAAGATCAAATCTTTTGCAATTTTAAAAGCAGCAAAATGATTGGGAAAGATTAGATCCCAAAAATTTCAGGCAAGACTTAATGCTGATCGAGAACATCAGGCTGCATCTCGCTCAGCAGAATCCTCTTCGACTTGCGAAGCACATCTGAGCGCTGATCGTGAGCGTCATACGTCATCTCGCGATTCAAAAATTAACATACATCGAGAATCACGCCTGAGTTCTCAACGTATTAACACGTCTACGTCTAGGTATCTAGAGACCAGTGAGGAACGTGATGTGCGATTGACTTCTTGCCGTAGGTATATGCACAACCACGTCTAGGTCTCAGTTGCGATCCACGTTCCTCACTTGTTTTAGAGTGCACTACAGAGTACTGATCATGAACGTCAGTCGACGCGAACGAAGTCGCAGGCATCAGCTAGCAATCAAATATAACACGCCTACAAAATATACTATATACCAATTTATTTTAGATGGATTGTTCGCAAAGATCGCCTTTTATCACAGCATAGATAATAGATAGTTCTATATATATTATCTATGAATGGATTGTTAGCAAAGATCGCCTTTTATGACAGCATACGGCGTGATTCCCGTTGTATGTAAATTTCTGAATCGCGAGATGACGTATGACGCTCACAATCAGCACTCAGGTGAGCTTCGCGAGTAGCATAGGATTCCGCTAAGCGAGATGCAGCCTGATGTTCTCAACCAGCATCAAGCCTTGCCTGACATTCTTGGGATCTCATCATCATCATCATATCAGCCGCAAGAAGTCCATTGCTGGACATAGGCCTCTCCCAATGATTTCCAAAATGACCGGTTGGAAGCGGCCTGCATCCAGCGTTTCCCTGCGTCCTAGTTCAGGTCGTCCGACCACCTGGCAGGTGGGTGTTCGACGCTTCGCTTGCCGGTACGTGGTCGCCATTCGAGAACCTTTTTGCCCCATCGGCCATCGGTACTACGTGCTATGTGCCCCGCCCACTGCCACTTCAAGGAGCTAATCCGCTGAGCTATGTCGGTAACTTTCGTTCTTCTACGGATCTCCTCATTTCTGATTTTGTCTCGCAGAGAAACAACGAGCATAGCCCTCTCCATTGCTCTTTGAGCGACCTTCTCTTAGGTGATCTTGGGATCTAATGATTCCCAATCTTTTTGCTGCTTTCAAAATTGTAAAATATTTGATCTCTTTCTTGACTTGGCTAAAGAGAAATAGTTACAAAAATATTTTCTTTGCAAAATCGAAGTGTATTGAACGATTAATATGGCTCCACTTTTCGTCCGTCTGCCCGTCCGTGTATCACCGAACGCTGTATCTCATGAACCGTGATAGTAAGACAGTTGAAATTTTCACAGATGATGTATTTTTGTTGCCGCTGTAACAAAAAAATACTAAAATCAGAAGTAGCCTTTCCTGTGTTGTCCTCCTTTCGGCTATTGTTCGTCATCATCATTCATCAATACAGCAGCAAATAGTCTATTGCTGGACGAAGGCCTCTCCCAAGGATACTTATTCGTTCAATGGGAGGATATTGGCATACTCACCATGCTTGCCAGACGAGATTGCGAGCACAGTTTCTTTGGCTTCTTGTGCGTCCGACGCTGCTACCCAACGGAAGTAATTTTAAGCTGGGGAAGGATATGAATTTATTGGATTAAGGAAGGATATAAAGGTATTGGGATACTACTAACACTGGTAAAGCAAGAAGCATTACTTCAACTACCGGATATACAGTTTAGGATGACACCCCTTGCCTCCTTTGATCAGGCTAAAATCAGCATTAATTGTTGATCCACCTGTACCGGCCTCTTACTTAGGAAGTGTTCAGTTTAAAGCAAAGAGAATTCATATGTTGCAAATTTTGCTACATATGAATTCTATTCCTAACGATGCTATGTTTAATTTGGAGTAAAGTATGTAACTCGCCAACGACTGTCTCGGCATTCATTGGTCCCATAGTTGTAAAATTTTTCATATCAATGGGCTGAATTAGGATTGAGAATCCCTTCAAGGATCGGACACTACTATTTATAAAGTACTAGCTTTCGCCCGCGGCTCCGCCCGCGTCAATGTCGATCCCTCGGGAATAGTGTTTTTTCCCGGAATGAAAGGTAGCCTATGTCCTTCTCCGTACTCCAGAGTACTTGTATGCAAAATTTCATGAAGATCGGTTCGGTAGTTACGGCGTGAAAGCGTAACAAACAAACAAACTCACTTTCGCATTTATAATATTAGTAAGGATGCAAGTGTTTTTTTTTCTATGAGGATTGGGTATCAATACTACCTTCCTACCTATGGTACGAAGGATAAATGATAGATAACACAAGTAATCAATCATTTAATTTCTCCTCTGTAATTATTAAACTACCTCTGTGGTCCAGTGGTTAAGGCGTTTGCCTGTAGACCCGGGGGTCGTGGGTTCGATTCCCACGGGAAGCATACTTTGTTTAGTTGTTTCCAGTTTGGTTAGGACATTGCAGGCTTGAATCACCTGATTGTGTCTGATAATAAAGATGATTCTGTGCTTCGGAAGGCACGTTAAGCCGTTGGTCCCGGCTGCCATCTGGTAGTCGTTAAAGGAACCACGTCAGAGGCCGAAAGGCGGTTCCGAAGAACTCTGACACCAGGATGTTTATGGTCGATTGACCGTGACACCTACACGAGATGAATGAATGATTTAATTAAAGGGAAATCTAAAACAAGCTACCTAAGACAGGTCATAACAATTACTTAATTAACGAAGTAAAACACATATTTACTACAATTACGAAGTAATGACGTCACTTTAATACCTTTTTGTGGTAAGATTAAAGTACCTACCTATAATCCTATAACTATTATATCACTACTAATAAATAACTTGTCAGGGTCGGTCATGGAGTAAGTTACTTTGTTTTCAGAGATATCGTGTTTATAAGCTTTATACATGACACTGAAACTAAATTGACGATTTTTAGATTTTTTTTTGTATGCATCTATGTATGTTCCTCCATAACTCTATAACGAATTCAGTTCATTATATGAATATTGGTAGATAAATATTTTGACGTACAGTCAGGTACCTGTCGCAGACGCAAGTTTATAGAAAACTAGCTTGCGCCCGCGGCTCCGCCCGCATCAATGTCGATCCCTCGGGAATAGTACTTTTTCCCGGGATAAAAGGTAGCCTATGTCCTTCTCCGTACTCCAGAGAACTTGTATGCAATATTTTATGATGATCGGTTCAGTAGTTACGGCGTGAAAGCGTAACAAACAAACAAACAAACAAACTCTTTTTCGCATTTATAATATTAGTAAGGTTTGATATGTACCCTTTTAAGGGTTCCGTACCCAAAGAGTAAAAACAGGATCCTATTAGTATGGCTCTGCTGCCCGTCTGTCTGTCTGTCGTCCGTCCTTCTGTTACCAGACTGTATCATATGAACCGTGACAGTTTGCCAGTGTGAAATTTTTACAGACGATGTATATCTGTTGCCGCTATAACAAAAAAAAACCGATCAAGTGCGAGTCGGACTCGCGCACGTTATCTATAATAAGCATTATTGCATAGCAAAATTTAATTATTTAATATATTTATATTATATGTTGTAAATAAATATTTACACTTTTCGCAATTTTTTTTTACTTGTGCTTTACGACGTTGCTTTGTACCAAATTTCAAGATTCTGAGTTCACGGGAAGTATCCTATTGATTTTGATTCCCTTGCGAATGTTGAAAATTTGCGGCATTAAAATTTAATAATATTATGGTAACATGATGTTACAAAAAATGAAGACCTTTCGCATTTTTTTCTTTATCTGTGCCTTATGATGTTGCTTCATACCAAATTCCAAGATTCTGAGTTCACGGGAAGTACCCTGTAGGTTTTGATTCCCTTTGGAGTTCGAAAAACATGAAAATTTGCGGCATAAACGGCTGTACCTTTTGATTGCGTTGGCTTAAAAGTTTGATCTTTTTACAGCTTCAAGGGACAGTAGACTTGAATATTTGATATGAATTTTAGCTTGATACCTCAACGTGTTCGTGAGAAAAAGGGTCTTGACAGAGCGACGGACAGACGGACAACCGAGTGATCCTATAAGGGTACCTTTTAACCTTTTGAGGTACGGAACCCTTAAAAATACTAAAATCAGAATAAAATAAATATTTAAGGTGGCTCCCATACAGCAAACGTGATTTTTTTTGCTCAGTTTTGCTTGATAATGTTATATATTCACTTCAAAAATAAATAATTAAATTAATATAAACGAAATATTTAAGGGGGGCTCCCAAACAACAGACATTTTTTTACCGTTTTTATAGATAATGGTACGGAACCCTTAGTGCGCGAGTCCGACTCGCACTTGGCCGGTTTCTTTCTATAGTCATACAGTTATTATAACAAACGACAATGTATTTGATGTTTCTATACTATCACTAGGTAGACAGCTTTCACAGAACCGATATTGCTGCAACTTTGTTCACCTGTGCAATGTGTAATAATAAACGTATTATTCATATAGTCTTTGCCTCACTCACCTCACCGGGTTGAGTTATACTGAATCCTCAACGGCTCGGGGTTCACCCTCACCTTGGAGCTCGGCCTTCAGTCTCGCGGCCCAAGTGTCCGGCAGTTCGGCCTGCGGCCTCACTGCAGCACACTTGGGGGGTGGGGGAAGGGGGGGGGGGTCGTGCTGAATCCTCAACGGCTCGGGCTCCGCTCTGAGCTCGGCCTGCGGGCTCGCGGCCCAAGTCTTTGGCAGTTCGGCCTGCGGCCTCACTGCAGCACACTTGGGGGAGTGGAAGGGGGGGGGGGGGGCGTCGGCTTTGCCCTCGACACTCCGATCATCGGTTCGGGCTGCGCCCTCGCCCCGTAGCTCATAACTTATTGCCTACAAACATAACATAATTAAGTAGTAATGTACGCGAACGGAGTCGCGGGCACTGCTTGCATTCTATAATCCTAATAAATAGGTAACTACAGGGTCGTGCTGAATCCTCGACGGCTCGGGCTTCGCATTCGCCGTGGGGCTCGGTCTACGGCCTCACGGCCCTAGTGTTCAGCAGTTCGGCCTGCGGCGGCACTGCAGCACACTTGGGGTAGAAGGGGGGGGTCGTGCTGAATCCTCAATGGCTCGGGCTTTGCCCTCGCCTTCGAACCATTTTACCCTTCGTGGCTTTAGGGGTGAATATTGCCCAGTTTCCCCTACATAATCTTTTTTAATTGTAATAGAGAACTCATACACCTGTTTGTATACTTCCAAGTCTAGAAAGTACTGCTGTAGCGTTATTAAATAAATAAATAGAAATGAGAAAATTTCCATACAAACTTTCCCCCTGTTTTACCCTTTCAGGGGGAAGTATGTATGGAAATTTTCTGAATGAAGACAGATGAAGTGTCTATCAAGACAGACAGACAGACAATATGACAGAGTTACTTTCGCATTTATAATATTAGTATGGATATGGATACTGGTAGTATGGAATATAAAAGTAAAATAAGTTCTTACATACTTATGTCGTCCGTCTCCTAAACAAAAATACGTAATCATAAGACCTTAAAAACACATCATCCAACGAAATACACCGACTGCACGCGCACACTTTCTATCTCACTTTAACATACTTCCATTTCGTTTTTTGCGACGTTGCCGCTCTGCCGCCGCGTTGCTCGAAAGCAATAATTCGCAGCAAATATTGATCAAACGCGGTATATATTCGATCAACAAAAGTATCCTCAGTGCATGAAAAAAGGCGGTTAATTGATCAATAATTGTCGTGATAATTTATGACGAGTATTAGACTTTACGGCACAATTAAGCAAAGTGTCGTAACGAGGAGAATTCATATATAGCAGAAAGAGCACGATAGACCCAAAACTTTCAGAGTTAGAGGCGGGTAAAGGTTGATCAACAATTATATCGGATTTCGGCCTGATCAACAACGGCCGAAAGGAGGACAGTATATATATATATATATATATATATATATATATATATATATATATATATATATATATATATATATATATATATATATATATATTGGTTCAATTGTAATATTATTATTGAGTCTATGAAACTGTTTTTGATGAATAAATGAATTTATATAGTTAAAAAACAAAAACATTATAACGATTAATTATTCCGAATCTGTTGGAACGAAGATATTGTAATTTAGTTTATGATATAAAGTTTAATTTGATAAAAATGCAGGCGTATGTCATCATCATTATCAGGTGGTTTTAGTCTCCACTGCAGGAGCATGACCCTGTCTGTACTACCGGAGCCTTACTTGGCCAGAGCAGACAGAGGATTTAGCCTACACTCTCCTCGCTGGCCAGACGGGTTGGAATGTTTATCAGCTTTGTTTAGCTTGTATTTCCTAATAGGCGTGTGTAATTGTAAATAATTGAATTTTGAATATGCGAAAGTTCTGTAATATTTTAAAACCACGCGAGAGGGCAAACTCTAAATCACCATAGTCTATGCGCTATTTTTATATTTTCGTATCTGTTATTCGTTAATCCCCAAGTTAACTTTCCTTCATTGACTTATATACGCGGGAGAAGAAATCACTGGCAGGCTTATTTTTCTTTGACATCTAAGGATGCGATAAATTATATAAACCTACATATATATAATAAAATAAAAAAATAAATAAATATATACGGACAAATCACACAGATTGAGCTAGCCCCAAAGTAAGTTCGTGACTTGTGTTATGGGATACTAACTCAACGATACTATATTTTATATCAAAAACATATATAGATACACATCCAAGACCCAGGCCAATCTGAAAAAGATCATTTTCCATCTTGACCTGGCCGGGGATCGAACCCGGTCACTCCGTGTCGCAGGCTGGCGTGTTGACGGCTGCGCCACGGAGCTAGTCAATAACATACGTATACGTGCTTATTGAATCACTATCTGTAAAAAACCGCATCAAAATCCATTGCGTAGTTTTAAAGATCTAACTAAGCATTTATAGGGATAGATAGACAGCGGGAAGCGACTTTGTTTTATACTATGTAGTGATGAACCGCTGGCTGCACCCATGAAAAAGTGTCACGTTCCGCGTGCAAGCGAGAGTGCGGAAAGATCGAAAGAGAGGCACAATCGGCCTAAGCGTTCTGCTTCTGACGCATCTATCTCTCTGCCACCGTTATCACGTAAATTATAGTCCGTAAACCGACTTAAGAGACAACCGATTTATTTTTAGGGTTCCGTACGGATAAACGGTACCCTTATAGGATCACTCGGTTGTCCGTCTGTATGTCAGTCTGTCAAGACCTTTTTCTCAGGAACGCGTTGAGGTATCAAGCTAAAATTCATATGAAATAGTCAGGTCTACTGTCCCTTGTAGTTGTGAAAAAATCAAGCTTCTGAGCCAACGCAATCAAAAGATACAGCTGGGTAAAAGTTAAAAGCACAAATAACGGAAAAATTGCGAAAAGCATAAATTTTTAGTTACATCATATAAAAAAAATATATTTAATAATGTCAAACTTATTATATATAATGTACGGAACCCTTAGTGCGCGACTCCGACTCGCACTTGGCCGGTTTTTTGTTTTTCTCAGCGCTGAATTATTTATGATAACGCAAATAAATAATCACAAAACTTTTTAAATAAATTATACAACAAATACCAAATCAGCTGTATCGAAATATACTGAACGTGTCCACACATTTCCCGGAACCTAGATCAAATTTCTGTTTCTTTTATTTCTGTCGCGAAGGATTCGCTGACAGACAGCGGGAGGCGAGACCGGAATACATAGGATTTGTCGTGACATCTGAAAATTAGAGATGGTAGAAAGATTTTTTGTATTAAGGCGCTGTATCCCTTAACCGTTTGTAGCGGTTGAAAGTGGCGATACCGGTTGGCCTCTCACTAGTCTCATTTCATACCTGTGACCCGTGTCTGCCGTTTCCGTGTTAATTTTCCATTTAATTTAATAATTCAATAATTATAACCAAATATTGTAATTTTTTAGGTATCCATCTTGCTCATTTAGTTATACTTTTTATATACGTAAAAAGTTGGTAGTTGTCGCTGAAAATATCAAGTAATGCGCCACGAAACTTTTTCTCGATATAGCTTTTTTGCTATTTTATTTTGCTAAGTTTTTAATATTTTTTTTAAAACATTTTGATGTAACCGTTTATTTTGATCTTTGATCGGTCCTTCATATTTTTTTCATGCTAGTATTCCATTAAAAAATAAGCCTAGCTGCGCGATGAAAAAATAGACGGTTTACGGTATTCTTCTGATGCACAGCGCCTTAAGAAATCGGTTTAAGTAGTTTTGACGCTATCCATTTCAAACAATTAAGTTAAAAATTTAATTGTGGTACAGCCACGCCACCCACAAAAGTAATTTTTGCTAGTAGCATGAATGGGCCAGCTCGTCCGGGGAAAGTTCTACAGTTTCACAGAAAATCGGCGTAGAAGCTTTACCGCTTCTATGCTTCGTTTGTTAAGTGAGAGAGCCAGAGGCCCGTCCTTCCCCCATTTCCTCCCTCCATGTCCTTCCCCCAACTCCTTTAAAGGCCGGCAACGCTCCTGTTACACCTTGGTGTTGCAGTTGTCCATGGGCAGCGCTGATCGCTTAGGGTGACACGCTTGCTCGTTTGCCGACCTATATCATAAAAAAAAACATCACAGATAATAATATTTTGCGCTCGTTATACATGTTAAATCAATTAATATAGTTTATTGCATTCATTACATTTAATTTATAACTGACGAAACATGTTGCCGACAGTCTTGTGTAATTTCTTTGTCGAAAGTTTAGTATTTTTTTTATTTGTTTAGTTATTTATTTTAAATAACTAAACTAATAAACAAATCATACAAATTAATATAGCAGACATTCAATCTGGTCTGGGAGAAAAGAAAAAAAACGTAGAATGTATCAGCTGCTTCTCTTCCCGCGCAGATTGTGAAATCCGATCGAGGGAATGGGCGAAAATCTGAGGAATCATATAAGTAGGCGATGCGTCTAGCAACCCATCGCGATTCTGATTTCTAATTCTAATTTCTATCGATTGATTTATATAAAACAAAAATACGCTAAATACGGATTGACCGACGACCTTATATATCTTGCCCTTCGCTGTAGAAACTTTGGGACCCTGAGGCACTGAAGCCAAAAAATTCTATAAAGAATTGACAACGCGTCTCATCGAGGTAAATGGTGATCCAAGAGCTGGCAGTTTATTTCCCCACCGTATCAGTCTCGCTGTGCAACAGGGAAATGCTGCCAGCATTTTGAGTACTTTGCCTCGATGTGGTGCGTTGGAAGAAGTGTTTTATTTATAAGTTATTTATAATTTGTATTTTTATGTCGTTCATTTTTTACCTCGTAAGTATTATTGCCTCTATCATATCTACGCGCGTCATCACTGGTCGCAGGAAATTGCCCGGCGAACGTTTTCGGGACAGCTCCGTTGCCCTCGTATTTGCCTCGACTTCCGATACGTTTGGAGGTTTCGATTCTAGCGAATAAGGGTCAAAGCTTTGTCTGGTATTGATGTTCAGGGGGAATTGTGACATCGGTTTGTTATGAAAAATGGCCGCGTTTTTTCATCATTAGTGTACGAGCTTACCTCGCACATTTGGGCGACCCGTGGCCTACATCATGTAGGTCACGTGTTAGTTCTTTTTATACTAAAATTAGAATCAAATCTAATAACAAATTGAGATAGTATCGGACAGTAGTCAATTTAATTTCCAATGGCGGTCGAGGTACTGCTGGGCTGCCATCGAGAAAGGATCCGTCACACCTAGTTATCAACATGTAACTTCGAGAGAAATAAACTTTAATTTCTACGTGACGTGATCTTGTATCTCCACACCAACATCTACAACCTACAATCAACATTTCGTAATGTACGGTGTTATGGCTAACCCATGGTCTGCTCTGTATATATATTTTCTTTTTTTTTGTTACCATAATACTCTGACATTGTTTGTTATGAAATATATTATCGTTGAGTTAGTATCCTACGACAAAAGACAACTTACTGTGGGGCTAGCTCGATTTGTGAGGTATGTCCCTATATAATTATTTATTATTTCTTTGCAGTAAATATTTTTTATATTGCAATAGTAAGGTATTCTGCTTTTCCAGGGTGAAAACAAAACCAACAAATCAAACATTATTAAAATCGGTTTAGGTTTTACTCGTTCTTATGTTAGTTATAAGTATTCGATCAAATCCGACTTTGATTTATATATTAAGATATTAATATCTTTCTCTTATATTAGAACTTAGTTTAAATAACCACAAATGGGATATTTATACTTGGCCAGAGCAGACAGAGGTGGTATTGTATATCCGGTAGTACAGAGAGAGTCATGCTCCTGCAGTGGAGACTAAAAAGACCTGATGATGATGATGATATCCCTCAAAGTATCAAATTAGCCTGTTTAAATGAACAACTTTTCAACAATGCTAGGAACTCGTAAAATTTTCATACTTATGGCCGGGCCAGCGGAACGCTTTTATATGAAATCTTGCGTCCGCGGCTCCACACGCGTCAATGTCGATCCCTCGAGAATAGTACTTTTTCCCAGGATAATAGGTAGCCTATGTCCTTTTCCGTACTCCAGAGAACGTGTATGCAAAATCTCATGATGATCCGTTCAGTAGTTACGGCGTGGAAGCGTAACAAACAAAGGATGTCGAATATTTTTTAGTCTCACGCATTGTTCTCATAGTAAAAGTTGTTCTTTTTGACGTCTTAATGTGGTATTTTGAAGGATAACGGTTGTTTACCCTAACATCTTGTATATCGCAATTTTTGTTCACGAATTTACAAAAACTTTATAAAGTGGAATGAGGGGTTTTCAAAGTGACATTAAGAAAAATATATTTATTATTTTTCGGCTAGTCCGAAAAATAATAATTATATTTTTTGATGGCGTTGATCATGTTAAGGGTCAAAAAAGCTCTAGTGAAAAAATAAAGACAAGATAAAAAAAAATCAACACTAACCCTGACACTTTTTATCGAGCGTTTTTATCGACGCCATCTATCTAGCTTAAACTTTTATTTATTTTATTGCTCTTTGGACAAGTTCTCCTTTATAAATGGTGAAATTTTGAGCGTTTTGGACCCTTAAAGGGGTGACTCAGACCATCAATACGAACAGCTTTTTCTATGGGATCAATGCTGGGAACTCAAAAATAAATTCGTCATTTCCATACAAAAGAGTTCCGTCGCCCGGCCAGTTTGTATGGGAATGTCAAATTTCTTTTGGTGTTCCCAGCATTGTTCCCATAGAAAAAGTTGTTCATTTTAATGGTCTGAGTCACCCCTTTAAGGATCCGAAGCGATAAAAATTTCAGAGTACTATACAAGGTACTCTTGATAAGTTTTGTGTCATGGCCGTAGGTGACATTAGTAATTATAATCATTTTTCATATGTATTGCGAGTCACGCCATAGTCACGTTAAGTTAATTACACACCTTTAAACGTATTCCTATTATTATGTAGTACTTAGTAATCAATCAATAATGTGATAATTACTATCATCATCATCATCAGTCCTTTTTAGTCTCCACTACAGGAGCACGACCCTCTCTGTACTACTAGGGCCATACTTGGCCAGAGCAGCCAGAGGACTTGGCCTACACTCTCCACGCTGGCCAGACGGGTTGGAGAGGTGTCTTAGATGTTTATAAGCTTTGTTTAGCTTGTATTTCCTAAGTCGCCTTCTACGACATCCACGGGAAGACTTGGAGTGGTCCTATTCTACTCTGCCGGATACCACACGGCTATAATTACTATACCTACGGTAAATTTCCCCTATTTCCCCAAAGAGGCGACTCAGCCTGACATTTATCGAAGCAAAATCGACATTCCCATAAAAGTATTCTCCCGGGTAATTTCGTTTTGTTAGAGTTCCGCACCCGAAGGGTAAAAACGGGACCCTATTAATTTCGCTCCTCTGTCCGTCTGTCTGTCTGTCTCTCACCAGGCCGTATCTCATGAACCGTGATAGTTAGAGAGTTAAAATTTTCACAGATGATGTATTTCTATTGCCGCTATAACAACAAATACTCCGACTAATGACAGCTACGTGGCGCAGTGGTTAACACGCCAGCCTGCGACACGGAGTGCCCGGGTTCGATCCCCGGCCAGGTCAAGATGGAAAATGATCTTTTTAGATTGGCCTGGGTCTTGGATGTTTATCTATATATGTATTTGTTATAAAATATAGTATCCCATAACACAAGTCTTACCTTGGGGCTAGCTCAATCTGTGTGATTTGTCCGTTTATATTTATTTATATTTATTATTAAATACTAAAAAATAGAATAAAGTAAATATTTAAGGGGGCTCCCATACAATAAATGTGATTTTTTGCTTGTTTTTGCTCGATATTGATAACAGCAACAAGTAGACGCTTGAAATATTCACAGAATATTGAGGTATATATTCACTTTAAAAATAATTAATAAAATAAACATAAAATTAATATTAAAGTGGGCTCTCATACAACATACATGATTTTTTTGCCGTTTTTATAGATAACGGTACGGAACCCTTAGTGTGCGAGTCCGACTGGCACTTGGCCGGTTTTTTCTCTATCCCAGCATTTCCCATTAGAAAAGTTGTATTGACAGACTGAGATGCCGTTGCTGACTTTTCAACAAATGTTATATTTAAATTGATTGTTTACAGCCTCCGTGGTCCAGTAGTTAAGGCGTTTGCCTGTTGACCCGGGGGTCGTGGGTTCGATTCCCACCGGAAGCATACTTTGTTTAGTTGTTTCCAGTTTGGTTAGGACATTGCAGGCTTGAATCACCTGATTGTCTGATAATTCTGAAGGCACGTTAAGCCGGTGGTCCCGGCTGCCATCTGGTAGTCGTTAAAGGTCGTTAAAAGTCGTCAGAGGCCGAGAGGCGGTTCCGAAGAACTCTGACACCAGGGTGTGCATGGTCGATTGACCGTGACACCTACTCGAAATGATGATGATTGATTGTTTGACTCAGAAATTTTCTGAATTAGCTAAGGTATAGACAGCATGTAAATTAATCGACGACATTCCTTGTAAAGAGTGAGTCAGCCCAGCAAAATGAACATTACCTAAGATATCAATCCTAGGAATTCCAAAGAAATTCGATTTCATACATAAGATTAAAAGATTCAAAGATTTATTCAGAAAATAGGCCTTATCAGGCACTTTTTCACGTCAAACAAATTGCCGGGCCGATCGAACACTTGCCTTAGAAATGTCGATTATTTTTCCCTTACGAAGAGTTGTTCATTTTGACGGGCTTAATCACCCCTTTAAGGAAGAACGAGTAATTTACACGTTGTATGGGCAGGCGGCTTGCTGTAGGATCTTTTTGGTATGATATGATATTATTTTATTGAAAGTATTGCATTTGAATTTAATTTGTGATAAATTCAATGTTTTTGATACATGCCAGATGAATTTGAGAATCATGGCAATTCTAATTCTGATATTAAAATATTGACAGGATTTTGTTATTCTCTTTAAATCAAAGTTAACGCCCAACAAAACTTTTCGCAAAAGGCAAACAAACTGTACCTATTTTTGGTGCATTTGAGAGATATATTATCTATTTAAGATTAATATCTATCTAATTTATGATTAATTTAGTCTTATTAAGCAAAGAAATAAGATATACTGAAAAATCCACGTAGGCAGATACATCGTCACAATACATAGACATATTATTTCTTTGATTAATAAGACTAAGATAGGATTGTGAATGCTTAAAAACTCTTATTATATATATAAGATTATTAAATGTGAGCTATGTATTTGTTAACATGTTTCTCTCTTCTTTCCAGTTCATCTTCAGTTCGATGACGTCACGCTCCAAGACTACGTCCTATACTCCATCGTCGGCACCTTCATCCGGGGTAACTTCACCCCCACTTCATTCGCCGAACGCCCATGCCGGGACGAAAAACCCCTCCCCTACTTCGTCCCGAAGCACTCGCGCGCCGAACGCTCCAAATACAAAAAGTGGTTCGAAGATTCCTTTGAAAGTGACAGAACGTTGGAGCCTGTGTTGCCAGATTTTAGGACAGGAAGATATTTGGATAGTGATGTGAGTGAGTTTGACGGTTATTATTTTCGGCCGAGGTTTTATAGGGGGGAGCGTTCGGTGGTGAACGGGTATAGGAGGGGGAGGGGGAGGTTCCGGAAGCGGTTCCTGCCGGCTCGGGTTGTGAGCGGACCGCTTGAGGGCAGAAGTAGCGTTGTTCTTCAATGGTCGCTGACTGACGCGGTGCATTTAGGAACAGATGAAACTAGTGTTGTTTTTAGGTAAGTGGTTTATTTTTCACTTCTAGTTTTGTGACTATTTACATGTCTAAATTATCCCACACTGTTACGATAGCGGTGCGGATAGTAACATCAGTGTGATTAAGAATTGTGTTTATATATTTACACTAATATTAAATAGAGGAAAGATTTGATTACATATTTTTAATGTATATGTAATAATTATCTTTTGCCCGCGTTAATATGTATATAAGTTTCATACAAACTTTCATCCCCTATTTTATCCTCTTGGGGGTAGAATTGATCAAAATCCTTTCTTAGCTACGTCATAACATCTACCTGCATGCCAAATTTCAGCCCGATCCGTCTAGTGGTTTGGGCTGTGCGTTGATAGATCTCTATGTCAGAGTCACCTATGAGTTACCAAACTACCTCTGTGGTCCAGTGGTTAAGGCGTTTGCCTGTAGACCCGGGGGTCGTGGGTTCGATTCTCACGGGAATCATACTTTGTTTAGTTGTTTCCAGTTTGGTTAGGACATTGCAGGCTTGAATCACCTAATTGTCTGATAATAAAGATGATTTCGTGCTTCGGAAGGCACGTTTAGCCGTTGGTCCCGGCTGCCATCTGGTAGTCGTTAAAGGAACCACGTCAGAGGCCGAGAAGCGGTTCCGAAGAACTCTGACACCAGGGTGTGCATGGTCGATTGACCGTGACACCTACTCGAAATGAATGAACCTATGAGTTATATATATTTAGATGAAAAACCAAAAACTACCTAACCGATTTCTAAATTTATTCTAGATATATAAAGCTACTATATTTGCGGATGACATCAGCTATAATTTACGAGAACAAAGTTGCTGTATAAATGTAAGTTTATACTTATGCGTACATTTTTACAATCATTTAACAGTTGATAATTTAGTTGGGTCGTACCATAAACTTGAAAAAAAAATACTTTAAACAGACCTTGCATATACATTTATTTTCGTATACGTATAGCGAGCACGTAGTACGGCGCTTACGTTTATTCGCGCAACCGTTGCTAGGCAACCGCGGTCGTGCGATCACGCCACCCAAGCCGTACCTCACCCCGCGCGTCCCTTCGCCCGCGTTCTCACCGCGGCTCGCTCGCGCAGGAGAGATCAGAGCGAGATCGGAGCGGAGTTCGCGACGCTTGCGATTATCCATCTATCATCCATCATACGTGTTTAGTATTCCTACATAAGTACCTATAAGTTTTCTGGGATTGTACTAATTGTCAACTGTGATTAAAATAACAAACCAAAACGAACGTGTTGTGTGTGACTTGTAGCCCCCCTACATACGTATAAACGGAAAAAAGTTTACAATGGCAATGTAATTTTTTTGTTATGGTGCATAGTGCAAGCCCTTCCATACAAATAAAATTTTTATTACAATCATTTTAGTTGTGTAACCACTAGACTAGGGCCTGATTAAACAAAAATTTGAGGACACCCCTGAGTGTCCTGAACTGCTTGGCTGGTGATTGCAGGTATCAGGTATGCGCGCCCAGCCTCCCGCGCTGCTCCTTGCTTTTCTCCTATTCATCCAAGTAAGTAGTATCCCAATAACTTCATTGCATTCCCAATTCCAACACATTTCTATCCGTTCCCAGCTTAACCCATTTGCGCCCAAACCTAAACGAACTGAAAAAAGATGAAATAAAAAGCATTTATATGTAGAAAAATGAGACTTTTAATGAAATATAACAAAAAAAAAATTTGTTTTATTATATATTTAAAAAAATACCGTGCTTAAATGAGGACACTGGGCTCATTCGGTATGAAGAGTTTCACAACAGGGTTTCTCGACACATAACGTTTTGATACGTTTTTGCACTGCCAACGAGCTTTATAATGACAAATGATGCATCGCAGTTGTTTATTCAATTGCTCTACAAAGTGGCCAATACCATCGAACTGCAGACTAGGGACTGTGGACGCTGTTGGACGTGAAGGCTGGTCTGTTTCTTGTCGCAAGTAGTGACGAGTAATGCTTCGTCTAAACTGCAGCTGACACACTTCACATCATTGCACAGTGTGTGCAAACGCCAGACATTGCTAATAGTCAAATCAAGCATGTGGGTAAACAGTATCCACCACCACTTTTTGCCTCAAATAGATGTACGATATGTTTAAAGAAATTGATTGATCAGCTTGATCAACACCACCCATACTTTTATGTAGCTGACGAATACTTGAGATATGTCTACATCGGTCTTTTTCTACTCAGCTGAACTCCAACATTTCACTTTGCCCAATGGTAGGACACTATGTTAGCTCCCATTGCGCAGACGCTATTGTCAACAAACTAACAATATTTTATTCGTCGTGTCAAATCGGTATTCATGATCAGCACGTCTTTTTTTCTTCATTTCCTTGATAGGTATTAGGGAATATTTGCCAGTTAGTCCTTCTCGAACAGTCCCAGTTGCACGATAGCCCCTTTCCTGTTATTTCCGCCTTACTCTTCATCAGTGAGAACACTAGGATTCGGAGGCAGAGCAACTAAATCTCCCTCTATATGTGAAGCATCATCTGAACAGCTTCGATCATCTGAACAGCTTCGATAGCTTCTTGAAGCCCCTGATAGTTATTGCTCGATGCAAACGTTCGTTTAGACATGTTTTTTCAAAGCCGACTTCTTCAAAAATAAAGAAATGTTTGATCCCTGTAGTGCCCGTAGTCCCCAATTGAGGACTCCTACGTATAAATCAACTTTATTCTCAATGTAGCCTTATAGTTCATCAAATGCTGTCTTTATTACTTAGTTACTATTATTGTCAAATAGTTAATGTGAAAAAATAACTGCTGTGGAATGAATAGAATAAAATTAAAGTACTTACATTTGGAGCGTACTGTAGCTCATTAATCTTGTTTATTTTAGACACAATATTATCAAATGTAATTTAGTTTATATAAAATAACTATTAATAATCAGTGTGCGAACTTGTAACGTTTCAATTACTAATGAAAATGTCACCTTCATATAAATGCAAAAAAAGTTGAGGATAGATTTGTAAGCGTTCCCAATTAGGCACGGTGAGCGCATATGGGTTAAAAATGCTTCCGATGTGCAGCAGTGTCGCGAAACACAAGAAGCAAAAAAAAAAACTGCGCTCGCCAACCCGCCTACCAAGCGTGATGCCAATAGGAGGAAGAATCTTTGGGAAAGGCCTTTTTCAGCAGTGGACTTCTTCATCATCATCATCATCATCATCAGGTCTTTTTAGTCTCCACTGCAGGAGCATGACCCTCTCTGTACTACCGGAGCCATACTTGGCCAGAGCAGACAGAGGATTTGGCCTACACTCTCCTCGCTGGCCAGACGGGTTGGAGAGGTCTCATTAATGTTTATGAGCTTCGTATTTCCTAAGTCGCCTCTTACGACATCCACGGGAAGACTTGGAGTGGTCCTATTCTACTCTGCCGGAAACCACACGGCGTGGACTTCTTACGGCTGAAATAATAATGAACTACTAGACAAAAAGTTTTCACTAAAAATGTGGTAATTTTTGTGCCTCCGGTCCTCAACATACGATGGGATGTCATTTCATCGGTTAGTAAAATATGATAGGCATGAAAAAAAGCTAAATTTTGGAATTGTGTTACAAATAAGCGTTAATATAATAGGTAACAAATATATTAATGGAATTGTATTTTTATAACATAATAATAATACCAATCAATATAGAATATACCTTAAAATGTATGTTGAAAAGGGATGTTGAGATTCTCTTCTTTCTCATTCGTTGTATCTGCTTACTTAGCATATATCTGTGATTCGTACAAACAATATGATGTACAAGATGTGAGGGAAAGGATAAAGTCCAAAAGTCATAAAATTAGAATTTATCCTTTCCGTAAGTTGAGAATATGTTCGACATACTATATCTGAATAGAACACATGTACTCTTACTGACTAGACAGTATTTGAGAAAGCTATCCAATCTTCTGTTTAGCCAATATATGCCTTTACGCAGCTTGAAAAATCTGACACCAGTGTTGGCCACCAACCACCAGAGTTTGTTAAAAAACTCTATAACAAAATAGCAGATGCTTCCCTTGCGAGACAGAGCCCAGATCTTAAACGCCACGTTTAGCATGTTGGTGAGCATTTTTGAAATGCTGCCGGCCGTTTTGTGGGTTTTGTGATATGTAACGACGAGATAAGAATTGTGTATTTTAGCAATTAATATTTCAAAAATATTAATAGTTAAGTAATTTTTTTGGCGACCTAGGTTTTACTCGTTCCAAGTACAATTGAAAAATCTCAAAAATTCACATCACAAACGGATATGACGTCACACTGATTGCTTCTCCGCAAAAACTCGCTCAAACTGACATCGGTGCAATCCGAATACAATCAAAGCTTTCACGTTCCATTTTTGAAATGCAGTCTGCCATTTTGTGGCTTTTTGAGATAGAGATAGAATATTTTTGTCGTAGAGATTTAATATATATTCTGACGGATAGTATTTCTGATATGCAAATACTAGATAACAATCGCGTATTTTAACTATTTGATATTTCCATTTTCTCTTCTCGACGTCAGTTTCACTTATTTCTTAAGGCTGATTTCAGCGTGACGCCGGCAAGATGCGCCGTTGACTAGCGCGTTTTAACAGCGCTCTTGACCGGCGTGCACTGTGAAACGAGTTTTGGTATCGCGCATTTTACAGCTGTATACACTGTGAAATTTTGATCGTTCTGGACCCTTAAATGGATGATTCAGCCCATTGATATAAACAACTTTTCCTATGGGACCAATGCTGGGAACTCAAAAATATTTTTGACGTTCCCATACATATTGACCGGGCGGCCGAAATTTTTTGTATGGAACTGTCCATTTTCTTTTTGGGTTCCTAGCATTGTTCCCATAGGAAAAGTTGTTCATATCGATGGGCTGAATCACCCTTTTAAGGGTCCAGAATGATTAAAATTTCACCGTGTATAGTCGTCATCATTGGAATAAATATAATAACAGGATTAGCTGTTAACATTCTATGGATAAGAGTGCAACAGCGACGTCGTAATATATTGCAAATTGATTACTGCTCGCACACTTCAGCAGCGCTGGCTGACGGCGCGCGTCTTACGAACGGCGAAATTTGAACTGCGTGACTATGAAACGCAACTACTACCTAGTGTAATTGCACGCGTGGGGCCGGTGCTGATCAAACGCATGACTCTGAAATTGGCGTAACGCATAACTTACAGATATTCGGTTATTTTTTTTTTATATGAAATTTTTTTTTCAAAGAATTGAAAGGAATTTTTTTTTCGATCAAATCCGCGATTCTAAGAGTAGTTTAACAGTATGGAATAAGCTGTAATAAACACATGTCCATATAACAATTGCTCTGTTACAACGCAATGGGGTTGTTTTTCTCTTCTTTAACCATCATTTTCATCCTAGAATACTCGTAGCTGATTCGCACTTTCGTTTATATGTCATTCGAGCATTAATGTTAACAAGTGGATTATTAACTGCCTCCGTGATCCACTGGTTAAGGCGTTTTCCTGTGACAGACCCGGGGGTCGTGGGTTCGATTCCCACGGGAACCATACTTTGTTTAGTTGTTTCCAGTTTCGTTAGGTCATTGCAGACTTAAATTGTCTGATAATAAAGATGGTTCCGTGCTTCGGAAGGAACGTTAAGCCCTTGGTTCCGGCTGCCTCCTGGTAGTCGTTAAAGGAACCACGTCAGATGCAGAGAGGCGGCTGTGAAGAACTCTGACACCAGGGTGTGCATGGTTGATAGAAGGTGTCACCTACTCGAAATGATGATGATGATGATGAGTGGATTATTATAATAAATAATATATAGAGTCCGCTATATAGATTTTTTGCTAACGTCCTATAGCCTATGAAACTCCGGAGGACAATACAAATCTAATGATCGAAATCGGTTAAGCCGATTAGGCTACCAGGAGGCTACGACAATGGAACAGACATATTTACATAAATAATACGTGCGAACCTGTTTTGGGTAGGTCAATCTGATGAAAAACTTAGTTTTGGATAAATGATGCCAATGTCCATGTTTTACCATTGGGATTCTTAATTAAAATGGATGCATACAATGTGACTCCATTTTAAAAAGCAACGGTATTTTTTCTTCTGCATTACATTCCTAAGTCCTCGGGGAAATAATGCTACAGCTGCCATGAAACAAAGAATGCAGAGATTTCGAAGCTGGTACAGTCGCGACGAAAAGGTAGATAAAGATGTACAACTAAAAGCATTTTTTTTTAGTTTGACGGATATCAAAAGAAGTTTTGTATATAACTAGCTGTTACCCGCGGCTTCGCCCGCGTTCATGTCGATCCCTCGGGAACAGTATTTCCCCAGAATTTCCCCAAATGAAAAGTAACCTGTGTCCTTCCCCGGGCCTCAAACTACCTCCATACCAAATATCTGTTCAATGTTTTTTTATAAGTGTTTAATCAACTAATATGTAGGAAGCCATGTTTCATTAGTTGATTTTCAAATTCATTGTAAAATGAGTTGAATCAAATACCTCACTTGTAAAAGTTGGGTAGTTGTGTAGGTGACGTAAGCCTTAATACGTATAAGGGAAAATGGGATATGGTGGAGAATTTCGGCGCCGAGATTGAATTGTGCGGTAGCTCAGATGGTCGATGGTATGCTCTGGCATAGGTCGTACATAGACCTAGGTCGCCGGTTCAAGTCACTACGCATGAAATTTTTTCACCATATTTTATTTCTTCATTTATTAAGAGTATATCTGTTCAATGGTTGAAGTGTAAAAAGACGACAGAAAGACACCTATAAAGATCTTTTTTAATTGTAGTTGTTTTAGGGGTCCGAACAAGGAACCCTTATAGTTTCGCCATGTCTGTCCGTCTGTCCGTCCGCGGTTTTTCTCAGAGACTAAAAGTAGTATAGAGCTGTAATTTGGTATGGATATGTACATTAATCATGCCAAAAAAACAGTGAAATAAAATGTTGAAAAAAAAAAATTTTAGGGTAGCTCCCATACAAGTAAAAAAGGGAGTAAATATTTTTTCGCGGCTTCCCCAACGTTTGGGGTGTTGTTGAATAGGTCTTTCAAAAATATTGTGAGCTTGTAAACATCATTTTTCGATTTACTTATTCGTTTCGGAAATATTTGGTTTTATAATCCAAATTTCCAGTGCCAACCCCTCTATCTACTAAATGGTAAATGTACTCGGTAAAGTAAAATTTCATACAAATTGAATTAAAAATTTGTTAAGACAGTTGTTCATTACGTAAACCAACTACTGAATATAAATTTTCGAACCACGTAAAGTTAAGTAAATATGAAATCATAGCAGTTTTAATAATAATAATACCTAAAATAATAGCAATGTGTTTACGTTCGACAGCGTGCGGCGCTTGGCGGAACGATAGGAGGCCGCTTGGTATCTATTAAGCTCGGGAATCAAAGTAGGTAATATACCTACGAAATCTTATCACCAGCGCTTGCCTCTACTCGTGGTGGTACTCAAATGGATAATATTTTTTTCTAATTTCTTTTGTGAAGTAGGACTTTATAAATCTTTCTTCAGTTACCAACGTCTTATGTGGGCTCGTTTTTAGATGTTAGATAATGGTACGGAACCCTTGGTGTGCGAGCCCGACTGTCACTTGGCCAGTTTTTATACTTCTAAGTCTTGAAATGAAAAAAAATCCATACAAACTTTACCCCCCTATTTACTCCTTCAGGGGGAAATTGTACATTTCACCTACACTTACTACATCTTTTAATTGTAATCGAAAACGTACATACCTTTTTTTATACATCTAAGTCCAGAAATAAGAAAACTTCCATACAAATTTTACCCCCCTATTTTACCCCTTAAGGGCGAATTTTTGTCCATTTTACCAACACAGATCTTTTTGATTGTAATCGAGAACTTATATACCTATTTTTATACTTCTAAGTCTAGAAATGAGAAAAGTTCCAAACTAACTTTACCCCCTACTTTACCTCTTTAGGTAGGAATTTTGTCTAGTTCACCTACACAGATATTTTTTAATTTTAATCGAAAACTTATACACATGCTTTCATATTTCTAAGTCCAGAAATGAGAAAATTCCATATAAACTTCACCACCCTATTTCACTCTCTCAGTGGTTGAATTTCAAAAATACTTTCTTATTGTTCATTCACATCATAAAAAAACCCCGGCACAGTAGTTTCGGCTGTGCGTTGATATATAAGTCAGGTTTGCCTTTTGCTCGCGGCTCCACCCGCGTTAGTGTGGATCCCTCTGGAACAGTAGAATTTCCCGGAATGAAAGGTATATGTCCTACCCCGGGCCTCAAACTACCTCCATACCAAATTTCATCTAAATTGATTCAATGGTTGAAGCGTGAAAAGAAGACAGACAGACAGACAGAGTTACTTTCGCATTTATAATATTAGTATGGATTTGGTTCATGGCTTTCAGTGAAACACCTTAATATTGAATTTCAATCGAATAACTTCATAAACGGAACGTTTCATACATACTATATTTGCATCCCAGTTTTATTAAGGGATGATTTTTGAGGAAAATAATTTAACTCGTGTTTCATGCCTTTTAATAAAGTACCTTCATGCTGAATTTCATTCGAATTACGTCAAAAACACCAAAGTTTCATTCTAACTTTGCACCCCCGTTTAACCCCCTAAGGGATGAATTTTGAAAAATATATTTTACTCATGTTTCATGCCTTTCAGTAAAGAACTTTCACGCTGAAATTCATTAGAATAACTTCAAAAACGGCAAAGTTTCATACTAACTTTGCACCCCCGTTTTACCCCCTTAGGGAGTGAATTTCCAAAAATCCTTTCTTAGTGCTCCCCTACGTTATAAAAGGAAGCCCTGTGCAAAATTTCAAGTTTCTAAACCTTATAGTTTAGGCCCTGCGTTGATATGTCAGTCAGTCAGTCAGTCAGTCAGTCAGTCAGCTTCTCCTTTTATATATATAGATTATATAATCATCATCATCACGTGTTTTTACTCTCCACTATAGGAGCATGAAGGGTCATAGTACAAAGAGGGCTTTGTACTACTAGAGCTATACTTGGCCAGAGCAGACAGCACTCTCCTAGGCCAGACGGGTTAGAGAGGTCTCATTGATGTTTATGAACTTTATTTAGCTTGTATTCCCTAAGTCGCCTCTTACGACATCCAGGGGAAGACTTGGAGTGGTTCTATTCTACTCTGCCGGAAACCACACGGCCATCATCGGTCAGGAGTATCATCCTGATCTGCTTGACTGGTGGTAGCAGGCTAAATACACGCGACCGGCCTCCCGGCCTGCTACTTGCATTTCTCCCATTCATTCGAGTGAGTAGTATCAAAATACCATAAATAAATAATAAATAAATATATACGGACAAATCACACAGATTGAGCTACCCCCAAAGTAAGTTCGAGACTTGTGTTATGGGATACTAAGTCAACGATACTATATTTTATAACAAATACATATATATAGATACACATCCAAGACCCAGGCCAATCTGAAAAAGATCATTTCCCATCTTGACCTGGCCGGGGATCGAACCCGGTCACTCCGTGTCGCAGGCTGGCGTGTTGACCGCTGCGCCACGTAGCTAGTCAAACCATCGTTCCCTTCTTAAATCCTATCATTGTCCAGCTTTGCAGGACATTAAACGAGACAAAATAGAAGTTTTATTGTTATACCGGCTATAGCCGCGCCGTGTAAAGAGTTAAACATACTTCCCACGAACAGCAGCGTCGGAAGCACAAGAACCTGAAGAAACTGCGCTCGTTCGTTCGCTCTACCCGACTGCCAAGCGTAGCAATGTCCTGCCATGGAACGTCAATCTTTGGGAGAGCCTTGAGTCCATTAGTGGACTTCTTACGGCTACTGTTGATGAATGATGATGTATTTAATTTAATCATGTATAACTGGTATTACTTTTAGTGGACAATAATACTCGTAATTTAAAGAATGTTTAAAAACCACTTTTAAGGAATTAGGCTATTTGATAGTTTTTATTAAATACTAGCGACCTGGACCCCGACTTCGCACGGGTGCAATGTACATATAAACCTTCCTCTTAAATCACTCTATCTATTAAAAAAACCGCATCAAAATCCGTTGCGTAGTATTAAAGATTTAAGCATACATAGGGACGGACAGACAGCGGGAAGCGACTTCGTTTTATACTATGTAATGATAATGAAGATTAATATTTTTATTAAAAACTGTAGATTCTCAAGTGACGTAGCCCTAAAAAAACGATTTCAATAATAAAGGTCGTTTAACAAAATCATTCAATCCTGTACAGTAGTCAAAAACTTATAACGTACTTACAACTCTAAATAAAAGAAATAAAATATGGTCATCATCATCATTTCGAGTAGGTGTCACGGTCAATCGACCATGCACACCCTGGTGTCAGAGTTCTTCGGAACCGCCTCTCGGCCTCTGACGTGGTTCCCTTAACGACTACCAGATGGCAGCCGGGACCACCGGCTTAACGTGCCTTCCGAAGCACGGAATCATCTTTATTATCAGACAATCAGGTGACAGACAAAATTTGATGCGGGCGGGACTTGAACCAGCGACTTAGATGTATGTACGACCTACGCTCTGCCATGAGCTATCGCATGATTCAATCTCGGCGCCGAAATTCTCCACCATATCCCATTCCCCCTATACGCACTAAGGCTTACGTCACCGAACACAACTACCCGACTTTTACAAGTGAGGTATTTGATCCAACTCATTTTACAATTGAAATTCAACTAATATGTAGGAAGATTTTTTTAATTTATTAAGAGTACTAGCTTTCGCCCGCGGCTCCGCCCGCGTCAATGTCGATCCCTCGGGAATAGTTCTTTATCCCGGGATAAAAGGTCTAGCTAAGCTAGCTCCTTCTCCGTACTCCAGAGAACTTGTATGAAAAATTTCATCATCGGTCCAGTGGTAACGGCGTGAAAGCGTAACAAACAAATAAATAAACAAACAAAATCACTTTCGCATTTATAATATTAGTAAGGATAAGGAAGTAAGGATATCAACGCAGCATTGTGAATTCAAAATAAAACACTTAAAAATACTTATACTTACGAGTAAAAAATCTTCAACCTGATATTTAATGGCGTTGCCATTAAATATCTTGTTAGTGTCATTGTGTTGCAAGAAACTCACACAAATCCTGTGTGTGTTAATAACAAAGGAATATATAATGGAATACCTATTTTATCTGTATCTATTTGTAATGGGTTTTACCTTTAATAAAAAAAAAATATTAAAATTATATTATTAATTATTATTGAGCAGACAAAGGATGGTCATGCTCTTGCAGTGGAGACTAAAAAGACCTGACGATGATGATGATGATAATTATTATTGTCACCTTCATGTCACACATCAGTAAACAATCCAGTAGTGAACAAATTCCCGCACAATGTTTTCCGTCATGGGATATAGTGATGGCGTAAGAGCTTAAAAGTTAATATCAGAAACCACTCGTGTGATTGACTGTACTGAAACTATCATCGATATTCGATGAGTTTTAGACCCCAGGGAGTAATCCACGAAGGCTTAACTAGTTCGCATTATCGATATGTATCAATTTACATACTCGGAGAGTAACTTTGTCCTACAAGTTGGGATGGGTATGTAATTTTTTTTATGACGTTGGGTGGCAAATGAGAAATATCTCTAGATATTTCACTTGGTAGGGAAAAATTTTTGAGTTCCCAGCATTATTCCCATAGGAAAAGTTGTTCATATTGACGGTCTAAATCACCCCTTTAAGGTTCAGAACGATCAAAACTTCACCGTGAATAAACGGGACTTAGCGCGAACCTTTTCATTATTTGTTTTAGTTTGAATGGAGTTAAATTTATCGTGATCACAATATGACTGGATTTTAATCACGATGAATTGCGGTGTCATCTTGTGGTGGACGCAGTGCCACTAATAATTTTAATAATTTCGCTACACATATTAAGTTTTTTTTTATTTTGACAATAACATATAATTTTTTTTGTTAGACTCCGGAAGACGCGGTTTAATTTTGGCTATCACTGGATTCCATGCTGGGGATAATTTTTATGCATCTTCTCTCTATCAAGTCATTCCGGTCAAGGAAATGGGCGAAAATCTAAAAAATCATGAAAATACGGGATGCGGCTAGCAAACCATCACTATTTTAATTCCGTTTTCCACCTTTACGCCCACCAACATGCTAAACGTGGCCTTTTAGTCTTATGACCTTAGTCTCTGTCTACCCCGTAAGGGATAAAGACGTGATAATATGTATGTATGTCTTCTCTCTTAAAATTCTTGAACTTCTTGATTTAAACAGCTTTCCGTACTAGTGCCGGTTAGTTTCATCCATACAGATTCAATGGTTGAAGCGTGAAAAGAAGACTGTCTGTTTTCTTACAGAGTTACTTTCGCATTTATAATATTAGTATGGAATATTAGTATGGATCCGGATCTAAGTAACGGATATTTCGGATTTTTATGAAAATAACTAGATGTCCCGGCGAACTTACAGAAAATAATACCCGCGAAGTATACAATGAAATACCTGAGCATATTGTACATCAAAGAGAAAAAAAATTATAAAAAATATGATTATATCAAATAATCCTTGAGAGGTGTTATTATAACACCTCTCAAGGATTATTTGTTAGAGAATTTTTTTATAGTCTGGAGTTTTTCTTTTTGTCATTTGTTTTTGTATTATTATTTTTTTATTGATTGATCGTTATTGACATGAATTGTAAGTTAAATGTTTTATTAGCATCTACATTAGTTTTATTATTTTGTGTTTATACTAGTGTAGTACTACTGTGTAGTTCGCTGCGAACGTGGACCTCGCGATTATTCAATTTTTCTGATAATTTCGTGAGCTAGCCACTATTATACTGATTTTGAAAGCATTTTGTCATAGTGCTATTGTTTAGATGACTTCAAAAGCACTCTTTTAATTTTAGTCACCACAACTTATTTTAAATGAACATACAATGAACACGATGCCCTTACTTATTGTACTAATAGTTAACATTCATTTTGCTACAATCCTAACTAATATTATAAATGCGAAAGTGAGTTTGTTTGTTTGTTTGTTACGCTTTCACGCCGTAACTACTGAACCGATCATCATGAAATTTTGCATACAAGTTCTCTGGAGTACCGAGAAGGATATAGGCTACTTTTTATCCCGGGAAAAAGTACTATTCCCGAGGGATCAACATTGACGCAGGCGTAGCCGCGGGCGAAAGCTAGTATATAATATTTTTCCAAACTTTTACCACGCATGGAAACAATAAACAAATTGAATTGAACTTCGTTTCGCTATAAGATAAAAACTAGCCTATCTTTTAAGCTGGACCAAATTACAGACAGTTACGAAGTTTGATCAAAATCGGTTCAGTATCGAGTTTATCCCAAACATACATCGTGACACGAGATTTTTTTATATATATAGATATGTAGACTTTTCAAAACAACTTAAAATTACTTTCGTTTAACTTTTCGTAAACATAACTAATCTAAAATAAAAAGTCATAACAAATTTAATTTTTAAGGCTTTAATAAATTGAGCTGTTGATAAGGCCCGAATCTAACTTAACTATGTCATCAACGGGTAGTACAAGGTATGCGCGATGTACTATACAGGTAAATTATAGGTAAAATTCTTTTAGCCCTCAAACCAACAAACTAGCCCATCAAAATAAACAACTTTGATAGGCGCAGTGGTTAACACACCACCCGGTTCGATCCCCGGTCAGGTCAAGATGGAAATGATCTTTTTTAGATTGGCCTGGGTCTTGGATGTTTATCTATATATGTATTTGTTATAAAATATAGTATCGTTGAGTTAGTATCCCATAACACAAGTCTCGAACTTACTTTGGGGCTAGCTCAATCTATGTGATTTGTCCGTATATATTTATTTTATTCATTTTTCTATGGGATCAATGCTGAATACTCGAGAAAAAATCTACATCTTTACTTCATCATCCTTACTTCCTTATCTTTATCCTTACTAATATTAGAAACTAGCTTTCGCCCGCGGCTCTGCCCGCGTCAATATGGACCCCTCGGGAACAGTATTCGGACATAGATAGAACAGTTCCCGGGATAAATGTACCCTATGTCCTTCTCCGTACCCCATATAACGTCTAGCAAAATTTCATAATTATCGGTTCAGAAGTTACAATGTGAAGGCGTAACAAACAAACCTTACTTTCGCATTTATAATATTAGTTAGGAAGGATTAGGATGCGAAAGTTTGTTTGTTACGGTTTCGCGACGCAACTACTGAATGAAATTTGGTACGGGGTTCTTTTGTGTGATATGAGTGAGCGTTAAGAAAGGATTTTTAGAAATTTAACTTCTAAAGGGGTAAAATTTATATGGAATTTTCTCATTTCTGGACTTAGAAGTATGAAAGTAGGTATATAAATTCTTGATTAAAATTAAAAAAGATCTGTGTATGTGAACTAGACAATATTCTCCCCTGAACGAGTGAAATAGGGGGGTAAAGTTTGTACGGAAATTTTCTTATTTCTAGACTTAGAAGTATAAAAATAGGTATATAAGTTCTTGATTCCATATAAAAAATATATTTTAGATGAAATTTGCAAAATTTCCCCTTTATGGGGTAAAATGGGGTGGGTCGGTGGTATAAACTTTGTACGGAAATTTTCTCATTTCTGGACTTAGACGTATGAAAATAAGTATATAAGTTCTAGGTTACAATTTAAAATATCTGTGTAGGTAAAATGGACTGGAATAGCGGGGTAAAGTTCGTATAGGAATTTACTTATTTATAGACTTAGAAGTATGAAAATAGGTAAATAAATTCACGACTACAATTGAAAAAGATCTGTGAAGATGAAATGGACAAATTTCCCTCCTTAAATGGCAAAATAGGAGGGGGGGGGGGGGTTAAAGTTTGTATGGAAATTGGAAATGTTCTCTTTCTGGACTATGAAGTATGAAAATAAATAGGTATGTAATTTCTCGATTACAATTAAAAAAAAAATATTTGTGGGTGAAAGGGACAAAATTGACCCCTAAAGGGGTAAAATGGGAGGAAAATTTTTTAATGGAAATTTTCTCATTTCAGGACTTAGAAGTATAAGTAATATCCATATTTCCATACTAATATTAATATTATAAATGCGAAAGTAACTCTGTCTGTCGTCTTTTTACGCTTCAACTATTGAAGTGATTTGGATGAAATTTGGTATGGAGTTTGAATTTAGTTTGAGGCCCGGGGAAGCCGGAAGAAGGGAGGACGGGGAAGAAATTCTACTGTTCCCGAGGGATCGACACTAACGTGGGCAGAGCCGCGGGTAACAGCTAGTAACTAAATAAAAATAAAATTAATATTTAAGGCTCACATATAACATACATGATTTTTTTTGCCGTTTTTATAGATAACGGTACGGAACCCTTCGTGCGCGAGTCCGACTCACACTTGGCCGGTGTTCTACAATTGTAATATAGGCTAACGTTAAACAGTTTGTAACTGCACTTGTGAAAGTAATAACAACTAATAATATAGGTAATAAAAACTAGCTTAGTAGGCAGTCACTATCAAGTCCTCACGTGCAATACTTGCAGCATTGAAAAAAACAAAGAATGAGTGCAAATAAATGGATCACACCTACCGTAAAACAAGTAAGTGGTTATTTATATTTCGGAATGGGAAATTATAAGTCAAGCCACATAATTATTTATTGGCCACGTGATCAAACTTCTAATTTAATAACTAAGCCACGGTAAAATGACACAGCCTCTAATAAACTAATTCGTCTTTTTTACACCGCCTACTAAATATTCTATAGAAAGCGTCAAATAAAGATAATTAATAATAATTGATGATCTTTATTTGACTTGTCCTTCTTATTTATTAAACATTGCAAACTAATTTACTATCTCGGCCACGGATTTTACATCTCGTCACCATTTTCCTTTTTATAGCTTCAACACTATGTCCTCAAAGAAATATAATTCAAGCTTCTACAGACAGCATCATCCTTACTATAATATTATAAATGCGGAAGTGAGTTTGTTTGTTTGTTTGTTTGTTTGTTACGCTTTCACGCCGTAACTACTGAACCGATCATTATGAAATTTTGTATACAAGTTCTCTGGAGTGCGGAGAAGGACATAGGCCTTTTATCCCGGAAAAAAGTACTATTCCTGGGTGATCTACATTGACGCGGGCGGAGCCTCGGGCGAAAGCTAGTTTATTATAACTCAGCATGTAAAATAATACATCATATTCTTTTATCGTGAAAATAGCCACTACATGATTTGGCGTGAGTGTGTGAGACGACAGCGACCAACCATTTGCGCGATTCGATTCATGTATCGATAGGCAGGAGAGCTGGTACCAATTTTTGGGTGGGTAGGTTTTTGAAGCAAGTTGAAACATTGTCACATACCTCTACCCCAACACGGAACTACAGACCTGGTTTTTGAGTAGCCGGGCTAAAAAATATTATTTTTCATTCTCAAAATATAGATTGTTAAGACAAAATGCAATTTTTTATGTTGTAGTTTAATGTTTAAAGAATTTAAAAAAATATAAACCAGACGAAATAGTCAGGATTTTAAAATTACCAGATCGTGCAAAATTATTTTGCAAAAAATTATAAAAATCTATTTGAGGCAGG
Source organism: Elegia similella (assembly GCA_947532085.1). Lineage (NCBI taxonomy): Eukaryota > Metazoa > Arthropoda > Insecta > Lepidoptera > Pyralidae > Elegia > Elegia similella. The sequence continues at coordinate 3,060,333 of OX383939.1, forward strand.
TGGAAATCTTAATAAGGTACTATTTTTAACTTAAAAATAAGGTTCTCAAAAAGACAGGTGGGACTTTCTACCTGCCAGGCAGCCAAAAAATTAGGGGTTGATTTAGCCCCGCTACTCTCCACTCACCAGTCAAATCTGCAGTTCCGTGTTGGGGTATAATAGGAGAGGTATGTGAGAAGTTTTCAGCTTGCCTCAAATACCTGCCCAAAAATTGGAACCAGCTCTCCCACTATTACTAGTGGTTCTGTGAGAACAGTGACCTCGCGAGCCCTTACAACCAACATCCACATTTGCCCTCCAGTGCTCTAAAATATATCTGTTACTGTTATGCTAAATGACTAAAGGATGATTTTCTTCAGTTACTATTTTGCAATCCCCGCTGCTCTTAGTCAGGTGCCAGAAGAAACGGAAATTTAAACCTACATTCCTCTTACAGAAGACCCGAACAGACCCTTTTTTAAGAGGAAACACTAAGCTCTAAACACTAAGCAGAGAATTGAAAAATAGGTATTTATAATATCCATTGCTGTCGCGCCGCGTGCCCAAACAAACCCCGCAGAGTGCGATAGGATAACTGCAGCTCGGCCAAAAAATACCTTTGAAAAGTACACAAAATTAACGTTCCGTAGTCATCTTATTTCTTCTCCAAAATTTAACCGATTTAATTTATTTTTTATTAAAAAAAACTTTTTATGATGTCAATCTTAATATATATAAATCTCGTGTCACAATGTTTGTCCTCAATGGACTCCTAAACCACTTAACCGATTATAATAAAATTCGCACACCATGTGCAGTTCGATCCAACTTGAGAGATAGGATAGTTTTTAACTTAAGGCGAAACGAAGTTCGCCGGGGCAGCTAGTTACTATATATAATAAGATCCCCGTTGACACTAGAATATGACCAAATGAATTATTCAAAATCAAATTGCGAAATTGGCTCTTCGAGAAATGTTTCTATAATATAAATGAATTTTAAATTGATTGAATAAAATAATTATAAATTGAATTATAATAAATACGACCTGTCAAACATATACGTTTCTGCATACATATAAAATTACTTATTATTAAAAAAAATCATATATAATGTCTGACTTAATATGAATAATTGTAAAAATTTACTATTTTAAAATGGATATGTTAAAATAAAATTTTTTGCATGCCATTATATAGTGAAACATTCACATGTGAAATAATATATTTATATAGTCGTGAGACTATATAAATATATTATTTCGTTTTCGTGCATTACATCTGTACAAAGTATAATAACCATGTTTATTGCAAATAAAGATATTTCTATTTCTACACGTTTGTTAAAATCCCGCCCGCGTGCAATTTTTTCACCAAATTTTACAAGAATATCTAATTTAATACGATTATTTTTCAGCTTATATTTCAATGCAAGTGGAGTCTAGGTCCCAAAGCATATGAGTTGAGGATGCACCTAAGTATATTCTTACAACAGAGTCAATCTTCAATATCCCCTAGACTTTCAATATTTTTTTTCCTGTCGTGATTTTGTCGCCTTTATATCTTTTACATTACACGAATATAATTCCGTTTCGTGTACCCTTTTTTACAGACTTGGGCTATCTCTGGCATATATCTTAGTACATTTGGTCAAGGCTTTATGATGGGCTTCCCAGCGTGCCTGCTTCCAGCTATAACGGCTCCAGACTCTCCCATCAAAACTGACTTGGCTGCAGCTTCCTGGATCGGTATTATCTTTAACATTTACATTGAATTACATCTTATAATTAGCCGTGTGGTTTCCGGCAAAGTAGAATAGGACCACTTCAAGTACAGAGAGGGTCATATTCCTGCAGTGGAGACTAAAGACTGGTTGGTCAGATAGCAGTCTAAAAACTATGTCAGAAATCCTTCTTGGCAAAAATACCAGACACAGTTTGTGACCACTAACTCTTAAGAATAATAAATAAATAAATAATAAAAGAATAAAACTTAAGAATCTAAAGGTGTCAATAAAAAAGTGTGTAATGTAAACTTTGTTACTTTTTTTTTACTGGGTTATATATTTATTTCAGCCTCAGTAGCTGGAATTGCCAATCTCGTCGGAGTTTTATCAGCATCACTATTAGTAGACACTTATGGAAGAAAGAAACCATTTTGCACTTTTATCATACCAGAAATAATAGGATGGATTCTCGTATACTACGCTACCAACATACCAATGCTGATGATCGGAAGGATATTAGGAACATTGACAGGCGGTGCCCTCGCCTGTATGGGGCCTATAGTTATCGGAGAGTTCACCAGCCCAAAACTCAGAGGAATGTTCTTGAATCTAAAGACAGTAGCGTTATTCTGTGGAATCACTGCAGTACACATACTTGGGAGCTATTTCCATTGGAGAAGCATTGCATTGATCAGTATAGTGCCCCAAGTTACAGCTTTTCTTATTACCCTAACTTGGCATGAGAGTCCTTCGTGGTTAGCCAAGAAAACAAGGTTTGAAGATTGTAAAAAGTCTTTTATCTGGTTAAGAGGAGAAGAACAAGAAGCGAAGAGAGAATTAGAAGAATTGATACGAGCTAGGATGGAGAAACAATCCGTACCTTTAGTGCATTCGAATTTCAAGACAAGAATGAAACAATCGTTTATGAAATTTACAAAAAAAGAATTTGGAAGACCGATATTTATCATATTTATTTGTGGATTTGTAATCGAAAGTTGTGGAAGACATGTATTCCCAACTTTCGCCATTCAAATTGTGGCCGATATAACAGGCAATAAACAAAATGTGTTTTATTACACTTTAGGGGTAGACCTACTTATAACGTCAAGCATAACATTATCTTCGGTTCTCATAAGATTATTTAATAGACGTACATTATTATTATCTACTGGACTTACAGCTGCATTCATTTTACTGATTCCTTGTACATATCTCTTTCTTGTTTCGAAAGATATTATATCAAAAGATTATCATTGGATACCGATAACAATGTTTGCTGTATATTTCATAATAGTAAATTTAGCTTGTTCAACTATACCTTTAGGGTTAGTAGGAGAATTAATACCTTTGGAACATCGAGGATTAGTCGTAGCAATATCAGGGATCATATTGTCATTATTTTTGACAGTAAATTTGAAAATAACTCCGTACATGTTAGAAAATTTGAAGATCCATGGAACGTTTGCTATTTTTGCTGGTGTATTAATTATTTCTATTTTTGTATTATACTGTATTCTTCCAGAAACTAAAGATCGGACTTTACAAGAAATAGAAGACTATTTTGTGTATGGTCGTTTTATAAATGATAATAACATAAAAGGCGACGATGAACTTCGTTTACAACTGTATAAACATGTTTAAATATATTTGTCAGTTGATAAAAACAATGAATACATGTTAACACTTGTTTAAATAAAATCACGAGTTTGCAAATGTTTTGTATATTAAATCGTTTTCAGTTCCATATAAATATTATTAACTAGTGGCCCACCCTGGCTTCGCTTGGGTATATATTGTGAACTAACAAAAAAAAATTATGAATCTTAACACTCTCTTGGCAAATTTTCCATGCTTAGCGCACTCGATCACGTCTGTTTTTGACAAAGCCAACATTTGTTTGGGACTATGATATGACAACAACCCACAATTACATACAGACACAGTTATAACACCCCTCTTTTTGTACCGGGCTTCATCAAAAATATTATTATATTAAAAGATAATTTAGCTTCTAATAATTTTTTTTGACTTAATATAAGTTTTTTGACATTGGGGAGTCAAAAGAGTCCCGCACCGTGATGACCCCACGTGATACTGTGATATTGTGATTGTGATATTGTGATATACACATACAACGTGATTTTGAACCCCCTAGCTATATTGAAATCTGAGAATCAGAATCGCTAATGGAACACAGAATTGCAAGAAAAAAAGGTAAAAAACCGAAAAAGAAAATTAGGTTTCCCGTACAAAGTCGCCGATCGGCTGGACGAATTTCTATGAAAAGTTAAATTTATTTTTTCGTTTTTTAACTTTTTTTCTTACAATTCTGATCCATTAAGGCTTCTGATTCCCAGATTTCAATATAGCTAGGGGGTTCAAAATCACGCTGTAAAGCTAGCCGAGCGTTAGTGCGGACAGTGGTGAGCGCGAATTTTGAGAGAGACATAACGAAGGATGGATGCTGGAATGAAAATGTTACATAAAATACATGGTTAGTGTAATTAGTAGTTTTGCATGGTTTTGGTCAATTTTAATGAAATGTTTAGGTACTTACTTAAGTAATAGACAAAGCAAGATTTCTCATAATCACTTACACTCGTTGTTGCTCCGCCTACCCTATGAGGATAAGAGGTGCGATGGATGGATATTTACAAAGGAAATGATTCCTTTTTACGTGTCTATTCTCCCGTGCCTTCAGTGAAAATTGTTATAAGTCGATATATATCGACTGTCTTATCGCCATGTTGCTAGGGCTTAAAATGCCAAAGTTTTTTTGTGTGCATAATGTTATAAGTGACTGTTTTTTCGGATTTGCGATGCGATTTTTTGTGTTTTTTGATATAATTGTATTTGAAATAAAATGAACTGACCTGGAATTTTATTTTTGGACGTGTAAAATGATGTAACTTATTTTGACTTATTTTACACAATGATAAAAAATTTGATGTAAATTCGTGAATACTGATCTAAGTTTACATAGAGTACTTGACACGTTGCTTTTTTTGTAGAATAAAGTGGTGAAAAAGGGTACATCTCAACTAATAACATGAATTAGAAAATTTGCATACACTGAATCATTGTGAAAAATGATATTATTCCATTTATATCAATTTACACGAACAATTTTTATTTTATGATATTTGTGGCAAATGATATTTGTCAAGTACCATTACACACCTAATTTTTCGCTAAAATCAAATTACTAAAGTATGACTTGTATCAACACTTTTTCCTGAGTTCGTGATCATCGCTCTTTAGAAGAAGATAGGGCGATTAGATTCCTGCAATGCGTGAAAGAGAACATAGAGTGGTAAACCTCGCACACCCGCGTCCTTGGATTTAGTGTAGAAGAGGCATCCGTCAGGGCAGCGTGTACCGAACTACATAAAAATGTCTCGCGTAAGTATCGATTTGTAACATTTTACACAAAGCTATGTGACATTTAGTAACATTATTTACAAAAAAGTAAATAATGTTACAAAATGACAATACCAATTGAATTATAATAAGTATCATTTTTCAATAATATTAGGTACTGTAGCGTAAAGAAAATAAATTGTTCTTTTTTCCCGCTAGTTTGTGATCATGGAAAAATAATCCTCCATATAAATTATCTTCATCATGTGTAATCCTGTGACCTTAAAAGCCGATAGAGGGAATGGTCGAAATCCTAAAAAACTTCAATAGCAACCGATCACTATTTTGTAAACTGTTTGTTTGATACTTAAAGCTTTATTATAAATCTAAATATAAATTTTGACGAGGAGAGAGATATTGAACGATGTCTCTGTGATCAATAGGATTAAAATTGGTAGTGATCACTGAATCGTCAGAGGCATCATGAATATCAATCTCAGACGAGAGAGGACTCGCTTGATGAAGTTTACCATATCCAAAATGTCGACAGTTTTCAACTGGAACTCTCAAATCGCTTCCATTGTCTGAAGGATTGCGGTACAGTTGACGAATTAAACAATCGGTTCGTAGAAACTGTCCAAGCGGTTGGATCAAAGTTTTTAAGGTCCCGCCCGAAACACAAACCTCAAAAGATCTCGCCACAGACCCAAAAGTTGATGGCTGCGCGACAGTCCACGCCGCTGCAGACCTCCGAAGATGCAAACGTGCAACGGCAGCTCAATAGATAAAACCAAAAATCCTTGCAACACGACCTGCGCTCCTTTAATACCGAGCGTATTAAGGAGACGATAGACCAGAATAAGGGCTCCACAGTGTTTACAAGGGTGGAGTCTATTCGGTAAGGTCGATTAACAAAGCCACTCACTGCCGTCCTCCGTCTGAAGACGGAGGACGGCAGTGTGGCGTCGACCAAGGCCGAGGTGCTGGGAGAGATTGAGAGGTTTTATGCAGCTTTATACCTCATTAGCCAAACTTATTGTCAGCATGGCCAAAGATCCGAAAGCCAAGCTAATCCGACACTATACCGAAGATATCCTGGACATCAGCCTGTACGAGATTAGGATTGCCCTTAAACAGCTCAAAAACAACAAGGTGTCGGGCGAAGACGGAATCATAGCAGAGCTTTTGAAAGCGGGCGGAACGCTGGTACGGAAAGTTTCAGACGATTTTTAATTCCGTTTTGCTCGAGGGTTTTTAGCCAGAGGTGTGGAACAGGGGTGTGGTGGTTTTGTTCTTCAAAAAGGGTGAAAATACTTTACTGAAGAACTACAGATCCCTTACACTCCAGCCAGGTCTATTAGCTGTTTTCGAGGGTGATTACAAATCGTCTCACGAACAGGCTCGATGCTTTCTAGCCTCCCAAACAAGCCGGTTGCCGAAAAGGCATTATAGACCACATCCATACTGCGGCAGGTTATACAGAAGACCAGAGAGTATAACCGGTCATTATGCTTATCGTTTGTGGACTATGAGAAAGCCATTGATTCGATCAAAACATGGACCGTGTTCAGTCCCTCCAGCGATACCGCATCGACCATTGGTATATCGAAGTGTTGAAGTGCTTATACAGAAACACCACCATGTCAGTTCGAGTACAGGAGCAGAGCACGAAGGCTATACTATTACAGAGAGGCGTGAGACAGGGAGACGTGATATCTCCGAAACTGTTTACCGCTGCTCTGGAGGATGCTCCTGGAATGGGAAGGACTTAGCATTAACATCAAAGGCTCAAAATCTCAGATTTGCTGATGACATCGTTGTTATGGCGGAGATGCTGGAGGACTTAAGTAATATGCTAAATGACCTCAATGGAGTTTCTAAACAATGGGCCTTGAACATGGACAAGACGAAAAAAATGTCGAATGTCCATGTTGTGCCTTCACCAGTATCTTTTGGGAACTCCATCCTTGAAGCTGTGGGCCAATATGTCTACTTGGGTCAATTGATCCAGGTTGGAACTTCCAGCTTTGAGGACCAGGTCTTTCGACGAATCCGACTCGGCTGGGCAGCGTTCGGGAAGCTCCGCAGTGTCTTCTCATCCAAAATACCTCAGTGCCTGAAGACAAGTCTATCAATGTGTGTTACCAGTAATGACTTACGGGTCCGAAACGTGGTTCCTTACTATGTACCTCATAAGAAAGCTCAAAGTCGCTCAAAGAGATATGGAGGGAGATATGCTCGGTGTTTCTCTGCGAGATTGAATCAGAAACGAGGAGATTCGTAAGAGAAGAAAAGATCACCGACATAGCTCAGCGGATTAGCTCTTTATAGTGGCATTGGGCGGTTCACATAGCGCGTAAAAGCGATGGCCGATGGAGCAGAAGTGTTCTCGAATGGCGACCACGTACCGGCAAGCGCAGCGTCGGACATTCACCGACCAGATGGTCGGGTGACCTGACTAAGGTCGCTGAGTCGGAAGACTCTGGATGCAGGCCGCATCCAACTAGTCGTATTGAAAATCCTTGGAGGAGGCCTATGTCCAGCAGTGGACTTTTTGCGGCTGATATGATGATGATATTATTGTCATTTGATTTATTATGTTATAGTTTTGATATGAATACTTCGTGATAGTTAGGATTATTAATCGTGTGCAACATTTGCATTTATTTAAATATAAAGAATACTGTTGCCTTATTCATTACTAAGTCATTTAAATATAAATAAATATTTCATTTGTTCTTTAACTGTTTTATTTTTAACACTTTAGCGGATCCTGATATACGAAACTTAAAGAATTAGTATAAATCAAGAATGTGCTTATAATATTAAAAAATTATTCTGGCATAAGTTTCATAAATTTCACAATTCCAGAGGAATAATATAAATTATTTTTATTTATGCCTTCTATTAATATCATTTTACACATCATTGCCTTAATAGTTGTACCACTTTACACTTAAAACATATCAATATTCACATTATGTTTTGTTGAATTTAATGGTGTATACTGTTGTCATGGCGCCAAAGCTATTTGCTGCCATTTTACAAAAACAAAGGGGATGTAGCACAATGTGAAAACTATAGAGGCATAAAATTAACCTCACACACTCTAAAAATTTGGGAGCGGATCATAAATAAGCGCCTGTCTTCTATTACAAATGTGTCCCAAAATCAGTTTGGCTTTACACCGTCCAGATCAACCACTGATGCTATTCAGGCAGTTAGAATCCTGATGGAAAAACACAGGATAAACAGAACAGATCTACATCTTGCCTTTATCGACCTCGAAAAGGCCTTTGACAGAGTGCCCCGCAAACTCGTGTGGCAGGGCCTTAGAGCGCAAAAAGTACCGGAGAGATATATATTAATAATTCAAGATATGTACAGCGGCAGCAGTACACAAGTCAAAACACCAGCAGGATTAAGTAACGCGTTCGAGGTCAAAGTGGGTGTCCATCAGGGATCTGCTTTAAGCCCTTTTTTATTTAACCTAGTTATGGATTATCTAACAAACCATATTCCAGCACCTTTACCGTGGACCATACTGTATGCCGACGATATAGCACTGGCGGCAAATACTGCAAAAGACCTGCAAGAAATGTTAAATACGTGGACACACTCTTTAGAGAAGTACGGACTTCGAGTGAGCAAAAGTAAGACGGAGTACATGAAATGTCCCTTTAGCGGAAATGCAACTCCTGAAACCATATGTATTGGATCAACACCTATCCCCACTGTGAACAAGTTTAAATATCTGGGATCTATGCTCACGCCGGATGTCAATGTGGAGGCCGATGTTGCGCACCGTGTAAATATAGCGTGGCAGAAATGGCGGTCGCTAACAGGAGCTCTGTGTGATACCCGTATGCCCATAAAAACAAAGGGTAAAGTATACAAGACAGCCGTCAGGCCAGCCTTACTGTACGGTTCCGAATGCTGGACAGTTAAGAAAACGCATGAACAGATGGCACATGTAAATGAAATGAAGATGTTGCGCTGGGCGGGTGGGGTGACCAGGATGGACAGAATTCGGAATGAATATATACGGGGGAGCTTTAAAGTCGCACCCATCACAGACAAAATGTCGGAAAATCGCCTGAGATGGTATGGCCATATCATGAGACGGGACGAAGACCATGTAGTAAAAATCGCATTAAGCTTGCCAGAACAAAGGAGAGGCAGAGGCCGTCCGCCATCGACCTGGTGGTCAAACATCGAAAGAGACCTTAAGAAAGCCCAATTGCCAAAACCGACAACCCAGGACAGATCAACCTGGCGCCGTAGAGTGAGGAGACCCGACCCCAGATAACGGGAACAGGGACGGAAGAAGAAGAATGGTGTATACTGTTATAAGTCAAGATTTTTAACATTATCAATAAATTGACCTCACCAGAGAATAAATGATGATGAACTTAGTGAGTTTTCTTCTGGAATTTTTTTTTATTATTGCTTTTTAAGTAGGTATGTGTTCCAATTTAATTTTGATGTATCATTTTACACCAAAGATTTTGAGCATGTGTAAAAAGTTACTAATCATTTTATAGCAATAAACACAAAAATTTATACCTATTTTCTTGGTGTCAAACGATACATCTTTACATTTTTTTTTTATATCTGAAAAATTACGTGATTTACAATATTATTTTTTACACTAAAAAGTAGATATCATTATTATCTATTAATATTAAAAATTTGAATTCGTTTCGATAGTTTAGAATTAGTGTAATAATTTTTTGAAACTTTAAACTCGATTATTTCAAAACAACAATTTTCGACTTATAACAATTTTCACTGAGAGCACAGTATTGCAACAAAGGGCATACCCATAGGCACCAAAAGACTTACAAACCTGCAATTTGCAGGTGACACTGTCCTTTTGCTTCCACATCAGGATCTACAGAAAATGCTTGAAGATCTCAGCAAGGCAACTCTTGAGGTTGGATTTTCAATGAATCAATCTAAGACCCGATCCACACCACGAAAAGTAAGATCGAGGTCGGGCAAGAAATTAACTACAACGATAACTATTTGGGCCAGCTATTTTCTTTCCGTATAAAAGGCAGGAAAAAGAAATAAATTGCTCCATAGATAAGGACTGCCCATCCTAACTTACGGCGGTCAATGTTGGTCATTGACTGAGACCAGAATTTCAAAAACAAACTTGCCAGAAAGTGATGGAGTGAAGCATCCTAGGCGTCACCAGGCTGAATAGAGTTCCAAGCACCATCGGTACACCGCTCTAAACCTGGTTTCTTTGATGTGGGATTGGGACCAATACAGATATCAGATTTTTCAAGCTGCCAGAAGCACTTGACATGACATATCTTAACACCTACCATCAAATACAACCGGAACCATTGTCTTAGCGTGCCTTCCGAAGCACGGAACAACTCGAGATTTTTTATACCACTAGTGGTCAGCCATAATAGTGGGAACTACGCCCGGCGATGCTTTCACTTTTATTTTGTCAGATTTTTTAAACTGCTCAAAAGCATCTCTCTCATCAATCTCTCTTCAAGCGTTATCACTATTATATCGCCGTAAACCGACTTTACAGACAACCAATTTTTTTTATAACGTTAACGTATTACAGTTGGCAATACGCCTCATTTATTCGTTTCAATCTCTCGAAATATAGTGAAGGCCCGGTGTTAGAACCGGTGACGAAGACAAATGATGTTTTTCCGAAGCAAACGAGACATACAGGCTGTTAGATCGTTGAACATTCATGTTTCTACATTAGCACATGTTTCTTTACAAATACTTTTGTATTGCTTAAGCCTGCGATATATGTATGTTTTGCCGAAGTAAACGAGACATAGAGGCTGTAAGATTGCTTAACATTCATGTTTCTACATTAGTACATGTTTCTACACAATAGCTTTTGTATTCCAGCAGCCTGTGGTATGTGTATGTTTTGCCGAAGTGACCGAGACATACAGGCTGTAAGATCGCTGAACATTCATGTTTCTACGTTGGTACATGGTTTGACAACAAATGTTTCTGTATTGCTGCAGCTTGTAGCATAGGTATGTTTTGTCAAAGTGAACGAAAACAAGCAGGCTGTAAGTTTGATGTACATCTATTGTTCTATACCTATAAGATACGTCGAAATAGGAACGTACAGCAAAAAGTCTGTGAAAATGGAGCTTTTTTTTTATCTACAAGCTTTTATTTAACTTCAGTTTTAATCAAATCTTTTAACTAAAATTTTACGTATTCTAAATCTGAAATATTGCATACTTGTCTTATCAATGAACTACAATGTCACTACTGTGAGTTCCCTAACGTTAATCACTTAGTAGCTGTGTGGTTTCCGGCAGAGTATAACCTCTACAACCCGTCTGGCCGGCAGAGTAGAATAGGACCACTCCAAGTCTTCCCATGAAGGTCGTAAGAAGCAACTTAGGAAATACAAGCTAAACAAAGCTCATAAACATCAATGAGACCTCTCCAACCCGTCTGGCCAGCGAGGAGAGTGTAGGCCAAATCCTCTGTCTGCTTTGGCCAAGTATGGCTCCGGTAGTAAAGAGAGGGTCATGCTCCTGCAATGGAGACTAAAAAGACCTGATGATGAATCACTTAGTAATTACTAAATCAAAATACAATATCGGTTTATCCCTCTTTCATTTTACGGCTGCATATTAATTTAGTTTACTGAGAATACTCAATATTAAAACCGGAAATCTGTAAATAATTCGAAAGAAGTAGTTTTAATCTTGACCTGGCTGAAGATACAGACAAAGTCCTGTGGTAAAGCACCACTGTGACATCTTTACCTTTTTACACAAAATGTACTCCATCCGTCAAAACCGTGAGTCTCGTGGCGTATAATACTGCTGCGTAATTACTGAAACAATATCGGCAAATCCGTATTTCATGACCTACTCCACATTGATCCAGTTCACGGCGAGTGGGTGGTGTGGTATTGAGAGCTAGAACATTTCTAGCTGGAAACTGTATTTTAAAGAGGAAAAGAATTTGATATAATGGTAGATTGGGAGAAAATGTGAGGAATCATTTCAAACAAAAGGCGATGCGGCTAGCAACCCATTACTATTTTGATTCCGTTTTGTGCTAAAGTGATAAATTAGGTCGTTATTGACCTGGGCTCGCAAAGGGAAAAGACGTGGTACTTCGTATGTATGTAGATTTAGGCCTGGATAAGTGAAATGTTTTTATTTCGGCAAAAGGTACTGTTTCCGTGAGATCAACACTAGTGGAGACGCGGAAGCTATAGAGATATAAGAATATAACCAACTTAAAAAAAAGAGGATGTTATTAATTCTCTTTTTTTTGTAACCGCAGACCTTCGCCATTTATAAAAAAAACTAGCTTTCGCCCGCGGCTCCGCCCGCGTCAATGTCGTTCCCTCGGGAATAGTACTTTTTCCCGGGATAAAAGGTAGCCTATGTCCTTCTCCGTATTCCAGAGAACTTGTATGCAAAATTTCATGATAATCGGTTCAGTAGTTACGGCGTGAAAGCATAACAAACAAACAAACAAACTCACTTTCGCATTTATAATATTAGTAACGATAAATCTTGTTTTGTTTTAAAGGGTATGCTTTAAAATTGCTCCTATTTAATTTTATATCAAAATCATTTTAGTAGTTTTATTGAAGTCAGTTTTAAGAGTTCCTCAAATGGAAAAAAACTGAACCCTTATAGGATGACAAATGTTGTTGTCCGTCTGTCTGTCTATCTGTCTGTAAAGGTCCTTTTTCTCAGGAATTCGTAAAGGGATCAAGCTGAAATTTATTGTCCCTTAGAGCTGCGAAAAAATCAAACTTCTAAATCAACGCAATAAAAAGATACAACCGTTTATGCCGCAAATTTTCGACATTCGCAAAGGAATCGAAACTTACCGGGTACTTCTCTAGAATTCAGAATCTTGAAATTTGGTACGAAGCAACGTTTTATAGCACAGATAAAGAAAAAAATTGCGAAAAGCATAAATTGTTAGTCACATCATATTATAAAAGTATTTTTAATTATTTTAAACTTATTACAGATAATGGTACGGCACCCTTAGTGCGCGAGTCCGACTCGCAACTGGCCGATTTTTTTTATTTAGTATCACAGCACAGCGAATGCCATGTTGGCACTCGCTAAATCTACTTGCATAGTTAAAACTTTCTCATAGCACAATCGATAGATTAAATCACCCGCCTGTGGTTTTTATCAAGCGCCACAGCTTAGCCAACTTTTTGGTCACCAACACTGCACTCGCTCAATTTACTCGCACAATTGAAACTTATCATAACACAATCGATCGCCTTAATCAACTGCCTGTGGTGTTTATATCAAACAGGTATGCTTTAATGAAATGTTTATATAATGTTTTTTTTTTTGCCGTTTTTATAGATAATGGTACGAAACACTTCATGCGCGAGTTCGACTCGCACTTGGCTGGTTTTTAATTTTCATACAGCAAAGAGTACCTAGTTTTAAAAATTGAAATCCAAAATAGATTGTCTGCAGGTAGATACATTAATCAAAATCAAATCAAATCAAAATCAAAACGTTTATTCAGAAAATAGGCCTTTGCAGGCACTTTTTCACGTCAAATCACAATTTAAAGGATCTAATTTAGTCATATTTATATTATTACTTAATGTGCAAAAGCTACAGACTACTAGCGTTTCGAAACCGACCACTGCAGAGAAGAAACGCCAAAAGAAACTCTTTTCAACAGTATTGGTCGCCTACTCGCCTGAAGGGCTTTTTTATTTTATCATCTATCTTTATCATTTATCATCAAATTTCTTCATTTATCATTTTTTTTTTCATTTTATGATTACAATTTTTATTATATAGGTACATTATTATTTTTTGGAACATATTATGTTAGCGATCGAGTGTGCAGTGATAATATTTTACATTATACACAGTAGTCTCAAAGAGACTAATATGGTTGAGCTCAGCGATGGCTGATCCATGCGTCAACTCGTGAACGGGTGCTGCCAGGGGGGACAGGTCTGCTCGGCCTCTTTGAGACTTTTATCATATCTGTTGTTGTTGCACGCTCGATCGCTAACATAACGTGTTCCACAAAAATATGTAAATTAAAATTGTATATAACATGACATCAGAAAAAAAGGAAAAGAAAAATATTAAATATCATACAAAGCCCTTCAGGCAAGTAGGCGACCAATACTGTTGAAGAGTTTCTTTCGGCGTCTTCTTCTCTGCAGTGGTCGGTTCCGAAACGCTAGTAGTTTGTAGCTTTTAAACAATAATTAATAATTTGAATATAATATAATAAGTATTATTTAAAATGTGAATTGACGTGAAAAAGTGCCTGAAAAGGCCTATTTTCTGAAAAAATCTTTGAATTTTTGAATCTATGAGTGTTGTGCCGAGCTCGAAATTTAGGAAAAGGGGGAGAACGAGTCAGAAACTTTTCCCGAAAATTTCTTCTTCTTTGCTTATTGAGAAATTCTTAAGAATTATTGGAATTTCCCGAAAATTTTCGTGAAAAAGAATTCAGGAGAATAGAGAATTTCTCTCCGGCACATCACTAATAGTGACTGGCGATAATGTGTATTGGATCCTTAGATACTTCTTATGACATACATAGATACTGTGTAAAACTATTTTATTTCTGAAAGCTCATAGCTGTGGTGATTGCTTTTTGCAAATTTAATCACTTAATAATATGCAGTGAGTGGTGAATCAATAACTATGCTGCGTTGCATGCAGCCAGTCCACTTCACTGGCTCTGTTCAAGTTGGACAAAAACATATGGAGTAGTATGAAAGCGGGATTATTTTATAGTATATAGCTGAGAAAACAGGTGACTTCCGCTCTGGCTCGTTTCTCGTGCAAAGGATGGCCATAGCGATCCAGCGTGGAAATGCTGCCAGCGTTTTGGGTACTTTTGCACGGGAAGCGACCAGTGGTGGGTTTTGTTTTTTTTTATGTATCTGTGTTTATTTTATATTATTGATAGTGTTAGAGTAAATAAAAAGAATTTCTTTGCTTGTATAATGTCTTATTTCCCGAAAATGTATTTAAATATAAAAACCACAGAAAAAAATCCTGTTGTTCTGTACAGTGCAGATGTAACAAAATGTATTGAAAACTGCCGATCACAGTATTTTTATTGCTCTCCCCATATTTTTCAAATCAAATAATATTATTTTCTTCGTTTACTTAACAAAACTGCAAATAATTTTCCCGGATAGACTATAAATACATATATAAATAAATATTTCATTTTCACCAGTAGATATGTGTTTGCGGTTCGAGTTGTTTTGTGTAAATTTCTTTGTGCACATCGGATCAGTGCCTTTTTTTTACACAATATATTTTTTCAGTGCGAATTTACTTATAAAATATTGTATGTTCCTAATACCTTTCATACCAATCTGTGGAACGCAATTTAACAGACATTTAACATGATCATCATCATCATTTCGTGCAGGTGACACGGTCAATCGACCATGCACACCCTGGTGTCAGAGTTCTTCGGAACCGCCTCTCGGCCTCTGACGTGGTTCCTTTAAAGACTACCAGATGGCAGCCGGGACTAACGGCTTAACGTGCCTTCCGAAGCACGGAATCATCTTAAATATCAGACAATCAGGTGATTCAAGCCTGCAATGTCCTAACCAAACTGGAAACAACGAAACAAAGTATGCTTCCGGTGGGAATCGAACCCACGACCCCCGAGTCAACAGGCAAACGCCTAAACCACTGGACCACGGAGGCTGTTTAACATGATACATAAATATATTAACAATAACATAACACTTAGTCGTTTGGTTTCCGGCAGAGTAGAATAGGACCACTCCAAGTCTTCCCATGGAGGTCGTAAGAGGCAACTTAGAAAATACAAGCTAAACAAAGCTCATAAACATCAATGAGACCTCTCCAACCCGTCTGACCAGCGAGGAGAGTGTAGGCCAAATTCTCTGTCTGCTCTGGCCAAGTGGCCAAGATGGGATATCCGGTAGTACAGAGAGGTTCATGTTCCTGCAATGGAGACAAAAAAGACCTGATGATGATGATGATGATGAACATAACATTATCCCTTTGAGTGCCTACCCGCAAACTTAGTCCATCGATATACTGATACATCATATACTTCTTATCCATCAGTGTGGAGTAGAAATAGCCTTAGGACTTATTTTTAAAAATAATGTTGCATGGAGTATCAAAATTTCATCGTCATTTCGAATAGGTGTTACGGTCAATCGAGCATGCACACCCTGGTGTCAGAGTTCTTCGGAACCGCCTCTCGGCCTTTGACGTGGTTCCTTTAGCGACTACCAGGTGGCAGCCGGGACCAACGGCTTAAAGTGCCTTCCGAAGCAAAATCAAAACGTTTATTCAGAAAATAGGCCGTTGCAGGCACTTTTTCACGTTAAATCACATTTTAAAGGTTCTAATTTAGTCATATTTATATTATTAACTAGATTCCGCCCGCGTCAATGTCGATCCCTCGGGAATAGTACTTTTTCCCGGGATAAAAGGTAGCTTATGTCCTTCTCCGTACTCCAGAGAAGTTGTGTGCAAAATTTCATGATGATGGGTTCAGTAGCTACGGCGTGAAAGCGTAACAAACAAACAAACAAACTCACTTTCGCATTTATAATATTAGTTAGGATTAGGATTAGGATTAATGTGCAAAAGCTACAGACTACAAAAAGTACGGAATAATCTTATTTAAGTTGTTGCATTTCATCACAAACCTCCGTGGTTTTTTTCTGAAATGTATTTATGTTCTGTTGTATATGTACATGATTTTGAAATATAATAATTAAATAAATAAAATAAATTTAACTATCAAAAGGTGCGACTAAACGAGGCACCACTTGTATTGTAGAGCTGCCACTCAACACTGTATCACATGAAACCACACGCGTGAATTAATTAACTTCAGTCTGACAGCTTATCCGACAGCTGTGGTTAAATAAATATACTTTTTGAGTAGGTTTTACGGTCAATCGACCATACACATCCTGGTGTCAGAGTTCTTTGGAACCGCCTCTCGACCTCTGACGTGGTTCCTTTAACGACTTCCAGATGGCAGCCGGGACCAACGGCCTAACGTGCCTTCCGAAGCACGGAATCATCTTTATCAGACAATGAGGTGACTCAAGCGTGCAATGTCCTAACCAAACTGGTAACAACTGAACAAAGTATGTTTTCCGTGGGAATCGAACCCACGACCTCGGGGTATACAGGCGAACGCCTTAACCACTGAACCACGGAGACAGTTACTAAACTTAACTAAAACGTACACACAACTATTTGTTACATAATGTACGATTGTGAGAGACTGGTGTCTGAACTAAGCAGAGCTTGTTTCTCAGTACACCAGAATCTCCCCCACTCGGAGTAAAATAATAAAAGTCAATTGAAAACTTAGTAGCTTCAGATATGCATACAAGTCATCATCATTATTATTTTAGCGATAAAAAGTCCACTGCTGCACGAAGACTTCTGCCAAGGATACTTTATTCCATGGGAGGAAATTGCCATACGCCATACTCACCACGTTTGGTAGGCAGGTACGCGTGTGGTATCCGGCAGAGTAGAATAGGACCACTCCAAGTCTTCCCGTGGATGTCGTAGAAGGCGACTTAGGAAATACAAGCTAAACAAAGCTTATAAACATCTAAGACACCTCTCCAACCCGTCTGGCCAGCATGGAGAGTGTAGGCCAAGTCCTCTGGCTGCTCTAGCCAAGTATAGTACAGAGAGGGTCGTGCTCCTGTAGTGGAGACTAAAAAGGACCTGATGATGATGATAGGCAAGCGCAGTTTCTTTGGCTTCTTATGCTTCTGACACTGCTGCCCGTCGTAAGCATTTTTAAGATGGGGAAAGATACGAATTTGTTAGATTTGGGAAGAGGACGAAGGTTTTGGGATGATATACTACTCACTCAGATGAATTTAATTTCGCATACGCGTTGAATGGGATACGGAGAAGGACTCCCGGAATAAAGTACTGTTTCCGGAACGCGAGCGGGCGGAGCCGCAGATAATAGCTATTATTACTACCTCTATAGTTACGAAAGTATTCTGAGTGTCAGTCTCCTCTTTACGCTTCAATCAATGCACCGATTTAGATGAAATTTGATATGGAGATAGTTTAGAGGATAATTCTTATTTACTAATTATTGTAGGTCTAGTATGGGCAGAACATCATCATCATCATCAGGTCTTTTTAGTCTCCACTGCAGGAGCATGTGCCTCTCTGTACTACCGGAGCCATACTTGGGCCAGAGCAGACAGAGGATTTAGCCTACACTCTCCTAGCTGGCCAGAAGGGTTGGAGAGGTCTCAATGATGTTGAAGATGGAAGAACATGGTGGCCTTTATTTATTTTTGTAACATTTCATCTTACCTGTGTTCTACAATAAAGAGATTTTGTTTTTGTATTTGAGATAGTTTGAGGCCCGGGGAAGGACATAGGGTAGGAAATAAAGTACCTCTCATCCCGAAAAAAGGTACTGTTTCTGAGGGATCTACATTTATGCGAGTGGAGCCGCAGGCGAAAGCCTATAGGGTCATACTTATATGGCTAGAGGTGTACAGTCTGGTAGAAGCCACTCCGTCAATCACGCTAGACAAGCTTGATTAGTTTCCCTTGATTTATACCGCTGTCTTTTGCCCTTGACCTCAAGAATATATCTAAAATCTTATTTGGAAAGTGTAATTGTTAAGTCGAAGTAAGGGCGTACTTTTAAATTTTAAATATATCATTATTCATTATATCAGCCGCAAGAAGTCCACGGCTGGACATAGGCCCCCCAATTAATGATTTCCAAAACGACCGGTTGGAAGCGGCCTGCATCCAACGTCTTCCTGCGACCTTAGTCAGGTCATCCGGCCATCTGGTCGGTGGGTGTCCAACGCTGCGCTTGCCGGTACGTGGTCGCCATTTGTAAACCCTTCTGCCATCGGTTCTGTGCGCTATCTGTCGACGCACCACATCGACATCAAGACACGCACACACGCACACATCTTGCATAGGCTCTGCGGCTACGGTTCTCCCGCACTCAACCTCAGACCTCCGTTGTGCATACATATTGCTGTATACCTATTTATCAGTTGTTATGTACTTTTCTCATTTATCATATCATTAAACCGAGTTCAATCGAGTCATCTTCATCATTTCATCACCATACATCAAGCACTTCCTTAGGACGACTGCCAGCCCGAACACTATCTATGTATCATTATTAATTATACAATGCTCGGTTTAATATTAAAATCGAATATTAAACCGACAATCATACCTGTTTTTAATTTGTTCATCAAAACCATCATCATTCAGTCGCAAGAAATCCACTGCTGAGCATGATCCGCTGATCTATGTCAGTGACCTATGTTCTTATAAGGATCTCCTCTATTTTTTAGGATGGGTAAAAAAATGTTAAACTCGCATCAGGACACGTGATCTGATTGAAAATTCGTAAGACGGACACGTGACCTGAGACTGCCAGCGCGGCGTAGGATAGGAGTGGAAATAATATCCCTCTCTCTTTCTACCGCGCGGAGTTATAACTTCTGCCGGCACTCCCGGGGAGCAACCCATTTTTTTTTGTAAATATTTTTGTGACTAGTATTAATGAGCGGTGGACTGTAAGGATGAATAATAATAAAAATACCTGTTTAGATGATGTAGGTATATAATAAGATGATAAAAATAACATGAAAAATAATAAGTGGCAAATCGACACAAGACAAACCAAACACCAAGTAACTTAGCAACTGCTTGACATTACATCACAGGAGAAATTATAAAACATAATAACAAAAAAGGCCGCACCATAGCCAGTAGTCAACAACTAGTATTATTATGTCAATGTGATAAGGTCTAAAATGGAATACAATGCTATATAAATGGTAAAATTTGATCATTCTGGACCCTTAAAGGCATAATTTTTTTTTTAAATCTATGCTTAAAGGGGTGATTCACCCCGTCGATATGAACAACTTTTCCTATGGGACCAATGCTGGGAAATAATAAAAAAAGGGCAGTTCCATACAAAAAAAAATTCTACAAATTTCACCATGTATATTAAAAATTATGAGTGTGCCGCACATGTATATAAAAGTCGACAACAAAGTTATATTAATGTTATTTTCTTTTGTTTCAGATTACGTTATAGGAAGATAACGAGTGCCACCATATACCAAGTGTTCTTTACTAAAATTTTAAGACTAGGTAAGTTCAACTTTAAATATCTTAATATATATAAATCTCGTGTCACAATGTTTGTCCTCAATGGACTCCTAAACCACTTAACCGATTATAATAAAATTCGCACACCATGTGCAGTTCGATCCAACTTGAGAGATAGGATAGTTTTTAACTTATGGCGAAACGAAGTTCGCCGGGGCAGCTAGTATTATATATGAATAAGTTTCTTTCGCAAAACAAACTTGAAAATACTCCATAACTTCGTATCCCGACGGGTTTTACATTTTATATAGTCCTCAAGGACGCCATATGTTTACCAATAAAGATAAAGGCACATGAAGAAAATTATCTTCCCTCAAGCGAGGCGGAGCATCAATCAAAAAGCTCAAACATCAACAAAATATACTCTAGTCACAATATGGACTTTAAGCTCTAGGAATACGGGTTATTTTTCTTCGTTTTCTGAAGCTTGACGGATACAAAGTCGAAAGTAACAAATATGTAGTCATAAACATTGATATATCGCCACGCGATACTCTTTTATTTTATAAGATAGTTTGCTTCTATCGGTTTTCTTATGGGGTTCAAAATATACACTTAGTTTTATTACGGACGCATATAAAAGTGTTATATTACTGAATTTACTACGTATTTTTATTATATAATTTCCTTTGAATCATATAAATAAAGATAAGAAAAGTTTTAAGTTTGGTTAGAGTCGCAAAACATAATTTTGATTGACATAAAGTACATACTTGTACATAACAACAGGGCTTAGCTCGAAACTTTATATTTAATATTTGGCTAGCTCCGTGGCGCAGCGGTCAACACGCCGGCCTGCGACACGAGAGTGCCCGGGTTCGATCCCCGGCCAGGTTAAGATGGAAAATGATCTTTTTCAGATTGGCCTGGGTCTTGGATGTGTATCTATATAATGTATTTGTTTAAAAAATATAGTATCGTTGAGTTAGTATCCCATAACACAAGTCTCCAAATTACTTTGGGGCTAGCTTAATCTGTGTGATTTGTCCATATATATATTTATATAATAATTATTTTTATTCATTATCATCATCATTACAGCCGTAAAAATTCCACTGCTGGACAAAGGCCTCTCCCAAGGATACTTCGTTTCATGGGAGGATCGTGCCATACTCACCACGCTTGGTGGGCGGGTTGGAGAGCGCAGTTTCTTAGGCTTATTGTGTTTCCGATGTTGCTGCCTATTACAAGCATTCTTAAGCTGGGGAAGGATAGGAATTGTTACAGCTGGAAAGGAAATCATCATCATTTCGAGTAGGTGTCACGGTCAATCGACCATGCACACCCTGGTGTCAGAGTTCTCGGAACCGCCTCTCCAGATGGCAGCCGGGACTAACGGCTAAACGTGCCTTCCGAAGCACGGAATCATCTTTATTATCAGACAATCAAGTGATTCAAGCCTGCAATGTCCTAACCAAACTGGAAACAACTTAAACAAAGTATGCTTCCGGTGGGAATCGAACCCAAGACCCCCGGGTCAACAGGCAAACGCCTTAACCACTTGACCACGGAGGCTGGAAAGGGAATGAAGGCATTGGATACTTCTCATTGGGATGATCGGGAAAAAGCAAGTATCAGGTCGGGAGGCCAGGCGCGCGATGTCGTACCTGCAGCCACCAGGATATGTAGTTGAGGATGACACCCCTATCTATCGATATCTATAATTTAAGATCTGTGTTCTTGTCGGTGGAGTACTCTCCATGTCTCTCGGTTCTCAACCATTCTCTTCACCTCTCCATATGACACAACTCCAGCCTTTTCCTTTATCTCATCCAAATATGATCTTCTTGGTCTTCCTTTCTCTCTCCTTGTCTCAATTTTTCCCTCTATAATATTTTTCATAAATTGATCGTGCCGTATAAGGTGACCGAACATCCTTCCTCTTCTCATTCCAATCGTCTTCCCTGACCATATTATTTTTTTCATTATTTTTATTACTCCATTTCATCATCAACGTAAACAAATAAATAAAAGGATCGTTCTAAGTCCCGTTTATACCTATGTACAAGTGTGTCTTTAAAGTGCAAAAGTCTAAAAAGAATATACCTACGCATAACGATTTCTTTATGCGAAATATTTGTATGCCAAAGCAGTTGCTATGCGTATGAATGTTTATTCATGGCCCCTAATCATTTCAGCTTGGTATGGAACAACTGCGTACACATTAATATTGAGAGGAAATGGGTTAGATGCCAAAAGCCTTGAAGAGAAAAGCTTAGAAAAAATATTATTGCGTCAAAAAACAGACATCCTTATTTTTACGGATTTGGATAGGGATTTAGATGCCTATTGCATTCACTCAATTCATCGCAGATAATTTTAGTACGTTTTTTACGGAAACGAATTAGCTAATGTAAATTAAATTAGTATAATTTTACTGTTACTATTTGATGAACTTTTCCTATAAGACCAGTGCTGGGAACTAGAAAAAACATTATATTTCCATTCAAAAGTGTTCGGCTTGCTGGCCCAGAAATTTGTATTAAAAATATATATTTTTAGGATTCCCTACCCAAAGGGTAAAAACGGGACTATTATTATCGCTCCGCTCTCCGTCTGTCTGTCTGTCCGTCTGTCACCAGGCTGTATCTCATGAACCGTGATAGTTAGACAGTTGAAATTTTCACAAATGATGTATTTTTGTTGCGGCTATAACAACAAATACTATAAAATAGAATAAAATAAATATTTAATGGGGCTACATACAACAAACGTGATTTTTTTGCTTGTGTTTTTGCTCGTTATTGATAACGGCAACAGGTAGACGCTTGAAATATTTACAGCATATTTATTTATATATTCACTTAAAAATAAATAATATAATATAAATAAAATTAATATTAAAGGGGGGCTTTCATACAACAGACATGATTTTTTTACCGATTTTATAGATTTCGGTACGAAACCCCTCGTGCGCGACTCCGACTCGCACTTGACCGGTTTTAGGTAAAGGTAGTGTTTGAACCCAGGACCTTTCGCTTATGAATCGATCTCTAAGACCACTGAGCCACTACCGCTATTAAATAATTATGTATATAAACGAGACAGGAAAGTTTAAAAAAACACACTACCACTATTAGTACTAGTAGGCTGGTATTTACTTATTAAATTAGATCATACGCTTCAAGTAGTAATATCTTTCTATTCTAAGTTGAAGATAGATACTTCTTTTTGACTTGAATTAAAACGTTTTTTCTCTGAACAATGTTAAATTCATTTTCTCCCGAATACGACCGCACGAACCTTTTACTAGGAACAATATTGTTTCTCTTGGATGACTTCGCTAACGCTAATATTTGAGCACTTTACCTTTCTGAGCGGTTAATATTGCTGTTAACCTAACCTTTGTACTTTCTCTCATTTAACACGATACTTTACAATGACTTTATGTTACATTCAATGAGAAGGAAGAGAATATTAACCTTTAAAATGTAATCTGCTGCGAGTACATTCAAGCTTATAAAGAAACATATTTTACTTTCATTAATATCAAAATATAAGAGATATATTTAGCCGTGTGGTATCCGGCAGAGTAGAATAGGACCACTCCAAGTCTTCCCGTGGATGTCGTAGAAGGCGACTTAGGAAATACAAGCTAAACAAAGCTTATAAACATCTAAGACACCTCTCCAACCCGTCTGGCCAGCGTGGAGAGTGTAGGCCAAGTCCTCTGGCTGCTCTGGCCAAGTATGGCCCTAGTAGTACAGAGAGGGTCGTGCTCCTGTAGTGGAGACTAAAAAGGACTGATGATGATGATGATGAAGAGATATATTCTCTCCCGAAAAGACAGCACAAACCTTTTACTAGAAACAATATTGTTTCTCTTGGATGACTCCGCTAACGCTAATATTTGAGCACTTTACCTTTCTGAGCGGTTAATATTGCTGTTAACCTAACCTATGAACTTTCTCTCATTTAAAATGATACTTTACAATGGTTTTATGTTACATTCAATGAGTAGGAAGAGAATATTATCCTTTAAAATGTAATCTGCTGCGAGTACATTCAAGCTTATAAAGAAACATCTCAGCCGCAAGAAGTCCACTGCTGGACATAGGCCTCCCCCAAGGATTTCCAATATGACCGGTTGGAAGCGGCCTGCATCCAGCGTCTTCCTGTGACCTTGGTTAGGTCGTCCAACCACCTTGTCGGTGGGTGTCCAACGCTGCGCTTGCCGGTAAGTGGTCGCCATTCGAGCACTTTTCTGCCCCATCGGCCATCGGTTTTACTTTCATTAATATTAAAATATAAGAGATATACGAGTATTTTCTCACGAAAACGAAAGCACAAACCTTTTACTAGAAACAACATTGTTTCTTGTGAATGATTCTGCTAACGCTATATTTGAGCCTTACATTTCTGTTTTTTTTTATTCAGTTAACCTAACCTTTTTCTTAGTTGAAACGATATTTTACATCGGTCTGTTTTCTTCCACATTGATAAAGCAGCAACTAAGAAACAGAGAAATAGTAACGGAACTTCTAAAACGAATGTGTTGAGTAAATTCCAGCTTATAAACAATCATTATTTGACTTTCATTTATAATATGATATAATTGAAATATTTTCTCTCGAAAACGACAGCACAAACCTTTTTCTAGAAACAATATTGTTTCTCGCAAATGATTCCGCTAATCCAATATTTGAACATTACATTTCTGAGCGGTAAATATTATTTTGTTAACCTAACCTCCGACCTTTGTTTTTGTTGAGATGATATTCTGACAGCGGTCTGTTTTCTTTCACATTGAATAAGCAGCAAGAAAGGAACTGAGAAAACATTTAAGCTAATGAAGAATAATTATTTTACTTTCATTGATAATATGAAATAGGAGACATATTATCGCAAGCAACATCCTTTTTATAGGAAGAATATTGTTTCTTGTAGATGACTCCATTATCGCTAATATTTAAGCACCTGTCTGAGCGGTAAATATTGTTCTGTTAACCTTACCTATGAACTTTCTCTTTTTTAATACGATACTTTACAATGGTTTTATGTAACATCAAATACGCAGCAAGAAAGGAACTGAGAAAAGTTAAGGGATTATTTTTTTAAATGCAATGTGCAACGTAACAATACATACGAGCTTCAAAAAAAAATTATAATATGATATAAGAAATATATTTTTCCTAAAAATAAGAGCGTTAACATTTTACTAGATACAATATTGTTTGTCTCGAATGATTTTGCTGATGCAATACTTGAGCCTTACATTTGTGAGCGGCAATTATATTATTCTGTTAACCTACTCTGACCTTTGTCTTAGTAATTGAGATGATATTTTTTCAGCGGTCTGTTCTCTTTCACACTGACAAAATAGCTAGAAAGAAACTGAGAAATAGTAAGGGACCTTTTAAAAACTAATTTTCCACGAATACATTTGAGCTAATGAAGATTCATTATTTTACGTTCATTGATAATATGATATATTTTCTCGTAAAGACGACAGCACAAATCTTTTTTCTAGAAACAATATTGTTTCTCGCGAATGATTCCGCTAACCCAATTTACATATGCCTTAAATTTCTGAGTGGCAAATATTATTCTGTTAACCTAACCTCTGAATTTTTTATTAATGGAGACGATATTTTTTCAGCGGTCTGTTTTCTTTCATACTGGCAAAACTACAAGAAAGAAACTGAGAAAATATTAAAGGACCTTTTAAAAACTTAAAAATATTTAATTTACGTTCATTAATATCTATACTTAATATTATAAAGCTGAAGAGTTTGTTTGTTTAAACGCGCTAATCTCAGGAACTACTGATTAAAATTGGAAAATTCTTTTTGTGTTGGATAGTCCATTTATTGAGGAAGGATTAAGGCTATAAAACATCACGCTGCAACCAAAAGGAGCGAAGCATCAATAAAAAATAATTTGAAAACAGGGAAAAAATCATTGATTTATACTAATTAATCATAAAAACAGAAATTGCCGCGGACGAAGTCGCGGGCAATAGCTAGTAATAAATATATACCATATTTCGTCTTTTTAATTAATATATAATTTATTATTTATTAAAATATCATAATATGATACATATTGTACCAAAGACGACAGCACAAACCTTTTTCTAGAAACAATATTGTTTCTCGCGAATGATTCTGCTGATACAATATTTGAACCTTACATTTCTGAGCGGCAAATATTATTTTGTTAACCTTCCTCTGACCTTTGTCTTAGTTGAGATGATATTTTTACAGTAGTCTGATTTCTTTCACAGAGAAAATGGTAACAGAGAAACTTGTAAAATGTAATTCATACTTATATTATTAATGCGAAAGTGACTCTCTCCGTCTGTCTGTCTCATTTTACGCTTCAACTATTGAACCAATTTGGATGAAATTTGGTATGGAGGTAATTGAGGCCCAAGAAAGGACATAAAGTACCTTTCGTTCCGCGAAATTCTACTGTTCGATCAACACTAACGCGGGTGGAGCCGCGGGCAAAAGCTAGTGTGTTATAAGTATATTCAAGCATATACCTAAAGAAAAAAGATATTTACTTTTATTTATAACTAGCTTTCGCCCGCGGCTCCGCCCGCGTCAATGTCGATCCCTCGGGAATAGTACTTTTTCCCGGGATAAAAGGTAGCCTATGTCCTTCTCCGTACTCCAGAGAACTTGTATGCAAAATTTCATGATGATCGGTTCAGTAGTTACGACGTGAAAGCGTAACAAACAAACAAATAAACAAACAAACAAACAAACTCACTTTCGCATTTATAATATTAGTAAGGATAAGGATATGATATCAGATATATATTTTCTCTATATTATTGGGGTAGTATGGACATGTTTTACGACGGAAAGAAATATATCAAGAGGACGGTAATGGATATGAAAGTTACGGAAACGAGAATAGAGGTAGGTCAAAGAGTTGGTTCGAGAGCGTGAAAGAGGATAGGAAAAAGAAAGTAACGAAAGAGATGGCCTGACAAAGGGCATAATGGGAAAGACTAACATGCTGCCCCGACCCTACATAAAGTCATCATCATTTCGAGTAGGTGTCACGGTCAATTGACTATGCACACCCTGGTGTCAGAGTTCTTCGGAACCGCCTCTCGGCCTCTGACGTGGTTTCTTCAATGACTACCAGATGGCAGCCGGGACCACCGGCTTAACCTGCCTTCCGAAGCACGGAATCATCTTTATTATCAGACAATCAGGTGATTCACGCCTGCAATATCCTAACCAAACTGGAAACAACTAAACAAAGTAAGCTTCCGGTGGGAATCGAACCCACGACCCCCGGATCAACAGGCAAACGCCTTAACCACTGGACCACGGAGGCTGTACATAATGTGGGATTAAGAGAGAAAGAAGAAGATGTATTTTCTTCGTTAAACGACAGCACAAACCTTTTACTAAGAACAATATTGTTTCTTATGGATGAGTTCACTTACGCTGACATTTGAGTACCATACCTATGTGGCCGGAAAATCTTGTAAGCCTTTACATCCTTATCCTTATCCTTATCCTTATCCTTATCCTTATCCTTATCCTTATCCTTATCCTTATCCTTATCCTTATCCTTATCCTTATCCTTATCCTTATCCTTATCCTTATCCTTATCCTTATCCTTATCCTTATCCTTATCCTTACCCTTATCCTTATCCTTATCCTTATCCTTATCCTTATCCTTATCCTTATCCTTATCCTTATCCTTATCCTTATCCTTATCCTTATCCTTATCCTTATCCTTATCCTTATCCTTATCCTTATCCTTATCCTTATCCTTATCCTTATCCTTATCCTTATCCTTATCCTTATCCTTATCCTTATTCTTATCCTTATCCTTATCCTTATCCTTATCCTTATCCTTATCCTTATCCTTATCCTTATCCTTATCCTTATCCTTATCCTTATCCTTATCCTTATCCTTATCCTTATCCTTATCCTTATCCTTATCCTTATCCTTATCCTTATCCTTATCCTTATCCTTATCCTTATCCTTATCCTTATCCTTATCCTTATCCTTATCCTTATCCTTATCCTTATCCTTATCCTTATCCTTATCCTTATCCTTATCCTTATCCTTATCCTTATCCTTATCCTTATCCTTATCCTTATCCTTATCCTTATCCTTATCCTTATCCTTATCCTTATCCTTATCCTTATCCTTATCCTTATCCTTATCCTTATCCTTATCCTTATCCTTATCCTTATCCTTATCCTTATCCTTACTAATATTATAAATGCGAAAGTGAGTTTGTTTGTTTATTTGTTTGTTTGTTTGTTTGTTACGCTTTCACGCCGTAACTACTGAACCGATTATCATGAAATTTTGCATATAAGTTCTCTGGAGTACGGAGAAGGACAAAGGCTACCTTTTATCCCGGGAAAAAGTACTATTTCCGAGGGATCGACATTGACGCGGGCGGAGCCACGGGCGAAAGCTAGTATGAAATATTTTCATTCCTTCTATGCTGGTCTGGGAGAAAAGGAAAACCGTAGAATGTGCCAGCTGCATCTATTCCCGCGCAGACCGTAGAAGCCAGTCAAGGGCATGGGCCAAAATTTAAAGAATCATGACAATAGGCGATGCGGCTAGCAACCTATCACTATTTTGATTCCGTTTTCCACCTTTACGCCCCACCACGCGCTAAACGCGGCCTTTCGGTCTTACGAACTAAGACTCTGTCTACCCCTTAAAGGATAAAGACGTGATATATGTATATGTATGTGTAAGTCCTCTGGCTGCTCTGGCCAAGTATGGCCCTAGTAGTACAGAGAGGGTTGTGCTCCTGCAGTGGAGACTAAAAAGGACCTGATGATGATGATGATGATATGTATGTGAAACATGGCTTATGCATACTGGTCTGCTGTGGAGATACAGAACAGTTGTGCGCAACTTGCACCTGCTAAAAACCACATGACTGCCCTCTCCACGCCATATTACCCCACCTTTCCTGACTAGCTCCGTGGCGCAGCGGTCAACACGCCAGCCTACGACACGGAGTGACCGGGTTCGATCCCCGGCCAGGTCAAGATGGAAAATGATCTTTTTCAGATTGGCTTGGGTCTTGGATGTTTATCTTGGATGTGTATTTGTTATAAAATATAGTATCGTTGAGTTAGTATCCCATAATACAAGTCTCGAACTTACCTTGGGGCTAGCTCAATCTGTGTGATTTGTCCATATATATTTATTTATTAGAAACGCAGACACAATGGATTTTCTATTGCAGCCCGATCGGGCCGCTTGGTGGTTGAGAGGTCAAGTATACGTACTATGTCTTTAAGGTATATATATACACAGTGAAATTTTGATCGTTCTGCCGGCCTATTTGCTAACTCAGTGTACAACGTTTTGATAGTCATTTCAAAGTACATTACGTTTTATATATCTTTAATAAACAATGACAATCATAGGAAACCCGCAATGTATTTTGAAGTGATTACCAACACGTTGGTCACTAAGTTAGCAAATAGGCCGGCTGGTCCCTTAAAGAGGTGATTCAGCCCATCGATATGAACAACTTTTTCTATAGGACAAATGCTGGGAACTCAAAAAAAAAAATGGGCAGTTCCATACAAAAAATTTCGGCCGCCCGGTCAATTTGTATGAGAACGTCAAAAAATTTTTTGAGTTCCCTTAACTTTCCTTAGCGCTAGCTCAATCTGTGTGATTTATCCGCATATATTTATTTACGCACGGCTCAGGCCCCGGCTTCGCATAGCCCTTTCTCTTGAATCACTCTATCTACTAAACAAACCGCATCAAAATCCGTTGCGTAGTTTTAAAGATCTAAGCATATACACGGTGAAATTTTGATCGTTCTGGACCCTTAAAGGGGTGATTCAGCCCATCGATATGAACAACTTTTCCTATGGGACCAATGCTAGAAACACAAAAAAAAAAATGGGCAGTTCCATACAAAAAATTTCGGCCGCCCGGTGAATAAGTATGGAAAGGTCAAAAAAAAATTTGAGTTCTCAGTATTGGGTCCCATAGGAAAAGTTGTTTATATCAACGGGCTGAATCATCCTTTTAAGGGTCCAGAACGATCAAAATTTCACCGGATCATATTTTATCAAAAAAATATTGCCTGAATTAAATTATTTATCCTAATCATAACTAATATTATAAATGCGAAAGTGAGTTTGTTTGTTTATTTGTTTGTTTGTTTGTTACGATTTCACGCCGTAAGTACTCAACCGATCATCATAAAATTTTGCATACAAGTTCTCTGGAGTACGGAGAAGGACATAGGCTACCTTTTATCCCGGGAAAAAGTACTATTCCCGAGGGATCGACATTGAAGCGGGCGGAGCCGCGGGCGAAAGCTAGTTATTATATATTATTTACGTCGTATTGAGTACAAAGGCAAGATTAAATGGAACAAGAACAAAAACGAGGAATGTAGCCCATTTTGTTTGGGGCCGGCAGCGTCGGCGTGTCAGTGTCAAATAGCGTAATAAGTATAATGGTTTTTCCTTATGTTTTCGCGGAATCCCAAAAGTAATTTTAGATCTAATAATTTTAAGGAAAAATTACGATTTTCAAGTTCAATATCATGATTTCTTGGAAGAGAAAATGTTAATGTTAAGGCATGGTGATTTTAAATTTCTTGGAATGGACAAAATATTAAATACTAGCTTTTGCCCGTGGCTCCGCCCGCGTCAATGTCGATCCCTCGAGAATAGTACTTTTTCCCGGGATAAAAGGTAGCCTATGTCCTTCTCCGTACTCCAGAGGACTTGTGTGCAAAATTTCATGATGATCGGTTCAGTAGCTACGGCGTGAAAGCGTAACAAACAAACAAATAAACAAACAAACAAACTCCCTTTCGCATTTATAATATTAGTTAGGAAGTTAGGATATTTCTGTTCATAGAAATTGTAAGATGTTTTCGAAATTATCAATTTTAAGTGGTTTTCAATACTAATATTATAAAGCTGAAGAGTTTGTTTGAACGCGCTAATCTTAGGAACTACTGGTTCAAATTCAAAAATTATTTTTGTGTTGGATAGTCCATTTATTGAGGAAGGCTTTAGGCTATAAAGCATCACGCTGCGACCAATAGGAGCGAAGCATCAATAAAAAATGTTTATAAAACGGGGGAAAATTATTCATCTATACGAATAAAAAAACGAATTAATCATAATAACAGAAATTGCCGCGGACGAAGTCGCGTGCAACAGCTAGTATTATGATATATTATACTTTAATTTTGTCATTTTTAGTATACGTCGTCCTTCTTAGGGTGCTTTTCCACCAGAGATGTGCTATGCTACGATGCTAAGGATGCGTTTGATATCCACCAATCATATTCATTGGTGCACATAGCACTGGTGGAAACCGATTCAACTAAGATATGTTTTTTTATATGGAAAGACGCGTGCTATGGATGCCTGCTATGGGCTATTGCGAGTGGTGTGCAGAGCAAAATACCTACAGTATGCCCGCGTTTGTCGATACATAGCATAGCGAGCTGCACAGCTACTTTGCGACGTTTTCATCATGCATACAATCATCTCGGTCATCGGGATGGATCAAGCGACTCCAGAGCCTTAAACACCGCCGATTAGTAGCTAGTCTGAGTGTCTTTTACAGACTGCATATCGGTGAGTGCGCACAGGAACTGCACGATCTAATTCCCCCTGCACCATTCCATCTTCGGACGACACGGCGTGGACAGGGATTCCATCCATATGTGGTCGATATTCCTGCTCATCGCACCTCTAGATTCGCCTCCTCCTTCATTTTGCGAACCGCGAAGGAATGGAATTCCCTTCCCGCGTCGCTGTTTCCCGACTCGCACAATTTAGGGATTTTCAAGGCAAGAGTGAATAGGCATTATTTGAGTTTGCGTGTACCACCCTAGACCTCATCGTTGTTTCCCAACAGGCAAAATGGAGGTCAAACAAACTCAAATTTACGATAAAAAAAAGAAACTTTCTCGCACAGCTACTTTGCGGCGGCGTAGCGCATCTCGCACAGCTACATAGCTTAGTATTGGTGGAAACGGTCACATATTTTCGTAGCGTACATTTCACATCTTTGCAGCATAACTGCATAGCACATCTCTGGTGGAAAAGCACACTTAAAATGTCTAAAAACATTTTCTTTGGTTCGGTAAATCCAAACACATTGCAATGTATACACTCAAGAAACAATTTTTTTTGATATATATTGTAAAAACGAAATATATAATAATTATTACCAAGATACTCAATAAATTTCGCGTTTTGTGACGTCATTCATGGATCTCTTTTGCTAACTATTTTGCTTGCTAACCGCGATAATTAATAACTAAATTGCTAACCTCGATTTAACTTACTATTGTTCAAAGATTTGTCTTTGAACAATAGTATTTTCTTAACTACAGACATATTGTATATCATTCAGTCGCTTATTCTTTGATTTTCTGCCTAGAGTAAAATAAAAAGCGTCACTCTCAGAAAATTTGCAATGCTATGAATATTCAAGTTTATGAATGAAAACTTTGTTGAATCGTGAAAATAACGAAATTAGTTTCTTAAAATAATGTTTTCTTCACGGAGTTTTTCTTTCAGATGAAAGATATGATCTGCAAAAACTAGCACACCAAATTGTATCTTTATATTTTAGATTTGAAATACATTTTAGTAGGATTTTTGCTGAGTAATAGCTATTTTTTTACTATTAATTGTAGTATCTTGAATCCTTAAAAAATACAACTAAATCGCTCGTTTGAGAACGACGAAATTTAAAAATTAACGCTCCCGGTCGGTTACTAACCTACCCGTAATAGTCGACAACCTTTGTGGCGCAGTGGTACCGCAATTACCTTTGGATCGCAGTGTTCTGGGTTCGAACCCTTGGTAAGGCCAAGATGAAAGACGATATTTTTTTGAATGAATAATTTGAGTGCCTATGACCTCTATCTTGCCTGGTGCCTGCCCATTTTTAGGGTTCCGTGCCCAAAGGGTAAAAACGGGACCCTATTAATATAGCTCCGCTGTCCATCTATCTGTCTGTCTGGCTCCCATACAACAAACGTGATTTTTTTTGCTTGTTTTGCTCGATATTGATATCGGCAACAGGTAGACGCTGGAAATATTCACAGAATATTTAGTTATGTATTCACTTTAAAAATAATTAATTAAATAAAAATAAAATTAATATTAAAGGGAGCTCCTCTTTAATATTTAAGTATGTTCGGTATGGCTCTGAGAGTATAATAGGTTACCGAAAAATAAAAGAGAATGTCACGATTTCAAGGTCTTCAAAAATCTTCTGGATGAAAAACTATATTAAACAATTGAAGATTTTTTATTATATTTAATAATATTAATAATAATATATAATTAATAAGACTCATACATTTTATGTGACCTTCACTTTGGTTAATTTATATTTACTATTATTTTCAATATCAATTAATTTTTTTTTTCAAACGAAATTCATTAGTACATTGAATATTTGCTTTAAAACAAGAATTAATTTAAACATTTTTAACATATACATTACTATATATTACGATTTGTGTAATGTGTATTGTCTGTATTTTTTTTTCATTTTTTACCTTTTTCTCCTACATTAATCAAATAATCAAATGTGTCATATAATCAAATAAGTCAAATGACTTCCCATAGAAATTCGCCCAGCTGATCGGCAATTTAATTTTTCGTTTTTTACCTTTTTTTCTAACAATTCTGTATTCAAATAAGGATACTGATTCCTGGATTTTAATGTAGTTCATAGGTACAAAATCACGCTGTATAACCTGTGGTATACAAATAAATATTTTGAATATTTTTAAGTGTTTATACTTATTTTGCTTTCACAATGCTATTTTTGATATACTCTTATTAAATTAAGAAATAAAATATGGTGAAAAAATTCCAAGCGGGCGGGATTTGAACCTGCGACCTTAAGCCTATGTACGACTAACGCTCTTCCAACTGAGCCACCGCCTTTCTAACTTCGGCGCCGAAATTCTCCACCATATCCCATTCCCCTTATACGTATTAAGGCTTAAGGTCGCAAGTTCAAATCCCGCCCGCTTGGAATTTTTTCACTATATTTTATTTCTTAATTCAATAAAAATATTTAGAAGTTTGAAGTCACATAAAAAAATATGTAGAAATAAACTCAAGGCGAATGTAAGTATAACTAACCACCAATAATAAATCTCGTCGCCGAGACACGTGCGTGACTTAGATGGAGCTTTAGCAAAACAAAACACGGTAAGATAAACTAGGGATAAGACAAGACAAACTGGAGGTGTTTGCTGGAGACGGAAACAGGCTTAGTGGGTGTGCTGAGTGCCGTGTGGTTACAGGATTATTTACACAGCTTCAGGATTTATTTCTACTTTTATTTTTTTAATCTATAAATACTTATTTGGCTAGCTCCGTGGCGCAGCGGTCAACACGCCAGCCTGCGACACGGGGTGCCCGGGTTGGATCCCCGGCCAGGTCAAGATGGAAAATTATCTTTTTCAGATTGGCCTGGGTCTTGGATGTATATCTATATATATGTATTTGTTATAAAATATAGTATCGTTGAGTTAGTATCCCATAACACAAGTCTCGAACTTACTTTGGAGCTAGCTCAATCTGTGTGATTTGTCCGTTTATATATTTAATTATATATTGGATTTTACCTTTTTTTTCCAGAGATAAATGGGGTTCCCTACGTGTATGCGAAACACTTTTCTTCGTAAGTTCGTACATCGCCAACCTTACACTAAAGCCTTCATAGATGTGACCCCCCTACAATTTAAAATCTGTTGTTAGAGGGGTCAGTTTTTTCTGCCCCAATCTGTACATTGTTTTATTAAATCACAAGTCAACAATTTTAATATAGTGTAGACCTACTGTACTAGACCTACTACTAGACTGAGCTGACTTATGACGCACGTGGAGCGGCAACAATTCGGTTTGGCCAAAACCGAAACTGTGGCCGAAATACTATTTTTCTGCCGAAACTAGAATCAAAATCGAACCTTCGGTCGGACTCGGTGGCTTAGTATAGTAAATAGGACGTACCTACTTAGTAAAATATGTGGTACAGGGTTGGTATTGGCACGGTACACTTTATGAACAGCGGAGAATTGGGTATGTTAACATTTTAAAGGCCATCTTTTATCTGAAAGACTACATTATTTTAAGAACCTGGTCTTGTCTTTATCGCGATTCATTAAAGTTTTCATTTAGAGACTAGATTAATAATTTTATTAAAGTGACGTCATTTTTTCGACCGCCCTTTGATGCGTTTCTATTTTATTTCGACAGTAAATTAATATTTTAAGTTATTTTATTTGATGTACATAATAACAAATATTACCTTTATACGAAAAGACTACATAAATAAGGTTTAACTGGGATTAGCAAAATATGTTATACCTTGCTTTTATATAAAACTTAAATGACGTCATAATACGCGAAATGTATTCTATTAAATATTTCAGTGATCCTTCATTTGTAAGATCTGTATATTGAAAATATTGTTACTTACGTGTATATCTCAAAATTATATTTAACCAGGTAAAGACAAATGCCTCCTTCAATAATTAATAAAAAGAAAAAAAAGTTAGCTTAACGAATTAAGAAGCTATCATAGTAAATAAGTGAAAATGTGAATGGGAAAATTAGTTTTTATATTTATTTGGTTACTGGCGGCTCGCCAGGGCTTTTAAGCTGTTTGTACGCAAAAACTACTCAATGGATTTTGATGCAACTTTACAATTGTATTCTTGACACATAGCTATTTTATATATATAACGGCGCGAGATTAAATAACTCACAAAATCATAATATTTTTAGAAGTTTGTGTTAAATTAATTTTGAGAGCGGGTAACACCGAATGGAGTTGTACATTAGGGTGGGTCGCTATTGTATGAGAAATTTTTTTTTTTGCTCAAATCATTTTGTAATAGCAATAAAAACGTGATCCACCTACTTTAATGAAAAAATTACGAAAATAAGACTTTCTAAGTATACTCCTTCTACCCGCGCATTGACTTGGAAAAACTGAAATTTTCAAATTTTTTCTGAATAGTTTGGGCCCCTATTTTTCATAATTTTAAAAGAAAGGCACTCGTATAACTTAAAGAAAAACACGGTTTAAGAATCACAAAATATAATTCAAAAGGAAAATTAAACATAATATTTAAAGAAAATCGGAAAATCTATCAATATACGCTAAAATCCTTCTTACTTTCAATATTAGGCATTTTCTTTCGAGAACGAATTTTGTTCTTTATCATAGCTTCTCTTGCTTTTTTATAGCAAAGCCGTAAAGACGCTTCTATCACTGTCTTTACAGCCCGCTCATCAACTTGAGTTTAACAGATAGTCGCAGAAAAAGGACTTCATCATTACCACCTGATTCCACTAGGAAATGAAGCGTATCATCCGAAACATTGCTCAATATAGAAGGCTGGGAATAACTTTGCTGCCAGTCAATCAAATTGATGTATGATGATGCGTTTATATTAATCTTAGGCACTTTGAGGACCCGAATTTGACTCGAATCATATGCGACCCTTACTTTTAAAATGCGTCGAGCGGCAAGTTCTCTCATGTGTTTCTGTTATTCGGATAGCATAGACAAAAGTAGGTTCTCAGGGTGTGAAAACAAGGCATTGCGCATGATAACAGGATCAATGACCCTATTTAGTTCTTGTGGTAGATATTTAGAATAAAATACCAGTTTCCAGAAGTGTCTTGTCTTGTCCCATCTTTGCATGTCGGATGTACTTTAATTTCGAACCAAATGGGAAGAAACTTTTACTACAAAAGTAGCGAGTTGCTTTAGTTCGTTGGAAGGTCTGTCTGTTGAAAGATATAAGCGCAAGATCTTATTGGCCTTTGTTAGCCACCTGCGATGCGACATTTTTCCTGGGGAGCGATGGGACAAATCAGGGGAGCAAGTGTCACTCATTACGGCAGATGTAATATCATAAAGGTAACGTTGATCAGAGCTTAGGTCTTTAACTTTTGAAATATTTGGTAGCACACATTCTATCTTTTCAAATATGACAATAGTGTTTTTCACAGTCATCCATTAATTTTCCGATAGCTCCTGAATAAGTAGAAGGTCCTGTTGTGTTACCATCAAGTTGTGCAAATAAATGTCTTAAGGGCAGTTCGTTCATATCCAAAAGGCATATAATCCATTGAAGTGGTCGATGTTACCGTTTTTCTTACAGCCATAATGTCCCGTATTTACCAGTGTTTGTCACTGTTCCGTCACAACCTAGACCTAACCTAGCTTAAGTATCATGTAAAGACTTTTTCTGCTGATCGCTGATTGTTTGATAAATAGCCAACTCCAACCCTTTGGTGGTTCCGTGGCTTGGGACAGCATATCCGACATAAAGAGATCTCGGTTCTTTGATGATTAAGATGTGTTCTTCAACGTTTGTAATGATATAGTTTTCAACCTTTAGCAACAATTTTGAGGTACTTATCTATTCGCCCATTAAAATACAAGGCAGGAATAGTGTCAAATTGGTCATGAACTAGGGTTTCTCGTCGTAATTTTTGTCTGGCCCGTCGTAATCTTGACTTATCGATGACTTCGTTATCTATTTTAACATCTTGCAATACTGCAGAAGCGAAAGCAGCAGCTGCTTTATCGGATATCCCGTATCGGTCACAAACAGTTAATAAATTCGACCGAACCTGGAAATAATTAGGCGTACCAAAACAATTACACGCGTGACCGCGATTTTGCATCACCTCTTCTCTTCACCCCCCACACACCTCACCAGATTATTCTAAGATTTTGATTTTAGTATTGTTATTTGTGATGTGAGTCGTTTTAAACATCGTTTTATGACATTTAGTTTTATAGATAAACATTCAAACATAGGAACCGATTTTTGCCTTTATATTAAAATTCAAATTTAATGCGCGGGTAATAAAAGCCATATTAGAAAAAAAATAAAAATACTAGTTTTTAAGTCTCTAACAAGGTCACGTTTTCATTACTATTACAAATCAAAATTCAGAAAAAAAAATTTCGACCCACCCTATTGTACATGTCATTGCGAGTAGACGTCAACGTCATTCTTGGCTGGACGTTCATGGTGGTTACACGACATTACATGTGCAAACCCATTGGCTCTCTAATCGCAGTTTTTTTTTGTAATCCGTTATTATTAATTTAGTTCAAGTTGTGTGTTAATTAAAACAGTGATTAGACTAAGTGTCCGTGTACTTATTTTTGTGTTTTCCTGGGATATAACGCCCATGATGGACTCCGGTGTTGGCAAGAGTTTAGACGAGCAACCCGAGATGAACTCCCGGCTTCCCGACGTCCCGTTATATATATGTTCAATTAAAAGCTGTGCTCCGCTACAATATGCACCTGTTCAAGATGTCAGACAATACGATATGCACATATACACCGTGTCAGAATCATAATGCTCAAAGTTAGAAAACAGTTTAAATATTAAACCTAGACTATCAAAACAGAAACACGTCTCAAATACTACTTTCAAGTAAACCGAACACAAAGGCTTTTACATATTTACATTTATATCAAAAACGGAAAATATTTATTGAACAGAACGGTCGGGGTGCAACAAAGAAAGAAAAATAAAATAATAAAAATACTAAGGTTATTTCGTGCAGTCGCAGCGAAATGGCTGGAAGTGGCAGACGGGCGGGTTGAACGTCGCGTTTACCTGTCACGTTTGAATCGTTTCGCTTTGATTTATAGTATCACGTATTTATTCCTTACGGTGTAGACATAGCCAAGGTTTATAAGACCTTAAGGCCACGTTTAGCATGTTGGTGGGCATTAGGTGAAAAACGAAATCAAAATAGGGTTGCTAGCCGCATCGCCTATTGCATGGTTCTTCAGATTTCACCCATTTCCTCGATCGGTTTTTACGATCAGCGCGGGAAGAGAAGCAGCTGGTACATTCTACGTTTTTAGGATTTCGTACCCAAAGGGTAAAAACGGGACCTTATTAATATCGCTCCGCTGTCCGTCTGTCTGTATGTTTGTCCGTCTGTCACCAGCTGTATCTCATGAACCGTGATAGTTAGAAAGTTGAAATTTTCACAGATGATTTATTTCTGTTGCCGCTATAACAACAAATACTAAAAAATTTAATAAAATAAATAATTAAGGGGGCTCCCATACAAACGTGATTTTTTTGCTTGTTTTTGCTTGATATTAATAACGGCAACAGATAAACGCTTGAAATGTTTACAGAATATTTAAATATATATTCAGTTTTAAAATAAATAATTTAATGTAAATAAAATTAATATTAAAGGGGGGCTCCCATACAACAGACATGACTTTTTTGCCGTTTTTATAGACAACGGTACGGAACCCTTCGTGCGCGAGTCCGACTTGCACTTGGCCGGTATTTTTCTTTTTTCCCAGACCAGCATAGAAGATTGATTTATATCATTTAACATACCTATGTAAATCATCGCGATACATGTAAATAGGTGTATATGGACTTGGTTGATATACGTATGTGAGGGCTCGACTATCCCGGCGCTCTAGCCGAGTTCCCACATGTAAGGAAGTTAGGGAGAACACAAGACTCGACATACAGAACACATAGAGAATAACTTTATTACAACTTCACTTTAATAATTAATAACAGAGACTGTTATGCTCCAAGAGATGGTAGTAGACTAAAAGATATATATATATATATATATATATATATAAAAGATATATACTGTAGACTCAAAGATGTTAGTAGACTGAAAGATGGTAGCAGACTGAAAAATGAGTGATGAGAGAGAAAGAAAGTAATCTAAAAATGGAATGGAATGGAATGAAATTTGAAATAAAAATTAAATTTGATTTAAAATAAGGAATGAAAAATGGACAGGATGAGAGTAATGAGGTTGGACGAGATGCATCGTTGAGTTAGTATCCCATAACACAAGTCTCGAACTTACTTTGGGGTTAGCTCAATCTGTGTGATTTGTCCGTATTTATTTATTTATTAGCGCTTACGCATGTCGTGCGCGGTCCTTACTGGGATGAGTGAGTTAGAGAAAACAGCATCAAAATCATCAATTCATTCTATGTAAGTATTTAATGAATAATATTTTTTTCTTAATTTTGCCCGAGTTAAAAAAAAGGAGGAGATTAACAAATAGCGCGTATTTCTTAGTGTTTGTTACCTCAGAACTCCGTCATTAATTAACCGATTTCAAAAAATCTTTTATTTTTTTGTTTGAAAAGGTACCTATGCTTTTAAGTTCGTCCCATTTAATTTCATTACAATCGGTTCGGTAGTTTGATTCTAGTTTTTTTTTATATATAAAAGATATAAAATATTTAATTCACTAGCAACCCGCCCGGCTTCGCCTGGGTGCAATGTAGATGCATATAAACCTACCTCTTGAATCACTCTATATTACAAAAACCTCATCAAAATACGTAGCGTAGTTTTTAAAATCTA
The DNA here is from genome assembly GCA_947532085.1 of Elegia similella. Classification (NCBI taxonomy): domain Eukaryota; kingdom Metazoa; phylum Arthropoda; class Insecta; order Lepidoptera; family Pyralidae; genus Elegia; species Elegia similella. The sequence goes on from OX383939.1 coordinate 3,100,986, forward strand.
TCATACATCGGGACAGACAGACAGCGGGAAGCGACTTTGTTTTATACTATGTAGTGATATGATAGGAATTAAATTACGTTTGGTGAATGGTATAGCATACTTTTAAAATGGCGACTCAGACTTCAAAACGGAAGGGCTAACGATGCATCCGGGAAAATTTTGAACGTACGAATGACTGATTTTTGTGTGAAAAATCGCTCGTCTTGTGAAATCACCCGTTCAACAAGACTTCATGGTTGTCTGTAAAGTCGGTTTATGGATGACTAGCTTGCGCCCGCGGCTCCGCCCGCGTCAATGTCGATACCTCGGGTATGGTACATTTTCCCGGTATAAAAGGCAGCCTATGTCCTTCTCCGTACTCCAGAGAACTTGTATGTAAAATTTCATGATGATCGGTTCAGTAGTTACGACGTGAAAGCGTAACAAACAAACAAATAAACAAACAAACTCACTTTCGCATTTATAATATTACTAACTTTCGCCCGCGGCTCCGCCCGCGTCAATGTCGATCCCTCGGGAAAAGTACTTTTTCTAGGATGAAAGGTAGCCTATGTCCTTCTCCGTACTCCAGAGAACTTGTATGCAAACTTTCATGATGATCGGTTCAGTAGTAACGGCGTGAAATCGTAACAAACAAACAAACAAACAAACTCACTTTCGCATTTATAATATTAGTAAGGATAAGGATAAGGATATTATATTATATAGTAAGGATAATAGTAAGGATAATTTACGTGACAACGTTTGAGGAGAGATGCGTCACAAGCCGATTGCTTAGGTCGATCGTGCCTCTCTATCGCTTGTTCCGCGCTCTCGCTTGCACACGGAAGATAACGAACAGTAACTGCCTCCGTGGTCCAGTGGTTAAGGCGTTTGCCTGTAGACTCGGGGGTCGTGGGTTCAATTCCAACGGAAAACATACTTTGATTAGTTGTTTCCAGTTTGGTTAGGATATTGCAGGCTTGAATCTCCTGATTGTCTGATAATAGAAATAATTCCGTGCTTCGGAATGCACGTTAAGCGTTGGTCCCGGCTGCCATCTGGTAGTCGTTAGAGGAACCAATTTAGGGGCCTAGAGGTGGTTCCGAAGAACTCTGAAATCAGGGTGTGCATGGTCAATTGACCGTGACAACTACTCGAAATGATGATGATGTCGGAAGCTGACACTTTTTCATGCGTACAGTCGGCAATCACCGATTTATTAGACGTTATAAAATCAAAAGAAAAGACTGCTCTTTAAAAAAAAATATAGCCTATGACACTCATTTCATCATCATTGATTCTTTGTTCCATGGAAGGATATTGCCATACTCCATACTTGACAGGCGGTTTGGAGATCACAGTTTTTTTTGGCTTTTTACGCTTCCGACGCTGCAGCCCATCGGAATCATTTAAAGCTGGAAAGGATAGGAATTTGTTGGATCTGGGAAGGGAATGACGGTATTGGGATACTACTAACTCGGAGGAAAGGCTGGAAAAGTAAGTACATAGCAGCTGCCAATCCTGCAACCACCAGGCAGGAGAATGACACACCTGACCATTGACACTCATCATCATCATCATCATCAGGTCCTTTTTAGTCTCCACTACAGGAGCACGACCCTCTCTGTACTACTAGGGCCATACTTGGCAAGAGCAGCCAGAGGACTAGGCCTACACTCTCCACGCTAGCCAGACGGCTTGGAGAGGTCTCTTAAATGTTTATAAGCTTTGTTTAGCTTGTATTTCCTAAGTCACCTTCTACGACATCCACGGGAAGACTTGGAGTGGTCCTATTCTACTCTGCCGGAAACCACACGGCTAATAATTGACACTCAATTTGTAAGAATTTTAACAAAAGTTGGTATACTAAATAGTTGAGGATCTATGTACTAAAGTCTAATAAAGAGTATCTATTTACTTAACTGGTTATTACCAGTCATTAAAACTTGAAGGATCCGACCCTCAATGAAGATTCAAAGACGACACTAGCTACATATTTTACAACTAACTTCTTGCGTGAAGAAACTTAATTTTCTTGCTTGAGTTTTCTTAAAAATCTTGTGAAAAAATAGAAAACTCATCGAAGTTGGTAGTGGACATCTTTTAAATACAGAATTAGTTGTAGAATTAAGCTGCTGTGGAAGTTTTGTAACTACTTTTTCTTGCCACTGGAAGAACTTTACTATGGTCGACGACCTATGTAGCTCAGTTATGCCTTAAGTGCCTTTAAATCGCATGGCCCCGGGTTCAATTCCCGCCCAGGTTTCAGTACAAAAACACGGATTTACTCACGTTTATTCATATCAGCAATGAAACGAAATTAAAAATATTGCCGTTATGCCCATCCTACATTGAAATCCTTATCCTTACTAACATTATAAATGCGAAAGTGAGTTTGTTTGTTTGTTTGTTACGCTTTGACGCCGTAACTACTGAACCGATCTTCATGAAATTTTGCATACAAGTACTCTGGAGTACGGAGAAGGACATAGGCTACCATTTATCCCGGGAAAAAGTACTCTTCCCGAGGGATCGACATTGACGCGGGCAGAGCCGCGGGCGAAAGCTAGTCTAAAATAAATATATTACTCCCCCAACACTTGTTTATAGTGCTAAACAGCTGTATATCACGGCCACGGCTGACCACAACGCGGCGACCACTCATGAAACATGATCATTAGTGTTGCTTTTATGTTATTTAGAGCATTCTGTTTATTTCACAGTGCAAATAACAGCATTTTCATTGTATGCACGAGCTATTTACCCTCCAACCAAAAACGAGGTTTTTGATTTAGCTAGCCGCAAAGTTCGAGACTTGCGTTATATACGGGGTGAAATTGAATTCATTAGCAAACCTTTAAAAAGTGACTCAGACCATGAATCGGAACAACTTTCATTACGGGACCAACTTCGAAATCGTGAAAATATTATCTACTCTTTCATACAAAAGTGGAATCATTATCATCATAAGGTCCTTTTTAGTCTTCACTACAGGAGCACGACCCTCTCTGTGCTACTAGAGCCATACTTGGCCAGAGCAGCCAGAGGATTTAGCCTACACTCTCCACGCTGGCCTCCAGACGGGTTGGAGAGGTTTTACAGATGTTTATGAGCTTTGTTTAGCTTGTATTTCCTAAGTCGCCTTCTACGACATCCACGGGAAGACTTGGAGTGGTCCTATTCTACTCTGCCGGATACCAAACGGCTAAAAAAAAGTGGAATATCTTGGCCTAAATCTATGTTAGAGCTGTTTTTTTTTTTGCAATTTCGGCGTTGGTCCCATAATGAAAGTTGTTCAGATTGGTGGTCTGAGTCACTCCTGAAAAGTTTGCTAATGAATTAAATTTTTCTATACAGGTTAGGATACTAATTGAACGATACTATATTTTGGAACAAATATAAATAAACAACCAAAGACCCAGGTCAATCTGAAAAAGATCATCTTCCATCTTGACCTGACCGGGGATTGAACCCGGGAGCTTACGATTGGCAGCCTGACATGATGCCACTAGGCCACAGAGCTCGTCGACTTTCGTCGAGGATTGTTATAAGCCTGATACTTAGATTACTTTTATCACTTTCTGCCCAAAACGAGTGTAATGTTTTGTAGGTGAATGTATGTAGCTAAAAAGATAAGGAAAAAGATAAAGGAAAGTGTTGTAGTGCCTGTTTCCACGGTGCGTGGTACGATAGTCAAATTGCTCAAGACATAAACTTTTATTTTATGATTTTTATATGAAATGTAAAGGTGGGACTCGCCGATGCTAGCTCGGTGGATACGGCTGCATGCAGTTGTGTAGACATCGTGCTGGCAGCGGTTGGTACTATTTTTTATGTGTTGTTTGCTGTGTATGTTATCTATGTCTTGTGTTACTAACTTTAGTTTTAAGGCCAATTATTACTAACATTTATTATGGATCAAGTTATCTGAAATAAATTTATTATTATTATTATGTAAAAATAAATTTCTACTTTTCGTTTGTCTCGCTTAAACTCGAGAACGGCTGGGCCGATTAAGCTGATTTTGAAATGTTTGTCGTAGTCCAGGGAAGATTCAAAAGGTGAGAATTAACGACAAGAAACCAAAGTTCGCCGGCACAGCTAGTTTACAATAAAAATCCCAGTGCAAACCGCACATGGTGCTTAGGACGCTAAGTTCACAGTAATACGAGTAAATCTTGCGAGGTCTACAACTCACAGATCCAATAATACAAATTGCACTTATGGCGAGCTCCGTGGCGCAGTGGTTAACACGCCAGCCTGCGACACGAGACTCCCGGGTTCGAACCACGGTCAGGTCAAGATGGAAAATTATCTTTTTCAGATTGGTCTTGGATGTTTATATATATATATATATATATATATATATATATATATATATATATATATATATATCTCCACTCGACATTTGTTGATCGACCGTCTCGTGGCATCAGTTAATTGTTGATCAGTTGGCAATTGTTGATCAGGACAGCATTTATTGATCTAATGCTGGATTTTGCGTACATTGTGAGCAATCCGATCTCAGATTAGATCAATAATTGCCAGCCCTCTATCGGCAGAAAATTGAACTTTTTTATACAATTCCACTCCGTCAATTATTGATCTGATTCAAATGGGCCAATGAGAGGCTTCCTGCTCTACGATTGGCTGAGTCCATTGTGCGCTGTTGCCACTTCGCTCTAGATCGCATCACAACTGTTAGCTAAACAGCTGTGATGGAACGACCTGTCATCTATTCTGTAGTTACCTATTTATTAGGATTATAGAATGCAAGCAGTGCCAGCGACTCCGTTCGCGTACATTACTAATTAATTATGTTATGTTTGTATGGAGGCAATAAGTTATGAGCTTCGGGGCGAGGGCGCAGCCCGAACCGATCGGAGTGTCGAGGGCAAAGCCGACTCCCCCCCCCTTCCACTCCCCCACGTGTGCTGCAGTGAGGCAGCAGGCCGAACTTCCAAAGACTTGGGCCGCGAGCCCGCAGGCCGAGCTCAGAGCGGAGCCCGAGCCGCTGAGGATTCAGCACGACCCCCCCCCCCCCAAGTGTGCTGCAATGAGGCCGCAGGCCAACCTGCCAGACACTTGTGCCGCAAGGCCGCAGACCGAGCTCCAAGGCGAGGGCATAGCCTGAGCCGATGGGGATTCAGAACGACCCTCCACCCCCGCTCCCCCCCCCCCCCATGGTGCTGCATTTAGGCCGCCGGCTGAACTGTCGAACACTTGGGCCGCGAGGCCGCAGACTGAGCTCCGAGGCGAGGGGACAGCCTGAGCTGTTGAGGATTTAGCACGACCCCCCCCCCCTCCCCCCACTCCCCCAAGTGTGATGCATTGAGGCCGCAGGCCGAACTGCCAAAGACTTGGGCCGCGTGGCCGCAGACCGAGTTCCAAGGCGAGGGCATAGCCTGAGCCGTTGAGGATTCAGCCCGACGCCCCCCCCCCTCCCCCAAGTCTGCTGCAGTGAGGCCGCAGGCCTAACTGCCAAAGACTTGGGCCGCGAGCCCGCAGGCCGAGCTAAGAGCGGAGCCCGAGCCGCTGAGGATTCAGCACGACCCCCCCTCCCTCCCCCTTTCCCCTAAGTGTGCTGCAATGAGACCGCAGGTCGAACTGCCGAACACTTGGGCCGCGAGGCCGCAGACCGAGCTCCAAGGCGAGGGCATAGCCTGAGCTGTTGAGGATTCAGCACGACCCCCCCCCCCCCCGCTCCCCCCCGATGGTGCTGCATTTAGGCCGCCGGCCGAACTGTCGAACACTTGGACCGCGAGGCCGCAGACTGAGCTCCAAGGCGAGGGGACAGCCTGAGCCACTGAGGATTCAGAAATCCCCCCCCATTCCCCTAAGTGTGCTGCAATGAGACCGCAGGTCGAACTGCCGAACACTTGGGCCGCGAGGCTGCAGACCGAGCTCCAAGGCTAGGGCATAGCCTGAGCCTTTAAGGATTCAGGACAACCGCCAATGATTATGGCAGGTGTCCGGCCCTTTGCAATAACCCAACACAAGTCCAACCACATTTCAATAACATAACCCAGTAATTTCTCTTTAAAATGCAATAGTTTCTCCTCCGGCCAAGACCTGTTTAAGAACATATTATATATTACTATTTCCAGGAACGGGTTCTGGCTGGAGACACACATTACATCAACTTCTCCAAAGGGCCTTTAAGTGTTGGATCTATATTCCCACGCAAGCTCATTCAGCTCATTCTCAAAGGACCGGGGCATGTCCCATGACTTAAAAAGAGATACAAATAATAATAATAAAATTCATACAGAAATAGACATTTCCTTTTTATTTTCATTTGCACTTGGCCTTGGTCATGGGTAAAAATTGGAAAAGAAAAACATAAAAAAGAGCTCGAAATAATAATAATAAAGTTTACAGAGGACATACAATGACTTGGAAAGTTTAGTAAATAAAGTATAGCATATACGAGAAATTCTTGTATATAACAATCTAGTATAGATGTATGTTCGGGATAAACTCCAAAACTACAAATTTTTTAGATTTTGAACAAACTTTATAACTATCTGTAATTTGGTCCAAATTAAAAGATAAGATTGTTTTAAAGAGTGTTTATCTTATAGCGAAACAATGTTCGTCGGGACAGCTAGTAATAATAATAAATCTGTAAGGGTTGGTCATGGCGTAAGTTACTTGGTTTTCAGAGATATTGTGTTTATAAGCTCTATACATGATACTGAAACTAAATTGACGATTTTTAGTATCACGTCTTTTGCCCTTGCAGGGTAGACAGAGCCTAAGTTTTAAGACCTGAAGGCCACGTTTAGCATGTTGTTTGGCATTAGGTGGAAAACGGAATCAAATTAGTTGTCAAATGAGTCATGGGTTGCTAGCCGCAACGCCTATTAACATGATTCTGCAGATTTTATCCCAATCCCTTGATCGGCTTACGATCTGCGACGATTTATGTATGACATGTAGCAAAATTTGCAACATATGAATTCTCTTCGCTTTAAACTCAACACTTCCTAAGTAAGAGGCCGGTAAAGGTGGATCAACAATTAATGCGGATTTTAGCCTGATCAACAATGGAGGTAAGAAGTGTCATCCTCAACTGCCTATCCGGTAGTCGAAGTAATGGCATTGGGTACGCGCACCCGCCCGCCCGAGCTGCGTCTTGCTTTACCAGTGTTAGTAGTATCCCAATACCTTTATTCCTTTCCTTAATCCAACAAATTCCTATCCTTCTCCAGCTTAAAATTGCTTTCGATGGGCAGCAGCGTCAGACGCACAAGAAGCCAAAGAAACTGCGCTCGCCATCTCGCCTGCCAAGCATGGTGAGTATGGCAATACACTCTCATGGAACGAATAAGTATCCTTGGGAGAAGTCTTGCAATGGACTATTTGCTGTTGTATTGATGAATGATGATGATGAACAATGGCCGAAAGGAGGACAACACAGGAAAGGCTACTTCTGAATTTAGTATTTTTTGTTATAGTGGCAACAGAAATACATCATCTGTGAAAATTTCAACTGTCTAACTATCACGGTTCATGAGATACAAGATAAAGTATTATGAATAATACGCTTATTATTGCACGTTGCACAGGTGAACAAAGTTGCAGCAATATCGGTTCTGTGAAAGCTGACTTCCTAGTGACAGCAACATCAAATACATTGTCATTTGTTATAATATCTGTATGACTATAGAAAAAAAACGGGCAAGTGCGAGTCGGACGCGCACTAAGGGTTCCGTACCATTATCTATAAAAATGGCAAAAAAAGTATCTCTGTTGTATGGGAGCCCCCCTTAAATATAAATTTTATATCAATTTAATTATTTATTTTTGAAATTAATATATAATTAAATATTCTGTGAATATTTCAACGTCTACATATTGCCAGTATCAACATCGAGCAATAATGAGCAAAAAAAAACACGTTTGTTGTATAGGAACCACATTAAAAATTTATTTTTTTCTGAATTTTTTTTGTTATAGTGGCAACAGAAATACATCATTTGTAAAAATTTCAACTGGCTAACTATCACGATTCATGAGAAACAGTCTGGTAACAGACGGACGGACGGACAGACGGACGGACAGCGGAGCCATATTAATTGGGTCCCGTTTTTAACCTTTAATAACGGAACCCTAAAAAGTATACATATCCAATTACATAATATTTGGACCGACTGTTCAATTCTGTCATTCGAAAAAATCATCAGAGAAATGTGATGACGCGTTGATGTATTTTCTATGAACTTGCGTCTGCGACAGGTACCTGACTGTACATCGAAATGTTTATCTACCAAGTTTCATTTAATGAACTTATTTGTTTAACAGTTATGGATAAACATACATACATACATGTATACAAAAAAATCTAAAATTCGTCAATTTAGTTTCATGTCATAGAGCTTATAAACACGATATCTCGAAAAAAAAAGTAACTTAGTCCATGATCGACCCTTACAGATTTATCATCAGTAGTTATATAATAGCTATAGGATTATAGGTAGGTACTCACTTTAATCTTACCAGTACTAACAATACTACCATAAAGGTATTAAAGTGTCATCATTAGTTCGTAATTGTAGTAAATATGTGTTTAACTTCGTCAATTAATTGTTGCGACCTGTCTTAGGTAGCTTGTTTTAGATTTTCCTTTAATTAAATGATTGATTACTCGTGTTATCTATCATTCATTGTTCATACCATAGGTAGGAAGGTAGCATTGATACACAGTCCTCATAGAAAAAAAACACTTGCATACTTTGTAAATAGTAGTAAATCAATACATACAATATGTAAAGAAAACCCTGTCCGATCCTTAAAGGGGTTCTCGATCCTAATGCAGCCCGTTGATATGAACAGCTTTTCAACTATGGGACCAATGAATGCCGTGACAGTCGTTAGCGAGTTCATACTTTACTCCTAATTAAACAAATCATCGTTAGAAAGAGAATTTACATGTAGCAAAATTTAAACTCTACACTTCCTAAGTAAGAGGCTGGTAAAGGAGGATCAATATTTAATGCGGATTTCAGCCTGATCAACAATGGAGGTAAGAGTTGTCGTTCTCAACTGCCTATCCAGTAGTCGAAGTAATGGCATCGGGAACGCGCACCCGGCCGCCCGTGCTGCATCTTGCTTTATCAATGTTAGTAGTATCCCAATTCCTTTATTCCCTTCCTAATCCAACAAATTCCTATCCTTCTCCAGCTTAAAATTACTTCCGATGGGCAGCAGCGTCGGACGCACAAGAAGTTTTTTGTTTGTCACATTTTAACCATGTTTCATGTAAATTAATAAATCATTTCATTTCATTTCAAGCCAAAGAAATTGCGCTCGCCATCTCGCCTGCCAATCATGGTGAGTATGGTAATATCCTTCCATGGAACGAATAAGTATCCTTTGAAGAGGCCTTTGTCCAGCAATGCACTATTTGCTGCTGTATTGATAAATGATGATGATGAACAATGGCCGAAATGAGGACAACACAGGAACGGCTACTTCTGATTTTAATATTTATTTTGTTATAGCGGCAACAGAAATATATCATCTGTGAAAATTTCAACTATCTAACTATCACGGTACATCAGATACAGCCTGTTGACAAACGTACGGATGGACGGACAGACAGACGGACGGATAGCGGAGCCATATTAATCGTTCGATACACTTCGATTTTGCAAAGAAAATATTTTTTAACTATTTCTCTTTAGCCATGTCAAGAAAGAGATTAAATCTTTTGCAATTTTAAAAGCAGCAAAAAGATTGGGAATGATTAGATCCCAAAAATTTCAGACAAGACTTAATGCTGATCGAGAACATCAGGCTGCATCTCGCTCAGCAGAATCCTCTTCGACTTGCGAAGTACATCTGAGCGCTGATCGTGAGCGTCATACGTCATCTCGCGATTCAGAAATTTACATAATTCGAGAATCACGCCTGAGTTCTCAACGTATTAACACGTCTACGTCTAGGTATCTAGAGACCAGTGATGAACGTGATGTGCGATTGACTTCTTGCCGTAGGTATATGCACAACCACGTCTAGGTCTCAGTTGCGATCCACGTTCCTCACTTGTTTTAGAGTGCACTACAGAGTACTGATCATGAACGTCAGTCCACGCGAACGAAGTCGCAGGCATCAGCTAGCAATCAAATATAACACGCCTACAGAATATACTATATACCTATTTATTTTAGATGGATTGTTCGCAAAGATTCCCTTTTATCACAGCATAGATAATAGATAGTGTTATATATTATCTATGAATGGATTGTTAGCAAAGATCGCCTTTTATGACAGCATACGGCGTGATTCCCGTTGTACGTAAATTTCTGAATCAAATATAATTTGTCTCGCAGAGAAACACCGAGCATAGCCCTCTCCATTGCTCTTTGAGCGACCTTCTCTTGAGTGATCTTGGAATCTAATGATTCCCAATCTTTTTGCTGCTTTTAAAATTGCAAAATATTTGATCTCTTTCTTGACATGGCTAAAGAGAAATAGTTACAAAAATATTTTCTTTGCAAAATCGAAGTGTATCGAACGATTAATATGGCTCCGCTTTCCATCCGTCTATCCGTCCGTGTATCGCCGTGCTGTATCTCATGAACCGTGATAGTTAGACAGTTGAAATTTTCACAGATGATGTATTTTTGTTGTTGCTGTAACAAAAAAATACTAAAATCAGAAGTAGCCTTTCCTGTGTTGTCCTCCTTTCGGCTATTGTTCATTATCATCATTCATCAATACAGCAGCAAATAGTCTATTGCTGGATGAAGGCCTCTCCCAAGGATACTTATTCGTTCAATGGGAGGATATTGGCATACTCACCATGCTTGGCAGACGAGATTGCGAGCACAGTTTCTTTGGCTTCTTGTGCGTCCGACGCTGCTACCCAACGGAAGTAATTTTTAGCTGGGGAAGGATACGAATTTATTGGATTAAGGAAGGATATAAAGGTATTGGGATACTACTAACACTGGTAAAGCAAGAAGCAGCTCGGGCGGCCGGGTGCGCGTACCCGATGCCATTACTTCAACTACCGGATATACAGTTGAGGATGACACCGCTTGCCTCCATTGTTGATCAGGCTGAAATCCGCATTAATTTTTGATCCACCTGTACCGGCCTCTTACTTAGGAAATGTTCAGTTTAAAGCAAAGAGAATTCATATGTTGCAAATTTTGCTACATATGAATTCTATTCCTAACGATGCTATGTTTAATTTGGAGTAAAGTATGTAACTCGCCAACGACTGTCTCGGCATTCATTGGTCCCATAGTTGAAAAGTTGTTCATATCAACGGGCTGAATTATGATCGAGAATCCCTTCAAGGATCGGACACTTTTATTTATAAAGTATGCAAGTGTTTTTTTTTCTATGAGGATTGGGTTTGATACCCACCTTCCTACCTATGGAACGAAGGATGAATGATAGATAACACGAGTAATCAATCATTTAATTAAAGGGAAATCTAAAACAAGCTACCTAAGACAGGTAGGTCATAACAATTACTTAATTAACGAAGTAAAACACATTATTTACTACAATTACGAAGTAATGAAGTCACTTTAATACCTTTTTGTGGTAAGATTAAAGTACCTACCTATAATCCTATAACTATTATATCACTACTAATAAATAACCTGTAAGGGTCGGTCATGGAGTAAGTTACTTTGTTTTCAGAGATATCGTGTTTATAAGCTTTATACATGACACTGAAACTAAATTGACGATTTTTAGATTTTTTTTTGTATGCATCTATCTATGTTCCTCCATAACTCTTTAACGAATTCAGTTCATTATATGAATATTGGTAGATACATATTTTGACGTACACTCAGATACTTGTCGCAGACGCAAGTTTATAGAAAACTAGCTATCGCCCGCGGCTCCACCCGCGTTAATGTCGATCCCTCGGGAATAGTACTTTTCCCGGGATAAAAAGTAGCCTATGTCCTTCTCCGTACTCCAGAGAACTTGTGTGCAAAATTTCATGATGATCGGTTCAGTAGTTACGGCGTGAAAGCGTAACAAACAAACAAATAAACAAACAAACTCACTTTCGCATTTATAATATAAGTAAGGATAAGGATACATCAATGCGTCATTACATCTCTCTGATGACTTTTTCAAATGGCAGAATTGAACAGTCGGTCCTAATATGATGTTATTGATATGTACCCTTTTAAGGGTTCCGTACCCAAAGAGTAAAAACAGGACCCTATTAATATGGCTCCGTAGCCCGTCTGTCTGTCTGCCGTCCGTCCGTCTGTTACCAGACTGTATCTCATGAACCGTGATAGTTAGCCAGTGTGAAATTTTTACAGACGATGTATATCTGTTGCCGCTATAACAAAAAAAAAAACCGATCAAGTGCGACTCAGACTCGCACACGTAGGGTTCCGTACCGTTATCTATAATAAGCTAAAATTTAATTATTTAAAATATTTTTATTATATGTTGTAAATAAATATTAACACTTTTCGCAATTTTTTTTTTACTTGTGCTTTACGACGTTGCTTTGCACCAAATTTTAAGATTCTGAGTTCACGGGAAGTACCCTATAGATTTTGATTCCCTTACGAATGTTGAAAATTTGCGGCATTAATATTTAATAATATAATGATTACATGATGTTACAAAAAATGTATACTTTTCGCAATTTTTTCTTTATCTGTGCTTTATGATGTTGCTTGATACCAAATTCCAAGATTCTGAGTTCACGGGAAGTACCCTGTAGGTTTTGATTCCCTTGCGAGTTCGAAAAACACGAAAATTTGCGGCATAAGCGGCTGTATCTTTTGATTGCGTTGGCTTAGAAGTTAGATTTTTTTACAGCTTCAAGGGACAGTAGACTTGAGTATTTGGTATGAATTCTAGCTTGATACCTCAACGCGTTCGTGAGGAAAAGGGGCTTGACAGAGCGACAGACAGACGGACAACCTAGTGATCCTATAAGGGTTCCTTTTAACCTTTTGAGGTACGGAACCCTAAAAATACTAAAATCGGAATAAAATAAATATTTAAGGTGGCTCCCATACAACAAACGTGATTTTTTTGCTCGGTTTTGCTTGATATTGATAACGGCAATATGTTGAGGCTTGAAATATTTACGGATTATTAAGTTATATATTCACTTTAAAAATAAATAATTAAATTAATATAAACTTAATATTTAAGGCGGCTCCCAAACAACAGACATTTTTTTTACCGTTTTTATAGATAATGGTATGGAACCCTTAGTGCACGAGTCCGACTCGCACTTGGCCGGTTTCTTCCTATAGTCATACAGATATTATAACAAATGACAATGTATTTGATGTTTCTATACTATCACCAGGTAGTCAGCTTTCACAGAACCGACATTGCTGCAACTTTGTTCACCTGTGCAATGTGCAATAATAAACGTATTATTCATATAGTCTTCGCCTCACTCACCTCATCGGGAGGGGGGAGTCATACTGAATCCTCAACGGTTCGGGGTTCACCCTCACCTTGGAGCTCGGCCTTCAGTCCCAAGTGTCCGGCAGTTCGGCCTGCGGCCTCACTGCAGCTCACTTGGTCGTGGGGGGTGGGGAGTTAGGAGGAAGGGGTCGTGCTGAATCCTCAACGGCTCGGTCTTCGCATTCGCCTTGGAGCTCGGCCTGCGGCCTGGCGGCCCTAGTGTTCGGCAGTTCGGCCTGTGACCTCACTGCAGCACACTTAGGAGAGGGGGGGGGGTCGTGGATCGTGCTGAATTCTCAACGGCTCGGGGCTCACTCTCACCTTGGAGCTTGGCCTACAGACTCGCGGCCCAAGTGTTCGGCAGTTCGGCTTGCAGCCTCAGCACACTTGGGCGGGGGGTTGCTGAATCCTCGATGGCTCAGGCTTCGCATTCGCCTTGGGGCTCGGTCTACGGCCTCACGGCCCTAGTGTTCAGCAGTTCGGCCTGCGGCGGCACTGCAGCACACTTGGGGTAGAAGGGGGGTCGTGCTGAATCCTCAACGGCTCGGCCTTTGCCCTCGCCTTCAAACCATTTTACCCTTCGTGGCTTTAGGGTTGAATTTGGCCCAGTTTCCCCTACATAATCTTTTTTAATTGTAATCGAGAACTTATACACCTTTTTGCATACTTCCAAGTGTAGAAAGTACTGTAGCGTTATTAAATAAATAAATAGAAATGTGAAAATTTCCATACAAACTTCCCCCCTGTTTTATCCGTTCAGGGGGAAGTTTGTATGGAAATTTTCTAAATGAAGACAGATGAATATAAAAGGAAAATAAGTTCTTACATACTTATGTCGTCCGTCTCCTAAACAAAAATACGAAATTTTATTTCCTTAAAAACACGTCATCCAACGAAATACACCGACTGCACGGGCACACTTTCTATCTCACTTTAACATACTTCCATTTCGTTTTTTGCGACGTTGCCGCTCTGCCGCCGCGTTGCTCGAAAGCAATAATTCGCAGCAAATATTGATCAAACGCGGTATATATTCGATCAACAAAAGTATCCTCAGTGCATGAAAAAAGGCGGTTAATAGATCAATAATTATCGTAATAATTTATGACGAGTATAAGACTTTACGGCACAATTAAGCAAATTGTCGTAACTAGGAGAATTCATATATAGCAGAAAGAGCACGATAGACCCAAAACTTTCAGAGTTAGAGGCGGGTAAAGGTTGATCAACAATTATATCGGATTTCGGCCTGATCAACAACGGCCGAAAGGAGGACAATATATATATATATATATATATATGTATATATATTTATTTATTTATTACTAGCTTTCGCCCGCGGCTCCGCCCGCGTTAATGTCGATCACTCGGGAATAGTAGTTTTTCCCGGGATGAAAGGTAGCCTATGTCCTACCTATAAACAAAAAAACTCACTTTCGCATTTATAATATTAGTAAGGAAGGATAAGGAAGGATAAGGAAGGATAAGGATAAGGATAAGGATTTATAGGCGTCTTACACGAACGAATATTTGTGGTGACAATATTTATAAATCTCCCAGTAGTGGGATGGTTCTGACAGCCAATATCAAATATTAATGTTATGATAAGCAAGCGATGGCGGCCGATAGCGCTGAATATGTAGCTGCCCGAGGCGCGTATTTCGAATTCAATCTGGTTTTGGTGTGTCAAGCACTGCATATTGGATTTGCATAGCTTTTATGAAGCTACTAGCTTTTACCCACGGCTTCGCCCGCATTAGTGTCGATCCCTCGCAAACAATAGAATTTCCTTGCTGCCTCCCTGGTTGGTTAAGGCGTTTGCCTGTAGACCCGGGGGTCGTGGGTTCGATTCCTACGGGAAGCATATTTTTTTTAGTTGTTTCCATTTTGGTTAGGATATTGCAGGCTAGAATGACGCGATTGTCTGATAATAAAGATGATTCCGTCTAGAGGCTGAGGCCCGAGGCCCTAAGGCTTACTTATATTTTCACCATTACCTAGATCGGCTTTTACGCGATCTGCGCGAGAAGAGAAACAGGAGAACATTCTAGATTTTTTATTTTCTCTCAGACCAGCATGGAAACTTGCCCGCTATGTTAGTATGTATGTATATTACTCATATAAATTACTCAATGCTGATATATAGTCAGAAGCGTCTGGACCGTCCGCTAATTATAGGCTATGTGAGCTCACACCAAATGACACGATTGACCGTGACACCTACTTGAAATGATGATGATGATTGCCGTGGTGCAGTCTCTCGTTCGGGCAAAACTAGTGTTGTAAACTACAGTCTTGTTGAATATTGCAATAGCAATGAAGTATGGCTCTAGTAGTACAGAGAGGGTCGTGCTCCTGTAGTGGAGACTAAAAAGGACCTGATGATGATGATGATGATGATGAATGAAGAACAAATTTATGAGCATCAACTGGCAAAATCGTTAATTGAATTTTCCAATTACAATTACAGCATTTCATTTTGCTGTGGCATACTTGACAATCTCCCCATCAGCTTCATGTATCTTACTGATACCGCCCTTAATAGACTATTACGGGCCGGTATTATACCGATAATCGCGGCTATCTCAAAAATGCCTCCAAGCGTTAGTTTGAGAAAGCCGCACGCCACCCCAACCCGTTAGTAGTGCAAGCTGCTAACTACTCCCCCAACTTACACGATACGACCTTACCTCGTAGACGTCCTAGGAACGTACTTGACGATCCCGATGATCCTATTGACATCGCACAAGACCGCTCCGACCCCTCTTCGGCTCCGAATAGCCAGAGGAATCCCACTATCCGACCCCGTCGCACTCACCACCGGAATAGAGTGCATAGAGTAGGATTAGCTCCGATTGCTGGTGACCGCCCGGCGGTCCCAGGTGTCTTGCACCCAGGATAGACCCTTCTAGCAACGTTGCTTTCGGCCCATAAGGCAAAAGATGAGAGTTGTTGCTCTCCAAAGACTTTTGCCATTGTTTCTCAAATTGGCCCTTTCAGGCTTTCATGCATGTATGTATACGCGGCCCATCAGGCAATATGAGAATTTGCTGTGTCTCAAAGCTTTGCGCACACAGGCAACGCCCAAAGCCGAGGTCCGTCCCTCCTGGCGGCCCGTTGGTGATATTGTCTATATAGTGTAGTGTATAGTGTAGGCTGAGAGCACTCTGCCCTCGCCTCAAACGCCCGGTGCTACATCCTTACTTAATATTTTAAATGCGATAGTGAGTTTGTTTGTTTGTTTGTTTATTTATTTGTTTGTTACGCTTTCACGCCGTAACTACTGAACCGATCATAATGAAATTTTGCATACAAGTTCTCTGGAGTACGGAGAAGGACATAGGCTACCTTTTATACCGAGAAAAAGTACTATTCCCGAAGGATCGACATTGACGCGGGCGGAGCCGTGGCCGAAAGCTAGTAAATCATATTTATTTGCATAACAGTGGTCAATCTTTTGTGAAAAAAATCACATTTAGCTAAAATACGCAAAAAAAATCACGTATGTTGTATGGGAGCGCCCTTATATATTTATTTTATTCTATTTTTTTGTATTTGTTGTTATAGCAGAAATATATCATTGGTTCTATTAATTACCTGTGTATTAATTTCAACTGTCAGCCTGGTGACAGACAGAGAGACGGACAGCGGAGCGATATTAATAAGAGTCCCGTTTTTACCATTTTGGTACGGAACCCTAAAAAGTAGTACGATGTTCACCCGTTCAGCTAGTACAAAATATTTGTTTGTATAGCATTTCCCAAAATATATTAAATAAGGATTATAGATAGACAACCTGAGGCTAAACGCCTAGATCAATAGTCGATAGACATCTGTTAGCTCAAGCTCCCAGCCAACAAAGGCTGTGTACGCTATAGGCTATTATTTGCACAATCAATTCGGTTTTGAACCCGTCTTGTCTCCAAAAATCTGTATATTAGGCTTAGACGTTTGACTAGTCGTCAGATTTTTCTTATCTATACTAATATTATAAAGCTGAAATTTTGTTTGTTTTTTTGAACGCGCTAATGTCAGGAACTACTGGTTCAAATTAGAAAATTATTTTAGTGTTGGATAGTCCATTTATTGAGGAAGGCTTTAGGCTATAAAACATCACGCTGCGACCAATAGGAGCGAAGCATCAATAAAAAATGTTTTGAAAACAGGGGAAAATTAATCATCTATACTTAAGAAATAAACGAATTAATCATAATAACAGAAATTGCCGCGGACAAAGTCGCGGGCAAGAGCTAGTAATACATATACGAATATAACGAAATTATTCACCAATGAAGAATATTTTCTCACTTTCCGTAGAATTAATTTTTCGATCATAAAATTAAATATTTATTAATTGAAATTAAAAAAAGAAGGAAAAAGAAAAATAATCATCCTTATCCTTATTCTTACTAATAGTGAGTTTGGTTGTTTGTTTGTTTGTTAAGTTTTCACACCGTAACTACTGAACCAATCATCATGAAATTTTGCATACAAATTCTCTGGAGTACGAAGAAGGATATAGGGCCTTTTATCCCCGGAAAAAATACTATTACCGAGGGATCGACATTGACGCGGGCGGAGCCGCGGGCGAAAGGTAGTGAAATTATAAAGCTCTCCAGGCGAGTAGGCGACCAATACTGTTGAAAATAGTTTCTGTTGGCGTTTCTTCTCTGCAGTTGTCGGTTCCGAAATGCTAATAATCTGTAGCTTTTGAACATTACTTATACACGGTAAAAAACATTATCGTTCTGAACCCTTAAATGGGTGATTCAGCCCATCGATATAAACAACTGTTCCTATGGAACCAATGCAAAAAATTTCGGCCGCCCGGTCAATTTGTATGGGAACGTCAAAAAAATTTTTGAGCATTGGTCTCATAGGAAAAGTTTTTTATATCAACGGGCCAGAACGACCAAAATTTCACCAATGATTAAATATTAGTAGATTAGATTCTTTTAAATGTGATTCGACGTAAAAAATCTTCTGTATATTTTTGATTTTATTTTATTTAAACTTTATTGCACAAAAAAAAAGTACTAAAAGGTGGACCTAATGCCATAAGGCATTCTCTGCCAGTCAAACTTTGAGACCAATTCCGAGATAAATAATGGGTGGTGCGATGAAGTGTTGATAGATAATTTAAGTAAATATGTAAATATTTATATAAATAAATACATATACTTACAAAAAATATAAATTGACATACATAACGATAAACATATACAAACATACACAATACATAATTATACATACAAAAATATTACTAACTACATAATATATAAAATAAAAGTTAGACTGATGATTATAGTATATCCGTCTGTCCCGCTGTCTAGCTCTATTGATTTTCGAGAAAATTTGTAAGCTGGTGCGATAATTACATATTTTGGTTTGTCGATTCGCTCTTTTGACAGTTTTGAATGTGGCGCGAATTGGCATAGGATAGGAAATGACAATTCTATACAGCCTGACTGGTCAATCACGTTACATACTTAAGAACATAATAAATAATGATCACACGTAACGTTAAAAAATATAAGACAAACAAAATACTTATTAATTACAAAGAAAAAATTAATCAAATTAGTCTGCAAAGTCTCGGAATGTTTGGAAACCGCGCGCTCGCTACGCGCATCCAGCTAGACGGTCCGCGGCCGACACGAAAACAGGTACGCGCGCTTGGATCAGCACGAGTGTTCACACATCTTGTTTTTATAGGATAATTTGGTGAACTTTTAATCCCCTTTTTTTATTTCGAACGAGAACAAAGTTTTGAGTGCCCCCTTTCAATATGTAACGTCATTTACCAGTCACCCTTTATAATAGTGCCTTTATTCACCGCAGTAATAAAACTCGCGAGGTCACTCGTACATACTTATCATCATCATCATCATCAGGTCCTTGTTAGTCTCCACTACAGGAGCACGACCCTCTCTGTACTACTACGGCCATACTTAGCCAGAGCAGCCAGAGGACTTGGCCAACACTCTCCACGCTGGCTAGACGGGTTGGAGAGGTCTCTTAGATGTTTATAAGCTTTGTTTAGCTTGTATTTCCTAAGTCGCCTTCTACGACATCCACGGGAAGACTTGGAGTGGTCCTATTCTACTCTGCCGGATACCACACTCGTACATACTATACTTAAACCCTAAAAACATTACACCACTTGTTCAGGGTAGTAATGTAAGTTACTTATTTAGCAAGTGCCAAGCCAAATGCAATTTACATTAGAATGACGTCATCTAATTAAACATTCCGGTTACAAGCTTAGCTACATTCAGCACAAGCTGCCTTGCAGATTATCCCGAAGTCACTATATATGCACTCGCATACGAAAGTTGAATTATTAAAATATGCAGAACATTTGAATATACGAAATTGTTGTGCTAGTCTAAACATTTTTTTTTATTAATCGTGGTTTCATTCCAAAAAGTTGCATGGCTCTGCCAAAAAAAAAATAGCACTAATGTATAGATCCTCGTACAAATTATTTCTGTAAGCACGTGCTACTACTTTTAAATTGAATTAGAAAAAATATGGAAGCGTAACTCTACAACTAACGATTTAATATCAGTCCCATTTACGCAAAGAAACTTAACTCAAATGACAACGAAAAACTTACGCTCTCATAGATGAAACTAGTTTGCGATTGACCGCGTCAAGGTCACGGGGTGGTGTCAACATATCTAATGAACGCTATGGTCTTAACATAGCGGAGATAGGTAGGGTCGCTCGCTCGCTAAGATAAGTTACTCTAGTGTCACTTTTTCGTCTTCCCTTGCGTTTCTTGCACCACTTTATTACACAAGAAGTATTTTTTTTTATTCGTTAAGATTTTACCGATGTTCACAAAAAATATGTCGTTAAATGCTTTTATCGACGCGTCCTTCCGGCACGCTAAAAATCTTTTAAGCCCCGCCCGCTTTGAGCTACTTTGCGTGGTGTCAGTTTTTGAGCGTAATGCTGCTTCCATAGTTTTTCTAATTCAATGTACTTTTATAAGTTACTAGCTTTCGCCCGCGGCTCCGCCCGCGTCAATGTCGATCCCTCGGGAATAGTACTTTTTCCCGGGATAAAAGGTAGCCTATGTCCTTCTCCGTACTCCAGAGAACTTGTATGCAAATTTTCATGATGATCGGTTCAGTATTTACGGCGTGAAAGCGTAACAAACAAACAAATAAACAAACAAACAAATAAACAAACAAACAAACTCACTTTCGCATTTATAATATTAGTAAGGATACCGATGTACCTGCACCGAAATCAATTTTTTGCATGGCGTGAAAATATCTATCCGCTATTGGCTGATGCGTTCGCGCCATAGCTGGAGTTCGCTGCAGCGCCGCGCCATACGAGGATTATGAGCGAGATAGCATGCGTCCTGTTGTTTTCAGATTTCGAATCTTATGTAGTGGATATAAGTTCGTTATTTCATTTGGTTTGGCGGTAGGTTCTGCTACTTTGTGCCGCAGTACAAAGCCGATGCGACTTATTAAAGTTACTATACAAGGTGCCCGGTAAGCATTTCGTTCCGCTAAACAAACAATTCGAAATTTATAATACCCCCGATTGAATTTATAATTGTCGGAAGTTCATCATCATCATTTCAAGAAGTCCACTATTGGATACAGGCATCTCAAAAGAATTTTTCATTCCGTAGAAGTATACTAGGAGAACAAAAGGAGAGGGAAAGGAAGGCCAAGAAGAGCATATTTGGATGAGATAAAGGAAAGGGCTGGAGTTATGTCATATGGAGAGGTGAAAAAAATGGCTAAGAACCGAGAGACATGGAGAGTACTCCACCGACAAGAACACAGTTCTTAAATTATAGATAGAGAGACGTATACTTCTTTCCACGCTTGGTAAACAGATTGGTGAGCGCAGTTTATTTGGCTTATATCGCTCCGGACGTAGTTGCCCATCAAAACCGTTTTTAAGCGAGGGAAGAGTAAGAGTCTGTTGGATTGGGGGAACGGGAGAAGGGTATTTGGAATACTACCCTCTCAAATGAATTGGAGATAAGTGAGCTCAGGGAGCCAGGCGCGCGTACCGTAGCCATATCTGCAACCACCGGCTAGGCAGTTAAAAATGGCGCCCTCTGGCCTGTCGGCAGTTAAAATCCCTCTAAAGCACTCACAAAGATATGCATTTTGCTTGTTTATAAATAGATACTAAAAGAATACAGCGTGTCCAAATTACCTCAGTAACATTAAGGTGTAACATTAGGCAGCCTGTACAGCTGTACGGACCCTCCTTCTGAATAATGCATGAATTTGCAAACAAGGCAATCTCGTTGCATTGTATTAGGATAGAGAAATGATTTTTCATCTCATCTATTCAAAAAACAAAGCTGCCTCCGTGATCCAGTGGTTAAGGCATTTGCCTGTAGACCCGGGGGTCGTGGGTTCGATTCCCACGGGAAGCATACTTTGTTTAGTTGTTTCCAGTTTAATTAAGTTTTATATTATATGTATGTTAGTCTTTAAGGTATACATTATATGGGCCATATTTTGTAAAAAAAAAATAAGAAGCCTGAAATAAATGATTATTATTATTGCAAGCTTGAATCACCTGATTGTCTGATAATGAAGATGATTCTGTGCTTCGAAAGGCACGTTAAACCGTTGATCCCGGCTGCCATCTGTTAGTCGTTAAAGGAACCACGTCAGACGGCGAGAGGCGGTCCCGAACAACTCTGACCAGGGTGTGTGTGTATGGTCGATTAACCGTGACACCTACACGAAATGATGATGATGAAAAAACAAAGAAAGGTTGCCCGCGGGGTCTAAAATACGTCTACATTCCCGAGAAACGATTTTTTTTTAATCACATTTTTTTAGCGAATGTGCACTTTTTGGGATGGGTAAAAAATGTTAAACTCGCGTCAAGACCTGAGTTCGCCGGCGCGGCGTAGGAGAGGAAGTAATATCCCCCTCTCTTCCTAACGCGCGAAGTTTCCACTTTTGCCGGACTCCCGGAGTGCAACCCGTTGGTTTTATTTTCCTGTGGGTATGAAAACACCAATATTGTTTTTCTCATAGAGGGAGATGAAAAGCAGAATATGTCTCGGGACTAACATAACACTTTTACTTCGGGCAACATATTCTGAATCTCTCGCCTCTCTCAGAAGTCTTTGAGCTAGTTGAACCCTCACCATTCCTCCATCGGACTACGAGGCGCAGACTGAAATTTCACCCTTTTATCGTTGGAATACCAAAGAGTCGAACTAAACGCTTTGACAGTTCCTTTTTGGTTCGAGTAGCTAAGGTGTGGAATGAACTGCCTGCGTCTATATTCCCAAACAAGTACAGTCCCGGGACATTCAAAAGTAGAATAAATGGGTATCTCTTGGATAGGCATGTAACATCCTCGTCTTCATCGTCACTTACCATCAGGTGAGATGGGAGACAAATGCCTAATTCAAATTTTGTAAAAAAAAAAAAAAAAAAGTCTACTTTATTCAATAGATTCAGGTGTTATTTGGCGAAAGTCAAAGCTACATTCCCTTTGAGGCAAAGTTAGTTAATGCAAACTATTGCTGGCCAGCACCCAGGTCGATACTGCCGCATTCGTTGAGGCTGTAGCAATATCGGCCGTCGTGCTCGTGACACGTGTTTTGCCTCTGCACGAGGCATCTTCAGGCAGTGAAACATAGATATTGGTTGTTTGAATGACAAGCAACGAATGACCCTTATCGGAACTAACAGTAGTGGGTGGGCGCTGGCCAGCTATAGTTTGCATAAATTAATTGGTGGCGGAAGCACGCAAAGTAAATTGTCTCAAAGGGAATCTACTTTATTTCCCTTCGTTAAGATCTGGATTTAAAATATTGCCGTCACCAAAAACGAGTAACTATCTCCCGGTGACGGGACGGATGGGAAAAATTTATTCATCGGCCCCGTCCACCAACGGGGCAGATAGCACAGATCAAATCTCATCTACCCCGTTGAGTGTATTTTTAACGGGGACAATTAAATACCTTCTTATATACCATCTCAGCCGGTGGTCCCGGCAGCCATCTGGTAGTCGTTAAAGGAACCACGTCAGAGGGCGAGAGGCGGTTCCGAAGAACTCTGACACCAAGGTGTGCATGGTCGACTGACCGTGACTCCTACTCGAAATGATGATAATACCATCTCAAAAATGCACATCGCCGCTAAATAAGTTTTCTCTTCAAAAACCTTCTCTATTTTAGAAGTAGTTTTAAAAATTACAGTCTGTTCATGTGTACGGAGCCTCACCCTGAGTTATTCATTAATTTGCAAACAAAAGGCAATCTCGACGTTGCACGGGGAAATAACCTTAATTAGGCTTTTGAATACTTTTATATTTTTCATTTTTCTTTTTATAGTAAATGGAAAGATCATGCATATACAAGAGCATGGCTCTTGTCAGTGGCATTGTGTGAAAAGAAACGCACAATTTTCTTTTGCAAGTAATTATTGAGTGGTTTGCCAATTGCCATTGTTACCTTCATTCTACACACTAGTGGACCATCAGTGCTCACCTAGAAGAATAGACACATAAGACAGGTAGGCCGGTCGAAAGAAAACCTAGTGAAATAGAGCTTTTCGGTCGATACCAATGGTCAGATATGCCAATGTGGAGACACTCAAACAATAAGCCATTTGCTTCTTTGCTCCAAATGTCTCAGCACCTGCACAATGGCTGATCTGATGGCCGCTAATGCAAGTATTGGCAGGTATAATTTAATATTGCGTTTTCACGGTTTTTCTCGAAAAGATGTATGAGATATTTTGGAAAAAGTTGCTTTGGGACACCTCTCTTGTGGGCCTAATTTTATACGCCCCTGCGATCGATATTATCCATTCGATGTAGTCTAGTAATAGCCGCCTAATTCTGGATCAGACGACAAAGACGTGCACTGCAATCAGTTTTAATATAGAATGACAATTTTAATTCGTTCTCGCTATTTTCAGCTTTCTGAATGAATTGTTGTTGTTTTGTTTTTTGTGTGTAAGTGGCCAACACTGGTGCCAGATTTTTCAAGCTGCTTAAAGGCAACTGACATAGCTTAATGACTGCCATCAATGATGACAGCCGGGACCAACGACTTAACGTACTTTCTGAAGCGGATCAGCTCGAGATATATTTATGCTACTTCCGGTCACCCATCACAGTGGGGACTGCGCCCAGGGTTGCTTAACATGCATAAGCGCTTTTAATTTCGCGACTACTGGGCCATAGGGCTCGTTAATAAGTTAACCAAAAGGGACGTTTTCCTTTTAAAATGTTTATCGTGAAAAAACTATATAGAAGGCACTAGTCCGCTAATGAAGCGTCGAACCCCGCACTTGACTCGGAGTAATTTGATTTTGACAGACGAACAGACACAAAAGTGAGGATCGTTCGTGTGTCTCTCTCTCTCTCTCTCTCTCTCTCTCTCTAACAAGTAAGAGCTAGGCTCTTATCATTGTCATTGTGTGAAAAGAAATACACACAATGACTATTTTTGGCGGGAAATAATGAAGTGGTTTGCCAAATCGGAGATCTAGTGTCCGAGCCAAACATCATTGGTGAAATAAAATCAGCTCGTCTTCGGTGGTTCGGACACGTAGGGAGAATGGAAGAGGATCGAGCCGTAAAGAGAGCATACTCGGGTAGGCCGGATGGTCATCGATCGGTCGGCCGTCCTAGGTATCGCTGGTGTGACGAGATCATGAAAGACCTACAAAGCCTCGGAGTTTGCGATTGGCAACGGCTGGCACATGACTGCAAGAAATGGCGCCTTCTAGTGTCGGAGGCCAAGATCCACTTTATGTCACTGCGCAATTGCAGTAAGTAAGGTTTTCGATTGCCTTCCTCATTTCGCACACTAGTGATCAATCCACTAGCGTGCAGGTTGCCTCACGATGTTTTCCTTCACAGGCAGCAAGTAGTGGTCGATGAAAATGACCATACTCGAGTCAGATTGGTCTACAAACTCAGAAGTACAGGACAGGCCGGGCGGGGTTGGACCCGGAACCTTTCGCCCATAGGTCGCGCTCTTAGACCACTGAGCCACTACCGCATGTCTGTTTTATTAAGGGTTTTGTTTATTTTATTTATTTAGGAAAAATAGTTACAAAATCTGATCTGATTTGTTTTGATGGAATTTTATTAACAGAATAGGCTTCCATGCTGGTCTGGGAGAAAAGAAAAAACGTAGAATATTCCAGCTGCTTCTCTTCCCGCGCAGACCGTAGAAGCCGGTCAAGGGAATGGGCGAAAATCTAAAAATCATGACACCAAGCGGCTAGCCACCCATCACTATTTTGATTCCCTTTTACACCTTTACGTCCTGTCTCCCCCGTAAGGGATAAACACATGATAATTATGTATGTATGCATGTAGGCTTACATAACACATATTACTAATTCTGTTCCCAACTACATTTTTCACGGATTATTTTTTAAATTAAATAAAAAGGATGCTATGTACTAGAGAGCAAATATGCAAAAATTACAAAAATAAAAATTAATTTCTCTCTCTAGTCTGATTGATATACAAAAAAAAGAAATCAACATCTTTCAAGAATGTGGAGACAAGGACAATAAGATAAACTTAGAGGTAAAATTTAACATATTAGAATAAAGATCACGAAAGCATACTGAAAGAAATCTCTTAAATCGATACATAGAGCAAGAGAATATATCAATGCTATTGAACAGTTTATTGTGGGACTGTTCCGTCACTTAGTCGTAAAGAACCCTAATAAAACTGGTAAGAACTCATTAAAGTATAAATATATTCGGTCCGGAATAAGTCAAACGCAGCTAAGTATGTTGTTGTTTATATAACAACCAAACATAATATCCAGTTTTACGGGCAGTAGCATGAACACAATGGAATAAATGTTTCACTTTTCAACGTCAAATAGACGTTATGGTACGTAAACGGACCATTGTTCCATTTACGGGTTAGAAACATTGATGACAGATAAGAGAAGATCCGTCGATCACACAAGAGATTTAATTTCTAGCCTATTTCCCTTGGTCACGTCACGGCACGGCATTATTGGCTGAACCGATTTGGCTAATTCTTTTTCTTAGGAAAAGGTTCTCATGAAAGAAAGTATTTAAAAAGTCTCGAGGAAAAATTATTGATTTGAGAAAACGTAACGACTTGGTGTAGCCGTGTGGTATCCGGAAGAGTAGAATAAGACCACTCCAAGTCTTCCCGTGGATGTCGTAGAAGGCGACTTAGGAAATACAAGCTAAACAAAGCTTATAAACATCTAAGAGACCTCTCCAACCCGTCTGGCCAGCGTGGAGAGTGTAGGCCAAGTACTCTGGCCAAGTAGTACAGAGAGGGTCGTGCTCCTGTAGTGGAGACTAAAAAGGACCTGATGATGATGATGAACGACTTGGTGACCGCCGAGCGGTCACCAAGTCACCAATAATAGGAGCTAATCCTTTTCTACGCACTCTGTTCCGGTGGTGAATACAAGAGGGTCAGAGAGTGGGATTCCTCTGGCAATTCGGAGCGGGAGAGGGACCGGACTTGAAGTGAAGTGTTAGAGTAGTTCTTTAAATATCTACTTAGCCTTTAAATTTCTGACTCGTACGTTGAGTTTTTTTTTAAGTAGCCTTAGTTTGAGTATACAAACAAAAAAGGCGTATAGTTTTTTTTTTAGTTAGGTTATAATTACATCCAAACATTTATTTAAAACAAACATGATAACCTGTATAATTTATGACACAATATCATCTATTATTTATACTGTGTGGCGGCTGAAAATCAGTGTTGTATTAGGTCATGCATTAGCATACGCCTAGGTCAGCGTAATACTGAGCTGTCACCTTTTGTAATACGGATGGCACCACATTACAATTTCTTTATTTTGTTTTTGTCTTTTATTGACCTTTTTTTGGTGTTGTGTGTGCCATTGTGTATTGCAATAAATATTTTTTCATTTCATATCCATAGGTCGCTGGTTCATATCCGGCTCGAAGGACCATGTACGGGTTACGACCGAAGTAAAGAGTTCTGGTTAAATGAAAGTCACTGATAAACTGATAACACCGAAATATATTGAATTTTAACTATAAAATAAATTGATGAGAACTGAATGATATATGAGTCGCGTGGCACTCTTGCTGGCCGTAGGTAGCGAACTAAAGTAATAATGGAAAATGTATAAACTATCAATTTTGCCGACTTAGCATTAAGGTGTACGTTGCTTGCTCGTACACTAAAGTACTTAATCTATGGCACAATGTCTTACAAACAATAGATCATCTCAACAGGGGCATTTAACAAACTATAATCGATTAATAATTCACCCGGACTCCGTGGCGAATGATCGAATAAAAACCGTAATGTGACGCGACCGCGCGACAATGACAATTCTGAGAACTGCGGCCGACCACTGGCTTAGCAGGCACAGGCGCCCCGCGTCCCGCGTGATACAATTTTATTCAAACTATGTAGGTAGACGAATATCTGGCGTGCCGCAATACGCGGAGAAGTCGTTTTTTACCGAACACTGACTGTCAAAAAAGCGTATCGCATCTTTGCTACCATTTTCCTCTGTGTGCCATCCCATTTTACATTGTTCGCCTTGACCTTTCCGGAAACATTAAAATTTTAAAGCCGCCGTGACGAAACATAATTCTCAATAGAGCACTTAACCAAGATAATTTATTAGTACATTGTTGCGAATATTTAAGCAATATTTGATACTGCTACGCGTATAATACTCTTTTTATGACAGGTAATGACAATTTTTTGCAGTTTTAGAAAATCTGTGATGTAACTTTGATGAATACATACATACATAGTATCACGTCTTTTTCCCGTACGGGTTAAACATAGCCTAGGTCTATAAGACCTGAAGGCCACGTTTAGCATGTTGGTGGGCATTAGGTGGAAAACACAATGAAAATAGTGACGGGTTGCTAGCCGCATCGCCTATTAACACCATTCCTCAGATTTTAACCAATCCCTCGATCGGCTTTTACGATTTGCGCGGGAAGAGAAGCAGCAACATTCTACGTTTTTTCTTTTCTCCCAGACCAGCATGGAAGAGAATAAAGTATAAAAAATAAATTTGATGAATACAATAGTGTGAATATATTTTTGACGTGATAACGTCTAATATTATAAATGCAACAGCCTCCGTGGTCCAGTGGTTAAGGCGTTTGCCTGTTGAACCGGGGGTCGTGGGTTCGATTCCCACCGGAAGCATACTTTGTTTAGTTGTTTCCAGTTTGGTTAGGACATTGCAGGCTTGAATCACCTGATTGTCTGATAATAAAGATGATTCCGTGCTTCGGAAGGCACGTTAAGCCGGTGGTCCCGGCTGCCATCTGGCAGTCGTTAAAGGAACCACGTCAGAGGCCGAGAGGCGGTTCCGAAGAACTCTGACACCAGGGTGTGCATGGTCGATTGACCGTGACACCTACTCGAAATGATGATGATGAATGCATAAACGCCGGTTGCATGCATGAAAAAGAATCACGTTCCATGTGCAATCGTGCCAAACGTGGCGAGTATGGTAATATACTCCCATGAAACGAGGAATCCTTGGGAGAGGCCCTTGTCCAGCTGTGGACTTTTTGTGGCTGTAATGATAAGTTATTATGTCTAGCGTCCTGCTTGACGTTAACCTTCCATGGGTAGCTCTAAAACCGCAGACAAATATTAGTAAAAATGAAGTAGACGTATATTTTTTCGTTGAAAGCGCGGTACGAGCGATAGAGTGGCACGATCGGCCTAAGCGTTCGGTTTGTGACGCGTCTATATTTAAATAAATAAATAAATAAATAATAAATATATATGGACGAATCACACAGATTGAGCTAGCCCCACAGTAAGTTCGAGACTTGTGTTATGGGATATTAACTCAACGATACTATATTTTATAACAAATACATATATAGATACACATCCAAGACCCAGACCAATCTGAAAAAGATCATTTTCCATCTTGACCTGGCCGGGGATCGAACCCGGTCACTCCGTGTCGCAGGCTGGCGTGGTGACCGCTGCGCCACGGAGCTAGTCAAACGGAGCTAGTCTAGCTTTCTGTCATCGTTATCACGTAAAATTATCGTCCGTAAACCAACTTTACAGACAACCAATTTTTTTGTAAACAGTGACAGTCTAGGTGTTAAATTAAAAAAAAATTGGGTAACAACATTTTAACAAATACAAAAGTTGCTGGAGCCTCCTTTTAAGCAAAATATGCTTATGCCAGGAGACTCCGCTCTTCTTATCGAGGTTATTATTTAGGTAGGTAGTTAAATATTGGAGTGGAACATGTTTCTTCCCTTTTATCTACTTCGTACTTACGTAAATGAAGGTTTGATAGCTCAGTAGGTCAGCACATACAACCCCCTAAATGTATCAAACTATTGAACTACCCATTGATAAATAAATATATACGAATGAATCACAGAGATTGAGCTAGCCCCAAAGTAATTTCGAGACTTGTGTTATGGGATACTAACTCAACGACACTATATTTTATATCACATATATAGATAAACATCCAAGACCCAGGCCAATCTGAAAAAGATCATTTTCCATCTTGACCTGACCGGGGATCGAACCCGGGGCCCTCGTGTCGCAGGCTGGCGTGTCAACCACTGCGCCACGGAGCTCGCCTTAATTGATGTCTTAAGTAATTAAGATTATATCAGAGCAATGTAACGTATTACAAATTCAGACACAGATTGTAACCTTTTTGAAAGACACTTAACGAGCCACAATATAAGTTTTGTTATAACAGTTATAGCCGTGCAGTACCTGTTAAAGAGTTAACCAGTAAAACACGCGTAAAACTAGGTGAAAATTTTAAAAAGAAAACAAATGTTTGAATCATCATCATCATCAGGTCCTTTTTAGTCTCCACTACAGGAGCACGACCCTCTCTATACTACTAGGGCCATACTTGGCCAAAGCAGCCAGAGGACTTGGCCTACACTCTCCACGCTGGCCAGACGGGTTGGAGAGGTCTCTTAGATGTTGATAAGCTTTGTTTAGCTTGTATTTCCTAAGTCGCCTTCTACGACATCCACGGGAAGACTTGGAGTGGTACTATTCTACTCTGCCGGATACCACACGGCTATCACACGGCGGCTATTTGAATCTTATGGCGCGTTAATTTGAAAAAAGAATAAGCTACGTCCTTTTATTTATATTTCATACCAATTAATAGAGATTGCTCTGAGTGATTTTGCAAACATGGACAAAATTGGTCTCCGTATAGTGACGTTGTATCTTAGTAATATATGTACAGTAGGCATATAGAATTTCACTGGCATCGAACGCATTTGTGATATGATACACAAAGTCAATTCAATTTCTTCATTTCATAACAAACTTACATTTGAAAATAAAGAAATTGAATTGAATTTACGTATCACAAAGGCGTTTGAGTGAAATTACAATATGCTGACTGTACATTTATTACTTTTGTGATACATAAATGATCATCATAAAATTCTGCATACAAGTTCTCTGGTGTGCGGAGAAGGACATAGGCTACTATTCCCGAGGGATCGACATTAACGCGGGCGGAGCCGCGGGCGAAAGCTAGTTGTGGAATATAAATGGAATTTAGCACGAATCTTTTTCTTTTTAAATGTTTTTTTTTTTTGTTGTTTCCTTTTCTTGTTGCGACCGCGCATGATGTAGCTCCATTGAAACTGAAACGGATACAAATAATTATGTGCCCAACAAAGAATAGTTCTCATGTATTATCTGGAAATGCTAATTTACTTACCTGTATTCTCTTTGTTACAGATTGTGCAATACAACTACGAGCCGCGCGGGCCGGCCGCGTCCACTCGGGGCACCTACCCCACACCCACGGCTGCCGCCTGCTCATCCCTCCACCCCCACCAAAAAACGCCTTACTCATCGAACTCCACAAACTCAACGTCCCCTGCTCAACCGGCTTCATCCGCTTCGCACCCAACACTCCAACCCTATGTGGAAAACTCGAGCAGATCCCCTTTCAAAACCGAAGATTTTTATACTCCTCCCACTCCAAAAACCCAGCAGTAGAACTTCATGGTCGACCCACGTTCGCCGCGACTTACCGTTTGGTAGACCACTGCCACGATGTCTTGATAACGGGAAGAAACGGCTCGTTCGAAGTCGGACCAGCTATCAAGTTAATCTGCTCCTACAAAATCCACTTGCCTTATGGAAACCGAGTCGCTTTGAGACTTCAAATGGGGACAGGACCAATAACGACGAGAGAGAATGATGTGTCTAATATTATTCATGAGGATGCCTTAGCTTTGTGTAGAGGAATGGAGCTAAGTTTGGAGGATGGGACGTCGAAATGGAATCATTGCTCGCAACCTGGAGACCCTTTGAGGAGTGTTCAAATAGTTTCAGAAGGGAACTCCGTAAGGTTGAACATAAGTGTTTTAGCGAAGAAGAATTCTTCGGCGATGTGGCTGAAGGTTTGGTGGATGGATAAGGCTGTGGAAGAGATAGTGGGGCACTGTGACTATGGGTGGGTTCTAGCGGGGGACTTCTGCATATTAGCGGTGAGGGAAGCCAAGAAAGCGTGGCGGCAGGCTGAGACTGAATGTGAGAGGTTGGGAGGGCATCTGACGAGCATACTGAATGAAAGGCAACAGCAAACTGTGGACCAGCTGCTTATACATGCGTAAGTCGATTATTTTATTTATGTTAATAGGTAGCAATAAAGTAAGACAGCAATAATGGGCTTGTTTCCTAAAAAATACAGTTAAAAAAATAGGTCATCGAAAAGTATTAGATGCGTATTTTTTCTTTTTTCAATCAAACAAAAGATGATAAAGATAAAGCGCATCAAAGTTCAGGAATAGCGGCTCATGGCGCAATAGGCCGGTAAAAAGTGTACCGGATAGTGACGTCACGCAGAACTTTACCGAGCTATATCTTTATAATTTTTTGTTTGATTGACAATGAAAAACTACTTATTTAATATATTTCGATAATCTATAAGACAGACTAGGTAATTATTTTAAATTGTATTTTTTTAGGAAATAAGCCTATTATCAAAATAAAGTTGAGATTAGCCTAAATCCAACTACTTCTTTTTGTAATTACCTACTAAAGAATAGATCAGCTCACTACTTCTTGATTCAGGTTATACCCTACGCTGAAAACTCGACATACCTACATCAGTTTTTAAGTAAGCTTGATCAGTCACCTATACGGGTTTTGACTTTGCTGACCACTAGGCACTTTTCTGACTATAAATCTGCCATCTCTTTGAGATTCTCTGCCGCTCCATCACACAAATGCTTTCTATGTCTTCCTTTGGTTCCTTCTTGTGGAATCCAATTTGTAATGACCTTAATTACCTCACCATCCTTTGGATTATGATAATAACTATAATAATAATAAATGCATTTATTAACAAAGAAACATAGGTAGTACAAAGTTTACAGCAGTTCCCAAACTAGGATGAACCTGTATCTTGGGAACCAGGAGCACCGTTAACTAGAATAAGTACACATCTAAGGAATACACGACATGTTCTGTTGACAGCTCCGTGGCGCAGTGGTTAACACGCTAGTCTGCGACACGGAGTGCCCGGGTTCAATCCCCGGCCAGGTCAGGATGGAAAATGATCTTTTTCAGATTGGCATGGGTCTTGGATGTTTATCTATATATGTATTTGTTATAAAATATAGTATCGTTGAGTTAGTATCCCATAACACAAGTCTTGAACTTACCTTGGGGCTAGTTCAATCTGTGTGATTTGTCCGTATATATATTTTATTTATTTATTCCTTTCACGAACAATTCTTTCTATTATATCAAAAATTACAAATAAATAAAAACCATCAATAACCATGACCACTTATCTAATTTTTACTTCCAGGCCTGGAGCAGGAGTGGACGACGTTTACTGGATCGGTGCCACAGATGCCGTCCATGAGGGAGAGTTCCGCTGGTCTGATGGCCTTCCCTTCTCATATGCACGTAAGTAACTTGCTCTTTGTTAAACGCCTCATCATCATCATTTCGAGTAGGTGTCACGGTCAATCGACCATGCACAGTGTGTCAGAGTTCTTCGGAATCGCCTCTCGGCGTCTGACGTGGTTCCTTTAACGACTACCAGAGGGCAGCCGGTACCACCGGCTTAACGTGCCTTCCCAAGCACGGAATCATCTTTATTATCAGACAATCAGGTGATTCAAGCCTGCAATGTCCTAACCAAACTGAAAACAACTAAACAAAGTATGCTTTCGGTGGGAATTGAACCCACGACCCCCGGGTCTACGGGCAAACGCCTTAACCACTGGACCACGGAGGCTGTTTAAACGACTGCAACGAAAGGAGGAGGCTATCAATTTGGTTTTACTTTTTTTTTGTTTGTTGTCTCAGAGCTCCGTCATTTATGCACAAAAAAATCTTTTTTTATTGAAAGGAGTATGCTTTAAAGTTGTCCGCATTTAAATTTCACTAAAATAAATTCAGTAGTTTGATTAACTGCCTGTAGCCCCGGGGTCGGGGTCGTTACAAATCGATGGACGCCCACTGCACGCACGATAAAGTATCACGTTCGTGCAAGCGAGAGCGCGGAACAAGCGATAATGAGGCACTAAGCGTACGGCTTGTGACGCATCTATCTCTCTTCTTATCATGTAAAATTATCAGCCTCCGTGGTCCAGTGGTTAAGGCGTTCGCATTTTGACCCGGGGGTCGTGGGTTCGATTACACCGGAAGCATACTTTGTTTAGTTGTTTCCAGTTTGGTTAGGACATTGCAGGCTTGAATCACCTGATTGTCTGATAATAAAGATGATTCCGTGCTTCGGAAGGCACGTTAAGCCGGTGGTCCCGGCTGCCATCTGGTAGTCGTTAAAGGAACCACGTCAGAGGCCGAGAGGCGGTCCCGAAGAACTCTGACACCAGGGTGTGCATGGTCGATTGACCGTGACACCTACTCGAAATGATGATGTAAAATTATCGTCCGTAAACTGACTTTACAGCCATTTTTTTTCTATCTCTTTATCCTGGGCTGTCACGTTTGGGAAACGACCCCCTACCCTCCTCCGGTAGCTGTGACGGATGGATGTCTACGTGTGACTGAAATAAGATAAACTTTCATGTTATATTAAGTCATTATAAGGCTTACAGCCATTGTAAAATTAATTTACTTTATTCATAGTTGGTTCCATATCATGTGTTTTATTTTATTTTTTCATTGTTTTTAACCTATATTTGTTACCTCACGCCAACATTATCCTTTCCTTGGGCACATTGTTATAAGCCATTTAAACTGTTTCTCTTCAGCTTGAATCTTTTGAGTGCTATGTGGTGATCTGTATTACAGGTTTCGTTTGAAACCTAACTCAGACACCACTCTCTCACAATTTTCATGGTTGTTTTGTTTTAAATTAAATGTATTAAGGTAAATGTACCAGTCATTGATATTGCCCTAGAAGTTGATAAATTTTACTTTAACTCATTATAATAAGAATTCCTCCACAGGTATCAATGAAACGTTTATTAATTAAACTAGTAGCAACATCTCTGAATCCAACCTAGAATTACTTTCTTTGTGATTGGCTGTCAAACATTAACATTTTCATTTTGTTTACAATAGTGTCATTACGCTTTGGATCTCAATGTGTATGTTGACGAATTTGATAAGGACCTTACTTGTTTCGAACTGTGTTACTCAAAATTGAAGCTCATAAAGTGGTAAGTATTTATTTTATTCTATTTGGGATTGTATGTATTATATATATGTTTTCTTTTTATAACAGTTTTATAATAATTAAATTAAATACAAGGGTATCAAATACTAGAACAAAAATCATCTGATTTCTAGTACTTGATACAACTATCATCTACTAGGTAAATTCTCATTTGCTCGATTCGATCGATTTTTATACTATTACAATAAGCTTAAGGTTGAACTATCTCAGTTTCAAATATAGCTTTTCTAAGTGACTTCTACCTAGTCGTTGATAGGGGGTATCAATTACTGGAACATAAAATATCAAATACTAGGACAGAAGAAAAATTGTCTTTTTTTTTGTGCTGGTTCTAATTTAATTAATAAAATATTGTTACCACACCATTAAAAATTCTTTATTTTGGGCCAAAGAAAAGAAAAACAAGGAGAAGAAGAGGAAACCTGAGAAAATCCCCCAGAAGTCACATCAAATAAGTGGCAAGAGTACCATAAAAATAAAGAGAGAAATAAGCATGCACAACTTGAACAGAAACAGAAAAAAGCTGAAGAAAGAAAAAGAAGAAGCTAACAAAAACAAAAAAGATAAACGCCGCGCAAAGAAACTGAAAGAAAAAAGAATTTACTTATGAAAAAATATGGATTGATTCAAGTAGCGAATCTGAATGTGCAACAATGCAGCGGACGGAAGCCTTCTGGTGGTAGGATAGACAGATGATCTCAATAGCGATGATTCTAATAATTTTAATATTTTTCTGACTATTTAGAAATTTCAAGATGTTTAGCTGTACTTATTATTTTATGGATCTGTATGTATGTCTGTATGTCTGTCTGTCCGTCTGTCACCAGGCTGTATCTCATGAACCGTGATAGTTAATTTTCACAGATGATGTATTTCTGTTGCCGTATAACAACAAGTACTAAAAAAATTTATAAAATAAATATTTAAGGGGGCTCTTATACAACAAACTTGATTTTTGCTTGTTTCTGCTCGATATTGATAACGGCATCAGGTAGTCGCTTAAAATATATACAGAATATTTATATAAATATTCACTTTAAAATTAAATAACAACAAAATAAATATTAAAGGGGGGCTCCCATACAACAGACATGATTTTTTTGCCCTTTGTGCGCGAGTCTGACTCGCACTTGGCCGGTTGATGTTGATATTACGTAATTTAAAGAAGTTTTGTTAAATTATTATCTACAGTTGCTATTTTTTTTCAGTTTATTGTATTTTTTTGTCAAGTGCGTACTTATCAAGTACTAGTTCACTGGCTTGAAAAAGTCATAGTCAATTACTGGGACAATTGAAAATTTGTTCATCAATTACTGGTACAATTTTAGTCCTCTCGACAAAAATCTATATTAAAATAAACAACACTGATTTTCTTTACTTAAGTTCAATGTAAGAGAAATGAAAGACTGATTAATATTTTTTACTTACTTTGAAAATTCTAACTGTAATAAATACATTGTTATAAAAGAAAATGTGTATTTTTCCCACTATAGTATCAACTACTGGTACATTTATCTTACTATTGTGTAAATTGTGATGAGGAATAAATGTATTTTATTATTATTATTATTCGTATATGTTTTTAATTATTATGAAAAAAAATATGAAAAAATCTTTATTTCCAAGTCTTAGTTTATAAAAATACACGTAAATAGTGACAGGTGGATCCGCTCTCCCAGAACACATCATAATAACTTAGACCTAGTTAACGTTAATACATGAAGAAAGTTAGAGCAGAAGATTATATATTTATTTACTTATGTGTGTGTGTGTGTGTGCGTGTGTGTGTGTGTGTGTGTGTGTGTGTGTGTGTGTGTGTGTGTGTGTGTGTGTGTGTGCGTGTGTGTGTGCGTGTGTAGTGTGTGTGTGAGTGTGTGCGTGATGGTGTGTATTGGTGTGTGTGTGTGTGTGTGTGTGTGTGTGTGTGTGTGTGTGTTTTGGTGAGGGGGTGTTGTGTATGTGTGTATGAGAGAGTTGATTTAGAGAGAGCATTTGATTTAGTAAATCACAATAAACTGCTGACGAAATTTGATCACTATGGCATTCGAGGTAAAGCATATGATTGGATCCAAAGTTACCTAATAAATCGACTACAATGTACCGAAATTGTCAAAATAACTAAATCTGACAAAGTAGCCAAGAAAACAGCTTACAGATCTAACTTTCAGTATTGTAATACAGGCGTCCCTCAAGGAAGTATACTCGGGCCATTGCTATTTTTGGTATACATCAATGACCTTCCAAGTTCTATTGGTCATAAGAGTATATTATTTGCAGACGATACCACATTAATAGTGAAATGCACTGCCATTGATACCTATGAAGCTGATGTAAATAAAGCACTTGCAGACGTTGTTAATTGGATGAAAGCAAATAATCTTGTTGTAAATTTAGAAAAAACTAATTTCATACAGTTCTCGTCCTATAATTCACAACAGTTGCCAATTTCTATTCGCTATGACGATAAAATAGTGGAAAATGTGTGTGTTACCAAATTTCTTGGAATTACAATTGATAAAAATTTAAATTGGAAAGCACACGTCGATCAATTATGCAACAAACTGAATAGATTTGTCTTTGCTCTTAAAAGACTGAGGCAAACTGTATCAACTGAAGCTGCCATAGCAGCATATCATGGGTATGTATCGTCGATATTTAGCTATGGCTTAATTATTTGGGGTAATTCAGTTAATACCGACAGAGCTTTCCTAGTACAAAAAAAATGCATCCGTGCCTTATGCAATGCTTGGATAGAAGACAGCTGTAGACCATTATTTAAAAATTTAAATATTCTGCCCTTGCCTAGTTTGTACATAAGAGACATATGTGTATTCGTACATACTCATCCAGAATTTTGGCAGAGAAGATGTGAAGTTACATCTAGACATACGCGAGCTATAATTATGAACAGGTTATATCAGCCTATGTGCCATAAGGATATTTATAAAAGGAACGTTTTTAACATGTCTATTGTAATATATAATGTACTTCCTAATGAATTTAAATCATTAAAAGGTACATCATTCAAAAATAAGTTGACGCGGTGGTTGCTTGAGAATTGTTTTTACTCTTTGAAGGAATATATTGACTATTGCAAATCACATAAAAATATTAATTTATAATTTATATTGAAATTATATTACATTATTAATGAATTAAATTTTTCTTATTTTTTGACATTTGTATTAAATATTTGCATACCTGCGTGCAGGTTTCATACAATGTACTCTCAATGTTATATGACCCTTATTTACTGTATGTTTGCAAATAAATTATTATGATTATGATTATGATTATGAGTCTGTGTAAAAGCGATTGTAGAGGAAAGTTTGGCTTTTGTACTGACAAATAAACCACACCTTTGTAATAGCTTTTTATTCAACGTGTATTACAAAACTTTCTAGCAACTGTCTGACCGTCTTTCACCTTCATCGAACTTATAATGACTTTCTTGTTTGGCTCGGTATTTGTTAGATCAGGGTTCCGTTAATGGAAGCTCAGGGGTGTCATCCTAAATAACTTGGCCGGTAGTAACATTATATAGCATAGGGCCTCAGCACACGGCGTATTTTTAACGCGCCGACGACGCGCAGACATCGTCATCATCATTTCGTGTAGGTGTCACGGTCAATCAACCATGCACACCCTGGTGTCAGAAGTTCTTCGGAACCGCCTCTCGACCTCTGACGTGGTTCCTTTAACGATTACCAAATGGCAGCCGGGACCAACGGCTTAACGTGCCTTCCGAAGCACGGAATCATCTTCATTATCAGACAAATAGGTGATTCAAACCTGCAATGTCCTAACCAAATTGGAAGCAGCTAAACAAAGTATGCTTACGATGGGAATCGAACCCACGACCCCGGGTCTACAGGCAAACGCCTTAACCTCGTGGAGGCCTCCGTGGACGCGCAGACGACGCGCGTACTCGCGCTTCAAACAAGATTCGAACGCAACCTTCTAACCTAAACATAAAGAGCCATCATGTACTGTATTGTATACTAGCTTTCGCCCGCGGCTCCGCCCGCGTCTATGTCGACCCCTCGGGATTAGTACTTTTTCCCGGGATAAAAGGTAACTTATCCTTCTCCGTACTCCAGAGAACTTGTATGCAAAATTTCATGATGATCGGTTCAGTAGTTACGGCGTGAAAGCGTAACAAACAAACAAACAAACAAACTCACTTTCGCATTTATAATATTATTAAGGATATTGTATCGCGTTTTAAGCGAGCTTGAATCTGACAAACGCAAAAGTCGACATCTACGGCGCCGAAAATGCGCGTTACACGAAACGCGTGTCGTCGGCGCGTTTAGAATACGTCCTGTGCTGAGGGCCTCCGCGCACCTGGCCTCCCAATCTACTTGTTTTTCCCACGTTCATCCGAGAAGTATTCCAATACCATAATTTTCTTCCCATATCAAGAATCAGATACAAGAAGCCAAAGAAACTACGTGTACCGGCGCCTACGGAACCTCAAAGGCAAAGACGCCATATTTATCGTTTTTCATCAGTCAAAATACATCAAATACAACAGCAAGTCATTCTTTCCCACTTCTAATCGAACAGAGCTTCTAGCAAGACGTCGCTATTTAAATATATTTTTTAAAATTGTAACCGTTATTCGAAAAACATATATTATTAGTAAAACTCTCTCCAGCAGTTTTCTTCAGTAAGACCTGGGGAGCACCTACATATGTCTAGTGATGTGCCGTTCCCAAATTCCCATTTCCAGGGAACGTTCCCCGTTCCCGTTTACGGGAATGTTTCCGGAAACATTCCCAATTTCGGGGGAACGTTCCCATCTAAATTAGGAAAATCTTGTATACTTACTAAATAAAAACTTTTGAGATTTGGTCTCATTCCCAGCAACAAGGGAACGTTCCCGGCAACAAGGGAACGTTCCCCGGGAATTCGGGAAAATTCCCTGGGAACGTTCCCGTTTATTTCGGAAATTTTGTCAATTATTAAAAATATTTATATTACATATACCAAGTAATGCATATACATCAGTTCAATATATTTGCATTGACAAAAAAGTTGTATGACAAATAAAATTACAACTTTCCCTGACATTTCCATTTATTGGGAACGTTCCCGGGAACGATTTTGGAAATCTGGGGAATGTAGGAACGTTCCTGGGAACGGCACATCACTACATATGTCAACAGACACTACGCTCGCCAAGTTCCTAACAAGCGTGGTGAGTTTATCCTCCCATGGAACGAAGAATCCTTGAAAGAGGCCTTTGTATCAAATGTAACTTGCAATATTTGATTACAGACAAACACCGGGATAGGTGAAACTAAATAAAAGCTTGTAAAAAACAAACAACCTACATTTTTATAAGACAGATAATTTATTATTTATTTTTCAATTCATTCAAGACTGGC
Source organism: Elegia similella (assembly GCA_947532085.1). Taxonomy (NCBI): domain Eukaryota; kingdom Metazoa; phylum Arthropoda; class Insecta; order Lepidoptera; family Pyralidae; genus Elegia; species Elegia similella. The sequence continues at coordinate 3,141,465 of OX383939.1, forward strand.
GTCTAGAGTTGCTCTTAAGTTGTTAATTAAAATGACTGAAGTAGCCATTAGTTAATTAACATTTCTTTGCGTTTCCAGTGGCAAAATGAGACGAAGAGATCATTCACTCAAATACTATTTTAAAATCACAAACTGGGGATATAAATAAATATACATTAATAGCGGTTTACCGCTTATACCGTTTTACCCGTAGGTTTTACCGCTTCCAAGTGTTCACCGCGGGTAGGTGTTTTCGATTCCGACACGGGGAGTGAGACATGCCTGACTTTACAAAGAAACTAACAGACTAGCCGATTAGCAGTTCCTATAACTCGAATTTGCAATAAGACATTAGTACAATATGGCGAGCACCGTGGCGCAGTGATTAACACGCCAGCCTGCGACACGAGAGTGCCCGGGTTCGATCCCCGGTCAGGTTAACTTTTTCAGATTGGCCTGAATATAGTATACGTTGAGTTACTATCCCATGGTGTGTATGGTCGATTGACTGTGTCACCTACACGAAATGATGAGTATCCCATAACACAAGTCCTGAACTTACTTTGGTGCTAGCTCAATCTGTCTAATTTGTCCGTATATATTTAATTATATTATTTTAAAAATTGAAAATATGTGACGAACCCACGTCCCTTAGGTTTACGCCCTAAGTGTGATACCATTACACCACCGTGACTTCCTGTGCCCGAGTTCTTTTTCATCACATTTCAATTTTAAATTTTAATGCTATTTAAAAACAATTTATTTTATTATTTATTTATTTATGTTCCTATCGCGCACTATAGTAGACGCAAGAAAAGCCAGCTGTCTAGACCGGGTGGCGGCGGTCTACATGGCGAATCCATTTCTTTTGTACGACTATGAAAAGAAAGTGCTTTTACGCCACTAATAAATAAGGACAGAAACAAATTCTATTTTGAATGTAGTAATATTAAGTTTGAGTCGATTCGATATAAGTCCAGATTTTCTTTGTGAATATAAAAAACCGGCCAAGTGCGAGTCGGACGCGCTCGAAGCGTTCCGTACCATCCTTACTAATATTATAAATGCGAAAGAGAGTTTGTTTGTTTATTTGTTTGTTTGTTTGTTTGTTTGTTACGCTTTCACGCCGTAAGTACTCAACCGATCATCATAAAATTTTGCATACAAGTTCTCTGGAGTACGGAGAAGGACATAGGCTACCTTTTATCCCGGGAAAAAGTACTATTCCCGAGGGATCGACATTGACGCGGGCGGAGCCGCGGGCGAAAGCTAGTTATCTATAAAAATAGGATTAATGGGGTAAAGCATGTATCAGCTCAGGATGCCAGGCGCGCGTACACAATGACATACCAGCAACCACTGGACTTGAAGTTGAGGATGACAGCCCTGATCACCATAAGTATGAAATAATAATAGCCAAATAAAAAAAAGCCGTGATAAATGAACATCACGTTATGCTTTAAAGTGTTAATCATTATAAAACCTTTCCAATCCAAGATCTCTGTTAATGGACAGTTAAAAGTGAATAACATTATCCTTGTTTACTTGTTGTTTATTACAGTTACCAAGCAATTAAGACGATGGTGCACGCCAGATGTCCCATAAAACGATCCGCCAATATAAAAACGATATAAATTACCAAAACGACCCCATATCTCTTGCAAGTACATTAATTCCGAATTAAGGCACCTATCACACTTAACACACTGTGAGACCTTGACCATCCCAGCGCTCTAGCCGAGTTTCTACACATTAGGAGTGGTGGAGAACAGAGACTCGACACAACAGACAAGAAGATTAATTTTATTTGACACAACTTCACAACTTATATAAATTAACTTTTACATAAAAGATCAGAGTTCGATCAAGTAAACAGTCCAAGAGATGATGGTAGATTGAAGGAATGAGTGATGAGAGAGAGAGAAAATAATCTAAAAATGGAATAGAATGAAATTTGAAATAAAATGAGGAATGAAAAATGGACAGTATGAGAAAGAAATGAGGTTGGACGAGATGCAGCATGCAGGTGGCATGCTGCAACGTTACAACACTAGGGTACCACCATTACCAGGCAAAGAGAGGGGGTGGGTAAATGGGCTAGTTAAGCCACCAAGAAGCCATTCGCTGAACAACAGTCGCATGGACCCCATTGAATGAGTTTGCCTTGAGTCTCGCCACTGCGCTCATGACTACGAATTACGATTCGTACGAATAAATGTAATGTAAATAATAAATGAGAGAGGCGCCCTTTATAATATCAGTGGTTGCGCCATCTGCGGATAAAAGCCCAATCACACTTTCCTGAATTCTGATACCGCTGTACGTTTCACACGATACGAGATATCTCCATTCGTGTCTAACGTACTGCGGCGTCCCTTTTATCAGTGATTGAATTCAGCAAAGTGTGTTCGGGCTAGCTCGTGGCGCCTACGGTACATTAAAAATGACCAATGAAAATACTGTACAAAAGCCCGTCCCTCTTGGGGGCCCTTTGGTGGTGTTGTCTATATAGGCTGAGGGCACTCTGCCTTCGCCTCGAAACTCCCGGTGCATATACTTCTATACTAATATTATAAAGAGGAAAGACTTGATTGTTTGTTTGTTTGTTTGCATCAAATAGACTCTGAAACTACTGGACCGATTTGCAAAATTCTTTCTCCATTAGAATCCTACATTAAATAAATACAACATAGGCTATTTAAATAAATAGCCTATGTTCATCAGGGATAATGTAGGTATTTACCTATATCTTCCCGTGCGAAGCCGGTGCGGGCCGCTAGTAGTCAATAAAAAAAAGATTCTCCGTCATTTCGTCCACCGTGACGGTGCGCGGCGGCAATGTGACAACCGCCTTAATGTGATAGGGCTCAAAGATACGCTATAGAAGCATTTCCCATTCCCACACTTAACGTTTAATTTATTTGTTTAGGTTTACAGTTTATTATGCCAATTGTCACTAATCTCTATGATGGTGTTCGTATTTAAGTGATATTCAGATCCAAACTTTAATTTCATATTAGTAAGTACTTGTAGGATAAAAGGTTATCTTTTATTTTGAGAGTCGAAAAGAATAAAATGCGAAAATGCGCTGTGCAGTTTGTTGCCGCTTCTTCTGCACTCCGCCTTCGAAGCGGCGTAAACTTAGCTCTAAGTAAGTTATTGACGTCAACAATAGTAATGTTGTAAATAATAATGTGTAATTTAAGTTAACGTTCACCAAATGGTATTTAAAATATCTTACGATGACTAAATTGACTATTGATACCAAGAAAAATCCGAGTTCAAATTAAATGTTAATTCTTTTTACTTCTACTCTCTTGTTAAGCATACAAAAGTGGGTTATCCTGTAAAGGTAAATATCATTCATGTGTGTGTAAAAATACCTTTTGTTCTTTGAGATGCTAGATGTTATAATGTGAGATCATGTTCTTTAAAAAGTATAATGGAACCATTTTTGTCTAGATCGCGTACGTATCAAACATATTGATATCTACGGTGTCTTGAGACGGTAAAAGAATAAAACTTCTAGGTTAATGAGCTCAAAGGATATAGCCGAATATGAAAAATTCGCCAATTCGAATCAAAACAGTTAATAGTTTCAGGTGTTACTTTGCGGAAGTCAAAGCTACATTTACTTTGAGACAATTTACTTTGCGTGCCTCCGCCACCAGTTAGTTCATGCAAACTAATTTGCTAGCCAGCGCCCACTATTAGTGGCGGGCATGAAAGGACTAACAGTAGTAGGTGAAAATTATGTCATTAGGCATACAGCGCCCATCATTTTAATTCTGTTTTCCAAATATGAATCCGTCAACACACTAAACGTTGCCTTTAGTTGCCTCTGTCCACCTCGTAAGGGATAAAGACGTGAATAGTACAAACGGCAAATATACAAGAATGCCTATGCCTTTGTAAACATCCCGAAAGTGTTTCTACAAAACACTTTTCATTCCTCATACCATAAATTGGCCTAGGAATAAATTCGTAATACCTGCGTAGGCCATTTACGACCTGGTAAATACGATAAAATTAATCCACACGACAAATAGGTCTGGGTCCTGAGTCTAGTTAACACATAAACTTTTTCGTTGAAATAAAAGAAACTTATTACAAGTTAAAAAAACAAAATTTTCTTTCAAAAGACAAATCACCTTAGGCACTCTCACCTTCTTAATTCTTTATCTATTTAGAACTCTCTAGTAATTTCTCTATATTCATCATTGGTATTTACATATATGTAAGTATATCTATATATTGCATATATATGTAGTTGTTTACTTTTCTGTATATATATTTTTTATGTGTATTACCTAGTCCACTTTTGGCGCCTTACAATTTTTTTCTCTGACATTCTCTATTGGGAATCGGAGATAATCCTTATAGCTAGCTAGACTCTCCCAGACTATATCGAATGACCGTTTGCGACAGCTATGTCACGAAACTCCGATCGACCAACAGATACGCTGCAAATGGAATTGGATTGGCCACACTCTCCAAAGAGGCCTTGAGCACATACCTAAAAGGCCATGGAGTGGAATCCCCAAAGAAAGCGTAAAGTAGGTCGCCCTTAACAGACCTGGCTACGTAGCGTTTTCGATGAAATTTAAAAAAATCGGCAAGCCCTGGAGTGAAGTTAAGCACGTAGCTCTTAAGGCAGATCGAGATGGAGAGTCTTTGTGGACGCTCTCTGCCCCAGATATACATAGGACTATAAGTCATAAATAAAGTTGTGAGATAAGTTTCATAACATGTATTCAGCCACAAGCACACAGAAACAGAGACGAACAACCGTCGCACATAGACAATGAAAAAAAAAAGTTTGAGCTTTATAAACAATAATTGTATAATTTTTTCAAGCCAGGTTCTAGCAAAAGACATGAAATATACACAATTACAATAGCTTGTAGTACGTAATGGAGTTTTCTTATAGTTATTTTGACTGGTTTAGTGGTAGCTAGAGGTAAATGATAAAAACTACATTACACGTTGCTATAAGTACAGATTCACGTAGAAATTCGCCGTAGAACTAAGATTAAAGACGTAAGTAAACGAGCCACACAGTTGAAGTGACAATGGGCGGGGCATTTGGCCAGAAGAAGGGACAGTCGTTGGATCAAAACAGTGACGGAGTAGTACTGAGAGCGGGGAAAATACCAGTCGGTAAACCACCAGCCCGCTGGTTAGATGACAGTGTTAGGCTGATTGGAAAACAGTGGATGAGACTAGCACAGGACCGTAGAAAATGGCGTAAATAAAGGCCTTTGCACAGCAATGGGCTGATGTGGGCTGAAAATGAATTCATAGACTCTCTGCCATCTTTGTTCCGGCAATGGCAAATTGTATATTTAACTTAAGCCCCCGGCGCCGTTGAGTTGTTTGCTTTTAAGCTTCAACGTATACTCATACATATTTCATGCCCAAAAGATTTGTTTGTGACCGGTCAAGGTAATTCGTGTTTTTTGTTTGGCAAGCAAACTGGTTGTGTAGTTATTGCCAGCTAGAACTAGCGGTATGTATGGCCTTTGCGGCCTAGCGTTCATTATGCTTGTCAGACACAGAAGGTCCCGGGTTCGAAACCTGGGACCTTCTGTGTTGATGAGAGGGAGGCCTTTGTCCAACTTCTAAGGGCTTATTTGTTTGTTTTCGTTTTTATAAGTAGCCAACATTGGTGTTAGATAGAGGCATTTGACTTATCTTAATGACTGCCATCAAAGATGATAGCCGGAACGGCTTAACGTGTCTTCCGAAGCACGAAATGTCAATCATGTAAATGCATAAATTTCCAGCTAAATATCTGTGATATCATGCAATATCGCAGTATCCAATATTCTCAACGAAGCTTGTAGCTCTTAAAGACCTGGGCTCTGTCCACCCCGCAAGGGAAAAATCTTGGACGCATAAACCACAAAAATACGTGATAGTATGTAGGTATGAATAAAGAGTGTATTTTTCAAACAACTTCTCTAAATATTCATACATCACTCACAAATACAAAAAATACATATAAATTCAACAACAACACTGTTGTTGTAGCTCAACAACTAGTTAAACACCTCGGGCGGTATTAAGTAAAATAAACTTTAGCTGTGTAAACTTTCAGCTCGATATTTTAATTTAAGTACGAGTATAAGTTAATATGTGTATAAGTTCTTACCACACGTTGAAGAACTAGTTGTGTTTTAAATGAATTATAATGAAGTACTGCTTGCTATATGTGCTCATCCTTACTAATATTATAAATGCGAAAGTGAGTTTGTTTGTTTGTTTGTTACGCTTTTATGCCGTAACTACTAAACCGATCATCATGAAATTTTGCATACAAGTTCTCTGGAGTACGGAGAAGGACATAGGCTACCTTTTATCCCGGGAAAAAAGTACTATTCCCGAGGGATCGACATTGACACGGGCGGAGCCGCGGGCGAAAGCTAGTGACACATAAATGTCACCCTAAGAATGGAAGGTCAGTACATTGTGGGACAAAAATTACAGATTAAAGAGTTCAAAACACGATTAAGGAGGCTGTTAATTTTTTTTTGATAAAGTAACAGTACTTTATCAAAAAAAAATTAACAGCCTTAACAAAAAAATGTCGCTGCACGGAAAATTATAGCCTACTAGCTTTCGCTCGCGGCTTCACCCGCGTGAATGTCGATCCTTCGGGAGTATTTTTTCTCGGGATAAAAGGAAGTCTATGTCCTTCTCCGTACTCCAGAGAGCTTGTATGCAAAATATCATGATGATCGGTTCAGTAGTTACGGCGTGAAAGCGTAACAAACAAATAAACTCACTTTCGCATTAATATTAGTAAGGATGTCACTCCGAATGGTGTAAGGATTCCAACGATACCTCATACGTCACAAACCGCTAAGGTATATAGAAGTTATGGTAGAATAGAGAAAAAAAGGAACTTACTTAAACACATTATTTACTCTTATTAAATTCATCATCATCAGGTCCTTTTAGTCTCCACTACAGGAGCACGACCCTCTTTGTACTACTAGAGCCATATTTGGCCAGAGCAGCCAGAGGACTTGGCCTACACTCTCCTCGCTGGCCAGACGGGTTGGAGAGGTCGCACAGATAAGTCGCCTTTTACGACATCCACGGGAAGACTTGGAGTGGTCCTATTCTACTCTGCCGGATACCACACGGCGAAAAATTCTTATTAAATTAAGAAATAAAATATTTTGAAAAAACATTTCGAATGCAAAATAAAACACAAAAATATACACATTATTTATTCATTTCGAGTCATCATGTGTCCCACTGCCGGGCAAAGGCCTTCCTCCACTTTATCCATTCAGCCCGGTCCTGCGTTATTTCCTTTCATTCATTCTTTTTATCAAGCTCATCGAGCCATCGCGTTCTTGGCCTACAGAGTCTTCTAGTATTGGTAGAGAGGTGGCTTTGCTTAGAAACCATTTGGCCTGCGGTATATATGGCCAGCCCAGTCCCATTTCAACTTTGCGGCCTTCAGAGCTACATCTTCGATTCCTTCGAGAGCGTAGTTCACTCAAAGTTTTCCACCGAGCAATGCTACGCTCCATCGCTCGGTGGAAAACCTTGAGTTTGGACCTCCATAACTCCTCATACACACATTTGGTACATATACCTGGCCTCCCGAGCTGCTACTTGTTTTTCTCTTTCATCCGAGTGTGAAGTATCCCAACACCTTCATTTCCTTTCCAAATGTAACAAATACCTATCCTAGATTCAATTTTTTTTCGATGGCATAAGCGTTGAAAGCACAAGAAGCTAAAGAAACTGAGCTCGCCAAGCGTGGTGAGTATGGCAATATCCTCCTATGGCATAAAGAATTGTGTGAGGCTATGTCCAGCAGTGGACTTCTTGCAACTGAAATTATGTTATAGACAGAGTCTAAATAGATAGAACAAACACAAAGAAGGTCACTTATCAATATGATAACCGTTGCTATAGGTCCTTTCTTAAAAGAAAAGCAGGTGTTTTGATCTCAAAGCTTGGTAAAATTTAATTATCTGCACAGAAAAATCACTTAGAAATGTACTTTATTATGAACCTGTTGTCGCAAGCGAGTGTACCATGTGCGTTCAACAAGTGCAGACCGCAGGTGACCACATCCACCCACTCACCCTTAACGTTTAGAGTAGAGACAACAGATACGAAGCTCGGAGCTTGTAGTTTATTTAAAATTTCATATTTGTTTTCTACTTCCCGTATTTTGGTTGCTAGAGTATGCTCTAGTTATTTCATGGTGATGAGCTACTCGTAGCTATTTCATGGTGAAAGGGATAGCCAATTCCCCTTGCAATTTCCCTTCTTCCGTTATTATGTGATTTATAAAAATTTGTAGGTAAAAAAGGTTCTTTTAAAATCAAAGACGTCACTTGCTATAATATAAAGTTAGCCGTTGCTGACGTTTAGTTGATTCGTGGTGCAGAGAAGCTATCATGACATAAGAGAAATCTTTGCGGTGATTTGATTGGTAGTATTTAGCCGTGTGGTTTCCGGCAGGACTACTCCAAGTCTTCCCATGGATGTCGTAAGTGAGCTTTGCTTAGCTTGTATTTTCTAAGTCGCCTCACTTAGAAAATACAAGCTAAGCAAAGCTCATAAACATCAAAGAGACCTCTCCAACTCGTCTGGCCAGCGATGAGAGTGTAGGCCAAATCCTGTGGCTGCTCTGGCAAAGTATGGCTCTGGTAGTACACATAGGGTCATGCTCCTGCAGTGGAGACTAAAAAAAAGACCTGATGGTTGATTGGTAGTATTCTAAAATGTTTTGAGTTACGATAATAATGTGCTCATATCAGTCCTATTTTTATTCTTTCTAATATTTTATGTACACCCGCCAAAAAAAAAGTGTCATGTTTCCTGAGTTCATGTATGTATTTCCTTAATGACTCAACGGATTTGGATGTACGGGGATAAGCAAAATTCTAACACCGTCCCAAGTGACAAAGAGAAAAGAAAATTAACCACTCGTTCTGCTACGTAATATTTTTTATTTAAAAAAATATATAGGAGGTTGTGGTGACATCGGTCCCGCGCCGTGTCGACTTGCATTGTCACCATTCATGTACTTACAATGGGCAGCGGCCACCAAGTCACCTCAGTTCTCCTCCGCTAGTGTTGTGCCGTGCTCGAAATTTTCAAGAACGGTGAGAACGGGTCGGAAAATTTTCCTGAGAATTTCATCTTCTTTCTCATAAGTGCGGAAATTATTGAGAAATTCGCGAGAATTATTTCATATTTCTCGCAAATTTCTGTGAGAAGGAATTCATAAGAACAGAGAAATTCTCACCGGCATATTATTATCCGCCGCCCATCGTGCGCTATGTAATTTGATTGTGTCGAATAAAGTTCGTAAGTTGAATTCCCGGATTTCTTTGGACTCCGCTCACTTAACCCATGACATGACACAACAAGGTATTCTTCCACACATGTTTTTTTATACTTGCGCATTTGAACGATGTTAAGAACTTATTCTCTTAATGAATCTACTCTATGTCCGACCCTGCGCTCTCAACATAACTTACAAACATGTCGGTAACTATGTGCGCAATGCTTTATGACTTAATGTAACATTATTTCTTTACCCAAATAGAGGTATTGTTCTGTTATATTATTATTATATCTCCTTAACGTGTAGACTTGGCAAATTCACATTTATATGAAACGAGCTTTCGCCCGCGGCTCCGCCCGCGTCAATGTCTTGACATAAAAAAATAGCAAATTGGCCGCCGACTGAACACTTTTGCATGAATATGTATTTTTTTTTTACTGTTCCATAGGAAAGGTAGTTCAGATTTACGAAATAAACCAAAGTTATTTATTTATTTACACCCAGTTTTATACCGACCGGTTTATTTTTAAGCAAAATCTAAATAACTGTTACCTAAAAATATGTATAAATAATATCTTTAGGCATACGTGACTTAGGTTTACGATCATAAAAAGGTTACATGATAACGGTAACAAAAACTTCTAACATCTCTGCTAAAATCTCGTAGCCGCTTCGTAGCTCGTAGCACGTTCGTAGCGGCTCATAGCTCTTTACTGCACATTGCAAATCTACGCCCGTAGCGGTAGCTAGGCACAAACTAATGAATCTTCGGGATGAGGCTTTATCTATACTTCCATACTACGAATAAGTAAATATTATAAATGAGAAAGAAACTCATATTGTCTTCTTTTTTTTTATACTACTTAGTAGGCTAACAGGCATACGGCCCACCTGATGGAAAGTGGTTACCGTAGCCTATGGACGCCTGCAACACCAGGGGTGCCACTCGCGCGTTGCCGACCCTGAAGAAATCTTTTTACGCCCTTTTTAAAGAACCCCATGTTGTAGTCACTCGGGAAAACCATGGCTGGGAGTTCGTTCCACAATTTAAGCGTACGTGGAATAAAGTTCCTTTCAAAGCGTACTGTACGCAACAATTCTTCTTCTTTTCACGCTTTAACTATTGAACCAATTTGGTATGGAGGTAGTTTAAGGTCTGGTGAAAAAAGGTAAAGGTTAAAGGTATCCTATGTAGGATACCTTTAATTCCGGGAAGTTCTACAGTTCCCGAGGAATTTGAACTAACGCGGGCGAAACCGCGGACAAAAGCTAGTTTTTCCATAAATTTCGTAACCGCTTCGTAGCTTGTTGCGCGTTCGTAGTGGTTCGTAGCACTTTAGTACTTTGCGGCTGGCAGGCCTGGAGACATAATAAAAAAATGTTAAACATTTCTACTTAAATCGAATAGTGTTTCGTAGTTCTTTACTACACATCTACGCTCGTAGCGTCAGCTAACAACCGAAAGCACAGAATAAGTACTAGTACTTACCTACAGAAGTCGCACTTTGCAAAGGTATTCAAAGAAATATCAACTCAATGTAGTTAGCGATACGGTGTAATTTACCTCGTGGCGGAACGCAGTACCTTTTTGTTATTATCAGCAAGCCAATTTTATACTTATAACTCAAAACAAACGGTTCATAATTCGTTGAACACATGTGACCAAACGCGCGTTCCTACCGGATTTCTTCGGTTTTCCCCATCTAAAAGGTTGCCGCGCATAGGTATGTTTTTACGATACCGGCACGGGAAGTGAGACAGGCCTGCCCTGAGTAATAAGAATACCAAATGAGACATTGATATAATGGAATTAGAATGGATGGATGATCATTTGCGCTCCACTAATGATTCATTTATCTACGAGGCTCTCGACGGTACTGTGGACGTACGTAAGAATATATTAGATGATACTTACATAAATTTATAGGGGACATATCACACAAATTGAGCTAGTCCCATAGTAAGTTGTGAACTTGTGTCGTAGGATACTAACTCAACGGTACTAAATTTTATAATACATACATATATAGAATACTCGTAACATCCAAGATAACAATCTGAAAAAGATCGTTTTCCATGATGACTTGACCGGGGATCGAACCCGGCATCCCTCGTGTTGCTGGCGTTTTAACCACTGCACTACGGAGCTCGCCGAATATACTTACTATCCCTTGCGTGGTAGATAGAGCTCAGGTCTTTAAAACCTAAAAGTACGTTGGTCGGCATTAGGTGAAAAAATGGAATCAAAATAGTGATTAGTTTCTTGCCGCATATATTATTCGTCAGATTTGACCATTCCTTCGATTGGCTTTTACGATCTGCGCAGAAAGAGAAGCAGCTGGTACATTGTACGTCTTATCTTTCCTCCCAGACCAGCATGGAAGAAAGTGATATTTCTGTACATTATATTTTGTGCTAGAGCATATAAAAAACAGCGGATTGCGTGATCTGATTCCATTGGATAAAAGCTAAAGTAAAAAGCGACTGAAGGAGCTTTTAAAGATAATGATGTTCGTGCTTTGAGCTTTTGTTTGAAATTTAATGACCTGGTTGTAGTGGGAGAAGCTTGCATTTATTAAACCAGTAGCAGTCTTAGCTTTAGCTGATTTTAAATATAAAGGTATGAGTTTCAATAGACGGAGAACGCCTAGTTTTTAAATATAAAATACTACCTTTCGCCCGCGGCTCCGCCCGCGTCAATGTCGATCCCTCGGGAATAGTACTTTTTCCCGATATAAAAGGTAGCCTATATCCTTCTCCGTACTCCAGAGGACTTTTATGCAAAATTTCATACTGATCGGTTCAGTAGATACGGCGTGAAAGCGTAACAAACAAACACACTTTCGCATTTATAATCATCATCATCATCATCAGGTCCTTTTTAGTCTCCACTACAGGAGCACGACCCTCTCTGTACTACTAGGGCCATACTTGGCCAGAGCAGCCAGAGGACTTGGCCTACACTCTCCACGCTGGCCAGACGGGTTGGAGAGGTTTCTTAGATGTTGATAAGCTTTATTTAGCTTGTATTTCCTAAGTCGCCTTCTACGACATCCACGGGAAGACTTGGAGTGGTCCTATTCTACTCTGCCGGATACCACACGGCTTTATAATATTAGTAAGGATAAGGATAGTAAGGATGCATACCTACTGCCTTTGTTCACACAACGGCCAAGGGTGAATCCTGAACTAGCTGTCTGATAGTTGCAGGAATGGCATTGGTTACGCGCGCCCGGCCTCCTGAGCTGCTACTTTCTCATCTCCAATCCCAGCAAGTGACATCCCAAATAACTATTTCACTTAATTATATTAATAGCATTACAATGCTCGGTTTAATATTAAATATGTGATGAAAGAATTTTGTAGTAAATAGTGGGTAGTAATGGAGATTACGCATGCTTCGAATGCGTGTACCTATAATATGTGATGAACAAATTCGCCGCGGTGTTTGAAGCTACGGCAGCTCAGTGGTTGAGAGCATCGATGGGCTAGATGTCGAAGGTTGTAGGTTCAAATCCTACCTGTGGCGAAAAATTTTGTCGTCACATATTTTCGATTTTAACTTTTTCACTTATAAATAATAAGTATAAATAAATTCACTTATTTCGGATGAAATTGATCCATATTTATTTTTTATGTTATTGGGCGGCAAATAAGCAAGCGAGTCACCTGATGGTAAGCGACCAGCGCTGCCCATGGACAACCGCAAGAGCGTTGCCGGCCTTTCAAGGAGTTGGGGAAAGGACATGGGGGGAGGAAATGGGGGAAGGATGGGCCTCCGGCTCTCTCACTCACCGAACGAAGCATAGAAGCGGTAAAACTTTTACTCAAACGTCGATTTTCTGTGAGAGCATGGTCCCCGGACGAGCCGGCCCTTTCGTGCTACTAGCAAAAATGAATTTTGCCGGTCGCGTGGCTCTACCACGACTTAATTGCTATGCAACGCTAACTCTCGCTCGGTAAATGAAAGAGCTGAAGGCACATCCTTCCCAATTTCCTCCCCCCATACCCTTCCCTTTGAAAGGCCGGCAACGCTTCTGTTATACCCTGATGTTGCAGTTGTCCATGGACAGCGCTGATTGCTTACCATCAGATCGCTTGCTCGTTTTCCGTCCTATTCCATAAAAAAAACAACGGATTGCTCTCCAGCCGGCCTATTTGGTAACCCAGTGTACAACGTTTTGATATTAATTTCAAAGTACATTACGTTTTATATATCTTTAATAAATATTCTCAATCATAGGAAACCCGCAATGTATTTTGAAGTGACTATCAAAACGTTAGTCACTGAGTTGGCAAATCAAATAGGCCGGCTGGAGTGCCGGCAGAAGTGAAAAATTGAACATTACATAACGTTGTACATTTTCCATATTTTAAATACTGTATATACACAATTTTTTCAAGTATACAGACGGTCGAGCCATCAGAAGTCACCATATGTCATTGAATTAAAAAAAAAATCTAATTCAATGCCATCTGTGGATACGCGTAGCAGGCTATATATAGTACAAACACAAACAGGCACGCACACTCGCGCAAGCGCAGGAGCAGGTATACATTTTTGCCGCGCGGCAGAAAGAGAGGGGGATTTATTCTATTACTTCCTCTCCTACGCCGCGCCGGTGGTCTCAGATCACGTCTCCGTCTCACGAATTTCCGATCAGGTCACGTGACCTGATGTGAGATTAACATTTTCTACCCATCTCAAAAAGTGCACAATACCGCGAAAGAAATTTTCGCTTCAATAAATTACACCCCAATAGTTAAGTATCGCCAAGCCAAGGATATTGACAAAACAGTCGCGTACCCTATCAAGGTCAACTAGCAAGGCATTGGGGAGAAACGATTCCGAACATGGAACGTGCCGCAAATAACAATACTCTTACAAAAGGATACAAACATTAATATTTTCGACGTAATAACGTCTTATAAGTCGATGGAAACTGGCTGCACGCATGAAAAAGTGTCACGTTCTGTGAGCAAGCGAGTGTGCAAATAAGGTTATTGCAAAATTTTCATTTTTGTGACACGCTTTAATTATAAACAAATCTACACTGTAAGTGTTATCCAAGGCGCGACGTAAGAGAGGAAGTAGTATCGCCCTCTCTTTCTACCGCACGGATTTTTCATTTCTGCCGGCACTCCCGTGTGAGTGTAACCCGTTGTTTTTTCTTATACTATGTAGCAAGGGCGTCGCCAAGGGGAGGCAGGGAGGGGCAGCTGCCCCCCCCCCCCCCCCCCCAGAGATTCTAAAAAAGTTGCCAAATATAATGCAACCAAAGTCCTAAGTCTTTGAGTTGATTTGCTTGAAGTTCAAGTCTTGAACACCTTTCTTGGGGACAGTGGTCAAAACACCTTTGCTCCAGTCGTCCGGTAACTCTTCAGCGATCCAGATTTTCTCTAAGAGGGGTGTAATGGCCTCTGCAGCAGCTGATGGGTCGGCTTTAAGCATTTCTGCTGTTATAAGGTCGAGGCTTGGTGCTTTCCCACTCTTAAGAGAGACAATAGCCGCTTTAACTTCTTCTTGGGGCGGTGGTGAGGTGTCGATGTCCAAAAGCTGTGGTGGGGTTGAAATTGGATGTGAAAGAGATGGTGGAGCAGTTGGCATGCTGAAAATCTCCTGAAAGTGTCCAAACCAAACCAAAGGCCTAAAAGGCAGAAATGCCGTCATATTTCGTACTTCGTTTAAACATGAACAAACATTATCACTCCCAGAAAATACATTTGCCGTTGGTTGTATAAACAACGACGCAAAGGTAACCTAGAAACAATTTCTTGGATTGATCGTTTGCTTTGTAAGCTCGTAAGAAATAATGACTCTTCAATATTTCGCCGTTTGTACAAATGTATTTCGGAAATTAAAATATTGTCATTTAGAAAGAAATCTGTTAGTAACCTGCAATTTCAGATTTTTTTATTTCTTTCTAGTCTGCAAATAGAATATAAACAAGTATAAAAATAGAATAAAAACAAAAAGTATATTCGGACTCTCAATATTACACAAATTAGAAACAAATAGAATAATATTGAGGATCTCAGTGTTACACAGAGTAGAAACAAATAGAATAATATTGAGACTCTCAATATTACAAAGGCTAGAAACAAATAGAATAATATTGAAACTCTCAATATAACACAGACCAGAAACAAATAGAAAAACCTGAAATTGCAAGTTCTTACAGTTTTCTTTCTAAATGAATATATTTTAATTTCCGAAATTGAGAGGCGTTTGCGGTGTCTTTGTGTCAAAAAAAATTTACAGAATATCTAACTTATACTTCTAAAAAGAAAGAAGTTTACAATTCGACTGTATTTTTGACGTGATAACGTTTTATAAGTCGATGAATGCCGACTGCACACTCGAAAAAGTGTCATGTTCCGTGTGCAAGCGAGAGCGCGAAACAAGCGATAGAGAGGCACGATCGGTCTAAGCGTTGCTTGTCTGTAAACCGACGTTAAAGACAACCATTTTTTTTTTAATTAGTGTATTTAGAGTTGAACATTTTAAAATACTAGTGAACAAATCCACAAGAGTGTAGATTCCGTCATGATTATAAAGGTGATGCTAGTTCACTTACGTAACTTCATAACTTATGGCAATGACATTTACAAATTTCATCATCATCATCAGGTCTTTTTAGTCTCCACTGCAGAAGCATGACCCTCTCTGTACAACCGGATATACCATACTTGGCCAGAGCAGACAGAGGATTTTACACTCTCCTCACTGGCCAGACGGGTTGGAGAGGTCTCATTGATGTTTGAGCTTTATTTAGCTTGTATTTCCTAAGTCGCCTCTTACGACATCCATGGAAAGACTAGGAGTGATCCTATTCTACTCTGCCGTATGAAGTAAATTTTTGATCAATACTATCGATACTAAACCATACTTCCTATACTACTACTACTGTCTGTCTTTCTCCTTTTCACGCTAACTATTGTATCAATTTGGATAAAATTTGGTATGAAGGTAGTTTGAGGCCCGGGGCAGGACATAAGGTACCTTTAATTCCGGGAAATTTATCTAATCGTATTTAAATAATCGTGTGCCCTACGATTAAATAAAAATAATCTGGGAAATACTAGTGTTCCCGAGGGATCGATATCAACGCGGGCGGAGCCGCTGGTAAAAGGTAGTAAGGATAAATGTAGAATTAAGTACAAAGTTTTTTTTTTTACTTATTATTGAAGTAGGCATTTGTTTCCCATCTCACCTGATGGTAAGTGACGATGAAGACGAGGATGTTACATGCCTATTCAAGAGATACCCATTTATTCTACTTTTGAATGTCAAGGGATTGTACTTGTCTGGGAATATAAACGCAGGCAAAGTTATTCATCAGTCAAAACTAGTGATGTGCCGGTGAGAAATTCCCTGTTCTCATGAATTCCTTCTCACGGAAACTTGCGGGAAATTTCCAATAATTCTCGGAAATTTCTCAATAATTCCCGCACTTGAGAGAAAGAAGAAGAAATTCTCGGGGAAAATTTCCGACCCGTTCTCACCGTACTCGAAAATTTCGAGTACAGCACAAGTCTAGTCAAAACAAACGTTAATATTCCGCACAATACAGAAATAATTTAAGAAAACGATGAGTTTCATTAAGAGATATTTGTTCAGGAAATAACGTTTCTTCCCCGGGGATTAATTGAGGTTTCATAATTAAAATCGGAAGCGACCCTGGGCTGAGCCGCCCCAGTTTCCATTTTCCGTGATTATTGGTTATGGATCTTGGGTATTGCGTTTCTAATTACTGACCGTTTGCTTTTGCGATATTGAAAGAAGCTATGCGAACAGGTTATCTCAGGTATAAATAAATGGTTTAATAGACGTTATCGAAGTAATAATTAACTTAATAATCTTACTTGTAACACTTTACTAATTCATTATTATTGTGAGTATATAAAAAGAAAAAAAGAATAGTTATAGATAACCTAATATATTATTAATGAATGATTCAATTGAGCGAAGTAATTATGAATTATTGTAATATTAAATATTTAACTGATCTTTTTGTATTTATACATGATGTTAAGTACCTTAAGGTCATTGAAATTGCTGCATTGTATTAAGGAGGCTTTTTTATTTTTATTTTATTTATTTATTTTACTATGCGGACAGGTCTTGAAATTACCTCGATAAATATGTATTTTAATTAAGAGTGAACAATTCCAATTTATAAGTTTTATTTCATGTGTGTTTTTTTCTACAGACTGGTTTCCTGGCTGGCGCAAGCACAGCAGTCAGCCAAATGACGATGGCACATCCGGTCAAGACTGCGTAGAAGCCCGACGGGAATTCCCACCTCGCCCCCCACCGGCCATCCCCACTTTCATGTGGAACGATAGAGGATGCAGAGAACATAACTACTTTGTGTGCGAGAAACCCAGTGTTGAAGGTAAGAGATAGTTTTGTTTATTTTGTAGCACTCAATTATGAATGCTATCTTATGAATGTGATAATGAATGACAGCCTCCGTGGTCCAGTGGTTAAGACGTTTGTCTGTTGACCCGGGGGTCGTGGGTTCGATTCCCACCGAGAGCATACTTTGTTTAGTTGTTTCCAGTTTGGTTAGGACATTGCAGGCTTGAATCACCTGATTGTCTGATAATAAAGATGATTCCGTGCTTCGGAAGGCACGTTAAGCCGGTGGTCCCGGCTGCCATCTGGTAGTCGTTAAAGGAACCAAGTCAGAGGCCGAGAGGCGGTTTCGAAGAACTCTGACACCAGGGTGTGCATGGTCGATTGACTGTGACACCTACTCGAAATGATGATGATGATGATGAATGTGATAATGATGAAAGTGACGTAGCGCTATTTAGCTCTCAATATCTTTGTATGCTAAAAGGTAAAGCATGTAGAGCATAAAACTGTTATATGTTTACCAACTAAACATACACATGTTTATAAAGAAATAAATGATAATGAAAACAATTAAAGCAAAATTTAAATAAAAAAATTAAAGGTTCGTGTCACTGTCTTGGCCAACACTGGTATCAGAGTTTTCTGCTTAAAGGCATCTGACGCTTAACGACTGCCATCAAAAATAACAGTGTCTAACGGCCTAACGTGCCTTTCAAAACACTTTCAAAGCACTTATTATGCAACTTGTGGTCACCCATCCTAATACGAACCGTGCCCAGAGTTGTTTTACATGCGTAAGCGCTAATAGTACTTACGCCCATGGCCCGTACTACCTCACACTGCTTTGCATGATTGTTGCGTCTTCCTGAAAGAGTCACTGCATTCTCCGATCAACCCCAGAATCACAGCAAGGGAAAATTCAGTAAACACTCACCTGGATTCGTTTGTGAACAGGATTCGAAAGGATTCGCCTTCGACGGGACCTGGTCGACCGGCCGACGACCCTTGTGCTTGAACTTTATTATTTTCTTGCTGTCTACACTTGTGGTACACCATCACACACTCGCGATGAGATTTAAGGTTGTTTTCGGCCAGCGAAGCTCTTAGGAGTCGTTATTTTTAGAAATTATATCAGCGCAAGCGGCGCGCTAACATGATTCGAACGCCATATTTTTTTGACTGTTCTATTCGGCCAATCACAGGCCGTCTCGGCGAAAAGGAGGGATGTATGGGAGAAAGGGAAGCAAGAACATGGATAGGAAATTTTATTAGGGTTTTAAAGTTAATGCTTACACAATGATTGTCTGTAATATCAATAATAATGAAATACTCAAGTAGAATTAAAAATGCAGCAAAGTTTAGGACTAACTCTGGTAACTACGAGTATTTGACTCAAAAACACGATAGCGTTAAATTTTCTCGATAGAAAAAAATTGCAAAGTTGCCTCCAAATCACGTCTAATCTATTCGGTATACAGCATTATTCACAAAATACCCTTGAAACTTTTGATTATAATTGCATTTCAGATAAGGCAGCCATCATGTATTTTTGTTTTTCGAATAACCCTTGAATATTCTTAAAAAACGATAATATCTAAAGCAGCCAACGCGTTTAGACCATCCGCGTTTGTACCGCCACGCCGTCGCTCACTGTCGGTCTAACTTTCTTTAATAGACAGCCAAGCATCTAGTACAAGCATTCTTGTGAAAGAACACTTAATAGCAGAACCTAAAACAAAAGAAAACCTCAGATTAGTGTTATAAATAAAGAAATAAAATCTCGTAGCAAGTGCTACGAAACTAGTCGTAGAGGTGTAGACCCTCAATATCATGCGGAAACGCAAATGGATGCAGCTAAATTTAGTCTTATTTTAAAGTACAGATATAAACGAACATTTTGTATATAACTGAAATGCGGCAAAGTGCAGCAACATAGTTAAAAGTTTCAGTAAAAATATATATACTTTAAAAAAATATCCAAGTCATGCTTTGGCGTAGAACCTTATTCAGAAAAATTTGTTTCATGCAATGAAATAATAAACACATAATAATAATAGTACATACCTTCAACATGAATATCCATCACAATAAAATAAAAACAAACAAGAATTTCTTGGAAAAATCACGTGTTATCGATTACCGTAATGAGCACTTCTGATAACAATTACAATGGCACTTTAGATGTGTTCACTTCCGATGCACAAAAGTATATGTAATAAACAACTAATTGCAAATCTATTTATGTATCTTAGTAGTACATCTAATAATGAATGAGTATTAGACCAAGATAGGGGGGGATAAATCGAACATCGCGATTGGAGCCCTATGTCCTACTACTGAACCACTGTGCGCTGGCCTATGGCGGGCCGTTAAGCTCCTCAAATGCTACTTAAGTTATGGCCTTTATTGTAGATTGTGTTCACTCGAGCAATCTCTAGACGCCCTCGAACCACGTGAACAGAGCACTCCGGCAAATTGACCATATTGTGCAAGATGTGTGCAGTGGACCTTTTAACGACCGCACTTACCAACTTTACAGTGAACTTAGACGTAGTTAACTCTCTGCTAACTGCGCCATTGAAGATTAGGGTAGAACGGGGACACATTTTACCAGTTACATTTTACTACTTACCCTCTAAGTGTAGTTGAGTTCCTACTAATATGGTTGAGCTTAGCGATGGCTGATCCATACGTCAACGGGTGCTGCCGGGGAGGACAGGTCTGCTCGGCCTCTTTGAGACTTCTATCTTTTATCTTATCAGCTGTCGTTGCACGCACGCTCGATCGCTAACATAACGTGTTCCACAACATTAAGTAAGTTGAAATTGTATATTGTAATTTGAAATCGGAAAAAAAGGAAAGATGAAAATATTAAATACTAGCTTTCGCCCGCGGCTCCGCCCGCGTCAATGACGATCCCTCGGGAATAGTTCTTTTTCCTGGTATAATATAAGGCCTATGTCCTTCTGCGTACTCCAGAGAACTTGTATGCAAAATTTCATGATGATCGGTTCAGTAGTTACGGCGTGAAAGCGTGACAAACAAACAAACCAACAAACAAACTCACTTTCGCATTTATAATATTAGCAAGGAGAAGGAAACAAGCCCTTCAGGCAAGTAGGCGATCAATACTGTTGAAAATAGTTCTTTTTTTATAGTATACTTACGTTTAATGTGTGCAATGTTAATTATATTTTAAATCCCTTCTTTGTATTACCGGTGAGGATGCAACAAAGGGACTTTTACAAAAGAGTTCATCGTCGCTAACGTTCGGGTCAAGGGCCGCCCTAGTTCGACGGAGGACGGTTTGACAACTATTGCGCAATTACTTTGCCATTACACTGAGTGTTTTCGGAGCTTTTTTTCTTATTTAATCTATACTAATATTATAAAGCTGAAGAGTTTGTTTGTTTGAATGCGCTTATCTCAGGAACTACTGGTTCAAATTGGAAAATCCATTTATTATGAGCCCGCCATATGCCAGGCTGCGTGGCGATACAAACGCGGTTGTCTAAACGCGTTGGCTACTTTGGATATTTTCGTTTTTTAGGAATATTCAAGGGTTATTCG
This sequence comes from Elegia similella, assembly GCA_947532085.1. NCBI lineage: Eukaryota > Metazoa > Arthropoda > Insecta > Lepidoptera > Pyralidae > Elegia > Elegia similella. Next base: position 3,162,704 of record OX383939.1, read on the forward strand.
AAAAAGAAAACATATGATGGCTGCCTTATCTGTAATGCAATAATACTCAAAAGTTTCAAGGTTAATTTATTAGCATTATTCACCAAATACATTAGTATTTGGTGAATAATGCTATTTACCGAGTAAATTAGACGTGATTTGGAGGCAACTTTGCAATTTTTTTCTATCGAGAAAATTTAACGCAATCGTGTTTTTGAGTCATATAGTTACCAGAGTTAGTCCTGAACTTTGCTGCATTTTTATTTCAACTTAAGTATTTAATTATTATTGATATAACAGTCAATCATACAAAGCAGTGTGAGGTAGTACGGGCCCTTAAGGAAGGCGTCACGCTGCGGCCAATAGGAGCGAAGCATCAATTAAAATGTTTTGAAAACGGAAGGATATTATTCATCAATACTAATAAAAAACTAATTAATCATAATAACTGAAATTGCCGCGGACGAAGGCGCAGGCGACAGCTAGTTTCATATATTTTTATTACGAAACTGCCCTCGTGATCCAGTGGTTAAGGCGATACCACTGTAAATAAGGTCGTTCTGAACCTTATTTATCTCGCAAAATACTTAAATTAGGAGTTTCAAATCTAAGTAATATGATTTTTGACTATTTCATCTCCAAAAGTGTAAGATGAAAACACGTTTTGATAAAATTTTCTCGATAGAAATATTTTTTGAAAAATGGTCTTCGTTTGCAGAGTTTTTGTTATTGTAGCTCAAATGCGACGAATGAAATAATGATTTTTAGACTAAAAGATAGGTTATTAGTAATTCATCAAAATGTAAATATGAAAATATAATTAACCGGTCTGATTTTATATAAAATAGAAATAACGAATTTGGCGCTTACGTTTTTTTCTTTGAGCGACTCGAGATTATCTCCTATCTTATCATTCACGGGCTAAACCGCCAAGCGCTATCCCTTGCGCGCACATGATCAGTCTGCGTACGCCTTTGCCGAGCGATGGTACCAAACATTTGAGGCGTCGTCTTAAGGCATTAGCCATGAGATCCGGGGGTCGTGGGGTCAATTCCCACACGAAGCATACTTTATTTAGTTGTTTCCAGTTTTGTTAGGACTTTGCAGGCTTGAATCACCTGATTATCTGATATTAAAGATGATTCTTTAGAAGGCACGTTAAGCCATAGGTCCCGGCTTCCATTTGGTAGTTGTTAAAGGAACCAAATCAGAGGCTGAGAGGCGGTTCCGAAGAAATCTGACACCAGGGTGTGCATGGCCGATTGACCGTGTCACCTACACGAAATGAAAATGATTACGAAACATCTCATTTTGAGAACAACTTATACAATTGTACTTCAGAATCAGAATATTAAATTGCTTTAAATATGGTACACAATATGTTGTTCAAGAACATAAAGTTTTTACCAACAGTGTCATGTTAATATAAAAAAAATATCTTATCTGTATCTAGGGAGTCTTCTTTTAAATAATTGATTCGGCAGCATCATAATATCACTACTTGAACTATATACCACATGTGTATGAGGTGGCCTAAGGGACCTTCCACACCATAACCATACATTTTACGTAACTTACAGTGAAAGATGATATGTAAAAAAACATAAACAAATTTATCTTTAGTAGAGCATATTTACATTATGAATGTTAAATTGTTCACAGCTCTGCTCAACTTTGCCCATCAAGGAGAAAATTCAGATATAGATACCGGGCCTGGCAAGGTATTTCTGTTGCTGACGGTACGATACGCAGTCAACAGGACATTTTCAAACCAAAGCCAAAGGTTTATAGTGACTCGTTAAAATATAAATAAACAAAGAAACAACTGGATGCGCTTCAGGAGTGCCGGCAAAGTGAAAATTCCGCGCAGTAGAAAGAGTATTACTTCTATTACTTTCTGTCATACGCCGCGCCAGCGGTATCAGGTGTCTATCTTACGAATTTTCGATCAGGTCACATGTGTGTTTTTACCCATTCCGAGAAGTGCACAACGCCGCTATAGAAGTTTTCACTTCAAAAACTCGTTAACATATAAATATTTTCTTACGGTGAAACATAGAATAACATTCTTAACTTGTTTATCTTGTCTCATGAGAAATGTTGTGCAAGTCAATGTGGTCCGCAACACAACTTTGCCCAACTTTGTCCATCAAGTGCAAGTTTATCCCTCGGAACATACATTGTGATTGTTAGCTTTGCCTTTGAGATGACACAACATGCAAAGTTAAATGAAGATTGAAGTTTGCCATTTTCTTAAAATGTACTTACATTTTAATTAAAGGTTTCATTGTACTGATCGAAAGTTAATTACTATTAAGGTTACTTTGAGAATACATGAAGGCTAACTAAATTAATAAAAGTGTTAAATATTTTTAGGGTTCCGAACGACAAAACGGAATCCTTATGTGATCACCCGTGCGTGTGTCTGTCTCTCAGAAGAATAACTGTCTGTCTATCCATCTGTCACAGCCAATTGGCTCTGAATCTACGTGCCCAATTAAGTTGAAATTTGACACTTATGGATTTTATATGACGAAAACACAAAATTTTGCTAAAATTAAATAAATTTTGAGTTATTTGGGAGCTGCCAATCAGAAGTTAAAACAAGTTTTGCAAACTATATCTTACGACACATAAAATAAAAGTTTTTTATTCTTTATATATATTTTTTGGCATCAATATTTCTTATTGCAAGGATTTCAGATATCATATTTTTCATAATTTTAATACGATTTTAAGGTTATTTAACAACAGACGAAATTCCACCATTCCCCCAATCTTATCTCCGAAACCACTGACTCTAAAAATTTGAAACAAATAAAGGGCATATTTTTAGGGTTTCGTACCCAAAGGGTAAAAACGGGACCCTAACATCGCTCCGCTGTCCGTTTGTCACCAGGCTGTATCTCATGATCCGTGATAGTTAGACAATTGAAATTTTCAAGATGATGTATTTTACATTTACAAAAAAATAAAATAGAATAAAATAAATATTTAAGGGGCTCTCATTCAACAAATGTGATTTTTTTTCTTGTTTTTACTCAATATTGATGACGGCAATAGGTAGACGCTTGAAATATTCACTGAATATATAGTTATACATTCACTTCAAAAATAAATAATTATATATAAATAAAATTTATATTATAGGGGGGCTTCCATACAATATACATGTTTATTTTTTTGCCGTTTTTATAGATAACGGTACGGAACACTTCCAGCGCGCGTCCGACTCGCACTTGGCCGATTTTTTAATTGGTTGAAGTCAGTTTTTTATATCATCATCATTTCGAGTAGCTGTCACGGTCAATCGACCATGTACATCCTGGCGTCAGAGTTCTTCGGAACCTCTGACGTGGTTCCTTCAACGACTACCAGATGGCAGCCGGGACCACTGGCTTAACGTGCTTCCGAAGCACGGAATCATCTCTTTATTATCAGACAATCGGGTGATTCAAGCCTGCAAAGTCCTAACCAAACTGGAAACAACTAAATAAAGTATGCTTCCGGTGGGAATCAAACCCACGACCCCCGGGTCAACAGGCAAACGCCTTAACCACTGGACCACGGAGGCTGCTAGTTTTTTTATATGTTTTTTTATTCTATAATAGCAATAGCTCAAAGCCTATATCAACAATGACTACAAAGATACCAATCTTCAATATAAAAACAAACGGCTTCAATTCTCGTTTATCACATAATAACGACGTGATCTCCTAACCGGATGATAACAGCGCATTGTACCCCCATTTTTCCTTATAAAACGAAAAGGATTTCCATTTCCTTATTTCGTGTTTGCAAGAACAAAACATTATCACCATATCCCCCACAATTCTCGTACCCACACATCGAATGTGCAATAAAAGCAATATGACGTTCTCGTCACTCGTGTACCACTAATGCATAGCTCATTTCGTCGGCAATACCTACCAAATAAAAATGCAATCAACACACACCTTAATACAATTGCTTTAAGTCTATTTTCGTTTACGCGATGTGTAAATCTATGTTGGTGAATAGGTGGAGTGCGTTCCGTTGTACAAAATAGGTCACTGGGTGTCATAGATGCCGAAGCCAACGCAGGTATAACGACCAGTTTATGTAGACCTTTCATGCTCCCTTTGGCATAGGGAAATACACTGGCATACAAGAGTATAATGGACGGCAAGGGCTCTCCTGTAATGGTTAGTGTAGCGGTTTTCCGACAAGAATTAGACGGAGGAATGTGTTGTGGGGCGCGACCACAGAACAAAAAACACATTAGAAGTGTTATCACGCGTGATTTCTATGAAAACCAGCGTGGCCTCATTTCAAGCATACTACTAACGCAACAAAATTGAGTAGAACCACCTTTGGTCAAAGTTTCCCTATCATCATTTCGAGTAGGCGTCACGGTCAATGGACCATGCACACCCTGGTGTCAGAGTTCTTCGGAACCGCCTCTCGGCCCCTAACGTGGTTCCTTTAACGACTACCAGATGGCAGCCGGGACCACCGGCTTAACGTGCCTTCCGAAGCACGGAATCATCTTTATTATTAGACAATCAGGTGTTTCAAGCCTGCAATGTCCTAACCAAACTGGAAACAACCAAAGAAAGTATGCTTCCGGTGGGAATTGAACCCACGACCCCCGGGTCAACAGGCAAACGCCTTAACCACTGGACCACGGAGACTGTTTCCCTAAAGTTTCCCTAGGACTTCTCATTTTACACGTTATAATAGCACACTTTGGCGTCGGTACTGCACGAAATTGTGAAAATGTACGTGTTTTCCAATCACTAGTACTATGCTCTGAATTAATTAAATACATCAAAAGTATTTGTATAATTTAGGTCGACCCTTGAACAAGATTGCCCCTTGTTGGAATATGAAACAGATACATATGAAATTTAAAAATGATATATATATATATATGTTATGACATCTAAACATATTTTTCTTCAAAAACTTCGTAATTTTTACGTCTAAAAAAATAATTTTCGCATGACAATATTTAATTTACATCTCGGGGGTCACCCTCTTTCTTTTTTTTTTATAAAAATACAATGTGGAAACATTAAGACTTTTCATCTTTTTCCTCGCCTAATAGTTCTGCGTAGCCTAATGGCTTGCGCAGTAGCGACGTTTTTCGTTCACGCGGCACCCGCTTAATTCTTTTTCATGTGAATCTCACTTTTGTTCCTTTGACGATCGCGGGACAAACTACTTAGGTGATTCAAGTGAGCAGATCGTGCGCAGTGTCGGCGGTCGTGCCACGCCTCTTGCCATTTCTAATGTGTTTGTTGTTCTGCGGGCGCAACCGTGTTTTTATACGCGTAGTGGGTCACAGAATCACTCAATAATTTGTTTATACGGAGGGTTTAAGTACATCGTTTGACGGTAAAGGTTTTTGAATAAATAAACGGTAATTTATTGTCATACCACATAAAAGAATAATATAGCCGTGTGGTATCCGGCAGAGTAGAATAGGACCACTCCAAGTCTTCCCGTGGATGTCGTAGAAGGCGACTTAGGAAATACAAGCTAAACAAAGCTTATAAACATCTAAGAGACCTCTCCAACCCGTCTGGCCAGCGTGGAGAGTGTAGGCCAAGTCCTCTGGCTGCTCTGGCCAAGTATGGCCCTAGTGGAGAGACAGAGAGGGTCGTGCTCCTGTAGTGGAGACTAAAAAGGACCTGATGATGATGATGATGATGATAAAAGAATACAATAAGCTACCGTCTGAAGGTTGGCGCAGGCAGGCAGCCGGCCGTATGGGTTAAATATTTTAAATAGTTATTTTATTCAATTTTTTTGTGTTTCTTGTTATAGCGACAACAGAAATCCATCATCTGTGAAAATTTCAACTGTATAACTATCACGGTTCGTGATATACAACCTGGTGACAGACGGACAGACAGACAGACGGACAGCGGAGCGACATTAATAGGGTCCCGTTTTTACCCTTTGGGTATGGAACCCTAAAAACTAGGTATGTGGACTAAGTATACATTGCATATAAATATATATGCAATGTATACTCAGTTTACTCATAGACGTTTATGCAGCAAAAATAAACAGCAGTTTTACAAGATATCCCAATATAAGCATGCAGCGTTTCAAAATGTCAAAAAGAAAATAGGATTATGAAACGAAAAACATCAGCAAAATAGAAATTTGAAATGAAACAAAATAATAAAAATCTGATTTTATTTTCGCGATACAATAAAATAAATATTTCATGTATCGGGCGCCTGCTTCGCGCCATTTTTATAGGTCGGTAAACTACGGGGTTTACGAGAAAAAGCCGCAATAGTGGTGAGATTGTTACACAATAAAACTGGTGTTTGAATTTTGTATGACGAGGCGTGGTTTGGAGCCCGGAAGGGATGGACTTTGGTAACATAACTCCAACTTGAACAGTTAAGTTACTTCCTATGATATACGCCTACAACATACCTATCTTATGAAAATGCTTATATGGGTAGCTAACCTATAAAACTGACGTTTTTTTCGCTTGCATAACTATGATTTTCAGTTATGCACATTTTTTATCCTTATCCTAACTAATATTATAAATGCGAAAGTGAGTTTGTTTGTTTGTTTGTTACGCTTTCACGCCATAGCTACTGAACCGATCATCATGAAATTTTGCACACAAGTTCTCTGGAGTACGGAAAAGGACATAGGCTACCTTTTATCCCGGGAAAAAGTACTATTCCCGAGGGATCGACGTTGACGCGGGCGGAGCCGCGGGCGTAAGCTAGTTAACTATAATATTCACATTCTGCATGCATATTTTTTTTGTTTTTCTCAATTTCATTATTCTAAAATGCATGACCATTTTGAAAAGAAGTTATTTCAGGTGTTGTCCGTTTGATAAAAATGACGTAATTTTTCTATTCTTTTTCTAACATTTTGTAAATGTTATAATGCGTAAATCAAGCTTACTATTGTTTGTAAATAAATTCAAAATTTCACTTAATTTGAATTAATCAAACCCGAAATGATACTACGTGAGTATGAAAAGTTCAATTTACGCGAAATTCTCTTTAGAAAACGACGATTTCATAGGTAAAGCTAACAAACCATTATATATACAACTATCGCCAGTAATACTTTTGCACTTGCTTACTTTTCGTATATGTAAATGGCAAACACATGTCAGAATTATATTCAAGCAGGCATCTGACATAGATTTGACACATTGCGACGGTCTCCGCCTCCACGCCTGCCAATTTTTTTTTTTTTTACATGGAGAAATGGTCGACCCACATCTGCGGGGATGGAAAGTGGGACTCGAACCCACTAAAACTCCATGATGTCTCGTCTTTGCCCGGTTCGCGTGGTCGCTAGGTAATATCTGTATGGTAGTCTATACTGTTGAAGAGTTTCTTTCGGCGTCTTCTTCTCTGCAGTGGTCGGTTCCGAAAAGCTTTTAAACAATAATTAATAATTTGAATATAATATAATAAGTATTATTTAAAATGTGAATTGACGTGAAAAAGTGCCTGAAAAGGCCTATTTTCTGAATAAATCTTTGAATCTTTGAATTTTTGAATATCCAACTATACCTAATGGGTAATAATAAATAAATATAAATATATACGGACAAATCACACAGATTGAGCTAGCCCCAAAGTAAGTTCGAGACTTGTGTTATGGGATACTAACTCAACGATACTATATTTTATAACAAATACATATATAGATACATATCCAAGACCCAGGCCAATCTGAAAAAGATTATTTTCCATCTTGACCTGGCCGGGGATCGAACCCGGTCACTCCGTGTCGCAGGCTGGCGTGTTGACCGCTGCGCCACGGAGCTAGTCATATATAATAATAACCTAATAGGTAAAAAATAAGGTAATAACCAACATTCATCCGACTTCCGAGCAGACGCTGGCTATATTAAGCCACTCTTCTATTATTCCCTCATTTTTCTGAAATATCTACCTCAACATGCTGTCAAGCGGAGCACCAGATTGGACTCTGGGCCCGGGCAAACAATTTAACTCCATTTTCACTTATTTATATACTCGCTAGCCACGATTCCGCCCGCTTCAATTTCGATTCCTTGGGAACAATATTTTTTCCCGGTATAAAATCTATACTATGTCATTCTCCGTACCCCAGACAATGGGTATGCAATTTTGGGGATAAACTTTTTTATATTTCGTAATATATCTGCTGTTATGTATGCTGTATATATTCTAGACTGGTTTTGCTACCTTTGGAAAGGTGATATTTTAAATAAGAATATAAAATGGTAAAATTTATTTTACTCCTTTGTTCAATTACGTTTCTGTTAGTTAAAATGAATCAAAACAACGAAGAAGCTTAACACATTTTTAAAAAATTATCAAAAATATGCAAAATACGTAGGATGGGGAATAACATTTTGATCATCATCATCATTTCCTTGCACACCCTGGTGTCAGAGTTCTTCGGAACCGCCTCTCGGCCTCTGACTTTTGATGTTTATGAATTTTGTTTTGTTTATGAACCTACTGCAATCCCAGTAAAAGAAACACAAAGTCAATTAAAGCATTTTTTGCCTTTGAATTTATATATCAAACTTACAGCTCTTTTGTTTGAACGTAGAGTCTCTTTTCCCAACTGAAAAGACTTTTTCCCCAACCTAATAAGACAAGAGAATGGCGGGTAACTAAATGTGACACCCAATAAAACGAATCTACGGAACTCTTGGCCCGCACCCGACTTGTTCTTACCCACTTTATCGCCCAACTTCCCAACAACGATAAAACTGTGTGAGCGGCAGTTTTTATTGCGGCTAGTTGGAGAAAACAATAGTTAGTTTGACTTTACAAGAAGGGGTAAGATTGCTAAAACTTGATAGTATTATAGCAATGTCGTGGGTTCGATTCCCACGGGAAGCATACTTTGTTTAGTTGTTTCCAGTTTGGTTAGGACATTGCAGACGTGAATCGAATCGAAATCATGAATTCATACATTTCGAGTAGGTGACACGGTCAATCAACCATGCACACCCTGGACTCAGAGTTCTTCGGAAACGCCTCTCGGCCTCTGATGTGGTTACTTTAACGACTACCAGATGGCAGCCGGGACCACCGACTTAACGTGCCTTCCGAAGCACGGAATCATCTTTATTATCAGACAATCTTCATGATTTATATTATAAAAGATTTCATTAAAATCTTTCTGTATATATCTGTATATACATTTTCATGTTATTATTATTTGTGTCTGTCCCTGTCTGTTCCTGTCTGTCCCTGTCTGTCCCTGTCTGTCCCTGTCTGTTCCTGTCTATCCCTGTCTATCCCTGTCTGTCCCTGACTGTACGTTACTCATTTTACCTTTTATTTGCTTTTTATTACTTAAGAATCCCTCCATACGCCTTGATTGTTTCCTGTCAAGTTTTAGTTAGTCATAAACAGAAACCTTAATCTGAGTGGCAAGGTTGTAAGTGCCAAAAGTTACAAGCAATAACTTTGATTACTTCGTGTTTACAACCTATAAACCTATTGTAGGTTATGCGCAAAATAAATGTTGTACCAGATAGATAACTCAAGGTAAGTACCGCGAGTTATCTATTTGGTACAACATACAGGGTGAAATTGAGTCATTTGCTAATGACTCAATTTCACCCTTTAACGTTTATCGTTTAAGGAGTGACTCAGACCAAGAATCTGAACAACTTTCATTATGGGACCATTTTCGACATCGTGAAAAAATTATCTGCTCTTTCATACAAAAGCGGAATATCTACTTGGCCAAAATCTATGGAACAGCTGATTTTTTTTATCAATTTCGGAGTTGGCCCAAAAATTATCTTATCTCTATGAGCTGGACTCTAGTTAACTTTGTACCAAGCAAATTACTATCGCAAACTTGGCGCTTTTGCTGACTGCTCAGATTTAAATTACTTGCTTAGTATTATTTTGGTTAAGGTTAGGAAAATTTTAATGACCAAGCTGGTCTCTTATTAACTTATATTCCAGGAGAATTAGTATCGCAAACTTAGCAACTTTGCCGGCTACTCGCATACATGCTTCGTACCATTTTAGATAAAATGCCACTAGAAAAATGCTCAAATGAGGAAGAAAAGTTCTTATTCTGTTTTTTTTTTTTTTTGTGAAGTGACGCCATGCTGGACTCTTGTTAACTCGTGTTCCAAGCTAATTAGTATCGCAAACTTGGCTCCTTCGCCGACTGCTCGCATGCCAAGACCGAATGCTGCCAACTCTCAAATCACTAGTCTCGCTAATCACGTTTACGTAACATCTGTCAAAAGTCTATTAATTGGTCTGCGCCGAGTTTCCTAATTACAACAGTTTGGGCAGAAACTGCAAAATATATTCGTGTATCTGGTTTCGTCGTCGTCTGGTTTGGTGTCTATTAGTGTTAATTTAAAAAACAAATGGACAACACTCAACGGCCAATACTAAGCACTATAATTATAATCTGGTAGGCCGTAGGTCCGATGAAAATTAAAATACCTCTGATATAAAAAAACGGCCAAGTGCGAGTCTGACTCGCACACGAAGGGTTCCGTACCATTATCTATAATAAGTTTAAAATGATTAAAAATGTATGCCTTTCACAATTTTTCCTTTATCTGTACTATAAGACGTTGCTTTGTACCAAATTTCAAGATTCTGAGTTCACGGAAAGTACCCTTGCGAATGTGCGAATTTAGTTCAATTGGGTGAAAAGAAAGATTAAGAATTATAATCATACAAAGCCCTTCAGGCTAGGGATGTTCTATCTGTTCCGTACGCCTTTAATTATTTAATGGAACAAATATATTTTTTACTTATAATTCAAATGTTTCTTTATTTACATTTTGTAATTAGGACTTTATTTGACCAAGGAAATTACTAAAAATACAACATTATGTAAAAAGTCCCCAGCAATTGTCATGACATTCAAGTTAATCTGGAGATTAACATAAAAAATAACCTGAACTGAAGCCGTTGACCCTTCAAAGAGCTGACTACTTCAAAAATAAAGACGCAATGCATTGAACATCGCTCTGGTGCCTCTGCCTATTTCTATTAAATTTTGAAGGAATAGTGGAAGGAAGCCCGTTCACAAGTTGAAAACGCTAGAAAAAAAATATCTAGAGAAACGTGATGTTGAGGGTCGCTATTTCTTTTTACAAGCTTTTATTAATCACCGGCCCCCATTCCGAGCGTCACTACCCAGTGTTGCCAACACTAATAATACTAATATTATAAGCTTTTATTTTCAGTTTCACTTGCCCCAATGTTTGTCAGTAATCAAATCTTGCAAGTTAATTTGATCTACTTTCTGGTTACCGATTGAGCTGAAATTTTGCATGTATGTGTAAATCAGACGACAACACAATATTATGGCATCGTTGCGCTGGTCTGATGGAGTTAGAAGGTGGCCATTGGAACTCTTAAACTAAGCAGGTTACACCAATCGTGTTTGGGCTCATTTAATTTGTCTTGAAAAGGCCTGTACATTGTAGATTCGTTAATAAAAGCTTGTCACTAAAATGAAATTGTGCAAAAATCTTGTTTATTGATGACGATCAGGGATGTCATTAGCCGTGTGGTATCCGGCAGAGTAGAATAGGACCACTCCAAGTCTTCCCGTGGATGTCGTAGAAGGCGACTTAGGAAATACAAGCTAAACAAAGCTTATAAACATCTAAGACACCTCTCCAACCCGTCTGGCCAGCGTGGAGAGTGTAGGCCAAGTCCTCTGGCTGCTCTGGCCAAGTATGGCCCTAGTAGTACAGAGAGGGTCGTGCTCCTGTAGTGGAGACTAAAAAGGACCTGATGATGAAGGGGTGTCATCCTTAACTGCTTGATTGGTGGTTGCAGGTATGGCATAGGACGCGCGCCCGGCCTCCCGAGCTGCTACTTGCTTTTCCTCCCATTCATTCGAGTGAGTAGTATCCCAATACCTTCAGTCCCTTCCCAGATCCAGCAAATACCTATACTACCCCAGTTTAAAATGCTTCCGGAAGGCAGCAGCTTCGGAAGCACAAGAAGCTAAAGACACTGCGCTTATCAATTCGCCTGCTTAGTGGAATGGCCTTCGTCTAGCAGTGGACTTCTTGCGGCTGAAATGACGATGACTCTGATGATTGTAATAAATAAATAAATATATACGGACAAATCACACAGATTGAGCTAGCCCCAAAGTAAGTTCAAGACTTGTGTTATGGGATACTAACTCAATGATACTGTATTTTATAACAAATACATATATAGATAAACATCCAAGACCCAGGCCAATCTGAAAAAGATCATTTTCCACTTTGACCTGGGCGGGGATCGAACCCGGTCACTCCGTGTCGCAGGCTGGCGTGTTGACCGCTGCGCCACGGAGCTAGTCAATAAATAATAATAGTAATGATTGGTTTAGTGACGAATAAACGTGACCAAATGAGACTTGACTTATGTCACTGGTAGTTGGGCCCAAGCTACACGTGACTAATACGTTAACAGTGTGTCATACAATAGTCATTGTTGTGACACGAATATTGTAAAGGTTTACATACGTTGTAGGACGTTTAATTGATGTGTTGTACAGTCAGGGACAGATAATACCTGGCCAGGCCCTCAACTTATATTTTAAATTTTCTCTTAAACTATAAATAATATTAACATGAAAATTTATATTCAGAAAGTCTTCATAAAAATCTTTGGGTCTGGTCAGATATCTCTGTCCCTGACTAAACATACACATTGTAGTTTTATCTTCTTATTTACAAATTTTATTTAGTATTAAACCTTTAGGCTGGTGTACTGAAATACAGGTTCTGCTTAATTCAGACACCAGTCTCTCACAAATTATAAATCTTATATTCTTTCATTTTGTAACAGCAGATGTTCTGAAGAAGAGTAAATATTTTTTTATTACTTACGTGGCTTTAAAGTGCGATGAACTTAATAAATACGACAAAAATGGCCAACAAAACCAACAGAGAGACTGACATAGAAAAGAGAATTAGACTTTTGCCCAACAATGGGACAAAAGTGGGTAGCTCTTACACAGGCCTGTTTTTATATATTAGCTGCTTCTACATATGTATCTTATTAAAAAATCAGAAAACAATAAACTGTAGCTATTTTTTATTTATAAATATTTTAAGCTTGCTCCGACTTTATTTTTCAAATTTAGTCTGCGTCACAAAGCATAAAAATAAATGTCCCGGCGGCCGATGTCAGAAAACGAATATTTCCAACGTCGCAGTAGAGGCTCTCTAATCTGCAAACTTTTATAGCCATTCAATAAATATGAAAATAAGGGTTTCGAGTTCAACGACTTTATGTTTGTAATTTAAATATTTGTTAAGATTAGACTACGATTTTTTAATTTTAATAATATGTTAGTTTAAGAGTCTCTCGCTGGATGGCTAGATCAAGGGCCAGATACAGAACATAAGGCAATACTTTTGGATACAGTGCTAATCCTCAGAAGTAAAGAAATTCTCTCTCTCTAGGGCCCTGACTGCCAATAGCTTAAGAGCCCGACATATGCCAGGCGGCGTGGCGATACAAACGCGGATGGTCTAAACGCTTTGGCTACTTTGGATATTTTCGTTTTTTATATTCAAGGGTTATTCGAAAAAGAAAAACATATGATGGCTGCCTTATCTGTAATGCAATAATAATCAAAAGTTTCAAGGTTTATTTTAATGTATTTGGTGAATAATGCTATATACCGAGTAAATTAGACGTGATTTGGAGGCAACTTTGCAATTTTTTTCTATCGAGAAAATTTAACGCAGTCGTGTTTTTGAGTCATATAGTTACCAGAGTTAGTCCTGAACTTGGCTGCATTTTTATTTCAACTTGAGTATTTAATTATTATTGATATAACAGTCAATCATGCAAAGCAGTGTGAGGTAGTACGGGCCCTTAAGCCTTGCCCCGCTGCTGACGGCACACTAGGTTTAGGTTTTATACCTAATGTTTTCTATTAAATTTGCATATTTTACTTTTTATATAAATACTAGCTGTTGCCCGCGACTTCGTCCGCGGAAATTTCTGTTATAAGGTATAGATGAATAATTTTCCCCCGTTTTCAAAACATTTTTTATTGATGCTTCGCTCATATTGGTCACACCGTGATGTTTTATAGCCTAAAGCCTTCCTCAATAAATGGACTATCCAACACAATAAGAATTTTCCAATTTTAACCCGTAGTTCCTGAGATTAGCGCGTTCAAACAAACAAACAAACTCTTCAGCTTTATAATATTAGTATAGATTATAAATCCTAAATCTAAGAATGAAAAGAAATATTGAAAATGTAAGTTTTGGCTTTTTAACAAGAATATTTTGAAAAATAAAATACAGGAAGTCTTCTGAAACATACAGACATACGTACTTATCACGTTTGAGTAGAAGCTTTACCGCTTCTATGCTTCGTTCGGTGAAGCCATCCTTCCGTTTGATTAAAGTCGGTTTTTAGAGTTCCGTACCTCAAAAGGAAAAACAGAACCCTTATAGGATCATTGTTGTCCGTCTGTCAAGATCTTTTTCTCAGGAACGCGTGGAGGTATCAAATTGAAATTATATCAATTACTCAGGTCTATTCTCTTACTAATTTAAAATAATCTACTTTAAGTTTTAAAAAGTACTTTTAAAAAATTAGGTAATCTTTTAAAAACGCCATGGTAACCCGTCTGTAAAAAAAAAGACGTTGGTAGCTGTATTTTAAACAATAAAATATTACACGAAAGTCCTAAATTATCTTCTGACGCAGATAATATAATTTTTCATAAAAATTACTTTTTAAGCCGAAACAAGTAATTTATAATTCACAAAGATCTCGAACTAAATAACTCGACTTACAAAGTCAAATTAAGCATTGAATTGTAATTTGCGTAGAAAAAATGTATAAAAACGTTCGCGAAGAAAGAATAGTTTAATGATTTGATGTTCAACGATTCCCAGCACTTTACATTTTTATAAGTGTTTTATTTTGCATTCACAATGCTGTTTTGATATACTCTTAATAAATTAAGATATAAAATATGGTTAAAAAAATTCATGCGGGCGGGACTTGAACCGGCGACCTAGGTCTATTTACGACCTATGCTCTGCCATCTGAGCTACCGCACAATTCAATCTCGGCGCCGAAATTCTCCACCATATCCCATTTCCCCATATACGTATTAAAGCTTAATATGTATATGGGAATTTTTCACCATATTTTATTTCTTAATTTATTAAGAACACTTTCAATTTATTAGGCTAATATTTTTATCAAATTATGGAGACTGTGGTTGAACGTTTCATACTAATATTAATACTATTTCCTATTAAATAAAGAAACAGAATGGTTAAAAAAATCTTAATTTAATTAGAGTATAACAAAATAGCATTGTGACTGCAATAAACACTTAAAAAATACTAATATTTCGCATTTATAAAAGTTACATTAGGTAGACTTAATGCTAAAAACATTCCTTACCAGTCAAACTTATTGAGTTAAATATAAATATATACGGACAAATCACACAGATTGAGCTAGCCCCAAAGTAAGTTCGAGACTTGTGTTATGGGATACTAACTCAACGATACTATATTTTATAACAAATACATATATAGATACACAACCAAGACCCAGGCCAATCTGGAAAAGATCATTTTCCATCTTGACCTGGCCGGGGATCGAACCCGGTCACTCCGTGTCGCAGGCTGGCGTGTTGACCGCTGCGCCACGGAGCTAGTCAAGTTATTATTAACCTATCTTGTATTATTGAGTTATTTTCCTATCTTTTAAACATTCTAAAGCTAAGCTAGTTAAATCCTTACTTCCTTATCCTTATCCTTACTAATATTATAAATGCGACAGTGAGTTTCTTTGTTTATTTGTTTGTTTGTTTGTTACGCTTTCACGCCGTAACTACTAAACCGATCATCATGAAATTTTGCATACAAGTTCTCTGGAGTACAGAGAAGGACATAGGCTACCTTTTATCCCGGGAAAAAGTACTATTCCCGAGGGATCGACATTAACGCGGGCGGAGCCGCGGGCAAAAGCTAGTACATAATAAGTTTGCATTTATAGGAGGCCTCTTATCGGTTGCATTTATACTAATACTCATACTTATATACTAATAGGCTAGTTTCCTGGGTCGTAATAATAACATAACAGTTAGTCCGTCAGTTAGATAATCAAAAAATATTGGACACGTATTTTTTCTTTTGTCAAATAAACAATAAATAATAATGATAAAGCGCGTCAAAGTTCAGGAGTGGGGGCTCGTGACGTCAAAGTTTGCTAAAAATTGTAGCAAACTATGACGTCACACGGAACTTCAAAAGGCTATATCTTTATAATTTTTTGTTTAATCGACAAAAGAAAAAATACGTGTCCAATATTTTTTGAATATCTAACTGACGGATTAATTATAGTTTTTTAGGAAACTAGCCTATTATGCTGCTGCAATACTAATCTTAAGATGTAATGGCCAATAACAATACTAAATTATTTGTGTCGCGCTACCGATAAAATTCATTTTTGCTAGTACCATGAATGGGCTGGCTCACTGGGAAGTTCTACACCCTCAAAGAAAGTCGACGTTTTAGTTTTACTGCTTCTATGCTTCGTCCGGTGAGTGAGGGAGCCGGAGGCTCATTCTTAGCCCCCATTTCCTCCCTCATGTCCTCCCCCAACTCCTTGTAAGGCCGGCAACGCTACAGTCACACCCTGATGTTGCAGTTGTCCATGGACAGCCCGCGATGATCACTTACCATTAGGTGACTCGCTTGCTCGTTTGCCATCCTATATAAATAAAAAAATGCGAAAGTAGCTCTTTCTGTCGGTCTATTACCTATTTACGCTTCAACAACTGAACCAATTTAAATGAAATTTTGTATGGAGATAGTTTTGGCTCGAGAAAGGACATTATGTCCTTTCTCGAGCCAAAACTATCTCCTAACTATCTAATGTCCTGGACATTAGATATATTTAATTTCGAAATTGTTAGTGAAAAGTCTTGTTGAATAATATATGCACAATAGGTCTATTTAGAGTGTATATCATACATTTATGTATATATCATTCAACGCGTTATTATTTTCAACTAGCTATCGCCCGCGGCTCCGCCCGCGTCAATGTCGATCCGTCGGGAACAGTACTTTTTCCCGGGATACAACGCCCTATGTCCTTCTCCGTACCCTAGATAACGTGCATGCAAATTTCATTTCATTAAAATTTCATGATGATCGGTTTAGTAGATAGAACGTGAAAGCGTAACAAAAAACAAACTCACTTTCGCATTTATAATATTAGTCTATTTTGACTAGCCTTAACTATATTCTCAGCGGATTGATACTGTACTCTTGCAAAATCAAAAGTGCCCAAAGGGGATGGGTTGATCTTCATTAACTTGATAGCTAGCTTTTATTTCATCGTTAGACTAACTGTTTGGTACAATAATATTGCACTATTATCTGAAATTAAATAAATAAATATATACGGACAAATCACACAGATTGAGCTAGCCCCAAAGTAAGTTCGAGACTTGTGTTATGGGATACTAACTCAACGATACTATATTTTATGACAAATACATATATAGATACACATTCAAGACCCAGGCCAATCTGAAAAAGATCATTTCCATCTTGACCTGGCCGGGAATCGAACCCGGGCACTCTCGTGTCGCAGGCTGGCGTGTTGACCGCTGCGCCACGGAGCTAGCCTAGAAATGTAAACAAAATTTAAACTCAATCGGTTAGTGAGTCCACCAGGACCTCCCAGCCAAATCCCCTATGGGATCCCCGTGAACTCAACGGTTCATCTGCCCTAGATTCCAAAAATAAGTATAAAGGCAATATAGATAACCGCTATACACTAACGTTATAGCAAAACAAGGAATCTAACGATACCTCAAACATCCAAGTCTGTTTATGTATTAAGAAATCATTGTGGTATAAACAACTTACATATACTATACATTGACAGCTCCGTGGCGCAGTGGTTAACACGCCAGCCTGCGACACGGAATGCCCGGGTTCGATCCCCGGCCAGGTCAAGATGGAAAATGATCTTTTTCAGATTGGCCTGGGTCTTGGATGTTTATCTATATATGTATTTGTTATAAAATATTGTATCGTTGAGTTAGTATCCCATAACACAAGTCTCGAACTTACCTTGGGGCTGGCTCAATCTGTGTGATTTGTCCGTATATATTTATTTAATTATTTATAAACACATAAATAATTAACTCTAAAAATAGATCAGTCCTTTTTGGGTAATTTACATACACATTTCACAGGTCAACGAATATGTCGAAACGAATCGAAGATGTTCAAAGTGGCGCATAAAAGTGGATTCATTACGCATACAGAGCAGACGGGCGAAAGAATTGGAAAAGACTTGGTACATATTATGAATGATATTTTATGTCTATACTAGCTTTCGCCCGCGGCTCCCGCGTTAATGTCGATCCCTCGGGAATAGTACTTTTTCCCGGGATAAAAGATAGCCTATGTCCTTCTCCGTACTCCAGAAAACTTGTATGCAAAATTTCGTGATGATCAGTTCAGTAGTTACGGCGTGAAAGCGTAACAAACAAACAAACAAACAAACAAACAAACTTACTTTCGCATTTATAATATTAGTAAGGATTAACCTTCGACTAAAAAAGATGGGTATTTGAAGTTTTACCCTGTAGTCTGACTGTGTTTCTGATTGTCTGCGCCATAGCCACTGAACCGATAAATGGATTAAAAACGGTTTTCTTTTTTATTTGATACTAGCTGTTGCCCACGACTTCGTCCGCGGCAATTTCTGTTATTATGATTAATTAGTTTTTTTATTAGTATAGGTGAATAATTTTCCCCCGTTTTCAAAACATTTTTTATTGAAGCTTTGCTCCTATTGGTTGCAGCATGATGTTTTATAACCTAAAGCCTTTGTCAATAAATGGACTATACAACACAAAAGAATTTTCCAATTTGAACCAGTAGATCTTGAGATTAGCGGATTCAAACAAACAAACAAACAAACTCTTCAGCTTTATAATATTAAGTAAGTATAGATATATTTATATTATCTATACTAATATTATATATTAAGTAAGTGTAGATATATTTATATTATCTATACTAATATTATAAAGCTAAAGAGTTTGTTTATTTGTTTGAACGCACTAATCTCATGATACTGATTCAAATTAAAAAATATTTTTGTGTTGGATAGTCCATTCATTGAGGAAGGCTTTAGGCTATAAAACATCACGCTGCGACAAATAGGAGCGAGGCATCAATAAAAAATGTTTTGAAAACGGGGGAAAATTATTCATAGTTGAGGACATCCGACGCGTGCGATGCGTAAACGGTTCAAGTTACCCAAAAAAATTGTATTATTAAATTATTCCCCTTTTAACGAACTAAAAAAAATTCTGCTACAGTATATCCTTACTAATCCTTATCCTTATCCTTACTAATATTATAAATGCGAAAGTGAGTTTGTTTGTTTGTTACGCTTTCACGCCGTAACTACTGAACCGATCATCATGAAATTTTGCATACAAGTTCCCTGGAGTACGGAGAAGGACATAGGCTACCTTTTATCCCGGGAAAAGTACTATTCCTGAGGGATCGACATTGACGCGGGCGGAGCCGCGGGCGAAAGCTAGTAATATTATAAATGCGAAAGTAAGTTTGTTTATTTGTTTTTTGTTTGTTTGTTTGTTTGTTACGCTTTCACGCCCTAACTACTGAACCGATCATCATAAAATTTTGTATACAAGTTCTCTGAAGTACGGAGAAGGACATAGGCTACTTATTATCCCGGGAAAAAGTACTGTTTCCGAGGGATCGACGTTGACGCGGGCGGAGCCGCGGGCGAAAGCTAGTATTGAATAAATCAAGAACTCATTCACAAGTCAACGAACATGTTGAAACGAATTGAAGATATTCAAAGTGGCGCATAAATGTGGATTCATTATGCATACAGAGAAGACGGGCGAAAGGTTCCGCATTGTGTATCTATACTAACTAATATTATAAAGCTGAAGAGTTTGTTTGTTTGTTTGTTTGAACGCGCTAATCTCAAGAACTACTGGTTCAAATTGGAAAATTCTTTTTGTGTTGGATAGTCCATTTATTGAGGGGGGCTTTAGGCTATAAAACATCACGCTACGACAAATAACAGCGAAGCATCAATAAAAAATGTTTTAAAAACGGGGGAAAATAATTCATCTTATACTTATAAAAAACTAATAATCATAATAACAGAAATCACCGCGGACGAAGTCGCGGGCAACAGCTAGTTATGAATATTTTTGTGCGTCTTTATTAACACTCAACCGAAAAAGAGGGGTATTATAATTTTCAGTGTTAAACTGTCTGCGTTTTTGTATATCTGTATCATAGACAGCAATAATGTAACAGCCTCCTTGGTCCAGAGGTTAAGGCGTTTGCTTATAGACCCGGGGGTCGTGGTTCGATTCCCACGGGAAGCATACTTTGTTTAGTTGTTTCCAGTTTGGTTAGGACATTGCAGGCTTGAAACACCTGATTGTCTAATAATGAAGATATTTCCGTGCTTCGGAAGGCTGCCATCTGGTAGTCGTTAAAGGAACCACGTCAGAGGCCGAGAGGCGGTTCCGAAGAACTCTGACACCAGGGTGTGCATGGTCGATTGACCGTGGCACCTACTCGAAATGATGATGATGATGTATCATATACACTGAACATATGGGTGGTAGCGGTATTCTTTATTTTATACTAAATTTTATGGACTAACGTTTTTTTTTATGATATATATTGCGGCAAACGAGCAAGCGGGTCACCTGATGGTAAGTGATCACCGCTGCCCATGGACAACTGCAACACCAGGGTGTGACAGGTGCGTTGTCGACCTTACAAAGCGTTGGAGGAAGGAAATGGGGAGGGGAGGGGGAAGGATGGGTCTCCGGCTCTCTTACTCACCGAACGAAGCATAGAAGCGGTAAAGCTTCTACTCAGACGTCGATTTTCTGTGAGATTGTGGTAATTCCCCGGACGAGCCGGCCCATTCATGCTACTAGCAATTATTTTGCCGGTAGCATGGCTCTACCACGACTGAGTGAGTTAAATGAACCGGTGATCGAGAAATTTTACAGACAGATTGAATCCTTACTAATATTATAAATTATAATTTTTTTATAGATAAATATAAATAATAAATATTATAATAAATAAATAAATAATATAAATAATAATAAATATAATAAATAAATATAAATAAATAATAAATAAATATATAATAATAAATAATAATTACGTATAAATAATAAATAAGTAAATCCTTATCCTTACTAATATTATAAATGCGAAAGTGAGTTTGTTTGTTTGTTACACTTTCACGCCGTAACTACTGAACCGATCATAATGAAATTTTGCATACACGCTCTCTGGAGTACGGAGAAGGACATAGGCTACCTTTTATCCCGGGAACAAGTACTATTCCCGAGGGATCGACATTGACGCGGGAGAAAGCTAGTGATCTATAACTCTTTATTTACATACACATTTCACAGGTCAACGAATATGTCGACTCGAATTGGAATGTTCAAAGTGGCGCATAAAAATTCATTATGCATACAGAGCATACGGCCGACATGTCCCGCACGTCAGAGCATTGCGGTGCATATTATGAATAATATTTTGCATTTTATTATCCCTCAACCAAAAAAGAAGAATATCCTCATCCTAATCCTTTCTTCCTGAGTTTGTTTGTTTGTTACGCTTTCACGCCGTAACTACTGAACCGATCATCATGAACATTTTGCATAAAAGTTCTCTGAAGTACGGAGAAAGACATAAACTACCTTACCCCGGGAAAAAGTACTATTCCCGAGGGATCGACAATGACGCGGGTGGAGCCGCGGGCGAAAGCTAGTCTATTATAAGATTCGAAAGCAGTAACGGCTCGGTGGTCCACTAGTGGGTTACCTCTAAACAAAAGATGCTGCCCACTGCCACTTCAAAGAGCTTATCTGCTATGTCGGTAACCTTCATTCTTCTACGAATCTCACAGAGAAACACCAAACATAGCCCTTTCCATAGCTCTTTGAACGACCTTGAGCTTTCTTATGAGGCCCATAGTAAGGAACCAGTTTTGGTCCCATAAGTCATCACTAGTTACACACATTGATTATAGACTTTCGTCTTTAGGCACTGATGTATTTTTGGACGAAACGGCGGAACTTCCCGAATGCTGCCCAGCTGAGTCGGATTCGTTGAAAGACCTCGTCCTCAAGGCTGGAACTTCCAACCTGGATCAATTGACCCAAGGAGACATATTCGGCCACAGCTTCAAGGATGGAGCTCCCAACAGATACTGGTGAAGGCACAACATGGACATTCGACATTTTTTTCGTCTTGTCCTTTTTATTTTCATTTCAAGGCAGTGAGCCTTGGAATGAAAGTAAAGAAAACTCCATTGAGGTCATTGAGCATGGTACTTAAGTCCTCTAACAACTCTGCCATAACAACGATGTCAGCAGTAAATCGAAGGTGAGTGATATACTCGCCGTTCATGTTGATGCCAAGTCCTTCCCATTCCAGGAGCTTGAAGGCATCCTCCAATATAGCCGTGAACAGTTTCAGAGATACCACGTCTCCCTGTCTAACGTCTCTTTGCAATGGTAGCCTTTAGACTTGTATCTTGTTCCAATTTACGTAGCATGCTACGTAAACGTGTAGACAGCTACACAGCTCGTAGCAAATAGATGTGTAGAGGCCGACGACATGTTGTATTATAATTCTGGGAGACACGACTTATTTCATGTATGTATATAAAACTTGATTGGTCTGTTCAAGTATTACGAAACAGAATAGCACCCATTTTAAACCCCATACCCCCTCTTGCCAACAAAAGTAAGAAAAGCTGCCCCGCCCTCCAGGCTTTGTAAACATTAGTATCATTTTTACAAAAGAAATCTTTTCTTTCGGAAAATATTGCTGATATTATCACTATGCGTAACTGTTGTCATAAAAAAAAATAATAAGACTCGTCACCTCCGATTTGCTGGTTACTTAATATATAATGACCCCATTGCTCCGATGATGATATCAGGCCGAAACTAGTTGGCCATTTTGAATAGTTAAATGTTAGTAAGAACAATAAAATTTTAAATTAACAGTTTAGTGTAATTTCTTATTCTTAAAATACATACCTGTTCATGTTCAAGCCTATACCCGCAACTTCATCCTAGTTAATTAGCCTTTGTTACTCGTTGAAATGTAGCTTTTATAAGTGTACAAAATTTAAAATCATTGTAAGTCGGTTTTAACCGACTTCAAAAAAGGCAGGTTTGTTACCGCATAACACCGTTATTTATGAACCGATTTAAAATATATATTTCGTAAGGTTATGCAATTATATTGGTCCCATTTAAATTTTATTAAAATCGGTTAAGTAGTTTGATTGAAGTCAGTTAAATGATCACACAGTAAATTTCTCGACATTTTAACACTAGTTTTTTGTTCCTAACGCCTTTTTCTTCTACTTATGCTATTCTTGATAAGTTTAATCATTACAAACATTTTCCTTTACACCTAATACTAGCTTTCGCCCACGGCTCTGCCCGCGTCAATGTCAATCCCTCGGGAGCAGTACTTATTCCCGGGATAATCGGTTCAGTTACAACGTGAAAGCGTAACAAACAAACTTACTTTCGCATTAATAATAGTTAGGATTAGAGTAAATTGAGATTCTCGTCTATTCCCCTAGAGTTGCCAGCAATAAATCAATTGAATTTCTTGTCTTGAAAAGAAAATAATACAATGAAAATCGTACCAACACATATATTTAAAACCAATTTATGTAGAAAAAAATATATAATTTTTATTGAAACTTTTGAGTGAGACACATACAAACGCCACCTCATAAATAAGCATACGGATAGTTGGTAACAGAATAGGTTTCCCAACTGTCCACGAGCGACATATTCTAGAAAAACAATAAAACAATCTGTGAGAACTGTGTCCAACTAAGTTAGGGAAATTTTTCCAACTCTCTCTGGGGGCACAAATAAGAGACAACACAAATGTGAGACATATGTCATATTTTTTGAGACATATTGTATTGCTGTATTTACAGACTTCAAAATTACTGCCATGGTCTCGGAAAAAGAAAAACGTAAAATGCGCCATGCATGCTTCTCTTCCCGCGCAGATCGTTTAAGTAGGTCAAGGAAATGGGCGAAAATTTATAGAATCACTAGCTTTCGCGGCTCCACCCGCGTCAATGTCGGTCCCTCGGGAATAGTACTTTTTTCCGGGAAAAAAGGTAGCCTATGTCCTTTTCCGTACTTCAGAGAACTTGTATGCAAAATTTCATAATGATCGGTTCAGTAGTTAGGGCGTGAAAGCGTAACAAACAATCAAACTCACTTTCGCATTTATAATTTTAGTTAGGGTGACAATAGGCGATACGGCTAGCAACCCATCACTTTTTTTAATCCGTTTTCCACCTTTATGCCCATAAACACGCTAAACGTGGCCTTTCGGTCTTTTGACTTTAGGTTCTGTCTATTTCGTAAGGGATAAATACGTGATAATATGATAATATTGATGTATGTTTAAAATTACTTAGTTTCCAGATGTGCAAACCTATGGAAGCAGCATTGCGCTCAAAAACTGACACTACGCAAAGTAGCTCAAAGCGGGCTGGGCTTATAAAGTAGATTTTTATGCGAACTAGTCTGCCGCGTGCTCCGTGCCGGAAGAACGCGTCGATATTTAGCATATTTTTTATGAACATCGGCGAAATCTTAACGAATTAAGAAAAGAAATTACTTCTTGTGTAGTAAAGTTGGGCAGGAAACGCAAGGAAAGAAGGAAAAGTGACACTGGAGTAACTTATCAAAGCGAGCGAGACGAGCTGCTAGCCTACTTACTCCGCTATGTTGACACCATAGCGTTCATTAGATATGTTGACTCCGCCCCGTGACCTTAATCTATGAGTGCGTAAGTTTTTCGTTATGATTTAAGTTAAGTTTGTTTGCGTAAATGGGACTGATATTGAACGTTAGTTGTATGAGAGTTACGCTTCCATATTTTCTTCTAATTCAATGGCGGCATCCGTTGCTGCTGCAGCAGCAAAGGGCGTCGTGCTCGCGACACGTGTTTCGCCTGTATACGAAGCGTGTTTGAATGACAAGCAATGGTTGCTTATCATTTAAACGACTAACGAAGGACAATCAACTGAAGCACACAAAGAAGTTTAACTTAAACTGTTTCTTCTTCTTCAATAATAATAATATTATGAGGTAATAATAATAATAAAATGTAACCTACAGTTTTTTAACATCACACAGTAGATAATATAAAAATGAAACAATAAATCTTCTTATTCATATCACTCTTGGCAGAGTGGTCGTGGTCAACATGTTGTTTGATTCTGGGGGGCAGGTGTAGCTCGCCGTACGATGCCCGCCATCTCCCGTACAATAAATAACAATAAATTGTCCCGAAACAATAAATACGGCTGAGTTATTCTTCTGTGTTCTCGTCAAATTGTGCTAGAACGTATTCAGTGCACGACCGTCAACGTATTGTCTGAATTTGCTTGCCCATTGATCACTTAATATTTAGACAAAGAAATATTTCACGTAACTTCACTCCTTATCCATCTCACGTTCTCTTTATCTGTGATAAATAACAGACAGTTTCTTATGGATTTCTTTATTAGGAACCTATTTTTCGTAAAACAGCACGTAAAAGTACTATATCACAATATTTCTTACAGCGTATTCTTCTCAGCGGTAATCTTTCGGAATCGCTCGTAAGTTTTCGGCTTTGCAAATACGAATAGAAAAATAATATCTAAGAAATAAAGTTCAAAAAGTCATAAAGGTATCCTAATTTGAGTATTAAATAATGAATTTGAATTTGAAGATAAAGGTTCATCATACAATATTACTAGATAGTATAAAACACAGTCGCTTCTCGCTGTCTGTCTGTCCCTGTCTATGCTTAGATCTTTAAAACTTCGCAACGAATTTTGATGTTATTTTTTTTGAAAGATGGAGTAATTTAAGAGTAGGGTTTATATTATGTATATTGCACCCAAACGAAGCCGGGGGCCAGGTTGCTGGTAGAGTAATAAAACAAACTGTCTCAGTCGTCATGTTGAACACCTTACCTTAAAAATTCAGTTTTATCGCGTTTAATCCATTATTATAACTAACGTTTCAAAAACTTTACAGTTTTTATGTTCGCAGAAAGTTCGCTACCAAGTCTCTAGTCACATGAATTGCAATATAATAAACGCGATATAAAATGCATCATTTTATTTTTAAACACAAATAATCTAATTACTTAACAATTAAAAGCACATTTTCAAACCTTACTTATCCTTATCCTTATCCTTATCCTTATCCTTATCCTTATCCTTATCCTTATCCTTATCCTTATCCTTATCCTTATCCTTATCCTTATCCTTATCCTTATCCTTATCCTTATCCTTATCCTTATCCTTATCCTTATCCTTATCCTTATCCTTATCCTTATCCTTATCCTTATCCTTATCCTTATCCTTATCCTTATCCTTATCCTTATCCTTATCCTTATCCTTATCCTTATCCTTATCCTTATCCTTATCCTTATCCTTATCCTTATCCTTATCCTTATCCTTATCCTTATCCTTATCCTTATCCTTATCCTTATCCTTATCCTTATCCTTATCCTTATCCTTATCCTTATCCTTATCCTTATCCTTATCCTTATCCTTATCCTTATCCTTATCCTTATCCTTATCCTTATCCTTATCCTTATCCTTATCCTTATCCTTATCCTTATCCTTATCCTTATCCTTATCCTTATCCTTATCCTTATCCTTATCCTTATCCTTATCCTTATCCTTATCCTTATCCTTATCCTTATCCTTATCCTTATCCTTATCCTTATCCTTATCCTTATCCTTATCCTTATCCTTATCCTTATCCTTATCCTTATCCTAATCCTATCTAATATTATAAATGCAAAAGTTAGTTTGTTTGTTTGTTTGTTTGTTACGCTTTCACGCCTTAACTACTGAACCGATCATCATAACATAACATTTTGCATACAAGTTCTCTGGAGTACCGAGAAGGACATAGGCTACCTTTTATCCCGGGAAAAAGTATTCCCGAGGGATCGACATTGACGCGGGCGGAGCCGCGGGCGAAAGCTAATAAAAATAAAATGATCTATAGTTGGTCGACAAATAAATTATTATTACATTAATATATTATTATTACCCGTCTGCCCAGCGATGGCAATTCTCTGCGCAAAGTAACTACCAGCTCTTGGGCCTCCAGTGACGTCGCGGAGGCGCGTTGAAATCTCAGTCACTTAGGCTTTTGCTTCTGGGCCCCATAGCCCCATCGTTTGACGCGCGATATAACCGTATTTACTGAAGTAACAATAGCGAAAAGATTAGAAAACATTTATATTGACCACTTAAACAAATAACCACCAAATAACAGCCTCCGTGGTCCAGTGGTTAAGGCGTTTGCCTGTTGACCCGGGGGTCGTGGGTTCGATTCCCACCGGAAGCATACTTTGTATAGTTGTTTCCAGTTTGGTTAGGACATTGCAGGCTTGAATCACCTGATTGTCTGATAATAAAGATGATTCCGTGCTTCGGAAGGCACGTTAAGCTGGTGGTCCCGGCTGCCATCTGGTAGTCGTTAAAGGAACCACGTCAGAGGCCGAGAGGCGGTTCCGAAGAACTCTGACACCAGGGTGTGCATGGTCGAATGACCGTGACACCTACACGAAATGATGACTTAAACAAATGAACAAAAAAGCAGTCTCTAATTAGTGTCATGGCCGTACACATCTACTCGTACCGTAGCACAAGCTGGACGCACGAACAACAAAACAATCTGCGACTGTTCCTCAACAAAGTTACGGGGCTATTTTTCAACTCCCTCTACAACTGGACCATAGCCTATTGTGTGACGCTTTCTCGTTCACGGGGACATTGATAACTTATAACGTCGACTGCAAAGTTCCGTACGGTGTTTATGCCTTTGATAAGGATAGTGATATTTTTGTTTCGATTTACTTAAAAAAAAATATCAGCTGCTTGTCTGTCTCCGTAGTTTGCCTGTAGACCCGGGGGTCGTGGGTTCGATTCCCACGGGAAGCATACTTTGTTTAGTTGTTTACTGTTTGGTTAGGATACCTTGATTGTCTGATAATAAAGATAATTTCGTGCTTCGGAAGGCACGTTAAGCAGTTGGTCCCGGCTGCCATCTGGTAGTCGTTAACGTCAGAGGGCGAGAGGCGGTTCCGAAGAACTCTAACACCAGGGTGTGCGTGGTCGATTGACCGTGAAACCTACACGAAATGATGATGATGATGAGCTACTTGTCTTCTAGTGCAGACTGTAGAACTGATCGAGGAAATGGGTGAAATCTGAAGAATAATAATAATAGGCTATCAACTTATCACTATTTCGATACCGTTATTTTTACCTTTACGCTAAAAGTGGCATTTAGGTCTACCCTTACTGCTCTGGTCTCTGCTTACCCTGTAAAGAGGCGAAGACGAGATAAGTATGTTTTGTGTGAGTGGCCCCAATATTCTTTCTACTCTTGGGCAGGAGAAAATTTCATCATATTTCCGCACAGAGTCTTACTCCTTAAACTACATGAAAAGTGCAACTTTCCCGAGGAAAAAACAAGTCAAGCACGTAAAGTAATTTAAAAGCAACATAGTCCTCTTAAACTTTGGTCATCAACTTCTCTGTAAAGATCATTTCTCGGTAGATTCCAGGCGACTGTCGCCACAGTAAACGACGACTTTGTAGATTCCCTAGAGTAGGATATAAATAGAACTAAGTCAAAGTATCATAAGACAGCCTCCGTGGTCCAGTGGTTAAGGCGTTTGCCTGTTGACCCGGGGGTCGTAGGTTCGATTCCCACCGGAAGCATACTTTGTTTAGTTGTTTCCAGTTTGGTTAGGACATTGCAGGCTTGAATCACCTGATTTTCTGATAATAAAGATGATTCCGTGCTTCGGAAGGCACGTTAAGCCGGTGGTCACGGCTGCCATGTGGTAGTCGTTAAAGGAACCACGTCAGAGGCCGAGAGGCGGTTCCGAAGAACTCTGACACCAGGGTGTGCATGGTCGATTGACCGTGACACCCACTCGAAATGATGATGATGAGTCAAAGTATCGTAACACATTAAATTGCATAGAAAACGTAGCGTTTTGCGCTAGAAAAGAGCAACCTAGACTGTAGTGTAATTTCAAAGAAACAACAGCTTTTATCTAAATTCCACTCAAAATTTCAGAGAAGCGGAATACTGTTGCAAATAATTTCTTTCGGCGTCTTCTCCTCTGCAGTGGTCGGTTCCGAAACGCTATTAGTTTGTAGCTTTTGAACAATATTTAATAATTTCAATATAATTTAATAAGTATTATTTAAATGTGAATTGAAGTGCCTGCAAAGGCCTATTTTCTGAATAAATCTTTGAATATTTGCAGAAGATTTTATTACTTTTATCGTGTGTGTAAGTGGCCAACATTGGTGTCAGATATTTTCAAGCTGCCTAAAGGCATCTGACATAGCTTAACAAATCCATCAATTATGACAGGCCGGACCAACGGCTTACCGTGCCTTCCGAAGCACGGAGAAGCTCGAGATATTTTTATGCCACTTGCGTTCACCCATCCTAGTGGGGACTGCGCCCAGGGTTGCTTAACATGCATAAGCGTTATTAATGTTCTCAATCACTGGACCATCGGGCTCCCCTTGCTTGGGTATAAATGGAACTACGTTGTAGCATATATATTATACTATGTTATATTTCGGGTTATTTTGTACTTGCCCCGTGCCTTACACCCACACGGTATTTCTCGGAAAAGGACTGCTTGTGACGGAGCTTCAGAATATCGCCCAGGTTTTGTCGTCAAATAGTCTAGTAGCCTTTGTTATTACATTAGAAACGTGTATATTCGACGTCAGTTCTTTATCTAGCATAACTCTTAGATCTTTGACATCATTGGACAGATTGAGCCGCCATTTTAGAGCTATTCACGGCCGTCAAATCCGGAGCATGTGAAGGGACCAATTGTTTAACTTGGGTTGATACTTAAGTGATTAGTGGTACATCACTCCTTTATTTTCCCTAAACCTTTATTCATAAGCTCTTTCATCGTGTCAGGAACTTTCCTATTAGTAAGAACTACTATGTAATCCGGGTATCCAACCGCGATGACTGGTCCTTTTAAGACGGTATCGGGAAGTTTACCACTAGACTCCAAAGAGTCGAGGACACAACCGCGGCGTTACCGCTGATAACTTTTTATCTAGCAGCTCTGAATTTATTATTCTTTCTTTTTTTTTTCTTTTATACCAGTTACTAGGTAAATAGGCATACGGCCCACCTGATGAAAAGCGGTTACCGTAGCCTATGGACGCCTGCAACACCAGAGGTGCCACTCGCGCGTTGCCGACACTGAAGAAATCTTTTCACGTCCTTTTTGAAGAACCCCATGTTGTAGTTACTCGGGAAAGCCATGGCTGGTAGTTCGTTCAACATTCTGCCCTACAGCATGTTTTCTATCACGAGCAGAGCGTTCTTGGTAGCCAATGGATTCGAAAGTAATCCGGTCAAAGGCCCCATTTACATCAAGGAAGGGCCCAGACATAGCTCTTTATTTTCCAGTGCCTTCTCAGCCTGACTTACATTACATTACTTGAAATTGTCTAGCTCCGTGGCGCAGCGGTCAACACGCCAGCCTGCAACACGGAGTGATCGGGTTCGATCCCCGGCCAGGTCAAGATGGAAAATGATCTTTTTCAGATTGGCCTGGGTCTTGGATGTGTATCTATATATGTATTTGTTATAAAATATAGTATCGTTGAGTTAGCATCCCATAACACAAGTCTCGAACTTACTTTGGGGCTAGCTCAATCTGTGTGATTTGTCCGTATATATATGTCCGTATATACTTACCACCCAATGCAGAGCTGTTTCTGTTGATTTGTCAGCCTGACTTACCACCCAATGCAGAGCTATGTGCCTACCAGCCTGGCAAACCCACAGCTGTTGATTTGCCAGGCTACTAGGTGTAATATGTGTAGCGGATGCTTTTTTAGCGGACCATCTCTTAAATGTCTATCCACCATTTTCTACAAAGTCTTCAGTAGAAGAATTGAAGACTTAGAGGCTTAAAGCTTCTATTCACCAAAATCAAAACGTTTATTCAGAAAATTGGCCTTTACAGGCACCTTTTAGTCAAATCACATTTAAAAGGATCTAATTTAGTAATATTTATATTATTAATTGGTGTGGTCAGGGGTGTCATCCTCAACTACCTGTCCGGTGGTTGGTATGTCATCGGGTACGCGCCCGGGCTCCCGAGCTGCTACTTGCTTTTCCCCCATTCATCTGAGTAAGTAGTGTCCCAATATCTTGATTCCCTTCTCAAATCCAACAAATTTCTATGCGTTCCTAGCTTAAATTGTAGAAAAATGTTTTTATAGTGCAAGAGATTATCTGGAAAATCGAAATTAAACTATAGTATTATTTAAAAATATAGAATTTAAAAATATAGAATTATATAATGTTATTAAGTATAGAATTAGCTGACCATAAAATGTGACATAATATGTATAAAATGGATCTAGGTCATAATATCGTCAGTCACTATATATTCGATGCAGTTTACTATAGCTATTGTGCACCGTCGATACTGTTTACCATCGATATGGATCACTTTCGATGCAGTTTACTATCGATACAGTGCGCCTTCGATAATGTCTACCATCGATATAGGACACTATCGATGCATTTACTATCGATACAGTGCACCGTCGATATTGTTACAATCGATATGGGACACTGTCGATGCAGTTTACCATCGATACTATGCACCTTCGATACAAGCTACAATCGATTTAGTGCGCCATCGATGCTATGTACCATCGATACTATGCGCCTTCGATGCAGTTTACCATCGATATGGCGGGCTGTCGATGCAGCGTACCAGCGATATTGTGTACCTTCGCTACATTAAACCGTCGATGGAACGGGCGCGATGCAGCGACCGGCGATGTAGTGACTGACGATATTATGACCTAGACCCGTATAAAATATAAATTTCGTAATTTAATTTGATTGACATTATTATACCTAATTTAATTTGACAATTATTACTGTCTGTTGCATGTCAGAAATGACTAATGTGTGATACCTTAATTTTATACAATCCACCTATTGTACCACGTTTATAGCAATAAAGTATATCATTCAGCATCACCATTCATTCATTCATTCATTCAAAAATGCTTGCGATTGGCAGCAGCGTCGGAAACACAAGAAGCAAAAGAAACTGCGCTCGCCAACCCGTCGCTAAGCGTGGTGAGTATGGCAATATCCTCACATGGAATAAAAAGTCCTTGGGAGAGGCCTTTGTCCATCAGTGGACTTCTAACGGCTAGAATGATAGTGATGATGATGAAATTATTACTTATTGTTTAAAAGCGTTTTGGAACCGACCACTGCAGAGAAGAAATGCCGAAAAAAACTCTTTTCAACAATATTTGTCGCCTACTCACCTAAAGGACTTTTTAATTTTATGACAATAAATCATGAAATTCCTTTTCCTTCTTTTCTCTTTTTTTAATTTCAAGTAGTGATGTGCCGGAGATAAATTTTCTATAATTCTCGAGACTTTTTCAATAAATTCTTGGAAAAATATTCCGAAACATTCTCTCCGTTCTCGAAAATTTCGAGCATGACACAACACTAATTTCAAGTAATCTTTACAATTTTACCATATACAATATGTACATACATGCTAAACGTGGCCTTTGGGTCTTACAGTCTTTTAAGCTCTGTCACTACTGTCACGACTTTATTCCCTAAAGGGGGAGGCCTTTTAGGGAACAAAGTCCGGATATTATGTATGGAAGTTATTACAAACTTTGTTGGTCGCATCGCCGCGTAACTTGAAGACAAAGAGACAATACATCTGAATATCAGCGCAGCAGGTAACTTAGTTTATAGAGAACAAAACAAACGTAAGTTGAAAACTGTTTTATGTAGTATATTATCCAACATCTAGTGTATCTTAGTAGTAGTAAAGTCTTTATTGCACCAAAAACAATACAAATAATAGTAAAATAGTCAATTTATGCACAATAGGCTTATCGCTTCTGCAATCTCTTAAGAGCCCGACATATGCCAGGTGGCGTGGCGATACAAACGCGGATGGTCTAAACGCGTTGGCTACTTTGGATATTTTCGTTTTTTAGGAATATTCAAGGGTTATTCGAAAAAGAAAAACATATGATGGCTGCCTTATCTGTAATGCAATAATAATCAAAAGTTTCAAGGTTAATTTTAATGTATTTGGTGAATAATGCTATATACCGAGTAAATTAGACGTGATTTGGAGGCAACTTTGCAATTTTTTTCTATCAAAAATTTTAACGCAATCGTGTTTTTGAGTCATATACTTACCAGAGTTAGTCCTGAACTTTGCTGCATTTTTATTTCAACTTGAGTATTTAATTATTATTGATATAACAGTCAATCATGCAAAGCAGTGTGAGGTAGTATGGGCCCTTAAAGGCAACCAAAATGAGCAGGAGATATTTAAACAAAATGAGGTTAAAAATAGTGAGCTTAAAAGAAAAATAATACGAGAAATATTTTAAGATAAATCATTAAATACATACATAAATATAAAATACATAAATAAATATACATACATAATGGTTTCTGATGTTTTCGCGATTGTTACACATTTAAAAAAAAACACTTTAATACGGTATTATCGCGTATATTACATTATTTTTACACCTAAAATTTCGAAAACTTTACAGTTTTCATGGTCGCAGGTAGACTGTCTACCTACCTACCTATATGTCTAGTCTACCTGCGACCATGAAAACTGTAAAGTTTTCGAAACGTTAGGTGTAAAAATAATGTAATATACGCGATAATACCGCATTAAAGCGATTTTATTTAAATACATAAATAAATATACATACATTACATATAATTAATAATTATCTTTTAAACACGAAAATTGAAAAACCCGATCATCTACGAAGATAAGAGATGTGTCTTCACTTGAGATTTAAAGCTGGCTAGCGTTTGAGCATACCGGATTAACAGTGGTAGTGAGTTCCAAAGGCGGCCTTAGCTGTAAAGGATTGGGAGAAAAATTCCGTAGAATGACCTGGAATTTTTAATCTAAGATTTTCTGAAAAAAACGAAGCGTTTCCTTAGATATCTTGGGACCTTCAATACAGGCTACAATCGATTTAGTGCGCCATCGATGCTATGTACCATCGATACTATGCGCCTTCGATGCAGTTTACCATCGATACTATGCGCCTTCGATGCAGTTTACCATCGATATGGCGGGCTGTCGATGCAGCGTACCAGCGATATTGTGTACCTTCGCTACATTAAACCGTCGATGGAACGGGCGCGATGCAGCGACCGGCGATGTAGTGACTGACGATATTATGACCTAGACCCCTTAATTTAAACTTGATTTGTAATAGTGGCATCGTTGTTCGTGATACACTGACACAGTTCTCATCCGGACACGGTTCTCAAGATTCACTACACATTTCTAGAAAAGGGATTTTTGAGAACAATAGGTTTCTCTGTGGCGCACTTCTATCAAGTATTGATCGAAGATGGCGCATCATTAATATAACTTGTTTTGTATTCCATGTCGTATCACAACTATCGTCATTCAATGATATCTTTTGTTATGCATGCGTCGTTTTTTGTTTCACTGATCGGCTTCATTCATTCATTTCGAGTAGGTGCTACGGTCAATCGACCATGCACACCCTGGTGTCAGAGTTCTTCGGAACCGCCTCTCGGCCTTTGACGTGGTTCCTTTAACGACTACCAGATGGCAACCGGGACCAACGGCTTAACGTGCCTTCCGGAGCACGGAATCATCTTTATTATAAGACAATCAGGTGATTCAAGCCTGCAATGTCCTAACCCAACTGGAAGCAACTAAACAAAGTATGCTTCCCGTGGGAATCGAACCCACGACCCCCGGGTCTACAGGCAAACGCCTTAACCCCTGGACCACCGAGGCAGTCTGCTGAAAAGTGGCAATTTATCCAATTTATAGTATTTTTTAAATATTGTTTTGTCTCTTGTAGCATTGTTTGATTTCGCGATATGGAAAACCACTTCATTATTTCTTGCCAAAATTAATCATTTGTCCGTTTCTTTCCTCAAAATGACACCAATAATAGGTGTTTCTTAAGTCCGACAGTTCGTTATACTTTAACAATGAACTAACTAGAAAATAGCGGTAACTCTAACATTATTTCCTTTTCTTAGTGTCTCTCTGTTCAAGCCTAGTCCTCGACGCTAGTCCGGTCCGGATCCAAACTTAAATTGCAGAGTGGCCCATAGCTATACGAATGAGAGCGTACCACAGGTCGAAGACTGGTCTGAACGGCAAAGCCTTTTTTTTTTACTAAAAATTGAATTAGGCATTTGTCTCCCATCTCACCTGATGGTAAGTGACGAGGAAGACGAGGATTTTACATGCCTATCCATTTATTCTACTTTTGAATGTCCCGGGACTGTACTTGTTTGAAGCTTAAGTTCACCTCATTTCCTCCATGCGTATAACTATAACTCTATAAATAAATAAATATATAGGGACATATCACACAAATTGAGCTAGCCTCACAGTAAGTTGTGAACTTGTGTCGTAGGATACTTACTCAACGATACTACATCCAAGACCCAGGTCAAGCTGAAAAAGATCGTTTTCCATTATGACCTGAATGAGGATCGAATCCGGACGCCCTCGTGTCGCAGACTGGCGTGTTGACTACTGCGCCACGGAGCTCGCGAAAATTCTCTATGTCTGAGCCCTCGACACTACGAAGGGCGCCCCGACTGAATGACGCTCAGAGATTTCCCTACAGAGCACCCGACACGCCAGCATAACCTAACTTCTTCTAACAATATTGATTCCACCTACGAGCTGCCTCTGTACACAGTCTCCGTACGCGAGATAACTCACAAATTAATGCAGATTAACAAAACAAATGCCGATTTAGTTATTCCTTATAACATGCGCCCGTAGCGACTAAATCAGCGTTATAATTTTTCCACTACACCGTTTTTTTCGACGTAATCAATATGTTTCCCAAACACGCGAAACTAAACCGACGGTGATTTTAATATCGCTGATCGACCATCATATTAATAATTATTAATTACCTATTATTATTAATTATTATTACTCTCCAACCCGTCTGGCCAGCGTGGAGAGTGTAGGCCAAGTCCTCTGAATGCTCTGGCCAAGTATGGCCTAGTAGTACAGAGAGGGTCGTGCTCCTGTAGTGGAGACTAAACAGGACCTGATGATGATGAGGCTGAATATCAGTGCTGGTCACAAATATGTCCAGCGTAACACTGAGCCATCACCTATTGTAGTACAACTTTATTAGTTGTATTTTTTTATTGTATTTTTTTTGTTTGTGTTTCTACAGTAAATATTTTTTTTTATTTCATTTCATTTCAATAAACCGACTTTATGGTGTAACAAACGACGACCATTTTAACATTTCGATATTGAATGTTGGATCCAACCTAAGGATCCAACCATCGATGGATCCAACTCAACCAACCTAACCAGTGACAAGCTAATGTCGTACTTTTTTTTTACTAAGTATTGAAGTAGGCATTTGTCTCCCATCTCACCTGATGGTAAGTGACGATGAAGACGAGGATGTTACATGCCTATTCAAGAGATACCCATTTATTCTACTTTGACAGCAATTCGTTGGCAACTGCATACTCGTATCTTAGCCGAATTTTATATCTATTTTAAACTCTCTCTCTCTCTCTCTCTCTCTCTCACTCACTCTTTCTCTATCTCTCTCTCTCTTTGCGTCTCTTAGCGTGCTAGAAATGTTTAACCATAGCGCTTGTTTCAGATCCGTACATCGCATCGAAGATCCAGTGCAACGAAACCATCCTGCTGTCCCACGCGCACCCCCATGCCATCGTGACAAGTCCAGGGTTCCCCCGCTCCTACCCTGACGATGTGGACTGCGTAACCGAGCTGAGGGCACCACCAGCTCATACCCTACGGCTTCATTTTGAAGAACTTCTAACGGAGCATGAACCACAGTGAGTCATAGTTTTATTTTACTTTCTGACTGACTCCGTGGTCCAGTAGTTAAGGCATTTGCCTGTAGACCCGGGGGTCGTGGGTTTGATTCCCATGGGAAGCTTTATTTAGTCCTTTCCAGTTTGGTTAAGCCATTGTAGGCTTGTGTCACCTGATTGTGTGAATATTAAGATGATTCCGTGCTTCGGAAGGCACGTTAAGCCGTTGGTCCCGGCTGCCATCTGGTAGTCGTTAAAAGAACCACGTCAGAGGCCGAGAGGCGATTCCAAAGAACGCTGACACCAGGGTGTACAAGGTCGATTGACCGTGTCACCTACACGAAATGATGATGAAGTAGATATAGTTTTCGCGTAAACCTAGATTCATAGACACATCCATAAATAAAATACTAGCCAAGTATGCACCGCATTAGCACTATTGAGGATAGAGTTCACAGAGTCCTTTTATACAGGGCTCGCAGTCGTTTACACGGCTCGACTCTTTTTAACAGAATACTCGACGACTGCGAGCTTATGTGAGCCTGGCGTGACATTAGAGCTCGAGTCTTTTCTGAGCACGAGTCTTTTTGTGCTCGAGTCTTTTTTTGCCCCAGTCCCTTGTTTTAATGTATTGTTTGGTGTATCAAAGTTAGGTCGTTTGATTGGTGTGTGGCCATGCTTGGGAGTTTTGAACAATTAAGAGTGAGTAAGGTGGGGACCTTAGTGACTTGAGCTTTTATTAAATAAAAAAACATATAGGGATATTTCACACAAATTGAGCTAGCTCCACAGTAAGTTATAATCTTGTGGCGTAGATTAATACTAACAAAATGATTACTCAATATTTTATAATAGATACTCATACAGATTAACATCCAGGTTAATCTGAAAAAGATCGTTTTCCATCGTGACCTGGCCGAGGATCGAACCCGGGAACTCTCGTGTCGCCGGCTGGCGTTTTAACCATTGCGCCGCGAAACTCGTCAATTTCTTTTTTTTATTGACATCTCCCGTTAATTTTAAGACTGTTGTTGCTCAGAAACCTCGCGCTGGACTTGAGACTCTTGAGAACCCTTCCCGAGAATTTTCATAAAAGCAAATTCTCAATAATGATTGGAAGTTCTCCAAGAATCATTAAATTTAACAGAAGGAATTATCTGAAATAGTGTATATCTTTGCGTAACTAGACTGATCCTTCGGCATTCTTTGCAACTTCTGAGAAAGTTAAGTCTTACTTCTTTGTACTCGTTTTATAACAACAACCAGTCTATCCAACTTTTAAAGTACACGAAAATTCTCCAACGTTTAAATATTTAGAAGTCAGCGACCCTTGGACGTCTACCTATAATAACTTCAGAGTAGAACTTGCCAACTTAAACAGTACTATAAAATAAATCACCCAAGTGCTAGTTAGAGAGGAACGAAGGATTCCGTAGGTTTTAGGAACGTTTGTTTCCTCTTGCCCCAATAATTCATTACCTCCTCCGTGGTCCAGTGGTTTAGGCGTTTGCCTGTTGACCCGGGGGTCGTGGGTTCGATTCCCACCGGAAGCATACTTTGTTTAGTTGTTTCCAGTTTGGTTAGGACATTGCAGGCTTGAATCACCTGATTGTCTGATAATAAAGATGATTCCGTGCTTCGGAAGGCACGTTAAGCCGGTGGTCCCGGCTGCCATCTGTTAGTCGTTAAAGGAACCACGTCAGAGGCCGAGAGGCGGTTCCGAAGTACTCTGACACCAGGGTGTGCATGGTCGATTGACCGTGACACCTACACGACAAGATGATGATGAATTCATTACCAGCTTCGTCCGCGCAAATTATGTTTTTTGATGAGTCAGCTATTATACATCATCATCGTCATCATCAGGTTTTTATAGTCTCCACTACAGGAGCACAACCCTCTCTGTACTACTAGAGCCATACTTGGCCAGAGCAGCCTACACTCTCCACGCCAAACGGGTTGGGGAGGTACATACATACATAGTATCACGTCTTTTTTCCTTGCGGGGTAGTCAGACCCCAGGTTTATAAGACTTTATGGGCCACATTTAGCATCTTGGAAGGGCGTGTAGGTGGAAAATGGAATCAAAATAGTGATGGGTTGCTAGCAGCATCGCCTATTGACATGATTCCTCACATTTTCGCCTATTCCCTCGATCGGCTTTTATGATCTGCGCAGGAAGAGAATTAAAAAATGTATACTCAGTAAGTCTTAGTTAAAATCTTTCTGAATATATATTTTCATGTTAATATAGATGTATTAACATAAAAATATATATTCAATTTATATTCAAATTAATAATAGATGACGGGGTCAGGTATCTCGTTGGCTGACTGTACTATTACTTATTCTGTGGTATGGTAAAGCTAAAATATTTGGGGGTCCATTGAAAGCTGCTAAAGAACCCTAAGACTAGTCTGCAATTTGACCTGTTTCACTCGGTCAAAAACGCTTCGTTGTATGAAATTACGAATACATTATGCTAATGCCTTTCATAAATACTTGATGTACGAAATTTTATTTACGAATAAATATTTAATCGGGGGAAAAGTCTTTTAGTATTTTGCATTATATACAGTTATCGTAATTTTATTAATATTAATAATAAAACAATTAATAATAATATGTACTAACTTCACTACATGGTGTAAAACAAAGTCGCTTTCCGCTGTCTGTCTGTCCCTATACACTAAATAAAAAATGTCACTCAGATCATTGCCTTGCTGCGATAGGGTGCCTAAAAGGCTGGCCGCATAATTAGATAATTAATAGATTTATAAGAGATAATAGAAGTTTTCCCTGTATGCTGTGACTTGGAGTCCTTCAAAAGGCGTGTTTACAGGTATCTTAACATAAATATAAATATATACGGACAAATCACACAGATTGAGCTAGCCCCAAAGTAAGTTCGAGACTTGTGTTATGGGATGCTAACTCAACGATACTATATTTTATAACAAATACATATATAGATACACATCCAAGACCCAGGTCAATCTGAAAAAGATCATTTTCCATCTTGACCTGACCAGGGATCGAACCTGGGGACGATGGTCGTAGGCTGGCGTGTTAACCACTGCACCACGGAGCTATATATATATATACTACCATATACCTACCTATCATCATCATCGCCACATAGTTACATACATATAAAGTTAAATAAAAACATGTAAAACAGCATAATGTAAGATATTTTACTATAAATTACTACATAAAGATATGAAAAAATCTTGTCCCCCGACCTACCACAATCATATTACTCGCATGTTAGAGCACTTCAAAATTGTAACTTTGTAAAATATTTTGAACTCACATCAAGCAATTTAAACGAATCACTTTTATCATATGTTTGTTCTCTACAACGTTTTAACAACACTTTATTATGAAATGTAAGCAAATTTGTTTAGGGATCTGTGCCCAAACGGTGACAACGAGACCCAAAGCTACCTCAGCCCATACGGCTGCTGAGAGTTGCTGCTCTCCGAAGCATTTTACCATAGATTCTCAGATTGGCCCTTCAGGCTATGCATGCATGTAATCGCGGCCCATCAGACAATATGAGAGTTTGCTGTCTCTCCAAGCCTTGCGCACACAGGCAACCCCCAAAGCCGAGGTCCGTCCCTCCTGGGGGCCCTTTGGTGATGTTGTCTATATAGGCTGAGGGCACTCTGCCCTCGCCTCAAACGCCCGGTGAAAAAGCTACCGCTGTCCGATACCTTCCTTTAGTCACAGCTAGGGTATCTTTTGATCGGTAATCATCATTTCGAGTAGGTGTCACGGTCAATCGACCATGCACACCCTGGTGTCAGAGTTCTTCGGAACCGCCTCTCGGCCTCTGACGTAGTTCCTTTAACGACTACCAGATGGCAGCCGGGACCACCGGCTTAACGTGCCTTCCGAAGCACGGAATCATCATTATTATCAGACAATCAGGTGATTCAAGCCTGCAATGTCCTAACCAAACTGGAAACAACTAAACAAAGTATGCTTCCGGTGGGAATCGAACCCACGACCCCCGGGTCAACAGGCAAACGCCTTAACCACTGGACCACGGAGGCTGTTATCGGTAATACGATTTTAAGACTCAAAATTTTCATAAAATGTGTATTTCTGTTGCCGCTATAGCAACAAATAAATTTATGAAATAAAACGCATACAGTAATAAAATCGGATAATTGTGAGTCGCATACACTAAGGGTTCTGTACAATATTTAACTAAATGCTATCTAAATGTTCTTGTCGGTAGAGTACTCTCCATGTCTCTCGGTTCTCAGCCATTCTCTTCACCTCTCCATACGACACAACTCCAGCCTTTTCCTTTATCTCATCCAAGTATGCACTTCTTGGTCTTCCTTTCCCTCTCCTTGCCTCAATTTTTCCCTCTATAATATTTTTCATAAATTGATCGTGTCGTATAAGGTGACCAAACATCCTTCCTCTTCTCATTCCAATCGTCTTCAGCAGTTTTCGTTTCTCATTTACTTGTCCCAACTTCTTCATTCGTCTTTCTCTGTGTCCAACTAATACACTCCATACGTCTCCAGCACCAACTAAATGCTGGCAGAAGTGAAAAATCCGCGAAAGAGAGGGAGATATTACTTCCTCTTCTACGCCTCGCCGGCGGTCTCAGGTCACATGTCCATCTTACGAATTTTCGATCAGATTACGTGTCATGCATGTCGCGACTTTAACATTTTTTACCCATCCCAAAAAGTGCATAATACCGCTAAAGAAGTTTTCACTACGCTTATAATAGCTAATCTACTATAATAAAGTATCTACAACTTCAGTATCGTTCGTCACTCGTATGTAAAATACGACACGTGGCCCACGTAAAGTCATTTCAACCGCGGATCAAAATTATCATATAAAAACATTCCCTTTCACAAAAGATCCGTACAATACAGAACTAGTTAACATGCACAAAAAAGAACAGTCGTTTATGAGAATAGCAGAGAACGAAAGAATAGCAGGAATTCGCTGCCGTTTCGTCGTCACAGATCTGTATATTAGGCTAGATACGTTTGAATTGTAATTCTTTGTAATTCATTAT
This sequence comes from Elegia similella, assembly GCA_947532085.1. Taxonomy (NCBI): domain Eukaryota; kingdom Metazoa; phylum Arthropoda; class Insecta; order Lepidoptera; family Pyralidae; genus Elegia; species Elegia similella. The sequence goes on from OX383939.1 coordinate 3,204,819, forward strand.
AGAAAATATTGTTTTTACTCAAATCCCTAAGGAACCCTTAAAGGGTTGATTCAGTCGAAATGAACAACTTTTCCTGTGGGACCAACGCTGGGTACTCAATATTTCTTTTGACGTTCCCATACAAATTGACACGTTCCCATACATCCGAACATTTTTGTATGGAACTGTCTATTTTTTTGCGTTTTCAAAAGCAGCACGTTTGATTTTGATGCGGTGTTTTTTCAATAGATAGGAAGGTTTATATGTATAATATATCGCACCCGTGCGAAGCCGGGGTCGGTAGTATAAACTAGAATAGTTAATATATTAATAATATATACGGACAAATCACACAGATTGAGCTAGCCCCAAAGTAAGTTCGAGACTTGTGATATGGGATACTAACTCAACGATACAATATTTTATAACAAATACATATATAGATACACATCCAAGACCCAGGCCAATCTGAAAAAGATCATTTTCCATCTTGACCTGGCCGGGGATCGAACCCGGTCACTCCGTGTCGCAGGCTGGCGTGTTGACCGCTGCGCCACGGAGCTAGTCAAGCTAGTTAAGGCGAGTGAAAGACTCAAACTAATAGAGTTTGAGTCTTTCGCTTCGTGCAACTTTAAGCAACAAGCGTTGTCTAGCCTTTATACAAATCTGTGGTCGTCATGGTGACAGACAGACAAATGAGCTCGCGTTTGTCGCTGTCTTATTTTGTCCCGTTATAGTCGGGCGGATGAGGTCAAAATAGGAAATATAGCATATAAACACGTTTTACTGGTAGTTAAAGTTGTTCAGTGTTACAGTGTACATTTACCCTCGATATTGTCTTTAAAGGGTAATTATGTTCTATGTGTTTCTATTATTATGGTGATTATGTGTTTCTATTGTTATGGCGTAATAAAGATATATTGTATTGTATTGCATTGTATTGTAAGCGCATCATACGAACAATTCTTCCTATGGGATCATGCTGGGAACTCTAAAAATCGTCATTTTCATACAAATGTTCATATCCGGGCAATTTTTAATGGAATGACGATTTTTTTTACTTTGTATCTATTCAGTCGCAACTTTATTTAGCGGCTCGTCTGCAAGCCACGACTAATGTCCCCAGACATCTCCCCGCATATAGCTAACAGATAGCTGGCTGGGGAGATAAGTAGTTCCGTCCTCGCCTGCGAGGCTCGGTGATAAATAAAATCTAGGGTTAAATTCCAAGTCCTAACTAAGATTAAAAGTGCTGGTCTGGGAGAAAAGAAAAAACAGGCCTAATACGAGTCTTACTCGCGCACGAAGGGTTCGTGGTTACATAGGTACGTAGTTGTTTTACGTAATAAACAACTGTCTAATAACTAAACTAATTTTCAATTCAATTTGTATGAAATTTTACTTTTCCGAGTACATTTATAAGTTGGTCGACTATAACTCTTTACTTTGTAAGCTCTACTTCGCTCTGGTAGTTTTCTGCTGTGAATTTTCACGTGTTCAGATACAGCCATTTAGTAGATACAGGGAGAGACACTGGGCTCTTAATAAAAATTTGCACTATAAAACCAAATATTTTAGAAACGGATTAGTAAATCGAAAAATGATGTTCACAAGCTCATTATATTTTTAAAAGAACTATTCTATAATGTTACGAATGTTGGGTCGGGCGAGAAAAAAAACATCCTACTTTACCTGTTTATGAGATACTTTCTAGAACATTTTATTTTACCACTTTTTGGCATGATTTATATACATATCTATACCAAATACTTATAGTCTCTGAGTAAAACCGCGGACGGACAGACGGACAGACATGGCGAAACTATGAGTGTTCCTTGTTTACTACGGAGCCCTAAAAACGAAGGATGTTTCAACTGCCGAGGGAATGGGCGAAAATCTCATCATGTCAATTGCCGATGCGGCTAGCAACCCATCACTATTTGGAGCCTGTTGATCCAGTGTTTTTGAGTATTATTAGCGCTTACTTATGTTAAGCAACCCCGGGTGCCTACTGGGATGGGGATAAAACAGTGACAGGAAGTGACATAAAAATATCTCGAGCGTTTCTATGCTTTGGAAGGCTTATAAATCGTTGGTCCCGGCTGTCATCATAGATGGCAGTCGTAAAGATATGTCAGATGCTTTTTGGCAGCTTGAAAAATCTGACACCAATGTTGGTCACTTAGATTTATGACGAGCTCCGTGGCGCAGGGGTTAACACGCCAGCCTGCGACACGAGGGTGCCCGGGTTTGATCCCCGGTCATGTCAAGATGGAAAATGATCTTTTTCAGATTCGCCTAAGTCTTGGATGTTTATCTATATATGTATTTGGTATAAAATATAGTATCGTTGAGTTAGTATCCCATAACACAAGTCTCGAATTTACTTTGGGGCTAGCTCAATCTGTGATTGTAACTATCTCCGTTGTCCAGTGGTTAAGGCGTTTGCCTGTAACCCGGGGTTGGGGGTTCGATTCCCACGGGAAGCATACTTTGCCTGGTTGTTTCCAGTTTAGTTTGGATTGCAGGCTTGAATCACCTGATTGTCTGATAATTAGGGTGATTCCGTGCTTCGGAAGGCACGTTAAGCCGTTGGACCCGTCTGCCATTCAGTAGTCGTTAAAGGGACCACGTCAGAGGCCGAGAGGCGGTCCAGAAGAACTCTGACACCAGGGTGTACATGGTCGGTTGACCGTGACACCTACACGAAATGATGATGCTGATTGTAGGCACCGAAGTGACGGAGGCAAATTGTTCCAGCATATAATCTTTCATATGTGAACGTTAAACTATGTTTCTGTCCATGAAGTTGCGGCTTTCCCTTTAGATCCTGGCGGTAGCGTCAGGATGTTGTCATTAATATCATACTGAACAACAATGGAGAAAACTTGAATGACTTAATATATAAAAAGTGTAGGAAATGAAATAGCATCTTTTAAATAAATTTTAGACCGACTTAAAAATGCATCAATAAAATTCGACAAATTTACAATCGAACGTGCTTACGACCAAACATACTAGTACGAACATTGTCTATTCAATTACACAGCAATATACCAAAACATACTTTAGTAGGCTCTTCTTCTGGATTGTCGGTTAAAAATATAATCTATTTAATAATCATATAATTTTTGTTTGACCTTATTTTATTCCCTTAGGTTTTAGAATAAAATCCCAGGCCTGCTTTTCCTTCGTCATTTGAGCAAAGCTGTATTTATGGGATTCGTAGTTTACACTGAAATAAACAAGATATGGCTACCTACTCTTTACTGAAGCATTCAAAAATATGAGGTACTAAATGACTAAACATACTAATGAGACTTTTAGCAAAGCGTAATATTCAAATTTTATCATATCTTTCTTCAATATCGCCGATCTTTTTCCCATAATCTTTCTTGACGACTTGAAATGGCCATTCAATATTGTCATCATTATATTAGTCTTACTTTGGTTGTATCAGATATCAGCAGATCCGTGTTTGGCCCAAATATTCGTTATTAAATATGATACATCGAGATTTAATTTACCTTTGAAATAGCTTTGAAGGGGGTACTCAGCTCGACAACAGAAGATAATCCGAATCCGAAAAAAATGCATAATTTCCATGCAAAAGTTAAACAAGCCGGGTAAGTAGTAAAAAATAGTAAAGTAATCGTGTTCCTAGCATTCGCCCTTCCATGCTGGTCAGAGAGAAAAGAAAAACGTAGAATGTGCCAGCTGCTTCTCTTCTTCCCGCGCAGATCGTAAAAACCGATCGAGGGATTAGGTCTAAAATCTGCAGAATCATGTCAATAGGCGATGCGGCTAGCAACCTATCACTTTTTGATTTCTTTTTCCATCTACACGCCCTCCAACATGCTTAATGTGGCCATAAAGTCTTACAGACCTAGGCTCTGTCAACCCCGCAAGGGAAATAGATGTGATACTACGTATGTATGTTCCTGACATTTGTCCCTTAGGAAAAGTTGCACATATTGCCCGTCAATTTTAACTACTTTTTTAATGGCACAAAATAAAAAAAAAACAAAGAAACATTCCATACAAAATTGTAACAGGCCGGGAAATTAGTAAACACAAACTGTTGTGTCCAGTATTTGTTAAGGCTATATCTAGAGTAAATTTACATATGGTTGGTTACAGTTATTACCTATTTGTACAAACCTTCCTTTTAAACACTCTATCTATTAAAAAACACCGCATCAAAATTCGTTGCGTAGTTTGAAAGATCTAAGCATACATAGGGACAGACAGACAGCGGGACGCGACTTTGTTTTATACTATGTATTGAAGTGATAAGAGCCTACCTCCACTACGTTATTATAGCAAAGCTATAAACTATATAGCGTTGCTAAAATGACGTAGTGTAGGCAGGCCTAGGATCTTTGACTGTGTTAAAGCTTGCCACTATTCAGAAACACGACTTCGCTAACCAGTTCGCCCTACAAAACTTTCCGCGACTTGCTGTACTTAATTATAACTCGCACATTCGCAGTTGCTGCCGCAGTTAACTTAAACTATAAATGTCAACTGCAAGTTTTGCTAATTAGTAGCGTTATCTCTATAATTTGATTCGTCACAAGTTGTAGGAGGCAGCAAAAGTTTTTGAAATAATATTGTGACAGATTCTAAAATCAAATTGGACTCCAGTATAAAAGGATGTCATCCTGAAACGCTTGTCCGGTATTCGCAGGTATGGCATCGGGTACACACGGGCCCTGTGCATCAGGAGAATACCGTAAAACGTGTATTTTCGTCGCGCAGTTATACTTATTTTTCACTGAATAATAACTAGCATGAAAAAAATATGAAGTACAGTTCAAAGATTATAAATGATTACATCAAAATATAAAAAAAAAAATTTAAACCTAACAAAATAAAATACCAAAAAAGTTTGGATAAAGCTATAACCAGGAAAAGTTTCGTCGCAAATTACTTGATATTTACTATGTCTATAAAAAGTATAACTAAGTGAGCAAGATGGATACCTAAAAAAATACAATATTTGGTTATAATTATTATATCAAAAGTGAAAATTAACACGGAAATAGCAGACACGAGTTTGAAATGCGACTGGTGACAGGCCAACCGGTATCGCCACTTTCAACCTTATTTCATTACGACTATATAAAATATCGCGCGATGTCCGCTACAAACGGTTAAGGGATACAGCGCCTTAAGAAAATGTTGAACGTACCTATAATGCAAAAGGGAGTTTGTTTATTTATCTGTTTGTTTGTTGCGCTTTTGTGCTTTAACTACTGAATCGATCATCATTAAATTTTATATATACACGTTGTCTGAGACAAAGAGAAGGTCATACGGTACCTGCTTGTGTACCTGTCATGCCAGAAAAAAGTTTACTGTTCCCGAGATAGGGTTTATGAACTGGAAATTATGACATTCATCATCATCATCATCATATCAGCCGCAAGAAGTCCACTGCTGGACATAGGCCTCTCCCAATGATTAATTATGACATTATATTATCCTTATCCTTACTTCCTTACTAATATTATAAACTAGCTTTCGCCCGCGGCTCCGCCCGCGTCTATGTCGATCCCTCGGGAACAGTACTTTTTCCCGGGATAAAAGGTAGCCTATGTCCTTCTCCGCCCTCCAGAGAACTTGTATACAAAATTTCGTAATGATCGGTTCAGTAGTTAGGGCGTGAAAGCGTAACAAACAAATAAACAAACAAACAAACTCACTTTCGCATTTATAATATTAGTAAGGATAAGGATAAGGATGCGAAAGTGAGAAGGATGATAAGGATGCGAAAAATACCTCTAAAAAGTACACAAAATTAACGCTTCGTAGTCCTCTGATTTTTTCTCCAAAACTTAACCGATTTAATTTCTTTTTACATTAAAAAATTAAGGTAAGCTATGGCTGTGTTTCTTTTTTTATATAATTGCCCAAATTTGTTTTCTTGATGTTTGAACACAACGGAAATTCGTACTGATTTTTCATGTTTTTGAAGGTTCATATCTCTTTAAATAATTCAATTATGAAAAAATTTTAACATACGGATTTTTTTAGTAAAAAATCATTATTCTATTGGTACTATCCGGCGAGAAATCAGGGGACTACTCTTGTATGGAAACACGGCCCTTGAGCACCATGTTTAGTATGCTTTTGTACACAGTAACTAAGTTGGAGTGATCTTCTTCAAGATCGGAAATATCGGAATAGCGAACTTGGCATGGGTGAATGGGAGGCAAAGTTTAAGTACCCGGTTTCATAGTTGTTATGTTACCAATTGGTCAAAATTTTAATAGGAAGCTAATTTTCAACTAGGCCGACAAACATGCGAACTTTACGTTAAGAAGTGGCCGGCATCTATAAGCCCCGGGTTCAAGTCACAGGATAGCATGTGAATCTCTTTTATTTAATTTTAATTTTTATTTCAGGCTTCTAAGTTTATTCAGTGTTTTCAATTATAAAAGTAATACGCAGTATCATGCTTTAAGCCAAAAAATATTTTTCATATATTTTTCAAATTATTTTGATTTTTGTTCCTTAGGGAAAGTTGTTCAATTTCACTCCCTCTCCCACTTCACGTACTTCAACTTCTTTCACAAATATACAGAAAATCGATTTCAGACAACTTTTGGGAAAATTGCCGACTATAAACACGTTCGAGTTTATCGTATAAAAAAGTTATTCATACAAAAAAGTTGCGTCTTAATGAGAAAAACAAAAAAGTCTAATGACATTTTTGATTTTTTTCCAAATAGCTGTGCTATGAATTTTTTTAAGTTTCGAACCCCCATATATCAGACATTTTTTAAAATTTCGAAAAACTGGCACGACAAAAAAATTCTATATAATCACCGAACCTGCTAACAAAATTTCATGAGAATCGGTTCAGAAATGCGACCTGTAGGCGAGAACAGACAGACAGACGGATAAAAGAATTTTGGTCCAGTGGAAACTGAGACGCTTCGCTCGCTCGGTCTACAATGCCTCAGTTACAAACCATCCGCCTGGCATGAAACTCACACGGCATGTAATTTGCAGCATGAATAATTTATATCAACATAAATGCTATTCGCAATAACATTGCATGCTCTGTATAATGCATATTCATCAGCTTATGCTTTCGTTGGCCCCAGTCGCCTGCTTGTGTAATTTAGAGAACCACTGAATGTTTGGTTTTGGTTTAGCTCCGTGGCGCAGTGGTTAACACGCCAGCCTGCAAGGGTTTCCGGGTTCGATCCCCGGCCATGTCAAGATGGAAAACGATCTTATTCAGATTGGCTTGGGTCTTGGATGTTTATCTATATAAGTATCTATTATAAAACATAGTATCGTTGAGTTAGTATCCCACGACACAACTTACAGTGTTAGCTCAATTTGTGTGATATGTCCCTATATTATCCTTACTAATATTATAAATGCGAAAGTGAGTTAGTTTGTTTATTTGTTTGTTTGTTACGCTTTCACGCCGTAACTACTGAACCGATCATCATAAAATTTTGCATACAAGTTCTCTGGAGTACGGAGAAGGACATAGGCTACCTTTTATCCCGGGAAATGTACTAATCCCGAGGGATCGACATTGACGCGGGCGGAGCCGCGGGCGAAAGCTAGTAATATTATAAATGCGAAAGTGAGTTTGTTTGTTACGCTTTCACGCCATAACTACTGATCCGATCATCATGAAATGTTGTATAAAAGTTCTCTGGAGTACGGAGAAGAACATAGGCTACCTTTTAACTCGGGAACTCAACTCAAGTTGTGTGATATGTCCCTATGGTATATATTTATATTTATTTATTTATAGTCGTAGCTTAATGACATGGGCCTCTCCCAAGGATTCTTCGTTCCATGGGAGGATATTGCCATACTCACCATGGTTGGCAGGCAGGTTGGCGAGCGCAGTTTCTTTGTGCTTCCGATGTTGATGCCCATCGGATGCACTTTGAAGCTGGGGAAAAGGATACGAAGTTGATGGATTTGGGAAGAGAGTGAAAGGTACTACTCACTCGGATTAATGGGTGAAAAGCAAGTAGCAGCTCGGAAGGCCGGGTGCGTGTACCCGATGGCATACCTGCAACCATCGGACGCAGTTGGGGATGACAACCCTGATCATCTTATGATGACATGGAGGAACGAGGTAAAGTATGCGACTTGGGGTTGCCAGTGCCAGTGAAAATCACAGCCGGAGTTGTATTTAAGGGCCCGTACTACCTCACACTGCTTTGCATGATTGACTGTTATATCAATAATAATTAAATACTCAAGTTGAAATAAAAATGCAGCAAAGTTCAGGACTAACTCTGGTAACTATCTGACTCAATAACACGATTGCGTTAAATTTTCTCGATAGAAAAAAATTGCAAAGTTGCCTCCAAATCACGTCTAATTTACTCGGTATATAGCATTATTTACCAAATACATTAAAATTAACCTTGAAACTTTTGATTATTATTGCATTACAGATAAGGCAGCCATCATATGTTTTTCTTTTTCGAATAACCCTTAAATATTCCTAAAAAACGAAAATATCCAAAGTAGCCAACGCGTTTAGACCATCCGCGTTTGTATCGCCACGGCTCTTAAATGTGTTAACCAATTTATGAACAAAAATTTTATGTTTTAACCAACTTCAAAAAAAAAGAGGAGGTTATCAATTCGCTTGTATTTTTTTTGTTTGTTACCGTAGAATCCGACGGAGTTCTGATATGAGCATACGTCGTACAGAGGCCTAAGGTCACAGGTTCAAACCCCGCCCGCGTGATTTTTTTCACAATATTTTATTTTTTGATTTATAAGAATATTCAGGTTCAGCTGAAAAACAAGGTAAGGTTGTTATTTTTATGGTCCCGTATACGAAACCACTAAAATAACAAATAATAAAAACAAAATCAAATTAAAGAATTAAGAGGGTCCCATACAAGATACGTGATTTTTTGGGGCTTTTTCTCGAATCTATAAAAGTTACTGCTTTCTTTTTTGACGTAAAGATATAGTATATCAATAAGCACAGCTAGTACATTCATAAATTTCTTACAAATCATAAGATACGCTATTTATTACTTGTAAGAAATTATTATATACTATTATAAACATAATACCAGCTGTTTTGGAACCAAATGACCTGGCGCGAGATGATGGCAAGAGACCAGATGGCATGACTCTTGTGCCCTGGAAATTGGGGAGGCCATTAGTGTGGGACGCCACGTGTGTTGACACACTGGCGCCTAACCACCTCCAGGCACTAGTTTTTAGGCTGGCGCAGCTGCGGCCACCGCCGAGTCCCTCAAACGTCACAAATATGCATGCATGCCTTGGCAATGGCTACATATTTGAGCCGTTTGAGGTGGAGACTATGGGTCCGTGGGGCCCTTCAGCTCATAAATTATTTAAAACCATAAATGGCTACTTCTCCAATAAAACGTTATTCTGTTGATCGCTCTGGTGCTTTTTATTTACCAGTAGTAAATAAGTTTCATATATTGATTTAGACCAAAAACCGTAAGACAATTGTTTTTTTCTTATTGGCCCTCTTTTTTAACAAATGGTTTTTGAAATATTTACTGTTGAAAATTTTGAGACCAGAGCGATCAATATACACGCCAGATCGATCAAAGAATACCATTAATTATAGGCAAATAATAATATAATGAATATTATTTGTTTTAAACGTGGCAATAAATAAATTCATTAAAATATAACAGTCAACCAACTATAGAAATATCATCGTAAAACCACAATGAAGTGTACATGAACAGATAAGAAAGCAGGATATTTTTTAAAGGAAAAATATATACTTTTATTTCTCTTGCTTTTTATATTCGTACAGGTATTATTTTTCTATCAAAATTATATGTAAAAAAAAAACTATTAAAATAAAAGAGAACAAAGCAAAGTAGTGCCAATTAAATTATTTGAATCCTAAACAACAGAAATAAAAGAGAAATAAAAATAAGAAGCTTTTTATTGATCTTTTAGTTAATGTTAGTTACCTACATTATATAATAAATAAATTTAAACAATTATGAGCGACTTTTTAATTTAATGTTGGGCACATTAAAATAGAAAGTTGCTCATAGTTTCATACATTATAGCAAGTATGCTATGTGTTTTATTAATTTTTGTCGACCGTTGGGCTAAAGCAGAACAAACATCCAAAAATAATTTTATATTTATGATATTAATTATCTGTTAGTGGCATATATATCTTAATATAACTTATCCATACTGATTATACTAATATTATAAACAGGAAAGATTTAATTGTTTGTTTATTTGTTTGTTACAATTGCAACATAATACTAACAGATTAAAATTCGAATGTTTGTTTGTTATGTCTTCAAGTTCTCATTAATAAACCGATCTTGATGAAATTTAAAATCGGAACTACGCACAAAACCTACAATTTAACACTTAAAGATAACTATTAGAGTTATGCGTTATTGCTATATTAGGTAAATAGTTTAAAAGTGACTTAACAGAAACAAAACATTTTGTTTCAATTCATAACAATATATTTTTATACTGTTCTAGCCATACATTCGTAAAGCATAGCCAGTTGGGGCTATTTACAAAAATACCTCAGAAAAATACACTTGCAGCAAACTTTTTACAAAAAATTAAGTTTAATATTACTCCAATACCTCACTAATTTTATAAGATTATTGATCGCCATGGTCACTTTTTCCAGAGCGATCAATGCCATAGCAGTCAAAAAAAGTTACATTTTCATAAATTTTGGCAAAAGTAATAACATTAAGAATTTCACTATTTTATATTATTTTTATATTTTCAATATAAACACTCTAGGCCAAACAATTAGCATGAGAAATAACTTGTCATTAAAAAAAATCAAAACATAGCAATCAATAATTTTGGAAACCAAAACCAGAGTGATGAGGAATGTACTTTCCTTCGTAAATCGCCAATGCGTGAACGCAGCACATCACAACTCCCTACAAATGTTGAAACGCGATTGGTAATAGCTAGCTGATGGGAAAACGGGGCAATGTGTTCAAAAACTAGGGAGGTGCAGACGATTTTATATCATCCCAGAGTAATCAACGAAAACCGTCGGACACATCTTTCTTTTTGCATTGACGCAATACTTAGTAAAATTTGCATGAAATTTATTTTATTTAATAAAACCACATTATTTTTTAATATTATGAATATTTATGCTGGTCAAAATAAGGCAGCAGAAAAAAAATATAAGACATTATTGTAACAAATCTGGAGTAAGGACACACCAGATCGATCAATTTTTGATAGTTCGCGATTTTTTTAAATTAACTTCTAATTAAGTTAGGAATCATTAAGTAAATGTCTAAGATAGCCTGCATGCCAAACTACAATAAACAATATTTTGAATAACAAATTTATCTTGAGAAAACTGGATTCTCCACTAAGACGCAATTTTTTTTTCGTTTGGGGAAGTAACCAAATAAGCGACTGGTCGAGGTATCTGGTGACCAAAGAGCTGGCAATTTTTTTGCACAACGCATTAGCATTGCCATCCAACGTGGCAATGCGGCCAGCCTTTTAGGCACCCTACCGCAGGGCAATGATCCGCGTGACATTTGTTATTTATAGATAACTTTTATTTAGTGTTCATATTATACAGTTATACTTAGTTCTAGTTGTTAGATTGTATAACTTTTTAAGTTGATTTAGTATTAATCCTAATTCTTTTTACAAACCCGTAATAAATAAATATATTGACTGAAGGTTGCTAGATTGATATAATACAAAAAATTTCAATAGAGGTAAAAGTTATACTCGCCAGAGCATTGACAATCAATAGAGTAAGGAAATATACAAACTTGCACATTATGGACAAGAAACGTGGGTTTAAGATCTAAGTTTAAGATATTTATCCCTTTTCCTGCCTTCAAATGAGTTTAATAATAACAAAAGAACCTTTTCATATAGGTATGAAGTCACTTTCATGGGTCAAGGCCTGTAAATATTGTTTTTTTGATGACGAATTTCGAATTTACATAACTGATCAATAATGAAGCGTGGTCGACCAAAGCAGACCTGGCGGCGATCGGTAGCGGCGGAGGTAAGACAATCAGGCTGTCTTGGCCCGAAATGAAGCGTTGCTCAAGACGGAACGAGATGGAGAAGCACTGTAGCGGCCTTCTGCCCCACCCAGGGGACATAGGAAATTAACTTGATCGATCGAAATTAATTCTATCATCATTTCGTTGACAAACAAGTTAATAACTCGAATAATTAGACACTAGCTTATATAAACGCTGATAGAAGTTTGGTGGCCACATAGTTAGATACGTCACAAGCCGAACGCTTAGGCCGATCGTGCCTCTCTATCGCTTGTTCAGCGCTCTCGCTTGTACACGGAAGGTGACACTTTGTCGTGCGTGCAGCCGGCGTCCATCGATTCATAAGACGTTGTCAAAATAGGAATGAAATATATTTTTTTTATTACATACATTGTCCACTTACCGAGCGTGTTATCCCAATTTGCCATAACAAATCACTCCGCGACTTTTTCTTTCGTTTTGAGCAACGATGTGTATTTTGTCAAAAAGATATATCTATTTCCGTTGCCTATAACTGCTCTGATATCAATACACATAGGCTTAATCGTCCTGATTTCCTGTTATAAACAAGTCCGTAACTTTGTGACATACTAATGTATCAGAGGGCTACTAGTATATTGTCCACTTATCGAGTGATCCCAATCCGACTTAATAAATCACTCTGCGTCTGTTGTTTCCGTAGTGAGCGGCGATCAGAATGCCGTGATAAATCAGGGGGAGATTTTTCTTTATTACAAGCTTTTATTATTCAGTTCCACTTATCCGTATGTGTGTCTGTGTCATCAAATCTTAAAATTAATAGTACATTTCGTTCATACATACATATATTACGTCTTATTACAAACTTTTATTTAGCCTGTCCCGATGTTTGTACTCCAATCTTGCGAGTTAAATTTGATCCACTTCCCGGTTACCGATTGAGCTGAAATTTTGCATGCATGTGTAAATCGGATGACAATACAATATTATGGAATCGTTTCACTGGTCTGATGATGTAGTCGAAAGGTGGCCATAGGAAATCTATAACTTAAAACCGGCCAAGTGCGAGTCGGACTCGCGCACGAAGGGTTCCGTACCGTTATCTACAAACAAACGGCAAAAAATCATGCCTGTTGTATGGGAGCCCTCCTTTAGTTTTATTTTTATTTAATTATTGATGTGAATATTTCAAGCGTCTGTGTTGCCGTTATCGAGCAAAAACAAGCAAAAAAGATCACCTTAAATATTTATTTTATTCTATTTTTTTGTATTTGTTGTTATGAGATACAGCCTGGTGATAGACAGACAGACAGACAGACGGACAGCGGAGCGATATTAATAGGGTCTTTACCCTTTATGCACGGAACCCTAATAAGGTACTCCAAACGTGTTTAGGCTCATGTAATTTGTCTTAGGAAGCACTTTACAGTGTGTATTCGTTTAATTTTATTATATACTAGCTTTCGCCCGCGGCTCCGCCCGCGTCAATGTTGATCCCTCGGGAACAGTACTTTTTCCCGGGATAAAAGGTAGCCTATGTCCTTCTCCGTACTCCAGAGAACTTGTATGCAAAATTTCATGATGATCGGTTCAGTAGTTAGGGCGTGAAAGCGTAACAAACAAACAAACTCACTTTTGCATTTATAATATTACTAGCTTTCGCCCGCGGCTCCGCCCGCGTCAATGTTGATCCCTCGGGAACAGTACTTTTTCCCGGGATAAAAGGTAGCCTATGTCCTTCTCCGTACTCCAGAGAACTTGTATGCAAAATTTCATGATGATCGGTTCAGTAGTTAGGGCGTGAAAGCATAACAAACAAACAAACTCACTTTCGCATTTATAATATTAGTAAGGATTAATAAAGCTTGTAACAAAAAGTTAATTTTCCAAAAAATATGAACATGTCGCTTAATTTTGACATTTTTGTCTATACATCTACTATGCCAAGGGTTTTCGTACACGACATATCAATTTACACACAAAAAGCCTCGTCTTTCCAAGAGTGTTATTGTCGACGAAATGTATTTCCAAAATATCGTATCACATTACGAGCGAGCGAGGACTAATGCATTTTATTATATACTAGCTTTTGCCCGCGGCTCCGCCCGCGTTAATGTCGATCCCTCGGGAATAGTACTTTTTCCCGGGATAAAAGGTAGCCTATGTCCTTCTCCGTACTCCAGAGAACTTGTATGCAAAATTTCATGATGATCGGTTTAGTAGTTACGGCGTGAAAGCGTAACAAACAAACAAACATACAAACAAACTCACTTTCGCATTTATAATGTTAGTAAGGATTTAGTAAAGATAAAGATATATATTCATAAAAAAAAATTGTTGTCTGTAGAGTCGGTTTACGGACGATATTATACGTGATAACGGTGGAAGAGAGATAGATGTGTCACAAGCCGATTGCTTAGGCCGATCGTGTCTCTATCGCTTGTTCGGCGCTCTCGCTTGTACACGGAACGTGACACTTTTTCGTGCGTGCAGCTGGTGTTTATCTAAATAATATATATAACTCAAAGGTGACTGACTAACATAGTGATCAATCAACGCACAGCCCAAACCACTGGACGGATCGGGCTGAAATTTGGCATGCAGGTAGATGTTATAACATAGGCATCCGTTAAGAAAGGATTTTGATCAATTCTACCCCCACGGGGATAAAATAGGGGATGAAACTTGGTCAATTTTAAACCGATCGGGCTGAGACTTTGAATGCATAAAGCTACTATGACGTAGGCATCAAAACTATACTTCTTAATGCGAGCGAAGCCGCGGGCTAATGCTAGTCGATTTATAAGACGTTATCACGTCAACCTCTCCAACCCGTCTGGCCAGCGTGGAGAGTGTAGGCCAAATCCTCTGACTGCTCTGGCCAAGTTTGGCTCTAGTAGTACAGATAGGGTCGTGCTCCTGCAGTGGAAACTAAAAGAGACCTGATGATGATGATGATGATGATCACGTCAAAAAGTGCATCTGATATTGTCATTTAGTCTAAAAAAGTGGCACTTTATATACTTTATACACTTGGAGTGGTTACGGAAATAAAGCGTGCACCTACCTTCCACGACCAGTTTATCATCATCATCATCATCATCAGGTCTTTTAAGTCTCCACTGCACTATCGAAGTCATACTTGGCCAGAGCAGACACAGGATTTGGCCTACACTCTCCTCGCTGGCTAGACCAGTTTATGAGATACAACAATTTATAATATGTTAAAATTAGAGCCCAACCTCGAAACTATACTGAAATCCTGGAATCAGAATGAAGTGTTGCAAAAAAATGGAGAAAATCGAAAAAAGATGTTGTCCCCATACAAAGCCGCCGATCAACTGGACGATTTTTTTTGAAAAGTCGAATTTTATTTTTCGATTTTTACCTTTTTTTCTGGCAATTCTGTATTCCATTAGGAATTCTGATTCCAGGAATTCAGTACAGTTCAGAGGTTTAAAATCAGGCAGTATCTTAAGCGGGTGCCGCGCGAACGAAAAACGTCGCTACTGCGCAAGCCATTAGGCTGCGCAGAACCATTAGGCGATTAGGAAAAAAGATGAAAAGTATTTATATTTTTATAAAAAAAATAAGAAAGGGGGCGACCTCCGAGGTGTAAATATAAATATTGTCATGTGAGAATTATTGTTTTAGACGTAAAAATTACAAAGTTTTCGAAGAAAAATGAGTTTAGATATCATAACATATATATATCATTTCTAAATTTTATATGTATCTGTTTAAAATTCAAACAAGGGGGTGATCTAGTTCAAGTATCGACCTAAATTATACAAATACTTTTGATGTATTTAATTAATTCAGCGC
The DNA here is from genome assembly GCA_947532085.1 of Elegia similella. NCBI lineage: Eukaryota > Metazoa > Arthropoda > Insecta > Lepidoptera > Pyralidae > Elegia > Elegia similella. Next base: position 3,220,646 of record OX383939.1, read on the forward strand.
ATAGTACTAGTGATTTAAAAACACGTAAATTTTCACGATTTCGTGCAGTAGGTACGTGCGTCTTAAATAAAAATAGCCAATCATACGAAAACCACAATGTATTTTGAAGTGAAGTTAACAAATAGGCCGGCTGTTGAGCATACATTATATTTAATAAATATTGTTCATATAGTAACCAAATTGTAACCCTTTTTAGCTTAATCATCATTTCGAGTAGGTGTCACGGTCAATCGACCATGCACACCCTGGTGTCAGAGTTCTTCGGAACCGCCTCTCGGCCTCTGACGTGGTTTCTTTAACGACTACCAGATGGCAGCCGAGACCACCGGCTTAACGTGCCTTCCGAAGCACGGAATCATCTTTATTATCAGACAATCAGGTGTTTCAAGCCTGCAATGTCCTAACCAAACTGTAAACAACTAAACAAAGTATGCTTCCGGTGGGAATCGAACCCACGACCCCCGGGTCAACAGGCAAACGCCTTAACCACTGGACCACAGAGGCTGTTAAGCTTAGTAACTACCCCCTTACACGGCTATTACACAATTTCAGTAAATACAAGATTATTCCGCGTATACATTGCAGCAATTTAGATTAATGACCCTCGTTGACCCGAACCCGGTTCAAATCTATCATGATGCGAATATAAACTAACATAATTGATAGCTTGCTATTGAACCACAGTTCATATTGGCCGAGTACAATATAGTTAGCAACAGCAATTCATTAGGTTAGGTTAGTCCGAAATAGTTACAATGGGCTAGTTTCCTAAAAAAATATAATTAGTTCGTCAGTTAGATATTCAAAAAATATTGGGCACGTATTTTTTCTTTTGTCGATTAATCAAAAAATTATAAAGATAGCCCTTTGAATTTCCGTGTAACGTCATAGTTTGCTACAATTTTTAGCAAACTTTGACGTCACGAGCCCCCACTCCTGAACTTCGACGGGCTATAACTTTATTATTTATTGTTTATTTGACAAAATAAAAAATACGTGTCTAATATTTTTTGACCCAGGAAACTAGCCTATTGCGTGGGCCTTAGTGTTGTGCCGCGCTCAAAATCTTCTTCTTTCTCTCAAGTTCGGGAATTATTGAGAAACTCTCGAGAATTATTGGAAATTTCCCGCAAATTCGTGAGAAGGAATTTATGAGAACAGAGAATTTCTCTCCGACACATCACTAGTGGGCTTTAGCCAGGATGTGTTGCAGTTGTCCATGGGCGACAGTGACCGCTTTCCATCAGGTGGCTCGTCTACTTGTTTGTCGTCAAATATACATAAAAAAAAATTACGGAGAGAGAAGCTAAAAAACCAACGATATGTATAGTACTTAAATTAATATTTTATACATTTAGGAGTCACTCAAATTAACAGGCGACTAGAAGTGAAGCCCAATGACAGTGGTCATGAGCATTAAAACCGCTTATGCATGTTAAGCAACCCTAGGCGCAGTCCCCACTGTGAGGGTGACCACAAGTGGTATAAAAGTATCTCGAGCTCCTCCATGCGTCGTTAAGTCGTCGACCCCGTCTGTCATCATTGATGGCAGTCGTTAAGCTATGTCATATTCCTTTAGGCATCTTGAAAAATCTGAAACCAGTATTTGCCTCTTACATACACGAAAACAAACGAACAAACCCGGCGTCCACTCACCACAGAACTCGCCAACTGTAAACTCTGTCATAACGACCATTAAATTGATAACTCATGATCAAAGTGACTGATCCTAGCAGCGTTGTGAGTAGATATAATAAGCCAGAGAAACTACTCGCCAACCCGCTTGACAAGCGTGGTGAGTATGGCAATATCCTCCCATGTAACGAAGAATCCCTTGTAGAGGCCCATGTCCAGCTGTAGACTTTTTGCGGCTGTAGTGATGATGATGAGGCATTGCATGCATATTTTCTGTTTGTTTTTGGACAGAGCCACTCATGTATCAATGGCAACTACTGCGCTATTGATATCTCAATAAATTATATAAAATGATTTTTCTAGTTTTTAATGTCCTGTCGTGACTTTTGTAAGTCTATGTAAGTAATAAATAATAATAATAAATAAATAAATAAATATATACGGACAAATCACACAGATTGAGCTAGCCCCAAAGTAAGTTCAAGACTTGTGTTATGGGATACTAACTCAACGATACTATATTTTATAACAAATACATATATAGATACACATCCAAGACCCAGGCCAATCTGAAAAAGTTCATTTTCCATCATGACCTGGCCGGGGATCGAACCCGGTCACTCCGTGTCGCAGGCTGGCGTGTTGGCCGCTGCGCCACGGAGCTAGTCGCCTATGTGCTATTCTGATGTGTAAGCTATAACATTGTAAAGTTTCATCAAAATTCATCTAATATTTTAAAAGTGAAAACTAGTTAAGGCGCGTTGGGCATTTTTTGATATTGGAAAAACCATTGAACTCGCATGATGATGATGATGAATAGGCGCCTTATCGTTACCGTAACTAACACCTCTGTATACAAGGTCCATTTAAACTAAGCGCAAATATTTTAAGGGCTGGGTTTCTTAGGACAAAGAAATGCATTGCTAGCAAATTTCAAAGAAATCGACACGCTAGATAGATTTAGTTTCTGTGTTTTGATACAAAATATATTTTTTTTATTATTTAAATCGATAAATCTACTGTTTTGATTATCGGCGTCAGTGACTTAGTATCCATAGTAGATAATAGTAAAAAGCTGTTGGCCAAGTAAGTGTTTATTTTGTACACAGGGTGTTTTTTTCGTCAGTTTTCATCAGTTTCTAGTTGTGGTAGAGCAACGCTACCGACAAAATTCATTTTTGCTAGTAGCATGAATGGGCCTGCTTGTCCGGGGAAGTACCACACTCTCACAGAAAATCGACGTTTGAGTAGGAGCTTTACCGCCTCTATGCTTCGTTCGGTGAGTGAGATCGCCGGAGGCTCATCCTTCCCCCATTTCCTCCCCCCATGTCCTTTTCCCAACTCTTTGAAAGGCCGGCAATGCTCCTGTTACACCCTGGTGTTGCAGTTGTCCATGGGCAGCGCTGGTCGCCTACCACCAGGTGACTCGCTTGCTCGTTTGTCGTCTTATAACATGAAAAAGTTTTTCTAAATTTTCAGGTCTCTCTAAAACTAGTGTATCGATTTTTATTATTTTGTCTAGCTTGTGGGCAGTTTTTTCATTATTTGCGCTTAATTTAAATTGATACTTATTAAAAAAAAAACAAACGTTCAAGTTATCACTTCAATCATATCGGCTCTCCCGTAATGCCATTGTTTTTTTTGTAACAAACATCGTCAAATCTCCATATACTCACATCGATATCTACGAATAAGTATCGAAACAATCTTTAACGCTCATAATAATACTAGCTTTCGCCCGCGGCTCCACCCGCGTCAATGTCGATCCCACGGGAACAGTACTTTAAAATTTACCCTACTTCCTTCTCCGTACGGATAACGTGTATGCAAAATTTCATGATGATCGGTTCAGTAGTTACAACGTGAAAGCGTAACAAACACACTTTCGCATCCTAATCCTAACTAATATAATAAATGCGAAAGTGAGTTTGTTTGTTTATTTGTTTGTTTGTTTGTTACGCTTTCAGTACGTAATTACTGAACCAATCATCATGAAATTTTGCATACACGTTATCGGTACGGAGAAGGACATAGGCTACCTTTTATCCCGGGAAAAAGTACTATTCCCGAGGGATCGACATTGACGTGGGCGGAGCCGCGGGCGAAAGCTAGTTTATAATATTGGTAAGGATAAGGAAAATAGGATTTCTTCTTGTTGATTTATCGGTTCCAATCAAGGATATCGCAGTCTATAAACTTCCTCGTATTTCACGAACCAGCGATTTATAGGATTGATTGGATTATCAGCGAGTTATTGAACGGCCACAATCTGTCCGGCTTTAATTGACAGGAATCCTCAGGTCCTTTTATTGAATGAGGAAAATAAAATTAGTCTGGCTGAAGGCGTGACGTGAAATAGGTGCGATGAAAAGTACTTCAGTTTTGACGTGGTCCTCCGACCTCCGTGGTCTAGTGGTTTGGGCGTTTGCCTGTTGACCCGGGGGTCGTGGGTTCGATTCCCACCGGAAGCATACTTTGTTTAGTTGTTTCCAGTTTGGTTAGGACATTGCAGGCTTGAATCACCTGATTGTCTGATAATAAAGATGATTCCGTGCTTCGGAAGGCACGTTAAGCCGTTGGTCCCGGCTGACATCTGGTAGTCGTTAAAGGAACCACGTCAGAGGCCGAGAGGCGGTACCGAAGTACTCTGACACCAGGGTGTGCATGGTCGATTGACTGTGACACCTACTCGAAATGATGATGAGGTCCTTTTATTGAATGAGGAATATAAAATTAGTCTGGCTGAAGGCGTGACGTGAAATAGGTGCGATGAAAAGTACTTCAGTTTTGACGTGATGACGTCTCATAAATAAATCCTTATCCTTACTTCCTTACTAATAATATTATAAATGCGAAAGTGAGTTTGTTTGTTTGTTTATTTGTTTGTTTGTTTGTTTGTTACGCTTTCACGCCGTAACTACTGAACCGATCATCATGAAATTTTGCATACAAGTTCTCTGGAGTGCGGAGAAGGACATAGACTATTCCCGAGGGATTGACATGGACGCGGGCGGAGCCGCGGGCGAAAGCTAGTAATAAATAAATATACATGTTGAAATCTTTATCGTTTTGGACCCTTAAAGGGGTGACTCAGACCATCAAAATGAACATCTTTTCCTATGGGAACAATGCTGGAAACCCAAAAAAAATTCGACATTCATTATACAAACTGGCCGTGCGGCGGAACAATTTTTTTTGAGTTCCCAGCATTGGTCCCATAGAAAAAGTTGTTCATATTGATGGTCTAAGTCACCCCTTTAAGGGTCCAAAACTATAAAAATTTGATGTATACGGACAAATTACACAAATTAAACTAACCCCAAAGTAAGTTCTAGACTTGTGTTATGGGATACTAACTCAACGATACTATATTTTATAACAAATACATATATAGATATACATCCAAGACCCAGGCCAATCTGAAAAAGATAATTTTCCATCTTGACCTGGCCGGGGATCGAACCTGGGCACTCTCGTGTCGCAGGCTGGCGTGGTGACCGCTGCGCCACGGAGCTAGCCAAACATCGCCGTCTCATACATAGACTACGATACGATTGGACATATCTATCGTCAGTGACTGAATTTGTTTAATAGGCGCTTTAGTGTACCGATAAGAATAATCTAACGATGAACCGCCAATCCTCCAACTGCCTCCGTGGTCCAGTCATCATCATCAGGTCTTTTTTTAGTCTCCACTACAGGGGCACGACCCTCTCTGTACTACTAGAGCCATACTTGGCCAGAGCAGCCAGAGGACTTGGCCGACACTCTCCACGCTGGCCAGACGGGTTGGAGAGGTCTCATAGATTTTTATAAGCTTTGTTCAGCTTAAATATAGGCTAAGTCGCCTTCTACGACATCCACTGAAAGACTTGGAGTGGTCCTATTCTACTCTGCCGGAAACCACACAGTGTCCAGTGGTTTAGGCGTATTATGCCTGTAGACCTCGTAGGTTCGATTCCCACGGGAAGTATACTTTGTTTAGTTGATTAGGACATTTTAGTTAGTTAGGACATTGCAGGCTTGTATCACCTTATTGTCTGATAATCTGATAACAAAGATGATTCCGTGCTTCGGAAGGCACGTTAAGGCGATGGTTCCGGCTGCCATCTGGTAGTCGTTAAAAAAGCCACGGCCGAGAGGCGGTTCCGAAATTTGACACCAGGGTGAGCATGGTCGATTGACCGTGACACCTACACGAAATGATTATGACCGATGAACCATAGCTATTAAAGAAGGAATCTGCCTTCTTGTCAATTTATTAGTTCTGTATAATAGAGGATGCGGTCTATCAAACTTTCGCGTTCTTTAAGAACCAGTGATTTATTGGATTGATTAGATTATCAGCGAGCTGTTGAACGGCCACAATCTGTCTTAATTGACGGGACGATCTTGAGCAGAACCCATTTATTGAGTGAGGAAAAGTAGAAGAAAAATTTAATTTATTTTGCGGAGGCTTGACTAATATAGGTGCAATAAATTTAAACGGTGTTAAACTGGAAGAAAATTTTATTTATTTTTAATCTGCCCTGTTGAATTAAATTTTGTGATCATTACTAAAAGTATTTCAATTATATTTTTATCATCTTCCATGCTGGTCTGGGAGAAAAGAAAATGTGCCAGCTGCTTCTCTTCCCGCGCAGATCGTAAACGCCGATTGAGGGGCTAAAATCTGCGGAATTATGTCAATAAGCGATGCGGCTAGCAACCCATCACTAATTAAATAAATAAATATATACGGACATATCACACAGATTGAGCTAGCCCAAAAGTAAGTTCGAGACTTGTGTTATGGGATACTAACTCAATGATACTATATTTTATAACAAATACATATATAGATAAACATCCAAGACCCAGGCCAATCTAAAAAAGATCATTTTCCATCTTGACCTGGCCGGGGATCGAACCCGGGGCCCTCGTGTCGCAGGCTGGCGTGTTAACCACTGCGCCACGGAGCTCGCCAATTGATTCCGTTTTCCATCTACACGCCCCCCAACATGCTAAATGTGGCCATAAGGTCTTATAGACCAAGGCTCTGTCTACCACACTGGACAAACAATCTTATATTTATGTTTTTCCTGTATACACCACCATCAATTATCCACTTCCATCGTTTCGCTTCTGAGTAGATAAAGCCATCCAAGCCGCGAAGGACAAGTTAACGAGGCTTATCTCAACTTAATCTTTGAGATTTAAAACCGCCATGGCTTCCTTCGGATGTCTGATTTGGTCGTCTGTAAAGTGTTTTTAGGTTAAGCCTGCTGGTCTGAAAGAAAAGAAATAACGTTGAAAAAGTCAATAAAGTCAAAAGTCAAAGATTTTTATTCAAAATTGGATACATGTATCTCTTTTTGAACGTCATATTTTTATTTCTTATATATTTTTTTAATATATGATGAAATTGAATTCATTTGCATACGTTTAAGGAGTGACTCAGACCACTAATCTGAACAACTTTCATTACGGGACCAACTTCGACATCGTGAAAAAATTATCTGCTCTTTCATACAAAAGTGGAATTTTGACTTGGCCAAAATCTATGGAACTGTTTTTTTTTGCAATTTCGGTGTTGGTCCCATAATGAAAGTTGTTCAGATTCGTGATCTGAGTCACTAAACCTTAAACGTATGCTAATGAAATCAATTTCACCCGGTATATGCAAAATCGATATACTACTTTCGGAACGACCACTGGTGAGAAGAATGCCTGAAGGGCTCTGAATACATTGTTAACATTAGACACAATATTTCATACTATTAATTAATTTGTTAACATGAAATAAATTTATATAAAGATCCACGCATTTTTATTTATATAATCATTAATGCAGAAATAAGCCTTTTTTTACTAACTGGTTTTTTAGAGTCGTTTTGAACTAAAGTAAGGGAAAACCTAATATTTCTGCAGCAATTTCATTACAGAAGCGTACTCCTAGACTAGATGAATGCGCCAGCAGCTTCTCTTCTCGCGCTGGTCGTAAAAACCGATCGAGGGAATGGGCTAAAATCTGCGGAATCATGTCAATACGCGATGCGCCTAGCAACCTATCACTATATTGATACCAGTTTCCATCTGCATGCCCGCCAACAAGCTAAATGTGGCCATAAGGTCTTATAGACCTAGGTTCTGTCTACCTCGCAGGGGAAAAATATATAAATAAATATAAATATATACGGACAAATCACTCAGATTGAGCTAGCCCCAGACTTGTGTTATGGGATACTAACGCAACGATACAATATTTTATAACAAATACATATATAGATACACATCCAAGACCCAGGCTAATCTGAAAAAGATCATTTTGCATCTTGATCGAACTCGGGCACTCTCGTGTCGCAGGCTGGCGTGTTGACCGCTACGCTACGGAGCTAGCCATAAAGACGTGATACTATGTATGTATGTATGTAGAACTGTGCTGCTAGCCGTGCAACAGAATATTTTAAACTACGGCAACTGCTGTTATGTTTAAGGTGAAGCCTTCATCCCTAGGTGCATTACTCCTACGCCCTTAAAAAGAAATCGGTCATAAAAAACGTCCTAAGGGCCGTTCTAAAATATTTTATCTGCGACTGAAGCAAGCAGCTTCAACCTGTACTCGTGTTTTACGTGCACAGGGACACACATTAAAAATTGTGTAGATGCGACATTTTGTTTATAAAGGTCGTTGGTTCAAGTCCCGCCCGCTTGAAATTTTTTCACCATTTTTTTATTTTAATAAGAGTTTAATAAGAGTATATCAAAATATCATTATGATTGCAAAATAAAACACAAAAATATATCAATTTCATAGTTTGATTTTGATCCAATAGATTTAGATGTGGTAGAGACACGCTTCCGGCTAAATTCATTTTTGCTAGTAGCATGATGTACCACGTACCACACACATTAGAAGTACCACACTCCCACAATAAATCGACGTTTGAGTAGAAGCTTCACCGCATCTGTGCTTCGTTCGGTGAGTGAGAGAGCCGGAGGCCGGCAACACTCTGGTATTGCAGTTGTCCATAGGCAGCTCTGATTGCTTTCCGTTTGGTGCCGTCCTTATGAATGAATAAAAAAAAAAAACACTACTTTTTATTACCTAAGTTCTGATGCAGTAGAGGCTCGTTGGTCTAAGAACGCAACTCATAAACGAGGGATTCCGGGTTCGAACTCCACTTAGCCCGACCTGTAATGTACCTTCTAGTTTGTAGCCAATGAGTGCAAGTCAGAATCGCACACGAAAGATACAATCATATTATAATTATTGAACTACTTACAAGACGTGGTTATAAACACGTTTCTTTGATGGAACCTCTAATTTTTTAGTTTGTTTGTTTTTATTATTTATTGTTATAGTGACAAAAGATATAGGTACACATTCTGTGAAAATTTCAAGTCTACGTATTACGGTTCAGTAGATACAGACCTGTGACAGACGGAAAAAAAATATAAATAGTTAAATAAACAATTAAAGAGTATAGTTAATACTTTTTAATTGTTTATACATATGTGGCGTGATCTAAATGTACCTACATAATAACTATTTCTTTAAATTATTTTAAAAATTATAGCAATATAGGTATTATTTTTCGTATTTTTTATCATAAAATGCGATGTTTCTTCTGTACTTTATTTAATGCTAAGACGCAAAGCATAAACGCCGCGACCAATCTGAATTATTAACATTTCCATCAATGTAAGAGACGAGATTTACATATTTATCTGGGGACGTCAACTGGGAAACTGGGTCATTGCTCCTTGAGTAGTAGAAACCATCTGATAGAGGAAGAGATTGTATAGTTTACTATAGCGCATGAACTATTTAAAATGCCACTATAAAATACCAGTGATTTAATATTATTATTTACAAAAAAAGATATATTGAGAATTTTGACTTTCGAATCTTTAAAACCTAGTTTTCGCGATCCTCATACAAGTTTATTAATAGTGTTAGCAAATCAAACAATTTGAGTCCATATTACCATGTAGTCCCAACTTTTATCACTATAGTGATATCACAGTTACATTACATATTCTGCCAAATTATGCAAACGATTTGTTTTATACTCATCACATAGATGGCGCCACAGGTTTATTCACAAGTATCTTTCCACCATATTATGAGAAAATTAAATCAGTATTCACGAAACGTATCTTATTAAAGAAGAAAAACATATTTCTTACATAAATGAAGTATAAATGTTTTACTCAGTTTAAATTGGTTTTTCCTAGGCTAGGCTAGGCCTTTATTAGGCTATCGCCATCTAGCGATGGGTGGAAAAGATTGTCAGAATTGCATTGCACCACCCTCGCGACCACTCATAGTGGTAATGAGTGAAACCTTTACGCGCTTATTGCACCTAAAGTAGGCTTTAACTTGGGCCTTATGCCCACAGGCCTTGTTGGGCCAATATCTTTGTATAAGGCTGGCAGTCTATATGTTAGTATTGCATATGCCAAAAAAATTACCATTTCCCAGACTAATAATTAAGTGCAATTGAAGGGATCATACATAATTTTTCCAATGGAGGTCGCAGACCTGATTACCCTGTATTCAGTACTTACAGTACAGTGAACGTTAGTACTTACAAACAACATGACACATTTTTTCATCATCCCGCAAGGTCATATCCCGTAAAAAACTAACGCCAAGTCATCATTGCCGATACAGCCAGCTGTATATGGCGATATATGTATGTCAAACTGACTAATGTTCCCCATTCACTGAGTCTAACGCTTTTGTCTGCCACAACTCCGACTCACGGCGTCCATGCCATTTGTAACATGACTGGGTGAAGTGACTGGCAACGATGAAAAATACGAAGATGTTGCTTCTTTTCTAGGCTCTAAGACATTTCATATGTAAACATGTAATCAAATGTTTTTTTACTTATTGTTTGTTTTTAGTTATGGTAGAGCCACATTACCGGCAAACTTCATTTTCGCTAGTACCATGAATGGGCCGGCTCATACGGGGAAGTACCAACTCTCACAGAAAACTAAATTGGAGTAGAAGCTTTACCGCTCCTATGCTTCATTCGATAAATGAGATAGCCGGAAGCCCATCCTTCCCTATTTCCTCTTCATGTCCTTCCCCCAACCCCTTGAAAGGCCGACAACGTTCCTGTTACACCCTGTGATCAATGATGCATATATTCTAGCGAGATCCGCAGTGGGTAACACGCCAGCCGTGTTCGATTCCCGGTCACGTCAAGATGGAAATGATCTTTTTCAGATTGGCCTGGGTCTTGGATGTTTATCTTTATAATTGACCGAGCGAGCGAAGCGAGCGAAGCGTCTCAGTTTCCACTGGCCCAAAATTCTTTTGTCCGTCTGTCTGTCTGTCTGTCTGTCTGTCTGTCTGTCTGTCTGTCTGTCTGTCTGTTCTCGCCTACAGGTCGCATTTCTCAACCGATTCTCATGAAATTTTGTAAACAGGTTCGGTAATTATATAGAATTTTTATGTCGTGCCAGTTTTTCGAAATTTTAAAAAATGGCGGATATATGTGGGTCCGAAACTTAAAAAAACTCATAGCACAGCTATTTGGAAAAAAAACAAAAATGTCATTAGACTTTTTTGTTATTCTCATTTCACAGACGCAACTTTTTTGTCTGAACAACTTTTTTATACGATAAACTTGAACGTGTTTATAGTCGGCAATTTGCCCAAAAGTTGTCAGAAATCGACTTCTGTATATTTATGAAAGAAGTTGAAGTATGTGAAGTGGGAGAGGGAGTGAAATTGAACAACTTTCCCTAAGGAATAAAAATCAAAATATGAAAAATAGTTTTTGTCTTAAAGCATGATACTGCGTATTACTTTTATAATTGAAAACACTGAATAAACTTAGAATCCCCTGATTCCTCGCCGGATAGTACCAATAGAGTAATAATTTTTTACAAAAAAATCCGTAAGTAAAATTTTTTTCGTAATTGAATTATTTAAAGAGATATAAACCTTCAAAAACATGAAAAATTGGTACGAATTTCCGTTGTGTTCAAACATCAATTTGGGCAATTATATAAGAAAAAGAAACGCAGTAACACAGCTATAGCTTATTTTAAATTTTTAATGTAAAAAGAAATTAAATCGGTTAAGTTTTGGAGAAGAAATCAGAGGACTACGAAGCGTTAATTTTGTGTAATTTTTATAAGTTTTTTCCGGCCAAGCTGCAGTTATCTCTATCGCACTCTGCGGGGTTTGTTTGGGCATGCGGTGCGACAGCAATAGATATTATAAATATCTATTTTTCAATTCTCTCGATCTTAGTGTTTCCTCTTAAAAAAGGGTCTGGTCGGGTCTTCTGGTAAGGGGAATGTAGGTTTAAATTTCCGTTTCCTCTGGTACCTAATTAAGAGCAGCGGGGATTGGTAAATAGTAGCTGAAGGAAATCATCCTTTAGTCGATAACATTAATAATAATTTATCAGTAACAGATATATTTTAGAGCACTGGAGGGCAAATGTGGATGTTGGTTGTAAGGGCTCGCGAGGTCTACTGTTCTCGCAGAACCACTAGTTATGTATCTGTTATAAAATAAAGTATCGTTGAGTTATCCCATGTCACAATTCTCGAACTTACTTTGGGGCTCTAAATGATTTGTCCGTATATATTTAAAATTAAGATAAACTTATCTGACTCAGGTCAATTTAAAAAGACCGTTTTTCGTCTTGATCCGATCGAGAATAGAACTTAAGACCCTACAAAGGCAAATATAGTACACAACATAACTTTGATTTTGATTGACATCTTAAAAATAAATACTTATGAATTTGATTAAGTAGTGTTGAGCGAATCAACATTTTCAGAAGCAAAAGGGTAAATAAAGTCTACTGTTTACCGATTTTCTTTACTCTTAATCCTTCAAGCCAGCAAACGCAGACACAATGCAGTTTTATATAAATTTATACTCATTTCTACCATTTAATAACAAGGGTTGTTTTTTACCCTTATCAGCCTCACAACAATAAGATCATTATAAAAGCTTTTAAGAACTGTTATTAGTAATGCACCATTGCTGACTGACGTATCTTCCATTTTATTTTCATCTATCGCCGATAATATTACCTGACCCGCTTTGAGAGAAAATAGCGAATGGAAATTGGGTAAATGTGCCAACAATTTGTGTTCAGCTAAATGTAAAATGGGTAGTAAAGGGTAAATTAAACTGTTCCGGAATTGAAATTAGGCAGTTGTTGACTGTTTGCTTTGTTTTTTGTCTATACTAATGTTATAAAGCTAAAGAGTTTGTTTGTTTGAACGCGCCAATCTCAGAAACTACTGGTTCAAATTGGAAAATTATGTGTTCGATAGTTCATTTATTGAGTAAGGATTAAGGCTATAAAACATCACGCTGCGACCAATAGGATTGAAGCATCACTAAAAATGTTTTGAAAACGGGGGAAAATTATTCATTTATACTAATTAATCAAAATAACAGAAATTACCGCGGACGAAGTCGCGGGCAACAGCTAGTATAACATGAATTGTTTTTTTATTTCCGTTTGATTGATGAATAGAAAATATTGGATACATATTTTTAGGGTTCCGTACCTAAAGGGTAAAAACGGGACCCTATTAATTTCTCTGTCTGTCCGTCTGTCACCAGGCTGTATCTCATGAACCGTGATAGTTAGACAGTTGAAATTTTCACAGATGACGTATTTCTGTTGCCGCTATAATAACAAATACTAAAATATAGAATAAAATAAATATTTAAGGGGGCTCCCATACAATAAACGTGATTTTCTTGATTGTTTTTGCTCGATATTGATAACGGCAACAGGTAGACGCTTGAAATATTCGCAGAATATTTAATTATACATATACTTTAAAAAAATTATAATTAATTAAAAATAAAATTAATATTAAAGGGGGCTCCAATACAAAAGACATGACTTTTATGCCGTTTTTATAGATAACGGTACGGAACTCTTCGTGCGCGAGTCCAACTCGCACTTGGTCGGCTTTTATTCTTTTTTCCTTCTCAAAAATTCACGACATTGAATTCAGGCTGTATATTTGGTAATGAAAAAGAGGCCCGAGAGCGTGGCGAAGCAAGCCCCCGTTCTATAGCTTTAGTGCGCTACATCTTAGTATTTTATCGTTTTATTTTTTCCTATCCTTTTGTTGTTGTGTCCCACTGCTGGGCAAAGGCCTCCCCCTGGATTCTCCAGTCTTCCCTATCCTTCGCTACTTCTGGCCATCCATTTTGAAATTTATCGAGGTCGTCCCTCCATCTCCTTCTTGGTCTGCCTCTGCCACGGCAGCCGTCCGGTACCCAGAAAGTGGCAAGTTTTGCCCACTTTTCTGGCCGCATGCGACAATCATGTCCTGCCTAGCCCCATTTCAACTTGGCAGTTCTATTTATCGTTACTTTAACAAAATATAAGCCTAATATTTTTTGACGTGGTATTGTCTTATAAAGCGAAGAAGGCCGGCTGCACTCACAAAAATATGTCACGTTCCGCGTGCAAGCGAGAGCTCGGGACCAGCGATAAAAGGCACGATCGGCTTAAAGTAACAACGAGCTACAAGAATTTCTATATTATGTTACTTGCAGTTACGAAACCCTTCATGGCGAGTGCCACTCGCACTTGGCCCCTTTTGAAAATAATCATCATCATTTCGAGTAGGTGCCACGGTCAATCGACCATGCACACCCTGGTGTCAGAGTTCTTCGGAACCGCCTCTTGGCCTCTGACGTGGTTCCTTTAACGACTACCAGGTGGCAGCCGGCACCACCGGCTTAACGTGCCTTCCGAAGCACGGAATCATCTTTATTATCATACAATCAGGTGATTCAAGCCTGCAATGTCCTAACCAAACTGGAAACAACTAAACAAGGTATGCTTTCCGTATTAAATAATGATGGGCTAAATCGATTTTCCTTTGCATAACTTGTCAAAATCCGTATTCATTTTAAACTCAACGTATTATAAGTAACTACGTATTAGTACTAACTATTATACTGTTATACTACATTCTAACATACGGGCAAGATAGACTGCCGCGAGTGCGGCTAACGACACACATTGAGCCAAAAAATGCAACAGACGTGTGGCGCGACACGGCTGCTTTATGATGCCAATTTAAAACACAACGCAAACATTCATCACAGAAAAACTATTTAGTTTTGGTAGAGCCACGCTAGCGGCAAAATTCATTTTTACTAGTAGCATGAAAGGGCCGCGCCTGAGGTGTTCATACCTGGGTTCATTCGCGCCTCGGCTCTTCGCACCTTAGTTCATTCGCACCTGAGCTGTTCGCACCTGGGTTCATTCGCGCCTCGGCTCTTCGCACCTTAGTTCATTCGCACCTGAGCTGTTCGCACATGGGTTCATTCGCGCCTTAGCTCTTCGCACCTCAGTTCATTTGCGCCTGAGCTGTTCGCACCTGGGTTCATTCGCGCCTCATCTCTTCGCACCTCAGTTCATTCGCGCCTGAGCTCTTCGCACCTCAGTTTATTCGTGCCTTAGCTCTTCCCGCCTGAGTTCGCTCGCACCTCAGCACTTCGCACCTTCGTCATTCGCACCTAAATTTAAACAAAAAAACGACGTTTGAATAAAAGCTTTACCGCTTGTATGCTTCGTTCGAGTGAGAGAGCCGGACTCTTCCCCCATATCCTTCCCCCGACTCCTTGAAAGGCTGGCAACGCTCCTGTCACACCCTGGTGTTGCGGTTGTCCATGGGCAGCGGTGACCGCTTACCATCAGGTGACTCGCTATTTATATTTACATCTTGGAGGTCACCCGCTTTCATATTTAAATTAAAAATTAAAATATTTAGCCTTTTCATCTTTTTTCCTAATGATAATGATAATGATAATGATAATGATAATTTATTCACGTAAAATAGAGTACATTCGTTGTAACAATATTTTTATGTCCTTAATCTATTTTGCTTACATCAAGCATGTGAATATTTGAAATAATCTATATGTAGGTACATCAAAATTCTTAAATCGTCAAAATTGTCATCATAATTAATATAAAATATTCATACAAAAACATTACTACTTTATAAAACAAACTAAATATACGTCACATCATAGATTTAAAAAAAAAAAAAGTGGCGTCTCCATACTTTTCTGCTTCAGATAAACAAATCATTTATTTGATAAAATTGTTTGTCCACGAGCCACAACTTCAGTTTCTTTTTAAAAACTGGCAATGGGAGCTCTTTTATATCTTTAGTCAATCTATTGTATACTTTTACACACATCGGCATGCAATTCTTTTGATATAACGCAGTCATAGGTATATCTTTAACCACAAGCCTTTCCCCATTTCTGGTATTACGGATAAATATGTCACTTGCTTTTGTGAATAAATGCATATGACTTTTTACAAACACACCTATCTCGTAAATATACGTGCAGGGCAACGGTAGTATGCCAAATTTTTTAAAAAGTGGTTTACATGATTTGTATGGCGTATGATTTGTATGCCTTCCATAGCTCTGATGCACTTTTTTTGTAGCAAGAAGGCTCTGTTTACATCGCTTGAATTAATCTAATCGCCTAATGGTTCTGCGCAGCCTAATGGCTTGCGCAGTAGCGACTTTTTCGTTCGCGCGGCACCCGCAATTTACACCTGGTGTAATAAAAATCTGGTCAAAAATACATCTTTGTAAAAAATGCCAAAGTCATCCAATAAAAAGGAAAATCAAATAAGGAAAAATGTGGACTACAAAAGTTCCAACTCGGTAATAAGTATTTTTTCGGTTATTACCTAAAGTTCGGGACTCGATGAAACTTTTACCGGCCGAGAAAGGACTGAAATATGTTATTATTACAATATTAGCATGTAAGTAACAAGCTAATATTGAAATTGGCCCAAGTTTAAAGTCGTCACTTGGGAAGTGACGTCAGGCTAAATACTCGTATTTAATGGAAACATCTTTATTTTCCAAGTTGGTAATAAGTCTGTATTAGTAATGATGCCAAGTCACTTGGCGAGCAATTTATTATTTTAAAGATATATAATTTATCATCATAATATTAATTTATTATTTAAACAAACATCTACTCACTACTATATAATAAATATATCATATTTATTCAAATATATATACAATTTAAATTTAAATTAACTTATGCTACAACTAAACATAAATAAAAATTAATATAAATTTACAAATAATATATCTTATATATAATATACTACTACATAAAAAAACCAGACGGTTTTATTTTATTTCTCTAGCAAGTACCTAAAGAAGAGTACAGAAAATTAAAACTAATCCCAAAAAAATAATATTTATAAAAATCGACGTTGGAAAATGCATATATATACAATGCTTTGTCTTGAAAACTGCATACAAAGAAAATCAAAGCTACTTCCATGTGTATCAGAATGCAACCTATGTTTGGATTCGGCGCGAGTATCGGATTTTGCAATTTGCAAACACCGGTAGAGTTCGGCCCTGGCTTTTACCGGAACATCAATATGCCAGATTGTGTTCCTGCACTCAACGCTATTTATCGATGAATCAGACAACGAAGTGAACAAATAAAGTCATTTTAAATTTAAAATAGGTTCCGATGAAATATAACGTGTTTATCTTTTCTGCATACAAGATTAAAAATAATAAAATGCACGTTATTGTGAGAAAATATATTAAACACCCTAATACTGTAATGTTACATTTACTTTTCTCATATCTAAGCCAGGCTTTTGTAAAATATCACCAATGCCGCTTCTTTTTGGTTAGTCGCCAATTGCCAAATTTCTCTATGTGCTATTAGTTTTGCGAATCATAAGGTGATGCAACTATTAACAAATATAACATATTTTCAAAGATACAAGCGGTAGAGTGCCAGAGTGATATGCCATTACATATAATGAAAATGACAGCTATTTTCACGTGTATCAGTAAGTTTTCGTATGGGCGCTAAGGCGCCTTAGTGAAATTGTTTAAATATAGCGGCGTTTGGGCGAGTCGTATTTTCGAAGTTATTTGAGAAAAAACTGATTCCTAAACTGATGGCGCGGTCGCTTTTTCGTAGCCTCCGTAATTGAATTGATGATATTTTTTTGTTCTTTTTTTAAATATTTTTCCATTTAAAGTTGAGACTTTCAGGGATGTTATTTAATAATATGAACCTATTTGTTTCCTCCTGTAATATATCGCTTTGGGTTCGCAGAGAGCTGCGTATTCGATCGCCAAAGTTGAAATTAGAGGAAATACCTTTGTACTATCATATTGTGAAAAGTTTGTCATAGGAATATTAAGTTATATATTCACTTTAAAAATATATAATTAGATTAAAATAAAATTTATATTAAAGGGGGCTCCCATACAACAGACATATTTTTTGCCGTTTTTATAGATAACCGTACGGAACCCTTCATGTGCAACTCCGACTCGCACTTGGTCGGTTTTTATTCTTTTGTAAAAGTCTACTACATGAGAGTACTTAGTACTTCATGAGAAATTCGATATTTTTTAAATCAATTAATTACATCGATTATTATTGATGGATCGAAATACTTATATTTGAACAAATTTCGAACTAAAATAAAGCTTGCAATCGGTATTTTTAATTTTTACGTCTTCGGATTTTCGAGAAATCGGAAATCTCAAAACGTTACAGTATCAGCGGTATTTTGAATATTTCAAAAACTATATGATGAACAAATGACGCTATTCATAAAAAAATACAACTAATCAAATGCTATGAACGTACGTACGTACTTGCTTCCAGGGTAAACTCCCATTTTTAAAAGCATGCCACTGAGGTAACGTTACCGCCGCGAAATCAGTATTTTTCGAATAACTTCTAAAATACGGCTTGCACAAACCCAGCAATATTTAAACAATTTGCAGCTTACTATGAACTAATTATCTGTTGTACTCTAATTAATCTAAGGCGCAACATTCCGCCAGGGTTATGCATACAAGTTTTCAGTGTTTGGGATTCAGCGGAATTTCGTAATTTACAAACACCGGCAGAGGTCGGCCCTGGCTTTTACCGGAATACCCATATGCCAGATTGTGTACCTACACTTCACGCTATTTATCGACGAATTAGACAATGAAATGAAAAATACAGTAATTTAAAATAGTTACTGATAAATATTACATATTTATCTTTTTTAGGTAAATTGAGCCAACAATGCACGTTATTATTGGGAAAATACATATATATTAAACACCCACCTATAGATAAAATTTACTTTTCTCACATTTAAGCCAAGCTTTTGTAAGAAACCTTTTACTAATGCCGATCCCCTTTTAGTTTGCCGTCTATTACCAAATCTCTATATCCCATTATAAGTTTTGCGAATCATAAGGTGACGCAGCGGATGATAAAAATAACATATTTTCGCAGATACAAGCAGTGGGGTGATATGCCATTACATACAGTGAAATCAGAGCTATTTTTGCGTGTATCAGAAAGGTTTCAGTGTTTGGGATTCAGCACGAGTATCGGAATTTCGTAATTTGCAAACAGCGGTAAAGTTCGGCCCTGGCTTTTATCGGAACATCAATATGCCAGATTGAGTAGTCGGTACACTCCATACTGTATATCACAGCTTACAGATCAATGACCATGTACATAGAATGGAAAAATGCACACTTTTTTTCGTTATGCTATGGAATCATCATTAAAATTCCGTTGTCCAGTGTTTAAGGCGTTTGCCTGTAGACCTAGGGGTCGTGGGTTCGAATCCCACGGGAAGCATAGGTACTTTGTTTAGTTGCTTCCAGTTTGGTTAGGACATTGCAGGCTTGAATCACCTGATTGTCTGATAATAAAGATGATTCCGTGCTTCGAAAGGCACGTTAAGCCGTTGGTCCCGGCTACCATCTAGTAGTAGTTAAAGGAACCACGTCAGAGGCCGATAGGCGGTTCCGCAGAACTTTGACCCCAGGGTGTGCATGGTCGATTGAAAGTGACACGTGAATGTGACGCTTCGCTTCCATTGGTCACAGCGTGATGTTTTATACCCTAAAGCCTTTCTCAATATATGGACTATCCAACACAAAAAGAATTTACCAATTTGAACCAGTATTTCCTGAGATTATCGCGTTCAAACAAACACACTCTTCAGCTTTATAATATTAAGTATACATTCAAACAATAACCATTTCTTTGAGCTCATAACATTTTAACTGATTTAAGTAACAATGGAACGTCAGTCAGGTCACGAGGCTCGAGATAATCGGTATTCTAACGGATTGATTTGTGCATAAATCGGAAATCGCTGCAAATCTCCGCATCAGAACGAGCTTAACTTGGTCGGATTTTAGATCATACAGGGTGATTTTTAACTCCCTGACAATATATCAATGAGGGTATCAGAATCCCAAATAGAATTTACATCGACAAGAAAAAAATATTTGGGAAGAAAAATTTACTTGCTGAGCGACGAATTTTTATATTCATATTAATTTATTCACCAAAATTTGTAAATGGTACACATGCATATTACATAGTCAGGGTCTTATAATTTTACAAATTTTACCTTAGCGAGTCATTGTGAATTTATTTTGTATAGTATGTACAATGTATTAAAGAAGTGAAGTTACATTTTATTATTTTTTTTTTTTATGTATATCCTACGGCAAACGAGCAGACGAGCCACCTGATGGAAAGTGGTCACCGTCGCCCATGGACATCTGCAACACCAGAGGAGCTGCTGATGCGTTGCCGACTCTTAAGATACCTGTAAACACGCCTTTTGAAGGACCTCAAGTCATAGCACACAGGGAAAACCTCGGGAGGGAGTCCATTCCACAATCTTGCTGTACGAGGAAAAAAACCACGTGACGCTCTGACATTTTTGGAGACCCAAGTGTCAAGGATGTGGGGATGGACTTTACTCCTGTGGCGAGCGGTGCGGTGGTAGAAAGGTGACGGTGGCACCAATTCAAAAAGTTCTTCAGAACACTCCCCATAGTATAGACGGTAAAATACACACAGAGAGCCAACGTCTCTCCGTAGACCGAGGGTGTCTAAATCGTCTGTGAGTGTGGGATCGTCGATAATACGAATTGCCCGGCGTTGGATGGAATCAAGAGGAAGGAGTTGGTATTGAGGTGCACCAGACCAGATATGAGAGCAGTACTCCATGTGGGGCCGGACTTGAGCTTTATATAATAAAAGTCTATGACCCGGAGTGAAGTACTGCCTCGCTCTATTGAGCACCCCAAGTTTTTTAGAAGCCATTTTGGCTTTACCTTCCAGATGACTCCGGAATTGGACCTCCTTCGTAATATCGACGCCAAGGATCCCAATACTCTTAGAAATGGTAAGAGAGGTGTCCCGAAACTTCGGTGCTATGTTAAATGGGGTCTTCTTAGCGGAAAACACGCAGACTTGTGTCTTAGTAGGGTTGAATTGAACTAGGTTTAGTTTACCCCATTCAGAGACCTGCTCCAGAGAGGTCTCAATGTCAGACACAAGTCTCTTTCTGTTCTCCTCCACCTGTGTTTGAGGGATATTTGCACGACCTGCATAATATGCATCACCCGTACTGTCGTCTGCATAGCAATGGATGCTACTAGTGTTAAGCATGTCGTTGATGTGCAGAAGAAACAGCGTAGGTGATAAAACAGATCCTTGGGGGACGCCAGCATTGATGGGCATGATATCGGAGCATAATCCGTCTACAACGACCTGAATGCTTCGCCCAGATAAGAAACTAGCGACCCACAAGCATAGTCCCTCAGGAAGCCCGAAAGATGGTAACTTCGCGAGAAGAGCCTTATGCCAGACCCGGTCAAAAGCCTTTGTGACATCTAGACTAAATGCCAGTGCTTCTCCCTTGCTCTCGATGGCGGCTGCCCATCGGTGCGTTAAGTACACAAGAAGATCACCAGCACTACGCCCGTGGCGGAACCCGTATTGACGGTCACTAATTAGCTGATGATCTTCAAGGTAATCAAGGAGCTGGATGTTTATCACACGCTCCATCACCTTAGAGAGCAGGGAGGTTATCGCAATAGGCCGATAGTTAGACGGGTCTGTGCGGTCACCCTTTTTAGGAATAGGGTGAACGTAGGCTACTTTCCACGAAGACGGGACTTTTCTTGAGGTGTAAGACAGCGAGAATAGGCGTGCTAACACCGGAGCCAACTCAGGGGCGCATGTTTTGAGCACAATTGCTGGAATGCCATCAGTCCCGCTGGACTTCCTGACGTCGAGGGAAAACAGAGCACGTCGCACTGCACTTTGAGTGAACCGAATTTCCCGCATTGAGTGCTCGCATCGCGGTAAAAAGGGCGGCGATGCTCCTCCGTCGTCAAGGGTAGAATTTGACGCGAAGAGAGTAGCCAAGAGATCGGCCTTCTCTTTTGCGGAGTGAGCCAGCGAGTCCTGACGATTGTGCAGAGATGGAAGTGAAGGGCGACAGAAATTCCCCTGCGCTGCCTTAGCAAGAGACCAGAATGCTCTACTCCCGGAGGGATAGCCAACCAGTCTCCTACCAATGCGCGCAGTGTGCGCAAACTTTACTGCAGTGATCTGCTTCTTGTAGGCTCTTGAAGCTGCGTTGAACCGCTTCTTCAAATCAGAAGTATTACGATCCTTGACATTTCGCGCAGCAACCCAGGCTTCGTAGGCTTCGCGCTTGAGGTGGGCGGCATGCAAAGACGAGCAACGAAACCAAGGTTGAGACCGCCCTCCGATACGAACCGCCGAGCTGGGAATGTAGCACTCCATGCCCAGCAGTATCGCTTCGGCGACAGCTTTCGCACAAATGTCAGGATTTTCTGATGAGAAGCACAACCGTCTCCAATGGTAGGATGCATAAAACTCTCGCAATCCATCCCAATCTGCTGACCTATAATGCCACACACGACGCATACCAGGTGGTCTGGATTGCGTGGTCTGACCGGATGGAACCACAGCACGTACCAGGCAATGATCCGAGGTTCCTAGAGGGGCATCAAGGAATACCTGGTAATCGTTTGGATGTGAGGTCAGCAGAAGATCCAACAAAGCAGGATTGTGTCCTTCAATATCAGGTATTCTGGTAGGACCATCAACTAACTGGTTGAGGTCATTTGTTACAGCAAAGTTGTATGCAGCCTTCCCAGCGTAGTCGGTCTTCAGTGATCCTAGCCACTCAAAGTGGTGAGCGGTGAAGTCCCCTAGGATCACTACCTCCGCCGATGGGTGCTGCTGGAGAATTTCGTCTATGCCCTTCTGTACATGCCCGAGAAGTCGGTCTGTTTCGGCATCACCGCTATGGGACCTGTAAAGGCACGCATAGAACCGGATGCGGTCACCGTGATCTACGCGCGCCCATAACAATGACAGGTTTCTGTCTTCAAGGCTGCTGAGACGTCGACAACATACATCCTCCCGTACGTACATACACACCCCAGCATTGGGCATAAACTTGTGCTCCAAGCTGAAACCGGGATACAAGAGATATGTGACGTCGGTAGGAGAGGATATTTGTGTCTCAGTCAGGAAAAATAGAGCCGGCTTAGTCGTCTCCAAGTGATGATGGACGACATTGAGGTTGGAATGCATTCCTCTGACGTTGAAGAAGTCCAAATTGAATGTGGAAGGGGGTGCCGCTGTAGAAACATGTTTTCTATTTTTCGATCTTGCCATAAAAAAGGTGGTTAACAGGGAAAAAATTGAGGATTGCCGTAGTTATGACAGTTACATAGGCAAAGTTAAGGAATGATGGCCCGCAATGAATGACCAGTGAGGTGCGCTGCTAGCACGGGGGACGGAAGGGCCCCCGATCCAACACAATGATCAGCCGCCGTGTTCCACTCCGGTCTCCCAGGCCGGCACGACGACCAATCACGAGCTTTTGACACTGGCGGCAGGACAGCCTCCCTAGCCGGGACAGCCAGGGTTCGGGTCCTCTACGTACCAGCGGGCGGCCAGCGGACAACCGTTTCATCGGGTCTCCCTGGCCCCCGCGCCAACGTCGCACCCCCAATCAGACAGTGCAAGACTCCAGCCCCTAAGGGACCATAAACTGTCGAAACTACGGGAATCGGGAATGGGGATTGGCTCTCACGCGCAACCGTCGAAACACACCCAACGGTGCTTTACGATAGATTTCGGCATGAGGGTGGTCGCCAGCCAGTCGGACCCCACGATGTCCTACCACCGAGCATGTCGGGTATTTTACTCGCCTCTTACGAGATGCCAACCTGACGGGCAGTGGGGAATTGTATTCTACTCCGTCCCCACACGGAGTAAAAATATAAATAATAAGTATTAAAATTTGAATCATTAAATATAGGTATCTATTGTTGAATTTCTGATTTATACATGTCATCACAAACAAAATAAAAATTATATTAAACAGTTTAGTCAATAATTCAAAATTACTATACCTCCTACATAAATAAAATGTCATAATGATAATTTGTCAATAAAATATTCTGTTAATATGTTTTTATGATCATATTAAGTCGTTTCAATTCAATGTCAAACTTAGGCCCTTGTAATTCTTTAAGAGACTTCGGAAGATGGTTATAGACTTTGATAGCCATGTAATAGGGACTATTTTTATACATTGTGAGATGAGGTGTAGGTAGGACTAGATCGGTTTCTCGGCGCGAGGCGTAACGGCCACTCCTGTCACTGTACCGTTCAAAATAATATGCTTGTTTCCGTACAAAGGGACATATTTCATAAATATACATTCCCGTTTTTTTCACCTACCTACTCTACATTGTAGCCCTATCCATGCTGTAAATTATTTAAGTGTATAATAAACTAGCAGTTACAAACCAACGATAACGATAAACGGTATATAGTCATACCATGTTCGTTTATTAAGTGGCTATGATAATGCTAAAGGGCAACGAGATAAAACGAATGGAATGTCGACGGTTTCACGTTAATGTCCGTGTTCATACAAACATTCTTTTCAATACGACCAAAACTGAGAACGTGAAAAACATTTTCGATTATCAACTGCCTCCGTGGTCCAGTGGTAAAGGCGTTTGCCTGTAGACCCGGGGATCGTAGGTTCGATCCCCACGGGAAGCATACTTTGTTTAGTTGTTTCCAGTTTGGTTAGGACATTGCTTGAATCACCTCATTGTCCGATAAATAAATGATTTCGTGCCTCGGGAGGCACGTAAAGCCATTGGTCCCGGCTGCCATCTGGTAGTCGTTAAAGGAACCACGTCAGAGACCGAGAGGCGGAAGAACTAGGCGGTTCAGAAGACAGCAGGGTGTGCGTGATCGATTGACCGTGTCAGCTACCGAAATGACAATGACCAAAAAATTGTGGAAACGTTCAGAAATAAGATTTTAAGCTTTTGCGGTCACAAATTACTATTATTATAAAAATAATAGCGGTAAGTAATGACAATAAAAAGGTCTCAGAAAGATGCAAAAGGGTTTTAAATTAATTATCATTTTGAAATCTAAATTTCTTTTTGAATTTTTAAGTCGGTGCAAATATTTAGCCTACTTTTAAAAACAGTCTCCTCTGGTGTTGCAGACGTCCATGGGCGACGGTGACCACTTTCCATCAGGAGGCTCGTCCGCTCGTTTGCCGTCAAATAAAATAAAAGTAAAAAGCATCTAGAAGTATGAAGACGCAATTTTTTTTTAATCTATTGTAAAAAGTGACCGTACCAAAGCGATGATAATTATTATTATAATGTTTTAAATATTAATTAAATATTTGTTTTAAATAAAAATATAAAGTCGATTCAAGGTATTATAGCATTAACACAGAATATCTGAAAAGGTTTGTGCATAAATCGGAAATTGCTACAAATCGGTGGATCAAATAAGCTTAACTCGGCGCTGGCTTTATTTATTTTTAATTATTTTAACCGGATTTCAGGATCATGTTTCATCGATAACGATGACATATACAATCTTAGATGAAAAATTAATGAAAAGTAATTATTGTAGAAACACAAACAAAAAAATACAATTACAACATACAACAATACAACTAATAAAAGTGTACTATAACGGGTGATGGCTCAGTGTTACGCTGGCTGGACACATTTGTGACCAGCACTGATTTTCAGCCGTCACCTTTTGTAACATTAAGGACGCTCCAATGCCCCTAATAATGATAATAATTAATAATAATAGGTAGGTAACTAATAACTAATATTGGCTGTCAGTTACTAGACGCTATGATCATACCACAGACTCATCATCATTTCGAGTAGGTGTCACGGTCAATCGACCATGCACACCCTGGTGTCAGAGTTCTTCGGAACCGCCTCTCGGCCTCTGATGTGGTTCACCACCACAGACTTATGCTACTAGATGATGTTTTGGTCACAAGGAAATTTAAAAAAAACCGGCCAAATGGGAGTCGGACTCGCGCAAGAAGGGTTCCGTACCATTATCTATGAAAACGGGAAAAACTCATGTCGGTTGTATTGGAGCCCCCCTTAAATATAGATTTTATTTAATTTTAATTATTTAAAATCTCCGTCCGCGTTAATGTCAATGCCTCGGGAACAGAACAATTTCCCAGAATGTATAAAGGTACCTATGACCTTCCCCGGGCCTCAATCTACCTCTATGCAAAGTTTCATCCAAATTGGTTCAATGGTTGAAGTGTGAAAAGAAGACAGACAGACAGAGTTAATTTCGCATTTTTAATATTAGTAGAGTGGAACAAGCGATAGAAAGGCTCGATCCGCCTAAGCGTTCGGCTTGTCTGACCGATTTTAGCGCCAAACGCTTTGGCCGATCATACATTTCATCGATTTACAAGACGCCAAAAATAAATTAATAAAGAAAATACATACTTTCGAAGTTTTACGTCGCTACTGCGCAAGCCATTAGACTGCGCAGAACCATTACTCGATTATGAAAAAAGATGAAGTCTTAATATTTTCATATTTTTATTTTTATTTAAAAAATAAGAAAGGGAGAGACCTCCGAGATGTCAATATAAATATTTTCATGTGAAAATTATTGTTTTAGACGTAAAAATTACAAAGCTTTCGAACAAATATGTTTTTAGATATCATTTTTAAATTTCATATGTATCTATTTCAAATTTCAACAAGGGGGCGATCTTATTTAAGGATCGAAGGAAATTATACAAATACTTTTGATGTATTTAATTAATTCAGCACATAGTACTAGTGATTTGAAAACACGTAACTTTTCACAATTTCGTGCAGTACCATCTTAATTGGAGCGTTAAGTTTGACTTGTAAAATAGTACCGAAATAGATGTTAATATGCAATGGCCTAATTCTAAGTTGGTATCCCGGCCACGTAGCGATAGCATCGCAACAAAATAGGTCAGGCTATTCCCAAACTGCGCGATTACTGCTAATTATAATGCTCGCTTACTTCTTTCTTCAATGGAAATAAGAATACAACATAATAATAGTTAAATTCTAAAGATACATCACACTTTCCAGTTGTGGTAAAGGCACGCTACCGGCAAAATAAAATTTTGCTAGTTATTAGCATGAATGCCCATTCCGGCTCATCCGCACTCTCACAGAAAATCGACGTTTGATCAAAAGCATTACTGCTTCTATACTTTGTTCGGTATGTGAGAAAGCCGAAGGCCCATTGAATCCGGGAACTCTTGTGTCATAGGCTAGCGTGTTAACCACTGCTTCACGGAATTCGCCATAATTTGTATAGGTGTGTCAGACTGCTATGAAAAGAAAGTTTGACCGCCAAAAAAAGTCTAAAATCGTCTGTTTCCTTGTTACAGCTGCGCGTACGACTTTCTGGAGATCATTGAGATTGGCGTGGAGAACATAACTGACCCGGCAGTTCAGGAATGGCTGTTGGAGGACCATCACGACTCTTACAGCTCGGAGAATGAAGTAAGTGAACCTAATAGTTTCCTAAGTCTGTAACTGACTGATGATGATCCTACATAAGAGAACAAGCCTCCAAATTACCCAACGTAGAAAGCAGCGAAAATAAATCACCTTGGCTTTGTTGCCGCCTCTTCTGCACTGTGCTTTGGAAGCGGCACTAAACTTAGTTATAAGTAAATTACTAACGCCAAATTTTTCAGTTTTGAAAATCAAATATGATAATTTATAATAGTTCTAAGAAACCTTTTCTAAAAAAATAGGCCAATAATATTTTTGAATCCTTAGATATCTTATCGTAACTACAGCTTAAAGTTCGGGTATTAACATGGGAGGCTTTCTTACTAGAGCAAAAGCCTGGTGTTGATAAATCCACAAGAAATGTCACTCAATGATTTCAACCACTTAATATCCACTTAATATTAACAGCTTAAGAGAAGTAGAAGTAAAAGTAGTTGGTGCCCTTTGGCGCAATGGTTTACACGACAGATAGATGAAGGGTAGATTTGATTTTGAGCGCAAGCAAATACTTGTACTTCATTTTCATTCATATTTGTCTGCGATTCTTGAGCATCTCAGAGAATTCAACCGGAATTGTCAGTGATTGATTGATTTCGTGTAGGTGTCACGGTCAACCGACCATGCACACCCTGGTGTCAGAGTTCTTTGGAACCGCCTCTCGACCTGTGACGTGGTTCCTTTAACGACTACCAGATGGCAGTCGGGACCAACGACTTAACGTGCCTTCCGAAGCACGGAATCATCTTTATTATCAGACAATCAGGTGAATTGTCAGTAATACTCAGATATGGAGGAAATCAAGTTGATATTTACAACAATAACCTATTTCTCCGCAGGTCTGGGAAGAAACAGAGACTCAGCTGCCTGAGTCAGACTCCATCAGCGCAGGCTGGGCTCGAGAGACCCATGCGAGCCACGCGAGAAGACTCTGTGGTGACTGGGGAGGAAAGCTCAAATTGCTGCGATACCAGTCCCGAAGTAACATCCTTCGGCTTCGCTTTCGTGCTGACCATTCTAGGCACTTCGCGGGATACAAAGCAAAGATCACTGTAGCTGACTGTAAGTATTCTCTAGTCAGATGTAGTGTGAATGTTACTGATGATATTGAATAATGAGTTTGAGTCCTACACGAGAAGGGTCCTTCCGAAAGGATTAGTCTTCTTGAAACCTGACCTAGTGTTTATGGTCAGATTATTTTGGTTATGTTAGTTAATTTTGTTGGTAAAGTTGGCGACGCTCGCTCGCTCCTGTATTGGTCACAAGGAAATTTGAAAACGAAACCTAGCCTCTGTAGTCAGGTTGTTTCTAATGGCAGAAGCTTCGCCTCCGAGCCTCCTTGATGGACGAAAATTTTATTTTTTTACGAAATATATGAATATTATAATGCTATTAATTTAAAAACTACGCAACTCTAAGATTAATAAATGTTTCATAATGAAAAGGCAAGTAAGTGCTTTCGATTTCAATCCTCAGAATATCTTAATTAATGCTAAGCTATTTTAAAGCCGCTCTGCGAAAATTACTGTAACTGAATGATGAGCACATAAAACTTGAGTGTGAATGTTCCTGATGAGAATACATAATTATATCGAGATCCCCATTCGAGAATATTCTGTGGTACTGGGGTGGAATGCTCAAATTGCTGCGACACCTGTCTAAGAGTAACATCCTTTCGGCCTGACCATTTCTGACAATTATATGGCGAAACGGGATACAAGGCGAAACGGTAAGTGATAAGGCGTACTTTTTCTTTTAAATATTCTTAATGATATAGCTCGTAAGGGTTTTTAAGTGGACTGCACATTGATTAGAAAGAAGCTTATCTTTGCTGAGCTGCTGGTGATTATGCAGAGTTCGTTTTATTAGCATCTAGGGTAGGCTCCTATGTCCTTAAGGCTCATTGGATCTTATCAACGGATTGGTTACCTTCCAGTCCTTAACCGAAATGCGGCAAAGCAGAACTCTAATGGCCGTGGCATTGGAAGCCCTATGCTCATGCAAGAAGATCAACAGGGAATAAGGGACTGAGCGGAAAATAAATAAATTAAATAGGTAGGTATATATCGCCAACTTAAGATAGAAAATTAAAATAAATTTAATTAAATTGTTAGATAAGTTAATTAGGTACTTAGATTCAGAGTAAGATCGTAGTCGCCTTGGTAATAAAAAAGCTAGACAGGGTTCACAATCATCTAAAATTAGCTCAATGTATTCCCTCAAATATTCCGAAATAAATTGTACGAAATTATAAAAATGCGTAAAAAATCAAAAACAATCTAGTGTTATTTATTTAAACGTAACAACGAAAAACACTCAGCAAAAGGTTCCACAAATTATGTAACTATTAAATATACTGTCATAAACTTTCCCCGCGACTCACTCTTGGGTATAATCCAAAAAATATATGTTTGTTTACAATTTCCACTTCCCGTGTCGCCGTTCCGAATGACACATGATTCCGGAAGACTGGAGACTCGTGGGAAGCTAATACAAAGTTATAGTATTACCGCCTTTAATGTAAACGCAGTAAAGTTTAATTTGGATTGATTAAAGTTGCCAATATTGTACACGACTCTATTTACCGACGATAAAGCAGGTTTCAAAAACATTTCCATCTTGTCCAATTAAAAGTGAATGCGAAATGAGATTTTAAACCGTATTTCGTTTTATTACAGTTGGTTTCTAGTAGTAATAAAAATTTGTAGAAGTTCTATCTTGGAGTTTTATTGAAAGCGAGTAGATATTTTGAATTAAAAATTTGTTTTGTTCGTGAAAACTCGTCGGGGGTCGATGTAATGTTAGAAATTGGCAGTTATTTTGATTTACATGAAAACTCTCAATTTTTAGTATTTTATTTTTAGCCAGTTTTATTGTATTTTATTTTTATTTTATGTTCATAAGAAGACCAACTGCTATAACAAAATTGGTTGTCTATCTATGTATATAGTCATAATATAAGTCGGTTTACGGACGATAATTTTACGTGAAAACAGCAGAAGAGAGATGGATGTGTCACAAGCCGAACGCTTAGGCCGATCGTGTTTCTCTATCGCTTGTTCCGCGCTCTTGCTTGCACACGGAACGTGACACGTGACACGTTTTCGTGTGTGCAGCCGACGTTCATCAATTTATAATACGTTGTGACATCAAAAACAAAACATCATACGAGTACTATAAAAAAATCTGATGGCAAGTATTTTTTTTTAGGTCAAGCAATACACACGTCTCTTCAAAGGCATATTATACTCCACACGGCCGTCAGGTTGGCTAACCTTTTTTGTGACATGTGACACTTAAGGCGCCGCGATAAAAAAATAAATAAACAGTGCCGTAAAGGATTTTCATACATTTGTTCTGCTCTAGAGCAGCAAAGTTCCGCTTTGTGCTGGATATGTAGTGCAGTTATGACAGAATTGCAGCGTAGTTAGAAGAAAAATAATTTTAATATGATTTAATTACTTTTTAGGAGGATTTAGCGAAAAATCTATGTAGCTAGTCTCATATCGGAGGAAACACGTTTTTCCGTCTAAACCTCGGTTTCCCCAGGTATCATCATCATCATCGTCCTGGCTGCCATCTGGTATTCATCAGAGGTCGAGAGGCGGTTCTATAGTCGATTGACCGTGACACCTACACGAAATGATAATCATGAGTTTTTATTTCAACTCGCCACTTTCCCTGCCCCACATACTGCGCTGTTTAATTAGCCGGAGTCTGCTCGTGTCCTTTTTATTTTTATTCTGCACTCATGTAGTAGTACCCAGGGGTTGGAATACCGGTAAAAATCCATTACCGGTACCTCTATGAAACGACAGTACCGGTAATTGGTTTGGTACCGGTACATTTGGTAACAGTAAAAATCAAGTACCGGTACCTCTATAATACAACGGTACCGGTAATTGGATTGGTACCGGTACCTCAATAAAACGACGGTACCGGTAATTGAAAGAAGTACCTGTACCAAATACCGGTAAACAGTACCGGTACTTAGTACCGGTACTCGTATTGGGAATTATCATTTCGTTAATGTGTGTCGTTGCCGTGTTGTGCATGTGCGGCGTGAGGCGGGGGCCCACAATAGGGCGGCACTTTTACAGTCGAGCGAGTCCCATGCGGTAGACGGCAACAATGCGTAGGTACTGGTAAAATTAACGCAATTTTAATACCGTTAAAATTTGACAGAATAGAGGTACCGGTACTTACCGGTACTTATAATGTGAATTTGGTACCGGTAACAAGTAGCGGTAAAATTACCGTTAACTGTTAACAATATTCTTACCGTTAAATACTAGATTACCGGTACCTCATATTACCGTTAAAATTTTAACAGAATAGTAATACCGGTACTTACCGGTACTTATAATGGGAATTTGGTACCGGTAACAAGCCCTGGTAGTACCGCCCTAAATTAATTAACAATTTGTACAACGTGCTCTTAACCGTGTTCACTTGCAGACCTTACGGTATTACGATGGAAAAAACAAGCAAATTTCAGCTTTTTCTGACACAAGACCACGCTAATTGTACTAATATTAATTCTGTTGAGGAGGCTGATGGCCCTAGGTTTGGGCATGATAACAGCT
The DNA here is from genome assembly GCA_947532085.1 of Elegia similella. Classification (NCBI taxonomy): domain Eukaryota; kingdom Metazoa; phylum Arthropoda; class Insecta; order Lepidoptera; family Pyralidae; genus Elegia; species Elegia similella. The sequence continues at coordinate 3,252,634 of OX383939.1, forward strand.
TACGTATGTTAAGCAGACTCAGTCGCGGTCCCCATTGGGATGGGTGACCGCAAGACATAAATACGATACAATACAATACCTACAAATATTCTTTACTGCAGCGTATTGTTATCTACATGTAAAACTAGCTAGCTGATAAAACATTTTTATTATATAGCTAAAATATAGCTATAAGCTATATAATAAAAATATAGCTATAAGCTCTATAATAAAAATATAGCTACAAGCTGTATAATAAAAATATAGCTATATAATAAAAAAAATATACCAGAATTTAGCGATCTCGACGGTACTATCATTTGCCTCAATCAAAGCTTCTACAATGCAGGAAGTAGGACAGTTGGGGCAATTCATCAGATGGGTCATCGTCTGAACAGCGCCACTATACAGGTTATGGGTAGAACCCCACCTAACCCGGTTATCTCGGCATTTACCAACACCAGCCCGAAGTCTATTTAGCGACTTCCAGACTGGCTAGGAAAATCCACCACCAGAAGAATCCTCGGAAGAGACCTTTGTAGAGCAGAAGACTTCTTACGGCTGAAATAGCGAAGATGTTGTGATGATAGATGTTAACAACGTGATTTTGAACCTCTGAGTTCTGAATTTGGTACGAAGCAACGTCATATAGCACAGACAAAGGCGAAAAACATACATTTTTAATTACATCATATCTTTTTTAAAAATTTAAAACTTTTTATAAATAATAGTACGGAACCCTTCGTGCGCGAGTCCGACTCGCACTTGGCCGGTTTTTTTGTTATTGGAATTCCTTGCATTCATATTTGACACGCATAAGACGATTACAACATCATCATCATCATCAGGTCTTTTTCAGTCTCTACTACAGGAGCACGACCCTCTCTGTACTACTAGAGCCATACTTGGCCAGAGCAGTCAGAGGACTTGGCCTACACTCTCCACGCTGGCCAGACGGGTTGGAGAGGTCTCTCAGATGTTTATAAGCTTTGTTTAGCTTGTATTTCCTCGCCTTCTACGACAACCACGGGAAGACTTGGAGTGGTCCTATTCTACTCTGCCGAATACCACACGCACGGCACATAAAAAGTGGTAATCCAACGTCTCTACATAAAATATTTTATTCAAAAAATCACGCTCACGCCATATTTTCTTTTCCTTCCGAGTTCAACGTGCAAACTCCTAAGTTATATTTCCCGACACGTGGCTCTGTAAGCCGGTAATGGGCTTACTCGGTTCACGTAGTTTATAACAATGTTTCGCGAACTTATAACACAAGGTACATAAACAAGTTACGCTATGAAACTTGCCAAATTTAACTTTGTGTTTATGTAGGTACGAGTTTAAAAGTCAAGGTTATAACTATCATTAATCATCTCCGTTTTTGACGTGATAAAACCTTATAAATTGATGAACGATTACAGATAACCATTTTTTTAACCTAATTTGACCCACTGCTGGGCTAATGCCTCTTCCATTCCCACTTTTCTCTGTCTAATGCAGTTTCGACCCAACCACGTTAAATATGAATTATATCCTTATCCTTACTAATATTATAAATATGAAAGTGAGTTTGTTTGTTACGCTTTCACGCCGTAACTACTGAACCGATTATCATGAAATTTTGGTTATAACAAATGGTTTTACTCACGTATCGTTAGTCGGTTACTCGGTATTTTAACCGTTATGTAGGTTGGTAGAAGTTGGTCCTTGCCTACAACCTGGAAACCGATTCTTCAAACATGCCAAAACGACAGTTACGAGACGTCGACACGGTCAGTTCTGTGTATACAAGTGTGCCACAGTCGCCAGAAGTAGATGATGTCGGAGTAGAACCAGCCACAACATCTTCGGGGGCGTCTGACCCTCTAATCAACGCATCGGCGCGAGCGCTTCGCGCGGAGAGACGGGCGGCGCGGGCGGCGAACCTCAGTGCTCGAGGGACTGCCGTGTCGCGACGTCCCTGACACTCGTCCTGAAGATAGCCATCTGAATTGGCTGAAACTTGTCGGCGATACCGACTAACGATACGTGAGTGAAACAGTTTGTTATAATATAAATTATGTCTCGCGTAACTTTTAATATTATTATATTAATATCTTTTTAATATTTCCTTTAGCGAATATTTATTTATTCGGTTAGCGTTCGTAAGAGTTAACATTAGTCGACATATTTGACAGTTTTCATTTTTAAGAGTGTAAGCTCCAGTGTTTGAATTTTGAGTAATGTTAACATGAATTGGCGGTTTGAATAAATAGAAATATTTTGTCAAACCGCCAATTTAATATAAATTGGCGGTTTGACTAAATAGAAATATTGTCACCATGGATTTTAAATACATTGAAATGTTTAGGTCATTATTATATCAGCCGCAAGAAGTCCACTGCTGGACATAGGCCTCCCCCAAGGATTTCCAATACGACCGGTTGGAAGCGACCTGCATCCAGCGTCTTCCTGCGACCTTAGGTCGTCCGACCATCTGATCGGTGAGTGTTCGAGGCTGCGCTTGCCGGTACGCGGTTACCATTCGAAAACCCTTCTGCTCCATCGGCCATCGGTTCTGCGCGCTATGTGCCCCGCCCACTGCCACTTGAAAGAGCTAATCCGCTGAGCTATGTCGGTGACCTTTGTTCTTCTAAGAATCTCCTCGTTTCTGATTCGATGTCGCAGAGAAACACCGAACATAGCCCCACCGAGCATACCAATGTTTAGGTAAACAGTTTAATTTGGCAAATAACTAAGTATCTACAAACTTTGTGGCATATTGTTGAGGAGTGCCCACTCTATGGTTTCCCTGGAGGCCTTAACGAGCTCAACTTCGTTTATCCAGTAGCCGCAAACTGGCTGAAGAACTTTGAATTAGATGTTTAATTTAAAAATTCATCGGATTCTTGCTGATCATACCTTACGATATGATATGCAAACCACCATTGAACATAGTCAAAAATAAAAAAGATGAAAATGTTTATTTCGGTATGTAGCAAATTTACAATAGATAGTAGTTCGAGCTTACACTTAAGTATGAAAAAAGCTTGTGCCGGTAAGCTCCGCTCCTCCATATACATAAACATAAAAAATCTTATTACCACAAAAAAAAACGGCTAAGTGCGAGTCGGATTGCGCACGATGGGGTTCGTACCATTATCTATAACAAATTTAAAATTATTAAAAAAAAAGTTTTGTATTAAGTAACTAAAAATATATGCTAATCGCAATTTTTCCTTTATCTGGGCTATAAGGCGCTGCTTCATACCATAAACGGCTGTATAAGTATTTTAATTGCATTGGCTTAGAAGTTTGATTTTTTCACAGCTCCAAGGGACGGATTTGATATGAATTATTACCTCCGCGCTTTTCTGAAGAAAAGGGTCTTGACAAACAGACGGACGTACAACAAAGTGATCCTATAAGGGTTCCGTTTTTACCTTTTAAGGTACGGTACCCTAAAAATAATTATCGTTATAACATGCATAGTGTTTCATTAAAATAACAAATTTTCCCTGTGACATCTAATTCATAGTTTCAAAATATTTACTGGGAAACAACACATTTATTTTTTGCCGCAAAGCCAAGTGAGTTTATTATGAAAATTTCGTATCACAAACTAATGGAAGTGCAGAAGTAAAACTTGATACATGTGAATTAATATAATGTGTCGTGAAATTAAAGTATCAAACAATTTGAAAAGCACAATAAAAGGGATCCGTACCACCACACAATATTTACAAAAAAATATTAAAAGACACGTTTTTTTATGTTCTTATGTTCTTTCCCTTTAATTATTATTTAAATTTAATTAATATTATCTATTGTTATAGCAGCAATAGACATACACATTATGTGAAAAATGCAAGTTACTATATTTGATGGTTCAATATTTCAGGCACGTAGGGACCAAGTCTGGATTGAGTTTCTTTCGGCGTATTCTTCTCACCAGTGGTCGTTCCGAAACGCTAGTAGTCTTTCAATTTTGCATATATTAAAAAATATATAAGAAATAAAAATATGACGTTCAAAAAGAGATACATGTATCCAATTTTGAATAAAAATCTTTGACTTTGACTTTGACTTTGAATATATCAGCCCTGTGACAAGCGGACGGACGGACGGACCTGACTAAAAGAAACGATGGATGCAGGCCGCTTCTGACTGGTCACTGGAAATCCTATGTAAGGTCTATGGCCATGCGACTGGGATAATGACCTCTAACATAAGGCCTAAAATTTAATTCTGGCGAAAATAAAGTTAATGACATCTGGATTCTCTATATTTTAAAAAGTCCTTTTATCCATTTAGTAAAGTCAGTGTGATGTATTCTGTTGTTAACTTTCGCGCTTTTAATACATAATTATAAATTTTTCCATACTGGCCTGAAAGAAAAGAAAATACCTAGAATGTACTTGAATAAAAATAGATTAAAATGCTTACTTTGAGACAATTTACGTTGCGTGATTTCGCCACCAGTATAATATTAATTTAAATGGGAATTAGTACTAACATTTTATTTATTCCCACTAACGTTTCTGTGAAGTTACATCCGTCCTGGTCGCAGCGAGACATTAGTCCCGCTAAATTCCTTTGAAATTAATAATTAAGTGTGAATCTAACGTGAGCCTTTATATGACTCGCTAATTTTGGATTTAAATCTGGTTTCTTTGTATTTTATAGCAACGTGCTGGAAATTTGTTCTAGCGAAAGCTTATAAATGAATACAAGGCTGGATTACTTTAATCTACTCTGTTGTGTACTAAAAGATTACGAAATTTCCTTTGTTGAAACTCGCGCGTTATTATGTGTGAATTTCAGCTGCTTTTCTCTACGGATACGAGTATTTAAATTAGGTGAGAACTTTTTCTCTAATGTTTAAGAACTTGGCTTTTGTTTGTGTTAAAAATGTTTACCCGACTTTTGTCCGGAATAAAATGAGCAACTAGAATAATATCCAATAGTTACTACAAATGTCCAATTGGAGAAATGTCCGATTTAGTAAATGTCCAGTTCGACAAAATGTCCAATTCGGAAATGTAAAGTCAGAAAAATTACCAATTCGAATGTTCAGATGACCAAAAGTAAGAGGTTTTTAAATCTATGATTTTTTTTTCTAAATGTTGGATTAGGCATTTGTCTCCCATCTCACCTGATGGTAAGTGACGATGAAGACGAGGATGTTACATCTATCCAAGAGATACCCATTTATTCTACTTTTGAATGTCTCGGGACTGTACTTATCTGGGTATTCTTGACCTTCAAAAGCGGAATTTTCCCTTCCCCAGAATACGTAGGGCAGAGCATTGCTGCCCAGGGAGGGTTCTCCTGCGCATGGACGCAAGTACCCTCCGGGGGTAGTATTCTCTTTAATTGCCGCTATCATATTGGAGAAGATCTGTAGGGGTATTCAGCTACCGATTGTTCAGATGCATAAGAGGTTTTTAAATCTATGGGTAGTTCTAATGCGTTTCACAATTCAATGTAAAAGTGTGACATTCTTTCACATAAAAACTTTTTTAACAAGAAAATTGAACCACCAAAAAAATAGTATCATACATAGTATCACGTCTTTTTCCCTTGCGGGGTAGACATAGCCTAGGTCTATAAGACCTTATGGCGCATCGCCTATTGACATGATCCGCAACCGATTTTCGCCCATTCCCTCGATCGGCTTTTACGATCTGCGCGGGAAGAGAAGTAGCTGGCACATTCTACATTTTTCTCTTCTCTCAGACGATCTAGGAAGCAAAAAAAAAAGAAAGGCAAAAAATAATAAACCTTTGTTATTTCACCTTATTAACTAAGTTCTATCTAATGTGAGCATACCTAAGTAATTTTGAGTCTGCGCCAGTGGTCGTGCGGAGAGCGTAATTTTAGAATGTTTATGTTGGAGATTTCATGTTGAATTGTTAATTTGGTTTGGTTATTTCTTTACACTTAAGGGCCCGCCATAGACCGCAGGCGGCGTGGCGGTACAAACGCGGATGGTCTAAACGCGTTGGCTACTTTGGATATTTTCGTTTTTAAAGAATATTCAAGGGTTATTCGAAAAAAATAATACATGATGGCTGCCTTATCTGAAATGCAATTATAATCAAAAGTTTCAATGTTAATTTTAATGTATTTGGCGAATACTGCTGTAAACCAAATAAATTAGTGAGGCAACTTTGCAATTTTTTTCTATCGAGGAAATTTAACGCAATCGTTTTTTTGAGTCAGATAGTTACCAGAGTTAGTCCTGAACTTTGCTGCATTTTTATTTCAACTTGAATATTTCATTATTTTTGATATTACAGACAATCATGCAAAGCAGTGTGAGGTAGTACGACCCCTTAAGGTAATTTAGTGATCAGGTTCCATTTTTTTAATAAAAAGTAGTGTACATTTTACTCCGGGCTGTTCCCGAAGGGTCGTTCTTGACGCGGGCGGAGCCGCAGGTGAAAGCTAGTTTATAATATTAGTAAGTATTAGGTAGCTAGCCGCATGGCTGATTGACTATTAAGGCGATACCACTGTAAATAAGGTCGTTCTGAACCTCATTTATCTCGCAAAATACTTAAATTAGGAGTTTCAAATCTAAGTAATATGATTTTTGACTATTTCATCTCCAAAAATTGAAGATGAAAACACGTTTTGATAAAATTTTCTCGATAGAAATATTTTTTGAAAAATGGTCTTCGTTCGCAGAGTTTTTGTTATTGTAGCTCAAATGCGACGAATGAAATAATGATTTTTAGACTAAAAGATAGGTTATTAGTAATTCATCAAAATTTAAATATGAAATTACAATTAACCGGTCTGATTTTATATAAAATAGAAATAACGAATTTGGCGCTTACGTTTTTTTCTTTGAGCGACTTTAGACTATCTCCTATCTCATCATTCACGGGCTAAACCGCCAAGCGCTATCCCTTGCGCGCACTTGATCAGTCCTTTGCCGAGCGAAGGTACCAAACATTTGAGTCCTCGTCTTAACACTGGGGATAATGCTAGTCGCGTTATCCAAGCGCGCCCTGTATACCACCTATTTTCATTATTTCAAGGCTATTAGCAAATGGACACTCGCTATAATTAATTATCGAAAATAGCGATAACACCTTCATAATTAATTACTCGATGAAGGTTAATGACATTTACAGTTATATAGGCTTTTCGCCGTGTGGTATCCGGCAGAGTAGAATAGGACCACTGCAAGTCTTGCCTCGGATGTCGTAGAAGGCGACTTAGGAAATACAAGCTAAACAAAGCTTTTAAACATCAATGAGACCCATCTGGCCAGCGAGGAAAGTGTAGGCCAAATCCTCTGTCTGTTCTGGCCAAGTATGGCTCCGGTAGTACAGAGAGGGTCATGCTCCTGCAGTGGAGACTAAAAAGACCTGTTGATGATGATGATGATGATGATGATGATACATAATGTTACGGAGCGCGGTTATCCCTCATACCATGAAATCAGCCCATTATAGCGGACGGCAACAAAGGCGTCGCCCACTAACTAATATTATAAATGCGAAAGTGAGTTTGTTTGTATATTTTTTTGTATTTTTTTGTATAATAAATAAACAAACAAGTTTGTTTATTTATTTGTTTGTTTGTTTGTTACGCTTTCACGCCGTAACTTCTGAACCGATCTTCATGAAATTTTGCATACAAGTTCTCTGGAGTACGGAGTAGGACATAGGCTACCTTTTATCCCGGAACAAAGTACTGTTTCCAAAGGATCGACATTGACGCGGGCGGAGCTGCGGGCGAAAGCTACATAAAGTATTTATTTCCGGAAGCTTTGCAGGATGAAAACATTTAAAAAGAATACGGCGGCAAAATTAAATATCGGCTCCAAGCGAGCGAAACTATTTTCTCTTGGAAACAACGACTACAGACTTTTATCATAGACTAAAGACGACACGCCTGACATCCTAGAAATTTCCTGTTTTGTTAAATTTAACATTCACCTTTTCAGTAAGGCATCAGAAGGAAATTCTAGAAGCAGAAGAGACCCTCACAGACTTGTGCTATTAACAATCCAAAACTGACTCTTTACTGTATAATTTTATGTGTGTAAAAATTTATAATAGTATTCCAATTGACATTAAATCATTACAGAACAATTAGTTTAAACGTAGACTTACAAAATGGCTAAAAGATAAAAACTATTATTCAATCCAGGAATTATATAATTAAGTTTTTTTTAATAACATTATGTAAAATTTAAATTATATTTAAATCTTTTTGACATATTGTCATTTTGTATAAGTAATTGTGTAATTAATTTTAATTATTTTAATATATTTGCATACATGAATTGGTAAAATATGTGCGCTACTAACAACTATACTAACACCTCTCATCATCATCATCATTTCGTGTAGGTGTCACGGTCAATCGATCATGCACACCCTGGTGTCAGAGTTCTTCGGAACCGCCTCTCGGCCTCTGACGTGGTTTCTTTAACGACTACCTGATGGCAGCCGAGACCCACGGCTTAACGTGCCTTCCGGAGCACGGAATCATCTTTATTATCAGACAATCAGGTGATTCAAGCCTGCAATGTCCTAACTAAACTGGAAACAACTAAACAAAGTATGCTTCCCATGGGAATCGAACCCACGACCCCCGGGATCAACAGGCAAACGCCTTAACCACTGGACCACGGAGGCAGAGTACTAACACCTCTTTCTTATACCATATTTTATGCAATTAAAGAAGACGGGACCCGTGGTGCGAGAAAAGATGGCGGTATCCGAATATGATATTATTGCCGTCTATACCGTCAAAATAAACATACCAATGCTGGAAACTCAAAAAAAAATCATACAAATTGCCGGGCCGATCGAATGCTTATACATGAAAATTGAGTTCCCTACATTGGTCCCATAGGAAAAGTTGTTCATCTTGTCGGGCTGATTTGATGGTTTGAAGTACAAATGTACCCTAACATTGTGTAAATTCACTGCTATAACAAACTGGTCTCATTATCTTATTTGTAGCAGCAGTAAAATTTTACTATGACAATTTAGCTTAAATTGATACAAGCAACTGAAATGTTATTCATTTAAGTTTATGTTGGACAATTTCACTAAAATATTTTTAAAGTTCTTGTTTAACATAGAATTTAAAGTTGAAAGCTTTGAATAATAAATGCTAATAGCATTAAGCTAAATTTATTCTAGTCTGTAGGATCTTCGTCAAGTTTATTAAAGTAACTTAATGTTATACTTTTAAATTCGACTTTACCTTTCTATATAAGTTACGACTCCAGATGTAAATCAGATATCATTGCCAGAATATCCATGACCAAAAGAGCTTATAATAACAAGAAACATATCTTGCACTCAAAAATGAGACGGTGTCTAAAGTAACGCCTGAAAAAGACATACATCTGGAGTATCGCACTATACGTCAGTGAAACGTGGACATTAGCTAAAAAGGACAGAGAACGCTTGGAAGCTTTCGAGATGTGGTGCTGGAGACGTATGGAGTGTATTAGTTGGACACAGAAAAAGACGAATGAAGAAGTGTTGGGACAAGTAAATGAGAAACGAAAACTGCTGAAGATGAGAAGAGAATGAAAGGAGAAGAGGAAGGATGTTTGGTCACCTTATACGACACGATCAATTTATGAAAAATACTAGCTTTCGCCCGCGTCTCCGCCCGCGTCAATGTTGATCCCTCGGGAATAGTACTTTTTCTCGGGATAAAAGGTAGCCTATGTCCTTCTCCGTACTCCAGAGAACTTGTATGCAAAATTTCATGATGATCGATTCAGTGGTTACGGCGTGAAAGCGTAACAAACAAACTCACTTTCGCATTTATAATATTAGTAAGGATAAGGATAAGGATTATAGAGGGAAAAATAGAGGCAAGGAGAGGGAAAGGAAGACCAAGAAGAGCATATTTGGATGAGATAAAGGAAAAGGCTGGAGTGGTGTCATATGGAGAGGTGAACAGAATGGCTGAGAACCGAGAGACATGGAGAGTACTCTACCGACAAGAACACAGTTCTTAAATCATAGATAGACACCTCTTTAGTTCAAATGGTAACAAGTTTTTGACGTAATAACGCTTATAAATCGATGAACGTTGGTTGCACGCACAAAAAAGTGTCACGTGCCTCGTGCAAGCAAGAGCGAGAAACAAGCGATAAAGAGGCACGATCGGCCTAAGCGTTAGGCTTATGACGTATCTACTCATCTTCCACCGTAATCACGTAAAATTATTAATTTATTTTATTTAAACGTTATTGCTCAATAAAAAGTACAAACAGGTAATAATTATCGTCCGTAAAACGACTTTACAGACAACCAATTTTGTTTTTCGAAGAAAATTTAAACTAGCGATAAATTATTTAGCCTTTGTAACTCATTAGGGTGTAAGGATTCTAACGATACCTCATATGTTCAAATCCGTTGAGGTATTTTAAAGTTACGGTGGAATAAAGAAACTCACATACATACATGGACTCAAAAACTGTAATCTTTCGATGTGATAACGTCTTATACATCGATGAACACCGGCTGCACGCAAGAAAAAGTGTCACGTTCCATATGCAAGTGAAAGCACGGAACAAGCGATAGACGCACGATCGTCCTTAGCGTTTGGCTAGTGACGCTCTTCCACCATTATCACGTAAAACTTTCGTCTTCACGTTCAGTAACACTGTTTCGCAGCCGTCGTTATCACGTCAGAAATATCAGCAACAAGCTTAGCCAAAAGATTTACAGATATAAATCCGCCACATGTTACTCGTATATCAAAAATATCAATCTAAAAGACCAGCCCAAATCGTTCCCGGCCCAAAAGTTCACATTATATGTAGGTACTAGCTTTCGCCCGCGGCTCCGCCCGCAATGTCGATCCCTCGGGAACAGTACTTTTTCCTGGGATAAAAGGTAGCCTTTGTCCTTCTCCGTACTCCAGAGAACTTGTATGCAAAATTTCATGATGATCGGTTCAGTAGTTACGGCGTGAAAGCGTAACAAACAAACAAACAAACAAACTCACTTTCTCATTTATAATATTAATAAAAAAGAATAATATATTAGTAATAAGGAAGTAAGGATAAGGATAAGGATTTGCCGCATTTCCACGTTGTATCACGATTGAAAGCCTCTGAACAAAATACGATAGAACCGACCTTCAGTTACCCGTTCATAAATACGATGAGTTTGCTCTATAATATAATAAATATTAGTAAAGTTATCATCATCATCAGGTCTTTTTAGCTCCACTACAGGAGCACAACCCTCTCTGTACAACTAGAGCCATACTTGGCCAGAGCAGGCAGAGGACTTGGCCTATACTATCCGTGCTGGCCAGACGGGTTGGAGAGGTCTCACAGATGTTTATAAGCTTTGTTTAGCTTGTATTTCCTAAGTCGCCTTCTACGACATCCACGGGAAGACTTGAAGTGGTCCTATTCTACTCTGCCAGAAACCACACGGCTAAAACGCTAGTAAAGTTATACTCTTAATAAATTAAGAAATAAAATATGGTTATGAAATTTTTTCACCACATTTTATTTCTTAATTTATTAAGATAGCATTGTGAATGCAAAATAAAATACTTATAAAAATATTAGTAAAGTTAATATAATATTGATTTATAAATGATTTTTGATATGGGTATCTTGCCCATTTTAACCTATGGTGCTCAAACTTAGGCTTTAAGCAAAAGACAGAGACTCAAACTGCAGGTTTGCCAGCGAGAAATGGAGCGTAGTATGTTGGGTATTAAACGAACAGATCGAGTTAGAAATACGACCCTAAGCTCCATTACAAACGTCTACTCCGTTTGTTGTTGGCAAAAAGTCAGGTAAACTAAAGTGGGACTGGGCGGGTCAAGTGTGCCGTATGCACGTAGGGACCAAGGCTGGATTGAGTTTCTTTCGGCGTATTCTTCTCACCAGTGGTCGTTCCGAAACGCTAGTAGTATTTCAATTTTGCATATATAAAAAAATATATAAGAAATAAAAATATGACGTTCAAAAAGAGATACATGTATCCAATTTTGAATAAAAATCTTTGACTTTGACTTTGACTTTGACTTTGCACCAGGACAGATGGGCCCACATAGCTACTTTATGGACTCCGACACACGGAAAAAGAAAGAGAGGAAGACCCAGAACAAGGTGGTCGGATGAATTAAATTATTATGAGAGCTAGGAGTAGGGATGCCTGGAGAAATGAATGAAGGCATTTACAGCTAAAAAAATATAATAATTTACTATAAATTATTATTTGAAACATAAGCTTTGAAATGTGTTTCATTTCACATAGAATTCTATCATTTGAAATTAGACAAAAGACAACCAATCACAAACGCAGTCAATTTCATTGAGTTTCAAATTGCATTAAATCGCTCATGCGAACTTTGGCAGGGTTATAGCTACTTCGTTTATGTTTCAATTATGTATTTCCATATTTCCACAATAATTTTGCGCAGGGTTTCTCAAAAGTTTCCCGCCGATTATTCCTATTTTTTTATAGCCACTGTGGTCCAGTGGTTAAGGCGTTTGCCTGTTGACCCGGGGTTCGTGGGTTCGATTCCCACCGGAAGCATTCTTTGTTTAGTTGTTTCCAGTTTGGTTAGGACATTGCAGGCTTGAATCACCTGATTGTCTGATAATAAAGATGATTCCGTGCTTCGGAAGACACGTTATGCCGGTGATCCCGGCTGCTATCTGGTAGTCGTTAAAGGAACCACGTCAGAGGCCGAGAGGCCGTTCCGAAGAACTCTGACACCAGGGTGTGCATGGTCGATTGACCATGACACCTACTCGAAATGAATGAATAGCCACTGTGATCACCTTTGAATCTGTGTCCTTTGAAACTACGAACTAAAACTTTAATGCTCACTATAACGGTCTCTCTTATATATAAGAATAAGCTAGTTTCCTGGGTCGTAATAATAACATAACAATTAGTCCATCAATTAGATAATCAAAAAATATTGGACACCTATTTTTTCTTTTGTCAAATAAATAATAAAGATAAAGCGCGTCAAAGTTCAGGAGTGGGGGCTCGTGACGTCAAAGTTTGCTAAAAATTGTAGCAAACTATGACGTCACACGGAACTTCAAAGGGCTATATCTTTATAATTTTTTGTTTAACTGACAAAAGAAAAAATACGTGTCCAATATTTTTTGAATATCTAACTGACGGACTAATTATATTTTTTTAGGTAACTAGCCTATTGCATGTGCTGTAAACTTTGTATGAAAGAAAAGACACTAACTAAATTATATGTAATGAAAAGTAAGTGTATTTGTGGTTCACAATATAGTATATCCAATAGAAAATATACGAGACCGCGTAGTAGCCGTACTTTTAGATTAAAACTAACGCGAAATATAGACATTACTAGCTTTTGCCCGTTGCTCCGCCCGCGTCAATGTCGATCCCTCGGGAATGGTACTTTTTCCCGGGATAAAAGGTATGTGCCTTTGTCCTTCTTTATACTCTAGAGAACTTGTATGCAAAATTTCATGATGATCGGTTCAGTAGTTACGGCGTGAAAGCGTAACAAACAAACAAACAAACTCACTTTCGCATTTATAATATTAGTAATAATAGTAATAAGGAAAGGATTTATATATGTGACAAGGGGTTACTCACTTACGAAGTCAGCCACTGGCCGACATGTATCGACCTCATCCGGAGGTCTTCTTTAAGGCGTATGGGAATCGAGACGCGCGCCCATTGTCCCGATGCACACTGATACTGTCCACATTCACCCTGACGAAAACCTCCGGATGAGGTCGAAACATGTCGGCTAGTAGCTGACTTAGTGAGTAACCCGTTGTTACACCTTACTGTTATTATTATTATTTTACTTTATTATTATTACTAATATTATAAATGTGAAAGAGAGTTTGTTTGTTAAGCTTTCACGCCCTAACTACTGAACCGATCATCATGAAATTTTGCAAGCAAGTTCTTTGGAGTACGGAGATGATTATCCCGGTAAACCCGAGATGAGTATCCCGGAAAACTACTGTTCCCGAGGGATCGACATAAATGCGGGCGAAACCACAGCTTTTTTTTCTACGTATCAATAATTTTGTTTGGGGTACGCTTACCACTTTGAAAAACTCAGATATCGCCCATTTAGGTGTCAATAACAATAACAGTTAATTTGTCTACGCACTGCGGGCTTTGTGAAGTATTATGGAATTTTAGAACCCATTTTCAGAATAATGAAATTTCTTTTATGTGGTGAGGGTTTTAGGCATATTAGCCTGGTTAATGAAAATGTGCAAAAAAATAAGTGTAATTTATTGCGAGAGAAACAGATAGCTACCTGATATGAAAAAGAAACAATGATGGGAAGTAAACATTACTCCTTAATCCCTACTAATATTATACACACGAAAGTGAGTTTGTTTGTTTATTTCTTACACTTTCACGCCGTAACTACTGAACCGATCATCATGAAATGTTGCATACAAGTGCTCTGGAGTACGGAGAAGGATATAGGCTACCTATAATTACAAGTTTAAAGCATAATATGGATTATTGGATAAACTAGCATTCGCCCGCGGCTCCGCCCGCGTCAATGTCGAACCTTCGGGAAAATTCCTTTTTCCGGTATTACGAAGGACATAGGGTACATTATAAAATGTACCCTATGCCCTTCTCCGTGCCCCAAATAACGTGTATGCAAAATTTCATAATGATCGTTTAAGTTCAAGGGCAAGACGGTTTGTTTTTACAATTATACATTATTCAGCTAAATTACATTAGTCGTTTCCCTAAAAATAAGTAGCTTTTTAGGGTTAACAGTAATGATAGCCGATAAATTGAGCCAGTTTTAAAAAATATAAGTTTTTAAAAACCACTACGGTTTTTAAAAATTTTCACAATATTTAGTTAAAGCTTAAAAAAGCGCTGAATATGTTTATATTCAGCGCTTTTTTATAATATGTAAGTCGTTTACGTTTAAAGTTAGAACATAAGCAGTTTAGCACGAAGTCTAGTTCCACACTAGCCTTAAAATCCCCAACTTGCCACGTGTTATTGCATACTTAAACTGAACGGCTTAAATACTCATATTATTCGCTGGTTATTTTCACGCTTTAAATAACGCTTTTACCCGACTACAGCTCAGCCAATAGAGGTTATGATTTTGGCCGCTATGAATGTATGTTCGTTTGTTCCCTCATATCTCCTACGGTCCTCATATAACTACATATGTAATAGCAATAGCGTATGTAATAGCCGTGTGGTTTCCAGCAGAGTAGAATAGGACTACTCCTAGTCTTTTAATGGAGGTCGTAAGAGGCGACTTAGGAAATACAAGCTAAACAAAGCTCATAAACATCAATGAGACCTCTCCAACCCGTCTGGCTAGCGAGGAGAGTGTAGGTCAAATCCTCTGTCTGCTCTGGCCAAATATGGCTCCGGTAGTACAGAGAGGGTGCTCCGGCAGTGGAGACTAAAAAGACCTGATGATTTCATGTGGGGCAGGCACAGTATTCAGTTCTCTCCGTATCGTTCTGTCACCTACAGTATTTGTCGCTCCTTTCATGTTCATACTCAAAGCACTAGTGAAAACATCACTACATAGCATAAAACAAAGTCGCTTCCCATTGTTTGTCTGTCCCTATGTATCATCATCATCATCATCATCATCAGGTCCTTTTTAGTCTCCACTACAGGAGCACGACCCTCTCTGTACTACTAGGGCCATACTTGGCCAGAGCAGACAGAGGATTTGGCCTACACTCTCCTCGCTAGCCAGACGGGTTGTAGAGGTCTCATTGATGTTTATGAGCTAGTCCCTATGTATACTTAGATCTTTAAAACTACGCAACGGATTTTGATGCGTTTTTTTAATAGATAGAGTGATTCAAAAGGAAACTTTATATGTATAACTAGCTTTTGCCAGCGGCTCCGCCCGTGTTAGTGTCGATGCCTCATGAAAAATACATTTTCCCGGAATGAGAGGTATCCTATGACCTTCCCCGGGCCTCAAACTACCTCCACACCAAATTTCAACCAAATTTATTCAATGGTTGAAGCGTGAAAAGAAGACAGACAGAGTTACTTTTTCATTTATAATATTATTAGTATAGATATGGATTTATCGCACCCGTGCGAGGCCGGGGTGAGTCGCTAGTACCTATTTAATATGCATGTATAGCCACTTTACGACTCGATATAAGAAGAACGAAGGTAAGTTTCACGCTAGTGTTAAAAATATTAGCCGAGCGTGTGTTGGTACGCAGTTAAATTTTACCTGGTCCAGGAATATAGCTACCTTGGTCACAAAATTACAATGGGGAGTGAGAACCAAACGGCAGAGGTTGATCGTAGAATCGCACAGGCCTGGTCAGCCTTCGGAGCCAACAAAAAAGTCTTTAAGAGCAAACTGTCACTCCAGCTAAAGTCCAAAGTATTCGAAGAGTGCATATCACCAGTCTTTACTTACGGCACTGAAACAATGTCTTTCACCAAACAGTCCGCGGAAAAATTTCGAGTTGCGCAAAGAGGAATGGAGAGATGAATGCTCGGAATCAGTCTCCGACACCGAAAGCGCGACGAATGGATATGCCAGAAAACTAATCTGAGACTGCTGAGAGATATAGTCATAACGATCGCGACATATAGCCCGAATGGCAAATGATGGCTGGCCAAAGAGATTCCTAGAATGGAGATCACGTAATAATAGTGTTAAAAATATAACCCGTGTGTTAGTACGCAGTTAAATTTTACGACTTTAATAATATGTTAATTGTTTCCTCGTTTAGAGAAAGCTGCCCGTTATTTGAAATTTAATTTTCTTCGTTGTTCTTAACGTAACGTACCTGATATAGTTTTATTATTAGGTATGGGATACTCTTATTAAATTAAGAAATAAAATATGGTGAAAAAATTCCAAGTGGGCGGGATTTGAACCTGCGACTTTAAGTCTACGTACGACTTTAGTAAACTCTGATCTTATACAATCAGGAGTGTAGTGACCAAATCACAGGTATTTAAAAATAATTATAAATTCTCTATATACTATTTTAAAATCCACTTTGATCATTCCCAACTTCTACCTTTTTAAGGTTCCATACCCAAAGGGTACAAACGGAACACAATTACTAAGTCTCCACTTTCTGTACGTCCGTAGAATAGAGTGCATAGAGTAGGATTAGCTCCGATTACTGGTGACCGCCCGGTGGTCCCGAGTGAATTGCACCCAGGATAGGCTCTTCTGGCAATGTAACTATCGGCCAATAAGGCAAAAGAAGAGAGTTGCTGCTCTCCAAGTTTTTGCCATAGATTCTCAGATTGGCCCTTCAGCATGTACGTAATCGCGGCCCATCAGGCAATATGAGAGTTTGCTGTCTCTCCAATCCTTGCGCACAGTCAACCCCCAAAGCCGAGGTCCGTCCCTCCTCGGCCGGGGACCCTTTGGTGATGTTGTCTATAAAGGCTGAGGGCATTCTGCCCTCGGCTCAAACGCCCGGTGAAGTAGCAAAAGCTCACATGGAGCTAGCCACATAGTCAATTAAAAAAAAGGCTTATAATTGTAGTACCACAGAACTTCTCATCATCATCATCATCATATGAGCCGCAAGAAGTCCACCGCTGGACATAGGCCTCCCCCAAGGATTTCCAATACGACCGGTTGGAAGCGGCCTGCATCCAGCGTCTTCCTGCGACCTTTGTCAGGTCATCCGACCATCTGGTCAGTGGATGTCCGACGCTGCGCTTGCCGATACATGGTCTCCATTCAAGAACCCTTCTGCCCCATCGGCCATCGGTTCTACGCGCTATGTGCCCCGCCCACTGCCACTTTAAAGAGCTAATCCGCTGAGCTATGTCGGTGACCTTCGTTCTCTTACGAATCTCCTCGTTTCTGATTCGATCTCGCAGAGAAACACCGAGCATAGCTCTCTCCATAGCTCTTTGAGCGACTTTGAGCTTTCTTATGAGGTCCATAGTAAGGGACCACGTTTTACAGAACTTCTAATATATAGGAATACTAGCTTTTGCCCGCGGCTCCGTCCACGTCAATGTCGATCCCTCGGGAATAGTACTTTTTCCAGGGATAAAATGTAGCCTATGTCCTTCTCCGTACTCCAGAAAACTTGTATGCAAAATTTCATGATGATCGGTTCAGTAGTTACGGCGTGAAAGCGTAACAAACAAACAAACACACAAACAAATAAACAAACAAATAAACTCACTTTCGCATTTATAATATTAGTAAGGATAAGGATAAATGTTTTGCTTGAATTCACTTACAGTCTCACGGACGTCGACAAGCTGAATATAAATGAGAGGCACGATCAGCCTTAGCGGGGGCTTAGGCTGATCGTGTCTTTCATACATGACACTTACGTGACACTTTTTCGTGCGTGCAAGCTGCGTTCATCGATTTATAAGACGTTATCAGGTCAAAAAGCAATTAAATAAATAAATAAATAATAATAAATATATACGGACAAATCACACAGATTGAGCTAGCCCCAAAGTAAGTTCGAAACTTGTGGTATGGGATACTAACTCAACGATACTATATTTTATAACAAATACATTTATAGATACACATCCAAGACCCAAGCCAATCTGAAAAAGATCATTTTACATCTTGACCTGGCCGGGGATCGAACCCGGTCACTCCGTGTCGCAGGCAGACGTGTTGACCGCTGCGCCACGGAGCTAGTCGATCGAATTGATCCCCCATCGAAATACCAAGTCCATATTGCATACACCGACTGCCTTATGAAGTCTTCCTCCACTATCGCCTTCTTAATAGGTTATAAATATTTTATGACCACCGACACTCGACATAACTTTCAAGTATATTCCTTGAATCAAGTGAAGTAGTAAAAGGTCACTCTGTCACCCGAACTCAGGTTTAGCCTTAACTTCATGATATGATAATCTTTTATATAAAAAACCAACTTCAATCAAACTACTGAACCGATTGTGATGAAATTTTAATGGTACAAACTTGAAAGTATACCTTATCAAACAAAAAAAGATTTTTTATAATCAATTCATAAATGAAGATACCGTTTTATCATTCTTCTTCTTCTATCGTGTCAATGGTCCAAACGATTAAATGAATCTTGCCCAGAATGATGCAACCTTTACAGCCGCATCCGTGGCTTTCGCCAAATCCTCTCTCGTACAAGAGGTGGGACTTCCAGGGCATGATATCATTAAAAAAACATAAAATATTAATAATATCCTCCTTTTTTTAAGTCGGTTAAAAATGGCCGAATTGCCGTGGTAGCCTAATCAGTTCATTGATATCTAAAATCTCTTAAATAAGCAAGACACAAAAATTTGTCTTCAAATGCTACAAAGGCCACGAGTGTGCTTTATTATGTAGATCGTGTTACAGTGTGTAGATCTTGCTACGAATCGTAGAACTTGCTACAAATCGTAGATCTTGCTACGAATCGTAGAACTTGCTACAAATCGTAGATCTTGCTACGAATCGTAGAACTTGCTACAAATCGTAGATCTTGCTACGAATCGTAGAACTGCTACAAATCGTAGAACGTGCTACTATGCACAGGAAAAGAATATTTATTTTGTACTTTTGAAATCGAGTTGAGAATTTAAAAGTAATCTAATAATTATTAGAGTCTAATCGCAGGTTCGGTTTCGGCGAATTTCGACAGAAGAATAGAGTTTCGGTGACAGTTTCGGTTTCGGCAAAGTTTCGGCTGAAAAATAATGCCAGTTACCATTTCGGCATAAAATCGCCCGAGCCTAGACCTCGCTGAAACTGACGTGTGCGGGTGAATTGGTTGCGGGTTAAGAGCCGTTACGCACTGTCGATTGTCGACTGGTTACCGGCGACTCGGTCGATGGCGACGGTGACTTACTGTAGTTTAAATAGGTGATTACGCACTTAGTCGTCGGTCGCCCGGGCGACTCGATGACTGGCCGCGTAGTCATCATTTCGAGTAGGTGACACGGTCAATCGACCATGCACACCCTGGTGTCAAAGTTCTTCGGAACCGCCTCTCGGCCTCTGACGTGGTTCCTTTAACGACTACCAGATGGCA
Source organism: Elegia similella (assembly GCA_947532085.1). NCBI lineage: Eukaryota > Metazoa > Arthropoda > Insecta > Lepidoptera > Pyralidae > Elegia > Elegia similella. The sequence continues at coordinate 3,272,615 of OX383939.1, forward strand.
GCCGGGACCACCGGCTTAACGTGCTTTCCGAAGCACGGAATCATCTTTATTATCAGACAATTAGGTGATTCAAGCCTGCAATGTCCTAACCAAACTGGAAACAACTAAACAAAGTATGCTTCCGGTGGGAATCCAACCCACGACCCCCGGGTCAACAGGCAAACGCCTTAACCACTGGACCACGGAGGCTGTTAGGCCTCGTAGTGACGACGCATCTTTTTCTGTGGACGACGCACAAGTAGTGATGGGCCGGAGAGAAATTCTCTGTTCTCATGAATTCCTTCTCACGGAAATTTGCGGAAATTTTCCAATAATTCTCGAGAATTTCTCAATAATTCCCGGAGAAAGAAGAAATTCTCAGGAAAAAATTCCTACTCGTTCTCACCGTTCTCGAAAATTTCAAGAACGCACAAGTGACTGTCAATCGCCGGCGACTAATTGGAGCACGGCAATGCATCCATTTGATGAAGGCATTCCTCAGAATAATTAGTAATTATTCTCAGAGGCATTCACACTGTAAGCAACTGTCATAAATAAATAAATAAATATATACGGACAAATCACACAGATTGAGCTAGCCCCAAAGTAAGTTCGAGACTTGTGTTATGAGATACTAACTCAACGATACTATATTTTATAACAAATACATATATAGATAAACATCCAAGACCCAGGCCAATCTGAAAAAAAATATTTTCCATCTTGACCTGGCCGGGGATCGAACCCGGGCACTCTCATGTCGCAGGCTGGCGTGATGACCGCTGCGCCACGGAGCTAGCCGAATAGTCTTCCATCAACGGGTGGCCCCCCGCCCATTGTGAACATCAGGAATAAACGACCAATCTCTTGCTCTAATCTCCGATAAATGTCGCTATGGGTAACAGAAGGAACTCCAACATTCGTACATAGTCTTGCTGAAGCCGCGATATATTCCTTCAAACAGGGACAAAATATTGTAAAGATTACAGTATGTCAGCAGCTACTTTTAAAAATGCTGTCATTACCTGACCATTAGCTCTGGCGCCATATTGAGGATGTAACAAAGAAAACGCTCTGATCATCATCATTTCGTGTAGGCGACACGGTTAATCGACTATGCACCCCCTGGTGTCAGAGTTCTTCGGAACCGCCTCTCAGCCTCTGACGTGGTTCCTTTAACGACTACCAGATGGCAGCCGGGACCAAAGGTGTGCATGGTCAATTGACCATGACACTTACACGAAATGATGATGATGCCAGGTCTAACGGCTTAACGTGCCTTCCGAAACACGAAATCACCTTCATTAACGCTCTGTCGATAACATTGTCTTGTTTGTTACAGCTCAATCGTGTATGGACATAAAGCAAGTTCTCTTCAACGGCCACTGCTACCTCTTCTCCGGGTACCCCAAGGCTTCGTGGGCTACTGCAAAACAGGTACGGTTTGTTACGATTAGAATTAGTAAGCCTCTTAAGAAAGTGTTTATCATTTCGGCAGTAAAAAGTCCACTGTCGGACAAAGGCCTCTCCTAAGGATAGGTACTTTGTTCCATGGGAGGATATTGCCATACTCACCACGCTTGGCAGGTGGGTGGGCGAGCGTAGTTTCTTTGGCTTCTTGTGCAACGCTGAGCCCATCGGCAGCATTTTTAAGCTGGGAAGGATAGGAATTTGTTGGTCTTGGGCCTTCCCAAGACCAACAAATTCCTTTATTGGGAAGATACTAGTCACTCAGATGAATCTTCTTGGTCGTTTTCCTCATGACTGAGGGTCGTGACCACCATAATTTGCCCCAGCCACAAGATGTTTCCAGGCTGATCTGTTCTGGGCCAAGTGAATGGCAGCCTGTGTGTTGCACTTCAAGGAATTCAGAAGTGGATCCGTCCAGCGGGTTGGTGGCTTGCCTCTAGGTCTTACTCCTGCCACCCGACCGATTAGAATGCGCTTTTCTAGGTTATCTGGTTCGCGTCTTGCCACGTGACCGAAGAATGAAAGTGCTCTTTGAAGGCATACTACTGAAAGACGGGTCCGGATCTTGAGCTGCTGTAGAATTGATACATTAGTGCGGCGTTCTGTCCACGCTATTCCTAACATTTTTCGCCAGCACCACATTTCGAATGCATCAATCCTGTCTCTTGTCTTGGCTGTTAGGGTCCATGTCTCTGAAGCGTACAAGAAAATGGAGAAAATGAGGGTGCGCATAAGTCTCACTTTGGTGTTGCGATATATGTTTTTGTTTCTCCAAATTTTCTCCAGACGTTTCACCGCTGCTTTGGCCATCTGAGCCCGCCGAATAACCTCTTCTTTGCAGTCACCGTCACTACTTATTAGGGACCCTAAGTACACAAACTTGTCCACGGTGTCCAGATCACGTAGCTCATAAGTTCTCATCATATTCTCGGCTCTGTCCACGATCATTAGTTTGGTCTTGTTCCGATTGATCTTGAGTCCATACTCAAGACTCACAACCTCCAACCTGTTTAGTAGTCCTGCTATTTCCTCTTCACTTGTACCGATTATAGTGGTATCATCAGCAAATCGAAGATTATTGATCAGGTGACCTCCTATACGGATTCCACCGTCCCAATCCTCCAACACCCTACGCATGATGTGTTCCCCTACAAGGTTGAAGAGCTGTGGGGACAGTATGCATCCCTGCCTGACGCCACGCTCTGCTTTGAAAGGCCGTGATAAGGAGAATTCTGACTTTAGACTGGCCATCCATGTACAAGTTTTGTACAAGAAAAACCAGGTGATCCGGTATGCCCATCTCTCTCATTACCTGAAACATTTTGTTTCAGCTGATACAGTCAAATGCCTTGGTGTAATCAATGAAACATATGGCTAATGAGATGTTGAATTCTCTTGCTTTCTGTATCAACTGTCTCACATTTAAAATCTGCTCGCGAGTGCCTCTTCCCTTCATAAACCCGGCCTGTTCTTTCGCCAGTTGGTGAACAATGAAGGTTTCTAGTCTCTTGTTGAGAATATGAAGAAGAATTTTGCTCGCGTGAGATATGAGAGAGATGGTCCTGTAGTTCTCACATTTACGTTTTGACCCCTTCTTGTGTAAGGGAACTACAATAGACTCTGTCCAGTCTTCTGGCCACTGTCCCGTCCTCCAGGTTTTGACGAATATGGCATGTAAAATTTTAGTGCCTTCTGATCCCAGACACTTGATGAGCTGCGCCGTGATTCCGTCACCTCCTGCAGCCTTTACTTTAAGTCTGGCAACCGCTGCTTCAACCTCTTGGATAAGGATGTCCGGCTCCTTCTCAGTATAGTCCAGCCTTTCTTCAGCATTGGTGTTCTCGTTAACGCTGTATAGTTGTTGACAGTATGTTTTCCACCTTTCCAACACATGTTGTTTGTCAACTATAACATTCCCCTTCTCGTCATTAATTGACCATGATTTTGGCTTGTATTCCTTTGAGAGGAGTTTGACTTTCAGAAACATATCTTTGGTGTGGGCCGTCTTCTCGTTATTCTCAACGTCTTTGCAGATATCATCTATGTATGTATTTCTGTCTTTCCTGCAGAGGCCTTGAACTAAGGTATTAAGTTCATAGTACCGTTTCCGATCTCTTTCTGTGGATAGGCCTTGTTCTTTGAGCGCTCTTCTCTCTGACACAGCTTCCCATGTTGCCTCACTCATCCAATCAGATTTAGGTCTACTTGATTGACAGTTTTTCTTAGTGATAGAGGCGCAATCTTTGACTACGGCCTTTAATTGTTCCCAGGTAGTATTTGCTGAGTCAAAGGGGTCTAACTGTATATTTTCCAGCCTAGACTGTACGAGATCCTCAAATGCTTTTTCTGCTCTCTCCGGTAATATTGCCATTTTGTTGGGCCTTGTGTTCTTTACGACTTTCATTTTAATCTTGAGTCTGGCTACTAGAAGTTGGTGGTCACTTCCGCAGTCTGCGCCTGGTCTAGTTTTGGTCATTAGTATAGACGAGTGCCATCTCTTGTTGATCATGATAAAGTCGATCTGGTTTTTATGTCCTTGAGGGGAAAGCCACTTCCAAAGCCTGCGTGGATGCTGGGCAAAGTAGGTATTCATGATGCTCAAACCATTTCCTGCACAATACTCTAGCAACATGTTTCCACGGTCGTTTCGTGAACCTAGACCAAACTTTCCTACCACTTCTCGCAGATGATCATCTAGTACCGTCTCGCCAATCTTCGCATTAAAGTCGCCCAGTATTACAGTGGGTTCCTTGCTGGGGATTTTTTGATGAGCAGACCCTAGATCACTGTAAAACTGCGTAATTGCTTCAACTGATGATCGAGAGGTAGGTGCGTAAACTTGTATGAAGTGAATGGGGTGTGGCTGTGCTGCCATCTTAAGAGTCACTACTCTATCACTGATGACTTCATATCCCAGTATCATGTCGCGCAGACGACGGGCAACCAGAAACCCCACACCACTAAAACTGTTTTCAGGACTGCCAGCGTTAATGTGAGTGCATCCGTTCGCTGTGATGTAGTGTCCACTGTCTTTGATGTGTGTTTCACTGAGACCCAGCAATTCCAGACCACATCTTTCCATCTCTGCCATGATCACTTCCTGCTTTCCCGTCCGCAACATTCCTCTGACGTTCCAGGTGCCGAAATTAAGAGGTCGCGCCTTCGCCAACAATCTTTTCTGAGGTGGTGTTATTCCGGCAGTAGTCCATTTTCTGCAAGGAGCCTGCGGGTGCGCTCGCATGCAGCCGGTCACCAATTTCACACCAGCGGACCCGGACTCGCACTGGCGCCGATGGTCAGTCGGATCACATGACGAGACACTTTCCATACTATTTGTTGTAATCATGGTGGTTTACTTGGGATATTAGGTGCGGTAGTTTCCCGTTGCTTTCCGCCCCAGTCTTTTAGAGGGTATTTAATCCTCACGGCTACTGCAGCCGCTCCGAGAACGGGTTGTCAGGTTATCATATCCGCCGCCTGAGACTCGGCGTTGTTACTCGTTTAGCACCACCCAGGGGATACGTGCAGGGTTGTGAAAGGTAGTTCCTGCGGACGCGAGTAACACCACCCCCTCAGATGAATGGATGAAGCAAATAGCAGCTCGGAAGGCTATAATGCCATACCTGTAATCACAGCTCAATCGTGTTATATATATACCTGTATATAACACGACTAGCTGTTGCCCGCGACTTCGTCCGCGGCAATTTCTGTTATAATGATTAATTAGGTTTTTTCTTAGTATAGAGGAATAATTTTCCCCCGTTTTCAGCACATTTTTTATTGATGCTTCGCTCCTATTGGTCGCAGCGTGATGTTTTATAGCCTAAAGCTTTCCTCAATAAATGGACTATCCAACACAAAAAGAATTTTCCAATTTGAACCAGTAGTTCCTGAGATTAGCGCGTTCAAACAAACAAACAAACTCTTCAGCTTTATAATATTAGTATAGATATGTATATATATTATATACAGATTTATTATTTAAAGGAAATAAAATGTAATTATTTAATAATGATTCTAAAAAATGTTCTGATTGATCATAAAGTATAAAATGCATTTCTCTTTTCTGTGCCGACAACATTTCAAAACCTTTTTTTCATATTTAAAATAAATAGGTACCTTGAATCCTTCAACGATCGGAATTCATAAAACTTACCTCAGAGAAAACGCCCTAAATTCTTAAACAATTGATAGACATCAAACAATGGAACATTTTAATAAGTCCGCGAAGTTTTCGGCCAGACGTCGGAGTTTCTTGTAAATTATAATTTGGCCTTCGGCACCGAAATACATAATCCTTTCGTAATTACGTCTGTGTCAGCCTACGGTACCAGCTACGAATTCAATTCATAGGATACGGCGCGTCAGACTAATAAAAAATAGCAAATACCGCAAAGTTTCCGACCAGGAATTGCAGTTTCTTATAAATTATAATTTAGCCTTCGACACCGAAATACATAATCCCTTCGTAATAACGCCTGTGCCAGCTGCGGTTTCTATTTAGAGGATACGGCGCGTCAGACTCATAAAAACATAGCGGTTTCCGACCAGGACTCCCGATTTTCCGACCAGTTTCTTATAAATTATAAATTGGCCGTCGACGCCGAAATACATAATCCTACCTCCCTCCTTCCTTTTAAAGAGAAAAAGGCGCGTAATCTTAATACAAAGGATACAATGAAAGGAAACAAAAAAAACCTTAAGAATGAATTTGCTCCTCTGATAGAAACGCAGTCCTTTGTAGGCTAAATAAATGTCTTGTGGCCTTATTTACATCTGTGTATTAAGTAAAATCATTGAATCTGCCAATTACCTACTCATCTTTATGCATTCTTTGCTAACGTTTAATAACTAGGCGCGTATTTGGGAATTGTAAATTAAATGTTTCTGACGCCATAATTTTGATATCCGAAGTGAGCCGTGTGGTATCCGGCAGAGTAAAATAAGGCCACTCCAAGTCTTCTCGTGGATGTCGTAGAAGGCGACTTAGGAAAAAGCTAAACAAAGCTTATAAACATCTAAGAGACCTCTCCAACCCGTCTGGCCAGCGTGGAGAGTGTAGGCCAAGTTCTCTGGCTGCTCTGGCCAAGTTTGGCTCTAGTATTACAGAGAGGGTCGTGCTTCTGTAGTGGAGACTAAAAAGGACCTGATGATGATGATGATGATACAAATATATTTGACACAATATATGTACTTATAACATGCGTAAATTAGAAATTTCGAGATGGGATAGTATGCTTCCCAGCGTACCCAATTTGCACTATGGTTAATGTTGAAACTAGGGATTACATTTTTTTTTTATTAATGATACAAATATATACACTTTATATACATTATTTCTATTATATTTATTTTAAAGAACTCTAAAGTGGGTGTGCCAGAAAGCATCACATAATAGTTTTAGGGCACATTTTAGGGCGCAGGGCTTGCATCTTGCTGAAAATAACGTTTAGACCATCTCTTATTACTGTCTATTTATCTGTTTATTTATCTGTTATCTGTTTATCTGCCTCTTAAACCATACTCGTAACCTCGAAACTCTTAATAACTCAATCCGTGGCAGCTATCCGTCCTCCTCGTATCTCGTTTAACTTAGATTTAGGTCAAATGAAGATTTATGCGAATCAGATTGTAGGTAATACGAGTTTAGTGAGCTCTCGTCAAAAAATATTTTTCACTGTAATTTATAAGCTGTCAGTATTTTAGGCCAGTGTGCCTAATTAATAATTCAAACTAACGTATATTAAGCTACCCTGGGCGCGGTCCCCTCTTGGATAACTGCAAGCGGAAAAAAAATATCTCGAGAAAAGCTCATTAAGCTGTTGGGCCCGGCTGTCATCAATATAAAATATATAAATATATACGGACAAATCACACAGATTGAGCTCCAAAGTAAGTTCATAACTATTTTATAACAAAAACATATATAGATAAACATCCAAGACCCAGGCCAATCTGAAAAAGGTCATTTTCCATCTTGACCTGGCCGGGGATCGAACCCGGGGCCCTCGTGTCGCAGGCTGGCGTGTTGACCGCTGCGCCACGGAGCATCGCCATCGATAACTTCCGGACATATGTAATGTATATCACGAATGTACTTGGAATACTGTCGCATGTAGTCGCTGATGGTAGTCGTAAATCTATGTAAACTCCACTCCAACAGAGTTTTGCGGCTCATAGATGAGAGGATGAATGCCGACGTTTATAAGAGGTATACAGACCTCCATATAAATCCTCCAGTGAATAAATGGCAATGATGAAAATAATATGTAAAACGTGTTATTATCTTATTCTGTGTAGTGTAATGTGCCGATATAGACTTTAGTCTAAAATAAGTGATTTTTATATTTATTTTATTTATTATATTTTATGTCAAATGTGACACCAGTGTTGGCCACTTACACATACGACAAATAAACAAATACGAGTGTCATTACTTACGCGGTGTCCTTCCCAACACCATACGATTGCCTGGAGCAGCGGCGAAAGTGGCAGCTGAACACAAGTCTTCTAAATATTCAGTTTTGTCCACTATTGGCGGTAGATATTATTTTTTTTTTCAATAAAGTGCGAGTCGGACTCGCGCTCTATGGGTTCCGTACCGTTACCTATAAAAACGGCACAAAAATCATGTCTGTTGTATGTGGCCCCCCTTTAATATTAATTTTATTTTTATTTAATTATTTATTTTTAAAGTGAATACTATATAACTAAATATTCTGTGAATAATTCAAGCGTCTACCTGTTGTCGTTATCAATATCGAGCAAAAACAAGCAAAAAAAAACACGTTTGTTGCATGGGAGCCCCCTTAAATATTTATTTTATTCTGTTTTTTAGTAATTTTTGTTATAGCGGTAACAGAAAATTTCAACTGTCTATCACGGTTCATGAGATACAGCTTGGTGATAGACGGACAGACAGACGGACAGCGGAGCGATATTAATAGGGTCCCGTTTTTACCCTTTCGGTATGGAACCCTAAAAAAGGAGGAAGTACTATTTCACCTGTCTTATTTACGTATTTTTACCGATTCTTTTAAATCGTGTTATCTTAATTTATCAAATGCATAATAATGAAAAGTAATATCAAAAATACTACAAGTAATTTACGGCCAAAGTACTGAATTACATTTCTGAGATGAAAACTTCTTTGCGGCGTTGTGCACTTTTTGGGATGGGTAATAGTATATTGTTGCAGCGAGGGCTCTAAAAAGCACGAGTGCAATATAAATTACTGAATGCGAGGTGCATAATCTACTTTTCTTTCAACTACCACAAGAAAAATATGTGAAAAAAACTGAAGAGAAATTACAATCAGTAAAAATTTGTTTTTTTTTTTCTATATGGCCAGTATTTTTTTAGGCCAAACTATGCACACGTCCAACCTTTTTTTTGTGACATGAGACACCTATGGTCCCGCGATTTAAAATAGAAAATTAAACAGTGCAGTTAAGAATGTCCATACATTTTTCTGCTCTAGAGCAGCAAAGTTCCGCTTTGTGCTCGATATGTAGTGCAGTTATGATAGAATTGCAGCGTAATTGGAAGAAAAAAATGTTAAACTCGCGTCAGGACACGTGACCTGACGAAAATTCGTAAGACGGGCACGTGACATTCCAAAATATTCAAAAATGCACAACGTTAATCTAATTCAGTTTACACTTCTCCCATAACTCCCGGAGTGCAACCCGTTTTTTTTTTATTTGATCGGGTTTTGGAGAGAATAAAGTGATGGGTGGTGCTAGTTGCACTGGTCTAAAACCCTTAATATACCTACAACTCTCTGCGTCATATTTCTTATCATCATCAGGTCCTTGTCAGTCTCCACTACAAGAGCACGACCCTCTCTGTACTACTAGAGCCATACTAGGTCAGAGCAGCCAGAGGACTTGGCCTACACTCTCCACGCTGGCCAGACGGGGTTGAAGAAGTATCAGAGATGTTTATAAGCTTTGTTTAGCTTGTACTTCCTAAGTCGCCTTCTACGACATCCACTGGAAGACTTGGGGTGGTCCTATTCTACTATGCCGGAAACCACACACATATTTCTTAATTTCGATACTTTCTCCTCCAGGTGTGCGAGGGACTGAACATGCAGCTCTCTTCCGTACACTCAGCCGACGAGGAGAGGTTTATCGTCACCGGCATCCGGCAGAGCAGTGACTACAGCGCTGGCTCTGTGTACTGGCTTGGAGCGCAACGGGGAGGGGAGAATTTGAGCTGGGTGGACGGGAGTGCAGTGGGATACCAAGGATGGCCGCCATTCAATGATACTGAAGATTCAGAAGAGGCTTGCTTGGGAGTACAGGTAACGTTTGTAACTTACGCCAATTTTATTTCGGCGTTTCATATCTGCAGTAGTCGATTGCGATAAATTGTCTGTAGCTTTTGAATATATATTAATAATATCTGTTGTATGGAATAATATTATTGAGAGTGAATATACATGGTGAAATTTTTATCGTTTTGGACCCTTTAAGGGGTGACTCAGACCATCAAAATGAACAACTTTTCTTATGGGACCAATGATGGGAACTCGAAAAAAAATTCGACATTCTCATACAAACTGGCCCGGCGGCGGGACTCTTTTGTATGTAAATGACTGTAGCCGTTATCAATAACTGGATGAAGTCACTCAGTTTGAGAAAGATGAGAAAACATAACAAGGCACAGAACTATTCGGAAACAGCGAAGAGGAAACCTTTGCCCAGAAACAGGACATCGAGATAAAACTTTAGTTTTGAAAAGACAGTCTTAGGAGACCAGCTAGAGCTTACCTTATTCAACGATTCAATGGTGCCGTGTCGTGGGGGCTTGGCAGCTACTCTTCTTCTTCTTCATTTACCTTATCCCACTTTTTCATGTGGGATTACCACGGTATGTCAGTTCTCTCCGTTTTTTTCTATCGCCTACCGAAGCCTTCACTCCATTCGTGGCAGCTACTCATTCAGTTTTATTTAATTAACATTTTGTTACAGTGGAAATCATCGCCAGTGCCATCTCAACCCAGCGGGCTGTATTGGACCCTCCACAAGTGCGTGGCGACCGGTGGCTACGTCTGCAAGAGAAGGCTCAACGCTGAACATGTTGTGAGGAACAGAACTATTGAGGGAACGTCAGGTAAGAGAATAGGTCTCATGAACATGTCCCATTACTTACTATCCTGGCTCTAGGACCCAAAGTGAGTCTTGGCCTCCAGCACAAGAGAACGCCGGCGCTCTCGGTCCTGTGCTAGCCCTCACCAGTTGTCGCCAACTTGCAGCTCGCGTAGGTCCGCCATCACTACGTCCTGCGACCGACGATATACCCTTTTTCAAAGACCTATTGAATATTATTAATATGCGAATTACGGGTAACTCACGTACGAGACACGCGATAAGGTTGAAACATTTCATCCTCATCGCGCGTCTCGGTTCACATTCGCCTTAGGGAAGACCTCCGAATAAAGTTTAAACATGTCGCCTATAGCTAACTTCAATATTGTCACAAATCAAGTAGCATACAGTATATAGCAGACAGAATCGTTGGCAAAAAGGTTTTCGAATAGAGAAACTTACCCACCAGGTGGTTGACGACCTGACCAAGGTCACAGGTAGGTGTTGAAAGCTGGCCGTTTCCAACCGGTCCTTTAGGAAATCGTTGGAGAGACATAGTCAAACAATGGACTAATTGCAGCTGAGATGATAACAATTATTTTTAAAAAAATGGAAGCGTAACATGTGCCAAGATTTTAACACTGTGGTCATATTAGTTGGACATAATATTTCATATCAAAAATACCGCCTTCAATAAAACTACTAAACCGATTGTGATGTAATGGGACCAACTTGAAAGCATGCCCTTTCAAACTAAGAAATAATTTTTAAAATCGGTTTATAAATGAAGTAGGTCTGAGGTAACAAACATTTAAAAAAAATCGAATTAAACAACCGAAAAGAGAACATCCTCCTTTTTTGAAGTCGTTAAAGTAATTGTTTACAAGATGTAACATACCTCTCAAAATTTACTTTCAGGAACACTATCAAGCCCGAACCATCCGAAACTGTACGACAACGATCTAGACTTCTGGGTGCACATTGTGGGTCCCCAGGACACACGGCTGGTCTTCGTCTTCCAATCCATCGAGCTGGAGTACCAGAAGGACTGTCTCTATGATTTTGTGGAGGTATGTGGTGAATGAGGTATGAATATGATACTATATAAACAAACGTATTTATCACACCTTATCAAGTAATAAAGGTATTACTAGGTAGACAGAACCCAGTGTCACAAGATCAAATGCCATGCACGGTCAACGTGTTGGTGGGCGTTTAAATGCAAAATTGATTCTAAATTGTGATAGGTTGCTAACCGCATCGCCTATTATAAAATCATCATCAGCTCTTTTTAATCTCCACTGCAAGAGCATGACCCTCTTTGTACTACCGGAGCCATACTTGGCCAGAGCAGACAGGATTTGGCCTACACTCTCCTCGCTGGCCAGACGGATTGGAGAGGTCTCACTGATGTTTATGAGCTTTGTTTAGCTTGTATTTCCTAAGTCACCTCTTACGACATACATGGGAAGACTTGAGTGGTTCTTGTTTACTTTGCCGAAAACAACACGGCTAATAAAATAAACGACAAACGACATAGGCGTCGCTGTGGCCACCTACTGGTCAAAAACTTTATAAAAGAAGGCAAAAACAACCATTTTGACTCCAAAAGACGAAGAATAAAATAAAATATAGTTTTTCAAAGTAAGATAAGGTACAATCCTTGCAATTTACGACGGCAACTGACAAGACGTTTGTTGCAGTGGTGTCCATTAATGAGCATGTGACCACAGCATTGTGTACGTACAGTCATCTGCAGAGAAATCTGACCTCTTCTCAGTAGTGTGACACTACTGTTTCAGTAGTGTGACTTCTCAATAGTGTGACACGACTGAGAGGGGGTCAAATTTCTCTGCAGGCTTCTGTACAGTAAGTAAGTACTTACCACCTTGTCGGTGGTCCAACGCTGCGCTTGCCGGTACGTGGTCGCCATTCGAGCACCTTTCTGCCCCATCGGCCATCGGTTCTTCGAGCTATGTGCCCCGCCCACTGCCACTTCAAAGAGCTAATCCACTGAGCTATGTCGGTGACCTTGGTTCTTCTACGGATCTCCTCGTTTCTGATTTGATCTCGCAGAGAAACACCGAGCATAGCCCTCTCCATAGCTCTTTGAGCGACCTTGAGCTTTCTTATGAGGCACATAGTAAACGACCACGTTTCGGACCCGTAAGTCATCACTGGCAACACACATTGGTCGAATACTTTCGACTTGAGGCACTGAGGTATTTTGGACGAGAAGACACTTCGGATAGTGGCCGGTTATACTCTCTGGTCTTCTGTATAACCTGCCGCAGCGTGTGGATGTGGTCTATGGTACTATAGCCTTTTCAGAAACCGGCTTGTTCGGGAGGCTGGAAGGCATCGAGCCTGTTCGTGAGACGATTCGTGATTACTCTCGAAAACAGCTTATAGACGTGGCTCAGGAGCGTGATGGGTCTATAGTTCTTCAGTAGGGTATTGTCGCCCTTCTTGAAGAACAGCACCACCACGCCCCTGTTCCACGTCTCTGGCGTCACGCCCTCGAGCGGAACCGAATTGAAGAGCCTCTGAAGGACTTTCAGTACCGGCGTTCCGCCCGCTTTCAGAAGCTCTGCTGTGATTCCGTCCTCGCCCGGCGCCTTGTTATTCTTGAGCTGTTTGAGAGCAATCCTAATCTCGTACAGGCTGATGTCCGGGATATCTTCGGTATAGTGTCGGGTAAACTACTATCTACTATGGATACTAGGACATTGACCTCGACAGTCAAAACAGCTGATTTAACGATTTTAATAAAATAAGAATTATTTTGTATGAAAACATTAAACAGACACTAGCGTGTCGGTTTCCAAAAATTGGTTACTGAAGCATTTCTTTAACCTATTAAACCTAGCCCTTAAATATTTGCGCTTAATTTAAATGGACCTTGTATACATACTCTATGACCAACCCTTACAGATTTATTATTAGTATTGATTAAAATATGTAACGACGAGTTACTCACGTACGAATCCTAACTATCCTAATTCTAACTTAATATTATAAATGCGAAAGTGAGTTTGTTTGTTTGTTTATTTGTTTGTTTGTTACGCTTTCACGTTGTAACTACTGAACTGATCGTCATGAAATTTTGCATACACGTTATCTGGGGTACGGATATTTTAATAATGTCTATAAAAAAACAATAAAAAATAAAATAAAATAATTTATTTCAGACAACTAAGATCCATATAGTCATTTATAAAAACTGAACTAATAAAATAAAATAATATCAAATAAAATTAAGTACAGTAATATCAAATAAAATAAAATTAAATTGAATTGCATCGAATTGCATCGAATTAAATTATATTAAATTACATCAAATCAAATTAAATATAAATAAATATACATATAAAATACTCATTAAAATAATAATAAAAATAATAATTTAGTACCTTCTCTGCGGCATAGATACTGACACATGTCTATCAGAGCAATGCCGCAGGTAAGGACAGTCAAGTCGCTCGCCAATCATGTGCAACGTTAGTTATTATCCAAAAAATCTATTATTCATATATTCTGAAAATAAATCCAATTACGCAAAAACTTTTGGCAAAAACATTATTTCAAACACCTCCGTCTGAGATAGGTAATTGAAATTGAGAATCTGATTGGTAGGCAGAAAAAGATTGGTAGGATAAGAAACATTTGCATACATATCGATTCATCGTTCTAATCAGTGAAAGCTTATCAATTTTAATAGCTTCCTTCAGATTGAAAGTTTTTCATTTTATTTGATGTACCTTTTTTTTTGTTTTTTATACAATAGGCTAGTATCCTGGGTCGTAATAATAACATAACAATTAGTCCGTTAGTTAGATATTCAAAAAATATTGGACAAGTATTTTTTTTTTTGTCAAATAATCAATAAATAATAAAGATAAAGCGCGTCAAAGTTTAGGAGTGGGGGCTCGTGACGTCACAGTTTGCTAAAAATTGTAGCAAACTATGACGTCACACGGAACTTCAAAGGGCTAAATCTTTATCATTTTTTGTTTAATCGCCAAAAGAAAAAATACGTGTCCAATATTTTTTGAATATCTAACTGACGGACTTATTATATTTTTTTAGGAAACTAGCCTATTAAGTAGGCAAACAGGCTGATTATACCTTATCCTAATCCTAACTAATATTATAAATGCGAAAGTGAGTTTGTTTGTTTGTTTATTTGTTTGTTTGTTTGTTACGCTTTCACGCCGTAACTACTGAACCGATCATCATGAAATTTTGTATACAAGTTCTCTGGAGTGTGGAGAAGGACATAGGCTACCTTTTATCCCGGGAAAAAGTACTTATCCCGAGGGATCGACATTGACGCGGGCGGAGCCGCGGGCGAAAGCTAGTATCGAAATAATGGTTATTCGTCGGGAAAATTGATTTTATTTTTTGTTATTTTGTTTAAGTGGCTAACGAACGATAGATCTTATGATGATAGCCGGCGTGCCTTTCGTAGCACGGAGCAGTTTGAACTATTTTTATGCCACTTGCCATCCATCCCAGAGAGAGACATTGAACACGTCTATGGTTCAGTAGTATGAAATTATTCGGCTGCTTGAGTTAACCCTTCCAACATCTGATATATGTGACTAATTAATTTAGCGACCAATGCATTCACAATCTTTGGCGCTATCAAACGGAACGGCGCAGGCACGAAATTGATTTGTTTGTTTGTAACTCATTATCGCACAATACACAAAAAAAAAAACAATTTCGTGTCTACGCCGTTCCGTTTGATAGCGCCACAGATTGTGAATGCATTGGTCGCATAACATCAAACCGTGGCGTTGAAAAGGTTAAATAATCATTACAATTAACATTATACAACGTACATTATAAAAGTGCAGTACAGTCTGTATTGCACTTTATATTTAATTTGTTGTTTATGGTTTCAGTTACGAGACGCAAGAAATTCAAAGTCATCAAGATATTGTGGCTCCATGAGCGAAACGAGGTGGGTGGCCAGTGCAAACAAGGCTGTGCTACATTTCCACTCCGATTACAAGTAAGTAGGCTATTCACAGACCCAATTTTTTTTCTAAACATCATTGGCCTGACATGCTGACCGGAATAAAAAATTCACAGACCTAATTTTTTTTTCTAAGCACCAATGGCCTGACATGCTGGCCGGAATAAAAATTTGAAGCAGGAACAAGAAAAAAAGACGAAGATTTTGTATTCGCCAAAACTCATAATTTATTTGCGATGTTCTTTACAAGCTTCGGTCAAGTAAAAAAAAAATAGTAACAAAATCCACAGTAAAAAGTGTCCGGACAGGTCCGGACCAAAAAAGCGCCCAAAGACAGTTGGGGGCATATTTTCCGTTTAAATTTGAATTTCCAATTCCAAAATCTAACGACAATCAGCTTTCAAAGTTCGACTTCTTTGTTTTATGGCATGCGAGTAAGGTTGGTCTTGATAGTAGGCATAGATTAAAAAAAAATTGCGTCTCTCTCATACTTCTATGATTGTAGGCATAGATTTAAAAAAAAAAATATTGTAGGTGTATTACTTATCATTGATATCTACTTATAAATTGTGGACTGCAAGAAGTGCCATGTTTTAATGTGACTGTCTTATAAATCGATAAACGCCGGCTGCACGGACGAAAAAGTGTCACGTTCCACGTGTAAGTTGGAGCGCGGAACAAGCGATAGAGAGCCTAAACGTTCGGCTTGTGATGCATCTATCTCTTTTCTACCGTTATTACGTAAAATCATCGTCCGGACACAGACTTTACAGACAATCAATTTATTTTATACTTTATCAAAGTAAACTAGTTTATTTTTGTAAAATACGTCGCTAAATATGTTAAATAATAATATATATAGAAATTTTTAACGTACGAAAATATTCTTTTTTATTTGTTTTCAGCACACAAGGCGCGGGGTTTTTACTGACTTGGCTCGCAGTGGAGCTACCGGGTTGCCCATCCCAGACTTTTACATCCAAAGAGGGGATTCTTCGGAGCCCAAACTACCCTCATTTTCTGCTACCTGATTTAGATTGTACTATTGATATTATTGCTCCTACTGGTACGTATTTATATTTTCACTTAGAGATTTATTTCTTTTCATTAGTCTAAGATTTACATCTGAATCGAATGGGGAAAAATATTGTTGTAGAATTAAAACGTCGAAATAAAAGAAAACATTGCTTTACATTTTGACGAAGCTTGTTGCTCATCAAGGGCTAAAAACTTAAATAATAACTTCAATACGTAACGCTTTAACATCACTTATCTATACATATAATAAAACAGTAAAAATATTTTGTCTGTACATTTAGAATTTTGACTGAAATGGATAGAGGGACACTTAAAAAGAATAATAGAAAGCAAAAAAAAAATATTTGGAATTTTTTGTCTGTCTGTCTGTCTGTCTGTCTGTCTGTATGTATGTATGATCACGTTTATCTCCGAAAATACTGAACCGATTTACTTCAAACTTTCACCAATTGCTTTGTTTTAACTCAGCAAAACATTTAAAGTTTGTTTCATCAAAATCGGTTCACTAAAAAAAAAGTTATCGTCATTTGAATGAACTCAAGGCATGAGTTTGCCTGCAAATATATAGCAAAAAAAATAAAAATAATAAGTGACATAAGAAAATTAAAATCCAAAGTCAATTCATCATCATTATACGACAGCATTATACCTATCCATACTATCCATAGTAATCCATACTAATAAATAAGGAGAAGCTGACTGACTGACTGACATATCAAGGCAGGGCCTAAACTATAAGGGTTAGAAACTTGAAATTTTGCACAGGGGTTCCTTTTATAACGTTGGGGAGCACTTAGAAAGGATTTTTGGAAATTCATCTCCTAAGGGGGTAAAACGGGTTGCAAAGTTAGTATGAAACTCTGCCGTTTTTGAACTTATTCGAATAAAATTCAGCATGAAGGTTCTTTACTGAAAGGTTTGAAACACAAGTAAAATAGTTTTCTCAAAAATCATCCCTTAAGGGGGTAAAATAGGGGTGCAAAGTAAGTATGAAACTTTGCCTTTTTTGAAGTTAGTCGAATGAAATTCAGTATGAATGTTCTTTACACGTTAAATACTTTTCTCATCATCCCATAAGGGGTGTATAACGGGGATGCAAAGTTAGTATGAAACTTTTCGTTTTGGAAGTTATGCAATTGATTAAGTTTGTATGGACATTTTCTCATTTCTGGACGTTCTGGATTACAAGTAAAAAGATGTATGCAGGTAAAACCGATGAAATTTTCGCCTAAAGGGATAAAATAGGGGAGTAAAGTTAGTATGGATTTTTTTTCATTTCTGGACTTTGAAGTATGCGAATAGGTATATAAGTCCACGGTTACAATTCAAAAGATCTAATTAGGTGAAATGTATAAAATTCCCCCCTTAAGAGGTAAAAGCAGAGGGGGGGGGGGGGGTTGTATGTAATTTTCTCATTTATGGACTTAGACGTATGAAAATAAGTATATACGTTCTAGATTACAATTAAAAAAGATCTGTGTAGGTGAAATGTACAAAATTCCCCCCTTAAGGGATCAAAGGGGGAGGGGGATTGTATGGAAATTTTCTCATTTCTGGACATAGAAGTATAAAAATAAGTATATATGTTTACATTACAATTAAAAAGATCTGTGTAGTTAAAATGGACGAAATTTCCCCTTGAAGGGGTAAAATAGGTGGGGTAAACTTTGTATGGATTTTTTTTTATTTTTAGACTTAGAAATATGACAATAAGTATATAAGTTCTCCATTACAATAAAAAAATATCTGTGTAGGTGAAATGGGCAAAATCCCCTCCTTAACGGCTAAAGATCTATGCAGGTGAAATGTATTAAATTCCCCCTTAAGGGGAAAAAGCAGAGGGGGAGGTATTTGTATGGAAATTCTATCATTTCTACTGTTCCCAAGGGAACGACATTAACGCGGGCGGAGCCGCGGGCAAGAGCTAGTAATATATAAATTCTCTACAATTTTGTCTTGTATACAAGCAAATATTTATTTCTTTATACAGCCTAGTTTTGAATGATACTCTAAAACTAGAAAAATATAAACAAAGTAAAGTTGAACTATACGTCTAGTTATTGCTTAGTCAAGTTCTCTTTTCATCAAATTATAGTATTAAACTCTCTTTTCGCCAAGTCTCTTTTTTCGTCCAATTTCCTTTACACCAAAGTATGGTACAGTTGTTAAAAATATTTGTAATAAAACATTCGACTAAAATTTAATTTAATTCGTAGTTTTAATCGCCACATCCTACCCTTACAGGGTACATGTCTATCTGCACAATATTTCTGTCAACTTTATGCTATACATAGAGTTTAAAGAGTTTATTAGAAACCAAAATAACATAATATACAAATAACAATCTGGATCGTAAACAACTGCGATAGTATAGAACTGGGTTGCAGTTGTTTGCGCCCATTTCCGGAAACTGTGTATATTGAAATACATATTGGACATACAATAAATTATACTGACAGAGCATCAATTTAAAAAAAAATAGATAAGTAGATAAATAAATATTAAACAAATAAAATAATACATGAAGTCTACAACAAATGCCATGTAAAGTTATTTATGAAATTAAATGACCAAAATTAACTACTAATTAAATCCATCACACTAGTTGTAAGGAAAAAGCAGGAATACATGTAAGCGAATAAATGAATATGTATACTATTTCAGGCAAACGCGTGTTCCTAAACATAAGCTTCTTCGATTTCGGCTACGGAAGCTTCCAGAAAGGGGTACCTATCAACGTCACCGACGCTGTGCCCGAAGACTCGTTCCTGGAAGTGCAAGTAGACCCCCAGACCGTGCCCATCCGTCCATTTCTCAACTCGAACATACTCACAAACGGCCTCTTTGTGTCTAAGTCCGAAATCCTCAGACTAAGATTGAGAACGGGGGAGAATGTTACAGGCTTGGGGTTTCTGGCGCATTTTAAAACTGGTAAGTACTAATATTTATTATTCAAGCTTGAATAGTATTTATTCAAGGTCTATTTAAATTAAGCGCATATATTTTATGGTTATACGCTTCCATGCTGGTCTGGGAGAAAAGAAACCAGCTGCTTCTCTTCCCACGTAGATCGTAAAAGCCGATCAAGGGAATGGGTAAAATCTGAGGAATCAAGTTAATAGGCGATGCGGCTAGCAACCCATCACTATTTTGGTTCCGTTTTCCACCTAATGCCCACTAACATGCTGGCCTTCAGGTCTTATAGACCTAGGTTCTGTCTACCCCGTAAGGGAAAAAGACGTGATACTATGTATGTATGTATTTTATGGGCTGGGTCTCGTAGGTCAAAAATGCATTAGTAGCAAATTTTAAGAAATCGACATGTTAGTTTTTTGATATGAAAACTTCGTGAGGTGCGTTGTGTGCTTTTTGGGATGGGTAAAAAATGATAAACTCGCGCCAGGACACGTGACCTAATCGAAAATTCGTAAGAAATACGTGAGATCGCCGCGCGGCGTAGGAGAGGAAGTAATATCCCCCACTCTTTCTACCGCACGTAGTTTTCACTTCTGCCGGTACTCCCGGTGTGCAAACCATTTTTTTTTTATATTTTCATACAAAATATTTCTTTTTTTTAATTCATACATCAGCTGTTTTGATTGTCAAAGTCAGAGAGTTAGTTTCCATAGTTGATAATGGTAAAAAGTTGTTTGGTTTAACAAAGTGTGTTTTTATGCCCTGTTTTTCTAAATGTTCAGGTATCTCGAAAACTAGCTTGTCGATTTTTTATTATTTTGCTTCTAAAACATTTTTCTAGCTTATGGGTGCCAAACTTTAAAATATTTAATGTAAATGAGCTTATACGAGTATAAAGCCTATAAAAATCGTGCAAAAAGGATGTTCTGTGTGTTGTGTGTAGTTATGATTATTTATAAGTGTGATAGCGATGGTTAAAATAAATCCAAGTTAAGAGCACGAGCTCTTAACTTGGATTTATTTAACCATCGCTATACATCGGTAGTACGAACTACCTCACACTGCTTTACATGATTGTCTGTAATATCAATAGTAATGAAATACTCAAGTTTAAATAAAAATGCAGCAAAGTTCAGGACTCTGGTAACTATCTGACTCAAAAACACGATTGTGTTAAATTTTCTCGATAGAAAAAAATTGGAAAGTTGCCTCCAAATCACAACTAATTTATTCGGTATACAGCAGTATTCACCAAATGCAATAAAATTAACATTGAAACTTTTGATTATAATTGCATTACAGGTAAGGCAGCCATCAAGTATTTTTTTAACCCTTAAATATTCTTTAAAAACGAAAATATCTAAAGTAGCCAACGCGTTTGTACCGCCACGCCGCCTGGCCTATGGCGGGCCCAAACGATCTAGAGGCAAGACTGAAATGTAGTAAAATTATTAAAACTAAGTAAATTTTTTTTTTTTTGTATATTTTGCCGAAACAACGAGACGTATTATTGCTTTAATTAATATATCTGTTAAAGTACGAGTACCTATACTAAATTTGCAATACATTAATACCAATTATGTTTTGGTAGACCTTATAGCTTTGGATATCTATGTAAGAGTTTATTTCTGCTACAAATAAAAGACCCTTAAAAATAATTACAAAGAGGCTAGTTTTCCAAAACAATGGCAAAAAACGTGTCCAATTTTTTTAGATTATTTAACTGACGGACTAATTTTAATATTATTATTTGACCCAGAAAGGCCTATTCACGAAAACCATTTTTAAGTTTAATTTAAATTTTGAAGAAAGGGTTTTTTTTATATTTGCAGTGAATTTCGTGAACGTTAGCCACGTAGTGGAACTCCCCAACGCCCGGGGCGGGCGAGTTGTGGCCCCCAACTGGCCCGCGGCTCCACCGCCCCGGGCGACACTGCGAGCAAGGTTGCTAGCCCCGCCACGACATACGCTAGCATTAGCGCTGCATAGGGCTAGGCTGGCGGTTGGATTGTTAGAAGAAGAGCCTTGTGGTGATGGGAATGGATGGATTCAGGTAATATTAATTTACCTTTTTGCACTTACAACTCACTTCAATCAATCAATCAGCCTATTGCAGTCCGCTGCTGGACGTAGGCCTCACCAAGGGCACGCCAGCAGTGGACTGCAATACAACTCGCTTACTAGAAATTAATGAGGGATTTCTGAAATAAGAGGCGGCAGCACTGAGGCGTCGGGTCGAGTACAGTACAACCACTTTTATAAGTCGCATCGGCTTTGTTTGATGGCGGCGCAAAATAGCACAACGTACCGCCGAATTAAACCGAAAGAAAATATCAGTGAAATAACGAACTTATAGCTACTACATAAGATTTGAAATGCAAAAACAACAGGACTCGTTCTGTTTCGCTCATGATACTTGTATGCCGCAAACACATCAGCAGACAGCCGACGGATATTTTGGCGCCATGCAAAAATTTGATATAAGCGCAGGTACATCGGTGTGAGTATGAAAAGTGGTACTGTCATTGCACAACAATGTGTCAATTATTCCTGCTTGTCAAATGTTATCCAATGACAGTGGCTTACTCGTATGACCCTATGATTCAGCGCTACCATCAAGCATTTTGGTGGTAAGCATTTCAGAAAACCCTGATTCTGTGCAGAAGTAGGAACCAAAGCTAAATTAACTTTCTTAATGTGTTGAACATTAAGAAAGTTAATTTAGCTTATGCGTAAGTAATCGTCTTTTCAAGTAGATAGGTCCAATTAGGAAGTTATCTGTTAGGTATTGTTTCCAAAATAGGAAAAAAGCACTAATTTCGTCCAGCAATACATGGAATGTAAATAGTGAAAACCACAATAGTGCCGCATTGATTATGTCACTACTCTAAGGATTGAATGACTCAGACATTATTTAACACACGTCCTCCATTTTTGTACACATCTTCACTAGACAACAGACTTTGATCGGTCTAGATAGTCTTTAAAAGGCTTAGATCAAAAGATTCCTCTGATTTACGGAACCAATTGCAGGCAAATACGAGGAGATACTTAAATAATTATGGAATTTTCATTGTCAGGTCAAAGACAGCTACACAGATAACAATGGCACACAATGGACGCTCTGCGAGGTCGAACGTAGCAAACGCAAGATGGAACCCAGCGCGCCCCTCATCATCAACTCTTATCTACATTCATTATTGATGACGCAGTACTCGGGAAACCGGGGACTGAATGTGGACATTTCGCTTGTAGTAAATAAAGGTAAGTCATCATCATCATTTCGAGTAGGTGCCACGGTCAATCGACCATGCACACCCTGGTGTCAGAGTTCTTCGGGACCGCCTCTCGGTGAACAAAGGTAAGTATGCAATTGCATACCGCATAATGGTAGGTAGAAGAGTTATACAATGAGACAGAAGAGTTGCTTAAAATAACATCACACACAACACACACACAAAGAGTATACCGATATGCCTTTATGGCAAAAATTGTGGGATATATTTTTTTAATCCTTACTAAAATAGTAATATTTAACACTTTTCCTATCGTAATAAAGTTTTTCGAAATATTGATACGTAAGAAAGTTTCGTAAATATAGAATAATGCTACTAGGGGACAATGACTCATGAGAACAGGTTCAAATAATCTGTATTTCAATAAGTGTTGAAAGTTTCAGCAAATTTGGCACTATCAATAGAGAATCTGATGTTTAAGTCATTAAAAGGGTCCAAATTGTATGATTATACCCAAAAGAAATATAGTTATTTTGTTTACAGATCCAGAATATCACAATAAACTGCTTCTGCTATCAGACGACACCAATTTAGAGTCGTGCTATCCCAACCCTTGCTTGAACAGCGGCATCTGCGCATCAGAAGATAGCAAGAACTTCTGCCAGTGTTCTGGCTACTACACAGGTAAGTTTTGAAGACGTAATAATTTGCTTTAAAAGATCTAATACTGTATAAGTAGGGTTACGAGGTTAGAAAAGATTTGAAATAATATATTAGAAGGAGTTAGAATTTCATTTCTATAATATAAGTTAACTTGATATGGTCATTTTACGAGAAGTATCGCCTTGTGTTTAAGAAAATCCACTTGTTGAGAACGTTGACATACAGACTTGTTTCCAAACAGGGATAAACCGAAAAAGGTGTTGAAACGAGCTTTTACGACAGAGAAAAAACGTCATAACACCAAAGATTATAGAAAGAACAGGTTTTTGTTGCCCGCCCACAGACGTTCCGTCAGCGAATAATGCTCCACACTATTACTCTTTGTTGATTCCTTAGATAGTCTTTGTTTATTCCTTATCTATGTGTACGTGAGTGTAGTGGTTGTGGAGTGCTCTATGTATAAAGAGAGACTCTTAGAAAAGAGACTGCTGTTGTTTTATCCTCTTGTCATTTCCACCTTTTGACCTTTTTTAATAGCTATCGCTATTCTAGCACTCATAGAAATTATCCTCTGCCCTGCCATTTATCTAGTTTTATTTATGTAAGTAAATGTTTTTCACACATTTTACGAATTGCTCTAGACCAGGATCTAGGGATCAGTAAATAAGTAACTATGGAAGAGGCAATGGGAGATCTAGAGAGGCAAAGTTTTCTTCACATGTTTTTACATTAAAAGCATCATAAATTTAATTACTTTCAGGTGTTTTCTGCATGCTAACGGCTTGTGAGCGGACTCCCTGCGTGTTCGGCAACTGTTCCTTATCCCTCTCCAGCGGTCTGGCTGGTGAAGCATATATCTGCACATGTGCTAAAGGCTGGAAAGGGCGGAGATGTGGAGAGAGAATACGGCCCTGTGCTTCTAAGCCCTGCAATAATAGGGGAGCCTGTATTGAAAGAGATGGGACTTTTTTGTGCCAGTGCAACCCCTCGTGGAAGGGGAAAAGGTAACACTACTTCTGTTTAATTTCTAGGTGGCGAAGTTTCTAATAAAGTTACACCCTAAGTCTGTGGAAGAATGGAAAAGATCAGTTACGACGATATTGTGGATGTGAAGTAATTTTTTTCCCAAATATAAAGATACAATTTACACAGCTTTAATACTAACTATGAATACCTTAATCCATTTCATTTTCTTCCTTAAGAATTATGGACCAAAAATCTTTATATTTATGGAATCCTGTTGTTTCAACAGATGTGAAGCTCCAAACCCATCCCCAAACATCATGGGCCTAGGCACACGCATGCTGCAAGAGCCTTTCTGGCTAGGACTGATCACCGTGTTCGTGGTACTCGGCATGATCGGACTCATCTGGTGCGCCAAGCGGCACTTCCCCGAGAAGATCGAGAAGCTGCTCGCAGAGGAAGCTGACCGCTGCGCCAGACGTAAGTCCCCCCAATATAAACACAGACCAGACCTCTCTTGGCCTCAGACGTACAGACTTGAGAATTACCGCACACAATGCGTAAAGCTTGCCACTATCACGTAATTGAGAACACGGATTTTGTAATAATGTATTCCGTCTTGAAAATTTTGCAGTTGACTCCACAGTAACTAATATTGCTTTATACCTGTCAGATTTTCTGCTATACTCATGTATTTTCTCGATAAACGCACTGTCTATGGGATGGTAAGGACACGTTTTGCGTACTTTCTTTTTCTTCTCTAACTGTTTCTCTATGTTTAGTACAACGGGTTCAGAAACTATTTGTTAGCGAGAACAGCATCTTAGCAGTTTCAAGTTGCATGGTTAACGTTAGCTTAGATGTTTTTCTAATATTAGCATCTGCGGTTTCTGGACTTCGTACTTCGCACAATTCTTTTAACTCGATGATCCAAATTTTTAGGGTTATTTATGATTGCAGATTTTATATTTAAGAAAAAAATGGCATTAGTAATGTCTTATTCAAAAAATAATGAAACATAATTGGCAACGAAGAAGTTATTGTTGTTACGTATTAATAAGAAGTTAAAGTAATTGTGGAGTTCATTAGGAAAACAGGGCTGTCAGAAAAGATATCGTCCGGACATTCCTTAGGGATCAAATCTAAAAGATCTCTCGAAAAAATGTAAATAGAATTTGTGTGGCTATCTCTACTTGGGCATGTCCGGGCGACTGGTGTCTGGCAATCCTCTGTGTGTGGCGCTAGCGACGCGCGGCCGGCAGCGGTACGCCGCGGTGCCGCAGACGGAGCCGTAAGCTGTCGGCGGCGCTCGGGGGCGCTCGGCTGCGCTCGGCGCGGTCCGGCGACGTCCGGCGCGACGTTGAGGTGTCGGCGTTTGTCCACAGCACCGCTGCGAGAGCCGGCGCCGCACCGCACGCTGCTCACGCGGCTGGGTATCCGCAAGCCGTCGGTGTCGGGGCTCACGGCGCATCCGCGAGCCGCGCGCACCTTTAGCTTGGACGATCTGTTAAAGCCGCCGCCCGGACGTAAGGAGTGGAGCGAGTCCGAATCGGACGCCGGCCGACCGGCCGGACCAAACGCGGCGCTCTCCGCAACGACTCTCGCGAATCATTCATATTTCCTACGAGTAGTTTCTTGTATTGCTAGATCATGGTAGTTTCAGTTGTTGGATTTCTAAGTGACTTTTAGAATTCTTCTTTTATTAGACTTCTTTTAAATTCGATTTTTGTTAAAATAGATTTTCTGAGCTTCTCTGTATATAATTTTAATAGATCATTTTCAGATAGGTAGTAGATTTTAAGGTTCTTTTGAAAAGTAGCAGTATTTCTTTAAGGTTAATCTCAACATTAATTTAGAACTTTGTCTTGTATGGTTTCTAGATCTTCATTTGTTAAGACTATTAGATGTAGCCATCCCAACATCTCATCTCCATCTTTGAGATCATGAAACACTGCTTGATCAGACTGGTTTCATTTGCGACTGTAATATCGTGACATGTACGTCTCTGCGGAGAGCGCCGCGCCGACTGCACTGGCGCTGCCTGAATGACACTCGATGTGGAATGCTCCCCGGCCATGTCTTGCTATCCTACTTCAATCAATGTGTGCACCCTGACTATGCACAAAGCTCGATGTAGCCGCTCCTTCCTTCGTTTCACCTTTTTAGATCGTCCAACTATATTATATCCAATTTTTAAACCGTAATCTTCATTTTATTTAATCTTTTCTTCTTCAGACTTTTTGATTTTATCTTCGTAATAGTTGTTATTTAATAAGTACGGTCTAAAAGTTGGATTTCTGTGACTAATAGAAAATGTTGCTTTAGCATGATTTCCGGACACTGTTCTGTATTTATTCCTATCTAAATTTTCTAACTTTCATTCGAAAATAATTTCACTTGGCACAACACTGTCCTGATAGATAAAATAGTTCTAGGTTCTAGATACTTGATTGCTTTTAGAGTTGCTTGACAAGTGTTTATAATCCTAATAACTTTCGTCTTACATAACATACAACAAAATAACACTTGCAAACTGACTTAACACGAAATACACCCGTGAAACTCATTGGCACATTTATCAAAATTACTAAATTTGTTGTGATGGCACTCCTAAAGAATTGGCTTCCATTAGCTGCGCACGAGATCAAAGGCATGATGGTGATCTTGAACCCTAAGCATATCCAACGATTGTTGATGTTCAAAAACCTTTTAAAATTTCTCAATATTGTGTAGCTTTTGTCATGGATTCGATGTCGTACTAAAGTGCTTCTTTAGAATAAACTGAGCTGGTGATAATTTGTACATTGAAGCATTTCTGAACAGGAACACCATCGCCGCGGAAAAAACGTAACAATTCAACGCCAACAAAAAAGAACGCAGCAGAAAAGAAGCAAATCTTACAGCAGCTTATAAGCCCAGCATCGGCGAACGACCACTCGAAGAAAATCACTATGGGGGAACTGATACAGATGTCGGAGAAAAGGACGCTAAGCACCGTGGAAAGTGCTCCTGCTTTTGTAGACTATGGAGGGGACAATAAAGAAACATCATTTGCTAGCGAAGCTTCAACGCCTTCTACCTCACCTTCAATGAGACACATATCTGATCCTAAATTAGAAAAGAAAGTCACATTTGCTAGACTACTTAATAAAGTATCAGCAGAAATGAGTTCTAGTTCAGACGTTGACATGGTGAATACTATAGCTATTCCAATGGCTGTGATAGCAGATAGAGGCATGAGAGCAAAAGCGTCGAGTACGCCACCGTCCCCGGGTGTCGAAGTCAGATCGCCTCACAGCACTTCCAGCAACCAAGGAAGCGATTCAATGTCCAGTCTTGATTTGACTTTGGCAAACGCAGCTTTGAAGAAGTATTCCAGGTACGACTCTTATAGGTGCGTATCAAAATTCTAAAAATATGTCTGCCTGGTTCTATCTTTACTCTTTCTTTCCTGTCGATAGGTAAGCTAATATTTTATAGAGTCGATAGATATCTTTATATATAGAATATATTTGTTGAGACAAGTAGTTATATGCAACATCTCATATGTCATGAATTATTTATGACCAAGCTTACTTCATACAAAAGATGAACAAGTTCATGGATACCTTGCCACTTCCAGTATTACATTCTTTGGAAAAATTAATCATTAAATTTCATCTTTTCAACTATTGCTTCGCTATTCATTAGTTCTATTTCGAATCTTAATATCATTTAGAACTTAGTGTTTTCCTTTATTTTTAACTTAGTGTTGATCATTTGAGTATAAAATAGATATTCATAGACTATTTTACTTCACAGACAACCAAAAATCTCAAGCGCAGACTCAATACTGGCGATGTTCCGGAATTTCTCGTCATCATCAGCAGCCATGGTGTCTCGCGCGTCGTCGGGCGGTGTGTCGGCTTCTAGCACTCCCTCAGCGTCATCACCACAAGATGACTCGGTCGATCCAGATGACATATCATGGGCGTCATCACATATTCCATCTCTGGCACCGGATTCGCCGGTGACGAGGCCACATAATACAATAGAAATTCAGGTAACGCCACAAGAATATTTTATATTTGAAATGTTATAATATAAAAAAAAACTTTTTTTTAAAATTCATTGTAAGTACTAGGCTAAGTTATAATTTGGTATTTTTAATGAGAATAAAAAGGAAATTAAATGTAATTAAATAAGCAACGTTTTCTTTAGGTTTTGGATCCACTCAGCGCACAGCGTTCGCAATCCGGCAGTAACTTACTACATCCGCCTTCAATCCTCCTAGAAGTCCCTAGTTCAATAAACAAATGCCTATCACCGATCCGGGAACTTCCAACGCCTTTACCAACCCCTCTTCCGACACCCTTACCAACTCCTCTACCCTCCCCTCGCATGCCTCGAGCCAACATGGACCCAGATACGAAAAGCGAATCAACAGTCACATGCATCTCGCCAAGCGAAGACGAGCTAGATGAGATAAAGTTTGAGACCAAACCCGAGAGGGCGTCTATTTCTGGATTAAGGTTAAAAGTAAGTTCACCAATTCAAATAAACACGTCTCCTAATCCTAAAAAATAATAATGGCATAAAATTATTAACATATTTTTATTTTCCAGCTACGACAGCCGGCAATAACAGGTATAAATACAGACACACCAACGCCCTCGACGCAAGTGACTGATTCGCCAAGTCCCAGCTTCACGCATAGCCAAGATTCTGAACGAGAAATGTCGTCACCATCACCTGCGCCACCAGCCTTGAGAGTCCCTGTTCTAACTATAGAACGACCTTCTCCAGGGTCACCGCCGCCTAGAAGAACACCACCGCATTTAGAATTCCAACCTCCACCTTTAATAACAGTTACTTACAACGCTAGCGAAGAATCTGATGAACCAATGTCTCCAAGACCCCCACCACCAAGCGGAAATATGTGTTACTTAAGCCCTTTCTCGATGTCTGCGAGAGGAGAAAGAGCGCCGTCAGAATCTAATTTATCCTCATCCGGATACAGTTCCATGGCTAGTCCAGGACCATCAAGATGTGGCTCTAGTAATCCTCTTTGCCCCTCAGAAATGGAAGATCCAGGTTCTGGTGGAGGACCCTCATGTTTTCAGTCCAGAAGACGGCCGTTGATGAAAACCAACTCCAGTCCAACTACTTCAAATGACGACGGCAAAGAACGCAGGCGAGGGCGGTCCGATTCCGAAACATTATCAGATGACCCATTACTAGAGTCGAATGATGAGGGAATAGGAACAGATGAGAGAGTAGATGATGTACCGACTAGCGCCAAGGAATTAGAAACTTTAGTGGTATTGAAAGAGACATTGGATGTACCTCAAACTACACTGTGTTCGCCTAGCGGAGTGACCAAATGTTCAATAGTAAAATGCATAAGTGTTGAAAGAGGTTTAGATGAGAAGGCTAGTTTGAGACCACCGTCATTAATAACAGAGTGTAGTAGACCATTGAGCCCAGTCAGTTCAAGAAGCGAAAGTCCTTTGAGTGACAAAACAGGTTTAGGTCGATTTTCTCCTCAGTTCTACGGTCGACAACTACCTTTTACGGATTCAGATGGGTTGTACGACTTTCCAAGCTCTGAATGTGTGAAAGGGAACAACTGTAAGACGGGGAATAATACACAGAAGAAAGCTGGTAGGAAGCGAGATAGGAGAACGACGAGGACTGCATCTCATGAAGTTACGGGAACTACCAAGTCCTCGTTGCCTCATATGCCGCATTCAATGCACAACTTGTTAGAGGTGATGAACATTCTGTAATAGTCAGTCAGGCCTCATCAGTCAACATATATTGGAGCATCGACGTAAAATTATTAAGGCACTAACACCTGGTTATAAGTCGTTGTCTCAAGGCTTCCTTTATTCTTTTTAGTCATACCGATTTAAATAACTAAGGTAATCACACACAACTGTCAAACATGGTAAAACTGTCAGCTTGTGACTATTAAGGCATTAAGGCCAAAGATTAGATTTAAGAAAAATTGCGGCCATACGTTAATCTTTCGGAGTCCAGTGCCCCCCCCCCCCCCCCTTTCTGCTTTTTTAATTGAAATGAAGAAAATGAAGCTTGTAGTGTTCATCGATGAACACTACAAGCTTCCGATCAGAGGATAATTGTAATAAACACCTAAGTAATACGGGTGTAAAACTAAAATAATGAACAAAATTCAACTGACTTGATTGTTTTCTAGTGCCTTCGACAATTTTCAGTGTCTAAAATTAAGTACCTACAATGTAAAAAAATAATGATCTGGAAAAACTCAACTTTTCCCAATCAAATTTTTGACTAAGATAATGCCAATCAAAATATACACTTACCACGGTGTATATGTTCGACAAGGTCCCCGGTTGTCGCGACGCCACGACCCGCGGTCGCAAGGGCGGCCGCCGTCGCTCGCGCTCACAGGCGCCGGCGCCAGCCTCCTCCTCATCATCAGAAGACTCCGTCTCCAACGCGTCCGTCGCGTCGATAGCTTCTGCCAGAGAGCTGCGGCTGCCTGACTTGGAAATGCAGGTATAAAAGACAGTATAATGACTACTCCATCGGTATATTCACCGGCGCATGTCAAACAGCTGTTTTCGCTATCGCCTCGTCATACTTAACTATTTATTAAACAAAGATGCTGCTTACCCATACCCTGGCTGTGAGAACCAACAAGTACTTTACTCCTAAGTACTTCGAAAGATACTTTAAGCCAGCAATGCAAACAGTCATAACGTAATAGCAATTATTAAACCACTAGCTCTCAGCCGCGGCTCCGCCCGCGTCAATGTCGTTCCTTCAGAAACAGTACTTTTTCCCGAGATAAAATGTACGCTATGTCCTTCTTCGAACCTAAGACAACGGGTATGCACAATTTTATGACAATCGGTTCAGTAGACAGGGCGTGAAGGCGTAACAAACAAATAAACGCATCAATAATATTAATTAGGATTAGGATAACAGATGCCTAAGAAGCCGAACCATATTAGAGCTTAAATACTGTAGTAAGTTCAGCTTCTATAGCAGGCCCTGGCTTTCGACGTATTACATCTAAGGATGCAAATTTTGGTAGGCCAGCCATCAGTCAATATTCAAAGCATCAATATAGTAAATGTTTTTCCTTAGATTCAAACATTTCAAATGTTACATAGCATAATGAAAATTCATAACCATTCCACTTCAACAACTTCAACCATTTGTTAAAAAAATATTTTAACATATAAGAAGGATTATTAAAATTTCAAAGATTCAGAGTGAAACGGCGTCTATATTGTCTACGCCCCTGACTTTATACAGCTTGAAAAATTTAACACCAGGGTAAAAAAATCAAAGATTGCGATTGACAGATGTTTGATATGCGCTAATAAATTCCGATGGGTACATGATTATTAAGGTGTAGTAAAGGTACTTGACTACAACTTATACGATTTATACGTTTACTTATTCATTATAATATTCTTGCAAGATTTAAATTTTTGACAATCTAATAAACACAAAATTTTGCTTATTGCACTTTTTTGTGATTTTTGTTGTAACGTTTGCTCTAAATATGTAATTTTAGAAAATATTTCTAAATATGTTACGTTACCTTTATATTTTAATTACCTATCAAGCTATTCTTACAAGCTACGAAAGTATTTTCCAGTTCCACCATAGGCTTCAAATCAAACCAAAAACCTTTTTTCATCGAAATATATACAATGTGTCCCGTCATCAGTGTCGGAACCTTAACTGGTATGAAGTACAGCAATATTTATCGATTAATTATTATTCTCCCCCTCTCATTATTATTTTTTCTCCTACTGGAGCAAAATGGCAGCCATTTAGTTTTTTTGGGAACCAACAAAAGCCTGTGCGGCTTTTGTATTAATGAAACTACTCATGTAACGGGGTCCTAGGTCCTAGGTCATAAACTCAAAATTAGTTTCATATGATAGCTAAAAATGTAGACAATAATTCGAAAGGAAAATGTTCTAATTTTTACTGAAAAAAAATAAACAGAAGTATATAAATACCTATTTAAAAAAATATTTCTTTGTCTATTTTTTCGGATTATTAGCTTTTTGTGAAAAACTAGGCCAATAACCTACTACTTTTATAATTTAAAATGGCAGAACATAATGTTTGTTAAATTAAAACACCTTAACATCTTAGCTCTCAATAAAATAGTTTAGAAGTTATAACAATTTGAATAACACCCTTTTAATTTTTTTACCTACAGTGGCAGTAGTGAAAAAAAAATGAAATGCATAAATTTGAGTTAGGAGAAAAAACAAATATGGTGGTTGATTTGTCAACAAAAAATGCCGTGTATTATACCACTAAAGGCTCCGACACTGATGAAGGGACACATTGTATAATTAGGTGTTTGTTTTTTTATGAACCTATAAATTATTTTTTTTACAATAGGGCAACCATGAACTTCCTGCGGAGTTATTCCCGAATCGATTCGACATTGGAACCTTCAAAAAGCTAGTCAATGTTTTATTAAAAGGTAACGACCCTGGTGATCGCTTGCCATCGGGTGACCATGCCGCTTGCTCGTTTGCCGTCGTATGTAATAAAAAAAAGAATCGGCTATTGGTGGAAATGGAAATACCTCTATTTTTTTATATAATAAGCAAACTATGTGTGCTTTCACCGCATCGCTGTAAGATACGCTTAGCTAGCACGGTGTTATTTCCAGCCTGAGCCGAGTCGGCTGAGAAAACCGCTTCGCCGGCAGAAGTGCCGTAGCTCCGAGGTGACTGTAGGCCGTGAATGACCTTCCGTACTTGCTCGTGTTCTCTTCTAGGCTGTTCTGGGTTAAGTCCTGTAGGGAGCGGTCTAGTTCTGGATTACGGCAACGAAAGGCCTAAGAAAAAGAAATGTTACTGCATTCCAAAATTTTCCATTACTCAAAGCATGGTCTATATCCGGACTTGAATAATAAGCTCTTAAACTTTCACGCTGCATATTTACTAAGTGCATTAACGGGAATTAGCTCACATACCAATTTTCTCCAGACGGATGATAGGGTCAACCAGTAACCACGGCCGGTGCAACCTGATCGAAACGTCTGGAGAAAATTTTTATGTGCGCGCGTTCCCGTTAATGCAATTAATAAATAAATAGCTCTTTCCTTTACCTAGGAAGGCCGATGACATAACATTTGACAGCTACGGTCATAAAAGTTTGAGTAATCCATCTACACACCGAGGCCACCGGCCCGCCGGCTCAACGGCTTCATTTTTATACAACCCTGCAAGCGGCTTGCGCCCGCGCCTGTAGTAGCGGCTTCGGTGTGTAGAGAGCTTAAAAAGACCCAGCAGCATAAAACTACTCTGCCACACTCTTCACTTGAAGTAGAAACTAGACCGATTCCTGTAGGCTTAGTTTACCGTTATAGGGTCACATACAATACAAAGTAACAAAATTATATATCTAAATGTCGAATGTTGAATGTTGAAAGAAACAATTCAAAACTGGCCATTTTACATTACGTCAATACACTCATCGACATGATTTTGAAAATACATATTGAATGTAACCCTTAGACCCCCCGCACACTGCAGATTTTTATCGGCCGATAGTTTAGTCGGGCTTTTAATCAGACGGTATGAAGATGTAAGGGTACCTAATAGAATATCAAAAAACATAACGCTTTTATTTAAAACTAGCTTTCGCCCGCGGCTCCGCCCGCGTCAATGTCGATTCCTCGGAATAGTACTTTTTCCCGGGATAAAAGGTATGTCCTATGTCCTTCTCCGCACTCCAGAGAACTTGTATGCAAAATTTCATGATGATCGGTTCAGTAGTTACGGCGTGAAAGCGTAACAAACAAACTCACTTTCGCATTTATAATATTAGTAAGGATGTTATAATAATGTTATAGTCATTCTAATTCTGACATTGCTCAGTAAGGTGTAATCGTTTCAGATATTTTAAATCTTAAGGTATAAAAAATCTTAAGGTATTTAGAATTCGGGTATTTTGGGATCGTACAGTCAGGGACAGAGATACCAAGCCCTGTATCTATATCTTGAATTTTCTCGTAAACTATAAAAAATATAAACGTGAAAATTTATATTAAGAAAGGCTTCATTAAAATCTTTGTGTATATATTTTTTATGTTATTATTATTTATAGTTTAAGAGAAAATTCAAGGTATGGATAGAGGGCCTGGTCAGGTATCTCTGTCGCTGACTGTACATTTTAAATAAAGGCGTTATGTTTTTTGAGTTTAAGATGTAAGCAAGTGCGCACATTACATCAGTTGCATCTGCATACTGATTGAGAGCCAGACTAAATCGGCCGATAGAAAGTCTAAAGTGTGCGGTGACTCTTATAGCTACATAAGTAGTACTGAATACATACTTCCTATACACATACCAAATACTTCCGAACATAAGATCATTTCCCTATATTTAATACCAGTTTGACCATCTGTTACCATCTGTTTGAAGAAGTTGTTTAGAAGGTAGAATAGGTATGTTAAAGCGCAAAATAGAGTAGGTAGAATGTTTTGGTATCTTAGAAATACTTGTCATGTAATGAATGTGTCTGAGCATATTGAATCCAAGTCTATGTATTCCACCATTTATGGTGAACAGTACATTACAATACATAGATATGTGTAGCTATATTTATATTATTTGTATTAAAGGATTGTATGGTTTGGTCATTAAATTAGAAAAAATATGGAAGCGTAACTCTCATACAACTAACGATTCAATATCCCATTTACGCAAAATCGCAACGAAAAACTTACGCACTCATAGACGAAGCTAGTTTGCGATTGGCCTCGACAAGGTCACGGGGCGGTGTCAACATATCTAATGAACGCTATAGTGTCAACATAGCAGAGGTATGTAGGCTAGCAGCTCGCTTCACTCGCCATGATAAGCTACTCTAGTGTTACTTTTGCGTCTTTCCTTGCGTTTCTTGCACCACTTTACTACACAAGAAGTAGTTTTTTTCTTAATTCGTTAAGATTTCGCCGATGTTCACAAATAATATGTCGTTAAATGCTTTTATCGACGCGTCCTTCCTTGACGGAGCGCGCAGCAGACTAGTTCACGAACAAATATACTTTTAACCCCCGCCCGCTTTGAACTACTTTGCGTGGTGTCAGTTTTTGAGCGCAATCTGCTTCTATAGATTTTCTAATTCAATGGATTTGAAGATGCGAAAGAACGTTGATGGCTTTTTTGAAATAGGCAGCTCCAAAGATTGATACTTGTCATTTTTTTGCCCGAGTTAACCAAATAAATAAAAAAGATTTGTTGTAAAATCCTTGGTTTTAAAAAAATGCGAATTCCTAATTGCAATATCAAATCGTTAATGTGACAGTACTTCATTAAAATTTAATCCGTGATTGTACTACAATACCTCAGTGAAATATAGATTTAAGTTGATAATTAGAAGGTAGTTATCATATAATGTAGGTACTTATTTAATAAGGCGATTTGTGATGGAATTTGTTATTAATACTTAGTAAAAGAAGTAAAAAAATATGCGCTGACACATTTTGTGTTGAAAAAAATCACATTAAACTACTGTTATAGACGCAGACAGGTCCTTTAGAAGCATGGTAATCATACCCATAGTTTTACTTCAAACTTCATAAATTTTATGTACCTATTAATGTACTTATTCCAGGACACGTCTTCCAAAATCTCGTCGAGTTTGGACCTCACAGAGGACGCGAAGAAGCCTGCGAAAGTGAACAAGTTAAGAACCATTAGTAACCAAATCAGGTACCTAACCTACCTATACCTTCTAAAGCTACCTACTCTAGTTTTTCAAAGTAAGATAAATAAATAAATATATACGGACAAATCACACAGATTGAGCTAGCTCCTAAGTTCGAGACTTGTGTTATGGGATTCTAACTCAACGATACTATATTTTATAACAAATACATATATGGATACACATCCAAGACCCAGGCCAATCTGAAAAAGATCATTTTCCATCTTGACCTGGCCGGGGATCGAACCCGGGCACGCTCGTGTCGCAGGCTGGCATGTTGACCGCTGCGCCACCGAATTAGTTATGGTGAAAGATTTCCACAAGGGCAAGGTTTGAACCGGCGACCTTAGATCTATGTACGACCCACGAGATAATAGATTATAGACGTGATAGTATATGTTATGTATCGATTATATTTCTTTACTTCTCACAGTATTTCTTATTTTCTTTATTAAATATATTTAATTCTTACAGGTTCCTCCGCCGCTTAGAGCGTAGTCTGAAAATGAAGGAAAGCTACCCAGCACTATCCGATGACGAAGGAGACGAATCCTCCAGCGTCACCTCGCCGCTTCTACAGGGCAGGAAGGACCTAGCCAGAGTGCCAAGTCACGCAATATCAGCACCTCTCCTAGGAGGCGTAAGACCCAAAATCACAAGGCAGAGGCGCTACGATAGGTCCCTTCTTGGGGAGGAAACGAGGACGTTGAACACAGCTGTTGGACATGACATATCCGATTGACGGTTCACCATCGAAGACTGGGAGTTGTAATCCAGTGAAGAGTGAAGGACTATGAAAATGATCCAGTCTTGTCACAAAATTATTCAAAGCCGTTGTCATACTTATATTAATTCTGTGCCGTTGTTATAAAAAAGTAATGATCTTCTTCGATTTATCGGTCCATGATATAAGGTAAAAGATCACAAAACTTTGTAACTAGCCAGTAAAATCGCATCTTCGCATTTACGAAACTTGCAGTGAATTTTGAGTGGTCATGTCGCCGATTAGTAACATTTTTACAAGATTCTAATCTAATGTGATATAAACTAAATAAAACACGAAAATGTAGAAAATGTTGATTTTGGATAGTAATGTTGTTTAGACGTAGGGTATGCATATAGTTGAGAGTTTCTTTTCTTTCAGTTGAACTTTTGATGTCTCGACTAAATACTTCTGTCATTATACTCGAGGTGTAAATATTTATCTTATAGCAATAACTTGTTTTTAGATATATCTTTTACTGTAGGTAGCTATGAATGTTGGTAGGTAAACATTAGGTCACACAACTCTATGAGTCCTAGGTAGGATAGGTTTAATTCATTCGTTTAGTTTAGAATGCATTACATTTCTTTTGCTCTATCCCTGTACTAAATATTTCCTGTTATATACTTATTTTAGTTTTGCCTTGTGTAGATTGTTTTATACTGTGTAAATATGCTTTATGTAAATATAATTAACGTATTGCTCAAATGCATATTTTGTGAAATCGTTTTTTGCGCACTTTTTGCTATTTTGTAAATAGATAAATTAAAAGATATCTAGTTTATAATTGTAAATACCGGGATAAGAGAGAAAAAATCGTTTTCGTGGATATGTCAAATAGTACTTATATGTACATAGTATAAGGTTTAAAATTTAAACAAAATGAAAGGCCCAAAAAAATCGGTATACCAAATGCACAATTACTACTTATATACAAGTGTATGTATGAGTATAAGCACGCGTATACATAAGATATTTATAGATACCTTAACAATATTATCTAACCTGACGCACCAATAGAATAGTTTCTGCAATATTATACTTAATTAATCCATACTTATATTAATCCTTATAACATTAATCAGGGTTATGTGTTATTTGTACGCATGTTTACCTTTTCCCAATTAATCCTTCGCTACCTTCCGCTTCACCAAAACATACATAGATATAAATAAAACACTCCTTACCCACTCTGCAAATTTATCAGGAAATTTCTCTGTTTCAGTGTCATTGTTTAAAATGACATAAGTAGTATCAATATTTATCCCATAGAAAATTAGATATCGTAGTTAGTAAACAAAACTACTTAGCAACCTATAACAAGATATTTAGTTTAGAGAAAAAGATACTCAAGTAGTATAGGACCATAATTTAAAAAGAAAGACATTACTGTACTCCCAAATCGTCGTAATATTAGTCTCCACTCGACTTGCCTTATTTAGCGTGTCCCATACGTAGTCTCTTAGCTAGAAGCTTAAATGTAACAGTTTCAGCAATAATTTTATGTGATTGACTGTTCAAAGACTGACGTTAACTTTGTGTGCACGAACCAATTTTGCTTCTGTGTCTCTTTCGTACTATGTGTAATTAAGTCAATGTTTTTGTGTCTAAATGTTTCGTTGTTGTGCGTAATTGTCAGTTTTGTACATACATACATTTAGTAATTTTCCGAAATGTTTAATTTTGTACAGTGACTTCAACATTAAGTTCATGAATCTTTACAATTACGTGTGTTCCAAGAAATATAATATTTACGCTATCTAAACCGTTATTTCTAAATAAATCCGCGTCTCTTTTAAAACTATACTTTTAAAAAAGTTATCTCATGTCATGACACTGAACAACTTGCTGAAATCTTTTGCTAAAGCCAATCAGCAAATCGCACTTTTAAAATATTTTGGGTAATGATGTTGAGTGTCATAAAGTAAAACTATCGAACCAGGCCAGTAAGGCAATCCATAAGCCAGGAATTTCTAGTAGCTGTAACTGGCTTGATGTCTCCATTTACACGAGGCCAATCGACTGGCGTATTAGTACCAGGCGAAGCGGCAGGCGATCTAATAAATTATTAATTGAACAGACATAACAACTAACTGCAACTAATACACACAATTAGCGATGCCATCTCTAAAAAACAAATAGACGGAAAGCCGGACTTTTGAGTCCCAAAGCGGGACATTAAGAAAAATTAAGGACTTTTGACAATAATATCGAAAAAAAGAATATTTAAAAACTGGACTTTATGTGAGCTTGCGTTTAGTTGCGCGAGTCAGTCAATCTCGTCTCGCTCGCTCGTCGCTACCGACGAAGTGATTGAATTGAACGATAGTATAAAAAACTAACAAAGACGGGCCGGACAAAAGGCCAAAAAGCCTAACACTGTCCGGCTTTTTCCGGACGTATCGCTACGCACAATTATCACCAAACTACTGCTGGCTTACTAGTCTAGCTCGGCCACTGGCCTCGTGTAATAGGCACATTAGATATGTCAAGTAACCAGCCTGTATTTAACATATTTATCTCCTGCCACTCTATAGGGAGTATTATACCACCCTGAATATCGGATCCGATGAGGCGGACGCCGCTATACGTTAGACATGATACGAGACATCGCCGCGCCGTTAAACGCCCGGTGAAAGTAGCGAAAGCTCAATTGGAGCTAGCTACATAGCCCGTCATAAAAAAAAGAGATATCGCCAATCGTATCGCACGTATTGTGGCGTCCCTCTCATCAGTGGCTGTATTTAGGATGGTTTAATATAGGCGCTTATGTCGTATTCATTGCTTAAGGCGTCGATGTAAAATAGTGTAACTTGGTAAAATTAAAAATAATGGCCTGTTCATTGAGACTGATTTTCTAAAACTTAACTCTTAAAATGTTGCTGTTCTGTTTCTCGCTCGATCGATGTACCGCATTTTTGTCTCACATGTTTTCAGTAATATTACTTCATGCCTATAAGTTAGGCAAAAAGGGCTATAGAGCAAGAAAGTCGATAGGTGCTTACTATAAATTTAAACAACTTTGAGTCCAAGATCAAACGTGAAACGAGAAAACCTGTTGTTCCATAAATTTTTCTTCACTGGGTATTATAAAACAATGTATGCAACAGTCAAAGAGATATATTGGAAACAGTGAATTTTTTTTACATTATTTCACGGTTGATCTCTTAGTCAAAGTGATTTGTATTGATACGTACAAAAACCTCTTTATTTGAAATAATAGACCTTGTGATGTGCCGGAGAGAAATTATCTGTTCTCATGAATTCCTTCTCATGGAAATTTCCAATAATTCTCGAGAATTTATT
This sequence comes from Elegia similella, assembly GCA_947532085.1. Lineage (NCBI taxonomy): Eukaryota > Metazoa > Arthropoda > Insecta > Lepidoptera > Pyralidae > Elegia > Elegia similella. Next base: position 3,312,752 of record OX383939.1, read on the forward strand.
AATAATTCCCGCACTTGAGAGAAAGAAAAAGAAATTCTCGGGAAAAATTTCCGACACGTTCTTACCGTTCTCGAAAATTTCGAACACGGCATAACACTAAATAGACCCTTTGCGTCTAACTATATACATATAATAAGTAATGAGCATAGTAGGAGCATAGTGATCCTACTTATAGGACTAGGTACTTATATTTTTAATTTAGCCAATATATTGTTACTACAAGGGTAAAAAGTCGTACCCCACTGTTCAACTGAGAATAGGATTGTCAGCGGCCATTCTTTATTGCATTTCTTGTCATTTTCTTTAAATCTGTAAAGGATGACGATACAAAATGGTTGCCTGTAAATCCCATAGATTAAAAAAATGGCGGTAAATCCTATATCTATTTTAAGCAAAGAATATATACGGGAACACATTACATGAAAGTTTTAAAGCATTCATAATAAATAAAGACCACGCCCCTGAATGATGTAACTACTTTTGCTTGAATAAAAAAATGCCATGATTTATACAAGGTCCATGTACGAGTTTAGGGCTGGGTCTCATAGGTCAAAGAAATGCTTTAGTAGCCAATTTTAAGAAATCGACACTTGTTTTTCTGTTTTCATACAAAATAATTTTAAAATCGATAAATCAGCTGCTTTGATTGTCAACGTCACAGCAAAAAGTTGTTGCTTTTTTCGTCTGTTTTTCTAAATATTCAGCCGGATATCTCGAAAATTAGAGTCGATTTTTTTTTTATTTTGCTTCTATAGCATTTTTCTAGCTTATAAGTGGCAGCCCTTAAAATAGTTATTTGCACTTAATTTAAATTGACCTTTTATACATAACTAAATATATCTATCAACATAGTGATACTAGTAGGAGCATCGTGAGAGCACACAATCTAAGATAAGCAATATATGTAAACTGTAACATTAGGGAGTGTAAATTAACGACAAACCGAGAAACATACTACACTAATAAAATCTGCTTCAGTCACCTAATAAACTTCGATTGGTTTCAGTCTTATTGCATAATGGTGTCTGAACTAACGCGTGGACTTACACCTTTTTTCTACTTCTTTTTAATAAATATATTTCAGTTTTGCATCTTAAATGCTTTAAATTCTCAAAAATTATAGTAACCGTTTTATAATTGGTCGATCGTCTTCAAAGGAATTCTAGAATGCCATCTAAATTGTCTGAATTAGTCGACGTTTTTAACTTAAATGAGTGGAACGTTTACTTTAGTATCTAGTAAATGTGTTCTCGCGTTATATTTTAAAAGATACTACTGTGATTGAAGTGTGCGGCTCAACATTATATACACAGATGTTTCATGTACCTACTCCTGAAAATGTTTTTGTTACAGTACATGCGCGATTATAATTGATTTGATTTAATAACTGTATCAAAATGATCATAGTAGTCTGTCCGTTCATATGGTCCGGTGCTTTCGCTTTGACAAGGCGACGCCGGCAGTCGCCTTTAGCGGGTGCCGACACTTCTTATAACAGTCTTTTGTCGGCTGCATAAATAAAAGTGTTTCTTCGTCCTTGGGAAGATACTAAGGCAGATCTTGGCAATTTGTTTAATTTTTCATGTTTTGTACTAATAAAAAATATTAATTATAATAAAAAAATATTTTCCGAAAATAAAAATATTTTATTCTTTTTATTTACTTCCCAATATCTCTTCTGTGTGTACTGCAAACCATTTGGCCGGACAGACTACATCTACCCGTAACAGGAATAAGTGCAGTCTTCGCGTAGTATGACTTGCTCACGGAGGGGTATCTACCATCACCTTATAACTTTTAAATCTCTTTCTTTAAATCAGAGCGTGTCTTCGGTCTCAGCTGGAATGCCCCGGAGACCGGTGTCCGCTAAACCCCCCCCTGCCCTTTTCGATTCCTTTCAACTCGAGCGCCTTCTAAACATTTAGTTCACCGTTAACAAAAAATATATTTCTGAAAATCTTAGACAGTTTGTTTGCAAGGTACAGCAAACAAGGTATTTATTTCTCTTACGTCTGACCTTATTCTTAATAAATTATTTCATCGTACTTTTTATAAAACATTAGATAAGTTTGTAACATTGGAACTTTATGTCTCAATGTGTCTCAATCCCAATGTTATAAATCATATAAAGGTCGGTAGAATAAAATCGCAATAATAGCATATTCTTTTAAGATTAAATACTTACATAAAGTTATTTCAGATCACCCTCTTGCTTTTAAACTCAATCATAGGACCATCGACGTAGTTAGATCACGTATGTATAAGTGCACCTTTATAATAAGCTAATGAGAGTAATGAGAAATGTTGGACTCTTGACTTGAATGGTGTTCAGTGGTTCTCTGTTTTGTCTATTTGTATGTTTTTGTTGTACATGATGTTTAATTGATATTTCAAAATGTATTTGCACAAAATGTCGTAAACTTTTTAACCTATTTCAAAAAGGAGGAGGTTATCTATTTGGTTTCATAGTTTTTAATGTTTCATCATCATCATAGTTAATGTTTATTGCCTCATAACTCTGTCATTAACGATTTAAAAAAATGTTTTTTTTTTTGAACGAATTTGCTTTCAAGTTCAGTAGTTTGACTGAAGTCGGTTTTTTATATGAAAGATTATTTAACATGCCATCATCAAAATGTAAGAGAAACGCTCTTGTCGGTAGAGCTCCATCTTACTCTATTCTCTGCCTTCTGCTCTTCAAATCCTAGTACGAAAACACTTTTTCCTTTATATATTTAAAGTAACTGTGTCTAGGCTTTCCTCACCCTCTTCTTCCTTCTATAATAGTTTTCATAAACTGATCGTGTCGCGACAAGTGCCCTCTCATATTACCTCTTCGGTTTTTCATTACTTTTTCTCCTACTATAATTACATGAAACCTTATCATTATTACGTAACTAAAAACTTAAAACTTTTTTTTCAGTAGTTTATTAATTATTAGTCTGTATCAAAAATGCAGCAAGATCTAGCGTTGATTGTAATTTGTCAAAAAACTGTTAGCCTAGCTGTTCAATACCTAAATATGATATTTCTTTATAATAATCGACATAAAAAGATCCTGAAAAAAATTATTTTATACTGAACTAGCTGTCCCGGCGAACTTCGTTTCACATTTTGTCGTTTAAGTTTCATTTATTTTTTTCATTTCCCGCGCAACCTTCTTAATTTTTTTTTTTCTTCTCTCTGTCCCTCAAACTTCATTGAGAAGCTTATTTTAGCCAATGTCTAGTTATTTTTTTAGTTATTCTTGCTTGTATGTATCAACGAAATGATGCTGTAATTCATTTCGCTGATTTCGGAGCCCCTGGCAACAATTCCCACGAATCCACTGGCTTGATCATATACGATGCAGTAAGGCGAGCAAACACCAGCCCGCTAAATAAATCTCACTACAGCCGCACCATGACACTTTATTTTAGTTATTCCACATATTTTTCATAAACATGGGCATTTATAACACCAAATTACACCGACTTCACATTATAAATTTTGCAAAATAATCCAAAACAAAAACCGTGCAGTCCGTAGAAATTCCCGCCAAGAACTCTTCTTAATATTTTCTTTCACAAGAACCTTTTTTTTTTTTTTTGATTATGGCTTTCACGCGTTACGTATTTAGCCAGTATCAAGTATAAATGAGTTTTCCCGCGCTTTTTCTAAGTCTTGTTATCAATGAAACAATGGTGTAGTTCATTTCATTAATTCTACGGAGCCCCTGGCGACAATTCCCACGAATCCACTGGCTTGATCACAGACGCAACGAGGCGAGGCGGTCCACCAGCCCGCTAAGTAAATCTCACTACAGCCGCACTGTGACAGTTTATTTCAGTTATTCCACACATTGTTCATAAACATGGGCATTTATAACACCAAATTACGCCGATTTCACATTATAAAGTCCACTAGAAACAATTTACAAAACAATCCAAAACACAACTCCCATAAGAACCTTCTCTTGAGGAAAAAAAACGACAAAAAAGGAATTAACCCAAATCGGACCAGCCGTTCACACATGATGCCGTGTCCAAGGGAATTATCAATATAATATAATCAAGGGATTATTTTTATATAGTTATATATGTGTCGCAGGCATATTGTATGATTCCGCGTTTAACAAACGGCGTCGTCTTTTTACAAACGCTCGCTTTTTTGGTATATGCCGAAGGCAAATTGAGAACTCGTTCAATTGTAAACATTTCAACTTTGATGGTTATAGTAGGGTGACTATCATAAAACATAAATTGGACAAATCACTTTATTTCAGCAATCACGTAGCTAGGTATTCATGTAGGAATAACTTAAAATACATGTTTAGGCACTTAAGTAATTTAAATAGAACTAAATACTTCAATTTGCCGCGTTATTTTGTAAACGGCGATTGAATTGTCTATCAAATATTAAGGCATATTATATACTGACAAGGCAATTCACAATTTGCCTTCGGCATATCCCAAAAGAGCGAGCGTTTGTGAACAGACGACGCCGTTTGTAAAACGCGATATCATACAGTTTGCCTGCGACATATGCATTACTAAGCTATTCAATTTTCTGCTTCAAACATAATTAGGTAACACAGGTTAAAAATGTTATAGGTATACCTAAAAAATAAAAAGATGTTTATTGGGTACAAGGTAGACATTTACACAAGTTTTAGGAACCTCCTTTTAAGCAACAATGTGCTAGGTTGGCCCAAAGAATTATTTTTCCGTACCCAAAGAGTAAAAACGGGACTTTATTACTACGCCTCTGTTGTCCGTCCGTCCACTATTGAACCGTAGAGCCGTGAAATTTTCACGGCATGTGTATATCTATGCCACTATAACAACAAATAAACAAAAACAAAATTAAATTAAAAATATGGGGCGCGCATTAGAAACCTGTTTTTGAGCGTTTTCGGTTAGTTACTAGGCGATCCAGCGATTATTGCCTAGTAACTAGGTGAGCGCGGGCCGCGGTCTGCGGAGGCGGGAGGGGTTGTCATTAGCAAAGCTAACACGACCGTGTCGTAGTTCTTCCTAGAAGTAAAATTAAGTTTTGTGCAAATATATTTACTTGTCTAATATTGTTAACATTTGTCGACCGTTTCTTAACTTTTTTTCTTCGCGGCGTATAGAGGAATGTAAATATGTTTTACACTATACGCGTATTGTTAAGATGTATATTCATTATTATTAACATCTTATTCACAAACAATGTAAAGAATAAATAAAGATTTTGCTTGTTGCCAACTCTTTTATTTAAATTTTCATGGAGCGAAAAACACGTAGAAGCCACCTCGAACTACCGATTTTGCGCCACGAAAGGTGTGACGCGCCGCGGGAGACTATTTCAACCCTTTCACCGCGAGATTTTATATCAGTTGTGCTTCCAGCGCGAAGCATGGTGAATCGAAAATAAATACCTACAACAAATACGAATGTGCAACACTGTTGCATATCCGTATTTATCGCACACATGTTGCACAATTCTTTTGTTTTTTTTAATTAATACTTATTTATTCATCAAAAACAGTTTCATAGACTCAATAATAATATTACAATTGAACCAATATATATATATATATTTATAATAAAAAAAAAACAGAAAAACAATATAAGCTAATCAAAAATGCCACCGCGAATTGTTTTTGAATTCTTTTTTTTTATGTGTCATCTGAAAATCAAAAGTTATATGATAGTCTGGGAGAAAAGAAAAAATTTAGAATGTACTCGTACTCCTTATTATGTGCGATAAATCTTCCTGCGTAGAACCTAAAAGCCGAACGAGAGAATGGGCGTAAATCTGAGGAATCATGTTAATAGGCGATGCGGCTAGCACCCATCACTATTTTGATTCCGTTTTCATCATAATATGTATGTGTCTCATCTTAAAAGGCACGGGTACATACACAAAGGTACAACTGCGACTATAACCACAGGCATAGAGCTTCATACAAGCGAAGTAATAGGCTAGTTTCCTAAAAAAAATATAATTAGTCCGTCAGTTAGATATTCAAAAAATATTGGACACGTATTTTTTCTTTTGTCGATTAAACAAAAAATTATTAAGATATAGCCCTTTGAAGTTCCGTGTGATGTCATAGTTTGCTACAATTTTTAGCAAACTTTGACGTCACGAGCCCCCACTCCTGAACTTTGACGCGCATTATCTTTATAATTTATTGTTTATTTGACAAAAGAAAAAATACGTGTCCAATATTTTTTGGTTATCTAACTGACGGACTAATTGTTATGTTATTATTACGACCCAGGAAACTAGCCTATTGTAGGCCTGTCTCACTCCCTGTGTCGGTCACTCCTCGTGTGGGTATCGAAAACATATCATTACTTCAAAGCGGCAACACCGGGCGAATCCGGTAGGAACGACACGCCTTTGGCCACATATGTTCACCGACTTCATCTAATTATGAATCATTTGTTCAGAGCAATAAAAATGAAATTCACTTGCAATGGATTCTGTAGCTATCTAAACGAAAAGGAGTTGTGTTCTGATGCGAGCTAAATTATCCCGTATCGCTAACTACATTGACTTGATATTTCATTGAACACCTTTGCAGAGTGCGAGTTCTGTACGTTAGTAGTATTTATTCTGAGTTAATAGTTATGCCTAAAACTATTACATATGAAAGTTTACATACGTGCACACGGTAACAGGCTAGTTTCCTAAAAAAATATAATTAGTCCGTCAGTTAGATATTCAAAAAATATTGGGCACGTATTTTTTTCTTTTGTCGATTAAACAAAAAATGATAAAGATATAGCCCTTTGATGTTCCGTGTGACGTCATAGTTTGCTACAATTTTTAGCAAACTTTGACGTCACAAGCCCCCACTCCTGAACTTTGACGCGCTTTATCTTTATTATTTATTGTTTATTTGACAAAAGAAAAAATACGTGTCATATATTTTGATTATCTAACTGACGGACTAATTGTTATGTTATTATTACGACCCAGGAAACTAGCCTTAAGAATCAGGGTTAGCACCGCAGAGTGAAATAATTATTAACGTACGTATTAAAGATGTCGCGTAACGTGCGACTAGCAACAGTCGCAGCTAACCCTGTTTTATAAAGCTATCAAACACCCGAGAACGGGGGAGAGGTGCGGGGACGCCATATTGCAGGGGACGCTGCGAGTTTTCGTTCCGTACATTAATATTTATATTAATTCTGTGCTAAAACAAAAAGAAAACTACAAAAATCATAACGTGATGTCTTTTATTTAGATCATAAGAAAGATATGCATTCGTAAAATTATAAAAAATAATAAATTGTGTATTCACGTGAGATTATGTACATATCTATTTTGCTAAAAATATGTACAAAAAATAATATTGCTGTCTACTGGTTGAGTATTGGAGATACAAAACATTGAATCAATGTATAGCTAGATCATTTAACTTGAGTTTTGTCATATACGGGGACTTCAAACAAGAAAACTCGCGTATTCCCACATACCGAGTTATATGGTAATGGTAAAAAATAATATGTATAAAATAATGTAAATTGGACTTAGAATCTTTTTATGATGTTTCCGTTGACGTTTTGAATGGAAACATATAATATACAGCGTGATTTTGAACCCCCTAGCTATATTGAAATCTGGGAATCAGAATCCCTAATGGAACACAGAATGGCAAGAAAAAAGGTAATAAGCGAAAAAAAAAATTGGACCTTCCATAGAAACTCGTCCAGCTGAACGGCGACTTTGTATGGAAAACCCTAATTTTTGTTTTCGATTTTCAGCTTTTTTTCTTGCAATTCTATAATTCATTAGGGCTTCTGATTCTGAGATTCCAATATAGGAGGTTCAAAATCACGTTGTATAGGTAATAATAATGTTCAGCTAAGTCCCGTGTATAAATATAAATATGAGATTAAAACGCGAAAGTTAAAAAAAATATTGAAATATGCGATTTCTCTTAATGCTCAAAAATTTCCAAATATTTATTAGTTTGCGAAAAAAACAGCGCGGATTATACCTACTAGCTAGTTCCCAGTCAGCTTTCTTTATTCGCGTGTACGAGCGCGCGCTTTCCGATAATAGTACACTCTTTCGATTTATTACTCGATGTTTTGTTAAGGGCCCGTACTACCTCACACTGCTTTGCATGATTGACTGTTATATCAATAATAATTAAATACTCAAGTTGAAATAAAAATGCAGCAAAGTTCAGGACTAACTCTGGTAACTATATGACTCAAAAACACGATTGCGTTAAATTTTCTCGATAGAAAAAAATTGCAAAGTTGCCAACAAATCACGTCTAATTTACTCGGTATATAGCATTATTCACTAAATACATTAAAATTAACCTTGAAACTTTTGATTATTATTGCATTACAGATAAGGCAGCCATCATATGTTTTTCTTTTTCGAATAACCCTTGAAAATTCCTAAAAAACTAAAATATCCACAGTAGCCAACGCGTTTAGACCATCCGCGTTTGTATCGCCACGCCACCTGGCATATGGCGGGCTCTTAAATGTACTTCGCTAGTTCCGATCACTGTTGATGAAAATACTTGAAATAAGAGATAAATAGAAATAGATTTTATTTAAAATTTATTGATTGACAAAACTATATCACTGATTGAGAACACTAATTCAATTCTTTATCTCCAATTAAACTCAATATTAAGTACTTACAAAAATGTTTAAATTTCCAATTGTGACAATATGATTAATCATAAATTAAGCAATAAATAGTTCAATAAATACGTATCTTACTATATCTAACGTGAATAACTCTAGTTTTACGAGTCTAGTATTACAAATTGTATACAACCAGAATTAAGATTTTGGAAAAATATATTCGAAAAGTAACGCGTTATTAAATAAGTATTTACAATTGCAATTGCTTATACGAAATATGGCAGATAAATTATTTAAACAAGTATTTTAAACATTTAAAACTATTTTAAGTGAGGATACCAGAAAATCGCTTTTATTACAGAAAATCGCCTTTATAAAAAATTTACATTCATTGTTTGGGAGGATTATTGCAACGCTTCACTTATAAGACTAGTGCTGTAAAAAAACTCGAGTCCGGGAGTCTAAATATTCTAACTCGACTGTGAATCACAAGACTCGACTCATAAATAGAGACTCCAATGCTCGATGTGTTAGTTTACTCAAGCTCCCGTAATAGACTCGAGTTCGATATAGATGCTCGAGTCTGATTATGGACTGAGTCGCACCGAGTCTGGTAAGTAGCTATTAAGGGTGGTGTGAAATGTAGTTATTTGTCCTACTACTACTACCTATCAATTATATCAAATAAACTTTTGAATTAATGTAATGCTTTGTATAACTTGTTGTACAGGAGAGTTTTTCTTTTTTTTTTGTTTATATAAATAAATAAATATATACGGACAAATCACACAGATTGAGCTAGCCCCAAAGTAAGTTCGAGACTTGTGTTATGGGATACTAACTCAACGATACTATATTTTAAAACAAATACATATATAGATACTCATCCAAGACCCAGGACAATCTGAAATAGATCATTTTCCATCTTGACCTGGCTGGGGATCGAACCCGGTCACTTCGTGTCGCAGGCTGGCGTGTTGACCGCTGCGCCACGGAGAGTTTGTTGCGTAGAAGTTGTTTTAAGTTTGGTATTCGAACTCTGTGAGTTGATTCTGCAACTCAAGTTCTTAGTCGACTCGAGCCCGTGCTCTGACGACTCGTGCTCGAGTCGACTCTGATTTAAAAATATCTTAGTCTAATTATGCAAAATTAGTCAAGTTTTTCAAATATAGACTCGAGTTTTTTACAACGCTATATAAGACGGGGCGCCTGTTATAGTGAGTTCTGGTTTTAAAAATTGACAACTAATCGAGCCATTTATCGAGATAATATCAGACTATGGCTGCATGCGCGCCAACCGTATTAACATGTGCGCCCTGTGGCCTTTTGTGTCTATGCACGCACAACGCCCAAATTGGTCCGCAAATCCATCGTTATGAGAATATAACCAAACTTTTTGGAAAACTCTGCGAATTTTCTCTTATGTATGTCAATTTAGCCCTGTAGTTATTTAAATAGTTACAATGTTTTGCTAGACTACATAAAGAGATCACACTTTAATTAAACTATCCGAAATATTCGAGTCCCTACACACACTAACCTACCCTAAGCTAACTGTACAAAAACCTACAGCACGATAAATACAGTATTAACTTTATACAATATTTATATAACGGGTGGCGCAAAAGTAAAGACCCTATTTGGTTCAGCTATAACATTTTTTCTAAATTAGAAAACTAGATTTAGGTTTTTTTAAATGTATATTTGTGCCATTAAATTTCGTACCATTAGGATTTAAAGATGATGTCTTTTAAATGGTGACCTCCAGAGTTGATACACATTTGAGCCCTATTTATGACATTTTGCATAACTTGCCGTAACACTTCCTGCGATATGTTCGTTATTTCTTGACGAATGTTTTCTTTTAGAGCTGCGAGAGTCTGTGGCTTGTTCACATACACCCGAGATTTCAAAAAACCCCAAAGAAAGAAGTCTGGACTGGTCAGATCGGGCAATCGGTGCCGGACGGTGGTGAAATCGTCGACGAAATTCACGTTGTGTTCTTATCACTGATGAATTATTCCGTAAGAACATTGACACAATTATTCCACGTTCTTGGGGAGTAAAACGGTCCATGTTTATTTTCAGTGTATTTTACATTTGTTCACTACACAATTTTCAAAAACAGAATGACAGAAAATGTCATATAAAAAAAATAAAAGTATTTTCTTTAGTGCCAGTACTTTTGCGCCACCCAGTTGTAATTTCCTCCTCGCGTTATTACAGTACTAGCTTTCGCCCGCGGCTCCGCCCGCGTCAATGTCGATCCCTCGGAAACAGTACTTTTTCCCGGGATATAATGTACCCTATGTGCTTCTCCGTACTCCAGAGAACTTGTATGCAAAATTTCATGATGATCGGTTCAGTAGTTACGGCGTGAAAGCGTAACAAACAAACAAACTCACTTTCGCATTTATAATATTAGTAAGGATAAGGATTATGTCACGAACGCGCGAACATGAACGCACATTGTCTGTGTGCGAAGTTCTCACACAAGTTTGACCAAACACACTGTATACAACATAAACAGTATGTTTTGTCGTGAACTAGCGACATGATAAAACATCGAATATTAACAAATTATGTAACTATTTGTCGCTAGTTCGCGACCAAACACACTGTACACCACATATACAGTGTGTTTGGTCGTGAACTAGCGACAGTTCATATTCGCGTTCTCAGTATCAATGCAAACAACTTTTGTTTAGTGCCAAAGGCTAAAAACGAATAAAATAAATCATCATCATCATTTCGTGCAGGTGACACGGTCAATCGACCATGCACACCCTGGTGTCAGAGTTCTTCGGAACCGCCTCTCGACCTCTGACGTGGTTAAAATAAATAGAGTGTCCCATAGGAAATTGAGTACCTCCTGTTTGTTTCTTTTGTTTGATTTTCGTGTAAGTGGCCAATACTGGTGTCAGATTTTTCAAGCTACCTAAGGGTATCTGACATAGCTTAACGACTGCCATCAAAGATGACAACAGCCGGGATCACCGGCTAACGTGTCTTCCGAAGCATGGAGCACGAGATAATTTTATGCCACTTGCGGTCACTCATCACAATCGGGGCTACGCCCAGGGTTGCTTATCATGCGTAAGCGATTTCAATGCTCACGACCACTACGCCATCGGGCTCCTCTGAGTACCTCCTGAATCATAAATTCATAATATATGGAGCAGCCATGATTTTTTTCTTATTTCAGGCTTGTATCACCGTATTCTACGGAATAAATTAATCTATCTATCTATCTTGACCACAGAACAAATGTTGTTTGTTTTTGATGCTGCGAACGTGCATTTAAATTATCGCTAAGTCCAGACCAAACACACTGTATATTTATATGATAATTTTAATTTAACTAAATTACAATAATCTAATGCCCACCGAACTAAACGTGGTCTTCAGGTCTTATAGACCTGGGCTCTGTCTACCCCGCAAGGGAAACAGACATGATAGTATGTATGTACAATCACCTTTTAAATTAAACTTTAACCACAGCCACACCGTAAATTGACCAGCAATATACTACTTAAACTTTCGAAAATACCACATGACATAAATGGTGTCCTAAAATTTACGCAAAATTTGAGTTAAATAGAAAACGTAATTCTTTCTAATCTACTTATGGAATAACACACAACAGGTAAATGGCCATCTTGGTTTCGGAGGCACACCTTCTCTCGATTATTTGCTTCGATCAAATATAATGGTAGATACACGATTCGCGCTCGAAAAGTGGCACCGGCAAAACAGCGCTCTAATCGAGTTTCGGAGCTGTTTTGTCCACAGTTTCAATAAACCGCGCTAGCACTCACACGTCTCGCGATGACGAAGGTACAGTGAAAAGATGCAAAAACTAGCAAAAACTACGCACCAAAAGTGAAAAAAGAAAAGATGGAGTTATACTTTCAATATGTACCGTTTTTGGGTGTTGTTTGTAAGTATGCATGATGTTTTGGCTCGGGGACATTATTAAGGCTTCATTTTGTATGAGGCTGTGTATCTACCATTATATTTGATGGAAGATTATTTGGCATAAATGTGCATTTTGCATGTAGTCCATTGAAAAGTTGATTTATTAATTCAAATTGTGCGTAAATTTTCAGGCACCCGTTACAAGTTGCCATTTAACGTGTTAAAAGTGGTCATTGACCTCTATTTGTGTCCATGTCGCCACGTAGATATCCCACCATAAAGTGTTTTATCTTAGCAGTCACGATAAAAAAAAGTTCAATCAAGAATTGTACTTTTTAAAGTGTTTTATATCTTACTTATACATTGACTTCTATGTTACTTCTTGCAGTTGCAGGAAAAATACTGTTTAATTGAAGGAAAAACATTTACGAAGCGACTAAAAATACATGCGTGACACTTATGGGTCAATGTCCGCTAACAACACGACAACAGGCAAATAGCATAATACATTATTATACGGATTTCACATGTTCGAATAAATTTTACGTAACAAAACAACATTGAACCGAAATGTTCTCGTATTATTAAAAATCACAGAAAATATAAATCTAAACTAAACAGTTTGAGTTTGTGAACCCACAAAAATAAATAAAACAAATTATTACACATACCATTGATATAACAGATCACTAATAATTTAAAGATTCTTAAGCCAATTAGGCATTCCCTACGACGCGATTCTGAACGGGACTTAGCACGAACCTTTTTATTATTTGTTTCCATTGACGTTTCAATGCAGTTACATCCATCGTGGTCGCAACGAGACTCAATCCAGTCTCGTAAACGGAAACAAAAAATAAAAAGGTTCGTGCTAAGTCCCGTTTATATACATAATTATGTGTTTAAACCACGAAAGTTTAAAAAAGAATGACTCGATTCTGTACAAAGAGATCCCGACGACTGCGAATAATTTACAATACAAACAAAATACAATACAAACCATCCCTAAAACATGCCATCATGAATACCAATCGGTACTAAAACCGCCAAGAAAATGGCGAAGTTCCTCAAAACCAACCTCCAATCATCCGGCACCGCATACGGCAATATCACACCGGTCAACTTATGTATCTCATGCGCCGCACATATAAAAATATACGAAGTCAATATCAAATTCAATATCGGCGCGCTCGGTATCAACACTAAGACGCCATGCGTATCCGCCGCCAGCCAAATATGCGACTGACTCGCGAACAACTCTAAAGTTATAGTTCCGAACCACGCGAACATCGTCGAATGTCGCATGCGGAGCGCGCCGGAAACGTTCCTTAATATGATGTAGCTTACGATGGGTAAGAAGGCGACGTAGCTGTGTATCTCGTTGCAGTCGACGATGTTGGTGCAGAGGAAGGTGAACGTGACGTAGCTGCCGATGCCGATGAAGGCGAGGAGGGTGGCGCTGAGAGATACGCCGGGCGTGAACAGGTTGCTGTGGTTGTTGTCGTCTAACAGGTTGTAGCGCTGGGCTAGGAGGTACGCGGCCGCGAACATTATACCGTATATTATGGAATACCTACAAATAAAAAAGTTGGGGATAAATAAATAGATACGGACATATGAGACAGATTGAGCTAGCCCCAAGGTAAGTTCGAGACTTGTGTTATGGGATACTAACTCAAACGTTATATATTATATAACAAATACATATAAAGATAAACATCCAAGACCCAGGCCAATCTGTAAAAGATCATATTCCATCTTGACCTGGCCGGGGATCGAACCCGGGCACTCCGTGTCGCAGGCTGGCGTGTTAACCACTGCGCCACGGAGCTGGATAAAGTCCTGTTTTTTGATGATAGCCCCCGCGTCCCAATCCATGCTGGTCATTGAATGTACCAGCCGGCCTATTTGCTCTTAATTAAATCTAACTTAATGTACAACGTTTTTATAGTCACTTCAAAATACATTGCGGCTTCCGTGTGATTGACTATTTTTATTTAATATATATAAAACGTTATGTATTTTGAAGTAGCTATCGAAACGTAAACTATGTTTGCAAATAGGTTGGCAGGTATGTATGAATAGGCGAAAAGCTTAGGAATGAAGACACCAGCAGGCCTATTTGCTAACACAGTGTACAACGTTTTAATAGTCATTTCAAAGTACATTACGTTTTATATATCTTTAATAAACATAGTCAATCATAGGAAACCCGCAATGTATTTTGATGTGACTATCAAAACGTTGGTCACTGAGCAAATAGGCAGGCAGGCGATGTGGGTAACTAACATTATGCAGCTTATTTCTATTTATATATTGACTTAGATAACATGCCTACGCATCCTATGCCTGCTCGTAAGGGATCACAAGGGACATGACCAAAATAGTATACGATTAAACACCTATTTGATGATACGCCTTTCAAAATCCAAATCATACACATTTATACACATATACAGAGTGATTTTGAATTCTCTGGCAATATTTCAATGTTGAAATTTGATTCCTCAATAGAATTTAGACCCGTTAAATTAAAAATTACAAAAACTTGGGCCTCTCATACAAATTCACCGATGAAATGGTAAAATTTCTATAGGAAGAAAAAAATGTATGCATAAAATACATAGGGCGCACTGTAAGTTTCCGAAACCGGCCACTTACATAAACAATATTTAAAAATTTATTGCAACATTTGAAAATAGAACTCTTTGGCTGTAGAATGCAGTTTGTTTCATTTGTCTGTCTTTTGTTTTTACCTTGTGGCGCCATTTAAAAAATTGTGTGTCTGCATCAACATGGATTTAACTCGGGAAAATTTTCGTAGTATGATTTTCTACGATTTTAAGTGTAATTTGACAGCTCAACAGAGCATCGCTCGGCTTGAAACAGCTTTCGGCAATGAAGCACCATGCAAAACAACTGTTTATAGCTGGTTTGCAGAATTCAAGCGTGGTCGTATCAATCTCAGTGACGAATCTCGCGATGGTCAGCCGTCCACCGCTGTGACCAACAAAAACATCGATGCTGTGCGCCGTATGATTGAAACAGGCATGTGACCTACCTGTACTGAAATTTGCACATCCTTAGAAATAGGCATGAGTCAAATACAATTAATCCTACACAAACATTTGGGTGTGAGAAAGCTGTGCTTGCGGTGGATCCCACACAACTTGACCGAGGCTCAAAAAACGGACCGCGTCACTTGGTGCAGTGCCATGGTTACCAGATTCAACGAAGGTGCGTCAAATTTGGTGTGGGACATAGTAACAGGTGACGAAACATGGATTTATTGCTACGATCCCAAAACAAAGCAGCAATCGAGCGTATGGGTCTTTCAAGATGAGCCGAAACCAACCAAAGTGGCGCGCGTGAAAAGTGCATCTAAGCGGATGATTGCTTCTTTTTTTAATAAAACTGGACACGTGGCTACTGTTGCTTTAGAGAATCGTCGTACAGTGAATAGTGACTGGTACACGACCATTTGTTTGCCGGAAGTTATTGACGAACTCCGTAAAAATAACCGTAAACCCCGTGTCATCCTGCACCACGACAATGCTAGTTCTCACACGGCCAGACAGACAAACGACTTTTTGAAGGCGAAAAATGTAGAACTCATGAGTCATCCTGCATACAGTCCCGACCTGGCACCTTGTGACTTTTTTCTGTTCCCAAAAATTAAGAACCAATTACGCGGTCAACGATTTTCATCACCAGAAGAGGCTGTCGAGGAGTATGAAAAACACGTTTCAGAGGTCACCACAGAGGAGTGGCACAAAAGTTTTCAAAACTGGTTTCATCGAATGAAAAAGTGCATAGACGCCAAGGGAGATTATTTTGAAAAACAATAAATTAATTTTGTACCTTTAATAGTATTTTTTCATATTCATTCCGGAAACTTATAGTGCGCCCCACGTATATAGTCTGATTCCATCTTTGAAATATTGCCGGGGATTTCCCAATCATCACCCGTTTAGTGCAAATATTTTATAATGCCATTAAAATTAATGCCATTAATCGCTATTAAATGATTAATCGATAGTATCGAACATTTAACGCAATAAATTTCATTCATACATTCATTCATAGGCTATAAGTAAATCTAATAGAAACGAGCGTAAAAAATAGCTACCTGTCTTGCTTCCACCTCAGCCACCACTGATGGATATCATCATCAGAGTTCACAAACAACGCTTTCCACGGCCTCGTCACGAAGATCTTCTGGAAGAACACCTCGCTCATGTACAACACAGTCACTATGGTGAACAGGCCTATGACCTTCAGAGCTATGTAGAGGTACTGGTACGGCTTGGATTCTAGCGTGTGGGTTGACGATTGGGTGATGTGAGGCGGCAGGGCGAAGATTACGAACATCTGGAAAGAAGAAGTTATTTTTGATAGTCCTAATAGTATCATGGGCATTATTGCTAAGAAGTTTGAAGGACCAGTGTGGAAGCATTGGATTTCAACTCATGGGTCCTCACATGTTCACATAGATAAGTAGGTTATATAAGTAATTAAATAAGTTAGCTTTGACGAACATATATGTGAATTATAATGATTAAATGAGAGAATGACTGACATACCTGTAACAATGTACTCGTAATATGGACTATAAAAAAAAAGAGTCTGAAATAAAGAATTTTTATTTATTTTATTTTTTTGTTATAAAATCTTCTTTGGCGGTGTTGTGCACTTTTTGGGATGGGTAAAAAATGTTAAACTCGCATCAGGACACGTGACCTGATTGAAAATTCGTAAGACGGACACGTAACCTGAGACAGCTACTACAACCTGCTACGCTTGTACTTTTATACTGATCAATAAAGCAATTCGTGCGAGATGATTCCCTAAACATTCTAAAATACTCTTATTAAATTAAGAAATAAAATATGGTGAAAAAATTCCAAGCGGGCGGGATTTAAACCTGCGACCTTAAGCCTATGTACGACTTACGCTCTTCCAACTGAGCCATCGCCTGTTCCAACCTCGGCGCCGAAATATCCTATTCCCCTTATACGTATTAAGGCTTACGTCACCTACACAACTACCCGACTTTTACAAGTGAGGTATTTGATTCAACTCATTTTACAATGAATTTGAAATATAACTAATATGTAGGAAGCCATGCAATATTTTTAATGTATAGTTATACTACATACAGTCATTAGCCGTGTGGTTTCCGGCAGAGTAGAATAGGACCACTCCAAGACAAAGCTCATAAACATCAATGAAACCTCTCCAACCCGTTTGGCCAGCGAGGAGAGTGTAGGCCAAATCCTCTGTCTACTCTGGCCAAGTATGGCTCTGGTAGTACAGAGAGTGTCATGCTCCTGCCGTGGAGACTAAAAAGACCTGATGATGATGATGTTGACTACACAAACATACAAATAATATAAACATAAATAAATATAATATGTAACACATAAACATCCAAGGCCCAGGAACATCTGAAAAAGATCATTTTCCATCTTGACCTGACCGGGGATCGCACCCGAGCACCCATTGCGCCACGGAGCTCGCCAAATAAGGTTAGATGTTTGTCTGAATAATTAGGCTAGACGTGTCTGCCACTGTTCAACACAGATATACCCAAATAGACAAACACATTTATTATAAAATTTGTATTTATAGCGGCAACAACAACAATGGGACGATATAACTAAGCACCCGGTGTCCGTCCGTGTGTCTATCACGCGGCTATATATTAAACCGGATATTCTAATGCCCATGTAACAATATAAAAACAAAATAATTATTAGTTAAAAATACTCACCAGCGTGTACCAGAAGGAGACGAGCGGTATGAAGCTATAGAACTGATAGGGCCTGTTCATGGTGAGACAAAGCACCACGGTCAGGAAGTTCAGTCTGAAGATCACCCTGAAGTATCGCACTAGCCCCGTGTCTCCCGTCTTCCAGGTGTAGTAGAAATGCCCGTAACCTGTGAGGAACAGATATGCCGATACTAGCGCCCGGACTAGCATGTATATAGGCAGCACTTTACTAGCTCCTGTCACTTGATAAACTAGTATTACTAGTTGCATCCAGCCCTTCCATTCGTCCGTCTGCTGGCGGTGGAGAACTCTGAAATATATTTTTTTATTAATATTCTGTGGTTCTTTGATTTTACGATGATTGCTACAAAGAGTTGTCAACCTTTATGCTCATCAAAAATTAACACTGGCCATAACGATGTGAAAAAGAATATATAAAAATATATTTTGTCTACCTATATATATTGTATTTTGCATGCATGGCGGCATGGTTGCCAGGTACCTGGTACATGGTATAGCATGCCTTAATTTAAGCCAAGATTTTTGTATATGTTGGTAGTATGTATTGTCGCGAAGCTCCCAGAACAGAATAGTCTAGAACTTTTCCGAACATCGTCTGTCGCGCTCATACATCTTCCATCCTGCTCACACATATGTATTCTATCCCGCTCATACACATACTCGAATATTCTGGAATGTTTTAGTTATCGGCCGTCGGGACCGGAAGTATATGGAACTTTCTAGATACCCATAAGTCAGTATATAAGGGAGCGGACGTGGCGATCGTTAATCAGTTTACCGCGAGTGTTCTTAGTGAGCGATACTAATACGAGTGATTTGTGTGCGACTGATAAGTGATAATTTCTACGACCACAGCAACGGACCAGGACTACGAGTGCTTTGCGTTTTGGATATTCGACGTGTTGGAAGACCAGTCAGTGTTGGGATTCCGTAGTGAATAAATTCCCTCTGAAGAGTTTGGTGTTTTACTCCAAATCCTGAACCCTAACCACGTAACATTTGGTGTCAGAAGTGTGGGATTTGGAAATGCCAGTGTTGCCGAGGGACGAAGAAGATAAGGAAGGCGTCCGGACCCGGGCTCAACGTGCAATGGAGGCTACCGCAGCCGCCGCCCAAGTTGCATCCGCTCGACATGCGCCAGCCGCCCAAAACATCGCAGCCGAGCAACTGCCGCCCGTAGCCCCAGAGGTCGCAGCCGCCCAAGACATGGCAGCCGCCCAGGACATGGCAGCCGCCCAAGACATGGCAGCCGCCCAAG
Organism: Elegia similella; assembly: GCA_947532085.1. Classification (NCBI taxonomy): domain Eukaryota; kingdom Metazoa; phylum Arthropoda; class Insecta; order Lepidoptera; family Pyralidae; genus Elegia; species Elegia similella. The sequence continues at coordinate 3,332,316 of OX383939.1, forward strand.
ACATGGCAGCCGCCCAAGACAGGGCAGCCGCCCAAAATGTCGCAACCACCGAAGCCGTCACAGCCACCCAGGAAGTTACGGCCTCCCAAGAGATTGCCGCCGCCCAACAGATGCCAGCCGCCCATCATCAAGCCACGTTTCCTAGCCCCTCTTTCCAGGTTCCCACTCAAGCATCTTTTGATTTTGGTAGCTTGATGCAAATGTTGCAGTGCATAAATGAGAACCAGAGTAAACTGCAACGCATCAATGTGGAACTTAATGGTGAAATACAAAATATGCGGGATGAACAAAAGTGCTCGAGGGATGAACAAAAGCGTATGCAGGAAAAGCTGCATCATATGAGTGAGGACCAACGAATGGTATTAGCAGCTGTCAGCAAAGTCAGCAACGTGGTGGACCAGATCCGTAAGGATGTGGATTTGGTGGATAATCGCGTGACAGGTCTGGAAACAAACTTCTCCGGACTAGAGAAGAAAGTGCTGCGACTGGAGACAGTAGGCGTGAAAGTGACGTCGAGCAACGCTGTTGCTTATGCACCTGGACCCAAGGTGAAAGTGCCATCTTACGACGGAACTACTTCCTGGGCCGCGTATAAACAGCAGTTTCAAACTGTTGCCGCAGCAAATGGATGGACTAATGAACAGAGCCTGACAGCCCTCACCGTTGCACTGAAGGGCTCCGCTTTGACAGTATTAGAAGCACTTCCTAACTCAGGTAGTGACTTCAAGGACTTGTTGGAGGCTCTTGAAGCAAGGTACGGAGAACGCCACTTAGAGCACGTATTCCGAGCCCAGCTTCGCGACCGAGTCCAGCGATCAGGCGAGGGGTTACAACAGTGGGCATTAGAGATCGAGAGGCTCGTAAGGAAAGCGTTTCCCTCAGAAGACCCCCGGATGGTGGAGAAAAATCTACTGCAAGCCTTCGTGGATGGAATTAAGAATTCAGAGGTAAGGGCTACAGTAAAGCTCCAACATCACACCTCGCTTAAAGATGCCCTTGCACACGCCCTTGAAGTGGAAGCGGTAAGACAAGATGTGCAAGTTCATAAATTGAGAGAAATTAACGAGATAAGCGAGGTAGTCAAGGCGGTTAAGGCCCCTTCAAAGAAGGATAATGGAACTGGGCCTATGTGCTGGAATTGTGGTGAAAGAGGCCATTTACAACTCAATTGCCGCAAAAAGAAACAGTTAAAGGAAGAGCTCAGGGAACAGCTTAAAGAAGAGATCAAGAAAGAGATTAAGGAAGACCTAAGCAATCAGTTTATGATCTCTCCTTTAAAGAAGCAGGGAAACGAGTAACAGCCAGGACTAAGGGGCGGGTACTGGCTGGCTCAGAAGAAGCCCCAGCAATAATCATCTCACAGGCAAGCAATGAAAATTGTCTGGCAATATGTGGTTCAGTGGATGGGAAAAACTGCAGGATAACAGTAGACACAGGTGCATCTAGGACTATAGTTAAGCCACATCTAGTGAAAGCGGCAAGGGGACGCAAGAACATCAACTGTCGGCTTCTTTCTGCTTCTGGCCAGCCAATACCTGTCCTAGGAGAAATGGCAGTTACGATGTTCGTGGGAGAGACACCCTATACTCACAATGTCATCGTAGCTGAAATCATTGATGACTGCATACTGGGCTTAGATTTTATGAAGAAATATAATTGTGGAATTGATATCACGAATGGTGTTTTCAAGTGTGGTAATGAAGAAATCTTCATTCTTGGAGCTTCCACTGGAAAAGTAACCTGCCTTAACAAAATTGTTATTCCTGGACGAACACAGGCTCAAATAATGGTGAGACTGCCCACGACGGCTATAAAAACAAAGGCAAAGAGATGTGTTTTGATTGAGGACACATTACACAAACCAACTGCGAGAGGACTCCTAACAGCGAGAACCTTAGTGCGTGGAAGCGATACTGCAGTGGTTAGAGTGGTTAACCTAGACTTCCATGAGGTTAGCCTCAATGAGGGAGATACTGTGGGAAAATGCGAAGAAGTTGTGTGGATGAGAAAGTGTCAATCAAAGCTGAGCTCAGTGTCACCTAACATCGCGAAAAGCTCTACAATTATTGATCTTCTGAAAGACAGCAAAGATAATCTGACTTTTAAGCAATACTCAGACGCAAAGAAGTCACTGTTGCGTTTTACTGATGTCTTCTCTTCGAAAGAAGAAGATCTTGGAAGAACTTCATTAGTTCAGCACAGGATTGACACTGGAAGCGAAAGACCTATTCGTCAGCGAGCAAGACGAATACCGATTGCCAAGGAGAAAGAAGTTGAAGAAATGTTGGAGGGCATGAAGAGAAATAAAGTTATAGAACCATCTGCAAGTCCTTGGTGTTCTCCTGTGGTTCTAGTTAAGAAGAAAGATGGCAGTACACGGTTTTGTGTAGATTATCGACGACTAAACGAGATCACTAAGAAGGACAGTTATCCGTTGCCCCGAATTGATGACACCTTGGATACTCTAAGTGGAATGCGATGGTTCTCTACTTTGGACCTAAAATCTGGCTACTGGCAGGTAGAAATACACCCAGAGGATAAAGAAAAGACCGCATTCTCAACTGGCAAAGGTTTATGGCAGTTCAATGTTATGCCCTTCGGATTATGCAACGCGCCGGCTACTTTTGAGCGACTTATGGAGTGTGTACTAGCTGGATTAGTAGGAGATGCCTGCTTAGTATATTTGGATGATGTCATCATCATGGGCAGAGACTTTGATGATCATTTGCGGAATCTAGAGAAAGTCCTAAGGAAGATACGGGGAGCAAACTTAAAACTGAACTCAAAGAAATGTCATCTATTCAGGAACAAAGTAAACTACCTCGGTCACGTAATTAGCAGTGAGGGTGTACAAACCGATCCTGATAAAGTTGAAGCAGTGCAAAAGTGGCCTACCCCGAAGGACAAGACAGAGGTGCGAGCCTTCATGGGACTGTGCTCATACTACAGGAGATTTGTCAAAGGATTCTCAGAGGTTGCTAAACCTTTACACCGTTTGACAGAAGACAAACGACCTTTCTTCTGGGACGAGACTTGCGAGAATTCCTTCCAAAAATTGAAGGAAAGTTTATGTAAAACTCCAATTTTGGGATATCCACAGACTGATGGTCAATTCATCGTTGACACAGATGCAAGTAACACAGCTATTGGTGGAGTGTTATCTCAGAAACAAGGTGACGCAGAAGTTGTAATAGCTTACTTCAGTAAATCTTTGTCAAGGCCTGAGAGGAACTACTGCGTTACACGGAAAGAACTCTTAGCTGTGGTAAAAACGCTGCAACATTTCAACAAGTATCTCATCGGCAGAAAGTTTAAACTGAGAACTGATCATGCTGCTTTGAAGTGGTTGCTTCAGTTTAAAAACCCGGAAGGTCAAGTTGCTCGTTGGATTGAACAACTCCAAGAGTTCGACTTTGTTACTGAACATCGCAGTGGAAAGTCACATGGAAATGCTGACGCGCTTTCAAGAAGGCCTTGCTCAGAAGATTGTAAACACTGTGTCAAACAGGAGTCTAAAGAAATCGCTGTGAAATTAACAAGGGCGAGTCCGCCGGGACCATGGGATGACGCGATCTTCAGAGAAGCTCAGGAGGATGATGAAGACATAAGGCTTATTATTGCATGGAAGGAACGCGGAGCAGAAAAACCTAAATGGGTAGAAGTTGCACCTACAAGCCCAATCACCAAAGCTTACTGGGCTCAATGGGACAGTTTTGTCTTGGAGGACGGAATACTTTACCGTAAATGGGAAAAACCAAATGGCAAAGAGTTTCACCTACAAGTAGTTGTTCCAAGAGCTAAAGTAAAAGACGTTCTTCGTGAAGTCCACGATGGGGTGTCCGGCGGACATCTTGGCGTCAAGAGAACATTAACAAAGATACGAGATAGGTTCTACTGGCTCAACTGTCGAGAAGACGTGGAGGATTGGTGTCGCAAATGTACCATATGCGCTGCTGTGAAAGGGCCATCGACAAGAAATCGCGGTAACCTCAAGCTCTACAACGTTGGTGCACCCTGGGAACGCATTGCAGTTGATGTGGCAGGACCATTTCCTATAACTGAGTCGGGAAATAAATACTTCATGGTGGTAATGGATTACTTCACCAAGTGGCCTGAAGTATTTGCCATACCTAACCAGGAAGCTGCAACAGTAGCCTCCAAATTAGTTGAGGAAGTGATATGCCGGTTCGGTGTGCCCTTGGAAATCCACTCCGATCAAGGACGGAACTTCGAATCACAACTATTTCAAGAAATCTGTAAGATTTTAGGAATGCACAAAACAAGGACCACGCCATATCATCCTCAGTCAGATGGCATGGTGGAACGCTTTAACCAGACGCTGGAGAGGCATTTGGCGAAATTGGTTGATAATCATCAAAGAGACTGGGACAAGTACATACCGCTATTTCTCCTCGCTTACCGGACTTCAGAACACGAAAGCACAAGAGTGACCCCAGCTTTTATAAATTTTGGCAGAGAACTTCGGTTACCGGTAGATTTGCTAACGGGAAGACCACCAGAAGTTTCTCACACTGTGACAGATTATGTCTCGGATCTTCGGGAAAGAATGCGAGATGTATATGACCTAGTTCGGGAAAACGGGCTGCAAGCAAGCGAGAACATGAAAACTAGATACGACCGAAGAGCAAATACGAGTGGCTATGAAGAAGGAGCTTTAGTGTGGCTTCACAACCCAATACGCCGCAAAGGAAAATCTCCAAAGCTGCAGACGAGATGGGAAGGGCCATATAAGGTGATCACCCGCATGAACGATGTGACATATCGCATTCAACGACAACCAAGAGGAGCATTCAAAGTGGTGCATGTGGACCGCTTAGCACGTTATCATGGCAGCAACAGTGACGCTCGGGACGAGCGTCTCTAAGAAGGGGGCAGTGTCGCGAAGCTCCCAGAACAGAATAGTCTAGAACTTTTCCGAACATCGTCTGTCGCGCTCATACATCTTCCATCCTGCTCACACATATGTATTCTATCCCGCTCATACACATACTCGAATATTCTGGAATGTTTTAGTTATCGGCCGTCGGGACCGGAAGTATATGGAACTTTCTAGATACCCATAAGTCAGTATATAAGGGAGCGGACGTGGCGATCGTTAATCAGTTTACCGCGAGTGTTCTTAGTGAGCGATACTAATACGAGTGATTTGTGTGCGACTGATAAGTGATAATTTCTACGACCACAGCAACGGACCAGGACTACGAGTGCTTTGCGTTTTGGATATTCGACGTGTTGGAAGACCAGTCAGTGTTGGGATTCCGTAGTGAATAAATTCCCTCTGAAGAGTTTGGTGTTTTACTCCAAATCCTGAACCCTAACCACGTAACAGTATGTTAGTATTACATTGTCCATGGTTTAGCCAACGCCAGGACAGCGAGTTCCTCTTCTTTACAAGTCAAAATGGCTAATCTTAACACAAGACAGGCGAGTTGAAAATGATAGTGAACTTTGTACAACTCACTTGCTCGACCTCGAATCGTCCGTGAAGAACAATCCCAACGCGAACTCGTAACCAACCGGCAGCCAGAAGCTCCACTCGGAATAATACTTAATCTCCTTGATGAAGAAGTTGGTAGAAGTACGTAGAATAGTAAGCATTGTACCAATAAACTCACTTGCTCGACCTCAAATCGTCCGTGAAAAACAATCCCAGCGCGAACTCGTAACCAACCGGCAGCCAGAAGCTCCACTCGGAAAAATACTTTATCTCCTTGATGAAGAAGTTGGTAGAAGTACGTAGAATAGTAAGCATTGTATCAATAAACTCACTTGCTCGACCTCGAATCGTCCGTGAAGAACAATCCCAGCGCGAACACGTAACCAACCGGCAGCCAGAAGCTCCACTCGGAATAATACTTAATCTCCTTGATGAAGAAGTTGGTAGAAGTACGTAGAATAGTAAGCATTGTACCAATAAACTCACTTGCTCGACCTCGAATCGTCCGTGAAGAACAATCCCAACGCAAACACGTAACCAACCGGCAGCCAGAAGCTCCACTCGGAATAATACTTAATCTCCTTGATAAAGAAGTTGGTAGAAGTACGTAGAATAGTAAGCATTGTACCAATAAACTCACTTGCTCGACCTCGAATCGTCCGTGAAGAACAATCCCAGCGCGAACACGTAACAAACCGGCAGCCAGAAGCTCCACTCGGAATAGTACTTATTCTCCATGAAGAAGTTGGTCCGGTCGCACAGACAGAAGTACGTAGAATAGTAAACATTGTACCAATAAACTCACTTGCTCGACCTCGAATCGTCCGTGAAGAACAATCCCAGCGCGAACACGTAACCAACCGGCAGCCAGAAGCTCCACTCGGAATAATACTTATTCTCCTTCATGAAGAAGTTGGTCCGATCGCAGAGGTAGAAGTAGGTCATGATCATGCCAAGACGCGCCAGGGCCGAAACGGGGGACGCGCCTCCCGAGACCACGGGGCCCGCGGGGCCCGCCCACACCAGGCTGTAGCCCATGGCGCGCTGCTGCACTGTCTTGGACCAGTGCCATGCGCGTTTGATGATAGCCACCACTGCGCTACAACAAACATGCGACCCTTTAAAGTTTTCTGATGGCGGGGGCACTGAGGAGTTGGACTCTTATATCCTTAGCCACACCTTAGCCACACAAATTTCTCTGTTTTATCCCTAAGGTTGACTGGGAGAAAATGCTCATAGCATTAAGTCCGCCAATTGTAACAATTTTAAGTTGGAACAATAAAGTTTAATAAATACATAAATAAATCCTTGGCTAGCTCCGTGGCACAGTGGTTAACACGCCAGCCTGCGTGAGGGTGCCCGGGTTCGATCCCCGGTCAGGTCAAGATGGAAAACGATCTTTTAAGATTGGCCTGGGTCTTGGATGTCTATCTATATATGTGTTTGTTATAAAATATAGTATCGTTGAGTTAGTATCCCATTACACAAGTCTTGAACTTACTTTGGGGCAAGCTCAATCTGTGTGATTTGTCCGTATGTATTTATTTATTTATATCGTGTAAGACCTTATTAGTATTAGAATAAAGTTGCATTTTGTCCACGCAATATTTCATTTCGCTAGGTAGATATACGCGTACAAAGTGCAACCTTATTCTGATACTAATAAGAGCGCGCCGCGGACCACACAGACGATGGACAATGCTGGACATAATCCAGCATTGTCCATCGTCTGTGTTGGGCCTAAGGCTGAAAACACGACGGCAGCGGTCAGCAGTGAAGCAGCGAGCAGTTTTAAATGTCGTAACATTTTAAACTTTATCGTCATTACTATAATACATATTATCGTTTGAGAAACTTAAATAAGGCCCGCGGCGACTCGGTAGACCGCGCGACTTTTTATCACCATACTAGAAACAGCACGAACGTCACAATCTGCAACTGAGTGTGCGGCTCGGATTGAGCACAACATGAGCTGTTATTGAAGTTTATATGGCCATTACATAACATATTGAGCATGGTACCCGAATGCCATAATACTCAGACTCAGTCACCAGCCTTACAAAATTTTGTATAAAAAAGTTATAGAGAGGCTCACCATACTAGAAACAGCGCGAAAGTCACAATCGGCAATAGATTGTAAGGCTCGGGCTGAGCACAACATGACCCGTCATTGAAGTTGATATAGTCGTTACAGAACATACTGAGCATGGTGCCCGAATGCCATATCGCTCAGACTCAGTAACCATCCTCATTAAATTTTGTGTAAAAAGTATAATAAAGATACTCACCATACTAGAAACAGTGCGAAAGTCACAATCTGCAACTGAGTGTACGGCTCGGGTTGAGCACAACATGAACCGTCGTTAAAGTTCATGTGATCATTACAGAACATATTGAGCAGGATCTGAGCAGAGTGCCTGAGCGCCGTGTCGCTCAGGCTGAGTCCGTCAGCGGACGCGGCGCCGCTTGAGACTAGACGTGGAGAACTCCAGATTTTGGCGGCACTGTGTGTTAGAATCTAAACAAAGGAAAAGTATTATTGTACAAGGTGTAATGTGTATTTTGCTAGCTATGACTTGGCAGTAATACCGACTCCTATAACATACACGACAAGTAATGAAATGACCCCCTATTGCTGTCACGCCATAACTTTTTTGGCGTGATTACGTGTTATATAAATCGATGAACGCCGGCTGCACGCACGCAAAAGTGTCACGTTCCGCGTGCAAAGAGAGCAGAGCACAAGCGATAGTGAGGCACGATCGGTTTGTGCTGCATCTATCTATCACCACCGTTATCAAGTAAAATCATCGCCCATAAAGCGACTTTGCAAAAAAGAAATATATTTAATTTATTGCACACATAATCTTAATTTGACGAAGCATGTTTCGAATGAAATTTGTATCATTTATGACGAACATGTTGCTGATAAATTTCTGTACCGTGTGCATCTTCGTATATTGCACAAAAGGCGTATTTTTGAGCCATCTAGCGCGTCGCGTTGCATTGAATTATATGCCGTTTGGTTTAATTATTCAGTGGCTTCTCAGTGAAAATTGATATCAACAACACCATTGAACCCCCGAACGAAGCCAGATGAACATTTAAGAGCTACGCTAATAAACTACTCATACAATATGTAAAGAAAACCCTGTTCGATCCATGAAGGCGTGATTCAGCTCCTCGATATAAACAACTTTTCCTATAGGATCAAAGCTCAAAAAATTTGACAATTCCAAACAAAAATGTTCGCCAGCCCGCTCAAATTGAGTGGGAAATTAAAAAAAAATGAGTTCCCTGCATTGGTGCAGGTCACAATTTGCAATTAAGTGCGCCGCCGCCACGTGCCTATGCCGCAGCCGCCGCCACCCCCGCCGAGACCACGAAGCGGCTTTCGGCACAGGTGAAAACAGGGAAGCGGCGTAAGCCAGCTCCCATCAAGTCGTTGCCACCACCGGGTCCCGAGAGGAACCAGCGCGACGAAGAGGGCTTCATAAAGGTGGAAAGGAAGAAGAGGAAGCCCGCGAGCCGCAACCACTGCGGGACCGCGCCGACCGGACCGGATTCTCCGCTGCGTCCTGCCGTACCATCGACGCAGCTGTACGTGTCCCGGCTGCACTGGTCCACGAGGGTAGAGGACGTCGTGGACTACGTCCGAAAGAAGTCCACCTTCACCTTGAGGGTTGAACGTCTGCAGTCTCGCCACAAAGCGAATTTCAATTCTTTTGTGGTGAGAGTGCCGACGCATCATCTGCCAACCTTCATGAAGGAGGACTTTTGGCCGCAGGGAGTTGTATTTCGGAGGTTCCGAGGTCGGCTGCCTGACGTCACTGCGAGTCACAGATATTTATTATGTATGTTAGTCTGTAAGGTATTTATAATATGGGCCTCTGGTATTGTACATAATTGTAAGTACAATACTATTGCCTGAAATAAATGAATTATTATATTATTATATTATATATTGGTCCGATAGAAAAATTGTTTACATCGCGCCTTCAAGAATCGGACAGGGTTTTATTTATATACTAACTGACCCGGCAAACGTTGTTTTGCCATATAAATAATGTCTAAAAAATAAAAAATAAAATTTAGGGGTGGACTACCCCTCACATTTAGGGGGATGAAAAATAGATGTTGGCCGATTCTCATAGATACCGGATAAGCACAAAAAATTTCATCAAAATCGGTCAAGCCGTTTCGGAGGAGTATGGCAACGAAAACTGTGACACGAGAATTTTATATATTAGAAGAAGATTGTTAGCCAAGTTTTCCTGGCCAGTGTTCTTGGCATGATCATGCCTATTTAGCCTATTTATATGCTTATTTTTCATCCACCTTGACGTTTGTTTAAAACCAGAACCTCCATTTATATTCTGTCTATCGGCACAAAAAAGGTTATCAGCTCGCTCGCGTCCACTAACATGATCAGCTTCCACAGCACTTGCAAGCGAATCTATGGCTCGCACCAAGTGTATAAGGTTGCTTTTACTTGTAGAGTATATGGACATACTGACCTCAACAGCGGCTCTGTTGTAGTCGTCAATATCGGCATTACTGATCTTCGCGTAGTCGTTCTTCAGCTTGCTCGCGTCCACAGACTCGATCAGCTTCCACAGCACTTGCGTATTTCTGGCTGCAAGCGAATCTATGGCTTGCACCAAGTGCGTAAGATTCCTTTTGTATTCTTCGATGACCAGGTCTGTGGTATTCCGTATTTTTAAGAGTTGGAGCCCTGTGGTCGCTACGATTACTGAAGGTGGTTTGTCTGTACGCTGCCTGCAACAAATCTTGTGTACTGTTAGGGAAAACAAACAGATTTGTGTCTTCGCTTCTATCAACACCACTATTATTTAGGCAATAACATAACAGTCTTCGTGCACTCGGCGAAGGATGTTCATCTCATATTTTAGTTGATCTATTAATATCTATTTAGAATGCCCTGCACACTACAAACGAAGGAAAACATTGATAACATAGGGACAAAATTAAATATAAAATAAATGTATTCCATCATAATCTAGAAGTTAAGGATAAGGATAATTTTTCTTCAATTGATTTCAAACAGGCGTAATAGTAGATTCTTTAAATACAGATATGGGATTTTACTTTGCGTACCCTACTCACCATTTCCTGAACTGGTCCACCATAGTCCTCGACACATCATTGCTCCATGTGAAGGTGACGGACAGACTTAGTTTCGAGTCCACGTACGTATAGTTTGGGAGCCGGTGGTCCATTGTCGAGTAGGAGGAATCCAAGTCTAGTCGGGTTTTCAGGACTCCTGGAATTAACATAAGATTTTTTACTAACCTATACTGTCCCACTGCTGGGCAAAGGTCCCTCCATAAGATTCCATGCCTCCCTATTTTGTGCCACTTTCGAAATATATTAGGTAAGATTTGACTAGCTCCGTGGCGCAGCGGTCAACACGCCAGCCTGCGACACGGAGTGACCGGGTTCGATCCCCGGCCAGGTCAAGATGGAAAATGATCTTTTTCAGATTGGCCTGGGTCTTGGATGTGTATCTATATATGTATTTGCTATAAAATATAGTATCGTTGAGTTAGTATCCCATAACACAAGTCTCGAACTTACTTTGGGGCTAGCTCAATCTGTGTGATTTGTCCGTATATATTTATTTATTTATTTATTTCTGCCATGCTTGACGGGGGAAAAGGAAAAACGTAGAATGTACGGGTACTAGCTGCTTTCTTCTCGCGTAGATCGTAAAAGCCTAGAATTCTGAGAAATCATGTAAGTAGGCGATGTGGCTAGCAAACCATCCCTATTCTGATTCCGTTTTCCACCTACACAATGTATACTCAGGCCACATACCTAGTTTTTAAGATAAACTAAAATTGTAAGTTGACGTCGATTGGAGAAAATGCGCTGTGCAGTTTGTTGCCGCTTCTTCTGCACTCCGCTTTGGAAGCGGCATTAAACTTAGCCATAAGTAATTAACTGACGCCAACCATTCACAGTTGAAAATGTATGAAAATTAATAAGTGTCTAAATCATCATCATCATCATCATCAGGTCCTTTTTAGTCTCCACTACAGGAGCACGACCCTCTCTGTACTACTAGGGCCATACTTGGCCAGAGCAGCCAGAGGACTTGGCCTACACTCTCCACGCTGGCCAGACGGGTTGGAGAGGTGTCTTAGATGTTTATAAGGTTTGTTTAGCTTGTATTTCCTAAGTCGCCTTCTACGACATCCACGGGAAGACTTGGAGTGGTCCTATTCTACTCTGCCGGATACCACACGACTAAGCGGCATTAAACTTAGCCATAAGTAATTAACTGACGCCAACAATTCACAGTTGAAAATGTATGAAAATTAATAAGTGTCTAAATGACCTATATTAAATAAACGTTTTGAATTGAATTTGACACGCCCACCAACATAATCAACGTTGCTTTAGGTCTCATAGACCTAGGCTCTGTCTACCCCGCAAGGAAAAAAGACGTGATAGTATGTATGAATGTATGTAGGTAGTTTAAGTTGACATTTGTCTATTATGTTATAAGAATTATATTGATAACATTCCGGATGTACGCAGTAACAACAGAACATGCAAAATAACTCATAAAAACAGTGTAGATCGAAAATTTGTCTTAAAATAATCAAGTTAATAACACCGGTTGTTTCCAACATAAAATAAATCACAGAAAATTTGACAATGTAATTAATATGCTACAAATCACGTGCACCTTATCACGTATAATTAAGGTCGAAGTTTGAACGGCCGAGGACAGACAACATGACCTCATGAGATAATACTTGACATATCAAGTGTGTGAATTAAAACATCTTTAGGTCGAGTGTAGGAAGACTGGTTTTTTTCACAACTGCCCATAAAAAAGAGTGTTATATTTTTGTAGTGAAAACTTCTTTAGCGGCTTTGTGCACTATTTGGGATGGGTAAAAATTGTTAAACTCGCGTCAGGACACGTGACCTGAGACCGCTGGCGCGGCGGTGTGGAAGTAATATCCCCCTCTCTTTCTACCGCGCGGTCACTTCTGCCGGTACTCCCAAAGTACAACACGTTGTTTTTTTTTAAAGTTCAGTATGTAGGTATATTTGTGAATTTCTTTATTCTATCGTAACTACTAAACGCCTCAACGGATTTGGAAATTTTATTTTCGACAGCTCCGTGGCGCAGCGGTCAACACGCCAGCCTGCGACACGGAGTGCCCGGCTTCGATCCCCGGCCAGGTCAAGATGGAAAATGATCTTTTTCAGATTGGCCTGGGTCTTGGATGTTTATCTATATATGTATTTATTATAAAATATAGTATCGTTGAGTTAGTATCCCATAACACAAGTCTCGAACTTACCTTGGGGCTAGCTCAATCTGTGTGATTTGTATATATATATATAAAGCTACAATACCACTATATATATATATATATATATATATATATATATATATATATATATTTATTTTAAATAAACTTTATAATGAATTTAAAACAATGTAAATTTACATAATTATTTTGCAGTAACATTTTGGTCTTTCCAAGTAATCGGACATGCATTGTATTTTCTACTAGCATAGTTTAATTAAAATTTAAAACTAGCGATCTTGTTCACCTTGACCTTATAAATCTTATAGAAATAGAGAATCAAATCAAAGAATATATACAAATAAAAAAGCTGATGTGTCCTAGACCTATATAATTATGGAACTTGCGTACAAACATTTGACCCCACTCGAACCTTTGCCAGTCTGTGATAATCTCTTCAACATGTCGTACACAATCCTAATACTCTGCGCGGTCTTATCTTTAGTCCACTGTAAAAGTGTTATGGTCGGGCAAGTGTACGAAAATGGCGGCGTGGTGAAAGTTCACGAGAGGACTGTGGAATCTTCGTCTATTCCGTTGTTCAAAAGAGTAGAAGAAATTTACTTCGAGTACCCAACCAATGATAGAAAGATAAAGGGTATAGCTATAAAAGATCTAGAGAATGGACTGGCAGAACCTTCGATTACTAGAGGTGGAATTGGGTTCGACTTCGTCAACATCAAGCTAAAGAGCGAACGGGGTTCGGGGTACAAGTTTCTCATTGAAATATTTGCGTGATTGTGTGTTTGTGTTTGATTAATCAATAAAGCGTTTTGTATGGGATTGTTCTGTTTTACTTAGAGTGTCTTTTTAATTTAAATATATAGTCAATAATAATTAACTTTGTAAAAAGTAAGATGGTTGCAATAACAACGAACCGGAAACACTTAAAATAAGTGTCAAATATATCAAGCTAAATAGCGAACGGAATTCGGGGTACAAGTTTCTCATTGAAATATTTGCGTATTTGTGTTATGTTTGAATGATCAATAAAGCGTTTTGTATCGGATTGTTCTGTTTTATTTACAGTGTCTTTTTAACTTAAATATAGAGTCAATAATAATTAACTTTGTAAAAAGTAAGATGGTTTCAATGACAACGAACCGGAATCACTAAATATATCAAGCTAAAGAGCTAACGGAGTTTGGGGTACAAGTTTCTCATTGATATATTTGCGTGATTGTGTATGTTTGATTGATCAATAAAGCCTTTTGTATGGTATTGTTCTGTTTTATTCACAGTGTCTTTTAACTTTAATGTACAGTCAATAATAATTAACTTTGTAAAAAGTAAGATAGTTCCTAAAGCGGGCCGGTAGTACTAATACAAAATAAATAGCAAGTGGGTTCGATTCCCATCGGAAGCATATATATTGTTTAGTTGTTTCCAGGTTGGTTAGGACATTGTAGGCTTGGATCACCTGATTGTCTGATAATAAAGATGATTCCGTGCTTCGGAAGGCACTTTAAGCCGGTGGTTACGGCTGCCATCTGGTAGTCGTTAAAGGAACCACGTCAGAGGCCGGGAGGCGGTTCCGAAGAACTCTTACACCAGGGTGTGCATGGTCGATTGACCGTGACACCTACTCGAAATGATGATGATGATATATTTATTTTTTGCCTCTAAATACATAATGACGAGTTATCTTTACAGAGGCAACCCTGGTGTCAACGCGTAAATTAAGTAAACGTGTTTTCCTTAATAAACAAAATAAAAATAAAAAACACTAGCAGTAGCTATGGCATAAGTTGTTTACCTTGTACTTATTGCTAACCTTATGCAGTCTTTAAAACTTCAGAAAATGGTTAACTACTAAAACTAAATGATATAAAATGTATACAACGCAAGGCATAATCATAATCATTTATTTGCCAACTAAGTGTATACAGAAATGGTCTTATAACTAGTAATGCACTTTACAACTTAGTTACCTTCGACAGGTATTGCAAATAGGCGGCGCCTCAGGCATGGTACATTACTACTTCGTATCACGAAGGCATGGCTTCGAAAAAAAAAAAAAAGTTTAAAAAAAATTGCTGACTGTAAAGTAGGTTTATGGACGATTATTTTACGTGGTAACGGCGGAAGAGAGATAGATGCGTCACAAGCCGAAAGCTTAGGCCGATCGTGCCTCTCTATTGTTCCGCGCTCTCGCTTGCACACGAAACGTGACACTTTTTCGTGCGTGCAAACGGCGTTATTCGATTTATAAGACGTTAGTTATCAAGTCAAAAAAATATTCAGCATTGAGGAATTCTCCATTACCATTCTAACTATCTAATTTAGGAACTATCCTTATCCTTACTAATATTATAAATGCGAAAGTGAGTTTGTTTGTTTATTTGTTTGTTTGTTACGCTTTCACGCCGTAACTACTGAACTGATCATCATGAAATTTTGCATACAAGTTCTCTGGAGTACGGAAAAGGACATAGGCTACCTTTTATCCTGGGAAAAAGTACTAATCCCGGGGATCGACATTGACGCGGGCGGAGCCGCGGGCGAAAGCTAGTATCTTTTAACTATAAATATTGATAAAGTTTAATTTGTCAATTCCACAGAGCAGGATAGTCTTATACGCGAAAAAGAGAAAGGTTCGGTCAGTTATACACGTTTCTCGCTCACACACAGGTTTATGCTAAGTACTCTGTTAAGTGACAAATTCGTATATTCCCTTTGTCCCCATAATGTTTTATCTTTAGGCCGTTTTAGTGTGATATATTGTGTTATTGTAATTTTAAGTTATTCTTAGTTTAAAATAAAATTAAAAGCGCCCTGAAATCCCGTTACCGTCCTCTTTCCGCTACCTAAAGACATCAGCACGGAACTAGACCAAAGAATATATACGCTACACGAAACTAGACCCAATCTGCGCATGTACACACTAGTACGTACGTATGCACATGACACGCGAGTGCACTCTACCACACTTTTCATTCATTCCCGTTTCCCCCCGCAAACCGCACCGCCAACGGCACCTATTTTTCGATTCTGCGCAGTCTAGTTCGGTGCCGACTACTATACTTAGTTAGCATACACATATAAAAAGATTAAGGAAAACAAGCCCTTTAATTTGATATGTCACAAGCTACAGTTTGCAAAACTTTTTGAAAAATATTCTGAATTGTGACTTCCAAAAGTGCCCCCATCTTTAAATGTATTTGATGTCGCTACATATACCGTCTGTTACAAAACTACGAAATAATATTTAAGGGGAATTATCAGTCCATGATATTAAACAACTATCCTCAGGGAACATACATCGATATATATGTTTGGATCACATTAATCTATAAGTGTACTAAATTTCAACATAATCGGTCCAGTAGATTCGGAGTAAATTGGTTGTTTAAAATTCGGACAGACAGACAACGGAGTGATAAGTGTTCCGTTTTGACTCTCGGGCGTACGGAACCCTAAAAATCAGTTCTTTATACAAGAATGCACACGCACCTTAACGGCACGGTAAACAAACAGTTGACCTCACATCGGCCCTCTCTGTCGCGTCAATTCGCTGCGCTCGCATTTCCTAATGTCAGTCAGTGAGTCACACGCCAACATGTCGCTCAGAATCTTGATATTTCTCGCTGCGATCACCCTAATTCATTGCAAGAGTGTGTTAGTCGGCCAGGTGTTCGATAATGCCGGTGTAGTAAAAGTGTACCAACAAACATACGAAGCTACTGGAATCCCGTTGCTCAAACGGGAACAAGAAGTGGATTTCCAGTACCCAACGACCGACAGGAAGATAAAGGGCATCGCTATTAAGGATTTGGAGAACGGGCTGGCGGAACCATCTATAACTAGAGGTGGACTTGGGTTTGATCATGTGAAGATTAAGTTGAAGAGCGAGCGAGGCTCGGGATACAAGTTTTTAGTGGAAATTTACGCGTGATTCTCTTTTGTTTCGGAGACAAATTATAAGTAAACATCGTACTTTGTAGCTTTTGTTTCACTTACATAATGTATAGCTTTAAATTTTATAATATATAGAAAAGATTTTCTGTACTTTTGAAATGGCACTTTATGCCATTTCAAAAGTACAGAAAATCTTTTCTAAATCAAACTACTGAAGCGAAGCTGAACTTGAAAGCATACACTTTCGAAAAAAACATACAATCCAAATTGCCTACCCATAACTTCCTCCTTTTTTTTGAAATCCGTTAAAAACAGTGTACATTGTCGTATGAATATACATACAAGAAGCATGTAGGTGTCTGCTGTATCTGGTGTTTTACATTCGTTTGTAGCGATTTAGAAGATAATAATCAACAGCTGCACTAATATTATAAGGAGTAAAGATTTGATTGTTTGTTTGTTTGTTTGCATTGAAAAGGCTCCGAAACTACAAGACCGATTTAAAAAAATCTTTCGCAATTACACTCCTAGATTATATGATGAACTAGTAAGCTATAGAATAAATACCTATATTTATCCGAGCGTGGCCGGGACGGGC
This sequence comes from Elegia similella, assembly GCA_947532085.1. Classification (NCBI taxonomy): domain Eukaryota; kingdom Metazoa; phylum Arthropoda; class Insecta; order Lepidoptera; family Pyralidae; genus Elegia; species Elegia similella. Next base: position 3,349,582 of record OX383939.1, read on the forward strand.
CGCTAGTAAACAATAAAATATACTACCTATTGTTATTATTTTAAGATTGACGATTTAGTGATTGTCTAAGTAGATACATAAATATGTAGGGAAATACATTCACACATAGTATCACATCTTTCCCTTGCGGGGTAGACAGAGCCAAGATCTATATGACCTGAAGGCCACGTTTAGCAAGTTGGAAGGCATTAGGTGGAAAATGGTGGAAGAGTGGTGGTAGCTTCACCGTGCCCACCATTCCGGTAATATGGCGTGAAGAGAGCAATCATGTGGCTTTTAGCGGGTGTGAGTCCCGCATAACTGCTCTGTATCCACGTACAGATCAGTATGCATAACGCATTTTCCACATGTAAAATAAAAAAAAAAGGCATTAGGTGGAAAAATATAGGTAAATATCACACAAATTCAGCTAGCCCCACAGTAAGTTGTAAACTTTTGTCGTAGAATACTAACTCAACGATACCATATTTTATAATAGATAATATAGATAAACATCCAAGACCCAGGTCATGATGGAAAACGATCTTCTTCAGATTTTCCATTATGATGCTGACCGGGCATTAAACTCTGAACATGGAATCTAACTTCTGAAACGGTAGCAAGAAATAGAATTCTGGTAATTGACAAGACACCGAAAGATACAGGGTATCGCTAGGACCTGGAAATTGATCTTGCGGAGCCTTCTGTAACTTGTACAATATTATTACTCCTACATTTTTTTAAAATAAATTTTGTAGTTTTCCTAATGCCTTAACTCCCATACGCTTCCTAACTAGATGTAAGAAATTGGATATTTATGTTCACTAATTATGTGGGCTATCCATATATTATAGTCCCCAAACAGTATCTTATATATCAGATAATCGCGTTAGGACGACGGTTTATAAATTGTAGAAATGTATTAAACAAAAAATATAGGTACCTAATTTAAATAATTTGATTAAAGTAATTAGGCATTCGGATAAAATAAAGATATCGCATCCAAGTCATGGATAGTATAGGTTTCAGTTCGGGTTTTTCAGTGTGCTAGGAGTAAAAAGGATAGATAAAATCTACACTCCGCTCAAAAACGGGAATCACTGATCTGGGCAACAAAGCCACAGTACTAGAATGGGACTAGGCGGGGCATGTCAGCAGAATGCATCACGATAGATGGGCTAGGATAGCAACAGAGTGGTCATAAATGGTCATCGTAGCCGCGATAGACCGAGAAAGCCCCTGGAATGACGACCTAGACGCTTTTCTGAGAAACTGGTCGGGAGTAACATCTGACAGAGATAAGTGGTTGTAGGTCCACTAGTATACCAGTGAACACGTTAAAGCGTATAAATAATAAAATAAATAAATATATACGGACAAATCATACAGATTGAGCTAGCCCCAAAATAAGTTCGAGACTTGTGTTATGGGATACTAACTCAACGATACTATATTTTATAACAAATACATTATAGATAAACATCCAAGACCCAGGTCAATCTAAAAAAAGATCATTTTCCATCTTGACCTGACCGGGGATCGAACCCGGGGCCCTCGTGTCGCAGGCGTGTTAACCACTGCGCCACGGAGCTCGCCAAAGATAGAAATGAAACCTGAATAAATGAAACAATAAAAATTATTTCAAATTACATCGTAATCATCATTCCGGGCATTAGAATTCCACAGCTGGACAAAGGCCTCTCCCAGGGATTCTTGGTTCCATGGGAGGATATTGCCATACTCACCACACTTGGCAGGCGGGTTGGCGAGCGCAGTTTCTGTGGCTTCTAGTCCGCGACTCGCTGCTGCCCATCGAAAACCTTTTTTAGCTGGGGACATATAGGAATATGTTGGATCTGGGAAGGGAATGAAGGTATTGGGATACTACTCACTCGAATGAATGGGGGAAAAGCAAGTAGCATTTCAGGAGGCCGGGCGCGCATACCCGATGCCATCCCTGCAACCATTGGATGGGCAGTTGGAGCTGACACCCCTGACCATACTGTTAGTTGTCGTATCATCATCATTTCGTGTAGGTGTCACGGTCAATCGACCATGCACACCCTGGTGTCAGAGTACTACGGAACCGCCTCTCGACCTCTCCTCTCCTTTATCGACGACCAGATGGCAGCCGGGACGAACGGCTTAACTAGCCTTCCGAAGCACGGAATCATCTTTATTATCAGACAATCAGGTGATTCAAGCCTGCAATGTCCTAACCAAATTGGAAGCAACTAAATAAAGTATGCTTCCCTTGGGAATCAAACCTACGACCCCCGCGTCTACAGGCAAACGCCTTAACCACTGGACCTCGGAGGGAGTTGTCGTATGAATATCTCTAAAATTAAGCATGTATGCCCTCTGTGTATAGTTGCAGCGCCATTTTAGTATATACGAAACGTCGTGGACATCTAGGATGAGATCCTCCGCGGCAGATGGAGGGAAAGGTTTTTGCATTGTAGTAAGGCATGAAAAGCTAAAAAAAAAACTGCTTTAGAACAGTTTAACACGAATTCTGAAGATTTGATCTAATTGAACTAGCTTTGCTCTTCTTCTCAATATAATTTTTAAAGCGCGGAGAAACACTAGGTCGTGTTTTGGTCGCATGGAAACCTAACGCTCCTAACTTACCCTCTGAGGTCCGGTTGTTTCTAACATTACAGGGGCTTCACTATTGGTGTACAAAAACATAGCCTATAAATTAAAATGCTAAAAACTTAAAAAATATACAACTCTGCGCTTTAAAAATTGTTTCATACATAATGATAATGCCTGCCAACGAGCCATGGAAAGAAGCATGCTAGGAATACGGAAAGCTGATAGAATCAAAGCAACAACTATTAGAAAGTAAACAAAAGACAATGACATTATTCAAAATGTAAGAAGGTTTAAATGGCGCTGGGCAGGCCATATGATGAGAGGAAAAGAAAAGTGGTGCAAAATAGTATCACAGTGGTACCCTAGGGAGGGTCAGAGAAAAAGAGTAAGACCACTGCTTAGATGGGATGACGACATAAGCCAGATGGGAGGAAAGGCTTGGCACAGAATCACTTGCGACAGGAACGAGTGGAAGAGGCTGGAGGAGGCCTTTGCCGAAGGGCAATCAGACTTACAGACAAAAAGCAGGACACAAATAATGGAAATATGACAACAAAGGAAGTCTGAAAATAAGGCTAATAATAATAACATAATGATAATGAAAGTAAGTTCTATAGATTCGCATCCACAGAATATCAAAATTTGTGCTAAGCCATTCTAAAGCAGACCAAAAAAAATCCTTACCTATAAAATATTCATACAGCTGTTCCAGCCTGGAGTCCCCTATGAAGGCGAAGCTGTTGTACTTCCCCCAGAAAGCTAAGTACCGCAGGCAACGCCGCGCGTCACTATTACATAAAAAATAAAGCAATAAAACAAAAAGGAAGGAGTTTAATCATGGTCATTAAGCTATGTCAGATGCCTTTATGCAGCTTGAAAAATCTGTGTCTAGTACTGGCCACTTATACACATGAAAAACAAACTACTTTGATTAGCTTGGTGAAATTATAGCCCAATTCACCAATCCAAAGGAATTTCTATAAAAAATTGCAGCATTCTGTTTACTGCAACTGTGTGCAGTAAACAGAATGCTTACTGCACACAGTTGCTGGTAGTTAAATTGAGGAGTCATTGAAAATTAATGTACCTAACACTATACTCTCTATAGCATGTTCAAAAAAGGTTAAAAACCAGCTGATATTTCTCAAAAACCAGTAGATGAATTTCAATGAGTTTTTGCATACCACCTTTATACTATACTACCAGAATGTGGTAGGATTTAGAAAGCCTTTGAACGCCTTGGACACCTTTAGGCTTCCATCGGAAACTGCCTTGAAAAGATCATTCTCACTAATTCGGTCGGCAAACAGTTCCATGGAACAAGTGAGAATTTTTTTCTCTGTAGTTTCATTAACATTATAAAGGCAATGGAACTACTGATAAAAAAAGTTACACTAGTTCCATGGAACTATTTGCCAATGGAACTAGTGAGAATATAATAATAGGCATAGCAGGCATACTTGTCAGTTTTGGTTGCGGCATTCAAAAGTTAAATATGAATTTCAACATTGTATATTAAAAAGCATTTTAACTTACGTTTTGGAGTATCTGTGCAACATACAGCCATAGGGTTGCCACTCATGGTCTCCTTTGTATCGACCAGAGGACAGTAACCAGGTGCATGAATCAGGCCCTATGAGAAATATACATAAATATACAGAGATAAACAAAGGATAAGCGTCGCTATTCAGCATGGAAATGCAGCCAGCATTCTTGCCAATATGCCATATGGGCAAGAATGTTTAGATTTTGAACTATGGTTTATTTTCTTATGTATGTAATTTTTCACCCAGGTTAGCTTTTTACTTTTTTTTATCATAATGTTAGGTACATTATGATAAAAAAAAAGTAATAAGCTAACCTGGGTGAAATATTAAGTATGCTCTATTAAAAAACGTGTAAAAAGTGTGCCAAACCGGTACATGTGGCGACGGCGACAACCCCCGTTATTCGCGATACCACAAGCAAGAACAAATACCCTTAAGGAGGCGCCACTCACCCAAACCTTGCATACGCTAAACAAGATCGCAGAAAAAATAGATTTATTCGGCTGCTTATTGACGGAATTCACAAGGGCAACATTGTTTGTTTTGTGTTATGTAAGTAATTAAAGGAAAACATTGTACGTTACGCTATTGTATTAGGGAAACCTGTGATGATAGTATAAAAAGAAAGAAATAAATAAATAATAAAATCTAGATACAAGGATGAAAAAAATAAGAGACAAATCACACAGATTGAGATAGCCTAAAGTTAGCCCATTGGCAGTATAATATCTGCCTAGGATTTCGATGCAGTTAAGTATTAACACGCAACTATTGAAAAGAGTTTAAAATTACAACATACTTTTACTCATGCTCTTCTACAGGCTACATTAGTACTCCTTTGTGATCTTATTTAGATTTATTGCTTTTGTGGGTGAAGAACTGGTTAAAGTTTTGCTAATAAGACAGTATTTTGACACGACTTACCGTATCTCAGATGGAGAATGCCATGATAACCAATGAATCCTATAACCAAAACAAACGCCAATAACTTAGCATTTTCCACGTTCAGTTGGTCAATTATCCACTCGGCTGACGACTTCTTGACATAGGACACCATCGTGGTCACTAATTAGTCAATTAAACGAACATTAATACAATTTCCTGCAGGCTAAATCAACAGAACAAGTTGAAACACTTCATCGAAAACATTGTTGCGCCAAGGACTTTATTTACAACACTTATTTAATGGCTGTTGAGGCTATGCTACAGTGGGCCTGTTATCAACGAATTTCAATATTTGCCGGCGTTATATTAACATAAATATGTACTGAAAAACCGATATTTGCAAAAGCTTCCCTTTTCAGCAAAACAATCAATCAATGCCAAACTAGTAAATGTCAAAGTCAAAAACAAACTACAGATAAAATAAGGGCTGTTGATTCTGCTATAGTAGAAGTTTTACTTTAAATCACTGGTTTTTGCTGAGGGTTTTGTGTGTATCCGAACGAGTTTCTTGACAGTTCTATTCCATGTACAATAAACACTATTTTGTAAAAATACACAATCTTCATTGATTTTGTTTGTTATTTTAAATTGTACCACACTCAGCATAAAATACCCACAATAGGTAGGTAATTTGAAACAAAGAATTTATATTTTTAAACATTCAGTGAACTAAAGTTTTACAGCAAATTAAATCATGACATCATAACTTAATAATATTTTCTAATAGCAACACTAAACGTCTAAATTGGATTACAATGGCGGCTATGTCCCCGTCTCAGGTACGTAAAAATAATTATTTTTACGAGTTTCTATCGCTTCTAAACGAAAGAATATGCCAAAATTAAGCGCACAAGTATGTGCTTCATCATAAAAGTACACATTTAACATCACTTACAAGCACGAAATAGTGAAATAAAATAACAGTTGTCTCGAAGGATTTTTTGTCAAAATTCATTGTTGTGTTGTCGAAATACTTTCGATATTTGTTTATTCTCCGAGTTGCTTACGATTTTGTGTTGTTACAGCGGAGATTACAGAAAGAACTAATGTCTTTGATGAAAGAACCTCCTCCAGGAGTCACCGTAGACGGAGACCAGGCCAGCCAAAATCTGACACTGTAAGTTAAAGTTTAGTTTCGTTCTATATCGAAAATATTTGTCTTGCATATCAAAGACCTGATTACAAATACCTATGAGAGGTATTATGAAATAATCAGTAGAAATTCTAAGTTATTAAAATTACCGGAATATCAAATGTAAAAAAGTATACTATCGTGCCTAATGAGATTTATTTCGAGTTATGTAAAAGATCAATATTTACATTTTATATGATGAGCATAAACTTGTCGCTCATTTGAAAAAGTAATAATTAACTGTACTGTGTTTTTATATATTACAAACTATATGTAATTTATAGAAATAAATTTACATGAATAAAGTAACTAAACATCTTTATCTCCCATTGGGGTAATAAAGTTGATCCTAGGAGCAACACTAAAGTGTGAATGACCTAGGTTTCTTTGTGAGGATTGAATGACTTAATACAATCATATGGCAATTTAAAACACATTAAATGAACTCCAAAATGTTGTTTAATGTGTAGGGAATATATTCTTGTGTCTCTCAAAGTTTGCTATAGATACACATGCTAGTTGCTCTACTAATGAGCTTAGTGATCTATACTTATAGAGTCAATTTAGACTAGGCTGAAAATTGCTCAAGTACTTTTTAAGTGATAATTAAATATCAACCTAATTCCATTCAAAGAAATCTGAAAATAATATGTACCATTAAAAAAACAACATTTCACTTCTGCATACTATTTTTAGCTTTGAATGAATGGAGTAAGGTTGATATTTAATTATCACTTAAAAAGTGCTTGAGCATTTTACATCATCATCAACCTACACTCGTCCACTGCTGGGCATAGATCTCTTCCATGGCACCAAAATTTACCTATATTCATATATAATTATCACTTCTTTTTCCCATGAGGGTAGGCAGAGAATAAGGCACTTGTGTTTTAACTCATTAAGCACGAAAAATGCAGACAATGGATTTTCTATTATTATGCGGACCGATTGGCCTTTTTGGTGGTTGAGAGGTCAAATAAGTTGTTAGTTTGGTGTATAATGACTAGCTTTTGTCTACCAATCCAATATTCCAAGAAGAAGAACCAATCCAATATTTTTCAACAATGCTTGAGTTGCATGCTTATTCCTAGTTATTCCTATACAGTAAGATGTGCTAGCTACTAGCATTGCTTTTGTTTGATTTGTCTTGGCAAGCATTACAATACGAATATCTCATTGAATTTTTGGAAGATTTTTTTTTATACAATTTCATCACAACTTTTTGTTTTTTGCTGTATGCCAGTAGTATTAGAACAATCTGACTAAGTATTAAAAAAATGGTTAATCTGATTAATGACTGGTTTAACCATTTTATTTGCCTAGCAGTGAACTTCTTGTGAAGTTTGTGATTCGATATCCAAAATCCTACTATCCTACGATGTAGAGATGTTTGTACTTCTACATGCCAAAACTACTGAAATTTTCAATCTCTCACCTTATGAAGGTTTTTATAAATAACACAATTTTGCAGCTATCTTAAGATATAATCTTTTGTCAGGTGGACAGTTCACATGGAAGGGGTCCCCGGCACACTGTACGAAGGAGAGAAATTTGTACTTCAATTTAAATTTACAAACAAGTATCCGTTTGACTCGCCAGAGGTAAGTTTTTTACACTACAATATACTCTATATTTGTCTTCGTGCCAAATTCATATTGAGGTCTTTTTATAGCAATTTAGATCTCACCTGGACCAGTATATCCAAAATAATAATCAAAGATTTTGGAGTAGTTGTTTAAATTACTTTCTTCTCTTATATTAAGGTTTTTCAATATATATGGATTTTATATGTTATTTACACATAGATCTTGGAAGCTAAAATAGTACTGCTTCCTGATATGCAGGTCTTAACCATATTTGGACAAAAATCTTATCAGCCTTTTTTGTATGGACTATGTAGCTAGCTCCAAGTGAGCTTTTGCTGCTTCACCGGGCGTTTGAGACAAGGGCAGACTGGCCTCAACCTATATAGACAACATCACCAAAGGGCCACCAGGAGGGACGGACCTCGGCTTTGGGCGTTGCCTGTGTGCGCAAGGCAAGAGACAGCAACCTCTCATATTTTCTGATGGGTCGCGATTACGTGCCTGTATAGCCTGAAGGGCCAATCTGAGAAACAATGGCAAAAGCTTTTGGAGAGCAGCAACTCTCATCTTTTGCCTTATGGGCCGAAAGGTACGTTGGCAGAAGGGCCTATCCTGGGTGCAACAAGTCACCCGGGCCCCCGGGCAGTCACCGGTAGTCGGAGCTAATTATCTGTGCGACTTGATGACGAGGGAGTAGTAGCAAATGCATATGAAATCGCCTGGTGCCCGGTGTTTTACTCCAGGTTTTAGAGGGTAAACCCTTGCACTCGGTCAAAACGGACCCTGCTGATATGTTTGTCTTGGCCAAAATTTTTCTTATGATTGACTTCGCAATATTATGGTGTTATGGGGCCAATTAGGCGATAAAGAAATCTAAAATGCTTACTAAAATAAAAAATCTGGTTGTCAGAAAAAATGCCGTTATCATGTAAAATTAATTCTGTCTGCTCCGGCCAATTATGGCTCCGGTAGTACAGAGAGGGTCATTCTCCTGCAGTGGAGACTAAAAAGACCTGACGATGATGATGATGACGTAAAATTATCGTCCGTAAACAGACTTTACAGACAACCAATTTTTTTCTTGAATGTGGAATGAACCTTTCTAGGTTCTTTCCATATTCATGAAAAAAATTCGTGATGGTATCAAAAATGAACTAGGTATTGTAATCCACCACTAATCCTAGCCAACACGCGTAGTAACATGACTGCAAATAAGTGTGAATGTCAATAACATGATCTCACGTCCATCATACTAAGCATTTGCATTATGAGTTCTTTGTTTTTATGATTCTGACGCGCTTCATTAAATTCCATGTCAAGCAAGAATCTATAACTAATATTAAAATTTATTTAATAAATTTATTTTAAAACTAGATTTTGCCCTCGGCTTCGCTCGCGTTAAGAAATATAAAAGTTTCATACAAACTTTCATCCCCTATTCCGTATTTTATCCTACTTCCGACTATCTTACTTAAAAGCGAAAGTTTGTAGATTTGCATGTTAAGATGTTTGTTACTTTGGCCAAGTATGGCTCTGGTAATACGGAGAGGGTCATGCTCCTGCGGTGGAGACTAAAAAGACCTGATGATGATGATGATGATGTTTGTTACTCAATCACGCCAGGAACACTGAACGGATTTCGACGAAATTTTGCACACAGATAGATTATTACATGGATGAACACATAGTCTACATTACATTCCAGGAAAAAGTACTGTTTCTGAAAGATTGCTTTTGCTAGTCAACGCCCGAAAACTCAAAACCATGTTAAGAGTATCTTAGCTAAAATCAATCTCAAATCTCGTTCTGTCACTGTCTTGACAATAGGCTAGTTTCCTAAAAAAAAAAATTAGTCCGTCAGTTAGATATTCAAAAAATATTGGACACGTATTTTTTCTTTTGTCGATTAAACAAAAAATGATAAAGATATAGCCCTTTGAAGTTCCGTGTAACGTCATAGTTTGCTACAATTTTTAGCAAACTTTGACGTCACGAGCCCCCACTCCTGAACTTTGACGCGCTTTATCTTTATTATTTATTGTTTATTTGACAAAAGAAAAAATACTTGTCCAATATTTTTTGATTATCTAACTGACGGACTAATTGTTATGTTATTATTACGACCCAGGAAACTAGCCTTCAAAGGACAAAGACAGCACGAGAATTTGAATCTTGATTAGTTAAGATTTTTTTGAGTATTCGGGGATTATCCCCTTAAAACGCATAGTAATATGACGTTTTAACTGAGTCAACTACCTCATGTAATCACGAGAAAACGATTCGCAATTACAGGTGACCCCCCAGTGTCAAAATAAGTAAAGTGACTTTCAGTAATTTTTATACGTCTTATTATTCTATGAGTTATTGACATTGCCTTTTTCTCTGTTTTTTTTTTATTGTTTGTTTGTAATATCTTTATTGTACGAGAAAAAACACAGACCATAAAACATAGTATAAACGAAAAGTAAACATACAATGGCGGACTTATCCCATAAAGGGATCTCTACCAGTCAACCAGCCAAATGATTGAGAGGATGTTTACTTTTATTATTACTGTTCATGTTATTAAACTTTACAGCGTGATTTTGACCGTGCTATATTGAAATTTCGGAATCAAAATCCCTAATGTAATACAGAATTGCAAGAATAACAGTAAATTTGCTGTCTGTAAATTCGAGTATCTCTCTTCCACAGTTAAATCATAAAATTATCGTTCGTAATTTTACGTGATAACTGTGGAAGAGAGATAGATGCGTCACAAACCGAACGCTTAGGCCGATCGTGGCTCTATCGCTTATGCCGCAGTCTCGCTTGCAAACAGAACGTGACACTTTTTTGCGCGTGCAGCCGTCGTTCATCGATATAACAAGACACAGTTATCACGCAAAATTTTTAAAAAAGAATGCCTTAGCAATGTCACTAATCAGCTGGTGGCATTTCTATTGTATTGCCTTTTTATCGTTTTTCTTGCAATTCTATATTCCATTGGTGATTTTGATTCCAAGATTTCGGTATAGCGCAGAGGTTAAAAAATCACGCTGTATAATTTATTTTACTGTATCTTTTTTATTTTTAAGCTTATTCCTTAAAATAGTATAATCTTTTTTTATGAATAGGTACACAAGATCTTAAATAGAAAGTGATTTTTTTTGATTAAAACTAACGCGAGATAATAACATTATTTATATGTGAATTACGGGTTACTGACTGTAGTAGCCTGTAGCTGACTTCGTACATGAATAACCCGTAATAACACAATAACAAAGTGTAATATTTGGATTTTCATATACGCATGTCTAAATATGTCGTCTCGTCACACGTTTACAAAGTTTAATGAAAGTTATAACAGCAGAATACGAGGCATGTCAAAGAACCGTGACTACTGATATACTAATTAGGTTATCCCAACACACGTCATTTACCCATTAATATACAGACCACACAAAGATAAGTGCCGGATAAATAGATTTATTACTAAGAGAAACAGAGAGATCTCGAACAGAGACAACTAATGGACATTTTATACTGTATAGTCGGGTCGGTACGGATTTACAATGTAACAAAGAAAAATAATTATATTTCCCCGCACCGGAAGCAGTAGTGATCGAAGGAAATGACTGTACTTTAGTTGGAATCTTATACCTCTATCATCATCATCAGGTCTTTTTAGTCTCCACTGCAGGAGCATGACCCTCTCTGTATTACCAGAGCCATACTTGGCCAGAGCAGACAGAGGATTTGGCCTACACTCTCCTCGCAGGCCAGACGGGTTGGAGAGGTCTCATTGGTGTTTATGAGCTTTGTTTAGCTTGTATTTCCTATGTCGCCTCTTACGACATCCATGGAAAGACTTGGAGTGGTCCTATTCTACTCTGCCGGGAACCACACGGCATATACCTCTATATATGTATGTATCTTCACGCTACCAATGCAGTTTAGGGAAAACGACAGCAATTCATACCGAAAAAATCTTCTGTTCCCAAAGTATCTACACTAGCGCGGGCGGAGCCGCAGGCAAAAGCTAGTTGTACATATAAACTCAGAAGTGCGGCGGGGTTCCAACCCGGCATCTTTTATGGGTCGCTCCCGACTGCTGAGCCACTACCACTTTTTTGCATCTTCGCTAGCCACTTTCACGAAAATGTTTTTATCGCACATTGTTCCAATAACGTCAGTCAGTATAATGCATCTTTGAGATACGCGATGATAAACTATCAGTTTATGTTATGCCCAACATTTAGATTATGAATTGGTCGTGAAAAACTAAAAAGAAATCCTTTACATTGACAATCTCATTTTATTGTTATGTTGCATAACGAAAACTCTTCGATTCAAATAAATGTTTTGTTAATTGTAGTGTTATTTTAGTTGTGTCTATCCACGATACAAACGGTTAAAATGTTGTGCCTCCGGTTCTCAACATAGGAAAGGAGATATCATTTCATCGGTTAGTAAAATATGATAGGCCAAGAAAAACTAGATTTTGGAATTATGTTACAAAATAAGCGTGCGTTTTAGCCATTTATGTCCCACTGTTGGGCTAAGGCCTCCCCTCTTTCCCGCCATTCATCTCCATCTTAATAGGTATTGAGAAATATATAAATGGGATTGTATTTGTAACACGTAACAATATATAAAAAAAAATTGTAACTTAAACACAACACTAAAGAGATTCAGCATGAAATTATATTTAATCATAAGAACGACCAAATCGGGATGCTGCATAGATTTAAAAAAAATTGAGACTTCATTCTTCTATGGGTTGCTGTGTACAAAACAACGTTCATTTGTTCATCATCGTAGATCCAAAATTACATTGTTTTTGTTTGTTTATCTTTCTAATTTGTGGTTTTGCGGTCATTTTATGACTAGTTAACGCTCCAGGAAAGTGTATATTTAAAGCGTGACGTTAACAGCTAATCTAAATACATTAGCTATTGTTATGAAAGTAGGCAGAAGAGGTGGCATTACAAGCAGGAAAATTCTCCAGGAAAGTGTTACTTTAATAGGCTTGTGTTCGTATATTCATTCTGTATAATAGAATCCCGTTGAATATTCTTTAAAGGATTCTGATTCCGTTATTTTTGTCAAGGAGTTCAAGTTAAGAACCTATAATGTACCATTTGCTTCTTTTCCATTGGATGGACAAAAATCTAAAGAATCGGGTCAATGAACGATGAGGCTAGCAACCCATTACTATTTAGTTTCCGTTCTCCACCTTTACGTTTGTCTCACAACACAATTAATATAAGTGCTAACGTACTAATACGCTAGACGTGGCCTTTATGTCTTATGGCCTTAGCTCTGTACAAAGAAAGATCGCAAGATCAAATTCATACCACACTACTGAAATCAACACGTTGAGATCCGAATCTCACAGTAGTGTGGTATTTGCGGTCTTTATCTTTGTACAGATCTATTTGTATTCAGTATTCAGAGTAGGTTACGGTGAAAATTAACATGGCCTCGCGAAAAAGCAAGTACTGCACCCGTACCCTGGCGCCCGCGATTCCGTTTTGTACTTAATGTTATATACCTAATCTTTATCATAAACTTTATTAATGCAAAGTATACCCATTTAATCTATAATCTTAAAGTATATATATCTAGTATTATAAATGCGATAGTGAGTTTGTTTGTTACGCTTTCACGCCGTAACTTCTGAACCGATCATCATGAAATTTTGCATAAAAGTTTTCTTGAGTACGGAGAAGGACATAGGCTACCTTTTATCCCGGGAAAAAGTGCTATTCCCGAGGGATCGACATTCACGCGGGCAGAGTCGCGGGCGAAAGCTAGTTTAAAAATAATTCATACTAATATTATAAACTAGCTGTTGCCCGCGGCTCCGCCCGCGTTAATGTCGTTCCCTTGGGAACAGTAGAAATGATAAAAATTCCATACAAACCCCTGCCCCTTTGCTTTTTCCCCTTAAGGGGGAATTTAATACATTTCACCTGCATAGATCTTTAGCCCTTAAGGAGTGGATTTTGCCCATTTCACCTACACAGATATTTTTTATTGTAATGTAGAACTTCTTATTGTCATATTTATAAGTAAATAAAAAAAATCCATACAAACTTTAGCCCACCTATTCTACCCCTTTAATGGAAAATTCGACCGTTTTAACTACACAGATCTTTTTAATTGTAATGTAAACATATAAATCCCCCCCCCCCCCCCCCCCTTTATCCCTTAAGGGGGAAATTTTGTACATTTCACCTACACAGATCTTTTTTAATTGTAACCTAGAACGTATATACTTATTTTCATACCTCTAAGTCTAGAAATGGAAAAATTTCATACAAACTTTACCCCCTATTTACCCCTTCAAGGGAGGAGAATGTTGTCTGGTTCACCTAAACAGATCTTTTTTAATTTTAATTGAGATCTTGCGTACCTACTTTCAAACTTCTAAGTCCAGAAATGAGAAAATTCCATAAAACTTCAACCCCTTTTGATTTTCTAAAAATCCTTTCTTAGTGCTCATTTACATCATAAAAAGAATCCCTGTGCCAAATTTCAAGTTTCTGCGCACAGTAGTTTCGGCTGTGCGTTGATATATAAGTCAGGTTTGCCTTTGGCCCGCAGCTCCGCCCGCGTAAGTGTCGATTTCTCAGGAACAGTAGAATTACCCGGAATACATTAGTTTATGACTTTCAATGAAACACCTTAATATTGAATTTCAATTGAATAACTTCAAAAACGGAAGGTTTCATACTAACTTTGCATCCCCGTTATATCCCCTTAAGGGATGATTTTTGAGAAAAATATTTTACTCGTGTTTCATACCTTTCAGTAAAGAACCTTCATGCTGAATTTCATTCGAATAACTTCAAAAACAACAAAGTTTCATACTAACTTTGCAACCCGTTTTTCCCCCTAAGGAGATGAATTTCCAAAAATCCGTTCTTAGTGCTCCCCTACGTTATAAAAGGAACCCCTGTGCAAAATTTCAAGTTCCTAACCCTTATAGTTTAGGCCCTGCGTTGATATGTCAGTCAGTCAGTCAGCTTCTCCTTTTTTTTAGTATGGATTACTATGGATAGTATGGATAGGTATAATGCTGTCGTATAATGATGATGAATTGACTTTGGATTTTAATTTTCTTATGTCACTTATTATTTTATTTTATTTTTGCTATATGTTTGCAGGCAATCTCATGCCTTGAGTTCATTCAAATGACGATAACTTTTTTTTTAATGAACCGATTTTGATGAAACAAACTTTAAATGTTAAACTGAGTTAAAACAAAGCAATTGGCGAAAGTTTGAAGTAAATCGGTTCAGTATTTTCGGAGATAATCGTGATCATACATACAGACAGACAGACAGACAAGAAATTCCAAAAATTTTTTTTTGCTTTCTATTATTCTTTTTAAGTGTCCCTCTATCCATTTCAGTCAAAAATTCGAAATGTACAGACAAAATAATTTTACTGTTTTATTATATGTATAGATGAGAAAGTAACTCCTGTCTATTCACACTTTAACCATTGAACCAATTTGGATGATTTTGTATGGAGGTAGCTTGAGGCCCAGGGAAGGACAAAGGGTATCTTTTATTCCGGGAAATTCTACTGTTTCACAGGGACCGACACTAAGGACTCCTCAAAGTAGATCGCAAGCAACGCGGCAGCAGCGGCACCTTCTTTCCTTCTGTACCTAGTTGTAATACGAACGTATCTACTGCAGTTCTGGCTGCTGTTGAATTTTTTGAATATTGAATTTTGCTGCCGCGCTGTTTGCGACCTAGTGTGAAGGAGCGCATATGCGGACGGAGCCGCGGGCAAAAGCTAGCAGGTAATCAACATTTATTTCAGACATCATTTTAAAGGTCCAGAAAAGTTTGTAAGGTCTTACAAGCTAATGTCAGTTGTTACTTAGATGTCACATTGACACTTAATGGAGATGGGTCCTTGCAATGGGGGCCTATCTACCCTGCCAATGACCTTGAGAAGGCTGTTGGAGCTGCCGTCCATCCGGCGCATCAGAGAGGCTACCCTCTTTTGATTCGAGAGTATCAAAGTGAGCCTCTGCAAACACACCAATAAATATATAGGGAAATATCACACAAGTTGAGCTAGCCCCACAGTAAGTTGTGAACTTATGTCGTAGGATAACTCAAAGATGCTATATTCTATAATAGATACTTATATAGATAAACATCCAAGACCCAGATCAATCTGAAAAATCGTTTTCCATTTTGACCTGACCGGCGTACAAATCCGGAAATCTTCGTGTAGCAGGCTGGCGTGTTAAGGTGATACCACTGTAAATAAGGTCGTTCTGAACCTTATTTATCTCGCAAAATACTTAAATTAGGAGTTTCAAATCTAAGTAATATGATTTTTGACTATTTCATCTCCAAAAATTGAAGATGAAAACACGTTTTGAAAAAGTTTTCTCGATAGAAATATTTTTTGAAAAATGGTCTTCGTTTGCAGAGTTTTTGTTATTGTAGCTCAAATGCGACGAATGAAATAATGACTTTTAGACTAAAAGATAGGTTATTAGTAATTCATCAAAATGTAAATATGAAACTACAATTAACCGGTCTGATTTTATATAAAATTGAAATAACGAATTTGGCGCTTACGTTTTTTTCTTTGAGCGACTCGAGACTATCTCCTATCTCATCATTCACGGGCTAAACCGCCAAGCGCTATCCCTTGCGCGCACTTGATCAGTCCTTTGCCGAGCGAAGGTACCAAACATTTGAGGCCTCGCCTTAACCACTACGCCACGAAGCTCGCCAAATAAAATCACATGATGCGGAGCAGTATCTCGGCAACCCCAAAAGTGCCCTTAATCCATTATTTAATTGGACTCGAAGGGCGTTATACAGCGTGATCTCGTACCTATGAACTATATTAAAATCCTGCAATCAGAATCCCTAATTGAATACAGAATTGTAAGAAAATAAAGTAAAAATAAAAAATAAAATCGGACCTCCCATACAAAATTGCCGATCAGCGGGCGAATTTCTATGGGAAGCCTAAATTTTTATTTTGTTTTTTTTTTACCTTTTTTTCTTGCAGTTCTGTATGAAATGAAATGAAATAAAATTTCATTTCATTTCATATTAGTATTCCATAAGGGATTCCGATTCCAGGATTTCAGTATAGTTCAGAGGTTCAAAATCACGTGGTATATGAATTCAATTATTCAATAATGTATTCAATCTACACGCGGTGCACTAATATTTGTCATATTTTATAGAATACAGTAATAACTTAAATCAAAATAATTAATAATTCGTGTCTGTTGTCTAAATAATGTTTGACGCTTTAGGAGTATTTGTCATTCAACCATTTCGTTAACCTAGTCTTGAATTTATTTTCGGTTATAATTTTATAGAACTGCAATATACTTGTCACAACTGCTTGTCAGATTCTGATTAACTTACTGGATATATTTTGATTTATATTTTTAAGTGCCATACTTTATAATGAAGAACATTTTATGAGAAATATCTAAATGTAAGTGGTATCCTAAGGCTGGTTATTGTTATTATTAAAGAAAAAAATTATAAATATATTAGAGCTAAAACTTGTTACTTTTATGTTGTTATATGTAATGCTTTCAGCAGACTGATACAGTTTAAGAAATTATTATGAGTGATATTAATCACCAAAGGCCGATTCTATTTTTGTAATAATTGCAATAAGCAATACAGTTTCATTTTCATTAATAGTTTCGTTTTATATTTAAATAATTTTATTTAAATGTGTAACAATTGCGAAAACATAAGAAACCATTAGTTTTGTTTTATTTTTCCAATTTCCTATCAAATAATATTTGTTACAACTTACTTCGACCCCTGTTACAACTTACCTCGTACTGAGGGGAGTTGTAACGAAAGAAGTTGTTTTAAATTTTGTTATTTATTTCATATTACAGGTTATTTTTAGCGAGGACAATGTTGAAGTTAGATAGATTAAAGACTTAGCTTTCTTGTGTAAAAGAGTTCGTTGAAATAGTATGTCATTTGACTGAAATATGACATGAAATGTAAAAATTGTTACAACTCTCCTCGGTCTTCCCTATTAGGTAAATTATTATATATTTGTATACACATATTATATGCATTATTATACGGTTTATGTAGATTATGTATATAATTATCCCTAAACTGTCTTTTTGACATTTCTGTTAACATGTGAAATATTTTGTATGTGGTTTTACAAAGTAAATATTGCCTGCCACTATCTATACTACGCATTAGATATTGCGTTTATGCACTTTTTCTGCAAGTGGAAACCTTTATCTACGGTAACCGAATCACGCCATATGGATAGTCCATATTTATTAAGGATCAATGACACATAACTGTAATATATCGCGCGATATATTACAGTTGTGTCATCGATCCTTAAGGCGAGGCCTCAAATGTTTGGTACCTTCGCTCGGCAAAGGACTGATCAAGTGCGCGCAAGGGATAGCGCTTGGCGGTTTAGCCCGTGAATGATGAGATAGGAGATAGTCTCGAGTCGCTCAAAGAAAAAAACGTAAGCGCCAAATTCGTTATTTCTATTTTATATAAAATCAGACCGGTTAATTGTATTTTCATATTAACATTTTGATGAATTACTAATAACCTATCTTTTAGTCTAAAAAACATTATTTCATCGTCGCATTTGAGCTACAATAACAAAAACTCTGCGAATGAAGACCATTTTTCAAAAAATATTTCTATCGAGAAAATTTTATCAAAACGTGTTTTCATCTTCAATTTTTGGAGATGAAATAGTCAAAAATCATATTACTTAGATTTGAAACTCCTAATTTAAGTATTTTGCGAGATAAATAAGGTTTAGAACGACCTTATTTACAGTGGTATCACCTTAATAAAACTATCCCCATTTCGCTAATATTACGGAAAATAAGACGGAAAAACATTGTCGCGCGCGCCATGTATAAATATATGTGTCCAAATATGCATTTAGTAAGTAGGTATATGCAAATGTAACCAAAAATAGATGAGTCGCAATAAGCGTTATCGTATGTATAGCTATATTATCTTGTGTTCTCGAGTGCTTGTGAAGGAAAAGTATAACTTACTAGCTCTTCTGTGCTGATCTGGAAGAAAAAAAAACCTAGAATATACCAGCTGCTTTTCTTCCTGCGCAGTTCGTAAAAACCGATCGAGGGAACGAGTAAAATCTGAGGAATCATGTTAATAGGCGATGCGGCTAGCAACCCATCGCTATTGTGATTCCGTTTTCCACCTAATGCCCACCAACATGCTAAACGTGGCCTTCAGGTCTTATAGACATATGTTCTGTCTACCCCGCAAGGGAAAAGACGTGATACTATGTATGTACTAGCTTCTGCTCGCGGCACCGCTGGCTTTAGGTTCTCTATATTCCTCCTTAACTAAATTTCACTTTTTAAATATAATATAGGATAAATTATATTTAAGAAGTTAAAATACAACGTAAATAAGTGCAAATACAACGTGATTTTGAACTCCCTAGCTTTATTGAAATCTGGTAATCAGAATCCCTAATGGAACACAGAATTGCAAGAAAAAAAGTAAAAAAAAGAACAAAAATTAGGTTTCCCATACAAAGTTGCCGATCAGCTGGAGGAATTTCTATGAAAGGTTAAATTATTTTTTTCATTTTTTACCTTTTTTTCTTGCAATTCTGTGTTCCATTAGGGATTCTGATTCCCAGATTTCAATATAGCTAGGGGATTCAAAATCACGCTGTATACTAACTAAATTTAGTTAGTATATTTGCACGCTATATATACTGAACTGAGCATCATGGAATTTTGCATACTCTTGCTTGCCAAGGGATACATAGGGCGCACTGTAAGTTTCCGGAACTGGCCACTTACATGAACAATATTTAAAAATTTATTGCATCATTTGAAAATAGAAATCTTTGGCTGTAGAATGCAGTTTGTTTAATTTGACTGTTTTTTGTTTTTACCTTGTGGCGCCATTTAAAAAATTGTGTGTCTGCATCAACATGGATTTAACTCGGGAAAATTTTCGTAGTATGATTTTCTACGATTTTAAGTGTAATTTGACAGCTCAACAGAGCATCGCTCGGCTTGAAACAACTTTTGGCAATGAAGCACCATGCAAGACAACTGTTTATAGCTGGTTTGCAGAATTCAAGCGTGGTCGTATCAATCTCAGTGACGAATCTCGCGATGGTCGGCCGTCCACCGCTGTGACCAACAAAAACATCGATGCTGTGCGCCGTATGATTGAAACAGACAGGCATGTGACCTACCATGAAATTCGCGCATCCTTAGAAATAGGCATGAGTCAA
This sequence comes from Elegia similella, assembly GCA_947532085.1. NCBI lineage: Eukaryota > Metazoa > Arthropoda > Insecta > Lepidoptera > Pyralidae > Elegia > Elegia similella. The sequence goes on from OX383939.1 coordinate 3,369,657, forward strand.
ATACAATCCTACACAAACATTTGGGTGTGAGAAAGCTGTGCTCGCGGTGGATCCCGCACAACTTGACCGAGGCTCAAAAAACGGACCGCGTCACTTGGTGCAGTGCCATGCTTACCAGATTCAACGAAGGTGCGTCAAATTTGGTGCGGGACATAGTAACAGGTGTCGAAACATGGATCATTGCTACGATCCCAAAACAAAGCAGCAATCGAGCGTATGGGTCTTTCAAGATGAGCCGAAACCAACCAAAGTGGCGCGCGTGAAAAGTGCATCTAAGCGGATGATTGCTTCTTTTTTTAATAAAACTGGACACGTGGCTACTGTTGCTTTAGAGAATCGTCGTACAGTGAATAGTGACTGGTACACGACCATTTGTTTGCCGGAAGTTATTGACGAACTCCGTAAAAATAACCGTAAACGCCGTATCATCCTGCACCACGACAATGCTAGTTCTCACACGGCCAGACAGACAAACGACTTTTTGAAGGCAAAAAATGTAGAACTCATGAGTCATCCTGCATACAGTCCCGACCTGGCAGTGGCACCTTGTGACTTTTTTCTGTTCCCAAAAATTTAGAACCTATTACGCGGTCAACGATTTTCATCACCAGAAGAGGCTGTCGAGGAATATGAAAAACACGTTTCAGAGGTCACCACAGAGGAGTGGCACAAAAATTTTCAAAACTGGTTTCATCGAATGAAAAAGTGCATAGACCCCAAGGGAGATTATTTTGAAAAACAATAAATTAATTTGTACCTTCAATAGTATTTTTTCATATTCATTCCGGAAACGTATAGTGCGCCCCACGTACAGAAAAGGGCATATGTTAAAACATTAAAAAAATATTTATTTATTCCGAAGTCCGGAATCAATAAATATCATGTTTTAACTCCGGAAGAAACTCCGTGTAGTTACACATCATCATTTCGAGTAGATGTCACGGTCAATCGACCATGCACACCCTGGTGTCAGAGTTCTTCGGAACCGCCTCTCGGCCTCTGACGTGGTTCCTTTAACGACTACCAGATGGCAGCCGGGACCACCAGCTTAACGTGCCTTCCGAAGCACGGAATCATCTTTATTATCAGACAATCAGGTGATTCAAGCCTGCAATGTTCTAACCAAACTGGAAACAACTAAACAAAGTATGCTTCCGGTGGGAATCGAACCCACGACCCCCGGGTCAATAGGCAAACGCCTTAACCACTTGACCACGGAGGCTGTTACACATTTAGGGCAAATAAATAAACTTTACTATGTATAGTATTTTCTAGATGTAAGCAACAATATTTTACGAAAACAAGACTGCGCTTTGGTCATATTTGTACTTATATTTTGGTGTCTTCACTTACACACACAAAAACAAACCACAGTCAAACTGCAAATTTGAAAATACATACAAGTAGGTATTCTTTTGAAAACATTTTTATAAGTATATTCCTTTAGTATTGTATTTTTTTCCAGTTTACGTACAAAATTGACATACCTTACATATTACATTATTTCGTTTTGTAACTTCGATGACTGTAAGGTATGCCATGGACATTTTTGCATTCAATTTGAATGTGTGACCGCCTAATGCATTAATATCCATATAATTACCAGTGGCGTATTGTGAGTTTGCCAAGCACGGTGCAGCCTAAACATTCCATCCACCGTGTTCTTCGTTCACTGATTAATGCTGGCGCAACTGTTTCATTCATTTCAGAGTTTAGCATGGCACCAGCGATGTCGTTTATATCGCTGGATAACTATCGACATCTCGCTCTTTATTACTAGTAGGTCGCCGCGAACTTTGACCTCGCGGACATTTACAACAACATATTATTAACTTAAAAACTTCTTATGACGCCCAACGAACTTGAACGAACCATAATTATTTATCCATAATTTTTAAAAATATTAGAATTTTTCTCTCATTCTCATATATAAACTATAATTTGCGAAATTTCATACTCCTCCGTCTGCGTAATTTTCGTAAAAACGGGTAAAATTTTTTTGTTTTACGTATAATTATATAGATTTATGTAAAATAAATATAGTCATCATCATTTCGAGTAGATGTCACGGTCGATCGACCATGCACACCCTGGTGTCAGAGTTCTTTGGAACCGCCTCTCGGCCTCTGACGTGGTTCCTTTAACGCCTAACAGATGGCAGCCGGGACGAACGCCTTAAAGTGCCTTCCGAAGCACGGAATCATCTTTATTAACAGACAATCAGGTGATATAAGCCTGCAATGTCCTAACCAAACTGGAAGCAACTAAACTAAACAAACAACGAACCCACCCCGGGTCTAAAAAGGCACACGCCTTAACCACTAGACCACAGAGGCAGTTATAGTATAGTTATAGTCGAGAAATACATCGCTGGTGCCTTTCTACGGACGAGCGGATAATTTTTAATACATATTGTCGCCCACAGTATAGACAATTGCCCCTTTAATATCGCTAGCCGGGGCTATGGCCCTGCTCAAGTGATCACCCACCGCTACGCTACTGATAATTAGAAAAATGCATGCAGCGTAACGTATGAACCGCGCGGCTTTTGCATATTTTAAATGCCATCAGTGTTTGCCCACAGAATTACGAGTAGCAGTATTATTCATTACAATGACAGTAAGGGTTAGGCAATTGTATGTAATTTACACTTCGATCAAATATGGTAGATACACAGTCTCATACAAAATGAAGCTTTAATAATGTCCCCGAGTCAAAACATCATGCATACTTACGAACAACGACAAAAACGGTACATACATACTGAAAGTAAAATCGCAACTTGTTTTTTTTTTACTTTTGATGCGTAGTTTTTGCATCTTTTTACTGTACTGACGGAGCTGTTTTGTCCACAGTTTCAATAAACAGGATTTATTGATACTGTGGACAAAACAGCTCCGAAACTCGATTAGTTCGCTGTTTTGCCGGTGCCACTTTTCGAGCGCGAATCGTGTCTCTCTTCTTCCTCGCCTTTTCCCTATTCGGGGTCGGCTCTGTATCAACTCTCTCTAAATTTTTCTATTATCCTCCAAATCGACAGTAGCTCCCCGTTCTTGCATGTCATTGCTCACGCATTCCCTCCACGACTTTTTCGGCCTTCCCTTTCCTTTATATCCTGTTATTACATTGAAGTCTAACTTTTTAGCCAGATGATCGGCATCCCTCCTCTCGACATGGCCATACCAGGTCAATCGATAGCTCTTTATTTTGTCTTTGTATTTTGTGTATCTACTGTATATTTTATCGAAGAGTTTACAATATCATTATCATTACATAGTATAAAACAAAGTCGCTTCCCGCTGTCTGTCCGTCCATATGTAGTCCTTAGATCTTCTTCTTCGATCTTAGATTCTAAAACTACGCAACGGATGGTGATGCGGTTTTTTTAATAGATAGAGAGATTCAAGAGGAGGGTTTATATGTACATTGCACCCGTGCGAAGCCGGGGTCCGGGTCGCTAGTACTATATTATTGTACATTACATACGAGTTTGGTTAATGTATTATTACCCACACTCGGCAGATGTGTGCAACAGACAGAAGTTAATTTTCAAACTCGTAAATAATAGTTGAGAGAACAAGGAGTTTCCTCAGCACATAAATACTTGTCTTCAACTTGCCTTACAGTTTCCATCTTGTGTCCGTTGGGATCTTCATTTACAGTAGATATATGTAGGAATGTATGTTTGATAACCGACGAAACACGATGAGATACATCTAGATATTCCAACATTTTAAAATATTTACACTTCCTTGGTCTAATATAAATAATGTTTGTATAGTGACATTTTGAGCGTATATTCTAAGAACTGCTAAATATGTAGTAATACAGCGGGTAAATTTACCAGCGACATTCTCTGTTAACGGGATGCGTCTATTCCTATGGGACCATTGGTGAAACCTCAAAAAAAACGACATTCCCATACAAATTGCCCGGGCGGCTAAACACTTGTATGAAAATCATTCCATAGATTTTCGACCGGCCGTATCTTACGGTCTACGCGGAAAGAGAAGCAGCTAGTACAACATTCTACGTTATTGATCGCCAGACCAGCATGAAAAAGATACAGTGTAATATCAAAAGTACAATTTCCACAATGAATCAAAGCATCATGTCCAAAGGTTGGAATTAATTGAGGAAAATTAATAACAAGTCGGTCACGATCTCGTTATATTGGTCGCGCCAAGGATCTCTTATGTTTCCTCAAGCGATTCCTCAATAAAATAGGCCCATTCATAAACTTGATCGAATATTTCTCTATTACTTTCTTAAGAAGATTCGATTGATTCATGTAGCTAGTATACAATACGTTTCTTTTTTTATGAACAATTGGAGTGCGTTTGACCTCTATTTTGCCTGATGGGAAGCAACGATGAGGTCTAGGGTGGTAAACATAAACTCAAATAATGCCTATTCACTTTTGCCTTGAAAATCCCTAATTTGTACGAGTCGGGAAACAGTGACACGGGGAGGGAATCGTTTCATTCCTTCGCGGTTCGCATACTGAAGTAGGAGGCGAATCTAGAGGTACGATGAACAGGAATATCGACCACGTACGGGTGGAATCCCTGCCTACGCCGTGTCATCCGAAGATGGAGGTGCAGGGGGAATTAGATCGTGCAGTTCCTGTGCGCATCATCATTTTTTTTTAACATTGAATAATCCTTTTCGGGTTCCGTTTACTTCTGAAGGTACGGAACCGTATACAGACTCTAGTCAGCATTCCAAAATCCAAATTAGTTATGAAGTAACCGTGACTACGTAATAATTGTCTTAATGTGTATATTTACAATTATCGTGAGACAAACATTACAATACAATACTCAGCTTTACACATTTGAACCCAACCTTACGTACAATACGGCGTTAATTATGAATTATGTACATATTTCCAAAACAAATGTGGCACGAATTAGAAATTATGTTTGCGTTTTGTTTCGTAACGTAGGGAGAACAGAGTTATTGTTATGTTTCGGAATGTTTCGTTAAACGTTATAGACGATCCCACACTCACAGACGATTTAGACACCCTCAGTCTACGGAGAGACGTTGGCTCTCTTTGTGTATTTTACCGTCTATACTATGGGGGGTGTTCTGAAGAACTTTTTGCATTGGTGCCACCGTCACCTTTCTACCACCGCACCGCTCGCCACAGGAGTAAAGCCCATCCCCACATCCTTGACACTTGGGCCTCCGAAAATGTCATAGCGTCACGTGGTTTTTTTCCTCGTTCAGCAAGATTGTGGAATGGACTCCCTCCCGAGGTTTTCCCTGTGTGCTATGACTTGAGATCCTTCAAAACGCGTGTTTATACGTTATCTTATGAGTTGGCAACGCATCGGCACATCCTCTGGTGTTGCAGATGTCCATGGGCGACGGTGACCACTTTTCATCAGGTGGCTCGTCTGCTCGTTTGCATCCGACGGCGAACGAGCAGACGTATACATACATAAAAAAAAAGTAAAAAAAAGTTTAACTTTTTTATTATAATCTAGCAGTGCCTGCGATTTCGTTGGCATAAATTTTTTGTTTTGTTTGTATGAGAGCCACGTCTTAGCATGACAGGATTAAAAAAATAAGTACCCTATCTTGTGTCCTGGACGCCTAAATGTATATCTACTAAGTTTCATAAAATTCAGTTAATTCCTTAAAGAGTTATGGAGAAACATACATACATAAAGAAAAAAAGTGTAAAAATCCTCAATTTAGTGTCAGTATAATGTATACAGCTTATAAACACGATATCTCTGAAAACAAAGTAACTTACTCCATGACCAACCCTTACAGATTTATTATTAGTATTGATAATTTAAGTAAGAAAAGTGAGCGCCAGTTTAACCTGGCGCTCAATAGGTTAGTTTCCTGGGTCAAAATAATAACATTACAATTAGTCCGTCAGTCAGATAATTAAAAAATATTAGACACGTATTTTGTCTTTTGTTAATTAAACAATAAATGGAAAAGATAAAGCGCGTCAAAGTTCAGGAGTGGGGGCTTGTGACGTCAAAGTTTGCTAAAAAGTGTAGCAAACTATGACGTCACACGGAATTTCAAGGCATTTCTTTATAATTTTTTATTCAGTCGACAAAAGAAAAAAATACGTATCTAATATTTTTTTTAATTACTAACTGAATGACTAATTATATTTTTTTAGGAAACTAGCCTATTCTCTGTCTGCATATACATGTTATGAACGATGGGTTAACTGCCTGGCTACGAGTTAACGTGACGAGTGGTAGCTAAAAACAAGCCGTTTAGATGTGATGCAAAAGCTACAGTAATTACTGGCAAGGGCATCTTTTTTTTATCTGGCGATACAGGAAACGTAGTGTTGGATGTCCAATAGCTGGCCTTATAAGGCCAATTGCTGGAAAGAACTGGATTGCGATGTAGAGAGAAATGACGTAGACAAAAAGAGGCTTATACCCAGCAGTGGGTCATAGAAAGCTGATGATGATGATGATGAATACAGGAAAAAATGGAATTTATTAACATGTCAATCACATGATTGATGCCGTAACTTTCAACAATTAGGCCTCCTCAATCTTAAGAGAAGTTACCAAGTTACTTCTTTCTTCTACAGGTGACATTCGTAGGCAACAACATCCCGGTACATCCACACGTGTACTCCAATGGCCACATCTGCCTGTCCATACTCACAGACGACTGGTCGCCCGCGTTGTCCGTGCAATCAGTATGTCTGTCCATCGTCTCCATGCTCAGTAGCTGTAAGGAGAAGGTATGTAAAAATAGAAAAACAGCCCCATACACTCCCACCAGTAATGGACACGTCGACACTCACAGAGAACTACAAAGTTTTTTCGTCGGTATTTGATTTCCTTTTGTAGTGATAATAGAAATAATTAATTCTGAATTTAGATAGGCAACATAATTCGGTATATTTCCATATTTTGTTAATAGTTAAATAATCAACATGATTAAATTTATTCTAGTTTGTCTTAGTTCACCTTCATCATCAAATCTTAAACATAATGAAGAGAATCTAAGGAAAATAATCTATAACTAATATTTTGAAAACATGTCACCACGTGCAAAATAAATTATATATATTTTGCACGGGTCAAAATTACTATGTATTTATCACACGTTAGTTCAATATAATGCTCTTCCTTCACCTTATTTGCTGCATTTATTCTTGTTGCATACTGATTTCTTAATATGAACTGTTCCAGAAGCGGCCACCAGACAATTCCTTTTACGTTAAGACCTGCAACAAAAACCCTAAGAAAACAAAATGGTGGTATCACGGTAAGTCTAACTTCTTTATATTTATATACAAAATACTTTGACATACAAATTCATTCATAATTTGTCTTATAAATAGATTAGAAAAAGTGTCACGTTTCGTGTGCAAGCGAGAGCGCGGAACAAGGGATAGAGTGGCACGATCGGCCTAAGCGTCCGGTTTGTGACGCATCTATCAGAAGCGTTCGGCTTGTGACTTATCCGTCTTCCACCATTATCACGTAAAATTTTCGTCCGTAAACCAACTTTACAGACAACCAATTTTTTTTTTTTTTTTCATTTGTTTGACCACAATTTTTATTATAATGGGCGTTTTGCCGTTAGTCAGGGACGCTCGCTCCCGTTTTGGTCACAAGGAAACCCAACGAACCTGGTTAGGTATAGTTAGTTGTTCCAACTGTAGCCAAATTGTTTTAGTTAGCACGATGGTCGAACAAATGAGATAAAAATCTCTAGTTCAAATATCAAACAAATTATAGAACTGTTGTCGTTTAATAGTACAACAAATTGTTTGTTGTGATTATTTCCGTACATTATATATAATAAGTTTGAAATTATTAAAAATAGTTTTATTATATGATGTAACTTAAAATTTATGCTGTTCGCAATTTTTCCTTTATCTGTGGTATAAGACGTTGCTTCGTACTAAATTTCAAGATTCTGAGTTCACGGGAAGTACCATGTAGGTTTTGATTCCCTTGCGAATGTCAAAAATCACGAAAATTTGCGGCATAACCAGCTGTATCTTTTGATTGCGTAGGCTAGAAGTTTGATTTTTTCACTGCTTCAAGGGATATTTTCTTGGAGGCAAATCTAGAAATGGTTTTTATAGTTGATATGTTTGTCATAATGGTCAATTGACGTAAACTAACAAACATTGCAAGTAAACTAAAGCTTGCAAAATACATCCGTGGTCCTACTGAGCTCTACTTATGTGTTTATAACAATGTATAACTTACAACAGCTAGTATGTTTGCCTAGGAAACATCATTCCTTGTTTAAATAGTTGTACCGAGTTAGTACAATATAAATATTTGCTTTCGCCTTGCCGCCGACCTCCGATTAAAACAAGCAGCCTACTTTCCGTATACAGATTAACTCGTTTACTTCTAGTACTTACTGTATATTGTGGAAATTATACCTTAGAACGAAATGTAAACTTAAATTAAGTGCTTTAAATTTAGTCTGGATTGAGTTTCTTTCGGCGTATTCTTCTCACCAGTGGTCGTTCCGAAACGCTAGTACACTGAAAAAACTGTTTGGCTAATTATTACAAAAAAATATGCTACTGGTTACCTAAAAATAGTGACAGCATAACTGTTGCCACCAGTAACAAAACCCAGTTATGTAATTTTCTAACATAACTTTTTTATTTAATATTAACGAACTTTATTTGTAGCATATAACAAAACTATTTTGTATTATCCAAGTCTATTGAAAGTTGTTAGCAGCAAAATAATTTTATTAGGAATAGACATCATCGTTTGTTATTCACTGTCAAACAATTTGGTTAAATATAGCTAAATATTTTGTAGGTTTATGCTAAGCATTGTGATTAATTTTAATAAAAAAAATTGTTACTATTAAAGATAGTATTTACTTATTAATAGCTTAAGCTTTTCCTTTACTGGTAACCAATCTTTTGTATGAGCAAAACATCTCGAAGGTGTTATATATTACCTAACTCTTTTGTTATTTTTAACCACACTGTTACGTTACTATAGGGGTATTAAGGGTTCAAATTTTAACCAAAATTATTATAAACCGCGACTCAGTGGTCACTAAAATCCCAGAAACCCAAACTACAGCCACTGATACTGAACAACTATCACCCAGAAATGAAGATCGAAATCTCAACAAAATAACAATTTTCTTCCAATATAAACAATATCTGAGCATCATATATTTCTTGGAGAATATCTACAACAGAAGGAAACAAGATTTTAAGGACTACTTTGTAAAGAAGAACTGGCTTTTACAATAATTTTGGTTAACAGAAATTATAATTAAAACAATTAAATATAATTAACAAAGTTACTTATATTATTAAAACAACTTAAATAACATAAATTCAAAATATTTATAGTAGGTCATAAACTGCACTCACAATCGTATTTTGGTTTATTAAAAAAATCCTCTCTGCATAAATTGCCACACATGGCAAGACTATTTGGGATACTCAGTATTGAGGACAAATATCACCTTTAAACAAGCCTCCACAGCTTTCATAATGTATATTATTAACAATTATGTACATTATGAAATATTATTAACAATAATATACCTCACCGTGATGGATATTTTGGATGTTCTAACAAACAATTATAAATGGCTGCAGCTGAAGACTAATTAGCTTATCACGTCTTCTGGTGATTGTTTTTGCTGTTTCGGCTGGACTGTTAACATATAAAACCATCACACAACACTTCACTTCTTCATAACATAACATAACACTTCTTGTTTTGAAGGTCGCCATTGCTTTTCCGTTTAATGTGCTCATCAGAAATGGTAGAGTGGTCAAAGCAGCCATATCTAGAGCTTCTTCATTATATTCTGCAAAATAAAATGTGAATCAAATAGTTGTAATAATCTCGTTTGTAAAAGTATACTTTTATATTTATTCAATGAAAAAAATATAGATATATTTAAAACCAATTATCACTTGATTGTAAATTACCAATCATATAATTATGTACAGGTAATGCTTTACAAGACAACAAACAATTGAGGAATGTAGTATAAAACTTTGTTACCTACCAAATATACTCCGCCTGATTGAACTTAACAATGTATATTTCAAGGCCCCAAGATATAATATAGACCTGGCTATGGCTATGGTAAATTTTTCGGGTGCCTCCTCTGATGGTTCCATGTCCGTGCGATTTAATTTCACAGCTCTTTTACTTAACAAAAACATAAATTGGTAACTTGATGAGACACTAGAGCAATTTTTAATGAGTAGGTAATTCTTTGCCCTTGATGAACAATACCTTACGGTGGCTTCAGGAAAAAGGCGCGGAGAACGAGTGCACAATAAACATAAATGCTGGAGAGGGCGGGGCGTGCGGTAGCAGTTTTGTCATATGCATCATTTGTTTATGTAAACAATAACTTCTAAATTGCTGTTTAATAACAAATTCTGTTTACTGCAAATAACATAAAATATAGTAAAACAATTGTGTTGCTGGCGACAAAACGGTCGTGTAAATAATTAAGAACAGTTTGTTTACTTATAATCTAAATATTCGTGTTGAGAACTACCTGATCAGTTACTGGTAACCATTCACTTAACAGTTTTGAAAAGGATAGCCTAACTTAAATAGCATAACTCGTTTTATTCGATGTAACTCAAGCGTATTGCTTGCATTTTAACTGACTTTGTTTACGAGTAAACTCAGTTATGCTATATTCACAATAGCTAAACAGTTTTTGTTAATTAGTTTTTTCAGTGTAGTATTTCAATTTTGCATATATTAAAAAATATATAAGAAATAAAAATATGACGTTCAAAAAGATATAGGTACATATATCCAATTATGAATAAAAATCTTTTACTTTGAAATGATGATTGTCATGCAAAACTCAGATCATAGACGCTGGACGAAAGGACGCCAGTCTTAAGTGAAACTGGGCAGGGCATATCTACCGCATGCCTGACGATTTGTGGGCCAAAGCGATTACAATATGGATCCCACGAAATCGCAATCGAAAGCGTGGAAGGCCCAGAAAGAGATGGGAAGACGAACTGCAATCCTATCGGAAAGACTGGATTTCAGTAGCCCTCGACCGAAATAGTTGAAATTATGAAAGGGAGGCCTTTGCCCTGCAGTGGGACAGTATAGTTTAGAAATAGAAATTACGAGTGTGATATGGGTAAGAAAGCTCCATCTTACAAAAAATGTCATCATCATAATCGCAGCAACAAAAAGTCCATTGCTGGACACCGGCCTCTCCCGAGGGTTCCTCGTTCCATGGGAGGATATGATCGTACTCACCACGTGAAAATTACATGATATTTTTGTAACGGATAGTTTTGGAAATTTTTAAAATGGCCGAATTTAGAATAAAGGACCTCAGCGCGATTGGGGTCTAAGACAATTTTGAGTTCGCTGTGATGACTAAGTCTTGCGTGGTCTACAGGTCACAGGCCCACTAGTCTAATGAATAAGATCGAAAATAACAAATTCAAATAAACCCGTAGAAAAAATCTTTTACTTAACTAATTATAGCTTTATCATCAACACGAATCTCATCCACTTTGACGTAATCGGGTAAAAAACACAAAGGGTATGCAAAATTTCATATATATCGGTTCAGTAGATAGAGCGTGAAGGCGTCACAAACAAACTCACTTTTGCATTTACAATATTAATTAGGATTAAGTTAAGGCAAAGCACAATTAACATCGTTTTTCCATTTCCAGACGACTCCGTGTAACAAAACGTCGCGGCGCTATATCGAGCATGGACGATAAAATCTCAGTATGTGATAAGTGTTATATATCGACATGGTATATGTGTACATAGCGAGAGGCCCGCGAGCCAAGGGCGCGGGCAGCCTTACGGCACGAAATTGCGAGTGTCCTAGCGTCGGATACTACCAGTGGCGCCACCTAGCCGACAAACTACACGTGGCGCCATCTAGTACCCAAAAAGTGACTGTCAACGCCGTCTTGTGGCAACATGGCGCGAAATTCGGATTTGATTTGTATGAACGAGCAATTTAAACGGCTGAATTTACAAATTTAAGTGTAAAACTGTTAACGTTGAGTACATTTAATCGCGTAATTGATTTTATTAGAGGACATTATGCAATAATAGAAGCTATGTTCGGTTTCATGTTTGTAAATTCGCGAACTGTTGAGATTACTTCAGTGTTGAGTATTTGTATGTTAGGAGGTCGGTCCGTCTGTTGTTCCTACTTTAACAATTGTATATGCATAATAATGTGTTAATGTATAATTCAAAGAATTTGAAGGTAAATCTATACATTTGAATTGCAGTCACGATAACTGCAAGGCCACGAGTTGACGCTTAAATATTGTCTAAATTGGTAGTAGCCGCATTCGTTCCAGCATGCAATGGACGTGTAAAAACGATGTCACCGGCCGCGCTAACTCGTGGCCCAGTAAAATATACATTTGTTTATCGTAATAATGTGTAAAAATTGTAAGTAATCAAAAATATAATTTTATTTAGATCACTCATTAAAGAGTCTGAGTATTAATTAAATTTTCGAGACAGTACACAAATAAACAAGAACATTGGATTTTTTTTAATTATGCTCATATCGTGTGTCTAGGATGGAGCTAGCAATATGGAGGAGTTCATTTGAGGCAAGGGGTAAATCGCGCTCAAACGAACAATAAAAAAAGGTTTATTTTTAAGATAGCGATGTTAAAATGTGTGGAGTAGTTTTTCGCTATTTCGAAGTCGGTCCCATAGATAAAGTTGTTTGTATAATGATCTATAAATTAATTTCCACTCTATCCAAAGACACACTGTATAGATGAAAATATTACAAGCCAAAAAAGTCAGATAAAACTGTTTTTGTAAAATCAATGTACAAGATTTGACTGTCTCCACTTTCGTAAAAGATATTTAGTCTGTGATGTAAGGTCTTGATGTAGGAGGGGCTGTCGTAGGAGTACTTAGGCGCAAATTCGAAAGAACAGCAAACAACAATGGGTTTTACATTCCTCCTGTATTTACCGTATTGGTTTTGAAACACGTTATGATAGATATAGATAGTTTTCATTGAACGTATCGAAAATAATCCTAAAAATCATTGATTTTGAAAAAAATAAATCTTCATAGCACAAAAAAAAATGTATGGAATTCTGATTTAAATGAAAAATCTATTTAGATTTTTGTCAATCTTTGCAAAATAGTTATTGTGACGCTTATTAATAATTAAATAATATAGAAACAAAAATTGATATAATAATAGTTTCGTTTCACAAAGTTAAATGGTTACTCTAAAAAATGGGGGAATTAATAGTAATTTTATATGACGGGGTGATTGAAAACTGTTATTTCGAGTTAAGCGCAGGCCAGAATAGAATATTGACGTTGGCGGTCCGTTGAATAGGAATGAGATTGCTTAAACTCTTCAGTCATCTCCTTAGTTGTAAATATTTTTTAATTCATTTAAATAGTCTATCGAAGTAATCGCAACATTTTATAAATGACTTGTTTCATCACTTGTTTTATGTCCAATTTGTAAACGGGTTTGTTCTTGTATCAGAGTTTTTATCAAATATAGCTAGACCGCTTAACTTGAGCGTTGTTTGAGGGACGCGAGAAGCGGGAATGACAAAGTGCGGAATGCGTCACACTCACACTTATCCGAGTGCGCCTGTCACACACATGCGATGCTTCGCCCCCCCCCCCCCCACTCCGCTCCCCCCGCATTCTTCAGGCAATGTTTAAGTCAAACGTTTAGTTTTAGTTTGTGGTGAAATAAGTCTCAAATCTCTAGTTCATGCCCCATATTGGAGCAGTATTGAGAATAAAGGTCTATTTTTAATGAATATTTAACGCGATTTGAAAATAATACTAGTCTGTTTTATGCGAGGCATTATATTTTTTAATATCTCTTCAGTGGGCACGGAGCTAGAGATTCTGTGGTTCTGTGATTTAATATTATTGTTTTGTTGATCTTATGAAATAATAAAATACATTGAATCTAGTTTTGTCATAAAAAGGCAGGATTATTATGTGACAGAACCAGAGACAAGCTTAAATATTTTGTGACGGCTTAATTTATTTATATTGCCTGGTGCGCTGATATCTCTTTGCTATATATGTTTTTTTCTTGTAGTAAAAAGAAGGCCCGGTCGAAATCTTTTAAATAGAAAAGCTCTGTCAGTTCTTCGAAAAAATAATTTTATTCATATACAATATTATTTTCAATTGTGAAATTATCAATTTTTTTTATTTATTATTCTAAACATACTTATATGTTACATTCGAAAAACTGATTGCAGCTACAATATATTTATGGTACATACAACATAAGTGATATCAAGTAATAATAGTAATAAATGTACTGACGAACAAAATTCCATTCATAATTGTCAATATGTTTCAAATTTTGAGGGGTTTCTATAATGCTTGACAGTAGGTGGCAGCACTGTGACGCTATTTCCTTATGATTTTGTAATCTATAAGTGATCCTGAATAAGAAATTTAAATATTAGCAGGAAGTTTAAAATCGGCCTGTGTCAGGCCTGTCTCACTCCCATGTCGGTATCGAAAACGTATCTACGCGCAGCGACCAGTTCGAAGCGGTCATCATCATCAGGTCCCTTTAATCTCCACTGCAGGAGCATGACCCTCTCTGTACTACCGGAGCCATACTTGGCCAGAGCAGACAGAGGATTTGGCCTACACTCTCCTCGCTGGCCAGACGGGTTAGCTTGTATTTCCTAAGTCGCCTTCTATGACATCCACGGGAAGACTTGGAGTGGTTCTATTCTACTCTGGCGGAAACCACACGGCTACTGTATATATACATAAATCTTTCTGCAAGTAGCATGACGCCCGCGACGCCATTTATATCGTGAGATAAACGGGGACCGTTTATCTCACTCTATTATATTACGAACAAGATGGCGAGAGTCGACAATGGTCGTCTTCAGCCCTCGTAGTAAGGCCCCCCCTTACTACGAGGGCTGAAGACGAATAAGCACGCTGGAGATAGACTTTTCACATTAATGAATCGAATTGAGAAACCTTTTTTGAAGTCTGTTAAAAGCCGCATCGAAATAGTCATCTGTTATTTCCAGCGTGTAAAATAACCACCTTTCTAGAAGAGATGACTCAGTCCATCTAAATAAACAATCGTTCCTATAGTACCAATGTTAGAAATATCGAAAAATTCCACATTTCAGTACAAGAGTGGTCGGCCGGCCCGACAATTTGTATGAGTAGAAATTTGTTGAGTTTTCAGCATTGTTTACAAGAAATGTTCATCTTGACAGGCCACCACTTCAACGGAAAATTGATAATTTGAAAATGAAACGGAATAAGTTTACACGGTGCGGTTACAAGCCTATACGGATAGAAAGACGTATATAAAATTATGCATGCTAGGAGATTTATATGTACTATGTATTGATTGAAATCAGCTCAACGGCCACGATTTCCACTACTGCCATCTATTGCCAAGCATTTAAAAATCACTAAATGATAAGCAATATGGCTGGACCTATTTTGGGATATCCTTATAGTGAACTAATTATAATATTGTATTTTTCGTTACAAACGGTCTGGGTGCTATTTGAATGTCTAGAAATTTTGTATTACTTCTTATAGATGAAACACGTTCACTGTTTTGAGGCAATTTACAGATAAGCTATATTTGTTGCCTTGTATCGCGCCCACGACGATAATGTAAAGCCGATAAAGTTTATGCCGCTTGATAAAGTATCGTCTAGCGACATAAACTTTGTCGCAGGTGGCATACAGTCTGTTCGGAGCAAACTCCGATGTGCATTATCTCTATATATATATGTATAGACAAAGTAGACAAAGTTTCGAACAATACTCTATCAAATAAAATATACATTTAAGAATTTAGTAAGAAGACGATAAAAATGACACTGCCAATATCAGATCGTTATATAACCCGAAACTCGTGAACATGTTATTATGATTTGGTATGTATGTAAAGTAGTACAGCCACAAGCAATGATATATTTACAATTGTATTCAATTTTAGATCTTATCACATTGGCTTAAGAACTGATGTGGATAAATATCAATGCCAGTGACTGTACCATGTTTTTCTGAATTGACATTGCTCATAGCACGTTTTAGCGCCATATTAAATTGTTGATTAGATAATAAGATTAGCATTGAGTACATTCTAGCTGCTAGAATCTTTGTCGATTCGTTGAATAAAATGAAAATATACACGGCAGTGAATATGGCTTATACAGAAAGTGCAATCAAAAATGACGCTCCACACTTTGTCTCCGCGGATGGGACTTTTTGTCCCGTCCCCCCCAAACCTGTCTAGAACACGACCGCGACAACTTTGCCGATACCCCTCCCGCCTCCGCAGACGCGACCCGCACTCGCCTAGTTTATAGACGACCGCTCGAGCGATTTGTCATCGGCAAAGTACTAGGTTGGTTGTAGGACAGAGGCGAGTGATATATGAAGCGTACGAGCTAGTGAGAGATAGTTGGTTTCAGTTTTGAAAGAGTATATTAAATCGAACCGAAAGCGCCTTAACATTTATAAAAATCGTCAATTTTTCTAACTTAATGTTATACATAGATAGGCTCCATGACAAATGAAGACATCCGTAGCCCCCTCAATTTCACCTGCGTAAATGTCCTTCACCCAAAATGAGCTGCTGGGCTAAGAATACATCTTATCATCGTTATATCAAGAAATAAATTATATATAATAAAAATTCATGCGGGCGGGACTTGAGCCAGCGACCTAGGTCCAGGTTCAAGTCCCGCCCGCATGAAATGTTTTCACCATATTTTATTTCTTAATTGATTAAAAGAGTATATCAAAATAGCATTGTGAATGCAAAATAAAAACACATTAAAATATGGCATGCATCATATCAGCCGCAAATAGTCCTCCTCCAAGGATTTCCAATACGACCGGTCGAAAGCGACTTGCATCCAGCGTCTCCCTGCTACCTTAGTCAGGTCTTCCGACCATCTGGTCGGTGGGTGTCCAATGCTGCGCTGGCCTGTACATAGTCGCCATTCGAGAACTCTTCTGCCCCATCGGCCATTAATACAGCTGATGTGTGCTTATCAGCCATTACATTTAAGTGTCAGTTACGTCCACTACCATACAAGCGATATACTAAAAGGCTAGTTTCCTGGGTCGTAATAATAACATAACAATTAGTCCGTCAGTTAGATAATCAAAAAATATTGGACACGTATTTTTTCTTTTGTCAAATAAACAATAAATAATAAAGATAAAGCGCGTCAAAGTTCAGGAGTGGGGGCTCGATACGTCAAAGTTTGCTAAAAATTGTAGCAAACTATGACGTCACACGGAACTTCAAAGAGATATATCTTTATCATTTTTTGTTTAATCGACAAAAGAAAAAATACGTGTCAAATATTTTTTGAATATCTAACTGACGGACTAATTATATTTTTTTAAGGAAACTAGCCTATTAGCGTGAACATACCGTTTTTCTCCAGACGTTTCGACCAAGCTGCACAGGCCGTGGTCACTAGATGTCGCGCTAATTCTCGTTATTGCATTTAGTAAATATGCAGCGCAGAAGTTGT
The DNA here is from genome assembly GCA_947532085.1 of Elegia similella. Lineage (NCBI taxonomy): Eukaryota > Metazoa > Arthropoda > Insecta > Lepidoptera > Pyralidae > Elegia > Elegia similella. The sequence goes on from OX383939.1 coordinate 3,387,202, forward strand.
ACATACAAGCGATAGTTGAGAATAGATTCCAGATTTTAATTTACTTTAGTATGGGATACTCCTTCTGGGTGTTTTAAATCTATGGTTTTTACTACCTGTAACGACAAAAACTCAAATAGCCAACTATCTCTCTCTTTAGCGTGATATGCCTTATTTACCCCCACTATAGCAACAATTGTTTTGTAAGCGATTAGTAATAAAGGGGGGCACTAACTGTAACTGTAAAGGCCTTGTTAGCAACACATTCCTCATATTGTTAGAAATTGTTGGTGGCGCGCCGATATAATACTTTGTAAATGCATTCTTTATTGTGTATTATGAACCGGAACCCGCTTAATTTATTGAAATAAAAATATAGTTAAACATACTCATGTTTTTTATTGAACACAATCAGTGCAGAAAACAAGCCTCGCGTGTTTTAAAAAAAACCAGTGCGGCCGCCTCACGCGTCGCGTGTTATCCATTTTTCTCTACGGCCCTGCGGCCAAACGTGGCATGATCCGGCGTTTTCTATCGACAGTGCGACATATCAAATTTTCTCAAATACTAGTATAGTGCTAAATCTGTAGCTAGATGGCTCTGACTTAAGTAATACAGCGTCACGTGGTTTTTTTCCGCGTACGGCAGTATTGTGGAACGGACTCCGTCCCGATGTTTTCCTTGTGTGCTATAACTCGGGGTCCTTCAAAAGGCGTGTTTACAGGTATCTGAAGAGTCGGCAACGCATCAGCACCTCTGGTGTTGCAGATGTCCATGAGAGACGTTGACCACTTCCCATCAGGTGGCTCGTCTGCTCGTTTGCCGTCAAATATACATAAAAACAAAAAAATATATGGAGACACGCTATCCCGAGTATCTCTATAATTTGAAAACTATCAGATAACATTTTCAGATTTGTGTACACTATAGAGTTATAATTATCCTCTGGTAGGTCTATGGTGCACTTCGCAAGAGGTTTTCATGTATCATATATATACCCAGGCGTAATCTACTGTACATATACATATAAGTATGCTAAGCATTTTGTAAAAATACTAAGAAAGTAAACAAGATTACTTTAATCAAAATTAAAAACTACATAGATACACAATCGTCTAGCAGTTGCCAATAAAAAAGCGTTCCTTACCATAGAGCAATGGTCCTGACCTCATAATTCTGAGATCCTAACTAATAAGTGTCCCACTATGGTCCCACTAAGTAATGTTTTTATATCTGTGCGTCCACAAGACGTGGTTCCATATCTTTTTGGAATTTGAATTTTGAAAGCGATATTCGACTTTATGGCATACAAGTAAGGTTGGATTTGCATTGATGTAAATAAATAAATAATAATAAATAAATAAATATATACGGACATATGACACAGATTGAGTTAGCCCCAAGGTAAGTAAGTTATGGGATACTAACTCAACGATACTATATTTAATGACAAATACATATATATATACACATCCAAGACCCAGGCCAATCTGAAAAAGATCATTTTCCATCTTGACCTGGCCGTGGATCGAACCCGGTCACTCCGTGTCGCAGGCTGGCGATGTAGGTTTATAACATAACAATATCTACTTATAAATAACTTACTATAAAGATAAAATATGTATATGTTATGGCCATAAAGATAAAATATTGTGGTATTATTGATTCAAGTGTGTAGGTATTGAGTTCGGAGGTGAGCGTCCGTTGACACTAGTTCCAATAGTAGTACCATGGATTGATGAAAAATTAAGATGAAAAAATAAATCAATTGAGTATAAATAAACAGTTTTATTAACTTAAAACTTAATCGACATTTACAGCACCTACTTAAGGTGTTAGCAGCAACAATCACAATGAATTTTGTCATCAGCAATATCGTACGTTAATCATTACAAGATTTTCAGACGACCCACCGACACTTTAAATGCAGCCTTTCGGTCTTATGCATAGAGATTATCTTATCTCTATGGTCTTATGACTAGGCTCTACTCCATAAGGTACTCAGAACAATAGTTATTGTTCTGAGATAAGGTATAAAGACGATAATATGTATGTAACTTATTCGTAGATTGAATGTAAGAAACAAAACCGAGTCGGCTAGCGATGGATGTCACCTGCTGACAGAAACGTATTTTAATATGAACTGTATTTTCTATACATAAGATCCAATATCCTTTGTTGAATGTAACATGATTTGAGTCACCGTCGATAGTAAAAATCGTCCTTAACAGAGAGCAATGTCATTACGTCCCATGTTTGAAACTTACCTTTTATGAGTAGAGTTTATTTCCGTATGAACTGAGGAGCCCTTCCGATTTAAAAAATACCGGCCAAGTGCGAGTCGCACTCGCGCACGAATGGTTTCGTACCATTATCTATTTTTATTATATGATGTCTAAAATTTTATGCTTTTCGCAATTTTTCCTTTATCTATGATAGCTTTATGACGTTGCTTCGTACCAAATATCAAGATTTTGATTTTTGAGTTCACGAATAGTACCCTGTAGGTACTTTCCGTGAACTCAAAATATATCCTCTTTTGCTCTAACGCACACTGCGACACAGATATGTACGTATTTACCACAAGTAAATCCCAATAACCCAATACCCTATGTGAGTTGCACGAGTGTTTCGGAGTTTAGAGGTAGTTATAAGTACCTATACAGTTTTTTTATTGCGAAATATTTTGCGAATAGAACTAAACATTACGAGCATCGGACATTCCGCAGCTATTTTTAAACCTTATACTCAATTTATATTTATAATTTATAAAACTATCCGCACAATGTTATTGAAAAATCTGTGACCCATATATGAAACAATCGCTGAAAAAAAACACTAAAAGGTACTTTATTTCACAAAAGTCTTCAAACCCATTAAATATCTACTACAATTTAATTTACTTATGAAAAATTACATTCTGTACATAATACTTATTTATTAACCGCACCATAAAAATTCAAATTAATATTAAAATTAAAATAAATAATCTAAACTTGGATAAGAAAATAACATCAAATACAAAGTCTGGACTTAATTAAAACACATTTCAAGCAAGAAAAGTTTCAAAATTAAATTAAAAAAGTTAAACATTTAAGTCGCTACTTTATTATATTTTAAAATTTATAACATTGCGTCAATGTCACAGCCTACATCATATGTTATTTTCATCATCATATCTTTAGATCTAGGTATGTACTTATATGTTTTACCTGATTTTATATAATCATTCATAATAAAACACCGATTTAAATCAAACAACTAAACCGATCGTTAAAAAGTTTAAACGGGAGCCACTCGAAAGCATACCCTTTCAAATATATAAAGAATTTTTAAACTCTGTTCATAGTTAACGGAATTCTGAGGTAATAAAAAAACAGTCGAATTGATAACCTCCTTTTTTTAAGTCGGTTAAAAATAGCATCAATGAATAGACGCTACTTATATTCTTACGCATTAACACTTGACACATACTAGCGGTTTTCAGGATAACGGGTTTCAGGGTGTAACCTATAGTGGTAGTACCGTACTTCCTTTATAGGAATTATCTCTCGAGTGGCCGCACATAGATACTATGTGTATGTACTAGACATGTGCGCCGATCGGCGTGGCGTACGCCGCCGGTAATTTTAGCCACGCCGCCGACGCCGGCATTTGTATCGGCGTCATAAAAAAAAACAAATTATTTTAAACAACGCGCTTTGTAGTTAAACGCCGCACTGCGTGCGGCGCGGGGCGGCCGCGTCTGGCAGTTGCGGGCGGGTTGAGGGAGGGGGCCAATGAACTTAAGTTTTGTTGTTTAAACTTAAGTTTTGTTCTATTATTTTGTTATTTCATACATTAAAACTGAATGTTAAATAAGTTTTGAGAAAATGTGTGTGTTTATTTTCGGTTAGAGTGCCATATTAAGTTAATTAAAAGTTTGTTGAATAATTTACTTTGCAATTTTGTTCAATATTTCTATAAAGTCATTACAGATATGAATTTATAAAAAATAAAAAGCTTTTCATTTGATGTTACTTTTATTTTTGCTTTACTCGCCGACTACGCCGATTACGCCGCTGCCGCCGACAAATTAAACGTCGGACGCCATACACAATTTTGGTTATCCCGGCCTCCTGAGGTAAAAATACTTTATCAAACTGCTTTAATTTTTTACAGTTGATGCTATTTTCAAACATATTCCAGTAACAAAATCTGATAGGGTACAGTTCAGTTCCGCAATTTTGTTATTAGCACTAAGCATTTCAAAATTCATACACATTTTCTAATACCCATTTCTGCTATTTCAATTCCGCCGAAAACAATACTTCATTGAGATCATGAAGTGACTTGGAAACAAAGGTCTTCCGTCATCATTTAATTTTTCATTTGTGACTACGATCTCCCCACATTATATGGCCCAAAATCTAGCAGAGTTGAAATAGTAGAAAGGAAAACCAACATATGCCAGCATGGAGAACGTTTACATCGCGCTATAGACTAGCGCCGTTTCACTCATTGTTATGTTAAACAAAAGTCAATAGAAATGGGGCTTTTGCGATGCATTAACTAGTGCCCACATATGCATTGTAAATGGTAGAAGAACCACGCATGCATTTGTCGTCTTTAATATCGGTTTCGGGCCAAAAGTTACCCGTTTTACCCATTTCGACTAGCTCCGTGGCGCAGCGGTCAACATGCCTGCCTGCGACACGGAGTGACCGGGTTCGATCCCCGGCCAGGTCAAAATGAAAAATGATCTTTTTCAGATTGGCCTGGGTCTTGGATGTGTATCTATATATGTATTTGTTATAAAATATAGTATCGTTGAGTTAGTATCCCATAACACAAGTCTCGAACTTACTTTGGGGCTAGCTCAATCTGTGTGATTTGTCTGTATATATATATTTATTTATTTATTTACAATAGTTACACGCACGACCTATTTTATTTGCTTACTACTACCGTAATTAATTAGGGTTTTCTGAAATAAGCAGTGGCAACACTTAGACGTCGGATTCAGAGCGCTGTGATTGGTCAACAATGTATCAGTTGATGCTGCTATGTTAAATATTATCCAATGACACTCAATACTGCCATCTGGTGGTAGAAACCCCTCATTGCCACAACGGTTAATTTATAACAAACGATTTCACTCACGTAATGTTAGTCGGTATTGCCGACAAGTTTCAGCCAATTCAGTTATCAGTTAATTACGAAAGCCTTTCGTGATTGTCAATATCTTAATTAAGGTCTCAAGTCAATGATCTACCATACACTCAATTATGGCTTTCTCTTCTTAATAACTATTAATTTTGTCTCTCCACACACTCCTCATTTTGGCACATTCAAGGCATCGCCGACAATATCTTCGGCATCATACTCAAATAATAATCGTGATCATATAACGAAACTAGAAGTCCGTCTGTCACCTTCACATGACCTTCTTGATCATATTTTATTAAGTCTCCTTTAGCAGTAGTCATTTGGCCATTAGCTGCTCTTATAATGGCATCTCCTGCGCACAAATCCCACTTTTTAATGGCTGTTGCATGGAAATAAACATCATATGTGCCGTTCGCAACACCCATGACTTTGTTGCCGGCCCCCGCAGCAGGCGTGACGGTAGTTTTCGCGCCGAAAGCTTCTTTCGCCAGTTCTGCCACTTTGCCTGGGTGAGAGCGAGAAACAACTACTCTTGGCTGCTCCTTATTTTCTTTATTCTAAAAAAAAAGAAAGAATTTTTGGTCACGAATAAGACAGGGCAGTTTTTCTGAGTCCAACGTTTTTAACAAGCTTTTTTTTAGTCTCTCCGGTCCTGATGTTTGTCTGTAATCAAATCTTGCAAGTTAAATTTGATCCACTTCCCGGTTACCGATTGAGCTGAAATTTTGCATACATGTGTAAATCGGATGACAATACAATATTATTGAATAGTACCCCACATTAGAGTGGAATAAATGTTAAAATAACTGGTTTGAGCGAATGGAAAAGTGTAATAAGCTACATGGTGAATACTTTGAATTACAATAAAAAGTACTATAAGGTTCTAGTTGTGTTTTTTTCTTCAAACAACAAAAAACGGCCGTACAAAACTACAAACATGGCACGAAAATAACTAGATTTTGAAATTATGTTAAAAATAAATATAATAGTTATTGGCAAATATATTAATGGGTGTGTATTTTTAACTTACCAAAATACAAAAAAAAATCCCTGAAATGTATGTTAAAATGAGATTTTGACATTCTGGCTCACCATAAATCTCATATTAAGTTGTATCTACTTATCATGTAGGTGTTATGAGTCCTACAAAGCTTGTGACTGGATTCAGTTTTTTTTTTTATTTAGATTTTGCATAATATTAAAAAATATATATAAGAAATAAAAATAAGACATTAAAAATTTTTGACTTTCCCTAAATAGGTTTCCAAGACAGAATAAAATAAAAATATGATAAGTGCAGTTGAATGTACATCTTAAAAGAGTAAGCTTTTAAGAGGCGTCATGAGCCAACAAAAAAATCCTAAAACTTCTGCGCTGCAGGATATAAGGTAAAATATCATCCACACCTAGATCAGCATTATGACTTTATTTGAATTATCATGGATTTTAAAGATAAGGATATACATACATGCACCACATGTGGTATATTAGATGATGTTTTCTTCAGCACCCAACCCCAATATGTCCGAGGTGGAAATGGGTAGTGAATCACTCCAATCACTGGGTTACCATTCACGGCTATGCAAACCATTGTAGTCACATACTGATATAGTGCCTCTGCAAATAAAACATTGTTCACATTTATTATCATAGATTCTTCATTGTCTGAGGGGTTCTTCCCGTTGTATCCTGCACTGTGATGCGTCAGAACCCAGTTTCTACTATTTTGACAGCTCATAAACATCAATGAGACCTCCAGGCCAGCGAGGAGAGTGTTGGTCACATCCTCTGACTGCTCTGGCCAAATATGGCTCCGGTAGTACACAGAGGGTCATGCTCCTGCAGTGGGGACTAAAAAGACCTGATGATGAATGAATGACGTAATATGATTTTATGAAAAATTTTACGGCTTGCTACCTGCATGAGGTATCAAATAAAGGCTGTTAAGACAGAATAAACTTCTGACTATGAAATTAGCTATAATTGGATAATTCTACATGAAGAGGTACTATCAAAATCAACTATATTTATTTTAATAAATTTTCTTAAAATTTTCACAATAAGTAATAAATAAATAATAATAAATATATACGGACAAATCACACAAATTGAGCTAGCCCCAAAGTAAGTTCGAGACTTGTGTTATGGGATACTAACTCAACGATACTATATTTTATAACAGTAATGCAGTGTCTCTTAAAACATCACATCTACATTCCGATCAAGTTAACTGCGCCTCACTGGAATTCAATGTTACCCTGGTGTGCAGATAATTCAACCAGGTTGTACTAAGTATATAGGCAATCAATTTTAATTCTAAAACTATAAAACCTGGTAACAATTAAATTCTAATGAACACCCAAAAGTGGTTCTGAAGCCAACCCATCTCTGAGATGGGCTAAAAGAAAATAAAATTAAATAAATTGATCTGCTTACCTGTATATTCCATCGTTGCATCCAAAGGATCAATCCAAATAGTTGCATCTTTCGTATAAATGTGTTCGTCATTCAAATACTCGATTATTTTGTGCTCCGGCGGCGCCTCGTCGATATCGAATGACTGTTGAAGTTCGCACGCCTCGTCACCGGTCGTTTTATGCTCTTCAGATACTATGGCTACCTTCGGAAACGTCTTTTTCAGTCCATAGTACATCGCACAATGGGAGGCATAATCTGCATCCGTCACTGGATCATTCAACCCTTCCAATGTCTTCCCTTTACTTTTCACATTCAATGCATGCTTCTTTCCCTCTATTATCTTCATCCCACCCCGCTCAGCCGCATAAATAGCAGCTTTCAGTAAACTTTTCAAATTCACGAGATCATTTTTGTCAGCCGGATAGTTTGAGCCGCCGGAACGCCAGTAAATTATTAAAAATAATATAAATATTAATGTGAAACAAGAAAACTTGTTTAATCTTAACGTGCCACCAAAATTCATTTTAAACTACGATTAATTATTTTATAATAGAATTCAAAATAAATTTGCACCAAAATACAGGTGACGAATATGACAATGACACTGACATTATTGCTTTTTAATTTAATTGGGTAGGTATTTGCTCAGACAGAAGAATATTCTTCCGAGGGTACCTATTTGAATGTAACTCTCGGAATCTTTTTATACGTTCGAATTTTCGTTATTTTTTTTATTAACAGAGGTAAATCGAGAATCAATGTGGAAATTTAAAACATTGAAGATGGGAATTTACCAGAACAGAGATGCAATGTTTTCAAAATACTTTACATTTTATACATTTTAAATAAAAATAGTCAATCATACGAAAGCCACAATGTATTATATAGTAAATACACTGTACACTGAGTTAGCCTAGAGTTAGCAAATGCACACTTTCAAAAATAGTACCTCTGCTTTCCTACTACAAGGATCTTTGAACGTGGCTGATTTTATCCTATTTTATCTCAGGATTTTATTGAAAGCATAGACAGGCATAGACACACAGACTAAACGGATTGACATTGACAGATCGTATGATCATCAGTGAGTGAAGTTTCATGCAGTGAAGGACGTGAAGAAGGGAGGAACGAGTTTTTAAAACTAATTTTTAATTAATAAATATTGTGCATAAAGTTGTATTTTTAGCGCAATTAAAACGCACGTTTTTACTTAAAGTGTTTTATTACTCGAATCTAGACGAACATGATGTTAATTAATATTTCTGATATGGTAAGTGCAAAACTTGTTTTGTCGTATTACTGGCACATGGATCTTGATTATGATGAATTTATCATTCTAGGCTAGTTGGTGGACCTTGATAATAGCTTTGCAAGTGTTAGTTTTATCAACATACTTCTTCTGGGCAAAGAGAAAGTCAAAGAAAACTTACGATCCTCTCTGTAACGGAAAGCCTGTACAATGGAAGCCGAAACCACTTGTGGAGCACGACGTGGTTATAGAGGAGTCTCCGGAGATGGGGAAAATGGATGAAAACGTTCTGAACGTGGGAGCTACCAGTTTTTTGTGCCTGGAGAAGGAAGATTCCATAATAGAAAGTTCCCTGAAATCTTTAGAGAAGTATGGAGTGGGCTCATGTGGCCCGCGAGGATTTTTCGGCACCATAGACGTGCATTTGGAGTTGGAAGAGCGACTCGCCAGGTTTTTAGAGGTGGAGGAGACATGTGTGTACTCATATGGTTTTTCTACAATATCAAGTGCTATACCAGCCTATGCCAAGCGTGGCGATATTATATTTGCGTAAGTAGACCTACTTTCCTCTTAGGTAAAGCATAAACTAGTCTCAGTGGTGGTAGCTGAAAATCAGTGGTTTGCTCTACAAGCAAACGCATCACTGAGCTACCTTTTGTTATCATTGTGGCACACATGCTAAATTCAATTTGTTTTAATGTTATGTTTTGTTTAATGTATATGTGTCTATTCGGTGACAATAAAGCTTATAAGTATCTACATATCTTTCTAAACTACGATCATCATTTTCGATTAGTTTGCTTCTAGAAATTGTACGATAACAATGGTGGTTATGCCTCAGTGAATATGTCATGTGACTTTGAATTTACGTGGTTGTCACAATGTTTTAAGTTATCCTGTAAAATCTTGCTTTAGTTTTTCATTTGTTATCTTTACTGCTTACTTACTGCTAATGTGGGCTATCTTCCATCACTAAGGTGGCTTATCTGGGCCCAATGTATGTGAACAGAAGGTGACCATGTTTTGGTCTTCTGTTGTATTTAGGAGATCCAATTCTCCTAACATTTTGGGTAATGGGAATCAAGTAGCAACTTGATTTCTACCCGAGCGCACCCTGCTCATTGAGGAAGTGTAGAACTTCATAGGGTGTTTTATTCGATTTCTAATAGTTAAAATTCTTGTAGACCCAGTTGAGGAGTAGAGTTTGATGAGGAGCCCATGGCCCAGTGGTTGTGAGCATTATTAGCGCTTATGCATATTAAGCACCCAAAACGCAGTCGCCACTGGGATGGGTGTCTGCAAGTGGCATAGAAAGTATCTGAAGCTCCTCTGTGCTTCGGAAGGAACATCAAGCTGTGTGCCTCATCATTGATAGTAGTTGTTAAGCTAATTCAGATGCCTTTAGGCAGCTTTAATCTGACACAAGTGTTGGCCACTTCAACACACGAAAATCAGAGCTCTAAATCAAAAGCAGCAAAAGCTCTAATAAAACTCAGAAAAGCTCTAAACTAAAAGTACTGTCCTAGATAAAACAATCTGTGAAACATAAAACTATCAACTCGCTACACACACAACTCCTAAAACAAAACTTGCCTAATATCAAAGATTAAAATTTCTTTTACTATAAAACAAATAATTATTATGTTGTAATATATTTTGTCATGTCGGCCAGTAGCTGAATAATTATTATGTTGTAATATATTTTGTCATGTTGGCCAGTAGCTGACTTCAACGTTGTTTCATAATTTAATAAAAATGTAATTTATTTGTTTGCAGGGATGAAAAGGTCTGGTTTGCCATTCAAAAGGGCCTAGATGCTACCCGTAGTACCATTCGGTACTTCAGGCATAATGATATGGACCATCTCGAGAAGTTGCTATCAGAAGCTACCAAGAAAAAGGACTTGAATCCTAGGAGAAGAGCGTTCCTTGTTGCCGAGGCTATATATTTTAATACGGGTGCAATGTGTCCATTAAAGAGACTAGTGGAGTTAGCACGGAAGTACAAGTTAAGGATCATGTTGGATGAGAGTTTGACTATTGGGGTAAGAATTCTTTTTGAAAATAGAGTACTTTTTTCAGATCTCTGAACAAATTTATTTTTAACTAGCTGTTGCCCGTGACTTCGTCCGCAGCAATTTTTGTTATTATGATTAATTAGTATAAGTAGCAGCCTCCGTGGTCCAGTGGTTAAGGCGTTTGCCTGTTGACCCGGAGGTCGTGGGTTCGATTCCCACCGGAAGCATACTTTGTTTAGTTGTTTCCAGTTTAGTTAGGACATTGCAGGCTTAAATCACCTGATTGTCTGATAATAAAGATGATTCCGTGCTTCGGAAGGCACGTTAAGCCGGTGGTCCCGGCTGCCATCTGGTAGTCGTTAAAGGAACCACGTCAGAGGCCGAGAGGCGGTTCCGAAGAACTCTGACACCAGGGTGTGCATGGTCGATTGACCGTGACACCTACTCGAAAATGAAGTTTTAATAAAGTGTGTTTTACAAAAAAAACCGGCTAAGTGCTAGTCGGACTCGCGCACGAAGGGTTCCGTACCGTTATCTATAAAAACAGCAAAAGAAAATAATGTCTGTTGTATGGGAGCCCCCCTTTAATATTAATTTTATTTTTATTTAATTATTTATTATTAAAGTGATTATATAACTCAATATTCTGTGAATATTTCAAGTGTCTACCTGTTGCTGTTATCAATATCGAGTAAAAACAAGCAAAAACGTTTATGGTATGGGAGCCCCCTTAAGTATTAGTTTTATTCTATTTTTTAGTATTTTTTGTTATCGCGGCAACAGAAATACATCATCTGTGAAAATTTCAACTGTCTAACTATCACGGTGAGATACAGCCTGGTGACAGATGGACAGACAGACAGACAGACGGACAGCTGAGCGAAATTAATAGGGTCCCGTTTTTACCCTTTGGGTATGGAACCCTAAAAAAGTGTGGCAGTCCGTAATAATTTGGTGATCCACTGTATAAGCATATAATCATTGTATAGCCACCTCCTCCCAAACCCAAGATCAATCTAATGACCCTTTACTTTTGGTTTAGGCTGTGCAGCATGTAAAATAGTATGCAAATCATTCAGCTACACACATACATACTATCACGTCATTTCCCTTGCAGGGTAGACAGAGCCCAGGTCTTTTAATTCCCGAAAGCCACATTGAGCTACAGATTCTTAAAAAGCATAACCTCCTTTCTGATGCAGTCGGGTACAAATCTAGGTCAACCTCTTTCACACTATGCAAACAGAAATATCTTTTATGGCATTCAATTAGCAACATCATATGAATGTAATGGGCGGGACTGTTTCGTCAATTACACTGCATTAGTCTTGTAATAATGAATGTGGTATTTTTGTTCAACTGATTTGTTACCAGGGCCATATTTAGTCTATTGCGCAGGCCCCACATTCTAGGACCTTGACAGACCATATATATATTAATATTTCGAGCCATCATGTGTCCCACTGCTGGGCAAAGGCCTCCCTCCACTTCTTCCATTCAGTCCGGTCCTGCGTTATTTCCTTCCAATCATGACAGACCATATACTGTGTTAAAAACAATAATTGCATTAGAGATTTCTTTAATTCTGATAAATAACATTGGTTGCCTGTAAAGTCGGTTTACGGACGATAATTTCACGTGATAACGGTGTAAGAGAGATAGATGCGTCACAAGCCGAACGCTTAGGCCGACCGTGCCCCTCTATCGCTTGTTGCGCGCTCTCGCTTGCGCACGGAACGTCACACTTTTCGCGCGTGCAGCCGGCGTTCATTGATTCACTTCAAAATCGATCTAGTAATCTACGCTTATATTATAAAGCTGAAGAGTTTGTTTGTTTGAACGCGCTAATCTTAGGAACTACTGGTTCAAATTGGAAAATTCTTTTTGTTTTGGATAGTCCATTTATTGAGGAAGGCTTTAGGCTATAAAACATCACGCTGCGACCAATAGGAGCGAAGCATCAATAAAAAATGTTTTGAAATCGGGGAAAATTATTCATCTATACTAATAAATCATAATAACAGAAATTGCCGCGGACGAAGTCGCGGGCAACAGCTAGTACAAACTAATTCCATAGATTTCTTATGGAAAATGTACACAGTAAAATTTACATCGTGATTTTTTGCTATATAAACAAAATTTTAAATAAATAAATATATACGGACAAATCACACAGATTGAGCTAGCCCCAAAGTAAGTTCGAGACTTGTGTTATGGGATACTAACTCAACGATACTATATTTTATAACAAATACATATATAGATACACAACCAAGACCCAGGCCAATCTGAAAAAGATCATTTTCCATCTTGACCTGGCCGGGGATCGAACCCGGTCACTCCGTGTCGCAGGCTGGCGTGTTGACCGCTGCGCCACGGAGCTAGTCATTTTGTGTTTTTGTTTTTAATTTTGGAACTTAGCTATGTCAAAATATTATAGGCAGCTTGAAAAATCTGACACCAAAGTTGGCCACTTCACATGAAGAACAAACAAACCACATCCACCTGACCATCCGCTTAAGTCAACGACAGATCGCAGATAAAACCAACAAAAAAAATATCCACCTGTCCATTTGTAGAGTTGGTTAAGTATCTTTCATCTTGAGGCGTTATGTAGGTCCCAGAAACCCGTTCTGCCCTGACTTGGTCACCTCATCATCATCATCAGGTCCTTTTTAGTCTCCACTCCAGGAGCACGACCCTCTCTGTACTACTAGAGCCATACTTGGCCAGAGCAACCAGAGGACTTGGCCTAAACTCTCCTCGCTGGCCAGACGGGTTGGTCACCTATTATGTTTAAAAAACCTTTCTAACATTTTCAGGTGATAGGTAGACATGGCAGAGGCCTGACGGAGCACTTAGACATCCCCCGGGACGAGATTGACTTGATCATGGGCTCTCTGGAACATTCATTCGGGACTATTGGAGGATTCTGTGCTGGAACACATTACATTGTGGAACATCAGAGATTGTCTGGCTTAGGTATGGTATTTTGTACAAATGTATGTATGAATAAATATATTGGGACAAATTGCACAGATTGAACTAGCCCCACAGTAAGTTCTAATCCTACCTTGCGACTTTCCCTGTCTAACTCATTGAGCATCAACTGTAGGTTGTCTTTTGAAGTGGAGAATATTATTAAGTCGTCTGCAAATCGCAAGTGCGACAGATTTTCTCCATTAATTTGTTATTCATACTTGTCCCAATTCAACTGTTTAAATATTTAACCTAAACCGAACCCAATTCTATAGCATTTCCAAGACAAATCAAATGAGCCCAAACACGATTGATGTACCTTATATTTAGTTTAAGAGTTCCTATGGCCACCTTCCGACTCCATCATCAGACCAGCTACGATTCCATAATATTGTCATCCGATTTACACATGCATGCAAAATTTCAGCTTAATGGGTACCCGGGAAGTGGATCAAATTAAACTTTCAAGATTTGATAACAGACACATCGGGACAGGTGAAACTAAATTAAAGCTTGTAAAAAGCGGTGTTATAATTTTAACGGGCTTGTTTGCGTGTTTGTCTGTGTAACCGTATCTTCAACGTTTCAGGAAGAATTCAGGATGCTTGAATAGGCGCATCAGTCAAACTGTCTGGAAGTTATTTACTAAAAACGGGTCAATCGACTATAGTTTAAATATAATATAGTTATAGTTTGAAATAGCACGTGAGTGACCCGTTTTTAGTACATAATGCCTGTATCTCACGTTAGTTTCAATGATATAATTGACTGGAGAGTGATAATGGCCCACCCGATGTAAGCAAATGTATCAATCGATCAATAATTTTTTTTGCTTTAAACATGATAGATACAATGGTGTTATAATAATAATGTTCACATGTTTAGCCACAGTACAGAGGCATGCATAATTAAATACCCTAAAAGTAAAACTAAATATATTTAAATTTACAAAATAAATCCTTACTAATATTATAAATGCGAAAGTGAGTTTGTTTGTTACGCTTTCACGCCGTTATTACTGAACCGATCATTATGAAATTTTGCATACAAATTCTCTGGAGTACGGAGAAAGACATAGGCTACCTTTTATCCCGGGAAAAAGTACTATTCCCGAGGGATCGACATTGACGCGGGCGGAGCCGCGGGCGAAAGCTAGTTTACAAAATAAATTAATAAATAAAAATAGAAATAATAAATTAAAAAGTATAATCACCTGCAAAAGTCATAGGCCATGGTCGGTTGAGGCGGGGTGCACGTCATTGGCAAACTTGACGCGCGGGTTAAAAGTTCAAATCTGTTTCTATCGGTATAAAATTTACATATTTTATTTGAAAACCGATGATGAGCGTATTTGAATATATTAACGGCTTCTCGGTTGAAGCGTTAACGTCATTTGATCCAAAGTATTATTATAAATGCGAAAGTGAGTTACTCTTAATAAATTAAGAAATAAAATATGGTGAAAAAACATTCAAGCGGGCGGGACTTGAACCGGTGACCTACCTAGGTCTATGTACGACCTATGCTCTGCTATCTGAACTACCGCACAATTCAATCTCGGCGCTGAAATTCTCCACCATATCCCATTTCCCCTTATATGTATTAAGGCTTACGTCACCTACACAACTACCCGACTTTTATGTAGGAAGCCATGCATATATAACATATATAATAAGTTTATAATTATTAAAAATATTGTTATTATATGATGGCTGTTCGCAATTTTTCCTTTATCCATGTCATAAGACGTTGCTTCGTACCAAATTTCAAGATTCTGAGTTCACGGGAAGTACCCCTGTGGGTTTGATTCCCTTGCGAATGTCCAAAACTTGCAGCATAAAGTGCTGTATCTTTTGATTGCGTTGGCTTAGAAGTTTGATTTTTTAACAGCTCCAAGGGACACTAAACCTGAGTATTTGATATGAATTTGAGCTTGATACCTCCACGCGTTCCTGAAAAAATTGTCTTGACAGACAAACGGACAAAAATGTGATCTTATAAAGGTTCCGTTTTTTTTCTTTTGAGGTACGGATCCCTAAAAATAATAATTTTGTTGCAGGGTACTGTTTTAGTGCTTCCTTACCTCCGATGCTGACTCAAGCCGCCATCTCTGCGCTGGACGTAATGGAAGAAAGGCCCGCCATATTCGGAGAACTTCAGGATATCTCTATTAAGCTGAATAAGTAAGTCATGTATATGGCCCTCAGGCTGAGAACAACAACTTTCTAGAATGACAAATTCCTAAAACGACATGTTCCAAATACGACATCTTCTTAAAATGACAAATTCCTTATACGACAACTTCCAAAAACGACTACTTTGTCATTCATACAAACACTATGAAAACAAATTAACTACTTTAAAGTAACAACATGGAATCTTGAAGGAAATGGATAGCTTAGTGGACGTTATAAAACAGCTTGTAGGGTAATCTATCTATAATGTATTTCAAATGGGGGCAGCACTATACCACAACAAATTCAGATATGGGGGCAGCACTATACTCCAACAATTTCGGATATATACTTAAATTATAACAACCACTATTTTTTATTTATTTATGGTTTTCACGCGTTACGTATTTAGCCAGTATCAAGATGAATGAGATTTCCCACGCTTTTTCTAAGTCTTGTATATTCATTTCGTTGATTCTACGGAGCCCCTGGCGACAATTCCCACGAATCCACTGGATTGATCACAGACGACGCAACGAGGCGAGGCGGACAACCACCAGCCCGCTAAGTAAATCTCACTACAGCCATGACACTCTATTTTAGTTATTCCACACATTGTTCATAGACATGGGCATTTATAATACCACATTACACCGATTTCACATTCACAAGTCCACTAGAAGCAATTTGCAAAACAATCCAAAACACAAGCCGTGCAGACCGCCGAAATTCCCGCCAAGAACATATGGCCACCCTTACTTATGTTTCATTTCGGTGGAGTATCCTCAACTGGGTGTGACCTAAATCACCCTGATCTAAAATTATGATGATAATAAATATATACGGACAAATCACACAGATTGAGCTAGCCCCAAAGTAAGTTCGGGGCTTGTGTTATGGGATACTAACTCAACGATACTATATTTTATAATAAATACATATATAGATATACATCCAAGACCCAGGTCAATCTGAAAAAGATAATTTTCCATCTTGACCTGGCCGGGGATCGAACCCGGTCACTCTCGTGTCGCAGGCTGGCGTGTTGGCCGCTGCGCCACGGAGCTAGTCTAGTAGATGATGATGTTGTATTAATTGTTTTCAGGACGTTATCGACTATGAAGCACTTCAGATTCAGCGCGCATGAGCTATCGCCCGTCAAGCACATATATCTCAAGAAGGAAGACCTGACCGACCGACTGAAGCAGAGCTACCTGCGTGATATTTCCCAGTACTGCTTCGACAAAGGCGTCGCCGTCACCCCCGCTGCTTACTTGGTCGATGTTGAGGTATGAGCTACAATTTACGACAATCTAATTTGTCATCATCATCATTTCGAGTAGGTGTCACGGTCAATCGACCATGCACACCCTGGTGTCAGAGTTCATCGGAACCGCCTCTCGGCCTCTGACGTGGTTCCTTTAACGACTACCAGATGGTAGCCGGGACCACCGGCTTAACGTTTTTTTTTTTTTTTTTATGTATATCCGACGGCAAACGAGCAGACGAGCCACCTGATGAAAAGTGGTCGCCCATGGACATCTGCAACACCAGAGGAGCTACTGATGCGTTGCCGACTCTTAAGATACCTGTAAACACGCCTTTTGAAGGACCTCAAGTCATAGCACACAGGGAAAACCTCGGGAGGGAGTCCATTCCACGATCTTGCTGTACGAGGAAAAAAAACCACGTGACGCTCTGACATTTTTGGAGACCCAAGTATCAAGGATGTGGGGATGGACTTTACTCCTGTGGCGAGCGGTGCGGTGGTAGAAAGGTGACGGTGGCACCAATTCAAAAAGTTCTTCAGAACACTCCCCATAGTATAGACGGTAAAATACACACAGAGAGCCAACGTCTCTCCGTAGACTGAGGGTGTCTAAATCATCTGTGAGTGTGGGATCGTCGATAATACGAATTGCCCGGCGTTGGATGGAATCAAGAGGAAGGAGTTGGTATTGAGTATTGAGGTGCACCAGACCAGATATGAGAGCAGTACTCCATGTGGGGCCGGACTTGAGCTTTATATAACAAAAGTCTATGACCTGGAGTGAAGTACCGCCTCGCTCTATTGAGCACCCCAAGTTTTTTAGAAGCCATTTTGGCTTTACCTTCCAGATGACTCCGGAATTAGACCTCCTTTGTAATATCGACGCCAAGGATCCCAATACTCTTATAAATGGTAAGAGAGGTGTCCCGGAACTTCGGTGCTATGTTAAATGGGGTCTTCTTAGCGGAAAACACGCAGACTTGTGTCTTAGTAGGGTTGAATTGAACTAGGTTTAGTTTACCCCATTCAGAGACCTGCTCCAGAGAGGTCTCAATGTCAGACACAAGTCTCTTTCTGTTCTCCTCCACCTGTGTTTGAGGGATATTTGCACGACCTGCATAATATGCATCACCCGTACTGTCGTCTGCATAGCAATGGATGCTACTAGTGTTAAGCATGTCGTTGATGTGCAGAAGAAACAGCGTAGGTGATAAAACAGATCCTTGGGGGACGCCAGCATTGATGGGCATGATATCGGAGCATAATCCGTCTACAACGACCTGAATGCTACGCTCAGATAAGAAACTAGCGACCCACAAGCATAGTCCCTCAGGAAGCCCGTAAGATGGTAACTTCGCGAGAAGAGCCTTATGCCAGACCCGGTCAATAGCGTTTGTGATATCTAGACTAAATGCCAGTGCTTCTCCCTTGCTCTCGATGGCGGCTGCCCATCGGTGCGTTAAGTACACAAGAAGATCACCAGCACTACGCTCGTGGCGGAACCCGTATTGACGGTCACTAATTAGCTGATGATCTTCAAGGTAACCAAGGAGCTGGATGTTTATCACACGCTCCATCACCTTAGAGAGCAGGGAGGTTATCGCAATAGGCCGATAGTTAGGCGGGTCTGTGCGGTCACCCTTTTTAGGAATAGGGTGAACGTAGGCTACTTTCCACGAAGACGGGACTTTTCTTGAGGTGTAAGACAGCGAGAATAGGCGTGCGAACACCGGAGCCAACTCAGGAGCGCATGTTTTGAGCACAATTGCTGGAATGCCATCAGGCCCGCTGGACTTGTTGACGTCGAGGGAAAACAGAGCACGTCGCACTGCACTTTGAGTGAAGCGAATTTCCTGCATTGAGTGCTCGCATCGCGGTAAAAAGGGCGGCGATGCTCCTCCGTCGTCAAGGGTAGAATTTGACGCAAAGAGAGTAGCCAAGAGATCGGCCTTCTCTTTTGCGGAGTGGGCCAGCGAGTCCTGACGATTGTGCAGAGATGGAAGTGAAGGGCGACAGAAATTCCCCTGCGCTGCCTTAGCAAGAGACCAGAACGCTCTACTCCCGGAGGGATAGCCAACCAATCTCTCACCAATGCGTGTAGTGTGCGCAAATTTTGCTGCAGTGATTTGCTTCTTGTAGGCTCTTGAAGCTGCGTTGAACCGTTTCTTCAAATCAGAAGTATGACGATCCTTGACATTTCGCGCAGCAACCCAGGCTTCGTAGGCTTCGCGCTTGAGGTGGGCGGCGCGCAAAGACGAACCACGAAACCAAGGTTGAGACCGCCCTCCGATACGAACCGCCGAGCTGGGAATGTAGCACTCCATGCCCAGCAGTATCGCCTCGGCGACAGCTTTCGCACAAATGTCAGGATTTTCTGATGAGAAGCACAACCGTCTCCAATGGTAGGATGCATAACGTGCCTTCCGAAGCACGGAATCATCTTTATTATCAGACAATCAGGTGATTCAAGCCTGCAATGTCCTAACCAAACTGGAAACAACTAAACAAAGTATGCTTCCGGTGGGAATCGAACCCACGACCCCCGGGTCAACAGGCAAACGCCTTAACCACTGGACCAGGGGGTTTGAAGATAATTATAAGTGTCCCAAGGTTATATGTTCTTAATAATGGCTGAAGACATACATAACTAACATACATAGTCTATTTCCCTTGTGGGGTAGACAGAGCCTAAGTCTCAAAGACCTTATGGCCACATTTAACATGTTGGAGGGTGTGTAGATGGAAAACGGAATCAAATAGTGATGGGTTGCTAGCCGCATCGCCTATTGACATAATTCCGCAGATTTTATTATTAAGGGTGAAGAAATTTCAGTAAAAGACTTTCTTTGTATAGGTTTCTGTGCAAAAAACGTATCTCTATTATTAGATAGATAGATAGATAATGTTTATTTTACAAAAACTGCATCACACACAACAAAAGATACTTATAATACTATACATTACATAAAAATAACTATATGTATGTGCTGCAGTAGTGCAAAAAGGGCCAAAACTCAGCGTGCTTGGCCATAAAGACGGCACACTGGTTTTCAGTTTCAGCCTGAAATGAGTAAACGCAGGTGCAAATTAATAAAATTAAAATTAGGGCTTGTGTTAATTAAAATGTAGGTATTTCATACATAGTAAAATAATTATAATAGTGTTTAAAAATCACATTACAGAATAAAATCAAATTTAATTAAAGTTTATTATTAAAACAAAATGTAATTATAAATTAAATTAAAACAAAATTAAATTATTTTACACAGCCCTCGCAATGATCATTACAATTTCAGCTTAATAAGCCACTAGCGGGGAGAGTGTAGGCCAAATTCTCTGCTCTGGCCAAGTGTGGCTCCGGTAGTTCAGAGAGGGTCATGCTTCAGTGGAGACTAAAAAGACCTGATGATGATGATAATGATAAAACCACTCGCCGTTGTCCCGTACCTACAAACTAGCCTCAATAATAGCGATTTTCACACTTAAATCATAATTAGAGTAGTAGGTACTGTTTTCATAGTATGTAAGAATGTAAGTTTCTTTATTCCACCGTAACTTAAAAAGCCTAAACAGATTTGGATGTTTGAGGTCATCTTGCATGCAATACAGTCATGTATTTTATTTTATATTTAAAAAAAAAACTTGATTATTTTTTACATTATTATTTACATGACTGCCAAAAAGAAGTATATTGTTTTGTCGAGTTCATGTATGTACTCGTATGTGAATATTTATTAAATAATTAGGTATATATGTCGCAGACATATTTTTTATCTCCCACGCTGGTGTAGGAGAAAAATCGTAGAATGTACCAGCGGCTTCTTTTCTCGCGGGGATCGTAAAAGCCGATCGAGGGAACGGAAAAAGTTCCGAGGAGTCATGTTCATAGGCGATGCGGCTAGCAACCCATTAATTCCGTTTTCCACCTAATTATATTTTAATAATAAAACAACCTAGGCTCTGTCTACCTCGGAAGGAAATAGGCGTGATAGATCTAATTCTACCGTAACTTTTTAATGCCTCAACGGATTGGGAAATAAGGCCCGTCAGACACCTTAGTCACGTGACAATACTATGACCTTCCCGGGTGACATAGGCTATATTTTTTGGCGAAGCAATTGTGTTTTTATTTGTCTTTGAACAATAACCTTGTTTTAATTTTCAGATAAATTGTCCAGAGCCTAGCATAAGACTCGCGGCGAGTAGGAAACTGAATGATGACAATATTTCCCTGGTTTGCTCGCTTTTGGACGAGGCGTACGAACAGGTAGGGCCTAAACCCGATTTGAGACCTCTATGAAAGTATTTCTAGGAATTCTATTAGTTCTATAAAACTTGTGTGCGTTCAGCCTAGGCAGAAAATAAATATAAATTTAAAATAATTGAATATCAACGTTATTGCAATAGTACAAGGTTGAAAATACTTAAAAAAATCTCCTACCTCAACTGTGGTAACTCATATGGAACCATTTTGGGTTCAATAGTTCTATGTAGAATTGACTAGCTCCGTGGCGCAGCGGTCAACACGCCAGCCTGCGACACAGAGGGTTCGATCTCCGGCCAGGTCAAGATGGAAAATGATCTTTTTCAGATTGGCCTGGGTCTTGGATGTGTATCTATATATGTATTTGTTATAAAATATAGTATCGTTGAGTTAGTATCCCATAACACAAGTCTCGAACTTACTTTGGGGCTAGCTCAATCTGTGTGATTTGTCCGTATATATTTATTTATTTATTTATATTTATGTAGAAATGGACAGTTAGTATCATTACTTTATAATGCTATAGAACTAATAGAGGCTGATGACTTCGGTATTGTTAACCAAATAGTCAAAAATACAGAATAGAGTTTTCTATGCCGGTGGTACAATTTGGATCTCCTTTTAATTTAAGAATAACATACATACGATTTTGAATTGAATTGAATTAGAGGCGCCGAGTCGACGCGTATTTACAATGAAACAAAGGACTTTCTATATAGTATTAAAATTTATTATATGACTGAAAACAGAGTCGGCTGAAATCGGTCGTTGGCGGTAGCCGTTCAAATATGAAATATATCTACCGTATATAAGGTCTAATTTTCTTTGTTGCATTGTAGATCCGTTCACTTTCAGTACACAAATTCAATTACTTTGACATTTTAATCTGTTTATCGGCAAAGAATACTCGAAATCTGTAAATGACCGCATTATGTATTATACATTGATTTTGTACAGGTCTGTACAACTATTTTCATAATTTTGTAAGATAATAGTGCTTAGCCTTTGTTCCAATAGAAAAAAAAAACACATTCTGAACTTCTCGACTCTGTTAGCAAATAACTTGAGGTTAGATTGAGTTTTTTTTTCTGTTGAAATATAAAGTACGAACTTTTTTAATGAGGCTACCGTTTTTTTTTCTCGCTAGTTTGCGCTACTGTTGAGTAAGGTTCAGAAAAAGCTTTCTATTACATCATTTTCTGTGCAACAAACGTATCTCTATTATTTTGACAGCTCCGTGGCGCAGTGGTTAACACGCCAGCCTGCGACACGAGGGTGCCCGGGTTCGATCCCCGGCCAGGTCAAGATGGAATATGACCTTTTTTAGATTGGCCTGGGTCTTGGATGAATATCTATATATGTATTTGGTATATAATATAGTATCGTTGAGTTAGTATCCCATAACGCAAGTCTCGAATTACTTTGGGGCTAGCTCAATCTGTGTGATTTGTCCGTATATATTTATATATTTTACAGGTTTTTACTTAAAATCGTAATTTGTGAAGTTTTCCTACTCACCGGTCAAAATTTGAGACTTTTTTGCTTTGCGAGGAAAAACAAAGGCATTTTTTGTTTTGATTAGGGATTTAAATGTGTGTGGGCTTGTGCTGGATTATTGCAAAGGGCCGAGCGACCTGTCAAAATCAAAAAATCTAAATCTAAACGTTTATTCAGAAAATAGGCCTTTGCAGGCTTTTTCACGTCAAATCACATTTTAAAGGATCTAATTTATCATACACACGTCACACACACGTCATATTTATATTATTAATTAATGTGCAAAAGCTACAGACTACTAGCGTTTCGGAACCGACCACTGCAGAGAAGAAACGCCAAAAGAAACTCTTCAACAGTATTGGTCGCCTACTCGCCTGAAGGGCTTTTTTTTTTGTTTCTGTCATGATTTTAACTGACTATGATTGGCAGGCGGTGGCTTCCCGCGAACTAGAATACTCGTATTAGGATGATTACTGTGTCCTAACACCTTGCATCCTTCACTACCCTCCGACTATAATTGTAGTATTTTGTGTTTTATTCGCTTTACTTCATTTAAATCTCTTATTTTATTTATAGTATTTTATATTTTATCAGTATTTTGAAAGTTATCTCTACTAATGATTGATTGTCACTACGATGCTGCATATTTAATGTAAAGGCTCTTGTATGTTCGCCAGCAAAAGTCCATATAGAAGGTGTAGCTACGGATACTATTTAAAAATAACAGCAATTTCAACCTTAAATATGTGGCATAAGGTTCACGTCTTCTTATTAAGTACAATCGATTTTCACCTTAAGGCTATGTATGCACTTGTGCAGGTGACCGTCCGTGGCCAAAGCGTCTATTAAATATGTATAAGAACTTAAAAAATAAGGCAAACAAGATTAGTACTTTCATTGTAATTAATCAATGAGCATGTTTACTAAGAATATACTTTTCAAAATAATTAGTCCGTCTGGTAGATTATTGAAAAATATTGGACATGTATTTTTTCTTTTGTCAATCAAACAAAAATTTATTGCAAAAAGTGTTAACTTATTTTGGTCGGATAATGGTGTAAACCAGGTTTTAAAGAGTCCAGAGTCCGCACGCACGGTTTCCTTTTATTTCGTTACTTACAAAGCATTAAGATGATATAAGTATTAATATTTAGACTCCCGGACTCGAGTTTTTTACAACACTAGTCATAAACCCTTTGAAAAAGTCGAATAAAAATTAAATTCAGTTGTCGGGAGTTCTTGGCGGGAATTTCGGCGGTCTGCACGGTTTTTGTTTTGGATTGTTTTGCAAATTGCTTCTAGTAGACTTTATATTGTGAAATCGGTGTAATTTGGTGTTATAAATGCCCATGTTTATGAACAATGTGTGGAATAACTAAAATAAAGTGTCACGGTGCGGCTGTTGTGAGATTTACATAGCGGGCTGGTGGTCGCTCGTCTTACTGCTACTGCGTCTATGATCAAACTGGTGGATCCGTGGGAATTGTCGCTAGGGGCCCCATTGAATCAACGAAATGAATTACACTACCATTTCGTTGATAACATGTAAAAAATATGAAGGGCTAAAAGGCATAAAAAGCCAAATACCGTAAAACAAATATGAAAAAAAAAAACAGTTGTCGATTTGACATTTCATCTGCTTTTTCGTAGCACCGTTTTTTTTTTTCAGTGCGTTTTGTGGATAAAGTTGTTTTGTCCACCTCTATATTAGTAAGAGTGAAGCCAGTCTTATAGTGTACTTACGAGTTTATACGAGTAGTCTTAGTTACCTCAGAATATTGCATTTAAACGACAGTCGAAGAAACATTAGAATGCAATGACTACTTGATTAGATAAACGGAAATTTGTATATTCCATACACCGGTGGTATACTCCTTTCAACCAAAGTAAAAAAAGAGAAGGTTCTGAATTCGTCGAAATACTTTTGATTATTATTACAAGCTTTTATTTATTCACCTGTCCGATGTTTGTCTGTAATCAAATCTTGCGAGTTAAATTTGAACCACTTCCCGGTTACCTATTGAGCTTAAATTTTGCATGCATGTGCATATCCGATGACAATACAGTATTATGGAATAATTGCGCTGGTGTTACGATTAAGACGGAAGGTGGCCATAGGAACTCTTAAACTAAACGAGATACACCAATCGTGTTTGGGCTCATTTGATTTGAAAGGACATTGAAAGGACGAATCCACACTGGATTCGTTTATATTAAAGCTTGACACAAAAAAATCTTTTTTGCTAAAAGACTTGTTTCATAAATTAAATTACCTCAAACTCCGTCATTTATGAACAGACTTGTTTTTTTTTTTTAATTTATTAAGGTTCTTTTTCTTTTTTATATAGTAAATAAATAAATAATTTTTTTTTGTCTGAAATATTATCAATTATTTCACACTATTTTCTGCGTCCTAATGACAATTGCGTGCATATCTTTCGAATACAAACTAATTACTGTTATTACGAATGGCTGTTCCTGACGAGTATATTGTTGATAAACTATAGCAATAAAACTTTATTTCTATGTTAAAATAAAAAAAAAGTAGTATTTATGTGTGGAAAGTACACTTCATTTTATACAATGTTTGTTTAAACAAGAGCAAAATATGTGCATTTAATTTTATTTTATTTTTGTGTCGTCTTAATTTATCATTCCATCAATTTCCAAGATTAATTTATTTTTTCATCGAACAATCATATGTGTTATTTATTTTTTTAATATATAGGGTACATTGACTATGTATTTATACCACAGTTTAAATAATACATGCTAGGTACGCAGGGGGAAGAGGACTAAAACTCGCTTTGAACTCGCAATGGATTACCATAAAGCCCGCTCGCTACGCCCTCTAGCGAAGGTTCTAAGCAAACCACTGTGGCATAGTATTTTAATATTTAGCACGAAAATTATCGATCTTGCACGAATTGCTAAATAATATCTAGTTCGTTATTTCACGTTGAACTGCACCCCCATTGCATGGCACGCGCGACCCCCTTTTGTCGCCTATCGCCATTTTGTTTTTTGTAATATTGAAGAGCGAGATGTAGATAGTTTATTGCGCGATATAAATGGCGTCGCGGGTACTATGCTACGTGCGAATAGGGTTTTCTGAAATGGTTATCGCCAGATGGCAGCACTGGGACTTTGAGTCCAATGAAGTTGACATTTATTTAACTGGGCAAAATCCCGTTTAAGACAAATCTCCTGAAACCTGCATGGCGATCCAGGTTGCCATGGAGGGTAATGAGAGGGCGATGCTGGTTTCGAGTATAAACATATCAGTTATTCAGTTAGTGAATTTAAATTAAGCACAAATATTTTAAGGACACTCGGAGGTCAAAGAAATGCTTTAGTGGCAAATTTTAAGAAATCGACACGATGTCGTTAGTTATTTTTTTTTTTGAACCTTCTACTTCATCATCATCTTCAGGTCTTTTTAGTTTCCACTGCATAAGCATGACCCTCTCTGTATCACCAGAGCCATACTTGGCCAGAGCAGACAGAGGATTTGGCCTACATTCTCCTCGCTGGCCAGATGGGTTGGAGAGGTCTCATTGATGTTTATGAGCTTTGTTTAGCTTGTATTTCCTAAGTCGCCTCTTACGACATCCATGGGAAGACTTGGAGTGATCCTATTCTACTCTGCCGCAAACCACACGTCTACCTCGTAGGAATTAATACGTGAACTTGACGTTTCAGTGCGGCCACGTGTTTCATGAAACCCTTGTTGATAAAAAATGATTTATCGAATATTATCGTTAGGAGTTAGTCAAATCAATAAATAATGTGTTCAAGCAAAATTAGTTTAGGGTGCTATTCGAAATGTCTAAAAATGTTGCCAGTTATTAGCTTTGGAATAGGCCGGTTTAGTAATAAAATGGTTTAAGCAAAGGTCGACTAGTATAGTGAAAATTGACCCTTGACATAGGCGACTCGGCCGGTCAATATGAATAATCCACAAAAATGTATTTAGCCAGTTGGGCAATATGAATGGGCTGGTTCCACGAGAAAAGTCGTGCTACGTGAGTACTAATACTTATTGTGTCGTGCCCTCAACGCTTTGAAGGGTAAATTTATACCCGGTATTAAGAAACCTCAATGACAATTATGTACAGTAGTACCATTTTATAAGTTACACCGATGTACCTGCGCAGAAATAACATTTTTGCATGGCGCTTAATATCCGTCTGCTATTGGCTGATACGTGCGCGCCATGTTTGGAGTTCGCTGTGGCGCCGCGCCGTACAAGTATTATGAACGAGACAGCACTATCCTGTTGTTTTTGTATTTCAAATCTTATGTTGTGGAAATAAGGTTCGTTTTTTCGTTGATGTTTTCAGTCGGTTTGAGACGGCGGTAGGTCGCCTCGGCATCAAACAATGCGACTTATAAACGTGGGACTACTGTACACATAATTTCCTAAAAACCGCTATTTTAGTATTATAGTCGGCCTTAATATATATGTCATGGATATTGGTAAAAAATAAAGCGAGAAGTATTACCCTCTTATTCATAAAAATTTACAAACGTTTATTAAACCTATTTTAGTTATGTTTTGTCTCGTTCTTTGCATGCCTATCGTTGCAGAGAGGGATAAGGACAAAACATATTTTAACTAAAATAGGTTTAATAAACGTTTTCTAATTTTTATGTATAAGGGTGTTGTTTAATAAGTGTGGTATCCGGCCTATTCAAATGTTTTTCTTAATATAATTAAACATGTTATATAGTGAAAGTACATTAGCACTTTAAATATATTTTTCATTGCCTATTGCAGACGATTGATGAATCGTTATCAATGTTATCATGCTTTATTTAAATAAAAATATTTTATTTTAAAGCCAGTAGTTTTATTTACACTTTATAAATAGAAAGTCCAACCAATACGTTTAAAATCCTCTGTATTTGTTTTTTTTTTGACGTGATAACATCTTATAAATTGATGAATGCCGGCTGCACGCACGAAAAATGTCATTTAATTATATTAATAGCATAACAATGCTCGATTTAATATTAAAATCGAAAATATGTGATGAAAAAAAATATGTGTTGAGAGCATCGACGGGCTAGATGTCGAAGGTTGTAGGTTCAAATCCTACTTGTGGCGAAATTTTTTCATCACATATTTTCGATTTTAATGAAAAATTACATGTTTTGTGTGCAAACGAGAGCGCTGAACAAGTGATAGAGAGGCACGGTCGGCCTAAGCGTTCAGCTAGTGACGCATCTATTTCTCTTCCACCGTTATCACGTAAAATTGTCGTCCGTAAACCGACTTTACAGACAACCAATTTTAAAAAATTTTGTATTGCTTCATTTCATAGCATTCATATAATGAAACCGCTTTTGACGTTTCTCATAATCGATAACTTTCTACGCGGCAAGAAGATTATGGAGATCTCAATTACATACAACAAAGTGAAAACAACATTTTTGACCTTGAAGACGACTCGTATGTCCTCTCTTTCTGTACTATGTGAATGAAAGAGAAATATAGTGTTGCTGTCTCTTACATAAACACAGTACGGAAAGTGACAGAAGACATACAAATAGTCTTCAAGATCAAAAACGGTAATTTCGTGGATCGTACTGGGGGTATTTAAAGTGACTTTTGATATATTAATAATAATAATATCACTTTATTGCACCAGAAAACACATATAACATTAGATACATGAAATAAAAGATGCACAATAGGCCAATATATTAATAACTATTTAGTTAGTAACAGCCTCCGTGGTCCAGTGGTTAAGGCGTTTGCCTGTTTACCCGGGGGTCGTGGGTTCGATTCCCACCGGAAGCATACTTTGTTTAGTTGTTTCCAGTTTGGTTAGGACATTGCAGGCTTGAATCACCTGATTGTCTGATAATAAAGATGATTCCGTGCTTCGGAAGGCACGTTAAGCCGGTGGTCCCGGCTGCCATCTGGTAGTCGTTAAAGGAACCACGTCAGAGGCCGAGAGGCGGTTCCGAAGAACTCTGACACCAGGGTGTCCGTGACACCTACACGTAATGATGATGACTATTTAGTTCGCTAGATAGCGTTGACGCAAGTCAAGTGTCAAATAAGGCCCTATTTAAACAATTAATCACGATTAAATTTTATCATCCATAACATTTTTTTTATTTATATTTGACGGCAAACAAGCAGACGAGCCACCTGATGGAAAGTGGTCACCGTCGCCCATGGATGTCTGCAACACCAGAGGAGGTGCTGATGCGTTGCCGACTTTTAAGATAAAACGTAAACACGCCTTTTGACGGACCCCAAGTCATATAACACAGGGAAAACCTCGGGATAGCCCATTCCACAATCCTGCATTGACACTTGCCTTTTTATCAACGGCATGGTATGACATGATATACACGGTGAAATTTTTATCGTTTTGGACCCTTAAAGTGGTGACTCAACCCATCAAACTGAACAACTTTTCCTATGGGAACAATGTTGGGAACTCAAAAAAAATTCGACATTCCCATACAAACTGGCCGAGCAGGGCGGCACTCTTTTGTATGGAAATGACGAAATTTTTTTTTAGTTCCCGTCATTGGTCCTATAGAAAAAGTTGTTCATATTGATGGTCTGAGTCACCCCTTTAACCAAAACGATCAAAATTTCACCATGTATACATATATCGTACCTAAGTTCTTCTACAAAAGTGCTGAGCCACTTTTGTAGAATTTAGTTAAACCATTTAAAGCCTGGTTCTAAACGGTTTTAAACCACGGAGTAGTCCGTGTTTTAAACCTACTGTTTGGTATTTTATCTATAATATTAATGAGTAAATATTATACGTGCACTTAAAATCTATACTTACATTCTAATGAACACATACCTACATAAGACCTACATACAAATACAACTGATTGAAAATTGATTTTACGTAGATAAGTAGGGATAATATCTAAGTTTGTATTTAGCACTGACGGTGCCTGAATAAAATGGGACATTGTAATTTGTACTTCCATTGAGTAATATACAAGTGATGCTGAACCATTTAACATTTTTTAATCTCTCAATTAGGATCGCCACTAGAACAAAAAATCGTAAAAAAAATCTAGTCATTTTTTTATGTATATCCGACGGCAAACGAGCAGACGAGCCACCTGATGGATGTTGGTTTAATTTTATTTAATCTTCTTTTTCTTCCTCCTCGCCTTTTCCCTACTTGGGGTCGGCTCTGTATGTCGACTCTCTCCATAATTTTCTATCCTTAACCATATCAATATCTACCCCCCCATTCCCTCATATCCCCTCTGACACATTCAATCCACGTTTTTCTAATCTAGTCAAAATCTTTTTAAATCTAGTCATTTGATATGACTAATTTTTTTACGATTTTTTCAGATTACTTGATCTGCATTCAATTAGGAATTATTGCGAGGGAGATCAAGCATCAACCTATGTGACACCAGCCGGCCGATTTTAACCAACGTTTTTATAGTCACTTCAAAATACATTGCGAGTTCCCTATGATTGACTATTTTTATTAAAGATATATAAAACGCAATGTACTTTGAAATGACTATTAAAACGTTGTACACTGAATTTGCAAATAGGCCGGCAGAACAGGCCTAATCGAGGCGAGTAATATACAGCGTGTAACATAACCAGCCAACGTTCCCATGAAGGGCTGTAGGCTGCAAATATTTTTTGGTGCTGTTTTTGGTGCCAACAAGACGTAATGCCCTAAGCAATTGCTTAATTTGCTTTAGGTACTGCATTTTACGTGTGACGTTACAACTAAGGCTACAAATTCAGCGGTACAGGTCTGACTGGGGGGTTCGAGCCTGGAACCTTCTGCTTATGGGTTGCACTCAGACCACTGTACCACTACAGCTTCTTATGAAATATGAAGGTTATGAAGTTTTGCAGAGAAATCCTACAAAAATACAGAATGGTTCTAGTACGGAACCAGCTCATCAGCCATGTGGCAATACCCCACGTTTCTCTGGAACTCTGTCTCTTCGGGTCCATGTATAGGCTTGCGGATTTCGATGAGGCGCCGATCAGTCTCCAGCGCCTGGTTCTTGTATTGAAGGTCCTTCGTCACGCGTTGGTGGTGGTTATACATGCCGTGGTAGGTGTTCCTGTAA
Source organism: Elegia similella (assembly GCA_947532085.1). Lineage (NCBI taxonomy): Eukaryota > Metazoa > Arthropoda > Insecta > Lepidoptera > Pyralidae > Elegia > Elegia similella. Next base: position 3,418,297 of record OX383939.1, read on the forward strand.
AAAATATGTTTTTCTTAATAGTTATCCATAAAATAAACAGTCTGACCGTAGTTACACGATTAACTAACTACCTACCATGAACAGGTGTCAAAACTAGGCAAGAGTTATTCGTCACACTTGTCAGAGAAGAAGGCACGACATCTGGCAAAATCACCGGGAGAAGTCGCAAGCCCCGAGATGCTGCAGCCTGCCGGGACAGCGGCGGAACAACGACAGATCTTTGCGAGGCCCCACTGCAGGCCTCGCTTGGCTAATAGCTTATGACCTCTATTGTCCGCGGGAAGGGGGAGGGGGCATTGTTACTGGTTCTAAGCGCGAAGCCCCGCACGGATGTCCGCCACCCAGGCCGCCATTGCGCAGGGGTCTGACTCCGACGGCTGTGCCAGTCGGGTTTTACAGAACAGCGGCATATTAAACCCTTTCATACTTACAGAGCATCTTCCAATTTCTTCTCGAGAAGATTGGTGCTGGTGTGAACTCTCTCGTACTCCTCGATCAAGCCTCGCATCGGCTTGTCCTGAAAGGGTGAATGGATACAGTTTTGCTATGGGCTTCCAGGCGTATTATATACAAAGTACTCTGTGCGTGTTATTAAGCCGTTTGGTTCCGGCTCCATATATTGTATGACAAGGACAATCATCATTTCACGAACAAACCTGAGAGCCAAGGAGGCTTTGGTTCAATCCCCAGCGCAGAGGCATTTGCCAGTATTTTCACATGTATTTGTTTACGGGTCTAGAGATGTCCAAGGTGGATTGACGTCATGGAGGTGGGCGACCGTAAAATCTTTTCTTTCCTACCTATATACAGCGTCTAGCGGAACCCGCACAGTTAAGGAAACAACTAGAAGCAGGGTTGGATCACAAGGTCATTTGGGATGCAGCCCAGAGCCCCCTGAATATAAAGGGCTCCCATTGTTTAGTAATTGACTAATCGTACCGTCTATTGTGGCGGGCACAACTTACACCTAGCTTGCTATGAAATGACTAGATTGATTCACCAATGCGTAAGTCTCTATCATTCCAAAGTATGTCTTATACACTAGTGAACACTAGTAACATAGTCATCATCATTTTAGCCGTTGGAAGTCCATTGCTGGACAAAGGCCTCTGCCATGTTTCAATCATTTCATTTCATGGATTTTTAGTGGAAAAGTAAGGGGAAGACCAAAGAAACGCTGGATTAAGTGCGTGAAACAGGATATGGATAGGAAAGGCGTAACAGAAGACTTGACAGGCGACAGAGCAAAATGGAAGAGATTAACGTGGTGTGCCGACCCTACGTAATAGTAGGAGAAGGATAAAGAGGAAGAGAGGGGGGATATTTTTTCATACAAAATCAAAAATTAAATCAATATCAAAACATTATACAGAAAATAGGCCTTTGCAGCTTTTTCACGTCAAATCACATTAAATTTAATTTAAAAAAAATATTTAAAATAACTAATTTAGTTATATTTATATTATTTTATTAATATGCACACGCTACAGACTAGGTACTTCAGAACCGACCACTGCGTAGAAGAAACGCCGAAAGAAACTCTTTTCATCAATATTGGTCGCCTACTCGCCTGAAGGGCTTTTTCATTTTATGACTATTTGTCTCTTCTTTTTTTTTAATTTCTAGCAATTTTTAAAATTTTTATTATGTACATGATTATTATTAAAATATATTATGTTGGCGATCGAGTGTGCAATGATAATAACACAGTAGTCTCAAAAAGGCGTAGGTAACAGACCTGTCCCCTCTAGCAGCACCCGTTCACGAATTGATGCTTGCCTCAGCCACACACCACGCAGTTTCTTTGGCTTCTCGCGCTTTCGACGCTGCTGCCCATCGGAACCATTTTTAGCTGGGGAAGGATAAGAAGCAGTTGGATCTGGGAAGGGAAAGAAGGTATTGGGATACTACTCACTCGCATGTATGGGGGAAAACCAAGCTCGGGAAGACGGGCGCGCGTACTAGATCCCATAGCAGCCACTACGGGACCGGCAGATATAGATGACATCCCTGACCATCTACAGACTAGTAATATGTATAGTACGAATCAAAAAATCTAAATCAAAATCGTACGCACGTGTTATCCTAATCAAGGCCTACTCACATTGACTCTCTCCAGCACTGGTCTCCGCGTCCGTGTCTCCAGCCGCGTCTCCACCAGTTTGGTCGGGTTGATCTTGTCAGCGACCGCTGCACGGAGCGTCTCTATCTCCATGTCCAGTTTTTGCATACCGGATTCCAGCTGGCACAAAAATACACAAATTTCTCTCTCTCTTCCCCTCTGATATTTAAGAGCTTGGCTCTTGTGGGTATTATTGAATGGAAGAGTGGAAAGAAACGCACAAAATGACTATTTTTTTTCCATTGCCTTCTCCATTTCACACACTAGTGGATGGTCCACTAGACTAGAGTGCACTTTGCTTCACGATGTTTTCCTTCACCGGAAGTAGGTAGGTAGGATATCACATATCGAGTCTTAATATAGAATCTTAAAGAGGACTGTACTGTCCTTACTAATATTATGCTTAAGTGAGTTTGGTTGTTTGTTACAGCGTGAGACCGTAACTACTGAACCGATTATCATGAAATTTTGCATGCAAGTTTTCTGGCGTACGAAGAAGGACATAGGCTACCATCATACTGTTCCTTGACGCGAGCAAAGCTGCGGGCGAAAGCTAGTATACTATATTTCAGTTTCACATAGATATTGGTTGATAATGTTTCTTATAAAAAAAGGAATCCAACTAAACTACTGGACCGATGTTGATCAAATTTAACTAGGACCAATGAAAGAGAGAAGTTCAAGAAATTATTGTGCCAATTGTGCACGCCAGCTAGACCATTGAGGTCCTAATATCCTTAGGTACAGTGCCGGCGTCAGCATTACTGGCGCCCTGGGCGAGATTTCTACGAGCGCCCCCGCTTGTTAGGGAGAGGGGGATGCAATGCGGTCACACTGCCCTGCGTCCTCTGCCCTTGCTTGGTTGTTTGTGTTTCGTGTGTGTAAGTGGCCAACACTGGTGTCAGATTTTTTCAAGCTGCCTAGTCATCTGGCATAGCTTAACGACTGACATCAATGATGACAGCCGGGTCCTTCCTGCCGCATCGGCCTAACGGCTTAACGTGCCTTCCTTGCTTGGTGGGGGCGCCCCTTCTGTATCCAGCGCCCTGGGCGGACGCCCAAGCGCGCCCTACCCTAACGCCGCTACTGCTTAGGTACCTTGTACTTCTGCCACTCCATCTCATTCCTCGCCCTCTGGATGTCGTACACCCTCCTTCTCATGATCATCTCGACGGCCTGACTCTGCGCGTACATCTGGTTGCGCGCCTGTTCCCGGGCCTTGAACATGGTCTCCCGCAGCGCCTTGGACTCGGCCATGAGTTGCTCCGCGATTTTGATCGTGTTCTCTATGCATTGTACGTAGTTTTCTTCGGACATCGTACTAAAACAAATGGATTTGACTTGTCTAAAGATACCTAAGTATTAAATTGTATATATTTCGATATATATATATATATATATATACTGCGCTGGAAAGAATTGAAAAATAGGTATTTGTAAAATCTATTGCTAGCGCGCTGTGTGCCCAAACAACCCCCGCGGAGTGCGATAGAGACAACTGCAGTTCGGACCGAAAATACCTACGAAAATGACACAAAATTAACGCTTCGTTGTCCCCTGATTTCTTCTCCAAAACTTAACCGATTTCATTGCTTTTTTTCTTTAAAAATTTAAAATAAGCTATGGTTGTGTTTCTATGTTTTCTTTTTCTAAAACAATCGCCTCGAATTTGTTTTCTTAATGTTTGAACACAACGGAAATTCTTACCAATTTTTCAGCGTTTTGAAGGTTCACATCTCTAAATAATTCAAGAAAAAAGTTTAAACAGAGGGACATGCTAATATATCACGAGTTTTTTTTTTTGTAAAAAATTATTGCTCTACTGCTATAATCCGGCAAGAAATCAGAGGACTACGCTTGTATGGAAATACGGCCCTAAGATTTCCTCTTATCTTCAATAGCAAATGAATGTCTACTAACAAAAATTATGATTTTCCCATGAATCTAGATTTACCATAAGCTTCTAAGAAAAACAGAGATAAACTTCTTTTTGTTTATCCTGGATTCATAAAAAATCAATGCTTATTTTTTTTATTGATATGCATAATTCATTTATTCCTTAAATCTTTTTATTTAGAGTGACCAAAAGACAAAGACTGTCACTGAAGAAACCCCAAACTCATTCATTTTTATTTCAACGATAAGCCTAAACTTAAAGTACAAAGCTTACTCTGGAGGAATCCTCGTAGGGTCCAGCTTGTATGATATCTCCGCGCTGTTCCTGTCCAAATCCCTCACGTGGTACTCCAAGTCTAAGGTATCATCTTTGTTCTGGATCTCCCGCTCCAGGCGACAGAACACGTTGGTCAGCTCCTTGATCTTCTCCCAGCCCATGTGGCAGACATCAGTGAGCGTGCGCTTACTGTTTTCTATAATATGAAGCTCCTGCAACGTAAAGAGGTTTCCTGGTGGCCAGGATGCTTTCCATCCTTTTTAAGTAGTTTATCTGTTACCAGCAGCCGTATGCTAAATTGGTTTTGTCCCCCCCCCTCCCCACAGGATCGGGGGCCCCTGTCATTTTACCAGCGTACCGCGCCACTGGTCAGCTTGCTGCAACCCATCACTATTTTGATTCTGTTTTCCACCTCATGCCCACCAACAAGCCAAACGTGGCTTTTAAGTCTTAAAAACCTTTAAGATCTTAAGATTGGGCCCTGTCTACATCACAAGGAAAAAATGCTTGATAGTAGGTTTGTATGTAAATTTCGGCCGCGGCACAAGAGTGTATTGATCCATACTCCATTAATTAATTCACCACCGCTAGGATCTATATAAATATCAAGTAGCATGACGCGCAACGCAGATAACGGAAAGTGGCGGACAAAATCTCCATGGCGCACTTTTATTAGTATTAAAAGACGTTTTATATATATATTTTTTTTAATTATTTATTTATTTTAATTAATTAACAAGTTATACACAAAATAAAATTAATCAAAAATGCCACCCTGAATTGTGCCTGGCTCAAAGGTACCCATAATACTAGCTGCGTTTCCTCTTTGGATAGCTATGGATATCCTTTGAACCAGGTACCACCCAGAGCGGTAGTCATACCCACGGTCCCTTAAGCGACGTCCGATCTCCCAAATAAAGTCCTTGGCTTCCGGGCACCACGGGCCGGCTGTCTCAACAGCAACCGGCACGAATTCATAGTTGGAGGACAGCACTGAATATTTTGTCGTTTTGTGAGCCGCCGCTGCTTTAGCAGCAGCCCCCAGCAGCAGTATTAAAATAAGGTTGCACTTTGTACGCGTATATCAGCCAAGCGACATGAAATATTGCGCGGGCAAAGTGCAACCGACACTCTCCGTCGTCTGCGTTGGTCCTAAATCTAACTATGCACATCCCCGATTCCGGTTTAGGTGGTTCGCCCCCGTGGGCATGGGCTAGCCCCCCCTGGGTCCTAGATCCAGCTCCGAGTATACTGACCCAATCTAAACCTTACCTTATTCAGCTCTTCCCCAAGCTGGTCCCTGGTCAACTCGGGTGGCACTCTCTGGTCCCTATTCGAGAGGCACTGCGAGGACACCATGAGCGGGACCTGGAGAGATTCCAAGTGCAGCTCGGTAGCATTTTTCTCTTCTTTCAACTCTCTGATTTCATCTCTGACGCATTCGCGAGTGAATCTCTGTTTCTCGCGCCAAGATTGGACTTCATGAATCCTAAAAAGATTGGTTGTCTGTAAAATCGGTTTACGGACGATAATTTTACATTATAACGGTGAAAGAGAGATAGATGCGTCACAAGCTGAACGCTTGGCTGATTGTGCCTCTCTATCGCTTGTTCCTCGCTCTCGTTCATTGATGCATAAGACGTTATCACGGTAAAAAATTAAATGAAAATATGAAAAGGAGTTTTTGTTTTGTTAAATTCCTACCCCGTATTGGTATTTCACTTTACCCTTGATTATATGAAATTTGGAATTTTCTTAAGGTATACCTACCTCTGGCTGCTCTGGCCAAGTATGGCCCTAGTAGTACAGAGAGGGTCGTGCTCCTGTAGTGGAGACTAAAAAGGACCTGATGATGATGATGATGATGATGATGATACCTATACAAGATATCGTTGGAAGGATGAAGTCGCCAAAGAAGAGTTGGAAGTATCCGACTGGTCAGAGGTGACACAGAATATGGAAGAATGGCGCACTTTAATGGCGGAGGCCAAGATCCACTTCGCCGCATGCCGTACCATTCCAGCTGAAGTGGTAATATAAAGAATTTATAGACAATAAAAATGTTCTAGCTGATTTTTAATTAGTTGCACCCAATCCTGTCTGCTCAGGGTGGTCCTAATTCCGCAAAGAACTATCCTGCTCAATCTTATTACAAATAACGAAAGGTAAAGTATAATAACGCGCTAAGCTTACACTACCGGAGCCCCCAGCAAGCGTAAAGCTCAAAAAAAATCGAGTGTCAGTCAAATCGTAGGTACTGATTCTTGACCCGTTCCGTAGGCTAATCTTATACCTAAACTAGCTGTTGCCCGCGACTTCGTCCGCAGAAATTTCTGTTATAAGGTATAGATGAATAATTTTCCCCCGTTTTCAAAACATTTTTTATTGATGCTTCGCTCCTATTGGTCACACTGTGATGTTTTATAGCCTAAAGCCTTCCTCAATAAATGGGCTATCTAACACAAAAAGAATTTTCCAATTTGAACCAGTAGTTCCTGAGATTAGCGCGTTCAAACAAACAAACAAACTCTTCAGCTTTATAATATTAGTATAGATATCTAGGATTAAATTCTTTAATACATTTCATATGGAACAGTTTTTTTTAAAAAAGCATCTGCAGCTTGGCCATCTTGCGTAGAATGTCCTACTTCCGATTACCTACTAATGCTGTAACGATGTACTTAGGTAGAGTAGAACGCGCTGAGCTAACTCTGCCGGAGCCCTGCTAGCATAAAGCCTTGGGCGTTTACCCGCTAAGGCCGCCACAAATAACTATTATAGGTACTCCGACCCTGATCTACTATTTTTTCGTTTGACCTACTTTTGTTTCGCGAGCAAGCTACATACCTATACACTTTTTTACAAAATTACTGTACCTACCTACCTAATATTACAAATGCGAAAGTGAGTTGTTTGTTTGTTCGTTACGCTTTCACGCCTTAACTGCTGAGCCGATCAACGTGTAAATTTGTATATGCGTTGTCTAAGGTACGCAGAAGGACATAGGATATCTTTTATCCAGGAAAAAAATACACGAGAGCGAACGACGGGCGAAAGCTATTACCGAATAAATCCTATTTATTTGTAAATATTACTGACCTGTCTCTCAACAACTCGTTGTTAACGTAATTATCCCATCGTGTAGTTACAGCAGTTTCATTCCGAAGTTGGTTTGCCTTCTGCCTCAACTCATACGACTCGAACCTTCGCAACCTCGCTTCATTCTGAAGCCTCTGGATATTCCTTGTCCAGTCCAACACAGTCAAACGAGGAAGGGGCTTCTCAAATACTGGAATAGACGCATCCATCCTTCTTTTGATGAATTATATTGGGGCAAATGCAGAATGAATCGAAACAAAGGTGGCGGTTTGATGATACTTATTTGATCAATAATCGCATTAGGTACTGATCCTGTAGAGTACTTAGGACGAATGTAGGGCAACGAGATATTTATATTTTCATTTTGAGATTGAGATGATTATACGATAATTTATAATTTAAATTATTAATAATTTATCATAACCGTTTGTACAGCACCTTAGCTAAAAAACTGTCGGGTGTATTTTCTGGCCCACCCGTTTTATGAAACTTTAAATCAAGAGGTCACGTTTGCTAGTACCCAATAATACGTATGTCGCACATTCAGTTATGTTTATCCATAATGTCGCATATTTGCTATAATTATATTTTAAGTTTGGCGCTTATTTTATTACGGAAACTAGAACCTTGACGGAAAAGGAACCGTGTTTAAGGTGGTGTTGCCAGTGTAAGGTATCAAATCAACGTCATTGAAAATCTATTCATTCAAAATCTCCGTAAAAGAATTAATAATTTGTAACCTTTCCCTTTGTAAATTGTTAATATAAAAATTGAAAATAAAGCGTTTTAAATCTTATTTAGTGAAAAACGGAAATCTGTTATACTAGAAAAGACCTTCGAATGAGTCGATCGATTGTCTGTCGTGGATGCGTCAACACAACAGCATTTGACAGGCAAAAAAATTTAATATGGCGCCGGTTAGCTTTTAGTTCGGGAGAAGCAACGCCAATTTTGCCAAAAATTAATGAAAGTAGTAAAATACACCGAGAAAACTGTAGTATAGGTTAATGTGTACATAACCAAGTTGTTAGTGAAAAGAGAATATTTAAAACTTCGCTAGTAAAATGTAAGTTGGTCTATTTAATAGCGATTTGATGTGGCTTCATTTTGTGTTTTCTAATGTAAGTGTATGCGTAGGTATGACGATAGACGCGGTGGACGTGGTTCTAGCCGCGGCGGCGGGAGGGGCGGTGGTCGCGGCGGAGGACGTGGGGGTCCTAGAGGAGGTTCACGATCGGCGGATAGGTCTGAAGATCGAGGTGGTAGTCGCTTCGGTAGCAGCCGTGGGCGCGACGGCGGGCGGGGCGGCAGAGACAGCGGCGGTCGCGGCTTCGGCGGTCGGGGAGGCCGAGATGACTTCCGCGGCGGAAAGTTCAAGAACGACCAGCCCGGTGGTGCGCTGCGAAAGATCCGCTGGGACACGATCACACTTACGCCATTCCAAAAAAACTTCTATGTTCCACATCCAAACGTCCAGAGACGTTCGGCTGCCGAAATTGAGGCTTACCGTAGCCAGCATCAGATTACTGTGAAAGGTCGTGAAGTACCCTCGCCTAGCATGTACTTTGAGGAGGGAGGTTTCCCTGACTACGCTATGAAAGAAATTTTGAAGCAGGGTTTTCCTAATCCCACTCCAATTCAAGCCCAGGGCTGGCCTATAGCGTTATCGGGACGAGACATGGTGGGAATTGCTCAAACAGGTTCAGGAAAGACATTGGCATACATTTTACCAGCAATCGTCCACATTATCAACCAACCCAGACTGTTGCGAGATGAAGGTCCCATAGTTTTGGTATTGGCTCCAACTAGAGAGTTAGCACAGCAGATACAGCAGGTAATTTTACATTTTTTATTTTTATTATTGAAATTGTGTAGGTGGCCTGCCATTCTTATGGGGAAAATTTGGTTTCGTGTAAATCAATATTTTGTAATGTTTTATTTAACTTTAATGACATATAAATAAGATTAGTTTCTGTTTTGTGCGTTCCACATCAGGCGTTGATCTCAATGAATGGGATCGCAGCGGAGATGATGGACGGCGATCAGACCAACTTGGATATAGTAAATTGATTCAATTAATATGTAGATGTTAGCTTATTATGGCAGGCTATGTTCGAAAACCTAATGTTTGGGACTTTTGATGAATTATATAGATATAACTTTTCGAAATTAAACATTTTGGCTGTTAGGTAAGGTTTCTGAACGTAACCTTTGTTTTAGTTTGTGTTGAGTTAGCACTATTTTAGTTTCTATTCCTTTTTATTTATTACTATTTCTTGTTAAATAATTTCTTTGGTAATCTCTTGCTTTTCTTATACAAGTAGGGTTAGAACTATCACCTTTTTATTTTCTGTCCAGATCTAATAAATATGCCACTGCAAAGGAAAATGTTTTTGCTATATTATAAACCATTTTCCTCCATACATGTCTTAATTTTAGCATTAAATCACCATTTTATATACAACAATCTATCTGGTCAAAGTTGTTTTACCCTGGAAACATAAGCAAGACTCCTATATTTTCCACCTTTTTAAAAGGATTACCTAATGTACATTTTGTGACACTTTTCTGGACACAAAAGCCTATAGACATGCAAGTTTTCAATACATGTTACTCAAGTAAATTTTAGCATGAAGACTGTCTTATCACAGGTAAAATAACTTTGAATCACTATTATTCTTTGGAACACATTCTTCTTCGCATTAATTTTGCAAAGATATGATAAAGTGCACCATTGTCATGTTTTCTCTTTTAGGTGGCCACAGACTTTGGTCAGAATGTGCAAGTGCGCAACACTTGCATCTTTGGAGGAGCCCCTAAAGGCCCCCAGGGCCGGTGCTTGGAGCGTGGAGTGGAAATTGTCATTGCAACCCCTGGACGGCTTATTGACTTTTTGGAAAAAGGTAATAATAATTCATCATCATCATCATCATCATCATCAGGTCTTTTTAGTCTCCACTGCAGGAGCATGATTCTCTCTGTACTACTGGAGCCATACTTGGCCAGAGCAGACAGAGGATTTGGCCTACACTCTCCTCGTTGGCCAGACGGGTTGGAGAGGTCTCATTGATGTTTATGAGCTTTGTTTAGTTTGTATTTCCTAAGTCGCCTCTTACGACCTCCATGGGAAGACTATGAGTGGTCCTATTCTACTCTGCCGGAAACCACAAGGCGGTAATAATATCAATAATTTTCAATGTTCGCTTTTTTGTAGAGATATTTGTTTACTTGAATTAACACACAAATGTGTATTTACCAAGGTACTACAAATCTCCGGCGGTGCACCTACTTGGTGCTAGATGAGGCTGACAGGATGTTGGACATGGGCTTCGAGCCTCAGATTAGGAAGATCATTGAGCAGATTAGACCAGATAGACAGGTACAGTATTACAATGTGGTCCAAGTGTAGACTAGCCCTTTGAGGAGGTACAATATGTGCCCACACATAGAGTAAAATAAAAAAATCGTCAGTACAACTACCGTAATAGTCAGTTGAATCAAAATCATTATCTAAATAAAAATAAGAGATAAATATCAATCAAGTAGTGCACAATATTGTAACTTTACTCAAATTATATAGAATGAAAGGTAGATGGTAAAAATAAATTTCAGGTCCTTATGTGGTCCGCCACCTGGCCCAAAGAGGTTAAGAACCTAGCTGAAGAATTCTTGGATGACTACATCCAAATCAACATTGGTTCCCTCTCGTTGTCTGCAAACCACAACATCCTGCAGATTGTCGATGTTTGCGAGGAATGGGAGAAGAATGAGAAGTTGATCACCCTGCTCAATGAGATCTCTTCGGAAGAGGAAACTAAGACTATCATTTTTGCCGAGACTAAGAGAAAGGTATGTTGTATTAAAAAACTGAATATTGCCACCAATCCTGGCTGTGCTAGGTATGGCATAAAGCACATAAACATTCCCTGAAGAATGCTCTATATTTGGAGGAAACCGCATCAAAATCATCCTAGTGGTGTCCAGTTTTAGCATATACAGACAGACAGATGTACGCATCTGCAAACTTCAATTTACACAATTTGGCTGTTGTATACTAGTTATACTAACAGATATGTTAATTACTAAACTATTTATCTATATCTATACTAATATTATAAAGCTGAAGTGTGTGAAGGCTCGGCCGTCCCGACGCTCAAGCCGAGTTCCACATATAAAGATGGTAGGGAGAGCACAAGACGAACACACAGAACACAGCTAATAACTTTATTATAATCTTTGCTTTTACAACTTCAATAAATAATTATCAGAGACTTATGCTCCAGGATATGGTAGTAGACTCAATGAGTGATAGACTGAAAGATGTTAACCGATTGAAAGGTGGTAGCAGACTGAAGAATGATCGAAGAATGAGTGATGAGAGAGAGAGAAAGTAATCTAAAAATGGAATGAAATTTGAATTAAAAATGAAATTTGAATTAAAATAAGGAATGAAAAATGGACAGGATGTGAGAAATGAGGTTGGATGAGATGCAGCATGCAGGTGGCATGCTGCAACGTTACAAGTGTTTGTTTGTTTGAACGCGCTTATCTCAGAAACTACTGGTTCTATTTGTAAAATTCTTTTTGTGTTGGATAGTCCATTTATTGAGGAAGGCTTTTGGGTATAAAACATCACGCTGCAACCAATAGGAGCGATGCATCAATAAAAAATGTTTTGAAAACAGGGAAAAAAACGAATTAATCATAATAACAGAAATTGCCGCGGATGAAGTTGCGAGCAACAGCTAGTTATAAATATATTTATTAATATATAAATTATTGATTTCAACCTTTAAAACTTAAACAATAAAAATATACTTAATTAATAACGTTTGTAATGAATAATGTGTTATGAGAGTTATCATTCATCAAATGATATTTAGAATATCTTCCGATGAATAAAATTAACTATCGACATGATACTCTTAAGAAATTTCACCACTTTAGTAACTTTAAGAAAATAATGTCAACATTATGTTGCAAAATAAAAAATAAAAAACCTTTATTTAAACAGTTCTAAATACATACACCTACAGAATCTTATTATCAGTTGGTATGATTTTTATTTATAAGATTTATATATATTTTTTTATAACAATTCATCCAAATCACGATATTTTAGGTTGACGATATAACTAAAGCTATAAACCGCGCTGGTTATCGCGCCCTTGCCATCCACGGCGATAAAAACCAACAGGACAGGGACTACGTGCTCAATCAGTTCAGACAAAGCCACGGTGGTATTCTAGTGGCCACCGACGTCGCAGCCCGAGGGCTTGGTGAGTTCAATTAAAAACTACCTTGGGGAGGCCAAGTCTATGTTGAAATCGGTGTAAATACTACTGGGTTAGGACGCCGTTATTTCGGCTCCTATCATGGCTTAAAGTAGATTAAAATTACTGTTGAATTGCCCAGAAGTTGTATCTTATGTTTGTGCCACCTTATTGATATTTTTCATGAGTAAACTTAAAACGGTGGTGAGATAGATCCCGCCAGAACAGAGGGCATCAAACAAAAGATTATGAGAAAAGCAGTCGCGAGTTTTCTATTCGGACTTTAAATCTCGCACTGTTTCACCGGGGTGTTTCAAAGGTCTAAGAGATGTCAGGAGCGTAGTGGAGGTTTTGGTGCCATTGATAAATTGAATTTATTGAAAATTAGTTCCAGTATTCACAAACTTTCACCTTTTGACTCATTGTTTGATTCACTGCACTTTATTTACTGTACTGCTGCATGACTGATTAAGGTTCGATCCCTTAGATATTGAAAATTATCTGTTGTTCGTGGATGTTGATGAAGTTATTAGGAATAAATATGTTTATTTTACGAAGCAAAAAGTGAATATTGGAACATGGGCAACCAAAAAATTTGCATATTGCACAGGCAATGGGTCGACAGTACCGTTTAGAATTCTCGGGCCACGATGCGAATCTTATGATGACTACGACCTCCATTATTTCAAATGTTGTCAAGAAACAATCGTAACAATATACTATCAATCGTTTGTTACGTGTCTGTTGGGCTATGCAAGTTATAGTGTGACAAACGTTTGTGCTCTACAAAGTAGTCGTGAAAGTCATTCGTATGGTTCTCCTGATCCTAGCCCGATGATAACATAAATTTCCATGACTGACTTGGCATTATTCTCGATTGTTTTCATTTCAGAGGCGCATGCGTGCAGAGATAAAGGCTAGCCTAGGGTGTGTAGCTGACTTACTAACTCAATCACATGATATCAATCATAAATGACTGCGTTTTGTGTCCGTCAGCGCACACTGTTTGAATTTTGATGAGCATGCTGCCTCTATAATCTATAATGATGAGGGATTTCATTCGGGGGAAGACTGGTCTTTTGTTTTGTTTGTTACTAACTGTTTAGTTCTTACATTTGTAAAAAGAAAGAAAAGGTTTGATTCATATTTGTAAAAAATAAAAAAAAACTACAGTTTAAGACCACAACGATTGATTCAAATGAGCAATATATGCTTGGTTAACTGTCATGAGAGATTTGAAAACTAAAAGGTCCTGCCCTACGCCACCTGACAATATCTAAGTAATACGACATGAAGGCGTATAAGTCAGCTCACATTCGACTCTTGGCCTACAACACTCCGGGCCACTGACGGGCATAATACAGTTATTTCCAGCAGTCATCCAGCCACCGGCGTGTCACAGCTAAGGTAAATACCTGTCAGATTACAGTTTGAGGGAATAGTACTTATTTTGTATTTGGTTAATGCTTTTGAGTCTGTTGATGATGATATCTGTATTGAATCTGTTTATAATGACTTGAATTTTTGCCAATATTGCCTAATTAATCTCGAAAATTGGAAAGAATACTTATTTTTTTTTATAAAGCTTTATTATTTTGCAAGTTTTAAATAATAGTTTTTGAATATTTTGTGGCGTTCCTCAAGGGTCAGTTTTTGGACCACTGCTAAGATTCTTCCCTCAAGCATAAATGTACATGGAACTTTTGTAATTGATAAATTCTTAAAATATTTCTTTACTACAGTATATAATCGAGCTAATGTGAATTTATTTCTCGTGTAGATGTGGAAGACGTGAAGTTTGTTATAAACTATGATTATCCAAATAATTCTGAGGATTATGTACATCGTATTGGGCGTACGGGACGCTCGCAAAAAACGGGCACAGCGTACACTCTCTTCACTCCGAATAATTCGGCCAAGGTAACTTTGAAATTGAATAATTTCTTAGATCATCTAAAAATTACACTTGGTGTAAATATTTTTGTAGAGTAGTAGAAATCTGTTCAAAGAGGCTAAATTCAATGTTATAATTTCAGGCCAAGGATTTGATGGCTGTACTGCAAGAGGCTAACCAAGTGGTTAACCCCAAATTGTTAGAATTGGCACAGTGCGGAATGGGATTCAAAGGAAAATACGGTAATTTTTATATTTTCTCTTGTCTGCTTTTTTTTTTTTTACTTTTTTATAGTAATAAAATATCTGAATTATAGATATTTGGTTAATACATGTCGTTTTGTTGCTTTGTCTGTTCTTTCATAATTTTTAGGTAATATTGTAATGTCACTTCTGTTTCTATTCATCATTCTTCATTGTGTATGGAATCTTAAAAAGCCATTGTCTTGTGCGTGTGGGTTGCGGGATAAGACGTCAAACGTTGTCAGTGGATCGATTTGAAGGAGGTTATATTGTATTGCAGGGCGCGGGCGCTACCGCGACCGCGATGACGACCGCGGAGGCCGCGGGCGGGGGGGCTCGCGCGGCGGACGTGGCGGGTCGCGATTCGGCGGCGGCGACAGAGGTGAGTTTAACAAATTATTCATTTTATGTATTTAACAGCTTTTCGCAATTTCTAATACTTCGTCACGTTTCCCTAGGTTCCCGCTGGGACAACTCAGGAGACAGCTACGGTGACAACCAGAACTCCGGATACAACACCAGGAGCAACGACAGCTTCGGCAGCCGCGGCGGCGGATACAACCGCGACAACAACTTCAGCGGCCGCGGGCAGGGCGACGGGTTCCGCGGGCGCGGCGGGCGGGGCGCTTCGCGCGGGGGGGGCTTCCAGGCCGCGCCCGCCTTCCCCGCCGCGCAGTACGCGCCCGCCGCGGGCTACGACGCCGGCGCGCAGTCCTTCAACGTGCCGCCGCCCACCAGCTACTACAACATGTACGCGCAACCTCCCCCCCCGCCCGCCACCAAGTTCGGCGCTAAGTAGGCTAAGGTGTGGCCATGGCACCCAAGGTACTTTTAGTATTGACGACTAACTGTTTTGGAATAACGATGATGTATTGTTCGGACGCACACTACTGCATTGGTCTTTACCATCAGCGTTCAACAATACCTCTGAATCTAGCTTCTGAAATCGTCGGTCACCATGATTAAGTAACCTAGCTGCCATGACCCCAATAGGAATAAGAAATGCATGTGGATCGTCACGGTCGATCATTTGGTTTTAAAACTAAATACAACATGCGATTTCAGCCTCTCTTTTGAAATGAAATAGTTGCTTAGCTATCTAAAACCGTTTTATAGAGTAATAATTCTTAGCTAGAACTAGGGTTACTTTATATTTTAAAATCTATGGAAATATTTTTAATAAGCTCGAATTTGTGTTTTTCTCTTCTAAGCTGCGCATATAGCATACATATCGAGATTTTATCAGCCCTAGCAAAGCTGCCAAGTTACAAATTAGCCCCCCCTACAGAACCCCAACATTCCTGCCTTACTGTGACAAAATGTGAAATATTAGAGAATGTGCAATTCGAATAAAATATGTGATTATGTAATATGTTTTTTATTTATCATGCTAATTTCTTAGCACCTAGCTTCTGAAGCCTTATTATCAATGGACCTGCTTGTTACCAAGCTAGTCAGGCCGTCTGCTGCATCCTGTGACGTGGTTTGCCTATGAATCACCTGTCACCAGCAGAAGTGAAGTTTGGAAGAATCTAAAGAGAGCAAGCATATTTCAACCAATTCTTAAAGGCTTTCTACTTTATATAATGGGTCCTTATACTGCATATATGAGATTTTTTTTCACCTAAAAATTGACTGTGTCTAGCAATGGCACTCTGATTGTGGTCGGTCACATAGCACGTAGAACCGATGGCCGATGGGGCAGAAGGGTTCTTGAATGGCGACCACGTATCGGCAAGCGCAGCGTTGGACATCCACCGACCAGATGGTCGGATGACCTGACTAAGGTCGCAGGAAGACGCTGGATGCAGGCCGCTTCCAACCGGTCGTATTGGAAATCCTTGGGGGAGGCCTATGTCCAGCAGTGGACTTCTTGCGGCTGATATTATGATGATGGTGTTCGGTCAGAGGTCGTGGTCCACCTGCTTAGTTGACCTGGGTGGACCCCACGGGCACTATTTCCTGCCGGTGGTCCATTGTGCCTACATGGCACATTGATTAACATCAGTCTGCTAAACAAGTCTTGGGTTCAATTTCCATTGCAGATGAGAATGCTTGTACCTAATTTAAACGGGTATTTCTGGAGCCACCCAAGGAATTTACTTCAGGCAGTTTACTGCCTGACGCAAAAGAAAACCCAAGGCTCCTAAGCCACTGAGATATTTTATAATGGTAGTGTACTGGAGACATCATTTCCATACAAACAATGAAAGAGAATTGCAGCAATATTTGATGTTAGTACAAAAATAATTATTCCCATCATTATCTTACTATATATAGCTAAGTAAAAAAGTCAATGGCTTGAAAATGTGCACCACCAAACAAAGTTTGAAGATCCAGATTCAGGTAAAACATATTGTATCAATTCTCTCTCATATAGAACCCCCATCCTGCTCCACCCCAAACTGCCTCTGTGGTCCAGTGGCTAAGGAGTTTGCCTGTAGACCCGGGGGTCATGATTCGATTCCCACAGGAAGCTAACTTTGTTTAGTTTTTTCCAGTTTGGTTAGAGTATTGCAGGCTTAAATCACCTGATTGGTCTAATAATAAAGATGATTCCATGCTTCGGAAGGCACGTTAAGCCATTGGTTCCAGCGACCATCCAGTAGTCATTAAAGGAACCACATCAGAGGGCGAGAGGCGGTTCCGAAGAAATTTGGCACCAGCCAGTGAAAAAACAATACTCCAATTTGGAGCTGTTAAATGCGCAGTTCAGTTGACCGTACAGTACAGACATTAAAATCATTGGGATGATTGAAAAATCATAAAATATTTATTTCACTTTACTCCTAAATATTAAAAGAACATTTCATCTACTCCTTGACACAACTTCAATAATTAACTATCACAATAAATAGCTGGTGTGTAAAGTGACTAAAATCATATCAAGGATCAATCCGCACATGGCTTAGTGGGCAGCAGGTGCATTGGGGTCCTCTTTCCAGTTCTCGGGCTGCTCTTCTGGATTGTGCGGCCAGAAGGTAGGCTTGTTGATCGAGTCCAGAGCATCCTCAGGATAAGCATCACGGTAGTCTTCCATGGTCATCTGGCTGTATGGCAGAAGAGCCTTGGTCTCATTGATTTCCTTCTGGTACCTGAAATATGAGACATCCAATAAATGGAGAAATAACTAATGACCAAAAGTGGATGAAAGGCGCCTATTACACCATCCTGAATTTAGGAACCAATGGGAGGGAACGTTAGACATGATATGAAATATCTCCAATCATATAGCGGCGTCCCTCAAACAACAAGATCCGATTCAGGCTGATATAACATCCCCTTATGAATAATTAGGAATCCTCACCAAGTAAATAGTCAAGACTCTGAGTAAAACAGACATTTTAAGAACACAGAATTCACTTAGTTATGTATATAAACAGGACTAAGGATGAACCTTATTATTACTTATTTCTGTTGACATTTCAATGGAGTTACATCCATTGTGGTCACAACAAGACTTGTTCGTGCTAAGTCCCGTTTATAAACACAATTGTGATTAAATGGCGAAGAATGGCTAAAATAATTTGTACTTTGTTTAAAAGTAGCAGTCTTAACTAAATATATTATTTCATGTGACCAAGTTGTTTTCAGCTTTCATAACCCTTTTAGATTAATTTGGTAAAAACGAATAAGTACTGAAGGTTATATTTTGGTTTGATTTTATTGTATCATACGACATACCCGGCAATGTTAGCATTAGAGGCCTGGATGAAAGCTTCAACCTGCTTCTTGACTTCGTTCCATTGGGCCTCCACCTGCGCGGTCTGGGTGTCTGCCGGATAGGGGATCTTTAGGGCTTCGTATTGTTTCTGGAAAGTGTCTACCATGCCAGGGATGGGCACAATTTGTTTGTACTGGGCCCAGTTGATCTTTGGGGGTTCAGCAGGGTTCGCCAAAACCCTAGAAAATGAAAATGTTTAACCAAAACGAAGCAACAAAAATTATGTAACCAATTTTCTTGTCGAAACTAACCTTCTCAGGTATGAGTCCGAACGTGTTTTGAAAGTTGTGAGGTTGACCCTCTGCTCAGCGGGGACCCTTTCAGCCAAAGCGGCCCAGTTCACAGAACTAGAAGCGACTCTTTTCGCCATTTTCCAGTATTTTTCACTTTTATTTCAGGACCAGCGACTGTCACTCAGTTCGTCAAGTGCGCATAGACAATATAGAGAACATTGTTGAAATTGCCATTACAAAAAAAATGAGTTGTCTTGTCATTGACATTATTGCCTATGGTCATCTCGATTCTGTTTTTAACCGACTACGACTAAGTTCTTTAGGAAGCTTTTTTTTCTTCCTTAATAATTCTAATAACTTTAAATGTATTGTAGCAAAATAAATTAATACTACAATAATAAACACTAAAAATAATGAAACCTTCTAGCATAAACATAAACATAAATATTTACAAATTTTACATACAGTCCCTGCAAACTGTCGACCCGAGGCAACGTGCCCAAAAGGATGGCAGCATTGCCACGTTGGATGGCAATGCTTATCCTCTGAGCCAGGTAATTGCCAGCTCTTTGGTCACGGGTTACCTCGAACAGTCTCTTCGACAGAAAGTCAAAGATACGATCGGCTGATGGTTTCTACCCCAAAAGGCTCAAATATGTAGCTACATACCTACCTCCGATACCTACATACTTGCGCCTTTTGAGTCTACCCGCCGCGGCTGCTGCTGTACCGGCCTTTGACTTGGTGACCTGAAGATGAGACGGCACTAGGGTATCTAATCAACGCATGTCTCTTGCCATCATCACGGACCAAACCACTGGGTTCTAAAGCGGCCGGTATATTATTGGTAACAAGAGCTGTGGATAATATTGTTTAGGGCGCATGACGCCCACAGCCAATAGGCGGGCACGCTCTACAGAATTGTCAGACGTCTCAAGTAAATTATCTTGAGCAATTTTGCAAAGCGGCCCATCCCATTGTCTTTGCGAGGATGGGTAATCAGGATCATGCAGGAAATTTGGAATTTGGCGCTAGATCTCGCCAGGCGTTTTTGGCCTCTGTTGCATAGCTTACGTTAATTTAGTTTTCTCTAAGATTTTTTTTAAAAGCGTTTCTATTATGCACAGAAAACAGAAACGCCGGAAGAACTACCTTTGAAATTTTTAGAATTTTTTCTTGAAATTGATTCCCAAACCTCCATAACTGATAGTGATAGGTAAGATGGCTTGTCTCAGATGCGATCACATAAATACATATTTAAAACAGACGAAAGGGAATTTTGAATGAATGCATCTAACTTGTGGAGTAGGTAGTTGTGGATGTTTCCACAGATGGCTACAACGAAGGTTGTAGGTTGTAAAATTGGGAACAATCAGGCAGCGTCGGATGATAGTACATAAAAGCAAAATGAGATTGGATATCCAAAAGACTTTTAATTTTGAGGTCAATGATTTGGGAAAATGTTTTTTCGAATATGGGAGAGCCAAAGGTGAACTGAACTTTTGTGTAAAATTTTGATACCTGAACATATTGCGTTAAAATCATCTAAAATCTTTTATTTTTCAATGCACGATTCTAATAACTATTTAATTCGAGATGCACTGTAGAAATTTTCATAAAATAGTTGTCGTAGGTACGTATGTAATAACATTAAATTAAAATTTCTAAAGAGCCTTTCTATATCTACGTGTTCGTGTACGTGTACTGTCCTACCCCGTGGTCCTACCGAGTATCTATCAATATTTACCTACTTTGTTGTTTTGGTTAAGATTAACAAGACTCTAATCACACTGCGATGGCAGCGGCTAGCAGCTTTAGAATGTGTTTAGAACTATTTTCATTACCTACTGTATTAGGTACATGGTACCTAGGTATCATTTGAGAAACTTGAAAAGGTCGTGCAGCCGAAACCAACAAAGCGATTTTCAATTGCTTAAAAAATTTAAGGAATGAAAAATCTAGCACTATAGTTATTCTTCTTCTTATAGTTATTCAGAAAGAATCAAAATGAATATCTACCAATAATGTACAACCTACTTGCTTAAACTTACCTACCTCTGGCTTACTACCAGTACCAGTCTCCACTTTTCGTGTGCTCTCCACTATTTTTTTTTTATTCTGGGGTCCAGGCATACAAAATATAACCAATCATTTCAATCATTTAATTTACCTTTGGTTCACGTAAACTTAGGTTAAACATTAGAAAATTGTTACAAAAATGTAGATTAAATTAATATAACGTACACTTTCTAGAGTTCTAGACTAGATAAAGTTCTAATAGGGAAAGTAGATCCAACATTTTAAGATTTATTTACTTAACTGTCTATTGAAAAAAATTGTAAAGAGTAAAAAATGATTTCAATAGAAAAATTATAAAATACATACGACTGGCCTGCTATGCTTCTAATAAGTATAGTATGTGTACTACTTCGCTATAGAAGATGTAACTACAACATGAGGGGTACTGGGTTCAATTCCTGGCGCAGCCAATCAGTTTTAACTATTTTTCATAAATATTTGTCTGATGCGGCACTGGTGGTTACCCGAGGAGGGTTCTTCTAAACGGTAGATCTAGATTCGGATGTAATTGACAATACCGTATATATACCGTATATAATTCCACCGTAACTTCTAAACGGTAGATTAGAAGTTACGGTGGAAAAAAAAGATCTATTTACTCATTTACTTGAATTTTCAGGATCTCGGAAAGCATTTAGACACTTTCTGTAACGTTCAACTAGCGCCTGGGCGGCTATTAGTTTATTACTAACTAGCTTTCGCCCGCGGCTCCGCCCGCGTCAATGTCGATCCCTCGGGAACAGTACTTTTTCCCGGGATAAAAGGTAGCCTATGTCTTTCTCCGCACTCCAAGATTAAAAGAACCCCTGTACCAAATTTCAAGTTTCTAGGCGCAGCAGTTTCGGTTGGTTTGCCGTTTGCCCGCGGCTACGACGCCGCCGTTAGTGTCCATCCCTCAGGAACAGTTTGGACCCTTAAAGGGGTGACTCAGGTCATCAATATGAACAACTTTTTCAATGGGACCAATGCTGGGAACTCAAAAAAATAATTCGTCATTTCCATAAAAAAAGAATCCCGCCGCCCGGCCAGTTTGTATGGGAATGTCGAATTTTTTTTTTGAGTTCCCAGCATTGTTCCCGTAAGTAAAGTTGTTCATTTTGATGGTCTGAGTCACCCCTTTAAGGGTCCAAAATGATAAAAAATTCACCGTGTATATTTGCAGGCAAACTAATGCTTTGAGTTCATTCAAATGACGATAACTTTTTTTTTAATGAACCGATTTTGATGAAACAAACTTTAGATGTTTTGCTGAGTTAAAACAAAGCAATTGGTGAAAGTTTGAAGTAAATCGGTTCAGTATTTTCGGAGATAATCGTGATCATACATACAGACAGACAGACAGACAGACAGACAGACAGACAGACAAACAGACAGACAGACAAAAAATTCGAAAAAAAATTTTTTGCTTTCTATTATTCTTTTTAAGCGTCCCTCTATCCATTTCAGTCAAAAATTCGAAATGTACAGACAAAATATTTTTACTGTTTTATTATATGTATAGATTGTATAGTATTAGGAAGAAAGTATTGGAAATCTTAAAATAAATAATTGAACAGTCATCATTCTCTCT
Source organism: Elegia similella (assembly GCA_947532085.1). NCBI lineage: Eukaryota > Metazoa > Arthropoda > Insecta > Lepidoptera > Pyralidae > Elegia > Elegia similella. The sequence goes on from OX383939.1 coordinate 3,440,706, forward strand.
GTCTCTAACATCTTATCCTCTTTTTTAGATTTCTAATATCGGGGGAAAACAGACTGAAATGAACAAATTATGACAAAGACGTTGGTTATATTTTCTTGTGTAGAAAGCTTATTTATTTCGGTAAGTAAGCTCTGTAGTAGGTTGAATTGTTTTATCATCTATTAATTGACTTTTTAAATCAGTCTTAATAATCGTAAAATATCTTTGTCCAAAGTTGATATGGACGGAAATTATGATCGTTAATTATTTCAAATTAAAAAAATCATACAATACATATTTAACATTGCGACAAAGGAAATCATAATTAATGACATTACTCAATATATCAGGTAATGTAAGTATATATATACCTGCATAAAAAAGGTAGTGTAAAGTTTTAAACAGTTTTTACAGTCTATACATAAGTCCACTATTACTTTCTTCAAATATATTATGATGAGTGTGCAGGATGTAGTTTTTTTTAAACTGTATTTGTATTCATAAAATACAGGTAAACAAGCACAATAATACAAACTAAAGGAATGCTGTTTTAAAAATAAATTAACTTATGCCTATCAAGCTTAGTTACTAGGTGTATATTTAGCATAAGTATTTATATAAATTAGCGTTATATTCTAACTTTGGTTATGTAAATGGTATACAAACTTAGATCTAGATCTACATCAACTTATTTATTTACAATATACACAATTATATTTACAAGATATTTGCTGAGTATCATTTATAGAGGGAGATCTTTGCGATCGAGATAGATAGGTACCCATTGCTTTTGGGGTTTATGCACAACGTCGTTTAAATAAAGTGACGGTCCAAATGACCGTATGCTCATAAGATTTACCTGCATACTGCATTATGATAGGCATTTGAGGAATCACTGGTATTTCTTTATCTTAATTTATTTTCACCTTTTTTGACACAAGAAATTACAAGTGTGCCAGTTTTTTACTTTTGTCTCGATATTAAAGTCTCATCATCGTATGAAATCGTTCATCATCAAAATAACAAATACAGAACCCTAAAAAAAAAGAAATATTTGGAAAAAAAGATAGATAACACATATGAGACAATTATAAATGCAACACACATAAGCCTAATTAACTCATGAAAAGATTAGAGGTTTAAATGTGCTACAAAACAAAAATTTTAAAAGGCAATGGAATGTTAATGAAAATATCAGAAGAATATTAATTACAATGGGCTCTTTGGCTGTATCTTTTTACTCATTTAACGTGATCAACACTTAAAAATAACTAAACCATAAACAATTTTATTAAAATTGAGAAATTGACAGATTCATAATTTGGCGGGCTCTTTCAGCGGATTCCTTTTCTCCGCTGGCGCGTAGTGTGGAGAATTCGACGATTGTCCCACAGTTCTGCTTCCCCAAGTTGTTCTTTTAGCTACTGGATTATTTTTGCAGAATTTTAGTAGATTACCATAGGCAGCTCTGTATTGTCGGTTTGTGGCAGCGTATATTAGTGGGTTTATGACGCTGGAAGCCCACGCAAGGATGGAAGCTATGATGTGGAGCCACGGATAGGAGATTTGGTCGTCGGTGACGTTCATGATCATCAGCGGCAGGAAGCACGCCAGGAAGCACAGGAATATTGTCAGCATCAGCGTAGTGAGGCGCGAGTCTTCTTCCTTTTCTTTAGCTGTTTGTCCGCTTAGCTTGCTGTAAAATAAAATAGCTTTTTATTTGTTGATCTTACATAAGATATCTACTGGTGCGGTATGCTGTGATGTGACGTTAAATAACAAGCATTCTAGAAAGATTAATAGATAATTATTTGTTCGTTCGCTCAGTTCGTTCGATTATATTTTATTCATTATGAGAAATAAAATGCAATTTTTGATTTCAAATCGAGTAGATTGTTATGCTTGCTTTCTTTGCTAATTATATCGATCTCGAATTCCTGTTATTATTAATTACTAGCTGTGCCCGCGACTCCGTTCGCGTACATTTGTATGTGGGCCACGTCTTATCATAACCGGAGAAAAAAATCAAGTATCTATGTACCTATGTACTATCGCTACCTTTTTATATATTGCTCTACAAACTTAACAATCTAATTATCATAATAAAACATACTACGAGTATGTGTGAGTATGTACGAGTATAATGATATACATACAGGTCTTTTTCCCTTGCGGGTTAGACAGAGCCTAGGTATAGACCTTATGGCCTCATTTTGCATGTTGAATGGGTATAATGTTCTACTATTTTTAGTAGAAAAAAGCCTATACCTATTTCCATGTAAGACCGTCAGCCAAAATAACTTTGCAGATCTGTGATAAGCTGGTGCAGAATGAAATGAAACTGTGCATGTGCAACCTTCCCCGTAGCACAGAAAAGGAAGTCGACTCTCACCCACATACACACCTGCGGCCCTCCAGCTTTCTCTTGCTCTCCCGTACCCTCCAGTATATGCAAGAGTAGGACACAATGATAACCACGCAGGGAAGCGCGAAGCCGAAGACGAAGAGGTACTTCTTCGGCGATTTGCAGTCTTTGGGAAGGATGGTGCAGGAAAACGTCTTCGGGTCGAAGCCTAACTGGCCCCAGACGCCCAGCAACGGAGGTACCTGGTGGCAAGAAGAGGAAAAAATATACTTAATGTCAAAAATCTTGGAACGTAATCAACCTGGACATGTTCATTTTATCAACAAGTAGACTTGCTTCCAATAAAAGAAAAGCCTGCTCACAGATTGTCTGTTTAGACCAGTACATTACCGTGCCTTTAAAAATAATATTATATGTTATTTTTAAAGGCACGGTAATGTACTAGTCTCAGTATACCTTAGTCTTACATTGTGAAAACCCGACAATAGAGCCGAATATGAATAGGAAAAAGCATCGAGCATGTCCTGTAAAGCGTAACGATTATATACGCTTTGATTTCCTGACTCTGAGCTGTTTCCCTGATCTGAAACCCGGGTTCTGAATCTCACTCGGATTGTCATGCCTGCGTGTTTTCGTATTAGGAACCTATTAAAAATCATCAATAGTGTTGGCAGAATGACGCAGTGACACATACACTTTCACGCCTATTTTTGAAAGTACCTAGTGATATCACTACTTTCGTTTTGAACCATATTTTTTGTTTTACATTTCTTACTTGAAAATTCACAAAGTTTCATACTTCCAAACTTTAAACCCTCATTTTTAAGAGTATGATTTCAAAAAATCCCTTCTTAGTGTCCAAATTTTATATTTGTATGCCATCATAGGCTAAATGTTTGGAACTAATATATAAAATTAATACCATTGTACCGATTCAACGCAAATAAATACTTTCTTTCTTTCTTTCTAACGGTTTCAGCGGAGCCTTTAGTTATTGTTCTGAGAGCGGAGCGTTGATCGATTTGTCAGTCAGTTTCTTTTTTTATATATTAATAAAACAAGTTTTTATTGTTAGCAAATTAAGTACTAAAGACCGAACTATTTAGAGTTGAGGATTTTTACGTCACCGCCCTATTTTTTTATTGCCCTCCTATTTGGTATGGGTTTGCTTCGGCTCAATAGGACACCAGGAATAAGTATTTTACATTGGGACACGGTCAGGCACTATGTCTACCAAAAAAGTAAATTACTTATACACCGCTCACAGCTTGATCTCAATAAAATTTTACCACCATAAAAAGATTCTTATTTATGTCTTATCTACCATCATCAGATTAATTAATCTTTACGAACAAAAGAAACGCCTAATATCCGTTGGTGGACCACACAGGTCCGTTGCATTAGGCAGCCATATCCGACGCGGTGCGGACTTACGATGCATTTAATGCGGCACAATTGGACGTAATGTCTTCTGCATTTAAATTACCCAGTAGTTAGTTCAGAGATGAGTAACGGGCTAGATTAAGGTTAAGTACGGCTTTACTGAAATGTATTGTTGTTGTTTATAAGACTACATAGCTGCTGCTACTTGCTTTCCCCCCATTCATTCGAGTGATTCTCAATTAATACCCTTTACATATTCAAGAAAATCTTAGCTTAAAAATGCTTTCGATGGGCAGCACCGTCAGAAGCTTAAGAAGCCGAAGAAACTGCGCTCGCCAACCTGCCTGCCAAACGTGGTTAGTATGGCAATATCCAGCCAAGAAACGAATTTTTTGTTTATTTTTTTTAGAAGGACTACCTATGTAGCTAGCTTCAAGTGAGCTTTACCCAGCAGTGGACTTTTTACGGCTGAAATGATGATGATGATGATGATACAAAGTTTAGTAAGATGTGATGTAACCGAAGATAAAGCTGCAAAATTATATATTATGCCTATAAAATTATGTTTAAATATCATCATTAGGTACCTATGCATAAATACATTTATAGGTACTTTAGAATGTTATGCAAAAAATTATTTTACTTAGAGAAATTACGCTTCATCACTACATAGTATAAAACAAAATCGCTTTCCCCTGTCTGTCTGTCTCTATGTATGCTTAGATCTTTAAAACTACGCAATGGATTGTGATGCGATTTTTTAATACATAGAGTGATTTAAGAAGAAGGGTTATATGTATACTTTATTGCACTCGTGCGATGCCGGGGCGGGTTGCTAGTAAAAAATATGATTAAGCTGTTATTTGTAAATATCATTTGGATAAACAGTAAGTACCTATGTCTTTTTATATTATGCCAAAAAAAAAAAAATGCTAATGGATGGAGCGTTGAACCTGAGCGTTGCAGCTAATTTTGAACAATTCACGCCGCACAATAAACATAACCAGTAGACCACCTAATAAAAACCATGTGCGGAAATAAAAGTTAATTTTCATAACTCATTTCATAACCGGGAACACAGGATACGCCATAATTCGGGACAATTAAACGGGAATTTAAATATGGAAGTGCAACGAACTAATTCCAGGCTTCCTGCGTAACGTTGCGTTTATTTGTGTATAGCTCTGGATGCGTGCGGCTACTTTAATCTGGCTTGCATTGGAATGCATTGAAAATTACCACTGAATTGTGTGCAGTTCAGATTAAGATTAAATATAATTATACATATGTATAATTATATTTAATCTTTTTTAGAAGGACTAGCTATGTAGCTAGCTTCAACTATAAATATAAATAATTATTGTTTTTAAATTATATTTATTCGTTTAATAATATAAATTTTTAACAAAATAATAATTAGGTAATAATATAAACTAAAAATAAAATTAATTTATAAAAACACTGATGCGTAATATATAAATACCTATGTCTAATTTATTTATATATTGAATAGTATTATTCTACTATTCGCGATGATAACAAAACCAACAAATTAAAGTTTATAATAAATCAGTTCACCTCTACGAAGACGTAAGGTTCACCCGTTCTAAAGTTTAAATGTTCGAACTATATACCTAGGTTCGAACAAACCCGATATTGTAGAGACAAATCAAATGTGCCCAATCATCGGGGTGGATTAAGTTCCTATGGCTACCTCTCGACTTATTATCAGACCAGCTTTAGGATGCGAAAATATTGCATTGTCAGTCGACTTACATAAGCTTTTGGACCGAGGTTTTTAAGTTGTTCTACAGTTATCTCATCAATGCCACAAGCTTTCCCATTTTTAGGCCTCTAATGGAAGTCGCAAGATCCTGAATTGTGAAAGGGCTGCTGATGTTGTGTGCACTATCCTCTATTAGTTTTAATCGTTTCGGCTGCTTAGGTTTGTGTGGGGGTTTACCGTTGAGGAGTAATTGGTGTGCTACTTGATTTGCGGCCACTGGGCCAGGTTGTACAGCTGCCGGGGGGTCGCTGGTTTTAATTAACATACTAATACTTGAATTACTTGCAGGGGGTGAGTACTCCCACGCAAGCTAAATGGTTGTACCCGAATAAAATCAGGAGAACTATTTTTGAAATGACGCCGTTCGTAAACGAGCGATTTTTCCAAACGAAATTCACTCGAAGACGAGTGTCTCACTTTCAAAAATAATACTTCAGGGCAGGGCAGTATAGGGCGGCAAACGAGCAAGCACCTGATGGTAAGCGATCACCGCTGCCCATAGACTACTGCAACACCTGGGGTGTGACAAAATCATTGCCGGCCTTTTAAGAAAACATAGTTAAAAGGAAAACTGTCACAGCCAAGTAGGATTCAGGATTCACAAGTCAAAGAGTTATTAGTCCACCAACTTATAAAAGAGGTGCAGGTGCAACTACGGAACTCTACACTGCGTGGTCCGACACGCATTTGGCCGGTTCTGAAGTGATAACTTCTTTAGCGGCGTTGGGATGGGTAAAAAAATCGAAAATTCGTAAGACGGACATGTGACCTGAGACCGCCGGCGCGGCGTAGGAGAGGAAGCAATATCCCCCTCTCTACCACGCGGAGTTTTCACTTCTGCCAGCACTCCCAGGGTGCAACCCGTTGTTTTTTTTATGCACAAAGATTACCTACTCATAATATTTAGCACAAACACTGTCTATCTAACTATCCGCTAAGATGTAATCTCAATTATTTACACTATCGTATCTGGCTGATCACTAACAGACTTATTTAGATTATAATAAACAGCAGGGCAAAACATGGCGCCAATTACGCACACACCGCCAAATACATTACATTCCTCTATTTTTGTCGTGATAATATCTTCATCATCATCATCAGGTCCTTTTTAGTCTCCACTACAGGAGCACGACCCTCTCTGTACTACTAGGGCCATACTTGGCCAGAGCAGCCAGAGGACTTGGCCTACACTCTCCACGCTGGCCAGACGGGTTGGAGAGGTGTCTTAGATGTTTATAAGCTTTGTTTAGCTTGTATTTCCTAAGTCGCCTTCTACGACATCCACGGGAAGACTTGGAGTGGTCCTATTCTACTCTGCCGGGTACCACACGGCTAATATCGGATAATATCTTATACATAAATAAATATATACGGACAAATCACACAGATTGAACTAGCCCCAAAGTAAATCCGAGACTTGTGTTATGGGATACTAACTCAACGATACTATATTTTATAACAAATAAATATGTATACATGATGAAATTTTGATCGTTTTAAACCCTTAAAGGGGTGACTCAGACCATCAATATGAACAACTTTTTCTATGGACCAATGCTGGGAACTCAAAACTAATTTCGTCATTTCCATACTAAAGAGTCTCGCCCGCCCGGCCAGTTTGTATGGGAATGTCGATTTTTTTGAGTTACCAGCACTGTTCCCATAGTAAAAGTTGTTCATATCAACGGGCTGAATCAGCCCTTTAAGGGTCCAAACCGATAAAAATTTCAACATGTATAGATAAACATCTAAGACCCAGGCCAATCTGAATAAGATCATTTCCCATCGTGACCTGACCGAATTCTATAAATCTATGAACGCTGGCTGCACGATTAAGAAAGTGTGACGTTCCGTGTGCAAGCGAGAGCGCGGAGAAAGCGATAGAGAGGCATAATCGGCTTGTGACGCATCTATCTTTCTTCCACCGTTATCACGTAAAATTATCGTCCTTAAACCGTTTTCACAGACAACCATTTTTTTTAAACTTGCTAATTTATGATAAGATGTAAACTCTTACCATGAAGCCAAAGGAGACGATCCAGATGAGCAGCAGCTGTATCCAGATCTTGGCGGTGGTGTAGATCTGCGAGTACAGGTCATAGTACGCGATCAAGGTGTACCTGTAACAACATAAAACAAATAAACTTTTAAACTTCCGTACGAGCTTATAAACACGATATTTCTGAAAGCAAAGTAACTTACTCCATGGAGTAAGTTACTTTGCTTACTTGCTTGGGTTGGTATATATATATATAGGTTTGGTATACAACGTGATTTTGAACCCCTAGCTTTATTGAAATCTGGGAATCAGAATCCCTAATGGAACACGGAACTGCAAAAAAAAGGTGAAAAACGAAAAAGAAAATTAGGTTTTCCATACAAAGTCGCCGATCAGCTGGACGCATTTCTATGAAAGGTTGAATTTATTTTTTAGTTTTTTACCTTTTTTTCTTACAATTCTGTATTCTATTAGGGATTCTGATTACCAGATTTCAATATAGCTAGGGTGTTCGAAATCACGCTGTATATATAGGGTTGGTCATGACCAACCCTTACAGATTTGAGTATTGATATTGATTAATAAGAATTAATCATAATTTTCATGTTACACTTTATCAGCACCAAGCTTCGCCAAAAACAATCTTAATGTTTACGATATAAGTAACAGTAGATAATGTGTGGTTTACGTGCGTATTACTTCGTTGTCAGTCCGTCAGTCGAGGCCCTTTTTGAATTCATGTGGAGTAAAAATGTAGGTATGTAGTATTCTAAGAAAATTATCTTATTCTGAGCTGCTACTCGCTGTCCCACCCGATTCATTCGAGTGAGAGTATCCCGATACCGTATCCCCTTCCCAAATCCAACAAATTCCTATCCTTCTCCAGCTTAGATATGCTTTCGATGGACAGCAGAGGAATTCTTGGGGGACCTGATTCCCTTCCCAAATCCAACACAAATTCCTAGTCTTCCCCAGCTTAAATATGCTTCCGATGGGCAGCAGAGGAATTCTTGGGAGACCTGATTCCCTTCCCAAATCCAACACAAATTCCTAGCCTTCCCCAGCTTAAATATGCTTCCGATGGGCAGCAGAGGAATTCTTGGGAGACCTGATTCCCTTCTCAAATCCAACACAAATTCCTAGCCTTCCCCAGCTTAAATATGCTTCCGATGGGCAGCAGAGGAATTCTTGGGGGACCTGATTCCCTTCTCAAATCCAACACAAATTCCTAGCCTTCCCCAGCTTAAATATGCTTCCGATGGGCAGCAGAGGAATTCTTGGGAGACCTGATTCCCTTCTCAAATCCAACACAAATTCCTAGCCTTCCCCAGCTTAAATATGCTTCCGATGGGCAGCAGAGGAATTCTTGGGGGACCTGATTCCCTTCCCAAATCCAACACAAATTCCTAGCCTTCCCCAGCTTAAATATGCTTCCGATGGGCAGCAGAGGAATTCTTGGGAGACCTGATTCCCTTCTCAAATCCAACACAAATTCCTAGCCTTCCCCAGCTTAAATATGCTTCCGATGGGCAGCAGAGGAATTCTTGGGAGACCTGATTCCCTTCTCAAATCCAACACAAATTCCTAGCCTTCCCCAGCTTAAATATGCTTCCGATGGGCAGCAGAGGAATTCTTGGGGGACCTGATTCCCTTCCCAAATCCAACACAAATTCCTAGCCTTCCCCAGCTTAAATATGCTTCCGATGGGCAGCAGAGGAATTCTTGGGGGACCTGATTCCCTTCCCAAATCCAACACAAATTCCTAGCCTTCCCCAGCTTAAATATGCTTCCGATGGGCAGCAGAGGAATTCTTGGGGGACCTGATTCCCTTCCCAAATCCAACACAAATTCCTAGCCTTCCCCAGCTTAAATATGCTTCCGATGGGCAGCAGAGGAATTCTTGGGGGACCTGATTCCCTTCTCAAATCCAACACAAATTCCTAGCCTTCCCCAGCTTAAATATGCTTCCGATGGGCAGCAGAGGAATTCTTGGGAGACCTGATTCCCTTCTCAAATCCAACACAAATTCCTAGCCTTCCCCAGCCTAAATATGCTTCCGATGGGCAGCAGAGGAATTCTTGGGGGACCTGATTCCCTTCTCAAATCCAACACAAATTCCTAGCCTTCCCCAGCTTAAATATGCTTCCGATGGGCAGCAGAGGAATTCTTGGGGGACCTGATTCCCTTCCCAAATCCAACACAAATTCCTAGCCTTCCCCAGCTTAAATATGCTTCCGATGGGCAGCAGAGGAATTCTTGGGGGACCTGATTCCCTTCTCAAATCCAACACAAATTCCTAGCCTTCCCCAGCCTAAATATGCTTCCGATGGGCAGCAGAGGAATTCTTGGGGGACCTGATTCCCTTCTCAAATCCAACACAAATTCCTAGCCTTCCCCAGCTTAAATATGCTTCCGATGGGCAGCAGAGGAATTCTTGGGAGACCTGATTCCCTTCTCAAATCCAACACAAATTCCTAGCCTTCCCCAGCCTAAATATGCTTCCGATGGGCAGCAGAGGAATTCTTGGGGGACCTGATTCCCTTCCCAAATCCAACACAAATTCCTAGCCTTCCCCAGCTTAAATATGCTTCCGATGGGCAGCAGAGGAATTCTTGGGAGACCTGATTCCCTTCTCAAATCCAACACAAATTCCTAGCCTTCCCCAGCCTAAATATGCTTCCGATGGGCAGCAGAGGAATTCTTGGGGGACCTGATTCCCTTCTCAAATCCAACACAAATTCCTAGCCTTCCCCAGCTTAAATATGCTTCCGATGGGCAGCAGAGGAATTCTTGGGAGACCTGATTCCCTTCTCAAATCCAACACAAATTCCTAGCCTTCCCCAGCCTAAATATGCTTCCGATGGGCAGCAGAGGAATTCTTGGGGGACCTGATTCCCTTCTCAAATCCAACACAAATTCCTAGCCTTCCCCAGCTTAAATATGCTTCCGAAGGGCAACAGAGGAATTCTTGGGAGATGATTTGTTCAGCAGTGGATTTCTTACGGCTGGAATAATGAAATTATTATAATCTGGGGGATTTTATAAGCAAATCTTTTTTATCCGATTGACCCCACCCAGAAGGAGGGTAATGTTTTTCGCGCGTATTTATACAAAATACTACTGCCTTGGCCAAAAAATTATTGCATAAATTAAATTCATAGAAAGCGATGGAGAGATCAATTAGACTATGCTTTAAAAAAAACTGGTCGCAGTTAACACCCGACAGAGACAAGTGGAGAGAGATATGAGAAAGATCTTTAATTACCCCGCAGTAGGACAATATAGGATATTAAAAAAAAACACTCGGAAGGGTGTATGGATTCTAAGGATACCTCATATGTTCAAATATGTTGTGTGTTGAGGCATTTCGAAGTGATTTTAGAATAAAGAAACTCACCAAGGAAACACACCTACATACATATATACAAGAACTAAAAAACAATACACTTCTTTTTTGACAGTGCCAGAAGTTTGCTGTCGGGGGCGAATATATTTTGGCAGTAGGGACGCATAGGTTGAAATAAATGGCTCAGGCGCAAAACGTCTTCAACAAAACGTGTCTTTTGCAGAATGTCTCTTTCGCAACGTAGGAATGAATGACCCTAAAGCCCTGAATCTGATTACAGAATAAGGTGTCTTAAATTATGTAAAATCTTTGCTTAGTGAAATACGTACTTAGTCATAGTTGGTTGTCAAACTTTAATCATCTGATGAATCAAGTGGGTGTGTCAAGTAACGGAAATCCTTGAAAATTGACTAGCTCCGTGGCGCAGCGGTCAACACGCCAGCCTGCGACACGGAGTGACCGGGTTCGATCCCCGGCCAGGTCAAGATGGAAAATGATCTTTTTCAGATTGGCCTGGGTCTTGGATGTGTATCTATATGTATATGTATTTGTTATAAAATATAGTATATATCTTTGTGTTAGTAACACAAGTCTCGAACTTACTTTGGGGCTAGCTCAATCTGTGTGATTTGTCCGTATATATTTATTTATTTATTTTTATATATTTTTATATATCATCGCTTACGTACTTACGTGTCGTCATAATGTTGACAAATCGATATCATCGTCGTTTCCTTTCAATCCATTCGTCACATCATAAATCTACAACAGTAGCTAAGGTGACGCTTGCAGTAGGGTGTCCAATAAATAATAAACTACTGAATCGATTGTGATGAAATTTAATTAGGTTAGGACCTACTTGAAAGCATATCTATCAAACAAAAAAGATTAAATTTTGGCCAAGTAGATATTCCACTTTTTTCACGAGGTTGAAGTTGGTCCCATAATGAATGTTGTTCAGATTCGTGGTCTGTTAATGAATTCAATTTCATATCCTGTATAATTGTATCCAGGGCTAAGCAAATTGAGTAAATAAATGATTGATAGGATAAAATTTAACTATCACGTGGTAAGTAGTAACCCTACAATATATACCTGAGCTAGATTTCACTTTCGTAAAGTGTTTTATGGCGTCCAAACTTCAAAGCACTCGGCTTATCTGGCATGGGAAAGTAAGCAGAGATTAGATAAAGAAATTTGAGTGTTGCGGTTGCAGTTACGTTACTGGTTTAGAGCTGTACGGAATTTAATTGAAGCTGGGATGGCTTTTGGGAAATTCATGCATGAAAATATAGTTAAAAAAATCAGTGTGGTTATTTTGTTTCATAATCAATAAGAACAGGCACCCAGCAGGTACCTTGTTCCATGAATCATATATGAACATATCTATTGTTTAAGTAAAATGACTTAAAAAAAGAGGAAATCTAAATTTGTCGAAATATTTTATTTTTCTTTTTTATATACATATGCCTATATCAACTTTATAATTTTTAAAGGTTCCCAATTGGTCCCTTTTTCATGTTATAAAATCGGTATTTAATTGTATTCGGGCACAATATAAGACTTACATATAAACTGCCATGCCAATCTCATACAAAAATATCGGCAAACATTACACTAACCGCCACAGAAAACTGAAAAATATTGTTTTAACTAGCTTTCGCCTGCGGCTCCGCCCGCGTCAATGTCGATCCCTCGGGGACAGTACTATGTCCTTCTCCATACCCCAGATAACGTGTATGCAAAATTTTATGATGATCTGTTCAGTAGTTACAACGTGAAAGCGTATCAAACAAACATACTTTTGCATTTATAATATTAGATAGGATATATATGTATATTTATTAGGAATAGGCGTTGGGACAAAGCCTCTTCCATGTGATCTCTTTTGTAAGGTTAACCAAATTCTTTCCTGCATGGACACTATTTTTCTTTCAATTCAATTACATCAGCTTTTATAATAATACACTGCACTGTAGTTATATTAGGTACAACTCTACTATTCCACCCGTCACTAGATGGTATTAGCCTAACCTTGGTAGAACCAAGTAAAGCTGAAATATATTGTTAAAATATAAGCCGATAAGAACTGATAATCCAACACAAAGTGAGTTAAATTGTAAAAGTGAAATTAGGAAAAAAGATGAAAAGTCTTTATATTTACATATACACATATTTATATTTTTATAAAAAAAATAAGAAAGGGTGCGACCTCCGAGATGTAATATATATATTGTCATGTGAGAATTATTGTATTAGACGTAAATATTACAAAGTTTTCGAAGATAAATGTTTTTAGATATCATAACATATATACAGCGTGATTTTGAACCCCCATAGCTATATTGAAATCTGGGAATCAGAATCCCTAATGGAATACAGAATTGTAAGAAAAAAAGGTAAAAAACGAAAAAATAAATTTAACCTTTCATAGAAATTCGTCCAGTTGATCGGCGACTTTGTTTGAGAAACCTAATTTTCTTTTTATGATATATATATAGGTATATATATCATTTTTAAATTTCATATGTATCTGTTTCAAATTCCAACAAGGGAGCGATCTTGTTCAAGGATCGACCTAAATTATGCAAATAGTTTTGATGTATTTTATTAATTCAGCGCCTAGTACTAGTGATTTAAAAACACGTACATTTTTACACTTTCGTGCACTACCGTCTTAACTGCGACTTACACTTATTTTTTACCTTCATTTTCTCAACAACTTTCGTTCACATATCTCTTAAACGTTACATGCTTCATGCTTAACCACTTTTTCCATCATAACTGTGGTTTATCTACGCACGATTAAACTAAACATTATAGAGTTTTTGCTACATTCCTGTACACGCCGAGCAAGGAAATGGAACTAACGGGTAATTCAATTAGACTAACAATGCGTGTTCGTGGCGTATTTAGCCGCTTTACGTCGGATAATAGATAGTTTAACTTTTTGATGGACACTGAGTGGTCATCATCATCATTTCGTGTAGGCGACACGGTCAATCGACCACGCACACCCTGGTGTCACAGTTCTGCGGAACCGCCTCTCGGCCTCTGACGTGGTTCCTTTAACGACTACCAGATGGCAGCCGGGACCAACGGCTAAACGTGCCTTCCGAAGCACGGAATCATCTTTATTACCAGACAATCAGGGGATTCAAGCCTGCAATGTCCGAACCAAACTGGAAACAACTAAACAAAGTATGCTTCCCGTGTGAATCGAACCCACGACCCCCGCGGCAAAGAAGCGTCAGGGAAGCTGTCACTTCTGAACACTTTGATAGACACAAAACGAGACACAAAAGAAGTTTTATTGTTATAACGGCTATATCCTCTGTGGCTCAGTGGTTCCCCAATGCCTTTGAATCGCAGTTTCCCGGGGTTCGATCCCCGGTCAGGTCATGATGAAAAACAATTTTTTCAGATTTACCTGGGTCTTGGGTTTATATTACGTATTGCAAAATATAGCATCGTTGAGTTGAGCCTATAAAATACTCCGGCTCCGCCCTCGTCAATGTCGATCCCTCGGGAATAGTAAATAATCCCAGGATAAAGGTAGCCTATCTCCTTCTCCGTACTCCAGAGAACTTGTAGGCAAAGTTTCATGATGAAAGGTTCAGTAGTTACGGCGTGAAAGCGTAACAAACAAACTCACTTTCGCATTTATAATATTACTAGCTTTCGCCCGCGGCTCCGCCCGCGTCAATGTCGTTCCTTTGGGATTAGTACTTTTTCCCGGGATAAAAGGTAGCCTATGTCCTTCTCCGTACTCCAGAGAACTTGCATGCAAAATTTCATGTTGATCGTTTCAGTAGTTACGGCGTGAAAGCGTAACAAACAAACAAATAAACAAACAAACTCACTTTCGCATTTATAATATTAGTAAGGAAGTAATAGAGTACCGGATGGTATCTGGTTCAAAGGCTTTCCATAGCTATTCAAAGAGGAAATGCCGCTGCAGTAATGGGAACCTTTGAGCCAGGTACGATTCGGGGTGGCATTTTTGATTAAATATTTGTAAAATTATTTGAGAAATTGTGTGATATTTTAATTTTTTTATATTATTTGTTTTAAATGGAAATAAAAATTAAGTAATAAAGTTATAATAATAACGATAGTAGAGTTGATCCCAAATACAAGTTCACAACTTACTGTGGTGCTAGTTCAATCTATGTGATTGGCCCAGATTGGCCCCAATATTTATTTTCCCGTTACGATTAAGGAGCTCCACAAAATGGCTGGTGTCGGAGTTGTAAAAACTTATACATACTTACCTACAACATTTTTTGTGCGGCCGTCAACGCGTTTCGTACCTACCCCATAACTTCTAAATTGGAGTACAATGGTCCCACTCGAGTTTTATTGAAGTGTTACCACGCAGCCGTCAGGGTGATGAGTGATGTGATGTCATGACTAACATCTATATTATACGGGCTTTTAAATTTATGCTTTTTTACGCCTAACATTTGAATTTAAGTTTATAATAACATATAGTATAAGAACATATCATAACATATTTGGCTAGCTCCGTGGCGCAGCGGTCAACACGCAAGCCTGCGACACGTGACACGAGTGTGTTCAATCCCCGGCCCGGGTTCAATCCCCGGCCAGGTCAAGATGGAAAATGATCTTTTTCAGATTGACATGGGTCTTGGATGCGTATCTATATATGTATTTGTTATAAAATATAGTATCTTTGAGTTAGTAACACAAGTCTCGAACTTACTTTGGGGCTAGCTCATACACTCAATCTTTGTGATTTGTCCGTATATATATTTATACAGTAATACACACACATTGAAGTATTTTTAGGGATCTGTACTTCAAAAGGAAAACCGGAACCCTGATGGGATCACTTTGTTGTCCGTCTGTCTGTCTGTCAAAATCCTTTTCACAGGAACGCGCGGACATATCAGTTTAACATTGAATTTATAATAACAAGTATAGTAATACACACACGTTGAAGTATTTTTAAGGGTTCCGTACTTCAAAAGGAAAAACGGAACCCTTATGGGATCACTTTGTTGTCCGTCTGTCTGTCAAGATCCTTTTCTCAGAAACGCGTGGAGATATCAAGCTAAAATTCATATCAAATAGTCAGGTCTACTGTCCCTTGGAGCTGTGAAAAATCAAACTTCTAAGCCAACGCAATCAAAAGATACGGCCGTTCTTCCGCAAATTTTCGACATTCGCAAGGGAATCAAAACCTACAGGGTACTTCCCATAAACTTAGCGTCTTGAAATTTGATACAAAGCAACGTCTTACAGCATAGATAAAGGAAAAATTAGGAAATGCATTTTTTAGTTACATCATATACCTAAAAAAATATATTTTAATAATTTTAAACTTATTGTGACGTCCATTTGTCACGTATGGGTAAGCAATAGGTGTTTTTGTAAAACAATCAATTAGTATTCGGTTACAGCCGTGGTCGCACGTCTGATCGCTAGGTCTGACAGTCACCAACTGTCACCCCCACTCTCTCGAGGGTGCGTCCACGTCTATACAATTACTGCAATACGTCACACTCACACTTATTATATAGACTAGCTTTCGCCCGCGGCTCCGCCCGCGTCAATGTCGAACCCTCGGGAATAGTACTTTTCCCGGGATAAAAGGTAGCCTATGTCCTTCTCCGCACTCCAGAGAACTTGTATGCAAAATTTTATGATGATTGGTTCAGTAGTTAGGGCGTGAAAGCGTAACAAACAAACTCACTTAGCATTTATAATATTAGTAAGGATAATGGTACGGAAACCTTCATATGCGAGTCCGAATCGCACTTGGCCGGTTTTTCTTTCAATAATTTATTTTAAATGGGGGTAGAAGTAAACCTCGAAAAATTCAGGTATCCCTTTAACTATGGTGCCTGATAAATAAACGATACAGAAATAGGGATCGGGTATAGATTATTCAAAAATATTCGATACGTATATTTTCTTTTTATACTTATAGTTTTTAAACTTACGAAGATGGTTTAAAATATCGCATGACGTCAGACGTGGGTACGTTTTATACTAACATGTGACGTATTTAGCCCCCACTCCTGAACTTTAATGCGCTATATTTAAGTATTGTTTTGGTATGTTATTTTAACGAAGCAAAAAATACGGTTGAATTTTTTTTTGTTATAAAAGGTGGACTAAATATTTATATAAGTAATTGATCTCTTTTTTGTACCTTGTCGGATCCCCTATTATGCAAATGCAATAATTCCCTTCAATCAAATGTAATATGATCATTCACACCAGACTCAGTAATACCTTTGTGATCGAGTGCATGTGTCGGCAGTTAACATCGACTCATTAATATTGATGACATTTATGGTGATTCTCGATCTAAAGTCCAGTGAACTTAAACTTTCATTTTCATATTTGATTACACAACAGTAATTTGCTGTTTGTTTTGTTTTTCGTGTTCTTTAATCAAATATACCACGTCAGAGGCCGAGAGGCGGTTCCAAAGAACTCTGACACCAGGGTGTGCATGGTCGATTGACCGTGACATTGCCGCGGGCGGAGCCGCGGGGAGCGCTAGTACCCAAGTAGGTTCATAAATGACCGAAATATGAGGTAACCATAGCCGTGTGGTATCCGGCAGAGTAGAATAGGACCACTCCAAGTCTTCCCGTGGATGTCGTAGAAGGCGACTTAGGAAATACAAGCTAAACAAAGCCTATAAACATCTAAGAGACCTCTCCAACCCGTCTGGCCAGCGTGGAGAGTGTAGGCCAAGTCCTCTGGCTGCTCTTGCCAAGTATGGCCCTAGTAGTACAGAGAGGGTCGTGCTCCTGTAGTGGAGACTAAAAAGGACCTGATGATGATGATGAGGTAACCAACATAAAAAGCAAATATTACCTATTATTAATCTCCTTCTTTATTAAGTCGGTTAAAAATTTGCAATAATCTCTTCAAATCAAATGTAAATATGAACATTCACACGAAACTCAGTAATCCTTTTGTAGTGCATGTGTCGACAGTTAACATCGACTCATTAATATTAATGACAATTATGGTGATTCTCGATCTAAAGGCCAGTGAACTTGGATAATGGGAGTTAAGGGACCAGAGGTCTTTGGGACTGGATGCACTTATTTGTTTGTTTATATCGATGAATCTTGGAGACTAATCCATACTCAGTATGGATGTATGGAGTATGGATGTATGGATCCATACTCAGTATGATGATTATGATGACTTCATAGTACAAAACAAAGTCGCGTCCTGCTGTCTGTCTGTGTCTGTGATTTTGATGCGTTTTTTTAAATAGATAGAGTGATTGAAGAGGAATGTTTATATGTACATTGCACCCGTGTGAAGCCGGGGTCCGGAATTCCGGATCGCTGGTAACCTATGATTTTTTACGCAAGTAGAACGTAAGATAGAGCTTTTGCCAAGACTCTAATAGGTATAATATACCGGGTGTTTCAAAACTATGAAATAATATTTAAAGGTCATGATCAGTCCATAATATTAAACAAATTCGATCTCCGATACAAAATAAGCAATCAGCTGATCGACTTTCTATGGAAGGCAAAAACTTTTTTTTGTCTTTCGATGTATGTTCCCTGGGGATAGTTGTTTAATACTATGGATAGTTGTTTAATATTATGGACTATACCAAAGAATATATACGTGACTATACTGAGTACGGGCCAAACTAAATGCTATCCTTGATGATTTTAATAAAATACGGCTAAGCAAACAACTGAACCGAAGTTTTCGTAATGGGACCAAACAATGTACTTTCAAATAAAAGATTTTTTAAATAGATTCATATAAGATGTACCTACTTACGTATGAAGCAAAAAGCATAGGTACAAATAATCTTTTATTATAACCCTGACTTCAATTAAACTACTGAACCGATTGTGATAAAATTTAATTGGGACCAACTTGAAAGAAACCTTGAAAGAAACTTGAAGGAAACCATTAGAAACAAAAAAATATTTTTTGAAATCGGTTCATAACATTCATGACGGAGATTCGGAGGTAACAAACGTTAAAAAAAATAAAAATACTACCAAAGTATTTCTAACCAGCTTCAAAAAAAGGAGTATCCTTTTTTTTGATGCTGGTTAAAATACTTACAGTTGAATCAATTTAACAATAACTAGACATATTTTCTTTGTTTTGTCTCAAGTATTTCCTTCTTTATTGGAGTAATAAAGTTAAGATGTTCTATACTCCTCGTACTCTAAATCTTTGCATAGCTTAGCTTAGCATAGCGTAGCTTTGATAGAATTTGGATAACCTCGAAATTGAATCGTATCTTTCAACAGGTAAAGAATAACCGTTCCTTATTTAAACAGAACATAAAATAAATGAGCACTAAAAAGTTTATACACAAATCTCAGAACAATAACTAAAGCATAGAAACCGTGTTAAAATAACAACAAAATACAATATTCTACACTGTTTTTACTTATGGCATTGTTAAAGCATCAGAAAGAGATGCATATACAATGCCATTTGCGTAAATGTGCAGGTTGTCCTGGGGTACTGATGTGATCAGGGTTGTACTATATCGATGAAATATATTTATCGACTAAATGTTTCGTCCTAAGAAAGTCATAAATGTACTCTACTCTGATTGTATCGATTCGTTAAATGAGTACGATTCATAAAAAAAAAACAACTAGTTGCACTCCAGGAGTGCCGGCAGAAGTGAAAACTCGCCTTTGCGGCATACTCAGGTCCGTGTCCTTCTTACGAATTTTCGATCAATTCACGTGTCCTGACGCGAGTTTTCTATTTTACCCATCCCAAAAAGTGCACAAAGCCGCTAAAGAGGCTTTTACTTTAAAAGTTACGTCAAGATACACCTAAATAACTCCTAATCGCATGGCGTCGCTTGGCTTCATCTGATAAATAGGTAAAAAAAAATCCATACATTACCCACCGCGCGTCTACTGTCTACTGCTGGTCATTAGGCCTTACCCAGTATTGGTCGAACGGCAGAATACCTAATATGATGTCAATCATATTTTCGATTATTTCGAAATTCAAACAGTGCCTACTTACCTACCTTACCTATGAATGCGCAAAAAACCCAATGCATTCGATTTACAGTCCCCAATGTGAGGCAGTCCAACGTTGACATACTAGTTGGAAGGTAAAATAGACTTTGTAAATGATACCACCTTCTTAGGAATCACAATAGACTCTAAATTGCAATGGGGCGCTCATGTATCAAAAGGTAATATAAGGTCAGATATATTTTTCACTTAATCAATGGGCCATTCAGCATATTCCAAAACCATCTAAAGCTTTTCCCAGCTAGCTTTGAGGAACAGTCAGTAAAGGAAACATAATCAGGTAGGTAAAGAGAAACACATAATTCGAAGTGATATTTTTTATTTTATAAAACTTTTACACTAGGGTAAAAAAGTGCCAGTGTGTTATTTGTGAAAAATTCACAGTGTTGGTAATAGAAAAACAAGAGGTGAAGAAAAACAAGAGATTACTTTACCCACTTTCATTACTGTCCAAAATAAAATGTTTTTCATAATTTTAAATATAAATAATAAAACAGTTTCCGTAAACTTTCTTATTACCATTGATTTATAATTCGGCAAATATAAATGTAGGTAAAGCATCGTTTTCAATCGCTTCCATTTAATTTTATATTCGAAATTAATGTATCGGCACGGCAGTAAAATATTTTGAACAAATTCGAGTATGTATGACATTTTATGTCCAATATGTCGCTTGAAAGTTCCTCGGATCTACACCTTTTTATCCTTTTACTTCAGGGAGCTGCAATAAAATTTCAACAATAATTTTCTTCATATTAGTAAAAATCGATTCTTTTTAGGGTTCCGTACCCAAAGGATAAAAACAGGACCCTACTAATATGACTCCGATATCCATCTGTCTGTCACCAGGCTGTATCTCATGAACCGTGATAGTGAGACAGTTGAAATATTACAAACAAAAATTTCGGGCGTTTTTATAGCTTACGCCCACGGCTCCGCTCGCGTTAATGTCTATCCCCGATAACAGTACCTTATTCTGAGATGTAATTTATGTCTATCTCCAGAGATCGTGCAATGGTGATGATGATGATGCAAAATTTCATGATGATCGGTTCAGAAGTTACGGCGTGGAAGCGTAACAAACAAACTCACTTTCACATTTATAATATTATATGTAAGGATGGTACGGAACCCTTCGTGCGCGAGTCCGACTCACACTTTGCTGGTTGTTTAATTACCATGATGGTTCAATTTGTTACATTACTATTGCATGGCTCAACACTAACAAAAATATCCCTGATAGCAAGACCGTCATAAAAAATATCGATATACTCGTAGATACGTGATTTTACCACATCACTAGCAAAAAAAACTAACCTAATTTGAAATAAGGAAAAAACGATAATTTTAAGCAAAATACCTATAAAAGTTGTCATTTATACAATACGTTATATAATTGACAATATTATTGTTGTATTTTGAGGTATTTTGGGTTTAAATTATGCACTTTTAACTGAAAAACTTACCGAAGAAAATTATGTTTTACAGAATTTATTTCTGTTCGTCTTGAATGGGATTTACATCGCTCCATTGCACAAGACATTGTTTAGTATAATGGTCATTTGATAACGCACCAACCCAACACCGGTTAATACTTTTTTCCGTGAGAATTTTAGCACAATCCTATATTTAATTTGCAGACATCACAATTCCGCCGCAATGTTTTTGTCGATATATAACCCGATCAAATCGGCAAGATGCTAATATTACTGACGTTGAACTGTAATAAGTTATTTCGAATTTAGTCGGATTTAATTGGAGTCCAATGGAGTCCATTGACATTTCAAGTCGGGACAACCATGAAAATAATAGAAACTGACTGAAGTTTTTGTCTCATTCTGTCATAAGCGAAAGCTCATAAGAAAAATACAGTGTCAACTATCTGTTTTCAGTTTCTATTTTTATGCGGCTTCTATGTATATTAAGCGGCGATTACATTACCCAATTTATCGGGCCGATCCATCGGGACACTAACTGCCGATAATTAGGGCGTTGCGTTTACACTTGCACTAGATCGCCTCCCTAACTCAGTTGGCAGCCGCACGTGTAGCTGTAAGGATGGCTCCTGCCTTTGACTTCCAAGTACCAAAAATTGGAAAATTCGGCTATCTTATAAATTTAGTGACATCATATCAGAAACAAGACATATTATTTAGAGAAAGTGTCAGTGCTAAACAACGATTAGCTGTAACGGTCAGATTTTTAGCGACGGGAAATTCATATCATGACCTTAAATACAACATGCTGGCCTATCTATAGATGTCTAAAACACTATATGTATGTAATATAAGTAAAATATGTATGTAATGTAAGTAAAAGTCAAATTGTCTTTTTACCCAACTACGAAGCATAAAGGAGGGTTATGATTTTAACTGGTATGTATGTATGTTCATCTGTTGCTCATAACGTCTCTCATAAATAAATATCAGAATTTGACGATTGAGTTATCGTTAGTTGTCAGCTGGTCATAGGCTCTGTAAAGTCATGATAAATTTAATGTGACGCCTTGTAGTGTAGGCACATTACAAAAATATATAACAATATGTAAACAGAACGCCCGCTCGCATCAAGCGCCGCGCGGCTACTGAGCTCCCTTACTCACTGACAGCGATCACACCACCCGATTTACGCCCTAACTAGGGAGTTAGTGCGATCGGGTAGCCACGATTGCCCTAAATCGGGACACTAACTCACTAACTGCGATTAGACTTCCCGATTTAGGGTCCCTAACTGAGATCGGGCCCGATAAATTGGGTAATGTAATCGCCGCTTTATTCTTCTGAGGTGATAACGTCGATAGAAAAAAAAAGCTGCCAACCTGAAAATACTTATAGTCACTTCATTTCTGTCGGTAGCCACCTCAGAACAATAACTAAAGCATAGAAACCGTGTTAAAATAACAACAAAATACAATATTCTACACTGTTTTTACTTATGGCATTGTTAAAGCATCAGAAAGAGATGCATATACAATGCCATTTGCGTAAATGTGCAGGTTGTCCTGGGGTACTGATGTGATCAGGGTTGTACTATATCGATGAAATATATTTATCGACTAAATGTTTCGTCCTAAGAAAGTCATAAATGTACTCTACTCTGATTGTATCGATTCGTTAAATGAGTACGATTCATAAAAAAAAAAACAACTAGTTGCACTCCAGGAGTGCCGGCAGAAGTGAAAACTCGCCTTTGCGGCATACTCAGGTCCGTGTCCTTCTTACGAATTTTCGATCAATTCACGTGTCCTGACGCGAGTTTTCTATTTTACCCATCCCAAAAAGTGCACAAAGCCGCTAAAGAGGCTTTTACTTTAAAAGTTACGTCAAGATACACCTAAATTACTCCTAATCGCATGGCGCCGCTTGGCTTCATCTGATAAATAGGTAAAAAAAAAATCCATACATTACCCACCGCACGTCTACTGTCTACTGCTGGTCATTAGGCCTTACCCAGTATTGGTCGAACGGCAGAATACCTAATATGATGTCAATCATATTTTCGATTATTTCGAAATTCAAACAGTGCCTACTTACCTACCTTACCTATGAATGCGCAAAAAACCCAATGCATTCGATTTACAGTCCCCAATGTGAGGCAGTCCAACGTTGACATACTAGTTGAAGGTAAAATAGACTTTGTAAATGATACCACCTTCTTAGGAATCACAATAGACTCTAAATTGCAATGGGGCGCTCATGTATCAAAAGGTATATAAGGTCAGATATATTTTTCACTTGATCAATGGGCCATTCAGCATATTCCAAAACCATCTAAAGCTTTTCCCAGCTAGCTTTGAGGAACAGTCAGTAAAGGAAACATAATCAGGTAGGTAAAGAGAAACACATAATTCCAAGTGATATTTTTTATTTTATAAAACTTTTACACTAGGGTAAAAAAGTGCCAGTGTGTTATTTGTGAAAAATTCACAGTGTTGGTAATAGAAAAACAAGAGGTGAAGAAAAACAAGAGATTACTTTACCCACTTTCATTACTGTCCAAAATAAAATGTTTTTCATAATTTTAAATATAAATAATAAAACCGTTTCCGTAAACTTTCTTATTACCATTGATTTATAATTCGGCAAATATAAATGTAGGTAAAGCATCGTGTTTCAATCGCTTCCATTTAATTTTATATTCGAAATTAATGTATCGGCACGGCAGTAAAATATTTTGAACAAATTCGAGTATGTATGACATTTTATGTCCAATATGTCGCTTGAAAGTTCCTCGGATCCACACCTTTTTATCCTTTTACTTCAGGGAGCTGCAATAAAATTTCAACAATAATTTTCTTCATATTAGAAAAAATCGATTCTTTTTAGGGTTCCGTACCCAAAGGATAAAAACAGGACCCTACTAATATGACTCCGATATCCATCTGTCTGTCACCAGGCTGTATCTCATGAACCGTGATAGTGAGACAGTTGAAATATTACAAACAAAAATTTCGGGCGTTTTTATAGCTTACGCCCACGGCTCCGCTCGCGTTAATGTCTATCCCCGATAACAGTACCTTATTCTGAGATGTAATTTATGTCTATGTTCTTTTCCGTACTCCAGAGATCGTGCAATGGTGATGATGATGATGCAAAATTTCATGATGATCGGTTCAGAAGTTACGGCGTGGAAGCGTAACAAACAAACTCACTTTCACATTTATAATATTATATGTAAGGATGGTACGGAACCCTTCGTGCGCGAGTCCGACTCACACTTTGCTGGTTGTTTAATTACCATGATGGTTCAATTTGTTACATTACTATTGCATGGCTCAACACTAACAAAAATATCCCTGATAGCAAGACCGTCATAAAAAATATCGATATACTCGTAGATACGTGATTTTACCACATCACTAGCAAAAAAACTAACCTAATTTGAAATAAGGAAAAAACGATAATTTTAAGCAAAATACCTATAAAAGTTGTCATTTATACAATACGTTATATAATTGACAATATTATTGTTGTATTTTGAGGTATTTTGGGTTTTAATTATGCACTTTTAATTGAAAAACTTACCGAAGAAAATTATGTTTTACAGAATTTATTTCTGTTCGTCCTGAATGGGATTTACATCGCTCCATTGCACAAGACATTGTTTAGTATAATGGTCATTTGATAACGCATCAACCCAACACCGGTTAATACTTTTTTCCGTGAGAATTTTAGCACAATCCTATATTTAATTTGCAGACATCACAATTCCGCCGCAATGTTTTTGTCGATATATAACCCGATCAAATCGGCAAGATGCTAATATTACAGACGTTGAACTGTAATAAGTTATTTTGAATTTAGTCGGATTTAATTGGAGTCCAATGGAGTCCATTGACATTTCAAGTCGGGACAACCATGAAAATAATAGAAACTGACTGAAGTTTTTGTCTCATTCTGTCATAAGCGAAAGCTCATAAGAAAAATACAGTGTCAACTATCTGTTTTCAGTTTCTATTTTTATGCGGCTTCTATGTATATTATTCTTCTGAGACACAAATAGAATAAACTCTATGGCCGTAAAAATATTTTTATTTTACAGCTTTATGAGAGAGGCTCAGATGTAAATAATTTCCAGCCACTAAACTTTTTGTAGAGGACGCAGTGAATGGGCCTTTTTACGATTTTTATAAATTAACTGCACTCCATACATTGATATTAGGGTACATTACATATATAAATGTATATTACAAAGACGCAAAGTGGTGTGGTTCCTTTCTGTCAGAGAGACCCAAGATACAGGTTTGGTGACGATCTGTCAGGTGGATCTGCCCTAATTGCCGTCGTAATTTAATTTTAAGTACTCCTAGTACTTCAAATAATGTATTATGACCATTCACACGAGAGAGACGAGGTATCTTGGTAAAATGTTTTTTGTTTTGATTTTTTGTTTTTGTTTATGGGTTCGTCTATAATATCCATCATCATCATCATCATCATCATCACCAGCCATCTATATCTTATCTATCTATACGTATATAATAGGCCTCTTTCAATGCATGCCATCCATATCGGTCTTGTGCCTTAAGCTGTCTACACACCGAAGCCACCAGAGCCGGCATGGTAGATTACACGTGCGGGCGCAAGTCTGCCTGCAGGATCAGTTGTGGTAAAGTCACCTACAGGCTAACTTTTTTTTTGCGTCCAGGGAAGTACTCTCACAGAAAATAGAGTAGAAGCTTTATCGCTTTTCTATGCTTCGTTCAGTGAATGAGAGAGCCGAAGGTCCATCCTCCCCCATGCCCCTCCATGTTCTCCCCCTAACTCCTTGAAAGGCCGGCAACGCTCCTGTCACACCCTGATAATAATAAATAATAAATGTATACGGACAAATCACACAGATTGAGCTAGCCCCAACGTAAGTTCGACACTTGTGTTATGGGATACTAACTCAACGATACTATATTTTATAACAAATACATATATATATACACATCCAAGACCCAGGCCAATCTGAAAAAGATCATTTTCCATCTTGACCTGGCCGGGGATCGAACCCGGTCACTCCGTGTCGCAGGCAGGCGTGTTGACCGCTGCGCCACGGAGCTAGTCGTAGACGGAGCTAGTTGTATGGACAATTGCAACATTAGGGTGTGACAGGAGCGTTGATCGCTTACCATCAGTGACTCACTTGCTCGTTTACCGTCTCATATCATAAAAAAGCTCGTCAATAACTCATCGTATATCGGCTCATTAGATTTTTTTTTAAATAAGGGTGGTGGGGAGAAAGGCTGGTCCTCCGGCTCTCTCACTTACCGAACGACGTAACGCTTCTAAGATATGTCTTCAATATATTTTTAAACTTACACCTAATATTAATTCAAATAGTCAAATGATATAATATAATGATGTGTGATAAGGTTTTTTGTTGAACCGGAAACCTTACTAAAATTCTGAGAATAATGCGCAAGCGCAACACGTTTTTATTGTTTTATCCGGTTCTTGCTGATAACATTTATGGGTGTTCCTATTTTCCTGTAAGGACGTAGGTACTTGGTCAAATTAGTAGGTAAATAGCTAATATGTTTTTTAATAATATCTACGTAGGTAATAAGTACGTATTCTATGAATTGTAAATTTTACGACGGTCTACAAATATTCAATATACAATGATTCCATGGATATTGGCATACTCACCACGCTTGGCAGGCGGGTTGGGGAGCGCAGTTTCTCCGTCCAGATAAAGCCGGACAGTGTTCTTACACTGTCCGGCTGCCGGCCGGTACAAGACTTTTTGACCTCCTGTCCGGCTTTTGTTCGGCTTTTAAACTATCGTTCAGTTCAATCACTTCAGTCAGTAACGGCGAGCTAGCGAGACTAGATTTACGGACTCGCGCAACTAAACACAATTTCACATAGTATCTACTATCGTTAATTAAATTTTTCTTAAAAAGTTTCTATCTATCTATAATTTAAGAACTATGTTCTTGTCAGTGGAGTACTCTCCATGTCTCTCGGATCTCAGCCATTCTCTTCACCTCTCCATATGACACGAAAACTGCTGAAGACGATTGGAATGAGAAGAGGAAGGATGTTTGGTCACCTTATACGACACGATAAATTTATGAAAAATATTATAGAGGGAAAAATTGAGGCAAGGAGAGGGAAAGGAAGACCAAGAAGAGGATATTTGGATGAGGTAAAGGAAAGGCTTAAAAAGTATGGGTTTATAATTTTTTTTTTGTCAAAAATACCATTTTGTGCGTCCGGCCTAGGAATTTAAAAGTTTTATTCGAAATTTTTATCAAAAATCATAAATTTTTCTTATTGTTTAGCTTTGGGACCCAAAAGTCCGGCGAGATTTTTGACGGGTAAGTCCGGCTATTTCATTTTTAGAGATGGCAACGTTAGTTCTGACGTACCAAAGTTGAGGACTCAAACGGGATAACGTTTAGATGAGGAGAAGGAATAAGTACAATTAAAGAACTTACCTATTAATAGTAATAGCAACCATAGACAACAACGACACAGCTTCGTTCCCGTAGAAGACGAAGGCGAACATCTGGCACAGCCTCTCCCCCAGCCCCCACTCCTGGTGGATGTACCGGTGAGCTGTTAACGGCAGGTTGATGCTGCAGAAGAGCAGGTCTGACACGCAGAGAGATAGCACGAACATTGTGGTCACGTGGGTCCGTAGTTTCGGGTGCATGAGCAGCGCGATCGTCGTGATGAGGTTACCTGCGGAAGAAGAAAATGCTGCTTTAATTTTGGCTTCCTATTTAGGGCTCCGTACCCACAGGGTCGCGCGACGCACACGGGATAGTCTCGAAAAAACCGTACTTTTGGGCCATGTCCCAGGACGCAGAGGTCAAGGAAAACCGCCCACAAGATGGACTGATGTCGTTCGTAGGGTGGCGCGCACAAACACTAAAGGAGCCATACACCTGGCGCAAGACCGTTCAGGGTGGAAAACCATTGTGAGGGGAGCTGCTCCCGATGGTCACGACCCTCAGGCATGAGGATACGATTATGAAGAGAAGAAGAAGACCCACAGGGTAAAGAAGAACCTATTACTAAGCTAACGATGTCCGACCGTCTGTCACAGAGCTGTATCTTATCAGCATCATAATTATTTTTTAAGTCCACTGCTGGACAAAGGTTTCCCCCGAGGATTCTTCGTTCCTTCTACTCACTCGGATGAGTCGAAGAAAAGCAAGTAGCAGCTCGGGAGGACGGGAAATAAAATTAACAAAGTGACTTAGTAGTCATAGACGGTAATATTAATGAAAAGATACAAATACAATACTAAATAAAATAAATAAATAAAATAAATATATACGGACAAATCACACAGATTGTGCTAGCCCCATAGTAAGTTCGAGACTTGTGTTATGGGATACTAACTCAACGATACTATATTTTATAACAAATACATATATAGATAAATATCCAAGACCCAGGCCAATCTGCAAAAGATCATTTTCCATCTTGACCTGGCCGGGGATCGAACCCGGTCACTTCGTGTCGCAGGCTGGCGTGTTGACCGCTGCGCCACGGAGCTAGTAAATACTTTTGCAAATGTACCGCCTTATATGTGTGTGTATGGAAGTATGAAAGAGGTCAATTTGCTCTTTTTTCTTCTCTCTCAATTTGTTTTTTGTTATTATGGCTGTTGGATGTGGTTAAAAACGTCGTATGATTTCTCGTGATATGTGCTTACAAATTTCGTGTTGTTTAATTAATTTAACCGCCCAGCATGTTATTACAGGCTAAACCTAATGCAACTACGCTGCAACATCTTTTAATTTAGATAATTGGATGTGTATATATACAACGTGATTTTGAACCCCCTAGCTATGTTGAAATCTGGGAATCACAATCCCTAATGGAACACAGAATAGCGAGAAAAAAAGGTAAAAAACGAAAAATAAAATTAGGTTTCCTATGCAAAGTCGCCGATCAGCTGGACGAATTTCTATGAAAACTTAAATTTATTTTTTCGTTTTTTACCTTTTTTTCTTACAATTCTGTATTCCATTAGGGCTTCTGATTCCCAGATTTCAATATAGCTAGGGGTTCAAAATCACGTTATATGTGTATGGAAGTATGAAAGGTCAATTTGCTATCTCTTTATTGTTATTATTGCTGTTGGATGTGGTTAAAAACGTCGTATCATTTCTCAAGAGCTATATGTTCAAAAATTTCGTGTTATTTTCCAGCATATTATTACAGGCCAAACATTATATTACGCTGCAACATCTTTTAATTTAGACACATAAGATAATTTCATACCTGTAAATTTCTCTAACGAACATGTCAATACTATCACTAAGATGATTAAATATAGACGAAGCTTTCGGTATTGGAGCAAACTTACTCAAATTAGTGAGCGGTTTACGCCTACTTTGTTATGATCAACTTATTATAACTGAATCATACTTACCTAATATACTGTTTTATTATTATATTATACAATGTGTGAAGAAAACCCTATCCTTGAAGGGGTCATTCAGCCCATCGATATGAACAACTATTCCTATGGAACCATGGCTGGGAACTCGATTTTTTTTCCGACTCATAGACAGATGTCTCATTCTAAACTTGAGACCTGGAAAATATTAAACTAATTCCTGCCCATTTCCTTCCTCCCCTCCAACTCGTTAAAAGGTCCTGTCACCTGTCCCACCTTGGTTTTGCAGTTGTCCATACGCAGCGCTGATCACTTACCATCAGGTGACTCGCTTGCTCGTTTCCGTCCTATACCATAAAAAACGATATCAGTCTATGACACCGTTAGCTCACAATCATTAATTATTTTATTTCTCGCATTAATCATTCCATCCGGGACATTAACTGGAAAAAACAGTGTTATACGTTATGTCGCGATAAAAACACTTGTCACCGGCGAGTTAATTAACGACTACGATCGTACAGTCGGCCATACATCACACATAACATATTTATCTCTAATTATATGTAAATATTATAAGGATATGTTTACCCTTATAAATATAAACACACCTTTCTTCCCAATTATGGGAATTTGTCGGCCGGCAAATTCCCGACCGGCTGGAAACTTTTGTAACTTGGTAACACAAGTGAAAAAAAAGTTTTTATTAAATACTTGTTTTCGCCCGCGGCTCCGCCCGCGTTAATGTCGATCCCTCGGGAATAGTACTTTTTCCCAGGATAATAGGTAGCCTATGTCCTTCTCTTGTATGCAAAATTTCATGATGATCGGTTCAGTACTTACAGCGTGAAAGCGTAACAAACAAACAAACAAACAAATAACTAAACAAACAAACAAACTCACTTTCGCATTTATAATATTAGTAAGGATAAGGATAAGTACTGCACAATTTATGACCAAACTACTCAGCTCAGCGGTTGAGGAATTCGCAATCCTTGGACTTGTGCTGAGTTGATATCGTTCAATACTCAACTCAATAACTTTTGGTCATTTCGCACTCCTTCCAGGAATTCGGAGAATAACTGACACACATGGCGTCGCCGACCATTCAGTCAGGGTCAAAAAAAAGAAAAAATATTTTGTCATTTAAATATATGTATTTTTAAGTACAGTAAGTACTTACATACATTAATAAAATACCTTTTTTACTGGTATTATGTATGATTATACAAATCCCCCCCCCCCCCCTGGCACCAAAGCTGGATGCGCCCTTGTCCCCCCAAGCCTTCCCTTGGCCCTTGCACCCACACACCAACAGACAAAGCGGCACAGGGACCGATAATACAACTAAGTAAATAGTAGCTTGCTACAATGATTGTATTTTAAAGTGAGGTTCGTAGAAAATTAACGACACATTGATAACTGGGCCAATGTACAGTCAAGAGCAGATAAAAGTGACCCCTCTAGAAACGCCCCCCCCCCCCCCCCCCCAAATTTAATCTGTTTCTAGAGATTTATCTACCACTGACTGTACTTGCATGCTACCTAAATATAACAAGGTATAATCGCTTCTTTACTTCTATTTTATCTCCATTTTTCTCCCCCAGGCATTGGCCCATCATTGCCACCTACTTATGTGTATAGGTAATAATACGTTTTTCATCTATCTATTCATCACTTCATTAACTAATTGAAAGCTAAATTTGGATTTGGCAAATATCTAATTGCTTTTAAAAAATTAAGGATTCAAATCAGGACCACATTGAATTGAACATAGTGATGCTAGGCTATACAAATACAACGTGATTTTGAATTTCCATCTGAATCCCTATAATACAGACCCGCAAAAAAAGGCAAAAAAAAAAAGAAAAATGAAATGATTGTTTGTAAAGTCGGTTTTCGGACGATTATTTTACGTGATAACGATGGAAAAGAGATAGATGCGTCACAAGCCGAACGCTTAGGCCAATCGTGCCTCTCTATCGCTTGTTCCGCGCTCTCGCTTGCACACGAACGAAACGTGACACTATCTATTCTTCTTATTCTATCTTATATTATAGTTTGGGTCTATTTCTAGTATATGTATAGTAGTTTTTCGATTTTACAAACATAAAAGAAAGAAAAATAATCAACAGAAACATATGACGTTCAAAAAGCGATACATGTATCCTACTTTGAATAAAAATTATTCATTTTGATTTTCTACAGTCACCATTCCAGCCATATAAGAAGCTGGATGGCTGGACAAAGGCCTCTTAAAGGGCCCGTACTACCTTACACTGCTTTGCATGATTGACTGTTATATCAATAATAATTAAATACTCAAGTTGAAATAAAAATGCAGCAAAGTTCAGGACTAACTCTGGTAACTATCTGACTAAAAAACACGATTGCGTTAAATTTTCTCGATAGAAAAAAATTGCAAAGTTGCCTCCAAATCACGTCTAATTTACTCGGTATATAGCATTATTCACCAAAAACATTAAAATTAACCTTGAAACTTTTGATTATTATTGCATTACAGATAAGGCAGCCATCATATGTTTTTCTTTTTCGAATAACCCTTGAATATTCCTAAAAAACGAAAATACCCAAAGTAGCCAACGCGTTTAGACCATCCGCGTTTGTATCGCCACGCGGCCACGCCGCCTGGCATATGGCGGGCTCTGGATTCTTTAATCCATGGGAGGTTATTTATTGCCATACTCACCACGGTTGGCAGGCGGGTTGGCGAGCGCAGTTCGTTTGGCGTTTTGTGCTTTTGACCCATCGGAAGCATTTTTGTGCTGAGTAAGGGTAGGAAGTTGTTGGATTTGGAGAGGGAATTAAGATATTGGAATAGGACTCACTCAGATGAATGGGGGAAAAGCAAGTTGCAGCTCGGGAAGCCGGGCGCGTACCCGATGCCATCTTGCAACCACCGCTCAAGTAGTTTAGGAAGCCATTCCTGACCTTCTATAGTATTAATATAAGGCCTATTTTATAGTGCCTATTTCTCAATATCCTAATCCTAACTTCCTTACCCTTACTAATATTATAAATGCGAAAGTGAGTTTGTTTGTTTGTTTGTTTGTTACGCTTTCACGCCGTAACTACTGAACCAATCATGATGAAATTTTGCATACAAGTCCTTTGGAGTACGGAGAAGGACATAAGCTACCTTTTATCCCGGGAAAAAATACTATTCCCTAGGGATCGACATTGACGCGGGCGGAGCCGCGGGCGAATGCTAGTTTTCTATAATTACTTACTTTTGACTAAATTATTTAGCTGGTTAAGTAGAGATCCCTTTATGTGATAAGTCCGCCATTGTATGTTTACTTTGCGTATTTATCTACTACTAGCTTTCGCCCGCGGCTCTGCCCGCGTCAATGTCGATCCCTCGTCGGAATAGTACTTTTTCCCGGGATAAAAGGTAGCCTATGTCCTTCTCCGCACTCCAGAGAACTTGTATGCAAAATTTCATGATGATCGGTTCAGTAGTTACGGCGTGAAAGCGTAACAAACAAACAAACTCACGTTCGCATTTATAATATTAGTAAGGATGTTTTTATTACGTTTTCTTTTCGTACAATAAAGATATTACAAATAAACAAACCTTTACAAATAATCTCTCAAAATGATGCGGGCCTCTACCTATCACTTCTAAATTTACCTATTAACGAGGACGAACTGTAGATTCAATTTGTGTGACGCCCACTCGATCGAAAGTGGAGTGTTTAGAACATTAGCCGGCGAACGCGCATGTTGTAATTAGGCTATCATCATCATCATCATCAGGTCCTTTTTAGTTTCCACTACAAGAGCACGACCCTCTCTGTACTACTAGGGCCATACTTGGCCAGAGCAGCCAGAGGACTTGGCCTACACTCTCCACGCTGGCCAGACGGGTTGGAGAGGTGTCTTAGATGTTTACAAGCTTTGATTAGCTTGTATTCCCTAAGTCGCCTTCTACGACATCCACGGGAAGACTTGGAGTGGTCCTATTCTACTCTGCCGGATACCACACGGCTAATAGTACTAGTAATTAGGATAGCATTGTATTTTTTTATGATATAGGACAGCATACAAGCTGGCGGGTCACCTGATGGTAAGTGATCACCGCTGCCCATGGACAACTGCAACACCAGGGTGTGACAGGTGCGTTGTCGGCCTTTCAAGGAGTTGGGGGAAGGAAACGGGGAGGGCAGGGGGAAGGGTGGGCATCCGGCTAGCAACGTCTTATAGCACAGATAAAGGAAAAAATAATGTGAAAAGCATATTTTATTGTTACATCATATTTAAAACTATTTTTAATAATTTCAAACTATATATATCTTAATATATATAAATCTCGTGTCACAATGTTTGTCCTCAATGGACTCCTAAACCACTTAACCGATTATAATAAAATTCGCACACCATGTGCAGTTCGATCCAACTTAAGAGATAGGATAGTTTTTAACTTATGGCGAAACGAAGTTCGCCGGGGCAGCTAGTAGGTATATGTTACGGTTAGAGTGATTAATTAAAAATTATTAATAATTGTCTATCATTATTAATAATTACCGAAAGTACAGGTAAAAGTGAGAAATTAATCACATTTGTCGGTGATTATTAATAATGTAACCTTAGTACCGATAAATGTAATAACTATCGATAAAAATAAATTACACTGGCGATTTTTTTCTCGATCGGGCAACAGAGGTGCGGGCAGGGGTGGCGAGGCGACGTGCGGGATGTGCGAGAGGCCACGCGAAGATTTTCCTTCTTGGATACTAAAACTGATGTAATTTTCCAAAACTACACCGAAAAAAACCTAGAAATTGACACTCACGTCGATTTATAATGAAAAGTCACGTCCGACATCTTAGATTATATAACTGACGTCATTTTCGAGATATGCACCTCTACACCCCAAGAACCTAGAAAACGACACTCATGTTGGTTTATCATGAAAAGACACGCCCGCCATCTTGGATTACATAACTAAGGTAAAAACCCAAAAAACGACCCCTTTGCAGGTTGCAGGTTTTTCATGAAAAGTCGCGTCCGCCATCTTGGATTCCAAAAATTACATAATTTTCAAGATCTCTACCCTAAAATAAACACTTACATATTTTCATGCCTGTTCCCATGGTGGGAATCTCGAGGCCTTTTTAATCAAAGTATTAAAAAGGCCTCATCACAAGAGGCCTTCTTGATGGTGATGACGATTCTATAATTTTGCCATTTTATAATAATAGCAGGTGTCCAATCCAGGCAAACCTAGCACAAGTCCAGCTACATTTCAATCCCATAAATTTGTCTTTCATAATGCAATAGTTTCTGCTCCAGCCTAGACCTGTTCAAGGACATATCATACATTGGTATTTCCAAAAACAAGTTCTGGCTGGAGACCAACTTTACATCAACTTCTCCAAAGGGCCTCTTCATGTTGGATTTATATCTCCACGCAAGCCTCCAAAGGACCCGGGTAACACCCGTGAAACCAAAGTAGATACAAATAATAATACTAATAACGTTTTATTTTAGAAATACATTTCTATAACATAGGTTAGTACCAAAAATAAGCTTATAAACTAGGGTTAGTAAAGTGAGCCAAATAAAAATATTAAAAACTAAAGTTATTTTACATTGACACGAGCAAGTCTCGAGTCAACGTAGACTCTGTTCCAGTAGCTCAAGATAGGGCAGCAATAGCGACTCCCTTTCGCTGCCGAGAGGCTGTTCTCTCACTCTTTTAACTTTGTTTATTAAGAGTACAGATTAAGAGGTGATTATTGTTGTCAGTTTCTTTAAAACAAGTACCTACCCTTGTTTGTGTGATCTGAGACAAGCACTGTTATATGTGTCATATCTTACGAATAAATAGTATCGTCGTCATATCATATTCTTAATAAATACCTACTGGACTATTAGTCCAGTAGGTATTTATTTATACTTTGGGTTTTTTTATAACTTTTACCAATGTGTGTAGTGAATTATTAATAATAACTACCAAAAGTAATTAATTTCAGTTTTTTATTCACATTTACCAAAACACGAGGTTATTATTAATAATGTTATAAAATTATTAATAATTTTCGATTAATCAAATTTACCGTAACATATATAATGTACAGAAGCGATCGTGCGTGAGTCAGCCTCGCATTTCACCGGTTTTTTTTACTCTTTTTTGCTTGATATTAATAACAGGACAAGGTAGATGCTTGAAATATTCACAGAATATTTAGTTACATATTTACTTTAAAAATAAATGATTAAATGACAATATAAGAAATATTAAGGTTTATTTATCTCCCATACAACAAACGTCTTTTGCTCGATATTCATAACGGCAACCGGTAAACGCTTTAAATATTGACTTACATTATTCATTTTAAAAATAATTAAATCAAAAATAAAATTAATATTTAATACATGGGCTCCCATACAATAGACATACTTTTTTTGCCGATTTTATAGATAACTAGGTTTCGCCCGCGGCTCCGCCCGCGTCAATGTCGATCCCTCGGGAATAGTACTTTTTCTCGGGATAAAAGGTAGCCTATGTCCTTCTCCGT
The DNA here is from genome assembly GCA_947532085.1 of Elegia similella. Classification (NCBI taxonomy): domain Eukaryota; kingdom Metazoa; phylum Arthropoda; class Insecta; order Lepidoptera; family Pyralidae; genus Elegia; species Elegia similella. The sequence continues at coordinate 3,476,999 of OX383939.1, forward strand.
ACTCCAGAGAACTTGTATGCAAAATTTCATAATGATCGGTTAAGTAGTTACGGCGTGAAAGCGTAACAAACAAACAAATAAAATCACTTTCGCATTTATAATATTAGTAAGGATAAGGATAAGGATTGTACGGAACCCTTCGTGCGCGAGTCGGACTCGCACTTGGCCGGTTTTTTCTCTATACTTACATATGTATAATACTTTGAATTCTGTCTTAGTTAACAAAAGGTTAGGAAAGTTAAGAAAAGTAACTTACAATGTAATTTTCTTTTTGTAGTGATTTAAAAAATAATTTTTATTTTAATTGAATTTGACAATAAAATAAAAATAATAAATACATAGTTCCGATGTTTCTTCTTACCTATGCCCAAGTCCATGCTAAAAAATACACATAGATTAAAAAAGAAATGGCGCGTCTCTGAATATACGTGTAGATTGATCACATTTTTTTTTTAAAATCTATGTTGATCACACAGCAAGAATGTTGAAAAAGTATGAAGTTTCCATACAACATCCAGCGTCGAAAGCGCTCATTATTACATGTAATCTGTTATTACGTGCATAATACACTGATGAATGCACTTTTCTTTGCATCGCACATTATAACACAATGCGCTATGAAAGGTTCTCGCGATCACACAATGTCGCATTAACGCCTACAAGTTAGGGGCGTAGCTACCGTTTTTTCTGCCGCATAAATGATACAGGGCACCCGAGATTTAGGGCTCCTCTGTCGCTAAGCAACTATTTCTTTAATTTCTCGCTCATACCAGCATTTGCTCTTTCGCATCCTCCGTTGGCATGTCAAGCCTGATTTGAGCTACAAAGATAACATTAAGCGGTTGTACAACATATGTGAAACAGAAGTACAATTAATTACACCTAGAATAGACTATGACCAGAGAGATATCCTAACTAATAGTGTTTGTTACGTTTTCACGCTGTAAATACTGAACCGATCATCATATAAGTTCTTGCTATTACTATTTTACTCTCGTGTCTTACTTCACTATTTTGCATACAAGTTCTCTGGAGTACGGAGAAGGACATAGGCTACCTTTTATTCCGGGGAAAAGTACTATTACCGAGGGATCGACATTGCCGCGGGCGAAAGCTAGTATTATATGAAGGAGTAAAAATGTTTGATGACTTACCTCAAAAGATTCCTTATAGATTGAAAGACTTCTAAACTTTGACACTGTTTAAGTTTAAAGTAAGGGTGAAAAATATATTTACAACAAAATATTGTAAGAAGCCTTGAATTCTTGCAAAACTTCACCGTTTTTTGCGTTTAAATATTAATGAAAAATTGGTTGTCTGTGACGTCGGTTTACGGACGATAATTTTACGTGATAACAATGTAAAAGAGATAGATGCGTCACAAGCCGAACGCTTAGGCCGATCGAACCTCTCGTTTGTTCCGCGCTCTCACGTGCACGCGGAACGTGACACTTTTTCGTGCAGCTGGACTTCATCGATTTATAAGACGTTATCACGTCAAAAATCAAGCATGTGAAATCTGCGATTCACAAACGTCAATAAATATAGAATAGATGCGTTGAGCGACAATGTACCAAATAGTAACCACATCATACTAATCGCCAGCCATGTGATCCCGTTCCACCAGGAAATCCATCAAAAAATACAGTATAACTTTACCGAAGTCGAGTGGCAGGAAGGGCGCCAGGCGAATGTCAATATAGGGCCCTTTTACAGCAAGATACGCCACACTGATCGTATAAGTGCTTGCTGGCTCTTAGAATATCATGTTTAAAAAAATGTTTGTCTACGCTGGTTGTCTGTAAAGTCGGCTTACGGACAATAATTTTACGTGATAACGGTGAAAGAGAGATAGATGCGTCACACGCAGCCGAACGTCCGGGTCGCTAGTTTAGTAAAGTTAATGGTCTCAGCCTGATATGATAATTATATTATTTCTTATTTTTTACATTAGGGTTTACATAAAAATTTTTGATAGTTGTTTAAATTTCTAGTGCGTAAAAAAACAATCTATAATCTGAAATATGCAATTCACATTTGTCAAAATAAACGTGCTGCCGGTTGCCGGCCTATTTGCTAATTCAGTAATTCAGTTTTGATAGTCACTTTAAAATACATTGCAGTTTTCATATGATTGACTAGGTGCCGCGCGAACGAAAAATGTCGCTACTGCGCAAGCCATTAGGCTGTGCAGAACCATTAGGCGATTAGGAAAAAAGATGAAAAGTATTTATATTTTTATAAAAAAAATAAGAAATGGGGCGACCTCCGAGGTGTAAATATAAATATTGTCATGTGAGAATTATTGTTTTAGACGTAAAAATTACAAAGTTTTCGAAGAAAAATGTGTTAAGATATCATATCATATAGGTATTATCATTTTTAAATTTCATATGTATCTGTTCCAAATTCCAACAAGGGGGCGATCTTGTTCAAGGATCGACCTAAATTATACAAATACTTTTGATGTATTTAATTAATTCAGCGCTTAGTACTAGTGATTTGAAAACACGTAAATTTTCACAATTTCGTGCAGTTCAGTCTAAAACTTAATCAAAAATCTAAATCAAAACGTTTATTCAGAAAATAGGCCATTGCAGGCACTTTTTCACGTCAAATCACATTTTAAAGGATCTAATTTAGTCATATTATTACTTATTGTGCAAAAGCTACAGACTACTAGCGTTTTGGAACCGACCACTGTATTTAATGTATTTGAAGAGACTATCAAAAGTTGTACACTAAGTCAGCAAATAGGCTGGCTAAACGGCAAATGTGCTTAATAGCCACAACTTAAAACTCTTATCACCGGCCATTGGTCCCATCGCAGACAATATGACAGTTTGATTGATTGTCTGTGGTCTGTATTTACCCTCAGTGTCAATTTACGTTTAAACCATTGTGGGATATGTGTGCCCTTTGCAATATTGGGCTGTATTATCTATTCATATAAGAGTACTAGCTTTCGCCCGCAGCTCCGCCCGCGTCATTGTCAATCCCTCGGGAATACTTTTTCCCGGGATAAAAGTTAACCTTTGTCCTTCCCCGTACTCCAGAGAACTTGTATTCAAAATTTCATGATGATCGGTTCAGTAGTAGACAAACAAACAAACAAACAAATAAACAAACAAACAAACTCACTTTCGCATTTATAATATTAGTAAGGATAAGGATATTGGAACGCGGGTCTAATAAAAAAAAAGATCTGCGACTTACAAACGTCAATAAGTGTAAAAAGCGGCCAAGTGCAAGTCGGACTCGCCCATGTAGGGTTCCGAAGCAGCAAGTAACATAATACTTATAAAAACTCTTGTTATATTTGAGTTGATTAAATGAAAGGTAAACTGCGGTTTACGATTTATGACGTATTAAAAAACCGGCCAAGTGCGAGTCGGACTCGCGCACGAAGGGTTCCGTACCGTTATCAAAAAAATAATGTCTGTTGTATGGGAGCCCCCCTTTAATATTAATTTTATTTTTATTTTATTATTTCGAGAAAATATAATATAAAATTAAATAAAATATATAAAATAATAAAGAAAATAATTAAACATTCTGTGTATATTTCAAGATTTTCAAGCGTCTACCTGTTGCCGTTATCATTATCGAGCAAAAACGAGCAAAAAATTACGTTTGTTTTATGGGAGCCCCCTTAAATATTTATTTTAGTATTTATTGTTATAGCGGCAACAGAAATACATCATCTGTGAAAATTTCAACTCTCTTACTATCACGGTTCATGAGATACAGCCTCGTGACAGACAGACAGATAGACAGACAGGCAGGCGGACAGCGGAGCGAAATTAATAGGGCCCCGTTTTTACCCTTTGGGTACGGAACCGTAAAAACTACTTACTACATCTCGTTTAAACCAATTTTCGGTGGAAGTTTGCACGGTACATCATATATTTTTTTACTTTTATCATTCTCTTATTAGAAGTTACAGGAAGGGGGGGAGACATATTTTACCACTTTCGAAGTGTCTCTCAAGGAAACTATATAGTTTAGAAAAAAATATATTAGGAACCTCAATATAATTTTTGAAGACCTATCCATTTATTTACCCCTAATACCCCCACACTTCGATCAGGCCCCCACACGACAACATTTTTGAGTTTCAGTTCTAAGTATGGGGAACCCCCAAAACTTATTGTATTTTTCTCTATTTTTGTGTGAAAATCTTAATACGGTTTACAGAATAAATCTAATAACCAAGTTTCAACGGTATAGTTCTTATAGTTTCGGAACAAAGTGACATACGGACGGCCAGACAGACGAATCTGTAAGGGTTCCGTTTTTTTGCCATTTGGCTACGGAACCCTAAAAATAGACCTGGTGAGCGCCAATGTACTAAACAGCCACCACATCCAACTAATCGCCAGCCATGTGATCGCGTCCCAGAGGGGAACTGTCTGTCCTGTCCGTCCAGTCCACAGCATTGACAGTTTGATAAATTATCTGTGTTTACCCTCAGTGTCAATTTACGTTTAAATTATTATGGGCTGTGCGTGCTCTTTGCAATTTTGTAGTATTTTTATTTATTCTCTTTGCAGCCCGCACTGGGTTAATTGAAATAAATAACGAACAACAATGTATTGCACATTGCTGTGTTTGAAAAGAGTTTTAATTTCTTAAACATCATTTTTAAATTCAATTTATAATGACTTTAATAAGGACAATGTATGGTCCACATACCTAGTTTAACAGCCTCCGTGGTCCAGTGGTTAAGGCGTTTGCCTGTAGACCCGGGGGTCGTGGGTTCGATTCCCACGGGATGCATGCTTTGTTTAGTTGTTTCCAGTTTGGTTAGGACATTGCAGGCTTGAATCACCTGATTGACTGATATAAAAGATGATTCCGTGCTTCGGAAGGCACGTTAAGCCGTTGGTCCCGGATGTCATCTGGTAGTCGTTAAAGGAACCACGTCAGAGGTCGAGAGGCGGTTCCGAAGAACTCTGACACCAGGGTGTGCATGGTCGATTGACCGTGTCACCTACTCGAACTGATTATGATACCTAGTTTTTAAGATAAACTAAAATTGTAAGTTGACGTCGATTGGAGAATATGCGCGGTGCAGTTTGTTGCCGTTTCTTCTGCACTCCGCTTTGGAAGCGGCATTAAACTTAGCCTTAAGGTAGTGTATATATTCTATGCCTTAAGTAAATTAATGACGTCAACAATAGGCTAGTTTAAAAAATACAATTAGTCCGTCTTATAGATTATCGAAAAATATAAGATACGTATTTTTCATATTTTTTCTTTTTTCAATCAAATAAAAATTGATTCCCCCATCCTTCCCCCATTTCCTCCCCCTATGTCTTTTCCCCAACTCCTTAAAGGGCGGCAGCGCTCCTGTTACACCCTGGTGTTGCAGTTGTCCATGGGCAGCGGTGGTCGCTTACCATCAGGTGACTCGCTTGCTGCGTTTGCCGTCCTACATCATAAAAAAAAAACAAAAATCGCTCCTTTTCCAACGGAATAATTTCAAAAATAGCACTCTGGTCATTGTGACTACATTGACAATGCACTTGCCTGCATTGGCTACGAATTTGATGAAATTTGTCAAACAGATGGGTGATTTATTACATGAAAGTTGTACTTTGACGTGGCAAATAGGATATTGTTAAGTCCGCCTTTGTATCATGAATTGGTTTAATTATTTTGGTTTTCATTTATATCTTGGTTCTGTGTGATTAATATATTTGTATTGTATTGTATTGTATACATATCCTTATCGACTTACAACTTAACGAAGTTCTTAGTTGATTACGACGATTACAGGCGAAGGTCGCCATCCCCGTCTATTAATATCGACAGCAATTAGCGGGGGTGTCTTGTACACATGTGCACACACCCCTTGTTCTATACCCCTGTGCTATAACATAAACATAACTTTAGATAATCTTTCATATAAAAACCGACTTCAATCAAACTACTGACCCATACCAAAAATACAAAGAAAAAAATGATTTTTAAAATCGGTTTGTTAACGATGGAGTTCTGAGGTAACAAACATTAAAAAACAATATTACCGAATTGTTAACCTCCTCCTTTTTTATGAAGCCGGTTAAAAATCTGCGAGACCAATTAAGTATGATTTCTGCTGATATTTTACTCATTTTTAGGATTCCGTACCCAAAGGCTCAAAACGGGACCCTATTAATATCGCTCCGCTCTCTGTCTGTCTGTCTATTAATCCGTCTGTCACCAGGCTTTATTTTATGAACCGTGATAGTTAGATATTTGAAAAACACAGATGATGTATTTCTGTTGCCGCTATAACAACAAATATTAAAAAATAGAATAAAATAAATATTTAAGGGGGCTCCCATACAACAAACGTGATTTTTTTTGCTTGGTATTGATAACGGCTACAGGTAGACGCTTGATATATACACAGAATGTTTAGTTATATATTCACTTTAAAAATAAATTATTAAATAAAAAAAAAAATAATTATAAAGGGGTTTCCATACAGCAGACATGATTTTTTGCCGTTATTATAGATAACGGTGCGGAACCCTTCGTGCTCGAGTCCGACTCGCACTTGGCCAGTTTTTCTTTTTCATAGCCCGTTGAGTTGCTTATTTTACGTGTGTGTAAGTGGACAACACAAGTGTACATTTTTCAATCTGATTAAAGTGTTAGCGCATTAAGCTTTCTCGTAATGAAGCTTATAGATTTTGGGCGGTCAATATCTTCATCATCATCATCATCATCAGGTCCTTTTTAGTCTCCACTACAGGAGCACGACCCTCTCTGTACTACCGGAGCTATACTTGGCCAGAGCAGCCAGCGGATTTGGCCTACACTCTCCACGCTGGACAGACGGGTTGGAGAGGTGTCTTAGATGTTTATAAGCTTTGTTTAGCTTGTATTTCCTAAGTCGCCTTCTACGACATCCACGGGAAGACTTGGAGTATCTTATATTGTCAATATCTTATTAAGCTCCTAATATGAAAAATTATAAATTCTTATGTTCTTATTTAATCTATCACTTCTTTTACATAAAACGCTCCTCAATGACCTGTTTTCTCTCATCCATCCGCGTGACACGGCTTAGGCTTAATAAATTAAAAAAATAATAAATTCGATAGAAAGTTTCCTTCGCAAAGTACCTTTTTTTCCCCATCTTCTGTCGATCCATTTAAATTCCATTATCATTATAGTTCCAATCACACGCAGATGTTTTCTCTGCACTTTCCCTGATAAAGTGGGAATTACAGCCGACACGAGCTATGAAGCACATGCTGATGTTATGTGCCAAGGTCTAGTTAATCTGACAACGACATCTTTGCTTGATTCTCGTGGGTAGATCCGTTTAGGGATAAGTTTTTATGGAAAAAAAAATATATATCGGTTTGCTATAATTTCTTGTGGAGTAAATCTTGTATTTTTGGGCATATACCTACATGGTGAAATATTAATCGTTTTGGACCCTTAAAGGGGTGACTCATACCATCAAAATGAACAACTTTTTCTATGGGACCAACGCTGGTAACTCAAAAAAAATCCGTCATTTCCATGAAATGACGGATTTCATGGAAATGACGGATTTCCACAATTTTTTACGAATTTTTATTTGCATGATGTGATGACTCTCAGAGCTTAAAATCTCTAGCTATAGGCTGCCCTAAACTCTATCTTCTCGTAAACAGGACTGACAATAAATCTGCTAAGTATTCCGCACACTGCATATCAATCTAAATCGTGCTCATAACACCACGAACAAGGGCTCCACAGTTATCGTCAAAGGCGGCGTAGGGCTTTGCCCTCCCATCAAAGCGCCATTGATCTGGGTGATTCGATACGAGGCCAGATGCACATTAATGTGTGGAAAGTGCTCGTGAATTACTTTTATGGATTGGTTATGTGAGGAGTGGTTCACACGTCCCTTCAGCAGATAGTGATAGTGTTGCTGTTGTTTACACAAATGATTATATTAGGAACCTTATATGAGGTAACTAGCAACACCCATCATGTCATCTTCATCATTATAATCATCTTTTACTCCTAAATATCAAATAAAAAAAAAGTTGTCTGTAAAGTCGGTTGCCTTAAAAAAACAATTAATCCGTCATAAAGATTATCGAAAAATATTAGATACGTATTTTTTCTTTTTTCAATCAAACAATAGATGATAAAGATTAAGCGCATCAAAGTTCAGGAGTAGAAGCTCATGTGATGACGCAACAGGCCGGAAAAAAGTGTACCGTTTAGTGACGTCACGCGGAACTTTAACGGGCTATATCTTTGTCAATTTTTGTTCGATTGACAAAAGAAAAAATACGTGTCCAATATTTTTCAATAATCTACCAGGCGGACTAATTATTTTCAAAGTATATTTTTTAGAAAACATGCCCATTCAAGTTTTTTAATTATTAAGTACATATTGTATCGACATAGGTACTCAATTTACTATAGCAAGCTTAGTTGCCTTTAGAAATGTGTCTCCCATCTTTGTGAAGAGACAACGAAAGCGTTTGAGATAAGTGTTTTATTTTTGCATTCAGCATGCTATTCTAATATAATCTTATTTAAATAATTCCACGCGGGCGTTGCAAAATAAAAACATGGCTACTGGTAAATCTCGTTCGAACAGTGATTCTTCAATGATAGAACTTTAAATTTAGCCGGTACGTCACCGACTCCATTAGTTCTGTGTCGTAAAATAAACTGTTTGAAGTCTGTGCGGATCTCATCTGATGGATATCTGTTTTGATTTTTAATTCAATCCATTGGTGTATTCCGTGCTGGTCTGGGAGAAAAGAAACAAAACGTTGAATGTATCAGCTGCTTCTCTTCCCGCGCAGACTAGCCGAGGGAGTAGACGAAAATGTACATAATTGATTACATATCTCTAATTTAATTCCATTTGCCACCTTCTTCTTTTCGAGTCAAAATGGTTATAATTTAAATTCTTATACAGATTTTGACCAGTAGGTGGCCACAGCGACGCCTTTGTCGTTTGCCTTATTAAGATCTTCGACTGTGCAGGTGTAAGGACAGCTGGGGCACGTCATAAGGTGAGTCATCGATTGCGTAACGCCGCAATCGCAATGGTCGTTGTTGGAGAAACCCCACTTAGTCCGGCTTTCTTGGCATCTACTCACGCCAGCTCGGAGTCTGTTGAGGGAGTTCCAAACCACCTAAGGGAGATCGCTTCCTGGTGGGAGTTGCTCTGCAGGTGGAAGGGGCGGGCGGTTTTAGAGCTTCTTTAGGATGTAGATTGGGCATCTAAGAAAGCTGTTTCGACTTTTCAGGCGCGAGGGTGGTGGTGGTGTTTGTCCGTAAAGTAGTTGTCTATCATAGTGTTTGTTTAAATTTCTCCACCGCGCAAGCGACGTTGCGCCTTACACGCGGTGGTGCTATGCCTGACAAAGGGTACAGATGCCAAAGAGGTGTGGGTTTCAGATTGTCACTAATGACTCGGTAAGAGGCATTTAGATTTATACAAAATTTGCTACCTATACGCCCACTAACACGCTGAACGTGACGGTCTTATGGCATCAGGCTCTGTCTACCTATTAAGGGATAAAGACGTGATAATACTTATCTATGAACTTTGCGTGAAAATAAATTATACAAGCAACAAGCTACGGACACACATGCTACATAGTTTTGAACTTGCTATGCATCCTAAAAAATAAATCACCAAATCATCATCACCATCATCAATCACCAAGTGAAAAGTACAGTGAGAGAGCTTTTTGGTGATCTTTGGTTGAATGGACATTGAACACCCAGACAGTCAGCCAACACAGATGACTGACTGACTAAAAAACTTAAAACTGACTATTTTTACTCTGTAATTACTAAAATAGGTCCTTAGTTCAGCAATGGCTGTCACATTGCAGTTCTGAGATAAAGGAAAAGTAAATAAAACTTTTTGAATACCGAGCCTCTTTTGAGGTTGCTACCCCCTACCACAGATTACTTAATAATTAGTTCCCCCTGTCCAGCTCTTTGCGATAACGTTATTATTCTAACTTTCGGTAAACCGACTCAAGTCTATCATGGGCGTCCATTCCACGATATGCCAACAAAAACGCATTGTACGCGCTGAAGCCCTAAAAAAGATGGCGGCTCGCGCCGGCGGATATCCGCCTAATAAACCGCCGGATAAAATTATTCTTTCTTTCTTTATTTGCTATCTCCGCACTAACTTGAATGAGTCAGACATGACGAGTGGTACCAGTTTTATAGCTCTTTCCCGTGACTTTGTCTCCGTCAACCATTCTATTGGTTAGTTAGGTAATACTTTTTAATAGTTTTTTAGTTTACGCATTATAACCAATCAAATAATATTAGTAAAGGAGTTTGCTTTCAAAAGTATAGACTAGGTTTCGCCTGACACTTCAATCAATCAATCAATCAATTACTTCGCTCGCGCTTACCTAATTTTTCTGGATAAAAGGTACTGACTCTATGTCTGCAAAATTCCATCATTGTTTTCAGGGTTCGTGAGTTCGTCTCAATGGTGCGCAGGCGTCTCATGTTTACTGCTAACTAAAAATGTGCGTCTTGGGAAATTTAATCATTTTGGTTGGACCAATAGTTACCAAACAATTTAAAAAATACATGGGATGAGTACGAAATAACCCTAATTAGGTTTTTCTTCCTACCTATGATCCCGAGAAATGCAAAAAGATCGTCATCTATATATGTACATACATATTGGAGATAATGCATACTTAAGCAGGTTAAATAAAGCATTAGGTAATTTGTGGTTATAAAACCCAGCAAGCGATATTTCCGTGTCCAGCAGAGTAGAATAGGACCACTCCAAGTGTCTTCCCGTGGATGTCGTAGATGGCGACTTAGGAAATACAAGCTAAACAAAGCTTACTCGTATAAACATCTGTGAGACCTCTCCAACCCGTCTGGCCAGCGTGGAGAGTATAGGCCAAGTCCTCTGACTGCTCTGGCCAAGTATGGCTCCGGTAGTACAGAGAGGGTCATGCTCCTGCAGTGGAGACTAAAAAGACCGGATGATGATGATGATATTTAATTCGCAAATTAAAAAACCGTACAATCAGATTAATAGTTACCTTAATATTGTGCTAATAAGGATTATACCTTATTTATTGTTCAAAAATATAAATACAAGGAAATTAGTCGGGCCGCTAATTAATTATTTGGGCATCAAGATTTTACAATTGGGTCAGCACTGGGGGTCGTGCTCCTGTAGTGGAGACTAAAAAAGACCCGATGATGAAGCGATATTTCCCAAACCATCTGGTTTTTACAAAAATATTTAATTTGTTCTTCTCTATCAACTGCAATGTATCAATCAATCAAACCGGATATTTTTACGGAAACATTTACCCAACGTCCATTATCAAGCTATAATCTAATTTTGAAATTCGAATATCAACAAGTTAGTGATGTGCCGTGTTTATCCAGCTGTCGCCTTGTCGTGTATCCTATCGCTGGAAATGCCGTTTGATGTCGATTACGACGCGAGCACTTCGTTTTATGTTGCGTTCGTGTTAAGTGACCGATAATCGGACGCTTTCTAATGTGTCATTTGTTTAGTAATCTAGTTTAAATATTTGTAGCGTTTCTTTTTCATGTTGCGTGCCCGTGATATTTTATTGAAAGTACGACTTCCTTACGAACTTTTCTACAAACACTTGATTGGTTTTTTCTCAAGTTTCGATACGAATTACACTTCGTCAAGGGCTAAAGGGTTTACTTTTACCATAATGTTGACAGATTTATATTTTAAATCGTCAAGTGATGCGAGCATGGAATATGCTTACTCTAAACAACGTTTCATCGCCTTCCACGAATAGTGCTTTGCCTTTAGTGTATCAACGTCGAAGAGAATCGATACTGTAAACACAATATTAATCTTAAACAATAATAAACAATGGATATCCGAGTATGTACTTACCGACGACTCCTACTGCGCTGAAAATGCAGGCGCACGCTGCAGCTAAAATCGTGGCCTCTCTTGGATAAAACGTCGCATTTTGCGCGTCCATGACATTAATTTCTGGCAACATCGTTGCCAATGTTTATTTTCACTTTAGCACATCACTAACGATTTGAACTTAGAACACTTTCTTGTCATTTTTTCTTTAATTTTTTTAATTCTTTATAGTTGATCGCACCATCTGTTCAGCCAGTTTATAATCGCCGCATGTCCGTGACACTATCTGTAACAAAAAAGGAGTTATGTTACACGTGAACTTGAGCACGCGTCGAGTCGAGTTACAAATTAGAAGGAAAGAAACTGTTTATGGCATCGTGTGTACGAGGGGCACGACTTCTGTTTGTTTTTGTTCTATACCTGACTAGATGTATGAAGGTAACAGATGGTCATGATTCAATTTTATGAGTCTATTTAAGAATAACAGTACTGTTTTCATGCTAATGTACACAACACAGAAATATTAGAAACTAGCATCTGTGATTTCTAAAGTTAGGCGTACTAGCATTTTATAACCGGTTTTCCTGTTAGGATTACATAATAAAAAAAAAATCCTGCCTACTGAAATCTTGCTTAAGTTTTTGGTAGCCCCGCGCAAATACAATAATAATAATCCCGCAGGAAAAAATATATTCGTACCTACAACATTATTACTTATTAGGAAAAATGAATATTATTTTTCGGTATAAACTACAAATAACCCATAGGCTTAGTGCAGTTTTCGCACGAATGCCAAATAAGGAATGTTATGTTTCTAGAGCTCATAAGCTATGCGGCAAGGCCGTTTTGCACATTTTCTTAGTGTAGGATATTTTTAGGGTTCTGTACCTCAAAAGGAAAAAACCGAACCCTTATAGGATCACTTTATTGTGCGCCGATTGTCGTTATTTTAGTGCCTGTCAAGACCCTTTTTCTTAGGAACGCGTGGATTTATCAAGCTGAAATTCACATCAAATACAGGCCTACTATCCCTTGGAGCTGTGAAAAAATCAAACTAATAAGCCAACGCAATCAGAAGATACAGCCGTTTATGATGCAACTTTTTGACTTTCGCAAGGAAATCAATCCAGTGAACTCAGAATCTTGAAATTTGGTACGAAGCAACATCTTATAGCACAGATAAAGGAAAATTTGTGAAAAGCATAATTTTTTAGTTACTTAATATAGTAAAAATGGGTATAATTATTTTAATAATTTTTAACTTATTATAGATAATTGTACGGAACCATTCGTGCGCGAGTCCTGAGTTTTTATTCTATTCTATATGTTAATGTACTGGTATGTGAGATATTTTGTTACACCATTCCTATATCATAAGCATCCTTGCCTTATTCTTAGAGACATATGGGATAATTATTTATTCGGTCCTGCCAGAAAAAATCGTGTGTATATATTTTTTTCTATGAAAAATCTTCTTCGCAATAAGGCGATGTTCACAATTCACTGATTCAGTACAAAGATCGTGACAAAAAGTTCATGTTTATGTAAGTACACTGTGCAAACGAAGCGCGCATCTAGTGCATAAAGACGTGCGTGCATGGATTACCATATCGATATGCATAAAATATGGATATGGCGCAGTTCGGATCCGATGGTCGCATGCGGATACGCCGCGGGCGTTCACATCACTAATTAACCCATATCCGGCCTATTAGTCGCCAAAAAGGCGACAGTGGCGCCAACAAGCATACAATATTTTAGTTTAGTTGCAATCGAAACCTTTGTTACATTACATAGTCATCTTCTCCTATTCGCGACGATAGCTCAAGGAAAAGGGATATAATTTTGTATTTCTAGTATGTGGCAACTCTGACACCACTCTCGGATGCAGAGATCTATATCTTTGGTGCTGCCGGTGGGGCACGAAGGGCACAAAAGTTTGCAACATTGATAATTTCGGGGAAAAACAGTGGAAGGAAGTTCGTTACACACGCATTTTATTTGGATTGACTATGTAGCTAGCTCCAAGGAGCTTTTGCTACTTTACCGGGCGTTTGAGGCGAGGGCAGAATGCCTTCAGCCTTTTAAGACAACATCACCAAAGGGCCCCCAGGAGGGACGGACCTCGGCTTTGGGAGTTGACTGTGTGCACAAGGCTTGCAGAAACAGCAAACTCTCATATTGCCTGATGGACCGCGATTACGTGCATGCACAGCCTGAAGGGCCAATCTGAGGATCTATGGCAAAAACCTAAAAAAAAGATCGAGAGAAACGGGTAATGCTCAAAGCAAAAAAAAAAACTTTGAAATTAAATGTTGCTGTAAAAAAGTTACGACTCATAAAGATCGTCTTGTGGTATATTTTTATACGACCATAAAGTTTAGAAAGAAATCATCAAAGATCGTTAATATAAGAGTAGATTTTGTAAAGCTGACAGGTCAACAAATAAAAAAATTAAGCTTTTAAGTAGGTGTGTGTGTAATCAAAGTGGATTCTTGGCGGGAATTTCGACGGACTGCACGGTTTTTCTTTTGGAATATTTTGCTATTTTTTTTACAAGATATTGTTTATTAGAACTTGAATAAATATCACATTTACCTACGAATAATATTAATTAACTTAAAAAAACTACTTATAAATAAATTATAAATAATTTTGGAAATTGTTTCTAGTGGAGTTTATAATTTGAGATCGGTGTAATTTGATGCTAAAGATGTTTATAAATATAAACAATGTAAGATGTTTATACATATGTTTATAAATATAAACAATGTATGGAATAACTAAAATAAAGAGTCATGGTGCGGCTGTAGTGAGATTTACTTAGCGGGCCAGTGTTCTACGTTTATGATCAAACCAGTGGATTCGTAGGAATTGTCGTCAGGGGCTCCGTCAAATCAGCGAAATTAATTACACCAAAATTTCCTTAAAACATGAGAATGATTCGAAGATTAACTAGATACTGGCTAAAATAAACTTCTGAACGCAGTTTGAGGGCCAAATAGAAGAAAAGAAAATAAAGTGTTCTTGGCGGGAATTTTGGCGGACAGCACGGTTTGTGTTTTGGATTGTTTTGTAAATTGCGTCTAGTGGACTTTATAATGTGAAATCGGTGTGATTTATTTAGTGTTATAAATGGCCATGTTGATGAAATGTGTGGAATAACTAAAATAAACTTTCATGGTGCGGCTGCAGTGAGATTTACTTAGTGATTGTTGATTGTTCGCCTTCTTGCGTCGTCTATGATCAGATCTATGAGAGAAGGAGGAAGGTAGTTTAATTTTTAAGATTACACTACTTGTTCTTCTCCTTTTCGTGTCATTTGCTCAAAGGGATTACCTAAATGTTGTCTCTCAAAATGTGGTTTCTATCTTAACTTTTCTGAATA
The DNA here is from genome assembly GCA_947532085.1 of Elegia similella. Taxonomy (NCBI): domain Eukaryota; kingdom Metazoa; phylum Arthropoda; class Insecta; order Lepidoptera; family Pyralidae; genus Elegia; species Elegia similella. The sequence goes on from OX383939.1 coordinate 3,492,265, forward strand.
AACCACAGCCAGGGAATGCAATCTCGAGGCAAGATCGCAAACTCGGGATCTGACGAGATTAGAAATTATAATCTCGCGAGATCTCGGCATTTTCTAGGTCTCGATGATTGATTATGATGAGAGTAAGGTACTACACTAATTGGAAAATATAGCGTATTTTTTACGTTGTTTTAGAGTATCAAAATAACAAAGGCTGTACCAGCTGCCCTCTCAGTTTCAACGTTGGTTGGTACCGGCGTAAGAAAGCTGTTTATAAGCATACTGAAAAAATTTGCCCCTTGATCCTCCACCCACACTCATAGAGATCCATCTTTTTTTTTTTAATAAGCTCCTCTAGCCTATTTATAGTCGTAGAAACACGCAAAAAAGAATTCTGGCGGGCCGGCGTTTAATCTCGCCAATCTCACCACATATCTTGTCATTATATGCTACGGGATTCAAAATTTAAAAAATGCAAGACGTTTATTTAATATAGGTAATTTGGACACTTATAATGTCATATATTTTTAACTGAGAATTGTTGACGTCTGTAATTTACTTGGCTACTATGGATTAATCTCGTAAAATGAGGCGAGATCTTGCGAGATCGGGTTTTCGCGGGATCGAGATTGCAATCCCTACAGCTTGTGACATTCATATAATAATAATTCTTTGTTCAGTTCTTAGGTGTAAATTGAATTATAATGTCTATGGTGCAGAAGCCCGTATAGCTCGTATAACGCGTATCTATGGTACGGAGAATCCAATAAATACAGCCCTGTGACAGACGGACGGACGGACATCAGAGACTTAGTAATAGTGCTCCTTTTGACACCTTTTGGGAACGGAAACGTAAAAAGACTAAAATTAAACCTGTAGCGTTAGTTGAATCATAGATAGACAAGTGCCAAGAATAAACAAAACAGAATCAGTTTCAGATGCACATGCATTACCGCGGCCACAGACAGCTGAAACTAAAACTGAAACGAGTGGTGATGACGAAACAATGACGCAAGAGCAGACGGCTCGGCGCTACCACTCGAGTGCCTTATTTTTGTTCAGGACGCAAGCAGAACCTCAATACCGGGAATTTACATGTTTTCGTAACAGCACTAGAAATACAGACAGACATCATAGCATTAAAACTTACGCGAGAAAGATAACCCTTATCCTTATCCTAATCCTAACTAATATTATAAATGCGAAAGTTAGTTTCTTTGTTTGTTACGCTTTCAAGCCGTAACTACTGAACCGATCATCATGAAATTTTTCATGCAAGTTCTCTGGAGTACGGAGAAGGACATAGGCTACCTCTTATCCCGGGAAAAAAGTACTATTCCCGAGGGATCGACATTGACGCGGGCAAATGCTAGTTCATTATAAAAACACAGTTTCACTCACGTTTATTCAGTTAGAATCGAGACGGAGGCCATCCTCCGTCTCGATTCTAACTGAATATATGGTTTCCAAATGGCCGGCAATGTCAAATGTATGGACATTGCCGGCCATTTGGAAACCAGTACTTCAAGGTTTAGGAAACTCAATAGCAATACTGTAAGAGTATCGACACAGTCAGCTCGGTGCATACAAGTGCGCTCGTTATACCGGAGTCAGAAAGCGATGATGAAACACAGGCAACACCGACCGGAATTTCGACATCTCCTCCAGCCATCGTTTCGAGCCTACAGCTACTACTACTAAGCGCGCGCAGCGGCGCGGGCGACGACGCGCTTGGGTAATCATCATCATCATCATTTCGAGTAGGTGCCACGGTCAATCGACCATGCACACCATGGTGTCAGAGTTCTTCGGAACCACCTCTCGGCCTCTGACGTGGTTCCTTTAACGTCTACTACAAGGCACGTTAAGCCGGGACCAACGGCTTAACGTGCCTTCCGAAGCACGGAAACATCTTCATAATCAGACAATCAGGTGTTTCTAGCCTGCAATGTCCTAACCAAACTGGAAACAACTAAACAAAGTATGCTTCCCGTGGGAATCGAACCCACGACCCCCGGGTCTATAGGCAATCGCCTTAACCACTGGACCACGGAGGCAGCGCTTGGATAATTTGAATAATTTATCATATGTGAATATTTTATCAAGTAAGGAATGTAAGTACTAATATCAGAGTACATTATCTCCTTCACAATTAGACGATCTGCAAAATATAGGGCATTTCTCCGCTTGATAAAGACATCGACTCTGTACTCGCCGTAAATAAGATGATGAATGTTACAATATGTGAGGTCATTGTTATTAATTACAGCAGATAACATTATTCAATATTGTTGTTTTGATTGAATGCGGTAAGAATATTGTATCTTGTAAACAAATAAACAATACAAATTGATATCTTAATAAATTAAGAAATCAAAAACTATTGTGAAAAAATTTCATGCGGGCGCGACTTGAACCGGCGACCTAGGTCTATGTACGACCTATGCTCTGCCATCTGAGCTACCGCACAATTGAATTGTACACATAGACCTAGGTCGCCGGTTTAAGTCCCGCCCGCATGAAATGCCCGCATGATTCCATAAATCCGGACAAATTAAAAGGCCGGACAAGAGTCAAGAAGTCCGGTCATCACCCTTGTATATCTATCACTCTTTCACCGTTATCACGCAAAATTGTCACGTCCGTAAACCGACTTTACAGACAACCAATTTTTCCTTACAATTTAGTTACATAGAGAATTTAAAGTTATACATTTAGATATTTATGTCGTATCTAACAATCTGAATCATATAAATAATAAATAATGACAGCCTCCGTGGTCCAGTGCTTAAGGCGTTTGCCTGTTGACCCGGTGGTCGTGGGTTCGATTCCCACCGGAAGCATACTTTGTTTAGTTGTTTCCAGTTTGGTTAGGACATTGCAGGCTTGAATCACCTGATTGTCTGATACTAAAGATGATTCCGTGCTTCGGAAGGCATGTTAAGCCGGTGGTCTCGGCTGCCATCTGGTAGTCGTTAAAGGAACCACGTCAGAGGCCGAGAGGCGGTTCCGAAGAACTCTGACACCAGGGTGTGCATGGTCGATTGACCGTGGCACCTACTCGAAATGATGATGATGATATTAATAATTTCTTCCCACTCTGAGAATAAATAATTCATAAAAGCAAACAAGAAAGTACTCGAGCATTCTCATGCTCTAACAGAAATCATTAATCACTGCGTTTGCGTTGCTCCCAAGAGCTTGAAATTGGATGTCAATAAATTTTATTTAGACTAGCTGATATCCGCGACTTCGTTCGCGTGGATTTTATGACTTCGCAGAAAATGCTCATCAGGCTAAACAACTTTTGTTAAGGCGTCATTTTTAAATTTCTTATAGTTTAGCTGTATGTTGCTCAGGTTTGATAGCTATACAATGAAAAAGTTTCATTCGAATCCGTCCAGTATTTCCGGAGATTAGCGTGTATAAACAGACAAACAGACAGTTTTTTTTTATTCTTACTCTATTAGTATATCTCCATCACCCTATATATTATTTTTGTAAATTTATTCGATGTACAGACACATTTTTTACTCTTTTATTATATGTATATTGACTATACACAAATTATTCTTAAGTTCATCTGAATTTCCCTTTGTATTCATCATCAATATGTATAATGTATCCCAATACGGTTATTCAATTTCCAGATCCAACACATTCCTTTCCTTCCCCAGCTATAAAATACTTCCGATGGGCTTCGGAAGCATAAGAAGTGAAAGAAACTGCGCTCGCCAACCCGCCTGCCAAGCGTGGTGAGTATGGCAATATCCTACCATAGAATATAGAATCCTTGAGAGAGCCTTTGTCCAGCAGTGGACTGATTACGGCTGTAATGATGAAATAAATAAATAATACCCTCTGATGAAATAAATAAACAATTGGGTCCTCAAACCCAACTCGGAGTTCAGTCGTTCAATTCACATTAGTGTAACAAGTAAGTTACGAGTGTTTTCTTAAGAAGCCTGAGGCCGTCAAAGTGACGCCTGCTACTTAGGGCTCCGTTAAAGGTTTATTATGAGCTGTTTGTATGCCGGACGAGAGGCTCTCTGCGCGGTGACGGCACGGGTACGTCCTTGCAGTACTGCAGGTATCTGAGGCGCCATTTTCTTTTTACATCCCAGTTTTCTTCCACCAAATAAGTTTTGTCATGAAAATTAGTAGACCGTCGTTCCATCATTTCGAGTAGGTGTCACGGTCAATCGACCATGCACACCCTGGTGTCAGAGTTCTTCGGAACCGCCTCTCGGCCTCTGACGTGGTTCCTTTAACGTCTACCAGATGGCAGCCGGGACCACCGGCTTAACGTGCCTTGCGAAGTACGGAATCATCTTTATTATCAGGCAATCAGGTGATTCAAGCCTGCAATGTCCTAACCAAACTGGAAACAACTAAACAAAGTATGTTTCCGGTGGGAATCGAACCCACGACCCCCGGGTCAACAGGCAAACGCCTTAACCACTGGACCACGAAGGCTGTTACTCCACTGCTGAACACGGGTCTCTTTCAAGGATTTTTCGTTTCATGGGAGGATATTGCCATACTCTCCCCGCTTGGCAGGCGTGTTGGCGAGCGCAGTTTCCTTGTCTTCTTGTGCTTCCGTCGCTGCTGCCCATTGCAAGCATTTTTAAGCTGGGGAAGGATAGGAATTTGTTGGATTTGGATAGGAAATTAAGGTATTGGGATACTACTCACTCAATTGAATAGGGGAAAAGCAAGTAGCAGGTCGAGAGGCCGGGCGCGCGAAAACGATGCCATACCACAATAGGCTAGTTTCCTAAAAAAATATAATTAGTCCGTCAGTTAGATATTCAAAAAATATTGGACACGTATTTTTTCTTTTGTCGATTAAACAAAAAATGATAAAGATATAGCCCTTTGAAGTTGCGTGTGACGTCATAGTTTGCTACAATTTTTAGCAAACTTTGACGTCACTCCTGAACTTCGGCGCGCTATAACTTTATTATTTATTGTTTATTTGACAAAAGAAAATAAACGTGTCCAATATTTTTTGATTATCTAACTGACGGCCTAATTGTTATGTTATTATTACGACCCAGGAAACTAGCCTATTACCGGACAAGATTTAAGGATGCCACTCCTGACCTGACCCCTGTTGCTTTCGCCGCAGCCGAAATAAATTGATAAAAAAACATACACGAACAGAAAAAATATTTCATTTTAATTATTTGTAAAACTTAGGATGTAGAGTTGTTGAGGCTGAAACTTTCGGCATTTTTCCGACTAAAAATACGTGAGTTAAACCGTTTTGTGATATATTAAAAAAGATATAGAGTTTCCCCAAAAAGTGCCAGTTATCGTGGCAATAACACAAGTATTAGTAATCTTAGTCGCGCGCCCCAATTCCGATCATTATGGGCGATCCGAGGGTAAGAAATGTCCCTCGTATTAATAGACAAACACAACGACCGACGACCTACACTACAAACAAAGACTAGACTAGACTAGACGTCAAACTATTTATAGCATCAAACTTTTTTTCTTCTGAGCTAAGATTGGTGAAAACGTGCAAGTTCATTATACATGTTTATTCTTGTTGTTCATAATAATTATTTCAGGTGGTTTTATTTGGCATTTTGGTGTAGGCACTTCTGGGAAAGCAGCATCCATTTAGCTTTAAACTGGTGTTTTTTATGTATATTTGATGGCAAACGAGCAGACGAGCCATCTGATGGAAAGTGGTTATCGTCGCCCAAGGACATCTGCAACACCAGGGAAGGTGCTGATGCGTTGCCGACTCATAAGATACCTGTAAACACGCCTTTTGAAGGACCCCAAACCCCAAGTAGTAGTTGTAGTTCTTTTTAAAAAAACAAACATGTTGTTGGTGGAAATTTACAGATCTTTCAAAACAGCCGATAAATAGGCGATGCGGCTAGCATCATAACTTGATTCCGTTTTTCATCTACACGAACAGAAAGAAACACGCTAAACGTGGCAATTAAATGTATGTATACAGAATGTTAGGGTAAAGACCATTGTCCTTCTAACCATCAAATCGGCACCTCAAAATGAACAACTTTACCTATGAGACCAATGCTGGAAATAAAAAAATCGTCATTTTCATACAAAAGCGTTGGACCGGCCTGGCAATTTGTATGACAATGTCGAATTAATTTTTAGTTCTCAGCATTGGTCCCATACGAAAAGTTGTTCATTTAGACGGACTGATAGGGTGATTTGATTTGAGGGACAACGGTTATTACCATAACACCCTGTATTATAACTATGTGTATGTAATTTGTTTGTCTTTACAGAACATGTGTGTAGTCTAGTACGTAATTGATAAAGGTCGTAGCCTCACATCTAAATATAGGCTGGGCCGGTCAGTTTGCTCAGTGTCTGCTATGATATACAGGGGCTGCGAAAACGGAAATTGGGGATGGTGCACCCTCTATAAGGGATAGACATGTGCTTACGAATGGCCGATCAAGCTGATCAAATGTGATATGAGATCATAGAGATAAGATTATCCTCTGAGAAGAAGATTGATAATTTATTGCATCATCATCATCATCGCCAGCTTTCCACGACCCACTGGTGAGTATAAGCCTCCTTTTGTCTGCACCATGTTTCTCTTCCATAGCCTAGGACTTATGCTGTGGACTAGGTGCAAAGATATACAAAAAAAACCGGCCAAGTGCGAGTCGGACTCGCGCACGAAGGGTTACGTACCGTTATCTATAAAAACGGCAAAAAAACATTTTTTTTATGTTATAGGGCGGCAAACGAGCAAGCCAGTCACCTGATGGTAAGCGACTAGCGCTGCCCATGGACAACTGCAACACCAGGTTGTAACAGGAGCGTTGCCAGCCTTTCAAGGAGTTGGGCAAAGGACATGGGGGAGGAAATAGGGGAAAGATGGGCCTCCGGCTCTCTCACTCACCGAACGAAGCATAGAAGCGGTAAATTTTGAAATGATTTATTAATTTACATGAAACATGGTTAAAATGTGACAAACAAAAAACAGGGTCCAACATGTTTCGCCATCAAGATGGCATGTAAATAAATATTTATGTCTTATGCCTAATTAAATTATGTTATTACATAACTAACAAATTTGTCATCTTATTGATTGAATTATTTCTAGCTTAACTATAAAGTATTTGTTGTTATAGTGGCAACAGAAATACATAATCTGTGAAAATTTCAACTCTCTAGCTAGATACAGCCTGGTGACAGACAGACCGACAGACGGACAGCGGAGCCATATTAATAAAGTCCGTTTTTACCCTTTGGGTACTGAACCCAAATGGCATCTTTCCCTAGGTGGGATGTGTTAACTGCAAAATAGTTTTGAAAATGGAAATCGATGTTTGTTTCTTAATACGCAAAAACCACTCACCTCCTGGACAGATTGAGAAAAAGTTTACTACAAAGATTGCCTACATAGACATCAAAACGGCTCATCCCTCAACATATATTAAAAATATGAATGTGAGTTGTATTTTATAACGATCTAAGTATTTTTTTTGCATTCACATTGACAGGGTTGAGAAGGACATAAGAGGTACTTTTATCAAGCTTACCTGAGTTCCTGAGGGATTCACATAGACGCGAGCGGAGAATCGGCCGAAGATGCGCTTAAAAACTAGTATCACCACATCAACTAGATTTAAATATTGCTGGGGGGTTGAAAACCGTATAAGTACTTGTTTGTGTTAAGTACGTATAGGTTAGTATATTCTGATTCGTGGTACGCACATTCGACACACGATTAACTAATTAACCCATCAGCCGATCGGCGGCCCATCAAATTAATGACGTCACACGCCTATTTTGGCGCTACTGTTGAGTTGTGTACCTACACTGGTAATCGGTGAGCAAGTACTCGATACTTCGATCAAATATAATGGTAGATACAGTCTCATACAAAATGAAGCTTAATAATAATGTCACGCATACTTACAAATAACGGCATCATCATTTCATGAAGGTGACACGGTCAATCGACCATGCACACCCTGGTGTCAGAGTTCTTCAGAACCGCCTCTCGGCCTCTGACGATTAGGCCTAGACAATTAGGTGATTCAAGCCTGCAATGTCCTAACCAAACTGGAAGCAATTAAACAAAGTATGCTTTCCGTGGGAATCGAATCCACGACCCCCGGGTCTACAGGCAAATGCCTTATCCACTAGACCACGGAGGCAGTTACAACAAATAACGGCAAAAACGGTTCATACCAAAATATAATTTTTTTTTTCACTTTTGATGCGTAGTTTTTCCTGCTTTTCACTGTACCTTCGTCAGCGCGAGACGTGTAAGTGCTAGCGCGGTTTATTGAAACTGTGCACAAAACACTGTTTTGTGGGTGCCACTTTTTGAGCGCGAATCGTGTATCTACATTATATTTGATCGAAGACTCGATACTATCGATATTGCGTTTGGGCACACAAGGGCACACACGATATCATTGTACGTTTAGTTGGTGAACTTACATTGTAGATTTGTTGAAAAACCACAACTTTCTGGAAAATTAATTAGGTACGCAGCCATTAACCGACTTCAAAAAAGAAGGAGGTTCAATCAATTCGGTTGTATTATTTAAAATGTTTGTTACTAGTACCTACCTCAGAACTGCATTTATTAACTGATTTTAAAAATCCTTTCATTGTTTGAAAGGGTATGCTTTCAAATTCATCATCATCATCATCATCAGGTCTTTTTGCCTTCACTGCAGGAGCATGACCCTCTCTGTACTACTGGAGCCATACTTGGCCAGAGCAGATAGAGGATTTGGCCTACACTCTCCTCGCTGGCCAGACGGGTTGGAGAGGTCTCATTGATGTTTATGAGCTTTGTTTAGCTTGTATTTCCTAAGTCACCTCTTTCGTCCTCCATGGGAAGACTAGGAGTGGTCCTATTCTACTTTGCCGGAAACCACACGGCTTTCAAATTGGTCCCATTTTAATTTCATCAAAATCGGTTCAGTTGAAGTCGGTTTTTAGCCTGAGTATTTGATAACTGACCTGAGTAGGTACTCCACGCGACAGACAGCGACAACAAAGTGATTCTGTAAGGGTTCCGTTATTTTCCTTTTGCGGTACAGAATCCTAAAAATTACTGTCTTTCATGGTTTTTTTTAGGGTTCCGTACCCAAAGGGTAAAAACAGGACCCCTATAGTTTCGCTCCGCTGTCCGTCTGTCTGTCTGTCCGTCACCAGTCTGTATCTCATGAACCGTGATAGTTAGACGTTGAAATTTTTACAGATGATGATTTCTATTGCTGCTATAACAACAAATACAAAAAATAGAATAAAGCAAATATTTAAGGGGGCTCCCATACTAAAAACGCTTGTTTTTGCTCGATATTGATAACGACAACAGGTTTACGCTTAAATATTCACTTAATAATAATTAAATATTCACTTTAAATATAAATAATTAAATTAAAATAAAATTAATATTTAAGTGGGACTCCCATACAACAGACATGATTTTTTGCCGTTTTTATAGATAACGGTACGGAACCCTTCGTGCGCGAGTCCGACTCGCGCTTGGCCGGTTTTATTTTTCCATGTCATATTGCTTTTATTGTCTTAGAACACAACGACCATAACTTTTGCGGACGAAGTCACGGAAAAAGCTAGTTCTTATGTACATAAAACTTAAATAATTATAACAGTCACAATTCCTGTGTAAGCTATATCAGTAAAGCAACAAGCATCTATTGTGTGAAGTGTTGTGTGAAGTCACCCTCGGGCGTTATAATTAGCGGCTAATGATTTGCATCGCACGCGCACGACTCGCGAGCTCACGACTCCTCATTAGTAAGAGCTCGATGGCAAGTGGACGTCGGCATAATTAGCGCTTACGCATGTTAAGTAACACAGGGTGTGATCCTCATTTGGATGGGTGACCACAATTGGCATAAAAATATCTCGTATTACACTGTGCTCTGGAAGACAATTTTTTTTATATTATATAGGACGCCAAACGAGCAAGCGGGTCACCTGGTGGTAAGTGATCACCGCTGCCCATGGACAACTGCAACACGAGGGTGTGACAGGTGCGTTGCCGGCCTTTCAAGGAGTTGGGGCAAGGAAACGGGGAGGGGAGAGGGAAGGAAGCTTCCGGCTCTCTCACTTACCGAACGAAGCATAGAAGCGGTAAACTTTTCTACTCAGACATCGTTTTTTTGTGAGAGTGTGGTACTTCCCCGGACGAGCCGGCCCATTCATGCTACTAGCAATTCATTTTGCCGGCAGCGTGGCTCTACCACGACTACCACGTTAAGCTGTTGATCCCAGCCGTCATCATTAGATCCCAGATTCAGATTTACTTATTTTGTCAGACATAGGTCATGGTGTTGGGATCAGTATATATTTTTTTTATTTCCTTTTTCTTTTCCTACTCTTTGTGGTTTAGTTTTATGTTATTATTTAGTGTTAATTTTTTATTTTTCTTCTCTCTTTTTCTTGATTTTGTGTATTTAATAATGATAGTTGTTTATATTCTTTTCACTTTTGACCCTCTGTTATTTAATTCATATGTACACACGTTTGGTGAACTGCAACTTAGTATTAAAATGTAAATTTTGTATTAGTATTAGTGTATCTTATATATTTTTTTATTAGTGTATCTTAGTTATAGTTGTGTTCTGTTTGTGTGGTAATCCTTACTAATATTATAAATGCGAAAGTGAGTTTGTTTGTTACGCTTTCACGCCGTAACTACTGAACCGATCATCATGAAATTTTGCATAGAAGTTCTCTGGAGTGCGGAGAAGGACATAGGCTACCTTTTATCCCGGGAAAAAGTACTATTCCCGAGGGATTGACATTGACGCGGGCGGAGCCGCGGGCGAAAGCTAGTAATAAATAAATAAAAGTATATACCATGCTCTATGCTGCGCCTTTCGGCATACAAAGTTCAGTCACGGTTAGTTTTAAATAATATAACAATAAATAATTAGTTTGAATTAGAGAGAAGGAAGGTAGCTTGAAGAGTCTGACACCAGTTTGACCACTTACACGAAAAACAACAGACAACCGGGCTAGCACGAAGCCATCTCAGATTCGTACAGAGGACTATTGTCTGAAGTGGGTCACCCTCGCGTTATAATTAGCGCGGCTAATGAGTTGCATAGCACGCGCACGATTCGCGAGTTCACGACTACTTGTTAGTAGTTTAAATCAGTGCCTGAGGTAGAGGAAAGAAGAGGGAGAGGAAAGCCCAGGCACAGTTACCTGAGTGTGTAATTTAGGTGCGAAGTGCTGAGTTGCGAGCGAACGCAGGCGCGAAGAGCTAAGGCGCGAATAAACGGAGGTGCGAAAAGCTGTGGCGCGAATAAACTGAGGTGCAAAGAGCTAAGGCGCGAATGAACCCAGGTGTGAACAGCTCAGGTGCGAATGAACTGAGGTGCGAAGAGATGAAGCGCGAATGAACCCAGGCGCGAAGAGGTGAGGTGCGAATGAACTGAGGTGCGAAGAGCTGAGGCGCGAATAAACCTAGGTGCGAACAGCTCAGGCGCGAATGAACCCAGCCACCCAGAACTGAATGAATGAATGAATGATATCTTTATTGCTTAAAATGTATCTATGCTGAAATCTTCGCAAAACTCAGAAGCAAAGAAGAGCATTAATATCTTTTATCAATGCTTTTCTTTGCTTATGGTGAACGAAACGAAAAAAAATGTGCTTCCTATTTCAAACAAATATAGGATGTGAAAAGAAAGACTGACAGAGAATAGACTAAGATGGAGGGAGCTCCATAGACAAGAGCGTTGCTCTTAAATTTTAATGATGAGGTACGCTTGATTTTGTTAAATTGGTCCCGACTTTTACTTTTTTTTAATCATGAAGAAGCTTCTATTGACCCTGAAATAATTAAGTACCTACCCAGCAGAGCGGTGACACTAGATTTAATTAAATCTGTCTCGATAACACTAGTTATCTAATCGATAGATTATCCGATGACCTGCGCGACCAATGCGTCCTAGTCTGCTATATTATCGATTTTAATTATCTTTCAAATAAAAATAAACCGGCCAAGCGCGAGACGGAATCGCACATAAAGGTTTCCGTACCACTATATAATATTTAACTACAAAAATTCTCAAAAAAGGTTTCTTGTACGGCCTTTTACTCTATTGAAGTAACATTTAGTTTTTAGTTCTATAGCGGCGTTGTGCACTTTTTGAGATGAGTAAAAAATGTTAAACTCGCGTGACCTGATCGAATATTCGTAAGACGGACATGTGACCTGAGGCCGCCTGAGGAGAGGAAGTAATATCCTCCTCTCTTTCTACCGCGCGGAGGTTTCACTTCTTCCGTTGTTTTTCTTTGTTCTTATTAATTGATGAGCGGCTTTAAATATTATATTCTATGAAAATTTTAAGTCTCTTCCTTTACGGTTCAATAGATACAACTCTGTGACATATGGACGAACGAACAGACAGTGGAGGCCTAGTAATAGTATTGTTTTTACTTTTTGGAGGAAGGGAGGATATAGGGTCACCTTTCATCCCGGCAAAAGATTCTTGAGAAACGAGATATTCCGAGGTACGCATGTGATAATATAGATGCTCGTAAATCTGCCGGTAATGACGCGTTAATGTGCCGGCGTGACTAAATGGGGCATAGAGAACTATTCGCACCGACGGCCGCCATTGTGCGGTATGATCATCGATTGTCTCTGCTTCAGCTAGTATAGATAGAGGTACTGTGGTACCGGTGGTACCATTATTGAACGGGTATCATAATCTAGCAGATAAAAAACCCGAATTCAACCTAAGTACTGAACCGATTTTGTTTAAATTTAAATAGAACTAATTCGGAAGCATAACTTTCTAAATAAAACAAATTATTTTAAAACCGATTCATAAATGACGAAGTTATAAGGTAACAAATATAATAGGGTCCCGTATATATATAATAGGTATATGTATTATATAAAATAATAGAGTCCCGTATGTAAACAATAAAGTTATTTTTAACTCATCATCATTTCGAGTAGGTGTCACGGTCAATCGACCATGCACACCCTGGTGTCAGAGTTCTTCGGAACCGCCTCTCGGCCTCTGACGTGGTTCCTTTAACGACTACGAGATGCCAGCCGGGACCAACGGCTTAACGTGCCTTCCGAAGCACGGGATCATCTTTATTATCAGACAATCAGGTGATTCAAGCCTGCAATGTCCTAACCAAACTGGAAACAACTAAACAAAGTATGCTTCCGGTGGGAATCGAACCCACGACCCCCGGGTCAACAGGCAAACGCCTTAACCACTGGACCACGGAGGCTGTTATTTTTAACTTATTCATAAAGTACGAAGTTATGAGGTAATAAATATAAAAAAAACTTTTAGTCGAATGGAGAACCTCCTTCTTTTGGAAATTGGTTGAAAATTCCTAGCCAACCAAACTGCTGAATCGATTTGAGGCTGATAGATAAAAGTTATTTTGTTCACACCTCATAACGCGGAACGTTTTAAAACTTAAACTGCCTCCGTGGTCCAGTGACTCCAGTGGTAAAGGCGTTTGTCTGTAGATTAGGGGATCGTAGGTTCGATTCCCACGGAAAGCATACTTTGTTTAGTTGGTTCCAATTTTGTTTAGGACATTACAGGCTTGAATCACCTGATTGTCTGATATTATAGATGATTCCGTGCTTTGGAAGGCATGTTGAGCTGTTGGTCCCGGCTGCCATTTGGTAGTCGTTAAAGGAACCACGTCAGAGGCCGAGAGGCGGTTCCCAAGAACTCTCACACCAGGGCGTGCATGGTCGATACCGTGACACCTACTCGAAATGATGATGAAGCGTTTCATCCATCATGTACGGCCATGCGAGGCTAAAATTGAAAATCGATTGCACAGACTAGTAAGATAGCTAATAATATATATACACGTTTATTATATGGTCTTGGCATTGGCACTGCCAAGACCAGATTGACTCGTGCGATAGCTCAGATGGCAGAGCGTAGGTAGTACCAAAGACAATATAGGTAGTACATAGACCTAGGTCGCCGGCTCAAGTCCCGCCCGCATGAAATTTTTCACCATATTTTATTTCTTAATTCATTAAGAGTATATCATATATTAATTAAACCCGTGTGGTTTCCGGCAGAGTAGAATAGGACCCCTCCAAGTCTTCCCATGGATGACGTAAGAGGTGACTTAGGAAATACAAGCTAAACAAAGCTCATAAACATCAATGAGACCTCTCCAACCCGTTTGGCCAGCGAGGAGAGTGTAGGCCAAATCATCTGTCTGCTCTGGCCAAGTATGGCTCCTGTAGTACAGAGAGGGTCATGCTCCTGCAGAGGAGACTAAAAAGACCTGATGATGGTATCATACATTATTAATTTCATAGTGCATACCTAGTTATCTTTTGGAAGTAAAAACATTGATAGTACTTTAGTATAGTATAGTATAGTATTTTTATCTATTCACGTATCCACGTAGATATAATAAATAAATAATAAATAAATATATACGGCCAAATCACACAGATTGAGCTAGCCCCAAAGTAAGTTCGAGACTATGGGATACTAACTCAACGATATTATATTTTATAACAAATACATATATAGATAAACATCCAAGACCTAGGCTGAAGACTGGCTAAAATAAGCTTCTGAATGAAGTTCGAGGGCCAAAAAGAAGAAAAGAAAAAAAAAACCTCCTCCTTGGGGTTCTTGGCGGGATTTCGGCGGACTGCACGGCTTGTGTTTTGGATTGTTTTGCAAATTGTTTCTAGTGGGCTTTATAAAATCGGTGTAATTTGGTGTTTATATGCCCATGTTTATGAACAATGTGAGGTATAACTGAAATAAACTGTCACAGTGCGGATTTAGTGAGATTTACTTAGCGGGCTGGTGGTTGTCCGCCTCGCCTCGTCTTGATCACAGACGATAGCTAAGCCAGTGGATTCGTGGGAAATGTCGCCAGGGGCTCCGTAGAATCAATGAAATGAACTACACCATCATTTCATTGATAACAAGACTTAAAAAGAGCGGAAAAACTCATTTATACTTGATACTGGCTAAATACATAACGCGTGAAAGCCATAAATAAAAGAAAAAAATACCTTTTTTTTAAGTCGATTGAGAAACAGTAGCCCTCATTAATTGAAGAGTTAGCAAGAAATTTTGAAATCTTATCCTGTAATTCTACGAGCCGCTCACTCAACACAGGACTACTAAATATAGTGAACCGTATAATAAATATGTACTTTGGGGCCCACTAAATATTTTATTGCTTTGTTAAAATGGGCCATAAAAATATTTATTTTGTTCTTACGACCGCGATAATAAGCGAAGAGTGTCATGGGCGTACCCAGGTTTTCATTTAAAGGGGGTGCTAAGAAAAACCTAGGATTTATTTTCTTAGGTACGTATGTTGGACTAATCGGGTTACGTAGAGACAAACTTTTTTTTTATTTACTATGTAGCTAGCTCCAAGTGAGCTTTTGCTACTCCGGGGGTTTGAGGCAAGGGCTGCCCCCCACCACAGAATAAGTACTATACGTACTAGTACTTGCAGAAGTCGCACTCTGCAAAGGTATTCAAAGAAATATCAACTCAATGTAGTCAGCGATAAGGTGTAATGTAGCTCGCGTCAGAACGCAGCCCCTTTTAGTTTATATACCTACAGCAAGCCAATTTTATATTTATAGCTCTGAACATACGATTCATAATTCGTTGAACTCGGTGAACACATGACCAAACGTGCGTATTTCCAATCGGATTTGTTCAGTTTTCACCTTCGAAGGTATCGCCGCGCCCCGCGTAGGTATGTTTTCAATAACCAAACGGGGAATGAGACAGGCCACTATAACCCCCCCCCCCCCCCCCCCCCTGCCCGTACCGTGCTCACTACGCCCATGAACACCATTTTAATAACGCTTGATAACATTTGACTCCGCGATAAAGATGTGCGAAATCACAGCGATGCGCTAATTTACCAATATTGGTCATTGTTCACTGATAAGTCGAAATAGATGCAAAATCATGGACAAAATGGATGAAAACAGATATAGGTATATAATCTGTGGTTTAAAATGTTTATTTTCATAAAGAAATGTATATTTCACTCATACATGAGAACACACACATAGTAAGTATAAAAAATAAGAATCTAACATCGTCTTATGTAGGGATATGGACGGAGATAGCTACATATTTGAGTCTTCTTAGGGTAGAAAGAAACCATGGATCCGTGGGGTCCAGCTCACAGCGTTGCCAGAAGGTTACATTTCTTACATTTTTCATAACTTTTGACCTCCTCGCGTAACATGTAAGAAATTTTTATATTTAAGGCAATTTTCGTAACTTTTGAGAAAAACGAGTTTGTAATACAAGATTTTGATTGCAATTCAACGTATTCGATTTGAACGCACCTAAAACTGGCGCGTCTAAAAAGTATTTCACTACATATCTCACTCAGAGATGGTTCTGAAATAGAAAGCGCCATATTATCATATCATTTAAATAGTCTTGTCTTGTTAAAGCTGTGCGTGCACTGGACCGGAATCGAAGCGGACGGAGCGGACGGATTTGTTGCTTTGTATTGATTTGTATGGCGCTGCGTGCACTGCATCGGCATTTCCGTGCCGGAGACCGGAATTTCTGCCGGTGACGTCACCGGCATCGGCAGTCGTCAGTGTTGCCGTTCATAAGAAGATCTACCCCTTATGGTAGAACTTTTTATATTGGAATATTATTATGAATAACAGAGAATGGTAGAAACCTCATTTCGTAGGAATTCGATTTAGATCATCCATAACTTTTAAATTCATTAGCTAGTCTTTCATTGTAGTCTTCCTCAATTACATATGTCGTGAATGAGTAAGACGAAAATACAGAGTGATGAAAATACTGACATTAAAAACAAAGATATAAATCAATGAACATTGGCTGCACGCGCGAAAAATGTCACGTTCCAGACCAGCAACAGCAGCAGTAGCAAGAGTAGTAGTAGTATCTATCACGCATCTATCTCTCCCCGTTATCACGTAAAATTATTGGCCGTAAACTGACTTTAGAGTCAACCAATTTTCAGAGTTCCGTAGTAAATAGTGAACCCTTATACGTTTCGCCATGTCTGTCCGTCCGTCCGTCTGTCCGTCCGTGGTTTTACTCATAGACTATAAGTACTAAAAAGCTGTAATTTGGTACGGATATGTATATTAATCATGCCGAAAAAGTAGTAAAATAAAATATAAGGTTCGAGAATATAGTGAAGTTCAAAAAAATTTTTCTTCAATTCCCAAAGAATCTATCTTTATCTTTTAATAAATCAGCATATAATGTATGAAACTCTCCATAGAGGAGTCTTTTAGAGTTCATATTATGCACCCATATCTTTCTCACTCCAGCCAGAGTAATGATTACCCAGTAAGGTATAGACATCGTGATGACCTAGATCTTAGATTTTTTTTTTGTATTTTGGTAAAGGCAGACTTAAATATGACACAGACATAATAATGGGACAGGGCAGGTTGGTACAGGTTTAGGTGGTATTTTTTTTTTTTTTTTTTTTTTTTTTTTTATTTATTTGGTTCGCAAACTGGTTGTTACATTTTTATTTGAACAAATCATACAGACTTTATATAACGTTATAACAACCTTCTAAGTGCGAACACAGCATGCACATAAATGTTAGCTCACAGTAAATACAGAATTTAAAATTACATATAAATACAAATTAGAATAGATGAAATTATAGATTATGTTGTTTTACAGCATTAAAGAAACTTTTTATTGTAGAGGTCAATGCATTGAATATATCAATATCTTGACAAAATTTGTTATACTGGGAACACATGCGAATTAAAGGAGAGTGTTGACGGTAGTTTGTACGACACGGAGGCAATTGAAAAGTTACACGATTATGTAGGCGACTACTAGATCTAGGGATAGAGAATGTAACCTTTTGTAGGAGATCTGGATTATCAATCTTACCCGTGACAAGTTTATGCAAAAATATTACATCAGCAGCTTGACGACGATGTTCAAGTGTAGCAATGTTAAAAGCGTTGAGTCTGGATTGGTATAACGGTAAATTATGGCAGCAATTTTTTGTGTATGTAAGATGATACAAAAATCTCTTTTGGATGTCCTCAATTCTCTTGACATGTATTCTGTAAGTTGGATTCCAAACAGGGCTGCAATATTCAAGTAGACTTCGCACATAGCAGTTAAAAAGCATAATGGGAATTTCTGGTTCATCAAAGATTTTAGACTGTCGAATGACAAAACCAGCCAATTTTGATGCTTTGTTTACCATACTATCAAAATGGTCTCTAAAATCTAACTTTTGATTCATAATGATTCCCAAATCTCGAATGCCTTCAACTTCCTCAAGACGCGTTCCATCAATTATATAAATCTGTTTCTGTGGTTTTCTTTTACGTGAGAAATTAATGAAAAAACATTTGGCTGTGTTAAGAATCATCCCATTACTAAGACACCATTGATAGATTTTGTTTAAATCATTTTGCAATATTTCAGTATCCTGGTCAGATTTTATAACACGATAGACTTTCAGATCATCAGCAAACATCTTATGTTCTGAACTTATGACTGAACTCAGATCATTGATAAATATCAAAAAGAAAAGGGGGCCGAGATGCGAGCCTTGCGGAACTCCTGAAGGGACCTCTCTTGTTTGTGATTTAAAACCACGGACTATAACTAACTGGGAACGATTTCTCAAATAAGATTCGCACCATCTGAGCAATGAACCACATATACCAGCATGCGCGAGCTTCTGTATAAGTACGTTAAAGTTTACCACGTCAAACGCCTTAGAGAAGTCGGTGTAGACTGTATGAATCTCTTTATTATCTTCAAGTGCCGCAGTAATATCGTCAACGTAGCCCAAGAGATTTGAAGTCGTAGACCGGCCTGGTAAAAAACCATGTTGTTTATCATTAAAAATTGATTTAAGATGAAAAAATAGGTGTTTTTGTATTAATGATTCGAATAACATGCATATGAAAGATAAAATTGAAATTGGCCTAAAATTAGCAATGTTTGCTAAATCTCCTTTCTTATGAACAGGTGTGACGTTAGCAGTTTTCCATTTTAAGGGGAAAACTCCGGTTGTAAGCGATTTATTGAAAATCATGTAAGAGGCTCCACTAATTGTGATGCGCAAGATCTATAAAATAAAGGTGGAATGCCATCTGGCCCTGGACCTTTACTGGTATCTGCTTTACTTAGAGCATTGAGAATCTCAGATCTCGACAAATAGCAGGAACTCAGGGGAGAATGTGCCCTATCTGTTATGTCAGCAGTTGATAATGCTGGAGAATTCCTCGTATAAGTCGAGTGAAAGTACTCAGAGAACAGGTTACTGATCTGCTGCCCACCTTGAACTTTATGGTTACCAAGAAACATTTCATCGGGGATATCAGTGCTGTTTGATTTTAAAGATTTAATGTACGTCCAGAAATATTTTGGATTATCTTTTATATTTATTTTAGACTGAGATTTAAAATTTGAAAAACAGTCATCCATCATTTTATCACAGCGACTTCGTAACATTTTGTATGTAAGCTGATCTCTAGGATTACCATATTTTTTAAATCGCTTATGGAATTTAGCTTTCTCTTTTAAAGTCTTGATCAGTGATCGGCTAAACCAGCATGGAAATTTTCTATCCCTACCAATGTTAGTTGGCGTATGAGCATTAATTATGGGTGTGATAATATCATAAAACTTCTCTGTCATAGCGTCGACGGTCTGCTGAGGGTCTAAGTGGTCTCTCCAAACAATGTGATTCAAATCATTAGTAATATCTGTATAGTTTGCTTTAGAGAAATTTGAAAATGGAGTTCTATTGAAAACGATACGTTTATGTGCCTGAATTTTCATCTTTATGAGTAGAGTAGGATGATGTTCGTCAACTTTGACAAGGGGAAAAGGGTGCTCAGTTACTTGGAATATATTATGTTCATTAAATAAAATCAAATCCAAGGAGCGGTTTTTACTTTTATTGGTGACGGGATTTATTTGGAAAAGATTATTGAACGTGATAGTATCAACAAAGAGATTCTCTTCTGACGAATGGTTTCCGGATGGAAGAAATGTGCCATTGGTGGGATCTTTACGCCAGGATAATCGAGGAAAATTAAAATCTCCAGCAAGAAGCAATAAAGAATTTTGTGGTATTTTATGCTGTATTACATCGGTAACATTATCAGTGACGCGCTTTACTTGGTCAAATGTTACTGGTGAGGGTAAGTAAATATTACCCACGCAAAGATGCCTAACCGTCTTCCCATCTTTTAACTTAATTGAAACCCACAAATCCTCATCTGTAGACTCCCACTGCTGTCTGCGAATAGGTTGATGTTTTTTTAGGACAGCTATAAGTATTCCCCCTCCGTCTAGTTTGCTGCTATTTGTAGTATTACGGTCTCGCCGAAATACAACATACCTATTGTCAATTACCTCATGGTCGTACACACTATCCTTAAGCCAAGTCTCAGTCAGCAGTAAAACGTCAGCATTTTGCTTCAGTGCATTGGCCAGTATTACATGAGTTTTGGTCTTGAGACCTCTAACGTTTTGGTATACTAAATTAAAATTACAATCAAGACGGAAGTTCCTGTTTGATAAAGAGACCATCAAATCAAATTAAATTTAGAGAGTCCAAATCATTAATTACAAAACTTTTGGAGTTGATGTTTTTTCTCATGAATATCCTGCCGTTCCGCACCCAGACAAAATCAAACTTCTTTTCCTTAGCTAATTTACGAGCAGCTGCGTGGAGCTGCTTGTTGGCTGCCGTCAGATGTTCACAGACGTAGATTGGCTGTTTGTCTTTGTCAGCTATGCCCAAGTGGGCCGAATTCAGTTTGTCGTTCTGATGAGTCCTGTTGTATGTTTTGACTGCTGCGAGTAGAGAATCACGGACCAATGGGCTTGAAAATTTGACTACTATTGATCTAGGACGGCTGGATTCTTTGTTTACTTTTGCAACTCTGTGATAGTTCTGTACCTTGTGTTCTCGCAGAGTGTGACCAACGGTGCCAGCTAATTTAATTATATGGGTTTTCAGATTTTCTGCCGAGTGTTCGGGAACGCACTGAATTTCTAGATTACTGTCACGTAATTGCTGCTCAAATTGATTAAGTTTGGAGCTTAGATCCACGAGTTGAGTTTTTAGTACGCCTAAGTTCGAACTCAACACCTTATTCTCTAGTTTAAGATCTTCGTAGTCTTTTGTTTTTTGGTTAAGTGCCTCCTGGAGTTGATCGTATCTTTCAGACATATACTGTACACTAGTAGTTAACTCCTGGATTTTAGCTTGAGTGTTAGCACTATCGGCGGCGAAGTCACGACTGATGTCCTTCCGAAGTCGTGTCAAGGCTTCCTCGAGACTGCGATCAAAGTACAGCTGAGAAGGATTAATATCGTTTTCACCCCGTCGATCAATCGACTTGCATTCCGTACACTTCCACGAAGCTTTGTAATTTTTGGACTCCTTGGCAAAATTTTCAGCAGGGATCTCCAAACATTGATAATGATAGGTCGCAGAACACTTTGTACAAGCTTTGATGTCTGTAGTTTTAATTTGCTTCTTGCATTTCTTGCAGACCGACATTTTATGCAACTCCTACAAATATCGGGAAAATTTGCATTAATGGTAACACTCTACAAATGTCAACCTCGATTTTGACGCTGTCAGTTAAGTTTGTTAGCTTTATCTATGGCTTGCAACTTCCGGTATGTTGTCAATTGAGTTGGCAGATAGTTATTTGAAGGATGCAGGTACTTATCATGCACTATTTGAGCTTTTAAAGTGTGAGGGTATAAAAATACGACTTATCTTGAGCTATTATCGCTGATTGTTGGTGAAGATTCT
This sequence comes from Elegia similella, assembly GCA_947532085.1. Taxonomy (NCBI): domain Eukaryota; kingdom Metazoa; phylum Arthropoda; class Insecta; order Lepidoptera; family Pyralidae; genus Elegia; species Elegia similella. The sequence goes on from OX383939.1 coordinate 3,514,084, forward strand.
CTCGGATAACCCGCATGCGGCTTACACAAGGGGTAAACTAAATTTTCAATGCACTTTAGGTAGGAAATTACAAGTATTAACCAAATAAATAAATGAAATACTGTGAGCGCTGTATTCACTGATGAAAGCAGTGAAAATAAATTCAAATGGTATCTTCTCTATCTCTATTATTATAAACAAAAGTCACCGCCGGTAAATAAAGCAAAGCGTTATGCTATATGTTAGTGACCACTTTATAGGATAGCGCTGTGTGGAGGGTTATACTCCGACCCCAAAAACACGTAAATTAAAAAAATTACAATATTGTAACTTTTGCTGCAAAAATGTAACATTTCAGGAAACGAAACGTAACTTATGACTCAAGGACCCTGGCAACACTGCCAGCTCATTGCCTCTTTGAGTTACTGACAAAGACACTGGTCAAGATATTAGTGACCAAAAGGGCTGGCCATTACCGGGCTCAAAGGATCATTGTCATCCAACGTGGCAATGCCAGCTTTTTGGGCAGGTTTCCGCGAGGTGGTTACTTACATTATATAAATTTATATTTTTCATCATCATCATTGTAGCCACTTCAGCCGTAAGAAGTCCACTGCTGAAAGCACTTTTAAGCTTGGGAAGGATAGGAGTTTGTTGGATCTGGGAAGGGAATAAAGATATTAGGATACTGCTCACTCAGATGAATGAAGGAAAAGCTATTAACAGCTCGGGAGAAGAAAAATATATATTTTTTCATCTGATATATATTCCTCGTGAATAGTTATTTTTTCATAACTAATTATGCTGAATACATAGTTGTAAATAAACCTGAGACGCCATCTATGGGATGAGGCGGACAAAAATCGTACGCAATAGGCGTAGGGACCATATAAACCGAAATTGGAATTTTCGGCGCACGCGCCGGACACGATCCTATGCAACCTGTTGCATTTCAAAACCCTTGTTATAGTTCGTGCCAGCCATCAAAGTGGCAATAGTGGCAGGTGGACAAAAGGTGGCTTAATATTTTTTAGACTAGCTCTTGCCCGCGACTGCGTACGCGTGGGTATCGGACCTCAGTTGTATTACATTATCTATTTAACTTACCCTATTTTGCTAATACCTGTTTACCCGCGATACGGGCAAAGGATTTTTTAAAATCAGTTTAGTAGCTTTTTCGTTGCAAACAAGCACACAGACCTTTTCTCTTTATAATATACATTGCAATGAACATATAATCTTCCTCTTGAATCACTATCTATTAAAAAAAAAAACAGCGGCAATCGACTTTGCTGTCATACTTAACAGTTTTCCCGCGCTACAGGTGAAATAATTTATTAAATCAGTTCAGTAGATTTTGAGTTTATCCGTTGCAACACAAACCATTACTCTATTAAGTATAGATCATTCTGATTCCTAGATTTTAATCCATACATATATGTAAGATTCTAGAAATCAACCAAAAGATGAGAAGAGAAACCTCTTGGCAGTTGGATGAGTCTAGAAATCAAACAAAAAGATTCTAGTCGGAGGTTGGTATTCCTCTTATCCATAGATTTTAAAAGAAATGGCGATTCTTTTAACAATTAGTGTTATTTCGAAAATACTTTTTGAAGTGAAAACTTCTTTAGCGGCGTTGTGCACTTCTTGGGATGGGTAAAAACTTTTAAACTCGGGTCATCGCGTGACCCGAGACCGCCACGTCGGCGCGGAGTAGGAGAGGAAGTAATATCCCCCTCTCTTTCTACCGTGCGAAGTTTCCACTTCTGCCGACACTCCCGGAGAGCAAGCCGTTGTTTTTTTTTAACATAATAAGACTACGAATGTGTAATAAGAACACTGTTATAATCCATCCAGGCGTTTGGAAGATACGAGGTAATCAATTTACAAAAATACATAATATGCGATAACCACATAAACCTCTTGGCAGTTGGGTGGGTTAATTAAATAAATAAATAAACATAAATATATACGGACAAATCACACAGATTGAGCTAGCCCCAAAGTAAGTTCGAGACTTGTGTTATGGGATACTAACTCAACGATGCTATATTTTATAACAAATACATATATAGATACACATCCAAGACCCAGGTCAATCTGAAAAAGATCATTTTCCATCTTGACCTGGCCGGGGATCGAACTCCGTGTCGCAGGCTGGCGTGTTGACCGCTGCGCCATGGAGCTAGTCAGTAATTGGAATTTTACCGAAGAGAAACATGCAGATTACCAAAGTAAACATTACTTTACTACACGTACGGAAATGCAAACTGCATTCAAAACTATTCAGTATTTTATTGACTTATTCGCGTACATTTGTATGGGGCCACGTCTTTTAATAACTGAGCCTATCCTGTGTCATGCATGTACGTCTAAATGTTAATCTACCAAGTTTCATTAAATTCATTTAAGTCGTTTAATAGTTATGGCCAAACATACATTGTATACATACAGAAAAAAATCTTAAAATCCTCAGTTTAGTTTTAGTATCATGTATAGAGCTTATCAACACGATATCTCTGAAAACAAACCAACTTACTTCATGTCCAAACAGATTTATTATTAGTATTGATGGCATTATTTCGCACTAGCGTTCGTCGAAGAAGTATTCAGTCGCTGCACAGTTAATTAATCGTACTGCCCCGTGGTACTGCCATTTCCTTGTAGCTACCTACTTTCAATCGCACAAGCAATCTGTCAACCAACAGTTTAATGTAAAATCGTAACTTCGAACCACAACTCTCGCACGTTTGTATTTCGAAGTTCAGTTACGCACTCCAAAAAAATACAACTGCAGGGTTGAATGAAACGGCTCCCTATTTCTTTTTTACCAAAATTTCTGTATGTCGAGCTCCGTCACTTCCTTTACTTATAGGGCCAAAGGCCAACGCACCTTTCTTACGCATGTTCAGGGAACCGTAACGGCCTTGGAAGCACTGCTCTTTAAAATATGTAGATTACATGTTACCTACTTGATGTTACGCTTTTGACGCGTCAAATATAAAATACCATAAATAAATAAAATACGTAGGTATTTTATATTTAACGCGTAGGTACTTAGGTATATAGATTTAATGTTTATTAGATACGCACTTGATGTTACGCTTTTAACGCATCAAATATAAAAAGTCTAGGTATTTATGTAGGTAAGAACTTAAGTACTAATTAACTTGCAGACATAAGCAGGTATTTTATATTTGTAGCGTAACATCAAGTAACATGTACCTAATCTACCTAAGTACTCAGATGGATATCGAAAAGTCTATTTAGGTACCTAATTTGGGGTCTCTTCATTTTAACTTTTGTGGCAAGCATTTATTGAACGAATTCATACCTACTGTAAACACTGTAATACCTACCTACCTACTTACCAAAATGAATCAAATGAGCCTAACTAAACGCGGCAAATCTTACATGACTTGTGCCTATTTCATCTTAACACTCTCCGGGACGTTCTGTCTGTAGACGTAGCTTCTATTCTTATATTTATTGAGTCTGATCCAGTGTATTTGTTTACGGTCTGGCGTATCGTGCTAGTTTTCTTGTTGTATCCAATGGGCCCAAGACAAGCTTAGTGTTTAGTGAGCCGTAATGTTGTATTTTTTTTATAACAACCTGCACCTACATTACGTTATGCAATAAGACACTTAGTAGTACTGTATGTTAACAAGCAAATAGTAAGATGTTAACTAGGTAATACCTGAGACCATCCGAAATCATCGGTTCAATCAATCAAACGCAATTAAATTTTTCATACCTACAATGTAGTATTTCTTTTCTCTGTGCTACTACTAAAGTTTCATTTATCATCTCAAAATCCTCGCAAATTGCCGCTAACGAAAAATAAAAGAATTTGTTCCAATTTCAAAAAATTAAAAAATCAAACTCACCAGTTCAAAAGGCGCTCCAAAAAAACAACAAAACTTTTTCACTTCACGATGTCCACAGAGTAATAATAATTCGTGCGCACAACACTGGCAGGCAGCTGTTCCACGCGGGCTCCCTCGCGTCACTGCCGGAGCACCCGCGGCCGGACGGCTGTCGCGTGCATCGCTGCGCCTGTGGTGCATGATGCATTGAAATTAAATTGTCCGTCAACAATACGTGGAACGCGGAGAAATCTAGGATTATTATAATAGTTTCTGCGTGCGCGTGATTGTGTTGTATGGTAGGCGCATCACGCGTAACATTGAATTTTCAAAAGGCTGCTCCTGTTTTACCTCCACAAGTCCTTAATTAGATTTACTTCTTTGATTGATCCAACCTTTTGATAGTAATTTGATCAATAGTATAAGAACGCATACTATTGTATTGACTAAATTACTATCAAAAGGATGGATCAAAGATCTATGTAAATCTAATAGGCTAGTTTCCTGGGTCGTAATAATAACATAACAATTAGTCCGTCTGTTAGATAATCAAAAAATATTGGACACGTATTTTTCTTTTGTCAAATAAACAATAAACAATTAAGATAAAGCGCGTCAAAGTTCAGGAGTGGGGGCTCGTGACGTCAAAGTCTGCTAAAAATTGTAGCAAACTATGACATCACACGGAACTTCAAAGGGCTGTTTCTTTACCATTTTTTGTTTAATCGTCAAAAGAAAAAATACGTGTCCAGTATTTTTTGAAAATCTAACCGACGGATTAATTATATTTTTTTAGGAAACTAGCCTATTAGGGTGTTCGTGAGCGTTTTTTTGTTGTGAGTGAGGAGTATCTGGAAGTAAAGAACCGGCACCTAACGAATGAGACTCTTCCTTGACCGGTTTTATTGTTTAACTATGTTATTACGACATTTTCGTTATCAAATCTTTTAATTATATGCCTATTTGCAGCTGTATAATAACTTGGTTTATGTGTTGCTAAATATGATAAAACATAGTCTAATCCAGTGCCGCATCTAGCCAATGAAGAGCGCAGTGCAAAAAATTGTATGCAAGGGGACCTCGACAGGAACTTTTTTTTTTAATTCTCAATGTTATTTAGCCGTGTGGTATCCGGCAGAGTAGAATAGGACTACTCCAAGTCTTCCCGTGGATGTCGTAGAAGGCGACTTAGGAAATACAAGCTACTCCACTCATCCATCTCAATATTCTCATCTCCGCTGCATGCAATCACCTTTAATCCGTCACCTTGGTGGCCCAACACTCTAAACCATAAAAACTACCAGTCTTATCACGCTTTTATATATCTTCTCTTTGAGCTTAAGGGGCATACGCGAGTCACAAGTTACCCCAGTCACTTGTCGCCATTTTGCCCAACCAGCGTTAATACGACTATTAAGGTGATACCACTGTAAATAAGGTCGTTCTGAACCTTATTTATCTCGCAAAATACTTAAATTAGGAGTTTCAAATCTAAGTAATATGATTTTTGACTATTTCATCTCTAAAAATTGAAGATGAAAACACGTTTTGATAAAATTTTCTCGATAGAAATATTTTTTGAAAAATGGTCTTCGTTCGCAGAGTTTTTGTTATTGTAGCTCAAATGCGACGAATGAAATAATGATTTTTAGACTAAAAGATAGGTTATTAGTAATTCATCAAAATGTAAATATGAAAATACAATTAACCGGTCTGATTTTATATAAAATAGAAATAACGAATTTGGCGCTTACGTTTTTTTCTTTGAGCGACTCGAGACTATCTCCTATCTCATCATTCACGGGCTAAACCGCCAAGCGCTATCCCTTGCGCGCACTTGATCAGTCCTTTGCCGAGCGAAGGTACCAAACATTTGAGGCCTCACCTTAACGTCCCGGTCTATATTGTCGTCACTTTGCAGAAGGGAACCGAGGTATCGAAAATCGAAGCGGACTGGCAGGGACACACCGTCTAAGGCAACTGGTGTGAAACCAGAGGTACCATCAAAATCCACAAAACCTTGTTGGGTTTTGGTTCTGCTTATTCTGAAGCCGAAGTCCTCTAGCTTCTTCTGCCATTTTACCAGTCTGCTTTGAACCTCGTTTCCATCTTGGCCGATGAGGACAATATTATCGGCAAACAGCATGCACCCCGGTGCTTCCTCCTGAATGTCTGACGTGAAAGCATCCATTACAAGGAGGAGCAGATAGGGGTTTAAAGCCGATCCCTGGTGCAAGCCTACTGCCACACTGAGCTCATCGGTAGTGTCAGCCTCGGATCGGACGCACGCATGTACGAGTACTAGCTCCCCTGTACATAGCTTGTATGAGCTTAAGGTATTTCTCTGGTACTCCCTTCTCTTTTAAACACCACCACAAAACTTTTCGCGGAACCCAAAAGCCAATCGATATTTCTCGCAAAATTGGCGGATTGCAAATATGGCATCCGTCGTCCCACACCCAGACATGAGCTCAAATAAAGTGGTTCTCGAATGACGACCACGTACCGGCCACCCACTGACTTGGTGGTCTGACGGCGTGACTAGGTGGCAGGAAAATGCTGGATGCAGGCCGCTTCCTACCGGTCGTATTGGAATCCTTAGGGGAGGCGTAGGCCTCTCCAGCAGTGGACTTTTTACGGCTGTAATTATGAATGATAATGATGAATGATAATGATGAATGATAATGATGAATGATAATGATGAATGATAATGATGAATGATAATGATGAATGATAATGATGAATGATAATGATGAATGATAATGATGAATGATAATGATGAATGATAATGATGAATGATAATGATGAATGATAATGATGAATGATAATGATGAATGATAATGATGAATGATAATGATGAATTTATGGATGGCCCCTTATTGAGCGTCTGGGACTTTACCGGCATCCAAATAGAGATTTTTACCACTGTTTTTTATTTAAAAGAAAATGTAACTTTTTCAATCTATTTAAAAAAAAAACCGGTTCATAAGTGTTAATAACTGTTACAGCCAATAAGGTTTACATTGGCTTATCTATGTGACAGCTCACGCACACTTGCCTGAGAAATGTACATGCGGATACGAACTGTGTAAACAAACACGTACATAGAAAAAACAAAATCAGTTTTCTAACAACAAAAGTGTAACAGATATAATGGTGACAGAAAACATAATATCTGTTATACTTTTATAAGTGTTAAGAGCAAAACAGGTTTAAAACACACAAATAAGTGTTACAGGAATGATGTAACAGATATAATGTTCAAATTGCTTTATTTGTAAAAAAAACATGTGATATACATAATTTAGATGTTATAAAAATTTGTCCTTAACATGTCTGGCCAAATACACATACAAATATTTGGAATATAATAAATTCCTTAAAAATATAATAAAATCCAGTTAATATTACATGCAAATTTACATAAAATGTCAAATAATGTCAATATCGTCAATAATTAAAGTAAACTAAATGTGACGTCAATAATCAATAATAAAAACTAAGCAAAATGTCAATATATATATTAAATAATAATTACTAATTACTATCGTCCATAAATTCTTGAACATTATAGTAACATTTATCCACAAAAAAAAATTTAAGCCTATTTTTAAACACATTCATCGGCAACTCCTTCATAATATCATAAGGTAAGTTTGTTAAAAACATTTGGTGCCATACAAAATACACTGTCATACATACATTAAGATTGACAATGTGTAACCCTTATGAATATGTATCCTTTACTAGCTGTTGCCCGCGACTTCGTCCGCGGCAATGACTGTTATTATGATTAATTAGATTTTTTTATTAGTATAGATGAATAATTTTCCCCGTTTTCAAAACATTTTTCATTGATGCATCGCTCCCATTCGCCGTAATGTTCTATAGCCTAAAGCCTTCCTCAATAAATGGACTGTCCAACACAAAAAGAATTTTCAAATTTGAACCAGTAGTTCTTGAGATTAGCGCGTTCAAACAAACAAACTCTTCAGCTTTATAATATTAGTATAGGTTATGGTCGCTGTCGAGCGCCGCTGCCGCCCCCAAAAACATGCGCCCTTCTCGCCACGCACATTGCCTAGGTAAACGCGACCATGATTGTATGCATTTACATTGCATAGGTTCGCCAGCTCACAATGGTTTTCCAAAATAAATATTTTACGTAATAACTTTATTTACTGAATTAAATAAGCAGTTTTTGATTCTGTAAAAATGAAATCGCTTCTGATTATACTTCTATGTAGTAAGTACAATTCTGGATTCTTTTTTTAAATAAGTTATTTTTTCATTTGAAAGGATATATGCATCTAGATTGGTCCCATTTACATTGCATCAAAATCGGTTCAGTAGTTGGTTTCAAGTCTGTTTTTAGGGTTCCGTACCTCAACAGGTAAAAAGGAACCCATAAAGGATCACTCGGTTGTCCGTCTGTCGGTCTGTCAAGACCCTTTTTCTCAGGAACGCGTTGAGGTATCAAGCTAAAATTTATATCAAATAATTAGGTCTACTGTCCCTTTGAGCTGTGAAAAAATCAAACTTCTAAGCCAACGTAATCAAAAGATACAGCCGTTTATATACATCATCTGTAAAAATTTCAACTGTCTAGCTATCACGGTTCACGAGATACATCTTGGTGACAGACACACAGAAATTAATAGGGTCCCGTTTTTACCCTTTGGGTACGGAACCCTAAAAAGCAAGTTGACAGTAGAATCAAAAGAACACACTTAAGTAACCTAGACCTTAAGAGATTTTAAGAGAGGTAGGGCTGTTTCAAAGTATACAGTAGCAGTCCGACTGGGGCAGTACCTCCACCCTACAGAAAACCGCAGCCAAATAACACTGCTTTAACAGTGTTGTGTTTCTGCCGGTGAGTAGCGGTCGCCAGTTTTCCAGTGGGGTCGTGATGCTGACAACGGGGGGACTAGCAGCATGATTTTTTTGCCTTTGTGTGGCGCGGGCGGGGCTAGTTGTGGCGGCGGTCAGGGAGACCCGGTGAAACGGCTGACCGCTGGCCGCCCGCAGGCTGAATGGATTCCCGAACCTGGGGATCACTTAATCTCCACCCGAGAGGCTAGGAGGCTGAACCGCCAGAATGTGTAAAATTCCCGCTGCAGTAGTCGTGCCGGGGAAGGAGACCGAAGTGGACCCGACTGCTGCAAACGGAGTGGACCGGGGGCCCTTCCGCCCGCCGCCCCAGCAAACTGCTCTACCCGCGTCTACCGCTGGCAGCCTTATGGTGCAATATTTGTTGTTCTTTTTGTTGTCAGCGTAATAACTCCACTATCTGGCCCATGGATTCTCGCAACTGGTTGATTTTGTAACCAGAATATCAGACGTCGAGAATCATGAGAGTTCCAAGCTGGACCTTTTGCTGACTACGCATCCGGACAATTACACTGTCGCAGGTGAGGCCCCTCTTGGTACCTCGGATCACTGCGTTGTCCGGACTCAAGTGCCCTGCTCGCGGCAAAAACCGGACCAGTCACCCGCACGGTGGCGCCGCGTGTGGCACTACAAGTCAGCAGACTGGGATGGACTGCGTGAATTTTACGCGTCGTACCCGTGGAGGCAGCTCTGTTTTGCATCGGAGAATCCAGAGGCCTGCGCGACAGCCGTCGCAGAGGCAATTCTAGCGGGGATGGAGTGTTACATCCCAAACCCGCTGGTGCCTTTTGGTACTAAGACCGAACCGTGGTTTAATTGACCTTGCAGAGAAGCTAGATCCCGTAAGCAAACTGCATACGAGGCTTGGACCACAGCCCGTGCCAATAAGGACTCTGATGTTTCCGATGCGAGACGGAAGTATAACGCTGCCTCGAGGTTCAGCAAAAAAGCGTCTGCTAGAGCAAAGTTCGATTTCATCGGCAAAGTTGGTGAGCGCCTTGTTAAGTATCCCTCTGGGAGTCGAGCTTTTTGGGCGCTTGCTAAATCTGCCGAGGGAAACTTTTGTCAGTATTCATTGCCACCATTGCAAAAGCCAGATGGCGGTCTGGCCCATAGCGCAAAAGAGAAATCCGATCTCTTAGGCTCTCTATTTGCCTCAAACTCGACCATGGACGATGGAGCTGCTACACCCCCTTCCATTCCTAAGTGACTACTCCATGCCGGAGTATTCCATCACACAGCGGATGGTTCGGCGGGAGTTGCTAGCTCTGGATGTTCACAAGTCGAGCGGGCCGGACGGCATCCCTGCGGTGGTGCTCAAAAAGTGTGCTCCAGAGTTGTGCCCAGTCTTAACGCACCTTTTCGCGCTTTCGTACCGCACTAGGCAAGTCCCATCTTCGTGGAAGACTGCACTCGTGCACCCGGTGCTCAAAAAGGGCGATAGATCAGACCCATCGAATTATAGGCCAATCGCCATTACCTCCCTCCTCTCTAAGGTGATGGAGCGTGTGATAAATACACAGCTCCTGAGATACTTAGAAGAATACGACCTCATTAGCGACCGTCAATATGGCTTCCGTCACGGTCTTTCTACAGGTGATCTTCTATTGTATCTCACTCACCAGTGGGCATCGGCCATCGAGAGTCGAGGTGAGGCATTAGCATTTAGCTTAGATATGGCGAAGGCGTTCGATAGGGTCTGGCACCGGGGTCTTCTTTCGAAGTTGCCGTCATACGGGCTTGCTGAGGGACTCTGCAAATGGATTGCTAGCTATTTGTCCGAAAGAAGCATTAGAGCAGTGGTTGACGGAAGCTGCTCTGATAGCTTAGACATTAAAGCTGGCGTTCCGCAGGGTTCTGTGTTGTCCCCGACACTGTTTCTTCTGCATATCAATGACATGCTGTCCATTGATGGCATTCATTGCTATGCGGATGATAGTACGGGTGACAGGTCTTACACGGGCCGTGCGAACGTCCCTCGCATAGTTGTGGACGAAAGCCGCGTTCGACTTGTGTCCAAAATTGAAAACACATTGACGAAAGTCGCTGATTGGCGCCAAAAAAATCTGGTCAATTTTAACCCCTCGAAGACACAAGTTTGTGCGTTCACCACTAAAAAAACTCTATTTGCTGTAGCTCCACAATTTCAAGGCATCCCTTACCATCTCCAACAGAATTGGAATCCTTGGTGTCGATGTTTCTGCCAGCGTTCAATACTGCAGTCACTTGGAGGACAAGGCCAAGATGGCATCAAAAAAGCTGGGTGTGCTCACACAGGGCACAGGGCTAAGCGGTACTTTACCTCTGGCCAAAGACTGCTACTTTATAAGTCGCAAGTCCGTCCTCACATGGAGTACTGCTGTCACCTCTGGGCAGGTGCACCCAAATATCAGCTGGATCCATTTGACTCAGTCCAAAGACGAGCTGTCAGAATTGTCGACGATCCCAATATTACAAACGGTATCGAGCCACTGAGTCTAAGGAGAGATTTTGCTTCTCTCTGTGTGTTTTATCGTTTGTATAATGGGCTGCTCCGAAGAATTGTTTGAGTTGATGCCTACGGCCACTTTCCATCATCGCACCTCACGCCATCGGCAGGGAATTCATCCCCACACCTTGTATCCTAAATGGCTGCGTACAGTACGCTTTGAAAGGAACTTTATTCCACGTACGCTTAAATTGTGGAACGAACTCCCAGCCATAGTTTTTCCCGAGTGACGACAACATGGGGTTCTTTAAAAAGGGTGTGAAAAGATTTCTTCAGAGTCGGCAACGCGCGAGTGGCACCCCTGGTGTTGCAGGCGTCCATAGGCTACGGTAACCACTTTCCATCAGGTGGGCCGTATGCCCGTTTGCCTACTAAGTAGTATAAAAAAAAAGACCGTAATTATTATAATACTAGCTGTTGCCCGCGACTTCGTCCGCGGCAATTTGAATCGTTTACGCATCGCACGCATCGGATGTCCTCATCTATGAATAATTTTCCCCCGTTTTCAAAACATTTTTTTACTGGGACTTCGCTCCTATTGGTCGCAGCGAGATGTTTTATAGCCTAAAACCTTCCTTAATAAATGGACTACCTAACACAAAAATAATTTTCCAATTTGAACCAGTAGTTCCTGAGATTAGCGCGTTCAAACAAACAAACAAACAAACTCTTCAGCTTTATAATATTAGTATTGATATGTACAGTACATATAATTTGTCCCAGTTAGGGCAAAAGCTAAACTGTACAAAAAAAAATATATTCATGCCGTTTTGTTTCTTGTTAGAAATATACCCGTAGACATCGAAAATGTTGTCTGTGAAGAACTACCCATCTGATCATCGGCTGAGCCGTTCACTTTTAAGAAGGTACAGTTCGCGCCAAATTTTATTGGGGTCTGAAGTTGGTCGCAACTCGCAACACGTGTCATAATAACTAACTTTGAGTTTCAGCGGGGCGTGGAGGTGTTCCCTCAGAATCTTTGTACAAAACATGAAAAATTAAACAAATTGCTGAGAACCGCCTTTGTCTCCCCAAGGATGAAAATAATTTTTAATCGTGTACTTTATTCGCGTAACAAAATTAAAGCCATTCCGCGCGACGCATCAATGTGCCCTACGTCTGTACAGCGCCTGCCGAATCTTCCGATAGCGCCTTTGGCGGGCACTGACACTTCTTTTGTTGGCTGAAGGCATCGCCTTGTCAATGCGCAGACCATTTGGCGGGACAAATTGCTTTGTACCGTACCGGCACACGCGAGCCCTTGCACATCTCATTTCGGACCCGCAATTACATAATTTTGGTGCGAACGGTAGTTTGTATGCGTCGTGGCTTCAATTTTTAAATTTTATTTTTGTAACTTTATACTTTTTTTTTATACTTTATACTGTGTGACCATGGCCATATGTTTCAGTCCTCCCTCTGGTCTACAATTATCAAATCGAAAGATCAAAAATTTGGAAGCCAAAAGGGAACTCTATTTATTTAGCGCGCCGGATGATATTACTAATGCAGACCCTACATCGCAATTGCATTGCGCGACACAAAGCATTGAACCACATGCGCTTTATGTACGAAGAGAGCCCGCACTATGAATTCGGGTACATCATGGGCGAAATCATTGAAAGGTAGATAATATTTTTTAAGCTATCGAAAAAAGTTCAAGTATTATTATTGACTTTTTTTAAAAATAAAATCACTTTTGATATTGATGTGTTTGTGTGAATGAGAGATTTGAATGTACCATAGAACTCTAACTAGTCCTGATAGCAGTCACAAAAGGAAGGTAGATGTATTACCGGCAATTTAACAGATTTATTACTAAAGCCAGGCACTGACGCAACACTGGCAGCTGTGACCAAATCTCCATCACCACCCGCAGTAGCTCCATGCCTGACCAGCAACTCCTGCGACTGCACTGAAGTAGCTGTCCTCAAATTCTTGGCGCTCTGAGTCCTCCCCCTCTGGAATGTCAATTAAATTTTCTATTTCAGTTTGAGTGGCATCAAAATCATTATACATCTCTTGAATTTTTGTCAATCTTAGATTCAATAAATGGAGTTGAAGGCTATTAAGCTCCTTGCAAGGTAATAATGGCTGAACATGAGACTTAAGCAGTGTTAATTTAGACTTATAACTGCTTCTTGATATCCTTAGTTTCTTGAGATCCATTGTAAGTATAAAGTTACACGCTAGCCCTCAAGTGACCTATTTAAAACTAATTAAATAACTGAAGGCTGCCCAAATGAATAAAAAAAATTCAAAATTCAACTAGATTGGAAAACTGGTTGCCTACAATACAGGCAAAGCCTAGTGTAGGAACCGGTGTAAAACTGACCAATGTGAAACACCTGATCTCTTTGCTTTTATTTCTTTTCTGAGTAATTTGGCTCGTAAGACTAATTAAGTATTATAAGCTTGTAAAACAAAGAGAAATAAATAAATATACGGTACGGAACCTTTCGTGCGCGCGCGACTCCGACTGGCACTTGTCCGGTTTTTTAAAGTTCTATATTTACTTGCAGGTACAGAAAGATGATAAGCCATGTCCGCCGGCGTCTCGAATGGAAGAATGTGTTCATCTTCGACTTAATACGGCGCGTGCAGGTCACCCAGTACCTCTATTTCGAGATTTACAACCTCCAGCGGATGATGCATGAGATCGAGCTTAAGTACAAGAATACTATTGAATACAAGGACATTCACAATGAAGTAGATATGGATGAAGTTGCCGCGGTATTCTATTATTATTATTATTACGAGCCGTTAATGTCCCAATGCTGGGCAAAGGCCTCTTTCTCTTTTTTCCATTTTTGTCTGTCTGTGGTTTGTGTTCTCCATTTTTTATTATATTTATTTAGTTCATCGCACCACCTTGTCCTTGGTCGGCCACGTCCCTGTTTGCCGTTGGGCGTCCAGTCTGTGACTTTTTTGACCCAGTGATCATTAGGCATACGAGAAACGTGCCCAGCCCAGTCCCACTTCAATCCAGCTGTTCTTGTTGCCACGTCTACAATTCGTTATTCTATAAATGCTTTTAATCCTTATCCTTACTAATATTATAAATGCGAAAGTGAGTTTGTTTGTTTGTTCGTTCGTTCGTTCGTTCGTTCGTTCGTTCGTTCGTTCGTTCGTTCGTTCGTTCGTTCGTTCGTTCGTTTTTTTTGTTTGTTTGTTTGTTACGCTTTCACGCCGTAACTACTGAACCGATCATTATGAAATTTTGCATACAAGTTCTCTGGAGTACGGAGAAGGACATAGGCTACCTTTTATCCCGGGAAAAAGTACTATTCCCGAGGGATCGACATTGACGCGGGCGGAGCCGCGGGCGAAAGCTAGTAAAATCAATAAAAAACAAAACCTTTCTAACAAAATCGTAGGCTCAGCACTCGAGAGAGTCTGAAAAATTTATATCATCATCATTTCAGCTCTAAATAGTCCACTGCTGGCCAAATCCTCTCTTAAGAATTCTAAGTTCCATGGGAGGATTTTGCCATATTCACCACGCTTGGCAGGCGGGTTCAGCGCAGTTTCTTTGGCTTCTTGTGCTTCCGGCGCTTTTGCCCATCGGAAGCTTTTTTAAGCTGGGGGGGAAGGATAGGAATAAATTGGATTTGAAAAGGAAATAAATAAATATTTACGGACAAATCACACAGATTGAGTTAGCCCCAAAGTAAGTTCGAGACTTGTGTTATGGGATACTAACTCAACGATACTATATTTTATAACAAATACATATATAGATAAACATCCAAGACCCAGGCCAATCTGAAAAAGATCATTTTTCATCTCGACCTGGCCGGGGATCGAACCCGGCCACTCCGTGTCGCAGGCTGGCGTGTTGACCACTGCGCCACGGAGCTATAGCCATATAGTTGGGGAGGTGTAGCCGATGCCATACCTGAACCACCGGACGGCGGACACACAGTTGAATATAACTTTATTTGGTCTGGTTGGAATTCGGTCAGGGGTTAACACCCCTGACCGTAGACCAAATAAATTCATATATGTTTTTAGGTTTAGTATTTTCAATTTTACAATGTTCACGTAATAACCATTATACAAAACATTATATAAATCGACCATATGTATCGTTCACTTGAACAGGGAGATTCAAAATATTTTGATTACGATACCGTAGTCAAGTCCTTTCGAGGACGCGCCAAAATGTCCTCGAGTTGAAAAGTTGTTAAGTCCAAGATCCCAGGACTACTATTTTTGAAAGTATGACCACTCGTAGTATGGAAAAATCGCTCGTTTACGAACGGCTAAATTTCAAAAATAGCATTCTAGAGCGCTTTGAATCCGACATTAAATTATTTTCGCACAGACGAAACCTTAGGTTCTTAGTAGCGTCTCATGTGCTTTGTATACCTGCGTGCTTGTGGAGCTGCCAAGTGACACCTGGGCAGGTACCAGGTGAGAAAGGTAACTAAAAATAAGAGTATTTAACACTCAAAGATTCAAAGATTTATTCAAAAAAATAGGCCTTTTGAGGCTTTTTCACGTAATTCAATTTTTTATGCTTGTTTCAAGCTAGCATCATTTAAAATTTTCTATAGTATTAAGCGCCTATTTAAACCATCCTAAATTCGGCCACTGACGGTGATTGAATTCAGAATAGTTTAATAGGCGCTTTAGATAGGCTGTAATTACATATTTAAAAACAGCTGTAGCCGGTAGCATCTACGTCGAGTCTCTCGACTATTACACACACTCACACTCCGCTGGCTCAGCGACTCGAACCCGAAGTGGATCTTGGCCTCTGATACGAGAGAGCGCCTGACTTTTCTGTTCTGCGCGATGTCCCGCCAGTTAACGGCCTTCATCTCGCGCAGATCAGCTTGTACTGTATCACTCCAGCGATATCGAGGGCGGCCAACCGGGCGTTTACCCGAAACCTTCCCCAAATACGCTGATTTGACGCTCCGATCCTCCAATCGTCCTCGACTATTACAGGAACAATAATTTCGCAGATTTTTATATGTATGTTTTTATTAAAAAAATATTTTCTCGTATGTGCGCATTGGTAAATGAGCTCTGAAAGGGTTTATTTCGCATAATTTGTTTTGGCCTAATATGCTTTGGCATACTTACCGGTTTTGGCATAAAATATTTTGCCATAATATTTCTAAGGCATAATTGGTTTTTGGCATATGGGTAATTTAGGCATAATTATCTTATAGACTAATTTGTTTTGGCATAATATTAATTAGCACAATCTCTATAGGCATACTAACTATAATCTAATAGCATTTGGCCATAACATTTTTAGGATTCATAGAAACAAAATTAAGTTATTTTTAAAAACATATTTAGGCTCATGTTTTTTAATTTTAAAAATACGTTAAAATGGGTTAGAAATACATTCCAGAAAAGTAGGTTATGTGAGAACTGGGAATCGACAGAAATGAGCTTCTACCTAAAAAGTAGGTTAGGTTGGGTTAGAACTGCAACCCCGTCAGAAACGACTTGCTACCAGAAAAGTAGTTAGGTTGGATTAGAACTGGGTCATTGGACGCTAAGCAGGTCTGTCTCACTCCTGTATAGGTATCAAAAACATGCCTACGCGCGGCTACACCTTCGTAGGTGGTGAAATCCGATTAAATCCGGTAGGAACGACGCGCGTTTTGTCATAATGTGATGAGTTTACCGAATTCAACGAACATTGAAGTCGGTGAACACATCACAATTGTAAAAAATTAGTTTCCTGTAGGTAGGTATGCTTCTTCTTCCTTGCCTTATCCCTTTTATTTGGGGTCGGCTCTCCTCGTCCTTAGGCGCCAGGATAATCTTTTATTTATTTTATATATTTATTCATAAACTTACTCCTAATTACAAAATTATGCTATTGCCAAACTGCTAAGCAGTTTAACGGTAAATCATATTTTAACATTATTTTTATTTTGCCTATTTCTACCCTTCACCACAGTTAACTTATAATATTTAAGTTACTTTTAATATTACTAATATTAATAATAATAATAAATGACTTGAAATTGTTTGCACCGAAACGCCCTGACCTGGTGAAGTTACTAAAAATCACACAAGATTTCAGTAATTCCATCAGGATGGAGTTCGGTGTAGATAAGTGTGCGGTTATGCATGTTCAACGGGGGAAAGTTGTAAATTCAACAAATTTGCAACTTTCTGAGATAATGTCTCTCAGGTCTCTTTCGGAGTCAGAAACGTACAAGTATCTTGGTATGTCACAGTCTCTGAGTATTCAGGATGGGGACATCAAACAGGCGGTGAAGGAGCGTTTTTTTTGGCGTCTGACAAAAGTGCTTAAAAGCCTTTTGTCAGGGGGCAATAAGGTGCGCGCATTCAACGCTTGGGTGATGCCCCTCCTCACATACTCCTTTGGCATACTAAGATGGACACAAACTGAGTTAGACGCTCTGGATAGGAGAGTCCGTCAACAGGTCACAATGCATCGCATGCTTCACCCACGCTCATCCGTTATGAGACTGTACATTCCACGTAAGTGTGGAGGTCGTGGCTTTTTAAACGCCAAGACTCTTCATAACCGTGAGGTGTGCAGTCTTAGGGATTACTTCCTTAACAATGAGTGTGGGTTGCACCGCGACATTGTAGTTGTAGATAGGAGACTCACGCCGCTCTCCTTGGCAAACGAGAACTGGCGTAGACCATCCGTGCTGAGCACCGAAGACCGCAAGAACATATGGAAGAGTAAGGAGCTCCACGGGCGGTTCTACCGGGCCTTAACAGGGCCTGATGTAGATCTGCTCGCGTCGGTAAACTGGCTACGGTTCGGCGACCTCTTCGGGGAAACCGAGGGTTTTGTTTGTGCAATTGCTGACGAAGTCATGATGACGAACAATTATAGGAGATATATCCTGAAGGACGGTACGGTCGACATATGTCGGGCATGCCGCCGTCCCGGTGAGTCACTCAGGCATATTATTTCCGGTTGTTCTCATCTGGCCAACGGTGAGTACTTGCACAGACATAACCTTGTAGCCAGAATTATCCATCAGCAACTCGCTCTTCGATATGGTCTTGTGGAATCCGAGGTACCGTACTATAAGTACGCGCCGGCGCCAGTTCTCGAAAATGGTCATGCCACGCTCTACTGGGATCGATCTGTTATTACGGACAGGACTATTGTTGCCAATAAGCCTGATATCGTGTTGACAGATCGATCGACGCGCCAGGCAATGCTCATCGATATCACCATCCCGCATGACGAGAACCTCGTGAAAGCCGAGAAGGACAAGCTCAGCAAGTACCTTGACTTGGCCCACGAGGTGACTGCTATGTGGGATGTGGATTCGACGATCATTGTCCCGATAGTTGTATCTGCAAACGGCCTTATAGCGAAGAGTCTCGACCAACACCTTAAGAGACTCTCGCTGGATGGCTGGATCAAGGGCCAGATACAGAAGGCAGCACTCCTGGACACGTCACGCATAGTCAGGAGGTTTCTTTCTCTGCAGCCTTAACCGCCGGTAGCTTGAGCCCTGCCCCGCTGCTGACGGCACTCTAGGTTTAGGTTTTTATAATGTTTTTATGTTTTGTAATTTATTTTTATATTTTACTTTTATAGTAATATTTTAAAAGCCTAAATCTAAGAAACAAATTAAATAAAGAGAAAATAATAATAATAAAACTTACAAAAAATTTATCCATCCAATATTATCCATGCTATACATAGGTAATTGATAAGAATAAAATTGACACAGCTGTCGAGTTGCTACATATACCTAATGCCAAATGCCGGTAATTATCATCTATCAAAATCATATCAAACATTTACCACTTTGGAAGTTTATCTCGCACAAACCACCCATATCAGAAACCTCACTATCAATTTTAAAGTCCCATCCATACACACGTATGGGTATGATGAAGAAAAAGATAAATATTTTTGAGTTTCAGTATAGTTATATAATACATCCTTACCAGTATAGTTCCCAGTTTCGGAAAAAATTGGCTGTCGTGACTTACGGACGGACAGACAGACATGACGAATCCATAAGGGTTCCATCTATCCTGGGTTGTCCGTGTGTTCAGCTGAGCCCGTTCCATGTCTTTGGATGCGGTTGTCCACCATGTAGCCAAAGGGCGTCCTCTGCCGTTTCTCTTCTCCGGGATCGCCAAGGCCTTCTTTACCGGATGCTCTTCGTCCCTCCTCATCACATGTCCGAACCAGCGCATACGTCTTTCTGACAGCTTATCACCTATGGGCGCGACTTTGAAGGAGCCTGTAGGTAGGTATACATATAAAATAAAAGGTGTTGCGTTCTGATGCGAGCTAAAATACACCGTATCGCTAACTACATTCAGTTGATATTTCATTGAATTCCTTCGCAGTGTGAGACTACTATACGTAAGTACTAGTGCTTATTATGAGTTAAGGTTTCAAAAGAAATGTTGGACCAGAGCGCTCTAGGATCTTACTCTATTATGACTGAAATCCGACATCTCGAATGTGAGTACATTCATAAAATATGGTGAAAAAATTCCAAGCGGGCGGGAATTTTTTCACCATATTTTATTTCATAATTTAATAAGAGTATATCAAAAATAGCATTGTGAATGCAAAATATGTATTAACACTTTAAAATCTCGAATGTTACTTACTCAAAACAAACACGCCACCACACAGACCGAGCGTTGACAGTTTGACACTCCCTGTACGAGAGAGTTCAGGCTCCGGTGACTTGAGCCGGAACGTGTAAGCGCGAGGGTTGATACCAAGGAACAAGACAATAGAGAAATGAAAAAAATACATATGAAATTCATTTGTGTAGCATAGCAAATTATTGTTTTTTTATTTCGGTGAGTTTAGCGACAACGGTTCCTAGGTAATATTTCTAACTTAAGGCGCTGTGCATCAGAAGAATACCGTAAAACGTCTATTTTTTCGTCGCGCAGTTAACCTTATTTTTTATAGAATACTAGCATGGAAAAAAATATGAAGTACAGTTCAAAGATCAAAATAAATGGTTACGTCAAAATATTTTCAAAAAACTATTTAAAACCTAGCAAAATAAAATAGCAAAAAAGCTAGATCCAGAAAAAGTTTCGTCGCGAATTAATTGATATTTTCAGCGATAACTACCAATTTTTTTACGTCTAAAATATGTATAACTAAATATGCTAGATGGATACCTAAAAAAAATACGAAATTTGGTTATAATTATTGAATTATTAAATTAAAAGTGAGAATTAACACGGAAATGGCAGACACGAGTTTGAAATGAGACTAGACACAGGCCAAGCGGTATCAGTTTCAACCGCTACAAACGGTTAAGGGATACAGCGCCTTAACATGTCCACTCTTTTCGCTGAATGTATTTTTCTTTGACACAGACCTCAAAACTTATAACAATCTACCAAGTCGGATTCGCGCACGAAGGGTTTCGTACCATTATCTACACAACATTAGACATTTATATTATAAACTTTTATTTAAGGTGATGCCACTGTAAATAAGGTCGTTCTGAACCTTATTTATCTCGCAAAATACTTAAATTAGGAGTTTCAAATCAAAGTAATATGATTTTTGACTATTTCATCTCCAAAAATTGAAGATGAAAACACGTTTTGATAAAATTTTCTCGATAGAAATATTTTTTGAAAAATGGTCTTCGTTCGCAGAGTTTTTGTTATTGTAGCTCAAATGCGACGAATGAAATAATGATTTTTAGACTAAAAGATAGGTTATTAGTAATTCATCAAAATGTAAATATGAAAATACAAATAACCGGTCTGATTTTATATAAAATAGAAATAACGAATTTGGCGCTTACGTTTTTTTCTTTGAGCGACTCGAGACTATCTCCTATCTCATCATTCACGGGCTAAACCGCCAAGCGCTATCCCTTGCGCGCACTTGATCAGTCGTTTGCCGAGCGAAGGTACCAAACATTTGAGGCCTCGCCTTAATGGTTTCTGATGTTTTCGTGATTGTTACACATTTAAATAAAATCACTTTAATACGGTATTATCGCGTATATTACATTATTTTTACACCTTATGTTTCGAAAACTTTACAGTTTTCATGGTCGCAGATAGACTAAGTTGACATTTGTCTTTGTGTTATAAGAACTATACAAAACTATCGCCTACAATATTTATTGATAAAGTTCCGGATGTACGCAGTATTGGCTCACGGTATCTGAAGGTCTTGCAGTCTTGTGATGAGCTTGAGATTTTATTAAATTGATGACAAGGATCCCAAGCTGGTGGTAACTGCCAACCATCCTCTTTATTGAAATTAGGATGTTTTTTAATTTCAATAGCCTCACGAAGCATTCTTGGAATGTATCTGTTTTCTTTTGCAAGGACTTGAGGATTATCAAAACACATGTAGTGGTTGGGTTTGTCTAAGGCATGTTCACAGACTGCAGACTTGGTTGAGCGTCTATTCTTCATGTCAGCAATATGTTATTTAAGTCTGGTACCGATGCTTCTCTTTGTTTGCCCAATTTATGATAAACCACACTCAATTTTATATACTCCTGCATCTTGTAAGACCTGTAAAATCTAATATCCCATTACAAGATGCAGGAGTATATATATAAAATTGACTGTGAGTGCGGTTTATCATACATTGGGCAAACAAAGAGAAGCATCGGTACCAGAATTAAAGAACATATTGCTGACATGAAGAATAGACGCTCAACCAAGCCAGCAGTCAGTGAACATGCCTTAGACAAACCCAACCACTACATGTGTTTTGATAATCCTCAAGTCCTTGCAAAAGAAAACAGATACATTCCAAGAATGCTTCGTGAGGCTATTGAAATTAAATAACATCCTAATTTCAATAGAGAGGATGGTTGGCAGTTACCACCAGCTTGGGATCCTGTCATAAATTTAATAAAATCTCAAGCTCATCACAAGACTGCAAGACCTTCAGACACCGTGAGCCAATACTGCGTACATCCGGAACGTTATCAATAAATATTGTAGGCGGCGTTTTGTATAGTTCTTATAACACAAAGACAAATGTCAACTTAGTCAACCTGCGACCATGAAAACTGTAAAGTTTTCGAAACATTAGGTGTAAAAATAATGTAATATACGCGATAATATCGTATTAAAGTGATTTTATTTAAATTAAGTAAATACTTTAAATTTTTTTCGTTTGTTGTGTGGGAGCCCCATTATATAGAAATTTTATTTTTTTTATTTTGAAGTGAATTTAGAACTAAATATTCTGTAAATATTTCAAGCGTCTACTTTGTGCTGATATTAAATCGAGCAAGAAACGGTAAAATAATCAATTTTTTGGTTGGAACCCCACTTAAATATTTATTTTATTTGGTATTTAGTAATTGTTGTGGCAATGGCGACATAAATACATAATCTCTGAAAATTTCAACTATCTAGCTATCACGGTTCATGAGATACAGACTCGTGACAGACAGACAGACGGACAGTGGAGCCATAGTACAGGGTATCGTTTTTCCCCTTTGGCTACGGAACCCTAAAAATGGCAGTCTTAGGACTTAGGTGGTGCCGGACAAGCCTCACTCTCATAGTCATCAGCCGGCCTATTTGCTAACTCAGTGACCAACGTTTTGATAGTCACTTCAAAATACATTGCGGGTTTTTGAAGTGACTTTTTTGATTAATATTTGTATAAAACGTAATGTACTTTGAAATGACTATCAAAACGTTGTACACTGAGTTAGCAAATAGGCCGGCAGGACTATCAAATGACAAGCCAACACAAAGCCTGAACAGGGACCTGACGTTTTGGAGCAAGTAACACTTCCCCGCCCCCACCCGCTACAAATTTACTGATGAAAATCTTGTTATTATTCCAGCACATAGCTGCCGAGCAATTACAAATGGAAAGTAAGGCAATAAAGCAAAAACAAAATCTGAAGAGGTTGAAGAAAATGCGGAAGAAGTTTAAGAAGTTACGAGAGGAAAGGCAAAAGTTTGAGACGTTAGGAACCAAGCAGACAATGTGGCCCATCGAGTATGGTTGGGATATTGGTCCGTACTGGTAATTTACTTAAACTTCAAGTTTAATTTCATTACCTCTATAAAATTTTTTTAAAAAAAACTCCAAGTATTTCGTTCAAATTATTTTTCTCTGTATCCTTATCCTTCCTTACTAATATTATAAATGCGAAAGTGAGTTTGTTTATTTGTTTGTTTGTTTGTTACGCTTTCACGCCGTAACTACTGAACCGATTATCATGAAATTTTGCATACAAGTTCTCTGGAGTACGGAGAAGGACATAGGCTACCTTTTATCCCGGGAAAAAGTACTATTCCCGAGGGATCGACATTGACGCGGGCGGAGCCGCAGGCAAAAGCTAGTTTTAAATAAAAATTGCGGTATTTGCCTTGTCCTTGTTTTTTGTCAAATTTCGTAAAACGGGTTTTTGACCTTTTTCTCGGACGGGTCTCCACTGACGCGGAGTGGAGCGGAGAGGAGCTTAGCGGTGCATGAATTGACCAATCATAAAACTCGAAATCAGATTTCTATCAGATCAATTCATTGCATCGCTAAGCTCTTCTCCACTCCACTCCGCATCAGTGAAAACGCGGCCTAAATTTGTCATGTGATAACTGGGCTAGCGCTGAAAATGTAGGTATGCCAATGCCGGATTTAAAGGTCTGGAGGCCTCGGGAAAACAAAGGAGTGGAGATCCTCTGGCCCCATTACTCAAGATGGGGAGTAAATTGCAAGTGCTTATCAGGGCCATTTGAGATTCTGATATTTGACTGATTGCCCGATTGGAGTGAACAAATAAAGATCGATGATTTCTGTTATTCCTTATCCTTACTAATATTATAAATGCGAAAGTGAGTTTATTTGTTTGTTTGTTACACTTTCACATCCGTCCGTAACTATTGAACCGATCATCATGAAATTTTGCATACAAGTTCTCTGGAGTACGGAGAAAGACATAGGCTACCTTTTATCCCTATAAAAGTACTATTCCCGAGGGATCGACATTGACGCGGGCGGAGCCGCGGGCAAAAGCTAGTATTTAATAAAATCATGTCTGTACAAAGTACTGTAGGTAAAGGTAAAAGGCGAAAAAAACATTGAAGGAAAAGATTTTTACTAGTCTGAATTTGATATTTTATTGTCTCCGTTATGGGGGCCCTCTTTTGTGCAGGCCCCGGGGCTTTAGCTCCGGTTGGCTTTCTCTAAATCCGGCCCTGAGGTAAGCATTTTGCCAAAGTATTAGTACTTTTGTTTTTTTGTTATAATAATAATAATAATAACGTTTATTGACATTTCTAGTATCCGAGTTAGTTCGCGCTGTATTCCGGAAACTAGCGTCTGTCTGTAAACAGTGTTAGTAGATTAACAAACAAATAATTTCTATATTATAGATAGGTACGCCGTGTGGTACGTGGTAGAGTAGAATAAGACCACTCCAAGTCTTCCCGTGGATGTCGTAGAATGCGACTTAGGAAATACAAGCTAAACAAAGCTATTAACATCTGAGAGACCTCTCCAACCCGTCTGGCCAGCGTGGAGAGTGTAGGCCAAGTCATCTGGCTGCTCTGGCCAAGTATGGCTCTAGTAGTACAGAGAGGGTCATGCTTCTGCAGTGGAGACTAAAAAGACCTGATAAAGATAGACAGGCAGGTACACGAAGCAAATACATATTTGGATTAATTTGATTATTTATATAAGGCACCATTACTAATTGAACTTATTGTCCAAAATAAGCTCTAGAGAATCATGTGAGTCTAGCAAGGGAATTTAGAAATTTTTAAATTTGAAATTTTCCAATTATTGTTAATTTAATTTTTACTTCCTTTTTAAGTTTATTATATAGGCTGGGAGCAACGGCATCAAAGTGTCTACCAGCGATATTATAGTGTGTAAATAAATAAATAAATACGGACAAATCACACAGATTGAGCTAGCCCCAAGGTAAGTTCGAGACTTGTGTTATGGGATACTAACTCAATGATACTATATTTTATAACAAATACATATATAGATAAACATCCAAGACCCAGGCCAATCTGAAAAAGATCATTTTCCATCTTGGCCTGGCCGGGGAGCGAACCCGGGCACTCCGTGTCGCAGGCTGGCGTGGTAACCACTGCGCCACGGAGCTGTCAAGATATAAACAACTCAATAAGAAGTCAATAGCTGCTATTTGTAAGACTTTTAAAGAGCTACCTTCTATATATTTTTATGGTAAATGGTACCGAACATCGATTAATTCTTTTGTTTGTGACAGGTAAGCTTGATTCTTGAGTAATGAATGAGCGACATAAAATTTGGAACACATATAGTTTTCTAACAGAAAGTACTTCAGCCTTTTCATAAACATTTGAGGTTGGGCTGTGCCGGCGGCAGTATTACCGGCGCCCTGAGCGAGATTTCTACGAGCGCCCTTTCTTATTGGGAAGAAAGGGATGCAATGCGATTGAATCATACTGCCCCGCATCCACTACCCTTGCTTGGTTGTTTGTTTTTCGTGTGTGCAAGTGGCCAACACTGGTGTCAGATTTTTAAAGCTGCCTAAAGTTATCTGATATAGCTTAACGACTGCCATCAATGATGACAGCCGGTACCTTTCTGCCGCATCGGCATAACGGCTTAGCGTGCCTTCCTTGTTTGGTGGGGGCGCCCCTTCCGTATTCAGCGCCCTGGGCGGTCGCCCAAGCGCGCCCTACCCTAACGCCGCTACTGAGGTTGGGTGACGATATCTATACAAATATTATAAAGCTGAAGAGTTTGTTTGTTTGTTTGTTTGTTTGAACCATAGAGATAATATAATCCTGAACGCGCTAATCTCAGGAACTACTGGTTCAAATTGGAAAATTATTTTTGTGTTGGATAGTCCATTTATTGAGGAAGGCTTTAGGCTATAAAACATCACGCTGCGACCAAAAGGAACAAAGCATCAATAAAAAATGTTTATAAACGGGGAAAAAATATTCTTCTATACTAATTAATCATAATAACAGAAATTGCCGCGGACGAAGTCGCGGGCAACAGCTAGTAATATTATAAAGCTGAAGAGTTTTTTTGTTTATTTGATCGCGCTTATCTCATGAACTACTGGTTCAAATTAGAAAATTAATTTTGTGTTGGGTATTCCATTTATTGAGGAAGGCTTTAGGCTATAAAACATCACGTTGTGTGTGACCAATAGGAGCGAAGCATCAATAAAAAATGTTTTGAAAACGGGGGAAAATTATTCATCTATACTAATTAATCATAATAACAGAAATTGCCGCGGATGAAGTCGCGGGCATCAGCCAGTTTTAGATATAGGAAGGAGTACTTTAAGCATCGATCTCTATGCACGCTCAGTGTTTTTGCCGCGTTACCCCAAGTGCTAATGCAGTATCTTTGTACGTTTGCTTCAACAGTTTAAAGTTAGCATTTCTAAGTTTGTGTTCTAACAGTTCTTAGATTTTTGAACACATAGATAAGTTTTCTTTACGTACCGATAGTTTCAAATTTCATTAGTCTAATTTAGATGTGAGTCGACCATTAGACCCAGATATTTAATGTTCTTTTTTTTCCTTTATTTGGCCCTCAAACTTCATTCAGAAGCTTAATTTAGCCAGTGTCTAGTTATTTTTCGAGTGACTCTTGCTTGTATATCAATAAAATGATGGTGTAATTCATTTCGCTGATTTCGATGGAACCCTGGCGACAATTCCCACGAACCCACTGGGTTGGTCATATACGATGCAGTAAGGCGAGCAAACACCAGCCCGCTAAGTAAATCTCACTACAGCCACACCATGACACTTCATTTTAGTTATCACACACATTTTTCATAAACATGGGCATTTATAACACCAAATTACACCGACTTCACATTATAAACTCCACTAAAAACTATTTGCAAAATAATCCAAAACAAAAACCATGCAGTCCGTAGAAATTCCCGCCAAGCATATTTAATGTTATGTACGCTGTCAAGTTTTGTTATTCACATAAACATACATACATACATACATATTATCACGCCTCTTTCCCATGGGGGTAGGCAGAGACTCTTTTGCTTCATCTACATCCATCACTCTTTTCATGCATGCTCGCCGGTTTCGGGTACTCCTTATTTCTCCTTTTGCAAGAACCTTTGCAATTTGGTCACGATACGTTCGTCGAGGCCGGCCCTGACCGACTGTCCCAACCACATGTGCCGTATATATACCTTTCGTAAGTCTATTTTCATCCATCCTCTCTACATGTCCAAACCATCTCAACATTCCTTTCTCAATTTTTGTCACTATGTCGTCTTTCACTCCACACCGATCCCATAAACATGGCTGGGATATTCGGTCTATTCAGTTGCATAAGTATGTGTGGATAGTCAATTCACTAGAGGTGGAAGACTAGCAGCGGTTTTACAAAAACAGATGTACTTGATTTCACTAGTATTGAGTGACAAAAATATTGTCCTCCAGTCAAGAAGTAACTCTGGAGATCTCCGCCAGTGCTGTTACCGTCCAACAAGATTTCCTGTGAAAGGGTAGGACTGTGTCATCGGCAAACATCAAAAGGTCCTTTGCCGGAAGTGACATATTGCAAAGTTCATTTTTAATTTCAGCCACTGGACCAGGCGGACAGTGGCCGGCAGGACGAAATTAGCGACCATATTCTGCGTGAAAAGAAAAACGCATGAAAACTCTAAAACACGCGTTTTCCCAAACATAAGACTAATTTAGATCGTTTGTTTACCCCCGATAACCCCCATATACCAAATTTCAGCGAAATCGTTAGAGCCGTTTCCGAGATATAAGAAATAAATTTATATACATATAAATATATAAATAAATATACAAGAATTGCTCGTTTAAAGATATAAGATTTAGTGCTACACATAGATAACGATTTCACCTAACAATACTCCCTTGCTTGGTAGGCGGGTTGGCGAGGTTTCTCTGACTTTTTGCTTAAAATAAAATAGTAAATAGTATTTCTGACTGTTGCTTATCTGAAGTATTTTAAGCTGGGGAAGGATAGGAATTTGGAAGGGAAGGGAATGAAGGTATTGGGATACTATTCACTCGGATGAATGAGGGAAAAGCAAGTAGCAGCGCGCGCACCCGATGTCATACCTGCAACCACCGGATAGGCAGTTAAGGATGACTCCCCTGACCTTTACTATACTTAAACAGTCTTATTATAAAACGAGGACTAACTTTAATACCTGGTTTAAACCATTATCCGACGAAAATGAGATGTCACTTATCACTTAGACTTTAGTCAACTGTCATTGTCAATATGTTTTAGACGGATAATGGTTTAAGCCAGGTACTAAAGTTAGTCCACGTTTTATAATAAGACTGAAATTGTTTTTAAAAATAGCATTACAATGCTCTGTATACTATACAAATTGAAAACATGTGATGAAAAATAACTCGGCCACAGGTAGGATTCGAACACACGTCCCTTAAGGCGAGGCCTCAAATGTTTGGTACCTTCGCTCGGCAAAGGACTGATCAAGTGCGCGCAAGGGATAGCGCTTGGCGGTTTAGCCCGTGAATGATGAGATAGGAGATAGTCTCGAGTCGCTCAAAGAAAAAAACGTAAGCGCCAAATTCGTTATTTCTATTTTATATAAAATCAGACCGGTTAATTGTATTTTCATATTTACATTTTTAAGAATTACTAATAACCTATCTTTTAGTCTAAAAATCATTATTTCATTCGTCGCATTTGAGCTACAATAACAAAAACTCTGCGAACGAAGACCATTTTTCAAAAAATATTTCTATCGAGAAAATTTTATCAAAACGTGTTTTCATCTTCAATTTTTGGAGATGAAATTTTAAAATATCATATTACTTAGATTTGAAACTCCTAATTTAAGTATTTTGCGAGATAAATAAGGTTCAGAACGACCTTATTTACAGTGGTATCACCTTAAGGGTACGCTAGTCAGGTGTTTCGCCATACAAATTCTGTAGGGTGATGACTCCGTTGTTCGGTATCGATTTGTCTTGTCGTTATCTTTGCGTGTATGGAATCATAATTGTCAAATGATAAGTACTTTAAAAGTTATGAGTCTCAAAACATTCCGCTTCAAAACTTAATTTTATTAAATACCGGAAGGAGTATAAAATCTCTAAAGAGTTCTTGGCGGGAATTTCGACGGAGAGCACGGCTTGTGTTTTGGATTGTTTTGTAAATTGTTTCTAGTGGACTTTATAATGTGAAATCGGTGTAATTTGGTGTTATAAATGCCCATGTTTATGAACAATGTATGGAATAACCGAAATAAACTGTCACGGTGCGGCTGTAGTGAGATTTACTTAGCGGGCTGGTGGACCGCCTCGCCTCGTTGCGTCTGTGATCAAGCCAGTGGATTCGTGGGAATTGTCGCCAGGGGCTCCGTAGAGTCAATGAAATGAACTACACCATCGTTTCATTGATAACAAGACTTAGAAAAAAGCGCGGGAAAACTCATTTATACTTGATACTGGCTAAATACGTAACGCGTGAAAGCCATAAATAAATAAAAAAAAAAAAAAAAAATCTCTAAAACAAAATACGTACAAGAATAGTATGGTTATTAAAAAAATTAAATAACTGCACTTGTCTAATCACATCACATATTACCCCGTATATACGCATTTCATTAATAATATACTAAGCTTTGTAATGCTATTTAAAAACAATTTAGTAAGTAAATAAAAAGCTTTCTTCAATTTAATGAACTTTCTATTCATCGAATATGAATGAAGTAGAATACCACACTACTAAATAGTTGGTAGTATTGAAGAAGTACGCATGCTTTATTATACAGTTTTCTCAGTTGCATTTCAACCTGCGATGCAACAGGGCCGCATCCACGGGATCGGGGGTGTAGTTTTATTAAAATCCAGTAATTAGGAAAAATAGGCAAAGTAATAACACTTCAGAGGATTGATAATACCGAAGCACACGCGGATCAATTCGCGGGAAACCGCTAGTAGATCATACAAGAGGCTGCGTCGCCACTGGCCAAGTTCTATTAAGGTGCCGACAACTTGTGGTGGTCGACAGCTGTATACCTCTCTATTGTTAACTTATAGCTTCCGTAGCCACCAATAGAACATCATTTGATTTTGAACTCTAATACATTCACTATTGGTTTCATTTTGACATTCAATCATCATCACGTCCTTTTATCCCATTCTCCCGGTTTTATACAATTATATTTAAGTAAGTGAGTTTGTGTCATAATCGCGAATTTATTAGGGTCCCATTGATAAAACTAGTTTACGTTCACCTGGTTACTAAAACGACTAGAAAAAAAAAGACTCGCGCACGAAGGGTATCGTACCATCCTTACTAATATTACAAATGCGAAAGTGAGTTTGTTTGTTTATTTGTTTGTTTGTTACGCTTTCACGCCGTAACTACTGAACCGATCATCATGAAATTTTGCATACAAGTTCTCTGGAGTGCGGAGAAGGACATAGCTTTTATCCCGGGAAAAAGTACTATTCCCGAGGGATCGACATTGACGCGGGCGGAGCCGCGGGCGAATGCTAGTTTTCTATAAAAACGGCATAAAAATCATGCCTGTTGTATAGGAGCCCTCCTTAAATATTAATTTAATTCTTAATGTGAAGAATATTTCAGGCGTCTACTTCTTGCCGATATCAATTGAAGAAAATAAACGACCATATACCTAAATGACGTCTGTTATATGGGAGGCCCCCTAAAATATAATTTGTTACTTAATTATTTATTTTTAAAGTGAATATATAACTAAATATTCCGTGAATAGTTCAGGCGTCTAGCTACCTGTTGCCGTTACAATATCGAGGAAAAAACACGTTTCTTGTATAGGAGCCCCCTTAAATATTTATTTTATTCTGTTAAGATGGTACTGCACGAAATTGTGAAAATTGACGTGTTTTTAAATCACTAGTACTATGCGCTGGATAAATTAAATACATCAAAAGTATTTGTATAATTTAGGTCGGTCTTTGCACAAGATCGCCCCCTTGTTGGAATTTGAAACAGATACTTAATACAGTTAAAAATGATATATTTAAGGTATGATATCTAAAAGCATTTTTCTTTCTACGTTGATTTTTACATTTTTCGTTCGCGCATAGCTTCTATCGTGGCGTATAGGCGTGGAGACCGAATCCAGAAATTCCGTGTAAAGAAAAAACTTAACACCCTCCATTCCGACCGGCGGCACAGCGGCGATACTTTGACTTGGGTGTCGCGACAGGCACAGTCTTGACGGAGTTACTGTTAGAGTGTTACAGTAACGGAGTTACTGTTACAGTGAGTTAAGTTACCTTAAGTTTAACTTAAGTTAAATTACTAAGTTACAGTTACTGTTACAGTAAGTTAACAGTGAGTTACAGTAACGGAGTTACTGCATAAATAAAATAAATAAATAATTATAATTGCATAAGTTGATAAAAATGCTATGCAATAGCTTTACCGCGGCAGTCACCGAGAGCCACACGTCTTTTTTTTAGTATTTTTTGTTATAGCGGCAACAGAAATACATTATCTGTGAATATTTCAACTGTCTTACTATCGCGGTTCATGAGATACAGCCTGGTGACAGCTGGTCAGACAGACAGACGGACACCCGCTTTTACCTTTTGGATACGGAACCCTAAAAACAGTAAACTCGTTTCAGATGTCCATTTTGATCAAAATGTCGTCAATTTTCTATTCTTTTTCTAACTTTTTATAAATTTTATAATGCGTAAATCAAGCTTACTTTGTCCGTAAATACATGCAAAATTTCAATTCCAACTTCTTGGAAGATATAAATCGATAAAAGCCGGTTGCATGCAAGAAAAAATGTCACGACGTTCAGTGTGCAAGCGGGAGCGCGTTACAAGTGACAGAGAGGCACGATCGGCCTAAGCGTTCGGCTTGTGCATCTATCTCTTCCACAGTTATCACCTAAAATTATCGCCCTTAAATCCACTTTACAGACAAACAATTTTTTTGTTATACTTGGTTTTTGCTATTATATTTAGTGATTAAGGATACTTACATGGTGAAATTTTTATCGTTTTGGACCCTTAAAGGGGTGACTCAGACCATCAAAATGAACAACTTTTCCTATGGGAACAATGCTGGGAACTCAAAAAAGAAAATCGACATTACTATACAAAGTGGCCGTGCGGCGGAACTCTTTTGTATGGAAATGACGAAATTTTGTTTTAGTTCCCAGCATTGGTCCCATAGAAAAAGTCGTTTATATTGATGGTCTTAGTCACTCCTTTATGGATCCAAAACGATCAAAATTTCAACATGTATATTTTTTAAAAAAACTAGCTTCGATGTACTTACATGACTTTATGTCTCGAGTTATTTTCAGCGAGCACTTTAATTTGATATCCATATTGTCGGAGTGCATCAAAAATAGCTAGTCCGCCATCTTGGGTGTCCCGCCATGTTGGATGTAGAATAACGTCACACAGCTAACCATGCATTGTCATCCAAACTAAACGAGTGTACAAAATTTCACCTCAATCGGTGGAAGATCTGCTTCAAAATTGAGTTGCAAGATACCACCCGAACACACATAAATACGTTGGACGCTAAATAAAAGCCGGTAAAAATAGTACCAGAGTGACCGAGTTCTGTTCGAAAACGTTCCCCAGGGATGAGACCTAGCAAGATAAATTTTTCGCCCCAGAACCACAACAAATCCCTGTAATTTCTTCTGTGATTATTGTATTTCTTCTGGGGATTTCTTGGCGTGAATTTAAGCAAAATAGACGGTTTTTCTTTTGGATTGTTTTGTAAATTGTTTCTAGTGGACTTTATAATGTGAAATTGGTGTAATTTGGAATAACTAAAATAAACTGTCATGGTGCGGCTGTATCTAGGCATTCTATTTAGCGAGCTGGTGGTTGTCCGCCTCGCCACATCCGTCGTCAATAATGAAGCCATCTAGGAATTCTTAGATGTATCGTTGAAGCCAGTGGATTCGTGGGAATCGTCACTAATGGCTTAACAAAAGCTCAAAGGGAAACACCAAAATTAACTACACCATCCATCATTTAGTTTATATATTTTTTTTTATGATATAGGACGGCAAACCGAGCAAGCGAGTCACCTGATGGTAAGCGACCAGCGCTGAACATGGACAACTGCAACACCAGGGTGTAACAGGAGCGTTGCCGACCTTTCAAGGAGTTGGGGAAAGGACATGGGGGGAGGAAATGGGGGAAGGATGGGCCTCCGGCTCTCTCACTCACCGAACGAAGCTTATATACTGGATACTGGCTAAATACGTGACGCGTGAAAGCCATAAATAAAAATAAAAAAAGTGTTGTGTCGTGTCAATGTCAAAATTTCAAAACAAATCTTATAATTCAAATATGTCAGGTGTGTGTACAGAAATTATAGACGATATCGAAGATTTAATATCTTCGCAAGATATCACTCCGAAAGAGAGATACGCAAGCCGCAAGAATGTGAGCGTCAGGTCCAAGAGGCGGGAGCAGTCGGAGCCGGTCGATAAAGTTATACTCGAGAGTGTAGTGCCAGGTAGATAACCTCTAAATAGCATTATGTTGCATTTTAAACTATATTTCTTGTAATTTTCAGTATAATTGTGTAGTTTTTATATTAAGCAACACAATTAACTTTGTTTCTCGATACTTAAATTGTAAAAAGAACAGTATATTTGAGGTTATAAATTGGACCTATCAAATAACATTTAATTACCTAATTAGGATTACAATATATCCACTGTTATCTAATGTTTCTTGTTATACTTCCATTATATGACTGGAATATGTATATTTGTATTCGCATTCGCATAAGCGAATGATTCGCATCATTTTAGAAATTCGCATCAACATTAGCATACGCATCGAACGAAGTGAATGTTTTGCAAATGCGAATCTGTGTTGCTCGAAAATATTTAAGCGCTCCAGCAGCCCGGGTTCCGAGTGAGAAATTATTTAGTGCAGCCGGGCTCATCTATGAGCCACTCAGAAATCCCATAGGAGAAAAGGCTGCCAATTACTTTTCATTAAATATAATTTGTTGTACCTTCACCAGTATTTGTTGGGAACTCCGTCCTTTAAGCTGTGGACCAATATGTCTACTTGGGTCAATTGATCCAGGTTGGCAGTTCCAGCTTCGAGGACGAGGTGTTTCGACGAATCCGACTCAGTTGGGCAGCGTTTGGGAAGCTCTGCCATGTCTTCTCGTCCAAAATACCTCAGTGCCTAAAGACGAAAGTCTATAATCAATGTGTGTTACCAGTGATGACTTACGGGTCCGAGACATGGTCCCTTACTATGGGCCTCATAAGAAAGCTCAAGGTCGCTCAAAGAGCTATGGAGAGGGCTATGCTCGGTGTTTCGAGATCGAATCAGAAATGAGGAGATCCGTAGGAGAACAAAGGTCGCCGACATAGCTCAGCGGATTAGCGCTTTGAAGTGGCAGTGGGCGGGGCACATAGCGCGCAGATCCGATGGCCGAAGGGGCAAAAAGGTTCTCGAAAGGCGACCACGTACCGGCAAGCGCAGCGTCGGACACCCACCGACCAGATGGTTGGACGACCTGACTAAGGTCGCAGGAAGACACTGGATGCATTCCGCTTCCAACAGGTCGCATTGGAAATCCTTGGGGGAGGCCTATGTCCAGCAGTGGACTTCTTGCGGCTGATATGATGATGATGAAATATAATTTGCCTGTGTTAAAATTTAAATACTAAAGATTGTTATAATTTCATATGTTTACCTACCAACTAACTGTACCTTTATTACTATTAATATGTGTGATTACATACTTATCTTTTGTATTATTTGTTATTTTAATGATTTACCAGAATATTCGCATTCGCATTCGCACATTCGCATGACCAATATTCGCATTTGCATTTGCGAATGTCGAAAATATGATATTCGTAACATCCCTGATGTATACACAGTTCTTACACACACGAAATACAAAACAAGCAACCTGTTTAATAATATCTTTTCCAGGCACTCAAACAATTTACGTGAAGACATGGGGATGTGCGCACAATAACTCTGACTCGGAGTACATGGCTGGGTTGCTGGCAGCACAAGGCTACAAACTCACAGATAACAAGTTTGATGCCCAGCTGTGGTTGCTTAACTCCTGCACGGTGAAGAGCCCAGCTGAAGATCACTTTAAGTAAGCCTAATAATAACCCTAATATAAATAAATAAATATAAATAAATATAGGTATACGGACAAATCACACAGATTGAGCTAGCCCCAAAGTAAGTTCAAGACTTGTGTTATGGGATACTAACTCAATGATACTATATTTTATGTCAAATACATATATAGATACACATCCAAGACCCAGGCCAATCTGAAAAAGATCATTTTCCATCTTGACCTGGCCGGGGATCGAACCCGGTCACTCCGTGTCGCAGGCAGGCGTGTTGACCGCTGCGCCACGGAGCTAGTCATTATATTCAATCCTAGTCCTAATATTCAAGATATTTTAAACACATTGGTTGTCTGTAAAGTCGGTTCATGGATGATAATTTTCCACCATTATGAAGGAGAGATAAATGCGTCACAAGCGGATTAGGTTGATTGTGCCTCTCTTTAAAAAAAACATGAGCAGACCTTGAATTTTCTCAAAAAATATCTACATGCCATTTAGAATCAAATGACACCTCAATGATAATTTTCGGAAAATACAAAATGTTTTGACCTAAAAAAGCATGTGCTTTGTTGTCAACAACAAAATTATTTCATTATTATGTCAGTTAATTAATTTTATAGTTTTTGTTTTTCATGTGTGTAAGTGGCCAACACTGGTTTTAGATTTTACAAGCTGCCTAATGGCATCTGACATAGCTTAACAACTGCCATCAAAGATGACAGCCAGGATCAATGGCATAATGTGCCTTCCGAAGAACGGAGAAGCTTGAGATATTTTTATGCCACTTGCGGTCACCCATCACAGTGGGGACTGCGCCTAGGGTTGCTTCATATGCGTAAGCGCTTTTCATCATCATCATCATTTCGAGTAGGAGTCATGGTCAATCGACCATGCACACCCAACGCTTTTACTGCTCATGACCGCCACCGGGATTCTAAACAAAAGGTCAACAGCATCAAGTTCTACTCCACTGCTAACTAATCATTGATTGATATTCCTGTAAAGGTTCCACTTTGGATTATTAATATATTCCTATCTAACGAATAAATGTTTATCCCAAGAAAAAACTTTATCCTTACTAATATTATAAATGCGAAAGTGAGTTTGTTTGTTTATTTGTTTGTTTGTTTGTTTGTTTGTTTGTTACGCTTTCACGCCGTAACTACTGAACCAATCATTATGAAATTTTGTATACAAGTTCTCTGGAGTACGGAGAAGGACATAGGCTACCTTTTATCCCGGGAAAAGTACTATTCCCGAGGGATCGACATTAACGCGGGCGGAGCCGCGGGCGAAAGCTAGTTCAATATAAAACATAAAAATAAATTAAAACGATTTGATTTTTTAAAATAAAATTACTTTAATACGGTATTATCGCGTATATTACATTATTTTTACACCTAACTACGTACATCTGGAACATTATCAATAAATATTGTAGGCGGTAGTTTTGTATAGTTCTTATAACACAAAGACAAATGTCAACTTAGTCTACCTGCGACCATGAAAACTGCAAAGTTTTCGAAACGTTAGGTGTAAGAATAAAGTAATATACGCGATAATACCGTATTTAAGTGATTTTATTTAAATGTGTAACAATCGCGAAAACATCAGAAACCATTATTTTGATTTGTTTTTTTTTTTTCTATTTTGCAGAAATGAGATCGAGCTGGGCCAAAGCCGCGGCATCCATGTCGTGGTCGCGGGCTGCGTGCCGCAAGGAGCTCCTAGGAGTGGGTACCTGCAAGGCCTCAGTGTTGTAGGGGTTCAGCAAATAGACAGGATTGTTGAGATTGTTGAAGAGACACTTAAAGGTAAGATTTATGTGTTGTTTCTTCCTCTTCTTATTCAATTCAATTCATTTATTTCGCATAAGTGCTTTTACACCCAGCATGCAAAAGTAAAATAAAAACTAAGTAGGTACAATCAAAATAATTGTCACACTGATTTTAAGATATAACATGAAATCAACTATGGCAATACGATATTATAAAAACAAAATGAAAGTATGTCGATACGCATTTGTTTCTTAACATTTGAATTAAACTAAATACTGTATATAAAACTAAATTTAATTGTGTTATATTAAATTGTGTATGTCATGATATTAAATTAAAATAAAAGTAAAAGTAAAGTAAATTTTTGATAAGCTGATTCATATCTAAAGCATCTGTTTCTAATGTACTGGGTGGCGCAAAAGTAAAGACCCTATTTGGTTCAGCTATAACATTTTTTCTAAATTAGAAAACTAGATTTAGGTTTTCTTAAATGTATATTTGTGCCATTAAATTTCGTACCATTAGGATTTAAAGATGATGTCTTTTAAATGGTGACCTCCAGAGTTGATACACATTTGAGCCCTATTTATGACATTTTGCATAACTTGCCGTAACACTTCCTGCGATATGTTCGTTATTTCTTGACGAATGTTTTCTTTTAGAGCTGCGAGAGTCTGTGGCTTGTTCACATACACCCGAGATTTCAAAAAACCCCAAAGAAAGAAGTCTGGACTGGTCAGATCGGGTGATCTTGCAGGCCAAGGCAAATCGCCAAAACGAAATTCACGTTGTGTTCTTATCACTGATGAATTATTCCGTAAGAACATTGACACAATTATTCCACGTTCTTGGGGAGTAAAACGGTCCATGTTTATTTTCAGTGTATTTTACATTTGTTCACTACACAATTTTCAAAAACAGAATGACAGAAAATGTCATATAAAAAAAATAAAAGTATTTTCTTTAGTGCCAGTACTTTTGCGCCACCCAGTATAATCATTGATAAGAGATGAACATCTGATAGTAACAAAACCTTTACTGTTTGTCGCCTTATCGCCTATTCCTTTGATAACTCCCCTGCATTTCTTTCTCGGTAACCTTAAGAGCTGAGCTGCGTGCTCACTCATAAGATTGGCCTGTGATCCTTGGTCTAAGAGACAACGCATGATATGGTATGACCCATCGGATGCTTGGACCTTGACCAGGGCCGTTGGCAACAAAACTTCAAAGACATCGTCCTGAATTGACACGTGGGAACTTGCTTGAATTATTTTTCCTGGCTTCCCATGTGCGTCAGCGGCGCTGTTTCCGCGCCCACTTGTCCCCGCGCTCCCCCTAGTAACTTGAGGATCAGAGGTGACCGCTTGCGCAAATGCTTCGTGTAATAAACGATTATGACTCTTATTGCATTCGCGACATACCTTGTCTGATATACATGCTTTTCCTTGATGATCAAATAAGCAATTAGGACATAGATTTAACTTGTTAATGGTTTTCAACCTATAGGAAGGAGTCATTTCTAAGCAAAAATAAATTCCATGTTCATTACTATAGCACAACGAACATTTGTATTTTGATGACGCTACTTTATTGGTATGAGGTAACTTTGCAGTCGGCTTACTACTTGTAAATGAATTTTTATAATAATTAGGTAAATTAGATTTTTGATTTTGATTATTATTAGCCTGATTTTTATTTGATAGTTGCACTTTTGGAGCAGCAAGATTGCTATCTTGTTTCCTGCGAGCTGACTCCAGCGTTGTAAACTTGATTTTAAGAAAACGTAAAAATTCCTTTAAATTTGGTAGCTCCCGGGGATTCTCTATAATCGGTATAAGATTGGGTGTCTAATTTTTGACTGAGTAAATAAACTATTATTGGGTCCCAGGAGCTGACATCTACTCCTAAATTTTTTATCGCGTTGAGACATTCTTGTGTAGTGTCGTGCATACGTTTAATAAGGTTGACTGATTGCTGCTGAAATACAGGGAGATTGGTTAAGGTATGCATATGAGAGGTAAAGAAAGCCTAAGGTTATTATATCTCTGATTTAGTAAGTGCCAACAAGTTTGATAATTTTCGGAACTAATTTTTAAATGTGAAATTAATTTTTCCGCATCTCCTTTTACCTTGGATTTCAAATATTGCATTTTCTGCGCATTGGACATGGCATTGTTATTATGGATTGTTTCATTAAATAAATCTTTAAAGGAAATCCAAGAATGATACGATCCACTGAAATCTGGAATCTCTAAAACGGGAACGGTTTTCTCTTTATAGGCTACAGACCACATCTTTTGATTAATGGTCTTTTTCACGTTTTGGTACTTACGTTCGTATGTAGAAAATGTATTCTCATACTCCATATTAGACCCGTCGAGTTGACTGTCTAAATCCCAGTGTAGCGAGTCGATTGCTGTCCAGCGAGCTTGGACAGTTTTAAGGATATCTTCAAACTCCCACTTTTCACTGATGGACTCCAAATCAATACCTACGATAGTACGGTGGAACGCCTTAAAATTACTGCTTTGCTTACGCAACATCTCCTCCGTCTTACTTGCTGACGCTGATGAGGTTGTCTGGACCTTGCTGCCCGATACGTGCTTGGAATCGCTAGGATTTAGTTGAAACACAGGCGGTTTAATAAGGGGTGACTGGGGTCTCTCCTCAGTCAAAGCTTGATAGTTTTGAATATGAGCTCTAATATTACCATACCTTTCTTTTACTCTCTCCATGTCCGACTCCAAATATTCTCTAACGCTATGATCTACTTCTAATGCTGCTAATTTCTGGTAGTTGGACTCGTATTCGAACCAATACGAGTCCAGAAGATCCAACTTCTTCTTGATGTAGTCGGAAGTTTTTCTGCTGGCACCATCTTTCTTAAAGTTGGTATATGTCGTCTCAATTGCTGTTGAGATCTGCTGTTGGGTCGCGATGAGGTCATTGGCTGAAGACATCGTTGAAGCAAGTAAAAGGACTGATCTTACTTGAATAACTGCTTACTGCTGATGAGGTCATTGGCTGAAGACATCGTTGAAGCAAGTAAAAGGACTGATCTTACTTGAATAACTGCTTACTGCTGATGATAGGCTGTATCTTACTCTCCTAGTTCGATACGCATGACTGCTAGAACCACTGCAATCCTTGATGTCACAGAGGGCACTGATAGTCACTTACTATGTCTCTTGATAGCACAGTAAATGTCACTGATAGCTTCTGCTAGTGGACTGTATAATTGGTCTAATTGGTCGGCAAACGGAACCACGGCCACGAGGCGTAAAGATTAAACACGTGGAGTAATGATCCCGCCTGTATACCGTAGGCCGAAGGACCATGTTCGGATTACGACCGAAGTAAAGAGTTCTGGTTAAATGAATGTCACTGATAAACTGATAACACCGAAATATATTGAATTTTAACTATAAAATAAATTGATGAGAACTGAATGATATATGAGTCGCGTGGCACTCTTGCTGGCCGTAGGTAGCGAACTAAAGTAATAATGGAAAATGTATAAACTATCAATTTTGCCGACTTAGCATAAGGTGTACGTTGCTTGCTCGTACAAAATTTAATTGTTCAAATTATCAAGATAGGAACTCATTAATATTAGCTTATATTAGTGTAGAACTTCCTGCAGATTTATAATACCTTCTAGCTTTTGCCCGCGACTTCATCCGCGTAGAAGTCGAAAATGGTTCCAATAGAAGTAGATTGGACCAAGGAATCTCATTGTCCCATACAAACTTTGCCTCCCCTTTTCACCTCCATAGCGGCGAGCTCCGTGGCGCAGTGGTCAACACGCCAGCCTGCGACACGAGGGTGGCTGAGTTCGATCCCCAGTCAGGTCATGATGGAAAATGATCGTTTTCAGATTGGCCTGGGTCTTAGATGGTTATTTATATATGTATTTGTTATAAAATATAGTATCATTGTGTTAGTATTCCATAACACAAGTCTCGAACTTACTTTGGGGCTAGCTCTATCTGTGTGATTTGTCCGTATATATTTATCTCACTCCCCGTGCCGGTATAGAAAACTTACCTACGCACGACGACCACTTCGAAGCGGTAAACCAAGCAAATCCATTAGGAACGAGACGCGTATGGTCGCAAGTGTGCACCGATTTCATTGAATTATGAATTGTTTGTTTAGAGCTATAAGACAAAATTGGCTTGCAATCTATTCTGTACCTATCTAACCGAAAAGGTGCTGACGTGAGCTAAATTACACCGAATTGCTAACTACATATTATCGCGATATTTTGTATTGAAAATGAATAGGACTATTCACACGTACTACATTTTGCAGTCGTTATCGACTGCGTGTATGATACTGACTATTACCGACCGACATCGCAACCACAACGCAACCACGCGAACTAGTGGCCGACTTCATCGCAAACACAACGTTGCGTAGACGCAACGACAGTAAGCGCACGCCGCCCGCGCTCGTTCCCTCCCCCGGTTCATTCATTCTGCGTTCGACTGATGACGTAACCACATCGCAACTAACGGCGGCAACGCAACCACATTGACATTTTATCAATACCACAACCACGCGTAACCGCTGCTTGACCGCATTTTGTCGCTGCGACGTGGTGTGGTTGTGGTACGTGTGAATTAAGAAGCCGGCGAACAGGTAATTTCCCATACAAAAGTAATACCAAAATAATTTTCAATTCAAGAATATTTCAACATATATATGATGTTATTCGGATTAAGACAGTATTTATCTAAAGTCCCATTCATTTTTTTTATTTTAAAATATTCACCTACTTCAAAATATAGGCGATTACATTTCGTACATTTTTAGGACAATAACGACGTATTTTCCGCCTATTTGTTTTGTATTACAAATTCAGTCAATCATAATGTAATTATAATAGAACCACAGGTTATATTGTCTAGTT
Organism: Elegia similella; assembly: GCA_947532085.1. Taxonomy (NCBI): domain Eukaryota; kingdom Metazoa; phylum Arthropoda; class Insecta; order Lepidoptera; family Pyralidae; genus Elegia; species Elegia similella. The sequence continues at coordinate 3,556,071 of OX383939.1, forward strand.
GTACATTGCTATATAGAAAAAGAAATATACCTAATAATATAATAATAATAATAAGCCTTTTTATTTCCAATAACCTTGCAAAATAGTTTCATACATATTTTATGCTACGATTCGTCTATTATTGGAACCCCACTCTGGGTATAGGCCTCCTCTAGCTGATTCCATTCTTTTCTATTCTGTGCTATACTTTGCCAACCTTCTCCTGCTATTGTTTTTATGTCGTCGATCCATCTGTTCTTTGGACGGCCAATTCTTCTTTTTCCTATAGGTCCTTTCCATTTTGTTGTTTCTGCTGTCCATCTTTTATCTGTAAATCTTGCTATATGGCCTGCCCAGCGCCATTTTTGTGTTAGAGCATATTTGAGAGCATCTATTAACTTTGTCTTTTTCCGTATATGTTCGCTTCTTATCTTTTGAATTTTCCTTACTTTTAATAAACTCCTTTCCATCGCTTTTTGGCAGTTAGCTAATTTTGTTTTTATTTTAGTGGTGTATGTCCATGTTTGGCAGCCATATGTGAGGGTTGGCAGAATGCTGGTGTCCATAACCATCTTTTTTAGGTGAAGAGGAAAAGATCCTTTTAGTATTTCTTTTAAGCTCCAGAATTTGTTCCAGCTCATGTTTACTCGGCGTTCGAGTTCCTCTTCGTCGTTGTTGTCTCCAAATGTTATTAACTTTCCAAGATATATATATAACTGCTTACATATTCCAGCGTTTTACCAAACAGGGTAATCTTATTAGTATTGCTGTTTGTCATGACTTTGGTTTTATCGTAGTTCATCCTAAGTCCGATCCTCTCACTTTCCACGCCTAAAGAGTTATTCATTTTTTCCAGGCTTTGGCTTGTTTCGGCAAAGAGGACGATGTCATCGGCAAATCTTAAGTGTGTTAGCCGCTTCCCATTTACATTGATTCCATACACATCCCATTGCAGATTATCAAAGATTAGCTATAGTACTGCTATAAAAAGTTTAGGTGATAGGGGATCGCCCTGTCTAACTCCTCTGCGGATTGGTATGTTTACTCCTCGTTGTTCCAATTTAACTCTGCTGGTACTTCCGTCGAAGATGTTTTTTAATACGTTTATGTAATTTTGATGAATTTGGCATTTGTGCAAGCCTCCCATATAGAATCATGCGAAATGGTGTCGAAGGCTTTAGCATAATCGATGAAAGCTATGTATAATGGTCTATTGAACTCTTTATATTTCTCTTTGACTTGTTGCATGACATGTATATGGTCCATTGTGGAAAAACCAGAACGGAAGCCCGCTTGTTCAATTGGCTGGTGTTTGTTTATTTCCAATGTCATTCTGCTTTGTAGAATTGCTGTGAAAATCTTATACACAATCGAAAGTAGGCTTATAGGTCTGTAATTACCTATGTCTTTTGGATCTCCTTTCTTGTATAGCAAGATTATGTCAGACTTTTTCCATTGATCTGGCACCTGACCAGTATTTAAGATTTTGTTAAATAGATAGGCGAGAGGATGTACAAGAAGAATAGAACCATTTTTTTTAGAAAAAAAAATATAATAAAGTTTAATTCATCATTTTTGGTATTCGCACATACAAAATAATTTATCAATTTATTTTAAAAGACATATTGCTGGACGCTCGCACGGTGGATTGACGCGGCGGCGGCTTGGGGAGCAGGGGGAACGGTACGCATTTTTCTGAGTGTCCAACGAACTTTGACACCCGCCTCGAATTTGATTTTGATCTGGCGCGTCGCCGGCTTCTTAAGAGCCCGCCATATGCCAGGCGGCGTGGCGATACAAACGGGGATGGTCTAAACGCATTGTTACTTTGAATATTTTCGTTTATTAGGAATATTCAAGGGTTATTCGAAAAAGAAAAACATGTGATGGCTGCCTTATCTGTAATGCAATAATAATCAAAAGTTTCAAGGTTAATTTTAATGTATTTGGTGAATAATGCTATATACCGAGTAAATTAGACGTGATTTGGAGGCAACTTTGCATTTTTTTTCTATCGAGAAAATTTAACGCAATCGTGTTTTTGAGTCAGATAGTTACCAGAGTTAGGCCTGAACTTTGCTGCATTTTTATTTCAACTTGAGTATTTAATTATTATTGATATAACAGTCAATCATGCCAAGCAGTGTGAGGTAGTACGGGCCCTTAAGCCTAATAGTTTAGTGGTCGCAGGCCACACGGTGCGGCTGTTCGGGCAGAAGAAGGCGGAGGGCGGGCGGCGGGCGGGCGGCGCGGCGCTGGCGCTGCCCAAGGTGCGCAAGAACCCGCTCGTGGAGATCATCGCCGTCAACACCGGCTGCCTCAACCAGTGCTCCTACTGCAAGACCAAGCACGCCCGCGGCGAGCTCGGCAGCTACCCGCCGGCGGACATCGTGGCCCGCGCCACGCAGTCCTTCCGCGAGGGCGTGGTGGAGATCTGGCTCACTAGCGAGGATACAGGTAACAGGGCGTATGAAGACAAATGACATTATGAGAGCACATACACGTGATCACTTCAAAATTATCACATTTTTCTCGTGGTGGAGCCATGCTACCGGCAAAATGAATTGCTAGTAGCATGAATGGGCCGGCTCGTCCGGGGTAGTACCTCTCACAGAAAATCGACGTCTGAGTAGAAGCTTTACCGCTTCTATGCTTCGTTTGGTGAGTGAGAGAGCTGGAGGCCCATCCTTCCCCCTTCCCTCCGGAAGGGGGAAGGATGGCCCTCGGGCTTTTAAGCCTTTTAAGGAGTTGGGGGAAGAAAATGGGGAGCCATTGCCTTCCCCCAACTCCTTAAAAGGCCGACAATGTACCTGTCACACCTGGTGTTGCAGTTGTCCATGGGCAGCGGTGATCACTTACCATCAGGTGACCCGCTTGCTCGTTTGCCGGCCTATAACATAGCAAAAAGGGAGGACTGAAGCCATTAGGCCCGATAACCAAAATCATCATTATCATTTATTTATGTACTTCTTACAGCTATCATTACAGAATTTGGTACCTAATGCGATAGTGTAGCTATTTCAAATTATAGCAAATTATCATCAATGACAACCTTGTATATTCACTCAAAGTGCAACAAAATAGGTCAATCTCCTCAGCTACCCGATTTAGATTGCGCGTCATCGTTACAACCGCAAAAGTACATAGTTGGACAAGGGCCTCTCCCGAGGATTCTTCAATCCATGGGAGGATTTGGCCATACTCACGCTTAGCAGGCGGGTTAGCGAGCGTAGTTTCTTTGGCTTCTTGTGCTTCCGACGCTGCTGCCCATCGGAAGCATTTTCAGACTGGGGAAGGATAGGAATTTGTTGGATTTTGGAAGGGAATAAAGATATTATACTACTCACTCGGATGAATGAGGAAAAAGCAAGTAGCAACTCGGGAGGCCAGGCGCGCGTGTACGTCAGAACCGCAGGTCAACAGTACGACTGTTGACCTGCGGTTCTGACGTTCCGGTTTATCACAAGTTATCAATTCATATAAAACGTCACTTTGCTTTCAACTTTTAACAGGCGCAGGGCTTTAAAATCATGGCTAGCCCGCTAGCCCTGCGCCTGTTAAAAGTTGAAAAAAGCAAGTAGCAACTCGGGAGGCCAGGCGCGCGTGTACGTCAGAACCGCAGGTCAACAGTACGACTGTTGACCTGCGGTTCTGACGTTCCGGTTTATCACAAGTTATCAATTCATATAAAACGTCACTTTGCTTTCAACTTTTAACAGGCGCAGGGCTTTAAAATCATGGCTAGCCCGCTAGCCCTGCGCCTGTTAAAAGTTGAAAAAAGCAAGTAGCAACTCGGGAGGCCAGGCGCGCGTGTACGTCAGAACCGCAGGTCAACAGTACGACTGTTGACCTGCGGTTCTGACGTTCCGGTTTATCACAAGTTATCAATTCATATAAAACGTCACTTTGCTTTCAACTTTTAACAGGCGCAGGGCTTTAAAATCATGGCTAGCCCGCTAGCCCTGCGCCTGTTAAAAGTTGAAAAAAGCAAGTAGCAACTCGGGAGGCCAGGCGCGCGTGTACGTCAGAACCGCAGGTCAACAGTACGACTGTTGACCTGCGGTTCTGACGTTCCGGTTTATCACAAGTTATCAATTCATATAAAACGTCACTTTGCTTTCAACTTTTAACAGGCGCAGGGCTTTAAAATCATGGCTAGCCCGCTAGCCCTGCGCCTGTTAAAAGTTGAAAAAAGCAAGTAGCAACTCGGGAGGCCAGGCGCGCGTGTACGTCAGAACCGCAGGTCAACAGTACGACTGTTGACCTGCGGTTCTGACGTTCCGGTTTATCACAAGTTATCAATTCATATAAAACGTCACTTTGCTTTCAACTTTTAACAGGCGCAGGGCTTTAAAATCATGGCTAGCCCGCTAGCCCTGCGCCTGTTAAAAGTTGAAAAAAGCAAGTAGCAACTCGGGAGGCCAGGCGCGCGTGTACGTCAGAACCGCAGGTCAACAGTACGACTGTTGACCTGCGGTTCTGACGTTCCGGTTTATCACAAGTTATCAATTCATATAAAACGTCACTTTGCTTTCAACTTTTAACAGGCGCAGGGCTTTAAAATCATGGCTAGCCCGCTAGCCCTGCGCCTGTTAAAAGTTGAAAAAAGCAAGTAGCAACTCGGGAGGCCAGGCGCGCGTGTACGTCAGAACCGCAGGTCAACAGTACGACTGTTGACCTGCGGTTCTGACGTTCCGGTTTATCACAAGTTATCAATTCATATAAAACGTCACTTTGCTTTCAACTTTTAACAGGCGCAGGGCTTTAAAATCATGGCTAGCCCGCTAGCCCTGCGCCTGTTAAAAGTTGAAAAAAGCAAGTAGCAACTCGGGAGGCCAGGCGCGCGTGTACGTCAGAACCGCAGGTCAACAGTACGACTGTTGACCTGCGGTTCTGACGTTCCGGTTTATCACAAGTTATCAATTCATATAAAACGTCACTTTGCTTTCAACTTTTAACAGGCGCAGGGCTTTAAAATCATGGCTAGCCCGCTAGCCCTATAGGAAGAATACACATGGCCTAGGTATATACATTATGAAATAAGCAATCAATAAGCAATTTTTGGCCTATGAAAATTTCAATAATTCCACATAGTTACTACTGTACAGCAATCGTCCAGCCATTCTGACATCAGAATGGACCGTCAACCTTAAATGTCTGAATTTTTTTAATTTACTAAATAAGCAATTCTGTCAATATGATAAGCAAATATAAGCAATTGATAAGTAATTTTTAGGCACAATTTCACAGTTAAATATGACTGTTGACCTGCGGTTCTGACGTACACAGGCGCGCGTACCCGATGCCATACCTGCCCATGGACAACTGCAACTGGTGCGTTGTCGGCCTTTCAAGGAGTTGGGGGAAAGAAATGGGGAGGGGAGGGGGAAGGATGGGCCTCCGGCTCTCTCACTCACCGAACGAAGCATAGAAGCGGTAAAGCTTCTACTCAGACGTCGGATTTTCTGTGAGAGTGTGGTACTTCCCCGGACGAGCCGGCCCATTCATGCTACTAGCAATTCATTTTGCCGGTAGCGTGGCTCTACCACGAATAAAGTCTCTCCTACATCATAAAATAATATATTTTTCTTCTTCTCTTCTAAAGTTTATTGGCTAGCTCAGGAGCACAGCGGCCAACTCGCCAGCCTGCGACACGAGAGTTCCCGGGTTCGAACCCCGGCCATTCAGATTGGCCTGGGTCTTGGATGTATATCTATATATGTATTTGTTATAAAATATAGTGTAGGGGACGCGACCCTAACGAGATGGGCTTTGCTAAAATAAGAGTCCAGAAATCACGAAAATCCTACGTTTATTACTTTGATTTAAACTATATAAAATGAATGATGCTATGCGCGTGAGACGATGGAATGCTACTGGCTCGATGCAACGCGGGCGCGGTGTCCCGGCCGCGTCAGCGTTTTCGTGTTATATGTGAGTACCTATTACATCGAACATGCTCCCGACGGCAAGAAAGGAGATAAGATGAGAAAGCTACAATAGTAATGAGTTACGTGAAACAAGATGATATCTACAATATTCCTAAGGCTAAATGAGTGTTAGAACAATTTCCTTGTACGAAAGGATGACTGAGTACTATTATCACGTGTACGCGGAATCGGTTCAGGAATTTGTTCAACTGACGAGGTTTTACGTATAGCACTTTCACTAGAGACTGATACCGATTGATTCGGACACTCGTTCACGTTATCACTAGACACTATTTCGCTGAGTTGCAACCCGGTCGAGGGAATGTCTGCTGCTAGGCGGATACGCCGCCTTCGACTGCTCCACACGAACCAGATCCCTGCTGCTACTCCGGCCGCTAACAATACGTAAGACAAAGCATAGTTATGGATGTCATGTGACGTTAATGTGTCAATTTGCTGAGCGGATTCCTTCATGGATTTGATTTGTTCGCTTAGATTTTGTAATGAGATATTAACCTTTAAATTATCTTCTTCGAGATCGTAGTCATTAAGGATAGGTCGCGTAATATTGAACAAATTATGAATCGCTGGTAATTTAGAGTCCATGATATTTGGAGAAATTGCGAGCGTACTGTGTAGATGCTGATAAGAGTATAGTGTTACGTCTCGTCCCTTTATCACACATTGTTTAGACAGGTGTATGAGCCCGGCCTTGCTGAGTTGGCATTGTCGGACTTCGTCGTCGCATATGATTCGCAAAGAGTATGTATCGCAACAGAAGTAGAAATAGGTAGATGGATCTTGCAATTTAACCCATTTATTACTGCATACCGCCTTAACCGTTTCAGATTCTGAAAATGTTTCTTCGGTGTCTAAATGTCGAATAGGGCCGTGTGATGGACACATGTACGTGAGGTCAAAATATTGACAATCTTGCAATATATTCTCTCCAGCCGTTATATATGCGTCTCTTCTTAAGTTTATCGCTACATATTCTGCTACAGGCTTAACACTAATCATATTTTTTCCTACTTGTACAGGTATTGGTATCAATTTATACAATTCAAAGTTGTCCCTGCTTATTAAAGGTAGAGTTATTTCAAAAATAAAGTAGTCTTTAGTCATTCTAGCTTTAATTTTCAGTAATTTATATACTTCAAACAGTTTAGATTGGATGTCATCGACAGGTAAAGCATAATCATTTGATATCTGACCAGACACAAGTTGTAACTCTTCTCGTAACTGCTTAGGAGTTAAAAGATGAATATTAATTTGACTGTGGTATATTTCTGTGATGGTGTCTATTAAAGTATCCTGAATTCTTTTTAGATTTTGTAACAAATTCATACTTGACATCGCTACTAAAGTAAAATCTTGTTCTGACGCTAAATTATTGTACTCTAACTGTAATTCGCTTGTTACATTATCCAATTTATGTAAATGTTTACTGATAATTTTATGCTGCTTATTGATAGTCTCCTCTGTTCGTTTTAATATATTATACTCTGCCTCTATAATAGAAGTCTGGTTTTTCCAAAGCTGATTTAAATGATTTTCGTTGCTATGTACAAGTTCGATGTCACGCTTATATTTTTGTGCGAAACTATCATCGAGTACGCCAAATAAGGTGTTTGCAATAGAACCTACGGCATTGATAAGACCACGTCGGACTCTCTGAGCGCCAAAATGCTGATTGAGTAATAATTTATTATTAAACTGTATCTCATCATACTCGTGCTTAATTTGCAATAAAATCATATGGCAATAACTCTGTTCATTGACCTGTTTACATGTTTGATCAAGATATTTAGTAAATTCGCTAATAGCCCTATCGCCTTGCCAGTATGGATTCATATTATAGTACGCTACGATTGTCCACTTATCTTTAATTAAATGCATTTTTCCTATAGGGTCAAAGTATAAGCTATGATTTCTATCAAACTGAGTAAAATTATAAGAAGCAGTGGAGTATCCGAGGGTGCTCATAAAAAATAATAACGATAATACTATATTAACAAGTTTGGGAAAACTGGTTCTTTCTCTTCCACTTCCCGGTTTATTTTCGCTTTCCTGCTGTGAACAGTTGCTGATTTGCTTTTCTTGCTTGCTTTCTTTTGCCCCATTTACAGGTAATATAGATAATTTTATCACGGGACGTTTTATATATCCGTTTTTAGTTTTCAGGGTTACCACTCTGACTTGTCCATCCTTTCCAGGATGGAGTTCCACCACCCGACCAACCGGCCATCTCCCTGCAGGTAAGTACTGATCATCGTGTATAGTAACCATGTCCCCGATTTCGATGTTACTTTTTAATTTCAACCATTTGCTACGTACAGATAATTGAGTAAGATATTCAGTTTTCCATCTTTTCCATAGATCAGTAAATATTTTATTAGTTAAGTACCACCGCGTTCTTGCATCCTGTGGCGTATCGATAACAGTTAAATCGCCACGATTATTTAAGAAATGTCCTGGCGTAAGAAAATCTAAGTCCTCAATATCTTCGGAAATAGGACATAGAGGCCTCGAATTTAAATTGGCCTCAATACGCGCTAAGACCGTGCTGTATTCTTCGTACGTCAAGGCTTGTTCACCTACTACTCGCTTTAAATGCTGCTTTAAACTTCGAATAGACCGCTCCCAAATACCCCCCGCACTGGCCCATGTTGGACAGTTCCAGTGCCACTCTATCTCCATCTCTGCTATTTCTCTATAAAAGCTATCTTCAAACACATTTTTTAACTGATCATACTCCTCTTGAAGAATTTTGTTGGCTCCGACGTAATTTGTTCCGTTATCGGAGTAAATATGTTTGGGGGCTCCTCTGCGAGCTGCCATGCGATGTAGAGCTGCTATAAATGATGCACTGGTAAGGTCGGACACTATTTCCAGGTGAACCGCCTTTGTCACCATGCACATAAATAAGGCTACATATCCTTTGCAGGTCTTTACCCCTCTTCCCTTACTCGCTTTTACTTTTATAAATCCGGTGTAATCTGTTCCGGTGTGATAAAAACTTGGTGCTGGATTCGTTCTAAAATCAGGTAAATCACCCATTATTTGACTTAGCTGTCTCGGCTCTTGTTTCTTGCATATTACACATTTCCTCAACTGCTGTTTAACCGCGCTATTCCCTTTAATAATCCAATATTTATGTCTCAAAATTGATAAAGTAAGACGTGCGCCGCCATGAAGTGTACTTTTGTGAGCCTTATCTATTAAAAGCTCGGTTAATTTGCTACGATAAGGAATTATTATGGGATATTTCATATTATCGCTAATACAGGCATTCCTAAGTCGTCCGCCCACTCGTAACACACCCTCCTTGTCTAAAAATGGGTTTAGACTTAGTAATTTGCTGTCTGATTTTAATTGTTTGTTTAAAGACAAGTATTCAATATCCGATAAAAATTCTTTAAGTTGCACATATTTTACTATTACTATATGGGCTCTTCTGAGTTCTTGTAACGTGAGATACTCTGAACGTTGTTTACGTTGACTGGTCTTATCACCTGCGCGTAATATCCAAGCTAATATACGGGTTATTTTAGAAAAGGGGCTATAACGATTCAATAAACTTTCTATTATGCTATTTTCTGGATTTATTTGCTGAACTGAATTAGTTTGTTTCCTTATTTCTTCATTTGTTTTGTATTTAATTTGGTACTGTTCTGGTTTAAAATTAGTTTGATATAAAAATGTTGGAGCTCGCCACCACAGTGAGTTATCAACCAGCTGTGAGGCCGATAACCCTCTACTTGCTACGTCAGCAGGATTTTCTTTAGTATTTATGTAAAACCAATTTTTTGATGGAATTACGCTAATTATTTTTTTAACGCGATTGGAAACAAACGGTTTCCAACGATCTGGGTTTTCGTTCTGTAACCAACTAAGTGTAATTTGAGAATCAGACCAACCGATAGCTTTAATGTTCATTTTAGATAAACTAGTAATAATCTTAGACATAAGTCTTGCTAATAATTCTGCTGCACACAGTTCTAGTCTTGGAAGAGATATTTCCTTACTATTAGGGACTAATCTCGATTTTGCTGCTACGAGGACGACGGATATTTTATTATTCCGAAAAATTCTCGCATACACAACAGATGCATACGCTTTTATTGATGCGTCACAAAATCCATGCATTTCTATGACGTCATCCTGCATACTTTGTATCCATCGTGGAATTTCAACTTTGTTTATGCACTCTAAATCTTTTTTCAAATTTATCCATTCTTCTTTTATAGTGTCGGCCACTTCATCGTTCCATTGCATCTCTGAATTTAACCACACTTTCTGGAATAATAACTTCATTTTTGTAACTAATGGACAAATCCATCCGATCGGATCGTATGTTTTAGATATTTCCGAAAGGAGAATTCTTTTGGTTAATTTTGGAAATTCAGTTTGGGTGTTATCATATTTAAATGTAAAAATATCTTTATTTGGGTCCCAACGTAAACCTAAAGTCTTAGATGTGTTGTCGCTTTTAAATGTAAAGGATGATGATTGTGTATTTAATTCAGACTGGCTGATACTTTCCAAAAGTTCTGTGTTATTTGCTGACCATTTTCTCAACAGAAACCCACCGCTGTTTAGGCAACTTATTATTTCTTTAATCTTTTGTTTTCCATCTGTGAGAAAATGGGATCCTGACACCAAATCGTCCATAAAGAACTCTTCCCGAAGGCTTTCTGCTGCAATTGGGAATCGATGTTGCTCATCTGCTGCTAACTGACGGAGTGTCATCATCGCCAGGAATGGCGCTGCTTTCGTACCGAACGCTACAGTCGTTAATTGGTATGCTCTGATAGGTTGATCCTGGTGATGCCGCCAAATAATTTGCTGTAGCTTCTGATCATCTTCCTGCATAAGTATTTGTCTGTACATTTGGGCGATGTCCGCAACATATGCATAACGGTATTGCCTCCACTTCAAGATTAACTGCTGTAAGTCTTGTTGCAGGTTTGGCCCCTTATGCATGAGCTCGTTGAGACTGAACCCAGATGAGGTTTTGCTGGCTGCATTAAAAACTATGCGACAAGGCGTAGTCAAAGACTCTGTTTTTTGTACAGCGTGATGGGGTAAAAAACATTGTAATTGCTGTTGGTTAGGAGTGGCCACCTTCATATGGCCTAAGGTATCATACTCGCTCATAAATTGCTTATATTGCTTTGCTAAATGCTCTTGTCTTCTAAACTTTCCCTCTAAACTGCGATATTGTGCTAAAGCTATTTCTTTAGATGAGCCTAATTTTTCGCTTGCTTCTTTTTTCATTGGTAACCTGACTTCGTAGCGACCATTTTCCAGACGCTTTGTCGTTGAGTGAAAAAATTCTACGCATTCTTGCTCTTCCGCTGACATTTCACTTCCCTCCTGAATATCTTCGATTTTCCAAAATTGATTAATCTGCTCTAAATTATTTAAGATAACATTAACATTGTACGTCGTATTTACAGTCCCGCATAGTAGCCAACCTAGCTGAGTTTGTTGTAATAAGATCTGCTGTTCACCTTGTGGGCGTAAGACACCTTCCAACATAATTAATGGGTATATTTCCGCACCTAATAACAGATCAATAGGACGGCTTAAGTAAAATTCCGGGTCGGCTAGATTAAGATGAGCTATTTGTGACCAAGATGGCTTTGTAAATGAACGATTAGGCAAACTTTTTATTAATTGATCCATAATTAAAACACTACCGCTAAAAGAAAAATCGGAATGCATGGATTGACATGTAATGTTCATGACTCCTTTACAACTATTTTCTCGCTCACCTATACCGAAAATGGAACCCTTACAGGGCTCGCGCTTTAACCCTAATAGTTGAGAAGATCTGTAACTTATTAGAGAGGCCTGGCTACCCTGGTCTACCAAAGCTCTCAGGATGTGCTGAGTTCCGTCTACTGCTGTTACCCTGACCAATGCTGTCGCTAGCAAAATTTCAGAGACATCCTGCTGAGATGCATGGGTAGCGCTATAACTGGCCCCACGAGACGGCTTTTCCTCATTTAAAAATTTCTTTTGTTGAGGTAAGCTAGGTTTTTGTTCAAAACTATCGTGTAACATAGTATGATGATTTTTGGAACATTTGTGACACCTTTTTGAAGAGAAGCACTTATTTCCGTTATGATCAAACATGCAATTTACGCAATACTGTAATTGGGTAATGGTTTTAAGTTTCTTGTCGGGCGTAAAGTCTTGGAATTTCTTGCAATTGGATATTGTATGTTCGGTGAAACAAACCGGACATTTGATTGCTGACACATGTAAAGACTTTGATGTAGATTTTATATACGGAGTGCTGTTTGAATTATTAAATGAGTTATTATTGCGGTTACTGAATGATTTGGGTGGAAGATTTGTATGATGAGTAGGGGATGATTTTTGATACCCATCTTGACGACGACGAGATGATTCAAGGGTAGTAAATTTATTCTCAAGGAAATATAAAAAATCCTTGAGAATAGGCAGCTCCCTTGAATTTTTTAATGATTCTATGTATTCGGAATACGACTCACTGTCCAATTTGTTCGATAAGATATGCACTAGAAGTGGGTCCCACGTGCTGATATCAATACCTAAGTTTTTTATTGCGTGGAGACTCTCTACTGTGAGATCATGCAATCGTTTTATAGCTGTATATGATTGTTGCTGTATATTAGGTAGATTAAGAAACATATTGGCATGGGATGTAAAAATTAATTTTTTATTATTAAATCTATGATTCAAAATTTCCCAACAGACTATATAATTATCGGAGCTAATAGAAAGATGCTGTATTAAACGCTCGGCTTCACCTTTGACTTTACTTTTTAATAGTTGCATCTTTTGAGCATTCGATAGAGCAGGATTTTTGTTAATTGACTCTTCAAAGAGGTCTTTAAAGGAGACCCATTGCTGAAAATTACCCGTAAATACAGGAATATCCATTTGTGGGATAGACTTATCCCTGTACGCAACTGACCACATTTTAGAATTTATCGATTTACGGACGCTATTAAAAATATCTTCATGATTGTTATACTGGATCTCATATGCTTCGTCTTCTTCTATTTCTCCAATAATCTCCCAGTGAAGATTATCTGCTGCTGTCCACCGCTGCTGAAGGATACGAAGCGCATCTTCAAACTCCCACTTTTCTTTCATCGATTCCACGTTGATGCTATCCACGGCCCGCATAAAGGCTTTGAAGTTGACATACTGTTTGCGATACATATCATCAAGCTTGCTGGTAGATCCTTTCGACTCGACTGCTGGGGTAGGTGTCGATGAGGCTCGTGGTTGCGCTCTGCTAGCCGAGGGTTGCTCTTGCTGTTCTTGAGTAGGTTCACTCGGCTTCGGATACAATGACTGCTTGCTACGTGATAATAGTTCATCGTAACACTCGCTAATTAACGTTTTTGCTGTGTAATAAAGATCTTTGGTACGCTCAAATTCCGAATCGGTAAAATATTTATGATTGGTGGTCTCAAACGGCATAAGTTTTTCGTTATTGATTTCGTATTCATTTTTATAAGACTCTAATAATTCTAATCGCTGCCTACAATATTCGATCGTTTTACGCTGTATACTATCCTTTCTAAAATTAATCAAAATCTTTTTAATACTCTCCGCTAGCTCAACTTGTCTTGAATATACGCTTTCCATTATAGTACTGTAGGCAGATAAATATATGATGGATAAAAATAAAGTGGAACGCTCTTACTTGAACTATGCTTTGCTCTTACGCGGGCTACGGTAGCTCCCTTCACCCGCTGCTGCTGGTAGTAGTTTCCTCCTCAGGAGTACCACTGTCTGATGCTGCTGGCGTGAGCTGATAGCTCACTGCTGATATGAATGCTGAGAAACACTCAACACTCTGCTGCTATAAGTTCTAGGGTCACTGCTGTTGCTGATAAACTGTTCACTATGCTGCTAGGCTAGTTAGACACTGTTTCACCTTAGTCAATGTCACTGGCACGAACCTCACACGTGGCAACGAATTACGTCACTAACGCGAGGTCCTTATAGGCTCGAAGGACCAAATGTAGGGGACGCGACCCTAACGAGATGGGCTTTGCTAAAATAAGAGTCCAGAAATCACGAAAATCCTACGTTTATTACTTTGATTTAAACTATATAAAATGAATGATGCTATGCGCGTGAGACGATGGAATGCTACTGGCTCGATGCAACGCGGGCGCGGTGTCCCGGCCGCGTCAGCGTTTTCGTGTTATATGTGAGTACCTATTACATCGAACATATAGTATCGTTGAGTTAGTATCCCATAACACAAGTCTCGAACTTACTTTGGGGCTAACTCAATCTGTATTTTTTGTCTGTATATATTTATTATTATTATTATAAATTTCCTTTTGCCCCAGGTACATATGGGCGCGACATCGGCAGTTCGCTGCCCGAGCTGCTCGATCAACTGGTAGACGTGATCCCGGCCGGCTGCCGCCTGCGGCTCGGCATGACCAACCCTCCTTATATACTAGAACACTTGGCCGATGTGGCGAGGATCATGAGGCATCCTAGAGTATACAAGTGAGTTTTAGGACAGATTAAGTACTAGTATTTACATACAGGAGTCTAAATGGGTATCTCTTGAATAGGCATGTAGCATCCGCGTCTTTATCGTCACTTATCAGGTAAGATGGAAAACAAAACTACATCAATACTTCGTTAAAAAAATGCTTCCCGTGGGAATCGACCCAACGACCCCCAGGTCTACAGGCAAACGCCTTAACCACTAGACCACGGAGGCAGTTAATTAAGCGGGTGCCGCGCGAACATAAAACGTCGCTACTGCGCAAGCCATTAGGCTGCGCAGAACCATTAGGCGATTAAGAAAAAAGATGAAAAGGCTTAATATTTTCATATTTATATTTTTATAAAAAAAAAAAAATAAGAAACGCGGCGTCCTCCGATATGTAAATATAAATATTGTCATGTGAGAATTATTGTTTTAGAGGTAAAAATTACAAAATTTCATAAATTGTCATATGTATCAATTTCAAATTCCAACGAGGGGGCGATCTTGTTCAAGAATCGACCTAAATTATACAAATACTTTTGATGTATCTAATTAATTCGCGCATAGTACTAGTGATTTGAAAACACGAAAATTTTTACAATTTCGTGCAGTATCGTACCACTTTGCTTTGCATGCCACACTGCTTTGCATGATTGTCTGTAATATCAATAATAATGAAATACTCAAGTTTAAATAAAAATGCAGCAAAGTTCATGACTAACTCTGGTAACTATCTGACTCAAAAACACGATTGCGTTAAATATTCTCGATAGAAATAAATTGCAAAGTTGCCTCCAAATTACGTCTAATTTACTCGGTAAACAGCATTATACACCAAATACATTTAAATTAACCTTGTAACTTTTGATTGTAATTGCATTACAGATAAGGCAGCCATCATGTATTTTTCTTTTTCGTATAACTCTTGAATATTCCTAAAAAACGAAAATATCCAAAGTAGCCAACGCGTTTAGACTATCCGCGTTTGTACCGCCACGCCGCCTGGCCTATGGCGGGCCCTTAACTGGTAAAATAAGACAGTACTAGACGAAATTATGAAAATTGACGTGTTTTCAAATCACTAGTACTATGCGCTGAATTAATTAAATACATCAAAAGTATTTGTATAATTTAGGTCGATCCTTGATCAAGATCGCCCCCTTGTTGGAATTTGAAACAGATACATATGAAATTTAAAAATGATATATATTTGTTATGATATCTAAAAACATTTTTCTTCGAAAACTTTGTAATTTTTACGTCTACACAATATACAATTTTTATATTAACATCTCGGAGGTCGCCCCCTTTCTTATTTTTTCTATAAAAATATAAATATGAAAATATTAAGACTTTTCATCTTTTTTCCTAATCGCCTAATGGTTCTGCGCAGCCTAATGGCTTGCGCAGTAGCGACGTTTCTCGTTCGCGCGGTACCCGCTTAAATTAATTTTGTGTGTTCATCAGATTTCTCCACGTGCCGGTGCAGTCTGGCAGTGACCAGGTCCTGTCGGACATGAAGAGGGAGTACACTGTAGCAGACTTCGAGCGCGTCGTCAACTACCTGCGAGACCAGTGAGTAAATATAAATATATACGGACAAATCACACAGATTGAGCTAGCCCCAAAGTAAGTTCGAGACTTGTGTTATGGGATACTAACTCAACGATACTATATTTTATAACAAATAAATATATAGATATACATCCAAGACCCAGGTCAATCTGAAAAAGATCATTTTCCATCTTGACCTGGCCGTATATGTGTGTACTCATATGTGACTTGAGAGTCATATATGAGTACACTCTTTGACTAGCTCCGTGGCGCAGCGGTCAACACGCCAGCCTGCGACACGAGAGTGCCCAGGTTCGATCCCCGGCCAGGTCAAGATGGAAGATGATCTTTTTCAGATTGGCCTGGGTCTTGGATGTTTATTATATGTATTTGTTTTAAAATATAGTATCGTTGAGTTAGTATTCCATAACACAAGTCTTGAACTTACTTTGGGGCTAGCTCAATCTGTGTGATTTGTCCGTATATATTTATTTATTTATTTAAGTCGTTTCCCGCGTCTGTCCGTCCCTATGTATGCTTAGATCTTTAAAACTACGGAACGGATTTTGATGCGGTTTTTTTAAAAAGATAGAGTGATTTAAGAGGATGTTTATATGTACATTGCACCCGTGCGAAGCCGGGGTCCGGGTCGCTAGTTAATCAATATTAAATAATATACCAACGACTCTTCCATGCTGGTCTGGGAGAAAAGAAAAAACGTAGAATGTGCCAGCTGCTGCTCTTCCCGCGCAGACTGTAGAAGCCGGTCAAGGGCATGGGCGAAAATCTAAAGAATCGTGACAATAGGCGATGCGGCTAGCAATCCATCACTATTTTGTGGCCTTTTGGTCTTATGCTATCCCGTAAGGGATAAAGACGTGATAATATGTATGTATACCAACGACACTAAAGCAGGAATTGTTATGTATCACGGGTTCTACGAGGGAAAACAAAAAACAGCTAATACACTAACAAAAAAATCACTATTGCCCGCGGCTTCGCTCGCGTTATGAATTTTCATACAAACTTTCATCCCCTATTTTATCCCCTTGGGGGTAGAATTGATCAATCAAAATCCTTTCTTAGCGGATACCTACGTCATAACATCTACCTGCATGCCAAATTTCAGCCCGATCCGTCCAGTGGTTTGGGCTGGTGCGTTGATAGATCACTATGTCAGTCAGTCACCTTTGAGTTATACATAGTGAAATTTTGATCGTTTTGGACCTTTAAAGGAGTGTCTCAGACCATCAAAATAAACAAATTTTCCTATGGGACCAATGCTGGGAACTCAGAAAAAAAATTACATTCCCATACAAACTGGCCGGGCGGCGGGACTCTTTTGTATGGAAATTACGATTTTTTTTGTTAAGGTTACAGCATTGGTCCCATAGAAAAAGTTGTCTATATTGATGGTCTGAGTCACCCCTTTAGGGGTCCAAAACGATCAAAATTTCACCGTGTATATATTTAGATAATAGATAAATAGATTATAAATGCGAAAGTGCGTTTGTTTGTTTGTTACGCTTTCACGCCGTCACTACTGAACCGATGATCATGAAATTTTGCATACAAGTTCTCTGGAGTACGGAGAAGGACATAGGCTACCTTTTATCCCGGGAAAAAGTACTATTTCCGAGGGATCGACATTGACGCCGCGGGCGAAAGCTAGTATTTAGATGAATAGATAAACTAGAACTGAGTTTAATAAGTCGGACAGGATTGTCTTTACAAATTGTATTTATTTAGTTAATAGATTCAGGTGTTACTTTGCGGAAGTCAAAGCTACATTTACTTTGAGACAGTTTACTTTGCGTGCTTCCGCCACCAGTTAGTTCATGCAAACTATTGCTGGCCAGCGCCCACCCACTACTGTGAGTCCCTTCATATCCGCCACCAATAGTTGATGCATGCAACCCTGGTCGATACTGCTGCATGCTGAATGACAAGCACGTGTTTCGTTGCTTGTCATTCGAACGATCAACATCTAGGTTTCACTGCCTGAAGATGCCTCGTGTAGAGGCGAAGCACGTGTCGCGAGCACGACGGCCGACATTGCTGCAGCCTCAACGGATGCAGCAGTATCGACCAGGGTTGCATGCATCAACTATTGGTGGCGGGTATGAAGGGACTCAAAGTAGTGGGTGGGCGCTGGCCAGCAATAGTTTGCATGAACTGGTGGCGGAAGCACGCAAAGTAAATTGTCTCAAAGTAAATTGTATTTATTTTTTAGTGTACCCGGCATGACGATAGCCACGGACATAATCTGCGGGTTCCCCACGGAGACCGACGAGGATTTCAAAGGAACCCTAGAGCTGTGCGACAAACACCGCTTCCCGTCGCTGTTCATCAACCAGTTCTTCCCCAGGCCTGGCACGCCTGCGGCCAAGATGCCAAGAGTGAGTATATTTATTTTTGTATATTCAGGTTAAGGCGTTTGCCTGTAGTCCCGGGGGTCGTGGTTCGATGCCACGGGAAGCATACTTTGTTTAGTTGTTTCCGGTTTGGTTAGGACATTGCAGGCTCGAAACACCTGATTGTCTGATAATGATGTTTCCGTGCTTCGGGAGGCACGTTAAGCCGTTGGTCCCGGCTGCCATCTGATAGTCGTTAAAGGAACCACGTCAGAGGCCGAGAAGCGGTTCCGAAGAACTCTGACACCAGGCTGTGCATGGTCGATTGACCGTGGCACCTACACGAAATGATGATGATTTTAGCAACGGATTCAACCATTCAAAATGAAGTAAGTACTAACATACTCTTATTAAGGCGAGGTATCTCAACGCAGAGGTGGAAGGAGGGGGGGGGGGGGGACGTTTAGCACAGTCGCCTATTTAAAAACGTTGATAAAGTTACAACTGCGATCTTATCGCTCCTGGGATTAAAACACTACCGCAGTTCTATAAATAAATATATACGGACAAATCACACATTGAGTTAGCCCAAAGTAAGTTCGAGACGTGTTATGGGATACGAACTCAACGATACTATGTTCTATAACAAATACATATATAGATAAACATCCAAGACCCAGGCCAATATGAAAAAGTTCATTTTCCATCTTGACCTGACCGGGGATCGATTTAAATTTATTTTTAATTACAGGTACCAGCCCAAGAAGTGAAGAAGCGCACAAAAATGCTCTCAGAGCTGTTCAGATCCTACGAGCCGTACGGCCATAAAGTGGGCGAGATACAAGAAGTGCTGGTCACGGATATATCTCACGACAAAAACTACTACGTAGCCCACAACGAATACTATGAACAGGTATATTTTAAAACCATATGAAAAAAAATTTCATGACCTTTTTTATTTGTTTTTCAAATAGACAGCGAAAAAAGGGAGGACCCGTGGATGCGCGAATGGGGTTTAAATGGACTGTATATTTAGGGAATAATTACGGGACAAAAGAGGACTACTATGTAGGAAAAAATGAAGGAATGTCTCACCTCGCAAAACTGCAACTGGCGATCACGTGATAACTCGTGGCTGCACCTTCCGACGTGCGCAAATCTTCAAAACGTCTTATTTAACACTTTTAGAGGGGCCCCTTAACCTTCTCAAACACAATAGCACAAATAATTAGTGTTTATGCGACAAATCACTCGTATTTCGTTCGCGCTGTGAATCGAGTATAGCGGCTATGTGCTTACTGCACAATTATGCGTGCGGCGCGCGCGGCTCGGAGCGGAGACTGCCAGCACCAAATAGGCCGGCTAATGCGAGTCAGTTGATTAGGGCTGGGATATGCGGATCGAAGGAATCAATACTATACTAGTGAAGCGAAAGTAGTGAAGCGGTTATAAGAACGGCGCAACCAACCCGTATATTTTAGATGTTTTTAATATAGCGTAATTATTAAAAAAAAAAATGTTTAAAAAAATAATTAATTTGCCGGAAGTGACGTACCCTTAAGGCTGTATGTACAGTGATGCTTGAACTTCACATATACCGGATATGTGAAGTTCAAGCATCATTTCATTAAAAAAAATGTTAATGTCAATGTCAATGCCATCGCCAAAATGTGCCAAACAAAAAATACCACATTACTACTATTTACATTCAATAATAATTATCAGATCGCCCGTGCTTACCTTTAAATTCAAGCAAGTATTATCCAAACCAATGATCCAACCAAACAAACAACAAAACAAAATAATACCAGTACCGACCAAACCGACAGGACCGAGTACCTGCCACTGTCATCTAGCTGTCAAACAAAGTGACATGCTTGCCATGTTAGTTTTTTTTGTAAGTGCTGTCGCGAGCAAAGGCATACGATTAAGTGTGGTTAATCTATGACGTCACGAAAGGTTTTGTATATTTTATTTTCTATCTCCCTAAATATAGATTTAAAAAATTTAAAACTATTTTTCTCGAACTATATAAGGGCAAATCTAGAAACGGTTTTTTTGTTTCAGCAACATACTTTTTTGTCACATGGTCAACAACAATTTCTGGCAAAAATTTCTGGGCGTCATCCTCAACTGCCTGTCCGGTGGCTGCAGGTGCGTATCCGGTGGCATCGGATACGCACCCGGCCTCCCGAGCTGCTACTTGCTTTTCCCTCATTCATTCATCATCATCATCATCAGGTCCTTTTGTCTTTGTCAGTCTCCACTACAGGAGCACGACCCTCTCTGTACTACTAGGGCCATACTTGACCAGAGCAGCCAGAGGACTTGGCCTACACTCTCCACGCTGGCCAGACGGGTTGGAGAGGTGTCTTAGATGTTTATAAGCTTTGTTTAGCTTGTATTTCCTAAGTCGCCTTCTACGACATCCACGGGAAGACTTGGAGTGGTCCTATTCTACTCTGCCGGATACCACACGGCTACCTCATTCATTCAGTGAGCATTATTCCAATACCTTCATTCCCTTCCCAGATCCAATATATTCCTATTTTTCCTAGCTTGAAAATGCTTCCAATAACGACGGAAGCACAAGAAGCTAAAAAAATTGCACTTGCCAACCCGCCTCCCAAACGTGGTGAGTATGGTAATATCCTCCCATGGAAGGAAGAATCCTTGGTAGAGGCCTTTGTCCAGCAGTGGACTTCTAACGGCTGAAATGAATGATGATGAAGCTGTACACGATCATTATAAGTGTAGTATTGGTCATGAGAACCTGACCTCGCGTGCTATTATAAGAATATAATCTTTGACAGTAATATCCTCGTGCCCACGTCAGCTTACCGCCATAGAAGAACTCAGCCTTGTTAGTCAGTCTTGGCCATTTTTCATTATCTTACACTACCTTTCATCCCAGAAGAAAGTACTGTGCCCGAAGGATTGACATTAACGCGAGCGCGAGAGATACTTCCTTCTAATGTGAGAATTACTCCCTCTAATGTACGTCGACGAAATTCCAATATGACCGGTTCGAAGCTGCCTGCATCCAGCGTCTTCATCATTATGTATAATGTATAGAGATTATAAACACGATATCTCTGAAAACAAAGTAACTTACTTCATGACCGACTATCATGACTAATGATGATGATGATAATTAATTACCTTTTGCAGAGTTAAGGGGGTAGTATATACCCTTTTTGATTCAGTCACTGAAAGGGACGCCGCTATACGTTAGACACGATACGAGATATCTCCAATCGTATCTCTCGTCGTTTTAATAGAATAAAGATATAAATATAATCAAATCTAAGTATTATTTCTATTTTTTCTACAGGTATTAGTACCCAAAGAAGAAAAATACATGGGCAAAATGGTTACAGTTAAGATAACCAGCGCGACGAAGTTCTCCATGATGGGGGAACCCATAGACAAACCCAAGATGCCGGGACTCACGGCGCCCTTGAAGAAGGGGGAGGTGTCCGGTGTGGAGACCAAGGCCGTGGAAACCAAAACCAAAGTGCCGATACCCGTTGTGGTCGTGATTTTTGCTGTTATGTTGAGATTGATTTGGATGTTTTTATAGTTAAGTAAAGTTAAATAAATTGTTAAGGATATTATATCGTTTTATTTATCGCTTCGCTTATATCCCGCATTTTTAGGGTTCCGTAAAAAGGTAAAAAGAAACCCTTATAGGATCACTCGTTTGTCCGTCTATCTGTCTGTCTGTCGGTCGGTCAAGACCCTTTTCTCAGGAACGCGTTGAAGTATCAAGCTGAAATTCATATCAAATACAAACCGTATCAAAATCCGTTGCGCAGTTTTAAAGATCTAAGCATACATAGGGACGGACAGACAGCGGGAAGCGACTTTGTTTTATACTATGTAATGATTACTTTTATTTCACAAGACCTAGTATCGACGACCAACGTAGTGCTGAGATGTCGGGAATCCTAATATTTTTTTGAACTATAAAAGTATTTGACTAGCTCCGTGGCGCAGCGGTCAACACGCCAACCTGCGACACGGAGTGACCGGGTTCAATCCCCGGCCAGGTCAAGCTGGAAAATGATCTTTTTCAGATTGGCCTGGGTCTTGGATGTGTATCTATATATGTATTTGTTATAAAATATAGTATCGTTGAGTTAGTATCCCATAACACAAGTCTCGAACTTACTTTGGGGCTAGCTCAATCTGTGTGATTTGTCCGTGTATATATATATATATATTTCTTCCACTGAGCTGATGAAAAAAATGCATGACTCTATTCGGTATTGTATTGCCACCGAGTCTGACTGACCTACCTTATTTTTCTCTCGGATTGCAGTACAAAGGAACTGCTTCAATGCAACACAGGAGCCGTCCGAGCCGTCCTTCACGGTCGTATTACATTTCCAAAGAATTTATATTTTGTCAGCATCGTTTTTGTCACATGTAAACACTTAAATATTTAAGGTATAGTCGCCTCGAAAATATTCGTTGTCG
Source organism: Elegia similella (assembly GCA_947532085.1). NCBI lineage: Eukaryota > Metazoa > Arthropoda > Insecta > Lepidoptera > Pyralidae > Elegia > Elegia similella. The sequence continues at coordinate 3,578,894 of OX383939.1, forward strand.
TCAATATTTATTACATTTATGCCTACTAAATTGTAAGCATTGTTATAATCTTCTGAAATTAAGTCACTGTACGTACAGAGTGCCACAAGAAGACACACTCAAAAATTTTTATCCTAATTGCTTCGGTCGGTGAGTGAGAGAGGCGGAGGCCCATCCTTCCCCCATTTCCTCCTCCCATGTCCTTTCCCCAACTCCTTGAAAGGCCGGCAACGTTCCTGTTACGCCCTGGTGTTGCAGTTGTCCATGGGCAGCGATGGTCGCTTACCATCAGGTGACTCGCTTGCTCGTTTGCCGTCCTATACCATACAAAAATACACCAGTTCTGTTTAATATTATATTTCCTACATTAATGAGACAGTACGCATTCCAGTTGAAAACAATGTGCGACCCTATTCCGCTCGGCTGCGTCTATTCACGCGACGTTATATAAGTGTGTGCGGTGATGTCGGTGCTTGTTCCCTCTGGGCTATGGAGCCTTGCAGTCAGGGGCAATTTTTTGTGTACTTTCGGCCTGGATTAGCTGCAACTGGATGAAACAGGTAGACAGCACAGTAAAATAATATTTAACGGACATGCTTATTTTATGCTAGGAGGCTTATTTGAGCCAATTAGAAGTAACCATCATTTTATTAAATTTACTCCTAGGCTCCTAGGCTAGTCGACAGATACAAAAGCAGTTGTCGAAAAAGCCAACGGCAGCTGTCGACAGCTTGAAGTTGACTGTTCGACAGCAAAGTGTTTCTCGTGCCTAGGAGTAAAAGTAATAAAATGAGGACCAGTACTCATTGGCTCGTATAAGCCTCAGCAAAGTGCTGTAGTGCTATTTTTAAATGACGCCGTTCGTAAACGAGCGGTTTATCCATACAAGAATCGCTCGAAGACGAGTGTTACACTTTTAAAAATAGTACCCCTGCTCTAAAATAGACAAAATGAATAAAAAATCCTTTGCTTTGCTAGTTAATTACTTGTAGTATTTTTGGTATTATTTTTCATTATTTTGCAACAAATTTCTTAAGTTATTAAATGCGCAATAATTAAAAGTTATAGGTACCAGAATTACTAGGTACAAGTAATTTACCAACGAAGTAAAGATACCTACTTAGATTTTATTAGGTATATCTGATTTAGGAATAAAATAAATAAAATGATAGTTGGCGCTACTGCTCTTCTATGCTGGTCTGGGAGAAATGAAAAAACGTAGAATGTACCAGCTGTTTCTGTTCCCGCGCAGATCGAAAAAGCCGATCAAGATCGAAAATTTGAGGAATCATGTTAGTAGGCGATGCACCTAGCAACTAGCAACCTATCACTATTTTGATTCCATTTTCCATCTACACGCCGACCAACATGCTAACATGGCTTTTAGGTCTCATAGACAGGTTCTGTCTACCCCGCAAGGGAAAAAGACGTGATATTATGTATGTATTAATGTATTAACTCAAAAACTGCTGAACCGATTTTAAAATCTTCTACCTACAGAAAGCTACATTATCAGCGAGTAACATAGGCTATAAATTACGCGGGAAACAGCTAATACTTACCTAGTAGGTAAATTTTCACTGAAGTACCTACTAGATCTTTCCTAGTATATAAATGACATGAATTGGTCATCATCATTTCGTAGATTGTAAGTTGATTTCATTTGGAGAAAATGCGCTGTGCAGTTTGTTGCCGCTTCTTTTGCACTCCGCCTTGGAAGCGGTGTAAACTTAGCTCTAAGTAAGTTATTGACGTCAACAATAATAATGTTGTAAATAATAATGTTTTATTTAAGTTAACGTTCACCAAATGATATCTTACGATGAATAAAATATTTGACTATTGACTATAGCATCTCTCAATCAAGTCCAGTTTCTAGGTGGATGGCTTCTCCAACGACCTAACCAGGTTAAGTGAAGCAGAGCTATGTCCTCGTATAGCCAGCCTGGAGCCAAGCGGCAGAAGCGGGAGCGGCCTGATGTGGACTACTTCCAAGGTAAGCATTGTACAATCTATTTAACTTTGGTACGTCCTTGTCAACTGCTTGCCTCTGTCACGGCCTCTGTTTCCCACTGGGCACTCTGGGAAGTGGCCAGGGCTCCGCGATCGAAAGGGGCCCTCTATTTTTCTTTATTTGGGTAAGCTTCCAAAACACAATAAATATTTCTTATAAATACTGCTTACATAACAAAAGCCGTGTGGTATCCGGCGGAGTAGAATAGTACCACTCCAATTCTCCCCGTGGATGTCGTAGAAGGCGACTTAGGATGTACAAACTAAACAAAGCTTATAAACATCTGTGAGACCTCTCCAACCCGTCTGGCCAGCGTGGAGAGTGTAGGCCAAGTCCTCTGACTGCTCTGGCCAAGTTTGGCTCTAGTAGTACAGAGAGGGTCGTGCTCTTGTAGTGGAGACTAAAAAAGACCTGATGATGATGACATAACAAAAATTATATAACTTTATTTATTTATCTCTTTGCTTACATAATATTTTATATAGATATTTACATATATCACCTTTTGTAACCTTATGTTTTATTATGTATTTATTTACATTAACTTAATGGTGAAAAGAAAATTGTGTGTCTGTAAAGCCGGTTTACGGACGATAATTTTACGTGATAACGGTGGAAAAGATAGATGCGTCACAAGCCGATTCCACCAATCTGGTACCTCTTTGAGGTTGATGGAAGACAGCAAAATGTTTTTTGACCGTGGGTGGCAAATCTGTAGATCCGCCTCTGTCTACATTATCGAAACAAAGACGATTTACTTTGTGTGGTAATTCCCCAGGCATAGACAAGCTGGAGTATAAGAACATGTCGTCGTCAGGTGAGGCGGGCAACTTCCGCTACTACAGCGGCAGCGAACGGCTGACCACCAGGAGTATGGACGACTGGCTGAAGTTCAGCGTGTCGTTGACGGAGTTCCGTCTATATGGTATGTAAAATAAACACTGAAGTAATAAATTGACAACGCTTATCGGCTCTATAAGTACTAAGCTTGTGTCGTGTCTCTAACGTAAATGGACAGAACATAAATGTACAATAATAAATAATAATAATAAATCTTCATTTTTCTCTCCAATCTTAAGCTTATTAAAAGAATACGTATCTTATATTATATCAAGATTGGGAGAGACTGGTGTCTGAACTGAGCAGGGCTTGTGCTGTATCGTGACATGAAATTTATTAACTTATTTTAGATAATGGACGGATAAAATGGAAAAAGTGCAAAGTAAAATCAAAAAAGATAGCTTAATTATAACAACAAATATGCAGACAAAATAAACAAAACATATTGACTTATAATTGTGAGAGCTCGCTTAATTTAAAGTATTTGTTTGTATAACGCAACGCAAAGGAGAATAAGTACAATATGCTTGCACTGATGTGCCGCAGCCAATATCGGTTACCCGCGCTGGGAATCGAACCCGAGACGTTCCGAAAGCCCTCAAATAATTTTAAGAAAGTCCCAAGAGCATACTTAGAGAATGTAGGAAAGGGGGGTATCAATCCAGGGGTATGATCAGCCCATGATATTGAACAACTTTCTCCAGGAGATAAACCAGTTCCGGATTCATATTTTTTATGAGTGTAGGCCAGTTATAACCATGAGAAAACCAGTCAACTTGTTTGACTTTTATCCACTGAAATCTAGTGAGCATCTCTGAAATCTGCCGCCCCTAGTCGCTGCCGCCCCTAGGCCGCGGCCTAATTAGCCTAGACAAATCCAGGACTGAGATAAACATCAGGAGCCAATTATTTTTGCAATTTCTTTTCTATTTTCTCCATTTCTCTTAGGTTATGACCACCACGGAAGACCATCCCATCACCGGCAATGGGACGACGGCACACACACCATAGACAACTACAAACGCTCTCTCAAAGCCCTCTTCGATCTATGCGGAAGACTCGGTGTCAAATACTGGACCGCGTACGATTCTGATTTGGTCCCATTCATGGACAGTTGGGAGGAGACCAGGGCGCATTGGGACGAGATGGTCGAGTATGTGCAGGAGTTGGCGCAAAAAGCTCATATGAAACTGATGTGGTTGGCTCCTGACTTACATTCACATCCTAGGTGAGACGGGAGATAATTCATCATCATCATTCTAGTCGTTAGAAGTCCACTGCTGGACAAAGGCCTCTCGTATGGATTTTTAGTTCCATGGGAGGATATTGCCATAATCACCACGCTTGGCGGGCGGGTTGGTGAGCGCAGTTTTTTTGGCTTCTTGTGCTTCCGACGCTGCTGCCCATCGATAGCATTTTAAGCTGGGGAAGGATAAGAATTTGTTGGATTTATTTATTTTATATATTTATTTCTCCCACAAAAGTAACAAGAATACAGAGAATAGTAGGTCTGGACAAATATTCAGTATCAATTTGTTACAAACTTAGTAAATAATAAGAATGCAGCTCATAAATTACACAGTCGATATGTGGGAGACTGGTGCCTAAGCTAGGCAAAGCCTGTATTTCAGGACACCAGGATTTGGAAAGGGAATGAAGGTATTGGGATACTACTGACTCCGATGAATGGAGGAAAAGCAAGTAGCAAGTCGGGAGGCCGGGCGCGCGTACCCGATGACATACCTGCAACCACCGGACAGGTAGTTGAGGATGACACACCTGACCTTAAGGGAGATAATTACTCACCCCAATAAAGTATGTTCTCTGCATAGCTGTGGTGCCTAGGAACCCAGGGGACCTGGGTACTATGACAGCATGTTAGATTTAATACTTTTCATGCTGTAACTCGATTTGGTAAAGTTGTTACGGTTGTACGCTATATCAAATACTAGCTTTTGCCCGCGACTTCGGCCGCGGCAATTTCTGTTATTTATTAGTATAGATGAATAATTTTCCCCAATTTCAAAACATTTTTTATTGATTCGCTACTATTAGTCGCAGCGTGATGTTTTAAAGCCTAAAGCCTTCCTCAATAAATAGACTATCCAACACAAAAATAATTTTCCAATTTGAACCAGTAGTTTCTGAGATTAGCGCGTTCAAACAAACAAACAAACTCTTCAGCTTTATAATATTAGTATAGATCATATAATCGATTATTAAATAATCGACAACGTTAGCCAGTATAGGCGATCTACTGAGTGCTCGTTATAATTGAGCGTTCGATTACATAAACATTATCGATGAATTCAATCATCGAGGAGCCAATAAAACTGGTGTCAGATTTTTCAAGCTGTCTAAAGGCATCTGACATAGCTTAATGACATTGACCGTCAATGACAGCCGAAACTAATGGCTTAATGTGCCTTTCGAAGCACGGAAGAGCCAGAGATATGTTTATGCCACTTGGTCACCTATCGCAGTGGGGACCGCGCCCGGTGTTGCTTAACAATCCACTCTAAAGCCTAAACATCACGATAAAACAGCTACATCTCAATGTGGTACTGTGGCTTGAGTGACATCGGCGTTGAGTCGGTGTGATGTGCGAAGACCTTTAGACTGTTAATCCACATTTACTGATTGGTACCTTCTAGGATGTGATACGAAAAAAAAATAAAAAAAGAATATGCTCTTCTAGGTATTCCCAAGGAGCCTTTACCAACAGCGACGACACAGTGTTCGCCCAAGCCGCCACACAGATCAAGAAATGTCTAGAAGTGTCACAGCGACTGAACGCAGAATGCTTCCTCATATGGCCGAGTCGGGAAGGATACGACACTATATTCCAAACAGACATCGCTAAAGAAACGAAACTTTTCTCGAAATTACTCAAGCTGACCGCAGAATACAAAGACAGACTCAACTACCGGTGTCAGCTGCTTCTAATGCCGTATTATAGTTTTGGTAGGAATGGTGGGGGGCTGCAGCAATGGTGGGAGAAAGAGATGGTGAATATGTACATGTGGGACGTGACCAGCTGTCTCTATTTTCTGAAGAATTATAATTTGGATCGTTTCTATAAAGTGTGTACGCCGCCAGGGCACCACATGTATATGGCTAACATGTAAGTGAAACAAATCATCATCATCATCAGGTATTTCTTTATCTCCACTACAGGAGCACGACCCAAATCATCATCATCATCAGGTCCTTTTTAGTCTCCACTACAGGAGCACGACCTTCTCTGTACTACTAGGGCCATACTTGGCCAGAGCAGACAGAGGACTTGGCCTACACTCTCCACGCTGGCCAGACGGGTTGGAGAGGTCCTTAGATGTTTATAAGCTTTTTTTAGCTTATATTTCCTAAGTCGCCTTCTACGACATCCACGGGAAGACTTGAAGTGGTCCTATTTTACTCTGCCGGATACCACACGGCTTGTTTAAAACGACCCAAATACTCGATTGCAATCCTATACTAAGACTTAGACAATACGCTTAAACTATTTGATTTATTTTATTGACGTTGTACGCCGGCTACACGCACGAAAAAGTGTCGCGTTTCGTGTGCAAACGAGAGCGTGGAACAAGCGATAGAGAAGCACAAACGGCCTTAGCGTTCGGCTTGTGACGCATCTAGCTCTCTTCCACCGTTATCACGTAAAATTATCGTTCGTAAACAGACTTTACAGACAACCAATTTATTTTCTTGCTTGCCTGGAATATCCAATTTTTGGAATTGACCCGATTGAACGCCTTTCGAATCATGAAGTAGATGGAAATGTATTTTCTCAACTTCTAAATACACGCCAGGAAACTATGTTCAGTCACCTGCAAGAGTCCATACACAGCCCTAAGGTGAAAATCGATTGCACAGATTAGGGAGGCATATATATTTAACAAATATGTAACAATATCATGAACCTTATGCCACATGAATAAGGTTGAAATTGTTGTTAGTTTTAAATAGTATCCAAACTACTACAGACTTTTAACGCAACTTCTATATGGACTTTTGCAGGCGACCGTAAAAGTACGGTCATTTATTCGTTTATTCGACACTACTGTTCTGGCCTACACGCTAGCAAAGGCTAGCGTGTAGGCCAGAATAGTAGTGTCGAATAAACTCAAACAAAATAATGTTCGAATTTTCAAGCTTGTTTGAAAAACTATTTTTTATCATTATTTTCAGATACAACATGCTAGGTGGAGTGTTTATAACCAATCACTTTGACCACTACGACAGCAAGAACCTCACTTTGATGATGAAGTGTATAACAGACCAGGTAAAATCAGGTTTTGATTATAGAGTACCAGCTTTCGCCGGCGGCTCCTCGCTTATTTCCGGGAAAATGTGTATTGTCCAGCCAGGGATTCAAACTACCTGCATATCCTGTTTGATTTAAGTAAATCATTTTAACCCTTTGACCGCGAACGTCGGATAAATCCGACATACATTTTTAAAGAAAATATTTTCCATTTTTGTTAACATTTTCATAGAAAATGTTTACATTTTTGTTAACATTTTCATAGAAAATGTTTGTCGAAATTGAATCAAAGGGTTAATGGTTCAAGAAAGAGATAAGTGACAAACAAATAGAGTTACTTGCGCATTTATAATCGCACCCCCATCCCAACTAATATAATAAATGTTACGCTTTCACGCCGTAACTACTGAATGGACCATCATGAAATATTGCATACAAGTTATCTGGAGTACGGAAAGAGACATATTTTTCATCCCGGAAAAAAGTGCTGTTCCTGAGGGAACGACCTTGACGCGAGCGAAGCTGTGGGCGAGAGCTAGTATTATATAAGTACGGTAGTATGGATACAGGGAGTCTTCATCAACATCGTTACAGGCATCAAAAATAATTTTCTACTCGCACTACTGTACCCTTGTATGGTAAAATATTGAATGCTTAGTATCTCTTAAATCACTGGCCGACCAATTCTGATATTTGGTGACTAATTTCGACTATTTTGTGATTAAATTTGGAAGATAAAAGATTGTGGCTAGGTGCTATTGTTTCCAAGACTCGGAGGTGGCCATGCCAGAAGGTGTACTCCCTAGCTTGGCCACTAAAACATGCCTGTAACTTCTAAACTACAGACCGACAATTTTTTATATTTGACGACTCATTTCGACTAAATCTCGACAAAATATTGGCATGGTCAGAGTTTGAAATCGGTGATAGCGGCCAAGATAGAAAGAGTCACACTGCCTAGCACCGTAGAAGATAAATATTAAAAAAAACTTGAACAGCCAGTTCTTATTTTAAATAACAAGTTTGTTGCTAACAGGGTGCTGCGCCCCCAGGCGGCATCCACCTCAAGCTGCGCCCTCGCTTCGAGAGCGACTCCCGAGATCAACTCGCGACATACCTGAAGTATATGGACGCGTGCGCGCGAGCTCTTCGGCTAGCTACCACGATGGCTGCCGAGCAGTTCTTCTCCAAGCATTTACAGGTACGTAAAACCTTCAAGGTCGGAGGTGTTATCCTAAACTGCTCGGTGGTTGGAGGTATGGCATCGGGTACGCGAGCCCGGCCTCCCGAGCTGCAACTCTCATTTCCTTCCCAGATTCAACAAATTCCTATCTTTCCCCAGCTAAAAAAAGCTTCCGATGGGCAGCAGCGTCGGAAGTAGAACAATCCAAAGAAATAAGCTCGCCAATTCGCCTGCCAAGCGTGGTGAGTATGGCAATATCCTCCCATGGAACGAAGAATCCTAGTTGAGGCCTGTGTCCAACAGTATCCTTCTTACGGCTGCAATGATGAAAAATGATGATGGTAAAAACCTTGTATTAAAAAGGAAATAAGCTTAACTGTTACGATTACATGAAAAAACATTCTGAAAGGTTTCTCATACTGTTTCTCGGTAATCACACCTCAGCTGTTTATACAGCTAGCATAGAGCAAATCCCGTCGTTCAGATCTTATGTTAGTATAAATAAATCATTGTCGAAACTGAGAAACAATAAGTGAGAAATATATGTACCTACCTATTTTTCTCACTACTTATCTAGTAGAAAAAAAGTATTAAGGAAACAATCAGGTCCGTAACTTAAATAAATTAGAAATAGTTAAAAATGGTTGGAAGGGTAAATCAAAAACCAAAAAACATAAAAAAAATCGGGTGTCTGTAAAGTCTACGGTTTACGGACGATAATTTTACGTTATAACGGTGGAAGTTAGATAGATGCGTGATTAGATACAACTACTTCTACTGCTTCTGCTCCTGCTGCTACTACTACTACTACTACCACCTACAACCACCTCCTACTCCTAGTCCTACTGCTCCTCGTCCTCATACCCATCCTTATCTTCCTCCTCCACGCAAGCCTCTCAAAGCACCGGGATCCTTTGAGAGGCATGAGTGTTATGTTTAAATTTAATATATTGTAAATTTTGGAACGTGACATTTTTCGTGCATGCAGCCGGTGTTCATCGATTTATAAGACGTTATCACACAAAAATCGTAACGGATTTCGTATCATTGTAAAACTTGTTTCGTGTCGATCAGTTATTTGATACTGACGTTATTTTAAAATAGAAGAATTAATTATTGAATTAAACTATTATATTTACGGGTAATACCCCGTGTGGTTTCAGCAGAGTAGACCACCCGAGTCTTCCAATGGAGGTCTTAAGAGGCGACTTAGGAAATAAAAGCTGAACAAAGCTCATAACATCCATGAGACCTCTCCAACCCGTCTGGCCAGCGAGGAGAGTGTAGACCAAATCCACTGTCTGATCTGGCCAAGTATGGCTCCGGTAGTACAGAGAGGTTCATGCTCCTGCAGTGGAGACTAAAAAGAACTGATGATGATGATGACCCTGTGTGAAATGTTAACATTTGTTACACTTCCTCTTTACAATGTTTATTGTTTATATCAAACGAGTGTTCTTTCCAGCAACGTTACTCGACATACTACAGTGGGTTCGGTTCCCGGTTGGTCGGCAGCGACGTGTCTATGGAAGAGTGCGAGGATTATTACAAGTAGGTGTTTTTAAATTATTTTGTAATTTTTTTATCATACATACATACATATTATCACGCCTTACGGTGTAGACAGACCCTTAGATCATAAAACCAAAAGGCCTTTTAGCGTGTTGGTGAGCGTAAAGGTGAAAAACAGAATCAAAATAGTGATGGGTTGCTAGCCGCATCGCCTATTGTCATGATTCTTTAGATTTTGCGCGGGAATAGAAGCAGCTGGTTCATTCTACGTTTTTTAGGGCTCCGTACCTCAAAATGAAATACGGAACAATTATAGGATCACTCGGTTGTCCGTCAGTCTGTCTGTCGTCGGTCAGTCAAGACCCTTTTTCTCAGGAACCCCACTTTTTCGGAGCCTATTCATTACCAAACAATCAAATCATACTTCTTTACTACCTTTTGCTTGCGGATCCGCCCGCGTTCATGTCGATCCCTCGGGAACAGTAGAATTTCCCGGAATGAAAGGTACCTGTGTCCTTCCCCGGGCCTCAAACAAACTCCATACCGAATTTCATCCAAATTTATTCATTGAAACGTGAAAAGGTTACGTACGGCAGACAGAGTTAGGTACTTTCGCATTTATAAAATTAGTATGGATGGATTAGTGTAGAGATATTGTACGTTGCTATGTAACTTTTAATATATGACGATCCGACTCTCACTAAGGCAGTTTTATTTTGATTATTTGTCCAGGAAGAACCAGGCCGTTCATCCCGAGTCGTGCTCCCGCCTGGACCAACTGGATGTCGCCTTCCAGCGGTACATTGATACCTGCGACCACATTTGATTCCACCCTGTATTTTAAATGTAACTGGTAAGTTTCCATACAATTGGTCTCTACACAGGATGTTGCAGAAAGGCGAAATTATTTTTGACCCTTCAAATACAAGCTCAGTCCAAATTTTTAAACAATTGAACGGCACTATATGTCGTGATTCGAAACTATGTCGATTAAATGGTTTTAAATTTCGTATTGCCATATACCTTAAGGCTCCATTTACATTATTATAGAGTACAACCGCCTCTATAGATATGATAATAAAGTTAAAATTTGTATAAAGAAATAAACGGACGCTCGGAGTCGCGTATTTCCTGCGAATATTTTAGTTTGTCTATTTGTTGACTGCAATTTGAACTTTATTAGTATACGTATAGAGGCAATTGTGCTCTGTGAATTTCTATTAATTCCCCTGGATTACTTGGATAACATACATTAAGCTTTATTAGACAATGTTGTTAAGCTTGATGCCCATCAAATATAATTTCGCTTTTTTGCAGCACGCTGTATACTTATCCACTGTAATGTGAATCACACTACGACATGGCGATTTCCTATCGTGCCAAATGGCAATAAAGATAGAGCTTGGACATTGCCGCGATTGACATAAAACCGTGTAAATTTACCAACCACATTCCCACGAGGGGATCACTCAGCGTGTAAAAATGAGCAACTTTTCATATAGGAATGAGGGGAACTAAAAAAGTCGACATTGTTATACAGAATTCTGGGCCTGCCAAGCACTTTTGCATGACAAAGTCGATTTGTTTTTGAGTTCACAGCTTTAGTCATATTAAAGTTGCTCATTTTGATGGTCGTTAATATAAACGCTGTATGTGTAGTGTGCAAAAGCTCCGATACGAAATAACCGACTTAAATGCTTTTATATAAAAAGTTGATATTTCTATTATCATCAATTACTGTAAACATATTGAATCCACGAAAAAAAAAAAATATTAAACTAGCTGTCGCCCGCGGCTCCGTTCACGTTATTTATGTCATTTCCGCAGGAATAGTACTTTTTCCGGGATGTAAGGTAGGTAGGTTGAAGGCCTGTATCTATATCCAGGCAAAGACCTATCTGTGTGCAAAATTCCGTTCAGACGTTTTGATGTAACAAACATGCATACATCTATGATCCATACATAAAAACGTTTATAATAATAGTAAGGATAATAAGGTGAGGTAAAATAAAATGCATACTGAAATATCTCAATAATTTATTTTTCTTTTTATATGTTCAGACTGTTTTTGTATTTTTTTATATTCACAGCGACTTACGACTATACACTTACTTACGTAGACATTTACACAAACTTGTGCTTTTAAGGGCTCAATGTTTAACAGTTTGAGTAGTCATTTGTATACAACAATATATTCGTTTTAAGGCGTCATTTCCACGAGCGAGTCAAACACGACGAGTGCGCCTATTTATATCGAGAATATCGCCGCGATGAGCCGTGAGGAGATTGATTGAAAGAGTTACTTAAAATTGAATGACACGGCGAAAATATCGCTGCGATATACTCGCTTGTGGAGGTGACGCCTTATCGATACTTTCGTAAACGTACGAATATTCTATCTCGCGATTAGTTTACTGTTATAAGTTATTTTAGAAAAATCATCATCATCATCATCATCTCAGTCGCAAGAAGTCCACTGCTGGACATAGGCCTCCCCCAAGGATTTTCAATATGACCTGTTGGAAGCGGCCTGCATTCAGCGTCTTCCTGCGACCTTGGTTAGGTCGTCCAACCACCTGGTCGGCAGGTGTACAACGCTGCGCTTGCCGATACGTGGTCGCCTTTCGAGCCCCATCGGCCATCGGTTCTTCGCGCTATGTGCCCCGCCCACTGTTACTTCAAAGATCTAATCCACTGAGCTATATCGGCGAAGGATGATGATGAAATGAACAACTTTTCCTATGGGACCAATGCTGGGAACTCAATTTTTTGTCATTTTTATTCTAATGGCCGAACACTTGTATGAAAATGTCAATTATGTTTTTTAGTTTCTAGCATTGGTCCCATAGGAAAAGTTGTTCATTTTGACAGGCTGAGTCACCCCTGCACGGGAACGTCGTTGGTTATGTTAATCAAAGGTGACTGCTACCTCCATACTAAATTTCATCAAAATATGTAAAACTGGATTGCGATGACTGGAGATAGAGAGAAATGGCGTAGACAAAAAGGCTTATACCCTGTAGTGGGTCATAGAAAGCTGATGATGATGATGATGGCGAGCTGTTCTTGAGTTATAAGTGGTGTAACTAACCCGTTGTGTATGTGCATGTAAACTATGATATATTTTGTATATTAATTTGTAACCCTATGTGTATAAAATCACGACTCAAACATGTTCCAATCAGTACATAATATAACAGAAATGTAAGTATCAATCAAAAGTATGATAATAAATTTTTGTACATATTTAGCAATAGCATATACATGTGTTTATGTCGCCATACTATATTTATTTCAACTGGTGTTGCCAGGCTCAAATAATCACAATAAAAACTGTTTGCCAACCGCATGTTTTGTTTTATTTAAAAAAAATAATCTGAAACATCTTTATCTGGATTTCGCTTAAACTTCATAGTTATTTTATTTGTAATCAACTAAGAATACGACTGCCGCCATTTTTAAAACAATGAACTTGAATTGCTTGCTTTCTCTTCCTGTAATGGTCTCCAATGGTTTCGCGATTGTTACACATTTAAATAAAACTTTAATACGGTATTATTGCGTATATTACATTATTTTTACACCTAACGTTTCGAAAACTACAGTTTTCATGGTCGCAGGCAGACTAAGTTGACTTTTGTGTTATAAGAACTATACAAAACTACCGCCTACAATAATGTAATACAGCGTGATTTTGAACCCCCTAGCTATATTGAAATCTGGGAATCAGAATCCTTAATGGAATACAGAACTGTAAGAAAAAAAAGGTAAAAAACGAAAGAATAAATTGAACTTTTCATAGAAATTTGTCCAGCTGATCGGCGACTTTGTATGGGAAACCTAATTTTCTTTTTCGTATTTTACCTTTTTTCTTGCAATTCTGTGTTCGATTAGGGATTCTGATTCCCAGATTACAATATAGCTTGGGAGTTCAAAATCACGTTGTATACGCGATAATACCGTATTAAAGTGATTTTATTTAAATATGCGTGTAAGTGGCAAACACTGGCAGCAGATTTTTGACGTGATATATCGATGGACGCCGGCTGCACGCACGAAAGTGTCACGTTTCGCGAGCGAGAGCGCGGTACAAGCGATAGAGAGGCCCGATAGGCCTAAGCGTTTAGCTTGTGACGCATCTATCTTTTTTTCCTTCATTATCACGTAAAAGTAACGTCCGTAAACTGACTTTACAGACAGCCATTATCATAACAATGCATATTTATTTGCTAATTTTCGCTACCAAATGTCACTTCTACTAAATTTACGTTACAATCAAGACTAAAAATAAATTAATTCGTATTTAAATCTTAATGTATAAATCGTGCACTAGAAATTTGTAACAAGAATTTCATTACTTTCCTTAAATATATAAATATGGTGGACATCGTTCAGTCGGCGAATATAACATAATTAAGCACATAGTCAAAATCCTAAGATGTTTCCATCATATTTCGTACGTATTTTTATGTATAAATGTGTTTTTAAAACAATATTAGGGCCTGAAAGAAACAAGCGCAACTCACAGTTCATAAAAGAACTGTGAGTTGCGCAAAATTATAATTAGCTTTGCGTACGCAACTTCTAATCGCGCAACGCGCTACAAAGTTTTTTCGATTCACAACTCAAAAACGCGTCAATTTGGCAATGTCCTTTGTAGTGAAAATAAGTGATACAACTTTAAAATTAAAAAGCAGCGATCTCCATAAAAACTGGTGGAAACACGACTTAAAAAACTTAAAACATAATTACAGTACTCAAATACTGCACTGATAAAATAATATTAATCTAAAATAATATCATATTTTTTGGATTTCTAAACGGCAAGGCCAGATGTAAATTACATTTCAATAAAAAATGCCGATGATTGTTATACATATATACAATTTTTCTATTATACAAATTGTAACAAAATTAACCAAGCCCACTTTAAAAGTAAATTAAGTTCATGATAGTGAACAACTTTCCACATGGAACAACTATCTGTCTCATATTCGATGATTAAAGCTTTGTCCGTGTTATTGCGTAGAAAGAAACTCACACAATCTTTAGAAGGAAAACTGTGTGGGTTACTGTCACCTTTTCCATTTTACACACTAGTGTGCAGGTTGCGATGTTTTCCTTCATCGGTTACGTCCATGAAGGTTACTGTACTTAAGTTAGATTGCAGTACAGAGAGGCAGGATTCGAACCTGAGACCTTCCTCTTACACCGCTTCTACGTATTGCATAATATTGGGTCATTACCTATGAAACCGTCGTTTTGTATAGAGAATTTCGAGCAAATTGAATTTTTCATAATGACGTTTTTAGTATCATGAAATGATACTACAAACGTGATTATGAAAAATTTGGTTTGATAAATTCAACTAAAGCGAAATTTTGCATGTATTTATGTATTTTAAGTAGTACAGAGAGGGTCGTGCTCCTGTAGTGGAGACTAAAAAGGACCTGATGATGATGATGATTATGTATTTTACAAAAAGTTAGAAAAATAATAAAAAAAAAGACGCCATTTTTGATCAAAACGGACGACACCTGAAACGAGTTCTTATCATGAGTAATTATCAATAATTAAATTGAGGAAAACAAAAATATTATGCATGCAAAATGTTAATAATATAGTCCACATTCAAGATTAAATAAAAAAGAATGTGTTTAATGGAAAATCATAGTTATTACAAGCGGAAAAAACGACAATTTCATAGGTAAAGAACCATTATTCAAAAATAAGCTCAATCACCTTATCATTCTTTTTAGGGTTCCGTACCTCAAAAGATAAAAAGGAACCCATATACGATCACTCGGTTGTCCGTCTGTCTGTCTGTCAGTCTGTCAAGACCCTTTTTCTCAGGCACGCGTTGAGGTATCAAGCTGAAATTCATATCAAATACTCAGGTCTGCTGTCCCTTGGAGCTGTGAAAAAACAAACTTCTAAGCCAACGCAATCAAAAGATTTATGCCTTGAAAAATTGCGAAAGGTATAAATTTTTAGTCACATCATATAATAAAAATATTTTAATGATTTTTAACTTATTATAGATAACGGTACGGAACCCTTCGTGCGCGAGTCCGACTCGCACTTGACCGTTTTTTTTTTCTTTAATGTTGCTGTATGTACCTTGGAGATAAGTATAAGGATAAGTATCATGAACTGAACCTCACCGTAAAATAGTTAGTTAATTCCGCTAGTCTTTATACTAACATTTTCTACACATTAAGTCAAGGGCCAATTTAAGCACTTTGCATTTACCACTAAAAGCCTAATCACACTTTACTGTACTCAAGTCACTGAAGAGAGACGCCGCTATACGTTTGACACGATACGAGACATCTCCATTCGTGTCTAACCATATATATCAAAATATTTTGAGGTTAGATCGGTTCCCGGACGAAATTAATTTGAGTACTGCTGTCTCCAGTAAAATATCTTTCAATTTATTGCTCCAAAATGCCTCAGTGTCATATTATTGTGTATACAACACAATATTAGCCGTGTGGTTTCCGGCAGAGTAGAATAGGACCACTCCTAGTCTTCCCATGGAGGTCGTAAGAGGCGACTTAGGAAATACAAGCTAAAAAAAAGCTCATAAACATCAATGAGACCTCTCCAAACCGTCTGGCCAGCGAGGAGAGTGTAGGCCAAGTCCTCTGTCTGCTCTGGCCAAGTATGGCTCCGGTTGTACAGAGAGGGTCATGCTCCTGCAGTGGAGACTAAAAAGACGATGATGATGATGAACACAATATTATGACACTTATGGGTGGGCGATGCCACGATGTTACAGACTCATAACGGAGCTTAAAGTTTGCACATAATCGCTGCACAATATATATAAGAAAAAATCCAAAGTGTTACTCGGACGCACATACACTCCCTACTCTAAAACGCGGTCAGGTTTTAGAGAAATATAATCAATTTGAACACAAAGCGTTCGCACCCGCCACATCCACAAGCCCACTCTATACATCTCTGTGTGTCTAACGTACTGCGGCGTCCATTAAATGTGATTAGGCTTTAATACTGAACGAAAAACTTAAATCATATAAAATCAACTACTACGTCTAATATATATCTACAGCTCGCGTTTGGAGCTGGAACGATTCGACTTACAACAAGATTCGTGCAAATACGTAGTCTATTTTAGGGAGAAAATGGCAACCAAATATTTGAGAAACTGGTTAATTCATATACATGTATACATAGTGAAATTCCACAAATCTGAACAACTTTTACTATGGGACCAAAACCGAAATTGCAAAAAAAAATCAATCAGATAATCTTTTCACGATGTCGAAGTTAGTCCCATAATGAAAGTTGTTCAGATTCGTGGACTGACTCACTCGGTAAACGTATTCTAATGAATTATTTTTACCTGTATATACAGTTTGTAAAATACATTTCGGAACTACTAAAATTCACATCTTTAGGTAAAAACGCCGATTATACAGCTTAGATAGCCATCTCAAATGTGTAGTCGATTATTCCGACTAAAATATGCAAGTTACTTTTAGGTCAAGTTACCTAATTACAAATATTTATAATTTTTCTTATGCCCGAAAAAAATAACTAAAACTCGTAAAAGATAGCGTTGTATAAACCATTACCGTTTTCTCCCTTAAATTTACAATAAATATACAATTAATTAAAAGCACACATCGATACACACATCAATTCAGTGCGTTTCAAATTTGACAAAGTGAGAAGATCTCTTAACGCCATATTTAGTCATATCCTGACGGTCAATCCTTCCAGCATGGTTTTTTATTACTATGTAACTAGCTCGAAGAGAGCTTTTGTTACTTCACCGGGCGTTGAGATGAGGAAGAGTGCCCTAAGCCTATATAGACAACATCACCAAAGGGCCCCCAGGGGGAGGTACCTCGGCTCTGAGCGTTACCTGTGTGCACAAGGCTTGGAGAGACAGCAAACTGTCATATTGCCCGATGGGCCGCGATTTCGTGTATGCATAGCCTTAAGGCAAATCTGAGAAACTATGGCAAAAGCCTCTGGAGAGCAGCAACTCTCATCTTTTGCCTTATGAGCCGACTCGTCTTTTGCCTTATGGGCCGACTCATCCTTGCCTTATGGGCCGACTCATCCTTGCCTTATGGGCCGACTCATCCTTTGCCTTATGGGCCGACTCATCCTTTGCCTTATGGGCAGACTCATCCTTTGCCTTATGGGCCGGCTTATCTTTTGCCTTATGAGCCGACTCATCTTTTGCCTTATGGGACGTTGCAGTATAGCGCCGGCAACACCATTTATATGGAGCTATAAAGTATCGCCATTTCCCTCTTTATTATTAGCTCAGATAACATAATTCTAGAAGAATAGATATCTCATCCGGCGGCTCTGGCAAGCTTAGTTATAAAAGTTATCGTTAGATGGCAGTAGGTCCACTGCCAGCCTATTTAGAATGTGTCAAAGCGTAAACAAGTTTTTTTTTTAATTTAAATTTTTCTGACAAACTTATATTATAAACGAATCCACACTGTAGTGTTTTCCAAGACCAATCAAATGAGCCCAAACACTATTGGTGTATCTTGTTTAGTTTAAGAGTTCCTATGGCCACCAATCGTTGCTGGTCTGATGATGGAGTCTGAACTCCATCATCATACCAACAATGATTCCATAGTACTGTATTGTCATCCGATTTACACATACATGCAAAATTTCAGCTCAATCGGTAACCGGGAAGTGGATCAAATTTACCTTGCAAGATTTGATTACAGACAAACATCGGACAGGTGACTCTTAATCAAAGCTTGTAATATAGATAGCACTCATTTATTTAAATGATTTAAATGTAATCTGAATGTCACTTGACGTACCACAGCTGATACAACCAGGACAACGCTCGGATGGGAGAGTATAGATCGTCAGGATGAGATTAAATACGGTTTTAATTATATTTAATAGTGGCAGCGCTACACAGGAATGAATAAGTACATTTTGAATATAGTATAATGTATATCTCTTTGGAACACGTACTGTTTTGTAAAGCACCATTTTTTTGTCAGATTGATTGGACTTCATTTGCCTATTACCTACTATTTAAGGACTACCAAGGCCGGTGTCAAATAACAATTTTATACCGTCATATTCTTCGATTAAGTTGTTTGTTTTTCGGGCCAGATCAGATTTTTCAAGCTGCGTAAAGGCATCTGCCATAGCTTAAAGTCCTTCAATGATGACACCTTGAAAATTCAAATGGAAAATACGCATCCAAATGTCTAGTGGGCACTTATTTGGTTAGGGTGCTAATTTACCGGATTGTGTGTCTAGTTTTTTTTTTTTATATAGAGAGGATTACATATATTTAATTGATTTTTACTTTATCTTATTCTTTTCTTATACAAAATGAAGCCTAAATAATGTCCCCGAGCCAAAACATCATGCATACTTACAAACATCAACAAAAACGGTACATACTGAAAGTATGTAATACTTTCAGTATGTACTGTTCAAATGTGTTAAATAAAGATGAGTTACTTTACGAAGTTACTGTGCGTGATGGTGTACCCGAGAATACTGTTGATCGGCTACGTGTTCAAATTAGGCTTTTGTCGAAGGAAATACCTACCGACGAAGTGAGTGTGTTTGAGGCAGGGGTTGGAATACCGGTAAAAATCCATTACCGGTACCTCTATGAAACGACAGTACCGGTAATTGGTTTGGTACCGGTACATTTGGTAACGGTAAAAATCAAGTACCGGTACCTCTATAATACAACGGTACCGGTAATTAGATTGGTACCGGTACCTCAATAAAACGACGGTACCGGTAATTGAAAGAAGTACCTGTACCAAATACCGGTACTTAGTACCGGTACTCGTATTGGGAATTATAATTTCGTTAATGTGTGTCGTTGCCGTGTTGTGCATGTGCGGCGTGAGGCGGGGGCCCACAATAGGGCGGCACTTTTACAGTCGAGCGAGTCCCATGCGGTAGACGGCAACAATGCGTAGGTACCGGTAAAATTAACGCAATTTTAATACCGTTAAAATTTGACAGAATAGAGGTACCGGTACTTATAATGTGAATTTGGTACCGGTAACAAGTAGCGGTAAACTTACCGTTAACTGTTAACAATATTATTACCGTTAAATACTAGATTACCGGCACCTCATATTACCGTTAAAATTTTAACAGAATAGTAATACCGGTACTTACCGGTACTTATACTGGGAATTTGGTACCGGTAACAAGCTCTGGTTTGAGGGAGACGTGGCGGCGGATTTAAAAAACTATTAATTCCAATATTAGTGAATTGGAGGAGCTATTAGGAGGTAAAGCTCTTTTATTAAAAAAGTTTAAGCGTATCCAATCATTAGGCAATCACATCTTTCATAGGCTAAGTCGTGTTGATTCGGCGACGGAAGTGGATCAGACTTCTAAAGATCAATTGGAGAACCGTCTTCTCCCTTTGTTGAAACGAATTGATCGAATGTCGCATACGTTTAGTAGTAGTTATGATTTCAAACCAGCGGATGATGTGGTTCCAGGCGAGTCTGATGTGGCTGAGACTGGTTCAGCGGTAGTTAAGCCGGTGGTGACATGTGATCGTGCCTCTTACGTCCACTCTTTGAATCTTAAATTTAACGGAAAGGATAGTGTGCAGGCGTTTATTCAAAGAATAGAGGAGTTGTGTGTATCCCGGAATATTTCGAAACAGAAATTATTTAATTCTGCTGCTGAGTTGTTTTCGGATGAGGCCTTGTACTGGTATCGTGGTGTGCGCGATGAGGTTACAGATTGGGATTCTTTGAAGTGTTTGTTAATGGAAGAATACCTTCCATATGATTATGATCACCGCCTGTTGCAAGAGATTCGCTCTAGGACTCAAGGCCCTGAGGAGTCTATTTCTAGTTATTTAAGTATCATGCAAAACTACTTTTCTCGATTGCGAATGCCTATAGGAACAGAAGAAAAGCTGAGTATCGTGAAATTTTACATTAGGCCGTCATATTCTATTCCACTAGCGACAATGGATATTCAATCTTGGTCTGTCCTTAAGAAATATTGTAGGCAGCTGGAAGCCGCAAAGCAGAGGGCGGAATCGTTTACGGAGCCGCCGAAGAATGTTCAAAATGCTGTTGCTCCCGACCTTGCTTATAAGTGGAAGACGAATCGACCGCGTTGTGATGCTGTTTCTAGGGAGAAGAATGTGGAGAAATTTATGCGTCAGTGAGACCATATAAAAAAAATACTGTTAGAATCTATCAATTACATGGAGTGTAACTCCATCTTCCTTTTTCACTTTCGACGCTTAGTTTTTGCATCTTTTCACTGACCTTCGTCATCCCGAGACGTGTGAGTGCTAGCGCGGTTTATTGAAACTGTAGACAAAACAGCTCCGAAACTCAATTAGGGCGCTGTTTTGCCGGTGCCACTTTTCGAGCGCGAATCGTGTATCTACCATTATATTGATCGATGGTTTAACGTGATTAAAATAATAGATAACAAACTTCACGGTCTGACAGTTAGTTACCTTCTCAGCTGACCCCGTCAATTTATTATGGATATCTAAACCTAGTTGTTTTTAATATACATATTGATTATTTTTGAAAATAGTAGGCAATAATAGCAAATGAGTCCATATTAATATAAAAGCGTATATGTTACTGGATTATGTCAAATGCATATACTTCACCACTATACAATGTAATTGTATACAGACTCTCTTAGTAGAGAAAGCGTTTTACACAACATACAAAGATATAAGCGCAGATATATTGTCAAATATACATTGTAAGACCTTAATTGTTAATCGTAAAACTGAATTTGACCCTTTTTTATAAGATGGCGAAAAATGCATATAAGATAATTTTGGTCGAATTTTTTTTACTACATGATGGATAAGCCATTTGTCTCCCATCTCACCTGATGGTAAGTGACGATGAAGAAAATAATATAACTACTGTTTTTACTGGGTCCCCACGCGTCCAATGCTAAATAACCAACATATTATATTTTGACAATACACTTGTGCTGTTAAACTTCTAAATACTATACAATACGCCTGGACAAGTTGGTGTAACGGTCGCGTCGTGTTACCCCACTGCTGGGCAAGTCAGAATAAATACCTATCTAGTTGTTATCCACTTAGGAACGTCTCTTTGGCTCTTAGTTTTGTGACGTCTTATAAGTACACTGCCATTCTGTCTAAATAGTAAAATTATGTAAAATAAAGAGATAAAAGTATTTTAAGCTCATTAAAATAAAAAATAAGCATGTCATAATATATTCATTAAAATATATTCATTACATAATTTTTAATCAATAAAATAAATACATTTGTAACAATATCTTTTTACATATAGAAGGTCAATTTAAATGAAGCGCAAATATTTTAAAGGCTGACTCCCATAAGCTAGAAAAAAGCTTTAGAAGCAAAATAAAAAAAAAAATCGGCACGCTTGTTTTTGAGATATCTGATCTGAACATTTAAAATAAAAAAATGAAGTAAACACCCTGTGTGCAAATAAACACTTTCTTGGCCAACAACTTTTTACTATTATCTACTATCTGCCTGCAAAGAGTGCTTGAGTTCTTTGGTCATATCGCCAGAAAAGAAGGGAACAACCTCGAACAACTCATGGTTACCGGAAAGGTTGACGGCAAGAGACCAAGAGGACGTAGTCCAGTCAGGTGGACTGATCAGATCCGAACAACCTTGGACACCGATTTACACAGTGCTCTGCATTCGGCCAAAGAGAGGAACAAGTGGCGAACAATTGTCCGGAAGAAGATCACCCCACAACTAGGGAATCACGACCCTCAGTACAGAGGATAACGACGCGAGGAGGACTATGGATACTAGGTCACTGACCTCGACGATCAAAACAGCTGATTTATCGATGTTAATAAAAAAAAATTGTATGAAAAAAAAAGCGTGGCGAATTTGCTACTAATGCATTTCTTTGACCTATAAGACCCAGCCTATAATATTTGCGCTTTTTAATTTAAATATTTTTCCCCGGGTGGTGATTATTATAAACCAGCGGCCCGCCCCGGTTTCGCACGGGTGGATATAGGTACTAAATCTGTAACCTATGTTCATCAGGGAAAATGTAGAACTCTAATGGTGAAAGATTTTTTTAAACCGGTCCATTAGTTATGGAGCCTATTCAATGCAAACAAACAAACTATCAAATCTTTCCTCTTAAAATATTAGTAAGGTCGTGGGTTCGATTCCCACCGGAAGCATACTTTGTTTAGTTGTTTCCAGTTTGGTTAGGACATTGCAGGCTTGAATCACCTGATTGTCTGATAATAAAGATGATTCCGTGCTTCGGAAGGCACGTTAAGCCGGTGGTCCCGGCTGCCATCTGGTAGTCGTTAAAGGAACCACGTCAGAGGCCGAGAGGCGGTTCCGAAGAACTCTGACACCAGGGTGTGCATGGTCGATTGACCGTGATACCTACTCGAAATGATGATGAGTGTAGATGTAGAAGTGTAGATATACACCGACCAGCATATACTTTTTTTTAATGACTATGTAGCTAGCTCCGAGGGAGCTTTCGCTACTTCACCGGGCGTTTGAGGCGAGGACAGACTGCCCTCAGCATAGGCTGACGTTTATCTTCTATCGCCATCTTGTTTTCCGTAATATCACCGAGCGAGATGTGGATATTTTATAGCGCGACATAAACGGCGTCGCGGGTCCATGCTGCGGGCGGTGAAGTATTTTTATGCCACACCCGGGGTTTAGGATATAAATATTCGAATAACCAATCATTGTTGATCAGCGTTTGTTTTTTGGTGGTTGTTCTTGATTTGCGGGTCTTTTGGTTGTTAGAAGCAATCAGTCGATTTAATTTTATATTAGTGGAGACTAGAATCTTACAACTACTTTAGTTTGGGACGCTGCGCAGTGTCCAACCTTCAGTTAGGTAGAAAAAAAAATTGCGTCTGCTTTTGACGAAATTACATATTTGTAGAGTTCATTAATAATAATAAATAAATAAGATTACCTAAAAAAAACCGCCGTCAGAAGTGAAATCTTGAACATAGCAGCAGGAGCAGGTATACAGTTTCACCGCGCGGTAGAAAGAGAGGGGGATATAACTTCCTCTCCCACGCCGCGCCATCGGCCTCAGGTTACGTGTCTTACGAATTTTCGATCAGGTCGCGTGCCCCTGACGGGAGTTTAACACTTTTTACCCATCCCAAAAAGTGCACAACGCCGCAAAAGTATTATGCTACAATATTATCTACAGTAAATAATATTTCGCTACTTAAAATAAAACAACCATAAACAAAAATAATGCCCAACATTGTCGTCGTGTGCAGATATTAAAAAAAAAACTACCCTCGAAGGTTTGACAACCGCGCATGACCTCACACCCAACTTGTCCTTAAATATACACAACATACATATATGACCGCCTTCGTATCAACAGTCAGGCCTATTATAGACACTTAATTAGTCTATATACACTTGTGGACTCCTACGCATTATTGTAGGTTTCTATTTTAGAAATTCATCTGTATCGTGTCATTTCTTCTTAGTCACACAAAGAACATTCAAATATCGGCCTTCAGTCGTACTCTGTAGGTACACTTTACAGTGATATCATTGGCAAGGTACAGAAGATCACTACTTTAGTTTGTGTAGACTAAGAGTAGATTGAGGCTTACCCTCAAGTCTTCCTCGTTTCAACTCCACCTCAGTCATTAAAGTCCGTATTTCAGTAGTAAAAATGTCCCTCAACTCATAAAGTTTCCTCAGTCGAGATGAGAAAACAACTGTCAACTTGATGTGTCCTCAAATGAGTAGGGAATTTCAGCAAACGACTTTGAATACGGATGTCAAAGAACCTTTAGTAGTGTAGTGTCTCAACAGTGACGGAGTGGAGGAAATCCCACATAAATTATCAGTAGTCGTAAACTCGGAATGCGTGGAGCATATTTTTCAAAATTCAAGGAAACTAACAGAATAATACTTACGCAACACGTACGATCGCATGATTTTCTAGCAGTATTATTCATACTCTCTCTTGCGATTTATAACACATATAGGGTGATTTTTAACTCTCTGGCAATATTTTAATGGCGGAGTCAGAATTCCTAATAAAATATACATATTTTCTTATTAAATTAAGAGATAAGGTATAGTGAAAAAATGTCATCTGGGCGGGGCTTGAACCGTTGGTCGCTGGTTCAAGCCCCGCCCGCATTGAATTTTTTCACCATATTTTATTTCTTAATTTAATAAAAGTATATTACAATAGCACTGTGAATGCAAAATAAAACGCTTACAAAAAATATATACATATTTTTTCCATAAAAGGTAATTTATATTAAAAAAATAGACTTTGCATAGACATTTTATTAGCTGATCGGTTTTGTATGGGAAACACAATTTCATTTTCATTTTTGCTTTTTACTTGCCGGTCTATTTTCTATTAGGGATTCTGAATATTGCGAGTTCAAAATCATCCTATACAAAAAAACATAAATACACTCCGCGCGTTCCGATCACGGAATATCATCATCATTGAACGCAACAAGGAGTCCACAGTGTAGTATACCTATATCACTAGTCCGCGCCCCGGGCTCACTCGTCGTCGTTGGGCTCAGTGCCGAAGTACCGGTCCCCGAAGTTACCGATCCCGGGCAGCACGTAGAATTTCTCGTTGATCTCGGGGTCTAGCGCTGACGTCACGATCTTAACCTGTGCATGATATAAGCTTGTCAATAGCAACGTTAAAATCATAAGTATTAAAAGTGTCTCACCTTCTCAACTACATTGTTCCAAAGTATTGAGGTTACTTTGGTCCTTTTCGTAGAAGTGCAAGGGGGAAATTAAAAAAAAAATCTAAACCAACTAACCATCAAAACATACAATACACTTTCAAAATACCGAAATCTTAAGTCTCTCCTAATCAAATTAAAGGTTATCTATATATTGCAACTCTGAATGGGTCAACAAGAAAATTAAAACTTTTATTTGTCACGTAGTTTTCATAAACGTTCTTTCACCACTATGACGTATACCTGTGTGACATATATTTGAGGTGAGAAACATATACAAAAATACTCCTTTAAATTATAACGAAATTTCAAGTATCTCTTAACCAAATTAAAGGTTATCTATATATTGCAAATCCCTAATGTGTCAAAAAGAAAATTCAAATTAGTCATCTTCTTACCTGTGTTTCTCATATTCGTGAGGTGAGAAACATACATAGAAACACGTTAAACTCAAAGAAGTACTAGCACCTCATATCACTCTCACAATGTCCCAAAGATGATCTGGCAGACAATGCAACAAGCATTAAGTTTATCTTTTTGTAAATCTTTTATTGTGTGCAATAAACATTTTTAGCCTATTGTTCCCACTGTTGGGCAAAGGCTACCCCTCTTATACGCCACTCGTCCCTATATGTTGTGAAGGATCGCAAATTTTTATCATAAGCCGCCAAATTATCAGACCGTCTTTTTCTTGGACGTCCTCGCTTTCAGAACTACAGGGACCCATTCCGTAGTTGACTTTGCCCACCTGTCTGGGTGCATTCTGCAAACATGACCCGCCCAATCCCACTTCAGTTTGGCTGCTTTCTTCCCCAGATCCATTATTCTAGTAAATAAATAATTATTCTTTCAATAGTTATCGTGACAATTTCTGGTTAGTCGCATAAGGCGACTAACTTACCACGAATTCGTTGGGTACGTTACCTTAGGGAACGCGTAAGCGATGGAGTGCACGCCAATCTCGGCCATAAGCAGTGAGACCAAGCTGATATTTTCCTCTGGCACGTCGTGGTCTAGTAGCACGCGAATGGCCATGATGGCGGCGGCGCCTGTGGCGACGGTGGCATCCATCAGGATCACGCGGTAATCCTTGATGTCCTTCGGCAGCCGCAGGTAGTACAGCTGCAGACCAAATATTTTCATGTGTTTATTTTGCATTGACAATGCTATTTTGATATCTATACTAATATTATAAAGCTGAAGAGTTTGTTTGTTTGTTTGAAACGCTAATCTTAGCTTAGTTCAAATTGGAAAATTATTTTTGTGTTGGATAGTCCATTTATTGAGGAAGGCTATAAAACATCACGCTGCGACCAATAGGAGCGAAGCATCAATAAAAATGTTTTAAAAACGGGGAAAAATTATTCATCTCTACTAATCTATACTAATATTATAAAGCTGAAGAGTTTGTTTGAACGCGCTAATTTCAGGAACTACTGGTTCAGATTAGAAAATTCTTTT
The DNA here is from genome assembly GCA_947532085.1 of Elegia similella. Classification (NCBI taxonomy): domain Eukaryota; kingdom Metazoa; phylum Arthropoda; class Insecta; order Lepidoptera; family Pyralidae; genus Elegia; species Elegia similella. The sequence goes on from OX383939.1 coordinate 3,605,909, forward strand.
TGTGTTAGATATTCCATTTGTTGAGGAAGGCTTTAGGCTATAAAACATCACGCTGCGACCAATACGAGCGAAGCATTAATAAAAAAAGGGGTAAAATTGTTCATCTATACTATTTAAGTATAAGTCGCGGGCAACAGCTAGTTAAGAAATAAAAGATTTGAACCAGCGACCTTCAGGTCACACACAGACCAAAGGTCGCGGTTGAAATCCCGCTCGCGTGTAATTTTTCCACCATATTTTATTTCTTAACTTAACGGCCCGCCATAGGCCAGGCGGCGTGGCGGTACAAACGCGGATAGTCTAAACGCGTTGGCTACTTTGGATATTTTCGTTTTTTAAGAATATTCAAGGGTTATTCGAAAAAGAAAAATACATGATGGCTGCCTTATCTGTAATGCAATCATAATCAAAAGTTACAAGGTTAATTTTAATGTATTTGGTGAATAATGCTGTTAACCGAGTAAATTAGACGTGATTTGGAGGCAACTTTGCAATTTTTTGTATCGAGAAAATTTAACGCAATGAGGATCCGTAAAGATTTTAGTTGAGAATGCAGGATTATAGAGCTAAGAAATCCATAACATACAGTGCAAAAAATATTGTTCTACGATAAAAATTGACGAAGTTATGACAAAATTACTAGCAAAATTCACTGGCCGGCCGCGTGGTAGCCTGTGACGTCACTGTGACGGACGCCGCTAGTTGCCCGTTGGCAGCGACAAGGCGCGCAGTGTTTTCGTGGTAATTGCGACTTTAAAACAAACTATTTATGTCTAATTTATCTTTTTAACTATGTACAAATATTGTATAGTGCCGAACGATACAAATACTTCTTTTAAAACACCAGAAAAACTATCTTTTAACGTGCCGAAAAACACAAAACTTCTGGAAAAATTAATAATTTTTCACGAAGTTTTGTGTGAATTTTATATCATCTCTTTTTACAACGGAATACAATTTAAAATTATATTCCGTTGTAAAAAGGGATGATTATAAGACTCCACCCTCTACTAGTAGACAATGTTGTGGATATCATTTCGATGTAAGTACCTACATAACTATTCTTACCTTTTATTGATATGGAAATAAGTAAGTAACTATGTATTCTCTTTTTATAAGGCGGATGTATTAATAAAAACATACCTACTTATTTCTTTCTAGTTTGGTGGACAAACCTACTTACCTTCCAATACTTCCGTTTGCATTTCTATGTAATATTCCAAGGTCAAAACAATGACACAGGGATAAAAGTTTCCATTTCTGGAGTAAAAAGCAAATAATGAATGATATAATATGTATCTGCCCCAGCTATGCCTGATTGTTGTAAGCAAATAAGTTAATACAGGATGTAAGGGTGAACACCGTTGTACCTAAAACCATTAAATCAACCCGTCTAAATGAACAACGTATGGGACCCAGGATTGGACTAGAAAACAGTATCGACATTTTCATACAAAAATGTAAGGCCGATTAAAATATGGTATTATTTTATATTTATATATTTCAGGTGGAAAAAGACATGGAATATTACGTTAAGTTTAACTGAAGAAGGGAGTTTTGCCTCATTAGATTGAATGTCAAAAACTTTAAAAAAAACCGGCGAAGTGCGAGTTGACCTTGCGCACTGTTATATCTTCTAGATGTTATGCTTAATGCTGACTGAGCAACCCTTCGGGATTACTCAGCATCACTCCCTCCTTAGAGAGCCCTAGCAGAAGCTGTGGAGCTCAGTCCGTGATGAGCTCTCTTCCCGCGCGGTTGCCTAAGGATAACCTATTGTAGTAACTCTGTGTGTTCTAAAGAGTGTTCTATATCCTTTTAATATAAATATTTACGTGGTGTTAAAATAGTTTTTTTTTAAAAAGACGTTTTAGATTTTCCGCGTAACAGCACGTATAAGTTTGAAGTTATTATAAATATCTTTATTATATGATGTAACTAAAAATGTATGCATTTCGCAATTTTTTCATTATCTGTGCTATAAGACGTTGCTTCGTACCAAAATCTAAGATTCTGATTTCAGGGTAGTAAGTACCCTGAAGTTTTGATTCCCTTGCGAATGTCGAAAAATTAGTAAAATATTTTTCTTATATGATGTAGCTTAAAATGTATGTTTTTCGCAATTTTCCATTATCTGTGCTAAAAGACGTTGCTTCGTACCAAATTTTAAGATTCTGAGTTCATGGGAAGTTCCCTGGTAGGTATTGATACCCTTGCGAAATCAAAATAACACGAAAATTTACGGCACAACCATCTTTAGATTGCGTTGGCTTCGAAAATTTGCGGCATAAACTGAATATTTGATATAAATTTCAGCTTGATACCTCTACGCTCCTACGTTCCTGAGAAAAAGGGGCTTGACAGATAGACAGACGGATAGCCAAGTGATGAAATGGAACCCTTATAGGGTTCCGTTTTTCCCTTTTGAGGTACGGAACCCTAAAAATTATAGACCTGATTTTAAGAAAAGATAAGAAATAGAACAGTTTTAATGAGTTTTAAGTACGGACAGTTCCAACCCAAAACCTACAGCAGAAGAAGTATTGCAAACAAAAACGATCGCTGATATAAGCGATAAGACTTCTCGTTGAAAGAAGCATATGGAAGTTGAAAGACTATAAAATGATCGGACCTCACGCATATGTCCATATTTCATACTTTTTTTTGATAATATTGTAACAATAGCATGTGGTTTAGTTAATTTACAAGATTGTCTATATAGCAATCAAGAGTAAAAATTAAAATTCTTTCTTTGCTTTGTTTTATTAGTTCCCATAATAAGTACGTTTTATACGTAAATATTATAAAAAATGCACTCTAACAAGACTTTATTTCAATAAATTGTTAAATATAGCGACGAACCGCGTCGTCGTCGCACAGTCGAATGATCGCTCTATGAGCGGACCGCGCTCGGTCAGTCACAGTGACGTCACACGCACCGGGCGTGCAATGCTTTTTCGCGGCAGGAACGGCATGATGTTTATTATTAATATCTTCGTGAGTAATGGTCCGATTTGGATAATTCAAAAAGATATATCATTGTAATGTCATGAAGAATAATATGGATATTAGTCCAATTGAATTTGCTACAACTTTACTGATCCTCATTGTGTTTTTGAGTCAGATAGTTACAAGAGTTAGTCCTGAACTTTGCTGCATTTTTTTTTCAACTTGAGTATTTCATTATCCTTATCCTTACTTCCTTATTATTACTAATATTATAAATGCGAAAGTGAGTTTGTTTGTTTGTTACGCTTTCACGCCGTAACTACTGAACCGATCATCATGAAATTTTGCTTACAAGTTCTCTGCAGTACGGAGAAGGACATAGGTTACCTTTTATCCCGGGAAAAAGTACTATTCCCGAGGGATCGACATTGACGCGGGCGGAGCCGCGGGCGAAAGCTAGTTATTGATCTTACAGACAATCATGCAAAGCAGTGTGAGGTAGTACGGGCCCTTAATAAGTGCAGACCGAACGTTATAGTAGGGGAGCCCTAGAGCGGGATTTTGGGATTTACTCGAGCGCGTCAGATTAAGATATGACGGATACCTCGGACACCGTATAACCTCCGCCACATATCCGACTTTAATAATGGGGTGTTATGTTTGTTTTTTTTTGCTTCTACATATGCATATTGTCAGATTATATGTTCCTAGATATTCTTGTATTATTTCGTTCCTAATAAAAAAGAGCCGACCACGCCCGAGAATACATTTGTGATTTTTTCGTCTTTTTTTGTCTGCACTTTTGTTACCCTCCCACCCCCTGACGTCATGGTCAAATCATCAGATTATTACTAATACACAATTTTTGGCATGCGATAAAGCCAGCTTATATTAATCAGACGCGCTCGAGTATTTTCATTTGACGATACCTGCTCCGTTGAATTGAAAAATATCATATAATCTTTTTTCCTTTCTACCACTTAATCTTTAAAGTCCAATGGGTCCCCACGACGCTCGAGTCCATCCACATTTAGCATCATGGGCTCCTCTACTATTATTAGCGGTCATCTGAACGCATGGAGTATATTTAGCTAAACATCGAGAAATAAATCGCTAGAGTGAATAATACCGTCGCCGAAAAAGCACTCGCCATGTAGGTATTATATTAAATATAATTTAGCGAGCGGAAAACCTATACAGGACACAACGGCGTCCCCTACTACATTGTTTGGAAAATTTTGAAAGGCATCTGAAATAGCTTAACGCCCGCCATCTAGTGACAGCCAGGACCAAGGGCTTAAAGAATTTATTGTTATTACTAGCTTTCGCCCGCGGCTCCGCCCGCGTCAATGTCGATCCCTCGGGAATAGTAGTACTTTTTCCGGGATAAAAGGTAGCCTATGTCCTTCTCCACACTCCAGAGAACTTGTATGCAAAATTTCATGATGATCGGTTCAGTAGTTACGGCGTGAAAGCGTAACAAAAAACAAACAAACAAATTAACAAACAAACAAACTCACTTTCGCATTTATAATATTAGTAAGGATAAGGATAAGGATATTAGTAGGGATAACAAAGTGAACTCGTTAGTTGACTACGCTGCCAATAGATGGCGCTGAGCGTCAGTTAGAACGCGCTATCGTTGTTCGCGGCCGGTAGTAGGCGCTCTCCGCGCCGCTCTAAACAGCGTTGTAAAAATTTTGCTAAATCATATGTTTTTGGAATTCTCATCGTTTGGTTTCTTTATCAAACTATGAGATTATTATATAATATTAGAGGTGTTATATTAGGGTCAGATATCGGTATTCATGTTATCGAATATATCGTATTGTCCGTATTACGTTCCGGTAACGGTTACCCAGGAACGGTCAAGAACGGGCAGGCTTACGGGCTATAGTAACGCATTGCTGGCACGGATCGCTTTGAGCGGCTTGGCTAAGAACTTCCGAATACGATACGATACGAGTTCGCCTCGCTCTTTTTAGGCCGAACAACCAAATAATATATTTTATGAGAGTAATATGTACGAATGACTGAAAAAATAGCATATTTTTTATAATTACTTCGTTGATTTATATTTCCCTTCATACTTTTAACAGGCTTAGTCTTATACACTCTTACACAATATTTACATATACACATACTGCGAAGTCCCGTTTTAACTATCAAAACAAGTATTACAATTAACAATCAAATACAAGAAATGCAAATAAAACTTTGAACACGGCGCGAAATTGTTAATAGGTACATAAACCGGCACGCGATTTACCGGGACAAGAGACCAAGTTAAACTGGTTTTGTTTGGCCGCACATAACATACACGAGCGAGCTTGAAGAAATTCAAGCAAGTGATATTATGTTTCGCTCGCACATCACATTTCTGCCTCGCACAGAAAGAGACAAAACAGACAGTTCGGCTTTGTTCGTGGCTCCCGAACGATGGCCGTCGGCTTGGCGCTCTGTATTTCCGTTTCGATTCGTCCGTCCGCAAAGTGCGTTCCAAGTATCAAATATGCAGTGATATCAGTATCGGTCTGTATCGTAGTAACTATAATATCTAGAAACGGGTGGCGCGGTCTGTATCGTAGTAACTATAATATCTAGGAACGGGTGGCGCAAGGCTTGAGGTGCCTGATATTTAACTGTTACCGGGTAACCGATTACTCCGATACCTAAGAACCTAATATATTCGTATTATAATATTATCTCTAATATCATGTTCTCGGTAATGGTTACGATATATTCATAACACCTCTATATTATATTAAATAAATAAATGGCTCAAAACGTAGGGTCGAGGTTGATGGGCAAGTCATACAATACATACGAGTATCTATATCTTGGACAGATTGTCTCCTTCACTAATCGCCAAGACAGAGAAGTAAGTCGAAGAATTGAAAATGCTTGGCGTAGCTTCTGGTCGATGAAGGATTCACTTAAAGGCAATTTATCAACATGCCTCAAAACGAGACTCGTCGACATGTGTATCTTGCCCATCCTAACCTACGGTGCTCAAACATGTTCGCTCACTAATGTGCAAATTGAAGGTCTGTTAAAGAGCTATATCTATATTTTAGGTGTCAAGCGAATTGATCATGTGAGAAACACCACCCTGCGCTCCATCACAAAAATTCCGGATGTTGGAAAGAAGGCAGCCAAACTAAAGTGCGATTGGGCTGGTCACATCTGTCCAATGCGTCCTGAAAAATGGGCGTAGAAAAAGAGGAAGACCGAGGAAGAGATGGATAGATGACATAAAAAATAACTTAAATTGATAGTATCTGATATCGATACCATTATTTGCGAATAAACTATTAATAGTTTATCTTTAATAATATAAAGTAATAGGTAAAAACAGTTAAAGCCCAATCATACTTTACTGAATTCAGTAACTGACGAGAGAGACGGCGCAGTACGTTAGACACGATACGAGATATCTCCATTCGTGTCTAACGCACTGCGGTGTCTTGTACTGAACTCAGTAGTGTGTTTGCGCTTTTAACAAGATCAATTATTATTTAAAATGTTTTCTAAATACTGATATTTGTACCATTTAGTTATGATAATATAGCCACTAACGATGGAACCGGGAACGGCTCGAGTTCTATATTATTTTGAAAGTTATACAGTAACACATTAGAATAAAGTTGGGGGTGCGCCGCCCTTGTAGTGCTTCCGGGATGATGGCAGAGGCTGGAGTTGACAGTCTGTCAGCCATTATAAGAAAGCGCACAGCATCCTCGATTCACCGGGTGCGGGGCAGCACCAACATTTGCCAAATCGACTAGCTCCGTGGCGCAGCGGTCAACACGCCAGCCTGCGACACGGAGTGACCGGGTTCGATCCCCGGCCAGGCCAAGATGGAAAAAGATCTTTTTCAGATTGGCCTGGGTCTTGGATGTGTATCTATATATGTATTTGTTATAAAATATAGTATCGTTGAGTTAGTATCCCATAACACAAGTCTCGAACTTACTGTCGCGAAGCTCCCAGAACAGAATAGTCTAGAACTTTTCCGAACATCGTCTGTCGCGCTCATACATCTTCCATCCTGCTCACACATATGTATTCTATCCCGCTCATACAAATACTCGAATATTCTGGAATGTTTTAGTTATCGGCCGTCGGGACCGGAAGTATATGGAACTTTCTAGATACCCATAAGTCAGTATATAAGGGAGCGGACGTGGCGATCGTTAATCAGTTTACCGCGAGTGTTCTTAGTGAGCTATACTAATACGAGTGATTTGTGTGCGACTGATAAGTGATAATTTATACGACCACAGCAACGGACCAGGACTACGAGTGCTTTGCGTTTTGGATATTCGACGTGTTGGAAGACCAGTCAGTGTTGGGATTCCGTAGTGAATAAATTCCCTCTGAAGAGTTTGGTGTTTTACTCCAAATCCTGAACCCTAACCACGTAACATTTGGTGTCAGAAGTGTGGGATTTGGAAATGCCAGTGTTGCCGAGGGACGAAGAAGATAAGGAAGGCGTCCGGACCCGGGCTCAACGTGCAATGGAGGCTACCGCAGCCGCCGCCCAAGTTGTATCCGCTCGTCATGCGCCAGCCGCCCAAAACATCGCAGCCGAGCAACTGCCGCCCGTAGCCCCAGAGGTCGCAGCCGCCCAAGACATGGCAGCCGCCCAGGACATGGCAGCCGCCCAAGACATGGCAGCCGCCCAAGACAGGGCAGCCGCCCAAAATGTCGCAACCACCGAAGCCGTCACAGCCACCCAGGAAGTTACGGCCTCCCAAGAGATTGCCGCCGCCCAACAGATGCCAGCCGCCCATCATCAAGCCACGTTTCCTAGCCCCTCTTTCCAGGTTCCCACTCAAGCATCTTTTAATTTTGGTAGCTTGATGCAAATGTTGCAGTGCATAAATGAGAACCAGAGTAAACTGCAACGCATCAATGTGGAACTTAATGGAGAAATACAAAATATGCGGGATGAACAAAAGTGCTCGAGGGATGAACAAAAGCGTATGCAGGAAAAGCTGCATCATATGAGTGAGGACCAACGAATGGTATTAGCAGCTGTCAGCAAAGTCAGCAACGTGGTGGACCAGATCCGTTAGGATGTGGATTTGGTGGATAATCGCGTGACAGGTCTGGAAACAAACTTCTCCGGACTAGAGAAGAAAGTGCTGCGACTGGAGACAGTAGGCGTGAAAGTGACGTCGAGCAACGCTGTTGCTTATGCACCTGGACCCAAGGTGAAAGTGCCATCTTACGACGGAACTACTTCCTGGGCCGCGTATAAACAGCAGTTTCAAACTGTTGCCGCAGCAAATGGATGGACTAATGAACAGAGCCTGACAGCCCTCACCGTTGCACTGAAGGGCTCCGCTTTGACAGTATTAGAAGCACTACCTAACTCAGGTAGTGACTTCAAGGACTTGTTGGAGGCTCTTGAAGCAAGGTACGGAGAACGCCACTTAGAGCACGTATTCCGAGCCCAGCTTCGCGACCGAGTCCAGTGATCAGGCGAGGGGTTACAACAGTGGGCATTAGAGATCGAGAGGCTCGTAAGGAAAGCGTTTCCCTCAGAAGACCCCCGGATGGTGGAGAAAAATCTACTGCAAGCCTTCGTGGATGGAATTAAGAATTCAGAGGTAAGGGCTACAGTAAAGCTCCAACATCACACCTCGCTTAAAGATGCCCTTGCACACGCCCTTGAAGTGGAAGCGGTAAGACAAGATGTGCAAGTTCATAAATTGAGAGAAATTAACGAGATAAGCGAGGTAGTCAAGGCGGTTAAGGCCCCTTCAAAGAAGGATAATGGAACTGGGCCTATGTGCTGGAATTGTGGTGAAAGAGGCCATTTACAACTCAATTGCCGCAAAAAGAAACAGTTAAAGGAAGAGCTCAGGGAACAGCTTAAAGAAGAGATCAAGAAAGAGATTAAGGAAGACCTAAGCAATCAGTTTATGATCTCTCCTTTAAAGAAGCAGGGAAACGAGTAACAGCCAGGACTAAGGGGCGGGTACTGGCTGGCTCAGAAGAAGCCCCAGCAATAATCATCTCACAGGCAAGCAATGAAAATTGTCTGGCAATATGTGGTTCAGTGGATGGGAAAAACTGCAGGATAACAGTAGACACAGGTGCATCTAGGACTATAGTTAAGCCACATCTAGTGAAAGCGGCAAGGGGACGCAAGAACATCAACTGTCGGCTTCTTTCTGCTTCTGGCCAGCCAATACCTGTCCTAGGAGAAATGGCAGTTACGATGTACGTGGGAGAGACACCCTATACTCACAATGTCATCGTAGCTGAAATCATTGATGACTGCATACTGGGCTTAGATTTTATGAAGAAATATAATTGTGGAATTGATATCACGAATGGTGTTTTCAAGTGTGGTAATGAAGAAATCTTCATTCTTGGAGCTTCCACTGGAAAAGTAACCTGCCTTAACAAAATTGTTATTCCTGGACGAACACAGGCTCAAATCATGGTGAGACTGCCCACGACGGCTAAGAAAACAGAGGCAAAGAGATGTGTTTTGATTGAGGACACATTACACAAACCAACTGCGAGAGGACTCCTAACAGCAAGAACCTTAGTGCGTGGAAGCGATACTGCAGTGGTAAGAGTGGTTAACCTAGACTTCCATGAGGTCAGCCTCAATGAAGGAGATACTGTGGGAAAATGCGAAGAAGTTGTGTGGATGAGAAAGTGTCAATCAAAGCTGAGCTCAGTGTCACCTAACATCGCGAATAACTCTACAATTATTGATCTTCTGAAAGACAGCAAAGATAATCTGACTTTTAAGCAATACTCGGACGCAAAGAAGTCACTGTTGCGTTTTGCTGATATCTTCTCTTCGAAAGAAGAAGATCTTGGAAGAACTTCATTAGTTCAGCACAGGATTGACACTGGAAGCGAAAGACCTATTCGTCAGCGAGCAAGACGAATACCGATTGCCAAGGAGAAAGAAGTTGAAGAAATGTTGGAGGGCATGAAGAGAAATAAAGTTATAGAACCATCTGCAAGTCCTTGGTGTTCTCCTGTGGTTCTAGTTAAGAAGAAAGATGGCAGTACACGGTTTTGTGTAGATTATCGACGACTAAACGAGATCACTAAGAAGGACAGTTATCCGTTGCCCCGAATTGATGACACCTTGGATACTCTAAGTGGAATGCGATGGTTCTCTACTTTGGACCTAAAATCTGGCTACTGGCAGGTAGAAATACACCCAGAGGATAAAGAAAAGACCGCATTCTCAACTGGCAAAGGTTTATGGCAGTTCAATGTTATGCCCTTCGGATTATGCAACGCGCCGGCTACTTTTGAGCGACTTATGGAGTGTGTACTAGCTGGATTAGTAGGAGATGCCTGCTTAGTATATTTGGATGATGTCATCATCATGGGCAGAGACTTTGATGATCATTTGCGGAATCTAGAGAAAGTCCTAAGGAAGATACGGGGAGCAAACTTAAAACTGAACTCAAAGAAATGTCATCTATTCAGGAACAAAGTAAACTACCTCGGTCACGTAATTAGCAGTGAGGGTGTACAAACCGATCCTGATAAAGTTGAAGCAGTGCAAAAGTGGCCTACCCCGAAGGACAAGACAGAGGTGCGAGCCTTCATGGGACTGTGCTCATACTACAGGAGATTTGTCAAAGGATTCTCAGAGGTTGCTAAACCTTTACACCGTTTGACAGAAGACAAACGACCTTTCTTCTGGGACGAGACTTGCGAGAATTCCTTCCAAAAATTGAAGGAAAGTTTATGTAAAACTCCAATTTTGGGATATTCACAGACTGATGGTCAATTCATCGTTGACACAGATGCAAGTAACACAGCTATTGGTGGAGTGTTATCTCAGAAACAAGGTGACGCAGAAGTTGTAATAGCTTACTTCAGTAAATCTTTGTCAAGGCCTGAGAGGAACTACTGCGTTACACGGAAAGAACTCTTAGCTGTGGTAAAAACGCTGCAACATTTCAACAAGTATCTCATCGGCAGAAAGTTTAAACTGAGAACTGATCATGCTGCTTTGAAGTGGTTGCTTCAGTTTAAAAACCCGGAAGGTCAAGTTGCTCGTTGGATTGAACAACTCCAAGAGTTCGACTTTGTTACTGAACATCGCAGTGGAAAGTCACATGGAAATGCTGACGCGCTTTCAAGAAGGCCTTGCTCAGAAGATTGTAAACACTGTGTCAAACAGGAGTCTAAAGAAATCGCTGTGAAATTAACAAGGGCGAGTCCGCCGGGACCATGGGATGACGCGATCTTCAGAGAAGCTCAGGAGGATGATGAAGACATAAGGCTTATTATTGCATGGAAGGAACGCGGAGCAGAAAAACCTAAATGGGTAGAAGTTGCACCTACAAGCCCAATCACCAAAGCTTACTGGGCTCAATGGGACAGTTTTGTCTTGGAGGACGGAATACTTTACCGTAAATGGGAAAAACCAAATGGCAAAGAGTTTCACCTACAAGTAGTTGTTCCAAGAGCTAAAGTAAAAGACGTTCTTCGTGAAGTCCACGATGGGGTGTCCGGCGGACATCTTGGCGTCAAGAGAACATTAACAAAGATACGAGAAAGGTTCTACTGGCTCAACTGTCGAGAAGACGTGGAGGATTGGTGTCGCAAATGTACCATATGCGCTGCTGTGAAAGGGCCATCGACAAGAAATTGCGGTAACCTCAAGCTCTACAACGTTGGTGCACCCTGGGAACGCATTGCAGTTGATGTGGCAGGACCATTTCCTATAACTGAGTCGGGAAATAAATACTTCATGGTGGTAATGGATTACTTCACCAAGTGGCCTGAAGTATTTGCCATACCTAACCAGGAAGCTGCAACAGTAGCCTCCAAATTAGTTGAGGAAGTGATATGCCGGTTCGGTGTGCCCTTGGAAATCCACTCCGATCAAGGACGGAACTTCGAATCACAACTATTTCAAGAAATCTGTAAGATTTTAGGAATGCACAAAACAAGGACCACGCCATATCATCCTCAGTCAGATGGCATGGTGGAACGCTTTAACCAGACGCTGGAGAGGCATTTGGCGAAATTGGTTGATAACCATCAAAGAGACTGGGACAAGTACATACCGCTATTTCTCCTCGCTTACCGGACTTCAGAACACGAAAGCACAAGAGTGACCCCAGCTTTTATAAATTTTGGCAGAGAACTTCGGTTACCGGTAGATTTGCTAACGGGAAGACCACCAGAAGTTTCTCACACTGTGACAGATTATGTCTCGGATCTTCGGGAAAGAATGCGAGATGTATATGACCTAGTTCGGGAAAACGGGCTGCAAGCAAGCGAGAACATGAAAACTAGATACGACCGAAGAGCAAATATGAGTGGCTATGAAGAAGGAGCTTTAGTGTGGCTTCACAACCCAATACGCCGCAAAGGAAAATCTCCAAAGCTGCAGACGAGATGGGAAGGGCCATATAAGGTGATCACCCGCATGAACGATGTGACATATCGCATTCAACGACAACCAAGAGGAGCATTCAAAGTGGTGCATGTGGACCGCTTAGCACGTTATCATGGCAGCAACAGTGACGCTCGGGACGAGCGTCTCTAAGAAGGGGGCAGTGTCGCGAAGCTCCCAGAACAGAATAGTCTAGAACTTTTCCGAACATCGTCTGTCGCGCTCATACATCTTCCATCCTGCTCACACATATGTATTCTATCCCGCTCATACAAATACTCGAATATTCTGGAATGTTTTAGTTATCGGCCGTCGGGACCGGAAGTATATGGAACTTTCTAGATACCCATAAGTCAGTATATAAGGGAGCGGACGTGGCGATCGTTAATCAGTTTACCGCGAGTGTTCTTAGTGAGCTATACTAATACGAGTGATTTGTGTGCGACTGATAAGTGATAATTTATACGACCACAGCAACGGACCAGGACTACGAGTGCTTTGCGTTTTGGATATTCGACGTGTTGGAAGACCAGTCAGTGTTGGGATTCCGTAGTGAATAAATTCCCTCTGAAGAGTTTGGTGTTTTACTCCAAATCCTGAACCCTAACCACGTAACATTACTTTAGGGCTAGCTCAATCTGTGTGATTTGTCCGTATATATTTATTATTTATTTATTTACATTCTAGTGAAAACGGCTAGACTGGACGTCGGCAGTGCTATCATGCAGCACTGGACTCGCGATCACCAAGTCAAAGACACGAAACCGTCAATAAATTTGAATTTAGATATGATACTAATATAGTAATAAGTTAACTTTGTTACTAACACTTTATGGGTTGTAAAGCCTGAAATAAATGATACTTATTTTTATTTTTTTTGCTAATATGAAAAAAATGGACTAAAAAAATTCGCTCAGCTGATCGGCATCTTTGTACGGGAAGCCTAATTTATTTTTCTATTTTCACCTTTTTTCTTCAATTCTGTATTCCATTAAGGATTCTGATTCCAGGATTTTAGTATAGTTCAAGAGGTTCAAAATCACGCCGTATAAAAAGCACATACCTCAGGCTCGTCAGTCTGTTGGTTTGTCTGTATGAGTATCTTGCCGATGCGGATGTCTTTACACACGTCGCATACCGCCTGCTCCATGGTCTCGCCCGCCCTTAGGATGGACACGCCGCAGATCTTCTCCACGACACATTTACGACCTACAAAGAAATTAGTATTTTAAAAGTATTAAAATATGAGCATTTCAACCCCCCATTTCCTTTCCCCCAACATTCCCGGCCTTTCAAGAAATTTTGTTCATGGGCAGCAGCACTAACCATCAGGTGACTCGCTTGCTGTCATCATCATCATCATCATCAGGTCTTTTTAGTCTCCACTAGAAGAGCATGACCCTCGTTTACCATACTATAGCATAAAAAAATCGTTGCATTATGTGCTAACTCTTATAGCGTAAGATCTGTTTATCATTATAAAAAAAGAGCTTGAAACATAGATGGCGCCTCACAACTAGAAACAATACTCACGAAATATTTCTCACTAGCGGCCCGCCCCGGCTGCTCACGGGTAGATATAGGTATCGAATTCTATTGCCTATGGGACATATTATTCTAATGGTGTAAAATCCTTCGTATCGAAATTTCTGCCAGCGTCCAATACTGTAGTCACTTGAAGGATAAGGCCAAGATGGCATCACAAAAGCTGGGTGTGTCAAAATTCAAAATTCAAAACGTTTATTTAGAAAATAGGCCTTTGCAGGCACTTTTTCACGTCAAATCACATTTTAAAGGATCTAATTTAGTCATATTTATATTATTACTTAATGTGCAGAAGCTACAGACTACTAGCGTTTCGGAACCGACCACTGCAGAGAAGAAACGCCAAAAGAAACTCTTTTCAACAGAATTGGTCGCCTACTCGCCTGAAGGGCTTTTTTTATTTTATCATCGATCTTTATCATTTATCATCTAATTTCTTCATTTATCATTTTTTTTTTCATTTTATGATTACAATTTTTATTATATAGGTACATTATTATTTTTTGGAACATATTATGTTAGCGATCGAGTGTGCAATGATAATATTTTACATTATACACAGTAGTCTCAAAGAGGCCGAGCAGACCTGTCCCCCCTAGCAGCACCCGTTCACGAGTTGACGCATGGATCAGCCATCGTTGTACTCAACCATATTAGAGGGAATTCAACGACCCGACACACGACGCCGCCACTAGTTTGAACATTTGAGTGAGCATGACTTACTCGAGCTCGAAGACTTTGTCAAAAATAAATACAACAATAACTGTCCACCACCTGTCGATCGCAAACATTTACATGTTTTACATTGAGGTATGTGTTCAACAGAGCAAAGCGGTACTTCATCATCATTATCAGGTCTTTTTAGTCTCCACTGCAGGAGCATGACCCTCTCTGTACTACCGGATATACCATACTTGGCCAGAGCAGACAGGGGATTTGGCCTACACTCTCCTCGCTGGCCCGACGGGTTGGAGAGGTCTCATCGATGTTTATGAGCTTTGTTTAGCTTGATTTCCTATGTCGCCTCTTGGAAAGACTAGGAGTGGTCCTATTCTGCTGGAAACCACACGGCTAGAACAGGCAAAAAAGCAAAGACTGCTACTTTATAAGCCCAAGTCCGCCCACACATGGAGTACTGCTGTCGTCTCTCGGCTGGTCCACCCAAGTATCAGCTGGATCCACTTGACTCGGTCCAAAGACGAGCTGGTAGAATTGTTGATGATCCAAGGTATTGAGCCACTGAGTCTAAGAAGAGATTTTGCTTCTATCTGTGTATTCTATTGCTTGTACAATGGACTGTGCTCCGAGGAATTACTTGACATAATGCCTATGGCCACCTTCAAACATCGAACCTAAGCCATCGACAGGAAGTTCATCCACCTTGGATCCTAAATGGTTGCGTACTATACGTTTTAAAAGGAACATTCTTTCACGTACGCTAAAGTTAGCGTACGTGATGTCGGCTAGCTCCGTGGCGCAGCGGTCAACACGCCAGCCTGCGACACGAGAGTGCCCGGGTTCGATCCCCGGCCAGGTCAAGATAAAAAATGATCTTTTTCAGATTGGCCTGGGTCTTGGATGTGTATCTATATATGTATTTGTTATAAAATATAGTATCGTTGAGTTAGTATCCCATAACACAAGTCTCGAACTTACTTTGGGGCTAGCTCAATCTGTGTGATTTGCACGTATATGCCGTGGTTTTCCTGAGAGACTACAACATGGAGTTCTTCAAGAAGGGCGTGAAAAGAATTCTTCAGAGTCTGCAACGCGCGATTGGCGCCTCTGGTGTTGAAACGTCCATAGGCTACGGTAACCGCTTTCCATCAGGTGGGCTGTATGCCTGTTTGACTTAACTGTATAAAAACAACGGGTTGCACTCCGGCAGAAGTGAAAACTTGACCATTAACGTTGTGCATCTTTGAATATTTAGGGAAAAATTTCGCACGAATTGCTTTAATTATCACTATATATTATATATAGCAGCCTCCGTGGTCCAGTGGTTAAGGCGTTTGCCTAATGACCCGGAGGTCGTGGGTTCGATTCCCACCGGAAGCATACTTTGTTTAGTTGTTTCCAGTTTGGTTAGGACATTGCAAGCTTGAATCACC
Source organism: Elegia similella (assembly GCA_947532085.1). Lineage (NCBI taxonomy): Eukaryota > Metazoa > Arthropoda > Insecta > Lepidoptera > Pyralidae > Elegia > Elegia similella. The sequence goes on from OX383939.1 coordinate 3,621,917, forward strand.
TGATTAAGTAAGTAAGTAAGTAAGTAAAAATACTTTATTGCACCACAAAGATACATTACAATTTAAAGAAAAAAAAGACATAAATAAAATAGCACAATAGGCGGCCTTATCGCCAAGGCAATCTCTTCCAGGCTACCTTTGGGTGAAAGGAATAAATTGACGAAATTAATGGATGATGCGACTAGTTTGAGAAAAATAACTATGAACAAAAAATATATAAATAAATATATATATACAATAAATAAAATATATAAAAATACATACATATAATTACATACACACATCTTAAACAATAAAGGAGACATATTTAATTTTGGATAGAGAGAAATGTTACTGAGAAAGGAAATGATTTTTTACCTGGTTTTTGAAAGATGCTAGCGTTTGGGCCCTACGTATGGAGATTGGGAGGTTGTTCCAAAGCTTTACTGCCTGCACAGTGTAAGATTTAGAGTACATGACAGTAGTATGTGGTGGGATTCTGAGACGAAGATTATCTGAACTGCGTAAATTGCGCTCATGGGTGTCATGAAGAAAAACGAAGCACTCTTTTAGGTACCTGGGATATGCAGGGTTAAAGAGGATAGAGTAAAGAAGAGAAAGAATATGCCAGTCTCGGCGAAGTCGAATAGGGAGCCACTTGAGTTGCGTGCGAAATTGAGATACATGATCGTACTTCCGTAGACCAAAAATTAGTCGGATACAAAGATTTTGAAGACGCTCAAGTTTGTTTATTTGCTCCTGAATAATATCTAAATAGCAGGTGTCAGCATAATCTAAAATGGGAAGCAGTAAGGAATGTGATAGTGCAATTTTGGTATCCATCGGTAGAAAATTATGTAGTCTTCTTAAGGAAGCTGTAGCCCCGAACATTTTTTTACTAACCTCAGAAATTTGGGGTGACCATGACAGCACCCTGTCAAAATAAATGCCAAGATTTTTGACGCGGTCGCTATATTCAATGACGGAACTATTAAAAATTATATTAGGCAATTCAGAGAACGAAATTCTTGATATGAGATTTGAACTACCAATAATGATAGCTTGTGTTTTGCTAGGGTTGACAATAAGACCATGAGATTTACTCCAGACAGAAATGCGTTGTAGATCTTCATTAATATTTATGATAGCCTGAGTTAAATCATCAATTTTTTAATGGGTATATATTTGAAGATCGTCTGCATAAAGGTGGTAGGAGGAGCGAAGCCATGAAGTGATAGAGTTAATGAAAAGAGCAAACAAAAGGGGAGATAACACGCCACCCTGCGGAACACCAGCATATGTGTGATTCCAAGAGGAATATGAATCTTCGACTCGTACACACTGCCGGCGCCCATACAGGTAATTACGAAACCAGTCAATTACAGTTGGAGATATGTTGAGAGAACGCAATACCATTAACAAGATGTCAAAGTCAACAGTGTTGAAAGCATTGCTAAAATCTAGCAATGTCAACACTGTTACCCGCCTGTTGTCCATACCTAAACGAATATCATCGGTAATCTTTATAAGTGCAGTAGTCGTACTATGACCAGGACGGAATCCGGATTGCAAGGGATTAAGGAGATCATTTTCGTTAAGAAAGTGATTAAGTTGCTGTTGGACAATACGCTCTAATACTTTTGATAGGAAAGGGAGAATGGATATAGGTCGAATATCAGAAAAGGATTTAGGATTTCTATTTTTAGGGGAATTATATGCGCTTCTTTCCATACCATAGGGAAAACGCCGGTGGATAAAGAATGATTAAGGATGGACGTTATAATTGGTAGAAGGATATCTAGGATAGGAAAGATCATACTACGACTAATACTGTCGTTACCCACGGCATTCGAAGATATTGATAGTATCGCCTTCCTTACATCACAATCTGTAATTGAACTAAAAATAAATTGAGGATGGTCAGGAGTAGGAAGTGAAGGCAACGAATTTAAAGTGTTTTGTTTGATATTCTTATCAAACATAGAAGCTGATGAAAAATGGCCATTAAGACCATTGATGTCAATGTTGTGAGGAATATCAGATTGAGATTTTCCAACTCCAAGTGACCTTAGAAATTTCCATACCCTTGCAGGGTCTCAGTTTTCAACAGAACTATGAATGTGACGTCGTTGAGCCTCTCTACACGCCTTGTTGCAACGGTTTCTTGCAGCTATATATGAATCGCGGTATCTGTCTGGATTTGATCGAAATTTAATTTTGGCTCTATTTTTCTTAACTTGAAGCTCTTTGATTTCCGCACTAAGCCAAGGAGCTGGTAGATGTTTGACTCGAACTGGGCGAATAGGAGCGTGGCGATCATAAAGTTCAGTCAGAGTATTATTAAATAAGATTACTTGATCGTCGACGGTATTGGCATTAACAACAGCGGACCAGTCGCAGTTAAGAGCATCTTCACGTAAGTGTTCAATATTGATGGAACCAAAATTGCGTTTCATAAGAAGTTTGGGTCTAGATTTAGGAGGGCGAATTTTGTAGGATAGTAAAAGGAGATCATGGTACGAAAAAGCTTCTGCAGGAAATTGGCCATATTTTGCAACATGATCTGGGGACGAAACAAGAATAAGATCAAGTAAGGAAGGAGAACAATTTGGAAAAAAGTGAGTGGCTTCAAGGGGAAGAATAGTGAGGTTACAACTTTCAGCAAGAGATTTTAAAGAGAGAGATCTGTGATCATTCTTGATCAGACAAGTGTTGAAGTCACCTAATATTATAGTATGGCTATAAGAAGGAATTAGGTCTATGAGGAGATTTTCAAGAAGAGAGAAGTAGTTAATAGAGGAGGAGGAGCTGTAGAAGACACCAAGTAAAACTTTTGTGTGAGAAAGAGTAGCTTCAAGAAAAATGTATTCCGGCTCATTCAAAGTATTCGTTGAATCAGAAGTAGCGAGTATATTATAGGAAAGATTAGAACGCAAGTATATAGCCACACCTCCACCGCCCTTATTAACACGATCCTGCCGTATAAGCTGAAATCCGGGCAAGGAGTAAGACGTAGAAGCATGACTAGATTTAAACCAAGACTCGGAGACAAGGACAGCGTGAATGTTTTTATTATCAAAGGTTGCTAAGAAATCAGGGTAGTGCCCCGGTATGCTTTGGGCATTTATATGGAGTACATTGAAATTGCTAGCCGCATCAGATAAGTGCTTTTCTATAGTTTCGGAGAGAGGCATCGAGATACTATGAAAACTGTCATCACTATCAGACGGAGTAGACAGAGAATGATATAAAATATTATCTTCATCATCTGACATTAAAATTAGGTGTGTGTATAACAAAATATTAACAAATAACTAAAATATATATCTATATATATATATATATATATATATAAATATAAGTAAACATGTAACTCTAACTAACAATACTATAATTCAAATAAAAATAAATAAATAAAACCTTGTACCTACTAAACTAAAATTACTAAGTCACCCGCTGGTAGTCTGGTTATACATCAGAAAATGTGAAGACAAAAGGAAGGAATTATAAAATATTTACGGACGAATTCAGACGATACATTACTAACGAGACTACATTAATTTGTGTCGTCGTTCGAAATTTTTGGGCTGCATGCAAACAATATCTATGCCAACATTTTAAAAAGAAAACAAGCGATGACAGCTGACAATGTCAATCTGTCAAACAAAACAAAAGTTAAATCTCAGGTTATTTTTCTATGCAAAAGACGGTAAAATATAAACAAGTTGTTAAGGGTAAAAAGGAATTTAGATTACACCCGTTAAAACAGCATGCAACTAGTAGTTTTGAGTGAGCTAATAGAGAAGATTCCAGCAAGTTCAAAACATAACCGTGATTCGCGAGTCGCGACACGAAATTTACTATCAGTCAATGAAATGCACCTCGATCACTTCCTAGGGAGCCGCTTAGCGCGTAGCCCCACCGTAGACGCCGACGCTGTCGACGCCCCTGCTTTCAACGTGGGCTTTGACCCACCATCCACTTCACTGGCAGAGGCCTGAGCCTCGGCTGGGGACTTGGGAGTCGAAACAGCCGGGGAAGAAGTGATGAGCTGCTTAATCTCGTACAAACTGCTTACACGGTGTCTTGCACTGTCTGTGGCGATGATATGCACCATACCCTCTCTAGTCCAGCATTTATTGATACCGAAATGCTGTCGAGCAGCCATAAAAGCTTCGTGCCGATCTTTAGTTAAAAACTCGGAGACCGTGACAGTGCTGCCTTTGAATTTAGTTTTAGAAAACCAGACTTTGTCCTTTACTATGGTGTTCAGGAACTTCACTAGGATGGGACGTGGTTTATTATTGATGGATCTACCAAGTCGGTGACTGCGTTGGATGTCCGATGCAGTGATGGGTTCATCTAACTTCTCATTAATCACCCACTGATTGTCATCTGATTGTCTGATAATAAAGATGATTCCGTGCTTCGGAAGGCACGTTAAGCCGGTGGTCCCGGCTGCCATCTGGTAGTCGTTATAGGAACCACGTCAGAGGCCGAGAGGCGGTTCCGAAGAACTCTGACACCAGGGTGTGCATGGTCGATTGACCGTGACACCTACTCGAAATGATGATGATTATCACTATAAAAGTACGCTGGGGTAGAAAGAGAGGGCGATATTACTATCTCTCCTACGCCGCGCCGGCAGTCTCAGGTCACGTGTCCGTTTTACGAATCTTCGATCAGGTGACGCGAGTTTAACATTTTTACCCATTTATCAAAAACCTGTAAAGGTAAGTATCATTTTAAGTGTTATGGCATTACCTATGTACTGGAATCCTTGTGGGGTGTCCACACAGTGTTCGGAGTACGGCAGCAGAGACAGTGCGAACTCTATGACCAGCCGCATGAGACGCTTGGAGTAGAAGATAAACTCGTCTCGGGGCGTGTCCTTGTTTCTGATGAACGTGTGTAGACCTTGGACCTACGAACGACATTAATAAACATTAAAAAACTAATATAATCCGCAGAATTATGTCAATAGGCGATGCGGCTTGCTAGCCGCACTATTTTAATTCCGTTTTCCACCTTTAGGCCCACCATAACGCTAAAAGTGGCCTTTTGGTCTCATGACCTTTAGCTCTGTCTACCCCGTAATTGACGAAGACGTGATAATATATATGTATGTGTGTATTAGTATGGAAGTATGGATAATATACTGCAATAAATGCGTATGTTGACAGTAGACACCAAGCTAAATGGAGAAATATGAGTGGACATACACACTCGAAGGAAACACTTGGCTTGGACAGCGACAGGTGGCACAAAGTGATCTGTAAATACAGTAGGAAACAGACAAGAATTCTAGTGGGAGTCCTGACTGGACATTTTGAAAATAACAGTCACCTCTTTAAACTAAAAATTGTCGAAAGCCCACTATGTAGGGCATGTGAGGAATCGGAGCAGACAATGAGACACATTTTGTGTATCTGTGACTCGTTAGCTGGTAAGCGTTTGGATCTCTTAGGATCAGCTTATCCTGAGCTAGAGGACTACAGGCACTACGCACTGGGCGATGTTCTGAAGCTCATGCAGTCCTTCGGAATACACCGTGCGGGTGAGTAAGGCATGGGGTAAGTACAAAATAACCCAAAGGTGAGACGTGCTACCGATTCTGAATCGGCCCCATCGAAGATAAGATGGATAATATTTGTAAAATATGACGCCCAAACAAGGGATTAAAACAGGAATTTACAGATTTATTAATTACAAATGGACACGTCTCTCTCTTCCACAATCGAGATCGAAAAGTTGTTCTGATAATCAAAATGACAATGTTGCCAGTGTAGTGACTAATACAAGTGTTGCCAGCTTCGGCTGCGCGTTACCATATCCTTTATTGGCTCAATACGATCGAGGTAGATGGCACCTCGCGCCGACTTGATACAAAGAAAATAGTATAGACAGCTCCGTGGTGCAGTGGTTAACACGCCAGCCTGCGACACGGAGTGACCGGGTTCGATCCCCGGCCAGGTCAAGATGGAAAATGATCTTTTTCAGATTGGCCTGGGTCTTGGATGTTTATCTATATATGTATTTGTTATAAAATATTGTATCGTTGAGTTAGTATCCCATAACACAAGTCTCGAACTTACTTTGAGGCTAGCTCAATCTGTGTGATTTGTCCGTATATATATTTAGTATACATGAATAATTTTTCCCCGATTTCAAAATTTTTTTTATTGATGCTTCGCTCCTATTGGTCGCAGCGTGATGTTTTATAGCCTAAAGCCTTCCTCAATAAATGGACTATCCAACACAAAAAGAATTTTCCAAACAAACAATCAAACAAACAAACTCTTCAGCTTTATAACACTAGTATAGATTGGTTCAATACGATCGAGGTAGATGGCGCCTCGCGCCAACTTGATACAAAGAAAATAGTATAGGTATTTGTTAAATTCTATTTAACAATATTGTATTGAACAACGTGATATGACCAACCTGTGGCGTGTCTTTAAGTACGTAAAGGGAGTCAGGCACAGGCTGGCCCACGTGTGCGATGGCCAGCTTCTCCCGCACCTTGAACCCGCGCTGGAACAATGCACACATCACATTATAGAAAAGGTTTTTCTCAAAAAATCCCTGGAACGTCAAACATTATTTTGACAATGTGAATATATGAAATGAAAAGAGATGTGTAAAAATCCATGTGTCGTTTTTGACTGGCCAGCAACATTACTATAAAAATTCATCTCAGAACGGCCGGTTTGCTCCGAACTTTGCGAGATTGCTGACACTCCAAGCCTGTATGCAGCAGCCGCGAGACAGATAACTCATATAAACAAACTCAGATAGTTCGGAGCAAACCAAGGCTTGGAGAGACAGCAAACTCGCATAGCTCGGAGCAAACTAAGGTTTGGAGAGACAGCAAACTCGCATAGTTCGGAGCACACCAAGGCTTGGAGAGACAGCAAACTCGCATAGATCGGGGCACACCAAGGCTTGGAGAGACAGCAAACTAGCATAGTTCGGAGCAAACCAAGGCTTGGAGAGACAGCAAACTCGCATAGTTCGGGGCACACCAAGGCTTGGAGAGACAGCAAACTCGCATAGTTCGGGGCACACCAAGGCTTGGAGAGACAGCAAACTCGCATAGATCGGGGCACACCAAGGCTTGGAGAGACAGCAAACTCGCATAGTTCGGAGCACACCAAGGCTTGGAGAGACAGCAAACTCGCATAGTTCGGAGCACACCAAGGCTTGGAGAGACAGCAAACTCGCATAGTTCGGGGCACACCAAGGCTTGGAGAGACAGCAAACTAGCATAGTTCGGAGCAAACCAAGGCTTGGAGAGACAGCAAACTCGCATAGTTCGGAGCACACCAAGGCTTGGAGAGACAGCAAACTCGCATAGTTCGGGGCACACCAAGGCTTGGAGAGACAGCAAACTAGCATAGTTCGGAGCAAACCAAGGCTTGGAGAGACAGCAAACTCGCATAGTTCGGAGCACACCAAGGCTTGGAGAGACAGCAAACTCGCATAGTTCGGGGCACACCAAGGCCTGGAGAGACAGAAAACTCGCATAATTCGAAGCAAACCAAGGCAGCACACTCGCATTTTGCCTGCACGCAATGCGTGCATGCATAGCTTGAAGGGCCAATCTGAGAATCCAAGGAAAAAATTTTTGGAGAGCAGCAACTCTCATCTTTTGCCTTATGGGCCGAAAGCTACGTTGCCAGAAGGGCCTATCCTGGGTGCAAGTCATCCGGGACCGCCGGGTAGTCACTAGGAGCTAATCCTACTCTACGCACTTTATACCGGTGGCGAGTGCGACGAGGTCGGATGGCGGGATTCCTCTGGCTATTCGGAGCCGAAGAGTCAATAAGATCATCGGGATCGTTGACGATCCCGATGATCTTATTGACTCTTCGACGTACTTGAGTACGTTCCTAGGACGTCTACGACGTAAGGTTGTATCGTGTTGATTGGGGGATTAGTTAGCAACTTGCACTACAAACGGGTTGGGATGGCGTGCGGCTTTCTCAAAGTAACGCTTGGAGGCGTTTTTGAGATAGCTGCGAATGGATGGGAGATCTAGGTCACGGTGTAGGTCTATCTTTCGCAAGTACCGATGGTGACTCGTATTTGTGGCACGGGTGACGAAGCGGTTCTGCAAGCGTTGCAGACGATCGATGTGGGAGGGCGCGATATGGGAGAAGACTACGCCGGCGTAGGTCATGATAGGGCGGACGCAAAGCTTATAGAGTGTCAACTTATTTCTTAATGACAATTGCCTATCATGGGGTGGAGACGGCCTAATACGAAGGCGGCATGGTTACTTTAGTGATGTGGGGGCCGAAGGTCAGCAAGCTATCGAGTACAGGCCTGTGATGTCAATAGGATCATCAGGATCGTCAAGTACATTCCTAGGAGGTCTACGACGTAAGGTTGTATCGTGTAGATTGGGGGAGTAGTTAGCAGCTTGCACTACTAACGGGTTGGGGTGTGCGGCTTTCTCAAATTAACGTTTGAAGGCGTTTTGAGATAGCCGCTGTTGGCTGGAGACGTGTACTCACCAGTTGTAATTGCTTATGTACATGTTGCACTATGAGATGTATGGCGACTTTGTTATCCCCTCCCCTCGGCACGATGATGTCCGCGTGGGCCATGAGCGGCGCGATGTAGCTCTGGTAGGCCGGCTTCACGTGGCTCATGTACTGCTTCAGTACGCCTTCGAGATCTCGCCCACGTTGGACTATGTCCCTGGTAACAATATAAAAATGACGATTTCCCCAGCAGAAAAGTTTGTTTGTTTTAAAAACTTTATTGTACTAAACACAAAGGACATTACAAAATGACACACAATTTGTACAAAAGGTGGACTTATCCCAAGAGGGATCTCTTCCAGTCAACCAGTTGGACAAAGGATCATCATCACGTCCTTTTTAGTCTCCACTACAGGAGCACGACCCTCTCTGTACTTCTAGGGCCATACTTGGCCAAAGCAGCCAGAGGACTTGGCCTACACTCTCCACGCTGGCCAGACGGGTTGGAGAGGTGTGTTAGATGTTTATAAGCTTTGTTTAGCTCGTATTTCCTAAGTCGCCTTCTACGACATCCACGGGAAGACTTGGAGTGGTCCTATTCTACTCTGCCGGATACCACACGGCTAGGACATAGGATAATTAAAAGTAATACAGCAGGTAGAAGTAAGTACAAGTAAAGTGTTTCTGATTGGCAGCAGCGTCGGAAGCACAAAAAGCTGGTATCTTCGCTCGCCAATCCGCCTGCCAAGCGTGGTGAGTATGGCAATATCCTCCCATGAAACGAAGATTGTTTGGGAAAGGCTTTTGTCCAGCAGTGGACTTCTTACGACTGAAATGATGATGGTTAACATACAGATTTAGGTCCATTCAGCGCTGATAAACTACGAAAACAATATCTGGTTTAGTTAGACCTAGTTAATTTGATAGATATGTCGATGTTTATCAATATACACGGTGAAATTTTGATCGTTCTGGACCCTCAAAGGGGTGATTCATTAGGATTTTTTTTGTACGTATGTATGTATGTACCTCCATAACTCTTAAATTAATTAACTGAATTTTATAAAATAGGCATCTTAATTTTTTTTCTCCATTTATGATAAGACGTGACCCCATACAAATGTACGCGAACGGAGTCGCAGGCACAGCTTTTTTTTTTTATTTTGAATAGGCTTACTCTTGACCTTAGACTAACCCAGAGGGTAAGAACAAGATGTAAGATGGAGCGAGCTTGCCTAGAAGATGCCTGTTCACACTAGTCTTAAAGGCTGTCGGGTTATATGTACTCGGAAAAACTGACGCGGGCAATGAATTCCACTCGTTGGCGGTGCGCATAATAAAAGACCTTGAAAAACGGTTCGTGCGAATGGGTGGAATATCAACCAAGAAGGGGACCTGCCGTGCGCCTGGAAGCTAATGAAAATACTGAATCTCTTACCTCCTCAACCGCCTGCCCAGTCTGATATCTGCGTCAGTATCCACGAATACTTTCATATCTAACAATTTGAGTACGTCTGCGTTGTAGAACGCGAGGATGCCCTCGAAGATGATCACGTTTGCGCCGTACATGGTTTTCTGAAAGCAACAATGATCGTCATCATATGGTTTCAACTCCTATCGCGTAACATTTGTTTCATACTCATCACATAGATGGCGCCGTAGGTTTATTCACAAATTGAAAAGCCATCGTCTAACATAAATATAAATAAATAAATACGGACGAATCACACAGATTGAGCTAGCCCCAAGTAAGTTCGAGACTTGTGTTATGGGATACTAACTTAACGATACTATATTTATAACAAATACATATATAGATACACATCCAAGACAGGCCAATCTGAAAAAGATCATTTTCCATCTTGACCTGGCCGGGGATCGAACCCGGGCACTCTCGTGTCGCTGGCGTGTTGACCACTGCGCTACGGACCTCGCCTGCCAACATGGTATGGACATATAGAAAGGAGAGATGCCAGACATCTGGCAAAGAGAATGACCCACTTAGAGGCAGACAGATGTAGGGGACGAGGGAAGCCAGGAAAGACGTGGATTGAATGTGTCAGAGGGGATACGAGGGATTGGGGGGTACCTAAATATTGATATGGTTCATCATCATCAGGTCTTTTTAGTCTCCACTGCAGAAGCATACCCTCAAACCATATCAAATCGTTTATTGATATGGTTAAGGATAGAAAATTATGGAGAGAGTCGACACATAGAGCCGGCCTAAATAGGTAAAAAGCGAAAAAAATAAAATCAATATTACCAAAAAATATCTTATTAAAAAATATTCAACTGATATTAGAAAAAAAAATCAGTGCTGTATGGCAATACGTATCTATATACGTATTTGATACATGATATGACATTCAGAAATAAACTTAAAATAATTAAATGTCAAATATATGTATAAAAAAATATACGTATCGAAAAAAATACGTATTCTATTATTATTACGTATATACGTATTTGATACATGATATGACATTCAAAAATAAACTTAAAATAATTAAATGTCAAATATATATAAAAAAATATATTTTTTTGTTTATTTGGTTTTACCAAGTTTAGACTAACGCCATCTAGTGACGGATGGAAAAGACGCCACTCATAGCGGCAGTTAGTGGAACTTCCACGGCCTGAAGCATATTTTAGCAATTTACTGTAAAAAGACCTGATGATGATGATTACTACTTACAGTCCTATTCTCCCTGGAGTGAGTGACGTAGTTGTAGATAGGTACTTCGACCTTTTTGCCTTCCTTTAACCTCTGCAGTACGGCGTATAGAAGTTCCATGTCAAACGCGTCCGGGTGATCGAAGTTATATTCGTTGCGGGTCGCGAGCTGGTGCTGCTTCTCGTTGAGAACCTATTATATGTCAAAAAAGATGAACAATCAAAACGTTTATTCATAAACTAGGCCTTTGCAGGCTTTTTCACGTCAAATTCACATTGAAAAAAAAAATATTCATCACAGTGAAAAAAAATCTCATTTGTAATATTTATATATTATTTATGTGAAATCAAAAGCCGACTACTAGCGTTTCGAAGACCAAAATGATTTGTTAAAATTGCTTTAAAAATTCAAAAAAAGGCACCTTTTTTGGCACCTAGTAAAAAAAAATACAATGTTTGATAAAATATTACACAAAAACTATGGATATGTGAGAGCTCAAATTATGCTTCAACGGTGGGTAATATTGTTTATTTTATAAAAGCATACTACATAGATAATTTTGGTGGTGACAGTGGTCTTGTCGGAAGATGACGCAAGGTGTGTTTAGAGATTCAATGACTTGCCTTATAAGTCCATGCTAACTATGGTGACACACGGTATGTTGAGAGATTCAATGATTTTGGTGGCTACGTTTTGTCGGAATATGATGCAGTATGTTGAGAGATTCAATGACTTGCCTTATAAGACGAGTCCATGCTAACTATGGTGACCCACGGTATTTTTTTTTTTTTTTATTTATTTATTTAAGTACACATACAGACAGTTTACAAATTTGAGTTTAATACTAATAAACTAGTAACAAATTAAATATATTGTGTGAACTAGTAAAATGTCCAAAATTAGTGTACACAGCATGATCAACTAAAAGAGTCATTAACAGAACTATAACAAGTACTCAGGTTACGTTTGCTAAAGTAAAAGTAACAAATAATTATTCTTATCACGAAACAATAGTATAAATATTATATAAGGTATTTTTTATAGAAAACATATATATCCCCAATGACCACCCTAGGGGAACAACTGAATTATAGTATTGCGGAATTGTCTGAAGCTTAGACCGAAGATATCTAAGCCTTCTATTTTAACTTTGTTGTAAGATCTACACATAACTGAAAGAGTATTGTTGAAGGAGACGTTATTTTTAAAAGACTGAACTGAAAATGTATGAGAATTGCGAGAACGATGATACGTATTAAAATTTATTTGCTTTAAGAGTTCAGGACAGTCAACATAGTAATGTAATATTTTATATAAAAAGAGGAGTTCATTTCTTCGTCTACGAGAGATTAAGGAAGACGTTTTAAAGTAACTTAACTTAGTATCGTAGGACTCTAAACTTCTGTAAAGCCCATATCTGCGACAGATAGCAGTCAAATATCGCTTTTGGACTCGTTCAATATTGTCCTGGTGAACTTTATAATATGGCGACCAAATGACTGATCCGTATTCAACTATAGGACGTACTATGGCTGAGAATAAGTAACTTGCAGTACTAGGATTTTTAAACTGCTTAGATATGCGAAGTATGAAGCCATTAAGCTTGTTGCACTTGGTAATGACCTGGCTGAAATGAGAACGGAAAGAAAGCTGGTAATCAAAAGTAACACCTAAATCTTTGGCTACGTCTTTACGCTCCAGTTTCTGACTGTTGATATTATAGTTGAATATAAATTTTGGTTCTTTAGTACAAAATGAAATAACAAAACATTTTTTAACATTTAGGAACATAGAGTTAGATACACACCAGTTATGAACCATATCAACGTCATTTTGTAGTTGAGCACACTCAGTATAATTAGAAACAGAGCGAAACACCTTTAAATCATCTGCATATAGCAGACAATTGCCTTCAATATTATCAATCAAATCATTAATAAAAACGATAAACAGCAATGGCCCCAGAATTGAGCCCTGTGGTACGCCAGAGGTAACCTTTATTGGACTAGACGTAAAACCCTTGATAGCTACAATTTGACTCCGGTTGAAAATGTACGATTCAATCCACCGCAGAAGTGAACCATGAACTCCATAATAAGCTAGCTTCTTAATTAATAAAGAGTGATTAACCTTATCGAATGCCTTCGAAAAGTCGGTATATATGGAGTCCACTTGAAGACGTTTATCAAAAGCATTGCAGATATAAGATTTGTAGACTAATAAGTTACTAATCGTAGATCGACCAGGTACAAAACCATGCTGAAATTGCGATATGTAATGTTTAAAATGATTAAAAAGAAAAGGATAAACAAGGGATTCAAAAAGCTTAGCAAGACATGAGAGAATGCTTATGGGACGATAATTTTCGCATTTATTCTTGTCCCCAGACTTAAATATAGGTATAATGAAACTAGATTTCCAGTAATCTGGAAATTGGCCAGATTTAAGTGATTTATTAAATAGAATTTCCAAAGGAACACTCAATTCATCAGCGCAAGTTTTAATAAATCTTGCCGGTATTGCGTCAGGTCCTGCACCTTTGTTAGGATCAAGTCTCTTGATACCCTCGATAATATCCTCGCGCGTGATATAAATATGATTCAAAATTATTTGGTTAGTCATATAATCCATATCAGTGGGGCAATCTGTTGGCAACTCGTATACAGACTTGAAGTAACTCGCAAACATTTCACATACACTTTGGGCATCTGAAGTTGTTTCAGACATATGCGACATATTTTGTGGAATAGAATTGGTAGCCTTCTTACTGTTAACATACCGCCAAAAAACTTTCACATTATCCCGTAAATCACGTTCAGTAGATTCTACGAAGCGTTTATGGCATTCATGTATCATCTTTTTACTCCTATGACGTAACAAATCAAACGTGTCATAATCCCTCGGGTTTCCATATCTTTTATATTTATTGTGATATTTATGTTTTTCTTTTAAACAATTTATAAGAGCATTACTATACCAATGAGGGTAGTTTGATGATTTATGTTTTTGTAAAGGAGTGTAACGGCGTATAATTTCATTTAGTTCACTGTAAAAGATCATAAGTGCTGCATCAGTGTCAAGATCGGACAGAAGATCATTCCAGTCTATAGTCGCTAAACAATCTTTTATTTTATTATATTGGCATTTCCAGTAATTCAGCTTTTGGGAATCAGGATTATGACTAACTGATGAAATTGGTTGCGAGTCAATTATCTCCACTGATATGGATGGGTGGTGTCCTTCTAATTAAAGAAGAGATTCAGCTCTATTTACTCGAATGTTGTTGTTGTTATACAAAATAAGGTCTAGCTGTCTATCATTAACATTGAATATGTGATTATATTGCTGTAAGTTACAAAGTGCCATGGTTTCCAACAAGGCAGGTCCACGAGCATGGATGACATTATATGGCTCAAGATAACTATGGGAATCGGATTTTTTCCAGGATACCTTAGGGATATTGAAATCACCAAGCAGTAAGAATGAATCATTCAAGCCATTACCAAGTATCACATTCTGACAGTGCTCAAAAAATTTAATAACGTTATTTAAACTCATGTCAGGTGGTAAATAACAAAGACATATATGTATGGGCGGTTGTTTATTATTTGAATGCGAAAATAAAGTAAGCCAGATGTCCTCAAAGGAACTTTCCCATTCAAATCTACGCAGTACTTTCAGTTGTTTCTTAACGGCTAAAATAATACCACCTCCTTCAACCTTCCTGGAAGCTGAACAGTCGGAGCGATCTCTCCGGAAAATATTATAGCGCTCGTCAAACAATTCCGCGTCGAAAACACTTGAGTTGAGGTTAGTTTCATTTAAACCTATGAGGTCATAATCACTATTTAAAACATTCAGTTCAGTTGTTTTTGTTCGCATGCGATTCACATTTTGGTAATATATAAACATGTTAAGGAAAATAATATTTTATGTAAAAAAAAGAAAAAAAACTTAAGTTATTAAACAGAGTTAACGGTATGTGTTTATATGGGTGGTGTATAAAGAACAATACTGTTTACGTGACTGAAAAAAGATTAATATTAATATAAAGTAATGAATGAAAATAAAAACAAATTAAATGCCGAAATTTAATGGTTTGGCAACTTAAACTATTTTATTTAAACTGTCCATGTCTCAGATCAAAATGGCTGGAGATTTCTCATCCTTTCTAACGTAAACTTTACAGAATTTAACCCATACAAAGGTGTAGGCTTTTTCTTTAGCAGCTTTTCGTACCGCTGCATGAAGTTTCTTGCAGTCCGGTGATAAGTGCTCCACCACATATATTTTTTGTTTGGTGCCGGTAATCTCAAGGTGAGTGGAGTTCAGGGGGTCCGAGGAGTGCGTCTTATTAAAACGCCTAACGGCTGACAAGATGCTGTCCCGATGGCGAGGTGAGGGGAGGGTGATCAACAAATTGCGTGGACGACTTGAAGTATTATCAATTTTTGCGATTCTGCGGCACGCATATATTTCAGAGTCCAAAATTGGGTACCCGATGACGTCGCATAGTTTTTTAAATATATTCACAACATTTTCGCTACGCTTTTCGGGCACAGCCTGAATTTCCAAATTTGAGCTTCGAGATAACATTTCATTTGTCATGATCCTGCGGTCAAAGTCACGAAGATCATTTTGTAATTTTGAGTTTTGGGAATCGAGTTCCTGAACCTTTAAATTGACAGAGCTCAAATTAGACTTTATCTCGTTGTTGCCTTCCTCTAAATACTTTGTGGTGGTACTTAAGTCACTCTTTAGATCGGTGATCGCAGATTGCACTTCTATTTTCACTACAGACTTTATTTCTGTAAAAATATCCTGCTTAAATTTTTGGAACTTAAGAGTCCAATAAAAGGCTAATCTGACGAAGTGTAATAGTCTCGTCGTCTGGAGAAGCACTGCTGTGATCGACTGAATTATCGCAGGACATCGATGACTCATTAAGGCCGTACGCGCGGCGCACCGGAGTATTTGTATTATCACCTTTACGTCTTGTTATGTTTACGCACGAAGGACAGCTCCACGCATTGTTGCTATTCAGGATCGTTTTATATGAGATTAAATCCATATTCAAGCATTTATGGTGATAAGCTCCCTGACAAGGGTCACAGCGAAGCAACTCAGTCGTTTTAATGCCGGAATTACAAGCCAAACATTTCTCCATGATGATATTAAATAAATCACGACGAGACGAGTGTCACCGTAAAACAAATACAATCGAGCGGTAACTGGTAGCCGGGCGCCCGGTATGACTCACCGCTGTATCGCGTAAACAAGTTCTAACCTAAACACGATGCACCAATGTGATTAAGTTATAATTATCACTATAAGCAGCACAAAAGCAAATGTTATCGGTATTGGAAAAAATCGGCCACTGTTTTATCTGCACCATAATATACATTTTGTCCGAGAACTTGAAGTTAATTACATACTTTAGGAATTTATTGTCCGGAGCACAAAAAGTTACTGCTAACCGACTCGGCGCGCGAGCGAGATCTGGTATGTTGAGAGATGCAATGATTTTGGTGGCTACGGTGGTCTTGCCGGAATATGATGCAGTATGTTGAGAGATTCAATGACTTGCCTTATAAAACGAGTCCATGCTAACTATGGTGACCCACGGTATGTTGAGAGATTCAATGATTTTGGTGGCTACGGTGGTCTTGCCGGAATATGATGCAGTATGTTGAGAGATTCAATGACTTGCCTTATAAAACGAGTCCATGCTAACTATGGTGACCCACGGTATGTTGAGAGATTCAATGATTTTGGTGGCTACGGTGGTCTTGCCGGAATATGATGCAGTATGTTGAGAGATTCAATGACTTGCCTTATAAAACGAGTCCATGCTAACTATGGTGACCCACGGTATGTTGAGAGATTCAATGATTTTGGTGGCTACGGTGGTCTTGCCGGACGCGCTGCCACCGCAAATACCTTCAAACAGAAAAACCTGGAAATCAATGCGCAGCTTTATTTTGTGAATTACAATTATAAGAACATCTCCTTTATATTAAGGCCTACCAGGCTCGTGCGAAGACCTACAAAGGCAATGAGTCTGTAACGTTGCAGCATGCCACCTGCTTGCTGCGTCTCGTCCAACCTCATTTCAGTCTACTGTACTGTACTACTACTAGTAGACTGAAGAATGAGTGATGAGAGAGAAAGTAATCTTAAAATGGAATGGAATGAAATTTGAAATAAAATGAGGAATGAAAAATGGACAGGATGAGAAAGAAATGAGGTTGGACGAGATGCTGCATGCAGATGGCATGCTGCAACGTTACAAGTCAAAGGGCTATCGCGTGCGAATTTTCCGAAAGGATATTTAATATAGTTATATTAATATTGACGACCGAAAGACGAGATAATGTATTTTTACAGATATATTTTTGTGGCCTTTGAATTTTCTCAAAAAATATCTACATATCTACCATTCCGAATCGAATGACCTACCTATAAATATTAAATTTCGGAGAATACTTACGAACAAGTTTTGATCTAAAAAGAACTTGTTGACTAAACTACATTGGAGTTCTTAGTTTGTCGTTTGTCGACCATACACACCCTGGTGTCAGAGTTCTTCGGAACCGCATCTTGGCTTCTGACGTGGTTCCTTTTGACGACTAACAGATGGCAACCGGGACCAACGGCTTAACGTGCCTTCCGAAGCACAGAATCATCCTAATTATTAGACAATCAGGTGATTCAAGCCTGCAATGTTTTAACCGAACTGGAAACAAACAACTAAACAATGTATGCTTCAAGTGGGTATCGAACCCACGACCAAACAAACGCCAGGCAAACGCCTTAACCATGGAGGCAGTTTCTTTGTTAGATTATTAAATCAGTACTGTTCTTTTTCAACCCGGTTATTCTCCGCTGCCCCAGAAATATAGTCAACCGTAATGTGGGTTATTTACCTATAAGAAAAGGCTCCACCTCCTGCCCCCCAGTACAGTTGTACCAGGGGGGCCTGCCGGCTGTGTAGATGGTTCGTCTGTCCGCATGAAGAATACTTTCTGCTGTGGTTCGTTTGTTTGACTGAGACATGGATGTGGTGCGCACGCGCCTCGCTCGCGGTGACTTTAGGATATTTGATCCTGGAAAAGAGATATACATATTTACAGCTTTGTTGCTTTAATTATAAATAAATCAAAGTATTTGTAGGTAAAATTTTGTGTTAAGAGGCTTACATGAGCCAACAGCACTACCCATCATATTTTTTCTTTAACTGTCAATTCAAATCGAATTAAAACATCTATTTACACTCCTAGTAAATTACTTTTTATTTTTTAACTATTCTCTTAATTTACATGAAATCATCATCATCATAAGGTCTTTTTTTAGTCTCCACTACAGGAGCACGACCCTCTCTGTACTACTAGAGCCATACTTGGCCAGAGCAGCCAGAGGACTTGGCCTACACTTTCCACGCTGGCCAGACGGGTTGGAGAGGTATCACAGATGTTTATAAGCTTTGTTTAGCTTGTATTTCCTTAGTCGCCTTATACGACATCCACGGGAAGACTTAGAGTGGTCCTATTCTACTCTGCCGGATACCACACGGCATTATTATTACACTTAAGTTTTTGAAAACTTAAAGTTATTTAAATTAAATGTGAAACAATCGCGAAAAATATTAAGACAATAAAAATTATTTTATATTGTACAGTCGGGAGTAGATAAATTTGACCCCCTACAATTTAAAATCTGTTGTTCGAGGGGTCAGTTTTATCTACCCCAACTCTACAACAAATTCTAAACGTCCAGAGCAATGTTTTTTTTTTGTGCCGTTCATGAAATACACTCAAATTTCAGGAATTTTTGGCGAGCTCCGTGACGCAGTGGTTAACACGCCAGCCTGCGACACGAGGGGCCCGGGTTCAATCCCCGGTCAGGTCATGATGGAAAACGATCTTTTTCAGATTGACCTGGGTCTTGGATGTTTATCTATAAAAGTATATATTATAAAATATAGTATCGTTGCGTTAGTATCCTACGACACAAGTTCACAACTGTGGGGCTAGCTCAATTTGTGTGTTATGTCCCTATATATTAATTATAAAGAAACTACCTGTATAATCTGTACTGACACGCACAAGTACAAGCTCTTCGTTGCAATTATTGTAAAAGTTCATGCACCTCAATACTTAGAAGAACATTAAATTTACAGAACGTCCAATATCCAAGGCTTTCTGTACAATAAAATATCGTTTAGGCTACTCATCATCATCATTTCGAGTAGGTGTCACGGTCAATCGACCATGCACACCCTGGTGTCAGAGTTCTTCGGAACCGCCTCTCGGCCTCTGACGTGGTTCCTTTAACGACTACCAGATGGCAGCCGGGACCACCGGCTTAACGTGCCTTCCGAAGCATGGAATCATCTTTATTATCAGACAATCAGGTGATTCAAGCCTGCAATGTCCTAACCAAACTGGAAACAACTAAACAAAGTATGCTTCCGGTGGGAATCGAACCCACGACCCCCGGGTCAACAGGCAAACGCCTTAACCAATGGACCACGGAGGCTGTTTAGGCTACTGTATCTACGTGATTCACCTTACGCGCAGTTTATATGGCGCTACAGTGGCAAGCATTTAAAAATCTGGAAGAGCGAGGTGAACTGCTATATGACGTGGTGTTCAGTATCAAATAAAAAAACCGGCCAAGTGCGAGTTAGACTCGCGCACGAAGGGTTCCGTACCATCCTTATCCTTTCCTTACTAATATTATAAATGCGAAAGTGAGTTTGTTTGTTTGTTTATTTGTTTGTTACGCTTTCGCCGCAACTACTGAACCGATCATCATGAAATTTTGCATACAAGTTCTCTGGAGTGCGGAGAAGGACATAGGCTACCTTTTATCCCGGGAAAAAGTGCTATTCCGGAGGGATCGACATTGACGCGGGCGGAGCCGCAGGCGAAAGCTAGTTATCTATAAAAACGACAAAAAAACAATGTCTGATGTATAGAAGCCCTCTTAAATATTAATTATTATTTTAATTTAACTATTTATTTTTAAAGTGAATATATAACTACATATTCTGTGGACATTTCAAGCGTTACCGTTATCAATATCGACCAAATATAAGTATTCAAAGATTCAAAGATTTATTCAGAAAATAGGCCTTTTCAGGCACTTTTTCACGTCAATTCACATTTTAAATAATACTCATTATATTATATTCAAATTATTAATTATTGTTCAAAAGATACAAACTACTAGCGTTTCGGAACCGACCACTGCAGAGAAGAAGACGCCGAAAGAAACTCTTTTCAACAGTAATGGTCGCCTACTTGCCTGAAGGGCTTTGTATGATATTTAATATTTTTATCTTTTATTTTTTTTCTGATGTCATGTTATATACAATTTCAATTTAGATTTGTCGTTATAGCATCAATATAAATACACATAAATACTGTCTTCCTTCATGTCCCTCGCACAGACAAATTGGCAGACTAATCGACAGACAGCTGAGATACATCAACGGGGTCCCGTAAGCGTCCATTGAGTACGACGGAACCCTAAAAATAGCGCTGTGTTTAGATTATTTACAGGGCAAGGCGCACCGGCCAATGACTTATTTTTTAAACAACGTTGGCATTGTTCTTGTATACGTCACTTATGTTTATGTATAATAATATGAGGGGCCTGATGGCTCAGTGGTTGTGGGCATTATTAGCGCTTACGCATGTTAAGCAACTCCGGGTACAGTCCCCATTGGGATGGGTGGCCTCAAGTGGCATAGAAATATGTCGAGCTCCTCCGTGCTTCGTTTTTAATCCATCACTTGTACCACATTTAACGCAAAAAAGTTCATTCATTCATTAATTCATTCGGAAGGAACGTTAAGCCGTTGATCCCGGTTTTCATCATTGATGGCAATCGTTAAGCTATCATCATCATCATTTCGTGTAGGTGACACGGTCAGTCGACCATGCACACCCTGATGTCAGAGTTCTTCGGGACCGCCTCTCGGCCTCTGACATGGTTTCTTTAACGACTAAGTTCGATAAGCTATGTCAGATGCCTTTAGGCAGTTTGAAAATCGGACACCAGTGTTGGCCCCTTACACACAAAAAACAAAAACATTTAAACGTCATACTATATCAATAAAGCACGTAGCAGTGTTATCATATGAGCCGTAATTACTTAGCTAAAAGTTCCATAACGTTTGTACTGTAACTAAACACCGTTATATGGAACCTAAACTCAAAACGACAATCGCCAATGTTTTAATTTACGTCGTAGTTTTAGTATGACTGATTGTTTTAATAGAACATATGAAAACAGCATTGTATGCTGTAATGTAGCGCCATAGTTACCAATTGGGAAACACGGCGGCTCTTATTCTATAACTGCTGAGCATGGGCGGTCTTTGCGTTTTCTTAGAATAAATAAATATATACGGACAAATCACACAGATTGAGCTAGCCTTGTGTTATGCGATACTAACTCAACGATACTATATTTTATAACAAATACATATATAGATACACATCCAAGACCCAGGCCAATCTGAAAAAGATTATTTTCCATCTTGACCTGGCCGGGGATCGAA
This sequence comes from Elegia similella, assembly GCA_947532085.1. Lineage (NCBI taxonomy): Eukaryota > Metazoa > Arthropoda > Insecta > Lepidoptera > Pyralidae > Elegia > Elegia similella. The sequence continues at coordinate 3,643,632 of OX383939.1, forward strand.
CCCGGTCACTTCGTGTCGCAGGCTGGCGTGTTGACCGCTGCGCCACGGAGCTAGTCAGAATATTAAAAGAGTTTTTTCTTAAAACATATCATTGGGCAAATAAGTACCTAAAACTTGTCTAGATTTTTAAATAGCTATAGTTAAATAAATAAATATAGGTATAGGGAGGGACAAATCACACAGATAGAGCTAGCTCCACAGTAAGCTGTGAACTCGTGTCGTAGGATACTCACTCAACGATAATATATTTTTAATAGATTGATAAGATAAATATCCAAGACCCAGGTCAATTTGGAAAAGATCGTTTTTTATTTTGATCGAATCGGGCATCGAACTCAGAACACTGCGATTCAATGGCACTTGCGGTACCACTGAGGTAAAGAGATTGAATATACCTATTGAGCGCAAATATCCATAGGTCAAAGAAATTCTTTAGTAGCTTTTAAAAATTCTCTAGAAAAAAGAAAAGAAAAAACGCAGAATGTACCAGCTGCTTCTCTTCCTGCGCAGATCGTAGAAGCTGATCAAGGGATTGGACGAAAATCTAAAGAATCGTGATAATAGGCGATGCGGCTAGCGACCCATAAAAAATAACGCAAGTTAAAATTTTACATACAAATTAAGAATCAAAATAGAGATGGGTTGCTACCCGCATCGCCTATGGGCATGATCCTTCAGATTTACGTCCATTCCCTCGATCTTTTACGATCTGCGCGGGGAGAGGATTTTTCTTTTCTACCAGACCAGCATGGGATAAAATAAATAAATCTCAATGCACTGTACCAACCTCAATATCACTAAACATCCACAGAAAACCAATCTCACACAATTCCTACACGCGAAATTTCACACAATCTGTTCCGTATAATCTGATTTATGACGAACAACACGTATCACTGAGCTCGTAGGTATCACTAGAACCGCGGTACACAAAAAGTTAAGTAAAAAAGTATAATCCACTAAAAATCCTTGTAGTTGATTGTACTACTATTACAATACTCTATAAATTATAATACTCCTATAAATAATGTATTTTAATTCCACAGAACACAGAATAATATAACACGAACAACACGTTCGCAAGAAAACCGCGCCTAAACGAAACTGATTATCTGTGGACAAAGATGGAGAATTTTCCGCTGACTTAATGTAAAATGTGATGCAGTAAAAAAAATACAATACTCTATAAATTATAATACAACTATAAACAGTCTTTCTTCAGTGCCATAACCCGACTGAGTTACGGAGTTCACGTCACGCCGGCAGGGACAGTTTGGAGGCCAATGCCGCGGCAATTAAAAAATAAAAAATTGCGGTGCGGATGTTGTGTTATCAGTCAAAGGAATTGACCTTCTCATTTGACGCGGTTTAAGTCACGAGTAGGAAAATTAGTTATAGCTAAGAGCTTCATCTACGAATAACTTTTCGTAAGGTTATATCAATCCCATGCTTGAGCGATCAACTAAAGAAGACTGTCGGTCATTACCATTACATTGATAGGAACCAGTACCAAAAGCAGAAGCTTGAGTCTTCGTAATTTTATTTTCATACAGATATTGGAATCAGAGCTTATTATTTTTAATATCCTTTTCCATCTACAGGCCGACTACTACGTATGTGTGTAGCGTATAACGGATATTAAAAAAAATGGGTGTTATTTAAACGGTAAGCAGAATATTCGTATTTTTGTTGGACTACTAATTATTTTATTTCACTCAAACAACTAGATAAAATGATATACTCACAAATGTATGAAAACGGTCAACCTAGCGAAATATGACTGATAGCGAGCGAGGCAAAAGCCGGCGAAAGAAACAAGACACGGGGTTTCCCCGAGCATCGTTCGTGAATCGTCTCGTTTACAACGAAATAGACGAGACGACACGCTCGTTTACACTACATTTAAAAAAATTTAAAGTATCGTTGAATCGCTCATAAAAATATCGTCGATATATCGGTATAGGTATCGGATGCATCGCTATTTTGAAGCATATACGTACACGCTAGGGTTGCAACTCTTAAATGGAACTGGGCAAGACACCTGGCTAAAAGGAATGATGGTAAGTGGAGTAAGGCTGTCACCGAGTGGTATCCCAGAAATGGGAAACGTAGTGTTGGGCGTCCAAAAACTAGGTGAGTCGACGACATAAAGCAGATTGCTGGTATGAACTGGATTGCGATGATAGGGAAGAAAGGCGCAGTCAAAAGGCGGCTTAAACCCAGCAGTGGGTCGTGGAAAGCTGACGGTGATGATGATGATATAAAAACTTTGCTAAAATGGGCAGCAAAATATAGAACCCCTTTAGCTTTAGATGAAGACTAGCTGTTGCCCGCGACTTCGTCCGCGGCAATTTCTGTTATTATGATTAATTAGTATAGCTGAATAATTTTCCCCCCGTTTTCAAATCATTTTTTATTGATGCTTCGCTACTATTGGTCGTCACGTGATGTCTAACTGGTGGCGGAAGCACGCAAAGTAAATTGTCTCAAAGTAAATGTAGCTTTGACTTCCGCAAAGTAACACTTGAATCTATTAACTATAGTATAGATAAACCGTACCTTATTAATCATACCAATCGCCATCAGTTTCAGATTGTTTTAATGCAATGGAATCTCAAAACATACCACGCACGAGTCAGCCAATGCTTTGAGATCGTGGTACACAAACAAACAAACAAATTGAGCGTATGATATCTGCCATAGCGCCTCGACACGGGTGGTCTAAATGCATTGCATGGTGACATATAGACTCTCGTTACTCAAAGTACCAATGTCAAGCCATAACAAACCTTAAGTAGAAGTCATAAAACATATTTCTCTATGGCTGAAATAGAAGACTATTTGCAAACTAAATTGTGATAAATGTTTTAGCTATGAATTTCAGATCGCTCGCCGGTCGCGGTAAACAAACAGTTTCAACTGGATTGTTAGTGCGAATTCATTATTTCGAAAACTTCGCGGAAATTTATTTCCGATGCGGACGTCGTCTTTGCATTTAACGAATGTGAAAAGACGTCTTTCCACGATCTTAGAATGCATGTTTGGCAACAGAATGAGTAATTATCACACTTTTTAGGGTTTCATACCCAAAGGGTAAAAACGGGACCCTTTAATAGGCTCCGCTATTTTGCCACACAATCCCACATAAATAATTTTATTTAAATAAAATTAATATTTAAGGGGGCTTCCATATAACAGCCATTATTTTCATATGCCGTTTTTATAAGTAATGTTACTAAACCCTTCTGCGCGAGTCAGACTCTCACTTGGCCGGTTTAATTTCCGTAGGCAGACAGAGACATTGGATCTAGAGGACACCAACTGCTCTGTGGCCTTGTCCAGCAGTGGACTTTTTGCAGTTGTAATGATGATGAAAGAAAAATTTGTTGTACTCGCATTGACTCTGCGCGTTCAATATAAAATGTCCAAAAGGTGTACCTGTCGAAGGCGGTCTGTAGGTCCTGACATTCGGGACCGTGGTGGGTGAGGCCGGTGCTCTCGTAGAATAGTCCTCATCGTCGAGAAACACTTGCTCGCTCAACTCCAAAGCCAGTTCAGTGTCACTGCGAAAGGTTGTATGAGTTATTATAAGTTTATAAAAAATTCGATGAACGGATCATCATCAAACGTCTTAAGACGAGGCCTCAAATGTTTGGTACCATCGCTCGGCAAAGGACTGATCAAGTGCGCGCAAGGGATAGCGCTTGGCGGTTTAGCCCGTGAATGATGAGATAGGAGATAGTCTCGAGTCGCTCAAAGAAAAAAACGTAAGCGCCAAATTCGTTATTTCTATTTTATATAAAATCAGACCGGTTAATTGTATTGTCATATTTACATTTTGATGAATTACTAATAACCTATCTTTTAGTCTAAAAATCATTATTTCATTCGTCGCATTTGAGCTACAATAACAAAAACTCTGCGAACGAAGACCATTTTTCAAAAAATATTTCTATCGAGAAAATGTTATCAAAACGTGTTTTCATCTTCAATTTTTGGAGATGAAATAGTCAAAAATCATATTACTTAGATTTGAAACTCCTAATTTAAGTATTTTGCGAGATAAATAAGGTTCAGAACGACCTTATTTACAGTGGTATCGCCTTAAGCGGGTGCCGCGCGAATGAAAAACGTCGCTACTGCGCAAGCCATTAGGCTGCGCAGAACTGTAGTTCTTTCTGTAGTAAAACTTCATCTTTTTTTCATGATCACCTACAGGTGATCATGAAAAAGTTTAAAAATTTTAGATTTTTTTATAAAAGTAAGAAAGGGGGCGACCTCCGAGATGTAAATATAAATATTGACATGTGAGAGTAGTTTTAGACGTAAAAATTGCAAAGTTTTCGAAAGAAAAATGTTTTTAGATATCATAACATATATATATCATTTTTAAATTTCATATAGGTATGTTACAAATTCCAACAAAGGGGCGATCTTGTTCAAGGCTTGATCTAAATTATACAAATACTTTTGATGTATTTGATTAATTCGGCGCATAGTAGGTACTAGTGATTTAAAAACACGTCAATTTTCACAACTTCGTGCAGTACCGTCTTAACGTTTAAGCGTTATCAGTTACCAATAGCGATAAAGGTAGGTGTGTCGCTGAATCACTCGGAAATTGGGCCACCTACGATCTCGGTGCATTAACTCGGCCAGGCAATGCGTTGCAACCACAGAGTAAGAGTTGATTGCAACAAATTAAAGTGCAAAATCAAGAACTGCTAGAAACAACATCAATTCAACATATTTTGTAACACCAGTAAGATTAAGTAAGAGAGTTAATAAAGATTTTTAAATAAAAAACGGGGCCAAGTTCGGGTCGGACTCGCGCACGAAGGGTTCCGTACCAATATGTATAAAAACGACAAAAAAATCATGTCTGTTGTATGGGAGCCCCCCTTTAATATTTATTTTATTTTTATTTAATTATTTATTTTTAAAGTGAATATATAACTAAATATTCTGTGAATATTTCAAGCGTCTACCTGTTACCGTTTTCAATATCGAGCAAAAAGAAGCAAAAAAATCACGTTTGTTAAATGGGAGCCCCCCTTAAATTTTTATTTTTTCTATTTCTTAGTATTTGTTGTAATAGCGGCAACAGAAATACATCATCTGTGAAAATTTCAACCGTCTAACTATCACGGTTCATAAGATACAGCCTGGTGACAGACGGACAGACAGACAGACGGACAGCGGAGCGAAATAAATAGGGTCCCGTTTTTACCCTTTGGGTACGGAACCCTAAAAACGGGGCCAAGTCGAGTCGGACTCGCGCACGAAGGGTTCCGTACCATTATGTATAAAAACGGCAAAAAAGCCGAATGTTGTAGATTTTTGCCCATTCCTCAATCGGTTTATACGATCTGCGCAGGAAGAGAAGCAGCTGCACATTCTACGTTTTTTCTTTTCTCCCAGACCAGCAAAGAATATTCTTATTATTTTATAAATTTTACCTTAAGGGCCCATACTACCTCACACTGCTTTGCATGATTGACTGTTATATCAATAATAATTAAATACTCAAGTTGAAATAAAAATGCAGCAAAGTTCAGGACTAACTCTGGTACTAACTAACTAACTATGACTCAAAAACACGATTGGGTTAAATTTTCTCGATAGAAAAAAATTGCAAAGTTGCCTCCAAATCACGTCTAATTTACTCGGTATATAGCATTATTCACCAAATACATTAAAATTAACCTTGAAATTTTTGATTATTGCATTACAGATAAGGCAGCCATCATATGTTTTTCTTTTTCGAATAACCCTTGAATATTCCTAAAACGCGAAAATATCCAAAGTAGCCAACGCGTTTAGACCATCCGCGTTTGTACCGCCACGCCGCCTGGCATATGGCGGGCTCTTAATAGGGCATTGCGAATTCTAATACAGGTGAAATTGAATTCATTAAACTGATCATTTAGAATTATAAATCTGAGTCACTCCTTAAGCAAACGTTTATGGAGTGACTCAGACCACGAATCTGAACAACTTTCATTATGGGACCAACTTCGACATCGTGAAAAAATGATCTGCTCTTTCATACAAAAGTGGAATATCTACTTAGCCAGAATCTATAGAACACCTGATTTTGTTTTTTGCAATTTCGGAGTTGGTCCCATAGGTAATGAAAGATGTTGAGATTCGTGATCTGAGTCACTCCTTAAACGTATGCTAAAGAATTCAATTTCACCCGGTATACTTACAATTACAATCAATGAAAGTTGAACAGAATAGGCTAGTTTCCTAAAAAACTATAATTAGTCCGTCAGTTAGATATTCAAAAAATATTGGACACGTATTTTTTCTTTTGTCGATTAAACAAAAAATTATAAAGATATAGCCCTTTGAAGTTCCGTGTGACGTCATAGTTTGCTACAATTTTTAGCAAACTTTGACGTCACAAGCCCCCACTCCTGAACTTTCATGCGCTTTATCTTTATAATTTATTGTTTATTTGACAAAAGAAAAAGTACGTGTCCAATATTTTTTGATTATCTAACTGACGGACTAATTGTTATGTTATTATTACGACCCAGGAAACTAGCCTATTGTCAATAGATTTATAAATTGTCTTAATATATTTACTATAGTTATTACCTGCGTGACATTACATTACCGATTCAGAAACGATACAGTTTTCAATGATTGTTTTAAAGTACTCGGTGTTTATGTAAAGTTATTAAACATAACGCTTGCATTTACATAACAATGATTTCATTCATCCATCGCGAACATAAATCGTTTAAAGAAACTGTCACGAAATAAAGACTGACATGTATTACAACTTCATAAGTGGCTTACATGATCTTTCATGCTGGTCTAATATTATTATTATTTGTAACAGCCTCCGTGGTCCAGTGGTTAAGGCGTTTGCCTGTTGACCCGGGGGTCGTGGGTTCGATTCCCACCGGAAGCATACTTTGTTTAGTTGTTTCCAGTTTGGTTAGGACATTGCAGGCTTGAATCACCTGATTGTCTGATAATAAAGATGATTCCGTGCTTCGGAAGGCACGTTAAGCCGGTGGTCCCGGCTGCCATCTGGTAGTCGTTAAAGGAACCACGTCAGAGGCCGAGAGGCGGTTCCGAAGAACTCTGACACTAGGGTGTGCATGGTCGATTGACCGTGACACCTACTCGAAATGATGATGATGATTATTTGTATAAAATAAAGAAAAAACGGAGAATGAACCAGCTACTCCTTATTTCGCGCAGATCGAAAATCCTTTCGAAAAAAAAAACGCGAAATTCTGACGAATAATGTTATTCTAAAATTAATGAAATTTAAACTTTCCTTTGCTAGTAAATTATTTATAATGTATTTTGGTATTACTTTCATAATTTTGGTACAATTCAATTAATAGAATTTTTGATTACTTGGTAAATTTATATATGTAAAAATACTACAATCAGTTAAATTACGGAAAAAAAACATGTGAAAAATTCCACGCGGCGGGCTTTGAACTTTCGACCATAGAGACCTATAGGCAGAGCATAGGCCGTACTCTGTACGGCCTATGCCCTGCCATTGGAGCTACTGCGCGTTTAAATTGAACCTCGGCCTCGAAAACCTCCACCATATCCCATTCCCCTTATAGACATTAAGGCTTGCGTCACCTAACACAACTACCCCACTTACATAGTAACTACCTATTTAGCAATCTGTGCTTTTACGTAAGTGAGGTATTCGAATGCAAAAAAACACTTAAGTATAAAAATATTGTATGGGTTCCTACATATTAGTTGATTTTATATATATTTTGACCCAGCAGAAGAAGGGCAATCTTTTTCGCTATTTGATATTATAAGATGTTTGTTCCATTAGACCTCCTGTAGTTGAAATAGCTTGACAGATTCTGAAGTGTGACATGTCATTAGATAAGTATTCTTCCTCGGAGTTTCATAAGCTGGGTGACGTCAGCAAAAAATCAATAAAGCAGCCGAAAACTGTCCAAAACAGCTGTCGGATTTTTAATGTTTAAAATGCTATATTAACTCTACACACTCGTGTGAAATAAGGACGTGTACCGTCGTTATTATGTATACACATCAGTTCTTAAGTCAATGTGATACGGTCTAAAATGCAATTTATTTATTTATTGAAAATTACATGTAAACTTACAGTATAACACCAAGTCATTCACATGTCATCTAGTAAAGTACGGTACAATCGATGATGGCTTATATAGTAAAATATAAGCCATCATCGATTAAACAAACAGAATATAAGCCAATGAATATTGTTAATAAAATAAAACCGTTCTGCTTAGTCCTCATTTGAAATGTCAAGTACATGTTAAATAATAAAATTAATGGAATTGAGATACAATCTCACGTTGTTTATATAAGCATTAATTGAAATATTAAATATATCGATGTCAATTGGTTGAGAGAGCATGTCACCTAGCATCTGCAGAGCTCTTAGTGTTGGAGCATTCTTCGCATCATCATCATCAGGTCCTTTTAAGTCTCCACTACAGGAGCACGACCCTCTCTGTACTACTAGAGCCATACTAGGCCAAAGCAGCCAGAGGACTTGGCCTACAATCTCCACGCTGGCCAGACGGGTTGGAGAGGTCTCACAGATGTTTAAAAGCTTTGTTTAGCTTGTATTTCCTAAGTCGCCTTCTACGACATCCACGGGAAGACTTGGAGTGGTCCTATTCTACTCTGCCGGATACCACACGGCCTTCTTCGCATAATTAGTGCGAATCGCTGTGACTGGAGGAGTGAACAAGCGCGGTGTTCTTCGCGACGCTACATACATTTGTGTATATCAATGCACGTGACGTGCGTCTGTGCGTGACCGTAGGTACTTGAATTTGGGCTAACACTAACAATCATTTTACAAACGGCCGAATACAAGCGTCGTGCCAGTGACCTAGCCAACAAATATCGTGCAAGTGCATTGTACATTTATCACACCGCACCGGTTTGACTTGACGAGTGACTGATGACACAGGCATGCAGCGATGAAAATGTCATCTAAATTATGAGTGTCTATTCATCATCATCATTTCGTGTAGGTGACACGGTTAATCGATGCACACCCTGGTGTGGATTAGTAGCAAGTCGTCATAAACGCAACTCGTCATGCTGGCGCAACTCGTCATTTTCGCAACTGGTCGTTTTCGCTACTCGTCATTCTCGCAACTCGTCATTTTCGCTACTCGTCATTACGAACCTTAAACATTACATTTTGGTATCGTCGCAAAATGTCCCTTGCACAATACGTCCCTTTCACAAAATGTCCCCTGGTATCAAAATGTCCCTTGGAAGCAAAATGTCCCTTTTCCAAAATTTCGTTATTTTTATAAAATTACTATAAAGTGAGTTTGTTTGGATGTTTGTTACTCCGGATTAGTAGCAAGTCGTCATAACGCAACTCGTCATGCTGGCGCAACTCGTCATTTTCGCAACTGGTCATTTTCGCTACTCGTCATTCTGGCAACTCGTCATTTTCGCAACTCGTGATAACGAACCTTAAGACATTACATTCGTATCGTCGCAAAATGTCCCCTAGTCGCAAAATGTCCCTTGCACAAAACGTCCCTTTAGCAAAAAGTCCCCTGGTAAGTTTGTATGGACATTTTCTCATCTCTGGACGATCTGGATTACAATTAAAAAGATGTATGTAGGTAAAATGGACGAAATTTTCGCCTGAAGGGATAAAATAGGGGAGTAAAGTTAGTATGGTTTTTTTTTCATTTCTAGACTTAGAAGTATCCAAATAGGTATATAAGTCCACGGTGACAATTAAAAAGATCTATGCAGGTGAAATGTATAAAATTCCCCCCTTAAGGGGTAAAAGGAGGTAAAATTGTATGTAATTTTTCTCATTTTGGACTTAGACGTATGAAAATAAGTATATACGTTCTAGATTACAATTAAAAAACATCTGTGAAGGTGAAATGTACAAAATTTTCCCCCTTAAGGGATAAAGGGGGGATTGTATGGAAATTTTCTCATATCTGGACATAGAAGTATAAAAATAAGTATATATGTTTACATTACAATTAAAAAGATCTGTGTAGTTAAAATGGACGAAATTTCCCTTTGAAGGGGTAAAATAGGTGGGGTAAAATTTGTATGGAATTTTTTTATTTTCAGACTTAGAAATATGACAATAAGTATATAAGTTTATTACAATAAAAAATATCTTTGCAGGTAGGTGAAATGGGCAAAATCCTTAAGGGCTAAAGATCTATACAGGTGAAATGCATTAAATTCTCCCTTAAGGGGAAAAAGCAGAGGGGGAGGGGTTTGTATGGAATTTTTTTCATTTCTACTGTTCCCAAGGGAACGACATTAACGCGGGCGGAGCCGCGGGCAACAGCTAGTGTGATACTAACTCAACGATACTTTATTGTTTGTAATTAGGGCATGGAATACCGAAAAGATTTTCATACCGGTATTGATACCGGTATTGAAATTTCGAAAACCGGTATACCAGTAATTTCGGTATTTTTTTAAAATACTGCTAATTACTATTTAAATTATATATATTGGTATATATTATGATATAATACCATATTATGATATATACCAATAGCGATTGGTAAGTCTTGTTTCCGGAGAGCGATTAAAGTAGTTTCTAGGCTATGTGATAGAAACACTGAAACCTTTTATCAACTCCTTAGAAACCACAAAATGAATAAAGGTAATCAAGAATACTAAAGAAAATGCGTTATTTGATCCAAGAATTATTTAAATTGTTTCCTTGGCACAAATATCACAATCAAATATATATTAAAATTAGTTTTACTCTCTAATGATAAGAAAACACTTTGCCCTAAGGGTCTTCATGGAGAAATACAGACGGAAAACACGCCTCTCCACTTCCTGTTTCTGTATGTACGAGGGATGATCTGGTGGGCATTGAAGTATTGACAATATCTGCGACATGTACCGTGACTCCGATTCCAGAGTGAGGATTGCTGTTGGTGAAACGTCACAGTTGGAGTCCACCAAGGTTCGTTTCTCAGCTCCTTCTTGTTTAGTGCGATATTAGAAGAAGTGTCAAAACGCATCAGAAATACACATGAGCTTCCTCCGTGGTTGGTCATGCATGTATACTGACGATATCGCACTGGCAGATGTGGAAAGGGGAAGACGTGTGCGACGCGTGAATATGTGGAAGGAGTCGCTTGAGAACGGCGGCTTGAAACTAAATGTGGCGAAGAGTGAGTACATGGATTGCAACGTTACAGATTCCGTGCCTTTACGCATAGGCGGAAACGTGGTCGAGCGTACTTACCAGTTTAAATACCTGGAATCTAGCCTTTACGCGTCCAGAGATATCAAAACTTGCATAATGTGACTGGTATCATTTGTGACCCAAAAATGTATTTACTAAAAGGACAGGACATTTTAGACCTGTCCTCTTATATGGAAGTGAAGCACAGGCTACGTGAGCGGCTCAAGTGGGAGCTGCGTATCACGGAAATGGATATGCAGCATTGGATGTGTAAAGTTTCGCGAAAGGGCCACATAAGGAACTCACACATTCGCGATAGCCTCCATGTCCGTCACATAGCAGGAAACTCTCCTGCAGGGCCGCCTACGCTGGTACAGTCATGTTTTGCGAAAACCAGGAAATTACATAGGGAACAATTGTCTGGCCATGTTCACCGAGTCCCGGCAGAAGGGAGAAATCCAAGAAGTGCTGGGTTGATGTAATTGGGTTGGATATGCTTGCAATGGCCTCATAACATGCAGTTTCTTGAGTAGTTGATTTTGATGTGATATTTTTATAATCGAGATTATTCATAATTCATGCATATTAAAACTCATCAGCAGTATGAACAACACTATAAACCACCGAAATCGAACGTTCTTCATACCCTTGCAGAAATAAATCAAATTTTTCGAAATACCGAAATACCGGTATTTTATCCTCAAATACCGGTATCAAAATACCGATTTTTTAACCGGTATACCGGTATTTCGGTATACCGGTATACCGGTATCCATGCCCTATTTGTAATATCTTTATTGTACGAGAAAAAACACAGAACATAAAACAGTATAAACGAAAAGTAAACATACAATGGCGGATATAGCCCATAAAGGGATCTCTACCAGTAAACCAGCGAAATGATTGAGAGGATGTTTACGAATTGGGCAGAAGAATGTACAAAACAATAAAAAGAAGAATTTTTTTATAACAAAAACATAATAGTGAGACATTCAAGATAAGGATTGGGCTAAAATCTGCAGAATGATATCAATAGGCGATGCGGTTAGCAACCTATGACTATATTAATTCCGTTGTCCATCTAAATACATGTCCTCCAACATGCTTAATGCGGCCATAACGTCTTATAGACACAGGCCTTGTCTAAGTAAGGGAAAAGACGTCATACTATGTATGTATTTAAAACATCCAAAACCCAGGTCAACTGGAAAAAGGTGATTCCCCATCTTGACCTGATTGGAGATCAACCCATTCTGGAGGCCTGGAAGTATTGAACTATTAACAATCCAAATAGAGGTGAAGGACATACAAGTGGAAGTAATTAGATGTGTTGTGTGTCGTTTATCTCAATCATGTGACTGAGTCAAGCGACAAGTGATTCAGCTTGTATAGGAAAAGACTTGAAGCAGTCTATAACATCTTTGTTTGTTTGTCTGCATCATATCATATTTGGGGCATGTCAAAAGGTAAATCGATAAAAAAAAATACACTTTTTAATAGTAATTGTATAGAATTGTAAGAAAGCCTATCTACAAGCTGGAAATTAAAAAATGCGCTTTTCCAAACAAAAATTTCGGCTGCCGTCAAACTTTTTGTTTGACATTCCCTTACAAATGTAATGGGAACTAATTATTCGCTCTACTCATATTACTCTACGAGGTACTTTCCTGCTGGGGTTACGCACACGTATGGGAACGTCTCGTCATTTACAACGTGTTATTGACAAAGCGCAGAACCTCAGGCACCCCAACTTATTTTTATTATAAAAGAATTATATTAAATTAAATTTTCGTGAATTATTTACGAAGATATTAGCTTTTTTTTGTTTCCTTATGTTTGTTGTAAATTAAAAACTATGGTAATTACGGGTAATTACGCGCGACGCGACACAGGCGACTTTGCCGTTTCGCGGCCGCGAGAGTAGAGTTAAGTAATGATCAAACACGGCGTAATTAAAATATTTATATGGTTTAAATTTGACCGCGATTTTTTATTTGTGGAATCCATTCTACTCTTTTTTACTAAAATTTCAGGGTTTGCGCTTTTTCACTAACGCATTGTATAATCTATTTTTTTTTTTAACCACGGAGTATACATGAGTTTTATTGTTTAAAAATAAATGAATGGATTAACACATTTTTCTGTTTCTGCTTCGGTACCTAAGTCATATGTATGTTTGAGTTATGTAACTCAAAAGTGAAAATGATAGCCTTATTACTATTTGCAGTTATTTTGTGTAAGTGACCAACCCCAATATCCGATTTTTCGAGCTGCCTAAAGTCATCTGACACAGCTAACAATAGTCATCTAAATATGACAGCCAGGACAAACAGTTTAACATGCCTTCGGAACATTGTAGGAACTTGAGGTATTGTTACACCACTTGAACTTGACTTGAATCACATCTAGGGTTGTTTAACATTTGTAAGTGCTTAGAATGCTACATCTTCAGACCCTCTGGGGTCACTAAAATACATTCAGGGAAAAAGCGAATCATAAAAAATATGTATCTAAATATTCTAAGAGTAACAAATAGAAATAAAAATTGAATATGTCAACAAGGCGTAATTTGCATACCATGCCATTTTGTGTAAGATCAGACTAGTGACTACTGCATTAATTTGCATTAGGTGAAAAAAGTTTAAACTAAGGTGCATAAAATCTATGCTAATATTAAAAAGAGGAAAGGTTTTATGTTTATTTGCTTGAAGAATGGATAAACTTAAAAAGTACTAAATTGATTTTAATAATTCTTTCTTTGTTTGGAAACTTCATTATCAATGTCAGTCGCAAAAGCTGTGTCGCACGAAAGCCAACAAGAATCCACTGCTTCATTTTCTAACCAACTGTGTGGTCACAGATTGGAACACACTCCCAGAAGAAACGATAAATGTCCCATCAGTAAATAGTTTCAAGAATAGACTAGATAGAGATGAAATCTCCAAACATTAAGACGCACACGCATCAGCTTAACGCTGCTAGAGTGATCTACAATGAATTACAATAACAATGCGTAACATAGGCAGATTTCATCAACAACGAAGATGACCATTTAAAAGTAAACAAATATTATCGAAATTGCCTGTAACTGACAGGTTGAGAAATAAAAATGTAAATGCAGATAAAATTTAAGGAAATGGCTAGTAAGCAATAAAAATATTCCAAAGATTTTTATGTTATTTGTTTGGACAGAGTCTATTTATACATTTCAAGAGTTTTATGTTTGTAATTATAATTGATTTTCAGGATGTTATAATAGCTAAGTAATTATAATTTTTTTTTTAATTAATTAAATTATTAAGGGATAATCTGCATGGAGAGTGTAGGCCAAATCCTCTGTCTGTTCTGGCCAAATATGCTCTGATAGTACAGAGAGCGCTGTGCTCCAGTAGTGGAGACTAAAAAGACCTGATGATAATGATGAATGGGGGAATAAGGAAAGTAAGAATGTCTACTGCTTACTACTTCAAACTGAAAGTAGTTTCTCTTTTGTTTGACTTTTTAGGACTTTTCTATGACACTATAGTATAACAATAATACTGATATTATGATTTAATGTTGTTTATGTCAAGATAGTCATCACAACTATCTAATCTCAAAAATAACAAATAATCACTTAATCACATTAGATAGGATAGTATTAGATAGAAATCTAATGTATTTAGATATTTTCATATCATGTGCTGAAGATGACTAACAACAACAATAAATAAGCAAATTAACAAGTTACAGTGCAAATAAAATATGTGAAGCTACAAGAAGCTACCACTAGTAACATACACGATTCTATATTCAAAAATCTTACGGGCTCTTGAAGACAAGCGGAGCTGGCTCCATTTCGTCCAGTGTTTTGCCTTTTACGTGTGCCGACGTGTTTCAAAACACGGCCGCTTTCGACCACGTGCTTTACTCACACCGCGAATATTCAACGTGAAGCAATCTGCCAATGTACTACATAAAATGTCTAAAAATAAATCGAAATGCGTGCATGAATGAGGTTACTTTTGCAAATCGTGTTTTAACACAGTTTTATAGGGAATTTTCTTCAGCACCAAAGCGACGCACGTAATAACACCTCATGGACACGATAATGACTAAGTCTACACTGAAATTGTAAGTTCTGCAGCGTAATTTTATAGGTATGACACTAGCCAGCTGGGCAAACAAACAATGAGTAAGGTTAACACTCGGGTTTTACCTATCGGAGCTGGCAGAGCTAGGTGTTTCAAATTTGTTCAGCTTCCCAGCCATCACTGGTCGTCACTACACAATTTTATGTTAGAAAATGAAGTTAAATTTGTAAAATTCACGACTGTTGTATGCACACGCAAATATAGTTTGATTTGATTGACGTTTCTGCTTTTGACGTTTGAGGTGGGTGGGTGACGTTTGAGACGTTTGGAATATCAGCAGAATCACTTTTTATTGAGGTTTCCGTTTAATTTTATAATAATATATTTTCGAAATAATGTAATGTCAACTGAAGACATTGAAATATACACTTAAGCAAGTTTTTTTACATTTATATTTAAATTGATAGGGGTGCTCTGATGTTTTTTATTAGTAGGTAATAAAAGTAGCTACCTTATTGATTAAAAATTTATCTCAGGTCGGAAGTTCGGAACGCATGCGTTAAAAAAATCTGCGTGTACTGCGCACGCAGCGTAATTCAAACACGTAGGTATAAAATATAAGTAGGTACTTTCGACTTTGATGATTCGGAGTTTACAAGATTTTGTTTTCAATGATTTAAAAGCGCGACTAACCTGCCAAAATGTACCGACTGACCCTGGGCTTGAGATAATGTAAGGATATTAACAATTACCCATACATGCATGATATTCTCATCATAACTACAGATTTAGTCGTCGATTAACCCGGGACCGAATAAAAGCACTGGCTAGTCGAACATAATTTTCTTTTCTTTTATTAGCTGTTTAAATCCACTGTTAGTTAAGTCTGCCTTTATTGTTTCCACCTAGTTATTTTATGTGTTAACTATATGCTTTTATTCCTTGATAATCCTTATCCTTACTATAATATTATAAATGCAAAAGTGAGTTTGTTTGTTTGTTTGTTACGCTTTCACGCCGTAATTACTGAACCGATCATCATGAAATTTTGCATACAAGTTCTCTGGAGTGCGGAGAAGGACATAGGCTACCTTTTATCCCGGGAAAAAGTACCAATCCCGAGGGATCGACATTAACGCGGGCGGAGCCGCGGGCGAAAACTAGTCCTTACAAATATTATAAATGCGAAAGTCAGTTTGTTTGTTTGTTTATTTGTTTGCTTGTTTGTTTGTTTGTTTGTTTGTTTGTTTGTTTGTTTGTTTGTTTGTTTGTTTGTTTGTTTGTTTGTTTGTTTGTTTGTTTGTTTGTTTGTTTGTTTGTTTGTTTGTTTGTTTGTTTGTTTGTTTGTTTGTTTGTTTGTTTGTTTGTTTGTTTGTTTGTTTGATTGTTTGTTTGTTTGTTTGTTTGTTTGTTACGCTTTCACGCCGTAACTACTTAACCGATCATCATGAAATTTTGCATACAAGTTCTCTGGAGTGCGGAGAAGGACATAGGCTACCTTTTATCCCGGGGAAAAGTACTATTCCCGAGGGATCGACATTGACGCGGGCGGAGCCGCGGGCGAAAGCTAGTAATTAATAAATATGAAATACGTGCCTGCCTTCTGACGTCACACGCCCAATGTAACCTACTCAATTCGACTTCAGACGATAACTTCTGGTTTGGTACTGACTTTCCTATATGTACTCGTGGTACTGACAATAACTTTGCAACGTCGGGAATCATGCTTAATTTGTTCAAGAAAGTCCGCTCACGTTATTATAAATTCGTCTTTTACCACAACTGTGGCTAAAAACACAACATAATTATAGTGTATTATGTTGTGTTTACACAGAGGCGGCTTGACACCTCCAAAGATGCAGGAAAGATGAAGGAGTACTGCTGTCACCTCTGGGCAGGTGCAACCAAATATCAGCTGGATCCATTTGACTCAGTCCAAAGACGAGCTGTCAGAATTGTCGACGATCCCAATATTACAAATAGTATCGAGCCACTGAGTCTAAGGAGAGATTTTGCTTCTCTTTGTGTGTTTTATCATTTGTATAATGGGCTGTGCTCCGAAGAATCGTTTGAGTTGATGCCTACGGCCACTTTCCATCATCGCACCTCACGCCATCGGCAGGGAATTCATCCCCACACCTTGTATCCAAAATGGTTGCGTACAGTACGCTTTGAAAGGCACTTTCTTCCACGTACGCTTAAGTTGTGGAACGAACTCCCAGCCATGGTTTTCCCAAGTGACTACAACATGGGGTTCTTTAAAAAGGGCGTGAAAAGATTTCTTCAGGGTCGGCAACGCGCGAGTGGCACCCCTGGTGTTGCAGGCGTCCATAGGTTACGGTAACCACTTTCCATCAGGTGGGCCGTATGCCTGTTTGCCTACTTAGTAGTATAAAAAAAAAGATGCATCGCTCGCGGCACCGGCGGCGCTCTCAAAGACCCTGCGCCCGTGTTACGGCCGTAGCCGGGCGCGCCACCACAAGCTGCGTCTTTACCTACTCTACACAATAAATTTAGAATCAGTCTTAAAACAGATAAAGATTATATTGTCGTAGTGTCGCGTCGCGTCGCTATCAAAGGTGCGTGCCGGCACCTGCTTTGATTCGTTTGAAAACACGATGAATTGTGGAAAATGTAACTGTAAGTATTTTTTGACCCTGCTCCTACTAGAGGGCGCCAGGTACTGCTTGCATACGGGCGCCAAAGGGCTAAAGCCTCCTCTGTGTTAACATTGTGTAAGATGCTAACCAATCCATGAATAAATACAGTCTGGAATTTTCAGTATATAACCCGTATAGTATTAGCCGTGTGGTATCCGGCAGAGTAGAATAGGACTACTCCAAGTCTTTCCGTGGATGTCGTAGAAGGCGACTTAGGAAATACAAGCTAAACAAAGCTTATAAACATCTAAGACACCTCTCCAACCCGTCTGGCCAGCGTGGAGAGTGTAGGCCAAGTCCTCTGGCTGCTCTGGCCAAGTATGGCCCTAGTAGTACAGAGAGGGTCGTGCTCCTGTAGTGGAGACTAAAAAGGACCTGATGATGATGATGATGAACCCGTATAGTGTCACGTATCAAAAACTAAAGAATAAAGCAGAGGATGGAGATGTTTGGCGCACACTCCATGAACTCCATTAGAAGAGTTACACGTTTCTTAAATAGGAAGAAGAAGAATCATGTAGCTAACCTTTATCGAAGTCAAAATAAGAGTGAAAGGCTTACTGTAATAATAAAAGTTCTTAGGTACGAAATTATTGTTTTTGTTCGTGCAGTGATTGATAAAATAAAGGAGCCATTAAGTAGGTAAGTGTAAGATGTAGGTAGTTAGGTAAGTATATACTCGTATCGGGGATCGATCTATCTCGAGAACCTCCATAGTGAAAGATTTTGATGAAATATAATGTAGTACCTATCTATGTAGGTGATTCCGTGCTTCGGAAGGCACGTTAAGCCGGTGGTCCCGGCTGCCATCTGGTAGTCGTTAAAGGAACCACGTCAGAGGTCGAGAGGCGGTTCCGAAGAACTCTGACACCAGGGTGTGCATGGTCGATTTACCGTGACACACCTTCTCGAAATGATGATGTAGAGATATTGCCAAAATAAATTCCTGAGGAACTCTATGGCTGTGGGCGTGGCGCAATGTTAGCGTTCATGTATGTTAAGCAACGCCGGGCGTGGTCCCTACTAGGATGGGTGATGCCATGGGTGGAAATATTAAATGAAGTGCCTACCAAAGGTTTAGTATAAACAGTTGAGTGCTGTTACTTTGCTATAATATTTTCTACAGGCGCCATGGTGCCATGGGCTGGAATAAGCATGAGGTCTAGTCTCAACCACGTTCGCGGATAAGAAGGCTTGCTCTGCTCGCTCTGCCGTACTATTACTGAAAGGCCGTTAAGTGACAATTAAGCTATTTTTACTTTCATTTGTATACTAGGTAAATAACAAAAATGGGTTAAGTATTAAGTGAAGAAAACTGGTCCGCAGATCAGTTAATACGTTTTTGAAATTGCAAGCAATTTTAACTAGCCTAAATGATTTGGTTGTGGGCCAGTTAGTGACTTAAACTTGGCAAAAACATTTATGTTATTTCCTTTTCATTTTTCGTTAATATTTTTGTTCTATATTTTTCAGAAAATAAATTACCTATGATGAAAATGGCAGGTTTTTTTCGTATAGAAGATTTATAAATGCATACTTTTTTTCCGGGATGAAAGGTAGCTTTTGTGTTAATCCAGGCTTTAAAAATTTCGTCAAAATTTGTTCAACCGTTTTGGCGTTATTGAGTTACAAACATACTTACATCTCACAAACTTTCGCGTTTATAATATTAGTCAGCATACGTTTATTATATTAGTAATGATAGGCACATTTATAGATTAATATCCTTGGATATTAATAAACTAGCTGTTGCCCGCGGCAATTTCTGTTATTATGATTAATTAGTATAGATGAATAATTTATTTCCCCGATTTCAAAACATTTTTTATTGATGCTTCGCTCCTATTGGTCGCAGCGTGATGTTTTATAACCTAAAGCCTTCCTCAATAAATGGACTATCCAACACAAAAAGAATTTTCCAATTTGAACCAGTAGTTCCTGAGATTAGCGCGTTCAAACAAACAATAACAAACAAACAATCAAACAAACTCTTCAGCTTTATAATATTAGTATAGATTTAAAGAGAAGGCTGGTGTTAATATAGTCTAAATAGGGCCCCATTTTTTACCCTATCCAAAAATATATCAACTTAATTAAATATTGTAAGTTATTCCGGACTAGCTCCGTGGCGCAGCGGTCAACACGCCAGCTTGCGACACGGAGTGACCGGGTTCGAGCCCCGGCCAGGTCAAGATGGAAAATGATCTTTTTCAGATTGGCCTGGGTCTTGGATGTGTATCTATGTATATATGTATTTGTCATAAAATATAGTATCGTTGAGTTAGTATCCCATAACATAAGTCTCGAACTTACTTTGGGGCTAGCTCAATCTGTGTGATTTGTCCGTATATATTTATTTATTATTTATTATACATAAAAAATACCCTCCACAAAGTAAACGGTTCAAACAATTTGGATCAAAAGTTAAGAACATTATCGAGAGTACATAAACCGAGAGGTTTAATCACGTTTTAAACAAGACAAAAAACTGCATCATTTTCGATTTAGGCTTACATTTGGACAGACATGCAAAAACAAAATCACAATCTCAATGTCACTCATTTTTCATCGGGGGTTAAAAATAAAAGCCAAATTCTAAAAACGAAAAACAATAGTGTTCCCGGTTCCAACAGATTGAAAATAAATACCTCGTATCGCCGGCTGCAGCAAGCCGCGAGCAATATTGCCCAAGTTCCATGCACTTGTTTGTTACCTACTGATCTAAGTTTAAGCCGTGTGGTATCCGGCAGAGTAGAATAGGACCACTCCAAGTCTTCCCGTGGATGTCGTAGAAGGCGACTTAGGAAATACAAGCTAAACAAAGCTTATAAACATCTAAGACACCTCTCCAACCCGTCTGGCCAGCGTGGAGAGTGTAGGCCAAGTCCTCTAACTGCTCTGGCCAAGTATGGCCCTAGTAGTACAGAGAGGGTCGTGCTCCTGTAGTGGAGACTAAAAAGGACCTGATGATGATGATGATGATGATCTAAGTTTCCTACACATCTATTTCTATTGAACACTATTTCTATTGAAGCTTTCAAACTGTGCTTGGGCTTGTTATTGTTATGTGTAAGTTTTGGTGTGTGGAAGGCCAACACTGGTATCAGATTTTACAAATTGTATAAAGATATCTGATATAGTGTTTTTTAATGCCTTTGATAAATCAATATGTATCTATGTAACTAGTATAATTTAAAACTAGTATTGTTTTATATTTATTTTTTTCTGTTTTAATAAATATATTTACATATGTTTTTACATAGCCATCAATGATGCCAGCCGAGACCAACAGTTTAGCGTGCCGTCTGAATCATGGAGGGGCTCGAGATATATTTTTACGCCACATGTGGTCACATCTTCAATCTTTGATTCTCTTATTTTTACTGACCTGGACTTATGACAATACAGAGGAGTTCTTACATGTTGCGATTTAGAATTACGCCTTTTTTTAATATTTATTTCCTACTTCCTTTTATTATTGATTTATAAGATTTATAGCCGGTCCAGTTATCATACCTTTTCTTTTGTCAATAACATATGGCTGCCACAGGACAGGCATTTATGCCTAGTGTGGGGCCACTGTATAACATAAGTAATTAGTTTATAAGACTTTTGTATTATTTACTAAGTTACTTTAAAGTTTTTTTGTGAAAAATAAATATTATTATTATTATATTATCATTATTATATCTCACTGCCAACAGGCCTTCGCTGACTTTTGACATCTACGGTGTAAAAGTTTTGATTGTCACTTCAAAATTCATTGCTGCTTTCGTATGATTGACTATTTTTAACTAAGATAAGTATATAAATCGTAATGGAGGTTAGGGTTCCATACATTACATTTAATAAGTTTGAAATTTCTTTTTTTTTATGATCTAACTCAAAATTAATGCTTTTCGCAATTTTTCCTTTATCTGTGCTTTATGACGTTGCTTCGTACCAAGTGTCGAAAAAATAGTAAAAATATTTTGTTAGATGTAACAAAAAAATTATGATTTTCGCTTTTTTTCCTTTATCTGTGTTATAATACATTGCTTTGTACCAAATTAAGTTTTGATTCCCTTGCGATTGCGAATGTTGAAAAACCACGAAAATTTGTGGCATATCCACCTGGATTTGCCGCAAATTTTCGTGTTTTTCCGAGTTGTATGTATCTTGTGATTGCGTTGGCTTATAAGTTTAATTTTTTCTCTCCTCCTAGGGACAGTAGGCCCGAGTATTTGATATGAATTTCAGCTTAATACCTCTAAACGTTTCTGAGAAAAAGGAACTTGACGGAGAACCAAGTGATCCTATAAGGGTTCCGTATTTTCCTTTTGAGGTACGGAATCCTAAAAATGATATCCAACAAGTAAATTCCTTTTGTGCTGGTCTGAGGTAAGTTCATAACTGAAAGTTCTGCGCTTCTGGCCGCTTATAATTGTTTGAATATCATTTGTTATATTTTTCAAAATATCGTCATCATCATCTTCATTACAGCCGTAAAAAGTCCACTACAGGACAAAGGCCTCTCCCAAAAATACTTCATTCCATCAGAGGATATTGCCATACTCACTCACCACGCTTGGCAGGCGGGTTGGCGAGCGCAGTTTCTTTTTTACTTCGTGTGATGTGTGTTAGCATTTTGTAGCTTGGGAAGGATAGGTATTAGTTGGATCTGGAAAGGGATCATTCCCTGAAGGTATGAATGAAGGTATTGGGATACAACTCGCTGGGATGAATAGAGGAAAAGCAAGTAGAAGCTCGGGAGGACGGGCGCGCGTACCCGATACCTGCATCCACCGGACAGGCAGTTGACGATGACACCATTTGAGGTTTTTGATTTGAGGTCAGCTCAAATATAAATTTAAAAAAATAGATAACTAAATCATTGATTAAAATAATTGGCAAGAAATCAATTGTTTATTACCACCACTTGAAGTACGTCCTCCGTACGAAAATGGAAAAAAGAAAAATGGAATTAACACAAAAATATTTAATTTATAAAGGTTCGGTTATAAATATAATATACTAACCAAACACCGAACACGTTTTTCATAAAAGCGACAGATTTTAAATTTTAGTAGAAATATGCAAGTCAGACAGCCAGTCTTAAAACTTTATACAAAAATCCGGCGACAGCACGAAATTAAAAAAGCATTTCAATTCAAATTTGGAATTCTTAAGAGGCCGGGGTTGCCGCCTGGCGAACTTCCCCCATAACATGCAAATGGGCAAAGTTCGGCTAATTGCCTGCAAGACTGTCGCGACTGCTCGGACGGTAGTTAATTAAACCAGGCCTGGTATCGCTGATTTTGTATGGTAACGTTGAACTTTGTTATAATTAAACGACAGTTTAAATGGTATATTAGGTAACGATATTTTGGTAGACAGGCCAAATATTAATTACTAGCTTTCGCCCGCGGCTCCGCCCGCGTCAATGTCGATCCCTCGGGAATAGTACTTTTTCTATTAATTTTTATATTAATAATAGAATTGTAATTTAATATGATTGTAATTTAATGCAATTGAATTCAGACATATTCATACATTCTATATAATTTTATTTTAATTATTTTTTGACATTATGCATGATAGTTATTTTAATTTACTAAAAAGATATCGATTTATTTTATTTTATTTTGCTGTGCCCTTACAGGGTTCATGTCTGAACTTTAATGTACTTCCTACACCATATGTACATACAATGTAAACACATGAGATGCAATTAATGATTGAGTATTGAGTATTCCCGGGATAAAAGGTAGCCTATGTCCTCCTCCGTACTCCAGAGAACTTGTATACAAAATTTCATGATGATCGGTTCGGTAGTTACGGCGTGAAAGCGTAACAAACAAACAAACAAACAAACAAATGAACAAACAAACTCACTTTAGCATTTATAATATTAGTAAGGATAATTAATTTATGTAATATCAACTATTAATTAATATATTTTTAATACCTAGCTCCTCAATATTACATTAAGACCTCAATGAACCATGTTTTATGTGAATAAATATGATTATTATATCCGAGAGCATAGCTTACCGGATTTGGTTTGATTTTGCACGAGATGATGATTTAATAATGGTACTTACGATAAATTTTGCTGGTTGGTTGCGAAAGTCCATTAATTAAAGTATAAATAAATTTAAAAAAAAACCGGCCAAGTGCGAGTCGGTCTCGCGCACGTAGCGTTCCGTCTAATCCTTATCTGTAATATACGTTTAAAATTATTAAACATATTTTTATTATATGATGTAACATAAAATTCAGCTTTTCAAATTTTTCCTTTATCTGTGATATAAGACGTTGCTTCGTATTAAACTTCAAGATTCTGAGTTCACGGGAAGTACCCTGCAGGTTTTGATTCCCTTGCGAATGTCGAAAAAACACGAAAATTACAGGCATTAACGGCTGAATCTTTTGATTGCGTTGGCTGTTTTTGTTCACAGCTCCAAGGGACAGTAGTCCTGATCATTTGATCACGCGTTCCTGAGAAAAAGGCTCTTGACAGACAGACAGACTGACGAACAACACAGAGATCCTATAAAGGTTCAGTTTTTGCTTTTGAGGTACGGAGGAACCCTAAAATACCGTGCTCTCATGCTTCATGGAATTTGTATGGAATCATACAGCCATAATAAAGACTATCCAGCCCACCTTGCTTAAAAATGGATCATCATCATCATCAGGTCTTTTTTAGACTCTACTACAGGAGCACGACCCTCTCTGTACTGCTAGAGCCATACTTGGCCAGTTAGAGGACTTGAAAAATGGATGCTCTTTATAAATTATGATTATTATTTGTGACACGTTATATTATAAGCTAGCAACACTTATATTTCCCAATTTCTAACCGCGGCACGATTTCCCCGATTCAAACCCGACGAAACCTCTCTCGTTAATTGCGGTATTAACTAAATATATTGCAGATTACGGAATAAAATCGCCATTCCGATAATGCTGCTAAGAGTATGCTAATCGATCGATTTAGTTATTTTATCGCGGTAAGTCCTCGATTTGGATAATCTTAGCAACTTTGGATTGCAATGGGGAATCTGGGAGAAACTTCTACCACCAGATACTTCCGTAATGAAATTCAGTATCATTATAATTATTATTTTTATAGCTAAGACGTAAACTGAGTATCATTGAAAATATAGGACTGACAATATATAATTATTTTTGCTTTATAAATTTATAAGTCTCTAGTCTCTATCATGCAGATAATTTTGTGTATAAGGTTAATTAGTATTAAAATTATTAAATAAATTCATTTATATATCATTCCTTCCATGCTGGTCTGGAAAAAATAAAAAATGTAGAATGTACAAGCTGTTTCTTTTGCCGCGCAGATCATAAAAGTCGACCGAGGGAATAGGCAAAAATCAGGGGCATCATATTAGTATAGGCGATGCGGCGAGCAACCTTTTCCGTTTTTCACCTAACGCCCAACAACATGCTAAACGTTGCTTTTAGGTCTTAAAGACCTGGGCTCTGTCTACCCCACAAGGGAAAAAGACGTGATAGTATGTTTTTTTTTAATGTATATTTGATGGCAACGAGCAGACGAGCCACTTGATGGAAAGTGGTCCTAGTGGAGGTGCTGATTATGTTGCCGACACGTCTTTATCCCTTACAGGATGTATACGGGTAGACAGAGCCTAAAACTGTAACGCAGAGGCCACGTTTATACATTTACTAGCTTTCGCCCGCTCTTTCCCCCCGTCAATGTCGATCCCTCGAGAATAGTACTTTTTCCCGGGATAAAATGTACCCTAAGATAAAATGTACCCCAGATAACGTGTATGCAAGATTTCATGATGATCGATTGAGTAGTTACAACGTGAAATCGTAATAAACAAACAAACTTACTTTCGCATTTATAATATTAGTTAGGATTAAACTCTTCGCAAACACTTGGACATAGGGAGTAAGATTTGAGGAGCTCCATAGCCCAATGGGCGTAAGCACTGTTATCGCATACGCTTGTAAAGCAACCTCAGGGCGCGGTCCCTACTAGGATGAGCGAACACAAGTGGCATAAAAATTGTCGAGCTAGTATTACTAACGTAAATAAATAAATATATACGGACAAATCACACAGATTGAGCTAGCCCCAAAGTAAGTTCGAGACTTGTGTTATGGGATACTAACTCAACGATACTATATTTTATAACAAATACATATATATATAAACATCCAAGACCCAGGCCAATCTGAAAAAGATCATTTTCCATCTTGACCTGGCCGGGGATCGAACCCGGTCACTCCGTGTCGCAGGCAGGCGTGTTGACCGCTGCGCCACGGAGCTAGTCACTACGTAATAAAAAAAACAACGAGTTGCACTCCGGGAGTGCTGGCAGAAGTAAAAACTTCACGTGGTAGAAAGAGAGGGGGATATTACTTCCTCTCCTACGCCGCGCCGGCGGTCTCAGGTCACGTATTACAAATTTTCGATCACGTCACGTGTCCTGACGCGTGTTATAATTTTTTACCCATCTCAAATAGTGCGCAACACCGCTAAAGAAGTTTTTACTTCGAAAATATCTGCGCGGGAAGATAATCAAATAAGCAACCGCTACACTTTACTTTTCCTGGGGATAAATTCAATGAAATTAAATGTCTGCCTATAACTCCAGAATTCAGACGAAACGTCTGGTAATATGAATGCAAGTCTCATTTCCAATCGAGACGTGATTTACTCTTAGCCAGCCAATGTACAGGTTGAGACATTTTATGTATTCGCTATTCGATGCACGAGATACAAGCATAATTTTTTTTAAGAATGTTAATTTGTTAGACAGCGCTAGAGAAACTTAAAGCGAAAATATTTATTGCACGTACAAACGTATTTATTATGTCTTTATCCCTAATGGGGTAGACAAAACCAAGAATCATAAGACCTTAAAATAATTTTCTCCGTGTAGGACGTTTAGTAGGAAAACATAAATATCTGCGTGGGAAGAGAAGCAATCAGGCAAACGCTTTACTTTACTTTCATGGAAAGCATTGAAGATCATCATCATCATCAGGTCCTTTTTAGTCTCCACTACAGGAGCACGACCCTCTCTGTACTACCGGAGCCATACTTGTCCAGAGCAGCCAGAGGACTTGGCCTACACTCTCCACGCTGGCCAGACGGGTTGGAGAGGTGTCTTAGATGTTTATAAGCTTTGTTTAGCTTGTATTTCCTAAGTCGCCTTCTACGACATCCACGGGAAGACTTGGAGTGGTCCTATTCTACTCTGCCGGATACCACACGGCTAAGATAAATTCAATGAAATTAAATGTCTGTCAATAGCTCTAGAAGCCAGACGAAACGTCTGGTAATGTGAATGCAAGTTTCATTTCCCATCGAGACGTGATTTACTCTTAGCCAGCCAATGTACAGGTTGAGAAATTTTATGTATTCGCTAATCGATGCTGAAGTGATAAATAAGATAAATGAAAAATGTTGAAAGTTATTTAACTTGGCACTGATAAACTCAATGCTAAAACATTAATTGCACATAAAAACATTTTAACGTGTCTTTATCGCTAACGGGATAGATAGAGCCATGATCTTAAGGTAATGTTTTCCGTGTCGGTGGCCGTTTAGTTGAAAAACGTAATTTAAATATCTGCGTGGGAATAGAAGCAATCTAGCAACCGCTACACTTTTACCTCTTATGGAAAGCATTGGAGATAAATTCAATGAAATTAAATGTCTGTCTATAACTCCAGAACCCAGACGGAACGTCTGGTAATGTGAATGCAAGTCTTATTTCCCATCGAGACGTGATTTACTCTTAGCCAGCCAATGTACAGGTTGAGAAATTTTATGTACCTATTCGCTATTTGATGTTGAAGTGAAGATTAAGAAAAATGTTGAAAATGGTATAAGTTGGCGCTAGATAAACTTATCAAAATATTTATTGCATTATTAAACCGATGGTGAATAAAATGGTGTTTACATACAAATACATAATATGTATCAATGAACGGTCTGCTTCATTGGATAACGACTGTAAATAGAAAAAAATATATTAAAATACAACTTTCGCCCGCCTCAATGCCGATCCCTCGGGAATAATAGCACTCATGGCGGGTTCGCTCGCGTCAACGTCGGGATGAAAGGTAGCCTATGTCCTTCTCCGTACTCCAGAGAACTTGTATGCAAAATTTTATGATGATCGGTTCAGTAGTTACGGCGTGAAAGCGTAACAAACAAACAAACTCGCTTTCGCATTTACAATATTATGTAAAGATAAGGATAAGCATAAGGATTTTCAGGTATAACATAAATTTTGATAAACACTAATGACTTCGAATATCAGTTTTTGTGAACCAAGCAACACTTATTTTTCTCCAGCCTGTATATGAACAGCCTGTATATGAACACACTGTACCTATATAAACAGAATGTTTCCCGCAATCTGATGCAGACTGATTTTAAGATGTTGCGGTACTGGCGGACTCTCAGAAATATAACTCAATAAAAATTATGCCGTAGTTGAAGTTGTTTATAAATAAATAATAAATATAAATAAATATATAATCACACAGATTCAGCTAGCCCCAAAGTAAGTTCGAGACTTGTGTTATGGGATACTAACTCAACGATACTATATTTTATAACAAATACATATACCTATAGATACAAATCCTAAACCCAGGCCAATCTGAAAAAGATCATTTTCCATCTTGACCTGGCCGGGGATCGAACCCGGTCACTCCGTGTCGCAGGCTGGCGTGTTGACCGCTGCGCCACGGAGCTAGTCAAAAGTTTATGGAGTAACTAACTCCAGTTTGTTTTATTAATCTACCGTACCGCTATATGTAGATGAGCTTTATTGTTTACCTATACTACCTTTATTTACAAACTGGTCACTATGTGCCAATTTGTCGATATTGCTGACAATATCAACCCCCTGTCTCCTACACCAGGGCA
Organism: Elegia similella; assembly: GCA_947532085.1. Taxonomy (NCBI): domain Eukaryota; kingdom Metazoa; phylum Arthropoda; class Insecta; order Lepidoptera; family Pyralidae; genus Elegia; species Elegia similella. Next base: position 3,672,489 of record OX383939.1, read on the forward strand.
GAGCGAGCTCTGCATGCGGCACGCATCTACTCGTAAAAACCAGTGCGGGGACGGGATTCTTCAGCATTGCTTATGCGGGTCTTGCCTTGAAAATGGACTCCTGAAAAGTTTGAAACTATGGTCGGCAAATCCGACAAAATAGCTGATGCGCAATGGTATCCTCGGTATGGCATCTTCGATTTACAAAAAATAGCCTAAGTGCTTGAGAGAACTGTCTTGTTCGATGTTTCGAAGCAAATTGAGGTTAATATTATTGAAGAAATGTTACTATGCCCTAAGTGAATTTCTCAATGACAAAATTTTGATAAATTGTGAACATAATCTTTAATTAACTCAAATTGACATAGGTTAATCGTACTAACATTTAATAAAAAAACTTTTTATATAATTAACTAGCTTTCGCCCGCGGCTCCGCCCTCGTCAATGTCGATCCCTCGGGAATAGTACTTTTCCCCGGGATAAAAGGTAGCCTTTGTCCTTCTCCGTACTCCAGAGAACTTGTATGCAAAACTTTCATGATGATTGGTTCAGTAGTTAAGGCGTGAAAGCGTAACAAACAAACAAACAAATAAACAAACAAACAAACTCACTTTCGCATTTATAATATTAGTAAGGATAACGATTATTTGACAAGCTGTGTTGTTTTTATATTGTTATGTGTCATTATTGTACGCCTTTACGGGTAGTGTGCATTGATACTATCGAATTTGTAACACTTTATACATGCATCACGAACAATAAAGAAACTTTGACTTTGACTTAAGCATATAAATGTATTAATTTCTTGTAAGTTTCAATTACACTTTCTTAGTTATGTCTCAACTAGGTACTTAACCGACCATCAATAAATGTATATTTTGTCAGAGGAACTGAGAAAGATAGGTTACTTTCACCCAAATTAAACTGTTCCCGAGCGAAAGCAAGCAAAGTTAGTACCTAGCTAATAATTTGCAGTTTCTCTTCCATTTAACAGATTAAATAAAGTACTTAATTGAATTGTCGCGAAGAAGCTACAACACTGCAGTCACTTACCGTGCTGCAGTGTCGGGATAAAATGGAATTAAAATTGAAGACAAGTGCCGGTGCAGTTGATTCTTCGATTCTGTTTGTTTAAAGTTAGCTTGCAGTGGCTCGGTTCCGAAATGCTAGTAAATAAATAAATATAGACAAATCACACAGATTGAGCTAGCCCCAAAGTAAGTTCGAGACTTGTGTTATGGGATACTAACTCAACGATACTATATTTTATAACAAATACATATATAGATACACATCCAAGACCCAGGCCAATCTGAAAAAGATCATTTTCCATCTTGACCTGGCCGGGGATCGAACCCGGTCACTCCGTGTGGCAGGCTGGCGTGTTGACCGCTGCGCCACGGAGCTAGTCAAACAAGTAGTTTGTAGCTTTTGAACAATAATTAATAATTTGAATATAATTTAACAAGTATTATTTCGCTTTAGCTTTCTTCCGGTGAAGGAAAACATCGTGAGGCAACCTGCGCACTGTATTTTTGGGTTCCGTACCTCAAAAGGAAAAACGGAACCCATATAGGATCACTTTGTTGTCCGTCTGTCTGTCTGTCAAGACCTTTTTCTCAAAAACGCTTGGAGATATCAAGCTGAAATTTATATCAAATACTCAGGTCTACTGTTCTTTGGAGCTTTACAATTAAAAGATACAGCCGTTTATTATGCAAATTTTCAAAATTCGCAAGGAAATCTAAACCTACAAGGTATTTCTCGTGAACTCAGAATCTTGAAATTTGGTAAGAACATCATATAATAAAAAATTTTAACTTACAATGGCACGGAATCCTTCGTGCGTGAGTCCGAGTTTTGTGCACAGGGTGTCTTATTGCGTCTGTTTTTTTAATGTTCAAGGTAAGATATCTCGAAAACTAGCGTATCGATTTTTTAAAATTTGCTCCTAAAGTATTTTTCAAGCTTATGGTGTCTGTAATATTTGCGCTTAATTTAAATTGACCTTATATACGGACAAATTACACAGATTGAGCTAGCCCCAAAGTAGGTTCGAGACTTGTGTTATGGGATACTAACTCAACGACACTATATTTTATAACAAATACATATATAGATAAACATCCAGAACCCAGGCCAATCTGAAGAATATAATTTTCCATCTTGACTTGATCGGGGTCGAACCCGGGTCCTCAGGTGTGGCAGCTGGTATGTATGAAGACCACTATCCACAGAGCTCGCCACATAAAGCTTATCTCCTCCTTAGCCATTGACTTCATTGCCCGTTTTTTCATTATTTTTCATTCATATATGAATTGGTTTCGAATTACATTCAGAGATAAAGATAATTGAGTTACTGACGCGACTTCCCCGAATGTACTCCTTTTTTTTACAATACTGTAGTATTACTGTAAACTTTTAAAGGGTTAAATACCGCTAACCTAGCGTTAAAAGAGTTATGCAATGAAAGCTCAACACAAAGCTCTGTTTGGCTGGCCGCGTACGATTTACATGAAAAAGTTCGGAAAATTGCCCGCTCGCCCTTCATTTGTTGGGGATTTTGATGTTTTGTTTTTCCTTTTGACTTTGTTTGTAGGGATCGATATACAGACGTGAACTACTTTTTTCGATTTTTCGTTCATAGTTGCAAAAAACAAGATCGTTTAGACGCACAATAAATAAAATAAATAAATAAATATATACGGACAAATCACACAGATTGAGCTAGCCCCAAAGTAAGTTCGAGACTTGTGTTATGGGATACTAACTCAACGATACTATATTTTATAACAAATACATATATAGATAAACATCCAAGACCCACAATGCCTAATTCCCTAAATGGCACCAGAGTCTCAAAAGGGCTAATTCGCGAATGGACTTGTGCTCGAAAGAACATAATCACGAAAAGATTAATTCCCAAAAGGTCAAAATAGTAAAATAGCTCTCATATTGACTAATTCGTAAAAGGAAGTATTCGCAAATTTTTGTTAAAAATATCTTTTTGGTTAAAATTCTATTGTGATCCAATCAGTTCTGCAAAATTTAGCGACAGAGCTATTCTTATTTATAGCTTTAAGGGTACTTCATCATCAAATCAGCTCGATAGCAAAATGTTATTGCAATATCACATACAATTTATGCATCCATGCTGGTTTAGAAAAAAACTGCTCCTGCTCCCGCGCATGCAAGTCGTCAAAGGCGATCGACGGCAAATCAAAAATCTGAGGATTCATGATGATATATGATGCGGCTAGCAAACCATTTTTTTGCATTCACAATGCTATTTTGATATACTTTTAATAAATCTATACATATAATAAAACAGTAAAAATATTTTGTCTGTACATTTAGAATTTAAAAAAAGAATAATAGAAAGCAAAAAAAAATTTTTTGAATTTCTTATCTGTCTGTCTGTCTGTCTGTATGTATGATCACGATTATCTCCGAAAATACCGAACAGATTTACTTCAAACTTTCACCAATTGCTTTGTTTTAACTCAGCAAAACATTTAAAGTTTGTTTTATCAAAATCGGTTCATTAAAAAAAAAGTTATCGTAATTTGAATAAACTCAAGGCATGAGTTTATATCAACGCAACCGAAACTGTTGCGCCTAGAAACTTGAAATTTGGTACAGGGTATCTTTTAATGACGTGACGTGAGTGAGCGCTATGAAAGGATTTTTAGAAATTTAACTTCTAAAGGGGTAAAATTTATATGGAATTTTCTCATTTCTGGACTTAGAAGTATGACAGTAGTTCTCGATTAAAATTAAAATAAGATGTAAGGATAAAATTTGCAAAATTCCGCTTAAGGGGTAAAATGGGGAAAAATGGGGGTGGGTGGGTGGTATATACTTTGTACGGAAATTTTCTCATCTCTGTACTATGAAGTATGAAAATAAATAGGTATGTAAGTTTTCGATTACAATTAAAAAAGATGTATGTGGGTGAAATGAACAAAATTCACCCCTAAAGGGGTAAAATGGGAGGGTAAAGTTTTTATGGAAATTTTCTCATTTCTGGACTTAGAAGTATAAATAATATTCATACTCCTGATATAATAAATGCGAAAGTAACTCTGTCTGTCGTCTTTTTACGCTTCAACCATTGAACTGATTTTGATGAAATTTGGTATGGAAGTAGTTTGAGGCCTGGGGAAGGACATAGGGTATGTTTGATTCTGGGAAATTCTACTGTTACTGACACTAACGCGGGCGGAGCCGCGGGCAACAGCTAGTCAAGAAATAAAATATGGTATTAGGAGTATATCAAAATAGCATTGTGAATGCAAAATAAAACACATAAAAATAATAGTTTTGTATGCAGTGTTTGTCAGTAAATGATTATGCAATTAGTATAAGTTATAATAAGGTTTAATTTGTATGTACTATTGTAACAATTGCAGACGAACAAAATAAATAAAATAAAAAAAGCCTATAAATGAGACTGCGGTACAAATATAAATGGATTACTGCACAGAAGGAGTCATTTGTTTTGTTTTTTGTTGCACTTGTTTTCAAAGAATCCTAGCCACGGAAAGTTTCAGGGCGTGTAGCAACTTTGGTGGCTTCGGGCTGAGATAGGATTGCAGACGAATATCCGCCGAACACTGGAACGTGTGGAGCCACATATTGGCTGTTCTATATTGACGGAGCGGGATTCAAAAGGATTACCTCGGGACGAGGGTAGTGCGTTCCAGGTCTTCTCCACTCCTTGGGCGCTGGTCTTCTCCACTGATTTTTCGGGGCTGAAGCACTAACACTTTCACCACCGATAAAATGTCCGCTATTAGTTATCATATTCCTAGGTATAGGAATTTTTATTTCACGGGCGCGCGCGCTGGGGTTTTGCGTGACCGGAGGTCATACGCCATCTTGAGGTTAGCGGGGAGAGGTGGGGGAGAGAGGGAATGAGTGTGTGAGGGAGAGCGGGAAATTACAATATATATATAAAAAAAAAGAATAAGAATCATAATAGATAATAAGAAAAAAAATAACAAAGTTGGCCCTCTCCAAAACTGCTGATCATCGGCGTAGCTACCATAATACAAATCAAGATTAATAAACAGAAAAGCAAAACAGAAAAAATAATCATCATTATCATTACATAGTATAAAACAAAGTCGCTTTCCGCTGTCTGTCCGTCCCTATATATGCTTAGATCTTTAAAACTACGCAACGGATTTTGATACGTTTTTTTTAAGAGATAGAGTGCTTTAAAAGGAAGGTTTATATGTACATTGCACCGGTGCGAAGCCGGGGTCCGGGTCGCTAGTTAATGATAAAAGAACAAACAAAAAATTTAATGTCAAATTACATTAAATGTCATGTCACTAGTAAATTTATTATACAAATGATTCATCTACCGTATAAAAGATTTTTTCTTTCAGTCAGTCGCCTGTCGTATTTAATTAATTCAGCGCATAGTAGGTACTAGTGATTTGAAAACACGTCAATTTCAACAATTTCCGCAGTCCCTGAGTGCCTGTCACTGTTTTTTTACTAACTATTTTTAATACAAATTAACCTTCCTTATCAAAACAACCGTCAGAAGTAGCTTCTATTCGCTATACACTGCTATTCGCAGCCAACATAAGAGTAAATATGAATTTAGTTTTAGTCCGGCGTAAACTAGCCTTCAGGCTGATGCAATCTGTGGCGAATAAATCTTTAAAAAGTGTTGCACTAGCATGCACTACGCCCGTTTGGTAATGCTCAGCCCCAAGGGTTTTTGAGTCAACTCAGGCCACTCCAAACTTCGGGGGACAAGTTGAATAATGTAAACACATACATACATATCATCACGATCTTTATGTCGCTCGGGGTAAACAGAGCCTAGGGCCATAATAATCGAAGGCCACGTTTAGCATGTTGGTGTGGTGAGCGTATGAAAAATGCAATCAAAATAGTGATGGGTTGCTAGCCGCATCGCTTATTAACATGATTCCTTTGATTTTTGTCCATTCCCTCGAACGGCTTCTACGGTCTGCGCAGGAAGAGAATGCAGCTGGTACATTCTGTTTTGTCTTTTCTCCCAGACCAGCATATGGTTATATAAAAAAATTAATGTTCAAAAAATTTTCTACATCTACACTTCAACACGTATATTATATGTAAACAGGAAAGATTTTATTGTTTGTTTGTTTGCACTAAATAGGCTCCATAACAATTGGACCGATTGAAATAATTATCTCACCATTAGAATCATATTCCTGATGAATAGATCAAGTTGCTGAAGGTCTCCACATTGCAACAACTGACCATCATCAGTATTGACCGAAAATACCCATGGTAACTGTAGTTTTTCAACTGACTGATTAAAAAACTCTAAAAACCCTTTCAGATAAGAAAAGACATTCCGAAAATATGCCTTCGCCTTCAAAATTCGACGTACGTTTTTGTAGACTTAGTATAAAAAAAAATTATCTGTATATCATCAATCTTATCACGGTCATAATGTGCTCTGTTCCATTTTCTTCTGTATCGTCTATTGCGGAATAAGTTGGGACCACGTTGGGACGGCTCGAGTTGACTAAAGTGCCCCAAGGGTATATCGTGAACATTTGAAATGTGGAGCAGCAGTTTTGTTTTGAGTTATCATGCATCTGGAGTTGTATTTAAGTATTGTATTGCACGCTTTCCAATTGTCCACTTCAGTCAGTAAGTGATCTTTAGCTTTAGCACAACAGATTGAGCTAAAAATACCACTTTTCTTCATAATAAAAACTAACTGGGTAAGTACCTGTCACTCTTACTCCGTACTAGGTACTTACTGTACATGATAGGTTGATCAGTGCTTAAATAAACTTCGCACTTTCCAATACCATTCAGGGGCTTCGCCTGAAGGGGGAGGGGTGTCTTTGTCAGTAATAAGGGGGTTCTGCCTCCTTCTAGAGGCTGAATTTACAACTTTCTGACATACATATTAATCACTTTTTAACTATATATTGACGGGTTGCTGGCCACAGCACCTACGAGCATGAATTCTCAGATTTTTGCTTATTTGGCTTCGGCTTTTTACGTGTACTAACTGCGCGGGAAAAAGCTGCCTGATATATTCTACGACTTTTCTGTACTCATAGAACAACATCTGATATTTTTATTTTGCTTGTGGGCTAGCTCAATCTGTGTGATTATTCCTATATTTATTTAATATGTAATACTCGTATTTTTTATGTACGTGAAGCTTTTTATATCTTATTTATAGTCAACCGAAATACAACTAGAACAGAAAGCTCTGTATCTCTATTGTCATCTGAAGATTGATGCCTAGTTTTAAGAATAAATAAAATAGTAAGAACTTTTCAATTTTACTCTCACATCGCTCTTCTCGTGGCTGTCAGGCGGGAATTCATTGTAGTGCTGGCGGTTGCTCGTAAGGCGCCCCGGGGCGAGCAAGCTTGTGCGCTCATTTTTTGATGATTCATAAAATTAAGGTGCTGGACGATTTAACAACATAATCTGGAAGAATTGTTTTATAGTAACTGTATTTAACGAATTAACAAGTTTAATTAAAATATTAGTATAATATGAAAATTTGCGGAGATAGGTATATAGCGTCTGAACTTACTTTCGAAATTCCTTGGAAGGGCCAAATGCTAAGAGCCGATAAAAATCGACATTCTCATAAAAGGTGTTCAGACTGTCGGGCATTTGTTTTGATGAGCTGAGTAACCCCTTAAAGGGAATGTCAAAGATTAATACAAACGCAGTATTATAAATTTGACTTCCTCTATTAAGCAAAAATTATTGAATGGATCTTGGTGAACTTTACATTGTTATAGCTTATACAGCAGAAAACACACAGGCTATAAATTATGCGAATTATGTCATTAAAAGCTTGTAATTTATTAATAAGGATAGTACTACCAATTAATAATAAGTAACGTTACCCTAATCATCATCTATTTAAAGTTATAAAGTAAAGAATGGAAATCTCATCATTCCAATGGATTTCAAAATCCCACCAACGGCATACTAAATAATACGGCTTAACATCTGATTATTTATTAAATTAAATATTTATTAGAAACGTATCGTGCTAACCGATTGCATGCCCCTAAAAATTGAGCGCACCTTGAGAAAATGACGGTTTCGCTAGTGAGACTAAGCAATCGACTAATATTTCCGTAGTTATTTTTCCGGCTCCATATCTGCATATTGCTTATTAAATTAAATATTTATTAGAGACGTTTCGTGCTAGCTGATGATGCCCAGAGCGCTCCATTTTGAGGGACATACAGCCCCTCAAAATGGGGCGCCCTGGGCAAATGCCCGATTTGCTAGCGAGACTTAGCAATCGACGAATCTTTCCGTAGTTATTTTGCCGGCGGAAATAAGGCGCTGCAGATTCGAGAATTTGTTTCACTTTTGCGAAATCTAGATTTATATGTTTTCGCGATAAATCTTGAATTCTATGGCTCTCCGTGCTTACTCACAGTTTTAAAGAGGAAATAGTGTGGTGAGTTAAAGGCGCAAATATTTACTTACTAAGAGAACTTATCGACATGTGCGTCGTAATCCTGTTTTTGTTTTGATATAATATGTGGGGCAAACAACCATATGGTCCATATCATACGTGTATATAGACAGCTCCGTGGCACAGTGGTTAACACGCCAGCCTGCGACACGGAGTGCCCGGGTTCGATCCCCGGCCAGGTCAAGATAGAAAATGATCTTTTTCAGATTGGCCTGGGTCTTGGATGTTTATCTATGTATTTGTTATAAAATATAGTATCGTTGAGTTAGTATCCCATAACACAAGTCTCGAACTTACCTTGGGGCTAGCTCAATCTGTGTGATTTGTCCGTATATATTTATTTATTATTATTATTTATATGGACTTCTTCTTTGAAATGGATGCCATTGTATATCGGGCTGGTACGAGTATTTACAGAAAATATACATATAGGTATATCATCCTCCACGAGGAAGACTAAGGCTACAAGACTCAAAGGCCTAGTTTAGCGTGTTAGTGGACGTAAGGGTGGAAAACAGAATCAGACTAGTGATGGGTTGCTAGCCGCATTACTAGTTAATCTGAGTCCAAATTTTTTCGCTCATTCCCTCAACTGGCTGATACGGTCTCTGAATCTACCAGCTCTTCGGCAAGAGAAACACCTGGTAGATTCTATGTTTTTTATTTTCTCCCAGACGACACGGAAAAAAAATAATACCCTTATCCTTACTTCCTTATTTTTTTTACTTTTTACTAATATTATAAATGCGAAAGTGAGGTTGTTTTTTTGTTTGTTACGCTTTCACGCCGTAACTACTGAACCGATCATCATGAAATTTTGCATACAAGTTCTCTGGAATACGGAAAAGGACATAGGCTACCTTTTATACCGGGAAAAAGTACTATTCCCGAGGGATCGGCATTGACGCGAGCGGAGCCGCGGGCGAAAGCTAGTATAATTATAAATGTAAAACGTGTTTACATAAACACGTTTTATTATATAGGTATGTGTATTTTCTGTAAATAGCAGCCCGACAATCAATGGCATCACTTCCAAAGAAGGACCTACATGGTTAATTTACATAAGTACCTACATAGGTACTACATACATAAATATTATCACGTCTTTATCCCTTACGGGATAGACAGAGTTTAAAGTCATAATACCTAATAGCGTGTTGGTGGGCGTAAAGGAAAAGAATAGAAATAAAGGTGGAAAACGGAATCAAAATAAGGATGGGTTGCTAGCCGCATAGCTTATTGTCATGATTCTTTAGATTTTCGCATTCCCTTTACCGGCTTCTACGGTCTACGCGGGAAGAGAAGCAGCTGGCACATTGTACGTTTTTTCTTTTCTCCCAAAGTAGCATTGTAGATATTTTCTTTAAAGAATGATTCAGAAAATGAATACGAATATCTTTTTCCATGGAAAAAAAACTGGGTTCCCAGCATTGTTCTTCATCATAAAAGATTTAGCCAAGAGATTTCATAAGCAAATTAATAAATCTCATCTTTTCAATGATTGAAACAATTAATATAAAAATAAAATCCGCGTTTATTCAAATCATGTTTGATCGATCATACCATACATTTGTACCTCGCATAAAAATGACAGCGATAAAATTATTCGCCCGTTACTTTTTATAATAATATCATTCCACGCCCATAAAATTCGTCCATAAAATATATATCAAGAGGAAAATCTTCTCTTGTAATAAAATATAATATCCTTTGACAGTTTATCATGCCTCTTGACATATTACCTGACATTAAAGGATTCCCGCCATAATACGACTTTCCGGTCGCTTCTTTTTTTAAATTTCGGAAATGGCGTCGAGTACATTCAGCCAAGTGATCCTTCGAAATTCAGGAACTATTATCCGAGTCAGTGGCTCGTGAATTCGCATTCTTATGTAAAACGGTTCGGATCGACAATGCATAGACGCTGCGTATTCAGAACACGCTCGCGGGCGTTGATTTGACACGTTTCAGAACGCACTTCGTCAAGATGGCGGATTGGCGCGAAAACTGATTTGCATTTTATTTAAATAAATACAGTAGATTTTTAAGAACATATAAGTTCGATAGTATTTGTAGTTAATTAAATGTGAAAATACCTATATAATACGAAGTTTTGTATATTATTTTTTAAAAAAATATATATATTGGCACGCGTGGAGGATTTAACCAGTATAAATGAGTTTTCCAGCGCTTTTTCTAAGTTTTGTTAATCAACGAAAATATAGTGTAGTCTACGAATCATCATCATTAGGTCCTTTTTAGTCTCCACTACAGGAGCACGACCTGTCTACGAATAAGTAAGGATAAAGTAAAACGTCATTTCGTTGATTCTGGCGACAATTCCCACGAATCCTTGATCATAGAAGACGCAACAAGGCGGACAACCACTAGCCTGCTAAGTAATTCTCACTGCATTTGCACCCGTTACAGTTTATTTTAGTTATTCCACACATTGTTCATAAACATAGGTATTTCAAACACCAAATTACAGCGATTTCATATAATAAAGTTCACTAGACACAATTTGCAAAACAATCCAAAACAAAAGCCGCCCGCCGAAATTCCCGCCAAAAATTCCTAATCACGACTTTACTGCGCTGATTGATCTGTGTGAATAATATGCATTTATTTGCAACTAACTTCAAACAAGGAGGTTTTCAATGCAAAACTGTTTTTTACGCCATACCTTTGTCATTTATAGACCGATTGGAGAAGGAGAAATATATATGTTTTCGAATTGGCTTCATTTAATTTAAATTTCATCAAAATAGGTTCAGTCATTTCGTTGAAGTCGTTTTTTTTTTCAGGATCAGTTGTACCATTAATATGTATATTTTGTTTTATAATTATTTCTTTTTCATTGATAAAGGGGCAGAGTCTAAACGGAGTTACGGACAAAGACTAGTTATAATATGTATCTAACAGCAATTAACTCAATTAAAGGTATCAGGTTGGTCGGGGGCCAATCCCGGCAATCCCGGCTCCTGTAATTTGGCTCACGTACTGCCAACGCAGGCGATACGTGGCCAACTGAACTTTGCTACTATTGAAACTCACAATCAACGTAAAATGGAGAATGCGAGTGCTATTTCAGCCTTTAATTAAATGCGATTATATCACAGGTATGGCGCCGTAGTAACTATTTAGTAATCTGTGATGGCGTTTATTATAAGTAGAGTAATATTTGTACCAAATACTACATACAAAATTTCCACCAATATACAAACGAAACCTTGCATCCGTGCACACGTCAATATGTGACTTAAAAACCGGCCAATTGCGAGTCGAACTCGCGCACCAAAAACATCAAAAGGGAATAAAAATACATGTCAACATTATTTTTATTTTTATTTAGTTATTTATTTTTAAAGTAAATATATGACTAAATATTCTGTGAATATTTCAAGTTTACTCGATATTGATAACGGCAACAGGTAGACTGTTGCCGTTATCCATATCGAGTAAAACAAGCAAAAAATCACGTTGGTTGTATGGGAGCCCCCTTAAATATTTATTTCATTTTTTTTGTATTTGTTGTTATAGTGGCAAAAAAAATTAACATCTGTGAATTTCAACTGTTTAACTATCACGATTCATGAGATACACCCTGGTGACAGACGGACAGCTGAGCGATATTAATAGGGTCCCGTTTTTACTCTTTGGGTAGGTACAGAACCCTAAAAAGGACCAAGTACCTAAGGGTATTTTTATTACCTGTTTTTGGAATACCTCCTTATGAGGAAAGCCGGAATAAACGAGTTAACATTCCTTCCAAAGCACGACGATATTTTCATGCCACTTGTGGTCATCTCAGTTCGGACCATGCCTGAGGTTATTAAGCGTAGACTGGTTCAAACAGCTCCTCAATGATTGCCAACGGTAGGAGATGGCATTAAACCGTTCATCTAGCTGAGTATGCATTGTTTGCTTGGCAGCAGTAACAATAATTGGGTTTCTTTCACGCTTCCGCTTTACAAAAACTGAAATCAATGGCAGCCATAATTTTTTTTTAATATAATATATACGTACCAATCACACAGATTGAGCTAGCCCCAAAGTAAGTTCGAGACTTGTGTTATGGGATGCTAACTCCACGATACTATATTTTATAACAAATACATATATAGATACACATCCAAGACCCATGCCAATCTGAAAAAGATCATTTTCCATCTTGACCTGGCCGGGGATCGAACCCGGTCACTCCGTGTCGCAGGCTGGCGTGTTGACCGCTGCGCCACGGAGCCAGTCATATTTATGGCGAGGCTTGCTATAGTTTTGCGAGGCACTAGTCCAGGACAAAAAGTTCTCATCGCACCTCTAGATTCGCCTCGTCCTTCATTTTGCGAACCGCGAAGGAATGGAATTCCCTTCCCGAGTCGCTGTTACCCGACTCGTACAATTTAGGGATTTTCAAGGCAAGAGTGAATAGGCATTATTTGAGTTTGCGTGTATCACCCTAGACTTCATCGTTGCTTCCCATCAGGCAAGATGGAGGTCAAACGCACGCAAATGAGTGATTTAAAAAAATAAAGTTCTCATGAAATCCTATGCATTACTATGCAATGACTTAGAAATATATAATTTGGTACGCATGATCGGTCCAAAAACATGCATAAATAAATAAAAAATAAATAAATATATACGGACAAATCACACAGATTGAGCTAGCTCCAAAGTAAGTTCGAGACTTGTGTTATGGGATACTAACTCAACGATACTATATTTTATAACAAATACATATATAGATACACATCCAAGAATAAAATCCTCATCATCAGACGTCCACTGTTAGACAGAGGCCTCTCCCATTGATTCTTCGCTTCATAGAAGCTAAAGAAACTGCACTTGGCAACACGCCTGTTACAACCTCCGTGGTCCAGTGGTTAAGGCGTTTGCCTGTTGACCCGGAGGTCGTGGGTTCGATTCCCACCGGAAGGATACTTTGTTTAGTTGTTTCCAGTTTCGTTAGGACATTGCAGGCGTGAATCACCTGATTGTCTGATAATAAAGATGATTCCGTGCTTCGGAAGGCACGTTAAGCCGGTGGTCCCGGCTGCCATCTGGTAGTCGTTAAAGGAACTACGTCAGAGGCCGACAGGCGGTTCCGAAAAACTCTAACACCAGGGTGTGCATGGTCGATTGACCGTGACACCTACTCGAAATGATGAAGACGCCTGTCATGCGTGGTAAATACAGCAATATCCTCCATTGCTGTACTCACCACGCTTGGCAGGCGTGTTGGCGAGCGCAGTTTCTTTGGCTTCTTGTGCTGTCGACGCTGTTTCCCATCGGAAGCATTCTTAAGCTGGTGAATGATAGGGATTTGTTGGACCTGAGAAGGGATTAATGAAGGTATTGGGATACTATGTACTCGGATGAATTGGGGAAAAGCGAATAGTAGCTTAGCCGTGTGGTATCCGGCAGAGTAGCCGTGTGGTATCCGGCAGAGTAGAATAGGACCACTCCAAGTCTTCCCGTGGATGTCGTAGAAGGCGACTTAGGAAATACAAGCTAAACAAAGCTTATAAACATCTGTGAGACCTCTCCAACCCGTCTGGCCAGCGTGGAGAGTGTAGGCCAAGTCCTCTGGCTGCTCTGGCCAAGTATGGCCCTAGTAGTACAGAGAGGGTCGTGCTCCTGTAGTGGAGACTAAAAGGGACCTGATGAGGATGATGATGATGATGAATAGAAGCTCGGGAGGGCGGGCGTGCGTACCCGATGCAAACCACGGGTCAGGCAGGTGAGGATGACAAACCTGAGCTAATGACCCCTGACCAAATAAAAAATACTTATCCCGTACTCCTTGAAAGAACGAAGACTTAAGTTTCAGCTCATGTCAAAAGTGATAAAGAGTATTAATTCAAAAAGGTTTCGTTACAATTACTGTCGTACACAAACACAGCAGCACATGTATGAGTTGTTAACACGTAATGAACGCCACAATGAACGCACAGATGGTGGTTATGGAGCGATGGCGAACAAAGGATACTGAGGTAGGGTAGCCACGCGTCAGAATCTCCGGATATTTCAGAATGCTTTAGAATGTCTAGTTTCACAGCAAAATTAGGTGGTAAGTATTCATTTGACTTATGCACGTTTATTTATTCATTTACTTATACACCGTAAATTCATAAAATAAAATAAATTTAAATTAAAATCAAATCATTTAATTAATACACTTTTACGCGTTTATTACATTATTTTTACACCGAACGTTTCGAAAACACTGCAGTTTTCATGGTCACAGGTACACTATGTTTTTGATTTAATCACATTGTTTTTCCATTATATATCATCATGTAAAGCCAAATTTAAACCTCGAGGACCACGCTTGGATTCAAGCCTCTTTGCCGATTAGATCAGGTGGCATCGGAGTGAGGAAAATTTCAAGTGTTGCTCTTCCAGCCTTTCTTTCGTCCGTGCATAGTGTATCACATATGTGTGCAAGAATTTTAAAATCCACTTCAGCTGAGATACACTGTGCATCGGATGCAATCGAGGCCTGGAGGACTCTCTGTCCCAATGAAAGCATCCCTGAGGCACCAAACCGTCAAAAACTTTGGGATGCTCCATTGGTACAGAGAGATCATAATTTTCTGATTCAAAATTCTATCAGTGACACTGACCGCGCAAGGCTTCGTGCTGTATCAGAATTTGAATCCGGTCATTGGCTCCACGCCCTTCCCTCGGCAAACCTCGGAACACTACTCGACAATGGCAGCTTTCGAATCGCCGTAGGTCTCAGGCTAGGAGCTGCCATTGTCGAACGACATCATTGTCCGTGTGGCAGCGCCGTCGATAGAAACGGATTCCATGGACTACACTGTCAGCGCAGCGCAGGCAGGTTCTCCCGCCACGGCTCCCTTAACGATATAATTAAAAGGGCACTTGCCACCGCCGAAATTCCAAGCATTTTGAAACCAGCTGGATTAACGCGCGACGATGGCAAGCGCCCCGACGGCTTGACCTTGGTCCCCTGGGAGCGGGGGAGGGCTCTCGTCTGGGACGCAACATGCGTCGACACGGTGGCCCCTTCTCGCCTCGGGGGAACCGTCCTGAAGGCTGGAGCCGCGGCGGAGGCTGCAGAGGACGCCAAGCGGCGCAAATATGCTTCTCTTACTAATGAGTACATGTTTGTTCCGCTTGGTGTCGAAAAATTGGGTCCATGGGGTCCTAGCACTAAGAAATTTGTAAAGGGATTAGCGCCCAGGCTTATCGACGCCGCTGGTGACAAGAGGGCTGGCTCTTTCCTCGCGCAAAGAATTGCGATTGCTATTCAGCGGGGGAATGCAGCTAGTGTTCTTGGCACTTTGCCACACGGGCAACATCTTAGTTTAGATTTTTAGTTTTTAATTATTTTATATTTAAGGTTTTTTTTTTAGTATGAATATAGTTAGGTTTATTTATAAGTAGTTTTTAAATTAGTTTATATTAAGAAATTATAAATAGCATTGTAATTGCAAAATAAATAAACTGAATAAAGCCAATCTAATTATTTTTATAATTTAAAAACTATTATCATTTATTTTCTTTCCGGTTTATTACTTAAATCATATTGATTAAATATCGTTTTTACGTATACCTACGTCAGGAACGGCACCACATTTTATCAGTTTTAAGTAAAATTTTGCCACAGAATTTAGAAAGATTCATCTCGGCCGTAAATAATCATAATTAATTTCGACAAAAAATTAAGAAAATATCCTGAAAATTCTGATCGCGTGGCAATCCTCCTTCGTCCCAGAGATTTCAGCAGAGTGTTCCAGGCTTCTCATTTACGGGTTTTTTGTTATCACATCAAAGTTATAAGTATACTACTATTCCTCCAAAATTAAATGGTCTTGTTTGGTTAATATTTCAAGGGATAGACAGTAGAGGCCATGTTCATCTAACAGAGCTTGACACAGTGAGCTCTTTTCACATACACATCACCAGTAACCGTAGAGACGATGTTCAAGATAAAATGGATCCTAGCTCATCCACGGGAATCACTCGTGCTGATAATCTGACTAGCTCCGTGGCGCAGCGCTCAACACGCCAGCCTGCGACACGGAGTGACCGGGTTCGATCCCCGGCCAGGTCAAGATGGAAAATGATCTTTTTTTAGATTGGCCTGGGTCTTTGATGTGTATCTATATATGTATTTGTTATAAAATATAGTATCGTTGAGTTAGTATCCCATAACACAAGTCTCGAACTTACTTTGGGGCTAGCTCAATCTGTGTGATTTGTCCGTATATATTTATTTATTTATTATTTATTTAATCAGCAACCCCCCCCCCCCCCCCCCCCCACACGTACAAACCTTCAAACCTTCGCACTTTCGTCGTGAAAGTTTCCTATGGGACGCATCACAGCGAGCGCAACGGGCGGCCGCCCGCGCTACCCGCGCCGCCCACGCTCAGTGCGAATCGGGACATCGAACGCGTCTCAATCCACATTCGCCCTGAAGACCTTCGGATGAGATCCAAACATGTCGGCCAGTAGCTGAATTCCGTGGGCGGCGCGGGTAGCGGGGGCGGCCGCCCGTTGCGCGCAAATAAAATAAATTTTACTTAAAACTGATAATATGTTATGGCGTTCCTGACGTATATGGAAAAACTATATTTAATTGATATGATTTAAGTAATACACCGGAAATAAAATAAAAAAAATAGTTTTTTTTAGTTTTAATAATAATTAGATTGGCTTTACATCCTTATCCTTACTAATATTATAAATGCGAAAGTGAGTTTGTTTGTTTGTTTGTTACACTTTCACGCCGTAACTACTGAACCGATCATCATGAAATTTTGCATACAAGTTCTCTGGAGTGCGGAAAAGGACATAGGCTACCTTTTCTCCCGGGAAAAAGTACTATTACCGAGGGATCGACATTGACGCGGGCGGAGCCGCGGGTGAAAGCTAGTAATGATATATAATGGAAAAACAATGTTATTGAATCAAAAACATAGTGTACCTGCGGCCGCGTATCTTCGGCATAGTATGTTTACACACTAGTGTGTGCTATGTCAGATGTATATAAACGAGTAGGTACCTACATATGCCGTTAGCAAAGGAGACGTGCGGAAACGAGGATGGAAAAGGTAATAAAATAGATCATTAGGAAGTTAATGTATCGTTACGCACCCAGTAAAGGCATAGAACTAAGTATATTAAATTATACTAATGCGTAAACATTGTATTGATGATGACATCGCGTGTCCAACTTAATCTGACAACGCCCTTAATTTTGTTTTTTGCCTACTTATACATGTTTGCCGGAAGTTTGGTGGATTTGAAAATTCATTTTAAAAAATGAAAGAATATTACACTTACTCACTATCCTTACTAATGTTATAAATGCGAAAGTGAGTTTGTTTGTTACGCTTTTACTCCGTAACTACTGAACCAATCATCATGAAATTTTGCATTCAAGTTCTCTGGAGTACGGAGAAGGACATTATACTACCTTTTATCCCGGGAAAAAGTAATATTCCCGAGGGATCGACATTGACGCGGGCGGAGCCGCGGGCGAAAGCTAGTACTTAAATAAAAATAAATAAATACCGCCTTAATATAAAACGAGGACTTTTATTACTTGGTAATTAATATGTAATTCATGATAATTTATGGGCAGTAATTTATTTTTTTAGTGATTCATCATCATCATCATCAGGTTTATTTTAGTCACCACTACAGGAACACGACCATCTCTGTACTACCGGAGCTACACTTGGCAAGAGCAGACAGAGGATTTGGCCTACACTCTTTTTAGTGATTGGTAAATTACTAAAGCAGTAGGTAAAACATGAACAGTAATAAAAATAAATTTTTGCGTTAAATTTTATTCAAAAAATCCGGTAATTTTTTTTTATATAATCAGTGTAAAAATAAATGGCCAGTAAAAGATGGAGTGGAGTTAGATGAAGAGTTCGGCATTTCACGGTGAGCGGTACACTCTAACATCACTTTGATAGTCCGATATGCCGAATAATAACAACTTGTCTACAGAAGGTAGGTCAATCAGAAGGAAAACAAGTCTAATACGCCTGAATGGCAGCCTGTCGCATATCAAAAACAAGTTGGCCATAGAGGGTAGGTTGGGGTTTCCTTATGGCCAAAACAGAAGCGAGTTAGCTTACCAATTATATTAAAATCCTGGAATCAAAGTCTTTAATTGAACACAGAATTGTAAAAAACAACGTCAATCACGATAAATAAAATTAGACCTCCCATACAAAATTGCCGATTAACTGGGCGAATTTTTATGGGAAACCAATTTTTTAGCTTTTTTCTTACAATTCTGTATCAAATTACAGGTACAAAATAACGCGGTGTGTTAATACACACCGCGTTATTATAATTAACTGCCGCTTTAAATCAATGCCATACATTTTTACACTCAGGAAAAATTACTACGTACTAGTAATTACTGAGTAAAGAACTAAGCAAAATGAAGGCAATTGTTTAAAAATGATCGGTAGAATATCCGTAAACGCGCAAATAATTTGATCCATAAAAAATATTTAGCATAGACTGGGAATTTATCGGAAATATCTCAAGTTTCCATAGTGCCTCACAAACGCGCCCTTTAGAGTGCTCAATGTAGAGGGCGCTTCAAGAGTCGTCCGTAAAACCAGCTTACCTTAACCCCACCCGTCCCTTCCAAATTAAAAAAACAACGGCTCAAAGGGGCAAAGAAAACAAGTGTCGGGGGCCAAGTTTCGCTGGTTTAATACAATGACAAAAGACGCGGGAAAACAATGGCCGCTGTACCATAAAGAGATAGTTCCCTTTTTGAAAATTTATGTTTTTTACACAGCGTTTACGGGTTAGTTGTTCGTGACCTGTGTTAACCCGTTGGATATTTGAATGCGTTTTTATTATTTTTAAGGTTTTCACTTATTTCAATCTGGCTAATAAAAAAAACCCGGCCAAGTGCGAATCGAACTCGCGCACGATAGGTTCCGTACCGTTATCTATAAATACGGTAAAAAAATCACGTTTGTTATATAAGAGCCCCCTTAAATATTTATTTTATTCTATTTCTTAGTATTTCTTGTTATAGCGGCAACATAAATACATCATGTGTGAAAGTAATCGATAAATTACATAATAAACCTAATAACAAATTCGTTCGAAATTCTGTAAACTGTACAACAATTATGTTGTAAGTAAATAAAGTATCTCGTTTAAAAAGTTAAACTAAAACCAGACTACTAATGTTTCTGAATTTTAAAGTTATATAATAAGTATGTAAATATCAAATAAAGGTATGTTTTTGTAATCTTCATAAAAAATATCTTTCATTTGGCTTCGAACACAATATATATTTTCATAAATATTTTTTTAAGTTCGGGATCTAATGTATAGGCTAGTTTCCTAAAAAAATATAATTAGTCCGTCAGTTAGATATTCAAAAAATATTGGACACGAATTTTTTCTTTTGTCGATTAAACAAAAAATGATAAAGATGTAGCCCTTTGAAGTTCCGTGTTACGTCATAGTTTGCTACAATTTTTAGCAAACTTTGACGTCACGAGCCTCACTCCTGAACTTTGACGCGCTTTATCTTTATTATTTATTGTTTATTTGACAAAAGAAAAAATACGTGTCCATTATTTTTTGATTATCTAACTGACGGAGTAATTGAAATGAAATGAAATGAAATAGAATTTTATTCAAATTTGGATATCATGTATCTCTTTCTGAACGTCATATTATTATTATTAATATTTGCATGTTATTATTACGACCCAGGCAACTAGCCTATTCTAGAGGAAGCCATTTTGAATTTGGTGTGACGTCACAATCAGCGGACAACAATATATTACGTCAAATTACGCTAATTAGTTTAGAAGTCATGTGAAGGAACAAATAAACATGGTCAGGGGTGTCATCCTTAACTGCCTGTCCGGTGGTTGCAGGTATTTTATCGGGTACGCCCGCCTCACGAGCTGCTACTTGCTTTTCCCCCATTCAACCGACTGAGTAGTATCCCAATACCATCATTCATTTGGCGAGCTCCGTGGCGCAGTGGTCAACACACCAGCCTGCGACACGAGAGTGTATATGGGTCGAACCCCGGTAAGGTCAAGATGGAAAATGATCTTTATCAGATTGGCCTGGGTCTTGGAGGTTCATCTATATACGTATTTGTTATAAAATATAGTATCGTTGAGTTAGTATTTCATAACACAAGTCTCGAACTTTCTTTGGGGCTAGCTCAATCTGTGTGATTTTTCCATGTATATTATTTATTTCCCGTACCAAATGCAACAAATTTCCCAGCCTAAGAATGTTTGCAATGGGCGGCAGCGTCGGAAATACAAGAAGCAAAAAAAAAACTGCGCTCGCCAATCGTGGTGAGTATGGTAATATCATCCCATGGCGTTCCATGAGAGGCCCTTGTCCAGCAGTGGACTTTTTTAGGGCTTTAATGATGATGATCATGATGAAATGAACATTCATTCATATATACATAGAGGCCAAAAATATAACTCCTTTAAAAAAAAGGGATGTGTTTGTACGTATCAATTTACAAAACCAAAAATCTTGTCTTGTTAAGTACCTATTTTCGTAAAAGTTTATCTCAAAAGATAGAGTCAAAGCGCGTCTGTGTCCACAGTTTTTTAACTGTCCTATACAAACGAACTCTTTTAATATCTTTCGAGGGACATTTGCTCCCAAACAGTTTAGGAGAAATGTGATTGAAGTACTACTTAGCATTCAGCCGTCGTAGGGACGGCCCTAGTCGAAGTTTCCTTTGAAATTACGATTTGGGTGATTTGGGGCAAATCGAAGGTGGACTGACAGACAGTTTGGACTGCAGTCGATTTTGAGAAAGGATGGCTCTACAGCCATATATATTCTGAAGTTCAGGATAGGGTACTCTTTAATGATGCTTTTATATTACAGAAAACTATGAATACATTCTTAGGGCTCAGATTTCGTTTGTATTATAAAATTCCTGACAATATTACAACTTTTACTAAATATGTTTGCGGTCAACGAGTGTCGACAATTAGCTTTTGCTTTTGTGCTTTTGAGTTCGAGTAAGTGATGCTCACTAAAATGTTCAAACTGGTGGGGGCGTTGTATGTTGGGTCGTCGAGTTTCCTCTAATATGGTTGAGCTCAGCGATGGCTGATCCATGCTTCAACTCGTGAACAGGCGCTGCCGGGGGGGACAGGTCTGCTCGGCCTCTTTGAGACTTCTATCTATCTTTGAGACTTTTATCATATCTGATGTTGTTGCACGCTCGATCGCTGACATAACGTGTTCGACAAAATAATGTAAATTTAAAATATATATAGCATGACATCAGAAAAAAAATAAAGAATATATAAATATAAAATATCATACAAAGCCCTTCACGCAAGTACGCGACCAATACTGTTGAAAAGAGCTTCTTTTGGCGTCTTCTTCTCTGCGTGTCGGTGGTCGGTTCCGAAACGCTAGTAGTTTGTAGCTTTTAAACAATAATTAATAATTTAATTATTGTTTAAAAGATACCGATACGATACCGTTGCAGAGAGGACGCAGTTTATTGTGGGATGCAACCTGTGTAAGTACGACGAAAGTATTTGTACGCCTGGGTGAGCTGCGAGAGCGGCGGCTGGACATAAATGTAAGAAATATTAAGTTCTGGTTAATAAATATGAATTCATTCCAGTCGCCGTTGAAATGGCTGGCCCGTGGTGTGAGGAAGCAAAACGCTTCATTGCAGAAATAGGGCGACGGTTGAAAGACCGAGGTTATGACCACCGCTCCGGATGGTACCTGACACAAAGGATATCCATTGTAAAATGTACATTATAGAATACTAGCTTTCGCCCGCGGCTTCGCCCGCGTCAATGTCGATCCCTCGGGAATAGTACTTTTTCCCGGGATAAAAGGTAGCCTATGTCCTTCTCCGTACTCCAGAGTACTTGTATGCAAAATGTCATGAAGATCGGTTCAGTAGTTACGGCGTGAAAGCGTAACAAACAAACAAACAAATAAACAAACAAACTCACTTTCGCATTTTTAATATTAGTAAGGATAAGGATAAATAGTCAAGAAACACCTTCTATATGTATAAATATCTAGAATAAGAAGTTAAATTAGGGTGTTTTAAGTTTGATCGCTTTGCGTGTCTGTCTGTTATTCTGTCATGGTACCGTAGCTCGAAACGGGTGCACTGTTCTAACGTCCCCAAAAAGATTTTACAAGCCGAGAAAGTAAACACCTTTTATTTTGACGGCCAGTAAACTCGGGGAAACTTTTTGCGGGAAAAGCATTCCAATAAAAGCCAGCGGACAAGTCTGCTGGAATTAGGGTCGGTATTATGAACATACGGAATTAATGACTGTGAAATCAGAGCCGACGTGTGGGGAACGACCACTCAGCACGGGGATAGAGGGAAATGGAGAGACCAAGTCTCCGTTGGCACGCGCAATACACATTCTGAATTTGATTGCGGACAAAATAGACATATTCCAGTGTACTCTGTGTGAATTCACAAAGTTTGCAATTTACGTAATAAGTTATGGTAAATAATTGATTATTATTGCTTTTTATTGTATTGGGGAATATACCTGTAAAAATAGAATAAGTTAATTGAAAAAAATAAATAAATAAATAAAACATCATGGTGACCATTTCGGCAGTAAGAAGTTCAGTGGTGGACAAGGATTCTTTGTTCTATGGGAGGATATTGCTGTACTCAAATTTCTTTGGCTTCTTATGCTTTCGACGTTGCTGCATATAAGAAGCATTTTTAAGCAGGGAAGGAATGGATTTGGGAAGGGAATAAAGATATTGGGATTCTGCTCACTCAGATGAATAGGGAAAAGTACTTGATATGATTATGGTTAAAGAACTTTATTTCTCAAAAGAATACAATATTATATTCACTAACAGAGAAATCACTTAAATATACTTATATAACTAAAATTTCGGCGAGCTTAGTATAAAGTTATTACAAAAATTGGATAAATGACAGTTGCACTGATAAAAAGGGTAGTTAGCCCTTATCAGTGCAACTGTCAAAAAGCTAGCCAAAACACCGACCCGAAGAGCGCAGGAGTGTGCGTCCGCTATGCGTTGTGTTTACTTATGCCTAGAACATAGTGACAAGCGATGAGCGGAGATGATTTTATTTATAATTTTTTTTATCTGTAACTGTAAAGGCTTTAATATATTCTATTTATTTGCGTAAAATTTATAATAATTTATCGTACACGATACAATGAAAATCATGAAAAAAATTAAAAAGGCGAAATGCGCAAAAATTATGAAATTTATGATAATGTAATATTTACGTGGTCTAAGGAAAATTTGCGTGAAAAGCAATACGAGACTGTTGGGTATAAATATACGGAACGACTGTAAAATCAGAGCCAACGTGTGGTGAACTCAGCAAGGAAACAGGACAAAGGAGAGTCCAAGTCACGTTCAGATTACATAAAAATCATGTTTATGTTCTGAATTGTACAAGTTAATTATTGTCATTTTCAAAAATCAGAAACAAATGCACATTAGTTGTGTACATAAAGCCTGTAAAAAGTGTTTTTGGACGAGATCGTCTTAACTATAACTATTACGCCGAGTTTTGTTGTAACTTTATTTCACAAATAAAGAATAGACTGCTAGAAGCTTAGTCTGTGTTTTTTACTCCTCTGTAATGGGCCAGCGTTAGGGTAGTTTTCCCCTTTTTAATAGGGATAATCATGGAAGCTAAACAAATTGTGTAAAGAAAACTTGTTTTGTTGATGATAATACTGCACCTAGGTTTGGAATAAAAAGAGAAAAGTATTTATAAAAAATCTAGTGAAAATAAAAAAAATTGAAGCTATGGCGTATTTCTTTACCGGTAGCAGGCTCTTGTCGGCATCATGGTGTGAAAGTAAATGCAGTGAATAGATTCAGGTATTACTTTGCGGAAGTCAAAGCTACATTCACTTTGAGACAATTTAGGTACTTTGCGTGCTTCCGCCACCAGTTAGTTCATGCAAACTATTGGTGGCGGGCATGAACTAACAGTAGTGGGTGGGTGCTGGCCAGCAATAGTTTGCATGAACTAACTGGTGGCGGAAGCACGCAAAGTAAATTGTCTCAAAATGAGAGTAAATAATAATGATAATAATAATCGTTTATTTCAGGCAACGAGTAAAACATTACATAGGCCCATAAATATATATACCTTACAGACTAACATACATACGAAAATATATCTTAAAAAACGAACAAATGCACATGATTATTTTGGCAGAAATTATGGCGTAATTTGCCATTGCTGTTTCCATTTCTCACACTAGTGAACGAACCATTAGTGTGTATACGTGTAGTTATACGTGAACCACGGTATTTTTGAGCGATACTTCGACTGCACAACAAAAAGAAAAGATAATGCTTTGGCCTTAGCAAAATTCAGAATCTACATTAACGAAAAACATCCCACATAAAAACCTAATCTTGCACTAACCGCAGTAAACCCAAGATAACGTTTAAAAAAACAATAAAAGCTAAATTAAATTGCGAAAATGCTTATTAAAGTCCCCGAGGCCGTTATGGCCCATCAAATATTTTCATTCGGAGTCTTTTTAAATAAAGGACTCCTGTAATGTTTATTTGATAAAATCTTGTTGTGATTGCGCCCCGCTGGATATAACGCGATTATTTCTCGGTATTGAGGGAACTTTTCCATTACGACGTAAGGGAGTCTATTTTGCACGCAATCGCCACAAGTTATGACGACAAGTTGATAGCAGCAATTAAACTGTGATAGTTTTTCCTCCCAGCTTGTATTTCTAATTCTGATGGTAATTTTTATCTACCTGGTTCTGGTGAAGAATATCATCGTGATGGAATCTGCACATTAGTGAACTAGTGTTTAGAAATGACTGCTGTCAGTAGGTGGTAGTAGGTGGCCGCCCCTAGGCCGCGGCCTATTGTCATTAGTTATGGCCTAATGACAAATCCAGGATTGGACAGAAGAGTAGCAATAATACATTTGCTAAAAAAAAATGTTGTCTGTAAAGTCGGTTTATGGACGATAATTTTACGTGTTAACGATGACAGATAGATGAGTGATAGTTACTACTACTGCTGCTGCTGCTCCTCCGGAACGTGATATTTTTCGTGCATGTAGCTGGTCTTTATCGATTTATAAGACGTAATCACGTCAAAAAAATTACGTAGGCTCACAAATTCGTTGTTTTTCCTTGACGCCTACCAGCTGGCCTGTTAGTTCTGTCACGCAAGAAGAGCTTTAGGTTCACCGTTAAAATATCAACGAAATTAAAACGTTAGTGAAATGAATATGGTGAAGACTAGGAGTAAGATGTTGCTTTTAATTTTTTTGCTGATAGCGATGGCAAGTAATCGATATTTTCTCATACGTTATGTCCAGTTCTCTTGCTCTCATAACGTAGTTCCTTATATTTATCAGCTCATGTCAACGGGCAAGTGCGCAATGTGTCCCCGTACATTTTGACTAGGGAATCTGGGCCACACGCGTTTTGACGAAAACGTATTTTATTATTTCATTCGTAATGTTTTCACTTTCGACGAAACATTGACGGGCAAGTACGCAATATTTTCCCGTACGTTCTGTCCAGGAGCTCTCGTCCGCACAAGGGGTGGTGAAAATGTGTTGCTTGTTATTTCGACCAGCGAGAACGGCGGAATTGGCGGCGGCCCGATATTTCGAAAAATAACTCGTCTTTCACGATTCGATTACTGTAATATAGCACGGTACAAGAAAAAAATGTTGTCTACGTCATAACTGGATATTTCCTGCGACTTCGGCTTTAGGCAAAGACTATATAATTCTAACGTATAGACTGCCGAGCTCATTCACATTCACATTCACAAAAACATTGGACCAACTTAAGGCCTGTAAAAGCAGCAGGCCGATTGACGGCAGGCTGTGCTAGTTAGTTCTACTAACTACCGCTATGGGTGGCGGAGAGGGCGCTGCAGAGAAATAGTTACAGCCTTTTTCATCCCTCACTAGATGGCGTTAGCTAAACTTGGCAAAACTGAAAGATATTGTTTTAATATAAGCAAATATTATATTTTTTATTTGAAATAAGATATTTCTCGTGAATACTGATTTTATTATTATTTTATTTTCTCATATTATAGTGGATACATAGTTGCGAATAAACCTATGGCGCCATCTATAATAAATAAGTATAAATATATAGGGACATATCACACAATATTGAGTTAGCCCCACAGTAAGTTGTGAACTTGTGTCGTAGGATGCTAAGTCAACGATACTTTATTTTATAATAGATAGGTACTTGTATAGATAAACATCCAAAACCCAGGTCATTCCGAAAAAAAAAACGTTTATCATCTTGACCTGGCCGGGGAACCCTGGAACCCTCGTGTCGCAGACTGGCGTGTTAACCACTGCGCCACGGAGCTCGCCATCTATATGATGAGCTTGACAAAAATCGTTTTAGTAGGCGTTGGGACCACATGCTTTCGATTTTGTCACACGCCTAACCGGGTTGTATACAATTTTTTGTCACACCGTGGGTTACATAATCGAAGTTTTCATACGGATCCCTAACTTTTTTGAAAACATTATATAGCCTATGTTCTTTAGGAATAATGTAGGAGTCTAATGGTGAAATAATTTTTCAAATCGGTCCAGTAGTTTCGGAGCCTATTCAATACAAACAAACAAACAATCAAATTTCTCCTCTTTATAATATTAGTGTAGAAGTGAAGTAGATATCAAAGATAACCTTCAGATACAGAGGTATCAAGTTTTCGATGCGTTAGCTCAATAATGTCGTTTATAGGCAAATTCTTGATATGTTAGGTTTACATGAGACACCATTATATTTTACTAGCTGTTGCCCGCGATTTCGTCCGCGGCAATTTCTGTTATTATTATTAATTAGTATAGATGAATAATTTTCCCCGTTTTCAAAACATTTTTTATTGATGCTTCGCTCCTATTGGTCGCAGCGTAATGTTTTATAGCCTAAAGCCTTCCTCAATAAATGGACTATCCAACACAAAAAGAATTTTCCAATTTGAACCAGTAGTTCCTGAGATTAGCGCGTTCAAACAAACAAACAAACAAACTCTTCAGCATAATAATATTAGTATAGATAACGGCAGACATACGAAGTATGGTCGAAACATAGACTGGGTTCCACTTTGCAGACGTACATGTCTTCCAATCCAAAAATCCGGAGTTCGACGCTCGTAGCTGTTTGCGAGGAAGGAATCACAAACAGACGGACATCATTGCCTTACATAAAAAAAATAGTAAGGGTACGGAAATAAGTCTTAATCATGCTGTATGTTGCTACGTTATGTGTCCATCATCTCTTCCTATCTATTTTTTTATATTATATTACTAGCCCCTTAAATCCCACTGCTGGGCAAGGGGCGCCCCTCTCTGCTTTCCACCCTTCTCTGTTCTGAGCTTTGTTTTTTACGTAACAAGACTCTTTATTTCGAATTTAATATTAAAATACTTCGCACATCTCTATTTCATCATCTATCTCATTCTATTTCCATTCTTCCTCCTGGAATATATAGGATTACTAGCTTTCGCCCACGGCTCCGCCCGCGTCAATGTCGATCCCTCGGGAATAGTATTTTTTCCCGGGATAAAAGGTAGCCTATGTCCTTCTCCGTACTCCAGAGAACTTGTATGCGAAATTTCATGATGATCGGTTCAGTAGTTACGGCGTGAAAGCGTAACAAACAAACAAACAAACAAATAAACAAACAAACAAACTCACTTTCGCATATATAATATTAGTTAGGATTAGGATT
The DNA here is from genome assembly GCA_947532085.1 of Elegia similella. NCBI lineage: Eukaryota > Metazoa > Arthropoda > Insecta > Lepidoptera > Pyralidae > Elegia > Elegia similella. Next base: position 3,700,732 of record OX383939.1, read on the forward strand.
AGGATAGGATATAGGCATTTCCTAACTTTTGACAACGACCTTGTGCAACGTCTTTGGTTACAAAAATTGCAAGTAGACTGAGCCCTGTTTAATTTACTCGTTATAGACATACCGTGTGGTTTTCAGCAGAGTAGAATAGGACCACTCCAAGTCTTCCCATGGATCTCGTAAGCGGCGACTTAGGAAATACAAGCTAAACAAAGCTCATAAACATCAATGAGACCTCTCTAACCCGTCTGGCTATCGAGGAGAGTGTAGGCCAAATCCTTTGTCTGCTCTGGCCAAATATGGTTCCGGTAGTACAAAGAGGGTCATGCTCCTGCAGTGGAGCATGACATACCAGGGCTTTTTAATAGTATTTCTTGAAGATCTAGGTCTGTATCATTACTAACTTATGCCCTGGGCGTTGCCCTATTAGTTAGGCAAACTTAGCCTTGTTTAATTCGCTCGTCGCAGACGGACCAGCAGTTTAATATAGTATCCCTTGAAGCTCTATCTCTCTACCAGCGCTAATCTGTCCCCTGAGCATTGCCTTATATTGCGAGTTAAGCAAGCTGAGCATAGTTTGATTCGCTTGCCTCAGACAGACCAGCGGTTTTCTATAGAATCTTTAAGATCTTCCTCTGTACCAGCGCTAATCTGTGCCCCGAGAGTTGCCTTATATTGCGAGTTAAGCAAACTGAGCCCTGTTTGATTCGCTCGCCGCAGACAGACCAGCGGTTTTCTATATGTATGTGCTTGTCAATATTTGACCGCGTCGCAGACTGGGGGAACTTTTACGATATTGGTCCAATGTATCTATAGTTGCATTGTATTGTTGAAATTAAATCAAACTAACAAAGCATTCTAATATTTAGATGAGTAAGTACTTATTCAGACATATGTATTCAAACATTTCACAATGCCAGAACATAGTATCCTTATCCTTATCCTTACTATATATACTAATATTATAAATGCGAAAGTGAGTTTGTATGTTTGTTGGTTTGTTTGTTTGTTTGTTTGTTACGCTTTCACGTTGTAACTACTGAACCGATCATCATGAAATTTTGCATACACGTTATCTAGGGTACGGAGCTTTCTCCGACATAGGGTACATTTTATCCCGGGAAAAAGCACTGTTCCCGAGGGATCGACATTGACGCGGGCGGAGCTGCGGGCGAAAGCTAGTTATAAATAGTTTTAAGGTCTAATGTATAAGATATATATATATAATGTAAATGCTATTTATTTTATAAATGTTGTGATAAAAAATAAATTAAATATACCTATTGTAGTAAGTAGCAAGTCCCAACTCATTTATTTTTCTTAAGGGCCTGCCATAGGCCAGGCGGCGTGGCCGTACAAACGCGGATGATCTAAACACGTTGACAACTTTGGATATTTTGGTTTTTAAAAAATATTCAAGGGTTATTCGAAAAAAAAATACATTATGGCTGCCTTATCTGTAATGCAATTATAATCAAAAGTTTTAATGTTAATTTTAATGTAATTGGTGAATACTGCTGTACACCGAGTAAATTAGACGTGATTTGGAGGCAACTTTGCATTTTTTTCTATCGAAAAAATTTAACGCAATCGTGTTTTTGAGTAAGATAGTTACCAGAGTTAGTCCAGAACTTTGCTGCATTTTTATTTCAACTTGAGTATTTCATTATTATTGATATTACAGACAATCATGCAAAGCAGTGTGAGGTTGTACGAGTCGCCCTTAATGTGGCGATACCAGATATAGTATCTTTTAAAGCCCTGCAAACTTGTACCAGTCCCTACAAATATAATGACAAATGTCTGTATTTCAGCCGCACGCATGCGCGCTCTCATATTGGCTGGTAATAAATTGTAATTACAAGTGTAATTCGTGTAATTGTCCGTAATTCGTGATTGCAGGCCAACCCGTTTGTCTGGTTCTGGTTGTCTGTTCGCCCGTGGGAACTTTTCCTTGGATGATTGGGATGCTTTCCAGAGGACGAAATCTAAACAAGATAATAATTTAAAAAAGTTATATAGTCCTATAAAAAACCAACTTAAAAAAACTTCTGAACCGATTATTAAAATAGGACTAATTTGAACAAAATAAGGATTTACTTACCTCGAAAGGAAAAACGGACCCCTTATAGGATCACTCGGCTGCCTGTCTGTCTGTCTGTCAAGAACCTTTTTTTTCAAGAACGTGTGGAGGTATCAAGCTGAAGTTCATATCAAATAGTCAGGTCTACTGTACCTTAGAGCTGTGAAAAAATCAAACTTCTAAGCCAACACAATCAAAAGATACAGCTGTATATGCCGCAAATTTTCGTGTTTTTTTCTAAATTTGCTAAGTAATTTTTAATAATTTTAAACATACATATAATGTACGGAACCCTTCGTACGCAAGTCCGACTCGCACTTGGCCGGCTTTTTTGCAAATGCCGGAGCTATGGCTTAAAGCATATATACAAACATATGAAATTTAAATTATTATATACATACATGGTGCAATTTTGATCGTTTTGGACCCTTAAAGGGGTGACTCAGACCATTATTATGAACAACTTTTTCTATGGGACGAATGCTGGGAACTAAAAAAAAATTTTGTCATTTCCATACAAAAGAGTTCCGCCGCCCGGCCTGTTTGTATGGGAATGTCGAATTTGTCGCCACGCCATATATTACCGGAATGGTGGGCACGGTGGACCTACCGCCACTCTTCCACCATAACTGAAATACACCTGGTATACGGAAATAAAGAGCATAAGGCGATTCTTCACCGCCCACAGGGCACCACAATGCGTACAATTTATCTGTAATTAAAGTTACAAATGCCTGCCGGTCAGGGTGGGAGATTAATCGGATGTTGTTAGGTTGGTATCGGGTTTCGATGCTCGGGGTGGATGAAATTGCTGTGTTATACCAAGCGTTTAAATTGATTGCGTTTACCTTCAAAAAAAGACATACAGGCAAACTGACGGACAGCGGAGCGATATTAATAGTTGCCCGTTTTTACTCTTTGAGCACGGAACCCTAAAAACGTTGTTGTAGATTTCTTTTGGCTTTATAATAAACTAGCTTTCGCCCGCAGCTCCGCCCGCGTCAATGTCGATCCCTCGGGAATAGTACTTTTTCCCGGGATAAAAGGTAGCCTATGTCCTTCTACGTACTCCAGAGAACGTGTATGCAAAATTTCATGATGATCGGTTCAGTAGTTACGGCGTGAAAGCGTAACAAACAAACAAACAAACTCACTTTCGCATTTATAATATTAGTGAGGATAAATAAATACGGACAAATCACACAGATTAAGCTAGCCCCAAGGTAAGTTCAAGACTTGTGTTATGGGATACTAACTCAACGGTACTATATTTTATAACAAATACATATATAGATAAACATCCAAGACCCAGGCCAATCTGAAAAAGATCATTTTCCATCTTGACCTGGCCGGGGATCGAACCCGGGCACTCCGTGTCGCAGGCTGGCGTGTTAACCACTGTGCCACGGAGCTGTCAAGTACTTTGAAACAGTAACCTATATTTGATTAGAAAATAAACAAGTACGAACATTCCAAGGCAATCAATCACTGCAGAAAACCTCTCGAGGGTCCATCAGTGTTCCCTTAATCGGCATTATCGCATCGGGCCCAATCTGCAGAGGATCCCTTGGCGACTAATCGCAGCCGCGAATAAATCACGGCAGAATTAGTGAGATCCCGAGGGAATATCTAGGGCTGTCCACTGGGAGTTTTCAGCAATTTTATATTTTTACAGACTTGTTTTGTATGTTTAGTACCTTATGAGTTCGACATTTATTAACCTACTAGCTTTCGCCCGCGGCTCCGTCCGCGTCAATGTCGATCCCTCGGGAACAGTACTTTTTTCATGGATAAAATATACCCTATGTCCTTCTCCGTACCCCAGATAACGCGTATCCAAAATTTCATTATGATAGGTTCAGAAGTTACAAAGTGAAAGCGTAACAAACAAACAAACTCACTTTCGCATTATTAATTGAAAAAATAATTTTAATTCAAAAGGACGTAGTTTTTGATCAGTCCCAAAGAAATTTAATTAAAATTGGTTTAGTAATTCGATTTTGGAGTTCAAAATATAATAGGGAAAGTAATTCGTTGGGTCGCTAAATAATTATTTGGGCAGCAAGATTTTACAATTGGGGCAGCAGAAAAAAACATTTAGATAAGCTTTGGCTTTCCGTCTGGAACGACTGAGGGCAGAAAATAAGTTAGGTTCAGGTTATTTTTAAACCAGTTAAGTATGTATAACTAAAACTAGAGGCTCTGTGAGCTGTAGACCTTGCGAGACTTACTCGTATCACAACGAACTTTAAATAGTTCTAAGCGATATATACCCTGCGATAAGGTCCGTTGTGTTAAATCCGCCATTTAGAAAAAAAAACCAAAATCGAATCGACAAAATATTCTATGTAATTATTGAACCGTCTCACAAAATTTCACGAGAATCTGTTTCACTGGTCACATTTCTCAACCGATGTGATGTGACCTGTAGGCTACAGGTCACATTTCTCAACCGGTTCTCGTGAAATTTTGTAAGACCGTTCAATAATTACATAGAATATTTTATACCTGTAGGGAGAACAACCTGAGAGCGTTGTTATCTTTTCCCTACCACCTAGGCAGCGTCCTTCTAGAACTCATATTATCTCACTCAGGTTATCTTCAGTTGGGAACTCGGACGTTTTACATGACTACCCAAAAAAGGAATGTACTACCTATTTTAAAGTGTGATAAAGGAGTGTCGCTGTAACCTCTTACTGGTCAAAAACTGTCTAAAAAAAAGCAAATATAACCATTCGCACCCAAAAAGAAGATGAGTTTATGTTTGTATGTAAGAACGTATGTAAATAAGTTTTTATTTTGACTAGCTACGTGGCGCAGCGGTCAACACGCCAGCCTGCCACACGGAGTGACCGGGTTCGATCCCCGGCCAGGTCAAGATGGAAAATGATCTTTTTCAGATTGGCCTGGGTCTTGGATGTGTATCTATATATGTATTTGTTATAAAATATAGTATCGTTGAGTTAGTATCCCATAACACAAGTCTCGAACTTACTTTGGGGCTAGCTCAATCTGTGTGATTTGTCCGTATATATTTATTTATTTATTCTATATTTCGCCCCATGCTGAATCGCTTGATTTGGATGTATGAGGAATCGTTTAAATCCTTATGCCATCCTGAGTGATATGTTTTTGTCAGTCGTGTTTTTATTTTTCTTTGAACAATCTTGTATCTTTAAATACTTTTGAGTATTCGGGCGTTAGCAGCCCTGGCGCAATCGAGTAGCGTTTAGCAAAAAGGCAGTATTATCAGCACCGTTAATGGTATCGCTTTCGCGCCTTTTTCTAACGAATCATCATTATTTAGCTGTCACTGATTGCTTTTCGCGCCATTTTGTTGGAATGAACTGAGAAATAAGTATACACATTGATTAATAAATATACTGCATATATCTCATTAAATTCAGAAATAAAATATGGTGAAAAAATTTAATGTGGGCGGGACTTGAACCGGCGACCTAGGTCTATATAGCATTGTGAATGCAAAATAAGACACATAAAAATACTGCATATCTGTTTGGTCGTTAAGTTTTGTATTTTTGCAGTTCATTCCGTGCTAAAGAAGTGGCATCGGAAACCTATTACTAAGCCTCCGAAGTGCGTCCGTCCATCTGTCACAGGACTATATCTTTTATACCGTAATATGTAAGCTACTAAGTGCCTTCCGAAGATGGAAGAAACTCGACATATTTTTATGCCACTTGTCGCGATTTCAAGTGCTCACCACACTTCATCATCATCATCATAGTAATGAGTAATGATTATAAGTGGGCCTTATGCCTACGTAATACGTTGTACAAAAAAAAAATCAGTTTTGTAAACCAAAGACTAATGAACAGTTCTATCAAAACAAAAAAATCTTAAGAACTTATTTTACTTAAATCATAGCTAGGTAATGGAACTGTTCATTGGCCACTGGGATTTGATTTGTAGCAACACACGCCCGCTTTTAACAATCTGTGGACAGCGGTGATGGTTGCACACACATATAACTCTTATCACATAAGTTGTTGTTACCTTAGACTAAGACATATGTGTAACCGTTTGCTGACCCTTAATCATCATCATCATCAGGTCCTTTTTAGTCTCCACAAATAAAATAAAAATCATCATTGCAGCCGTAAGAAGTACACGGATGGACAAAGGCCTCTCCCAAGGATTCTTCATTCCATGGGAGGATATTGCCATACTCACCACGCGGCAGGCGGGTGGCAGCGCAGTTTCTTTGGCTTCTTGTGCCTCAGACGTTGCTGCCCATCGGAAGCATTTTGATGCTGGGGAAGGATAGGAATTTGTTGGATTTAGGAAGAGAATGAAGGTATGGGATACCACTCACTCCGATGAATGGGGAAAAGCAAGTAGTAGCTCGGGAGGCCGGGCGCGCGTACCCGATGCGACCCTGCAACCACCGGACAGGCAGTTGAGGGTGACACCCCTGGACCTAATCCTTAACCACCTATGTGTGGTTAAGGATTAGGTCCAGGGGTGACATCCTTGTCGTTGTCAAGCTTTGTCGTTCTTGACTTATAGGAAAAATAAACGCTCCGTGTCCATTCCAATCAAAGCCTAATTGGTTTCTCACCTAATATCCGATCTGTGCATAAGGTAATCAGTATTATGTAAACAGCGCTAACGAACGGGACATGACAACATTGTTTAATGTGTGTCTTGAAGTTACCTACCTGCCTAAAGCCAACTGACAAAGATTTACGACTGCCATCAATAATGACTGGGCTTAACGTTACCCTTCTTAAGCACGGCAGAGCTTGAGATATTTTTATGTCACTTGCAGATGTTAACTGCCTCCGTGGTCCAGTGGTTAAGGCGTTTGCCTGTAGACCCGGGGGTCGTGGGTTCGATTCCCACCGGAAGCATACTTTTTTTAGTTGTTTCCAGTTTGGTTAGGACATTGTAGGCTTGAATCCCTGATTGTCTGATAATAAAAAGATGATTCCGTGCTTCGGAAGGCACGTTAAGCCGGTGGTCCCAGCTGCCATCTGGTAGTCGTTAAAGGAACTAAGTCAGAGGCCGAGAGGCGGTTCCGAATAACTCTGACACCAGGGTGTGCATGGTCGATTGACCGTGACACCTACTCGAAATGAATGAATGACCTAGATTAACCTACGATCTCCAATACTGAGTATACCAACATCCATCTAACTAGAGTATAGTTCGGAGTCAAAGTAAAGTTTAGAGTAGAGACACCGAAACAGGATTTTCCGCCAAAACCGAAACCGAACTTTCGGTTTGGGTCTCAGTTTCGGTCGAATCCGAAACCAAAATTCATTCATTTATATAAATTTTATACATAACATAAGTAATCATTCAAGCATTTGTGTAAATATTATATACATTTATTTGTATATTCAAATCCAAAATTTGGTTTAGATTGGTTTGGTATAGGTAATGAATTTTAGTGCGTAATTAAGGTTTACCTTATATTACAAATATTTTCTTCCTCGCCTTTTCCTTATTTGGGAATATTTCCTATTTTTGAAAGTGTGACACTCGTCTTCGAGCGATTTTTGAATGGAAAAATCACTCGTTTACCAACGGCGTCATTTCAAAAATAGCACTCCTGGTTGATACCAAAACCAAAACCAAACCTTCGATCGGAATCTGTTTTAGAGTTTTAGCCTATACGTGAACTGTTTGTTGTTTTTCGTGTGTGTAAGTGGGCAACACTGGTGTCAGATTTTTCAAGCTGCCAAAAGGCATCTGACAAAGGTCTACGACTGCCACCAATAATGACCGGGCTTAACATTAACCTTCTTAAGATCGGAGGAGTTTGAGATATTTTCATGTCACTTGCAGATGTTAACTGCCTCCGTGGTCCAGTGGTTAAGTCGTTTGCCTGTAGACCCCAGGGGTCGTGGGTTCGATTCCCACGGGAAGCATACTTTGTTTAGTTGTTTCCGGTTTGGTTAGGACATTGCAGGCTTGAATCACCTGATTGTCTGATTATATAGATGACTCCGTGCTTCGGAAGGCACGTTAAGCCATTGGTCCCGGCTGCCATCTGGTAGTCGTTAAAGAAACCACGTCAGAGGCCGAGAGGCGGTTCCGAAGAACACTGACACCAGGGTGTGCATGGGCGATCGTGCATGACACCTACACGAAATGATGATGATGACTTCCCGATGGAGGACAGACAATTCAACACTTTACTCGATCAGTTGTTTATACTACGGAAAATATACCTTTTAGCTAAATCAAAAATACCCCCCCTCAGACCCGCTTAGTACACATCAAAACTGTCATAAATACCACTTGTTATTACCATTGCCGTTGGTAGAGAACGCGTGTTTTGGTAGAAACGACTTTCAGGAGCAACGACCCGCGACCCAAGGGATTCTACTACAAATTAAAGAGAAACAGATGTGCAACCCTTCATACAAATTACATAGCTTGATGCTCTTCTTAAAAGTTAAATAGAATATTAACTAAATGTTCGTGCTGAGTTCGTTAATATACATACATATTATCACGTCTTTATTCCTTATGGGGTTCGCGCCTCATCTCTTCGCACCTCAGTTTATTCGCACCTGAGCTGTTTGCACCTCAGTTTATTCGCGCCTCAGCTCTTCGCACCTCAGTTCATTCGCGCCTTAGCTCTTCGCGCCTGAGTTCGCTCACACCTCAGTACTTCGCACCTTCATCTTTCGCACCTAAATTACACACTCGGGGTAGACAAATCTAGAGAACACAAGACCCACGCGCTTACCAAACCGCGAGTAGAGTATCCATTGACGCGTGTCGGCCGCGGGCCGCCTAGCTGGATGCGCGTAGCAACAGTACTATTGCTTATTCTGTGGTAGCTAGTGCACGGTTTCCAACATTTCGAGACTTAGCAGACTGACTTGACTAAATTTGTCTTGGAATTAATAAGTATTTTTTTGTTTTATATTTTTTGAAGTTACGTGTGATCAATAATTATTATGTCTTTAAGTATGACACGTGATTTACCAGTCAGCCTGTATACGAGTTAATGTTCCATATGAACCTATATTTTGATTATTTAGGTCTCGTACGGGATATTTGTCGTCTGTATACGTGTGATCGTGCTATATGAATCTATATTTTGATTCTGCAGGACTCCTACGGGATATTTATTATCGTATTAGATACGCAATAGCAATACTATCTGTGGCCTAGCAAACAATATGTGACGTTATCGTTATAACGCTATTCCTCTACCTCTATATACCTTTATAGTCATAAAGAAGATTGTTCTGTTCGTGTTTATATTTTGTGTCCCTCGGGACTCGTACAGGATATTTGTCGTCGTATTAGATTCGCAATAGCAATACTTTCTGCAGCCTAGCGAAAAATATGTGACGTTATAACGTACCTCTATAGTTATAAAGAAGATTCTTCTGTTCGTGTTTATATTTTGTGTCCCTCGGGACTCGTACAGGATATTTGTCGTCGTATTAGATTCGCAATAGCAATACTTTCTGCGGCGTAACGAAAAATATGTGGCGTTATGACTTATGATTTCCATTACACGATGGCGGTTTTATTTACGCTTGGGGTCTATACTGAATGTAAACATTACTTTTACGGGATAAACAGGGCCTAAATAAAAAAAGACTACCCTACATACATACTACAAGATTTACAACATTACTACAAAATATTTTTTTTTATGATATAGCATGGCAAACGAGCAAACTTTTCTATGCTGGTTTGGGAGAAAAGAAAAAACGTAGAATGTACCAGCTGCTTCTCATCCTGCGCAGATCGTAAAAGCCGATCGAGGGACTGGGCAAATCTGATGAATCATATTAGTAGGCGATGCGGCTAGCAATCCATCACTATTTCATTTTCCACCTAACGCCCACTAACATGCTAAACGTAGCTTTTAGGTCTTAAAGAACTGGGCTCTGTCTACCCCGCAAGGGTAAAAGACGTGATATTATGTATGTATGTAAACGAGCAAGAATTGTGGTACTTCAACAAAACAAACAAACAAAAACAAAAAACATTTATTTTGCCAAGATACCTACATTATTCGGAGTACAAAAGGACTACTAAAACTAAATGACGACACCAATTAGTACAGATCCACTCCACTCCACTCCACTTCCCCGAACGAGTTGGCTCACAGATATATCTATTTCTGTGAGTCGGCCCATTAATTCGGTAAAACCAAGAAAACAGTCACCACAGCATGCTAAACTTTATTGTTGACAATATAAACATAGAAGTTTTCAGTCGTGGTAGAGCCAAGCTAACAAAATTTATTTTTGCTAGTAGCATGAATGGGGCGGCTCGCCCGGTCAAGTACCACACTCCCAAAAACAATTGACGTTCAGTAGTAAGCGTTACCGCTTCTATGCTTCGTTCGGTGAGTGAGAGAGTCGGAGGCCCATCTTTCCACCCTCCCATTTTCTCCACCTCAAATCGTCCCACTCTTGAAAGGCCGGCACGCTCCTGTCACATCCTGGTGTTGCAGTTGTTCAAGGGGAGTGGTGATCACGTATCATCAAATGACTTGCTTGCTCATTTGCCGTATCCTTATCCTTACTTAATATTATAAATGCGAAAGTGTGTTTGTTTGTTTATTTGTTTGTTACGCTTTCACGCTGTAACTACTGAACCGATCATCATGAAATTTTGCATACAAGTTCTCTGGAGTGCGGAGAAGGACATAGGTTACCTTTTATCCCGGGAAAAAGTACTATTCCCGAGGGATCGGCATTGACGCGGGCGGAGCCGCGGGCGAAAGCTAGTTATATCATATATATGAAAAAAAAATACCAAGTCTGTAAAGTCGCTCTACGGACGATAATTTTATGTGATATATAGTGTCGCGTAATAAATTAACCTATAGGGTAACCAAATTCAAATTCAAATTCAAAACGTTTATTCAATATAGGTTTCTTTGAACACTTATTAATTGTCATATTTCACATCTCAACAATTGTTGACGTCAAAAATTTACTTATGGCTAAGTTTAATGCCGCTTTCAAAGCGGAGTGCAGAAGAAGCGGCAACAAACTGCACAGCGCATTTTCTCCAAGGACGACAACTCACAATTTTTGAAAAACTTAGAAATTAGGTATGTGGACTGAGTATACCTTGGTTTACTTAAATGTCATGTTCGAATTGAATTTTATTGAAATTAATAACACCGAAATAAACAAAAATGTCAAATTAATACTAAAATAAAAAAAAAAGTCATCTTTAAAAATATCACGTACAGAATGTACCACACATTATAGTCATATAAATACAGAATTACGAGGCGTTCGCGCCAAGCTCAAGCCAAACATTCTTATCATTAATAAAATATGCGGACAATAAACCTATATAATAAACCTATGCAAACAATAAAGGATACAAATAATTTATCATAGATACAATTTATTAAGACTACTTTATAATCTAGATTTAGGTTAAGTTCAGTTTAGGTTAAGTTAAGTTTAAAAATAGCTAAGCAATTATTTTACTATGAATTTATAAAAGTACAAGAAGGTTAAACGTGGGTCCGAAGCCTAGAATCTGGATATCAAGCCGAGAGTTGGGTCGGTTCTTCAAGAAAAAAACTCACGCCCCTTGGATGCTACCGCGTGGTGGCTCCGGCGGTTGACGGCAGCTCAGCTTATGTCCAACAGGGATGTGGATGTCTCAGGCCTCCTCTGCGGCCCGTAAAGGATCAAGCGCCAACAGATAATAGATGACTTCTACCGTCGTCAATCGCTACGGGTTGAACCCGTACGGTGTTCCTGGAACGCGTCCAAGTCGAACGCTTAGGCCGATTGTGCCTCTCTACCGCTGGATCCGCGCTCTCGCTTGCACACAGAACGTGACATTTATCCGTACGTGACGTTTGTAAGACAAATGTAATATAGAAAGCACTATATTCTTTTAATAAAATTACCAAGTTGTAAAAGTCTATCTACTAGGCTGAAAAGTGAAATCAACACATATTTTATTTTCACACACAAAACATAAAACTTTCCGTTTCAAAATCCAGATGTGTGGTACAAATTTGTTTTCAATATCCACTACAATGGTGTTTGCAGTCACATAGAAATACAACTTCAAAACAAAGAACGCGGAAATGTTGTAATAATTATATTACAACATAACGCGTACCTATATGACCACACAATATAGATGTCACAGAACTGGCTAAGCTTATATAATATGTAAAGAAAACCTTTGATTTAGCCTGTCGATAACGGTGGAAGAGAGATAGATGCATCACAAGCCGAACGCTTAGACGATCGTGCTTCTCTATCGCTTATTCCTCGCTCTCGCTTGCACATGGAACGTGACATATTTTCGCGCGTACATAGATTTATTAGACTTATCACGTCAAAAAGCGCTCTGCTACTTGTACTACATTTTTACACGTTATTAGCTGTTTTGGAGTTACCGAAGAAGGGTTGGTGTATGCAGCCGGCTCAAAAACTTTACCAAATCAAATTGCAGCATGAACGCTCTCAATACAGCGGGGCTTTCCGACGCACCACAGCTGAAGATGCAACCGGAAAGAAACTTCAGATGAGAATTTTTTTCATATTTATTTTACGACCTTTATATTTATCAACGTGTGTCATCAACAAAATTATGGTTAAATTCATTTCGTTGATTCGACGTAGCCACCGGTGACAATTCCCACGAATCCACCCACTGGTTTGATTATAGACGACGCAGCGAGGCGACCAACCACACGCCTGATAAGGAAACTCACTACAGCTGCACAATGACAGTTTATTTTAGTCATTCCTTACATTGTTCATGTATAACGGGCATTTATAACACCAAAATTCATCATTTCACATCATACAGAGTCTGGAACTCTGGATTGAGTTTCTTTCGGCGTATTCTTCTCACCAGTGGGCGAAAGTAGTATCCGCTATAGTATTTCGATTTTGTATATATGAAAAAAAATATATAAGAAATAAAAATTTAATATGACGTTCAAAAAGAGATACATGTATCCAATTTTTAATAAAAATCTTTGACTTGATTTGCGCTGACTTGAGCTAAAGTCCACTAGAAGCACTTTGCAAAACAATCCATAACAAAAACCATGCAGTCCGCGGCAATTCCCGCCAAGAACTCTTCAGATCATCATTATTTTGTGTAGGTGTCACGGTCAATCGACCATGCACACCCTGGTGTAAGAGTTCTTCGGAACCGCCTCTCGGCCTCTGACGTGGTTTCTTTAACGACAACCAGATGGCAGCCGGGAACAACGGCTTAACATGCCTTCCGAAGCATGGAATCATCTTTATTATCAGACAATCAGGTGATTCAGGCCTGCAATGTCCTAACCAAACTGGAAACAACTAAACAGAGTATGTTTCCCGTGGGCATTGAACCCACGACCCCCGGGTCTACAGGCAAACGCCTTAAGAGCCCGACATATGCCAGGCGGCGTGGCGATACAAACGCGGATGGTCTAAACGCGTTGGCTACTTTGGATATTTTCGTTTTTTAGGAATATTCAAGGGTTATTCGAAAAAGAAAAACATATGATGGCTGCCTTATCTGTAATGCAATAATAATCAAAAGTTTCAAGGTTAATTTAATGTATTTGGTGAATAATGCTATATACCGAGTAAATAAGACGTGATTTGGAGGCAACTTTGGAATTTTTTTCTATCGAGAAAATATAACGCAATCGTGTTTTTATAGTCATATAGTTACCAGAGTTAGTCCTAAACTTTGCTGCATTTTTATTTCAACTTGAGTATTTAATTATTATTGATATAACAGTCAATCATGCAAAGCAGTGTAATGTAGTACGGGCCCTTAACCACTGGACCACGAAGGCAGCACTCTTCAAATGAGAAAGAGAGAGAGATAGGGAAAGAAAGAGAATGGTGAATATCCTTCCGTGCTCTCTATATTTTGAGCTATGAGTAATTGAAGCGCTACTGAACAATGCGTGTTTACGGTAGGAAGTGTGGCAGTAATTGATTTCTATGGTTTCAATTAAAGAAATAAAACCTGCTAAGCAAACAAGCATGCTTCATCATCACCATTGCGGCGTAAACAAGCCAGTGAGCAATTTATAAAAAGGAAAAAAAATTCTGACAAGCTTATGGCGGCTTTGTTTCCATGAATGTCCCCTTGGTGTATACTTTTGTGGGATGAAATATATCCTATGTTCGTTCTTAAACTACCACAATACCAAATTTCTCAGTGGTTAAAGCATGAAAAGGCAAAAGACAGTCAGACAGTTTTTCTTTCGTATTTATATAAATCCAACTAAAACCCAGGCCATAGTGCTGGGAAGTTCCCGGCTGATTTCCAAAGTGGATTGGAGTACGCTTCCCCCTGTTACTTTTAATGACACTATTGTACCTTACAGTGACAAAGTAAAGAATTTAGGTATAATTTTTGATAGAAATATGTCCTGGAAACCACAGTTGACCGAGGTTAGTAAAAAAATATTTGCTGCCGCTGGCTCTATTAAGAGGATTCGTAATTTCCCGCCAATTGAGACAAAAATCACGCTTGCACAATCCCTACTTCATCCCATTTTGGACTATGCGGATTTATGTTATCTAGATCTCACTGAAGAGCAATTAAACAAACTTGAGCGCCTTCAAAATTATTCTATACGGTTCATATTTGGTTTACGTAAATATGACCACGTCTCTTCTTATCGTACGCAACTCAAGTGGCTCCCAATCAGACTTCGCCGTAACCTACACATACTCTCTCTTTTATACTCGGTCCTGTTTAATCCTCTTACTCCTTGTTACCTCAAAGAACGCTTCACTTTTCTCAGTGAGATCAATAATCGCGAGTTACGTAGCTCTGCCTCCCTCCGTCTCTCTGTCCCTGCTCACGTCTCCAATTTTTACTCTAACTCCTTTACTGTCCAGGCTGTGCTTTTGTGGAATGCGTTACCTCTTAGTATTAGAAAAACGCAATCGATTGCGACGTTTAAAAGTCAAGTCAAATCACATTTCCTTTCTGTTCTTCAAAATTAGGTTCACACATTAACATTTGTTGAATATTTGATTTTCGATAACACTCTTGGTACTTATATATATATATATTTATATAAAGTATGTATTTATATATTTATTCTATATTTGTGTATAATCTATCTATGCATCGTTTACTGCGCCGCTCTGTTTCAATATTTTTGTTTATTTTTTTCCAACCCTAAGGTAAAGGTTGACTGGAAGAAATTGCTTAGCGATAAGTCCGCCTTTGTACCTATTTTTGTGTAAAAATTATGTATATGCTTTGTGTTATTAATGTTATGGTGCAATAAAGAGTATTTCATTCATTCAATAATTCATTATATTATTAGTATGAAAGAATTGATTATGTACGTTAGCGTCTACCTAAAAATACTGTTAGGTAGGTAGGTATAGTTTAAATTTGATAAGTAATTTTGGTAAGTTTTTTTTTCACAGTTTTTTTCATTATATTTTGAAAACCGTTCACTCACGTGCTATTTTGTCGGGATTGCCAACTATAGCTACGGACTTGTCAGTTGCGGACCAACCATTGAAAAACGTCGAGGTCGTCGCGCTATCGCTTTCTTATCCCCTTCAACGTCGACCATCCTCAGGTATTCATTTAGTCATTTTGTTAGCCCACTTTTCAGAAGTCATTCTACAGATGTGGCTCGCCAAATCCCACTTTAGTTTGGCTGTTTTTTGTCCCACATCGACAATACCTATTTTAGAATCGTTTTTTTAGTGCGAAATAAAAAGAAAAAGCATCAGACCTTGTAAGCCGTGGCCCTCACGTAAAACTAGACATAAAACACTTTTCGGTCGCTCCTCCCGCGCCCTGAAACTCGGACAGCAGTAAACTGTTTTATTCTCAGCCAAATCTCGCTACAAATTGAATCTCGGCTGAGGACCGTTGAGGGGTGTTGTTAACACAGACAGACTTACACTTTACGATCTCACCGGATTGAGGTCGAACTATTGGCGTCACCATGCGAAGTGTGTCATCCAATTTGAAATGAAAATCGAATTCAATTTCCATTCTCACTTTTACTCCTTTGACAAGATATTGTAAATAATCTTTTTACAAGCTTTCTTTAGTACCACCTGACCCGATGTTTTTAATAATCAAATCTTGCCAATTAAATTTGATTTACTTCCCGGTTACCGATTGAGCTGAAATTTTGCATGCATGTGTAAATCAGATGACAATAAAATATTATGAAACCGTTGCGCTAGTGGTCTGCATGTGTCTATCTGATACTCTCCAAACAACGATCTGATACACTCTTTTTGTAACCTGAACAGGGTTTCAATATTCGTGCAATTTCCCCATATCATAATCCCGTACTGTAATACCGATGATACATGCGCGTGATATGCTAGTAGAGCCGTTTCTAACGAGGAAATTTTTTGGAGACGTCTGAGTGCAAACGAAAATCGACTCAATTTCTTCATAACGGTTTCAATATGATTTTTAATAATAGATACTTATAATAAACATCCAAGACACAGGTCAATCTGAAAAAGATTCATTATAATTATGAATTGACCGGGGATCGAACCCGGGCACCCTCGTGTCGCAGGCTAGCATGTTGACCACTGCGCCACGAAGGTCGCCAAAGGGTTCTGTTATACAGCATCACTGGTTATATTACCGTTTATAGATTTTGCCTTTCAGTTACAGCTGCATTTTGGGGTCACATGTTGGCAAGTCACTTCTCTCCACTTTTCCAGCTGCGTTTATACAGCGTTTTACTTTCCTGTCAATATTGCCATCATTCTGGAGTAACAAACCCAGATATTTGAACTCAGAGCAATTTGGTATTGCATCGTTATCGATAGTAAGAGTCACTTCCCTAGAAACACCGCCGAAATCACAGAACAGATATTCAATTTGGTTCTGATCTTCAAGCCTACAGTTTCTAGGGAATGGCGCCACATATTTTCTGCAACATTGCACCGTCCTCCTCAACAAATGCGATGTCGTCAGCATAAAGCATGCACCAGGGTGCCTCTCTCTGTAGGGCCGATGTCAGAGCATCCATAACTAGTAGGAAGAGGTAGGGACTCAAAGCGGAACCAAGGTGAAACCCAACTGATAATTGAAACCCTCAGTCACTCCAGCGCCGGGTTTTACTTGCGTGACAGGTCCATTGTACATAGCATGAATAGGCTTGTTTCCTACAAAAATAACATTTAAAATAAATTAGTCCTTTCTATCGATTATTATAAAACATTAGATACATATTTCTTTTTCTTTTTTCAAGCAAACAAAAATTGATAAAAATATAGCCCATTAAAGTTTTGCGTGACGTCACTGTCCTGTTGCGTCTGTTGGCCTGTGGCGCCATAAGCCCCGAACTCCTGAACTTTGATGCGCTTTATCTTCATCATCTTTTGTTTGATTGAAAAAAGAAAAAATACGTAAGTATCTAAAGTTTTTCGATAATCTATAAGACGGACTAATTATTTGAAACTAGCTTTCGCCCGCGGCTCCGCCCGCGTCAATGTCGATCCCTCGGGAATAGTACTTTTTCCCGGGATAAAAAGTAGCCTATATCCTTCTCCGTACTCCAGATAACTTATATCCTTCTCCGTACTCCAGATAACTTGTATGCAAAATTTTATAATGATCGGTTCAGTAGTTACGGCGTGAAAGCGTAACAAACAAACAAATAAACAAACAAACAAACTCACTTTCGCATTTATAATATTAGTAAGGATAAGGATGGTATTTTTAGAAACAAGCCTACTTTTATATTACATACTGGTTTCAGATTATTTTGTTGGTTCAGCTGGAAAAACCTGGTACTAGTGTTGGAAACTAAAAAATAAGCAAAAATGAATAATAGATATCGTTCCGTAGTCAAAGTCGTGTCGTCATCGCATCGAACTCTGAGAGAGCATCAAGATTCACCCTTTTATCTAATGTCTTCATGAGGATAATCGTAAAAAATAATAAGATATGCCGCGTCCATCCCAGCAGAGGATTTAGGGCATCTTTACGACCATACAAGACCAGGGGTCGAGTAGATACCCTTTTCCCTTCGATCAAATATAATGGTAGATACACAGTCTCATACAAAATGAAGCCTTAATAATATCCCCGAGTCAAAACATCATGCATATTTACAAACAACGACAAAAAACGACAAAAATGGTACATACTGAAAGTATTACTCCATCTTTTTTTTTACTTTTGATGCGTAGTTTTTGCATCTTTTTACTGTATCTTTGTCATCCCGAGACATGTGAGTGCTAGCGCGGTTTATTGAAACTGTGGACAAAACAGCTCCGAAGCTAAATTAGTGCGCTGTTTTGCCGGTGCCACTTTTCGAGCGCGAATCGTGTATCTATCATTATATTTGATCGAAGCCTTTTCCGAAAGATTTTTTATATGAGAAAATATTATTATTCAAATATTCCCCAGTATCAGAAACAAACGATATTGTTTTAGGATTCTTTTCATACGTTCATGGTTTTATTTTGTTTCTTTTATAAAGGTCTGTGTAAGGAAAAAAGAAATATTTCATATGTATGGTTTCTTTTCATTGCAAATGTTTTTTTCCCTGGTTACAGACTAATCAGTACTTTAAGATTGTTAAATGCTTATATTGCATAAAGAAAAAGTTTTCGCAATTGTTACAAATTAAATTAAATTAAATCACTTACTATGGTTTAATCGCGTAAAAAACAAGAAATAAGTAATGTTTTCAAAACGCTAGGTGTAACAATTATGAGCTGAACGAACGAGTCTTGCATATAATCCCGAAATTCTTAATTAGACTGCCTGATTGAAGCAAGATGTTGCCCGAAGTAAAAGAATTATGTTAGTCCCGAGATGACACATTATGTTTTTCATCTCCCTCTATGAGAAAAACAAAATTTGTGTTAACATTCTCACGGAATTAAAAAAAAAGTTTAAATTGTGATGTTTTTGTTCAACGGATTGTCTAGTGGTCGATGAAAATGCCGTAGTCGAGTCTGGTTACAGTACAGATATACAGAGGTGGAGTTCGAACCCATTATCTTACCGAGATGAATAAGAAAATTATGAATCTGTTGAAATTAAGATATAGCATCGTTAATATAGCATCGCAAGATATAGTATATAGCTCGTTCAAACCTTTTCGTTGAAAGTGTTCATTATGGTCTTCAGCGTATATATTTTTAGGGTTTTCACTCTCTTATTTTAAAAGCTTTTAAATGACACTTTGGAAGTGTCTATCTTTCAGACGATTGTCTAAAAAAGAATGATATTTTTTTTTTTTTTTTATGTATATCAGACGGCAAACGAGCAAACGAGCCACCGATGGAAAGTGGTCACCGTCGCCCATGGACATCTGCAACACCAGAGGAGCTGCTGATGCGTTGCCGACTCTTAAGATACCTGTAAACACGCCTTTTGAAGGACCTCAAGTTATAGCACACAGGGAAAACCTCGGGAGGGAGTTCATTCCACAATCCTGCTGTACGAGGAAAAAAACCACGTGACGCTCTGACATTTTTGGAGACCCAAGTGTCAAGGATGTGGGGATGGACTTTACTCCTGTGGCGAGCGGTGCGGTGGTAGAAAGGTGACGGTGGCACCAATTCAAAAAGTTCTTCAGAACACTCCCCATAGTATAGACGGTAAAATACACACAGAGAGCCAACGTCTCTCCGTAGACCGAGGGTGTCTAAATCGTCTGTGAGTGTGTGTGATTTTAGGAACCTCAATGTAATTTTTAAATTGAAATCTATAACTCTTCCATGCTGGTCTGGGAGAAAAGAAAAAAACGTATAATGTACCAGCTGCTTCTCTTCCGCGCAGATCGTAAAAGCCGATCGAGGGAATGGGTAAAATCTGAGGAATCGTGTTAATAGGCGATGCGGCTAGCAACCCATCACTATTTTGATTCTGTTTTCCACCTAATGCCCACCAACATGCTAAACGTGGCTTTCAGGTCTTATAGATCTAGGCTCTGTCTACCCCGTAAGGGAAAAAGACGTGATACTATGTATGTATGTATGTATGAAATCTATCTAAGAAACTTATGGGGGAGACCTTTGCCCAGCAGTGGGACAGTATAGGTTAAAAAAAAGTTTTATTGTACTATAGGGAGCCCCTTAATCTTTGATTTTATTTTTTATTTTTGTATGAATATCTTTAAGCTGGTCACAGAATACATCTACACCTATCAAATTACAAGTATGTACTTTTAATAGTTACGGAATAAAGTGGCTGTGATACAGCGTGATTTTAAATCCCCTAGCTATATTAAAATCTGGGAATCAGAATCCCTAATGGAATACAGAACTGTAAGAAAAAAAGTTAAAAAACGAAAAAATAAATTTATCCTTTCATAGAAATTCGTCCAGCTGATCGGTGACATTGTATGGGAAACCTAATTTTCTTTTTCGTTTATTACCTTTTTTTCTTGCAATTCTGTGTTCCATTAGGGATTCTGATTCCCAGATTTCAATATAGCTAGGGGGTTCAAAATCACGTTGTATACAGACGGACACGACGAATCTATAAGGGTTCCGTTTGTTGCCATTCGGCTATGGAACACAAAAAGGGATACAGTTAAAGATATGCTTTAGCTTTTGAAATGGTTAGCAACGTGTTAAACTTTGTACTTTTACTTAGCCACTTTAATGAAAGTTCCTTTAAAAATTGTGAGATTGAATAAAGAATCAATTTATCATGGCGAACGCCCATACATCGAATGTACAGAAAAAAAAAAATAAAAAAAGAGAAGATGAATTATATAGCAGTATTGAGGTTTCCTTACTAGTAACATGTCTGCATAATAGAAATATTTTTAAACCCCCGTTTATGTAAAATATTTCACAATAAAATTTATAGCCTTATTGCCATTTTCATTTGCCTAAAAAAGTTCACAATGGTTGTCAAACTGACTTGTAGATCTGTCACTTAGAACTGTCAAGTCAATGAGAAAATGTCAGTCGGATTGACAGATTTTTTTTATATATATTTTTTTTTTTATTTATTTATTTATGGCTTTCACGCGTTACGTATTTAGCCAGTATCAAGTATAAATGAGTTTTCCCGCGCTTTTTTCTAAGTCTTGTCATCAATGAAACGATGGTGTAGTTCATTTCATTGACTCTACGGAGCCCCTGGCGACAATTCCCACGAATCCACTGGCTTGATCACAGACGCAACGAGGCGAGGCGGTCCACCAGCCCGCTAAGTAAATCTCACTACAGCCGCACCGTGACAGTTTATTTCGGTTATTCCATACATTGTTCATAAACATGGGCATTTATAACACCAAATTACACCGATTTCACATTATAAAGTCCACTAGAAACAATTTACAAAACAATCCAAAACACAAGCCGTGCTCTCCGTCGAAATTCCCGCCAAGAACTCTTTTTTTATATTTTAGCGGATGGTTGCCTTCTTGCGTGGTGTTGCCATAAATTAATATATTTTAACGTGTCAGTTGCAGGTAGTGTTCGGATATTAACTCAAAAATTATTAATATGCGTTCGGATATCGAATAAAAAATCAGTATTTAAATAAATAAATATCTTTTTTTCCCCGTCTTTAAAAAATATTCTGATTAATTCAAGTTGTTGACCAGAGCCGTAGTAATCATATAAAAAACTTTCACATTCTCTTTTTTTTAAATTTAATTTGTACAAATTTCGCCATGATTCTTTCATAAGCAAACAAAGTACACCAGGTGTTAAGAAAAGAGCATCTGGAAACCAGTCAGCTCGAACTGAAAAAGAAAATTGGAATTCTCTAACTCGCCGTGTGCCTGTGGGATTTTGTAGCCGGGTTATCGGGAACAAAATTGAACTGATTGTTCTAGGAATCAGAGGAATTCCCAAAATAATTTACTCAACTCAAAGAAATTTTTACTTTCAAGTAATAAATACTTAAATCTAACTAACTACTAAACAGAACCAATTATATTTTTTATGGGGCTAATTTGGAGGCGTACCAGAGACGCCATTTTTTTAATCTATGCCAAATACATATATATATATATATGATCCAAATAAAGAGCAAATATTTTAAGAGCACCATTATCAGTCGACAATGCACACCCTGGTGTCAGAGTTCTTCGGAACCGCCTCTCGGCCTCTGACGTGGTTCTTTTAACGACTACGTGATAGCAGCCGGGACCAACGGTTCAACGACGGTTTAAGTGGACATAAGCAATATTAGTGCTTAGGCATGTTAAGCAACTACGGGCGCGGTCGTTGAACCGTAAAAGCATAGATCATGTTCTGTGGATAAATGCTTCCATCCAAAGAAGGACTTCTCCTTAGGGAGTTACCATAACGCGAGCGGAGATGCTGGCGAAAACTAGTATACGTTACATAAATAAGCACGTAGTTTGAGAACTTTAATAGAAATAAACTAGATTCTTGAGAAAATACAATAACAAATATTAACTATAGCCGTCTACCATACGTAGCCCACAACATGGGACAGCGCTGCTCCCATAAATATTATCCTTGAGTCAGGAGAGCCCGTGCCGGATCGTTGGCTAAACTCGGCTCAGACACGGTTGCTTGACACTGTAAACTCTTCCATCCACGGCAAACGAGCGGACTGATATACATTCTGGGAGAGAAGAAAAAACACAGTAAAACATTCATTCGTACATATAAAATAATAGCTTTTGCCCGCGGCTCCACCTGCGTTAATGTCGATCCCTCGAGAAAAGTAGAATTTCCCGGAATGAAAATGTCCTTCACCGGGTTGGGTGGGTTACAAAATAGTATTATTAAGTTGTATCTTATAACACAAGCCTCGAACTTACTTTGGGGCTATCTGAATCTGTGTGATTTGTCCATATATATTACTAAAACTAGCTGTTGCCCGCGGCTCCGCCCGCGTTAATGTCGTTCCCTTGGGAACAGTAGAAATGATAAAAATTCCATTCAAACACCTCCCCCTCTGCTTTTTCCTCTTAAGGGGGATTTCGCCCATTTCACCTACACAGATATTTTTTTATTGTAATGGAAAACTTATATACTTATTGTCATATTTCTAAGTATAAAAATAAAAAAAATCCATACAAACTTTACCCCACCTATTTTACCCCTCCTTTATCCATTTTAACTACACAGATCTTTTTAATTGTAATGTAAACATATGTACTTATTTTCATACGTCTAAGTCCAGAAATGAGAAAAATTACATACAACCCCCCCCCCCCCTCTGGTTTTACCCCTTAAGGGGGGAATTTTATACATTTCACCTGCATAGATCTTTTTAATTGTACCCGTGGACTTCTATACCTATTCGCATACTACTAAGTCTAGAAATGAAAAAAAAACCATACTTACTTTAATCCCCTATTTTATCTCTTCAGGCAAAAATTTCGTCGGTTTTACCTACATACATCTTATTAATTGTAATCCAGAACGTCCAGAAATGAGAAAATGTCCATACAAACTTTATCTCCAAATGTTGCCCCTTAAGGAAGGGATTTCATACATTTCACCTACACAGATCTTTTTAATTGTAATCAAGAACTTACATACCTATTTTTATATTCTAAAGTCCAGAAATTAGAAAATTCCATATAAACTCCACCCCCTTAATTTTAAAAATCCTTTCTTAGTGCTCATTTACACCATAAAAAGAATCCCTGTGCCAAATTTCAAGTTTCTGGGAACAGTAGTTTCGGCTGTGCGTTGATATATAAGTATGCGCGTAAGTGTCGATTTCTCAGGAACAGTAGAATTACCCGGAATACATTAGTTCATGACTTTCAATGAAACACCTTAATATTGAATTTCAATTGAATAACTTCTAAAACGGAAAGTTTCATACTAACTTTGCATCCCCGTTATACCCCCTTAAGGGATGATGAGAAAAGAATTTTACTCGTATTTCATGCCTTTCAGTAAAGAATCTTCATGCTGAATTTCATTCGACTAACTTCAAAAATGATAAAGTTTCATACTTAATCTGCACCCCTATTTTACCCCCTTAAGGGATGATTTTTGAGTAAAATATTTAATTCGTGTTTCATACCTTCCAGTAAAGAACCTTCATGCTGAATTTCATTCAAATATCTTCAAAAACGGCAAAGTTTCATACTAACTTTGCAACCCGTTTTACCCCCTTAGGAGATGAATTTCCAAAAATCCTTTTTTGGTGTTTCCCTACATTATAAAAGGAACCTCTGTGCAAAATTTCAAGTTTCTAACCCTTATAGTTTAGGCCCTGCGTTGATATGTCAGTCAGTCAGCTTCTCTTTTTTTATTAGTATGGATTACTATGGATAGTATGGCTAGGTATAATGCTGTCGTATAATGATGATGAATTGACTTTGGATTTTAATTTTCTTATGTCACTTATTATTTTAATTTTTTTTGCTATATATTTGTAGGCAAACTCATGCCTTGAGTTCATTCAAATGACGATAACTTTTTTTTAATGAACCGATTTTGATGAAACAAACTTTAAATGTTTTGCTGAGTTAAAACAAAGCAATTGGTGAAAGTTTGAAGTAAATCGGTTCAGTATTTTCGGAGATAATCGTGATCATACATACAGACAGACAGACAGACAGACAGACAGCCAGCCAAAAAATTCCAAAAAAATTTTTTTGCTTTCTATTATTCCTTTTAAGTGTCCCTCTATCCATTTCAGTCAAAAATTCTAAATGTACAGACAAAATATTTTTACTGTTTTATTATATGTATAGATAGATTAAGGGTTTCTGATGTTATCGCGATTGTTCCGCATTTAAATAAAATGACTTTAATACGGTATTGTCGCGTATATTACATTATTTTTTTTACACCTAACGTTTCGAAAACTTTACACTTTTCATGGTCGCAGATAGACTAAGTTGACATTTGTTTTTGTGTTATAAGAACTATACAAAACTACCGCCTACAATATTTTATTGATAACGTTCCGGATGTACGCAGTTTTGGCTCACGGTGTCTGAAGGTCTTGCAGTTTTGTCATGAGCTTGAGTTAGGTGTAACAATAATGTAATATACGCGATAATACCGTATTAAAGTGATTTTATTTAAATTACTAAAATTATTTATATTATTACCAAAATTGCTGTCTTTTTGTACAGTCCGTTGACATCTATTTCTATGAT
This sequence comes from Elegia similella, assembly GCA_947532085.1. Taxonomy (NCBI): domain Eukaryota; kingdom Metazoa; phylum Arthropoda; class Insecta; order Lepidoptera; family Pyralidae; genus Elegia; species Elegia similella. Next base: position 3,725,844 of record OX383939.1, read on the forward strand.
TTCCTAAAGCTTTCTTGAGCTTCTCATGATTGTCCCAAATTCCAGCACATATCAAACAATAGGTCAATTTGAATCAGCGAACGCCCGCGCGGTAACGGCACATAGGTACATAAACTACAGAGAGTACAAAAGTGGAGTTACACCGACCATGGTCACTGGATGTATGGAGTGGGTGTAACCTTGCTGAAACGTCTGGAGAAAAATGGTATGTTCGCGTTTGTTCCGGATTTTGCATTTTGTAAATATGCGACGCGAAAGTTTGGAAGTAGTTTTATTATAAATGTTAATACGCACGGGTAGAATAATAGACAACGGAGATTTTATAATAAAACCAAGTTGACACGGGCATCTGGCAGCTAGGTGGGTCGACGACATAAAGCAGATTGCTGGTAAGAACTGGATTAGAAGGTTAGAGATAGAGAAGAAGGGTGCAGACAAAAGGAGGCTTATACCCAGCACTGGGTCGTGGAAAGCTGACGGTGATGACACTTTGGCTGACATAATTGACAATTGACAAAACATGCCAGCCAAATATAAAATTTCAAACATTATTTGTATGCGGATACTTACATGGTAAAACATAATAAATTGCAAATTTCAGTTTTATATTAGTATATATTTCTATGATTTCGTGATATCAGGATCGCTAAATTCTTATAGAACTTTATATAACATTTATATACTAGCGACCTGGACCCTGACTTCGCACGGGTGCAATGTATAATTATAAACCTTCCTCTGGATTTACTATACAATACACCGTGAAATTTTGATCGTTCTGAACCCTTAAAGGGATAATTCAGCCCGTTGATATAAACAACTTTTCCTATGTGACTAATGCTGAGAACTCAATTTTCTTTTTAATTTCAACATTGGGCCCAAAATTTCACCATGTATATTAAAAAAAAACACATCAAAAATAACAAAGATCTACGCATATATAGGGGCAAACAGATAGCGGGAAGCGACTTTGTTTTATACTACTCGTATGTAGAGATAGCTATTTTGACTCCTAAAGAACGGATTTCGAATAAACTGGATGGATTTCGATTAAGTTTGTCTCAAAGACTAGCTCCGTGGCGCAGCGGTCAACACGCCAGCCTGCGACACGGAGTGACCGGGTTCCATCCCCGGCCAGGTCAAGATGGAAAATGATCTTTTTCAGATTGGCCTGGGTCTTGGTTGTGTATCTATATATGTATTTGTTATAAAATATAGTATCGTTGGGTTAGTATCCCATAACTCAAGTCTCGAACTTACTTTGGGGCTAGCTCAATCTGTGTGATTTGTCCGTATATAATAAAAAGAAAAAAAAAAACCCAGTATCGTTAGGTGATTACAAAAAGGGATAGCCGTCGGGTTTCCAATTTTTGAAATCATACAACTTATTTCTTTACTTTTTATTTTGTGCGTCCACTCGGCATCACGGGCATCAAATGTTTACCTAATATCATTGTTGCTCTGAACGCAGAGCAACAATGCCTGATTAAATGGCGTGGAGCAGACCTCCCAAATAAATTTATTATAGGCTATTGTTCAATGTATGATTCTATGCAAGAGATATAGTTTTGTGCATATTTAGTCAATTTATAAAATGACGCCTTGTATTTGTCTGCTTGTCATTCAAAATACTAGGTCAGGGGTGTCATCCTTAACTATCTGTCTGTCGGTGGCAGGTATGGCATCGGGTACCTACGCGCGCCAGGTTTCCCGAGCTGCTACTTGCTTGAGTGAGTAGTATCTCAATACATTAATTCTCTTCCTAGATTGGCTAGCTCCATGGTGCAGCGGTCAACACGCTAGCCTGCGACACGAGAGTGTAAATAAATTAATTTCGAGACTTGTGTTATGGGATACTAACTCAACGATACTATATTTTATAACAGATACATATACAGATACACATCCGAGACCCAGGCCAATCTGAAAAAGATCGTTTTCCAATCTTGACCTGGCCGGGGATCGAACACGGGAACCCTCGTGACGCAGGCTGGCGTGTTAACCACTGCGCCACGGAGCTCGCCAAAAATTCGATTGATATTTTTTTATAAATGTTACGATCTCAGATGAAAAAGATCGTATTATTTGGGTGTAACTAAATATCGCATCTGAACAATACTTAATCTTCTTCTTTTCGTGTCGATTGGCTCAAATAACTTAAAATCAAATTTTGTCTCTCCAGTACGTGACGACTCTTATACCACACTCCGTCGCTGAGTATAGGTCGTGTATTGTGCAGCTGGTTGGGCACATTGGGCACGAGAGAAGGTGCAGCATAGTCTGATCGGCTTGACCACACTGACACCGAGCTTCGATTTGATCAATATAACCCCACCTCGCTAAGTTATGCCTACAGCGACCCACCCCTGTTCGAAGGCGGTTGAGACACTTCCACTTGGGCCATGGAGTTTGGTGACCCGGTGGTAGCTCCTCCGATGGAGGAATAAAGTCTGACGGTGGTGCGTGCCGCTTTTCTTATACTTAAATAAATTAATGATTTTTTTTTAAATCTTTAGAATAACGCAACTTCGACAATCTTGTTAAATACCTATTCTTTAAATATATTGTTTATGTTATTGGTTTTAACTTAAAAAATACATAATTTACGTATAATAATTATTATTTCATATTAATATTTTATGTTTTAGTTTTATAATATTGTTCCTTTAGTTATAAATATATATGTAAAAATATGCAGTGTAAATAAAATATTAATTATTTCTTTGACTAGCTCCGTGGCGCAGCGGTCAACACGCCAGCCTGCGACACGTAGTGACCGGGTTCTATCCCCGGCCAGTTCAAGATGGAAAATGATCTTTTTTAGATTGACCTGGGTACTTATATTAATTCTGTGCCTGGGTCTTGGATATTTATCTACATACGTACTATTATAAAATATAGTATCGTTGAGTTAGTATCCCATAACACAAGCTTTGGGGCTAGCTTACTTTGGGGCTAGCTCAATCTGTGTGATTTGTCCGTATATATTAATTTATTTATTTTAAGTTTCAATAGTTTACAAATTATATATACATATTCCTATAAATGAATAAGTATCTTTACACCGCTTTGCAACTGGAACGAATCTTTTGAAGTTATTACTGATAGAATCAGATGCTTAGTGCTTTTTACCTTTTAAGAAAAGTATCAAAAGGTATCAATGCCTCCATTCATTGGGGGCTCCTTGAAGAACCCTTTTTCAGATCTCGGGAGATACATTTAGGTAAAATGCTCTGTATTTTGTTGAAGATATTTATCGAAAATATGTTTGGAAAAATAGTATTTTGGTTTTTTATGGAATAAAGGTTTGTTAAAAATTGAAAAAAAAAATATGTAAAGTCCACTTAAATTAAGCGCAAATATTTTAGAGACTGGCTCTCATAGGTCAAAGAAATTATTTAGTAGCAAATTTTAAGAAATGGATTAAATTAAGAGCAAATATTAAAATACTACAAGTAATTACTACCGAAGTATTTTTTTTATTTGATCAGATTAAGGAGTAAATCTAGAGTAAAAGAATAAAATGACGAATGGCGCTAGTTTCGATCATCTAAGCCCCTTAAGAGGAAATCTTAGGGCCGTATTTCCATACAAGCGTAGTCCTCTGATTCCTCGCCGGATAGTAAATATCAGTAAAGCAATATTTTTTACATAAAAATCTATTTATATATTAGTAGTTCCCTACGTTTAATTTTTTTCCTAATTTAATTATTTAAAGAGATATGAATCTTCAAGAGTGGAAAACAGTGGATAAGACTAGCACAGGGCCGTAGAGAATGTCGTAAAAAAGGGAGGCCTATGCCAGCAGTGGGCTGATGTGAGTTGAAAATTGTAAAAATTTCCGTTGTGTTCAAACATCTATAAAAAAAATTGACGCTATTATATTAGAAAAAGAAAACATAAAAACACAGCCATAACTTATTAAAAAAAATTTCATTCAAAAATAAATTAAATCAGTTAAGTTTTGGAGAAGAAATCCGAGGACTACGAAGCGTTAATTTTGTGTACTTTTCATAGGTTTTTTCGGTCCAGTTGTCTCTATCGCACTCTGCGGTAGGAGGCTTGGTCGTAGTTGCCAGCAATACATTTTACAAATACCTATTTTCCGATTCTCTCGACTGTAGTGATTCCTCTTAAATAAATAGGGCGGCGTGGGAGTAAGACTATGTACATAGGTTACAAAAGTTTTCTTCTTAATAATTGCTTTCACTTCATTTTCTGTTTGCGTAAGTAAAATCACATATTTGCTTTTCAACCCAAACTCAATTGACTCCCATTCAATGACGTGGACAACAGAGATTATTTTGCTCTCTTTTCTCTGTACTAAAAAATCTCTTTCTCTTGAGTACTTGAAATGCAAATTTCAGTATCGTGCAGACACTCACAAATGACAACTTCCCTCTTCTGATTCGCTAAAGGTTTATTTATACTTCTCTATTTCATTCTGGTTTTATGTCCAATTATGGAGCAAGCTATATGACTCTCTTCGGAACTCCTTACCCGAAGACATTAAGGAAGTCTCAAATCGTTTCCTCTTCAAGAAGAAATACCACTTTTTCCTTTCCAAATAATTATTTATCAGATTCATCAATTGTCTTATCAGTTTGTATGTAAATTATTATGTATATTTTTGTTTTTTAAGTTATGTATATATGTATGTTTTGTTTATTCTGATACATTCGTTGCGTAAAAGTTTGCTTTATCTATCCTTAAATATATTTCCGTCTAGTGACACCTATTAATTTTGTTCTGTTTATATTTTCCGAAAGGTTTACCGGGAGATGAAGCTTTTAAGGCTCAATAAAAAAAAACAGGACTTGACTGGGAGAGTGGAGAGTGTAACGTCATTGCTTATGTGTTTAAGATGTGCCTGCCTACTTAAAAATATGATAGTTGGTCTGCGATAATGAATTCATCAAAAATCCTAAACGCGACCCCGTTGCGTATCATTCATAGTAAGTACTCATATGATCTCAATTATACGCGAGGTATCATGGCTCAGTTATAAAATCATATGCACGTAGCCGAGAAACAAAACGTAAAGAAAATAAATTGTGAAATTCTCATACAGCAGAAATAGCATACAAATTGTGTGAGAACCAATCAGTTGGGCTGCAGACGGCGTGATTATAGTAATTTTGAAGGCTGGTGATTGCCTGTTACCCTTTGGCTTGTTGGAGTTCAAATCATACACGAAGCATTTTATAATTTTGCTTGAAAGTCATAAATAACAAAACAAAACAAAAAAGGTTTATTTGTCTTAGGTACGATACACTACAAACAGTAAAATAGATAAGTTGAAATTTAATTAATAAATAAATAAATTAACAGAAATAAATGGGCCGATAGCACCATTATATATATATTATATATTAGCCGTGTGCTATCCCGTAGAGTAGAATAGGACCACGCCATGTCTTCCCGTGGATTGCGTAGAAGGCGAATTAGAAAATATAAGCCAAATAAAGCTTATAAATATCTGTGAGACCTCTCCAACTCGTCTGGCCAGACTGGAAACTGTAGGCTAAGCCCTCTGTCTGATCTGGCCAAGTATGGCTCTAGTAGAACAGAGAGGGTCATGCTCCTGCAGTGGAGACTAAAAAAGACTTGATGATGATGACGATAGCACCAGAACCAAACTAGGTCGACCCTGTATTTTGGAGGGCTGCCGTCCGTCAAGCCTGCTACTCCTTTTATCCGTTACATATTTGTACGTAGGCAAGGTAGGTACCTTAAATTCTAGGTGATATAAAATAGGATCGCTTAGTTCTCAAACTAGTTTGACTGTTTTCTTTGGACTAAGTTACAATGTTATATACATGGATAAAACTAAAGCAAAGTTTATCAAGGCGAAAATAGTTTTTTGTAGTCGAGCCAGTAAGGACTGCGCCCGTGGTTGCTTAACATGCGAAATCGGTGATAATGACTATTATATAGAGGCATAGAAGCCCGATAGCCCTATCGGGCTTCTCAATTGAGGCATTTAGAGTAAGAGAGTAAGTGGCTTATTCATTGAATTAGAAAAACTATGGAAGCAGCATTGCGCTAAAAACTGGCACAACGCAAAGTAGATCAAAGCGGAAAGGCTTATAAAGTATATTTTTTCGCGAACTAGTCTGCCGCGCGCTCCGTGGCGGAAAGACGCGTCGATAAAAGAATTAAACGACATATTTTTTTTTAATATCGGCGAAATCTTAACGAATTACAAAAAAATGGTGCAGGAAACGCAAATGAAAGATGAAAAAGTGACACTGGAGTAACTTATCATAGCGCGCGAGGCGAGCTGCTAGCATACCTACTTCGCTATATTAACACCATAGCGTTCATAGATATGTTGACACCACCCCGTGACCTTGACACGGCCAATCGCAAACTAGAGCTTCGTCTATGAGTCCGTAAGTTTTTCATTGTGATTTGAGTTAAGTTTGTTTGCGGGACTGATATTGAATCGTTCGTTGTATGAGAGTTACGCTTTCTTAACTTTTTTTTAATTCAATGGGCTCATTGTTTGTCTCCACATTGGCATAACTGAACATCATCAGTATTGACCAGAAAGCCCCATAGAATCAAGTTTTCTTACTACCTACCTGTGTTCTGAGTTCATTCCGACTTTTCCAGGTGAGCCATGGTTGCTTGTGACCAGGGGGAAGCTCCTAAGAAGGTGGTAGAAAATTAGGTGGCGATAGGCAATTCTTTTTTCAAAGAGACCTAATTATATTAGGTATTAAGCAGATGTGTTACCTGCATCTCTATTTTTCTTATAGGGGCGGATAAAACGCCAAAACAAAATATATTACACGCCCTGACATTTGATTTACTCCAACTATAAGTTGTTACTTGTAACGTACGTGCAGCGAGTCTAAAAATAACGAGGGCACAGATATGAAGCTCGTGTTGGTTTTGTTTTTAAACAACTACTCAATGAAAGGAGTGTTATGTTTTTGGGGATTAGGTACGAATGTGTTTTTATTTTAGCATAACTTTTCCATGTTTTCTTCTTCTTCTTTTCGTGTCGATTGGCTCAAATAACTTAAATTAAAATCAAATTTTGTATCTCCAGTACGTGGCGACTCTTATACCACACTCCGTCGCTGAGTATAGGTCGTGTATTGTGCAGCTGGTTGGGCACATTGGGCACGAGAGAAGGTGCAGCATAGTCTGAACGACTTGACCACACTGACACCGAGCTTCGGTTTGATCAATATAACCCCACCTCGCTAAGTTATGCCTTTGTCCATGTTTTAAGACGGTACTGCAGGAAATTGTGAAAATTTACGTGTTTTTAAATCACTAGTACTATGCGCTAAATTAATTAAATACATCAAAAGTATTCGTATAATCTCCTTGATCAATCCTTGAACAAGATCGCCCCCTTGTTAGAATTTGAAGCAGATACATATGAAATTTAAAAATTATATATAATGTCTAAAAGCATTTTTCTTCGAAAACTTTGTATTTTTTACGTCTAAAACTATAATTCTCACATGGCAGTATTTATATGTACGTCTCGGAGGTCGCCCCCTTTCTTATTTTTTTTATAAAGATATAAATATGAAAATATTAAGACCTTTCATCTTTTTTCCTAATCGCCTAATGGTTCTGCGCAGCCTAATGGCTTGCGCAGTAGCGACGTTTTTCTTTCGCGCGGTACCCGCTTAATTACATGATTCTGATTCCGTAATTTCAATATAGCCAGGCCAGTCTCACTCCCCGTGTCAGTATCGAAAACATACAACACGCGGCGACCACTTTGAAGCGGTAAAACCGGACAAATCCGGTAGGAACAACGCGAGCTTGGTCACATGTGTTCACTGACTTCAATGAATTATGAATCGTTTGTTCAGATATATAAGAATGGAATTAGCTTGCAATGGATTCTGTAGGTATCTAAATAAAAAGGAGCTGCGTTCTGACGCGAGCAAAATGACACCGTATCGCTAACTACATTGAGTTGATATTTCTTTGAATATTTTTGCAGAGTGAGACTTCTGTACGTAAGTACTAGTACTTATTCTGTGATATAGCTCATAGGTTTAAAATTACGCTATCCTGCGGGAATTGTACTTTTTCCGGGATGAAAGGTAGCCTATGTGCTAATCGAAGTAATAACCTATATGTGTGCAAAATTTCGTCAAAATCCGTTCAGCCGTTTTGGCGTGATTCATTCATTCATTTCGTGTAGGCGCCACGGTTAGTCCATGCACACCCTGGTGTCAGAGTTCTTCGGAACCACCTCTTGGCCTCTGACGTGGTTCCTTTAACGACTTCCAGATGGCAGCCGGGACCAACGGCTTAACGTGTCTTCCGAAGCACGGAATCATCTTTATTATCAGACAATCAGGTGATTCAAGCCTGCAATGTCCTAACCAAACTGGAAACAACTAAACAAAGTATGCTTCCCGTGGGAATCGAACCCACGACCCCCGGGTCTACAGGCAAACGCCTACCACGGAGGTAGTATTGGTGTGATTGATAAAATACAATACATACTCACAAACTTTCAGGTTCATAATATTAGTAAGAACACTATTAGTAGTCAAACCCATCCAAATACTGACCACGCTGGACGTTGCTCGCCATCTGTAACCTCGGCATTGTCGGCGATAAGTACTAACAAAGAAACGCCCTCACGCGTGAACTCCTGAGGGAAATCAGGCGCCGCGGACGCACATTTGTTTTATTGCACCTACTTTATTCCTGTACGTGTTAACTGCCCTTTGCGATAGTTGAGGTGTGTCCAGTTCAGAGCCAATAAAACAGGATTTTTATACAAATGCCTGTAATAGGAGTGTTTTTTCGTTGGTTAATTAGCTCTCTTTTTAGGGTTCCGTACCCAAAGGGTAGAAACGGGATTCTATATTACTCTTTCTCCATTGTCTACCTGTCTGTCATCAGGCTGTATCTCATGAACCATGACAGCTAGACAGTTAAAATATTTACAGGTGATGTATTTCTGTTGCCGCTATAACAACAAATACTAATCAATGAATAAAATAAATACTTAAGGGTCCGTACTACCTCACACTGCTTTGCATGATTGACTGTTATATCAATAATAATTAAATACTCAAGTTGAAATAAAAATGCAGCAAAGTTCAGGACTAACTCTGGTAACTATATGACTCAAAAACACGATTGCGTTAAATTTTCTCGATAGAAAAAAATTGCAAAGTTGCCTCCAAATCACGTCTTATTTACTCGGTATATAGCATTATTCACCAAATACATTAAAATTAACCTTGAAACTTTTAATTATTATTGCATTACAGATAAGGCAGCCATCATATGTTTTTCTTTTTCGAATAACTCTTGAATATTCCTAAAAAACGAAAATATCCAAAGTAGCCAACGCGTTTAGACTATCCGCGTTTGTATCGCCACGCCGCCTGGCATATGTCGGCTCTTAAGGGGGCTCCCATACAACAAACGTGATTTTTATCGTACGGAAATCTTCGTGCGCGAGTCCCTCTCGTACTTGGGCAATTTTTTTGGAACCATTGTTTGAATTATATATTATTCTAGCACCTCATCACTCTTTTGATTCAGTTTTCTACCTAATGTCCACCAAAACGCTAAACGTGGCTTTTAGGTCTTAAAGACATGCCGGCCTATTTGCTAACTCAGTGTACAACGTTTTGATAGTCATTTCAAAGTACATTACGTTTTGTATATCTTTAATAAATATAGTCAATCATAGGAAACCCGCAATGTATTTTGAAGTGACTATCAAAACGTTGGTCACTGAGTTAGCAAATAGGCCGGCAGAGCCAATAAAACATGATTTTTTAACGAATGCCTGTAAAAGGAGTGTATTTTCGTAGGTAAATTGGCCCTATTTTTATCGATTTCAAAAAAGGGGAGGTTATCAAATCGGTTGTATGGTTTTTTAAATGTTTGTAACCTCATAAATCCGTCATTTTTAAATCGATTTGAAAAAATCTTATTATATTTGAAAGGTCTTCCATGCTGGTCTGGGAGGAAAAAAAACGTAGAATGTACCAGCTGCTTCTCTTCCTGCGCAGATCGTAAATACCGATTGAATATACATACATAGTATCACGTCTTTTTCTCTTGCGGGGTAGACAGAGCCTAGGTCTATAAGATCTGAAGGCCACGTTTAGCATGTTGGTGGGCGTTAGGTGAAAACGAAATCAAAATAGCGATGGGTTGTTAGCCGCATCGCCTTTAACATGATTCCTCAAATTTTAACCATTCCCTCGACCGGTTTTTACGATCTTCGCGGGAAATTAACCAGCTTATATTCTTCGTTCTGAAAAATATTGTTTTAATATAATCCGAAAATATTTGTTAAATCTTAAATAAGATATTTTTCGTGAATACTGAATTTATTTTCTCATAATATGGCGGATACATAGTTGTGAACTTGTGAATAAACCTATGGCGCCATCTATGTGAGGGGCCTGAAACAAATCATATGAAATAGTCGTTGGAACCTCATGGTTATAGTAATAATAAAGTAAAACACAAAATGGAGTTTCACAGCAAGGACAATACAAAGGTCTTGTCAAATGTCCATGTTGCGCCGTCACCGGTCGGTGTTGGAAACTCTACCCTTGAAGTTGTAGACCAATATGTCTGGGACTGTCAATATACCTGGGACAGTTGATCCAGGCAGGTCACTCAAAGAGCAATGGAGAGAGCTATGCTCGGTGTTTCTCTGCGAGACCGAATCAGAAACGAGGAGATTCGTAGAAGAACGAAAGTTATCGACATAGCTCTTTGAAATGGCAGTGGGCGGTGCACATAGCGCGTAGAACCGATGGCCGATGGGGCAAAAAGGTTCTCGAATGGTGACCACGTACCGGCAAGCAAAGCGTCGGACACCCACCTACCAGGTGGTTGGACGACCGGGCCAAGGTCGCAGGGAAACGCTGGATCCAGGCCGCTTCCAACCGGTCATTTTGGAAATCTTTGGGAGAGGCCTATGATGATGATGATGAAAACACAAAATGCGTATATTAATGTAGTTTTATTTTAAATAAATATAACCAATAACATTTATTACATCACAGGAGTAGGGTATCATAAAACACAAAGTTCTTAGCATACCGCACGTTAGGCAGACCACAGACAAATGTAAAAAACGGTAATCGCGACGTCTGTGGACCGCCTTAAGTATGGCCAGGAGGCAAGAAAATATTTTACGTGATTAAAATATTTAATAGTGGTATGATCCCTGATGATGGTTGCATTGATGAACGACCACGAACAACTTTTTTTAAGAATCATAGTGAAATAAGATTACACAGTCTAAATAGGTACCTTCGACATTTCCGTAAAGGGGTGACTCAGCCCTTCAATATGAACAACTTTTCCTATTAGACCAATGCTGGAAACTTGATAAATCCACCATTTTATACAAATGTGTTCAGACGCCGGCAATTTGTATAAGTGTTGATTTTTTTCCTGAATTTGTCCCCAAGGAAAAGGTACTTATTTTGAAGAGCTAGGTCATGTCTTCAAGGGTATACATGTAGTATAGGATTTTCAACTTCTAGTTTTACTACCTCCACGGTCGTGTCAAACGCGGCGAGTGCGTTCATTTGTATCGAATAAGCGATGATATCGCCGTGTGGAGATTACTTCAAAACGTGACTATGTACATTTAGAATATCGCCGCGATATACTTGTCCGTGGTGGTGACGCCTTAGCTATATTATATATCCAGGAAAAACATATAAAGTTTGAACCATTCTCTGCACAAAATAAAGATACATTTTCTGAGACAATGTCATTGTGATAAATGGGGATTTATTTTGGTTGGATAATGATTTTAACCAGGTAGCTAAAGTTAATGATAAGGTTTTGTTTGAAAAATAAATAAAACAATACAAGGTTTCTTTTCCCACTGGCCACTCTTAACCGTGCGCATATGCCCTAAATTCAATTGACATTCCTTAAATATAAATAAGTGTACTACTAAAATATAATTTCATTAAATTATAAAAGTGTTAAAAACCTCTTTCCAAATTCTTGCGACAGGAAGCGTTTAGGCCTAAATTGTGCGTGAACTTATGCAAGTAAATTTAAATTAAAGCTTTTTATAGGCCATTTAAGGGATTAGGCGTTTAACTTGGTTGTTCAAAAGATTGTCCATACAAAGCTGTCGGAGAGTGGATAGCGATTTATATTAATCTCTTTTTAAATTTGTATAATTAAAATAAAACTGTTTCTTAGTAATACAAATCGGGAAAATATCTAACTGCAAAACAAAGGCTAAAGTTTTAAAATAGATGCAATTTATATGACGATAATTTTTCTTGTTCTTTGCCTTATATACCTCTGTTGTTTAAAAGGTCAGCACAGTATATCAGTTCTCTCCACTTTACTCTATCGCCTACAAGAAGATTTTACTCTGTTGAGAACATACCTACATACAACAAAGTGAAGACAACGTTTTTGACCTTGAAGAAGCCTCGTATGTCCTCTGTCTCTGTCCGTACCGTTTGCAAGAAAGAGAAAGAAAATGTTTCTGTGTCTTTCATATACAAAGTACGGAAAGAGACAAAGGTCATACGGGTCGTCTTCAAGGTCAAAAACGTTGTCGTCACTTTGTTGTATGAAGGATAGATCTCCATAGGGAATAATCTCCATGATCGCCTAACTTTTGTCTTTACTGCGCGCTCTTCTTGATTAAGGGACGACGGTAACAGTTTTAAGAAATGATTCGCGGTAACGTAATTTTTGAAAACAGTAGTTTTACGAAACATCATTTTACATAAAAAGTAAATAATGATAAAAATTTACAACTTAACCGGTTTATTTATTATACTTTTTAAAACACAATAATTTACGAGTTCATTTACTAAGAAATCACCTAATTGGACAAACTTTTGAACAAATTTTGAATGATTCTAATATATAAAAATCATCAAAATAGTGAGGTTTTAAATTTTATTTTTGTTTTTATTTGAATACAAATACTTGAATCTGTCAGATACACATTAAATACCAAACTAAGATTAATTCTGTATAAATTATAAATAATAAACTAAATATTCACAAGTTGTCAGTAAAATACAAACGGACTAAGACTATACGTACAATTACGATCAGATATATTTGCTTTCGAATGTTTTTGTGAACGCTTCTTAGCAGTTAATTTATTTCCATTTATTCAGTTTTATTCATTAATAATTGTAGATAGATTAAAAACTGATGGTTTTTTGTCATAGCGTAAAACAAGACTTTAATAAAATATAAAAAAACACGAATGCCATGCCGGAAAAATAATACCCGTATATATCGTTATACTTAACGTTTTATGTATTCTGACGATACCACAATACGTCCAAATTCGTTAAAGCGTTGAAAAGTTATGATGGAATAAAGAAACTTAGGTACATATATGAACTCGAATGAAAAAATTAAAAAAAAAAGCAATTCGCTCCTTTTTGGCAGTGATGTAGAAAATATTTGGTAATTTTATATATTTACTTAATCCACAATTGAAATTCTTTTTAAAGGGTATTAGTTTCAGACAAGCAAATAATCTTCAAAAAATAATCTTTACCTTTTAATTATTTTTTCATTTCTTCTTGTTAAGCCCGAACTATGGCTTTTTTGTTATAAACTGAATACTGGCTATGTTGCATATTCAAGATTTAAAACATGAATAAAAAATAAATAATAAGATGATAAAAAACTATGAAAGCATTTAACCTGTGGGTTACCTTCCAGTCAATCCAATTATCGCAAAATTGGTATGTAATGTAACCTCTTAAGACCCTATTTATGACATAGTTCCCTAGAGATCCGGATTACATAAGGTCAATTTACATTAAATGCAAATATTATAAGGGTTGGCAACCATAAGCTAGAAAAATGCTTTAAAAGCAAAACAAAGAAAATCGACACGCAAGTTTTCGAGATCTAAATGTTTTGAAAAACAGACGAAAAAAACAACCTGTGTACAAAAAGTCACTGAAGTCGACAATCAAAACAGCAGATTTATCGACGTGAATAAAAAAAATTGTATGAAAAAGCTAAAACAAAAACTAACGGATTTCTTTTTGCTACTATAGCATTTCTTTGACCTATGGATACCAGCCCTTAAAATATATGTGCTTCATTTATATGGACCAGTTGATGCAGTTTTCGAGGAATCTTTGTCATAAACTTTTTAACAGTTATACTTGTCATGATCTTTGTGATGTAGCGTCCGCAAAAACATCCCAAAGCGTCTACTCATTACCAAATCTAAAGATATGCATAACTAGAAACAGGTTAATAGATCGATCTACAACTAAATACACTTTTTACAATCCGTATTACGATCAAGCGAAACTCTAAGTCGTTTTAAATAGGTATTTAGTATTATCTAAACGATATACTTTTGTTTTAAAAAATGTATTTTATTTTATACGTTTGAAAAAAAAAAAGAAGTATACCTATTATGACGTGCTAAAATTAAAATGTTTTAGCTGCTAAGTGTCTCGCTAGGTGATGATCTAGTAGATTAAAGACAGAGAGAGACAGCACGCGTTCGCCCCATTATTATTATTAAATATGTTTCTCTAGCTTTTATTTTAAATTTTTTGAATAATCGTGCGATAGAAGGCACCAGTCTTGTTCTGGAGGGCTATTTCTGAAACGTCGCGTCACTAAAACGCAAGACGTAGGTATATGGTCTACAAATTCAAGTCTTCCAAGTCACGAAATACCATTATGCCCTATTTTCTAAAGGTTGCTTGAGCTGTAGTGGAGCTAACCTTTAGTTTAAAACATTTTAGATTTTTCTCGTTTAACACAGAATATACTTAAAACGTTTCTTTACTTATAGACTTGAATATGTTTATGAATTTAGCGTTAAACGATAGATGAGTGGTTTAAACTGCAATCGTCAATGAACAATTCAAAACTGAGGCGTTTAAGAATCGCTCCAATTACAAGTTTGACGAGTCACGCGTTTAAAAGGTGGTTAAAACTTTGGTTGACAGTCGACCTAGGAAAAAAATTATACGAGTAGGAGAAGTTGATTCGCAAGTACTATTTTTTTTTAATTATTCTATTTCTTACAACTTTTACATGTTTCTTTCTTTCTCTGAAAGGTTATTCTGTTGCTACTATTGCGGCAGAATCGCCTATAAATCTAGCTAGAGTTGTTTACTCCGATGGCTCGATTGTTGTAAACTGTGCCGGTTTGATTTATTCGATTGTCCGTAACTGTACTGTCGGCCGTAAATACTTTTGACAGCTCAATTGCGTGTGATTACGTTGTATTTTTGAGATATGTTAATTTATTGATTGTAAAATGGCAATGTGGAGAGTTTCATTGTATGCAATGATTTGTCGATGCAGCGTTTACCACGAATTTCGGGATGAAATTGACATTCGACTTAGCTTTAAAGGGGTTAACTCAGCCCGTTTAATAAATTTTTATATAGGACCAATGCTGGAAATTCGAAATAATTTTCGACATTCCCAGACAGTGTTCAGCCAATCTGTTTTTTTTTTCAAATTACCTATTTATCAGCCGTTGGTAGTATAGGTAAAGTTGTCCATATTCACAGGCTAGGTCACCCCTTCAAGGCTATAGATACCAAGGCATAATATACAACCAGTAAGTAGACGTACTGTTGAAACACAGTTCCATCGAAGTGGTGTTTTGTGTTTCATCAAAAAAAAATTAAGATATTATTTATTTGAAAGTTTGTAAGCTGAATATTTTCTTCAAATACATTTCTTTTACGATATATTTAATATACTCGTATTTGTTATTTCGTCATCAGAAATATTTATCTATTTGTCTTATAACAAAATGAGAATAAAACTTCGTGTGCCTTTTAGTCGAATTTCTTATTTCCCTTCTATTCCCTCTTTATTTCATACCAAACCAAGATTGGTCAAAATACATAAACAATTCTTGTAAAATTGAAAGGTTGCCTATGTTTAAAATACATTCTTTAAAACAAAAGAAGCTTACAGTTAATTATTAAAACTTAGTAAAGCTAGTAATACTGTACATACTTTCAGTTAGGCAACATATCTGTAATGGCTTGATGATGAGAAAAGAAGTCTGGTCTGTACAGATTATAATATTATGACACGAGAAGCGGTACTTTGGCAAGATACGAACGAAATTGAGAAAGAGTTTAACAATACTTTACATGAGTTAACTAAAGCTGATATCCAGGCATGGATTTAAGAATAATTAGGATAAGCCCCTAACGAACATAAACTGTGACGCAAATAATAATTCATGCAAACGTGTCGCGATACAAGCTCACGCACACATCGACAGTAAATAAAGATGTAATTTTCCGTTATTCGAAATTCAAATTCAAGGAAATGTAATGTTTTCGTAAAAAGTAAAATTCATCGTTTGTCAGTGCCCAGTTGATATTCGTAGGTTCATGTATCCAGCCAGTGTTAGAAGAACTGTTGTATATTATTATAAGCATGCTTAAAGATTTAAAGTTCCTACAAAGTTTTTATATTAAAGTACTTTTCGGGGAAGTGCTGTGCCTTTTTTTAATTTTTATCTTTTGTATCTCTGACATTCGTATAAAGCATGGCTTTACGCGAGGGAGAAAGAAAATAAAAACGCGGACGAAAGTAAGCATATGGTTCAAACCGTTATTCACCCTGAACAAACTAATATCTTCACTTAAATTGTTCATAAATTAAGGATAAATTATATCCCTAATCTAGTTGAAATGTTGGTTTGCCTCAACTTTAATTAACTCATCAGTTACAGTCATCTCAATTTCGGCTTAGTAGAAAATCTATTAGCTAATTATAAATAACACATAACCCTTATCAAGTTTACATTAAATGAGGTACGAAAAACCGTTGTGACTATGTTTTGTGGTGATGAAAATCTACGATACGCTAAATCTAACTTTATCATCAACACCATCGTCAACCACAGAAACAAACTCATCACCTTCATTGATGACATCACAAGACCTTCAAAATTGTACTTAAAACAATATTAACATGCGCATTTTCAATATAAAATAACAATTATACAAAAATGCATGAAATGGAACGAAATATCATTAGTCTTATACAATTAATCTATTCAAATAAATAATCTTATTAATGTACAATTGTAACGAAATCCTAGGAAGAGAAAGGTTCTCTCGAATTTTTGGCATAAAAAAGTCGTCGAAAAATCGTAAATCGAATTGGATATACTATAATTGTAACATTACTTCATCTATCTGACTATTAATGAGATTTATTATAGACAGCACGTATATT
This sequence comes from Elegia similella, assembly GCA_947532085.1. Lineage (NCBI taxonomy): Eukaryota > Metazoa > Arthropoda > Insecta > Lepidoptera > Pyralidae > Elegia > Elegia similella. The sequence goes on from OX383939.1 coordinate 3,743,073, forward strand.
GGCAGTAACAGTAACACAACTACATTCAATTCACATTCTGCACGGAACAAAGACGGAATCTTACCGAACAACAAGAACACGTGGCCGCGGCCGTGGCTGTATGACAGCGATTTCTTTGCCTGACGTATTTTTAATCAGTGTAAAAAAGCGCGGGTTTTCGTGATCTAGTGGCAGTTGATGGCGCGCCGTTGTAAGCGTCGGATGCGGCGGTGCCAATCGTCACGCCACTCCAGCATGAGGGTCCGGTCGCCCACCGTGAGCCCCGACAGGCCCGAGGAAGACCCCTCCTTTTCCACTCCTAGGATTAGGTAAGACCTGGGAAAAATAAAATGTTTTTACTGAATGTTACTAAGGGTAACTAGTGATCGGTCATACGGCTTACGTTCTTGAGCAGTAGACCCAACTACCTAATGATCTATACTCTGCATTCGAGAGTGGTGATAGAGTTGAGAGTCATATACTGGAGAGACAAAATTTAATCCCTTGAGCCATCGACACGAAAAGGAAAAAAAGAGAATGACATAGGTTTACATCATCCTAATCCTAACTAATATTATAAATGCGAAAGTGAGTTTGTTTGTATGTTTGTTTGTTTGTTACGCTTTCACGCCGTAACTACTGAACCGATCATCATGAAATTTTGCAGTTCTCTAGAGTACGGAGAAGGACATAGGCTACCTACCTTTTATCCCGGGAAAAAGTACTATTCCCGAGGGATCGACATTGACGCGGGCGGAGCCGCGGGCGAAAGCTAGTTATATATATATTACATTAGTCATCACCATCATCATCATCAAGTCTTTTTAGTCTCCACTGCAGGAGCATGACTCTCTTTGTAGTACAGGACCCATACTTAGCCAGAGCAGACAGAGGATTTGGCCTACACTCTCCTCGCTGACCAGACAGCTGGCGGAGGAAATGGGGGAAGGATGGGCCTCCGGCTCTCTCACTGACCGAACGAAGCATAGAAGCGGTAAAGCTCTTCAATCGTAGATTATCTGTGAGTGTGCGGTACTTCCCCGGACGAGCCGGCCCATTCATGGCTCTATCACAGCTAAAATTCCGACGAAAATACTAAAAACCTAGAGGGACTCACTTGTTGATCTTGAGCTTAGGGCACTTGCAGGCGAGGTCCGCGGCGCGCACGTAGAGGGCGGTGCCGCCGCGGCGCAGACGACTCCTGGGAGCGCGTTTGTAGACCGCCTGCACGCTCAGCGACAGCCGCACCCAGCCGCTCGCTGCGCCGGCGCTCGCTTCGCGACCCACTAGCTTGCCCATTATGACTGTGGACAAAACGTTTTCTTGTTATTAAAATATTTATTCAGAAAATAGGCCTTATCAGGCACTTTTTAAAGTCAATTCACATTTTAAATTATATTAAAATTATTTTTATTATTAATTATTAATAATTATTAATTATTGTTTATATGCTACAAACTACTCGTACTAGCGTTTCGGAACCGACAACTGCAAAAAAAGACGCCGGAAGAAATATTACTTACTTCTGCTTCTCCTATCATGTGTGTTATTAGCACTAGTGTCAGGTTCTAGGCATCTGATTTACCTATCGACTACCAACACATGATGCCAATCGCGACCAACAGTTTAAAGTGCCTTTTTTATAATATAGGACGGCAAACGAGCAACCGAGTCACCTGATGGTAAGTGATCACCACAGGAGCGTTGCTTGCCTTTCAATGAGTTGGGAGGGAGTAAATGCAAGCCTACGTTTGAATTTATATGAAATCTTACACACGAGCAATTCTTGTATATTTACATATAAATTTATTTCTATGATCTCCGAAACGGCTCTAACGATTTCGCTGAACTATTGTTTTAAGACTAGTTTAAAAAAATTGTCACCTCAACACCACCATATTACAATAAATAGTAATAACCGAGCGAAGCTCGGTCGCCCAGGTACTTTTTAATAATATGAACTTAATTTAATTTATCACAATACATTGGAAGACATCTTTTTAGGCATTACCAGAAAATATTCCAATTGTTGTTTTTGTTTTTCGTGTGTGTGTGCCAACAATGATGTACAAATTTTTACAAAGACCGAAATGGCTTGAGTGCATTAGAGAAGGCTTTTATCCTGTAGTGGATAACGCAGAAAAAAAAAGAACTAGGCTCCTTCTGGTTTTTTTTTGTGTGTTATAAAAAAAGAAAAGATGAGGAAAAGATGTAAACTCACCGTAGTCTCGGCTGCAGAACTTGTTGAGGTTTAGAGTGCGTGCGCCGGCGCGGCACCGTCCGCACTGATCCGCTGCTGACAGAGAAATGTTACGTGAACGCACAAAATAAATAAAAAAATAAAAAAAAATAAAAACCAAAGGTGCCAAAGGTGATTATTTAGATTAATTGATTATTGATTGCTAGAAATTAGTAAAAGAAGAAACAAACAAACACCTACTTACTTATTTTATTTTTACCCCGGCCCTCCCGGTATTGTAACGTTGCAGCATGCCACCTGCATGCTGCATCTCATCCAACCTCATTTCTCTCATCCTGTCCATTTTTCATTCCTTATTTAAATTCAAATTTCATTTTTAATTCAAATTTCATTCCATTTTTAGATTACTTTCTCTCTCTCTCATCACTCATGAGTCAGTCTTCGATCATTCTTCAGTCTGCTACCACCTTTCAATCTGTTAACATCTTTCAGTCTACTAACATCTTTGAGTCTTCTACCATATCTTGGAGCATAAGTCTCTGTTGTAATTTATCGAAGTTGTAAAGCAAATATTATAATAAAGTTATTAGCTGTGTTCTGTGTGTTCGTCTTGTGCTCTCCCTTCCTATTTATGTGAGAACTCGGCTAGAGCGTCGGGACGGTCGAGCCTTCACACAACAACTTGGACTTTTTTTGTTAACTATACTCGTAACAAACAATTTTTGACGTGATAACGTCTTATAAATCGATGAACGCCCGGTGTACGCACGAAAAAGTGTCACGTTCCGCGTGCAAACGAGAGCGCGAATCAAGCGATAGAGAGGCCCGATCAGCCTAAGCGTTCGCCTTGTGACGCATCTATCTCTCTTTCACAGTTATCATGTAAAATTATCTACCATTAACAGACTTTACAAATAACCAATTTTTTTAAAAGAATTAATCAATCAATTTTTATTATTGAATCAATTTAAATTTAAGAAAATTCTTCTTCTTGGTGTTGTATAACTTAATATCTCATAATGGTGAAATAAAATAGTTTCCCTTTACTTACTTCTTAAATAATCTGAAATTACTATTTAAAAAGTTACTATTCCAATTCTACTTCTATATTAGTCGCGTAACAGTAAAAAAGGAATAAACGATTGATACTATTATTTCTTAAAAAATATTGTGAATAATGAAAAAAGAAAAACTATGCATCTTGGAAAAAGGTACAACTATATTTTTATATAAGTGTTTTATTTGCAATTACAATGCTATTTAAATATACTCTTATTAAATTTTGAAATAAAGTATGGTCATCACCGTAGGTGACACGGTCAATCGACCATGACTCTGGTGTCAGAGTTCTTCGGAACCGCCTCTCGGCCTCTGACGCAACCATCCTTTAACGACTACCAGATTGCAGCTGGGACCAAAAGTAAAGTAAAAAAAAAAGTATGGTGAAAACATCTTATACGGACGGGGCTTGAAGCAGTATCCTAGGTCTATGTACGACCTACGCTCTACCAACTGAGCTACCGCATGATGAATCATCATCAGCTCGCTGGTTCAAGCCCCGGCCGCATGAAATTTTTTCACCACATTCTATTTCTTAATTCTTTTTCTTCTTTTCGAGTCTTAATGTCTTTATAATTACGACAATTTTGACCAGTATGTGGCCATGGCTACTGCCCTGACGTTTGCCTCATTTCTTAATTTAATAAGAGGTACAGCTATGTCTACTAGAAAAATAAGGTATATTATAAACTAAATAGGTATAACGAAACTGATTTACCTCTTTATCAGCACTGACGAAAACAAAAAACAAAAGGTATGAGTTTACAATGGACATGATTTGAACAAGCTGAAACTAAACTAAGAAGAATCTCAAAATACCAGTCAATGTTGTCTTTGAAATCCTTTTTAAACTGAAAACATCGAATACTTAATAAGTAATTGAAGGTCTGTACCAAAAATAATGCTTGGCCAAAAGAGTAATTTATTTTTTTAGATTTTAAAATTGTTATAATATGTATCTAAAAAATTATATTTTGTAATAAAAAAATATATTTTATATTTTTATTATGAATTTTTATTTTTATTTATAAAAAATATATTTTATAATATAAATCTATATTTTATAATATAAATTTATATTTTATAATAAAATTTTATAATGTAAATCTATATTTTATTATTTAAACTTTAATAATATTTTATAATTAAGGTCATACATGAATTTTGGGTCCAATGTCATTGGCCTAAAACGGCAAATAGGTATGCTAAGAAAATCTTCACGTTGTCACTTTACAAAAAATAATTCACTATAGAGTTAGAAAGGTTATCTAGGGTATCTCATACATACATTCATATTATCACGTTTTTATCTCTTACGGGGTAGACAGAGCCTAAGGTCATAAGACCGAAAGGCCACGTTTAGCGTGTTTGTGGGCGTAAAGGTGGAAAACTGAATCAAAAATAGTGCCTATTGCCTATTGTCACAATTATTTAGATTTTCGCCCATTCCCTTTACCGGCTTCTACGAAAAGCAGCTGGCACATTCTACATTTTTTCTTTTCTTCCAGACTAGCATAGAAGATATCTGCGTTTCCTTTATTTTTTAAAAGGGGTCAGCACTGGGCCCCCAAAAAAATCATGTATGGCCCCCATATTTTACAATAAAAAACGTGACGACTCGCATTCGGCCGGTATTTTATCTACTATTTTTTACTAATATTTGGCCAAAGTCTAGATACTTAGATACTACAAATTAATTCACAACAGACAGAATGATAAAATAAATAGTTAATTTACGTTTATTGTGAATTATATGATAGTTTTAATACGATAATGTGCAAATTAATAGTACAACATAATGACTGTCAGTACATCGTTTTGAAGTGAAGTGAACTTTAGAGGTAGGTACTCACAATCACTGATCACGACAGCTCGTCCAAGATACATATACCAATACCAAAACAGGTGTATACAAGTTTAAGTTTATAAAAAAGTAGCTGTTGCCCGCGACTTCGTCCGCGGCATTTTCTGTTATTATGATTAATTAGGTTTTTTCTTAATATAGATGAATAATTTTCCCCCGTTTTCAAAACATTTTTTATTGATTCTTCGCTCCTATTAGTCGTAGCGTGATGTTTTATAGCCTATAGCCTCAAATAAAATTTCCAATTTGATCCAGTAGTTTCTAAGATTAGCGAGTTTAAACAAACAAACAAAGTCAGTTAGCTTTATAATATAAGTAAAGTATATAGATTATATTTCTACCCAACCGACCAAGAACCAGAATGTTTTACGTAAATATATCTGTTTCTTTGTCACTTAATTTAGCTTAAATGGCTTGATCATTTTCGAAGTGGGCGCTGTCATTCGATCTTGTGTTCTTTCCCGAAGTGTCGTAGACTATGTGACGTCAGCAGAAATATCAATATACTTCCCGAAATAAGACTGAAAATGTCATACATGTGTTTTGATTGCAATATACGAGTACAGTTACTGTTTTTAGAACATTATTTCATGTTTTTTCTGAAAACGAGTGAGTTTTTGAAAGTAAAAATTGAAAGTAAATAAAACATATTTTTTCGCACTTCTTCCGTTTGCTTAATAAATTAAATGTCTTATAAAGTCAAGCTTGGACGAAGCTATTTCTCCTGTATTTTTCATATTTTTAAAAGGTTTTGGTAGATTATTTACCTACAAAACCATTTTCATCCATTTTCTACGTTGATAAACTACCTAATTAGAGACTTTGCACAAAGAAAATATAAAGTTTCTTTAATTCTGTGTTATACGAATAAATATTTTTGTAACAGTTCACTTTAGCCTCTTTCAAACTTATATTTTTTTTCCGTATTTATCTTACCACGGAGTATTTTACCCAATAATTATTTATACAGGCTGACGGTAAACAAATCACGTTACATAGAAAGGGGGCAGTCTGTACTCGATTTTCGTTTTAAATATATAAAAAATAGAGGCGTAGTTGTCCAAAAAAAAAACAAAAAAACTGTTAAACTGAAGACTGTAAAGAACCTGTTGATATGTCGGCTGCGGGCCGTCTAGCAGATGCACGTAGCGAGCGCGCAGTTTCCAAACACTCCGAGACTTTGCGGACTAATTTGATAAAAAAAATTCTTTGCAGTAATAAGTAGTTTATTGGTTTTATATTTTTGCCGTAAAACATATTCAAAATCGGTACTATACGCCATGTTAGAAAACCGGACCGTAACGCAACGAATTTGTCTATTTCATCTGACATTAATAATTACAATACTATTGGTTTCTGATGTTTTCACGATTGTTACACATTTAAATAAAATCACTTTAATTCGGTATTATCGAGTATATTACATTATTTTTACACCTAACGTTTTGAAAACATTAGAGTTTTCATGGTCGCAGGTAGACTAAGTTGACATTTGTTTTTGTGTTATAAGAACTATACATAACTACTGCCTACAATATTTATTGATAACGTTCCGGATATACGCAGTATTGGCTCACGGTGTCTGAAGGTCTTGCAGTCTTGTGATGAGCTTGAGATTTTATTTACTATGTCGTTATGTACCAGTCAGCCTGTATAAACGGGACGGGTATGTATGTATCTTGGACGAGCCTCGTGCGCATGCGGTGAGATGAGGTGAGAGTGCAATGAAGGTCCACTTACTACTTACCGCGGGCCGGCTCGCCGTCTACCGCTTCCATCGCCTGCACGGCTGTCACCACTCGAGGGATTCCTGTTTGAAACATAGACATGTTAGTTTTTTCTTTAAATTATAAATAAATAAACAATAGATAAATAAATATATACGGACAAATCACACAGATTGAGCTAGCCCCAAGGTAAGTTCGAGACTTGTGTTATGGGATACTAACTCAACGATACTATATTTTATAACAAATACATATATAGATAAACATCCAAGACCCAGTCCAATCTGAAAAAGATCATTTTCCATCTTGACCTGGCCGGGGATTGAGCTGTCATTAACATTTTTTAACATTTATATACAATAAAATTATAAAAAAAAAAAAATATTACAATAAATGTTAATAACAATTAGTTGTTAACATTTATTTATTATGTAAGTCACATAAATACGTATTAAATAGGTAGGTATTAATACATATTAAACGTTATATAAAAAAATGCCACCCCGTATAGTACCCGGCTCAAAGGTACCCATTACACTGGCTGCGTTGCCTCGGTGAAAGGCAATAGATATCCTTTGAGTCAGGTACCATCCGGAGCGATGGTCATAAGCGCGGTCCCTTAGACGGCGCCCTATCTCACTAATTGAGACGCTGGTCCATGATACCATGGACCAGCGTCTCAATGGCGACTGGAACAAATTCATATTGTTTTGTCTTGATGCAGAAACAAGTACTATATTCCATACTATAGATACTCTCGACCCAGATCCGACTTCGCACAGGTGCAATATACATATAAATTTAAGAGTCGGCAACGCATCAGCACCTGCTCTGGTGTTGCAGATGTCCATGGGCGACGGGGACCACTTTCCATCAGGTGGCTCGTCTGCTCGTTTGCCCTCAAATATCATATATACATATGTAAATAAATTCAATTATTCATCATCATCATCATTTCGAGTAGGTGTCACAGTCAATCGATTATGCACACCCTGGTGTCAAAGTTCTTTGAAACCGCCTCTCGGCCTCTGACGTGGTTCCTTTAACGACTACCAGATGGCAGCCGGGACCACCGGCTTAACGTGCCTTCCGAAGCACGGAATCAGCTTTATTATCAGACAATCAGGTGATTCAAGCCTGCAATGGCCTGACCAAACTGGAAACAACTAAACAAAGTATGCTTCCGGTGGGAATCGAACCCACGACCCCCGGGTCAACAGGCAAACGCCTTAACCACTGGACCACGGAGGCTGTTAATGCTGGAAACTCAAAATTTTTTTTGACGTTCCTATACAAATTAACCGCGCGGCCGAAATTTTTTGTATGGAACTGCCCATTTTTTTTTTGAGATCCCAGTGTTGGTCCCATAGGAAATGTTGTTTATATCAACGAGCTGAATCATCCCTTTAAGGGTCCAGAACGATCAAAATTTCACCGTGTATAAGTAACTAGCTGTTGCCCGCGACTTCGTCCGCTTTTTATGTTATTATGTATAGTATTAATTAGTATAGATGAATAATTTTTCCCCGATTTCAAAACATTTTTTATTGATGCTTCGCAGCGTGATGTTTTATAGCCTAAAGCCTTCCTCAATAAATGGACTATCCAACACAAAAAGAATTTTCCAATTTGAACCAGTAGTTCCTGAGATTAGCGCGTTCAAACAATCAAACAAAAAAACAAACAAACTCTTCAGCTTTATAATATTAGTATAGATAAAAAAAAACTTCAATGACGCAATGCTATCTAGCTTCTCAAATAAGGACAATAAAATTATACTCACGTATACACGGTGCAATATGGCTTCTGGACTGCTGGAAGCCCTTAGCGCAGCGGTTGCAGGTGGTGCCCGTCACGCCGTCCTTGCAGGGGCACTGGCCGCTGGTCTGATTGCAGGTCTTGCCGCTTGCTCCTACTGGGTGGCAATCGCATGCTGTGGGAGAAATATAAAGTTAAAAAAGTTTTGCAGGCTAATATTTTAAGTGTTACTAAAATGTAGTGTAAAAATAAATTGTAGCTTTTTTGAACTAAATGTTACGCCATCATCATCATCATCAGGTCCCCTTTAGTCTCCACTACAGGAGCACGACCCTCTCTGTACTACTAGGACCATACTTGGCCAGAGTAGCCAGAGAACTTGGCCTACACTCTCCACGCTGGCTAGACGGGTTGGAGAGGTCTCTCAGATGTTTATAAGCTTTGTTTAGTTTAGCTTGTATTTCCTGAGTCGCCTTCTACGACATCCACGGGAAGACTTGGAGTGGTGCTATTCTACTCTGCCGGATACCACTCGGCAAAAAATTGTACGCGTTAATTTTCTCAATTGTAAACAGAAACTAAGAAAGTTATTAAAAAAGTTTATATAACATTGGTATATAATTCTTATTTGACATGTACACATCTCGTTCTAGTTCGTTCTCTGATTGACTCGTCTAAATCCAATTATTCGGATATCGGATAGACCGGCCAGTATAGCCTCACCATTTGATGAGTGTGTGAAGTTGGGCTGAACCATTCTGTTTAAAAGTTATCTCATATTGACGACAGAATACTTTAATTCTATTTGACACCTACACAAAGTCACATTTTGTTTTGTAACATCGTTTCTTGATTGGCTCGTCGAAACCCAATTATTCGAATGTCGAATAGAACGGTCCATCGTATAGCCGTGGCATAGCCTTACCACTTTATTTAGGTGTGAAGTCGGGTTCAATCGTTTTGTTAAGTTACGTCATATGGAAGATATAATACATGATTCCTTTTTTACACGTACAGAAAGTCACATCTAGTTTTATAACGTAGTTTCTGATTGGCCCGATGAAACCCAATTATTCGAATATCGGATAGAACGGTCCATCGCATAGCTCTCATGGGTCCTCACATGTTCACATAGATAAGTAAGTTATATAATTAATTAAATAACTTATCTTTGACGAACATATATGTGAATTATAATGATTAAATGAGAGAATGACTGACATACCTGTAACAAGTACTCGTAATATGGGCTATAAAAAAGAAAGAGTCTGAAATAAAGATTTTTATTTATTATTCTCTTTATTTATTTAATTTCTTAGGTCTAGGTTTTTATAAAACTTATATAAAAAGTAAAATATAAAAAAATATCATACAAAAAATACAACCTTTATAAAAACCTAATCCTAGAGGGCTGCCAGCAGCGGGGCAGGGCTCAAGCTACCGACAGTTAAGGCTACAGAGAGAGAAACCTCCTAACGATGCGCGCAGTGTCCAGGAGTACTGCCTTCTGTATCTGACCCTTGATCCAGCCATCTAGCGAGAGCCTCTTGAGGTGTTGATCGAGGCTCTTCGCTATAAGACCGTTCGCTGAAACGACTATCGGGACAATGATCGTCGAATCCACATCCCACATAGCGGTCACCTCGTGGGCCAAGTCTAGGTACTTAGTAAGTTTATCCTTCTCGGCCTTCACAAGGTTCTCGTCATGCGGGATGGTGATATCGATGAGCATTGCCTGGCGCGTCGATCGATCTGTCAGCACGATGTCAGGCTTATTGGCAACAATAGTCCTATCCGTGATAACAGATCGATCCCAATAGAGCGTGGCACGACCATTTTCGAGAACCGGCATTGGTGTGTACTTATAGTACGGCACTTCGGAATCCACAAGCTCATAACGAAGAGCAAGTTGCTGGTGGATAATTCTGGCTACAAGGTTATGTCTGTGCAAGTACTCTCCGTTAGCCAGATGAGAACAACCGGAGATAATATGCCTGAGTGATTCGCCAGGACGGCGGCATGCTCGACAAATGTCGACCGTACCGTCCTTCAGGATATATCTCCGATAGTTGTTCGTCATCATGACTTCGTCTGCAATTGCACAAGCAAAACCCTCGGTTTCTCCAAAGAGGTCACCAAATCGTAGCCAGTTTACCGACGCGAGCAGATCTACATCAGGCCCTGTTAAGGCCCGGTAGAACCGCCCGTGCAGCTCCTTGCTCTTCCATATGTCCCTGCGGTCTTCGGTGCTCAGCACCGTTGGTCTGTGCCAGTTCTCGCTTGCTAAGGAGAGCGGTGTAAAGCTCCTATCTACTGCAACAACGTCGCGATGCATCCCACACTCATTTTTAAGGAAATAATCCCTAAGACTGTACACCTCGCGGTTATGGAGAGTCTTGGCGTTCAAAAATCCACGACCTCCACACTTACGTGGGATGTACAGTCTCATAACGGATGAGCGTGGGTGAAGCATGCGATGCGCTGTCAGCTGTTGACGGACCTTCCTATCCAGGGCATCTAACTCAGTTTGGGTCCATCTTAGTATGCCAAAGGAGTAAGTGAGTAGGGGCATTACCCAGGCATTGAAAGCGCGTGCCTTATTACCACCTGACAAAAGACTTTTAAGTACTTTTGTCAGTCGACAAAAGAAACGTATTTATTATTATTATTATTATTATTATTATTATTATTATTATTATTTATTATTATTATTATAGCCTCGTCAGTTTATAGGGGTGAGAAGCCGGGTTGAATCGTTTCGTTAAGTTGCTGTATATTGAAGACTTAATACGTTATTCCCATTTGACCGATGTCACATCTCGTTTCAATTTTGTTTAAAAGTGATCTCATAATCAAATAATAATAATAATAATCGTTTATTTCAGGCAACGAGTAAAACATTACATAGGCCCATAAATATATATACCTTACAGACTAACATACATACGAAAATATATCTTAAAAAAAAACTAGTTTTCACGTAAAGTCGGCGACGTGAGGCGCGGGATATGAGCAGGCAGCCTTCCTCGGAACTTCCGATAAACGACTCCCTGCGGCCAGAAGTCCTCCTTCATGAAGGTCTCTAGATGGTGGGTCGGCACTCTCACCACAAATGAATTAAAGCTCACTTTATGGCGAGAAGCCAACTGTTCGACCCTCAATGTAAATTTGGACTTCTTCAGCACGTAGTCTACGACGTCCTCTACCCTCGTAGACCAATGCAAGCGGGACACGTACAGCTGCGTCGTCTTCACTTCGGGACGCAACAGTAGGGTCGGTTCATGCGGTGCATTGCCGTGGTGGTTACGGATGGTGGGCTTCTTTTTTCTCCGCTCTACTTTAACGAAGCCCTCCTTGTCGCACTGGTCCCTTCGAGAACCCGATTTAACAGGTATGCGAGAGCTTGCCTGTTTTTTCCCCTTTGTGACGGGCCGCTGCGGTGACGCAGCAGCCGGGGCGGCGGCTACGGCTGCGTAGGCACGTGCCGGTGTTGACGAGCTCGGCAGTGACGTCGGCTCCTCGCGGAGGGAAGAGCGGGAGGCGGGGCGCGGGGCATCTTGAACGATGTCGACAGCTGGCGGTGAGTTCTCCAATTTCGCCGACTCAAAACTGCCGATGGATGCATTTTGCGCTCCGCGACGAGTGTTGACGTTAGTAGCCACGGGTGACCTACATACCGATTTACTACTTTTTAACGATAATAATTCGGTACGCAGGTCGGTGATGGTATTTTCCGAGGCTTCTAACCTAAACTGCATCTGTGCCAGGCTGGTCTTCAGGGCCGTGATGTCCTTGAGAAGCCTGGTAACGTCCACATGGTCAAAAGAGACTGGTGGAAGTCTTGACAGATTGGCAGCGCATAGCGCTGGCATGTCGTCAGGGTCGGTCTCCTTCATCAAGGCGATGATATCCTGGAGACTTCTTTCACCTTTTTCATCTCTCCTGCGAGATGGCATCTGTGCGGTCCTGCCGAGCACCTCGTAGAGCAGCACCTTGCCGCTGCAAATCTCCTCCACGGTGAAACTTGATTTGCAGATCTGCATGATTCTGACCTCGTCCATCGTGTCCTTGGCATGATCGATAAATGCCAGCAACTCGTTGACTATGACTTGCTTAGAAGTCATAATGGCAAGTTCGAGAAGCGGCTGAAGCCGCGCGAAACGCGAATTAAAAATTCGTATTCAGTGTTGTACTGAGGCGCGTGTGTCACAGAGCGCGCATCGCACTGCACTAAAAAATACATATTCATATTTGACACGTACAAAAAGTCAAATCTAGTTTTTTAACGTTATTCTCCGATTGGTTCGTCGAAACCAACTACCATCAGGTGACCCGCTTGATCGTTTGCTGCTCTATATCATAAAAAAAAACCCAATTATTGTAGTCGGGTTAAATCGTTTTATTAAGTTCTGTTATATTGAAGACATAATTCGTATTTGACATGTACACAAAATCACATCCAGTTTTATAATGTCGTTCTCTGATTGGTTCGTCGAAACCCAATTATTCGGATGACAGATAGAACGGACCGTTGCGTAGCTTCGCCATTTTATTAGGGTGTGAAGTCGGGTTGAACCATTTTCTTGAAAAGTTATTTAATTTGACGACGGAATTCATTATTCGTTTTGACACGTACAAAAAGTCATATCTAGTTTTGTAACGTCGTTTCCTGATTGGCTCGTCGAAACCCAATTATTCGAATGTTAAATAGAACAGACCGTCGCGAAGCTTTAACACTTTAATGCGGTGTGAAGTCGGGTTGAATCAACTTGAATCTTTTTGTTAAGTCACTTTATATTGAAGGTATAATATACATTATTCATATTTGTATTTGACACGTACACAAAGTCACATCTAGTTTTGTAACGTCGTTTTCTGATTGGCTCGTCGAAACCCAATTATTCGAATGTCGAACAGAACGGACCGACGCGCAGCCTCACCACTTTATTAGGGTGTGATGTCGGGTTGAATTGTTTTATTTGAGGACTTTATATTGGGGCCTAGACAATGTAACCTTTTTTACACAACTTTTCTTTTTTGGAATCTTTATTTTTCAGAGTATATACATGTAAGTTTTCTTTATTCCATCTTTTGGTGAAATATCTAAATATACTGAGGTATGTAGAAGTTATCTACTACATAAATTATATCTGTATGGTATTTTTTTCGAATCGTCTATTGTTGGTATTTTCGCTTACTTAAGTTTTAATTATTCATGTGCTTGTAAAATACTTCAGTGAAATAATTCCCGGAAGACCTAGATTTTTGGTATGTATAGCGCTAATATTAGGTGCTATTTCTCAGGGGTGCAAAACTTACTTAAGTATCTACTGAAATTATAAATTTAAATTTGGCATCCAAATTTTATTTAATTTGATGTGTAAGATTAATTTTATTTTTAATTTAAGTTTTAATTTAGATTTTAGTTTAGAATTATTTGTATGTCGATTAATTAGTTTATTCATCATATATGTTAAAATGTAATACGTGTATTACCTTTTTTACAAACTATAATTAAACGTTTTATAAAATTAAATTAAGAAATAAAATATGGTGAAAAAATAAATTTAAATACTACACACTATACTACTCTATTTTTATTATCTCGTAATACAACCGTTTTACATATTTTTTAAAGTTTGTAAAGTCATCCGTAAATCTTTCAATTTCTAGAAGACCTGAACATCTTTCTACTCCATCATCATCATCATTACAGCCGTAAAAACTCCACTAATGGACAAAGGCATCTCCCAAAGATACTTCGTTACTTGGGAGGATATTGTCCTACTCACCACGCTTGGCAGGCGGGTTGACGAGCGCAGTTTCTTTGGCTTCTTGTGCTTCCAACGCTGCTGCACTTCGGAAGAATTTTTAAGGGTCCGTACTACCTCACACTGCTTTGCATGATTGACTGTTATATCACTAATAATTAAATACTCAAGTTGAAATAAAAATGCAGCAAAGTACAGGACTAACTCTGGTAACTATATGACTCAAAAACACGATTGCGTTAAATTTTCTCGATTGAAAAAAATTGCAAAGTTGCCTCCAAATCACGTCTAATTTACTCGGTATATAGTATTATTCACCAAATACATTAAAATTAACCTTGAAACTTTTGATTATTATTGCATTACAGATAAGGCAGCCATCATATGTTTTTCTTTTTCGAATAACCCTTGAATATTCCTAAAAAACGAAAATATCCAAAGTAGCCAACGCGTTTAGACCATCCGCGTTTGTATCGCCACGACGCCTGGCATATGTCGGGCTCTTAAGCTGGGGGAGGACATACATTTGTGGGATTTGGAAAGGAAAGGTATTGGGATAGTACTCACTCGGATGAATTGGAGAAAAGAAAGTCGCAGTTCGGGAGGTTGGGCGCACGTACCCTCATACCTTCCACTACCGGACAGGCAGTTGAGGCTGACACCCCCGACCATACTACTACATAGTATTAATTATACTACTACGTAATATAAATAATATATACTTTCTCCGAAACTATACAGCGTGTAAATTGACCCTCGACATTCCCTTTACGGGGTGATTCAGACCATCAATATGAACAACTGTTTCTATGGGAACAATGCTGGGAACTAAAAAAAAATTTCGTCATTTCCATACAAAAGAGTCTCGCCGCCCGGCCAGTTTGTATGGGAATGTCGAATTTTTTTTTGAGTTCCCAGCATTGTTCCCATAGGAAAAGTTGTTCATTTTATTGGGCTGAGTCACCCCGTAAAGGGAATGTTGAGGGTCAATTTACACGCTATATTATGTCTAGTACAGTAAGGCGCATATTAAACCATCCTGAATATCGGATCTGATGAGAGGGACGCCGCTATACGTTAGACACAATACACAATACAAGATTTCACCAATCGTATCGCACGTATTGCGGCGTCCCTCTCATCGGGTCCGAATCAGAATGGTATAATACCCCCTTAAACCCTTTACATTTCCGACCGCACATAATGGGTTGATAGCAAAACAAGAAATAACAATAAACAGTAACCCGCAACACAGACAGTCCTCCCCAAGGCACAAACCCACTTTCAATACGTTTATCCGAAAAAACGGATTCGCCGGATCAGCACAACCCTAGCACAACACAGTATAAATATCAACAGCGGCGGCCCTGGGGCAGATGCAACAAAGGGCCGCCCTAAGTGCTAAGGTTAAGGGGGCAAAAATACACGTTGGTAATTAGCGAATGCTTTTGATGACATGTTTTGCTATTCTTTATACGCAAATCTAGGATTAAAGAAAAGTAAACATCCGTCCGCGCAGATTTACAGTCAAAAAATCAAAGTATGTGATTGATAATACGAGAAGTTTTTTTACACCATAGGATACCTATACAAATGTATTTTAAAACTCTATAATGTTGTCTACTGTATTGTAATATATAATAAATTACCTGATAACATTAAAGAATTAGAAGGTATTTCATTTAAAAATAAATTGACAAAATGGCTTTTAGACTAATGTTTTTATAGTATTAAGGAATATTTAAATGACAAATATATTTTTTGTAATGTATTAAATTAAGATGTTAATAGAACTTGTCTAATACAGATATATTTACATTAATTAATCTTTTGCACGTCTGCTTGCAGACTGAATACATTGACATAATAAATTGTAAAATCTTACTGTAAATTATGTATTCTGGCAAATAAACGTTTCTGATTTCTGATTTCTACATAATATATGTATGGGGTGTTGATCAAAGAGCGCCGAAAGATAATATCACTCTGCCCTGATCGAGGGCTAGGGCCAGCGCCGGAATCCCACAGGACCAATACGGCCGGGCCCAATCGGGACGATTTTTATGGAACTGCTCGGTCGCGGAATGGCCGCTCTACCACTTAACATTATGCGTCTCGTTCACACAGCTTTTGGTTTGTAGGGAAAATTGGCAATAAGTTCAAGCCTCCAATTTTCAGGGTGCATTGTAGTTTTTAGACTTTAACTGGAAGTGCCATTGTTATATTATCAACTAACGGCCCGTCCCGGCTTCGCACGGGAAGATATAGGTATTAAAAAGCCTATGTTCATCAGGGATAATGTAGGGTTCTAATGTAGAAATAATTTTGCAAATCAGTCCAGTTGTTTCAGAGCCTATTCGATGCAAACAAACAAACAAACTTAATGATTTTTTGTGTTTAGCGTGTGTTTTTTATTTTCACATCACTACTGAGTTTAAAAAATATATATTTTTACTATTTACTAGGGATCGGGAACAGTAAGTTTTTCCGGGGATAAAATGTACACCATGTCCTTCTCCGTACCCCAGACAAAGGGTATGCAAAATTTCATGACGATCGGTTCAGTAGATAGGGCTTGAAGGCGCAACAAACCAAAAAACTATCTTTCGCATTTATAATATTAGTAAGGATTAGGATAAAAAAAAATTAATCGCACGTACCTTAACTGTCGAAATTCATCCAGCCTTTTGGAAGATAGGAGGTAATAAATACATGATACGCGCGAAACCAAGGTCCGATAGAGACAAACCTGTGAAAAGAAAGTCCAGTCTTTGCTCGCCCCGGGAATCGAACCCGCTACCCGGAGATGGCAAACTAGTATGCTACGAAAACGCCATGGAGGCCGTCATAACGATAATGATGTATGTTGCACTATGAAAGATCGACAGGTACACGAGACCGAAATAGAATTCATTCCATTCGAAACGCGAGTTCGAAGTTTAAAGTTATAAATACGGCGCCGTGCACAGATAAAATAAATACAGTCGCCCATAAAAGTTTACACCTGAGCAAGATCAAATAAACAGGATACTGCTACAGTCCTTGTTTACTCTGTGTAACTAGTTTCAGGACGACGCTATTTTCAGCCCGATTGGACTTGGGAACTTCTTGATCCTGTTTTCCCATCGATAGAACGATATCCCATAGACAGTAAAAGGATTGCCACTTTTTTACGAGTTTTTATCTAACTTCTTCTTATCGGTATCGACTCAGGCGAATTATAGCGTGTGATTTCGAACCTCTGAACTATACCGAAATCCTGGAATCAAAATCCATAATGGAATACAGAATTGCAAGACGAAAAGGTAAAAAGCGAAAACGTTTTAGTAATTTAAACTTCGCACTTTCGCAGGTCGCAGGAAGACGCTGGATGCGCCTGCATCCAGCGTCTTCCTGCGACCTGCGCTTTCAACAGGTCGCATTGGAAATCCTTGGCATTGGAAATCCTTGGCATTGGAATCCTATGTCCAGCAGACTTCTTGCGGCTGATATGATGATGATGAATTTAAACTTAGGGTTACTATAAAAAATCATGAAGGTCAGGGGTGTGTAAAAATGCTTTCGATGGGCAGTAACGACGGAAGCACAAGAAACCAAAGAAAGTGCGCTCGCTAACCCGCCAAGCGTGGTATTGGTAGCGAGCGAGTATGGCAATAGGCTAGTTTCATGGGTCGTAATAATAACATAACAATTAGTCCGTCAGTTAGATAATCAAAAAATATTGGACACGTATTTTTTCTTTTGTCAAGTAAATAATAAAGATAAAGCGCGTCAAAGTTCAAGAGTGGGCAAACTATGACGTCACACGGAACTTCAAAGGGCTATCATTTTTTTGTTTAATCGACAAAAGAAAAAATACGTGTCCAATATTTTTTGAATATCTAACTGACGGACTTATTATATTTTTTTAGGAAACTAGCCTTTAAGTAGTCTAGCCTAGCAGTAGACCTCTTACGGCTAAATAATGATGAATTATATATTCATCTAACTGCCTTCTGTGATTAAGGCGCTTGCCTGTAGACCCGGAGATTGGGTTCGATTCCCACAGGAAGCATACTTTATTACTTTGTTTAGTTGTTTCCAGTTTGGTCAGGACATTGTAGGCTTGAATCACGTGATTGTCTGATAATAAAGATGATTCCATGCTTCGGGATGTACGTTAAGCTGTTGGTACCGGCTGCCATCTCACGTCAGAAGCCGAGAGGCGGTTCCGAAGAACTCTGACACCAGGGCACGGGTATGGCACTTCATACAAACGGGACGACATAAATACCTAGTACTACTACAAACAAAATTTTACATCCGTGCACACGCTAATGTGTGAGTTAAAGAACCAAGGGTGACACCGAAGAATGAAATTAAATATACCTATTCATGATGCCACCTAAAGTTCGACAAATTTGCGAGTATGTCTCTCAATTCTGAAAGATTTATGATGATCTTAATTTATTTATGTAGGTATGTATTTATTGACTTACCTAACAATACATCTCAAAAATAAGTAAATAAACTTGCTAACAAACAAAAATGTATTCGTAGATTTCGCACACAATGCAACTGGCACAATCAGAACACCATGACGTATAAGATTATTACTTTGGGACCGTGGGGGCCATCAGCCAATAAGCTGTTCGGCACCATTGTCCATAAATTGATCGAGGTGACCCGTGACCAGAAGGCTGGTCTATACCTTGGCCAAAAGATCAGCATTGCCATCCAACGTGGCAATGCTGCCAGCCTTCTGGGCACGCTACCGCGAGGCAACGATTTACCAGGCCTTTTTTATTTGTAAATATATATTAATTTTTATTTATTTTTAGTTGTAGCATTAGTTTAAGTATTTTATATTTAAATTGTATATATATTGATAAAATAAATAAAGTACTAATTATCAGATTATTATATTTTAGGTGTACGTACACATCAACAAGTAACTAGCACTTCACAAATAAGAGGTTATGTATTTTATCTTTTCTTCACCACTGGTTTATTAGTTATCTATTGATTCATTTACAATTAAAAGCACTCACTACATAATGTCCTGTAATATAATAAATTGCTCGTTTGGCGCTAAACTTAACGGCAAATGTGATAAAAAAGGATAAAAACAAGAGGCAGATAGACAGAGATTCACAGCACAGTATTGCATTGTAAAGCGTGTCGGTAACGTAATATTCGCATTTGACGTGCAACAAAACCTAACCCTGTTTCACAGCAACGCATCGCACTCCATTTACGGGGGAGAGGTGCGGCGATGCCTTGTTGCGGGTGACGCAGGGAGTTTCCGTTCTGTACGTTAGTACTTATATTAATTCTGTGACCAGGGTGTGCATGGTCGATTGACCGTGACACCTACACGAAATGATAATGTATGTACATAAATCTAACTAATTAATCAACTAAAACTATTATTTTACAAAATTCAGTATGCGTTAATAATAGTAATTATATTTCGATGATCCAGCAATGCGTTTGCTAAATTACTCCAAATTGGTTGGTAATGGGATCGGCGAATTAGCGCATTGTTTATTGCTAGTTGGCATTAGCTGGCCATTAACCCAGATGCGAGCGCATTCATAGACTGCATGATAGCTAGGATGTACAGTCAGGGACAGTGATACTTGACCAGGCCCTCTATCTATATATTGTATTTTCTCTTAAACTATAAATAATATTAATATGAAAATTTATATTAAGAGCCCGCCATATGCCAGGCGGCGTGGCGGTACAAACGCGGATGGTCTAAACGCGTTTGCTACTTCGGATATTTTCGTTTTTTAGGAATATTCAAGGGTTATTCGAAAAAGAAAAACATATGATGGCTGCCTTATCAGTAATGCAATAATAATCAAAAGTTTCAAGGTTAATTTTAATGTATTTGGTGAATAATGCTATATACCGAGTAAATTAGACGTGATTTGGAGGAAACTTTGCAATTTTTTTCTATCGAGAAAATTTAACGCAATCGTGTTTTTGAGTCATATAGTTACCAGAGTTAGTCCTGAACTTTGCTGCATTTTTATTTCAAATTGAGTATTTAATTATTATTGATATAACAGTCAATCATGCAAAGCAGTGTGAGGTAGTACGGGCCCTTAAGAAAGACTTCATCAAAATCTTTCTGTATTTACATTTTCATGTTATTATTATTTGTAGTTTAGGAGAAAAGTCAAGATATAGGTAGAGGGCCTGGTCAGGTATCTCTGTCCCTACATATATTAGACCGACATCCCAACGCGAAATTCTGATGTATAAAAAAGTGTTTGGGGATTATAATATATGGCCATCCATATATTATAATCCCCAAACACTTTTTTATACATCAGTGAACATAAATATCCAAATTCTTACATCCGGTTAGGAAGTGTATAGAAGTTATGGAAGTTTGAAAATTTCGAAATTAAATAAAAGTTTTTTTGGAGTGATTGTGTTAAATACCTAGGGAGTATAATCACAAGCGAGTCCAGGTGCTGACCCAAGATATAGAAGCAAGAATAGCAATGGCAAAAACCGCATTTAATAATAAAAAACATCTACTAACATCACATATTTAAAAAAAAAACTCGAAAATGGCTTTTCTAGGTGTACATCTGGAGCATTGCTCTGTACAGCTGCGTGACGTGGACCTTCACACAGAAGGAAAGAAAAAGTTGGAAGCATTTGAAATGTGGTGCTGGAGAAGAATGGAGAAAATTAGCTGGATAGATAGAATAACTAACGACGAGGTTTTAAAAAGAGTCGGGGGAAAAAGGCCTATTTTAACTGCGATAGAAATTCGAAGAGGTAATATGATAGGGCATTTATTACGACATGATCAGTTTATCAAAACTATTATAGAAGGCAAAATAGACAGAAGGAGAGGGAGATGAAAGCCCAGGCACAGTTATTTTAAACAGATAAAGGAAAAAGTTCTGCCAGTCTTTTTACATCCTGGTACGAAACCCTTGTACCAGGATGTAAAAAGACTGGCAGAAAATAGAGTAAGATGGAAGGCGCTCCACCGACAAGAGCGTTGCTTTAAATTTTGATGATGTGTTAAAATTATTTATAAGCTTGGTTGCAGTATTATTTTGAATTGTTTGAATCAATTTCTGTGACGGTTTTAGGTAGCACTTGACCACTGGGTCTCGGTTGACCGCCACATATAAAACTTCATATCTTGAGAAAGCTTCGTAGGAAATTAGAAAGAAAGGGTTTAACTGTATGAAAGGAGTCCTAACGCCTCCATATTTAAGACATACTTCACTCGTCCGGTCAAGCAAAACCAGAAGTGTCAAAAGCTCACTGGGAGCTAGCTACACAGTCAATATCACGGTTTCAAATCGTCCGTTCAGAGAGTTGTATGTACAGCTCCATGTCAAAATAGCATTTATCCTAACTAATATTATAAAAAGTGAGTTTGTTTGTTACGCTTTCATGTCGTAACCACTGAACCGATCATCATAAAATTTTGCATGCACGTTATCTGGGGTACGGAGAAGGACATAGGGGACAGTTTATCCCGGGAAAAGTACTGTTCCCGATGGATCGACATTAACGCAGCCGGAGCCGCAGGCGAAATCTATTTCAAAATATTTAAACTTACATTTAAATAAATTCACTTTAATACGGTATTATCGCTATTATTTTTCATTATTTTTACACTTATCGTTTCGAAAAAATTACAGTTTTCATGGTCGGTAGGTAGACTAAGTTGATGTTAAAGTGATTTTATTTAAATGTGTAACAATCACGAAAACATCAGAAACCATTATATTTAAACTTACGTTTGCAAGCCTTCTTGTGGGTGATAGGCTTGGTGGGGTCGCGGTAGTAGCCCTCTCTGCAGTAGTGGCAGTGCCTTCCAGCCGTATAGTGGCGACATTTCAAGCACACTCCTCCACTCGCGCGGCCGGAGAGTTTGTACAACTCCATGTTGAAGCGACAGCGACGCGCGTGACCGTTGCAGTTGCATTCTGAAAGAAAAAATATTTTTTAGAAATCACTCAAGGCAGTATTTCGATGCGGTGATTCGAAGTCACGGTGGTGTAATGATATCACACTTAGGGCGTAAACCTAAGGGACGTGGGTTTGAATCCTACCTGTGGCCGAGTTCTTTTTCATCACAATATTTTCATTTTTTATAATATACCGAGGATTGTAATGCTATTTAAAAACAATTTAAATAAAAAGGAGGAGGTTATCAATTCGGTTGCATTTTTTAGGGTTCCGTACCTCAAAAGGAAAAAACGGAACCCTTATAGGAACACTCGGTTGTCCGTCTGTCTGTCTGTCCGTCTGTCTGTCTGTCAAGACCCTTTTTCTTAGGAACGCATAGAGGTATCAAGCTGAAATTCATATCAAATACAGGTCTACTGTCCCTTAGAGTAGTGAAAAAATCAAACTTCTAAGCTAACGCAATCAAAAGATTTGGCAGGTTATGCCGCAAATTATCGTGTTTTTTCGACTTTGCAAGGGAATCAAAACCTACAATGTACTTCCCATGAACTTAATATCTTGAAATTTGATACAAAGCAACGTCTTTTAGCACAAATATAGGAAAAATGGCGAAAAGTACACATTTTTAGTTACATCACGTTATAATAATATTTTTAATAATTTTTCGACACTCGCAAGGGAATAAAAACCTACAGAGTATTTCCTGTGAACTCAGAATCTTTTAATTTGGTACGAAGCAACGTCTTATAGCACAGATAAAGGAAAATTGCGAAACTCATTATTTTTTGTTATATCATGTAATAAAAATATTTTTATTTTTTATGCCGCAAATTTTCGACGTTCGCAAGGGAATCAAAACCTACAGGGTACATCTTCTTGAAATTTGGTGCGAAGCAACGTCGTATAGCACAGATAAAGGAAAAATTGCGAAAAGTATAAATTTTTAGTTACATCATATAATAAAAATACTTTTAATAATTTTTAACTCGTCATAGAATAACGGTACGGAACCCTTCGTGCGCTAGTCCGACTCGCACTGAACTGGCTTTTTTTACTTTAGGGCCCAATATTTATATTACTAATGGTAGGTAATTAGAGCCAGGAGGAAAAATTATTCATGAGAGACAATCCAATGCGTCAAGTCGAGGCAATGGACACCCAAGAGCTGGCAGTTATTTTGTTTAGCGAGTGTGAGAGTGTGGTACTTCCCCGGACGAGCCGGCCTTTTAATCCTACTAGCAAAAATGAAGGTAGCGCGACTCTACCACGGCCAAAAACAAACAAAAGTATACGAACAAAACTTGTCTGAGAAGTTTTTCAGCAAATTAGCTCATTAATATAATTCCTATGGACGTACCGTCAACTAAAATGGCACATTTATCACATTAAATAAATAAATATATACTGACAAATCACACAGATTGAACTAGCCCTAAAGTAAGTTCGAGACTTGTGTTATGGGATACTAACTCAACGATACTATATTTTATAACAAATACATGTATCGTACACATCCAAGACCCAGGCCAATCTGAAAAAGATCATTTTCCATCTTGACCTGGCTGGGGATCGAACCCGGTCACTCCGTGTCGCAGACTGGCGTGTTGACCGCTGCGCCACGGAGCTAGTCAAAATTATTTACACAGTAATGGTTGAAAGTACCATCAGCAAGAGTTGCTTTCTCATTCGTTTCAATAATTCTAATTGATCGTGGTCAGGCCACGGTCGTTTGTCCATTTATTACTATTGCTACAAATCGCGCGTGTGTCCACCGAGCTCGCCTGTGGTATTATTGATGTAGTCATATTACCCTGGTAGGGCTGGAAGCATACTTTGTTTAGTTGTTTCCAGTATGGTGAGGACATTCCAGACTTGAATCACCTGATTGTCTGATAATTAAGATGATTCCGTGTTTCGGAAGGCACGTTAGCCGGTGGTCCCGGCTGCCTTCTGGTAGTCGTTAAAGGAACCACGTCAGAAGCCGAGAGGCGGTTCCGAAGATCTCTGACACCAGGGTGTGCATGGTCGATTGACCGTGACACCTACTCGAAATGATGATGGTAGGGCTGCTAAAGTTGTAGCTGCTAGTGAGTTGGTAGTGAGGCGTGACTAGTGCTTAACGCCACAAGAGGGAGCTGCGCGTCACGGAGATGACAATACTGCACTGGATAGTGAAGTTTCGCGAAAAGTAAATAAATATATACGGACAAATCACACAGATTGTGCTAGCCCCAAAGTAAGTTCGAGATATGTGTTAGGGGATAATAACTCAATGATACTATATTTTATGAAAACATACATACATAGTATTACGTCTTTTTCCCTTGCGGGGTAGACAGAGCCTAGGTCTATAAGACCTGAAGGCCACGTTTAGCATGTTGGTGGGCATTAGGTAGAAACGGAATCAAAATAGTGATGGGTTGCTAGCCGCATCGCCTATTTACATGATTCCTCAGAATTTACCCATTCCCTTGATTGGCTTTTACGATCTGCGCGGGAAGATTTTTCTTTTCTCCCAGACCAGCATGGAAGAGCTTACATGGAAGAACATGGAAGAGTTTTATGAAAACAAATACAAATATAGATGAATCTCGATCGAAATGGAATAATGAAAGGGAGGCCTTTGCCTTGCAGTGCAATAAGCTAGAAATATAAAATAGAAATAGAACCAAGACCTAAGTCAAACTGATAATGATCATTTTCCATCTTGGTCTGATCGGGGATCGAACCTAGGCCATAGCAGACAAACTGCAGGAGCAACCTACGTTTGAAGGTCATAATTGCGTAAACCGGCAATTTACATGAGGAACAAATATTTGGCTATGCCACCTCTGCGTGGTCTTGCTAGAAGAGGTTCACTTCTTCTAAGATCTATATAGATAGGTATATTAGATATACGAAAAATCTTACGAAAGGCTACTGCCTACTGAAATCACTAAAAGAGATCTTTATCTTTTTAGAAAATTCGTTCATCATCATCGTAGCGTTTCCTGAGGTCGTGAAATTATTATATTTCATACTAATGATACTTGCTTTGGTTGGCAACCCTGGCAGCTCTAATGACGTCATACGTCACGTCGCAACGCCGACCTGATGGTCGCTACTCGGGCTTTCTAATGCGCACTTTATTTGCCGTGAAATTTATCTTCAGGCCACTTACAAATTATTTCGACTTGCGTTCTGATGGAGGACGCAATGAGGCTCATTAATTTAATATAGACATTCCTATAAAGAAATGAGTTCTTTCTTTTTCATGTGTTCTCCGTGGTACAGTGGTTATCACCCCAGTGTGGTATCTGACGATCTGTGGTTCTGATTCCCAGTGAGTGCAAATATCATTCCAGCTGCCCATCAGAAGCATTTAAGGAAAGGAATCTGTTGGATTTGGGATGGGAATAAAGTTATTGGGATACTACTCACTCGGATAAATGAGGGAAAAACAGCTCGAGAGGCCGGGCGCGCATTCCCGATGCCATACGGTACCTACAACCACCGGAGAGGCAGTTGAAGATGACACCCCTACCTTACCCTGAGAGCAAATAATTGTATTTTATTTTCACCGGTATTTACCTACGGTTCTGGAGCTCCTGAAGGACTGGCGGCCGTAAAACCTCCTTCTTTTAGCAGACTACGACTTTACAGGTAAGGGGTCATCTATTTGTTACGTCACAGCAAGGGGATGACAAAGGGGAAGAGGGTGGGGTTTAAAATAAATTTTGTGTAACGTTATACATGGACGGTCCCTATAGATGCAATCGGAGAACGCTCATATGAGGATGGAAGCATATTGTTGTATAGACGGTCGAACATGCGTTATTAGGTACTATGCGAGTCGCTCTGAAGAAGACCTGACTTTTTACGTAAGTAACCCGTAATTCGCATTTTTTTGTGACGTAGGACGCCAAACGAGCAATCAGGTCACCTATTTCCCCTTTACTCATGGTAACGCTTATGATTTTCTAAAATAAAAATCTTTCTTTATCACCATTGCATAATCAAACTAAAACTCAAAATCTACGATGGAACACAGAGGTCGTTTTGCCGTAACAACAACAAAAGAATATGGTTAAGTATAAAACTGTCATCGACGAGATCTGTTGAACGTAGCAGATGCCCTGATCTACGTCCCTTTGTATCCCGTACCTACATGTAGTATTTCACTTGTGTTTTGAATAATGAGAATTATGGCGTGTCTGTTTTTTGTATTACGCGGGATAGGTATGAAAAACAACAGCTAGTATATACATTATACGAATTTATATCTTTTTGAAAGGTTATTTTTAAGGTCGTTTGTCTTTTGTATATATTAATTTATTTATACCTAATAGTCGGTGATCGGCAATGGATCGTTTCATATAAACACGTAACAACTATTATAGTTCATATATTCATATACTTTATTGCAAGTCACAAGTTTTAAAAAATGTAACATAGATATAAAGTACAGGTGACGCCCTGCAAGGGCACAGCAAACATAAGGGACAACTAGATGCCATTTTACTTACACAAGATAATTATTAGGGTACGGGAATCAACATTGTTTTTGTTCTACTCAATTTTATCATCTTCTTCTTCTTCTTTTCGAGTCGTAATGTCTTTTAATAATTATAGTAATTTTGCCCAATATGTAGCCACGGCCACTGCCCTGTCATTTGCCTCCTCTAGATCCTTTTGTGTGCATTGAGTGGGGCATTTAGGTTTTATCATCGAAGAGCTCTGAAATATTGTAATAACATTTGTTTAAGAGAAATGATTTCTGCTGCTTTTTGAATAAATTTGGTGTTTTTACATTTTTTATATTATTTGGTATGTGGTTATATATTTTCATAGCCATTTGATGAGGGCTAGAAGCGATTAACGACATTTTTGTAGGTGGAACTTTTACCTTATTTAAATATCTATTATTTCTTTTATTGTTATTTTCTCTAGCAGAATATAAATTTTTATATTTCAGTACAAATTTGCAAGCTTTTAAAATATAGATGGATGTCAAGGTTAGTATTTGATGTTTCTTGAAATAAGGTCGACAGGAATCCATACGCCTATATTGGTTAGAATTCGAGTTCAAGAACGTAAACGTGGACTAAAAGTTGCCATGTTAGGTACTCGTAATTGAACACGTCTGCCTTCTGAAGGGGAGCTTCGTAATGAAGCGGCTGCTGCCACCTGCTACAAATCGCAGTTTCATCTTGTGGGGGTGTCTAGTGAATAATAATAGTCTGCGCAGTCGAAGGTTATAGCGAACAACTTCAGATATCGGGTATATTTTGTTCTTCACAATTTTTTTTACGACATAGATTTGAAAGCATTTATACGTATTCTGGCAATTATTACTTGCAGTGCTGTATCTATAAAAGAGGTTTGAGTATGTTAGCGTGCTTACAAAAAAAAAAGGTTAAAAATGTAACTACAGCCTCAAACAGATTGTACAGGGCTGTATTTTCTAATTATTTTAAATTGCCTGTATTACTTTTATTAATAAAAAAAACTTACGTTTGTATAAAAATATAAACCTGTTTGCTTCTGTGCAGCTCTCTACATTTTTTCATAAAGTAGGTACGCACATAGTGCGTGTACTTTATGGATAAATATATATAACCGGGACATATTGGTCATCAATAAGACTAACGTCACTCACAGTCACTTGCGTGCAAAAACGTGGAAACACAAATAAAATAAACTGTTGTGAGCTCAGAGGAATCCACACAGACTAGTCATTGATAATGTCCCAAAGTCCCAAAAATGTGGAAACAGTTCCTATAATATGTGTGTGCGAATCTATAACAGGTTACCCAATAATATGAAAGAATTTAATGAATATATATTTAAAAACGTGGAAACACAAAAAGAATTTAATGAATATATATTTAAAAACGTGGAAAGCTCAATACCGAGCGTATTAAGGAGACGATAGAGCTAAATAAGGGCTCCAAAGTGTTCGCAAGAGTGGAGTCTATTGGGCAAAGTCGATTAACGAAGCTGAAGACGGAGGACGGCAGCGTGGCGACGACAAAGGCCGAGGTGCTGGGAGAGATCGAGAGGTTTTATGGGCAGCTTTATACCTCAATAGCCAAACCCATTGTCAGCTTGGCCAAAGATCCGAGAGCCAAGCTAACCCGTCACTATACCGAAGACATCCCGGACATCAGCCTGTACGAGATTAGGATTGCCCTCAAACAGCTAAAGAACAACAAGGCGCCGGGCGAGGACGGAATTACTGCAGAGCTTCTGAAAGCGGGCGGAATGCCGGTACTGAAAGTCCTTCAGAGGCTCTTTAATTCCGTTCTGTTCGAGGGCATTACGCCGGAGGCGTGGAACAGGGGTGTGGTGGTTTTGTTCTTCAAAAAGGGTGATAATACTCTATTGAAGAACTATAGACCCATCACACTCCTGAGCCACGTCTATAAGCTGTTTTCGAGGGTGATCACGAATCGTCTCACGAACAGGCTCGATGCTTTCCAGCCTCCCGAACAAGCCGGTTTCCGAAAAGGCTACAGTACCATAGACCACATCCATACGCTGCGGCAGGTTATACAGAAGACCAGAGAGTATAACCGGCCATTATGCTTAGCGTTTGTGGACTATGAGAAAGCCTTTGATTCGGTCGAAACATGGGCCGTGCTTCAGTCCCTCCAGCGATGCCGCATCGACCATCGGTATATCGAAGTGTTGAAGTGCTTATACAGCAACGCCACCATGTCAGTTCGAGTACAGGAGCAGAGCACGAAGGCTATACCATTGCAGCGAGGTGTGAGACAGGGAGACGTCATATCTCCGAAACTGTTCACCGCTGCTCTGGAGGATGCTTTCAAGCTCCTGGAATGGGAAGGACTTGGCATCAACATCAATGGCGAGTATATCACTCACCTTCGATTTGCCGATGACATCGTTGTTATGGCAGAGACGCTGGAGGACTTAAGTACCATGCTCAATGACCTCAATGGAGTTTCCCAACAGGTGGGCCTTACAATGAACATGGACAAGACGAAAATAATGTCGAATGTCCATGTTGTGCCTTCACCGGTATTTGTTGGGAACTCCGTCCTTGAAGCTGTGGACCAATATGTCTACTTGGGTCAATTGATCCAGGTTGGCAGTTCCAGCTTCGAGGACGAGGTGTTTCGACGAATCCGACTCGGCTGGGCAGCGTTCGGGAAGCTCCGCTATGTCTTCTCGTCCAAAATACCTCAGTGCCTGAAGACGAAAGTCTATAATCAATGTGTGTTACCAGTGATGACTTACGGGTCCGAAACGTGGTCCCTTACTATGGGCCTCATAAGAAAGCTCAAGGTCGCTCAAAGAGCTATGGAGAGGGCTATGCTCGGTGTTTCTCTGCGAGATCGAATCAGAAATGAGGAGATCCGTAGAAGAACAAAGGTCACCGACATAGCTCAGCGGATTAGCTCTTTGAAGTGGCAGTGGGCGGGGCACATAGCGCGCAGAACCGATGGCCGATGGGGCAGAAAGGTTCTCGAATGGCGACCACGTACCGGCAAGCGCAGCGTCGGACACCCACCGACCAGATGGTCGGACGACCTGACTAAAGTCGCAGGAAGACGCTGGATGCAGGCCGCTTCCAACCGGTCGTATTGGAAATCCTTGGGGGAGGCCTATGTCCAGCAGTGGACTTCTTGCGGCTGATATGATATTTAAAAAACAGTTAAAAGCCTGGTCGATGGAAAGGTCTTACGAGGGCGGTCCCAGAAGTAGCCGGCCTAACACAGATAACACAAAATAATTAGAAAAATCAATATTTATTTCTCAATATAGTCTTCTTTTAACGCAATACACTTTTCCCAGCGATGTTCAATAGCTTCTATACCCTGTTTATAGTGGTCTGTATCAAGTTCCTCAAAATAGCCATCAACAGCACACTCTACCTCTTCATTATTAGCAAATCCTTTACCGGCGAGCCACTTTTTCAAGTTTGAAAACAGAAAATAGTCAGAGGGAGCTAGGTCTGGCGAATAAGGTGCATGAGGAAGCAATTCGAACTTCAAGTCATTAATTTTAGCCATTGCAATAGTGGACGTGTGAGTTGGTGCATTGTCCTGATGAAACAACACTTTCGTTTTTACTAAATGCGGTCGTTTTATCTTAATTTCATCACTCAAACGCTGCAAAAGTTTCGCGTAATACTTCCCGTTGATGGTATTGCCTTTTTGAAGATAATCAATAAAAATTATACCATGCGTATCCCAGAATACTGACGCTATAACCTTGTCAGCACATGGAACTGACTTCGCCTTCTTTGGAGCCGGTTCTCCCTTTTCAGTCCATTATTTAGATTGTTCTTTCATCCTAGGGGTGTATTTGTGGACCCATGTTTCGTCCATCGTTATGAATCGTCGTAAAAATTCGGCTTTATTCCGTTAAAATTTCTCCAAACACTGGATTGAAACATCCTCACGACGCTGCTTTTGTTGAATGGTGAGCAATCGCGGCACCCATCTTGCGCACAGCTTTGTCATGCCTAATTTTTCAGTCAAATTGCGACGTATAGCACTTTTTGAAATGCCTACCATATCTGCTAACTCACGCACTTTTAGTCTACGGTCTTTTAATACTATTTAGTGAATTTTTGTCACCATTTCTGGTATAGTCACTTCATTTGGCCGACCGTTGCGATGTTCATCTTCGCAGCTGGTGCGACCTCTTTAAAACTCAGCAATCCAATATTTTACTATTGTAAATGAAGGAGCAGACTCTCCTAGAGTAGAATCCAGCTCGATTTTAATATCGGTTGGATTTACACCTTTGAAATGAAAGTATTGCATCACATATCGGAGACCAATTTTGTCCATGTTTGCAAAATCACTCAGAGGAATCTCTATTTATTGGTGTGGAATATAAATAAAAGTACGTAGCTTATTCTTTTTTCAAATTAACACGCCATAAGATCCATAGTTTTGATTTGTTTTTTAAATTTTCAGCTAGTATTGCTATATTTATGCCAGGTCGGCTACTTCTGGGACCACCCTAGTATTATGACATAAAAGAGTTTTTTTGACAATGTTTATCTTTTTTATTTTTGATAATTTTAATTAATTCTATGTTTTGTTTTTTCTGTATTTGCATGCCATTTAATATGGCTAAACATGTGTTCTTGTATATTGCATTTAACACCTCAATGTACCATGTTTTATGTGAATAAATAAATATGAATATGTCGATGCACTTGTTCGGTTTTTATTTTCTCTGCTTATACTTTCGTAAATAAATAAATATATACGGACAAATAACACAGATTGAGCTAGCCCCAAAGTAAGTTCGAGACTTGTGTTATGGGATACTAACTCAACGATACTATATTTTATAACAAATACATATATAGATACACATCCAAGACCCAGGCCAATCTGAAAAAGATCATTTTCCATCTTGACCTGGCCGGGGATCGAAACCGGGCAATCTTGTGTCGCAGGTTGGCGTGTTGACAGCTGCGCCACGGAGCTAGCGTAGCAACAATAGCAGACCAATTTCAGTACAAAATGCGTCTTCAATCACACTCCGTCTGAACAAGATGTTGTGTGCGCATCTCCATCTTATTACTGTTTCCTATCGATCACTCTGACGAGTGGGGGTATATTGAAAACAAGTAACAATGTAATTTTATTTCTGACTAGCTATTGCCCGCGACTTCGTCCGCGGCAATTTCTGTTATTATGATTAATTAGTATAGACGAATAATTTTTCCCCCGTTTTCAAAACATTTTTTATTGATGCTTCGCTCCTATTGGTCGCAGCGTTATGTTTTATAGCCTAAAGCCTTCCTCGATAAATGGACTATCCAACACAAACAGAATTTTCCAATTTGAAGCAGTAGTTCCTTAGATTAGCGCGTTCAAACAAACAAACAAACAAACTCTTTAGCTTTATAATATTAGTATAGATGAGCAGATGCTACAGGACTACGAAAATAAATCTTTGTTTATTACTAGGTGTTGCTCGCGGCTCCGCCCGCTTCCTTCGGGAACAGTAGAATTTCTCGGAATGAAAAGTAACTATGTGTAACCCCGGGCCTCAAACTACCAAATTTCATCCCAATTGTTTCATTGGTTGAAGCATGAAAAGGTGACAGACAAATTTAATTTCGCATTTATAATATTAGTATAAAGGTATGCATATAGAAGTATGGATATGGCAGTATGAACATGGAAGTATGGATAGTATGGATTTATTACCGAGCAATGTTGGCTAGTTTCGTGGCGTAGCGGTCAACACGCCAGCCTGCAACACGAGAGTGCCCGGGTTCGACCCGGCCAGGTCAAGATGGAAAATGATCTTTTTCAGATTGACCTGGGTCTTGGATGTATATCTATATGTACTTATTTGTTATAAAATATAGTATCGTTGAGTTAGTATCCCATAACACAAGTTTCGAACTTACTTTGGGGCTAGCTCAATCTGTGTAATTTGTCCGTATATATTTATAAAAGACGTTATAGATAACTTGTAAAGATAATGATGATGAGATATAAAGAGATGAGAGATAAGTTTAATACTTCGATCTTTCGGTACTTTATTTCTTCGATATCTATGAAAAAGCTAAGAATAGGAAATTTACTTACTTAAGAATAGAAAATTTCTTATTAAGTTTAACTTTTTAATTTAGGTACTTCAAAAAAAAGGAGGAGGGTATCGATTCGGTTGTATGTTTTTCTAAATGTTTGTTACCTCAGAGCTCCGTCATTAATGAACTGATTTTAAATATACTTTTTTGTTTGAAAGGGTATGCTTTCAGGTTGTTCCTATTTAAATTTTATCACAATCGATTCAGTAGTTTTGACTGAAGTATTTTATTATATGAAAAATTATTATGATTTGAAACTGAGGTTATGTAGTCATTATCATCATTTCGAGTAGGTGTCACGGTCAATCGACCATGCACACCCTGGTGTCAGAGTTCATCGGAACCGCCTCTCGGCCTCTGACGTGGTTCCTTTAACGACTATCAGATGGCAGCCGGGACCACCGGCTTAACGTGCTTTCCGAAGCACGGAATCATCTTTATTATCAGACAATCAGGTGACTCAAGCCTGCAATGTTCTAACCAAACTAGAAACAACTAATCAAAGTATGCTTCCGGTGGGAATCGAACCCACGACCCCCGGGTCAACAGGCAAACGCCTTAACCACTGGACTACGGAGGCTGTGTGGAGGTTATGTAGTATCAACTTGTCATAAAGCAAAACAAAAAATAAGGCCACCAAGCAAATAAGGTGTTGATCACATTTTATTTCTGTTGTGTGCTTTTCTGACAAAATCACAGAAAAAGGCGATGCCGATCATTTTATTTTTGTTGTGTTTACTCACAAAAGCGCAGTGAAAATATCACAGCTCCGTAGGAACCTAGTAAATAACAGAGCACGTGATCCCATAATTGACTCTCACTTTCCTGACCCACGTGCACACCAAATGAGCCACGTACGTGCAGGAACGCTTCCGACGACGCTTTGGACGGACGCGCGTGCCGCAGAATAAAAAGACGCCCTATATAAAGAATTGAAGTATTTCTTTTGAGTCTGTGACGTTTATTTATCAACCTTGTGTTGTACATTCACAATTGTACATTTTCAACCAGAGGCGTCGACTTTGGCGGCCCAAATAATGGATTTACCAGTAGCATAGGCACGTAAACATCTTTCTTGTTTTATGTTACTTCTACAATAGGCTAGTTTCCTAAAAAAATATAATTAGTCCGTCAGTTTGATATTCAAAAAATATTGAACACGTATTTTTTCTTTTGTCGATTAAACAAAAAATTATAAAGATATAGCCCTTTGAAGTTCCGTGTGACGCCATAGTTTGCTACACTTTTTAGCAAACTTTGACGTCACGAGCCCTCACTCCTGAACTTTGAGGCGCTTTATCTTTATTATTATTACTGTTTATTTGACAAAAGAAAAAATACGAGTCCAATATTTTTTGATTATCTAACTGACGGACTAATTGTTATGTTATTATTACGACCCAGGAAACTAGCCTATTGTTTCCCATCGTTTCTAGTGATGTTTCTATATGCAAGCGTCCACGGGGATGTATATGATTCGGCGGTCTTTAATTTCAACACTTACGATGAATTGGAAGTAAGTATTTGACTTTTTTTTTGTCTGTGACATCTTCATTTATTAACCTTGCATTTACACTGAGACTATGTCGATTTTTTGAGTTCCTAGCATTGGGCCCATACAAATAAGTCTCCATATTGACAGACTAAGCCGTCCCTCCTAAGGAATGTCGGTGGTAAATTAACACGGTATATGAATCTCCACAATTTTCAGTGGCGAGCTCAGTGGCGCAGTGGTTGCCACGCCAGCCTGCAACACGAGGGTGCCCGGGTTCGATCCCCGGTCAGGTCAAGTTGGAAAATGACCTTTTTCTGATTGGCCTGGGTCTTGGATATTTATTTATATATGTATTTGTTATAAAATATAGTATCGTTGAGTTAGTATCCCATAACACAAGTCTCGAATTTACCTTGGGGCTAGTTCAATCTGTGTGATTTGTCCTTATATATGTTTAAGTATATGTCCGTGTATGTATACGTATGTATTCAGTACCGCCCTCGCTATTCTAATCACAATAGGTGCAAAATACGATAAACTTTCTTCAAAGTCTCAGATTA
Source organism: Elegia similella (assembly GCA_947532085.1). Lineage (NCBI taxonomy): Eukaryota > Metazoa > Arthropoda > Insecta > Lepidoptera > Pyralidae > Elegia > Elegia similella. The sequence goes on from OX383939.1 coordinate 3,777,997, forward strand.
ATCCCATAATATTGGCTGCACTAAGCCCCTACTACTTAAAGTCTCCACTCAAGCTCACTCAAAATGTTCCTAACACAATTACATTATGCCGTCACTTAAAAGTTCCAATACTAACAGCATTACGGCACGACACGGCACGGCACGACAATCCGGTTCTAACGAGTTTATTAATTAAATTAATGCGACGTATCAAGTTAATTACCGAGAGGGTTGAGCTCCCCTGACTTACGTAATTAATATTGTGAGTATTAAATTCGGTTTAGTTAATGTGAGGATGAGCAAATGCTCACTTTTATGAAATTAAACTGTTGAGTACTCCTGCTTATGAGGATGGGCAAAAAAGTAGTTACACAATTTTCCTTATAGTGGATTGTAGCAGTTTTGCAGTTCTCTGAAAATTTTTTTCTATGGGAGTATCTAAATTTCCCGTTTTGAGATTCTGTTTTTTTTTCTTTTTTCTTGCCTCATTCATCATCATCATTTCGGACATAAGAAGTCTACTGCTGGACAAAGGCCTCTCCCCAGGATTCTTCGTTCCATGGGAGAATACCGCCATACTCACCACGCTTGGCAGGCGGGTTGGCGAGCGCAGTTTATTTGGCTTCTTGTGCTTTTGACGCTGTTGCCCATCGGAATCATTCATAAGGGAAGTTGTTGAATTTGGGAAGGAATAAAGGTATTGGAATACTACTCACTCAGATGAAAGGAGGGAAGCCTTTAGGGGGAAAGGCACTATTATGACTACCTTACAGATGAAAAACTCTACTGAAAATTGCAAATTTCGATAGCATATCTAATTGAGGATAAAAATAACAGATGTTTAAATAACAAGACTGCTTCTACAAAATAATTATTGCCTATGAGACTCGGTAAGGGTTCTAACGAAACCTCATACGTCCAAATCCGTTAAGGCATTTATAAGTGATGAACTTAACAGATTGACGTACATACAAACTTACATATTTACATACATATATACATGTACTCTAAAAATAATACACTCCTTTTTGGCAGTCATGTAAAAATACACGAAAGGGTTGCGAAGTCAAACGTTACGTTTACATAACCAAAATTGAATTCCCAAAACAACGGTTCAAAATCAATCAATCACGCAGGGCCATAGCAATTAAGAGAATATCGAAAATATGAAATTAGAGGTGTCAATGAAAAATTAATCGGTCGGGGTGAAATGTTTTCGTAGCGCGGCCGTTCGTCAATCACTTCGACGTAATGACCTGTCGGTGAAACGTGCTGGACTCCACAAACTCGACAAACAACTGAATACTATATGTAAGTACGTATTATTGTTTTCATCTCATCTATTCTTAAAACAAGAACGGTTTCCCGAAAACAGGTCAACAGGACTAAATACGTTTTTATTGCCAAGGAAGATTTTGAAATGCGAACACAAATATTGTTTTGAAAACATCCATGACCCAAAAGGTCTTATCATATTTCTTAATAGTTTCACTGGCCAGTTACATTTATTAAAAAGAAAAACTTAAGAACTGAGAGTATTTTATGGTGCATGCTTGTTTAATCCGCGCGCCGAAAGTGCTTTATCAGCCATATTTTTATGAAAGACAAAAATCAGAAAGTATAATATTTATTATGTTTTTACCAACATTTTAATTTCCCAACCTACAAAATGTTTTAAAATTGGATAAGCTTAACAAAAATAAATATCGCGCTCTGGTTATACATACATATTAAAGGATAATGATGTACAGGAATTTAACTTTAATAGTTTTGTTTATTTTACCAATTAATTTACATCATTACTATATTTTATCATGTTAAAATACTTCAATATTAGAGGAAACTTAGTTGTATAATTTTTGTTGTTTTCATAGAGATGAAAAGCAGAATGTGTCGTCTCGGAACTAACCACGGAGCAAGTGAAATACCTAATACCTTCGATCAAATATAATGGTAGATACACGATTCGCGCTTGAAAAGTGGCGCCGGCAAAACAGATCTCTAATCGAGTTTCGGAACTGTTTTGTCCACAGTTTCAATAAACCGCACTAGCACTCACACGTCTCACGATGACGAAGGGGCAAAAATGCAAAAACTACGCATCAAAAGTGAAAAAAAAGATAGAGTTATACTTTCAGTATGTAACGTTTTTGTCGTTGTTTGTACGTATGCATGATGTTTTGACTCGGGGACATTATTAAAGCTTCATTTTGTATGACACTGTGTAACTACCATTACATTTGATCGAAGCCTAATACTTTTATTTCGGGCAACGTACTCCGAATCCCTAGCTTCACTCACCAGGAGTGTACTTTTAGACTCCTTCGTTCCACTCCGGATTTCAATAATGCCCTCACCAATAAGTATGATGTTAGTTCCTTGCATCACAATCTACTATATACCCACTGGCGTATATCACACAAGTTGAACCACTATGTGTGTGTATGTCTGTGACACCGTAGCTCTTAAACGGGTAAACTGATTTGGATGCAGTTTTATTTTTGGATGCAGGTTTTCTTGAGGAAATTACCAGTGAAAACGAAGTGCAAGTATTTGCGTGCGCCGGAAATCGAACCCGATGTCCCTCGTATAGCAAGCAGGCGTTTTAACCACCGCTCCACGGAGGCCGTCAAGTTAAGTGTAATTTTAAGGCAAAATAGTTGTGATTTTCATTCAAATGTAGAGAGTTAGCTTGGGAACATCCGGGACAGGTAGCAAGTTTTATGATAAATATGGTGGTCGTAAATCAATTCGACGTAATAAGAGTTATACTTTCAGTATGTCCCATTGTTGTCGTTGTTTGTATACATGATGTTTTGACTCGGGGATATTATTTAGGCTTCATTTTGTATGAGACTGTGTATCTACTATTATATTTGATCGAAGATCGGGGTGAAATGTTTTCGTAGCGCGGCCGTTCGTCAATCATTTCGACGTAATGACCTGTCGATGAAACGTGCTGGATTCATAAACTCGACGAACAAAAAAGTTTGTTTATGACACTTATCAGTATGGCTGCGAAAAGAAGCCACTGTTAACAGTAGATTGATTTTAGTATAAAAAGCGGTAGTTTTATTTTCAAAAATACGCTTGAATCTATTTTTTTTCAACTTTTCTGTTGTCCAGTGGTTTGCCTGTAGACCCGGTCGTGGGTTCGATTCCCACGGGAAGCATACTTTGTTTAGTTGTTTCCAGTTTGGTTAGGACATAGCAGGTTTGAATTACCTGATTGTCCTTAAACTAATATTATAAATGCGAAAATGAGTTTGTTTGTTACGCTTTCACGCCGTAACTACTGAACCGATCATCATGAAATTTTGCATACAAGTTTTCTGGAGTACGAAGAAGGACATAGGCTACCGTTTATCCCGGGAAAAAGTATTATTCCCGAGGGATCGACATTGACGCGGGCGGAGCCGCGGGCGAAAGCTAGTCTGATAATAAAGATGATTCCGTGCTTCGGAAGGCACGTTCGTTGGTCCCGGCTGCCATCTGGTAGTCGTTAAAGGAACCGCGGCTCCGAAGAACTCTGACGCTAGGGTGTCGATGGTCGATTGACCGTGTCACCTACACGAAATGATGATGAGGTTGAATCTATGGCATCAGGTACGCGCCCCATTAATCCACGTGAGTAGTATCCCAATACCTTAATTCCCTTTCCAAATCCAACAAATACCTGTTCTTCCGTCTTCCCCAGCTTTAGCATGCTTCCGATGGGTAGCAGTCGGAATCACAAGAAGCCACAGAAACTGCGCTCGCCAACCAGCCTGCTAAGCGTGGTGAGCACAGAACGAAAAAGACATTAGAACTGCGCTTGATCTGCTAACTTGAATTAAAGTAGTTTGTACCGCGATCGTCAAAGAAACAAGAGTGAGATCTATGTAAAAAGTCCTAGTAAAACTTTGACCAAAGAAGGAGTTTCTGTTCTCTACTATTTCTCAATTGTGTTGCGTTAGTAGTTAGTCATCATCATCACCAGGTCCTTTTTAGTCTCCACTACAGGAACACGACCCTCTCTGTACTACTAGAGCCATACTTGGCCAGAGCAGCCAGAGGACTTGGCCTACACTCTCCACGCTGGCCAGACGGGTGGGAGAGGTCCCTCAGATGTTTATAAGCTTTGTTTAGCTTGTATTTCCTAAGTCGCCTTCTACGACATCCACGGGAAGACTTGGAGTGGTCCTATTCTACTCTGCCGGATACCACACGGCTAGTTAGTAGTTTGCTCGAAATGAGGCGACGCTGGTTTTTTATAGAAATCACGCGTGACGTGATAGATAACACTTCTAATGTATTTTTGTTCTGTGGTGGTAAGTATGGCAATATCCTCATGGAACAAAGTATGTTTGGGAGAAGATTTTGTCTTTTAAATTAGCTACACCAGTTTTGCGATTGCAGAAAACGATGGATTCATTTCTGGGTCTAGGAGTACGCTTCTATAATAAAATTCCTGCAGAAATATTAGGTCTGCCTATACTTAAGTTTAAAACGACTGTAAAAAACCAGTTAGTAAAAAAGGCTTATTACTGCATTGCTGAGTGCAACAGAGAGTGCTTGGCAATTAATATTTTATAATTAATAATATAATACACTAGCTTTCGCCCGCGGCTCCGCCCGCGTCAATGTCGATCCCTCGGGATAAGTACTTTTTCCCGGGATAAAAGGTAGCCTATGTCCTTCTCCGCACTCCAGAGAACTTGTATGCAAAATTTCATGATGATCGGTTCAGTAGTTACGGCGTGAAAGCGTAACAAACAAACAAACAAACAAATAAACAAACAAACAAACTCACTTTCGCATTTATAATATTAGTTAGGATATTAGTTAGGATTAGGATGTAAACAATGTAATCGGAGACCTTCAGGCACATAGGGACCAAGTCTGGATTGAGTTTCTTTCGGCGTATTCTTCTCACCAGTGGTCGTTCCGAAACGCTATTAGTATTTCGATTTTGCATAAATTATACAAAATATAACAAACACAAATATGACGTTTAGAAACAGATACATGTATCCTTTTGAATACAAATCTTTGGCTTTGACTTTGACTTTATAGCAGTGGATTTTTCACGACTGTAATGATGAAGTATGTACTTACCTAAAAACAATCCGTGGGACTAAGTACTTGACTTATCTCAATTGAACACTTTCAACGCCAAATACGGCAAGTGCGAGGGCACGCATTCCTGTTGCCTTGTAGGAATGCACTTGGTAGGTATCTTACATTGTATACTGTCTTTACGCAATATTCCAGACAAAGGTGTGTACGTGCCTTTACGTGTGCGACTTTGTGATGTTAATATATGAATGAATGTATGTGTCTCTGATATAGCAGCTAAGTTCCTGTTTATGTCATTTTGCAGAAAGGATTATTTTTTATAGCAGAATAGAATAGATATTTTTATAAACCATATCGTCGCCCTGCTGGGAAAATTGCAATCAAATCTCAATCAAAGTCTCTTTCATCTTATCCCCTCGTCCCTAGAATAGAATATTCTTTACTGTTTACCCAAGGTACTATAGCGGCCGGTAGAGAGGCATTGACGAAAGGGAGAATGTGGGACGAGGCGAAGCCAAGGTACCTCATCACTTGAGTACATCAAATGCCTCATTGCGACCAAGACTTGTATAGTACTTTCCTCAAATAATGCGCGGAAATTAAAATAAAGAAGTATAAAATTTACTTACAAAACACATTCATCTAGTTTAACATTTAAAAGTGACATAAGTGCCATTGAATAAGCTCTCACGTGTGTACATAAGTGGTAAGATACGCAGATCAAGATCATATGTGTGGGTCTAACAACGCACGCTACATGATTAGGGAGTAACACAATATAAATAAATAAATAAATATACACGGACAAATCACACAGATTGAGCTAGCCCCAAAGTAAGTTCGAGACTTGTGTTATGGGATACTAACTCAACGATACTATATTTTATAACAAATACATATATAGATAAACATCCAAGATCCAGGCCAATCTGAAAAAGATCATTTTCCATCTTGACCTGGCCGCGATTGAACCCGGGCACTCCGCGTCGCCACGGAGCTGTCATATATTTTTCGCGGACGATACAACAAAAAGCTACGATACGATAAAATTAAGTATCGATTGACTAACTGAAATGTCTCTAGAGTTAATCACAGACAAGCTCAAATAGCTGGCGGCTAATTATGCAAATAGTGCATGTAACTTCGCGTACTGGCAGCGCTCCAACGCGGGATGGATGGAGGGACCGCCATACAGCGATATTTTACAAAAAGTACCTGAAGACAACCTCTTCGACAGTCGTGAGGATTCATAGATCAAGATCCCAAGCCAGGTTACTCTTAATCACTTTTGAAATACTGTCATTTTTAAGGATCCGTAGATAATATTCGCAAGTTCGACTTACATGCTCCTAAAAAACCGGCCAAGTGCGAGTGAGACTCGCGCACTAAGGGTTCCATTACCTTTATCTATAAAAAATTTTAAAAATCATATCTGTTGTATGGGAGCCCTCCTTAAATATTAATATTATTTTAACTTAATCAAGCATCTAATATCGCGCAAAAATGAGCAATAAAATCACGTTTGCTGTATGGGCCCCCTTAAATATCTATTTTATTCTGTTTTTTAGTATTTGTTGTTATAGCGGCAACAGAAATAGATCAACGATCACGTATCACGATTCATTAGATGCAGCCGACGGACAGACAGACCAACGAACAGCGGACATATTAATTGGGTCCCGTTTTTAGCCTTTCGGTACGGAACCCTAAAAACAATGTTATCAAAATGCTAAACGTGGCTTTTAGATCTTAATGACCTCGACTCTGACTAACCCGCAAGGGAAAACGACGTGATAGTATGTATGTATGAAATGTGCGCCTGGTAGGTACGTTCGGTGATATTTATTTATTAGATAATCGCAGTTCGCTGGTTGCACGGAAAGGTACTTCTCACTATGGTAATGCTACGCTGACAGGCGGAAGCGATTCCAAATTCCTGTGGAGTTTTTGACGTGAAATTATGGATAAACGCGTCATCGACTTCGGGCTGGTGTAGGAAGATACCGAGAAAACCGGGTTAGGTGGGGTTTCTCCAGCAACAGCTCATGCGATTGCGGCGATGTTTAATCAATGAGCCACTTTTTGAAGTGCCCTAAATGCCACACGCGCTGCACACAAAGGGATCTAGAGAAGGCAAATGACAGGGCAGTGGCCGTCGTATTTTGGGCAAAATTACTATAGTCAAAAGTTTTTAGGACTACAAAAGAAGAAAGAAGAAGGAGCGCGTCATTGCATTTAAATTTATATAATTTTTATACACAATAAACGCAAAGGGATTATTGTCAGGTATAGGTAATTTTCCCCTCAGTGCACTGAGCATGTAATCTGTCCTGTTTTATTTTGTTAAGGAGGGTGAATTTCGCTTTGACATGTGTTTTTCTTTTTGAATGTAAATTATTTTTAAAAGTAATTGTTTAGTTGTATGCTTCTGATTTATAAATATATTGTATGTATCATACGCCGAAACTACAAGCGAAAGCGTTTGGGTTACCGCTTTCGCTTCTCCTTTCACTACTTTTATCCTGTATACTTCTCGCTATCGCGTGTTTTATTTATCCAATCTAGAAGAACTACGATATCGGCATGATTAAATTAAACTAGAAATTAATGTATCAGCAACAGCGATAAAACCACTTCTCTTTTCACTATGTCAATTCCTGTTTAATCGCCCCATGTTTGATTTATCTAATTCCGAGGGACTACGCTGATGACTAGGTCGATGCCGACCTTTGTAAGATCTAAATAAATACTGTATCTAATATTAAAGCATTGAAACTACAAGCATAAGCGGTGAAACCGTTTCTTTTTTCACTATGTCCATTCCACTACTCGCCAGCGCCTGTTTGATTGCTCCATGTTTTATACTAAGAGTCTAAGCTATCCTCATTGACCTTTGTAAGGTCTAAATAGGTAATGTTTCTAATAGCTAAGCATTAAGTGCTTTGCTATTAGACCAAAAAGAAAACCGGTAAAACCGCTTCGCTTTGCACTATATTCGGCCCAGTACTTGCCAGTGCTACTTCGATTGCCCTATGTTTTATTCATCCAATCCTGAAGGAGCAGCTATCAGACTGCATCGGCCTTTGCGGGACTTAATTTTTAAACCAGACTCTACTACCTATTAGGTTTCTTGACGTCATATCATATGGCTCATATACTTTTCTTTATATCTTCGATTTTATTTGGTTTCATTTCAGGTTATGTTCTTCTTATGGTTTACGGACTGGATTCAAATATGTTCTTCTTTTTATTTTTAATAGGAATGATGGAATACTATAAGTTAAAAGTAAGAAGAGATATGACGCTAGGCAGATATATTTTAAGGTATCTATTTCGAGGGAAACCAAAAAAGAAATCAGTTTTTGGAAGCAATAAAATTGGGGATTCCTAATACTAGACTAAGACAAGACCCGAGAGATAGGGTGTTTGGGGTGCCCACTGCCAGGACAAATAAACAAGTGCCACTGACGACTGACGAACCCGTGGCATCGACTAATTACGTTGCACAATGGCTAAGTTCGAGCGAGCAACACTGAAATGTCTGTGTAGCAAAATTGAGGAATTATGAAGTATTTTTGTTTTATAAAAAAAATGTACGTCTGCCTCGGCTTTACCTCATATGACAGCCTCCGTGGTCCAGTGGTTAAGGCGTTTGCCTGTTGACCCGGGGGTCGTGGGTTCGATTCCCACCGGAAGCATACTTTGTTTAGTTGTTTCCAGTTTGGTTAGGACATTGCAGGCTTGAATCACCTGATTGTCTGATAATAAAGATGATTCCGTACTTCGGAAGGCACGTTAAGCCGGTGGTCCCGGCTGCCATCTGGTAGTCGTTAAAGGAACCACGTCAGAGGCCGAGAGGCGGTTCCGAAGAACTCTGACACCAGGGTGTGCATGGTCGATTGATCGTGACACCTACTCGAAATGATGATGATGATGACCTCATATGTGGTAAGAACGTGGGAATTTGACGGCCGCTGCAAAAATGTACTATGGTTTATACAGCAAATAAAACCATTCGCAAATAAAAAGCAGTTTGAATACTAAACTTACTTCCACATATTAAATACAATAATGTATGGTAATATCTCGCTGGTATATTAAAACGAGGAGCAGTTTGTGGGCACCTCGTAAAACGTTAATTTCTTGGCGTACAGCCGCGCTTAAAAGTGTTTTAGTCCGAGATACAACTGCATGATTTCTAATAAAAAAAAACCTATATATGACATCAATACTTTTTTTTTAAATACGTTACAATAGAAATGAGGCAGAATTTTCACTTGCTTTAGAATTATTAACAGTTTGCCGCAAACTTTAAACTCACTATCATTTATTTAAATATTTCGTAATTAACTTTAACGATTTTTATGTTCAAAAAATTGAAAATTCTCACCTTTCATAACTTTTAGACTTATTGTGGGAAAAACTTATAAGTTTCACACAAAACAATGTATTTTCGCCGTAATTCGCTTTGAACGCTTTGAAGAATAGGGCATGAATATCAATTCATTTACATTTCGTTTACATTTCGATACATACTATCTTGAAGAGTTCACTTCTCTTGTTGTTCTTAACGTGTGGAAGTGGCTCACAGGCGTAAAAAATTTCAAGCTGCGTGGAGACAGCCAGGTCCCACGCCATTAAAATATCTCTAATACCGCATTATAAAATATTATTATCTTCAAATCGAAAAACAAAATATAAGCTATGGAAAAAAATATGTATGGACAACATGGATGTGGAGTTTTACAGTCACGAAACAGAAGACGAATAATCATCCTATTATCCTAACTAATATTATAAATGCGAAAGTGAGTTTGTTTGTTTGTTACGCTTTCACGCCGCGCCGTAACTATTGAACCGATCATCATGAAATTTGCATACAAGTTCTCCGGAGTACGGTGAAGGACATGGGCTACCTTTTATCCCGGGAAAAAGTACTATTCCCGAAGGATCGAAATTGACGCGGGCGAAGCTAAAGAAAGCTAGTATCTCATAAAAGAGTGATGCTACTGCCATCGTCTAGGTATAATAATTTTACCCTAAAACAAAAGTAGTCGCACCTTAGACTAAAACGTTCGATTTCAATGGAGACTTTAATAGTCTGGATCGGGATTTTATAGAGCGGGCTTCTGGCGAGTTTCTCATTTTTCATTGAAATTGATTTCAAATCGTAGTTATTAGCTTAAAGATATAAGTACAGAGTGAAAGAGTTCAATTAATGTTGTTTAAATACTAAACGTATTTTTAACTAACTTTATTGGCGACTTGTCCGCGTAATTTATAGCCTTAGTTTTATTCGAATGCATACTATAATTATGTATAGTTTCATCTAAGATCCGGTAGTTTTAGGGTGAAGGAGTAAGAACACTTCGACACATCCACTCAAACTTTCTATCATCAAATCAATCATTAATTTTAGTAGGATGTAGGGTTGCTATTCATATTATATATATATATATATATATATACTTTTCGAATTTTTGCCAATTAACCTTCATAATTTCAGGCGTAAGAAGCCCACTGCCAGATAAAAGCTACACTAAGAATTTTTCGTTCCATGGAAGGATATTGTCGTACTCACTACCCTTGGCAGGCGGTTTATTGGATTTGGGATCGGGAATTGGGATACTACTCACACAGATGAAAAGGGAAGAGTAATTAGCAGCTCTCATATATATGCCAGTTTCTTTGTTCGACAATAACTTCGAAACGCCTCAACGGCTTTAGTATGGGGTATCATTAAGATCCTAACACTCTCCCGAGTGATATAGTTTTTTTTTTTATCAAGACAGCCCCGTTTTTATTTTTTTGAAAATAATAAATAAATAAATATATACGGACAAATCACACAGATTGAGCTAGCCCCAAGGTAAGTTCGAGACTTGTGTTATGGGATACTAACTCAACGATACTATATTTTATAACAAATACATATATAGATAAACATCCAAGACCCAGGCCAATCTGAAAAAGATCATTTTCCATTTTGACCTGGCCGGGGATCGAATCCGGGCACTCCGTGTCGCAGGCTGGCGTGTTGGCCGCTGCGCCACGGAGCTAGTCAATTCATTAAGATCCTAACACTCTCCCGAGTGATATAGTTTTTTTTTTGTATCAAGACAGCCCCGTTTTAATTTTTTTGAAAAATACTTGTTCTACTCGAATGTACGCATGGCGGCCATAACATAACGATTTGATAACATTAACGTTCATAAGATTATGGCTTTAGAAAGTGAGGTGGTGATAACTGTCAATGTGCCGTAACACTATACCTTCAAAAACTTTATGTTGTACTAGCTGCTTTCCGCGACTTCTTTCACGTAATTAGTCAATGTTACTCGTATATTAAGTATACTGTCAAAGACAATATAAACCAATGCTGGAAACTCAAAAAAAAGGTCAGTTCCAAACAAAAATGTTCGGCCGCCCGGTCAATTTGAATGGGAACGTCAAAAAAATGTTAAGTTCCCAGCATTGGTCCCATAAGAAAAGTTGTTCATATCGACGGGCTGAATCACTCTTAAAGGGACCAGAGTGATCAAAATTTCACCATGTAGGTTGGTTGTTACCAACCTTTTTAAAAAAAAATAATGAATAAGTGAAAACTTTTGAATCGCGAAATGTGTTAGCATTGATGTAACGACCGCTTTGATCGGAGACTAGCAGAATTTAATCTGCTGCGTCCCGGCTTCAAAGCAAAACACGCTGAAACACAAATTAAATGTACGACGCGACCCAGTTTATAAGCTGACAGCGTAAATCAGCAATAGTATTGTTATTTAAAAAAGTGGCCAAGTGGGAGTCGGACTCGCGCACGAAGGGTTCCGTAAATTATCATTATCATTACATAGTATAAAACAAAGTCGCTTCCCGCGTCTGTCCGTCCCTATGTATGCTTAGATTTTTAAAACTACGCAACGGATTTTGATGCGGTTTTTTTTTAATAGATAGTGATTCAAGAGGAAGGTTTATATGTACATTGCATCCGAGCGAAGCCGGGTCCGGGTCGCCAGTACATAATAAGTTTTAAATTATTCAAAATATTTTTAATATAAAATATATTTATTATATTTATATTGTATGTAACTAAAAATATTCGTAAGTTTTTCTTTATCTGTGTTATAAGACGTTGCTTTGTTAAAATTTAAAGATTCTATAGGATTTGATTCTCTCGCCAATATCGAAAATTTGAGGCATAAACTTTGATTTTTTCATAGCTCCAAGGGACTGTAGACTGTAGAGTATTTGATATGAATTTTAGCTTGATTCCGCCACGCGATCCTTAAAAAAGTGTCTTGACAGACAGACGGACAAATAAGTGATCCGATATGGGTTCCAGTTTTTCCTTATAAGGTACGGAACCCTAAAAATGGTTTAAGAAATCTCAATGACATTTTTAAAGCCTTATCTATAGATACGCCGCGCCGCACCTCGTATAGGTGAGATATTTTTTTTTAAATGGTTAATCCTAGCGAATTTTTTAACAAAATTAGAACTCAAGCAATTTGTATCTAAGACCAGTATAATGTTATGTATTTAATTGTTATGTATATTTTTTTATTACATTTACATACTTATGTATAACTTAAATATTTAATATCTGTATCTTAAATATAAAAAACTAAACACTCACTGCTTTAATCTAGTGTAAACAATGTTAAACCTGTTTTAAAAACATAATTAATTGATTTCACAGTTCAACAACCGTTAGCAGTTTTATAGTAAATTAAATAAGTGCCTAACATGATTTTGATCTAATAGGTATTCTATTTGAATGCATTACATCATACGGCTCGTTGGTCTAGGGGTATGATTCTCGCTTTGGGTGCGAGAGGTCCCGGGTTCAAATCCCGGACGAGCCCAGGTTTTTTTTAAAGTAGCTTCCTTTTGTCTTTTTGGATGTGTCATGTGTTTATGAGACTTATATATAGTGAGACAGAGGCATTTATTTTATATAGAATATATTTTCAATTCAAAACAATTTTGTGACTCGAAGAGCACTCACAATAGTCACAATCATATATGTCACAGATAAGTAGTGTAAGTAGATACCTACGCAAAACTTATATGTACTATTGTGAGTGCTCTTCTTTATTTAATAAAGAAGATCACTCACAATAGTCACAATCATGTATGTCACAGATAAGTAGTGTAAGTAGATACCTACGCAAAACTTATATGTACTATTGTGAGTCCTCTTCTTTATTTAATAAAGAAGAGCACTCACAATAGTCACAATCATATATGTCACAGATAAGTAGTGTAAGTAGATACCTACGCAAAACTTATATGTAATATTGTAAGTGCTCTTCTTTATTTAATAAAGAAGAGCACTCACAATAGTCACAATCATATATGTCACAGATAAGTAGTGTAAGTAGATACCTACGCAAAACTTATATGTAACAGATATAGATAGATATAGATATTTAGGGACATATCACACAAATTGAGCTAGCCCTACAGTAAGTTGTAAATCGTAGGATACTAACTCAACGATACTTTATTTTATAATAGATACTTATATAAGGTCAATTTAAATTAAGGGCAAATATTTTAAGGGCTGACTCCCATAAGCTAGAAAAATGCTTTAGAAGAAAAATTTAAAAAAATCGGCACGGTAGTTTTTGAGATATCTACCTAAATATTAAAACACATACCTAAATATTTAAAATTAAAAATTTATATACACTCTGTTTGCAAATAAACACTTTCTTGGCCAACAACTTTTTACTATTATCTACTATGGATACTAGGTCACTGACCTCGACGATCAAAACGGCTGATTTATCGATTTTAATAAAAAAAAAATATTTTGTATGAAAAAATAAAAAAAAAAATCTAGCGTGTCGATTTCTACTAAAGCATTTCTTTGACCTATAAGACCCAGCGCTTAAAATATTTGCGCTTAATTTAAATGGACTTGTATAAATAAACATCCAAGACCCAGGTCAATCTGAAAAGATCGTTTTACATCATGACCTGACCGGGAATCGAATTCGGGCTCCCTCGTGTCGCAGGCTGGCGTGTTGACCACTGCGCCATGAAGCTCGCCATAACAACCTTTATTTGCAAACGATCAACAGCTTTTACTTTGCGCCGCAGCCCAAAAACAGCAAATATCATTTCATTAATATCCACGCGCCCATTTACCCGAAAATCCTAATTAGATTTTTTTTGTTTTAACATTAAGTGTACTTTTACGTTTTTGCGGAGTTTCCCGCACAAATTTAAAGTAACGCAACCGCGATTACTTCCAGAACACCGCTTTTATGTTCGGCCTCTTTACAATTTTCTCGTTATTTTACTTTTTAATGTTCGTGTTCTTTTTTTGAAAGTGACGTGTTTATTTAATGAAAATTATTTCAGTGGGAAAAATCTGGCAAGAACGATTTGATTATTGCAGTGAATAAATGTATTATCTCTAAATAAATATGAGTAGGTTACTTCTAAATGTTCCTTTATAATATTAAAATTATTATATCTAGGTTGATAACAATTTTGTGTATGCATGGAAGAAAACGACAAATACCTACATTTGATCCGTTTGATGTAGAAATAATAATATACATACCTACATGTATATTATTATTTCTACATCAAACGGATTCATTGTCGGTTTTTGTTTGTCGTTATCGTGGACAAAGTGTAGTAGATGGCCATATAAGAAATGATAAAGATACGGCCCGTTATAAATCCGTGTGACGTCATACTTCTCTACACTTTTTACTGAATTATGATGTCACGAGTCCTCACTCATGAACTTTGACACGTTTTATCTTTATTCATCTTCATCTTCCGGACTTTATACACTTGGCTAGAGCAGACAGAGGATTTGGCCTACACTCTCCTCGCTGGCCAGACGGGTTGGAGAGGTCTCATTGATGTTTATGAGCTTTTTTAGCTTGTATTTCCTAAGTTGCCTCTTACGACATCCATTGGAAGAATTCGAGTGGTAATTTTCTACTCTGCCGGAAACCACACGGCTTATCTTTATTATTGTATAATTGACAAAAGAAAAAATACGTATCTAATATTTTTTGATTTTCTATCTGACGAACTAATGACAATATTATTATATTGACTCAGAAAACCAGCATATTATGTTTGGCGTAACTTTTAAAATTATATTATAATTCTACTTAATCTAAGTTTCTGTCTTCTAGTTTATAAAAATTCCGTCAATAATAGATTCCAGCGGAATAAACGCTCTAGGTTTCATAAAAAAATAATTAGTACGTCAGATAATCAAAAAATATTGGATACGTATTTTTTTTTTGTATATTGAACAAAAAAATAAAAAAGATATTGGAAATTTCGTGTGACGTCATAATTTGCTACATTTTATAGCAAACTTTGACGTCACGAGCCTCCACTCTTGAACTTTGACGCGCATCTTTATCATTTATTGTTTACTAGCTTTTGCCCGCGGCTCCGCCCGCGTCAATGTCGATCCCTCGGGAATAGTACTTTTTCCCGGGATAAAAGGTAGCCTATGTCCTTCTCCATACTCCAGAGAACTTGTATGTAAAATTTTATGATGATCGGTTCAGTAGATACGGCGTGAAAGCGTAACAAACAAACAAACTCACTTTCGCATTTATAATATTAGTTAGGATAGGATTAGGATTTAACAAAAGAAAAAATAAGTATCCAATATTTTTTGATTATCTGACGCACAAATTTTAATGTTGTCTTCGCTTCTACTTAAATTCTTCGTTATTGGGAGAGAAAAATAAAATCCATGCTGCCAGGACGAGATGTGTATTTGAAAGGAAGGAATGAAAGTCTGAGTGCGTGCTGTCAGAGCACAGACAACAATATAACCTTTCAGAGTGACTTGTAAAATCTATGAATCATATGTTAGTACACAGCTTTTACACTAGATGGCGCTATGTGCAACAAATGTTATTATTTTGACCGAGGAGACTAAACTATTCACGGATTTTACTTCGCAATTTGTGCCTTACCCAACCAGTTAAGTAATGAGTCAAGGGACAAGCAAAATCACCTACCATCTAAGAAACCAAACAGTCTCTAGGAGTTTGTTTTGTGAATATTTCTTGATTAACTAGCTATGAGCCCGCGACCGTAAATATACATTATGAATTCTAAACTTACATTAATAACTGGAGAAAAAAATTAAGTAGCCTATCCTGTGTCCTGTACGTCTAAAGGTTTGTCTACGAAGTTTCATAAAATACAGTTAATTCGTTTAACAGTTATAGACGAACATTCATTCATACATACATACATTTGTACATACATACAGAAAAATATCTAAAAATCGTCAATTAATTTTAGTATCATGTATTAGAGCTTATAAACATGATATCTCTATAAACAAAGGACCTAATTTATTAGTTAGGAGTATTTCACCAAAATATTTTATTTAATTTTACTACGTGATTCGCGTCATAAACAATCATTCGACTAATGAGACATGGACACACAGACACACTATAAATTACCAACTTTTTGAAATAGAAGTACTGATTGAAAACAAACAGACCCAAGACTGGAAGTTTTGTTTGTAAAGCGGCGCGCACACGATACGCCGGCAGTGTGTACCCGGCCTAACGAGGCGAATCGTGACTCGCTTCCCGAGTGAGCACCGCCTAATCCCGTTACGATTTCATTTCCGAATCGGCGTTCCTTTTTTGAAGTTTGAATTTGATTTTCGAATAATTTCTTCTTTTGTGAGGATTTGAGCTGCCAGTTTTCGTTTTTGAAAGTTACTTAAAGCTGATCCACAAAGCCTCTCTGCACAAAGAGACTGTGTCCGGATCACAGATTTAAAAAAAATTGGCGTCTCTCTTCTCTAATCCGGATGTTCATAGTTTAGTTTGTTTGACACATGGGTTTAATCCTTACTAATATTATAAATGCGAAAGTGAGTTTGTTTGTTTGTTTGTTTGTTTCGGTTTCACGCCGTAACTACTGAACCGATTATCTTGAAATTTTGCATACAAGTTCTCTGGAGTACGGAGAAGGACATAGACTACCTTTTATCCCGGGAAAAGTACTAATCCTGGGGGATCGACATTGACGCGGGCAGAGCCGCGGGCGAAAGCTAGTATGTTATAATGGGAACTTGCTCATGCACACTTTTTAACCGACTTCAAAAATAGGAGGAGAAGATTAATTCGGCTGCATTTTTTTTAAATGTTTGTTACCAGAACTCTGTCATTTATGAAACGATTTAATTTTTTTTGTTTGAAAGGTTATGTTTCTGAGTTAGTCCCATTTAAAATATCAGCGCAATCGGTTTAGTAGTGTGATTGAAGTCGGTTTTTAATATAAAATATTATTATTGTAGTGCTATAGAAAGACCTTCAAATTTGCTAAAATAAGAATATCAATGGAAAGAAAACTAAAAAGAGATTTTGGGTTATCTCTGGCACATTTGTTTGTTTTGGCCTGTGCGGTTTGAAAACTCTACAGATCAGTGACGTCACATATTGCTTATTTTTGACCAACACTAGTGTCAAATTTTTCAAGCTGCCTTAAAGCTTTTGACATAGCTTATCGTGCCTTTTGGAATACGGAGGAGCTCAAGATATTTTTATGCCACTTGCGGTCACCCAGTGGTAGGTATGTCCAGAAGAGTATTTTTCGGCTAGATGCATTCTAATTAACAATTTCCATAATTAAAAATTTTCGTAATCTACTCTTTAAGCACGAATGACGAACCCCATTACAAAAATTGGTTTGACGTATAACGTGTATTAAGGCGCATTTAAAAAACCGGCCAAGTGCGAGTGGGCCTCGCGCATAAAGGGTTCCGTACCATTATCATATACCATTATTATATTAATAAGTTTAAATAATTAAAAATATTATTATTATATAATGTGACTAAAAATGTATGCTTTGCGCAATTTTTCCTTTATCTGTGCTTTGAAGTTTCATTGTACCATTTCAAGATTCTGAGTTCACGGGAAGTACTCGGTTTTGATTCCCTTGCGATTGCGTTGGCTTAGAAGTTTGATTTTTTTCACAGCTCCATGGGATAGCTGACCTGAGTATTTGATATAAATTTCAGCTTGACACCGCCACGCGTTCTCGAGAAAAAGGGCCTTGACAGACAGACAGACGGATCGTATAAGAGTTCCGTTTCCTTTAGAAGTACGGAACCCTAAAAATACACCAACAATAGTACCAAAAAAGACTAAAGACATACAATTTATGGCAAACTAGTGAACGGACAGACGGACACAGGCGCAGGTGGAGCGTTTACGACCTCGTAAACTGACGCCGAGCTTAAAATACTCGTGTAGCGGAGCCCTGCAGGCCTATGAATGCATTGTGTTGTAATTATATTGTGTCGTTAATAAATAATCATGCATTTGTACTTTACCATCTTTGTTTGACTGGCTACTTCGATCAAATATAGTGGTAGATACACAGTCTTATATAAAACTAGCTGTTGCCCGCGACTTCGTCCGCGGCAATTTCCGTTATTATGATTAATTAGTTCTTTTCTTAGTATAAATGAACAATTTTTCCCCCGTTTTCAAAACATTTTTTGTTGGTGCTTCGCTCCTATTAGTCGCAGCGTAATGTTTTATAGCCTAAAGCCTTCCTCAATAAATGGACTATCTAACTCAAAAAGAATTTTCCAATTTGAATTAGTAGTTCCTGAGATTAGCGCGTTCAAACAAACAAACAAACAAACAAACAAACTCTTCAGCTTTATAATATTAGTATAGATGTGAAGCCTTAATAATGTCCCTTAGTCAAAACATCATGCATACTTTACAAACGACAAAACGGTACATACCGAAAGTATAAAAAAGCTTCAAAAGTAAAAAAAACAAAGATGGAGTATCATTGTTTTTCTTAAGGTTATACTGTGTTTGCTGCCGTGTCAAATGGAGAAGACATTGGTAAACCTCACTATTACTTTTACGAACAATTCACTAAATATACGTTAGGTCCTTCTCGTAGCTCAGATGATGTAATGAATAGAGAAAATGTTGATAAACCTAAAATTGGCAAATTGATTGCGTTGTTGAAAAGCTACAGATTTGAATTTTGAAAAAGGAATTCTTATTTCCTTTTTCAAAATGCAATTCGCGAAGTTCAAGAACACAATCAATTTGCCTTCCAAATGCAAATTTGGGGCTGGAATTAAACGAAGCAACGCATCCTAAATCGAATTCGACAATACTAATGAATTAATATCACAGAGCATGATTGCAGTTTTCACTTCGCTGGCCTTTCCCTGACCAGGGTCGCACAATAAATGACGTGCTTAGAATATATGTATGTAGTTCGAAATGGTATAAAGAACCTTATTTAAAAAGTGATATCCTTTTATATTTTATCATTGGCGAATTCATTTTCTATGTAGTTAATATTTTTTTTATTCTGTTTCCTGAATCTAATAAATAAATAAACTCCAATGTGAGTAATACTCAGGGCATCCCTATATTTCAGTATCATTCGATTAACTCCAGTCTTGAAAAAAAAACAGTTTCTGTTCTACATATACATACATACCATCACGTCTTTATCCCTTACGGGGTAGACAGAGCCTAAGGTCATAAGACCGACCACGTTTAGGGCGAAAGATGATAAACGGAATCAAATAGTGATGGGTTGCTAGCCAAAAAAAAAAATCAAAATTCGAAACGATTATTTAATATAGTTTTCTTTAAACACTTAGTAATTGTCATATTTCACAATTAATAAGTGATTTAATGCGATGCGTTTATTTAATATAGGATAGGATTCTTTGAAGAATCCTATCCTATATTAAATAAACGCATCGCATATTGTCATGATTCTTTTGATTTTCGCTTATTCCCTTGACCGGCTTGTACGGTCTGCATGGGAAGAAAAGTAGCTGTCACATTCTACGTTTTTTCTTTACTCCCAGACCAGCATGGAAGGATTTCATTTCAGTTCTAACAAGTTTTTTGCAAAAATTAAATTTTTGTGACAAGTTTTTATTATAAACGAATTCTCACAGTAAAATGCTTTTTAAAACGAATCAAATCAGCCCAATAAGTTTGTGTACCTTGTTTAGTTACTCCATCATCAGACCAGCGCAAAGATTCCATAGTATTGTATTGTCATCCGATTTATACATGCATGCAAAATTTCAGCTCAATCGGTAACCGGGAAGTGGATCAAATTTAACATGCAAGATAACAGACAAACATCGGGTCAGGTGAAACTAATTAAAAGCTTGTGAAATAGGTTAAGTAAAATTAAGTTAATAAAGGTTTGTAGACTTAAGAAAGTTTATTATAATGGTCTGTATAAATATTTAAAAAAGTTATCATTAATTCCAAAACAAACAAAGACAACAATTGAAAAGTTAGAATCCACAAATAAAGTAATAACTCATTCAGAAAATCAATTAGTATTCGGATCACGACGGCATTTCAGTTTCGTCCCGTCGCCGGCCGTGTAAAGCGGCCTTGGATTTTCGCTGAATAGTCTATGATTAGAATACTTGGTATAAATGATAATTCGATTTCGATGAAATAATAAAGGGGAGAGATGCGACACGGGCAAATTCGAAAATCAGACAATCATCTTTTCGTCACTTTTATGGTGGATCAGAATCGGAATAGAATGTTAATATGATATTTAATATTTTCTCTTAATATTTACTAAATGATTTGCATGCCTGTAATCAGTCTGAATACTGAAATATATTTTTTGTGTACCTGTAATTTATTGTCATATGCTGATTGATTGCATAAACGACAACCCAAAATTGTGTAATAGTTTTAATATTTTTGGTTGCGTTTGAGTACGTATGGTACGTATACATGGTAAAATTTATATCGTTTTGGACCCTTAAAGGGTGACTCAGACCATCAAAATTAACAACTTTTCATATGGGAACAATGCTGAGAACTCAAAAAAAAAATTCGACATTCCTATTCAAACTCTGCCAGTGGAACTCTTTTGTATAGAAATGACGAAATTTTTTTTGAGTTTCCTACGTTGGTTCCATAGATAAAGTTGTTCATATTGATGTTCTGAGTCACCCCTTTAAGGGTCCAAAACCAAAAAAATTTGCACATGTATATAATATGTATGTATTCAGTCATTTATTCCATAATCACTTCGTGATGATGGTTGCTACTCGTAGCTGCATCGCCTATTGACCTCCTTATTTCCTCAGATTTCGGCCCATTCCCTCTACCAGCTTTTACGATATACAAGGGAAAGTAACCAGCCGATACTAATAGTTTATTTCTTACAGATAAGCACGGAAGAGGGCGAATACAGCTGCAAATGATACAGCCCTACTTCTTCAATTATTTTATTTTGTGACACCATCGTGTTGCAAATGAAATGGATTTGACTAATGCCATTCAATTTGAGAACGATATCCGACACCGACTGATTATGACTTGTGATAACTGATCGTGGGCGAAATTTGATTGTATCATTCCAGCTTACTACTGAACTCTCTGGCAATATTTTAAATCTCGGATTTAGGATCGCTAATAAAATACAAAATCGTACAAAAAAACATTGGATGTCTGTTAAGTCTGTTTACGGACTATAATTTTACGTCATCATCATCATCATTTCCTGAGGTGACACTGTCAATCGACCATGCACACCCTGGTGTCAGAGTTCTTCGGAACCGCCTCTCGGCCTCTGACGTGGTTCCTTTAACGACTAGCAGCTGGCAGTTGGGACCAACGGCATACCGTGCCTTCCGAAGCACGGAATCATCTTTATTATCAGACAAGCAGGTGATTTAAGCCTGCAGTGTCCTAACCAAACTGGAAACAACTAAACAAAGTATGCATCCTGGGTCAACAGGCAAACGCCTTAACCACTGGACCACAGAGGCAGTTAAGTTAATTTTACGTGATAACGGTGGAAGAGAGATAGATGCGTCACAAGCCGAACCCTTAGGCCAATCGTGCCTCTCTATCGCTTGTTCCGCGCTCTCGCTTGCACACGGAACACAATACTTTTTTGTGCGTGCAGCCGGCGGTCATCGATTTATATGACGTTATAAGACGTCAAAAACTAAAAAACTAATCAGAGTAAAGAATCTGACAACAGTGTTGGCCACTTACACACATGAAAAGCAGTGGTAGAAAGTGTGTTAAATACTTGTTTGTACGCATATCGGTATAACTTGATCGGCGTCCGATCGACCACAAAGGGCTCGTAAAGGTGATTGAGACATCGACTTCTACTTGGTAATTGTAAGGAAGTAGAAATATAGACCAAGAGATAGACACTGTTTTACAAGCTTTCACCTTTTTCATCTTTTTATGGTCTCGTACACAAAGGGTGAAAACGTCTCATTAAAGCTAGAATTACTGGATCACTTAGTTCGAAGAATCTGACACCAGTATTGGCCACTTACACACATGAAAAACAGTGGTAGAAAGTATGTTAAATACTTGTTTGTACGCATATCGGTATAACTTGATCGGCGTCCGATCGACCACAAAGGGCTCGTAAACGTGATTGAGACATCAACTTCTACGTTGTAATTGTAAGGAAGTAGAAATATAGACCAGGAGATAGACACTGTTTTACAAGCTGTTTCACCGTTTTCACCTTTTTATGGTCTCGTACACAAAGGGTGAAAACGACTCCTTAGAGCTAGAATTACTGGATCACTTAGTTCGAACAATGCGACACCAGTATTGGCCACTTACACACATACTTGTTTGTACGCATATCGGTATAACTTGATCGGCGTCCGATCGACCACAAAGGGCTCGTAAACGTGATTGAGACATCGACTTCTACTTTGTAATTGTAAGGAAGTAGAAATATAGACCAGGAGATAGACACTGTTTTACAAGCAGTTTCACCGTTCTTATTAAAAAAAAAATTAAATATGGTGAAAAAATTCCAAGCGGGTGTGATTTGAACCTGCGACCTTAAGTCTATGTACGACTTACGCTCTTCCAACTGAGCCACCGTCTGTTCTAACCTCGGCGCCGAAATTCTCCACCATATCCCATTCCCCTTTACGTATTAAGGCTTACATCACCTAACACAACTACCCGACTTTTACAAGTGAGGTATTTGATTCAACTCATTTTACAATGAATTTGAAATCAACTAATATGTAGGAAGCCTTGCAACATTTTTAAGTGTTTATACACATTTTTGCATTCACAATGCTATTTTGATAAATTCTTATTAAATTAAGAAAAAAAAATGTTTCACCGTTTTCACCTTTTTATGGTCTCGTACACAAAGGGTGAAAACGACTCCTTAAAGCTAGAATTACTGGATCACTTAGCAAATTATATGTTAAACTAGCTATTGCCCACGACTTCATCTGCGGCAATTTCTGTTATGATTAATTAGATTTTTTTTATTACTATAATATCAATAATTGTCCCCCGTTTTCAAAACATTTTTTATTGATGCTTCGCTCCTATTGGTCGCAACGTGATGTTTTATAGCCAAAAGCCTTCCTCAATAAATGGACTATCCAACACAAAAAGAATTTTTCAATTGGAACCAGTAGTTCCTGAGATTAGCGCGTTCAAACAAACAAACAAACTCTTCATCTTTATAATTTATTTATTTATTTATTTTCAGAAACTTAGTCTATTATTACAGGAGTAAAACCTAATGCAACAGACCAGCCAATTTTAGTTAGGTACTTAATATTAAAGTATACTAGTTAAGAATTTATATATAATACACATTATGAAGTACGCTCATTAGTTTACCAATTAAGTACAGTTAAGTATAACAAATTTCCTGCAAAGCGACTTTCGTGAATTCACACAAACTGCACTTAAAAATATAATATTAGTATAGATAGTATACATGATTACGATGTTGATGTTTTGTGGTCAGGGGTGTCATCCTCAACTACCTCTACGGTGGTTGCAGGTATGGCATCGGGTACGCGCGCCCGACCTCCCGAGCTGCTACTTGCTTTTCCTCCATTCATCCGAGTGAGTGGTATCCCAATACCTTCAATCCCTTCCCAAATCCAACAAATTCCTATCCTTTCCAGCTTTAAAATGCTTCCGATGGGCAGCAGCATCGGAAGCATAAGAAGTAAACTACGCTCGCCAACTCGCCTGCCAAGCGTGGTGAGTATGGCAATATCTCCCATGGAATGAAGTTCTTTGGGAGAGGCCCTTGTCCAGCAGTGGACTTTTGACAGCTGTAATGATGATGAGATTGTAGGCAATTTGAAGAACTAGTGTCAGATTATTTTTTATTCTTTGCGTTTTTAGTAAAATTGCTAAACAAAGCTTCACGTTCTCACTTTAAACTGTAAACAGTGATTCATAAAATAGTTTGTAGGGTTACCTAGTGCCTCGCAATTTAAAAATTTTATATGATATTTTTTTCGGTCTTAAACTCCTTTCTTACTAATATTACTAACGCGAAAGTTTGTGAGTATGTATGGTTGTGTGGTGGATGTATGGATGTTTGTTCTCTTTCGGGCCAAAACGGCTAAACGGATCTTGAAGAAATTTTGCACACAGATAGGTTATTACCTGGAACACATAGGCTATCGTTCATTCCAGAAAAAAGGTACTGCTCCCGCGTGATCAACATTAACGTGAGCGGAGCCACTGGCGACAGTAAGTGTATAATAAAAACAAATAAAATGGGTACCCGTCTCTTGGACTAAGGTCAAAGGGGCATGGGTGAAAGTGTCAGTTCTTGCATTACAACCGACATGATCCGCATGTACTTACGATATCTTCCTGATACTTACAAGATATGATGCTTATAAAATTTATAGGTTTTAGGTACAATGTTCGCGGCCACAAAAAACAGAGCTTTTTGAAATTGCTTGATATTTTTTATGTATATATAAGTGGCCAGTATATTTTATTTTATATATGTATATGATTGACGACAAACGAGCAGACGAGCCACCTGATGGAAAGTGGTGATTACTTACCATAAGATTAGACCTTTGCTCTATGTGCCGTCCAATCATGTATGGCCTTCAAACCCTTTTCCAACTGCCATTTTATGTCTGTAAGACCGAGGGTGTGATAAGAACGTTGCCGGCCTTTCAAGAAAATACAGCGTGGTGTTGAACCTCTGAACAACGAGTATATTGAAATTCTGGAATCAGTATCCCTAATGGAATGCAGAAATGCATGAAAAATTAAAAAACGAAAAAAAAACAATTACCTTTCATAGGAATTCGTCCAGCTGATCAACGACTTTGTATAGGAAGCCTAATTTGTTTTTCGATTACAAGCTTTTTTTCTTGCTATTCTATAATCCATTATGGAATTTGATTCCAAGATTTCAATATAGTTCAAAGGTTCAAAATCACGCGTTAGAGACTCGTATTTTGAACGTTCCAATACCGGGTCGATACGGGAGTACCGCCGCGGGACGTTATTTTTTTTTAGCTGACTATGTAGGTAGCTCCAAGTGAGCTTTCGCTACTTCGAACGTTTGAGGCGAGGGCAGAGTGCCCTCAATTTGTATAGACAACATCACCCTTTGGTCCATCAGCCGAGGTCTGTTCTCGGCTTTATTGGCTGCCAGATATCTAGGTAGTAATGATGGGTTCTATCGAATAGTACGGCAGGGATTAGGTGGAACAATTCCTCGGAACATTCTGCGATGCGATCACCATGAGACTGCATAAGGTGACATTTCTTTCTACGCAGTTTGTGAAACATTTTTAACATAACTAAGTCTTCACTGTACAAAACTTTAATTACACTCTGTTTACACCGCTTGACTCAAAATATTCGTAGATGTGTAATAATGATGACACATTGAAATATACACTTCGAAATAATGATAGATATAATCAATGATAGATCATAGAAGGCACGTCATAATGATGGGTCTAATGCATTTCTTGGACAAGATTGATAGAGACAACGCGTGAATTGACTTTGATTGTTGATTACACTGCACTTATGATAAATAACAGTTTGACTAAACGTTAGTTATATCATTTTGAAGTTGATATGATAGACGAGATTAAGATAAGTGATATGGAATTATTATATCTATACTAGCTGACCTGCCGGCCTTGCTAACTTAGTGTATAACATTTTGATAGTCATTTCAAAATACATTACGTTTTATATATCTAAATAAAACTAGTCAATCGTACGAAACCCGCAATGTATTTTGAAGTGATTATCAAAACGTTCGGTCACTGAGTTAGCAAATAGGCCGGCTGGTGAACATCATACTGGTGGTTACAAGTCAGCTTTGTAAACTCCTTTCTATCCATCGTCAATAGATTTTGTTCTTATACGTGAAAATTACTTCCTTTACTTATTGTATTGTGATAATTTCTTATCTATTCTATACTAATATTAAAAATCTGAAGAGTTTGTTAGTTTGTTTGAACGCGCTAATCTCAGGAACTACTGGTTCAAATTGGAAAATTATTTTTGTGTTGGATAGTCCATTTATTGAGGAAGGCTTTAGGCTAAAACATCACGCGGCGACCAATATAAGCGAAGCATCAATAAAAAATGTTTAGAAAACGGTGGAAAATTATTCATCTATACTAATAAAAAAACGAATTAATCATAATAATAGAAATTACCGCGGACGAAGTCGCGGGCAACAGTAATATGCTAAGAGATACTATGTATGTATGTAACATTTTTATATAACAATCTTATATTCTATTTTTTATAGATGAAAATGGCCTTTTGCACATAGACTAAGCATAAAGCATATAAAATGGCACAAAATAACTAGTACGATATAAAATTATGTTTGTTTCGTCCGTGCCTTTCTTCATACATATAAACTCGAATAGGAAACAATAAAATTATGTCACGAAGCTAGCCGCAATTCCCAAAGACAAAGGAATATCATAGATACCATACGCATCCTAAAGTTTGAATGGTTGTACCATTCGGAATGTTAGATAAGCTTTTGTTAGGAGCAGACAATAGCGAAAACAGGTTCGTTGATAACGCTGTAACGAAGCATCTTTCATAATTATCTTTTGGAGTTAATAATAAACGTAATGTGAAAACAACGATGGTTATTTATTTTTACTATTAATCTTCCAAACTGGTCTGGGAGAATAGAAAAACGTAATGTGCCAGCTGCTTCTCTTCCCGCGCAGATCGTAAAAGCCTATCGAGGGATTGGGCTAAAATCTGCGGAATTATGTCAATAGGCGATGCGGCTAGCAACCCATCACTATTTTAATTCCGTTTTCTATCTACACGCCCCTCAACATGCTAAATGTGGCCGTAAGGTCTTATGGACCTAGGCTCTGTCTACCCCTCAAGGGAAAAAGACGTGATAGTATGTATGTACTAATAATTGAAGTAGGCATTTGTCTCCCATCTCACCTGATGGTAAGGGACGATTTATTTTATTTATATTAAATGGGTTTACTCTTGGCCATAATCTAGGCCAAAGGCAAAGATATGGTCTAAGATCGAGTGAGCTCACCTAGAAGACGTTAAGGTTTTTGCAGTGTAGGACAAATTGATCGCAAAAGTTTGTACCTACAACGTTTTATATTTTAACTAGCTGTTCCGGAGAACTTAGTTTCATTTCGTTTAAAATATTTCATAGAATTACGACAAAAAATAGCGTTATTAGTTATTCTGACAGAATAACTATACGGTCAACAAAGCTCTTGCACTTATACTGTCTACTATCTAAAGATCAATTCATCGTGAAATACATCCCGAGTATTTAAAACATTTAAGATGCCGTCTAAAGAGTGTAATAGTCTCAACCACGGGTCCCTCCTTCGTATCGAGAGATCTCCGCCGGTCAGATAAGAGTAAATTACAGAAAACATGACAACACAATTTGTTACAGGATCTATGGGAGCACTGAGCGTTATTCCCTAGATGAGGCATAAAAAATACAACATACTACATTAAAAGCTGTGTCTTACGTATGGCCGTGTTAGCCGTGTGGTATCCGGCAGAGTAGAATAGGACCACTCTAAGTCTTCCCGTGGATGTCGTAGAAGGCGTTATTCTGACAGAATAACTATTAACGCAATTTTTTTGTCGTAAATATAATCTGTTATTCGGGGTGATACCAAAACAAAAAAAAACAAATATTATAATAATCGTTAACCCGATTTTAAGTTGTAAGTGTTTGAACAAACCCGACTTTGTTTTTTTTTATTAGTACAGCGACCTGGACCCCGGCTTCGCACGGATGCAATGTATTTATAAACCTTCCTTTTGAATCACCCTATTTTTAAACAAAACCGCATCAAAATCCGTTGCGTAGTTTTAAAGATCTAAATATACATAGGGACAGAGAGACAGCGGGAAACGACTGTGTATTATACTATGTAGTGAAGATTTGAATGTTTGTTGAATCATCACGCTTTAATCGCTTAACGGCTTTGGACAAACCATAAATATATCATCCTCTGTTTTAACATACTATCTACATATATTCTTGAAAAAAAAGAACAAAATAAGACTTCCTCTGAAAGTATACGTTAAATCCGTTCGTTAGATAATAAAAATATATTTTTCTTATGTCAATTATGCAGAAAAATATAAAGTTACAATTACCTAGAAATTTAAAATTTGATACAGGGGTTCCTTTTATGATGCAAGTGTGCAATAAGAAAGAATTTTTACAAAATTCAACCCCTAAAGGTGTTACTGTATGAAAATAGGCCCGACTTACTGTATGAAGGGTTGTAAGTTCTTGATTACAATTAATAAAGATCTGTGTAGGTAAAATGGTCAAAATTTCCCTCTCAGGGAGTAAAATGTGGGGGTTAAATTTGTATGGAAATGTTTACATTTCTGGACTCAGAAGTATGAAAATAGGCATATAATTTCTCGATTACAATTAAAAAGATCTGTGTAGGTGAAATGGTCAAAATTCATCCCTAAAGGAGTAAAATTGGGGTACAGTTTGCATGGAAATTTCTCATTTCTAGACTTAGAAGTATGAATATTGATAACTGTAATTTGTATAGGGGTCCTAATCAATATCAACATAACATAAAATGTACGCGAACGAAGTCGCGGGCACTGCTAGTTAACAATAATATTTCTTTTGTTATTTGAAACAAAGAGTAGGTAATTCATTATACTCATGACTCCGCAAATGCATTGGGAACCTGCAATCTTTCCTTACCACATGTTACTGTTCTGAGTATCAACTTCACCTATTGATGCACTTATTTCTTCGTGGAAAGTGGCATAAATTCACAACACTGAGTATAAATCCTACCAAACTACAACACTACGAGGCCGACTGTACCTGAAACAATAAAAAATATTTATTAATAACCTTAATAACAAATACGTAGATAAGGATAAATCACACAGATTAAGATGGGCCTATGAACCATCGTTACTAAATATGCTTTTTCGAATATGCTGTGTTTAACCGACTTTAAAAAAAGGAGGATTCATGCTGAGTGATACATCCTATGGGACCAATGCTGGGAGCAATGAAAAACTATTTTTTTATACAAACAGGCTGGCCAAACACTTTTATCTAATTAGATATGTATTTTTTTTGAGTTTCCAGCATTGGTCCCATAGAAAAAGTTGTTCATTTT
Organism: Elegia similella; assembly: GCA_947532085.1. Taxonomy (NCBI): domain Eukaryota; kingdom Metazoa; phylum Arthropoda; class Insecta; order Lepidoptera; family Pyralidae; genus Elegia; species Elegia similella. Next base: position 3,807,530 of record OX383939.1, read on the forward strand.
GTCAGGCTAAGTCGGGGTGACTTAGCCTTTAAGGTTATGTCAGTGTTTAATTACTTACTGTTTATAATGGACACTGAATACATTACACTTATTTCTTTTGGTAGTTGTGCAAAAAAAGTACACGAAAACTTTGAATAAATTTTGTCGATATATAATTTAGATTTAGATATTACCTACGAAGAGATATTACCTTCAAATCAATAATATGGGCGAAAATTTGGAATTAGAATTAGCGCCTAGCAACCCATAACTATTGTTGTTTTTTTTTTTAAATAAAAATTGGATTAGGCATTTGTCTCCCATTGTATTGTGATTCCGTTTTCCACCGACACGCCCACCTTTATACTAACCGGTCATGTGCTCTGTTTACCCCGCAAGAAAAAAGAGTCCTTAGTTCACTTAGAAATGTATATAATAATAACGATAGTTAATAACCGAACCATATGTATATGTATTTGTCCAATTCTTAAATTTTACTTTTTTGTAAGTGTTGTGTATTAAATAAAATATCAATATAACAATAACTTAACTAGGGTTTCAGACGTAGGCGTCAAGTCAGCCAAACTTAAGTGGGATTGGGCCTGCCATGTGTGCCGCATGCGCTTAGACAGATGTGCCCAAAAGGTCACCCTGTGGGTACCCGATGGACGAAGGCGCAGGGGCAGACCACGGACAAGATGGCAGGATGACTTAGACCGGTTTTGGAGTGGCTGGCAGCAGGCTGCACTCAATAGGGATGAATGGAAGAAGGTAGGGGAGGCCTTTGCCCAGCAGTGGGATACAAATAAGGCTACTAAAAAAAAAAACAATAACTTAAAACGAGTAGGTGAGCGTTTTTAAAACTACTTATAAATAAAAAACAAAATTAATTAGTGTTGTGTTGATTAACATTAACTTAATTCTTAGTATAATCTCACACCTCAGTCGTTTCGCTATGCTAAGTAAATACTTACTTAATAAATATGTGTCCTAACCTAAACGATTCACTTAGCCCCAAAGTGAGTTCGAGACTTGTGTTATGGGATACTAACTCAACGATACTATATTTTATAACAAATACATATATAGATATCAGCCATGTGGTTTCCGGCAGAGTAGAATAGGACGACTCCAAGTCTTCCCATGGAGGTCGTAAGAGACGACTTAGGAAATACAAGCCAAACAAAGCTCATAAACATCAATGAGACCTCTCCAACCCGTCTGGCCAGCGAGGTGAGTGTAGGCCAAATCCTCTGTCTGCTTTGGCTGACAATTATGGCAGAGAGGGACATGCTCCTGCAGTGGAGACTAAGAAGACTTAATGATGATGATGCTATAGATAAACATCCAAGACCCAGGCCAATCTGAAAAAGCCCGGGGATCGATCCCGGACTCCCCATGTCGCAGGGTGGCGTGTTAACCACTGCGCCACGAAGTAAGATTTTAAAGTAAAAAACCGGCCAAGTGCGAGTCGGACTCGCGCACGAAGGGTTCCGTACCGTTATCTATAAGAACAGCAAGAAAATTTGTCACGTTTGTTGTATGGGAGCCCCCTTAAATATTTATTTTATTCTATTTTAGTATTTATTGTTATAGCGGCAACAGAAATACATCATCTGTGAAAATTTCAACTGTCTAACCATCACGGTTTTTAAGATACAGCCTGGTTACAGACGGACGGACAGCGGAGCGACATTAATAGGGTCCCGTTTTTACCCTTTGGGTACGGAACCCTAAACATCATAACAGGTGAAATAACATACAACTGACCACATATAAAAAATACAGCCTCACAAGTGGTCATTTATTATTCCAATAGCCATTTCCATTGGAAAACGCGTATCGGTCGGCAACAGCCCGTCACGATATATTTTGTTTGGCAGTGGCTCCCAATGTTTTTAAAAATACGACACATCGGCCGAAATGGCTATATAAAACTGTGAAAGTAGTTTTATATTGATCGTAACTCAACGCTTACAATTTACACATTCCGAGTACATGAATATTGAAAAGAGCAGATTAAATATTCGTGAAATATTTGTTCACGAATGTCAGAAAAAGTAAAAGACTGTTGTGTTTTCAGGGTTCTAGTTTGTATGAATGTGCATATGTAAGTTTCTTTATTTCATCATGATTTTCCAATCATATACTCAGATTTGCATGTATGAGGTGAATAGAGTGACGCATGGGCTACAATTTTTTGATGTTACTATGGCCTTTTATAAAATTTTTTTCTTCCATGCTACTCTGGGAGAAAGAAAAAAACATACAATGTACCAGCTGCTTCTCTTCGTAAAAGCCGATCGAGGGCCATCACACGCCCACCAACATGCTAAATGTGGCCATAAGGTGTTATGGTCCTAGGCTCTGTCTACCCCGCAAGGGAAAAAGACATGATACTATGTATTTATTTTATTCATTTTCGCTTTAATTGATGAAAGATATGACTTTGTTCAAATAACTATTTATTTTTTATCCACTACCAAAATGAATTAACTGTTAATTGAACATAATTTGCAACCAACTAATCTCTACGCTAAACTCTACACTAATATAACAAAATCGTGGGAGAAACAATAAAGATGATATGATGAAGTCAAAGTCCGCGACCCACCAAATAAGGCTTTGCACCCGGGCAAGCGTCCCACTTTGTGAAACACTGCCCTATAGTAAAAAACCTGTTATTTCAGCGCGCATCAATCTTTAAGACTGACAGGGAATATAGACACATCCGAAAAGTAGTCCTGTGGGAATCAGCTTCAGTTTTTGTGGCTTATCTGATGAAAACTGTTCCTTAAGCAGTTTTTGTTTTACAGGAAAATTTGAGTTTACTGACTCTGGAGTGAATGTATACTTGTATAGTGTATAAGGTTTTCAATAGCTGAAATATGATAAAATGTTGTGCATCGTCATATATAATATCAATACAGGTCAGGAGTGTCATTCTTAAGGGCCCGGCATAGGCCAGGCGGCGTGACGGTACAAACGCGGATGGTCTAAACGCGTTGGCTACTTTGGGTATTTTCGTTTTTTAAGAATATTCAAGGGTTATTCGAAAAAAAAAATTACATGTTGGCTGCCTTATCTGTAATGCAATTATAATCAAAAGTTTCAAGGTTACTTTTAAGGTATTTGGTGAATAATGCTGTTTACCGAGTAAATTAGACGTGATTTGGAGGCAACTTCGCAATTTTTTTCTATCAAGATAGTTTAACGCAATCGTGTTTTTGAGTCAGATAATTACCAGAGTTAGTCCTGAACTTTGCTGCATTTTTATTTCTACTTGAGTATTTCATTATTATTGATATAACAGACAATCATGTAAAGCAGTGTGAGGTAGTACGGGCCCTTAACTGCTTGTCCGGTGGTTGCAGGTACGGCATCAGATACACGCCCGGCCTTCCGAGCTGCTACTTGGTTTTCCCCCATTCATCCCAGTGAGTAGTATCCCAATACCTTCATTCTCTTCCCAAATCCAACAAATTCCTATCCTTCCCCACCTTTAAAATGCCTTCGATGTGTAGCAGTGTCGAAACCGAAAGAAGCTAAAGAAACTGCGTTCGCCAACCCGCGTGCCAAGCGTGGTGAGTATGGCAATAGCCTCCCATGGAACAAAGAATCCTTGGGAGAGGCCTTTGTCCAGCAGTGGACTTCTCACGGCTGGAAGGAGATGATGATAAAATAATATCATCATCTTTCATGATAGAAATGATTGCAGCTACTACATACAAAACAGGACAGAAAGTGCCTTTTTAAGGTTCCGTAGTCCGTACCCAAAGAGTAAAAACGGGACCCTATTAATTTCACTCCGCTGTCCGTCTGTCTGTCTGTCTGTCACCAGGCTGTATCTCATGAACGGTGATAGCTAGACAGTTGAAATTTTCACAAACGATGTATTTCTGTTGCTGCTATAACAACAAATACTAAAAAATAGAATAAAATAAATATTTAATGGGGCTCCCATACAACAAACGTGTATTTTTTTGCTTGTTTTTGCTCGATATTGATACCGGCAACAGGTAGATGCTTAAAATATTCACCGAATATTTAATTATATATTCACTTTAAAAATAAATAATTAAATAAAAATAAAATTAATATTAAAGGGGGGCTCCCATACAACAGACATAATTTTTTTGCCGTTTTTATAGATAACGGTACGGAACCCTTCGTGCGCGAGTCCGACTCGCATTCGGTCGGTTTTTATATTACAAGTGTGTTCATGAAGACTTTAAATGTTCGTTTACCATAATTTTTAATACGTTCATCAACATAGAAAATGACTTTTTAGGTAACCATCTTCGTCTCTTCGTACATACATTGTAAACACATGAGATGCAATAAATGATTGAGTATTGAGAGTATTGAGTATCTACAAATATTAACAAAAAGCAAAGGTCTCCATAAATTGAGAATCATTTTCTTAAAAATAACATTAAATACCGAACGGGACTTCAGTTAATTGTTTTATATAACTTAGGTATAACACATTAAATTTATTCGTAAAGCAACGGAAGGACGAAAATATACGTTTTATATTACTTTCCTTACCTTACCCAACACTCACTCATATTCTGCAAAACAAGAAATGATGTTGTGAAAACAGTTGTACTCGTATATTGCAATCAAAACGGCTTGTAAACACATGTATGACATTTCAGTCTTATTTCGGGAAGTAGGATCACAAGATAATAAGTGTATGGAAGTATAGATCTTGCTCATATCATAAAAAAACTTCCATCCATATGTACGACGCGGTAGCTCAATTGGCAGAACGTATAAGGTCTCTCGTTCAAACCCCACGCGCGTGGATTTTTTCACCGCTTGCCTACCGGTTTTTTATAGGATCCATTTTGGAGAGTGTGCGAAAGCGCTCTTTGAGCAAGTAGAACCCTCACCATTCCTCCATCGGACTACGAGACGCAGACAAAAATGTCACAATTTTTTCGTTGAAATGCCAAAGAGTAGCGAAGCTGTGGAATAAACTGCCTGCGTCTAACCCAGAAAAGTACAGTCCCGGGAAATCGATAGGATAAATGGGTATATCTTGGATAGGCATGTAACATCCTCGTCTTCATCGTCACTTACCATCAGGTGTGACATGCCTACTTCAATATTTAGCAAAAAAACATATTTCATTTCTTAAATTAAACTTAAAAAATATAGTCTATTTTTCTAACCGAGCTATTCCATTTTCTCTATCATAATTTATTCAAATAACTCTCTAGCTGCATCTTAGCAAAGAAAATGTATTTAATAATCTGTAAATAACATGGTTGGCTGAGGTGGTTGGTTATAAAATTATGTATACCTTTTGATATAAGCGTTATTCTTCAATATGTATTTTGTAACCGTAGTTTGTATCTCAATCTGTGTGATTAATGTATTTGAATGTACAATACTAAAACTTTGTTGACTAGCTCCGTGGCGCAGCGGTCAACACGCTTGCCTGCGACAAGGTTCGATCCCCGGCCAGGTCAAGATGGAAAATGATCTTTTTCAGATTGGCCTGGGTCTTGGATGTGTATCTATGTATTTGTTATAAAATATAGTATCGTTGAGTTAGTATCCCATAACACAAGTCTCGAACTTACTTTGGGGCTAGCTCAATCTGTGTGATTTGGCCGTATATATTTATTTTTATTATTATATTTGTTTCATGTTGTTAGTACTGAGAAAAACCGCGTGGCGTCGCCACCTCGCTTTAAGATCACACTCAATTTCAGCGTTTACGACAATGTTTATTTTAGGGCCACACAGCGCGGCCCGCGGCCGTGTTAATGTGGTTTAAATTCTGCGCCCTAATTAATTGTCGGACGCTCAAAGAAAATATTGTTTTTGAGTTTTAATTTGCTGTGAAACAAAAAAAATACAATATTTTCTTAATTTTCTGTTTTGAAATATTGTTTTTGAGCTGTTCATCATCATCATCATTAACCGTAAGAAGTCCACTGCTGGACAAAGGCCTCTCCCATGGGTTCTTCTTTCCATGGGGCTATTGCCATACTCACCACGCTTGGCAGGCGCGTTGGCGAGCGAGTTTTTTGGCTTCCAAAGCTGCTGTACATCGATAGCATTTTTAAGCTGAAGGAATATAGAAATTTGTTGAATCTGGGAAGGGAATAAGGGTATTGGGATACTTACTGGGATGAATGGGTGCAAAGCAAGTAGCAGCTTGGGTGGCCGGACACCCCTGATCGCCCTCCGGCCGTTGGGCTGTTCAAGTATCCTTTCCTTACTAATATTATAAATGCGAAAGTGAGTTTGTTTGTTACGCTTTCACGCCGTAACTACTGAACCGATCATCATGAAATTTTGCATACAAGTTCTCTGGAGTACGGAGAAGGACATAGGCTACCTTTTATCCCGGGAAAATACTATTCCCGAGGGATCGACATTGACGCGGGCGGAGCCGCGGGCGAAAGCTAGTATATAATAAGTGGACGAATTCCAACGAATACGCCGGTGTTTTATATCTATTAAATGCTTGACAAAACCTCAATATCAGTCGATTCGGCCTATAGATTTCTTTCTCAGTTTTATACGCGGTCTTTGGATATTTATGTATTCTGAGAGGCAAAGTCAAGCGTCAAAATTAGAGTCATAATTTCTCATAAAATTAGTATAATGAAAAAAGTCAAAAGTCAAAGATTTTTTATAAAAATTACATACATGTATCTCTTTTTGACCGTCGTATTTTAGAACTTTTCCTATGGGACAAATGCTGGGAACTCAAAAAAAAATTAGACATTCCCATATAAACAGACCGGGCGGCGGGACTCTTTTGTATGGAAATGACGAATTTTTTTGTTGAGATCCCAGCATTGGTCCCATAAAAAAGTTGTTTCTATCGATGGTCTGAGTCACCCCTTTAAGGGGTAACGATCAAAATTTTACCATGTATATTGTATAATATTTGCAAAATCGAAATACTACTGGCATTTCGGAACGACCACCGGTGAGAAGAATACGCTGAAAGAAACTCATTCCCGACTTTTGGCGCTTGACTTTACATCATCATCGTCGTCATCGACAGCCTTCTATATCCCACTGCTGGTACTGCCTCTCTCAATGCATGACATTCATCTCGGTCTTATGCCTTAAGAATCCAGTTAACTGAACTGAAAACCTAGTTCTAGCCGATGTTAAATAAGTTGCACCTTAGTTTAACCACTGATGTGCTGCTGCACCTAGTTCTAGCCGCTATGATGAAGGCTTTACCTAGTTCTAACCGAAGATAGGTAGGATATACCTAAGTCTAACCGCATGTGCCCGGCTGCACCTAGTTGTACCCGGCTACAACTAGGTGTATCTGCACTTCGCCTATAAAAAAAAACGCAAAACTTTAAAAAATAATATACACGGAACAGTCAAAACACTATTTTCATACGTTCGTGAGTAAAGTCGCTAGCATGCGAGCGAGTCGTGCAACAGAGTAATGTTACAAACATTATGCATGATTTACTGATAGTATGTTTTGTGATGGTATCTTCAAAGGCGGTGCTTTCTCTTAAAAAGCTGACGGCTCTTCACAACTTTTTAGCTACGGACACTGGACAGTTGAGTTTTGATGACGCGATTAACATATTGTTTTTATATTTCTTTATTTTATGTATGTGAGTGGCTACGTCTGTAAAATATACAAAAATTCATAATTGATGAATGAGAAATTTGGACCTGTGAGTTTTATTGGAATCCAGGAAACAGAATCCCTAATGGAATACAGAGATGCAAAAAACAAGGTAAAAAACAATATATAGGCATACAAGCGTACCATGCCGGACCGCGCGCGTCTGTTTTGCGGCCGGAAGGCTGCGAAAACTAAAGAAATTGCCTCTATGAGTGATAATTAAGTGCAAAAAATTAAATCGGTTAAGGCGAGGCCTCAAATGTTTGGTACCTTCGCTCGGCAAAGGACTGATCAAGTGCGCGCAAGGGATAGCGCTTGGCGGTTTAGCCCGTGAATGATGAGATAGGAGATAGTCTCGAGTCGCTCAAAGAAAAAAACGTAAGCGCCAAATTCGTTATTTCTATTTTATATAAAATCAGACCGGTTAATTGTATTTTCATATTTACATTTTGATGAATTAGTAATAACCTAACTTTTAGTCTAAAAATCATTATTTCATTCGTCGCATTTGAGCTACAATAACAAAAACTCTGCGAACGAAGACCATTTTTCAAAAAATATTTCTATCGAGAAAATTTTATCAAAACGTGTTTTCATCTTCAATTTTTGGAGATGAAATAGTCAAAAATCATATTACTTAGATTTGAAACTCCTAATTTAAGTATTTTGCGAGATAAATAAGGTTCAGAACGATCTTATTTACAGTGGTATCACCTTAAGGATTTCCCACCACTAAATTATGCATGTGACGTTACAGTAGGTATTAAAAAGTCAGCACGCTTGGTTTTCATACAAATCGTGATAATTGCGTCATCTATCATCATCATAATCAGGTCTTTTTAGTCTCCACTGACCACCAGAGCCATAGTTCGCCAGAGCAGATAGAGGATTTAGCCTACACTCTCCTCGCTGGCCAGACACCGTAGGAGAGGTCTCGTTAATGTTTATGAGCTTTGTTTAGCTTATATTTTCTAAGTCGCCTCTTACGACATCCATAGGAAGGCTTGGAGTGGTCCTATTCTACTCTGCCGGAAACCACACGGCTACCGGAAACAATGCGGCTTGCATCATCTATGTACATCCTTATCTGTGGCATCCACTTTCTGGATATGATCAAAATCGGCGCTTTCCCTTTAAAAAGTTGACGGACACTTAACAATACAATTAGAAAATAAGGCAAAACTGGGCATTTTCTGTGTGTTAATTCGAGAGATTTTGAAGAGCAGACAAGAAAAAATGTCAAAGGCTGTCGATCGCTCCACAGAAGCCTAGTTTCTAAGGAGAGCCGAAACGAAAGTGATTAGTGTCTTTTGAGCCGCGCTCAGTCAAAGGACAGTCTCGTTTTTGGGACTACATCTTGACTACACGTATAGATAACGGCTCATCGCATCCTGGTTAAAAGACTACTCATAAACTCTAAGAATACTTATTATTTTGCTGCATAAAGTTGATGTTCTTTACTTAAAATATAACTTTAAATATACACGGATAAATCACACAGATTGAGCTAGCCCCAAAGTAATTCGAGACTTGTGTTATGGTAACTATTGGTGGCGGGCATGAAAGGACTTACAGTAGCAGGTCGGCGCTGGCCAGCAATAGTTTGCATGAACTAACTGGTGGCGGAAGCACGCAAAGGAAATTATCTCAAAGTAAACGTTTTTTATTGTTAACTGTAGTTTAAATATCACTTAAGTATAGCACTTAACGCCTTTTGTTTAGAGTTGCAGCGCAACTATAGATTGTATGAAACTTGGTGGAAACACTATGTAAGCATGGAAGCGACGCTTGCGCATTTATGATGTATAAAGGCTCCATATCCCAACGGAGTAAGTTGGATCAATTTTCCATCATTACACCGATAATTATCGCTGGAGTGCTATCGCCTTTATGGTTCGTTATTAAGCTGTTACTATGGGTATGGGTTATTTATACCTTAAATGGCTGTAACTCCGGCAGGGATCTTATAATTATTTATTACTTCCTCAAGTATTTGTTATCTCATATCTATACTTCTATACTAGCATTATATAGAGAAAATATTGATTGTGTATTTGCTTGTAAAGGATAACTCAAAAAGTACCGAATCGATTGAAGAGTTTTCACCTTTTTGAAGTTACGTTCTTCTTCTTTTCGTGTCGATGGTACTTTAGGCTAGCTCCGTGGCGCAGCGGTCAACACGCCAGCCTGCGACACGAGAGTGCCCGGGTTCGATCCCCGGCCAGGTCAAGATGGAAAATTATCTTTTTCAGATTGGCCTGGGTCTTGGTTGTGTATCTATACATGTATTTGTTATAAAATATAGTATCGTTGAGTTAGTATCCCATAACACAAGTCTCGAACTTACTTTGGGGCTAGCTCAATCTGTGTGATTTGTCCGTATATATTTATTTATTTTTAGTTACTTTATTTATCCAGCCAGTAACGGGCCGCTTCTATGCCTTTCTTAGATGCTGTAAGGAGATCGCCCAGAGTGCAGGTGGTCCTACGAATAAATATAGAGGTGGTCCTTGGACATGAGAGGAGGTGCGTTATAGTTTGGGGACAGTGACCACATGCGCAAACGTCTGCTGCTCCAGGTGTTATTCTTTCTACGAGGATGGGTAATTTTTGGTCCGGTTAGTTTTTCTTCCCTCGCAGTCATCAAGAAATAGATATACAGCAAAAGAACTTACCTACAAGGATTCTGGATTCTCATCTGGCGTTTTGAAATTGTCCATTTTTCTGGTTGTTGTTTTTATGTTGAGACTGAGCAAAGGTTACACTTTGTTTTGCAGTTTCGGTTTCGGTTTCGGCAAGTTTCAGTAGAAATATATTTTCGGTGATACCGAAGTCAGCCTTGCCGATATTCACATTTTAGGTAGTAACGACACGGGAAAGTATGAGTGTGTAAATTGAAGTGCGAAAGATATAGGCGCGTTTGAAATCAGACACGAAGAGATGAAGCACGAAGATTTATGGCGCTAATGAACTCAAGTGCAAAGATCTAAGGCGCGAACGAGTGTGTAATTTAAGTGCTAATAGTTTATTCGTAGTAACGGCACAGGATAGTATACAGACTATTTACCTTCTATTCTTCGTCGTGTCGAATCCTGAATGAGATATTCTTTATATGACCTTTTCTTTATTTGCTAGCTCCGTGGCGCAGTGGTTAACACGCCAGCCTGCGGCACGGGGTGCCCGGGTTCGATCCCCGGTCAGGTCAAGAAGGAAAATGATCTTTTTCAGATTGGCCTGGGTTTTGGATGTTTATATATATATTTATTTGTTATAAATTATAGTATCGTTGAGTTAGTACCCCATAACACAAGTCTCGAACTTACTTTGGGGCTAGCTCAATCTGTGTGATTTGTCCGTATATATTTATTCTATGTCAAATTACTTCTGACTTCTGACAGATAATCTGCCACAACCATCTCATTGGGGATACCCGCCATGAGGTTTTCCATGGGCAATTGTTATTATCACTAACAAGGCTGTATTTATAAAATTTCACTTACATACATACCCGCAAGGGAAAAAGACGTGATACTATACGTCTTTTTCCCTTTCGGGTTAGACAGAACCTAGGTCTATAAACCTTATGGCCACATTTAGCATGTTGGAGGGAGTGTTTATGTAAAACGGAATCAAAAGAGTGATTGGTTCCTCAGCCGCATCGTTTATTGACATGATTCCGCAGATTTTATCCCAATCCCTCGGCTTTTACGATTTGCGCGGGAAGAGAAGCAGCTGGCACATTCTAAAGTTTTTTTCTTTTCTTCCACACCAGCATGGAAGATTTCACTCCTACATAAATATGCTAATAAATAGGTATCTACTTTACATGAAGACAAGAACAGCTCTATTAATTATAATTTATAATGCTTTCACTTATTTATCCAATTACTCGTGAAAGTGTAACACGAGTTATAAATATGATAAACGAGACGAATTTTTTTTTTTTTTTAAATCTATGATGATAAATAACCACTTGTGAAATGTCATCATCACCATATTAAAGTCTCGGTAGGAATTAAATGAAGTACAGAAGAGACGCTTCACAATGTTGAGATAAAATTAAAAATATTAAATAAAAAATATATATATACGGACAAATCACAGAGATTGAGCTAGGCCTAAAGTAAGTTCGAGACTTGTGTTATGGGATACTAACTCAACGATACTATATTATATAACAAATACATATATAGATAAACATCTAAGCCAGTCTGAAAAAGATCATTTTCCATCTTGAACTGGCCGGGGATCGAACCCGGGCACCCTCATGTCGCAGGCTGGCGTGTTAACCACTGCGCCACGGAGCTGTCAAATATCCTTATCCTATCTCTGGAGTACGTAGAAGGACATAGGCTACCTTTTATCCCGGGAAAAAGTACTATTCCCGAGGGATCGACATGGACGCGGGCGGAGCCGCGGGCGAAAGCTAGTATAATAATAAAAGTATAAATAGTTAATTTTAAAATATAAGAAATTATCAATATGGTAGACATGTTTAGGGTTCCGTATCCAACGAGTAAAAACAGGACCCTATTAATATGGCTCCGCTTTCCGACCGTCACCAGGCTGTATCTCATGAACTGTGACAGTTAGAAAGTTGAAATTTTCACAGATGATGTATTTCTGTTGCCGCTCTAACAACAAATACTAAAAAACAGAATAAAATTAATATTGAAGGGTCCTCCCATACAAAAAATGTGATTGTTTATGCTTGTTTGCTCGATATTGATAAGGGCAACAGGTATACGCTTGAATTATCAACAGATTATAAAGTTATATTATTCACTTTAAAAATAAAAAATAAAATGTAACAGCGCGAGTCCGACTCCCATTTGGCCGATTCTTTCTTTGTTTGTTTTTTAAAATCTCCTTAAGTTTTGAGCCGATTTAGATAATTCTGTGTCCTGTATATCAAAAACAGTGGTTAAGTTCGATTTTTTTAAATGAAAAATTATTTAAACAGATATTGCCATCCATACTCACCACTCTTCGCAGGCGGGTTGGCGAAGCGAGACGTTTTTTTATATGAAAGACTATTATTTAGAATCTTATCAATTTACTGGCAATCTTGCGTAGTGAACACCGCAGATAAAAAGCAAAACTATGCGCAATAATTCTCAACACTCGACATTTTATTCTTTTTTAAACTTTCGCGTTTTAAACACATAATTATGTATATAAACGGGACTTAGCCCAAACTTCTTTATTATTTGCTTCGTCTCGCGTCTTGTTGCGACCCCGATGAATGTAACTCCATTGAAACGTCAACGTAAACAATTAATAAAATGTTCGAGCTAAGTCCCGTTTACACTCAGTATATAGTTCGACTAGCTCCGTGGCGCAGCGGTCAACACGCCTGCCTGCGACACGGAGTGACCAGGTTCGATCCCCGGCCAGGTCAAGATGAAAAATGTTTTTTTTCAGATTGGCCTGGGTCTTGGATGTGTATCTATATATGTATTTGTTATAAAATATAGTATCGTTGAGTTAGTTTCCCATAACACAAGTCTCGAACTTACTTTGGGGCTAGCTCAATCTGTGTGATTTGTCCGTATAATTACTCGACATTTTGTACACAGGTACCAATCACGGCTGCTTGCTATGTCGCGTACGTCGGAAGCCATCCGTCAATACGGCGTGGGCGTCACAAGTTGCCTGGTCGCATGTGGTGTAGTAAGTGTGGTTGTGTGTTTCAGTCGTGGTAGAGCCACGCTACCGGCAAAATGAATTGCTACTAGCATGAATGGGCCGGCTCGTCCGGGGAGTACCACACTATCACAGAAAATCGACGACTGAGTAGAAGTTTTACCGCTTCTATGCTTCGTTCGGTGAGTGAGAGAGCCGGAGGTCCATCGTTCCCCCAACTCCTTCAAAGGCCGACAACGCACCTGTCACACCCTGGTATTGCAGTTGTCCATGGGCAGCGGTGATCACTTACCATCAGGTGACCTGCTTGCTCGTTTGCCGTCTTATATTATAAAAAAAGTGACATTTCAATAAAATGAAATAGAATTTTTATTCAAATTTGGATATCATGTATCTCTTTTTGAACGTCATATTATTATTTATAATAATTGCAAAATCGATAAGCTACTAGCGTTTTGGAACGACCACTACTGAGAAGAATACGCTGAAAGAAACTCAGTCCAGTATTCTTCATACATAACTAGCGATCCGCCCCGGCTTCACACGCGTTAATTGGATAAGGATTAATGCTGTATTGCTTAAAACCACTTCATAAATAAGTAGTTTTCGTAAAGAGAAAGGGATAAAAAATTGTTATTGTGGGTTATCCCTAAACCATAACCATATACCATCACCGCGACTTTTTTGTAGACCTTTTAAAGCGTACAATTTCTGAAAGTTGATTAACTATCTTGAAATCGACCAACTTCCGATTCTAGTTATTTTCCAGTAACATAAATATAAATATATACTGACAAATCACACAGATTGAGCTAGCCCCAAAGTAAGTTCGAGACTTGTGTTATGGGATACTAACTCAACGATACTATATTTTATAACAAAAACATATATCATTTTCCATCTTGACCTGGCCGGGGATCGAACCCGGTCACTCCGTGTCGCAGGCTGGCGTGTTGACCCCTGCGCCACGGAGCTAGTCATATATATATCATTGCTCGTGTCTGTACAAGTTTAACAACTTCACTTCATCTTGTTACTCATATTTTCTCGCATAACAATCCGCCATCCATCTCAGTAACCTCGCAGAATATTGCAGCATACAAGACAAAAATGCAAATAAAATAAAGCGCCCCATAACACGGACATAACATGAAAATTTCATGTCTCTATTCGTGCATATCGTAATGCTTGCGCTGTGAAAGGTCGAGGGGAGAGAGTAGGGTAACCATTTCAAAATGAGGAAATTCCGAACAAAACGAGAGTTGGTTTGGTTAAACCAATGCTGAAAACTCAAATAACAAAATGATGGGCGGCCGAACATTATTGTTTGAAAACGTCCATTTTATTTAGTTCCTAGCTTTGATCGCATAGTAATCGACGGGCTGAATCACCCCTTTGAAAGCTAGAATTTATCACAGAAATTAAGTAATAATATCACTGATTTTTTTAGTGAAATGTAATAATAGAATAGATTAATATGGATACATACAACCAAATAGTAATATTTGAAAGCAAATAGGAGAGCCGAGCAACTAATCCCCTAAACGAATGTACTTACTGGTAGTCTTACACCACTAGTAATTTCTGAATTTAGATAAGACACAATGATAGGGCGTATAAAAATCTGAATTCGTTCTAGACGAACAAATATCGGATTTAGTTATATTATTCACTTACTTAAACATAAATAATTAAATTAAAAGAATAAATACCTATTTAAGGGGGGCTCCCATACAATATCGGATCATATCCAAAGAAACTCATAAAAATGGTCACCCTTATAACGACCAAATAAATTAGGCGCAAAACCGCGTCGCGGAATGAGTTGTCATCTGTGAATTATGGACAGGTGACGCAATGACAGAGGGGTGATGGGCGGGACAAATTCATTAGCACTGCTCTTGTTTTTATTCGACTGCCCGAAAATTGAGAGTTTTGTCTTTTACTTTCAGGGTTCATGTATTTATGTATGAATGTAAACATGAGTGTATACAGCGTGTAAAGTGACCCTCAACATTCCCTGAAAGGGGCAACTCAGCCCATCAATATGAACAACTTTTTCTATGGGAACAACGATGGGAGTTCAATAAAAATCGACATTTTACTACAAACTGGCCGGGCGGCTGAACTCTAGTCGTGGTAGAGCCACGTTACCGGCAAAATGAATTGCTGGTAGCATGAATGGGCCGGCTCGTCCGGGGAAGTACCACACTCTCACAGAAAATCGACGTCTGAGTAGCAGTTTTACCGCTTCTATGCTGTATTTGGCGAGTGAGAGAGCCGGAGGCCCTCCTTTCCGGCAGGCTGTGGTAGTTAGTTCCAGTAAATGCCACTATGGGCGAAGAGGGCGCTACAGTGCAATAGTTACAGACTTTTCCACCCGTCACTAGATGGCGTTAGCCTAGACTTGGTAAAACCAAGTAAATTTGGAAGATACTACCGCCAAAAATATATTATTTTATCTAAATTAATTTTTATCTAAATTAGATATTTCTCGTGAATACTGAGTTAATTTTCTTATATGGTGTTGTAAATAAACCTATCATCATCATCATTTCGAGTAGGTGACACGGTCAATCAACCTTGCACACCTTGGTGTCAGAGTTCTTCGGAACCGCCTCTCGGCCTCTGACGTGGTTCCTTTAACGACTACCAGATGGCAGCCGGGACCAACGGCTTAACGTGCCTTCCGAAGCACGGAATCATCTTTATTATCAGACAATCAGGTGATTCTGCAATGTCTTAACGAAACTGGAAGCAACTAAACAAAGTATGCTTCCCGTGGGAATCGAACCCACGACCCCCGGGTTAACAGGCAAACGCCTTAACCACTAGACCACGGAGGCAGTTAATAAACCTATGGCATCACGTACAAACTAGTCATTATCGCAGATCGATAAAACGTCTCATTATAGACGTCATTACCGCGTCTGCTCTGGTCTGCAATCATTCCTAAATCGTAATCGGTGCACTGAGGTGAGTACTCAAAGGCGGGTAAATAGGGTTGCCAACGACATGGTTTTGTTTGTATCTTTTTATTTGTAAGTGGCCAGCGCTAGTGATAGATATTTCATTAAAAGACAATATCTCAAATCTTACAATTTTACCCTGCATAATGTAGGTAAGGTCAGATTGCCATAGTGTTACATCATGTTGAAATTCACTCTGCATACGATTCTTAAGTCAACGGGGACAAAGTTGCGGGTAACAGCTTGTATGCAATAAAGTGCTACCATGAAACCTTTATACCTTTGATTCCGGACTCGTGTCTCTCCTTCTTCCCCTCTTCCTCCTGTTTTGGTGTTAAGGTCGGGGAGACATCAGACCTTACTTTTTATTAATATGTTGAGTACTCGTGTATGTCAAGCACCGTATAAAAGGAAAAATAAACTCTGTCGTACCAAGAAAGACGAATCTATTACAAACCTACCGCGCCTCTACAGCGAGTGTCTATGACTCAGCTAAGCAGGTATTATTAAAACTTTATGTTGACCAACTTGTTATTTTATTTTAGACAAAAACTGTATCAGGGATAAAAAATTACAGACAAAAAAGAAAACAGGTTGTACTCCGAGAATGGAGGCAGAAGCGAAAACTCCGCGCAGTAGAAAGAGACGGGGATATTACTTCATCTCCTACGCCGCGCCGGCGGTCTCAGATCACGTGTCCGTCTTACGAATTTTCAGGTCACGTGTTCTAACGCGAGTTTAACATTTTTACCCATCCCAAAAAGAGCACAATCCCGCCAAAGAAATTTTCACTTCAAAAATTAAACTTAACCGGTCAACTAACAAGCGCTCCGATCGGGCAACATAACAATAGATAGTCAATTGTGTCTGCATTTCTCGCGATTGATTCATTCATTCATTTCGAGTAGGTATCACGGTCAACCGACCATGCACACCCTGGTGTCAGAGTTATTCGGAACCGCCTCTCAGCCTCTGACGTGGTTCCTTTAACGACTACCAGATGGCAGCCGGGACCACCAGCTTAACGTGCCTTCCGAAGTACGGAATCATCTTTATTATCAGACAATCAGGTGATTCAAGCCTGCAATGTCCTAACCAAACTGGAAACAACTAAACAATGTATGCTTCCGGTGGGAATCGAACCCACGATCCCCGGGTCAACAGGCAAACGCCTTAACCACTGGACCACGGAGGCTGTTTCGCGATTGATGAGTTAATATTACGTTGTGTACTCGTATTCAATAAAATAAGCGTCTCTTTACCTTTTATTAATATAACCAATGAGACAGCCCTGTTGATGTTGGCAATCGCTGCATTTGCCTGCGGTGGGGTGTCTCGAGAGATAGGGAAATTAAGTTCCGTTATTAATTAATAGGGGTTGGGGGTGTGTAGTTATTCGCATTAAGATAGAAAACATTGTATATTGATTTTGTTAAGACTTATTTATTCAGAAGGTTACTTAATAATATAATATGCTGTGATATTCAGGTTTTAGGGTTCCGTATCCAAAGGGTAAAACGGGACCCTATTAATATGGCTCCTGTCTGTCCGTCTATCACCAGGCTGTATCGCTAGACAGTAAGTAGGTCTAGCACAGGTTACTTATTCTAGATATGTCTTTTTTTATCGTATTTTATTAATCTCATAAAGGGTATCCTATTGAGAGTAATTAAATATTATTTGATATTTAAGTTCAACTTACAATGTGAAGATATATAAAGATTTATTTTTTTATTTATTTATTATTTATTACTAGGCTGTATACCTTGAACCGTGATAGTTAGACAGTTAACATTTTCACACATGGTGTATTTCTATCGCCGATTTATCAACAAATACTAAAAAACAGGATAAAATAAATCAGCGAAAATCTTACTTTTCAATTCATTGGACATCGTAAAGGTAAGAAATATTTGCTTTGCATTTTCGTCTGTAACTATAAATTTTGACAAAACACAACTCATCATCATCATTTCGAGTAGGTGTTACGGTCAATCGACCATGCACACCCTGTTGTCAGAGTTCTTCGGAACCGCCTCTCGGCCTTTGACGTGGTTCCTTTAACGTCTACTAGAAAACACAACTAAAAACCCAAATATTATTTTGCAAAAAGACAACTTATTGCAAAATAATATTTATCATTTAGAGATACTTTAAAGTTTTTGTATTTATTTGACAAAATAAACATGGTCTAAGTCGTGGGAAAAGCTACTAAGTAATATTTGTTTTACTGTCGGGTTTTTGTAACAAAATATTCGCACGTACACTTGATGGCAAATCAAATCTCAGGGGTCATCAAAGTGGCATTTTATTCAAACAAGAAGTTTCGCAACCGTCGTAAACCCGGTAACGAATAGTAACCAAACGCGCAAGGGTCGAATTCGAAACTCAATTGTCGAAACTAGAAAACTTGGGAAACATTGAGAAAATGTCGATTGCCTTTGAGAATCTTTGATTTGACGAAAATTGAATTTATGACACAAACAAAGTTACCTTTAATAGTTTTTGTTTTGACTCTTTTTTGTAGGTTAAAGAAACATATGTCAATGAAGTTAGCGATACGGTGTAATTTAGCTCGCGTCAGAACACAGCACCTTTTAGTTAAGATACAAGCCTACAGCAAGCCAATTTTATACTTATATCTTTGTACAAACGATTCAAAATTCGTTGAAGTCGGTGAACTGAACACACATGACTAAACGCGCGTAGTTCCTACCGGATTTGTTCGGTTTTCACCTTCGAAGGGTTCGCCGCGCGTAGGTATGTTTTCGATACTTACACGGGGAGCGAGACAGGCCTGACGGTGCTCTATCTTCCCTGCTACGATCTTGTATAATGAAATATGTATCGACACCCGAAGGGTTAAGTCCCGCACTAATCCCGTACGTGAGGGTTAAATGTATTATTTAACGGTTAATTAATAATCGTTTATTCAGGAATTAAACGCATTAGATCGCGCTGCAAACTGCGTGTGTGGAGTTTGTTATTTTAGCAGTAAGCGTAGATATGGACTTTAAGGAGTTTATGGGGCTGAATTCTGGTGTACCTTAAACGGCTGTACATATTTTGACGAAATGTTGCATACAGATAGGTATTACCTGAATTAACACAGGCTACCCGGAAAAAAGTACTGATCCGCAGGAGACAGCTAGTATTATAATGGCGAGCTCCGTGATGCAGTGGTTAACACGCCAGCCTGACACGAGAGCGCCCGGGTTTAATCCCCGGTCAGGTCAAGATGGAAAAAGATCTTTTTCAGATTGGCCTGGGTCTTGGATGTTTATCTGTGTATTTGTTTTAAAATATAGTATCGTTGAGTTAGACATATGATGATGATGATGATATGTATGGTTGCCATGTGGCAAGCACCTTGAGATAACACACTCTTTCGCTCGGAGTTTGTTTTTCTTTTATTTATGGCTTTTACGCATGACATATTTAGCCAAGTATAATGAAAGATTTTCCTGCTTTTCTTAGTCTTGTTAATCAACGAAATGAACTTTTAGTTAATTTCGTTAATTCTACGGAGCACCGGCGACAATTCCTACGAATCTACTGGCTTGATCACAGACGACGCAGCGCGGCGGATAACCACCAGCCCGATACGTACTTTACATCTCAGTACAGCAGCACAGTGACAGTTTATTTTATTTATTCCGCACCACACATTGTTCATAATATGAGTTATAACACCAAATTTCACCGACTTCACATTATAAACTCCACTCAATTAACAAAAAAAATCCAAAACAAGTGCCGTGCTTACCGCCAAAATTCCCGTCAAGAACTTTCCGTTTGGAGTTTACATTTATTCATGTCACACTATAGGGTTCATAAATAAGGAAGCATATATACATATTATCATGTCTTCTTGCGTCGGGGTAGACAGAACTAAAGGCTACAATATGTTAAGGCCACGTTAAGCGTGTAAAGAAGCACACTAAGAAAATAATGTAGATTCCACAAACCGAAATCCAATCCAGTGAATTTCAAAGTATCAGTCCGTAATCCTCCGTCAGAAGGTGGCTCGAGTTGAATGGTTGAAGACAAATTACGTTGCGACTGAATTTCAACCGACGGAGTTTCTGAGGCGTGCCTTACACGATTAAGGGTTATGTCACACATTGACTAAACCACCAAACTTTATAAATAAATAAACATAAAATGTTTTTTACTGAAAGGAATTCTAACCGTTATAAAGAGAATACATTTGATTCTGTTTTTTGTTTGTCTCTACACAGTATGAAACAAAGTCGCTTCCCACTGTCTGTCTGTGCCTATGTATGCTTAGATCATTAAAACAACGCAACAATTCTGATGCGGATTTTTATAAAGATGATATAAGAGAAAGTTTTATATGTATAATTTATCGTACCCGTGCTAAGCCGGGCGGGTTGCTAGTATTGAATAATATCAGAATAATAAGTGCCATTATCAAGGCGAAAGAAGTAGCGGAAATAGTAGTATAGACAGTGCCTTGCGCGCAAACCAATCTGCTCCAGGAGACTGACGCAGGCACTGCGCACTCTTATACTTGCATCATCATCACCAGAACTTTTTTTTACTAATTATTAAAGTAGGCATTTGTCTCCCATCTCAACGGTTAGTGACGATGAAGACGAGGATGTTACATGCCTATTCAAGAGATACCCACTAGTCTTTTTAGTCTCCACTGCAGGAGCATGACCCTTTCTGTACTACCGGAGCCATACTTGACTGACATCGACCGATTTTGTTAAACTCTGAGAGAATTCACAAGGATGTGTTTTGCATTAATGATAATTCGTTATGTTAGCAACACCACATTAATAACCAAATCCTGTAATAATACCTGTAAGACAGAAACAAATAAATAAGAACCGGTTGCGCCGCATGCTCATTCATTCATTTCGAGTAGGTGTCACGGTCAATTAACCATGCACACCCTGGTGTCAGAGTTCTTCGGAACCGCCTCTCGGCCTCTGACGTGGTTTCTTTAACGACTCTCAAATGGCAGCCAGGACCAACGGCTTAACGTGCCCTCCGAAGCACGGAATCATCGTTATTATCAGACATTAAGGTGACTCAAGCCTGCAATGTCCTAACGAAACTGGAAACCAATAAATAAAGTATGCTTCCCGTGGGAATCGTACCCACAACCCCCGGGTCTACAGGCAAACGCCTTACTACTTGGATCAAGGAGGCAAATAGGTAGTTACCAGGCGCCACATGCTAAATAACCTACTCATAAGGGGGTATTATACCATCCTGACTCGGATCCGATGAGAGGGACGCCACTATACGTGCGATGCGATTGGAGATATCTCGCATCGTTTCTAACGTATAGCGGCGTCCCTCCCATCGGATCCTTAATTCACGATAGTTTATAGACTCGTCCGTGTATGTATACAGCGACCCTTACAATAACCGTAAGAAGAACTCCCCTCGAAAAATAATTGTACGATTGCTAGAACTCGATCCTTTTTATTGAAATATTTATTTGACTCTGGGTTCCGCATTATACTTAAAGCCGATTTCCGAGTGATTGCTTCATTAAATTGCGCTTTGGGAAATTGCTTCCGAATTATTTTTCGGTGCTTGGTCACCAGCGTAACGGAGCAACGAACTTGTGAATTCGAGGGCCTAATTATGTTTAAAATTTATATACAAATGAATGGACAAAAAACGCTATAACGATATTAGTTTCGTAAAAAGTACCTTTCAGATAAAAAAATAACATCACAACCTTAAAATAAGTTAGCATACCCAATTCTGCCTTGTATACAAAATTTACATGACACAATAAAAAAGAACTTGTACCAGACACTTGCAACCCGCAAAAGGATCGAACAAATACGTGAGAATAAATAAAAAATGAACATTACCAGTCACTTGCGCGCGGGATTAAGATAATCTTGACATATGGCAATTTCGCACCGACACCGTTTTATTTGTGTCCAAGAGAGTAAAATTAAAAATATTCATGCACAGACAAAGGTCCAAGGCAAAACGGATTAATATTAAATACGTTGACTGGCAACACATGTATATTTTAAGGTTCCGTACCCAAAGGGTACAAACGGGACCCTATTAATATCGCTCCGCTGTTCGTCTGTCCGTCTGTCACCAGGCTGTATCTCATGAACTGTGATAGTTAGACATTTGAAATTTTCACAGATGATGTATTTCTGTTGCCGCTATAACATAAAATAGTAAAAAATAGAATAAAATTAGTATTTAAGGGTTAACAGGCAAAGGACCAAGGCAAAAGGGATTAAAATGAAATACGTGGTAACAGTGGCAACAAATGTAATTTTTTTTATGTACTACATGTACATAAAAAAATGTACATTTGCCCGTTATTTTGGAAAACTTGCCAAGGGCTATCTTTATTAGATTAAAAAAAAAATGAGGTGTCGTTCTTCTATTTTTTGGGTAACTATCAGAATTTTCAAGTTGCAAAACGACATTATCAGGGGTTACTTTTCTAGATAACAGTTTTTACGTCAAATCTTTTTCGTATTCTCCGCAAATTATGATTGGGGTATCATTTGATTCGGATTGGCATGTAGATATTTTTTTTGGGAAAATTTAAGGTGTGCTCGCAATATACCTTACCGATATTTTGTTTTTTTTTTCAATTTAATTTTTTGCGCAGCGTAATTTGTATTATTGATCCTTGTAGGTGCTTAAATTTTTTCAGTTCTTAATTTTCATATTTATTAAGTTTAAATAATATTTATGCATTACTTCGGACTTTAATAAAAATAATACGCAGTGCATTTTTGTTTATTTATTTTACCTGCAAAGTCCACTGCTGGACGAAGGTCTCTCTCAAGGATTCCTTGTTCCATGAGAGGGTATTGCCGTACTCACGCTTGGCAGCCGGATTGGCGAGCGCAGTTTCTTTGATTTCTTTAGATTCCGACGCTGCTGCCCATCGAAGTATTTTTAAACTAGGGAAGGTTAGGAATTTGTTTGATTTGGGAAGGGAGTATTAGGATACTACCCACTCGAATGAATGGGTGAAAAACAAGCAGCACCTCGGGAAGCCGAGCGCATACCGAGTGCGTACCCGATGTCAATAGTCAATTATTTTATTCATCGTAAGATATTTTAAACATCATTTGGTGAACGTTAACTTAAATAATGCAATGATGCTAATGCAACCACCTGACAGGTAGTTGAGGATGACATCCCTGCAATTCATCGTACCAAAAAAAAGAATCATCATCATCATCAGGTCCTTTTTAGTCTCCACTACAGGAGCACGACCCTCTCTGTACTACTAGGGCCATACTTGGCCAGAGCAGCCAGAGGACTTGGCCTACACTCTCCACGCTGGCCAGACGGGTTGGAGAGGTGTCTTAGATGTGTAAAAAAAAGAATACATAATTGTAAATCCCGAATGATTTTCATTGGAGTAACTCTTCGTGTCACCAAATGCGTCCAAGCAAACGTATTCGGCACGTTAAATGTTGTCTCGTAAAATACCGCAAAACTCGAGATTTGCATTCAGATAAATCTGTGACTCGAAATCCAACGTTGAATTGGTCAGGGCTGACAACTCTACAAAATTCTATATTTTTATAAGTATTTTATTTTGCATTCACAATGCTTATTTGATATACTCTTAATAAATTAAGAAATAAAATAGGGGGAAAAAAATTATGCGTGCGGGACTTGAACCGGCGACCTAGGTCTATGTACGACCTACGCTCTGCCATCTGAGCTACCGCACAAATCAATCTCGGAGCCGAGTATAAACATACTTATAAAGACAATGATAAATAAATTCAGAGTATTAAATAAACAAATATTGTAATAGGCATAACTAAAAAAGGCACAATATACCAAACTATCTTTCGCCTGCGGCTCCGCCCGCGTCAATGTCTATCCCTCGGGAATAATACTTTTTCCCGGGATAAAAGGTAGCCTATGTCCTTTTCCGCACTTCAGAGAATTTATATGCAAAATTTCATGATGATCGGTTCAGTAGTTACGGCGTGAAAGCGTAACAAACAAACAAACAAACAAACTCACTTTCGCATTTATAATATTAGTAAGGATAAGGATAAGGATAAGGATTAACTTCCTTTATGTCTCATTCTGTGTCTTTATTATCTTTTATTTCATTAATATAATATCTTTATTTAATATAACTGAATAATATAGAAATTTCTTGAGTCTCATCAAAAACCCACGACTTTTCTTACTAACTCTTGTAGAATAAAATTAAACACTAATCACGCAGGCACATGTCGAAAATATTTTATGACATGCGCAAGTTTTTTTCTCTCTCGGTCCTTCGATTTTCGATTCGAAGATTTAGCTTGCCAAAGATACATATTAATATATATTTATTTATATAGAATTACAATGCTGGTATTATTATTAAATTGTTAATGTGTGATAAAAAGAATTCGCCACAGGTTGTATACATTTTGTTCTGAAGTTTAGTTCTCAAGGGCTGCGAATAAGAGCTTTTTATAAACAATCCAGAATGGATTTTAGGGGAAAGGGTGATTAGGGGAAAAATTGGAGATTAGGAGAAAGGGTGGCAAGATGAAGTACTTAAGCTTTAAAGGTCAATAATATAAAAAAAATACGTAGTGAAACAATCATATTTATTTTTTAATTAACAACTTATTATTATTATTCTAATATTTGGTGTCACTAGGAACTTTTGATAACACATTTAAGAGAAAAAAAATCAAATAAAAAAAGGTGTTTTGCCTCGTCTTGCCCCATGGTGCTGGTAAGATGGGGTACCCCCCTGAGGTAAGACGGGGTGATGATAATGATCACAGAAAACGATGATTAATTAAGCTGGCAGAACTCGCAGGCATGAGTAGCTTCGTCATCATCATCATCTATTCCTGCGCAGCTATTATGAGCCGATCTTCCATTTGCGTTTGTAGACGCGAACCATTCCAAAAAGGCACAACTAAATTAAGCTCACAAAAACTAAAATAAGCTCACAAAAACAAACTCATTTTACCCCGCAAACAATAAAAAACAACATTATTTTCATTGGGGGCAAGATGTGAGACCCTGTTACCCCATCTTGCCTGGAGAACCAAATGTAGAAAAAATAAATAAATAAAAAGAAACAGCCAACAATCTTAAGGAAACACAATGCCTACCTTAATATAGGTTAGTTTAAGCGTCAATCACAGCAACACCTCACTAGCTAACGTTATTTAACAAACCACAGTCACGTGTCAAATCAGAAAAACATGTGATAAACAATTTGCAGTAAATCACTTTTTTTTTATTTTTTTCTACACTGTTCACTTGTGAACCATTAAACACGGGGCGACTGACAAGTGTCATGGCGGCGCCTCGAACGATTAATGAACAAGCGGGATTGGTCAATTTGAACTGTGAATTTTGCTGGGTACCCCATCTTACCCGCTACCCCGTCTTACCTCCTTCTCCCTACGCATTAAAACAAGACTTTTGCTTACATCCGCGGTACGCCTAGTTGGTAGCCCTAGAATCGATTCCCGTAAAAATCGATTGATCAACGTCGTCCGAGTATCAACGAGGATTATTCACGGAGACAGCATCTTGATAAAGAAAATAATGCCTTCTCTCACGATCTTTCACGATCCACGGAACGCCATGTCTGCGGTAACCCTCTGTTCGATTTTTGAAATGTTTTCTTATTAATACAGTCTTGCGTGGTTGCCAGTATTTTATTGAACAAATGAGATTTATTTTTTAAAAACATTTGCCATGTTGTTAAAATCGCTGTCGATGGTAATGTGTGTTTTTTTAAACTTTGTTCATACATGCTGCTCTTCCTTGCTGGTCTGGGAGAAAAGAAAAAACCGTAGAATGTACTAACTACTTCTTTTCCCGCGCAGTTCATATTAGCCTAAAATCTGAGGAATCATGTTAATACGCGATGCGGCTAGCAACCCATTCCTATTTTGATTCCATTTTCCACCTAATGCCCCACTAACATGCTAAACGTGGCTTTTAGGTCTCAAAGACCTGGGCTCTGTCTACCCCGCAAGGGAAAAAGACGTAATACTATGGTATGTATAATCAAAATTTTATGTGATTAAATTTAACATTCGAAAATGCTTTTTATTGTTAGTTCTAGTATGAATATAGGTAAGTATATTTAATACAACTCCAATGTGTATGAAACGTCGTTGGATATTTACAGATGGTGCCGTATCATATCATGATTTTAGTCATCATCATCATTTCGAGTAGGTGTCACGGTCTATCGACCATGTGTCAGAGATCTTCGGAACCGCCTCTCGGCCTCTGACGTGGTTCCTTTAACGTCTACCAGGTGGCAGCCGGACCACCGGCTTAACGTGCCTTCCGAAGCACGGAATCATCTTTATTATCAGACAATCAGGTGATTTAAGCCAGCAATGTCCTAACCAAACTGGACACAACTAAACAAAGTATGCTTCCGGTGGGAATCGAACCCACGACCCGGGTCAACAGGCAAACGCCTTAACCACTGGCCCATGGAGGCTGTTATGATATTTAGTTTAATAGCTACTTTATGGTAACAGAAATGCAAAAAAAACAAGTTTAATACAATAATAAGTGAATAAATAGATGCGTTTTAATTTTCACAACGACAAAAGTTAATCGACTTAAAATGCAAAACCGCTTTAAATAAAGGTAATTAGTCGTTTCAATTGATTTCTGAATATAAATCACGCTTCATTATCCATTGAAAACACAAAATTAATGACTACCAATATATCACAGCAGCGGCAATCAGCTCCCGTTCCTGGAAAATGTTTCTCAATACATCATTTTTCATACTAATGAGTACCAATGAATGGGATCCTCTTAGTATTAAGTGTCTTTATACACGATACAACTTGTTGAATAATTTGCTGTTTCTCCTTGGGTTCATTAATTCATTCATTTCGTGTAGGTGACACGGTCAATCGACCATGCACACCCTGGTGTCAGAGTTCCTCGGAACCGCCTCTCGGCGTCTGACGTGGTTCCTTTAACGACTACCAGATGGCAGCCGGGACCAACAGCTTAACGTGCCTTCCGAAGCTCGGAATCATTTTTATTATCAGACAATCAGGTGATACCCATTAACCGCCAAAATCAATGTAGTGTTAATATTTGTATGAAATGTTTATTTTTCTATTGTTTCTAAACCAAAAAGCCATAGAAGTACAAAAATATCTGGAAATCATTATTTACCTCCCCTTGAGGGGGGTGTACATTATAATGTACAACGGCGTTATATGTATGGTATTTTTCAAAACATTGTTTCTTGACACAGAATATTTTGAGGCACTTTTTGCATTTCTAGTGAACATAAACCACATCGCAATGGTTTTTCCAAAGCTTGACGAAAATGTCCGCCTCTATCTCTAGGTAAATCTGGTACCAATGGGGAAGAAACCCGAATCCTATGTAAGGTTTTTTTGGTGTAAGTAGTACCAATTGTGCGGCGAAACACAACTGATCCATGTTATCTTCATGGGTCATAATGTGCAAACGCCAGGCTATTGTGATATCCACCTTATACGTATACACCATACGCCCATACCCATGAACAAAACCCATCACCATGTTGTCCCTGCTATTGTAGGCTTCATCATTATTTACGAAATGAAGATTCCTTTTTATATCCCTCAATTTTTGTCTTGGCAGGGCACTAGATACAATTTCCACACCTACTCTTCATCATAAGACCAAAATAAATATACCCTCGGTAATTTATGATATCCCGACAATATCAAAATACCAATAAACTTATTCAAGTCAGTCTGTCTGAAATGTATGTGTGTTATTTTGAGTAGCATATATTACAGTGTTGGAAATTATCAAGCTAATTACTTCTTCGTCAAATATTTGCACCGGGGTGGGTTTTCCAAGCTGCTTTTATTTCCATGTGCCTGTTCTCATTATCAGAAGTTTTTGAACGGAAAAACAGTAAATAAGTGCACTCTTCCGCCATACCGTTGATTTGGCTGGTGACGATGAATTTTTTTGGCTTTTTCAGCCAAAGGTTCATTGTCACTACTGTCGTGTCTTATTCGTCATTATTACACCTAAATACTTCTATGTTACCGGGTACATCTCGCGGTATAGAAGCAGAAATCATATCCTCGTATCCTTCCTCATCACGTTACCACGCAGGGTTCTGGTGGTATTACTGCAAAATTGTAATCGGCTTCAATATCGCTAACACGTAATATTGCGTCAACCGCTTCTTCTAAGCCATTGTAATGATTAGAAACATTGTAATGTCAAGAACTATGTGGTTCGAAAAAAAAAAAATATTACATTGGATCCTGCCGTTGTACATTATCAGGTACAGTACAGTATTAGACCATATATTTTGGTCAAAATAAGGTGCAAAATGCTAATATATTATTTAATTCATTACTCAGGATATATGCTGTTAGAAAACATACATTATAAAAATATACACTCCCTAAAACATAAGAAAAAAGATTAGTGATTGTACTTACTCGACCCTGTTGCAAAACTCTTAACGTAGGACACTCATACTGACAGTAATTATACATATATACCCTCTTAAATTGGCATTGCTTTATCGCATCGTATGTCTACTATTTAATAAATGTGAAAAAAATACATTTGCTTTGAACAATAAGTAGCTACCCACATTTTTTCTGCTGTACCTTATAATGTACAGAGGCGCCAAATGGGTTAAGCCAGCAATGTCCTAACCAAACTGGAAACAACTAAACAAGTATGTTTCCCGTGCCAATAGAACCCACGACCTCCAGGTCTACAGGCAAACGCCTTAACCATTGGACCACGGAGGCAGTTGAAATACTAGTTTTAAGGCGTGACTGCATCAGAACTAGACCGGCTGGAGAATAGAGTAAGAATAAGGAGGGGAGTTCCACAGGCAAGAGCGTTGATCTTATATTTTGATGATGCATCAGAACATACGTTTTAATCGATGAACGCCGGCTGCACGCATGAAAAAGTGT
The DNA here is from genome assembly GCA_947532085.1 of Elegia similella. Lineage (NCBI taxonomy): Eukaryota > Metazoa > Arthropoda > Insecta > Lepidoptera > Pyralidae > Elegia > Elegia similella. The sequence goes on from OX383939.1 coordinate 3,836,707, forward strand.
CACGTTCCGCGTGCAAGCGAGAGTGCGGAACAAGTAATAGAGAGATACGCTGGACCTAAGCGTTCAGCTTGTGAACCATTTATCTCTCTTCCACCGTTATTACGTGAAATTATTGTCCATAAATCGACTTTACTTTTTTTTTTTACATAGAACATCTCTAGTTTTGAATATCATAAATATTTTGGCTGCAGTACTATTTTCAAATGGACAACTGCTCAAAAAGTATGTTGAAAATATCATTCGCCTTGTAAATTCACCCGTTCGAAAATAGCACCCCTAATGTATTGCCAGCGGCCATAAAAATCGTAAAAGTTGTAACGTGCGTGGCGCCCTTTACAAAAAAGTAGCGAGGTCCGCCCGCGGCGTACACGATTTCTGTTTCATGCCGCATATACCTCGGCAGATGCATGTAGTATGTACTACACACGAGTACTTGGGCCTCTGCCGGTGGCTACTGTAATTACATACTCTGTTGGCGGCTTATATCTCGAAAAATGGGAGGTCTTTGCCATCGAAAGTTATTCCGTAATTAAGTTTCCTTTGTGAGAATTCAACATTATAAGTACAGTGTATTAATGTAACCTCGACATTCCTTTAAAGGGGGTGACTCAGCCCATCAATATGATCAACTTTTGCTATAGGAGCTATAGGATATCAGATCGATAACATAAAACTCCATGGAAGTAATACATTCAATAAATTGTTAATATGTATACATCAGTAATTAATGTAAAATAATTCAATTTGTTATAAATATGTGAAAGCGTAGCCTTTCAGGCACATAGGGACCTATACTGGACTGAGTTTCTTTCGGCGTATTCTTTTCAGCAGTGGTCGTTCTAAAACGCTAGGAGCTTATCGATCTTGCTAATAATAAAAATAATAATATGACGTTCAAAAAGAGATACATGATATCCAAATTTGAATAAAAATCTATTTTATTTCAGGACCAAAGGTGCTGTAGTGGGTGCTGGGAGCAAAAAATTCGACATTTTCTTAAAAAAAGTGTTCAAGCAATAAAATCGACGTTTGAGTGGAAGCTTAACGCTTCTGCTTCGTTCGGTGAGTGTGAGAGCCGGTGCCTGATTCGAGTTCACAGGAAGTACCCTGTAGGTTTTGATTCCCTTGCGAATGTCGAAAAACTCTAAAATTTGCGGCATACTCAACCAGCTGTATCTTTTGATTGCGTTGGCTTAGAAGTTTGATTATTTTTACAACTCCACAGGACAGTGAACCTGAGTATTTGATAGGAATTTTAGCTTGATACCTTAGAAGTAAGTACGCGTTCCTAAGAAGAAGGTCTTGACAGACGGACAGACAGACAGACAGACAGACGGACAACCGAGTGATCCTATAAGGATTCCCTTTTTTCCTTTTTAGGTACGGTACCCTAGAAATGTACATTATTTATATCGAATACCATCTCGATCAATTAAATATGTAGGTACTTGATATCGATTAACGTTTATTTGTCCGAACTGATGATCATCGCAAGCTTTTAAATCTATCCAGTTAGGGGATAATATAGGGGAAAAGTTTAAATGCTCTAAACTCTAAGGGGAGAAGTGAAGGGAAGTAATTAATTTGAAATTCCACGCGTGCAAAGCTGCTACTAATCGCTTATGAACGAACCACGACGTCATCTTCAGGCCGTACATATTTTTTCTGGGTAGCTTTCGCCCGCGGCTCCGCCCGCGTCATTGTCGATCCCTCGGAAACAGTACGTTTTCCCGGGATAAAATGCCCTATGTCCTTCTCCGTATCCCAGATTACGTGTATGCAAAATTTCATGATGATCAGTTCAGTAGTTACAATACAACGTGAAAGCGTAACAAACAAACAAACTCACTTTCGCATTTATTTATTATATTAGTTAGGATTAGGATTAGGATGGGAGCAGCGACTCGTACATGCTGTACCAGCAACTGGTACAGCCTTAATTAATCATACTTACTAGTGCATTGAAAGATCGAACTAAGATTCGATCGGCCTTGGTTGAAAAGTACCTGTAAAAGAAAAAGAAAACATATGAAAACCTTATTGAGAAGTATATAAAATAGATACAGGGGCGTAGCTACCGTATCAGTCGTATCAATGATGTGAGGCCCCCGGGCTACAGGGCCTTCGAACATGTATAGTTTACTAATATACGAGTATGCTGCTAGATAAAGGTATTTCCAATTGCTTTATTAACAACATTCTTAGTTTATATCGACCATTTATTTTCAAAACTTGTCAATCAGACGCTTCCTAGGCCCACCTCGGTACCATCAGTAATCTAAATATATATAACTCAAAGGTGACTGACTGACATAGTGATCTATCAACGCACACCGCACAGCCCAAACCACTGGACGGATCGAGCTGAAATTTAGCATGCAGGTAGATGTTATGACGTAGGCATCCGCTAAGAAAGGATTTTGATCAATACTACTACAGCAAGCTACGCCACTGATTAATACAAATATAGGTCATCATCATCATTTCTGACTAGCTCCGTGGTGCAGCGGTCAACACGCCTGCCTGCGACACAGAGTGACCGGGTTCGATCCCCGGCCAGGTCAAGATGGAAAATGATCTTTTTCAGATTAGCCTGGGTCTTGAATTTGTATCTATATATGTATTTGTTATAAAATATAGTATCTTTGAGTTAGTATCCCTTAACACAAGTCTCGAACTTACTTTGGGGCTAGCTCAATCTGTGTGACTTGTCTGTATATATTTATTTATTTATTATTTATCCTTTAACGACTAGCAGATGGCAGCCAGGACCAACGGCTTAACGTGCCTCACGAAGCACGGAATCATCTTTATTGTCAGACAATCAGGTGATTCAAGCCTGCAATGCCCTAAACATATATACATATATAAAACATACAATCACTACCTATAAGCTGTTAACTATAACTAGTTAAAAAAATATTGTTCATTTTATATAATGTAGTTATTTAACATTATACATAACGTACAATGAGTTTTGAAATTGAATTTTAGCTAAGTAACTGTTACAACACGACTCATTTTGTCATCAAACCACAAATTTACTCATACCACAATATACGAAAAACACCCGAAATTACATGTACAGTAATGTAGCAATCACTTCTTATAATATTCCCATTAACTTCCCGCCCGTGTGCGAGATGCGGAGATAAATATCTCGCAGTAATAAGGATAAAATCTGCCAAAAAGCCGCCATGTTTGCAACGCACTTTTATCTTTGATTTAATGACGTGATTTTGCTTTCACGGCGGGAAAATGTTCTTAATTCAAAATAAAAACCAGCCAAGTGCGAATCGGTCTCGCTCTCGAAGAGTTCTTACATATCTTGATGAAAAATGTTTTATATTTTTAATGGATTAATATTTATGATTTGTTGGTCTTTAGTTGCTTTGCTATAGAGAAAAAAAGAATACACAATTATATAAAAAGCATGGCTGTCTGTTAACGGACAATTATTTTACGTGATAACGGTGGAAGACAGACAGATGCGTCACAAGTCGAACGCTTAGACCGATCGTGTCTCTCTATCGCTTACCGCGCTTTCGCTTGCACATGGAACGTGACACTTCCTTGTGCGTGCAGCCGGCGTTTATCGATTTATAAGACGTTATTATGTCAAAATAATTGTCTTGCCTATTATGGTTCAGATCTTAATGTTTGTCTTGTTTTTCGTGTCTATGAGTGACCAACACTGATGTCAGAATTTCCAAGCTGCCCCAATTGATATAGCTAGATATTAAAGACACATAGATACTGGTAGATAATCAGCGGATGGATAGTATCTTTATTCAGCGAAAGTTTAGCGTTAGGTTATAGGATCCTGTTGGCACTCTTTGGTGTTACGGAACCCTAAAAATGTAACGCGTGACTGGCTGGATGTCACAGCCACAGCTCTTGAGCACAGATAAAATATATAACGGTAGAAATGGCTGAATGGTTGGATGCACAGATTTTCGTTTGATTATTCTGATTGTCAAGAGGAAAACAGATTCGTTCTACTGTATATGGCTTTGAGAATTTCTTAATTGATTTCATACTGCTGCTTCACTTCCTGCGCAGATCGTAGAAGTCGGTCGAGGGAATGGGCATAATTCTAAGGAATTAATTAATCATATTAATAGGCGATACTATTTTGATTCAATTTTCCAACTTTACACTAACACGATAAGCCTAACAGGTCATGGGGGGGGGGGGGGGGGGGGGGGGAGTTCGTTTGATTATACTGATTGTCATGAGGGAAGGTACATGATTATTTTTATCTTCAAAAAAAGTAACTTTTAACCATTCAAGATACATGCCGTTTTGGAATGCCAGGATGGTCTACAGGAAATTAAATTTGAAAAAAAAAAAACTGTAGGTCTTGAAAGGAGTAGCGAAATTCTAGTTCATTGTACTTTACTTTCAAGAGCAGGACTTAGGTTCATTGTTTTGCTCTTTCGTTCCGTGCTCTGCTCCATTCGTTACGCAGTTCTGTAAGCAAATTTAAAAATAAATTTGCACGCAAAATTAAACACAAGTGCACTCGGAATAGAGTTCTTTTTGCAGCATTCCAAAAATTCTGGACTGATGCCTATTTGCGTGAGAAATATAGGAGGATTGAGACTCATAACACGTTCTTGTCTGAATAAAATGTACCCATAATGAAGTGGAAATTAGGTCTTTGTTTAATATATAATTCTTAGGGATGACAGCCTCCGTGGTCCAGTGGTTAAGGCGTTTGCCTGTTGACCCGGGGGTCGTGGGTTCGATTCCCACCAGAAGCATACTTTGTTTAGTTGCTTCCAGTTTGGTTTGGACATTGCAGGCTTGAATCACCTGATTGTCTGATAATCAAGATGATTCCGTGTTTCGGAAGGCACGTTAAGCCGGTGGTCCCGGCTGCCATCTGGTAGTCGTTAAAGGAACCACGTCAGAGGCCGAGAGGCGGTTCCGAAGAACTCTGACACCAGGGTGTGCATGGTCGATTGACCGTGACATCTACTCGAAATTAATCATATGAGGGATGACATATTCTAAAGTCACTTCTGATTTTACTTCTTATTAATAATGTGTGAATATTTGTGAGATTATATGGATATGCAGTGTAGATGAGCGGTGAAGGAGGTGTAATCGAATATTATAATAAATTAATATATTTGTAAATATATTAATGTGGACGTATGTTTGTCTTGATGAAGCGTAGGGAAAGTCACCTACAGATGTTTGTAACCCAATCTATAAGAATAGTTAGATTTAAGTACGACTCTACCTAATAATGTTAAAGTTTATACATTAGAATATTTTATAATTGTTTAGATGTGAAAAATTATAAAATGGGAAAGATTTGTGTGTGTTTGTTTGGAATGGATAAACTCAAAAACAATTAAACTGGCTTTAAAAATTGTATCAGTAATACAAAGCTAAATTATAAGCAAGTAACATGGGCTTTATTTTATTTTCAAATAAGTAAGAAATCCGTACGAAAATTCTATTTACGTAACACAAGGTACTACAAATTTGCCTATAAACGTAATCATTAGGCGAATGTTGCTTAAACTATTGTTGGGTTTGTCATATAAGCGTTCCTGATCACATCCTCACCTCACTTGAGTCTATATCACAAAGTCGTTTCCCACTGTCTGTCTATACCTATGTATGCTTAGATCTTTAAAACTACGCAACGGATTTTTAAGCGGTTTTTTTATAGATAGAGTGATTCAAGAGGAAGGTTTATATGTACACTGCATCCGTGCGAAGCTGGGGTCCGGGTTGCTAGTAAATAAACTGTCTGATAAAACCAAATAACACGTAGACGAAGTCTCAGGAAAGAGCTAGTAAAGAAATAAACATGTGCGTACGATTTCCGACCTGGAATAGGACCACGCCTTATCTTCGTTCGTGTGTATGCCCGCTAGCAAAATCTTATAGACAGTCCGTCCGTCCAATGTGAGCTCGGCTGTTGTCAGTGTAATTGTGTGAAAAGAACCGCACAAAATTAGCCATAGCCGTGTGGTTTCCGGCAGAGTAGAATATGACCACTCCAAGTCTTCCCATGGAGGTCACCAGAGGCGACTTAGGAAAATACATGTTAAACATAGCTCATAAACATCAATGAGACCTCTCTAACCCGTCTGGCCATCGAGGAGAGTGTAGGCCAAATCCTCTGTCTGCTCTGGCCAAGTATGGCTGCGGTAGTACAGAGAGGGTCATGCTCCTGCAGTGGAGACTAAAAAGACCTGATGATGATGATGATGATGAACCGCACAAAATTACTAGTTTTGGCAGGAATAATGGAGTGGTTAGGCATTCCCTTTTCCATTTCACACACTAATGAAAAATCCACAAGTGTGTCGGTTGCCCCACGATGTTTTCCTTCACCGGAAGCAGGTAGCGATCGACGAGAATGAACGTACAACATTTTGACTGTCACTTCAAAATACATTGCGGCTTTCGTATGGTTTATTATTTTTAACTAACATATATAAACCGTAATGGAGGGTGATGCAGGAGACAGATGCGAGTCGGGATACCTGGACGAATGAAACACAGGTACTACCACCTAGTAGGTCGTAGTACCTTGTGTGGTTGTTTGTTTTGTTTTTCATGTGTGTAAGTGGCCAGCACTGGTGTTAGATTTTTCAAGCTGCCTAAAGGGATCTGACTAACGACTGCCAGCTATGATGACAGCCGGGACCAACGTAGGACCAACAGGTACATAAGATACAGCCTGGTGACAAACGGACAGACAGACAGACAGACGGACAGCGGAGCCATACTAATAGGGCGGGACCCTATTAGTATGGCTCCGCTGTCGTTTTTACCCTATGGGTACGGAACCCTAAAAACGTGTTAACCACTGTGCCACTGAGTCCATCAAAGAACACGCTCAGATGATGTGAAAATTAGAACTGTTTGCGTTATAATTTTACATACACGACGACACATACTGAGAAGTCTCTTTTCATAAGGAAATAAATATGTAAGTCAACTGGCAAGCAAGTAATTAATATTCGTGTACAAATAATTAAACGACACGCTCTTCTTTTTATCCCTTCTTTAGGTTGCGGTTCCACGGAGCGTTGCGATCCGTCCGGATAAAGCCGGGCAGCGTTAGTCTTTTTGATCTCTTGTCGTGCCAAAGACTGCGTCCGGCCTATCCGGCTTTTGTTATGCTTTTTATACTATCGTTGGATTCAATTACGTTTATCATGTCGAAAATCTCTTTTTTCAGTAGCTGGTTTGGAAATTAAAGGTCCGGCTTTTGAATATGTGTTTTATTCGATATTTTTGACGGAAATCCTTAATTTTTTTAATGTTTGCATTTGGAACCCAAAAGCCCGATGTTTTTGACTGGTAATTATAATTAAAGAGATTGCAACGCTACGCACAGTGAATCGGAGCGATGAGAAAATGCGTCGCGAGGGTGTGAAACTGTTTGTTTCCATTAATACTAATTAAAACCATACAGCCTTATTAATTAAACACCGGAATTGACTAGAACGGTGACTCAAAGTGAACAACTTTTCCTATGTGACCAATACTGAGGGAAAATCGATATTTCTATACAAAAGTGTTCGGCCGGCCCGGCAATTTGTATAAAAATGCAATTTTTTGTGGTAATTTACACGCATAATGGCGATACAACGAAATGCGCTTTTTAAAGTGACATGTTTAACCGGCAAAATAAATCATGACAGTGGTGCTTTTAAAATTAACCTAAATGAATATGACAAATAACGCGGAATATAAGCTGTTATATACGAGTACATACATGATCAGAAACTCCTTTTTTCAGCAGTCGTTTAAAAACCATTTTCCGATAAAACGTGTGCACCAATAGCTATTCTAGACGATGATATGGCTATGAAAATTATACTTCATCTATTGTAGTAAAATCTAAAGTGGAAACGCGGCTTTAAATGACACACTCTTCTTTTTATCCCTTCCTAATACGAAAGTGATAAATAAAAGGCGCGAAATGAGCTCATTAATAAAGCGCGGCGCGAGTCGTAATTTGAGCTGTCATCTTTAAGTGGCGCTGAGGTCGCGTGCTCTCATTTTGAAGTTTAAGGGTTCCGTTCAACATTAATAAATAAATATACAGAGAAATTACACATATTGAGCTAGCCCCAAAATAAGTTCGAAAATTGCGTTATGGGTGGGATAATGACTCAACGATACTATATTTTAAAATGAATACTTTTACAACGTGATTTCGAACCTCTGAGTCGGAATTAAATTGAAATCCTGGAATCAGAATCCCTAATTGCATACAGAATTGCAAGAAAAAGGGTAAAAAACTAAAAAAAAAAATACCTTCCATAGCATAGAAATCACTCTATCTGATCGGTGACTTTGTTTGGGAAGCCAAAATATTTTTTAGATTTTCTGTTTTTTTTTTTTAAATTCTAATTTTCATTAGGGATTGCGATTCCAGGATTTCAATGTAGTTCAGAGGTTCAAAATCACGCGATTTAGATAAACATCCAAGACCCAGGTCAGTCTGAAAAAACATAATTTTCTATCATGACCTGACCGAGAATCGAACCTTCAGTGTGACAGCTTAGCATGATAACCACTGGGCCACAGAGGTCTTCAAAAATGGTCGCTAACCTCTTCTCTTTTACTGACTATTAGCAGGCGGTTTAGTTTAAATATGGCCAGAATTTTATTAACGCTATACCTAAAAAAAAATTAGAGATAAACAAAAGAGAAAGACAATATTAGTATATCATATACTAATATTGTAATTACGAAAGTGAATTTGTATACGTGTGTCTTTTGTTACGCTTTTAGTCCTTTATTGATTACAAAACCGATCATTATCAAGTTTTGCACACAAAAAGGCACAGTTGTCGAGAAAAACAGTGTCTATATGAAGGCCGCGGGAAATGTCAGTTAAATATATTGTTTTAGTTTAATTCAAATATGCTTTTTTTGCTGAAACTACTAGCAGTGCGCCGGCTTAATTTTATTAAAGCGATACGGAACCCTTCGTGTGAAAGACCGACTAACCTTTGCTTTTTTTTAATAGTGATAAATGGCGTCACTGATTCTTGCCAGCCAGTGACCGCTGCATTTTACGGATGTTAAGACGTGGGCGATATTGTCTATGGTCTTCAAAGTAAATCGTAAACGCTTGCAACATACGTGTTGTTGTTTTCGCGGCATCTACTTCTTTAATGTGGCAGCTTTCTCAGTCCTGCTTACATACATAAAATAAGAGTGTCTATCAACTTTCAATTTCTGATTTACATGAAAAACGCATTACGAAAAAAAATACGGCAGCTCAGTGGTTGAGAACGTCAACGAGCCAGATGTCGATGGTTGTTGGTTCGAATCCTACCTGTAGCGAATTTTTAGATCACGTGTTATCGATTTTAATATTGCCTAGGTATTATTTGTCGACGGGAAATGAGTTATTCGCCATCAATGTGACTCGATCCTTATTCGCTCGACGTTTTGCGACGAAGAAATGTATCCATTCGCTCGAAGTAATATTTATATGCAAGAAATCGCTCAAAGTCCCATCCTCGGCCATAACCATTCGTCAACGTGTAATCTTTTATCTTTTTGCGGGGAAGCCTTATATCATTATACTCCTACGTTTTAAAATAGATACTTTATGATATAGATGCAGTTTAAACATGTCTTGGCAAGGTATTGTACATAAATACGTAGAAGATAGAAGTCGTAGGTATTTTGTATATAGTACCAATTTCTGTTGGGTTCCGTTCGTCAAAAAGTAAAAGAGTTTTTTCACAAAAAAATGACACCGTTATTTATATAATTAAATAAGTATTTAATTTGATTCCGTATTCCATCTACACGCCCTCCAACATGTTAAATGTGGCCATATGGTCTTATAGACCTAGGCTCTGTCTACCCCGCAAGGGAAAAAGACGTGATACTATGTATGTATTTAATTATATAAATAAAAGTAATGGTTTTCATGTAGATGAGTTAATGTAGGTAAGTACCTACATTAATTCTGAATTATAACACAAAAACACTCCCTTTTTTGAACAGTCGTGTATAAAGAACCCCTAAAGTATCACTGTTTTGACACTTTCAAGGTCCTTTTTATAGGTTATGTTAAAATTCATATCATAATATCATGTGTGTGTGTAGTCTGAGGAAAACAAACTTAGAAGTCAAAGCATTTAGCAGATACGGCCTTTAATGTTTCATATTCATTTGGGTAAGCTTGTGTTACATTGTTTAATACTAAAAAGGAAAAACTTACAAAGTGGAAAATAAATGTGCCATCAAAATCGCCAACCACCGATTACTATAAAATTAGTAGTGAGGAAAAAAAACTTCGAAAGGAAGTTGAGATTGGTAGGGCTACATTAATAATTATACTAATAATTATTATAATTAGCAAATGCCAACATAATGAACAGCCTCCGTGGTCCAGTGGTTAAGGCGTTTGCCTGTTGACCCGGGGGTCGTGGGTTCGATTCCCACCGGAAGCATACTTTGTTTAGTTGTTTCCAGTTTGGTTAGGATATTGCAGGCTTGAATCACCTGATTGTCTGATAATAAAGATGATTCCGTGCTTTGGAAGGCACGTTAAGCCGGTGGTCCCGGCTGCCATCTGGTAGTCGTCTAAGGAACCACGTCAGAGGCCGAGAGGCGGTTCCGAAGAACTCTGACACCAGGGTGTGCATGGTCGATTGACCGTGACACCTACTCGAAATGATGATGATGATTAGCAAATAATCTTGAACAACATCTCTCTTGAGATGTTGTTCAAGATCTCGCTGGATGGTTGGATCAAGGGACAGATACAGAAGCAGTAGGTACTCCTGGATACGGCACGAATAGTCAGGTTTCTTTCTCTGGGGCCCTGACCGCCGGTAGCTTGAGCCCTGCCCCGCTGCTGACGACTCTCTAGGTTTAGGTTTTTATAATGTTTTTATGATTTGTAATTTATTTTTATATTTTACTTTTATATAAATATTGTAAAAACCTAATTCTAAGAAATAAATTAAATAAAGAGATTATAATTACAGATTTATCTCGTGTTTTCATGAGTTACATATTTTGAATACTGTCTAATATGGCTAATTTAAATGCACCATTTCGTGAACTTACAATCAAAACCTATGGGTACCTATTTTCCCTTGACCTACAATCATGAAATATTAAGCAGGGTCTTATATGGCATTAATAAACGAAAAAAGTATACGAAAACCATAAACTTGTTACAACTCTTTTACAACTACAAAAAACCAACTTTTTAGTACGGAACCCTCATAGCGCGTGTCTAATCGCATCTGGCCAGTTCGTTTTGTTATAGCCGCTGTTTGTTCTTATTTAAAAGGTAATAAGGTCCAAAATATCACCTATCTCTCAATACCTACTCGAAGCATCAGTAAATAAATAAATATATATACGGACAAATCACACAGCCCGCGGCTCCGTCCGCGTCAATGTCGATCCCTCGGGAACAGTTTCCCGGGATAAAATAAACCTTATGTCCTACTCCGTACCCCAGATAACGTATATGCAAAATTTTATGATGATCGGTTCAGTAGTTACAACGTGAAAACTTTACAAATAAATAAAATAAATAAATAAATATATACGGACAAATCACACAGATTGAGCTAGCCCCAAAGTAAGTTCGAGACTTGTGTTATGGGATACTAACTCAACGATACTATATTTTATAACAAATACATATATAGATACACATCCAAGACCCAGGCCAATCTGAAAAAGATCATTTTCCATCTTGACCTGGCCGGGGATCGAACCCGGTCACTCCGTGTCGCAGGCAGGCGTGTTGACCGCTGCGCCACGGAGCTAGTCAAATCAGTGGTGTGACTTACTGACAATAATGATTTCCATATCAAAATTAAATCATTGGTGCGAATACATAGTTTCAAATTGTAATTAGCACTCGTATGCAGAAAGCGGTAAATACAGTTCAAATATTGCTAACAAGCCCGCAGCTGTGTACCTACTCGTACTACCTACTAATAAGTACATCACTGCCTCCGTGGTCCAGTGATTTAGACGTTTGCCTGTAGACACGGGGGTCGTGGGTTTGACTTTTTATTTATTTTTTATTTTGAATAGGCTTACTCTTGACTTTAGACTAACCCAGATTCCCAACTTAGATAATAACCCTTAGATAACCCAGATCGATTCCCACGGGAAGCCTACTTTGTTTAGTTGTTTCCAGTTTGGTTAGGACATTGCAGGCTTGAATCACCTGATTGTCTGATAATAAAGATGATTCTGTGCTTCGGAAGGCACGATAAGCCGTTGGTTCCGGCTGCCATCTGGTAGTCGTTAAAGGAACCACGTCAGAGGCCGAAAGGCGGTTCTGAAGCACTCGGACACCAGGGTGTGCATGGTCGATTGACCGTGAAGATTTGCACGACTTATGTCCGAAAAGAAAAATAACCAACAGCTAAATTGACCACACATGTACTTATTCATCACGAAATGAGGTATAAATAAATATATAGCGACAAGTTAAGAAGAAACACTTCACTCGAGAGAATTGAAAAATAGGTAATGTAAAATCTATTGCTGTCGCGCTGTCGCCCTAACATCTCCCGCAGAGTGCGATAGAGACAACTGCAGCTTGGACCAAAAATACCTATGAAAATTTCACAAAATTAACGAAACAGTAAGATGTAAATTTGTATCATCTTCATTATTACAGCCGTAAATTATCCATTGCTGAACACAGGCCTCTCCCAAAGATACTTCATTCTACGGGAGGATATGGCTGCGTTACAAGACTCGAAATCTGAATTCGAGTACCGCTAAGCTTGTAACGTTGCAGCATGCCACCTGCATGCTGCATCTCGTCCAACCTCATTTCGTTCTCATCCTGTCCATTTTTCATTTCTTATTTTAATTCAAATTTCATTTTTTAATTCAAATTTCATTTCATTCCATTTTTAGATTACTTTTTCTCTCCTTCATGAGTCATTCTTCAGTCTGCTACCATCTTTCAGTCCACTACCATCTTTCAGTCTACTACCATCTCTTGGAGCATAACAGTCTCTGTTATGAATTATTGAAGTCAACATCTACATAGTTTAAGTTGTAAAGCGAAGTTGTAATAAAGTTATTCTCTGTGTGTTCTGTGTTACGAGTCTTGTGTTCTCCCTAACTTCCTTATATGTAGGAACTCGGCTAGAGCGCCGGGATAGTCGAGTAGTCGAGCCCTCACGCTCATGCTCTTCTCCGCTCCACTCCGCGTCAGTGGAGACGCACCCTAACCATACTCATCTCACCACTCTTGGCAGGCGGGTTGGCGAGCGCAGTTTCTTTGGCTTCTTGTGCTTTCGACGCTGCTTCCCATCGGAAGTATTTTATGTCGGGAAAGGATAAGAATTTTAGGTACATACCTAATCGAGTCTCGTTAATTAAAACCTGCGATAATTCGAACCTCTATTATTCAAAGTTATCACGAGTTCCCTAGTTAATCTCTTTGTATTTCGAACTAAATCTATACATTTTTATGCACTTGGTAATTCGAACGAAAATATCATCACTATGTAACAAACTCATCGGCGTCAAACACTCGCCAATTCAAAGATTCAGAGAAAAGGGGTGAGAAAGATTGCAGAACTTGCAGAGGTAGGTAAGTACATTTTGAGACAAGTTCAAACTTGTACACGAGCCTTTGTTTCTGTTTTTGTATTATTTCTTTGACACACACTTCCGCATAAATTGGTTTATTTAGTTAAGTTTCTGTTATTGTTACTCTCGTGACTCGTGCGTGAATGATGAAAAAGCATTTCAAGTAACATAAGTGTTCCAGCATTCAGGAAAATGTTTCAGGCACCAGGCACTTTTTCTCTTAAAAAAATTAATGAGCAGCCTGAGCAGCAGCAATGTGTTTTGAAGTCAATATCACAGAGTTCTTTAGAAAGATTAATTCATTCACATTATGAATATGTTCACGTATGTACCTTTTAACTTTTGCCATTGTTAAAGAATAGCAGTTAATAATCGAAGTTTTTTTAAGTTCTCCTTCGTTTTAACTTCGAACCATTTGGTATTTCAAACACTCGATAATTCGTAATATTATAAGAGTCCCTCGAGTTTCGAGTTAACGTGAGTCGACGTGAGTGATATTAATTAATATTGGGACTTGCAACCACCGGCTAGCAGTTAAAGATGACACTCCTTAACTTGTATCGTGGGATACTAACTCAACTATACTATCGTTTATAATAGATACCAAACATAAGCAAGATATAGATAAGCATCCAAGATCAGGATCAATCAGAAAAATATTGTTTTCCATCTTGACTTGACTGGGGATCGAATCCAGGACCATGAGATTCAAAGGCACTTGCGATACCGCTGAGACACAGAGGTCCTCAAATATGCTTCTATATCCTATCCTAATCCTAACTAATATTATAAATGCGAAAGTGAGTTTGTTTGTTTGTTTGTTTGTTTGTTACGCTTTTACGCCGTAACTACTGAACCGATCATCGTGAAATTTTGCATACAATTTCTCTGGAGTACCGAGAAGGACATAAGCTACTTTTTATCCCGGGAAAAAGTACTATTCCCGAGGGATCGAAATTGACGCGGGCGGAGCCGCGGGCGAAAGCTAGTCTGATATAAAACCCATAGATACTACACTTAATATCGTTCTTCTATTTGGCTGCTCGACATAATTTGTAATTGTAATTATGTGTTTTAAAATATAAATTAGCAAGCCGTATGCACAAAGCGATAAACACTGCTCAAATATTGTAAATGAGCCCGCGGGTGAATGTGTGGCGGCGAATTATTAATGCTGCACGCAGGGAATTAATTAATATTTTATGCAAGTACTTACAGTTTTGAATAATGACAAGAATAGTGTAAAAAATTAAACCAAGAATGAATCTGAAACAAGGAGATCCGTAGAAGAACATATGTCACTAACATAGTAGTTCTTTGCAGTGGCAGTCAGCGAGGCACATAGTGCGTAGAACCAATGGCCGAAGGAGCTTTCTGGGTCTTCGGTTCTTGAATGGCGACTACGTACCGGCAAGCAAAGTGTTGGAACCTCATCGAATATTAGCAAGATATAAGTATCCCATATGCACATAATAATATTCGCAACATTTTTTTTAATCTATGATAATACTACTGCAATAATAAATCGACATCTATTAAAAATATTAAAATATGTAACAACGGGTTACTCATGTACGAAGTCAGCTACTTGGCTGACATGTTTCGACCTCATCCGGAGGTCTTCCTCAGGGCTAATGTGGATGTCGGGAATGACATGTCGGCCAGGAGTATACATATTTTAATAATGTCTATATCTCCGACATCTATAACTTTATAAAATCACAAAGATTATTTTTAGTCCTTACTGAAATTGTTTTCGCTTCCATAACAAAGTTAAATCCAACCTAAAACCTCCAAGATCCCGTTATTTGAGCTCACGTTCGCGTCTCATTCCTCACGGAACCCGGCAAACAGTGATTCACAAGGATTTTCGTTTCATACGTGGAAGTAAACACATTTTCCGTGCATTTTACTTTAGTCGCAAAATAAATAGGATGACAGAAATATATCTAGTGATATATTTCTTTAATATTTGACGTATATTATATAACGATATTTGCAAATTTTGCGTTAAAAATCCTATTTTAATGATCCATTCGCACAGATGCAAATTATTCGGAAATTAAAATGATTTGGACATACTAGTAATATGAAGAGACGAGAGATATGACTAAGAAAGGTCTAAATACGAAGATGGATGGATAAAGGAAGACACAGACTAAAAGCGAGACTAAATATCATGAAAATAAGAAAAGAAATTACGTTAGTATAAAGGGACAACGCACTCAGATTGAGCTAGGTCCACAGAAGAAAAACAGATTGCGCTGACTCCAGATAAATTAATAAAACAAGGTAGATGATAATGACACTTATTTAGGACGCCCGCGTCAATATGGATCCACGCAAATTGCAAAACGCCTAGATGACGAGGAGGATACATGATTGATTTTTATGGTATAGGACGGCAAACGAGCAAGCGAGTTACCTGATAGTAAGTAATCACTCCTGCCCATGGACAACTGCAACACCAGGATGTAACAGGAGCATTGCCGGCCTTTCAAGGAGTTTGGAGCAAGACATGGTGCAAAGGATGAGCCTCCGGCTCTCTCACTCACCGAACGAAGCATAAAGGCGGTAAAGGTTCTACTTAAACGTCGATTTACTGTGAGAGTGTGGTACTTCCCCGGACGAGCCAGCTCATTCATAATAGTAAAAAATAATTTTGCCGGTAGCGTGGCACTGCCACTACTAAAATTGTAAGATGTTGTTTTCTATTGTTGATTATTGGAGGATGGAATTGTAAGAAGTCGGAGTATATTTCTGCTGCAATTCATATTTTGTTTAACAGTAAAATTACTCTAACGTTGGAAAAATATAAAAGAGCAATGCTTTTATCGTGGCTTCCTTGCTTCGGGCTTGTTATTTATCATAAATTCATTCTTTTAATTTTTATTGTGTTATCAGTACCAGTTTTTAGTGCTTCGTACGACCATGACAAAAGGGAACCGAGTATCACTCGTTTGTCCGTCTGTCCGTCTGTCATAGCCGATTTGTTTTGAATTTAGCTCAAATAAGTTCAAATTTGGCAAATTTATAAATTTTAGCCCTAAACACAAACAAGTTGCGCAAGTAACAAACATTTTGAGTATAGAGGCTCAAGTAGGAGACGCAAATAAAAAAAAAGTAAGAAGAAAGAGAAAATATCTTGCGACAATCAAATAAAAACAATTGTTGCGAGGATTTGATCATCATCAATTGCAGAATCTGTTCGGGCTTCCAGCTCGAAAGTCCAATGTTCGAGCTTTAACCCCCGAAACTATGATTTTAAATGATATATTTGTTATTTGTTTAAAACTGTATTAGAGAGGTAAAGTTAAGTTATGATAAATTATGATGTTTGATAAGTACGCGTGGCGCTCTTACTGACCTATAGCGAACTGAATATAAAAACTAATAGGCATTAACAGAATTTAACTTACCTGATATAGAAAAAAAGCGTTGGTGTTTTAAAACAATCTAATAATATAATGCAGGAAACTGGTTTAAGGTTGTCTAATATTTATTATATAATGAGACTTGTAACCAGCAAAGTTTTAATATTTAAGGATGTGTTAGTTGCAAATGATGACACTGTTCGATGCTAGTTTGTACAGCATCTGCAGACGCTGAATGCAGGTTACATCCAATCGGCCGTATTGGAAATCCATGGGGAAGAAAAAGAAGTCCTTCTTGCAGCTGATATGATGATGATGTGTGTAGCAATATGTGATAAAGTTGGCGATCAAAGATCATGAAGAAGTGAAGGGAGCTTCATCGATAAAAGCTTTGCCTTTAAATTTTAATGGTGATGCTCTTTCTTTCAAATATTACACTACTCTCCCGTGAAAGTTAAAATGTGCTGTCAAATAAATATAATTATTTTTATAAGTTTATCTGTCTTGATAAATCATGACTTGCTCCTGCCTGTGTTTTATCTTATAAATTCTTGCATTTCCGCGCTTTCTAGCAATATTATTTTATTAGTCTAAAGTTCTTTAAAAGCTTTTTTGAACCTTAAACGCTACAATAGGTAGACTTTATTCAAAAAGCATTCTCTCTCAGTCAACCCTTGGGAAATGACAAGCAGATAAAATATATAGGATGAGACTAAACTAAGTTTATAAATACAAAATATACTACACATAAGAATAATATATACATAAATAAATAAAT
Organism: Elegia similella; assembly: GCA_947532085.1. Lineage (NCBI taxonomy): Eukaryota > Metazoa > Arthropoda > Insecta > Lepidoptera > Pyralidae > Elegia > Elegia similella. Next base: position 3,854,455 of record OX383939.1, read on the forward strand.
ATAATATATAACACATATAGTTTAGGAAAATGATGAATTTGCTTGTAGATTATTTTAAGAGTGATTTTTTTCTTTAAGAGAAAACTGACATCATCCATGTACGGACGTTCACAGATTTTCTGTTGTGTGGCTTTTGAGAATAGCATGAAACTCAGAGGCTTTAGTTTTGATCGAATGGAAAAGTGTAATTTTTCTCAATTTTCGTACATAACAATGTGTCAACTCTCAAAGAAACCCGACAATTTTTCCGATTTACATTACCACCCAAAGCATACTAGCCATGAAGTGCCATCTTGATACACGGTCATCTTACTTGTGACATTTGACACTTTATTCGATTAGATATAAACACAACCCTCATCAAAACCCAAGCAATAGGCTTCGTCTGATAAATAAAATGAAAATGCTACTTACCTTATATTTACTCAAAATATGTAACAATTTTTTGGTTATAGACTTAACAATAATAAACTGTATTTTCATTACATTATCCCCTTTACTATACCTACTTCAATCGATAAAAAAGAAACTATACCTTGAACTCAAACCCTATATTAAATCAGCACATGCATCCCATATCTCCTTAAAATTAAGCACCGGCACGCGGTTTGCCGCAGGGCTCGAAACTAGGACCGCCGCTTAAAGTCTTAGTATCGTATCACCGGCCAATCATTGGTTGTTTTATTTGCTGAGCTTTGGTAGTGAATAATGTGAATATAATTTGAGTAATAACAAATAAAATGATTTTAACTTATTTCTATAGTACACGTACGATTACTTGGAACGGTAAACACTGATCAAGTAAAAGACTGACAGCTTAAGAGCTAATAGGGTATATGCATACACGTTTTTTCGTCATGCTGAAGGTAAATTCCCAGTGAAATAATTAACCCGTAAATCCAAAAACTCTTAGGCACACGCGACGAATATGTAAGACATGCGTGAAAACTTTTTACGACAGCTACATATATTAAATATTGAATTTCTGGCAATGGCCTCATAAAGAAATAGCTACTTAATAGACTTTTTAGAATTTGAAACTTTTTAATCTGTATATAATGGGTCTTCCCTATTGGTTAAGAACCAAGCAATATTTCACAAGCTCTTTACGCTATGAAACGGAATGCCGAAATACTAAACAAAAAAAAAATAACAAATTAGTAATAGTTTAAAATATACCTATGCGTTGGTTTATGCCAAATCAGCACACGCATCCCACGTATCGTTTTAAATCAGAAATGAAATACTACGTTATAGGGTGGTGTGCCGCAGGGCGCAGTCCTAGGTTCCGCCACTCGGTTTCGCACCCAATTGTCTCTTAGATTCTAGGAATATTGCTATATTTCACAAGCTCTTTACGCTATAAAACGGAATGCCGAAATACTAAACAAAAATAATAACAAATTAGTAATAGTTTAAAATATACCTATGCGTTGGTTTATGCCAAATCAGCACACGCATCCCACGTATCGTTTTAAATCAGAAATGAAATACTACGTTAAAGGGTGGTGTGCCGCAGGGCGCAGTCCTAGGTTCCGCCACTCGGTTTCGCACCCAATTGTCTCTTAGATTCTAGGAATGTTTTTATGTTATGGTTGGCATCTATGCTGCGAAGTTTATGATATGCAATTTTTTTTTCACTTTGTGATTTTGGACTTACTTGTAAATATTACAAGTTTTTGAGTCTGTATTTACTAAAGCTTTATTTTATTACTTAGGAGTAATTTAGAACTTTTTTTTATAGGTTTATCACTTTGATCGAATAACGATGGTAGATATATTCATTGAACTACCCTGCCTCTCGGCAGGCCAAAAGTACGGATGGTGAGATATGAAAATGAGAAATCTATTTTGTCCGTAAGTTAGGAACAAAAATGAGACTATAGAAATAAGAAAATAATATTTAGTTATAGCACATAAAAGCTAAGGATGTAGCAACCCCCATGGTAGCTACGTCAGGCTTTTGTAAAAATGCTACATTCGACATTTCAAATTAATGTTATTTGCATTTTAAAGAAAAAAAAAGAACAAATACGAGTCCAAAATTTTATTAACGAATGTGATCCGTCACAACAAAAACAAAAAAAAATGTCATCGTCCGTACAATTTTAACCTCAGTGTTCATTTTTACGTATCCATAGCTCCTTGGCACCCTGTTTTAATATAATAGGAATGGGTGCTTTCGTAAAAATATAGTCAAACTATTTTGAAAAGACTTTTTTAGGTTTCTTCTCTGCAGAGATTGGTTCCAAAACGCTAGTAGCTCCTAGCTTTTCAAAAGTAACGAATATTATTAATGTATTAATAGTAGGTAATAATGAAATTTTTAGAATACATTTTTGGACTTTGAATGTGTCAAAGGATGAGTATCATAGGTAGGTGGCGAAGGACATAGGGAGCGAAAAGAACGGGTGTACTGGGGCAAACTTCACCGCTCGCAGCGTGTTCGCAGTGTCTGCCCAGCATCGCATCAGCGCCAATCACTAGTTTGCTAGCCGCAGGCCGGACAAATTATCCGTCAGTCTGTGCTTCAAGCCCAACAAACTACTCATTTTGTTATTGGACTTGCTTTGTCGCTAGATTATATCATTTTGTGCGGAATTTTTAGATATTTTAAATTTGTATTTTGACTACAAATGGTAATCTTTCGGATAAACAGCCAAATTCAACCAACAAAAAACCGATTAGTGGATAAGGTTAAATGGTGGTCAAATTGGAAAGTAATAAAAAAAAATTACAATTCGGTCCAGGCCCTTTTAACTAATCAAGTAGTAAGAATAAAAAAATCCAATGAATTGAGAACTTTCTTACAGAGCTACTTTAATACCAGAAAAGAGGTTTTTACATGCTGTCGGAGCCATACTTGGCCAGAGCAGACAGAGGATTTGACCTACACTCTGCTGGCCGACGGGTTGGAGAGGTCCCATTGATGTTTATGAGCTTTGTTTAGCTTGTATTACCAAAGTCGCCTCTTACAACCTCCATGGCAAGACTAGGAGTGGTCCTATTCTACTCTGCCGTAAACCACAACAGAAAGGTTACACCTGGATTAACAAATAGACTACCTTGAAAAAAGTAATGCTCCAGCGAGATGGAATTAAACGTGAGCGGAGTCACGGGCCACAGCTAGCATTTAATATTTTGCTGCATGTCTACATAAAACTAATCCCAAATAATAATTCACAGACCAACGAAACAACAAGGGCAAGCAGAAAACTGCCATAACATTTCCATAGTAGCCCCAACGTAAGTGATTACTCGTAGCAATGGGCAAGCGATATCTATAACAAAGGACAAGAAACGTATTATATTAGGGAGTGCTTTGAGCGAAGCGAAACCGCCGTGTCGCCACCCCTAACACGCGCCTTGGTGATGGTCTTCGTAACAGGCCGAAACTAGTTGGCTATTCCGACTGATTAAACGTGAGTAAAATGTGTCTTATAATGAATTTATCTCGCGTAAGTTTTAGTACTTACTCAGATTAATAATATATCCGTCATTCGGAAGTCAGGCTGGCGGTTCACTAACTTTTTGAAATATCTCTTGTTTTATAGAAGCACATTGCTTGAAATTTTACGCACATTCCTCACATTGCTAGAACATTAATCATCATCATCATCATCAGGTCCTTTTTAGTCTCCACTACAGGAGCACGACCCTGAACATTAATGTATATCGATAATAATGTAAGGCGAGCTCCATGGCGCAGTGGTCAACACGACAACGCGACATGAGGGTGATCCCCGGTAGGATCATGATGAAAAACGATGTTTTTCAGATTGACCTGGGTCTTGGATGTTTATCTTAAAATATAGTATCGTTAAGTTAGTATCTTACGACACAAGTTCACCACTGAATTTGAGTGATATGTCCCTATATATTTATTTATATATAGAATCACTGTATTTTTAAGGTACACTCGTCATACTGATGTTCACGATACCTTTGTTTTATGACGGTGCTATTCATAATATTTTCCACTCGAAATTAAGGCAAATATACTCTGTCCGTCCCGATCCCGTTAATTTCTAGAAAATTCTTTTGGCGACGTTTCGTGCTGCTCATCATTAGCTGGCATAACTTGCGTAACTGGGCGTAAGAACTATAAAATATATTAAAGCTAATTATCGGCTGCTCTTTATACACAGCCTCACATGGGAAAGAACGAATACATTTCCATAGCCGCTCAAACATAAGTGATTAGCCAACGAGAGAGCAAGTGCATTAATATCATAGGATGTTCCATCTCCCCTTTCTTTCCCTTGTAAGTCGAAGTCGCCTCGGGGAGATGTGCTGCGATCCTTTATTTTTGTTCTAGCACTACTCTCAACATTCATTTCAATTGTATTTTCATCTCATTATCAGTAATAGGAACCAGTCAAGCATTTTTAAGGACCAAAACGATATTTTCATCTCATTATCAGTGATCAGGACGAGTGAAGTAGTTTTAAACTTTAAGGGGTTAGATAGCCACAGAGCAAGATACCTTTGCTTTTGATGACGATACTATTCTTAATAATTGTCACTTAAAATTTAGGTAAATATACTCCGTCCGTCCCGATCGCTGCTCTTAATACACAGCCTCACATGGGAAAGAACAATTACATATCCATAGCCGCTCGAACATAAGTGATTAGCCAACGAGACGGCAACTGCATTAATATAATAGGATGTTCCATCTCCCCTTTCTCTCCCTTGTAAGTCGAAGTCGCCTCGGGGAGATTTGCTGCGATCCTTTATTTTTGTTCTAGCACTATTCTCAACATTCATTTCAATCGTATTTTCATCTCATTATCAGTAATACGAACGAGTCAAGTATTTTTAAGGACGAAAACCACAAGGAATTAGATAGCCACAGAGCAGATGATAACTTTGCTTTCGATGACGATACTGTTCATAATAATAGTCACTCGAAATTAAGGTGTTCAGATTCATGATCTGAGTCACTCCTTAAACGTATGCTAATGAATTAAATTTCACTTGTATGTTTCATTAGCGGTTCGCCCCGGCATCGCACGGTTAGTTATAGGTATTCGGATTTTTTATATTACGATTTCATGAAAGACGGTCATCAGAAGCGTACAAATATTTGCGACGACCAAGTTAATTTTCGCGGACTTTCCAAGTTAACAAGTTATCCTGCGGGACTTGCTTTGTTAAAAGTTACTTAAAGGTCTACTAGTGAATTCAAAATGTAACTTTTTAAACACAAACTTGTTTGTAAAACGTTAAGAACAAGTTATTTGCGATTGTTCAACTGCTTGTCCGTTGGTTGTGGGCATGGCATTGGGTACGAGCGCTCAGTTTCCTGAGCTGCAACTTACTTAGACTTACGTTAGTTAAGTAACCCTGGGCGCAGTCCCCACTGTGATGGGTGACCGGAAGTGGTACAAACAATTCTCAGCATCTGTGCTTCGGAAGGTACGTTAAGTCATTGGTTCTGGCTATCATCATTGATGGCAGTCGTGAAGCTTTGTCAGATGCCTTAAAACAGCAGAAGGTAAAGCATGAAAAATCTGACAACAGTGTCTGTCAAACAGTCAGGGGTGTCATCCTTAACTGTCTGTCCGGTGGTTGCGGGCATGGCATCCGGCGGCGCCCGGATTCCCAAGCTGCTACCTACTTATCCTCAATCCTGCCGAGCAAGTAGCATCCCAAATATCATTATACAATATCCGACCCCTAACCCAATAAAGGTCGTGTGGTATCCGGCAGAGTAGATTATGACCACTCCAAGTCTTCCCGTGGATGTCGTAGAAGGCGACTTAGGAAATACAAGCTCAACAAGGCTTTTAAACATCTGTGAGACCTCTCCGACCCGTCTGGCCAGCGTGGAGAGTGGAGGCCAAGTCCTCTGGCTGCTCTGGCCAAGTATGGCTCTAGTAGTACAGAGAGGGTCGTGCTCCTGTAGTGGAGACTAAAAAGGACCTGATGATGATGATGATGGTGAACCCAATAAACCCTTACCCTTCCCATGCTTAAATATATTTTGATAGGTAGCAGCTGTGTACTTTGAAGTAGCAGTGGGCGGGGCACATAGCGCATAGAACCGATGGTCGATGGGGCAAAAAGATTCTCGAATGGCGACCAAGTACCAGCAAGCGCAGGGAAACGGTGGATGGAGACCGCTTCCAACCGGTCATTTTTGTCCAGCATTGGACTTCTTGCGGCTGATATGATGATAGGTAGCAGCGTCGAAACCGATGATGCAGTCATTGGAGAAGGCCTATGTCCACCAGTGGACTTCTTGAGGCTTATGATGAGGATGATTCCCATTTTCTACTAGCTTATGGCTTTTTCCAAGCTCTTATTTAATTTCCTACTAATATAGCCGTGTGGTTTCTGGCAGAGTAGAATAGGACCACTCCTAGTCTTCTCATGGAGGTCGTAAGAGGCGACTTAGGAAATACAAGCTAAACATAGCTCATAAACATCAATGAGATCTCTCCAACCCGTCTGGCCAGCGAGGAGAGTGTAGGCCAAATCCTCTGTCTGCTCTGGCCAAGTATGGCGCAGGTAGCACAGAGAGGGTCATGCTCTTTCAGTAGAGGCTAACAGTAGAGACCTGATGATGATTTAATTTACCCAGTTAGTTTGTAAAGGTCAAATCTTTCAACACAATTTTTTAAGCACTTATTCTAAACTGATTTAAATTTTGTGTACTTATGCAAGTTAGATAATAATGCAATATTATGGTACGACAAAGCTGTTTGGTAATGAAGTCAAAAGGTGGCAATAAGCACTTCATAATAAAGAAAAATATACCTTTTGTTTGAGCTCATTTGATTTATTTGGCTTGGGAAGTTTACAGTATCTACAAGTCGCTATCATTTTTGTGACCACCTTTTTATAATGATAAAAAGGTGGTCACAAAAATGATATCTTTGAAAAAACTTATTTAACTTTCGTTGTGTAGTTCTTTCGTTGGGTAGTTCTTTCATGCTGGTCTGGAAGAAAAGAAAAATCGTAGATGTGCCAGCTGCTTCTCTTCCCGCGCAGACCGTAGAAGCCGATCTAAGGAATGGGCGAAAATCTATACAATCATGACAATAGGCAATGCGGCTAGCAAACCTTACTATTTTGATTCAGTTTTCCGTTTCCGCCCACCTTTATGCGCACCAACACGCTAAACGTGGCCTTTCGGTCTTATGACCTTAGGCTCTGTCTACCCCGTAAGGGATAAAGACGTTTCCCTCAGCCCCCGAGAGGCCAGATCTGGCCGCATAACAATTAAAACTCCATTGTGTCTGCGTTTCTGCGATTGACGGGTTAAGAGTTTATTAGAAACCAAAATAATTTGATATACAAATAACAAAATGTATGTCTGTTAATGTGTGCCGTGTAGCCGTGTGGTATCCGGCAGAGTAGAATAGGACCACTCCAAGTCTTCCCGTGGATGTCGTAGAAGGCGACTTAGGAATACAAGCTAAACAAAGCTTTGAAACATCTAAGACACCTCTCCAACCCGTCTGGCCAGCGTGGAGAGTATAGGCTAAGTCCTCTGGCTGCTCTGGCCAAGAATGGCCCTTGTAGTACAGAGAGGGTCGTGCTCCTGTAGTGGAGACTAAAAAGGACCTGATGATGATGATGATGATGATGTCTGTTAATGTAGTGGTGAGTATGATAATATCCTCTTATGAAACGAAGAATCTTTAAGAGAGGCCTTTGTCCAGCAGTGGACTTCTTGCGGCTAAAGTTATGACGATCATGATGAATTCCTACAGTATCAGCTGGCTTCTCAAAGGGTATCGTCAATCACAAGAGCTGTGGGTACCTCTTTGTTGATGTATTTCAATTATTGGATAAAATCCAGTGCAAATGCAGCGTTTCCAATTAGAAAAGTTAATTTTAATACATTCCCGGCCTTTGTCTGAGGCTTATAATAATTCCGGATTCACCAGTCACGAAACACAAACAGTGCGGAGCTAAAGCTTTGCTACGAGTAGGCACGTAACAGGGGTCGTAACTCCGTGCCAGCTAATATAAAAAAAAAACCGGCTAAGTACGAGCCGGACTCACGCACGAAGGACCAATAACTATAAAAACGGCAAAAAAATCATCTGTTATTTTATTTCTTTTAGGTAATTATTTATTTGTAAAGTGAATATTATAACTTAAAATTCTGTTTGTTTGGTGATTAATTTACATAGAACATGGTTAAAATGTGACAAACAATAACAGAGTCCTAAATGTTCGTTATGTTTTTTGCCTAATAAAATATGCCTTATTTTATTATATAACTAACAAATTTGTCATCTTATTAACTGAAATATTTTTAACTTTACTACACATTTGTTGGCGATAAAACGAAGTTCAGAAGTAAATCGCAAAATTTGACCCGAGCAAATACACTTATACATTGCAATTTATTTATAAGCTTGTCAAATATAATACGACAAGTATGTATTGTCGTTTTTTGATAATAACACCGACTTATACGTGATCATAAATAGCTTTATTATGCCGCATATATTTTCAAAAGCGAAATTTGACAAGTTTCTTTTATGTACTTCGATGTCGTTTAAGACAAAATACCCACCAATATCACTTTAATAAACTCTTAATAAATGAAGAAATAAAATATGGTAAAAAAAAACATGAGGGAGAAAAAAAAATTTTTTTTACCATATTTAATTTCTTCGTTTATTAAGAGTACCTATATCAGAATAGCATTGTGAATGCAAAATAAGACACTTATCAAAACACTTTAATAAAATAAAAAGTTATTTCAAAAACTTAAGTTATTAACTCGCTTCGTTTCACTAATAACAGACTAAAAATAATCTCAAAATATGCCGTTGATTATAAGAGTAAAGATACTTCAACAGAAAATTCTAATTATGAAATTTTCGACATCTGTTCTAATGTTCTATTTCTGTAGCTTTAATGTTTTATGATCTGGCAACAATAGAACGTTGTGGAAAGCCGGTATAAACTCGAATGTTTTTTTTCTTAAAGATTGTAGGAAGGTTCAATTCTGGAAACTAATCTAGTACATTATTACATTGGCAAAATTTTAATTTATTATAATTGTATAATTTCTTGTAATATGAAATACTAGCTTCTGCCCGCGGCTCCGCCCGCGTCAATGTCGATCCCTCGGGAATAGTACTTTTTCCCGGGATAAAAGGTAGCCTATGTCCTTCTCCACACTCCAGAGAACTTGTATGTCTTCTTTAAATTTCATGATGATCGGTTCAGTAGTTACGGCGTGAAAGCGTAACAAACAAACAAACAAACTCACTTTCGCATTTATAATATTTAATATTAGTAAGGATAGGATGAAATTGAATTCATTAGCAAACGTTTAAAGAGTAGTCACTCTTCTTAGACCTTAGACCACGAATCTGAAAAACTTTTATATCCATTGACATTATGAAGACAATGGAACTACTGAGAAAAAAAGTCTCACTAGTGAGAATGATCCAAATGTCCTATAGACTTACACTCATACATACATACATACATAGTGTCACGTCTTTTTCCCCTGCGGGGTAGACAGAGCCTAGGTCTATAAGACCTGAAGGCCACGTTTAGCACGTTGGTGGGCATTAGGTGAAAAATGGAATCAAAATAGTGATGGGTTGCTAGCCGCATCGCAGATTTTACCCATTCCCTCGATCGGCTTTTACGATCTGCGCTGGAAGAGAAGCAGCTGGTACATTCTACGTTTTTTCATTTCTCTCAGACCAGCATGGAAGAATTACACTCAATTCCGACGGGAAATAACCGGCCTTGTTGCTCCCAAAAGACCAGTTACAGCAGAGGCCAAAGATCAATGATCCTCGTAAGTTAAATGGAAGTGGCTTCACGCCAACTTCACGCCAATCGGTCCACGTTTTAACTTTGTTAGGGCCATAGACCAATTTTACGGAGTCTTACAACCGAGGTACCTACTACGGTCTTGTATGTACTTATAAATATCAATCCATGATAAGTACTTCTTCTTGCCTTCTTCTGATTTGATCGAACTGCCTCCGTGGCCCAGTGGTTAAGGTGTTTGCCTGTCGACCCGGGGGTCGTCAGTTCGATTCCCATGGGAAGCATACTTTGTTTAGTTGTTTTCACTTTGGTCTTAACCAAGTCATCAAATGCCTTAGCATTGCATGGTTGAAATACCTGATTTGTTTTAAAATGAAGATGATTCCGTGCTTCGGAAGGCACGTTAAGACGTTGGTTCCGGCTGCCATCTGGTAGTCGTTAAAGGATCCACGTCAGAGGCCGAGAGGCGGTTCCGAAGAACTCTGACACCAGGGTGTGCATGATCGATTGACCGTGACATCTACTCGAAATGATGATGAATTAAAATTTAAAAAAAAGGAAATAAATATTGGTTACATTAGTCAAAGACTCATGCAAAATTAATAATGCATGAACAAACGTCCTTGGAATGCCTTGCATTTATTTACATATAGAAAAAGGTGTATTTGTTATTTCCAATGACACTAAATTTATTTGTGAAGTGACTCATATCATCATCATCACGCATCCGTTTAAAAATTATTATAAATAAATAAATATAGGGATAAATCACACAGATTGAGCTAGCCCCAAAGTAAGTTCGAGACTTGTGTTATGGAATACTAACTCAACGATACTATATTTTATAACAAACTAGCTGCCCCGGCGAACTTCGTTTCGCCATAAGTTAAAAACTATCCTATCTCTCAAGTTGGATCGAACTGCACATGGTGTGCGAATTTTATTATAATCGGTTAAGTGGTTTAGGAGTCCATTGAGGACAAACATTGTGACACGAGATTTATATATATTAAGATAGGTACATATTGACAAATACACATTGTGCGTCTTACTTGTCCCCGACCAGCTAGAATCCCCGGTAGACAGACGTGGTCGCAGTCGACTACCCCAAATTTATATATACCATGACAAATTGTATTTTAAATAATTTAGTATTGTATTAATTTATCATTTTTTAATTTTCGTAATGTAATATTGACAATTAATTACCTGTGTGATAAATGTAATAGATTTAAGTCGTTTTTATCACAATAAACAATAAACAATAAACAATAAACAAACAAACATATATAGATACACATCCAAGACCTGGCCGGGGATCGAACCCGGGCACTCTCGTGTCGCAGGCTGGCGTGTTGACCACTGCACCACGGAGCTAGCCTAGTCCCAGTCATACACGGAGCTATCCAGAATGAAAAAATAAGGGTTGCATTGCAACCCGGGAATGCCGGCAGGTCACGTGACCGCCTAACAAATTTAATCAGGTCGCGTGTCCTGACGCGAGATTATTAACATAATTTATATGATACTAGCTTTCGCCCAGGGCTCCGCCCGCGTCAATGTCGATCCCTCGGGAATACTAGTACTTTTTCCCGGGATAAAAGGTAGCATGCCTGTGCCTGTGCCATGTCCTTCTCCGTACTCCAGATAACTTGTATGCAAAATTCCATGATAATCGGTTCAGTAGTTACGGCGTGAAAGCGAAACAAACAAACAAACTCACTTTCGCATTTATAATATTAGTAAGGATTAAAAAATTTTACTCATCTCAAAAGTGCACAACACGGCTAATGATTATTTCATTTCAAAAATACAACCGAATTGATGACCTCCTCCTTTTTTAAGTCGGTTAAAAACAAGACTCTTTCCCTTTGCCTTGCCATGTTGGACTCTCACAATTGAGCCAAGAAGACAGCGTCAGACAATGGCGGCCAGAATATTTACAATGAGTCGATTCGTGTCCGATTGTCTCGATTGTTTTATTCGATAGCCGATTGCAGAGTCACGAATTAAAGAAAGTGTAGAAGCGTCAGTTCCTACAACATGCACTGCACCTATTACTGAACCTCAATATTTTGTCAACTGATTCGTGATGTTTTTTTTACAATCTTTATATATGGTGAAATTTTGATCGTTTGGGGTGACTCAGGCCATCAATATGAACAACTTTTTCTATGAGACCAATGCTGGGAACTCAAAAAAAAATCGTCATTTCCATACAAAAGAGTTCGGCCGCCCGGCCAGTTTGTATGGGAATGTCGAATTTTTTTTGGGTAGGGAATAAGTCATGTCGATAAGCGGTGTGGTCACAATCACAATTTCTATCACAATTTAGCCTGTTTTTAACCGACTTCAAAATAGTAGGGGGTTTCTAATACAATTGTTTTTATTTTTATTTTGTTACCTCTAAACTCCGTCACTTATGAACCAATTTGAAAAACCTTTTGATATTTGAAAGGATATTCTTTCAAATTAGTCCCATGTATATTTATTGAAAATCAGTTTAGTAGTTTTTGAAGTCGGTTTTTTTATGTGGAACATTATTCGCCTATAGGTTCGCCCATTATACGCTAAATTAAGACTATAAGTCATACAATGTTTAAGGAGATATAATATATATGTATGATTGGATAAGATGGATAAGTCATGTTCTGTTTCTCTTCTCTACTTCCATAAGGGACAAAATAACTCTCTTCCAGTAAAGTATGGAAAAGGAGAAACCGAGCTTGTGTTATTCTTCTGGGCTTTTCTATTTTGTGAGGGGCTGAGTGCGGAATGTGCGAAGTATGAGCGCATTGAGAGATGCGCTGTATTTAGCACCAACAAAGCAATCTTCGCGTGGAATATAGTTATTTGGTTATATCATCCTGTCTGCCGACTTCTTCTTATCATAAAAAAATCTCTTTCTCACTCTGTCACGCTCACTCATAGGTAAAAAAAGAAAATCAATTGTAACAACAGGTTACTCACGTACGAAGTCAGCTACTGGCCGACATGTTTCGACCTCATCCGGAGGTCTTCCTCTAGGCGTATATGAATCAAGACACGTGCACGAAGTCCTCCCGATCTGCAGATTGAATGCAGATCGGCGTACATCTCACGTTAGTTTTAATTAAATAATTTTATGTGGAAGAAAGATAGATGCGTCAGAAGCGAAACGCTTATATATATATCACGCTTGATTACACAAAATTACACAAAATTAACGCTTCGTAGTCCCCTGATTTCTTCTCCAAAATCTAAATGATTTCATTACCTTTTTCATAAAAAAAATTGAATAAGCTATGGCTGTGTTTCTATGTTTTCGTTTTCTAATATAATCGCGTTGAACACAACGGAAATTCTTATCAATTTTTTAAATTTTTGAAGGTACATATCTTATGTAAAAAAATTAAACATAGGTCATGTTAATATACCGATAGATTTCTTTTTTTTTTGTAAAAAAGCATTGCTGGTACTATCTGGCGAGAAACAGGGAACTACGCTTGTATGGAAATACGGCCCTACGATTTAATCTTAAGGCGATACCACTGTAAATAAGGTCGTTCTGAACCTTATTTATCTCGCAAAATACTCAAATTTGGAGTTTCAAATCTAAGTAATATGATTTTTGACTATTTCATCTCCAAAAATTGAAGATGAAAACACGTTTTGATTAAATTTGCTCGATAGAAATATTTTTTGAAAAATGGTCTTCGTTAGCAGAGATTTTGTTATTGTAGCTCAAATGCGACGAATGAAATAATGATTTTTAGACTAAAAGATAGGTTATTAGTAATTCATCAAAATTTAAATATGAAAATACAATTAACCGGTCTGATTTTATATAAAATAGAAATAACGAATTTGGCGCTTACGTTTTTTTCTTTGAGCGACTCGAGACTATCTCCTATCTCATCATTCACGGGCTAAATAATAAGGACTGATCAAGTGCGCGCAAGGGATAGCGCTTGGCGGTTAATTGTATTTTCATATTTACATTTTAATGAATTACTAATAACCTATCTTTTAGTCTAAAAATCATTATTTCATTCGTCGCATTTGAGCTACAATAACAAAAACTCTGCGAACGAAGACCATTTTTCAAAAAATATTTCTATCGAGAAAATTTTATCAAAATGTGTTTTCATCTTCAATTTTTGGAGATGAAATAGTCAAAAATCATATTACTTAGATTTGAAACTCCTAATTTAAGTATTTTGCGAGATAAATAAGGTTCAGAACGACCTTATTTACAGTGGTATCACCTTAACAACAAAGCTCTTGCACTTATACTGTCTACTATCTAAAGATCAATTCATCGTGAAATACATCCCGAGTATTTAAAACATTTAAGATGCCGTATAAAGAGTGTAATAGTCTCAACCACGGGTCCCTCCTTCGTATCGAGAGATCTCCGCCGGTCAGATAAGAGTAAATTACAGAAAACATGACAACACAATTTGTTACAGGATCTATGGGAGCACTGAGCGTTGTTCCCTAGATGAGGCATAAATAATAAATACTACATTAAAAGCTGTTTCTTACGTTTGGCTGTGTTAGCCGTGTGGTATTCGGCTGAGTAGAATAGGACCACTCCAAGTCTTCCCGTGGATGACGTAGAAGGCGACTCAGGAAATACAAGCTAAACAAAGCTTATAAACATCTAAGAGACCTCTCCAACCCGTTTGGCCAGCGTGGAGAGTGTAGGCCAAGTCCTCTGGCTGCTCTGGCCAAGAATGGCCCTAGTAGTACAGAGAGGGTCGTGCTCCTGTAGTGGAGACTAAGAAGGACCTGATGATGATGATTACGTGTGGAAACTGATCCCTGGGGTTTTATTCTTCGTGTGACTTCTGCACTACTTCTCTACACACAATGGCATCGTTCTTAAATATTTTTTATATATTATTTTACGGAAACGAAAAATATAATATGCTCAAAGAAAAACTTCAAATTTACGTCCTATCGGGCTTAATTTTTAAGCCCCGCCCTCTCGGCCCTAATTTGCGTAGGTTATATTTTAATCTGAGTTACACTTTCAGACTTATTACTTATTCGTAGATACTACATAATGAGGTTGTGGGTTCATCAATACCTAGCGGAAAATAGTTGAACTCCCATTTTCATAAGTATTTGACTGCGGTTCAGGACCTACGGAAGAAGCGTTGACGGCCAGGCTGCCGCCTATAACTTTGCCATATTATATTACAGCATTAATGCTGTTATAATAGCCGACTCCGTTCTCAGATGCAAACAGCTGAAAGTAAATGGGGTCTGGATTCATTAATATTGACACGCATAACAGTTCCTTTGGCATAAAATAACTCGTATAAAGATCGTTAGGCATAATTTTTTAACCTAATACGTAACAATCTTATGCGAATTATTTATGACAATAAAATTATGCTTTCGGGCTCCAAACCCGCAGCCGGGATCAGAATAGGATGAGGACTTGAGGTAGGCAGGCACTTCTAGTAGCGCTAAGTCCGCGATCCCCACCTCAGGGCCGGTTTCTAATTGCAGAAGGTCTTTAATTGAATGTTATTGAATTAGGACCTCCCCACCCCTTATTTATATCCCCACGCACGCGTAAATAACCTAATACTGAATTAAGTACATTAATTTCACTTATAAGGGTTATGCTATTAATTTCAGAAGGTAATTTGAAAGTGCTCTCGTGTTCTGTATGTAGAACTTTGTTAAATGGCCATTTTGTTTGAATTAAATTTTAGGTGTAAACATTCTCAAAGCTCGTAGGACTATAATAAGAACATACATACATTTCTTTCACGTCTTTTTCCCTTAGGCGTAGACAGAACCCAGGCCTTTATAACCTAAAAGCCACGTTTTCCAATTAAATCCATTTATTGCTCTTTCATGTTGTTTCGTTTAGCATGTTGGTGGGCGGTCATAAAATGTAATAATATCCATTCATATTAATCAGATCGTAAAAGCCGATAGAGGGAACGGCCAAAGTCCAAGAAATCATGTTAATAGGCGATGCGGCTAGCAACCCATCACTATTTTTGATTCCGTTTTCCACCTAATGTCCACCAATATGCAAAACGTGGCCTTCGGCACTTATAGACCTTGGCTCTGTCTACCCCACAAGGGAAAAAGACGTGATACATATGTATGTGTATTAATCAGCTTTATGAAGTGAAAACTTCATAAGGCGCGTTAGGCATTTTTTGAGACAGGAAAAACCATCGAGATCGCGACACTGTTACCGGTACCGTAATCAAAATCGGTTCAGTAGTTTTTTTGAAGTCGGTATTTTTATGTGAATGATTAAGTAGCTTATAAAATTTAAATAAAATCACTTTACTACAGTATTATCGCGTATATTACATTATTTTTACACCTAACGTTTCGAAAACTTTACAGTTTTCATGGTCGTAGGTAGACGAAGTTGACATTTGTCTTTGTGTAAAAATAATGTAATATACGCGATAATATCGTATTAAAGTGATTTTAATTGAATGTGTAACAATCGCGAAAACATCAGAAACCATTAGCTAATAACATTTTTCAATAAATGTTATGGAGAACCATGTTCTGCGAACCACTTGTTAAAGTTTCATTTAATTTTAACTCGTGTTTTATATCACTAATAGGTTGGATACTGTTTTGCTGGGCTACTTGCTAACTTTTAACAACTACGGTATCTAACGTTCTGACGATCACTTCAACATCCATTACTATTTATATATCTGAAATAAAAATAGTCAATGATACGAAAGCCGCAATGTATTTTGACGTAACGATCAAAACGTTCACCGTAGTGAAAAATTAGCATAGATCATCGAATTTCCTACTTCCAAATTCAAATTACACAATTGATTTGACAGCTCTGTGGTTCTAAATTGACAGTGACGTTTTCGCTTCGTCCAATTTGCATTGAAACCAAACCTCCGTAGTCCAATACAAAATACAAAAAGCAATCGTGGCGGTTGAACGCAATAAATTTTATTGCTAGTCGGACGGACGGACAGACCAATATTATTGTTTGTGCGGCCGAATATTTGTTTTAACCGCTCGGACCGGGTTCAATGGTTTACGGTGTTTTGATGGGTTTAATCGATACACCGGTGTTGAAATATACCTATAGTACTACACCTACTACCGTGCAACAAAGTAACAAATAGCAGTTAATATAGGTATATGGCAGCAATTGGATGAGCATAGCTGGTGATTGAGCAAAGTGTCGCAGGCTGCTAATTATGAAAATGATAGATATATTATCAATCCTCGCGAGGGACAGTGTTGTGACAGTTCCGCGCGTGAGTGACAGTGCAGTGACGCTATCGCTAGTGAGTGACAGTGCAGTGACGGTATCGCGTGTGACAGTCCAGTGACGATTCGCGCGTTAGACAGTGCAGTGTCGTAGTCAATTGCGAGCACCTACTTGGGCTATCAATAAAGGCACTATTCCATAGGATTGTCGTTTCCTTTCCTATCTCCAACCCACTATCGTAACATTATTATACTTTTTTTGGTGCTGTCAGAGATATTAAATATATAAATACTATTGAGGGGTAATAGGGAAGATTTTAATTTGTTGAATTTATGTGCATAAGCCGGTATATTACTTAGGAATTTGTTTAATTTCTTCTCAAAAATTATCATTTCCATGATCTGTCAAGTCCATATCTATCACTGAATTGTATGTACCATATATGTCTCATAGGAAAATTTGTTTATATCAACAAAAACCAAAATTTAAGAACCGTACTAACTAAGTACGGTTCTTAAGTTCTTAACCGTACTTAGTTAGTACGGTTCTTAAATTTTGGTTTTTGTTGATTTAAACAAATTTTCCTATAAGACAATTGCTGGGAACTCAAAAAAAAAACATTTTATTAAAAAATGTACGGCCATCCGGTCAATTTGTATGTAAATGTAAAAAAAAACAACGAGTTGCACTTCGGGAGTGCCGGCAGAAGTGAAAACTCGCCTTTTCGGCGGCCTCAGGTCACGTGTCCGTCTTACGAATGTTCGATCAGGTCACGTGTCCTGATTCGAATTTAACATTTTTTACCCATCCCAAAAAGTGTACAACGCCGATAAAGAATTTTTATCTTCAAACATTTGAGTTCCCAGCATTGGTCCCATAGAAAAAGTTGTTCTTATCGATGCGACGGGCTGAATCATCCTTCAAGGCTCCAACACGATCAAAATTTCACCGTGTGTATTAATTTTTTTGGGTGCCGTGTGGTGGAACCCCTTTTTTACGCATAATTTGTTTTGTCCTAATATGATTTGGCTTACCGGTTTTAGCATAAATATTTTTGGCATAATAGTTCTTACGCATAATTGTTTTTTGGCATACGGGTAATTTAGCATAGTCATCATTTAGGCTAATTTGTTTTGGCATAATGATGATTCGCATAATCTCCATAGACATAATGAGACTAATAGTGATTAGGTATAATATTTATAAAATATGTCAGAATAGGGTAGAAATCGCTTCCAGAAAAGTAGGTTAGGTTAGGTTATGTTTTTATGTTTAAATACAATTATGCTTTAGTAATGTTATGCCTAAATATGATTATGCTTAGATACATTATGCTTAAAGTAATTCTGCGTATACTGTTATGCGTAAGAACGTTATGCTTAAAAATCATAATGCCAAAGAACAGTATGCCATGTTACATTATGTCTAAAAATTTTATGCTTATAGATAGGGAACCCCGTGTGGTTCCGATAGGTATACCTAGTTTGAATTAAAGCATTTCCTAATTCCTATGAAACAAAAGAGTCGTGAAAAATTGTTTATCATGATTTATATATCTAAAAATATATATTTACCTTTACTATATAGTGCCATTAATGTTGACTGTATTTACCTGAAACAAAAATACAGATAAATGAAGATTTTTTTAAATAGACACATTAATACCGATATTTCTTCACAAGATTAAAAAAATTGGTTGCCTGTGAAGTCACCTAATAATATTCTGATATCTATGGTAAAATCGCTTTACGGACGATAATTTTACGTAATTACGGTGAAAAAAAGATAGATTCGTCACAATCACAAGTCGAACGCTTGGGCCGATCGTGCTTCTCTGTTACTTGTTCTGGGCTATGTCTTGCACACGGACCACTATCCGACCCCGTCGCACTCGACACCGGAACAGAGTGCGTAGAGTAGGATTAGCTCCGATTACTGGTGACCGCCCGGCGGTCCCGGGTGACTTGCACCCAGGATAGGCCCTTTTGGCAACGTAGCTTTCGGCCCATAAGGCAAAAGATGAGAGTTGCTGCTCTCCAAAGGCTTTTGCCATTGATTCTCAGATTGGCCCTTCAGGCTTGCATGCACGCATACGCGGCCCATCAGGCAATATGAGAGTTTGCTGTCTCTCCAAGCCTTGCGCGCACAGGCATCGCCCAAAGCCGAGGTTCGTCCCTCCTGGGGGCCCTTTGGTGATGTTGCCTATAAAGGCCGAGGGCAGGGGTTGGAATACCGGTAAAAATCCATTACCGGTACCTCTATGAAACGACAGTACCGGTAATTGGTTTGGTACTGGTACATTTGGTAACGGTAAAAATCAAGTACCGGTACCTCTATAATACAACGGTACCGGTAATTGGATTGGTACCGGTACCTCAATAAAACGACGGTACCGGTAATTGAAAGAAGTACCTGTACCAAATACCGGTAAACAGTACCGGTACTTGGTACCGGTACTGGTATTGGGAATTATCATTTCGTTAATGTGTGTCGTTGCCGTGTTGTGCATGTGCGGCGTGAGGCGGGGGCCCACAATAGGTCGGCACTTTTACAGTCGAGCGAGTCCCATGCGATAGACGGCAACAATGCGTAGGTACCGGTAAAATTAACGCAATTTTAATACCGTTAAAATTTGACAGAATAGAGGTACCGGTACTTACCGGTACTTATAATGTGAATTTGGTACCGGTAACAAGTAGCGGTAAAATTACCGTTAACTGTTAACAATATTATTACCGTTAAATACTAGATTACCGGTACCTCATATTACCGTTAAAATTTTAACAGAATAGTAATACCGGTACTTACCGGTACTTATAATGGGAATTTGGTACCGGTAACAAGCCCTGGCCGAGGGCACTCTGCCCTCGCCTCAAACGCCCGGTGAAGTAGCGAAAGCTCACTTGGAGCTAGCTACATAGTCATTTCAAAAAAAAATCTTGCACACGGAACGTGTCATTTATTCGTGCGTGCAGCCGGCGTTTATCGATTTAGAAGACGTTATCTCGTCAAAAATCGAGTTTACCATGTAGACCAGAGCCGATTATTTTTGAAACACAATTAAATTATAGTAGGACTAGCTTTCGCCCGCGGCTCCGCCCGCGTCAATGTCGATCCCTCGGCAATACTAGTACTTTTTCCCGGGATAAAAGGTAGCCTATGTCCTTCTCCGCACTCCAGAGAACTTGTATGCCAAATTTCATGATGATCGGTTCAGTAGTTACGGCGTGAAAGCGTAACAAACAAACAAACAAACTCACTTTCGCGTTTATAATATTAGTAAGGATAGTAAGAATAAGGATGAAACCTATTACAAATGGAAGAAAGTACACCAAAAATTAAAGGAAAAATACCTAAATTACGGGCGATCTGAGGTCGGGAAGTGTGAGGGGGTGAGAAATTCAAAGGCTTCGGCACTGATCTAATGTACAAACATATATTTTTTAAACCGAGTTGGACTAATGTCACGTATGTCTAATTACAATACGCGCGCTGTCATCAGATAGTATCTTGTGACTTGCGCCGCATTCCTGCGGCGCACAAAAAGTAAGAGAAATAAAAGAAAAATGACGACATTTTTGATCAAAACTTCTTTCATGATTATATTTCAATAATTTTATAAAAACAAAAAAAAATTAAAACATAAAAATTAATGTTTGCAGATTGTTTAAATATTTAAGATAAAATAAAAAATGTGTTTAACTGAAATTCATAGTCATTGGGAACAAAATTACTATCAACAATGTCAGCCAGGGCTAAATGTGCCTTACGAAGAGCTGCCAACCAAGACCAAGTCCGAGTTGCTTAACTTGCGTAAGCGCTACTAATGTGTACGACTGGGTTATTGGGCTCTCATATTTATTTTTGAGACGTGACTCCCATAACTTGTGCCAGAGGGCAACTGGTCCCCTCGGACTTGAATCCACGGTAATGACTGATGACAAGCCGCAGCGCGTTGACAACTCATTTCGACGGGAATATGATTTTGTCCTTTATTGACGGATTGACGAGGCATTAATGTAAATTGCACGTCAGTTTGGGTTATCAGGTTACCACATTGACTTCGTTGTATTTTTTCTCAAACATGCTAACCCGAGGCAGGGTGGATGATGCAAAAGCATTTCTAATTCCTTCCACAAAAAGTTTTGAATTTTAAGAACGGTCCTTTAACCCACGAAAAAAAAAACGAGAAAACAAGTTATTTCTTGCAAACATTAAATTTTTCTGACAAGCTTTTGTTATAAAGGAATCCACACGCTAAAGTGTTTTCCAAGACAAATCAAATGAGCCCAAACACGATTGGTGTACCTTGTTTAGTATAGGAATGCCTATAGCCACCTTCCGACTCCAACATCAGACCAGCGCAACGATTCCACAATATTGTATTGTCATCCGATTTACACATGAATGCAAAATTTCAGCTTAATCGGTAACCGGAAAGTGGATCAAAATAAACTTGCAAGATTTGATTACAGACAAACATCGGGATAGGTGAAATTTTTAGGTGAAATTAATAAAAGCTTGTAAAATAGAAGACGTAACAGAAGGGCTAAAGAAATATAAATCTACATCTACACTATCTGCATCTACACTATCTACATCTACACTATATCATCATCATCAGTTCTTTATAGTCTCCACTACAGGAGCACGACCCTCTCTGTACTACTAGACCCATACTTGGCCAGAGCAGACAGAGGACTTGGCCTACACTCTCCACGGTAGCCAGACGGGTTGGAGAGGTCTCAGAGATGTTTATGAGCTTTGTTTAGCTTGTATTTCCTAATTCGCCTTCTAAGACATCCACGGGAAGACTTGGAGTGGTTCTATTCTACTCTGCCGGATACCACACGGCTGCTGCCGGATACCACACGGCTGTACACTATCTATATCCACACTAATATTATAAAGAGAAAAAATTGATTGTTTGCTTGTTTGCATTCAATAGGGTCCGAAACTACTGCACAGAATTGACGAATTCTTTCTCCATTAGTATTCTTCATTATCCCTGACAAACATAAGCTGTAGAAATACCTATAACTGTCCATGCGAAGCAGGGGCGGTCCGCTAGAGTTAAATAAAACAGCCCCCTTAATTTGTGATTTATATATTATTTCCCAGACGACGCATATCAAAATAATAAATCGCCAATCAACACCTGATGCATAAATTGTACTATCTATTCATCTTATAAGTCGAGAGTAAAATATGTTGCGACAGTTTTCATATAATGGTCGCCATTTCCATTCTACGAATTTCCACAGCATTTGTCCTTTACAGACCGCTGATTTATATGATCTTATTTCCTATACTTTATTGCATGCAATTTTAAACATAATTTATTGACTTCAATTACAAATGTGGATCCAGGATATATATGTTACGATCTCTTTGATCGGCGTAGCATATATAACTAGGAACTCTTAAACTAATCAAGGTACACCAATCGATGTAGGGGATAATTGGTCAAGTGATAAAATTTTGTCAACTGGTCAAACGTTTTTTAACCGCTCCTCACGTGCAAAAATAGTAACTTTTGCAAAAAAAAAACTTGTTGAACTATTACATCTGAGATAGTAAAATCGGCAATAGGCAAGTATTTTTACTTTCATTTTGAAAAATATAAATTTATTGAAATATTTCAAGAGTAATAAGAGAAAAATCTTTGAATAATGTATATGGCAAACACTTACTATTGTTTCAATACAAATTATCATATTGACTCTGCACAAAGATAAGGTACCTAATTCAAATGCAAAACTAAACAAGAAGTTTATATGGATTTCACAAAAAAGAAAAAACGCAATTGCAAACAAATATAATAAAAGCTTTTACAAAAACAAAGAAAACAGTAATAACTCATAATCCTGGCCAACCGTCCGCGCCTACTTAGTTACCAAAAAGAAAAAGATAACAGACGTTTGACAAAAAAGAAAACGAAAATAAACGAGTTCAAAGCAATTACAATCTCATTAGTCGTTTCCAAGCAATTGAACATGACATGGCCACAAATAAAACGAGAACAGAACGATAAACACATAGAAGCCGCATAAAAATAGAAACTGAAAACAGATAGTTGACACGGTATTTTTCTTATGAGCTTTCGCTTATGACAGAATGAGACAAAAACTTCAGTCAGTTTCTATTATTTTCATGGTTGTCCCGACTTGAAATGTCAATGGACTCCATTGGACTCCAATTAAATCCGACTAAATTCAAAATAACTTATTACAGTTCAACGTCTGTAATATTAGCATCTTGCCGATTTGATCGGGTTATATATCGACAAAAACATTGCGGCGGAATTGTGATGTCTGCAAATTAAATATAGGATTGTGCTAAAATTCTCACGGAAAAAAGTATTAACCGGTGTTGGGTTGGTGCGTTATCAAATGACCATTATACTAAACAATGTCTTGTGCAATGGAGCGATGTAAATCCCATTCAGGACGAACAGAAATAAATTCTGTAAAACATAATTTTCTTCGGTAAGTTTTTCAGTTAAAAGTGCATAATTAAAACCCAAAATATCTCAAAATACAACAATAATATTGTCAATTATATAACGTATTGTATAAATGACAACTTTTATAGGTATTTTGCTTAAAATTATCGTTTTTTCCTTATTTCAAATTAGGTTAGTTTTTTTTGCTAGTGTTGTGGTAAAATCACGTATCTACGAGTATATCGATATTTTTTATGACGGTCTTGCTATCAGGGATATTTTTGTTAGTGTTGAGCCATGCAATAGTAATGTAACAAATTGAACCATCATGGTAATTAAACAACCAGCAAAGTGTGAGTCGGACTCGCGCACGAAGGGTTCCGTACCATCCTTACATATAATATTATAAATGTGAAAGTGAGTTTGTTTGTTACGCTTCCACGCCGTAACTTCTGAACCGATCATCATGAAATTTTGCATCATCATCATCACCATTGCACGATCTCTGGAGTACGGAAAAAACATAGACATAAATTACATCTCAGAATAAGGTACTGTTATCGGGGATAGACATTAACGCGAGCGGAGCCGAAAAATTTCGGGCGTTTTTATAGCTTACGCCCGTAAGCTATAAAAACGCCCGAAATTTTTGTTTTTAATATTTCAACTGTCTCACTATCACGGTTCATGAGATACAGCCTGTTGACAGACAGATGGATATCGGAGTCATATTAGTAGGGTCCTGTTTTTATCCTTTGGGTACGGAACCCTAAAAAGAATCGATTTTTACTAATATGAAGAAAATTATTGTTGAAATTTTATTGCAGCTCCCTGAAGTAAAAGGATAAAAATGTGTGGATCCGAGGAACTTTCAAGCGACATATTGGACATAAAATGTCATACATACTCGAATTTGTTCAAAATATTTTACTGCCGTGCCGATACATTAATTTCGAATATAAAATTAAATGGAAGCGATTGAAACACGATGCTTTACCTACATTTATATTTATCGAATTATAAATCAATGGTAATAAGAAAGTTTACGGAAACGGTTTTATTATTTATATTTAAAATTATGAAAAACATATTTTATTTTGGACAGTAATGAAAGTAAGTAAAGTAATCTCTTGTTTTTCTTCACCTCTTGTTTTTCTATTACCAACACTGTGAATTTTTCACAAATAACACACTGGCACTTTTTTACCCTAGTGTAAAAGTTTTATAAAATAAAAAATATCACTTCGAATTATGTGTTTCTCTTTACCTACCTGATTATGTTTCCTTTACTGACTGTTCCTCAAAGCTAGCTGGGAAAAGCTTTAGATGGTTTTGGAATATGCTGAATGGCCCATTGATCAAGTGAAAAATATATCTGACCTTACCTTTTGATACATGAGCGCCCCATTGCAATTTAGAGTCTATTGTGATTCCTAAGAAGGTGGTATCATTTACAAAGTCTATTTTACCTTCAACTAGTATGTCAACGTTGGACTGCCTCACATTGGGGACTGCAAATCGAATGCATTGGGTTTTTTGCGCATTCATAGGTAAGGTAGGTAAGTAGGCACTGTTTGAATTTCGAAATAATCGAAAATATGATTGACATCATATTAGGTATTCTGCCGTTCGACCAATACTGGGTAAGGCCTAATGACCAGCAGTATACAGTAGACGCGCGGTGGGTAATGTATGGATTTTTTTTTTTACCTATTTATCAGATGAAGCCAAGCGGCGCCATGCGATTAGGAGTTATTTAGGTGTATCTTGACGTAACTTTTAAAGTAAAAGCCTCTTTAGCGGCTTTGTGCACTTTTTGGGATGGGTAAAATAGAAAACTCGCGTCAGGACACGTGAATTGATCGAAAATTCGTAAGAAGGACACGGACCTGAGTATGCCGCAAAGACGAGTTTTCACTTCTGCCGGCACTCCTGGAGTGCAACTAGTTGTTTTTTTTTTTTAATGAATCGTACTCATTTAACGAATCGATACAATCAGAGTAGAGTACATTTATGACTTTCTTAGGACGAAACATTTAGTCGATAAATATATTTCATCGATATAGTACAACCCTGATCACATCAGTACCCCAGGACAACCTGCACATTTACGCAAATGGCATTGTATATGCATCTCTTTCTGATGCTTTAACAATGCCATAAGTAAAAACAGTGTAGAATATTGTATTTTGTTGTTATTTTAACACGGTTTCTATGCTTTAGTTATTGTTCTGAGATAAACACGGTTACAAAAAAATAAACATATTGCAATAGTCTCGAGTTACAGACTTTTGTCTTTTGTTGCTTACTGAGACGCGTGTATATTACATACGCATCTCGGTAAGCAATAAAAGATAAACAGTTTAGATTTAGAAAGTGCAGTATTAATTAATTACCATCTAACTATAAAGTAACTAGCCGTGTGGTATCCGGCAGAGTAGAATAGGACCACTCCAAGTCTTCCCGTGGATGTCGTAGAAGGCGACTTAGGAAATACAAGCTAAACAAAGCTTATAAACATCTGCGAGACCTCTCCAACCCGTCTGGCCAGCATGGAGAGTGTAGGCCAAGTCCTCTGGCTGCTCTGGCCAAGTATGGCTCTAGTAGTACACAGAGGGTCGTGCTCTTGTAGTGGAGACTAAAAAGGACCTGATGATGATGATGATGATGATAACTATAAACTCCACTGAGGTATTAAAATATCGTTGTGTTATGAAATCATCATCATCAGGTCTTTTTTAGTCTCAACTGCAGGAGCCACACATGTTTTACCGAAGCCATACTTGGCCAGAGCAGACAGAAGATTTGGCTTATACTCTCCTCGCTGGCCAGACGGGTTGGAGAGGTCTCATTGACATTTATGTGCTTTGTTTAGCTTGTATTTCCTAAGTTAAATTATTTGTTATGAAATGAAATTATATTATTCTACATAGGCAATGTATATATATATACATTAGACAATTCATATCACACTTTGTAATACTTGTGCGGAATCGCAAAGATAAACAGCTTTCTGGGAGAAAAGGAAAAACTTCTATAGTTTTTCCTTTTCTCCCAGGAAGCTGTTATATGCTAATATAAAAGTGGTAAAGCTTCTACTCAAACGTCGATTATCTGTGAGCCGGCTCGTCCGGGGAAGTACCACACGGTACTTCCCCGGATGAGCCGGCCCATTCATGCTACTAGCAATTCATTTTGCCGGTAGCGTGGCTTTATCACGACTAAAATAATATGGCAATATCCTCGTATGGATCAGAAAGTCCTTGGGACAGGCCTGTGTCCAACAGTAGCCATTATACGGTTGAAATATGTTGACATACTTTAAATTGAGACTTCTGTGCTCTTTTTAATTTGTGTCAAGATGGACGCATTATCAGACCCTTGTTACTGTTATTATACGTTTCTTTATTTGTTTGTTTTTTTTTTTTCAATTTCTGTTTTTATTTTTAAGAAGGAATGGAAATAGAATATGTATTCTGGGAAACGGGAGTTTTGTTAAAAATATATTTAACTTCGAAGGTTTACCTTATATTATAAAAACGAAACATCCGTAATACCTCTAATATTTTACATAATTTTGATGTTTCCCTATATACACTACGGGAAATTCAACCACTATTAGGAAAAATGTTTTACCGAAATGGGCGAGCCCTCAATCCCCCCACTCAGTCTCCTCAGATTTTTTCAACTACAAAAGAAAATATATTGTCAAGTGAACTTAATACAGCTCTTTGTGAAAAGAGTGAAACATGTTCCACAGATTTCCAAAAAATGCCAATCTAACCCGAAATTTATTTTTTTTATTTTTACGGTTTTGTTTAGTTTTTTTTTTTATCTATATTTGACGGCAAACGAGCAGATGAGCCACCTGATGGAAAGTGGTCACCGTCACCCATGGACATCTGCAAGACCAGAGGAGGTGCTGATGCGTTGCCGACTCTTAAGATACCTGTATATATGTTAGGTGTAGGTTAGGTTAGGTATTTTTAATAAATAGGAATAAATTTAATCCGTTTCTAATGTGCTTTAATATACCCGAAAATAAATGTACTTATTTTACGTAATTTGTACAGTTTAGACCTGAAAATTGATCAGATCCAATATAACAAACTTATTTGTGTAAATGAGACGATTATCTGCATTGAGAATATCATCAGCTGGCCGTAAATTCGTTCTGGGATATCTGCTAAATGTCAATTTCATTGGAATTGAACCGGTCGCACCAAAACGTTCGTGCCGAGATAAGGGAAGGGACCACACAATGTTTATACGATTCATAAATTGCAGAGAAAATCAGAGAGACTCGGAGGTGGCTATTCATTCATTCATTTCGAGTAGGTGTCACCGTCAATCGACCATGCACATCCTGGTGTCAAAGTTCTTCGGGACCGCCTCTCGGCCTCTGACGTGGTTCCTTTAACGACTACCAGATGGCAGCTGGGACCAACGGATTGTCGTGCCTTCCGAAGCACGGAATCATCTTTATAATCAGGTGATTCAAGCCTGCAATGTCCTAACCAAACTGGAAACAACTAAACAAAGTATGCTCCCCGTGGGAATCGAACCCACGACCCCCGGGTCTACAGGCAAACGCCTTAACCACTGGACCAAGGAGGTGGCTGTTGATACGATGCGTCGTTTGACACGCCCGATACAATTTGTTAGTACGTATGTAAGTGCTACATCAAACCTATGACGTTAAAGTCAATTATTTTAATTAATGCAATAATCTTTCATATTATCAAAAATGACTTCTAACAAGTTCATCTCTGTCTTAAAAAAAAGGAGTTGGGTCTCAATAATAATTTGTCCCAATCTTTTAATGTATTTTTTGAATAATTTTAATTTATTATATACAGTACATTAAAATAAAAATTACAAACTTAAGATAATACAAATAAGCTAACCTACCATAAATGTATATACCGTATGATATGTATTTATTATATTATTGATATTATCATTTTCACTTAAGTATACAAGTATATTATTTATTTATTTTTTTCCTTGTAAATCAACCATTTATGACCGATCACATTTTTTTACGTAGGCTACGCTTTCCAATTGGCCCCATTTGAACTTTATCAATATCAATTCAGTAGTTAGGTATATGTGTCGTCGGTTTTACGATATTGTCTAGTCATGTGGGGTAACTCTGTCGATGTAGAAAGAGTTTTCAAATTACAAAAACGATGCATAAGAGCAATTTGTGGTGCCTATTTTACCGATACATATAAACCGCTGTTTAAAAAGTTAAATATACTTACACGTCCAAGTTTATATATCTATGAAATGTGCTTGTTTGTTGTAAAATACCCGTATTTATTCCCCAAAAAAGTGATATCCCTGGTACCCGAACAAGACATATAAACAAATTACAATTTCCCATGCAAAAGTTCTGTGTATTTCAAAAAAACGCTTATGTAATGGCTATCCGTATATATAATAATTTACCTAATAGATTTCATACATATAATTTGCGTAAATTTAAAAAAGAATTATTTGATATTTTATCAGACAAATGCTATTACACAGTAAATGCGTTCCTACAAGACCAATTGACATAGTAATATAAGTATGACGTTTTAATTTTTTTTAATAATTTTTATTTTGACTAATATTGTTTTTGACTATTTTATAAGTTTATTGGTAATTATAATTTAAATCAGCTTTTGAAATGTAATTAATTTATTAACTTCAATGACCATATAATATAACCATTATATTTACACGCCGACTTAATTGCGGTAGAATATGTGTGACCACTTAGTACTTAAGACCTTTTGTAATAACCATATTCGTAAATAAAGCTATTCTATTCTATTCTATAGGTGGATGTTGGTATTTTACCTAAAAGATAATCATTTATGAATCTCACTAATAACCTTTATCTGCCAACATGAATACGAAATGTACCACATACAATGTTAGTTTTGTTTGCGGTCAATACTCGTTCATAAATCGCAAACCAGAGAATCACGGACATATCGGTGTGGCTGTAAATCCGACATGTCGTTTGATGTAGCTGATATGGGGTACTATTACTAACGCGTGACTCAATTACGAGTGATTTAATTCCACGAGTTCCGAAACGCTAGTAGTATTTCAATTTTGCATAAATTAAAAAAAATATGACGTTCAAAAAGAGATACCTACTTGGAGACGCATTTTTTTTTTAAATCTATGCCTACTTGTATCCAATTTTGAACTAAAATCTTTGACTTTGACTTTCCAAAAAAGGCATTTTTTGAATCGTTAGCTGTTGACGAATCAATGATTCTAACACGCGGAGATTGCTAATTTCCACGAAGCGAATTACGAATTTACGTCAAATTCACTGACTATTTGAAGGTCACTTGTCATGACTTTAAGTTTCGTTTGAAGCTACACTTCATAAACATTTACAAAAAAAAATCAAACCGTACTTCAGAAACGTTTTAAATATTTTCTGGGTAAAACGAAAAGATACTAAAATAATTTTCGCTGAAAATTGGCTGCCCTACAACTCAAGCGATAGTTACTAAATAGGTACATATAAATGAAATTTTGTGACTTAAAACATGAGTGTGACTTTTTAAAAATAGCTCTCATGGTCGGGTCGGGCTCACTCCACGACGCCGTCGCCTTGGAGCTCTTCCTGCGGTCTCGCGGCCCAAGTGTTCGGCAGTTCGGCCGGCAGCCTCACTGCAGCACACTTGGAGAAGTGCTGAATCCTCAACGGCTTGGGCTTTGCCCTCGCCTTAGAATTCGGCCTGCGGCCTCACTACGAAATTTTCCGTATATATTTATTTATTATAATCCCACCGGCCAAGCGAGGTAAGTATACCACGCTTGGCAGGTGGGATGACTATATCCTCGGGACTACTGAGTATGGTAATATCCTCCCATAGAACGAAGAATCCTTGGGAGAGGCCTTTGTCCAACAGCGGACTTCTTACGGTTGTTATGATGATGATGATGAGCGACTACTGCTTTATTTCCTTGTATTAGCAAACTTATTTTTCTCGCCAATAACATTTATTTCACAGCAGACGTATTGAAATGGACCACACAGCGATCACATATCGCACAACACAACTAACAGTGTTCATAAATCGTAACCAGAGAATCAGAGACATATCGGTGTGCCGTAAATCCGATGCGTTTGCCATAGCCGATATGTTGGGTAAATTGTCATTGATAACTTAATAAGGTAGACAATAAAGCTTGATCGAGTTGGAGTATCAAAGATATATTGATGTAGCTGGAAATCTATGATGTCTCTATTGAAGTAAATCTTTACTTGTATTGTATACCTATATATTTATAAATGTTGGAAAAATTATCATTCATAACTTAATAAGTTAGATAATTGGAAAAAAATTGATCGAATCAGAAAATTTACATTAAGTGTTTGGCTTTTTATATGAAAAACTAGCTGTTGCCTGCGGCTCCGCCCGCGTTGATGTCGTTCCCTTGGGAACAGTAGAAATGATATGATAAAAATTCCATACAAACACCTCCCCCTCTGCTTTTTCCCCTTAAGGAAGAATTTAATACATTTCACCTGCATAGATGTTTAGCCCTTAAGGAGGGGATTTTGCCCATTTCACCTACATTTTTTTTTTATTGTAATGGATAACTTATATACTTCTTGTTATATTTCTAAGACTAAAAATAAAAAAAAATCCATACAAACTTTACCTCACCTATTTTACCCCTTCAAGGGGAAATTTCGTCCATTTTAACTACACAGATATTTTTAATTGTAATGTAAACAATATACTTATTTTTATACTTCTATGTCCAGAAATGAGAAAAATTTGTACCAAATTTCAAGTTTCTGGGTACAGTAGTTTCGGCTGTGCGTTGATATATACGTCAGATTTACCTTTGGCCCGCGGCTCCGCCCGCGTAAGTGTCGATTTCTTAGGAAGAGTAGAATCACCCGGACTACATGAGTTCATGACTTTCAATAAAACACCTTAATATTGAATTTCAATTGAATAACTTCCAAAACGGAAAGTTTCATACTAACTTTGCATCCCCATTATACCCCCTTAAGGGATGATGAGAAAAGTATTTTACTCGTGTTTCTTCATGCCTTTCAGTAAAGAACCTTCATGCTGAATTTCATTCGAATAACTTTAAAAAAAGGCAAAGTTTCATACTAACTTTGCAACCCGTTTTACCCCCTTAGGAGATGCATTTCCAAAAATCCTTTCTTAGTGCTCCCCTACATTATAAAAGGAACCCCTGTGCAAAATTTCAAGTTTCTAACCCTTATAGTTTAGGCTCTGCGTTGATATGTCAGTCAGTCAGTCAGCTTCTCCTTTTTTATTAGTATGGATTGCTATGGATAGTATGGATAGGTATAATGCTGTCGTATAATGATAATGAAGTGACTTTGGATTTTAATTTTTTTATGTGTCTTATTTTATTTATTTTTTGCTATATATTTGCAGGCAAACTCATGCTTTGAGTTCATTCAAATGACAATAACTTTTTTTTAATGAACCGATTTTGATGAAACAAACTTTAGATGTTTTGCTGAGTTAAAACTAAGCAATTGGTGAAAGTTTGAAGTAAATCGGTTCAGTATTTTCGGAGATAATCGTGATCATACATACAGACAGACAAAAAATTCTAAAAAAAGTTTTTTGCTTTCTATTATTCTTTTTAAGTGTCTTTCTATCCATTTCAGTCAAAAATTCTAAATGTATAGACAAAATATTTTTACTGTTTTTATATGTATAGATTATTGTTTGTAATTTTTTGTACGAATAATTAAAATTTGTCAATCAAATTGCACCAGTCCTGTAAAAATCAAAACGTTGGATTTATTTGATTCGGAACTCTTTTTAGATATAGTCTATCATATGAGAGATGTTTGTATGGGAACGTCAAAAAAAATGTTAGAGTTCCGAGCATTGGTCCCATAGGAAAAGTTGTTCATATCGACGGGCTGAATCACCCCTTTAAGAGTTCAGAACGATCAAAATTTTACCATGTATACGTGATTAGTGTTGCCAGGTCTATGAAGTGAATAGCCGGATAGAACAGCTGCTCTACTAAACTAGATAGTGTAGCTGGAGATTTAGGTAAAAAGGAGACTCTTTAACTTAAAAGGATGTAAAATAAAGCGCGATGTTGACAACTTAATGATAAAAATTGGCAACACCGAGAGGTTTTTAAACTCCGTGTGTAACAAGCTTTGAGAAATTCTATCTACATTGTAAGTTCTCTAACATGAATTGGATGTAACTTCTGGGTGCTTACTTGTATTGACTCTCAGTGCTTACGGTACACAAGTACTTTATTGCTGTCTATTAGTTTGATATCCTTGTCATCACTTTGCTGGTCTAGATACTAGAACAGAGTATGCAAGTTAGTTTAAAATATCAGAAAGTCACAAAGGAATGGGCGAAAATCTGGGGAATCATGTTAGATGGGGCTAGCAACCCATCACTATATTGATTCCGGTTTTCACCTACACCAGCATGCTAAATCTCGCTTTGAGGTATTAAATACCTAGGTTCTGTCTACCCCGCAAGGGAGGAATACGTGATAGTATGTATTTATCTTATACCTTTTAACGGGCAATTCTTGCATAAACATATATAAATTTATTTCTATGATCTCGGAAACAGCTCTAACGATTTCGCTGAAATGTGCTATATGGGGGTTTTCGGGGGTAAACAATCGATTTAGATTAGTCTTAAGTTTGGGGAAACGCGTGTTTCCGAGTTTTTATGCGTTTAAATGAACAACTTTTTCTATGGGACCAATGCTGAAAACTCAAAAAAAAAAAATCGTCATTTCCATACAAAAGAGTTCCGCCGCCCGGCCAGTTGGTATGTGAATGACAAACTTTTTTTTGAGTTCCCAGCATTGTTCCCATAGGAAAAGTTGTTCATTTTGATGGTCTGAGTCACCCCTTTAAGGGTCCAAAACGATAAAAAAATCACCATGTATATTTCTCAAAAACACCACCATATTATAATAAATAGTAATAACCGGTGGCCCAGGTACTGTTTATTTAAACTCTGTAATCCGTTTCACTTCATGAATAAATAAACTTTAATATGATTTACGCCGTGCAAGCATTATGAAAATAAATAATCTGCGTGTTGCAAACTGTGGTTTATTTCATAAAGGGATTTATATTGTTAAAGTAAGATGTTCATTTTAAATGCCATTATTTATTAATGTATCCGCAAAAGCATCAAAATGATAATATTTGTCAGTAAAAGTGTTTGTCTGTAGTCGGTTTATTTTCAAAGTATATATATAACTAAATATTCTGTTGCCCTTATCAATATCGAGCAATAACAAGCAAATAAATAACGTTTGTTTTATTGGAGCCCCCTTAAATATTTATTTTATTCTATTTTTTAGTATTTGTTGTTATAGCGGCAACAGAAATTCATAATCTGTGAAAATTTCAACACCCTGGTAACAGACGGACAAACAGACAGACGGACAGCGGAGCGATGGTAATAGGGTCCCCTTTCTACCCTTTGGGTACGGAACCCTAAAAATTGCCACAGAAAATTTAGGATAGTAAAATTTTTATTTAATAAACTAAGCAAGCTTTACGGTAGGTAACATAATATATAAAATCTGACAGCTCCGTGGCGCAGTGGTTAACACGCCAGCCTGCGACACGGAGTGCCCGGGTTCGATCCCCAGCCAGGTCAAGATGGAAAAATGGAAAAGATGATCTTTTTCAGATTGGCCTGGGTCTTGGATGTTTATCTATATATGTATTTGTTATAAAATATAGTATTGTTGAGTTAGTATCCCATAACACAAGTCTCGAACTTACCTTGGGGCTAGCTCAATCTGTGTGATTTGTCCGTATATATTTATTTATTTATTATTTATTTAATATGGCGTCTTTTTACCACAATTTGTCATAGCAAACTCTCGCAAAACAAGATTAGCATTCTGCATAAAACAGCTCATTTATTCGCTGCTGTGACATTAACATAAAGGAATTATTTATGTCCGTCCGTTTGCTGTTTGTTCAACGTAAAGTGCAACAACTTGGTGGACAGTGTTTATCAACAATCAAACGTTTTGTGAATTTAGTTAGGTTGATTCACTTACACCTGATTCACTTACACCTGATTCACTTACACCTGAATCACTACATTGTGTAAAACTAAGTCGCTTTCTGCTGTCTGTGTGTCTCTGTACTGGTGAAATTTAATTAATTAGCATACGTTTAAGGAGTGACTCAAACCACGAATCTGAAAAACTTTCAATATGGGACCAACTTCGACATCGTGAAAAAATTATCTGCTTTTTCATACAAAAGCGGAATATCTATTTGGCCATAATCTATAAAGCAGCTGATTTTTTAATGCAATTTCTGAGTTGGTCCCATAGTGAAAGTTGTTCACATTCGTGGTCTGAGTCACACCTTAAAAGTTTTCTAATGAATTCAATTTCACCCTGTATAAATTTAGATCTTTAAAACTACGCCACGGATTTTGATGCGGTTTTTTTTAGTAGATAGAGTGATTCAAGAGGAAGGTTTAAATGTACATTGCACCTGTGTGAAGTCGATGGTCCGCGTCGCTAGTTTAGAATGAAATAAATAATTATATATGGACAAATCACACAGATTAAGCTAGCCCCAAAGAAAGTTCCGAGACTTGTGTTATGGGATACTAAATCAACGATACTATATTCAAGAAAAAAATCCTTATCCTTACTATCCTTACTAATATTATAAATGCGAA
This sequence comes from Elegia similella, assembly GCA_947532085.1. Taxonomy (NCBI): domain Eukaryota; kingdom Metazoa; phylum Arthropoda; class Insecta; order Lepidoptera; family Pyralidae; genus Elegia; species Elegia similella. The sequence goes on from OX383939.1 coordinate 3,889,607, forward strand.
AGTGAGTTTGTTTGTTTATTTGTTTGTTACGCCTTCACGACGTAATTACTGAACCGATCATCATTAAATTTTGCATACAAGTTCTCTGGAGTAGGACATAGGCTACCCTTTATCCCGGGAAAAAGGGTAGCCTATGACCCGGAATTCCCAAGGGATCGACATTGACGCGGGCGGAGCCGCGGGCGAAAGCTAGTACTATATAAATAAACATGCAAGACCCAGGCCAATCTGTTAAAGATCATTTTCTATTAAGGTTAGTTTTATCACTGATGTGTCTATTTTACAAGCTTTTATTTAGTTTCACCTGTCCCGATATTTGTCTGTAATCAAATTTTACGAGTTAGATTAGATTCACTTCCCGGTTACCGATTGAGCGGAAGTTTTGCATGCATGTGTAAATTGGATGACAACACAATATTATGGAATCGTTGCGCTAGCTTGATGATGGAGTCGGAAGGTGGCCATTATCATCATCAGATCCTTTTTAGTCTCCACTACAGGAGCACGACCCTCTCTGTACTACTAGAGCAGCCAGAGGACTTAGCCTACACTCTCCACGCATTTCATTTCATTTTCATTTCTCTACATTTCTAAGGTGGCCATAGGGTCTCTTAAACTAAACAAGATACACCAATCGTGTTTGGGCTCATTGAATTTGTCTTGGAAAGCACTTCATAGTGTGCATTCATTTGTATTAAAAGCTAGCCACAAAAACGTGATATAAAAAAAAAAAAAAAATTGTCAAGTCTGATATTTCCAAGGAATTATGAGTATGCCGAGTTGCAGGACTTACCAGCTCAATTTATAATGAAACAGTGACACTGATCGCGATATTAATTTTGAGTATTAATGTCGACATTTTGCAGGTTATTTCGAAAGTAGCATTAATCTGAAATTATTTACGCGTGATACGCAGTTCGGTCTTTACGAGGACTTAATTTGTCCGACCCTTACTGGCGTAAACAGTCTTATGCGCATCGATAGTGATAAACGCTGTCTATCTGTTTATATCTTTAGAACTACTCAACGAATTTTGATGCGGTTTTTTTAGAGTAAATCAAGAGGAAGTTCAGAATCAGAATCAGAATCAGAATCAGAATTTATTTGCGTAAAATATGGTAACATAGTTAGTACAGTAAGTAGACGAATCACATATTTTGCCAAGTGTGGCGAGCAAATATTAATGTAAATTTTTATAATTACTGAATGTCATTACATTACAATATGGTATACAATTCTAGTCAAATTATTACAATGTCAACCGAAATTTAAAAATAATAAGTAAAATCAAAGTAAAATTAACATGTCCTTTGTTTAGTTAGAGCGCCTCTCCATAAATTCTGTCACTGAATAAAAACATCTGTCGACCAGCCAGGTTTTCAATTTCTTTGAAAATGTATTCATTGGAAGTGACTTTAAGTCCGCAGGAAGAGCGTTAAATAGTCTCCCACACATAGAGTAGCAACTTTTAAGGTACATGGCAAGGAAGTTTTATATACATGGTGAAATTTTGATCGTTCTGGACCTTAAAGGGATGATTCAGCCCGTCGATATAAGCAACTTTTCCTATGGGACCAATGCTGGGAACTCAAATTTTTTTTGACGTTCCCATACAAATAGTTCGGGAGGCCGAAATTTTTTGTATGGAACTGCCCAATTTTTTTTTGGGTGTCCAGCATTGTTCCCATAGGAAAAGTTGTTCATATTGACGGCCTGGGGTACGGATACGTTAGTATTATATTGTCTTTGGTACGGAGAAGGACATAGGGTACATTTTATCCCGGTAAAAAGTACTGTTCCCAAGGGCATTTCATGATGATCGGTTCAGTAGTTACAACACTTACAACGTGAAAGCGTAACAAACAAACAAACAAACTCACTTTCGCATTTAAAATATTAGTTAGGATTGCACCCGTGCGAAGCCTGGGTCTGGGTAGGTAGTTATCTAATAAATTACATGCTTAAAGTTCCAAGAGTTTGCTATTTAAATTAACTTCTCAATTGGCAAAGCTCTAATTTTCCATAAATTAATTGACCATTATTACATCAATAAAACTAAATTGGAAACGACAAAGGCGATAGCCAATAATATTGATGGCTCGAAATATTGCGCCTTCATTTATCAAATATTGTATTAATTTTAATAGGAAATTGAAATTTAACGTTGTATCAAATATTTGTTTTGTGTAGTCAATACACGTATACTTTATATATACATTGTTATCACGCCTTTACCCTTTACGGGGTAGACAAAGTCTAGTGCCAGAAGGTCCCAAAGGCCTCGAAAATAAAATTGCGTCTTCTGTTTTTTTTTTTTTTTTTGAAATGACTATGTAGCTAGCTCTAAGTGAGCTTTCGCTACTTCACCGGGCGTTTGAGGCGAGGGTAGAATGCCCTTGGCCTTTATAGGCAACATCACCAAAGGGCCCCCAGGAGGGACGGACCTCGGCTTTGGGCGTTGCCTGTGTGCGCAAGGCTTGCGTCTTCTGACAAACGCAACACCATATGTAACTTTTCCATGAACTAATTGCCAGTGCCAACAATGGGACAGTTGCCACTGCTTTTCAAATATCATCCAATCAGTTATCGTACTATACGACACAATGCTGCCAACTGAAAAAAATATGTATACCTATGTAGTAAGCACTTCTGAAAACCCCTAATTTACATTGAACCCTTAGATTTTCCCCAGTCTCAAAATCGGCTTTTACGATCTGCGCGGAAAGAGCAGCACGTTCATTCCACGTTTTTGTTTCCCACACCAGCATAAAACAAATCACTCCAATCACCACAATAAAATCAAAGACAAAAAATTAAGTCCCTAAACGCGGTCTACAAATTTGGAAAAAAAAGAAATAAGGTCGTTTCACACATACTTACGAAAGTGTCAAGTGACGCGCGGCAAATGAAATCATAAAGTTGTCGGCCAAACAGATCCGAGCACGATAGTGCGGCGATTAATTGCTGAGATAGTGTGTGTCCTGGCTTTGTGCGGGGCGAAACAAGATGCATTTTTAGGCAGCTGACACACTAGGGAATAGAATAACAGCCTCCGTGGTAGTGGTTAAGGCGTTTGCCTGTTGAACCGGGGGTCGTGGGTTCGATTCCCACCGGAAGCATACTTTGTTTAGTTGTTTCCAGTTTGGTTAGGACATTGCAGGCTTGAATCACCTGATTGTCTGATAATAAAGATGATTCCGTGATTCGGAAGGCATGTTAAGCCGGTGGTCCCGGCTGCCATCTGGTAGTCGTTAAAGGAACCACGTCAGAGGCCGAGAGGCGGTTCCGAAGAACTGACACCAGGGTGTGCATGGTCGATTGACCGTGACACCTACTCGAAATGATGATGAGGGTATAGAAATTTGTAGAAAGACAAATTTACCAAGAAAGACAAAAAACAAATTTAGGAAAAAGAAAATGTAAAATGTATCGGAAGCTTTTTGCCTGATCCTCAAACCCGAACGTCCCTGGTTTGGGTGGGCGAAAATCTGAGGAATCATTATTACTAGGCAATGCAGCATGCAGCTTATTACTACTTTGATTCTGTTTTCTTCTCCGGGTCTTAAATACCTGGGCATTTTTTTAGTAAAAAGACGTAATCGTATGTATGTATGTACAAGATAGACACCCTTAAGGTAACTGTTTAAACGTTTAACGAATTAGGTAAATGTAAAACGTCCTATTTTTTACTGTACTGTGAATAACGGGATGCAAAAATACATATTTACAGACGGGTGTAGACTATTATGCTTAAGAAGATAAAGTGTTCTACAATTTACTACAATTACAGTGGTATACGAGTACGCAGTTTTATTTTGGGCCAAAATTTAAATTGGCCCAGTTTCTTAAGGAACAGACGTGCAAATACTTCTGAAAAGGTTGTGTATTAGTACCTATATCTTTATGTTATTTTTTAAATTTTTCATCATTAAAGCATATTTACTGAATGATTGTTTTAAAAATAATACACGTATGTGAAATGATCGCTTTTATATCTGTCAGTGTATCAACACCCTTAGTTTTTTATCATTCATGGTTCGTCCTTATTACGAAATGTGTCATACTCATACGTAATAAAAATAAAAAGGCAGGTTGAAAAATCTGACAGTGATGTCCCTTTAGTTATTGTTCGGAGTGTAATCCAACAATACTATCCCAAAAATCTCCCATTTAGCGGAATAATGTAAGTATTTTCAAACGGTTTATTCACAAAAGCTGATAATAATGACAGAAATGGATCGAGCGATGTAACCCTTTTTTTATTTTTTTCTTATTTATGGCTTTCACGCATTACGTATTTTGCCAGTATCAAGTATTAATGAGTTTTCCCGCGCTTTTTCTAAGTCTTGTTATCAATGAAACGATGGTGTAGTTAATTTCATTGATTCTACGGAGCCCCTGGCGACAATTCCCACGAATCCATTGGCTTGATCACAGACGACGCAACGAGGCGAGGCGGTCCACCAGCCCGCTAAGTAAATCTCACTACATCCGCACTGTGACAGTTTTCTTCAGCTATGTCACACATTGTTCATAAACATGGGCATTTATAACACCAAATTACACCGATTTCACATTATAAAGTCCACTCATCATCATCATTTCGAGTAGGTGTCACGGTCAATCGACCATGCACACCCTGGTGTCAGAGTTCTTCGGAACCGCCTCTCGGCCTCTGACGTGGTTCCTTTAACGACTACCAGATGGCAGCCGGGACCACCGGCTTAACTTGCCTTCCGAAGCACGGAATCATCTTTATTATCAGACAATCAGGTGATTCAAGCCTGCAATGTCCTAACCAAACTGGAAACAACTAAACAAAGTATGCTTCCGGTGGAAATCGAACCCACAACCCCCGGGTCAACAGGCAAACGCCTTAGCCACTGGACCACGGAGGCTGTTAAATAATAAAGTCCACTAGAAACAATGTAAAAACAATCCAAAACAGAAGCCGTGCAGTCCGCCGAAATTCCCGCCAAGAACTCGGATGTAACCTTCCTTGTAAGAAGTATGAGTTTTTCTTAATTTTTAACCTTTTTTTATTTCCTATAAATATCCATTCGAGCACCTGATTGGTTAATTTAAAAAGAGGAATCAAAGTCTTTCTTTATCATATTTTAATTTGTTATTAAAGTTATAAATCAGGTCATCTTTTTCAATACTACGCACATTGAATAAAATACTATTCCTAGATTACGAAATCAAAAGTAGGTAGATAAGGAAGAATAACCAAACGGCGAATTATCCACAATTCACACGACATTCAACACGCTTCCACAGAATATAGAAATAACCTGCGTCGTGGAATCGATCAATCGGCGCGAGAATAGCTCCCTTTGATCACGCCGACGATCAAAGCTGCGCGCGCGCAGGCGTGGTTTATAGACTTTCTCTATGTATCGATTTTGTATTGATTACCGGTAGCGACGAATATTTGGATTTATGCCGCATTTTTGTTTACAATTGTGTTTTTATGAACTGTATCGATTTATGTCGTAAAGTTGTAGGAAATCACTATTTTATGAGGTTCCGTTCGGCTTATTAGGTACTATTACATAGACTTAAGGTCGCAGGTTCAAATCCCGCCCGCTTGTAATTTTTTTACCATATTTTATTTCTTAATTTAATAAGAGTATATCAAAAATAGCAAAATATGTATAAACACTTAAAAAAATGTTCCGTTCGGTTTAAAATAAAAACTGTTACACACCTTAGTATCGACATGGTAACAGATAGCGAAAAATAAACATGATCTTCTTTAATTTTTTAATAGCCTGTGTGGTTTTATTTTTCGTCAATATTCACATTTTTGTGTTTTTATGTATCATGACGACATATTTATTTATTTATGAATTCATTTTTACAAGTATTTGTCTGTGATTTTCATGACCCAAAGAGGGTTGGGGTCAGACTGGCAGCCGGCCGTAAAACCCTTCGCCTAACACTGTCATGATACTGGCATTTGGGCTCCAACGTAACACAGCAGTAAGGTCATCATTCATATCAGCCGCAAGAAGCCCACTGATGGGTATAGGCCTCTCCGAGGACTTCCAGAATGACCGGTTGGAATCGGCCTGCATTCAGCGCTTCCCTGTGACCTTGGTCTAATCGTCAGACCATGGTTGATGGGTGCGCTTTCCAATACGTGGTCGCCGTTCCAGAACCTTTCTCCATCGGTCATTGGTTATACGTCTTATAAATATATATACATCTGTTAGGTAGTAAGGAAAATACTTGAATGAGAAAGAGTTGAGAGAGTTTTCTACGTAAACCTCTTAATTCGAGAGAAAGATACACCTAATCGGTCTGATTTATTAGCTAGCTGTATACCATATAAAGGCTCCCTTATAATCTACAGACCAAAATACGCCAATAGCTTTGTGGATACGTCGGCAAAAATTGAAACAAGCGTGCGTGACCAGAGTTAACTTTTCCTTCGAATCCCACGGGACACTGCCCCTCGTAAGATAAGGCAGGAATAAAATATTACGACGGACGTGGCTGTATGGACTTTACTTCCGAAGGATAAAAGAAAACCCGGGATTTTTGAAGAATCGAGTCTTGTTGCTATTTATTTAAATAATAATTTTAAACTGTACAGCAATGTCACCTATTTATATATGCCAACTAGCTTTCGCCCGCGGCTCCGCCCGCGTCAATATCGATCCCTTGGAAACAGTTCTTTTTCCCGGGATAAAATGTACCCTACGTCCTTCTCCGTACCCCAGATAACGTGTATGCAAAATTTCATGATGAACGGTTCGGTAGTTATAACGTGAAAGCGTAACAAACAAACAAACAAACTCACTTTCGCATTTATAATATTAGTTAGGATATAATTAAAGTGCAAATTAAGTATTTAAATTCATTCACTGGTTGTGGTCATGGACCTCTTTGGTAACAAAACTGAAATATTCTGTGTTTCACACACGTCAATCCACAAGCACACACGTAACGAACACAAAGTACACAATATAAGCGTACAAATTTATCAAAGTGAAAAATTGATATTTAATGCAGCCGGTTTTTTGGTGCACTCTCCCCGCGCGCATCATCAATCACAGATTAAAAATGAAGTAACAAAAAAAAAGGAAAAGAGCGCGAAATCCTTGCGCAGCTTCTTTTTTTAATTTCTTGGTCGCGTGTTATTAGGGTTACCATGCTTCTGGATTTGTGATTGCAAGATATTGGGCCTTCGTTGTAATATCCTTTTTACATTTATAATAGTTTCTTTTTTTTTTCTTTCATGCTGGTTTGGGAGAAAAGAAAAAATGCGTAGAATGTACCAGTTGCTTTTCTTTCCGCAGAGACCATAAAAGCTGGTCGAGGAAATAGGTGAAAAAGTAAAGAATCATGTCAATATTTTTTTCAATATTTATTTTGATACTGTTTTCCACCTTGCGAAAGCGACAATACCATTAACATAATAATAAAGTAGGAAATCTGCAAAAAAATGTATATCGTGTATTTTAATAAATGTCAATCAAACCATACGGGTAACTATTATTTTTTTTTACGGACAAATCACACTTATTGAGCTAGCCCCAAAGTAAGTTCGAGACTTGTGTTATGGGATACTAACTCAACGATACTATATTTTATAACAAATACATATATAGATAAACATCCAAAACCCAGGCCAATCTGAAAAAGATCATTTTCCATCTTGACCTGACCGGGTATCGAACCCGGGCACGTGTCGCAGGCTGGCGTGTTAACTACCACTATGTACGTACATAATACGTAGGCTTAACTTTGATTACTCGATTTACATCTGTTGCTATTGCTGTCGCATTAATACCTATGTATGTTCTTCATTATCTCCAAAAATACTTAATGAACTTGAATACGGTTTTTACTTTTGTAATCTGCTTATTCTTTATTACTCCCCTCTCTTATTAAAGAAAAGCTATAGGATTTAACACATTTTTTTCATGGAAATTAAACAACTCCGTCTCCTTTTGTTGCGGTAACAAGAAACATTTATTTAACACTCATTATATTTTCAAATCAATCATGATGGTGCAACTGCTGAAATTTACACCTAATTATTTAATATAAAAATATCCCTGTTTATTACTTTAAAAGTAAAGTTTCTATGGGAATTTGATTTTCTCTCGGGACTTTACAATTTTTTACCTGGTAACCCTACGCGTAATGCAATCAGGTTTTATGCCAGTTACCGAGCAGATTACGGCAAAAAATATTATTCGTGAAATTTTATATCAAAGAAATTAGCTAATTGATTGTAAATCTGATGACCGCCGTATTCGGTGTCACTTCGGCGGTCAGCTGTTAGTTTTTTATTTTATTTTGCAGTTTAAACCTTAAAACGTATATTTATGCGACCTCCTTGGCAGTAAAAAGTTAGTGCTCACTTTCTACAAAAGATCAGGAAGAAAATAAAGACGTTTCTCCTCCGACAGATTCTAATAAGGCAATAAGGGAATGAGCTTTTATCTCTAGCCAACTAGGATCCCATAAAAACAATATTCATTTCATCCAAAAAAAAAAAAAAAACAAAAAAAATATTCTGATACAAGCAAACAATCACTATTTTAGATGCATTTTATGCCCGACATTTTGCATCACATTGCTTTAGTTATTTTGTTTCAGCTTACCCAGTGGACACAGGCAATGAATACAACTTAGCGAGCTCCGTGTCGCAGTGGTCAATAGCCCGGGTTCAATCCCCGGTCAGGTCATGATGGAAAACGATATTTTTCAGATTGACCTGGGTCTTGGATGTTTATCTACAGCGTGTAAATGTACCCTCGACATTTACTTAAAGGGGTGACTCAGCCCATCAATATGAACAACTTTTCCTATGGGACCAATGCCGGGAACTCAAAAAAAATTTCGTCATTTCCATACAAAAGAGTTCCGCCGCCCGGCTAGTTTGTATGGGAAGGTCGAATTTTTTTTGAGTTCCCAGCATTGTTCCCATAGGAAAAGTTGTTCATATTGGTGGGCTGAGTCACCCCGTTAAGGGAATGTCGAGGGTCTATTTACACGGTCTATATCATTATCTATTAAAAATATATCTTTGAGTTACTATCCTACGAAACAAGTTCCAACTTACTGTGGGGCTAGCTCAATTTGTGTGATATGTCCCATATATTTATTTATACAACAAATACAATAGGATATTTGGTCATTCAGTTTTATATGGAAATCAATATGAATGGTTTACAACAAACCCTAAACATCTAATAAAGTATAAACATTTTCAAAATATAAAGACAATCTTCCTAAATTCTAACAAAATAATACTATAAATGATAATATGTAAATTACAGTGTCTGGCAGTGACACGCCACACGCAGAGAAAAGGGAACACTAGACGGATCATCTGACGACAGAATTAGTGGACTGCAGTGTAGGGGTTTGGTAAGAATTCGTCTATACCGTTGACTTGTCGGACTTAAGAAAATATACAGTTGTTATTGTTCTTTTTATATATAGTATTTATAGAAAAATTTAGGCTTTAGGGTTCGACATCACGCTGCGACCAATAAATAAATAATAAAATAAATAAATATATACGGACAAATCACACAGATTGAGCTAGCCCCAAAGTAAGTTCCAGACTTGTGTTATAGGATACTAACTCATCGATACTATATTTTATAACAAATACATGTATAGATACACATCCAAGACCCAGGCCAATCTGAAAAAGATCATTTTCCATCTTGACCTGGCCGGGGATCGAAACCGGGCACTCTTGTAAAGAATTAGTCAAAAAAAATGTCATTCGTATTCCAGTTCATTAACACTATCCACCTTGCTAATGCCTTAACTATGGAACTATATGATAACTGGCCAGTTCAGTTAACAAATGTGGCTTGGCGGTCCCGTGACCGCTGTCCGATGCGATAAGGCCAATAAAGCGGACTCTACACATTTGTCACTGGATCCAGCGGATTTAGTGAGTAGAAACTTCTTTTATATTATAAGCTTTTTACTGGGCCAGTTTGTCTGTAATTAAATCGACTTTCCTGTGTCCAAATGTAAGTAATATAAATCTGATGACTTTGATGAAACCCATCATGTGATAGGGACTAACATGATGTATAGATTTGAAAAAAGAATATTTTTACGTAATGGACGCACCCAAAAATATGATTTTGCAACGTTTAGGTACATCTCAGAAAGTATTTCGCAATGAAAAAATGTGTATATTGTCTATTAGAAGCCATTAAGGCTCTGTCACCAAATATTTCAGTACTAATTGGCACAATAAAATTTTGTCCCAAAAATTTGACCTTTGACAAATTTTTGCACCAAAGCTGAAATAACAAAGGGTCTTGGATGTGTATCTTTATTTTTTTTTAAATTTATTTAACCTCAATACCAATACATAGTAAAATAAATGCATTCAAAAAGCCACGAAGGTTTGTACAGAATGGCTTTTTGAATGTATTCGTTATAAAATATAGTATCGTTGAGTTAGTATCCCATAACACAAGTCTCGAACTTACTTTGAGGCTAGCTCATTCTGTGTGATTTATCCGTATATATTTATATTTAATTCTTTATTTATAACAAACTAGTTTCCGCTCGCGGCTCCGCCCGCATCAATGTCGATCCCTCAAGAATAGTACTTTTTCCCAGGATAAAAGGTAGTATATGTCCTTCTCCGTACTCCACAGAACTTGTATGCAAAATTTCATGATGATCGGTTCAGTAGTTACGGCGTGAAAGCGTAACAAACAAACAAACTCACTTTCGCATTTATAATATTAAGTAATGTCCCGCGCCTCCCCACTCTTCTAATTTCGTGTACAGTCAGGGGCAGATAAATGAGACCCCTCTACAATTTAAAATCAGTTGTTAGAGGGGTCAGTTTTATCTGCCCTCGACTGTACTTTTATTCTTTTGCAGCCGTACATCGTTGCGGATGCATAGGTCGCATCATTGTCGTTTGAACTTAATTTTCCGTTCTCATGTAATTATGTTCATGGCGGAAATGTTACATGTTTCAACAATTTAAACGTGCTCTCTTCGTGCTCTATTTTCTACATTAAGTTCATAACAAGCTCAAAGACAAGTCCACATGTTGATTTGTTAATATCTAATTAGTTACGGTTTTCATTAGATGCATTTTAATGACTATAACAACCTGTAATCATCCGATAACCACCTATCACTAGATGAGAGGGGTAGAGGGCTGGGCGATGGAACAAATAAGTTTCCTGAATAAATTAAGAAATAAAATATGGTGAATATGGTGAGTATATCAAAATACCATTGTAAATAAAAAATAAATAAAAAAAAAAACAATTTTAAAAATAACGTTCCCTGAGCGGGCTGGTGTTTGCTCGCCTGACTGCATCGTATATGATCAAGCCAGTTCGTGGATTCGTGGGAATTGTCGCCAGGGGCTCCGTCAAAATCAGCGAAATAAATTACACCATCATTTCGTTGACACACAAGCAAAAATAACTCGAAAGATAACTAGACACTGGCTAAAATAAGCTTCTGAATGAAGTTTGAGGGCCAAATAGAAGAAAAGAAAAAAAAAACGTTCCCTGAATATATTTGTTTCACAACACAGATTATTATATAATATTCTATATCTTGAGCTCATTTCCCATACAACATTGCAAAACCTTAATCCAAGTAATCTAACAACTCAATTACCGGTAATGACACGTTTCGTATCTGTAATCTAATCAATGATTACTTACCTTGAACTATCGTAATAACTTGGTCCGAGATTAATCCATAAATATAACGGATTTATCTCCGATGCGTACCTGAAACAAGAATGGGTATATTAGTTAGATTGTAAATTCAGTTTTTTTTTTCCTTTTGCGGTACGGAACCCTAAAAACAACTAAAACAATTTGGTGAGGACACAGGAGACAAGGCCGTGTGATACCCGGCAGAGTAGAATAGGACCACTCCAAGTCTTCCCGTGGATGTCGCAGAAGGCGACTTAGGAAATACAAGCTAAACAAAGCTTATAAACATCTGAGAGACCTCTCCAACCCGTCTGGCCAGCGTGCAGATTGTAGGCCAAGTCCTCTGGCTGCTCTGGCCAAGTATGGCTCTAGTAGTACAGAGAGGGTCGTGCTCCTGTAGTGGAGACTAAAAAGGATCTGATGATGGTGATGATGATGAAGGAGACAATAAGAGTTGAAAGTATAGACTCAGAAGAATGACTCAGAACCATTGACTTATAAATTACTAGCTCAGAACGGGCAAAGAAAAAGTAAATCTTTTTAAAGTTAGAGTGAATAGACTTCTTCTGGGTGAACTCGCTCGATCCTAGACCATATCTTTGCCTTTGGCCTAGATTATGGTCAAGAGTAAACTCATCCTTACTTATACTTTATACTTATATTATACTTATTACTTATCCTTACTAATATTATAAATGCGAAAGTGAGTTTATTTGTTTGTTTGTTACGCTTTCACGCCGTAACTACTGAACCGATCATCATGAAATTTTGCATACGAGTTCTCTGGAGTGCGGAGAAGGACATAGGCTACCTTTTATCCCGGGAAAAAGTACTATTCCCGAGGGATCGACATTGACGCGGGCGGAGCCGCGGGCGAAAGCTAGTAATATTATAAATGCGAAAGTGAGTTCGTTTGTTTGTTTGTTACGCTTTCACGCCGTAACTTCTAAACCAATCATCATGAAATTTTGCATACAAGTTCTCTGGAGTACGGAGAAGGACATAGGCTACCTTTTATCCCGGGAAAAAGTACTATTCCCGAGGGATCAACATTGACGCGGGCGGAGCCGCAGGTGAAAGCTAGTTTAATATAAAAAAAAGAATATATACACTACGGAACGGGTGCGATTTGAATTTGAAACGAGTAGGTTACAAATCGCTCTGTTTGTCCACGTTACAACAAATAATCCAACTTCCTAAAAATATATAAGTATTGTATAACGACATTTTTTGGCCTAAAGCACTCAGCATAATGAACCCTATGGTCAATGGTCCGCGAAAGACGGATGCGAATGTAATGGCGGTCGATGTCAAATGTCTTCTGTTTGCGCTGCTTTTGTCAGTTTGTAAAAAAGCTATAATATAATCTACTAGCGACCCGGACCCCGGCTTCGCACGGGTGTAATGTTCATATAAACCTTCCTCTTGAATCACTCTATCTAATAAAAGAAACCGCATTAAAATTGCGTAGTTTTAAAGAACTAAGCTTAAATAGGGACGGACAGACAGCGGAAAGCGACTTTGTTTTATACTGTGTAATAATAATAAAGTAAAATTACTTAAGGGTAGACCCAGAGCATGGTAAGGAAGTGCTTTTTTTGTTTTTGTATGTCATAAAACGGCCGATATCATATTTCTCCAGTTATTTAAATGCATCTGGCATAATTTCATGATATGAATTTTTCGGGGTTCTGTCCTGTTTGAAATGAATTATTTGAAAGAAAACAGTGATATGTCATTAATAAATTAAGAAATAAAATATGGTGAAAAAATGTCATGCGGGTGGGACTTGAATCGGCGACCTACTCGTAGGCTACGAGTAGGTCGCCGATTCAAGTTTTTTCTTTCAAATAATTCATTTCAAACAGGACAGAACCCCGAAAAATTCAGAGTCGTAGGTCCCGTTCAAGTCCCGCCCGCATGAGATTTTTTCACCATATTTTATTTCTTAATTTATTAAGAGTATATCAATATAGCATTGTGAATGCAAAATAAAATTGTGATATATATGTATCATTTGAAATTAAGTTTTTAGAGTCTTTGAGGGGCAAAAATCTAATGTAGCTTATCTCATATCTGGGACTCATATCAAACACGTTTTTTTTTCATCTAAATATCAGTTTTCCGTGTATTAGTCCTATTAAATTTAACTTCCATGACCTCACACTACATTAGTCCCTCTAGCGGGAAATTCAGCGATTTCCCCGATTTCAATGAGTGCTTCCTTGGTAGCGGGGAAATTAGTAAAATTTTACTTGCCTAGACACCAAAACAGTTGAAGCCAAATAAAAGCTTGTAAAACATAAGCCATGTTAATTATTATGCTCCCCGACTCTGCACCGCACCATACGACTGTACTTAGAATTTAAATTCCTTTTTGCCATTGTCTCTAGAAACGCAATTACATATAATACAATAAGTCTTGCACAGTCTGAAACAATCCGACATTCAGATTCTTGTTGCTGTAATGACACGGGCCAGGCGGGCCACGCCTTCAAAATGTAGCGACAACAAAATCATCATAAATACGTGAATTGACATAAAAATCGGCAAGACCGTCGCGTCGATGCAGCGTAAGTTTATGATTTATAAAGGCTCCTACATAATACGCCGGCGACCTGGCCTACAGTCAGATTAAATCTGACACTAGTGTGGCCAACACTAGTGTCACTTACACAAAAAAACAAACAACGACTATTTGCCCAGCGCACATAATATGCCTTGAGAGTCACTTGACAGTCGCCCGGCAAAAGTCCGTGGCGATACGAGGCGCGGGGCGGTTTGTGACGGCGCCGGCATTTTTATAACCTTAAAAGTTGACTAGATAGTTTCGCAGCCTTCGTGACGGACTGACGGACATATTGCCAGCTAATTGTTGTTTCACCTGCATAAAAATGGTTTGAACTTATGAGTAACCAAACTGCGTATACAAGTGAAAAATAACTGAATCTTCATATTCATAAATTAAGTTAGATTAAAAATGGTGCTAAAATATGGATAGTTAGAGGCTAACACGAGTAATTTTTAAACTATGGACTTTAAAGCGAACTGTGGGAAAGGAACGTACTTACTTAGATTATAAACATTGTCGCGAGTCCCTTTCGCCGTTTGTAGGGAAACGCTTCCTGGACAATTTTAAGACAACATTTGGAGATTAATACATAGATGCGCGCGAAATAGGATTTTCAAAGTAAAAATAAAGGATTGATTGTGTTAAAACTATTTATTAGCATGATTAACTACCTCCGTGGTCCAGTGGTTAAGGCGTTTGCCTGTAGACCTGGGGGTCGTGGGTTCGATCCCCACGGAAAGCATACTTTGTTTAGTTGTTTCCAGTTTGATTAGGACATTGCAGGTTTAAATAACCTGATTGTCTGATAATAAAGATGATTCCGTGCTTCGGAAGGCACGTTAAGCCGTTGTTCCCGGCTGCCATCTGATAGTCGTTAAAGGAACTACGTCAGCGGCCGGGAGGCGGTTCCGAAGAACTCTGACTCCAGGGTGTGCATGGTCGATTAACTGTGGCACCTACTCGAAATGAATGAATGAATGAACCCAAGGAGAAACAGCAAATTATTCAACAAGTTGTATCGTGTATAAAGACACTTAATACTAAGAGGATCCCATTCATTGGTACTCATTAGTATGAAAAATGATGTATTGAGAAACATTTTCCAGGAAGGGGAGCTGATTGCCGCTGCTGTGATATATTGGTAGTCATTAATTTTGTGTTTTCAATGGATAATGAAGCGTGATTTATATTCAGAAATCAATTGAAACGACTAATTACCTATGAATGAATTAGCATGATTCATATTGTTGGTAACAGAAGACTTGTTCAAGTGATGATTTTTGAAAGCGCAGAAAACGCTCAAAAGTGAAGCTTACGGTCGGTGACTTGTTCTGCCGTCGTTACCGCAAGCGTCGCTTTCCGGCCGGGCGCGCGGCGCGTAATAGCGGATGACTGTATCGGCAAAAACGCTAATAACTCATTGTCTCACAACCGCGACATCTTCGGGCTTAGGCGATTTGATTTTAGAGTCATTATTATATAGAAAGACGGCCTTGTAGAGGTTATGTTCAAAAAGTCGAATATAAACTGTAGATAACGCAAAACAGAAACAGACTTTATTGCATGCTATCGCTACTGAAACCGTCGCTTTTCGGTAATTGGTTATGACTGTATCGGCAAAAACGCTAATAACACATTGTCTCACAACCGCGACATCTTTGGGCTTAGGCGATTTGATTTTAGAGTCATTATTATATGGAAAGACGGCCTTGTAGAGGTTAAGTTTAAAAAGTCGAATATAAACTGTAGATAACGCAAAACAGAAACAGACTTTATTGCATGCTATCGCTACTGAAACCGTCGCTTTCCGGTAATGGCGATGACTGTATCGGCAAAAACGTTAATAACCCATTGTCTTACAACCGCGACATAATCGGGCTTTAGATTTGATTTGGAATCATTACCGTGAGGAGCGACGACCTTGTGGAGGTCGCAAATGAAGTGAATTTTGTGTCTTGGTACAAAAACCATTTTAAATTGATAAAAACAAACAAGAACTGTCAGGACACTATTACTAGAAATTTGGGTGGGAGCCCGATGGTCCAGGGGGTCTGAGCATTATTAACGCTTTCGTATGTTAAGCAACCCTGGGTGCAATCGCCACTGTAATGGGTGACCGCAAGTGGCATAAAAATATCTCGAGCTTCTCTGTCCTTTGGAAAATACGTCAAGCCGTTGGTCCCGGCTGTCATCATTGATGGTAGTCGTCAAGCTATGTCAGATGCCTTAAGGCAGCTTGAAAAATCTGACACCAGTGTTGGCATACGAAAAATAATAATAATAAATAATAAATAAATATATACGGACAAATCACACAGCTAGCCCCAAAGTAAGTTCGAGACTTGTGTTATGGGATACTAACTCAACGATACTATATTTTATAACAAATACATATATAGATACACATCCAAGACCCAGGCCAATCCGAAAAAGATCATTTTCCATCTTGACCTGGCCGTGGATCGAACCCGGTCACTCCGTGTCGCAGGCTGACGTGTTGACCGCTGCACCACGGAGCTAGTCAAAAACAAAAAACAAACAAAGACATTGCATGCTATCGCTACTGAAACCGTCCTTTTCCGGTAATGGCGGTTGACTGTATCGGCAAAAACGCTAATAACCCATTGTCTCCCAACCGCGACATAATCGGGCTTTAGTTTTGGTTTTGAATCATTACCGTGAGGAGCGACGACCTTGTGAAGGTCGCAATTGAAGGATGTGGATTTTGTGTGTCTTGGTACGAAAAATCTTTTAAAATGATACTTAACAACAAAAAAAAACAAGTATTGTGAGCGTAGTATGCTTACAATTCTTGTTATTTTTTTGTTGTGTTGTGTTATGGGATACTAACTCAACGATATTTTATAACAAATACATTTATACACGGTGCAATTTTTATCGTTTTGGACCCTTAAAGGGGTGACTCAGACCATCAAAATGAACAACTTTTCCTATGGGAACAATGCTGAAAACTAAAAAAAAAATCGACATTCCCATACAAACTGGCCGGGCGGCGGAACTCTTTTGTATGGAAATGTCGAAATTTTTTTGTGTTCCCAGCGTTGGTCCCATAGGAAAAGTTGTTCATTTTGATGGTCTGAGTGTGAGTCACCCCTTTCAGGGTCCGGAACGATCAAAATTTCACCATGTATATATAGATAAACATACAAGACCCACGCCAGTTTGAAAAATATCATATTCCATCTTGACCTGACCGGGGATCTAACCCGGACACCCTCGTGTCACAGGCTGGCGTGTTAACCACTGCGCTAAGGAACTGTCATAATATGTAAAATCATATTCAATTATTGATATGTTATGACGAACTCTGTGGCCTAATGGTCAACATGCCAAGGTGCCACACGAAGGTACCGGATTAGATCCCCGGTAAGTCAAGATGGAAAATGATCTTTTTCAGATTGGCCTGGGCCTTGGATGTTTATCTATATATGTATTTGTTATAAAATATAGTATCGTTGAATTAGTATCCCATAACACAATTCTCGAACTTACTAGCTCAATCTGTGTAATTTATCCGTATATATTAACAATACGACACAGACACTGACTCCCAAAATTGAAATCCAATTACTATAATAGTAAAACAATTACAAAACAATAACTTGATATGTCGCAACTCGCCCGCAATCTGTCCGCAATTATACCGCCATCCATCTTTTCCGGGCAATTGGGTCGGGTCGGCCGACCGCGACTGCTCCTAACTTGCCCTATGACCATGGTTGAGTGAAGTGTGCTATTGTAATATCATTAGCTTCTAATGATAATGTTACTTATGAATTCGGTAAGCTATTTTTACATGTTATTTTATTGCATGTTATTTCATGCTTATTTTTCGGGTAATTTATAGCCTATGTGTTATTCTGATGTATTTATGATGTATCTTCAGGTGTTATACCGAGCCCAAACCCGTCCTTTTATAGAATACTGTTGTTGTACAGTCTTGAGCACTGACGTCGAGTGGCTTGTCAGTCTACTGGTAGGATTTCGGGGAGTGTTCACTTGAATTTTTGATATATTCATACAAATGCGTTCGACCGGCCCGGCTATTTGTATAAAAATGACGATAATTTTTTAAATGCATTGGTACCTTAGGAAAAGTTGTTCATTTTGCCGGGCTAATTTGATAAAAGGGATTAAGGTGGTTAACCTAACATCCTGTATATCAAAAATATATAAGTAAAATTCCTAAATCATAAAAAAATCCGTGTATATACGTTTGAACGAATAAGTTGTATTTTTACTGATCCTCATTAGAACTTGTGATTGAATAAAACAAACTAAAAAAACCGGCCAAGTGCGAGTTGGACTCGCGCACGAATGGTGCCGTACCGTTAACTATAAAAACGGCAAAAAAATCATGTCCGTTGTATGGGAGCCCCCCTTTAATATCAATTTTATTTTTATTTCATTATTTATTTTTAACTTAAATATATAACTAAATATTCTGTGAATATTTCAAGCGTTTACCTGTTGCCTTTATCAATATCGAGCAAAAAAATCACGTTTGTTGTATGGGAGCCCCCTTTATTTTATTTTATTCTATTTTCCTTTATTTTATTCTATTTTTTAGTATTTGTTGTTATAGAGGCAATATAAATACATCATCTGTAAAAATTTCAACTGTCTAACTATCACGGTTCATGAGATACAGCCTGGTGGCAGACGGACAGACAGACAGACAGACGGACAGCGGAGTGATATTAATAGGGTCCCGTTTTTACCCTTTGGGTACGGAACCCTAAAAATAGCCCGTCTGCTTCGCTGTTCATAAAAAAGTCCGTTGCGCCATTGAGGACGTAAACGTAGGAATTTTAATACGCGTTTAAAAGGGAATTAAAATGGTAATGTGATGTGTGGCGCCTTCGTGTTATGAGCTGTAACACTGGTCTATAAGAGAAAGAATTTAGTTAGTTTAAAGCAGAGGTTCCCAAACTTTATACCTCGCAGATCACTTTCAAAATTCAGGTTTCGATGAACCACTGCTGGTACATTTCTTTTATTTTATCATATTAACCTATAGCAAAAATAAGTAAAATATGTGAAGTTTAGATGTACTTAACCAGGATGTAACGATGGAAATTAGCATAGCGCGCGCGGGCGTTCCACTCCCATTCAGAGTCGCAAACATCAAAATATGTGTATTTTCTTGTGTTCTATTAATAAAATAATATTATACTTAAAGGAATAATAAAAAAAATAATAACGTAACATAAGTTCAACAAGCCAAATCAACAAAATAAAAAAACTTGTCATCATTATAATTACTTATAAATTAGGTATCAATATTTGGCTTTATTTTATAGAAAATTTTCTCGTACTGTGTGTTCAATCTGCTTTGTAACAAAAGACAAACTCTTTTTTTGACAAGGAATGACTACTTGTAAATGCCTATTTTTACTCGTTTTAGCGTAGACCCCTGCCGAGTATTCCGTAGACCCCGGGGGAACCACTGAGACCACTTTGGGAATCACTGGTTTAGAGTGTGAAAGATCCGATAAAAAGATCGTATTTGTTGAGATTGCCTTCAGAGTTCTGTACTGCGAGTTATTGCTATGTGAAGTGTAAGAGCTGTTGGATGGTGTGCAAAATGGGTTGTAAGGAAAGACGTATTCTTAGATCCTAAGGGTCTATCTCCTATTACACATATCTCTTAAACGTTTGACCGCCATACCGGTGTTCGATTGTTGACCCCGGGTCAACAGGCAATACGCCTTCACCACTGGACCACGGAAGCAGTCAGTAGAGCCCATGAGAAGCCTACATGTTCTGCCTGTTGTAGGATCGCATCAACAGTCCCAGATGATTCCGCGCTTCGGAAGGCACGTTAAGCCGTTGGTCTCGGCTGCCATCTGGTAGTCGTTAAAGGAAACACGTCAGAGACCGAGAGGCGGAAGAACTCTGACGCCAGGGTGTGCATGGTCTATTGACCGTGTCACGAACACGAAATGATGATGATGATAATGGGAACTACTGCCCATGAGAAGCTGGGGCGGGTTGTAAGTACTAAATAAGTAAGCAAATGAAACACACATAAAGTGATGAACAAATTATAAATAGATGAATCAGAAAACGCCTTTAATCTGTGGTGAGACGGACATGAAGCGCTCTATATTCGAGACACCAATTCTTTGAATTAAATTAATTCGAGTATTAATGGAGTGCTAAATGTTCAGTGAGATAAATCTTTCACGATGTTTTGACAACAGGAAATATAAAATGCTGCATTTTGGAATCGAAGTCAAAAGATGGCAAGAAAATTGAGTTGTTTGAGAAGTGTTGCATACATTTCATTTTTACCCGACTGACCCACCCAGAAGGAGGGTAATGTTTTTCGCGCGTATATATGTAAGTATGTCTGTTCCATTGTCCTCTCCTGTAGCCTTAACGGCTTGACTGATTTTGAAGTGTAAGGTGTCATATGTTTCGTATTCCTCCCTGGAGTGTTATAGGCTTTATGATGTCAGAAAAATATTAATATGGCCAACGTAAACTGGCAAAAACTTACAAAGAGTTGTCACTTCGTGCTAGCCCCAATGGCTTGACCAATTTTCTTATAAGCAATGTGACATCAACTAAAACATCAATTTTACGGGCATAAATGCGAAAATGTATAAATAGTAAAAGATAAACTTGGTTTCTGTGTCGCGAACTAGATGGCGCTTTCAATGAAAATGTCAATTTTAAAACGCGCTATTGTTGATTAACCTGTAACCATGAAGCTATAGTATACTTACCTGTATCTCATGCATTATACAGTCTGTTGGGTTTTTTAGATATTTTTAAATTAAATTACTTGTAATGAAAATATTTACATGTAATAACGGAACTTAGCGATATTATCCTAACTGACTTAATCCTTACTAATATTATAAATGCTAAAGTGAGTTTGTTTGTTTATTTGTTACGCTTTCACGCCTTGACTATTGCACCAAAAATCAGGCGCACAAAGGAGGACAAATACCTTTTATGCCGAAAAATATACTGTTCTCGACGGATCGACACCAACGCGAGCGGAGCCGCCAGCGAAAACTAGTTCATATTACAAATGCACATGGATTTTTTTTATGTGCCCTAATATGGCCAATGATTGCTACTAGTTTGCTATATGCAATTGATATTCCATCGATTTGTCCACTAAAGTCTCCATTTTCATATCTTCTAGTTCCTTGTCACTCGTTTATCTTTTCAGCGCCTTTCTCGTCTATGTAAAAATAACCTCAAAAACATTTTTGGATTCGTCTCCTATCCAATAATTGCACAAACATCCCTTTTTCTTATAATCTTGCTTGGCGACAACATACATCAACGTCAGACCGTCTTCACTTCCAAATTACTTTAATCTCCTTAAAATTCATATATTTACTGAATACGTCTCATAAATTAAGCCCTATACTCAAACATTTGCTTAACTAATGCATGTGTCGGCAAAATTGCAAGTATCCTTTGTCCGTATTTTCGTAAAACGGAACGTCAGAAACAATATGGGAGCCAGCTATGTTTACCCTTTGAATTAAACTTATGTTACACTCGTACTCCAAATACGGTTTGCTTGTTTTTGCCTATAAATGTGAGTACTTTGATACAAGATATTGTAAATATAATTTAGCGCATAATCTTAAACTTGTTTTGATAGATCTGCAGCAATATTAAATGTGACAGTTGGAAAGAGGTAAAAGTCTCTGCTAAAAGAACTTTATACTTAGATCTAGCTCCGTTTCTTTTTCTTGGCCACAAACTTGTACACTTCTTATTTGGTATCAGAGCTGAAAATTTTAAAACATTTTGGAGTTTTTCTCTTTGCCTAATAAATTGGTCAAATATCCCTTTTTCTTATAATCTTGCTTGCCGACAACATAAATCAACATCAGACCTTCTTCGCTTCTCCACATTACGCAAATCTCTTTAAAATTCATATATTTACAGAAAACGTATCATAAATTAAGCCCTACGCTCAAATATTTGCTTAACTAATGCATGTGGCGGCTAAATTGCAAGTATCCCTTCTCCGTATTTTCGTGAAACGGAACGTCAGAAACAATACGGGAGCCAGTTATGTTTACTCTTTGAATTGAACTTTGTTACACTCGTACTCCAAATATGGTGTTTGTTCGTGACTATAAACGTGTTTGAGTACGTTGATATTAGTTAGCTTATACCTTTACATAAAATAACTCAAAATCTTTGTTTGATTACTCAAAAGATTATTTTGATAAATGTGTAGTTATTTTATATGTGGTGGTTCGAACGTAGTCTTTGCCTAAAATACTTTGTTGTTTCAATTCAATTTATTCATAAAACAATAGTACATTCTAAGTACATTGCATTTGAATCTCGTAACTTAAAACTAGTCATTAAATTTATTAATGAATTTTAAAGCAACAAGAATTATTTTATTACATTAGGTACATAGTATAATAATATTGAAATTATCATCATTTCCAGTAGGTGATACGGTCAATCGACCATGCACACACACCTTGGTGTCAGAGTTCTTCGGAACCGCCTCTAGGCTGTCGTGGTTCGTTTAACAACTACCAGATGGCAGTCGGGACCAACGGCTTAACGTGCCTTCCGAAGCAAGGAATCATCTTTATTATCAGACAATCAGGTGATTCAAGTCTGCGATGTCCTAACCAAACTGGAAGCAACTAAACAACGTATGCTTCCCGTGGGAACCGAACCCACGACCCACGGGTCTACAGGTAAACGCCTTTACCACTGAGGCAGTTAAAAACCCATTTTTTACCGTTAAAGTAATAAAGGCGGGTACTTTCTAAGCCTATGTACTCTGGTATAATTTCAGCTCTACATGGCACATCCAAACACTTAACTAATGCATGTGTCGACCAAATTATAAGTATCCTTTCGTAAAACGGAACGTCTCGGAACAATTTGAAACAAACCATTTATGTTTACCATTTGAGTTCAACTTTGTTGTTATGTTTGAATGTACTGAAACTTTGTTTGTTCGTATAAATAACCCCTACCTGTGTTATTGTTATGCTAAATTAATAAATTATTCTGTTGTGTGTTTTGTTGTCTCTTCCATGCTGGTTTGAAAGAAAAGAAAAATGTACAATGTATAAGCTGCTTTTCTTCCCACGCAGATCGTTAAAGCTAATCGAGGGAATGAGCGAAAATCAGAGGAATCATGTAAGTAGGCATTGCTAATGCTAGGGTGGTAACGTGACAATATACTTTTCTACGTTGGTTTTAGGTTTTATAGAACAAGGCACTGTCTACCCCACAATAGAAAAAGACGTGAATGTATGTATGTTGTTTATATCTCTTTATGCATCAAGTTGCCACATGATTATACTTATAATTAAAAGATGTTTACTGCGTCGGAATTACTGGCTATTATAACCTTATCATTTTAATTACACAAAACGCAAGGGTAAGTTTTTGTGAATGTTTATTTTACCACTTAGTCTCAATCTCAACTCACAACCAAAGAATTCAGGTAGGCAACCATCTTGCTCGTCAACTTTTTTTAACGTTTTTCGCCTCGTCGCTCTTCAATGGAACACGATTTACGGTAGACATCGTGGCAACTAAAAGAACCTTTTTTTCTAACGATGACTGGCCATTCATAAATGTTTCATAAAATTGTGAATTCTAAAATGTAACATGCAACATTATTGGAACAAACAATTTTGAGTTCTGTATTCTGGGCAGTTGAAGTAATTTTAGGATATCATTTGTTTTTGTTTTTTTTTTTGTAGCTGTAGGATTAAGTTTTAAATATCAATGATGCATCAAAAATATTATTGTAAATATTGTATTGACAAAATTATTATGTGATTTAATATGACAATGCTGGCCGTTTTGCGGATTATATTAATAAGTATTTCTTTTGAATCACAAATCTGGTGTCTATTGTATTGAAAATGTACATTGTAAGAAGAGATACATTTTTACGCGACTACCAAAAAGAGTTCAGTATATGAATTTCGCACGTATTACATATGTTTTTTTTTTAAACCTTGTTGGTATCTTCCAAATGCCTGGATGGATTTCATGTATAGTTAGGTTCGCCTACAAAATCCAAGTGTCCAAAAATGTTTTTTTTAAAGGAAGGGAAGATTATTTTTACATTTTTTTAAAGGTTGTGCTGAAATAAATTTAAAATATGATGAATAACATATTTTATAACTAGCTGTTTTCAAAATCCATGTAATTCTTGCGTTTTGTTTTTGGAAGGACTGTGTAGCTAGCTCCAAGTGAGCTTTCGCTACTTCACCGGGCGTTTGAGGCGAGGACAGAGTGCCTTCAGCCTATATAAATAAATATATACGGACAAATCACACAGATTGAGCTAGCCCCAAAGTAAGTTCGAGACTTGTGTTATGGGATACTAACTCAACGATACCATATATTATAACAAATACATATATAGATACACATCACTAAAGGCACACCGCTGTGTTTATTCTTTGCCAAAGAGCCGAAGGAGCTTTTACATTTATTTTAATAACTAGCTTTCGCCTGCGGCTACGCTCGCGTTATAAATTATCATGTTGATCGGTTCGGGTAATTAAAGTGTAAAAGCGTAATAAACAAACAAACAAAAAAGAGAAACCCACTTTAACACTCGTATTATTACGAGTGCTAAAGTGGGTTTCTCAATATTAGTAACATTGGGATAGATTAATTTAAAAAAAAAAATCTTTTTCCTTTTGATACAAAATTACCAAGCTAAATACATGAAAGGATAAACGGCAATACCCACGTCCCACGTTTGCGAGTGCAACGTATCAGAGTGCATGTTTGCGTTGCAGCCGTTTGAGATGAAGTGTTTGCTCGGGAGGTAAACATTTCTCGCCGTACAGTCCACTGTATGATAGCTTATTTAGGTATTAACTAAATAAATACACAAACGTTATACAGGATTGCTTTTTCCCGTGAATCATTATGAGCTACTCATATGTAAAGCTCTGTAACTGGAGAAAGTATCTGCCCAGTGCAAATATTTTAAGGGTTGGCGCCTACAAGCTAGAAAAATAGTATAGAAGCAAAAAAATCTACACGCTAGTTTCCGAGATACCTGGACCAGAAAATTTAGAAAAATAGACGCTGCTAGCCTACCTGTGTTGACACCATAGCGTTCATTAGATATGTTGACACAATAGCGTTCATTAGATATGTTGAAACCGCCCTGTGACCTTGACGCGGCTAATCGCAAACTAGCTTCGTCTATGAGTGCGTAAGTTTTTCGCTGTGATTTGAGTTAAGTTTCTTTGCGTGAATGGGACTGATATTGAATCGTTAGTTGTATGAAAGTTACACTTCCATTTTTGTTTTAAATTCAATGTTGGCCTTGTAGTTGCGGATGCAATTGGTAACATCAGCTGAAAAGGAGTGTACAGTCGGGGACAGATAAATCTGACCTCTACAACTTAAAATCTGTTATTGGAGGGGTCAGTTTTATCTGCCCTCGACTGTACATGCAGCAATCCACTGTAGATGTTATTTTAAACAATCGCTAATTACGCGTTTACGAGTGTAGGTAAGTGTTGCTAACATTGTTAGGATGGCAAACATGTGTGTCTGTCTGCGAGTGCGTTTCGCGTTAACATGCAACATTACCGGCGGTTCCTTGTGTACTTCTGTAAATTATTGCTTGTTACTTTGTTTTCGTAATTATGGAAGCGGAAAAATACTTCCTTTGTACCGTTCTTGACGGTCTGATTATTCGTCAGATTTTTCATTTAAGAGGGCTAAATATTATTATGTATTAACGTAAACATCCCAGCCTTTAAAGAAAATTTTGGTCCACCCCGGTTTTGCACGGGAGATACAGATATTTAATTCTGTAGCCTATGTTCATCAGTCATCATGTAGGATTCTAATGATGAAATAATTTTTCAAATCTACCCAGTAGTTCCGGAGCCCATACAATGCAAAGAAACAAACAATCAAATCTTTCCACCTTATTATATTAGCTTGGATGTAGACACTACTAACGTTTAACATTAGCATTGCCTCAATAAGAAAGAGAAGCTTTTCACGTGGTAACGAGATTAAATAATATTCATAATATTTAATAGTTATTTTTTTATCACGTCTTGGGGGTATCATAATTAGTCCCCACTATGTGCATGATTTTTTTTCCAACCGGTCGTATTGGAAATCCTTGGTGAGGCCTATGTCCAGCAGTGGACTTCTTGCGGCTGATATGATGATGATGATAAAAAAAGAGATAGCAATATTAGTTAAAATTAGTTCAAAACGAAAAAGGACATTACTACTGTTTAAAATTATGTAAATAAATATAAGCAGTGAACTGCTTCATCATCATCATCGTCATCATTGCAGCCGCGAAAAGTCCACTGCTGGACAAGTATTCTTCGTTCCATGGAAGGATATTGCCATACTCACCACGCTTGGCAGGCTGGTTGGCGATGTGTATGATAGAAAAAGGAAAAAACGTCGAGTTAAGATATTCAAATTAAATTGTAATTAAAAGGTGTAATCCGATGAATCTACGTGAATAAGTTATTCAACTATTTCTTCTCATTCATGGACAAAGAAAAGAATAAGTAATCTTTAACTTAAAGTACCTATCATCTTCATCATATAAAAATAAATAAATAAATATATACGGACAAATCACACAGATTGACCTAGCCCCAAAGTAAGTTCGAGACTTGTGTTATGGGATACTAACTCAACGATACTATATTTTATAACAAATACATATATAGATACACATCCAAGACCCAGGCCAATCTGAAATTGATGATCATTTTCCATCTTGACCTGGCCGGGGATCGAACCCGGTCACTCCGTGTCGCAGGCAGGCGTGTTGACCGCTGCGCCACGGAGTTAGTCAATATGGTCAGGGGTGTCATCCTCAACGGCCGGTTCGGTGGTTGCTGGTTGCAGGTATGGCATCGGGTACTCACGCCCGGCCTCCCGAGCTGCTACTTGCTTTCACCTATTCTTCCGAGTGAGTAGTACCCCAATACCTTGCGAATACTATAGTATGTGTATATGTAATTATCAAAATTAATACCATTTCTTTTTTGTATGTATTCTGCCTAGATTCTTGCTTTCCACAACTTGTAATTAATTATTTACTCAATTTGTGACCATCATCGCTGAGTCCATAGTAATATTTAACTAGTTATAAGTTTATTTATTGTTTTGCTACTGTGAACTTGTTTGTGGTCCATGTTAATAAATAAAAAAAAAAAACCTTCATTTCCTTCCCCAATCCAACAAAATCCTGTCCTTCCACTGAATAATAATTCTTTCAAGGAGCAGCAGCATCGGAAGCACAAGAAGCCAAAGAAACTGCGTTCGTCAACCCGCCTGCCAAGCGTGGTGAGTATGGCAATATCCTCCCATGGAATGAAAAATCATTAGGAGGCCCTGGTCCAGCAGTGGACCATCTTCCGCCGATTGCTGAGCATAGGCCTCCCTTCGTTTCGCCATACATCTCGGTCCTGTCCTGTGTCGCCATACGTCTCGGTCCTTTGTCGCCATACGTCTCGGTCCTGTGTCGCCATACGTCTCGGTCCTGTGTCGCCATACGTCTCGGTCCTGTTTGCCATACAAATCGGTCCTGTGTCGCCATACGTCTCGGTCCTGTGTCGCCATACGTCTCGGTCCTGTGTCGCCATATGTCTGGGTTCTGTGTCGCCATACGTCTCGGGCCTGTGTCGCCATATATCTCGGTCCTGTGTCGCCATACGTCTCGGTCTTGTTTGCCATACAAATCGGTCCTATGTCGCCATACGTCTCGGTCCTGTGTCGCCATACGTCTCGGTCCTGTGTCGCCATACGTCTCGGTCCTGTGTCGCCATACGTATCTCATCTAGGAGCGACCCGCGAAGTACTTATATATGCGAGATAATTCTGGATTTCCATTGAATTACCTTCAAGGCAGGGATAAACTGGAAATAATTAATGACTGCCTCTTAATCCTCAAAATGACACATAAATCTGGTTGCTCTTATACCGTATCCTCGCGACACAGACAAACATGGCGGATTACTGTTGAGACAAAGGATCATTAAACATATTTCTAAATAAAATACAATAGAATACGACAATTCTTTATTGCACCACATTAGAAATACAAGTGTGTAATTTTAATAAATATAAATAAATAAATATAAAAGAGCTAGCCCCAAGGTAAGTTCGAGACTTGTGTTATGGGATACTAACTCAACGATACTATATTTTATAACAAATACATATATAGATAAACATCCAAGACCGAGGCCAATCTGAAAAAGATCATTTTCCATCTTGACCTGGCCGGGGATCGAACCACTCCGAGTCGCAGGCTGGCGTGTTAACGACTGCGCCACGGAGCTGTTAATTAAGTTGTGTTTAATATGGCGACCTTAAAAGTCCACTTCTGGACAAAAGCCATATTGCCATACTCACCACGCTTTTGGCAGGTGGGTTAGCGAGCGCAATTTAGCTTCTTGTGTTTCTGACACCCATCTGGGGAAAGAAAGGAATTTGTTGGATTTGGAAAGGGAGTTAAGGTATCGGGATACTATTCACTCGGATGCATAGGGAAAAAGAAAGTAGCAGCTAAGGACGCCTGGCCCGCGTACTCCATGCCATACCTGCAGTCACCGTGGAGGCAGTTGAGCAAGACACCCATGACCATGATGATAATGATGATGATGAATTCAAAAATATCAATAAATGATTATTCTTATAAGTTAGTTAAAAAGATTCGGTCTTCTTCATTCATGATCAGGTCTTTTTAGTCTCCACTGCAGAAGCATGACTCTCTCTGTACTACCGGAGCCATACTTGGCCAGAGCAGACAGAGGATTTGGCCTACACTCTCCTCGCTGGCCAGACGGGTTGGAGAGGTCTCATTGATGTTTATGAGCATTGTTTAGCTTGTATTTCGTAAGACGCAAATTCAAATTCAAATTCAAAACGTTTATTCAATATAGGTTTCTTTAGACACTTATTAATTGTCATATTTCACTTCTCAACAATTGTTGACGTCAAAAATTTACTTATGGCTAAGTTTAATGCCGCTTCCAAAGCGGAGTGCAGAAGAAGCGGCAACAATTTGCACAGCGCATTTTCTCCAAGGACGACAACTCACAATTTTTGAAAACCTTAGAAATTAGGTATGTGGACTGAGTATACATTGGTTTCGGTATACGCATCTTACGACCTCCATGGGAAGACTAGGAGTGGTCCTATTTTACACTGCCGGAAACCGCACGGCTAACGGTCTTCTTAGGTGGCCAATATTTGGCTTATTTTAAAGTCAAGTTGGTGTTTATTATGAGGAATTACGGTAAAATATTTATCACAAATACCAACATGTTTTACGTCCATAAATCACTTTAAGTTTATTACCTAACTAATAGGGGCGTAGCTAGCCCTGTATCATAATTGGTTAGGGGGCCATAATAAAGGGTTTTGGCCTCATTTTTTTCTCAAATGGCAATGTCCTCTCTTATCTCGGCCTAGGCCCGGTTAGATTGCGTGATAAAAACCAGAACAGATTGCTAAGTTGTTTGTTTTTCGTTGGTGTAAGATTTTTGAAGCTGCCTAAAGGTATCTGATACAGCTTATCGACTACCATCAATGAGGACAGCGAGGATCAACGGCTTAACGTGGTTTCCGAAGCACGAAGGAGCTCGACATATTTTTATGCCACTTACGGTCACTCATCCCAGTGGGGACTGCGCCCGGGAATATTTAACCTACGGAAGCGCTAATAATGCTCACGACCACTGGGGTCATCATCATCATTTCGAGTAGGTGTCACGGTCTATCGATCATGCACACCCTGGTGTCAGAATTCTTTGGAACCGCCTCTCGGCCTGACGTGGATCCTTTAACGACTACCAGATGGCAGCCGGGACCACCGGCTTAACGTGCCTTCCGAAGCACGGAATCATCTTTATTATCAGACAATCAGGTGATTCAAGCCTGCAATGTCCTAACCAAACTGGAAACAACTAAGCAAAGTATGCTTCCGGTGGGAATCGAACCCACGACCCCCGGGTCAACAGGCAAACGCCTTAACCTCTGGACCACGGAGGCTGTTAACCTACGGAAGCGCTAATAATGCTCACGACCACTGGGGTCATCATCATCATTTCGAGTAGGTGTCACGGTCAATCGACCATGCACACCCTGGTGTCAGAGTTCTTCGGAACCGCCTCTCGGCCTGACGTGGATCTTTTAACGACTACCAGATGGCAACCAGGACCACCGGCTTAACGTGCCTTCCGAAGCACGGAATCATCTTTATTATCAGACAATCAGGTGATTCAAGCCTGAAATGTCCTACCCAAACTGGAAGCAACTAAACAAAGTATGCTTCCGGTGGGAATCGAACGCACGACCCCCGGGTCAACAGGCAAACGCCTTAACCACTAGACCACGGAGGCTGCTAACATACTCCAACGGACTGGGGTAATAATATGTGGTAACACGTTTCTGGTTTTGTTACCCCGGGCCCGTATAATTAAAACAGCGGTAGCTACGCCCCTGCTAGGCAAACTACTTGAACGATAACTCCTAATTAATTTAATACCTAGAATTTACATCTCAAATTCACAATATTATAATCCTTGTTTAGAATAATAGCTTTTACAGCGCAGTAAATTTAAATTATTATTACTGGCCTTGTAGAATATAATGAATTTAATTTGGCTTTTATGTTTTAATGGAGAATAATAATAACGATAATAATCGCGTTATAATGTATTGTGCGATATTCAGTGTCCTCCTTTAAATAAAGGGCTATCTATAAATTGCGTTACACGTTAAGGTAGTGTGACAGCGTGTGACAATGTCGGGGTAGGGTCATAAGCTTTATGTGACGTCACACATATAACGTCACCGAGGCGTATACATAAATATCCATATAACTCTAAACGGTCCCATGAGCACGTGATAATTCTTTACTCGAAAAATTTAAAAATATTATAAAAAATCATATAACCACTCATATCATCAAAGATTAATTAATTTACATTAAGTATTTTAAAAAAGTATTTTAAAAGTTTATTAATAGGACCTTACCTATTAATAAACTTTTAAAATACTTTTTTGCGGGGTGAATTTCTTACATTAAAATGTGACGTCACTGTAGGGGGAGGGGTCACACAAATGTAACAGGGACAAGGGAGGGGTCGTAAAATCATGATTTTCATAAGTTCATAACTAACTAAAAGATTATGTAAGTATGTAATAAGTAAAAAATATTATATAGTCCCACGCCATATATAGATTTTGTGTCTTTAACAATTTTTTGTAATGGAAGAACAAGCCATTGCGTATCAGAAATAATATATACGAGTGCATATTAATATAACGACAAGATATTTATTTTCAATATCTTAAAATTCCGAGAAAAATAAGGATACCGACTCATATAAACCAATACAATATGTGAATAAAATGACTATGTTTACATGGTACAGGTGTAAATAAATTAATAATGAAAAAAGAAAAAATAAATTAGGAACAGATAGGGAGAATAGACTATGTGTTTTATACTATGTAGTGATAGTGAAGTTTTGTTGAGAAGTCGTATCAAGAACTAAATAATAAAAGACAGGATAGAGAAATTTGTAGATACTTCATCGACTTACAAAGCTCCTAAAAATAAAAATATATGGATGTCGGCCGTTAGTTCCAAGTTCTTAATTTTCTAGGTGTGGAATTTTGCATTTGCAAAATCGTTGATGGGGCGGGAGATCAAAGGATTACCTCGGGACGAAGGCGTGTTCCAGAATCCTTGAGCGCTGGCTTCTCCACGCATGGATTTTTGGATTCATCACTGGATTTTTGGGGTTGAAGCACTAACACTTTCATCTCCGAGAGAATGTTCACTATTAGTTATCATTTTCCCTATGTATAGGAATTTTTTATATTCGCGAGTGCGCGCGTGGGGCTTTTGCGTTGGTCGAATCAAAAACAATCCATATATTTCTATCTTCTTTCTATTATCGGGACGAATTATTCTTATGAAAAGTCTTAATTTTACTATTTATTAATTTTCCAAATGCCTCGTTTCCCTAATTATAGATAGTACTCATTCGAATTTTCTTAATTTCCTTGTCATATCCTTTAAATGACTAAAAAAACAATTTAAAATTAGTATTGCCCACAAACATAAATTAAATTTGTAAAGCAATGTCGTTGGAGTATGTTATGTTTATTTTTTCTTTATTCATTATTAATTTATTTGCACCTGTACCATGTAAATCAGCCAAGATGGCGTTATAGTAGAAGAGCTGATACTATTTTTTTGGTTAGTTTTTTGAGGAAAGTTGAAAAGTTGTCACATACCTCTCTTATTATCCCTATCACGGAACTGCAGACCTGGCTGGTGAGTAGCGGGGCTAAATCAAGCCCTTTTTATATTATTTTGTTATTTCCAAAATTATAGCTTTTTGAGGCAATATGCAATTTTTATATGTTGTAGGGGGTTTCATTTAGTCGGGGTTTTAACATTGCCAGACGCGTGCAAAAATATTTTGCAAAAAAAATATAAAAAATGTATTCAAATATAACTTGAAATTTTAATAGGTAAGGTAAATATTATTGATAACTAAAAGATTCTCAAAAAGACAGATCATTTTGGTGGGACTTTTTACCTGTCAGGTCCCCGCTACTCACCAATACGGTATTGGTGAGTAGGGTATTGGCAATACCCTTGTTTCCTAAAAAAAGACCATTTAAAATAATTAGCCCGTCTGATAGATTATCGAAAAATATTACATACGGATTTTTTCTTTTTACAATCAAACAAAAGATGATAAAGCTAAAGCGCATCAAAGTACAGGAGGGGGGGCACGATGCAATAGGCCGGTAAAAAGTGTACCGGATAGTGACGTCACGCGGATATTTAACGTGCTATATCTATATCAATTTTTGTTAAATTTGAAAAAAGAAAAAATACGTATCTAATATTTTTTGATAATCTATAACACGGAATAATTATTTTAAATGGTATTTTTTTTAGGAAACAAGATTATTGATGCCAGCTCTCGGACTATTAGATTAGCTTTAGTCTCTCTCTAGTCATAAATTAACTTCGCTGGATTTGCCGATAGTACGCTTATATTAATTCTGTGCCGATTACAGCTGGACATCGGCAGGTGTGAGCTTGATAACATCTACGATTTGCGGAATTTCTACTTAAAGGTTGCAAGTTATTTCTAAACCACGTGTTTATAAAGCCACTAATGCGACCTCTCTTGAGTTTTAAGGTTAACCTAACTCTTTATTGGTAGTGAACCAATGATTCTTAATCATATGTGGTTTAGGTAAAGCTATTTGACAGAATCGATAAAAATCACCATTTAACTACAAGGGATCAAGCAATCTTTACTCTGACCCCCCCCCCTCTCTCTCAATTTTTCAAAATTCTGTTAGTTCATTTAAGAGCCATGGAGCCACATACATACATACAAGCTAAACAAAGCTTATAAACATCTGAGAGACCTCTCCAACCCCTCTGACTTTTCTGGCCAAGTATGGCTCTAGTAGTACAGAGAGAGTCGTGCTCATGTAGTGGAGACCAAAAAGCACCTCGATGATGATATACAGAAAAAAGTCTAAAAATCATCAATTTGATTTTGTTTCAGTATCATGTATAGAGTATATAAACACAATGCTCCATGACCAACCCTTACAGATTTATTATTAGTTTTGATTGATGATGATTTGTTATTAAAGTGGCAATAGATAAAACATCATGTGATAATTCAAGTGTGTAGCTATAAAAGCCTTGTTTATCATTTGTCCTGTGATA
This sequence comes from Elegia similella, assembly GCA_947532085.1. Classification (NCBI taxonomy): domain Eukaryota; kingdom Metazoa; phylum Arthropoda; class Insecta; order Lepidoptera; family Pyralidae; genus Elegia; species Elegia similella. The sequence continues at coordinate 3,923,658 of OX383939.1, forward strand.
TCGATAGCCCAATAGGCGTGCGCATTATAAGCGCTTATGCATGTTAAGCAACCCTGGGTGTGGACCCCATTGGGATGGGTGACCACAAGTGGCAAAGGAAATTCTCGAGCGCTCTCAAAACGAATTTTCTATGAGATAGACTGCTTGTCAAATAACCATAACTCTTAAAGCACTGACTTAATATCTTTAGATATAATTTTATTTTGATATAATTAACAGGCGTATGAAGTCGCAGACAACTTCGAATTATGAATAAAAATCATGTTCCAGCAGTTGTTCAAAAATGTACCACGGAATAGCGGTGCTCAATATAAATTCTGGGCCAGCCATAATGGTCCAATAACTTAATTAAGTTGAGATTTCCTGAGCGGTGCACACATTATAGATAGTACAGATGTAGACGATCGTTAGAATATATCAATTGCAATTTGACATAAAAGTTTCTCAAATAAAAAATACATACATATTATCACGCCTGTTTGCCATGGGGTAGGCAGAGACTATGGATCTCCACTTGCTACGATCCTGACATATATCTCTAGCTTTGACTACACTCATTACTCTCCTCATACATGCTCTACGGTTTCGGGTACTTCTAACAGCTCCTTTTTTAAGAACGTCTGCAATCTGATCGCAGTCCGTTAATAAAAAAGTAGTTCAAAATATCAGAGACATTTTATCCCAACCTATATTATTATTGCGAAAGTGAGTTTGTTTGATACGCTTTCATGCCTTAACTACTAAAACGATCATCATGTAAATTTGCATATGCGTTGTCTAAAGTACAGTAAAGGACATTTTATGTCTAGGCTAAGGCTATCATATTAAAATATAAAGATATTTCATCCAGGAAAAATACTGTTCATGAGGTATCGACATTAACTTTAGCGGAGCCGCGGGCGAAAGCTAGCTACAGTCATATATCACATATTGTAATTAAAATTTTATAATGTGACATACAAGCAAGTCATGTTTTTTTTTTCAATGGTATTCTTAAAATACTGTTGACATGCTTAATATTCGCTGGGGATGATCCATTGATTCTTATGATACCATAATATCCGATTCAGATGTCTTAGTGGAAAAACGAAACACACGAACTCTGATAACAGCACACTCTTTGTTTGGGCGAGTAGTGTTAAAAAGGCAATGTCTTAATTCAATGAAATAAGAAGTATCTTGTGGAATAAAATAAAATAGTTTCAACTTATAAATTCCAAAGTTTTATCAAAATGTTTAAATGTAACATAGCTCACTATCAAATATCAACAACTTTTCAACCCTCCCCCAACGTCGTTTATATCACTCAATAACTATCCCCATCTCGCTTTTAAGTATTACGTAAAACAAGATGGCGAGAGTCAATAAACGTTGTTGCGTGTGCCATGCTACGGGGGCAGCACATACATATACCTATTATCACATATTATCACGTTTTTATCCCTTACGGGGTAGATAGAACCTTAAAACCTTAGACCGAAAGGCCACGTTTAGCGTGTTGGTGGGTGTAAAGGTGGAAAACGAAATCTAATTAGTGATAAGTTGCTAGCCGCATCGCCTATTGTCATGATTCTTTAGATTTTCGCCCATTTTCTTGACCGACTTCTACGGACTGCGTGGGAAGAGAAGCAGCTGGCACATACTACGTTTTTCTCCACTCTTAGACCAGCATGGAAGAAACAGCAGGATATAGCAGTGCTGATATAGGAATACACAAAACGTGACGGAATCCTATATCTAGGGTATACAAACATGAGTTATCCTTCTGCACTTACCTTATTTTGTGATAAAAGGGTCTCGTAAAATTAATGGTATAAGTACATTTAATTAATTTATGGGGCTTTGTTGAAAGAATACTTTATTAGACCTTAATTAACGAGTGTTTGTGTAAAACTAACAAAATTATTACCTTTTGAATTCCTTAAAAGAGTAGGTATACTTATTACATATTTTCCGTATGTTCATTATTTAAGTCGGTTTACAAATAATTTTGAAGTGAAAACTTATTTAAAAGGTAAAAAATGTTAAACTCGCGTCAGGACACGTGACCTGATCGAAAATTTATAAGACGGAAACGTGACCTGAGACCGCCAAAGGCGAGTTTTCACTTTTGCCGGCACTCTCGGAGTGGAACCCCTTGTTTTTTTCCATGCATTTTACGACGAATAAAATCGACCTAATTGGTTGTTTGTTTGTTTTTCGTGGGTGTGGCCAACACTGGTGTCAGATTTTTCGAGCTGCCTAAAGGCATCTGACATAACTTAACGACTACTATCAATAATGACAGCCGGGACCAACAGCTTAACGTGCCTTCCGAAGCACGGAAGACCTAGATATTTATTTATGTCACTTGCGGTGACCCATCCCAGTGGGGACCACACCCGGGGTTGCTTTACTTACGTAAGCGCTAATAAGCGCTCAGACTATAATTGGTATTGGGACTACTCACTCAGTTGAATGGGAGAAAAGCAAGTAACAACTCCGGAGGCCGGGTGCGTTCTGGTACCCGATTCCATACATGCAACCACCTGACAGCTAGTTGAGAATTACATCCCAGACACCTGCCGGCCACTAACTGAGTGTACAGCGTTTTGATAGACACCTCAAAATACATTACGTTTTATATATCTAAATAAAAATTGACAATCATACAAAAGCCGCTATGTATTTCGAAATGACTTCAAAACGTACTGTAGTGTGTGACGACACACAACTCTCACAGCTACGATCACTTCGATCCTCCTACGTAGTGCTTGATGCAGTACATGACGTCACGCGTCACTGGCTCGTCAAGATGGCCCCAATAAACCAATTGTTCAATGTTATCTTTTTCAAAAATATATATTAGATTAAATAAAGGTCGTGTGACGGACCTATTTACGTAAACATATAGTATATAAGCATCTTTTTTTTTATGTATTTTACATCACAAAATTCACAGCTCTTATGAATATTACAATAAAAACCATAGAAGTATGAAGTTTTTTTTTAAATCTATGATAAAATCCTTATAACTTACAGCCAATAACGGATTCACATTTTCTAGTTTAATACACATAACACGAAAAAGTACATTCTTAGTATATTTTATAACATTATTAATCTTTTACACGAGCAAAGACTGCCTCGTGTGAAAATAATGCTGTGTGCCGGCAGTTAGTCTAATTTACAAATATGCATCTTTAAAATCGACAATAAAACAGTTCAAGTTGGGAGACCAGTCCTCCAACAAATAAGTGTGTTTCATTACAACGCCCATAGATAACTGAGTTAGCAAATAGGCCGGCTGACTTGACTAGACTTGGCATTCATGTTCATGAACTTTTACCTCATTATCACAACGCGTCCTCGACAATAATCAGTCTTTTTATAGGTCTTTTAACCACGAAATATACGTATAAGTCGTAAAACTCACAGTAACATTTAGGTAACAACCCTACATTGGTGCTAACGAGGTTGTCAAAACGAACATAAAATTACGATCGCAGGGATTCAACCACAGAACGCGCCGCACACTAAAGACAAAACTAAGCTAAGAAATTGGGTTTTTTTAGTATATATTTTATAAGTATTTATTAACACCGCACCTTGTTTCGTATAAACTTTATGATTTTTTTATTATAGAGTGAAGTTATAGATATCATGTTTCGAAATCAGCCATAATCAGGGTCATCATCATCATCATCATCATCAGGTCTTCTTAGTCTCCACTGCAGGAGCATGATCTTCTCTGTATAACCGCCATTGCAGAGCAGACAGAGGAGGCCTACACTAGGGACCAGACGGGTTGGAGAGGTCTCATTGATGTTTATGAGCTTTGTTTAGCTTGTATTTCCTGAGTCGTCTCTTACGACATTTACGGGAAGATTTCGAGTGGTCCTATTCTTCTCTGCCGGAAACCACACGGCTAAAATCAAGAGCACATCATTATATTTTTATTTAGTAAAAATAATGATGTTTGATCGATAAATGTACAATATAAAACATGCTAATATGGAATAATTGGGCCTTAAACATTTACAATGCTATACTATCTTAGTCTTATTAAACAAAGAAATAAGATAATGATGAAAAAATTCCTCGCAGGCTTGGTTTGAACTGGCGACTACGGATTGTCAGTTGAGCTACTGCGCTTCAATCCCGTACGGCAAAAAACACCCTATTCAATCAATTGGCAGAGCGTGGGCCGTACAACATAGATCTGAGGTTGCTTGTTCGAACCCTGGCTGGATTTTACTCAAAGTGACTAGATGGCACAGTGGCCTACGCACTATTGACTTGTGCTTTCTAGGCCACGTGAATTGTACTTGTATCCATAGTTACTAATATCATGAATGAAAAAGTAACTCCGTCTGTTACATTTTCACGCTTCAAGTACTACACCGATTTAGATGAAATTTAGGGAGTGGAATGTCATTGGTTACCTTTCATCCCAGAAAAGGGTAGGGGAGAAAGGGCAATGGGAGTCAGCGGGCAATCGGGGTCAGGTGCCTCTAAGCAAAACTACACGTTCGATATCTAGGTAAATGACATATTCAGCTTGCTCTGTACCCGATGCCCATTGTACGAATGACTCGCGCTAGTAGCTCCACGCGTTTTTGAGTGACAATTATGTTTCGTTTTCACGCCTCGCCGGTGTAAATTTTCGTCAAAACAACATTAACGGTGAGTATAGACGTTGTAGCTGTACCAAATTAATGACTATGGATAGATTAATCCTTGTTATTCAAAATTTATATAAGCATATTAGATTGCGATAAAATTTACTGTGTGTTATTACATTTTACAATTAACATGCAGTATAGGTTTTGGGTAATGGGAGCCAAAGAGCCCGCTAGTGATTACCATTACCCGCATAAACATATTTTTTTTTTTTCGCTTATAGATGCCGATATTACAAGTCAGAAAAACCAAATAGGCTAGCTGATCAACTGGTGATTGCACTGGATGGTATACTGTCGAATGTAATGTCTGCGATTGTTTGACTCTGATTTCCCACATGTCTGATTCCCATTGTACTGAGGTTAGTGAAATGGGAGTCAAACTTGTTTTTTTTTAAACGCGGAAATATATCTAAAGTTGATTCCCAAAGTGGTGAAAAGTGATAACAAGTAGTAGATAAATAAGTAAAGTCTATTATTAAACAATTTTAATCAAGATATTATTTCGAAATAAGCTTTTATTTGATAGCTCGCTTAAGTGACTCCCATTACCCCATTCTCCCCTACTGATTTCGAGGGAGGGAGGGTAAATTTAAAGTTGCAGGCGAAGCTAGTCCTTACTAATATTATAAATGCGAAAGTGAGTTTGTTTGTTACGCTTTCACGCCGTAACTACAGAACCGATTGTCATGAAATTTGGCATACAAGTTCTCTGGAGTACGTAGAAGGACATAGACTACCTTTTATCCCGGGAAAAAGTACTATTCCCGAGGGATCGACATTGACACGGGCCGAGCCACGGGCGAAAGCTAGTACTTTATATATACCATACATTGTCATTTTAATAGTCGAAGTTCAGTAAGCCAGTCAGCGCTTACATGATAAGAAACCCCGGTCGTGTTTACCACAATAACATGTGGCAGTGAGTGGCATACTTGTACAATATCTCGAGATCCTCCATGCCTCGAAAAGCACGTTGAGTAACATAATACCGTACTTACCTATTATTCCTTTTATTTTTGTTTAGACGTTAAAATATGTTTATTCGCTATAGGTGCTTTCCAGGTATTTGAACTTCTAGAAATTATTATCAACCAGCCTTAGCCCGCAGCTCCTTTCCCATTCACCCAACTAGAAACTAATAACAGGCTAACAAATTTCCTTAATGTTGAATCTGTGGATGGCATCAGTCATCATTTTTATCATTTCAGCCGTAAGAAGTCCATTGCTGGACAAAGGCCCAAGGATTTTTTGTTCCATAGGAGGATAATGCCATATTCACCACGCTTGGCAGGCGGGTTGACAAGCGCAGTTTCTTTGGCTTCTTGTCCTTCTTCTACCCAACGGCTGCAATTTAAGCTGGCAAAGGATTAGATTTTTTTGGATTTGAGAAAGGAATGAACCTTCATTCCTTTCTATATATTCTTATTCATCATAGTGAGTAGACTCAGTACCTACTGAGACTACTTACTCGGATGAATAAGAGAAAAGCAAGTGCCATATCTGCTACCACCGGCAAAGCATTTAAGAATGACACCCCTGGACCTGGCAGCTGGTAAACTAATAGGCCTATTTTTATCCACATTCAGTAAAGCGATAAAGCTCCTGGACTGAAATGCGCAGGGGAAGCGGAAGCGAGGACACCCAAAACAAACGTGGCGCCGCACTGTCATAGCTGAGGCAAAGAAGCTGGGATATACCTAGAGTGAAACTAAGAACGCTGCGTCGGATAGAACCAGATGGCGCCAACTTGTATCAGCACTTTGCCCCGACGAGGGCATATAGGAAGCCAAGAAGAGCATCAAACATAACATTCAAACTATATACTTTCACATAAATAATATAAGTAGGATACCGCCATTTTCCTTTTCCTTTTGTCATTGTCTAAAGTGTGCGGTATTACGTACTTCAAAAACATTATTGGACAGACTAATAAACGTCAGCTTCGCAGGAATTGAAGCCACTTTCTGCCCTGTAAGTTATTTCTCATTGAAAAGTTGATCTAAAGTCTTTTGTTTCGCTGAACAGTGGAAATTTTCATCTAAATAGTATCCACAGCCATTGTCTCAGTAAACCTGTCTTTGAAAGTAAGTCTCAGGTACCTTTTGTTAGTAAGCTAAAGTTTAGAAATAAACCTACTGCCTTATTATATAAAGAGGACTAACTTTTGTACCTGGTTTAAACTATTATCCGACCAAAATAAGTCGACACTTATCACCTTAATATTATTAGCTGTCATTGTTTTGGGCGGACAACGGTTTAAACCAGGTACAGTTAGTTCTCATTTTATAATAAGACGGGAATAGTTTTCACTATCTACATAGATATTTCTAATTCTTCTTTTCGAGTCGTTTTCTCTTTTAACTACATGAATTTCACCCAGCATGCGTCCATGGCTACTTTCCTGTCATCATCATCATCATTTCGAGTAGGTGTCACGGTCAATCGACCATGCACACCCTGGTGTCAGAGTTCTTCGGAACCGTCATTTGCCTTCTCTAGATCCTGTACTAGATGTTTATATTAAGTTTTGGCTATTATTAGTATACTAGCTTTTGCCCACGCCGTTTCATACAAACTTTCATCCCCTATTTTATCCCCTTGGGGGTAGAATTGATCAAAATCTTCTTAACGGATGCCTGCGTCATAACATCTATCTGCATGCCAAATTTCAGCCCGATCCGTCCAGTGGTTTGGGCTGTGCGTTGATAGATCACTATGTCAGTCAGTCAGTCACCTTTGAGTTATATATATTTAGATTTTTCCAAAGCATTGCTCCTTCTTCCATGCTGGTCTGAGAGAAAAGAAAATACCTAGAAGGCAACAGCTGCTTCTCTTCCTGCGCAGGCCGTATAAGCTGGTCGTGGCAAAGACGTGGTCTTATGATCTCGGGGAATCTGTCTACCCCGTTAGGGATAAAGATCATTAGCGATAGCTTCTAAATAAATTTTACTTTGATCCAGTTGAATATGAACTCCCACCACAGCAATCTACATATATAGGACATAACATATATGTTTGACGCATCCTTGATGGGACGTCTCAGCCTATGAATACGAACGGAATATATTTTTCATTACTCCCAATACCCAATATGATGTACCAATATGAACAACGAGTACAAACCAATGTAATTATACCAACTATTAATTTTCTGTTTGATACGCTACTCACAGAGACTTTATTGCGGAATCTTCTGCACTTGCGTTTTCGAAGCAGCTTTGGACTTACCTGTAAATAAAAAAAAATGTGACAATAATTGTGAAAAATATTACAACTGGAAAGATGCATATGCAAAGATACTTTTAATTTGACATCTAAATGTTTACTACACTTAATGATCTATTAAAGTTGGTACCTAAATTAATATGTTTAAGTGTTATATTTTTGCATTCACAATGTGTTAATAAAAGTACTTATTAAGACAAAGTAATACGTATCTTTATTCAAATATATATATACTCTTATTAAATTAAGAAATACAATATGGTGGCAAATTTTAAGCGGGTGGGATTCGAACCTGCGACCTTAAGTCTATGTACCTATGACTTAAGGTCGCAGGTTCGACTCCCGCCCCTTAAAATTTTTACCATATTTTATTTCTTACTTTGGTAAATTAAATTTTCAATCATCATCATCATTATCATTTCAGCCACAATTACACTGCTGGCCATAGGCCTTCCCAAGCATTCTTCGTTCCGTAGAAGGATATTGACATAGTCACCACGCTTGTCAGGCGTCTTGGAGAGCGCAGTTTCTTTGGCTTCTTGTGCGTCCTACGCTACTGCCCATTAGACGCATTTTAAAGCTAAGAATCTATATAAATTTGTTGAATTTGGTAAGGGAATTGGTATTACGATACTACCGTGGTGACCTCGGGCCCGCGCCGCGTTGATTTGCATTGTCAGCATTCCTGTACTCACAACGGGCAGCGGCGACCGAGTCACCTCAGTCTTCCTCCGCCCGCCGTGCGCTATGTAATTTGATTGTGTCGAATAAAGTTCGTAAGTTGAATTCCTGGATTTCGTTGGACTCCGCACACTTAACCCTACACACTTGCGTAGAGACACACACCCACAACCAAGACACAACACTACTTATTCGGATGAATGGAGGAAAAGCAAGTAGCAGATGCCATTAGACTTAACAATTCTGACAACAGAGTTGGCCACTTATACAAGTGAAAAACAAAACAGTATAATGAAGCTGGAGCTCAATGAAGAGAAAATTAAACAAAGCGTAGGCTAATATGTATGCAAATTGTCCACACAAAGCGTCGGACATGCATTGCACCATATATTGTGAACAGGTACATGTTGATTCTTTGGTGGTCTTATCCTACACTTTGCTAGTGGACATGGGTAGCTATTACCCGCGACTTCGTTCGCGTTAACTATTTTCCTCTGGACCAGCAATTATTTTTAATATTTTTAGGGTTCCGTACCTCAAAAGGAAAATTTGGAACCCTTGTAGGATCACTCCGTCAGGCTGTCTGTCTGCCTTTTTCTCAGAAATGCGTAGAAATATCTAGCTGAAATTTATATCAAATACTCAGGTCTACTGTCCCTTGGTGCTGTAAAAAAATCAAATTTATACGAAAACGCAATCAAAAGATACAGTTAGTTATGGTTATGCCGCAAATTTTCGTGTTTTTTTTTATTGAGCAAGGGAATCAAAAACTACAGGGTACTTCCCGTGAACAGAATCTTGAAATTTGGTACGAAGCAACGTCTTATAACACAGATATAGGAAAAATTGCGAAATGCTAAAATTTTAGTTACAACCATGGACCTAAGAATAATATGGACCGGGCGTGAGGAACGTCAAAGTGAAGCAAACTTTGGTTACATGTGTGCAGTATAGGGTGACCATTGTCATCAAAAATTACCCAATAATTAAGAGTAAATAAATTGTGAGTGGTACTGATGCCTAGTAGCACTAATATTATTTTAATTTTTTTTACAAAACGTAACATCTATATCAGGGAAGTATTATGAATTTAGACATAATGATCCAGAAGGGCAACTGTGAATCAATCTCATCTTTGAGCGACCTTAGACGTTTTGGGGAACTTGATAAAAGGAATAAAAGAACGAAATTATAGATAACATTTTTATTTTACTGTGTTTTAAGTTAATAAATAACAATACATATAATTTTACTTACAGAAATACAAACCCTCGAGGCCTTATATTGGTGGTTTTAAAAATTACTTTTTTTATAATTTTGCAGATTTATAGATTCATCCGTCTATAGATTATTAGTGTCATCAATAAATCAACAATATTAAATTCAGAAATTGTTCAAAGTTAAAATCTTTTATTCTGACGTCGGCAAATGATAATAAAATACTTTCACATTTACATATAAGTATAAAATATAAACATTGAATATAAAAAAAACCGCATCAAAGTCCTTTGCGTAGTTTTAAAAATCTAAGCATACATAGGGACAGACGGACACAGCGGGAAGCGACTTTGTTTTATACTATGATCCCGAAATTGACGCCACTTGTGTGATCTACACGCCAAAATACCTCGAAAATATCACCCCTGTTTTGCATCCCATAGGTGTTGTTTGTGATGCACCCAAAAATAACACAAAAGCGACACATAAGTCATATTTTAAAAAAAAATAGTGACAGTCATCTTGAATCCTAACACAAAATTGACGTCAGTTTTACTCCGAAATACTCCGAAAACGTCACCCAAGTCGAATTTCCATAAATAATGGTGATGGCCATCTTGAAAACTGAAAATGACTTCATTTTTGTTGATATCCCAAAAAATTCCAAAACGCCAATACAGTTGACTTTAAATGAAAAGTAATGTCAGCCATATTGGATTCCAAAATCATCTCACTTCATACATTTATCATCAACACATACATCGATTTTCCAAATTTAGTTCATAAATGATGGAGTTATGACGTAAAAATATGCAAAATGAAATACAACTGGAACTGCTCCTTTTTTTGAAGTCGAGTAAAAGTATTAATAAGAAACATACCTTTTCTGGGCACGCAAACTTAATCAACCGGCGATATGCTCCTTTTGTCATATAAAAATTGCTATTTTTAAAATGTTCGGAACAAACAAATGAATAATTTGATGGTACCCATGATGCATCCTTTCTATTTCTTCTAATAATATCGATCCATTATTTTTTACATAAGCATCACGAATGGGGAACCTTAAAAAATAAACAAAATAAAATTTTATATTAAAAATAAAGAACAGGAATCTTGAAATCATATTCTGGCAACACCGACAGTCCGACTTAGCGCTGCGCGCTGTCACCGGGTCATTGACTTTTGCGGCGCAAAGAAAATTACAAAATCATATTAGTTTAATTTAAAATTGTAGTTGAAACGTGTGTTTAGGTTACCAACCAATTCGTACATACGAGTAACTGTGGTGTTGTGTGTGTAAATAGTATAATTAAACCAAGAAAATATGCGATTGAGTGAAATACTTACATAGTCTCGAAAACAACAAGAAGTTTGTACTTACCTATGATACGTGATACCGTCGGACTTTTTGTGTAGTTTACTATAATTTTTACACTCTATTACCACACAGCTCGGCATTATTTTATGTTTTTATGCTTATTTTCAACGAGTTTCAAAAGGCACACCAACTTCGCGGTAAGTACAAGTTTGACATTTCGACCGGGGAAAACCTGCATCCATTTGAGTGCCGATGTGTGCGTGAATTTCGTGTCACGACACGTCTGCATACATTGTGATTTGCTTCACTGCCACATTCTCAAGGTCCTATCCTGATTATTCTTAGATCCATGGTTACAACATATAATAAAAATATTTTTAATATTTTTTTGACACTCGCAAGTGATTTAAAACCTACAGGGTACTTCCCGTGAACTCAGAATGTTGAAATTTAGTACGAAGCAACGTTTTATAGCACAGATATAGGAAAAATTGCGAAAAGCTTAAATTTTAGTTACATCATTTAATAAAAATATTTTTAATGTTTTCAACACTAGCTAGGGAATCAAAACCTACAGGGTACTTCCCGTAAACTCAGAATCTTCAAATTTGGTACGAAGCAACGTCTTATAACACATTTAAAGGAAAAATTGCGAAAAGCATTAATTTTGAGTTCTCCTCTCCCTTCTCTTTCTACTACGCGAAGTTTTCACTTATGCCGGCACTGGAGTGCAACTTGTAGTTTTTGTTTTTAAATTTATAGGGTCAATAGATATAGAAATATACTCAATAGAGCGAGAAAAACACGTAGCGTGAAAATTTCTAGCCTATGTGTAGCTATTACGATTCGGAAGAACCCTAAGATCGACTGACAGACAGCGCAGTCTTTGTAACAGGTTCCCGTTGCAACACAAGGAACCTTAAAAATGTATTTATTCTTAATGCCAGACATTTTGTCGAAATTTGCATACTTATTAGCCTCATTGTTTGATTTTCTCTTTATCGGGGTCCGTTTTAATTATTTTCGGATTTCTCAAAGGGTGCCTTGGCGCGTGCGATTAAGTACACAAACATATGTTGCGAATTGGGGAGCTTATTAAAGTTTAGAGATTAAAAGGTTACTGACCAGCTTAGAAAGCTCTGGGAGGGATATATTTTTTATACGTAATAAAAATTTAATTGAATCATTGTATAAATAATCGATAATCTGACATATATAAAAAAGATGATTTTAGAAATATTTTGGGTCGAAACTGGATTTGTAAGGCACAAGATCGATATGGATGGCAATGTCGATGATGATGATAAAAAACGACTTCAATAAAAAAGAACTACTGAACCGATTTTGATGAAATATAAATGAAATGTTATAATGCCATATAACAAATTTAATTTCATGGTACAAAATTCAACCGAAACATGCTTCGTCCAGAAAAACTCAATCATCGCATCGTCCCTGGACTAAAAGTACCCATTCAATCAATTCATAAGAAAAAATCAATTAATAATAAAAATAAAAAAAGCCGATACTAAATATTATTAAACATTAAAAATATCAACTTTACCCACGACATTCTCTGAAATTGGTTTTAGCCCGACGATTTGAACAACTTTTTCTATGGGATCAATGCTGCAAACTCCAATTTTTTATCGACATTCCCATTCTAATTGCACAGGCGTTTCAACGCTTTTGTATGGAAATGCGGAAAAAAATTTTGAGTTCCCAGCACTTGTTCCATAGGAAAAGTTGTTCACATTAACGGACAGAGTCACCAATTTAAGGAAATGTCGAGGGTAAATTTAAACGCTGTATACAGAGAGGTTAACTATGTTAATAAAAAACGCACAAAGTCAATAATTCCGAAACTTGCTGGAACCGGAACCAAAACCAAACCTGCGGTCTTTAAAAAATATAATCATTTACGTCCTTTATTTGCTAGAGATTAGCAAAATACTTTCTACTTTAATATAACGTGATTTTGAACCCCTAGCTCTATTGAAATCTGGGAATCAGAATCCCTAATGGATCACAGAATTGCAAGAAAAAAAGGTAAAAGACGAAAAAGAAAATTAGGTTTCCCATACAAAGTCGCCGATCATCTGAACGAATTTCTATGAGAGGTTAAGTTTATTTTTTAGTTTTTTACCTTTTTTTCTTGCAATTCTGTGTTCCATTAGGGATTATGATTCCCAGATTTGAATATAGCTAGGGAGTTCAAAATCACGCTGTATACTGCCAGTCACAGGAAAAATAAGATTTAATAAAGTGGTTTTTAACAGTACAACTTCAGTACAAGCATACTTTTCTGTCCAGTCATACCTATGTTAATATACAAGATTTACCTATGTAGACAAATCACACAGATTGAGCTAACCCCGAGGTAAGTTTGAGACTTGTGTTATGGGATACTATCTCAACAATACTATATTTTATAACAAATACGTATATAGACACAACTTCCAAGCCCAGGCCAATCAAGGCCAGGAAAAAGTTTATTTTCCATCTTGACCTGACCGGAGATCGAACCCGAGAACTCTAGTGTGACAGCCTGTCATAATGACCAACCACTAGGCCACGGAGCTCGTCAGTTTTAACATTGTGTTGTTATTATGGACAAGGAAAGGGTTAAATATTTCTAACTTTATAACGTCCCACTACATGAGGAACTATTCAATTTCAGAGTTGAAGCAGTACATTGTTACATTTGCATCTGCAATAATTTCTTGGCTACGCCATTATATTCTATAAAGAAACCGCACAATAGGCGCAGAGTAGCTATACCAAGAGACTAAGGTGCATTATTAAAGAATTACGGTTTACTCATCTTAATTTCATCGCAGTAAGTCTTAAGCCAACGCATCGACCCGTCAACCCAAATTCTGAGTGATTGAAGCTCACAAAATATAAGAGAACAAATAAACGTATCGTAGAGTCACGTGTTATACCTATTGTTTCCACTACAACGTTATATACCTATTGTTTCCGAAGCATTTTTCGTGCTAAGCTTACTCATATATTCTAGAACGGATCTGTGGGATTATGGCATTTCTGGTTACTATACGTAATGCATTAATGAACTTATATTATAATAGCATTATAAGCTCTGTTTAATATAAAAATCGAAAATATGTGATGAAACAATTTCGCCACAGGTAGGATTTGAACTCACAAACCTTCGACATCTGACCACTGAGCTGCCGTAGCTTCAAATCACCGCGGCGAATTTGTTCATGAACATTTTCGATTTAAACATTATAGAACTCATCTTTAACAAATAAAGCTGGTTCTCTGACTATATTCTACTTTAGACATAGTGGAGTCAGAATCAAACCCATTGTGCTGTCGGGCAGAGTTACTAGGCCGTGCAGTCACTGCTCGTATCTGGGGTATTGTTGCGGAGAGGAGGAGTGCATTAGGATGTGTAAGGTATGATAAAATGCACACACTCGTGTCGCCAGCCTTTGAGTTCAAGACTAAGGAGGAGGGGGGAGGGGGAACGCAAATGCGTTAAAAATGTAAAAAAGACAGTTCAATGTCAAATTACGTGCAAAAGCTGGTAGTGTTTATTTAATTCTAGTTTTTTCTCCGGGAACCGCCCATGTTAATTTTGTTCCTTCGGGAATAAAAACATTATTTACCGGGATGAAAGGTACTCTATGTCGGGGAGGGCCCCGGGCTTCAAACTACCTCCATATAATTTTTTATCGCGATTTGTTAAAAATTTGAAGCTAGAAGTGGAACAGATAGACAGTTACTTTCGCATTTATAATATTAGTAAATATATATTTACTATTGTATAAAATCACATGATTATAAAATATCTGAAACATTCGGAAACGCCTATAATTTCAAAGCCAATAGGCTCAGATGCATCTGGTATCGACGTCAAAGCAGCAATTTAGACCTATCATGTTCTGTGCTCTAGATTAAATTATTCGTGATTTATGAAATACAAAATTTTCAGGAACAAGGTTAAATTTATGAAAGCAGAAGGTACTTATGCAGCATGTAAATTGACCCTTGACGTTCCCTTAAAGGAGTGACTCAGCCCATCAATATGAACAACTTTTCCTTGGAGAAGAATGCGGGAAACTAAAAAAAAAAACGACATTCCCATAAAAACTGGCCGGGCGCCAGAACTCTTTTGTATCGAAATGGCGAAAGTTCCCAGCCTTGGTCCCATAGTAAAAGTTGATCATATTGATGGGCTGAGTCACGCCTTTCAGGGAAAGTCGAGGGTACATTTATACGGTGTACATATACCTATTATAGCGTGGGTACACGCACGTTATGACAATATACCTCTAAAGATTTTGGTGACTTTTCAAAATGTTTAGCTTTCATATCAGAAAGACGCAGAGGCTTTCATTTTACGCGGAAGAACGCGCCCGGCCTTCCGAGCTGGTACAAGTACCAGCTCGGAGTGAGTAGTGTCCTAACACTTTCATTTTCTTCCAAATCCAACAAATTCCTATCGTTCCCCAGCTTAAAAATACTTCTAGTGGCCAGCGTCGAAAACACAAGAAAGCAAAGAAACTGCTCACCAACCCTGCAAAGTGTGGTGAGTATGGCAATTACATGGAACGAAAAATCCTTGGAAGGGACAATTTTCCTACAGTGGGCTTCTTACGTCTGAAATGACAATAATGATTCGATTTATAGGAATGATACAATAACCGAAACGATATATGGAAAAGCCATAAACCAGTAAGCACTGACACTGTGACTGATCCAACAAATTCCCATCCTTCCCCAACTTCAAAATGCTTTTAATGGGCAGTAGCGTCGAAAACACAAGAAGCCAAAGAAACTGCGCTCGCAAACCCCAAGCCTGGTGAAAATGGCAGTATCCTCCCATGGAACGAGGAATCCTTGGAATAGGCCCTCGTCCAAAAGTGGACTTTTGCGGCTGTAATGATGATGATGATTTAAAACAAAGTCGGGTTTCGATCGCTTGTAACTTAAGAAATGGGGAACCGATTTTTATAATCTTTGTTGATTGGTTTTGTTATCACCCAGAATAGCAGAATAAATATTTACACTAAAAAATATTAGCGAAACGATGTTCGCCAGAACACCTAGTATTGATTGAATAATACTGAAATTAAAACGTCACTAGTTCAAAAGCCTACAGAGTCCCAACACTTAGGTTCACCTGGTGTTGATGTCAAAGCGTGTAGTGAGCTCGTATGTTCGGCACAAAGACGTTTGAAATTGAAATTCGGCTATTGTGAATGTTAACAACAAATTTCCCCGATATTTTACGTTCAAACAACTTTATTTATAAATAAACTAGCTGTTGCCCGCGACTTCGTCCGCGGAAATTATGATCAATTAGTTTTTTATATTAGTAGATGAATAATTTTCCCCCGTTTTCAAAACATTTTTTATTGATGCATCGCTCCTATTGGTCGCAGCGTAATGTTTTATAGCCTAAAGCCTTCTTCAATATATAGACTATAAAACATAAACAGAATATTTTCAATTTGAACCAGAAGTTCCTGAGATTAGCGCGTTCAAACAAACCAAACAAACTCTTCAGCATTATAATAATAAGTATAGATATATAGGGACATATCATACAAATTGAGCTAGCCCCACAATAAGTTGAGAAGAAAAACCTATGATTTTTCGCGAAATAATATTATTTTATAGTAAAAGTTGTTCATACTGTTAATAAGTATATTATTTACCTTATTTCGTATACTTTTTTGGTCATTTTTGTATACGAGTACGTTAATGTGAATTGCTTAAAAAATTCTGTTGCTCTGATTTTAACATACCTCAAATCACTAAAGGTCTTGAAAACCACAGCGAAATCGGTAATAACCACTCGACCCTTTTTATATCTCAACTGGAATCGGGCATGAATAAAATAATTTCTCCCCCACAATTCCCAAAAGACGAGATACCGATAATTATGGGACCTCTTGAAGAATATATTACGATAAGAAGATGAATGGCGTCATGACGGATCGGGTTGGTTGCTAGCACAAAATATCGGCAGAGCAGAAATCAACACTCACAGTATCACGTCTTTTACCATAGCGGGGTAGACAGACCCTAGGTCTATAAGACCTTATGGCCACACTTAGCATGTTGGAGGGCGTGTAGATGGAAAACGGAATCAATTAGTCAAGCAGAAGTAAGCCGAAGTTAAGCTCTAGTAAATGTTTCAATTTCACAAACTATTATTTAGTTTTTCACCTATGCGCCCACCGATATGTTTAAGACCTTAGGTCTTATGGCCTTATGCTCTGTCTACTCCACAAGGGACAAAGACGTGATAATATGTTTGTATGTTTATTTAGTTTTACCTGCCCCAGGGGATGTGTATCTGTCTTAACTTGACTGACTTGAGACAACAATTTTTTTTATTCTATAGGGCGGCAAACAGGCAAATGAGTCACCTGATGGTAAGCGATCAACGGCGTTTGCCTGTTGACCCGAGGGTCGTGGGTTCGATTCCCACCGGAAGCATACTTTGTTTAGTTGTTTCCAGTTTGGTTAGGATATTGCAGGCTTGAATCACCTGATTGTCTGACAATAAAGATGATTCCGTGCTTCGGAAGGCACGTTAAGCCGGTGGTTGCGGCTGCCATCTGATAGTCGTTAAAAGAACCACGTTAGAGGCCGACAGGCGGTTCCGAAGAACTCTGACACCAGGGTGTGCATGGTCGATTGTCCATGACACCTACACGAAATAATGATGATGGTTTTTAAGAATCCCTGTAAGTGAGTTCGTTGTTGGTGTGCATTGTTTCGCTACTGAATCGTGTGGTATTGTTAGCCGTGTGGTATGTTAGCCGTGTGGTATTCGGCAGAGTAGAATAGGACCACTCCAAGTCTTCCCGTGGATGTCGTAGAAGGCGACTTAGGAAACACAAGCTAAACAAAGCTTATAAATAAACATCTAAGAGACCTCTCCAACCCGTCTGGCCAGCGTGGAGAGTGTAGGCCAAATCCTCTGGCTGCTCTGGCCAAGTATGGCCCTAGTAGTACAGAGAGGGTCGTGCTCCTGTAGTGGAGACTAAGAGGGACCTGATGATTTTGATGATGATGATGATGATGAATCGTGTATTGCACGAGGATCTACCTCTATAATGTCTTTACTTTGTATCATTTTGGTGATTGTTGATAAAATCGGATCCATAACGTTGTGTAATATTGGCTTGTTGAGAGGTGCTGGTGCTATAGAATTTAAAGATTTCGATCATATTTATTCATGAAACGTTGTTGCTTATATTAAAAATCCAAAATATACAGTCGGATATGTACAAAAAATAAAGATTTTTTTGAGGAAAACTTTACTGGTAGCCGCTATCAAGATATATGTATATTATTTTGGGAAAATGAAGTCAAATTGTACCTGATAAAGAATATTTTTTTTTATGTTATAGGACGGCAAACGAGCAAGCTGGTCACCTAATGGTAAGTGATCACCGCTGCCCATGGACAACTGCAACAGCAGGCTGTGATAGGTGCGTTGTTGGCCTTTCAAGGAGTTGAGGAAGGAAATGGGGAGGGGAGGGGAAAGGATGTGCCTTCGGCTCTCTCACTCACCGAACGAAGCATAGAAGCAGTAAAGCTTCTACACAGACGTCGATTTTCTGTGAAAGTGTGGACTTCCCCGGACAAGCCTATTCATACTACTAGCAATTTATTTTACCGGTAGCGTGGCTCTACCACGACTTAAAACTAATTAAATAAAAAAGGCTAATTATCTATAGCACTAAAGTTTTCTCTTCCTGTTTAATATTAATGCTTTTATTTACTTATATTTGTAATTCAAACTTTTTTATTCACCCATTTTATTAGTTTAGTCTCTTCCACAGATATAAGAACATTAATTAATTTTGACAGCTCCGTGGCGCAGTGGTTAACACGCCAGCCTTCGACACGAGGGTGCCCGGGTTCAATCCCCGGTCAGGTCAAGATAGAAAATGATCTTTTTCAGATTGGCCTTGGATGTTTATCTATATATGTATTTATTATAAAATATAGTATCGTTGAGTTTGGGGCTAGCTCAATCTGTGTGTTGTCCGTATATTATTTAATAATAAATAATATATTACTTGATTAGTTATTTTATTTTGAGATTAGAGTATTTATTGTTCTTAGAGTGGCAATAGATATACACATTCTATAAAAAGGTCAAGTCTCTACCGAAGACGGTTCAATAAATAAATACGGACAAATCACACGGATAGAGCCAACCCCCAAAGTAAGTTCGAAACTTGTGTTATTTGATACTAACTCAACGATACTATATTTTATAACAAATACATATATAGATACCCATCCAAGACCCAGGCCAATCTGAAAAAGATCATTTTTCATCTTGATCAATGGATACAGTCCTGTGACATACGGACTACCGGACCGACTGCGGTGGCTGAGTATTAGTGTGCCATTTTTACCATTTGAGTACGGATCCCTAAAATGAAAGGATGCAAATATAAGGCATTCAACACACCCTTTTAGTTGATGACTTTTATCCGCACATTTCGTCCAACTAGAAAGCCTTCAAAGCTTAGGACCACGTCACGGCCATTGCACTTCCAGCCTGCAATATGCACACATATCGATTGTCTTCACCTTAATCGGCCATCGATTGACCGTCTGTACCTACATACTTGTAAGGCTTCCGACAGTGTTGTTTGAACTTTAACGTGTCAGCCATTTGTAGGATTATCAGGGTGGCTTTTTACCTGACTACGTCATAAACAGACCAATCAAGCTATAATAACAATGCTTGCTTTGCTTTTCGAGTGTGTAAGTTTTCAAGCTGCCTAAAGTTATCTCACACAGCTTTTCTAGTTTGTAATTTTAGTTTATAGTTTTATGGTCTAAAAAAATACTCAGCTATAGGTAGAATAATTATAAGAATCGATATGGAAAAACGGAGCCTACTGGTACAAGTATTCTATTACTTATAAGTAGGCTCCAACATCTGTCTATGAATTGTAAACAATTTACCTAAATAAATTATTTTATTTTATTATGACTGTACCTGTCAATGATGACATCCGGGACTAACGGCTTAAGGTGCCTTCCGAAGCACGGAGGAGCTCGAGATATTTTTATGCCACTTGCGTAACCTATCCCAATGGGCACCACGCTAAAGGTGGTTCAACATAGTTAAGCGGTAATAGTGCTTAGACCTTGGGATCAGACCCACTGGACCATCGGGTGACATATTTGCTTTATGTAGCCATAGACCACACTGGTAAGTACCTACTTCTAGTCAGTCGTGTATGTTACAATACATTTTAATTTGACAAACAGACACAGTCGCTTTCGCCTCTTAACTAAATGAAACAAATCGTTTTTATATTACCCTGCTTTGCATTATGACGTCACAGGATGTGCTACTAATTGGATTGAAGGAGTGCTTGCAAAATGTAGTAAAACATCATACTATGTTAGAACTCTTTTTTATGTATATTTGACGACAAACGAGCAGACGAGCCACCTGATGGAAAGTGGTCACCGTCGCCCATGGACATCTGCAACACCAAGAGGTGGTGATGCGTTACCGACTCTGTGCATGCCAAACAGGATTATAAAATACTTTTCTTTTATTAATACTATTTATTGCTTAAACAGCTTGAAAAATCTGACACCAGTGTTGGCCACTTACACACACGAAAAACAACAATTGATACTATAGGACCTACCATGATTAATTCTGAGGAACACTACCACTTTCGTGTATTATCGAAAGTAAAGGAAGTTGTTGCCAAAATATCAGATCTTTTACAAAAATTTTCGTAATAAATAAATATATATGGACAAATCACACAGATTGAGCTAGCCCCAAAGCACAGGTATGGCACTTCATACAAACGGGACAACATAAATACCTAGTACTACTACAAACAAAATTTTACATCCGTGCACACGCTAATGTGTGAGTTAAAGAACCAAGGTTGACACCGATGAATGAAATTAAATATAGGTACCTATTCATGATGCCACCTAAAGTGCGACAAATTTGCGAGTATGTCTCTCAATTCTGAAAGGTTTATGATGATCTTAATTTATTTATGTAGGTATGTATTTATTGACTTACCTAACAATACATCTCATAATAAGTAAATAAACTTGCTAACAAACAAAAATGTATTCGTAGATCTCGCACACAATGCAACTGGCACAATCAGAAAACCATGACGTATAAGATTATTATATTTTAGGTGTACGTACACATCAACAAGTAACTAGCACTTCACAAATAAGAGGTTATGTATTTTATCTTCTCTTCACCACTGGTTTATTAGTTATCTATTGATTCATTTACAATTAAAAGCACAAGATAATGTCCTGTAATATAATAAGTTGCTCGTTTGGCGCTAAACTTTACGGTAAATGTGATAAAAATCGATAAAAAAGGATAAAAACAAGAGGCAGATAGACAGAGATTTACAGCACAGTATTTCATTGTAAAGCGTGTCGGTAACGTAATATTCGCATTTGACGTGCAACAAAACCTAACCCTGTTTCAAAGCAACGCATCGCACTCCATTTACGGGGGAGAGGTGCGGCGATGCCTCGTTGCGGGGGACGCAGGGAGTTTCCGTTCTGTACGTTAGTACTTATATTAATTCTGTGCCCAAAGTAAGCTCGAGACTTGTGTTATGGGATACTAACTCAACGATACTATATTTTATAACAAATACATATATAGATAAACATCCAAGACCCAGGCCAATCTGAAAAAGATCGTTTTCCATCTTGACCTGGCCGGGGATCGAACCCGGTCACTCCGTGTCGTAGGCTGGCGTGTGCAACGTAAAGCCACAACCTAAAATAATAAATCTGACATAAACTTAAGAAGAAAAAGCTCTAAAATCTAAGTATACCTTGTTACGTTCGCTTTCTCCATTGACGTATCTGTTGTAACCTTATAATGACTACGCCATCGATATTAAATAAGTTAAAGAAATCGGCGTGGGCGCAGATGACCAGCCAGACAATACCCAATAAATAGTTATTGATAATTATGGTAAGGTGTCAACCATATTTTATGTACATTTTCTTTACCGATCTGTTATAGAAATAATACAAGTGAGAACGGGCGATATAATTCAAAGATATAAAATTTCTGTCTACTTCGTGTGTTAGAAGTGAAAACTGGGTCAAGTATTTTGAGCTCGATAGCACAATGGGCGACCGCAGAATTAACCTGGGCGTAGTTTTTAGTTGAATTGGTGAACAAGTAGCAGTAAAGTAGCCGTTACACTAAGTTAGCCGTGTGGTTTCTGACAGAGTAGAATAGGACCACTCAGTCTTCCCATGGAGGTCGTAAGAGGCGACTTAGGAATTACAAGCTAAACAAAGCTCATAAACATAAACACCAACCCGTCTGGCCAGCGAGGAGAGTGTGAGTCAGGTACAGAGAGGGTCATGCTACTGCACTGGAGACTGAAAAGACCTGATGATGATGATGATGGCAGTAAATCTCGGACTCCTCCGTGATACAAAAGAAATGTCTTTTAAAAATTCTGGTACTAGTTTTAGCAACTTACACATACGAAAAATATACGAACCTCTTATAAGATGGTTCGTACATGCTGCTCAGAGTATACGCCGAAAAAAGCTTGGTTCAGACGCACGTAAGTAATTCCCTAAAGAGAATCCCTTACTAAAACGCAGTTGTTTTGAGAATAGCCTGCGTACATCACATTCCTTTCCTCTAAAATTATAATTGCTGTGCACAACTCATAAATCTTTAGCCGCATCGGGATCTGCTTAGTTTAATAGGACAAATTTATTTGATCAAAAGCTAATACTAGTGTCAATCATCATCATCATTTCGTGTAGGTGCCACGGTCAATCGACCATGCACACCCAGTGTCAATGATTATCACGCATAGAGACGTTTCATCAAAATTAATAATTAGCGAATACGCTAAAAAATCACGACAAACTTCTAGATAAAACCGACTTCAATCAAACTAGTAAACCGATTTTGATGAAATTTAAATGAGATCAATTGGGAAGTATACTCTACAAACAAACGAAAAATCTTTATTGGTCCAGGCTTTTTTAAGTCATCGAAGGCGCGAATTATATATAAAAAATCGGCTAATAATAAGACTACAAGCCTGTTTGTTATTTTCCGACCAAACAAACCGCGTCACATTCCACACTACCGAAATTATAATTGCCGTGTACACAAGTAATAAATCTTTCGTCGCGTCGAGATTAGCCGTGTTAAATAAAAGGCGACGATGGGACAAATTAATATAATCGAAGGGTGACACTAGTGTCCAGATTATCATGCACGAAAAAAAGAAAGAAGTATTTAAAATCAGTCAAAGCAACTAAAGTCAGAAAATACGTTATAAAACAAGACTCAATATGTTCGCCATATTATTTTCCTATCATACATACTATCACGTCGTTTCCCTTATGGCATAGACAGCATGTTGGTAGGCGTTACAGACAAAATGGAATTAAAATAGTGATGGGTTGCTAACCGCATCGCCTACTAACATTATGCCTCAGATTTTCGCCCATTCTTTTGATTAGCTTTTACGATCGCTTGTACGAAAAGTGAAACAGCTGATACTTACTACGTTTGTTCTTATCTCCCAGACCAGCATGGTAGAGCATTTTTCTACCAAACATCAAAATACATAAATCTCCATTCAGTTTACGACATAAACCGCGTCACATTCCACCTTCATTCAGCAATTGTTGATCGAAGCATTCCACACTTCCAAAATTATAATTGCCGTGTACACAACTAATAAATCTTTCTTCGCGTCGAGATTAGCCGTGTTAAATAAAAGGCGACGACGCGACAAATTAATCGAGAGTTGAGAGGAAATAGATCGTGGACGAGACGGCGGGTCCGACGATTGATATCCAGTTGTTTTCATCGATTTGTCAATGAGATACATACACATGACATATTTGGGAACCATACCCGAAGAGGGTTAGTGTCAGCCAGACAGCTAGATGTAAAAATTAGCCAATAACATTGATAAAATCCGTGTGGTATCCGGCAGAGTAGAATAGGACCACTCCAAGTCTTCCCGTGGATGTCGTAGAAGGCGACTTAGGAAATACAAGCTAAACAAAGCTTATAAACATCTAAGACACCTCTCCAACCCGTCTGGCCAGCGGGGAGAGTGTAGGCCAAGTCCTCTGGCTGCTCTGGCCAAGTATGGCCCTAGTAGTACAGAGAGGGTCGTGCTCCTGTAGTGGAGACTAAAAAGGACCTGATGATGATGATGATGATTGATAAAATCAAAATTGTGACAAAATACAAAAGATTGCTTGGGAACAAAATATTATAATATACATTACAAGGAATTAAGCATTCAATAAGCTGCATTATCTAATTCTAATTAAAGAAAGAAACTCTGTCCACGTCAATTCTTTCTCTTTCTTATTTCTTTATGGTCAGGGGTGTCATCCTAAACTGCCTGTCCGGTGGTTGCCGGTGGCTTTCCGAGCTGCTAATTGCTTTTCCCGTCCATCCGAGTGAGTTGTACCCCAACACCTGCATTCTCTTTCCAGCTCCAACAAAGTCATTAAATCCTTCACAAGCTTGAAAATGCTTCCGTTGGACAGCAGCATTGGAAGCACAAGAAGGCTAAGAAACTGCGCTCGCAAAGCCCTTCAGGCAAGTAGACGACCAATACTGTTGAAAAGAGTTTCTTTCGGCGTCTTCTTCTCTGCAGTGGTCGGTTCCGAAACGCTAGTAGTTTGTAGCTTTTGAACAAAAATTAATAATTTGAATATAATATAATAAGTATTATTTAAAATGTGAAATGACGTGAAAAAGTGCCTGAAAAGGCCTATTTTCTGAATAAATATTTGAATCTTTGAATCGCTAATCCGCCTACCAAGCGTGGTGAGTATGGCAATATCCTCCCATGGAACGAATATCCTTAGGAGAGGCCTTTGGCCAGCAAGCTATAGACTTTTTACGCCTGCAAATGATGAATGATGATGATTCCTTCATGTGGTAAGTAGTGTGATATATGGTAACTAGACACGGTCGGTAAGTCATAAACAAATGACGAAAAATTATTTTTATTTCATCATGACTGCCTAAGGCCCTTCTCTCACGAAGCTATTCAAGTGCTACGCGACTGATATGCAAACCATGATCGCTTACTGGTATGCTATTCGTTTCCGCAGACGGTGCTACGCAAATGAGACTGGCAGCCGGGACAAACGGCTTAACGTGCCTTCCGAAAAACGAAATCATCTTTATCGTCAGACAATCAGATGATTCAAACCTGCAATGTCCTAACCAAACTGGAAACAACTAAGCAAAGTATGCTTCCCGTGGAAATCGAACCCACAACCTCCGGGTCTACAAGCAAACGCCTTAACCGCTGGACCACGGAGGCATTCTGAAGAACGAAAAGGGTAGAGCAGTCCGATTGGCATCGAAAACTCGTTGTCCAGAATATTGAAATGAAAGGCAGACATAACAAATCGTAGACTGACGAGCGGATACGTGGGAACTATTACGTGATTATTAAATCGTTAGCAGCGCACTGACAGACATACGCGTGATGAGGAAACTATCACTCAGGAACGGCTGGTGTTGACAGGGCAAAAATATTACTACAGAGTTTATAACAGTCATCGATCACGCCACGCACAGTTCATATCTATCTAGTTTTTGGCGAGCTCTGTGGCGCAGTGGTTATCACGCCAGCCTGCGACACGAAGGTGCCCGGGTTCAATCCCCGGTCAGGTCATGATGGAAAACGACCTTTTTCAGATTGGCCTGGGTTTTGGATGTGTATCTGTGTATTTGTTATAAAATATAGTATCGTTGAGTTAGTATCCCATAACACAAGTCTCGAACTTACTTTGGGGCTGGCTCAATCTGTGTGATGTGTCCGTATGTCTTTATTTATTTATAAAAAAAAAACCGACATATATTTTCTATGAAACGTTCGCTACGAAAGAAACAAAATAAGACGTTCGCGGTCAAAGGGTTAAAATTCATAAGAGTTGATATCGAGTGGTGAACGACTGTTATTTTTTAAACTAGTTCAAGGGATCTATCTTATGAGATAGATCCCTTGAACTAGCTTAGTTACTGTCATCTCATGATATCGACCGGAAATGGCTGAACGTGCCGGCAGTAAAGAGGTCGATGATCCAGCTCCTTACTGTTCGGATCCAGAAACTCTTAAGAATGACCTTCATTAAGTCAATCTGTGATTTCGTTGCAATTAGGCAAAATATGAAGGTATTATCTTTTGTGACATCAATTTAAACATTAAACATTAAAATTTACCAAAGTCGTAACATCGTACTGTGAAGCATATGATGTGCTCCTAATACCTGTAACAAAAATAATATATTAATAGTAACAACAAAACATAACAATATAAATTACTTAAAAATAACTTTGATAATTTATATGGTCCCACTATTTTAGCCGTGTGGTTTCCGTAGCCGTGTGGTTTCCGGCAGAGTAGAATAGAACCACTCCTAGTCTTCCCATGGAGGTCGTAAGAGGCGACTTAGGAAATACAAGCTAAACAAAGCTCAAAAGCATCAATGAGACCTCTCCCGTCTGGCCGGCGAGAAGAGTGTAGACCAAATCCTCTGTCTGCTCTGGCCAAGTATGGCTCCGGTAGTACAGAGAGGGTCATGCTCCTGCAGTCTAGACTAAAAAGACCTGATTATGATGATGACTATTTATGACCCACCGAACTCATGGTGACAATCTACAACCTACTTTAATCAGCCGGCCTATTTGGTTTCTCAGTCAACATCGTTTTGACAGTCACTTAAAATACATTTCGTATTATTGACTATTTTTATTTAAAATATATGAAACGTAATGTATTTTAAAGTGACTATTAAAACGTTATAGACTGAGTTAGCAAATTGGCCAACAGGTCCTGCGAAATCAATACCAGCATTTTTAAACGTATGTATAACTGTGGGTCGTTGTTTTGGCAGATTTGCAGAATGCAAAAGTAAGTTTGATGCCTTAACTACTGAACCAATTATCGTGAAATTTTGCGTACACATTGTCTGAGGTTCGGCGAAGGACTTCAGACTTTTTTCTTGACTTTTTTCACTTTGTACCAACAGTTATTTAGGTCCCACTGCTGGACAAAAGCCTCCCCTGCTTTCCACCTAGTTCTATACATTGCTATGTCTTGCCATCTCTCATTGAACGAAATCTCTCATTGAAACAAATCTTGTTATTACAAGATGGAGGGATGAGATGTTTGAGAGATGGCAAGATAGAACTGGGTGGAAAACCGAAGGGGGGGTGGGGGGGGGGCGAGGCAGGCTTCCCTATTGAACGCCTTCATCAGTAAGTACCCATGACGTTATCACACGTGTCCATCTTTCAGGCTATTCACATACATTCAATAAAATTACATAGACGAACAAGAATGTCGAGAGCGACGATCTACAAACATTCTTCAACTTTTTTCTCATCTCTATTTCCAAACATAATCTCGTCAATAACGCCGTGCGTTCTGTCCATCCATCAAATAACAAAGTGGGCCGATCGATAATTATAACTAACACCTACCGATACTTACGATAATCGTGGTATCGTTAGAACGAAGGTGCGAGCTTGCCCTTAGGCAGGTTAGCTCGAGTCATAAGCTTTGAGCGATTAGCCTTTTTTCTTTACTAAAATCAGTATTATTATTAAATGCTTTAAATAAATAAATATATACGGACAAATCACACAGATTGAGCTAGCCCCAAAGTAGGTTCGAGACTTGTGTTATAGGATACTAACTCAACGACACTATATTTTATAAAAATACATATAGATAAACATCCAAGACCCAGCTCAATCTTAAAAAGATCATTTTCCATCTTCACCTGACCGGGGATCGAACCCGGGCGCCCTTGTGTTGCAGTCTGGCGTGTTAACCACTGCGCCATGGAGCTCGCTTACCTCTCTTCTTTAGTCTCCGTTTTCTACTTTTTCGCTCGCGCTTGTCTAGTTTTCCGAATATGAAAGATTTTCTGGCGCAAAACGAGTCACGAGTATACAGCTTTTTCGTGAATTTATGCCGTAAAATAATTTGGCAAAATATGAACGTATATATGCCTGTATAACACGAACCCTCCTACCCTTAATCACTTCCTACGACAGCCTGAAATTAAGATTCTATTTTTAACCGGAAACTACACGACTAATTGTCTGACTGTCGCTTAAGCATATGGTCTGTGCCGCAGCGCAAGCGCATAATTCGTCGGCCTAGTCACGAAGATGACTGTTAACGTCCGACGGGATCTCGGGATTATATTGAAAATGCATGAGCCGATGCTTTAATATTATGCTGTTTAGCCAACACCAATTGTTATTAAAACAATCTTATAGATAACTTCGTCCGTTTTTGTTCGTGACATTCTCAGTTTATTACCATATTTTGATTATTTTGCCACTCAGAAATATTCCTGTAGGTCGTCAATACAGATCATTAGACCTCTCTCAATATTTTTATCTCAGTTGTAATTTTCTATACCCTGCGACCCTGCGTTATCTGCAACGAGAACGACACGCTGAGCCGTTATTGACACTTCAATTATCTTTTCGGCTAAGCTACATGACCTTTGTTCTTCTTCGGGTCTTCTCGTTTTCTTGCTTTCCGTGTGTGTAACTGTGCCAGATTTTTCAATACTGCCTTAAGTCATCTGACATACCTAAACGACTGTCATCTAGTGATGATAGCCGGGATCAACGGCTTAGTTTGAAGCACGCAGGCGCCCAAGTCCCGTTATGCCACACTCAAAAAATACCTACCTAAAAGTACCCCTATGCACTAGCCCCGCTATGCCATACCCCAAAAATACCTACCTAAAGGTGCCGCTATGCATTAGCCCCGCTATCAAACACTCCAAAAATACCTACCTAAAGGTGCCGCTGTGCACTAGCCCCACTATAACACACTCCAAAAATACCTACCTAAAGGTGCCGCTATGCACTAGCCCCGCTATGCCATACCCCAGAAATACCTACCTAAAGGTGCCGCTATGTACTAGCCCCGCTATGACATACTCCTAAAATATCTACCTAAAAGTGCCGCTATGCACTAGCCCCGCTATGAAACACTCCAAAAATACCTACCTAAAAGTGCCGCTATGCACTAGACCCGCTATGCCACACTCCAAAAATACCTACCTAAAGGTGCCGCTATGCACTAGCCCTGCTATCGCATACTCCAAAAATACCTACCTATAGGTGCCACTATACACTAGCCCCGCTATGCTATGGCACATTCCAAAAATACCTACCTAAAAGTGCCGCTTTGCACTAGCCCCGCTATGCAACTCCAAAAATCTCTACCAAAATGATTGGCTATACAGTAAAACAAGATCCGCGGACTTTTGAACAGAAAAGTGGTATAATTTACAATTAACTTTAATATGGTTGACTCGGAGACCAGCCGACCTATTTGCTAACTCAATGTACGTTTTGATAGTCATTTCCAAATACATTACGTTTTATATACCATAAATGAAAATAGTCAATCATACGAAATCTGCAATGTATTTTGAAGTGACTATCAAAACATGACCTATGTTTTGATAGTCACTTCAAAAATACATTTTTGCTAGCAAATAGGCCATATCAGAAATAACCCAGAAGTGTTTGTGCCACTTGTGTGGACCCTAGGTAGCTTTACATGTGTAATGGGCCAACTGGCAAGCGCCTCGTTAATCTACCTCAAAACACACAAATATCCTAGACGACCGAATAAATAATACTAGTTATAAACAAGCAATTTTATCGGCGCGATCAAACGCCTGATATAATGCCAGATCCTAAGTGGATATCATTGTTCATCTATTACGAGATAAGATTTAATGGTATAAAGTTATCCGATTCAATGGCTACCGTTTGGTGATCTAAATTGGTTGTTATATTGATTTATTGTGGTTTTATCTGTGGTTGGGTAAAGATCGATAAGCCTTTGGTCAATAGTGTATTTATCGTTGCTAAATCTGTATAGGATGAATTTAATGCACATGCGTTTTTTTACCGTTTTTATAGATAAACGGAACTCGTCGTACGCGAGTCCGGCTCGCACTTGGCCGGGATTTTTTTATTTTTACAGTATGCTATCTATCTATAATTTAAGAACTGTGTTCTTGTCGGTGGAGTACTCTCCATGTCTCTCGGTTCTCAGCCATTCTCTTCACCTCTCCATATGACACAACTCCAGCCTTTTCCTTTATCTCATCCAAATATGCTCTTCTTGGTCTTCCTTTCCCTCTCCTTGTCTCAATGCTGAGGGCTATTAAATTACGCATCATCATCATCATCATCATCATCAGGTCCTTTTTAGTCTCCACTACAGGAGCACGACCCTCTGTACTACTAGGGCCATACTTGGCCAGAGCAGCCAGAGGACTTGGCCTACACTCTCCACGCTGGCCAGACGGGTTGGAGAGGTGTTCGGTGTCGTTAAATTACTCGTTCCATTGTAAACTCATGATTTAAAAATGTTTCAATGTAATGAGGTCAGTACTGCCGTCCCTGTGGACTAGGCTTGAACTGGGCTACAACAATCCCATTAGTCCCTTTTGTTTCCAATATCATAAATCGACAGCCCGCCAGCTTTTTCTTCTTTTTGATTTAGAGTAAGCCTTTGTTTAATGCAGTTACCTCGTATTAGTGGCGTATTTTAAGTTTAGTCGCCCCGGGAATAGCAAATACTGCAACCCAATTATTTTAATACTTATTCATCATCATCATTTCGAGTAGATATCACCTGGTTCCTTTAACTACTACCAGATGGCAGCCGGGAACAACGGCTTAACGTGCCTCGGAAGGCACGTTAAGCATACTCACTAAAAACACAACTGTGTAAAAACCTCCGTAGTTTTTGATAATTATTTTCGTAAACAATGCTACTGAGCTCTTTAGGCATGGTATTTATGACCGGGATTAACATTGTATTCCGCTATAATATATTTATATTAGATCTTAAAACCTATGTGAACCCATGTGTAAGTTTTAATCTTATCTCATGGGATACTTTTAAAATAGATACATATATAGATAAACATCCTAGACAGAGTCCAATCTGAAAAATATCGTTTTCAGCTTGACCTGACTGGGGATCGAACCCGGAGGTGTCTTAAATATGTGTCAACAATTAGTATTTTAACTGTAATTGATCCATACAACGTGTAACAAAATGTGGACAATAATATAGGGTCATGCATGATCAGCCCATATTAAACAACTTCTTTGGTACCAACATCGAAATACAAAAAAAGCTTCACATAGAAAATCGATTAGCTGATTGCAATTTTTTTTGTTTACAAGGGAAATTTGTTCAATAACATGTGCTGATTATATACACTTAAAGTATTTTTTTATTATATATACTGACGAGCTTTGTAGCCTAGTGGTCAGGTCAATATGGAAAATGACCTTCATTCGGATTGGCCTGGGCCTTGATAGTTTATCTAGTAAGTATTTGTTATAAAATATAGTATCGTTGAGTTAGTATCCCATAAAACAAGTCTCAAACTTACTTTGGGGTTAGGTCGATCTGTGTGATTTGTCCGTATGTTTGTTAATTTATTATTTTGACTCAGCTTTCTAGGTTTATGACTATCACCAGGAATATATGATTGAAAACTATCACGAGTAAGTCGATAATCTTCCAGATAAAATAACATGAAATAAAATTTTATTATTATTATTTCCCCATTTTGTAAATTAAATACGCCAATACGCCACTGCCTCGTGTGATGCAATAGGCTAGTTTCCTGGGTCGTAATAATAACATAACAATTAGTCCGTCAGTTAGATAATTAAAAAATATTGGACACGTATTTTTTCTTTTGTCAAATTAACAATAAATAATAAAGATAAAGCGCGTTAAAGTTCAGGAGTGGTGGCTCGTGACGTCAAAGTTTGCTAAAAATTGTAGCAAACTATGACGTCACACGGAACTTCAAAGGGCTATATCTTTATCATTTTTTGTTTAATCGACGAAAGAAAAAATACGTGTCCAATATTTTTTGAATATCTAACTGACAGACTAATTATATTTTTTTAGGAAACAAGCATATTGTGTTACCTATTTATACCTATGTTTCACAATAAAGATATTTGTAATGTATTGTATTGTGAATGTTTAATGAAATAAACTAGGCCACGAGCGTTGAATATTTAATTCTACCTTTTAGACTGCAGGTTAGAGCAACAATTCTACTAATAATGTTTCCTAATGTTTTTGCGATTGTTACACATTTAAAATTAAATTATTAATACGATTTTATCGCGGTATTGACAAAAGACAAATGTCTACTTAGTCTACCTGCAAACACGAAAAAGTATTTTAAACGTAATTAATGTTACAACTAATATCTTGCTTATCCTTTAATACGATAGTTTGGATATTTACCTACATGTTTGGGTAACTGTGACTACATGATATGAATAACGAATTAACAGATGATGTAAATCTTGACACAAAAACAAGCCTATTGTAAATGTTGACACAAAAACAAGCCTATAATAGGTTTTCTTATTTTTGTGTCAAGATTTACCTCATTAGTTGCTTTTATACGAGTTTTATCACTTCATAGTATTTGTAGAAACTTTACTTATAACACACACTTAAACAAACACACACAACAATCCAGGCAGACACATACAACACACACACACACGCACACACGCGCGCGCGTTTACACACACACACACCCACACACACACACCCACAAACACAGACACAACACACACACACACACACACACACACACACACACACACACACACACACACACACACACACACACACACACACATACACACACACACACATACACACACACATACACACACACACACACACACACACACATATACATACACACACCCTCATACACTCACACTAATACAAACATAATAATATTATTATGTTTGTCACATATGTGAGTACATACAAAAATTATTCCAAATCATTAAAATTTTTCTAGTTTGTAATTTTAGTTTATAGTTTTATGTTCTAAATATACTTTGCTATAGGTAGATTAATTATAAGAATTGTTATGGAAGAACGGAGCCTGCTGGTACAAGTATTCTATTACTTAAAAGTAGGCTCCAACATCTGTCTATGAAATGTATACAACTTACCTAAATATTTTTTTTTTTTTTTTTTTTTTTTAATTTGTCAGACAGGTATCGTATATTACATTTCTGTACAATCAACTTTTTAAGTAATAGATAGAAGTATAAATAATAGACATACATACTATCTCGTCTTTTTCCCTTGCGGGGTTTACAGAGCCCAGGTCTTGGGACCACAAAGTTCACTAGCCACATGGCCAAGTAATATGATTCCCCAGATTTTCGCCCATTCCCTCGATCAGCTTTTACAATCTGCGCGGGAAGAAAAGCAGCTGGTACATTAAACATGGAAGAGCTTGTGAACATTACGTAGACAAAGTCTGAATACTCAAAGCACTAATAACGTTATTATGATTCGTGCAGTCTCTACCAAGATAGTTAACGTTTTTAACAGTGAATGAATAAATGAATAGCCTTTATTTGCATTTGTATAGGGTATACAGAAGATGGTCTTAAAGTAATGAATTCCTAAACATCCATTAAATTATAGCATATAATTAGATTCAATTATAATTACAGAAATTATTTAAGTAACTTATCATCATAACAATCATTACAAATTTAAAATTATTAAATTGTTGTAGTGTTAGCCGAGTGGTTTCTGGCAGAGTAGAATAGGACCACTCCCAGTGGATGTCGCAAGAGGCGACTTAGGAAACAGTCAAACAAAGCTCATAAACATCAATGAGACCTCTCCAACCCGTCTGGCCAGCGCAGCGAGGAGAGCGTAGGCCAAATCCTCTGTTTGCTCTGGACAAGTATGACTCCAGTAGTACAGAGAGGGCCATGCTCCTGCAGTGGAGACTTAAAAGACCTGATGATGATGATGTAGTGTAAAAAGAAGGATTCATATTCATTTCTTTCAGCGTGGAATGCAAATATTTTTAGCTAAAAACATTTTGAGTATTCGGGCGTTAAATATATTTCAATATAATCAATTAAATATGTACTTAGCAGGATTCCCTTAACTGCTCTGTAGCGCAGGAATTCGCAGAGCACTCGTCAGTCATACTTCTTTTACTTTTCATCGCTTCCAATGGCCTAGCCCTGCTCATCCAAGGCCAAAATCTCGTACCAGGGCTGTAAGACCTCCTGCCAAATGAGCACAGGCTAGCCATTGTTTCCGCCAAATGTCCTCCACAGTAATATCTGTTAGATTCTTGTGATTTTGTCGTAATAAAAATAACTGTTAGTAATATAACTACAAATACGATTCGAAGCTTCATGATTCAGCTGGGTAGAAAGCTGACTCAAACCAAAAAGGTGAGTAATGTTGTTCGGTTATTTCTCGATGTTATCCAGATAGAACTTTGTTAATGAATGTGTTGGGAGAAGGGATGTGCCACGTTTTATAGGGGTATAATTAATTCATATTTGCTACGCATGCTGTTGAAATTTCCACGTGTATTGTCAACTGATAGTGACATTTAAACAGGTGAATAAACAAAGATGCGCGAATATTTGCATTAGTTTTGACGTGATAATGTCTTATAAATCGATGAACGACGGTTGCAAGCACGAAAAAGTGTCATGTTCGTGTGCAAGCGAGAGCGCTGAACAAGTGATAGAGAGGCATGATCGGCCTGACCGACTTTACAGACAAACATTGTATTATGAATACTTATTTATGTTATTACTAGCTGTTGCCCGCGGCTCCGCTCGCGTTAATGTCGTTCCCTTGGGAACAGTAGAAATGATAAAAATTCCATACAAACCCCTGTCCCTTTGCTTTTTCCCCTTAAGGGGGAATTTAATACATTTCACCTGCATAGATCTTTAGCCCTTAAGGAGGGGATTTTGCCCATTTGACCTACTGTTCACCTAAACAGATCTTTTTTAATTTTAATTGAGAACTCCCGTACCTACTTTCAAACTTCTAAGTCCAGAAATGAGAAAATTCCATAAAACTTCAAACCCTTTGATTTTCTAAAAATCCTTTCTTAGTGCTCATTTACATCATAAAAAGAATCCCTGTGCCAAATTTCAAGTTTATGCGCACAGTAGTTTCTGCTGTGCGTTAATATATAAGTCAGGTTTGCCTTTGGCCCGCGGCTCCGCCCGCGTAAGTGTCGATTTCTCAGGAACAGTAGAATTACCCGGAATACATTAGTTTATGACTTTCAATGAAACACCTTAATATTGAGTTTCAATTGAATAACTTCAAAATCGGAAAGTTTCATACTAACTTTGCATCCCCGTTATATCCCCTTAAGGGATGATTTTTGAGAAAAATATTTTACTCGTGTTTCATGCCTTTTAGTAAAGAACCTTCATGCTGAATTTCATTCGACTAACTTCAAAAATAGCAAAGTTTCATGCTTACTTTGCACCCCTATTTTACCCCCTTAAGGGATGATTTTTGAGTAAAATATTTTACTCGTGTTTCATACCTTTCAGTAAAGAACCTTCATGCTGAATTTCATTCGAATAACTTCAAAAACAACAAAGTTTTATACTAACTTTGCAACCCGTTTTTCCCCCTAAGGAGATGAATTTCCAAAAATCCTTTCTTAGTGCTCCCCTACGTTATAAAAGGAACCCCTGTGCAAAATTTCAAGTTCCTAACCCTTATAGTTTAGGCCCTGCGTTGATATGTCAGTCAGTCAGTCAGCTTCACCTTTTTTTTTTAGTATGGATCACTATGGATAGTATGGATAGGTAAAATGCTGTCGTATAATGATGATGAATTGACTTTGGATTTTAATTTTCTTATGTCACTTATTATTTTATTTTATTTTTGCTATATGTTTGCAGGCAAACTCATGCCTTGAGTTCATTTAAATGACGATAACTTTTTTTTTAATGAACCGATTTTGATGAAACAAACTTTAAATGTTAAACTGAGTTAAAACAAAGCAATTGGTGAAAGTTTGAAGTAAATCGGTTCAGTATTTTCGGAGATAATCGTGATCATACATACAGACAGACAGACAGGCAGACAGACAGACAGACAGACAAGAAATTCCAAAAATTTTTTTTTGCTTTCTATTATTCTTTTTAAGTGTCCCTCTATCCATTTCAGTCAAAAATTCGAAATGTACAGACAAATTAATTTTACTGTTTTATTATATGTATTATATGTATAGTGATAGATTAAGCCGTGTGGTATCCGGCAGAGTAGAATAGGACCACTCCAAATCTTCCCGTGGATGTCGTAGAAGGCGACTTAGGAAATACAAGCTAAACAAAGCTTATAAACATCTAAGAGACCTCTCCAACCCGTCTGGCCAGCGTGGAGAGTGTAGGCCAAGTCCTCTGGCTGCTCTGGCCAAGTATGGCCCTAGTAGTGCAGAGAAGGTCGTGCTCCTGTAGTGGAGACTAAAAAGGACCTGATAATGATGATGATGATGATTTATGTTATGGTATGGTTATATTGGGGTTTTGAAAGTACAGGTGTTTGGGTGGTAAATTATGTTTATATACAGGGTGAAATTTAATTCATTAGCATGTAACGTTGCTGCATGCCACCTGCATGCTGCACATCTTCCAACCTCATTTCTTTCTCATCCTGTCCACTTTTCATTTCTCATTTTTTTTCAATTTCATTTCATTCCATTTTTAGATCATTTTCTCTCTCGGTCATGGCTCATGCTACGATCATCTCTCGGACTGTTTACTTGGTTCCTACGGTCTCTGATCTGTAATACATTATTACATTTATTAGAAGTTAAGCTGTGACAAATAAATTTAATCTATTGTGTCGAGTCTTCTGTTTTACTTCCTTTTATGTAACTCGACTAGAGTGCAGGGACAGGTCAAGGTCCCACAAGCATACGTTTAAGGAGGGACTCAGACCACGAATCTGAACAACTTTCACTATGGGACCAACTCCGAAATTGCAAAAAAATCAGCTGTTCCATAGATTTTGGCCACGTAAATATTCCACTTTTGTATAAATAAATAATAAATAAATATATACGGACAAATCACACAGATTGAGCTAGCCGCAAAGTAAGTTCGAGACTTGTGTTATGGGATACTAACTCAACGATACTATATTTTATAACAAATACATATATAGATACACATCCAAGACCCAGGCCAATCTGAAAAATATCATTTTCCATCTTGACCTGGCCGGAGATTGAACCCGGTCACTCCGTGTCGCAGGCAGGCGTGTTGACCGCTGCGCCACGGATCTAATGTATGAAAAAGCAGATATATTTTTTTACGATGCTATACAGGATAGCAATAGAGACGCACGATCGGCGTAAGCGTTCGTCTTGTGACGCATTAATTTATCTTCCTCCGTTATCACGTAAAATTATCGTCCGAAAACCGACTTTGTAGACAACCATCCTCCTTTTCCTCCTCCTCCTCCTACTC
The DNA here is from genome assembly GCA_947532085.1 of Elegia similella. NCBI lineage: Eukaryota > Metazoa > Arthropoda > Insecta > Lepidoptera > Pyralidae > Elegia > Elegia similella. The sequence goes on from OX383939.1 coordinate 3,961,216, forward strand.
CTCCTTAATGTTCATAACTGAATATAACATGACCAAGTAAAATGCTCCGATTACTGGTGACCGCCCGGCGGTCCCGGGGGACTTGCACCCAGGATAGGCCTTTCTGGCAACGTAGCTTTCGGCCCATAAGGCAAAATATGAGAGTTGCTGCTGTCCAAAGGCTTTTGCCATTGTTTCTCAGATTGGCCCTTCAGGCTTGCATGCACGTATACGCGGCCCTCAAAACGCCCGGTGAAGTAGCGAAAGCTCACTTCGAGCTAGCTACATAGTAAACTCAAAAAAAAAACGACTAAAATGCAACCAAATCATTAATTGACCAAGTAAATAAAACGCGAAATGTTAATATGCTAAAGATTACTTTGGGAAATGAAACAAGTGCGGTGAGGTTTATGGAAAGTTAAATTTGATGAAAATTATTTTGCCAAACGGCAGGATACCATTAGAAGTTATGATGGAATAACAAGCTCAGGTAACATATTGTCATACACATACAAATCCCGTAAAGACGAACCTCTTTTTATTGCAGTCATTAAAAATGTTACACTTGCAAATTACTTAGCAGTAATAATAACTCCCAGCCTCCCAGATAAAGCCCACGCAGGGAGTGAACAACCTAGTAATTTGCAATGACGAATGCGCTTTCTATTCTAATGAAAGGTTAAATGTCCATACGTCAGTCGCATAACCAGACGTGTCAAATCATATTATGCACCAATTATGAACCTTAAAATACTCTGTATACTAATGAGACTATTTTCAGTATAAATTCTAGACCGATGTTTACTTTCCACTCATTCATTAGGAGAATCTCAAGAAAACTGGCCGCAAAATGAAGTTGCTTGTAGTTTTCTTGGTTACCTTCGTTGCTATGATGTCGACTAAGGCAGGGAATTCCCAAGCTCAGTTCTACTGTGGCAGCCGTCTTTCGGATGCGTTGGAGTATCTTTGTCCGGAGGAAAGCAAGAGATACGCAGAGGAAAGCAAGAGATCCTACGGATGGCCGTGGCTACCGAAAACCAGGGCGATGTCAGTGAGGAAGCGAAATAATCCGGGGGTGGCTTCGGAGTGCTGCGACAAATCTTGTGTTTTGTCAGAACTATTAAGCTACTGTCCGTAGTTAGATATATTATAAGCTGATTTATAAGCTGATGCTATAGATGAACTCCTTTTTATTATATAAAATATGAAACATTAAATATTTTTACATAGACATGTCTTGAATAAACCTGTAACATTTCGCATTTTGGTCTTTTATTGGGTTCCTTTCTTATATTGACTATATTGCTAATTAGACTATTTTGCTACTAAGCCGTGTGGTTTCCAGCAGAGTAGAATAGGACCACTCCTAGTCTTCCTACGGAGATCGTAAGAGGAACAAAGCTCATAAACATCAATGAGACCACTCCAACCCGTCTGGCCCGCGAGGAGAGTGTAGGCCAAATCCTCTGTCTGCTCTGGCCAAGTATGGCCCCGGTTTTGCAGAGAGGGTCACGCTCCTGCAGTGGAAACTAAAAAGACCTGATGATGATGATAATGCATAGAACGTTAGATCTTTGACTTCATTCTTTCTCTCCTGAGAGGTAATTTGGTAGTCGATCAAGTAAACTCAAAACCCCGTAGTTCGGCGGTGACGGCTTGGGCTCATTAATATAATTAAAGCTGTATACGCCACGAGTTTCCAATAAAATTACTAGTATACAGAAAACTTTCAATTTTCATACATGAATCCAAAAGTTCTAGAGTATTCGAGAAATTGTCTATAACAGGGGCTAAATATGGAAGAGAAACGGAAAATGTATATAGGCGAGACAAATAAAAACCGGCCAAGTGCGAGTCGGACTCCGTTTTTTTATAAAAACAGCAAAAAAAACATGTCATGTTCAAAATTCAAAACGTTTATTCAATATAGGTTTCTTTGAACACTTATTAATTGTCATATTTCACTTCTCAACAATTGTTGACGTCAAAAATTTACATATGGCTAAGTTTAACGCCGCTTCCAAAGCGGAGTGCAGAAGAAGCGGCAACAAACTGCACAGCGCATTTTCTCCAAGGACGACAACTCACAATTTATGAAAATCTTAGAAATTAAGTATGTGGACTGAGTATACATTGGTATATTTAATGTCATGTTCGAATTGAATTTAAAAAATAATGTCATATTATTGAAATTAATAACACCGAAATAAAAAAAAAATGTCAAATTATGTACCTACTAAAATAAAAATAAAAAAGTCATCTTTAAAAATAACACATACAGAATGTACCACACATTATAGTCATATAAATACAGAATTACGAGGCGTCCGCGCCAAGCTCAAGCCAAACATTCTTATCATTAATAAAATCTTCGGTCCTATAATATGCCTTTTTACAAAGTAATTGTTTTACATAACTTTTGAATATTCTATCAGGCATATCAAGGACCGATTTTGGCAATTTGTTGTAGTAGCGTATACAGTTTCCCATGAACGACTCGCTAACTCTGCTTAGCCGATATCGCGGAAGAAATAATTTGTGATTGTTACGCAAGGGTCTATTTATTAAATCACTAACTTTTTTGAACGACAAAATATTTTTCCTTGCATACATTATATTCTCGAATATATACTGTGAAGCTACAGTTAAGATATTAATTTCTTTAAACAACTGTCTGAGTGAGTCCCTCGCGCCCAGGCCGTAGATGGCACGAATTGCTCTTTTTTGCAGAATAAAGATAGTCTGGATGTCGGCTGCATCGCCCCACAGAAGTAATCCGTACGACATTAAACAATGAAAATAACTAAAGTATACAAGCCTAGCAGTGGACTCATCTGTCAGTTGTCTAATCCTTCTAACAGCGTATGCTGCGGAACTAAGCCTATTAGAAAGTTTAGAAATATGGGCACCCCATTGTAGTTTTGAGTCGATTGTGATCCCTAGGAAAGTAGTATCATTGACGAAACCTAGTTTTTGACCATCTATTAAAATGTCAACATCGGTCTGCCTCACGTTCGGGAGAGTAAATTTAACGCATTGGGTCTTTTGGGCATTTAGCAATAGGTTGTTGGCTGAAAACCAGTTTGAAATTTTTGCTAATATGCTATTTACCGCGGTAACGTCATCACTTTGACCGTCCATCTTGAATATGAGAGACGTGTCATCGGCAAACAGCACTATGCCCGCTTCATTTTCAACCATATAGGGCAGGTCATTGACGTACGCTAGGAAAAGAAACGGGCCTAAGATTGAGCCTTGAGGCACGCCAATTTTTGAATTAGTACCATTTGATTTGACACCGTTAATATCTACTGTCTGAAGCCTATTTGTCAAGTACGATTCTATTAATTCTAATGACTTATTTTCAAACCCGTATTGTCGAAGTTTGAGCAAAAGTGTTTGATGATCAACGCAATCAAATGCTTTAGAGAGATCACAAAACACTCCAATGGCATCCTGTGAATCCTCCCAAGCGTTGTAAATATGAGTAATCAGAGCGACTCCCGCATCGGTGGTCGATTTTCCACCAGTAAAGCCAAATTGTTGGTTATGGAAAAGGTTGTTAGTCTTAAAATAGAATTGCATCTGGTTCAGCATTATCTTTTCAAACACCTTGCTCAAAACCGGTAAGATAGAAATAGGCCTATAATTACCAGGGTCTGATTTTTCTCCTTTTTTAATAGTGGTATTAACTTACTACACTTCATTAAATTAGGAAATATGCCTCCATCAATGCATTCATTAAATATATAAGCTAAATCAGCAGCAATAATATTTATAATGTGACTCACTACACTAACAGACATACCCCAGTGGTCCTCCGATTTTTTAAAGTTTAGCTGTTTAAAGGCATCAATAATGTCACTGGATTAATATGATTATATTTAAATTTAGAATTACAAGGAGGAATATTATTTTTTTGTAAGTCCTCGGCACGATTTAGACTAGAGTTAATGTTTGACGTTAGAACTAAAGGAATGTTTGTAAAAAAATCCTCAAATGTATTTACGATTTCTTTAGTTGTGGTATAAGTTTTGTCTCCGCATTTAATTTGAGTAATGTTGTGTCTAGGTTTAATTTTACCAGTTGTATGGGAGCCCCCTTTAATATTAATTTTATTTTTATTTATTTTTAAAGTGGATATATAACTAAATATTATGTGAGTATTTCAATCTTTAACCTGTTGCCGTCATCATAATCGGGTAAAAAAATAACGTTTGTTGTATGAGAGCCCTCTTAAATATTTATTTTATTCAATTATTTAGTACTGTCTAATTATCACGGTTCATGAGATACCTGAAGACAGACGGACAGACAGACAGACAGATGGACACAGGAGCTAAATTAATAGGGTCCCGTTTTTACCCTTTGGGTACAGAACCCTAAAAAACAGCGGGTTGCACTCCGGGAGTCCCGGCAGAAGTGAAAACTCCGCACAGTAGAAAGAGAGGGGGATATTACTTCCTCTCCTCTTGTCTTACAAATTATCGACCAGGTGACGAGTCCTAATGCAAATTTTAATTTTTTTACCCCTCCTAAAAAGTGCACTACGCCGCTAAAGAAGTTTTTCAATCAAAAAAAGGTAATAAAGATAAAGCGCATCAAAGTTCAGAAGTGGGAGCTCATGACGCAACAGGCCGGTAAAAAGTGTACCGTCAGTGACATACGAGTAACGCGGAACTTTAAAACGGGCTATATCTTTATCAATTTTTGTTTGATTCACAAAAGAAAAAATACGTGTCCAATATTTTTTAATAATCTACCGGACGGACTAATTATTTTAAAAAAGTATTTTTTTGTACACATGCCCACTGTCTATACTGTGTTAACTGTCTTCGAAATTGTGAGCTCCGAATAACAAGTTTATATATTTTTTATAAATAAAAATAAAAAAATAAATATATACGGACAAATCACACAGATTGAGCTAGCCCCAAAGTAAGTTCAAGACTTGTGTTATGGGATACTAACTCAACGATACTATATTTTATAACAAATACATATATAGATAAACATCCAAGACCCAGGCCAATCTGAAAAAGATCGTTTTCCATCTTGACCTGGCCGGGGATCGAACCCGGTCACTCCGTGTCGCAGGCAGGCGTGTTGACCGCTGCGCCACGGAGCTAGTCTTTATAACTAAATAGTAGTTATAAAACTATGCCTATCTTAAACCAACCGTTAAGAATCTGACATAACAAACGCATAATTACTAAATACTTAGTTCCTCATCCCAGAGACAGGTATAAGTGCCTCCTCAGTGAATGCTTTTAAAAACAGACTAGACAGTCATTTAAAACAAGTGCAGTGATAAACACGCAGGAGCACCTAGTGCTGCTATTGTATCAATATATAATAATAATATCCTTGACTAGGCCCACGAGGTGACTGCTACGTGGGATGTGAATTCAACGATCATTGTCCCAATAGTTGTATCTACAAACGGCCTTATAGCGAAAAGTCTCGACCAAAACCTTAAGAGACTCTCGCTGGATAGCTGAATCAAGGGCCAGATACAGAAGGCAGCACTCCTTGACACGTCACGCATAGTCAGGAGGTTTCTTTCTCTGCAGCCTTAACCGCCGGTAGCTTGAGCTTTGCCCCGCTGCTGACGGCACTCTAGGTTTAGGTTTCTATAATGTTTTTATATTTAGTATTATATTTTAATTTTATAGGAATATTGTATAGACCTATACAAAAGAATTAAAGTAAATAAAGAGAATATAATATTAATCAAAACAAATTCTCTAAACATCTCGTATATTTTTAGCCACACGTGCCAGTAAACTTGAATGAACTAAATGACATGTTCGCGCATCAGGACGACGTGTCTAGACGAAAATATAATTAGATAATGGCGGGTCCGTAAACATAATCCAGTAGACGCCTCTGCGGCGCTGACAGCCGGGTTATATCCAGTGCTCATTAGAATAATTAAAGGTGGGTGTTCATTAAACAAACTGCGCAATGTATGGTCAATGTTGCACGCGTTTTTTTTTTTTAATATGAAATCAAACCTTGTCTAAAAAAAAATAATGCCCATCGCCACCTATTTTTATACCACCTTCCGAGGAGCTTCCCCCAGGCCACCATTTACCATGGCACAACTGGAAGAGTTTGAATAGATTCAGAATAAATACAGGGTCGTGCTCCTGTAGTGGAGACTAAAAAGGACCTAATGATGATGATGATGATGATGAAGTACAGGTAAAACGGTCGAAAGGAAATCTGGTGAAATAGGGCTTTTCGGTCGATACTAATGGTCAGTTATGCCAATGTGGAGACACTCAAACAATGAGCCACCTGCACTATAAGTGATCTGATGGCTGCTAATGCAAGCGCCATACAGGGATACAGGGTACGGTGTTGGCAGGATATAATTTAATATTACGATTTTACGGTTTGCCAGCGATTCGAAAAGAAGAAGCTGCTACTCAGACGTCGATTTTCTGTGAGAGTGTGGTACTTCCCCTACAACAATTAGCATATAAAAAACGGCAATTTTTCATGAAAATTTACCAATTTATTGGTTTCCAAAGATAACAAGCCATCTGAAAAAGACACTTCCATATGTCCTTATCCTAATCCTAACTTTGTTTGTTTGTTTGTTACGCTTTCACGACGTAACTACGGAACCGATCATCATGAAATTTTGCATTGTTCTCTGGAGTACGGAGAAGGACATAGGCTACCTTTTATCCCGGAAAATTCTATTCCCGAGGAATCGACATTGACGCGGGCGGAGCCGCGAGCGAAAGCTAGTAAGATCTATACAATTTTCACAGAATAATGTAATCAACTTCACGAAACATTGCATTGCGCTATGTAAAGCAGGTATTACCAATGAATAAAAAGGCAATCGGACTAGCTGCCACTTGGCGACTTGTAATAGAGCCTTCAAATAAATTAGTGGACCCCTGGGGTCCCGGCCGGACGTAATTCATAAGAGGCAGCGGGATATTTATGACCACGTTCAAGTAATTTATTGTATTTACATGAATTCACTCTCCTAAAGTTCGATCAAAATGATTTAATATAAGAAGATAAATAATAGTGTAATGTAAATAGCCATGTAACATCCTCGTCTTCATCGTCACTTACCATCAGGTGAGATGGGAGACAAATGCCTACTTCAATACTTAAGAAAAAAAATATAAAATTGAGACTACCCATACAAAGTCGGAGATTAGCTGAGCGAATTTCTATTGGATTTTTATTTTTCCTATTTGTTTTTTAGCTTTTTTTCTTTTGATTCTGTATTCCATCAAGGATTCTTATTCTAGTATTTTAACATAGCTTAGTGTTTTAAAATTACATGGAATATATGTGTATTTATTTTATTATCACTGCACACTAGTGTATTTAACACTGATGTGTGACATAGAGAATAAATAAATGAATCAATGGTAATGGCAAATTACTCCTTCCTGCCTAGAATAATTATTGTGTGCGCTTCTTACGATACAAAAACACCACAAGCTTCTAGGACCTAGAGTCCTGGTCCTGGTCATATGCACCTTTGGATACTTCAGAAACCTTGTCTAAAAAACAAAATGGCTTTTCTTAAAAAATATACTTATCTAACGGAGGGACCGTTAGATAATCAAAAAAATTTAGACATGTATTTTTTTTTTGTCAATCGAACAAAAAATGATAAAGGTATAAGCTCGTTAAAGTTCCGTGTGACGTCATATTTGCTACACTTTTTAACAAACTTTGACGTCACAAGCCCACACTCACGAACTTTGACGCGCTTTATCTTCTTATTTTTATTGTTTAATTGGCAAAAGAAAAAATACTTACGTGTCTATTTTTTGATCATCACTGACGTACAAAATTATATATTATTGTACATGCCTATAACTGTCCGCATTCAGTTCATGATTTGCACCACGTCATCAACTTTGTTCGACGTTGGGAAATTATAGTAACACTTTTGTCTTTTATGCTGACAGCATTTATTTACGATGTGTTTTTAATAATTGTGTTGTCGAAAACAGGCTGTTTGTGCATATTTTATATGGACAAGTCGACGTTGTTAATGTAACTATGTTGCCTCAGGGCGCCATATTTTTATGACTGTGCGAATGACGTTCTTCTATTTTACAAGCGTATATTAAGTTTCACCTGTCCCGAAGTTTCTAATCAAATCTTACAAGTTAAATTTGATGCACTTCCCGGTTCGATTGAGCTGAACTTTTGCATGCAATATTCGGTGCTGTACTTCAACTATGAATTCGTGCTGGTTGCTGTTGAGACAGCCGGCCCGTGGTACCCGGAAGCCAAGGACTTTATTTAGGAGATCGGACGTCGCTTAAGGGACCGTGGGTATGACTACCGCTCTGGGTGGTTCCTGGTTCAAAGGATATCCATAGCTATCCAAAGGGGAAACGCAGCTAGTATTATGGGTACCTTTGAGCCAGGCACAATTCAGGGTGGCATTTTTATTTAATTTTATTTTGTGCATGCATTTGTAAATCGGATAATACAATATTATGGAATCGTTGCGCTGGTCTGATGAAGGAGTCGAACGGTGGCCATAGATCGTGTTTGGGCTCACCTGATTTGTCTTAGAAAGCACTTTACAGTATGGATTCATTTACAGTAAAAGCGTCACAAAAATGAAATTTTTCAAAAAAAAATGTTAGTTAATCATTTCGTGTAGGTGTCACGGTCAATCGTCTATGCACACCCTGGTGTCAGAGTTCGGAACCGCCTCTCGGTCTCTGATGTAGTTCCTTTAACGACTACGAGATGGCAGCCGGGACCAACAGCTTAACGTGCCTTTCGAAGCACGGAATCATCTTTATTGTCAGACAATCAGGTGACTCAAGCCTGCAATGTCCTAACCAAACTAGAAACAACTAAACAAATTATGCTTCCTGTGGGAATCCAACCCACAATCCCCGGGTCTACAGGCAAACGCCTTAACCACTGGACCACGGAGGCTGTTAGTTAATCAAAGTACGGATCCCTGATTGTGTGCGGTCGGTTTTATTTATATTTTTACTCATCACATTACTATTACAAAATAAGGCAAGAATTTTCATTGACTTCAAAAGCAATGTTTATGTCGTCGAGCCTGAGGGCATTTTCAAGAAAATGTTCCAACATTTTTATATTCTTATAAGGAATATTTTTCTGAGATGTCTGTGAATTCAATTTAAAGTGTAACATTGTTTCAATTTCTATACAATATTCATTTCATTTCATTTTACAATATTCTGACACCAGAATGTGCATGGTCGATTGACCGTGACACCTACTCGAACTGATGATGATTTCATTTCAAGCTTTTAACTGTCCCACTGTTGGGCAAAGTCCTCCTTCCATTTCTTCCATTCTGTTCGGTCTTCGGTTAAATTATTCCAGTTCTTTTGGAATTAATTGACTTCGTCTCGCCATCGCATTCTCTCTCACCAGGTCTTCTTTTCTAAGTTGGGACCCAGCAAGTGGTGGTCTTTGCCCAGGAGTCGTTCGGTCGACGTTGTACGTGTCCAGCCCAGTCCATCTTCAGCTGAGCAGCCTTCAGAGCTACATCCGCGATTCCAGTTCGAGAGCGCAGTTCGGTGTTACGGATTTTGTCCATTAAGGCCCGCCATATGCCAGGCGGCGTGGCGATACAAACGCGGATGGTCTAAACGCGTTAGCTACTTTGGATATTTTCGTTTTTTAGGAATATTCAAGGGTTATTCGAAAAAGAAAAACATATAATGGCTGTCTTATCTGTAATGCAATAATAATCAAAAGTTTCAAGGTTAATTTTAATGTATTTGGTGAATAATACTATATACCGAGTAAATTAGACGTGATTTGGAGGCAACTTTGCAATTTTTTTCTATCGAGAAAATTTAACGCAATCGTATTTTTGAGTCATATAGTTACCAGAGTTAGTCCTGAACTTTGCTGCATTTTTATTTCAACTTGAGTATTTAATTATTATTGATATAACAGTCAACCATGCAAAGCAGTGTGAGGTAGTACGGGCCCTTAACTTGACACCCAGTATGCTAAACAATGTTATATAAGAAAACCATATCCGATCCTTGAAAGGCTGATTCAGCGCGCCGATATGAACAACTTTTTCTATGGGACCAATGCTGGGAACTCAAAGTTTTTGACGTTCCCATACAAATTGATTGGGCGGCCTAAAATGTTTGTTAGGCAATGTCTATTTTTTGAGTTTCCAGTTTGTTTCTAGTTGATCCCATAGAAAAAGTTCAACCTATAATATTGAACAGTTTTACTGTAGTTAAAATATTCACAGAATATTGAGTTATATTATTCAAATATAAAATAAATTAATATTTAAGGGGACTCCCATACAACAGATATAAATAAATAAATATATACGGACAAATAACACAGATTGAGCTAGCCCCAAGGTAAGTTCGAGACTTGTGTTATGGGATACTGACTCAATGATACTATATTTTATAACATATACATATATAGATAAACATCCAAGACCCAGGCCAATCTGAAAAAGATCATTTTCCATCTTGACCTGGCCGGGGAACGAACCCGGGCACTCCGTGTCGCAGGCTGGCGTGTTAACCACTGCGCCACGGAGCTGTCGAGATATGATTATTTGCCGTTTTTATAGATGGTACGGAACCCTTCGTGCACGACTCCGACGCGAACTTGGCCGGTATTTAATATTATAGAATAGGTTATAGTTTCATTTCTATAAACTTCAAATTCAGTTTGCACTTTCTCCATATTTACAGAAACAAAATAAACTTTTACTTACATTATTATATTTTTAGAACTTAACATTCATAATCGAAGTAAATATGTTTCGTTGGTTTACCATAAGCACGAACTTATTACATTAAATCCCCACTTAATCTTATATCACCTTAACGAGTTTACAATAAAGCAGTACCAATATGAAGGTAATTCATCCCAAGGTCTCGATTAGTGTTGTTGCAATTCGAGTCAAACAATGTAGACTCTACATTGTTTGACTTGAATCATCAGCATCATCATTCCAGCCGCAAGAAGTCCACTGCTGGAAAAGCCTTTCCCAAGGATTCTTCGTTCCATGGGAGGTTATTGCCATACTCACTGCGATTGGCAGGCGGGTTGGCGAGCTCAGTTTCTTTGTTTTTTTTTTTACTTCCGACGCTACTGCCCTTTGGAAGCATTTTAAGCTGGAATAGGATAGGAATTTATAAGATCTGGGAAGGATATGAAAGGATTGGGATACTACTCACTCAAATGAAAGGGTGGAAAAGCAAGAAGCAGCTCGGGAGCCCGGGCGCGCTTACCCGATACCATACTTGCAACCACCGGACAGGCAGTTGAGGATGACATCCCTGACCATGACACCTATGACTCGAATACGCGACTCTAATAAAAACATTCATACTATACTTGTCTTATGAAGATAGGGAACTCGGCAACCGAATGTTTCTCGAGTTATCGAGTTAAGTTCTGCATGTACTTGATTCTTTTATTTTGAACTCGGGTTCTCTCGGGGCTTATTACAGAGTATGCTTATTACACTGAAACTGAAATTAAATACTACCCAGTAAAAAATAACACTAAGTGATTAAAATTTGTGTTCGATTTAGAACAAGATTTTGTATAATGTTTTTACACACACATAGGAAATTAAGCTCAGAGTTGACAGATGCCTTGTTACAAGATATGTATTTCCAAGATGACATGTATGAGAAAATGGAGGAATTGTACATTGATTATAAATCCAATCTTTTAGAACTGCTTGATTCTTTTAAATGTTCATTCCCTACAATGCAAGAAATACAGTCAACTACAAAAATTTCAAAAAATGAATATAATGTTAAATTGCCAAAAATTACTATACCAACGTTTTCTGGTTTATTCTCTGAATGGTGTTCTTTTAAGGAATTATTTGTATCTTTGATCCATTCTAACCCTTCAATAGATGATGTGCAAAAAATGCATTATTTGAAGAGCCACCTCTCCGGTGAGGCGGAACAGCTTCTACGACAATTTCCGATCACAGCTGCATCTTATCAAGAGTCGTGGTCTCTTTTGAATAAGAGATACAACAATAAAAGGTATTTGGCTAATTGTTTATTAAAGAGGTTCATGGATCAGAATACAATTACAACTGAGTCATGCAGTGCGTTAAAAAATATGTTAGATATTACTAATGATACCTTGAATGGGTTAATAAATTTGGATGTTAAGGTTGATTCCTGGGATATACTTATAATTTACATTATTTGCGCAAAGCTAAAAACATTATACAAAATGGTTATTATTATATAGTATTATTTATTTTATTGTTCTTGGGCCGTGCACGTCCGACTCCGGGTGTTTTAGATCACCGAGTCCTAGAAAATAATTCGAGCTATGAATTTAGATTTGCGGACTCGAGTCTATCACAACACTAGTCCCTATACTATCTATCTGTAGTTTTCTGTAATTATTTTAACATAAAGAGACTCACGATGTATCTTACATAACTTATTACGACGTAAGTATCTAATAATACAACTCACTTCAACTTTCAACTTTATCCTATTATTTTTAGAGCATATTTTGCGATGTCTTGATATAATTATGGTTTGATAATAATTAGGCGAATAGACAATTGTATAGCAATTGTTATTGTTCCTAATTACTTATTGAGTGAGCACGACTGTATACTTATTGAGTATGTTGAGGCAACGAGATATTAATTCAACTAAGGTTATTATAACTCTTCGTTTGTTTAAAAAATATTTAAAACTTAGTATAATTACACAATGAATAAAATTAGAGCCTTGTTTTCAGAGTCATGTATATAAATCATCTTAATTAATTATTTCAGTCGTAACGTAAGAAATTCACTGCTGAACAGAAGCCTCTCCCAAGGTTTATTTTATAAGACTTAAACACCAATATTGTATTAACCCACTGGGCTATCAAGCTCTATTCATTATCTTATATTAAATTTGCATTATGTTAGATATTTTTATAAAAAGCGACATAACCTATCACTATTTCGGATTCTCGTTTACCATCTTTAAGCTATTGTGAAACTTGACCTTTGGTCTCGTGATCTTTGACCCTGTTTCTACCATAAGGGATACAGACGATACGATATCTTTATTAAAATAAGTTTTATGTCATAAAGCACTTAACATTTATTAATATACTAGTTGTTGCCCTCGGCTCCGCCCACGTTAATGTAGATTGTAGATCCTTCGGGAATAGTATTTTTTCCGGAACCCCTTCCCGCAAACTACCTCCATATCAAATTTCATCGCCATCAGTTCAGTAGTTACAACGTGAAAGCGTAACAAACAAATAAACACACTTTCGCATTTATAATATTAGAGTAAGGATTCATAAGTACTACGTGTACATATAATGTCACAGTACTACATGTAAATAGTCGTAGTTTTGACAGGACCATTTCAAAGCTCGTTAAAATATTATCAAAAATAACTCCTCCAAACAAACTGGTACATGTACATTGTTATTTCAGTTGACGTTAGTTTCGTGTCACTCGTCAACCGTACAAACACACATTTTTTCCCCGCATGTCGTCACCTCCAGTCGGCGACACAATTTTACACAAAGCAACAATCTGAAATAAATCGTTCTTTGTATTTTCGTAGACATAACAACTTGTACATGTTTATGCGTTTAAACAAACAGACAGATTGGTCAGTTGCTGAATGTCTTGTGGTATATTATAATAACCTACATGTGTATTATATACACTACAAATGTGTACTACATGTGTACAATGTATACTCAGTCCACATACTAAGTTTTTAAGATAAACTATAGACAGCTTTCGTGGTCCAGTGGTTAAGGCGTTTGCCGGTTGACCCGGGGGTCGTGGGTTCGATTCCCACCGGAAGCATACTTTGTTTAGTTGTTTCCAGTTTGGTTAGGACATTGCAGGCTTGAATCACCTGATTGTCTGATAATAAAGATGATTCCGTGCTTTGGAAGGCACGTAAAGCCGTTGGTCCCGGCTGTCATCTGGTAGTCGTTAAAGGAACCACGTCAGAGGCCGAGAGGCGGTTCCGAAGAACTCTGACACTAGGGTGTACATGGTCTATTGACCGTGACACCTACTCAAAATGATGATGAAGATAAACTAAAATTGTAAGTTAACGTCGATTGGAGAAAATGCGCCGTGCAATTTGTTGCCGCTTCTTCTGCACTCGGCTTTGGAAGCGGCACTAAACTTAGCCATAATTAAAATACAGACGTCAACAATTTTCAGTTGAAAATAAATGACAATGAAGAAGTGTGCAACTGACCTAAATTAAAAAAAATAAAAAGTTTTTGAATTGAATTGAATATTGAACGTAAATCAAAATTTATATAATAAAAAGTGATTTCTGTAAGCTGTCGAACTCGCGAGTCTTTACACTAGTGATGTAACAGAACTTTGGTTTGTATCCGCATCCGCGGAAAATCTGTATGCCTTTTCACTTTCGTTTCCGTTTCAGGTTTCGCAATCTTTATAACAGAACTCTAAGGCTGATTACAGAGTCACGCGTTTGATCAGCGCCTGCCACACGCGTGCGATTTTATATACAACCAGCTTTCGCCCGCGGCTCCGTCCGCGTCAATGTCGATCCCTCGGGAACAGTTTCCCGGGATAAAATAAACCTTATGTCCTACTCCGTACCCCAGATAACGTATATGCAAAATTTTATGATGATCGGTTCAGTAGTTACAACGTGAAAACTTTACAAATAAATAAAATAAATAAATAAATATATACGGACAAATCACACAGATTGAGCTAGCCCCAAAGTAAGTTCGAGACTTGTGTTATGGGATACTAACTCAACGATACTATATTTTATAACAAATACATATATAGATAAACATCCAAGACACAGGCCAATCTGAAAAAGATCATTTTCCATCTTGACCTGGCCGGGGATCGAACCCGGTCACTCCGTGTCGCAGGCAGGCGTGTTGACCGCTGCGCCACGGAGCTAGTCAAAAATAAACAAACAAACTCACTTTCGCATTTATAATATTAGTTAGGATAGGATTAGGATATGTAAAAAAACCCTGTCCGATCCTTGAAGGATGATTCTACATTAAATACGTACGAGAGGCCCTGAGGTCGACTCTTAGCGCGGGCAAATATCATCATATTACTTACTTATTTTATACTAGCTTTCGCCCGCGGCTCCGCCCGCGTCAATGTCGATCCCTCGGGAATAGTACTTTTTCCCGGGATAAAAGGTAGCCTATGTTCTTCTCCGTACTCCAGAGAACTTGTATGCAAAATTTCATGATGATCGGTTCAGTAGTTACGGCGTGAAAGCGTAACAAACAAACAAACAAATAAACAAACAAACTCACTTTCGCATTTATAATATTATAAGGATATAAGGATAAGGATAGGTACAGATTGTTTCTGATGTCTTAAATCTGTTGCAACTCATTTGCAATTAGTTGACATTGCATTATCTGACGCAATAGTTACGACAAGGAAAGCTTACTGAACCTACACTAAGTTTTGAAATCCCAATCTTCAACAAAGCTGACATTTAGAAAATCACGATCTAACGCAATTCTATAAGCCATGGGGCTTTATTTTGAACTCTACCACTCGGATGACGTCAAAACTCGATTTATATGTGAAATTATTCTAAATATCACATTTTAGCAAATTATATATTAACATTCTATTGGCATTAAAATATTTTTTAATAAACATTATTCAGTTTTCGCGAAAGAGTCCGGAATGGTCTCCGATCAAATTTAATGGTAGATACACAGTCTCATACAAAATGAAGCCTAAATAATGTCCCCGAGCCAAAACATCATGCATACTTACAAACAACAACAATATACATACTGAAAGTACGTCACAAAATCTTTCTTTTTCACTTTTGACGCGTAGTTTTTGCATCTTTTCACTGTACCTTCGTCATCGCAAGACGTGTGAGTGCTAGCGCGGTTTATTGAAACTGTGAACAAAACAGCTCCGAAACTCGATGAGTGCGCTGTTTTGCCGGTGCCACTTTTCGAGCGCGAATCATGTATCTACCAATATATTTGATCGAAGGGAATAGTACAAACGTAATCGGCAATGAATCGTAGCCCATTTCTTTAATGATTGTTTTTTGACGAACAAATCGTAATTGTAATGAAATTATCAGTAGTAGCGTCATAACTGTCTTATAGATTTGAAGTTTGATTTTATCATTCGAAAAGTATAATGAGTGATACGGAGTTCAAAAATAAAGCCAAATATAATTCGCGTACAAAAGTTCGATATTTCGTATTCGTTGCAGTCCGACTAGTTCAGAAATCGCACACTTGTGCTTTGTCAAGGTATAAATTAACATTATCTCTTCGGATATAGTTATGTGAAGCTTATAACAAAGCTTATGAAACGAGCTTAGCAGTGAAAGTGCAGGCAGTGCAGCATTTATTAGAGAATTGTGGAAAATGTAACCGGGTCATTTGAGCTTATTTTAAAGCTTAGGCTATTATGTTTGGTGCAATTGTTAACACACTCTTTAAGTCATCTTCATTTCGAGTCGATGTTACGGTCAATCGACCATGCACACCCTGGTGTCAGAGTTCTTCGGAACCGCCTCTCGGCCTCTGACGTGGTTCCTTTAACGACTACCACATGGCAGCTGGGACCAACGGGTTAACGTGCCTTCCGAAGCACGGAATCATCTTTATTATCAGACAATTAGGTGGCTAAAGATTTGATTGTTTGTTTGCATTGGATAGGCTCCGAAACTACAATGCCGATTTGAAAAAATATTTCTTCATTTGAATCCTACATTATTCCTTAACATAGTTTATATATACCTACTAGCTGTTGCCCGCAACTTCGTCTGCGGCAATTTTTGTCATTATGATTAATTAGTTTTTTTAATAGTATAGATGAATAATTTTCCCTCGGTTTCAAAACATTTTTTATTGATGCTACGCTGCTATTGGTCGCAGCGAGATGTTTTATCGCCTAAAGCCTTCCTCAATGAATGTATTATCTAACACAAAAATAATTTTCCAATTTGAACCAGTAATTCCTGAGATTAGCGCGTTCAAACAAACATACAAACAAACAAACTCTTCAGATTTATAATATTAGTATAGATTTTTGATGGAATTGCTGATCAACATCACCGGAAGGATTTTGTGCAGAGAAATGCGATCTCTGAGCGGAGAAGTAATCTCACCAGCCTATTGGGCACACTTCCTTCAGGCACATAGAGACCAAGGCTGGACTGAGTTTATTTCGGCGTATTCTTCTCAGCAGTGGTCATTCCGAAACGCTAGTAGTTTTTCGATTTTACAAACATAAATGAAAGAAAAATAAACAACAGAAACATATGACGTTAAAAAAGCGATACATGTATCCTACTTTGAATAAAAATTATTCATTTTCATTTTCCTCGCGACGTTTTGGAGTCCCTTTTTTATTTATACACGCAGATAAGTGTAATCCCTACAATTAAAAATCTGTTGTTGGGTGAGTTTTATGTGCTGCAGACTGTACGCCTTCTTGATATCTTGATGATTACCCCAGGCAGTAACTGAAAACCAGTGCATTGCTCTTCGAGTAATATACGCACTGAGATACTGCCTATTTGTACCACTGCGACACACGAACTGTCACGTACTGTTTTATTATTTTAGTTCTTTTTGTCTGCTTATTTATTGTTTGTGTGTTTCTGAAGGTACAATAAATCGTTTATCTATCGTATCAATCTATATCTATGTTGCTAATATAAGCCGTTGCTAAGTTATTCAATTTCTCCAGACCGATGATTAGATGTCTGGATTTCAAAATATTCGAATAAAATCAACTTATGCAAATTTAGTTTCCATTTCGTCGATCTCAATTACGAAATTCAATCAAAGCTACGATCTTTATTGTTAATACAAAAACACGTCGACGTCTTTAGCAAAGTGGCATCTCTCATTGGGATTACAAAATAAAAATAGTTAATAAGAATACCGACGCGACGATCTCGACGTTTTTCAATGTGGTTGGTCTGAAACTGCATTGGACAGAAACAAGTGGAAGGAAATGGGGGAAACCTTTGCATGTATACGAACCGATGGACCCCTTTAGTTACGAAGTGGACTACTCAGGATGATCACAGGAAGCGTGGTAGACCTAGGAAACGTTGGTGTGATGATATAAAGCAAAGAAATGGTCAAATGTAGCGCAATCGTGTATTTATTTATTATTAATGCAAAACAATGGGAGAAACCTTTGCCCATCAGGGGGATAAAATAGGTAAGTAGAAGATGACATGTTGAATGCAGTTATTCCATGTAAATCCCTGATTTGACATAAGAATTCGCCGAGGACGTGGTCGAGTGGAAAAGGGGGCTGCCACTTCTAGAGGCCTGGAATTGCACAAGTAATTTTACTTAACCTATATCTCCAATCTACAATGAGGGAAACCATTACTTTATGTAAAGCTCTTTTTAATCCTTTTAACCTTTTCCCTTTTTGCCTCGGATTTTCACTTGCTCACCGACCATGCGCAAATCTTGTCCAATAAATTTCGTATTTGAAAAATCCCAAGCACGTCTAAAATGTCATTGTAAACTCTTTCTTAGTAAACTTTCGGTCGAACGGGTTCAATGTGTACCAACAAAGTAAACAATGTGTATCAGCGATTTGTGAAACGAAGTAACGTCTTACAGCATAGATAAAGGAAAAATTGCAAAAATCATACATTTTTTATATCAATAATAATAATAATAAAAATAGTTTTAATAATTTTTAACTTATTATAGTTAATGGTACGGAACCCGTAGAGCGCAAGTCCGAATCGCACTTGGCTGGTCCTTTTCTCCATTTTCAAGAGGCGCTACCGCTAATCCAGAAAGTGTATTTCCATATTATCGTGGCAGCGTAAGCTGTTATGTCAACGAACTGGTCAGAATATACTTCCAATAATTTACAATATTCTCACTCGCAATAAAACCATGGACTAAAGACGAAATGTTTCATGGATTCTTTGCCATATAAAAGAGTCCCCTAAATTGTGCTAGTTATTCTTCTCTACCCTCCATATTCTAGGACTAGAGGCACTGTGGCTGGAATCCAGGAAGAGTGCATTTCCATATTATCGCGGCGGCGGCGTGGGCCGCAGCCCTTGCCCACGCGTGGCCTTGTAGGTGGCTGTAACTCACAGTTTTATGTGCTTTTAGTTAAAGCATAGGAGTATACAAAAAATAGAGTTTAAGCTACATACTAACAGTGACAAGCGATACAAGAAATACTTATATCTCACTTGTTTTTAAAAATTGTAAATTTTTTTAAGCCACCTAAAGAAAGGCAATATAAAGTGTTTTAAATAAATAAAAAAGCATGGCCGCCATAGGAGATTATTAAAGGATTCTAACTAAACTCATACATCTGATTTAGACGAAGGGTTATTGTTAGAATCCATTGTTGAAGACATAGTTTGAGTAGAATATACAACCATAAAACTGAAAAAAATATGTTTTTTTAAAGAAAACTACTCTGATGCGTTCAGTGAAAGGAATGTTTATGACAATTATTAATAGAGAGAGATGATTCCATAGAAAATTAAACTAGTCGTAGTACAAGACTACCCTACGGAGCTTAAACTCTATATTATTTTACTCCGATAAAATTCGTATGAATGCCGCAATGGATTGCATTTTGTGTAATGCACGTTGTACGGAACGAAATGTCTTTGGGCAATAATATTTTATGGTTTAAGTAATTTATTGCCCTTATAAATGAATACGACTGATTGAAGCTTTGAGTCAGCGTTTTGGACTTTGATTGAACTTTTGTGTGAATTTTATGTGCAAATCATACTATACTTACTTACTTCGCTGGCTCAGCGACCCGAAGTGGATCTTGGCCTCCGACATTAAAGTGCGCCATTCCTATTCTGTACCAACTCTGACCAGTCGGATACTTCCAACTCTTTCAGGTCTTTGGCGACTTTATCCTTCCAACGATATCTTGTACGCCCCACTGGACATAAGGTTGACCATGATAGGCTTTCTTTGCGGCTCGATCTTCTCCCATCCTCTCCACATGTCCTAGCCAGCGAAGTCGGGAAGATTTTATTTCTCCAATAATGTTCGACTTAGACACTAGCTCTTCTATTTCCCGATAGTACCTCCGCCTCCATGCCCCATCTTCTCCTTTTGTTGGTCCCAGAATCATCTATACATCATACATATTTACAGAATACAACATATATCTTTAGAAACCGCCGTCACGTTTAAAACTGAGGGAGAAAATAATTGTACTTACTTAATTACTTTTCTTATTCTTCTTTAACATGTCGGTTAATATTGAGGTTAATTCTATATATTCTATAGCATTCAGGAATTTTTAAATTATAAATTTTAACTAAGTAACCTTTTAATACCGAGTAATATATTATGATTTTTAATTGAGTATTATATAAAACTAGCGTCACACTGATACTGACTGAATTTTGCATGTCAACTTTGGCTGAATGTAAAGGACTTTTTTATTGTTATAACACCGTAATCCTACTCATTCATTCTGAAATAAATCATTTCATAGGAAGTAAGGAGCGGCTCAGTTCAGTGACACTAGCGATTTTAATAAAATTATTCAAATAATATTCTATTTATATTTTCTATTTCTAGCCTATACAGTCCCACTGCTGAGCAAAGGTCTCCATTTCATCACTCCAACTATTTCGATCGAGATTCAAGATTTATTCAGAAAATAGGCCGTTTCAGGCACTTTTCACATCAATTTACATTTTAAATAATATTTATAAATTACATTAAAATTATTAATTATTGTTTAAAAGCTACAAACTACTAGCGTGTAAGACGCCAAAAGAAACTCTTTTCAACAGCATTGGCCGCCTACTTGCCAGAGGGCTACTAAAGTCCAGTCTTTTCGATAGGATTGCAGTTTGTCTTCCCATCTCTTTCTTGGCCTTCCACGCTTTCGATTAAGATTTCGTGGGATGCATATTGTGGTCGCTTTGGCCCACAACTCGTCAGGCATGCGGTAGATATGCCCTGCCCTGTTCCACTTAAGGCTGGCGGCCTTTCATCCAGCGTCTATGATCTGAGTATTGGAGCGCAGTATTGTATTTCTTTATTTTATTATATTTCTATTATTATTTTTTATATTTATATAATAATTCGTATTAAAAATAAGAAAAAGAGGGTCATGTTCCTGCAGTGGAGACTAAAAAGACCTGATGATGATGATTAAAAAAAAGGATCAAAAACCTTACTGAACCGATTTTGATGAAATTTAAATGGGACTTATTTGAAAACATACCCTGTGAAACATTTTTCAAATCGGTTAATAAATGACTAACTACTGACTAATGAATATATTTCACACTAGTCTTGAACAACATGCTAACTGTGGCTTTTAGGTCTCAATGACTCTCATCATCATTTCGAGTAGGTGTCACGGTCAATCGACCATGCACACCCTGGTGTCAGAGTTCTTTGAGACCACCTCTCGGCCTCTGACGTCCTTCAACGACTACTAGACGGCAGCCGGGACCAACGGCTTAACGTGCCTTCCGAAGCACGGAATCATCTTTATTATCAGATAATCAGGTGATTCAAGTATGCAATGTCCTAACCAAACTGGAAACAACTAAACAAAGTATGCTTCCGTGGGAATCGAACCCACGACACCCGGGTCTACAGGCAAACGCCTTAACCACTGGACCACGGAGGCAGGTCTTAATGACCCGGGAAGTTTTCCATTTTTTCCATGTGTGTGAAAGCTAAAATGTAGAAAAATGTGAAAGCTCAAATGTACAAAAGAAAGGAAGAAATACTTTCATCCAGCTACAACAACAGAACTAAAACATTTACATATACAAGAAAATATGATCTGGATATGATCTGAAAAAAGTTCAAACGAGTAGAGGTGCTAATATTATGTGTTTCGATTTCCAACACACTGTAAATTGAGGTATAAAATAAGCTAACGACAGCCATGAATGGAACATGAATGGAGGGATATCTATTGGCATACTTTATGCAACTCTGTGCCAGAATTACTGGACGACTAGTCATAAACCGCTTATTTCAGTTCAAACTGGTCGAGGTAACTGGACGATTTACTGATATAGATACTAATATCAACGATGGCTGATCTATGCTTCAACTCGTGAACGGGTGCTGCTAGGGAGGACAGGTCTGCTCGGCCTCTTAGAGACTACTGTGTATAATGTGAAATATTATCATTGCACAGTCGATCGCTAACAAAGTATGTTCCAAAAATAATAATGTATATAAAAAAAAATTGTAATCATTCGAAAAAGTGGCTGCAAAGGCCTATTTTCTGAATAAACGATTTGATTAGATTTGATTTGACTGAAAGCTAATGTCTGGGATATTGATCTCACACTCTTTATATACAAATTTAGCTGTAATATACATATTAATGCAAATTCAGAAATAAAATTTGTCTAATATTCAGAAGACCTAGACCTACTTTGAAAATAACTACGTATCATGTTGTACCTACGCCTCTGTTCGCATAAATGTAGATTCCTCGGGAACAATACCCTTAATGAGATAAGTCCACCGTTGTATGTTTACTATTCTATTTTGTATCTGTATCTGTCTGTGTAAGTACTAGTCCAATAAACCTTTTCAAACAAACGGAAAACTTGCTATTGAGTTAGCATGTAATTCATAATGTGGTGAGTAACTCGTCCAGTGTAAGGTTTTGTTGTAAGGCGAGACCATAAATACAGTGGTGCTGTCATACGGCTGTCGGCACCAACTCAATAAAATACACAGTAAATTGATACGCACTCTAAACAAGTATTTTATAAACATGTAGTAAAAGTTACATTGAATGAGTGAGCTGGGCCTACCAGCATTAAACGGGACATTCTTTTTAAAACTATCGCACGTTTCGCACCACGAGCGATTGGTACCGTGTTCGTACCGCAGAGCGAATCACTCAAGAGCTATTTTTGAATGGGTCATTTTGCACCGCGGTGCAAACCATTTTGGAACTTTTAAACATTTTTTTATTCGTACCGCAGTGTGGAGAATTCACAATTCTCTTTTTATATAGGTAAATTCGGACAGGGAAGAAAATTATGTAGATTTATTACTTAACTCTAATAAACACCTTATAAACAAAACAGGAAATACCATAGATAGAAACACCGGTAATAGGGGTAATGCTGCCAGCCTTGACTTATAAAAAAATCAGGTAATATATATCTATCAATCATTATTGAACAATCCTGGAGTACAGGCACGTGTATATTTGCCCGGTGGTCCGAATCGACCCATTCTAAAAGATACTTTGGGCCATTCGCACTACTCCAACCACTGCGTTGCGAATGGTTCCATTCAAAATCAGGACTCAGGACTTGCGCGATTCAAACCGCGGTTCAAGTCATTTGCGGTATGAAACGACTAACGACCTAAAAATGTAGGTAGCAAATTTGCGAAAATTATAACAAGCTTTTATATTGCTGGCAGTAATATCCTGCAAGTTAAGGAGTAGAGATGGTTCTAATTCACAAAAGCTAAAATGTTAAATAAAATCAGCTCGTCTCCGATGCCTTGGACACGTAGAGAGAATGGGAGAAGATCGAACCGTGAAGAGAGAATACTCGGGTCGACAGAACGGTCGTCGATCCGTCGCCCGTCTTAGGTAGGTATCGCTGCTACGGCGAGGTTATGAAAGAGCCCAGCCTCCATTGCATAGCACGCGACAATGTGCCTATATCGAATATCGTCATCTTGTTTTCGTATTATTAAAGAGCAAGATGGGGATTTAGCCGTGTGGTTTCCGGCAGAGTAGAATAGGTCCACTCCTAGTTTTCTCATGGAGCTCGTAAGAGGCGACTTAGAAAATACAAGCTAAACAAAGCTCATAAACATCAATGAGAACACTCCAACCCGTCTGGCCAACGAGGAGAGTGCAGGCCAAATCCTCTGTCTGCTCTGGCTAAATATGGCTCCGGTAGTACAGAGAAAGCCATGCTCTTGCAGTGGAGATGATGATAATGAAGATGGGGATATATAGTGTCCATCTACACGCTCTCTATGCTCAATGTAATATAAAAATAAGATCCTATAGGCTCTGTCTACCCCGCAAGAGAAAAAGACGTGATACAATGTATGGATGGGGATAGTTTATCACGCGATATAAACGGAATCGAGGGAGACTTAGCCATAAGTAAATTTTTGACGGCAACAATTGTTGAGAAGTGAAATATGACAATTAATAAGTGTTCAAAGAAACCTATATTGAATAAACGTTTTGAATTTTGATTTTTTTTGAAAAGGGTGCTATGCAACATGCTACATGTTGCAGAGCCTCGAAGTTAACGATTGGCAACGGCTGAAATCCTCCTTCCCTCTTTTGTGAGAACAAACAAGACATAGTTGATCCCCCTCCCCCCCATAATAGTCTTGAGTAATAAATAAATATTACGATACTTGCAGCAGGATATCTTTAACATAATAAATTCGTTTACTTTACTTTCCAAGTCATAAAAATGTGTAACGATCTTATCAACTACTACATATGTCCAGACATTTACATGTTACACACGACTACCACATAAAATACCTTATAAGGCCTAACAAGCAATTTAAAGGAGATAGCATGATCCTACACACTACTCCAGTCTTATTTCAACATGGCAATTTTAGTTAAGTGCTTACTGATAACTCTTACGTTTTGGATCAAGGTTCGACGTTATGTTTTAGAGATATGTAGGTATTACTATTATTTTTGTATTAGCAATGGAGAAAAATCTTTACCGAAGAAATATTAATAACTAGCTTTCGTCCGCGTCAATGTCGATCCCTCGGGAACAGTACTTTTTCCCGGGATAAAAGGTAGCCTATGTTCTTCTCCGTACTTCAGAGAACTTGTATGCAAAATTTCATGATGATCGGTTCAGTAGTTAGGGTGTGAAAGCGTAACAAACAAACTCACTTTCGCATTTATAATATTAGTAAAGTAAGGATAAGGATAGTAAAGATAAAACATTGATGTTCTCAATGTATTTTGAAAACTAGTCACTCACGTGCTATTTCGTCGGGATTGCCGACTATAGTTTCGGACTCTCATTGTATTTTAGAAACTGGTCTCTCACGTGCTATTTTGTCAGGATTGCCGACTACAGCTTTGGACTCTCATTGTATTTTGAATAGTGATATTTTAGCGGGATTGTCGACTATAGTTTTGGACTCGTCAGGAGTCCATTTTCAAGGCGAGTTCGGGATATACGACACCCAACAATCCCAGGCCTGTACGAACTGTCTCGAGCTCCTCCGTGCAAGACACGTTAAAGCCGTTGGTCCCGGCTGTAATCATTGATGCCTTTAGGCAGCTTGCAAAATTTGCAATTTGTCAAATCGATTACCTACGGAATATCATGATTTTCTTATCACAAGGTAATGCAGCGACATCTGCTTGAAAAATTTCCCTTTAACCATCGATCGATATGGCACTAATGATAAGAGATGGAAACTTAATGACTCTTATATTACTCCTATATCAAGAACTTTATAAATTGAGTGTCTTCTTTTAATGCAATTAGACTAGCTGTTTCCCGCAACTTCGTTCGCGTATGTCTGGTCCTCTAGACCCCTCGTCCCAAACCATCTCAGATGGTTTGGGAGTTCCATGGAACTAGTAAGATTTTTTACTTAGTAGTTCCATTGACATTATGAAGTCAAAAGAGTCTCACTTCCATGATACTATTTGCCATGATATATTCTTACTTGTTCAGTAAGAATATACCGCTGAGATGACTAGAGAGAGATATAATCAAAAGTTTTCGCAGCCCTCGTCGAATCACATTTACGATTTTTTGATCTTTAAGAGCCCGACATATGCCAGGCGGCGTGGCCATACAAATGCGGATGGTCTAAACGCGTTGGCTACTTTGGATATTTTCGTTTTTTAGGAATATTCAAGGGTTATTCGAAAAAGCAAAACATATGATGGCTGCCTTATCTGTAATGCAATAATAATCAAAAGTTTCAAGGTTAATTTCAATGTATTTGGTGAATAATGCTATATACCGAGTAAATTAGACGTGATTTGGAGGCAACTTTGCAATTTTTTTCTATCGAGAAAATTTAACGCAATCGTGTTTTTGAGTCATATAGTTACCAGAGTTAGTCCTGAACTTTGCTGCATTTTTATTTCAACTTGAGTATTTAATTATTATTGATATAACAGTCAATCTTGCAAAGCAGTGTGAGGTAGTATGGACCCTTAAGGGAAAAGACAAAAACACCCTTCTTTTTGCGTCGGATAATAGTTCCTCTTAGGTTTTAGATCCCCTATTGTTTTATATCCTTTTCGGATTTCTAAATTGAAATTTATATGACTATCTTAATATATATAAATCTCGTGTCACAATGTTTATCCTCAATGGACTCCTAAACCACTTAACCGATTATAATAAAATTCGCACACCATATGCAGTTCGATCCAACTTGAGAGATAGGATAGTTTTTAACTTATGGCGAAACGAAGTTCGCCGGGGCAGCTAGTACATATATATAGATTGATATTACAATCCTGTACTTGAGCGTGTGTGTGTTACCTGTCAATGCTCACATATTACCAATACTAATCTTAGTGACGCAGTGACACGGTGTAATCGGCGCGAGTGATATACGAGACCAGATGTGACGGACAAACATACAGTAGATTTTTGGTAAACATGTTAGCATAGTACTGAGTCATAAATGTACTATAGAGCACTCGACAGGCCTCAAATATGCAGAGATACCTTGAAGAATATTCGTTGTTCTGATTTTCAACCGGTTTCAAAAAGAAGGAGGTTCTCAACTGTAATGTAATTTTATTTATGTTTTTTTTCTCATACTTAAAGAGTTTACCTTCGTGTGTCATTGCGACTTCTACTTAGCTCGTATACACTAGCTTTCGTCCGCGGCTCCGTCCGCGTCAATGTCGATCCCACGGGAACAGTATTTTCTAGGGATAAAATGTACTTTATGTCCTTCTCCGTACCCCAGATAACGTGTATGCAAAATTCCATGATTTTTTTGTCGTCTATATCTAAAGCTGATAATTACATTACAAAGATACTTATATTATAAAGCTGAAAAGTTTGTTTGTTTGTTTGAACGCGCTAATCTCAGGAACTACTGGTTCAAATTGTAAAATTCTTATTGTATCCTTACTAATATTATAAATGCGAAAGTGAGTTTGTTTGTTTGTTACGCTTTCACGCCGTAACTACTGAACCGATCATAATGAAATTTTGCATACAAGTTCTCTGGAGTTCGGAGAAGGACATAGGCTACCTTTTATCCCGGGAAAAAGTCGAGTCCCTTTTATTCCCGAGGGATCGATATTGACGCGGGCGGAGCCGCGGGCGAAAGCTAGTATTTTAATAGTTCTGCTATTCGGGGTAATAGCAAAACAAACAAACCAAAGATTACGAAAATCGGTTCATGTGTCTCATCCGTGTTCTCATCATGTCCTCAATCGGTTCTCATCCGTGGTTCGAACAAACCCGACTTTGTTTCAAATATTAAGATGGATTTTGCTATCGTCTACTGTAAACAACATATTGTATACCTACTGTGTAACTGGATCAATGTTGTTGGGCAGACAGTCGGACACTGTTGACTC
The DNA here is from genome assembly GCA_947532085.1 of Elegia similella. Classification (NCBI taxonomy): domain Eukaryota; kingdom Metazoa; phylum Arthropoda; class Insecta; order Lepidoptera; family Pyralidae; genus Elegia; species Elegia similella. The sequence goes on from OX383939.1 coordinate 3,988,802, forward strand.
ACCACACAGTGTCCAGACAGCCGTGTGACGTGGCAAATAGACTGACAAACAATAATTAAATAAATAAATATATATATACGGACAAATCACACAGCTAACCCCAAAGTAAGTTCGAGACTTGTGTTATGGGATACTAACTCAACGATACTATTTTTTTTTATCAAATACATATATAGATACACAGCCAAGACCCAGGCCAATCTGAAAAAGATCATTTTCCATCTTGACCTGGCCGGGGATAGAACCCGGTCATTCTCGTGTCGCAGGCTGGCGTGTTAACCACTGCGCCACGGAGTTCGCGAATGTTTATGAATCACATTAGTACCTTTGATTTTGTTCACAATCAGAATTTATTTGCGTAAAATATGGTTACATAGTTGATACAGTAAGTATTCGAATCACATATTTTGCCAAGTGCGGCGACTCGTCCGGGAAGTACCACACTCTCACAGAAAATCGACGTCTGAGTAGAAGCTTTATCGCTTCTATGCTTCGTACGGTGAGTAAGAGAGCCGGAGGCCCATCCTTCCCCCTCCCCTCCCCATTTCCTTCCCCCAACTCCTTGAAAGGCCGACAACGCACATGTCACACCCTGGTGTTGCAGTTGTCCATGGGCAGCGGTGATCACTTGCCATCAGGTGACCCGCTTGCTCGTTTGCCGTACTATATCATAAAAAAAAATATCTGTGTGCAAAATTTCGTCAAGTTGCGATGAGCCGTTTTGGCGAGAAAGAGTAACAAACATCCATACATACTCACAAACTTTCGCGTTTATAATATTAGTACGAACGTAAGAATTTGGTAGCACATATAGACATACCCACTGATATTGAAAATTACTTAGAAAAAAGTCACGGAAAGTTTGTATAAAATACTAAACCCTTCACATAGCGTCGTACATATATTTGTGAGTATTTATTTACTAAAAAAAGCTCCAGTAATACTTATCTTATTCTTATCAAATAATAAAGTGAGTGACATTTATATAGAGCAGTTAATGTCACATGTAAGTGCTGCTGTTTTACTCAGAGCGGGGTATTGATCGTAAACCGCGGTGTAACTACTTTATGATCCCGGTACAACATTTTAATACTGCTTTCTACAATTGTACGGAAGTTTCTTACGCTTATTATTGATATTAAAATAAGAAGTATAATTCAGAAGACTGCCTTTAAGATTTCACCTATGGGAGTCAGGTAACGTTTACAGCATGCACGGAAGAAATGCTTTTTATAAATCCTTATCCTTACTAATATTATAAATGCGATAGTGAGTTTGTTTATTTGTTTGTTTGTTACGCTTTCACGCCGTAACTACTGAACCGATCATCATGAAATTTTGCATACAAGTTCTCTGGAGTATGGAAAAGGACATAGGCTACCGATTATCCCGGGAAAAAATTGAGCTAGCCCCAAAGTAAGTTCAAAACTTGTGTTATGGGATACTAACTCAACGATACTATATTTTACACAAATTTATATACATAAACATCCAAGACCTAGGCCAATCTGCAAAAGATCATTTTCCATCTTGACCTGACCGGGGATCGAACCCGGGCCCTCGTGTTGCAGGCTGGCGTGTTAACCAACGCGCCGCCAAGGAGCTCGCCTAATAACAAACAAACAATAATTCGATGAAAACGTGTTTTTTAATTTTTTAAACTTTATATGTGTACATTTATTCTTTTATTTATTTGATCAGGTTTAGAAGTAAGAGAATAAAAGGGTAGTTTCGCTAGTCTAAGCTCCTTAAGTCATTGTGATATGTGTTTATTATCTTTTGTTTTATATATAGGATAGTATAATAAAATTTGATATACCTGCGATAACTTCGTAACTCTTGACCGGATATGTTTTATGGCCGTTTTCAAAGTGGGTGGATTGCAGACGTGAGGCGAATCATTATGTTTTGAGACAGCTCCGTGGCGCGTGTTTAACACGCCAGCCTGCGACACGGAGTGCCCGGGTTCGATCCCTGGCCAGGTCAAGATGGAAAATGATCTTTTTTAGATTGGCCTGGGTCTTGGATGTTTATCTATATATGTATTTGTTATAAAATATAGTATTGTTGTGTTAGTATCCCATAACATGTCTCGAACTTACTTTGGGGCTAGCTCAATCTGTGTGATTTGTCCGTATATATTTATTTATTTATTTTACTCTATCCAATCCGAGGAAATACTTGATATTTTTAGGGTTCCGTTCTCAAAAGGTCAGAGGCTTCATCAACCGCTTGTCCGGTGGTTGCAGTTGCAGGTATGTCATCGGGTATGCGCACCCGGCCTCCCGAGCTTCTATTTGCTATTCCCCGTTTATCAGAGTGAGTAGTATCCCAATACCTTCAATCCCTTTCCAGATTCTACAAAGTATGGGCCTTCCCCAACTTAAAAACTTCCTATTGGCAGCAAATTCAGAAGTATAAGAAGCAAAAGAAACTGAGAATCCATGAACGAAGAATTCTTGGGAGAGGCCCTTGTCCAGCAGTGGACTTTTTGACGTCATAATTATCAAATGATGATAATAGGGTTAATCGGTTGTCCGTCTGTCTATCTGCTCAGACCATTCTCAAGAACGCGTGGATATGTCAAGTTGAAATGAATATCAAATATTGAACTTTACAGTCTTTTGAAGTTAAGGAAAAATCCAACTTCTTAGTTAAGGGCCCGTACTACCTCACACTGCTTTGCATGATTGACTGTTATATCAATAATAATTAAATAATCAAGTTGAAATAAAAATGCAGCAAAGTTCAGGACTAACTCTGGTAACTTTATGACTCAAAAACACGATTGGGTTAAATTTTCTCGATAGAAAAAAATTGCAAAGTTGCCTCCAAATCACGTCTAATTTACTCGGTATATAGCATTATTCACCAAATACATTAAAATTAACCTTGAAACTTTTGATTATTATTGCATTACAGATAAGGCAGCCATCATATGTTTTTCTTTTTCGAATAACCCTTGAATATTCCTAAAAAACGAAAATATCCAAAGTAGCCAACGCGTTTAGACCATCCGCGTTTGTATCGCCACGCCGCCTGGCATATGGCGGGCTCTTAACTAAATCAAAGATTTAGACGTTTATATCATACATTTAGCCAATTTGCTCAAACTCTGTTGTTTTGTATCTTTCGCGCCGTTAAGGCGCTGTATCCCTTAACCGTTTGTAGCGGACATTTGTGTCGTCAGTCTCAGTTCAAACCCGTGCCTCCCATTTCCGTGTTAATTTTCACATTTAATTTAATAATTCAATAATTGTAACCAAATATTGTATTTTTTTTAGGTATCCATCTGGCTCATCCAGTTATAATTTTTATAGATATAAAAAAGTTGGTAGTTGTCGCTGAAAATATCAAGTAATTTGTGACGAAACTTTTTCTGGATATAGCTTTTTTGCTATTTTATTTAGCTAAGTTTTAATATATTTTTGAAAATATTTTAGTGCAACCATTTATTTTGATCTTTGAACTGTACGGCATATTTTTTTCATGCTAGTATTCCAAGGAAAATAAGGCTAACTGCGCGACGAAAAAATACACGTTTTACGGTATTCTTCTGATGCACAGCGCCTTAACACATAATTATGTATGCATGTTGAATTTTTATCGTTTTGGACCCTTAAACGGGTGACTCAGACCATCAAAATGAACAACTTTTCCTATGGGCACAAAGCTGGGAACTCAAAAAAATTCGACAGTCCCATACAAACTGGCCGGGCGGCCGAACTCTTTTGTATGGAAATGACGAATTTTTTTTTGGTCCCGTAGAAAATTTGTTCATATTGATGGTCTGAGTCACCCCTTTAAGGGGCCAGAACGATAAAAATTTCACCATGTATAAATGGGACTTATTTTAATAATGACCTTTATTATTATGAAAATCTGATTATGCAGCGTGTATTATTTATCCCCTTAAAGGGGTGACTCAGCCCAACCAGTCAACAATTTTTGCTACGGGTCCAATGCTGGGAACTTAAATTTTTCTTTGACATTTTCATATTTACCGGGCCGGCTAACCTTTTCTATGAAATATCAATTAATTTTGAGATTCCCGCATTGATCTCATAGAAAAAGTTGTTCATTTTGACGGGCTGTGTCACTCCTTCAAGGGAATGTCGAGGTTACATTTATACACTGTACTAGCTTTCGCCCGCGGCTCCGCCCGCGTCAATGTCGATTCCTCGGGAATGGTACTTTTTCCCGGGATAAAAGGTAGCCTATGTCCTTCTCCGTACTCCGGAGAACTTGTATGCAAAATTTCATGATAATCGGTTCAGTAGTTACGGCGTGAAAGCGTAACAAACAAACAACAAACAAACAAACCAACTCACTTTCGCATTTATAATATTAGTAAGGATAAGGATAACAATAAATTTGTGGTTTTTTTATGTATATATGCAAACAAGCAGACAATCCACCTGATGGAAAGTGGTCACCGTCTCCCATGGACATCTACAACACCAGATAAGGTGCTGATGCGTTGCCGGCTCTTAAGATACCTGTAAACACGCAAAAAGGCTAAAAACTGATTATTCTAAGCCTAAGCAAGAGGTTATCGGCCATTTTTTTTAAGGCGCTGTATCCCTTAACCGTTTGTAGCGGACATCGCGCGATATATTTTTTACTCGTGTCATACTTGTCATCAGTCTCAGTTCAAACCCGTGTCTGCCATTTCCGTGTTAATTTTCACATTTAATTGAATAATTCAATAATTGTAACCAAATATTGTATTTTTTTTATGTATCCATCTGGCTCATCTAGTTATACTTTTTATAGATATAAAAAAGTTGGTAGTTGTCGCTGAAAATATCAAGTAATTCGCGACGAAACTTTTTCTGGATATACCTTTTTTGCTATTTTATTTAGCTAAGTTTTAAATATATATTTGAAAATATTTTAGTGTAACCATTTATTTTGATCTTTGAACTGTACGGCATATTTTTTTCATGCTAGTATTCCAAGGAAAATAAGGCTAACTGCGCGACGAAAAAATACACGTTTTACGGTATTCTTCTGATGCACAGCGCCTTAATGAAAAGTCATTAGGCATTTGTCTGCCATAAGTCTTAGTGTTTAAAATTTCTAAAACATCATTTTATTTCGATACTACTCATTGGGGCTCATATAGTGAAGCACTAACTCATAATAGCTGGATAATAAAAGTGGTTTTCTCGAACCGCAAGTCGTATTGATGTCTAATATCGCAATCATACTTGATTTACATTGGTAGAGTTTCCGTTTTTCTTCCATGCTGGTCTATATTTAAAAATAGAAATCTCTACTAAAAAAACATCGTTTATTTGTAAATACAAAAAATAATAATAATACATAAACAATTTAAAGGTAATTCGAATTGAATTTCTTTTCAATTGATTTGTATTGTTTTCGGGCATAAAAGTAATAGAAAAGTAGGCACATCATAATCATCATCATTTCGAGTAGGTGTCAAGGAGAATCGACCATGCACACCCTGGTGTCAGAGTTCTTCGGAACCGCCTCTCGGCCTCTTACGTGGTTGTTTTAACGACTACCAGATGGCAGCCGGGACCAGCGGCTTAACGTGCCTTCCGAAGCACAGAATCATCTTTATTATCAGACAATCAGGTGATTCAAGCCTGCAATGTCCTAACCAAACTGGAAGCAACTAAACAAAGTATGCTTCCCGTGGGAATCGAACCCACGACCTCCGGGTTAACAGGCAAACGCCTTAACCACTGGACCACGGAGGCAGTTAGCAGTTAGCTAGCAGTAGGTACATTATTTAAGCAGACTAATTTATTATATAATTTTCACAGTGACTTTAAACGTTTCGGCTTTTGTATTTTATATCATCATCATTTTAGCCGCAGAAGTCCAAAGCTGGAATAAAGCCTTTTCCTAGGATTTTTACTCAATACTCAATAATTTCTTAATAAATTACATGCCTGGTCCCGCTTGCATACTCAGCTGGAGTGCTTTGGAGCCCGGGGTGCGCTTTCCGGCTCTTTCTTCTCCACTACGCATGGTCTTCGACATCCTTGATCGCGAGACCATTGGCGCGCTTATCCTCACCAATGATAACAAGCCAGCACTTCATGGGTATCCCCCTTCTACCAGGGCGGCATAGCCAGACATTTGTTCCCTATATAATTTGCCGGTTTACGCAAAACGTGATCGTACCAGCAATGAATACATACAGGTCTTAATTTATACTTATATATATTAGCCGTGTGGTTTCCGGCAGAATAGAATAGGACTACTCAAAGTCTTCCCATGGATGTCGTAAGAGGTGACTTAGTAAATACAAGCTAATACAAAGCTGAAACATCAATGAGACCTCTTCAACCAGTCTGGCCAGCGAGAAGAGTGTAGGCCAAATCCTCTGTCTGCTCTGGCCAAGTATAGCTCGGCGAGCGCAGTTTCTTTGGCTTTTTGTGCTTCCGACGCTGTTGCCCATTGAAGTATTTTATATAACCCGATACATGTATCCTAGCCTACGTTATTGTTTATGCGTGTTTCAATATAAACTGTCCAGTCAACTGGACATTTAACTAGGCACAACTAGCCCAGTCTGAACATTGCATTATTATAGCTATAACCCTATACAGTTTATTGGAAAACTTAGGGTTTTACTACACAGGGTTTTAAGTATATCCTTAATAAATATTTACTTCAATAATCATTGACTCATTAAAATATTTTATTTGTATGCAAAATTGTTTAGTTTATAGTTATTTTAGAATGCATAAATATTATTTGTGTGCATTTATTTCCTCCAACTTACACACTAACGTTGCTCTTAAAGATCAGAAAGAGATCATAAAATACTAATAATCAAAAACAGAAAATACATCTTGATGGCTGAATGATCCAGACAAGTTCAGGCCAGGTTAACAACAGATAGCAGCGGATACGGACGAGTGGAGATGTAAGAGGAAGGCGTAAGTCCAGTTGAGTAGCGCGAGAGGCAGTAAGAACCCCGCCCCGGGCGGCAAAATCAAAGGGGCCGCATTCGCGCGCATTTATTTGCAGAACCCATTGATACAGATGCAAAAACCTGAAGAAGGGACTGCAAAAGGTCTACCAGATGGAGACGAAAGGACGGAACTATTCATGATGTAATTTTATTGACTATAACCAATCAAAGGCTTCTGGTACGCTTTTATGTTGCTGTATTTTGCTCTTCTTTTACAAAATCCATGTGAAAACAGTGCACATTGGCCTGTTTACAGATAGGATATGGCTTAAGCCCATTTTTTTTAAATCTTAGCTTACCACTATGATTTTTTTATTCATATACATCCGTCATGGGGCATACCTGTAACAAAAAATAAATATTAAAATGAGTTAAACGCAGCTAAGAGGTATCTTTCAAAGACTTATATATATTATATATATTACATAGATTATTACAAGCTTTATTTCACTTGCGAGTTTTTGATCCATTTCCCAGTTGAGCTGACAATACAATATTATGGAATCGTTGCGCTAGTCTGATTATGAGTCGGAGTTTTTTAATATTTAATGCACGCGCCGTGCCTTCTACACGTGACCAGCTCGCCTATTAGCTAACTTAGTGTACATCGTATTTATAGTCACTTCAAAATACATTGCGGCTTTCGTATGATTGACTATTTTTATTTAAGATATATAAAAGGCAATGTATTTTGAAGTGACTATCAAAACATTGTACACTGAGTTAGCAAATAGGCCGGCAGCTCGTTTATTTGCTAACTCAGTGTACAACGTGTTGATATTCACTTCAAAATACGTTGGGGCTTATGTATACATAGTATCACATCTTTTTTCCTTGCGGGTAGACAGAGAATAGGTCTATAAGACCTAAAGGCCACGTTTAGCATGTTGGTGGGCATTAGGTGGAAAATGGAACCAAAATAGTGATGGGTTGCTAGCCGCATCGCTTGATTCCTCAGATTTTACCCATTTCCTCGATCGGCTTTTACGATCTGCGCGGGAAGAGAAGCAGCTGGTACATTCTACGTTTTTTCTTTTCTCCCAGACCAGCATGGAAGTATATGTTTTTCTTTCGTATGATTGAGTATTTTTATTTAAGATATCATCATCATCATCAGGTCTTTTAGTCTCCACTACAGGAGCACGACCCTCTCTGTACTACTTCATACTTGGCCAGAGCAACCAGACGATTTGGCCTATTTAAGATATATAAAATGTATTTTGAGGTGTCTATCAAAACGTTGTACACTTAGTTAGCAAAGACTGGCTGGCCCTCACGGCACACAAATTGTGATTGGACCTTCATGGCACATGTACTTGAAACCGCTTGTTTCAACCCTAACAGCTAAAAGATTCTCTCAGTTCGTTACTTTCCGACAAGAAACCCGTTTCTCGTTCCGTTGTGGATTTAATATTTTTAGCAGTATTCGTTGTGAATTTCTTTCGAACAATTTCTAAAATTACGCAACTCATTTTGTGCGAATACTTGAAGATTGCGTTCGTTTGGCTTAACCCTTACAACTGAAGTTTAAAGAATCGGTTCGTTACTTCCGATCTTAAAAAGACCAGACACCAATTTACGTTGTTGTAAATTTAATGATTTAGTCTTATTCGTAGGATTTAGTAGTATTTTGCTGTTGCATTTGAGCAACAGACAAAAAAGTTAATCTTTTTGACGAGCTCCGTGGCGCAGCGGTCAACACGTCAGCCTGCGACACGGAGTGACCGGGTTCGATTCCCGGCCAGGTCAAGATGGAAAATAATCTTTTTCAGATTGGCCTGGGTCTTGGATGTTTATCAATATATGTATTTGTTATAAAATATAGTATCGTTGAGTTAGTATCCCATAACACAAGTCTCGAACTTACTTTGGGGCTAGCTCAATCTGTGTGATTTGTCCGTATATATTTATATTTATTTATTTATTTTAACAAGGAGTTAAAATTAAGGAGATAAGTATTTATTGCATTTTTGGAGGATGTCCGTGTAGGCTGGCGATAAAAGCGAGGCTATCCAAAAAAAACCGGGCAAGTACGAGTCGGACTCGCGCACGAAGGGTTCCGTACTTTTATTCTATAACAAGTTAAAAATTATTAAAAAAAAAATTATATGATGTAACTAAAAATGTATACTTTTCGCAATTTTTTTTTGTCTGTGCTATACGACGTTGCTTCGCTCAAAATTTCAAGATTCTGAGTTCATGACAACTGTAGGTTTTGATTCCTTTGCGAATGTTGAAAATCTGCGGCATAAAAATTAAAAATATTTTTATTACATGATATAACAAAAAATGTATGCTTTTCGCAATTTTTCCTTTATTTGTGCTATAAAACGTTGCTTCATACCAAATTTCAAGATTCTGAGTTCACGGGAAGTACCCTGTAGGTTTTGATTCCCTTGCGAATGTCGAAAAAACACGAAAATTTGCGGCATATACGGCTGTATCTTTTGATTGCGTTGGCTCAGTTTGATTTTTTCACAACTGCAAGAGACAAACTTGAGTATTTGATATGATGAGTGCTTGATACTTCTCCGCGTTCCTGAGGAAAAGTTCCTTTTGACAGACCGACAGACAGACGGACAACCGAGTGATCCTACAAGGGTTCTTTTTTACCTTTTGAGGTACGGAACCCTAAAAAAGATGGTCTGATGATTTGGCGGCTCTGTTCTGCTCTGATTTGTGCCCGCCCAGCCAGAAGTTAAGCTGCAAGAGCGTAGAAAGGATGTCCACCACGGAGAGTGTGTAACTGCGCTTATACGAACACGAGCTTATGCGGTTACTCCTAGCTTATGACAACCCTCCGCCTTCGATCACGATCACGAATCCTTACTCGAGAAACTGGTTGGGCACGTAGATAGGATTCGGAGTGTATAGGCGGCGCAGTCAGGATGACTTGAGAAAGTGGTCTGATAATTTGGCGGCTCATGATAAAAATTGGTGATTATTTACAACGGATAGGGACAAATGGCGTACAAGAATGCCTTTGCCCAGCAGTGGGATAGGGAAACAATAGGATAGAAAAAAAGTATTTAATAAATGTTTTACATATAAAAAATGCAAAAGATATGTTTGTAGTAAAATAAAAATGTTTGAAAATCTATTTTATTTTACTGGCTGTGACGATCGTTATGTGGGATACGACATCCGGAAAAAATGACGATGTGTTAAAAATGATATAACAGTTGTAAAGGGACATTTTGTATCGGTATTGTTTATATTTTTTTTTTATCATAAAACCATTTTTAATTAAAAAACAATTCAACTTAATATTAAACATAATTAATAAAACATAAAAATAAAAAATTATAAATAACTTACAAATAAAAAACTTCTTCCAACGCACCACATCGAGGCAAAGTACCCAAAATGCTGGCAGCATTTCCCCGTTGCACAGCGAGTCCGATACGTTGTGCAAAAAAACTGCCAGCTCTTGGATCACCAGTTGCCTCGATGAGACGTGTTGTCAATTCCTTATAGAATTTTTTGGCTTCAGTGCCCCAGGGACCCAAAGTTTCTACAGCAAAAGGCAAGAATATAAAGCTGTCGGTCAATCCCGCGTATTTTCGCTTTTTGCTAGCTTCAGCAGCACAGGCAGCTGCTCCGCCTTGGCTGGAAGTAGCTGGTATGTGGGATGGAGCTAAAGTATCTACACAAGTGGCATCCCAAACTAGACATTTGCCTTGCCGCCACAGGATTAAAGAAAGACCATCTGGTCGCTTGCCATCGGTGCGGAAGATTCCATTTGGTTCCAAAACTGACGGAACATTGACAGTTGCTAAAGTTCTACGAATTATGTCGTTTAGTGAGGCATGACGTGGAATTCGACCAGCACATTTAATGCAAGCAAGACCATGATGACCCAAACCATCCACAGCTGTACCACAGTGACATAAATGTGGTTGATTTATTTTTACACCCAAACGGAGGCCAATGGCGAGTGTAAAAGTGCAATTATCTAGAAGGGAGCCAACATGTGCAGAAGGAAGTGCTTGTAACCAGTGTCCGGATTCCCTCTCAGATAACGCCAAAAGACGCGATCGATCTTCCGCACTGTCACAAAATGCAATGGTTTCTTCTTGAATATCTTTACAAAGAGGATTGTCCCATAGTCGCTGTGAACAGACATTTACTGGGAAATCATCCAAAACACTTGACCTCCAAACTTCTTTCGCTTCGCTCACGCCGCTTATGTCGACGGAACCCATTGCTGAGTGTAGAAGTTTACCGCATAATGACAAAGAGGCGTGAACAGAAGAAAGGAAAGCAGGAAGAGATACCTTGCGTACTCCGATGCCACCAAAACGAACTGGGAGAGAAGCAAATTTCCATGTTTCATTTGTAACTTGACAATTGAAAATTTTCTCTAGTGTCTCCAGAATTACTTCGTCCAGTTTTGTGAGTTGTTCTTGATGCTTCCACATGAGTGAGCATCGCAAGGCATAAGTAAATTTTGGCACAAAAAGACAACTCCTAAGTATGTAGAAAGCCATATGTGCATTTATTTGAAATAAGAGGTCGGATGATTGCTGAAATTTAGATACTTTTTCATCTATGTAATTTGGGATTGATTCATCTAAAAGTGGCGTGCCTAAAATTTGAAGAGAGCTTTTGGTTAAAAGTTTAATTCCAGGGGTTATCTCCTGAAAAAGGGAGTGAATTTCAAAGCTGTTTAATCCTTGAACTTTATCATTTATGAAGAGTTCGCACTTATTAAAATTTAAATTTAGTCCTACTTGTTTGAGGCGTTCAATCAGTCTTATTAGGTCTGATTTCACAGAATTTACACAACCTCCAATCGTAGCATCATCCAAAAACCATGCATTTAGGGGTGAATTTAGGCTAGATATGATTGAATTTATACCTAGACTAAAAATGGCAGGACCTAAAGGGTCTCCCTGCTGACAGCCAATTGAAGAACTAATAACACGGTCTCTATATACAACATCAGAAGGTGAGCAGTAGCATTGCCAGAGATACGGATATAGGCCTGGAATCTGATCTTTAACTTCCCTTAAAAAAACTCCCCTGTCTATTGAATTAAAAGCGTTGGATATGTCCAATTTCAAAATTACTTGGCACTCGTTTGAATTGAGAAATGTTCTCGTTGCGTGTACAATAGCTTCGCAACCCCCTCTAATACCAAAACCAAATTGTCTTGGTTGGAAATATGCGGTTAACGTGGGAGCCATTCTTTTACACGCTATCTTAGAGACGAGTCGTCTGAAAGTGCATCCCACTGCAATAGGTCGAATGCCCCCATCCTTTTTAACCAGGGCAACTAGGTTAGCACCATATAAACTTTTCGTTATCTCTTTTGGCACCTTACCAGAGAGCATCAGGTTAATTAAAGAGACTAAGCTTTGGATGAGAGTCCTCCCAGAATCACCCGTAACCCCGCCCACCAAGTCTTTAAGATGCTGAGCTGATAGACCATCTAGTCCACTAGCCGAGCCACTCTTAAAACTGTTTAAAGAGTTAATTACATCATCTGCTGTGATTTGAAGGGCAGGGTCTGAAAGTAACGGAGGATCAGGTAATGTAATTGGAAAAGGGACATTTTTGATAAAATTAAATACCTTTGTTTCATGACAATGAGAATAAAGGCAATCGTATTTATTGTTTTCCGGGTTTTAACCCGTTCGTGATGTCACAACACTACGAGCGGTTTTTCAGATTTATTTATTTTGCGATATAATAAAATCGATAAGAAGGCACATTTGACAGTTATTTGGAATCGACAGTGACATAATCAGAAAAATATTGATTGGAAAGTAAGTAGTTAAAAGTGGTTAAAACAATCAAATTTGCACATATACACCTCGTGCAATGAAAGCATTCCGAAGGAAGGTTGAGGCTAAGACTGCTGTCCCAACCCCACAGAAAGTGGGATGAAGAGTAGAAGAAGACCACGTACAAACAACGCGTCACTCATTCATTTCGTGTAGATGACACGGTCATTCGACCATGCACACCCTGGTGTCAGAGTTCTTCGGAACCGCCTCTCGGCCTCTGACGTGGTTCCTTCAACGACTACCAGATGGCAGCCGCGACCAACGGCTTGACGTTAACTGTTAAACGTTTTGCAGGAGCGGTTAAAGGAATCCACCAGGGTGTGCATGGTCATTGTAGTGCATTGACCGTGACATCAACTCAAAATGATGATGAGGAGCGGTTTAAAAACACTTGACTAGTTGACAAATTTTTCTCGCTTGACCAATTATCCCCTTAATCCGCTTAGATGTCCGTGCCTTCTGAAGCAAGGAATTATCTTTATTATCAGACAATCAGGTGATTCAAGCCTACAATGTCTTAACCAAACTGGAAGCAACTAAACAGAGTATAATTAACGCGTAATGAGATCTTATCGCGGCGTTTGACACTTAATGTGTAGTTTAATGATAGAGCTATAATTAAGCTACAATCAAAGCCATTTCATTACATACTATAATCATAACTATCTATAAAATAATGCAATAATGTCTCTGAGTTTTTACTGTTACTTCATAATTATATTACACACAATTTATAGCAATTTATAGCTATTCTGATGTGTCAGTCACCATAAAACTGGGAATCCCGTTAGTTTATAATCTAACGTAGTTAAATTACAATCTAATCTAACCCATTGCACCCAGGATAGGCCCTTCTGGCAACGTAGTTTTCGGCCCATAAGGCAAAAGATGAGAGTTGCTGCTCTCCAAAGGCTTTTGCCATTGATTCTCAGATAGGCCCTTCAGGCTTGCATGCACGCATACGCGGCCCATAAGGCAATATGAGAGTTTGCTGTCTCTCCAAGCCTTGCGCACACAGGCAACGCCCAAAGCCGAGGTCCGTCCCTCCTGGGGGGCCCTTTGGTGATGTTGCCTATAAAGGTCGAGGGCACTCTGCCCTCGCCTCAAACGGTGAAGTAGCGAAGCTCACTTGGAGCTAGCTACATAGTCCTTTCAAAAAAAAAAAACCTAACCCAACCTTTTTTTTTACCTGTGGAAAATGCGTTATGCATACTGATCTGTACGGGGATACAGAGCAGTTTTGCGGGACTCACACCCGCTAAAAACCCCATGATTGCTCTCTTCACTCCATATTACCATTTTTTCGTTATCTCACGCATCCTTACTAATCTTAACTAATAAATGCGAAAGTGAGTTTGTTTGTTTGTTACACCTTCACGCCCTATCTACTGAACCAATCGTCATGAACTTTAGCATACCCGTTGTCTGGGGTACGGAGAAGGACATAGGGTACATTTTCATCCCGGGAAAAAGTACTGTTCCCGAGGGACGACATTGAAGCGGGCGGAGCCGCGGGTGAAAGCTAGTGGGTAATATTTCAGTATGTAGTCGTAAAATTCTGATTAGTGTATTATCTACTTTTTCCAATCAAAGCGGACAATTACAATTTTATCTTCAATACTTATATTAATTCTGTGCTTCAACTTTCCTTTTAATAATATTATCCTCTTTATTACTTTAAATCTTAAGTGTAGGTTTTTATTATATTATTATTCTTTTTATTTACTTTAATTCTTAGGTATAGGTTCTTACAATATTTATATAAAAGTAAAATCCTTACTATTATTATATCCTTATCCTTACTAATATTATAAATGCGAAAGTGAGTGTGTTTGTTTGTTTGTTTGTTACGCTTTCACGCCGTATCTACTGAACCGATCATCAGGAAATTTTGCACACAAGTTCTCTGTAGTGTGGAGAAGGACATAGGCTTTCTGTTATCCCGGGACAAAGTACTATTCCCAAGGGATCGACATTGACGCGGGCGGAGCCGCGGGCGAAAGCTAGTATTAAAATAAATTACAAAATCTTTACATGTTCTGATTTTCATGCCTTTAACACCATTTGCAGCTTTTTACTGAATTTTGGGGTGTACCGCTCACTTGTCTGCTATGACAGTGTGGCGTAACTGTTTAGTAATCTGTGGTCAGGGGTGTCATCCTCTCTCTCGACTAGCTCCGTGGCGCAGCGGTCAACACGCCAGCCTGCGACACGGAGTGACCGGGTTCGATCCCCGGCCAGGTCAAGATGGTAAATGATCTTTTTCAGATTGGCCTGGGTCTTGGATGTTTATCTATATATGTATTTGTTATAAAATATAGTATCGTTGAGTTAGTATCCCATAACACAAGTCTCGAACTTACTTTGGGGGTCAATGTGTGATATGTCCGTATATATTTATTTATTTATTTATCCTCAACTGCTTGTCAGGTATGGCATCAGGTACGCGCGCCCGGCCTCCCGAGCTGCTTAATTCCTTCGATCAACTTCTTTTTCATTCAACTGATGTATACAAAGATTCAAAAGATTCAAAGATTTATTCAGAAAATAGGCCTTTTCAGGCACTCTTTCACGTCAATTTACATTTTAAATAATACTTATTATATTATATTCAAATTATTAATTATTGTTTAAAAGCTACAAACTACTAGCGTTTCGGAACCGACCACTGCAGTGAAGAAGACGCCGAAAGAAACTCTTCAACAGTATTGGTCGCCTACTTGCCTGAAGGGCTTTGTATGATATTTAATATTTTTCTTTTCTTTTTTTTCTGATGTCATGTTATATACAATTTTAATTTACATATTTTTGTGGAACACGTTATGCTAGCGATCGAGCGTGCAACAACAACAGATATGATAAAAGTCTCAAAGAGGCCGAGCAGACCTGTCCCCCCTGGCAGCACCCGTTCACGAGTTGAATGTTTCTTTTTTATTCTGTGAAAACTTCTAGCGCCTTGGGCATTATTTGAGATGGAGAAAACTGTTGAACTAGCGACACCGTGTGTATAAATAACAGAAATTTCAAGTGACTTGTCGACACCTCAGCAGTGCCACTGTTTTTTTTTTTAATTATATAGTAGTAAGAATAGATTCTGTTACAAAAATAATATCGATAAGCAATGATTGATGCGCACGCGCAACAACGCGTAGAGGCGTCGAAAGATGCTCGTGAAAGATTGAAGTTGGTAAACAGAATGTTACGAAATAAACATTTTAACTAGGTACTTAGACTCTAACACGCAGGCGGAATTTCAATAATATTCATATTACATAATTTATTTCATAAACAATTCATTACATTGCGTAGAAAAAATTAAGCTAATTAAGTTACATCTATAATAAAATATCCTTACTATCCTTACTATTATTATATTATAAATGCGAAAGTGAGTTTGTTTGTTTATTTGTTTGTTTGTTTGTTACGCTTTCACGTTGTAACTACTGAACCGATCATCATGAAATTTTGCATACAAGTTTTCTGGAGTACGGAGAAGGACATAAGCTACCTTTTATCCCGGGAAAAAGTACTATACCTGAGGGATCGACATAGACGCATAGCCTATTTTCTGAATAAACGTTTTGAATTTTGAATTTGAGACGCGGGCGGAGCCGCGTGCGAAAGCTAGTATATAAATAAAGCAAAGTCGGTTTCGTTACATAATTTACAACTCATAAGAACGGCTAGGCAGAATTTAATAGAATTTGGTATGGAGATAGCTGACACACTGGACAAACATATAAACTACTTTTTACCCGGCTACCCAAAAAAGAGGCGGTACGAAGTTATTAGTCGCGTCAACTAGTTTAATATAAGTAATTAAACGAAATAATATTATACGAATTATACGTAAACTAGCTGTTGCCCGAGACTTCGTCCGCGGCAATTTCTGTTATTATGATTAATTGGTATAGATGAATAATTTTCCCCGTTTTCAAAAAAAATTTATTGATACTATGCTCCTATTGGTCGCAGCGTGATGTTTTATAGCCTAAAGCCTCCGCCAATAAATAGACTATCCAACACAAACAGAATTTTCGAATTTCAACCAGTAGTTCCTGAGATTAGAGCGTTCAAACAAACAAACAAACAAACTCTTCAGCTTTATAATATTAGTATAGATAATATTGATTATGACAACTTGTTCAAGGTCCAATGGTCACTCTCAATATTGAGGTTACATACGGCATCAGTCAGTCAATCTCTGCCACCATAGAAGTCATCCACGGAATAACAGCATTTTTAGGGTTTTGTAGCTCAAAAGGTAAATACGGAACCCTTATAGGATCACTCGGTTGTCAGTCTGTCTGTCGGTCTGTCAAGATCCTGTTTCTCAGGGACGCGTAGAGGTATCAAGCTAAAATTCATATCAAATACTCAGGTCTACTGTCCCTCGGAGCTGTAAAAAAATCAAACTTCTAAGCCAACGCAATCAAAAAATACAGCCGTTTATGCCGTGTTTTTTTTTATCATTTAATAAAAATATTTTTAACTTCTTTTAGAATAAAAATAATGGAACAGAACCGTTCGCTCGTGTACAACTTTAATTTTTGCGCAAATACAACTGGTGAAGTGGTTGTTCGTAATAAATATATGACTTAGAAGCATTTTCTTTATTTATTTGTCAACATTAGAAATCTAGGCAACGTAATCAAAGCAACAAGACGCAAGTGCATAGATAAATATATATAATTTTTTTTATGTTTTTTCAAGGCAAATCAAGTAATTCCGCCAATATTTTTTTAGTACCTATCCAACTTGAAGGCTTATCAAAATAAAGTTCACATAACATAAAAATTTACGCTCAAACGTTGTTTATCTGGTAAAGTATTTGCAAATAAAGCCAAAAAAAAGTTTACATTCAGTCACGTTTTTTAACTTACCATACGACACCGATGCCGGTCCACATTGCCAAGATCATGGCGTGAAAGGACTTTTTAAACTCCACTCAAAAGAAAACACAGTTCAGAAATAAATATTACTGGTATTTGTACCTAAATTACTAAGAAATACAGTCTGAAATTGAGTGATGGGCTAAAGTTGACAAATCATCTCCAATAAGAGTGTATGCCAATGATATTATGCGTAGACACGCGTAAGGGCACGTCCTACACATATTTATTTAATACGTTACACTCAAAATCAAACCTTAAATCGTTGTAACAAGACTCATTTCTCTTACACTCAATTTATATTGACAAAAAATGTGTAGTTTTCGAAATTCGAAATCCTACAGCGAATTATGTGTTTGGTAATTTAAAATTGAACTTTAAGGGTATGTAAATTTAGTTGTAATTAGAATGTAGTTTGTTCAGCTTCCGTGGAAGTTATAATCCGCATGGAGCGTGCGCGGGCGCGTCTCGTAACGGACGTGGTGTTAAGGCGACACGACACGCAGGGATTATAAAATAATACTCGAATTTCGATGAGAATGATCGATAACGTGGGGGAATATTATTAGTAATGAGCCAATAGTTGTGATATTGAGAACATGTCAATATTGAGCCATGTTGAAAGGATCATATTGGATTTCACAAAGTAATATCAGAAAGGGTGGCTTGTTTATTTTATTTATTACTATTATCAACAATCAAAATTGTTTTACTAAATCTCTGTTTATTGCCTGTACTTACAGTTGATCGATAGAAACTTTATAAGAAACCAATGGTATCAATTCAGTTGAATAAATTACATCAATAACTAGAGAAAGTCCCAGACCATCAATAAAACAGTACAATCTCGGGATTTCCAATTAGTCGTACTTAACTCGACCACAATACTAGGTAAACGGGCGTTGGACGGTCGCATCGACCATCCATCACAGTCATACAACATCATTTGTACTTAGCCGCCATCCGGCCGCGGGTCCTATTAAGTGGCGTATTTTAAAATCTTGCGCCCCAGGCCTTAAATATTTCCCGCCTTGTGTCATTTTCAAAACAAAAATTTTACCTTTTATTCATTCTTATGATTTATAATAGTTGGGTAAATCTGTTAGAAAAGAACAAAATAAAAATAGTATCATTATTCCCTAAAGCAATGAGATGTTATATGCCATATACTCTTATTTGTGTACAAATTCAGGTAGCTTAAACTCCTGTTGTAATGGATATACACGTATAAAATGAAAGTCTCACGTACGTAGGTATATAATGACTATATTTCTGAATCGAACACACGAAACTTTATACAACACTCTTACAAAAGGTGACAAACATTAATTTATTTAAACACAAGAGTCCCGGGTCGAACTATCTCTCATGTCGCAAAAAACATGTCTCCTCGTTAGGAAAAATTTTCTAGCGGGCCGCGCTCCTATTGGCCGAGCGCGGACCACGTGACCTTTTGGTCGTGTTCTCGAAATTTAAATTATACCGCCGCGACGCGTACGGGTGCGTTCTGGTACACTGTAGTTTCAAAAATAGGAGGGAACGGAAGGAGTAAACCGAACTTTGCATTTATTTTTTACTACTGTTATTTATTTCTTTATTTAATAAGAGTATTTGATTACTGCATCTCGAATTCTTAAAAACCCTTGTATTTTGGGCTGCCTCTAATCACAAACGTGGTGGAAAGGCACGTCTGATTTCTGGTATTTATATAGGCGAAAAACACCTATAGGCAGTGAACATCAATTCTAGGAAGTTATGGTTAGGATAGAGGGGTTAGGAGCAGTTTGCGCCCCTGAACGCTAACACAGTATCACCCTGGTGCCATAGGCCCATTGGCCCGGAGTAATTACGCCCTTGGCTATCCCGGTATTGAATCCCGGGACGCCTTTGACTAATAGTATCCGTAGATTTATTAAATAAACTAATGTCTCCGTGATAAACGAGCGTTTCAAACGCAAATCGGGTTGCCAATTCCATTATCGTAATGACTTCGCCTTAAATCTCTTTAAAGACTTTATTTTTCTTTACTTAATCCAATTTTTTATTTGCTAAGTTCTTTTGAATCATAGTTTTATTTATGTAAGGAACTAGGAAGCTTCGTTACTACACTTTTAATTTATTATTAACCTACCGCCTACTCAAAAATTGCTCTATGTTCTATTTATAAATAACTAGCTTTCGCCCGCGGCTCCGCCCGCGTCAATGTCGATCCCTCGGGAATAGTACTTTTTCCCAGGATAAAAGGTAGCCTATGTCCTTCTTCGTACTCCAGAGAATTTGTATGCAAAATTTCATGATGATCGGTTCAGTAGTTACGATGTGAAAGCGTAACAAACAAACAAACAAACAAACAAACAAACATACAAACTCACTTTCGCATTTATAATATTAGTAAGGATGATATCCCAGACCACACCATAAAATGCAAGATAATTTAATTTCTGAAGCCATATACATATATATAAATGACAATATATCCGTAAGCTGTGCAGAAATAGAATACTGAGCTCTATGCTGTAAAAAATTTTTCGGGTACACAAAAGCGCCCGCTTCAAAGCACAATTACAACTTTTTATTGCAACATATTTTCTGCCAGTTTAACTCAAAAAGAATAGCTTCCAAACTTTTTATTGCTATTGCTGGCCGCAAACAAAAAAAATGTTTTTTTGCAAAAAGGAATAAATCAACAGCGGTATAAACTCACCCCCTCATGGACGGTGTTTGGGGCGCATATTGCTAATAAAAACAGGGGCGACCCCAAACGCAGCGAAATGGATACAATATATAAATGTCGTAATTAACTCTATTCATAGATCAAATTATCTGGCGCATTTAGAGCGAGTCCCACAAATTCGAGTAGATACAGTATATCAAAATATTTGAAGTATAGAAAGAGACACATATTTTCCTTTACACTATTACATGTGTCGTTACGAATTAATTTGTAATAAAGACTGTTTACTAAAATACGCCGTGTGGTTTCCGGCAGAGTAGAATAGGACCACTCTTAGTCTTTCCATGGTCGTAAGAGGTGACTTAGGAAATACAAGCTAAACAAAGCCTATAAATATCAATGAGACCTCTCCAAACCGTCTTGCCAGCGAGGAGAGAGTAGGCCAAATCCTTTGTCTGCTCTGGCCAAGTATGGCTCCGGTAGTACAGAGAGGGTCATGCTCCTGTAGTGGAGACTAAAAAGACCTGATGATGATGACTAAAATGCAAGAAGATTAACGAAATAAAAGTTAGTGCTTGTTACACTACTAACAGATAAATAAAAATGAAATAGAAGATATGAAGATAATCCTGGCCCGCGAGTATTTAAATGATGGTGAGTTAAATACGCAAATGATTTGGTTATACTTTTGGTGGTGGAGTTTACTACTTCTGTTCTAAAACTATGTCTCCTCTTGACTGCACCAATCTTGTGAAATATTTATCGTCCATTTGATAGCTTTATTGGTGAGATAACTAGCGATAATCGTATATTTTGTTCCAATCATAAAAGTCAATCTACTTATCCTTTTTTATAAAAGTTTATGGATAAAATTCAGTAATATCAAAAAACAAATAAATAACTAAAACGCCCCTTTATAGAACAAGTGTGCAAAAAATAATTGAGAATTGTCGAGGTATTTACTAAAAACGAGGCCTTGAAAGTAACTTTTTTTTCTACACACTACACACTTTTTTTTCTACATTACAACAAGTTTAAGCATAGCTCAATTGTACAGTTGAACAAAGAAAAACGTAATAAGTATACTGGAGAGTGGAGATATCTAGACGTAGTATAATCTAGATACAGTAGAGCGACACATCTATTTCCTCTTTAATTTAACGCTACAAAATAGGCCGAAATTGAAAGAAATCGTGCGAATTCGATGCGTTTGACAGTTCAGAAGGAGGCGGACATTTTGTATTGTATTGGAAATGGCGGCCGGATGCGTGGACATCTGCGTACCGGTATTATTCGGTAATTGTTTGGAACAAATTAATTTGTTCGACATACTGTCATTGTAATATGTCTGTCTGTCAGTGTAGCTATTAATCTCAAAGGCTGTTGATAGTGTTATGATGATGAGGGTGTGGGAACTAGAATTTGCAAAATCATGTTTAGATCATTCAACCAAGTAAGGTTCTTGCAATGACCTGTGCATAATTAACTTTATGACATATGATGTAAGAGATTTAATCAGAATTCAGAGTACTCATATTATGACAAGTTGCTCATTTAATTATGTATTTGAACGTGACTTTGAACGAATATTTTAAAAATAATTTGTTTCCGTTATCTTGTTGCGACTACGATGCACGTAACTCCAATGAAACGTCAGTCCCGTTTATTTATATAATTGTGTGTCTAGAGGAAAAAAAAATGAAAAAAGGAAGCTTTTCTTATTCTCCACTGGCGTTAATGTCGATCTCTCAGGATCAGAACTTTCTTCAAGGTGAAGGTATTGTATATGCTGCGTACCGAAGCATGTACAGTAGCATGATGATCGAAGAAGAAAAGAAAGAAAGAAAAATAATTTATTTCGCACTTAACACAAATTTAACAAAACACTAATACTCTTTATAAAATACTAGCTTTCGCCCGCGGCTCCGCCCGCGTTAATGTCGATCCCTCGGGAATAGTACCTTTTTCCCGGGATAAAAGCCTATGTCCTTCTCCGTACTTCAGATAACTTGTATGCAAAATTTCATAATGATCGGTTCAGTAGTTACGGCGTGAAAGCGTAACAAACAAACAAACAAACTCACTTTCGCATTTATAATATTAGTAAGGATAAGGATTGGAACAGTAAAAGATATGAGTACTACACCCTGACGTAAAAGTAATAATATTTGCTGACGATACTAATGCCATTATCTCGGCTCCCAATATTGACGCTCTTAACAGTAAGATAAATGCAACTTTGAAATCTTTTCATCATTGGTTCTCTGCAAACAATTTGACTCTAAATACAAGTAAGACTAAAGTGATGTTGTTTAAAGCAACGGCTAGTAACAGGGATAAACTGGAAGGTAATCTGAACAATAAAGATATCGTACCAGTGACACATGCTAAATTCCTTGGTATTCAATTAGATCAAAACCTTAACTGGAAAGAAGAGTTACAGTCAATCAAAAATAATGTTAGTAGCGCTTGCTGTGCTTTGAGAAATTTAAGGGATGAATTGACAACAGATCAACTTAAATCACTTTACTATGCTATGGTTGAGTCCAGGTTAAGGTACAGCATAAAATTTTGGGGAGGAAGCTATGAGTATAATATCAAAAAAGCTTTTGTTGTACAAAAAAGAGCTATACGTACCATGGTCCGAATACCGCTCTGGGTATCTTGTGATGAACATTTTAAAAGACTAGAAATTCTGACAGTTCCTTCTCTGTACATTTTTGTTGTTTTGACTAATTTCATTAAAAATAGAGTGTTTTACGAAACGGAAGAAGAAATGATATTAAGAGAAAATACTAGGAGAAAAGATTTGAAAAGAAAAGTAACTCCCGCATTACAAATTGTCACGCACTGTCCGCGAAATCAGACGGTTGTTATGTTCAATAAATTACCGAATCATCTTAAGGTAGAGAGAAAACTTTCAACTTTTAAAAGACATTTGATGACACTATTGCTGGAGAGGTGCTGCTACAGTATTGATGATTTTAATTAAAAAATAAATAATATATATTGACTAATGAAACATTGACTTTTTAAAATTTGGACATTTGAATTGTAATTTTAATTTTCTTTTTTTATGAATTATTAAATAGAAATCGTAAAATTTAAATTAATTGAATTGTTTGTTTAAGATTTAGACAAAATTAGTGTTTAAGATTTAGATATGTAAGTGTGAAAAATTCGAATACAATGTTTTTATTGTTTATGAATAAAGAAATTGAATTGACTAAAAAGGTGCCACTCATCATCATTTCGTGTAGGTGACAAGGTCAATCGGCTATGCATACCCTGGTGTCAGAGTTCTTCGAAACCGCCTCTCCGCCTCTGACGTGACGACTACCAGATGGCAGCCGAGACCAACAGCTTAACGTGCCTTTCAAAGCACGCTAAAGTGACTCAGCGTTTGGCAGTGATAACATAACACCCGCAGCGGTTAAGGTGTGAAAGCGTAACAAACACATTTCTATAAATGAATCAAACAAGCTCACTTTTTTATTAGTTAGGATACAATATGACTGTATATATGTTACGGTTAGAGTGATTAATTAAAAAATATTAATAATTGTCTATCATTATTAATAATTACCGAAAGTAAAGGCAAAAGTGAGAAATTAATCACATTCGTCGGTGATTATTAATAATGTAACCTTAGTACCGATAAATGTAATAACTACCGATAAAAATAAACGAACACTGGCGATGTTTTTCTCGATCGGGCAACAGAGGTGCAGGCAGGGGTGGCGGGGCGACGTACGGGATGTGTGTGACCTCTCGTCACACGAAGATTTGCCTTCTTGGATTCTAAAACTGATGTAATTTTCCAGATCTTCACCGTAAAAAAAACCTAGAAATTGAAACTCACGACGATTTATACTGAAACGTCGCGTTCGCCATCTTAGATTACTTCTGTAGTAATTTTCGAAGTCTGCGCCTCTAAAATCGCCAAGAAACTATTCCCTTTGCTGATTTTCCTTGAAAAGTCACGTCCGACATCTTGAATTCCAAAACTGACATCATTTACAAGATCTACACCACAAAAAATTCAAAAAACTACCTTCTTGCTGATTTTTCATGAAAAGTCGCGTCATTTCTCATGAAAGGCTATTCTCTCAGTCTTTTAACTTTGTTTATTTAGCGTTCAGATTAAAATGTGGATTTTAGTTGTCAGTTTCTTTAAAACAAGTACAAGTACCTACCCTTGTTTGTGTGAGCACTGTGTGCCATATCATATTATAAATAAATACCAGCTGGACTAAAAACTTTGGGTTTTTTTTTAATTTTATTACTTTTATCAATGTGTGCAGTGAAGTATTAATAATAACTACCAAAAGTAATTAATTTCAATTGTTTATTCACATTTAACAAAACACGAGGTAATTATTAATAATGTTATAAAATTATTAATAATTTTCAATTAATCAAATTTACCGTAACATATATACACTTTTTCTCACAGTACCTACCCTTGTTTGTGTGAGCACTGTGTGCTATATCATATTATAAATAAATACTAGCTGGACTAAAAACTTTGGGTTTTTTTTTAATTTTATTACTTTTATCAATGTGTGCAGTGAAGTATTAATAATAACTACCAAAAGTAATTAATTTCAATTGTTTATTCACATTTAACAAAACACGAGGTAATTATTAATAATGTTATAAAATTATTATTAACTAGCTGTTGCCCGCGGCTGCGCCCGCGTTAATGTAGTTCCCTTGGGAACAATAGAAATGATACAAATTCCATACAAACCCCTGCCCCTTTGCTTTTTCCCCTTAAGGGGGAATTTAATACATTTCACCTGCATAGATCTTTAGCCCTTAAGGAGGGGATTTTGCCCATTTCACCTACACAGAAATTTTTTTTATTGTAATGGAGAACTTCTTATTGTCATATTTCTAAGTAAATAAAAAAAATTCATACAAACTTTACCCCACCTATTCTACCCCTTCAAGGGGAAATTTCGACCATTTTAACTACACAGATCTTTTTAATTGTAATGTAAACATATATACTTATTTTTATACTTCTATGTCCAGAAATGAGAAAATTTCCATACAATACCCCCCCCCCCCCCCCTTATCCCTTAAGGGGGAAATTTTGTACATTTTATCTACACAGATCTTTTTTAATTGTAACCTAGAACGTATATACTTATTTTCATACCCCTAAGTCTAGAAATGGAAAAATTCCATACAAACTTTACCCCCTATTTACCCCTTCAAGGGAGAATGTTGTCTGGTTCACCTAAACAGATCTTTTTTAATTTTAATTGAGAACTTGCGTACCTACTTTCAAACTTCTAAGTCCAGAAATGAGAAAATTCCATAAAACTTCAACCCCTTTGATTTTCTAAAAATCCTTTCTTAGTGCTCATTTACATCATAAAAAGAATCCCTGTGCCAAATTTCAAGTTTTTGCGCACAGTAGTTTCGGCTGTGCGTTGATATATAAGTCAGGTTTGCCGATTTCTCGCGTAAGTGTAGATATCTCAGAAATAGTAGAATTACCCGAAATACATTAGTTTATGACTTTCAATGAAACACCTTAATATTGAATTTTAATTGAATAACTTCAAAAACGGAAAGTTTCATACTAACTTTGCATCCCCGTTATATCCCCTTAAGGGATGATTTTTGAGAAAAATATTTTACTCGTGTTTCTTACCTTTCAGTAAAGAACCTTCATGCTGAATTTCATTCGAATAACTTCAAAAACAACAACGTTTCATACTAATTTTGCAACCCGTTTTTCCCCCTAAGGAGATGAATTTCCAAAAATCCTTTCTTAGTGTTCCCCTACGTTATAAAAGGAACCCCTGTGCAAAATTTCAAGTTCCTAACCCTTATAGTTTAGGCCCTGCGTTGATATGTCAGTCAGTCAGTCAGCTTCTCCTTTTTTTTTAGTATGGATTACTATGGATAGTATGGATAGGTATAATTCTGTCGTATAATGATGATGAATTGACTTTGGATTTAAATTTTCTTATGTCACTTATTATTTTATTTTATTTTTGATATATGTTTGCAGGCAAACTCATGCCTTGAGTTCATTCAAATGACGATAACTTTTTTTTTAATGAACCGATTTTGATGAAACAAACTTTAAATGTTAAACTGAGTTAAAACAAAGCAATTGGCGAAAGTTTAAAGTAAATCGGTTCAGTATTTTCGGAGATAATCGTGATCATACATACAGACAGACAGACAGACAGACAGACAAGAAATTCCAAAAAAATTATTTTGCTTTCTATTATTCTTTTTAAGTGTCCCTCTATCCATTTCAGTCAAAAATTCGAAATGTACAGACAAAATAATTTTACTGTTTTATTATATGTATAGATTTTCAATTAATCAAATTTACCGTAACATATATACACTTTTTCTCACTGATTCTTGAGAATAAATCTGATAACTAAGGTTAGTAGAACCACTACCATAGGTGGCTATTTCGACACATGACCTACTGTCTAGCTGCCTTTATTGAGATATTGCCTTATAAAGCCGGCGATCTGTCTGTCTGGCGCCCATTTTGTTAGTGTACTGTTAATAAACCTGGGAGTTAATACTATGTGGGTGTGCTAGTAGCTCTCAAAATACATAATCGATGAAATAAATGTATGTCAGCGAGGCATGGAGAGGAGTATGTTAAATTTGCAACTAATAAATAGGTGTAAACACAAATACGAAATATAACGAAAGTATAGGACGTGATGAGGCAATATCCTCCCATGGAACGAAGAATTCTTGGGAGAGGCCTTTGTCCAGCAGTGGACTTTTTGTGACTGTAATGATGATGTAATGAACTTGTGTCGTAGGATACTAACTCAACGATACCATATTTTATAATAGATACTTATCAAACATCCAAGACCCAGGCCAATCTGAAAAAGATAATTTTCCATCTCGTCCTGACCGGGGATCGAACCCGGGCACCCTCGAGTCGCAAGCTGGCGTGTTGACCACTGCGCCTCTGAGCTGTATACTAAGAATTTTATTATGCTGCTCTGAGAAATTTATAGGCTATTTTTATTTATTTTATTTATTAAGGGTGGGCAATAAACACTACGTTTACACATTGTCAGGACACATATGAACATAAAGCAAATGTCATCTCACATATGTAAAGTCGGTTTACGAACGATCATTTTACTTATAAAACGGTACTACCGTTATCACGTAAAATTATAAGTAAGACGTAAGAGATCACGTAAGAGAGATAGATGCGTCACAAGCCGAGCGCTTAGGCCGATCGTGCTTCTCTATCGTTTCTTCAGCGCTCTCGCTCGCTCACGAGACACTTTTTCGTGCATACAACCGGCGTTCATAGATTTATAAACCGTTATCACTTCAAAAAAGTCCCTGAGCAATTTATTGCAACGCTTGATTACATTTTTTTTATAACAGAACATATAACATTCTGACGAACTGTGTTGTTCTTTCCTCAATTTAGTTCGGATTCCCCTTCGACATTTTTTACGAACATATTCATATAAACAAACAATCAAATTAGTCAAGCTCCAACCAAACACAACACACCCCAATCTCGGCACGTGGAAAAAATAAAAAAAAAAGCCTCGTGTTACAAAACGGTCGTAAATCGTAGCAGTTACGAGAATAACCTACGGTTGTAAAGATTCGTTCAAATTGGGCGAGTTGTTTTTTTTATGTAACACAGTTTCTTCTAAGAAAGTAGATAAAATTGAAGATTTATCTATTAGACAAATATAATCAGCTATTGCTTTTACATTATCTGCACATTCAAGTCAGATTATTCAAGCTGATATTGATATTCATAGTTGACTTTTTTACCGAACAGACAGACGGAAGTAAGCTTGCTAAATTCCATAAAAAAAATTTAAGCCATTTCAACTGCAACTGCATAAAGTTTAACAAAAATGTAATTTGAAAAAAATACGTCTTCTTAAAAACATTATTCGGTCCATGAGAAGGATATTGCCATACTCACCACGCTTGGCAGGCGGGTTGGCGCGCGCAGTTTCTTTGGCTTTTTGTGCTTCCGACGCTGCTACCCATCACATGCATTTTTAATCTGGGGCCGGTTAGAAATTTGTTAGGTTTGGGAAAGGATAGAAAGGTATTGGGATACCACTCACTCGGATGAATGGGGTAAAAGCAAGTAGAAGCTGGGACGGCCAGGCGCGCGTACTCGATGCCATACCTGCAACCACCGGACAGGCAGTTGAGAATGACACCCCTGACCATCATGACAATTGACAACTATGAAAGGATTTTTTTCCTCAGGTAATTGATGTCCATTCGTTCTACTCTCCCATTCAACTCGCCCATTGTAGACATTGTCTAACGGCGGTTATTATGAACTGTTTACGAGTGATAGCCAAATGTCGTTTTCATAATATTGAGTGCTTCATGGCTTCCTGTCGAGCTAAAACTATCAGGAATGTTCTGTGATTTGATGTGAAGGGATTCATAGAGCTTTGAATGTTTTATAGACTTTGTCAAAAAATGAGCAAGTTTACAGACAAGCCGCCTTCGTTCTTTTTAACCGACTTAAGAAAGGATGTTATCAATTCGAGCTGTATTCAATATTGTGCTAGAATTGTCCAGTTTTTGTATATGTTAGCCTATTCTAGCTTCTCAACATGTGTGCCCAATTTCAAAGGTGTATGTTTGTCCGCTCTATCAATATCTCAATAATTATAAGTTGGTTTTTAAACCCCCGAAGCAAAAAGAGGGGTGAATAACACAGTTTGACGTCGATGTCTGTGTGTGTGTCTGTCTGTGGTATCGTAGCTCTCAACCGAATGGACCAATTGAATTGAATCGATGCGGTTTTTTCATTAGAAAGCCAGACCTTGTGGTGGTTCTTAGCTGTGTTCGGTTAATAACGTTCCAGCAGTGTAAGAGTACCTTCCCTTTTCTAAAACGATGTAATGGAAAAATGATGTAATGGCGTATGTTTACTCGATTATGTGCTTCACGGGTGCCCATATAATCGTTAATTGACAATTATTTGATAACTTCGACCTTAAGTTACAACTTAAATGGTCTCCGGAGAACCTAACTACTTACAGCAGACATATCGCGTTTGGAGTCAATATATTAGTTTTAATGAGTAAATTTCTTGCAGGTTAATCTTGCAATACGGTCACGTTGACCTGGTGTTTTTTTACTTTTTAAGGGTTGTTCCTTAAACTATAGGTATTTTTACGTAGGGATTTTTAAAATTTTTAAAGTTTATTTTTCTTAGTTCTTATATAGTCCAACTTAGGAAACAGTGCATGTTTTATCTAAATCGATTTTGTAGTTTTGAAGCTAGATAGTTTTCAAGCATTTTTTTTTTGTTCTAATTTAGTGTGCTGGTGGATACTTGTAAAAGATTTTAAAGCTGTTTGTACCTATTTAGACAGCTTAAAAAATCTGACACCAGTGTTGGCCACTTACGCACATGAAAACAAACAAACCAGCTGCTTGTATTTAACACGGCTTAGATATTGCCATTTTATAATACTAAGTAGTTCGCCGAAAACTTGGATCTCGCAAACTTTTTTTTAAAATCTTTTAAAATACATAACCAACTTCGTTGAGTTAGTATTTAACGACACAAGTTTACAACTAACTGTGGGGCTAGCTCAATTTGTGTGATATGTCCCTATCTATTTATTTATATTGCCTGATAGGCCGCGAAGAGCTGACCAGAGAGTCATTGGTTCATTGGTCGCCAGTTCTGTGGCCAGATTATTGGGTTCCTGACTGAATTATGTCTGAAGCGGTAGTCCCTTTATATTTAATTTAGATGCCCAACAAACTTAAAAACTATACTAATATTACCTATGTACTGTAGAAGGCGAAAAAATGTGTTTATGATAAATAACATAGCTGATATTCATACAACTCTTTAGTCGGGCTCGATAGATGTGGTAATCCCTCAGAATTTTAACGATCATCTAAAACTGCCACACCCAAAACAGTTTCGTATTACAATGTAGGCAAACTCGTAGTAAACAGCATAATTTTATAACAGGGGAAGCTCCTCGATTAGCCAAGCAAAATCGTTAAATTTGATACTTGCGCTATAAAATAAAAAGATTGCAGAATTGTGGCTCGCCACGCCTATGTATACTTCTCCTTCTTTCCTTCATCATCATCATCATCATCATCATCAGGTCCTTTTTAGTCCCCACTACAGGAGCACGACCCTCTCTGTACTACTAGAGCCATACTTGGCCAGAGCAGCCAGAGGACTTGGCCTACACTCTCCACGCTGGCCAAACGAGTTGGAGAGGTCTCTTAGATGTTTATGAGCTCTGTTAAGCTTGCATTTCCTAAGTCGCCTCTTACGACATCCATGGGAAGACTTGGAGGCTATTCTACTCTGCCGGATACCACACGGCTTCTTTCCTTCGTTCTCTCCATATTCCACTTTACGTGGGGTAATGAAAGAAAGAATGGAAAAATGTTTAAATTCTTTTAAATAGCATTAAAATGCACGGTATATTATTAAAATTGAAAATATGTGATTAAAAAGAACTCGGCCACAGGTAGGATTCGAACCACGTCCCTTATTTTAATAATATACCGACCATTGTAATGCTATTTAAGAACAATTTAAGTAAGTAAAAAGCTTTCGTCAATTTAATCAACTTTCTTTTCATCGGATATGAATGATGTAGAATACCACACTACTAAATAGTGGGTAGTATTGAAGAAGTACGCATGCTTGAAATGCGTATACCCTACGGGGTAATATGTGATGAGAGAATTCGACGCGGTGATTCGAAGTCACGGTGGTGTAATGGTATCACACTTAGGGCGTAAACCTAAGGGACGTGGGTTTGAATCCTACCTGTGGCCGAGTTCATTTTCATAACAAATTTTCAATTTTGAAAATTTGTTTATTTTGCAACATGTATCGAACCGATAACACTACCTATACACAATTACATATACAGCGTACCCTCGACGTTCCTATAAAGGGACACAGATTATAGAGGGCACATATTTTCGATTTTAATAATATACCGAGCATTGTAATGCTATTTAAAAACAATATAAGTAAGTAAAAAGCTTTCTTCAATTTAATCAACTTTCTATTTATCATCAAAACACACACGCCTTTTTACGCAACTTTTATAGGGACTTGCAGTGCAGTGATAGGCAATTTTGACACTAACGCTATATCATTTATAAATATAGCCCATACTTTGTATGCAGGATTATTCTGTAGCCACCTTATTTGCTTTGCGACTCGTAAATAGCTAGCCGGCTAAATTTCCGGCAGTCGTCGAGCTTCTATGCACAATGTGTGGGAGTATAAAAATAATGATCGGTTGCTAGCCGCATCGCCTACTAAAATAATCCGTCAAGACTTATATATATTCGCCCATTCCCTTGATCTGCGCGGGAAGAGAAGCAGGTGGTACATTGTATATGTTTTTTCTTTTCTCCCAAACTAGTATTAAAGAGAACCGGGAATATTATAGGCACCTACTTCAAAAATAACTAATTAGAAATAGTCATCTTTATTTCGTGTAGGTGATACGGTCAATCGACCTTCCACACCCTGGTGTCAGAGTTCTTCGGAACCGCCTCTCGGCCTCTGACGTGGTTCATTTAACGACTACCAGATGGCAGCCGAGACCAACGGCTTAACGTGCCTTTCGAAGCACGGAATAATCTTTATTATCAGACAATCAGATGATTCACCTTCTGAAGCACGGAGAAGCTCGAGATTTTCAACTATATTTTTGCTAGCATGAGCCTTTAAAATATGTAAAATAAATCCCTGTCCGATCCTTGAGAGGTGATTCAGCCCGTGGATATAAACAACTTTTCCTATGTGACCAATGGTAGGAACACACTATCTCTTCAAAATACATGGCGGCTTATGTTTAATTGACTATTTTCATTTAAGATATATAAAACGTAATGTATTTTGAAGTGACTATCAAAACGTTGTACACAAAGTTAGCAAATAGGCCGGCTGGCCGGGGTTTGAACCCGGGAACTCCGGTATGGCCTGGCATGATGATGCCAGGTTGCCACACCGGTGCGGTAGTCACCACTAGGCTACAGCGCTCGTCGGCAGGAATCATCATCACCATCATACAGTCACAACAAGTCCACAGCTGGACATGGGCCCCTCCCTACGATTCTTCGTTCCATGGGAGGATATTGCCACACTCACCACGCTTTGATGGCGGGTTGGCGAGCGCAGATTCTTTGGCTTCATGTGCTTCTGCTGCCCATCGCAACCATTTTGAAGCTGGGGAAGGATAGGAATTTGTTGAATTTGGGAAGGAAGTAAAAGGTATTGGGATACTACTCACTCCATGAATTGGGGAAAAGTAAGTGGCAGCTCGGGAGGCCATAACTGCAAGCCTGCAACCACCTGACAGGTAGTTGAGGATGACTCCCTGATCATGTCAGCAGGAATGTCGAGGTAAATTTAGACGCTGAATTATAATAATCAAATCACTAAAGTCTTAAATATTAACCCTCTTATTCATAAAAATTAACAAACGCATAAGAACATATTTTAGTTAAAATATATTTTGTCTCGTTCTTTCCATGCCAATCGTTGCAGAGAGGGATAAAGACATAACATATTTTAACTAAAATAGGTTTAATAAACGTTTGCTAATTTTTATGAATAAGAGGGTAAGACTTTAGTGATTATAATTCAGCGATTATAATTTATTTCAAAGCATTATCAACGAAAATCAGAGCATCATTACCATAATGTTTAACCCGCTGTCAGTTCAATGAAGTAGAAACCGTCCAGGTGCACTTTACCTGACCTGACAGGCAAGGTGATGCCTCCTACACACCACGTCACAACCCCTTAAATCCGAATATTAATGAACTCGTCTCTAGTATAAAAGGGGAAAGCTCTTAGCTCTCGGTACATTCATCAACAGTCTCCCAACGAAGTCTTACCGACGAACCTTCAAGAGAAACCTCCAGTACAAATCAATTCAAACATGAAGTTGCAAGTCGTGTTCGTGCTAACTTTCATCGCCGTGGTGTCCATCGTGTCCAGTAAGTCGACACAACAAGTTTACTGCGGCCGAAGGCTAGCCATGGCGTTGGCTATGATGTGTCCAGATGAAGAAATGGGTAAGAGATCTTACAACAGTTTTTCGGACTACGATGCAGATTATTGGCCCTGGATGACCAAGACCCGTGCGTTAGAAGGGCTGCGCGGCAAGAGACAAGGGAAGGGGGTGGCTTCGGAGTGCTGCGATAAACCCTGCTCGCTTCCTGAACTGTTGAGCTACTGCTAATGATGACCTGACCGAAATGTTGATTGCTTAAGTTTGATCTCAATAAATTGTTAAGGTTGCAACAATATGGTTTCATTTCAAATGCGGGAAGGGAGATTGTACCGGCCATTTCTTAAAAGGTATGAATTTGTCATTTACTTTTTCGCGTGTTGTGTTAGTCACTAACTTACGCTAACTAAGGCGCTGTATCCCTTAATAGCGGACATCGCGCGATATTTTATATATTTGTGTCATACCTGTCGTCAGTCTCAGTTCAAATCCGTGTCTGCCATTTTCGTGTTAATTTTCACTTTTAATTTAATAATTCAATAATTATAACCAAATATTATATTTTTTGTAGGTATCCATCTTGCTCATTTAGTTATACTTTTTATAGACGTATAAAAGTTGGTAGTTGTCGCTGAAAATATCAAGAAATTCGCGACGAAAATTTTTCTGGATATAGCTTTTTTGATATTTTATTTAAGTAGTTAGGTTTTAAATTTTTTTTGAATATATTTTGATGTAACCATTTATTTTGATCTTTGAACTGTACTTCCTATTTTTTTCATGCTAGTATTCTTTGAAAAATAAGGCTAACTGCGCGACGAAAAAATACACGTTTTACGGTATTCTTCTGATTGATTAGTTTGATTTTGACTTAGTTTGATTTTGAACCTCTGAGCTATATCGAAATCTGGGAATCAGAATTCCTATTGGAATACGGAATTGTAAGAAAACAAAGTAAAAACCAGAAACGCATGTTTTTTGCGTCCTTTTGTGGGTGTAATTTTTATATGTTATGAAGCTAGGGGGGCCATTCTCAACTGCTTGTCCGGTGGTAGTAGTTTGTATATTTACAAAAATCGATCAATGGATAAACATTTAATGTTTCCGTGCAAATCTCTAAAGTGCCGAACAATTTACATTCACCCTGTATGTTTAGCTAATTTTTAATTTTAAGGGGGGAATCCCATTTAAATTGAAAATTAATATTTAGGGAAATAATTTCCGTTCGACGGCCGTCATAGGGACTTTAGCGGCTGGGAAATTCTTATGAATTCTATTCTTTAAATAGTAGTGCCTTTCTTTCTAATATTTCATTTAGATATTATTTCTGCGACTGGTAAAAAATAACTTATTAAAACGATACACACACCAGGACGCACAAAACATGCCTTTTTACGAACAATTGACATCGATTCCTCAAGAAAATACTACATTAACTGTATCATAATGAAAAGTAGTTTTTTATTTATTTTTTCTAACGTTTTATACATTGTTTTAAACACGTGATAAAGAACACGATTTTAATTAAAACAATTTTAAACACGTGTTTTAAAACCACTTGCTTTAATCATACCAACCCTCATTTTAACTTTACATTATAGATATACTAGCTTTCGCCCGCGGCTCCGCCCGCGTCTATGTCGATCCCTCGGAAATAGTACTTTTTCCCGGGATAAAAGGTAGCCTATGTCCTTTTCCGCACTCCAGAGAACTTGTATGTAAAATTTCATGATGATCGGTTCAGTAGTTACAGCATGAAAGCGTAACAAACAAACAAACAAAGAAACAAACAAATAAACAAACACACAAACTCACTTTCGCATTTATAATAATATAATAATAATAATATAACATATATATTCATTATAACATTTATTTCAGTTACTAAGTCCCATATCTTACATATACATTGAAAATATTAATCAGTATCATATTGATATAAAATATAGATATAATAAAATGAATGAAATTAAATTACAATTAAAATAAAAACAAAGTATATAAATTAAAATTAGAAGAAAAAAAAAAACGTCAACAATCTTTTATTCAATGAAATTTTTGTCATACATATAGCAAGTCAAAAAAATTTATTTAATTATAAAATGTTTACACTTTTATAATATTAGTAAGGATAAGGATTAAACACTATTACATTCAGATTACTTGCGACACTTGTATAAACACGACAATAATAGCCAAGACATTTGTAAATTGTTTCCTAAAGTTGCAAAACCTATTTAATTACCATAAACATGTACACCAACAAACAAATTGTACAACAGCTCTGTAAAAACCGGACCACCCATGCCTACGGTGAGTTACGGTCCTGCGTTCCATCCCCCGCAGTGACCATTTGCGGACCGATGTGACCATTTCTTACATTGAGCAGTTTTAAACGGTTTTATATAAGCCCTCTTCCACTCCTCATACTATTTTATGTGTGGTGGGAATACCATGCAAGTCTATTACACTTTCCATGCTGTAAAAAGATTCGGCTCCTTTTTCGGGTTCCGTACCCAAAAGGTAAAAACGGGACCCTATTAATATCGCTCCACTGTCCGTCTGTCGGTCTGTCTGTCTGTATATATTTCTGTGTGCGTATTTCTGTATTTCTGTGCTACTATAACAACAAATACTAAAAAATGGATTAAATAAAAATTTAAGGGGGCTTCCATATAACAAACGTGATTTTTTTGCTTGTTTTTGCTCGATATTGATAACGCAAACAGGTAGACGCTTGAAATCCTATTTACAGAATATTTAGATAAATATTCACTTTAAAAATAAATAAAAGTAAAATTAATATTAAAGGGGGACTCCCACACAACAGACATGATGTTTTTTGCTGTTTTTATAGATAACGGAACTCTTCGTGTGCGAGTCCGACTCGCACTTGGCCGGTTTTTATATCTGGCCGCCTGCCTAAATTTATTTTTCTATACACCAAACTTTTCAATTCTTTGCTTTATTCTTTAGCATTGACCGACCATCTAGATTTTTTTTCATAGCTCGAATAGTCTACAGACATGAGTATTTAATCGGTACTAGCTTTTCCCGTAACTTCGTTTCGGACGCGTTATTCAAAAATAATTTATAATTCTAAGGTGATTCCTTAAATTGAAACATTTACTCAATATCCATTCAATTGCTTTACGTGAAGGTGTAATAATTACAATTATTATTTTTTTATTTTATTTTATTTATTCATAAGGGTTACCAACAGGTAACATGTACACCACTATTAAATAACATTCCACTTCTATGCTAACATGCAACCCAATTATAGGTAGACACACATTAATGCAATCAATCTCACCTTATCCAACCCGACCTGTACTTTTGTGTTGGTAGCCCAATCTAGTACTAGTAATACTACCTGCTTTGCGTAAAAGAAAACATTGTGAGGCGACCTGCACGCTTATGATTTTTTCACTAAGTAGTCTTTGAATTGAGAAGGAACTGGCAAATCATCCCATTCTTATTATTCCTGCCAAAAATCATCATTGTGTGTATTTCTTTTCACACAATGACATCGGTCCTAGCTCTTATTCTATCGCATTTCTTGCGATTACCAGGAGCGTAGCTACCGCTGTATCAATTTTAAGGGGCCCCGGGTCACGGGGCCCTCAACGTGCGTAAGCAAAAATGAATAAAAACTTCCCGATTTTTTTTTTATTTCACAAATGACAAATGTTTAAAAAAGGCAATTTATTTTTTATATCTATCAATAACCACGAAGTATTGTGTGGATGTTCTGTGATCTGCATACAATCCAACTACTTATATAAATACTCAACGTAAGTAACATTTTGGAACACATAGGTAATATGTTTACACGAAATAACACTATATAATATTTAAAGAGACTAGCTCCGTGGCGCAGCGGTCAACACGCCAGCCTGCGACACGGAGTGACCGGGTTCGATCCCCGGCCAGGTCAAGATGAAAAATGATCTTTTTCAGATTGGCGTGGGTCTTGGATGTGTATTTATATATGTATTTGTTATAAAATATAGTATCGTTGAGTTAGTATCCCATAACACAAGTCTCGAACTTACTATTTATTTTTATATACAAGTCAATTTAAATTAAGCGCAAATATTTGAATGGCTGGGTTTCATTAGGTCTAAGAAATGATTTAGTAGCAAATCTAAAACAATCGACCCGATAGTTTTTTTTTATTTTTTCATAAAAAATATTTCTTTTTTTTTATATTAAAATCGATAATCAGCTGTTTTTATTGTCGACGTCAGTGACTTAGTATCCATAATATGTAATAGTAAAAAGTTGTTGGGCAAAAAAAGTGTTTTTTGAACACAGGGTGTCTGTTTTTCTAAATGTTCAGGTCCAGTTATCTCAAAAACTAGCGTGTCGATTTTTTTGTTTTGCTTCTAAAGCATTTTTATAGCGTGTGGGCAAGCCTTTAAAATCTTCTTCTTCTTCTTTGCCTGGCCCTATCCCATATTTATTTGGGTTCGGCCCTCCGTATCCTGCAAAGCAAGCCTTTAAAATATTTGCGCTTAATTCAAATTGACCTTATATACCTATTCAGCCTATATGAATCAGAAAGATATACCTAAAGCATATTTTTGATGATGACTAGTGACTCACCAGGAGATGCATTAAAACAGAACCTAAGCTTATCAAGTTGTAAAAAATATTAACTGAATATGAAATTGTTATTGGAATCTTATCACAAGCATGACCTAATTCAGACAGTGGCTCTTTAATTCTATGTAAAGTGGTCATTCACTCGCCAGGGAATCTTGTATCAGTTGCAAAAGCAATATAGATATCATCGAACAAATGGATCCACTCTATTTCACTTATTCCAGGGCTTTTAAAATGTAAATCAGATTGTAAAGAAGCTAACATATGGTTTAAATATCTATTTTATGTTGTTAAGTCTAGGTTGTAGCAAGTTCGCATCCTTGAGGTACTCCGGGTAGAGCTCGGTCATCCTGCTACAAGGTTCAATGCGCCTCTTGTATTAATTATGAAACTACAAATAAAACTATCAATGTTGCTAACAACTTTAATAACATATCCAATTTTCATGAATCTACAAAATATTGTATGAGAATTGCTCGGTTGATACGTTAAGATAATACCTAGTATTTTAAATTATTATAAACTAGCTGACCCGGCTAACTTCGTACCGCTTCTAATTTGGGTAGTCGGGTAAAAATAAATTTAAATGTTAATCTAGTGTCAGCTACCTCTATACCAGATTTCATTAAAATTTGTCCAGCTGTTCTTGAGTTATAAATGGTGTGCCTAACCCGACTTAGTTAAATATACCTCTTGCTGGCCCGGCGAACTACGTCTCGCAATTTTTTGTCGTATATTTCTTATGTTTAGTTACTCTGCTGTTCTTAAGTTATATGTGTTCGACTAACTCGACCTTATTTTATATATTAAGATATTATATATTATGTTACTCGTGCCTTCTCAGCCACAGATAAAAAGTTACTAACCTATTATTATTTAACATTGTAAACTGCATTATTATCCTAAAAAGTCAACGACTTCACCTCACCACTGAACCTTGACCCGTCTTTGCAGCCAAAACTTCCTGCTTTTCGTCCAAAAAGGGACAGTAAGGGTCATTCCACTTAACTCCCGGATTGAATTCTTCTAACACTTTATCATCCACGATGTAGACTTATACTACAATAAGGTTTTTACGTAGCCAGGAAAAGGTTTTTTTTGTAAAAATATACCTATTTAATATATTAATTTTATAACTTCAGATAATATCATTTCGCGATTGTTACACATTTAAATCATCATCATCATCATCATCAGGTCATCTAAGCCATACTTGGCCAGAGAAGACAGAGGATTTGGCCTACACTCTCCTCGCTGGCCAGACGGGTTGGAGAGGTCTCATTGATGTTTATGAGCTTTCTTTAGCTGGTATTTCCTAATTACTTTAAAAGAAATTACTTAATACGGTTTTATCGCGTTTATTACCTGCGAACATGAAAACTGCAAAGTTTTCGAAACATTAGGTGTAAAAATAATGTAATGCAAATACAAATAGTTTAAAATTTTACCTAGTCGGCAAAACGTACACGACGCCGAAAATAGTTGTAAGTACATTCTCAACTCCATTTGTAGTAAGAATAGCTACTTTATAATTTAAAATTCTTTAAGTTGAAAATACGTATATTGAAAATTGAATAATGTTTTAAAGTGAAAAGTTTTTGAAGTCTTCGGAGTTAAGTGGAAATACCCATCCATAACTGGGGTTCTTTACATTGGTTTTTTGACAGTAATAGCCAGTTTGCGTGATGGAAGGCATCAACTCGGGAACGATTAGGCAAAGTGACTGTAAAGTGAAAAAGTGAAAGCCTTGTTTGGAGGACATAATGTGACCGAACTGGTGATTTGTATGTTTTTGTAATGGGGATGCTCATGATGGGGAAATGTAATAGATGGTACCACTATACGCATGTTACTTCAGTTCAGTGGCGTAGCTTGCTCTAGTGGGGCCCTATATCGAGATTTGTTTGGGGCCCTTCAATCTGGCTACGTGGGTTCGATTCCCACGGGAAGCATACTTCTTTTAGTTGTCCAGTTTGGTTAGGACATTGCAGGCCGTGCTTCAGAAGGCACGTTAAGCCGTTGGCCCCGGCTGACATCTGGTAGTCGGTTAAGGAACCACGTGACAGCCCGAGAGGCGGTTCTGAAGAACTCTGACACCAGGGTGACCATGGTCGATTGACCAAGTCACCGTCGCCGTCGACGGATACGTCTGGGAGGACATCATCATCATGATCAGCTACGCCTCTGCTTCAGTTGTATAAAAAAACAGACTTACTACTCGCGGACGATTAGTTTGTAATGTTCATAACCTACACGTATAAGGCGTATTTTGTAATTTTGCATTCCTATCAAAAAGGTCAAATGTATAAAGAACATGTTTCATATGTAGGATCATTTTGTAGGCATACAAAATGATCCTACATATGAAACATTTTGCAGATTTTCATTCAAAACGAATTTGATTTATTGATTATCATTTAAAAACATTATTTTTTTTTTCAACAAAAGTTTTCTCATATTAATTTATATATTTAAACTACTTAAAAAGACGAAACTAAAAAAATAACCTACTTAAAAAAATATATATACAAATCGTACAGTCCCTCCAGGTGCTTACCTCTGGGCATTGTGCCCAAAAGGCTGGCAGCATTGCCTAATTGTATAGCAATGCTGATACGCTGAGCTAGGTAATTTCCAGCCCTTTGGTCACGACACCTCAATAAGCCTTTTAGCCAAGAAACTAAAAAGCTTATGCGCTGATGGACCCCACGGACCCAATGTTTCTACCCCAAAAGGCTCAAATATGTAGTTACCTCCGATACCTACATATTTGCGTCTTTTAAGGGTTTCTGCTCCAGCAGCGGCTATGCCTGCCTTCGACTTGGTACTTTGGAGATGAGATGGCGCCAGTGTGTCGACGCAAGTTGTCCCATACCAGCGGTCGCCCCAATCTCCAGGGTACCAAAGTCATTCCGTCTGGTCTCTTGCCATCATCCCGTGTCAGGCCGTTTGGTTCTAAAACGGCAGGAACGTGAAGGCTGGATTATATTTGATTATATTTAATTTATATTTGATGCTATAATTTAAGATATAGGTAGGGGCTGAATGAGATTTATATCGTTATTTTTTATTTATTTAAAATTTTGGAGTTTTGGAGCAGGGTGAATAAATATACTTCATTTTAATTTCTTTTCTATAGTATACTACGTCTTTTTCCTTGCGGGGTAGACAGAGCCTAGGTCTTTATGACCTTATGGCCACATTTAGCATGTTGGAGTACGCGATAATGGAAAATGGAATCAAATAGTGATGGTTTGCTAGCCGCTTCGCCTATTGACATGATTCCGCACATTTTAGCCGCATCTCTCGATCGGCTTTTACGGTCTACGCAGGATGAGAAGCAGCTGGCACATTCTACGTTTTTCTTTTCTCCCGGCCAGCATGAAAGAGAATAATAATTTCTTTTATTACCGAAAAAATCAGAGGAATCATGCTAATAGGCGATGCGGCTAGCGACCCCCTGTTCTAATTCCGTTTTCCACCAACATAATAAACGTAACCTGGAGATCTAATCCCGCAAGGGGAAAAACCTTATGCTTATATTATGCTTTTCCCGCAAGGGGAATAAAACTTATGCTTATGTTATGCTTTTATGCTCTTCGAGTAAATAACTTTTAAAATATAACTTTGAAGGTATTAAAAGTACTCCTAGTACTTATTACAAAACTGTGATATACCTACCTATAAATTTTTTTTTTAAATTTGGTGTGGTCGTACTTTTTCGAATGATACGAATTACTTAAGTCCCGTGCTTGGTAGGTAGGTAAGATTATTATTTTAACCAAAATGGGAAAGAGAAAATATCCAAACCTCACTCCACTTTAATACAATGGGCAAAACCGCACAAAAAAGATTAACCGTTACAAACATATACAAACCACAACCTTATTCCTTAGACTATAAAGTTTACTATCTCGTAAGGCTCAATAAAAGGTTTGCTTATGTCGAATACAAAAGGCGACTGTTTCTTTGTAAGTCGGTTAAACAATTATTAAGTTATTACTTCCGTATGTCAATTTGGCAATAGATTTACATAGCAAACAATGGGCTCTGGTACTCCCAGAAGGCGGAGACAAAATCGAAGTATGATGTAATATGAAAATAGATTTTTGAACAAGCGATTTAGCTTGCATTAAAACATCTTCACTGTTTTTGTAAGAACGCGATTGTTTAATAATAAAGAAGGACTTCATAAAAACTGGCCAGTGAGTCGCATTAGCACACACACACCAAGGGTTTAAATAAATAAACATCTATACTTATACTTAATTTAATATTATAAAGCTGAAGAGTCGTTTGTTTGAACGCGCTAATCTCAGGAACTACTGGTTCAAATTGGAAAATTCTTTTTGTGTTGGATAGTTAATTTATTGTGAAGCCTTTAGGCTATAAAACATCACGCTGCAACCAATACTAATATTATAAAGCTGAAGAGTTTTTTGAACGCGCTAATCTCAGGAACTATTGATTCAAATCGGAAAATTATTTTTGTGTTGGAAAGTCCATTTATTGAGGAAGGCTTTAGGCTATAAAACATCCCACTGCGACCAATAGGAGCGAAGCATCAATAAAAAATGTTTTGAAATCGGGGAAATCATCTATACAAATTCATGATAATAACAGAAATTACCGCGGACAAAGTCGCGGGCAACAGCTAGTTTTATATAAATCTTTGGAATCTAAGCTTAGGTAAATAAGATGTTAGGCTTAATCTAGCAAACCGGTCGTGTTGATTAGATAGCAATCTCAGATTGGTCACACTGATTGCACACCCTACAATTGTCCGCAACCTCAAACTCGGCAATTATGAGAGGCGTGTAAACAAAATATTTTGATACTCAAGTAAATACTGGTTCTGCTTGTTATTGATGTATCTAGTTACATTGTATATTTATATTATTATTATTAGGCCAAATCCTCTGTCTGCTCTGGCCAAGTATGGCTCCGGTAGTACAGAGAGGATCGTGCTCCTGCAGTGGAGACTCATCATCATCATCATTTCGAGTAGGTGACACGGTCAATCGACCATGCACACCCTGACGTCAGAGTTCTTCGGAACCGCCTCTCGGCCTCTGACGTGGTTCCTTTAACGACTACCAGATGGCAGCCGGGACCACCGGCTTAACGTGCCTTCCGAAGCACGGAATCATCTTTATTATCAGACAATCAGGTGATTCAAGCCTGCAATGTCCTAACCAAACTGGAAACAACTAAACAAAGTATGCTTCCGGTGGGAATCGAACCCACGACCCCCGGGTCAACAGGCAAACGCCTTAACCACTGGACCACGGAGGCTGTTGCAGTGGAGACTAAAAAGACCTGATGATGTTGATGATTAGCTTTTTTTGATTAAAACTTACGTGAGATATAGACATTATTAAAATATGTAACAACGGGTTACTCCGTACGAAGTCAGCTACTGGCCGACATTTTTCGACCTCATCCGGAGGTCTTCCTCAGGGCGAATGTGGATCGATTGCTAGTATCAGTGCGGATCGGGACATCGGACGCGCGTCTCGATCCACATTCCAAATTCATCCAAATTAGTTCAATGGTTGAAGCGTATAAAGAGGCAGACAGAGTTACTTTTGCATTTATAATATTACTAGCTGTTACCCGCGACTTCATCCGCGGTAATTTCTGTTATTATGATTAATTAGTATTGATGTATCTAGTTGCATTGCAATAATTTTTCCCCGATTGCAAAACATTTTTTATTGATGCTTTCGCTCCTTTTGGTCGCAGCGTGATGTTTTATAGCCTAAAGCCTTCCTCAATAAATGGACTATCCAACACAAAAAGAATTTTCCAATTTTAAGCAGTAGTTCCTGAGATTAGCGCGTTCAAACAAACAAACAAACAAACTCTTCAGCTTTATAATATTAGTATAGATTATGGAAGACTTGCTTGAGTATTTTATTATGGAAGGGAAAACCTCAATATATTGTCGTATAGTTTTAAAACAATTTTGTATGACAAGTTGTTACTAACATTTATTTTACGTCAAAAGTAATCGCCATTTCGCCGTATTCGAAAGTTGCAAAATGAGCTGGCTGGATTATTAAATGAGTGATTGTTTAAACCGAGTTGAAACGTCTGATTGTTGTATAGAAGAACCGCTCTGTTCGTGAAGTCATTCTATCACAAATAGCCCCTGAAATGTTGATAAATATATCCGACATTTTACTTTTATTTATTAGGATGAATTCAGTCCCAATAAAAGTGGTAGTGGGCGGCACACATCACAACCGATGGCCTATGGGGCTAAAAGTTTCTTGAATGGCGACCACGTACCGGCAAGCCCACCGATCAGGTGGTCGGACGACCTGATCAAGGTCACAGAGATAACGCTGGATGCAAACCGCTTCCAACCGGTCAGCAATGGAATTCTTGGGGCAAATATGATGATG
This sequence comes from Elegia similella, assembly GCA_947532085.1. Classification (NCBI taxonomy): domain Eukaryota; kingdom Metazoa; phylum Arthropoda; class Insecta; order Lepidoptera; family Pyralidae; genus Elegia; species Elegia similella. The sequence continues at coordinate 4,033,173 of OX383939.1, forward strand.
ATGAAAAGTTTCCTCATAAAAAAGGAAATTTAACCATTGTGGTTGAGCTTTTAAAATTATCTCGTAGTTATCGTGTAATGAGACGTCAAAAGTGGCTTGTTATCGCGTCTGCACCTGCACTGTAACCCAACTAATGAATGCAAGCCTAAAACTGTGCCAGCCAATCGCCCATGATTTCGCCAGTTTGAGCGCGCGCCAACTCACTATCAGCGACATACGAGAGCCGTTATCTAGCATAGCTTTTTTTATTTTATTTTTTACTGGGTTATTTCCAGCCAGCTCACTGCTTAGCCAGAGAGCTTGAAGTCTCGGTTAGTTACTCGCAGTTCGTGTCTATGGCTTTATTCGAGATACCGATGTCTTCTCTCTCTCTCTTTCTCTCTCCTGATGCTTGTTGCATAGTTTTCTTTGTTTATGTAAATACATAGTATAACGTCTTTTTCCCTTGCGGGGTAGACAGAGCCTAGGTCTATAAGAACCTGAAGGCCACGTTGAGCATGTTTATTTATTTATTTATTTCACTCTTTATTGCACCTCCATGCTGGTCTGGGAGAAAAGAAAAAACGTAGAATGTGCCAGCTGCTTCTCTTCCCGTGCAGACCGTAGAAGCCGGTCAAGGGAATGGGCGAAAATCTTAAGAATCATGACAATAGGCGATGCGGCTAGCAACCCATCACTATTTTGATTCCGTTTTCCACCTTTACGCCCATCAACACGCTAAACGTGGCCTTTCGGTCTTAGGACTTTAGGCTCTGTCTACCCCGTAAGGGATAAAGACGTGATAATATGTATGTATATGTATGTATGTATATGTATGTATGTATATGTATGTATGTATATGTATGTATGTATATGTATGTATGTATATGTATGTATGTATTTATTGCACCAATTCCAAGAAATAAACATAAATATGTAACAGATTGAGAAAAACAATAAGCGGCCTTATCGCTAAAGCATGTTGGTGGGCATTCGATGAAAAACGGAATCAAATTGGCAAAGAACAATTGTTTATGTAAAGACTGACCTATAGTCTAATAAGGCATTAACTCTATATGTATAATTAGCATGTATGTGTACGAAGATACAGTCTTGTTATGACAACACTGTATCTTCTTACACATGCGTCATGTTCACAACAAGGTCCGTGATGTCATTCAGAGGAATAGTCTAATTCTTAAAACTTTTACTTCGACAAATACATTTTATGTGATTTTTTATAGATTTCGGCACTTTTACGTAAAAATAATTTACAATATCCGAGAAATAGGCCTCGCATAAAATTACACTTTTTGCAATCGACAGATGACTTTAAAAGTGAAGTTGCCAGTTGAAAAAAATACTCGTAGATCTAATATTTTTCCGCAAAAGGCGAAGTTTTCTATATTTTTGATTGAGTTTCATGTACAACCTCATTTTTTGACGTTAACGCCGGCTGCACGCGCAAAAAGGGTCACGTGCCGAGTGCAAGAGATAGCGCGGAACAAGCGACAGAGAGGCACGTAAGCGTTCGGTTTGTGACGCATCTATCTCTCTTCCACCGGAATCACGTAAAATTATAGTCCATAAAGCGACTTTACAGACAACCATTTCTTTTTTAAGTGTTTATACATATTTTGCATTCAAAATGCTATTTTTGATATACTCTTATTAAGAAATAAAATATGGTGAAAAAAAATTTTTTTTTTCAAGCCGGCGGGATCTGAACCTGCCGCCTTAAGTCGTACATAAACTTAAGGTCGTAGGTTCAGATCCCGCCCGCTTGAAATTTCTTCACCCTATTTTATTTCTTAATTTAATAAGAGTAAACCATTTCTTTTCTCAGAGAATCCGTCTTCGTGCATTTCTTGGGACCATAATATCTGGCTTTAAGTGTCCTAAATGTAAAGGTGAAGATATAATTTACCTGGTACTAATAGTTAGGGCGCTGTATCCCTTACCGTTTGTAGCGGTTGAAAGTGGCGATACTGACAAATATTGTATTTTTTTTTGGTATCCATCTGGCTCACTTAGTTATACTTTTTATAAACGTAAAAAAGTTGGTAGTTGTCGCTGATAATATCAAGTAATTCGCAACGAAACTTTTTCTAGATATAGCTTTTTTGCTATTTTATTTTGCTAGGTTTTAAATATTTTTTTGAAAATATTTTGATGCAACCATTTGATCTTTGAACTGTACTTCATCATATTTTTTTCATGCTTGTATTCCGTGAAAAACTGCGCGACGAAAAAATAGACGTCTTACGGTGTTCTTTTGATGCACAGCGCCTTAATAGTAATCCATTGAGCGCTTAAAGTAAGACTGAAAACACTAATTTCATGGAAAAGTAAAACGTATCAAAAAACCGGTAGTTCCGAATTTGGTTGGAACAAGAGCCTTTGTGGATTACGGGTTATCTAGCTTAGTTCCTGGATGGTTCTCGTTATTCGAGTATCGAAGAGCTTAGCTCTCACTTCGTTAGTTACTCTCTTTGATAGGAACCAACCTTTGCCTTATAAAGGTAGGACACATAACGTAGTACGGCGAGCTCCGTGGCGAAGTGGTTAACACGCCAGCCAGGGAGGGTTCCCGAGTTCGATCCCCAGCCAGGTCAACATGGAAATTTATCTTTTTCAATACTTTAATACTTTATTTGCATCCTTAATGTACATATATAGGTCTTTTTAAAAAATTAGAAGCATTTAAGGACCCTTACGGGTGCAGCAATCGAAGAGGGGCTGACTTGTCATCTTATTTTATAATTATTAATATGTATTTACCTTCATGTAAAATTATATTATTTTATTTATTTTTATTTTATGAATAATTATTATTAATAAATAGTTAATATAATTAAATATTAATATCTTTTTATATTATAATTACATTTTTATTCATTCATATGTTATTTAGTTTATGTAAATTTGTCTTCCAGATACTCAGTAGTAGTGTAATAACATTTGTTGGTCAGTAGGCCCTTAATTAGTTTAAGAAACGTTTTATGATTGACCTTGCTCTTGGATGTTTATGTTTATAAGTATCTATTATAAAATATAGTATCATTGAGTTAGTATGTATCCTAAGACACAAGTTCACAGCTTACTGTGGGGCTAGCTTAATTTGTGTGATATGGCCCTATATATTTATTTATTATCACATATTTTCAATTTTGGTTATTCAAAGTTGTTTCTAGCAATAATTCCTGTACAAATTATTTATATAAAATGCATAGATAGACGCTGATTACATTCCTGAGTAAGTGATTATGTTCTTTACTTATCTAGGAACTTAATCTGATTGCGTTTAAGTAAATAAATTGCAAGATAAGTAAAATTAACATTCCTGTTTGTAAATTGGTCATATAAATCAATATTTGATGAATACTTATCGGTAAAGCCTAGTATTGTGAGCGTTCCCGCGTGGTAAGCAACCACGGGCGTGGGTTGTTTCGTGTGATTGGCAAATGGTATTGTAATTCTTCTTAGCCGTGTGGTTTCCGGCAGAGTAGAATAGGACCACTCCTAGTCTTCCCATGGAGGTCGTAAGAGGCGACATAGGAAATACAAACTAAACAAAGCTTATAAACATCAATGAGTCCTCTCCAACCCGTCTGGCCAGCGAGGAGAGTGTAGCTCCAAATCCTCTGTTTGCTCTGGCCCAGTATGCCTCCGGTAGTACAGAGCGGGTCATGCTTCTGCAGGGGAGACTAAAAAGACCTGATGATGATGATGAAGATTGTAATTCTGCTTGCTTTAGACGGCCCATAAAGACGGGAATCTCAGATATCATTAAGCAACTTAAAAAATTGCTTTGTCAGTTTACGGACGATAATTTTACGTGATAACAGTGAAAGAGATAGATGCGTCACAAGCCAAACGCTTAGGCCGATGAAGCGTCTCTATAGTCTGTTCCGCGCCCTCGCTTGCACACGGAACATGACACTTTTTCATGTATTTATATGACGTTATCGCGTTAATACAGTGTCACAATGATGCCCATTAAAAACACACTGCCAAAGTCAACCCCTCGTACGTATTCTTTATTATATCACGAGATTTTACTGCTTAACGAGTTGAGACGAAATTGTCCTATTGTTGATCGGAAACAGGTTTTTGTACTCTTCGATATACAAGGTCCATTTAAATGAAGCGCAAATATTTTAAGGGCTGGGTCCCATGGGTCAAAGAAATGCTTTAGTAGCAAATTTTAAAAAATCGACACGATTTTTTTTATTTTTTCATACAAAATAATTATTTTATTAACAGCTGATTTATTGATTTTAATAAAATCGATAAATCAGCTGTTTTGATCGTTGAGGTTAGTAACCTAGTATCCATAGTAGATATTACTAAAAAGTTTTTGGCCAAAAAAGTGTTTATTTGTAAACAGGCTGTTTTTTTTAATTTTTAATTTTTAATGTTCAGGTCCAGATATCTCAAAAACTAGCGTGCCGATTTTTTTTTATTTTGCTTTTAAAGCATTTTTCTAGCTTATGGGAGTCAGCCTTTAAAATATATGCGCTTAATTTAAATTGACCTTATATAAATATTTCCCGGTCCTCAGCGCAAAGGCCTGGAAACACTTATTATGACACCGCTATTATGACACCACTATTATGACACCGCTATTAAGACACCGCTATTATGGCACCTTGTTAGTAATCCATACTCAATGGCACTTACGGTCACTGAGCCCTAGAGATCGTCAATCTAACTTAGACCAAAGATAGGATTAAAAATTCTACGATTCAGTTTTACTGCAAAAGCATGCCTGAACTTAGACATTTCACTTCATACATTCCGTATACTAGATAGTTACTAGCTTTTCCTGCAGTCGGTTAAAATACCCAACATCCACAAGCATGCAATTAGCAGAGCCAATCTCTAAAATCTACCCGAGCCATGTTCTCAAATTAATGCTATGCTTCTAAATTATTCAATTTTATTTAATTATTTTAATGGCTGCCTCTATTACATGGATCGAGGGTAATTTTGCTGTGCCGTACTTATACTTGGGTCACAAATTAGATTTTACTTTAGAATACAGATGCAACACATGATATAAGGTGCGATCTGTAAGGCACGACCCGTACTTCTTCTTCTTTACCTTTTCCCACTATTTTGAGGGGTCGTGGTCGGAATAGATGGTCATTTCCTTTCACTTTTATTAATATATAATAAATAAATATATACGGACAAATCACACAGATTGAGCTAGCCCCAAGGTAAGTTCGAAACTTGTGTTATGGGATACTAACTCAACGATACTATATTTTATAACAAATACATATATAGATAAACATCCAAGACCCAGGCCAATCTGAAAATGATCATTTTCCATCTTGACCTGGCCGGGGATCGAACCCGGGCACTCGATGTCGCAGGCTGGCGAAACTTCAATCTAGTGCTGGTCTTATCCTCTGTTACACCCTTCTTACCTATGTCCTCCCTTGCGGATATACTCGGATATACTTTGGTTCCGAAACGGAAGCCATCATCAGGGTTGGCGCTAAGATGATCTGGTCGAAGCGAACCCAATCTCCTTAAGCAAACCCGTCATAACACTGTGAGGGCTCAACTATCCCAACGCTCTAGCCGAGTTCCCACATAAATAGGAAGTAGTGGAGAACAGAGACTCGACACAAACACACACAGAGAATAACTTTATTGGTTACAGCTTATGTATTACAAGATCGTACCGTACGTGTACCGTATAAATAGAACTGAACGGTCCGAGAGATGATGGTTGACTGAAGAATGAGTGATGAGAGAGAGAGAAAGTAATCTAAAAATGGAATGGAATGAAATTTGAATTAAAATGAGGAATGAAAAATGGACAGGATGAAAAAGAAATGAGGTTGGACGAGATGCAGCATGCAGGTGGCATGCTGCAACGTTACAACACTACTCCTAACAAAAGATAACTAAAAAACGTGAGTCCTTGATTCTAGGATACACTTAATTTGTGGTCGGGTCTAATATTGATATTGAACGTTGAAGCTTATGGATCCAAATTATTGGCTATGAGCCTCGCTATAAGAGCTGAGTAAACTAGCGCAATTTCTTGAGTTTTTTCAATTAAACTACATTCGGTTTGTGTGCCAAAAGTCAAAGCAGTTTGAGCCACTTGGAATCAATCAATCAAATTCTTTAGTTGCAAAATGTAGGTTAGGTATACAAAATGATCTAACATATGAAACATGTCCCTTATACATTTTACCTTTTTAATAGCTATGCAAAAGTACAGATTACAACTTAAAATACACATGTTATATAATATTAAATATTTATTATTGTTAATTCAGGTTAGTCAAAATAATTACAATATATATCAAAAATTAGTTTTTCAAAATTATATTCGATCATTCAAGTATTCGTTTATTGAATAATAACATTTGTCAATTAATAATTCCATTAGCTGTTTTTTAAATGTATTTAAGCTTACGTTTCTTATTTCTTTTGAAAATAAATAATTGATTAATAAAAAATATATATTTAATATTAATTAAAGAAAACATATTGATCTAATAATAAAAGAATATATGAACAAATAAAAATTCATAAATTTTCACTAAGAGATGTTATGTCAGTTTCTTTTTAGGGCGCCGCACTTCGACACTCTCATGCCTACTATCAAATTGGGTCTACAATAGAGCAATGTTCTTGCAATTTATCCACTTAAACGCCAGGAATGCAAATTAAATTGTTTGTTTGTTTGATGAGTCTAACCTATGAAGAGACTGAAATATTAATAAATAAATATATACGGACAAATCACGCAGATTGAGCTAGCCCCAAAGTAAGTTCGAGACTTGTGTTATGGGATACTAACTCAACGATACTATATTGTATAACAAATACATATATAGATAAACATCCAAGACCTAGGCCAATCTGAAAAAGATCATTTTCCATCTTGACCTGGCCGGGGATCGAACCCGGCACCTTCGTGTCGCAGGCTGGCGTGTTGACCACTGCGCCACTGAGCTGTCAGAATAACTAAATGAAAAAATAATACGTATATAGCCTTTCCCTCTCCCTTCCCACCTTTCCATAAATCATATTCTTCCTGTTTTTCCCTTACAACTAGTGTGATGGATTTAATTAGTAGTTAATTCAGCTCATTTAATCTCAGAAATAACTTTTCATGGCATTTGTTGTAGACTTCGTGTTTTATTTTATTTGTTTAATATTTATTTTATTCCAGTATTATATATATAAATTTATTGTATGTCCAATATGTATTTTAACATAAATGGACACAATTTCCGAAAATGGGCGTAAACAACTGCTTGTGTGTTGCTAATGTTCTTAGACCAGTGGCTCAGCACCGCTAATATTACACATCACTAAAATAATAGATCTTTAGGCCCTAGGCTTTAAGGAAAGTGGACTTTCTTGATTATTTATACTAATTATTTAGAAGTTAAAAGGGTCGTATCGTGACGCATAAATATACTTGTTTTATATAACTTTCTAATGGTTATTTTCTAGTGATGGAACCTTTGGAGAGTACATATGGTTTGATCCTTGGTTGGGTCAAGAGGCGAACCCAAATAATTTATGTTGACCTGGGTATTGGAAGAGTATAACTCAAATCAACTACGTAGGCACTCTACTGTACAACGTAAAAGGGACATACCCGTAATAAATCGAACCACGGGCTATACTAGATCACAAAATTATAATGAAACTAGCTTTCGCCCGCGTCAATGTCCATCCCTCGGGAATAGTCCTTTTTCAGGATAAAAGGTAGCCTATGTCCTTCTCCGTACTCCAGAGAACTTGTATGCAAAATTTCATGATGATCGGTTCAGTAGTTACGGCGTGAAAGCGTAACAAATAAACAAACTCACTTTCGCATTTATAACATTAGTAAGGATTAAAATAACAGTCGAAAAACCAAAATGCACACTTTTGTATGGAAATGCCGAATTTCTTTTTTGTTTTTTGGCTGTTACTTTAATTTCGTTATACTATAATGATTTAGTATAGACCATAGTTCGATTTATTACGGGTGTGTTCCTTCCATATTGTATAAAGTTTTAGAAAAATCAACAGGAAAATATCGTTTAAATAAAATCGCTTTAATACGATATTATCGCGTATATTACATTATTTTTTACACCTAACGTTTCGAAAACTTTACAGTTTTCATGGTCGCATGGTAAAAAATGTTAAAATGATTTTATTTAAATGTGTAACAATCGCGAAAACATCAGAAACCATTAGGAAAATATCGTTTTCACTGACCAGCGAGACAAAACAGTGTAATCTTATACTAACATGTAATTTACCATGTCTCGTTGACATGTGGACTCATGTCAAGGTAAACGCACAGACGGACAGAAGAACAATGTGCCGTCACGCACTGCCAAACATTCGCCAAAATAGAACGAGTATTTTTAATAGACTGAGATAAAAATATCTCGGTTGCTGTAGTTGCTAGAAATTGTAGCTGATAGACCACAATCTCTTGAAAGACTTTTAAAAACATAGGTGTGAAATTTGGGGGTTTATAGTTTCCCATATAACTGCATATTAAGAACTTTAAACTGACTAGTAAGTAGAAGGTTCTGAATTTTGAGGAAAAAAATACGTATCTAATATTTTTCGATAATCTATATGACGGACGAATTCTTTTAAATGCATTTTTTAGGAAACAAGCCTTTTGGTCACATTTAAATTTCATCAAAATTGTTTCAGTAGTTTGATTAAAGACGGTTTTATTATTTGAAATAATATCAAACAAATATCACATGAAAACAACACACCACTTTAAGAGATTTAAAGTTTTAGACATTATCCTAACTGATATTATATGTGAAAGTGAGTTTGTTTGTATGTTATGCGTTCACGTCATAATCACGTCATCATAAAGTTTTGCAAACACAATGCCACGAAAACGGAAAACGACATAGGCTACCTTTTATCGCCGAAAAAAGGAATGTTCCTGAGGAATAGACATTTTACAATCATTAATAATTAATTTAAATTTGCATACCAGTGTTTGGCGGAACAATCAGTTCATACTGTCAAAAACCACTAAAAACTCAAATGAAATAAATCTCAAAACGAAGCTAGGAGATATTATAACTATATATATCTCGTGCTAGCCGTGTGGTATCCGGCAGAGTAGAATAGGACCACTCCAAGTCTTCCCGTGGATGTCGTAGAAGGCGACTTAGAAAATACAGCTAAACAAAGCTTATAAACATCTGAGAGACCTCTCCAACCCGTCTGGCCAGCGTGGAGAGTGTAGGCCAAGTCCTCTGACTGCTCTGGCCAAGTAAGGCCCTAGTAGTACAGAGAGGGTCGTGCTCCTGTAGTGGAGACTAAAAAGGACCTGATGATGATGATGATGATATCTCGTGCTATAACATCGGTTTTCTCATAAATAGTCTATAAAGCTTATCTAGAAACATCTAGATCATTAAAAAACATATTTTAGGCTACCATTTTAGAGTAAATTCAACAATCGGTTCATATTGTCAAAACCCATCAAAAAATCTAAAGAAATAAATCTCTAAACGAAGCTGGGCGACGTATAACCATACATATCCCGTGTTATAACACCAGTTTACACTGAAAGAGGCTATAAAGCTTATCCAGCGAGATCGAGATCCGGAGATACGTGCTGGTAATTATTTGTAATACAATAGCGTAGAGGCGAGTTAAAATTAACTGATTGTTGAGGAAGATTTATTTCGTGTTGCTGTAGTAATGCGGGTTTTATAGGGCTTTCTTCTTTTAATCGAGACGAAATGGTTTTGTTAAATATCTTTTAAACAGTATTTGGTTATGTTAAGTCTAGCTTTCTAGCTTTCTCTTCTTTCTTGACTAGCTCCGTGGCGCAGCGGTCAACACGCCAGCCTGCGACACGGAGTGACCGGGTTCAATCCCCGGCCAGGTCAAGATGGAAAATGATCTTTTTCAGATTGGCCTGGGTCTTGGATGTGTATCTGTATATGTATTTGTTATAAAATATCGTTGAGTTAGTATCCCATAACACAAGTCTCGAACTTACTTTGGGGCTAGCTCAATCTGTGTGATTTGAACAAAAAACAGCTTTCGCTGGCCTCATTGAGGTCTTCAAAAAGGCTTTGCTCATGCAAGTTAGCCTTTTTTTTAACATAAAATGATGCCCAATTACAGGATTAATATTAATTACAATTACATAAACTTACAGCTGGTTTTAAAAAAGGTTTTTCTCAGGTGACAAACTGTATACTAATAAGTTGTTATCTTATCTTACATCTGATGACCGGAAATCAGCCTTCTAATTGACACTATCGGTATATCTCACGTGGATTTCCGCCAAATTAACTCTCATTGTAATTATTGAGTTCACATTGGCCGAGTTGAAGGCGAGCTGTAAGTAAATAGCGTTCAAACCTTAGAAGAGCGAAGAAAAGAGCAACACCAAATCAACAATGATGTGGAAGAATTGGCATTAAAGAATTTGAATTTATGGTTAGGATGCACATGAAAAATATGTCAACGTCGTCGTGATATTGTTTAAATCTCTTGTAAAAACTGTGAAATGAAGAAACTGAAAACCCAATCTTTCGTGTTTATTTTACGGGAAAGTCTTACATACCTGTTTGTTTGTTTGTTTGTAATTTATTGCACAAGAACCTTAACACTAAAGAAAATAAATAAAACAGTTTAATGTTTACTTATTTTTCGTGTTTGTAAGTGGCCAACACTTGTGTCAGATTTTTCGAGCTACCTAAAGGCATATGACATAATTAAATACTGCTATCAATGATAACAGCCGGAACCAACCACCCGCGCCCGGGGTTGCTTTACATACGTAAGCAGGAATTTTCTAACACCCACTGGACCATCAGGGTATAATATACTTGTGTTGGAGCACGCACCTCACATGTAGGGCCCCGCGCTTGTTTTTACTTATAAATCATTCAAATTTTTTCTTGCAATGACAACACCGCGGCTGTCCTTTTGTATCCGTTTCCGCCCTTCCATTGGCCATCTTATCGTGCAACGCACAAGCACCAAAAAGCTCTCGTCAAAAAATATTGTAAAACGTGAAGAAAGCCAGATATTACACAGAATTGAATTCGCCATAGAATCTTTCATTTGAAGATCTCCAGAAAACCTTAGTTTTCTTGGTCATAGAACCATGTCAAGATTTGTTGCATGAAGTATCGACAGTACAATATATATCGTCCAGGGCAGTCGAGAGTCTTCTGTACTGAAAAGTATTTTTTAATTATTTATGAAAAGAAAATAAATTTGAATAAATAAAGTTAACTTATCACAAGAGGCGAGTATACTACTCGCTTGTTAACTCTACCGATGTAAATTTTCCCCTGAATCTTATTATAAGATGCCAATGTTAACATAACAGATCACGACAGTTGATTGGTCATATCATGTCACGATATTCGTGTGATATAGTATAGCGATAGTGTTGATAAATATTTAAGAGGAGTTATATTATAGATTTTTTACGTTTTATTAGCGCTGATAACAGGTACAAATACCTGTATATTCTCAGCTACTGAATAAAATTAAATATATGTTTTTCCTAGTACTAACTTAATCTGCAAATAATTGTCGGGTAGTATTTTTATAAAATATATAATGCTTCGCTTTAACTACTTAACTAATCTATACTTGTACGCTAATGCTATAATGAAATGAGTACCTAAAGATTTGATGCTAGTCCGGTAAAAAAGAAAAAATGTAGAATGTACCAACTGCTTCTCTTCCCGCACAGATCATAAAAGCCGATGAGGTCTAAAATCTGCGGAATCATGTTAATAGGCGATGCGGCTAGCAACCTATCACTATTTGATTCGTTTCTCCATCTACATGCCCTCCATGCTAAATGTGGCCAGCTGCAAGGGAAAAAGACGTAATACTATTGTAAGTATGTAAAATTTGATTATTTGTTTGCACTGAAAAGGCTCAAAACTACTGGACTGATTTGAAAAAATCTTTTACCATTAAAACCCTTCATTTCCCCGATGAACATAGGCTATAGATTAAATACCTATATCTACCCGTGCGAAGCCGGGGCGGACAGGAATAATATTAAATTAACCATGCTATGCATTAGCCGTGTGGTTTCCGGCAGAGTAGAATAAGACCACTCCAAGTCTTCCCATGGATGTCGTAAGAGGCGACTTAGGAAATACAAGCTAAACAAAGCTCATAAACATCAATGAGACCTCTCCAACCCGTCTGGCCAACGAGGAGAGTGCAGGCCAAATCCTCTGTCTGCTCTGGCTATGTATGGCTCCGGTTGTACAGAGAGGGTCATGCTCCTGCAGTGGAACCATGCTATGCGCGCATTTACTCGAACAAAAACATGTTAAGGGTCCGTACTACCTCACACTGCTTTGCATGATTGACTGTTATATCAGTAATAATTAAATACTCAAGTTGAAATAAAAATGCAGCAAAGTTCAGGACTAACTCTGGTAACTATATGACTCAAAAACACGATTGCGTTAAATTTTCTCGATAGCAAAAAAATTGCAAAGTTGCCTACAAATCACGTCTAATTTACTCGGTATATGGTATTATTCACCAAATACATTAAAATTAACCTTGAAACTTTTGATTATTATTGCATTACAGATAAGCCAGCCATCATATGTTTTTCTTTTACGAATAACCCTTGAATATTCCTAAAAAACGAAAATATCCAAAGTGGCCAACGCGTTTAGACCATCCGCGTTTGTATCGCCACGCCGCCTGGCATATGGCGGGCTCTTAAGAGCAAAACAATAAGTATAAAAACAAAAGAATAATATTCTTTAACACATTGTTAGTTGCGACAGTAAGTACCTTTAATACTAAAATACACATACATTTCTCGCTATAACAATTTTGCGTCTGGGTTTACTATTTATTTTCCTTTTGAATAGCTGGATACGATCATAAAGCTACATTTTTATTGGAGTTTTAGTTTTGTGAAAACATGGACTTGTTAAGAGCAAAATAATCGTAGTTTCAAGAAATAGGTTTGTTATTTTCTAAATTAAATTGTTGGCATATAAATACTATGATGGTTTGATAAGAAATGTAGTATTTTTAAATATCATCCTAATCCTAACTAATATTAAAAATGCGAAAGTGAATTTGTTGGTTTGTAACGCTTTCACGTTGTAACTACTGAACCGATCATCATGAAATTTTGCATGCACGTTATCTGGAGTACGGAGAAGAACATAGGGTAATTTTCTTTTCCGAGCGATCGACATTGACGGGGGCGGAGCCGCGGGCGAAAGCTAGTAATCAAATAATTTTAATTTTCATAATAAACTTAATAAAATGAGCCGTCGAAAAGATGTCGAAAAGAAAAAAACATGCCTTTTGAACCGTTCTGTCTGACAATGTCTAGTCTCCCACAATGTACAATGTGCTAAAGAGTCCAGTGTCCTATTCCACAATGTCAAGTGTCTTAAAACGTCTAGTGTCAAAAGGTCCAGTTCCCAAAATGTTACGGGTCTCAGAATATCCTTGTTATAATTTACATATACCTGCAATTGGTAAATTTGTACTTCAGTTGGTCAAAATAATTGGGTCAAGATAGATATCAACCTAAAATGATATTATATTATACTAAACACTATGCGATGCGGTTTGAGTTCGTTAGAAACCACTAGCCATTCACTTCTCCTTCCTCATAGTCAATTTTATAACGTTTCCGGTCCCGGCGAACTATGTTTCACTATTATTTTTTGTCGTAAATATTTCTTATATTATTTATTCTGCTATTTGAACAAACCCGTCTTTAACTTTGAGATAATTTATTACGCAAAGTAAACTATCTCAAAGTAAATGTAGCTTTGACTTACGCAAAGTAACACCTGAATCTATTAACTAAAACCTGACTTTGTTATAAAAATAACAGCCTCCGTGGTCCAGTGGTTAAGGCGTTTGCCTGTTGACCCGGGGGTCGTGGGTTCGATTCCCACCAGAAGCATAATTTGTTAGTTGTTCCCAGTTTGTTTAGGACATTGCAGGCTTGAATCACCTGATTGTCTGATAATAAAGATGATTCCGTGCTTTGTAAGGCACGTTAAGCCGGTGATCCCGGCTGCCATCTGGTAGTCGTTAAAGGGACCACGTCAGAGGCCGAGAGGCGGTTCCGAAGGACTCTGACACCAGGGTGTGTATGGTCGATTGACCATGACACCTACTCGAAATGATGATGAAAAGATGAATCAGATTGATTTCTTTTCCTTTTTTAGGATACGGACACAACTTACGAAGCAACTATTTAATAACCTGCGACATAACTGAAACTTTCTGCCGTCGTAAGCCCGTAGATGTAAATTCTATTATTATTTCTATTATGTAGTTCAGTGTGAATCAGTTAACGATTCTAGCTCAAACCGCAGGAGTCCTAGAATCCATTTATTATTCTAATCTTTTTATAGACAAACAGGTTAATTACCAACAAATCGTTAGGAAGTCTAAATAACGGCCATAAAATATATTCTTATAAATTTTATATGTTCTCGAACCACACGAGATCGCAGGACGGCACTTTATTGACCATAAATGTATTTAATTAGCAAAAATACAAGAACCTCTAGTTTATGGTGGATAACTGTAAATGTTACGATCGGAAATTTGTAAATATTTGCATTTACGATACTATAATGAGATGTGTTTGATGTCGAAACAATTATGGAGGTGACAGTCGTCAAGCTATGCTATCAGGCTACACAAGCGAGATGACATGGCGAGCTCCGTGGCGCAGTGGCACGAGGATCTGCATTAGGTTCGATCCCCGGTCAGGTCATGACTGAAAACAATCTATTTCAGATTGACCTGGGTCTTAGATGTTTATCTATATAAAAGTATCTATTATAAAATATAGTATCGTTGAGTTAGTATCCTACGATACAAGTTCACAACTTAGCTAAGGCTAGCTCAATTTGTGTGACATATTTTTTTCCTTAAATTATCGTATTTAAATCTTAAAATTACGCTAATAATATTACGATCTAGCCTTAACTTAGACTAATGAGTAATTTAACATGGACCTAGTTTTATAATGTATTGTTTAAGAATGTGTCCATCGGTACTTTTCTTACACTCTGTTCATGTGTCTTTGTACGCACTATCACTGCACTATAGTTGTATCATTATCACTTACACTACACTCATCATCATCATTTCGAGTAGGTGTCACGGTCAATCGACCATGCACACCCTGGTGTCAGAGTTCTTCGGAATCGCCTCTCGGCCTCTGACGTGGTTCCTTTAACGACTACCAGATGGCAGCCGGGACCACCGGCTTAAAGTGCCTTCCGAAGCACGGAATCATCTTTATTATCAGACAATCAGGTGATTCAAGCCTGCAATGTCCTAACCAGACTGGAAACAACTAAACAAAGTATGCTTCCGGTGGGAATCGAACCCACGACCCCCGGGTCAACAGGCAAACGCCTTAACCACTGGACCACGGAGGCTGTCACTACACTACACACGTACACTACATTAATTCAAAGGGTTTAGTTCTTTTGAGCCGCCTTACTATGTCCGTGTTGTCGAGGAGCTGAATCGCCTCGACGTTCACATGATGAAGCAACCTGTATTTATGTGCTCCGGCATACTGCTTACTAACCATATCGACGAGCTGTATGTTTATTCTATTTGTGTGATATGTCCCTATATATTTATAAAAAAGTTTCAAGAAAATCAATATTTTTATTTATTTACACAATGCCGCACAGTTATTAAAATTATTTTTTTATTTATACGATTGCAGTGTTGCCGTAAAAAAAATCAGAAAGTCCCAAGACCTGCATGAAAGAATCCCAAGATTTTAGAGAAATTACAATGGAAATCATCATCATCATCGGCCTTTGCGTCTATTGCAGACGATATGGTGCAATGCCGGACAAAAATCGTTTTTCAGTCCTATGCGAGAGCGACAGTTCTACAGCAGGCCTGACAAGAGAAGTTTGCGACAGATGGGGCTTAGCCGTGTGGTTTCCGGCAGAGTCGAATTGGACCACTCCTAGTCTCTCCACGGAGGTCGCAAGAGGCAACTTAGGAAATAGAAGCTAAACAAAGCTCAAAAACATCAATGAGACCTCTCCAACCCGTCTGACCAGCAAGTAGAGTGTAAGCAAAATCCTCTGTAAGCTCTGGCCAAGCATGGCTCCAACCACCTACATATCCCTTTACCACTTTATATGCAAATAATTTAATTTAGAAAATAACAATCCTATTTCTTGAAACTACAATTATGTTGCTCTTTACAAGTCCAACTTTTCACAAAAAATGTCGCCATTTCCATATTGACCACACCAGAATGAGGGTATATAGCCGTATAATATGTGAGTAAAATTACGTTTTTATACAACGATTACAGTTTATTACTTCATTCCGTATACAATAAATTCCCTTGAGATGAAAGAATGGTAACAAAAATCAATGCGTGAAATCTATCGAATAGCTTTCCTAGTCGAGATAAAACTAGATCGCGTAAATCTCTACTGTCCCATAACGCACGACACACCTAGGGTTGCCACATGTTTTAAAATAAGGATTTCGTCTTTATATCTTTTAAGTTAGGAAACGTACTTTTCAAGGTAAAAAAATCATCCGATTTAATTCCCATCCATACGCCTGCCTACCAACACGCTAAAGGTGGCCTTTGAAGCTTACAGCCTTAGGCTATTTCTACATCGTAAAGGATTGACGTGATTAGTGTATATTGATATATGTATGTATTACGATCAAGGAGTCCCATTATTTCAACTGATTATTGCAATACACAGACACCAATCATATCTACGCACCAAAAAATTACCTATATTTAAATATTCTTTACACGTCTCTCTACAAACGTTATGTATGAATGGAACGTTAGGTCAAAATTCAAAATTTCAAAATTCAAAATTCATTTATCAGGTCAGTTATAATATGTGTTAAAAACATGTCTGGGTGCAGTCAGGATAGCTGCTTAATTATATTAGAAAAATAATATCCTATTTAGAAAATTGTCACTCCGTTTTAAGAATAAATCACAAGGTTGCCAACCCTAGCTAGATCCCACCGGCCAGCGTGTGAACCACACAAACCAATAAAAATAATCTCAGCTCCAAAAAGACCATTGTGTACACGACAACATCCTGATATACGGCCATTTGATGCGGTAATAGAAATGTAGGCTTTGTCGAGCATTGAAAATATTGCATCATTTTCTATTGTCGGTTGAGTTATGTGGATTGCTTCGAGATGCTGAGTCTTATTTACGGTATTGTGAAAGTTTACTCGTGTAGGTATATTTCATAGGAAACATAGATATAGGATCGCGTTTTAATGGTACAGTCGGCCAAGCAGATACCTGACCCCCTGACTTTTAAAACGTAAATTCACACTTTGCTGTGAAGCGCCACCTACCGTGATTTTTGGCAAGTAGACAGACAACTGCTGGTATAAACTTGTTTCTGATAACCTGCTCAGTTGCAAATTTTGTGTTTCTAATAATCTCAGCTAATAATTCAAGTAATCATCAATGGTAAGAATAAGAAAGAATCAAAAACAATCCTACGTAAAGTTCGATTCGAACCATGGACCCACGACTTGAGAAGCTAGCGCTCATCTCAATACGCCAACCGACGATATGACGTCTCGGGCGAAATTGGCTATCTATTTCTACTGCTATGACATCATTGTCACCAACTGCAACGCATTGCTTTAACAAATAAATTGAGGGTAATCTATCAGATTTATTTATACCTGATACCAACTAATCAAAAATATTGTTCACTCGCGTCACAAATAAGATACTGCGATTACTGTGTAGTGATCCAAAACCCCACCAGTTATTAGGCATCCCATTTCATCTTATATAGCAGATTTTGTGAAAGCTAATATTGTATTGTAAAGACAACCACAGTATTTAAAATATCTATATCTAGAGAGTTAGGTATCGCGGTAAGTAGAAATTATAAGTATTTAATATACTTACTTAATTGTCACACTATTTTTTGTTCCGTAAAACATAGGGTTTGTGATAAATGTCTAAGATAAATATATCTCTTACAGAGAAACACCGTCCGTTTGTGGATTCGGAGTCAACTGGCGTAACATATACACTACAATATTTCAATTGAAACAGTGAGGAAACATTCAACAAGAACGAGATCGTATTTTATTCTGATGAAAAAAGTTTTAAGTCTGATGATGATGGCAGAAAAATATTGCGGAGAAGACATGGCCAGCGTATAGCCATCAAAATAATTTGCCTTTGAGAACAGTGGCAGGATAACATTAGATAAAAATATTCATTAAATAGTGAAGTAAAATAATAATAATATTTAATACCTAGTGTATTACGCAGTGTAGAATAATAGGTAACTGATCGTATTATTGTTTTGCAGGTTATTGGGGACAGATGTCTTCAATGGGCCCAGGGGAGCTGGTAGAATTCGGCGGCCGGATGAATAAAGAAACATACTTGGAAAATTTATGAGATGTGGTGATTCCAACAGTTTGCAATGTAGAATATATTTTATTTAAGACAATTGTTCTGTGATCTAACTGTTATTGAGTGACCAATTAAAATCCCAGATTGTAGGGTCAAATAGTGCTTAACTGGGACACGAGACACGAGTAAAGTTTGATTTAAATCAATTTAGACAAAAAGGTTATACTAAATTAATAAATATGCGCATAAGTGTTATGTGATCTGATCTAACATGGTAAGTGAAATGACAAATAGACTTGAACAAAAGCTTCAAAATGGGGGTCACCCTCTCCCATATTAAAATTCATTTAATGCCATAGGTTTATATTCATTCTTATACTATTATCGAAGCAAAGTTATTCACATAGCACTATTTGACCCTACACATTAAAAAAAATATAATACTATGATTAAAAAGAAGTTGAGAGATGTAAATTGTTACTTATTAAGTAACATGTTGGTTCTCTCTACAGAAGATTAATCATAGTTTGAATTAAGTAGGCAGGTATTTATTTCACTGTTACATTTTTTTGATGTAATAAAGTAATTAAAAATTTAAAATGCTTTTTATTCACAGTAATTAGCTCGGTAACATTATGTTAAAACAACCAAAATTACACCAACATCACAATACGAAGTTGGTGATATTTGTAAAAAATAAAAAGCTTTGGAGGATTTGACCCTGTTCATTCATAATCACATTAACTATTAAACCGTAGTGCCTACCACTTGCGCCACATCTAACTATTGAAGTTTCTTTGAAATAAGCGTATCGTATGCTAGGGCTTGTTTTATTTATCAAAAATCGAATAGATGGCATTAGTCGTCAAGGGTATCAGATTTCTGCTTATTAACCTTATTTGTTCATTCACAATTCAATAGATGGCACTAGTCGCAAAGGATATTACACTTGTATATTTTTATCTTTGGGTTTAAACCACGGATGTTTCTTTAGTTTGCGAAAAATGGCGCTGTTGTAGGGGGTCAGATATCTCATTGGCTGACTGTACATTTATTTTGGTTATCAAAAGAGTGCCGATGCGACACCCTTCACGCAGCAACTATTGTTTTTTTTTTTTTATTTGTTTTTTTTCATATCATCATGTCACCTTACAGACTAGCCAATACATAACATATTTATTTATTTATTTATTCGTTATTTTTATAGCCCGCGTCATTGGTGCATATAATAATAATTGTGTTCTGGCAGTGGGGACCCTGAACACTCTCGCTCGTGTTTCCTGTCGTAGTCTTTAGTTGGGCACTTCTAAACTCAGTGCTTCCAATATGGCCGCGTTAGTCCGCTTTCCTCGAAATACACTGAAGACGTACCTTACCAACGCCGTATTTCGTCGCACCTCCGACCTGTCATACCCGACCATTCCTAATACGATAAATTGATTTTAATAACATTTTACAATGTTGTAGCTGTCACCTAAGAATAGGATATAGTCATGTCGCGAGAAAAAACTCGTGGTACGAAAACCGAGCGCTTTCGCACTATACGACGTCCGATCCGTGTCCGTCAAATACGGATAAATAAAACTTTGACCGAATTCGGATGTCGCTTTTCGTACTTCCTCTGATCCGAACCCGTCATTACGGTCGAAGTTTGACTATGGCTACTTCGGCCCGTCAATCTTGTCCGAAATGGAGATCACAGATGGAGTGAAATCGAATGACGGAAATCAGGTCTAGTGCGTGAACTTCCAACAAATATTAAAATAGAAAATATGTGATGAAAAAGAACTCGGCCACAGGTAGGATTCGAAGCCACGTCCCTTAGGTTAACGCCCTAAGTGTGATACCATTACACTACCGGGTCTTCGAATCACCGCGTCGAATTCTCTCATCACATATTACCCCGTAGGGTAGGTAGGGTTCCAACAAATAGTTCTCCAACCGCGCTGGACTGTACTTTCACGGATTCGGATTGAACATAGTGAGAAGGTAAGGTCGGGGGTGTCACCCTAACTGCTTGTCCGGTAGTTACAGGTATGGGATGGCGAAAATAAAAATACGATTAATATTAAAGGGGGACTCCCATACAACAGATATGATTTTTTGCTGTTTTTATAGGTAACGGTACGGAACCCTTCGCGAGTCCGACTCGCGCTTGGCCGGTTTTTCATCACTCGAGCTATTATGCAGTAGATAGTGGGTAACATTTATTATACACATATAGCTATTTTGACTCGAAAAGAAGAAGAAGTGGGTAATAAGTAAACACACTAAGGTACACAATTCCTAGCCTTCCTAGGAACAGGACGGCATCGTTACATCGTTTACGAGCCTACACTGACCTCTGCAGTGGCGATGTCCTTCCGTACACCTAACAAAAGATAAACTTACATCTAAAGATAAAATCAATGTAACGAGAAAAGTAGGTTTTTTTAAAAATCTATCGGTCATGATTTTACTGTGTCCAGCATCAAGCCACCACGGCCATACAATAATGATTCAAAGATTTATTCAGAAAATAGGCCTTTTTACGTCCATTCTCATTTTAAATAACACCATGTTTAATTATATTCAAATTATTAATTACTGTTCAAAAGCTACAAATTACTAACATTTCGGAACCGACCACTGCAGAGAAGAAGACGCCGAAAGAAACTTTTTAACAGTATTGGTCGCCTACTCACCTGACGGGCTTTGTATGATATTTTATATTTTTCTCTTTTTTCTGATTTAATTTTAATACAATTTTAATATACATATTTTTGTGGAACATGTTATGCTAGCGAACGTAGTATCACGTTTTTTTCCCTTGCGGGCAGCGAACGAGGGTGCAAGAACAACAGATAACATAAAATATAGAAAGAGGCAGAGAAGACCCTCAGAATTATTACTAGCAGACTTGTCCCATTTGGCAGCACCCGTTCACGAGTTAGCTGTGTGGTTTCCGGCAGAGTAGAATAGGACCACTCCAAGTCTTCCTATGGATGTCGTAAGAGGCGACTTAGAAAATACAAGCTAAAATAATCTAATAAACATTGATGAGACGTCTTCAACCCGTCTGGCCAGCGAGGAGAGTGTAGGCCTAATCCTCTGTCTACTCTGACCAAGTATGGCTCCGGTAGTGCAGAGAGGGTCATGCTCATGCAGTGGAGATTAAGAAGACCTGATGATAATGATGATGTTCACGAGTTGACATCAGTCTATGGTTAATGGTCATCAGATCTAATCTTCATACATACACATGTATTATTTACGCCTTTATGCCTTACGGAGTAGACAAAGCCTAAGGCTATAAGACCAAAGGCCAACGTTTAGGGTATCGTTGGCCACAAAGATGGAATACGAATCACAATAGCTGCATCGCCAATTGACTTGATTCCTCAGATTTTAGGTCTTTCCCGCGACCAGCTTCTACGGTATGTGCGATAAGCGAAGCAGCTGGTACTTTCTACGCTTTTTCTTTAAACAGATTTGCATATGCATTGAAAACGAACGAAATACTCAAATGAACAAGGGGGCAGGCGAAACAAAAAAATCAAGATTATGGACACAACCACAGTTCTGGGCCGCTTATAACGTTTTGATAGTCACTTCAAAATACATTACGTTTTATATATCTTAAATAAAAAATGACAATTAAAATTGAAAATATGTGATGAAAAAGAACTCGGCCACAGATAGGATTCGAACCCAAGTACCTTAGGTTTACGCCCTCTTTTTCATCACATATTTCTAATTTATAAAATATACTGAGCAATGTAATATTATTTAAAAACAATTTAAGTAAAAAATGACAATCATATGAAAGCCGTAATGTATTTTGAAGTGACTATAAAAACGTTGTACACTGAGTTAGCAAATTTACCGGCAGGACTGTAGTTGTGTCCATAAGCTTCTTTTTTCAGGTCAGTCATTTCAACAACCGTTGCCGCTTTCGTATGATTAACTATTTTTATTTAAGATACATAAACCGTAATAGTTGTTGAAGTGACCAACAAAACTTTGTTATCGTAGTTATAAAGTTAGCAAAGAGACCTGTTGGATTGGTCCTGGCTGAATCTCACTGTCACTTGTCTAAGCTAATGATAGAATAAGTAACATTTACTTACATATAAAGATAAAAGCGCAACAAATCTTGATAAACTCGTCAACAAACAAAACAAGTTTTTGTGTGCACAACTCATAAACTGCATACATTATCTGTGCTTCAAATACACAATGTAGAGCTAACAAACAAAGATAATAGAGCTGCGCCCACGCACTCTATGATTTGTGGCTCTATGGTATATTACCATAAATTTTAGCGCGTCAAGGATTTTTTGCTTTTTTGTCGCATTTGCTGTCCAATTTTATAGCTGTAAGTTACGCCTCGGTAATTGAGCAATTTGTGATTTATGCTTCGTTTACGCGTGATTAGGGATTGGTGCTTAGTTACGATAAATAAAAGTTTATATACAATCTGATTATTATATATCTGTCGATACCTATTGTATTTACGCTTAACACAATACAACTCTAAAATATTTTTTTTCCTTTTTGTTGAGAACCGGAAGCACATTTCCCACATTTTGTAAAACCGTTAATCTTGTGATTAGACACAACTGGAATACGAATACGAATACCACTATAATAAATACTGTTTATTTGCAAGAGTTTGCGCTACACAACATCAGTTTTTTTTATATTATCATTGCAAAATGAATTGTAAAAAAACAAATGTTTATATTATAATAAGGTCTGCTTAAAGCCAAAAAATTGGTTGCCTCTAAAGTCAGTTTACGACGAGACGATAATTTTACGTGTAACAGTGGAAGAGAGATAGACGCGTCACAAGCCGAACGCTTAGGCCGATCGTGCTTCTCTATCGCTTGTTCCGCGCTCTCGCTTGCACACGAAACGTGTCACTTTTTCGTGCAGACAACTTTCATCGGTTTATAAGATGATATCACGTGAACTTTTTTTATGTATGTGGTCATGTCAAAAATCAATCTGTGGTCATGTCAAAAAATGAAAAGTACAAAATTTTGGATTTACGATGTTACGAAATCATAAGATTTACCTTGCCAGATTTATCTAAAAATCGAGTTGTGTAGCTACGAAGCCTATGTAAACGAAGCACCTGCTGGAAGCATCCCACTATTCGCAATTCATGCACATATCTTAAGATTTATTACATAGGCTATAAACAACGATTCGTTTTTGACATATTGACAAACTCCACCTACGTGGTACCGTATCCAATGCTTGAAGTTAGATGAGGAGTTAGACATACTCATCATGATAAATTATGTTATTTTTCGGATCCTATGTAATATAATGGGTGCCAATGGAACGGAGTAAGCTTCAGTAGGTATGTCAATTGTTTGTGCCGTTAGTAGTACGAGTCGAAACTGAATATTTCCACATTCTTTGGTTTCTATTGCGGTAGCGGATTTAGCAACAAATAAAAATTATTACAAGTAGAATTATTTCAAAAATTAAAAACAACAACTTTACATAATCTATCTTGGAACACTCGGGTTATTACTGTCAAAATCTATCCAGTCGTTTGGAAGAAACGAAGAAATAAATAAATTTACAAACACAAACCACACTTCTTGGCAGTCGGGTCAAAATAGAAGCGCTTAAACAAGAAACTTGGAAATTAAAACTTAATCCAACATAGTTTTTTTTTTGTTAAGGCCTCAAACGAGCAAGCCAGTCACGTTATGGTAAGTGATCACCGCTAACCATGGACAACTGCAAAACCAGGGTGTGACAGGAGCGTTGCCGGCCTTGCAAGAATTTGGGGGGAGAAAATGAGGGGGAAGCGGTGAAAAAGACGCCTCCAGCGCTCTCACTCACCGAACGAAGCATAAAAGCGGTTAAGTTTCTACTCAAACGTCGATTTTCTGTGAGAGTGTGGTACTTCCCCGGTCGAGCCGGTCATTCCTGCTACTAGCAAAAATGAATTTTGCCGGTAGCTTGGCTCTGCCACGACTAAATATGTATACTTACTATATGTAAACACAATATATTCTAATATCTAAAACATAAACATACTATGGCAATAAAACTGGGTGCCGTGCACATTGCCCGGTGACGAATAGTGATCAATCAACACCCACGGCTGTCTCGAGCACTTACAAATTTCACTTCTAATAAATATCAAAGATATTAACGGTTACGCTCCGACGATATATTTTATTACTTAAATACATATTAAAAACAACTTTTGCCAGTGGCTTCGCTCGCATAAATTAAGATCCTTCAGGAGCAATACCCATATTCTGAGATGAAAGGTTCCCTACGTAGTTCCTTGGGCGTCAAAACAAGTCGATTGCAAACTTTATCTTAATTGGTTTAGTATTTGAAGCGTGAAGAGAAGAGAGAAACAGACAGATTTTCTTACGCATTTATAATATTAGTATGGATTATTTAGGCCTGTTAGCGATTGTGGGTGCTCCACAAAATTTCCTCCTTCACATATAATTACATGCCGCAGATTATTAAAAAACCTAATTCGTGTCAATAGATACAGCTCTGTAACAAATGGACGGACGCACAGCGGAGGCCGAGACCAACGTATTAACGTGCCTTCCGAAGCACGGAGGAGCTGGAGATATTTTTATGCCACTTTTGATCACCCATCCCAATGAGGACTACGCCTGGGGTTGGTTAACATACATAAGCGCTACTAATAAGAGTGATTTAGCCTCTTACTATGTGACGAAACGTAAAACGTCGCAACTGCGCAAGCCATTAGGCTGCGCAAAAGCATTAGGCGATTATGTAAAAAGAGGAAATGTTAATATTTTCATAGTTATATTTTTATTAAAAAGATAAGTAAGGGGGCGACACCGAGATATAAATTTTGTCAAGTGAGAATTATTGTTTTAGACGTAAATTTACAAACTTTTCGAAGAAAAATGTTTTTAGATATCATAGGTACATATCGTTTTTAAATTTCATAATTTCATATGTATCTGTTTCGAATTCCAACAAGGGGGCGATCTTGTGCAAGGATCGACCTTAATTATACAAATACTTTTGATGTATTTAATTAATTCAGCAATCTTCTGCTTCTCTTCCCGCGCAGATCGTAAAAACTGATCAAGGGATTGGGCTAAAATCTGCGGAATCATGTCAATAGGCGATGCGGCTAGCAACCCATCACTATTTGATTCCATTTTCCATTTATACGCCCTCCAACATGCTAAATGTGGCCATAAGGTTTTAAAGACCTAGGCTCTGTCTACCCTGATTGTCTGATAATGAAGATAATTCCGTGCTTCGGAAGGCACGTTAAGCCGGTGGTCCCGGCTGCTATCTGGTAGTCGTTAAAGGAACCACGTCAGAGGCCGAGAGGCGGTTCCGAAGAACTCTGACACCAGGGTATGCTTGGTCGATTGACCGTGACACCTACTCGAAATGAGGATAATGATGATACATATTTATTTATATAAAGTATGTCAACCCCGTAAGGTATAAATTAAAAAAAAAGTGATTAATATTTTATTGTATGAATTATAATGTCTTATAATTGTGCACAATTCCTTTTCATGTGCGCAATACTTTAAGTGATGAATAATGATCGATCAACACCCACGTGTTTCTCAAGCACTTACTCGTCTCTTACATTAATGTTCAGTATACTTTACTACTCAAATTAATATTGAATGAAACTAGCTTGCTTCTGTGGGTGGCGGATTATGTTTTTGAATATAATATGCTGTTAGTATTCTATTGCTTTAATAATTGTGACAATAGGTCGATATATTAAATAGAATAATGCCGTTTTCATATGAATCTGATTTTTTAAAACCAATGTGCACGCTAATTCTGAATTAAGCGCACCAATGCGACCCGGCTGAAGCCATTTCCCACCCCGCGCCCCGCGCGAAAGCAGGATAGATCTAATGACCGTAACGCGTAAAAAATGAGAAGAAGATAGTGGGTAGGCACAAGCGGGTGTCCTAGAATTAACGGGCGTAAGCGCCAAATCACTTAATTGTTATTTAAAATAAAAGTACGAGGTTAATGAGTAAAAAAACTTTGCCAGATTTTAGAACTAGTTATTGCTAAGCTAGGAAACTAAAAATCATTTCTAAAGACCTTAGGGTTTCGCCGTTCTGACCACAAACATCAAATAAAGGGGCTATGTTTGCAAAATAAAAGTATCGAGGCTTTTGTTATTAATCGTGTTTTCAGGTTGGACAGTTTTAAGAAAATATGTTGAAGTTTTATATATAATAAATAACAGGCATGTAGTCGTTATAGATATAGACATCTAGACGAATGTTCATTGACAAGTTTCGCATTCGTGCCCTCTTAAGGTAAAGGAGTAGGTAAGAGTCGTACTCTGGCACCGAGGGTTCGGTGCAAAAGTTTTTTTTTAGGTTTATTT
This sequence comes from Elegia similella, assembly GCA_947532085.1. NCBI lineage: Eukaryota > Metazoa > Arthropoda > Insecta > Lepidoptera > Pyralidae > Elegia > Elegia similella. The sequence goes on from OX383939.1 coordinate 4,059,971, forward strand.
TCAAGTTATAGATTTTTTCCTTAGTGCTAAGTCAATGTAAGTACATTGACCTAGCACCATGAAATCAAAAGAAAAATCAATAAGGTACTTACCTTACTATTGATTTTTCTCCCCTTCCGATTTTGAGCAAATCAGCAAAATTTTCGACATTAACAGTTATTGTTTTGATTGAGTTGACTTAGAAGTTTTTTTTTACAAATTTAAGAGAACGCAAATCTCAATACGTGATATATCCAAGCGTTCCTTAGAATAAGGATCTTTGTAGACGGAAAGATGGACAGAGCAAGCGAGTGATCCTGAAAAAAAAATAACCCTTATGGTTATTTTTTTTTCTTTTGAGGTACGAAACCATAAAAAGGTAAAATCGAATTAAAGTCAAAGATTTTTATTCTAAATTGAATACATGTATCTCTTTTTGAACGTCATATTTGTATTTGTTATATTCTGTTTAATTTATGCAAAATCGAAATACTACTAGCGTTTCAGAACGACCACTGGTGAGAAGATTACCTATGCCGAAAGAAACTCAATCCAGACTTGGTCCCTATGTGCCTGAAGGGCTCCGATTACATTGTTTACATGTATTATTATTAAATAAATTTATATGTATTATTTTCGTAGAACAAGTAGACTTTCTATGTTCGACCAGCTGATCGGTATAAAATTATAGGGAGGTCTAATACTTTCTTACGATTTTATATTCTACTAGAGACCTGCCCCGGCTGCGGCTGCGCTAACAAATGTGATAAATTATACATACAAACCTGCCTCTTGAATCACTCTTATTTATTTTTAAAAACCTCATCATAATCCGTTACGTAGTTTGTAAGATTTAGAAGCATACATAGGGACAGACAGCGGGAAGCGACTTTCTTTAGTAGTGATGAGCGATCGCGATTCCCAGGGTATAATATTTCCACGATTCTGGGGGGAATAGATCATATTTATAAAGATGACGCCGTTTATATCGCACGATAAACTATCCACATCTCGCTCTTTGATATTACGGAAAACAAGATGGCGATTGTCGATAAACGTTGTCGCGCGTGCCATGCTACAGGGGTAGAGGTGTCATCCTTAAGGCGCTGTGCATCAGAAGAATACCGTAAAACGTGTATTTTTTCGTCGCGCAGTTAGCCTTATTTTTAATGGAATACTAGCATGAAAAACGTATGAAGTATAGTTTAAGGATTAAAATAAATGGTTACATTAAAAACCTAGCTAAATAAAATAGTAAAAAGCTATATCCAGAAAAATTTTCGTCGCGAAATACTTGTTATTTTCAGCGACAACTACCAACTTTTATAAGTCTATAAAAAGTATAACTAAATGTGCAAGATAGATACCTAAAATAAAATACAATATTTGGTTATAATTATTGAATTATTGAATTAAAAGTGAAAATTAACACGAAAATGGCAGACACGGTTTTAAACTGAGACTGATGACAGGTATGACACGATTATATAATACTAGCTTTCGCCCGCGGCTCCGCCCGCGTTAATGTCGATCCCTCGGGAATAGTACTTTTTCCCGGAATAAAAGGCCTATGTCCTTCTCCACACTCCAGAGAACTTGTATGCAAAATTTCATGATGATCGGTTCAGTAGTTACGGCGTGAAAGCGTAACAAACAAACAAACAAATAAATAAATAAACAAACAAACTCACTTTCGGATTTATAATATTAGTAAGGATAAGGATATCGCGCGATGTCTGCTACAAACGGTTAAGGGATACAGCGCCTTAACTGCCTGTCTGGTGATTGCAGGTATGGCTACTTGCTTTTCTCCCAGTCATCCGAGTAAGTAGAATCCCATTTCCTTTCATTCCCTTCACAAATACAGAAAAATCCTATCCTTCCCCAGCTTCAAAATGCTTGTGATGGGCAGCAGTATCGGAAGCACAAGAAGCCACAGAAACTGCGCTCGCCAACCCGCCTGCCAAGCGTGGTGAGTATGGCAATATCCTCCCATGGAACGAAGAATCCTTGGGAGAGGCCCATGTCCAACAGTGGACTTTTTGTGGCTGTAACGATGATGAAGACAGACAAAATGCATTGATGATTATATAACTGATAAAAATGCGTGGAAACTTATATAAATTTATTTCATGTTAACAATTTAATCTATAGTATGAAAAATTATGTTTTATGTAACAATGTATTCAGAGCCCTTCAGGCACGTAGGGACCAAGTCTGGATTGAGTTTCTTTCGGCGTATTCTTCTCACCAATGGTCGTTACGAAACGCTAGTAGTATTTTAATTTTGCATATATTAAAAAATATATAAAAAATAAAAATATGACGTTCAAAAAGAGATACATGTATCCAATCTTGAATAAAAATCTTTGACTTTGACTTAGAAAGCTAGAAAATTCTGGGACTATACGAACCAAACAACACACTACGACCCAAACAGTTTTTGCTATGATAATAATACTGATAACAACAATCACAAAACACAAAGGATATCCTGGTGCAAATTGAATTCTAAACAAAAACGGGTCCAGTTATTCCAAGCCGCGGATTATCTTTTTTAGGGTTACGTCATAAACACGCAAAAAGCGGTAGTACAAGTGTTGTTGAATAGTACATAGTATCACGTCTTTTTCCCTTGCGGGGTAGACAGAGCCAAGGTGACTCATAGATTGGATAGCACCACAGTCGCATTCACTATTGTTGGAGAAACCCCTTTTTTTGCTTCCGGTGCATTTTTAAGCTGAGGGAGGATAGGAATTGTTGGATTTAGGAAGGGAATGAAGGTATTATGATAGTACTCGCTGGTGAAAAGCAAGTAGCTCTTAGGAGGCTGGGTGCGCGTATGCAATATCATACCTTGAACGACCGGCAAAGCAGGGATGACACCCTTTTTTGCGAGGTCCAGTGCATCCATCAATGCAACAACAACTGGGTGCACCCATTTGTAATAAATTATTTAAGGGCCCGTACTACCTCACACTGCTTTGCATGATTGACTGAATCAATAATAATTAAATACTCAAGTTGAAATAAAAATGCAGCAAAGTTCAGGACTAACTCTGGTAACTATCTGACTAAAAAAAACGATTGCGTTAAATTTTCTCGATAGAAAAAAATTGCAAAGTTGCTTCCAAATCACGTCTAATTTACTCGGTATGTAGCATTATTCACCAAATACATTAAAATTAACCTTGAAACTTTTGATTATTATTGCATTACAGATAAGGCAGCCATCATATGTTTTTCTTTTTCGAATAACCCTTGAATATTCCTAAAAAACGAAAATAGCCAAAGTAGCCAACGCGTTTAGACCATCCGCGTTTGTACCGCCACGCCGCCTGGCATATGGCGGGCTCTTAAGGAGAATTGTATATAAGGCGCTGTATCCCTTAACCGTTTATAGCGGTTGAAACTGGCGATACCGCTTGGCCTGTCACTAGTCTCATTTCAAACTCGTGTCTGCCATTTCCGTGTTAATTTTCACTTTTAAATTTAATAATTATAACCAAATTTCGTACGGTCGTTTTTTTTTAGGTATCCATCTAGCTCATTTAGTTATCTAAGACTTACTGAGTATACATTTTCATGTTAATATTACTTTTAGATAAAGAGAAAATTTAAGATATAGGTATCTCGTTGGCTGACTGTACGGAACCCTAAAAATTTAAACCAATGTTCATTGTGTAGTTAGCTTAACTATTTTTGTCGTCTCTAAAGTCGCAAGCTCTCATTCAGTAAAGTCTGTGAGCTAAATTAGAAAACTGTAATGTTTTATGCCATGTTTTATGCATGTGGCGACCGTTAGGACTAAACTTTATGTTTTAGTCTGATTGGAGCTCAAGGAATTTCGGATATATTTAGTTGGCAGGTTTATTATACGATATTGTGTAGTGGAGCTACACAATATCGTTGTAAAATATAGTTAACTAGCTTTCGCCCGCAGCTCCGCCCGCGTCAATGTCGATCCCTCGGGATTAGTACTTTTTACAGGGATAAAAGCCTATGTCCTTCTCCGTACCCCAGAGAACTTGTATGCAAAATTTCATGATGATCGGTTCAGTAGTTACGGCGTGAAAGCGTAACAAATAAACAAACAAACTCACTTTCGCATTTATAATATTAGTAAGGATAAGGATAAGGATATTAGTAAGGATAAGGATAAATCCATGTGACTTGCTAATTTTTAAACTAAAAATTAATCTATACATATAATAAAACAGTAAAATTATTTTGTCTGTACATTTCGAATTTTTGACTGAAATGGATAGAGGGACACTTAAAAAGAATAATAGAAAGCAAAAAAATTTTTTTGGAATTTCTTGTCTGTCTGTCTGTCTGTCTGTCTGTCTGTCTGTCTGTCTGTCTGTATGTATGATCACGATTATCTCCGAAAATACTGAACCGATTTACTTCAAACTTTCACCAATTGCTTTTTTTTAACTCAGTTTAACATTTAAAGTTTGTTTCATCAAAATCGGTTCATTAAAAAAAAAGTTATCATCATTTGAATGAACTCAAGGCATGAGTTTGCCTGCAAACATATAGCAAAAATAAAATAAAATAATAAGTGACATAAGAAAATTAAAATCCAAAGTCAATTCATCATCATTATACGACAGCATTATACCTATCCATACTATCCATAGTAATCCATACTAAAAAAAAGGAGAAGCTGACTGACTGACATATCAACGCAGGGCCTAAACTATAAGGGTTAGGAACTTAAAATTTTGCACAGGGGTTCCTTTTATAACGTAGGGAAGCACTAAAAAAAGGATTTTTGGAAATTCATCTCCTTAGGGGGAAAAACGGGTTGCAAAGTTAGTATGAAAATTTGTTGTTTTTGAAGTTATTCGAATGAAATTCAGCATGATGGTTCTTTACTGAAAGGCATGAAACACGAGTAAAATATTTTACTCAAAAATCATCCCTTAAGGGGGTAAAATAGGGGTGCATGGTAAGCATGAAACTTTGCCATTTTTTAAGTTAGTCGAATGAAATTCAGCATGAAGGTTCTTTACTAAAAGGCATGAAACACGAGTAAAATATTATTCTCAAAAATCATCCCTTAAGGGGATATAACGGGGATGCAAAGTTAGTATGAAACTTTCCGTTTTTGAAGTTATTCAATTGAAATTCAATATTAAGGTGTTTCATTGAAAGTCATGAAACGCAAGTTCTCAATTAAAATCAAAAAGATCTGTTTAGGTGAACCAGACAACATTCTCCCTTGAAGGGGTAAATAGGGGGTAAAGTTTGTATGGTATTTTTCCATTTCCTGACTTAGAGGTATGAAAATAAGTATATACGTTCTAGGTTACAATTAAAAAAGATCTGTGTAGGTGAAATGGGCAAAATCCCCTCCTTAAGGGCTAAAGATCTATGCAGGTGAAATGTATTAAATTCCCCCTTACGGGGAAAAAGCAAAGGGGCAGGGGTTTGTATGGAATTTTTATCATTTCTACTGTTCCCAAGGGAACGACATTAACGCGGGCGGAGCCGCGGGCAACAGCTAGTAAATAATAAGGTAATCATTAAATGCGAAAGTGTCATTTTTACTTGTATTTTTTTTGTTGATTTTCAAATTAATCATGTAATAAAATCCAAACACGCACGAAGTCGCACAATACAGCTTGTAATTTCATTATTATCTCAGCCGCAGGAAGTCCGCTGTTGGACATAGGCCTCCCCCAAGGACGGCTTCCTGCGACCTTGGTCAGGTCGTCCGACCACCTGATTGGTGGGTGTCCAACGCTGCGCTTGCATGTATGTGATCTCCATTCGAGAACCTTTTTGTCGTCTTGTAATTTAAAAAGCTTCATTTATAACATTGCAAATCTTTCTATCAGTCGTTGGTTCGAGGAAATTCGCTATAAAATTTCATTCATATGTTTTCTTTTATCTTGTCAATTAGTAGACAATCTGTAAAATTCTCATAATATTTACCTATTTCTGGGCTCATTAATGTTAAAGATAAAATGCTCGAGAAATACTCGGAATAGATATTAAACTATTTACATATTTTGGAACTAGATCACGGATTGTTTACATTATTATATTGATATACGATTGATTTAAGTTTGAATAGTACTATGATACAGTAAATAATAATCATAAATAAATAAATATAATATGGACAAATCACACAGATTGAGCTAGCCCCAAAGTAAGTTCAAGACTTGTGTTATGGGATACTAACTCAACGATACTATATTTTATAACAAATACATATATAGATACACATCCAAGACCCAGGCCAATCTGAAAAAGATCATTTTCCATCTTGACCTGGCCGGGGATCGAACCCGGTCACTCCGTGTCGCAGGCAGGCGTGTTGACCGCTGCGCCACGGAGCTAGTCAAACTATAAGTATAAAATTGGCTTGCTGTAGGTATCTTAACTACAAGGTGCTGCGTTCTGACGCGGGCTAAATTACACCGTATCACTAACTACATTGAGTTGATATTTCTTTGACTACCTTTGCAGAGTACGACTTCTGTTCGTAAGTTCTGTAACAGTGTTACAATGGCAGCTGGATAGTATCAGAAGGGAACTATCTTTTTTCGAGTTCCATAATTGGTTCCATAGAAAAGGTTGTTCGTATTGACGGGCTGTGCCACCCCTTTCAGGCTTGGCGAGGATACTTTTACAGATGGTATCATAACACAGACACCTCTTTAATCCTGCCGTTAGTGGACTTGCAAAATGGAAGACGTAAAGTTAAAATACTGACAAGTACCTTTTTTAGGCCTACTAACTTTACCCGCTGCTCCGCCTGCGTTAGCGTAGATCCCAAGGGAGTAGTTAAATTTCCCGGAATAAAAGGTACCCTATGTCCTTCTCCGGCCCTTTTTTTTCAGAGTGTGCAAGTGGCCAACACTAGTGTCAGTATTTTCAAGCTGCTAATGACATCTAACATAGCTTCACGACTGTAAATAAGCATTCCCATGATTATGATCAATCCCTTTACTGACCTTTACGACCAGCGTAGAAATAAAAACGTCTTACAATATCTAATTTTATCCGCTCCCAGGTCGCAGACCGTAATATTAAGCCATAGTATGGCTAGCTCCGTGGCGCAGCGGTCAACACACCAGCCTGCGACACGAGAGTGCCCGAGTTCGATTCCCGGCCAGGCCAAGATGGAAAATGATCTTTTTCAGATTGGCCTGGGTCTTGGATGTGTATCTATATATGTATTTGTTATAAAATATAGTATCGTTGAGTTAGTATCCCAGCACAAGTCTCGAACTTACTTTGGGGCTAGCTCAATCTGTGTGATTTGTCCGTATATATTTATTTATTTACAGTGCCACATTCATCCAAGCAATCATAAACTGAACTTTTCCAAGCCGAAATTAATTCGCTGTTTTAAACTGTCTGTTCACAAGCTCTAGGCGTTTCGAAGTACAACAAAGGGTTATTTACTACCCCAAGTAATTCCCTGAGGATTAAACACAAGTGCATCGAATCCCTAAAACAAACAAAATGGCGGTTGAAACAAACTTAGTGTTCCCGATCAGTGGCAGCGTAGGCACCCGGGCAGATTTTTATTATGCACCCCAAAAATAAAACATCAAATTCTAAATGGTTTCTGATGTTTTCGCGATTGTTACACATTTAAATAAAAACACTCTAATACAGTATATAGCATATATTACATTATTTTAACACCTAACGTTTCGAAAACTGCAAGTCCTTCTGACACCGTGAGCCAATACTGCGTACATCCGGAATGTTATCAATAAATATCGTAGGTGGTAGTTTTGTATAGTTCTTATAACAGAGACAAATGTCAACTTAGTCTACCTGCGATTATGAAAACTGTAAAGTTTTCGAAACGTTACGAAGGTGTAAAAATAATGTAATATACGCGATAATACCTTATTGAAGTGATTTTATTTAAAAATCAAATTCCATAATTAAATGGCTCAGTAGGCGTAATCATTATTAGCGCTTAGGTAGACCTACCTAAGCGCTAATAATGTTAAGCAAAAGCAAAGTTATAGTATTTATAGAACCATATCCTTAGATAGGAAGCAAATAAAGTATTATATTGCATAATTATCAAACTTCTCTCTACTTCTTTTGGAGTTGAAATAGTTCCGATTGATTACATTTCTTTGACTAGTATTTGCCTATACTGATCGCTTTATCATTAGCCTTACGTGACTTAATTTTGCTAAATTATTAAATAATATTTATCATAATTTACTTTTCGCTAGTTCAATGGACAATATGAAAAGATTGGTAAGCCGCGCTTCTCACATTGCGAATCTTTAGTAATAATTACGTGGCCATCACTGGTGTAAGATTTTAAAGCTGCCTTAAAGCATTTGACATAGCTTAACGTCTGCCTTTAATGATGACCACCGGGACCGACGGTTTAACATGCCTTCCAAAGCACAGAGGAGCTCTGGAAATTATTATGCCACTTTTAGTCACCCATCCTAATTCGTACCGTACACAGGGTTACTTTACATGCGTAAGCGCTAATAATGCTTACTCCTACAAGCCTCTCAATTGGGCAAATGAGATTCGTCAAAACTTGGCTGCGTGAGTTGTTGCCCTTGGTGCTTGGCACCCGGGGCGGACCGAGCCCTATTTACGCCGCCTTTGTTCCCGATGGATATCAGGCGCTTTTGATTGTTCTAAACGAACTTTGATCTTCAATATTAAATTCATCGGATGATATTGTCCGTTATATTTGTAGACTAAAGGGCTACCAAAGTCTCGATATGACAGATTTATGGCATTTTCCAAAATCGCCTCCGGTGTGTTGAGTGTTGTTAGATTTGTACCCTTTTCATTATTTAATTTACAGTACATCTAAAATGACAAAAAAATACTATCACGTCTTTTTCTCTGCGGGGTAGACAGAGCCCAGGTCTTTACGACCTAAAAGCCACGTTTAGCATGTTGGTGGGCGATGCAAAACGGAATCAGATTTTCGTCCAGATCGTAAAAGCCGATCGAGGGAATGGTCCCTCGATCGGCTTTTACGATACGCGCGGAGGAAGAGAAATAGCTGGTACATTCTACGTTTTTAACGTGATAACGTTTTATAAATCGATGCATGCCGGCTGCACGCACGAAAAAGTGTCACGTTCTGTGTGCAAGCGAGAGCGCGCAACAAGCGATAAAGGCACAATCGGCCTAAGCGTTCGGCTTGTGATTATTGTCCTTTTTATGATATACTAGCTTTCGCCCGCGGCTCCGCCCGCGTCAATGTCGATCCCTCGGGAATAGTACTTTTTCCCGGGATAAAAGGTAGCCTATGTCCTTCTCCGCACTCCAGAGAACTTGTATGCAAAATTTCATGATGATCGGTTCAGTAGTTACGGCGTGAAAGCGTAACAAACAAACAAACAAATAAACAAACAAACTCACTTTCGCATTTATAATATAAGTTGGGATTAGGATGATGGACAACCTTACGATAGCTAAGAATCTTGTTTCTAATAAAGAAATCCGCATTGTATAAGATTTCCGCATTACTTCCTTGTGTATTTTCTACCTTCAATTTTAGCATACGTATTGTTGTCTTGGTGCGGCCAACTACCTGCATGCGAGGACCTGAACAATATCACAGTTAACTGCTTCTTCAAAATAACTAGAATTCGTTGCACGACTCCTTTCCTCCCCTTTTACTGATGTATGGTTACTTGTTTGTCCTCCTCCTTCAAACCACCTCCTCCATCAGGCATGTCTCACTCCCCGTATCGAATCAATCATACCTAAGCGCGGCGACCACTTCGTAGCAGTCAGACCGGAAAAATTCAGTAGGAAACGCGCGTTAGGTCACATGTGTTCACTGACTTAATAAAATTTTGATTTGTATGTTAAAGCTGTGCGTGCACTGGACCGGAATCGAAGCGGACGGAGCGGACGGATTTGTTGCTTTGTATGGATTTGTATGGCGCTGCGTGCACTGCATCGGCATTTCCGTGCCGGAGACCGGAATTTCTGCCGGTGACGTCACCGGCATCGGCAGTCGTCAGTGTTGCCGTTCATTAGAAGACCTACCCCTTATGGTAGTACTTTTTATATTGGAATATTATTATGAATAACAGCGAATGGTAGAAACCTCATTTCGTAGGAATTCGATTTAGATCATCCATAACTTTTAAATTCATAGCTAATCATCCCATGACATATACTTAATAGCCATAATAATTAAAAAGGAGAATCATTTTATCACAGAAAGTTAAATTCACACATAGTTACAATTGCCTTTTGCCATACAATTCATTTCTATAGTCAATCATATCTGAGAAAATGTATTGTCAGAATCATCATTTGGCTTAGGTTACATATTATGAGCAATTGATCAACACATGTTACAGAAAATGTACGTATATAGTAACCATAATGAACGCAGCATTCAAGCAAGCATGCAGTATGCAAGCAGCAGGCACGCAGCCTTTAATTTAACTTTTATGTCTAATTTTCAAATCTACCGCTGGTATTGAGTGAAACTGTAAAAGTTCATTATGGTGTTCCTCAAATACATATGTCGTGAATGAGTAAGACGAAAAAATAGAGTGATGAAAATACTGACATTAAAAACAAAAAAACAAATCGATGAACATTGGCTGCACTCACAAAAAATGTTCCAGACCAGCAACAGCAGCAGCAGTAGGAGTAGTAGTAGTACTATCACGCATCTATCTCTCCCCGTTATCACGTAAAATTATTGGCCGTAAACTGACGTTACAGTCAACCAATTTTCAGGGTTCCGTAGTAAATAGGACCCTTATAGTTTCGCCATGTCTGTCCGTCCGTCTGTCCGTCAGTGGTTTTACTCATAGACTATAAAAAAATTACAATATTTTATCATTACTATACCGTTATCTATAAAAATAGGTATATAATTATTACTTTTGCTGCAAAAATGTAACATTTCAGGAAACGAAACGTAACTTATGACTCAAGGGCCCTGGCAACACTGTAAAAATGCCGGTCCGGAATCCGAATGCAGTGAACGCACCCCACCGGCATTTTGAAAATCCGGCCGCTCCGGCCGCTTCGTCCGCTCCGATTCCGGTCCAGTGCACGCACAGCTTAAGAGCTATAAGAATGAAATTGGCTTGCAATGGATTCTGTAGGTATCTAAACAAAAAGATGTTGTGTTCTGACGCGAGCTAAATAACATCGTATCGCTAATTACATTGAGTTGATATTTCTTTGAATACCTTTCTGTACGTAAGGACTTGTACTTATTCTGTGCCTCCATGCTAAATTTCATCTAAATCTGTTCCATGATTGAAGCGTGAAGAGGTAACAGATACACACACAGAGTTTTCAGAATCAGAAATAATTCTAACTTTTCTAATCTTGATATTACGGCTCAATGTCATAGATCAAGGTAATTTGTATTTTAAATTCTCCTAAAGAAACGTAAAATGTAAGAGAAAAAGTAATAGGCGGACTGATACATGGCTAAATAAAACAACAAAAATAATCTGGAAGTGGCTCCATAAAAAGCAGTGAAACAACAGGCGGAGGAGAATAGAAAAACAGAAGATGCCGAACCGAAGCTAACTTAAGTCCTTCGAAAGAAACACCGATACGTGGCTCAATAAAACAAAAAAAAACTGAAAGCTGCTCCGTAAAAAGCAGTGAAACAATTGGCGAAAGAAATAGAAAAACATGAGATTCCGAAGCTAATTTCAATTCTCCGAAAGAAAGGTAAAATATAAGAGAAAAGGGACTAGACAGACGCATACATGGCTAAATAAGCAACAAAAAATTAACTGGAATCTGCTCCGTAAATAGCAGTGAAACAATTTGCGGATGAAATAAAAAAACAGGAGATTCCAAAGCTAATTTCAATTCTCCGAAAGAAAGGTAAAATATAAGAGAAAAGGGACTAGGTAGACGCATACATGGCTAAATAAGACAACAAAAAATAAACTGGAAGCTGCTCCGTAAAAAGCAGTGAAACAATTTGCAGAAGAAATAGAAAAACAAGAGATTCCGAAGCTAGGTAAATTAAATTCTCCGAAAGAAAGGTAAAATATAAGAGAAAAGGGACTAGACAGACGCATACATGGTTAAATAAGACAACAAAAAATAAACTGGAATCTGCTCCGTAAAAAGCAGTGAAACAATTTGCGAGAGAAATAGAAAAACAAGAGATTCCGAAGCTAGGTAATTTAAATTCTCCGAAAGAAAGGTAAAATTTAAGAGAAAAGGGACTAGACACACCTCAATCTCAATAAAATAACGAAAAATAAACTAGAAGCTGCTCCGTAAAAAGCAGTGAAACAATAGGTGAAAGAAATAGAAAAACAGGAGATTCCGAAGCTAGGTAATTTAAATTCTCCGAAAGAAAGGTAAAATATAAGAGAAAAGAGTCTAGGCACACCGATACATGGCTCAATAAAACAACAAAAAATAAACTGGAAGCTGCTCCGTAAAAAGCAGGGAAACAACTGGCGGAGGAAATAGAAAAACAAGAGATTTTAAAGCTAAAAATCGTCACAGCTGAGAATGAAACGACGATAAGAGAATAAAAAATTGGTTGTCTATTAAGTCGATTTTCGGACGATAATTTACGTAATAACGGTAAGAGATAGTTGCGTGATAGAAACTACTACTACTGCTGCTGCTGCTGCTCTTCCAGAACGTGACATTCATCTGTGTGCAGCCTGTATTCATAGATTTTTAAGACGTTATCATATCAAAAAGTTCCTCGGGCAACATATCTCTTAATTATGTACTGCCGACTATTAGTTCGTTCGAGAGCAGTTAGTTCGGGGCCCTCCGCCGCGCGTCTCGCACTTGCCTTGAAAATAGGCTACTGACGAGTCCGAAGCTAAAGTCGGCAATACCGACGAAATAGCATATGAGTAACCAGTTTTTTGTACTTAATATCTGTATCTCACGTTAGTTTCAATGATATAATATCTCTTAATGATAATTTATGCACATAAAATAGAGTGCATAAGATCTTAAATAATAAACATGTCCTTAAATCTATTTTAACCCCCTACGCAAAGAGAGGGGTGTTAAAAGTTTAACGTCGATATCTGTGTGTGTATCTGTCTGTGGCATCGTAGCTCTCAAACCGATGGACCAATTTCGATGCGGTTTTTTTCCGGGCGGTGGTTCTTAGCTATGTTTGGTTACCTGAAATTAATTATAAGTGAGTTTTGCGTAGGGCGTATTTTTTATTATTTTTAATTAAATTTTGATTATGCTTAAGTATTTTTATGATAATATATGCATATCCAAGATGTTATGAGTTGTTAATCACAAAATTTATCTCCATTAGCTTGCAATAAATGCTGCCAATTCGACGAAATACTCAAATTTTGGCGCGTATCCAATACAGATATGAAGCTCTTAATGGCAAAGATCAAATCAAACAAGGAATCAACTTACGCTCAGAGTACTAAATCACTTTTATTATAAACTAGCAGCCCGCCCCGGCTTTGCACGGGTGAGTGCAAGTAGGTATTTAATTCTATAGCATGTGTTCATTAGGTGTATTGTAGGATCGTAAAGGTGAAAAAATTTTTCAATTCGGGCCAGTAGTTTATGAGGATATTTAAAAAAACACACACAGGACATAAATGCAGGAAATTATATTATAGAAATCAATTTATAAATGATTTTCGCTCACTTTCGTATGAATCCTAATCACCATCAAGTCTTTTTAGGCTCCACTGCAGGAGCATGACCCTCTCTGTACTACCGGAGCCATACTTGGCCAGAGCAGACAGAGGATTTGGCCTACACTCTCCTCGCTGGCCAGACGGGTTGGAGAGATCTCATTGATGTTTATGAGCTTTGTTTAGCTTGTATTTCCTAAGTCGCCTTCTGCGACATCCACGGGAAGACTTGGAGTGGTCCTATTCTACTCTGCCAAAAATCAGACGGCTTTATCGGTGTGGTTTTCGGCAGAGTAGAATATCATATGAATCCTAATCCTAACTAATATTATAAATGCGAAAGTGAGTTTGTTTGTTTGTTATGCTTTCACGTTGTAACTACTAAACCGATCATCATTAAATTTTGCATACACGTTATGTTGGGTACGGAGAAGGACATAGAGTACATTTTATCCCGAAAAAAGTACTGTTCCCGAGGGATTAACATTGACGCGGGCGAAAGCTAGTATTTAATAATTTCCTTAACAATTCTATGACAACGATCGCCATTTCGTTATACGAAAACCTTCTAAATAACCCGCTACTTATATTTTAATCTCTTTGATATGAGTATTTGTTTGTCATTTTCCTCTATAGACAGTCGTGAAGTGCCCTCCACAGATCGCTCGCCGGAGGGTCCGAAATTAATTACTCCATACACAGATAGCTCAGTGTAATGTTTCGAAATAATGCGTTTGATTAGCCACGGATATTGTCAATGGCTTTGGTGATTGAAGTTTTTTGTTCCATCGTCTCGCGTGTCTTAGAATAGATTACGAGTATGGGCGTTTGCCTGGCCGCGTGGTAGACGAGCGCCACATATTTTGCACTTTTTGAGATACTGAGTATTACTAAGGATTTTTACAACACAAAGAATTCGTCGCTCAGTAACTCCCTATTTAAAAAAGATAAGACAAGATTTACTTTATTTGGAGAAACCAACTACAGAGTAACACACAAATACATCAATATAAACAGTAATTTGTAAATATGTAGATAAATTGGAGTAAAAAAACAATATGTTCTCCAAACATGGACCCAACTCAGCATTTGCCGGATGTTTAAGTCCAGCGCTGGTCTTCCGTTAGGACCATAGACGGTGCTATCTCGGACGCTCGCACAGAGTGAATACGCCTTTTATATTTATCCATATAAAAGAATACAATAATTGTTAAAATAACTAACAAATATGAGATATAGATAATATACTAGTAGTTACACACCAAATGTGAGTGAACATGAAACAACATAAAAAACAGTATAGTATATTACAGTTTTTTGGTAAAATATTTTTTCTTTTACAAGAAATGAAAAAAAACCGTTGTAATCACTTTATCTTTGGAAAACATCAAATTTTGTCTATGGTAAACTTATCATTTTGATTACCTGTATGTGCTCTCAATCGCTTGTGAATTATCTGCCAGGGAAACGCGAGGTGTGCGAAATAATATTTAATAAAACTAGCCCGGATAACCGAGATTTAGATGGGAAAACTTATTTTCCCAGTTATGAGACTCAGCTATATCGATTTTTCACCCCTAAAAGCTCCTATATTACTTAATTTCATCGAAATTGCTAAAATCGTTTCTTAAATATTTTTTACTTATACGAGAATACAGCAACATGACCCCATAGGAACAGTTGTTCATTTCGACGGGCTGAATCACCCATCCAAGGATTGGACAGGGTTTTCTTTACAAATTGTAAAAGTAAAGCGACTGAGCAAAAAATTTTACAGCGTCATAATCAGCCACAATCTGAGCATAATCTCAACGCTTACTAAAAAAATTTCTTCATCACTTCGTCAACACTCACGAACACACCGATCTATAACGAGTATCTTTTTTTTATTTCCGCTAGTTATACTATAACTGTCTAATTTGTTTTGAAAATCATTCCAATCATCATTATCAGCTAACCAGCAGTTATTTTGATTATATCAACTACCGGTCACGCATACGATGATTTTATGTCATTAATATACTTAACGACTTCATCTATATAACAATTTTTCGACTTATCTCAATAGTTTACTTAAATTGCCTACAATCTCCGAATTTATGTCTCACTTCCTTCCAAAAAGAGTTTAACGTTTCAATAAGTTGATCTTTAACGTCATTTCTAACAAAATTATCTTGACCATTGACAATGATGTGTCCGGGGTTCCACAATCCATTCAAAGTAGGCAATATTCCTTCGAATATTCAAGCAAAAATTAACTTTATGTCATTAGGTCTAGACTCAAATTTATTTTTCGTGAATAATAAGTTGTAGCAATGAAATTTCTATTCTTTAATCATAGCCTTAAAGTAGGTTTTCGTTTAATATGCTAGTGGTAAAATAACTAAGAATGGAGATAAGTCTATTTGTTAAATTTCAAAGTGGGTCCCTCCGCTACGACCCATGGTCAGAATCCTTCTGTCAATTGATTTATTGCACATGAACCCATCACATAATTAACTTTAACGACTCCATACCCACTTTTATAGGTGGTTTGGTTAAATTCAATAACTATAACTCGCTCAGTTTACGACTTTGTACAATGTTTGGATTATTTAATAAAATTTCTCGTTAATCATTAGTATAAGCTCTAGAATCTGATAATAAATCATTACTGATCGATTTAATTTAAATGATAACTGTAGATTTACTTTGAATAGTAATATCACTCGAAATTTTGAATGTATTCATTCTCCCCCGAACAGTCTTGTGTACGACAATTACCTTATCTAAAACAATTAATTATTCCCTAAATTAAGATTGAATGAAACTCCCGCCTCCCTTTTTGTGAGATAAGTACTCATTACTTTTATTTATTCGACTGCGACGTCTCCCGACTTGTATGAATTACCTAATTAAACGAACGCAAATTGGGTAGCTAGGTAGTATTATTTCACAAGGTAATTTTAAAGCAATCAAGAGAAATTGTGCCTCAGGAAACAACAAAAGAAACATCAACAAACGAGATAATTTATATCTTCTTATCTTTTATGTATTTGAGTATCATTACATGAAATAAACATTACCAACCTAGAAATTCCTGATGTTGTTCGAGTTGTAAAAACAAGATTGTTTTTAGATTGCTCATAAAACAAGTGCGCTCGGCGAACAATAAACGAAAGTCCCTAGAAAAAGAAGGAACAAAAACATGGAGTCGCTGCCGAGACTCCAATGAATTCTAAACGAATAGTCGAGGAGAATGGCGCATAAATAAATTTAAAAGGGCTGACCTTTGCATTCGTTGGCGTCCCTGGCCGTGGCGCGTCCCCAGGGCCGGTCGAAGTGGAACGGCTTGCATCTCTCGCAGTCCCGCCCGGCGGTATTATGCTTGCATTCGCAGGCCAACTGCTGCACCCCGCCGATGGTCGCCACCTCACCAGCCTTCATAGGGATGCACTTCGAGGCGTGTCCGTTACACTTGCATCGGCCGCCCACCGCGAAATCAGACACGGCATAATGCTGCGTCCCAGACGCCGCCTGTTTCTTAGAATCCACTTCATCCCCCTCATTCATCATGTGCAAACGATTGAACACAACCCTCACGTCAGTAGCGGTTACCCAGTCTTGGAGAACAGGGGACACATCGAAATTCGCCGCGCTTGGACGACCTTCTAAGGTACTGAAGGCTAGACGAGCGCCACCGGTAGTGTCTCCAGACAATCTATGGGAGTCAGAGCATCTAGCCTCCTGCTCGTTGGCAGCGGTAACCGTCGCCTTGTTAGGCCTGCCGTAAACACGTCTGCACTGGCTTGAATAAAATTGAAACGGTTGCCATGTCATTCCGTAGTCAGCGCTCTTATAAATTGCCACGGAATCTGGACGCGCTGCTTTGGGGCAGAACTGGAGGCTGACGTACGTCAATTCGTACTTTTTCCCGAGGGAAAGGGTTAGGGAGACGTTATCAGGAGGGGAATCGTAGGAAGCGGGTGGTAAAGCAGCAGATCTCCAGCAAGTGACATCGTGAGGGTTGTTCAAATCAGTGAGATGAGTCGGAGGGTGTCTGCGGTCGGGTCTGGCGGCGTCGCAAACCCTGCAGGCATTATCTGGATCTTGATCTCCTGGTGGGTCGCA
Organism: Elegia similella; assembly: GCA_947532085.1. Lineage (NCBI taxonomy): Eukaryota > Metazoa > Arthropoda > Insecta > Lepidoptera > Pyralidae > Elegia > Elegia similella. The sequence continues at coordinate 4,077,679 of OX383939.1, forward strand.
AAGTTGTTCGGGGCCTCGTCTGCCGCAGATGGAAGAAGCAATGACTGAGGCTCCAAAGGCTGCGTTGACGAAATCGGGGATGCATCTTCTGGGGCGGCCGTCTTCGTAGCACGGGTCGGGAGGGCTGGCTGCCAGGGCGACGCTCGCAGCGGCGAGGAGGATCACCGCGCGTAGCATGTTCACTCACAACACTCACAAGCGCTCGCGTAAGATCGGAAACTTTCGGTGTGACGGACCGGCGCGTCGGGAGCGGTCGGATGCCGCCGGCGGACTGGCGTGGCGGGGGCCGAGCTTTCCGCTCCGCTACTGAGAGCTTTGTGCTCGTACGTATTGAGCGACTTCGGTGAAAGTTTATTAAGATTTTTGTGCGTGTTTTGATTGTTTTAGGTTTTGTCTAAGTTTTGTGTGCTATTAAGTTTTTGTAAGTTAGTTAATATATAGTTAATTATTGTGTAAATATTTAATAATATTTTTTGATGTATATAATCAGTTCTGGTTTTTTACAGATTTATTATATAAAATAAGTATATATTTAGCTAGCACAAATTACGTGCTTTGTCCTTATTTACTTATATCCTTAATTTTAATTCATTCAATACAATCTAAAGATTCAAGATAATAGGCGATGCGGCTAGCAACCCATCACTATTTTGATTCTGTTTTCCACCTTAACAGTCACCAACACGCACGGCTTTTCGCTCTCATGACCTTAGGCTCTATCTACCCCGTAAGGGATAAAAACGTGATTATATGATATGTATGTATGTATTTTATACAAAATGATAGCAATGTTTTATATTTCATTTTCGTTTCAAGTCTACGTTTTATTATCTGACGGTTAAGAGGGTTAGGTATGTTTTTCGCATATATTGTATGTTTGTTATTTTTTTATTACCTTGTATCTCGTAAACGGCTGTGGATGATTTTAACAGTAAAATATCGTTAGGTTCGTCTCAAAATCCTTCTTAGATGTTTAAATAAGGGTAAACAAGTAGAAAATAAAGATTGTTACCATCACACAAATTTCCTTAAAACCTCTCGAAGTCCTCCATGCTTCGGCACATTAATCCGTTAGTCCCGGCTGTTATCATTTATGGCAGTCGTTAAACTGTGTATGCCTCTAGGCAGCTTGAAAAATCTGACACATAGTTACACACATGAAAAGCAAGAATTTCTTACTCATCATCATCATCATTTCGAGTAGGTGTCACGGTCAATCGACCATGCACACCCTGGTGTCAGAGTTCTTCGGAACCACCTCTCGGCCTCTGACGTGGTTCCTTTAACGACTACCAGATGACAGCCGTTACTCATACATTATGATGCTTCAAAAATGATAAAATACATGGCGTATTAACTAATACTGCACATTTCAATTTTTGAAAAAAAAAATTTTTTTTCTTTACAGTTATTAAAATATTCAAATAGAAAAAAGTATCATAGTATGAACGTACTCAGCGTATCCCATTCCTCCGGTAGTAATTACTGAATGCGACTCTGCGACTCTACTAATTCATAAAACATCCCCACTATCACAATGTCACTAATAAGATAAAGGCGGTTTTAATTTGCTCTACCTCGATCTATGTAAGCAGTTTGGATATTTTTTAAGATTCAGAAATCAGAAACGGTTATTGGCCAGAATACATAATTTACAGCAAGGTGTTACAATTTATTATGTCAATGTATTCAGTCTGCAAGCAGACGTGCAAAATATTAATTAATGTAAATATATCTGTATTACAAGTCCTATTAACATCTTTAATTTAAAACATTAAAGAAATATATTTGTCATTTAAATATTCCTTAATACTATAAAAACATTTGTTTAAAAGTCATTTCGTCAATTTATTTTTAAATGAAGTACCTTCTAATTCTTTAATATCATCAGGTTATTTATTATATATTACAATAATCATGTTGAATTAATTCTTCTCATACACCATTTTATGGCAAGTCGGTTTATGCCGCTCTTGTTTTATAATATTGTTTATTTAACTTTACAAAATTAGAAAATTTAAAATTAAATACTTTTTACTCCTAGGCACATTTATTTAAATGAAGAGTTGAAAATATAGCTTGTAAATTTCCAATTGTAGTTCATGTGTAAGGTCATAGTTTAAGTGTAAGTTCGTTTATATACGTATAGCTAAAATAATATTATATGTGACTAGATTTCGCCCGCGGCTCCGCCCGCGTCAATGTCGATCCCTTCGGAAATAGTACTTTTTCCCGGGATAAAAGGTAGCCTATGTCCTTCTCCGTACTCCAGAGAACTTGTATGCAAAATTTCATGATGATCGGTTCAGTAGTTTAGGCGTGAAAGCGTAACAAACAAACAAATAAACAAACAAACAAACAAACTCACTTTTATCCCGGGAAAAAGGTCTATTCCCGAGGGATCAACCTTGGCCGCGGGCGAAAGCTAGTCCTTACTATCCTTATCCTTACTAATATTATAAATGCGAAAGTGAATTTGTTTGTTTGTTTGTTACGCTTTCACGCCGTAACTACGGAACCGATCATCATGAAATTTTGCATACAAGTTCTCTGGAGTATGGAGAAGGACATAGGCTACCTTTTATCCCGGGAAAAAGGGACTATTCCCGAGGGATCGACATTGACGCGGGCGGAGCCGCGGGCGAAAGCTAGTCCTTACTAATATTATAAATGCGAAAGTGAGTTTGTTTGTTTGTTTGTTTGTTACGCTTTCACGCCGTAACTACTGAACGGATCATCATGAAATTTTGCATACAAGTTCTCTGGAGTACGGAGAAGGACATAGACTACCTTTTATCCCGGGAAAAAGTACTATTCCGAGTGATCGACATTGACGCGGGCGGAGCCGCGGGCGAAAGCTAGTATTATATAAATGCGAAAGTTTGTTTGATTGTTTGTTACCTACGCCTTCAAGCCCTATCTACTGAACCGATCGTCATGAATTTTTGCATACCGGTTGTCTGTATTGTTCCAGAAGGATCGCACTGACGCAACACTGACGCGAGCGGTGCCGCGGGTAAACTTATCCTCGACATTCTATTAAAGGGGTGATTCAGCCCGACAAACTGAACAACTATTTCTATGAGACCAATGCTGGGAAATCAAAAAATAATTACATTTTGATACAAAAATGTTCGGTCGACCTGACAATTTGTATAAAAGGTCGAATTTTTTTTTTTAACTTCTCGTATTGGTCCCATAGAAAAAGTGGTTCATGATGATAGGCTTAGTCGCCCCTTTCAGGTAACGTCGCGGGTAAATTTATACACTGAATACATATTTACGGAGGAAGGTAATAAAGGAGTGGAGAAAAATAAAAAAGGTAAAGCATTCTAAAAAAAATATATCTCCGAAATCCTGCCCGTGTGACATGGTGGCAAGAACGCTGGCTGCGTTCCCCAGTTGGATAGCTCTGCTTATCCATTGGGCGAAAAGCAGCCAGCCCTCTTATCACTTTGTTCTAACGTTTTATCTAATTTAAAGTGGGTGTTACATCTTCCATTCTGGTCTGGGAGAAAAGGAAAATCGTAGAATGTGCCAGCTGCTTCTCTTCCGCGCAGACCGTAGAAGCCGGTCATGGGAATGGGCGAAAATCTAAAAAATCATGACAATAGGCGATGCGGCCATTTATTTTATTCTATTCTATATTTTTTTTATTCTAATGTTTAGTATTTTGGCAACAATTATATAACTTGGATGTAAGAGCCTAATATCTGAACACTCAATTCATAACTACCCCTATAACCGCACCTCATCTACCCCTTGGGTCAGCCCTCTATAAAAATATCTATTACCGCCTAGTTTGTAGATATTTTCATGAAGTTGTGACGTTTATTGCCTCTATTTTATACTTGAGGCAACGAGCCAAGAGCTTTGGGATACCAAAGGCGAACAAATATAGATATAAAAACAGTAAAGTGAATCGAACGTTTGTTAAATATTTTAGAGTAACGTAATTATTACATACATTCATATTATCACGTTTTTTTCCCTTGCGGGGTAGACAGAGCCTAGGTTTATAAGAACGTAACATAAAACTGGTCAAGTGCGAGTCGGACTCGCGCACGAATGGTTCCGTCCGTACCATTATCTATAAAAACGGCAAAAAATCATGTCTTTTGTTCCCATACAACAGACATGATTTTTTTCGTTTTTATTTTATAAGCCCCCTTTAAATACTCGTTTTATTTTAATTTAATTATCTATTATTAATGGTAATATATAACTAAACATTCTGTCAATATTTCAAGTGTCTACAAGTTGCAACAAGAAGCTCCTATCTCCTAAATATTTATTTTATTCTATTATTTAGTATTTATTTTTATAGCGGCATCAGAAATACATCATCAGTAAAAATTTCAATTGTCCAACTATCACGATTTATGAGATACAGCCTGGTGACAGACGCACGGACGGACAGACAGACAGACGGACAGCGGAGCCATATTAATAGCATCCCGTTTTTACCCTTTGGGTAAGGAACCCTAAAAAGGAGGATGTTGATGATTCGGATGTTTAAACTTTTTGTATATTAGCTACTTCATAGCTCCATCACTAACTTTTTATCGATTTGAAAAAAGTATCCTGTTTTTATTTGAAAGGAAATCATCAAAGTCGCAAAAAGTCCACTGTTGGACATGAGCCTCTCCCAAGGATTCTTTGTTCCATGGGAGGATATTGCCATACTCACCACGCTTGGCAGGCCGGTTGGCGAGCGCAGTTTCTTTGGCTTCTTGTCTTTGGCTTCCAACGCTACTTGCCGGCCGTCCCATGACAACCGATCATAGGAAGGCCGCTCCGGGACGTGTGACACTCGCCTGAGATATAGCTATTTGGTTTTTTGAAGTGAAAACTCCTTTAGCGGCGTTGAGCACTTTTAAGGATGGGTAAAAAATGGTAAACTCACCTCAGGACAGGTGACCTGATCGATAATTCGTAAGACGGATATGTGACATTCCAAAATATTTAAAAATGTTTTGTCACATATCCGTCTTACGATGCAAGTTTTCACTTTTGACACTCGGAAAATGCAACCCGTTTTTTTTTTTATTTCTTTAACTCATTGGGTTACATTATCGAAATTTTCATACGGATTCCTAACTTTTAAAAATATTCTATAGACGATGAATATTTATCAGGGATAATGTAGGATTCTGAAAGATTTTTTAAATAGGTCCAATAGTTTCGGAGCCTATTTAATGCGACAAACAAACAAACAAACAATGAAATCTTTTCTATAGTCTAGATAGTGTAGAAGTGTAGATAAATGCTACTTGTCTATACCGAAGGGAACGTTTTCAGGTTCAAATTAAAGCCTGCAGGCGCGTTGTGGCGGGGAATGCTACCTGACTGCAATTCATAAACTACCCCTGCACCCCGACACTTACTCGCCCCAGGGGTGACTGTGAAAATATTACCGGAGTCTATACATGCTGAATATTGAGTGAATTGTACAACAACAAATCAATAAACTTCATTTTTAGGGTTCCGTACCCATAGCGAGGCATAAAAAACGCTTACGCGTGTTAAGCAACCGCGAGCGCAGTCTCTATTAGGATAGGTGACCCATTCCCTTGATCGGCTTTTACCATCTAAAATCCGATCAAGGGAATGGGCAAAAATCTGAGTAATCATCATTATTTTGATTCCTTTTTCCATATACATGTCCACCATCATGCTAAACGTAGCTTTTAGGTCTAATAGACCTAGGCTCTGTCTTCCCCGCAAGGAAAAAAGACGTGATATTATGTATAGTATACACGTTTAATTTAAGCGACATTGTCAACAGAGGGTTATGATTTTTATCGTTCGTTTGTTTTTTGTAAACGACTTTGATCGTAGATGTCACTTATATTTTACTAGCCGATTGCGCTAAAAAGGTTATTGCACATAGTTTCTGTTATGCTTGACTCACATTGTTTTTCACTAACATAAAAGAAGAATTGAACACTTAGGCAAAGCCAAAACAGATTGCTAGTTAATCGATAAGCTATGATGTACCTCCAAATTGTTACGACCGGAACGAGAAAGAATTTATTTTACGACAATCCCCTTACGTGACGTCGTTAACGTCAAAGAAATCACCATTTATATAAATCAAATAAAAAATGTTATAACTGACTTTAAGAAAAATATTATTAAAGATTTGGCGAGGTCCGTGGCGCAGTGGTTAACACACCAGCCTGCGACACGACGGTGTCCGGGTTCGAACCCCGGTCAGGTCATGATGGAAAACTACATTTTTAGATTGACCTAGGTCTTGGATATTTATCTATTATAAAATATCATCATCATCAGGTCCTTTTTAGTCTCTACTACAGGAGCACGACCCTCTCTGTACTACTAGGGCCATACTTGGCCAGAGCAGCCAGAGGACTAAATAAAATATATTATCATTGAATTAGTATCATACGACACAAGTTCACAACTTACTGTGGGGCTAGCTTAATTTGTGTGATAAGTCCTAAAATAATATATACTTAATATATTAAATTATATGTCAGTGTCAGTGCGAATCGGGACGACTCCGTGCGCGCGTCTCGGTTCACATTCGCCCTGAGGAAGACCTCCGGATGAGGTTAAAACATGTCGGCCTGTAGCTGACTTCGTACGTGAGTAACCCGTTATTTACATATAATATAAATATTATATTAAATTTACTAAAATATAATGTAAACATTAAATTTTTGTATCTAAACAAAACAAGACCTAGACCTACGTTTTTTACAAACTTTGACTTTAAGTACTCGCGATTTTATAAATACTATCTCGTCTTTTTCTTTGCGGGGTAGACAGAGCAATGCCTTTAAGCTTTAAAAGCTACGTTTGGCTTGTTGGAAACGGAATGGAAATTTTATACGACTGTCAAAAAGGAAAAGTTTTGTAGAGTTCATGTATACAGTGTATAATTCATGTATACAGCGTGTATAACCAACGACAAATCCCGCAAACTGGGTGACTCAGTCCGTTACAATGAACAACTTTTCCTATAGGACCAATGCTGAGAACTCAATTTTTCTGACATATTCATACAAATTTTCGGGCCAGCCGAACACTTTTGTATGAAAATGTATTTTTTTTGAGTTGCCAGCATTGGTCCTATAGGAAAAGTTGTTCATTTTGACGGGCTGAGTCACCCCTTTACGGGAACATCGTTGGTTATGTTACACGCTGTATAGTACACAAAAATATGCTTTCTTGGCTGGCGTACAACTTTTTTCTATTATGGATTACTTACCTACTATGGATATAAATTAACTGACGCCGTCAATCAAAATAGCCGATTTACCGATAGTCGCAAAAAAAATATTTTTCTTTCAACTACGCTGCATATCCACCACAAAGCGGTACTTTGCTGCTCTAGAGCAGAAAATATGTATTTGTGTCTTTTTTTATCTATTTACCATAGACCTTAAGTGTCATATGTCACAAAAAAGGTTGGCCGACCTGACGGCTGTATGGCCTGTGAAGTGACTTGTGTATTGCTTCTGCTAAAAAAATACTGGTCATAAAGAAAAAAAAAACGGGAATTCTACGAATTTTCACTAATTGTAATTTATTTTCAGTTTTATTTTTCTCATACCTCCTTTTATTGTAGAGGTTGAAAGAAAAGCAGATTATGCACGTCGCATTTAGTAATTTATATTGCACTCGTGCTTTTTAGGGCCCTCGCTAGCGCTCGGGCTACAATTAAGCACTCGGTGCAATAATAAATTACTTCTTCTGCTTGGTGCAACAATCGACTAAAGTTTCTAAAAACAAAATTCAAAACAACGTGTCGATCTCTTATTTACAACTAAAGCATTTCATTGACTTTATGGGTGTAAGTCCTTTAAATATTTGCGCTCAATTGAAATGGACCTTATACTTAGTTATATAAATATTGCAAATCATAATGTCAGCAGCATCCATTTCGCAAATAAACGGAAAATATTTAAAACCGCCGCGGGCTCACCTGCTCTGATAGGTACAGTGTTGGGGTTTGTCCACTCGAATCCTATATTCCTAAGACTACGTAGGTACCTATGTTTGTAATATAAATCGCTTTGTTGTAAAACTGTTATAGTGTTGTTAATTATAATAAATAAATAGTTATTGTATGTTGGAGTATTGGGTTGGTTTGCTAATACCAGTGGCGTAGCTACCGCCGTATCAGCCGTATCAATGGTACAGGGCCCCGGGCTACAGGGTTCCCGAACGTGTATTGTTTACTAACATACGCTGCTGGGCAAAGGGATTTCCAATTTATTTCCTTATTTTGCGTTTTTATCTTCCATTTGTTTTCAAAACTCAAGTCTAGAGTATGTTTTGTGATTTAGACCATCAGTGAATTAAAAGATTTTTTCAATATTTTAAACATCTGTAGCAATATTGAAGCGCCCCAGACAAATGTCGATATAGGGCCCAACTAGAACAAGCTAACATTGCAATCAGAGTTGGTTTTATCTATTAATTTTTACTGTAGTTCTTGAGTTACTCAAGGATAATTGGCGCCAGGCGGGTGCCGGCTGTAAAAATGTTGCCAAAGCATATTAAGTACAACAGAAATAATTAACATACTGTCATTATGCGGAGCCCGGGCTCCAACGCGACGCTACTGTGGATGCACCCGGGAAACGATCAGTTGATGACGAGTAGAGTATCTTTTTGACGTGACAACGTCTTATAAATCGAAGAACGCCGGCTGCACGCACGAAAATGTGTAACGTTCCGTGTGACAGCGAGAGCGCGGAACAAGCGATAGAGAGGCATGATCGGCCCAAGATTTCGGCTTGTGACGCATCAGTCTCTCTTCCTCCGATACCACGTAAAATTATCGTCCATAAACCGACTTTACAGTCAATCAATTTTATTTTTCTATTTCCTCAACCTTAGAATCGCAGGATACAAGTGGACGCACTCCAATTTTTGTCGGAAAACGTCCAGTGAATAAGGGTCGCATCACATCGGACGGGCGCCCGGAGCGTTATCTGGGTTAATTTAACTATTACGAGGAATAACTCATTTCCCGTCGGCAAATAATACCTAGGGGCAGTTCCCTTCACTTTATTCACCTATCACATCTGACTCTGAAATCTTGTTTATACTGGTCTATATCCTGGGTAAGCTACGTTGGTAAGTATCTAATTTCTTAATAGAGTAGAATTATCTATGAATAGCTTTTCCGCAACTTTGTCCGTGTAATTTATAGCATATTGCTTTGCGATAAGGCCGCCTTTTGCGCATTTCTCTAGTTAAATAATATTTCCATTGTATTTTATTTTTTGTGGGTAATAAAGGGTTTTCTATTCTAGGTATATTTGTTCTTTTGATTGTTTAAGGTAATATTATAAAATTCGTCTTAATCCATCCATTTGCTTTCGTGTGAACAAGTAAGAATCATATTTCTCCAAATAATAAAATTTTTGTTACAATTTTTTTTATATATTTAAAATTTTAAGTCTCATGCCGTAAACCCTCCGTGCATAAACTTAGGTTTAGAGGGCTCTGTCTACACAGAGATCTAAAAGCCACGATGTTGGCGGGTGTGAAGGTGGAAAATGGCATCACAATCACAACTTAATAAATATATCTCTTCACGTCACTTGCCACCATGTGGTCGGACGACCTGACCAAAGTCGCAGCGAAAAAATCGCTGAATGCAGCGAAAAAAATGTTTGTCCGCCCGGTCATATTGTATGGGAACGTCAATTTTTTTTGATTTCCCAGCAGATTCTGTAAGTACTTAAGCAGGTGCCGCGCAAACGAAAAACGTCGCGACTGCGCAAGCCAATAGGCGATTATGTTACAAGATAAAAATTCTTAATATTTTCAAATCTATATTTTTACTAGCTTTCGCCCGCGGCTCCGCCCGCGGCTCCGCCCGCGTTAATGTCGATCCCTCGGGAATAGTACTTTTTCCCGGGATAAAAGGTAGCCTATGTCCTTCTCCGTACTCCAGAGAACTTGTATGCAAAATTTCATGTTGATCGGTTCAATAGTTACGGCGTGAAAGCGTAACAAACAAACAAACTCACTTTCGGATTTATAATATTAGTAAGAATTAGGATTAAAAAAAATGGAGCGAACTCCAAGATGTAAATAGAAATATTGTCATGTGAGAATTATTGTTTTAGACGTAAAATTTACAAATTTTCGACGAAAATGTTTTTAGATATCATAATTATGTTCATATCGTTTTAAAATTTAATGTGTATCTGTTTTAAATTCTAACAATGGGGCGATCTCGTGCAAGGATCGACCTAAAATTATACAAATACTTTGGTGTATTTAATTAATTCAGCGCATAGTACTAATGATTTCAAAACACGTCAATTTCCACAATTTCATGCAGTACCATCTTAAACACACTTAAAACCGTTCCAATCCACGCCACTTCGTTGCAAGTTCTCAAACACACTTAACTCCGAAACGTTCCGTTCCATACAACAAATGCCGCACTCAATCTAATAAAGCCTGCACATGTCCCGGCACGACTTTATGGAGCCGGGGCTCCAGCGGACAAAGTAACTCAATTAGGCAGCCTTTAGGCCTTCCTGCCGTAGATGTGATTACACCCTTATCTCCGGACGCCGAATGGTAATTACTCACTTCCGTGTCCAGGAACTGAGCCAGGGAGATACAGATGAAAGAAAAGTAGAGATATACATACAACTAGTGAAACGATGGAAAGAAAAAAAGAGTAAATGGATTTTGGGATTCTTTTCAGATTTTGAATTCAGAAATGTTTTTCTCATCAGCAAATCGTTCAGATCTCTTACTCAATATTTCTGTTTCCAGACGTGTTTCGTAAGCTACTTGTCTACTATGAAGACATGATAGTGACTTTTAATGCTGTTAAAGTAACCACCTAACTTTTTAAGCTCGCTTAACAGTTGCCATCAATACTTTTTGATTGAGCATTTGTAGTAAATATTGCTGCTTATTATTTTTAGTCGCTTTATACGACATCCTAGGAAAAGTGGTTCTTCTCTAAAACTATTCTTGAGAGCTATTCCGTTAAGTTCCCAAACGGAATATCTTTCTTTCTTTTTAAGGTCTCTTTACGTCCCATTATCATTTATGTAGACAAGACATTTGAACTCTTTTAGATTTTATTAAAATATGTAACAACTGATTACTCCTCCGTGTGGTGTGGTGTGGTTAAGGCGTTTGCCTGTTGACCCGGGGGTCGTGGGTTCGATTCCCACCGGAAGCATACTTTGTTTAGTTGTTTCCAGTTTGGTTAGGACATTGCAGGCTTGAATCACCTGATTGTCTAATAATAAAGATGATTCCGTGCTTCGGAAGGCACGTTAATCCGGTGGTCCCGGCTGCCATCCGGTAGTCGTTAAAGGAACCACGTCAGAGGCCGAGAGGCGGTTCCGAAGGACTCTGACACCAGGGTGTGCATGGTCGATTGACCGTGACACCTACTCGAAATGATGATAATGATGGCAACTGCGGACGCCTTCTTCAGGGATCGAAATCGAGACGCGCGCATGGAATTATCGTGAAGACAAGGATAAGGTCGAGACATGTCGGTCTATTTTTATAAAAATTTTGGACATATCTACGTTTTCTTTGATCTGTGTAGGAATTGAACCCTTTTCAAAGGTTGATGCGTAATGTTATTGGGTATTAGGGTGATTTATAGGTGACGACGTGTCCTTACACTAACGTTGGTGTAACACCGTACCCTTTCTTGGAGGACAATTTGTATAAAAGTCGTCTACCAAATAGCTATCTAAAATTTAGCAATTGAAATTTTTAAAACAAATGTTTCATTAGAAATGTTAAGCGTTAAATTCTTAATAAATAATCAATATTTTTATATAAACGTATTCTAAAATGTAAGTAGTTATTACAATTCAGAATGCAATTTTTGAGTTGTAGTTAAAAATAAATTTTCCAGATACATATTCTTTTCAAGGTTGATAAGTAAATAACGCTGTGGGCTGTCACCAAAAATTAACACCGTTTTTGTGTGTAAGTAAAATTAAACCAATAATTTTAAATAATTACCGGTTAATAATTTTAAATTAATACCGGTTTTACATAGTGATAAGCACTATGTAAAACCGGTATGGTATGTAAATAAATAAAGATATAGATAAGAATAATAAAGATTTTTTTACTTTAAATACCTAGTTATTAAATACAAAATTATTAGAAACCTTATTTTAATAATTTTGTATTTTGACTGGCATAAGTAAACAAAGGATACGACCGAAAGACTATACAAAGAACAAAATAATGGCGTTGTTGTGTTGTTCCCCACTTACAAAAATTAAAGCAGCACCTGCAAATCTAGACAAAACATTCATCGTATACACACTTCGTTCTCACACTTACGATAAAGCAAAGACGCAGTGTCGTTGTGTCAAATATAAATTATAAATTTACATCATCATCATCAGCTTTCTAAGACTTGATGCTGGGTACAAGCCTCCTTTTGTCTTCGTTATTCCTCTCTATCTCCAGCCATCGCAATCCAGTTCTATCCAGCAATGTGCTTTATGTTGTCAATCCACCTAACTACTAGTCTACTACTACTAACTAGACGTCCAACACTACGTTTCCCATTTCTGGGATACCACTCGGTGACAGCCTTACTCCACCTACCATCGTTCCTTCTAGGCAAGTGTCCTGCCCAGTTCCATTTTAGAGTCGCAACCCTTGAGAGCACGTCGTGAACTGTCATTCAAACGAAAGTTAATAAACATAATCTATACTTCTATACTAATATTATATAAAGCTAAAGAGTTTGTTTGTTTGTTTGAACGCGCTAATCTCAGGAACTACTGGTTCAAATTGGAAAATTCTTTATGTGTTGGATAGTCCATTTATTGAGGAAGGTTTTAGGCTATAAAACATCACGCTGCGACTTATAGGAGCGAAGCATTAATAAAAAAAAAAACGAAATAGGGGAAAAATTATTCATCTATACTAATTAATCATAATAACAGAAATTGCCGCGGACGAAGTGGCGGGTAGCAGCTAGTTAATGATAATTAAAAGCTGTAAATATTTAACGACAAGCGTTAAGTAGTTGCTAAAGAACGATCTTGTAGCATGCTAAAGAACTTTGTTTTGTAACAAAAACTACATATTATAAACACTAATAGTAAGTAGGTATAACATTATTGCTTCATTTATCTAGCCTCGCTTAGGACAGCTCTGGTGCAAAATTCTAAAGGAAATCGTATTTTTGGCATTGTCATTCAAATCTAGTCACTGTTACTTGAGACACTGTGCATGTCTTTTTAGATTGGTAGAAGCGCAGCTTTATTTGGAACATTTTTATTAACCCTTAATTTGGCAGAGGAAAAAAAATCCAAAATACATATATTTGATGGTTGCGAGGCATTTAGGGTGTGTCAAGGACTTCCGAAAAAATGTAAAGAAAAATCCTGCATTTCCCAATGTTGGGAAAATGTATGTCCACCACAGCGGACATTGCCATTTACTTAGCAACTAAAGGGCAGATTTACATGTCCGCTGTGGTGGACATTGCCAAATAGTGGTAAATAAAAAAAAAGTTGGTTTTATATTTACTTATCTGCAAAAAGTACAAAAAATGAAATCAGGATGAACAAAAATTCTAAAAAAAATAACTAACGCAATTTTTTATCAAATCACATTTTCTTTTTTACTTAATATGAAAATTTAAAAAACAGTAAACTGTTTAAAACATAATCCTGAATTGCATTTTATCAAAGTTGCATTTTATGCAGTATACCACGGTCTTCTTTTGGAAAAATCTACAGCACCCTTCATACATTGTGGAGGGGAAATGACCTACGTTATGAAATCTAACTGGACTAAATAGGCGGGCTGCTTTTGGTTTCTGAACTGTTGTTGGCTCATTCTTGTTTGTCTTGGCAGATTTTTTTTCACCAATGAGTCGTAAATGTCATGTCTGAAAACTTTCAGTGGCATTTTTGCTTTTGCGTTATCTGAAAGCCTATTGTGGTACAGCAGACAAGCGTTCGATCACATAATGTCTAACGATTGCGCAAATATAGATAAATGTCCTCTTTTGTTCTTAAATGGTGTTCTATATAATGGATCTCTTCTACCGACTTACTTGCCACGAAAGACCTTATAAATGTGACAGCCTTATTGTCATTTCAGCAAACTATTGCTAATCGATTTTGGTCACAAACTCTTTCTACAAGACAAAAGCCGGCTTATGGTCAATACTTTGGCATAGAGCTATGACGACCTGAGCACCAAAACCAAGAAAAGATTCCTCTTCATTGAAATTGTGGTAACGTAACGTTTCTTCACCACTATCGTTTCTTCACCGCCATATATCACAAATTCATAAATTATCCCTGAATTGCCAGCCCGTACATAGTTTTTGAATTCCCATTTATTTGTCTTGTCTTTCATATTATCTCTCGTTTGCCTGCTTTTGGTCATGTATTTACGTCTCTCTTTTTTTATATTTTAAACAATTTTGTCTTGTTGTTATCTCTACAACAGCACGTATTTTGTAGTATTTTTCTGCATTATCCATGGTGTTGTCTACAAAATGCAAATATCCTCTTATTTGCTTGTATCTTTTCAATCACATTGTCAGAATTTTTTTCATTATCCGACCAGTAATCAAGGTATGCAGGCATTACAACAAATAATTAACTATTATAAGCCAAGAATTCTAGCAATTCTTCCGATAACTGAATTGACTTACCAGATTGATGAACTGAGTACAAAATTATTTGTTCTACAATATTCATTATCACGTCTTAAGAGAAGAAAAGATATAAAACTTAATGATGAATCATCATTTAGTAAGTCAATGTTATGTAGATATCCATGTCTTATACCTTCTTCTACGGTCGAGCTGTGGCAGAACTTTGCCAATCTCCATATGCAGGCCATCCTAAGTTCATTCCTCTCTTCACTCGTTTTGCTGGCACTGCAGGTGGTTTCATAGAACTAGTTTTCCGAGACGTAACTGAAGAAGAAGCTTCAAGCGTTATAGGCGTTGATGGAAGTGAGGGTATAGCAGATAAGATGGCACATTCTTATAATCAGACTGATTGATTTCATGCACGATAGATTCGGGTATAATATTCTCAGTGTGTCATTCCTCGTCATCAGATGATCTAATGGTGAGGTTTTCAAATTGGTGAGGTTTTGAATTAGATATTTTGCTAGTATCAGAAAGTGCATGGTTATACGGCACTAAGGCAAAAATTTTACAAGCGCGGTTAGATTGTTGACAAAAAAAAAATAACCAAAACCCAGCATCATGACCAAAAGAAAAAATATTATTAATTTGGCATTTTTCGCCACAGCGGACATAAAAAAAGAGTACTACATTACTATGAAATTGGAAATGTCCACTGTGATGGACAAACCAATTCGGTGGCAAAAATCTCAATGAAAATGATAAGAAACATACTTGTTTTTGTGTTATCATAATTTCTACAACTATTTTCTAACAATTACGCCCATATTTCAATGATTTTGTAAACAAAAACACAAAAAAATTTAAATAAATAACTTGAGCAAAACAAGTGACCGCCTCCTCGCCGACATTTTATGTCAAAATTGACATTTGTAGTTATTTCACACCGAAAAAGTATTTTGTACTTATTCATTATAATATAAGTTTTGGTTTAGTGCATTTAAACTTTTTGAAAAAGTAACAAAAACATTCTAGGACTTTTTAAAAGTTAATGTCCGCCACACTGGACGTTGTCAAATTAAGGGTTAATAAAAATATTTTGTATTCTTAGATTCCGTTGCGAACTGTGTATGAAATATTTCTCGTTTGTTGTTTTTCCTGTTACTTTTATTTTCTACTAGCTTTCGCCCGCGGCTCCGCCCGCGTCAATGTCGATCCCTCGGGAATAGTACTTTTTCTCGGAATAAAAGGAAGCCTATGTCCTTCTCCGTACTCCAGAGAACTTGTATGCAAAATTTCATGATGATCGGTTCAGTAGTTACGGCGTGAAAGCGTAACAAACAAACAAACAAACAAACAAATAAACAAACAAACAAATAAACAAACAAACTCACTTTCGCATTTATAATATTAAGTAAGGATGTGTAACCTCTCGAACGGTGTTTACAACTGTAATGCCCAAAAACGAGCATACAAATGCACGTTTTTGGGTCTCAGACTCAATCTAGCACACAATGTAGCATGTAAATACATATTTTTGGAATAAGCATTATTGATTATTACCTATTGTATATGCCATAAGTTAGAACTAAAATAATCGTTCATATAAAAAAGCCGACTTCAATAAAACTACTGAACCGATTGCGATGACATGTAAATGGGACCAACTTGAAAGCGGTTCGTAACTGACGGAGTTCTGAGGTAACAAATATTAAATAAAAAGAAGTACAACCGTATTGATAACCTCCACCTTTTTTTTGTTAGGTCGGTTAATAAATATGAGTATTCCCCGCACTCAGTCTTAACTTCTCCTATAGCAGCCCTCGTTACGCACCCATTACACAAACGGCGTGCGACCACTTGTCTTGCGCTTTACCTACTGGCATTAGCCAAATATGGAAGTCACGAAAGGATTCAAGTTAGCTTGGAAATTCTATTACTTCTGTTAACTCTGTCAAAATGAGCGCTATTGTAGTTAGAACGTCATTTCAACAGTTTTTATTTTTCCATGCTGATCTCGGAGAAACTATTCCATGCTGGTCTGGAAGAAAGATAAACGTAGAATGTGCCAGCTGCTTTTTTCCCGCGCAGATCGTAAAAGCCAATCGAGGGATTTGGGCTAAAATCTGCCGAATCATGTCAATAGGCGATGCGGCTAGCAACCCATCACTAATTTGATTCCGTATTCCATCTATACTCCCTCCAACATGCTAGCTGTGGGCATAAGGTCTTATAGACCTACGCTCTGTCTACCCCGCGAGGGAAAAGGACGTGATACTTTTTAATATGTAATGTAATGTAGATGTAATGATAAACTTTTTAATTCGTCCAATATTCTGATTTTTATCCAGTTTGATTTATTTGTACTTCGTGTGTGTAAGTAGCCAACACTGGTGTAAGATTTTTTAAACTGCCTTAAGGCATCTAACATATCAAAGATCACAACAGCCGGGACCAACGGCTAAAAGTGCCTTCCGAAGCACGGTGGAACTCGAGATATGTTTATGCCACTTGCGGTCACCCATCACAATAGGGACTGCGCCCAGGGTTGCTTAACATGCGAAAGCGACTTCAATGCTCACGACCACTAGGCAATCCGGCTCCTATCCAGTTTCATATTATGAGAAAAGAAAGACTAAAACCAATATGGAAACGTTTAAGAACGCAATACAACAAGAAAAACTGACCAACCTACATGCATAAATGGAATGTGTTTACAAATTACATTTTCCTCCTCACACGGAACAAAAAGTTGCGATGTAGTAATTAATTAGTGAAACAGATCATAAACGCATCTTTCCGCATACTTTATCCATAAGAATCAGATTTTTCTAGAGATTGCATAATTCATAATTGATATCATGGAGTTACGAGCATAAATTATTTAAGACTATATACAATCATAGATCTAAAAACTGTTTATTACAAAACTAGCTTTCACCCGCGGCCTTGCGCGCGTGAATTTCGATCCCTCGAGATAAGTACTTTGTACCCTTTACTTCTCCGTACCCCAGATAATAGGGATGCAAAATTTCATGACGATCGATTCAGTAGTTAGAGCGTGAAGGCGTCACAAACAAACAAACTCACTTTCTCATCTATACTACTATATATTTTATATTATAAAGCTGAAGACTTTGTTTGTTTGCTTGTTTGAACGCGCTAATCTCAGGAACTACTTGTTCAAATTGCAAAATTATTTTTGTGTTGGATAGTCCATTTATTGAGGAAGGCTTTAGGCTATAAAACATCACGCTGCGACCAATAGGAGCGAAGCATCAATAAAAATGTTTTGAAAACGGGGATATTTTTCATCTATTCTATACTGATTAATCATAATAACAGAAATTGCCGCAGATGAATTCGCGGGCAACAGCTAGTTTATAATAAGTTACTTTGTGAGGAAGAGGAATCACAGTTCCATTTGTCGAAAACCCAGCACCAGTGGAAGAACAACCTAAGGTTGCATGCTTCCCTGCAACCTTAGGTCTGGATCTGGATCCAGATCCAGTGGTCCTGGGACCAAGGATTTTTACGACTGGTTGGAAGCAGTTCCAACTGGTTGTATTAGAAACCCTGGAGGTGTATGTCCAGCAGAGAACTTCTTGCGGCAGAGATGATGACAATGAAGTTCGAATCTTTAGGGGTATAGAGCTGTTAAAAAAAAATTGGCAGTATATTCCAAGTATTTGACCTGACCAAGGTCGCAGGGAAACGCTGGATGCATGCCGCTTCCAACCGGTCATTTTGGAAATCATTGGGAGAGGCCTATGTCCAGCAGTGGACTTCTTGCGGCTGTTATGATGATGATGATTCCAAGTATTATGGATACTCATCATCATCATCATTTCGTATAGCAAATTACTGCAAGAATCCTATATATTTAATTTTAAATTTTGAAGCCATTCCTCAGCTCTCGGAGTTAAGGAATGAAGTTCGCTCAGGCCTCCGGGGAAACGATGAAGTGGGCACTCTTCGGCAATATGCCACAAAGTTTGGTCTGCTGCCCCACACTCACACTCTGAAGAGGCCTTATTTATGGAGATGGTGGTTTGACCGTCCGTATCCCGTCCGGAATCGGTTTAATTTTAACCACAGTGCTCGTTGAGCATCAAGACCTGCTGGTTTTTGAGTCGGGTCCAAGATTAAATCTTTCCCAGCAATCTCGCTAGCCTCCCAGGATGAGCGCCAGGATGATTCGACACTAAACGGCGTTTCAAGTCTGACATCTGTCCAAATGGGAGATCTCGATGAAAGGCGTTGAGGTGGTAGGTCGTTTAGTGTTTTCTGGATTGGCATATCTTTCCGTTTTGGATACTAACGAACAAATTACCTAACACTTATGGGCTGTGTGAGAGATTCCAGAAATGTCGTAAGAACCGAATATTCTCATCAATGCAGTGCCCGCTTCGGAAGGCAAAAAGATAATGTTTACGATGTAGAATGCGGTAAGTAAGGAGCGAGCAGTCGATAAGTAATTGTCACTAAGTAGGGGCGCCGTTTTTGCGCCCATTGGAAACTCTGACCATAAAATGTCGTCCTTGTATAGAGTAGTGACAAACAGATCCCAGCAAAAATATGAGTCACATATGTAGGTATTTTAGCGTAAGTTTGAGAAAATGGAAATGAGAAAAGAACGAGGAAGAGCTGTGTTAGACGTCTAATATCACAAACTTATATTTTTTGATATGGAAGAAAAGAAAAAACGTAGAACGTACCAGCTGCTTGCTTCTCTTCAGATCGTAAAAGCCGATCGAGGGAATGGGTAAAATCTGAGAAATCATGTTAATGGGCGATGAGGCTAGCAACCCATCACTATTTTGATTCCGTTTTCCACCTAATGCCCACCAACATGCTGAACGTGGCTTTCAGGTCCTATAGACCTAGGCTCTGTATACCCCGCAAGGGAAAAAGACATGATATTATGTATGTATGTATGTTAACAGTATGTAATTATTACCAAGTAGCCATGTTGAAGCCATGTTGAGACGATGTTTTTGCGGACAATTGGAAATTCCGACTAAAAATGTCCTCTGTCCTAAGATTAGTAATAAAAACTATGCCACATAGGCTAAGGTCTTTTTTGAGAATTTGAGAGGTTCAAAGTAAGGTAAAACGATAATGATTGAGAGATAAATCAGCTCCCACTGGGCACTCCATACAGGTAACGGCTCGATTTCGCGCCATAGCGTCAGTTTTTGCCAGCAATACGTCAAAAACTCCGTTTTTTTTAAACTTAGCAGACTCTGTGTTGCTGTGGGTACTCTGTGCTTCCACTGGGCACTCCATACAGAGGTAATGGCTCGATTACGCGCCATAGCGTCAGTTTTTGCCAGCAATACGTCAAAAAGTCCGTTTTTTTTTAAACTTAGCAGACTCTGTGTTGCTGTGGGTACTCTGTGCTCCCACTGGGCACTCCATACAGAGGTAATGGCTCGATTACGCGCCATAGCGTCAGTTTTTGCCAGCAATCCGTCTTAAAGATAACATCGCTGTCTACCGCTGAGGAGTTTGCCCCCGTTTGATAATATTCTCATAAGTATGACTAGCTGCAAATGCATAGTTTGCTATCATTGCTAAATCAATTTTTTTTTATTTTCGCACCTTTTTTAAATTATCAAATGACATTAAATTTCTAAGCCCTGTTGAACGAATATTTTGAATGAAGCATCTCGTAGAGTAAGCATTAATAATATGTATCTAACAACGAGTTACTCATGTACGAACGACACACGTTCACTACTGTGGGGCTAGTTCAATCCGTGTGGTTTATCTCTGTACAATATGTTAAGTAAATCCTATCCGATCCTTGAAGGGGTGGTTCATCCCATCGATATGAACAACTTTTCCTATGGGACAAATGCTGGAGACTCAATTTTTAGGGTTCTGTACCCAGAGGGTAAAAACGGGACCCTTTAAATATCGCTCCGCTGACCATTTGTCTGTCTGTCCGTCTGTCACCAGGCTGTATCTCATGAACCGTTATAGTTAGACAGTTGAAATTTTCACAGATGATGTATGTTGCCGCGATAACAACAAATACTAAAAATAAATATTTAAGGTGGCTTCCATACAACAAATGACTAGCTCTGTGGCGCAGCGGTCAACACGCCAGCCTGCGACACGGAGTGATCGGGTTCGATCCCCGGCCAGGTCAAGATGGAAAATGATCTTTTTCAGATTGGCCTGGGTCTTGGATGTTTATCTATATATGTATTTGTTATAAAATATAGTATCGTTGAGTTAGTATCCCATAACACAAGGCTCGAACTTACTTTGGGGCTAGCTCAATCTGTGTGAAAAAAAAACGTGTTTTTTTGCTTGTTTTTGCTCGATATTGATAACGGTAACAAAAAAACGCTTGAAATATTTACAGAATATTTAGTTACATATTCACTTTAAATAAAAATAAAATGAATATTAAAGGGAGGCCTCCCATACAACACACATGTTTTTTTTGCCGTTTTTATAGATAACGATACGGATACCTTAGTGCGCGAGTCCGATTCGCACTTGGCCATTATTTTTTCACGTTCCTTTACAAATTGATCGGGCGGTCGAACATTCTTGTTGAAAATGTCCATTTTTTTTCGATCCCATAAGAAAAGCAGTTCATATCGTCAGGCTGAATTTTTCCAAGATGGGACAGGGTTTTCTTTACATATCGTATATTTATATTTACTTTTTCTTCTTCTTTTCGAGTCAAAATAGCTATATCCTTATCCTTATCCTTATCCTTACTAATATTATAAATGCGAAAGTGAGTTTGTTTTTTTGTTTGTTTGTTTGTTACGCTTTCACGCCGTAACTACTGAACCGATCATCATGAAATTTTGCATACAAGTTCTCTGGAGTGCGGAGAAGGACATAGACTACCTTTTAAAAAGTACTATTCCCGGGAGATTGACATTGACGCGGGCGGAGCCGCGGGCGAAAGCTAGTATTCTATATTTATATTTACTTTTTCTACTTCTTTTCAAGTCAAAACAGCTATATATATATGTCCAAAACTTGACCACTTCGACGGCACGATCATTTGCTTTAATCAAGTCCTCTACCGTACAGAAAGTAGGAAAGTAGGACAGCTGGGGCAGTTTGTTAGATGGGTCATCGTCTGAACAGCGCCGCAGCTGCACAGGTTGTTGCTAGAGAAACCCCACCTAACCCGGTTATCTCGGCATCTTCCAACACCAGCCCGAAGTCTATTTAGCGACTTCCAGACTGACCAGGAAAGTTCACTAACGACGTCCACGCGTCTGGATTCACATTCGCTCTGGAGAAGAACTCCGGATGAAGTCGAAACATGTCGGCAATAACCAACCTTGTGCTTTGGCCCCTCATACGCATTAAAACAAACAAACTGATTTGTGAAGTGAGTGTTCCAATTATGTCTGACCTTCAGTTAAAGGCCATTTTCAACTGCTTCTTGCGTTTCTCCCACTCATACGAATGACAAGTGTCCTTATAATGTAATTCCCTTCCCAAGTCCAACATATTCCTATGCTTGAGCTTAAAAATCTTCCGGTGGGCAGCAGCGTCGGAAGCTCAAGAAACTGCGTTCGCATGTTAGAGCTTACATCGCGCGTTTGGTTCAGCTGTTTTCAAACTATAATTAAAATGAAATTCAGTAACAAACTGAGATACTATCGAACAGTAGCCGAGATACTATCGATCAGTAGCCGAGATACTATCGAGCAGTAGCCAAGATACTATCGAGCAGTAGCTAAGATACTATCAAGCAGTAGCCGAGATACTATCGAGCAGTAGCAGAGATACTATCGATTATCATCATCATTTCGAGTAGTAGCCGAACTATCGAGCGGTAGCCGAAATACTATCGAGCAGTAGCCGAGATTCTATAGGCAGAGTGCTAGCCGAGATACACTCGAGCAGTAGCCGAGATACTATTGAGCAGTAGCTGAGATACTATCGAGTAGTAGCTGAGATAATACCGATCAGTAGCCGAGATACACTCGAGCAGTAGCCGAGATACTATCGAGCAGTAGCTGAGATACTAACGAGTAGGTAGCCGAGATACTATCCGTGCAGTACTATCGTTCGAATCACGCATAGTTCGAAACGATTTAAGACCCAAAAGGAAAACATTTTTTTTTGTTAAAATTATACTTTTGTTACTTGTTTTTAGGGTTCCGTAGTCCACAAGGACTACGGAACCCTAAAAGGAACACAAGGAACCCTTAAAGTTTCGTCATATCCGTCCGTCTGTCTGTCCGTCCGGGCTAGTACTCCGCCGCTGGTGCACCGATTGTCACGAAAATTGGTGGAGATATAGATACTGAAGTTCCAAAAGTTGATTTTTAAAATTATGAAAAAATGTTTTTTTATCAGCAGAATTTAAAAAATTATATTTAAAAGTTGTTCA
Source organism: Elegia similella (assembly GCA_947532085.1). Taxonomy (NCBI): domain Eukaryota; kingdom Metazoa; phylum Arthropoda; class Insecta; order Lepidoptera; family Pyralidae; genus Elegia; species Elegia similella. The sequence continues at coordinate 4,100,682 of OX383939.1, forward strand.
TTTTGATGGACTTAAGTGATGGTTTGAAGGACAATGTGTTTACCTACTTACCCTAACATCCTGAATATATTGCAAGTTAAAGAAAAGCGTATAAAAAGTTAGCAGCTAGCTCACCTTTTAACTCGGCCAATGTGGTCCTTATCCATCACAGTAAGATTGCGACAGCCGTCACAGAAAACATTAAAATTCATGGGATTCCACTAACACGAGCTTCACATAAATCACTCTAACTTCCCAGAGAAACTCACAAAAAGCTAGCTTATAGCTATGGTGCACCGTCGATACTGTCTACCATCGCTATGGACCACTTTCGATGAAGTTTGCTATCGATACAGTGCGCCTTCGATAATATCTACCATCGATATAGGACACTATCGATGCATTTACTATCGATACAGTGCACCGTCGATATTGTTACAATCGATATGGGACACTGTCGATGCAGTTTACCATCGATACTATGCACCTTCGATACAGGCTACAATCGATTTAGTGCGCCATCGATGCTATGTACTATCGATACTATGCGCCTTCGATGCAGTTAACCATCGATGCAGCGTACCTGTGATTTTGTGTACCTTCGCTACATTAAACCGTCGATGGAACGGGCTCGATGCAGCGACCGGCGATGTGGTGACTGATGATATTATGACCTAGACCCTATTTCATCAGCCACTTTAGCAAACTGTCCGGCCTCTTTTATCTCTATGGTCCCGATAGAAATAACAGGCATGGTTGCAGACGCTTCTTTACGAAGGAACCTTATAACATAAAGTTCCTTTTTAGCTGACCTTAAAAAATATGGAGTATTTACTTAATACTAGCTTTCGCCCGCGGCTCCGCCCGTTAATGTCGATCCCTCGGGAATAGTACGTTTTCCCGGAATAAAAGGTAGCCTATGTCCTTCTCCGTACTCCAGAGAACTAGTATGCAAAATTTCATGATGATCGGTTCAGTAGTTACAGTGTGAAAGCGTAACAAACAAACAAACAAACAAATTCACTTTCGCATTTATAATATTAGTTAGGATTAGGATAGGATTAGGATTGTCAGAATTGCACAGTTTTGTAAACGTTAATCTGTTATAGCATCTACTCCGTAGTTCTAGCTTCTAAGTACGTGGCAATTTTTTTAAGTGTATGTAACTGTATGTGTGTCAACGCATATCTCAAATACTTTAAATGGGATTGCAAAATTTTTTTAACCATCATACTAATAATAACTCTGTAAGAGAGTGGTTATGGAGTAAGTTACTTTGTTTTCAGAGATATTGTGTTTAAAAGCTCTCATGATACTGAAACTGAATTGAGGATAATATATTTTTTTCTGTATTTATGTATGTTGTCCATAACTCTTAAAGGAATTGACTGAATTTTATTAAACTTGGTAGATAAACATTTAGACGTACAGGACACAGGATAGGCTACTTAATTTTTTTTCTCCAGTTATGATAAGACGTGGAACAAATGTACGCGGACGGAGTCGCGGGCACAGCTAGTTTTATATATTTTAGTTGAACTTGGTATATAGTCCAACTTAGGGAACAGTGCAGTTTTAACTGAGCAGGCACAACAGACTGAGACTAGTTTGGGTGGCGGGTCACGTCGGGGTTATATTAGCGTGGTAATTACTGCAATAAATGTGTACGTCGACAGTAGATACCAAGCTGAATGGAGGAATCTAAATGAACACACACACTCTAAGAAAACCCTTGGTATAGTCAGCGCCATGTGGCACAAAGTGATCTGTAAATACAGCAGAAAACAGACAAGAATTTTAGCCGGAACCTTGACTGGGCATTTTGTATATAACAGACTAGCTTTCGCCCGCGGCTCCGCCCGCGTTAATGTCGATCCCTCGGGAATAGTACTTTTTCCCGGGATAAAAGGTAGCCTATGTCCTTCTCCGTACTCCAGAGAACTTGTATGCAAAATTTCATGATGATCGGTTTAGTAGTTACGGTGTGAAAGCGTAACAAACAAACAAACTCACTTTCGCATTTATAATATTAGTAAGGATGTAGAGGGAATCGTACAAGCGTACCCCTAACTCCTCGCCGGATAGTACCAGTAGAGCAATGATTTTTTACCAAAAATATCTATGGATATAGAAGCATGTCCATATGTTTTAATTTTTTTCATATATGAAACAAAGATATAAACCTTCAAAAACCTGAAAAATTTATAAGAATTTCCGATGTCTTCAAACACTAAGACAACAAATTCGGGAGGAGTATACTTCTCAATTGGTCACATTAAAGTTACAATGACACAAAATATGTCTCATTGTCTCCTCCAATTCCTCACATGCCCTACATGTACTCGTAGCTTTCGAAAATTTTCAGTTTAAAGAGGTGTCTGTTGTTTACAAAATGTCAAGTCAAGGCTCTCACTAGAATTCTTCTCTGTTTTCTGGTCTTGAATCTATGTATTGCTGAAAACTGCATTAAAATCCGTTGAGTAGTTTAAAAGATCTAACCGAACAGACATAGGAAGCGACTTCATTTATTTAATTCTATGTAAAGATAAAGATAGATAGGTACTTATACGCTAAACAAAGCTCATAAACATCAATGTCATAATCTGTTTTGTGTGTCAATAAATAAATAAATAAATGAGACCTCTGCAACCCGTCTGGCCAGCGAGGAGAGTGTAGGCCAAATCCCCTGTCTGCTCTGGCCAAGTATGGTATATCCGTCAGTACAGAGAGGATCATGCTCCTGCAGTAGAGATGAAAAAGACCTGATGATGATGAGGTACATATATAGATAAACATCCAAGACCCAGGTCAATTTGAAAATATAGTTTTTTATTGTGACCTGACCGAGAATCGAACTCGGAACCCTGCGATTCCCTGGCATTTGCGGTACCACTGAGCCACAGGAGTCTTCAAAGACTATAGATAAGGGGCGCCAGCAAGATTTTCTACCCGGGCGCCTTAAGACGATCCGTTATCAGGGCGCCCGGCTACGTAAATCTTTTGATGCTTTCCATGAGACGCAATTTTTTTTTTAAATCTATGATGCTTTCATTTTCGAAATCTCTAAAGCAACAGACGTATCTGTTACTAATATTGCTGGTATGTGTAATATCTACCCTTAGAGTGAGAGATAACGCTTATCACCTCTACGAGACAGGAATGCGAGAAAAAACCGAAATGTTATGTTTGTAATGCAGTTCCGGAGTTAAATTGTTGACCTTGACGACATTCTACGTGATATGTTTAACAAATGCGTTGTGTCAAAAGTGTAGCGTTCCAGAGAACAATTCCCAAACGGACATCTTCAGTGTTATGTGCAAAAACTTGTGCCATAAAGAGGGACAAAGAGGGGGACAGCATCCGTGGCATACGCCACCGCCGTTCCTCAGTCTAAAAACACGGCAGCTGTAATATTGCCGAAATATCAAACAAGACTCAAAACCAATTGCGGTACGTCTCTTAGTGTAAATAATACAAACATAAATACTTTCACATCTGTGTCCCTTGCAGGGATGACAGAACCTAAGTCTATAAGACCGGTAGGCCATGTTTAACATATTGGTAGGGATAAGGTAGGAGACGGAATTAAAATAGTGCTTCATCAGGTCCTTTTTGGTCTCCACTACAGGAGCACGGCCCTCTCTGTACTACTAGAGCCATACTTGGCCAGAGCAGCCAGAGGACTTGGCCTAAACTCTCCACGCTGGCCAGGCGGTTTGGAGAGGTCTCAAGGTAGATGTTTATAAGCTTTGTTTAGTTTGTATTTCCTAAGTCGTCTACTTACGACATCCACGGGAAGACTTGGAGTGGTCCTATTCTACTCTGCCGGATACCACACGGCTATTTATTAATTAAAATAGTAATAGGTTGCTAGCCAAAGGTACGTACCCAAAGGGTAAAAACGTGTCCGTCTATCACCAGGCTGTATCTCATAAACCGTGATAGTTAGATAGCTGAAATTGTTGCCGTTAATATAACAGATACTAAAAAAACAAAATTGAATAAATATTTAAGGGGGCTCCCATAAAACAAACGTGATTTTTTGCCCGTTTTTGTTTGATATTGATAACGGCAACATGTAGGCGCTTGAAATATTAGGAAAAAAGAGTTAGATTCACTTTGAAAATAAATAGTTAAATTAAAAAAAAAAATATTTAAGGGGGCTCCTATACAACAGACATGTTTTTTGACGTTTTTAAATTATGGTTCGGAACCCTTTGTGCGCAAGTAATACAAAAAGAGGTTTATATTGAAGGGCTGAGTGACCCCTCAAGGATATGCCTAAGGTTTATACACCACCATACTTAAATCATCATCATCATATCAGCCGCAAATAGTCCACTGCTGGACATAAGGATTTCCAATACGACCAGTTGGAACCGGCCCGCATTCAGCTTCTTCCTGCGACCTTAGGTCGTAAATTAAATAAGCTAATTATAAAACCTTGCAATTTAAAAATACAAATTTTCTGACTTATTTCTGTTGGTCCCTTAACAACATTTTTACCTTCTGGTTCGTTAGCGCCTCTTTGTGACAGACGGAGAGACGGCAAATCATAATTATGGTCTTTACGAGGGGACCTCGGTGGTGCTGGATTCAGCAAGTGAGGGCTCCGATACAAATATTACCGAGGGGCCCTTAATCTATGGGTTCTTAAGATCCGTCTTCTTGTAGAGCCGACTACGCCGAATACATGCATATAAAGGACTGATTGTGGTACTTGCAGATGTACGTTATGTCGTTTCATGTTTTATTATCTAGCGACTAATAATATTAAAAGTTACGCTGAAACCGAGGGGACCTCGGTGGTGCTGGATTCAGCAAGTGAAGGCTCCGCAACAAATATTACCGAGGGGCCCTTAATCTATGGGTTCTTAAGATCCGTCTTCTTGTAGAGCCGACTACGCCGAATACATGCATATAAAGGACTGATTGTGGTACTTGCAGATGTACGTTATGTCGTTTCATGTTTTATAATCTAGCGACTAATAATATTAAAAGTTACGCTGAAACTTGTCGGCGATACCGACTAACGATACGTGAGTGAAACCGTTAAGAGCCCGCCATATGCCAGGCGGCGTGGCGATACAAACGCGGATGGTCTAAACGCGTTGGCTACTTGGGATATTTTCGTTTTTTAGGAATATTCAAGGGTTATTCGAAAAAGAAAAACATATGTTGGCTGCCTTATCTGTAATGCAATAATAATCAAAAGTTTCAAGGTAAATTTTAATGTATTTGGTGAATAATGCTATATACCGAGTAAATTAGACGTGATTTGGAGGCAACTTTGCAATTTTTTTCTATCGAGAAAATTTAACGCAATCGTGTTATTGAGTCATATAGTTACCAGAGTTAGTCCTGAACTTTGCTGCATTTTTATTTCAACTTGAGTATTTAATTATAATTGATATAACAGTCAATCATGCAAAGCAGTGTGAGGTAGTACGGGCCCTTAAATCTAGCGACTGATTAAGTTTTTCGTAGTCAAAATAGTTATCGTGATATCAAGTAAATACAATTCTCGACATCATAATAAGTTTCACTAATAAAAAGTTATACTTGGTTATTTGTAAAACATCTTGAACAACAACATTTGTTTTACGACTTTTAATAATTTTTACATTTTACTTTCATACAAATTTAATTTAATTTTACTGTTGAATGTTAAGAGGAAATCGAAGGGCCGTATTTTCATACAAGCGTACCCCTAATTCCTCACTGGATAGTACCAGTAGAGCAATGATTTTTTACCAAAAATAACTATGGATATAGAAGCATGTCCATATGTTTTAATTTTTTTCATAATTGAATCGAAGATATGAACCTTCAAAAACCTGAAAAATTGATAAGAATTTCCGATGTCTTCAAGCACCAAGACAATAAATTCGACACGATTATATTAGAAAAAGGAAACATAGAAACACAACCATAGATAATTTTTAATTTTTTAATGAAAAAAGAAATGTAAACGGTTAAGTTTTGGAGAAGAAACAGGGGACTACGAACCGTTAATTTTGTATAATTTGCATACGTATTTTCGGTCCAAGCTGCAGTTTTCTCTATCGCAATCTGCAGGGACTGTTTGGGCACACAGCGCGACAGCAATAGATTTTACAAATACCTACTTTAAAATTTTCTCGAGTGCAGTGTTTCCTCTTAAGAAATCTACGCGCATCGAAAAAAAAAATTACGTCCGAACCGTCCTAACGTCGCGTTTTACTTTCGTTTAGGTTTACTAATGTCCCGCAGGATAATAAAAACTTGAAAAATCATTTTTATTTCATTTATTACGTTACTAGCTTTCGCTCGCGGCTCCGCCCGCGTTAATGTCGGTCCCTCGGGAATAGTACTATTTCCCGGGATAAAAGGTAGCCACAAAATTTAATGATGATCGGTTCAATAGTTACGGCGTGAAAGCGTAACAAACAAACTCACTTTCGCATTTATAATATTAGTTAGGATGTCAGAACACGTCGAACAAATGTTGTAGTTTATTATGAAGTAAGTTACATAGACTTACGAAGTGTTTTACAATTAACCCTATATACAAGCGTCATTAAAATCCTTCTGTCTAGTAAACAGCTAGAGCGATTATTATAAAACGTCTCTAAGAACCACGGAAACCTGTTTTCAAATAAAAAAAAGCCTTATCTAGATCGGTTTAGCCGTTCAAGAGGTACGATCAACACACACAAAGCGGTCAAACTTATGACACCCCTGTTTTTGCGTTGGGGTTAAAAAACACGAGTACAGAAGTGGGTTTGGATACGCCGCCCCTTTTTGCATGGGGCCCGTATCACTCTTGCTACGTGGTAAGTCCGGCACTGAATCCTGGTATTCACCGGTGATTGTTTGGTTACACCGTCTACCCCGTACGGGATTGGATTAATTAATTTATCCGATACGTGTTTGGAATTTATGCTTTTCTTCATGACATGACGACGTGAGGTCATATAAATAAATAAATAAATATATACGGACAAATCACACAGATTGAGCTAGCCCCAAAGTAAGTTCGAGACTTGTGTTATGGGATACTAACTCAACGATACTATATTTTATAACAAATATATATATAGATACACATCCAAGACCCAGGCCAAACTGAAAAAGATCATTTTCCATCTTGACCTGGCCGGGGATCGAACCCGGTCACTCTCGTGTCGCAGGCTGGCGTGTTGACCGCTGCGCCACGGAGCTAGTCATATGTCGACCAAGTAAAATAATTTTTGACGGCAAGTATTAATCCATTTCAAATCTTTTGATTGTCAAGTAATGTATGACATGAGCACTACGAATAAGTCTTATTACTTATTCGTAACATCAGCATGACATTTTTTCGTAAAATTGTTATACCTATATCACATCTTGTCGGCAAATTCCATGCTGGTCTGGGAGGTAAAGAAAAACGTAGAATGTACTAGCTGCTTCGCCTCCCGCGCAGATCGGAAAAGTCGATCGAGGGGCTAGGTTTGAGGAATCGTGTTAATAGGCGATGCGTCTAGCAACCCATCACTATTTTGATTCCATTTTTCACAGGTACAACCACCAACATACTAAGCGTAGATTAGATAGATAAAATATTTATTTTGGTCATTGTAACACACATAATGAAATTTAAAACAAAAAACTACAGTAAATCTTAAAACTAAATATAGTTTATGTGTGTCACAATAGCACAACATAGCTACAGACAGCTCAGCGAAATGTTACTCGAGGGAGCAACCACTGATTTTCAGCTGTCACCTTAGTTGAGATGACGCACACTAAAAATTTTGCAGAACTGTCGACCTATTTGTTCATTCAGTGTACAGCTCAATGTATAACGTTTTGATAGTCCCTATAACATACATTGCGGCTTTCATATGATTGACTTTTTTATCTATACTTCTATACTAATATTATAAAGCTGAAGAGTTTGTTTGTTTGTTTGAACGCGCTAATCTCAGGAACTACTGGATCAAATTGGAAAATTCGTTTAGTCCATTTATTGAGGAAGGTTTTAGGCTATAAAACATCACGCTGCGACCAATAGGAGCGAAGCATCAATAAAAAATGTTTTGAAAACGGGGGAAAATAATTCATCTATACCTACTAATAAAAAAAAACTAATTAATCATAATAACAGAAATTGCGGCGGACGAAGTCGCGGGCAACAGCTAGTTTATAATATATAAGACTTAATGTATTTTGAATTTGAAAACGTTGTACACCGAATAGGCAGGTTGTCTCACAAAGTGGCGATCAATAGGCGAGCAAAACACATAATAAATCCTTACTAATATTATAAACGCGAAAGTGAGTTTGTTTGTTTGTTTTTTTGTTTGTTATGAAATTTTGCATACAAGTTCTCTGGAGTACGGAGAAGGACATAGGGTACCTTTTATCCCGGGAAAAAGGATCTCGACGGATCGACATTAACGCGGGCGGACCCGCAGGCGAAAGCTAGTTAATCAATAGATACCAAAAATACTATAAATAGTAATTATTAACAAATGGAGGGCTCAGTTTAACTTTTATCTTTGCGAATGAGTGTCTGTTGACTGAATAGTAAGTAAATGTGATTTCAGTCGTTTAAAAAAGCGCGAGTCCGACTCGCACTTAGCCGGTTTTTTTCACGTTTATTGTATGGGAGCCCCCTTAAATATTTGTTTTATTTTTAATTTATTATTTATTTTTAAGGGAATTTACTTACAACTAAATATTCTATAAACATTTCAATCATCTACCTGCTGCCGCTATCAAAAATCGAGCAAAAACGAGCATAAAAATACATTTGTTGTAAGGGAGCCCCCTTAAATATTTATTTTATTCTGTTTTTTAGTATTTGCTGTTATAGCGGCAACAGAAATACATCATCTGTGAAAATGTCAACTGTCTAACTATTACGGTTCGTGAGCTACAGCCTGGTGACAGACGGACGGGTCCCGTTTTTAGTCTTTGGGTACGGATCCCCAAAAATCGATCACTACCTACCGTTAGAGGTAGGTACACACGTATTGCTCGGTATATTAGAAAGCGATTGTAGAAGTATTTTGTGCTATAAAACGACCAATCTATAATTTCATCTTTATTATTACGAGTGGCAACACTCGTAAACTTTATATTACACGGTGACAAATCAGATTAAATTTTATTCGTTGTGTCTAGACGAGTGAAACGCAATCAAATTATTTTTAAGCGATATAATTGGTATAGTTGTTTATGAATTTTTATTTTTAAACTTTTTATTTTTATTTTTAAACTTTTTATTTAATTTTTTATTTTTATTATTTTTAAACTTAGCTATATAAAAAAATGAGAAAATAATAATATTAAATATATAGGGACATATCCCACAAGTATGGCAAGGCAGTATGACAAAAAAATTCATTTGTGAAATCAAGTATGAGAATTAAGAAGTTTTTCAAAGAAAAAAACCCAATTGTGGTAGACCCACGATCGGCAAAATTCATTTTTTCTAGTAACACGAATAGGCCGGATCGTCCGGGGAAGTACCACACTCTCACAGAAAATCGACGTTACAGCAAAAGCTTTACCGTGAGTGAGTGAGCGACTACGAGTTGCAAGGCCGGCAGCACTCTTGATACACCCTGGTGATTCCATTGTCCATGGGCAGCGGTAATGGCTACCATCAGGTGACTCGTTTGCTCGTTTGCCATCCTATATCATATAAAAAACCGACCAAGTGCGAGTCGGCCTCGCGCACGAAGGGTTCCGTACCATTATCTAACGTCTAAAAACGAGCCCACATAAGACGGTGGTAACTGAAGAAAGATTTATAAAATCCTACTTCAAAAGGGAAATTTAAAAAAAAATTATCCATTTGTGTACCACCACGAGTAGAGGCAAGTGCTGGTAACAAAATTTCGTAGGTATATTACCTAAGTACTTTGATTCCCGAGCACAATAGGTACCAAGCGGCCTCCTATCTTTCCGCCAAGCGCCGCGCGCTGTCGAACGTAAACACGTTGCTATTATTTTCGGTATTGTTATTATTAAAACTGCTATGATTTCATATTTACTTGACTTTACGTGATTCGAAAATTTATATTCAGTAGTCTTAACTAATTTTTAATTCAATTTGTATGAAATTTGACTTTACCGAGTACATTTATAAGTTGGTCGATTATAACTCTTTAATTTATTAATTCTACTTAACTCTGATAGTTTTCATTTAAACTTCGTTATATGTACTACTACTGTGATTTTTTTCACGTGTTCATATACAACCATTTAGGAGACAGAGGGGGAAGGGGGACGACACTAGACTGTAACAAAAATTTTGACTTTAAAACCAAATATTTCCGAAACGGATAAGTAAATCGAAAATGATATTAACAAGCTCACAATATTTTTAAAAGACCTATTCAACAACATCCCACACGTTGGGGTAGCCGCGAAAAATTTACTCCCCTTTTTAATTGTATGTAATATAATAGTACTTATAGTCTTTGAGTAAAACCGCGGACGGACAGACGGACACACATGGCGAAACTATAAGGGTTCCTTGTTCCTAACTCGGCAGTCAATTGGCATTAATATAAATAAAATATTCGTCAATTGATTAATTTAAAATACAGTCCGCTAAAGCGCCTATTAAACCATTCTGAATTTAGGACCCGATGAGAGGGACGCCGCTATACGTGCTATACGATTGGAGATATCTTGTATCTTTTCTAACGTACAGCGGCGTTCCTCCCATCGGATCCTATATTCAGGATGGTATAAATTATAATAGGCGCTTAACACTTGTGACGTCACGCGAACTGTCACGCTATAACAAACAACCGCATATTATTTTTTATTGTGAAGTAACAACTAAATAACGGTTAACGCAGAGCAAAAGTTGTTCATATCGACGGGCTGAATCACCCCCTTAAGGGAACGATCAAAAGTTCACCGTATATAGATCTTGATTTTTAACAACTTTAAGAGAATACAGACCTGAGTTAATGATTTGATATCAATTTCGACTTAATACGTCTCCAGGCAGACAGACTTAGAACAAAGTTAACTAGCTCCGTGGCGCAGCGGTCAACACGCCAGCCTGCGACACGGAGTGACCGGGTTCGACCCCCGGCCAGGTCAAGATGGAAAATGATCTTTTTCAGATTGGCCTGGGTCTTGGATGTGTATCTATATATGTATTGATTATAAAATATAGTATCGTTGAGTTAGTATCCCATAACACAAGGTAATATAAACACAACTTACTTTGGGGCTAGCTCAATCTGTGTGATTTGTCGGTATATATTTATTTATATTTCTTTTTATTTATAGTTAACAGCAGAAAATATAGCAGCTGTCATTCCTTAAGCCCACAATAATCGGTATCCCATCAGCCCGCGTCTTGGCAGCGTCACCACATCAAATAATTGGCTATTAGCACACTAGGTGTTTTTTGAGCAATCTTGGCCGCCTGCCAGCGGGTCAGGTGGCCAGACTGAAATACAACGGTGAAAACAAACCTTTAAAAGCCGACAATTTTGAGGCATTTCTACATATTGTGTTATGTCTAATCGAAGTGTCAACGCGTTTAGGTTGACGAACGCAGTTCCTTCTTGTACTTCTGACGCTGCTTCACTTCGATAGCATTTTTCAGCTGGGGAGGATAGGAATTTGGGGGATCTGGGAAATGAATGAAAGTAATGGGATGCTCACTAACTCAATCGGATGAATGGGGGAAAAACAAGGAGCAGCTCGGGAGGCCGGATGCGTGCACCCGATGCCATACCTGCAACCAACGGCCAAGTAGTTATAAATAAATATATACGGATAAATCACACAGATTAAGTTAGCCCCTAAGTAAGTTCGAGACTTGTTGTTATAGTATACTAACTCAACGATACTATATTTTATAACAAATACGTATATAGATAAACATCCAAGACCCAGGCCAATCTGAAAAAGATAATTTTTTATCTTAATCTGACCGGGATCGAACCCGGGCACTCTCGTGTCGCAGCCTGGCGTGTTAACCACTGCTGTAATTTATAAATCTATGTGAAGGCCTATAACTTTTAGTCTACGAATAGGTATATATTGATTTTTAAGAGTTCGATACGCACAGGGTGCCACAGGGAACCCTAAAAAATTTAATAGGTAGATACTAGGAATTTTTCTCAGAATATGTATATAACTAATACTAGCTGCCCCGGCGAACTTCGTTTCGCCATAAGTTAAAAACTATCCTATCTCTCAAGTTGGATCGAACTGCACATGGTGTGCGAATTTTATTATAATCGGTTAAGTGGTTTAGGAGTCCATTGAGGCCAAACATTGTGACACGAGATTTATATATATTAAGATTGCCGCTAAAACAACAAATATTAAAAGTAAATAAAATTAATAAATTAAAGAAGGGTACCCCATACTAGAAATATGTTATATTCTCGATTGATTTTTAGGGTCCCGTACCTCAAAAGGAAAAAACTGAACCCTTATAGGATCACTCGGTTGTCCGTCTGTCTGTCAAGAACCTTTTTCTCAGCAACGCGTAAAGTTATCAAGCTGAAATTCATATGAAATACTCAGGTCTGATGTCCCTTGGAGTTGTGAAAAAAATCAAACATCTAAACCAACGCAATCAAAAGATACAGCTGGTTATGCCGCAAATTCACGTGTTTTTTCGACTTTCAAGGAAATCAAAACCTACAGGGTACTTCCCAGGATCTCAGAATCTTGAAATTTGGTACAAAGCAACATATTATAGCACAGATAAAGGTAAAATTGGAAAAAGCATATTTTTTTAGTGACATCATTATAATAAAAATATTTTTAATAATTTTTCGACACTCGCAAGGGAATCAAAACCTACAGGGTACTTCCCGTGAACTCAGAATCTTGAAAAAACGAAGCAAGGTCTTCTAATGCAGGTAAAGGAAAAATTGCGAAAAGCATACATTTTTAGTTACATCATTTTTTTTATTTTTTATTAACCTATATTGTCCCACTGCTGGGCAAAGGTCTCCCCCATTTCCTTCCAAACATCCCTATTTTGTGCCACTTCAGACCATTTCAAAAGTTACAAAATGGACTCCGGAAGATGGATACAGAAAAAGAGGTAGGCCTCGAAAGCGTTGGTGTGATTATATCACGAGCCATGAAAAGTTACATCGTAATAATAAAAATATTTTTAATAATTTCAAACTAGAAGCGTGAGTCCGACTCGCACGTCACCGGTTTTTTATTATTGAGACGTCAAACAACAGATAGTTAAGAGCAATAGTGTTCTAGCTCAAAAGACTGCTCAAACTACTGCGGCGTCCCTCTTGTCTCTCGAGTTCATCAGAGTCCCCATACAAGAAACGGTTTCTGTTGCAAAATATTGTACGGTACGGAACCGGTAAAAAAAATTCATAATAATTAAAATTTTCAATATACTCTTTCAGTTTATCGTGGAATATTATTCTTAGTCAAGCGGTCGACCGTAAAGCGCCAACGAAAACAAACCTTCAAAAGCTGACAATTTCGACGTGGTTTGTTTAGCCTAGGTCTTTATATTTACCCTTCACCTCCATAACCCTGTTATTATAAACCTGACAGTCAACTAACCAATATCCCAAAGAAAACAAACTATTTGAAGAGTGACACGTTTGGCTTGGCATTTCCTTCACTTTAGAGATTTGTGGCATCATGTTAATGTTAAAAGAAACGCTTAGATAGATAGATAGACTAGCTTTCGCCCGCGGCTCCGCTCGTGTTTACGTCGATTCCTCCAGGAGCAGAACTTTAACCAGGATGAAAGGTATCCTTTGTCCTTCTCCGTACCATTACCAACACGTGTGCAAAATTTCATAATGATCGGTTCAGTATGAGTCGGTCGGGCGTGAAAGCGCAACAAACAAACTCACTTTCGCATTTATAATACCACTAGCTTTCGCCCACGGCTCCGCCCGCGTCAATGTCGATCCCTCGGGAATAGTACTTTTTCCCGGGATAAAAGGTAGCCTATGTCCTTCTCCGCACTCCAGAGAACTTGTATGCAAAATTTCATGATGATCGGTTCAGTAGTTACGGCGTGAAAGCGTAACAAACAAACAAACAAACAAACTCACTTTCGCATTTATAATATTAAGTAAGGATAAGGATAAGGATACCAACTACATACATACATACATACATATATGTATACATGTAGCAGACATCTTCTACTTATCTGATCCTCCTCCGCTCTACTTATCAATGTAAGAGCATGACATATGACAGTTTATTTTACAAGGAGTAAATTCACTCATCATAGCGGAAAAGGGGCGACTCAGTTTGTCAATAGGGACTCCTTTTTCTATGGACCAATGCTGGGAACTTACATTTCTTTGATGTGAAACATACAAAGCGGCGGGTTAGAGCGACTATAGGCGATGCGTCGCCACTACTTGACGAAGACCTATAGCCAAGGCCTTAGGTCTTCGTCAAGTAGTGTAAGTAGTGTAGTGTAGGCTCTCCCACTCCTCCCTCCGACACTACTTGACGAAGACCTAAGGCCAAGGCCTGAGGTGCGTGGTATTTTAATGACTCTTCTTAGTGAGGTCTTCAAAATACCTTGTTGAGCAGTGTTATAATCTTTTTTTTTATGTGTATCCGACGACAAACGAGCAAACGAGCCACCTGATGGAAAGTGGTCACCGTCGCCCATGGACATCTGCAACACCAGAGGTGGTGCTGATGCGTTGCCGACTCTTAAGATACCTGTAAACACGCCTTTTGAAGGACCTTAAGTCATAGCACACAGGGAAAACATCGGGAGGGAGTCCATTCCACAATCTTGCTGTACGAGGACAAAACCACGTGACGCTCTGACATTTTTGGAGACCCAAGTGTGAAGGATGTGGGGATGGACTTTACTCCTATGGCGAGCGGTGCGATGGTAGAATGGTGACGGTGGCACCAATTCAAAAAGCTCTTCAGAACATTCCCCATAGTATAGATGGTAAAATACACACAGAGAGCCAACGTCCCTCCGTAGACTGAGGGTGTCTAAATCGTCTGTGAGTGTGGGATCGTCGATAATACGAATTGCCCGGCGTTGGATGGAATCAAGAAGAAGGAGTTGGTATTGAGGTGCACCAGACCAGATATGAGAGCAGTACTGCATGTGGGGCCGGACTTGAGCTTTATATAACAAAAGTCTATGACCCGGAGTGGTGTACTGCCTCGCTCTATTGAGCACCCCAAGTTTTTTAGAAGCCATTGAGGCTTTACCTTCCAGATGACTCCGGAATTGGACCTCCTTCGTAATATCGATGCCAAGGATCCCAATACTCTTAGAAATGGTAAGAGAGGTGTCCCAGAACTTCGGTGCTATGTTAAATGAGGTCTTTTTAGCGGAAAACACGCAGACTTGTGTCTTAGTAGGGTTGAATTGAACTAGGTTTAGTTTACCCCATTCAGAGACCTGCTCCAGGGAGGTCTCAATGTCAGATACAAGTCTCTTTCTATTCTCTTCCGCCTGTGTTTGAGGGATATTTGCACGACCTGCATAATATGCATCACCCGTACTGTCGTCTGCATAGATGCTACTAGTGTTGAGCATGTTGTTGATGTGCAGAAGAAACAGCGTAGGTGATAAAACAGATCCTTGGGGACGCCAGCATTGATGGGCATGATATCGGAGCATAAACCGTCTACAACGACCTGAATGATACGCCCAGATAAGAAACTAGCGACCCACAAGCATAGTCCCTCAGGAAGCCCGTAAGATGGTAATTTCGAGAGAAGAGCTTTATGCCAGACCCGGTCAAAAGCCTTTGTGATATTTAGACTAAATGCCAGTGCTTCTACCTTGCTCTCGATGGCGGCTGCCCATCGGTGCGTTAAGTACACAAGAAGATCACCAGCACTACGCCCGTGTCGGAACCCGTATTGACGGTCACTAATTAGCTGATGCTCTTCAAGGTAACCAATGAGCTGGATGTTTATCACACGCTCCATCACCTTAGAGAGAAGGAAATCTTGCTGCTCGCTAGGCGGCCTAATGAAAAATCGTTTCAACTGACCTTGTTCGGGGTTAAGGCTCTTACGCCTACACAAAGCCACCGCTTGAGATGTTTGTAGGTACAAAATTAATTGGATGTTTCACAGCTGCCAGTCGTCCCGCGAGATCTCACAATTTTTTAACATCCCCTTACAAAAGTGATTCCATAATATTGTATTGTCATCCGATTTACACATGCATGCGAGATTTCAGCTCAATCGGTAAGATTAAATTAAATTACAGACAAACATCGGAAAACTACGGGAAAATAAAATATAACCTTGTAAAGTCTATATTTTCTTCAAATAATAAACAAATTCCATTACATTACTCTTCCATGCTTGTCTGGGAGAAAAGAAAAAACGTAAAATGTACCAGCTGCTTCTCTTCCCGCGCAGACCGTAGAAACCGGCCAAGGGAATGGGCGCAAATCTAAGGAATCATGGTAAGGCGGTGCTACTAGCCACCCATCACTATTCTAAACGTGGTCATTCGGTCTTATGGCCTTAGTCTCTGACTACCCCGTAAGGGATAAAGACGTGATACTATGTACAAATACCTACAACCATAACGACTCGAAAAGAAGAAGAATGCTTAGATAATTATGCAAGTCATATATACTTATACATTTATTACAAACAATTTTAATTTAAAAGTTGAAACTCGTGTGTCCACAAAAACTGCTCCACGCGGCGTCCATATTTCACATTTAATCTGGTTACCTACACTGGAGAATTCCCCGGTTTATTGTTCGGCGCATTTTGTATGTTTGTTTATTAATTTTGCTGACTTTAACGAAAATACGTGCATAGAGATATGTTGTTATATTACCATCGATCGGAAGGCACTTTAAGCCATCTGGTAATCGTTAAAGGAACCACGTCAGAGGCCGAGAGGCGGTTCCGAAGAGCTCTGACACCAGGGTGTGCATGGTCGATTAGTCAATCGACCATGCACACCCTGGTAAAAGTTTCGTACAATGGTCATCATCATCATCATTTCGTCTAGGTAACACAGTCGTGTTACCTAGACGAAATGATGATGATGATGACCATTGTACGAAACTTTTACCTTATCGAACGATTTTGGTCATGGTAAAGGCACGCTATTAGCAAAATTCATTTTTGGTAGTCATCATCATTTCGAGTATGTGTCACGATCAATCGACCATGTCAGAGTTCTTCGGAATCGCCTCTCGGCCTCTGACGTGATTCCTTTAACGACTACGAGATGGCAGCCGGGACCACCGGCTTAACGTGCCTTCCGAAGCACGGAATCATCTTTATTATCAGACAATCAGGTGATTCAAGCCTGCAATGTCGTAACCAAACTGGAAACAACTAAACAAAGTATGCTTTCGGTGGGAATCGAACCCACGACCCCCGGGTCAACAGGCAAACGCCTTAACCACTGGACCACGGAAGCTGTTAATATTTGGTAGTAGCATGCATCGGCCCGGGGAAGTATTACACTCTCACAGAAAATCGACGTCTATATTCCCAGACAAGTACAGTCCCGGGACATTTAAAAGTAGAATAAATGGGTATCTCTTGAATAGGCATGTAACATCCTCGTCTTCATCGTCACTTACCATCAGGTGAGATGGGAGACAAATGTCTAATCCAACATTTAGTAAAAAAAAAAGTTTGAGTACAAGCTTTACCGCTGCTAAAGGAGTGAGAGAAACGGACTGATATCTTTCAGGAACAGTACCCTTTTCTGAAATGAAAGCCCTTCACGTCCTTCCCTGAGTTATAAACTATCTCCGTACTAAATTTCAGCTAAATAAGTTCTGTGGTTTATGCGTGAAGAGTTAAGATAAGGCAGAGTTACTATCGCATTCATAACACCTACTACTAGTATGGATAAAGTCACAGAATCCTAGTCCTAACTAATATTATAAATGCGAAAGTGAGTTTGTTTATTACTTGTTGCTTTCACTTTGTAACTACTGAACCGATCATCATGAAATTTTGCATACACGTTATTTGAGGTACGGAGAAGGACATAAGGTACATTTTATCCCGGGAAAAAGTACCTACTGTTCCCGAGGGATCGACATTAACGCGGGCGGAGCCGTGGGCGAAAGCTAGTAAGTCATAAATAAACAAAGACATTAGAAATGGCAAGAGGGCGTAGCACGCGCGCCGACAAAGCGCTCGATCAGCTCACTTGAATCACCTAAGTAGTTTGTCCCGCGATCGTCAAAGGAACAAAAGTGAGTTTTACGTGAAAAAAAAACGAAAAATGCCGACGTGTGCTATTCTAACGTGTAAAGTGAGAAGTCCTAGTGAAACATTGACCAAAGAAGGAGTTTCTACTTAATTGGGTTGCGTTAGTAGTATGTTTGAAATGAGTCGACGCTGGTTTTTATAGAAATCACGCATGATAACACTTCTTTTTTATGTTATAGGACGGCCAACGAGCAAGCGGGTCACCTGATGGTAAGTGATAACCGCTGCCCATGGACAACTGCAACACCAGAGTGTGACAGATGCGTTGTCGGCCTTTCAAGGAGTTGGGGGAAGGAAATAGGGAAAGGAGGGGGAAGGATGGCCCTCCGGCTCTCTCACTCACCGAACGAAGCATAGAAGCGGTAAAGCTTCTACTCAAGCGTCGATTTTCTGTGAGAGTGTGGTACATCCTCAGACGAGCCGGTCCATTCAAGCTACTAGCAATTCATTTTGCCGGTAGCGTGGCTCTACCACGACTAAATCTAATGTGTTTGTTGTTCTGTGGATAAAGTTGTTTGCCAAAAGTAGTATCTATTGCGTGAGCTTCGTTCTCCAGTAGAACCAAGTTCCTCCTAAATATCAAAGTCGTAAAACATTTCAAACACAACCGGCACTAATCTTAATTAATTAGCTGCGAAAATAAATAAGGAATCCGAACGGAAAACACGCATTCCGATGAGCGCACACGTCGCTAACAAAAAGACGACGTTACGGCTACCGAGTGAGTGACTGACTTGTGAATCGCGCGACAAGGAATTAGAGATGTGAAAACAAAAAGTGTCCTTTGCCGAATTTTCCGGAGTCCAGTACTGTCCCCATTCAAAATCAAAATCAAAAATGATTTATTTGCCTTAAATAGGGTACAAATCATCATCGTTCAGTGTGGTAAGAACAAGACTATTTAGCTATATTAATAGCCTTATTATCATCATCATCATTACATAGTATAAAACAAAGTCGCTTTCCGCTGTCAGTCCGTCCCTATGTATGCTTAGATCTTTTAAAGTACGCAACGGATTTGGTTCGGTTTTTTTTAATAAATAGATTGATTCAAGAAGAAGGTTTATATGTACATTGCACCCGTGCGAAGCCGGGGTCCGGGTTGCTAGTTGCCAATATAAGACACGCTCACTACTACAATTTATATGGAAAATAAGTAAAAACATATCAAAATATGAGGAAAGTGTTAAAATTAAATTGTAGGAAGACGTAGACAAAATTAAAAGATATAATTTTGTCTAGCAAGACTCTAGATAACGTTTCAAACTATTTTATAATCTGTGTTCAAAGTGAGGACGAGAACAAAATGGCGGAGATTGGTGCCACCAAATTCCTAATCGCCTTTGGGGTCTAGGCACTAAATTGCGATGGCTCAACACAGAGCAACAGCGTGTGTAGAACCGGGGATTAAATAAACTAGGAATCTTGATGATTTCAGGAATCACAGGTAGGCATACAACAGACAGATGAAAGAATATACGTGACTATGATTTCTCCATGGATGCCGAAGTAAATTTTACGTGATAATGATGGAAGACAGAAAAATGCGTCACAAGCCGAGCATTTAGGCCTCTAGCTTGCTTATGTAACGTGACACTTTGTCATGCTTGCAGCTGGTGTTCATCGATTTATAAGACGTTATTACGTCAGAGGAAAGCGAACCACTAAGCAGCACAGGATCACAGGATCACAGGATCACAGGATCACAGGATCACAGGATCACAGGATCACAGGATCACAGGATCACAGGATCACAGGATCACAGGATCACAGGATCACAGGATCACAGGATCACAGGATCACAGGATCACAGAAGCACAGGACCACATCCTATCAACTTATCCAATTAACATTTCAAATAAATAAAAAAGGATATCAATACGAGGCCCATCCAGTATTTTTTGACAAATCTATAAATTTATCAACAGATACTTCTGAGTTTATTATGTTTTTATTTTAACGTCACTTCTATTTTTACTAAGTCTGCGCCCACCACGCTCTATTTCGGAGACTGCTCTAAAATAACCGCGACAGTTTTTATTGTTTAGTGTTTAGCACTGATTTAATATTAGCACCGCACTTCTTTTTTACAAGCTTTTTTATAACTTTCCATACATACATACATAGTATCACATCTTTTTCCCTTGCAGGATAGACAGAGCCCAGGTCTATAAGACCTTATAGCCACATTTATCATATTGGTGGGCATTAGCTGGAAAACGGAATCATAATAGTGATGGGTTGCTAGTCGCATCGCCTAATAATATGATTCCTTAGATTTTCGCCCATTCCCTCGATCGACTTTTCTGCCCAGGATAAGAAGCAGCTGGCGCAATCTAAGTTTTTTCTTTTCTCCCAGACCAGCGTGGAAGATAGATTTGCAGTATACCCCTATGTAACTATGTTTGTTAGGCTCAAATCCTGCAACTCAATTTTGTTTATATTTCACCGATTGAGCTGAACCTTTGTATACTCAGTTTAGTTGGGATGACAATGTATGGTAAGCTGTGTTATGCCATTCTAAATCCAAAATGGCAGAAGACCCAAGATGGCGGAGTAACTATTTTTGTTGCACTTCGACACTATGGATATCAAATTAAAGGGCTAGCTAAACTAACTCGAAACATAAAGTGATGTACATAAAAGCATGACTTTTAACTTATCCCAGTTGCATCCAACTGTCTTTTGGGAGCCCTGGGTCTGTTATGAGAGCAAGTTAGTGTAAACCATAGAAGTATTAATTATCTAGAAACCGCGCATTACTTGATCCGTCTTCATACTAATACTCCTAAACAGAGAGTATGCTTTACCCGCGGCCTCAGTCCTCTGACGCCTGGCGAGGGGTAAGTAACAGAGTGCTAGTTTTTTTTTTAAATGATGTAATGCCAAATTCTGCAGTTCTATCCTGCTAAAATACTGAAATAAATGTTAAAGTAAACTCTCGCGCTGGCACTTTTAACATTTAAGTAATGCAAGTTTATTTTATTTACAAATAATCATATTTATCCGCCATTTAAAACATCAAAATCCATTGTCAGGGATAGACGGCAGGGCGCATAGTGGTGCGCTTACTTCTTTTTGCCAAATATCGATAATCTACATAAATACAGATGAGTGTACAAGTAATAAAGTTATATTTTTCTGGTATTTTCTTTTATTCTTTTATTTTCTTTTATTCTGTAAGTGTTGGTTAGACAACCCATGTCTACCATGATAAGGCTTATAGTAACATATAATTAATTTTTCAACTACTTTAGAACTATAATTTCCAATCGTCCCTCAGCTTTGTCACGCCCGCGCAACCCCATAGATAATAACAGATAATAAATTCGAGATCCCCTAACTTCACATTTTTTGCCACCCCTGTTTTCCCGCCAACTACTGCAAACAAAAACAACCGACACTGATACCAACCCAATGAAACCTACCCTTCGTACAACCCCTTAGTCAACAAACTACCTTTTCTTTATAATAATAAAGCCCATATTCGATTGACGCGCGAAAATTATCTCAATTTGAAAATTTTAATTCGAAATGACTTTGAAAAATTCCGCGGAAATTGAATTTAGAATTAAATTCTCTATGAAAATGTTAAGAGGAGCTGAAAATGAATGAAAGTCAACTTTATTAACGTTTACTTAAGCTAGAAAATACTTTCCACGAAATTTTCAGTCATTATTTTTATGAGGATGTTTGTTTTAGGTAAAAGGCAAGCTTAATCGAACCACAAAAATATTAACGTTTGGATTTTTTTAAAGGAAACCCGACCAGGCTTAACAAAAAATGTAAACATTAAGGCGCTGTGCATCACAAGGATACCGTAAAACGTGTATTTTTTCGTCGCGCAGTTAGCCTTATTTTTCAAAGAATACTAGCATGAAAAAAATATGAAGTACAGTTCAAAGATCAAAATAAATGGTTACATCACAATATGTTCAAAAAAATATTTAAAACCTAACTGAATAAAATATCAAAAAAGCTATATCCAGAAAAAAATTCGTCGCGATTTTCTTGATATTTTTAGCGACGACTACCAACTTTTATACATCTATAAGAAGTATAACTAAATGAGCAAGATGGATACCTACAAAAAATACAATATTTGGTTATAATTATTGAATTATTAAATTAAAGTGAAAATTAACACGAAAATGGCAGACACGGATTTGAACTGAGACTGACGATAGGTATGACACAAATATATAAAATATTGCGCGATGTCCGCTACAAACGGTTAAGGGATACAGCGCCTTAAACAAAGTGTTGTGAAGAACAGTGAGAACGGGTCGGAAGATTTTCCGAGAATTTGTTCTTCTTTCTCTCAAGTACGGGAATTATTAAGAAATACTCGAAAATTATTGGAAATTTAATACAATTAACATTTAAGATTGCTTTCAAAAATCAATTTCTTATAACAATGCCTACTATTGTATTAATGACTATCTAACAGATAATACTGCATGACAGTAATGACTCGTATATTCAATAAATAGTTAATCAATATATGAACATCATAAAATTCATCAATTAATGTATAATATTTCAATCTGTTATAAATATGTGCGCCGTGTGGTATCCGGCACAGTAGAATAGGACCTCTCCAAGTCTTCCTGTGGATGTCGCAGGAGGCGACTTAGGAAATACAAAGCTCAACAAAGCTTATTAACATCTGTGAAACCTCTCCAACCCGTCTGGCCAGCGTGGAGAGTATAGGCCAAATGCTCTGGCTACTCTGGCCAAGTATGGCTCTAGTAGTACAGAGAGGGTCGTGCTCCTGTAGTGGAGACTAAAAAGAGCTGATGATGATGATGATGTAGCCCTTCAGGCACGTAGGGACCACTACTGGACTGAGATTCTTTCGGCGTATTCTTTTCACCGATTTTGAAAATATTAAAAAATAATAGTATGACGTTCAGAGATACATGTTACCAAATTTGAATAACATTTTATTACATTCGTTTTTTATTTCATTTAATTTTAAATTAATTTAAATTACACTAGAGTTTTCATTACATACTACGTCTATAACTAGACCATAATATATAGTCAGTCATTCGTTGTTTCAGCTATAAGGCAGTCAAACAAAATGGAACGGCGCCAGCGCCCAGTAATAATATAAATTCGCTGTCATTCAGCACTGAACAGCTGAGATAATGACATTTATCTGCTGAACAATATTGTTGTTAAGTTGTATTTCTTCCGCGAGTAATTTGTGGTAACATTAATTAGATTAACTCATAAATGCCTGACGATTTAATATTATTAACCTATTATTACTTAGGTATTTTTAGTTAACAGATTCAGGTGTTACTTTGCGGAAGTCAAAGTTACATTTACTTTGAGACAATTTACTTTGCGTGCTTCCGCCACCAGTTCATGATAACTATTGCTGGCCAGCGCCCACCCACTACTGTTAGTCACTTCATGCCCGCCACCAATAGTTGCTGCATGCAATCCTGGTCGATACTGCTGCATCTGTTGAGGCTGCAGCCGACATTACTGCTCAGTGGCGGAAGCACGCAAAGTCAATTGTCTCAAAGTAAATGTTAGGTATTTTTTTACAATTGTCGGCGCAGTTTTGCATAGTTCTTATATTCTTAAAGTCGTTTATCCGAAAAAGAATTAAAGTAATTAATACACAATGTATGATAATTCCGAATTACACCCGTGAACGTTCAATCTTTTATCCCATCGATAGTTCGCTGTCGATCATTTAATAATCGATTATATGATATTCGATTTGGCGTAGGGGACCCCAGAGAGACACCTCAGCATTACCGTTAGGAATTCACAAAATTACAACAACCATTGACAACTGATACGATGAAATAAATCTTGAGGAGCCGTCGGCTCGACTCTAGTGCTCAAGAGCCCATTGATTTGACAGTTGCAATCCACAGACAATTTTATAATCAGCCAAACGCACAACTATCAACCTTGTTTATATGAGCATAAGGTGTAAGTAATGTGTTTTTAGGGTGGATGGGTATTGTTTTCGGCACCTTTGGAAGATTTGCGAACGATGACTCTTGAAGTCTCGAGTCGTGATGAGGTGGCTCTTGTTACCTTTGTTGATGTTAGGTGTTATTTTGCAATCAATACTTGGTGCATTGTGATTTGTACTTTTTTTAATAACAGCCTCCGTGGTCCAGTGGTTAAGGCGTTTGCCTGTTGACCCGGAGGTCGTGGGTTCGATTCCCACCTAAAGTATACTATGTTTAGTTGTTTCCAGTTTGGTTAGGACATTGCAGGCTTGAATCACCTGATTGTCTGATAATAAAGATGATTCCGTGCTTCGAAAGGCACGCTAAGCCGGTGGTCCCGGCTGCCATCTGGTAGTCGTTAAAGGAACCACGTCAGAGGCCGAGAGGCGGTTCCGAAGAACTCTGACACCAGGGTGTGCATGGTCGATTGACCGTGACACCTACTCGAAATGAATGAATGAATTTGTACTTTTTAAGGTTCCGTATCCAGGAGTGATATTGCTAACCGGACCCCTATTACTAAACCTCCACTGCCTGTTCGTCCGTACGTATATTTATTCCCTATTCCTTCAAAACAAAATTTTTGACGATATAGAATTATTATGCGCTACTTAATACTTACAACATATTTCACTTCCCCCTCACCTCATTACCTCAATTTATTAATAGACTGAGCTTGTTGTCAACCTATTTAACTGTGTTATAAATAAAAGTTTATGTATCATATACTTAAGGTCAACTGTTTGTTACTATTAAGCTACTTTGGAAGAGCTGGTTCTCCAAACACAAGTATTAAATGGAGATCCCAATAATACCGAGATACTGTTAAAAAAATATTATTATTATTTATTATGTCCAGGTTTAATTACCACGTCATTGGTACGGGCCACAATTTAGACCGCATGCCACACCTGACCATGTGGTCTGGGGTTTTATCCCACTAGAAAGACCACAGCGGTCAAATGACCGCAATTTCATTTTTGATCTGGCCTATACCAAGAACCAAAACATCGTCATCGTTTTTGTTTCATGACTTAATAATTCGACTTTGTTTACTGTTCTCTGAACTGTTTATAACAAAAGCTTAATTTATGTTTATACGAATCGACTTCCTAACTAAAAAGTCCACAATGGTCATTTGACCGCAATGTATACAAATGCTAGTGTGGGTACTTGGAACAACCTATTGTACAGTTATTTAGTTTGGTTCTTCCCAGAGTGACGACGTAAAATTGTTCCCTTTTATTTTACTCTAATAATCATGTCGAGGAACCGTTCTCTTCGCGATCCAGAAATACTTGAACTGCTGCAAAATATACCGGAAGACCAATCAGATTGTGAGCAGACTGAAGAAGAAAGACGTATTTTGCAATTAGATTCTGACAGTGAAGAAAGAGATTACAATCCTGTTAGACGAGAAAGTGATTTATCTAGTGATGATGATGAGTGCACTCACAGCGATTCTGATGGTAAGTAAACATATACCAGACTAATCAAATTATGTTTAGAAAGTTTCAATAAATGATTTTGTTCAATATTTTTAGAAAAATATGTCATTGTTTTAGATTCACTACCCCTTTTTGCCTTACGGAGTACAAATGCAAATGTAAGAAGAGGTCAAAGTCGTCGTCGAATCCGTGGTCGGGGTCGAAGTCAAAGATATCGTGGCCGAATATCAAGAGCACAATCTGAAGTTATTTATCAGGACACCGATGGCGTGGTATCTTCTAATGGAGTACTTTGGAGCCCTGGAAACTTATCAGCATCTGAACAACCTGGTCGCCGTCCACGGCAAAATATTCTAACAGAAGGAGCCGGACCGACTTCTTTTGCAAAACGGTATTTCAAAGGTAGTATTTTATCAGCATGGAAACTAATTATTGATGATTCAATTTTGCGCCATATTCAGAAGTGCACCGAAATTGAAGCCCGACGTCAGCTTGGAGACAATACTTGGTCACTTTCTATGAACGAACT
Organism: Elegia similella; assembly: GCA_947532085.1. NCBI lineage: Eukaryota > Metazoa > Arthropoda > Insecta > Lepidoptera > Pyralidae > Elegia > Elegia similella. The sequence goes on from OX383939.1 coordinate 4,126,835, forward strand.
TGATAGTTTTATTGCAATTATCTACGCTCGAGGAGCTTGTGGGGCTAAAAATATTTCTGTGAATGATCTTTGGGATAAAGATTGGGGAATTCAATTTTGTTCGAAAAATATGGCAAGAAATCGTTTCAAACAAATAATGCGGTTTTTGCGTTTTGATGTGCGAACAGAAAGAGCGGAACGTTTGCAGACAGACAAATTTGCCATGATTTCTGAAGTACCTATGGAATAAATTTGTTCAGAACAGCATTTCTTGTTACAAGCCCGGTGAAAACCTCACAGTTGACGAACAGCTGTTTTCCACAAAAGTTTGGTGCAGATTTTTACAGTTTATGGCGAACAAACCAGACAAGTTTGGCATAAAATTTTGGCTTTGTGTTGATGTTGACACTAAGTACTTATGTAATGGTTTCCCATATTTAGGAAAAGATGAAACTCGGCCACAAAATCAAAGTCTAGGCGAGTGTGTTGTATTACGGCTAATGGAGTCATACTTCAATACCGGTCGAAATATTACAACTGATAACTTTTTCACAAGTGTAAATTTGGCTCGAAAGCTAATTGAAAAACGTATGTCAATAGTAGGTACGGTGAATAAAACACGACGAGATGTACCTGCTACTATAAAGACTGTTTATCTTAGTTTATATGAAACACGTGTATACAATTCTGCAAACTGCACACTTACACTGTACCAAAGTAAACCTTCAAAATCAGTTATGATTCTAAGTTCACTTCATCCGAACGTATTTGCCAATGATAGTGAACAAAAGAAAAAACCAAATACAGTCAAGTTTTACAATTCTACAAAATTTGGTGTCGATGGCAAAAAAATATAGTGTCAAAGCACCTTCTCGCCGATGGCCCGTTCAAGTTTTTTACAACATTTTGGATTTGGCAGCAATAAATTCTTGGATTTTATATAAAAAACTAACCGATAAGAAAATCACAAGGAAAAAGTTTATTCTTTATTTGGCAAGAGAGTTAGTAGGCTAAGAAACTCATGACTCACAGATACCATCGACATCACAGCCGAGCACTGAGTCGCTTCAAGAGCTGGAAGTGGAACAAAGTAAGAAGAGGAGACAGTGTTCTACGCAAAAATGCAGAAATAAAACTAACAAACATTGTGACACCTGTAATAAACCATTATGCGGTTCTTGTAATGTGAACAAAATATTTAAGTGTCAACATTGTGCATAAAAAAATGTTTTCTTTTTTTATATATTTCTTACTTACTAATAAATAGATATATGTCATTTGATGGTTTAATTAATAACACAATGTATAAAATACAAAATAACAAGACATAACAATAAATAAAACATGAAAATACGTAATACGTCATTTGACCGCTCGTGGCCGTTCTAGGTAGGTCAAAATTTCGGTCTTTCTAGTGTTAACTGCTTGGCCGGTTATTGCATCGGGTACGCGCGCCCGTCCGCGTATTGCCAAACTGTATACTGACCCAGACACCCATAGTCTGTACTGAACTACGTCGTGCTAATTAAAATCACGACTCTTTTGAAATGTGGTGCTGGAGAAAAATGCTTCAGATTCCATGGTCAGCACGCCGGACCAACGCATCTATTCTCAAACAACTAGGCATAAAGACCAGACTCTCCACAATATGTCTACGAAGAATACTGGAATTCTTCGGACATATTTCCAGGAAACGTGGAGATAATCTAGAGAAACTCCTGTTTACAGGCAAAGTAGAAGGAAAGAGATCCAGAGGACGTAGTCCCATGCGTTGGTCCGACCAGATTCGCTCGACGCTAGAGACCAAAGTCAGCGACGCTGTCCGAGCTGCAGAGCACAGGACTGAATGGCGGAACATAGTACACAGGAAGGTGTTCCATAGAGATCACGACCCTCAACAATGAGGATTACGAAGCAAGGAGGAGGAATTAAAATCACAAACAAATTGGAGCAAAGTACATACGAGCTCAGAGTAGTCTGAGAAGGTATGCACTTTGCTCGCTTGTATGTAAAGCAAACTGTGACACGCGAATATCTTTAACTAACTATACAACGTGTTTCGTAATTTCCCGTAACTTTTTTTTATGCTTTTGCGATTTCTAGGTATCCTATCCGTGAAACTGAACAACTTTCCCCAAAAAAACATACCTTATGTGAAGTAATTTAAGTTTAGCCGTTGTAAGTATGACAAAAAATTTATTTGAACTGTTACAACTATAGAGAGTGTTACAAAAAACTATAAGTGTTTCTACTTCAGTATTCATTAATTTTTCAAAGAAAGATGCACTGACACAACAAATTGTACCTATTTTTAATTTCAGTGTAGGTAATAATAACTCAATTAAATCTATATTATAAGTGATCGATAACAAAGTAAATTCCATTTTCTGTTCTTGATTCATAAAATCAAGAACAGAAAATGGAAAATTTTCATTAAACGCCAAAAACTAAAACTCATATAACAAGAGATGGCGTCACAATACAACACGCCTTTTGTGCTTTATTTCCCTATCGATTTTTTTTGTTAATAATCGGAAAGTGCTAAATAAAAATTATATGTTAAAAATATCAGTAAATATGCCAACAGTGTTAATTTTATTCAAATGATCAGTTTTAAAGCCGGTTATTTTTTAAAAGTAACTCTATTTTAACACTTTATTTAATGAACACGTGCGTAATTGCTAATAAAGTCACGACCACTGGCCAAAAAAAGGAGTCAAGGTCGCAAGCGGCGCAAGTTTTAGAAGACGAGGCAGGGAAATAAAACATGTCTGCATTCGCATGCATTTTGTTCTAAATTATTATGCCATTACATACTACACCAGACGCTGATAAGTATTGACGTCTGGAATCGTATGTATTTTGCTCAAGTATTTTAAAGCAAAATGTATTTTGATTCAGACACTTTCTGAATAGATATACAGTTTGCTCTTCAACTACAAAGGCAAACTACGATCGAACTCAGAGCAACCCTGGTCTGGGTCAGTATACAGTTTGGCAATACCCCGCCCGGCCTCCCGAGCTAATTCTTGCTTTTCCCCCATTCATCCGAGTGGGTAATATCCCAATACCTTCATTCCCTTCCCAAATTCCCAGCTTAAAAATGTTTACGACGGGCAGCAGCGGCAGAAGCACAAGAAGTAAAAAAAGCGCCATCACTACTGCCAAGCGTGGTAGCATGGTGAAATCCCCCATGAAACGAAGAATCTTTAGAAGATTCCTTTGTCCAGCAGTGGACGTCTTACGGCCGAAATATGTAAGTAATGTTTAAATAAAAAACTACAGCTCTAGATTAACCCCACCGGAAGCATACTTTGTTTAGTTGTTTCCAGCTTGGTTAGGACATTGCAGGCTTGAATCACCTGATTGTCTGATAATAAAGATGATTCCGTGCTTCGGAAGGCACGTTAAGCCGGTGGTCCCGGCTGCCATCTGGTAGTCGTTAAGGGAACCACGTCAGAGGCCGAGAGGCGGTTCCGAAGAGCTCTGACACCAGGGTGTGCATGGTCGATTGACCGTGACACCTACACGAAATGATGATGATGATGAATAAAAGACTGACTTCGACTGGACAGGAATCAGGTCAGCGTACGTAGCATGGCGCGACGCCGTTTATATCGCGCGATAAACTATACACATCTCGCTCTTTAATATCACTTAAAACAAGATGGCGATAGGCGATAGACGTTGTCGCACGTGCCATGCTACAGATGTGGTAATTTTGTTGATGTTTTTGTACGATTTCTAGTACACATGGTGTTAACCATTTGCTTTTTTACTCCTACTGATCTAAGCGTTGTCTTTGCATCTTTAGGTGTGGTCTGTTGGCATCCTAGATCCGCTATTATGACAGCATCCATGCTGTAATACAATTTGGCAAAAAAAAAAACAGCCGGCCCCCTGTCTGACGCCAAACCTAGTTGGGTTTATTTGCTTTCTTACTATAATCTGTTTGTTTAGATATTTTAAATCGATTGTATCCGTCTTCTCTGTTTAAATTTTTGAACTTTTTAATTTAACAGCTTCCCGTATCCTCTTGTTATAGTGCCGGTTAGTGGATAGTATTTTAAGCTGGTTTAATTGGATCCAGTGGGACCACCACAAGATGACACCACAGTACTTCAGTCTCGTTGCGACCACGATGGATGTAACTCCATTGAAACGTCAACGGAAACAAATAAAAAAAAGGTTCGGGCTAAGTCCCGTTTATATACATAATTATGAATCATCAATCATAATACGTCTTTTTAAAATGTACTTTTTAAATCAAAAACTTTTATTTTCACATTGAATTGGTAAAGTGTTACTTTGCCAATTCAATGTGAAAATAAAAGTAATTTCATGAAATTCAAGTAAAATGCAAATATTTAGATTTTTAAAGTGTTCATTTTGAAAAAGACGTATTAAATTTGTTTACATATTTTGAAATACCAAACAAACAGAGTATAACTACTTATTATGTAATTTTAAGGAGATCCTGACTTTAGGACAAAATCGATTTCAATCCCTGATTCCAATAGTAATCAAAGAGAAATTCGCGCAGTATGAAAGACTCGTCTGCACCCAAACGACCCCACGACAGGCCTGACGACACGCAGCCTGCATTATTCATAGTTCACATTTGTTATACTGTTCGAGTACACATATGATGTAGCTGTGGCGCTGTGCAATCCATGCCACATCTGTTATCATGCCCCGAATGTCCCACCTCTTGTACGAGAGAGGATTAGGCGAAAGCCACGGATGCGGCTGTAAAGGTTGCATCATTCTGGGCAAGATTCATTTAATCGTTTGGACCATTGACACGATAGAAGAAGAAGTACACATATAGATACTTATCACGTCTTTACCCTTTACAGGACAGGCAGAGCCTAGAGTGAGTTTTATTATCGCGTCGCATTTATAATATTAGTTAGGATCAATGAAAACTACGTTGCCGTTTAAAGTGCGAAACTTTGGAATCAAAAGTCATTTGGCCATGGCCAAGACAGATAACATTGAATTATTTATTGACACACAAAACAGGTTATGACATAAAACATATGCATATATTAATTCATAAATCATCATCATTTCGAGTAGGTGTCACGGTCAATCGACCATGCACACCTTGGTGTCAGAGTTGTTCGGGACCGCCTCTCGGCCTCTGATGTGGTTCTTTTAACGACTACCAGATGGCAGCAAAGACCAATGGCTTAATGTGCCTTCCTAAGCACGGAATCATCTTAATTATCAGAAAATCAGGTTATGAAAGCCTGCGATGTCCTAACCAAATTGGAAACAACTAAACAAAGTATGCTTCGAACCCACGACCCGCGGGTCTACAGGCAAACGCCTTAACCACTAGACCACGGAGGCAGTTTAACTCATTCACGGTCACTGCACCAGACACAAAAGAAATAACAATAGAATTACGTCTACAAGCGGGAGTGTCCGTGAAAGTGTCAATAAATTAAATTGTTAAATGAATATATGCACGGTTCGGCGTGTCGATGCAGCGCGCAGTAGTGCTTCTCGATTGGTCGGTATCTCCGGAAGACCAGCGTCGGGGTATTTCAATATGCCTAGACTCATGCTGAGTGGACTTCGGTTTAGCGTTATGTTTAGAATAATTAATCTACCAAAATGTTATATTTTGACATGGTATACAATAACTTAAACAATTTTTCTTTCTTTCTTTCAAACATCATTGTTGCTCTAAATTAAAACACTTGTAATAATCCTAAATGAGTAAGCAACGACAGCTTTGTAATTATAAAAATATAATAATATTAGAAACTTAACTTAACTATAATTGTTAACAGATATGTATCTAGGTAATACATATATGGTATTTGAAAAAATCGAAAAATTAAATAAAATTAGATATAAGTAAAACTTTTATAAACTAAAAAGGAAAGGAGAATTATCAATAACTTATAACGGTGACTACGATCAAATACTGCTTCCGCCGCTATTAAATAATATTTAATTCAGCTGAAGCATAAGTACACTCGCTTATTTCCTCGTCTGTTATACTCGCCTAATGTAACTCGTCCGCAGATCTCTACAAATGGCCATTGTTTGTCGGAATGGCTGTATGATTGTAGCCTAATGACATGGGAGTATGTGGATGCATACGATTGATATTTGAAGTACCTCCCAGCTGTGTATGAGAGGAATATCCTCTATAGTCAGTTCACAGAAAAACGCTGGATGCAGTGCAGACTTCGACCCATATGGCGATCCAAGAAGTTGACTCGCAGAGTTAAACTTAAAATCTTCCGATCCAATTTTAAATTTGTCTTGCTGTATGGGTGCGAAACATGGAAGGATCTATCCATTATCTCTTGGATAGGCTTGTAACATCACCGTCTTCATCATCACTTACCATCAGGTGAGATGGGAGACAAATGCCTAATCCAACATGTAGTAAAAAAAAAACAAAGTGATCACGCAGACAATCCAGGTCTTCATCAACCGCTGCTTACGGCAAATACTTGGCATTTTCTGGCCTGAGAAGATCTCCAACGAACGCCTGTGGGAGGCCTGCCGGGAAATGCCAATTGGCAAGCAGATCATGCGTCGCAAATGGTTATGGATAGGCCATACGCTCAGAAGAGAGCCCAAATACATCCCGAGGCAGGCCCTAGAGTGGACCCCCCAGGGAAAGCGGAAGGTGGGCCGCCCCAAGCAGACCTGGCGGCGCACTGTGGCGACGAAGATTAAGTCAATCAGGCTAACCTGGCCTGAAGTAAAGCGCGCACCTGGGAACCTTAGGACCTTAAGTCAAGCAGTGCAGACCGCTTCCAGCCGGTCATTTTGCAAATCCTAGGAGAGGCATACGTCCAGCAGTGGACAGTAAGTGTACTCTACCAATGACTATTTTCAAATTCAAATTTCTTTATTGTCGGACAACTAGATCCATTATTTGTATTACAAATATCATACTAAGACCACTTTTTAAGAGGTAAGAATAACAATAAGTATGTTACCATTTAATAAATCATATATCTACGAGGCACTCCGTGCGGATGAGACGTCCAGACGACAATCTTGTCTTCCCGTCATCGTCCGGACGAAGTGCCTCAGTAGAGGTGCGTGTATATCCTTAGCTATCATTTTCATGATGCTGTTGTCACTCCCGCGCACCTTCCTTAACAAAGACGCTACTTTCTTTCGAAAGATGGCCTGAAACCTGTCAGTTTGGGCCTGAGCGAACATTTCGTAAGCGTTATTTTGCCTTATATTTCCTGAAATGTACAAAATTGTAATGCAATACTAAATACCAGCACTGTAGATAATTTAATGAAATTCAACGGGTGTGAAATTGCGCATATAAATAATTTAATAATCAACCCTCATTTGTGCCGGGTTCTGGCCCGGTTCAAATCCACCGGAAATTGCCACACTCTACAACCGGGGCACGTGTCAAATCTTAATGTGCTCGGGAAATAAATAATTAACGAATAAAATATACAGAGATAAACACCCCAAGGAAGGGTTGTTTTGTTGTCTGTTTTACGACACAACTTTGAGGACATTGTTTTGAATGGATTTCGACCCTCCAAGTAATAAATAATGATGTTAAAGAACTAAATTCCGAATTGATTTTTTTCTTGGTAATTTTGACTTTAATGCAGGGATTCAAAAACACCATTATAATGGTTTCTGATGTTTTCGCGATTGTAACACATTTAAATAAAATCGCTTTAATACGGTATTATCGCGTATATTACATTATTTTTACACCTAACGTTTCGAAAACTTAACAGTTTTCATGGTCGCTGGTAGACTAAGTTGACATTTGTCTTTGCGTTATAAGAAATATACAAAACTACCACCTACAATATTTATTGATAACGTTCCGGATGTACGCAGAATTGGCTCACGGTGTCTGAAGGTCTTGCAGTCTTGTGATGAGTTTGAGATTTTATTAAATTGATAACAGGATCCCAAGCTGGTGGTAACTGCCAACCATCCCCTCTATTCAAATTAGGATGATTTTTGACCGAGCGAGCGAAGCAAGCGAGGTCTTCAATTCAAGTTGGGGCGAAAAGACATTTTTTGTATGTATATATGTATGTATGTATGTTTGTTCCACGATAACTTTAGAACCAATGCTCCAATTAAGATGAAATTTAGAATGTATATAGGTCTTATAAATAAAATTTTCAAGTTCGTTGGGCATCAAAATCGGTTCAGCAGTTTACGAGATATTTAAATAAATGTTAAAGAATTTCGAGAATAGAAATTGAAAATGACGTTTAGGCTGAATATGTTACAAGATGGCGCTGAAATAAATTTTAATTTTGTAGGTTACCACAGCCGCCGCTATGTGGCGGTATTTCGTTGAAGCCTGCTTTGTCCATGCTTTGTGTATTAAATTTAAATTTATTACACAAAATATGAACTGTGTAAGCATTAACTTTAAAACCGTAATAAAATTACCTATCTGTGGTCCTGCTTCCGTTTCCCCACATACATACTTCCCTATTCGCCGTCGACGGCCTCTGATTGGTCGCACAAGACTAGTCGAAAAAATATGGCGGGCGAGTCTAGTTGAACAGCGTCTTGCGCTAATATAATTTCCAAAAATAACGACCCTAAGGGCTTCGCTGGCCGAAAACAACCCTAAAACTTCATCGCGCGTGTGTGATGGTGCACCACTAGTGTAGGCAGTAAGAAAATAAAACAGTTCAAGCCAGGAAGATTCCCAGCCAGCCGCCACGAGGCCTGTCGCAGGCGAATCCTTTCCAGCATCCTGTTCACCAGTGAATCCAGGTTAGTGTTGACTGTTTTTTCCTTGCTGTGATTCTGGGGTTGATCGGAGAATGCAGTGACCCTTCCAGAAAGTCGCAACAGAACAATTATAAACTAGAACGGTACGTTCTCCTCTATACTTCGTTTATCAAATGGTTGGCTTAGTCGCAGTACGGTAGTTACCCGATCGAAAAGATTAGACTTCGAGCCGCGCAAGAAAATTTGATTTTTCAATGATTGCAAATATTTCTTTCGCTGTCTGTTATAAGTTAAATTCCAAGTGACTTTCTTATTTTTAATTTACAACATTTCGTTCCTTTAGAACAGAAAAATACCAGTCCATGAAAATTTCCATAATAAATTCTTGTTAGTTCCAAATTTCTCCAACAGATAGAATCAGAGGTCCAAAAATGCGTAGGGATATTTTAATAAGTTTTTGTTTATCTTTAATTTTAAGTATGTATATGTTTGTTGGGTTTAAGCCTGCAACCAAAAATTAAAGCAGTTATTTACAACCAATTTAACTGCAATTTCGTATTGTACTTAACTTTATGGTGGTGGAAGATAATTATAAAAAATCACTGATCTGATTTTAAGATGACGAGCTATTTAATGATGAACATCCCGTTTACAACATTTTACAGAATCAATCCTTTCACAATAAAAGCTGATAAAAAAACCGGCCAAGTGCAATTCGGACTCGCGCACGAAGGTTTCCGTACCGTTGATGCATGGGAGCCCCAATTTAATATTAATTTTATATTCATTTAATTATTTATTTTTTAAGGATATAACTACATATTCTATGATTATTTAAAACAAGCAAAATTATCACGTTTGTTATATGGGAGCCCCCTTAAATATTTATTTTATTCTATTTTTTAGTATTTCCTGTTATAGCGGCAACAGAAATACATCATCTGTGAAAATTTCAGCTGTCTAACTATCACGGTTCAGAGAGAGATACAGCCTGGTGATAGACGGACGAACAGACAGACAGCTAGACAGACAAACGGACAGAGGAGCGATATTAATAGGGTCCCGTTTTTACCCTTTGGGTACGAAACCCTAAAAAGGAATGAAAAAAATAGTGCAAGAAGAAACAAATAATTCCGCAAAACAGTCACAATAAAGACAAAAAAATGGGGTGGGCGAAAGATAAGTACAGATGTAGAATCCAGACGTACGAAAACCATATTTGGAAGGTAAAGCCGAAGCATAGAAAGCGGAGTATGGGAGTGCAGCACTCTGCGAGAGAAACAAAAACAAAAGCCAAATGAAAAAGGAGCTGGGGGGTTGTCCGGACAAAACAAGCCAGAAAATTGAAACGTATGAAAACCAAAAGTTTTATAAGTTTAAAGCTCACTCACCCGGATTACCTATTAATGACCTGGCATTTTATATTTCTATTCCCTGAATTTTAAGTCGCAGGCCTATTGACATTTTCGAACACTCAAACACGCCTGATATATTGATCAATATATGGTACGAAAATTATTTTTATAAAATGTCCAATGTTGCGATTCCGTTAATAACCAGTCTAGTAGACTTTCAGATATGACGAAACTGTTACATTTATTTGTGCCTTAGTGAAATTATATTTATTTTCTTTGAGGACCTACTCAAATTTTACTCGATAGTGCAACGCAGCTCTTCAGCTACACGTTCCACTATCGAGAGCTAAACGCCTCACAGATGTTGTATTGAAATCCGGTTTTGATTTTGTCATATTAATTAGATGAAATTCTACTCGTACATTTAGGGATTGGAAGGAAAAATCTATTTCAACTATTCCTGCAACAGTAATAAAAAAAGGGGTTTAACGTTGTACGGTAGTTTATTTGTTTGGACAGAAATGAATGTTAAATATTAGTACAAGAAAGTAAGGATATTGTATTGTTATGTATTGTGTTAATTGTGTTAATTGTATGTTAATTTGAAATAAGTTGTGGTGAGTAAAATAAAAAGAGTGCTTTTGAAGTCATCTAAACAATAGCACTATGACAACATGCTTATCGAAATCAGTCTAATAGTTGCTAGCTCACGAAATTATCAGGAAAATTAAATAATCGCGAGGTCCACGTTCGCAGCGAACTACTAGTTATTTCCAATTGCTTCACGCATTCTTGGAATGTATCTGTTTTCTTTTACATTGGGCAAACAAAGAGAAGCGTCGGTACCCGAATTAAAGAACATATTGCTGACATAAAGAATAGATGCTCCACCAAGTCTGCAGTCTGTGAACATGTCTTAGACAAACCTAACCACTACATGTGTTTTGATAATCCTTAAGTACTTGCAAAAGACACTGCTGCCCATCGAAAGCATACAAAGCCGGGGAAATATAGGATTTTGGATCTGGAAAAGGCATTAAGGTTTAGTGATAGCAGCTCGGGATACCGGGAGCTCGTACCAGATACTATACCTGCAACCGAAAAACAGGTAGTTGAGGATGACATCCCTAACCTTAAAGATAAAGAGATTAAGTATCAATATGTATTTATTGCGTTTGTATGTACTGCAAAATTAATTTTAACTGTATGTAGAGCTGCCAATTAACTGTTAGTACAATAGGCTAGTTTCCTGGGTCAAAATAATAACATTACAATTAGTCCGTCAGTTAGATAATCAAAAAATATTGGACACGTATTTTTTCTTTTGTCAATTAAACAATAAATGGAAAAGATAAAGCGCGTCAAAGTTCAGGAGTGGGGGCTCGTGACGTCATAGTTTGCTAAAAAGTGTAGCAAACTATGACGTCACACGGAATTTTAAAGGGCTATATCTTTATCATTTTTTATTAAATCGATAAAAGAAAAAATACCTATCCAATATTTTTTGATTATCTAACTGACGGACTAATTATATTTTTTTAGGAAACTAGCCTATTGTTTCCCAGAAACATCTCCATTGGTAGAACTCGATTTCTTAGAATAAACACGGCTAGAAATGTTACACGGCGGGAAAGTTTATTGTTCTTAAATTTTCTTCGGAATCGTTCTACGGAATGTACGCTTTTCTCGGAATTATATACAAGTATCCAACGTTCCATGCTGGTCTGGGAGAAAAGAAAAAACGTGGCATGTACCAGCTGCTTCTCTTCCCGCGCAGATCGTAAAAGCCGATCGAGGAATGGGTAAAATCTGAGGAGTTAAGTTAATAGGCGATGCGGCTAGCAACCCATCACTATTTTGGTTCCGTTTTCCACCTAATGCCCACCAACATGCTAAACGTGGCCTTCAGGTCTTACCTCCCCGTGGGTCTTACAGACCTATGCTCTGTCTACCCCGCAAGGGAAAAAGACGTGATACTATATATGTATGTATGTATGTATCAGCCGTGTGGTGTCGGCAGAGCAGAATAGCACCACCCCCCTTCTACCCGTGGGGGTCGTAAGAGGCGACCAAGGGACAAACCTGGCCCAAAAATTAATCAGGGTCTCTGAGAAGGAAAACTTCACGCTTAAACCCGGAATGGGGTCCCCGTAAGGCATGTGGGCCCTTAACATGCAGCAGACTCCTGCAGCCGATCTGGTTCCGCACGTATCGACTCGTCGTTCCTGTGGGTCTTGCCAGGGAGGCCGAGAGGGTGGCGCAGAGCTTAGGCAACTCTGTGTTTCCTTAATTGTGTCCTAGGCGACACAGTGTCTGTGAAGAGGTTACTTCGCCCACGTCAGCTCTGCTGCGTGGAAAACAACACGGGGAGTGGCAGCTACCAGTTATAAGTCTGCGCGAATAGACGTAAGCGCAGGCGCTAGGGGTCGCTCTCGTCAGTGGGAGGGTCCATCGAAGGCCCACTGATCGGTTACCGCCCGCTTCAAGCTGGGCAGCCCCCGGCCAGTTAGGTACCGATCCGTCTCGGTGTTGGTTTGTTCCTTTAGGGTGTAGGGAACACCAGACTATATCTGGACAACCGGCGCCGTTACCTAGCACACCTGCGGCCAAAAATAAAAAGAGAAAACACCAACATAACACATCTATGCGCATTGCGACATGGAATGTCCGTACTATGAGGACAGGCCTCCCGGACATCTGCGGAGGCTTACAGAACGCACAAGACCCGCGAAAAACCGCAGTAATAGACTTTGAGCTCTGTAGGTTGAATATCTCAATATGTGCATTGCAGGAAACGAGATTGCCGGACGAGGGATCCCTTAGGGAAAACAATTACACGCTTTTCTGGAAAGGTAAAGACACTGAAGCCGTCCGTGAGCATGGCGTTGGCTTTGCGGTAAGAAACGACCTCCTGGCATCCATAGAAACACCATACGGTGTGTCGGAACGGGTCATGTTGTTGCGCATATATACCAAGTGCGGTTACGCCACAATCATCTCCGCCTACGCGCCAACATTGGCGGCAACCGATGAAGCCAAGAGCCGGTTCTACGATCAACTTGAATCTGTAATACAGAGGGTACAACCCAGTGACCGTTTATACATCCTAGGAGATTTTAATGCTCGCGTTGGTCAGAATTACAGTGCTTGGCCAGAATGCATTGGCACACATGGTATCGGTAAGCTCAACGAAAATGGGCAGCGCTTGCTTGAATTCTGTTCAAGACACTCACTCTGCGTTACCAATACCTACTTCAAGGGCAACACATCAAGTAGGGTTTCCTGGAGACATCCTCGCTCTGGTCATTGGCATCAACTCGACCTTATACTAACCAGAAAGAAAAACCTTGGCGAAACGCTCCACACACGTACCTTTCACAGCGCCGAATGCGACACCGACCACTCCCTCGTTGTGGCGCGTATTGCCGTCGTACAAAAAAAGATCCACTCATCCAGGCCCTCCGGTAGAAGACGACTTGCTTTTCAAAAAACCAGAGATGATGAGATGGTCAAAAAATTTGAGACGTTGGTTTGCCGCGAAACCGCATCTTGGGATGTGTTTGCGTCCGCGGACGAAGAATGGAATAAAGTCAAACAACTCCTAACAACAACAGCCTGTGAAGCATTTGGACATCAGGATACTAAGTCACAGGATTGGTTTACTGATAACATTGAGCAACTTCAACCTCTGCTGAACTCCAAGCGTCAAGCTGCCCTAAATTATCGTCAGAGTCCCTGTCCAAAATCGCGCGAAGAGCTAAGAATTGCAAAAGCAGACTTGCAACGTAGCACACGATACTTTGTTAACGCTTACTGGAATGACCTCTGTAACAGCATTCAGTCTTGCGCAGACACGGGTAACTTTGGCGGAGTCTACTCGGGAATTAAAACTGCCTTAGGGCCAGTAATAAAGAAGACAGCTCCTCTAAAAGAAGCTGATGGTACTGTTATAACAGATAGTCAGAGGCAAATGGCAAGATGGGTGGAACATTACACCGGTCTGTATTCACAACCAGTTGACATTCAACCGGAGGCTGCGTATAACATGCCGAAACTGGCCAATTGGGAGGAATTAGACGATCCGCCTACAGTAGAGGAGCTACTTAAGGCTGTCAAGCAGCTAAAACACGGCAAAAGCCCCGGCAGCGATGGCACCCATGCCGAAGTTATAAGACTTAAGTGTATGTCACCTGTTCTGCACAGTCTTTTGTGGAAATGCTGGGAGGAAGGATACATACCGCAAGATATGCGCGACGCGAATATTATAACTTTATACAAAGGTAAAGGCGACCGCGGCGATTGTAACTGCTACCGTGGGATATCCTTACTGAGCATAGTAGGAAAGCTTTTTGGACGAGTGATCTTAGGACGAATCCAAAAGCTTGCCAATCGCGTGTATCCGGAATCACAGTGCGGTTTTCGTGCCCAGCGTTCCACAATCGATATGGTGTTTACACTCCGGCAATTACAGGAAAAATGTAGAGAGCAGAACATACCTCTGTTTATGGCGTTCGTTGACCTAAATATGGCCTTCGACACGGTCAGTAGAGAGGGCCTCTATACCGCACTTGAGAGCATTGGGTGTCCATCAAAACTACTGAGCCTGACGAAATGCTTCCATGAAGATATGAAGGGTACTGTCGTATTCAACGGAAATTCATCCGAGCCGTTCGAGATGCGTAGAGGTGTGCGACAAGGTTGCGTGTTGGCCCCTACCCTGTTTGGTATTTTCTTTTCACTGCTATTAAGAGAAGCGTTCGGCAATGACCAGCAGGGTATCCATCTATATACGAGGGCTGATGGGAAGCTCTATAACATTATTAAGCTTCTCAAGTTCAAGCGTAATCGCGAGAACATTTTCGTGGACAGCCTCTTATTTGCTGACGACGCAGCTTTTGTAGCTAACTCAGCTCTCGAGCTGCAGATCATGATGGACAAGTTTTCGCGGGCATGTAGACTGTTCTCGATGTCAATAAATGCCAAAAAAACCGTTGTGATGGCGCAAGGAAGCACGGAAACACCGACAATTATGTTGGATGGTGCGCCCCTGGTAATCGTGAACAAGTTTGCATACCTAGGGTCTACTGTGTCGAACAATCTCTCGCTTGATGCGGAGATCGATATTCGTATCGGCAAAGCGGCGACCATGTTCGGGCAGTTTAGAACGAAAGTATGGCAAAATAAACATCTCACCACGCGTACCAAGATGATCGTGTATCAGGCATGCATCTTGAGCATACTTTCGTATGGAGCTGAAACCTGGACGTCGTACGCAAAACAGGAACGTCGACTGAATGCTTTTCATATGCGCTGTCTTCGCAACATTTTGGGGATATCTTGGAAGGACAGAGTGACCAACGAGCGGGTTCTTGAGATTGCGCAGCTGCCTAGCTTTACAGCGTTACTTAAGCAGAAACGGTTTTGTTGGCTAGGGCATGTGCATCGTATGGAGCCCGCGCGCCTGCCTCGGAAAGTTCTGCTTGGTGCTGTAGCAAACGCAAAGCGTAACGTTGGTAGGCCTATGCTGCGGTTCAAGGATTGCGTAAAGCGAGACATGCACGCCTTTGGTATTAACCATCTCGACTGGGAAGTAGTTGCCGGGAACCGTAACAAGTGGCGTAAAGGTGTGGTGGAGGGACGCAAAGCACATGACCAAGTCTGGTTTCAGACACTAGCGGCGAAAAGAACGCGACAACATCAAGCTTCTTCCGTCGTTAGCAATAATACGTTTACCTGCAGAGTATGCGGTAGAATCTGCCGCTCACGAATCGGCTTATTCAGCCACGAAAAGAGCTGCAACCCAGGGACTGACACTGACACTGTCTAAATCGTCTGTAATAGACGGACTAAGGCCATTGAATGTATGTATGTATCCAACGTGATGACCTTTGAACTATACTGAAATCCTGTAATCAAAATCCCTAATGGAATACACAATTGCAAGAAAAAAAGGTAAAAAACGAAAGGTAATGAAGTTCTTTCTTAAAAAGATAAATCACACAGGTTGAGCTAGCCCCAAAGTAAGTTCTCCGTGCACACAGCCTCCGTGGTCCAGTGGTTAAGGCGTTTGCCTGTTGACCCGGGGGTCCTGGGTTCGATTCCCACCGGAAGGATACTTTGTTTAGTTGTTTCCAGTTTGGTTAGGACATTGCAGGCGTGAATCACCTGATTGTCTGATAATAAAGATGATTCCGTGCTTCGGAAAGCACGTTAAGCCGGTGGTCCCGGCTGCCATCTGGTAGTCGTTAAAGGAACCACGTCAGAGGCCGAGAGGCGGTTCCGAAGAACTCTGACACCAGGGTGTGCATGGTCGATTGACCGTGACACCTACTCGAAATGAAATGATGAAGTAAGTTCGAGACTAGTGGTATTGGAATAGTACTCACTCGGATGAATAGGGTAGCAAGTAGCAACTCGAGATTACGAGCGGGTGTAGGTACTTCTTCTATCGAGTCGAAAAACGGCTATACATACATTTTAAATAAGTTTTGACCAGTGTTTTGCTACCATGATTGCCCGTTCATTTGCCTCATTCAGATCCTGCTGGGAGCTAGAAGCTGGAGTTTCTAGACACGAAAAACGGCTATACATACATTTTAAATAAGTTTTGACCAGTGTTTTGCTACCATGATTGCCCGTTCATTTGCCTCATTCAGATCCTGCTGGGAGCTAGAAGCTGGAGTTTCTAGACACGAAAAACGGCTATACATACATTTTAAATAAGTTTTGACCAGTGTTTTGCTACCATGATTGCCCGTTCATTTGCCTCATTCAGATCCTGCTGGGAGCTAGAAGCTGGAGTTTCTAGGCACACCAAGAGGTGACCAATAGATTGAATAGCAACGCATTCGCATCAGTACCTACCGCGTAGGTACTATACATGCAACCACAGGACAAGCAGTTGAGAATGACATCTGACCTACCACCAAAATATATTATATATATATATGAAGAAGGTCATCCACAATTGGCTCCTGACTCTGTCATACGACGAAATTGAAAATATTCTTATAGGCCTTCGTTAAAATCTCTCTTTCATCTAAGGACAACAGATCTCAAATACCATAAATAGACATACATTTATAAAAAAAAAAACAAATATATACGGACAAATCACACAGATTGAGCTAGCCCCAAGGTAAGTTCGAGACTTGTGTTATGGGATACGAACTCAACGATACTATATTTTATAACAAATACATATATAAGATAAACATCCAAGACCCAGGCCAATTTGAAAAAGATCATTTTCCATCTTGACCTGGCCGGGGATCGAACCCAGGCACTCCGTGTCGCAGGCTGGCATGTTGACCGCTGCGCCACGAAGCTAGTCAAAAGTCAAGCTAGTTATACTACACATATACTTAATATACCACCCAGACACACGTTCAAAAATTAAACAAATTCTCCCATAACTGTGCGTATCACATACTATCTATCTATTAAAAATAAGGGCATAATGTAAACATGTTACCTCACTGTACAAATGTTGAATGTGTAAACCTCACACCAGTATTATTACCTGCAGGACAGGCCTGGCCTAGTGCAGGAATCATCACAACACCATACAAATGAAACACTGATACAATGTTAATATGTATTCACTGACAATACAATGTCACTGATACACTCTTCCATGCTGCCGGCCTATTTGCTCACTCAGTGTCCAACATTTTGATAGTCACTTTAAAATACATTGCGGGTTTCGTATAATTGACTATTTTCATTTAAGATATATAAAACGTAATGTATTTTGAAATGACTATCAAAACGTTGTACACTAAGTTAGCAAATAGGCCGGCTGGTCTGGGAGAAAAGAAAAAACGTAGTAGAATGTACCAGCTGCTTCTCTTCCCGCGCAGATCGTAAAAGCCGATCAAGGGAATGGGTATTATCTGAGGAATCATGCAATAGGCGATGCGGCTAGCAACCCATGACTATTTTGATTCCGCTTTCCACCTAATGCCCACGAACATGCTAAACGTGGCCTTCAGATCTTATAGACCTAGGCTCTGTCTACCCCGTAAGGGAAAAAGACGTGATACTATGTATGTATGTGTGTATGTAATACAATGTAAAATATGTCAACTGTAAGTATAATAATGTGCGTTGTGTTAACGTTCTTGATTAAACTATTTATTTTTATAATCTTAACTTTCATATCATAACAAGCAATAATTATCCCATTCACAAGATTAATGAAAACCAAAACTTATCGCAGCCACCAAACTCAATAACACCTACAATTGCCTCTATTACGACTGCAAAAGAAAATTTGTAAGACAATAACGCTAAGAATTATAATGTGTTATGTTTATTTATGAGATGATAAAAACGACAACAAACAAGGTGTGTTTGTCTGTGTGTCTGCCGTCGCTCGCGGCGTTATCTCGCTGTAAATTTTATGGGCCCTAAAACATCTTGAATTAATTGGCCGAGAGAATCGGATAACGGTGAGCCGAGGGCCAATTTCTACATTTATTATTCGCTACACATAGTACTTTCCACGGTACGGTGTGTCAGATAAACATACATTAGTGTATGTATCAATATCAATACTGACGTACGGAACTGATTGCTGGGTGCACTGGGTAACTAAGAAAAACGAGGACCGCCTACTGGTAGAGCTGTTTTCGAATATAACCAAATTTGATGACGACCTTCGCACAACAGACAAATAAGTTATGTATACAGGGCAAAAGTAATAAAGATGGTACAAAGGCGGACTTATCGCTTTAGCGATCTCTTCCAGTCTACCTTAGGGTAGATGGACAGAGTACATATGATTGGCGTTGGCGCAGAACAGATACAAATGAAATCAGGAGGACGTAATAATTAAAGATATATACGAATAAATAAAAACACATACATATAAAATAAATATATTATTATAACAAATATTTAAATAAATATATTTTTAACAGCGAAGAAATTTAAGAAAGTGTGGAGAGATAGTAGGACCTTACGAGATGTTTGAAGTTGGTGACAGTTTGAGCTTTCCGAATATCGAGGGGGAGGGCGTTCCATAAGCGCACCGCTTGAACAGAAAAGGACTTAGAGAAGTACTTAGAGTTGTGAGCAGGAGTTCTTAACCTGAGAGAAACAGTACTACGCAAACCACGACCTTCAACATCACTAAAACTAAAACGATCTCATAAAAAAGGAGGAGAATGAGGATTAAACAAAATAGTATAAAGAAGAGTAACAATACGCATGTTGCGACGAAGTCGTATAGGGACCCACTTGAGTTGAGAACGGAAAATAGATATATGATCAAATATATATAATATAGTTGTCAGTCAGACTTTTCTTTTTAATGTTTTTTCCAACTTTTTACCCCGCTGTGCCAGAATACGGCTCAATCATGAGCTATATCAAATGTATGATGAACCCAACGTCATCAAAGGCATCAAAATTGGATGGCTGCGTTGGACAGGATATTTAGTGAGAATAGACGAGAACAGAGTGCCCAAACGTCTCAGGAAAAATCGGCCAGAGTCGTAGAAAGCCAAGGCAGACCAAAGATCATCATCATCATTTCGAGTAGGTGTCACGGTCAATCGACCATGCACACCCTGGTATCAGAGGCCTCTGACGTGGTTTCTTTAACGACTACCAGATGGCAGGCGGGACCAACGGCCAAGAGGTGGTTCCAAAGAACTCTGATACCAGGGTGTGCATGGTCGATTGACCGTGTCACCTACACGAAATCATGATAAAATTAAATCTCCTATACAACAAACATAATTTTTTTGCCGTTTTTAAAGATAATGGTCTACGGAACCCTTCGTGCGCGATTCCGACTCACACTTGGCCAGTTTTTATTTTAGGTATTTGTCTGCGGTTCTGGTCCTCACAGCTGAGGATATAACGTGAAAACACTCAGATGAGAGAGAGTAACATTCAAAACAGTAACAGGTGTGTCTGAAATTGAAACTGCATTGGGATCGGCGGCATGTCACCGCTTCGTTATCTAAATATAGCGGACGAAAATAGGCCGATGAAAACATTAGTCCAGTTAGCGAGGAGCCAAGCGGACTGACTCTTATCAAAGAAAATATAATACGTACGTAGTATTTTTTTCATCTGTGATAATACTAAGCTTTTTTTATTAATTTCATGTTACATATGGAACAACACTTACTCTTCAATGCTGGTCTGGGAGAAAAGAAAAAACGTAGAATGTACCAGCTGTTCCTCTTCCTGCGCAGATCGTATAAGCCGATCGAGGGAACGGGCAAATTACTCTTCAATGCTGGTCTGGGAGAAAAGAAAAAACGTAGAATGTACCAGCTGTTCCTTTTCCCGCGCAGATCGTATAAGCCGATCGAGGGAACGGGCAAAATTCTAAGGAAGGCGATGCGGCTGGCAACCCATCACTATTTTGATTCCGTGTTGCAGTTAATGCCCACCAACATGCTAAATGTGGCTTTCGGGTCTTATAGACCCAGGCTCTGTATACCCCGCAAGGGAAAAAACGTGATAGTATGTATGTAAATGGTAAATAGTAGATTGTGACACAAGGGTCATAACACTTTTGGTGAGGGCAATATTTTGATACCCTAAGTGGAACGAAGGAGATGCTAGACTCCTTCGTTCCACTCTGTAGACTCCTGAGTGAAACGAGGGATTCAGAGTATGTTGTCCGAAGTAAAAGTATTATGTTAGTCCCGAGATGACACATTTTGCTTTTCATCTCCCTCTATGAGAAAAACAATATTTGTGTTTTTGACAGCTCCGTGGCGCAGTGGTTAACACGCCAGCCTGCGACACGAAGTGCCCGGATTCGATCCCCGGCCAGGTCAAGATGGAAAATAATCTTTTTCAGATTGGCCTGGGTCTTGGATGTTTATCTATATATGTATTTGTTATAAAATATAGTATCGTTGAGTTAGTATCCCATAACACAAGTCTCGTACTTACCTTGGGGCTAGCTCAATCTGTGTGATTGGTCCGTATATATATTTATATCATTCCCACGGAACTAAAAAAGTTTGAATTGTAAATAAAATTAAAAACTCTTTTTGCCCCTCGGGAATAAAAACGTATTTTAGACCCTGTATACAGGCCACCGCGCTTTATTCTTTTAATAGATGAGATGAAAAATATATAATACCATTCATAATTTTTTGCCGAATGTTGGTGCATCATTAAGATCGATGTAAAAATCCCTAAGGACCCAAATTTTTTTATCCTATTTCTGAAATAAATAGCGTAGTCGAAAAATAAAATTAAAAAATACAATACACTTACACTGACCTGATTTTGCACCTGACCCTGGACATATTTGATATGAAATTAAATTTCCTCTTATATCAATTATTTCAAACCAAAATCGATCCAAATTTTGACATTAGAACACTTTTGTATGAATTATATATGTATATATAATTATATATGAAAATTATATATATATCCACCTCCTCCTTCCCGACCCAACTTCTTTACGATCTCTTTCCGTATTTGGCGATCTTTGGCCTGTTGTAGAGCATCAGAGATCTTGGTGTTAACGTGGTCTTTCACTTGGTCTGTCCATCGTATAGATGTTTTTTTGTGTATGTTGGAGAAAATAAACAAATTTTTACTTTTTTATCGTATCAGACTGCGGCCCCTGGATCTCTTCCCTTCCATCTTTCCGGTGACCACAAGTTTTTCAAGATTGTCGGCAGGTTTTCTTGCAATATGTCCGAATAATTTAATTAATTTTCATACAAATATATATAATATGTTGTATAAAGACAAGTACAAGGTACTGAGACGGTGACTAATCACCACGCTGAAAAGATTCATAGATATAGAATGCCAATTAGAAGTGAAAGCATTATAGAAGTTTATCATAGCAGCACGCGGAATCATAGCACATGTCTCAATTAGGGCACATTTGTAACAGGAACCACGCAACTTGACTATCTTAATGGCCACTAGACTATACTCCCTATGTCAAGTGTTGTCAAACTATACAGAAATCCTAGGACGCTGACTAGTCAACTACTTGTGTTGTGACTTGGCTTGTCACAGTTATAGGACAAGTACAGGATAACAATAGTAATCTTATTTGAAATATTCATTTATATAAATATTGGTTACAGTAAATCTCTGGGTTCCACACTAGGATTCCCTATGTCGTGGATATACAGTCTCTTTCAACTATACATGCTAATAGAAATGATGTGCAGTATTATGCAGTGTAGGGCAGTATTGTGTAGTGTAGTGTAGTGTAATGTAGCGTAGTGTAGTGTTATGTAATATTGTGTAGTGTAGTGAAGTGTAGGATCAAAGGCTATTTTCAGGGTGATTAACAATATTTTAAAAATATACATATAAAGAATAGCATTAATTATATTAATAGGAAATAATAAATTTAATCTGAATTATAAATGAACTAGCTTTCGCCCGCAGTTTCGCTCGCGTGAATGTATATATAAATATATACGGACAAATCACACAGATTAAGCTAGCCCCAAAGTAAATTCGAGACTTGTGTTATGGGATACTAACTCAACGATACTTTATTTTATAATAAATACATATATAGATAAACATCCAAGACTCAGGCCAATCTGAAAAAGATCGTTTTCCATCTTGACCTGACCGGAGATCGAACCTGGGGCCCTCGTGTCGCAGGCTGGCGTGTTAACCATCGCGCCACGGACTACGGAGTTCGCCTCTGTCGTAGGCCAACCGTTTAATTGGGCCGATCGCGATAATCCTGGTCAGATGTGCCGTCACATTTGGATTTGGCCAATTATTTCGTGATGTAAAGTTAGGCAGATCGACGAGAGCAGCCTATTTGTCGATTTTCCCATTGAGTTACTTGGCCGTATCAGGGTATGCCTGGGCGCATCGTGATTTAGTTCCACTTTCCGACGCTTTGGCGCTGTTGTATTCTGTCATTTCATGTGGCAGTCAGCTGTGTTAACGCGCAGAAAAAAAATACGGCGATTCAAGAAACTGAAAACATTGGCAATTATTGTGATAAGAGTGAGTTGGTGGATGAAAACTGTTGATCACGATGTTGATCACCCTACAGAATCGATTTGGCCAAGTATGGACAAATCGTCAGATGTTATGCTTATACCCGGGCATCATTATTCTTCCCTCCTCCTCCTTCCCTCCTCCTCCAACCTTAAACCCTCATTTGAATCCTTTAGGAGGAGAATTTCTAAAAATCCTAGCCAAAAGGGGTTCAGCTGTGTGTTAATCGATCATTCAGGGCATTAAGTTTCTTCTTTTTATAGATAAAAGCTGCTAGTGACATGTAGATAATGAAATTTCCCTGTTAAATTAATAGGAGGGAACAAAGGGTATTCAATAGAACATGTTAAGCATCTTGTGACGTCATCCGTTAATGGATTGGATGGAAATCTACATATGGTTTCAGCAGGACTATGAAGTCGGCGACACTCAGAGTCGTTCTTAAAGGTTGCATGCAAAGGAAGAAAACTATTAAAAAATATGACTTCCTGATTTAACTGAGCCACATCAACGTGTGGCCGGATCTTTTATTTTCACTACAAGTTTGAGAATCTCTGTCCTAGACGAACATATCGAACTCATATCTACATGACTCTATTGCAGATTTCTCCATATCAAATATCAGGCTCGTGAGATTAGGACACGGATGCGAGCTCTGTGGCGTAGTTGTTAACACGACAGTCTGCGACACGAGGTTGCCCGGGTTCGATCCCCAGTCAGGTCATGACGGAAAGCGATCTTTTTCTGATTGACCTGGGTCTTGAATGTTTATCTTAGTATCTTTTATAAAATATAGTATCGTTGAGTTAGTATCCTACGACACAAGTCCACAACTTACTGTGGGACTAGCTCAATTTGAGTGATATGTTCTTAATATATTTATTGTAAACTTAAAATAATATTTATTGTACAAAAATAATAATCACTTAAAACAAAAATTTTACACACTGATCAACATTTCGAATAGGTGACACGGTCAATCAACCATGCACGCACACCCTGGTGTCAGAGTTCTTCGGAACCGCCTTTCGGCCTCTGACATGGTTCCTTTAACGACTACCAGCTGGCAGCCGGGACCAACGGCTTACGTACGTTCCTTCCGAAACACGGAATCATCACACTGATATAACTGAGCTACATCAACGTGTGGCCGGATCTTTTAATTTAGCTACAAGTTTGAGAATCTCTGTCCTAGACGAACATATCAAACTCATATCTACATAACTCTATTGAAGAGTCCTCCATATTAAATGTCACAGGCTCGTGAGATTAGAACACGGATGCGAGTTCTGTGGCGTAGTGGTTAACACGACAGTTTGCGACACGAGGGTGCCCGGGTTCGATCCCCGGTCAGGTCATGACGGAAAACGATCTTTTTCTGATTGACCTGGGTCTTGAATGTTTATCTAAGTATCTTTTATAAAATATAGTATCGTTGAGTTAGTATCCTACGACACAAGTCCACAACTTACTGTGGGACTAGCTCAATTTGAGTGATATGTTCTTAATATATTTATTGTAAATTTTAAATATTATTTATTGTACAAACATAATAATCACATAAAACAAAAATTTTACACACTGATCATCATTTCAAGTAGAGTTTCGAGTCCTGGGTCTGTTGGAAAAAATTAATTTAATTAACAAAAAAAAATCACATGGTACAAAAATACTACATACTGATTAAACTGAGCCACATATAAATCTGGCCGGATCTTTTAATCTCACTACAAGTTTGAGAATCTCTGTCCTAGACGAACATATCAAACTCATATCTACATAACTCTATTGAAGAGTCCTCCATATCAAATGTCACAGCTCGAGAGATTAGAACAAAGCAGTTAATAATAGATACGTATTCTAAACATTTAATTAACACGCGCTGGGGTCGCACCCCTCTGCGCTCGCGAGAATTCGATTTGGAAAACTATGCAGGGGTTGAAAACTTAGCCAATGGGTAAAAAATACTTGTGCTTTATTGAATTTTGGTACCGGAAAAGTCTTGGATGTTTATCTATGTATTTGTTATAAATATAATATTGTTGAGTTAGTACAGTCAGCAACAGAAATACCTTGCCAGGCCTTGTATCTATATCTTGAATTTTCTCTTAAACTATAAAAAATATAAACGTGAAAATTTATATTAAGAAAGGCTTCATTAAAATCTTTGTGTATATAATTTTTTATGTTATTATTATTTATAGTTTAAGAGAAAATTCAAGATATAGATACAGGGCCTGGCAAGGTATCTCTGTCGCTGACTGTACCGCATAACACAAATCAGTCTGTGTGATTTGTCCATAGGTATACACGGTGAAATCTTGACCGTTTTGGACCGTTAAAGTAAAGCCTTCAAAGGGGTGATTCGGCGACATGAACAACTTTTCCTATGGGGCAAATGCTAGAAACTCAAAAAAAAAGACAAATATAAATCGCCAGCCCGCTCAACTTGTATAAGAACGTCAAATTTTTTGAGTCTTCTGATTTCGTTCAGTTAATCCTTTGACAGCGATCGTCGGATAAATCCGACATACATTTTGTATAAAAATGTTTGTCGAATTTATCCGAACTACGCGGTCAAAGGGTTAAGTCACTTCTGGTTGCGCTCGTCACGTTTTGATCAAAAATGTCGTCATTTTAATTTTTTTTTGTAAATAGTATGATGCGTAAATCAAGCTTACTCTTGTCCGTAAATACACGTAAAATTTCACTTTAGTTGAATTTTAAAACCCGAAATATTACTAAAAACGTAAGTATGAAAAATTCAATTTACTCGAAATTCTTTATAAAAAAAATGCTGATTTCATAGATAAAGAAAAGATTCAATATAATTACTAGCTACATGTGTCTGTTCGTGTGCGGCACCTGGGGCAAAGCCTTTATTCATCAGCTCAAAGCCGTGCTAATAGTTTTAGTTTAATTTGCTTTTGACGGCCGGAAATTGCACGGGTTCGCTTCCCGGTTCAGGACGAGTGTACTTCGATATATACACGTCTAAAGGTAAACTTTGTCATTCTGCGGCAGCGGAAAAGCGAACTTTATACAGCGTGATTTTGAACCCCCTAGCTATATTGAAATCTGGGAATCAGAATCCCTAATAGAATACAGAATTGTAAGAAAAAAAGTCCGCCCGCGTCAATTCGCTCCCTCGGAAATAGTACCTTTTCCCGGGATAAAAGGTTAGGTAGCCTATGTCCTTTTCCGCACTCCAGAGAACTTGTATGCAAAATTTCATGATGATCGGTTCAGTAGTTACGGCGTGAAAGCGTCACAAACAAACAAACTCACTTTCGCATTTATAATATTAGTAAGGATTAGCTGTTGCCCGCGGCTCCGCCCGCGTTTTTGTCGTTCCCTTGGGAACAGTAGAAATGATTAAAATTCCATACAAACCCCTCCCCCTCCTGCTTTTTCCCCTTAAGGGGGAATTTAATACAATTCACCTGCATAGATCTTTAGCCCTTAAGGATTTCGCCCATTTCACCTTCACAGATATTTTTTTATTGTAATGGGGAACTTCTTATTGTCATATATATAAGTAAATGAAAAAAATCCATACAAACTTTACCCCACCTATTTTACCCCTTCAAGGGGAAATTTCATCCATTTTAACTACACAGATCTTTTTAATTGTAAACATATATACTTATTTTTATACTTCTATGTCCAGAAATGTGAAAAGTTCCATACATTCCCCCCCCCCCCCTTATCCCTTAAGGGGGGAATTTTGTACATTTCACCTACACAGATCTTTTTTAATTGTAATCTCGTATATACTTATTTTCATACTTCTAAGTCTAGAAATGAAAAAAAATCCCCCCCCCCCCCCCCATTTACCCCTTCAAGGGAGAAAGTTGTCTGGTTCCATTAAATAGACCTTTTTTAATTTAAATTGCGAACTTGTGTACCTACTTTCAAACTTCTAAGTCCAGAAATGAGAAAATTCCATAAAACTTCACCCCCTTTGATTTTCTAAAAATGCTCATCATTGCAGCTCATGCTCATTTACATCATAAAAAGAATCCCTGTGCCAAATTTCAAGTTTCTGGGCACAGTAGTTTTGGCTGTGCTTTGGTCCGCGGCTCCGCCCGCGTATGTGTCGATTTCTCAGGAACAGTAGAATTACCTGGAATACATTAGTTCATGACTTTCAATGTTCAATTGAATAACTTCAAAAACTGAAAGTTTCATACTAACTTTGCATCCCCGTTCGTCAGTCATCCCTTAAGGGGGTATCCTTTAAGGGATGACTTTTGAGAAAAATATTTTACTCGTGTTTCATGCCTTTCAGTAAAGAACCTTCATGCTGAATTTCATTCGACTATCTTCAAAAAATGGCTAAGTTTCATGCTTACTTTGCACCCCTATTTTACCCCCTTAAGGGATGATTTTTGAGTAAAATATTTTACTCGTGTTCGAGTAGAACCTTCATGCCGAATTTCATTCTAATAACTTCAAAAAACGACAAAGTTTCATAGTAACTTCGCAACCCGTTTTACCCCCTTAGGAGATGAATTTCCAAAAATCCTTTCTTAGCGTTCCCCTACGTTATAAAAGAAACCCCTGTGCAAAATTTCAAGTTCCTAACCCTTATAGTTTAGGCCCTGCGTTGATATGTCAGTCAGTCAGTCAGCTTCTCCTTTTTTTTAGTATGGATTACTATGGATAGTATGGATAGGTATAATGCTGTCGTATAGTGATGACGATTGACTTTGGATTTTAATTTTCTTATGTCACTTATTATTTTCTTTTTTTTGCTATATGTTTGCAGGCAAACTCATGCCTTGAGCACATTCAAATGACGATAACTTTTTTTTTAATGAACTGATTTTGATGAAACAAACTTTAAATGTTTTGCTAAGTTAAAACAAAGCAATTGGTGAAAGTTTGAAGTAAATCAGTTCAGTATTTTCGGAGATAATCGTGATCATACATACAGACAGACAGACAGACAGACAAACAGACAGACAGACAAGAAATTCGAAATAAATTTTTTTGCTTTCTATTATTCTCTATCCATTTCAGTCAAAAATTCTAAATGTACAGACAAAATATTTTTACTGTTTTATTATATGTATAGATAGATAAGGATTGTTTATTTGACAAAAGAAAAAATACGTGTCCAATATTTTTTGATTATCTAACTGACGAACTAATTGTTATGTTATTATTACGACCCAGGAAACTAGCCTATTGTAGCCAATCAGTCGTGCTTTTTATTTTCGTGAAATAAAACTGCTTGTTGAATCTCCTAGGATATTTAAGCTATGCTATTCAAGGCTTCAACTTTGACTTCGCTTCCTTTTCAAATAATCGTATTTAAAAATTCACCCTGAAGATTATCAAAGACACTCCACACACCTGTAATAGATTTTCATATCGTCTAGACACGCACGCGGCGGCATGCCGCTCACGTCCCCCTAATGGACGGCTGCGACACAACCGCTCAGATATTCTGAAGAATATAGCTTTGAAGACGTGAGTGCAATAACTAACTATAAAGAGAACGGAACGCAATTGAAAAAGATGCGAGAATTGCATAGAAGGTTTTTTCTGTTTTGTATTAAAATATATAAATATATATACGGACAAATCACACAGATTGAGCTAGCCCCAAAGTAAGTTAGAGACTTGTGTTATGGGATACTAACTCAACGATACTATATTATATAACAAATACATATATAGATTTATTTATTAGATACACATCCATGACCCAGGCCAATCTGAAAAAGATCATTTTCCACGTTGACCTGGCCGGGGATCGAACCCGGGCACTCTCGTGTCGCAGACTAGCGTGTTGACCACAGCGCTACGGAGCTAGCATTAAGGAGCTAGAAAAATTTAAGGCGAATTGAAATGTCTAATTTAGAATTACTCTAGAGATAAAATGTAAATCTGAACGTTACATTTAGATTACACTAGCTGTTGCCCGCGACTTCGTCCGCAACAATTTCTGTTATTATGAATAATTAATTAGTATAGATGAATACATTTCAAAACATTTTTTATTGATGCTTTGCTCCTATTGGTCGCAGCGTGATGTTTTATAGCCTAAAGCCTTGCTCAATAAATAGACTATCCAACACAAAAATAATTTTCTAATTTGATTGAACCAGTAGTTCCTGAGACTACCGCGTTCAAACAAACAATCAAACTCTTCAGCTTTATAATATTAGTATAGAAGTATAGATTTAAAAATACGTTATTTTTGTTACTTTATGTTCATTTTGTTTTTCGTGAGTGTAAGTGGCTAACACTGGTGTCAGATTTTTCAAGCTGCCTAAATGCATCTGACTTTACGACTGCTATCAATGATGAAAGCCGGGACTAACTGCTTAACGTTCCGAAGCACGGAGCTCGAGACACTTTTATGCCACTTGTGGTCACCCATCCAAGTGGGGACGGCGCCTGGGGTAGCTTAACATGCGTAAGCGCAAATAATGCTCACGGCCATTGGGCTCCTTAAACCCAGTGTTTCTCGTGTGTCTCATCATCATCATCATCATCAGGTCGTTATTTTGTCTCCACTACAGGAGCACGACCCTCTCTGTACTACTAGAGCAAGTATGGCACTTGGCCAGAGCAGTCAGAGGACTTGGCCTACACTCTCCATGCTGGCCAGACGAGTTGGAGAAGTCTCACAGATATTTATAAGCTTTGTTTAGCTTGTATTCCCTAAGTTGCCCTCTACGACATCTACGGGAAGACTTGGAGTGGTCCTATTCTACTCTGCCGAATACTATACGGCAAAGACAGACACTCGTGTGTCTGTCTGGCTTGTATTAGATACATAAACAAGCATCATCATTCATCATCATCATTTCGAGTAGGTGTCAATCGACCATGCACACCCTAGTGTCAGAGTTCTTCGGAACCGCCTCTCGGCCTCTGACGTGGTTCCTTTAACGAGTACCAGATGGCAGCCAGGACCACCAGCTTAA
Organism: Elegia similella; assembly: GCA_947532085.1. NCBI lineage: Eukaryota > Metazoa > Arthropoda > Insecta > Lepidoptera > Pyralidae > Elegia > Elegia similella. Next base: position 4,156,809 of record OX383939.1, read on the forward strand.
CGTGCCTTCCGAAGCACGGAATCACCTTTATTATCAAACAATCAGGTGATTCAAGCCTGCAATGTCCTAACCAAACTGGAAACAACTAAACAAAGTATGCTTCCGGTGGAAATCGAACCCACGACCCCCGGGTCAACAGGCAAACGCCTTAACCACTGGACCACGGAGGCTGTTATAAACAAGCAAAGGCGGTACGTTAAAAGAATGCCTGGCTCTCGAGGCGCCGCTCTAATGAATTTATGGTCTGTCTTCAAAGATTTATGGAACACCAGCTAGGCCTGTAGTTAGTAGTTATGCGGTCAAGGAATGATGTATCTCAATTTAATTGGTAAAGTGCAATATAGACGAAAATTTATATCATTCGTTCAATAATAATAAATAAATAAATAATAATAAATAAATATATACGGACAAATCACACAGATTGAGCTAGCCCTAAGGTAAGTTCGAGACTTGTGTTATGGGATACTAACTCAGCGATACTATATTTTATAACAAATACACAGGCCAATCTGAAAAAAAGATCATTTTCCATCTTGACCTGACTGGGTATTGAACCCGGGCACTCTGTGTCGCAGGCAGGCGTGTTAACCACTGCGCCACGGAGCTGTCATAATTATCTGTAAAATGCCGACTTTAATCCAACTACTGAACCGAATCGCTTCCATCCAACGTAGAATGTGCCAGCTGCTTCTCTTCCCGCGCAGATTGTAAAAGCCGATCGAGGGAAAGGGTAAAATCTGAGGAATCGTGTTAATAGGCGATGCGGCTAGCAACCCATCACTATTTTGATTCCGTTTTCCACTTAATGCCCACCACCATGCTAAATGTGGCCTTCGGTTCTTATAGAAGTGGGCTCTGTCTACCCCGAAAGGGAAAAAGACGTGATACTATGTATGTACTGAACCGAATTTTGGTAAAAATTTAAATGAGACAAATACGCTTGTTTTCTAAAAAAATTGCATTTAAAATTATTAGTCCGGCTTATAGATAATCAAAATAATATATTAAGTACGTATTTGTTCTTTTTTTAATCAAACATAAGATGATAAAGATAAAGCGCATCAAAGTTCAGGAGTGGGGCTCAAGACGCAACAGGCCGGTAAAAAAAAAGTGTACCGGACAGTGACGTCACGCGGAACTTTAACGGGTTATATCTTTATCGAATTTTGTTTGATTGAAAAAATAAAAAATACGTATATGATATTTTTCGATAATCTATAAGACGGACTATTTTAAATGCATTTTTTTTTAAATTAGCCTATTGGTTAGCATATCTTTTGATTTTTGTTTTAAATCGGTTCATAAATGACGGATTTATGAAATAAGGAAAAAAATAACTTTTAGTACCTTTTAAGGTTCGGTGCACAAATGAAAAAAAATCGGAACTTATTACTGAGTCTCCGATGTCCACCCGTCCGTCAGCCTGTCACATGGCTATAACTATGAACTGTAATAGGTAGAGACTTAAAATTTTCGGAATTTGTGTATATATTTGTTGCCACTATAACATCAAATAATAAAAATTGAATTAAATTAAAATGCATAGATCTATACCATAAACTTGTTTTGAGCGTTTTTGTAGTTAAAATGTTGTATGGTGGTACAGACCCCTTCAGGTGAGCACTTTGCCGGTTTTATTAAAACGCGTGTTATGTTAAAATGTGTATTTTTAGTCATTCTTAGTCTGTCTACCCGTTTAATGTTCGTTTAGTTATCGTCTCGAAAAAACAACAACAAATTTGTTTCCATTTATTTTTCTTTTTCTCGGCAACAATTTTTACTGCCATTCGACCACAAAACGACATTGTTCGCCCGCATTTTTTTGAATTCTAGAATTGAATCGTCCCATTTTATTTTACGATGTTTGCCGAAGCATGCCGGTTGCAACACCAACGCCGGTCAGTGTGTCGCCGGCCTTACGTGATGGGATGTTATTGAATACCGTACGCTCGTCAAGGGTTGCCATTGGGCCCAGCTTCGCGTGTCTTCCGAAGCACCCGTCCCAGTGGGGACCATGGACCAGGTAGCTTAACATGCGTAATCGCTGATTCGCCATTGAGCACGTCACTTGCAAATATTATAGCCGGGTTGGCTATAATATCTGCCGGTCTGTGGCCAAGTTGTTATTGTTAATATTAGGCATTTCGCCCTATCAAAGTGTAAAAAGAGAGAGAAGTGTAGAAATATAAACCAATAGAATAGGCTAGTTTCCTGGGTCGTTATAATAACATAACTGGAGACGCAGCAGCGTGTTGCGTCTCTTAGCGGGTGCGGATACTAAAAGGACCCAAAAAATTCCCTTCGAAATTCAAGCAAATCTCTTAAACGTTCGTATCTGTTCAGGATATCCCGACCCCAAAGTGACTTACAAGTTCGCAGACCAGCCTCTCAGGAAACCAGGAAACCAGCATCAGCTTACGACAGCTGCAGTCGGCACGTCTTTCACCCTGGCCAATTTAGTCGGCCTTGCGGATTTTAAGCGGGCAAGCAAACTTCACAGCGTATGAAGTCACAAGCAGCAGAAGGACATAGCGTGTCACCTTCTGGAGATCAACCTCGCGCCACGGCGATACGGAGGACACTAGCTACCCCTCTGGCGGCGTGGGTCAGGCGCAGGCTTGTCAAACTTTTGAATCGGGGTTCCAGGACAGTTACGACATCTAGTGAGATTTTGCTTGAACTATTTGGCGCAACCATCATTCCCCGGCTTGAAAGAACCTACTTTCAAAACCCAACAAAAGAGGGAAGCGAAAAGAAAGAGAAAAAAAAAATAATCGAAATAAACTAGTAAACTAGTTGTGGGTTGCACATCGTCACAAACTCTACCTGAATCTATGAGTCAGTTACGACCCTGCGGAGCGGTATAATAGCGATAGAATAAACTAATCTAATGCAAGCGTGTGCAAGCTTATGAACTATGACCTAACCTAAGATAAGCATTAATTTAACTATTGCGTCGGTAAAGGACACAGCTGTACAACTGGGCGGTTGAGTATAACCCCGCCTTTAGTCTTTAACGAGGCGACTCTAGCTATTCCGTTTTTATCCGGAAAGAGTTCGGTAATGACACCTAGAGGCCACTGCAAGGGCATGACGTTATCCTGCATAGAGACAATTACCATGCCGACCTTTACAGGAAAGGCAGGAGTGTTCCACTTCTGTCTGGATTGTAAGGTGTGCAAGTATTCTTTACGCCACCGATTCCAGAAGGAATGTACTAATTTATCCATTAATTCATATCGCGTAACAAGGTGCAAACGTGTTTCGTCTACGTCGCGAGCGGGCAAAAACACGAGAGGTTTCGTATGCAAAAAATGCGCGGGGGTTAATGCGGTCGGTTCTGACGGATCAGAACTGAGTGGGTACAATGGTCTAGAATTCAACAAGGCTTCTACTTGTGTCAGGACAGTATTAAGCTCATCAAAGCACAGTATTTATTGACCAATAACCTTGAGTAAATGTGTCTTAACACTCTTAATTTCACTCTCCCAGCAGCCCCCGAAGTGAGGAGCTCTACAAGGAATGGTCTTTAGCGTAATTCTATGTTCAATGAGTTCCCTCTGCCATATAGATTTATATTTCTCAGTTAAAAACCGATAAAGTTCACGAAGGTAGGACCTTGCACCTATAAAATTTGTAGCGTTGTCGGTGTACAGAACTTCCACTGGGCCTCTGCGAGCCAAAAAACGCTTGAAAGCTGACAGAAAGCTCGCTGTGCTCAAGTCTGAAGCGACTTCAAGATGTAGAGCGCGAGTTGTCATGCAAGTGAATAGGCAAATATATGCCTTTCTGGTTTTTTGGCCTCTACCCCTCACCGAGGTGATGGTTAGAGGGCCTGCATAATCACAGCCACAGTGTGTGAACGCTTTAGGGGCGGTTTCCACGCGGAAATGTGGAAGTTCGGCCATGACAGGAAATGAAGGTTTCGGCTTGGCCCGAAAGCAAATATTACAGCGATAGGTAACTTGACGTGCAACACGTCTTGCGGACAAGATCCAATAGCGCTGCCTTAATACTGAGACAAGCAAGTTGGGGCCTGTATGAAAATTCGATATGTGATAATGGGAAACTAAAAGCTCTACTATGTGATCCTGACTGGGCAGGAGGATAGGATGACGAGCGTTAAATTCTAACTCAGAATTCGCGAGTCGACCTCCAACTAGAATAAATCCATTATGAAGAAATGGGCTCAGTCTCTGCACTTGTTTAGAACAAAGTTGTTTGCGAGACAAGTGTTGGATCTCAGATGCGAAATGAACCCCTTGTACCAGTTTCCATACGACAGTTTCGACGAAATCTAAATCAGACGCGGTAATAGGTCCTCTAGGGAGTCGTTTTGCGAATTTTAAACAAAACAAATTGTTTTTAAATATTTTTGCCAGGAAGAAAATCTAGCAGCTCTTGCGTATAATATATTCTCGGACGGAATAGTTCCGTTCGAGCTCACGTGTGAGAGCACAGGTAGAGCGACTGGCTTCATTTCGGGAAGCTCCTGTGACTCACTGGATGTGAAAGGCTTAATAGGCCATTCAGAGCGATGCGATGCCAGCCACGGCGGGCCAGTTAACCACAGAGGATGCTGGACTAACTGGGCCGGGGTAAGGCCGCGTGAAAGGCAGTCACTGGGATTTTCCAATCCTCGGACATGGAAAAAGTAATCTGCTGACAAATTGTCATGTATTTTAGCGATGCGGTTGGCCACAAACGTGTGCCAGCGGTGTGGTGCTGAATCCAACTCAACGCCACTGTTGAGTCGGAAAAAGCGATGACAGCCTCAATGGCATGTCGAGGAGCATAAAGTGAGTAAACTTTTTTAAGTAGAGTCGACAAGAGTAATGCAGCGCATAACTCGAGGCGGGCCAAGCTGACTACCCGTAGTGGGGACAGTTTGGACTTAGCACAGACCAGCGGCACGACCACAGTACCGTCAGGTCTAACAACGTGGGCGTAGACAACTCCACCGTAAGCCTTTTCGCTGGCGTCAGCGAATCCGACTAAAGATATCTTACAGCCGTCTACAACACCGACGTGACGCGGAAAATTTAATTGCGAAATGAGGGGCAACTCACTCTGAAATTGCTCCCATAAGCGGATAATTCGAGTTGGGGGAACATCGTCCCAATCGAGTTTGAGTAGCCAAAGCTCTTTAATTAGCAGCTTGGCGTATAAAATGATAGGTGCCACAAGGCCCATAACGTCAAAAAGACGTGCGACCGATGAAAGTCTGAAATTCAACAAAATGTTGATAAGGTCCGCCTGAAGGGCGGGATTGCGTGTAGGACCTCATTAAGCGACAAAACGTTGTCCGTTCGTGCGCTAGCGTCTAAAACCACACGTAATTTAGTGGTTGATTTATCCTCGCGAATCACAGGATGATGAGGAATATAGTAGGTAACGGATCGCTCACGAGCTTGTCCTACTTGTAACATGTCCTTTAGATCATGTTTTACTAACGATATATAGCCGTTATTTAAATATTCTCTAATTACTTCATCGTAAAGTAATTTTACATTTGCGTGCGATTTAAATTTTCGTTTAAGACTGTAAAATCGACGGCGTGCGATATCAAAGGAATTACCTAAAACGGGTATGACAGACTTGAACGGTAAAGCGGCGACATATTTACCGGACGGTGTACGAGTTGTGGTAGAACGATAAAATTTCTCGCAATATTCGTTATCTACACTCGAAGTGGAAGGCGGCGATACTTCTTCAATTTCCCAAAATTTGCGCAAGTCACAACAATCGATACACGATGTTGAAAGAAATGAAAGCGTGTCCGTGGGGGACTCTGAGATAGGAGCCTGACCCATAAGAATATAGCCTAATACGGTTTCCAAGGCGTCAGGACAACCTGGCTTATCAGTAACATGACCCGGACGCAGCAATTTAGCAAAAAGCGTGACACCAAGTAACACGTCTATGTTACCCGGCACTCCCCAAGCGTCATCAGCCAGTAACTCAGTGTCAATGTGGTGCAATTCACTCGTGTTAATACGGCACAAAGGAATTTGACCCGTTATTTCATCGAGCACCAGCGCGTTGATGCTGTACTTAGGTTGTGAGCGGAGACGCGAGCTAAAAGTGAAGTCGACGGAACCTCGTACAGGTTGAGAAGTTCCACCTATTCCTCGAACAATGCTTATGTCGTCTGCTCGCACACTCAAGCCGAGCATACGGATGCAGCGCGAAGTAATATAATTTTTCTGCGAACCTGGGTCAAGCAGACAACGTATTAGCACATTTTTCCCCTTTTTGTTCACTACTACCACCTTAGCAGTAGCGAGAATTTCTGTCGTGCAATTAGTGCCGTAAGCTGCAGAGTGCGTGCATAAGGCTACACGATCAGAAGTGACGAGCGAAGCGGGCGGCGGGTTCGAGGAAACGTTTGATGCGGCGGGCGCGGCGACGGTTTCATTAGAAGGACTGCGCGCGGCTGAAGTCACCGTCATCGGCGATGATGACGTTGTAAAATGCAACAGAGAATGGTGCTTAGCTTGACATTCCCTACATGTACCTTTCGAATGACATTTAGAAACTGTATGTCGATGGCTCAAACAATTAAGGCACATTTTTTTGTCCTTTATGAAATTATACCTAGCTTTAGGTTCTTAAAGGACTTAGGGTTCGGCGGGTAGCAGCATAATAAAAAGCAATCGAAATTTCAGCTCCTCTATTTAATTTATTTCTAAATTTGAATAAGTCATATATATTACTGAAATATATGATATATTGTAAAGTATAGTTTGCTCTACCTGTAAGCAGATATTCTCCTTTCCTTGATCCTGTACAGTGGAGAATTTACAAAATTCAATGGCACAGATGTTAGCACACTTTGACACCAAGATGGCGGATTTTCAAGTGGAGTTAGATAAGGTGGCACCAAAAACTGTCACTACACTCGCTGCAGAGTTCAACGCCTTCAAAGGTATGATGCACACCGCTTTGAACAACATCCAACAGGAAATCAATCTTCTGGCCAAGCAGCAGCAACAACAGGATAGGCGGCAAGATCAGCTGGAGATGCACACACGAAGAGCCATCATTCTTCTTCATGGAGTTGCAGAAAACGAAAAAGAGGTTGCATCATCGGTGGTCAGTGAGATTGCCTCAACAAAGCTGTGCATCGCAAATTATACTGAGGCCGACATATATAGGTGTCATCGGTTGGGCCGTTCCTCTCGTGACAAGCCCCGTCCCTTGCTCGTTGAATTTGTGAATTTGGCAGTGAAGTCCAAGTTTTGGCTGGCCAAAACGAAACTCAAGGGGACCGGGGTGACTATGTCTGAGTTTCTGACGAAGGTGCGTCATGATGCGTTCTTGCACGCGCGTCAACTGTTCGGGCTGAACAAGTCTTGGACGCGCGACGGATGCGTGTATGTCATCGGGCCTGATGGGGTGCAACATCGTGTCTACTGTTGTGCTGAGGTAGAAATACTCCGCGGCACGCAAGCATGCGAGGTTCCACGGCAACAAGTCTCGGTGAGTCAGGCCGGCACAACTGCCGGCGGAGACGGAGCAGACACCGTGAAGACTTCGCGTCCAAAACGAGGGAAAAAGTAGGCTTACATATTCATACTTGTTTTCTATTACGTAAGTTTTCTTTCTTTGCTTAACTACCTACTTAAAACTTGTTTTTAATTCGTATTGTTATTAATTGTTCGGACTTCGATGTCACTGTTATTCGTTTGTCACTGACATGTGTCAAACTCAAAATGACAGTATTTTTTTTTTTATTCTAATGTATGGCATCTTGTATTTCCCCGTTAATTTTTGTATTATATTAATTTAAATTCATTATTTTCTTCCACAATTCAAAGTTGTAATGTAACTGCATCTGCTGGCGGGTAGTTGTATGATAGGAATTTATTTGAATAACAATTATTTATTTATATCCACATATATTTATTAAGTTTATATATATATATATATATTATATTTGTACATCAAATATGAGTAGCACAAACAATGACAGTTTTAAATCTCTTCATAGTTCTGTTTCTGATGATAGCTTTTATTCTTTACCTCTCCCCATTAAATGAGACTATAAAATTTTTTTCTCCTACCCCCAAAAACTTTAACGTAGTTTATATAAATGCTCAGAGTATTCCGGCTCATTATCCTGATCTTTTATCAACTTTCGATAGTAAGCATATTGATGCCTTACTGGTAGCCGAATCCTGGTTTAAACCCTGTCTTCCCTCAACTTCTTACTCGTTACCTGGCTTCCAGCTCATTCGTAATGACCGCTCAGGCGGTCCTGGGGTTGTAGGTGGTGGAGTTGCCATCTACCTCCGTTCCCATATTCCTTACAAAGTTATCAGTATGTCTGAAATTACAAATCCTTCTCATGAAGCCGAGTATCTCTTTATTGAAATAACTCTTTCCCACTCCCGAGTTCTTCTAGGGATATTCTACAGTCCCTCATCCTCTATTAATTATTTTACTTCCCTTGAAAGTCTCTTAGAAGAGTTGACGCCTTCCTTCAGTCACACCATCATCATGGGTGATTTTAATACGTGCCTGCTTAAAGATGATCATCGAGCGAAATCTTTACTATCTCTTGTTGAAGCCTGCAACATGTCGATTCTCCACTCCAACCAACCAACTCATTTCTTCCCTAACTGCAACCCTTCTCTCCTGGATCTCATACTTGTTTCCTCTCCTGAACTAGTCACCTGCCATGGGCAATGCAGTGCAGACATGTTTTCCTACCATGATCTCCTTTACCTTTCCTTCAAACTCCGCCCCCCTAAATCCAAATCCAAAATCCTGTTGCAGCGTGATTTTAACTCCATGAATATTGAAAAGCTTAGAGAAGATGCTGTCAACGCCGAGGGATGCGGTTACGGGTCTTAGTACAGTTGACGAACAAGTGGCAGCTTTTAACAACTTAGTTATTGGTCTTTTCGATAAATATGCCCCTGTACGTCCTGTTCGTGTAAAACATCTCCCTGCACCGTGGCTTACCGAAGAAGTCAAAGCTGCGATAGCCAAAAAACACAGCATAAAATCGAAATTTAAATCTGACCCTGAGCGCTTTCGAGACAAATATATAACTGTACGAAATTTTTGCAATAGGAAGTGTCGGGATGCACAGCGCCGCCATATTCATAAGTCTGTTGATAATGGAGATCCAGCTAAAGTCTGGAAGTTTCTAAGGTCTTTGGGCGTTGGAAGGAAAAACTGTAACACTCCTAACAATATGAATGTCGACCAGCTTAACAAGCATTTCTCTACGTCTCTATTTTTCGGTGGTAATAACAAAGTTCAAACTTTAAACCATCTTACTTCACTCCCCACGCCTGACTACCCTTCTTTTTCTTTTAGTCCGATTGCTGAATGTGATGTTCATAAGAGTGTACTTTCTGTGACCTCTAGCGCTGTTGGCACAGATGATATTAGCCGCAAAATGATCCTGCCCATCCTTGATATCCTTCTTTCTCCTTTAACCTTAATTCTTAATAACTCCTTATCCCAAGGTAAATTTCCGTCTTCCTGGAAATGTGCCAATATCATTCCGTTGCCCAAAAAACCTAACCCTTCCAGTTTTTCTGACTTACGTCCCATCTCCATCCTTCCTTATCTATCCAAAATTCTTGAAAGGTTGGCACAACTTCAACTGACTTCATTTCTTAACAAAAACAATATTCTTAGTCCCTTCCAATCAGGTTTTCGGGCAGGTCATAGTACGAGCACAGCTCTGGTTAAAATCTCTGATGATATCCGCTCTGCTATGGACAGAACGGAACTAACAGTCTTGTCTCTTTTAGATTTCAGCAACGCGTTCAACACCGTCGATTTTGACGTTCTCTTAGGTGTACTACGCTCTCTGAACATATCTCCATCAGCTATCGACTGGTTTCATTCTTACCTGCATGGTCGTCAGCAGCGCGTGCGTATTGAGAACCATCTCTCTACGTGGCGCTCGATGTCCTGCGGAGTTCCACAAGGCGGCGTACTCTCTCCTTTACTGTTTGCTGTATTTATTAATTCTATTACTTCTCAAATCCGCACTTCCTATCATCTTTACGCAGATGACCTACAAATTTACTGCCACTCTCCACTGAATAATATCTCACAGGCCATTATCGCGATCAACGATGACTTGTCTCGAATAGCGGAATGGAGTAAGAACCATGGTTTGATTGTTAATCCTTCTAAATCCCAAGCTATTATCTTAGGTAGCTCACGGCTCATTTCCAGAATTGATTGGATTTCTCTTCCCTCAATCACTTTGGATAACTGTGTTATTGCGTATACTGAAAAAGTAAAAAATTTAGGAGTTATTTTTGACCGTAATATGTCTTGGGTACCGCAAATCGCTGAGGTTAGTAAAAAAATATTTGCTGCTGCCGGTTCAATCAGGCGTATTCGAAATTTTTTGCCACAGCAAACTAAAATCACGCTTGCTCAATCCTTGCTTCATCCCATTCTTGACTACGCTGACTCCTGTTATCTTGATCTCACTGAGGAGCAATTCAACAAACTTGAGCGTCTTCAAAACTTTTGCATACGCTTCATATTTGGGTTACGGAAATATGATCACGTTTCCTCTTTTCGCACTCAACTCAAGTGGCTCCCAATCAGACTTCGACGTAATTTACATATCCTTTCTTTACTGTATTCCATCCTGTTTATTCCCAGTACTCCTCATTACCTCAAGGAAAGATTCACTTTTCTCAGTGAGATTAATAACCGCGAATTACGCAGTTCTTCCTCCCTTCGTCTCGCCACTCCTCCTCATTTCTCCAATTACTATTCCCATTCCTTCACTGTTCAGGCTATTCGCTTGTGGAATGCTTTGCCGATTGATATTCGCATGGCTCAATCTCTTTCTTTATTTAAAAATCAAGTAAAGTCTCATTATCTTTCTCTTGTTCAAAATTAGGTATTTTCTTGTTTTCTGTAACTTCCATCCCCTCTCTTGCATAATTAGTTGTCATTGCTCTCATATTTCTTTTTGGTTATTATGAATTTATAATTAGTTTATGTATATATCATAGATTTAAAAAAAGATTGCGTCTCGTATATATGTATGTATTTAAAATATATAGGTATGTGTACATATTTGTAAGTATTTATTTTCATAAAGTACATATATTATTGATATACTGCACCGCTTAAATTTTTTTTTTTTGATAATATTCTTTTCGTACCCAAAGGTTGGCTGGAAGAAATTGCATATTGCGATAAGTCCGCCTTTGTGCCCATTATTTGTTTGTGTTTGATTTCTTTTTTTTTTTTCTATTGTGTGATTTGTTTTAATGGTGCAATAAAGTGTATTATTATTATTATTATTATTTAGCCGTCAGGGTTTTAAAGGTGTCACATTGGAATAGGTGATTATGCACCTTATTACAGAGTGAACATTTTGCATTGGTTGATATGTGCGCGTGAGTCACCTTGGGAGCAGGTGAAGAAGAAGAGGAAGGTGTTGCGGTCGAGCGCGCGGGCAAAGTCCGATACATGATCTTAACTTGTTCGCGAACAAACCTCACAAAATAATCATAATCAACATTCTGCGAGTCTTGTTGATATCGTAATGACATCTCATAATGCTTAGCCATGTCTGAATCTATTAACTTGAGACCCAAATGCGTGAAAATAAAATCAGCTAAGTTATCGATTTTTAATTGTTTAAGTCCGGCCACCATAGCGGTAAATTTATCAAAAACTTTCTCAACATTAGCGGGTGTCGGTGCGCCGGTAAGCTTGAGCGTAAACAATTGGTTTAAATAATTGGTAGCAAGCGCGCGAGAATCTAAATATTTAGCTATGAGCGCGTCCCATAAAATACGATAATTCTCAGCAGAAGGGGTGATACCGGCAGCCACATTTTTCGCCTTACCCTTGAGACAATGAAGTAAATAATGAATTCGTTCACCGTCCGATAAGTCGTAATTAGTATGAATAACACGTTTGAAAGTTTCATAAAAATATGGAAAACTTTCAAGGTCACCTTCGAAACTAGGAAGTTCGATTCGCGGTACCTTCATATTTAAGGTTTTGTGACCTATATTTTCCGTATGAGATGACGGTTTCGTCAGCGGATCAACCAACGAGCTGAGCTTGTATTTTATTTCACAAGCTAAATCGTCGAGTGAATTTAATGAAGTGTAACTGACCTCATATTTTTCGTCTAACGAAAGCGAGATAGTATTAATGTTGTCCAGTATTTCAACAAACTCAATTCGCCATAAGTCTATCTGTTTAGCCTTAGCGATAAAACTATTACGTAATTAATCAGTGGTAAGCACTGACGAACTATCGTAAGTTGCTTGAATACGGGCAAAAATCGCATTACGTTAAGCCGTAAACAACTTAAGTTGAATTTCGTCACCCATGATTACGAACGGTAAATAAATAAAAAAAAGAAAAATAATAGCTATAAGTGTAACAAACAAATAGCTTTATGCGAGATTGAGAAGATACCAGACATATATATAATGCGGTGAGCGGAGTTTGTCATGGCTCAGCCGTGTGGTACCCGGCAGAGTAGAATAGGACCACTCCAAGTCTACCCGTGGATGTCGTAGAAGGCGACTAAGGAAATACAAGCTAAACAAAGCTTTTAAACATATGTGAGACCTCTTCAACCCGTCTGGCCAGCGTGGAGAGTGTAGGCCAAGTCCTCTGGCTGCTCTGGCCAAGTATGGCTCTAGTAGTACAGAGAGGGTCATGCTCCTGTAGTGGAGACTAAAAAGGACCTGGTGATGATGAGCGGAGTTTAGTGTTTGAATGACATTAATTCAAACATAACAAAGTCATAACATGAATGGATACCATATACGCGAATGATATCAAACCCAGACGATTATTTGTTCGAAATTAAAGTTGAACAAATCGCGGCACTGGGTGTGTCTCGATCATGCAACGATGGGTTAAACTACCCGATTCTATAAAAATAAATGCTATCTCAACGAAATTAACACTTTTGCGGGAATTAACTTATTAGGCGATATAAATCAATGCATTAAATCATAGTAATGTATAGATTACCTATGGAATATGCGAAAATAAGAAATATTGTAAATATTTTCAAATGCGGTAGTCAATATGACAGCATGACAAATTGAACCCTAATGCATAAGCAGGACGGTCGAAAGTCGTGTGACGATGTGCAACAACGATATTATTACAACAATTTTTTACCGAGAAATTTGAACTTATTATGAATCCAAATGAAATTAAATGGTTCGAAATACCTATCCGGCTCGAAGGAGAAATGGAGACGCAGCAGCGTGTTGCGTCTCTTAGCGGGTGCGGATACTAAAAGGACCCAAAAAATTCCCTTCGAAATTCAAGCAAATCTCTTAAACGTTCGTATCTGTTCAGGATATCCCGACCCCAAAGTGACTTACCAGTTCGCAGACCAGCCTCTCAGGAAACCAGGAAACCAGCACCAGCTTACGACAGCTGCAGTCGGCACACTCTTAAATTTTCACCGTCCACACGTATATAAAGTTCATGGGTTGTTTATCACGAGCGGTGGGTCTTTCACCCTGGCCAATTTAGTCGGCCTTGCGGATTTTAAGCGGGCAAGCAAACTTCACAGCGTATGAAGTCACAAGCAGCAGAAGGAGATAGCGTGTCACCTTCTGGAGATCAACCTCGCGCCACGGCGATACGGCGACGTGGGTCAGGCGCAGGCTTGTCAAACTTTTGAATCGGGGTTCCAGGACAGTTACGACATCTAGTGAGATTTTGCTTGAACTATTTGGCGCAACCAATAACAATTAGTCCGTCAGTTAGATAATCAAAAAATATTGAACACGTATTTTTTCTTTTGTCAAATAAACAATAAATAATAAAGATAAAGCGCGTCAAAGTTCAAGAGTGGGGGCTCGTGACGTCAAAGTTTGCTAAAAATTGTAGCAAACTATGACGTCTCACGGAACTTCAAAGGGCTATATCTTTATTATTTTTTGTTCAATCGACAAAAGAAAAATGACGTGTCCAATATTTTTTGAATATCTAATTGACGGACTAATTATATTTTTTAGGAAACTAGCCTATTGCGGAGCGGAGATTTTGTGCAATCCTATTGGTTAATATTTCTCCGCTTCTCCGCTCCGGAGCCTCGTTCCGCTTCGGTGGATCGCCATCCCAAGGAACGTCCGATAGAAGAAAGAATGAGAAGGCGGTCTGAGCTCTTGCTACCTTTGAGCTTACTCTCCAAAGAATATCCTTTAGAAGATATACGGGCTGGCTAATTGTGCCTCTTGTGGTCACACTTGTGACCCATCCCAGTGGGGACCGAGGTTGCGTACCATGCGTAAACACTAATTCGCACGCCAATTGAGCTATCGAGCTCGTCACTTACAGACATAGCCATATCCTGTCTCATGGCAAAAGTCTCAAGATGCATCGAAAATTAGATTAGTTCACGTCTCGGAGGTAATTGTGCACCACCGCACTGCTAAGGCGGTGCATCACTGCATCACAGAGGAGATATAAGGCAGAGCCACAGTAATCAAATACCTAATATTCATAAACTAACGTACAACTTTATTTCAGCAAAAGAAACATGACTTGCGTGGCCCCCGAGCCACTGGTGGCTCCTGTTTTGGTCACAAGGAAACCTAACAAACCTAACCGTGATTGTGACCAAGTTGTCTTTGTTATAGCGGGGACTATGCTCCTCTTCCTTTCGTAAGAGACTTATGTCTTTCTTCCGATTGACCTACCCTCTGTGGCGAAGATGTTATTGTTATATTGGGCTTTTCGCCCTATAAATGTGATGTTACTGCTCATCGTGAACTGCAAACTGTTTATCTAACTGCCCATTCCATCATTTTACTGGTCATTCATTTATTACACTGCAAGACTGAAAACTGCATGTAACAGATATGAGAATGTTGAAATGGATGTGTGGAGTAACAAGAATGGATAAAAAATACGGAATGAGTATATAAAACCAAGTATGAAAGTTGCGCCAGTAACAAAAAAACCGGCCAAGTGCGAGTCGGACTCGCGCACGAAGGCTTCCGTACCGTTATTAAAAACGGAAAAAAATCATGTCTGTTTTATGGGAGCCCCCCTTTAATTAATTTTATTTTTATTTAATTATTTATTTATAAAGTGAATATATAACTAAATATTCTGTGAATATTTCAGGCGTCTACCTGTTGCCGTTATCAATATCGAGCAAAAACAAGCAATAAAATCACTTTTGTTGTATGGGAACCCCCTTAAATATTTATTTTATTCAATTTTTTTGTACTTTTTTTATGTTATAGGGCGGCAAACGAGCAAACGAATCACCTGATGGTAAGCGACCAGCGCTGTCCGTGGACAACCACAATACCAGGGTGTAGCAGGAGCGTTGCCGGCCTTTTAAGGAAAAAGCCCCGTTGGGGAAAGGACATGGGGGAGGAAATGGGGGGAAGGATGGGCCTCCGGCTCTCTCACTCACCGAACGAAGCATAGGAGCGGTGAAGCTCCTACTCAGACGTCGATTTTCTGTGAGAGTGTGGTACTTCCCCGGACGAGCCGACCCTCTTTCTTCTTGCTACTAGCAAAAATGAATTTTGCCGGTAGCGTGGCTCTACCACAACCTAAAAAAAGTATTTGTTGTTATAGCGACAACAGAAATACATCATCTGTGAAAATTTCAACTGTCTAACTGTCACGGTTCATGAGATACAGCCTGGTGACAGACTGACAGACAGACAGACAGACAGATAGACAGATAGATAGACAGACAGACGGACAGCGGAGCGTTATTAATAGGGTCCCGTTTTTACCCTTTGGGTACGGAAATCTAAAAAAGCTCCATAGTCATACACTGAGTTTGTATGGGCATGTGATGAGGAGAGAATTAAGTCATAACACATTGGATATGAAAGTGAATAAAATTTAGTTTTATTACTGTTCATGTTTTACATTTGCCAATCATGAGAAAATGAAGTAACTGCCTATTATTATCTTCAACATGTCATTATACTCGTAATATCCCTCACTATCTGTTGCCCGCGACTTCGTCCACGGCAATTTCTTTTATTATGATTAATTAGTATAGATGAATAATTTTCCCCCGTTTCCAAAACATTTTTAATTAATGCTTCACTCCTATTGGTCGCAGCGTGATGTTTTATACCCTAAAGCCTTTCTCAATAAGTGGACTATCCAACACAAAAAGAATTTTCCAATTTAAACCAGTAGTTCCTGAGATTAGCGCGATCAAACAAACAAACAAATTGTTTTCGAAGAAAAATGTTTTTAGATATCATAACATATCTATAATACTAATAATAATTAACACTACTTAAAAAATATAATTATTTACAAATTATATAGTCCCTGCAAAATTAAAATTTATACTTATTACTTAATTACACACAGTCTTAAAGGCTTAATCTCTGCAGCAGGTGTACTTATCTCCTTTGCGCCTCCACGCTGCACTTAGCAGACAATGGCAGTCTGCCCCGCAAGCCACAATCATTTTATTTTCGTACTAGCGACCCACCCCGGCTTCGCATGGGTGCGATAAATTATACATATAAACCTTTCTCTTGAATCACTCTTATCTATTAAGAAAAACCGCATCAAAATTTCATAGTTTCGTAGTTTTAAAGATCTAAGCATAGAGATAAGATAATCCTGGGAGGGACAGACAGCGGGAACCGACTTTATTTTATACTAGCTTTTGCCAGCGACTTCGTTCGCAACAATTTCTGTTATTATGATTAATTCGTTTTTTTTATTAGTATATATGAATAATTTTCCCCCGCTTTCAAAATATTTTTTTATTGATTCGCTCCTATTGGTCGCAGCGTGAGGCTATAAAACATCACGTTGCCTTCCTCAATAAATGGACTATCCAACACAAAAAGAATTTTCCAATTTGAACCAGCATTCCCTGAGATTAGCGCGTTCAAACAAACAAACAAACTCTTCAGCTTTATAATATTAGTATAGATATGTACTGAACTGATATTCTGCCACTCATGGATATTTAAGAGCTGGGCTCTTAACGGTATTTATGTTACACACATAAAACCATGTAAATATTTTAAAAGCAAAAGTAACTCTGTCTGTTTGTTACCACTTTACGTATCAACCACTGAGCTGATTTAGATGAAATTTGGTAAGGTCGTTTTCTGAGGCCTGGGGAAGGGAAACAAAAGTTCTGCCCACAAGGGGTCGACATTTACGCGAGCGGAGCCACGGGCAAGCTAGTAAGTTTATGTGCATATTATGAAAAGATCACTTCATAGTCACAGAATTAACCCTTTGAACGCGAACGTCGGATAAATCTGACGATTTATGCGACGTTCGTGATCAAAGGGTTAATATATGTACTACTAACGTAAAATAGTATAAAACAAAGTCGCTTCCCGCTGTCTATCTCTCCTTATGTATGCTTAAATCTTACAAACTACAGATTTTTTTGCGATTTTTTTTGATAGATAGAGTGATTCCAGAGGAAGGTTTATAAGTACATTGCACTCGTGCGAAGCCGGGGTCCGGGTAGCCATGAATCCTTACTAATATTTTAAATGCGAAAGTGAGTTTGTTTGTTTGTTTGTTACGCTTTCACGCCGTAACTACTGAACCGATCATCATGAAATTTTGCATACAAGTTGTCTGGAGTACGGAGAAGGACATAGGCTACCTTTTATCCCGGGAAAAAGTACTATTCCCGAGGGATCGACATGAACGCGGGCTGAGCCGTGGGCGAAAGCTAGTAAATAATAAATTCATTAACATTGTACTTTAAAGAAAGGCGAGACAGTCTGCCACAAGTTGACCGCAGCTCTGTGGCAAAGTTGTAGTATTTATAACTCCGTTTATGACGCCTTGGCGACAGAACTACAAATTAAAGATAGGTACATAAGGGTTATAGCTGATAATGCATTGGGGTCAATTAGGGGTCATCCATAAATTTCGTCACACGTTAAGGGGATGGGAGGGGGTCGATGAAGTGTGACAGCGTGTAATAATAGGAGGGAGGCTTTCTTTGCTAAAAAACCGGCCAAGTGCGAGTGGGACTCGCGCTCTAAGGGTTCCGTACATTATCCTTACTAATCCTTACTAATAATATTATAAATGCGAAAGTGAGTTTGTTTGTTTGTTTGTTTGTTACGCTTTCACGCCGTAACGACTGAACCGATCATCATGAAATTTTGTATACAAGTTCTCTGGAGTACGGAGAAGGACATAGGCTTTTTATCCCGGGAAAAAGTACTATTCCCGAGGGATCGACATAGACGCGGGCGGAGCCGCGGGCGAAAGCTAGTAATATAATAAGTTTGAAATTATTAAAAATATTTTTATTATATGATATAAATCAAAATTAATGCTTTTCGCATTTTTTCTATATCTGTGCTGAAAGACGTTGCTTCGTACCAAATTTCAAGAAGTTCATGGGAAGTACCCTGTAAGTTTTGATTCCCTTGCGAATGTCGAAAAAACACGAAAATTGCGGAATACACAGCTGTATCTTTTAATTGTAATTACTTTGATTTTATCACAGCTCCAAGGGACAGTAGACCTGAATATTAATATTATTATTATTTATAACAAATACATAAATAGATAAACATTCAACGCCCAAGCCAATCTGGAAAGGATCATTTTCCATTTTTACCTGACCGAGAATTGACCCCGGATCTTCGGTCACAATATATAATATGTTTGTCAAATATTATCCAATGACAGCGGCTAATCGGGTCACGTGGTCCTAACGCCTATCGCGTAAGATTTTTATCAGGCACATCACATAGATGGCGCCGTAGGTTTATTCACAACTATATAATTATCCACCATATTATGAGATAATAAAATCAGTATACACGAAAAATATCTTATTTCAGATGTTACGTATATTTTTTACTTATATTAAAAACATTATCTTTCAGTTTTACTTGGTTTCACCAAGTTTAGCCTTACGCCATATAGTGACGGGTGGAAAAGTCTGTAACTATTGCACTGCAGAAAACCTATCATGGTCAACCTTCCGGGCGCCGTCCAGTGGGGCGTCCAAGATATCGTTGAAACGATGAAGTTACCAAAGACTTGAAAGAGTTGGAAGTATCCGACTTGTCAGAGGTGTCACAGGATAGGGAAGAATGGCACACTTTAATGTCGGAAGCCAAGATCCACTTCGGGTCGCTGAGCCAGCGAAGTAAGTAAGTATTGCACTGCAGCGTCCTCTCCGCCGCCCATAGTGGCAGTTAGTGGAATTAACTAGCACAGCCTGCCGTCAACCGCCCTGCTGCTTTTAACAGGCGTTTAGTTGGGCCAATATTTTTGTTTGAGGTTGACTACGTTACTATAGGCTAGTTTCCTAAAAAAATATAATTAGTCCGTCAGTTAGATATTCAAAAAATATTGGATACGTATTTTTTCATTTGTCGATTAAACAAAAAATGATAAAGATATAGCCCTTTGAAGTTGCGTGTGACGTCATAGTTTGCTACACTTTTTAGCAAACTTTGACGTCACGAGCCCCCACTCCTGAACTTTGACGCGTTTTTTCTTAATTATTTATTGTTTATTTGACAAAAGAAAAAATACGTGTCCAATATTTTTTGATTATCTAACTGACGGATTAATTGTTATGTTATTATTACGACCCAGGAAACTAGCCTATTATATTGAGAACGAGAACGTTTTCACGTTAAAAAAGAAGGGTCCTTCTGTAACAACTTTAATTAAGGGACAAAGCTAACACCACAAACCGCTTTGGAGTAATACTTTCCTATTTCTCACCATCTTTGAGCTATTTTAAGATAAACTTGCGTGTTGTATCACAAATAGGCCAGCCGAGTAAGAGATATCGCGGAGTAAGTCGCTGGCAGAACTAGTCTCTACCTGCCGTTTAGGGTGTGGAGTTTACTAAACAAATGTAATCCTAACTAATATTATAGGTAAATGCGTACAATTTTTGTTCGTTTGTTCATTTTTAGTTTGATAGGTACGCTTTCTTACTTAACTACTAAACCGATCATCATAAAATTTGGCATACGCATTGCCTTAACCTTTCATCCCAAAATAATATATTATTTCCCAAAATAATTTATATATTCTGAATAATTACTTATGTATAATATTTTATAATAGATGCATATACACACACCCAGTGTTAGCCGTGTGGTATCCGGCAGAGTAGAATAGGACCACGTTCCCGTGGATGTCGTAGAAGGCGACTTGGGAAATACAAGCTAAACAAAGCTTATAAACATCTGAGAGACCTCTCCCACCCGTCTGGCCAGCGTGAAGAGTGTAGGCCAAGTCCTCTGGCTGCTCTGGCCAAGTATGGCTCTAGTAGTACAGAGAGGGTCGTGCTCCTGTTGTGGAGACTAAAAAGGACCTGATGATGATGATGACACACACCCAAGGCAAGACCCAGTCCAATCTGTAAAATATCGTTTTCCATCAAGACCTGACCGGGGATCGAACCCGGGCACCCTCGTGTCGCAGGCTGGTGTGTTAACCACTGCGCCACGGAGCTCGTCGATTAAATATAAACAACACGATTGAATAAAACATACATACATAGTATCACATCTTTTACCCTGCGGGGTAGACAGAGCCTAGGTCTATAAAACCTTATGGCCATTTAGAATGTTGGAGGGCGTTTAGATGGAAAACGGAATCAAAATAGTGATGGGTTGCTAGCCGCGTCGCCTATTAACATGATTTCACGGAATTTTGCCCACATTGACATTGGGCAAAATTCCGTTCCGATTGACTTAACATTAGAAAGTGCGAAGTTCGGTTAATTTAGAATCCCCCCTAAAAGAACGGTATTAGTTTTAAGTAAGTCTTATGATTTCATTAATATAAGTTAAGACAAATTCCGCGGATCTTCGCCTATTCCCTCGATCGCTTTTACGATCTGCGCGGGAACAGAAGCAGCTGGCACATCCAACGTTTTTTTTCCTCCCAGACCAGCATAGAAGAACGTATTCTATCGAACGTCAATGCACATATAGCTTATTTTACTGAAAACAAGTCCATTGACTGAACTACTTATATCTACTTATAACAGCCTCCGTGGTCCAGTGGTTAAGGCGTTTGCCTGTTGACCCGGGGGTCGTGGGTTCGATTCCCACCGAAAGCATACTTTGTTTAGTTGTTTCCAGTTTGGTTAGGACATTGCAGGCTTGAATCACCTGATTGCCCGATAACAAAGATGATTCCGTACTTCGGAAGGCACATTAAGCCGGTGGTCCCGGCTGCCATCTGGTAGTCGTTAAAGGAACCACGTCAGAGGCCGAGAGGCAGTTCCGAAGAACTCTGACACCAGGGTGTGCATGGTCGATTGACCGTGACACCTACTCGAAATGATGATGACTACTTATATCGAAATGTATGTGCATTTCTCCTACAATACCTCCAACACAAACCCCGAAACTGAATAGCACCCCGAATCTAATAAAAACATATTCAATAATCAATAAATCTGTGCGGCTCAGGGTGACAGCATTGGAACGCGAGAAGCCTATAAAAGTCCACTCGACGTATATAGCCCGTAAATAGATCAAATCTTTTACAGGTTTTTCCACTTTGTTCCTTATCTACAATTTTTTATGTATATTTGACGGCAAACCAGCAGAAGAGCCACGGAAATCACACAGATCTCACAGAAAATCGACGTTTGAGTAGAAGCTTTACCGCTTCTATGCTTCGTTTGGTGAGTGAGAGAGCCGTAGGCCCATTCTCCAACTCCTTGAAAGGCCGGCAACGCTCCTGTTACACCCTGGTGTTGCAGTTGGCAGCGACGGTCACTTACCATTAGGTGACTCGCTTGCTCGTTTGCTGTCCTATACTATAAAAACCTGTTGTAAAGTGGTCACCGTCACCCATGGACATCTGCAATATCAGAGGAGGTGGTGATGCCGACTCTTAAGATACCTTTTTGAAGGATCCCAAGTCATAGCACACCGGGAATCCACAATCCTGCTATACGAGGGAAAAACCACGTGACGCTCTGACATTTCTTGAGACCCAAGTGACAAGGATGTGGTAATGGTCTTTACTTCTATGGCGAGCGGTGCGGTGGTAGGTGGCACCAATTCAAAAAGTTCTTCAGAACACTCCCCATACGTTCATATAATGCTCTCTGCATGCAAACAAAAATAGTTTCCTCTTTAGATTTGTCCAGCCAGCCAACGATGTACGTTTTGATGATCACTTCAACATCCATTACGGTTTATATAGATTAAATCAAAATAGTCAATCGTACGAAAGCCGCAATGTATTTTGAAGTGACGATTCTGTGAATTCATTTTGGAATTGTCAAGCGATAAATCCGACTATTCAGCGATGAACAAAAATTATTGCTGTTTTGTTTTTTTTTAATGTGTTAGTGTCATCATTACAGTTAGGTGACAGTGTAAGTAATACGTAAGTTTTGTATTTAGGTGTGTGGAACTGTGTTTGTATGCACAACCCCCCTCCCTCCCCCGCAAAAAACGCCAGATCTATCGGAATAGTAAAATATCTTTTTTTTTTTAAATGACTATGTAGCTAGCTCCAAGTGAGCTTTCGCTACTTCACCGGGCGTTTGAGGCAAGGGCAGAGTGCCCTCAACCTTTATAGACAACATCACCAAAGGGCCCCTAGGAGGGACGGACCTCGGCTTTGGGCGTTGCCTGTGTGCGCAAAGCTTGGAGAGACAGCAAACTCTCATATTGCCTGATGGGCCGCGTATACGTGCATGCAAGCCTGAAGGGCCAATCTGAGAAACAATGGCCAAAGCCTTTAGAGAGCAGCAACTCTCATCTTTTGCCTTATGGGCCGAAAGCTACGTTGCCAAAAGGGCCTATCCTGGGTGCAAGTCACCCGGGACCGCCGGGCGGTCACCAGTAATCGGAGCTAATCCTACTCTACGCACTCTATTCCGGTGGCGAGTGCGACGGGGTTGGATTGTGGGATTCCTCTGGCTATTCGGAGCCGAAGAGGGGTCGGCGCGGGCTTGTGCGATGTCAATAGGATCATCGGGATCGTCAAGTACGTTCCTAGGACGTCTACGACGTAAGGTCGTATCGTGTAAGTTGGGGGAGTAGTTAGCAGCTTGCACTACTAATGGGTTGGGGTAGCGTGCGGCTTTCTCAAAGTAACGCTTGGAGGCGTTTTTGAGATAGCCGCGGATGGATGGGAGATCTAGGTCGCAGTGTAGGTCTGTCATGCGCAAGTACCGATGGTGACTCTGATTTGTTGCACGGGTGACGAAGCGGTTCTGCAAGCGTTGCAGCCGATCGATGTGGGAGGGCGCGATATGGGAGAAGACTACGCCGGCGTAGGTCGTGATAGGGCGGACGCAAAGCTTATAGAGTGTCAACTTATTTCTAAGTGACATCTTAGCATTGCCTATCATGGGGTGGAGACGGCCTAATACGAAGGCGGCATGGTTGCGGACTTTGGTGATGTGGAGGCCGAAGGTCATTGCGCTATCGAGTACGACTCCAAGGTATTTAGCCTTGCCTGCCCACTGAATGGGCTTTCCGTACAACGATACTGATCCTAACGAGGGGAGTTCTGCTCCGGACATGGTGATTTTGCGACGTGACACAGCTTGGTTATCCTTTGAGAAAAACACAGCTGTGCTTTTCTCCGGATTAACTTCGATGCGCCACCTCTTGAACCACCTGCCGAGGGCGTCCACGGCGGACTGAAGACGATTCACGATGACCGTTTTAAGGTGATGGGACATGTAGAGGGCCGTATCGTCGGCGAATAGTGCCACTTGTACATTTGGAGTCTTTGGGATATCGCTTGTGTACAGCGAATAAAGAAAGGGGGAGAGAACAGCGCCTTGCGGGACGCCGGCTCGAATGGGACGGGGCCTCGAGAGGCATCCCTCTACTCCAGTGACGTGCAGTCCATATAGACTGTTAGACACTGTCTACCCTGCAGTCGCTAAATAAATACATTTTTTTTTCTAACAAAAAATTATAGTCTGTGCGCCTGCAAAATTCTGCTAGCAAATACTTTATAGTCAATTTTTGTTCAAGTACGTCTTGCGGCCGGCGCGTGTCCGCGCTAACCAGTATCTATACGCGTAAGCCGCGTTAGACAAAATTTCAAAGGTCTAACTTTTCACGCACACATAGAAAACTATTATACACCGACAGGAAATCGCTTTTGTAGTAGTACAAGTAAACATCTTTCATCGGCACACACATGCAAAGCAAATTTGCGCTGTGTGTGTGAATATAAGACACTGTCTACGAGATTTCTATTGGCTGTCGCGCGCGATGTAAATGACATCGTCACTTGTCAATGTCATTAAGGATTCATACTTATGTCAAGTCAATGTCATAAACAATGTCATTGATTTATGTGTTTACAAACAATCCAAGAGGAAAGTTTTTTTTTTTAAATTAAATGCTATAACAGTTAAATTTCATTTGTGACAAAAATATTTTCATGTGAAAGTTGTGACGCTTAGTGTTTGCATGCCGAAACTGAAATATAAAGTGTTATGTGAACACGCTTTTGAACAAATCAAGCAACCGGTTAGTTATGGTTAGTTATTCTAAAGTTTAATCTTAAACCGTATGATATGTGTACGTGGCTCGCAGGTTGTAATCATATCTCTAATTTTTCGCTTGTTTTGAATACTTTTGCGGTCGAAGATCGAAAGACTATCATAATATTAAACGAGTTGTAGATAACTAGCCGTATAGTAAGGTATATAGGTTGTATATTTGTAAGGTAAGTTTTATAATTATGTCTACCCTATGATAAATGTCTGTGCACGTCACTGCTCTATTCTGTACCGAAATGACCGATTCGACAAAAACTACAGTACTAAAACTACTTTGTTTAGGATCCTTCGATGGTATATATGAAATAATACGTGGACTGTAGCAAAAATAATTATATTGGAGAACTATGTGTACATAATTGACTGTCGTCGTCGTAAACGTCCAAGGGCTGTAGGAAGCTTGCTTGGTGAAAGAGGAGATTGCGCTGTCAGTGTCGTCAGTTGTGGTGATTTTGTCTGTTGGTCCTAGTTGTAACACTACAGGTCGGTGGTCGGAGGAGATGTCAGGGTGGACCTCTACTGAACACACCTGAAGGGTGATGTTCTTAAGGAGGGCAATGTCAAGAACGCTGGGGTTTTGTCCCTCTTGTGTGGGGTAACGCGTGGGAGCTAACGTGGCAACAACGTCGAAATCTAGTTCGTCATGGAGACTCTCTAGGATGTGACCGTTGGGCGAGTCCGTGACAGATTGCCAGCGGACTGACTTGCTGTTAAAATCTCCAGCCAAAATGGTAGAGTTTGATAGCGAGAAGAGGGATTCGAGGTCGCTACGGAGCAACGTCTTTTTGCAGGGGAGGTAAATCGAGGCGATGTTGATAGGCGCATGACCGGTCATGGCTATTCGGAGGAGGGAACACTCGATATTTGTAAGAGCTGGGGGGTCTAGCTGGGTGCAGTGAAGCGACCTTTTGTAGTAGATTACTATGCCACCCTTTTGGGTGCGTAATCTGTCATTACGGATGATGTTGTAATTCGCAATCCGAGGATTGCGATGGTGGGGCTTCAGAAAGGTCTCTTGTGCAAGGAAAATGTCCAACTGATGTGTTGTAAGAAACTCCTGGATGAGGGGTTTCACATCGGTGAATTTGCCGTTGGCGTTGTAGTACGCGATAGTGAGGGAGCGGGGTTTAATTCTCTTATTGAGACTACCCATATTAGCGCGAGGGGAAGTAACGCGCGAGGAAGGGCGCGTTTTCTAACCTTTCGATTAGAGTAAAATATCGCTAAGGCTAACCTTTCCGGTGCGGAAGCCATATTCCTCGAAGACGGTGAACGCAACGACGGTATGGCGAATACTGGGGCGGGCTATGACGTCATCGTGTTGCAATTTGTCGCTTGCGTTACACTTTACAATAGCCACAAAGGGAACCCATCAACTAGATCCCTCTCGAATTGAGGATAACGGAAATGCCAGGGAATCGACAGGAGCGATCCGCGGATCTCTTGCGTGTTCTAATACTTTTTATTTCACGCGGATTTTCCTTTTTAGCGAGAATTTTGGAAACAATGATGTCACTTTTTCTTTTTGGCTTCTGGTGATTAATGATCCTTTGGCTTTAACTTTTAAGTGGTTTCAATCCGAATAGAGATTTCGTATTACTACATTCATCATCATCAGGTCCTGTTTAGTCTCCACTACAGGAGCACGACCCTCTCTATACTACTAGGGCCATACTTGGCCAGAGCAGCCAGGGGACTTGGCCTACACTCTCCACGCTAGCCAGACGGGTTGGAGAGGTCTCTTAATGTTTATAAGCTTTGTTTAGCTTGTATTTCCTAAGTCGCTTTCTACGACATCCACGGGAAGACTTGGAGTGGTCCTATTCTACTCTACCGGATACCACACGGCTATTCTACATTAGTATAAAACAAAGAAGCTTCTCGCTGTCTTTTTGTCCCTATGTAATGCTTAGGTCTTTTAAACTACGCAACAGATTTTGATACGGTTTTTTTTAAATAGATAGAGTGACTTAAGAGGAAGGGTTATATACATTGCACTCGTGCAAAGCCAGGGTCCGGGTTACTAGTTATTTAATAATTTTAGTTTTAATATTAGTATCCCTCGGGAATAGTACTTTTTCCCGGGATAAAAGGTAGCCTATGTCCTTCTCCGCACTGCAGAGAATTTTATTGCAAAATTTCATGATGATCAGTTCAGTAGTTATGGCGTGAAAGCGTAACAAACAAACAAACTCACTTTCGCATTTATAATATTAGTAAGAATAAGGATTTACGCCTAAGTTGCAAGGGTGCGATTTCATAACAAGCCACTCGTGGAATTTGCACAGAAATTCGACTCAATTAATCAGTGCACTTGATTGCACTATTGTGCAGTGGAAGCGATACACAGCTCGTATTAGTTTAACTTATATCTACAGTAACCGCTGCAAACTAGGGCTTCCATTCCGTAATTACGTAAGTACGCAATTACGGAATTAAGCCAAAAAAATAAACATCAAACAAGTTCGTAACTGAAGGGTTGAAATCCGTTATTACGTAAGTAGTTTATTTATTTACTATTTATTTATTGACGCGTCACGTCTCGGTGTGAGCTGACCCTTATTGTCAAGATGCAATGTCCTAACCAAACTGGAAGCAACTAAACAAAGTATGCTTCCCGTGGGAATCGAACCACGACCTCCGGGTCTACAGGCAAACGCCTTAACCACTGGACCACGGAGGCAGTACTTATTCTAACGCAATAACAGTACACAGTTTCATTAAAGAGTAACGCGGGCCGAGCCTCGAGTGCAAGCAAGTATTTAATTAAAAGAAAACAAAAGAAACTAAAAAAAAACTAATTTAGGACCTCCCTGATTTGATAATTAAAACCGGCACTAGAAAGACATCATCAGTAATGTCTTGTTTTCAAGAGTCACTTACTTATTATTGTACTAGCTGTGGCCGTGACTCCGTTCGCGTACATTTGTAAGGGGGCCAGGTCTTAAAAATAACTGGAGAAAAAAATAAAGTAGCCTATCCTGTGTCGTGTACGTCTGTTTATTTTTAAGTTTCCTAAAATTCATAATACATACATATATGTGGGATTGGAAGAAGTAACGGCGTATTGTATTAATAATAATGCTGCTATTAGTAGTTAGTTTTTGTTCTTTATTACTAGGTTTGCATGTTAATTATTATAATAGAACTATTTTTCTTACTTACAAGTAACGGCGTATTGCATTAATAATGATGCTGCTGTTAGTAGTTAGTTTTTGTTCTTTATTACTAGGTTTGCATGTTAATTATTATAATAGAACTATTTTTCTTACTTACAAGTAACGGCGTATTGCATTAATAATGATGCTGCTGTTAGTAGTTAGTTTTTGTTCTTTATTACTAGGTTTGCATGTTAATTATTATAATAGAACTATTTTTCTTACTTACAAGTAACGGCGTATTGCATTAATAATGATGCTGCTGTTAGTAGTTAGTTTTTGTTCTTTATTACTAGGTTTGCATGTTAATTATTATAATATAATAGAACTATGCTTCTTACTTACAAGTAATCCCACAAATTATTCTATGTTTAATATCAATTAAGGACTGAATATGCGGATGTTTTAAAGTTTAAAGTTTTAGTTCCTCGTGAGGAGATTGATTAGAGATCATTACCTTTTTTTTATATACAATGTTTTTTATCAGTGAGGACCTGTAATAGACTTTCTGTTTATATGTAGTTTCCTATGGAAATTAGAATAGTTGTTGGTCTTCCCAATAAAATAAAAATAAAATCATTTACTTAAATCGTTGTCTTCAATAATTATTGCGTCTTCCATTATCTGACATCTTCTGCGACACTATAATGACAGACTAAACATAGTTCTATCGTAATATGTAAAAAGTTTTTAATCATACAATAACCTCTTCCCACATAGGGCCTTATCACACTAGCGAGTTAAAAGCGGGGCGAGTACGCAGCGAGCATGGCGCGAGGACGCCGCGGGTGCGCAGCCAGTTCGTGTCGTGCGATCCGTCAGCCAAGGAGATACCTGACCCCGCCATCTACCTATATCTTGAATTTTCTCCTTAACTAAAAATAATATTAACATGAAAATATATATTTAAAAAGATTTTAATTAAGACTTCCTTAATATACATTTTCTTGTTAATATTACTTTTAGTTTAAGAGAAAATCTATACTATATTATATTAATATTATAAAGCTGAAGAGTTTGTTTGTTTGAACGCGCTAATCTCAGGAACTACTGGTTCAAATTGGAAAATTCTTTTTGTGTTGGATAGTCCATTTATTGAGGAAGGCTTTAGGCTATAAAACATCACGCTGTGCCCAATAGGAACGAAGCATCAGTAAAAAATGTTTTGAAAACGGGGGAAAATTATTCATCTATACTAAGAAAAAGCCTAATTAATCATAATAACAGAAATTGCCGCGGACGAAGTCGCGGGCAACAGCTAGTTCAAGATATAGGTAGATGGCGGGGTCAGGTATCTCCTTGGCTGACTGTACAATCAGTGCCTATACAAATCAAGCCGTGAACTCGCTGCGCTCCCGAAGCCTATTTGCGGCGTGTTCGCCGCGCACACGTCGCCAACTCGCGGCGAACTCGCCCCGCTTTCAACTCGCTCGCAACTCGCTAATGTGATAAGGCCCTTATATACATACATACAGAAAAGAAAACTTAATTTACTTTTAATCATGTATAGAGCTTATAAACACGATATGAAAATAAAGTAACTTACTCCATGATTGGTCATGGAGTAAGTTACTTTATTTGCCTTACAGACTTTGTACATTCATACATAGTATCACGTCTTTTTCCCTTACGGGGTAGACAGAGCCCAGGTCTATAAGACCTGAAGGCCACGTTTAGCATATTGGTGGGCATTAGGTGGAAAGTGAAATGAAAATAGTGATGGGTTGCCGCATCGCCTATGATTCTTCAGATGTTACCCATTCCCTCGCTCGGCTTTTACGATCTGCGCGGGAAGAGAAGCAGCGGTACATTCTACGTTTTTTCTTTTCTCCCAGACCAGCATAGAAGAGTACAGACATTGTGTGTGACATACTTATACTAAATGTGTGGACTTGTTGATAACATAAAATAAAAAAACTCTATATAGGTGAAAGCCTGATGTATAAAACTTCAGTTAAAGTAGAGTCGCACGCAGCAGCCAGCGTGGCTAAGCGATTAGTGATGGTGTTGCGATGACGCGGCACTCCGGGACCACCGGGATAGACCACCGGACATCGGCTTTTTAATTGATCATTTTTATTGAGGTTAGTTTTTTAGGGTTCCGTACCCAAAGGGTAAAAACGGGACCCTATTAATATCGCTTCGCTGTCCGTAGGCTGTAATCTCATGAATTTTCACAGATGATGTATTTCTATTGCCGCTATAACAACAAATACTAAAGAATAGAATAAAATAAATATTTAAGGGGGCTCACATATAACAAACGTGATTTTTTTGCTTGTTGTGTGACGTGATACTATGTATGTATGGATGAATATGTATGTAAAGAATTTTCCTAATCGGTCCAGCAGTTTCGGAGCATATTCAATGCAACCATACATACAAAAAGACGATCAAATCTATCCGACGCAGGATCTTTCTTCGTATCTCAGGGTCAACGTGTATGCAAATTTTCAAATTTATTGGTTCAGTAGTTAAGACGTGAAAGCATAACAAACACATATACAAACAAACTCACTTTGGTATTAACATTAGTTAGGACTAGGCTTCGATCAAATATAATGGTACACGATTCGCGCTCGAAAAGTGGCACCGGCAAAACAGCGCACTAATTTCGAAGTTTCGGAGCTGTTTTGATCACAGTTTCAATAAACCCGCACTCACGATGACTTAGGTACAGTGAAAAGATGCAAAAACTACGCATCAAAAGTGAAAAAAAAGATGGAGTTATACTTTTAGTATGTTCCGTTTTTGTCGCTGTTTGTAAGCATGCATGATGTTTTGATTCGGGGCCATTATAAGGCTTCATTTTGCATGAGACTGTGTATCTATCATTATATTTGATCGAAGTGACTAAGACTACGAGAATAATGATAATATACATTTCTTTACGTAAAAGATTTTTAAAATCAGATCAGTAGTTTTGGAGTTTCTCAATAACAAACAAACACCGAGTGCCGTGTGGTTTCCGGCCTAGAATAGAGGGCCACTCCATTATGTCCTATGGATGTCGTAAGACGCGACTAAAGGGACAGCACATACATCCCGTGCAACGAAAGCATACCCAATGAGGTTTGACGTTAGGCAGGCGGCCAGTCGTCAAAATAAGCCGAACTTTTTACAGCATGAAAAGTATAAAAATTTACATGCTGTCCGCGAAGAAAAAAAGAAGAAACAAATACAAACAGCTTTTCTTTTTGTAAATAAATAAATAAATACGGACAAATCACACAGATTGAGTTAGCCCCAAAGTAAGTTCGAGACTTGTGTTATGGGATACTAACTCAACGATACTATGTTTTATAACAAATACGTATATAGATACACATCCAAGACCCAGGCCAATCTGAAAAAGATCATTTTCCATCTTGACCTGGCCGGGGATCAAACCCGGGCACTCTCGTGTAGCAGGCTGGCGTGTTGACCGCTGCGCCACGGAGCTAGCCAATAAGTAAAAAAAGTGTTAATGTGTTTTCTGTTTTGTTATCCATATTGTTTGCTTACAATGTTTCAATGACAAAATTCGACCCATCCACCTATATTTATCACGAAACTTTATTAATTTCCAATTGGGGTCCCTTCGCGAAATCCCTGTTTGCAAATTAGATTTACGAGTAACTTTAATCCAGTGCTCTTACAGGGTTCACACTGTGCGACAGTTGTTACCCAGTAGAGTAGGCGAGTGAAAGTAGCCAGTAAAGACGCAGTCTGCTATCCGAATTTTAGTAACTTTTTAGGAATTTAATATTAATTATTTCAACTCTCTTCCTCTTTATCCTTCTCCCACTATTATGTGAAGTTGTAATATTAATTATTTCAACTAAGTGAATTTAACATTAATTAATTGTTTACACGACTGCTAAAAAAGGAGTGTTTTGCTTTTTGAGTTCAAGTTTAAACTTGTTTTGCGATATCTGCCTATCCAGAAATAGACGCTGATTTAAGATATTTTGCGCACGGTTCACATTATTATCCAAACCATATCACACATATCTTTAACCACAATATCTTTAATCTATTAACGATTATCGATCTCTTGCACCTAATGTTAAAATTATAAGGTAATCGTGTGCTATATTCGAGAATCTGCTCGCCATACTACTCGTTCGATCTAAACTTATCCTCACAGTGAAGGTAAAATATGGCTGACATTTTTCAGGGATTAACAGATGAGGGATGCCCCAAGTAGTTACAGTGGGTAGAATTCTGTTGTGGAGTTGACTGAGACATATCATGTGACGTCACGAGATTGATGTAGGTTTGGTTTATAGAAGTAGTTGACTCCGATCCCCTCTTTGTTCAGCTTTGAAAGTGTAAGGGTGGATAGGAAATACCTTGTGGCATCTTCGATTCGGGTACCTAGGTACTTATTGGTTATTACTGTGTTATGGACATGTAGGTCACTATGTCTGATCACTGATTGTCTGATAAATGTCTACGCACTCCACTAGCTTGCCCTAACGTTAAGAGATTCAAAAGGTCCTTGTCAATTAAAGACAAGTTCTAGGACGATGAGTATATTTTTATGTCCACAGTTATACACAGTCAAAATTACAGTTATGCAGAATTACGAAAGTCACTATAACAAATATGTATATGCGGAGGTACACAAGTTACACGAGAGACGGCCGCGTTACAAAACGCTGACATAACAATGTGTCCCTACAGACATAATGCTGTAATAAGTATCTAGATGGCAAAGGATTTGGTGAAGTTGGTCATCATCATCACAGCCACAAAAATCACAGGACAAGGGCCTCTCCCAAGGATTCCTCATTCCATGGGAGGATATTGCCATACTCATCACGCTTGGGGTTGGAGAGACTTTTTTGGTTTCTTGTGCTTCGACGCTGCTGCCCATCTCGAGCATTTTTAAGCTGGGGAGAGATATGAATTTGTTGGATTTGGGAAGGGAATAAAAGGTATTGCGATACTGCTCACTCGGATAAATGGGGAAAAGCAAATAGCAGCTCGGGAGGCCGGGTGCGCGTGCCCGATGCCATACTACATTGGCTAGCTCCGTGGCGCAGCGGTCATTACGCCAGCCTGCGACATGGAGTGATCGGGTTCGATCCCCGGCCAGGTCAAGATGGAAAATGATCTTTTTCAGATCGGCCTGGGTCTTGGATGTTTATCTATATATGTATTTGTTATAAAATATAGTATCGTTGAGTTAGTATCCCATAACAAGTCTCGAACTTACTTTGGGGCTAGCTCAATCTGTGTGATTTGTCCGTATATATTTATTTTATTTATTTATATCCGCAACCACACAGGCATTGAGGATGACACCCCTAACCTTTTTGGGCAAAGTTGTTCAATGTGTATTGACACATTCCACAACTTTGGGAAATCATGAAAGCCCTAATAGCGGACTTGGGGCTCCAATGCATAGTAGAACAAGTTTTTTTAGGAATTCTTATAGCCTATAGCTCTGTTTAGGAATTTTTATACCCTACTAGCTTTCGCCCGCGGCTCCGCCCGCGTCAATGTCGATCCCTCGGGAATAGTACTTTTTCCCGGGATAAAAGGTAGCCTATGTCCTTCTCCGTACTCCAGAGAACTTGTATGCAAAATTTCATGATGATCGGTTCAGTAGTTACGGCGTGAAAGCGTAACAAACAAACAAACAAACTCACTTTCGCATTTATAATATAAGTAAGGATAACACGAGGTAAGGATTATTAAAATTACTTACACATTTAAATCTGTTCAGACGGAAGTTATGATGGAATAAACACTATACATGAACTCTTATTAAATCAATCGGGCGGGATTTGAACCTGCGACCTTAAGTCTATGTACGACTTACGTTCTTCCAACTGAGCCACCGCCTGTTCTAACCTCGGCGCCGAAATTCTCCACCATATCCCATTCTCCTTATACGTATTAAAGCTTACGTCACCTAACACTATTACCCGACATTTACAAGTGAGGTTTTGATTACAGAGTGTTGTATAATACTTAAAATACTACACATTAACTTAGTCGTGGTAGAGCCACGCTACCGACCAGCAAAATGAATTGCTGATAGCTGAATGGAACGGCTCGTCCGGGGAAGTACCACACTCTCACTGAAAATCGACGTCTTAGTAGAAGCTTTACCGCTTCTAGGCTTCGTTCGTTTCTCTATACTCCTCTCCCTCTTCCTTCCCCTAACTCCTTGAAAGGCCGACAACGCACCTGTCACACCCTATGTGTTGCAGTTGTCCATGGGCAGCGGTGATCACTTACCATCTGGTGACCCGCTTGCCCGTTTGCCGTCCCACAACATATAAAAAAAAACTTAATAACACTCTATTTTGAACAGCCATGCCAAACTATTTTTTTTTAAATGCCACAGGCACAGGTATAATACACATGAATGCCTAATAATTTTAACGAAAGTTAACGCAAGTAGGAAATCACAGCGAAAATAAAGCAATCCGTTTCAATAAAAACCTCGGTTTTGCATCGAGCCTCCCCTATAAGATGATAATTCAATGCGGGAGAAGTCGCGTGCCGCGCCTCTGTCGGCTAAATCCAATTTTTAATAAACTCAATGCGACTCTGTCTGCGTGGGGTGACAATGAAATTATGAAAAAGTGGGACAATTTGGTACTTTAAATTTTTTCTTGTGAGCTATTTACCGCATCTCTCTCTCTCTCTCTCTTTCTCTCCTCGGCCTAACTCTGCTCTGCATAATAGCGATTGTTTCCATTAAACTATATTTTAAGTGATCAGCCCTGTATTAAGTAAGTTCCATATTCTTGAGTATTATCCGACTTTCACCGATTTACATAATTTTAACCTTCCAAAATTAATTGAGGAAAAATTTACATATTTAACACAACCACTTCTAAATATGAAAATTGTAAATTCTATTTACATAACTTACCCACAGAATACTCCCTACCACAGGCCACTTAAAACGATATAATGACAAATTTCTGTATAGAAGCTATAGAATTTTATAAAACATTTCTTATTTTTATAACGTTTCCAAAATTTGCGTCGTGATTTTTTTTTATTAATGACGACTCTGATAATGATGTGATGAGATAAACATCCAAGTCCTAGGTCAATCTGAATAAGATCGTTCTTAATGGGGATCAAACTCGAGACCGTATGGTTGAGAAGAAAGAGCGTTAACCACTGAGCCAAACAGGACGTACTTTTATATTTTACTAGCTTTCGCCCGCGGCTCCGCCCGCGTTAATGTCGATCCCTCGGGAATAGTACTTTTTCCCGGGATAAAAGGTAGCCTATGTCCTTCTCCGTACTCCAGAGAAGTTGTATGCAAAATTTCATTATAATCGGTTCAGTAGTTACGGCGTGAAAGCGTAACAAACAAATAAACAAACTCACTTTCGCATTTATAATATTAGTTAGGATAAGGATAAGTATAAAACAAATATTCTGTAAGTACACAAAACTTTACAATATTTACAAGAAGTTTAATTAAATCATGGCTACCCTACGGAATTCCCCCAGCCAGCCGAAGAGATATTGTTTACATTACTCGCGGATTATGCGCGTCGCGCCGCGGCGCAAGATTGTATGCATTGCACTAATAATGAGGCATTTTCAACTAAATTATGTTAAGACGAGGACTCAAATGTTTGGTACCTTCGCTCGGCAAAGGACTGATCAAGTTCGCGCAAGGGATAGCGCTTGGCGGTTTAGCCCGTGAATGATGAGATAGGAGATAGTCTCGAGTCGCTCAAAGAAAAAAACGTAAGCGCCAAATTCGTTATTTCTATTTTATATAAACTCAGACCGGTTAATTGTATTTTCATATTTACATTTTGATGAATTACTAATAACCTATCTTTTAGTCTAAAAATCATTATTTCATTCCTCGCATTTGAGCTACAATAACAAAAACTCTGCGAACGAAGACCATTTTTCAAAAAATATTTCTATCGAGAAAATTTTATCAAAACGTGTTTTCATCTTCAATTTTTGGAGATGAAATAGTCAAAAATCATATTACTTAGATTTGAAACTCCTAATTTAAGTATTTTGCGAGATAAATAAGGTTCAGAATGACCTTATTTACAGTGGTATCGCCTTAATATTTTTGTGGAAAATGATGTTATTCGAAAGCAAAAGGTACGCTGCAAGTCAATGCAACATATATGTCAAATTCAATTTAATTCAAATTCAATTCAAAACGTTTATTTAATATAGGTCATTTACACTTATTAATTGTCATACATTTTCAACTGAGAATTGTTAACGTTAGTAAATTACTTATGGCTAAGTTTAATAAAAAACACAGTTTATTGGCTGTATTAACTTGTGGTAAATAAAACTATTGCAATAAATGTTGGTAGCCGTCGTAAAATGCATGGGCTGTAGGTACCTAACAGTCAAAGAACTTATACTGCTGCGTGTTTCTTTTTTATGCGAGTATCTATGAGAACCGAGGATAATAATCTATTTTTCCGTCCCTTGCCAAAAGATATATATTTTTTTATGTATATTTTACGGCAAACGAGCAGACGAGCCATCTGATGGAAAGTGGTCACCGTTGCCCATGGACATCTGCAACACCAGAAGAGGTGCTGATGCGTTGCCAACTCTTAAGATACCCGTAAACACGCCTCCACGACCCCAAGTCAGAGCACACAGGGAAAACATCGGGAAGAACGAGGAAAAAACCACGTGACGCTCTGACATTTTTGTGTGATGATGTGTCAAGGATGTAGGGGAATGGACTTTACTCCTGTGGCGAGCGGTATATAATATTAAGTCACTATTAAGTACGCGATTGTCCATTAATTACGTGATGTCTTTTTGACATGATAACTTCTTGTAAACCAATGAACGCCGGCTGTACGCACGAAAAAGTGTCACATCCGCATGCAAGCATGAGCGCGCAACACGATAGAGAGGCACGATCGGGCTAAGCGTTCGGATTGTGACGCATCTATCTCTCTTCCACCGTTAAAATGTGAAATTATCGTCCGAAACCTGACTGCTATAAAAGTAAACTACTAACTAAGTCATCATCATCATCATTTCGAGTAGATGTCACGGTCAATCGACCATGCACACCCCGGTGTCAGAGTTCTTCGGGACCGCCTTTCGCAGAGGCCGAAAGGCGGTCCCGCTAAGTAAGTTACTATAAAAGTATTGAATTAATAACTTTTTAAGTTCTAAGATACAGAATTGTATTCGTTTAATATTTTCAGCTAGCCGATAACATCTTTTGCAAATTGGTTTTGCAGGATCCAGTAATACAGAAACGAAGTGAATAACTGAATTTTCTCGTAACTGTAATATTGCTCGGGATTGCACTTGCATCCGCGATTCACGAGAATCTTACTTTCGTATGTAGATATGGATTCTTCTTCATCTTTAAATTATGTCGTTTGCAAAATTTAAATTCTGTCTATTCAGGAGTAATCCTGAGTACATACTTACTAGAGTTTTCCCCCGACTTTATTCATGCAATTTATATTAAACCGTCGTCCCAACTGCACGAAATTTTCGAGAACGGCAAGAACGGATCGGAATGAAGTCCATCTATATGTTCCCAAAACACTATCTATACATCACAAAATCGCGTTGGGATTGGTGGGAGATGTACAGTTTGATGTCATCAATCTGTCTAGCTTTATCATAGAGATAAGATAGCTTTATGGTAAAGGACTAACAAACATATTATCCATCTAGTGGCGGATCATTCCTCACTAGGCACGTGCCTAGAGGCGCGAGGTTAGGAAGGGGTGCGCACGGCGGACACCGTCACGTCGCCGCGTCACATTAAGGCAAAATGGTTGATGGAAGGCGACCAACTTACTTACTTTCTTCGGCGCTACAACTCTTTGTGGGTCTTGGCCTCCACAACGATTTGTCTCCATTTCGATTTGTCTCTGGCCTGTCTTCTCCATGCTGTGTACTTTCCCATCTTCCTAAGATCTTCTTCGACTCCATCTCTCTAGCGCTTCCTGGGCCTTCTTCGGGGTCTTTTTTTCAATTCGTTATTTGTTTAGCGGCTCTGCAGTCATCCATCCTTTCTAGGTGCTTATATTATATATTACTTTTATTTCACAAGACGACACTAGTATCGACGTCCAACTTAATGCCGAGGCGTCTGGAATCCCTGGCAATGCGGAGAAGCCCATTCTCCGCATTGCCCTGCCCATCTTAACCGCCCAATCCGCAATACCGCACAATCGTTTCTTGATAGATCAAGTCTTCAAGTTCATGATTCATTCGCTTACGGTACGATAGATCGCTCTCTCGTACTGGACCAAAGAATTTGCAGAGAACCTTTCTTTCGAAAAGTGCTAATCTTATTTCGTCTTTTTGAGTGAGCGACCAGGTCTCACATGCATATGTCACAACAGGTCGGATGATAGTTTTGTAGATGGTCATTTTGGACTTTGTAGAGAGGAGTTTACTGCCGAGCGCGCCTTTACAAGCGTAAGCGCCTTTATTTCTTCTTCAGTTTGGTTCTGAGAAGTTACAGTAGACCCTAAGTATCGAAGGCTATCAACACCCTCGATCAACATATTACAATCACGTTCTATAAGGGGCGTAGTGTGTGGACTGCTATAGAGATATTTTGTTTTGTCCACGTTTACTTTACCTCCATCCCGTACACAGCTGATTCGTTTCTCAGGTTACTAAAGTGTCTGACAAGACTTGTTTTAGATCGGCTAGTGATGAGTGTATCATCTGCATATGCCTCCAGTTGTGAGGTGTTGTAGTCAATAAGACCTTTCAGGTTTAGTTTCTGTACGATAGCTTCTAACACCAGATTGAAGATAACCGTCGACAATGAGTCACCTTGCCGGATACCTGTACGGATATGGAAAGGTTCCGAGCGCTCATTTTGGATGTTAACTACTGCTTCTGAGTTACTCATAGTGCCGTCCACTAATCTCACGAGCTTGCTCGGGATACCCAGTACCAGCATACCACAGAGGATACGTTTTCGGTTCACGCTGTCAAAAGCTTGTTTGTAATCAACAAACATATGGTGTAGATTTATGTCGTATTCGTAAGCTATTTCTAAAGTCTGGCGTAAAAGGTGTATTTGGTCTGCCGTTGATCGATTCGGTCGGAAGCCACATTGGTATTCTCCGATAATATTCTCGGCATACTTGAGGATTCTCAGGTACAAAACTCCTGAAAATACCTTGTATGCCGCGGAAAGGATGGTTATACCCCTGTAGTTTCAACAAATGTTCTTGTCTCCTTTTTGGAAGGCGACCTAGGTCCGACAAAATAATATCCTTCAACCGTCTTTGCACGTCAAATGGTTGATGGAAGGGAGGAAAAATTAAAGACTAGGTATATGTTTTTAATTTACATAATATTAATTAATATTATTTTATCTATACTAATTTTATAAAGCTGAAGAGTTTGTTTGTTTGAACGCGCTAATTTCAGGAACTACTTGTTAAAATTAGAAAATTCTTTATGTGTCGGATATTCCATTTATTAGGGAAGGCTTTAAGGTATAAAACATCACGCTGCGACCACTAAGAGCGAAGCATCAATAAAAAATGTTTTGAAAACGGGGGAAAATTATTCATCTATACTAATAAAAAAACTAGTTAATCATAATCTATACTAATATTATAAAGCTGAAGAGTTTGTTTGTTTGATTGTTTGTTTGAACGCGCTAATCTCAGAAACTTCTGGTTCAAATTGGAAAATTATTTTTGTGTTGGATAGTCCATTTATTGAGGAAGGCTTTAGGCTATAACACATCACGCTGCGACCAATAGGAGCGAAGCATCAATAAAAAATGTTTTGAAAACGGGGAAAAATTATTCATCTATACTAATTAATCATAATAACAGAAATTGCCGCGGACGAAGTCGCGAGCAACAGCTAGTAAATTGCCGCGTACGTAGTCGCGGGCAAAAGCTAGTATTTCAATAATGCGTTTTTAAAAGTCTAAGTATATGTGACTTTATAACTTTTTTATCTGAAAGTGTTTATTTTAGTGTATTGAATCAACTGATTTTCCGATAATAAAGATGATTCCGTGCTTCGGAGGTCACGTTAAGCCGTTGGTCCCGGCTGCTAAAGGAACCACGTCAGAGGCCGAGTGGCGGTTCCGAAGAACTCTGACATCAGAGTGTGCATGGTCGACTGACCGTGTCACCTACACGAAATGATGATGATGACTATATCTATTCAAAAAAAAATCCGTTGCATAATTTTAAAAATCTAAGCAAACATAGCGACAGACAGACAGCACCATTTTCATAGACACATCAAAATACATTACGTTTTATATATCTTAAATAAATATTGTCAATCATATTAAAGGCGCAATGTATTTCGAAATGACTATCAAAACGTTGTACAGTGAGTTAGCAAATAGGCCGGCTGGTAATAAAGAACTGAATGCTGCTCTCTTTTGTATTTAGGTATTTTTATTTCTGTGTGTTCTTAAATAAATACTTACTTACTACTTATTACTTACTTAATGCTGAACAGAACTATACACGGTGAAATTTTAAAAGGGATGATTCAGCCCGTTGATATAAATAACTTTTCCTATGGGACCAATATTGGGAACTCAAATTTTTTTTGACCTTCCCATACAAATTTACCGCGCGACCGAAACGTTTTGTATGGAACTCCCCTTTTTTGGTATCCCAGCATTGGTCCCATAGAAAAAGTTGTTCATATCGACGGGCTGAATCACCCCTTTAAGGGTCCAGAACGATCGAAATTTCGCCGTGTATATCGATGATATCGAACTTACAAACACACAATTATTTCCTCTTTTTTATACATAAGCATTACGTCTCTAAGCCCTTCGGGGTAGACAAGGCCAAGAATCATAAGACCTGAAGGCCACGCTACGCGTGTTGATCGCATGGGCTTTAAAGTGGAACACACAATTAAAATATTGACGGATTATAACTAAGTACATCGCCTTTTGACATAATTCTTCAGACTTTCATTTGTGAATGAAAGTGTTAGATTATTTATATAAAATCTTTTTAATACGGTGTCTTCTGTGTTATAATAATTATACAAAACTATACTATACTAAGTTTTGTATAGTTCTTATAGCACAAAAGACAAATGTCAACTTAGTCTACCTGCGACCATGAAAACTGTAAAGTTTTCAAAACGTTAGGTGTAAAAATAATGTAATATACCGTATTAAAGTGATTAGAAACCTATTTTATATTTAAATAATTCGTGTTAGATTATCTTTGCATAAGATTTAAACCAAAAGATCACCCTGAAGATGACCGTCTTATTTAGCTAAACTTAACAGCGATACTGACTGTTAAAACGTTAGTGAAACCTTTGGTTTTAATAGTAATAAATTGAGTGTTAAAATGAAAGCTCTTAGTTATCCTTTTCAGCTTTATAAGTACTGAAGCTAGCAGTTTTGCACGAATTAATTAGTTTTATTGAGTCTAATAAAACTAATTAATTCGTGCAAACTGCGGGCTTCAGTGCTAATAAAGCTACAAGAATTTAGAAGATACGTTATCTCAGTATCTCCGTTAGCGGAACAAAATTTATTCATCGTAGTCCACAAAATACTAAGATTACAAAAGCTGCCATCTTGGCCGGGAGTCCGGCCATAGGCTTTGTCTAACCTGTGGGTGAATAAATTTTAATTGAAAGCTAACGTTGTTGTAGTAGAGTCACGCTACCGGCAAAAGTTATTTTTGCTAGTAGCATGCATGGGCCGGCTCGTCCGGGGAAGTACCACATCGACGTTTCACGTTCATCAGAAAAT
Source organism: Elegia similella (assembly GCA_947532085.1). Taxonomy (NCBI): domain Eukaryota; kingdom Metazoa; phylum Arthropoda; class Insecta; order Lepidoptera; family Pyralidae; genus Elegia; species Elegia similella. Next base: position 4,198,195 of record OX383939.1, read on the forward strand.
GGACGTTTGAGTAGAAGCTTTACCGCTTCTATGCTTCGTTCGGTGAGTAAGAGAGCTAGAGGCCCATCATTCTCCCCCTTCCCCCATGTCCCCCATTTTTCCCTACTCTCAATGTCCTCCCCCCAACTCCTTGAAAGGCCGGCAATGCTCCTGTCACACTCTGGTGTTGCAGTTGTCCATGGGCAGCGTTAATCGCTTACCATCAGGTGACTCGCTTGCTCGTTTGCCGCCCTATAACATAAAAAAAAATACGTTATGTAAAACATATTATTACTCGAGTCCAATAAAACTAAATAATTTTGTTTCTGCATTGGTCCCATAGGAAAAGTTGTTTATATCAACGGGCTGAATTATCCCTATAAGGGTCCAGAACAATCAAAATTTCACCTATACTTATTTATTTATTTATGCTTAGATCTTTAAAACTAGGTAACGGATTTTGATGCGGTTTTTATTAATAGATAGAGTGTTTCAAGAGGAAGGTTATTATATACATTGCACCCGTGCGAAGCCGGGGTCCGGATCGCTAGTGATAGCTAAGCCCGAGCTCCGGATACAACCAGAAGCACCCTAGGGTGAAGAGTGACTAGTGTCGTGCAGTTCTCGAAATTTTGGAGATCAGTGAGAACTGGTCGGAATTTTTTCCCGAAAATTTCTTCAACTTTTTCTCCATTCGGGAATTACTGAGAAATTCTCGAGAATTATAAGAAATTTCCCGCAAAATTCCGTGAAAAGGAAATTCATATGAACAGAGAATTTCTCTCCGGCACATCAGTAAGTGTGACTTTCGTATCTACTATATTTTGCAGCAATTTCCAACACTTTTGACGCTTCGTATAATTATAGAGGCAATTAAAAATGGCAGTCGAGGCAGCCATAGTAATAACAACTAAGGGATAACATGGCTTAGATTACTGAAATCTATGCAAAATATGCAAATTTCCCGGGAATAACGCGACCAAGGAGATGAGAACCCAATAAAGGTACGGTCACCAAAAAAAGTCAAGGTAAAAATCGATTGCATTGAGTAGAGGCCTCCCTTCAGTGCAATCGATTTTTACCTTGCCTTTTTTGGTGACCGTATATTTAGCACTAGCTGTTGCCCGCGACTTCGTCCGCGGCAATTTCTGTTATTATGATTAATTAGTATAGATGAATAATTCTTCCCCGTTTTCAAAACATTTTTTATTGATGCTTCGCTCCTATTGGTCGCAACGTGATGTTTTATAGCCTAAAGCCTTCCTCAATAAATGGACTATCCAACACAAAAAGAATTTTCCAATTTGAACCAGTAGTTCCTGAGATTAGCGCGTTCAAACAAACAAACTCTTCAGCTTTATAATATTAAGTATAGATATAGATTTAGGTGAACATATATTTAGCAATAGCAATATCATAAACCTTATGACACATATATAAGGTTGAAATTGCTGCTATTTTTATTATCTATCCGTAGCTACACACGATTTTTTACGCAACTTCTATATGGACTGTACCAGATGACGGACTTCCAGTCCAAATCCCAGTTACATAGAGATACGAGGTTCATTACATTACATTTATATGACTTTTTTTGACTTGATAACGTCTTAAAAAACGCTGACTGCACGCACGAAAAATTGTCACGTTCTACGTGCAAACGAGAGCGTGGTACAAGCGATAGAGAGGCACGATGGGCCTAAGCGTTCGGCTTGTGACGCATCTATTTCTCTTACACTGTTATCGCTTAAATTATCGTCCGTAAACCGACTTTACAGACAACCGATTTTGTACGTTCGGTTGTCCGATGTTTAAGAGGAAAAATAGTGAGATGCATTTGCGGCGCAATATTGCGTGGTGACACCTGGCGATCGAAATGCAATTAAGAGCTTTATGAAATCTTCAAAGAGCCAAACATTGTCAATTTGTGGCGACACTAGCGTCATCTCGCGCTACTAGCGCCACCTATTTTGTACATTTAATTCGTTCGCTCTGGCAACACTTTGTAGCTGTAAGTACGACCGGATTTCCTGAAAAAAATTGAGATATCGGGGTTCTCAAGAGACCCGCCGAAAATGTGAATTATCTAAATTTTAGTGAGAAAACACTAAAATTTAGATAATTCACTATTTGTGCTTGTAATTGTGAACTTGGCCTGTGGTTTTGCGAATACGAAAACATTAATCGTACAACAGTTTCATTTCATTTGAAATTACACCGACCAAGGCACCATACCCATCAGCGACTGGAGCATTTGAACGACAGGGGATTCGCAAGCCCCAAAAGTTCATGAAAATGATTCCATAGGTCAAGTGGATCTAATGGAAGACACAAATAAGATAACAATAATTTCGTGCCGAATCCTTAATTTCTTAGCTCTATAAGCGTTACTTCGTAATAGAGGGCAATTCCACAGTCGCTGGCAACTGGCAATCATTAAACAACTTGGGAAATGCCGGCCATAAACAAAGGAGGAATGCAGTGAAACTCTAACTGCTAAATGTCGGGAAAAGCACTGATTTTAATTTAGATGCGCGTATCGCTTTTAATTATTTTTTAAAGTTTTTTGTTCGTTTATTGTTTCACTAGCTGTTGCCCGCGGCTCCGCCCGCGTTAATGTCGTTCCCTTGGGAACAGTAGAAATGATAAAAATTCCATACAAACCCCTGCCCCTTTGCTTTTTCCCCTTAAGGGGGAATTTAATACATTTCACCTGCATAGATCTTTAGCCCTTAAGTAGGGGATTTTGCCCATTTCACCTACACAGATATTTTTTTATTGTAATGGAGAACTTCTTATTGTCATATTTCTAAGTAAATGATCTTTTTTAATTGTAACCTAGAACGTATATACTTATTTTCATACCTCTAAGTCTTGAAATGGAAAAATTCCATACAAACTTTACCCCCTATTTACCCCTTCAAGGGAGAATGTTGTCTGGTTCACCTAAACAGATCTTTTTTATTTTAATTGAGAACTTGCGTACCTACTTTCAAACTTCTAAGTCCAGAAATGAGAAAATTCCATAAAACTTCAACCTCTTTGATTTTCTAAAAATCCTTTCTTAGTGCTCATTTACATCATAAAAAGAATCCCTGTGCCAAATTTCAAGTTTCTGCGCACAGTAGTTTCGGCTGTGCGTTGATATATAAGTCAGGTTTGCCTTTGGCCCGCGGCTCCGCCCGCGTAAGTGTCGATTTCTCAGGAACAGTAGAATTACCCGGAATACATTAGTTTATGACTTTCAATGAAACACCTTAATATTGAATTTCAATTGAATAACTTCAAAAACGGAAAGTTTCATACTAACTTTGCATCCCCGTTATATCCCCTTAAGGGATGATTTTTGAGAAAAATATTTTACTCGTGTTTCATGCCTTTTAGTGAAGAACCTTCATGCTGAATTTCATTCGACTAACTTCAAAAATGGCAAAGTTTCATGCTTACTTTGCACCCCTATTTTACCCCCTTAAGGGATGCTTTTAAGTAAAATATTTTACTCGTGTTTCATACCTTTCAGTAAAGAACCTTCATGCTGAATTTCATTCGAATAACTTCAAAAACAACAAAGTTTCATACTAACTTTGCAACCCGTTTTTCCCCCTAAGGAGATGAATTTCCAAAAATCCTTTCTTATTGCTCCCCTACGTTATAAAAGGAACCCCTGTGCAAAATTTCAAGTTCCTAACCTTTATAGTTTAGGCCCTGCGTTGATATGTCAGTCAGTCAGTTAGCTTCTCCTTTTTTTTTAATATGGATTACTATGGATAGTATGGATAGGTATAATGCTGTCGTATAATGATGATGAATTGACTTTGGATTTTAATTTTCTTATGTCACTTATTATTTTATTTTATTTTTGCTATATGTTGGCAGGCAAACTCATGCCTTGAGTTCATTCAAATGACGATAACTTTTTTTTTAATGAACCGATTTTGATCAAACAAACTTTAAATGTTAAACTGAGTTAAAACAAAGCAATTGGTGAAAGTTTGAAGTAAATCGGTTCAGTATTTTCGGAGATAATCGTGATCATACATACAGACAGACAGACAGACAGACAGACAGACAGACAGACAGACAGACAGACAGACAGACAGACAGACAGACAAGAAATTCCAAAAAATTTTTTTTGCTTTCTATTATTCTTTTTAAGTGTCCCTCTATCCATTTCAGTCAAAAATTCAAAATGTACAGACAAAATAATTTTACTGTTTTATTATATGTATAGATGATCTTCCATGTACTGTGAAATGAATGAGGTGTGAAGACGAGGGCAGGTCTCAGTGGGGACTGCATGCGGCAGGGCATGCAGTGATGCAGTCCCCACTGACACTTCCGTCCTCTATAGATTCGACTGTTAGTAGTTTACGAATTCTATTATGTACAGTCAGGGACAGAGATACCTGAACAGGCCCTCCACCTATATCTTCAATTTTCTCTTAAACTATATGTAATATGAACATGAAAATTTATATTGATAAAGACTTAATTAAAATCTTTCTGTATATACATTTTCATGTTATTATTATTTCTAGTTTAACAGCCTCCGTGGTCCAGTGGTTAAGGCGTTTGCCTGTTGACCGTTGGTTCGTGGTTGGGGTCGTGGGTTCGATTCCCACCGGAAGCATACTTTGTTCAGTTGTTTCCAGTTTGGTTAGGAGATTGCAGGCTTGAATAACCTGATTGTCTGATAATAAAGATGATTCCGTGCCTCGGAAGGCACGTTAAGCCGGTGGTACCGGCTGCCATCTGATAGTCGTTAAAGGAACCACGTCAGAGGCCGAGAGGCGGTTTGCGAAGAACTCTGACACCAGGGTGTGCATGGTCGATTGACCGTGACACCTACTCGAAATGATGATGAGTTTAAGAGAAAATCAAGATATAGGTAGAGGTCAGGTGTCTCTGTCCCTGACTGTACCTATTAGGGTAGCTTCCAAGACAAGAGTAGGTATTAAAAGGAGATTGCAATCTAGCTGGATCTTGGCTCGATTGGTGGAAATCCAACGCGAGTTCAGTAATATTTCAAACATTTTCTTCTAATAACTTAAACAGACGTTTTTTATATTATAAAATCTACTTAGAAACTTAATTTAAAATTGAATACAGGTATTTTCCTGTATTTATCAACTCTAGGATCCACGGAACTTATATCGTATCACTAGCATGCTTGGCGCCCTGCCTGGCCTAGTTCTGGCGCCAAAATGATCCTGCCGTTACAGTTGGTTTATGATTGTGTGGAGGTAGACCATTACGTGTTAGGATGGCTTCCAAGACAATTCCTGCCAAATTCTCTAAAGATATTTAGTTGCATTCATTGCTCTTTTTTTCTGGGACACATACAGCGTGATTTTGAACCCCCTAGCTATATTGAAATCTGGAAATCAGAATCCCTAAAGGTAAAAAGCGAAAAAGAAAATTAGGTTTCTCATATAAAGTCGCCGATCAGCTGGACAAATTTCTATGAAAGGTTCAATTTATTTTTGATTTTGATTCTGATTCCCAGATTTCAATATAGCTAGGGAGTTCAAAATCACGTTTTATATACCCGATAAAGACTGCATATAACCGTTAAAATGGACCCCAGGCTCTAAAGGAGTTTATATATTCAAGTTTGACTAGCTCCGTGGCGCAGCGGTCAACACGCCTGCCTGCGACACGGAGTGACCGGGTTCGATCCCCGGCCAGGTCAAGATGGAAGATGATCTTTTTCAGATTGGCCTGGGTCTTGGATGTGTATCTATATATTTATTTGTTATAAAATATAGTATCGTTGAGTTAGTATCCCATAACACAAGTCTCGAACTTACTTTGTGGCTAGCTCAATCTGTGTGATTTGTCCGTATATATATATTTATTTATTATTGTATTAAGTAAAGTAGGTACTTTTATCCTAAGTCTACAAGTACCGTAACACTACCATGCTTGGCGCCCTGCCTGACCCAGTTCTGTAGCCAAATGCTCATGCCGGATGGTCGTTGGTTTATGGTTGTATTGAGATAGACCATTACGTGTTAGGTGGGCTTCCAAGACGAGGATCATGCCAAATCTGGGCATATATAAAATACTTAGGTAGTTATCGATTCACAACCTAGAATAAAAACACTCCATTTTATTTGTGTCCATTACTCCAGCCTGATTTTGTTGAAAATTGACGAAAATCGACATTGAAGTGCAATAATTAATTACGATAGATATAGAGCTTCTGTAAATGGTAAGCTAATTTTTAAATTTGGTAAGCGTATACTTTTTTAATTATTTGATAAAAACAGTTCCGGCTAGAGTAACGTTACCGTAGCCAGATCTTTTTTTTGTTTAACGGGAATTTTGAAATAAAAGTTATCTAAATAATTAGATATCAATTTGGTATAAATGGTACAACTTAAATTGTATTTGTATTTGCTATGATTGCGAAGATATTTGAAATCCTGCTGGAGTAACGGTTTGCCCAATTGCTGTATCTTGGAATTGACTAAGCGGATGATGATGATTTTTGCACAGGACATCTGGCTAATTAGTTATAGTTTATAGCGCAATAAAGAAATTCACAGTAGGTAATTAACAGACCAGTAAGTTTAAGAAGGTTGGTATAATGTATGGCGCGGCTGCTTTTTTATAACATTCAAGATTTGGTCGGGTAACCACGCGAACATCATTTTTTCGTCGTTTCAATAATTTATTAATCTACAGGTCTGAAATTTATTAGGTATTAAATTGACATGTATATCTAATTATTGATAAAAGGTTCAGTGACCACTCGTACATGAAACTCGGTTTCCTGTACGTGTGATCATTCATAATTTTTACCAACTAGCTGTTGCCCGCGGCTCCGCCCGCGTTAATGTCGTTCCCTTGGGAACAGTAGAAATGATAAAAATTCCATACAAACCCCTCCCCCTTTGCTTTTTCCCCTTAAGAGGGAATTTAATACATTTCACCTGCATAGATCTTTAGCCCTTAAGGAGGGGATTTTGCCCATTTCACCTAAACAGATATTTTTTTATTGTAATGGAGAACTTCTTATTGTCATATTTCTAAGTAAATAAAAAATCCATACAAACTTTACCCCACCTATTCTATCCCTTCAAGGGGAAATTTCGTCCATTTTAACTTCACAGATCTTTTTAATTGTAATGTAAACATATATACTTATTTTTATACTTCTATGTCCCGAAATGAGAAAATTTCCATACAATCCCCCCCCCCCCCCCTTCATCCCTTAAGGGGGGAATTTTGTACATTTAACCTACACAGATCGTTTTTAATTGTAACCTAGAACGTATATACTTATTTTCATACCTCTAAGTCTAGAAATGAAAACAATCCATACTAACTTTACTCCCCTATTTTATCCCTTCAGGCGAAAATTTCGTCGGTTTTACCTACATACATCTTTTTAATTGTAATCCAAAACGTCCAAAAATGAGAAAATGTCCATACAAACTTAACCCCCCCCCCCCCCCCCCTCCCATGTTGCCCCTTAAGGAGGGGATTTTATACAGTTCACCTAAACAGATCTTTTTAATTGTAATCGAGAACTTTCATACCTATTTTTATATTCTAAGTCTAGAAATAGAAAAATTCCATACAATCTTTACCCCCTATTTACCTCTTCAAGGGAGAATGTTGTCTGGTTCACCTAATCAGATCTTTTTCAATTTTTATTAAGAACTTGCGTACCTACTTTCAAACTTCTAAGTCCAGAAATGAGAAAATTCCATAAAACTTCAACCCCTTTGATTTTCTTATAATCCTTTCTTAGTGCTCATTTACATCATAAAAATAATCCTTGTGCCAAATTTCAAGTTTCTGCGCACTGTAGTTTCGGCTGTACGTTGATATATAAGTCAGGTTTGCCTTTGGCCCGCGGCTCCGCCCGCGTAAGTGTCGATTTCTCAGGAACAGTAGAATTACCCGGAATACATTAGTTTATTGAATTTCAATTGAATAACTTCAAAAACGGAAAGTTTCATACTAAATTTGCATCCCGGTTATACCCCCTTAAGGGATGATTTTTGAGAAAAATATTTTACTCGTGTTTCATGCCTTTCAGTAAAGAACCTTCACGCTAAATTTCATTCGACTAACTTCAAAAATGGCAAAGTTTCATGCTTACTTTGCACCCCTATTTTACGGGATGATTTTTGAGTAAAATATTTTTCTTGTGTTTCATACCTTTCAGTAAAGAACCTTCATGCTCAATTTCATTCGAATAACTTCTAAAACGACAAAGTTTCATACTAACTTTGCAACCCATTTTTCCCCCTTAGGAGATGAATTTCCAAAAATCCTTTCTAAGTGCTCTCCTACATTATAAAAGGAACCCCTGTGCAAAATTTCAAGTTCCTAACCCTTATAGTTTAGGCCCTGCGTTGATATGTCAGTCAGACAGTCAGCTTCTCCTTTTTTTTAGTATGGATTACTATGGATAGGTATAATGCTGTCGTATAATGATGATGAATTGACTTTGCATTTTAATTTTCTTATGTCACTTATTATTTTATTTTATTTTTGCTATATGTTTGCAGGCAAACTCATGCCTTGAGTTCATTCAAATGACGATAACTTTGTTTTTAATGAACCGATTTTGGTGAAACAAACTTTATATGTTTTGCTGAGTTAAAACAAAGCAATTGGTGAAAGTTTGAAGTAAATCGGTTCAGTATTTTCGGAGATAATCGTGAGCATACATACAGACAGACAGACAGACAAGAAATTCCAAAAATTTTTTTGCTTTCTATTATTCTTTTTAAGTTTCCCTCTATCCATTTCAGTTAAAAATTCTAAATGTACAGACAAAATATTTTTACTGTTTTATTATATGTATATATAGATTACATTAACAACGGGTCACTCACGTGACCCGTTCATACATATTTTAATAATGTCTATATCTCATGTTAGTTTTCATCAAAAAAAATACATTGAAAATGTGATTTAAGTAAAAAAAAAAACACTTTTTAAATCTTTGTTAATTCAGCAACCATGTCTTGATGTCTCGAAGTTCGCGCTCACCACTACCCGCACCCCGCTCGGCTAGATAGGCAGCAGCACCATGCGATGTGGGCGTCATCGAAGTGCGGGAGCGTAGTCAATGTCAAAAATAAATATATTAGAAGCTAAATTATCTTTATAATATGATATATTTTTTATAAAGCCCTGATACAAAAAGAGGGGTGTTATAAATTTTATGCATGTATATGTGTACCTATCTATTTGTAAGTTGTTGTCATAATTTTGTTTGTTTATCAAAAGCAAACTTGATCGAGTGCGTTAAGCACGGAAAGATTGCCAAGAGTGTATTAAAAATTATTATTTTATTTTTATCGTTAAACCACTATATCTACCCGAGCGAAGCCGGGGCGGGCTGCTAGTTTATTAATAAACCGTTACATAATTATCTTCTACATTAGTCTACATATATTATTCAAACAATATGTTACAAAAAATATAGAACAGAAAAGAAAAATGTACAACAGGCGGCCTTATCGCACAGCAATCTCTTCCAGGCTACCTTTGGGTAATTGGGAAATTGAGAGAAAGATATTAGGTACGGTGCAATTAGAAATAGAAATGAAATAGCAGGAATTTAAAAGATTACATATTTCATGCATACAAACATTATTGTCACAATACAATACTTGCATTATTTTGGCATTCGTTTATAGAAATACATTCTTTGTGCGTCTACATAAACGCTTCATTTTGGATACCTGTCTGCGAAATGATTGAGACTTATAAAAACTAGTCTTCTCTTTAAAACTAGTTGCACTGTGAGCTGTAGACCACGCGAGACTAACTCGTATCACAGCGAACTCAAATGGTAGATACTATCCTAACCACCACGCCAATGGCGTCAACGTCATTCGCGCCAATTTCACCATTTTGAAAATTTTACTAAAACTGAAATTTTTGTAATTATTGAACCGTCTCACAAAATTTGACGAGAATCTGTTAAGAAAAACGACCTGTAGAGAACAATCAGACAGCCGGACATACGAGTACTTAAGGTACAGCCATTTTTTTTAAATTCTGTGTTGAGGCGAGCGTCGAAGAATTAAACTCGACTTTTTCAGAAGGAGAACAAGCGGTGCTGTCTCTGGTAGAAAGAATTTAGCGTACTGTTATCCTTTTTTATCAAGAACGAAGAACATGAAACTTTATGAGATTTAACATGAAATAATATTTGATCGGACAAACGCGATTCAAATTTTTTGACATTAAATGTCAATAAAACTAAGTACATTACCTTTAGTCCGTGCCTTTAGTATAAGACATAGAAGCATAGATTTAAAAAAAAAATCGTCCATAGAAGTATGAAGCACGGAGTGTATGAAGGACGCAATTTTTTTTTAAATCTTAGGTATAAGACATGAGACGCAATTTTTTTTTAAATCTATGGTACAAGAAATGCAAATCTTCCTGACTTCAATACATGTCAATTGTATGCCCATGCCCTTACGTCTTCAGATTGCAGTAATAGTAGTTGTAACTGTCCTACATTAGAAATGACCACCACTACTAAATATCTAGGAGTTTAATTGACTCAAACCTTAATTTCTCCCCGCATATTACCCAACTTTCTGCCCGAAATCAGAAAACTTCTGTACATATTTAAAAAAATACCGTTTATAGCGGACAATAATATTCTCCGAATAACATATTTGGCTCTTTGCCAATCGATTATCGCCTATTACATAACGTCTTGGGGTGGTGCATCAAAATCACATCTGCTCGTTGCTGAAAGGGCACAAAGAGCCGTCCTAAAAGTATGCACATTCAAGCCATGTAGGTACCCTACATCAGACCTATATAGGGATTGCCAGGTCCCTGACAGTGCGGCAGCTCTTTATCCTTTCGACAATTATGCAGCAGCATTCACAACTCCCTTTCTACCCTCAACTACTAACAAGAAATAATAGACTAACATATCCCTCCCTGTGTTCAATACTGAGTTCATAAGGAGATTCTTTTGTTTTTTAGGACCATATTTATATAAAAAAATAAATTCCAATGTTTTCATATATGCACTCAATACTTATAATTGCAAAAAAGTTATAACCGAATTTTTACAAAACCTGTCGTATGACCAGACTGAGAGCCTTTTGCAAATTGTAACCTAAGCTTAAGGCGAGGCCTCAAATGTTTGGTACCTTCGCTCGGCAAAGGACTGATCAAGTGCGCGCAAGGGATAGCGCTTGGCGGTTTAGCCCGTGAATGATGAGATAGGAGATAGTCTCGAGTCGCTCAAAGAAAAAAACGTAAGCGCCAAATTCGTTATTTCTATTTTATATAAAATCAGACCGGTTAATTGTATTTTCATATTTACATTTTGATGAATTACTAATAACCTATCTTTTAGTCTAAAAATCATTATTTCATTCGTCGCATTTGAGCTACAATAACAAAAACTGCGAACGAAGACCATTTTTAAAAAAATATTTCTATCGAGAAAATTTTATCAAAACGTGTTTTCATCTTCAATTTTTGGAGATGAAATAGTCAAAAATCATATTACTTAGATTTGAAACTCCTAATTTAAGTATTTTGCGAGATAAATAAGGTTCAGAACGACCTTATTTACAGTGGTATCACCTTAAGCTATATTTATTATGTAATAGGCAATTGCACTTCTTACTAATTTTTAAAATTATCTTTACAACATTTATTAAATTGTATTTTTTTCAAATAAAAATTTAAATTCAAATAAAAATAAACATTCTATGGAAATGTAACTCTCTTACAATTGCTGCCTCGATTTCGATTCCAATGACGTAAAAGAACTAACAGTAATTACAACATAACACACACTATTTCATAGACAAAGCTACATGCGATTGGTCGCGACAAGTTCACGCGTCACCGGCCCCGCCCGGAGATTTTATGCATTCAACGCTAAATTAAAAAAAGCATTTTTATTTCTTCTGTGTTTTTCATGTCTTCTACACACTTTACGGCAGATGATGACATATTTGATAATTTAGACTTGCGTAAATTACCGCAAGAGCACAACAATAACCTCAATTAAACTTATTCACAGCGCAACTGCACGACTCAAGTTATCACAGGGAACTGGCGCGCCGCTCTGTTCATATTTTACGCCCCGCCCGCTCCGGTACATATCGCGTGGAATTCATTCATTCATTCATTTCGAGTAGGTGTCACGGTCAATCGACCATGCACACCCTGGTGTCAGAGTTCTTTGTAACCGCCTCTCGGCCTCTGACGTGGTTCCTTTAACGACTACCAGATGGCAGCCGGGACCACCGGCTTAACGTGCCTTCCGAAGCACGGAATCATCTTTATTATCAGACAATCAGGTGATTCAAGCCTGCAATGTCCTAACCAAACTGGAAACAACTAAACAAAGTATGCTTCCGGTGGGAATCGAACCTACGACCCCCGGGTCAACAGGCAAACGCCTTAACCACTGGACCACGGAGGCTGTTTGGATCGCGTGGAATGATTTTTCGGGATTAGTTACGGTTCTATAGAATTATTATTCGTAGCTGACGGCCCAATTACATTATTTTAGGAGGACTAACTAAAACTTATTTTAAAGTAGGCACTCAAAATCACATAAAATTTATTAAAATTTTAAAATTATCTTTACAACATTTATTAAACTGTATTTTTTTCCCTGCGCTTTTGCACTAGATTTATTTATCGTGTTTTTATTATAGTTATAGTAATCATGATTTACATTCTATAGTTTAATTGTTAAATAATACTAGAATTAATGTCGAATCCTGGTGACCCGTAATACAGGTTTTACAGAAACCTAGTATGGGCGCCAGTTCTCCATAATATGTTTATAGTTAGTCTTTTTATCCTTACTCCTTATTATTATTACTAATATTATAAATCCGAAGGTGAGTTTGTTTGTTTGTTACGCTTTCACGCCGTAACTACTGAACCGATCATCATGAAATTTTGCATAAAAAGTTATTTATTTATTTATATTCATTTATTTATTTAACTACACACATTTATTTATTTAACAAGACATATTCACTTTTAATGCACTTAAAATACATTAAGGGCCGCGCTTCACTAAGAAGCGACGCGTCATTTCAAAACAAGCTATTATAACCTTTATGTCAAGTGGTATAAGATGACTAGACGCCTGCAAGCGCGCGTCTGATCGAGCCGCCGCGCTTCACCTCGAACTAGCTCGAGCCGTCGCGCGCTCTAATAACTGTAATAAATGTCATTTTAATGCTATTCGGAATTATAATATCAGATTTAATATACACAACTATACAACTAACCAAAACAATTACTTTTTATTATCATCAGTACAACAAATAACATGGTTGGGAATGATCGAGTAAAATAATAAATTCTCTAAAAAGTTTTTTTTTATTATTCTATTCTGTCGCCCCATTAGCAAAGCGTTATAGCAAGGACTAAAGAGGGTAAAAAGAAATTTTATTTCGACATATTCGTTCAAGAATACGACTGCTGGTCATGTAAGAATATATTTCTTAGATTTTGAAATTACATTTTAATAAACCCGTTTAACCTTAAAAGACCCATGGCCTTCTTTGCCCCCCTCATTAATACTTGGATTGCCAAGAAAAATGAAGAGACACCTTGGTTAGAAATCCATTCGATGATACGAGATAATATAATATAACATTAATAATTACACTTGATAAACACTACCAGAATAGCGCAACCTACCGCCAACTCAAAACGAATGCGAATCAATAAAAAAATCCAACCTTATTCCTACTACATAAGATTCGAAATCCAAAAACAACAGGACTCGTGCTGTTTTGCTCATAATACTTGTCCGGCGCGGCGCCGCAGCGAACTCCAGACTTGGCGCGAAGGCAGCGGCCAATAGCAGACGAATATTTTCGCGCCATGCAAGAATTTGAATTCTGCGCAGGTACATCGGTATAATTTATAATTTATAAAAGTGGTAGAACTGTACCTTCCTGCAGTCGGGTCAAACAGGCACTAGATACGGCAAAATGAAAATATAAAAAAGTTATATATAAGAATTGTGAACATGGTAAGAACCCCATTGTTATTTAATCTCTCATCTTACCGTTCCCCCGGTTGAATCTCAAGCTGTGATGCGTCATGCAATCCATGCCCGGGGTCCGCTGGTCTCATTCATATTTAATATTGTAACATTATTTAATTGATTTCTCGAAAAGTTTTCAAAATTTATGATCTCATGAACAAAGATCGGAAAGCAAGGAACATACCTTAATTTCAACGAAGCAGGTAATACCTGCGTTACGCGTTCAAACTCACTTTTCATCGGCAGTATTAATCACTCTTACGATTTATCACTCGAAGTTTAAGTTTTGCTTCAAGCTACTGGTCTTAAGACCGTGCCATGGGCACTTAGGGCTGCCATCTGGCCGCACCGAATCGCATTTTTCTACGCTTCTATCCTTTTCCATCACTTGGAACTGTCATTTACTAGAGCGAGAAATATAATGAAAGGTCGCTCGGAGACACTCGTGACGCTAACGCTCACACCATGCTGTCGCATCCTGTCGACTATCGCGTGTGGTCACTCTTTCTCGCTCTAAATAATGACTGTTCTGAGAGATAGAAAAGGATATGTCAGATGAACGCGACAGCTTTCGCATCTGCGACCGCTGGCAGCTGCATTACGCAGTAGCAGTGCGATTCTGTGCTGCCAGATGTGTTTCAATCCTTAAATTAAAAATGATGAAATCTTTTATATTACTCATCGCGAGGAACGTATTATAATATTTAATAATAACATTAAAACTTACGCGAGATAAATTCACTATATAAATCACAGTTTTACTCGCATTATACTCGTCGGATTCGCCGACTATTCGCGGTGTGTGGTCTTCCTACCATCATAGGGACGTGTGTTAGGCAACGCGAGGGAAGCGATTCCCTCAAAGAACTCATGTACAGTTTACGTACATCGACTGCGCGGGGGGCGCGGCGGCACCGTCAGCATATTGACGCCGCGCCTAGTCTGCAGCGCGCTCCGTGACGGAAGGACTCGTCGATAAAAGCGTTTAACGAGATATTTTTGTGAACTTCAGCGAAATCTTATACGTTTTAAGAAAAAAAATATTTCTTGTGTAGTATAACGCAAGAAAAGACGGAAAAGTGACACTGGAGTAATTTATCAGTGGTCAGTAATCAGAGGTAAAATATTTTTTGCGAGCTGCTAGCGTGCCTACCTCCACTATGTTGACACTATAGCGTTCATTACATATGTTGACACCACCCCGTGACCTTGACGCAGCCAATCGCAAACTACCTTCGGTTTAAGTTTGTTTGCGTAAATGGGACTGATATTGAATAGTTAGTTGTATGAGAGTTACGCTTCCATATTTTTTTCTAATTTACATCATGTTTTATTTGCGATTTACCGGAGTACATCTGAATGATGTACTCCGGTAAATCGCAAATCAATGCTCACGACACATCACTCATGTGCTGAAGGTGCGAAACTGTCGTATCACCACCCCAAACACTCGCGCAGATGATGGTCTTCCTAACAGACCAAAACTAGTCAGCGATACCGACTAGAAAAATATGTTCCTCGCCTTTCGATCATTGTTCATCAACCATCCCAAAAACCTAACCTACAACATTGCTCTTTCGACTCCGCATAGAGCGTCTGGGAGTAGCTACATCTTGTACATTCCCGTCAGTTTCTTGCAGCGTGTTCCTCTTGCTTTTCTCACTTTTCTGCGATTTTTCTTCAACTTCCGGCGTTTGCACGCTTTTGCGATAACTCCTCGTCTTAACACCAGTCTCGCTAATAATGATGGCGTCTTGTCGCGGTAACCGCGTTTTTCTTTTAGGATTTTCCTTATTCTCTGAACACTTTTCGATGTCCATTGACGACACGCCGCTGTCCGGTTGATTGTCCGGTTTTAGTAGACTGGGTTGTACGTCGGTGTCCATGTCACCGAATAGGACGGCTTTAATGGACTTTATGCCGGATTTGGTGTTATCTTTGGCGGATTTTAGGATGCTGCGGCCGGGCGTCGCGTTTAGATCGATGGCGCTGAGGGGAGTTTGCTGAAATAAAAATATTCGTTTAATCGTAAAATTCAACATATCACCACAATAATAAAAGTAGGTGTTGCAGTAGTCTATGGGCATCGCTTACCATCAGGTGACCAGCTTGCTCGTTTGCTGCCCTATTTAATAAAAAAAAAGGTAAAACGAGAGGCCCACTGAACGGCTTTTATGACCTGTGGTCGGAATACTTGGCGCAATCTTAAACTTCAAGTGATAAATAGTAAATAGCCGTATGGTATCCGGCAGAGTAGAATAGGACCACTCCAAGTCTTCCCGTGGATGTCGTAGAAGGCGACTTAGGAAATACAAGCTAAGCAAAGCTTATACACATCTAAGAGACCTCTCCAACCCGTCTGGCCAGCGTGGAGAGTGTAGGCCAAGTCCTCTGGCTGCTCTGGCCAAGTGTGGCCCTAGTAGTATAGAGAGGGTCGTGCTCCTGTAGTGGAGACTAAAAAAAAGGACCTGATGATGATGATGATAAATAGTAAGAGTAAATAATACTGATGGCGCGATGAGCGATAAATTTGACGAATGGAAGGAAATAACGCAGGACCGTACTGAATGGAAAAAGTCGAGAGAGGCCTTTGCCCAGCAGTGGGACACATGATGGCTTGAAATAAATATATAATAACTAGCTTTCGCCCGCGGCTCCGCCCGCGTCAATGTCGATCCCTCGGGAATAGTACTTTTTCCCGGGATAAAAGGTAGCCTATGTCCTTCTCCGTACTCCAGAGAACTTGTATGCAAAATTTCATGATGATCGGTTCAGTAGTTACGGCGTGAAAGCGTAACAAACAAACAAACAAACAAACTCACTTTCGCATTTATAATATTAGTAAGGATAAGGATAATACCGCCGCCGAAAAGCGCGCATTTGAACGCGTGACGGAGGTATAATCAGCTTTCTTAAACTTAAGGTGAGAATGTTCCTTGTATTCCGATCTTTGTCAGTCTTTGTCGCTTGGAGCATATTTAACTAATATTTGGGTTTAAAGAATGTATTTTCTCAAAAGAATACAAATGATATTCACTTACAGGGAAACATGTAGAATAAAATGTAATATCAGAGCGTAGAGAGTAGAATAAGTAAATTTACATATAAGTATGTGAGGGCTCGACTCTCGACTATCCCGGCGCTCTAGCCGAGTTCTCACATAAATAGGAAGTTAGGGAGAACACAAGACTCTACACACAGAACACAGAGAATTACTTTATTGTTACAACTTCAACTATGTAGATGTTGACTTCAATAAATTAATAACAGAGACTGTTATGCTCCAAGAGATGGTAGTAGACTCAAAGATGTTAGTAGACTGAAAGATGGTAGCAGACTGAAAGGTGGAAGCAGACTGAAGAATGAGTGATGAGAGAGAGAGAAAGTAATCTAAAAATTGAATGGAATGGAATGAAATTTGAATTAAAAATGAAATTTGTATTAAAATAAGGAATGAAAAATGGACAGGATGAGAGAAATGAGGTTGAACGAGATGCAGCATGCAGGTGGCATGCTGCAACCTTACAAGTAGGTAACAAGTAAATCGTGGTTAGCTAGACACGTGGCCTGGCAGGTAGAAAGTCCCACCAAAATGATCTGTCTTTTTTAATAATCTTATTTTTTAGTTAAAAATAGTACCCTATTCAAATTTCAGCCTGCCTCAAATACAGTACAGGGTGTATCACCACTGTGATGATGCGCAACTCTAGTTAGTATGAAACGTGGTGGAAACGCCAAAATCATACCACAACTTTATACTAATACATTCATGAACTCTCAAAACGCATGAACTATTTTCGGGGCAGTTGTGTTCATTCATTCATTCATTCATTTCGAGTAGGTGTCACGGTCAATCGACCATGCACACCCTGGTGTCCAGAGTTTTTCGGAACCGCCTCTCGGCCTCTGACGTGGTTCCTTTAACGACTACCAGATGGCAGCCGGGACCACCGGCTTAACGTGCCTTCCGAAGCACGGAATCATCTTTATTATCAGACAATCAGGTGCCAGTTGTGTAAAACTAAATGACAATTATTTAACTTACGGGTAAGGGTGCTATTCCATCCGCCTCCAAGTTTCTGCTCATGATCGAAGCGCGTAGCATCGCGAACGACGATGAACTCTGTAAAAGAATTAAAAATACATACATTATCACGTCTTTTGCCCTTACGGGGTAGAATTTGGATGGGCCTCTGGCTCTCTCATTCACCGAACGAAGCATAGAAGCGGTAAAGAAAAAGAAATTAAGTAAAGCTTCTACTCAAACGTTGAGCATGGTACTTCCCCGGACGAGTTGGTCCCTTCATGCTACTAGCAAAAAATTATTTTGCCGGTAGCGTGGCTCTACCACAACTAAAACTATGGCAATAAATTTACCACAATAATTAATAAGAAGACTTAACTGTCAAGATGGCTTTTTATGTATATTTGACAGCAAACGAGCAGACGAGCCACCTGATGGAAAGTGGTCACCGTCTCCCATGGACATCTGCAACACCAGAGGTGCTGATGCGTTGCCGACTCTTAAAATACCTGTAAACACGTCTTTTGAAGGACCCCAAGTCATAGCAATGTATATTTCTCAAATAAATAATTCATTCATTCATTCATAGCACACAGGGAAATCTCGGGAGTCCATTCCACAATCCTGCTGTACAAGGAAAAAAACCATGTACTTAACAGTACAACAACAACGAACTAGATGGCGCTGTACGATTCAGAAACTGAAACGCGGAAACAAAATCTTTTCGCCCCAAGTTACCGATGTATCTGCACAGATATCAACTATTTTCATGGCGCGAAAATATCCGTCTGCTATTGGCCGATGCGGCGCCGCGCCGTACACGTATTATAAGCGAGACAGCGCGAGTCCTGTTGTTTTTGGATTTCAAATCTTATGTAGTAGGAATAAGCTCGTTTTTTCAATGATGTTTCTTTCGGTTTTCGTCGGCGGAGGCGACTTAAAAACATAATAGTACTGCCCTTTGTCGCATTCCGGGGAACGGTCTGGTATCAAGCATACCGCTCCCCCTACTGGACCAAAACTGGGAACTCAAAAGAAACATATCAATGTTTCGGCCGGCCGGGCCACTGGTATGATTTTTATGAATTTGTATGAATCCTTACTAATATTATAAATGCGAAAGTGAGTTTGTTTGTTTGTTTATTTCTTTGTTTGTTTGTTACGCTTTCACGCCGTAACTACTGAACCGATCATCATGAAATTTTGCATACACGTTCTCTGGAGTACGGAGAAGGACATAGGCTACCTTTTATCCCGGGAAAAAGAACTATTCCCGAGGGATCGACATTGACGCGGGCGGAGCCGCGGGCGAAAGCTAGTATGTCAATAAAATTGAGTTCACAGCATTGGTCCCATCCGAAAATATGTTTATTTTTATGGGCTGAGTCACCCCTAGGGTAAATTTACGCACTGTATAATTCTATGTAAATGTCTGACATAAATAAAATTATTTTGAATTTAATTCATTTATTTTTGACTAGCTTTCGCCAGCAGCTTCGCTCGCGTCAATGTCGTTCCCTCGAAAACATCCTTTTTCCCGGTATGAAATGTAGCCAATGTCCTTTTCCATACTCCAGAGAACTTGTATGCAAAATTATGATGATCGGTTCAGTAGTTACGGCGTGAAAACGTAACAAACAAACTCACTTTCGCATTTATAATATTAGTGAGGATAGTAGGATATACAAAAAGGTGTTAATATTGCTAACATAGTGCGCCAAGCTGTTATCTAAGTAAGCCTGACATATATGTGTCAGGCATAAATCAAAATCAAAACGTTTATTTATAAAAATAGGCCTTTTTCACGTCAAATCACATTTTAAAGGATCTAATTTAGTCATCATAATCATCTCAGCCCGTCTTCCATCCACTGCTGAGCATAGGCCTCTCTTCGTTTCCGCCATCCGTCTCGATCCTGTGCTGATCTCATCCAGGAGCGACCCGCGATTTTGACTATATCGTCAACCCATCTCATCGGAGGACGTCCGACGCTTCTTTCCCCGGTTCTAGGCCACCACTCAGTTAAGTTCTTGCTCAATCTGCCATCACTCCGTCTGGCCAGGTGTCCTGCCCAGTTCCATTTAAGACTCATGACCGTCTCCGATATCCCGTAGTTTAGTACGTTGTCGAATTACGGTGATTGGAACACGATCTAGTAACTTGATGCCGAGCTTGAATTTAGTCATATATTTATTAACTAGATGTTGCCCGCGGCTCCGCCCGCGTTAATGTCGTTCCCTTGGGAACAGTAGAAATTATAAGAAGTCCATACAAACCCCTCCCCCTCGGCTTTTTCCCCTTAAGGGGGAATTTAATACATTTCACCTGCATAGATCTTTAGTCCTTAAGGAGGGGATTTTGCCCATTTCACGTACACAGATATTTTTTTATTGTAATGAGAACTTCTTATTGTCATATTTCTAAGTAAATAAAAAAAATCCATACAAACTTTACCCCGCCTATTTTACCCCTTCAAGGGGAAATTTCGTCCATTTTAACAACACAGATCTTTTTAATTGTAATGTAAAAATATATACTTATTTTTATACTTCTATGTCCAGAAATGAGAAAATTTTCATACCATCACCCCTCCCTTTTATCCCTTAAGGGGGGAATTTTATACATTTCACCAACACAGATCTTTTTTTATTGTAATCTAGAACGTATATACTTATTTACATACTTCTAAATCTAGAAATGAAAAAAAATCCATACTAACTTTACTCCCCTATTTTATCCCTTCAGGCGAAAATTTCGTCGGTTTTACCTACATTCATCTTTTTATTTGTAATCCAGAACGTCCAGAAATGAGAAAATGTCCATACAAACTTACCTTACTGTTATTGTAAAATTCCTTTCTTAGTGCTCATTTACATCATAAAAAGAATCCCTGTGCCAAATTTCAAGTTTCTGGGCATATAGTTTCGGCTGTGCGTTGATATATAAGTCAGGTTTGCCTTTGGCTCGCGGCTCCGCCCGCGTAAGTATCGATTTCTCAGGAACAGTAGAATTACCCGGAATATATTATTTTAGTTCATGACTTTCAATGAAACACCTTAATATTGAATTTCAATTGAATAACTTAAAAAACGGAAAGTTTCATACTAACTTTGCACTAAGGGATGATTTTGAGAAAAATATTTTACTCGTGTTTCATGCCTTTCAGTAAAGAACCTTAATGCTGAATTTCATTCGACTAACTTCAAAAATGGCAAAGTTTCATGCTTACTTTGAACCCCTATTTTACCCCCTTAAGGGATGATTTTTGAGCAAAATATTTTACTCGTGTTTCATACCTTTCAGTAAAGAACCTTCATGCTCAATTTCATTCGAATAACTTCAAAAACGACAAAGTTTCATACTAACTTTGCAACCCGTTTTACCCCCTTAGGAGATGAATTTCCAAAAATCCTTTCTTAGTGCTCCCCTACGTTATAAAAAAGAAACCCCTATGCAAAATTTCAAGTTCCTAACCCTTATAGTTTAGGCCCTGCGTTGATATGTCAGTCAGTCAGCTTCTCCTTTTTTATTAGTATGGATTACTATGGATAGTATGGATAGGTATAATGCTGTCGTTTATTGATGATGAATTGACTTTGGATTTTAATTTTCATAAGTCACTTGTTATTTTATTTTATTTTTGCTATATGTTTGCAGGCAAACTCATGCCTTAAGTTCATTCAAATGACGATAACTTTTTTTTTAATGAACCGATTTTGATGAAACAAACTTTAAATGTTAAACTGAGTTACAACAAAGCAATTGGTAAAAGTTTGAAGTAAATCGGTTCAGTATTTTCGGAGATAATCGTGATCATACATACAGACAGACAGACAGACAGACAGACAGACAGACAGACAGACAGACAGACAGACAGACAAGAAATTCCAAAAAATTTTTTTTTGCTTTCTATTATTCTTTTTAAGTGTCCCTCTATCCATTACAGTCAAAAATTCTAATTGTACAGACAAAATATTTTTACTGTTTTATTATATGTATAGATAATAATATAATAATAATTTCTTTATTTCAGACCATGATCCATAGAGTATTAATAAATAAAACCAACAAAATACTTATCCTAATGTTAGTAAATTGCGAGCCAGAAAACATTTAATTTGTAATGTGGACACCTCTATGCACGAGCAGATCCGCCCAATGCCTCACAAAAGGCCCATCAATTTTGGCTGCTAGTGTATTAAGGATGCTGTTAGAACGGAGTCTCTGCAGCGCCGAGGCAGCCCGCTTACGAATTATGGCATAAAAATCGACCATTTGGCGAACATACCCGACGCACTACATCGCCGCGGCAGCCCCAGCAACATCCTCAACGCATCATTATACTGGACGCGCAGAGCATTGTAAGCCCCCCGCCGTAACTTAGAGGTGTTACATCCCTAGGATGTTAGTTAAAAGGCTGACAACCCTATTACCAAGTCAGCATTTTTACCCTCGAAGGCGTGCTCGCTTCACGATCTCGACAGTCTACTCCAAGCATCGGTCCGAGGTGGTCGCCGGTTCCAAACGTTATTAAGTCTTTTTTAAAACCTCGGTTGAGTGGCTCGTCCTAATTAATTAATGTGTAAAAACTAAAGGCTCGGAACCAAAAGAAACCATTTTCAAAAGTATTATAACATACTTAGATAACAATAGTTTTGGAAAGGACAAAAACCGATAGAAAGTAAGATAAAGATGGAGTGGAACATTTGTTCTTACCTTCGAAGCAGAAGCCTTCTTAGCCTCGCTAGAAAGCACTGCTTTCAACAAATTTTTTTTGTTGTTCGGCGTGGCCGGTGCCGGGGATCGAACCGGAGACTTGACGCAGAAGAACCCGGCTTCGAAGGTCTTGCTGTCTTCCGGGTGGACGATTTCTGGGTGAGTGGCAGCTGGTTCCTCTTCCTTTTTTGCTTTTCTTGCAGCTGTAAAATGATTTACCAAATACATACATCATTAGATATAGAGATTAGGGGAATAGATCTTAATAAATTAATTTCAAAACCAATTCAATACCTAAACCAAGAATTAGAGGAAATAGAAATTAAAGCATACATATTAGATACATCTTCGTCATGGTCGTGTCGAGTTCTGAATATCCTAATCCTAACTAATATTATAAATGCGAAAGTGAGTTTATTTGTTTGTTTGTTACGCTTTCACGTTGTAACTACTGATCCGATCATCATGAAATTTTGCATACACGTTATCTGGGGTACGGAGAAGGACATAGGGTACATTTACTGTGCCCGAGGGATCGACATTGACGCGGACGGAGCCGCGGGCGAGACCTAGTCTACTATATTATTGTTTCAACCGACTTCAGAAAAAGAGGAGGTTATCAATTCGGTTATGTTTTTTTTATGTATTTACCTTAGAACTCCGTCATTTATGAACCGATTTAAAAAAATACTTTTTTGTTTGAAAGGGTTGGGCCCATTTAAATTGTTCAGTTGTTAGATTAAAGTGTTTTTTTTTATTTGAAACTAGCTTTCGCCCGCGGCTCCGCCCGCATCAATGTCGATCCCTCGGGAATAGTACATTTTCCCGGGATAAAAGGTAGCCTATGTCCTTCTCCGTTCTCCAGAGAACTTGTATGCAAAATTTCATGATGAT
The DNA here is from genome assembly GCA_947532085.1 of Elegia similella. Classification (NCBI taxonomy): domain Eukaryota; kingdom Metazoa; phylum Arthropoda; class Insecta; order Lepidoptera; family Pyralidae; genus Elegia; species Elegia similella. The sequence continues at coordinate 4,221,846 of OX383939.1, forward strand.
CGGTCCAGTAGTTACGGCGTGAAAGCGTAACAAACAAACTCACTTTCGCATTTATAATATTAGTTTGGATATTACATTACAAAGTATTGTCGCGAAGCTCCCAGAACAGAATAGTCCAGAACTTCTCCGAACATCGTCTGTCGCGCTGTATGAGCGTGTCTTCCATCCTGCTCACACATATGTATTCTATCCCGCTCACGCACATACTCGAATATTCTGCAATGTTTTATAAGTATATAGAACTTTCTATATTCTGTTGCACCAGTGCGAATCCGGCGCAGGTCTCTTTTATTATATACTAGCTTTCGCCCGCGGCTCCGCCCGCGTCAATGTCGATCCCTCGGGAATAGTAGGGGATAAAAGGTAGCCTATGTCCTTCTCCGTACTCCAGAGAACTTGTATGCAAAATTTCATGATGATCGGTGCAGTAGTTACGGCGTGAAAGCATAACAAACAAACAAACAAACTCACTTTCGCATTTATAATATTAGTAAAGTAATAGTAAGGATAAGGATGGTGAAATTTTGATCGTTTTGGACCCTTAAAGGGGTGTCGCAGACCATCAATGTGAACAACTTTTTCTATGGGAACGATGCTGGAAACTCAAAAACAATTTCGTCATTTCCATACAAAAGAGTCCAAAAGAGTTTGAATGGGAATGTCGATTTTTTTTAGTTTGTAGTATTATTCCCACAGGAAAAGTTGTTCATTTTGATGGTCTGAATCACCCCTTTAAGGGTTCAAAACGATAAAACAATTCACCGTGTATATGTATACATACGATCACGTCTTAATAAAAAAATAAATTTAAAAAACACTACTTATTTTTTAACCCATTACCAAATACAGTGTGCGATGTCAGAATTTGTGTTTATTTTAGCGTGTGTAGGTGGCCAACACTGGTGTCACATTTTCAAGTTGCCTATTATATAGGTAGACATCTAACATAGCTTAACGAGTACCATCTGATGATGACAGACGGGTTCGGAACCAACGGCTTAGCCTCCATAAAAGAGTTTCGAGATATTTATACACCACTTAATAAATAAATAAATATATACGGACAAATCACACAGATCGAGCTAGCCCCAAAGTAAGTTCGAGACTTGTGTTATGGGATACTAACTCAACGATACTATATTTTATAACAAATACATATATAGATAAACATCCAGGACCCAGACCAATCTGAAAAAGATCATTTTCCATCTTGACCTGACCGGGGATCGAACCCGGGGCCCTCGTGTCGCAGGCTGGCGTGTTGACCACTGCGCCACGGAGCTCCCACTTGCGGTAAGGGGTTTGTTTATACAGTTGACGTTTTACGCAACTTCTCAATGAACTTAAGAGGGCACGAATGCGCAACTTGTCAATGAACATTCGTCTAGATGTCTATATCTATAACGACTACATGCCTGTTATTTACTATATATAAAACTTCAACATATTTTCTTAAAACTGTTAAACCTGAAAACACGATTAATAACAAAAGCCTCGATACTTTTATTTTGCAAACATAGCCCCTTTATTTGATGTTTGTGGTCAGAACAGCGAAACCCTAAGGTCTTTAGCAATGATTTTTAGTTTCCTAGCTGAGCAATAACTAGTTCAAAATCTGGTAGTTTTTTTACTCATTAACCTCGTACTTTTATTATAAATAACAATTGTGTGATTTGGCGCTTACGCCCGTTAATTCTAGGACACCCGCTTGTGCCTACCCACTATCTTCTTCTCATTTTTTACGCGTTACGGTCATTAGATCTATCCTGCTTTCGCGCGGGGCGCGGGGTGCGAAATGGCTTCAGCCGGGTCGCATTGGTGCGCCCTTAAAGGCAACCGTACATGAAGCTCCTGTCCTTCTAGAAGCACTCACCCGCGATCATCTCCCTAAGCCGACTGGTGGCGGCCGCAGGCTTGGCAGTTTTCTTCCCTGGCGGCGGACGCGCGACTTTTCTAGCAGGCTCGGCCAACTGCTCGTCTGCCCAGCCGCGCGCACGGCGTTGCTCCAGACGCTTGAATCTCATATCCACGTTCTCAATCTGAGGAATAATAAAATCGTTTAAAGATCTCTGGATAAGGTCGAAACATGTCGGCCAGTAATAGGCTAGTTTCCTAAAAAAATGTTATTAGTCCGTCAGTTAGATATTCAAAAAATATTGGACACATATTTTTTCTTTTGTCGATTGAACAAAAAATGGTAAAGATATAGCCCTTTGAAGTTCCGTGTGACGTCATAGTTTGCTACAATTTTTAGCAAACTTTGACGTCACGTCCCCCCTCTCCTGAACTTTGACGCGCTTTATCTTTATTATTTACTAGATTTCGCCCGCGGCTCCGCCCGCGTCTATGTCGATCCCACGGGAATAGTATTTTTCCCGGGATGAAAGGTAGCCTATGTCCTTCTTCGTACTCCAGAGAACTTGTATGCAAAATTTTATGATGATCGGTTCAGTAGTTACGGCGTGAAAGCGTAACAAACAAACAAACAAACAAACAAATAAACAAACTTACTTTCGCATTTATAATATTAGTAAGGATTGTTTATTTGACAAAAGAATAAATACGTGTCCAATATTTTTTGAATATCTAACTGACGGACTAATTGTTATGTTATTATTACGACCCAGGAAACTAGCCTACTGACTTCGTACATGAGTAACCCATTGTTACATATCGCGTGATTTTTGAACCTCTAAACTATACTGAAATCCTGGAATCAGAATCGCTAATGGAATACAGAATTGCATGAAAAAAAGATAAAAATCGACAAAAAAAATTAGGCGTCCCATACGTAGATCAGCTGGGCGAATTTCTATGAAAGGTCAATTTTTAGGGTTCCGTACTAAAAGGGTAAAAACGGGACCCTATTAATTTCGCTCCGCTGTCCATCTGTCTGTCTGTCTGTCCGTCTGTCACCAGGCTGTATCTCATGGACCGTGATAGTTAGACAGCTAAAATTTTCACAGATGATGTATTTTTGTTGCCGCTATAACAACATACACTAAAAAGTAGAATAAAATAAATATTTAAGGGGGCTCCCATAAAACAAACGTGATATTTTTGCTTGTCTTTGCTCGATATTGATAACGGCAACTGGTAGACGCTTGAAATATTCATTCACTTTAAAAATAAATAATTATATAAAAATAAAATTAATATTAAAGGGGGGCTCCCATACAAAAGACATGATTTTTTGGCGTTTTTATAGATAACGGTACGGAACCCTTCGTGCGCGAGTCCGACTTGCCCTTGGCCGGTTTTTTTTCATATTTGTTTTACGGCATTTGGCTTTCTATGCCTTTTAGCCCTTCATATTTTTCTATGTGTTATCAACGAAATGGTGGTGTAATTCATTTCGTTAATTCAATGGAGCTCCTGGCGACAATTCCCACGAATCCACTGGTTTGATCATACACGTTGCAGTTTATTGTTGTTTTTTGTTGTTATAGCGGCAATAGAAATACATCATCTGTAAAAATTTCAACTGTCTAGCTATCACGGTTCATGAGATACAGCCTAGTGACAGACGGACAGACAGACAGACGGATAGCGGAGCGAAATTAATAGGGTCCCGTTTTGAACCTTTCGGTACGGAGCCCTAAAAAAGTAGTTCCCGAATACCTGCATGAACACCATGTCCCAGAAGCCGTGTAAGTCTGCCGGCGTGATGAGAGGCGAGCCGGGCTCGGGGCGCGCGCATCTCTCCACCAGTCCCGCGAACTGCTGCAGCTTGGACGACACCAGCAGCCGGCCCTGGCCCACAGCACCCAGCACCTCGTCCTGACGGCAATAAAAGATACACACCAAGCACACAAGTGCTTAACCCGGGAGAACACGCGCCCTTGGAAGTTACACGAGTACTCGCGCATAGAGTATTTCGCTCACGTTTTGTAAACAGATTATTTGTATATAGGACATAAGTTATGTATTATTAAATGACTATATTATAATAAAACAATCATATATAATCAAATAAAATGTTTATTTAAAGTTTCTAACATATCTTAAACTTTAAATTTTTAATATCAAATATAGGAACTAAATTTCTAATAGTTGAACAAACTTATGGAAATAAAAGCAAAAAATAAAAAACTTCTTAAAAAAAAACTTAGAAGATAGCTTGGCATTAATCTTCATCATATGCACTAGCTTTGCATATACTGCACAAAGTAATAGAATGTTCTGTACATAAAAATTTTTTGCAGTTAAAACATGTCTTTTTTGTTTTGCGATTTTTTCGCCTCGGACAAATCGCGCATATTCCATCAGGTTTCTGTAACCCTGAAACCCCAGGTTCGTTTGTAAATCGGTTTATGATTTGCTGAAGAGGATGTGAGAGGTTCTGCATGGTGGACCTCCGCTGTATTTGGGGTTGAGTAAGCTCAAGAGCTAGCTTTTTTAGATATTGTCTCCGGGTGATCAAAATATTTGTATTTCCTTTATATATAATTTGGCTATTAATGCCAGCAATATTTAATATAGAAAAAAATAACCTCAGCGGCCATCTGCAAGACACCCGAGCCACGGAATACTCTTCTTTTAATCTGTCAACCACATCCACCCCTCCTTTAGTTTTGTTATAAAATGTGTTTATTTCTGGTTTTGCGCTATCTCCACTATCTGGATCAATTCGGTCATCATTATGTAATGTACTTATCATCAGGACATTTTTTGTTTTTTTCTTGTTTGGTACATAAGACACTAAAACCTTATTTTTGTTGAAACAGAACATACTGCTAGGTTTAGGTCTAATTTTAGTATCTAAAAATAACGGCGGGATCTCTCTTTTATTCTGTCGCAGCGTTCCAACTAGGGTCGTTTTATTGATCAGTAAATCGTCTGCCAATGGAATCGAAGTGAAATAATTATCAGTGGTTATATTTCTACCAGTATTTAGAATATCACATGAGAGCCGTTTTACGACACTAAATGCAGTATTATCATATTTATATGGGCCGGCTGGTTGCTTCCCAGGGTAAATTTCCAAATTGCTAGTATAAAAAGATTCTGAATCACATAATGCATATACCTTGATTCCGTATTTTGCTGGCTTATTCGCGATATACATGCGAAATTTGCATCGACCTCTAAAAGATTCCAACATTTCATCAACAGTCACATTCTCACCAACCTGATAATTTGACCGACACTTTTGAACGAAAGATTCGAATAATTCACGAATAGGCGCCAAATTATCAACTTGAGACCTTTCCAAGCGAGAGTTTATGTCATCAAATCTTAGAGTTCTCATCAAAAACATAAATCTTGTAATATTCATTGTAGCTCGAAAAATATCAGGAGCAGTGCCATCTTTGTCCCACATTTCTTTTAAATTCAAATGTTTCATTTTTTTTTCACCAGCCATATATAAAATACCTATAAATGCCTTTATTTCTATAATATCAGTCTCTTTGCAGTCTCTGTCTCTTGAAAATCGATTTTGAATCATTTTTATGTGAATATTTGTATATCTAACTATTGAATTCAACATTTCTTCAGTCACGAAAAGAAGAAAGCAGTCTATAATCTCTTTGGCATCTTTAGCAACAGGTTTTACCCCTGCTCTTCCAATTAAAATATTATGAGATCTGGTCCGCACATTAGTACGATATGGGTGGTAGTACCACTTAGTTTGTTGGTCTTTGCCTAAGTAAAAAAGTCCATTTTCAGTTTGTAAAGGAGAAATCTCACCTTCATCTTCTATTGATGACTGTTCCGTATCAGTATTATGATCGCTATGCTCATTTTCGTGGTCGCTTTCTATTGCGTCGGCTCTAAAAGAAGGATCTTCTATGTCGTCGGAATAGTCTTCCTGAAGCCACGAAATAATTTGTTGGTCTTGCTTATCCATCTGGAAAAATGTGTAATTTTATAAATAAACGGCTAACATCAGTAATTACTTTCGATTATTTAACAAAATAATAACAGAAAAACTATTATATTATTTAATTTAAAACATTTAAGTGAAAAAATAATAAATAAACATGTACTTACGTCGATAATCGCGCGATGAGCAAAATGCCGCGTTCCGCGACCCGGCCAGACAAACCACCTCCCTCGATGGACTGGGACGCACTGCGCGGGTGTAACTGTTACGAGGAGGACGGGGGACAAACAAAACTCAGCTATAGCGCGAACGAGGCGCGTTCGCACAATTTTGACGAAATACCGCGAATTTTAAAATCAGCGTGAGGGAAATGCTCATAGCGCGAGTGCTCGCGGGTTAAGGGCCCGTACTACCTCACACTGCTTCAAAAAAAAAAAATTCAAAACGTTTATTCAATATAGGTTTCTTTGAACACTTATCATGTCATGTTTCACTTCTCAACAATTGTTGACGTCAAAAATGTACATATGGCTAAGTTTAACGCCGCTTCCAAAGCGGAGTGCAGAAGAAGCGGCAACAAACTGCACAGCGCATTTTCTCCAAGGACGACAACTCACAATTTATGAAAATCTTAGAAATTAAGTATGTGGACTGAGTATACTTTTGCTTTGCATGATGGACTGTTATATCAATAATAATTAAATACTCAAGTTGAAATAAAAATGCAGCAAAGTTTAGGACTAACTCTGGTAACTATATGACTCAAAAACAAGATTGCGTTAAATTTTCTCGATAGAAAAAAATTGCAAGGTTGCCTCCAAATCACGTCTAATTTACTTGGTATATAGCATTATTCACCAAATACATTAAAATTAACCTTGAAACTTTGGATTATTATTGCATTACAGATCAGGCAGCCATCATATGTTTTTTTTTTTCGAATAACCCTTGAATATTCCTAAAAAACGAAAATATCCAAAGTAACCAACGCGTTTAGACCATCCGCGTTTGTATCGCCACGCCGCCTGGCATATGGCGGGCTCTTAAGCGGGTGCCGCGCGAACGAAAAACGTCGCTACTGCGCAAGCCATTAGGCTGCGCAGAACCATTAGGCGATTAGCAAAAACGATGAAAAATCTTGATATTTTCATTCTAGCTGTTGCCCGCGACTTCGTCCGCGGCAATTTCTGTTATTATGATTTATTTTTCTTAGTAAAGATTTCCATGGGCGACGGTGACCACTTTCCATCAGGTGGCTCGTTTGCTCGTTTGCCGTCGGATGTATAAAAAAAAAATATGAATATTTTCCCCCGTTACCTAATCATTTTTTACTGATACTTTGCTCCTATTCGTCGCAGCGTGATGTTTTATGGCCTAAAGCCTTCCTCAATAAATGGACTATCCAACACAAAAAGAATTTTCCAATTGGAACCAGTAGTTTCTGAGATTAGCGCGTTCAAACAAACAAACAATAAACAAACTCTTCAGCTTTATAATATTATAGTATAGATTTATATTTTTATTAAAATAATAAGAAAGAGGGCGACCTCCGAGACGTACATATAAATAATGTGAGAATTATTGTTTTAGACGTAAAAATTACAAAGTTTTCGAAGAAAAATGCTTTTAGATATCATACGATATATATATCATTATTAAATTTCATATTTATCTATTTCAAATTCCAACAAGGGGGCGATCTTGTTCAAGGATTGAACTAAATTATACAAATACTTTTGATGTATTTAATTAATTCAGTGCATACGTACAGTAATTTAAAAACACGTCAATTTTCACAATTTCGTGCAGTACGATCTTTAATCGTCTCCGTACTAAGGTAGGACGATGCAGGTATGATTTGGCACGCTGGGGTTACATCGGTTTGGCGGAAGCGCAGTGTCATCGTGGTCATGAATATCAAACCTTGTCACATCTGATCACGTGCCCTTCATGTCCCACTAACTGCACAACAACCTCCGTGGTCCAGTGATTAAGGCGTTTGCCTGTTGACCCGGGGGTCGTGGGTTCGATTCCCACCGGAAGCATATTTTTTTTAGTTGTTTCCAGTTTGGTTAGGACATTGCTGGCTTGAATCACCTGATTGTCTGATAATAAAGATGATTCCGTGCTTCGGAAGGCACGTTAAGCCGGTGGTCCCGGCTGCCATCTGGTAGTCGTTAAAGGAACCACGTCAGAGGCTGAGAGGCGGTTCCGAAGAACTCTGACACCAGGGTGTGCATGGTGGATTGACCGTGACACCTACTCGAAATGATGATGAACTGCACAAAAGCTGACCTTTGTAGAGCTTTAGCGAGAGCTATCAGGGTGGCGTCCTATTGGGAGGACGAAATATAGTTTTGAGCCAGCGACACGAAAAGAAGAAGACCAAATCACAAAGTATTCTTCCACTAGCTTTAAAAAGCTTACAACGCCCTTCGTGTGCAGTACAACAACGCGTCCAGTGCTGATGGGGCTGCCGCGCTTCTTTTGCTAATTTATGCTACTAAAAAACTGTTTTCCGTAATAAGTAAGTTCTGAATTAGTTTCATGGACTATTTTTTTATGACACGTCGGCAAAGAGCAAGCGGGTCACCTGATGGTAATTGAATGGGTAGCAGTCCATGGAACTTATTCATATAGCCTTATAGATTCTCACCTGTACAGATTCAGCAAGAACAGTCTGCTCGCGGATCTTATCCCAGGTGTCGCAGAGCTCCGTCAGACGTGTAACCTCTGAAGCGAGCTGTCTCCGGAAATGTTCCACACTCACCGCTTCATTACTGTCTTCATCCAGAAGACCTGTACAAATTTTTAATATATTTAATTTAAAAAAACAAATTAGAAAAGATAAGATAAAAACTCTTTATTGCACCAGAAATAAATAAGAAATGAGTGTGCTACCAGATTACGAAAAGTGTGACACCGAATACCACGTCCCCGTAAAAATAGTAATAATTATAAACAAATCATAGTAGTGTACAAAGGCTGCCTTATCGCTAAAGCAATTTCTTACAGGCAACCTTGCTAGGGAATAGGAATTTACTGTAGAAATAACGGTATGACGCAATTACATAATAAACGTACATAAACACACCTACACACATACATAAATAAATACATATTACTAATATAAATGTAAATATATTACTAAAATATATAAAACATTATACTTACAAAACAAATATGGTACTAATGATACAAGAAGAAGATAAAAATGAATAAATAATACAAACACAAATGATGGCGTTTACATGCTCTAAAAGAAAAAAAAATAGGATAAAAAAAATCAAAGAAATAATTTAAGACTTTAGTAAGTAATTTTTAACAAGCAATTTAAAATTGTGAAGACTCTGATCTCGGCGAATGTGGATTGGCAGTGAGGTCCACAAGCGAAAAGCGCAATCGATTGCATCGTTTAAATGTCAAGTCAAATCACATTTCCTTTCTGTTATTCAACATAAAATATGTTACCTACTTACTTCCTATTTACTATCTGGAAGGAAAGTGATAGAAAATCGTCCTTGTACATTCGATGAGGGGTAGACAGAGCCCTGGTCTTTATAACCGGCCACGTGCTATTCCCCAATTATACAATTAGGAAATGGTATCAAAATGGTGATGGGTTGCTAGCCTATTACACACAAAATTCCACAAATTTACGCCTTTCTCTCGATCTGTTTTTACGATCTGCACAGGAACAGAAGCAGCTGGACATTCCATGTTTTTTCTTTTCTCCCAGACCAGCATAAAATAACTTTTGGTGTATATGGTATATATGGCCTATATATTTGCTAACTTAGTGACCAACGTTTTGATAGTCACTTCAAAATACATTGCCGGTTTCGTATAATTGACTATTTTCATTTAAGATATATAAAACGTAATGTATTTTGAAATGACTATCAAAACGTTGTACACTGAATTAGCAAAAAGCCGGTTACTGAATTTTCGGCCCTCCATTGCTATCTCCATTTAAAATAAATTATTTGAAGAGGGATATTATTTAAAATGTCATGTGAAGTCCTGGATAACCAAATTATTTTATGAACAACCGTTTTAAGGTGAAAGTGAGAATCATCATCACCATTTCGAGTGGTGACAGAGTTCTTCGGAACTGCCTCTCGGCCTCTGACGTGGTTCCTTTAACGACTACCAGATGGCAGCCGGGACCACCGGCTTAACGTGCCTTCCGAAGCACGGAATCATCTTTATTATCAGACAATCAGGTGATTCAAGCCTGCAATGTCTTAACCAAACTGGAAACAACTAAACAAAGTATGCTTCCGATGGGAATCGCACCCACGAAGTGAGAATGGGAAGCGTTTTATAAAAACGGCCACTTTTGGCGAGGACTCTTTGTAAAGCCAAACACCAAAACTTTGGTGTTTGGCTATATTCCCAAACAAGTACAGTCCCGGGACATTCAAAAGTAGAATAAATGGGTATCTCTTGGATAGGCATGTAACATCCTCGTCTTCATCGTCACTTACCATCAGGTGAGATGGGAGACAAATGCCTAATTCAAATTTTGTAAAAAAAAAAAAAAAAAATTATTTTTTTATAATATAACTAGCACTCATGGCGGGTTCGCTCGCGTCAACGTCGGAATGAAAGGTAGCCTATGTCCTTCTCCGTACTCCAGAGAACTTGTATGCAAAATTTCATGATGAACCATTCAGTACTTACGGCGTGAAAGCGTAACAAACAAACTCACTTTCGCATTTATAATATTAGTTAAGATCAGGATTTAATATTTTTTTATTAAGGCCTTCACATATAATTATCAAATATTATTTTTATATACACGGACAAATCACACGGATTGAGCCCCAAAGTAAGTTCGAGACTTGTGTTATGGGATACTAACTTAACGATACTATATTTTTATAACAAATACATATATAAATAAACATCCAAGACCCAGGCCAATCTGAAAAAGTTCATTTTCCATCTTGGTCTGACCGGGGATCGAACCCGGGGCCCTTGTGTCGCAGGCCGGCGTGTTAACCACTGCGCCACGGAGCTCGCCTCAAATCAATCCCTTGTGCCACAACTTCTAATTAGCTTTATTCTATTTTATTTGACAAAAGAATATAAAATATGAAGTTTCCTTTATGGCCCTTTGTGGCAGTAAAAAAATCGAGTGTCGGTACGAAAGATACAGCACTGTGACTAACGAAGAGTGGAGGCTTAGAAATAGGGAAGATAATCCAAGACCCAGGGCAATCTGAAAAAGATCATTTTCCATCTTGACCTGGCCGGGGATCGACCCCGGGCACTCTCGTGTCGCAGGATGGCGTGTTGACCGCAGCGCCACGGAGCTAGCTAAATATCAACATTTTAAGGTGCTGTGCATCAGAAGAATACCGTTAAACGTCTACTTTTTCGTCGCGCAGTTAGCCTTATTTTTCATGGAATACTAGCATAGAAAAAATATGAAGTACAGTTCAAAGATCAAAATAGTTACATCAAAATATTTTCAAAAAACGATTTAAAACCTAGTAAAATAAAATAGCATAAAAGCTATATCCAGAAAAAGTTTCGTCGCGAATTACTTAATATTTTCAGCGACAACTAGCAATTTTTTACGTCTTAATAATATCTATACTCATATTATAAAGCTGAAGAGTTTGTTTGTTTGTTTGAACGCACTAATCTCAGGAACTACTGGTTCAAATTGGAAAATTATTTTTGTGTTGGATAGTCCATTTATTGAGGAAGGCTTTAGGCTATAAAACATCACGCTGCGACCAATAGGATTTCATACATTTTGTACAAACAAGATTTGAAGGGACAACAAATCCGATCCATATCGTATCCAAATCTTATGTCGCTTCTGTGTATTTTGCACTTAACATACTACACCTCCCTCTGGTACCGAATTCAAGTGCTTAACTAACTCATCAATGGCAACATGGAGGAGACTAAAAGGCCATCTGCCATCCTGAATTGGATAAGATCAGAGGGACGCCACGGACGAGGGACATGCAATATGATTGGAGATATCTCTTATCGTGTCTAATGTATAGCAGCATCCCTCCCATTGGATCCTAAATTCAGGATGGCTTAATAGACGCTTTATCCTCTCCTTAGGAATAAATGATGGAAAAGGAAATAAAAAAGAAGCAGTCTCACCTTCAGCAATCTTCTGTTTCATTTCTCTCCTGGCATTTGATTTCCCTCTTGACAATGTCACATACGGACTTGTCCTTTTACATTCTTCAGAAATTTGACATAGTTGTGGAGTATCTGTCAGATCAATGGTGCTGCCAGGAGACTTCGGAGACTTCAACTTTTCTTCAGAACTGGACTCACTCTTTGGCACAGGATTTTTAGGAGTAATTACGTATGTTTGACGAGACCTTATTGGTGTTTTACTCCTCAATATTGGAGACTTTTCTGTATCAGTTGACGAGGATATTGAGACAGTCTTTTTAGCTACATTTGGGCTCTTGGAAGTCTTTTCATTAGAATCCATATCACTGCTTGATGATGCTGAAACTTGATTCTCTATGCTATTGTCAACAGCTGTAGTTTCCATATCACTACTTGATGATGAAAATAAGTTTTTCATTGTTTTCCTTCCTTTTGGGCTTGGCTTCCTTGTATTTACCTCCATATCGCTACTGGATGAACCTGATAATAAACTCTTCATCTTTTTCGGACTGGGCTTCTTTGTAATTCTACCTTTGGTAGCTTTTTCAAGTTCTTTAGCATTTCTTCGGCTAGCCATTCTTGTTTCTACTGGTTTTGTGGTCTCTGTAGGTTTTGCTGACTTAGATCTTATTTGTTTTGTCACTTTGCAATCAGGCTCACTGGACTTTGGTATATTATTAGGTATAATATTGAAGTCCAAATTATAAGTTTTGTACTCTTTAGTTTTCGGAACTGGAGCCAGTTTAGGGACTTTTGTTACATTCTTTATTTGCGGTGGGCGAAAAGATGCATTTTTCGGGGCAAACGATTGTAAAACTTTGGCAGGTTTTGGGTCAACTTTTTGCTTTGATATACTTTTAGCAGCCTGTGATCTTGTTACCCTACCAGAAGTGCTTGGCATAGCCTTTGGTGGAGGAGGAGGAGGAACAAACTTGAGTGGATTATGAGGCACTCCTGCCACAAATGGCTTTTTCTTCTGTGCGGCTAGTTCTTTTTTCCGTTTTTCTTTGTCTTCCTTCCATTTTTCCAATTGTTGTCTCCTTCTTTCAACTTTTTGTTGAGCTTCGGAAAGTGGGGCAAGGTTCTTGGTAGAGGCAGGACTCTCACATCTTGGCAAGTTCCGTATCCTGTCGAAAAGAGACAAGCGAGAGCTTCTCCTGCCCTTCAAATTGGTCTCCAACCTTTTTTGGATCTGAAAATCGGAGCAAGACCGATTTTAACAATAGCATCGACAAATAAACATAGCCTAAAGTGAAAATAAGAAAAGGGTACATGAGTAAGACCTACCACATGCATTACTAAGCTAAGTACTGGGGCCTACTATTAATTTTATATTGAAATTTAGCACAGTACCCCTCCGGCGACGCTCACGAACTGGACTGGCTTGAGTTTGTGTTTCTTCTCTAGGTTCTTCAACAGAACACCTAAATCAGGGCTTCTCTCTGGAATAGAAGTTTAAAGATTATATTTATGATTTATGTAGTAAATTTGTTTCATGTTATTCAATGTTTTGTTCACAGCGATAGAGCTTATTAATATAAAGGACGAATGCTAAAAACATGTTGTGATATTTTCTACTAAAATCTTTGTAATTGAATATAATAACTTACCCATTGGACCTGAAAAAGCTAAAATAAAATAATTATGTCGAGGACCAAACAACAAACGAAATTTTAAAATAAATGACAGTTACGTTACATCCACATTTGAACCATAAACTAGAAGATACTAATTTTAACAACCATAGACATAATGAACAAAACATGGTACAATAATAAACGAGCTAGGAAATAAGGATAATCGAAATCAGCCAAGCAAGTGTATGAATGCCTTTATGACCATAAAATAACAGATCGATTATGTTTTTTTCTGTTTATTCATGGTAACACTGTAATCGACTTCCGGTTGTCAGCTGATAGATTCCCTTTTGCTTTCCAAAACCTATTTCGATTTTCGCAGAGAAAGAAAACGTCAGGCACCATTCAACATGGGCTTATTTTACGCGATCAAAAGCTAGTTATAGCTGAAATATTGCTCTAATTGTAGTGTTATTGTTATTATAGTTTCAGTATACATGTACGTTGTGTAACTTTATTAGTCGAAAATGGATACGTTTATCATAGGATACCTGGGTTATGGCGTTTGTTGATCATTAAAAAATTACGTTCGGTTCATAGTTTTCTTTATATTTGATGTCAGCTTTTGGTTTGTGATTGTCTGTTCAGTTCGTGTTTACGTGTTTTCTTAAGATGGTGAAGGAGAAGCCTAATTCCATAAGGATTTACGATGACGAAGGTTTTAGACGCCGTGCGGCGTGTATATGCGTACGTTCGGACGCCGAAACCGAGGTTAGTGGATTTAGTGATGATTTACACCATTTTCTTACTTAAAACTACATGTGTGGTGATAAATGAGGTTAAAACGTGATGATGTGTTGTGTAGGTGCTTCTCGTAACGTCGTCGCGGCGTCCGGACAACTGGATAGTTCCGGGCGGTGGCGTCGAGCCGGAAGAAGAGCCATCGGTGACTGCCATGCGGGAAGTATTGGAGGAGGCCGGCGTCATTGGCAAGCTGGGCCGGTGCCTCGGAGTCTTCGAGGTGAGCTTGTTACCGTGACCCTAATGACCTGTCAAACTGTTCTAGTAGTAAACATTGTGAAACCTTGAACTTATTTGGCCTATTTTTGACTGTATTTCCTACATGTGTACTGGCTATTACTTGTAAAAGATTTGTTATGCTGCCTTAAAGCATCTTAAGACTGTCCTATAGTTAGAACAAATGTTACTTTGGGATTTCAGATGTCATCATTTCATTGATCGTCATTACATGCTTATCATGCCTTCTGAAGCATGGATCTTAGTGTTATATTAAAACCCTCAATAGGCAGTTATAATCTTGCCTGTTCCCACTTTCATGTGGAGGTCTTCTGATAGACATAGATATATATTTATTCATACTGCAAAACACACATGTAAAAAAAAAATACACAATGGAATACAGAATTCTCAATAATATATTGCCTAAAGTGCATTTTTTAGAACTTATGACTATGTAAACAAGCTTAAAGCTCATATTAAACCATCCTAAATTCAGTCACAGTCAGAGAGGGATGCTGCAGTATGTGCGATACAATTGGAGATATCTTGTATAGTGTAGTGGCGTCCCTCTTGTCAGTGTCTGAATTTAGGATAGTTTAACCGGTCAACTACCGAACGTCTCAATCGGGTAACGTAACAATAGATAATCAATTGTGTCTGCGTTTCTTGCGATTGATGAGTTAATAGGAGCCTAAACCAAATAAATTTTCCATGTTTTTTTTACTCAAGATCATAATAATGATAACACATTACATAGATGATGTCTAGTAATTGATGTCTAGAAATTCATAAAACTATAGCGAGTTTCAAATAGCAGTTAGTCACATGTGCTGTACATAATACATATATTTATGTTGATATGGTACTGTTATCATCTAAATAAATAAATAAATATATCAGTGTTGTACATAGATACATATTATCATGTCTTTTTTGATGATGGGGTAGACAGAGCTTAGGTTTATGAGACTTAAAACTCATGTTTAGCATGTTGGCAGTCATGAAGGTGAAAAAACTTAAAATGTCAGCATTGTAGTGTTGAGAAAACCATGATTATTCTTATCTAGTAACTTTAACCTGTGAAATCTGACACCAGTGCAGGGTGTGAAACCTTCACACTAACTTCAGATACAGTGTTTTGTCTAAACAGGGCTCAATCATATTTTCTGACCCTTATTATAGCTATACATGATATTAATATGAAAAAGGGTGTATTTGAAGCTAGCATCACTTTATGATTTGGTCTGTATCTATATTTACATACATAGCATAGTATCACGTCTTTTTCCCTTGCGGGGTAGACAGAGCCTACGTCTATAAGACCTGAAGGCCATGTTTAGCATGTTGATGTGCATTAGGTGGAAAACGGAATCAAAATAGTGATGGGTTACTAGCCGCATCGCCTATTAACATGATTCCTCAGATTTTACCCATTCCCTCGATCGACTTTTACAGTCTGCGCGGGAAGAGAAGCAGCTCGTACATTCTATGTTTTTTCTTTTCTCCCAGACCAGCATGGAAGAGATATATTCTATATTTACACAAAGCTTAGTTGCAGTGTTTTCCTGTGATTTTTTTTGAGAATCTTAGTTACAGTCTGTTGGCTTAACACGCCAGACTACTGGCCAGCAGCACGGCAGAGTACTGGCCACTTTTTTCACTTCAAATGGATTTCCTGGAAAAGTGTAAGTGTCAGATTTTTCAAGCTGCCTAAAACCATCGCGATGATATCCGCTTAGCCGGGGCCGTATTGGACCAGAGTAGCAATGGATAGAGCGGTGGTAGAGTGGAAACAGTTGCTGGAGGCCTATGTCATAAGACACGAAACTGAGGGATATTTGATGACATAGTGATAGTAATAAACCAAATTAACTTGTCAGTTCTGGAAATAAAGGGCTATTATTGTTTGTATCTCTCTTATTTTATGGTGTTGCCCCGGTTCTTTGAGAGGCTTGCGTGAGGATATAGATCCAACATGTAGAGGCTCTTTGGAGAAGTTGATGTAATGTTGGTCTCTAGCCAGAACCCGTTCCTAGAAATACCAATGTGTGATATTCCCTTGAACAGGTCTTGGCCGGAGGAGGGACTAGGCATTATAAAAAGGAAATTCATGGGTTTATGGGATTGAAATTTGGGTGGACTTATGCTTGGTAATTGCAAAAGGTCGTGCACCTGCCATAATCATGATAACTGACTACAATTGGTAGGTGGTGGCTTGCCGCCCACTAGATGGGCCCCTCAAAATAGCCGAAGATTAACGCCGGCAGAAGAGGGCAACACCGGTGTGGGCGACTCAGGGGAGTCGAGGTGCTGCGCTTTATCCGAAGTTACTCTCGGCGTTATGGCCTTTAAAACTTCCACCCCTGGAGCAACAGCTCTCATGATTCCTCTCTGGACGGCCAACTAAGATTGCATCTTTCGAAACATCCCAGAGTGCAAATTAACATTGAATATTACAATTTTCTGTATGTTACAACATAGTTGAATGAACCTAACAATAAAAACTTAATTCGTATTGTGCAGTCGCAACATATTGCCTCAGCAGTTTTTCATATGACATTGCAATAAGTAATATTTTTATGTTTTTATTTTGCATTCTATTTTGACAAACTCTTAATTAATTAAGAAATAAAATATGGTGAAAAAAACTTAATGCGGGCAGTACTTGAACCGGCGACCTAGGTCTATGTACGACCTATGCTCTGCCATCTAAGCTACCGCACAATTCAATCTCGGCACCAAAATTCTCCACAATATCCCATTTCCCCTTATACGTATTAAGGCTTAAGTTGAAGTCCCGCCCGCATGAAGTTTTTTCACCATATTTTATTTCTTAATTAATTAAGAATTGCAATAAGAAGTTTGCATTTATATGCACTTAGTATTTAAAGAAATTTTATCTTTTTCTCATTCTCATCAAGTTTGTATGCTAACACTGGTGTCAGATTTTTAAGCTGCCTTGTATTTACAAATTTAGTTTATATGTAGTATGTATGCAACATATTGTTTAATTTTCACTTTACTCTTAATCACTTCCTGAAACTGAAACAATTGATATCAACACAATAAGCTTTTTGTGTTGGCGCTGTTGGCCTTAACCGTTTGTAGCGGACATCGCGCGATATTTTATATATTTGTGTCATACATGTCGTCAGTCTCAGTTCAAATCCGTGTCTACCATTTTCGTGTTATTTTTCACTTTTCATTTAATAATTCAATAATTATAACCAAATATTGTATTTTATGTAGGTATCCATCTTGCTCATTTAATTATACTTTTTATAGACGTATAAAAGTTGGTAGTTGTCGCTGAAAATATCAAGTAACTCGCGACGAAAATTTTTCTGGATATAGCTTTTTTGCTATTTTATTTAGTTAGGTTTTAAATATTCTTTTGAACATAATTTGATGTAACCATTTATTTTGATCTTTGAACTGTACTTCATATTTTTTTCATGCTAGTATTCTTTGAAAAATAAGGCTAACTGCGTGACGAAAAAATACACGTTTTACGGTATTCTTCTGATGCACAGCGCTTTAATTTTGTGTGTTGGCTCAATGAGTAACTAAGAACACGATATACAAGTCCATTTAAATTAAGCGCGAATATTTTAAGGGCTGGGTCCCATAGGTCAAAGAAAGCTTTAGTAGGAAATTTTAAGAAATCGACACGCTAGATTTCTTTTTATTTTTTTCATTAAATTAGATTTTTTTTTTATTAAAATCTATAAATCAGCTGTTTTAATCGTCGAGGTCAGTGACCTAGTATCCATAGTAGATAATAATAAAAAGTTGTTGGCCAAGAAAGTGTTTTTTTGTACACAAGAGATATCTGGACCTGAACATTTAAAATAAAAAATTAAAAAGACACCCTTTTCATTTTTTATTTTAAATGTTCATGTCCAGATATCTCAAAAACTAGCATGCCGATTTTTTTTATTTTGCTTCTAAAGCATATTTCTAGCTTATGGGAGCATCGGCCTTTAAAATATTTGCGCTTATATATTTGTAAATACAAGGCAGCTTAAAAATCTGACACCAGTGTTAGCATACAAACTTGATGAGAATGAGAAAAAGATAAAATTTCTTTAAATACTAAGTGCATATAAATGCAAACTTCTTATTGCAATTCTTAATTAATTAAGAAATAAAATATGGTGAAAAAACTTCATGCGGGCGGGACTTCAACTTAAGCCTTAATACGTATAAGGGGAAATGGGATATTGTGGAGAATTTTGGTGCCGAGATTGAATTGTGCGGTAGCTTAGATGGCAGAGCATAGGTCGTACATAGACCTAGGTCGCCGGTTCAAGTACTGCCCGCATTAAGTTTTTTTCACCATATTTTATTTGAGAGACTGACGACATGTATGACACAAATATATAAAATATCGCGCGATGTCCGCTACAAACGGTTAAGGCCAACAGCGCCAACACAAAAAGCTTATTGTGTTGATATCAATTGTTTCAGTTTCAGGAAGTGATTAAGAGTAAAGTGAAAATTAAACAATATGTTGCATACATACTACATATAAACTGCGTTAAATGTTTACATTAATTTTCTCATGCCCTCCATTGTTAATATGAAATGTTGCTTATACTATAGCAAAAGGAATATAGCTAGTATTTATTCACTTTATTAATAACAACATAAAAATCTAAAATTATAAATAACTTACAAATAAAAAACTTCTTCCAACGCTCCGCATCGAGGCAAAGTACCCAAAATGCTGGCAACATTTCCCCGATGCACAGCGAGTCCGATACTTTGTGCAAAAAAACTGCCAGCTCTTGGATCACCAGTTACCTCGATGAGACGCGTTGACAATTCGTTAAAGAATTTTTTGGCTTCAGTGCCCCAGGGACCCAAGTTTCTACAGCGAAGGGCAAGAATATAAAGCTGTCGGTCAATCCCGCGTATTTTCGCTTTTTGCTGGATTCAGCAGCACAGGCAGCTGCTCCGCCTTGGCTGGAAGTAGCTGGTATGTGGGATGGAGCTAAAGTATCTACATAAGTGCCATCCCAAACTAGACATTTGCCTTGTCGCCACGGGATTAATGAAATATTAATTTGGTTTAAAAATGCTCCGATGGGCAGCAGAATTAGACGCACAAGAAGCCAAAGAAACTGCGCTCGCCAAGCGTGGAGTATAAATAAATATAAATAAATAAATATATACGGACAAATCACACAGATTGAGCTAGCCCCAAAGTAAGTTCCAGACTTGTGTTACGGGATACTAACTCAACGATACTATATTTTATAACAAATACATATATAGATGCACATCCAAGAACCAGGCCAATCTGAAAAAGATCCTTTTCCATCTTGACCTGGCCGGGGATCGAACCCGGTCACTCCGTGTCGCAAGCTGGCGTGTTGACCACGGTGCGCCACGGAGCTAGTCATGTAAAACATTAAATGTAAAACATTACATGTAAAAATTAATAGAATAATAAAACGCACTAAGAAAGTATTATCTAAACAAAAAAAATGTAAATCTTTAGCGCAGTTAAGTAGGGAAAAACTGTGTTTGTCTAAGGAACTAAGATCATGTGAAGATGACCTATATATGGCTAGCCGTATATATGACACCGAGATTCATGAGTTGCAGTCACAGGTCTCGGAATTGCAACAGTACTTAAATAATTTATCAAAAATGTATGAATTGTCCCAAAAAGATATAAGTAAATATATTTTAGAGGCCAAAGAATTTGTGGCTGAAGCTCACTATAATAAAGAGCGGTATGATGCTCTCTTACAAAAGCAGCAGTGCTATAGTACTCCTGAAACGGCAATTACAATGTCACCTGTAATAGCCATTGTTCCTGAGTCTAGAGAATGTGATACTGGTAAGTGTAACTTAGAAACAAGGATAGGTACGATAGATAATAGTTTTAATAAAAAAAGGTTTTGTAACAAATTATTAATATACTCTGATAAATTAGGTCAAGGTCTTAGTAGCATAATTTTGAGTCACCTCAACCACAACTGTTCTGTCTACAACACATGTACACCCGGCGCTTCTTATTTAGACCTGGTAAACAGTATTACTTGTGACAGTCTTGATGAAAACTGTACAATATTAATATTATGTGGTGACAGTTCCTCTGTATCAAAAAGGAATATTAAACAAAGTATGGACAAATTAATTAATATAAATGAAAGAACACAATGTAAATTTATGATATGTGCCTTTCCGTATTCGGAATCTTTAGATAGGAAAAGAAACGAGCACATACACAATTTAAATGTACATATGTACAACATGACGTATCGTCATGGCGATTTTATTTTTTATTTAGATATAAATAAGTTTATAAGTAGATTTAAGTTGACTAACGATACTATGTATCTTCCTTTTAATTTTAAAAGACAAATAGCTACAGTAGTAGCTTTTAATTTACAAACTTCTGTTGTATGTAGTACAACTGCAAATAATTTTAAATTTGACACAGGTATTGCAACTAATGATATACCTAAAATACAAAATCCTCAGTCTGATTTAAACTAATTAATAAGACAACAGTCGAGGCTAAAGAATTAAATATTTTTCATCAGAATGTCCAAGGCCTGACTAGCAAATTGTTAGAATTAGAGTTGTTTATAAACAGTAAAGATTTGCATGTAGTTTGTGTGACTGAACATTTTATGCAGTCGCACCAGCAACAGTTCAATGTAGAAAATTATTTATTGACAAGCTCTTACACCCGAGAGACTAAAGAGAAAGGCGGTAGCTTAATTCTAACTCGAAGTGACGTAAAATGTAAAGAACGTAAGGATATTGTTAGTCTTTCGGTAGATTGTAATGTTGAGCTGTCATGTATCGAACTAGGGAATTATATTATAGTATGTGTATACAGACCCCCAAGATCAGATTATAATACTTTAGAATCAGTTATTGAAGATGTCTTGAGAAAATTATGTTGTTGTCGCAAAAATATTATAGTGTGCGGTGACTTTAATGTTGATTTGTTAGTTACAACAACTGAAAGTGTTCGATTTTTAAATGTCTTTAAATCATTTGATTTGGTTAATTTGTTTTTGGAACCAACTAGAGTTACTGAAGATTCTGCAACGTGCATAGATAATGTTTTCTGCAATTGCACTGCTGTTGACAAATATATAACTAAAAATCTAACCTCGGATCACTACGGTCAGTTTGTAAAACTTATAAATGATGTAGAAGTAGATTTACCAAAAGTAACCTTTAGATCTATAACCAAAGCTAAAATAAATGTATTTAAGAAAAAAATATCTGAAAAAATTCCCCTAATTGAAGAATCTAGAAATGATCCGGATGCTCTATATAATAAAATGTTTGGTGTTATTGAATCGGAATTCAACAATACATTCAAAATTAAAAAATGTACTAAACGTATCGGTAAAAAATTTAGTGAATGGGCTACAACTGGTATTTACGTTAGTAGAAACAGGTTATACGAATTATTAGCTATGAAAGCTTACAATAAAAATACTGAATTTATTAATTATGTTAGAACTTACTCTAAGGTTTTTAAAAATGTGCGCAAAATCTTTATATACAAGAAAAGCTATTCTAGATTCTCATGATAAGATAAAGACCACTTGGAAAATTATTAACATGGAAACCGGGAAAACTAAAAATCGTGACAACAAAATAGAATTAAAAGTAGATAATAAGATCCTCAGTACTAATGAAGACGTCGCAAAATATTTCGAAGATTTCTTTACTAACATTCCCGTAAATACTACTGCCTCCTTACGTTCATCATCTGAGGAATCTAAAAAACTATTAACAAGCTGTATACCAGAATGTAACAATCATTTAATATTTCAACATGTAACACCTCAAATAATCATTGATACATTTAAGAGTTTGAACAATAAGAAAACTGGAGATTTGTGGGATATCTCTGTAGCTGTCATTAGCAACATCATTGAAGCAATTGCACCATATTTAGCTTCTGTATTTAATAAGTGTGTAGATACTGGGACATTTCCTGACTTGATGAAGTTAAGTAAAGTCATTCCTTTGTACAAATCTGGCGATAAAAATGATCCCACTAATTACCGTCCCATTTCTATTCTGCCAGCTCTTAGTAAAATATTTGAAAAAATGATTTTTAATCAGTTATTAGCTTTTTTTAACATAAATAGCCTTTTCCATCGTGAACAGTATGGATTTACAAAGGGTCGGACAACTACAGACGCGGGTGTAGCTCTGTTGAAATACATATATGATGCTTGGGAGGGAAAACAAAATGCTATTGGTGTTTTTTGTGATCTTTCCAAAGCCTTTGATTGCGTAGACCACAATACCCTTCTCTCCAAGCTGGAGCACTATGGAATAAAAGGTAAATCTCGCGATTTACTTGAATCTTATTTAAGTGGCCGAACTCAAAAAGTTAGTTTAGATAGGGTACAATCCTCCGGATCATCGGTTAAGATGGGCGTACCCCAGGGCTCTATCCTAGGGCCTCTGTTATTCCTCATTTACATCAATGACCTACCTTACTGTGTCAATACATGTAAGGCTGTACTATTTGCCGATGACACTTCTCTTGTCTTCAAAATTGATAGACAAACTAATTCTTTTGACGTGGTTAATAGTACTTTAGCTCAAGTGTTGGATTGGTTCACAGCGAACAATCTATTGTTGAACGCTAAGAAAACGAAATGTATTAAATTTTGCTTACCAAATGTTACAAAAATTCCAACACAAATAGTAATGGATAATGAACCACTAGATTTAACTGATAAAACAACATTTCTTGGAATAACTCTTGATGCCGGGCTTCAATGGGGTGCCCATATTACTACGTTAGCGGGTAAACTTAGTTCTGCAGCTTATGCTGTCAGGAGAATTAGACAACTGACTGATGTTGATACTGCGCGTTTGGTATATTTCAGTTACTTTCATAGTGTTATGTCTTATGCGATTTTACTATGGGGTAACGCTGCAGAAGTAAACACCATATTTGTCCTGCAGAAACGCGCTATTAGATCTATATATAAACTTGGTGCTAGAGAATCTCTTAGAGAATTGTTTAAAGATATAAATATTTTAACTTTACCTTCTCAGTACATATTTGCGAATATTATGTTTGTGCGCTATAATCTTGATTTATATAAGAAAAATAGTGATATCCATGACCGAAACACGAGAAATAAAAATAAATTAGCTACACCAGTATTGCGATTGCAGAAAACTATGAATTCATTTTTGGGTTTAGGAGTACGCTTCTATAATAAAATTCCTGCAGAAATATTAGGTCTGCCTTTACTTAAGTTCAAAACGATTGTAAAAAACCAGTTAATAAAAAAGGCTTATTACTGCATTGATGATTATATTACTGATAAAAATGCGTGGAAATTTATATAAATTTATTTAATGTTAACAATTATTAAATGTTAAAATTAATCTATAGTATGAAAAATTGTATTTAATGTTAACAATGTATTCAGAGCCCTTCAGGCACGTAGGGACCAAGGCTGGATTGAGTTTCTTTCGGCGTATTCTTCTCACCAGTGGTCGTTCCGAAACGCTAGTAGTATTTCAATTTTGCATATATAAAAAAATATATAAGAAATAAAAATATGACGTTCAAAAAGAGATACATGTATCCAATTTTGAATAAAAATCTTTGACTTTGACTTTGACTTTGACTTAAACACGTAGGCCAGACCGTTGAAGGCAGAGGGTATGGGCGAAAATCTGAGCAATAGTTTCAATCATCATCATTTCGAGTAGATGTCACGGTCAATCGACCATGCACACCCTGGTGTCAGAGTTCTTGGGAACCGCCTCTCGGCCTCTGACGTGGTTCCATTAACGACTACCAGATGGCAGCCGGGATCACCGGCTTAACGTGCCAGTTTCAATAGGCAATGCGGATAGCAACTCAACACTAATTTCGTTACCCACATTCACTCCCACTGAAAAGCTAAAATTGACGTTGGACTCTGTCTGGGGTAGCACGGAATAAAGTCGAATAATATGTATGTACATATGTATAGATAGTCGCGTTGTGGTAGCCAATTGGTGTCAAAATCTTTATCTACATCTACACTAATATGATAAAGAGGGAAGATATGATTGTTTTTTTGTTTGCATCAAATAACCTCCGAAACTACTGAAACAATTATAAAAAAATCACCATTAGAATCCTATATTATCCCAGATGAACATAGGCTATAGAATATTTTTAAGTTAGGGATCCGTATGAAATCTTTCATAGCGTACCAAAGTGTAAAAAAACCGGCAAAGTGCGAGTCGGACTCGCGCACTAAGGGTTCCGTACCGTTATCTATAAAAATGGTAAAAAAAATCATGTCTGTTGAATTGGAGCCCCCTTTATTATTTATTTTTAAAGTCAATATATAACTAAATATTCTGTGAATATTTCAAGCGTCTACCTGTTGCTGTTATCAATATTGAGCAAAAACAAGCTAAAAATATCACGTTTGTTGTATGGGAGCCCCCTTAAATATTTATTTTATTAATTTTTTTAGTATTTGTTGTTATAGCGGCAACAGAAATACATCATCTATGTAAATTTCAACTGTCTAACTATCACGGTTCATGAGATACAGCCTGGTGACAGACGGCTAGACAGACAGCGGAGCGATATTAATGGGGTCCCGTTTTTACCCTTTGAGTACGGAACCCTAACAAGTACCAAAAATCTCCAAATAGGTACTTAAGGGAATAATATACCATCCTGAATCGCATCCTTAATCGGAACCGATGAGAGGGACGCCGCAATAGGCTAGTTTCCTGGGTCGTAATAATAACATAACAATTAGTCCGTCAGTTAGATAATCAAAAAATATTGGACATATTTTTTCTTTTGCCAAATAAACAATAAATAATAAAGATAACGCGCGTCAAAGTTCAGGAGTGGGGGCTCGAGACGTCAAAGTTTGCTAAAAATTTTAGCAAACTATGACGTCACACGGAACTTCAAAGGGCTATATCTTTATAATTTTTTGTTTAATCAAGAAAAGAAAAAATACGTGTCAAATATTTTTTGAATATCTAACTGACGGACTAATTATATTTTTTTAGGAAACTAGCCTATACGTGCGATACGATTGGAGATAAGTCGTATCGTGTCTAACGTATAGTGGCGTCCCTCCCATTGGATCCTTAATTTAGGATGGTTTAATAGGCGGCTTAAGTGCCCTAATGAAATACAATCCCATCCCAATAACAGCCTCCGTGGTCCAGTGGTTAAGGCGTTTGCCTGTTGACCCGGGGGTCGTGGGTTCGATTCCCACCGGAAGCATACTTTGTTTAGTTGTTTCTAGTTTGGTTAGGACATTGCAGGCTTGAATCACCTGATTGTCTGATAATAAAGATGATTCCGTGCTTCGGAAGGCACGTTAAGCCGTTGGTCCCGGCTGCCATCTGGTGGTCGTTAAAGGAACCACGACAGAGGCCGAGAGGCGGTTCCGAAGAACTCTGACACTAGGGTGTGCATGGTCGATTGACCGTGACACCTACTCGAAATGATGAATTAAATGAATTTTGTGTCAAAGAAAATCACCGTATTCTAGAATTACCGCGTAGATAACGTGTAATGAGAAGCAAAAGATTCAAAGATTTATTCAGAAAAATGGCCTTTTCAGGCACTTTTTCACGTCAATTCACGTTTTAAATAATACTTATTAAATCATATTCAAATTATTAATTATTGTTCAAAAGCTACAAACTACTAGCGTTTCGGAACCGACCACTGCAGAGAAGAAGACGGCGAAAGAAACTCTTTTCAACAGTATTGGTCGCCTACTTTCCTGAAGGGCTTTGTATTATATATTTTTATCTTTTCTTTTTTTTTTTCTGATGTCATGTTATATACAATTTAAATTTACATATTTTTGTGGAGCACGTTATGTTAACGATCGAGCGTGCAACAACAGATATGATAAAAGTCTCAAAGATAGATAGAAGTCTCAAAGAGGCCGAGCACAGGACAGGGACAGGTCGTCCCTCGAAGCGTCGAAAGGACCTTCTTACAGCCCCATCATAATTGATAACGGTATTTTTCAGATTGCGTTACCCCAGCCGACTAAGTGCTCCTTTTAAGAATTGATAAATGCAAATAATTAGATCACTACTTCGTGTAAATGTCCCCGAAAGTAAATAATTTGACACCCCGCCGTTTCAGAGATAATGATTTAAATAAAATTCGGCTGGCGTAACGTTACCCCAGCCGACTTTTTTTGATCCCGTCGGTTTATCTGGATAAAAAGTATGCACAAAGATAGATTGAATTTGCTCTCAAATGTCCCCGATAAAATTAAATTTGACACCTTGATGGATTTCGAGTTATTTCATTTTCTGCTGCGGTAACGTTTGGTCAATCTCTGTATCTCTGAAACCTGATTTTTTTTATACGTATAGAACGGAATTTGTCTCCATTTGACACCTAGTTATCTTAAATATTAATAATATGGTTTGCGAGTAATAAATATTATTCTGAAAACCATATTTTCGGTTCTAGTTATTAAACGAGGGAACCCTGAATATTCAAACTAGTCCTAATAGATGCCTCTTATAGAGACATACAAAACATCAAAACTTTCATCAGCCTAATCCAAAGCATTGGCAAGTTATAATGATATTACTGGTTCCAGAAAGCCAGATTCTGGGCTCTCTATTTAAATGAGGAAAATAATACTTTCCTTTTACCTGGCTGATTCCATATTTAAACAATAATTAGACACTTTATCGAAAAACATATATACCAATTTTCAGCTTGATATACTTTCGTATATAAGAAATAATAATTAAAAACTAAGCCTAGATATTTTTTCCGATTACCCGACCAAGTTCTGATGTGCATCTGAAAGCGGCTGCGGCATACTACTAGATATACTTCCATATTCGACGGCATTGTATTCTAAATTGGATGGTACAGGCGAGTGGAAATTTTTTTAGTAAAAAAATATATGCCTTATATAATGGAATTACTTATTTCCTCCATACTTATACTTTATAATGTATTGATTCCTAACGGGATTGACCAAGTCTATTATTGCAAGACCAAAGGCAGCTATAGGTAATATTGGAAATACGAGTATGTAATACTTGCTTTGTTAGATAGAATTAGAAAAAAATACAACTGCACTTGCTCGGAACTGCAATTTCATTGGCGCTAATGTGCGCGAGCGGGACAGCGAGCGTCCCTAGTTTTTCTCGCGCATAATAACAAATATACATATATATATATATATATATATTTATTTTCAAAAAAGGACACAAAAAAGTATTGATACTCTGTACTGTGGTACCGACTACTTTTGATTTCGAACAAATCTTTATAAGATCCCCTACATCTTCGCATAAAGCAATGCAGAATAAAACAAGCAGTACATAATATAGAAAAAGAAATAAGGACTTCTAGTTCATTTGTTTAGCTAATAACGACGCGTTTTCCTAGTTGATGGATACACATTTTACTCCCAATGTGTAAAACTGACACTTTCTACGCGAGAGCAGCAAAAATAAATAACATTCAAGATTTTTTTTATTTATCTCTTGATAGTCTTACATTATAGAATATAACCTTGTTTGCGTTGGTTTTTGATTACCAACTACGGTGACAGTTGGATTGAACTATTATGCAGACAGCAGACCTCTATTTAAGAGGTCTGCCTTAAAATCATTCAAACAAAAAAAGCATAAAAAGATATTTTATTTACATTCTTAGTATGTAGACATTGCCATTTAAGTAATAGTTTTGCTGAAAGAGAAAATCTGTAAGTCACCCTAAGGTTTCATTCATCATCATCATCATCATCATCATTTTGAATAGGTGTCACGGTCAATCGACCATGCACACCCTGATGTCAGAGTTCTTCGGAACCGCCTCTCAGCCTCTGACGTGGTTCCTTTAACGACTACCAGATGGCAGCCGGCTTAACGTGCCTTCACGGAATCATCTTTATTATCAGACAATCAGGTGATTCACGCCTGCAATGTCCTAACCAAACTGGAAACAACTAAACAAAGTATGCTTCCGGTGGGAATCGAATCCACGACCCCCGGGTCAACAGGCAAACGCCTTAACCACTGGACCACGGAGGCTGTTTCTGCTGTTGACCCTAAGGTTTAATTTATTAAATACGAGTCTTTATAATATTAAAATTAATCCTCACAATTTTTCTACTTGAATATACCCAACCACTTATTATTATTGTGCAGATTTTAGAAGGTATACATTATGTATCGTGCGGCCGCTTTTAGATGCACATTTGAACTTGGTCGGGTAATCGGGAAAAATTATCTAGGTTTAGTTTTTAATTATTATTTCTTATATACGAAAGTATATCAAGCTGAAAATTTGTATGTATATTTTTGGTTAAAGTGTCTAATTATTGTTTAAATATGGAATCAGCCAGGTAAAAGGAAAGTATTATTTTCCTCATTAAAATCGAGAGCCCAGAATCTGGCTTTCTGGAACCAGTAATATCATTATAACTTGCCAATGCTTTGGATTAGGCTGATGAAAGTTTTGATGTTTTGTATGTCTCTATAAGAGGCATCTATTAGGACTAGTTTGAATTTTCAGGGTGCCCTCGTTTAATAACTAGAACCGAAAATATGGTTTTCAGAATAATATTTATTACTCGCAAACCATATTATTAATATTTAAGATAACTAGGTGTCAAATGGAGACAAATTCCGTTCTATACGTATAAAAAAAATCATGATTCTGCGTCTTACGGTTTCAGAGATACAGAGATTGACCAAACGTTACCGCAGCAGAAAATGAAATAACTCGAAATACATAAAGGTGTCAAATTTAATTTTATCGGGGACATTTGAGAGCAAATTCAATCTATCTTTGTGCATACTTTTTATCCAGATAAACCGACGGGATCAAAAAAAGTCGGCTGGGGTAACGTTACGCCAGCCGAATTTTATTTTCATCATTATCTCTGAAACGGCGAGGTGTCAAATTATTTACTTTCGGGGACATTTACACGAAGTAATGATCTAATTATTTGCATTTATCAATTCTTAAAAGGAGCACTTAGTCGGCTGGGGTAACGCACTCTATTTTTCAAATCTTTAATTTGAATAAAGATTTATTTACGCGTCAGTAATGACGTCATATGGTTAAACTGATCAAAAAAAGTCGGCTGGGGTAACGTTACGCCAGCCGAATTTTATTTTCATCATTATCTCTGAAACGGCGGGGTGTCAAATTATTTACTTTCGGGGACATTTACACGAAGTAATGATCTAATTATTTGCATTTATCAATTCTTAAAAGGAGCACTTAGTCGGCTGGGGTAACGCACTCTATTTTTCAAATCTTTAATTTGAATAATGATTTATTCACGCGTCAGTAATGACGTCATATGGTTAAACTGAAGCCATACCTAAGCCAAAATAAATATTATGCCATAGTTAATAATATTTTCATTCATAAAGTTGAGCCATCAATCAAGATATGATGGAAATTATAATAATTATAGTAATAGTATAAACAAAGTCGCTTCCTGCCGCCTGTCTATCCCGCATGCTTAGACGCAACGGATTTTGATGCGTTTTTTTTTATCGATAGAGTGAGTCAAGAGGAAGGTTTATATGTACAGTACAATGCACCCGTGCGAAGCCGGAGGTCCGAGTCGCTAGTGGAGAATAATTTAAAGAAAACATACGTTAATATGTGGAAACTTAGTTAATTTGGTCAGGTATCTTTTCTTCCCGCGCAGATCGTAAAAGCCGATCGGGAGAATGGCTCAAAATCTAAGCCATCATGTAAGTAGGCGATGCGTTAGCCGCATCGCCTACTTATGAATGAATGAATGAATTATTTACTTCGCTGGCTCAGCGACCCGAAGTGGATCTTGGCCTCCGACATTAAAGTGCGCCATTCTTCCCTATTCTGTAACAACTCTGACCTTCGGATACTTCCGGCTAACAACCCATCATTATTTTGATTCCGTTGAGCTAAAAGCCAAAAAAACTGCGCTCGCCAACCCGCCTGCCAAGCGTGGTGAGTATGGAAATATCCTCCCATGGAGCGAAAAATCCTTGGGAGAGGCTTTTGTCCAGGAGGGACGGTTGTGATGATGAAACATTAATTTGTTAATAAATCGGCATCATCATCATCAGGTCTTTTTAGTCTCCACTGCAGGAGCGTGACCCTCTCTGTACTACCGGAGCCATACTTGGCCAGAGACAGAGGATTTGGCCTACACCCTCCTCGCTGGCCAGACGGGTTGGAGAGGTCTCATTGACGTTTATGAGCTTTGTTTAGCTTGTATTTTCTAAGTCGCCTTTTACGACCTCCATGGGAAGACTAGGAGTGGATTCTACTCTGCCGGAAACCACACGGCTACTGTTAAATTGCCTTCTTCATTGTTGAATTTCAGAACCGAGAGCACAAACACCGCACGGAAGTGTACGTGATGACGGTGACACAGGAGCTGGCGGAATGGGAGGACTCGAGGCTGATGGGCCGCAAGCGACAGTGGTTCTCCATAGACGACGCGCTGGCGCAACTTGCGCTCCACAAACCCATCCAGCGCCACTACCTACAACAGCTGCGCCGCTCCAAACAGAACAAACCCGACCCAGGAAGCTAAACACATACTAGGCTAAGCTCAGGTCAGATATTTTTGTGTTTTTTTTTTTGCATTCACAATACTATTTTGATATAGGTATGCTTATTAAATAAAAAAATATGGTGAAAAAAATTCTAGCGGGCGGGATTTGAACCAGCTACCTTAAGACCTTAAGTCGTACACAGACTTAAGACCATGATTTTTGAGTCGTACAGTCAGCCAAGGAGATACCTGACCCCGCCATCTACCTATATCTTGAATTTTCTCCTTAATTAAAAATAATATATATTCAGAAAGATTTTAATTTAGTCTTCCTGAACATACATTTTCATGTTAATATTACTTTTAGTTTAAGAGAAAATTCAAGATATAGGTAGATGGCGGGGTCAGGTACCTCCTTGGCTGACTGTTTTTTCACCATAAATTTATTTCTTAAGTCAGTTAATTTAGATATATGTTTTATTCCAGCTAAGACCCAATTGCCAATGCCCTTCCTTAATGCTGAGTTGGACTCAGCGGGACCTGCCCTGATAGTCCTTAAGTTGCCTATAGACTTGAGATTTATGTTACTAGATGAGTGAAAACTAGAGTATGTGGTCTGTCTAGGCAATGTCAGCTGTCTACTCTGTATACTGTACTAGCAACCGCCAGTGACCTTAATGCTAAGGTGGACTCCGCGGGACCTGCCCTGTACAGTCCGAGAGTTGCCTATCGACTGAAGAATTATATTGCTAGAGGTAGTGGGAAATAGATTAGGTAGTCTTTCGATGCAGTGACAGCTGTCTACTCTGTATTCTGTACTAGCAACCGCCGGTGACCATCCTTAATGCTAAGTTGGACTTCTCGGGACCTGCCCTGTTCAGTCCGAGAGTTGCCTATCGACTGAAGAATTATATTGCTAGAGGTAGTGGGAAATAGATTAGGTAGTCTTTCGATGCAGTGACAGCTGTCTACTCTGTATATTGTACTAGCAACCGCCGGTGACCATCCTTAATGCTAAGTTGGACTTCTCGGGACCTGCCCTGTTCAGTCCGAGAGTTGCCTATCGACTGAAGAATTATATTGCTAGAGGTAGTGGGAAATAGATTAGGTAGTCTTTCGATGCAGTGACAGCTGTCTACTCTGTATATTGTACTAGCAACCGCCGGTGACCATCCTTAATGCTAAGTTGGACTTCTTGGGACCTGCCCTGTACAGTCCGAGAGTTGCCTATCGACTGAAGAATTATATTGCTAGAGGTAGTGGGAAATAGATTAGGTGGTCTTTCGATGCAGTGACAGCTGTCTACTCCGCAGACTGATAGCAACAGCCAATGCCCTTTCTTAACAGGTTCCCTTAACGGGTGCTGCCGGGGGGACAGGTCTGCTCGGCCTCTTTGAGACTTCTATCTATCTTTGAGACTTTTATCATATCTGTTGTTGTTGCACGCTCGATCGCTAACATAACGTGTTCCACAAAAATATGTAAATTGAAATTGTAATAACATGACATCAGAAAAAAAAAGAAAAAATATTAAATATTATACAAAGCCCTTCAGGCAAGTAGGCGACCAATACTGTTGAAAAGAGTTTCTTTCGGCGTCTTCTTCTTTGCAGTGGTCGGTTCCGAAACGCTAGTAGTTTGTAGCTTTTGAACAATAATTAATTATTTGGATATAATATAATAGGTATTATTTAAAATGTGAATTGACGTGAAAAAGTGCCTGAAAAGGCCTATTTTCTGAATTTTTCTTTGGTAAATTGGACTACGCGGGACCTTCCCTGTACAGTCCAAGAGTTGCCTATTGACTCGAGATTTATATTGCTAGACTAGCTGTTGCCCGCGGATCCGACCGCGTTAGTGTCGATCCTTCGGTCCTTCCCGGGGCCTCAAACTACCTCCATACCAAATTTCATCCAAATCAGCCCAATGGTTGAAGCGTAAAAAGACGACAGACAGAGTAACTTTCGCATTTATAATACAGTATTAGTATGGAAGTATGGATATTATTTATAATGCTAAGTCCTGAAATGAGAAAATTTCCATATAAACTTTACCCTCCCATTTTATCCCTTTAGGGGTGAATTTTGTCCATTTCATCCACATATATATTTTTAAATTGTAATAGAGAACTTACATACCTATTTATTTTCATACTTCATAGTCCAGAAATGAGTAAATCTCTATTCGAACTTTACTTCGCTATTTTGCCCCTTCAGGGGAAAATATCGTCCAATAATATCGTACATTACTAACCTAACCTAACCTACACAGATATTTTTAATTGTAACCTAGAACTTATATTATTATTTTCATACGTCTTAGTCCAGAAATTAGAAAATTTATATACAAAGTTTATACCACCCACCGCAAATTACATCTACAAATATATTTTTTATTTCTAATCAAGAACTTATAAACCTATTTTTATTCTTCTAAGTCTAGAAATGATAAATTTCCGTACAAACTTTACCTGAGTATTTTGTCTAGTTCACCTACATAGATCTTTTTTTATATTAATCGAGAACTTATATACCTACTTTCAGACTTCTAAGTCCAGAAATGAGAGAATTCCATATTAATTTTACCCCTTGATAAATAAATTTTTTAAAAATCCTTTCTTCTAATATCTTTCTTTTAATAATGTGAGTGAGCGCTACTCACTCACATTATTAAAAGAACACCTGTACCAAATTTCAAGTTTTTAGGCGCAGCAGTTTCGGTTGCGTTAATTTATATAAGTCAGGTTTGCCGTTTGCCCGCGGCTACGCCGCCGCCGTTAGTGTCCATCCCTCAGGAACAGTAGAATTTCCCGGAATAAAAGGTACCCTATGTCCTTCCCCGGGTTTCAAGCTACCTGTTTGGTGCAATAATGCAACCAAACACTTTTGTTATTTTACCTAATTCGCACACCGCGAGCCTTTGTAATTGATAGACAGTGCACAACTAAACGTCGGCCGGTCCGGGTGCATTCTAACAATCAACATAACATTTTAACATTTCTTTAACAACCGAACATTTACATAATTAACATTCTGACTTGTGAAAACTACTTGTGCACCTTTTAACTACTATTTACGCACATTTGTGGAACTTTAAATAAAAACATTTTTTAACTATCAATTCGGCATTTCCCTTCCACTGCAACCTTGCACCCCAAACACTACCCCCATACTAAATTTCATCAAAATTGGTTCAATGGTTGAAGCGTGAAAAGAATACAGACAAAGTTACTTCCGCATTTATAATATTAGTATGGATAGGTATAATGCTGTCGTATAATGATGATGAATTGACTTTGGATTTTCATTTTCCTATGTCACTAATTATTTATTTTTGCTATATATTTGCAGGCAAACTCATCCCTTGAGTTCATTCAAATGACGATAACTTTTTAGGGTTCCCTACCTCAAACGGAAAAAACGGAGCCCAGGATCACTCGGTTGTTCGTCTGTCTGTCAGTCTGTCTGTCAAGACCCTTTTTCTCAGGAATGCGTAGAGGTATCAAGCTCAAATTCATATCAAATACTAAGGTCTGCTGCTCCTTGCAGTTGTGAAAAAATCAAGCTTCTGAGCCAACGCATTCAAAAGATACAGCTAATTTTTCGAGTTTTTTTCGACATTCGCAAGGGAATCAAAACCTGCAGGGTAATTCCCGTGATCTCAGAATCTTGAAATTTAGTACGAATAGCACAGATAAAGGAAAAATTGCGAAAATCATACATTTTGAGTTACATCATATAAAAAAATATATTTTTAATAATTTCAAACTATATATATATTTATAACAATGGCTAGCTCCGTGGCGCAGCGGTCAACACGCCAGCCTGCGACACGGGAGTGCCCGGGTTCGATCCCCGGCCAGGTCAAGATGGAAAATGATTTTTTTCAGATTGGCCTGGGTCTTGGATGTGTGAATAATATGTATTTGTTATAAAATATAGTATCGTTGAGTTAGTATCCCTTAACACAAGTCTCGAACTTACTTTGGGGCTAGCTCAATCTGTGTGATTTGTCCGTATATATTTATTTATTTATTTAAACTTATTATATATAAATAAATGAATATAAATAAATCAATATATACGGACAAATCACACAGATGAAATTTGATCATGAAATTTTGCATACAAGTTCTTTGGAGTACGGAGAAAGACATACGCTACCTTTTATCCCGGGAAAAAGTACTATTCCCGAGGGATCGACATTGACGCGGGCGGAGCCGCGGGCAAAAGCTAGTTATAGATATAAGTGCGAAGTTTTTCTAGGCAGTTGTATGCTCTGTAGACTACTCATCATGATAATGATGATCCCTCTCCTGGATATGGGCCTCTCTCAATGCACGCTATCCATCTCGGTCTTGTGCCTTACGAATCCAGTTTCGACCCGTGATTTTTAGGGTTCTGTACCCAAAGGGTAAAAACGGGACCCTATTAATTTCGCTCCGCTGTCCATCTGTCTGTCCGTCTGTCACCAGGCTGTATCTCATGAACCGTGATAGTTAGAAGTTGAAATTTTCATAGATGATGTATTTCTGTTGCCGCTATAACAACAAATACTAAAAAATATAATTATATAAATATTAAAGGGGGCTCCCAGATCGTGCAGAAATCGTGATTTTTTTGCTTGCTTTTGCTCGTTATTGACAACGACAACAGGTAGACACTTGAACTATTCACAGAATATTTAGTTATATGTTCATTATAAAAATATATAATTAAATCAATATAAAATGAATCCTAAAGGGGGCTCCCATGCAAAATATTTTTTTGCCGTTTTCATAGATAACGGTAAGGAACCATTCATGCGCGAGTCCGACTCGCACTTGGCCGGTTCTAATATCGTCGACCCACCTTGCTCTCGGACGATCTACGCTACTGACACACAGACTGTACGTTAGTACAGCCGGCAATTGCCTTATCTAATATTAAAGTGGGTAGTGCGGGACCTACTTTGGCCAGTTCGAGTTGCCAGTAGAATTTAGGATCCGGAATTCAGCATCCGATAAGGACAAGAAATTCAGTCGTCGGAGCTCCTGATTACACCGTCCGGAACGTGTCCTGAACGGAGACTGCGCGTCCTGAGAGAGCCATCCGTTGGCCATCCGTTGGCCATCCTGAATGCGTGAGAGGGACGCCGCTATACGTGCGATGCGATTGGAGATATTCTCGTATCGTTTCTAACGTATAGCGGCGTCCCTCTCATGCAGCGATCCTAAATTCCGGATGGTTTCACTTTATGCTTCCGTTATGCTTCCGATAAGGACGTCGGAAGCCATTCTGTCCTGACAACGGATCGACCGTCCTGACTGCGATTAAACTGTCCGTTGACTATCCGTTGACTGAATTCCGGGTCCTAAATTCTGGATGGTCTAATTGGCGCTTAAGTTTGTTATTTCTGGATGCCAAGAAAACGGAAGTAGGCAAGATTTCTCTGGCAACAGTCGATGCAGCTGCGATACTGCACTTGTGTCCCGAGAACGTCGAAAGCTTAGGTGATAGGCTAGAAGTGCTAAAAAAAACCGGCCAAGTGCGAGTCGGACTCGCGCACGAAGCGTTCCTTACCGTTATCTATAAAAACGGCAAAAAGAATCATGTTTGTTGTATGGGAGCCCCCTTAAATATTTATTTTATTCAATTTTTTAGTATTTGTTGTTCAAGCTGCAACAGTAATACATCATCTGTGAAAATTTCAATTTTGTAACTATCATGGTTCATTAGATACAGCCTGGTGACAGACGGACAGACAGACAGACAGACGGACAGCGGAGCGAAATTAATAGGGTCCGTTTTTACCCTTTGGGTACGGAACCCTAAAAAGCGGAATACAAAATATTAGATATCTTGGCCGGTTACTTTCAATGATTTTAAAGTGCTGATTCTATTAATATTATTAAAACTAACGCGAGATATCATTTTAATATATGAAAATTTAATGTATTTTTAGTCGGAAAAATGCCGACAGTATCAGCCTAGTCAGAAGGCCATCCTCAGGGCGAGTGTCAAGGACGTCCCGGCGGCGTATTGCTAAACTGTATACTGACCTAGACACCCATAGTCTGTACTGAACTACGCCGTGCTCATTGAAATCACAAACAAATTGGAGCAAAGTACATACGAGCTCAGAGCAGACTGAGAAGGTATGCATTTTGCTTGCTTGTATGTAAAGCAAACTGTGACAGTTTTTTACATACTGTTTTTTCTTTGCTGTTGCGATTTTTAGGTATCCTATCCGTGAAACTGAACAACTTTCCCCAAAAAACATACCTATTGTGAAGTAATTTAAATTATAATTAAAGAAATCCTTTGAAAGTGTGGCAAAAAAAAATTTGAACTGTAATTACTATAGAGGGTGTTAAAAAAACTATAAGATATTCCAATTCGGTATTTATTATTATTATTATTTATTTGTAACATCGTCGTCTTCATCGTCACTTACCATCAGGTGAGATGGGAGACAAATGCCTAATTAAATCATTAGTAAAAAAAAGTAAATTCATTTTTATTAAGAAAGATGCACTGACACAACAAATTGTACCTATTTGTTATTTCATTAAGTCAATTAAGTCGATATGATAAGGGATTGATAACAAAGTAAATTAATGAATCAAGAACAAAAAATGGGAAATTGTCATCAAACGCCAAAAACAAAAACTCAAATATCAGGTGATGGCATCACACCACGCCTTTTGTGCTTTATTTCCCTATGAAAAATTGTCAATAGCACCAAATACAAAACAGATAAGTAAAAAGGGAATTAAAAGAACTTAATAAGTAATTTAAATCGACTTCAAAAATGTAAATTTTGTTGGTTAATATGCGGAAAGTGCAAAATAAAAATTATATGTTAAAAATATCAGTAAATAAGTACGCCAACTGTTTTTCTACCACTCGTACCGCAAACTAGCCAAGTGTCAATTTTATTCAAATTATCAATACTTACACCGATCTATAAAAAACAGTTTTAAAGTCAATTTATTTTTTAAAGTTACTCTACTTTTACACTTTATTTAATAAACACTTGCGTAATTGCT
Organism: Elegia similella; assembly: GCA_947532085.1. Taxonomy (NCBI): domain Eukaryota; kingdom Metazoa; phylum Arthropoda; class Insecta; order Lepidoptera; family Pyralidae; genus Elegia; species Elegia similella. The sequence continues at coordinate 4,260,003 of OX383939.1, forward strand.
AATGAAGTCACGTCACGACCACTGGCGAAAAAAAGAGTCAATGTCACAAGCGGCGCTAGTTTTAGAAGACGATGCAGAGAAATTAAACATGTCTGCATTCATGCATTTTGTTTTAAATTATCATGCCATTACATACTACACCAGACGCTGGAAAGTTTGGACGTCTGGACTCGTATGTATTTTGGTCAAGTATTTTAAAGCAAAATGTATTTCGATTCAGACACTCTCTGAATAAGAATACAGTTTGCTCTTCAACTACAAAGGCAAACTGCGATTGAACTCAGAGCAACCGCGGTCTGGATACAGTTTGGCAATACGCGTCCCGGCGTGGCCGTCAGCTGATCACTGAGGATGGCCTACTGCCTAGGCTGAAACTGTCGGCATTTTTCCGACTAAAAATACGTGAGTTAAACCGTTTTGTGATATATTAAAATGCTGATTCTATTGTTGCAGACGGCGCGCCGTGCTCCACGCTACACGTAACTCCAATATCTCTTTTTTCTACTTTACGTATATTTTTATACTACGATGGAATAAATGTTAATTTTATTTTGTTAGCATTAAAACGAAAAGACATACGAGCTCTATTTTTATTTAATTAACTTGATTTTTCTATTCCTTGATGAGTTTTAAAATAAATTTTATATTGCTCTTCTAGAGTTTTTGTTTGAACGGTTTTCCATCCCAGTCAAAAAACATGTCCATTGAGAAGTTACATTTGGGGTCGTGTTTGAAGAACGTTTAAAAAAGACGAAAAAAAGTTATATCGAGAAACAGAAATTATCAAATTATTATGGATTTTTGCTTTTAACAGGTTTTTTATGGTTCTAAAACTTACTGTACAAATGTAGGTACATTTGTACAGTAATTATTTTACAAAATAATTATATCAGACCTTTTTATAGATGGTATTTTAAGAAACAATTTTCATTATCATCATCATCAGGTCTTCTTTTAGAATCAGAAACGAGGAGATCCGTAGAAGAACAAAGGTCACGGACATAGCTCAGCGGATGAGCTCTTTGTAGTGGCAGTGGGCGGGGCACATAGCTCGAAGAACCGATGGCCGATGGGGCAGAAAGGTGCTCGAATGGCGACCACGTACCGGCAAGCGCAGCGTTGGACACCCACCGACAAGGTGGTCGGACGACCTAACCAAGGTCGCAGGAAGACGCTGGATGCAGGCCGCTTCCAACCGGTCATATTGGAAATCCTTGGGGGAGGCCTATGTCCAGCAGTGGACTTCTTGCGGCTGAGATGATGATGATATAAAATTTAAATTTAAAATAACTTAACTAAAGCTACAACTAAAAATGAATATATATTTACAAATAAAATAGTCCGTGCAGATCGTTTCATTGGAACTCCTTTTTTGAGCCGTGAGCCCAGCAACACACTTGCGGCTGATATGGTGATGATATAATGAGATAAATAAAACACAGTTGTAGTTGTATATATTAATTACCAAATAGTTTAAATCACTTCGTTTTATGAGATCACCTTTCATTTTTAGAAGTGCTTTAAAGAAAGATTTATTAGCCAAAAAGCTTCCAATGTGGCAACTGTTGCTTGAAATAACGCCAGATGTAATTATAAGTCGTTCTTGTTTTTTCGAGATCTGGGGGAGTTGGTTCCACATATTTCGTTCTGTCTCGGTACTCTTTGTCAATTGCTATCATCACCCAGTATATATAGAGGAAGTCGATATATATTCTCACTATCATTTGGTGATATCTCACTATAATATCTGGGGTGTGCCAAATATAATAGCTATTATAGTATCTATAAATATTTATTTTAATAGTTTCATATATGTCTACTAATCTTCTGAATAGTCTTCGGATGTTCTTGTATAAAAAAGCAATGCGATACCCGGTGTCCTTGCGGTTAAAATGTTTCTCTCTCTCCAGCTAAAAAGAGCATGGTAATTTATCTTAATTATCTAGACTTCTAGACTAAATCAATACTTCAAATTACTAATTATCCTGATCCTCGTCTTCAGAGATTTACTTACTTATTGTAGTAACCTGCGCTACGCCCGAACCTACTAACTTGTTTAGAGCAGATAGAGAAAGAACTTTCCCCTTCTCTTTTACACGATGCCAGCGGCCAGCGGCTCCCGCTCAGCTCAATGGTTTCATATTATTATGCAGCCTCATTGGGCCGCTTGGTGGTTGAGTATCTCACCCAAAATAGCCCGGATCTAACACGAGATGTTAGGCAGTGGCCATAAAACAGCTCCGAGTCAATACGAGATATTGACCAGTTGCAATTAAAAATGTCCAGGGGTGTCATACTTAATTGCCAGTCCGGTGATTGTACGTATGGCATCGGGTACGCGCGCCCGGCCTCCCCGAGCTGCTACTTTCTTATCCCCAATCCTTCCGAGCAAGTAGCATCCCAAATACCTTTTCCCGTTCCCTTAGCACAATAAATTCATTCCCCTCCCACGCTTCAAAGTGGTTTCGATGGGCAGCAGCATCGGAACCGATATAAGCCAAACTAACTGCGCTCACCAACCCGTTTGCCAAGCGTGGTGAGTATGGCAAAACCCCTCATGAATTTAAACAATACACCAAGGCCCCCAGTCCCCGGTGGCCCCGCTATTCCTGACTCCGGTAGCGGTCACGGTAACGGCGGGGCAGGGGGTGCGAAAAATCTCCGGAAGAGATCCGGCTACCACCCCCAACAGAGACTGGCCCTCATCATCATCATCAGGTCCTTTTTAGTCTCTACTACAGGAGCACAATCCTCTCTGTACTACTAGGGCCATACTTGGCCAGAGCAGCCAGAGGACTTGGCCTACACTCTCCACGCTGGCCAGACGAGTTGGAGAGGTCTCTTAGATGTTTATAAGCTTTGTTTAGCTTGTATTTCCTAAGTCACCTTCTACGACATCCACGGGAAGGCTTGGAGTGGTCCTATTCTACTCTGCCGGAAACCACACGGCTAAGAGAGACTGGCCCTGGTGACACACAATATTCGCACAATGAGACGAGAAGGTCGAGGAAGTGGAAGAGGAGATCAGTAGGTTACGATGGGACATAATGGGTCTGTCTGAAGTCCGAAGAGAGGGAGAGGGCACGACAACCCTAAAGTCTGGTAACCTACTCTATTACCGGGAGGGTGACTTAAAAAGTCACAGATGGTGTCGAGTTTCTCGTCCACAAGTCCCTCATCAACAACGTCATAACCATCGATAGTGTTTCCAGCAGGGTAATATACCTGCTACTCAGAGTAAAGTAAAAGTATAGTATAGTAAAAGATACTCATTTAAGGGAATTCAGGTATATATGCCGACCGGGAAACACTCAGATGAAGAGGTGGAAGTGGTGTATGAGGACATCAGTAGGGCCATATACGCTTCTAAAACCTATTATACGATTGTTATTGGGGATTTCAACGCAATACTTGGCAAGCGGAGCGATGGAGAGTCCAGAGTGGGACAATTTGGATATGGAGACCGGAATGACAGGGGTCATAGGCTGGCTGATTTTCTGGAAGAAGAGGGACTCTATGCGATGAACTCTTTATTCCAGAAGCCGCCTCTTAGAAAATGGACTTGGACGGGGCCCAGCAGAAGAGACCAACCCCCTGTCAAAAACGAGATAGACTTCATCTTGTCGACGAGGAGAGAGATATTTAACGATGTCTCTGTGATCAATAGGATTAAAATCGATAGTGATCACCGAATCGTGAGAGGCATCGTGAATATCAATCTCAGACGAGAGAGGACTCGCTTGATGAAGTCTACGCTCCGACCATCACCGACCCATATCCAAAATGTCGACAGTTTCCAACTGGAACTCCGAAATCGCTTCGATTGCCTGAAGGATTGCGTTTCAGAGGACGAGTTAAACAGTGGGCTGGTAAAGACTGTCCAGGAGGTGGGATCGAAGTTCTTTAGGTCCCGCCCCAAACACAAGCCTCAAAAGATCTCACCCCAAATCCTAAATTTGATGGCCACGCGACGATCCATGCCGCTGCAGACCTCGGATGACGCGGATGTGCATCGACAGCTCAAGAGACAAATCCAAAAATCCTTGCAGCACGACAGTTGCTCCTTTAATACCGAGCGTATTAAGGAGACGATAGAGCAAAACAAAGGCTCCAAAGTGTTCGCAAGGGTGGAGTCTATTGGGCAAAGTCAAAAGTTATATGGACAGCTCTATACCTCAATAGCCAAACCCATTGTCAGCTTGGCCAAAGATCCGAGAGCCAAGCTAACCCGACACTATACCGAAGACATCCCGGACATCAGCCTGTACGAGATTAGGATTACCCTCAAACAGCTTAAGAACAACAAGGCGCCGGGCGAGGACGGAATTACAGCAGAGCTTCTGAAAGCGGGCGGAACTCCGGTGCTGAAAGTCCTACAGAGGCTCTTTAATTCCGTCCTGTTCGAGGGCATTACGCCAGAGGCGTGGAACAGGGGTGTGGTGGTTTTGTTCTTCAAAAAGGATGATAGGTGAAGGGGAAATACAGACCCATCACACTCCTGAGCCACGTCTATAAACTGTTTTCGAGGGTGATCACGAATCGTCTCACGAACAGGCTCGATGCCTTCCAGCCTCCCGAACAAGCCGGTTTCCGAAAAGGCTGCAGTACCATAGACCACATCCATGCGCTGCGGCAGGTTATACAGAAGACCAGAGAGTATAACCGGCCATTATGCTTAGCGTTTGTGGACTATGAGAAAGCCTTTGATTCGATCAAAACATGGGCCGTACTTCGATCTCTCCAGCGATGACGCATCGACCATCGGTATATCGAAGTGTTCAACACTTATACGGAAACGCCAGTATGTCAGTTCGAGTACAGGAGCAGAACACGAGGGCTATACCATTGCAGCGAGGCGTAAGACAGGGAGACGTGATATCTCCGAAACTGTTTACCGCTGCTCTGGAGGATGCCTTCAAGCTCCTGGAATGGGAAGGACTTGGCATCAACATCAATGGCGAGTATATCACTCACCTTCGATTTGCTGATGACATCGTTGTTATGGCGGAGACGCTGGAGGACTTAAGTACTATTTCAATGACCTTAACGGAGTTTCCCAACAAGTGGGCCTTAAAATGAACATGGACAAGACGAAAATAATGTCGAATGTCATGTTGTGCCTTCACCCGTATCTGTTGGGAACTCCATCCTTGAAGCTGTGGACCAATATGTCTACTTGGGTCATTTGATCCAGGTTGGAAGTTCCAGCTTTGAGGACGAGGTCTTTCGTCGAATCCGACTCGGCTGGGCAGCGTTCGGGAAGCTCCGTGGTGTCTTCTCGTCCAAAATACCTCAGTGCCTAAAGACGAAAGTCTATAATCAATGTGTGTTACCAGTGATGACTTACGGGTCCGAAATGTGGTCCCTTACTATGGGCCTCATAAGAAAGCTCAAAGTCGCTCAAGGAGCTATGGAGAGAGCTATGCTCGGTGTTTCTCTGCGAGATCGAATCAGAAACGAGGAGATTCGTAAGAGAACGATGGTCACCGACATAGCTCTGCGGATTAGCTCTTTAAAGCGGCGGTGGGCGGGGCACATAGCGCGTAGAACCGATGGGGCAGAAGGGTTCTTGAACGGCGACCACGTATCGGCAAGCGTAGCGTCGGACATCCACCAACCAGATGGTCGGATGACCTCACTAAGGTCGCAGGAAGACGCTGGATGCAGGCCGCTTTCAACCGGTCGTATTGGAAATCCTTGGAGGAGGCCTATGTCCAACAGTGGACTTCTTGCGGCTGATATGATGATGATGATGAATTAAAAATAGTTTACGCGAGTCGTTGACCGCATTTAACGCTATAACATAACCCATGGGTTAAATAAAACCTAATAAGGTTAGGTTTTGATTTAATGAAACCTAAAAAGGTTTTCCAAAGAAGGCGGAGCTGGAGCGGGAGCAAGATTTGGAGCCGATTGCGGAAGCTGAACGAGTTGTGGATTGTGGTTGACGATTCAATAGAACCGGAACTTTTGCAGACTTTGGCGACTTTGCTCCGGAATTGTCAGAATGAGGCCAGCCAATACAATAATGGAAATCTAGTAAAAAGATCCTGTCCTTAATAGTGTGGGTGGCCTTGTAAAAGGCGAGATTGAATTATATGTATGAATATATATATTTACCACCAAGGAGTTTTCCTCTGACAAAACCACCGATTTTGAACGCAGAGTTGTGGTCTGCTCTAACGAAATTTGCTTGTAACGGTGATCAACGGTTTTTTTTAAAACCAAATAAGTTGTACCCTCTGGGTACTAGGCCTGCTATGTAAATCTAGGAAACCGAAGTGTTTTCTAATCAGGCGATAAAGATAAGATAAAGATATTTATTTGTCAAACATGTGTTACAATGTGTTAAATAATATAAAAGTAGGAATCAACATGTTTACCGTTAGGGTGTACAAATATTGAATCAGATGAGCTACTGTTAGTACCACATAAAATAATCAATAAATAATATTAAATTACAAAATAAATCCATATATGTACAAAAACCAGTCAAGTGCGAGTCGGACTCGCGCACGAAGGGTTCCGTACCGTTATTTATAATAAGTTGAAAGTTATTAAAAATATTTTTATTATATGATGTAACAAAAAATTTATACTTTTCGCAATTTTTCTTTTATCTGTGCTATACGACGTTGCTTTGCACCAAATTTCAAGATTCTGAGTTCACGGGAAGTACCCTGAAGGTTTTGATTCCCTTGCCCCTTGCAAATGTCGAAAATTTGCGGCATAAATAAATTAAAGTTTTTCGCAATTTTTCCTTTATCTGTGCTATAAGACGTTGCTTCATACCAAATTCCAAGATTCTGAGTTCACGGGAAGTACCCTGTAGGTTTGGATTTCTTTGCGAATGTCGAAAATTATTAAAAACATTTTTATTTTATGATGTAACAAAAATTTTTACTTTTCGCAATTTTTCTTTATCTGTGCTATAAGACGTTTACCAAATTCCAAGATTTTGAGTTCACGGGAAGTACCCTGTAGGTTTTCATTCCCATACGAATGTCGAAAATGCACGAAAATTTGCGGCATAAATGGCTGTATCTTTTGATTGCGTTGGCTTAGAAGTTTGATATTTTAACAGCTCGAATGGACAGTAGACCTTATTATTTGATATAAATTTTAGCTTGATACCTCAACGCGTTTCTGAGAAAAAGGGTCTTGACAGAGCGTCAGACAGACGGACAACCGAGTGATCCTATAAGGGTTACTTTTTACCTGTTGAGGTACGGAACCTTGAAAAACACTAAATAATATATAAATAGAAAGATAAAACAAACACTGAATTTTATCATTAAAAAACGCACTAATATCGTAGTAACACTTCTGGTTTAGGAATGATTTCAGTTTTTTCTTTAATAAATTTAAGTATATTTAATGTTTTATATTCCTTAGGGATTTTATTATACATTTTCGGAGCCATACAAATAACACTCTTCTGGAACAAAGCTGTTTTTGATTGATGTAGACTAAGTCTTTAGCCATTTCTTCTGTTTCTTGCACACACATCCGATAAACGTTTGAATAAATGGGAATTATTTTGAATAAATACAGCTGTCTCAAATATATACAGTCATGGCAGTGTTCGTATTTTATATTGTTTAAAATAAGATTGACAGCTATCAGTGCTTTGTAGACCAACCATAGAGCGTATACACCGTTTTTGCATTTTAAAAACCAAATTTTTATTTATAGAATTTCCCCAGAAAATTATACCATATCTTAATACAGATTCTACAAGACCATAGTATGCTGTAAGTAGAGAATCAGAACTTAATTCTATAGATAGTATATATAAAGCATATGCTGAACTGCTCAGTCTCTTACATAGTCCTTCGATATGTTTTTTCCAATTTAGTTTAGAAGCAATTGTAATTCCAAGAAATCGCGCTATATAAACTTCTTTAACAATATTGCCTTGATATTCAATTTGAAACTTGTTTGAATTATGAGGTCTTTGACTGAAATGCATTATATGCGTTTTGTCTAAATTAATCTTTAAATTGTTCTTATTGAGCCATATTATTATAGAAGATAAAGTTGATTCAATGTCAGGCTTATTTGTATTCACATCATTACATTTAATAGACACAGTACTATTAACAGCAAACAAAGTCATTTCATGATTCGTTATACTAGGAAAATCATTAATATATATAATAAAAAGTAGAGGGCCAAGAACACTGCCTTGTGGAACACCATATTTGACATAACGTTCATCAGATATGTATTTCTTTTCAGTTTTTGGTGTGAATTCTATGTTTGATATTTCAGTAACTTGTCGACGGTCTGATAAATATGATTGAATTAAATCAAGTAATTTTCCTCTGATGACATTATGCTTCAAGTTTAGTTTTTAATATATCATGGTCCACGTAATCAAAAGCTTGTGTCATATCACAAAAGATAGTACAAATTGGTGTAGTATTGGGTACGTATTAGAATTCCAAAAACCATAACACCTTTATTTAAAATGTACGAGCCCAAAATACCCGAATTCTAAATACCGTATCTTTAAAATCAATAGGCGGATTGATCAGCTTGACGTTTGGCAAAAGCAGATGTCACTCATAGCCAGGGAAAGACCCGTACAGCGATTGTATCTCCCTGAATTTAGAGAATACTAAGGGCTGGTGGCAGGGAGACGCATTTTTTTTTTTAAATCTATGGGGGGTCATCCCCCCCCGCACCGCGGTACGTGCGGTTGTGTTTCGAATTAGCTCCGTATTGTTTTGCTCATTAAAATATAAAAAGTGCATAAATCAGTGTCAAATGTACATATACACAAAGACAATTAAGTGTTGAATAGGACTGTGCTAAAATATTACAAACTTATCATCGACTTACAAGTAAAAACAAAGAATCTATTTCGGAATAATTCGTCGAAATGTGCAGTGTTGTGTTTGTCCACCGTCTCGTCAGTTATGAGTTATGTATGACTCAGCCGAGCCGATAAACCCGAACATCGAACAACCAATCAGAGCCATTCCGATCTGTTCCGATCGTAAAGGGTTCTACGACAAACAAGTAAATTCATCATAGTCGACTAGTAGTCGCTGGTCCAGTGGTTTTAACATGCGCCTAGTGCTCCGGGGTTGCAAGATCGAGTCCCAATCAACGCATCATCTATCTTGACAAATCATACTTTTTATTGTGACATTTTTTTTTCCCCTTTTCAATTGGAAAAAGAAATAATAATAATATACAAATATAAAAGACAAAGAGAACAGAATAATTTGACTAGTAAATATATTGACATTGTATAAAAATGGAAAATTCACATAGTATCACTAAGATGGAGTTGGACTGTGCAAAATGCAGAATGAAAATAACAAATAAACAAAAACTTCTTTGCTCAATCTGTAAAAAGATGTTTCACATAGACTGTGCTAGTATTTCTTTTGGTCGTTTTCGAATTATGACACCAGATAACAAATCTAACTGGAAATGCAACGGGTGTATAAACAAATTACAAAAAACCAAATCAAACAAATCATCCAGTACATCAAATTCTTCTAGCAACGCACTGCAGTCTCCAATTATTCTGAACACAGCAACATTAACACCACTTCAAAAAACATCTGAAACTGCACCATCCGCTTGTATCGAGAACGTCACGGTACGAAATAAAAACTACAAAGTAAACCTGGAAACTTCAAATTCTTTTGAGTCCTTATCTGATGAGACTGAAGAAGACCTGGAAGATCGAGAAATCAATTCCCTTAGTCATCTTAATAGAAGTTGTCCAGACATACCTTTTGTGGATGCTAACAAAGTTGATGAATTGGTAAGTGAAAATAAATTGCTTAAGAAAAAATTACAAGTAGCAGACAATGAAATAGTGAATATACTACAAGAAAATTCAGTTTTAAAAAATACAATCAAAGATTATGAGTTAAAAATTAAAAAGTTTACCCATATATGTAGCAGCAACTCTAGTATAAAGAAAAAAAAAAGCTACTCCCAAAAACTTCCATACTCTAACTAAAACACGGTTAGACTTCACGCAAGAAACTGAACAGAGGTCTTTGTTGGCAAACCAGAAGGACCCGACAACAGAAGCAAATCTACTGCTAGATATAAATAAAATAACGAAAGCTGATGAAAATAATAAGCTAAACAATGAACAGAAATGTTATACACCCTCATTAGTCACGGGTAATAGAAAACCAAAGATACACGTATTCGGCGGAGAAGAAGTTCGTGGCCTAGCAAAAAAAATTAAAGAATCTAGGTACGGAAAATGGAACGATATTTATAACGTGAGTGGATTTATCAAGCCGTATGCCACCTCAAGTCAAATTTTAAGCAGCTGCAGTAATTTGTCGAATGTATCAAATGATGATATCATTGTCCTGTCTGTAGGTACTTCGGATAAAAACCCATATATATTGATTACAGAATTATGCAATGTTTTTTTGAAATTTAAAGATAAACAAATTATTATTCTTGATGTATCATATAATGATTTTTTAAATGTGACAAAATTGAACAATGAATTAAAGGTTTTAGTAAATAATTTCCCAAATTGTAAATTAATTAATTTTGACCATAACCAGTATATTAATCTTGAGTTGTTGAGTATGAAAATTAATATTGAAATCGACTATGAAACATATGTAAATAAATTTATTAAAAATGTATCGTTATTACATAGGGAAAATTGTAAAAAAGATGACTTCCTCTCAAAATGCAATGTAAAAGAAAATACTATATTTAAACGGAAAATTACAGACTATTTCAAATTAATAAAAGGAGATATGAAGAAAAAACTTATAAAACAAAAACACATTATTGACTACTTCAAACCTCTTGAACATTGCGATAAAATCTCACCTGTCTCGAATAGAAAAGAAGATAACCAGTTTTTTCGAGAATAATGTATTAGAAATTATTAGTAATAAAAAATTGACCAGCATATATTATCAAAATGTCTGTGGAATCAACACAAAAAAAGATCAGTTAGAGTTATATATAGAAAACTTAGATGATAAACCTAGTATAATATGTATATGTGAACACTTTTTGCATTCTGACTCTATTCCACTATTGAGATTGACAAATTATGACTTGGAAACTCATTTTGTTAGGACGAAAAAAAAGAGAGGAGGAACTTTAATACTAGTAAGTAAAGGTAGAAAGGTAGAAGAAGTAAATATATGTAAACAATTTTGTAAAACTGGATATTTCGAAATATGTGGGATAAGAGATATAGAAACAAATACATACATTTTTTGCTGTTACAACAACAACACAAAATTCATTGAATTTGTGGAAAGCTTTGAATCATTCTTACAACATTTCTTCAATAAAAAATGTCTCATCACTGGAGACTTTAACATTGATGTTCTGAAAGATGGCAGTGAAAAGAATGAATTCTTAAATTTGTTGCAATCTTATAATTTTAGATATTTAGTCAATGCAATTACTTTTACGAGAAATGGCTCCGAATCTTGTATTGATAATATTTTAACAAACTTACCAGATAACATTCTATTGTATACTGACGTTGACCACAATGGTTTGTCAGATGGTCATGCATGTATTATCACGCACATGTATTCTGAGAATAATAAAGTGGACAAGTGGCGTGAAGACGTAGTATACGTCGAAAAGCGATGCTTCGGTAAAAGAAACAACTTACGCTTTCGAGAAGAACTATTAAAAATAGACTGGAGTCAATTAGGTATAAACAGTTTTATAAAAAAATTCGTGGGCATTTTCAAAAATTGTATAAAAAGAATAAAAAGAAAATAAATAAAAATAAATACGGCAAAGTAAAATGGATTACCAGAGGTTTAAAAACGTCGAGCAAAATGAAGCGAGTCCTATGCACGTTAGATAGAAACCATAATCATCCTAGCATCTATACTTATAAAGATAATTATATTAAAATTTATAGACGAGTACTTAGATCAGCAAAAAATTTTGCGTGCAGTCTAAGATAAAGACTGCAAGAAATTCAACTAAACGCGTTTGGGAAATTGTAAATGAGCGCCTTAAAAAGAAGAACTCAAACAGTCAAAATATATGTCTTAAACTTAAGGATGAAGTAATCACTGACTCCAAGAGAATAGCTGAAATATTTGCTGATATTTTTGATCATAGCAACCAAACTTCTTGTGGGAATGTAAATGAATCAGCAGAAATTCTAAGAACATCGACAAGATCGGTATCTTCCCAAGTTGAATATAAAATAGTAACTGAATCTGAAATCAAAGATATTGTGAAAAAAATGGATGACAAGAAATCGACTGGCTACGATGACATACCTATTTCAATTATAAAAAATAATATTGACATATTGGCGAAACCTCTGACACAATTTTATAATGCATGTTATGACATAAGTTTGTTTCCAGACCAGTTTAAAATTGCGAAAATAATACCAATACATAAGAAAAACTCAAAATTAGATCCTTCCAACTTTAGGGCCATAGCAATGCTGCCGATATTTTCTAAAATATTTGAGAAAATCATCAAAACAAGAATTATCAAACATTTGAAAGTAAATAATATTCTTAACGAAAGACAGTTTGGATACCAGGAAGGCATCGGGACCGCAAACGCTATAGACAGAATCATCGAGGATGTGACCTCAAAACTAAATGAAAAGTTTAAAGTCGCTGGTGTGTTCCTGGATCTAAGTTCCGCCTTTGATTCGGTAGATCATGACATCCTAATAATAAAATTGGCATACTACGGAATACGAGGCCAAACTTTAAATTTAATTAAGTCTTATTTAAGTAATCGACAACAATTCGTGGAGATAAACGATAATCAGGAAAAATATATTAATTCAAAAATTATTAAAATTAATAGAGGTGTACCACAGGGCTCAATTTTGGGACCAATTTTTTTCTTAATCTTTGTTAATGACCTAATTAATTATATAAAAATTACACAACCTGACATTCAATTAGTTATTTTCGCTGACGATACAAATGCTGTTCTATGGGATAAAGATATTGACGCTCTAAATAGAAAGATTAATAACGTAATGCTCTTGTTCCAACATTGGTTCACTGTTAATAATCTCAAATTAAATACTAGTAAAACCAATGTTGTGCTTTTCAAAACAACAGCTAGAAACAGAGATAAACTTGACGTCCGCTTAAACAGTGATACAATAGAGCCTGTGAGAGTAGTTAGATTTTTAGGTATTAATATCGACGAATATCTCAATTGGAAACCGGAGTTGCAAGCCGTGGATAAGAGTATTAGTGGTGCTTGCTGCGCATTGCGGAGTTTAGGGGAAGAATTGACGATAGACCAACTAAAATCAGTTTATTATTCCATGGTTGAGTCGAGATTACGATTTAGTATTAAATATTGGGGAAAAAGCTACCAATACAATATTAATAAGGCTTTCCTAGTACAAAAAAGAGCAATACGGACGATAGTTCGTATCCCACCATGGCAATCGTGCAAAGAATACTTTCGTAAACTTCAGATTCTGACGGTCCCCAGTTTGTATATATTCGTTCTCCTCACAGACTTCATAAAAAATAGACATACGTTTGAAACAGAAGTAGAAATGATACATCGTGAGGGTTCAAGACGGAAAGACCTAAGCAGGAAAATAAATCCGTCACTTGATATAGTAGCTCATAGTGCACGCAATCAAACAGTTATTATGTTCAATAAATTACCGACCGAATTAAAATTAGTTCGAAAACTTTCTATATTTAAGAGAGAATTGAGGAAATTACTATTGGAGAAATGTTGTTATTCTATTGACGAGTTTTAATCTAATCACAATTGAGGAATTGGTGTTGGTGATGGTGAAATTAATAAGAAGTATGTATGTTTAAAAGAGGATAATATGTAATGGTAATAATAGTATTAGTAGTTAATTTTTAAATTTTATCTTGATATATATATAATTCGAATACAATGTAATGTTGTTTATGAATAAATGAATTGAATTGAATTGGTCGTAACTAACGTTACACTAAGATTCACGATAGGAAATGATCCACCTATTTAAAAACATTCAAAATTATAGAAATCGGAAAACACGCATAGAAATGAAACTTTCTCAATTTATAGTGAACGCATCAATATTATATAGAAATGGGCCTCTTTTTCATGAAGTTTACCATTTCACGGTAACTCTCGAGGCAAATAGTATAATAATATATCTATACCTATATGGTATTTCGAACTCCTAAGTTATCCCAGAAATTTTTGGGATTCAATTTCAACTTGATGTCTATATTCCTCGATTCTCTATTAGCGGCAATATTGGACTTTATACAAGAGGATATAATAAAATAAATTTATATGGCACACCCTCAGAACAATTTATTGTTCTGAGGGCACACCATACCATATCCATATTTTCAATGCTAGTTATATTGTTTAGGTGTGGATTTTGTACTCCAAACGTTATTATACTTATGTACGGTTACTTTCCAGCTTAAGCCGTGTGGTATCCGGCAGAGTAGAATAGGACCACTCCAAGTCTTCCCGTGGATGTCGTAGAAGGCGACTTAGGAAATACAAGCTAAACAAAGCTTATAAACATCTAAGTCACCTCTCCAACCCGTCTGGCCAGCGTGGAGAGTGTAGGCCAAGTCCTCTGGCTGCTCTGGCCAAGTATGGCCCTAGTAGTACAGAGAGGGTCGTGCTCCTGTAGTGGAGACTAAAAAGGACCTGATGATGATGATGATGATGACGGTTACTTAAATCTTGCAAATGATTTAAGGCCGAAAAATACTGCAAGCATTTACAAGTAGTTTATATTATTTAAGCGTTATTGTTTATTCTAAACATTGACACCAATACACCAATGCATATATTTTGTAATTATTTTGTCTTAATTTTGTTTGTCTGATGATTTTCTTTAATCGTCTAGAATAGCTTTGATAATTTAATTTATTTGAATGAGTGGGGTTATGTCTGAATATCCAGAGTAAATTCCTTTTATTACGACTACATGTTCTAATTCCAGAAGACATCCACTTTGGTTTACTATTAATATTTATTGTAATTGTTTTATAAGGAAGGCATAAGTCATAAAAAAGTTTAAAGAGTTCTATAAAGTATTGATACGCTTTATTTGGGTTCGGTGTGTTGTAGATTTCTGAGAAACTTAAGCTCTTTATACATGTTTTAAACTTTTTAATATTTTTTTGGCTATAGTCTCTTATAGCCAGAACTTCAGTCTTGCCGTCTTTTTAACAGGTATTTCTATTAGTTGTGCTGTATGGTCTGATATACCTAAATCTAATACTTCTGTCTAGCATTTATTTTTAAAGTTATGGGCAAAATTATCTATACAAGTTTTTGATGCTGGCCTTGTAATTTGCTTCAAAGCTAACTTTAAGTCATAGTTTAATAATAAACATTCAAACTCAAGCTTGTCACTTGTATCTTTTAAATTGTCAATGTTAAAATCTCCAGCTATTATTAAATTATTATAATTTAATTTCGTAATATATGACAAAACTTTATCAAAAGTTTCAAAATATGTGTTCAAATGTTTTTTTTTTCTGGAACTCTATATAAACTAATAATAATAATTTTATGATCTATTAATTCTATAGCTTTTAAAGTTTGGACATTTTATATTCAGAAGAAAATGTATTGAATTATAAACGAATTAATGAATGAATATGACTTATTGCACCAACACTTATAAAAAACAATATAGGAAAATATCTGTTTATTAAGGTATAAATGCGGGCTTATCGCATAATGCAATCTCTTCCAGCCAATATTTGGCTAGAAGATTTTGTAAATAGAAGCACGGTTGGTGCAGCGTTCGTAAAAAACTATATTACTAATCATTGAAATGAAATAATTTCTTATGTGCATATACGTACTTATACCATAGTGAAAAGGAAGGACGAAAAGGAATATGTCGATACTATACTTTTAAATTTCGAAATTGTCTGTGCCTTCCGTATGTCCAATGGCAATGCATTGGTGTATTGGTGTCAATGTTTAAAATAAACAATAACGCTTAAATAATATAAACTACTTGTAAATGCTTGCAGTATTTTCGGCCTTAAATCATTTGCAAGATTTAAGTAACCGTACATAAGTATAATAACGTTTGGCATACAAAATCCACACCTAAACAATATAACTAGCATTGAAAATATGGATATGGTATGGTGTCAGAACAATAAATTGTTCTGAGGGTGTGCCATATAAATTTATTTTATAAAATTCTCTTGTATAAAGTCCAATATTGACGCTAATAGAGAATCGAGGAATATAGACATCAAGTTGAAATTGCATCCCAACAATTTCTGGGATAACTTAGGAGTTCGAAATACCATATAGGTATAGATCTATTTGCCTCGAGAGTTACCGTGAAATGGTAAACTTCATGAAAAAGAGGCCCATTTCTATATAATATTGATGCGTTCACTATAAATTGAGAAAGTTTCATTTCTATGCGTGTTTTCCGATTTCTATAATTTTGAATGTTTTTAAATAGGTGGATCATTTCCTATCGTGAATCTTAGTGTAACGTCAGTTACCACCGGCCATAGATTTAAAAAAAAATGCGTCTCCCTGCCACCAGCCCTTAGTATTCTCTAACTTCAGGGAGATACAATCGCTGTACGGGTCTTTCCCTGGCTATGAGTGTCATCTGCTTTTGCCAAACGTCAAGCTGATCAATCCGCCTATTGATGTAATTTCCTTGGCACAAAACACAGTGTACTTAGAAGGGGGTTAATCCTATATTATGTTTAAAAGTCATAGATCGGCCTTGACTTTTATGTAAAAAAAAGGAAGGCAAAACTATCGGTTTGAAAAGTTTTTAAGCAGCTTTTATAGTAAAGCCATCCTTTCCCAATCTTAATTTACTATATTTAGGATCTATCCTTTGTTTTTAATGAATTAAATACATTATACCCAAAATTATTGACAAGAAAAAGATATGTTATATTATTGGCTTTGGCCACTGGCCATAAAGCAATGTCAGTATTTTATTATCAATAATTAGTATTGATGGAATAAAAATCACTGTAACTGATTAAATAAAATATCAGATGTTGATAAACATCAACATTTTTGCATTAAATATTTTTATTACGGAATGCTTTCATCATTGCTCTGTTATGTCTTTAAATATTCTTTTAAACGACGGTACTTTATAACGACGAAGGCTCCTTACCGACAAACTATTCGTCATCGGCTGAAGCAAATTTGTCGTCGAGCTGTTTCGATAGGTACTAGAGTGTTTAGCACCCACAGCACCATGGCATGCGTCCACTGCAGCCGCCCAGAGAGCTGGCGCATGGCGTTAGTGTCAATACTATAAGAAAGACAGCTGGCTGGTCTGTACATTCAAAAGATTTTGCAGATTTCTTTAAGAGATCGTTAATATATATAAGTTTATCGTTAGTTAGCCTTATTTAATTAAATAATAAATATCAAAAATCTTCGTTGATTTGAAGATTGATTTATTATTAATGGATAAATCTATGGGTGAACTTAATTATTTCATTTTCGTTTTAATTATGGAATTATTTTCATTGGTACACATCATATTTTATTACTCCCTTTTTATTCTTGACATTGATATTCTCTGAACTTGACATTCATACTATAGATAGTAAGTAAATAAATCTCTGAAGACGTGGATCAGGATAATTAAATGATACGTGTGCGACGAGTAACATACATTAACATAGTCCAAGATCGGGAAAATCAGGGTGTACATACACTAACATGGTTTTAATGTGCACGGGGAGAAAGTTTTTTACTATACAAGGCTCGGAGAGCACCATTATCCTTACCAGAAACCTCGGACGCATGCGCATGCCAAAAAGATTTGAGTCAATGTGTAGTCCAAGATCTTCAATATACTCTGGCAATACGGAACAGTTTTAATTGCGTCTGCTCTTCCGCAGATGCCGACCTCGAATTGTATTTCTATATACCTCGACTCTTTCGTTATGTGGTAGGTTGGAAACGTTCAAAATATGCGTGACATCCACAGAGTGACTTCAGTGATATAAGCCGGCTGATGTGTGCAAGCGAGAGCGCGGAAAAAGCGATAGAGAGGCACGATCGGCCCAAGCGTTCGACTTGTTGTAACGCATCTATCTCTCTTCTACCGTTATTAGGTAAAATTGTCGTCCGTAAAGTCATAAACCGACTTTAAAGACTCATTCAATATGCGTAAAGACAAATTATAAAATTTTCTTGGTTAGTTAATTAATGTCGCACAGTATTGCAGACTGGCGACTAAATAAAGAGGTTTTTTTATAATCCTTTATAAATAATCTACTTATACTAATAAATATTATAAAGCTAAAGAGTTTGTTTGATTGTTTGTTTGAATGCGCTAATCTCAGGAAATGGTTCAAATTGAAAAATTATTTTTCTGTTGGATAGTCCATTTATTGAGCAAGGCTTTAGGCTATAAAACATCACGCTGCGACCAATAGGAGCAAAGCATCAGTAAAAAATGTTTTGAAATCGGGGAAAAATGATTCATTAATCATAGTAACAGAAATTGCCGCGGACGAAGTCGCGGGCAACAGCTGGTATTGGATAACAACAATAGTAGTATTGAATACAAACAAACAAACTCTTCTTTATAATATTAACTAGCTGTTGCCCGCGACTTCGTCCGCGGCAATTTCTGTTATTATGATGAATTCGTTTTTTTCTTAGCATATAAGTAAGTATATGAATAATTTTCCCCCGTTTTCAAAACATTTTTTTATTGATGCTTCGCTCCTATTGGTCGATAGCGTGATGTTTTGTAGCCTAAAGCCTTTCTTAATACATAGACTATCCAACACAAAAAGAATTTTCCAATTTGAACCAGTAGTTTATAAGATAAGCGCGTTCAAACAAACAAACTCTTCAGCTTTATAATATGACCATTTACTTACTAGCATTATTTTATGTCTTGCCATATATATTGTTTGTAGACATATGTCCATCAATTTGGCAGATTGCCCGATTTTCGTAGCCGTGTGGTAATATCCGGTGGCTGAAAAATAATAGTGTAGTTAGTATTTGGACAGGTAAAAAAGAATTAACACTCTTACGGTTAGTGTAAACACACGACTTCAAAAAAAATAGTTTTTAATGTTCCATACATAAAGGGTAAACACGGGACCCTATTAATATGGCTCCGCTGTCCGTTTGTCTGTCTGTCTGTCTGTCCGTCCGTCCGTCACCAGGCTGTATCTCATGAACCGTGATAGCTAGAGAGTTAAAATTTTCACAGATTATGTATTTCTGATACCGCTGTTTAAAAAAATACTAAACAACAGAATAAAAGGGAGCTCCCATACAACAAACGCTTTTTTTTTGCTCGTTTTTGTTCGATATTGATAACGGCAACACTTTGAATATTCAAAGAATATCCTTATCCTTACTAATATTATAAATGCGAAAGTGAGTTTGTTTCTTTGTTACGCTTTCACGCCGTAACTACTAAACCGATCATCATGAAATTTTGCATACAAGTTCTCTGGAGTACGGAGAAGGACATAGGCTACCTTTTATCCCGCCACTTACATAAACAATATTTGCAACATTTGAAAATAGAACTCTTTGGCTGTAGAATGCAATTTGTTTCATTTGACTGTCTTTTGTTTTTACCTAGTGGCGCCATTTAAATAATTGTGTGTCTGCATCAACATGGATTTAACTCGGGAAAATTTTCGTAGTATGATTTTCTACGATTTTAAGTGTAATTTGACAGCTCAACAGAGCATCGCTCGGCTTGAAAAAGCTTTTGGCAATGGAGCACCATGCAAGACAACTGTTTATAGCTGGTTTGCAGAATTCAAGCGTGGTCGTATCAATCTCAGTGACGAATCTCGCGATGGTCGGCCGTTCACCGCTGTGACCAACAAAAACATCGATGCTGTGCGCCGTATGATTGAAACAGACAGGCATGTGACCTACCATGAAATTCGCGCATCCTTAGAAATAGGCATGAGTCAAATACAAGTAATCCTACACAAACATTTGGGTGTGAGAAAGCTGTGCTCGCGGTGGATCCCACACAACTTGACCGAGGCTCAAAAAACGGACCGCGTCACTTGGTGCAGTGCCATGCTTACCAGATTCAACGAAGGTGCGTCAAATTTGGTGTGGGACATAGTAACAGGTGACGAAACATGGATTTATTGCTACGATCCCAAAACAAAGCAGCAATCGAGCGTATGGGTCTTTCAAGATGAGCCGAAACCAACCAAAGTGGCGCGCGTGAAAAGTGCATCCGTGCAAGCGGATGATTGCTTCTTTTTTTAATAAAACTGGACACGTGGCTACTGTTGCTT
This sequence comes from Elegia similella, assembly GCA_947532085.1. Taxonomy (NCBI): domain Eukaryota; kingdom Metazoa; phylum Arthropoda; class Insecta; order Lepidoptera; family Pyralidae; genus Elegia; species Elegia similella. The sequence continues at coordinate 4,280,276 of OX383939.1, forward strand.
TAGAGGATCGTCGTACAGTGAATAGTGACTGGTACACGACCATTTGTTTGCCGGAAGTTATTGACGAACTCCGTAAAAATAACCGTAAACGCCGTATCATCCTGCACCACGACAATGCTAGTTCTCACACGGCCAGACAGACAAACGACTTTTTGAAGGCGAAAAATGTAAAACTCATGAGTCATCCTGCATAGAGTCCCGACCTGGCACCTTGTGACTTTTTTCTGTTCCCAAAAATTAAGAACTAATTACGCGGTCAACGATTTTCATCACCAGAAGAGGCTGTCGAGGATTATGAAAAACACGTTTCAGAGGTCACCACAGAGGAGTGGCACAAAAGTTTTCAAAACTGGTTTCATCGAATAAAAAAGTGCATAGACGCCAAGGGAGATTATTTTGAAAAACAATAATTTTGTACCTTTAATAGTATTTTTTCATATTCATTCCGGAAACTTATAGTGCGCCCCACGTATTAGTTTGCAATAACCATCGTCCCTCTTTGCGTGAATGTCGTCCATAATGCACACAGTGATCATTATCACATTACCTACACAACTCTGCTACGTGCATGACACCAACGACATAGCACTAATAGGTGTATTACAAAGAAAACCGGAATAGCAATAACGAAGTCATTACGACAGTCGAGATGGAACTGATTCTTAATTTCGCCACACCCACACGTCATTGCAAGTTATTGGTCTAATCAGTAGATGGTTGGACTGCTAATATAACGACCATGGTTTGTATCGCAGACCAACATCCACATTTGCCCTCCAGTGCTCTAAAATATATCTGTTACTGTTATGCTAATTGACTAAAGGATGATTTCCTTCAGTTACGACGTTACAGTTACTACGCACCATTTTCATACCTTGTCATTGACCGAGCGAGCGAAGCGAGCGAATCGAGCGAAGCGTCTCAGTTTCGACAGGCCGAAAATTCTTTTGTCCGTCTGTCTTTCTGTTCTCGCCTACAGGTCGCATTTCTCAACCGATTTTCATGAAATTTTGTGAGCAGGTTTGGTAATTATATAGAACTAGCTTTCGCCCGCGGCTCCGCCCGCGTCTATACCAATCCCTCGGGAATAGTACTTTTTCCCGGTATAAAAGGTAGCCTATGTCCTTCTCCGTATTCCAGAGAACTTGTATGCAAAATTTCATGATGATCGGTTCAGTAGTTACGGCGTGAAAGCGTAACAAACAAGCAAATTAACAAACAAACTCACTTTCGCATTTATAATATTAGTAAGGATTTTATCGAGCGTAAAAAAACATGATTGAACATACCAAACCACCTATAAATTGGCAGCCACCATCCCCATGTGTGTTCTATTTTGTATCTTCTCGTTTCGTTAAATTGTACGGTTTTGTTACCAGTCGACAAGTTACGAAACACTTTATATTTCCTGGAATAAAAAAAAATATATACATATTATATATACGACCTATAGCTTTCGAACAATAATATAATGGTAGGTACACGATTCGCGCCCAAATAATGGCACCGGCAAAACAGCGCACTAATCGAGTTTCGGAGCTGTTTTGTCTACTTACTACGTTAGTTTCAATAAACCGCGCTAGCACTACGTCTCGCGATGACGAAGACCCAGGTACATTTGCTCTAAAACGTGACCGTTTTAGAGTAGGTTATGTGCATACGCGTATAACACGTTTGGATTTTTTTCTTAAGGCGCTGTGCATCAGAAGAATACCGTAAAACGTGTATTTTTTCGTCACGCAGTTAGCCTTATTTTTCATGGAATACTAGCATGAAAAATATGACGTTCAAAGATCAAAATAAATGGTTACACTAAAATATTTTCAAAAATATATATAAAACTTAGCTATATAAAATAGCACAAAAGCTATATCCAGAAAAAGTTTCGTCGCGAATTAATTGATATTTTCAGCGACAACTACCAACTATTTTATATCTATAAAAAGTATAACTGGATGAGCCAGATGGATACCTAAAAAATACAATATTTGGTTATAATTATTGAATTATTAAATTAAAAGTGAAAATTAACACGGAAATGGCAGACACGGGTTTGAACTGAGACTAATGACAAGTATGACACGAGTAAATAATATATCGCGCGATGTCCCCTACAAACGGTTAAGGGATACAGCGCCTTAAATGCCATGTTGTTCATTTATGTGCAAATTTGAGAAAAGTGGTCCGCGTTTGAAAATTCGTTCTAGCTGGGTACAACTAGGTGCAGCCGGGCACATGCGGTTAGACTTAGGTATATCCTACTTATCTTCGGTTAGAACTAGGTAATGTCTTCATCATAGCGGCTAGAACTAGGTGCAGCCGCATATGTGCGGTTAAGGGTACATATTAAAATCCCGAAAAACATAACACCTTTATTTAAAATGTACGATATGTTTTTTGGGATTTTAATATATGTACCGGTGGTTAAACTTAGGTGCAGTGCAACCTATTGAACATCGGCTAGAACTAGGTTTTCAATTCAGTTATGGGTTTTGGTTATATTTTGAGATCCTTATCTTGCGATTCTCGTTTGATTTGATTTCGTATCTTCTCCGTAGATTAAATAGACATCTTGTCTGAGTATAGACATCTGTCCTAAATGTTGTAATAGAGAGTGCTTTTGTAAAGCAGCCGGTATTTTGTGTAACTCGAAATGTCATTCAAGTTCATCTTGTTCAAATAAGTGAGAGACATTCTTGCAATATACTATCACATGAGAGTTGTTGATTATTTTTTTAATAATTAAGAGATTAAGACTGATTAAAAAGTGTATCCTATTTTCAGGGGTTGTGATACCGGTAAAATTAATTACCGGTACCTATATAAACGACAGTACCGGTAATTGGATTGGTACCGGTACATTTGGTAACGGTAATCTGGGGTTGGAATAACGTTATAAATCAAGTACCGGTACCTCTATAATACGACGGTACCGGTAATTGGATTGAAACCGGTACCTGAATAAAACGGTACTGGTATGTAGTTTAGAGTGTTAGCGTTAAGTTAGAATAATATATATAACTTGTGTTATACGACAAAATAAAGCAATCGTATGTCACACTCAGTCGCGTCATTTACTTCCCACAACTCATGGCGACTTTACCACAGCTGCTATAGTTTAGACTAACTAAAAAGAAAGAGATAATTTTATATCTGCAAAAAAAAAGAATACACTAAAATCTAAATATGTGCCGGTCCCGTTGACCGGTAAAAAAAGAAGAAGTTGTTGTGAGCCAAAACGCCGCAGGACGCCAAAATGAATCAATTTTGAAGGATATCGGGGGCCACGTGGAGCGCCTGGGCATAATCACCTACGTGGTACTGGCATTGGTAGCAGCATTTGCCATTTACTTTGGGTACCGAGGCTACAAGAGGTGCCACACCCAATGGATGCAAGAGCAGATGGACAGCCACGTTATGCAGCGCATCCGATCTTCGTTACGAGGACGTAACAATGGTGAGCAATCCCAAAAGTGAGGTGCGTACATACAAATAACATCATTGAGTGAAAGTGTGAAGTTAAATTTTATTACGTATTCGATTAAAAATAGATAGAACCGTGCACAAAGACTCAGCGAACTTGATACCCGGCGACAAAAGTGCGGACGCAAGACATTCCGTGGCCGTAACAATATTTCGCAAGGATGAACTTAATGTGTGTCACTTAAATTCTAATTATAGATTGTCGATGTATTTTTATATGGATATTGTGATTTTATTCATTTTAAAAAGGGTTACATAAAGTGTTCATATGCCTTGTTTACTTAATGTTAATTATGTTGGAAAGTTTAGTAGAATATCATGGTATACTAGTAGGGATTCGAAAATATTTAATTAAGAAAGGTAAAAGTCGTTATACATGTAAAACTACGGAAACAAAGTTGAAGGAGAGCGAATAATATTTTTAATCTTTGTAAGAGCATTTATTCTATATTAGAAACAATTAATGATGAGAAATTAGTTTCATCCGGGCTAGTTATATTAGAAAAAATTAAAGTATTACATGATGAAATAAATATTTTGTGCATTTATCCTGAATCAGAATTAGACATAATGGAGTTTGATCTTAAGGTGGCGTGTAGTTTGATTCCAGTTATGGACGGTAAGGAGGACACGACGAAGCGCTTGGTGGATTTAGTTGAGATGTACGCAGATATGATTGATGAAAAAGGTAAAAGTTTATTGATTGCGTTTGTACTTAAAAATAGATTATCAGAAACTGCAAAACCTCGAATGTCAAAAAGTTACCAAAAAGTCGACGAGTTTATTTAAGATCTGAAACAGCGTTTTCCAACAAAAAATTGTTGTATTTGAAATTTTAGGATTTTTTATCTAAATATGAAACATTTATAAACTTAAAATGTAATGAACTATCTTGAGTTCTCGACAATAACAGAAATACATTTAATGTCATTGAGGTGTTTAATAAGAAACACGATGTATTGATAATTCCAAAGCGTTCTGAATCTATACATTACTTGTATTTGCAAAATTATCCAGAAAAAAATATGTTTGTATGTGGACGAGAACTGGCGAAGGATGTTTTTTTGGCAAATACGATAGTGAATGTTAAAAATAATAGAATACCCGTAAAAATATTAAATGTTTCAGAAAAAGACGTTTGCTTACCCTATTCATATCATACCGGAAATATTACCCCTAAGCGATTATAATATTTGTAAATTTGATAGTGGTAACCTTAATGTTAATAGAGTAACGGCACTTCTATCCAAGATAAAATTAAACCATTTAAATGAGGAGGAACGCAATTCTATTTCATCTATTTGTGCTAAGTATTCAGATGTTTTTTTATATTGAAGGAGATAAATTAACAACAACAAATATTTACGAGCAATGAATCAATGTAAATCCTGAATTTTCTCCAGTATATGTCAAGCCCGATTGCCTGAGGCATTAAAATCCGAAGTTACCAACTATTATAATGAATGATTTTTATTGACTTCCTTCTAGTGATCATGCTGGAGTGAGAAGAATGGTAAATACTATCAAAAGACGGTACTATTGGCCCAGTATCGAAAAAGACGTACCAGAGTTCGTTAAAAAGTGCACTAAGTGTCAGAAAATGAAATATTTCAAATATATAAAAGAACCGATGGAAATTACCACAACGGTTTTTTCGGCATTAGATAAGATTTATTTAGATTTAGTAGGACCTTTAGATAAGGACATAGATGATAATTGCTACATATTGACCATTCAGTGTGAGTTATACAAATTCGTTCAAGCTATTCCAATAAAAAATAATGAAACTACAACTGTAGCTGATGCATTTGTACGGCATTTTATATAACAGTTTGGTCTTTCTAGTACAGTCAGCAAATGTATTCGGTATGCACCCCTTTTGTTAGTGTGCAAGTCAACATCACACTGGCGAATATGCCGTCCAATAAAAATCTTGCAACACTTGTGTGGGTAAATCTTACAATCAATGATTTCGTTTTATTCAACACACGCATAACCATCTAGCGACATCTAGCGACACGATACGTTTAGTGTCAAAGCGTAATCAATAATTTCGCTAAGTTAGTCAGCAACTTGATTGGCAGAGTGTTCTAGAGAACCAACTTAAGTCATGTGAAAGTTGCAGGTTCTATTCTGCCTAATGCTTATAAATTAGCTTATGAAAAAAATATACATTTTTTTTGTATATTCTTTTTATTCGTTGTTTCGATATTTTTCAGTGTTTATTCATGTTTAAAACTAATTAGGTAGCATAAAAGGAAATGAGGTTACGTGAAAAAAAACAGTGTTTTATTGCACAGTATTATTTATTATTCAATGTAAATATAAGTAAGTAAGTATATATAATAACAGAACGGGATCATTTTATAGTAAAGCAACTCATTGTTAATTACTAAGTAGATTACTTCATACATAATAATAAATGGGTAATTTGTGTAACTGTCTTTTATACATAAGTCAGTATAGGTATAGCATACCGCTGACGAAGGAATACTTCTACAAAATAATTTAAACTGAAATACATATGTAGTCGTTTTTCCTACTGCCATGTTTATTTATATATGTATTTACCTAACTACAGAATCGGACAAGAATGGACGTAATTATCAAGCGATCTTTTTATAAGCAGGTCAGCCACATGTGAGAGAATAAACATGTTAATTGACGTTACGGAAAAACGTCAATAACAATAAACATCTCTCTTTTATGTATCGACCTTTTTTTTATAAACATTTAGGAATGAAACTAAATATCTAAGATTGGGGTATAGAAAGCAAAGAAAATATTTAATAACCTATCGGTGATCCTTGACTTTTTATAATTAATTCTAACCTATCCCGCATACCTGCAACCATGTTCCAATACATATCTGTCGGCCGCTAGATCGACATGGAAGAACGTTATAGCGTTCCCCTGATTTTCGCCACAAAATTTTACGTCCATCCTTATCCGATTTAGAAGACCTTACATCCGTAAATATCACAACATTGTTGCACCAATCGAAATTTTTATATTGTTCTGCGAATCTTAGTTTTTCACACTTATGCACATCACTAAGTAAAATTTTCTTAGCCGGTCTTCTACACCTTAAACCACCAGCACGCAAATGATTTCGCACTGTCTGAAGAGACACTCCCTCTACGGTTGCCGTCGAACGCGTAGTCTTGAATGGATCTTCCAAATGTGCAGCTACTATGTCACGATGACGGAGTGATGCATCAGTATAGCTGCCACCTTTTGGACCAGGCCGAACGTGGTCAATGTGCCCTGAGTCCGCATATCTATGCACCCACAATTGCACAGTTCGTCTCTGCGGAAGATATGAAACAAAATAATAATTATTCTTTACTTAATTTTAGGTATAAAAACTGCGCAGTATTAACTATTACCTATAACCAAATGAAGGAACCAAATGGAAGTTAACAAGGAGGCTTATTCATTTCATTCATAGTCATAATTTTCATGTATCAATATGTACTTACTTACTTACTTCGCTGGCTCAGCGACCCGAAGTGGATCTTGGCCTCCGACATTAAAGTGCGCCATTCTTCCCTATTCTGTGCCACCTCTGACCAGTCGGATACTTCCAACTCTTTCAAGTCTTTGGCGACTTCATCCTTCCAACGATATCTTGGACGCCCCACTGGACGGCGCCCGGAAGGTTGACCATGATAGGCTTTCTTTGCGGCTCGATCATCTCCCATCCTCTCCACATGTCCTAGCCAGCGAAGTCGGGAAGATTTTATTTCTCCGATGATGTTCGGCTCAGACACTAGCTCTTCTATCTCCCGGTTGTACCTCCGCCTCCATGCCCCATCTTCTCCTCTTGTTGGTCCCAGAATCTTTCGCAATATCCTTCGTTCCGCCACTAAGAGTTTGTTCTCCTCCTTCAAAGTTAGCGTCCAAGTTTCGCACCCGTACGTTAAAATCGGCCTAACGACTGTTTTATAGATCCGAATTTTAGTAGTTCTGCTTATCAGCTTGGACACTAACACCTTGTGAAGGGCTGCTGTACATCTTAGGGCGTTGACTACGCGGATGTCAATTTCGTCCTCCCTCTGGTTTGTGTCAGTAATCGTACACCCGAGGTATTTGAACTTGTCAACACCCTTGTATGTTATGCTATTCACATGAAGATCTTTTCTCCTGGCTCTGGGGTCTTTGTACCGTTTCATGTGAAGATATTCAGTCTTCTCACGGTTGATTTCGAGACCCACACGCTTTCCCTCTTCCTCCAGTATCTCCGTCATTTTGACTACCTCCTGTTCACATTGCCCAAGGATCGCTAGGTCATCGGCATACCCTACAATTTGATGCTTTCCATTCAACTCTACTCCCCCATCTATCAGTAGGACTTTTCGGATGATGTGTTCGAGAGCCAAATTGAACAGAATAGGCGACAGGGCGTCACCCTGCTTGAGTCCGGTTACAACTTCAAACTCCTCAGTCAGTTCCCTTCCAACTCTAACCCGCATTTTGCTTGTTCCCGTAGTTGTCTTGATCATTCTCACAAGCTTTTTCGGTACTTGGAAAGATGTTATTATCTGGTAGAGTGTCTCTCGATCGATACTATCGTATGCTTTGGTGAAATCCACAAAAAGACAATGGACGCTTTGGGCATACTCCCAACGTTTTTCCATAATTTGTTTCAGGAGAAACATTTGATCCACTGTGCTGCGGTTTCTGCGGAAGCCACATTGATAGTCCCCGAGTATCTGCTCTGCATAAGGTTCTAAGCGGGCGAGTATAACGTACGAGAGTACTTTATATGCCGTCGGAAGCAATGCAATCCCTCTGTAGTTTCCGCATTTCTTCCTGCATCCCTTCTTATGTATCGGGCATATAATACCCACATTCCACTCCATAGGTTGTAGTTCTTCTTGCCAGATTCTACGTATTATTTCACACAGTCGCGATTGCATTGCTCCCCCCCCATATTTCCACAGCTCACCCGTTATATCATCTATGCCAGGGGATTTATGGTTTTTAAGCCTCATTATTGCTTTGCGAACTTCTTCAAAGTCTGGTGGTTCCTCATGATGCTCGTATTTCTGGTCTTGACAAGTCGCTGAGTCTGTCGGGGTTTGGTTGATGACCGGTGGGCAATTAAGGAGTTGCTGGAAATACTGGCGCCACATAGTCTTCTGTTTTTCGGGATCCGAGACAAGGTTCCCTTCTTCATCTTCGAGGAGTTGTGTCACAGGTTGGTATGCCTTTTTAACTGTTCTTAACTCTTGGTAGAACTTCCGTGATTCGTTCGATCTTATTAACGTTTCAATATCATTTAATATTCCTGTCAGACGGTCTCTTCTTGCTTTTCTCACTAGCCTCCTGAGATCTCTTCTTGCTTCGTGGTGTTTTTCCTCCCATCTATTGTCCTGTTCAGCCAGTACCTTGTACTCTCTCTTTCGCTCCATTGCCCTTTCGCAATTTTCATTCCACCATTTCCTTCTTTTCTGTCGCTTCTTCTTGCCCAGTACTCGAATCCCTACATCTTTGACTACTTGTTTTGTTTGTTCCCAGTCCGTGTTTATGTCCACTGTTTTATCTAACTCCGCAAATCGATTGTTCAGCTCCAGGTTGAATTTAAAACTTATTAGTTTATCTTTAAGACTATCAGTATTGATCATGGATTCTCTAATGGTTTGTTTATAACTTGTACTTTTGATTTTAGCCTTTACTTTAACACCCACCATATAATGGTCACTGTCGCAGTCAGCTCCACGATACGACCGTACATCCTGAATCATGTTTTTATGTCTCCCATCTATCAGCACATGATCAATTTGGTTCACCATTCTGCCGTCACGAGATTTCCAAGTTCCTAGATGGATGGCTTTATGCGGGAACATTGTGCTTTTGATGACCATAGATTTTGAAGATGCAAAGGATATCAGTCTCAGGCCGTTATCGTTTGATTTTGGGTGTTTACTGTACATACCTATAGTGGGGAAGTAAGCCTTTTCGCGTCCGACTTTAGCATTGAAATCCCCTATCATTATTTTGGTGTCGTAGTCCGGGATCTGATCGAATGCAACTTCAAGGTCTTCATAGAAGCTATCTTTGTCTCCCTCATCGGCTTGTTCTGTCGGTGCATAGGCGTTCAATATTGATATATTATTAAATTTACTTTTAATTCTTAGCAGACATATCCTTTCCGACACTGGGACAAATTTGAGAACGCTGCTCACTGCTTTCCTGCTCACCAGGAACCCAGTACCATACTCGTGCTTTCCGTGGTCCGGGCCACTGTACAAAAACAATGACCCATTCTCTACAACGCACTCTCCTTGTCCCGGCCATCTGACTTCCTGTAGAGCTGCGATGTGGATGTTATATCGCTGCAGTTCCTTATTTGTTTGGTACAACGCTCCCGGCCTATACAAACTTAATACGTTCCATGTTGCTAATCGGAGGTCCAAATTTCCTTGCCATAAGTCGTTGTTGGGATCGGATCGTTTATTTTTCTTTGTCGGTTTCATAACAATGTCTTTTTTCCGTGGGAAGGCTGTTAACCCGCCGCACAACCCCCGAAATGCTGGAGGGCCACATCCTTCGTTGGTCAGCGAGTCCATCGGACTTAGCCGGTTAGCGTAGCTAGGCTGTACTACCGACCGTTCCCCTATCCGCCAGCCAGGGGACGCTCCTCTACGCCGTGAGGGCCAGCGCGAGGGTATCAATATGTAGGTAATAAAAAATACTTACCTAGTTATATCATTAAGCGCCGAGCGATTTCACTTATTGAAACATTTTGCTCATATAAAATGACTATCTCCGTCCTTTTGATTATGCTTACGTCTGTATTCTCCATGATTTTTACAAAATAAGATACTCAAAATTATATTATGTAATTGCTCAAAGCAGAGCTGCGTTCCTATTCGATGCTATTGAACAAGTGCACTTATAAAAAATACTCAAGACCCTCAACAAATATAAACAGAGTTGAATAATCTATTAATCTGTGGGTAGCAATGCAAATAATTGTCAAGTTACATTACTGCTTATTTCTGACGATTTCTATGAGACAACAACAAAAAATAATCAAACAAAAATCATATCAATCTACTGAGATTCGTACTCGGGGTCAATTGCATAGTATAAGAGTAATAGTCGGTTATCTTAGCCACTGGACTACCATAGCTATAATGGCGAGTGTTGAAATTACGAATAACATTTTACTACAAAAAGTTGTTTTGTAACAAATGAAACTTGTTTATCTTAAATGACTTGGTTGAAAAGACGTGATGTGCTAGTGTGTGTATAGATAAAAGGATTCCCACACAAATGAACCTGCGTATAATTGGGGCCGCGGCCATTCAGAACGCGCACATTGAAATATAATGATGCGTGTGTGCCCTGCAAACCGATTAACTTTGTCGAGTGTACTATAGCTACTGATCGGGGGACCGAATTCATCACTACTACTATGGAACAGGTATGTAAAGTTTTAAACATTGAATAATTATTTTCAACAGCCTACCATCATCAATAAATATTATAAATGCGAAAGTGAGTTTGTTTGTTTGTTTGTTACGCTTTCACGCTGTAACTACTGAACCGATCATCATGAAATTTTGCATACAAGTTTTTTGGAGTACGGAGAAGGACATAGGCTACCTTTTATCCCGGGAAAAAGTACTATTCCCGAGGGATCGACATCGACGCGGGCGGAGCCGCGGGCAAAAGCTAGTCATCAATAAATAGGTGCTCTTGAAAATGCACATAAAAAGCTGGGTGCATTTTTAAGAATCCAATGCGAAAGTCATTCGGATACATGGAGTTATTGGTTACCATTTTGGTGCTTTAGCTATAACAACACTGTTCATACTGAAAATTACACGCGATATGAACTCGTATTTGGTAAACTATGTCGCATCCCCTCTAAAATGTATGATTGTGTAGAGCCATTGTACAATATAGATGACTATCCCTTGCAATTAAAGTATAGATTACAGGTAGCTCATGCTGATGCAAAAAGTATTTGTTATGAAATAAATCTAAACGAAAACAAATGTACGATCGTTCCTGTAATACCATAAAATACGAAAAAGATGATTTAATACTTATACGAAATGAAACTGGACGTAAATTAGATCCGTGGTCCATATGTAGTTTTAGAAGATTTATGATGTAATGTTAAGATAATTTATAATAATAAAACTGAATTAGTTCATAAAAATAGAACAACCCCTTATTTTTTATTATTTGAGTTGGTTAAATAAAACCTAGATCTAAACTAAATTAAATAATCTGTAAAATAAAACAACAACTAATGTTAATGATGAATAAAGCAAAAAAAAATTAATAATATTGAACCTAAATTGTAACCTATGTTTTAAATATATACTGTTTATATTATTTGTTATTCCGTTGTTAGAATTTGATTTTGTAAAGTTCTTGTGTAATAAATGTTAAAAAGTATATTTTTTTCTTTCAAAAAACAAAAATATTACTTAGTGTAACATTTTTCTTTTTTACAAAGGAAGGAGGTGTAGTGTAGAGTGTTAGCGTTAAGTTAGAATAATATATATATCTTGTGCTATACGACAAAATAAAGCAGTCGTACGTCACACTCAGTCGTGTCATTTATTTCCCACAACTCGGGTAATTGGAGTGGTATCAATAAGTTTAATAACGTTGATAACATAATTATTTGTAAAATTTGATACTAAATACTGGTAAACACCGCTCCGTGTATCGGGAATTATCATTTTGTTAATGTGTGTCTGAGCTGAGGGCTTAATATGATAGTAACAGCAACACACGTCGTTGCCGTGTTGTGCATGTGCGGCGTGTGGTGAGGGCTGACAATGAAGCGGCACTTTTACAGTCGAGCGAGTCCCATGCGGGACGGCAACAAATCGTAGGTACCGAAAGTTAACGTAATTTTTAATAATATTATTATCGTTTTTAATATAATATTATATTTTTCTAGATGATTATGATTACCGTTAAAATTTAACCAGTATAGAAATACTGGTACTTATTATGTGAATTGAGTACCGGTAACAAGTAGCGGTAAAATTAACGTTAACTGTAAAAATATTATTATCGTTAAATTACATAATATTACCGTTAAAATTTTAACAGATTAGTAATACCGGTACTTATAATGTGAATTTGGTACCGGTAACAAGCCCGGCCTATTTGTTTTTACATAAAATATGAATATTTTTATAAGTGTTTTAATTTGCATTCACAATGCTATTTGATATCCTCATAATATATTAAGAAATAAAATATGGTGAAAAAAAGTTCAAGCGGGCGGGACTTGAACCGGCGACCTAGGTCTATGTACGACCTATGTGCTCTGCCATCTGCAATCTCGGCGCTGAAATTCTCCACCATATCCTATTTCCCCTTGTACGTATTAAGGCTTACGTCACTACACAACTACCCGACTTTTACAAGTAAGGTATTTGATTCAACTCATTTTACACTGAATTTGAAAATTAACTAATATGTAGGAAGCCAGGCAATATTTTTATAAGTGTTTTATTTTGAATTCACAATGCTATTTTGATATACTCTTAATAAATTAAGAAATAAAATATGGTGTAAAAAGTTCATGCCGGCGGGACTTGAACCGGCAACCCAGGTCTATGTACGACCTATGGTCTGCCGTCTGAGCTACCGCACAATTCAATCTCGGCGCCGGATATGGTGGAGAATTCTTGAATCAAATACCTCACTTGTAAAAGTCGGGTAGTTGTGTAGGTCACGTAAGCCTTAATACACGGGGAAATGAGATGTGGTGGAGAATTTCGGCGCCAAGATTGAATTGTGCGGTAGCTCAGATGGCAGAGCATAGGTCGTACATAGACCTAGGTCGCCGGTTCAAGTCCCGCCAGCATGAAATTTTTCACCATATTTTATTTCTTAATTTATTAAGAGTATAAAATATGAAGAGAAGAGTTTAAAGACTTGTTGATTTTTTTATACTTAAGAAAATGTATCTTGTTCAAATAAGTGCAAATGTCTTTCTTGCAACATGAGAGTTGTTGTTTTTTTAGGGTTCCGTACCCAAAAGGTAAAAACGGGGCCCTATTAATTTCGCAACGCTGTCCGTCTGTCTGTCTGTCTGTCCATCTGTCACCAGGCTGTATCTCATGAACCGTGATAATAAAAATAAAATATAATAATAGTTACATATAATAAAAATAAAATTTATATTAAAGGCGGGCCCCCATACAACAGACATGATTTTTTGCGGTTTTTATAGATAACGATGTGATGACGAGTGTTCCGTACACTTAGTGCGCGAGTCCGACTTGCACTTGGCCGGTTTTTAAAGGAGTTATTCTATTTGTTTTAATATAAAAACATGAGAGAAAAGAACAAACAATTGGTGATACTTTCATAGTTAAAAAGTAAACTTTATTTTTATAAAGTTCAATTTTCTTTGTATACTTTATTAGAAGGTTTTTTAATATTTTGAGTTTTTGTTATTTATAAGAAATGCAAGCGTGATAAAAAAATATGTAACTACAATATTTTCATTACTTTTTTTAAATGATTTTGTTTCTATAATGTGTCAAATACTAAATAATTAATGTCACTCCAAAATTCAGTTTTTATAGTTTTCATTTAATCCAATCCATTGGGAAACGCTAAATAAGAATCTCAGAATAAAAACAAAATTTATAACTGATCTGAAAACCTAGTTCTAGCCGATGATAAATAGGTTGCACCGTTGCACCTAAGTTCAACCACTGGTGTGCGGCTGCACTGCACCTAGTTCTAACCGCTATGATGACAGCTTTACCTTGTTCTAACCGAAGGTAGGTAGGATATACCTAAGTCTAACCGCATATGCCCGGCTGCACCTAGTTGTACCCGGCTAGAACTAGGTGTATCCACACTTCGCCTATTAGCCGTAACATAAATAACTGAAGACATTGATACTCGAACATATTTCGTCCGGGACCCGATCGAACTTAATAATATTCTAACATAAGAAAAAAAAATATAAAATATAAGATATTTTATATTTTTTTCTTTTTTTTCGTCGTCCCAGGCGAAGGCGACCAATACTGTTGATAAGAGTTTCTTTCGGCGTCTTCTTCTCTGCAGTCGGGTCGGTTCCAAAACGCTAGTAGTTTGTAGCTTTTGAACAATAATTAATAATATAAATATAATTTAATAAGTTTTATTTAAATTGTGAATTGACGTGAAAAAGTGCATGAAAAGGCCTATTTTCTGAATAAATCTTTGAATATTTGATATCTATGGTACCCTACGCTTCAACACGTACAGGTAGGCTGAAGACTGGCCAGACAAAATAAAAACTTTAAAAAATAAGTTATTATATGATGAAACCAATGGATTCCTGGGTATTGTCATTGTCACCAGGGGTCCGAAGAATCAGCAAAATTAATAACACCATCATTACGTTGATACTGAATAACTCGAAAATTAACTAGACACTGGCTAAAATAATTGAATGAAGATTGAGGGACAAATAGAAGAAAAAAAGTTATCCTTGCCTTGAGAGATCACTAGGCGCTATTTGGTCTAATTTCCTCCTCAACTTATCCACATCAATTTTTTCTATGTCTATTGTTACTTGAGCTGCCATATTTGGCTCGGTGTAGAGGGCAAGTCGTGTATCAATTGTCGGCATGTTAAATATATCTTGTATATTAGGATATTCATCGTCGGTTGGCTTTGAGCAATATCCTTGTGACACTGAAAATAATACCACCAAGTTTTAGAAGCCCTCTGTTGCACAATTTTTGAGTCATTCGTATAACAGTCACAGACAGAGATACCTGACCATGCCGTCTTCCTATATCTTGAATTTTTTTCATAAACTATAAATAATATTAACATGAAAATTTATATTAAGAAATACTTAATTAAAATCATTCTGTATATACATTTTCATGTTATTATTATTTATAGTTTAAGAGTTCGGGGCCGGCCTCGACGCACATACCGTGACCAGATTACGGACGTTCTTGCCAAGGGGCAAGTTAGGAGTACCCGAAACCGACGAGCATGCATGAGAGTGATGGATGTAGGCGAAGTGAGAGAAGTTTGTAAAGATCGTAGCAAGTGGAGGTCCCTAGTCTCTGCCTACCCCCATAGGAAACAGGCGTGATAGTATGTATATGTATAGTTTAAGAGAAAATTCAAGATATAGGTAAAGGCTTAATCAGATATCTCTGGCCCTGACTGTGCAATTTCAAGCACTCGAATCTCATTCACGTGTTCTTGCCTAAAAATGTTACAAAATTTTGAATTTGATTCGTAGAGTACTCTTTATCACTTTTCAAGTCATTCGCTCTTTAATTGAAATTTTAATTTATTATACCATTTAAATTAAGTGCAAATATTTTAGGAGCTGGATCTCATAGATCAAAGAAATGCTTTAGTACAAAATTTATATATATATATATATATATTTTATTGAAATCCATAAATCAGCTGTTTTGAATGTCGACGTCAGTGACTTACTATTTATAGTAGATAATAGTAAAAAGTTGTCTGCCAAGAAAGTGTATTTTTATACACAGCGCGTCTGTTTTTCTAAATGTTCAGGTCCAGATATCTAAAAAACTAGCGTGTCGATTATTTTTTATTTTATTTTGCTTCTAAAGCATTTTTCTAGCCTATAGGTGATCTAGATACAGAGTTGCAAGAAAACAGGTAAAAAACGAAAAAAAAAAACATTTGTCCATAAAAATTCGTCCAGCTGATCGGCCACTTTGTATGGGAAAGCTATTTTTTACTTACAACCAGCTTTTTTCTTGTAATTCTGTATTCCATTGCGGATTCTGTTTCCGAGATTCCAATATAGCTAGGAGGTTCAAAATCAAGTTGTATAGCTTAGCCAAAAAATCACTAGTTTTAAATATCATTATGAACATCTGGTAGTCGTTAAAGGAACCACGTCATAGGCCGAGAGGCGGTTCCGAAGAACTCTGACACCAGGGTGTGCATGGTCGATTTACCGTGTGACCTACTCGAAATGAATGAATTATGAACATAAAGAGAATTAACAGGACCCAATATAAATAAATATAAACGGACAAATCACACAGATTGAGCTAGCCCCAAGGTAAGTTCGAGACTTGTGTTATGGGATACTAACTCAACGATACTATATTTTATAACAAATACATATATAGATAAACATCCAAGTCCCAGGCCAATCTGAAAAAGATAATTTTCCATCTTGACCTGGCCGGGGATCGAACTCGGGCACTCCGTGTCGCAGGCTGGCGTGTTAACCACTGCGCCACGGAGCTGTCAAATAATATTGTTACGATTTGTTTCATACATGAGTATGAAACAAATCGTAACAATATTGGGTCAAGATAAAGGCGGTGCTTAGCAATCTGTAATAGACTTTACATAGTTGTAAATAAAGCTTCATAGCTTTATAAACAACTATGTAAAGTCTATTACTATAACTATAACTTTACATAATTGTAAATAAAGCTTCATATCTTTATTCACAACTATGTAAAGTCTATTCGCCCAAATGGTTTGCAGTACACCCATAACATATTTTGGAAAGTAAATGGAAATAATAAAATTATTTAATGTTGAAAATATTTTTTTTTAGTGCAAAACATGAAAACTTATACAGATTGCTAAGCACCGCCTTTATCTTCCCAAGGCCAAAAAAAAATTTTAATCCTGTACTTTATTCGCTGCGTAGCCGTGCCGCGCGACGCATCGACATGTCCTGCGTCTGTACAGCGCGTGCCGAACATTTAAAGTTGCCGATAGCGTCTTTGGCGGGCGCCGACACTTCTTTAGTCGGCTGCCGGCATTGCCTTTTCAAAGCGCAAACCACTTGGCCCGTCATATCATGACGGAAAATCGTTTTTTTTTTAGATTGACCTGGGTCTTGGATGTTTATCTATATACTTATCTATTATAATAGTATCGTTGAGTTAGTATCCTATGACACAAGTTTTATAACTTACTGTGGGCTAGCTTAATTTGTGTGATACCCACGTGATACATATTTATATCTGTTACGGCTAATAGCCGAACTGCGGATACACCTAGTTCTAGCCGGGTACAACTAAGTGCAGCCGCGCACATGCGGTTAGACTTAGGTGTATCCTACCTATCTTCGGTTAGAACTAGATATAGCCTTCATCATAGCAGCTAGAACTAGGTGCAGCCGCACATCAGCGGTTAAACTTAGGTGCAACCTATTTATCATCGGCTAGAACTATGTTTTCAGGTCAGTTTTAGATTTTGTTTTTATTTTGAAATTCGTATTTTGCGTTTCCCAATTGATTCGATGGAATACATGAAAAATATAAAAGACTAGAATTTTGGAGCGACATTAATTTAGTATTTAACACATTATAGAAAAGAAATTTTAAAAAGAAATGTATTGAACATATTGTAGTTACATTTTTTTTTATCACGCTTGCAAATTTCTTATAAGTCGTAAAAAGTCAAACAAAATATTATAAACCTCAGAATTAACAGAACTATTCTTATGGAAAAAGATAAAAAAAAAAACTTTTTACTGTTGTGAAAAAATCAACATATACCTATTTGATCTCTTCTCTCATGTTTTTATGATGAAACAAATAGAATAACTTTGTAACTCAGGTTTAAAAAAACAATAAAAAAAATCAACAACTCTCTTGTTGCAAAAAAGACATTCATGCACAATGTTGACCAAAATTTTTTTTTAACCTTTATTATCAGAGAGTCCTCTCCAACCCGTCTGGCCAGCGTGGAGAGTGTAAGCCAAGTCCTCTGGCTGCTCTGGCCAAGTATGGCTAGGGAAGTAGTACAGATAGGGTCGTGCTCCTGTAGTGGAGGCTAAAAAGACCTGATGATGATGATGATATTATCCCACTGCTGGGCAAAGGTCTTGCCCATTTCTTTCCAAACATTCCTATTTTGTGCCACTTCAGACCATTTCTTTGTAGGGCTCGCATAGAAGTAGAGAGATGCAATTTTTTTTTAAATCAATTATGGCTCGTTATATAAAACAAAACAATACAAAACTTATTTTTTTTTTAAATATGAAAAAGTCAACAAGTCTTTAATTTTTTCTCTTCATATTTTGTTGAAAACAAATAGAACACTCTTTTTAATCAGTTTAATTTGTTAAAACTACAATTCAGCAACTCTCATGTGATAGTATGTTGCAAGAATATCACTTATTTGAACAAGATGAACTTGAATGACATATCGAGTTTCACAAAATACCGGCTGCTTTACAGGGGCACTTTCTTTTATCGCATTTAGGGCAAGATGAATCTACGGAGGTGATACGAAATCGAGTCAAACGGTAATCGCAAGATAAATAAAAAAAAACCAACATCCATAACTTAACTGAAAACCTAGTTCTAGCCGATGTTAATTAGGTTGCACCTAAGTTTAACCACTGATGTGCGGCTGCACCTAGTTCTAGCCGCTCTGATAAAGGCTATACCTAGTTCTAACCGAAGATAGGTAGGATACACCTAAGTCTAACAAGCATGTTCCCGGCTGCACCTAGTTGTAGCCGGCTAGAACTAGGTGTATCCGCACCATTAATAAATAACATATCCACCATATTACGAGAACATGAATTCAGAAATCGTCCCTCGTTGCTCTCTCTATTCGGTCCGATTGTTCAATTCTAATTGTAATAATTTATAAGCAAAATATTATACACGGTGAAATTTAGATCGTTCTGGACCCTTAAAGGGATGATTCCGCCCGTTTGTATATAAACAACTTTTCGTATGAGACCAATGCTGGGAACTCAAAAATTTTTTTGACTTTCCCATACTAATTGACCTTGCGTCCGAATTTTGGATCTGCCCATAATTTCTAATTCTCAGCATTGATCTCATAAGAAAAGTTGTTCATATCGACGGGCTGCAATCACCCCTTTAAGGGTTCAGAACGATCAAAATTTCACCATGTATAATTTCTAATATATAATTATGTTTAAGCATTAATACAATACCTGGAACTTCCTCAAAAACTACCATTAGGTACAAATTTATGTATATTTTTATTTATTTTGTGTTGGAATAAAAAAAATACTTACAAATAACAAAAATAATCAATTTGCAGAAAAATATTTTTACAAGTTGCATTTTTCTAATTGTTTTTTATTGCTGATTCCACAGTTCGGTTAAACATGTGTGAGACGTAAATTATTTCTGCTAAGTGTGAATTATACTGATAACAAGTCGAAATATGCAATAAAAAATAAGAAACTGGCCAAGTGCGAAACGGACTCGCGCTCTCGCGCACTAATGGTTCCGTAACATTATCTATAAAAACGGCAAAAAAGTCATCTCTGTTTTTTGCCGTTTTTATAGATAATGTTATGGGTTGCCCTTTAATATTTCTTTTATTTTAATTATTTATTTTTAAATTAAATATTGTTACGAGAAAATAACAGCGCGTCATAATAAAAGAAAAGAGATGCCCATATGTTGCCATCTCCGATGACGCGCCGGCACGACGAGAGGGGGGCGGCCATCACCGCCGCAGCGCAGCCATCGAGCGCCCTCTTCTACTTTGGTTTGGCAGTTTGGCAGCCGACCGGGGAACACGTCTTGTCTAATACGATCGCATACGCGTGTTAGAAATGAAACCAATGAAAGAATAGGAATATCATTTATTTTATATTTCTCTATTCAAAACTTCTCTTATTATTTCTTTTACATCAAAGCTAAATTTACCGGAGTTTCAAAACAACCACTTGGGCAGTGGTTGTTTTGAAACTCCGGTAAATTTAGCGGAAGAAACTCCAAGAAACCTACTAAGCAGTGTCGGTTGCCTACTCGCCGTAAGGGCTTTTATTTGTACAATCACATTTTAATTATTACTTTTGAATACACAAGAAATTATTACAAAAGTTATTATGTACACACCAATTAGTCATCATTACACATCCAATAAATACCATCTAAGACCACAGTTATTACTACAACATAGTAACAGAAATATCAAAAATATTCCATTATCGAAATTAATTAAAACAAAGACAAAATACTTAACTCAACTGTTCTCAGTGACTGCACCATGAAGACTGACTTACAATTGCAAATCACTGCTTAAATAAGCTGTTTCACCCGCCATCTTGGGTGTTGTCGTCATCGTAAATCGATTCAGTAACCAACATTCAATTAATCAATTACAATAAGTTAAAAATATTGCCACAAATGTTTTAAAGTAAGTATTCATTATTTTTACAAGAAATATTAGATAATATTCATAAATAAAATATATTAAGTAAACCGGAAGTAATACCAGACTTAAAAGGTAACTGATCGAAATGATCAGTAAATATTATAATCTATCACGCGCGTCAGCCATAGGTATTTTATTTGTTTCATTTTGTTCAAATTAATAATCGTAACAGAATGTAAATTCAGTTGTTGGTGTTTTTTTTTTTAATAAAATCCACTTCAGATTGATAATATCAGAAGTGAGATAGTAGGTCCTGTAAGGACAAATATAACGAGGTTTTAGACGCGATTCTTATTCATTTGAATGCGATCGAGGACAGGTGTAGTGTACCACTGGTCAGATCGTCTCCAGCAGAGCCAGTGTCTGCTTATCAGCAGCTTCCCAACCCGGAGCTACTGGTGGAGGTGCAGGTGGATTCGGAGGTTACATCCCATGCAATGTTGGACATTGGTCGCGGGATAACTGTGCTGGAGCATTCCAGGCCTGGCGATCGAGCGACGGATGACGTAACAGACAGGATTGTGGACGCGTTGTCTTAGTTTTATCTTTAGTTATTTGAACTTTAATTCCTTATTATTTTAATATAATTAGATTTAATTTAGGTATTTTTTTTATGTTGTACAAGAATGGGTGTTTACACTGTAATAGTTGCTGGTTGGTCTTCAAATTAGTTCAAATTCAAATTATTCTTTATTAGGGTGTTTACGAGCTGTTGCTCAAACAATTTCAAGTTTGTACAAGTAAGATCTACCCATTTTTATATTTCTAATTTTGATCCTGACGATCATGACTTTGATGTTTGGTGTTTGAAGGTGGACCGTGCTAGAAAATTAAATAAATGGGATGACAATGAGTGTTTGTCGCGAATTGGTACGTGTCTAAAGGGCAGTTCGGTTAAACATGTGTGAGAAGTAAATTATTTCTGCTAAGTGTGAATTATACTGATAACAAGTCGAAATATGCAATAAAAAATAAGAAACTGGCCAAGTGCGAAACGGACTCGCGCTCTCGCGCACTAATGGTTCCGTAACATTATCTATAAAAACGGCAAAAAAGTCATCTCTGTTTTTTGCCGTTTTTATAGATAATGTTATGGGTTGCCCTTTAATATTTCTTTTATTTTAATTATTTATTTTTAAATTAAATATTGTTACGAGAAAATAACAGCGCGTCATAATAAAAGAAAAGAGATGCCCATATGTTGCCATCTCCGATGACGCGCCGGCACGACGAGAGGGGGGCGGCCATCACCGCCGCAGCGCAGCCATCGAGCGCCCTCTTCTACTTTGGTTTGGCAGTTTGGCAGCCGACCGGGGAACACGTCTTGTCTAATACGATCGCATACGCGTGTTAGAAATGAAACCAATGAAAGAATAGGAATATCATTTATTTTATATTTCTCTATTCAAAACTTCTCTTATTATTTCTTTTACATCAAAGCTAAATTTACCGGAGTTTCAAAACAACCACTTGGGCAGTGGTTGTTTTGAAACTCCGGTAAATTTAGCGGAAGAAACTCCAAGAAACCTACTAAGCAGTGTCGGTTGCCTACTCGCCGTAAGGGCTTTTATTTGTACAATCACATTTTAATTATTACTTTTGAATACACAAGAAATTATTACAAAAGTTATTATGTACACACCAATTAGTCATCATTACACATCCAATAAATACCATCTAAGACCACAGTTATTACTACAACATAGTAACAGAAATATCAAAAATATTCCATTATCGAAATTAATTAAAACAAAGACAAAATACTTAACTCAACTGTTCTCAGTGACTGCACCATGAAGACTGACTTACAATTGCAAATCACTGCTTAAATAAGCTGTTTCACCCGCCATCTTGGGTGTTGTCGTCATCGTAAATCGATTCAGTAACCAACATTCAATTAATCAATTACAATAAGTTAAAAATATTGCCACAAATGTTTTAAAGTAAGTATTAATTATTTTTACAAGAAATATTAGATAATATTCATAAATAAAATATATTAAGTAAACCGGAAGTAATACCAGACTTAAAAGGTAACTGATCGAAATGATCAGTAAATATTATAATCTATCACGCGCGTCAGCCATAGGTATTTTATTTGTTTCATTTTGTTTAAATTAATAATCGTAACAGAATGTAAATTCAGTTGTTGGTGTTTTTTTTTTAATAAAATCCACTTCAGATTGATAATATCAGAAGTGAGATAGTAGGTCCTGTAAGGACAAATATAACGAGGTTTTAGACGCGATTCTTATTCATTTGAATGCGATCGAGGACAGGTGTAGTGTACCACTGGTCAGATCGTCTCCAGCAGAGCCAGTGTCTGCTTATCAGCAGCTTCCCAACCCGGAGCTACTGGTGGAGGTGCAGGTGGATTCGGAGGTTACATCCCATGCAATGTTGGACATTGGTCGCGGGATAACTGTGCTGGAGCATTCCAGGCCTGGCGATCGAGCGACGGATGACGTAACAGACAGGATTGTGGACGCGTTGTCTTAGTTTTATCTTTAGTTATTTGAACTTTAATTCCTTATTATTTTAATATAATTAGATTTAATTTAGGTATTTTTTTTATGTTGTACAAGAATGGGTGTTTACACTGTAATAGTTGCTGGTTGGTCTTCAAATTAGTTCAAATTCAAATTATTCTTTATTAGGGTGTTTACGAGCTGTTGCTCAAACAATTTCAAGTTTGTACAAGTAAGATCTACCCATTTATATTTTTCTAATTTTGATCCTGACGATCATGACTTTGATGTTTGGTGTTTGAAGGTGGACCGTGCTAGAAAATTAAATAAATGGGATGACAATGAGTGTTTGTCGCGAATTGGTACGTGTCTAAAGGGTAGTGGCTTTGCTAATAGAATTCATCATCATCATCATGTCGTGTAGGTGTCACGGTCAATCGACCATGCACACCTTGGTGTCTGAGTACTTCGGAACCGCCTCTCGGCCTCTGAAGTGGTTCCTTTAACGACTACCAGATGGCAGCCGGGACCACCGGCTTAACGTGCCTTCCGAAGCACGGAATCATAATAGTAATGACAAGCGGCTTTGCAGTTACTGTAAAAAGCAGGTCATACAGAAGATACATGTTTCGCAAAAAAGAGAGTTGAAGCGTCAAAGGTTTGAATGTGGTTGGTGAAGATACTTTTATTTCTCTTTCATCACATCATTTTTATTTAAACGTTTTGTCTGTTGATTCGATAAATTAAAGAGCTTATTATCTTACTTATGTTTGTCAACTAGGGAAGGTGTAAAGTTTATTTTAATAATGTTCTTTCATTGATAACCCCCTGATGGGGGAAATGTTTATCGCCCGTGTGTATGAATGTATATAAATATGTCTGGTGAATTACTGTAGCTTAAACGGGTACATATTAAAATCCCAAAATACATAACAACTTTATTTAAAATCTACGATTCCAAAATACCCACATTCTAAATACCGTATATTTAAAATACCAAGTGTTTAAAAAATAAAATATTTAAATTACCTTATGGTTGAATAGCTCAAGCACAAAACATCTTATTACAGAATACCTTATCCATAAATACCTGACTTTAAAAAGACTTAACCTAATTTAACTGATTTTATAAGTTCGAAGAAAAAACGAGCTGCTACACGAATATTAGTTACGTTAGGTGAGAACTGCGACCCCACCAGAAACCGAATTGCCGACAGGAACGAGCTGCTACCAGAATATTAGGTTAGGTTAGGTTAGTACTGCGATCCCTAAAGAAAACGAATTGCCGTCAGAAACGAGCTGCTACCAGAATATTAGTTAGGTTAGGTTAGAACTGTGGCCCACCAGAAAACGGATTGTCGTCAAAAACGAGTTGCTACCAGAATATTAGGTTAAGTTGGGTTAGTACTGCGATCCGAACAGAAAACGAATCGCCGTCAGAAACGAGCTGCTACCAGACTATTAGGTTAGGTTATGTTAAAACTGTGACCCACCAGAAAACGGATTGTCGTCAAAAACGAGTTGCTACCATCATCATCATTTCGTGTAGGTAACATGGTCAATTAACCATACACACCCTGGTGTCAGAGTTCTTCGGAACCGCTCCTCGACCTTTGACGTGGTGGTGATGAGTTGCTACCAGAATAGTAGGTTAGGTTGGGTTAGAACTGCGACCCCACCAGAAAACTAATCGCCGTCAGTATCGAGCTGCTACCAGAATACGAGTATTAGGTTAGGTTGGGTTATTTATTTTATGTATTTCATATTTTTGAATTTTAATGTAAGGTTAATTAAAACTTTAATATTTTAAGGTTTGGTATTTTAAAAATCTGACATAATAATGTTTTAGTGTTTCGAATTCTGGCATTGTAAAGTAAGGTGTAATCGGTTCAGGTATTTTAAATCTTAAGGGTCCATACTACCTCACACTGCTTTGCAAGATTGACTGTTATATCAATAATAATTAAATACTCAAGTTGAAATAAAAATGCAGCAAAGTTCAGGACTAACTCTGGTAACTATATGACTCAAAAACACGATTGCGTTAAATTTTCTCGATAGAAAAAAATTGCAAAGTTGCCTCCAAATCACGTTTAATTTACTCGGTATATAGCATTATTCACCAAATACATTGAAATTAACCTTGAAACTTTTGATAATTTTTCTTTTGATAAAAGATTGCATTACAGATAAGGCAGCCATCATATGTTTTGCTTTTTCGAATAACCCTTGAATATTCCTAAAAAACGAAAATATCCAAAGTAGCCAACGCGTTTAGACCATCCGCATTTGTATGGCCACGCCGCCTGGCATATGTCGGGCTCTTAAGGTATTTTGAGTTCGGGTATTTTGAGTTCGCACATTTTAAATAAAGGTATTATGTTTTTTGGGATTTTAATATGTACCCGCTTAAACGGCTTGACCGATTCTGAGAGTAGTTTTTGCACATTGGACCTGGTCAGGTTTGGCCAAGCTGGAATAAATAAACGTACTGTAATGCTTTCAAGCTAACCACGTTGAGCCAGTTCGCTGGTTAATAATAATGTCGTGGTATATTCGATATCTCTGAGTACCTGTTGAAAATATGTTTCCAAGTTATTGTTTCACTTGCGAGTTTCGCGTTATCGAGGGCACGCCTGTTTGTGGTCCATGATTGCTCTGGTGTTGTCTTTTGTATGCCATGAAGATTTTTCCATATGTTTCGGTTGCTCTTGCAGCAGCCAGAGTGTTAGAAAGAAAATAAGATTTCACAATATTTGTGTCTTTCACGGTGTAGGGCATTCGTGTCGAATGTTTTGGACTTGCTGTGTTTTAAGAATAGACAGGGCTCAATGTTGGTCAATGGTCAAATGTTTTCATGAATGGGACGGAATAATTTTTTTCTCTTGTTCGGGATACTTGTGACTTATTTGGTGGTTCCGGATGATGCATACGGATTCGTTAAAGCTATGCTGGTTTCGTGTAGGCAACAATTTGTCGGTTACAAATTTAAATGCCAAGTATACCTTCTATTATCTTTCCAAGCAGTAATTTGGCATATATAATGGAGCTCGAGCCACTCAAGGCTTGATTCTCAAACTGCACGTAGTGGTGGTGGCGACTATGATGAAAGGTTGACCATAGCCTTGCCCTATTTCTGATGCAAAATGGAACTGTTAGCAGACTTCAGGAAAATCATCCTCTAGTTGCATCAGAGTTCCTCGGACATTGGTATGGCGATTGGATGCCAGAGTCGGTGCATTCAAAGTACATGGAGTATTGCCATGGCGACAGTTCAGTGACGGCGCCTTATTGTTACGTGAGTCATGTTAATTTTCATACGTGATATGGGTATATGTGTTTACATGTATATGTGGAAGATTTGTGACATATGAATAAGGCGTGACGCAATCTCGGCAGACACCTATGCCATGGTATGTGACTTTGTCACGGAACACACGCGCTGTGTGGGCGACTGTCATTGATACCTAAGTTAAGGTGTGCAACGTGGTCGTGTAGCCTTAGGGCTGGTGATTTGGTAACGTAAGCCGTGCTCCGCGCATGCAGTTGCACCAGACACCCATGCCATGGTATGCGAATTTGTATGACGTGTGGGTGACTATGTCACTGATACCTAAGCTAAGGTGTGCGACGTAGTCGCGTAGCCTCAGAGTTGGTGGTTTTCCCGCAAGAGAGCGCGTGGAAGACTTGTGACATAAGGCGTGATGCGCAGTCACGGCAGACACCCATGCCATGGTACGCAATTTTATTGCTGGACACTAATGAAGTGTGGGTGATTGTGTCACTGATACCTAAGTTAAGGTGTGCGACTTGGTCGCGGCAGACACGTGACAACGTGTGGTGGTCTCCACCGGCAGACATGCATGTGGCCATAAGCTCATGACATGTGTTTATGGGCTCAAAGAAAAATGTGTTTGCGAGTATGCTTGTTCTTATAGGTACTACGTTGAGTTAGTATCCCATAACACAAGTCTCGAACTTACTTTAGGGCTAGCTCAATCTGTGTGATTTGTCCGTATATATTTATTTATTTATTATTATTATTTATACTTGTTTTAAACTTATTTTTATTTGCCTTTAAAAGAGTTGTGAAAGGAATTTGTATCAGAAGCCCTTGTACGCGCATAGAAGAGCCTGTGATACAAATCGTATGATTGCGAGATTTGCTACATTTTATCACATAATATGCGACTCATACAAGTCTTTTTGCATCATTTCAGTTGGAGATGTTGACGGAAGGTGGACGTGGACGTCAGAGTCATGGACGGCCGTGTTACGAGAAAATAACAGCGCGTCATAAAAAAGAAAAGAGATGCCCATATGTTGCCATCTCTGATAACGCGCCGGCACGACGAGAGGGGGGCGGCCATCACCGCCGCAGCGCAGCCATCGAGCGCTCTCTTCTACTTTGTCAGCCCACCGGGGAACACGTCTTGTCTAACACGATCGCATACGCGCGTCAGCCATATTTTATTTGTTTCATTTTGTTCAAATTAATAATCGTTACGGAATATAAATTCAGTTCTTGCGTTGTTGGTGTTTTTTTTTTTAAATAAAATCCACTTCTGATTGATATTAATAAATCAATATTAACATTCTGTGAACATTTTAAGCATCTATCTGTTGCCGTTATCAAAAACGAGCAAAAATTCACGTTTGTTGTATGGGAGCCCCTTAAATATTTATTTATTTCGGTTTTTAGTACCCATTTGTTCTTATAGCGGCAACAGGCATACGACAAAAGAAAAATTCTACTGTTTAACTATCACGGTTATGAGGTACAGCCTGTTGATAGACGGACGGACAGACAGACAGACGGACAGCGGAGCCATATTAATAGGATCCCGTTTTACCCTTTGTGTACGGAACAAATCAAGAATAAAAGTAAACAATAAAAAATAACTTCTCATAGAAATTCGCCCAGCTGATCGGCAACTTTGTATAGAAGGTCTATTTTTACTTGCAATTCTGTGTAAATTAGTAATTCTGATTTCAGGATTTTAATATAGTTCATAGGTACAAAATCACACTGTTACCTAGACAGCGTGATTTTGTACCTAAGAACTTTAATTATTTTATTAAAATCCTGAAATCAGAATGTTCAAATTTCACTTCTGTCGGCAACCAAAACTTCAGTGTTCGCGGGTGTACAAACGAACG
Organism: Elegia similella; assembly: GCA_947532085.1. Taxonomy (NCBI): domain Eukaryota; kingdom Metazoa; phylum Arthropoda; class Insecta; order Lepidoptera; family Pyralidae; genus Elegia; species Elegia similella. The sequence goes on from OX383939.1 coordinate 4,308,568, forward strand.
AATTGAAATAAACATTTAAGCATTATTTATTACCTTTATTATTAGTTTTATTGCATAGCGTCACAAGTTATTTCCAAGTGCCGCTGTGTTAAAGACCCTTGCGGCAACCTGTTGTGCGAGGATCTCGCGGTGAAGGAGAGATGGCGGTCGTACTTCCACAAAACTGCTGAACCAGCAGCATAAAGAGGTTCCACCACCCGACCTTCCTTCGAATCAATGACTAGTGCCACCTATAACCCCGGAGGAAGTTCACTCAGCTCTTCGCCACATGAAGAATAGAAAAGCTATCGGCGCCGATGGAGTCCCCATTAAAGCCTGGAAGGCGATGAGTTCTCGAGGTGTGAGCATCCTAACAAACCTTTTTAACCGCGCACTCTGCACCGGAAAAATTCATAACCAGTGAAGGCTGAGTATTATTACACCAGTCTTCAAGGGAAAAGGATCGGTGCAAGAGTGTAGCAACTACCGTGGAATTAAGGTCATGTCTCACACCATGAAGCTCTTTGAGCGAATATTAGACTCTCGGATTCGACGAAAGTGTACTGTGTCGGAGTGTCAGTTTGGATTTCGCCCAGGACTAGGGACCATTGACCCTGTCTTTGCCATAAGGGTCGTCATGGAGAAATACAGGCGGAAGAACACGCCTCTCCACTTCCTGTTTCTGGATATGAAGGCCTGATGTGGTGGGCATTGAGGTCTAAAGGGGTTCCCGAGATATATATTGACGTTATCCGCGACATGTATTATGACTCTGATTCCATAGTTAGGACTGCTGTTGGTGACACCAAACCCTTCCCCCTCACAGTTGGAGTCCACCAAGGCTCGGTCCTTAGTCCCTTTTTATTCAGTGCGATATTAGACGAAGTGTCAAACGGCATCAGAAATACACATGAGCAACCCCCGTGGGAGCTCATGTTTGCTAATGTTATCACACTGGCAGTTGCGGACAGGGGAAGACTAGTGCGACGCGCGAATACGTGGAAGGAATCGCTAGAGAACGGCGGTCTGAAACTAAATGTGGCGAAGACTGAGTACATGGCTTGCAATGATACAGATCCCGTACCTGTACGCATAGGCAGAAACGTAGTCGAGCGTACGGACCAGTTTAAATACCTGGGATCTGTACTTCACGCCTCCGGAGACATCGACGGCGACATCAAAGCTCGCATAACAGCAGCATGGGCAAAGTGGCGCGAGGTTACTGGTGTCATTTGTGACCCGAAAATACCGGTTAAACTGAAAGTACAGGTGTATACATCCATCATTAGACCTGTCCTTTTACATGGAAGTTGAGCCTCGCCTGTGCTTGAGCGGCACAAGAGGGAGCTGCGTGTCACGGAGATGAATATGCTGCGCTGGATGTGTGGACTTTCGCGGAAGGACCGCATAAGGAACTCCCGCATTCGCGGCAGTCTCCATGTCTGTGACATAGCAGACAAGCTGCAGGAGAGCCGCCTACGCTGGTACGGCCACGTTTTGAGAAAACCTGAAAATTACATAGGGAACAAATGTCTTGCTATGCCGCTCCGCAGGGCCCCGGCAGAAGGGGGAAACCCAAAAAGTGCTGGATTGATGTCGTTAGGGAGGATATGCGTGCCAATGGTCTCATAACCAAGGATGCCGAAGATCGTGCGAAGTGAAGATGAAGAAGCTGGAAAGCGGACCCCGGGCTCCGAAGCACCCCAGCTGAGGATGCAACCGGGAACACGCTCAGATGAGAGAGAATAAGGTTTAATAAGGAAGTAAGGCTTTAATGTTTATTTCAATTCCCGTTTGTACAACCGCGGTTCTGACGGACATAAAACTTCAACTAAATTTATCATACTAGGTATGTCCCGCGACTTCGTCCGCGGAGTATTCGGTTTTCTCAGTTTATCCGGGCCCCTGGTCCGCCTCCGGGCCTCGAATCCCGACTTCCGAAGCATCTCAAGTGAGGATATAACCGGAGTCACCCTGAGGCATTCTTTTTACATCTTCGGTTACATTTATGCAATTATTGTACGGATCCCTAATCTATACATATAATAAAACAGTAAAAATATTTTGTCTGTACATTTAGAATTTTTGACTGAAATGGATAGAGGGACACTTAAAAAGAATAATGGAAAGCAAAAATATTTTTTTCGAATTTCTTGTCTGTCTGTCTGTCTGTCTGTATGTATGATCAAGATTATCTCCGAAAATACTGAACCGATTTACTTCAAACTTTCACCAATGGCTTTGTTTTAACCCAGCAAAACATTTAAAGTTTGTTTCATCAAAATCGGTTCATTAAAAAAAAAGTTATAGTCATTTGAATGAACTCAAGGCATTCGTTTGCCTGCAAATATACACGGTGAATTTTTTATCGTTTTGGGCCCTAAGGGGTGACTCAGACCATCAAAATGAACAACTTTTCCTATGGGAACAATGGTGGGAACTCAAAATAAAATTCGACATTCCCATACAAACTGGCCTGGCGGCGGGACTCTTTTGTATGGAAATGACAAAATTTTTTTTGAGTTCCCGGCATTGGTCCCATAGAAAAAGTTGTTCATATTGATGACCTGAGTCACCCCTTAAAGGGTCCAAACTGTTCCTGAGGGATGGACACTAACGGCGGCGGCGTAGCCGCGGGCAAACGGCACCTAAACTGCTGCGCCTAGAAACTTGGGTACAGGGGTTCTTTTAATGATGTAAGTGAGCGCTAAGAAAGTATTTTTAAGAAATTTAACTTCTAAAGGGGTAAAATTTATATGGAATTTTCCCATTTCTCGACTTAGAAGTATGAAAGTAGGTATATAAGTTCTAGATTAAAATTAAAAAAGATGTGTGTAGGTAGATGAAATTTGCTAAATTCCCCCCTTAAGGGGTAAAATGGGGGTGGATGGGTGATATAAACTTTGTATGGAAATTTTCTCTTTTCTGGACTTAGATGTATGAAAATAAGTATATAAGTTCTAGGTTACAATTAAAAATATCTGTGTACGTAAAATGGACGATATTTTCCCTAATTTAAATAAATTCACGATTACAATTGAAAAAGATCTGTGTAGGTTAACTGGAAAAAATCCCCCAGAAGGGGGGTAAAGTTTGTTTGGAAATTTTCTCATTTCTGGACTATGAAGTATGAAAATAAATAGGTATGTAAGTTCTCGATTACAATTAAAAAAGATATATGTGGATGAAATGGACTGAATTCACTCCTAAAGGGGTAAAATGGGAGGGTAAAGGTTTTATGGAAATTTTCTCATTTCTGGACTTAGAAGTATAAATAATATCCATACTTCCATACTAATACTAATATTATAAATGCGAAAGTAATTCTATTTGTCGTTTTTTTACGCTAAATTTGGTATGGAGGTGTGAGGCCCGGGGAAGGACATAGGGTATGTTTGATTCCGGGAAATTCCACTGTTCCCGAGGGATCGACACGAACGCGGGCGGAGCCGCGGGCAACAGCTAGTGTAAAATATAACCTATGTTACCCACGATAATGAAACTTCCTAGTAGTAGAACTTTAAAACAAAAGTCCAGTAGTTTTTGAACTTAGCCATTACAAACAAGCACACAAATATTTTCTCTTTATTTATAACTAACAGTTAAGATAGTCTAGATAAAATTTGATTTGATTTCAAATGACCAACAAACAGACAAACAGACTGACCGGCGGACAACAAAGTGATCTTTTATGGGATCTATTTTACTGTAAGATGAACGGGAACCCTAGAAAGTAAATAATAGAAGGTTACAAAATTTCGTTTTTAATTAAGGAAATATTTGTTATATAATAAGCAAAATATTTTATTACGTGGATTAAAAACGATAACGTGGAATAATTAATGAAATAATTAATGAAGTGCTTATCATTAATTAACATAAAAATTACTAACTGAATTAAGTTTATACTGCTAATTAGTTTTTGGATAGAATTAATATTTGGCCCACGTGACGATCAAACACTTATCACACGATTATCAAAAATTACAATATTTAATTAGTCTCGCTCGACAGAAAAACCGGCCAAGTGCGAGTCGGACTCGCGCGTGATAGATTATAATATTTACAGATCATTTCGATCAGTTACCTTTTAAATCTTGTATCACTTCCGGTTCACTTAATCTATTTTATTTATGAATATTATCTAATATTTCTTGTAAACATCATTAATACTTACTTTAAAACATTTGTGGTAATACCTTTAACTTATTGTAATTGATTACTTTAAATGTTGGTTACTGAATCGATTTACAATGACGACTACAACACCCAAGATGGCGGGTGAAACAGCTTATATAAACAGTCATTTGCAATTGTAAGTCAGTTAGCTCCGATTACTGGTGACCGCCCGGCGGTCCCGGGTGACTTGCACCCAGGATAGGCCCTTCTGGCAACGTAGCTTTCGGCCCATAAGGCAAAAGATGAGAGTTGCTGCTCTCCAAAGGCTTTTGCCATTGATTCTCAGATTGGCCCTTCAGGCTTGCATGCACGCATACGCGGCCCATCAGGCAATATGAGAGTTTGCTGTGTCTCCAAGCCTTGCGCACACAGGCAACGCCCAAAGCCGAGGTCCGTCCCTCCTGGGGGCCCTTTGGTGATGTTGCCTATAAAGGTTGAGGGCACTCTGCCCTCGCCTCAAACGCCCGGTGAAGTAGCAAAAGCTCACTTGGAGCTAGCTACATAGTCTTTTAAAAAAAAAAAAAAGAATTGTAAGTCAGTCTTGATAGTGCAGTCGCTGAGAACAGTTGAGTTAAGTATTTTATTTGTGTTTGTTTTAATTAATTTCGATAATGGAATATTTTTGATATTTCTGTTACTATGTTGGAGTAATAACTGTGGTCGTAGATGGTATTTATTGGGTGTGTAATGGTGACTATTTTGTGTGTACATAATAACTTTTGTAATAATTTCTTGCGTCTTCAAAAGTAATAATGAAAATGTGATTGTACAGATAAAAGCCAGGCGAGTAGGCAACCGACACTGTTTAACAGGTTTCTTGGAGTTTCTTCCTGGGCAGTGGTTGTTTTGAAACTCCGGTAAATTTAGCTTTGATTTAAAAGAAATAATAAGAGAAGTTTTGAATAGAGAAATATGAAATAAAAGATATTCCTATTCTTTCATTAGTTTCATTTCTAACACGCGCGAAGGGTTCCGTACCACTATGTATAAAAATGGCATAAAAATCATGTCTGTTGTATGGGGGTATACACCCAACGCCAGAATTTCATTAGCCATAATTTCATCTCCGTGGTCCAGTGGTTAAGGCGTTTGCCTGTTGACCCGGGGGTTGTGGGTTCGATTCCTACCGGAAGCATACTTTGTCTAGTTGTTTCCAGTTTGGTAAGGACATTGCAGGCTTGAATCACCTGATTGTCTGATAATAAAGATGATTCCGTGCTTCGGAAGGCACATTAAGCCGATGGTCCCGGCTGCCATCTGGTAGTCGTTAAAGGAACCACGTCAGAGGCCGAGAGGCGGTTCCGAAGAACTCTGACACCAGGGTGAGCATGGTCGATTGACCGTGACACCTACTCGAAATGATGATGATCTACTATAATGGTCAACAGACATAATATTATATCTCATAATTTTATATGTCATACTCATTGTTTACTATATTAGGTAGTCACGTGCTAGAAACTTTGTTATCTATAAAACCAAATTACAATAATATCATTTGTTATCATCATTGCAAGCCGTAATTATCATATGCCATAACATTATTTGCCATCGAAATTACATACTTCTAAGAAAAGTCATAAAATCTGTTTAAACTAAACGATGAGAATTAGGTTCAAGACACGTAACGACTTGCTACCAGAAATGTAGGTTAGGTTGGGTTCTAACCCAACCTAACCTACACGATCTGTTTTGTGTTCTGGTTTGCTGTTCGTTTCTAATGACGGTTCGTTTTCTGGTGGGATCGCAGTTCTACTGCGACCCCACCAGAAAACGAAATACCATTAAAAACGAGCTGTTACCAGAAAAGTAGGTTAGGCTGAGTGAGTTTGAATGGCGACCTCACCAGAAAACGAAACGCCATTAGAAACGAAATGCTACCAGAAAAGTTGATTAGGTTATTTTAGAACTACGACCGCACCAGTAAACGAACCGTCATTAGAAACGAACAGCTACCAGAAAAGTAGGTTCGGTTAGGTTAGAACTGCGACCTCTCCAAATAACGAAACGGCCTTAATAACGAGCTGCTACCAGAAAAGTAGGTTAGGTTAGGTTAGAACTGCGACCCGCCAGAAAACGAAACGGCATTAGAAACGAACTACTGTTTTTTTTTAAGTTCATTTATCTTTATATGGGTCATTGTCAAATTTTGCGGCGTAATCAAAATAAATAAATTTGTAGAAAAATAAAAGTAGTTAGATATGACTTATCTATATGTCAATGTAAGTTAAAACAATTTAACTTTGATCTCTTACAGTCGGCCGCGATGTTTAATTAATATTTTTTTATTTATTCCCTTTTTGGTGGGTTGGGGTGTGAAAAAAATACAACTCTGTTATCATAACATTTAAGCTTTTATTATTATATCAAAGTATTCAGTCCCAAATATTTTGGCATAAATGATAATTACAGTCTTTTATCTTATAATGACAATTAGAATAATCACATATTTTAAAAGTTAAACAATATTAAATTTAAGTTACAAACAACTCTGTTACCTATTTAATTTTGAAAGATATTAAATTCTACCAAAGTAATTTAAATATTTATGTATTCAATGCTAACTATAAAATATGGCCGTACAATTATCTAACAAATAAACGTATTATAAGATTATTACATAAAACTAACTACCTGTTACCAGTAATCATTCTGTGTCAAAACGTCAAACGACAAACTTGTGTCCACTTATTAAAAATACATATAGTACCCTCATTCATAATATGGTGTTAAAAAAGTGTTCAAATTGCAATAAAAACATAACCCTAAAACTACCAGGAATAGAATGTAGCCGTTGCCAAAAATTAGTTCATGCGACAACGACATGTGCAAATTTAACCAATAAACAGATAGCGGCCCTCCGAAACTCTGAGGGTCTCGAGTGGAGCTGCGAGGAATGCTTACGCAATGTCTCTAGGCGATCGTCTTATTTTTTGCCAGATGACTCTGACAATGAAGAAGAAACGAGAGAAAGAGGTAAGGCAGGGAGCCATGACAAGTTAGTAAGTCAAATTAGCTGTGAAACACGAAAAATTATCAAAAGTGAACTAGAAGGTCTGACATCTGCTATAGAATACTTGAACAACCAAGTAACAGATCTGGAGCGTATCGTGAAGCAACAGGAGAACACTATTAAAACTCTTGTTAACAAAAATTCGGAACTTCTTAAGAAGAACCAAAACTTGGAACTCCGAGTTAGCGCCATGGAGCAAAGGGTTCAAGAGGTCGATCAAAAACTTCTATCCACAAACCTGGAAATAGCTGGCGTACCCGAATTACCTAACAAAGATGTATTAGTCGTAGTTAAGGAGGTTGCTGAGAAACTAAATATGAGCAGCCAGAACATAGTGAGTGCTCGCCGAGTGGCATCCCGCCGTAAGGAACACCCAGGAAATATCGTTGTCGAGCTCCAGTCCAAGGGAACTTGTGACCAATGGATTGCGTCTGCGAAAACCCGGGAATTGCTGGCTGGCAAAGTCTGGCCCGACCTACCCGCCGAGAAGGCAGCCAACCGAGTCTATGTCAGGGCAGCCCTCACACAGCACACCAAGTCACTCTTATATAAGGCTAGAATTCGTTTAAGTACGTCCTATAAATATATCTGGTGTAAAGATGGTAAAATTTTTGTCAAAAAAGATGACAATAGTACTCGAGCAACAATATTACGTTGCGACTCAGATATCGAGTCACTCTGTGAATAGTAATTGTCCCTACCCTATTACCTTTTTAATTTTCTTAGTACATAATCTTTTAGGCATAATAGTATTAGTTCTGTATAAATTAGTTTGATTCCCCAATAAATAAAAATATAATGGACAATATCTCAGAAATTCATAACTGCTCTTCAATTAATTCATTTATAAATAGCACTTCATACACATACACAGATTTCTTTTGTTTGCATATAAACATACGCTCGATGATTAAGAATTTTGACAAACTACTTGTTCTTATTCATTCCTCAAAGTGGTCAGTCGATATGATAGTTCTTACTGAGGTAGGTATATCTAATAAAATATGTAATTTGTTTCAAATAGCGGGGTATACAATGCACACTCAGTTACGGCAAAGTAAAAAAGGGGGTGGAATAATAATATACATCAAAAACTATATAAAATTCACAACCACACCATCGAAAACATACACATTCGAAAACTTAACTGGAACACTAATAACTAAAAACAATAATGCAATAACTGTGTGCGCCGTGTATAGACCGCCTTCAAAAAATAAAAGTATATTTATCACTGAGTTGTCAAAAATATTAAATAAACATAACTCCAGCAATATGATACTTATCGGAGACATTAACATAGATTTAAAAACATACTCCACAGAATGCCAAACGTACTCTGATATGCTGTCCGAGCAAGGGTTTGTTCGCGGAATATCTGACTACACACGCATAGAAAAAAGATTAGACAAAATAACTAAGTCATGTATTGATCACATCTTTCTAAGGATAAAACAAACGGCGTGCTCGGCAGCGATCGACACAGTACTGGCGGATCATCGCACTGTACTGATTGCTAGTGATGGTGACAGTTCTGAGGAGAATATACAGGCAGATCCAAAATATTCTTATGTACAATGTTATGATAACGAAATATTTTACAAGGAGCTCAATAACTTTGACTGGTCTTTAACAAATAATATGAAATGCCCTAATGAAATAAATAATTTTATAAAATCTAGTTTTGAATATTCCCTACATAAATCAATAAAAAACAACAAACAATTCAACTCTGCACAAAAATTTAAAATTCCATGGATTAATAAAAACATTTTAAACTTAAGCCAAAAAAGGGATACGCTCTTTAAACTGTGGAAAAACGATACTACTAATAAATCTTTAAGGTTACAATACAACAAAACTCGTAATAAAGTACACAAAGTAATAGAATATCACAGAAATAATTATTACAAAAATAAAATCATAAATAATTTCAAGAATCCTAGAAAAATTTGGCAAATTATAAATTCCATTTGTGGCAGAATCACACAATCTATTGATCAGTTAATAATTAAAGCCTTCAGCAGTTATAATCTTTCCCACACAGATGTTGCTAATAAATTTGCTCATGAGTTTAAAAATTCAGTAAAATCAATAGTAACCCAGTGTAATAGCCCACTCTTGAACTACAGTGACTATAAAAATCAAAGTGATAGATCACTACTTATTAAAAAGGCTTCTCCGGATGATATTCAAAAAATTATTAATAAATTAAAAAATTTTAAAGCGCCTGGGCAAGATGGCATAAAGCCGATAGATGTTAAAATTATTAGTCGTAATATATCAATTGCTATTGCTAATCTTATCAATAGTAGTATAAAGACAGGAATATATCCTGATGACCTAAAAAGAGGTACTGTTCGCCCAGTACATAAAAAAGGGAAAAAATGCGACGTATCTAACTTTAGGCCCATAACAATACTATCTACTGTTAATAAAATTGTCGAGAAATACGTTAGTGGTCAAATTCTAAATTACTATGACAACAATGGCGTGATAAATAGAAATCAGTTTGGCTTCCAACCACACAAGAGTACGACTATATTATTATCGCAATTTACAGACGAAATAAATACAAATCTAAATTCTAGAAAACATGTTCTGGCCTTATTTATCGACTTTTCACGTGCGTTTGACACACTTGATCACTTAACCTTATCCAAAAAGCTGGAAGACGCTGGTATTTGAGGGCCCCTCTTACGGTGGTGTGAGAATTATTTGGAAAGAAGATCCTGCTGTGTTAAAATAAAAAATAGTTATAGTGACTCATATGTACCAGGAGAAGGCACAGCACAAGGATCTGTGCTCGGGCCTCTTCACTTTATTTCATATGTCAATGATATGAATAATGTCATCAAACATGGAACGTCCTACCAATATGCTGATGACACATGCATTATAATCGCAGATCATAATATTAACTCGGCTTTAATTAAATTACAAGAAGATCTCGATAACATAAGCAAGTGGTGTCATGATAATAAACTAGTACTCAATGGTAACAAAACTAAAGTCATTCATATTCGATCACCCTACGCGAGAGATAAATCAAATATACAAGACAAACTGATTATTCATGATCATTCATGCCTACACCTCAAAAACAAAAACTGCACATGTCCTACTATTGAAAGCGTTGACAAACATAAATATTTAGGCTTAATAATCGACAGAAAATTTAACTGGTTGCCTCATGTAACAAATGTATGTGAAAAACTAAGGGCGTTTTTAGCCAGTCTTTATGTAATTAATAATAGAATCCCGTACAAAGTGAAAATGATGTTATATAATGCTCTTGTCGATTCAGTAGTAGGATATGGGTTAACAAGCTATGGAAGAACATTTAAAAGCTACTTAAATTGCATTCACAATCTTCAGATAAGAATTTTAAAAATGATCGTACCACCTAGTACAAGAGAAAAATACTCGAACGACGTACCAGGACTATTTAAATACTGTAATACTCTTCCTATTTTTACTAAAATAACCTATAATCTACTTAAAGAACAATATTTCAACAAAATTATACAAAAAACAAGAACACATGATATTAATACACGTCAAAAATCGAAAAATAAACTTGTTACTATTTCTGCAATAAATACATACGGCGAAAGAACAACACCCTATTTATTCCCCCGTTTACTCAATAACTTACAGCAAGATCTTATTCAAAGCATCACAAAAACTTACATCAAAAATAAACTTAAATCACACTTTATGAACAGCCTGTAGATGCGTGGTTAAAAACCGGTTAGATGTTGTGAGCGCGTCAGGTAGGGATCGACCGTAGTCGGTAATCTAAATTGTTTTTGTCGAACCAATTTGAATTGTCGTTCATTAATTTAATTTTGTATTTTAAGTGTAAGTTAACTTTTATTTATGTATTATAGATATATATTGTGCGCAGAAACACACAAAGTGCATTCTGTACAAACCTTCGTGGCTTCTTGAATGCATTTATTTTACTATGTATTGTTATTGATACTAAATAAATTGAAAAAAAAAAAAAAAACCTATTCATAAAAATCTTTAATTAGTCCTTGAATCTTTGGGACAGAAGAGTAACATAGTTGTCACACAATAACATAGTTGTTCTTTTTGTACTTTAGTTGACTAAACTGCAATCCTTTGAGCTTTAGAAATTAATACCATAAACATAACCTTCAATATTAAAAACAATAAACTTCGTGACTGATAGTTATCAACAAATAATCATCTTTAATTAAAACAAATAAAAATCTATAAAGAGTAACTGGGAAGTGTAAGTTGCTTATTTCTCAAATATATCTATTCTAAAGCAGTATCAAATTGGTAGAATGCTTCTTTTTCTTTAAAGACTTGTAAAGGTTCTGGAACGATAGCAAGTATATTATCTAAATATCTAAAATAAATCTAAAAGTCTAATAAGATAAATCGGACTCAACTAATTTAAATTTTGTTGCAGTTTGATCGATAGACTTAAAAAAACATAATTTTTACCTAACCATCATCTTCTACTTCAGTTAAAGCCTTACCCAAATAGACGTAGTCCTATAACCGCTGCTTTTCAGCAGGTGTAAGAGCCATCTTAAAATCGCAAAGGAACACACTATGCTGTAACAATTTATTAAAGTTTATAAAATGTACACTTAATACCAAACTTTTAAATTAATTGAAACTACCAAATAATAAAAAAAAATACTGTTTGCAACATCAAATTTAAGCCAAAAGCAAAAATATATACCTAGAGATATACAACTCTGTTACTTTCTTAACAACTGTGTTACCACGCGCTGGTAACAGAGTTGCGTAACAGAGGAGTAAATTTTACATTCCATATGATATAAATCACAAAGTAAAGCGTTAAATACACTTTTTCGTGCATATTAAGAATATATTCCTCTATGACAATAACTGTACGTATTAGAATGAAAAATAAGTTGATTTACTTACGTAAATAGGTAGGTAACAAAGTGGATGGAGAATAAAAAGACGCGGCCTGTTCAAAGCCTTGCGATCGTCTGACGCCTCCTGTAGCACTCTCCCGCCCACAGCGGTCGCCCACAATTAATGCCGACATCACGTACAACGTAATACAAAGTCTTAGCAGCACCATCTCTATTTAGTGTCCAAATTTACTCGGTAACATAGTATTTCATATAATTTGACACAACCGCGGGACAAAGTTTAAAAAAATATATTTAAATTCAATTTTGATTCTTACCCGTTTTAAGATTTATGTTATAAATATTAACGATAATTTATTTATAGTCATAATTTATTTAAGGTAGGTTGATGTAGTAGAAAATTGAATTATTTGATCTTTATTATAACAGAGTGTCACCTGGGACATGTAGAATTTAGAAGGAAAACCATTCTGTTACCTGAAATGACCATAATGTTACTTTTAAAAGTAAAAAAAAAAGTAACTAAAAAAATCATTAATTAGTCTTTGTTTTGGTAGACAATGTTTACTAGTGCGATATACTTTGCATTTGATGTAAAATTTCTAAGAGTTTGTTTGATTATTACGAATAAGAAATTAACTTAGTTGGGGGACTAGTTTACCTGCGCAAAATTTGACAATGACCCATATATTACAAGCTATTTTTGCGCTAACTTTTGAACTATTCAGTTGTTTTATACTTATGCAAAAAGTGTGTTTTTTTTGTAGCACTTATATTAATCTAGTGCTAGGCTTCCGCCGTTGATCTCATTACATTTTCAGCGAAGTTAAGAAAATGCTGACGGAACGACTCCACAGTCGTTATTAATTAGATCTGCGAAGGATTCGGCCTTTATCTTTTGGCCGATTCTGCTCTCACATGTGTATCTTGCCGATGAGTAAATTGGGCATTCGGTTAGTATGTGTGTTATATTTTGCACTGATTCATCATCGCAAGGTTCTTCGATGATGAATCAGTGCAACCGACCGGTTAAGCGGTCTGAAGTTATTATAATGTTTGAAGGTAGTCTTTTATGCCCCCATGGCCTGTAAATAATTGCGTTCTAGTACTCGTTAGATTTATCCGAGTTAAGGTCTTGTGGGTCACTCGGACGTCTCTAAAAAACTTGTTCCCGATCTGGTGTCTGCAGTTGAATATCTTTCTTGCCATTCTTCCAATGTTGCGGCTCTAATAGTACGCTTGGCAAAAGACTAAAGGAAGTGGTCGTACAAGGGTTTGACCTTGAGTTTAAGAGCCGCTTCCTTTGCTAGTTCGTATACCCTCTCCTTACCGGGTATGCCAATATGCACTTTAACCCAATACAGCTGCACCATTATGCCTTTTTTGCTGAACGTAGAAGGTTTTCCCTAATTTCTATTGCTATTGGATTTTAGCATAGCTATCAATTCGGCTTGGAAGACTGAGAAGTATTTTTTTACGTCTCGCCAGCATGATATCGCCGCCCCAACTTCCCCATCAATTTTGCTACCGTTGGTGTTAAATTTTTGGCCAATCTGTGATTTTCGCTTCTTCATCTGGGTTTTCAATTTCAGTATACAAGGACTGTTCTGCAAGATGGATGGGGAAGCTGGGTAGGATGAGCTCTTTGCTGTAACTCTGGTCCTGGTAAAATTTCTAGAGATTTTCCATTCTTGACCTCATATAATTCTAGCTGCTCTTTGAGCCTTAAGTGGCAGAATTCGGGCTAGTAGGGCTGCCGAGTTCCCTGAAGTGGTGCAGTGTGATTTGGCTACTCGTATTCCGAAGATCCTGGTAAGCCTGTCAAGTGTTTTCCTCGCCTATTATTGGTCGGCGATGGATGCTCAGGTGCTTGCAGCATACAAGACTGTTGGTTCTATTACCGAAATATACAGCGTTCTTAGGATCTCCGGATTTAGGCCCCACTGCGCTCAGGCAGCTTTGCTTATAGTTTTGTATAAGTTAATGGCTTTAGTCGACACTTTATCGAGGTGAGCTCGAAAATTAATGTGATCTATAATTCATTTATTCACTTAAATTTTTAGCATGCAGATTACACATACACATTTACAAATTTTATATTTTCAAGGCATTTTTATTCTTATTATCTAAACACTAATAAACTATAAATCTATATAATATACACATTTATGTAAGTAGAGAGTCTACTTAAATAAATGTGTATATTATATAGATAAAAATATAATATGTTATTATTAATTATAAAGTCAAATATCTTACATTCTTAATAATGTCAAAGGAGATGTCATAAAATAGAATTAAATTAATCATCAAAATGTATCATTAAAATATTAATTTAATTATTATAACTTTTACTTAGGCGAAGCTTTTTTAATTCTTTTCAAATTCGTTTCCTTAAATTTTTTTTTAAACCTATGGTTTCCTTGGAGCACTTTCATTGATTTTGGAAGGTGGTTATACACACTAATCGCCATGTAGTATGGACTATTTTTATATAATAACAAACGCGGTGTAGGTAATACTCAGAAGAATAATATCTGTCATTGTGTCGCTCAAAGTAGTTGGTGTGTTTTCGCACAAACCGACATAGCTCGAAGATATACAAACACGTCACGGTTAATACTTTTGGTTTGGTAAATAGTTTTCGGCACGTTTTTCGAGGTTTCGTAAAAGTTATTATCCTAATGCAGCGCTTCTGCATAACAAATACCGCTAGGACATCAGTGGAGTTGCCCCAGAAGATTTATCCGTACCTTAACCAAGCTGCGGCGTGACTGTGGTAAGCTGCGAGAGCGCATGTTTCATTTGTACCCTTTCTCAGTTCTCGTCGTAATGCGTATGAGAATTTGCTACTTAGTTTACCAACGTTGCAGCATGCCACCTGCATGCTGCATCTCGTCCAACCTCATTTCTCTCATCCTGTCCATTTTTCATTCCTTTTTTTTAATTCAAATTTCATTCCATTCCGTTTTTAGATTACTTTCTCTCTCTCTCTCATCACTCATTCGTGAGTCCGCTACCATCTTTCAGTCTGCTACCATCTTTCAGTCTACTAACATCTTTGAGTCTACTACCATCTCTTGGAGCATAACAGTCTCTGTTTTTAATTTATTGAAGTCAACATCTACATAGTTGAAGTTGTAAAGGGAAGTTGTAACAATAAAGTTATTTTCTGTGTTCTGTGTGTCGAGTCTTGTGTTCTCCCTTCCTATTTATGTGAGAACTCGGCTAGAGCGCCGGGATAGTCGAGAGTCGAGCCCTCACATTGGCTATAGATACCAACCCTAAGAGATTCCCAGGAGAAGGCTCAAGCTATTCAGAAGAAGTACGCCGATGAAGGTCGTCGACCTCCACCAGATTACAAAGAAGATGACCTTGTGTTGTTGAAGACGCAGGGTTTCAATGATACCAGTAGAGGGCACACTCCCAAGTTTAATCCCAGGCGTGACGGTCCGTATGAAATATCACAGATCTTGAGTGATACCACTTATCTTCTTGAGCTAGGGAAGTATCATGCCTCGCAACTTACACCGTTTGTTGGCGACATCCAACCGCCTATTAGGGAAAAACGTAGAAACGTAGAAGCTGATATGCCGCCCGCGCAGGCATATGAGCTAGTCCGAACTTTTCTCCGCGCAGTTTTTTTGCTTCGCGCCGTTCAAACTAGAGGGGGAGGTTGTAGAGCGGCAAAGTTTAAACTTGGCAAAGTTTAAATCTGCCGAAAAAAAAGAAGAACAACGAGCTGCCGCTTGTTGGTTCTTTTTAGATCCTTTGTTATTCGGCAGATAAAACCTAGCAAACGTGAGCTGCGCTCAATGATAAAGTCGTAATGCTCATGAAAGGATATCTTACTCTCAAATAGAATACCAAGTCTTTTGATATTCTACTCATAGTCACAGCGGAAAATACTCAAAAATTGAACAAAAAATTAAGAAAGCCCTAGAAACACTTGCTGAGTGGGGACAAACAAACAAATTGAGATTTTCTCCCGCGAAGACCCAAGCCATGATAGTTCCGAAAAATCTTAAATATAACCTGCCCCAATTCTTTTTCCTAGGCTCGGCACTGAAATTGGCTAACAGCATTAGGGTCTTAGGAGTAACTATGTCATTTAGTGCGTCTGTAACCGGGTCTATTCCTCAAGGAAGCGTGCTCGGCTGTTTACTATTTCTAGCCTACATAAATCAACTACCTTCGGTGGTGGAATCTCATAAATTGGTATTGTTTGCAGACGATGCCACACTTATATAATTACATGCGATTTATATAATTTAAGTCAACTGCAAAACATGATTTCGGAATCGCTTGAACTAATAACAAATCATTGCAAAGAAATAGGCCTGGTACTTAATTTTCAAAAAACAAAGGTAATGCAATCACGAAGGTAAAAAATTTGAGAAAGTAAATACGTTCTCTCTACTAGGAATCACGATTACCAGATTAATATGGAGTCTCCATATTAATCTGGTAACAAAAAGTGGCTTCAGTAGTTGTGTGAGGGCTCGACTCTCGACTATCCCGGCGCTCTAGCCGAGTTCTCACATAAATAGGAAGGGAGAACACAAGACTCGACACACAGAACACAGAGAATAACTTTATTGTTACAACTTCACTTTACAACTTCAACTATGTAGATGTTGACTTCAATAAATTAAAAACAGAGACTGTTATGCTCCAAGAGATGGTAGTAGACTCAAAGATGGTAGCAGACTGAAAGATGGTAGCGGACTCACGAATGAGTGATGAGAGAGAGAAAAAGTAATCTAAAAATGGAATGGAATGAAATTTGAATTAAAAAATGAAATTTGAATTAAAATAAGGAATGAAAAATGGACAGGATGAGAGAAATGAGGTTGGACGGATTGCAGCATGCAGGTGGCATGCTGCAACGTTACAATACCGGGGGGGCAGGGGTAAAAAAGAAAAAGTTTTTTTTTTAATAATAGTAAAGTAAAATATATTAAATAATAAAAAATAAGTAAATAAATATAATGATAAATGTGTGATAAATTTTGGTGTGAGAATGGAAATGTATAATGTGTATTACATAAAAACAGTTTCTCCTTTCATTCATCGATCAATTATTCTCCAAACATTCATCTTCTGACATAGTCTTTATGGCTTTAAGACATTTTCTCCAGAAACTGCTTTAAATTAGTATAGGCTTTTTTAACGTGTTACTACGACCGCACGATGATGTGAGCATTTGGCTTATTTAACGTGTTACTACGACCGCACGATGATATTATTTACAAGTTTTTAATGTATTCGCGTATTATCGCACACGCGATATAGAGAGAGCACGTATTAATGCTAATTAGGACAAACGATCAAGGCTTATTTAGAGTGTGATCAACCGCACCTAAGGACATACGATCAAGGCTTATTTAAAGTGTAATCAACCGCACTTAAGGATATACGATCAAGGCTTATTTAGAGTGTGATCAACCGCACTTGAGGATATACGATCAAGGCTTATTTAAAGTGTGATCTTAAGGACATATGGAAAATAATTGCAGGTCAACATATGACTGCAAAGAATAAAGATAGAAGAAAAGATGATCAAAGTTGGAGTTGACGTCCGTCAATAAGTAATGGAACCAATAAAAAATGGAGGTGAATAAAAAGAAATTGAGACTATAAAGTGGTTTTGAAGCTATTAACAAATAAAAAGAGAGTAAAAGAAAAAGATTTTGAAAGTAAAATAAAAAATAACAAAGAAAAGATATTTATCAAAATAATAAAGAAAGGATATTTATAGAAACATCGTTTACTAGGTTAGGGTTGGTATCTATAGCCAATGTGAGGGCTCGACTCTCGACTATCCCGGCGCTCTAGCCGAGTTCTCACATAAATAGGAAGAGAGAACACAAGACTCGACACACAGAACACAGAGAATAACTTTATTGTTACAACTTCCCTTTACAACGTCAACTATGTAGATGTTGACTTCAATAAATTAAAAACAGAGACTGTTATGCTCCAAGAGATGGTAGTAGACTCAAAGATGTTAGTAGACTGAAAGATGGTAGCAGACTGAAAGATGGTAGCGGACTCACGAATGAGTGATGAGAGAGAGAGAGAAAGTAATCTAAAAACGGAATGGAACTGGAATGAAATTTTAATTCAAATTTCATTCCATTCCGTTTTTAGATGTTAAAAAATGTTATGTTAATAAAGACTTTGGCGGCTCCGTGGCGGTCAACACGCCAGCCTGCGACACGAGAGTGCCCGGGTTCGATCCCCGGCCAGGTCAAGGTGTAAAATGATCTTTTTCAGATTGGCCTGGGTCTTGGATGTGTATCTATATATGTATTTGTTATAAAATATAGTATCGTTGAGTTAGTATCCCATAACACAAGTCTCGAACTTACTTTGGGGCTAGCTCAATCTGTGTGATTTATCCGTATATATTTATACTAGCTTTCGCCCGCGGCTCCGCCCGCGTCAATGTCGATCCCTCGGGAACAGTACTTTTTCCCGGGATAAAAGGTAGCCTATGTCCTTCTCCGTACTCCAGAGAAGTTGAATGCAAAATTTCATGATGATCTGTTCAGTACTTACGGCATGAAAGCGTAACAAACAAACAAACTCACTTTCGCATTTATAATATTAGTAAGGATAAGGATTTATTTATTTATATAATTACTTTGCGCCTACAATGTACACATTTAAGGGCCCGTACTACCTCACACTGCTTTGCATGATTGACTGTTATATCAATAATAATTAAATAATCAAGTTGAAATAAAAATGCAGCAAAGTTCAGGATTAACTCTGGTAACTATATGACTCAAAAACACGATTGCGTTAAATTTTCTCGATAGAAAAAAATTGCAAAGTTGCCTCCAAATCACGTCTAATTTACTCGGTATATAGCATTATTCACCAAATACATTAAAATTAACCTTGAAACTTTTGATTATTATTGCATTACAGATAAGGCAGCCATCATATGTTTTTCTTTTTCGAATAACCCTTGAATATTCCTAAACAAAAATATTCAAAGTAGCCAACGCGTTTGTAGCCAACGCATTAATAGAATCGTACTTGACAAATAGGCTTCAGACAGTAGATATTAACGGTGTCAAATCAAATGGTACTAATTCAAAAATTGGCGTGCCTCAAGGCTCAATCTTAGGCCCGTTTCTTTTCCTAGCGTACGTCAATGACCTGCCCTATATGGTTGAAAATGAAGCGGGCATAGTGCTGTTTGCCGATGACACGTCTCTCATATTCAAGATGGACCGTCAAAGTGATGACGTTACCGCGGTAAATAACATATTAGCAAAAATTTCAAACTGGTTTTCAACCAACAACCTATTGCTAAATGCCCAAAAGACCCAATGCGTTAAATTTACTCTCCCGAACGTGAGGCAGACCGATGTTGACATTTTAATAGATGGTCAAAAACTAGGTTTCGTCAATGATACTACTTTCCTAGGGATCACAATCGACTCAAAACTACAATGGGGTGCCCATATTTCTAAACTTTCTAATAGGCTTAGTTCCGCAGCATACGCTGTTAGAAGGATTAGACAACTGACAGATGAGTCCACTGCTAGGCTTGTATACTTTAGTTATTTTCATTGTTTAATGTCGTACGGATTACTTCTGTGGGGCGATGCAGCCGACATCCAGACTATTTTTATTCTACAAAAAAGAGCAATTCGTGCCATCTACGGCCTGGGCGCGAGGGACTCACTCAGACAGTTGTTTAAAGAAATTAATATCCTAACTGTAGCTTCACAGTATATATTCGAGAATATAATGTATGCAAGGAAAAATATTTTGTCGTTCAAAAAAGTTAGTGATTTAATAAATAGACCCTTGCGTAACAATCATAAATTATTTCTTCCGCGATATCGGCTAAGCAGAGTTAGCGAGTCGTTCATGGGAAACTGTATACGCTACTACAACAAATTGCTAAAATCGGTCCTTGATATGCCTGATAGAATATTCAAAAGTTATGTAAAACAATTACTTTATAAAAAGGCATATTATAGAACCGAAGATTTTATTAATGATAAGAATGTTGGGCTTGGGCTTGGCGCGGACGCCTCGTAATTCTGTATTTTATGACTATAATGTGTGGTACATTTTGTACGTGTTATTTTTAAAGATGACTTTTTTTTTATTTTAATTTTAGTAGGTACATAATTTGACATTTTTTTTTTTATTTCGGTGTTATTAATTTCAATAATATGACATTATTTTTTAAATTCAATTCGAACATGACATATAAATAAACCAATGTATACTCAGTCCACATACTTAATTTCTAAGATTTTCAAAAATTGTAAGTTGTCGTTCTTGGAGAAAATGCGGTGTGCAGTTTGTTGCCGCTTCTTCTGCACTCCGCTTTGGAAGCGGCGTTAAACTTAGCCTTAAGTAAATTTTTGACGTCAACAATTGTTGAGAAGTGAAATATGACAATTAATAAGTGTTCAAAGAAACCTATATTGAATAAACGTTTTGAATTTTGAATTTTTGAATTTTGAATTTTGTTTGTATCGCCACGCCGCCTGGCATATGGCGGGCTCTTAATGAAATTCTCTCATGAACTTTCAAGCGCTTTATCAAGGACATATATACGTGTCCTGACGGACTTATTATAATATTGTTATTTTGATCCACGAAACTAGCCTAAAGCGCGTTTAAAGGACGATCCCGCGTTCTTTTTTGGCCGATAGGTATGTTTTTACTGCCATTGGTGGTACTACAGATTTCAGCCTGATCGCAAGTCCAGTAGCATGTTTGCATTTTTTTTACTGGCTGCAATAAATTACACTTACCATTTATCCAGCCAGTCACCATATAATATAATAATAAATATAGGGAACTATATTTTTTGTCACCAAAGTTTATACTAGTGGTTCTGCGAGAACAGTAGACCTCGCGAGCCCTTACAATCAACATCCACATTTGCCCTTCAGTGCTCTAAAATATATCTGTTACTGATATGCTAATTGACTAAAGGATGATTTCCTTCAGTTACTATTTCCCAATCCCCGCTGCTCTTAATTAGGTACCAGAGGAAACGGAAATTTAAACCTACATTCCCTTACCAGAAGACCCGATCAGACCCTTTTTTTAAGAGGAAACACTAAGCTCGAGAGAATTGAAAAATAGATATTTATAATATCTATTGCTGTCGCGCCGCGTGCCCAAACAAACCCCGCAGAGTGCGATAGAGATAACTGCAGCTCGGCCGGAAAATACCTATAAAAAGTACACAAAATTAACGCTTCGTAGTCCTCTGATTTCTTTTCCAAAACTTAACCGATTTAATTTCTTTTTAAAATAAGCTATGGCTGTGTTTCTGCGTTTCTTTTTCTTATATAATTGCCCAAATTTGTTTTCTTGATGTTTGAACACAATGGAAATTCGTACCAATTTTTCATGTTTTTGAAGGTATCATATCTCATTAAATAATTCAATTATGAAAAAAATTTAACATAAGGATTTTATTAGTAAAAAATCATTACTCTATTGGTACTATCCGGCGAGGAATAAGGGGACTTCTCTTGTATGGAAACACGGCCCCTGAGCACCATGTTTAGTATGTTTTTGTACACATTAATTAAGTTGGAGTGATCCTCTTCAAGATTGGAAATATCGGAATAGCGAACTTGGCATGGCTGAATGGGAGGCAAAGTTTAAGTACCACCGGATTCATAGTTGTTATGTTACCAATTGGTAAAAATGTTAATAGGACGCTAATTTTCAACTATTATGGCAGATAAACATGCGAACTTTACGTTAAGAAGTAGCCGGCATCTATAAGCCCTGGGTTCAAGTCACAGGATAGCATGTGAATCTTTTTTATTTATTTTTAATTTTTATTTCAGGATTCTAAGTTTATTTAGTGTTTTCAATTATAAAAGTAATACGCAGTATCATGCTTTAAGCCAAAAAATATTTTTCATATTTTGATTTTTGTTCCTTAGGGCAAGTTGTTCAATTTCACTCCCTCTCCCACTTCACGTACTTCAACTTCTTTCATAAATATACAGAAAATCGATTTCAGACAACTTTTGGGCATATTGCCAACTATAAACACGTTCAAGTTTATCGTATAAAAAACGTTGTTCAGACAAAAAAGTTGCGTCTTAATGAGAATAACAAAAAGTCTAATGACATTTTTGATTTTTTTTCCAAATAGCTATGCTATGAGTTTTTTTAAGTTTCGGACCCCCATATATCTGCCATTTTTTAAAATTTCGAAAATCTGGCACGACTAAAAAATTTTATATAATTACCGAACCTGCTCACAAAATTTCATGAGAATCGGTTGAGAAATGCGACCTGTAGGCGAGAACAGACAGACAGACAGACAGACAGACGGACAAAAGAATTTTGGGCCAGTGGAAACTGAGACGCTTCGCTCGCTCGGTCAATTAATCATCAACTTGTATCACCTAATAAAAAGATCGATCGCCAGGAAATATTTTCGTTCTCAGATAAACAAAAAGTATTCCCAGGTATGAATTATCAAATGAATGTAAATATATTTGTAAAATAAGAGATGGATTACCAATAAAATTGTAGTTCATTAGATGAATATTAACTTCGTTCTTTTATTAATAGTTTTATTATTTGAATAATAGCTTTGTGCTCAGAATGGTAGATATGTCACCAAATAAATTGATTATCGGTCCCTGACTGCGACTCCTTTTTATTTGTTATTATGTCACCAGTACAGTACAGTACTTAGCTACATTTTATTTAGATTAGGTTTATTATTATTGAGGTTGGCTTTGGTTCCTGATGGTAAGATGTAGGACGAACCCTTTACACCCCCTATTAATATTAATATACATATCACATATTAATACAATATATTAATTTAACAATTATATATTGGGCGTTATTTTATGTGGTACATAATTTCTGGCGCAATACTTACTTATAAATAACTAATAATAATTACAACTTCTTAAAAAAATATATAAATATTGACAAATTATATAGTCCCTGCAAACCGTCATTCTGTGGCAACGTGCCCAAAAGGCTGGCAGCATTGCCACGTTGGATGGCAATGCTTATCCTTTGAGCCAGGTAATTGCCAGCCTTTTGGTCGCGGGATACCTCGATCAGTCTCTTTGACAGAAAGTCAAAGAGACGATGGGCTGATGGACCCCTCGAACCCATTGTTTCTACCCCAAAAGGCTCAAATATGTAGCTGTCTCCGATACTTACATACTTGCGCCTTTTCAGGCATTCCGCTGCGGCTGCTGCTGTACCGGCCTCTGACTTGGTGACCTGAACATGAGACGGCGCTAAGGTATCAACGCATGTGGCATCCCATACCAAAGGCCGCCCCAATCGCCAAGGCACCAGAGTAATTCCATCCGGTCTTTTGCCATCATCACGGACCAAACCATTAGGTTCTAAAGCGGCCGGTATATTAATGGTTGCAAGAGAGCGGTGGATAATATTGTTTAGGGCGGCATGACGCCCCAAACGGCCGGCACTCCTAATGCAAGGTAAGCCGTGGTGACCAAAGCTATCGATGGTATCCCCACAGGGACAACGATGAGGGACTATGCACGTGGCGCCTAGTCGTAGCGCAGTTGCCAGACGGAAAGCGTCATTGTGCAGCAGTGTGCCTAGGTTGGCTGACGGCAGGGCCTGCAACCAAAGCCCGGATTCCCACTCTGCCACAGCCAAAAGGCGGGCACGCTCTACAGAATTGCCAGACGTCTCAAGTAAATTATCTTGAGCAATTTTGCAAAGCGGCCCATCTCATTGTCTTTGCGAGGATGGGTAATCAGGAAATTTGGAATTTGGAGCTAGAACTCGCCAGGCGTCTCTGGCCTCTGTTGCATATAACTAACGGTTATTTCGTCATCATTGAGGATTTTTTTGAAAAGCTTTTAAATGCTATGCACAGAAGACAGAAACGCTGGTAGAGCTACATTAGAAATTTTTCTGATTCCCAAACCTCCATACCTGATAGGTAAGGAAGCTTGGTCCCAAATGCGGTCGCTAAAATTAATATTTAAAACTGACGAAAGGGAGTTTTGAATGAATGCATCTAACTTGTGGAGGAGTTGTGGATGTTTCCTTAGATGGCTACAACGAAGGTTATACGTGAAATTGGGAACAAACAGGCAGTATCGGATGATAATTTATGCGAAATGAGATTGAATATCCAAAAGACGAACAGAAGATTCTTCAAATTTTTTAATTTTAAGGTCAATGAAATGGGAAAATGATACCTCGAATATAGGCGAGCCAAGGAGGTGGAGTGACCTTTTGTGTAAAATTTTGATACTCCAGGTATAGTGCGTTAAAATCAGCCAAAATCTTTTCTTTTTCAGTGCACGAGTCTGAAATGAATAATTCACATTTACTTACTGAAATTTTGATCTAAGCCAATGTTACAGAGGCTGTTGGTGAGGACCTGAAAATCCTCTAAAAGAATTTGGGCCCCCGAAACCAAACAACCATCGTCTAAATACCCCGTATTGAATTTAGAATTTAGCTGTTGTATTATAGGATGAATAGCGAGGCTGAACAATGCCGGTCCGCGTGAGTCGCCTTGCTGACATCCAACACAAGAAAGTAAAAGATTGTCCATAAACATTAATTTTGAATTTTGACTATAGCATTGCCAAAGATATTTGTAAATAGCAGGAACTTTATTTGTTACTTCTGTCTGCAAAGCGCCCCTATCCACAGAGTTAAAGGCATTTTTCACATCCACCTTAAGCAAAACCTGTCCTCTTTATTGCCAAGAAATGATCTTAATGACTGGACGGCGGCTTCACAGCCACATTTATAGAGCCGAAACCTACTTGTAACGGTTGAAAGTAATCTGTAAGGGTGGCTGTGCTGGCTCTGCAGCATATTTTTGATGTAAGACGTCTGTAAGTAGTCCCAACAGCTATAGGCCTAATGCCGCCATCCTTTTTCTTTAGTGCGCATAAGTTGGCGCCATATAGTATATCTGTAATACCGGTTACAACTTCTCCAGCGAGCATCAGGTTAACCAGGGCCGTAATGCCTTCAAAAGCTCGAAGCCGGCATTCCCGCAGTCTCCTCCAACCAAGTATTTCAAATGCT
The DNA here is from genome assembly GCA_947532085.1 of Elegia similella. Classification (NCBI taxonomy): domain Eukaryota; kingdom Metazoa; phylum Arthropoda; class Insecta; order Lepidoptera; family Pyralidae; genus Elegia; species Elegia similella. The sequence goes on from OX383939.1 coordinate 4,333,699, forward strand.
GAGGAGAAAGGCCGTCAAGGCCGCCAGCCGAACCGATTTTGAAAGACATTATTGCCCCGGAAACATTCTCTGGATAAGTTGTCAGGGGTTGGAGGGTTGGTTCGGGGGGATCGGGAAGGACAGGATTGCCAGAAGGCGGATGTTTATCTCGCAAAGAAGAAAGGGTATCCGGAGTATTAGGTGCAATGGCATCGTCGGAGAATAAAATTCTTGCTGCTCCTTTAATGTCACCGTCACTTATTTTGGATTCTACATATTGGGACAACGATTTGTAACTTTTTGCACTTGTATGAATGTACGAAATATTGGCCAAATTGTGATTAGTTTCATTACAATTTTGTTTAATTTTGGAAGCTAAAGAATGTGAATCTTTTCCCCCAACATGTAGAATCCTATAGGGGAAAGTGAGTAACTGCTCCCATGAATCCTGTGTGTTATGGGTGATTACATTTTTAATACATATGGATAAACTTTCGGCTACACGTAGGCGGGCACTTTTGGGGATGCGTTTTACTAAAGGTTTGGGATTTTTCAAAGTCGAGAGATATTGATAAAATGACGTGTCTGGTAGGGATGTAGGTGAGAGTGATGAAAGATTCACAGGAGTAGGACAAAGGGGCCCATCGGGTGTATTTTTATGCGCCCTTCCCAAGTGGATTTTCAAGCCCCTTTGTCCCTTAAAAAAACGCGGTTGAGAGCACTTACCATATCGAACTAAATTCCCCGACGATGTTGTGGTGTTCAAACTCTTTGCACTACTACCATAGATATTGTATGTTTTCAATGACGGATGTCATTACAGAATAAATGGCTTAAGCGATCTCTTGTTCGTTTCCTTTTTAAGACACTTTATTGGCGACGAGGATATTTTACCGTTATTCACGTGCTGGGAAAGTAGTATAATAATGTCGGCGATTGGGAAACTTAATGAGTTCCATGTCAAGTCCGGGAATTGGGCTTCTTATGTTGACCGGACGAAAATGTTTTTCAAGGTAAATAAGGTTTCTGATGATTTGCAATTGCCCACCCTCATTGCTACCATAGGCGACGAAGCTTATGAGTTATTAGTTAATCTGGCCAGTCCAAGGAAACCGGCGGATCTCTCGTTTGATGAGGTAGACGTCCTGATGAGCCAACATTTACAGCCGATACCGTCGGTGCTGGCTGAGCGATATAAGTTTAGACAACGGAGACAAGAAGCTTCTGAGGGTATAGCCGATTTTGTTGCGGAGCTAAAGCGACTGGAAGGTATTGCAAGTTTGCGATGAATCTAGATGAGTCCTTACGGGATCAATTTGTTTGCGGACTTAGAAGTGATGTCATTAGACAGCGATTATTCGCGGGAGACGATTCCGTCACTTTTTTGCAAACAGTCAGGTTAGCGAGCACTTTGGAAGGAGCAGAGAGGGACGCAGCCATGGTGGAAGCTTCGGCAAGCAGCAGTATAACGGATAGTGGTGCAAGTGCGGTGAATGCACTTGTATCGAGTGCTGGATATGCCAAGAGGCGTGGTCACAAGCAAACGGGAGCGGGGCGGATGAGTACCCCGATACGCGGAGAAAGAGTCATGGGAAACTGTGCAGCTTGTGGTGCCACAAATCACACTTATGAGACCTGTCGTTGTAAGGGATTTACCTGTAGCAAGTGCCAGAGGCCGGGGCATTTGCGGCGAGTATGTCCGGAGAATAAAAGGCAGCAAGGTGGCGTCACTTATCAACGCGGAGAATGGGGAAATGTTGTACATCATGGAGTTGTAAGTGACGAATCTACCCGAAGAATGGTGGTGGACCTGGAGGAGGATGTTAACCTTATGGGACTAAACAATTATAAGGCCGTAAGTTTACCTATTTCTTTAGAAGGTAAAGTTGTAAACATGGAAGTAGACACGGGAACAGCTATTTCTTGTATTAGCGAGGATAGGTACCGGCGGGAGTTATCGCACTTACGTTTACAAAAGGATAACACGGTGTTGAGATTTTACGATGGGTCAAGGGTTAATCCCCTAGGTATCATTTGGCCTCGAGTGCGTTACTTAGATAGAGAAAAAGAATTAGCTTTGTTTGTAATCAGGAATGGCACAACGTCATTGATAGGTAGGCAGTGGCTAGCTGAGATACAAATTGAAATACCAAGAATAGTAAGCGATGGATTAAGTGCAGGTGTAATTAATAATTTGCAAACATGTGATGTAATCACAAAACTTATTGACAGGTTTAGGGAGTTGTTCAGCGGCGGCCTGGGGCGGTACAAGGGTGGAAAAGCGACGCTTCGGGTACGCGAGGGGGTGACGCCGGTATTCCACCGAGCACGGCCAGTGCCCTACGCCTTGCGCGAGCGGATTGATATTGAATTGGATGGCATGCTACGCGACGGTGTCATCGAGCCTGTTGACTGCTCCGACTGGGCCTCGCCGTTGGTTCCAATACCTAAGGCAGACGGTACGTTGCGAATCTGTGCGGATTACAAGGCGACACTTAACCCTGTCTTGCTGGTCGATCGCTATCCGTTACCTAGAATTGAGGATGTTTTGGTCGGTCTTAATGGAGCACAGTTTTTCAGTAAATTGGACTTATCTCAGGCTTACAATCAGGTGGAGTTAGATGAAACAAAAAAATATACCGTTATAAACACTCATCGAGGGCTTTTCCGGTACAACAGACTAGTGTTTGGCTTATCTTCAAGCGTAGGAATTTTCCAACGTATTATGACGGGGTTATTAGGGGACATACCTAACGTTCAGGTATTTTTAGATGACGTCATAATAGCGGGGAAAACAAAAAGTGAGCATTTGAAAGCGCTTGAGTCAGTTTTTCAACGGCTTTCTGAGAATGGGTTAAAATTAAAAAAACAAAAGTGTGTGTTCCTAGTGGATAAAGTTACTTATTTGGGTTTTGTAGTTTCCAAAAACGGTGTCGAAGCGGATAAGTCAAAGATAGAAGCTATCAATAAAATTCGAGCTCCGGAAAATGTTAGCGAATTACGTTCTTTTATAGGTATGGTGAATTTCTTTTCTAAATTTATTAAGAATTTTAGTTCATTTTTGGTGCCATTTAATAATTTGTTACGCAAGGGAGTAGAATGGAAATGGGACAAGGAATGTGAAAGTGCGTTTATGGAGGTAAAGCAAGCTTTAATTGGAACCGACGTTCTGGCACATTACGACCCAAAGAAGCCATTAATAGTAACCTGTGACGCGAGCGGAAAAGGGATAGGGGGTGTGTTAGCTCAGCCTTGGCCAGCGGATGAGCGTCCCGTGGCTTATGCTTCACGATCGCTAACAGCAGCCGAAAAAAACTATTCCCAAATCCATCGCGAGGCACTTGCTATTGTTTTCTGCATGAAAAAGTTTCATCAATACATTTTCGGAAGGAAATTTATTTTGCGGACGGACCATAAGCCTCTGGTATCCATTTTAGGACCACATATGGGAATACCAACGATGACGGCTAGTAGGATGCAACGATGGGCGGTTATCTTGTCCGCTTACAATTATGACATCGAATATATTCGTACTAGCGACAATTGCGCCGATGGGTTATCGCGATTGCCTGAAAACAGTTGTGTGTAGGACGTAGCGGAGGAACCCATCCCAGAACAAACATACTTGCATTTTGCGCAGGATGGGTTGTTATTAGAATTTAGTGAAATAAAAAAACACACCGAGAGGGATGTTATGTTATGCAGGGTTCTTAATTACGTGAGGAATGGTTGGCCGGAAAAGTGTGAAGTGGTTAATTTGCAGCCGTATTACAATAGAAAGATGGAACTTTATGAGGAGCTGGGTTGTGTTATGTGGGGTCATAGGTTGGTAATACCAGGAAACTGCCGTGATAAAGTATTAAAGATTATCCATGAACCGCATATGGGCATTGTTAAATCTAAGGCCTTGGCTCGCAGCTATGTTTGGTGGCCTGGCATTGATGAAGAAGTGGAGCGAGAGTGTCGAACATGCACCGTATGCGCAGGGCAAGCTGACGCTTCACCAGGGGCCACACCGCGGCCTTGGCCTTGGCCTCTGCGTCCTTGGTCGAGGCTTCACTTAGACTTTATGGGGCCTATAGGGGGTAAAATGTACCTAGTGGTTGTCGACGCCCATTCTAAATGGATTGAGGTTTTTCAAGTTGCCAGTACAGCAGCAAATCATACAATTAGTAAGTTAAGTGAGCTCTGGGGTAGGTGGGGCTTACCTATCCAGATTGTATCTGATAATGGTCCGCCGTTCACAAGTAGTGAATTTTCGGAGTTCTTGAATGGAATAGGTGTTCAGCATATATTTATTGCACCTTACCACCCAGCGTCTAACGGAGCAGCGGAAAACGCGGTCAGGACGTTGAAGTCGGTAATAAAAAAAGCGTTCGGCGAAAAAAGAGACGTTGAAAAGGCCTTGCACACATTTTTGTTATACTACAGGAACACTGAACATTGTACCACAGGTGTAAGTCCAGCTACCTCACTCCTAGGCAGGCGTCTTCGCACCAAATTGGATCTTTTGAAACCTGAACAGATAGTTCAAGTCCAGAGAGCACAGCAACGACAGGTAGAGAATGCAGGTGGTGTGGATAGAAGTATGGATGTGGGTGATGAAGTATGGTTTCGCCAGTATTTAAAGGGGGAAAAATGGGTACCAGGTACGGTGATAAATACTACAGGACCCAGAGATTTTAGTATTGTGGATGCTGATGGCAAACAAGTGCATCGACATATCGACCAGTTGAGACGTAGGACTAGGAGTTCACTTGTATTCCCCACAGGTTTAACACAACCGCAGGAGGCCTCGACTTCACGTGCCTTTGCTTCTGATGTGCGGTCGGAGTGCTCAGGGGATTCGGTGTCACTAGCGCCTTTGCCAGTGGACCAATGTCCAGTATCTCCGGTAAGACCGGGAATCGGAGTGCCGGCGTCGCATTCTCCTACCACTGGAGGTCAGTCCAGCGAAACTGAGAGTTTCGGTACGCCTCCCTCAAATCCGGCGCCGCCTCAGCGCCGGCCGGTCAGGCAGTGTAGGCTACGCGACAAAACAAGATGTAAATTTTGTATATAGTAGAGGAGTAAAATAAGTTGTTTTTATATAATTATATATAATTAAGAATTTATGGTGGAGGGATGTGGTGTTCAAACTCTTTGCACTACTACCATAGATATTGTATGTTTTCAATGACGGATGTCATTACAGAATAAATGGCTTTAGCGATCTCTTGTTCGTTTCCTTTTTAAGACACTAGATGTTTCCGGGTCTATCCAACTGCTGCTACATGCGCCGCCATTTGGCAACATCAAAATTTACTTCCATTTTTTTTTTAATAGATCCTAAAAATAAACCAAATAAACATAAAACATTTCACTTGACACAATTTGTGACAGCAAGGCCGGATCATAGAGAAGGCTCCGTATAGGCTTCCCATTCACGAAGAGACGCTGAGATGATAATAATGTCGAATGATGTCGTGTTGTATTGGAAATTTGTCGTGGTGCAGCGCACTTTTTGAAATCTCCTTGCGCGCCGGGCCGTATGTAGTTGTACGCACGGCGACGTGCCAGCGTCTCCTTTCTTCAAATTCTGTTGATGTCTTTGGACTGAGATATCGGCGAAATTTTCTGTTTGTAGCTTTTTTCGTTTGACGTTACTGTTGAAGAAGGTTACATATAGGTAACTGAGGTTATAAGAGATAACTCTTTGGTGGTTGTTTTACTTTTTTACATTTTTATGTCATGTCACTTACTTGTCTGTCAACAATAAAAACTCAATGTTTTTATCCAACAATATTTTATTTCTTAACTACTTAAATAAAATCTTCGGACTAATTGCTGTGCAATATCTGCAACATAGTAGCAGAGCGTAGTTAGGGTTGTGTTGGATATAAAATGAATAAAAATAACGATGGTGTAAATGATTTCGGTGCTGGTGCAAACATGCAGCACACACATGGATCGAACCCAGCGGGGTTACTACAAGGTATAGAAAAATTAGATGGAGCGTCAAATTACGCTACCTGGAAAATCCAAATGGAGCTGTATCTTGTAATGGAGGATCTATGGGATCATATAGAAGCAACACCGTCTGATGCTGCTGGTTCTAAAATAGATAAGAAGGTACGTGCAAAGTTGCTGCTTATGGTGAAGCCACACTGCTTGGTACATGTGAAGAAAGCAACTACAGCTAAAGAGAGCTGGAATGCCTTGAGAACAGCTTTTGAGGACCAAGGGGTTAATAACAGATGTCGATTGCTAGGACGTCTAGTTAGTCAAAAGTTGAGTATGTACAGCAGTCCAAGAGTATACGTCACTGAAATATTGTCGCTGGCCAATCAGTTGGCAGATATGGGCAAAGAAATAGATGACGAGTTATTAGCTGCACTTATGCTACAGGGGCTAGGAGAGCAGTATGAGCCAATGAGAATGGCTATTGAAAATAGCAACATAACGTTGACAACTGACTATGTCAAGACAAAGTTACTGCAGATTGATGATAATTCATCACACAAATGTACAGATTCGCCGGATAATGCTTTAAGTGCTGCACAAAAGAATAATAACAGCAAAGCAAAGGAAAATAACAACGGAAAGACTGCGAAGAAGAAGATACAATGTTATGTGTGTGGGGCTGGACATCGAGCTCGTTTTTGCCCGAATAAACAAAAGTCAAGCACATACTACGCATACAGCTCTTCATATGTATAGAAACAATTCACAAGAATGGATTTTAGACTCAGGCGCGTCATTTCATATGACAAATAGAAAGGATTGGCTAGAGAACTATATGAAGTTAGAGGAGCCAATTCAAATATCCTGCGCGAATGGTAACAGGGTGGAAGGTGAAGGCCGAGGTGATGTCTGTTCAGAGGAATTGAGTATGAGTGTGAAGGGAGCTGTCTTCGTGCCGAAATTAGCTGCGAATCTATTGAGTGTAAGTACGTTAGTGAATCGTAATTTTGTGGTGGTATTTTCGAAAAGAGGTTGCGAGTTATATAAGGCGGAAGAATGTCAAGTACATGGTAAGGTGGAGTTGGTATGCAAGGAAGAGAAAGGGATTTTAATAGTGAAATCCAATTCTAATGCTGATATGTTTTCAGCTTTGAATACAAACTCTGTCGGTGAAGTTCAACTATGGCACCGCAGACTTGGGCATTTAGGACTTGTCAACATGAAAATACTACGTGACAAACTGGCTAGAGGTATAGGTTTCAAGGACCCAGGCTTAGTTCAATGCGTGTCGTGCTTGAAAAGTAAAACAACCACCAAAGAGTTATCTCTTATAACCTCAGTTACCTATATGTAACCTTCTTCAACACTCCTCCTTAAATGAGGTATAAGAGCCAATTCAACTCCTCCTCAAACTTGCATTCCTTTCATACATCTTTCATGTCTCTCTCTGCTAAGTCCTTTCATCAATACATCTGCAGGCATCTCATTTGTGGGTAGATATCTCAGACTTACCTTACCCTTTCGCACCATTTCCGAAAGAGAAGAGTACGCGTGCTACTGAAATCCTTGAACTAATACATAGCGATGTATGTGGCCCCATGGAAACTGCTTCATTTTCAGGGTATAAGTATTTCCTCATGTTTATTGACGATAAATCCAGAAAAACTTTTGTTTATTTTTTGCGTAACAAAAGTGAAGTTTACTCGAAGTTGGTGGAGTTTAAAAAGCTAGTTGAAAATCAGACTGGTAAAAATATTAAGACCATTCGAACAGACAACGGCAAGGAGTACGTCAACAAACAAGTGAATTCTTTTTTGAAGAATAGTGGCATAATTCACCAGTTAACTGTGGATTACACACCACAACAAAATGGAGTAAGTGAGAGGGCAAATCGTTCGATTGTGGAACGAGCCAGAAGTATGCTTGAAGAAGCGAAACTAAGCAAAGAGTATTGGGCTGAAGCGGTAAATACTTCGGTTTACTTGAAAAACAGATGTCCAACACGTGCTGTTAAAGGAAAGACACCTGAAGAAGCATGGTCTAATAGAAAAGTAGACCTAAGTCATTTAAAGGTTTTCGGTTGTAGGGCATTTATGCATGTTCCAAAACAAAAGCGGAAGAAATTTGATTCAAAGACAAAAGAACTGCTGTTTGTTGGCTACTGCGAAACATCAAAAGGATACAGACTAATAGATCCAGTAACGCATAGCATATACAAAGCAAGGGATGTCGTTTTCTTTGAAGATCAAATTGGAGCTCATGTAGAAAAGAATGATGAAAGAAAAGATGTAACATTTGCAAATGACTTTTGGGAGACACCTATAATGAACAGGGAAATTGATGCTTCTACAAATGTTCAACAACATGAACTACGAAGAGAACATGACGATTTCTTTGACTGTGAAGATGTAGGTGAACAGAGGTGTATGAAAAATGTAACCGAAGAAGAGGTACTCTTACCTGAAGAAGGGAATGGAATTGAAATTGCTGAACACAATGGAAGAGTAGAAGTTTCAGAATCTGAGATGCATGATAGAGAAGATTCTGTATCCAGACCTGAAACTATTGTAGATGTTCCTGAAAGAAGGTATCCTCTCAGAGAAAGAAAGCCTACGAGGTATGATGATTATATTCTCTATTATGCAGAAGAAGATATAAAGGAAGAGCCCTTAACTGTAGAGGAAGCTTTATCAAGAGACGATAAAGATAAATGGCAGAAGGCCATTCAAGAAGAGCTTGATTCAATCAAGAAAAATCAAACTTGGTATTTGGTAGAGAAGGCTAATGGCTACTTCGTAGATTCTAAATGGATTTTTAGAATTAAAAAGGGCCCGGGGAAGATCCGATATAAAGCAAGACTCGTAGCCAGAGGTTTTACTCAAATAAAAGGACTAAACTACAATGAAACTTTTGCGCCTGTAGTACGCCATAGTACAGTCAGCAAATGTATTCGGTATGCACCCCTTTTGTTAGTGTGCAAGTCAACATCACACTGGCGAATATGCCGTCCAATAAAAATCTTGCAACACTTGTGTGGGTAAATCTTACAATCAATGATTTCGTTTTATTCAACACACGCATAACCATCTAGCGACATCTAGCGACACGATACGTTTAGTGTCAAAGCGTAATCAATAATTTCGCCAAGTTAGTCAGCAACTTGATTGACAGAGTGTTCTAGAGAACCAACTTAAGTCATGTGAAAGTTGCAGGTTCTATTCTGCCTAATGCTTATAAATTAGCTTATGAAAAAAATATACATTTTTTTTGTATATTCTTTTTATTCGTTGTTTCGATATTTTTCAGTGTTTATTCATGTTAAAACTAATTAGGTAGCATAAAAGGAAATGAGGTTACGTGAAAAAAAACAGTGTTTTATTGCACAGTATTATTTATTTTTCAATGTAAATATAAGTAAGTAAGTATATATAATAACAGAACGGGATCATTTTATAGTAAAGCAACTCATTGTTAATTACTAAGTAGATTACTTCATACATAATAATAAATGGGTAATTTGAGTAACTGTCTTTTATACATAAGTCAGTATAGGTATAGCATACCGCTGACGAAGGAATACTTCTACAAAATAATTTAAACTGAAATACATATGTAGTCGTTTTTCCTACTGCCATGTTTATTTATATATGTATTTACCTAACTACAGAATCGGACAAGAATGGACGTAATTATCAAGCGATCTTTTTATAAGCAGGTCAGCCACATGTGAGAGAATAAACATGTTAATTGACGTTACGGAAAAACGTCAATAACAATAAACATCTCTCTTTTATGTATCGACCTTTTTTTTATAAACATTTTGGAATGAAACTAAATATCTAAGATTGGGGTATAGAAAGCAAAGAAAATATTTAATAACCTATCGGTGATCCTTGACTTTTTATAATTAATTCTAACCTATCCCGCATACCTGCAACCATGTTCCAATACATATCTGTCGGCCGCTAGATCGACATGGAAGAACGTTATAGCGTTCCCCTGATTTTCGCCACAAAATTTTACGTCCATCCTTATCCGATTTAGAAGACCTTACATCCGTAAATATCACAACATTGTTGCACCAATCGAAATTTTTATATTGTTCTGCGAATCTTAGTTTTTCACACTTATGCACATCACTAAGTAAAATTTTCTTAGCCGGTCTTCTACACCTTAAACCACCAGCACGCAAATGATTTCGCACTGTCTGAAGAGACACTCCCTCTACGGTTGCCGTCGAACGCGTAGTCTTGAATGGATCTTCCAAATGTGCAGCTACTATGTCACGATGACGGAGTGATGCATCAGTATAGCTGCCACCTTTTGGACCAGGCCGAACGTGGTCAATGTGCCCTGAGTCCGCATATCTATGCACCCACAATTGCACAGTTCGTCTCTGCGGAAGATATGAAACAAAATAATAATTATTCTTTACTTCATTTTAGGTATAAAAACTGCGCAGTATTAACTATTACCTATAACCAAATGAAGGAACCAAATGGAAGTTAACAAGGAGGCTTATTCATTTCATTCATAGTCATGTATCAATATGTAGGTAATAAAAAATACTTACCTAGTTATATCATTAAGCGCCGAGCGATTTCACTTATTGAAACATTTTGCTCATATAAAATGACTATCTCCGTCCTTTTGATTATGCTTACGTCTGTATTCTCCATGATTTTTACAAAATAAGATACTCAAAATTATATTATGTAATAGCTCAAAGCAGAGCTGCGTTCCTATTCGATGCTATTGAACAAGTGCACTTATAAAAAATACTCAAGGCCCTCAACAAATATAAACAGAGTTGAATAATCTATTAATCTGTGGGTAGCAATGCATATAATTGTCAAGTTACATTACTGCTTATTTCTGAAGATTTCTATGAGACAACAACAAAAAATAATCAAACAAAAATCATATCAATCTACTGAGATTCGAACTCGGGGTCAATTGCATAGTATAAGAGTAACAGTCGGTTATCTTAGCCACTGGACTACCATGGCTATAATAGCGAGTGTTGAAATTACGAATAACATTTTACTACAAAAAGTTGTTTTGTAACAAATGAAACTTGTTTATCTTAAATGACTTGGTTGAAAAGACGTGATGTGCTGGTGTGTGTATAGATAAAAGGATTCCCACACAAATGAACCTGCGTATTATTAGGGCCGCGGCCATTCAGAACGCGCACATTGAAATATAATGATGCGTGTGTGCCCTGCAAACCGATTAACTTTGTCGAGTGTACTTTGAGATTATTATTAGCTCTAGCCGTAGAAAATGATCTTAAAGTTGATCAAATGGATGTTGTAACTGCATTCTTAAACGGAGACTTAAAAGAAAAGGTTTATATGAGACAGCCAAAAGGTTTTGAAGAGCAAGGTAAAGAAGGACATGTCTGTCTTCTAAAGAAGGCTCTTTATGGTCTAAAGCAGGCTCCGAGAGCATGGTATGAGAAACTTAACAAGGTTTTGTTGAATATGGGTTTCAAGAGATGCGAAACTGAACCTTGTGTTTATATGAGGAAGAAACATAGCTGTATGATGTTCATAGCTGTTTATGTGGATGTAATTCTGATTTTTTGGAACAGTGAGAAAGACAGAATATTACTGAAAGAGGAGCTTAAGTCAAAATTTGATATGAAAGACCTAGGAGAAGTAAATGTTTTTCTGGGAATGGAAATCAAATGTCAGAGGGACTATTAAACTCAACCAAACTGAGTATCTTGAGAAGGTACTAAAGAAATTTGGAATGAGTGACTGCAAAAGTGTAAGGACTCCAATTGAAAGTGGAATTAAACTTGTGAAACCACAAGGAGAGAAGAACACTTCATCTGTGAGTGAACTGCCATACAGGGAGCTGATAGGTTCATTGATGTACTTGGCGGTCTGCTCACGACCTGATATTGCATTTGCAGTCAGCTATTTGAGCCAATTTAACAGCTGCTATGATCAATCACATTGGACAGCTGCAAAACGTGTGCTCAGGTATTTGAAAGGAACCAAAGAATTTGCTCTGAATTTTAAAAAGACGGGAAAGAAGCTTGTTGGCTATGTGGATGCCGATCACGCAGGGGATATATGTGATAGGAAATCATATACCGGATTTGGAGAGTCGGAAACAAACGACTGTGGCATTGTCAAGTGCAGAAGCTGAATATGTGGCTCTATCAGAGGGATGCAGAGAATCAGCATTTTTGACAGCATTGCTAGCCGAGCTGACTGGAATTGATGAGGCAGTGGAACTATTTAGCGATAGCCAGTCTGCAATTTAAATTCCGGAGAATCCTATGCATCACCGTCAAACTAAACATATAGATGTTAGGCATCACTATATTCGGGAAATGGTGCGAAAGGGTAAGGTAAGTCTGAGATATCTACCCACAAATGAGATGCCTGCAGATGTATTGACGAAAGGACTTAGCAGAGAGAGACATGAAAGATGTATGAAAGGAATGCAAGTTTGAGGAGGAGTTGAATTGGCTCTTATACCTCATTTAAGGAGGAGTGTTGAAGAAGGTTACATATAGGTAACTGAGGTTATAAGAGATAACTCTTTGGTGGTTGTTTTACTTTTTTACATTTTTATGTCATGTCACTTACTTGTCTGTCAACAATAAAAACTCAATGTTTATATCCAACAATATTTTATTTCTTAACTACTTAAATAAAATCTTCGGACTAATTGCTGTGCAATATCTGCAACAGTTACCCGTCAGATAATGTAAAATCATGAAAGTGCTATTTTGATGATGTATTTCAGATATTGCATAATTTCAATTTATACAAGGGAAACAGATTTTAATTTATACAAGGGAAACAGGCACGAAAATGGTAATAATTTGTGGGTTTTGTGGATAAAATAATAATAATAAAATTATTATTTGAACAAATTAGATGTTGACGTTGACGTTATAAATAATCTCCAATTGTATTTGTTATAAAATATAGTATTGTTGAGTTAGTATCCCATAACACAAGTCTCGAACTTACTTTGGGGCTAGCTCAATTTTACATAATGACACTGTACATCAAAATAAAAAACATAATACAAATGCAGTGCATCATAGACAATTATACGTGGACAGCATCACGACCTTCCAACAAAAGTCAGCCAGGCTTAACAGTTATTCGAGTGCAGTGCGATGCGCGCTCTGTGACACACGCGCCTCAGTACAACACTGCATACGAATTTTTAATTCGCGTTTCGCGGGGCTTCAGCCGCTGCTCGAACTTGCCATTATGACTTCTAAGCAAGTCATAGTCAACGAGTTGCTGGCATTTATCGATCATACCAAGGACACGATGGACGAGGTCAGCATCATGCAGATCTGCAAATCAAGTTTCACCGTGGAGGAGATTTGCAGCGGCAAGGTGCTGCTCTACGAGGTGCTCGGTAGGACCGCACAGATGCCATCTCGCAGGAGAGATGAGAAAGGTGAAAGAAGTCTCCAGGATATCATCGCCTTGATGAAGGAGACCGACCCTGACGACATGCCAGCGCTATGCGCTGCCAATCTGTCAAGACTTCCACCAGTCTCTTTCGACCATGTGGACGTTACCAGGCTTCTCAAGGACATCACGGCCCTGAAGACCAGCCTGGCACAGATGCAGTTTAGGTTAGAAGCCTCGGAAAATACCATCACCGACCTGCGTACCGAATTATTATCGTTAAAAAGTAGTAAATCGGTATGTAGGTCACCCGTGGCTACTAACGTCAACACTCGTCGCGGAGCGCAAAATGCATCCATCGGCGGTTTTGAGTCGGCGAAATTGGAGAACTCACCGCCAGCTGTCGACATCGTTCAAGATGCCCCACGCCCCGCCGCCCGCTCTTCCCTCCGCGAGGAGCCGACGTCACTGCCGAGCACGTCAACCCCGACACGTGCCTACGCAGCCGTAGCCGCCGCCCCGGCTGCTGCGTCACCGCAGCGGCCCGTCACAAAGGGGAAAAAACAGGCAAGCTCTCGCATGCCTGTTGAATCGGGTTCTCGAAGGGACCAGTGCGACAAGGAGGGCTTCGTTAAAGTAGAGCGGAGAAAAAAGAAGCCCACCATCCGTAACCACCACGGCAATGCACCGCATGAACCGACCCTACTGTTGCGTCCCGAAGTGAAGACGACGCAGCTGTACGTGTCCCGCTTGCATTGGTCTACGAACGAGGGTCGAGGACATCGTAGACTACGTGCTGAAGAAGTCCAAATTTACATTGAGGGTCGAACAGTTGGCTTCTCACCATAAAGTGAGCTTTAATTCATTTGTGGTGAGAGTGCCGACCCACCATCTAGAGACCTTCATGAAGGAGGACTTCTGGCCGCAGGGAGTCGTTTATCGGAAGTTCCGAGGAAGGCTGCCTGCTCATATCCCGCGCCTCACGTCGCCGACTTTACGTGAAAACTAGTTTTTTAAGATATATTTTCGTATATATGTTAGTCTGTAAGGTATATATATTTATGGGCCTATGTAATGTTTTACTCGTTGCCTGAAATAAACGATTATTATTATTATTATTATTCTCTTATACAAGTAAACACAATGTTTGCAAGTATTATTTACGTTTTATTTAATTCCTATAGCCGCTAGTCCACCCTATCAGTGGTAGGTAAAGGATCGACGCTATAAAATTAGTCTTTCTGACACATTATATGTACCTGATTTGTCGAATAATCTAATTTCTGCAAGCAAAATTACGGATCGTGGCTATAAGGTTATATTTGAAAAGGAACAAGCCAGTGTCACAAAAGGTGGGAAAACTGTATTAAAAGCTTACAGAAGAAATGGATTATACTATCTTGAATTTGATAAACCGGAAGAGACAGCAAAATTCACGCCTAGTGATGAAAGCGAAATTATGAAATGGCACAAGAAATTAGGTCACGTCAATAAAAGAGACCTAAAAGAAATGGTTAAAAATAAAATGATGCGAGGACTCGACTTTAAAGAAAAGACTTTGGGTACCTGTGAGACTTGTATCAAAGGAAAATTTTCCACTCTACCATTCCAAAGCCATGGACAAATAATCTCTACCGAAGTGCTCCAGATAATTCACAGTGACGTGTGTGGTCCATTTGAGAATGAATCGATGGCCGGATCAAAGTATTTTGTAACATTTATTGACGATTATACAAGATACTGCTGTGTATATTTCTTAAAAGAAAAGAGCGAAGTAATCGATAAATTCAAGGAATATAAAAATTATGTCGAATTTTTTCATAAGAAAATTAAAATTTTACAATCAGATAATGGAGGCGAATACAGGTCTAAAATATTTGACAAATACCTCAAAGACAACGATATAAGCCGAAGACTATCTGCGCCTTATACTCCTCAGCAAAATGGCATGAGTGAAAGAAAAAATCGGTCGCTGATGGATAAACCCAGATGTCTTATGCTAGATGCCAATATCCCTGAAAATTTTTGGGCAGAAGCAGTAAACACTGCAAACTATTTGATAAATAGAAGCCCAGCAAGAGCTCTCAGAGGCAATTCCCCATATGAGAAATGGGTACAACGAATACCATCAGGAAATCACCTACACGTATTCGGAAGTAGAGCGTTTGTGATGAACAAAACCCGAAGAGGAAAATTCACAGCCAAAGCCACAGAAGGAGTATTCTTGGGATATGCGGAATATACAAAAGGTTTTAGAATCTATATACCTGAAAAGAATGATGTTGTTATCAGCAGAGATGTAAAAGTAATCGGAAAGATGCATTATGGCGGTACTCCTGCTGAGAAACGCGAAGATCTTACTCCAGAACCTGAAACAGAACAAATTGAAATTGAAATTCCAGAAAAAAGAAACAAAATTAATGAGAACTTACCTTTTCAGGAACTTAACCCCCTTTATTCCAGCTCTAGTCAAGATTCTGTTGATGAACCACCTCTCTCAAGTGGAAGACCACAAAGAGACGTGAGACCACCAGCATGGACCAAAGATTATGAGTTAAGTCGCTGCGTGACCATGTTTACGTCAGAAAATAATGACGACTATGATTGCTCTTTACTCACATACAAAGAAGCTGTAACTGGCACCGACAGACGAAATTGGGAGAAGGCGATACAATCTGCAATGGAATCATTACAGAAGAATAACACATGGGTATTAGTTGACAAGTCAGAAGCCAAAGGACGCAAAATACTGTCGAACAAATGGGTATTTCGAATTAAAGATGACGGTACGTACAAGGCAAGATTAGTCGTACGTGGATGCGAGCAGAAAGGAAACCTGGATTTCGAAGACATTTATAGCCCAGTAGTAAGTCAATCTGCATTAAAAACTTTATTAGCAATTGCCGCATCTAAATCTTATTACTTCATGCCATTTGACGTTAAGACAGCTTTCTTATACGGAGAGTTAACAGATGAAGTTTATATGAAATTACCTGTTGGCTATGAGACTGACTGCAATACTACTGAAGTAGTTTGTCGATTAAAAAAATCGTTGTATGGATTAAAACAAGCTCCATTTACATGGAACAAAACTTTTACCCAAGCGATGTATGATTTGAGATTCAAGACAATCAAAACAGATCGATGCGTTTTCATAAACGAAGATAAGTCAATAATAATCGGACTATTCGTTGATGACGGACTTGTCATATGAAAAGACAAGAAAAAGATCGAAATTATTTTGAAGAAACTTGAAACCAAATTTGAAATGAAAAAGAATGAAAATCCAAGTACTTATCTGGGTATGGAAATAAAAAACTCAAAAGAAGGAATAATTCTTACTCAGAGATCCTACATAAACGACGTACTGGAAAAATACAATATGAAAAATGCCAAGCCTTGTGACACGCCCGCAAGTAGCGATTCAAAGTCGATACAGGAAACTGCCCAGGAGAAGGAATATCCCTATAGGGAAGCAGTGGGAAGTTTACTGTACCTGTCTACCAGAACCAGACCAGATATCGCACAAGCGGTCAATCTAGTTAGCAGGAAGGTTGAAAACCCAACTAGAGAAGACGTCACAAAAGTCAAAAAAATATTCAAATATTTAGTAGGAACCAAAGAGAAAGGCATTTTGTTCAAGCGAAACAAACCGATAGAGAACATCGATGCTTACAGCGACTCGGATTATGCTGGAGATCCATTGACGCGAAGAAGCACTTCTGGCTCCGTGCTAATGATAGCCGATGGACCAATATCATGGGCATCCAAGAGGCAGCCTATAGTAGCGCTATCATCGACTGAAGCCGAGTACATAGCCGCAGCAGACTGTTGTAAAGAGGCATTGTATCTCAAATCTCTATTGCAAGAAATAACCGGTTTGGACATAAAAATACATTTGCATGTTGATAATCAAAGTTCGATTCAACTTGTGAAGTCTGGATCATTCAACAAAAGGTCGAAGCACATAGACGTGCGGTACCATTTTATACATGAACACTTCGTGCATGGATTAATAAATATTAGCTACTGTCCCACAGAAGTTCAGTTAGCTGACGTAATGACAAAACCATTGTCAAAAGTAAAGTTTGAAAGACACTGTGCAAGATTAATGCATTTATAGAAACGTGTCTCGGCAACATGAGTGAACATCAGGAGAAGGTGTTGGAAGGTCGTGATACTGTCCACGTATAATTGTCTATGATGCACTGCATTTGTACATAGGGCGCACTGTAAGTTTCCGGAACTGGCCACTTACATAAACAATATTTAAAAATTTATTGCAACATTTGAAAATAGAACTCTTTGGCTGTAGAATGCAGTTTGTTTCATTTGACTGTCTTTTGTTTTTACCTAGTGGCGCCATTTAAAAAATTGTGTGTTTGCATCAACATGGATTTAACTCGGGAAAATTTTCGTAGTATGATTTTCTACGATTTTAAGTGTAATTTGACAGCTCAACAGAGCATCGCTCGGCTTGAAACAGCTTTTGGCAATGAAGCACCATGCAAGACAACTGTTTATAGCTGGTTTGCAGAATTCAAGCGTGGTCGTATCAATCTCAGTGACGAATCTCGCGATGGTCGGCCGTCCACCGCTGTGACCAACAAAAACATCGATGCTGTGCGCCGTATGATTGAAACAGACAGGCATGTGACCTACCATGAAATTCGCACATCCTTAGAAATAGGCATGAGTCAAATACAATTAATCCTACACAAACATTTGGGTGTAAGAAAGCTGTGCTCGCGGTGGATCCCACACAACTTGACCGAGGCTCAAAAAACGGACTGCGTCACTTGGTGCAGTGCCATGCTTACCAGATTCAACGAAGGTGCGTCAAATTTGGTTTGGGACATAGTAACAGGTGACGAAACATGGATTTATTGCTACGATCCCAAAACAAAGCAGCAATCGAGCGTATGGGTCTTTCAAGATGAGCCGAAACCAACCAAAGTGGCGCGCGTGAAAAGTGCATCTAAGCGGATGATTGCTTCTTTTTTTAATAAAACTGGACACGTGGCTACTGTTGCTTTAGAGAATCGTCGTACAGTGAATAGTGACTGGTACACGACCATTTGTTTGCCGGAAGTTATTGACGAACTCCGTAAAAATAACCGTAAACGCCGTATCATCCTGCACCACGACAATGCTAGTTCTCACACGGCCAGACAGACAAACGACTTTTTGAAGGCGAAAAATGTAGAACTCATGAGTCATCCTGCATACAGTCCCGACCTGGCACCTTGTGACTTTTTTCTGTTCCCAAAAATTAAGAACCAATTACGCGGTCAACGATTTTCATCATCAGAAGAGGCTGTCGAGGAGTATGAAAAACACGTTTCAGAGGTCACCACAGAGGAGTGGCACAAAAGTTTTCAAAACTGGTTTCATCGAATGAAAAAGTGCATAGACGCCAAGGGAGATTATTTTAAAAAACAATAAATTAATTTTGTACCTTTAATAGTATTTTTTCATATTCATTTCGGAAACTTATAGTGCGCCCCACGTATTATGTTTTTTATTTTGATGTACAGTGTCATTATGTAAAATCTATTATTCTCATATACAAGTAAACACAATGTTTGCAAGTATTATTTACGTTTTATTTAATTCCTATAGCCGCTAGTCCACCCTATCAACTTTAAGCAGGTCAGTCTGAGCTGTAGTGGTTGTATGTGACCTGACTTGTTTGCCAGCAGAGCTGTATTGCCCACAAATCACTAGCACTGATTCTGAACCTCACACAGTTGAGGTATGTACACAATCACGCGAGGTCCACTATTCGAAGGACCAAAAAAATATGTTGGGGATGTTTCCCGAACACTAAGGGATGTAAATTGTATATAAAGTATGTGAGTACAAAAAACGATGTGATTGTCTTGAAGCTGTTTATTGCACTGTTTTAAAAGTGTGTCAAATTATGTGACGCCCGCGCAGGCGCTTAAACGGCAGTTTTGTAACACAAGTTAGATATGTCGGGTTTACTCGTACAGAGATACGTTGAAGAAAATATGGTTATGGTTTTTTTTTCATTTTTGACATAGCTTTATCATACTGTGAGCCTGTTACTGTTGTATTGGGATAGTGATCAAACTTAGCCGGTTTCTGAAAAACTCTTCGTATATAGCGTTCTAAGTCGACAAGGTCAACATCATAACGAACGACCTGAAAGAAAGAAAACGTTAATTTGGTGTATACAATCAACATAATATTTGTATTACGGAGTACTAATAGTACGAACATATATGCATACATAGTATCACGTCTTTCTCCTTTGCGGGAGAAATCGGATTCCTATGGCCACATTTAGCATGGAGGGCGTGTAGATGGAAAACGGAATCAAATAGTGTTGGTTTGCTAGCCGCATCGCCTATTGACATTGTTCCGCAGATTTTTGCCCAATCCCTCGATCGGCTTTTACGATCTGCGCGGAAAGTGAAACAGCTGGCACATGCTACGTTTTTAGGGTTTCGTGCCTCAAAAGAAAAAAACGGAACCCTTATATCACTCGGTTGTCCGTCTATCTGTCTGTCCGTCTGTCAAGATCCTTTTTCTCAGGAACGCGTAGAGGTATCAAGCTGTAATTCATATCAAATACTTAGGTCTACTGTCCAGTAGATCTGTGAAAAAATCAACTTGCCAACGCAATCAAAAGATACAGCTGGTTATGCCGTAAATTTTCGTGTTTTTTCGACATCCGTGAACACAGAATTTTGAAATTTGGTACGAAGCAAGAAAAATTGCGGAAAGAATAAATTTTTAGTTACATCATACAACGTGATTTTGAACCCCCAGGCTATATTGAAATCTGGGAATTAGAATCCCTAATGGAACACAGAATTGCAAGAAAAAAAGGTAAAAAACGAAAAATAAAATTAGGTTTCCCATACAAAGTCGCCGATCAGCTGGACGAATTTCTATGGAAGGTACAATTTATTTTTTCGTTTTTTACCTTTTTTTCTTACAATTTTAATCAATACTCAATACTCGCAAGGGAATCAAAACAGAACGGGTTCGGCGAGGAAAAAATGCAAGAACTATTTACATTACAACAGATTATGTGACCGTCTTGTCCGGTCATAGGTACTGACCGGTGGACTGTCTCGATGTCGAAGAAAGGCGCTTTTCCTGTCATGCGTTTTATCGCCCGCGTGCGGATACTGTCCGCGTGCGGTTGATTGATTACACGCTACCGGCCACACGCAGGACCAAGATTGCGTTTGTTGCTGCAGTATCGTGAGTGTCGCCAGTGTTTTAATTTTTGTTTACGATTATATGCGTACTCCATACGTGCGACTCGCGTCACAGTAAAAATAACACTGAAAGCAGATGAACGTCGCCCGCATCCGGCTAGCACGCACGCGCGGTGCGCTCCCGCAGCCAATCCGCGTTCCGCGCGCGTGCTACCCGCATGATAAGAAAAACATGTATGAAATAGAGACGCATTTTTTTTTAATCTATGTATGAAATGGTAGGATGCGCGCAACCTGCATGCGGACCAAATCCGCGCGCGGGCGAAAATACGACAGAAAAAAAGGCCTTGTTCTGTCGTGTCATTTTGTCAGTCTATTTTGCTCCTCGAGTCATAAAGATAAAGCAAAACAGATCCGTCATTATATCTGAAAGGTACCAATCTAATTACCGGTACTGCAGTTTCATAGAGGTACCGCTACCGGATTTTACCGGTATTCCAACCCCTGGTACAAGGGGGTTTTACATTATTGTGGTGAACAGTATTTATATTCACCTGCTGGTAAAGCCGCAATGCAGCGCGTATACGCCTCGTCGTCATATATTTTTCCATAGTTATAGCGTTGTGTATGATTTTTCGCTGGTCGTATAGGATTCTCCTCATTCTATTGAAAAGGTACCCCAACATATAACGTTTGTCACCTTTGAACGGGTTTCTCATATTCAATGCCTCCTTGGTTCTCACTCTAGTGTGTATTAGAAACTGCATAGCGCACATTCCTAACATATCAAGCTTCTCTTCTTCGATATATCCGTGAAACCACCTGTCATCGGAATCTTGATATTGTCCATAAAATTCTTCCCTGAAAACCCATAAAGCTACCTTGTGAAAGGGCTTAGTAATTTTTCGGTAATAATTTCGTTTCCTGGTAAAACTTAACAGATTAGTAGTATCGTGGTAGTCTTTCATGTCTGGTGACATAGCCCCGTTTTTTCTTTCCATATCATCTATTTGATCAAGTGACTCGCTTTCTCTTAGCATACGTCTATATTTGGTTGCAATAATTGAGTCTGGATCTAACTCATCGTTTTGAAAATTTTCTGAATGATTAAGTGACAATGATAATAAATCTCTGAAACTGCTGATATTGCCGAAGAGCGCGAATTCGGCTTCTTTAGACATTACTGCTGGTCTGTAGTCATAGGCCGCTTTTGTTGTAAACAAAATAAACAGTACTAATATGTGGTTTATAAGAAACCCCATGTCGATACAACTGTACGCTTTGGATTAAAATGTTACCTGGAAGAGATGATTAAAATTTCCAATAAGATATAAAATTTTAACGCTTAATTATAATTTATGAATTTTTAATTATAAGTTTAATTTCTAAATTTTAATCGAATGGGAGACTGTTTTTACCCGACAGGCCCACCCATAAGGAGGGTAATGTCTCTCGATCGTATGTATGTTATGTAAGTATGTACCCTCAAGGAGGATTTTGAAGTGCAGGGTGTCAAATGATTTGTATTCTTCTCTAGAGTGTCATAGGCTTTGTGACGTCAGTAAAATATCAATATGGCGAACGTAAACTGGAAAAAACTTGCAAAGTGGAGATGCCCCGAATAATATTTTGGCCGAATACCGAATGTTCAGCGAGGTTCTTGGCCGAAGCGCCGAACATTCGGCAGCTGAATATTCGGCCACACTTAGTACTTTCCGCGGGCGACAAGTAACAACTCGTCACCGTACGAGTTTAAACTTGCATCGCTGAAGTACCTAATACATCCTCCAAACCATGCGTACACAGGCAATGCCTAAAGCAAGAAACTAACAGATGCAGTGCGGCGGAGGCGCGCCACAAGCGGCGCCCAGTCAAAACAACAGAATATTAACCTTAATAGTATGTAGCATAAGTCGATTTTTGTAGTGCGCCCGGGGCGCCATCATGCGGCGCGCGTCTCTTTGCGTTGCGCGCCGAAGGCCGAGGACCGTCGTTCCAGGAGCAGATACAAAGGTTCCAGGAGACCAAAATAAAAGTATTGCCAAACTGTACACTAACCCAGTTACCCATAGCCTGTACCACGGAGTACATACAGAGGCCTGTACTGAACTACGTCGTGCTCATTGAAATCACAAACAAATTGGAGCAAAGTACATACGAGCTCAGAGCAATCTGAGAAGGTATGCATTTTGCTCGCTTTTATGTAAAGAAACTGTGACAGGCGAATATCTGTTCTAATTGTTTTAAAATATCCCGTCATTTTTTAAATAAGTAATTTAAACCGACTTCAAAACTGTAATTTGTTTGGTTGATAATCGAAAAGTGCGAATTAAAAATTATATCTAAAATATATAGCAAACCACAGTATAGCTAATAGCATTAATAGCTTTTTCGGTCATATGCCTGCCCGATATTTAGATCATAACAGATGTTTTATCATCAAAAACTGTTAGTAAAATAACCCTCCTTTTGCTTCGCCACAGTCGGGTAAAACCGTGTCTAGTTTTTGATCACCCTTCAGATATCATTATTTATGACCCTATTAGCCAATATAAAGCACGAACCTTATTTTTAAGCGGGTTCCGTCATAATCTTTCTTATTAATTTTCTATGTTATCGCGAGTGAAATAATACACTAAAGTAATACAGTTTGTAACTGTTATTCATCGCGGTTTTCATGTATATTTCTTCTATAACGAAATGTTTATAATCGAAATGTTTATATGTAATCAAACTTTGTCAGTGTAACGAAGAACCCTAAATTTGGTCTTCGATTACTAAAAGTGACTTTTCTTGAGAGAGCAATATGGGTAACGCCCATTTTCGGCATTATAAAAACTACGAGCTGCCGCCAGGTCGTCAGTCAGAATTAGTCCGCCAGTATACCGCCGCTCCCAGCAGCCAGCTCTGCTCGCGTCGCGAAGAAGTACCTAAATTGCTGTCCAAGTGTTTTGTGGTATAAGTCTATTTATTTGTAATTTAAAGTACTTGTAAATTTCATGTGTAACACAGTGGTGAAAGTAACTCACGCAAATAAAAGTTTTTGTTGATTATGAGTGTGTTTGGACTAAGAAAACGCCTTCCGCCCTAAATCGACAAGAATAATATAGCCCTCCGCTATATTTGGCGTCCCAACGTGATGAAAGAAAACCCGTCAAGGACGTTAAGTGCAGTGTCTCAGCGTGGCATTAGACCAGGACACTATATATTTGGCGCTCCAACGTGATGAAAACCCGTCAAGGACGTTAAGTGCAGTGTCTCAGCGTGGCATTAGACCAGGACGCTATATATTTGTCGTCTCGACGTGTTTTAAGTGTTTCGCTGAACATTTCGTAAGTACTATTGACTTTTACCTATAGTGCAGTGATAAAATCCCGTCGCGAGTGATACCTCCTGTCATCATGTCTCAAACTAGGAGCCTAAATACCCATCCCGTCGAGGAACGCTACGTCGACCTTGACCCACCCTTACGCCGTGCGAATTTGAATTCCGGCGCTACGCCCGTTGCCGGCGCTTTCAACATCGGTGCCGACTTCACGTTCACACCAAAGAACGTTGCTTCCCTCATCGCCTCTCTTCAGAAATCACAGACGGATGCCTTGAACGATTTACTCCGATCTGTAGTGCAGGCAAGGACGTCGACACCTAACCCGACAACGGAGCTGCATAATACGATGGTGCGATGCAAGGCTACCTTTAGTGGCGCAGAAGACCAATCGGTCGAGGCCTTTATAGATGCAGTAGAGAGCTACGCGGAGTGTGCACAAGTTTCTGACTCAAACATCATCAAAGGGCTTAGTCATTTATTCACCGGTCAAGCTGCAACCTGGTATCAAGGCATCAAAAGTCAAATTACGACATGGGCCGAGGCCAAAGTTAACCTAATCAGCGCATTCGGTGACCGCCGCCCTCCTCACAGAATATATAAAGACATATTTTCGAGGCCACAGGGCGAAGAAAAAACTGACATATTCATAGCCCGCATCCGCGCCCTTATGGCTAGATTGCCTAAAGGAGATATTTCAATCAGGGCACAATTAGATATGATTTACGGTCTCCTTCATTTTCGCATTAGAAAGCGATTACGCCGAGAAGCTTTTTCTTCATACATGGAATTATTACACCTCGCTCGGAATGTCGAAGATTCAGTACACGAGGGGGAGAGCGCCATGTTTCCAGACTCAGATTCGGCACGTACCGAATCCGCCAATCACGTTCCAGATCCAGATCGACGGGCGGCGCGTGCGCCAATCGCGACGGCGCAGCAGGACCCGTCTTATTCGCCCGTTGCCATGGCGACCGCTACGAATGCGCCAGCTGTCAAGCGGCGATTACATTGCCCAATTTATCGGGCCGATCCGTCGGGACACTAACTGCCGATATTTAGGGCCTTGCGTTTACACTTGCACTAGATCGCCTCCCTAACTCAGTTGGCCGCCGCCCATGTAGCTGTAAGGATGTCTCCTGCCTGTCTCTTCCAAGTACGAAAAATTGGAAAATCTTATAAATTTAGTGACATCATAACAGAAACAAGACACATTATTTAGAGAAAGTGTCAGTGCTAAACAACGATTAGCTGTAACGGTCAGATTTTTAGCGACGGGAAATTCATATCATGACCTTAAATACAACATTCTGGGCTATCTATAGATGTCTAAAACACTAAATGTATGTAATACAAGTAAAATATGTATGTAATGTAAGCAAAAGTCAAATTGTCTTTTACCCTTATACGAAGCATAAAGGAGGGTTATGATTTTGACCGGTATGTATGTATGTTCATCTGTTGCTCATAACGTCTCTCACAAATAAATATCAGAATTTGACGATTGAGTTATCGTTTGTTGTCAGCTGGTCATAGGCTCTGTAAAGTCATGAAAAATTTAATGTGACGCCTTGTAGTGTAGGCACATTCCAAAAATATATAATAATATGTAAATAGAACGCCCGCTCGCATCAAGCGCCGCGCGGCTACTGAGCTCCCTTACTCACTAACAGCGATCACACCACCCGATTTACGCCCTAACTAGGGAGTTAGTGCGATCGGGTAGCCACGATTGCCCTAAATCGGGACACTAACTCACTAACTGCGATTAGACTTCCCGATTTAGGGTCCCTAACTGAGATCGGGCCCGAGAAATTGGGTAATGTAATCGCCGCTTCATTCTCGAAACCAGCGTTGCCAGAAGGTTACATTTCTTACATTTTTCGTAACTTTTGACCTTCTCGCGTAACATATAAGTAATTTTTATATTTAAGGCAATTTTTGTAACTTTTGAGAACAACGAGTTTGTAATACTAGATTTTGATTGCAATTCAACGCATTCGATTTGAACGCACCTAAAACTGGTGCGTCTAAAAAGTATTACACTACATATCACAATCAGAGATGGTTCTGAAATAGAAAGCGCCATATTATCAATTTATCATATCATATAAATAGTCTTGTCTTGTTAATACGTAATTTCGGCACTCCAGCCATAATAATGATTACCCAGTAAGGTATAGACATCGTGATGATCTAGATCTAAAGCTGGCATTGGAAATAAATAATGCAAACGACTATCAATTACTGCAACAGGATATAGACGATATTCAACAATGGAGCATTCAAAACAAAATGTCGTTTAATATTAGTAAATGTTCTGTAATGACGTTTGGACGAAAAGTATTAAAAGTACGCTATGATTATGTTTTGAATGACCATAAAATTGATTGTGTTGAATCAGTCAAAGATATGGGTGTAGGGTTTGATTGTAAATTAACGTTTCACCATCACGTATCCTCTTTAGTCAAAGACAGTTTTAAACGACTTGGTTTTGTTTTGCGAAATTGTAAAGATTTTCAAATTCAGCATGCAGTCAAATTGTTGTATTTTGCACTCGTCCGTAGCAAACTCGAGTCCAGCAGCTGTGTATGGAACCCACATGAGGCTTCCTACACACTCATGTTAGAAAAAGTTCAGAAGACATTTCTAAGATATTTCTATATACGTATTTATGGGTACTACCCCTATTTATATCCAACTCTGTACTTACTTGGAATCCTAGGTCTTAACTCATTAAAAACTCGTAGAGATTTATGTCAGTTAGTGACATGCTTAAAAATCCTACGTGGTTATATCGATATCCCTGAACTTCATAACCAGCTATGTCGTCTTAACGTGCCGAATAGATGTTTGCTCCAGCGCACATGCCAACCGTGAAAACTGTTCGCACCACCTATCACACGCACTATATCGCATGCGTAATCTCCTCTCTGTCGCATGCTCTTAGACATTAACGAATTTTTGAGCCAGCAACCAGAGTGTGATGTGTTTGTGGATGGATGCAGTGTGCTTGTTAAGCAATTCTTACTATTTTATGAAAGGGATGAATAAAAAGGACGTACAAGTAGACTCACGTCTACTTGTACGTAATAAGTTCTATTTTAAGTAATTATTTATCTTTTTTTGTGAAACTTATACTGCCTAAATACTGTAAGTGGATGTTTATACCGTGGTATTTAGTTATATAATAAATAAATAAATAAATAAAAAATCTTAGAATATTTTTTTTTTTGTGTTTTGGAAAAGACAGACTTAAATATGACACAGACATAATAATGGGACAGGGCAGGTTGGTACAGGTTTAGGTGGTATTATCTCTATTATTATAAACAAAAGTCACCGCCGGTAAATGCGCGATATGGTCGACCGATTTAATGCCGCAAAGCGTTATGCTATATGTTAGTGACCACTTTATAGGATAGCGCTGTGTGGAGGGTTATACTCCGACCCCAAAAACACGTAAATTAAAAAAATTACAATATTGTAACTTATGCTGCAAAAATGTAACATTTCAGGAAACGAAACGTAACTTACGACTCAAGGGCCCTGGCAACACTGCTCGAAACGTCATCAGTGCAAGTTACCGATAGTGATAAACAAACAGCTGCGCGTACGACGTCATCGTGTTCTGTGAATGTGAATAGTGTAAAAACTGTGTCTGTGCTAACCTCCACCTCGTCGCCGTCTAAAAAGCGACGCCCGCGATGTACATATTGCCGGCGTTTTGGTCATAAAAGGTACCAGTGCCGCAAACTCGCGAAAACTCAAGGTGAGTCGCTTATTTCTATGAATCGTTCCGCGGATGTGATAACTGATATTAATAAAAGCATTGAAAGCTTTAACAGTGTTGAACTCTCTCGGTCGCATAAGAAGTGCTTTTATCGTAAATCGTCAATTTGTAATTTGAGTGCCCTGAACAATAATTCGCCTATGTATAACTTTTCGTCGTCGAATGATGCATGTTGTCATTATAGATGTGTTTCTTCATTCCCATCTCACTGGTATAGTTTCCGTCGTAATAACAATAATAATAAAAACACATGTACCATTCGCGGCTCAAATTGTGTGTGCTTTAATTCTAAGCGGGTGCCGTATTTTTATACATGTACTTGTAATATAAATGGTTCCGATTTTGTCACATCTAATGTAAATAGTACATATTTTCCCCATAGCAAAATCGATGACAAGTCATGTAAATACTATAATGTAAATAATTCCCCGCGATCACCACACAATTTCTGTTTTGTAAATAAAACTAGGCGACAATGTCAAAGTAATAAAATATTTTCAAATTACCAGGGAAAATTTACCTGTGCTAAAAATAACTCGTGTACATAAATAACGATGTGTATTTTTCTAATTTTCGGGGAAAATCACAACCATGTGATACTACCCTTGTATAAAGGATGACTATGGTGTGCTTTTAAATATTTTCCTCAGATTTTTTTTTGTGTATTTTCGGGGAAAATCACCACCATGTGATACTACCCTTATATAAAGGATGACTATGGTGTGCTTTTAAATATTTTCCTCAATTTTTTTTTGTGTATTTTCGGGAAAAATCACCACCATGTGATACTACCCTTGTATAAAGGACGACTATGGTGTGCTTTTAAATATTTTCCTCAGATTTTTTTTTGTGTATTTTCAGGGAAAATCACCACCATGTGATACTACCCTTGTATAAAGGACGACTATGGTGTGCTTTTAAATATTTTCCTCAGATTTTTTTTGTGTATTTTCGGGGAAAATCACCACCATGTGATACTACCCTTGTATAAAGGACGACTATGGTGTGCTTTTAAATATTTTCCTCAGATTTTTTTTGTGTATTTTCGGGGAAAATCACCACCATGTGATACTACCCTTGTATAAAGGACGACTATGGTGTGCTTTTAAATATTTTCCTCAGATTTTTTTTGTGTATTTTCGGGGAAAATTACCACCACGTGATACTGCCCTTACAATAAGGATGACTATGGTGTGCTTTCTAAATATTTCCCTTAGATCTTTTTTCAAACTATTTTTTCTTTTTGATTTTCTAATTTTCGGAAAATTACCACCATGTGATACTACCCTTATATAAAGGATGACTATGGTGTGCTTTTAAATATTTTCCTCAATTTTTTTTTGTGTATTTTCGGGGAAAATTACCACCATGTGATACTGCCCTTACAAAAAGGATGACTATGGTGTGCTTTCTAAATATTTCCCTTAGATCTTTTTTCAAACTATGTATTCTTTTTGATTTTCTAATTTTCGGAAAATTACCACCATGTGATGCTTACCCTTATAATAAGGACGACTATGGTGTGCTTTTTAAATATTTTCCTTAGATTTTTTAAAAATATTTATTATTCTCTAATTACCACCATGTGATAATAACCCTTAATATAAGGATGACTATGGTGTATTTTTATAGGAAAACTGTGGTAACCATAACTTTCTTTACTCATGGGACACTGAAAACGGTATAGTGACCATGATGCAAAATTTTTTAGGACAAGTATGGTAACCATAGTTTTAACCAACCTTTTATTGCCAGGACAAATTATCTTGTGCCAGGCATTGGTTTATCCGTACATAGTAACAATCACTTGTACATTAAAGGTATAAAGTTTCCAAGATAATTTCTCTTGTGCAAATTTAATGTTTTTTTTTTTAACCTAGCGATAACCGTTCTGTAACATTATGTGTGCTTTTCTTGTAATATTTTATTTTCCACAAATGTTGAGTTTGCTACTATAGCATTTCATATCAAGGTTTTCTCGATTTTGTATAGTTTTTTTTTTCTATTTTCTACAAAGTTGATGCTTTTCCGCTAGTGTGTAAAATAATATAAGAATAGTGCTAATGTAAATAGTTCATAAACATACCTGTACCTAGTTCTTATAAAGGTTTTTTTTTCTATTTCAACTGTTAATAACGTTGAATTGTATCAGGTACAGTGCTTATTAACATAGCAATGATGTAACCCTCTTAGGCTATTGAAGTTTAGGAGATGATAGGGTCCTAGTCCAGGAGCGAGGGCGCTATCCAGGACTAGAGGGGGAGCATATAGCAAACCACAGTATAGCTAATAGCATTAATAGCTTTTTCGGTCATATGCCTGCCCGATATTTAGATCATAACAGATGTTTTATCATCAAAAACTGTTAGTAAAATAACCCTCCTTTTGCTTCGCCACAGTCGGGTAAAACCGTGTCTAGTTTTTGATCACCCTTCAGATATCATTATTTATGACCCTATTAGCCAATATAAAGCACGAACCTTATTTTTAAGCGGGTTCCGTCATAATCTTTCTTATTAATTTTCTATGTTATCGCGAGTGAAATAATACACTAAAGTAATACAGTTTGTAACTGTTATTCATCGCGGTTTTCATGTATATTTCTTCTATAACGAAATGTTTATAATCGAAATGTTTATATGTAATCAAACTTTGTCAGTGTAACGAAGAACCCTAAATTTGGTCTTCGATTACTAAAAGTGACTTTTCTTGAGAGAGCAATATGGGTAACGCCCATTTTCGGCATTATAAAAACTACGAGCTGCCGCCAGGTCGTCAGTCAGAATTAGTCCGCCAGTATACCGCCGCTCCCAGCAGCCAGCTCTGCTCGCGTCGCGAAGAAGTACCTAAATTGCTGTCCAAGTGTTTTGTGGTATAAGTCTATTTATTTGTAATTTAAAGTACTTGTAAATTTCATGTGTAACACAGTGGTGAAAGTAACTCACGCAAATAAAAGTTTTTGTTGATTATGAGTGTGTTTGGACTAAGAAAACGCCTTCCGCCCTAAATCGACAAGAATAATATAGCCCTCCGCTATAAATATCAGTAAATATGTTAACTGTTTTCTACTAGCATATCGTACAGCGGTACGATAACTAACCAAGTGATAATTTGATTTCAATTATTTAGGCTTACACCGATGTCTTAATATCAGTTTTGAAGTTGGTTTATTTTTAAAGGTACTTAACTCTAATTTTCAATTTATTAAAAAGACCCTATCTCTCCGTGTAATTAGCAAATAAAATATATTTGATAAAGTGTATTTATATAGGTGTAATCTACTACCACATTATCTTTCAATTTTTTTCATTGTTTGTTTGCATTTGGCTGATTTTCATTAATATTTTCAGATAAACTATGTTTTTGTTTTTTAGTTAGGTCTTTACCACTCTGCAGAGAACCTATAACTTAGGTTTATACATTTCCTAGGTCTACGGGTTTATATTACAAAAAGGTTGAGTAAACGTTGTATAAAGTGTTTTAATTAGTAAGTATAGTATAAATATGTTAATTAGTAAGCAAATATTGTTATCAACCTTGCCTAGTGTTATTTTTTAGTTTAGTAGCACTTCATAAAAATGTATTCAAAGGCGTATTTATGGCGTCCAGTAAATCTTTTATTGTTATAATGTGCATGACACCACACTTGATTTACAACAACCGGTTGAACAGGCTGGATTTCGTCATGGTTTCTCCACAACTGCCCATCTACATACATTGAGCCAGATAATAGAAAAATCGCAAGAATTCAATACTTCATTATATATAGCTTTCGTGGATTACACGAAAGCTTTTGACAGTATAAAACACCAGTCACTTTTCACGGCTTTGAGAAACCAAGGCGTAGACCAAGTTTACGTTGACCTATTAGAAATAATATATAACACTAGTACGGCAGATGTGAAACTTCAATCATCCGGAACTCTATTTAACATCGAGAAAGGAGTCAAGCAGGGCGACCCACTCTCTCCCAAACTTTTTACCAGCACACTCGAAGAAGTATTCCGATCTCTGGCAGCTTCGTGGGAGGATAAGGGCATTAGAGCTGGTGCTAAACGTCTCACCAACCTGCGCTTCGCAGATGATATCGTCCTTTTAGCCTCCTCATCGACAGAATTGCAGCAAATGCTCCAAGATCTGAGCACGGCAAGTCTTGAGGTTGGACTTACAATGAACCGATCAAAGACAAAAGTCATGTCAAATAGCACCACAGATAGGATCGAAGTAGACGGGCAAGAAATACACTATGTCGATGAATACATATACTTGGGCCAGTTAGTCTCCTTCAGCAATAAACGATATGAAAACGAAATAAATCGTCGCATAGCTAATGCATGGAGGAGCTACTGGTCCATGAAAGAATACATGAAGGGAGACCTGCCACTGTCACTGAAACGCAGGCTCATCGACATGTGTATCTTGCCCGTCCTAACCTATGGAGCCCAAACATGGGCATTACCGGAAGCCATTAAGT
Organism: Elegia similella; assembly: GCA_947532085.1. Classification (NCBI taxonomy): domain Eukaryota; kingdom Metazoa; phylum Arthropoda; class Insecta; order Lepidoptera; family Pyralidae; genus Elegia; species Elegia similella. The sequence continues at coordinate 4,365,806 of OX383939.1, forward strand.
CCAGACTCAAGATTTGCCAGAGGGCGATGGAGCGAAGTGTCCTAGGAGTCACAAGGTTGGACAGAATCCGTAATACTACACTTCGCTCAAAGACATGTATAGTCGATGTGGGACGCAAAGCCGCAAGGTTAAAATGGGATTGGGCGGGTCATGTTTGCCGTATGCACCCGGATCGTTGGGCCCATATTGCCACGAAGTGGTATCCAGAAGGAGGGAGACGAAATAGAGGTAGACCGCGTACGCGATGGAGTGATGATATGCGGAAGTTTAATACCAAATGGTCAGAGATGGCTCAAGATAGAAATTACTGGAGAGAAATGGGGGAGACCTTTGCCCAGCAGTGGGACAATATAGGTTAATTAAAAAAAAAAAAAAAAAAATGTGCATGTGTTGTTTGTCTGTAAGAGATTGTGCAATTAGTTCCAGTATTTGTGTGAATTGTTTTTGAAATGTTTTATTGTAACAATTGTTGACAAACCTAATAAATAAATAAAAAATAAAGGTTTTTAGTGATACCTACGGTTTCTGTAGAAGCGTTTAGTAAAGTACGCTCTCGGATCCTTTCATAGCAGGACGCGGTTCGCCTCTAAAAATGTACGTTGCCTTCTAAATTACTAAGTCAGCCACAATTAACGAGCATCCAAATAATACTATTTAAGCAACTAGTTATCTTGTATGGAAGCCACTCTAAGTACAACTCAGCATGATGGTTATTATTTAGTATCTAAATTTGTAACTTGCATTCTAACAGTAAACTTCTAATTTCAGACACCGTGTGCCAATACTGCGTACATCCGGAACGTTATCAATAAATATTGTAGGCGGTAGTTTTGTATTGTTCTTATAACACAAAGACAAATGTCAACTTAGTCTACCTGCGACCATGAAAACTGTAAAGTTTTCGAAACGTTAGGTGTAAAAATAATGTAATATACGCGATAATACCTACCGTATTAAAGTGATTTTTTTAAAGATTTAGGTAGGTAGTTATTAAGCTAAATTATGTGTATATAAAATACGGGTAGTAGATAGGTTAAATAAGGTTTTTGTTTATTTTTATTTAGTTATACAACGATTATTATGTAAGTACATATTTTATTTTAAGCGTTTTTTTGTGTTAAAAATCTAAGTTTGAATATCTTTTTTATGTTTAGTGAGTTCCTTATTTATTTTTAGAAGTAGGTTAATTTTTTTTAAATATTTTATTGGTAATACTGACCTGCCGTAATCGTCTGACCAGATTCTAGGAAGCTGTGTTAAGTAGATGTAACCAACCCTGGTGCACCAGACATTACGCAGTACCTTTTTTTTGACTCAACTTTCGCTTGTGTCAGGATTTGGCCAGTTCTCCTGGGCTTAACTATTGTGATGAGCAATTCCGATTATCATATAGGATCCATTTTTCATCACAAGTAATATTACGATTCAAAATCCCCTCGTTATTATGACGGTTGAATAACGAGATCCAGCAGTCGACGCTTGTTTGTTGGTTTCCTTCACTTAGTTCATACGGTACCCAATTTTTTGTTTCAAATGGTTCAAAATGGTTTAATCACTCACACCGAAGCCTGCAGCTAACTCTGAAGTGGTTTGAGGTGGATTCGCGTTCACGATCACTTTCAAGTAGGGTTTCAGGCGACCGAGTGACGAAACGGTACACTTTAGGATCATTTACTTTGTGACAATTTACTTTGCGTGCTTCCGCTACCAGTTAGTTCATGCAAACTATTGCTGGCCAGCGCCCACCCACTACTGTTCCAGCAATAGTTTGCATGAACTAACTGGTGGCGGAAACACGCAAAGTAAATTGTCTCAAAGTAAATGTAGCTTTGACTTCCGCAAAGTAACACCTGAATCTATTAACTACTTTAGGATCAGTTGCGTTCGCGTGCCTTTCCGTCTCTGTTACTATTTGCTCCATTGCGGCTGTATTCCCTAATAGATATTACAGTGGAAACTTCAAAAACCGGCCAAGGGCGAGTAGGACTCGCGCACTAAGCGTTCCGTACCGTTATCTATGAAATAGCCAAAAATCATGTCTGTTGTATGTATTTGTATATCCCCCTTTAATATTGATTTTATTGTTATTTATAATTTTACTAGCTTTCGCCCGCGGCTCTGCCCGCGTCAATGTCAATCCCTCGGGAACAGTACTTTTTCCTGGGATAAAATGTACCCTATGTCCTTCTCCGTACCCCAGATAACGTGTTGCAAAATTTCATGATTGTTATATAGATTGTAAAGAGAAGGGGCAACACTATGTTTCCGCTCTCTATGGGCTGTCTTTGTTCCTCAGAAGAATAATTAGTTATTGTTCTGAGCTTTGTTCATATTGTCTATGTATGTGTCATCTCGCAATAAAACGATTCCGATTAATTTAATTCGGTGTATTAATTAATTACGTTGGATACAACAATTGGCGACGAGTAAGTTACGAACAACGTGTGTTATTAAAATAATGGCAACGTGATGTTCCATAAAAACAAGATTTATTATCGTAAATAACCTCGACATTTTAGGTTACCGGTGTCCATTTTGATGGACGAAACAATTGATAAACTAATTAAACAAGGAAAAAAAGCTTGGATTCAAGAGAAAACTAAAGCAGAATTAATAGTGATTGCGAATAAACTTGCACAAGAAACATTATTTTCTGACTCGTATTCCATCAGTGAGCTGAGGAATTTTTTACGTGCGCATATAGACGCCATTAAAACAAAAGACAACGCACTGGACGGAGGCGTTATTATGGCGTCAATAACCAGCTTAGAAGTATTTTCAGGCGAAAACTGGAACGCTTATCAACAGCAACTGGAATGTTTCTTCCTGGTGAACGAAGTCAGTGAAGCTAAAAAGGTTCCATTACTGATAACAAAGCTTAGTACAAATGTTTATGATTTGTTGACAACGTTATGCATCCCTATAGCGCCGATTAAGGAGACCTACGAAAAGTTGTGCGAGAAGCTGAGCAGTCATTACCACCCAGTAAAAAACTATGCCTTACACCAGGCAGAATTTCGTAAAAGATGTCAAAAACCGGAAGAAACCATTGAACAGTATATAATATATTTAAAAAAGTTATCTAAAAATTGCCAATTCAAAAGCTTAGATGATGAAATAAAGGAAAGATTGTTAAATGGCACTTATCGTGATTCTGTAAGATTTGAATTGCTGAAACATGCCGATAAATCGTTGGCAGTACTGACAAGCGTTGGAAAAACAGTGGAGACGGCTTATAACTTGACATTCAAGCAGGAAAAAGAACAATCACAGAATATGTTCCAGTTACAAGGCAAGAACAATAGAAGCAGTGGTTTTCGTTCTGAGACAGCACCAAGAAATAAACAGAATACAACATGTTTCTGCTGCGGGAAGAAGGGCCATCTCAAAGCTCAGTGTTCACTGCGTGAAAAGTTCTGTAGTGAGTGTGGTGTCAAGGGGCATATCTTTAGAGTCTGTAGTAAAAATAAGACATTTAAAGTGAAAAATGTTAACCTTTTGGAGTCAACAAGTGCATCGGAAGAGTGTGATACCTGTAAAGAAGATAATAATACGGCAATGGACCCTGAAATATTTGATATCTTTTACTTTAACGATAATAAGAAAATTCCACCTGCTACATTGGAGGTTACAGTGAATGGAAATGTATTGGCATTTGAAGTAGATACCGGAGCGGACGTGAGTACAATTACATTAGCTGATAAATTATTATATTTCCCTGATTTAGAATTAAAACAGCGTAATGTGATATTCACAAACTTTGATCAATCAACGTCAATGCCTTTAGGGGTTATTGAAAATTTAAATATTAGTTTTGAATCGGTTAAAGTAAATAATCAAAGATTGTTTGTGGTTAAGGATGGTATGCCAAAAATTATAGGTAAAGATTGGTTATCTTTATTACAATTATGGCCTCCTAAATTTGAACAAAAGGTTTGTGAAGAACTTTGTAAAGATAAGTTAATCAAATGTATTAAAAGTGAATATTCAGTTGTTTTTGAACCAGGAATGGGTGATTTCAAAGGAACACCAATTCATTTATCTATTGAGCCAGGTGCAACACCAGTTTTTATGCCAGTCAGGACAGTGCCATTTTCTTTAAAACGAAAGGTAAAAGATGAAATACAAAGATTAATTGCACTGAAGAGGATTGAACCAGTTGAGTACTCAGAGTGGGGAACTCCTGTGGTACCTGTTCTGAAGTCAGATGGAACAGTTCGCTTGTGTGGTGATTTTAGGATCACAATAAATAGGTATTTGCAGGTTGATCATTTTCCATTACCTACAATTAATGATATATTAATGAAAATACAGGGGAATACTTATTTTTGCGAATTAGACTTACAAGAGGCGTACTTACAAGCTCCATTGGACACTGAATCACAAAAGCTAGTCACAATAGTTACTGAGGAAGGCATATTTAGATACTTGTACCTCCCATTTGGGGTGAGTACAGGTCCTGGCTCTTTCCAAAGGTTAATGACCCAAAAATTAAATGGTATTAATGTTATTGTATATATAGATAATATATATATTTATGGTAAATCTTTATCAGAAACAAATGAGAATTTAAAACTGGTACTTCAAAGACTCAAGGACTCTGGCCTAAGGCTAAAAATAAATAAATGTACATTTTTTGAAGAAAAGCTGGATATTTTTGGATTTGAGGTAACTAGAACAGGTATAAAAGTGATTAAAAGTAAAATAGAACCTTTGCTGTCATTGCCACGACCAGAGAATGTAAAAATGCTTAAATCATTTCTCGGTAAAGTTAACTACTATAATAGATTTTTGCAAAACATGGCAATAACATTAAAACCCCTCTATGATTGTTTAAAAAAAGATAAATTTAATTGGTCCTTGGAATGTGAACATTCTTTCCAAGAAATAAAAAAAGCTTTAGCAAACACACCCCCATTATCACACTTTGATCTAAATTCAACTATTATTTTAACTTGTGATTCAGCTGATAGTGGAGTAGCCGCTGTGCTCTTTTAATAAAAGACAGTGAAAATATTATAAAACCAGTAGCATTTGCAAGCAAAAAATTGAATGATGCTCAAATTAAATATCCTATCTTAGAAAAAGAAGCATATGCAATAATTTTTGGTGTGAGTAAATTTTATGAATTTTTATTTGGGCGTAAGTTCATTCTGCAAACTGATAATGAAGCGTTGACAAAAATTTTAGGTCCAAAATATGGCATTCCGAAAATGGCAGCAAGGCGACTTCAGTATTGGTCAATTTTCTTAAGTGGTTTTAACTATGAAATTCAGCATATTAAATCCAAAAATAACCCAGCAGATTATTTGTCACGGGTCATACTACCTTCTCAAGAAATAAAAAATAAGAATTCTGAAATTATAGATAAATGTTTTGAATTGAATACCATTAATTATATAAATTCATCAAGTTTTAATACTTTAAACTGGCAGAAGATTCAAAGTGAAATAAAAAAAGATAAAGTTCTTTGTCATATTTTGAGATTTTGTAAGGATGGCTGGCCGCTTAAAAATGATTTGGGTGGTGAGTATGAGCCATATTTTAGAAGGAAAAATGAAATAAGTGTTGAAAAAGAGTGCCTATTGTGGGGATATAGAGTTATAATACCTAAAAATATCACAGAAAATATATTGCATGAGTTACATGCTAGTCATTTGGGTATAACACGAATGAAGGAAATATCCAGATCATATTTTTGGTGGCCAGATATGGATAAGGAAATAGAGAATATAACAAAAAATTGTATAAATTGCTTGCAAAACCATAAAAACCCTGAAAAAGTTAAATTAACAATGTGGCCACATCCTCCAACTGTTTGGCATAGATTACATGCAGATTTTTTGGGTCCTTTATTTTCTAAAATGTTTTTAGTAATAGTAGATGCCTACTCTAAATGGCCAGAGGCATTTATCATGACTAATATCACTGCACAAAAAACAATTGAAGTATTTAAAAGTATTTTTGTACGTTATGGATACCCACTTCACTTGGTTACAGATAATGGTCCTACATGGACAAGTGAAGAGTTTAAAAATTTTTGTAGCATTGTGGGAGTCAAACAGTCTTTTACTCCTCCATATTATGCGGCTACAAATGGATTAGCCGAGCGCTTTGTCGAGTCATTTAAATCACATGTAACAAAAATTGTGGAGAACGGACAAAAACTTGAATATGCTTGTAATTTGTTCCTTTTTGATTATAGGTGTTCAGTCCACAAAACAACAGGCTATAGTCCAGCAAAGTTAATGCTTGGAAGAGAAATGAGATGTCGTTTCTCACTATTGAGACCAAATCCAGTAAATGATAAAATTGATTTTGAACAAGTAAAATTGACTATAAATAGTAAGGACAATTTCAAATCTTTTTCAGTAGGAGAAATAGTAATGGTAAAGGATTGGAGAAAAAATAAAAAGAATTGGTCCATAGGTAAAGTAATTGAAATTTTAATACCAGGTGTAACTTATAGGGTTGAAGTTGATGGACTTCAATGGAAACGTCATGCTAACCAACTTCTTCAATGTGGCCAAAATGTAAACTTCAGTAGTAAAACATGTTAGGGGAAGCTTTTTACTAGCTTCCCATCCCAAGACATTGTCGTAGGGCTAACCTATTGTAAGCATACTACTTAACTATTTCAATTTTTGTTTTCATGTAATTAACATACTTTTTATAAGTAAGCATAGCTGTGTTACAGATATAAGTAGTTGATTAATTTTTATTTTTTTTTTAAAATGGATTACCATTTTTCCCATAAGTGTGGGAGAGTGTTATATAGATTGTAAAGAGAAGGGGCAGCACTATGTTTCCGCTCTCTATGGGCTGTCAGTAGATGTAATATAGGGTTCCTGGATCCACCTACGGTGTCTCCAAGAACCCTATATTACACTTTTTGATATTTATAATCTATTCAACAAGTAAAAATTGATAAGAAAGTATAAAAGACTTCCATTCTGTCCTGACCCCATATAAAGTGGGATGAAGAGTGGAAGAAAAAACAAGATATTGTATTTAACAACAGATCAGATTCCCAGTATGTTATTCTTTAAGTTTATTACTTTAATTGTCATTAAACAGCAATGTCCATTAATTTATGTTTAGGAGAGACCTCACTCAACTTTTTAATATAATTATCTCCCTGTTAAGTTTGTATTAATTACCTGTATTCAAACTAAACGCAAACCTGTGCTTGACGCTGATGCATAATTTACAATACTTAATTTCAACCGAGTTATCACTCTTATAACAATTTCCGTATTAAAAACGCCTTAAGTACAAAATAATGATAAATTAACTCTATATAACTCAAATTGTTGCTTAAGCGTTTTTCATTTCCAATAAAGTTTCTCTCTTTCAAATGCGATACTATATGAGCTTATGAACTGTAAAGTAAAAAAGATATGATGTTGATATTTAAATGTATATTTTAGCAGACACTGATTTTCAATCCAAATAAAATAAAATATGAACAATAATAATTATGACATTGTTTTATTGTCATTAGATTATACTATTAAAAAAAAAGAATGTATAAACTTCAAGCTATACATATATTTGTTACTGGAATACGTGAGTAATAGCTGTGATGACTCGAAAATAAAAGTGTCATGGTGGTAAAATATACAGTTACTTATTCAAAGTTGATGCAATTAAATGAAGAGGCGGTGGTCGAGTGGTTAAAAGGTGGATATTGTGACCGAAAGATTGTGGGTTCAAATCTAATTATAGATACTAAATTCTACATACAACTTCAAAAGAAGGTTCTCTATTCAATTCGTAGGGATGTAATTTTAATTATTTTCAGTAGGATTTAGAGTATTTTCAGCAGTATTACAATGCTTATTTTATGTGTATATTTCTTAAAAGAGGTTTTTATTATTTTATTAACTGCCTCCGTGGGCCAGTGGTTAAGGCGTTTGCCTGTAGACCCGGAGGTCGTGGGTTCGATTCCCATGGGAAACATACTTCAGTTGTTTCTAGTTTGGTTAGGACATTGCAGGCTTTAATCACCTGATTGTCTGATAATAAAGATGATTCCGTGATTCGGAAGGCACGTTAAGCCGTTGGTCCCGGCTGCCATCTGGTACTCGTTAAAGGAAGCACGTCAGAGACACCTACTCGAAATGACTATTATTTTAATTTGAATAACTTTACGTAGCAATAAATAATATGAAATAAAAGAATACTCTTTAAACACAATGTTTATTATTAATATTATCTTACAGTACAGTAAAATAGGAATCCTCAAAACAATTACAGAAATGTGACCTTATTTTCAACATGTCTTAAGATTTCTCTTACTCGAGCGTAGATATTGTCTGTGAAGATGTTAGTCACTACATGTTGAACGCAAACCTCAGCATTGCAGTGACAAATGGATTTTTCAGCGCTATCGAATTGGTTAGCGTCATATACTTCTAATCTAATGAGTTTCGCTCCACTTGTAGTGATTTTAACACTTGAAGTTAATTGCTTCTGTCTGTTGACTAATTGCGAATATGCAATGTCAGATTCCACATTCGGTGCCTCGAAGTCTAAACTATTCATCCTTCTCAGGGCTGCCTCTTCCGGGTCTGGTGCAGAAAGCGGTGGTGAGATTACAGAGTAGCGAACGTTGTTGACATCGTTATTGAACTGAAATAGATAACATAACTTTGAAATTATTTGTTTTACACATATTCTTACAGACTATCACGTCTTTTTCCCTTGCGGAGGGTAGAGCGCGGTTTTTTTTATGACCTAAAAGCTATGTTAGCATGTTGTTGGCCATTAGGTGGAAAACAGAATCGAAATAGTGATGGATACCTAGCCGCATAGCTTACTCAAATGATTACTCAGTTATTCGCCCATTCCCTCGATCGGATCGGATTCGGATGCGTGGGAAGGGAATCAGCTGGCACATTCAATTTTTCTCCCAGTCCAGCCTGGAAGACTTAATCCAATAATAATATTGACTGTCTTATAGGAAAAAGATGGTAGGAAACAACTAGTGATAGAAAAGTATTAAAATGGCTACTTACCGACATGTTCGTCCTACAGTGCTTTAAAAATACTAATATAGAATTAACAGAAGACCTCTAATTTATATCAATGAAACTGTATCGTTTAAAGTTATACAATAATTTCTTAGCATTTTCTTAGTTCAGTTCAGATATTGCCGATGTTCGCATTTTAATATTAAACCGACTGTTGAGTAAGGTAGGTAATGTTTTTTTAAGGTTAGGTACATTTCTCATTTATCTGTACATACTTTCCGCATGCTTGTCTTCTAGTTCTGAAGTAGTAAATAACCAATATTGTATTTCAGTTAACATAATTTATAACATTTTTGAACTCTGTACAAAATAAAAACATTAGTAAATGTAGTAGGACATCGTATATCCGAAGACCACCACGAAGACAATACCTTGCACTTTTACTAATTTGGGCGATATGCAAACCTTGCTTTTTTTGCCAATGATTAATAAATCTTTAGAAACGCTCAAAAACGTTACGATCGGCGTGTGCTTTGACTAAATACAAGTACCTAAGTACCTATTCGATAACCAAGAGCGCTTTGCACTCTATATTTATGTGATAAGGTCGACTTTGGAAATTCTAGTATCAATATTATTTGTCAGATATTTATTACCTTCGAATAAGTACAGCGACAGACATAATGCGGAATCTTTACAAAATTTTATATCATTGTTATAAAAACATATTTAAATCATCCCAATGTTGAGTGAACTAACAGTTTGATTTAATTCCTGGGAGAAATCTGGTCCAGTAGCAGTGGTCTACCTTGTGATACAATCTGTTAAAGTCGTGCCAAGGAGAGAAATAAAAATGTGAGTATCTATCAATTCATCTAGAACTAATTAATGTTATCGGTTCTTATAGTTTACTCAGATGCTCCAACTCATAAACTCTATTCATACATTTAAATCATATGTTCTATTCATACTCTCTATTCGTATATTCTATTCATACTCTTTATTCATATGTTCTATTCATACTTTCTTTTCATATGTTCTATTCATACTCTCTATTCATATGTTCTATTCATACTCTCTACTCATATGTTCTATTCATACTTTCTTTTCATATGTTCTATTCATACTCTCTATTCATATGTTCTATTCATACTCTCTATCCATATGTTCTATTCTTACTCTCTACTCATATATTCTATTCATACTCTTTATTCAAATGTTCTATTCATATACTATTTCATACAGTCTATTTAAATACTTTATTCATAAACTCTATTCGCTTAATCTGTTTACATACCCTAATTATATAATTTATTCACATTCTCCGTTATAAACATATTCTCTTTAATGACATTAGCAACTTCTCTCCTAACTTAGTAGTACGATTCTCTTTGAACCTCTTTGTATGGCAAATATAGGTAATATTTTTTATTCAAATTTGGATCACATGTATATCTTTTTAAACGTTATCTTTTCTTTCATATTATTATTTTATTGTATTTGATCAAAAAACGACTAGCGTTTTGGAAAGTCCGCTGCTGAGAACAATACGCCGAAAGAAACTCAGTTCAGTATTAGGCCCCTACGTGCCTGATATGCTCAGTTTACATAATAGTTACAGTACATCATAACAATTAATTATTATTTCCAAGCCATTTTTCCATTAAATAATCATTTCAGAGAATGAGAGAGAATCAGAGATTGAGAATATAGTAAAGTAATTATATATTTTGTTTATAGGTCAAAGTCATTGGAGAAAGACCTATTCATATCCAGCGATGACTCTGAAGTTGAGTCAAAGCCAATAGAAAAAAAGAGAAAACGGAGCTCCAGCAAGACGAGAGAAGAGACGAGGGGGAAGAAATCGAAGCCGGCGATAGCTCCATGTACTCCGCCTCGTCTTACAGCAAATGATCTGTTTGGGGAAGACAGTGAGGAGGAGAAGCAGATAAAGCCATCTACAAAATGCGGTAATAACATTCCACCCTTAATTTCTACTTATATGAAAAGGGAAGCAAAGGGGTACTCTCGACGAGTACATAGTAATAAGCAAGGAAAATATTATGTAGAATTAAAAATATATAATACTGAAGAAATCCAAAACATATTGCCAATAAACAGATGGCGATACGCCATTACAACTATAAAGACCAAGATGGAAGACAGCAAAGAAGCTTGGCACTCATTGAAGGACTTTGTCCATTTGTCAAGAAAGGACTTTAAGAACTGTCCAGTTACTTTAATGGGATCATACGAAAGTATGACATAATCAACCAGTTTAATCTCTTTCTATTTTCCAGTCATACTTTCGTATGATTAAATATACAATCTGAATAAAATTAGTTTTAATTATTTCTGCTCCCTACTCTAATTTTATATTTAGACGCTTAATATATGTTCTCTGTTATGTACTCTTTCTATACTTATTATGAAACTAGTTAGTGATTGATAATAAATAGTTTTATGATTGCATCTGTTTTTTTTTTCACAGTTGTTCACCCTATCGACACATCGAGATCTCAAAAATCGATATATTGTGACAAATGCAAAATGTTAATACTAAAAAAACGATATCCTTATCATATGAGAACGAATATACATAAAGCTAATTCTTTATTGAATACGCAGTTCGCAAAAATTAATATTGTTGCGACTGCTTTCAAAAACAGAATAATAACATATAGATTGAATATCACTCAGAAAGACGAGAACTTTGGTCTAGAGACGTTATTGCGTTTCAACCAAGCGCACCTTATAGACTTAATAAATTTTTCACTGAGTAAATATGATTGCATTAAAACTAATTTTGAGTTGTTTGCATATTTTATGTTACCAAAATCTGATGAAACGCAATTAAAGTCTTTTAATACCAAATATACTATTATATACAAGAACACTGATTTAAAGGAGTTATTAAATAATGTGACAGATATTTTAAATGAAAAATTAACTGAATTCCAACATTGTCAATCTGGGTGGACTCTTGTTTCATTAAGTCATGTTGAAATTAATGTTAATAAATATTCTCCTATGAGAGGTGGATCTTATATAGAACTACCACCAGCCATCAGAAATACAAAAAGTTGTATAAACATAAAAAATAAAGATAATTATTGTTTTCTATGGAGCATAATGGCTGGACTATACACAACTACAAAAAATGTATGCAGAATTAGTTCATATCCTCACTATTCTACTATTCTAAATACAGATAAAATGTCATTTCCTCCTTCGCATACAGATATTAGAAGTTTCGAAAAAAACAATCCAAACATAAGTGTTAATATATATGGTCTACGAAATAACATTGTGACTGGTCCTCTCTTTATATCGAAATGTAGAAAAAAGCATCATTTCAATTTATTATACATAGAAAATAAAACTACAGGCCATTACTGTTTAATTAAAAATCTTGTACGTTTGGTACGAAAACAAGTAACCCGCTTCAAGGGTAAAGTTTATCTATGTGAGACATGCTTACAATTTTTCTGTAGTGAAACAAAATATAAGTCTCATAACTGTTCTCAGATTTTGTCTATTTTGCCTGAAAAAAATACAATGTTGACATTTAAGAATTATGAAAGACAACAAAAAATCAATTTTATTATTTACGCTGACTTTGAATGTTTATTAATGAAATGCGATAAAAAAAGCTCAGCAAATACTCAGAGTTTAAGTGTTCACCAGCCATCATGCTTCGCATATTATATTTGTTGTTCGCATGATGATTCATTAAATAAATATGTATCGTATAGGGGTGAAGATTGTGTAGAAGTTTTTATTAAAAAAATTATAAAAGACGCAGTACGTATACATAAAATTTTAAGTTACAAAAAGCCAATAGCATTGTTAACATCAAAGCAGGAGTTTGAATATGAAAATGCAACTTTATGCCATATATGTAAACAAGCATTACTTGATGATAAAGTCAAAGATCATGATCATATTACTTCCATGTATAGAGGAGCAGCACACTCTCAATGTAATTTAATTTATAGAGTTTGTTCATTTATTCCAGTGGTATTTCATAATCTATCTGGATACGATTCACATTTATTTATTAAAGAGTTAGCAAAATATGAAGGCAGCATCAACGTCATACCGAATACGAAAGAAAAATATCTATCATTTACGAAAGTTATAAAAAGCAAGGTATTTAATTTTCCAATTCAGATAAAATTTATTGATTCTTTTCAATTTTTGAGTTCTAGTTTAGACACATTAAGCAAAAGTTTATCAGAAAATGATTTTTTGAGTTTATCGAGAGAGATTTCTGATAAAAATAAATTCGATTTATTGAGAAAAAAAGGCGTTTATCCTTATGACTACATGAATACATGGTCTAAATTCGAAGAAACTAAATTACCCTCTAGAGACAATTTCTACAACACACTGAGAGATGAATCTATAACTGAAAGCGATTTTATACATGCTCAAACAGTATGGAATACATTTAATATTAAGTCTTTAGGGGAATACACAGATTTATATTTAAAATGTGATGTACTTTTACTTTGCGATGTATTTGAAAAATTTAGAAGAACTAGTTTGCATTATTATCACTTGGATCCGAGTTATTACGTCAGCGCTGCAAATTTGAGTTGGGATGCAATGCTACTACATACTGGTGTTGAACTTGAGCTAATAAGTGACTTAGAAATGTATGAGTTATTAGAAAAAGGCATTCGTGGTGGACTAGCACAGTGCTCGCATCGTCATGCTAAAGCAAATAATAAATACATACCACATTTTGACGTTTCTGAAGCAAGTAGTTATTTAATATACCTTGACTGTAATAATTTATATGGCTTTGCTATGATGAAAAAACTTCCTATTGCAGAGTTCAGATTATTATCGAATGATGAAATTGAAAAATTTGATGTAATGACCATCTCTGATGACAATGATTACGGCTATATTATGGAAGTAGACTTGAACTATCCAGATTATTTGCATAATAAGCATAAAGATTTACCGTTTGCTGTTGAGAAAATATTACCACCCTATGGAAAAACATACAAATTAGTTGCAAATCTTTATGACAAACAAAATTATGTTATTCATTATTCTCACTTGAAAGAATGTATTAGGAATGGTTTAATTTTAAAAAAAGTTCATCGTATTCTTAGCTTTAGACAGGAGAACTTTCTGAAAAAATATATTGATCTCAACACCAATCTTCGACAAAATTCAAAAACAGCGTTTGAAAAAGATTTTTTTAAATTACTTAACAATGCAATATTTGGCAAAACTATTGAAAATAAACGTAAACAAGCAAATGTTAAATTAATTTCTAAATGGTCTGATAAAAATAATAAAACAAATAAACAACTTGGTGCCGAAAAATTAATAGCAAAACCTAACCTTAAGAGCATAGCAATATTTTCAGAAAATTTCGCAGCGATAGAATTAAATCGCGATAGTGTAGTTTTAGACAGACCGATTTATATTGGATTTACAGTTTTAGAATATGCAAAGCAGCATTTATATCAGTTCCACTATAACTATATAAAGAAAAAATATGCAAATAATGCAAAACTTTGCTATACTGACACTGATAGCTTATTATATTTAATATACACAGACGATTTTTATAAAGATATGCACGACGATATCCTCCAGTACGATACTAGTAATTTCAAAATCGATAATCCTTTTCATATACCTCAAACGAATGCGAAAATTCCAGGACTATGGAAGCATGAAATGGGTGATGACTTAATTACAGAGTTTATTGGTTTACGCGCTAAGTTATATTTTATTAACAGCGTTGAAAGTCGAATTAAAAAAGCGAAAGGTATATCTAAATCAGTGACAAACAATCTAGATTTAAGTGATTATAATAAAGTCTTAATGATGAATGAAGTACTAAGAAGTAAGATGAATATGATCAAATCAATAAAACATGTTTTATATTCTCAACAAGTTGATAAAAAAGTTTTAGATGGAAATGATGATAAAGTTCAAGTACTGCAAGATCACATTCATACTATACCATGGGGTCATTGCCATTCCATGTTTATGGAATAAATATGTGATACTTATGTTAGAAAACAATA
Source organism: Elegia similella (assembly GCA_947532085.1). Taxonomy (NCBI): domain Eukaryota; kingdom Metazoa; phylum Arthropoda; class Insecta; order Lepidoptera; family Pyralidae; genus Elegia; species Elegia similella. The sequence continues at coordinate 4,380,840 of OX383939.1, forward strand.
AACCTAAACATGTATTACTAGTAGTTATTTCATTTTTAATAGTATTAATTTTATTACATTTGATAATCAAATTTAGTTTAAATCTTAAATAATGATTAATATTAAGAATATTTGTTAATTTTATTTTAAATTTTGACATAAGATATTCTAATTTAATTATAAGATCAATAAAGTTTCAAATACATTTACAACTATTTTTATTTCTACATAAACCTTCCTCATCAGGGTATATAAAGACTAGCTAGATCTTATTACATTTCATTTCAAAATGAAATTCATAAAGCAGTCACAAACTTTGGAAATCGATAATATAAACGTCAAAAATCATACACAAACTATAAAACATAGTACTCTTTTACCAAATACAATACGTTGTATTATTTGTGGTCCTTCTAACTGTGGTAAAACTAACATAATGCTCAATTTATTATTACATGAAAATGGACTTATATTTAAAAATATTTATCTCTATTCCAAGACCGCTTTTCAGTCAAAGTACAAATTTTTAAATGAGGTCATTGCAAGGATCCCAAATGTAAAGTTATTTCTGTTTAGTGATAATAAAGAAGTAGTTCATCCTAATGAGGCATTACTAAACTCGGTTATTATTTTTGATGATGTTGTATGTGAAAATCAGATAAATATTAGAAATTACTTTGCTATGGGAAGGCATAAAAAAATAGACTGCTTTTACCTGTCTCAAACTTATTCGAAAATACCTAAACAACTTATAAGAGATAACGTTAATTTTCTCATTATATTTAAACAAGATGATACTAATTTAAAACACATATACAAGGAGCATGTCAATACAGATATGGATTGGTTAAATTTTAAAAGGCTCTGCTGTACTATATGGCAAAATAATTATAACTTCTTAGTTATAAACAAAGACTGTTCATTAAATAAAGGGCGATATAGAAGAGGGTTCCATACATTTGTGTACTTTTGATAATTGAATATATACTAATATTCAATATAAAATATTTCATTTTGATATATCTACTTGAGCTTAACGCTTGTATTAAAGAAAAATGGATTTAAAAGAACAATTAATTAAGTCAGTTAAAAATATAAAAAATAAAATTAAAAAGATGCAAAACGAAGAAGATGCTGTCAATTTAAAATACAAAAAGATATTTAAACCTATTGTCGACCCTTTAGAGATGATAATTAACGAAAAAAATAATTGTAATATGAATAATTCGGAAAACGTTAACGTGACTGCTACTATTGATGATATTATTATGAATGCAGACAATTCAATTGAAGATTTTAGTTCTCCTAAGGCATATGAAGAATTCAAGGACTCAATAAAAACAACCTCTAATAATGATAATTCAGAATATTACTCTGATATTGAGAAAACACCACAAAAAGAAAATGATACATTAATTTCACTCAAAAAAGAAGATTTGATGGAAATATATAATGATATAAATGTACCGTTTGGAGTCCGGAGTGAAAACAAAAAATTAATGATAGGAAACACTGCTGTTCGCTTTTTAGTAAAGGGAGACTTATCAAATGAAACTGAAAAGTCATATGTTATTAGTATCAACAACAATAAATATGACTTGACTCCTGGATTAAAGGAATTGTTAATACGTAATAAACCTAATCTTAAGTTAGTAAATGATAATGACAAAGCCATTTACAAAGACATTCTTGATATTACAAGCGTACATAAACGTGATTATAACCCTAGCGGTCAAATAAAAGGTGATAAGGGTATTAAATATTGTCAGATAATCAAACCATTATTTCCTGGAAAGACAGCAGAAACAAAACTTGGAGGTTCTTTATCAACATTTAAAAAATATAAAAGTGATACCGATTATATATACTGGGATGATCCCAATGAGCTAATTGAGAGGTTACAACTGCTAATTGCATCTCAAAGTGCTGGAAACAGTAATCATGATAATGAAATTCTTTCTATAATTGAAGAACTAAAAGAAGCAGGAATCATTAAGGAATAAAATGAATGTAAAAGTAGCCATTATTTTAGTATTTAGCATTGTGTTAACCTTTAATGACATGTTGAACACATCATTATGAGTAAAGCAGACGTTGTAAATGAAATTCATAAATGTGCCCGCGTTAACTTTCCTAGAAGGAGTGTGATACTGAAGGGTATAGATGATCTTTGGCAAGCTGATTTAATAGACATGCAAGCATTATCATCAGTTAATAATGGTAATAAATATATATTATTAATAATTGATTGTTTTTCAAAATATGCTTGGGCTATTCCACTTAAACAAAAAAATAAGGAATTAGTTTCAAAGTCGTTTCAAACTTTATTAAAAAAAGGACGAGTGCCTAAAAATTTGCAAACCGATTTAGGGACAGAATTTTATAACGATAAATTTAAAAGGGTTATTGAGAAATATAAAATTAATCATTACTCTACGTATTCTACGAAAAAAGCTTCAATAGTAGAGAGACTAATAAGAACCGTAAAAAACAAACTGTATAAAGAATTTAGTTTAAAAGGAAATTATAAATGGATTGATGGTACACTTGCTAAAAAAATATATGAATATAATAATTCATATCATAGCACAATTGAACAAAAACCTGCATCAATAAATAAAAATAATGACAAAATAATATTGGAAAGATACAATGTTTCGGAAAATAAGAAAATGTTAACAAATAAAAGATTCAAAATAGGAGATTATGTCAGAATTAGCAAACATAAAGGATGTTTTGAAAAAGGATACACGGCTAATTGGTCTACTGAAATATTTAAGATCATAAAAGTGAAATATACGAATCCTACAACCTATTTACTACAAGATACTCGATCAAGACCAATATTGGGAGCCTTTTATGCACAAGAAATTCAAAAAACGAAGCATCCTGACATATACCTAGTAGAAAAAGTTTTGAAGTCTAAGGACAACAAAGTATACGTTAAATGGTTAGGTCTACCAATAAGTGAAAACAGCTGGATAGATAAGACGAATATATTGTAAGATTATAATTGGTTTAATATTTAATTAAACTTTCGGTTAATCTCAAGTCATTTGTGTTTTGATCTTTACTCAGAGAAGACTACTATTACAATCAGGACTATGACTTCTAACAAACGTCATATCCTTTTAAAAAAAGGAAAGCTTATGAACTCAGAAAAATAAAAAAAGTCAGCATCGGGCGCGGGAATCAAAAAATCTTTTAAAAATATTGTTACACATGCAAAACGACATATAAGTAATTTAAAACCTAAATGTAAAAAAATGTTGACGGAATTAGCTTATGCCGCAGCTCAAGAACTAGCATCAGACTTACCTATTGCGTTACCAAGAATTATACCAGTGCCAAAAACTGGTGGTTTCCTTCCTTTGATTCCCATATTCGCAGGATTGTCTGCTGCTGGTAGTATAGCTGGTGGTGTGGCGGGAATAACAAAAGCTTTAAACGACTATAAATATGCCAAAAAGCGATTGAAAAGTGAAGAAAAGAATTCGTTAGCTACAAAATCTTTTTGTGTTGGAAAAGGATTACATCTCAAGCCCTACAAAGATGGCTTAGGAATATATGTTACCAAGCCAAAAAACTGATTAACCGGCTACCCAGAAGAGCTTTAACTAATATTGACCTTATGAAACACTCAAAAGCAATTCCATATTTTCGCGGCGTATATATGAGGGATGAACTACCACAGAAACCGCAACAAATAGAATGTGGAATAATTAATTTAGATAGTTCTTTAAACTCCGGTACTCATTGGGTAGCCTATGCAAAAATTAATGACTATATCGAATACTTCGATAGCTATGGTAATTTGAAACCACCTAAAGAATTTGTGAGGTATGTTGGCCAAAACATTCGATATAACTATGATAATTTACAAGGAAATAATTTATACAATTGTGGACATTTATGTTTGAAATTTCTTTATATGTTTTGGAAATGTTATGACATAAGAAAATAAAAGTACACGCTTCTCATTAATTTACTCAGTCTCTAATCATACTGCATAACAATAAAAGCAATCCCGTTACTCTATTTTTATATTTAATGTATCAAATCAATTTCGATAAAATAAAAATTATATAAAACAACTATGTTAGTTTTTAATAAAATACCTGTTAATGACAAAAAACTTAACATTTCACGTTCGATATCAAAAGAAGGAAGACGTCTACGAAAAAGACAATTAGGTGTGAAACAAATAATTACAGCGAACAATAAAAAATTCCTTCGCACCCTCGGATTTAAATTAAAAAAATGCTACAAATCATAGATTTACCGCAACATGATGAATCGATAGAGAGCTATGAAATACATAGTTACAATCCGTACAACAATAGCTTTAATGATTATGACGAAATTAGAATACCTATTCATCAACAAGATGTATATGTTCTACCATCCGCAAGCTCGATATACATAGAAGGATACGTGAGCATAAGCAGCGTTGATGCAGCAGGAAAAGTGTCTAAGAAAGAGATTAATTTTATTAACAACGCCATACCATTTCTATTTCAAGATATAAGATACGAATTGAATGGAATTGAAATAGATCGTATAAAAAATGCAGGGATCACCACTACAATGAAATCTTTTATTTCAATGAATGAGGGAGAAAATAGAGCCGCTGAAGTATGGGGCTGGAAATTAAATGGAAAAAAGCAAACCAACGGTCATTTTAGTATTATTCTTCCATTAAATCGAGTATTAGGATTTGCTGAAGATTATAATAAAATTATTTTAAATTGTAGACATGAACTTATATTACAAAGAAGCAGTTCGGCGGTAAATTGCGTAACTACAGAAAAATCGAATAATATCTTCATAGATATCCAAAAGGTACAATGGCGAATACCTCATATAAAAGTTTCTGATCGTCAAAGACTTCTACTACTTAAACATTTAGAAAAAGATCGTCCAATTCAATTAGCATTTCGGAATTGGGATTTATATGAATATCCGTTGTTACCTAAAACAACTAAACATTCATGGTCTGTTAAAACAGCTTCTCAGTTAGAAAAACCGAGATATGTAATATTTGGAATGCAAAGTAACCGAAAAAATGATTCAATAAACAGTTCTTCCATGTTTGATCACTGTAATGTTAACAATGTCAAATTGTTTTTAAATTCACAATATTTTCCATATGAATCACTTAATCTCAAATTTGGCGAAGATAAATACAGTATATTATACGAAATGTATACTAATTTTCGTCAGTCATATTATGGCTCTGGTATTGACCCGTTGCTTAATTTGCTAACATTTAAAGAAAAGGCTCCACTTTTTGTTATTGATTGTTCAAGACAAAACGATTCATTAAAGAGCGGACCAGTAGATGTGCGTCTTGAAATAGAGTCATCCCAAGATATACCTGAGAATACTACAGGCTACTGTTTGATCATAAACGATCGTCTGTTCGAGTATAAGCCCTTAAGTAACATTATTAGAAAGATAACATGAATGTTATTGTTGATGTTCAAGGTTTTAAGAATGAGCGGAATCAATTTATACCTAAAGAAATTGCAATTTTATCTAAGTCGCACGTTATGATATTATTAATAAGATCGCCATATCCATTTTATAATCTAACGAAAAAAGAGAGACAACAAGTAGCTTGGATTGAAAAAAACAAAGGGATTTTATGGAATGAAGGTTTTGTGCCTTACGATAAGTATAAGTATAGCATAATCAATTTTTTTAAAAATAAAAATGTATTCACTAAGGGAACTGAAAAAACGTTGTGGTTAAAAGACATGCTGGAAACAAATAATGTGTTCAATTTAGAAGAGAAAGATTGTCCTAATTTTGAAATATTATATAATAATTATTATTCAGATATCCAAACTTGTATCTATCATACTAATGTGTGTGCGTATAAAAATGTATGTTGTTTGTATAGATGGTGTAAGGAAAATCAAGATAAAGTTATAATAAATTTTTAATATAAAAATAAACTATTATTTTATTTCTTTAATTCCTACTTCTCCTAATTATAACAGGTAAAACATTCCATTCATTCTACTGAGAGAGATGTTATATTTTTACAAGACTTATAAGAGAAAAATAACATATATAATATTAATATAATTCTACAATATATCTACGTAAATTACTAGTAACTATTTTTTTAAATATTGGAGATCGAGTTGAGGTAATTGAAAAAGAGGATCATGGAAAAGAGATTATCTGGACTTCACATCGTAAAAATAAAGGACAATGTCCAGTACGATACCATTTTATTACCTCTTCTTAAACAAAACAAGCGATGTACTAGAATTGTATATAAAGGACTAATATTACATGCTCGAATAATAAGAATTGATAATCGTCTAGTTGATGTAAGAAGAAAATTAAGATAAGTTTGGATTATTTGACAAATGTGAAAATTACGCCATGAAAAGATGTCTGCTGTTCACCATATTGACTTCTTTATTATTGGAATGTTCACGATTATTAAAGAGATAAATTGTTCTATAATTATTTAGAAGTGATTATAGGTATACAGTATAATTATTGGCTTTTAAAAGAAAAGGTGAACCTGTTCTGATCTGTAATTGAGCCCAATACGGTTTAAAAGTATGGTTTTAGATGTGAGACTATCTGATCAGTTGTTGAACAGAATATAAATATCAAAAAGTGTTATATAGGGTTCTTGGAGACACCGTAGTCCAGTGCATTTTAAAAATGTGTTCGATTTCCAAAGCGCCCTCTGTATTAGAATCGGCATAAACTTACTAGATTTTGCGTGCAAGTGCTTTCCACTCTTCATCCCACTTTATATGGGGTCAGGACAGAATGGAAGTCTTTTATACTTTCTTATCAATTTTTACTTATTGAATAGAATATAAATATCAAAAAGTGTAATATAGGGTTCTTGGAGACACCGTAGGTGGATCCAGGAACCCTATATCAATTTTTACTTGTTGAATAGAATATAAATATCAAAAAGTGTAATATAGGGTTCTTGGAGACACCGTAGGTGGATCCAGGAACCCTATATTACATCTACTGCTGTCTTTGTTCATATTGTCTATGTATGTGTCATCTCGCAATAAAACGATTCCGATTAATTTAATTCGGTGTATTAATTAATTACGTTGGATACAACAATGATGATCGGTTCAGTAGTTACAACGTGAAAGCGTAACAAACAAACAAACTCACTTTCGCATTTATAATATTATTAGGTATAGTAAGGATTTTAAGTGAATATATAACTAAATATTCTGTGAATATTTCTAGAGTCTTCTTGTAGCATTTATCAATATCGAGCAAAAACAAGCAAAAAAAATCACTGTTGTTGTATGAAGCCCCCTTAAATATTTATTTTATTCTATTTTTTTGTAGTTTTTGTTATATCGGCAACAGAAATACATCATTTGTTAAAATTTCAACTGTCTAACTATCACGGTTCATAAGATACAGCCTGGTGACAGACGGACAGACAGGCAGACAGACAGATGGACAGCGGAGCGATATTAATAGGGTCCCGTTTTTACTCTTTGGGTACTGTCTACACCACTTCTTCAGCCGTTAGCCACATCTCACAAACAGCGACAGGCAGTCGTGAACAAAGGGTTTGGTTGCAGCAGTCGTGAGTTCGAACCAATTTCTTTCTCCACTGACACCGTCCCTAGCTTCAAATCTCATTTTCAATTTTGCAATTCATTTTCAATTTTGCAATTCTCATTTTCAATTTCAACATCAATAACTACTTATCTCAATTCAATCATTCCTTCATATTTCATCATAAATCATTAAATCGATCATCATTTTCACACAACTTGGGTTGCATACCGAGTAAAATTTCTACCCACATAAAAAAAAAAAGTGAAAGTCATTAAGTGATATCCCAATATTTCGTGTTGTAATTGCTTGTGCATATAACTAACGTTATATTTTGTACATTCCAGTACGGTTGCCTTGCTCTGCTTGCTTCGCTGCCGTCGCCGCCGCCGGCCGCGCCGGCCCGCTGCATTGAGCGGGGTCCAACCACTGACCTTGCCCGCGACCTTCAACGCACTTTCTTTCATTCCTTCGTGCACTTCTTTCCGCTCTCACTTCATTCTGCCTTTTTAAAATTTAATTGTCGTTCCGTTATTTGCTATATCACAATAATTTACAACATTTTCATTTCGCAGCATTTTTTTTTTTTAATTTTTCATTATGTCTGAGGATCTCAAATTAAAAGAATTAGTAAAAAACGAGGCACTTTCAAAGCTAAGCTAACAATTTTTAAAACTTTCTTATGCACTGTTAGAAAAAATGAATCATTGAACTCAGCTTTAGTATCCCAGTTAAAAGCAAGACATCAAGCCTTTTCTGAACTTTATAATTTGTTTGATGAAGTGCAGACATTAATCGAATACCATGCGGAAATTCCAGATGATCAGTACAAAGAACGGGAGATCTTCGAGACAGACTTCTACGCTTGCCTCGCGGTCAGCGATCAGCTGCTCCACGACAACGCGGACAAACTGGCCGGGTCAGTAACAGCTCAACAAAACGCAGGTGGGATCAAATCAATTAAACTTCCTACGATTAACTTACCACATTTTTCCGGTGAATATCATGATTGGCTAGAATTTAGGGATACATTTGAATCACTTATACACACTAACAATAATATTCAAGACATACAAAAATTTCATTATTTGCGGGCATCGCTGAAAGACAGCGCTTCACTAGTTATAAAATCAATTGAATTGTCTGCAAATAATTATGAAATTGCATGGAACTTACTGTGCGAACGGTGCAATAATAAACGCCAGCTAATAGGCAATCATATAAAAAATTTATTCAATTTAAATACTATACAAAGGGAATCTTCACTGGCGTTAAGACAAATTATGGACAATATACATTAAAAAATTTAAGGTCATTGTCCACTTTAGGGGAACCCACGCAACACTGGGATACCCTTGTTATATATTTAGTATCCAGTAAGCTAGATGCAACCACTTTGAGACATTGGGAGGAATTCAAAGGCTCAATCACACAAATGCCTAAGCTTGAGGATTTAAACTTATTTTTAAGAAATCGCGCTGATTTACTAGAGACTTTAGAAGATAGTAAATTAAAATTAAAGGCGGATCCTCTGGCTCAGACATCAGTGAAATCAAACGCGTCACACCCACCTTAATGCCCTTTGTGTAAAGCACAGCATTTTCTCTTTTCTTGCCCAAACTTTAGACAGCTTTCACCTGAAGCGAGAAAGGAGAAAGTGTCTAAAATGAAATTGTGTATTAATTGTCTTCACCCGGGTCACGAAACAAAATCATGCAGAGGTGGTTCATGTAAGTATTGCTCACAAAAACACAATACTTTAGTACATGTTAAAAAGCCACAGGGCTCCACCACACTAGTCAGTTCCTTACATACATACGTACTATTGTCAACAGCTCTGGTTAGGGTATTCAGCCATGATGGTGTCGGTTGCACAGCACGCGCAATTTTAGACAATGGTAGCACTTCATGTTACATTTCAAAGGCGCTCGTATCCAAAATTAATATACCTACTGAAACCACTTCAGGTTCAGTAAGTGGTATTAATAATATTCAAACAAACATTAATCAGACTTGCAATATGCAAGTACAATCATTACATAATTCATACAAAACAAATGTTAATTGCTTTGTCCTTGATCAAATTTCAAATAACATACCAAATATGTATATTAATTCACAAAGTATCAATATTCCACAGCATATAAAATTAGCTGATCCCGAGTTTAATGTGCCGTCCTCGATAGACCTGTTATTGGGCGCTGAGGTATTTTGGAGCTTGATAGGAACTGGACGCATCCAGTTGGGCAAACACCAGCCCACCCTTCAAGAAACTGAACTCGGGTGGATAGTATCAGGCTGTGTCTCAGATAATGTTCACATAAAAATACTTCATCATGTTTTCTCATTAGTGATGTAGATCACCTATCTCGTTTTTGGGAACTTGATAACATTTCTCCAGAATACAAATTCTCACATGATCATCAAACATGTGAAGACATATTCATAAACACCACAACACGTTGCGACAATGGCAGGTTCGTGGTCAAAATTCCTTTAAAAGAGTCTCCGGAATGTCTTGGTAACTCATACATACAAGCCAAGCGTAGATTTTTTACTCTAGAGAAAAAATTTGCCAGTGCCCCAGTCTATCGAGATCGGTACATTCAATTCATGAATGAATATATTGAGCTGGGTCACATGTCAGAAAAATCAAACACACATGACACACAGTCTAAACAGTTTTTTCTTCCTCATCATGGTGTAGTTCGTGAGTCAAGTTGTACTACCAAACTAAGGGTGGTTTTCGATGGATCAGCTCGCTCCACGACTAAATATTTACTTAACGACATACAATTAGTAGGTCCCGTCGTACAAGATGACCTTGTCGCGATTCTTTTACGATTTAGGCAACAAAAATTTATAATTTCAGCTGACATAGAAAAAATGTTCCGTCAGATTGAAGTAGAAGAGTCGCAAAGGCCACTACAACAGATTCTGTGGAGATCTGATCCTCTAGAACCACTAAAAGTGTACACACTCAGGTAACATACGGAACAGCATCAGCGCCATATCTTGCGACACGGTGTATCAAACAAGTAGGTTTTGAATGCTGTGATAAGGACGTGTCACAAGTGATCTTACATGACCTTTACTGTGATGATCTGCTCTCCGGATCCGATGATGAGTCATGTTTGTATCGCATAGCACAGGGTGTACAAACAGAATTAAATAAGGCGCAATTTCCTTTGCATAAATGGCAAACAAATCACCCTGATTTACTTAAAAACTTAAGTTTCACTCAGTCACTTAACATTACTATGAACTTATGTGCAAATGAACCATCCAAAACATTAGGTATTTATTGGAATATACAGCAAGATACAATAACATATACAATAAACACAGATAAGTTCTCTAATCAAAAAACTACTAAACGAGTTATTTTGTCAATTATTGGGCAAATTTTCGACCCACTAGGCTTCATTAGTCCCTGTGTTTTAGAAGCAAAAATAATAATGCAAAATATTTGGTTACAAAAATTATCATGGGATAGTGTTGTACCCCCAAACATTGAAACACAGTGGAAAAATTTCATTAAGTCACTAATATTCATTAATAATCTTGCTATTCCCAGGCGCGTATTTAGTAAGTCGCCGGAAAATATTCAACTACATATATTCTCTGACGCGTCACAATCCGCCTATGGCTCCTGTGTGTATGTGCGCTCGATGACTGCAGATAAAAAAGTCAATGTGCAACTTTTAGTCGCGAAAGGCAGAGTTGCCCCTCTCAAGACACAAACAATACCTAGATTAGAGCTGTGCGCCGCACTTACAGGTGTTCGAGTTTTCAACAAAGTATTTAAATCGCTTCGTAACTCACATTTAATATCACAATGCTTTTTTTGGAGTGATTCTATGATTGTACTTGCCTGGATAAAAACTAATGCACATAAACTTGATCCATTTGTCAAACACAGAGTGACTGAGATTCAAAACAGCACACAGTCACATACATGGCGCTACGTGCCTACTAAACAAAACCCTGCAGATTTAATTTCTAGACGGTCAACTGCACAACAACTAATTCAATCTAATATTTGTAATGTAAAACAATATGCATTTAGTCACAATTTATAATGTATTTAAACTGGTTTGTGGAGAAAAAATAAACGTTTTTTGATTTGATTTGGTTTTCAGGGCCGTCGTTTCTCAGGAATGATGAAAACAGCTGGCCTACACATTCAGGGCACGACAGCGAATCTGACCTGCCAGAAACGGGGACGGCTCAGCCACAAATTCATTGTTTTTCCACGCAAGTAGAAAATAAGTCATTATTCATATACAAATATTCAAATTTTACAAAATTAACTGAATCACTGCTTTCATTTTAAGATTTATTCTTAATTGCAAAAACAAAATACATCACACTAGCGTTAGCCTAGACATAATGCCATTATCTACTACAGAATGAACACTAGCAAAATTTCAATTAATAAAGATGTCACAGTTAGAAACTTTTCGCAACGAATACAACACACTACAGTCAAAACGTCAGCTATCCAATAATAATAGACTGACAGCTTTAAATCCCTTTATGGATGACAATAGCATAATTCGTGTAGGGGGAAGACTGTCTAATTCGCAATTTCAATATGATAAAAAATTTCCGATGTTACTTGATTCAAATCATCACATATGCAAAATTATATTCTCTACGTATCACATTTCACTTCTGCACGCAGGCCCACAACTTTTACTATCACACATACGCGAAACATACTGGCCTCTAGGTGGTCGTAATCTAGCTAGAAAAACCGTACTTTCATGCACTAAATGTAGACGAATTGCCGGTAACACTGCTGTACCGATAATGGGCAATTTGCCCGAATCACGCACCCATGCAAATTTCCCCTTTGTAAATGTTGGGACTGACTTTTCTGGAGCTATCATGATTAGTAATCGGAAAGGTCGTGGTAGTACGTTAATCAAAGCATATATCTGCGTTTTTGTATGTTTTGCAGTCAAAGCTGTACATTTAGAGCTGGTTAGGTACTGACCTGACCAAGGAGTCTTTCATAGCTGCTTTAAATAGATTTATTGCACGTAGAGGTAAACCTAGTCATATTTATTCAGATAACGGAACTAATTTCGTAGGCGCTTCAAACGTGATTTCAAAGTGGATGAAGGAAAATTCAAACTCAATTGCGAATTACACAGCAGAGCAAGGTATTCAATTTCATTTTTCAAGCCCATATAGCCCTCATCAAGGAGGCCTATGGGAAACGGCTGTAAAGTCTACCAAGCATCATCTCACACGAATATGTATCTATATATGTATTTGTTATAAAATATAGTATCGTTGAGTTAGTATCCCATAACACAAGTCTTGAACTTACTTTGGGGCTAGCTCAATCTGTGTGATTTGTCCGTATATATTTATTTATTTATTTTATTTATTTATATTAGGTTTAGCACATCTCACTTATGAAGAGATGTAGGTACACAGTCCTCGTACAAATAGAAGGCATTCTTAATTCAAGGCCATTGACGCCTATGTCATCAGACCCATCTGATCTCTCTGCCCTCAGCCCCTCTCATTTCCTAATTGGTCGAACTCTAACTGCGCTTTCTCACCCACAGATCACGGACTGCAACACGCTTCAGCTGCCTAGATATCAGCGTATCGAGCAGCTGCGTCAACATTATTGGAAACGATTTTATAAAGAATACATTTCACAGTTGCAAAGGCGGACGAAGTGGCAACAATCCAAGGGAGCTCTGAAGGAAGGCGCCCTGGTCGTGGTGAAAGATGATGGACTGCCGCCGATCCAGTGGCTGCTCGGACGGATCATCAAGCTGTATCCAGGGACGGACGACGTCGCTCGAGTTGCAGAGATCAAAACAAAGAATTGAACAATAAAGCGGGCATTCAACAGAATATGCCCTTTACCCCTAGACTAGAACTTCATCGTGGCCGGCAGGATGTCTACGCCACTTCTTGCGGAGTGCGGGGCGCGGGGGGCCGCCGCCGGGCGTGCCGCGGCCGCACAACCACCAGCAACCATTACCTCTCTTATGGACGCCGCGAACGCGCGCTCTCTGTTTTTATATTTAAATATTTTATTACAGTCCATTTTAAAGTACGAAGTATCTTTTATTAGTAATATTACCTAGTAGAAGACCTAACAGGTACAGAACCTAAAAAACGAGTCTGTCTTCTTGAAAGGCCGGCAACGCTCTTGTTACTCCCCGGGTTTGCAGTTGTTCATGGGCAGCGGTGATCACTTACCATCAGGTGACCCGCTTGCTCGTTTGCTGTCATTAGTCATAAAAAAAATCTATTGGATCTGTCCGTCTGTCACCAGGCTGTATCTCATGAACGTTGCTAGACAGTTGAAATTTTCACAGATGATGAAGAAATATCTGTTGCCCATACAACAAACGTGTATTTTTTGCTTGTTTTTGCTCGATATTGATAACGGCAACAGGTAGACGCTTGAAATATTCACAGAATATTTAGTTATATACTTACTTTAAAAATAAATTATTAAAGGGGGGGGCCCATACAACAGACATGATTTTTATTGCCGTTTTTATAGATAACGGTACGGAACCCTTCGTGCGCGAGTCCGACTCGCACTTGGCCGGTTTTCAACCCTGTTTAACGCACTTATTGTTAGCTTCACTTAAGATTATTTTGGTTTACTTTTGTTTTGCAAATAACTGTTATTATCTATTGCGCAAAATGGGGAGTGCGTTACCCCAGCCGACTAAGTGCTCCTTTTAAGAATTGATAAATGCAAATAATTAGATCATTACTTCGTGTAAATGGCCCCGAAAGTAAATAATTTGACACCCCGCCGTTTCAGAGATGAGGAAAATAAAATTCGGCTGGCGTAACGTTACCCCAGCCGACTTTTTTTGATCCCGTTGGTTTATCTGGATAAAAAGTATGCACAAAGATAGATTGAATTTGCTCTCAAATGTCCCCGATAAAATTAAATTTGAAACCTTAATGGATTTCGAGTTATTTCATTTTCTGCTGCGGTAACGTTTGGTCAATCTCTGTATCTCTGAAACCGTAAGACTGTAACAGACACAGTCATTTACAGAATTTTCATCTATTTATTTTCATCGCTTTCACTCAATGTTCTAAGGAGGGGCATTTATCAATAAAAGAAAAGGATAGCTATATTTGCCTTAGCCATTCAGGGTGAATTAAGTAAAATTCGGAGAATTTAGGGGTGTGGCTAAGACAGGGAGATTGGCAGTGACGGGGGTGGAAGGGATCAGGTAGTCGGGCTTGGGTTGCGTGTACGCATAGTCGTAGCAAAGATTAATTATTAAAGTTTCGTGTACAGATCGATTTTTGAGTTAGTCGGGAGTGTCTCAAAGAAAATTAATTAAAACAACGTATAAAAATTAGAAAATCACACTTAATTTGATAATTACGGGAGACAAGCTTGTTGTTCCGAGTCTTTAAAATAATTTGTATTAAATCTCGCGTTAAATTAATATTAAAATCAAAAATCTGCTGTAAATTTTAAATATATAATTAAGTGATTAGTGAAGTAGGGGCGAATATTCACAAGACTGCGCAGATATCTCCTGGTAAATTTAACATCACGCTACAAAGGTTGTATGAAATTTATATTTTAATATTTTATAAACCTTATTATTCTATTATATTTCTTCATATATTTGCATGACAATTAACATTGTGTGATAATGTCAGAAGGCGAGGTTGTACAGTCTACGTTGAAAAGTGAGATTATGAGTCGCTGCATTATACATATTTGTTTAGGTATTCGTTTCTTGTGAATGTCTTGATGTCTAGCTGGAGATTATGTCAATATAGTAATGGATCTGAAATAATACTAGGTGTTTGATAGGGACGTATTTTCATCAAGCCCTTACTCTGACACTTGCTTTTTGTAAATTTCTTAAATTATCAGAAGCTATTACTAAATTTATTTTATTAGTTAGAGCGTCTGGTGACTTTTGTAGACTCCACCATATCACTATTACTCAATTAATTTAATTATAATTATTTTGCAGTCATAAGACATAGTAGCTACAATTTTCTACTCAAAGCTTAAGGCTTTCGTCTAGATACGGCAGTAGCCGCAGCGAGGGAAGCTAACTGTAGACAGCCGCAGTTCTAGGGAATATTGTCGAAAGAATGAGGTTTTGAGCCTGGAATTGATAGCTGTAATTATAAATCTAGAGCTAGGTGATCTGGAAGAGTCACCGGCGTAGCGTAGGCTTAGGAAAAGTAGGTTAAAGACGTCTGCAGACGAAGTAGGATAGGAAATAGGGTCTAGGGAATCTAGGTTAGAAGGTCGATCAGTCCAGGTCGCAGGACACTTATAGCCAGGTGCACGTGGAACATCAGCACCCTCCAATTCTGTTTTGGAACTGGCTATAGTGTGGGCGGGTTGCTAGGATGGATGGGAGACCCGCATATATCCATTTTTTTATAGGAATTCTACAGGTCTTATGGCCTGCCTCAATATATTTTCTTCTAGATGGAGTATTGGAGAGAAATTGGTTGTTAGGTCTTAGTTTAAGTTGAATATTATATGTATATCTTATTTACCCTGTATAGCTCTATCATATTTCTATTATATGAATATAAACTTGTGGGAAAACCTGTTTCATGCGTGAACGAGAATCGAGACACTCCCGATATGGCAGACGACAGAAATCGCGAGGCAAAATTATCAAACGGGGCATGATGACGGCTACATCACTGAGGCTACGTCATATAACATCACGCAGTATCGGTGTCGGCAGTAATTCAAAGCTAAGTGATAGTTTTAATCCTGCTTTTATTTTTATGCGTACATTCCTTTAATCAAATGTATTTTATGTACTAAACAACTACTTCGTAACTGATTTAAACAAAACACAACGTACGGGTCCTTGTAAGACAAATAGACGATCACATTTTCTAGCCATGACGGCGATTACGCTTGTTTAAATAATGAAAATTAGTTTTCATAAATGTTACATGGGACGAAGGGTTTAGGAAAATTATAGAAGGGTAGGAATGTTACAAGACGCAGAATCATGATTTTTTTTATACGTATAGAACGGAATTTGTTTCAATTTGACACCTAGATATCTTAAATAATAATAATATGGTTTGCGAGTAATAAATATTTTTCTGAAAACCATATTTTCGGTTCTAGTTATTAAACGAGGGAACCCTGAAAATTCAAACTAGTACTAACGGATGCCTCTTATAGAGACACACAAAACATCAAAACTTTCATCAGCCTAATCCAAAGCTTTGGCAAGTTATAATGATATTACTGGTTCCAGAAAGCCAGATTCTGGGCTCTCAATTTAAACGAAGAAAATAATAGTTTCCTTCCACTTGGCTGATTCCATATTTAAACAATAATTAGACACTTTATCCAAAAACATACATACAAATTTTCAGCTTGATATACTTTAGTATATAAAAAAATAATACTTAAAAACTAAACCTAGATATTTTTTTCCGATTACCCGACCAAGTTCAGATGTGTATCTAAAAGCGGCCGCACGATACACAATGTATACCTTCTAAAATCTGCACAATAATAATAAGTGGTTGGGTACATTCGGGTAGAAAAATTGTTAGGATTAATTCTAATATTATAAAGACTCGAATTAAATAAATGAAACCTTAGAGTGGGTGACTTACAGATTTTCTCTTTCAGCAATACTATTACTTAAATGGCAATGTCTACATACTAAGAATGTTAATAAAATAATTTTATGCTTTTTTTGTTTGAATGATTTTAAGGCAGTCCTCTTAAATAGAGGTCTGCCGTCTGCACAATAGTTCAATCCCACTGTCACCGTCGTTGGTACTCAAAAACCAACGCAAACAAGGTTATATTTTATAATGTAAGACTATCAAGAGATAAATAAAAAAAAATCTTGAGTGTTATTTATTTTTGCTGCTCTCGCGTAGAAAGTTACAGTTACAAATTGGGAGTAAAATGTGTATCCATCAACTAGGAAAACGCGTCGTTATTAGCTAAACAAACGAACTAGAAGTCGGTACCTATTTTTTTTTCTATACTATGTACTGCTTGTTTTATTCTGCATTGCTTTATGCGAAGATGTAGGGGACGGCTTACAAAGATTTGCTCGGAATTAAAAGTAGTTACCACAGCAGAGTATCAATACTTTTTTGTGTTCTTCCAAGAAAATTTTAAAATATATATATATTTGTTATTATGCGCGAGCAAAACTAGGGACTTTCGCTGCCCGGTCGCGCACATTAGCCAATGAAATTGCAGTTCCGAACAAGTGCAGTTGTATTTTTTTCTAATTCTATCTAACAAAGCAAGTTTTACATACTCGTATTTCCTATATTACCTGTCTTTGGTCTTGCAATAATAGACTTGGTCAATCCCGTTAGGAATCAATACATGATAAATTATAAGTACCTATGGAGGAAATAAGTAATTCCATTTTTTTACTAAAAAAAAATCCACTCGCATGTACCATCCAATTTAGAAAACAATGCCATCGAATATGGAAGTATATCTAGTAGTATGCCGCAGCCGCTTTCAGATGCACATCGGAACTTGGCCGGGTAATCGGAAAAAATTATCTAGGTTTAGTTTTTAATTATTATTTCTCATATACGAAAGTATATCAAGCTGAAAATTTGTATGTATGTTTTTGGATAAAGTGTCTAATTATTGTTTAAATATGGAATCAGCCAGGTAAAAGGAAACTATTATTTTCCTCGTTTAAATTGAGGGCCCAGAATCAGGCTTTCTGGAACCAGTAATATCATTATAACTTGTCAATGCTTTGGATTAGGCTGATGTTTTGTGTGTCTCTATAAGAGGCATCTGTTAGTCCTAGTTTGAATTTTCAGGGATCCCTCGTTTAATAACTAGAACCGAAAATATGGTTTTCAGAAAAATATTTATTACTCGCAAACCATATTATTAATATTTAAGATATCTAGGTGTCAAATTGAGACAAATTCCGTTCTATACGTATAAAAAAAAACATGATGCTGCGTCTTACGGTTTCAGAGATACAGAGATTGACCAAACGTTACCGCAGCAGAAAATGAAATTACTCGAAATCCATAAAGGTGTCAAATTTAATTTTATCGGGGACATTTGAGAGCAAGTTTAATCTATCTTTGTGCATGCTTTTTATCCAGATAAACCGACGGGATCAAAAAAAGTCGGCTGGGGTAACGTTACGCCAGCCGAATTTTATTTTCCTCATTATCTCTGAAAGGGCGGGGTGTCAAATTATTTACTTTCGGGGACATTTACACGAAGTAATGATCTAATTATTTGCATTTATCAATTCTTAAAAGGAGTACTTAGTCGGCTGGGGTAACGCACTCCAAAATGGGTTAAATGATGGTGCTATAGAGAACGAAATTTCCCGGAAGTAGGTAGTACAGTTCGGTGATACTACTTAGCAGGAAAGGATTTCTTTACAGGAGCAAACTGCAAACTGAGATGGGAGATAAATAGCTAATTCATTAGGTACCTACTTAATAAAAAAAAACTGTACCGTGTGAATATGAAATGAAAGGGCTTATTGCGAAAATCTCAAATATATATTTTTTTATAATTTTAGAATACTCATACAGTTTTAAAGTTATAAAACAAGACGAAAATTGACTACTTTCGCTACATTATACAAGAAACTATGCGTAATACATTTTTACTTTTAGATTTAAAAAAAACTATGTGAAATTTTTATTTTAATTAAAGGGCGTACAATTAAAGAAAATTACATTTATCGTGACGTCAGTTTGCAAAAAAGTGTAACAATCTGTGACGTCACACGGAACTTTAACGGACTACAATTTTTGACGTGAAACGTCTTTAAAATTGGTAGTAGGCATAGAAGTATGAAGTGCAATTTTTTTTAAATCTATGGTAGTAGGTATACACGGGGTACCATGTTGTCAGAAAACCGGACCGTAACGAATCTGTCTATATCGTCTGACATTAACAACTACATAACTATTCATCGTAGAAACCTCAGAACAATAACAGAAACATGATTTTTGTGACATTATTTAGCGTAGGTATATAGTCAGCTCGCCGCTAATACCTTGAGTTTGCATCGCGGCACTTGGTTTTCTCTCAATCTTTACGGAAAAAGCGACTCGCTGATATAGACGTTTCACGTTAAAACCAACGGCCGTGGGAACCGACACAGCCCCAGCCGATTTCTTGATTGATAAAAATGATGGAATGGGAAAAATATCCCGTTGAATGGGATAAAGATCCCGTTGTGTAGCAGTGTTACACATTTCAACTATCCTTTTCCCAATAAGTAACACGGTTACTCATTGGCTCTCTGTATTCTCGTTCAGTAACAGTTATTAAGATATAAGTTAATTGTACAAGAATATGTAACGAATCCGCATAGAACTTTAATGAAATAACATTAATATTTGTAAAAAACTTTAAATGTGTAAACAGATTTTAAGCAATTTTACATGACCTATAACTTCGAATGCCTCATTTTTTGTACCATTTTCCATAGCTGTTTCTGAACGGGAACACAGATTGCCAATGATTATCAGTATTACTCATTGGGAAAATATAGCTGCAATGCGTAACACTGCTACACAACGGGTTTTTTTCCCATTAAGTAGCAGTGTTACCTACTCGTCGTGGTATGACTCAATGGGAACAAACCGATTAGTCCCTTGACTCCCTTCGCATCAATGTGTGCAATAGTAAGCATCGATACTTAGGTATTTTAGGGTATTTTCTAAATATTTCATATAAAAAAAAACCGTCTACAATTAAGCTACTAAACAGATTGCGATGAAATTTGAATGGGACAAACATGAAAGCATACCTTTTCAAACAAAAATTAAATAAAATCGGTTCATTGAAGACAGAGCTCTGAGGTACCAAACATAAAAAAATATAGCCGAATTGATAACCTCCTCCTTTTTGAAGTCGGATAAACAGGTACAAGGCGAATGATCCTACTTTCTCGTGTAGGTAGTGTGCAGGTTTTTTTTTATAAACTCCGCCAGTGGGCTCGCGTCCTAACCAAATCTTTGAAGAGATATGCTGTAACGATTATTGATTAGACTCATTGAACTCTTATTTTGTTAGTATAGTAGATAGGTATTAAATTATTTTCAAAAACAGCACTGATGGTCTATATCTACTTATTTATTAAGGTCCATTTAAATAAGCTCAAATATTTTAAGGGCAGGCTCCCATAAGCCAGAAAAATGCTTCAGAAGCAGAATAAAAAAAAAAAACACCGTGTACGAATACAAAAAAAGCACTTTCTCGGAGGCGAACATTTTACTATTACTACTACCTACTACAGTTAGGTAGTCACTGACGTCAACAATCAAAACAGCTGATTTATCGATTTTAATACCAAAAAATATTTTGAATAAAAAAGCTAAAACGAAAACTAGCGTGACGAATTTGCTACTAAAGCATTTCTTTGTCAGTCCTTAAGATATTTAAATAGACCTTAAATCTCCGCTATAGGGCCGCGCTACACTGGTTTGGCATGGGATGGCATCTGAAGCGACGCGTCATTACAAAACAAGCTATTATAACCTTTATGCCTAGTGGTATATAAAATGACGCGTTGCTTCCTATGCCATCCCATGCCAATCCAGTGTAGCGCGGCCTTAAATCTCTCCTATATTATCGGTTAACATTATTGATATACGCACAAACTAGGAACAAAAGCAACACCGAATAAGATCTAAAGATGCGAATTCCGCATTAAATACAGCACTCCAGATGCTTTATACATTACATAAGAGGAAATAGTTGGGCCGTGTTTTCATACAAGCGTAGTCCTCTGATCCCTCACCGGATAGAACCTACTAGTAAAGAAATGATTTGAAGGTGATGGGAAGGAAGGAAATGATGAGAAGGATATAATTATTACCATGTCCGTACGTAATTGAATTATTAAAGAGATATGGACCTTCAAAATCTTGAAAACTTGGTAAGAATTTTCATTGTGTTCAAACATCAAGAAAAAAAGACGCGATTATATTAGAAAAAAAAACAGAATCACAGCCATAGTGTATATTACATTTTTAATGAAAGTAGAAATTAAATCGGTTAAGTTTTGGAGAAGAAATCAGGGGACTACGAGGCATTAATTTTGTGGAATTTTTATAGGTATTTTCGGTCCGAGCTGCAGTTGTATCTATCGCATCTGCGGAGGCTGTTTAGGGCGCGATAGTAATAGATTTTACAAAACCTATTTTTCAATTCTCTCTAGCTTAGTGTTTCCCCTTGATTTTAGGTACTAGTACGATTAACATTTAAGTAAAACCAGTAGTATATACAGGTAGGTATACTTCTTTCGTTTCGAATAATTTCAGGCTGATGTCAGAGTGCCGCCGTTGAACAGTGCGTTTTAACAGCGCGCGCTTGACCGGCGTGCACTGTGAAACGAGTTTTGGTATCACGAATTTCGTTGTAACGTACAGCTGTGTGTAGTCGTCATCATTGGGACAAATATAATTACTGGATGAGGTGTTTATTTTCAATGGAAAAGAGTAAATCAGCGACGTTTTATGACGTCACTGTTGCACTCTGAAAATTGATTTTTGAGCGCGTGCTTTAGGAACGCGGGCCGACGGTGAGCGTCTCACGAACGGCGCGTTTGAGCTGCGTGACTATGAAACGCAACTACTATCTAGTGTAAAAGAAAGCGCGCGCGTGAGCGATTTTTGTATGGAAAAATCGCTCGAAGACAAGTGTCATACTTTCAAAAATAGTACCCCTGGTCAAACGCGTGACCCTGAGATCAGCCTTTGTTAGACGGTGTTAAATTATCCTGGCGCCTGACTGACGTCCTCTGAACTCCGCGGGGTACTTCCAGCAGGGAAAAGGGGGATACATTTTCGACCATCCCAGCGCCACGTCACTTGCACTCCCGGGTTAAGACTGACCGGGTAACGCTCATATGCCCTTACTGCAGTAGGTGCGTGGCAGTTTATTACGGACACGACTCTGAAAGAGTTTTGGCAGAGCCAATCTACCGGCAAAATTCATTTTTTGCTAGTAGCATGAATGGGCTGGCTCGTCCACTTTGAGTAGATGCTTTAGAATAGAATAGAATAGAATATACTTTATTGCACCAATTTAGAAATACAATAATAAATAAAAGAAGAAAACAAAGTTGGTACAAAGGCGGACTTATCGCTTAAGCGATCTCTTCCAGTCAACCTTAGGGTAGATGGATACAGTACATGTAGCAGGCGTTGGCGCAGAATAAATGAACATAAAAACAAATGGTGGAATTCATAGATAAAAATATGGATTTATACAATAGATAAATATAATAAATACATACATACAATACATACATACATATTTTAACAGCTAGGAAATTTAAGAAAGAGAGGACAGATAGTAAGACTTAACGAGATGTTTGAAAGTGGTGATAGATTGAGCTTTTCGAATATCCAGGGGGAGGGCATTCCATAAATAAACCGCTTGGACAGAAAAGGATTTGGAAAAATATTTGGAATTGTGAGAAGGAGTTCTTAGCCTGAGGAAAAAAGTACTACGCAAACCGCGACTCTTAACATCACTGAAAAAACTAAAACGATCCTTTAAATAAGGAGGAGAATAAGGATTAAATAATATTGAATAGAGAAGAGTCACAATGTGCATGTTGCGACGAAGCCGAATAGGGAGCCACTTGAGTTGAGAACGGAAAGTAGATACATGATCAAATTTACGAAGTCCATAAATAAATCTTATGGATAGATTCTGGAGACGCTCAAGTTTGTTCAATTGCTCTTCAGTGATGTCGAGGTAACACGTATCAGCGTAGTCAAGTAAAGGAAGAAGAAGGGATTGTGCGAGCGCAATTTTAGTGTCAGTAGGCAAGAAGTTACGTAACCGTCTAAGTGAACCAATAGCAGCAAATCTTTTTCTGCTGATCTCTTTGATATGCTGTGACCACGTGAAGGTCTTATCAAAGACCAATCCCAAATTTTTCACAGAATCACTAAAGGGGATTGACTTATTGTTAAAAGTTAGTGATGGCAATGTATTCCAATCAATACGGGAGATATAATATGGGTTACCAATGATTATTGCTTGTGATTTATATGGATTAATAGTAATACCAAAAGAATTGCTCCACTGGGATAAACGCGTTAAATCATCGTTTACAGTAGCTATTGCATTAGGTAACTCAGACAATGAAGTATGAAAATAAATTTGTAGATCATCTGCATACAAGTGGTAAGAAGACTGAAGATTATCTGATACTATTAATAAATAACGCGAATAGTAGAGGAGATAGTACACCACCTTGTGGAACCCCAGCAGAGGTGTGACACCAAGAGGACATATTATCCTCAATGCGCATACATTGTTGACGGCCGCTGAGATAAGAAGAAAACCAATTAATGGCAGATGGAGATACGTTGAGAGTGCTCATTAGACCTATGAGAACGTCATGATCAACGGTATTGAATGCATTGGTGAAATCTAATAAAGTGAGGATAGTCAACTGCGAATTGTCCATAGTGTCCATTTTGTGATCTTACTAAAGCATTCGACTGTGTAGACCATGAAAAGCTATTAAATAAATTATTATGGGGTGAAAAATGAATCTTTGAGGCTAATTAAATCATACTTGGTAAATAGAATACAAAAAGTTAGTTTTAATGGAGTTAAATCAAGTGGGATGTCTGTCAAAATGGGAGTTCCTCAGGGATCTATCTTGGGGCCCTTATTATTTCTCATTTATATTAATGATTTGCCATTCTACGCCTGTGCCTGTAAAGCTGTGTTATTTGCTGATGACACATCACTTGTTTTTCAAGTTGATAGACAGAAGACAAATTTTGACGATGTAAATGACACTCTCGCTCAGGTATTAGATTGGTTTACAACTAATAATCTCCTGCTAAATGCTAAAAAAACTAAATGTGTCAAATTTTGTACCCCTAATGTTAGGCATGTGCCCACAAAAATAGTTGTTAATGATGAAGTGGTAGAATTTGTTGACTCGACAAAATTTCTAGGAATAACTCTCGACTCAAAGTTACAATGGGGTCCACATATTACAGCTCTTGCTGGTAGACTAAGCTCCGCGGCATACGCCGTTTGGCGAATAAGACAACTGACAGATGTCGAAACAGCACGTCTTGTTTACTTTAGCTATTTCCATAGTATAATGTCTTACGGGATATTGCTTTGGGGAAATGGTGCAAACGTCAACAGCATTTTCGTTCTGCAAAAGCGTGCTATTCGATCAATTTATAAACTAGGGGCTAGGGATTCTCTTCGAGAGTTATTTAAGGAAACTGGAATTTTAACGGTTGCGTCACAATACATTCTTGCTAATATACTGCACGTACATCAAAATATTCACAAATATGTTAAGAATTGTCATGTTCATACATACAATACTAGAAACAAAAATAAACTAGTTAATGAAGCTTTTAGACTACAGAAAACTATGAATACATTCTTAGGGCTTAGTATTCGTTTGTATAATAAAATTCCTGACAATATTACAGCTTTGCCATTTCCGAAGTTTAAAGACGTTACAAAAAATATATTATTGAAAAGAGCTTATTATGGCATTAATGATTATTTCGTTAATAAGAATGCTTGGAGTCGAGACCTCGAGTGATATGCAGGACTTCTCTAAACGCTTTTATTTTAATTTTACTTATAATTGTTTTCTTTTTTTTGTTGCTGCTATTTTATTTTGTATAATTGTCTAAAATAAACTCTCAATTGTAAAACATGTATATGTTTGCGGTCAACGAGTGTCGACAATTAGTTTTCGAGTTTTGTGCTTGAGATCGAGTAAGTCATGCTCACTAAAATGTTCAAACTGGTGGCGGCGTTGTGTGTCGGGTCGTCGAGTTCCCTCTAATATGGTTGAGCTCAGCGATGGCTGATCCATGCGTCAACTCGTGAACGGGTGCTGCCAGGGGGGACAGGTCTGCTCGGCCTCTTTGACACTTTTATCATATCTGTTGTTGTTGCACGCTCGATCGCTAACATAACGTGTTCCACAAAAATATGTTAATTAAAATTGTATTTAACATGACATCAAAAAAAAAGAAAAGAAAAATATTAAATATCATACAAAGCCCTTCAGGCAAGTAGGCGACCAATACTGTTGAAGAGTTTCTTTCGGCGTCTTCTTCTCTGCAGTGGTCAGTTCCGAAACGCTAGTAGTTTGTAGCTTTTAAACAATAATTAATAATTTGAATATAATATAATAAGTATTATTTAATTTTAAATGTGAATTGACGTGAAAAAGTGCCTGAAAAGGCCTATTTTCTGAATAAATCTTTGAATAGTCAGACGAATATCATCAGTTATAGTGACTAGGGCAGACGTCGTACTGTGTCCAGCCCGAAATCCAGATTGATAAAGATTAAGGACATTGTTATTTCGAAGGAATGAATTTAATTGTGCGTGAACTAAACGTTCAAGGATTTTAGATAAGAACGGGAGGATGGAGATGGGACGAAAGTCAGAGAAGGAAGAAGGATTATGTTTTTTTGGCAGAGGTGTAATAAAGGCATTTTTCCAGAGAGAAGGAAAAATGCCGGATATCAAGTTGTTAAAAATTTGGGTCATAATGGGAAGGATAATATCAAGGATAGGAAGGATCATTTTACGACTAATATCGTCAGCCCCCACTGCATTCGAAGTCATATCTTTAAGACACTTCTCAACATCACATTCCGCAATTGGGTCAAACTTAAAAGAAGAGTAGTCGGGAGGAGAGAGAAAAGAAAGGTGGTTTAATATAGAAGTTTTATCATTGCCACCAAATCCGCTGGAAGTGGAAAAATGCCTATTAAGGCCATTAATATCAAGATTCTTGGAGACATTATGATTATTCTTTCCTACTCCCAGTGACTTTAAAAATTTCCAAACTTTACTCGGATCACCGTTTTCGACGGATTTATGAATATGGCGGCGTTGAAGGCTCAACGCCGCCATATTCATAATAAGCTCGAAACATCTGCAACAAGAAGTGTAGGGAGGCCCCTACACTTCTTGTTGCAGATGTTTCGAGCTTCAATATACTTGGCGCGAAATCGGTCAGGGTCAGATTTAAACTTTGATTTAACGCTATGTTTCTTGGCAATACAGGCTTTGATTTCCTCAGTTAGCCAAGGAGCAGGTAAATGTTTGACCCTAACAGGCCGTATTGGAGCATGTATATCATAAAGCTTGACAATTATAGAGTTGAATCTATTCACTTGGTCGTCGATCGAATCCGAATCAAAAACTGTTGCCCAGTTACACTTAAAGGCATCTTTACGTAGAGAATCACAATTCATGGCACTAAAATTGCGCTGCATGAGGATTTTGGGCTTGAACTTAGGAGGGCGAATTTTGAATGAGAGATAAAGCAGGTCATGGTAGGAGAATATGTCGGCATTGCATTGCCCATGTTTAGCAATAAGGTCAGGAGAAGATACTAATATAAGATCAAGTAGCGAAAGTTTACAACCTGGAAAGTGATGAGTAGGCTGTAGAGGTAAAATTGATATATTACAGGATTCAGTAATAGATTTTAGGGAATTAGCTCGGTTGTCACCTTTTAATAAACACGTGTTGAAATCTCCCATGATTATTGTATGTTTATAAGCAGGTACGATATCTTCCAGCAGAGTCTCAAGTGTCGAAAAATAATTAATATTAGAGGAGGAACTGTAAAAGACTCCAAGAAGAATTGGAATATGGGAGAGTGTGACTTCAATAAGTAGATACTCGGCTTCAAGAGAAGAGTCGGTAATTTGAGAAACATTAATAATGTTGAAAGGTATGTGATGACGGAGATAAATGGCAACGCCGCCACCGCCTTTATCAGGACGGTCATTGCGAATGAGTTGGAAGCCAGGTAACGAGTAAGAAGTAGAAGGAATTGAAGGATTTAACCAAGATTCGGAAACGAGAATAGCATGTACGTATTTACTATCAAAAGCCATAAGAAGATCAGCATAATGATGAGGAATGCTTTGAGCATTAATATGAACTACATTAAAATTTTTTGCTACATCCGAGAAGCAATTGTCCACAGTCTCGTTAAGTGGAACAGGTATAGAGTAATAACTATCATCATTGGAAGAAACTGAAAGAAAGCTGTCATTTATAATACTACTATTCATATTGATAATTATAAATAAATAACATATAAATTAATAATCAATAAATAAAATATTAATTTAGTACCTTAAAATTATAAAACAGAACACCAAGTACCTAAATCATCTACCCGCCAGCAGAAGGGCCAGAGAACAAAACATCATCAACATTAAAGAAAAATAAACTAAACGAATCATAAATTAAAACGAATTACATGGCTTCATGATACTTACTGAAGCCAGTATCTAGCAAAAGGAAAAAAAAAAACAAAAGTGACATTCAACTGTCAACGTCATTGCAAACGAGCAATGACAGCAGACATCAAAACAGAATTTACAACAAGACCGGACGGCATGAGTTTGATTCCATGGAAGATGGGCCGGGTGCTGGTATGGGATGCAACCTGTTCAGACACGCTGGCCCCCTCCCATCTACATGGAACCAACAACAGAGCTGGTGCGGCTTGTGAAGCGGCTGAAAAAGCTAAAGCTTGCAAATACAGTGGTCTAGGCTCCGAATATGTTTTTGTCCGATTTGGTGTCGAAACCCTTGGTCCGTGGGGTCCTAGCGCTATAAGGCTTTTTAAGGAAATAGCAAAAGGTTAGTCGACATCACAGGAGACCTAAGAGCTGGCAGTTACCTCGGACAAAGAATTAGTCTAGCTATTCAAAGGGGGAACGCTGCCAGTATCTTCGGAACCTTGCCTAAAGGGACTCCTCTTAATAATTTATTTTAGTTATTATATTATATATTTTAAGGTTTTTAGTTTTAGTTTCATTGCACAAGTATATATATATATATATATATATATATATAATTTTATTTCTGTATGTTTATTGTTATTATTAGAATGTATATCAAAATTATATGTTAAGTTTCCTGTTGTAAGATGTAGGTTATTATTTATGTTGAGGAATTATAAGTTTGGTCATTACATTAAATAACAATAAAAATTTACAAATAAGAAAAGGTGGAATTAAAATTATTAGTTTAAAAATAAGAAGGTGGATCTTCCAATGGCAGATTATTCATTACCTACTTACTTATAGCGGCCTGGTAGCGCTACTTTACGTTAAGTTAGTTAAGATGTCTGCTGTCATCTGTCACTTGAACAACATCGTATTTCGACACTCTGTCTACAAAAATTAAGAAACCTGATAAAAAGTGCTCAAGTGCAGTAGTTTTTGTGTTATGTTTGGAGATAAACTATAAATTTACCATTTGAAATAAAAGGAACTGTGAAACTGTGACTAAATCAAGTGAAAATAGTGCTCAAAAATACCATTGACGTTTGTTTTTTCGCTTTTAATAAACTACCCACATAAAACATAAGATTTAAATCTGTCAAAACACTAGACCGGAAGTGTGAGCATAGACAAACTGGGTTGCCAGTGCCTTGAATAAACTACCAATTCAGTAGAGAATATATAAATAATGGCACAGTGTTTCAAGTGTAATTCGCGCATCGATAACAAATCCCCAAAAATCAATTGCAAAGGTTGTAAACGTGTAATATGTGCAACATGTAGTGGATTGTCTGCAACTGAAATTTCAATCATTCAATCGCCCAAATTGTCCTATTTATGTGATGACTGTGAGGAGGGCCTTGGACAGGTTCCTGACCTACGCAGACAGGTTACACTTCTCCAACAGCAGGTCCAAGATTTACAGGCAAATCAAACAAATATAGTAAATTTAGACTCCGTTATAAATGAAATTGAGGACAGGAAGAGCCGTAGCCGCAATCTTATTGTGTATGGAATACCTGAATCCAAGTCTGACTTGCCAGAAGACAGGAAATCCCATGACAAGGACAAAGTCTCCAATTCACTAGCTTCATTGCCAATTGCCAGTCCTGAACTAGTAACTATCTTCCGTCTGAGTAAACCAGTACCCAATGCTGCCAAGCCCCGCCCCTTAAAAGTAGTACTTCCCAACAAACAATGCGTTATCCTTTGACCTTAACATCTTTTGGTAGCTTACCTTTATTCTTGAGTACGTTCAAGAATAAAGGTAAGCTACCAAAAGATGTTAAGGTCAAGGCAGACATGACACCATACCAAAGAGAGCAACTCAGGAAACTACGAGAAGAGTTGGCTACTAGAACAGAAAAAGGTGAGCCCAATTTGACTATAAAATATATTAATAGGATACCCAAAATTGTAACAAACTCAAAAACTAGAACATCAAAATGTTACAGAACTTGGAATACTATACACGAACTTGGCTTCCCTAATGGCAAAATTCGATTTGTTCCTCATTGAAGTGAACAAATACAAACCAGCTTTTATCTTGATAACAGAAACCCACTTACAACCTAAAATTAATGATAGTCTTGTGAATATACCTGGATACACACTTTTTCGTCTAGACAGGACAAACAGAGAAGGTGGAGGGGTGGTCATATATGTCGCCCATGATGTCAAAAATGTTCCTATCAAAACAAAAGTAAATACATTATACCATAACTCATTGGTAGAAGCATTATGGTTAGATATACAGTATGGACATCTTGATCTACTCATGGCCTGCGTCTATCGCCCTTCTTCGCGGAAATATAAAAACACTGATGAGATATTATTTAATACTATAGAAAAGGCAGCATCTGAACGAACTGTTCTTGTAATTGGTGACTTCAATTTACCCCAGTTAACATGGCCTCTTGTAATTAACAACAATTTGGACAAACTTCATGAAAGTTTTGTAAAAATGTATTCAAACAGCAATCTTTCCCAACTTGTTACACAAATTACTAGAATACGCAATAATCAAGAGTCACTGTTGGACTTTATTTTGAGCAATGACAAAAACCTTATTACCAATATACAATATTTTCCACCTGTTGGAAAAAGCGATCACCTTGTATTGTTATCTTATATACAGATCATCAATTATGACAAAAACGTCGGAATACCTTATACTTCTCTTGATTACCATAAAGCTGACTATGACAAGATTAATAAGTACCTACAAGAAAACATGACTATAAATAACAAAGATAATATTAATAAAAATTGGCTTTCCTTCAAAGACCAGATACAGAAATCAACAGAAAAATATGTTAAAGCTAAGTCTAATAGAATCAATAGGAGACAAAAACCCTGGATTAATAAAGAAATTCTAGACCTAACCAAAAAAAAAAAGGATCTATGGCACATATACAAAATTAATAAAACAGATTCTTCATACCGTGATTACAGAGAATTGAATCATAGGATAATAAGACTAGCAAAAAATAGAAGAGCTTACTTCGAAACCAATATTATAGAGAGCGGACCTAAAGCATTTTATGGACATATTAGAAAGCAACTCAATTCTAAGGTAAGTGTACCTAATATTCTGAAAGGGAAGTCTCAAGAATTGGTTGATGACCCGCAAACAATTGCCGAGCTCTTTGCTGAACAATTTGAAAGTAGTTTTATAACAGAACCTGATGGACCAATGCCTCTCATTACGATGCCAAGAGTAGAAAGCTGTTTAGAAGATGTTAAGTTTACTGCCGATGCCGTTTTTGATGCTCTTCAAAAGTTTGATGATAACACGTCTACTGGTCCAGATGGAATACCTTCCATCTTGCTTAAGCAATGCTCATTAACCTTGGCAGAGATCATAGCCGCAATGATGAACAAATCTATGGAAGAAGGACGTCTACCAGTCGACTGGAAAGTCGCGACAGTAGTACCGATCTACAAGAAGGGCGACAAACTGGCCCCTGTGAATTTCAGGCCTATAAGCGTCACAAGTATCTTATGTCGGGCAATGGAAAAGATTACAGCTGTTAAACTTAGGGAATTCTTATTCAACCAAGGTATCATTTCAAATGAACAACATGGATTTGTCCCAAGACGGTCAATATCCACCAATTTATTACAATGTGTAAACGAATGGATTAAAAACCACGATAATGGACAACCTACCGATGTAATCCATCTAGACTATGAAAAGGCTTTTGACCGCGTACCGATAAAAAGACTGATATGCAAGTTGGAGCATCTTGGTATACGTGGAAAACTATTAGCGTGGATTAGAGACTTCCTTACAGGCAGATCCTTCCGTGTACGGGTGGGAAATACCTTTTCAAGCCCACGACCAGTTCTTAGCGGTGTCCCGCAGGGTTCCGTTCTCGGACCCTTGCTCTTTATCCTATACCTAGCTGATCTAAAACAGGCGTTGCAAGTACCTTTCTCATTGTTTGCAGATGATACAAAACTTTTTGGTAACCCTAACACTCAGTTCCAAGAAATCCAGAAAGGACTTGATAATATACAAAAGTGGACTAGTGACTGGCTATTAACACTCAACATAGACAAATGCACCGTTCTACATATAGGGAATAAAAATCCTCGTAAAACATACTCTCTTGGCAATCGACAATTGACCCCTGTAGAATCACAAAAAGACCTTGGTATAACAATCACTACCGATTTAAAATGGGAAACTCATATAATCAGTATGGTAAAGAAAGCAAATTCTATACTATATCTTACTAGAAAATCTTTCATGAGTCTAACACCAAAAACCTTTGTCAAACTTTATAAGACATATATAAGACCGCTGTTGGAGTTCGCCTATGTAATCTGGGATCCATACTTCAAGAAAGACAAAATGCTTATTGAAAATGTACAACGAAGAGCTACAAAACAGGTTAAATCTTTGCGAAATATGCCCTACGAACAAAGGATGAAGGAACTGAACCTTACCTCACTAGAATGTCGAAGACAAAGAGGCAACCTGATCGAGACCTACAAAATTCTAACAGGATATTATGATGTACCAAATCTACAAGACCTATTCCAATTATCTGACAATAAACGATTGAGAGGACATCAGCTGAAATTGTGTCGTATGAGAGATAAAAGGAAACCATTTCAAAATTTTCTCCCCAATCGAGTAGTCACAGACTGGAATAGCCTACCAGAGTATGTTGTTACTGCACCTTCAGTAAACAGCTTCAAGAATAGACTGGATAAAGTCAAAATCTCCAGACATCAAGACGCACACGCATCAGCTTAATAAGCTGCTAGTGTGTTCAACAATAATAATAATAATAATAATGAACAATTTATAAAAACAAAACATAAGCCATCATTGCGATGACTAGCTAAATGGGACATTATTTCTTGGTGGTAGCTCCCCGTTTCGGTCGCGCCGCTGCCACTGCGCCTATCGCTGCCGCTGAAGTCTTTGGTACCACAACAGAAGAAGCACCTATATTCGGCGAAGATGCTGCCACCAGATCTGTTGCTTGCAAACCTTCCGCAGAGTCTGACGACCCAAGAAGTCTGTTCACCTCTTCGATGGTGTACACTCGGTGCCTTCTACCGTCGTGGGCGATAATGATAACGCAGCCATCCTGTGTCCAACACTTACTTACACCAAAGTGTTGACGTGCAGCCATAAAAGCTTGGTGCCTTGATTTGGTCAGAAACTCTGACAAGGTTAGGCCAGATCCCTTAAGGCACGTCTTAGCCTGCCAAAACTTGTCCTTTAAGGAGATATTAACAAACTCAATCAGAATTGGCCTAGGCTTCTTACCATCAGTATTGCGGCCCATACGATGACAGCGGGCAATATAATTATCTGAGAAATTAACAATCTTCAGCTTATCCACTGCCATCTGGACTACAGCTGCAGCCGGATCTTTCTTTGTGTCTTCAGCCAAACCGTGCAGAAGCAGGATATTGCGCCGGGTGTGCATTTCAAAGTGCTCGGATTGCTTCAGGAGCAGTGCAACTTCATCCTGGAGTGACTTGATAGCTGACATTATAAACTTCCGGAATGCATTGAAGTCAGCTGAAAGTGAAGTGACTGACGGTGTTGGGCTGGCTTGTTGAAGTGTGTTTTCAAAGTCCGCCATTTTGGTGTTGAATAAAGCCATCATGTCAACAATTGATTTTTGGACAGATTCCATAGTGTACTGTTGTTTAAGAGAAGAGATTTAACTGCTGGCAGGTAGATTATGTTATTTAGTTTTATTATTCATAAGAATAACTACCAAGATTAAACTTTAACTTGTTTAAAATAAAATAAATTCAGAGGAGTTATAAAATACGACTTTTTGTTTTGCTGCTACCCGCCAAAAAAAAGCTACCCGCTTATATGCTTTGTTCGGTGAGTGAGGGAGCCGGAGGTCCGTCCTTCTTTCCTACCCCCAACTCCTTAAAAGGCCTGCAACGCTCTTGTCACACCCTGGCTTTGCAGTTGTCCATGGGCAGCGCAGACCGCTTACATCAGGTGACTTGCTTGCTCGTTTGCCGTCTTATCCTAAAAAATCATCTGCTGTTTCCTTTACCCTTGTCACCATCGTACAAATAGCTCTTAACAGAACGCAGTACAGCTAATCTGAGAATATTTGGATACATTCTTGCTATTACATGCAGACGGAATAAGTTTCTTAGTATAATTCATACATTGATTCTACACTTTCACTGCTAAAAACGAACGAAGACGCCATGAAAGAACGAAAGCACGCGTTTTCATACACCAAAGCAGTAGCATTAATATCTCTTGTAGCCTCTGACAGTAAGTGTTAAATGTATTATAGTGTTCGGTAAAGGTCATCATTCATCCACGCTGGCAGCAGCATAGTAAGGGCAACATGGCCAGAAATAAATGTAATAAAAAAAAACAAATGAACAAAAAATTATATTTAATCTTCACGATAACAGTCTATTCGGCTCAGAGTTATTCTGACTCTGAAAGCTTGCGGCCATAGTCAGAACACGCTAGCGATGCTATTGGGGCGTTTAGCGTGACTACTGTCGATCAGTTCTACTATTTTTGAAAGGGACGCTCGTCTTGCGAAATCACCTGTTCGAAAATAGTACCCCAGCACGCACCGCCAACATAAAGGGCGATTCCACACTGAATCTGAGCCGAAGCACACCCGAAGCCGAAGGCTGATTCCAGATAGACGCCGGCAAGACTCGCCGTTGACCAGCGCGTTACGACGACGCACCCTTGACCGGCGTGCGCTGTGAAACGAGTTTTAGCGTCGCGCGTTCCGTAGCAATGTGCAGTGTGTATAGTCGTCATCATTGGGACACATAATTACAGGATTAGCTGTTTATTTTCTATGGAAAATAGTGCAACAGAGACATCGTAAACCATTGCAAATTGATTATTGAGCTCACGCTTCGGCAGCGCTGGCCGGCAGCGCGCATTTCAACTGCGTAACAATGAAAGGAGATTTTTTTTAAGGACTATGTAGCTAGCTCCAAGTGAGCTTTCGCTACTTCACCGGGCGTTTGAGGCGAGGGCAGAGTGCCCTCAACCTTTTAGACAACATCACCAAAGAGCCCCCAGGAGGGACGGACCTCGGCTTTGGGCGCTGCCTGGGTGCGCAAGGCTTGGAGAGACAGCATACTCTCATGGGCCAATCTGAGAATGAAAGGAGAGACTACTATCTAGAATACTAGTGTGATTTAAGCGCGCGCGTCTGGACGGCGCTGTTTAAACGTGTGAATCTGAAATCAGCCTATATATATTTGCAAAAAGCAGTGGGATGTCCGAACTCCTTCAACTGATTTGTCGGATCAGATGCAAAGTGGCTCACTCTAAAATATGATTTAAACATCCTGATTCAGCTGGATATATAATAGGACAAAGTAAATTGAACCTTATACATAGGAAATAAGAGCGATTCCACACTACATCCGAACCGCATCACTGACCAAAGCACGCCCGAACTACCCCAATACTTACAAGAAACAGCGTACACTATGTAGAAGTTCCTTCTATCTATTTGTCGGATCGGATGCAAAGTGGGATCACTCTAAAATACTAACTATCTTATGCAGCCGCATATATAAATTAACGAAACAAAGGAATTTAGACCTTATAATTAGTACATACATTTCGCGGCAGCCAGCTCTTACAGAGAACAATTTCCTTTGTTACATACATTTTATATTGAAATGGCATGGCGGCAGCCAAGCTTTTAAAGAGAACAATTTCCTTTGTTACATGTAAATGCGCGCCGACTCGTCCCGTCTAATGTATTTCGTCCATAAGACTAAATACTGAGTCTACATTACTCAATTAACTATGGTAACCAAATCAAATTTAGCTCAGCCTGTCACAGGTTGAAATAACTCTGAACGGATAATACATAAACCGGGTACACACATGTACATTTATCACATCGATACAAGTGAGGACCGGCCGTTACACTCAGAATAAATATTAATAATTAATATATGAATACAAAACTAAGTTGCCATCTTCTAAACACTCTCGACCATACCATTGGAATCGGGGTCATAAGGAAATGTTAGAATATTAAAAAATCTTAAAAATACCATCGAGAAAGAGCTTATAACTCTACGTGAAGTTTTGTACATCACAATGATTACTTATTATTAATATTATAATTTATTATCAGTGACAGTAGCATGTATTAGTCTTATCGCGTCAAGGAATGTAAGAATAAAAGGTATGAATAAATTAACCGAAACTAAAATTGGTGGCGGCAGCACTGAGGCGTCGGGTCCCGAGAGCTGTTATTGGACAAAAACTGTGTTAATTGTTGCTGCTTGTCAAATATTATCCTATGGGAGCGATTTATTGGGCCCTACGATTCATTGCTGCCAATAGGCGGTAAGCATTCCAGAAAACCTTTGTTAGTACAGTCGTACGTGATGCGAAAAGAGTTTGTACGCATACAAGCAGATTTCTATGTGTGCGTTGCTGAGTCGCACTTTCTATGACTCCTTAGATCTGTTCGTAGTAAAGACCCCGATTTCCATAAGCACATTATAATACAATCCATACATTCGACAATCAAAACTCCCTCGGAATGCACATTCCAAAACAAAAGAACACTAGAAAACGGGCACAAGCCACAAAACTTTGGTAAATTTTACGTCGACGACTTAAAGGGGGGATTTATTTCGTCACTATGAACAACTTTTCCTGTAGGACTAAAGGATAATACAAAAAATCTTACTTCTCGTGTTCAATCGACGTGTCTTTTTAAAGAAAGGAAAGTTTTCATAGCATGAGTCGCCCCTTCAAATGGTCGCACTTGTCGTTGTGGCCTCTGCCCGCGGCTCACCGCGCGTCCTAATCGCGGGCCGCGCCGATGATGGTGAGGATGAACA
Source organism: Elegia similella (assembly GCA_947532085.1). Classification (NCBI taxonomy): domain Eukaryota; kingdom Metazoa; phylum Arthropoda; class Insecta; order Lepidoptera; family Pyralidae; genus Elegia; species Elegia similella. The sequence goes on from OX383939.1 coordinate 4,417,578, forward strand.
GGAAGATGTTGATGATGTCGAGATACAGGTTGAGCGCGGCGAAGATGTACTCCTCGGGCGAGATGCTGTACTTATGCTTGCCGCCCAACATCAGCTGCGTGTCATACACCAGGTACAGCGAAAAGATGAGCGCGCCCAGCGAAGCGTATACCAGGGTCACGATCTTGTTTGCCGGGATGAAGATGCAGACGAGCCCTGCAATCGATTTACATTATACAACGTGATAACAGCCTCCGTGGTCCAGTGGTTAAGGCGTTTGCCTGTTGACCCGAGGGTCGTGGGTTCGATTCCCACCGGAAGCATACTTTGTTTAGTTGTTTCCAGTTTGGTTAGGACATTGCAGGCTTGAATCACCTGATTGTCTGATAATAAAGATGATTCCGTGTTTCGGAAGGCACGTTAAGCCGGTGGTCCCGGCTGCCACCTGGTAGTCGTTAAAGGAACCAGTCCGATAGGTGGTTCCGAAGAACTCTGACACCAGGGTGTGCATGGTCGATTGACCATGACACCTACTTGAAATGATGATGATGATGATACAACGTGATTTTGAACCCCCTAGCTATATAGCAATCTGGGAATCAGAATCCCTAATGGAACAAAGAATTGCAAGAAAAAAGGTAAAAAACGAAAAAGAAAATTAGGTTTCCTATACATAGTCGCCGATTTTGTATTCCAATAGGGATTCCAATTCCCAGATTTTAATATAGCTAGTTCAAAATCACACTGTATACAGGGTAAAATTGAATTCATCAGCAAACGTATATGAAGTGACTCAGACCACGTATCTGAACAACTTTCATTAAGGGACCAACTACGAAATTGCAAAAAAAAAAAGCTGTTCCATAGATTTTAGCTAAGTAGATATTCCACTTTTGTATGAGCAGATAATTTTTTCACGATGTCGAAGTTGGTTTCATAACTGCGCCTGTTACTGAATTCCCGACTTTTTCTCCAACTGTCAAACCGGTGAAGTAGCGAAAGCTCCAAGTGAGCTTTCGCTACTTCACCGGTCGTTTTGAGGCGGGGGCAGAGTACCCTCAGTCTATATAGACATCACTATATAGGCTGAGGGCACTCTGCTTGAAGTCGAAGCTGGAAGCTCTGACCGCCAAGCGCGGCTTATACATGGATAATTATTGATCGTTATGAAGCCTGAAAGGGGTGATTCAGCCCGTCGAAATGAACAACTTTTTCTATGGGACTAGTGCTGGATACTCAAAATTTGTTTTGACCTCCCCATACAAATTGACCGGGCGGCTGAACTAGTTTGCATTGAAATGATTTTTTTTTTTGAGTCCCAGCATTTGTCCCATAGGAAAAGTTGTTCATATTGTCGGGCTGAATCACCCCTTTAAGGCACCATAACGATCAAAATTTCAACGTGTATAGGACCCGCGATCGTCGTTCATCATCACAATCTTCATCATTTTTAGGGTTCCGTACCTCAAAAGGAAAAAAACGTAACCCTTATAGTATCACTTGGTTGTCCATCTGTCTGTCTGTCGGTCTGTCAAGACCTTTTTCTCAGCAACGCGTAGAAGTATATTGAAATTCATATCAAATACTCAGGTCTACTGTCCCTTGGAGCTGTGAAAAAATCAAACTCCTAAGCCAATACAGTCAAAAGATACAAGCTGGTTATGCCGCAAATTTTCGTGAATCAAAACCTACAGGGTAGTTTCCATGAACTAAGAATCTTGAAATTTGGTACGAAGCAACGTCTTAAAACACAGATAAAGGCAAAATTGCGAAAAGCGTAAATTTTTAGTTACATCATATAATAAAACTACTCGTATTTTTAATAATTTCAAACTCATATATAATTTACAAAACCCTTAGTGCGCGAGTCCGACTCGCACTTGGCCGATTCTTTTGTTTAATTGACAAAAGAAAAAAAATACGTGTACAATATTTTGATTATACACGGTGAAATTTTGATCGTTCTGGTCCCTTAAAGGGATGATTCAGCCCGTTGATATAAACAACTTTTCCTATGGGACCAATGCAGGGAACTCAAAAAATTTTTTGACGGTCCCTTACAAATTGAGCGGGTCGCCGAATATTTTTATCGCCATGAGCTAGGTTTTTGGTCACGGAATTTCTGGATTCAGTCACCACAGAATCCAGAAATTCCGTAACGAAAAAACCTAACACCCTCCACTCCGACCGGCACAGCGGTGATACTTTGACTTGTCGCGACTGGCTCGACGGAGGTACTTTTAGAGTGTTACAGTAACGGAGTTACTGTTACAGTGAGTTAACTTAGTAACAGTAAGTTAAACTCTTATTAAATTAAGAAATAAAATATGGTGAAAAAATTCCAAGCGGGCGTCGTACATAGACTTAAGGTCGCAGGTTCAAATCCCGCCCGCTTGGAATTTTTTCACCATATTTTATTTCTTAATTTAATAAGAGTATATCAAAAAAGCATTATGAATGCAAAATATGTATAAACACTTAAAAACAGTAAGTTAACTTAGTAAGTTTGTTACAGTAACTTTGTAAGTTTGTTAAAGTTACTGTAACAGTAACTGTAACTTACTGTAACTTAGTACAGTAAGTTACAGTAAGTTAACAGTGAGTTACAGTAACGGAGTTACTGCATAAATAAAATAAATAAATAATTATAATTGCATAAGTTGATAAAAAATGCTATGCAATAGCTTTACCGCGGCAGTCCCCGAGTTCCACACGTCATTTTTTGAACGAAGATTTGAACCTGCGACCTTAAGTCTATGTACGACGCCCGCTTGGAATTTTTTTCACCATATTTTATTTCTTAATTTAATAAGAGTATATCAAAATAGCATTGTGAATGCAAAATATGTATAAACACTTAAAAACAGTAAGTTAACTTAATAAGTTTGTTACAGTAACTTTGTAAGTTTGTTAAAGTTACTGTAAAAGTATCTGTGACTTAGTACAGTAAGTTACAGTGAGTTACAGTAACGGAGTTACTGCATAAATAAAATAAATAATTATAATTGCATAAGTTGATAAAAAATGCTATGCAATAGCTTTACCGCGGCAGTCCCCGAGTTCCACACGTCTTTTTTTGAACGAAGATTTGAACCTGCGACCTTATGTCTATGTACGACGCCCGCTTGGAATTTTTTCACCATATTTTATTTCTTAATTTAATAAGAGTATATCAAAATAGCATTGTGAATGCAAAATATGTATAAACACTTAAAAACAGTAAGTTAACTTAGTAAGTTTGTTACAGTAACTTTGTAAGTTTGTTAAAGTTACTGTAACAGTATCTGTAACTTAGTACAGTAAGTTACAGTGAGTTACAGTAACGGAGTTACTGCATAAATAAAATAAATAAATAATTATATTTGCTTAAGTTGATAAAAAATGCTATGCAATAGCTTTACCGCGGCAGTCCCCGAGTTCCACACGTCTTTTTTTGAACGAAGATTTGAACCTGCGACCTTAAGTCTATGTACGACGCCGGCTTGGAATTTTTTCACCATATTTTATTCCTTAATTTAATAAGAGTATATCAAAATAGCATTGTGAATGCAAAATATGTATAAACACTTAAAAACAGTAAGTTAACTTAGTAAGTTTGTTACAGTAACTTTGTAAGTTTGTTAAAGTTACTGTAACAGTATCTGTAACTTAGTACAGTAAGTTACAGTGAGTTACAGTAACGGAGTTACTGCATAAATAAAATAAATAAATAATTATAATTGCATAAGTTGATAAAAAATGCTATGCAATAGCTTTACCGCGGCAGACCCCGAGTGCCACACGTCTTTTTTTCTAGTTCCCAGCGTTGGTCCTATAGGAGAAGTTGTTCATATCGATGGGCTGAATCACCCCAAATAGTCACCGTGTATAAAGACAAAGACAAAGAATATTTATTTGCATAAACATGTGTAAACTACATTAAATGGATGGATATATTATAAAAGGATGAAAATGGATATATATAAATTATAACATTAAATGTATATGATATTTAACTGTTAATTTTCATTATTATTTTTGACCCAGAAACTAGCTGTAGACTGGACCTTTGACGATGACTCACCGAATATCATGAGGATGACGACGGCACAAAGCAGAGCGCCGCCCATAACGGTGAAGTCGTACTTAGTCTGCAACGCGAAAAGCGTCAACGCCAGACAGACCGCTGCTGTGATGCCCACCGCCATCATCACCTACACACGGGCAGATAAAGGGCCTCATCATCATCATTATTTCAGGATCCCGATGGTCCTATGGGTATAATAGGCTAGTTTCCTGGGTCGTAATAATAACATAACAATTAGTCCGTCAGTTAGATAATCAAAAAATATTGGACACGTATTTTTTATTTTGTCAAATGAACAATAAATAATAAAGATAAAGCGCGTCAAAGTTCAGGAGTGGGGGCTCGTGACGTCAAAGTTTGCTAAAAATTGTAGCAAACTATGACGTCACACGGAACTTCAAAGGGCTATATCTTTGTCATTTTTTGTTTAATCGACAAAAGAAAAAATACGTGTCCAATATTTTTTGAATATCTAACTGACGGACTAATTATATTTTTTTAGGAAACTAGCCTGTGACCCTCAACTGCCTGTCCGGTGCTACTTGCTTTTCTCCCATTCATCCGTGAGTAGTATCCCCCAAACTTATTGCCTTTCCAAATCCAACAAATCCCTATCCGTCCTCAACTGCAGAATGCTGCAAAAGGCAGCAGCGTCGGAAGCATACGGATCCAAAGAAACTGCGCTCGACAAGCCGCCTGCGAAGCGTAGTGAGTATGGCGATATCTTCCCATGGGACGAAGAATCATGAGGCCTTTGTCCAACAGTGGACTTCTTACGGCTGCAATGATGATGATGACGTATGTTAAGGCGAGGCCTCAAATGTTTGGTACCATCGCTCGGCAAAGGACTGATCAAGTGCGCGCAAGGGATAGCGCTTGGCGGTTTAGCCCGTGAATGATGAGATAGGAGATAGTCTCGAGTCGCTCAAAGAAAAAAACGTAAGCGCCAAATTCGTTATTTCTATTTTATATAAAATCAGACCGGTTAATTGTATTTTCATATTTACATTTTGATGAATTACTAATAACCTATCTTTTAGTCTAAAAATCATTATTTCATTCGTCGCATTTGAGCTACAATAACAAAAACTCTGCGAACGAAGACCATTTTTCAAAAAATATTTCTATCGAGAAAATTTTATCAAAACGTGTTTTCATCTTCAATTTTTGGAGATGAAATAGTCAAAAATCATATTACTTAGATTTGAAACTCCTAATTTAAGTATTTTGCGAGATAAATAAGGTTCAGAACGACCTTATTTACAGTGGTATCACCTTAAGCAACCCATGGCGCGGTCCCTATTGGGATGGGAGATCGCAAGTGGCATAAAAATAGGGCTTCGTGCTACGCAAGGCATGTTAAGCCGTCGGTCCCAGTTGTCATCATTGGTGGCAGTCGTTAAGCTATGTCAGATGCCTTTAGGTAGCTTCAAAAATCTGACACAAGTTTTGGCCACTTACACACACGCAAATAAAATAAACAATCATTATTACAGCCGCAATAAGTCCACTGCTGGACATGGGCCTCTACCAAGGATACTTGCCATACTCACCACGCTTGGCAGGCGGGTTGGCGAGCGCAGTTTCTTTGGCTTCTTGTGCTTTCGACTCTGCTGCCTATCGGAAGTATTTTTAAGCTGGGTAAGGATAGGAATTTGTTGGATCTGGAGAAGAATGAAGGTATTGAGTAAGCTCGGGAGGCCGGGCGCGCGTTCCCGATGCCGCAACCACCGCGGAAAAGCGGTGAGGTTGATACCCGTGGTGTAAGCTACTGAACCGATTGTGATGAAATTCAAATGACCAACTTTAACAAAAAAAAATTTTTAAATCTTTTCATAAATGACTGAGTTCTGAGGTAAAACGATATAATCTACGAAAAGCAGTATGAAAATAACCTTACCGCATCAACATCGTAGACACTGGAGGCGACGCCGAGCAAGAAGCTCTGCGCAGCCGTGAAGATGCCGAGGAAGATGAAGTTCATGGGAGCCTTGCGGCGAACGTCACCGCAGCACGCCATCACAATTAGCACAACGAACACCGTACCGAACGCCACCCAGCTGCCAAACACACGCTCATTTAACCATTACGCAACAGCTAGCTTTTACCCTAATAAATAAATATAAATAAATATATACGGACAAATCACACAGATTGAGCTAGCCCCAAAGTAAGTTCGAGACTTGTGTTATGGGATACCAACTCAACGATATTATATTTTAGAACAAATACATACAACGTGATTATGAACTCCCTAGCTATATTGAAATCTGGGAATCAGAATCCCTAATGGAATACAGAATTGTAAGAAAAAAAAGGTAAAAAACGAAAAAAAATCAGGTTTCCCATACAAAGTCGCCGATCAGCTGGACGAATTTCTATGAAAAGTTAAATTATTTTTTCCGTTTTTTACCTTTTTTTATTACAATTCTGTATTTCATTAAGGATTCTGATTCCCAGATTTCAATATAGCTAGGGGGTTCAAAATCACGCTGTATAAGATACACATCCAAGACCCAGGCCAATCTGAAAAAGATCATTTTCCATCTTAACCTGGCCGGGGATCGAACCCGGTCACTCCGTGTCGCAGGCTGGCGTGTTGACCGCTGCGCCACGGAGCTAGACCCTTAAAAACTTATTAGGGTACCACAACATGAAAAAACGAAACCCTTATAGGAGGGACTCCTTTTTTTCGCATAATTTGTTTTGTCCTATTCACATAATATGCTTTGGCATACCGGTTTTGGCATAAAATATCTTGCCATATTAGTTCTTAGGCATAATTGGTTTTTGGCATATGGGTAACTTTGACATAATTATCTTGTAGGCTAATTTGTTTCGGCATAGTGTTAATTAACATAATCTCCGTAGGCATAGTAACTATAAGTCTAATAGTATTTGGGCATAACATTTTAGGATAAATAAAACAAAATTATTTTTTAAAATTGTTTAGGCTCATGTTTTTAGCCTTAATTTTTAAAAATACATTAGAATAGGTTAAAAGTCGCTTCCAGAAAAGTAGGTTAGGTAAGAACTGCGACTCGACAGAAACGAGCTTCTATCAGAAAAGTAAGTTAGGTTGGGTTAGAACTGCAATCCCGTCAGAGACGACTTGCTACCAGAAAAGTAGGTTAGGTTAGGTTTAAACTGCGACCCCACCAGAAAACGAATCGCCATCAGAAACGAGTAGAATTGACCCTCTCTGTACTACTAGGGCCATACTTGGCCAGAGCAGCCAGAGGACTTGGCCTACACTCTCCACGCTGGCCAGACGGGTTGGAGAGGTCTCTTAGTTGTTTATAAGCTTTGTTTAGCTTGTATTTCCTTTTCTACGACATCCACGGGAAGACTTGGAGTGGTCCTATTCTACTCTGCCGGATACCACACGGCTTATACACTAGTATTACACTAGTATCATTATGTTTAAATACAATTATGATTTAGTAATGTTATGCCTAAATATGATTATACTTAGCTACATTATGCTTAAAATAATTATGCGTACACTGTTATGCGTAAGAACGTTATGCTTAAAAATCATTATGCCATAAAACAGTATGCCATGTTTCATTATGGTTTAATTTTTTATGCTTATAGATAGGGAACCCTTATAGGATCACGTCTTTGTCCGTCTGTCTGTCAAGAGCTTTTTTGTCAGCAACGCGTGGTACCTCCACGCGTTGCAGATAAAAAGGGTATTGTCAGCACAAGCTAAAATTCATATGAAATACTCTTAGTATTCAATCAAGAATCATTTATTCCTCTGAACATGGTTACAAAGATGGTACAATTCAATGATGCACAGCATATTCTGCCATTACTACTAAACTTACTTAACCTTCGCAAACGTCCTATCTTATACTTGCCATTAGCATTATCAAATTACAGAAAAAACTCATTCTTAATTCGCGGCTGTGACACATTTTATGAATATATCAGAAAGCACGACTTCGACCTCTTTAACACCACTGTGTCTAGTATAAAATGCACTGTGGCTAGGTCTTACTTCATGCAGGCATTGCCTGCAGATTATGCTTAGAAATCTTTTCTTTTCTTTAATAGTTATATTTAAGTATTGTTATCTCGCTTGCACTCAATTTTACGATTTATTTATAGTTTATCCTTTCTGTCAATTAGCTTAGAACCTTATAATTTATAAAAAGTATTTTCTTTTTCTTCCTGCTCTCAGACAAATGTATTTTTATTATCTAGATATGGAGATTTATTATCGGCTTATAGTTATATACGATTTAGTTTAATATAGAATAGTGCTGTAAATCTTCTGAATAAATAAAAATAAAAAAATTACTGGCGTAGGAACAATATATAATTTTATATATGTATTTTAGTGTACGTATTAGAATTTTTAGAATTGCATTTAAAATTAAAACAGAATTATCAATAATAATACATGTTACATTTATAAGGTCACTTGTATTTATAAAATAACTAACACTTAAATATTCCAATATTAATTATTTATTATATCAATTTTATTCATATTTTATCATTAAGGTAATCTTGTACCATATAATAACGCTTCTCTAACAACACTAAAAACAGTTTTTTTCTAAAGTCTAACTGTCCGTTGGAGCTGTGAAAAAATCAAACTTATAAACCAATGCAATCAAAAGATACAGCCGTTTATGCCGCAAATTTTCGACATTCGCAAGGGAATCAGAACTTAGAGGATACTGTCTTATTTCAAATATTATTATTAGAATAGGCCCTTTTGATAAGAAAATTTAACCTTTCTTTTGTCTAGATATAAGACCATTCTGTGGGGTGGAGGGTTGGCAACCTGAGATACAGAATTTATCCTAGTTCAAGTGTCAACCCACCATATTATTGTATTGTACTTTGAACTTTTTTTTTTACAAACTCAATCTGTTAATTATAGTCTTGGACGAATAAACCACTGGACGCGAAATCAAAGAAAAATGTATGAAAACTTGTTCAACCAATACTGGGGGGACGGGAGGTAATGACAGCAAAGAACCGAACAAATATAAAACATACTTACCTCTTGCGACATGCGTCTATATCTAAAATTTTTAATTTTTTCGTGTTATGTCAGATGTCATAGACAGTGTTGTTACAAAGTCGACAGTCGACAAATTGAATGAATGATTGGTTTAAAGCATCGCAAAAATATGTAACGGGCTATGCTCAATTTTTTATAAATATACTCAGCTCAGTTACCTATGCTGTTTATTGAAAGAAATAATGTTTTTTAGGTACACAAAACAACTATTATGATTTTTAAGGTATCTTGCCATACAGCGGGCATTTTACGTAATACGGCGCTTGTTTCAAATCTAAATCAAAATTTATTTTGAAAAATAAAACGAATTTGGCAAGGACACATTTAATGATAATAATCACTGTCATTTTCGTATTTCAACCACCTACTCTTTTTAGGATTCCGGCCTTCAAAATGTATCTCCTTTTGAATCACACACACAATCTACAGAACACTAGGTTTCAAGTTTAAAATAATATTACATATTTAGGACTAGTAGAAGCGCTAGTGGTTCAGGTATCTTAGAATTCGAACCATAACGAATTAAACCGAACGGTCCCGGGTTCAAACCGTGCCCGGCCTGAACTGTATTTCTGAGTTTGTAATAAAATCTGAGTCAAGTACCATTTTCAACGACCGATACCTGCTTCTGATGAAGGAAAACATCGTGAACACAAGTGGATTTTTTGCTAGTACCCATGTGAAATGGAGAAGGCAAACCACTCAATTATTTCCTGGTCAAAATAGTCACTGTGTCAAATTCTTTACATACAATGACACCGTCAAGGGCCTAGCTCTTAAATATTAGAGAGAATGTGTACATAAAAGCTTTATTTGGAAAACAAAAATTCGTTCATTAAAGGGTTAAACTGTTTTTCAGAATATACATATTTGTTTATTTCAGGTTTGTTTATTTACGCTACAAATTTGATCGTGTTTAGTAGGTATCCATGTTTTATCTCTTTGGACAGCTGCAACCCACTTCCTTTTTCTTGATGGATCAGTAGGAAATCTGAAATTTACCAGTTTTATTATGTAACTCGAATAAGAAGTGGGTTTTCCACGGAGTTAAAAACTAAAAATTAAGTTACAGAGCACATACTGATAACCGTTTTAAAATGAATATTTATTATAAACTATGGTAGAAAACTCTCTTTGTGCAAATAGTATTATGTGAACAGAACCTATAATAAAACGAACGGATATTAACGTTTTGGGTGTTTCTCGATTACTTTCTCGAGATTCGTGTGATCGACGTCCCTAATTATGTATCTTACATATTAGCTGACCTCGGACTATAGAAAAAACAATCGGATGGTGATTAAGTGTATTTGAACATGGAAAGTTAATAAATGGGGCCTTTTGATCAGATATGAATTTGCAGGCTCTATCTCCACTGATAAGGATAAATACATGAACCTTCATGTGTATTTATTTGTGCCGTTACCGTGCTTCGTTCGGTTGTTATTACTATTTGTAAATTACTTAGTTTATGAGAAAAACATACAAAAGCCACTTTTTAATATCGTGAAGCTAGGTCTTGTCTACTCCGTAAATAATAAAGAAGTGATTCTGTCACTTTGCTTACTGAAACTAACAACCAACAAATACAATTACAAATTACAACATTACAGTAAAGGCCATAATTATTTATACCTAAAAATTTTCAAGTATAAAATACAACATTTGTTATAGACTTCCTTATTATAAAAACTATCCATGACAATAAAAATGCAGCAAATCTGAACTGAACCAAGTCTAATAAAGAAATAAAGGAGAATCAAATCTTGTGACAGAGCGTTATAGGTTAAGGTTAAGGTTGCGGCGAGGTGGCCCTTGGACCACCCCAAGCCGCACAACATAAATACCTACACACAAAAAGTAATGTTACAAGGGAAATAGATACTAATTGTATTATAAAAGTTTTCAACCCTGGTTTGTGATAAATCTTAATAGGAACTGGTTATTTACGGATCTTTATACATTTTGAGTATTTATTTAAATTGGCTATTTATCCGCCGCCCGTAATCCGATTGTCATTCCTATCGATATCATTCATCGACACGTTCATCGATATATGCAAGCTCTAAATGAAAGGAATGAACTGAAGAATTAGTGAACGAATGTAACAATGAGAGAATTAATCCGACTCTTTAGAGTATGACAACATTCTGGTTGACTTGCAGTTTGAACCAAGGATTTTCTAAATGGACGTATTATTCGGTCTGATGATTACGCATTTAATTAAATTTACAAGAAAATACTAAGAAATATTGGACAAAATGTGCTTACTGGTGAAAAGAAATGTTGTTCGTGCGATTACTGTAATTTTTACACAGCAATACCGCACATTTCACCCTTTTTTACGCGATGTTTTGCCTTGAGTCTCTGAAGTCACACTGACGTAGCGTGTTGTTTAACAAAGGACTATTTCATGGTACACAGCTAGAGGGGTAAGGAGTCGAATGTCATAATTTCGCGTCCAGTGGTTTATTCGTCCAAGATTATAGTGAAATAAAAATATTTTTAAATATTTGATTTTACTTCCCGTGTATCTGGTACGAAGCAAAGTCTTATTAGCACAGATAAAGGAAAAATTGCGAAAAGCATTAATTTTGAGTTACATCATTTATATAATGCAGGGAATGTCATGTGGTCATATTATATACTAGCTGTTGCCCGCGGCTCCGCCCGCGTTAGTGTCGATTCCTCGGGAACAGTAGAATTTCCCGGGGTCAAACATACTCTATGTCCTTCCTCGGGCCTCACACCTCCGTACCAAATTTCATCCAAATCAGTTCAATGGTTGAAGCATAAAAACGACAGACAAGAGTTACTTTCGCATTTATATTAGTATGGAAGTATGGATATTATTTATACTTCTAAGTACAGAAATGAAAAAAATTTCATAAAACCTTTACCCTCCCATTTTACCCCTTTAGGAGTGAATTTTGTCCATTTCACCCACATATATGTTTTTTAATTGTAATCGAGAACTTACATACCTATTTATTTTCATACTTCATAGTCCAGAAATGAGAAAATATCCAAACAAACTTTACCCCCCTTCTGAGGGATTTTTTTCCAGTTGACCTACACAGATCTTTTTCAATTGTAATCGTGAATTTGTTTACCTATTTTCATACTTCTAAGTCTAGAAATAAGTAAATTCCTATACAATCTTTACCCCGCTATTTCACCCCTTCAGGGAAAAATATCGTCCATTTTACCTACACAGATATTTTTAATTGTAACCTAGAACTGATATACTTATTTTCGTACGTCTAAGTCCAGAAATGAGAAAATTTCCATACAAAGTTTATACCACCCACCCACCCCCATTTTACCCCTTAAGGGGGGAATTTTGCAAATTTCATCTACCTACACACATCTTTTTTAATTTTAATCGAGAACTTATATACCTACTTTCATACTTCTAAGTCCAGAAATGAGAAAATTCCATCTAAATTTTACCCCTTTAGAAGTTAAATTTCTTAAAAATCCTTTCTTAGCGCTCACTCACATCATTAACAGAACCCCTGTACCAAATTTCAAGTTTCTAGGCGCAGCAGTTTCGGTTGGTTTGCCGTTTGCCCGCGGCTACGCCGCCGCCGGTAGTGTCCATCCCTCAGGAACAGTTTAGACCCTTAAAGGGGTGACTCAGGTCATCAATATGAACAACATTTTCAAAGGGACCAATGCTGGGAACTCAAAAAAAAATTCGTCATTTCCATAAAAAAAGAGTCCCGCCGCCCGGCCAGTTTGTATGGGAATATCGAATTTTTTTTTTAGTTTCCAGCATTGTTCCCATGGGAAAAGTTGTTCATTTTGATGGTCTGAGTCACCCCTTTAAGGGGCCAAAACGATAAAGATTCACCGTGTATATTTGCAGGCAAACTAATGCCTTGAGTTCAAACAAATGACGATAACTTTTTTTTTAATGAACCGATTTTGATGAAACAATCTTTAAATGTTTTGCTGAGTTAAAACAAAGCAATTGGTGAAAGTTTGAAGTAAATCGGTTGAGTATTTTCGGAGATAATCGTGATCATACATACAGACAGACAGACAGACAGACAGACAGACAAGAAATTCCAAAAAAATTTTTTTGCTTTCTATTATTCTTTTTAAGTGTCCCCTCTATCCATTTCAGTCAAAAATTCTAAATGTTAAGACAAAATATTTTTACTGTTTTATTATATGTATAGATAATGTACGAAACCCTTAGTGCTCGAGTCCGGCTAGCACTTGGCGGGATTTTTTTATATTCTTTTACACTTTGTAGCGCTGTGTACTAATTCTAAGAAAAAATCAAGTATTGATTTCACCTATTATTGTTCAATAGATAATCATGCGATCGACGGACAGGCATAGGAGGGTTAGGGGAGGGAAACCCTAAAAATAATCAGAAGCCATCCAGTAGTTTTTGCCTGAATGAGTTAGAAACATCCTACCATGTGTACAAATTCACGTTTCTATTATGTACAGTCGGGGGCAGATAAAACTGACCCCTCTTACAACAGATTTTAAATTGCAGGGGGGTCACATTTATCTATCCCCGACTGTACAGTATTAAGCTATTAAATCCGTTGAGCCGTTGGTCCCGGCTGTCATAATTGATGGCAGTCGTTAAGCATGTCAGATGCCTTTAGGCACCTTGACAAATCTGACGCCAGTATTGGCCACTTTCACACACGAAAAGCAAGCATTTAAATCCTGACAATACTGTCGGACGCCGGACTCGCAACGAACCACAACTGAGGTTGCAACCAGTGGCGGCTGTACCTTAAGTGAACTGAACCACCAATTCAAAACATTACAAAATTGCAGATTTTTATTTTTTTACATATTCATTTTTATTTTTAAAACATACAAAAACATTAACAAATGAAATTTTCAATCATGACGAAACAATTTAAACGCTTTGCTAAACTATTAAGACTTATTTTCCCTGTAAAGAAATATTCTCGTGCGCTTCGCCGAGCGCACGAAGAGCGCTCATATAGCTTGTATGGGTTACGAGCTAACATGCCTGACGCGTGAAACAAAAGATAGTTCATAGAAATGTACCTAGTAAAAAGTCTATTCTCGAGCGCCGCACGCGCGAACCGAAGGTTACCGAGAGCGCCCGAAGTTTGGCTATGAAGAAGCCGGCTGATTGGCTGCGACGACGAGCGGGCCATAGAGGACAGATGACCTCTGTTATCAGTATAGTTTCGGGCGTTGTTTGTTTATATTAGGTACCTAATAATTTTATGTTTTGGTTATTATCTATATTGTGTGTAGTGTGTATGTGAGTAAAAATGAGCAAGACATTTCGCTTCAGAAATTCGTCGCATTAATTGTTCTTTTGTTGCAATTTCTAATCTTAATACTTAGTGAGCATGTAAAGTGCACCACCAGTTCGATAACCCACCAGCCACCACTTGTAGCAACTAGAGATTGCAAGCCGGGCCCGGCCACCGGACCCGGTAAACCGCCTAGCCTAGAAGATTTCGCTATTTGCTCTATTAGTAATAGTAACACTCACTAGTCTTAATAGCCAAAGTTTAAGATAAAACATAATAGGTACTTTACTTTTAGCCAGGGCTTGTTACCGGTACCAAATTCCCATTATAAGTACCGGTAAGTACCGGTATTACTATTCTGTTAAAATTTTAACGGTAATATGAGGTACCGGTAATCTAGTATTTAACGGTAATAATATTGTTAACAGTTAACGGTAATTTAACCGCTACTTGTTACCGGTACCAAATTCACATTATAAGTACCGGTAAGTACCGGTACCTCTATTCTGTCAAATTTTAACGGTATTAAAATTGCGTTAATTTTACCGGTACCTACGCATTGTTGCCGTCTACCGCATGGGACTCGCTCGACTGTAAAAGTGCCGCCCTATTGTGGGCCCCCGCCTCACGCCGCACATGCACAACACGGCAACGACACACATTAACGAAATGATAATTCCCAATACGAGTACCGGTACTAAGTACCGGTACTGTTTACCGGTATTTGGTACAGGTACTTCTTTCAATTACCGGTACCGTCGTTTTATTGAGGTACCGGTACCAATCCAATTACCGGTACCGTTGTATTATAGAGGTACCGGTACTTGATTTTTACCGTTACCAAATGTACCGGTACCAAACCAATTACCGGTACTGTCGTTTCATAGAGGTACCGGTAATTGATTTTTACCGGTATTCCAACCCCTGCTTTTAGCAAATAAGAATTTGTTTTGTTTATACCAAAGTTTATCTATCTATCTAATCTAAGTTGTTATGAGACGTTTAGTTCTTTATAATGATGATGATGGAGCTGCGTTATTAGATTCTTATTTTAATACTATGTTTTCAAAGAGAAAGAACTGCTTGTTTAAACTTATAAAAATAAATAACTACTAATACAAATATTACTTTTCTGTCCATAAGTAAAAGTAATCCATTCTGTATTAAGTGTGATTTTGCGACTAGAGTGGGATTGATTATTGTGATTATTGTTCATAAGCCAGTTTGAAAAAAAATCATTGTATTTTTCCATTCATATTAAGATTTTTTTTTAATAATATACTTTGAAGGTTTCATCGCTAACACACAACCCGGACGGGCCCGGCGGACCCGGACGGGTTGTGTAACATACCGGGTAGCAATCTCTGGTTGCAACCGCGAAAACTCATACAAGTTGAAGAATACTCACAATAGAGCCGGATTTCTAGCCGCCCACTGCTTGGTCGGCGCGTGGAACAAGAACAGCGCGATGAAACCCATCGTGACCAGCAGCTGACACATCAAGATGGCGTACACCTGGAATAACACCATAGAATATTATATAATATATATTATACATGTGAAATTTTAATCGTTTTGGACCTTTAAAGGGGTGACTCAGACCATCAAATTAAACAACTTTTTCTATGGGACCAATGCTGGGGACTGAAAAAAAATGTCGTCATTTCCATACAAAAGAGTTCCACCGTCCGGACAGTTTGTATGGGAATGTCGAATTTATGTTGAGTTTCCAGCATTGTTCCAATCCTATTTTCATAAATTATTATACATAGGGATAGCCATTACATAAGCGTTTTTTTTAATTCACACAGATACCAGGTACCAGGGATACCAGGGATATCACTTTTTTTTGGGAATAAATAAGGTTATTTTACAACAAACAAGCATCTCATAGATATATAAACTTGGAAGTGTAAGTATATTTAACTTTTTAAGGCGCTGTGCATCAGAAGAATACCGTACAACGTGTATTTTTTCGTCGCGCAGTTAGCCTTATTTTTCAAAGAATACTAGCATGAAAAAAATATGAGGTACTGTTCAAAGATCAAAATAAATGGTTACATCAAAATATTTTAAAAAAACTATTTAAAAACTAACTAAATAAAATAGCTAAAAAGCTATATCCAAACAAAATTTCGTCGCGAATTACTTGATATTTTCAGCGACAACTACCAACTTTTATACGTTTATAAAAAGTATAACTAAATGAGCAAGATGGATACCTACAAAAAATACAATATTTGGTTATAATTATTCTATTGTTAAATTAAAAGTGAAAATTACACGAAAATGGAAGACACGGATTTGAACTGAGACTGACGATAGGTATGACACGAATATATAATATATCGCGCGATGTCCGCTACAAACGGTTAAGGGATACAGCGCCTTAAACAGCGGTTTACATGTATCGGTAAAATAGGCACCACACAGCTGTACATTGCAACCGAATGCGCAATACCAAAACTAGTTTCACAGTGTACGCCGGTCAAACGCGCGCTGTCGCAAGCCTGATTCCATCCATGAGGTTTTTTTTTATCAATTATAGAAGCCTGATGGTATGTGACGATGAAGACGAGGATGTTACATGCCTATTCAAGAGATACCCATTTATTCTACTTTTGAATTGTTGTTCTACGCATGAAGATTTGTTTCTATGCGAATGAATGAGTACATGAGACACGACCTAGGAATTCTCAGCATTGTTTACTTAACAATGTCCTAGGTACAAACACTTGTTGGACCACCTTAAGTGGAGTTGAAATGCATCGTCATCGCCAAGCTAAATTGAGCACTAAAAATACACTATTAAGTAAAAATTTTGCTTGATACTGCAACGCGGTTGTATCGAGTAGCATTCGCCCTTCGAATAAGTAAGGCCATGCCACAAAAACCTACATGTCTACCAATTGGACAAAAAACTATCCAATTTATCTAAAACCTTTCGGTTGTAGCTTGCGCTTTCTTATCAAGTATGAACGAATCTCTTTCATTTTAGCGTATTCCTGGAGATGAATCCTCATCTTGGATTTTCGGGACCCAGCCCCTATAGAATTTAAATCTCATTTACTGGACATACATTCATAGTATCACGTCTTTTTCCCTTGCAGGGTAGACAGAGCTTAGGTCTATCAGACCCGAAGGCCACGTTTAGCATGTTGGTATGCATTAGGTGAAAAACGGAATCAAAATAGTGATGGGTTGCATGCCGCATCGCCTACATGATTCCACGGAATTTTGCCCATTCCCTCGTTTGGTCTTACGATCTGCGCGGGAAGAGAAGCAGCTAGTACATTCTACGTTTTTTTCTTTTCTCACGGACCAGCATGGAAGAATTTTACTGTTAAAAACATTTACTGGAATACCAAAATATTCCTATTTCATCCCAATTTTTGTCGCTTAGATAACGTGCCTCCTGAATACAGTACACTTTCTGCCCTGGATTGAGATGGTCTTATGCGGTTTTTTTTTTTATGTTATAGGACGACAAACGAGCAAGCGGGTCACCTGATGGTAAGTGATCTCCGCTGCGCATGGACAACTGTAACACCAGGGTGTGACAGAAGCGTTGCCGACCTTTCAAGGGGTTGGGGGAAGGATGGGCCTCCGGCTCTCTCACTCACCGAACGAAGCATGGAAGCGGTAAAGCTTCTACTCAGACGTCGATTTTCTGTGAGAGTGTGGTACTTCCCCAAGAGCCGGCCCATGCTACTAGCAATTCATTTTGCCGGTAGCGTGGCTCTACCGCGACCTATCTAACTACCCACGTTACGAGTATATCTAAGTGTTTTTACATTAGAGATTATATTATATTATAAGATTATATTATAATTTTAATAGACATTTTAGCTGTATGAAATATCGGACTTACTTTTCTATAATACTACTGACATTCATGTTATGTCATTGATTCATTGTTATTTAATGTTTTATTTATTCTTTTACTAATCTTGACATTGTTTCTACCTTTATAATTTGACGAATGTGTGTATTTTAC
Organism: Elegia similella; assembly: GCA_947532085.1. Classification (NCBI taxonomy): domain Eukaryota; kingdom Metazoa; phylum Arthropoda; class Insecta; order Lepidoptera; family Pyralidae; genus Elegia; species Elegia similella. The sequence continues at coordinate 4,435,931 of OX383939.1, forward strand.
TCAATTGTTTCTCATTTTAATCTTTTAAGCATTTTGGTTGCAACATCTGTTAGCTTATGGGATGTAATGAATAAATAAATAAATTAATGACTTGAGTAGTGTAATACTTGGCTAGCTCCGTGGCGCAGCGGTCAACACGCCAGCCTGCGACACGGAGTGCCCGGGTTCGATCCCCGGCTAGGTCAAGATGGAAAATGATCTTTTTCAGATTGGCCTGGGTCTTCGATGTGTATCTATATATGTATTTGTTATAAAATATAGTATCGTTGAGTTAGTATCCCATAACACAAGTCTCGGACTTACTTTGGGGCTAGCTCAATCTGTGGGATTTGTCTGTATATATTTATTTATTTATTTAATACACTCTATTCTTAAAATTTGAGACACGGCGGCGCACGTACACCCAGCCTTCGGCGGTAGCTAAAAATCAGTGTTTTGCCCATTGGGCAACCCCCCACACTGAGCTACAGTCCTTTCGAATAACGTAGCACACTTCTCATCATCTATGTTGTCTGCTCTTTGTTATATATGGTTTCATCATTATCATCATCATCAGGTCCTTTTTAGTCTCCACTTCAGGAGCACGACCCTTTCTGTACTACTAGGGCCATACTTGGCCAGAGGACTTGGCCTACACTCTCCACGCTGGCCAGACGGGTTGGATGTTTGTAAGCTTTGTTTAGCTTGTCTAAGTCGCCTTCTACGACATCCACGGGAAGACTTGGAATGGTCCTATTCTACTCTGCCGGAAACCACACGGCACGTGCTAAATGTTCAATGAATGATTAAATATCTATTTATCTATAGCAAGGCATGCGTGACAATGTCTATCGAGTATCGCCATCTTGTTTTCCGTAATATCAAAGAGCGAGATGTAGATAGTTTATCGCGCGATATAAACGGCGTCGATGCTACGTTTTCAGGGCCACTTTAACAACGCATAGGTATTTTATCGTTTGGAGGGTGCTAGTTAATACTGCGACTACTTTTGAATTTGTTAAAGCACGTAAGCATAAATATTAAACCAGCTGTACATGTCCCACTACTGGCCAAAGCCTGTCCCAGTTAACCAAATATGAATGAACAACTACATACTTTTTGTATTAAACAAAACGACAGTTTCAGCCTAGTCAGTGATCAGCTGACGGCCGCGCCGGGACGTCCTTGACACTCGCCCTGAGGATGGCCTACTGACTAGGCTGAAACCGTCGGCATTTTTCTGACAAAAAATACGTGAGCTAAACCGTTTTGTTTAATAGCTAGTACTTTGTAGCTTTTGAACAATAATTAATAATGTAAATATAATATAATAAGTATTATTTAAAATGTGAATTGACGTGAAAAAGTGCCTGAAAAGGCCTATATTCTGAATAAATCTTTGAATCTTTAATAATAAAATGATATCTCGTGTAAGTTTTAATAATATTAACAACATACTTTCCTGACGAAAGCCTTCCTGATGGTCTGCTCGGTGAAATCGAATCCCTTGACTTCGCCATCCTCCCCGACGCTCTGCCCGGGCGCTGTGTACCCCGTCGGCTGGAATAAGAAAAATAAAACTATTAGTACTAAATAATAAAATTACCTAATTCATTCATTTCGAGTAGGTGTCACGGTCAATCGACCATGCACACCCTGGTGTCAGTTCTTCGGAACCGCCTCTCGGCCTCTGACGTGGTTCCTTTAACGACTACCAGATGGCAGCCGGGACCACCGGCTTAACGTGCCTTCCGAAGCACGGAATCATCTTTATTATCAGACAATCAGGTGATTCAAGCCTGCAATGTCCTAACCAAACTGGAAACAACTAAACAAAGTATGCTTCCGGTGGGAATCGAACCCACGACCCCCGGGTCAACAGGCAAGCGCCTTAACCACTGGAGCACGGAGGCTGTTACCTCCGTGGTCCAGTGGTTAAATTACCTAATAAGTTTTATTAAAGAAAAATAAAAAGCAATCATAATAATTGTAATATTCATAAACAACAAATGTTTTGACGTGATAACGTCTTATAAATCAACTAGCTTTTGCCCGCGGCTTCGCTCGCGTTAAGTTTCATACAAACTTTCATCACCTATTTTATCCTCTTGGGGGTAGAATTGATCAAAATCCTTTTGTTAGCGGATGCCTACGTCATAACATCTCCTGCATGCCAAATTTCAGCCCGATCCGTCCATGTTTGCTGTGCGTTGATAGATGACTATGTCAGTCAGTCACCTTTGAGTTATATATATTTAGACTAGCTTTCGCCCGCGGCTCCACCCGCGTCAATGTAGAGCCCTCGGGAATAGTACTTTTTCCCGGGATAAAAGGTAGTCTATGTCCTTCTCCGTACTCCAGTGAACTTGTATGCAAAATTTCATGATGATCGGGTCACTAGTTACGGCATGAAAGCGTAACAAACAAACAAACTCACTTTCGCATTTATAGTAAGTAAGGATAAGGAAGGGTAAGGATGATCGCCGGCTGCACGAACGAAAACGTCATGTTCCGTGTGCAAGCGAGAGCGCGGAACAAGCGAAAAGAGGCACGATCGGCCTAAGCGTTCCTTTTGTGACGCATCTATCCCTATTCCACCGTTGTCGTGTAAAATTATCGTCCGAAAACCGACTTTAAAGTCAAACAATTTTTTTATTGTGTATAGGCACTATACCGCTAAATGCTCATATCATCAGAATAGACCATAGGCTATAATATACGTGGAAGAAGTCGTGGGTAAAATTAACTAGTAATACAATAACTATAGCTTCAGTTGTTCTATGTATGTATAAACACGCAATATGAGCATGTTTGTATTGTACACATTATTATTTAAACTAGTGGTCGTCCAGTGGTCGAAATTCGACGATCATTTAAAACGATAAGCATTCGCACTCCTTCTAATATAAACTCTAAGTGTGCGAAATTTCTCCGTCCGGTCCAAAGTTTTTGCTTGACATATTAATATATAGATTTCTATTCTTTTGCAAGTGCAGATTATGAAAAATTACTTTGAATTTACATTACGCGCAATGCCGTTTAGAAACTCCATTTTTAAATGTATATAAACTTAGTGAAATTCAGACTAAATTACACACAATCAAATTAACTATACCACATTCTATTAAATATCAACGTGTCTCTGTCCAATTAGATTTTATTTTGACATGTTGAAATCCAGACGGTCACAGTGTCAAACATTTACGGTCACTCAACCTTTTACGTCTACAGGCAGAAGTGTTCGGGAAAGTTTTTTTTTAATGCTGGGCGGCAAACGAGCACCTGATGGTAAACGATCAACACTGCCCTAGGACAACTGCAACACCAGGTTGTGACAGGAGCGTTGTTGGACGACATTGGGGGAGAACATAAGGGGGTATAAAATGGGGAAAGATGGGCCTCTGACTCACCAAACGAAGCGGTAAACCTACTCAAATGTCGATTTTCTGTGAGTGCGGTCTTCCCCGGACGAGCCGGCGTATTCATTATAATACTAGCAAAAATAAATTTTGTCAGTGGCGTTGCTCTACCACTAAAGTGTTAAACATTAAGCTAGTAGAGGGCTTTGAGATATGCATGGGTGTGTAATTTGGGCGTGAAAGGCGAAGGTGCGACTTTTTCCTTTCGAAGGAGTGCCATTCAGCCCTTAACCCTCTTCCTTTTTAGGGGTCAATCCGTACCCAAAGAGTAAAACGGGACCCTGTTCCGTCCTCTGTCTGTTACAATCTTCGTGTGTGATACCGACCGCAATTGGCCGATTTTATATATTTAAAGTCTGTCACTACACAGTGAACATGCCGACACGCTACAAGGAAACACATGTCTAACAAAAGGGATGAACCCAACAAATGCTGGCTTAGCGTTATGGATGACATCCGTGCCAATACTCAACAAAGATGCTGAAGAACGTGCGAAGTTGAGGAAAAATGCCGAAAAGGCCACTCCATATCCTGAAGCAGGCCGTGACAATGCAACTGGCATTTAAGAGTGCACATACGAAAAAAAGAAAAAAAAATACCTGTGACATGTTTACCACTAAACTTGTACAACGAGACAACTGAGGTAGGGCAACAAACGTTTATCATGGTTTTGATAAGATTAGGGTTATCATATCCTCGTATTAGTAGGAAGCGTGATTTCAGTGTTTATGAGTAGGAGTGGGTGGGTAACTTTGACATGGTTAAACATATGCAAGACAAGTTTTTTTCATCTCATCCATCCAAAAAACATAATCCGGTTACCCGAAAAAAATATTTTTCGAATTGCTAACACAAATATTATCCCGAAAATTTACGTGACAAAAAGTTCGAACCATTGTGTTGAGATTCACTATTTCACTAGCCAGTTACATTAATTAAAAAGAAAATCTTACGAGTTAATAATACGAGTATTTAATGCATGATGCCGTCCCTTATTTTCTTAAATAAATAAAACAAAATGACGAAGAGGACCAATGGCTTAGATAACATTCTGGAGCACGACATATGTTATGCTGTTTGTAACACCAATCCACGAGTGAGCCTATGCTTAGGGTGCAATAAAAAGTTCCAAATATCAATTTCCTTTCGTTTTATTTATGCGTTAGTCATGCTCATGATTCACCACAACATGACAAAACCATATGTATACGCATAAAAGATAACTAGGTTCTTTCAATCAGCGTTTCCTTTCAATAGGTATATATATACACGCATATACTAACCGGATAGAATTGTATTTCTCATCTACCGATCGTGTCATTGACACACTCAACCTAAGTACCCAGGTACGCTAATATATATTTAAGATTTTTATATGATTTAGGAGTTAAAAAATAAAATAATGGTTGGCGCTAATTTCGGTCATGTAAATCTCTGAAACATACTTCACCATGAGCCTTGCCATTTAATTCAGCTATGCTGCCTTTTGGGCACGACGCCCAGAAGTGAGCATCAAGAGTTTTCCGGTTTTTGAATAAATATGAGGTTAACGAGTTTTTAAAAGAAATATAAAAACACGACTGCCCTTCCAAAATTTACAGCCTATGTCATTTGGAACTCGGGACGGAGTAAAGATTCCTAAGATACCCCGGCCAAATACAAGGAGGGATTTTAAAGTAACGGTGGAACAAAAAACTTACAAATATAGATACATAAGCTCACATATGTACATACGCTCTAAAAACAATACACTCCTTTTTGAGCGCAGTCATGTAAAAAAGTTAATTTTACTTATTACGTACTTCTATCTGATGAATATATTTAAACACAATAGTAAACAAGATCGTGGATTAATTAATATGTGAGACAAAGACACATTTTTATCTGTTTAATGGCATTCCACTTAACGAAAAAGATTTTTTCTGTGGTGTATTAATTAGACAGGTTGACGATGCGGTATAACTGGTTATTGCATAACACACTTTAAACGTTAATGTTAGAGCTATTTGGATTGGTACTTTGGCCTAACAAAATATTGTTCAACATTTAATAAGGTTGAACAATATTTTGTTTGTGTTTCTCTGCGAGATCGAATCAGAAATGAGGAGATCCGTAGAAGAACAAACGTCACCGACATAGCTCAGCGGATTAGCTATTTAAAGTGGCAGTGGGCGGGGCACATAGCGCGCAGAACCGATGGCCGATGAGGCAGAAAGGTTCTCGAATGGCGACCACGTACCGGCAAGCGCAGCGTCGGACACCCACCGACCAGATGGTCGGACGACCTGACTAAGGTCGCAGGAAGACGCTGGATGCAGGCCGCTTCCAACCGGTCGTATTGGAAATCCTTGGGGTAGGCCTATATCCAGCAGTGGACTTCTTGCGGCTGATATGATGATGATGATTTAATAAGGTTAAAAAATGTGTAAACTTTTTCGTTGTAGTCACAACACAGGCTCTATCTGATCTTTTTTTTAAAATAAGTCTAACACCTCCAACGTAATCGTAGAACTTTACAATATTCTGTTCAACTCTTTCACGGATACTCCCGCCTGTAGACGTTATACTAGTCGACCGAGCGAGCGAAGCGAGCGAAGCGTCTCAGTTTCGACTGGCTGGATATTATAAATAACTATTTGTCAATTCTCTGGAACTTAGTATTTCCTCTTAAAAAAGAGTCTGGTCGGGTCTTCTGGAAAGAGGAATGTAGGTTTAAATTTCCGTTTCTACTGGTACCTAATTAAGAGCAGCGGGGATTCACGTCACTTAGCATAACAGTAACAGATATATTTTAGAGCGCTGGAGGACAAATGTGGATGTTGATTGTAAGGGCTCGCGAGGTCTACTGTTCTTACAGAACCACTAGTTTTATTTCTTTTAGTCTGATTCAGTGTCCGTGATTGAATTAAGTTCTTATAAAATATTTTGCCTCCTTCCATGTCACATACTTGTTACTTTCATACATCATCTCTAATATATTGTTTGGATCGCCAAAACTAGTAAATGATCACCAAAATCAAATCCTCATATTAACTTACAATGAGGACCAAAAATAATGGTCTCAATGGTCTCTGAACGTAACTCAGGATGGAAGATCTAGTAAAGTCAAACGGCATTTATACAGTTTCTAGTACACAAGGAACACGATTCAGATATGCAATGTTTTTTTGGTCGTCAAATCTCACAATATAACTAAGAACATGTAATATTAAGATTGCTTTATCCTTATCCTTACTTATCCTTACTAATATTATAAATGCGAAAGTGAGTTTGTTTGTTTATTTGTTTATTTGTTTGTTTGTTACGCTTTCATGCCGTAACTACTGAACCGATCATCATGAAATTTTGTATACAAGTTCTCCGGAGTGCGGAGAAGGACATAGGCTACCTTTTATCCCGGGAAAAAGTACTATTCCCGAGGGATCGACATTGCCGCGGGCGGAGCCGCGGGCGAAAGCTAGTAATATTATAAATGCGAAAGTGAGTTTGTTTGTTTATTTGTTTGTTTGTTACGCTTTCACGCCGTAACTACTGAACCGATCATCATGAAATTTTGCATAAAAGTACTCTGGAGTACGGAGAAGGACATAGGCTACCTTTTATCCCGGGAAAAGTACTATTCCCGAGGGATCGACATTGACGCGGGCGGAGCCGCGGGCGAAAGCTAGTAATATTATAAATGCGAAAGTGAGTTTGTTTGTTTATTTGTTTGTTTGTTACGCTTTCACGCCGTAACTACTGAACCGATCATCATGAAATTTTGCATAAAAGTACTCTGGAGTACGGAGAAGGACATAGGCTACCTTTTATCCCGGGAAAAAGTACTATTCCCGAGGGATCGACATTGACGCGGGCGGAGCCGCGGGCGAAAGCTAGTTTAATATAATAATAATAAATCATTATTATCTCCAATCTCCACACATACATACAGAAATCTATTTAGCCTAACAACATATCATATTTGGTAGTGGGAGCCGAATGTTTGATTGACATCAAGAAATTATACCTCTAGTTTCTGCACTAGGCAAAGCCTGTGTTGTAGGCAACTAGTTTGAGACCAAGTTTCTTAAATCCGAGCATTGTCAATTACTTTGCTGAGATCACTAGCTTAAAAACAAATTTCAAAGTTATTAGTAACAGAGGAATTAAAAAATATAAAGAAAATCAAAACTAAAATATAGGTAATGGAGCAGTTAATGATTGTACACATGTATTTGTGTGTGTATTCACACCAATTATTTAGGTTACCTCGTTTACAAGCTTTTAGCTACAGACATACCTTCATGTTTTGATACGGAACACTAGAATCCTCTATATCCATGGCTATCTCACAATCACAACGCTTTACCACAACAAAACAATAAACAACGCACGAGCGATCTCTCCGACGCCGCTTCTAAATCTATTTAAAATACGCCCAGAAATCTGTACCAGAAGGGGCTTATTCTGTTCACTCTCACAAGTAATATAATGACGCAACAACGCGTTCGAAACTCTCGATCGCACTGGACAACAAATGCCCAAAAATCTGTACGAGAAGGGGCTTATTCTGTTCACTCTCACAAGTAATATAATGACGCAACAACGCGTTCGAAACTCTCGATCGCACTGGACAACAAATGCAATGACCTTGCCAGATTAAAAATGCACACAAAACACGTGTGCTCTCACAGAGGCTGCTTCGAAAACTATTTTAAATTTGGCTGACCAAACTAGTTCCGTTCGACTTGTCTCGAGAAGGGACATTCTTTTCGCTCATACTAATAAAAAAACGAATCAACAGACAGGTTACTTAATGACTACAAGTATCTGACCACAGGTGGTTAGTCACTAATGTTTCTTTCAGTGTTTTGTTTTTTATTTTTTCGAGATTGTTCGTCGGATATGATCATTTGCGAGTGTTATTATCGACTGTTATAGTTACTGCCTCCGTGGTCCAGTGGTTAAGGCGTTTGCCTGTAGATGGGCGTCGTGGGTTCAATTCCCACGGCAAGCATACATTGTATAGTTGTACCAGTTTAGTTAGGACATTGCAGGCTTGAATCACCTGATTGTCTGATAATAAAGATGATTCCGTGCTGAACCAGCCAAATGCGAATCCACCACACTATTTATATTTAACTGCTCAAAAAACGCTCCAAAACACATTACTTGTACCCCACCTTATATTTCTATTTTTTGTTGTTATGGCGGCAATAAATATACACATTCTATAAAAAAATTCATATTTCTACCTATCAGACAGACTGGCGGACCGCGGAGGCTTGGTGATAGTTTTTTTTAAGACATAGGACGGCCAAACAAGCAAGCGTGTCACCGGATGGTAAGCGATCACCGCCGCCTGACCATAGACAACTGCCCTTGGGATCATACGGTACGCTAATGATGTACGTGTTTTTTTTTTACTAATTATTGAAGCAGGCTGTCTCCCGATGGCAAGTGACGATGACGACGAGCATGTTACATGCCTATTCAAGAGTTACCCATTTATTCTACTTTTGAATGTCCCGGGATTGTACTTGTCAGGGAATATAAACGTGTTAGATGCGTTTTCTTTTTGCACGCTGCGTCGCAGGTCGCAGATTATATTCAGATTCAAGTTACCTACAACGTCTTCTGCTGCTGCGTGTGCAATAAAATACAAGTATATAGTTTTGAGCTACACATTTTCACAGATTTTCCAGCTGCCTTAAGGCATCTGACATAGCTTAACGTCTGCCATCGATGATGACATCTGGTCCATCGTCTTCACGTGCCTTCTGAAGCGAGGAGCTCGAGATAATCTTTACGGTCACCCATCTCAATGGTGACCGCGCTCGGCCTGCTAATAATGCTTTTATGAGCAATATTGAGTGTTTATCCACTGGACCATTGGACTCTTCATAAAGAGTATCAGAGATATCAGAAATCAGATTGGCTGCTACGATGCTACAGACAGACACACACTTAACCACTAATTAATCAACAAGGGTAAACATTTAAGTTTTCTTACCTCGCCGTAACCTCCCGGGTAGCCTCCAGCTCCATAACCAGGCGCCTGGAATCCCGGTTGAGTGGCCGCACCGGGGGGGTAACCGCCTTGTGGGTAGCCGCCTTGAGGATATCCACCTTGCGGATACCCACCCGGGGGGTATCCTGCCTGCGGGTACCCCCCTTGCGGGTAACCACTTTGGGGATAGCCACCTTGCGGATAACCTCCTTGGTTTTGATCTGCGTATAAAATTATTATTGTTACTTTTGAGCACACACATATTAATAGGTTATATCTTTATCGTACGTTCATGGTATGTAGTTTTTTTTATATTATTTTGTATAATTTTGAGTGCTTTTAATTTTTTTAGTTCTGAGCTTCAGGTAGGTTCATTATTAGTCTAACAAAACGCACCCCTAGATGAAAATTTCGGCAATTCAACATTTTCGTATTTTGATTAGTGGCATTATTTAATCTTTATCTTTTTATTTCATAACAAACATACATTTGTGTTTATATTTAACTCATATTATCATTTTTTTAGAGTTTTAAACATACAATAAAATAGTAATTAAATTTACAGTGTCAATAAAATTCTAGAAAATGTCAAAGTAAAGTAGTAAAGTAGCTTGCTGTGAAATAATGAATAATGTAAATAATTACAAATCCAGGAATTGTTAAGATGTCGTGAACTCCTCGACGCTATAAATAACACTTGTCTAACAAAAAAACTTTCGAGTCTTTTTTAGAATTCTTTGTGATAAGGTAAACAGGCAATTTATTAAATAGCTAACTTAATGGATTGAAAGTATGAGCAGTGTTGAACAATGTTTAAAGTTAGGACCACGGAGGTTGGGACAGATTTCGCAACTGTTTTCTTTTATTTGTCTGTCTTCTTTACTTTCATATTCGTGGGAAACATTAATTTTCGACAGCAAAACATTTTCGATTTCCTTGCAAGACCACTTATCCACTCTTTGTGCTACATTGCCGTGGAGGTTCCACGGCAATGTAGCACAATGAGTGGGTATATTGAGCCAAGATTTTGGAGTTCGGGTTTAAAGATTTAAGGTAGGTAAATATAACGTTTATAGATATAATTAAATTTTCTATATCATTTCATAAACAATCCATAATCGTTATTTGTGATTTCTGAAAATTTTAGTTTTCTATTATGTATGACGGAGTCTTCATGTAGGGGTGCAAAATATCAGTTCCCAGAACGTACGGTAGTTGTATAATTACCGTCAGTTTTATTATAGAGGGTAGCACAATACAATAAAACTGTGGCCTTTAACTTTAGGCGCAAAGCACATTGGTCTGGCGTCTGGAACGGACGTGGCAAGGGCATTTACTTTTCTATTTAAATACCGTACTAAATGTATGGAAATAAAGTCGCAATTTGAACACACTTCAACGGGCATCATCGGACGCGCTAAAGCGCGCCACTTCGGCGCCCGCGCCAGTTGGCCCTCAGTATGGCGTCAGTTCGCAGTCAGCGCGCACGTATGGCATATGTCTTCTAGAGAAGCGATTATAGAAAATAAAAATGCGTGATGACATCGAGTTTAACATAGCATTCTGTGAATTAATAGAGAAACATCCAGTCATTTATGATCATACTCGCCATGATTATTGTAATAGAAACGTGCCATGCCTGCGCCCGATCAGAGCCATGTCCGTGCCCGATCAGAGCCATGTCCGTGCCCGACGCCAGATCAATGTGCTTTACGCCTAACAAGTAGGTAAATGTCATAATATTTAATCATGCCGGACATCAAGTTAATATTATGGTAAGTAATGTGTGTGACAAATAAATAAGCAGAACAGAATTACCAAGTTTTCTATGCAATATTATCCGTCTTATTATTAAGCATATTAAAAAATGCTTTATAATATGTAGATATATTGACTGTATGTTTTCCGAATAAAATAAAATAAAATAAAATAAACTATGAAACGTGGATTTTACTCAATGAGGGATACCTCGTACATAGTATTTAAATAATGCCTTGGTTTCCACCATTGCGGTGCTGCTCTTGACGTTCGTCCGAGCAGGATAGACTTATTAACGTAAAAGAGAAAGTTGTAAGGGTTTATCTTTGTTGTGTTCAATGGTATAAAATAAGGCATAAGAGACGCATAATTTTATAATCTATGGTGATATGATAAGCTTTGATTTATTTTGGTTGGCTAATTGATTCAGCAAGTTACACTATCAATTTAATCATTTGAACGATTGTTAAATTTTGCCATGCAAATAAATAAATAAATGGTTTTAGTATTTCATTTAAAAACGGTTTAGGTTTTAGTTACTGTCAATATCTTCGAAGGTCAGGATTCGTCTAGTACTAAGACATTGGAACTAGAGTAACGCCAGTATACTTGATTCGAATGTTGACTTTCGCAAAGGAAACTTGGCAACACCGTAAACAGATCACGACAACAGCAAATCAAGTACCAACAATTATTGCCGTTTACTGCTGCAGCCATCATGGTCTGTTTCTCTCTCTGTCTGGTTGACTATGACGTCAGTCAATATTTTCAGGCTAAATTCAAAATTAACGGCGGTAAGTCTCATTGTGTGATTAACACTATTCGTTATTTCATGGATGGTAACTTGAGTTGTTGTCTGATCACGAACAATTAACATAGCCGGTGTTGATGTAACAGATGAAGTATTTTATTTACCTACATTCGTTATATTTATTTATCAACAACATCGGAAACCATGAGTTAAAATAAAAAAAATAAAAATCATCACAAAGGGATTGTAATGAAAAAAATAAAATAAAGAAAGATTAAGGTCAATTTAAATGTAGCGCACCCTTAAGCTAGAAAAAATGCATTAGAAGCAAAATAAAAAATCGACCCGCTGAACATTTAGAGATAAAGACACCCTGTGTACAAAAATCCACTTTCTTGGCGAACAACTTTTTACTATTATCTACTATGGATACTTATTCGTTGACGTCGACAATCAAATTAGCTGATTTATCAGCTGATTAACAACAGCCTCCGTGGTCCAGTGGTTAAGGCGTTTGCCTGTTGACCCGGGGGTTTTGGGTTTGATTCCCACCGGAAGCATACTTTGTTTAGTTGTTTCCAGTTTGGTTAGGACATTGCAGGCTTGAATCACCTGATTGTCTGATAATAAAAATGATTCCGTGCTTCGGAAGGCACGTTAAGCCGGTGGCCCCGGCTGCCATCTGGTAGTCGTTAAAGGAACCACGTCAGAGGCCTAGAGGCGGTTCCGAAGAACTCTCGATACCATGGTGTGCATAGTCGATTGACTGTGACACCTACTCGAAATGATGATGATGAGCTGATTTATCGATTTTAATAAAATAAATAATTATTTTATATGAAAACACAAATATAAAAACTAGCGTGTCGATTTCTTGAAATTGGCTACTAAAGCATTTGTTTGACCTTAACACCCAACCCTTAAAATTTTTGCGCTTAATTTTAATGGACTTGTATTATCATGTCGAGAGGAGGGATGCCGATCACCTGGCTAAAGAAAAAAAGGTAGCTTGTGACAGCAATTGACATGATATAGAAGAGAGGGATCCGTGTCGTGAAGGAAATGTGTGAGCAATGATGATATGCAAGAACGGGGAACTAGTGCCGATATGGTTGAAAATAGAAAAATTTGGAGAGAGTTGACAACCACAGAGCCGACCTCAAATAGGGAAGCGAAGAAGAAGAAAGAAAGAATAAATTCAGTTTCCGAATGTACCAGTTGCTTCTCTTCCCTCGCAGATCGTAAAAGCCGATCGAGGGGATGGGCAAAATCTGAGGAATCATGTTAATAGGCGATGCGGCTAGCAACCCATCACTATTTTGATTCCGGTTTCCACCTAATCCCACCAGCATACTAAACGTGGCCTTCAGGTCTTATAGACCTAGGCTCTGTCTATCCCGCAAGGGAAAAGACATGATGTATTAGTTTATTATTTTAGGGTTCCGTACCTAAAGGGTAAAAACGAGACCCTATTAATATCGCTCCGCTGTCCGTCTGTCACCAGGCTGTATCTTATGAACCATGATAGTTAGACAGTTGAAATTTTCACAGATGATATATTTCTGTTGCCGCTATAACAACAAATACTAAAAAACAGAAAAAAAACTTCATAATTAAGGGGGCTCCTATACAGCAAACGTGATTTTTTTGCTCGATATTGATAACGGCAATAGGTAGACGCTTGAAATATTCACAGAATATTAAGTTATATATTCACTTTAAAATAAACAATTACATTAAAATACAATTAATAATAAGGGGGGGGGGGGGGGGGGCTGCTGCTTCCATATAACAGACATGATTTTTTTGCCGTTTTTTATAGATAACGGTACGGAACCCTTCGTGCGCGAGTCTGACTAGTACTTGGTCGGTTTTTAAGAAAAACTATTATTTGAGGCCACGATGGAAAGTAATAAACTATTCATATTCAATATCGATTCGAGAAAGCCTTGTCAACTTTAATTTCTCGCTGTATGCGGCCTGCATTCACACGCTCGTAGCGTATTTTCCCTAATACCAAAAAGAGCGGTGCCCTGGGTTTACGAAAAGTTGACGTGTGGTGTGGCTCACTGTTATCTTATCTTGAGGAGCTCGATAGCCCAGTTGGCGTGTGCATTATTATCGCTTACACATGTAAAGCAACCCCGGGCGTAGTCCCCACTGGAATGGGTGACCACAAGTAGCACAACAATTTCTAGATGGCACGTTAAGCAGACGTCCCGGTTGTCATCACTAGATGGCGGTCGTTAACCCAGGTATTTCAGATGCGTTTAGGCAGCTTGAAAAATATGACACCAGTGTTGGCGTGGACAGTAAGCAGGCATCTTATCCTCTTGCCCAGTGACGGATTTACAGATTTGCCGCCCTTAGGCTATAAATTATTGCCGCCCCTATCTTACATTTGTGAGTGAAGTCAAGGGAGGGCGGCAGTGGAGGCAAGTCAAAATCTGCGTGAGTGCGTGCATGAAGAGTCTTAATCTAAATGTGCCTCATATTATTTAAACACTTATTTAAATAATTCTGATTCAACTTTGACTTGATTAACATTGCTCCAAGACGTGAAATAGACCAGTTACGAAAATCACTAGGATTAGGGGGTGTGTGACGCTATTCTGACTGAGGCCGAAATATGATGATGTGCACTATGGGGATGTATGAAGCGTGCAATAAAGGATGCATTACAAATAATATATAACAGATCACTACAAGTAAATCAAAAATCTCGTACCATGGACCATAAGTCTTATCGAAATATATCGGCAATTTTCTTTCTTCCTTGCCATATTTTTTATTTATTAATATCATGGGAATTGCCGTGTGGTTTCCGGCAGAGTAGAATAGGACCACTCCAAATCTTCCCATGGATGTAGTAAGAGGCGACTTAGAAAATACAAGCTAAACAAAGCTCATAAACATCAATGACACCTCTCCAACCCGTCTGGCCAGCAAGGAGAGTGTAGGCCAAATCCTCTGTCTGCTCTGGCCAAGTATGGCTCCGGTAGTACAGACAGGATCATGCTCCTGCAGTGGAGACTTAAAAGACCTGATGATGATGATGTTGGGGGACGTTAAATCGAAAGAGCCCGGAGCGGCAAACCTTAAAATACGCCCTTGCACATAACAGCGCAAAGCACTCATTACCAAGAAGCCCAGAACGGAATGAAATAGTATAAGTACCCGGTAGAAGGGGATTCCCTTTCAAAACCAAAATGGACGACGGGGCTGCTAGAATTCCCGCAATGACAAATGAGTTAAAAATAAGAAATCCCCTCTCACTGGCAATGAGAGAGGGGATTTCTTATTTTTATTTCAAGGACACTCTCCCAGACACTGTTTCGTAAACAACGTGGGAAACAAAAGAAAAAACAATAACACAAATACAGCGATTAAGTGTACACAAAAAGCGCTTCCAATAGACTAGGAACTTTTGCCAAACTGAGTTTCTTTCCTTTCTTTTTCTGAGCAGTTCTTACAGATTTTTATTGAAGCAAAGATTACCTAACGAATTAATTATAACATTATAATAATTGAATTAGGGAATGGGCATATTCTCGGGAATTAACGTTTAATAATAGTTCCAATCTCGTTTTCCTTCGTTTACAGCCGGGGGAGTCCCGCAATTTGTCTAAGTACGAGTCATCATAACATTCAGGTGCTTGCTATGCTCTTGTCATGGATCTAAGAATAATCAGGATAGGACCTTATGAATGTGGCATTGAAGCAAATCACAATGTATGCAGACGTGTCGTGACACGAAACTCACGCACACATCGGCACTCAAATGGATGCAGGTTTTCCCCGGTCGAAATGTCAATCTCACGAAATGTCAAACTTGTACTTACCGCGAATTTGGTGTGCCTTTTGAAACTTGTTGAAATTATGCATAAAAACATAAAATAATGCCGAGCTGTGTGGTAAAAGAGTGTAAAAATTATAGTAAACTACACAAAAAGTCCGACGGTATCACGTATCATAGGTAAGTACAAACTTCTTGTTGTTTTCGAGACTATGTAAGTATTACACTCAATCGCATATTTTCTTGGTTTAATTATACTATTTACACACACAACACAACAGTTACTCGTATGTACGAATTGGTTGGTAACCTAAACACACGTTTCAACTACAATTTTAAATTAAACTAATGTGATTTTGTAATTTTCTTTGCGCCGCAAAAGTCAATGACCCGGTGACAGCGCAGCGCAAAGTCGGACTGTCGGTGTTGCCAGAATATGATTTCAAGATTCCTGTTCTTTATTTTAAATATAAAATTTTAGTTTGTTTATTTTTTTTAAGGTTCCCCATTCGTGATGCTTATGTAAAAAAATAATGGATCGATATTATTAGAAGAAATAGAAAGGATGCATCATGGGTACCATCAAATTATTCATTTGTTTGTTCCGAACATTTTAAAAATAGCAATTTTTATATGACAAAAGGAGCATATCGCCGGTTGATTAAGTTCGCATGCCCAGAAAAGGAATGTTTCTTATTAATACTTTTACTCGACTTCAGAAAAAGGAGCAGTTCCAGTTGTATTTAATTTTGCATATTTATACGTCATAACTCCATCATTTATGAACTAAATTTGGAAAATCGATGTATGTGTTGATGATAAATGTATGAAGTGAGATGACTTTGGAATCCAAGATGGCTGACATTACTTTTCATTTAAAGTCAACTTTAGTGGCGTGTTTGGAATTTTTTGGGATATCAACAAAAATGAAGTCATTTTCAGTTTTCAAGATGGCCATCACCATTATTTATGGAAATTCGATTTGGGTGACGTTTTCGGAGTATTTCGGGGTAAAACTGACGTCAATTTTGTGTTGGGATTCAAAATGACTGTCACAATTTTTTGAAAATATGACTTATGTGTCGCTTTTGAGTTATTTTTGGGTGCATCACAAACAACACTTATGGGATGCAAAACAGGGGTGATATTTTCGAGGTATTTTGGCGTGCAGATCACAAAAGTGGCGTTAATTTCGGGATCATACTATAAAACAAAGTCGCTTCCCGCTGTGTCCGTCTGTCCCTATGTATGCTTAGATTTTTAAAACTACGCAAAGGACTTTGATGCGGTTTTTTTATAGATAGAGATATTCAATGTTTATATTTTATACTAATATGTAAATGTGAAAGTATTTTATTCTCATTTGTCGACGTCAGAATAAAAGATTTTAACTTTGAACAATTTCTGAATTTGATATTGTTGATTTATTGATGACACTAATAATCTATAGAACTACTGAATCTATAAATCTGCAAAATTATAAAAAAGTAATTTTAAAATTTACCACCAATATAAGGCCTCGAGGGTTTGTTTTTCTGTAAGTAAAATTATATGTATTGTTATTTATTAACTTAAAACACAGTAAAATAAAAATGTTATCTATAATTTCGTTCTTTTATTCCTTTTATCGAGTTCTCCAAAACGTCTAAGGTCGTTCAAAGATGAGATTGATTCACAGTTGCCCTTATGGATCATTATGTCTAAATTCATAATACTCCTCTGATACAGATGTTACGTTTTGTAAAAAAAATATAAATAATATTAGTGCTACTAGGCATCAGTACCACTCACAATTTATTTACTCTAATTATTGGGTAATTTTTGATGACAATGGTCACCCTATACTGCACACATGTAACCAAAGTTTGCTTCACTTTGACGTTCTTCACGCCCGGTCCATATTATTCTTAGGTCCATGGCTCTTGTAGATGTTTATGTAATGTAAATAAATATAGTGACAAATTACACAGATTGAGTTAGCCCCACTGTAACTTGTTACTTCGCATCCCTAGTAATAGAGAGGCACAATTCAAAAAACATATTTTTTGGGAATAGCGCGATAAAGATTTAGTTAATCTGATTTTCTTCTAAAATTCTCTATAACTTACTAATTTTATAGGCTAGAGTTTTGAAATTTTGACCACATTATCTCAGGTACGAATAGTACAATATAGTTTATATTTTTTTTAAATATAATTAAATTTAAGCATTAAATAACAAGGTCAAAATAAGCTTTTTAAGTAAGGCCTTTATTATACAAAAAATATATATTTATGTTAAGGCAGTTTTCGAATTAGGCCCCTTTATGATAATAAATGCCTACATTTTAAGGTACTATTTCAAAATAGGACCTTACTTCTCGTAGACCCTAACGCGAATTAAGTTAAAGTGCCATAAAATATCAGAATAAAATAATGAAATAAATTAAAATCTTATTGAAAAAAAAAAATTAAATCAATTTAAGACATTACTAAGGTGGACATAATGTAGTTAGGAACTTCTTAGATTTTACAATCTGAAAATAACTATATAGTAAAATCAATGATTGCGAAACATAAACTTTTCAAACAATAACTTCTATAACTGAACACTTTTTTTATGTAATTACACTTTAAAATTAAAAAAATTGAGGCTTCCATCTTTTTCATTTATTGATTTATCTCAATGTAGAACAAAATTGATTTTCTTCTTTATATAATACTAGCTGACCCGGCCACGCGTTGCTGTGGCTAAAAAAATTGCGACTATAATTTGAGATTTAAACTATCCTATCTCTCAAGTTGGATCGAACTGCACATGGTGTGCGAATTTTATTGTAATCGGTTAAGTGGTTTAGGAGTCCATTGAGGACAAACATTGTGACACGAGATTTATATATATTAAGACTAATGTATATAATATTTTTCATTAATTAAATTATTGTTTGGTTACTACTAATACAAAACTTTACACATCTTCAACAATTAAAAATCACGGTAATACTTTTTAAGTATACACAAAAAAACTAGGATTCATACGAAATTGACAAAAGTTACAATAACATAGCTTCAAAATAAGTGGCATAGAATGGATCAATTCATCATTACAGCCATAAAAATCCACAACTGGACATAGGCCTCTCCCAAGGATTCTTGGTTCCATGGGAGGATATTGCCATACTCACCACGCTTGGCAAGCGGGTTGGCGAGCGCAGTATCTTTGGCTTCCTGTGCTTCCGAAACTGCTGCCCATCGAAAGCAATTTTAAGCTGGGGGAACATAGGGATTTGTTAGATTTAGGGAAGGTATTGGGATACTACTCGCTCGAATGATTGGGAAAAGTAATTAGCAGCTCGGGAAGTGTACCCGATGCCATACCTGCAACTACCGGACAAGCAGTTAAGGGTGACACCCCCGCCCAGATGGGTCAGTTAATCTTTTGGAAATTAGTTCTTGCAAATCCTTCTGTTTACATAAACTCAATTCGAATGGTGCTGTATAAGCCTCTGGGTTCAGATTAAAGCTTCTAACATGTTTTTGCTTTATTTCTTAATTTTTTTTCGTATTCATTTCTGTACGATGATTTATGAAGTACAATGTTTTACAAGAATATGCGTTTTCTTTAACTTCGCAACTACGGGACGAGGAACTGCTGCAAGTGCTGCAAGAAGAACTACTTCTGCTGTTAATTGTGGACGAGGAACTGGGACTACTGAAAGAATACCTTGATCGTATAGATGCAGTTGCATTAGTTAAGGTGGTGTCAGTTACGGGAACATTGAGTGTAGTCTCACAGGTCATTTTAATATTTCTAGATATTTTGTTGTCATTTTTTTACTAATTACACGAAGGAATATTCTCCTTTTCAATAATTCAGTTAACATCTAAAAATATAAACAACCTTCTCAGAAAATCACGCAAGTGAGAGTTCTACATAGCTAAAAATTATTGAATGTATTGGGAAAACTAAACATTGGTTAACTACCAATGTTTAGTTGGTAGACTCCGTTATCTAATTAAGTTTAAACTGACTATCTTATGTGAAAATACAGAAAAACAAATAATATGTAGGTATAAATAATTTTATTAAAATCCAGCCTTACTTTGTAAGCCAGTCCTATGATTGGTTTATTGGGTGGAACCGATGAATTTAGCAGGAGGTCTTTTAGATTTTATTTCTAAAGAAGATGAATAAATATAGCATAAGTTACGTATCTACCTAGTTGTTTATTATTGACACATAATTAACAAAGTGAAAGTTACTTACGGACTGCAAATACCCTTATACTTTATAATGTTATTTTTCTATCAGTTAAACACCCGTTACAATCGGTTCAAAGTTTAAAAAAGTTATATATTTTTGTTTATACTAAGTAGAGTATATGAGGCTGGCATAGTCATACCAAGTGTACTAAAGCCTCGAAAACCCTACTTGCATTACGCGTTTAGTATAAAAAAAAACTGTTACACATAGATACTTAAATTTTAATTATTCGTGTAGATTTTATGTAAATGGGTTTGAACAATTCTGACAATATTTATTATATCATTGCTTACTAAATTTAATAAAAGTAATAAGTTTTATGAATGTGACTTATTGCAAAGTGAAATGAAAATATTTTAATATAAAATAGAAATTATGTTGAAAAATTACTTGTAAGTATAGACACATCTATTATTTATAAAAAAAATATATATTATAAAAAGACTTAAATATAAATCTACCCCCTGGCCAATTACTACAACTTAATGGTATAAGGCATCATTTAGATATATCTACTGAAAATCGTTCAATATGTTTGTATAATAAGGGATTAATTAAAAATAACACCACGTAATAGAAAACATTTTCGTAATACACGGGTCTAAATCTTATTGAGCCTTTTTAATACAAACAGTATTTGCAGTACTTGCCAAAAAATTAATGATATACGGGCCTAAGTCGAATTCGGCTTCCACGCAAAAGGTCCTGCTTCTACAAATACCGGCGTCTTACTAAATGGGCCTTTGTCACGGGAAGATGT
Organism: Elegia similella; assembly: GCA_947532085.1. Taxonomy (NCBI): domain Eukaryota; kingdom Metazoa; phylum Arthropoda; class Insecta; order Lepidoptera; family Pyralidae; genus Elegia; species Elegia similella. The sequence goes on from OX383939.1 coordinate 4,456,625, forward strand.
GAGAGAGGAAAGAGTCGGTGTAAAAGAGACACAAATATAGCGCTCGTTAAATTTGAGCCATTATCCTATTTTTTTCAAAGCGAGGGCCTAGAACTGTTAGTTTTGTGCCGATTTATTACAAAAAATCGAAAACACAAATTTTTGAATTGTGCCCCTCTATTACTAGGGATGCGACTTGTGAGGTGGGATACTAACTCAATGATACCTACAATATTTTACAATAGATACTATAGTATAAAACAAAGTCGCTACCCGCTGTCTGTCTGTCCCTATGTATTCCTGATCTTTTAAACTACGCAACGGACTTAGATGCGGTTTTGTCAAATATATAGAGTGATTTAAGAGGAGAGAGAAGTTTTATATGTACATTGCACCCGTGCGAAGCCGGGGTCTGTATCGCTAGTCTAGACCCAGGCCAATCCGAAAAATATACTTTTCCATCATGACCTACCCGAGGATCGAACCCGGAACTCTGCGATTCAAAGACATTTGCGGTACCACTGAGCCAAAGAGGTAGATTATATATTTCTCTCTCTCTCTCCGTTACTGCTGCGAAACGTTGCTATATTTATTTACATTATTTTATGTGACTTACGCCTTTCAACTCCTTGTACGGAATTGGAACAAGGAAATCCTTTTCATCTCTTAAATGTTAAGTTTCGTTGCGTAAATAAGGGAAACACGAATCATAGAAAAAGATGTAGGGAAAGAATACCCATTCAACCAAAAAATAATTTTGAAAATCGGCTCATAAATGACGGTGTTATGCGGTAAACACATTTTAAAAAAATTGAATTGATTATCTCCTCTTTTTTTTTTTGAAGTCGGTTAAAAATATTTTTGATTACAATTTTTTGTGATGGAGCGATTCAACTATGATGAGTTCGCCTTGATCAGATCAACTGGTTATCATGATTGAATTTACCTGTATACATTTTTTGCTCAATCGAAAACCGGAAATTCGGTCTCGCTCTATACAGGCAAAACTAAACATAAGTTAGTATAATCGAGATGTTACGATAGAACAGAATAGGATAATAAAAAAAAAACTGAGCTAGCAAAAATTGAGCGAGCTCCACAGTAAGTTATGAACTTATATCGTAGGATACTAATTCAACGATACTATATTTTATAATAGATACATAAATAGATAAAACATTCAAGACATAGCTCAATCTGAAAAAGATAGTTTTCCATCTTGACCATAGCATACAAAATACACAGTAGGACAGAATACCACATTAATACGACACCTTTGGGGTCAGACATTGCACCAGACACTTTCACTACACTACACAACACCGCACACTACACTACTGTCACTCTAGTAGGCTGAGACTGCCATTTCTAACAACAACACACATTTTACTTATCAAGTGACGCTCAAATGAGTATAGTCATAAATGCGAATGTGTCATAAAGGTACGTTGATTGGCGATAAGCGCCACTATGTAATCGGATTAAGGTGTATTTTTGTGTAAGCCCCGTAATTACTGCTGTTGGTATGTTTGTTAGCACGCTACTGCGAAGGTTGTGGTCTACCGTGGGTGGTAAACCAAGCATAACGTTCTGCTTTTAAAATGGACTTTAGTCTTAAAACTTCATCCCTATATGGTCGATTTAACAGAAAGTCATAATTGAATTTGCAGCCTTTTAATTCGCATTTTCGCCGTGTGGTATCCGGCAGAGTAGAATAGGACCACTCCAGGTCTTCCCGTGGATGTCGTAGAAGGCGACTTAGGAAATACAAGCTAAACATAGCTTATAAACATCTGTGAGACCTTTCCAACCCGTCTGGCCAGCGTGGAGAGTGTAGGCCAAGTCCTCTGGCTGCTCTGGCCAAGTATGGCTCTAGTAGTACAGAGAGGGTCGTGCTCCTGTAGTGGAGACTAAAAAGACTCAATGATGAATTCGCATTTGCCTTAGTAGAGGCTCGCAAGGCCTCGCTTTTTGGGTATCGTCAGATTACGTTCCCAGTAGCCGACCACACACGAGGATACATTGGCGATTTTTCCGTCTGCACTTTTGTTACTAACGTAATGTTCAAATCGTCAAATTACTGCTTTACATCATTTTATAATGGCCGCGCTCAAGTATTTTCATGCGACAATTAATTTTGTTTAAAATTTTTGAAGCCCCTAGCTGCTCTCCCTACCGGTGATTTGAAAATTATCTATCACCTTTGTTTCTTTCTACCACCTAATCTTTAAAATCCAATGGGTCGCCAAGACGCTCGAGTAAACCACATCCAGGGTTGCCATAGTAAGTTATTTTACTATATTCAGGAGGCCGAAGAATTCGTATGCGAATGTGTAATATTTTGGGGAGCACTACAAAGCAAAAGGTAAAAATGCATACGATGTGAAAGCGGTTCAAAATAAGACAGTAATTAAGTAGAACAAGTTGAAGCAGCAACTATGTAATGCCCTGCCGCGACGTCTGATTTACTTATAAAATGCGCTGTATCGATTTTCTTCTACTAAGTGCATGCCAAGTCATGACGTCACTGTGTGAATTATCTTGATGAATTTGCAGACTGTGTAAGCGTGACCTTGGCAAATGTTTATTGTTGATATGATAATAAACACAAGCTAAGTAAATTTATTTATCGATACTAAGGCACTTCAATACTGAGGTCAACAAAACTATGTAAAGCAGTAAAATACGGTCGTACCATTTGTCAAATTGTTTCTCTTTACCGACTCGTGTAAATTTTAACGAAATACATCACTGCTTTTACTTTTCTTTCAAATTGTCATCAGTATCAAATCAAAAGCCCAACTACAAGCCCATAAACAATCTATCTATACGCGTCGATACATATTAGTTTGAGTAAAACAAAAATTTCTAGTGAGATACTAAAACTTTTTTGATAAAAACAAAGTCTTATTATTGATTATAATTTTATTTTTTGAGCTTTTTTTCATAGAAATTCCGTGCTTAGGAAGGCACGTTAAGCCGGTGGTCCCGGCTGCCATCTGGTAGTCGTTAAAGGAACCACGTCAGAGGCCGAGAGGCGGTTCCGAAGAACTCTGACACCAAGGTGTGCATGGTCGATTGACCGTGACACCTACTCGAAATGAATGAAATTATTGATTTATCCTTTGTTTAATATATTTTATCAACGATATAAACAATATCAGTTTTATCTTTAAAGTTTAGACTTAACAATCGTCGGTACCTCCTACATCATCAGATATTCTCATAGGAATTTGATACTACAAATTTCCACGTCTACTACAAGTCTCCACTGCAGGAGCATGACCCTCTTTGCACTACCGGAGTCATACTTAGCCAGAGCAGACAAAGGATTTGGCCTACACTCTCCTCGCTGGCCCGTCTGGCCAGGTTAGAGAGGTCTCATTGATGTTTATCAGCTTTATTCTTGTATCTCCTAAGTCGCCTCTTACGATCTTCATGGGAAGATTAGGAGTGGTCCTATATTACTCTGCTGAAACCACACAGCTAACATATTTAAAAGGGGAACCTTTGCGTACCAGTGCGTTTTTGACTGTTTTTTGAAAAACATTTTTTTAGACACTGGAAAAATTCAGCTTCGTAATTGAATATTTCCTCTACCACGCTAAGTGGCTCAGGCAAATTTATATTTATCCTAATCATAATAGCTTTATAAGCGTCATAAAACAACTGATGTCAGATAAAATGATTATCATCAATCAAATCCATTGCCACTTCTAAACTATTAAATGGTAACTGGTAGGAAATAATAACCTTTGCCTACTAGGAGTGCTATTTTTGAGATTTCGCCGGTCGTAAACGAGTGATTTTTCCATATAAAAATCGCACGAAGACGAGTGGTCATACATTCAAAAATAGTACCCTGGTAGGTAAAGCTAAAAATAGTACTTTTGGATGAGTAAAACATTATCAGTGTTATTATAAAAAAACGGCAAAACCCAGGTTTAAACCTGGTCTACCTTAGTCCGGACTAACGATGGATCAACCTAGGTTTAGCAAATTAAACTTTGTTTCATTACAAAAAGTGAACTAAGTCAGGACTAACTTAGACCTGTGACGATCTCTGGATAATCTAACGGAAGCAGGATTCATTCAATCATTCGTTCAGTATGCTACTACTACGTTCCGATCTACACTAATATTAAAATAAATAATAAAATGTATTGTTTCAAACTAGTATAAAACTAAAAATAATAAAATTGAAATGGAGAAACATGTTTATTTATATCATAAACGATATATTCAGTGGTCAGATAAAAAAATCACACTTTATACAAAACGATTTAATAATTTTACAAACCTGAAACGGAACGCGTGTGCGCGCGCAACAAATCGAATTTGTTCCAAAGTAACCTCAAAGTTTGTTTACAAATATGATTGTAAAAAATATATTTTTATTTAATGAATTAACGGTGCAGTTTGTCGAAAGTAATTGTTTTAAAGTTGCTGTGAGATAAAAATTACGTGACTAAAGTAAAAGTGAATATGGTGTGAAAATTTGTTTATATTTGTACCTAAAAAATACTTACTATATAGATGACTAGCTGCCCCGGCGAACTTCGTTTCGCCATAAGTTAAAAACTATCCTATCTCTCAAGTTGGATCGAACTGCACATGGTGTGCGAATTTTATTATAATCGGTTAAGTGGTTTAGGAGTCCATTGAGGACAAACATTGTGACACGAGATTTATATATATTAAGATTTGTACAAACTATTTTTCCTAATATGAAATTAAGGTGCCTAAAAGTCATTGTTTTGTGGCGTTTGTGAAATATAAATGACGACAAAAGCGTTGAAAATAATCTAATTAAATGTTTTGATATGTTAAAATGCAAATAATTAAAATATTTTTTCATAATTTTATGTGTTGGTTTTATTCATTTCTTCGCATTTCCAGGTTTTTGATCATTGCGAATAGGGTAATAGGATTTGACATAGATTTTAGCATAAAAGTATTTTTTTTGGTGAAAAGTGACCTATTTGTTGGTAACAAAATAAGTTAGTACTAGAGTTAAACTAGGGAATCGTAGGTTTATCTTTAGACCTAGGATCATCTCTGGCTTAAACGGTAAACCTCGTTTTATAATACGATTTTCCTTAGTTCTTGAGTTAGACCCCGGCTTAAACCTGGTACTAACTTTAGTCCGTGTTTTATAATAACACTGATTGTTTTTAAATACAGTAAAATTTCACATTACGTAATTAAATATTTTCTCCACTGCGCTAAGTAGCTCAGGCAAATTTATATTTTTCCTAATCATAATGGCTTTATAAGCGTCATAAAACAACTGATTTCAGATAAAATGATTATCATCAAATCCATTGCCGCTTCTAAACTATTGTATGGTCTGGAATATATATCCAATTTCAATATTAGGGGAAAGACTTCTATGAAAAAAAGCTCACAAAAAAAAAGAGATAAAAAAGAATACTTCTGAAATAATAAATAAAATTATAATGGAATATATATATTTTTAACAAGCTATGGAATTCCAACAAAATCTTGCGAGGTCCAAACAACATCCTAAATTATTTCAAAGGTCAAAGTATATTTATACTTAAAAGTTAGTAATTAATGATCTTCAAAACCATTTGTTACATTTTAATCTCAAGATTTATCTTTCACTATCTAGTTGCCCGCGACTTCGTCCGCGGCAATTTCTGTTATTCATCATCATCATCATCATCAGGTCCTTTTTAGTCTCCACTACAGGAGCACGACCCTCTCTGTACTACTAGGGCCATACTTGGCTTATTTCTGTTATTATGATTAATTAATACAGATGAATAATTTTTCCCCATTTTCAAAACATATTTTATTGATGCTTCACTCCTATTGGTCGCAGCGTGATGTTTTATAGCCTAAAGCCTTCCTCAATAAATGGACTATACAACACAAAAATAGTTTTCCAATTTGAACCAGTATTTCCTGAGATTAGCGCGTTCAAAAAAACAAACAAACTCTTCAGCTTTATAATATTCGTATAGATATAAAAAACCAACTTAATCAAACTATTAAAGTTGTCTAAATTGCAAAGAAATTTAAATGGGACCTACTTGAAAGCATACTCTTTAAAAAAAAAGAAACTTACAATAGGTTCATAAATGACAGTTCTGTAAAAAAAAATTAAAAAAAATCAAATTGATAACTCCTCCATATTTTAATTGATTAAAAATTAGAACTGTAACTGAAGGTATTACATTCATGATTATTATTTTTACATGTCTGTCTGAATTCAATCTCAAGGTGTTATCTCAGTATCAAGCATCATATAAATTGTTTGTTTACTATTGCTGATACAATATCTTATCATTCTAGAATACAGTTCCATTGTCAATATTATATTAATGAATCACTTTTATATTATTAAGATTATTTATAAAATACTACAAGCAAGCTCGATTATTTTCAGAATATTTTTATGCAAATCTTCGTCTTCAACTAAACTACTGAACCAATTTAAATGGGACGAATTGCACTAGAAAATAAAAATAAATATTTTTAATAAATTGATTCTTAATTGATGGAGTTATGAGTGTATAAGAAATAAAAAAAGATTCAGACTAATTGAGGACATCCTTTTTAAAGGTGGTTTCAAAAAAACAAATTCGTCTACCTCAAATGTCCCTGTAGATTTTGATGCAATCACATTGGCATCCTTTGAACTGCCATTCTCGAGAATGGAATAGAAAAATATCTCTTAAATATATTAAAGGCTCAAGTGCGAGAATTGTTGGAAAAAAATATTGGAAACTTCCTATGAATTTCAAAGAGAAGTAATTATTCCAAGGCACTTAAATTTTTAGGACATTAAAAAATGTTCCTGGTGACCAAAAAAAGAACTGTTAAATAAGCATATCAATATTGTTTATACAATTACCTACTATGTTTTGAGTTGTTAGCACTGGAAATTTAATGCGTGATTCTGTAATGAGTAATGACCCTGTAATTTAGCGGCATGTGTGTGTGCATGTGACGTCACATTAAACACTGGTGCTGGTGCAATGTCTTGAAATTCAGATGTGATGATTAAAGACCATAGGTAGAAAAAATCTAATTCTGACAAAGCAGAAACACTCAGCGTAGCAATATAGTCCAACCAAAATTAAGTAGGCATAACCTTTGTTTTCCTTTGGGCTAAACTCAATCCGTCTTATTATAAAACAAGGACTAACTTTAGTACCTGGTTTAAACCATTATCCGACCAAAATAAGTCGACAGTTTTCACTCTGACGTTTGGTCAACTGTCATTGTCAATTTGTTTGGGAGGGATAATGGTTTAAGCCAGGTACTAAAGTTAGTCCTCGTTTTATAATAAGACTGTATCAGTGTTATTATAAAACGAGGATGGGGGTTTTATACCATCTTGAATTGGATCTGACGAGCGGGTCGCCGCTATACGTGTGATACGATTGGAGATATCTAGTATCGTGTCTAACGTATAGCGGCGCTCAATAGGCGCTTTACTTTAGTACCTGGTTTAAACCATTATCCAACTAATATAAATTAACAAAGACAGCTGACCAAATGTCAAAGTAATAAGTGACAACTTATTTTGGTTGGGTAATGGTTTAAACCAGGTACTAGTCCTCATTTTATAATAAGACTTATTTTAAACAAAGCCAAATAGAAAGTGTTAAATTTAAATATAAGTATGATTAAACTAGTAATTACAATTTATGTACAAGAGTGTGAAAATCATTTAGTTCCATAGACTAATTACATCAAAATGTTTCCCAAATTTTGATACTAAGCCTGATAATGGAACTCCTGCAGGTCTCCATCAAGCCATGTCTTAGTTGGCTTGCCCTAGTCTTGAATGCCATGAAATAAGCTTTGCCATTCCATAGAAGCTGTCAGTTGATATAAAAAAAATTAATTTAATTTGATATAAAGATTTCCATGGCTAAACTATAATATTTATACAGTCTTTTATCATCCATCCTATAACATCACAGTGGAACAGTAAAAATAAGTTTAAAAAGAACCTCCGCCTGGATAAACTCCCGAGTTCGGCCACATCCCGAGTTAGTATAGTCTGCCAAAATAAAAAAATGAATTAAACAGAGGTATACATACACATTGTGTTGTAGTTCGGCTGCTCAGTCACGTTAAGCTTTTTTGAAGCCGTTTTTATGGATTTAACTTACAGTGACGCAATGAACTGTAAAAGAGAAAAAGATGATATTAGTTTCTTATAAATTCAATGTAATTAAACATACAGTCGGTCAACGAGATACCTGACCCTGCCATTTACCTATATATTTAATTTTTTCTTAAACTAAAAGTAATATTAACATGAAAATGTATAATCAGAAAGTCTTATTAAAATCTTTCTAAATATATATTTTCATATTAATATTACTTTTAGTTTAAGAGAAAATTCAAGATATAGGTAGGTGGCAGGGTGGCGAGGTATCTCTTATTAAATTAAAAAATAAAATATGCAGAAAAAAATTCCATATTTTATTTCTTAATTTTAATAAAAGTATATCAAAATAGCAATATCAAAAAGTCAGGTATCTCGTAGGCTGAATGTACATTTAAGGAGAGAGGCCATTTGCTTTGATAAGTTGCATTCTCTGATATCTAAGAACAAGCAATATTTTTTTTTTATCGAATTATGAATCTAGATAGAAAATCTATTGCTCTTCAGCATATAATATATGTAAAGCCATTTATCACATTAGGATAATGTGATAAATGGCTTTACATTAGATAAGTTTATAGAAATTGTAGAATTTATTTATTTATTTATTATAATCACACATAACAGATTACAACAAATTAAAAAAAAAAAAAAATAGAAATAGAATTAGGTGATATAAAACATTTTAAAGATATCAAGATAGAACGACCAAGTGGGCGATACACGCATGTCTCAATCTTGCACAATCATGCAAGATTCGTTAAACTTTCATCAGTCAGCGTGCATGTTCCCAACTTGAACACATGCTTTATACTGCAGTTTTAACTGCATATCAATATGATGCGATTTATTTCTGTGTCTGTCACATTATTATTTCATTCGTAATGATGTCAAATTGGGGGTGTGGCTTATGCAAAAACTGACACACACATTTCCTTGGCAAAATCCTGGCATCCCCGTTCTTGTCGAATCTTGATATATTTCTGTAGTGATAACATGGACGTATAAAAATGATAACAAAAGACTAAGGCATCTTTGGCTGGATTGGCCTGGAGAAAGAAATGCTGTTGATTTGCACATTTTGCATGCTTAAGACTTGGAAGCAGTAATAAGTGGTTAATGAACGGATGGAACCTATTTTGTGAAGGATAACCTGCACTCGATGAGTCACGACGCAAAATAACAATCGCATCGTAAAGATCAAGATTATAAGCGCTATGTATGAGCGTATGTTCTAATTTTGGCAAGATTTGCAATAAAGAAGAGGAGAAGTATCGATTCGTTGTAAGTTTTACTTACTTTCTACAACAAAGAACAAACAGTGAAGAGTACAAACCCGAAACTACGTATTGTTTGAAATTATTGATCTGCAAAATTATGGTGCAATAAAAATAAGACATCTGACCGTCTAAATATTTACTTGCCGGTAGCTTTTGGCTCGAATGACGTTCTAAGAATTTCGTTCCACTTTTATAGCGATAATAAACAAGGAGAAGTCCGTGAAAATGTTTGTCGAAGCTACTAGACGGATGGCGCAACAAATGATCGATCTGGTATTCAAAAGATATACCTAGTATGAGGCGTAAAATATATTTTACCTTAAAATATGCTACACACTAGAACGTGGAGAACGAATAACTATTTTAATTTAAATTTTAACTTCCAAATTAGAGTTTCGACACTGTTTCGAAACCAAATAGAATTTATTTCAGTGTTGTAAGGAAATCTCACTCACTTTCTCGAACTTCAAAAACACAGACTGACGTAATGTGTTCTCTCTGCTCTGTCTGTCATTTCATGTATGAAGAAACCATAGACATTGCTTTAATTCTATTGGTTTATAGTGGTTTTCCTTGAATTTAATAATTATTTTTCACCAATAGTAGAAAAGAACTTTGATGCTTTGGTAGGCTTTGGTTCTCCTTACACCATTTTAGAAGAAAAGGACTAAGAAAACCATAGAGATAAAATAATAAAAATCTCCTTGGTCTGATTGAGCTGAGCTGGCTGAGTCACTGTCGCACTCTCAGTCGCACTCTCAGTCGCACTTTACTCTTTACCTCAGCTCTTTACTGAATACTCAGAACAATAAACTGAATACAATACAATAACTGACGGATGCCACATACATTCACGCACAGTACATACGTACAACTAGTATCTCTTAGTAGTTTGTGCCATAGATGAATATTATATATACTGAGGTTTGTGCGTACGACACACGAATGGAAATATCTCCACGCGTTTAACGTATTGCAGTATCACTCTCGCCAGTGAAGTGATTGAATTGAGTGTTGTGAGATAACTTTATGGATTAGCTTTTATGGTTAATCTAACGAAACGGATTAGTAGCAAGTCGTCATAAACGCAACTCGTCAGACATTACATTTTTCCTCATTTAACAACTTTATCTTTTACTACCGCCATAGCCCCTCAAGCACCCAACAGGCATCTGCTGTCTGCGGACAAAATGACCGTCAACGGCCCCGCGAAAACGACGTGTCTGCTCTCGACCGCGGGTAAAAATCAGCGTATTTGCCGGTTTAAAATTGCTAGCATCGGCCTAAAAATGGAACAAACCGCTTCTATAATAACAAAAGAATAAAACCAAAGCATAAGCAGGTACCCGACCATAGATTTTGTTATGTAATTGTTTACTTTCGTGGACTGCGTAAGGGGCGTGTCAAGTGCTTTTTCAAGTGGTGGCAATATCGGCTTAATATTGGTATATATTTATGATAATGCATCTAAAAGAGGTAAATACATATTCGATTTCAACAGCCGCATCTAACAAAAAATAAAAAATAAATATAAAAAATACATTCTTTAAAAATACTTTAGGAAATATTTTTATAAGCTTTATATTTTTTTAAATTTCTTGTATAATATGTGTGTTCTCAATATGGGATTAGTGCAATAATTTCACAAAAAGTAGCTTTAAATGACTTCTACAATACAAAGTATTCCGCCCTAAAATGGCACTAATTTTCGTGTCTTAAATATTTGGTTTATATTTTTTTATTTAAGGGTTCGAATATCATAATACTTTGTTTTAATTAGCTAATAAGTTACTAATAATTTTAAAAAAATGTTTAAATATAATTGTGACTTATTTCGGTCTATATATAGCTCTAAATCTGCACTTATTTCTTGCCCGAAGGCTGACGCGTACGATTTCGCACTGTATGTACTCATGCTCCTCATGTAAAAAAAAATGTGAATACATGCCGTATGACATTAATTTATTGTAAAACTATGTACTTATTGTCTTATGAATATGAAATAATACAATTATTTCTTTTAAAGATATTTAATATGATATTCAATTGGATATAAATACAAAAAGCCGGAAAAAAAATCAATCAACCAACTTTATTTTTGTAAATACAAGTTATATTTTTTATCAAAATAAATATCTTTCGCTTCTAATCTTAATTTGAACAAAAACAATATTAGATAAGGCTTTTTAGGAACCCAGACGTTTATCCTGTGGTGCCAGCCTTCCAGGGTATTGGGAACAACCGCGATTAGGAAATCAACATAAAGACGAGTTTTAACAATACGTTAGTGAGTATAGAACAGGTGGGTCTCTCTCTTCTCTTCTTAGCGCTATGGCGGTAGTAAAAGATAAAGATGTAAAATGGGGGAAAATTTAATGTCTAAGGTTCGTTATGTCGAGTTACGAAAATGACAAGTTGCGACAATGACGAGTAGCGAAAATGACCAGATGCTAAAATGACGACTTGCGAAAATGACGAGGTGCGCCAGCATGATGAGTTGCGTTTATGACGACTTGCTACTAATCCAACGAAATGAGAAGGAACATCATAAACGGTCATGAAAATAAAAGGAGGTAGGAGGAAAGAAAACAAAGAGAACGAAAATGTCCTCTTTTAGTATTATTTTTTTTTTTTTTTTTTTATTTATTTATCATCACAAAATCCACAGCTCTTATGAATATTACAATAAAAATCTTATAAATTACACTTACAGCCAATAACGGATTCACATTTTTTAGTTTAATACACATAACACGAAAAAGTACATTCTTAGTATATTTTATCACATAAATTAATTCTTTACAAGAGCAAAGACTGCCTCGTGTGAAAATATTGCTGTGTGCCAGCAGTTAGTCTAATTTACAAAAGCAAATCAAAACAAATCAGGGAGGTACAAGTCTAACACATAAAAAATTCAACCCACTACCTACATCACATTTTCAATAATGTCTGTTAATTTTATTTTAATTGAATATTTTTTTGTATGAAAGAGATCGATATCGGAGAAATTTTTATTATATGATCGATGCAATCTGGTGACTATTGCGTTCATAGCGTAATTGGTTTTTGCAAGACGAGTATGAAACAGCGAAGTTTGTCGAGTTCGAGTGGAGGGGGCGAGAAATCTAATTATCCTATTTGTAAGTTCAGTACTGTCTATTTTACCAGTACATACGTTGTACAAGAAAAGCATGTCCAGTAAAACACGGCGGTTCTCAAGGGACAGTATGTTATGATGTTTGCAGGATGTTTTGTAATCTGGGATCATCTGTCGCGTTAAATAATTCAGACGTTTTATAAATTTAATTTGAACATATTCAATGGCCTCACAGCTTGTTACATATGGTGGATTCCAGATACTACTACAATACTCGAGTGTGCTACGGACATACGTGTAGTACAGTATTTTAAAACACCTAATGTCTGTGAAAGGTTGGCTGACGCGAGTAATGAAACCTAAGTTTCGGTAGGCTTTCAAAGCAGTAGCAGAAACATGCTGTGCGAAAGTTAGTTTTGAATCTAGGAGTACTCCCAAATCTTTTATTATATCCGTTTGATTAATTTTGATACCATTGATGTCATAATTGAATAATAATTTCTTTGTTTTACGTGTAAAACTAATATACTGGCATTTATTGACATTGACAATGATATTATTAAGTGCGTAATATTCAGCAAGTCGATCAAGATCTTCTTGTAAATGTTGAGCATCAGTCAAGTTCTTTACGCGATGATATATTTTGGTATCGTCAGCATACATTAAAAATTTTGCATATTTGATTTGACTGCCAATATCGTATAAATAAAGTACGTAAAACAAGGGACCCAATATAGATCCCTGAGGAACTCCAGAGGGGACGTTTATAAAGTCTGACTTATGCCCTCCCAACACGACTGCCTGACTACGGTTGCGAAGATACGATTTAATCCATCTAAGTAAGTCGCCGCATATACCAATTTCTGCAAGCTTGCAGATGAGTATGCGGTGATCAACACGATCGAAGGCCTTTTCAAAGTCCGTGTATATTACATCCACCTGACCGCCATTGTCCATATCAGTCAAAACATCGTCAGTAAAAACTGCCAAATTTGTGTTAGTTGATCGACCTTTAACGAAACCGTGTTGCTGTTGAGGAATTAGGGGTTTTACAGCACTGTATATGCGATCATGTGCAATAGTTTCCGCCATCTTAGCCAAAACGTTCAAAATAGAGATTTGCCGATAATTTTCTATGTGAGTCTTTAATCCTTTTTTATGGACTGGTACAATGTGAGCTATTTTCCACACATTTGGAAAGTGACCCTCACGGAAACCACGATTAAAAATGTAAGATAGTGGTGCTGCTAGTAATTTAGAAGTTTTAACGAAGAACACCGGGGGAATTCCATCACTACCAGCTCCTTTATTAATATTTAAGTTTTGTAACAATTTCAGACATTCCTCCTCATTAGTTGCTATAGAATTGATCAAGACCTGATGTTGGTAAGCGTTATTCAATCTATAACTCCGCGAGTTGTTGGTATTATTATTAAAATTTTTGTAAAAAAAGTCATTGAAAGCAAAGCAAATTTTTTGTTCGTCGTTTAAAGGGGTTTTATTATATATCATATTTTTAGGATAAGTAGTTTGGTTTTTCTTTCTGGACTTTACATAAGCCCAGAATTTCTTAGGATCATTTTTTATGCTATTTTCAGATCTTTTTATGAATGATTCATAACACATTTGTTGTAATGCCTTTTGTCTAGACCGCAGTACAGTAAAAGATAAATAGTCTAATTTATTTTTGTACCGCTTCCATTTTTTATGCATTTTGTCTTTTTCCTTAATTATATTTATTAATGATCTACTATACCACTTAGGGTAGTCATATTTATTTGAAGTCCAAGAATGTGGTACATATTTATCTATAATAGTGTACAAGGCTTTGTAAAAAATATCAACCGTTTGATCAAAATCTAATGACTTAAATAATTGCAGCCAATCAATCTTAGTTATTTCGGCATTTATGATCTCATAGTTGGCCTTATGGTAACGATATATAAGGCGAGGAATGGCTTTAATGGGAGGAGATAAGATGTCTGTTGCATTAATTAATAAGGAGGGGTGAAGAGGGTCCTCGGGAACCAATGAAGTTTCAGAAAGGGTCACATTCAAGTTGAAGTTGCAAAAAATTAAATCCAATGTATTATCTTTAGAGTGTGTAAAATAGTTAAATTGTTTGAAACTGTTGAAATATAAATTATTTATCAAGTCAACTCCTGCATTCTGTATATCGACTGTTTCCTTGTGTACATGTATAGGCTCGCCCGATTTCCAATCAATACATGGGAGGTTGAAATCCCCAGCTACGAGAAAGTGATCATTAGGATGCGCACTAACAGTACTCAACAGCATTTCCAGAAATAAACGGATACGTTCAGGTCTCAAGCTATCAGGCGGAATGTAAACAACGGCAATGTGCAGATCCTTCGCAGTGGGCGACGACAGCGCTCGTCTCGGTATAGTTAGCCACATGCATTCCACTCCAAACCGTTCCCATTCGGGGCGGGAGATGGCCTGCAATCGAGAGGCACATAGTGCCATCAGCCCGCCGCCCCGCGAACCCCGGTCGCGCCGCAAAACATCAAACCTATCGTTGCACAATTCAGTGTCTAGTATTCCATCGCATAACCAAGTTTCCGTTATAAGTATTATATCATAGTTGCATAGTAATATATTATTATATAGCGTATTTGTTTTTGTACGGAGCCCGCGAGTATTTTGATAAAAAATTTCTAGCAACTGTGTATCAAGGCCCGGAACGTCATAACTTGATAACTATTAGTATTTCTAATTATGTCCATATTATATATATATTCTATGTATATAGTTTTAATCTCCTTAAGATATATATATCTAAAGCTATATATAGCTAACTCAAAAATATAAAGTACATAATACAGCAAGCAATGTATAAGTATATATAATACCAAGTACATATAATGAATGAGTCGTTCGAGATGAGGCGCGACAGAATACTTATTGTACACCATAAGTTTTATTATTACGTGGTATGCAATAGTGCACCGAACCGTTAGCCGATGCCGGGCCACTAGGATTATCTCAATAAAAATAAGGTTGACTGAGTGAATGAAACAGTACGATATCGATCTCCGATGCGTATGCATTACTTTATTACGGCTATTTTTATAATAAAAAGAAAATAGATTAGACATATTATAGTACAGCAGTTTATTACATATTAAGTTTAATTTAATCTCGTTGATATGTTGTGTATTAAGTGGGTTGCAAACAGACAATAATTTAATTGTAAAATAAAAGTATATTTGTATATTGTTCGGAACATGCAAAAGAAGTTTGAGTACAAATACCAATGTGAGGCAAATAAGTGCAGTGTTTATGAAAGATATAAAGACATATGGATTTGCATTTGAGGTAAGTGAGCACGAGTGTAATAATAATAACAATAGGGCCCGTGATGGCAGGCAGTAATTTATGTAATTTTGTTTAGGTCTGCCTGGCACAACACAGGCATTGGTGGTGAGGTATCGGATTTTCTTACAAATATGGTGCAGTTTTTTGTCCATACATATCTATAATTACACTCCTTTGCTTTATCTTTGCAAGACTTTAATAGTGATTTATTTTCTTTGGTTAAATGTTCATTTATATATATAATATTATTTTGATTGGCGTTACCACCAATGCCTATATCGCGGGGCCTGATGCCGCGAAATTTACGGGCTGCCGCCACGATGTTGTCTTTTGTCGACCGATGCTTGAGCCTGGCCACGACGGCTCGCCCGCTGCTTCCGCTAGTGGGTCGCCGTGGTTGAATTCGGTGAGCAAACTCAATCTCGGAAACATCGATTGGCACGCCTATGTGTTTTGCAATCGTTACAACCAGTTCCTCAGTGTTTTCGTCATTTGTTTCGGGCAATCCCACTATCTCCACGTTTTGTGATCTTGACCACTGTTGCTGTCGTAGCATCTCCCTTTCAACCAGCTTGAGACGACTTTCATTGGCAGCCAAGTCTCGACGAAGCATCGCATTTTCTTCTTTTAACACTTTTGTTTCTGCAGCCTGACTACTTACAGTTTTTAAAAGTTGCTCATAACGATCACTCATGAATGTCATCGACGACTGTAGACCAGAGACCTGCTCTGACAGTGGCTTAATTTCGGGAACAACTGCATTCTTAATCATAATGGGCATTTCTTGTCTAATTAATTTAAGTAAGACTTCAACAGTGACGCCAGTGGGCAGTGCACAACTGCTTTGGTCTTGTTGCGCAGTTTTAATTTTTCTTGTAGTAACATTGGACGATTCATTGTCGTCAACAGTAGACATGCTAGAGGATTCCTGCTGCGTCTTCAGGGGAGTGTTACTATTGTCACCTTTAGGTTGTTTAGATGAGCAGGAAGGGCAAACCCAACGAACCTGTTTCTTAAAATTAGCCTGTGTTAGATTAACACATAGATAGTGATAGGGTTTAGAACATGCATTTCGGGTACAAGTTATTTTTTCTCCCGAAGTGACGGTGTCATTACAACCGGCGCAAACAGTCATTTTTCGTTGTTACCTCTAGTTAGTTTGGCCAACTTGCACGCTGATTGGGTGGACGAACACGGTGATGTTCCGAGAGTTGCCGATAGTAGCCGAGTGAGTGATGATCAGGCACACGAAGCAAAAAGCGTATGTTTCACTACCGGTGTTTTAGAAAGATGAGGAGAGGATACGTCCGCTCGGTATCGCGCCACTGAATGTATTGATCATAAACTTGATGGTTCCCCATCGCTGCCTCTGTGGATTCAGTAGATGCTTTTGGACATCACGGACTGTCATGCACCAGAAGAACCGGCCGTTTAGGGCGTCATACTGCCTTAAATAATATATTTTTCATGCCAGCATCCACGTTCCTGCCGTTTTACAACCAAACGGCTTGACACGGGATCACAGACATGAAAAGGTAAGAGATCAGGAGTGCTTCTTTTTTAAAAGTCTTCTGAGGAAAAATATTTTTTTTTTCTGAATAATTTTCAAATGACGCCGTTCAAAAACAAGCGATTTTACCATTAAAAAATCGCTCGAAGACGAGTGTCACACTTTCAAAAATAGAACCCCAGGAGTGCTATTTTTTAGATTTCGTAATTCCCCATGGTATGGCCCCATGGCCATGGCTCATGGCCTATTGATAAATTTTTGAGAGAGTTATTTAGGATATAGCCTGGCTATGCATGGTTCACAAATCTCTAAGTGCATTATTATTATGAAATTACAGATGTAATCATTAGAATTAAATAACCAGCTCAACAACATAAAACCTTACCCGATTAGCTAGTAGCCAGAACAGAACCTAGTAACTTTTATTCTATGGGCTATATAAAATAAAAAAAAAAAATACCTAACCTAAAAGCTAAAAGTTTGTTGACAGAAGTGCTAGAGAAGTCAACAAAACAAACAAACATTAAATTGTACTTAAAGCTAGCTAAAATATTTTTTTTAACTTCCTAACATAAATATGACAAATTTCTTAAGATTTTGCTGTTTACTCAAAGTGAATTGTAAGTACCTATTTATATACCAATTTATAGGTTAGGTTTTACTATAAATTTAATTAGTTGTTGGTACTTACAAATTATATTTCTTGAAATGAATAATGGAAACTACTATTTATTTCTTTAATTCATTATATCAGAACAATTTACATGTAGGATGTGATAATAAAGTGATTTTACCATCACTTAATCATAATAAGCCTACAGGAACCAACTGTCCTTTTTCAGCAAACCGGGCATTTAGTTGCACTTCTGTCCATGCCACAAAAGCATGGAGAGTCTCCCAAGGGCTTCCAGTGAACCGCAATGCTGAGGGTATCCTCACTGACGGGCCTGACTACACCTTTTTAGATGGACGGCCAACACCACTTCTGGTAAGAACTGCTAAAATTGACCTATTTAATTTGCCACCAAATTAATATTAAAAAAATATTATCTTTATACAAATATTTACAAATTACGCCCGCGGCTCCGCCCGCGTCAATGTCGATCCCTCGGGAATAGTAATTTTTCCGAAGATAAAAGGTAGCCTATGTCCTTCTCCATACTCCAGGGAAATTGTATGTAAAATTTCATGATAATCGGTTCAGTAGTTACGGCGTGAAAGCGTAACAAACAAACAAACTCACTTTCGCAATTATAATATTAGTTGGGATTATATAGTCCCTGCAAACCGTCATTCTGTGGCAACATGCCTAAAAGGCTGGCAGCATTGCCACGTTGGGTGGCAATGCTTATCCTCTGAGCCAGGTAGTTGCCAGCCTTTTGGTTGCAGGATACCTCATCAGTCTCTTTGGCAGAATATTTCGAAGTATAAGTGTGCTGTGACCTTCAGCCCGTAGTAGACCAGTGTATCAACTATTGCACCATGTATAAAGCCCATATTTGACAGCTCCGTGGCGCAGTGGTTAACACGCCAGCCTGCGACACGGAGTGCCCGGGTTCAATCACCGGCCAGTTCAAGATAGAAAATGATCTTTTTCAGATTGGCCTGGGTCTTGGATGTTTATCTATATATGTATTTGTTATAAAATATAGTATCGTTGAGTTAGTATCCCATAACAAAAGTCTCGAACTTACCTTGGGGCTAGCTCAATATGTGTGATTTGTCCTTATATATTTATAATTATAATATAACACTGACATATAGACTGCCGTGTGGTACCCGGCAGAGTAGAATAGGACCACTCCAAGTCTTCCCGTGGATGTCGTAGAAGGCGACTTAGGAAATACAAGCTAAACAAAGCTTATAAACATCTGAGAGACCTCTCCAACCCGTCTGGCCAGCGTGGAGAATGTAGGCTCCGGTACCGTCGGTAAGTCCTCAGGCTGCTCTGGCCAAGTATGGCTCTAGTAGTACAGAGAGGGTCGTGCTTCTGTAGTTGAGACTAGAGGGACCTGATGATGATGATGATGATATAGACTGCCAACCTCATACAGAAATATTAGCCCAACTTAAGACCTGTTAAAAGCAGCAGGCCGATTGACGGCAGGCTGTGGTAGTTAGTTCCACTAATTGCCACTATGGGTGACGAGGGCGCTGTAGTGCAATAGTTACTTTTCCACTTGTCATTAGATGGTGTTAGCCTAAAATGAGTAAAACCTACGAATAAGTAATAAGTCGGTAAAACTAAGTAAAACTGAACTTTTCATCCGAAATAAAATATTTCTTGTGAATACTGATTTTACTTTCTCATAATATGGTGATAATATGTTAATAAGCCGTGTGGTATCCGGCAGAGTAGAATAGGACCACTCCAAGTCTTTCCGTGGATGTCGTAGAAGGCGACTTAGGAAATACAAAGTAAACAAAGCTTATAAACATCTAAGAGACCTCTCCAACCCGTCTGGCCAGCGTGGAGAGTGTAGGCCAAGTCCTCTGGCTATTCTGGCCAAATATGGCCCTACTAGTACAGAGAGAGTCGTGCTCCTACAGTGGAGACTAAAAAGGACCTGATGATGATGATGATGATGATGATAATATGGTGGTACATAGTGGTGGATAAACCTACTGCGCCATCTATGTGATGAGCCTGACAAAAATCTTACACAATAGGCGATGGGACAAGTTATTGCGCAAAAACTGAAAACAAACCTAAGTAACCTTGAACCTTCATTATTGGTTTCAGCAGCATATATAAACAGCCTCCGTGGTCCAGTGGTTAAGGCGTTTGCCTGTTGACCCGGGGGTCGTGGGTTCGATTCCCACCGGAAGCATACTTTGTTTAGTTGTGTCCAGTTTGGTTAGGACATTGCAGGCTTTAATCACCTGATTGTCTGATAATAAAGATGATTCCGTGCATCGGAAGGCACGTTAAGCCGGTGGTCCCGGCTGCCATCTGATAGTCGGTAAAGGAACCATGTCAGAGGCCGAGAGGCGGTTCCGAAGAACTCTGACACCAGGGTGCGCATGGTCGATTGACCGTGCCACCTACCCGAAAGGAGGAGGAGCAGCATATACTGTTTCAAACAGTCTAAAGAAAAACTTAAAAACTTGTGTCGGAGGCCAAGACAAGATCCACTTTGGGTAGCTGCGCCATTGCAGTAAGTAAGTAAGTAAAGAAAAACTTAATAGCTTTTCTTATATTTTCCAGCATAAACAAAAGAAGAGAATGTTGAAGCAGCGGGAGTTTGCTTCGCAAATAGTCCAGTTGAGTGCCGAGCTTGACTTTGCCAAGGAGAGGTACCAGAAGATTTTGCAGAGTGATGCTGATGAGAAACAGAGGATTATAGATAACAGACTCAAGCCAAAAGGGAAAAAATTGTTAGAGAAAAACAAGTAGTGCTATGTAAACTTAGTATTGAAATTTAGGTGTATATT
Source organism: Elegia similella (assembly GCA_947532085.1). Classification (NCBI taxonomy): domain Eukaryota; kingdom Metazoa; phylum Arthropoda; class Insecta; order Lepidoptera; family Pyralidae; genus Elegia; species Elegia similella. The sequence continues at coordinate 4,477,417 of OX383939.1, forward strand.
AATTGTTAATTATTAAATAGAATGTTTTGATGTCTTAATTTTTTTTTAGGGTTCTGTACCCAAAGGGTAAAAACGGGACCCTATTAATTTCGCTCCGCTGTCCGTCCGTCTGTCTGTCTGCCTGTCTCTCAGTCCATCTGTCACCAGGCTGTATCTCATGAACCGTGATAGTTAGACAGTTGAAATTTTCAGAGTTAATGTATTATTGTTGTCGCTATAACAACAAATACTGGAAAATAGAATTAAATAAATATTTAAGGGGCTCCCATAGAAATACGTGTTTTATTGCTTGTTTTTGCTTGTTATTGATAAGGGCAACAGGTAGACACTTGAAATATCTACAGAATATTTAGTTATATATTCACTTTAAATTAAATCCAAACTAATATTATAAATGCGAAAGTGAGTTTGTTTGTTTATTTGTTTATTTGTTTGTTTGTTTGTTTGTTTGTTACGCTTTCACGTTGTAACTACTGAACCGATCATCATGAAATTTTGCATACACGTTATCTGGGGTACGGAGAAGGACATAGGCTACCTTTTATCCCGGGAAAAAGTACTGTTCCCGAGGGATCGACATTGACTCGGGCGGAGCTGCGGGCGAAAGCTAGTAATTAAATAAAAATAAAATTAATATTAAAGGGGGCTCCCATAGAAAAGACATGACTTTTTGCCGTTTTCATAGATAACGGTACGGAACATTCTGTGCGCGAGTCCGACTCGCACTTGGCCGGGTTTTTTCAAGTAGGGTCTGTTAACACTGAGATGCAAAGCAGTAATTTATAGGATTTAATCTTATTGAGACTGGATGGCACATAAAACTCACGCATATATGCAATAAAATAAAAAATTGCATATACATATGGACAAGCCACGGATCAAGTACACAAGCTTAGCAAGTACCTAGGCTTGGCCTACGAGGTGACCGCGATGTGGATTCGACAATCACTGTCCCAATAGTCATATCAGTGAGTCTTTTAGTGAATTCTCGACCTACACCTCAATAGGCTCTCGCTGGATGGCTGGATCAAGGGTCTGATTCAGAAAACATTACTCACAGACACGGCAAACATAGCCCGGAGGTTCGCATTCTCTGCCGCTTAAAGGCTCTCCCACATAGGCGCATAATACCGGATGCGTTATTGGTATCTGTTGATATCTGTTTTTAGTACATTATGTATAAGGACGGCTATAAAGTTACACACTGCTGCGATAATAACGACGCAATAGAAGCAGGACGTATGCGTTCCTCCGTCCTGCGATATTCCGATATAAGTTCTTAGAACATTTGTATTGGGACGTATGCGATCCCACACAGCTGCGATATCGTTAGTACGTCAAGGACGAAATTTGGGTTTTCCGACGGTTTTATACAAGCTATAATATGGATATTGATTCATCATCAGACGAAGATTTTTATCACTAATAGTAGCTATGGAAAATAACCGTCAAAGACGCAAAATAAGAAATAGAATTATTGGAAGATAAAAACGCAGCAGTGTGTAAGAAATCGGGCGGGACGCGCTATCGCAAAAACGCATCCGGTATTATCGACCAATTATAACGCGCCTGTGTGGGAGAGCGTTTAATCGCCTGTATTTTGAATCACGTTCAGGTGCTGGCAGAACTCTAGGATTAGATTTTTATGATAGTTGTTATGTATGATATTTTGTGTGAATGAGTAACAAACATATGGACGTTGTATGGACACCATTCTCACAAACTCTCACAATGTGTAGGCTTTTGTCGACTTGTAATTCCGTAGCATGTCGTAGACGAATGGCATGATCTATTTCATGTACGTAGCTATTCAGCCGGCACAAGTACAGTCTGCCAAGCAAATATCTGACCCCCCTACAACAGCGCCATTTTTCGCAAACTAAAGAACCATCCGTGGTTTAAAACCAAATATAAAAATATACAAGTGTAATATATCCTTTGCGACTAGTGCCATCTATTGAATTGTGAATGAACAAATAAGGTTAATAAGCAGAAATCTGATACCCTTGATGACTAATGCCATCTATTCGATTTTTGATAAATAAAACAAGCCCCAGCATACCATATGCTTATTTCAAAGATACTTCAATAGTAGGATGTGGCGCAAGTGGTAGGCACTACGGTTTAATAGTTAGTGTGTATATGAAGGAACAGGTTCAAAAAATAAAAAAAAATCAAAAACGTTTATTTTTTTCTCCACAAACCAGTTTAAATACATTATAAATTGTGACTAAATGAATATTGAAAATACATATTGCGACAAGAAAATAATACTAGATCTCTCTACCTGTATTAATAAACAAAAGCGAGGTGGAGTAGGAATTGGTGCCTGTGCTAGGTTTCCAATGAACCTGTGTTACAGGTCACCAGGACACTCCATTAGCTTAGTTTATGATGTAATAAATAAGGACATTGACATTAAAATAATAATATACATTAATAAAATCACTAATAGAGCAATTTATGTGGAGAACTGGTGCCCGTGCTACGTTTTCAAGAAACCTGAGTTACGGGTCACCAGGATTCGCCATCGACAAACTAAAAAGATACTATGTAATCATAAAATTAATAAAATAAATATTTTTCACGTTAGTAAAATGATCTTATCAGAAATATAGGTAATGGGTTTTATTGTACATTAAGTAATGAATATATACATTGCAAAAACAATTTCTTATTGATAAGTTTTTTAAAGAAGAAAAATTATGGTATATACTGAAAAGCTATGAGTCTAAGCAATATGAACTAATTCTAGCACTATCTAAACTTTTAATTTCTAAAATTACATAAATAAAAGTACTTAAACTTAAAAATTATGGTATATACTGAAAAGCTATGAGTCTAAGCAATATGAACTAATTCTAGCACTATCTAAACTTTTAATTTCTAAAATTACATAAATAAAAGTACTTAAACTTAATTTTAGGCGCCATTATAGTCTATAGTGTTGATGTATCTTTTTTCGGCCATTACTTTTGCCGGACAGTCTGCATCACCTGTTTTGTGATTGCACGGCTTCATAAAGTGCAAGCATGTAGCGCATTTCGGCGACTCTGCTTTTTTGGTGCAATCTTTAATTGCATGACCTAGTTCGCCGCAATGGCCGCACGTGTTGGTGTCCGCTCTGCATGTTTTGGCCGCGTGTCCGTATTGCTGACACTTGTAACATCGTGTTACTAAGGTAAAATCACGAACCGGGCAGGACGACCAGTTGACAAAAACTCTATCCTTAGTTATAAGAGCCTGGCGTATGTGTGCTGTGACCTCGATCACATAGTTGCAGGTCCTATAAAAACCTAACAGTGGCGACGAAAGATCTACCCACAAGGGCCCAATCGTTTTGTGGAATTTTATCTACTTTTGACCACAACGTGAACGAGTGGAAAACGTATAAAGGACGTATAACACAGTGGTTCATTGCAAATAATATTAACCCGCAAACTGACGCGACGGGAACAAGGAGGCGAGCGATACTACTCAGCGCACTCAACGACGGTACCTACAAGTTGGCGGCAGATTTGGCGCTACCCAAAGATGTACAGGAGGTGCCGTATGAGGACCTAGTGACCTTATTGGACAATCACTTCACCCCAAAGCTATGTGGATTTAGCGAGCGCCACAAATTTTACGCAGCTACGCAGCAGCCGGGCGAAACTTACACGCAATGGGCGGGTAGACTGCGTGGCCTCACGGTACATTGCGGCTTTAGTAATGTTGAGGAGGCATTGCGTGATCGATTTGTGATGGGGATGGTAGCTGGTCCAGAACGTGAGAAATTGTTCGCGCGAGACTTGGAAACCTTGACCTTGGCGAAGGCAGTGGAACTGGCGGAGAGTATACGATGCGCGCGTGCAGGGGCGGCGGCAACCGTTTCTACCTCCGCGGATCAAGTTTCGGTGTTGAAAATCTCGAATGGACCAAAAAGTGCTAGATTGTCTAATGCCGAGAAGGAAAGTTGTACAGTGTGCGGTCGTGCTAATCATAAGTCGTCTCAATGTCGGTTCGCGAAGTACAAGTGTAGGAAGTGCAATACAGTAGGTCATTTGCGTAGGATGTGCAATAAAATCAACTACGTATCAGCCGGGGAGGTGAGCGAGGACGACGACGGTGAGTCACTTTTTAACATTTGCTCATCCCGGGGAGAACCCATGACAGAAACAGTGGAAATTAACGGCCTAAAATTGCAATTTCAAATAGATAGTGGAACAGCTGTGTCTGTTATTTCGGAATGTACATTCAAAAAAATATTTAGGAGTATACCATTGTTTACGTGTCATAAAAAGTTCCACAGTTATACTGGGAATGCAATGGAATGTATAGGTTATTTACGCTTGCCTATAACTTACTTACAACAGACGCACGATATCGATGTATATGTCATACGTCACGGCGGACCGCCCCTTCTAGGCAGAGACTTCATATCGTTATTTAAATTAAAGTTAACGACGGTTAATTTTCTTAACAGTAACCAAAATATATTTGAAAAATTGCAGTCACGTTTTCCTGAGGTATTTTCGGATAAATTGGGCGCGTTTAAAAATTACTTAGTAAAATTGAAATTAAAAGACGATGCGAAACCAATATTCTGTAAAGCGCGCCCGATTGCATTTGCGTTACATAACAAGGTCGATAAGGAGATAGAACGCCTGCTGCACTTGGGAGTATTAAAACCGGTTCAACACTCCGCGTATGCGTCGCCTATTGTGCCCGTGCTAAAACGAGACGGCTCCGTTAGGCTGTGTGCCGATTACTCCATTACGATCAACAAACAACTAGTTATAGAGCAGTATCCGTTACCCACCGTTCATGAACTATTTTCGAAACTACACGGTGGCCAACAATTTTCGAAAATTGATCTGTCTATGGCGTACAACCAATGTGTGCTCGATGAGGAGTCTCAGCACTTAACTTGCATAAATACGCACAGAGGTTTATTTATTTATACTCGCCTTGTGTTCGGTCTCTCCAGTGCACCGTCTATTTTCCAGCGCGTAATGGAAACTGTGCTATCCGGGCTAGACGGGGTGCTATGTCTGTTGGACGACGTCCTTATAACCGCCAAAACCCCAGAATTACATATGGAAAAATTACATGTAGTTCTGAAAAGGCTACAAGATGCAGGGCTGACGGTGCGTAAGGACAAATGTGAATTTTTTAGGGATGAAATTAGCTATTTAGGCTATGTTATCAGTAGGGATGGCCTGAAAAAGGACCCGTCTAAAGTGAAAGCTGTTATAGACGCTCCCATTCCCACTAATGTTAATACTCTGCAGTCTTTTTTGGGACTTGTCAATTATTATAGAAATTTCGTCCCCCAAGCATCTAGTATTTTAAGCCCCTTGTATGATCTGTTAAAGAAAGGCGGAAAATGGCAGTGGAACGCATTTCATGATAAGGCGTTCAGTGATATTAAAAAATGTCTAACTTCCAATCAGGTTTTGGCACATTTTGATTTAAATTCTAAGACAATATTAACCGTAGATGCTTCACCGCTAGGCCTTGGGGCAGTGTTATCGCAAGTAGACAGGGACGGGTTAGAACGACCAATATCATATGCATCTCGAACTTTGAATTCCGCCGAAAAACGATATTCCCAAATTCAGAAGGAGGCAACCGCTATAATATTTGGGGTGAAGCGGTTCCACCAATATTTGTATGGCAGGTCAGAACCGTTCGTACTACGTACCGATCACAAACCTCTCATTTCTATCTTTGGGCCATATAAGGGCATTCCGGAAGTATCAGCCAATAGGTTGCAAAGATATGCAATGTATTTGAGCGCATATAATTATACAATCGAGTACGTTCGAAGTGCTGATAAGAACGCAGATTATTTGTCGCGAGCGAGTATACCTAGCGAACATGAGAGGGGCGAGGCGCGCGGGGCCGCCGCGGCCGGCTCGCACGCCGCCGCAGCCGCTGCGCCCATCGACCGCGCGACTTACATTAATTTTGTGGTCGACGGAGGGTTGCCTGTCACCTTGAAAGAGTTGCAAATAGAAACAAAGAAAGATGTTGTCTTAAGCAGAATAGTTTCTTATGTACTCGACGGCTGGCCCAGACGATTGGTGTCGGATTTAGGAATAAAACCATATTATTTATGTCGGACACAGCTATCGTATGAAAATGGATGTCTTATGAGAGGCCATAAGGTTATAATTCCAGAGACTTTGCGGCCAAAAATATTACGGGAATTACATAACTCGCATTTGGGAATTGTGAAAACGAAAGCAGAAGCCAGGGCGCGATTTTGGTTTCCAGGTGTAGACGCAGCATTAGAGGCTATGATCAACTCGTGTGACATTTGTCAACAATTACGGCCTTCACCACCGCGAGCGCCTCTGGCCCCCTGGCGATTCCCGCCTGTGCCTTTCTATAGGCTCCATATCGATTTTCTAGGGCGTTTTAATAATCAAATATTTTTGGTTATTGTAGACGCATACTCCAAATGGGTGGAGGTGTACGACGTCAGTGCTTCTACAACGTCTGCAAGCGTTATCGAAAAATTAAACGATTTTATGTCGAAGTACGGGTTACCACATACAATCGTGAGTGACAATGGGGCCGCATTCACGTCTTTTGAGTTCGAGAATTTTTGTTCATTAAACGGTATCGTGCACTTAACGTCACCAGTTTACAACGCAGCAAGTAATGGACAAGCAGAAATTTTTGTAAAAATTATTAAGAAGGGCATCAAATCCAGCATTATTTCATCACGTAACAAAAACGATGGTAAACTCAAATTACTTAAATACCTATTCGATTATAGGAATTCAATACATTCTGTCACGGGGTTCTCACCGGCTGAGCTGGTGTTTGGGCGCAAGCTGAGGTCACGTTTAGATTTGTTAAATACGAAACCTCCGTCGGCCTCCCTCACCAACCCCGTTGATAATGTTGTCCGTAACCAGTGTTCGCAAATTAAGTCGTATGGCGGTATAAATAAAAAAGTGTTTAAACCTGGCGATGAGATTATGTACAAAAAATTCTTGAACAATGTTAAATTTTCATGGTGCAGAGGCTTCGTTAAAAAGAGACTTGGTAAAGTGCTATATCTTATTGAGGATTCAAATTCGTTGCATTGTATTAAAAGGCATACAAATCAAATAATATCATATAAAGGGAATGCGTCAAAACAGCCACAACAATATTATGACTACGACGACTTCGAATGTCATAGTGAGCCGACAACTGACGGCCCCGAGGAACGGCCCCCCCTGGAAGAGGAGAGTGATGAGGCATATAGACCATCGTCATCCCCTACAGAGATAGAGGGAGGCCTAAGTTCGAGGTGTCCAACTAGACTGTTAAGGGACATTCCTAGAGTGGATTACAAACAGTATTTTTAAAAATATATACTTTGTGTAGTTTGTCAAATAAGGGGAGGAAATGTTATGTATGTGTTTACGCGACTTTACGTGCGTGTGTGTGGGCTGCGACCCCACCATGTTGAATGGTCCGAATAAACAGTGTGCTATTAACTGTCTGTGGTTTCACTTGTCTCCATATTATAAAAACCTAACACTATTAAGGACATCAAGTTCCTGCATGGACGAGGGCACTCCAATGACTACAATTCTTGGCTTACGCTTCTGTGGTTCATCCACAGTTAGGCCCGAGTTCGTGAGTTGTGCAGACTGCTTCAGCTTCTCGACGTCTTCTTTAGTGTCTGTGCTGATGATGATACCTCCGTTCTTTGTTTTTCGTAGTCCTCGCACATGCAGCTTAATTTTTTCAGGCCGGATAATTTTTTGCACTAGAGTTTTGGTCTCCTCGCTCGATTTAAGCTTATCTGTAGGGTAAATTGCTACAGAACTTATTTTACCGGGCTGAATAAAGTTTCTTGAGCTCTTTTTCACCATGTCAGCAAAGGATGTTCCCGTAAAAGGTATTGAGGACTCTTGGGTGTTTTGCTTTGGGGAAGGCTGTTCAATGAATTCCTTTAGATGTCGAATTTGTTGAGCAAGATCATTTTTTTCCATAAGAATTTGAATTGTGGTGTGTGCTTGTATGGTTTTCTGTTTAAGTGATTGGTACTGAACTGCCATTTGGGACGTCCCGTGACCAACTTTTCGGCATACATTTTGAATTTTCAGTTTTTGGTCTGTGTTCAATTTACCTTCAGCTGAGATGTTACATACGTCATTAAGGCACTTTTCGATTGAGGTCATCCAATTTTGGATCTCCGGTGTGGAGAGAAGTTCAAGAGGCTGTTCTTCTCGGGGAGTAGGCTTGGATTCAGGTGGTCTGCTTGCAGCCGTGGGTGGTGGACTACGGCAGGCGGGCGTGGGCGGAGGACTACGGCGCGTCAGTGCACTTCGATTAAATGGGCTACCTTCCATTTTTCAACTATAATTAACTTGATCACTTTTACATCATATTAGAAACGATTTGTGAACTTGATTCACTAGAATATGTGTTTATACAACGCTGAATGTAGAGTAGGTCACGATGTAAAATGTTTATTTTATTAAAATACTAAATTGTCAACACGTCAAGTTGCATTGTCTAGCAAGTCGCGAATCAAATCCTCCAAAGCCTTTTATTTTTTACAAATATCACCAACTTCGTATTGTGATGTTGGTGTAATTTTGGTTGTTTTAACATAATGTTACCGAGCTAATTACTGTTGATAAAAAGAATTTAAAATGTTTAATTACTTTATTACATAAAAAAAATGTAACAGTGAAATATATATATATATATATATATACCTGCCTACTTAATTCAAACTATGATTAATCTTCTGTAGAGAGAACCAACATGTTACTTAATAAGTAACAATTTACATCTCTCAACCTTTTTTAAATCTTAGTATTATATTATTTTAATAACTGTAATGTGTAGGGTCAAATAGTGCTATGTGAATAACTTTGCTTTGATAATAGTATACGAATCAATATGTAAACCAACGGCATTAAATGAATTTTAATATGGGAGGGGGTAACCCATTTTGAAGCTCTTGTTCAAGTCTATTTGTCATTTCACTTACCATATTAGATCAGATCACATATCACTTATGCGCATATTTATTAATTTAGTAATAACCTCTTTGTCTAAATTGATTTAAGTTCGAACTTCACTCGGGTCTCGTGTCCCAGTTAAGCACTATTTGACCCTACAATCTGGGCTTTTAATTGGTCACTCAGTAACAGTTAGATCACAGAACAATTGTCTTAAATAAAATATATTCTACATTGCACACTGTTGGAATCACCACATCTCGTAAAATTTCCAAGTATTTTTCTCTATTCATCCGACCGCCGAATTCTACCAGCACCCCTGGGCCCATTGAAGACATCTATCCCCAATAAACTGCAAAACAATAATACGATCAGTTACCTAATAATCTACACTGCGTAATACACAAGGTATAGAATATTATTTTTATTTTACTTAACTATTTAATGAATAGTTTTACCTAATGTTATCCTGCCACTGTTCTCAAAGGCAAATTATTTTGATGGCTATACGCTGGCCATGTCTTCTCCGCAATATTTTTCTGCCATCATCATCAGACTTAATCATCATTCATCAGAATAAAATACGATCTCGTTCTTGTTGAATATTTCCTCACTGTTTCAAGTGACATATTATATGTTACGGCAGTTGATCGAGTCTTCTTAAATCTCCGAATCCACAAACGGACGGTGTTTCTCTGTAAGAGATATATTTATCTTAGTCATTTATAACAAACCCTATGTTTTACGGAACATAAAATAATGTGACAATTAAATACTTATAATTTCTACTTACCGCGATACCTAATTCTCTAGATATAGATACTTTAAATACTGTGGTTGTCTTCACAATACACTATTAGCTTTCACTAAATCTGTTATATGAGATGAGACAGGATGCCTAATAACTGATGGAGTTTTGGATCACTACACAGTAATCGCAGTATCTTGAATGTAATTGTGACGCGAGTGAACAATATTTTTGTTTAGTTGGTATCAGGTATAAATAAATCTGATAGATTACCCTCAATTTATTTGTTAAAGCAATGCGTTGCAGTTGGTGGCAATGATGTCATAGCAGTAGAAATAAATAGCCAATTTCGCCTGAGATGTCAATAGTCGGTTGGCGTATTGAGATAAGCGCTAGCTTCTCAAGGCCAAAGATATTATATTGTCTTTGTCAAGGCGTAGGTTCATGGTTCGAATCGAACTTCGCGTAGGATTGTTTTTGATTCTTTCTTGTTCTTACCGTTGATGATATCTGATTTACTTGAATTATTAGCTGAGATTATTAGAAATACAAAATTTGCAACTGAGCAGGTTATCAGAGACAAGTTTATACCAGTAGTTGTATGTCTACTTGCCAGAAATCGCGGTAGGCGGCGCTTCACAGCAAAGTGTGAATTTACGTTTTAAAAGTCAGGGGGTCAGGTATCTGCTTGGCCGACTGTACCTACTACTTGGTTCTCATGTGTGTAAGCTACATTTTAATCTGTGTTAGGGATCAACATTGCTGTCAGGTTTCCTCACAAACTTTATGCGTAGGCTCTTGTGACTTGTCGTAGAGCCTAGGACTACGAGACGAGTCTACGATATCTCAGAGCAAAGCTACGTCGTAATTCCGTAGCATGTCGTAGACGAATGGCATGATCTATTTCATGTACGTAGCTTTTCAGCCGGCACAAATACCTACTACTTGGTTCTCATGTGTGTAAGCTACATTTTAATCTGTGTTAGGGATCAACATTGCTGTCAGGTTTCCTCACAAACTTTATGCGTAGGCTCTTGTGACTTGTCGTAGAGCCTAGGACTACGAGACGAGTCTACGATATCTCAGAGCAAAGCTACGTCGTAATTCCGTAGCATGTCGTAGACGAATGGCATAATCTATTTTATGTACGTAGCTTTTCAGCCGGCACAAGTACCTACTACTTGGTTCTCATGTGTGTAAGCTACATTTTAATCTGTGTTAGGATCAACATTGCTGTCAGGTTTCCTCACAAACTTTATGCGTAGGCTCTTGTGACTTGTCGTAGAGCCTAGGACTACGAGACGAGTCTACGATATCTCAGAGCAAAACTACGTCGTAATTCCGTAGCATGTCGTAGACGAATGGCATGATCTATTTCATGTAAGGAGCTATTCAGCCGGCACAAGTACTTCGGTACTTGTGCCGGCTGAATAGCTCCTTTTACACACATGAGAACCAAGCATTCGTGCTTGGTTCTCATATGTGTAAGCTACAATTTAATGTGTGTAAGCCTCACAAACTTTATGCGTAGGCTTTTGTACGAGACGAATCTAGGATAAGTAAGTAAGTGCTGTCAGCTTCTAAACTGCAACTAGATTTTTCAATGGAGGTCATTCCATTTTTTTTCGGTGGTAGAAGTAAAACTTATAATATCAAAAAATCTATTCCAATATTTAAAATTAGGTATATTTTCCTTCCATGCTGGTCTGGGAGAAAAAAACGTATAATGTGCCAGCTGCTTCTCTTCCCGTGCAGATCGTAAAAGTTGATCGAGGGATTGGGCTCTGAAATCTGCGATTTCATGTCAATAGGTGTTGCGGCTAGCAATCCATCACTATTTCCTTCTGTTTTTCATCTACACGCCCTCCAACATGCAAAATGTGGCCATAAGGTCTTATAGACCTAGACTCTGTCTACCCCGCAAGGGTAAAAGACGTGATACTATGTATGTAAAATTATATTTCTGTTACATTTAAGTATATTTTTTTGATCGAATTATTAGTGTAAGTAAACCTACCTTAATTACCTGTGGTAGTATGAATGGCGGAGTGCCATTGTGAGTTGCACAAAGCTGGCACTTCAAATTCACCCGCTGGATACGCGCATTGACGGTAGACTTCAATTCCAGAGCTTCGTCATGTTCATGTCACAAAATAAGTAGAAAGATTAGAATAGAATAGAAGTACTCTAGTAATTACGTACAGAAGTCGCACTTTGCAAAGGTTTCAAAGAAATATCGACTCAATGTAGTTAGCGATACGACGTAATTTAGATTGCGTCAGAACGCAGCACCTTTTAGCTTAGATAACTACATCAAGCGAATTTTATACTTACAGCTATTAACAAACGATTCATAATTCGTTGAAGTCGGTGAACACTTGTGTGTGACCGAACGCGCGTCGTTCCTACAGGAGGTCTGTTTTTGATACCGAAACGGGGAGTAAGAAAGGCCTGGTCATGTCTTCCCTCACTGATCTTCAGCATCATCATTTCGAGTAGGTGTCACGGTCAATCGACCATGCACACCCTGGTGTCAGAGTTCTTCGAAACCGCCTCTCGGCCTCTGACGTGGACTTTAACGACTACCAGATGGCAGCCGGGACCACCGGCTTAACGTGCCTTCCGAAGTACGGAATCATCTTTATTATCAGACAATCAGGTGATTCAACCCTGCAATGTCCTAACCAAACTGGAAACAACTAAACAAAGTATGCTTCCGGTAGGAATTGAACCCACGACCCCCGGGTCAACAGGCAAACGCCTTAACCACTGGACCACGGAGGCTGCTGTCTTCTTCTTCTGATCTTCAGCAGCAAGTAAGACTCCTGGCACAGCAGCAAGACCGTTACGAGATGCGCAGGAGGAAAATCTTCTAATAATATGGCATCCCGGAGGCCAAGAAGGAGGATGTTGGGTTGGAGTTCGGAAAGGTGATAGCTAACAAACTTGAATTGGCCCACATCTCAGCGGCAGATATTAGCAGGAGTCACCTGATATGTGTTGTCAAGGACTACGCCAATGCCTACTAAACGCCTGATGAATAGGAAGAGCAATTTCACCATTTCAATTGTCTTGCTCGTACTTTTTGTACCATATTATTATTTTGCTACCTACATGGTGACGGTGACACTTGCATTTTCTCATTTGATCATACACACACGTACTGTACTAGTTTTCGAAATTTTAATTAAATTTAACGTTAAAATCTGAGTTTGAGTTTTTCATAGATTTAAAAAAAATTGCTGGAGTTTTTACTTAAGGCGCTGTATCCCTTAACCCTTCGTAGCGGCTGAAAGTGGCGATACCGGTTGGCCTGTCCCTAGTCTCATTTCAAACCCGTGTCGGCCATTTCCGTGTTAATTTTCACTTTTAATTTAATAATTCAATAATTATAGCCAAATATTGTATTTTTTTTAGGTATCCATCTGGCTCATTTAGTTATACTTTTTATAGTCGTAAAAAAGTTGGTAGTTGTCGCTGAAAATATCAAGTAATTCGCGACGAAACTTTTTCTGGGTATAGCATTTTTGCTATTTTATTTTGCTAGATTTTAATTATTTTTTTGAAAATATTTTGATGTATCCATTTATTTTGATCTTTGAACTGTACTTCATATTTTTTTCATGCTAGTATTCCATGGAAAATAAGGCTAACTGCGCGACGAAAAAATAGACGTTTTAAGGTATTCTTGTGATGCACAGCGCCTTAAATTCTATTGTGTCCACTACGAGACATGTGTTTTTCATAATACAAAGAGGTCAGATCTGATTTCAACACTTTCAAATAATGCGGTTAGAATAGATGTTGGCGGCCATTACAACCCAGTCGCGCGGGATAAACCTTTTATGCGCTAACCGCTACGCTAACACTATTATCTGGCTTTTGATGCAATTTGCCGAACTTCCCAACTTTTGGAAAATAATTTGCTTAATATTCTGTTCATGTGTAAGAGATAATGTTTGGTTTAAAAAAAAGAAATATATTCTAAGTTTCTAATACAATATTGGAAATTACTTTATATTATGCGGCGACCACCAATCTCTTAGTAGTTTGTGCCGACCACTACGCGAATGCCTTGGTTTCTACCATGCGGTGCCGCACTTAGGCTGATTTTAGAGTCACGCGTTTGATCAGCGCCGGCCACGCGTGCGCTTGCAATTAGATACAGGTACGAGGGGAGTTCAATGTATTCTCGGTATAGGCATGAAAAAATAAGCGGAAAATTCTGAATAAAATTTATTTTTCAATATAGTTCCCTAACATCTCAATACACTTATTTGTTCGGGAAAGTAACTTTACAATTCCCTCTAAAAAATATTTTTCTTACTGGCCTGAAAAATGTTCATTTATTGCTGCCTTCAACTCTTCATCGTCGAAAAAATGCTTTCCACGAAGGTCTTTTTTAAGATGAGGGAATAGAAAGTAATCACTAGGGGCTAGGTCCGGGCTGTAGGGTGGATGATTGATTTCTTCAAATCCACACTCCTGCACAGCAGCCTTGGCGATACGCGCCTTGTGAACCGGCGCGTTGTCGTGAAGCAGCAAGACACCTGCGGTCAATTTTTCACGTCTTTTTTCTTTCATTCCCTCTTTTAAATTACGCAGGGTGTTTGCGTAAGATGCAGCAGTTATACTTTGACCTTTTTTTGTGTACTTACTAGATTAGCAAGATTCCCTTAGAATCCCAAAACACTGTGGCCATGAGCTTTGCTGCGGACGGGGTGACTTTGAACTTCTTCGGTGGGTCTGTTCCTTTTCTATGCCACTGTATAGACTCTTGCTTGCTCTCAGGGTCATAGTGATGAACCCACATTTTATCACTAGTATCAATCCGATCGAAAATACTTTGCGGATTTTCACCACAGAGCTCCAAAAACTCCTTGCAACAGTCAACTCGCACTTGTTTCTGACCTTTGACAAATTCAGATGCTCATGAAGGATAGTGTGAATAGTACCCACGGATAGCCTAGTCCTTTCGGCTAATATTTTCACTCTTACACGGGCATCTTCGAGTACAAGTTTCTTGACGAATTTGACGTTTTCTTCAGTAGCGGCACTAACCGGCCCACCGGCACAAGGGTCATCTTCAATGGTCTCTCTACTTCACTCTCACTTGACCACTTCTGAATTATAGATAATGAAGGCGCAGAATCTTGGTAAACAGTCACCATTTCTTCGTGAATTACTTTTTGTGTTGTTTTGTGAGGAATTTTATCACAGCGCCATGCTCGATTTTTTTCATCATTGTCAAATCAGTCATCGTAGTTGTCTTTTCGCAATGGTATCTTGAATACTAATGGTGACAATTCAACGAAATTTTGTATTTATACCCTCAAAGAGTGTCACTATTTAATGAGATAATTTAATTACCCTCATCATTAGTATATCACCTCGATACCGAGAATACATTGAACGCCCCTCGTAAGTAGTTGCGTTTCATAGTCACGTAGTTCAAATGCGCCGTTCGAGACGCGCGCCGTCGGCCAGCGCTGCCGAAGCGCGCTCTCTATAATCAATTGACAACTTACTACAAACCGAAAGTGATGGTTTTTATTTATGCAATCGAAAGTACCTTAAATGTAATTAAAACTAACGTGAGATATAGACATTATTTAAAATTTGTAACAACAGGTTACACACGTACGAAGTCAGCTACTGGCCGACATGTTTCGACCTCATCTGGAGGTCTTTTCCTAGTATCAGTGCGGACAATTTGTTGAGCATCCCAGCTAATCTATATTTTTTTTAATTCTTGGGTGTCCCAGCCATCCGCAAAGCGGTACGGAGCCGGTTCCGAAAAAAAAAACATCTCTGTCATTGAACAGAGTTCCTTATTAAGCCAACAAATGCTGGCGGACAATGCTAGTTTCCTAAAAAAAACAACGGATTGCACTCCGGCAGAAGTGAAAACTCGCCTTCACGGCGGTCTTAGGTCACGTGTCCGTTTTACGAATTTTCGATCAGGTCACAGGTCAGGAGTTGAACATTTCTTACCCATTCCAAATAATGTACAACGCCAGAAGTTTTCACTTCAAAAAATCGTATTAATATTCGTTCAGGGGGAGAGACAGACAGATAGCGGGAAGCGACTTTGGTTTATACTATGTAGTGTTAGTGAAGCAAGTAGCCTCAAGTAGGAATAAAGTACATCGTCATTTTAAACTTTGAAAGTTGATAAGACACTCTATGGATTTTTAACAAAATAACGTTGGATCATGAGAAATTTTAAAATTTATCGAAATATTTAACTAATATTAGCTGCTCCGGTGAACTTCGTTAATCTCAGGAACTACTGGTTCAAATTGGAAAATTCTTTTTGTGTTGGATAGTCCATTTATTGAGGAAGGCTTTAGGCTATGAAACATCACGCTGCGACCAATAGGAGCGGAGCATCAATAAAAATGTTTTGAACTCGTGGAAAAATTATTTATCTTTAATAAATAATCATAATAACAAATTGCTGCGGACGAAGTCGCGGGCAACAGCTAGTATTTCTTATATTTTTATAAGTAGTTACTCAGCTATACAGGGTGATTGATAACAAAACCGAGAAATCAAAGATTATAAAAATCGGTTCACCCGTCCTTAAGTTATAGTTGTTTGAACAAACCCAACTTTGTTTTATAAATTAAGATTAGTAATAAAATCAACAAACAATGTCGTGTGGTCCTTAGATATGTAGATATAAGTAACCTTTCAAGCAACCACTGCCAAAATTTCAGATAAATTCAGTGATTAATTTTGTTGTAGTAGCTAGCTCTCGGATGTAAGCAAGTGTAAAATTTTTCTTGCCTAACACAGGTTGGTACAGGTTGGCCACCTTGGAGGTATACATTTTATTGCCGCCATTTTGTTTTGGCGGTAATTATGACAGTTGTCGCATGAAAATTAAAAATGAAATATTGTGTCGATTACGGCAATTTTTTTTATGGAGTCTTTTACGATGGACAACGTGTTTTAATTATTGAAATGTTTTTAAAATCATTTAATAGAACTTTTTCCGGTCGAATTAGTTCGAGAAACGGAGACTTTGATTGGCTCCCAAGATCGCCTGATTTAACTTTTTTCTATGATAACAGAACGTGTATATGATAACAGACCAATTACCTTCAGCTATTAAAACAAAATATTCGAGACACAGTCACTGAGATAACGCAGGAAATGTGTGAAAATGTGATGAAAAATGAGAAGGATTCACATCTGCGATGATTCTAGAGGTGCATTTGTCTGACATTATATTCCACTTTAACTGTCGGCCCTAAATACTATATGTAAACAAAGAATAATTAATATTTTATACATATAGGAAATACAAGCTAAACAATGTTCCTATACATCAATGAGACCTCTCCAGCCTGTCTGGCCAGCGAGGAGGTAAGGCCAAATCCTCTGTCTGCTATGGCTCCGGTAGTACAGAGAGCGTCATGCTCCTGCAGGGGAGACTAAAAAGACCTGATGATGATGATATTTTAGACTAATTTTATAGAATAAAATTATATTAGAATAATATTATAAGTACGCTACTTAAAATATTTTGATTTTGTAAAAAAATGTTATTTGGCCACCCTGCACTTATCAATCGCCCTCGTAATTGAATTCTCAATGATAATGTGGCAAACATTAATTTCAGGCGTTTAGTGAAGCAATTCCAGCAAAGTGACGGCGAGGGTAATTAAAATCACGGGATAGATGGGCCCTTACTACGGGTGGCGATGTCGATAGGTTCTCGTAAAAGTTTTAAGCCTATTTAGTGAACTGTCAAGTGGCGTGTGATATTCGACCTGAAAAAGGACCGACCACTCTAACTTTACAGAGTTTACTTTGTGTTTACTGTTTATGCTGTAGCATAAACAGTAAACACAAAGTTACAGAATTGTAAAATTTCATTAAAATCCATTTAGTATGAGTACATTTTGCGCGTACGTTCTGTACAATTTTAGTATATCCTTACAAAATGTTATATAATTATGTAGGTACTAGCTTCGCCAGCGACTCTGCTTGCGTGAAGGTCCCACGTAAATAGTATTTTGTCCACCTACTACTTGACATAGATATGTAGGTATGCAAAATATCATAATGATCATTCAACACTTAGAGCAGCGTAGCAAACGAACCCACGTTCGCATTAATTTATACTATTAGTCTGCATAGTTGTATGGTATAAGAACCTACCATGGGATCAACCGGAAGAAAAATTGGCCAAAAGCCTAACCAAAACTCATTCGTGCCCGGACATCGCAGCGAGTTTCGAGTTTCATTAGTAGAGGAAAGTAACCAAATATGGAATAGTATCCCTAATTTGGAATACCGGCATTACTCGTAAACAAAGAATCCTAAATGCGATAAGTACTGATATTCCATCTCTTTCTACCTCTATCCACGTGCACCGGTCTTGACAAGTCAGTTGTGCGAGCGCTTTGGCCACGGTGGAGATGTTTTGTTTTGTCGCCGTCAGAAAACTTTTACGGGTACGTAATAAAAAATGTATTTTCCGTTACTTATTGTGAATGGTGTGTTTGTTATTGTTTCTCTACATTAATTAAGTGTTTTTGTGAAAGTATTAGAAGCAACATGTTATCTTAGTATACTCATTTCAAAAATATTTAATTTATGTTCAATTATTTAAAAATGCCAAATATGGACTATGAATATGGACACCTGGATTTGTGACTTCTGCAAATAATTCAAGTTCTTTTTTCTATTTTATGAAAGTTCCTAATGCCAGTATTATAGTTACATTAAGTTTTGATTGTTTTATGTTGATTTTTTAATTTACGTTACTTTTTTATAGGTTTATGCCTGAGTTTATATACTATTCCATATTTGGGGTACCTATTCCATGATTAGATACCTTTATGATAATTTTGTTTTTGAAAAAATATTATACTTAAAATCAATAAGTATGACAACTGGTTGTTACTTTGTGAAACGCAAATATATAATAAGATAAAATTACTAGTAAAAGGTTTTGATTTCAAATATTTGTTTTTTTTATGCCCATAAAACAAACCGGTATTCCATATTTGGTTACTTTCCTCTAAGGTCAATGGCGGAAGCGTAACATAATAATAATAATTATTATTAAAAGGTATATGCCAACCACATACCAACGTGTAAAAGGAAGCCAAGTCCATTATTAATAGGCTTGTTTCCTAAAAAAATAACATTAAAAATAATTAGTCCGTCTTATAGGTTATCGAAAAATATAAGTTACGTATTTTTTCAATGGAACAAAAATTTGAGAAAGATACAGCCAGTTAAAGTTTCGCGTAACGTCACTATCCGGTTACACTTTTTACCGGCCTGTTGCTTCATGAGCCCCCACTCCTTAACTTTGATGCGCTTTATCTTTATCATCTTTTAAATTATTTAAAAAGGAAAAATACGTATCTAATATTTTTCGATAATCTACATACAAGACGGACGAATTTTTTTATGGTATTAGGAAACAAGCCTATTAACTTCAAAAAGAATGAGGTTATAAATCGGTTAAATCCTTATCCTTATCCTTACTCATATTATAAATGCGAAAGTGAGTTTGTTTGTTTGTTACGCTTTCACGCCGTAATTACTGAACTAATCATCATGAAATTTTGCATACAAGTTCTCTGGAATACGGACAAGGACATAGGCTACCTTTTATCCCAGGAAAAAGTACTATTCCCGAGGGATCGACATTGACGCGGGTGGAGGCGCGGGCAAAAAATAATGTCTGTTGTATGGGAGCCCCTCTTAAATATTTTGTTTTATTTTGATTTAATTATTTATTTTTAAGTAAATGTATAACTAAATATTGTTGTGAATATTTCAAGCGTGTACCTGTTGGCGTTATCAATATCGCGCAAAATAAGCAAAAAAATCACGTTTGTTGCATGGGAACCCCCCTTAAATATTTATTTTATTCTGTTTTTAGTATTTGTTTTAGTACAGAAATACCATAATATCATAAATTTAGTATGAAAATTTAAACTGTCTAACTTTCACGGTTCACGAGATACAGCCTGGTGACAGACGGACAGACGGAGGGACGTCTGCTCTTGCAGTTGAGTCTAAAAAGACCTGATGATGATAATAGTTTGGTGGCTATAATAAGTGCACTTCAAAATACTATTTCAATACAAATAAAAGACCCATTTTCTTTCTTATTTTCAGCATAAAATAATCAAAATTATACCTTCGTTTTCTCGTCCCTTTAGCCCAAGTAATTTGGAAATACTCTAACTGCAGAAAATAGCAGAGGTAAATGTCCATTAGTCCCTTTTAATTGGCTGTAAAATTGTTCTCCAGAGGTAGCCGATTCAATTTCGAAGATTGATCGCATTGTCAGGCATGTCTCACTGCCTGTGTCGCGGCAACCACTTTGAAGCGGTAAACCGGGAATATCCAGATGGAACGTCGCGCGTTTGATCACATGTGTTGACCTACTTCAAATTATGAATCGTTTGAGCAGAGTTATAAGAATGAAAATGGCTTGCAATGGATTCTTGGTATGTAACGAAAAGGTGCTGCGTTCGGACGCGAGCTAAATTACACCGTATCGCTGACTACATTGAGTTCATACTTCTTTGAATACCTTTGCAGAGTGCGACTTCTGTACGTAAGTACTAGTATTTATTCTCTGGTATTGTCAGAGTTCTACGGGTGTCTTGTACAAAGCAGCTTTAAGCTGGTTTTACATCCACCATGTGGTCACAACGCCTATCGCGTACGATTTGTTTCATAATCATCACAGTAGAAATTTGTCTCCCATCTCACCTGATGGTAAGTGACAATGAAGACGAGGATGTAACATGCCTATCCAAGAGACACATTTATTCTACATTTGATGGACCAATCTACTGAGGCGTCTCCATAACGCAATATGTATACATTTTGGTGTGGATAGCCACACCAAAATGTATGTATTGAAGATACAAAACCAGCTCCTAAGAATAAGTAGTCTTAGGTACTGGTTTTGTATCTCCAAATAACTTCCACGAATAAAAATGAGAACCCTTCTCGCCAAATAACTATTTAGTAATGTGTGCCGTGAGGGTTCTCGAATGGCAACCAGGTACCGGCAAGCGCAGCGTCCGACACCCACCGACAAGACGGTCGGATGACCTGGTCGCAGGGCGCTTCCAACCGGTCGTATTGTAATCCTTGGGGGAGGGCTACGTCCAGCAGCGGACTTTTTGTGGCTGATATGAAAAGGAATAAAAATCGAGATTGGCTTACCCACGTAGTTTATGCTGGAAAATAGATACGGGTGCTTGACTCGTGGACTGATTTGGCTTCGGTCTATATAATCGTGATTATTTTTGCTGTGGCCGTGTTGACTGTTATGCTATCTGATATTCGCTTAGATTATTAAAATCCTTGGGGGCGTGATGTGCACGTGAGTGTCTTATAATTTATTTGGCTATTTGAAAGATTGATTTTCCCCATTCATCTGAGTGGGTACCAATACCTTCATTCCCTTTTCAAATTCAACAATTTTCTATCCTTTGCCTAGCTTAAAAATGCTTCCGATTGGCTGCAGCACCAAAAGCACAAGAAACCAAAGAAAAGCGTGGTTATCATCATTTCGAGTAGGTGTCACGGTCGATAGACCATGCACACCCTGGTGTCAGAGTTCTTCGGAACCGCCTCTCGGCCTCTGACGTGGTTCCTTTAACGACTATCAGATGGCAGCCGGGACCATCGGCTTAACGTGCCTTCCGAAGCACGGAATCATCTTTATTATCGGACAATCAGGTGATTCAAGCCTGCAATGTCCTAACCAAACTGGAAACAACTAATCAAAGTATGCTTCCGGTGGGAATCGAACCCACGACCCCCGGGTCAACAGGCAAACGCCTTAACCACTGGACCACGGAGGCTGTTGTAAAAGCGTGGTGAGTATGGCAATATCCTCCCATGGAACGAAGAATCCTTGGGAGCGGCCTTTGTCCTTGGACTTCTTACGTTTGAAATGAGGGTATAAGAAACGCTCATTCTTATAGACAACTTTTCGCAGAAATAGTGGAGTGGTTTGGTTTGCTTTCTCTAACTTACACACTAGTCAATAAACTACTACGAGTATGTACTCGAAACTATAGGTTTCCTTTTTTTCACCAAAAGCAAAGCTTGGTCAATGAAAATCACCAGTTCATGGGTCAGGAAGAACTCATAGGAAAGAGTTTGCAAAGATCGAAGCCGGATCCTTTCGGCTACAAGCCGCGTTCTTAGACCACGTCTTGATTTTTTTTATGTTATAGGACGACAAACGAGCAAGCGGGTCACCTGATGGTAAGTGATCACCGCTGCCCATGGACAACTGCAACAGCAGGGTGTGACCTGTGCGTTTTCGGCCTTTCAAGGAGTGGGGGGAGGAAATGGGGAGAGGAGGGGAAAGGGCCTCCGGTTCGCTCACTCACCGAACGAAGCATAGAAGCGGTAAAGCTTCTACTCAGACGTCAATTTTCTGTGAGAGTGTGGTACTTCCCCGGACGAGCCGGTCCATTCATGCTACTAGCAATTCATTTTGCCGGTAGCGTGACTCTACCACGACTAAAATGATTCATGTTAGTCTTAGATCATTTAATACAGAATAAGTTACGCAGTCAATGCTTCTTACTATTTACTACACTTACTGCCGTTTTTGGTGAGGTGGTAAATCTCAGAATAAGGAGTCCTTGTTCTGAGGGGTAAAAGATGTTAGTCTATGGTAATAAAACACTTTTTCATAGCTTTTTACTCACGGAGCTTTTACTCTATTCCCATTCTTTCATGTTGTGTTTTGATTTTTCAAATGTGACATGTGACGTAAAATTAATTGTATAGTAAATCTTGTTTCACTCGACTTGAATCAAATAAAATTAATAGGTAATCTGCCTAGATTCACAAAATTCCGCGGTTCAATGGAGCATGGGGAAGAACTAATTATACAAATAGAAAAGCGTGTAGGAAGGAAAAGTAAAGAAAAGAAAATCAAGAAAAAGAAAACTGACCAAAAGAAAATTAAGAAAACCAAGGAAAAGGTGTGTAGAGTACGGATATACAATTATTGTGTTTGTTTTATTCAGCATTAGACAGAAACTATAGATCCCTCTTATACTTAAAGGCTTGTTATTCGGTATCTCTCGACGTGTTCGCGCCAAGTTTCATTTCATCTATACATACATACTAACCACTTCTTTAGCCCTCACGTGTTATACAGAGCCCAATGCCATAAGACCTAAAAGAGACGTTAAGCATGATGGTAGAAAAGATGAGTAACAGCGCAGTGTGAATACGAACTCGGCGGGAAGAGAAGCAGCTGCATTTCTTTTTTCCTAGACCAGCCATACTATACCACTAAAAAGGGAATATACTATATATTATATATAATAATAGTACGTATCATTTATCAAAACTAATACTTAAAATAAATCTGTGAGTGTTGGTCATAGAGTAAGTTACTTTGTTTTAAGAGATATTGTGTTTATAAGTTGAAACTAAATTGAGGATTTTTAGATTTTTATCTGTATGTTTCTCTATATTTTTTTAACGAATTTACTAAATTTTATGGAAACTTCGTAGATAAACATTTAGATGTATAGGACACAGGATAGGCTACTTAAATTTTATCTCCAGTTATGATAAGACCTGGCCCCCATGCAAACATAATATAATTAATTAGTAATGTACGTGAACGGAGTCGCAGGCACTGCTAGTGTTTATATAAAAAAATCTAACTAAGTACATAAGTTGGCGGGGTCTTTTCTAGTTTCATCAACTTTTCTCGTTTCTCATATACACATCATCATCATCATCATATCAGCCGCAAGAAGTCCACTGCTGGACATAGGCCTCCCCCAAGGATTTCCAAACGACCGGTTGGAAGCGGCCTGCATCCAGCCTCTTCCTGCGACCTTAGTCAGGTCATCCGACCATCTGGTCAGTGGATGTCCGACGCTGCGCTTGCCGGTTCGTGGTCGCCATTCAAGAACCCTTCTGCCCCTTTGGCCATCGGTTTTACGCGCTATGTGCCCCGCCCACTGCCACTTCAAAGAGCTAATCCGCTGAGCTATGTCGATGGCCTTTGTTCTCTTACAAATCTCCTCGTTTCTGATTCGATCTCGCAGAGAAACACCGAGCATAGCTCGCTCCATAGCTCTTTGAGCGACTTTGAGCTTTTCTTATGAGGCCCATAGTAAGGGACCACAAGACAGGTAACATACATTGATTATAGACTTTCCTCTTGAGGCAATGAGGTATTTTGGACGAGAAGACATTGCGGAGCTTCCCGAACGCTACCCAGCCGAGTCGGATTCGTCGAAAGACCGCGTCCTCAAAGCTGGAACTTCCAACCTGGATCAGCTAACCCAAGTGGACATATTGGTCCACAGCTTCAGGGTATAGCTCTCAACAGGTACCGGTGCAGGCACAACATGGACATTCGTCATTATTTTTGTCTTGTCCATGTTCATTTTAAGGCCCACTTGTTGGGAAACTCCATTGAGGTCATTGATCATGGTACTTAAGTCCTCTAGCGTCTCCGCCATAACAACGATGTCATCAGCAAATCGAAGGTGAGTGATATACTCGCCATTTATGTTGATGCCAAGTCCTTCCCATTCCAGAAGCTTGAAGGCATCCTCCAAAGCAGCGGTGAACAGTTTCGGAGATATCACGTCTCCCTGTCTCACGCCTCGCTGCAATGGTATAGCCTTCGTGCTCTGCTTCTGTACTCGAACTGACATGGTGGCGTTGCTGTATAAGCACTTCAACACTTCGATATACCGATGGTCGATGCGGCATCGCTGGAGGGACTGAAGCACGGCCCATGTTTCGACCGTATCAAAGGCTTTCTCATAGTCCACAAACGCTAAGCATAATGGCCGGTTATACTCTCTAGTCTTCTGTATAACCTGCCGCAGCGTATGGATGTGGTCTATGGTACTGTAGCCTTCGAAAACCGACTTGTTCGGGAGGCTGGAAAGCATCGAGCCTGTTTGTGAGACGATTTGTGATCACCCTCGAAAATCGCTTATAGACGTGGCTCAGGAGCGTGTGGATAGCCGTAGTTCTTCGGTAGAGTATTATCACCCTTTTTGAAGAATAAAACCAACACACCCCTGTTCCACGCCGCTGGCGTAACGCCCTCGAACAGAACGGAATTAAAGAGCCTCTGAAGGACTTTCAGTACCGGCGTTCCGCCTGCTTTCAGAAGCTCTGCTGTAATTCCGTCCCCGCCCGGCGCATTGTTGTTCTCTAGCTGTTTGAGGGCAATCCTAATCTCGTACAGGCTGATGTCCGGGATATCTTCGGTATAGTGTCGGGTTAGCTTGGCTCTCGAATCTTTGGCCAAGCTGACAATGAGTTTGGCTATAAGACGTATAAAGGTGTCCATAAAACCTCTCGATCTCTCCCAGCAACTCAGTCACACTGCCGTCCTCCGTCTTCAGCTTCGTTAATCGACTTTGCCCAGTAGACTCCACCCTTGCGACTTTGTTTTGCTCTATCGTCTCCTTAATACGCTCGGTATTAAAGGAGCGAATGTCGTGTCGCAAGGACTTTTGGATTCGTCTATTGAGCTGCCGATATATTTTATAATAATATTAATATTGATTGCTGCGCTTGCCGGTTTCCTGTCAATAAATAAAGTAAAATTAAGGAGTTACTCTACAATCTTCTTTTACAGTTATCGAAGACCTTCAAAAAGAAGAGAGACACTTGGAAAGTGCGATGCCCTATCTGCTTCAACAATATAAACGACAGGCCTGTCTCCTCTACCAAATGTGGCCATGTCTTTTGCACCGCCTGCTTACAACAGGCCTTACGTGTGAAGGCTGTCTGTCCAACCTGCCGAAGATCCTTAAGAGGCAGCAATGGCTACCACGATCTCTTCCTAAATCATAACATACAGAAGGCAGAATCTGTTAATAGTGACGATCAGCTCATAGACGAAACTATAGTTATGTTTGACTGAAGTTTGTGTATCGACTTAATGTTTTATGTAGCGTGTTGTAAATATTATTAGACGAGCGAATGTGATCCATGATGGCCAAGGATAATCATCTGAAGTGCTTTTTTTGAAGGCCAAGTTAAGAAACAATTTTTCATTTTAAGAAAAACAGACCTGACATCTCACGTTTGCTTTTATTAATGGTAAAAATCGTCGTTAAAAGAAAAAATGGTGAGTCCTCACTCACGTTTTGATAGTGATGTGCCGGAGAGAAATTCTCTGTTCTCATGAATTCCTTTTCACGGAAATTTGCGGGAAATTTCCAATAATTTTCGAGATTTTCTTGTTAATTCCCGCTCTTGAGAGAAAGAAGAAGAAATTCTCGGGAAAAATTTCCGACCCGCTCTCACAGTTCTCGAATATTTCGAGCACGGCACAACACGCTTGAAAAAGACTGGAGACTTTTCAAAAGTAAAGTCTTGTTATAAAAAACATATTGATGATTTTATGGAAAATATTTTGTTAACACTGAAATGGCAAGTCTGTTACAAGAATTCTATAGGTGTTATGATTTTCAAAGATACAAGTACAAGAACTCGATGTTTTCTTTTAATGTAGCCATATGGCAGTGACATTTGACAAAAAACACTTAATACTTAGATACTGTGTGGATAGAAAAGTCGTAGGAATTGATGGCTGCTATTACTCTCAAAACGGAAAATGTTTTTTTTCCCCTTTCTGACAAGATTCTGATCAAACTGACAAGAAGACAACAGGACGCTTCAGAAGTTTTAAGAAATATTATTTAATCGAACAAATATTCAAGTCTCATTGCTTTGTAAAAATCATAGTAAAGTTCTGTTTTATGTCACAGCCATTTTCTTTCTAAGCAGTCTTTGTGTAAGTCTTTCAGCCTATTTAAAATAAATACTTGTTTTAGGTATATCCAGTTTTTAAACGATCAGTATTCAGTATTCATAAAAATAATGTGTCGTACAACTTTTAGAGTTCGAGCCACACGTATGCAATTTTCGAGTTGCCGGTCCCGCTAAGTGAGTTTCCAAATTTCTATTAAATTAAATTACCCGACTCAGTGTTGTGAGACGGGCAATCTATAAAATTGCACCCGTTTAGCTGGACCCTTATGCTTTTAATAGATGTAAAAACCGGTAAGGCAATAACATAATGTCCTTGGTGGCTCTTAGAAAATCTCCTCTACCCACTGTCTATGAAGGCCTTTTTGTCGTCTTAATATAAATAAAATAAATATTCACAAATAATATCGTATTTTTTTTGTCCCTGACCTTAACCAGTTCAGTGGAGAAGCCTGTAGAAGTTTTTTTTTATTTTTTTAACTAACCTATATTGTCCCACTGCTGGGCAAATGTTTCCCCCATTTCCTTCCACTTGTCTCTATCCAATGCAATTTCAGACCACATTGAAAAACGTCGAGGTCGTCGCGCCATCGCTTTCTAGGCCTTCCCCTTCGACGTCGCCTGTAGAAGTATTCGCATTTATTTTACTGAATTATTTTCCTCTGTGATATAAGTAGTAAAGTAGCGTTTTATTCCTTAATTGGTATAATTCAGTAAAATCCATCAATTCATTCATTCAAACCAGCATAGAAGTATAATGCCCACTAACCGATGACTGGCATGAATCAGGCTGCTCATGAAATATTCCCAATTAATGCAATATTATACCAATATCGAGTGCTCAATGCTCTGATTGGATCCGACAATGCCATTCAAATTAAGTCTGGTCGCACGGCAGTGCTATCGCCAAGTTTCGTATAATTTTCTCGAGGAATCCTATTATTAAGTATTAATTATCATTTTTGATCTTAACACTTGTATAGATTAACTAGACGAGATACAAATTCCAATACTGTCCAAGGAAGTGTTAAAAAAGTTTTAATTTATATTGCGTGAATCGATAGACGAGCCACACCGGACACAGTAGTGCGAAATTAAAAAGATAAAGTTTTAGTAATTCAGATTTTCCGGCTGTCTTCGTTGATGGCAGTCGTTACGCTATGTCAGACACCTCTAGGCAGCTTGAAAAATCTGACACCAGTGTTGGCCACTTACACTCATGAAAAATTAACAAACAAAACAATTCAGATCCTTTGGACTGAAACAGCCAGTGTTTTTATTGACCGAGGGACCGCGAAGCGCGAGTAAACTGTCTACGTTTCAGCTTGGGCCAAAATTCGGCTGTTCTCTACATTTCGTATTTCTCAACCGATCCAGTAAAAACTTCTGGGCGTTGTGTTTTTGCGATGGGTAAAAAATGTTGCGAGAGTAACATTTTTTACCCATCCCAAAACAAGTGCACAACACGTCACAAGTCAGGACAGGACACGTGACCTGATCGAAAATTCGTAAGACGGACACGTGACCTGAGACCGCTGCTCGGCGCGGCGTAGGAGAGGAGGTAATATTCCCGTCTCTTTCTACCGCCCGGCGAAAATGTATGCCTGCTCCTGCTGTAACATTAGTGGTGCGCAGGGTGCGGGAGAGCAACAACAGCATCCTGCGCATGTTCTTTTTTAAACTTTCGCGCTTTAAACACATAATCCTTACTAATATTATAAATGCGAAAGTGAGTTTGTTTGTTTATTTGTTTGTTTGTTTGTCACGCCGTAACTACTGAACCGATCATCATGAAATTTTGCATACAAGTTCTCTGGAGTGCGGAGAAGGACATAGGCTACCTTTTATCCCGGGAAAAAGTACTATTCCCGAGGGATCGACATTGACGCGGGCGGAGCCGCGGGCGAAAGCTAGTTATGTATATAAACGGGACTTAGCACGAACCTTTTTATTATTTGTTTCCGTTGACGTTTCAATGGAGTTACATCCATCGTGGTCGTAACGCGACTGGGGGCGACCACGATGGATGTAATTCCATTGTCCCGTTTATATACATAATTATACTGCGCATGATCGCAGGCAGATTGGATTGCGTTTACGTAAACCCTTGCTGCACTATAGCCGGGGGGATGGTGCAGGAATGGTCTGCACAATAAATAATTTAGTGTTTTTCTACTATACCTACTAACATAGTTATAAGTATACTAACATTATGAGTCATGGTCACTTGAATAAATAATTTTTCATTTTATTTTATTTCAAGTTTTCACTTCTGCTGGTACTCCCGCAGTGTACCCCGCAAAAGACTGGCAGCGTAGACTCTATGGCTCTTAGCATTATTCGCTTAATGAGACTCGTGAGGTCTACAGCTCACAGAGTCACTTACGTACCATAAATAATAAGTAGATCGCGAAAGATTTTGTTTAAAAAAAATAGTATTCAAAAAGTATTGAGACTTGGCATCCGGATAGCTCTGTTGAATTTTAATTTCAGCATAATTAACGCTGTTCATGACTTATATTGCATTTTGTTTCATCCTAACTAATATTATAATTGCGAAAGTGAGTTTGTTTGTTATGCTTTCATGTGTCGATCCCTCGGGAACTTTTTCCCGGGATAAAATGTACCCTATGTCCTTCTCCGTACCCCAGATAACGTGTATGCAAAATTTCATGATGATCGATTCAGTAGTTACAACGTGAAAGCGTAACAAACAAACAAATAAACTAACTTTCGCATTTATAATATTAGTTATAATTTCATAGCGCAGCTAGTTAATACCAGGACTTTTGGCTTGAAACTTTTAAGTATGTAGATTCGTCAATTAACAATATATTGCGGCTTTGGTTTCATTGACTATTTTTATTTAAAATGTAAAACCCGTAATGAATGTTAACTATACTCATAGGGGACCAGCATTGACTAACTTAGTGTCTACGAATAAGTACTTATTCGTAGCTTAGTGTACAACGTTTTGGTAGTCACTTTAAAATAAATTATGTTTTATATAAGGTCAATTTAAATTATGCATATATTTTAAGCATTGCACCCACAAGCTAGAAAAATTCTTTAGAAGCATAATAAAAAAAATCGACACGCTAGTTTTCGAGATATCTTGACCTGAATTTTTAGAAAGACAGACGAAAAGAACACCCTGTGTACAATAACTGTGTAAATAAACACTTTCTTGACCAACAACTTTTAACAATTATCTACTATAGATACTAAGTCACTAACGTCGACAATCAAAACAGTTGATTTATCGATTTTAATAAAATAAATATATATTTTGTATGAAAATTAAAAAAAAAACTAGCGTTGCGATTTCTTAAAATTTGTTACTAAAGCATTTCTTTGACGTATGGGACCCAGCCCTTAAAATATTTGCGCTTCATTTAAATGGACTTGTATATTATTATATGTTGTGTATACCTACAGGTGTATTACTTTCAGAATACCCATTGTATATAGGTTATTTAATTCTAGGACTAGAATATAAAGAATAATGAATCTTGGAAAACAAATCTACGAGCTTATTGTGAGGATAAGTACGTTCGTGCTTGGCAAAGTTGGAAGGAATATAGTGGTGAAAACAGTCAATCACACGAAACCCGAAATGTATTTTTAACTCTAATAACAGCTTTAGAAGTTGGATTTTAGACATCATCTATTACCAGACTGACCCAGGAAGAGGGTAATGTTTTTAGCGTGTATGTCTATATAGCGTGATTTTGAACCCCCTAGCTATATTGAAATCTTGGAATCACAATCCCTAATGGAATACAGAATTCCAAGAAAAAATTGGCTTTCCATACAAAATTCGTCCAGGTGATCGGCGACTTTGTATGGGAAACCCTAATTTTTTTTTTGACTTTCAGCTTTTTTTCTTGCAGTTCTATATTTCATTAGGGATTCTGATTCTGAGATTTCAATAAAGCTAGGGGGTTCAAAATCACGTTGTATGTGTCCCCTTGTTACCTCTGCACTGTAGCCCGAACTGCTTGACCGATTTTAAATAATTACGATCTTGTTCGTGTTATTAAATAATTTGATGTAAAATTTCCTGCCTTTGCTCATATTTATAGCGTTCAAGCCGCCTTTCATCAACTTGCTCTAGTCATATCAATTGATTTCGGTATTTTGATAAAATATAGAAAATAAATAACCTACCATTGATGGGACCAAAGACTAAATGTTCGGACGTTATGGAGAAAATCAAGAACTTGTGGTCGCCAATCTAATTTGCAACCAAACTGGGGTTACTTAACACGTAAACGCTTATGATGCTTATGCGCACTGAGCCGTCAAGCTCTTTTACATCAATACTAATCTATACATATAATAAAACATCTATACATATAATAATCTATACATATAATATCTATACATATAATAAAACAGTAAAATTATTTTGTCTGTACATTTCGAATTTTTGACTGAAATGGATAGAGGGACACTTAAAAAGAATAATAGAAAGCAAATAATTTTTTTTTGAATTTCTTGTCTTTCTGTCTGTCTGTCTATCTGTCTGTCTGCCTGTATGTATGATCACGATTATCTCCGAAAATACTGAACCGATTTACTTCAAACTTTCACCAATTGCTTTGTTTTAACTCAGTTTAACATTTAAAGTTTGTTTCATCAAAATCGGTTCATTAAAAAAAGTTATCGTCATTTTAATGAACTCAAGGCATGAGTTTGTGTCAATTCATCATCATTATACGACAGCATTATACCTATCCATACTATCCATAGTAATCCATACTAAAAAAAAAGGAGAAGCTGACTGACTGACATATCAACGCAGGGCCTAAACTATAAGGGTTAGGAACTTGAAATTTTGCACAGGGGTTCCTTTTATAACGTAGGGGAACACTAAGAAAGGATTTTTGGAAATTCATCTCCTTAGGGGAAAAACGGGTTGCAAAATTAGTATGAAACTTTGTTGTTTTTCAAGTTATTCGAATGAAATTCAGCATTAAGGTTCTTTACTGAAAGGTATGAAACACGAGTAAAATATTTTTCGCAAAAATCATCCCTTAAGGGGATATAACGGGGATGCAAAGTTAGTATGAAACTTTCCGTTTTTGAAGTTATTCAATTTAAATTCAATATTAAGGTGTTTCATTGAAAGTCATAAACTAATGTATTTCGGGTAATTCTACTATTCCTGAGAAATCGACACTTACGCGAGAAATCGGCATACCTGACTTATATATCAACGCACAGCCGAAACTACTGTGCGCAAAAACTTGAAATTTGGCACAGGGATTCTTTTTATGATGTAAATGAGCACTAAGAAAGGATTTTTAGAAAATCAAAGGGGTTGAAGTTTTATGGAATTTTCTCATTTCTGGACTTAGAAGTTTGAAAGTAGGTACGCAAGTTCTCAATTAAAATTAAAAAAGATCTGTTTAGGTGTACCAGACAACATTCTCCCTTGAAGGGGTAAATAGGGGGTAAAGTTTGTATGGAATTTTTCCATTTCTAGACTTAGAGGTATGAAAATAAGTATATACGTTCTAGGTTACAATTAAAAAAGATCTGTGTAGATGAAATGTACGTAATGTGTATGGGGGGGGGGGGGGGGGGGGATTGTATGGAAATTTTCTCATTTCTGGACATAGAAGTATAAAAATAAGTATATATGTTTACATTACAATTAAAAAGATCTGTGTAGTTAAAATGGTCGAAATTTCCCCTTGAAGGGGTAGAATAGGTGGGGTAAAGTTTGTATGGATTTTTTTATTTACTTAGAAATGATAATGATAATTTATAATGATAATGATAATGATAATGATAATTTATTCACATAAAATAGAGTACATTAGATCTTAAATAATAAACATATCCTTAAATCTATTTTGCTTATTTTTAACAAGCATGTGAAATGATTTTGTTCAATAATTGAATAAAAAAAGATTGTGAGGCACGGTGTATAAATAAGTCATAATTAATAATTCTCGAAAATGTCGTCAATTTTATAATAAGTTTTGTCAATGAGCCACAACTTTAATTTTTTCTTAAAAGCGGGCATTGGAAGTACCTTTATATCTGTAGGCAATTTATTATATACCTTTACACACATTGCCATGCAATTATTTTGATATAAGGCTGTTCTTGGAACATCTGTTAAAACAAGCCTATCGCCGCGTCTAGTGTTACGAGGAAACAGTTCACTCGCTTTTTTAAATAAATTTAAATGTGTTTTTACAAATACACCAACTTCATAAATATACATACAAGGCAAAGAGAGAATGTCAAATTTTTTAAAAAGTGGCTTACATGACTTATACGGTGGGATGCCTTCAATGGCCCTGATGCACTTTTTTTGCAGTAAAAACGCTCTATTCACATCACTCGAATTTCCCCACATAATTAAACCGTATCTCAGTATAGAGCTTACATAGCCGTGATAAGCTAGAAGACTAGTCTGTATGCTTGATGTTTTACGGAGTCTACTTAGGACAAAAACAAATTTATTTAGTTTGCCACATAAATTTTCTATATGCGGTCTCCAGTCACAATATTTATCAATGGTTATACCTAAAAAATTTACATTGTTACACTCCTTGATTTTTGTATCATTATAGAAAACATTATCTATAATTGGTTTTGCAACTTTGGAATGAAATTGGACGTAATTAGTTTTATCTAAGTTAATACTTAAGTTATTATCATTAAGCCACTGAATTACTGATTTAATCGTTTTATTTATTTGATCATAAAATTCATTTAATTGGTTACATGTCAAAATTATGGAAATATCATCTGCAAAAAGTGTACACTTTTGAGATGTCGTGTCTGGCAAGTCATTAATGTAAAGGAGAAAGAGAAGTGGCCCCAGTATGCTTCCTTGTGGAACACCGTAACTATTTACTTGGTATTCTGATCTGAATGTTATCAATTCCTTATTTTCGCCTAAATTCAAGAGCTCGACACATTGCATTCTATTATATAAATAAGATTTTATCCAATCAAGAGCTACACCTCTTATACCATAATTTTCAAGCTTTTGTAGCAATATGTTATGTGAAACAAAGTCAAAGGCTTTTGACATATCAAAAAACATAACTATTGTAGGTTTTTTTTTATCAACATTTGTTATAACTTGTTGCATCATGTTAAAGGTAGCTAGAGTTGTATTTTTACCCTTTTGAAACCCATTTTGTTCACATTTGATTACGCTATATTTATTGATGAAATCAGTTACCCTCTTGTGCATAACCCTTTCAAATATTTTTGATAAAATAGACAGTAGCGCAATAGGTCTATAATTATTTAATTTGGTCTTATCTCCCTTTTTAAATAGTGGCTTGACTACTGACTTTTTCAATGCTTCAGGAAAAAATCCGTGTTCTAGAGATAGGTTTATTAAATAAGTTAATATTGAAACAATTTGTCTAATACAGATTTTGAGGATAAATGTACAAATACCATCATATCCCACAGAAGAAGTATTTTTTAAAGACATTATTATCTTATGTATTTCTTCTTCACTTACTGGATATAAAAAAATACTTTCCTGTACTCGATTTTTATTAGAGTTTTTGTTAGTTTTACTTTTTTTATTTGTCATATTTATAAGGTATTTATTGAATTCGTTTGCAATGTCAAGGGGATTATTAATAAGTTTATCATCTATATCAATTTCTTCTATGAAATCATTTTTAATTTTGTAGTCAGTGTCATCGTTAATTATTTTCCATGAAGCTGTGCATTTATTTTTTGCATTAGATAGATATTTATAATTACTTATCTTTTGTGATTTGTCAATGCACTTGCGTAGAATTTTAGAGTATTTTTTGTAGGTCTCCTTTTTTTCGTGTGTCCTATTATAATAATAATTAAATCGCAAATTTCTTTTTGTCATACAACTACGTCGTAAACCTTTAGTTACCCATTTCGGTTTTTGTGTTTTGACCGTGATTTTGTGTCTAAGATTTGGAAAACACAATTCGTATATGAGGCAGAATATGCTATGAAAGGATTCGAATGCTTTATTTGTATCCTTTTCCTCATAGACATCACTAAAAGACAATCTTTCAAGACAGTCCAAGAATTTCAAAATGTTTTCTTTACTATAGTCTCTTTTATATATAAAACATGTCTTTGGGGTGTTCACACTTAACTTTATAGGTAAGTTTAGCATTTGAGCTGTGTCATGATCCGAAAGTGCTAGTTTTAACACTTCACTGTGTCCGTTTTTTACATTGCTGATGATGTGGTCAAGGCATGATTTTTTTCTAGTAGGCTCGTTAATGTAAAGCTTCAAATTATAATTTTCTGCTAAAGATACGAGCTCTTTAGAGATTTGGTCATTCACTAATGTATTTATATTTATATCACCTGCTACAACTACTTTTTTTTTAGTATTCCCCATTTTATATAACAAATTATCTAAATGCGATAGAAATGAGTGTGCGTTTGAGTCAGGGGTCCTATATAAGCATATTACAATTAAATTATGATCTAGTATCTCTAGCCCGCAGCACTCAAAAACATGTGTATGAGCCATATCCTTAATCCAATTTACCTCTTTGTACCTTAAATTTTTTTGGACACAAATACACACACCTCCTCTGGACTTTTTCCTACCGAATGCTGTGCCCATATTGTATTCTGAAAATTTGACCAGGTTTTGACAATCCACCTGTAAGAAAGTCTCACTAAAACATAATATATTTGGTAATTTATGTTCTTTTTCTAACTCTAGGAGTGCTACTTCAACAATACTTTTTTTATTATATAAACCAGCAATATTCTGGTGCATAATTTTTAAAGTTAAAGAGTCATTTTTTTGGGGTTGAAGGACGAAAAAAATCATCAGTTTTTGCCTTGTCACAATAAGTTGATTTCTTTTTTGTAAATTTAAAATAATAGGGAATCGTACCTTTTTTAAATTTATTTACATAGAAATTCGGGATTTCAGACCTTACATTTTTTTGTTTTTTAAAATAAAATGGAATGGTGCCCTTTTCCGGATTCTTAGGCTTAGAATTGCTTTGGACTTTGTTTCTATTTATAAGCGCTTTAATAGACTTAATAAAAGTATAATCATAGTATTGTGAATTTGTTATAAAGTTAATTTTTTTACTAATTTCGTCAATATATTGATATTGATTTATGTATTTATAATTATTAATTTCTACATATTTACAATTTGATAATTGATTACATAATGTTTTTAGTCTGTTATTAATTATATTTTGATTCAAATGACGATTATAAGTTACATTGATAATGATTATATTACAATTTCTTAAATTCTTCAATGCGCCTGAAAGCTCATGAAAAGTGAGTTCAGGGTTTCTATCATTCTCTCCTATAGATAATACAATCTGATCCTTAGCTGAGAGACTTGACAATTTATAAGAGTTTAGTATTTCAGAAGTTTCAGCAAATGGCTTACAAAATGAAAATATTTCATAGTCTTCAAAATTAACATTTCTTGTTTCTAATAATTTACATGCTAGACCACGAATTTGTTGGCTACCTAAAATAAGGAGTCTTGGTTTCGTATTAAATGTTCCGCCTGTTTGATTTATCTTAGCAATATGTTTCTTTTCTTCTGATTTCATTCGTGGTATAAGGTCGTTGTTTAATTGTTGTTCTCCCGTGCTATTTAACTTGGTCTTGGTAGTTTGCTGCTGTGCCTGCCGTAGCGGGGACTGCGATGATGATTTACTGTTTATATCATTTCTGTGCTGGTCTGATAAGTTGTGATTTCTAGACGGTGTCTCATTAATTTCTGTGTCACTAAAATTAATTTTTCTTTTGATTGCACTTATGGCCTTTTTCCTTAGGGAAAATGAATTCTTTTTCGAGCTTGATGTGCATATGTGCATGAGCTCCTTTATTCTTAGGTCACGTTCATGTAGTTTGTTATTTAATTTATTATTTTCTAAGGTCAATCGGTCAATTTCATTATGCGCGCTCACTAACTTAATCTCTAAGTTTTTTATCTTACTTTGTAACTCTTCAGTTTCGTCATTATTTACTGTTGATAAATCTGGTAAGCTTCTGGCCATATCAGAGTCAGATGAAGACAGTGAGTCTTGTTTTACAGGCGACTTATAAGAAGTACTTAAATGTTTTCGTCTTAATGTTATGTTTTGTGAATCCATTTCTTATCATATATTCGCTATAAATTTATTTAAACTCGATATAATTTATAGGAGCAACGCAATCACGTCCTTTATACTTCTTCTCACGCACACAAACAAAGTTTCGTTTGTAAAAAACTTCTTAAAATTTTTATCATCGAGCTGGGACTCGAACTCAGGTCAGACAAGTGATTATACCGATCGATGCAAAAACGTTAACCGCTGGACCACCGAGTAGCTTACGTATATGTTATAAGTTGATGGTCTATTTCGATGGCATACAGGATTTGGTTTAGATCCAAGTTGTTTTCCTCTTAGTATATGTGGCTCTCAGTAGATGGCGTTTGAGTGCACTCTGCTTTTTTGATGAAAGTGTCCGCTGATTGGCTAATTATGTTTGTTTACATAGGCTTTTAAACTTTAACGACACGAAATTTTTGTTTTTTGTAGAATATCACTTTATATGCACGAAGTCACTATCATGTGATTTATAAAATTATATTTTTCCAATGTAAACTTAGATGAGTACTCATATTAAGTTTGATCATAAGTTTTACTCCAATTGATTGTTCACAACTTAAGTCACTTATAGCTTCCACAACAGTATATATTTATGATGGATAACACTTTCTCACACTAATTGTCACATATGTTCGCGATTTATTAGAATACTTCACAAAAAATCACTCTTTTACTATTTTTAAACAATAAATAAACACAGACTCGATGTGACTCGCAACAGTGGTGCCACCGTCATTTGATATATATGACAATAAGACGTTCTCCATTACAATAAAAAAATATCTGTGTAGGTGAAATGGGCAAAATCCCCTCCTTAAGGGCTAAAGATCTATGCAGGTGAAATGTATTAAATTCCCCCTTAAGGGGAAAAAGCAAAGGGGCAGGGGTTTGTATGGAATTTGTATCATTTCTATTGGTCCCAAGGGAACGACATTAACGCGGGCGGAGCCGCGGGCAACAGCTAGTCTATACATATAATAAAACAGTAAAAATATTTTGTCTGTACATTTAGAATTTTTGACTGAAATGGATAGAGAGACACTTAAAAAGAATAATAGAAAGCAAAAAAAAATTTTTCGAATTTCTTGTCTGTCTGTATGTCTGTATGTATGATCACGATTATCTCCGAAAATACTGGACCGATTTACTTCAAACTTTCACCAATTGCTTTGTTTTAACTCAGCAAAACATCTAAAGTTTGTTTCATCAAAATCGGTTCATTAAAAAAAAAGTTATCGTCATTTGAATGAACTCAAGGCATTAGTTTGCCTGCAAATATACACGCTGAATTTTTTATCGTATTGGACCCTTAAAGGGGTGACTCAGACCATCAAAATGAACAACTTTTACTATGGGAACAATGCTGGGAACTCAAAAAAAAATTCGACATTCCCATACAAACTGGCCGGGCGGCGGGACTCTTTTTTATGGAAATGACGAATTGTTTTGAGTTCCCAGCATTGGTCCCATAGTAAAAGTTGTTCGTAGTGATGACCTGAGTCACCCCTTTAAGGGTCCAAACTGTTCCTGAGGGATGGACACTAACGGCGGCGGCGTAGCCGCGGGCAAACGGCAAACCAACCGAAACTGCTGCGCCTAGAAACTTGAAATTTGGTACAGGGATTCTTTTAATGATATGAGTGAGCGCTAAGAAAGGATATTAAGAAATTAACTTCTAAAGGGGTAAAATTTATATGGAATTTTCTCATTTCTGGACTTAGAAGTATGAAAGTAGGTATATAAGTTCTCGATTAAAATTAAAAAAGATGTGTGTAGGTAGATGAAATTTGCAAAATTCCCCCCTTAAGGCGTAAAATGGGGGTGGGTGGGTGGTATAAACTTTGTATGGAAATTTTCTCATATTTGGACTTAGACGTATGAAAATATATCTGTGTAGGTAAAATGGACGATATTTTCCCCTGAAGGAGTAAAATAGCGGGGTAAAGATTGTATAGGAATTTACTTATTTCTAGACTTAGAAGTATGAAAATAGGTAAATAAATTCACGATTACAATTGAAAAAGATCTGTGTAGGTCAACTGGAAAAAAATCCCCCAGAAGGGAGTTTGTTTGGAAATTTTCTCATTTCTGGACTATGAAGTATGAAAATAAATAGGTATGTAAGTTCTCGATTACAATTAAAAAAACATATATGAGGGTGAAATGGACAAAATTCACTCCTAAAGGGGTAAAATGGGAGGGTGAAGGTTTTATGGAAATTTTCTCATTTCTGGACTTAGAAGTATAAATAATATCCATACTTCTATACTAATACTAATATTATAAATGCGAAAGTAACTCAGTCTGTCGTTTTTTTACGCTTCAACCATTGAACTGATTTGAATGAAATTTGGTATGGAGGTGTGAGGCCCGAGGAAGGACATAGGGTATGTTTGATTCCGGGAAATTCTACTGTTCCCGAGGGATCGACACTAACGCGGGCGGAGCCGCGGGCAACAGCTAGTATATACTAAATCTGTAAGGGTTCGTCATGGAGTAAGTTACTTTGTTTTGTGAGATATCATGTTTATAAGCTCTATACATGATAATTTTTAGATTTTTTCTGTATTCATGTATGTATGTTCCTCCATAACTCATAAAAGAATTACTGAATTTTATGAAACTTGGTAGATAAACATTTAGATGTCCAGGACACAGGATAGGCTGCTTAATTTTTTTCTCGAGTTATGATAAGACGTGGCCCCCGTAAAAACATATTATAAAATGCACGCGAACGAAGTCACTGGTACTACTAGTGCATGTATAAAATTCACTATTTGTGAAACCAACGAACGGTAAAGCTTGCTTTGACGACTGCTCTTAACGGTTTTGATGTGAAAGTTGAAACCAAATGTTTTTTATGTAGTACCTACTGTAGCGCATGCATGATATCCCCTACTAAGGGAGTGCTTTTGACTTCACTCATTTTACCCATCGTGTTTTGATTTGTCTTGGCAAACGTTTACAGCGCGAATTATAAGTAATTAAACCTTAATTTTTTTTTTTAAATTAAATAATTTGTTTTTTTTTAATAGGCTATTTATTTTAATAGGGTATTATCGCGTATATAACATAATTTTTTACACTTAACGTTTCGAAAACTTTACAGTTTTCATAGTCGCAGGTAGACTAAAAAAAAGAAAAAAGATACATTCCAAGAATGCTTCGTGAGGCTTTAAAATTAAAAAACATCTAATTTCAATGGTTGGCATCAGTTGGCAGTTACTACTAGCTTGGGATCCCGTCATCAATCTAATAAAATCTCAAGCTCATCACAAGACTGCAAGACCTTCAGACAGACATCGTGAGCGACTGTCCTACTGAACTCTGACTTTTGAATTATCGGCGTATCTGTATTCATAATGTATAGGAGATAGATTTACATGGCTTAGAAAGTATGCTGTGGCGAATAACCTAAATGAGAATGTTTGTCATCGCGATGTACGAAACTCCAAAAGTTTACTATGACGAATTACTAATTGAGAAAATTCACTATCGCGAAGTACTTACATATTATGAATAGAAAATGGACGATATTTCCCCTTGAAGGGGTATAATAGGAGGTTAAAATTTGTATAGGAATTTTCTTATTTGTAGACTTAGAAGTATAAAAAAATAGGTATATACGTTCACGATTACAATAAGAAAAGATCTGCGTGGGACAACTGGAAATAACTCCCCCAGAAGGGGTAAAATACGGGGGTAAAGTTTGTATGGAAATTTGCTCATTTCTAGACTTAGAAGTATAAAAATAGGTATATAAGTTCTTGATTACAATTAAAAAATTTCTGTGTAGGTGAAATGGACAAAAATCACCCCTAAAGGGGTCAAATGGGGAAGTAAAGTTTTTATGGAAATTTTCTCATTTCTGGACTTAGAAGTATAAAAATTCATACTTCCATACTAATACTAATATGTATTATAAACGCTAAAGTAACTCTGAGGGTCTGTCGGTCGTCTTTTCACGCTTCAACCATTGAAATGATTTGGATGAAATTTGGTACGGAGGTAGTTTGAGGCCCGGGGAAGGACAAAGGGGAAATTTCATTCCGGGAAATTCTACTGTTTCCGAGGGATTGACACTAACGCGGGCGGAGCCGCGGGCAACAGCTAGTTTAGTCATATTATCTTCTTCCACTCCTCATCCTACTTTATGTAGGGTCTGGACAGCATGGAAGTCTTTTATACTTACCATGTTGTAAGTATAAAAGACTTCCAGTTTCGGTTTATTTGTACGACTGGCCGCCTGCCTAACGTCAACCATCCTTGGGAATGCTTACGTTGCACGGGATGTATGTGCTTGTCCCTTTAATCACCTTTTACGACCGACAGACACACAGAGTTACTTTCGCATTTATAATATTAGTATTAGTATGGAAGTAATGTCCAGAAATGAGAAAATTGCCATTAAAACTTTACCCCCGTATTTTACCCCTTCTGGGGGAATTTTTTCCACACTGGAGGTCCGGGGTTCGATCCCCGGTCAGGTAAAGATGGCAAATAAACTTTTTTAGATTGGCCTGGGTAGAGACCAATAAATATATAGATAAATTGAGAAGAGTCTCATCTTTATCTATATATTTATTTATTATAAAACGAGCGGTCCGCCCAGGCTTCGCAGGGTAGATAAAGGTATTTTATTCTATAGACTTTGTTCATCAAGGATAACGTAGGATTCTATTGGTGAAAGAATTTTTCATATTCGTTTAGTAGTTTCGGAGCCTACTCAAGGTAATCAAACAAACAATCAAAACCTTTCCTCTTTATTATATTAGTGTAGATAGATAAGAGTATCGTTGAGTTAGTATCCCACCCAATACACAAGTCTCGAATTTACATTGGGCTTGTTTAATGTGGTGATAGGTATGATGGTTAGTACTTCCTCGGACGAGCCGGCCCAATCATGCTACTAGTAAAAACGAATTTTGCCAGTAGCGTGGCTCTACCATAAATAATAAATATATACGGACAAATCACACAGATGGAGCTAGCCCCAAAGTAAGTTCGAGACTTGTGTTATGGGATACTAACTCAACGATACTATATTTTATAACAAATACATATATCATCTTGACCTGGCCGGGGATCGTACCCGGGCACACTTATGTCGCAGGCTCGCGTGTTGACCGCTGCGCCACGGATAACTAAAAAGTATTGGTCCCATCCCATATGAAAAGATGTTTATTTTGACGGGCTGAGTCAACCCTTTGAGGGAGTGTCCCTTCGAAGGGAATGGTTGGGGATGGCGGTGCTAAATTTACATGCTGTATCTAGAGGTCGAGTTTTTGTTTTGATTTTTTTTTTATAAAATGACAAGTTCATTAATCCGTTAAAAACCACACAGACGTTCGTGGTACTCGTAATTCGCTAACTGGGGCAGTCGGGTGGCAACTTTTCACTTCGTTTACGAACTTTAAAAGGGGCCACTCGACGTGGTTGACATTAGAGGTGGGCCAAAATGCCATTTTATTAAACTGCTGCTCTGCTTAATGCGATCGCAAATTCGCCAAAAAATTAAATGCTATTTGTAACACTGCTATTTATTAGTCAGTAACCAGCTCCCGATGAGGAAACTAAACAGTATGACGCAAAAATTTGGTAAACTTATGTTAGTTTACTGTGTGGTACCCGGCAGAGTAGAATAGGACCACTCCAAGTCTTCCCGTGGATGTCGTAGAAGGCGACTTAGGAAATACAAGCTAAACACAGCTTATAAACATCTGAGGGACCTCTCCAACCCTGGTCAGCGTGGAGAGTGTAGGCCAAGTCCTCTGGCTGTTCTTGCCAAGTATGGCTCTAGTAGTACAGAGAGGGTTGTGCTCCTGTAGTGGAGACAAAAATACCTGATGATGTTAGTTTTTTAGTATTCCGTACCCAAAGGGTAAAAACGGGACCCTATTAATCGCTCCGCTGCCCGTCTGTCTGTCGGTCTGTCACCAGGCTGTATCTCATGATCCGTGATAATTAGACAGTTGAAATTTTCACAGATGATGTATTTCTTATATCATTAAAACTAACGTGAGATACAGACATTATGTACTAAAAACGGGTCAGTCACGTGCTATTTCGTCGGGAGTGCTATCCGCCACGCGTCTCGCACTCGACTTGAAAAGGGGCTCCTGACGAGTCCGAAACTATAGTCGGCAATCTCGACGAAATAGCATGTGAGTGACCCGTTTTTGGTACATAATGTTGTATTTCTGTTGCCGCTATAACAAATAATTCTAAAAAATAGAATAAAATTACTATTATAGGGGGGCTCCCATACAACA
The DNA here is from genome assembly GCA_947532085.1 of Elegia similella. Classification (NCBI taxonomy): domain Eukaryota; kingdom Metazoa; phylum Arthropoda; class Insecta; order Lepidoptera; family Pyralidae; genus Elegia; species Elegia similella. The sequence continues at coordinate 4,520,312 of OX383939.1, forward strand.
GACATGATTTTTTTGCCGTTTTTATAGATAACGGTACGGAACCCTTCGTGCCTACCAGCATGGAATATTTTAGAGATGGCAACGCTAATATGGTCCAGCGTCGAAGAGGCTGGTAAACTGTCATTACAGGAACCAATCACCCACATAGATTACACCGTTTTAAACTTTTTACTTACTTTATATGTGAAAGACGAATAAAAATAATTTATTTAATTTAAATCTGTTAAACTACACAGAAGTTTGTGCTAACTCGCCGGGACAGCCGGGCGGTAACTTTTCACTTCGTTTATGAAGTTTAAAAAGTGCCACTCGGCGAAGCGAGGTTGACAGAGATTATTTACATCTCTGCTCTTATTGTTCTGAGCATCTCTGTAACAGTCTCTGTCTCGCACAGCCTCCGTAGTCCAGTGGTTAAGGCGTTTGCCTGTTGACCCGGGGGTCGTGGGTTCGATTCCCACCGGAAGCTAGCTACTTTGATTAGTTGTTTCCAGTTTGGTTAGGACATTGCAAGCATGAATCACCTGATGATTACGTGCTTCGGAAGGCACGTTAAGCCGGTGGTCCCGGCTGCCATCTGGTAGTCGTTAAAGGAACCACGTCAGAGGCCGAGAGGCGGTTACCAGGGTGTGCATGGTCTATTGACCGTGACACCTACTCGAAATGATGACGATTTACATCTCTGCCAACCTTTGGCTACAAGAGACGATAATGGAACAGACATACTTACATAGGTATATACATACATACATGCATACAAATATACGCGCGAAAAACATTACCCTCCTTCTGGGTAGGTCAGTCGGGTAAAAGTATAGGTAAACGGACAAATCACACAGATTGAGATCCAATGTAAGTTCAAGACTTGTGTTATGGGATACTGACTCAACGATACTATATTTTATAGCAAATACATATATAGGCTGACTAGTAAATCACGTTACATCTTGAAAGGGGACACTCAGTACACGTTTCTCGTTCTAAATATACATATAAAATACCGATAATAATACCAATAAAAACAAGAAGTGTAGACCCTTACACTAATCAAAGCGGCCGTTCCTGTTACGCCTAGATGGATGTGCCTAGCGAGCCCGTGGTTTCCAAAAATTCCAAGAAGTTGCGGACTAATGTGATAAATTTTTTCTTTGTAATTACAAAGAAAATTTTTATCAAATTATCAAATAAGTATTTTTTTGTTGGTTTTATATTAAGACGTTACGTGTGATCATTATTTATTATGTCCTTAAGTATGACACGTGATATACAAGTCAGCCTGTATACATAAACATCCAAGACCCATATTAATCTGAAAAAGATAATTTTCCGTATTGACCTGAATGGGGGTCGAACCCGTGACCTCTAGTGTAGCACCCTGGCATGATGGCCATTAGGCCACGGAGCTCGTCAACGTCAACGTTATATTCTACGTGATAAGTACACAAAAAGGATATTCTAAAAAAGATATATTATCATCATTATCAGGTCTATTTAGTCTCCACTGCAGGAGCATGACCCTCTCTGTACTGCCGGATATACCATATTAGCCAGAGCAGACAGAGTATTTGGCCTACACTCTCCTCGCTGGCCAGACGGGTTGGAGAGGTCTCATTGATGTTGATGAGCTTTGTTTAGCTTGTATTTCGTAAGTCGCCTCTTACGACCTCCATGGGAAGACTAGGAGTGGTCTTATTCTACTCTGCCGGGAACCACACGGCTATAAAGGTTTATAAAAAAGTGATAAGTAGGTATAAGTATGACAAAATTGTTAAAAAGAAAACATTTAATTAATGAAGTCACACTAGCTACAAAAGTTATTCATGGAAAAAATATGGACGCATTTCGGCGCGTAGCAAAAATACCATAAATATGAACAACAAGTGACTTAAGACTCCCCTCTCCGAGGAATGGCTGTCTTGTAACCGGCGACGCGCATTCATTATTTGGCCAACTGTCGAAGCGAAAACATATTTATTTGTACTTGACCGTTTATATGTTTGGTTGTTATTTGAAAGTCCCATAGTAGACCTACTATGGGAGCCCTTGAAGTACATAAAATTGGCACAAGAACTGATAGCAGATCACTATGGGCTTCATTAAATAATGTCTGTATGTTGGCAGCGCCGCCTTTTGATGGCTGCCAACTGCGACGCGTTCCAATTTTTGGAGGCTTTTGAAGTCCATAATACGTAAAATTTGGCCTACATTCATAGCCCTCCGCCAAAGGTATCGTATTTCTAGAGGCATACCTAAACACGATATTCTGTCTAAACCAAAACCGAAAATGAATCGGTTTGGGTTTTCCGTTTCGGCAAAACCCGAAACCGAAACTTATGCAAATATATACTTAAATAATAACAATTACTCTAACTTATTCGTAGCAATGAGGATCAGTAAAGTTGTTGCAAATTCAATAGGACTAATATCCACATTATTCTTTATGACATTACAATGATATATCTTTTTGAATTTTCCAAATCGGACAATTACTTACGAAGATATTAATATTAAACATCATGCCGTTCCTGCCGCGAAAAGGCATTGCACGCCGGTGCGTGTGACGTCACTGTGACGATCCGAGCGCGGTCGGCAGTCGGCACTCATAGAGCGATCATTCGACTGAGAGACGGCGACGCGGTTCGTCGCTATATTTAACAACTTATTGAAATAAAGTGTTGTTAGAGTGTAATTTTTGTAATATTTACGTATAAAACATACTTATTATGGGAACTAATAAAGAAAAACCAAGCAAAGAAAGAATTTTTTTTTACTCTTGATTGCTATATTGACAATCTTGTAAATTAAATCACATGCTATTGTTACAATATTATCGAAAAAAGTATGAAACTATATACATAACTACTATATACATATAATATAGACTATTTTATAGTCTTTCAACTTCCATATGCTTCTTTCAACGAGAACTTATCGCTTATATCAGCGATCGTTTTTGTTTGCAAAACTTCGTCTGCTGTAGGTTTTGGGTTGGAACTGTCCGTACTTAAAACTCTTTAAAACTGTTCTATTTTTTTTCTTTTCTAAAAAGCTGGTCTATAATGTTTAGGGTTCTGCACCTCAAAAGGAAAAAACGGAACCCTATAAGGGTTCCGTTTCATCCCTTGGTTATCCGTCTGTCTGTTTGCCAAGACCCTTTTTCTCAGCAACTTAGGAGCGTAGAGGTATCAAGCTGAAATTCATATCAAATATTCAGATCTACTGTCCCTTGGAGCTATGAAAAAATCAAACCGTTTATGCCGCAAATTTTCGAAGCCAACGCGCAATCTAAAGATACAGCTGGTTGTACCGCAAATTTTCTTGTTTTTTCGATATTCGCAGGGAATCAATACCTGCTGTAGGTTTTGGGTTGGAACTGTCCGTACTTAAAACTCTTTAAAACTGTTCTATTTTTTTTCTTTTCTAAAAAGCTGGTCTATAATGTTTAGGGTTCTGCACCTCAAAAGGAAAAAACGGAACCCAGGGTTCCGTTTCATCCCTTGGTTATCCGTCTGTCTGTTTGCCAAGACCCTTTTTCTCAGCAACTTAGGAGCGTAGAGGTATCAAGCTGAAATTCATATCAAATATTCAGATCTACTGTCCCTTGGAGCTATGAAAAAATCAAACCGTTTATGCCGCAAATTTTCGAAGCCAACGCGCAATCTAAAGATACAGCTGGTTGTACCGCAAATTTTCTTGTTTTTTCGATATTCGCAGGGAATCAATACCTACCAGGGAACTTCCCATGAACACAGAATCTTAAAATTTGGTAACGAAGCAACGTCTTTTAGCACAGATAATGTAAAAATTGCGAAAAACGTACATTTTAAGCTACATCATATAAGAAAGATATTTATAATAACTTCAAACTTAGACGTGCGCAAGGCCAACTCGCACTTCGCCGGTTTTTTTTAAAAGCTTTTGACATTAAACTAATGAGGCAAAACTCCCTTCTTAAGTTAAACTTAACGTAATTTTCCATGTCTTTTTCCACCTGAAATATATAAATATAAAATAATACCATATTTTTATCGGCCTCACATTTTTGTATGAAAATGTCGATATTGTTTTCTAGCCCAATCCTGAGTCCCATACGTTGTTCATTTAGACGGGCTGATTTAATGGTTTAAGGTACAACAGTGTTCACCCTTACATCCTAAATTGACTTATTTGCTTACAACAATCAGGCATAACTGGGGCAGATACATATTATATCATTCACTATTTGCTTTTTACTTTAGTACGTCCTTGTGTCATTGTTTTGACCTTGGAATATTACATAGAAATGGAAACGGAAGAATTGGAAGGTAAGTAGGTTTGTCCACCAAACTAGAAAGAAATAACTAGGTATGATTTGTTTTTTAAACATCCGGCTTATAAAAAGAGAATACATAGGTACTAACTTATTTCCATATCATCTTAATAAAAGGTAAGAATAGTTATGTAGGTACTGACTTCGAAATGATATTCACAACAATGTCTACTAGACTGGGTAGAGGGTGGCGTCTTATAATCATCCCTTTTTACAACGGAATATAATTTTAAATTGTATTCCATTGTAAAAAGAACAACTTGCAAAACTTTGTGAAAAATTATCAATTATTCCAGAAGTTTTGTGTCTTTCGGCACGTTAAAAGATAGTTTTTCTGGCGTTTTAAAAGAAGTATTTGTATTGTTCGGCACTATACAATAATTGTACATAGTTAAAAAGATAAATGAAACATAAATAATTTGTTTTAAAGTCGCAAATACCACACAAAACACTGCGCGCCTTGTCACTGCCAACGGGCGACTAGCGGCGTCCGTCACAGTGACGTCACAGCCATCGCGCCGGCCGGCCAGTGAATTTTGCTAGTAATTTGGTCATAACTTTGTCAATTTTTATCGTAGAACAATAATTTTTGCACTGTATGTTATGGATTTCTTAGCTCTATAATCCTGCATTGTCAACTAAAAACTTTACGGATCCTCATTACTTATATTATTGTGTACAGTCGGCCAAGCAGATACCTGACCCCCTGACTTTTAAAACGTAAATTCACACTTTGCTGTGAAGCGCCACCTACCGTGATTTTTGGCAAGTAGACAGACAACTGCTAGTATAAACTTGTTTCTAATAACCTGCTCAGTTGCAAACTTTGTATTTCTAATAATCTCAGCTAATAATTCAAGTAATCATCAATGGTAAGAACAAGAAAGAATCAAAAACAATCCTACGTAAAGTTCGATTCGAACCATGGACCTACGACTTGAGAAGCTAGCGCTCATCTCAATACGCCAACCGTCGATATGACGTCTCGGGCGAAATTGGCTATCTATTTCTACTGCTATGACATCATTGTCACCAACTGCAACGCATTGCTTTAACAAATAAATTGAGGGTAATCTATCAGATTTATTTATACCTGATACCAACTAATCAAAAATATTGTTCACTCGCGTCACAATTCCATTCAAGATACTGCGATTACTGTGTAGTGATCCAAAACCCCACCAGTTATTAGGCATCCCGTTTCATCTCATATAGCAGATTTTGTGAAAGCTAATATTGTATTGTGAAGACAACCACAGTATTTAAAGTATCTATATCTAGAGAGTTAGGTATCGCGGTAAGTAGAAATTATAAGTATTTAATATACTTACTTAATTGTCACACTATTTTTTGTTCCGTAAAACATAGGGTTTGTGATAAATGTCTAAGATAAATATATCTCTTACAGAGAAACACCGTCCGTTTGTGGATTCGGAGATTTAAGAAGACTCGATCAACTGGCGTAACATAATATTTCAATTGAAACAGTGAGGAAACATTCAACAAGAACGAGATCGTATTTTATTCTGATGAAAAAAGTTTTAAGTCTGATGATGATGGCAGAAAAATATTGCGGAGAAGACATGGCCAGCGTATAGCCATCAAAATAACTTGCCTTTGAGAACAGTGGCAGGATAACATTAGGTAAAAATATTCATTAAATAGTTAAGTAAAATAATAATAATATTTAATACCTAGTGTATTACGCAGTGTAGATTATTGAGTAACTGATCGTATTATTGTTTTGCAGGTTATTGGGGACAGATGTCTTCAATGGGCCCAGGGAATTCGGCGGCCGGATGAATAAAGAAAAATACTTGGAAATTTTATGAGATGTGGTGATTCATTGTGCAATGTAGAATATATTTTATTTAAGACCATTGTTCTGTGATCTAACTGTTATTGAGTGACCAATTAAAATCCCAGATTGTAGGGTCAAATAGTGCTTAACTAGGACACAAGACACGAGTAAAGTTTGAACTTAAATCAATTTAGACAAAGAGGTTATACTAAATTAATAAATATGCGCATAAGTGATATGTGATCTGATCTAACATGGTAAGTGAAATGACAAATAGACTTGAACAAAAGCTACAAAATGGGGGTCACCCTCTCCCATATTAAAATTCATTTTATGCCATAGGTTTACATATTCATTCTTATACTATTATCGAAGCAAAGTTATTCACATAGTACTATTTGACCCTACACATTTAAAAAAATATAATACTATGATTAAAAAAAAGTTGAGAGATGTAAATTGTTACTTATTAAGTAACATGTTGGTTCTCTCTACAGAAGATTAATCATAGTTTGAATTAAGTAGGCAGGTATTTATTTCACTGTTAAATTTTTTTGATGTTATAAAGTAATTAAAAATTTAAAATGCTTTTTATTAACAGTAATTAGCTCGGTAACATTATGTTAAAACAACCAAAATTACACCAACATCACAATACGAAGTTGGTGATATTTGTAAAAAATAAAAAGCTTTGGAGGATTTGAACTTGTTTCCTCATAAACACACTAACTATTAAACCGTAGTGGCTACCACTTGCGCCACATCTAACTATTGAAGTATTTTTGAAATAAGCGTATCGTATGCTAGGGCTCGTTTTATTTATCAAAAATCGAATAGATGGCATTAGTCATCAAGGGTATCAGATTTCTGCTTATTAACCTTATTTGTTCATTCACAATTCAATAGATGGCACTAGTCGCAAAGGATATTACACTTGTATATTTTTATCTTTGGGTTTAAACCACGGATGATTCTTTAGTTTGCGAAAAATGGCGCTGTTGTAGGGGGTCAGATATCTCCTTGGCTGACTGTACTAACGCCACATAACGGAGAGCAATTATTTAAAGATTTAGGTAGACATTTCAATAAATAATTGTTGTCTGTAAAGTCGGTTTTCGGACGATAATTTTACGTGAACGGCGGAAGAGAGACAGATGCGCAACAAGCCGAACGGTTAGGCCGATCGTGGCTCTCTATCGCTTGTTCCGCGCTCTCGGTTGGAACGTGACACTTTTTTATGCGTGCAGCCGGCATTCATTGATTTATAAGACGTTATCACGTTAAAAATCAACAACGTCAACACGCATATTAAATAAAGACTCACTACTAAAATTGGCTACGTATTGACGCGCGTGTCACGAGACCAATTCATGTTCAACGCTGAAGTTTCAGCCGATTTTATGCCGAAACCCACACTGGCACTAAAAACTATTTTTCAGTCGAAACTTGGCGAAACGAAACCAAATCTCCGGTTGGGCTCTAGTTATTTCACTTTTTGCTTGCCATAAATTATGAGGCAACTTCATCAGTGCCAGTTTGGGTTTCGGCATCAAAATCCAAGGTTTTCGAGAGTAGGACCACTGCAAGTCTTCCCATATAGGTCGTAAGAGGCGACTTAGGAAATCATCATCATCATCATCAGGTCCTTTTTAGTCTTCACTACAGGAGCACGACCCTCTCTGTACTACTAGGGCCATACTTGGCCAGAGCAGCCAGAGGGCTTGGCCTACACTCTCCACGCTGGCCAGACGGGTTGGAGAGGTGTCTTAGATGTTTATAAGCTTTGTTGTTTATGACTTAGGAAATACAAAGCTCATAAACATCTACGAGACCTCTCCAACCCATCTGGCCAGCGAGGAGAGTGTAGGCCAAATCCTCTGTCTGCTCTGGCCAACTATGGCTCCGGTAGTACAGAGCAGAGAGGGTCATGCTCCTGCAGTGGAGACTAAAAAGACCTGATGATGAAGTGGCTATTTAGCTAATCTTTACTTTGATCCTTTTCAACTTTTGTGGTTTATGGCCCTATAGACTCAGGCGCCGTTACAGACAAATATATAATTAGATTGTACGTTATATATATTTAAAAATAAATCTTCGAGCTCTATTACGAATCCAAACATAAACTCTCTTCCTTAAATAATTAAATGTTGTTTATTATTGTTACACAGACAGTTGTAGCTATGTGGAAACCTATAAAGTTAATGAAATACATCCGTCAACAGATACGCAGCGGACTCAGTAATACGGTCCTAATGGAATCCATGAAAGTGCTTTATTTAATAAAATAAGGTCAGTATTAATTGTATATGTCTGATCTGACCTGTTCTGCCTTTGTCCATTGCAAAATTATGCAAATTAAAGGGCGAAATGTTGAAATTCATCTACCTCCGGAGACGCGACGGGGGCCATTGATGTTATACAGATTCGATGCGCTGTTACACCGTGTGAGCGCCGAGGTTAGAACATGCGGTCAATAAGAGTATATCAAAATAGCATTGTGAATGCAAAATAAAACATTTAAGACGGTACTGCACCAAAATTGTGATTTACGTGTTTTCAAATCACTAGTACTATGCGCTGAATTAATTAAATACATCAAAAGTATTTGTATAATTTAGGTCGATTCTTGAACTCGATCGCCCCTTGTTGGAATCTGAAATAGGTACATTTACATTTAAAAATGATATATTAATGTTATGATATCTGAAAATATTTTTCTTCGAAAACTTTGTAATTTTTACGTCTAAAACAATAATTCTCACATGACAATATTTATATTTACATCTTGGAGGTCGCCCCCTTTTTTTTTTTATAAAAATGAAAATATGGAAATAATAAGACTTTTCATCTTTTTTCCCAACCGCCTAATGGTTCTGCGCAGCCTAATGGCTTGCGCAGTAGCGACGTTTTTCGTTCGCGCGGCACCCGCTTAAGGGCCCGTACTACCTCACACTGCTTTGCATGATTGACTGTTATATCAGTAATAAATAAATACTCAAGTTGAAATAAAAATGCAGCAAAGTTCAGGACTAACTCTGGTAACTATCTGACTCAAAAACACGATTGCGTTAAATTTTCTCGATAGAAAAAAAAATGCAAAGTTGCCTCCAAATCACGTCTTATTTACTCGGTATATAGCATTATTCACCAAATACATTAAAATTAACCTTGAAACTTTTGATTATTATTGCATTACAGACAAGGCAGCCATCATATGTTTTTCTTTTTCGAATAACCCTTGAATATTCCTAAAAAACGAAAATATCTAAAGTAGCCAATGCGTTTAGACCATCCGCGTTTGTATCGCCACGCCGCCTGGCATATGGCGGGCTCTTAAGAGCTCATACAGACGAGCGGCATTGCTGTCTGCTGGCGGCAGCTGGCAATGCGTCGATCTTGATGAGCTTCTACAAAAATATTGCATGGCTTCCTACATATTAAGTAGTTGATTTTCAAATTCATTCTAAAATGAGTTGAATCAGATCCCTCATTTGTAAAAGTGGGGTAGTTGTGTTATGTGACGTAAGCCTTAATACGTATAAGGGGAATGGGATGTGGTGGAGAATTTCGGCGCGAAGGTTAGAACATGCGGTAGCTCAGTTGGCAGAGCGTAGGTCGTACATAGTCCTAAGGTCGCTGGTTTAAACCCCACCCGCATGTTTTTTTTTTCACCATATTTTATTACTTAATTTAATAAGAGTAAAATCTTTCCAGATAGGAACTCACACACAACGAATTCCGACCAATTGTGCGAATGTGAAGTTCCCCAAACAATGTCCAACTTGTTGTTCTGCTCCTTGTGCACCTGTTCCTGTACATTGGATGACCTGATGACAGCTAACACTAATGCGATTTAATTGATCGCAAACAGGCTGAATACTGCCACAACAAATATAAAAAAAAAAATTGAAGATTTTATTTCTGGGCAACATTGAAGATCTTATTTCTGGCCCAGGGGGTGTCATTCTTAATTGCCTGTCCGGCGGTTGTAGATATGGCTACGGGTACGCGCGCCCGGCTCCCCGAGCTACTACTCACTCATCCCCAAGCCATCCGGGTGAGTAGTATCCTAAAGACCTTTATTCCTTTCCCAAATCCACCAAACTCCTGTCCTACCCCTGCTTCAAATGCTTTCGATGGGCAGCAGCGTTGAAATCACAATAGGCCATAATAACTGCGCTCGCCAACCCGCCTGCCAAGCGTGGCGAGTATGGCAAAACCTTCTAATGAAAAGAAACAAAAAGACCAGGCCCCCAGTCTCCGGCAGCCCCGCTATTCCTGGCTCCGGTAGCGGTCACGGTAACGGCGGGGCAGGGGGTGCTAAGAATCCCCGGATACGACCCGGCTACCACCCCCGACGACGACTGGCCCTGGTAACACACAACATCCGCACGATGAGGCTTGACGAAAAAGTCGAGGAAGTGGAAGAGGAAATGAGTAGGTTACGATGGGACGTAGTAGGGTTGTCTGAAGTCCGAAGAGAGGGAGAGGGAACGACAACCCTTAAGTCTGGTAACCTACTCTATCGGGATTATATTTCCCTACCTACTTATCGGGATTATACCGGGAAGGTGACATAAAAAAGTCACAGCATAGTGTCTGGTTTCTCGTCCACAGGTCCCTCGTAAACAACGTCGTAACCATCGAAAGTATTTCCAGCAGGGTGATATACCTTATACTTAGAGTATCCAAAAGATACTCGCTGAAGGTCATACAGGTATACATGCGGCACGACATTCGCTCCTTTAATACCGAGCGTATAAAGGAGACGATTGAGCAGAACAAAGGCTACAAAGTGTTCGCAAGAGTGGCGTCTATTGGGCAGAGCCGATTATCTAAGCTAAAGACGGAGGACGGCAAAGTGGCGTCGACGAAGACCGAGGTACTGAGAGAGATCGAGAGGTTTTACGGGCAGCTCTACACCTCAGTTGTCAAACTCAACGAAGACCTGGCTAAAGACCCTAGAGCCAAGCTAACCCGACACTATACCGAAGACATCCCGGACATCAGCCTGTACGAGATTAAGATTGCCCTCAAACAGCTCAAAAACAACAAGGCACCGGGCGAGGATGGAATCACAACAGAGCTTCTGAAAGCGGGCGGAACGCCGGTACTGAAAGTACTTCAGAGGCTCTTTAATTCCGTCCTGCTCGAGGGCGTGACGCCAGAGGCGTGGAATAGGGGCGTGGTAGTCTTGTTTTTCAAAAAGGGTGACAATACCCTGCTGAAGAACTATAGGCCTATCACGCTCCTAAGCCACGTCTATAAGCTGTTTTCGAGAGTGATCACAAATCGTCTCGCGAACAGGCTTGATGCCTTCCAGCCTCCCGAACAAGCCGATTTCCGAAAAGGCTACAGCACCATAGACCACATCCATACGCTGCGGCAGGTTATACAGAAGACCAAAGAGTATAACCGGCCATTATGCTTAGCGTTTGTGGACTATGAGAAAGCCTTTGATTCGATCGAAACATGGGCCGTGCTTCAGTCTCTCCAGCGGTGCCGCATTGACCACCGGTATATCGAAGTGATGAAGTGTTTATACAAGAATGCCACTATGTCAGTCCGAGTACAGGAGCAGAGCACGAGGGCTATTCCACTGCAGAGAGGGGTGAGACAGGGAGACGTTATTTCTCCGAAACTGTTCACCACTGCTCTGGAAGATGCCTTCAAACTCCTGGAATGGAAAGGATTTGGCATCAACGTCAATGGGGAGTATATCACTCACCTTCGATTTGCCGATGACATCGTTGTCATGGCGGAATCGCTGGAGGATTTAAGCACCATGCTCAATGACCTCAATGGAGTTTCACAGCAAATGGGCCTTAAAATGAATATGGACAAAACAAAGGTCTTGTCAAATGTCGATGTTGCGCCGTTACCGGTCTATGTTAGAAACTCCACCCTTAAAGTTGTAGACCAATATGTCTACCTGGGACAGTTGATTCAGGCAGGCAGTTCCAGCTTCAAGGATGAGGTCTTTCGGCGAATCAGACTCGGCTGGGCAGCGTTCGGGAAGCTACGCACTGTCTTTTCGTCTAAGATACCTCAGTGCCTAAAGACAAAAGTCTTCAATCAATGTGTGTTACCAGTGATGACTTACGGCTCAGAAACGTGGTCCCTTACTATGGGTCTCATAAGAAGGCTCAAGGTCGCTCAAAGAGCAATGGAGAGGGCTATGCTCGGTGTTTCTCTGCGAGACCGAATCAGAAATGAGGAGATCCGTAGAAGAACGAAAGTTACCGACATAGCTCAGCGGATTAGCTCTTTGAAGTGGCAGTGGGCGGGGCACATAGCGCGTAGAACCGATGGCCGATGGGGCAGAAAGGTTCTGGAATGGCGACCACGAACCGGCAAGCGAAGCGTCGGACACCCACCTACCAGGTGGTCGGACGACCTGTGCAAGGTCGCAGGGAAACGCTGGATACAGGCCGCTTCCAACCGGTCATTTTGGAAATCATTGGGAGAGGCCTATGTCCAGCAGTGGACTTCTTGCGGCTGATATGATGATGATTTTATTTCACCATTTTTTCGGCATAATTAATATACATATCCATACCAAATTACAACTCTTTAGTACTTATAGTCTCTGATTAAAACCGCGGACGGACAGACGGACAGACATGGCGAAACTATAAGGGTTCCTCGGAACCCTAAAAAGGTTTGCCTCCGACACGAAAAGAAGAAGACTTGCTATATATAAATTATTAATAAATAAATATATACGGACAAATCACACAGAATGAGCTAGCCCCAAAGTAAGTTCGAGACTTTTGTTATGGGATACTAACTCAACGATACTATATTTTATAAGAAATACATATAAAGATAAACATCCAAGACCCAGGTCAATCTGAAAAAGATCATTTTCCATCTTGACCTGACCGGGGATCGAGCTGGTGTGTTAACCACTGCGCCACGGAGCCTTACGGAGCTCGCCATATTGAAGTAGGCATTCGTCCCCCAACTCACCTGATGGTAAGTGTCGATGTAGTATCACATGTAAATCACATTGTTTATAAAAGCGGCCATCAGAACGTACTATATGTCATAGTTTCGAAAATCGACGAGCGTCGTAGTGCGGATAATTACTGCGTTATTAATGGAACATCGCTATCTTTTTTCGACGTAACGTCGTTGATTATTTCGCTCAAGTCTAGCTCTTTGCTTCAAATACTAAGTAGCTTCGGTTTCTAGGGTTTCGTACCCAAAAGGTAAAAATAAAAACGGGACTCTATTAATATGGCTCCACTGTCTGTATGTCTGTCACCAGGCTGTATCTCATTAACCGTGATAGCTAGACCGTTGAAATTTTCACGGATGATGTATTTCTGTTGTCGCTATAACCATCATCATCATGTCTTTCAAATCTCCACTGTAAGAGCATAACCCTCTCTGCACTACCGAAACCATACTTGACCAGAGCAGACAGAGGATTTGGCCTACACTCTCCTCGCTGGCCAGGCGGATTGGAGAGGTCTCATTGATGTTTATGAGCTTTGTTTAGCTTGTATTTTCTAAGTCGCCTCATACGACCTCCATGGGAAGACTAGGAGTGGTCCTATTCTACTCTGCCGGAAACCAAACGGCTAGTCGCTATAATAAAAAAATACTAAAAGCAGAATAAAATGATGATGATGGTATTGTTACATACATCGTACACGTCTTTTTCCCTTGCGGGCTAGACAGAGCTCATGTTTTTATAACCAAAAGCCACATTTAGCATGTTGGTGGGCATCAGTTGGAAAACGGAATCGAAAAAGTGATGGGTCGCTAGCCGCATCGCCTACTAATATGATTCGTCAGTCCGTTTTTATCTTTACTAATATTATTAAGATGAAGAGTTTGTTTGTTTGTTTGAACGCGCTAATCTCAGGAACTACTGGTTGAAATTGAAAAATTATTTTTGTGTTGGATAGTCCATTTACTGAGGAAGGCTTTAGGCTTTAAAACATTACGCTGCGACCAATAGGAGCGAAGCATCAATAAAAAATGTTTTGAAAACGGGGGCAAATTATTCATCTATACTAATTAATCACATAACTGAAATTGCCGCGGGCGAAGTCGCAGGCAACAGCTAGTCATAGATAATGGTACGGGACCATTCGTGCGCGAGTCTGACTCGCACTAGGCCGGTTTTTTACTTTAATTTCTCGTCGAAAGCTTAACAAATACAAGTTTAGGAGTTTCCTTAACTAACACGGTATAAATTACCCGCGGCCCTGAAAAGCATTTGCCTACTCCAGTCACGCACAAACAGAAACACGGTTCGTTTATCACGTTTTAGTTTTTTCCCTGAATTTATTGTTTTCTGCGAAAAAGTATAAAGGTAATGAAGCCTCACCGCAGCTCGGCCCATAAGGAAATCCTATCCTTGTTTGTTACGCTTTCACGTCGTAACTACTGAACCGATCATCATGAAATTTTGTATACACGTTATTTGGGGCACCCGCTTAACAATAGAAAAAGTACACAATCTAAGGACTACACGACATTTTCTGTTGATTCTTTACCCAAGTTCTTTACACTAACAATACTATCCATTAAATAAATCAAAAATTACAAATAAATAAAAATAATTAATAACCAAATTACAAAATTTTGATATGATCCAAATTTTACAAACAAAATTAGAATACTGTATGTACAAAAAAAAATATTTAACAGTCATTATTATAATTTTGATAATTTACTTGTCTATTACATACTAAAAATTAAATCAAATAAATAAAGTAATTAAATGAAGAAAGCAATTACAGGACAAATATATAAAAAAATCAAATAAATAAAATAATTAAATGAAGGAAGAAAATACAGGCCGTTTATTAAAATTTTAACCAATAGATAAGATATGCCGCTCTCCAAAGGCTTCTGCCATTGTTTCTCAGATTGGCCTTTCAGGCTTGCATGCACGTATACGCGGCCCATCAGGCAATATGAGAGTTTGCTGTCTCTCAAAGCCTTGCGCACATAGGCAACGCCCAAAGCCGAGTTCCATCCTTCCTGGGGGCCCTTTGGTGATGTTGTCTATATAGGCCATAAACGCCCGGTGAAGTAGCGATAGCTTACTTGGAGATACAAAGTCATTTAAAAAAAACTTCACCGCAGCGTGTTGGAACACGCTGATTCCACCACGATGCGATGGTTTTAACTGACTTCATAAAAAGGAGAAGATTATCAATTTGTTAAGTTGTTTCCAGTTTGGTTAGGACATTGCAGGCTTGAATCATCTGATTGTCTGATAATAAAGATATATACGGACAAATCACACAGATTGAGTTAGCCCCAAAGTAAGTTCGAGACTTGTGTTATGGGATACTAACTCAACGATACTATATTTTATAACAAATACATATATAGATACACATCCAAGACCCAGGCCAATCTGAAAAAGATCATTTTCCATCTTGACCTGGCCGGGGATCGAACCCGGTCACTCCGTGTCGCAGGCTGGCGTGTTGACCTGGTAATCGTTAAATGCACCACGTCAGAGGCCGAGAGGCGGTTCCGAATAACTCTGACACCAGAGTGTGCATGGTCGTGACATCTACACGAAATGATAATGATGATCAATTCGTGTCGTGTTTTGAAGTTACAACTTCTTTAGGGGCATTGTGCACTTTAGGGATGGGTAAAAAAATGTTAAACTCGCGTCAGGACACGTGAGTGATCGAAAATTCGTAAGACGGACCTGAGACTGCCGGTCTAACTTTCCACGCCTCGAATACGTAATATAGGGAGAGTTTACTACATATGATTGTAAACAACCCTCTCGCATTGATCGATTAGAATAACGGTCGCATCACCCAAACAACCCTCGACCCACATTCCGAGTCCAAATTTAATTGTTGAACGACTACTACCAACTCGGGTGCTGACATCTTGTTTTGGCAGACAATTATTGGTCTCTATCTATAAATTATACTTAAAATCATGAGGAAACATGTACACTAGTGAATAGACTAGTTTCCTAAAAAAAATAATTAGTCCGTCAGTTAGATATTAAAAAAATATTGGACACGTATTTTTTCTTTTGTCTATTAAACAAAAAATTATAAAGATATAGCCCTTTGAAATTCCGTGTGACGTCATAGTTTGCAACAATTTTTAGCAAACTTTGACGTCACGAGCCCCCACTCCTGAACTTTGACGCGCTTTATCTTTATTATTTATTTGACAAAAAAAAATACGTGTCCAATATTTTTTGAATAACTAACTGACGGACTATTTGTTATGTTATTATTACGACCCAGAAAACTAGCCTATTATTTAATAGCGTTTGAAATGGAGAAGGAAATAGAAAATCTGCCCATTTCCTCCCTAGGCTAGCCAATACCGTCATCATAATCATCATCATCATCATCTCACCGGTCAGAAGTCCACTGCTGGACAAGGATTTCTAATATAACCGGGTGGAAGCGGCCTGCATCCAGCCTCTTCCTCCGACCTTGGTTAGATCGGTGGGTGTCCAACGCTGCGCTTGCCGGTACGTGGTCGCCATTCGAGCACCTTTCTGCCCCATCGGCCATCGATTCTGCGCGCTATGCGCCCCGCCCAGAGCTAATTCGCTGAGCTATGTCGGTGACCTTCGTTCTCTTACCAATCTCCTCGTTTCTGATTCGATCTCTGAGAGAAACACCAATCATAGGTCTCTTCATAGCTTTTCGAGCGACTTTGAGCTTTCTTATGAGGCCCATAGCAAGGGACCACGTTTCGGACCCGTAAGTCATCACTGGTAACTCACATTGATTATAGACTTTCGTCTTTACGCACTGTGGTATTTCAGACGAAAAGACACTGCGGAGCTTTCCGAACGCTGCCCAGCCGAGTCGGATTCGTCGAAAGACCTGGTCCTCAAAGCTGGAACTGCCAACCTGGATCAATTGATCCAAGTAGACATATTGGTCCACAGCTTCATGGATGGAGTTTCCAACAGATAATTATTGGTCTCTATCTATTATTTATAACTCAAATCATGGGCTGACATGCCTTTTAGGATAAAAGCTCTTTAAAAATAAAGAGAAAAAAAAACATAATGCAACATGTACACTAATGAATTATTTAATAGCGTGTGAAATGGAGACGGCGATAAACAATCACTGTTTTGGTGACTTGGTGAGACTACAATATAATAAATATAACATGGCGAGCTCCGTGGCGTAGTGGTTAACGCGCCAGCGACACGAGGGTTATCGGGTTCGATCCCCGGCCAGGTCAAGATATAAACGATCTTTTTAGATTGACCTGGGTCTTGGATGTTTATCGCAGAATATGGTCGCTAATTTCGTCCTGCCGGCCACTGTCCGTCTGGTCCAGCGGGTTAAGACGCGGACGGCAAGAAACGAGTGTTACGGGTTCGAATCCCGCTCGGTGATACACTTTTGTTTTTTTTATATGTGTATATGAAGTTTAGGTTTAATTTTTAAATTGTTTTAGTAACTTTTTAGATTTAAATAAAATGTAATGATGATTGTAACTTAATACCTTTAGCTTCAAATTATTTAATTTATATTTGCATGCCAATTATGGTAAAATATGTGGATCTATTTTATGGATATGAAAAATCTTAATGTACCATATTTTAAGCAAATAAATATATTATTATTTACTTTTTAAGTTTATGCAGATTATCACCTAAACACCACCATATTACAAAAAATAGTAATAACCGACCAAAGCTCGGTCGCCCAGGTATTGATTATACTTATAAGCGGAGATTTTTTTTGGAAAAGTTAGATAACGGAACCACAACAGCAATATTAAGTTATTTTATATAATTATAATGTAGTCTGTTATGTAGTAAATAATTCTTTATATCATCATCTTCAGATATTTTTAGTCTCCACTGCAGGAGCATGACCCTCTCTGTACTACCGGATATACCATATTTGGCCAAAGCAGACAGAGGATTTGGCCTACACTCTCCTCGCTGGCCAGACGGGTTGGAGAGGTCTCATTGATGTTTATGAGCTTTGTTTAGCTTGTATTTCCTAAGTCGCCTCTTACGACCTCTATGGGAAGACTAGGAGTGGTCCTATTCTTCGCTGCCTATTCTCTATTCTCTCTTTATATACTACTCCTATATGTGTATTTATGTAGTCTGTTTTTTATATACTACATAATATAATAAATGTAGTATTTAATTGTAAACGGGACCCATTGTAATAGATTAGAATAATAGTAGAACCCTAACGACCCGACCCACATTCCGGCCCCGCCTTTAATCACAGTTGAACAACTACTGGGTGCTGGAATCCGTTTCCTCAAACAATTGGACTCTGCTAAAAGATACTTAATTAACTTTGAGAGAAAATCGATTCCAAAATGCAATACATAGGTGCCAAATAAGTGTTTATCCCTTATTGGGTTAACCCATAGATAAAAAAATAGGCTCATACTTCTATAGGGTTAACAGACGCTATAAGTCGTATAAGTATTGAACGCGCCATTTTAAAAAAATCTAAGCTATAAATCATAGACATCAGAATATTATTAGGTTAATTGAATTAAAAAAGCTATGGAAGCAGCATTGTGCTCAAAAACTGACACCGCGCAAAGTAGATCAAAGCGGGCGAGGTCCAAAAAGTATATCATTTCGCGAACTAGTCTGCCACGCGCTCCGTGACGTAAAGTGGTGCAGGAAAGGCAAGGAAAGACGGAAAGTGACACTGGAGTAACTTATTATAGTGAGCGAGGCAAACTGCTACTTATCTCCGCTATGTTAACACCATAGCGTTCATTAGATATTTTGACACCGCCCCGTGACCTTGACGCGGCCAATCGCAAACTAGCTTCGACTATGAGTGCGAAAGTTTTTCTTTGTGATTTGAGTTAAGTTTGTTAGCACAGAGATGTATAAAGTAGGCCTGCGGGCAGGTGCGAACGCCTCATGTAAATAATAATAATAATAAAAAAATATATACGGACAAATCACACAGATTGAGTTAGCCCCAAAGTAAGTTCGAGACTTGTGTTATGGGATAATAACTCAACGATACTATATTTTATAACAAATACATATATAGATAAACATCCAAGACCCAAGCCAATCAGAAAAAGATCATTTTCGATCTTGACCTGGCCGGGAATCGAACCCGGGCACTCGTGTCGCAGGCTGGCGTGTTGACCGCTGCGCCACGGAGCTAGCCAATTTGCAGATTGCAGGTAATTTGAGGATTCATTATTAACCCACCCATAGTAAAAATACTATGGGTGGCTTAATGATGAATTTAAGCAACCAAAAACAGCACAATATAATCTATATTTAACCATTTTATTCTTACACCAAAATGGATGTGCTTGTATATAACAATATCCACAAAATAAACTTTAAAACAATCACATACATGTTCGTCCGTCACCGACTACAGCACATCCTTGACTGCGAATCGCCGGTTGTAATGACCTCGAAGTGCGAGTTTCGACCGTTTGTATGAAGACGGAATACTGTTAGATATATTTACCGTGACAGAGCCCAAGGTCATGATACCGAAAGGCCACGTTTAGCGTGTTGGTGGGCTTAAAGGTGGAAAACCGAATCAAAAATAGTGATGGGTTGCTAGCCGCATCGCCTATAGTAATTTTCTTGCAATTTCGCCCATTGCCTTGACCGGCTTCTGCAGTCTGCGCGAGATGAGAAGCAGCTACCACATTCAACGTTTTTTCTTTTCTCCCAGACCAGCATGGAAGAGAATCATGAAAAAGGACGGAGAAGGATGGAATAGCTAACACTGTCCGGCTTTTTCCGGACGGATGGCAACGCTTGTTGGGATGGGTGACCACATAAAAATATCTCAAGCTCTGTACTTTGGAAGGTCCCGGCTTTCATCACTATATTTCAAACGTTAAGCTATGTTAGATGCCTTTAGGCAGCTGGAAATATCACCAGAGTTAGCCAATATTTGTTGGCCACTTACACTTCCCCCTGCACCACTCCATCTTCGGACGACACGGCGTGGGCAGGGTTTCCATGCACGTGGTCGATATTCCTGCTCATCGTATCTCTAGATTTCCCTTCATTATGCGAACCGCGTAGGAATGGAATTCTCTCCTCGCGTCGCTGTTTCCCGACTCGTTCAATTTTGGAATTTTCAAGGCAAGAGTGAATAGGCATTATTTGAGTTTGTATGTACCCTAGACCTCATTGTTGCTACCCATCAGACAAGATAGAGGTCAAACGCACTCAAATTATAATAAAAACACTTACATACACCAAAAACATTATCATGTAAGTCACGCCAAGTCGATTACATATTGTTTGCATTGTTGGGATCGTCGTCGGTCGATCGGTCGTGGATCGTGCTGAATTCTCAACGGCTCGGGGTTCATCCTCACCTTGGAGCTTGGAGCTTGGCCTACAGACTCGCGGCCCAAGTGTTCGGTAGTTCGGCTTGCGGCCTCAGCACACTTGGGCGGGGGGTTGCTGAATCCTCAACGGCTCGGGCTTCGCATTCACCTTGGAGCTCGGTCTACGGCCTCACGGCCCTAGTGTTCAGCAGTTCGGCCTGCGGCGTCACTGCAGCACACTTGCGGTAGAAGGGGGGGACGTGCTGAATCCTCAACGTCTCGGGCTTTGCCCTCGCCTTCGAACCATTTTACCCTTCGTGGCTTTATGGGTGAATTTTGCCCAGTTTCCCCTACATAATCTTTTTTAATTGTAATTGCAAATACTCAAAAAAAAAATGGGAAGTTCCATACAAAAAATTTCGGCCGCTCGGACAATTTGTACGGGAACGTCAAAAAAATTTTTGAGTTCCCAGCATTGGTCCCATAGGAAAAGTTGTTTATATCAACGGGCTGAATCATCCCTTTAAGGGTCCAAAACGATCAAAATTTCACCGTGTAGATTTTTTGAAGAGCCAAGATCCTACTTTAAACGCCCTAAATTGACACTCTCAAACTCATCATAGCGTACAGCTTTCTGCGTGAATCCCAGTATCCTTATCCTTACTAATATTATAAATGCGAAAGTGAGTTTGTTTGTTTGTTTGTTACACTTTCACGCCGTAACTACTGAACCGATCATCATGAAATTTTGCATTCCAGTTCTCAGTCGTACGGATAAGGACATAGGCTACCTTTTATGCCGGGAAAAAGTACTATTCTCGAGGGATCGACATTGACGCGGGCGGAGCCGCGGGCGAAAGCTAGTTCTCAATAAACCCTACACCTTAGTGAAAATGTGTGGCCTGGCTGTTTCGCTACTCAACATTTACCTCAGATACCTATAGGTATTCAGAGAAGTGAAATTTAAAAAAAACTTTGAAACAATGTTACTTACATCGGTAGATCGAAAAATATCTGATGAGGGCCATCATTTATTAAATTACCAAACTCGACAAGTAGAAGAACCTAATTCAAAAACTTTGACTGCCGATTATGAAGACCATACTGCGAGTGCTATTACTACAACCGAAGCAATTTCAGAGAAGGGGTGATGTAAATAAGCCAGCTGTCGATCTGAAGCCTGCACTGAGTCCCAGCGCTGTTTTTTTCATACGAAACTGAAAAAAGTTTATCTTTTACAATTACATTTTATTGTTATATTACATATGTAGTGCATACTGTTTCATACAAATATATGTTATGTCTAACCACGTGACAAACGGTTTAAAAAATGTGTGAAATGTTGTGCCTCCTGTTCCTAACACACGACAGGGAATGTCATTTCATTGGTAAATAAAATATGATAGGGTATGAAGTAAAACTAGATTTTGAAATTGTGTTAAAAATAAGCAAAAATTAAATAGGTATAAAAAGTATATAGGTATAAGAAAGGGCTGGCAAATTTTTTGCACAACGCATTAGCATTGCCATCCAACGTGGCAATGCGGCCAGCCTTTTAGGCACCCTACCGCACGGCAATGATCTGCGTGACATTTATTATTTATAGTTAATTTTTATTTAGTGTACATATTATACAGTTATACTTAGTTCTAGTTGTTAGTTAGTATTATTTTTTAAGTTGAGCTAGCTATTATAATAAATTGTAAATTTATATAAATATATTTTATTTATTTGTATATATTGACAAATTTATTAATAGGAATGCATTTTGAACATGTATCAATAACATCAATACACAAAAAAAAATTGAATTTATGTTAAAATTATATTTTCAGATTCTGAAATTCTGACGCGCCATTCTGATATGTTTAATCTGCTTATTTGTCATAATCTGTAGATAAAATTAAAAATCCGATCTCAGCATAAAAACAATCTCAGCGGTTGGCTATAAGAACTGAGCCAAATCATATTACAGTAAGAACTAGGATGTATGACAGAAGAACAACAGAGTCATCGGCTTCTGCTAATGAACGATTACTAAAATCTGATGACCTATCCAATACCTACTTTATATATGCTAGATATTTTAAATATCTAGCATCGTTTGAGGTCACATTTGATAATAGGTCTTGCTGAGTCTTAAATGAATGGATGAATGAATGAATGAATGAACACTTTATTGTACACCATAAGTAGCACTTAACAAAATATAAATTAATCTATGTACAATGGGCAGTCTTATTGCAAAGAGCAATCTCTACCAGACAACCGATGGATGGAGAGAACTAAAAAACGATAACGGAACGGGGTGTCCATTTCAACTAATAATAAACATAAATATATAATTTATACATAATATAATACATAAATAAATAAAATATATACAAGTATAATAAATACGAGTCTTGACTTTCCTCAAGACTTTTTTTAAAAATAGGCTTACTCTTGACCTTAGATTAACCCAGAGGGTAAGGACAAGATCTACGATGGAGCGAGCTTCCCTAGAAGATGCCTGTTCACTCTAGTTTTAAAGGCTGTCAGGTTATGTACTCAGAAAAACTGACGTGGGCAATGAATTCCACTCTTTGGCGATTAATAAAGCAAAATATGGCAACATTCTGGTCTACTTGGCCATCAAAATGTTGTAGACTGTTGTTGTCAATAGTTAGCAAAGGGGTCTGCTGGCTCATGCACAAAACACAAAAGTAAAGAAGTGTACAATTCATTGTCAGCAACGCGAAACGTCGTAGCGAGAAAGGAAGCAGGTGTCGGGCATTCACGGTATTATGAAGAAAATAGGGTTTGTTTTAAATTTCACAGCGAAGCCCTTTCACCGTGAAGACTAGTTCATCCACTTTGTTGAACAAAATAGACGAAAAACAAGCTAAAATATGGTACACTGTATAACAACCCGGTGTAGGTAAAGACCGTCGTCCTAACGCGATTTTCTGATGTAGGATAGTAAATAAATATAAATAAATATATACGGACAAATCACACAGATTGAGCTAGCCCCAAAGTAAGTTCGAGACTTGTGTTATGGGATACTAACTCAACGATACTATATTTTATAACAAATACATATATAGATACACATCCAAGACCCAGGCCAATCTGAAAAAGATCATTTTCCATCTTGACCTGGCCGGGGATCGAACCCGGGCACTCCGTGTCGCAGGCTGGCGTGTTGACCGCTGCGCCACGGAGCTAGCCAATACCATCTAGTTCAGTGGATAGTATTTGAGGAGTATAATATATTGTTAGCAGAGAAGCCCGTGCGGGGGTAACGAGTGGTGGGAGCGTGTCTATATAAGCCACTGCACGCGTCAGTTGAGATCAAGACCGACACGGTTGCGGCCACTCCCCCCCTCACACGTCCAGACGGCTCCATCGCCTTCGATGATGATGAAAAAGCTGAATGCCTAGCAGACAGCCTGGAGAGCCAATGCTCCCCTAGTCGTGAGCCAGTAGACCCCGATCACCTTCGCGAGGTGGAATCGCACGTAGAACGCTTCGTGGCTTCTAAGACGATCCCACCGAATACCCCCCTTGCCCCGACGACACTTGACGAAGTGAAGTCAATCATCCGCGATCTCAAACCCCGGAAAGCGCCCGGCGCTGACGGACTCTCGAACGGAGTGCTCAAATGCCTCCCACAGACCCTCCTCCTCCTGCTCGTAAGCATCTTCAATGCTTGTCTTGCAAATTGCACTTTTCCAGCCGCCTGGAAAGAAGCAATCGTGATCGGGATCCCTAAACCAGGCAAAGACCTGAAGAACCCCTCCTCCTACCGGCCTATCAGTCTTTTGAACTGTATAGGCAAGATCTACGAACGGATCATCCTCAAAAGACTCAAGGACTACGTAGAGTCCAAAAGTCTCATCCCCGACGAACAGTTTGGATTCCGGGCCAAACACGCGTGTCACCACCAACTGCACCGCCTCACGGAGCATATTCTCAAGTTGAGAAATTGGGGACGTCCTACGGGAGCACTCTTCTTCGATGTAGCGAAAGCCTTCGACAAAGTCTGGCATTCGGGCTTGATATCCAAGTTGACCAACTTGGGCCTGCCGGATAGTCTCGTGCACATCATACGAGACTTTTTGTCGAATCGGTCTTTTCGGTACAGAGTAGAGGGATGCCTCTCGAGGCCCCGTCCCATTAGAGCCGGCGTCCCGCAAGGCGCTGTTCTCTCGCCCCTCCTTTATACGCTGTACACAAGCGATATCCCAAAGACCCCAGATGTAGAAGTGGCACTATTCGCCGACGATACGGCCCTCTACACGTCCCATCACCTTAAAACGGTCATCGTGAATCGTCTTCAGTCCGCCGTGGACGCTCTCGGCGGGTGGTTCAAGAGGTGGCGCATCGAAGTTAATCCGGAGAAAAGCACAGCTGTGTTTTTCTCAAAGGATAACCAAGCTGTGACACGTCGAAAAATCACCATGTCCGGAGCAGAACTCCCCTCGTTAGGATCAGTATCGTTGTACGGAAAGCCCATTCAGTGGGCAGGCAAGGCTAAATACCTTGGAGTCGTACTCGATAGCGCGATGACCTTCGGCCCCCACATCACCAAAGTCCGCAACCATGCCGCCTTCGTATTAGGCCGTCTCCACCCCATGATAGGCAATGCTAAGATGTCACTTAGAAATAAGTTGACACTCTATAAGCTTTGCGTCCGCCCTATCATGACCTACGCCGGCGTAGTCTTCTCCCATATCGCGCCCTCCCACATCGATCGGCTGCAACGATTGCAGAACCGTTTCGTCACCCGTGCCACGAATACGAGTCACCACCGGTACTTGCGCATGACAGACTTACACCGTGACCTAGATCTCCCATCCATTCGCGGCTATCTCAAAAACGCCTCCAAGCGTTACTTTGAGAAAGCCGCACGCCACCCCAACCCGTTAGTAGTGCAAGCTGCTAACTACTCCCCCAACTTACACGATACGACCTTACGTCGTAGACGTCCTAGGAACGTACTAGACGATCCCGATGATCCTATTGACATCGCACAAGCCCGCCCCGACCCCTCTTCGGCTCCGAACAGCCAGAGGAATCCCACTATCCGACCCCGTCGCACTCGCCACCGGAATAGAGTGCGTAGAGTAGGATTAGCTCCGATTACTGGTGACCGCCCGGCGGTCCCGGGTGACTTGCACCCAGGATAGGCCCTTCTGGCAACGTAGCTTTCGGCCCATAAGGCAAAAGATGAGAGTTGCTGCTCTCTAAAGGCTTTTGCCATTGTTTCTCAGATTGGCCCTTCAGGCTTGCATGCACGCATACGCGGCCCATCAGGCAATACGAGAGTTTGCTGTCTCTCCAAGCCTTGCGCACACAGGCAACGCCCAAAGCCGAGGTCCGTCCCTCCTGGGGGCCCTTTGGTGATGTTGTCTATAAAGGTTGAGGGCACTCTGCCCTCACCTCAAACGCCCGGTGAAGTAGCGAAAGCTCACTTGGAGCTAGCTACATAGTCCTTTCAAAAAAAAAAAAAAAAAAAAAAAAAAAAAAAAAAAAAAAAAAAAAAAAAAAAAAAAAAAAAACAGTTGAGACACATTTCTCGTCGGAGCAACAACTATAGTAAAATCTATGCTGTATCGATTTGCGTTTTCTGTTTTGTTTTAAATTTGTATTTATGGCAAATTAATGCCAATTGATATTTCTGATGTTATGTATTTGTTTTTAAAATTAAAAGTAATTTCGGTTGTGTATAATTGTGTTTTTTAAGCACTCGCGTGTCGGGTTGCTAATATCAGAATTGGGATTCTTATCCCGTTCAGACGTCCATTTCCGCTTTGCTTTAATTTTGTAAAAAAAAAGGCAATTCGACATAGTTATAGTAGTGTGCAAATTCACAAAGTAACGGTTTTTTTGTGTTTGTGTCTGTTTTACAGTGAGATTATAGTGGTAAGCTTAGTGGTAAGGGTGGTATACCATTCCTAAGCTGTTTATTTTGGTGAGTACGTTCCAATTTGATTATTTAAAAGTGAACGTTATTATAATGAGCTAAAACAATTTAGGAGTTTTGTTTAAGTAATTAACTTTGTACTTGATCACTAAATTTTGGTTTTGCCTAACGTTTATTTGCCCTGGTGATAAAAGAAAAATATACCGAATAAGCGTGCAATTAAAAGTCATTCTAGAAATCGCCATCACTGTTCTAGAAGTAGTTTCTCGCTCTTGTAGCCACGACCTACGATCAAAAAATTGAGATTCCTGGTCAAGGATTCATTGTACTCGTTATAATCAACGTAATTCTCAACGTACTAATCGAAACAATTCATCAAATACTAGGTCATGTGACGTCATTGAAAGCCATCTTCATTGCGGAGCCGCGTGACGCGTGTATCTGAGCCTGCGGCTGAGCGACGAGATTCGGCGGCTGAGCGTCGCAATTCAGCGGCTGAGCGTCGTGAGTCAGTGGCTGAGCCTTGTCGTTGGCAGCGCGCTATGTGAGTGCTGTCATGGACAGCAAAATACTGCGGTGAGATCCAACCAAACTTACTTTATTTCAAATGATGATCGAAGCATCGCCGATACGAACACATGGTGCGGCGTAAACGGTAAACCGTGCTTAGTATTTATGCCCGGACCTGGTTAAATGAACTAGTTAGTAACCATCATAGTTTGGTCAATTTTAAGCAATAATCTCTGTGCCCTAAAAAGTAGGATGTTGTGAACATTCTGTACGAAGTTATCGAGCAACAGTTTCGATAAATACCTGACATATGTTAATTGTACTCGCAGATCGTATCGTTAGGACGTCTAAGTGATGAGTGGATTTCAGCTATTGTTATTCTTACTCCCAAATTCATGCTTCAGTTAGTAATGCTTAATGATTTGGTCGAATTCTTTCTCATTTATATCCAAATCGACCAACAATTTCCTCTTTCTTATTAACTGTTCGCGCAAGCCTACATTTGGTATTTGAGAAGTATTTGAACTCAGACAATCGAGTCCACCTATTTTCGTAACATTGCTAATAAAATTTGTCCCTTAAGCTCATGAGTGCTGCCATTGCTGTTGGAACCAATGTGTAGAACGGAGTAGGTGTTACTTGTGTACGTACGCGTCACTATCAGTATCTTCCCTGCAAGCCTCGTATGGTGTATTACACTCCTTTAGTAGGCGATGATTTAAGAGATTCCGAATATGAAGAACGATTTTTCAAAATCTTTTATTTCTGGGCCTGGTCAATACCGGTAACATGTTGATAAAGTTGATAAGCAGTACACATGTCTGTTATATGCCGTTTAGTCTGTTGTTCGTAGAATTTGAAAGGTTGTGAGATTATCAAAGATCTCCGTGCAACGAACACTATACACGAGTCAGAATCTGTGACTGCGAGCCCAGTATTATTTTTGTTTTCTAGTCACGTCGAAATTATTTCATTTTTCCTTACCAGTTTTTGACCATGCTTGTCGCTGGTTTACCTTATTAGTTTTAACTGCCTCCTTCGTCAAGTGGTTAGGTTAGGTTAGGTGTGGTTCGATTCCTACGGGAAGCATACTTTGTTAGCTAGTTGTTTCCAGTGTGATTAGAACATTGCAGGCTATAATCACCTGACTGTTTGATAATAAAGATGATTCCGTGCTTCAAAAGGCACGTTAAGCCGTTATTTCCAGCCATCTGGTAGTCTTTAAAAGGAACCACATCAGACGCCGATAGGTGATTCCAAAGAACCGCCAGAGCCTTGGTGTACATGGTTGATTGACAGAGTCACCTACACTAAATGATGATGATGAAGATTACTTTATTAGTTAAAACAAATGGTACGAGTGCATATTCATTGATTTATTGAAATTGAATTCGGGCAAATATTGTTCTCCATTGTCAAAAATCTGGCAACAGAGATCCACTCTTCTTTTCCGAGTGTAAATGGCTCCGATTGGTCATAATTCCTTCGACCAGTGTTTGGCTACGCTGATCGCTTTATTGTTGGCCTCATTTAAGTCCTGTACCGTGCAACTAGTGGGGCAGTTGGGGCATGACAGAAGGTGAGACATGGACTGATTGGCACCGCAGTCGCACAAATTGTTGGTAGAGAAACTCCACGTAACTCGTTTTGTCGACATCTCCCTACACCAGTCCGTAGTCGGTTACGGGACTTCCAGACTGTCCAGGAAAGATCTATTCCGGGTGGAAGCTTCTCGACAGGTGAAATATCAGACGGACACGGTGGGTACATTCTATCCCAACTCTATAAGCCTGGTTTTGGGGCTTCTTTGGTATCTATTTTGGGCTGCCTCATAAAACTGTTTCGGCTCTTAAGGCGCGATGGGGGTGGAATCTGTCCGTAGAGCAGGTGTCTTTTGTCTTGTTTGTATACTTCCACCCCATAGATTACGTCCCGTCGCACTTGCGGTGGGTCTATCCCAGATAGGGCATAAAGGTTCGAACACGTTAAACTCTCCATCAATCGCCAAAGTCTGGTGACGGTGAAGTTCTAGTGGATTTAGACTGTCTTGCTTGTCCATGATTACCATTGGGTAGGATGATTCTTCGGAAGTTGCTTCTGATTTAGTTTGATCCAGGCTGTTCAGTCATAATGTTTATTTTATGCTGTATAAGCAGATGGAATAGATAGTTTGCTGGGTGCAGATTATATCAATGGAAGGCGCTGTGTTGGATATCAGATGTATTATGAATTCACAAAAATATGAAAGATAAAATGGTGTCATGCCGTGTCGATGGCTAGGTCCCAAAAGTCCTTCTATGTAGTGACATATATTCATGGCCCCGTACGGCACCACAACGTCCGATGTTGCCAGTGGCCGCAATACTACTCAACATGAGTATTTGGGTCGCACCAAGTACAGCGTATTTTATGGTCAGGTACAACCGAGCGAACAAAAGGTACAGATTTAGGTAGCCTCTTGTATTTCGAAGGCCATAAAGTAAGTTTAAGCCAGCCTGGACTGGGCAAGTTATTAGTGACACCTGCTTCCATTTACGAAGCTGACTATAAAGAAAAATTGCTGGACAAAGGACGGCCAAACGGTTGAAGTAAAATCCAGTTGCCTTTGGCTCCTGGCATGCGATGGTAAATAAAAATACGCAGGCTCCTTACACATAAAGATTATTTATTTTTTTTTACATGTAAGGAGAGTGAGATGGTGTTCATCGTGAAGTATGTGCAGTCAGCAGGAAGTTAGATCACGGGATGTGACCTTACTGAGTTGTAAGGGTCATGTCCAATGATGGCTTATGGCTGGCACGAACCGGAAGCGAACGAGCACTGCTGTGCCATGTGGTGCCTTGGAGAGGTGAATGGACACCTGAGACATGCGCTTCTTTCTTTGAGAGTGCTGAAGTCTGTGCAGTATGCCGAAATACTGCCAGCTACTGGGAGGTATGCACACTTGGTGCCTATGCCTACAGTATGAAAGCTCGAGTGGTATGCTAACTTTGTGCCTATGCCAACGAGTCGCCGTGAGGTATGCTAACTGGGTGCCTATGCTTACGGTGGAAAATCTTGTGTGGTATGTTAACTTTGTGCCTATGCCAACAAGTCGCCGGGAGGTATGCTAACTGGGTGCCTATGCCTACGGTGGAAAATCTTGTGCGGTACGCAAACTCGTGAGCCTATGCCGACAAGTCGCCGGGAGGTATGCTAACTGGGTGCCTATGCCTACGGTGGAAAATCTTGTGCGGTACGCAAACTCGTGGGCATATGCCGACAAGTCACTGTGTGGTACGCCGAAAGTCGAGCCTATGCCAACAGTGTTGCATTGTTCTTGCATGTGTCTTATCTCGGGTCGACCCATTCCCTGTCACTTTATTTATACGGAAAATGATAACTTGCCTGTTTTTATGTAAAGACTTGCATGATAATGTGAATGTTGTACTGTGTCTGTATATTGGTGACAACACTAATATCGGGTTTGTTTACAGAACAAAATGATGATGATACCTATGATGAGTTGGGTATGATGCCGACCCTCAGCAGTTCGAAGTATATATTCCTGTCGAGGACGACAGGAAGTCAGGAGAGGCCGTGTTAGCAGAGAAGCCCGTGCGGGGGTAACGAGTGGTGGGAGCGTGTCTATATAAGCCACTGCACGCGTCAGTTGAGACACATTTCTCGTCGGAGCAACAACTATAGTAAAATCTATGCTGTATCGATTTGCGTTTTCTGTTTTGTTTTAAATTTGTATTTATGGCAAATTAATGCCAATTGATATTTCTGATGTTATGTATTTGTTTTTAAAATTAAAAGTAATTTCGGTTGTGTATAATTGTTTTTTTTAAGCACTCGCGTGTCGGGTTGCTAATAATATGGTTAACAGGTCATTGTTTTATTTAACTATCAAGAAAACTCACAAGTTCAAGTGTTTATTCGAAATTAATACAATTGATTGACACGTGATTGACACGTATGGCTTTCTAAATTGATTAATTCGATGTTTATTATTTCTACACTAACAATTTTTCTACTGATTGTACCATTTATAAACATGGGTTTGCAGAATGAAATTTTAATTGTTATTGATATTCTAAAATGAAAAGTAAAATATTTATTCCAATACACATTGGCACACACAACACAAACAAAAAAGGACAGTATAAGACAAATACATAATTATAAGGCGGTGCCATCAGTATTACAAAAGGTGACGGCTCAGTGTTACGCTGTACTAGGCATATGCCGTGTGGTTTCCGGCAGAGTAGAATAGGAGTACTCCAAGTCTTCCTATGGATGTCGTAAGAGGTGACTTAGGAAATACAAGCTAAACAAAGCTCATATATATCAAAGAGACCTCTCCAACCCGTCTGGCCAGCGAGGAGAGTGTAGGCCAAATCCTCTGTCTGCTCTGGCCAAGTATGGCTCTGGTAATACAGAGAGGGTCAAGCTCCTGCAGTGAATACTAAAAAGACCCGATGATCATGATGAGGCATATGCATGACCTAGTACAACACTGATTTTCAGCCGTCACCTTCTGTGGCATCACGGACCGTCCCACGCCTCCCTTAGTTGGGAAGAGAACTTGTGCATAACAAATAACAAAAAAAAAAAAATAAGTAAAATACATACACAAAAAGAAAAACATAAGAAAAGAAAAGAATGAATAACAAAACCATTCTGCAATTCGTCCCAAATGGGCCGTACGCATGT
The DNA here is from genome assembly GCA_947532085.1 of Elegia similella. Lineage (NCBI taxonomy): Eukaryota > Metazoa > Arthropoda > Insecta > Lepidoptera > Pyralidae > Elegia > Elegia similella. Next base: position 4,551,824 of record OX383939.1, read on the forward strand.
GGGACGAGTTGTGAAATTATTTGGCGTTTTGTAATTTTTTGAAGGAAATTATTAATACTTCTAGTTATTGCTTACAACAATTAAAAGCTGAGCGTTCCCGAAACACATTTGTTTTCCGTTAATGGAGTCTCATTAAATTAGGAGCTAATACAATTAAAGCCAGATGTACTCACGCCATGAAAGCCAAGGAAGAAAATACACCCTTTTTCACGCCCCAATTACGTTCAGGCTAAAACATTTTTAACCCAATTTTGTATTTTTTTATTTTACATTGTTTCTTTTTTTGCATTTACAATCAAATCCTAATAATCCAATTGCTATTATAGCATAAATTATTCCTAAAGAACCGAATGTTTCTTTTTTCCCTCTTTCTTGTGAAATAATATGTAAAATTATACCAAATCCAGGTAAAATTAAAATATAATTTCTGGATGTCCGAAAAATCTAAATAAATGTTGATATTAAATAGGGTCTCCCCCTCCTGCTGGATCAAAAAAGAAGATTTAAATTTCGATCACGCTATTCTGATTAAATTTAGAAATAAAATATAATGCAAAAATTCTACGCGGGCGGGTTTTGAAACTGCGCCTTAATGTCTTTGTGCGACCTATGCTCTGCCATTTGGCGTCAAAAATCACCACACCGCGCTGTCCAATTTGGTTATTCGACTGAATTAAGAGAACAAAGAACATGCATATATGATTTTTCGTTGCTTCTTAAAAATAGCATATCACTCTCACCCCTCTTTCCCATGGGAGTAGACAGAGACTTGTAACCTCTACTTGCTACGATCCTTACAAACCTCTTTCCATATTATTTTGACTAGCTCCGTGGCGCAGCGGTCAACATGCCAGCCTGCGACACGGAGTGACCGGGTTCGATCCCCGGCCAGGTCAAGATGGAAAATGATCTTTTTCAGATTGGCCTGGATCTTGGATGTGTATCAATATATGTATTTGTTATAAAATATAGTATCGTTGAGTTAGTATCCCATAACACAAGTCTCGAACTTACTTTGGGGCTAGCTCAATCTGTGTGATTTGTCCGTATATATTTATTTATATTATATTTTATTCGCCTGTGTGTTTTTTGGAAGGACTATATAGCTAGCTTGGCCAAGTGAACTTTTGCTACTTTCATGCATGCGTATTTTTATAGAACAGGGTATCCAATCCCCATACAAGTAACATGGTTGGTTGTTATTGTACGTGTGTACAGAACCCCGAGTGTGGGTCTGTTAATCCGCCTCGCACTTGGCCAATTTTATTCTACAACTGGCTTTCGCCCGCGGCTCCGCCCGCGTCAATGTCGATCCCTCGGGAATAGTAATGCCTATGTCCTTCTCGGTACTCCAGGGAACTTGTATGCAAAATTTCATGATGATCGGTTCAGTAGTTACGGCTTGAAACCGTAACAAACAAACAAAGAAACAAACTCACTTTCGCATTTATAATATTAAGTTAGAATATCTTCTAAATGCCTGATAGATTTGAGTCAGTATGGTATCGTTAGAATCCTTAACCCAGCGTAGACGTCATAGTCATAACCCAAGTAACATAGGCTATAATTGCTTTTGCTGTTTAGTCGTGTTTTTATTTTTCCCTAAACTTGTAAAGTTGATTAAAACAGTCACATAAGTACAGATGTTCCTATAGCATGTTCAATTTGGCAAGTGGTTCCCTACAACTACATGTCATTGTTCAACCGAAGAGGGAAGTCCTATAAAAGAGATTGATTCCCGAATTCATTGATGTTCCGAAGGTAGGGTTGCCACTCCAAAGATTTTTCCAAAAGCGTCAAAAATCTTCTTAAACTGAATTGCTCCTTGCGGGGTAGACAGAGCCTAGTTTTATAATACCTGAAAGCCACGTTTAGTATATTAGTTGGCATTAGATGTAAAACCGAATCAAAATAGTAATGGGTTGCTAGCCGCATCGCCTAATAATATGATTCCTCAGATTTGACGCATTCCCTCGATCGGCTTACGATCGAGGGTACGATCTGCGTGAGAAGACAAGCAGCTGGTACATTCTATGTTTTTTCTTTTCTCCCAGACCAGCATGGAAGAGTAACAATACGTTATTACTTACTAGCTTTCGCCCGCGGCTCCGCCCGCGTCAATGTCGATCCCTCGGGAACAGTACTTTTTCCCGGGATAAAAGGTAGCCTATGTCCTTCTCCGTACTCCAGAGAACTTGTATGCAAAATTTCATGATGATCGGTTCAGTAGTTAGGGCGTGAAAGCGTAACAAACAAACAAACAAAGAAACTCACTTTCGCATTTATAATATTAGTAAGGATAAGGATAAGGATAATATGAGTTATTGATACAAGTCACCTAAGTGGCAACCCTAAATCCTTAATTAACGTGGTACCAACTTGCTTACAGAGAGAGGCTTCGAGAAACCAATATCGTCTTTTCAGGTTTCTTTCGTATGTTATTAACATTTTCGGGTCTAATATTTTCTACTTTCGTGATATTTCGAGCATATTTCCTCTTTTACACGACTGAACAAATAAAGGTGTGTAATGTGGTTCTGTGTCCCCGTTTTGAATGGAGAAGCAATGCCTCAAACCCGAAATATAAACGTGATCTAAAAATAAGTGTCGGTCGACAATGAAGATATATGTATATCACCGTCCCTTAGATTGGATTTATCGTTTTATATTAGAACAATGAAAAAGTGTTTATTATCCTTACTAATCCTTACTAATATTATAAATGCGAAAGTGAGTTAGTTTGTTTGTATTTCTATGTATAAAATGTTTGACCTCTCAACCCCCAAGCGGGCCGATCGGTCCGCATAACAATGCGGACCGATCGGCCCGCTTGGGGGTTGAGTGGTCAAACATTTTACTTTAAATAAATAAATATATACGGACAAATCACACAGATTGAGCTAGTCCCAAAGTAAGTTCGAGACTTTTTTTTTTGGAAGGACTATGTACCTAGCTCCCAGTGAGCTTTCGCTACTTCACCGGGCGTTTGAGGCGGGGGCAGAGTGCCCTCAACCTTTTAGACAACATCTCCAAAGGGCGCCCAGGAGGGACGGACCTCGGCTTGGGGCGTTGACTGTGTGCGCAAGGCTTGGAGAGGCAGCAAACTCTCATATTGCCTGATGGGCCGCGTATACGTGCATGCAAGCCTGAAGGGCCATTCTGAGAATCAATGGCAAAAGCCTTTGGAGAGCAGCAACTCTCATCTTTTGCCTTATGGACCGAAAGCTATGTTGCCAGAAGGGCCTATCCTGGGTGAGCTCGAGACTTGTGTTATGGGATACTAACTCAACGATACTATATTTTATAACAAATACATATATAGATATACATCCAATACCCAGGCCAATCTGAAAAAGATCATTTTCCACTTTGACCTGGCCGGGGATCGAACCCGGGCACTCTCGTGTCGCAGGCTGGCGTGTATCTGGTGTCTTCCTAATGCGACCTTGGTCAGGTCACCCGACCAACTGATGGGAGGTGAAGGACGCTGCGTTTGCCGTTACGTGGTCGCCATTCCAAAACCCTTCTTGCTATCGGCTATTGGTTCTACGCGCTATAAACCTAGAACCCATAGCCTCTAGTGCAGTGGTCGTCACACTTTACTAGCGAAGGGCCAAACATGACAATGTGAGTACCAGGGCCAGGCCGCAGAGTATGTGAAGGCGCTTCAAGAGTCTTTGCACACTTATCCATGCTAGTTCATACTAATCTTATAAATGCGAACGTACGTCTGTCTGTTCCGAGATGAGAAGGTGAATTTTGAAATCATTATACCCATTGTTTTAGGTGGTAGCGTAAAACTCAAGCAGTGTACCTACACAAAAACCGCAACGTACAATTGGCGTGGCCCAATTTTCGTGCTCCCTTCGTAATATGAATGTATTCTGAGGTGCTTTGAATTCAGCACACTCCAGTTAACACTTTGATCATCTTCTACGAACCTGCGTCCTCCTGTCACCTTCACAATTTCTTACATTGTATGCATTACTTGGTTACCTACACATTAAGTTTCATTCAGTGATTTTATTCGACTGACTGAGGACATTTATTGCTAAAAATACTACGTTACATACAACTTTGAAAACATATATACACCTATTTTGGACAGTTGCGTAGTACAATCTTGGAAGGATTCACATTAGGTAATGCGAGCGAAAGTAACATGTCTGTTAAACTTGTCCATTAAAAATAATAAATAAATAAACATATACGGACAAATCCCACAGATTGAGGTAGCCCCAAAGTAAGTTCGAGACTTGTGTTATGTCAGGATTATATTATCTCTATGATACTAACTCAAAATCACGCTGTATGTACATCCAAGACCCAGGCCAATCTGAAAAAGATTATTTTCCATCTTAACCTGGCCGGGGATCGAACCCGGGCACTCTCGTGTCGCAGGCTAGCGTGTTGACCGCTGCGCCACGGAGCTAGCCTTGTTGTCTTTGGCAGTATGGTATGAGATCTATGATCCAAGAGGCAAGGTAAATGTTCATTTTTAATCTATAAGTACTACTACGTTGCATCATGAATAGAGAACGAACGCTGGCAAGAGAAATTATATTGAGTGGTTGACCGATCAGCTGGACGATCTAGAATACGCTGATCACCTCTTTCTGTTGAGCCACAAACACAGCAAGCAAAACTGAAAGATCTGAAGTGTGAAGCGAGAAACGTCAAAATCAATGTTCGAAAGACCTAGGCCGTGCTTCAATTTGGCGAACAGAAAAGGATATCGCTTCAACTGTGACCAAGGCCCGGGCCACCTTCGCGCAGAACAGTCTAGGAAGCTCACGCGCAGAGTGAAACTAAGAATATTTCGCTCTAACGTTAAATCAGTTCTGCTGTATGGGTGTGAGACGTGGCAAGTGACTTCATAAACCACTGTCTCCGACTGATATTGGGGATCTCCTGGCCTGAGTAGATATTAAAAATCAACTATGGCAGCTTCGTAGGGAAATGCAATTGGTCCTCTATAACGTGCAATGCAAAGGGATCGACCACGCATCCGGAGGGAAACCATTCACATTCCAAGACAGAAACTTGAGTAGACCTCACAAAAAAAGAGGAAGCGTGGCCGGCCTAGGCAAACCTGCCGACACTCTATGTTGAGTTAAATGTGACTTTGCCGTATTTTCATCATTTTATTTCGACTCTGCGCTTAGGTACTATGAATTGACTCTGATGCATCGCTGAGGATGCGACGGAGATTACTCTGAGGATAAGGAGGAGCAGTTTGTGCAATTAGTCAATTTTAAATGCGAATCTTGTAAGTTTCAACACCCCAATCCGCCTGTTCCCATACCGTCAGGTAGCTCGGTAAGCCGCGATTATCCCCAGGGATATGCGGGAATAATTGATTCCGTGTGGAATTCCGAGCAGCTCATACTGATTTGCATTCACGTTTAGAAAGTTAAGTGTTTAGTTTGTTGAAGCGGATTCTGGGCTCCAAAGCTTTGCTGATGAGAATTCTACCTAAAAAATCTCCAGATGAGTGAGGAAAATTGATGTTCTGTGGAACAGTAGTAGTTTGCCACACGAGAGGCTCAGGATTCAAATCCAGCGTAGATGTACTTCATAGTATTTTTACGTCATTCTCATAGGTATTGGATTGTGGTTCAGGACATAACTAAAGAAGGTTGGCGTAAGGCAGACGGCCAGCAGTAAAAACTTTTCTTAATCATATTACAGCAGGCGGCTTGGCGTTGTTTCCTAATCATCTTGTGATTTCAATGCTGCTGCCCATCGAAAGCATTTTCAAGCTGGATAGAGATAGGAATTTGTTGGATTTTAGAAGGGAATGAGGGCAATATATAATAAGGAATAGCAAGTAGCAGATCAGGCCGGGCGTGCGTACGCGACGATGATACCCCTGACCTAATATTTCAGCACAGTGACTTGCACCTAGGGCCTATCCCTTCTTGCAACGTAGCTTTCGGCCCATAAAACAAAAGATGAGAGTTGCTGCTCTACAAATGCATTTGTCATAGTTTCTCAGATTGGCCCTTCTGGCTATGCATGCACATAATGGCGGCTCATCAGGTTGCTGTCTCTCCAATTCTTGCGCACAAAGGTAACGCCCAAAGCCGAGGTCCGTCCCTCCTGGGGGTCCTTTTGTGATGTTGTCTATATAGGCCGAGGGCACTCTGCCCTCGCCTCAAATGCTTAGTGAAGTAGCAAAAGCTCACTAGGAGCTAGCTACATAGTCCTTAAAAAAAGTCACTCGGCAAAAGGCAGCGGTTCGTGCCGCCGGAATGTGTAAATGCGCCATTATTCTGTCTTAATAGTGGACTCCGGGCTTCAGCGTACCATAGCTGAGGATGTAACTGAGAAAACTCGGAGATGCGAAGGAGTTAAAAGCAATCGAACTAAAATTAAAAGAACAATAAATAAAAAAGGGATTCCAACCCGTTGCCACGAGGACGCCAGCCCAGTAGGCTGGCGCCATCACCCCTCTGCACAGCGATGGCAATTCTCTGCACAAAGTAACTACCAGCCCTTGGGTCTCCAGTGACATCGCGGAGCCGTGCTGAAATCTCAGTCACTAAGCTTTTGCTTCTGGGCCCCATGGATGTTCGTTGTAAATCAGTTTTAGCAGACTATCCCACCTGTTCCCGCACGTTCAGGTGAAGCGGTAAGCCGCGATTATCCCCGGGATATGCGGAAATAATTGATTCCGTGCGGGATTACGAGCGGTTAATTCAAATTTGCATTTACATGAGTTTAGAAAGTTACCTAATAGAATACAGGTCTAAGCAGCAAGCAGGTGAATTGAGGTCGCAGGAAGATTGGATGGAGGCCGCTTACAACTGATCGTATTGGAAATCTTTGGGCGGCATATGTCCAGCAGTGGACTTTTTGCGGCTGACATGATGAAGCATTATTTTGATTTCATTTTATAAGTTCCTTGCATGCTTTTCGTGAGGTTAAGTGGCCAACACTAGCGTCAGAATACTCAAGCTGCCTAAAGGCATTTGTCATAGCTTAACAACCGCCATCTGATGGTGACAGCCGGGACCAACGGCTCAACGTGTCTTCCGAAGCACGGAGGAACTCAAGATATTTTTATGCCACTTGCGGTTACCCATACCAGTGGGGACCACGCCTGGGGTTGCTTTACATGCGAAAGCGCTTATGATGCGTATGCTAACTGGGCTATCGAGTTCCTCGATTCGTATTCCTGATAATGTCGTTTCAATTTCCATGTAAAAATACCAGTATATCCTAAAATAACAGAACTCGCACCCCAATTACCGACATGTGCTTCACCGAGGGATCAATTGAATAATAAATGAAGCGAGTGCGTTTGACATATTCGTATATTCATCGTTATTTCAATCAATTGATAATTCATTTTTATGGAATATGCGGAATACGAGATCATTATAAATATTTGTGTTTCGGCTCGGAGCTTTTGAAGAGATCACTTTTAGAAAAGATCTTTCTTTTTATTTCTCTTGCGTCCCATCTCACCTGATAGTAAGTTTTTTTAAGACATAGGTCGGCAAACGAGCAGGCGGGCGACCTGATGGTAAGCGATCACCGCTGCCCATAGACAACTGCAACACCTGCGGTGTGCCAAAAGCGTTGCCGGCCTTTTAAGAAAAGTGAAGATGAAAGTAAAAAAATTACAAAACTCAAAGATTTTTATTTAAAAATGCAAAATTGGATACATGCATCTCTTTTTGAACGTCATATTTGTATTTATTATATTTTGTTTAATTTATGCAAAATCGAAATACGAGAATACGAATTCGATGTCTTAAGAAAAAAATGTATTAAAAATATGGAATAGTTTTCTAGAAAATGAAAATCGGTGTCATAAAAATCTGTATTTTAATAGACATACCTGAAAGGCTCCGATTACACTGTTTACATGTATTATATTATTAAATAAATTTATATTAATTGCCAAGCATTTTTATCAATTATATAATCAGCAATGCAGTAATAAGCCTTTTTTACTAACTGGTTCTTTACAGTCGCTTTAAACTTAAGTATAGGCAGACCTAATATTTCTGCAGGAATTTTATTATAGAAGCGTACTCCTAGACCCAGAAATGAATCCATAGTTTTCTGCAATCGCAAAACTGGTGTAGCTAATTTATTTTAATTTCTCGTGTTTCGATCATGCATATCACTATTTCTCTTAAATAAATCTAGATTATGGCGCACAAACATAATATTAGACGATAAAGACGAGGATGTTACATATTTTTAGTTTTCGGTGTCAATATGCACTCCGGGATATGTTACCAAAATACCAAGGTATCGAGAAAGAAGACCAAGGTATCGAGTTTCATCATGCTTACAATTTGTTTTGTGTTTCGTGTGTGTAAGTGGCCAACACTGGTGTCAGATTTTTCAAACATAAAGACATCTGAAATAGCTTAACAATGGCCATCAATGGTGAGGTGATAACCGGCACTATAACGGCTTGGTGTTTCTTGCGTAGCACGGAAGAGCTCGAGACATTTTTATTCCACCCATTCCAGTGGGGACTGCACCCGGGGCACGTTGAGCCATTGGGCTCGGCTGCCATCATTGATGGCAGTCGTTAAGCTATGTCTGGGCATTGATATGTCTCATTATGGTTCAAAAAAGCTGGCGGCACGCACTCAAAAGTGTCACGTTCCTCTCAAGCTCTCATAATCGCAAAGTGTACCAATAAGAATTCATACGGAAACAATTACGAAATTTCTTAGGATTTCCTCCCAAGCTCTCCTCTCGTTGAAGAAAGAGAAAAACCCGGACTATTTGGATCGATTCCTTTATATCTTTTAGGAAAAGTAGAGGAAAGTTTTCTTGTCATTATGAGGACAAGAAAACTTTCCTCTACTTTTCCTAAAAGATATAAAGGAATCGATCCAAATAGTCCGGGTTTTTCTCTTTCTTCAACGATGTCCATAAACACAAAGAAGCGTTGCAATAACCTTGGTGATGTCCATTCTATCTGACTGATTGAGTGAGTGAAACTGATCTATAATCGTGCCGCGTGGGCCGCGTTTGTATCGCTGGTTCTGCGGTGAAACGCCGCAGCTCCTGCTGCACCGTGGCGGGCAAAAACGCTGCCGTCGCGGTGTCGTGTGAAAGCAGTCGAAGAGTTAGTGTTCTCTTTCATCGATTCTACAAGTATACAGAAACAGAAGGGATATTGAAGAGGAAAAGAGATGTAACGACATAAAGTAATCAAATTTATTGTCAATCAATTTATTTACAATAAACACTAGCTACATATTATACATCATAGAAGTATGAAGTCTCTAGAAGAGGCGTATTACTTGATACGTCATGTTACTGATACCCTTAAAAGTAGCGTATACTATACACTAGGCCTCAGTCCTCTGACGCCTGTCGAGGGGTATGTAAAGGAGTGGAATTTAATTTTTAAAATTACAAACTGGCCAATTTCTGAAGTTCTGTCCTTCTAAAATACTAAAATGAATATTATAGTAAACTATCGCGCTGGACTTTTCTCATTTAAGTAATGCAAGTTCATGTTATTTACAATATTATAAACGTATTTATCCTCCATTAAAAACGTCAAATTCCATTGTCAGTGAAAGGCGGAAAGACGCATAGTGATGCACTTTGTTATTTTTTGCCAAACATCGATAATTTACATGAATACAGATGAGTGTAATAATATAAGTAATAAAGTTAATGCCAAGAAATAAATAATAATAAATTCACTCTCCACGACTTTCCCGGAAATTTATTATTTTTAGTGTTCCGTTCCCTAAGAGTAAACACGGAAAGGTAACACTAAGCCTTCGACGTCCATCCGTCCATCCATCTGCCACATGAATAGATACACTATTGAACCGAAATAGATAATATTTCAAAGGACAATGCCGGTTATTGGCGTCTTTCGTTTGATTGTTTTCACGCGGCCACTAACCATACCTTGTTTTTCCGATAGTCAATTACAAAATAAAGTTATAAGGGCATATATACCTCTAAACTCAGTCCGAACTGAGTTATAAGGATTAGATATTATAATCATAGGTATTTGCACTATTTTTCACTAAGTTCATTAAAAGTTGCAATTAAATAATAAATAAAATTATTTTGGACATTTTAATCACTACAGCAGCAGGCTCTTCTCCGCTACCTCCTTGAGGTTAAGAGTATATAGTAACTGTTTATTGGGGCAGTCTAAAGTAGCTTTGATAGATACTTGATACATTAAGTAGGTCTTTTTGTTCTTTGCTTGGCCGTCGTCTTCACTGTTTCGCTTCACAACACAAGTTTTGTAATGTAAGAGGTAAAGGGCTGTGTAAATGCAAGGCTGGGACTGTCTCTACTTCACTGTTACCTTTGAACAATAAACATATATGGAAATTAAAATTGGTCTTTTTCAGCCCTACCCTAAATAATGACTTGTCACCGTAAAAATAATGTACCACTGATACTACTCAACCCGATATTGACAATCTCCATGGTACAGTGGTTAACGAGCCAAGTACCGGGTTAAATTTCCGGCGCAGGCAAGAACTTGTACTTCAGTTTCATATTTATGTATGTCCGTGTTACTGGAGTTACATAAGGAGAATTGGCGTTGGGCCGTAAAACATACATACATTCTTCACCCTTACGGTGTAGGCCTCTGCCTGAAACCAAAAGCCACGTTTAGCGTGTTTGTGGGCGTGTTTAGGTCGAAATCTGAATCAAAGGTGTAATAGGTTGCTAGTCGCATTCCCTATCAGAGAAGCAACTGGTACATTCTCAATTTTTCCTTTTCATCTACACCAGCATGGAATATATACTTCTTATTACAGTATGAATGCTGTCATGATAGCGGACCCCGGGCTTGGACGCAGCACAACTGAAGATGCCAGGAGTATAAGGAACCAGGGAATCTCTTAGATGATTATGACTATATAATTATTACTACTTCTTATGTTGTTTACTTAAATGAAGTCATACTGAAACAAAATCTTGTTGTGGTTTTTTCTCGATATCGATATTACACGGTGTTGTTACATCTCTTATGACAGCGGCGTCAAACGTCATGAGTGCTATTTTCGAATCGACGTGTTTACTAAACGACCGATGATGTATGGAAAATTTGTACTTCTTCATTGAGTCACTCATTTACAAATAGCACCCCTGACACCACGACTCCCTTTCGTCTGCCTCACACCCCCGCTAATGACACACTAGGTTCCCATACAAAAATGGCTAAATGTGACATCTATTCAGAGACACAAAATTTTTTTTTTTAAATCTATGTTATACATAGTGATAATGTCCTTAACTTCTAATTGCCTGGCGGTACATTTACAGTCGTACAGATTTCTTTGCTAAGTTTTAATCAACAGTGTAAGATGTTTTAATTTAAAAGATGAGACGATAATTTGCTACATCTTGGATTAGAACTCAAGTTCTCCCACCGTTTTATAGTCAGTAAAATAAATATATACAGGGTGAATTTGAATTTATTAGCTAAAATTTAAGGATTGACTCAGACCACGAATCTGAACAACTTTCACTATGGGACCAACTCCAAAATTGCAAAAAAAAGAAGCAGCTGTTCCATAGATTTTGGCAGATTCCACTTTTAGAGAGAAGTAGATATTCCACTTTTGTAAGAAAAGGGAGATCATTTTTCTATGATGTCGACTTATGTATGTTATACAGGTAACATAGGTATGTTACCTGTATAACATACATAAGTCGACATCGTAGAAAAATGTGACATAGGTATGTCTTCCCATGGAGGTCGTAGGAAATACAAGCTAAACAAAGCTCATAAACGTCAATGAGACCTCTCCAACCCGTCTGGCCAGCGAGGAGAGTGTAGGCCTAATCCTCCTTCTGCTCTGCCCAAGTATGGCTACGGTAGTACAGAGAGGGTCATGCTCCTCCACTGGAGACAACTGATGATGAACATACATACATACATAGTATCACGTCTATTTCCCGTGCGAGGTAGACAGAGCCTAGGTCTATATAACCTTATGGTCACATTTAGCATGTTGGAGCGTGTAGATGGAAAAAGAACTCAAAATAGCGATGGCTTGCTAGCCATATCGCCTTTTGACATGATTCCGCAGATTTTAGCCCAATCCCTCGATCGGTTTTTACGATCTGCGCGGGAAGAGATGCGCATGGATGTTTCCCTCACACATCACCTCGCTCCCTTGCACAGCAAACAAAGCTCACGCAAAGCTGGGCTGTCAAACTCATACGTAACTAAGCTAATGATAATGTTTCATAAAAAAACTCATGATGTATAGCCTGGTGACAGACGGACAGACAGACAGACAGACAGGCAGACAGACAGACGGACGGACAGCGGAGCGATATTAATAGGGTCCCGCTTTTACCCTTTGGGTACGGAACCCTAAAAACAACCGAATTGATAACCTCCTCCTTTTTTTTTTTTTTTTTACTAAATATTGAATTAGGCATTTGTCTCCCATCTCACCTGATGGTAAGTGACGATGAAGACGAGGATGTTACATGCCTATCCAAGAGATACCTATTTATTCTACTTTTGAATGTCCCGGGACTGTACTTGTTTGGGAATATAGACGCAGGCAGTTCATTCCACACCTTAGCTACTCGAACCAAAAAGGAACTGTCAAAGCGTTTAGTTCGACTCTTTGGTATTGACCGTTTGGTTTGTCCTTTTTTTGAAGTCGCTAAATAAATGTATCCAGCTGCGTGTCTAGCGTCAGGATTATATCCAGTGGAAACCGAATTTCGCCTCACCCCAAACGTTAACCTTTAATTAAAGCTAAGTCCACACTTGGTAGAAACATGAGAAATTTTGAAATTAGGGGCTGCTTTAAGCATGTGCGTTTTATTATTTGGGTTTCAGGTGTATTTTCGACCCAAATTGTTTGTAATGATTATACATATATAGTATCACGTATTTTTATGAATTTGGTCGTGATAATTGAAATCGCTTATTCATGTTAAGCAACCCTAGGCGCAGTCCCTACTGTGATAGGTGACTGCAAGTGGCATAAAAATGGGCTGGCTGTTGTCATCTTTGATGGCTGTCGTTAAGCTATGTCAGATGCCTTTAGGCAGCTCGAAAAATCTGACACCCGTGTTGGCCACTAACACACGAAAAACAAACAAGCAATCGCTTATTTTTCCCTTGCGGAGTAGGAGTAGGACCTGAAAGCCACGTTCAGCATGTTGGTGGGCGTTAGGTGGAAAACGGAATCAAAATAGTGATGGGTTGCTAGCCGCATCGCCTACTTTTATGATTCCTCAGATTTTCACCCATTCCTCGGCTTTTACGATCTGCGCACGAAGAGAAGCAGCTGGTGGAAAATTCTACGCCTTTTTTTGTCCTAGATCACCATAATTGTTTCTGATGTTTTCGCGATTGTTACACATTTCAATAAAATCACTTAATACGGTATTATCGCGTATATTTCATTATTTTTTTTATAGGCCCTTTACAGTTTTCATGGTCACTAAGTTGCCATTTGTCTTTGTGTTATAAGAACTATACAAAACTACCGCCTACAATATTTATTGATAACGTTCCGGATCTACGCAGTATTGGCTTACGGTGTCTGAAGGTCTTGCAGTCTTGTGAGGAGCTTGAGATTTTATTAAATTGATGATCACCATGGAAGATTCTGATATAGGAATAAATAGCGTCCAACCTTCGTTGGCCGAATTTATTTCTTCTTTCTTTGAAAAATTGGAAACTCTGTAACCTGCATTAGTATCAATTATAACGTGTTTCTTCCTATCCATCCTCATTTTTCATGTTATTACAGTATTCATTTTATTTCATTTGATCTATCAACCTCTCTGACACCTTTTAACCTGCTCATACTCCTTTTGATACATTGACACAATCCAATATGCCGCCCGTTTCGGAGAATATTGTCCCACATCATCATCATCATCAAAATTTAAGAGCAACGCTCTTATCGGTGGAGCTCCCTCCATCTTGGTCTATTCTCTGCCAGTCTTTTTACATCCTGGTAGGAAACCCTTGTTGATCAGTTTATCATTGTCCCACAAACAATTGAAAATCGTGTTTGCGATTCCGGCGTTTTTAAAGTGTTAAGCGTCTCTTTGTTACTATTTAAATTCCCTTTTCCATACACTTTCATATTCCAGGGTACTATTATGACGTGACCTTCTTATCTTTCCAATATGACGAAGTGAAAGAAAGCTGTGGTAGCTCAGTTGTCTCTCGTGCACGCGACCCATAAGCGGAAGGTTCCGGGTACGAACACCACCAGGCTCGACCTGTTTCTGGTGAGTTTGGCAATTTTCAGTATGGTAATTTTCCGGGACAACCATCTATAGATTTTTCAAGCTGCCTTAAGGTATCTGTCTTAGCTTGACAACTGTCATCCATGATGACAGCCGGGACCAACGGCTTAACGTGCTTTCCGAAGCACGGAGGAACTCGAGATATTCTTATGCCACTTGCGGTCACCCATCCCAGTGGGGACTGCGCCACGGAGCTCCCCAAGATATATTCAAAACTAAGCTTGAATACACCGCGTAAATAGAACCTCTCTGTGCAGGTAATACACTCAAGAATCGCGGTGTTTAGCGAAGTTACTAAGTGGTTTACTAACTGCACAAGCTAAGTTGCTAAGCACATAGATGGAGTACTTTAAGCAGGGACAAGAGTCGCCTTGCCGCGTCTTTGTTTACTTTTCATAACTTGAACTACTAATAATGATACTTGGGTTAAGTACAAAACACACGCCGTGGGTAAGGATTTTATAAAATACTAAGCTAGTGCCCGTGTGGTTTCCAGCAGAGTAGAATAGGTCCACTCCTAATTCTTCCCATGGAGGTCAGAGGCGACTTAGCAAATACAAGCTAAACAAAGCTCTTAACCGTCAATGAGACATCTCCAACCCGTCTGGCAAGCGAGGAGAGTGTAGGCCAAATCCTCTGACTGCTTTGGCCAAGTATGGCTCCGGTAGTACAGAGAGGGTCATGTTCCTGCAGTGGAGACTAAAAAGACCTGATGATGATGATGATGACGAAGCTGGTAACTGCATTGATCCACTCCGTTTTTGAAGAATGGTAGAAGTTAATTCCGCCGTTTAAGTCTAAGTTATCTGGGCACGTCCGGCCATTATTACTCACTAGTGAACTGCCCCGGCTTCGCGCGGGTGTGATACATTATACATATAAACTTTCATCTTGACTCACTCTATCTATTAAAAAAAAAACTAACGCCCCACAACATGCGTTACGTCGAAAATGGAATCAATATATCTATTTATCATTTCTACTAAAAAAAAAACGATATTCGTACTAAACGTGGCTTTGCGGTCTTAAAGACCTGTGTCTGTCTACCTCGCAAGCGAAAAAGACGTGTTACTACGTACCTGCTACGTATGATAGATACTATATATCGTTGTGCTAGTTGAAGCTGACTCTGAAGCGCCAGACCTGTCATCATTATTTCGAGTAGGTGTCAATCGAATATGCACACCCTGGTGTCAGAGTTCTTTGGAACCGCCTGTCGGCCTCTGACATGGTTCTTTTAACGATAACCATATGGCAGCCGGGACCAACGGCTTAACGTGCCTTCCGAAGCACGGAATCATCTTTATTATCTGACAATCAGGTGATTCAAGCCTGCAATGTCCTAACCAAACTGGAAGCAACTAAACAAAGTATGCTTCTCGTGAGAGTCGAACCCACGACCCCCGGGTCTACAGGCAAACGCCTTAACCACTGGACCACGGAGGCAGTTAACAGACCTGTGAATTGGCGGGAATCCGGAAAGCCATTGGACATACATAAATTTACAATTCTGTTTATGTTAACAGAGTAAGCTAGTGAGGATATACACGTTTGTATGTTAACCTATCGTGTATCTAAATAGCCTACAAGCGTGTACCTATAGCCCTAGCCTGTATTGGAACATAATTTTTGGTGTTTGGGTCTAGACAAGTCGGCAATACAGGAATGAAATTTAATTCATTAACATACGTTTAAAAAGTGATTCAGACCATGAATCTGAACAACTTTCATTATGGGACTAACTTCGACATCGTGAAAAAATTATCTGCTTTTTCATACAAAAGTGGAATATCGACTTGGCCAAAATCTATGGAACAGCTGATTTCTTTTTTGCAATTTCGGAGTTGGTCCCATAGTGTCAGTTGTTCAGATTCGTGGTCTGAATCACTTCTTAAACTCCATAAAAGTTTGCTAATGAATTCAATTAAATCCTGCATTAGAAAAAAACATAAGACCTGATGAGGGTTTTCTGAAATGTACTAGATGGCAGCACTGATGCGTAGGGTGGGATGCGCGTCTGTCATTGGACAATTTTTAACAAGCAGCAACAATTGACATTGTTGCCCAAAGCTTACCAACCGGTCTATTTGCTAACTAACATTTTGGTAGTCACTTAAAATCCATTACGTGTTATATTATAAATAAAAAAAAAGATCAATCATACGAAAGCCGCAATGTTATTTGAAGTACTGTCAAAATGTTGTACACTAAGTAAGTAAATAGGCCGGTAGATCTGAAATTTTGGTGTTGCCGCCTCTTCTTTCGGAACATCTTAACATCCTCACTGGATGGTAGCATTGAAAGATACCTCTGTAGAAATGAGTTGTAGGCTGTCGATGATAACAAGTTCTTAATAATTAATACTACTGTTAATGTATCTCCAGACTGTTATATACAATGCAAGCTCATACATTCCGCAAATGCATTTATAATACCTATAATATAAACTTATATCAAGATCAGGCATTTTGCAATATGCCTGAAAATTTTAGGCGTATTGCAAAATATCTGATTTTACCTAAAATATACTTAGACCCCTCTAACAATATTTATATGATGGAATTTGATAAAACACAGAGGGGTGAAATTAATCTAGATATACAATACTACCACTTAAGGGTGGGTATAAATATCCTAACGATAAACAACTAACTGAAATACAGGTATAAGTATAATACATTTTTAATAATTAAAAAGGCACTGACTTGAATCGTATTCCAAATTGTTTAATTTATTAAGAAGAATAGGGATTTAATTATTACGGTCGATTCCCATTGAGACGTAGCGATGTACATTGCTTTTGTTGTATTAAAACATACGAGTCTACCCGTCGCGGAGTGATGTGAATCGACCCTTAATTTAAAGTTGAAGAAAATCTACTGATATTTGGTATTTGATCCCTTTTCAACAATTTTAATTTCATAAAAAGAGATATAAGATTTGTTTGGACTGTTCATGGAATAACAAAGGATTCGACTAACGAAAGGTACTAAGTAAACATATTTATGTAACGCAGGGCTTAACTACTATAAAGTTTAATCATTACAGCAGTGTCACACTCATTGCGTTTTATGTTGAAATTAAATAATACAGCGTGATTTTGAACCCCCTAGCTATATTGAAATCCTCGTCATCTTCAATCCGTCGTGTCAACGCTTAAGCGACGAGCGTACGATCTCTGTGACCCTGAACATGTCAAAGAAGAACTCGAGCATGTACAGAAGGTACTAAAATGGAATGGCTACGAGGTAAGGGAAGCACATAGTCGACGCAAGCGGGCAAGCTTCAGGAAATCTGAGGTGAACAGACAACCAGTATTTTTGCCGTATGTGAAAGGAGTTACGGATAAAATTGGAGCGGCTCTACGAAATTACTCCATTAAGGCTGTATACACTCCGTACTCCAAAGTAACAATGCATATACGTTCACCGAAGGATGCTATTCCGTACCAGACGCCAGGTGTCTACAAGATAGATTGCAGCTGCGGGAGTTCTTATATCGGACAGACCAAGCGGACCATAGCAGAAAGGGTCAAAGAACATATCGCAGCTGTAAAGAATCGCCAGACCTATAAGTCCGCCATTGCTGAGCAACGCAGGGCTTAACTACTATAAAGTTTAATCATTACAGCAGTGTCACACTCATTGCGTTTTATTTTGAATTTAAATAATACAGCGTGATTTTGAACCCCCTAGCTATATTGAAATCTGGGAATCAGAATCCCTAATGGAACACAGAATTGTAAGAAAAAAAGGTAAAAAACGAAAAAATAAATTTAACCTTTCATAGAAATTCGTCCAGCTGATCGGCAACTTTGTATGAGAAACCTAGTTTTCTTTATCGTTTTTTACTTTTTTTATTGCAATTCTGTGTTCCATTAGGGATTCCGATTCCCAGATTTTAATATAGCTAGGGGGTTCAAAATCACGTTGTATAAGACGACTGAATTCCATTTTCATTTTGTATTTATTATATTGCATGCTCCTGCAGTGGAGACTGATGGAAGACATGATGATGATGATATTGCATTATGTATGCCGATCATACATATTAGTTAGAAATAAAGAAGAAGATATTACATTAAGGGCCCGCCATAGGCCAGGCGGCCTGGCGGTACACACGCGGATGGTCTAAACGCGTTGGATACTTTGACTATTTTCGTTTTTAAAGAATATTCAAGAGTTATTCGAAAAAAAATACATGATGGCTGCCTTATCTGTAATGCAATTATAATCAAAACTTTCAAGGTTAATTTTAATGTATTTGGTGATACTGCTGCATACCGATTCAATTAGACGTGATTTGGAGGTAACTTTGCAATTTTTTTTCTATCGGGAAAATTTAACGCAATCGTGTTTTTGAGTAAGATAGTTACCAGAGTTAGTCCTGAACTATGCTGCATTTTTATTTCAACTTGAGTTTTACATTATTATTGATATTACAGACAATCATGAAAAGCAGTGTGAGCTTGTACGAGCCCTTAAGTGTTATAGTGGAGCAATCGTTCTAAAATACCTACTTATATAATTGATGTCTCATCTTATATAACTGTCTGTTATCTCTTCACGAAATAACCTTTAAATCAATTTAGATGAAATTTTGTACGGAGATAGTTTGAGGCCCGATAAACGACATGGGATACCTTTTATCCCGGAAAAAACTGTTCCCGAGGGATCTGCATTTGTGAGGGCCAAGCTTCGGAAATCTAGTGTAGCAATGAATTTATCTTTACAAAAAAATTTATATCCGACGTTACGAATTTTATTGATAACTTGTTTAAATTGCCCAAAATTAATGTTAATGGTTCTCACTGCGTATCTTTTCACTTTATCATCATCATCATCTGATCTATTAAGTCTCCACTGCAGAAGCATGACCCTCTCTGTACTACCGGAGGCATACTTGGCCAGAGCAGACAGAGGATTTGGCCTACACTCTCCTCGTTGGCCAGACGGGTTGGAGAGGTCTCATTGATGTTTATGAGCTTTTTTCAGTTTGTATTTCCTAAGTCGGCTCTTACGACCTCCATAGGAAGACTAGGAGTGGTCCTATTCTACTCTGCCCGAAACCACACGGCAGTTTTCACTTTATCTTAATTCTTAATTTAATAAGGGTTAATCAGAATAGCATTGTGAATGTAAAAAAACCTTAATAAAAATAATGGTAATTACATTACGCATGATGAGGGTAACACTGCTGCTTGTGTTAAACTTTTATTTGATTATTACATATAAAGTAACAGTGGCGTACAAAATGTAATATCCAATGAATTTAAAAGTAAGGATACACCCACCGGAACATTTTTCATCAACCTTCTTCATACAAGGAAACAGTATCGCCAAAGAGATATGTTTTTAACATGTTATCATAACTTTTGCAGCCTTTCACTACGTAACTAGGCATTGTTAAGGCAATAATTATAATAAAAGATCGAACCAACGAATCGTTCTGCAGACCGCAGACGACTGAGTCGCGTTGGCCCTAAACTGACTTTTTAGGTCCAGCGCGTTGGAGACAATAGGCATGATTCCTATAAAAATACCATAAACCATCTTATAGATTACCATATAAAATATTAGATGTTTTTTTTTCTTAGTTCAATCAAACAAAAGATGATAAAGATAAAGCGCATTAAAGTTCAGGAGTGGGTGTTCATGACGCAGCAGGCCGGTGAAAGGTGTACCGGACAGTGACGTCACACGGAACTTTAACGGGCTATATCTTTATCAATTTTTTTTTATTTAAAAAAGAAAAAAAAAACGTCTCAATTTTATTCGATAATCTATAAGACAGACTAATATAAATTATTTTAAATGGTATTTTTTTGGAAACAAGCCTATTCGTCGTGCAGTTGGCCTGGTCCTTACGCTAGTAATATATAAGTCAATGGTAATATCACTTACATAGGTATATCATTACTTAAATACTCGTGTTATAAATACGACATCAAATCCTTAAGTGCATGCGCATTTTTATGTACACAAATTATATATTACTTTATAATTATATTTGTAAACGTAATAGAACAAAACACGTAAAATTATTCAAACAAATATTTTTTTTTTACTTAAAGTATACCTAAAAGAGAGTTTCTTGTGGCAAGCATAATTTTTTCATACCCGTTACTATACAGCGTGTAACTTTACCTCGACATTTCTATAAACGGGGGGGACTCAGCCCATCAATATGAACAACTTTTTCTATGTGTCCAATGCTGGGAACAGAAAATATTTTTTGACTTTTTCACACAAATTGGCGACTGGGCCGAACACGGTTGTATAAAAACGTCGTTATTTTTTTTAAGTTCCTACAATAGGTCCTATAGGTAAAGTTGTTCATTTTAATTGGCTGAGACACCCCATAAAGAGAATGGCGGGGATAAATTTACGTATAGTACAAACAAAGTGGTCAGCCCCCGTAGCATGGCATGGCACCCGCGACGCCGTTTATATCGCGCGATAAACTATCCACATCTCGCTCTTTGATATTACGGAAAACAAGATGGCGATAGTCGATAAACGTTGTCGCGCGTGCCATGCTACGGGGGCAGGGGTGTCATCCTCAACTACCTGTCCGGTGGTTGCAGGTATGTCATCAGGTACGCGCGCCCGGCTTTCCCGCGCTGCTTCTTTGCTTTTTCCCCATTCATCCGTAAGTAGTATCCTAATACCTTAATTCCCTTCCTATCAAACAAATTCCTATCATTCCTCAGGTTGAAAATGCTTTCGATGAGCAGTCGAGCACAAGAAGCCAAAGAAACTGCGCTCGCCAACCCGCCTGCCAAGCGTGGTTGGTATGGCAATATCCTCCCATGGAACGAAGAATCCCCTTCGTCTATTAATCAAAGTATCTCAACGACGCGATATAATAATAGGTATATTTGATAAGTAGATTGACTTGATTATTACATGCAATAGGGTGTATGGCTCATATCAATTTCATGTTTAACATTTTCTCGGAGAAAACTCTTCAGCATTATAGACTAACCTTACCCGACAGTTTTAATATATAAAGTCAATTTAAATAAAGCGCAACTATTTTAAAGTCTGACTCCCATACGCTAGAAAAATGCTTTAGAAGCAAAATAAAAAAGTTTTTGAGATATCTGGACCTGAACATTTAAAATAAAAAATTTAAAAATAAAAACACCATGTGTACAAATAAACACTTTCTTGGCCAACAACTTTTTACTATTATCTACTATAGATACTAGGTCACTGACCTCAAACAGCTGATTTATGGATTTTAATAAAAAAAATATATTTTGTATGAAAAAATAAAATCTAGCGTGTCGATTTCTTAAAATTTGCTACTAAAGCATTTCTTTGCCCGATGGGACCCAGCCCTTAAAATATTTGCGCTTCATTTAAATGGACCTTGTATATTATTATATGTTGTGTATACCTACAGGTGTATTACTTTCAGAATACCCATTGTATATAGGTTATTTAATTCTAGGACTAGAATATAAAGAATAATGAATCTTGGAAAACAAATCTACGAGCTTATTGTGAGGATAAGTACGTTAGTGCTTGGCAAAGTTGGAAGGAATATAGTGGACCCAATGTAAATGTATATTAGAAATTATAAGTGTTGATGTCTATTAGAAAATAATCTATAATATTCATATTTATTATATAAAATGATCGCTTATAGCAGTCGGCTGTCTATATTTTAAATATTATCAATATTTAATCATTTTCATAAAAGGGATTAATTATTATTCAGAAACTTTATCCGTCTTAATATAAAACGAGTATATATTTTAGTTCCGGGCTTAAACTATTACCCGACCAGAATGAGTCATCACTTAGGTATTACTTTGACGCTTTGTCAACTGTCATTGTCATTTTATTCGTCACTAGCTTTCGCCCGCAGCTCCGCCCGCATCAATGTCGATTCCTCGGGAATAGGTCTTTTTCCCGGGATAAAAGGTAGCCTATGTCCTTCTCCGTACTCCAGAGAACTTTATGCAAAATTTCATTATGATCGGTCCAGTAGGTACGGCGTGAAAGCGTAACAAACAAACAAACAAACTCACTATTCGCATTTATAATATTAGTAAGGATAAGGATACATCATAGAGATAAGATAAATAGATAAATACTATCACGTCTTTTTCCCTTACGGGGTAGACAGAGTTTATTTTTTTAAGACCTAAAAGCCACGTTTAGCATTTTGGTGGGCGTTAGGTGGACAATGGAATCAAAGTAGATCCCGCGCCGATCGTAAAAGTCGATCGTTGGGATGGGCAAATCTGACAAATTAGTAGGCGATGCAGCTAGCAACCCATTACAATAGTAACCAGGTCATACAGTTAGTACCTCGTTTTATAATAAGACAGAATTGTAATACATCTGCTACAACATTTTGAATGGTTGAACTTTTTGTCCCTAAGTATTTGACAAAAATATACTGCTGACTACTACATACTATATATTAAACTTAGCGTATGTTTATATTTAACCACCGAATATTAATATATGTATGGTCCAAATAATCTTCTAATTTATGATACACTACCTGATAATTCACTTAATATATTATATTGCTGATAAGTTACATATTCTGATAACATGGGGAAATACTGTATTTCTCATTTAAACTTTACTTAGAGTTACAGTAACTTAACTAACTACGTATATATTAAATTCTCTCAAAAATTGGCACATAATGATTATGAAGACGTTAAAATATAATATACCAAGTTTTACAGGTTGGCAATATACAATTTAAATACAGGATGTTAGGATTATACCGTTGTGCTTCAAACCATCAAATTAGCCGCTCAAAATGAATAACTTATCCTATAGGACCAATGCTGGTAACTCAAAAAATTTGTCCCATAGGAAAAGTTGTTCATATTGAGGGGCTGATTTGATGGTTTGAAACCCTAACATTTTGTATATTAATTTGGCTACACTATCAGTGAGTTGTTCAGAGATATAGTTCGACAGAAATATATTACAGGTATAGGCAGCATTTTATAATCTTTTAGCACCTATCCCTCGACAAAAAAATCACAAATTCAAAATTCACAATGCATTGCGCTTGTATAGTTAACACATTTTGCACAGAAATATTTTTTTTTTAAAGTCCAACTTGTCAGTGGATAAACACTAATGAAAGGAGAGTCATTTGATATTTTGCGAATGACATCGCAAAGCGATATGTGGTACTGTACCCTGTGGCTACACCGATAAAGTTGGAAAACCACTCAAAGATTCAAAGATTTATTCAGAAAATAGGCCTTTTCAGGCACTTTTTCACGTCAATTCACATTTAAAATAATACTTATTAAATTATATTAAAATTATTAATCATTGTTCAAAAGCTACAAACTACCAGCGTTTCGGAACCGACCACTGCAGAGAAGAAGACGCCGAAAGAAACTCTTTTCAGCAGTATTGGTCGCCTACTTGCCTGAAGGGCTTTGTATGATTTTTTTATATTTTTATCTTTTCTTTTTTTTCTGATTTCATGTTATATACAATTTCAAGTAACATAATTTGGAACACGTTATGTTAGCGATCAAGCGTGAAATCACTGGTACAGCAAACGTGGTTTTTTTTGCCTGTTTTTGCTCGATATTGATTACGGCAACAGGGGGACGCTTGAAATGTTTACAGAATATTTTGTTATATATTCACTTTAAAAATAAATAATTAAATAAAAATAAAATTAATATAAAAGGGGCTCCCATACAACAGACATGATTGTTTTGCCATTTTTATAGATAACGGCGGAACCCTTCGTGTGCGAGTCCGACTCGCACTTGGCCGGTATTTTATTTCTGTCTAACAAACCCTCTTCTGAAAAAGCCTCACCAATAGCGCACCCACGAACTTAAGACAACACAGATACACTAACACATCACTGAGTCTTTAGACGAACACAGGTCCGTCATGATCCACTCACAGAACATGTAAGTTCTCACAGTTTTTGAATTTGGAATCTTCCTTGCCGAAGATCCAGGTGAACATTTGGCGTGCCTTCATGCTGGCTCGGACCATGCCTCGGGATTTGTACCAGTGTGCCGGGGAGGACTCCCGACCTCCCTCAGCGGAGTATTGCTGCTGCTTAAGCCTGATCTGGTTGAGGATGCCGACTAGCAGCTCGTCCACGTTGTGGTTGATGCCGACAGATACTTCGATGAATTTCGCCTTGTAGGTGCAGGCGAGGCACTTGCCGTCTGCGAACAAAGTAAACAAGTCTGTAAGAATTTCTAGTATTAACCTGATCAAGGTCTCAGGAAGGCGCTAGACGCAGGGTGCTTCCAAGGTAGGCCTATGTTGCAGTGGACTTCTTGTGGCTAAGATGATGATGATTAAGTATAGCTTTATCGTGTTAACTTTGCCGATGACAAATCGAACGAAACGAGCTATAGAAAAATCGACTAGTAACTAGGCGAGCACAGGGCAAGGTCTGCAGAGAGAGCAAAGGTTGATAAACATATTTTTCTTCATCGTCATCATCATCAGGTCCTTTTTAGTCTGCACTACAGGAGCACGACCCTCTCTGTACTACTAGGGCCATACTTGGCCAGAGCAGCCAGAGGACTTGGCCTACACTCTCCACGCTGGCCAGACGGGTTGGAGAGGTGTCTTAGATGTTTATAAGCTTTGTTTAGCTTGTATTTCCTAAGTCGCCTTCTACGACATCCACGGGAAGACTTGGAGTGGTCCTATTCTACTCTGCCGGATACCACCCGGCTAATATATCATATTTTTCTTATCTGTTTTTAATTGACTGTTGAGTTCCCAGCTTTGAACGCATGGAAAAAGTTGTTCATATCGACGGGCTGAATCACCCCTTCAAGGACCGGCCAGGGTTTTCTTTTATATCGTATAAATACAATGACATTTTTCTTTGTAGCCATTTGAGTATTGTGACCTTACCTTTTTATTTAATTTACCTACTTCTGTATTCATCACCTTTGTAAAAATTACAAAAACTCAATTAATTTTAACAAAGTGGACAATTTGCCTAAAATAATACCCTTTTGAATGTATGATTTTTTTATCCTGATGACGGGAAAGACATATTCTAATGGCATGTAGTCGTTAAAGGAACCACGTCAGAGACCGAGAGGCGGTTTCGAAGAACTCTGACACCAGGGTGTGTATGGTTAGTAGGGCACTCTGCCCTCGCTTCAAATGCCCCTATAGTCCTTTAAAAAAAAAACAAATTACCATGTCAACTATACGAAATGATGTTGAATGGCATGCTCAGTGCTGTGAACAATGCTATGGAACCAACTCTGTGATAGTAACAAGCTGTTCAAATACATTTTGCACGGAAAGTATCAATGATACATCTTTGATAATTAGCGCTTACGCTGAAATAATTATATTTAAATTAGCTTTCGCCTAGCCTGCAGCTCCGCCCGCGTCAATGTCTCCCTCGGGAATAGTACTTTTTCCCGGGATAAAAGGTAGCCTATGTCCTTCTCCGTACTCCAGAGAACTTGTATGCAAAATTTCATGATGATCGGTTCAGTAGTTACGGCGTGAAAGCGTAACAAACAAACAAACGAACAAACAAATAAACATCAAACAAACTCACTTTCGCATTTATAATATTAGTAAGGAGTAAGGATGTATATTTTGTAGTGTGATATGGAAAAATGAAAGTTTTAATAAAAAAAAAAGATCCACTTAAATTAAGCGCAAATATTTTAAGGACTGGCATATAAGCTAGAAAAAGCAAATTAAAAAAAATGTAACGCTAGTTTTTAGATAAATATTGACAACAAAGACTTAAACATTGAGAAAAACAGAGATGTGTGTTAGTCTGAAACAGCCTGTAAACAAAACAGCCTATAAAAACATGAATTAGCAGGTCGATTTTTTTAAATTTGCTACTAGAGCATTTCTTCATGCGGCTAGCAACCCATTACTATTTTGATTCCGTTTCCACCTAATGCCCTAACTAACATGCTAAATGTGGCAGGTCTTATAAATCTAGGCTCTGTCTACTCCACAACGGAAAAAGACACATGACTCCAACAAAAAATAGCACTTTGAGGCTTAACATATCACAAACGGATCCCTCAAACGAAGATGTTCTGCAGTATTTTTGAAAGTTTTATCATACGATGCCCTGCGGTAAGGGATTGACGAGAATAAATAACATATCCCCACTTTACATGTATGAGAGGAACTCTAAAAACGGACATGGCGAAACTACAAGGGTTCTTTGTTTACTAACAAAGGTACCCTTTGAAAATATATAATATTTTTATATAATAATAAAATGCGAAAGTAACTCTTGTCTGTCGGCCTGTCTGTCTTTTTCCTTTTCACGCTTAAAACACTTAACAGATTTGGATGGAGTTTATTTGAGACTCGGAATAGGGTACTCTTCCTGAGATTTCTACAGCGTGTAAATTTTCCCTCGAAGTTTCTTTAAAGTGCTGACTAAGCCCGTGAATGTGAACAACTTTTCCTTTGGGACCAAAGCTGGGAACTAAAAAAAACGACTTTGCCATATAAATTACTCGGGAGAGGCTGAACTTTTTTCTATAAAAATGTCGAAATTTTTGAGTTCTGTGGGCTGAGTCACCCCTTTGAGGGAATGTTGAAGGTAAATTTACCCGTTGTGTTGTTATTTCCACCTCCTTCATCATGCGGACAGCGAAGGAATGGAATTTCCTCCCCGCGTCGCTGTTTCCCGACTCGTTCAATTTAGGGATTTTCAAGGCAAGAGTGAATAGGCATATTTGAGTTTGCGTATATCACATTAGACGTCATCGTTGTGGTAGAGCCACGCTTCCGGCAAAATTCATTTTTGCTAGTAGCATGAATGGGCCGGCTCATCCAAGGAAGTACCACTCTCTCACAGAAAATCGACGTTTGAGTTGAAGCTTTACCGCTTCTATGCTTCGTTCGGTGAGTGAGAGAGCCGGAGGCCCATCCTTCCCTCATTTCCTCCCCCCATGTCCTTTCTTCAACTCCTTGAAAGGCCGGCAACGCTCCTGTTACACCGCGGTGTTGCAGTTGTCCATGGGCAGTGCTGGTCGTTTACCATCAGGTGACTCGCTTGCTCGTTTGCCGTCCTATACCATAAAAAAAAAAGATAGAGGTCAAACCAAACGCACTCAAATCCTTATCCTTGTCCTTACTATAATATTATAAATGCGAAAGTGAGTTTGTTTGTTTGTTCGTTTGTTTGTTTGTTACGCTTTCACGCCGTAACTACTGAACCGATCATCATGAAATTTTGCATACAAGTTCTCTGGAGTACGGAGAAGGACATAGGCTTCCTTTTATCCCGGGAAAAAGTACTATTCCCGAGGGATCGACATTGACGCGGGCGGCGCCGCGGGCGAAAGCAAGTTATTTATAAAAAAGGCGAGTGGAGTAGACGAAAGTTGGTTGCGTAATACCTTATCAATGCTTCTAACTAAGTATTCGGGATTTTTCCATCCAATTTCCGCAGTATATAGGTTTCTGCACAAATTCATCCTTTTCATTACGCGCTATTATGCGTAGCCGATGATTTCCCTAGAGTCGAGTGACATTGGCGCCCGCGGAATTGATTTATCAGGGAAGTGTTCATCTAAGATTATTATTTTCCTCAATCAGTCTAACCTCTAACCATAGATTTAAAAAAAAAAATTCGTCTCTCTGAAAGTCTAACTGTGCCGCCAGCTGTTCTAAAGAGTATTTAAATTCACATTTAAGGCTATGTAGCTATGCTAGACGGTAGAGTTAAGCTGCATGATGCACAATTTAGCTTAATAGTCGGTTTGTCAACAGAAAATACAATTAGTAGTTTCAAGCAGACTATTTAGTATGATATTATATATTATACTAGCTGTTGTCCGCGACTTCGTCCGCGGCAATTTCCGTTATTACTATTTATTCGTTTTTTTCTTAAATTTCCCGCCGTTTTTAAAACATTTCTTATTGATGCTTCGCTCCTGTTGGTCGCAGCGTGATGTTTTATAGCCTAAAGCCTTCCTCAATAAATGGACCATCCAACACAAAAAGTATTTTTCAATTTGAACCAATAGTTATTGAGATTAGCGCGTTCAAACAAACAAACAAACAAACTCTTCAGCTTTATAATATTAGTATAGATTTCCTTGAAAGGCCGGCAACGCTCTCGACATAGCCGTTGTTCATGGGCAGCGGTGAACATATAACATCAGGTGAGCCGCTTGCTCGTTTTCAGTCCTATGACATATAAAAAAAATATACTGAAAAACTCTTCAATTTTTGCATTCACAATGCTATTTTGATATACTCTAACCCTTCGAACGTCAGATAAATCCGACAAACATTTCCATAGAAAATGTATGTCGGATTTATCCGACGTTCGCGGTCAAAGGGTTAAATTAAATCAAGAAATAAAATATGGTGAAAAATTTTCAAGCGGGCGGGATTTGAACCTGCGACCACAAGTCTATGTACGACTTACGTTCTTCCAACTATCACCGCCTGTTCTAACCTCGGCGCCGAAATTCCCCACCATATCCCATTCCCCTTATACGTATTAAGGCTTACGTCACATAACACAACTACCCCACTTTTAAAAGTGAGGTATTTGATTCAACTCATTTTACATCATCAAATTTAAGAGCTGTGCTCTTGTCGGTGGAGCTTTTTCCATTCCTTTCTTTCTTCCGCCAGTTCCTTTACTTCTCTATAAGAAGTAACCTTTATTTTTTCTTCTATTTGCTTTACAAAAGTGTGTCTCGGCCTTCCCGGTCCCCTTTTCCCTTCTATCTTTACTTCTATGATATTCTTGATCAAATTGTCATGTCTTATTAGGTGTCCTACCATCTTCCCTCTTCTATTCTTAATAATTTTCAATATGTGCCTCTTTTCTCCTACTCTTTTCAAGACCTCCTCATTAGTCACTCTTTCTACCCAGCTTATTATTTCCATTCTACGCCAACACCACTTAACGAACGCTTCAAGTCTTTTACTTTCGTTTTTTGTTAGCGTCCATGTTTCACATCCGTATAGTGCAATGCTCCAAATATAAACTTTAAGCTTTCTTGTATATTATGATATTTTGGCTGTAAGAAGATTTGGCTGTAAGTTGATTTTCAAATTTATTTTACAATGAATTTGAAATTCAACTAATATATAGGTAGCAATGCAATATTTTTAAGTGTTTCATTTTGCGTTCACAAAGCTATTTTGATATACTCATATTAAACTAAGTTTTGTTGATATCAAAATATTATTATCAAATAATATTGTAAAATTATTGTACTTGCCTACTGCTGAGATGCCAGCGGATATGTTCACAAAAAGTTTAGGATCATCTAAACATCATAAGTTTATGTCAATGTTGGGTATAAAGCCTTGTAACTAAAGTAATGTGATTATTTTGTGTGTGCTGTAAGTATAATACTTTGATAGTGGGGGTGTTGTTGATATCAAAATATTATACAGCTTAATTTAATATCTATCCATACATGATAATCTGTAAGTCTATGATTGTAATTAAAACTATAGTAATGTACATCTATGGTTGTTCATTCGTTCTTTAAATAAATGATCTGTCATTCTCTTGATTCCGGTTCGACTGTTATAAGTTGTTTTATTTCTCTGTCATTTAATTAAGTTAATCTTATATTAACAACACTAAGAAATGAAATATGGTGAAATTTTTTTTCAAGCGGGTGGGATTTGAACCTGCTACCTTAAGTCTATGTACGACTTACGGGCCTGTGCCATTACACGCTTGCCTTGCTACTTCGCCGAATCCACCAAAGCCCGATGCATATCTGCGATGGGTTGCCTTCTTCGCCGAATTAAACATTGAGCACTACACAGGGGGGTTCTAGTAATTATATATTAAGGGCGAGCTCCGTGGCACAGTGGTTTACACGCCAGGATGCGACCAGAGGGCCCCGGGTTCAATCCCCGGTCAGGGCAAGATGATCTTGATCTTTTGTCAGATTAGCCTGGGTCTTGGATGTGTATCTGTATATGTATTTGTTATAAAATAAAGTATCGTTGAGTTAGTATCCCATAACACAAGTCTCGAACTTACTTTGGGGCTAGCTCAATCTGTGTGATTTGTCCGTATATATTTATTTATTTAACTTATCACCAGAGTATGATATGCCCTTCATCCAGGTTGAGCCGACGCGATAAGTACTATTTCACTAACGAAGTAAGAAGATTTTTAAATTAGTTGAATTTGTCACAGATATGTATTTCTGTTGCCCGCTAAAACAACAAATAGTAAAAAATAAAATAAAATAAATGTTAAAGGGGGCTCCTATACATAAATCGTGATTTTTTGCTTGTTTTTGCTCGATTTTGATAACGGCAACAGGTAGACGCTTGAAATATACACAGAATATTTAGTTATAAATACACAGAGATAAAGTTATATATTGCCTTTAAAAATAAATAAAAATAATATTATAAAAGGTTATATATATATATATATATACTATAAAAGGTATAATTAATATTAAAGGTTATTACATACAACAGACATGATTTTTTTGCCGTTTATATAGATAACGGTACGGAACCCTTCGTCCGCGAGTCAGATTCGCACTTGGCCGGTCTTTTTAAAATTAGATCTAATTTAGGAGTACAAAAATAAAGAGATGGGTCGTGCTAGCTGGCTCAAAGTAAGCCTCTTAAGAAACTTAAAAAATATTTTATTATTTTCTAAGATATATTCTCATATTTAGCGATGTTCTTTTTCATGAGCCTAATTGGTACTTGTAAAGTTTGATGTTAGACGTTAGGAAAAACATTTTTATCTGAAGAACACAATTTATACTGCTATAGATTTCTTATTTTCTTTCGTTAATTAAAGTTATACAATATTCTAAAAATAATAGTAAATTATTTTTAGAATATTTTTTTTTGGACATATTCTACGTATTTGTTAATACAGGGTGGGCTATAAAGACGTACGAGTTTACAAGGTTTACACTCGATTTGAGGTCAAGATTTGATAGGTCAAGGGTCATCTTCTGCATGGAGGAGCTGCTGCATGCTTTTCCCCATTCACCCGAGCGAGTCGTATACATATATATATAAATAAATAAATACATACGGACATATCACACAGCTTGAGCTAGCCCCAAAGTAAGTTCGAGACTTGTGTTATGGGATACTAACTTAACGATACTATATTTTATGACAAATACATATATAGATTCACATCCAAGAACCAGGCTAATCTGAAAAAGATCATTTTCCATCTTGACCTGGCCGGGGATCGAACCCGGTCACTCCGTGACGCAGGCTGGCGTGTTGACCGCTGCGCCACGGAGTTAGTCATACATAGATTCTTGAAGGGGTGATTATCCCGTCGATATGAACAACTTTTCCTATTGATGAACGTAAATATTCAATTTCTCCCATCCGGCTCCTTCTTCCTCTTGGTCTCTCATGACTGAGGGTCGTGACCACCATAATTTGCCCCAGCCACAAGAAGTTTCCAGGCTGATCTGTTCTGGGCCAAGTGAATGGCAGCCTTTGTGTTGCACTTCAAGGAATTCAGGAGTGGATCAGTCCAGGGGGTTGGTGGCTTGCCTCTAGGTCTTACTCCTGCCACGCGACCGATTAGTATGCGCTTTTCCAGGTTATCTGGTTCGCGTCTTGCCACGTGACCGAAGAATGAAAGTGCTCTTTGAAGGCATACTACTGAAAGACGGGACCGGATCTTGGGCTGCTGCAGAATTGATACTTAGTGCGGCGTTCTGTCCACGATATTCCTAACATTCTCATACATCCGGCAAGGAGTTTGAAAAGTTCAAAATTTGTTAAAAGAAATGTAGGAGTGGATGTATTTAAATTTTACGCTCGCCAGTGTTAGTTGTTCTGAGCAGTCATAGAAATTGGCCTCAACTACTACTCAGGACAAAACTGCCAATCGTACTTATAAATAATTTTAACAGAATTACTCCATCATTTTTTTAAGAAATTTTTAAACTTATATTATAACAAACGGTTTCACTCACGTATCGTTAGTCG
This sequence comes from Elegia similella, assembly GCA_947532085.1. NCBI lineage: Eukaryota > Metazoa > Arthropoda > Insecta > Lepidoptera > Pyralidae > Elegia > Elegia similella. The sequence goes on from OX383939.1 coordinate 4,584,049, forward strand.
GTATCGCCGACAAGTTTCAGCCAATTCCGAAGGCCATCTTCAGGACGAGTGTCAGGGACGTCGCGATACGATGAAGAAGAAGTAGATGATGACGGAGTAGAACCAGCCACAACATCTTCGGGGGCGTCTGACCCCCTAATCAACGCATCGGCGCGAGCGCTTCGCGCGGAGAGACGGGCGGCGCGGGCGGCGAACCTCAGTGCTCGAGGGACTGCCGTGTCGCGACGTCCCTGACACTCGTCCTGAAGATGGCCATCTGAATTGGCTGAAACTTGTCGGCGATACCGACTAACGATACGTGAGTGAAACCGTTTGTTATAATATAAATTATGTCTCGCGTAACTTTTAATATTATTAAATTTTGAACTTTTCAAACTTCTGTAACTGCAGTGTCCAAACACCTATCTTAGGGCCTAAGCACACAAGCGCACAGATGAAGCGCTTATACGCGCTTCAAACGAGATTCGAACGCAACCTTGTAACCTAAGCACATGGAACCATCGTGAAACACGCGTCTACTGTATTGTATTGCGTTTTAAGCGCGCTTGAATCTATAAACGCCTGAAACACGCGTCGTCGGCGCGTTTAAGATACGCCGTGTGCTCAGGACCTTATAAATCAGAAAATCGCTTTGTGACAACGGTCTAACACTAGTATTGTTACTGTCCGGTCTCAAGTTATACCTTGTGTGGAGACAGCTCTGCTCCTCGCCAAGTCGATCTTGTTGGCCACTAACAAGGCGGGTCTACTGCGCAGCATGTCACAATCTAGAAGCCTCGCCAGCTCTTGCTCAGCCTTCTGGAAGGACGCCTTGTCCACCACGGAGTAGATCACCACGAATGCGTCTGGGGGTTCCAGCCGGTCGATTTCCTCCTGGAGAAATATACAAGATTAAAAAAAATCTACCATGCTGGTTTGGGAGAAAAGAAAAAAACATAGAATACGCCAGCTGCTTCTCTTCTCGGGCAGATCGTAGAAGCCGGTCAAGGGAATGGGCGAAAATCTAAAGAATCATGACAATAGGCGATGCGGCTAGCAACCCATCACTATTTTGATTCAGTTTTCCACCTTTACGCCCATCAGCACGCTAATCGTGGCCTTTCGGTCTTATGACTTTAGGCTCTGTCTACCCCGTAAGGGATAAAGACGTGATAATATGTATGTATTAAAAAAAAGAAAAAACGGCAGTTTTAGTCTCGTGAAAGGGCCAGAAGCATTCAGAAATTATCTTGGAATAAAGTAACTCACACGTACAATATATAGGGGGTAATGCAGCCCGTCGCTCGGTATGAACAACTTTTCCTATTCAACCCATGCTAGGAACTCAATTCTTTTTGACGTTCCCATACAAATTGTCCGGGTAGCGGAACATTTTTGTTTGAAAATGTAATTTTTTTTCCCATGTTTGATCCCATAGGAAAAGTTGTTCATATCGACGGGCTGAATCACCCCTTCAAGGAGCGGCAGGGTTTTCTTTACAGCGGTTTGTATACTTGGATTTGGATTTGCTGTTTGATACCTTTAGTCATTTTACATGTCTCACACCCACACAAGCACTGGTTTTACGTTAGAGTGAAATATTTTTGATTTCACTCTTCGCGTGAGTTTCTTAGACTGCCATAGTGGACAAAGCTGCAAGAAGGAGTTTTTATGTATATTTGACGGCAAACGCAGACGAGCCACCTGATGGAAAGCGGTCACCGTCGCCCATGTACATCTGCAACACCAGAGGAGGTGCTGATGCGTTGCCGACTTTAAGATACCTGTAAACACGACTTTTAAAGGACCCCAAGACATAGCACACAGGGGAAACCTCGGGAAGGAGTCCGTTTCACTATCGTTGCAGGCAGCGGTTTTTGAATACTTGGATTTGGATTTGCTGCTTGATATCTTTAGTCATTTAACATGTCTCACACCCATACAAGAGTGAAATATTTTTGATTTCACTCTTCCCGTGAGCTTCCTAGACTATCATAGTGGACAGAGCTGCAAGAAGGTTTTTTTAGTGTATATTTGACGGCAAATGAGCAGACGAGCCATTTGCAACACCAGAGGAGGTGCTGATGCGTTGCCGACTCTTAAGATACCTGTAAACACGCCTTTTGAAGGACCCCAAGTCATAGCACACAGAGAAAACCTCGGGAGGGAGTCCGTTCCACTATCCTGCTGTATGAGGAAAAAAACCACGTGACGCTCTGGCATTTTTTGGAGAATCAAGTGTCAAGGATGTGGGGATGGACTTTACTCCTGTAGAGAGCGGTGCGGTGGTAGAAAGGTGAAGGTGGCACCATTTCAAAAAGTTCATAGATAAAAGTTCATATAGATTATGGTCGAGAGTAAATTCATTTAATATAAAAAAAAAAAGTTCTTAGGTGGTACGCTTTACGCATAAAGAGGTATTATTTGAATGCAGGACTGAACCGTTAGCTAGTCACAGTCACGGGTTAATAAGGCGGCCTCTTCTTAATATTCTATAAATCTTATTAAAGATATTGAGAGAAAAAAAACAAACATGATTTTGCCATCATCATTTCGCGTAGGTGACTCGGTCAATCGACCATGCACACCCTGGTGTTAGAGTTCTTCGGAACCGTCTCTCTGCCTCTGAAGTGGTTTTTTTAACAACTACCAGATGGCAGTAGGGACCAACGGCTTAGCGTGCCTTCCGAAGCACGGAATCATCTTTATTATCAGACAATCAGGTGATTCAAGCCTGCAATGTCCTAACCAAACTGGAAACAACTAAACAAATTATGCTTCCCGTGGGAATCGCACCAGGACCCCGGGTCTACAGGCAAACGCCTTAACCACTGGACCACGGAGGCAGATGATTTTGCCTACTTTGCCAAATTGACTCTTGCTAATAGCTTAGCCTTTTATAACGCAGAAAAATTAAAAGTTTTTTACCTTTGTCGTGGTACAGTTGACGAAGTAGAGCTCTGATTCTTCCCCATTCAGCATTATTGAAACTTTCTGCTCTGAACTGTCCACATCTGCAAAGAAAATAGTTATTATACTACTTTTTAAAACTACATATTCATGAAAAAGCGGAAAAAGGGATAAATAATTTAAATGAGGATTCTTGTAGTACCTGTACTGTGGAGCGGGAGGGTTGGTTATATCAACGGTGAGAGGGGGTAAATTAATGAGACTTTGGAGGATTGTAGGCGACGTGGTGTAGTGATTTAAACTCCAGATCAGAACGTGATAGAATGTCTTTATTAGGTAAAATGCGAAGTATATATACAAAATTATTTACAAAGAAAATGTCTCATAACCAATAAAAAAATTAGAATTTTAACCAATAACAAAACGGTTCGCTCTTTCCCGTGCAACGTCAATCTCTGTCTTGCTTCAACTCGGACCTCTCTGTCGCACGGCCGCGTCGCGCCTGAACAAAACTCTCTGCAGCCGGCGCAGCCCGCACATTCCGGTTTGTGCAGTCGAACTGAGCAGACGTGTTGTCGCGGCACGCTCTCTCTGTGAGGCTGTATTTATTGGAACTACTGTCCGTTTGTGTTTTGTTGTTTCGGCCCATTGTTGTCGGAGACTCTGGCCACAAAGTGATTTAATCGCCACGTGGTGATTGTCCCCGCCGGCTCTGTGCGGAAATCGCAGGCTCCAACGCTCAGTGCGATTGCTCGGCCAGGCGTATCCTGGGATCGAGCCCATTAACTCCGATTCGTGTTCCAGCTGCAGCTCGTCGACCACTTGGACCCTGTGGGCGGCGAGGTTCCTGTCTACGCTTCGACGCCACACGTGTTCTTTTTAAGAACGCACGTGTTCGTTAGAACGCGCGTGTTCTTTTCTTGAACGCGCTTCGTGGCGTATACGCGGATCGGTCTGTCCTTTTCAGGGCAAGTACTGACCGTAAGTGTTTCTCGACTAACTTCTACGCCTTGCCCACCTGCGCACACTGTGCGTCGGTGGAGAAGTCCTCGCTTTTAGCCGAGGCCGTGCTTCGAGTGATCGTGTTGCGGTGTTCTACGCCAATACGGGTCACTCGTAGTTTACGTAGTGCTGACCCTGGCGCTAGCCTTTACCCCTTCAGGGTAACGGCAACTACAGGACGGGCTCTGGAGCACTTGGCCTTGGGGGATCTCCTAGTCAAGCCAGAGTATCGGTTAGGTAGTTAAGACCTAGGTTCGTCCCGCTTGCACTATCAAGGTTGGCAGCGGTTAGTAGGCAGGTTCCTTTGTAGTTTGTAAGTAGGGCGGTAGGGTTCCCTCTGCGCCACCCAACAGAGGATAGGGCGTTAGGGCTCTGAGTTCACCCCTCAGAGACGTTAGGTTCTTTAGGGCCACGTTTTTACCCCAACGCGAACCCTCCATGCGGCCTTCGTAATGGCTGCCATCCCCTCCGATTACGAACTCCTCAAAGAGTTCGTAATCAACAATCCTTCTCTTAGGAAGGATTATAACGCATACAAGCGCAAGTACCGTGCTCGTATCGCCCGCGGCATCGCTCGCGAGGATCTCATCACCGATGGGTCTTCAGACGTGACGCGTCCCCGATCCCCCGTGGTATTTTCTGCCCCGGGTTCCCCCTCTCCGACCGCGACCGCGACCGCCCTCCCCGGAAATAGATACGACGGCCTCCCCGTGGATGAGACCGATTACTATTATCCCGATGACCCGGCTGAGACCGCCGCTCAGCCCTTCGAACCCCGTTACCCATCTGCAACCTTAGAGACTGTCCTCGAGTCCGAAGATATGGAGACGGAGACAGCCTCCCAGCAGACGCCCCCCTCTGGACAGGACCCCGAGCCAGAGCAGCCGCAATGCTCCGACGACGACGATTACACCGTCGTCACCGGAGCAAAGCGCCAGCGTAAGGCGAAGGGCTCCGAGAAAGAGCCTGCCCCTAAGGCACTTAAAACCGCGAACGGCTCATCCGTCGCGAAGACTCCCTCCCAGCCCGCCCCATCTTCCACCGGAAGGAAGCCCCGACCACCTCCGATGGTGGTCCTACGCGACCCTAAGCAGTGGGAACCGCTTTCCCGCTCGCTAAATGCACAAAAGGTGCAATACACGCGCGCGTCCACCAACCGCGACGGTAATATCGACATAAATGTCAAGTCCATGGAGGACTACCGTTCCCTCACCCGCCTCCTTAACGAGCGCCAAATCCCTTGGCACTCATTCGGCCTACCTGAGGACCGCAAACTCAGGGCGGTCATTAAGGGCATCCCCGTCTCGACTTCGGTCGAATATGTAAAAGAGACCCTTGTCTCTCAGTCACTCCCCGTAAACGAGGTCCACCGCATGTACGGGAAAAAGAAAACCCCGTACCCAATGGTGCTAGTTGTCTTAGACAACACACCGGAAGGTAAGGGGATTTTCCAAATCTCGTCGTGCGCTGGGCTAACCTCGTTTAAAGTCGAGCCCCCCCACAAGCGTGGCATTATCGGTCAATGCCACCGCTGCCAATGTTACGGGCACTCGGCCCGTAACTGTCATGCCCATCCCAGATGCGTGAAGTGTTTGGGGGATCACGGCACAGCGGACTGTGAAAGAGTCCGCAGTGCGGAGAACGAGACTCAGGCGGCCTGCGTACTTTGCGGGCAGGAAGGCCACCCCGCCAACTGGCGGGGGTGCTCAAAAGCCCCCAAAGCGAGCAGGAACGCCTGGGGCTCAAAATCCTCGCAAAATGCTGCCCCCCAAACACGCACAAATCGTGCCCCCCAGGCGCCGGCGCCCACCGCCCCCCAACCCCTTATGAGCAGCCAAGCTGCCTTCCCTCCTCTGAAGCAGAGACAGCCGGTGTCTCGCTCAGAAGCCCCAAAGGTTCCAACGGGGAACCGCGCTCCCCCCAGCAGGCCCCCACCTCTGATGCGCCACAGCGCTCCTCCGGCTAGCCGGGACCAGGACACTCTGGCCTTCGGAGTGGTTCTCGACATTGCGCGAGAAACACGTGAGGACCGCGCCGAGATCCTCGAAATGGGTCACGCCATTCTCGAGACAAACGGCGACGCTTACGCGATCTTGGAAATCGTATTCCAACACCGTTTCCTAATGGAAAGATTAGAAAACGCGCCCTTCCTCGCGCGTTACTTCCCCTCGCTTTAATATGGGTAGTCTCAATAAGAGAATCAAACCCCGCTCCCTCACTATCGCGTACTACAACGCGAACGGAAAATTCACCGATGTGAAACCCCTCATCCAGGAGTTTCTTACAACACATCAGGTGGACATTTTCCTTGCACAAGAGACCTTTTTGAAGCCCCACCACCGCAATCCTCGGATTGCAAATTACAACATCATCCGTAATGACAGATTACGCACCCAAAAGGGTGGCACAGTAATCTACTACAAAAGGTCACTTCACTGCACCCAGCTAGACCCCCCAGCCCTTACAAATATCGAGTGCTCCCTCCTCCGGATAGCCATGACCGGTCATGCGCCTATCAACATTGCCTCGATTTACCTCCCCTGTAAAAAGACGTTGCTCCGTAGCGACCTCGAATCCCTCTTCTCGCTGTCAAATTCTACCATTTTAGCTGGAGATTTTAACAGCAAGTCAGTCCGCTGGCACTCTGTCACGAACTCGCCCAACGGTCTTATCCTAGAGAGTCTCCATGACGAACTAGATTTCGACGTTGTGGCCACGTTAGCTCCCACGCGTTACCCCACTCAAGAGGGACAAAACCCCAGCGTTCTTGACATTGCCCTCCTTAAGAACATCACCCTTCAGGTGTGTTCAGTAGAGGTCCACCCTGACATCTCCTCCGACCACCGACCTGTAGTGTTACAACTAGGACCGACAGACAACGGACGTATAGTGCATACAAGGACGGTGACTGACTGGAAGAAACTTGGAAAAGTTATCAACCAGCCAACACCGCACCTGGATGCAATCCCTGACATAATCACCACGACTGACGACACTGACAGCGCAATCTCCTCTCTCACCAGCCACCTGCAAGCTTCCTACAAGGAATGCTCTCGGGAAGTCCCTTCTGTGGATCCCACCCACAGAATGGAACTCCCCGAGGATATGCGGCAGCTGTTGACAGAGAAGAATCGCGCTTCACGCTTACATGACAATTATCCCACCGCAGAGGCCCGTGCCCACCTTCGTTTCTTGCAACGGCGAGTCAAGGAACGCATCGCGGAAATTAGGAACGAACGCTGGGGCGATCTCCTTGCCGAGATGACGCCCTCCCATCAGGCATACTGGCGACTAGCCAGAAGCCTCAAGACCGACACGGTTGCGGCCACTCCCCCCCTCACGCGTCCAGACGGCTCCATCGCCTTCGATGATGACGAAAAAGCTGAATGCCTAGCAGACAGCCTGGAGAGCCAATGCTCCCCTAGTCGTGAGCCAGTAGACCCCGATCACCTTCGCGAGGTGGAATCGAACGTAGAACGCTTCGTGGCTTCTAAGACGATCCCACCAAATACCCCCCTAGCCCCGACGACACTTGACGAAGTGAAGTCAATCATCCGCGATCTCAAACCCCGAAAAGCGCCCGGCGCTGACGGACTCTCGAACGGAGTGCTCAAATGCCTCCCACAGACCCTCCTCCTCCTGCTCGTAAGCATCTTCAATGCTTGTCTTGCAAATTGCACTTTTCCAGCCGCCTGGAAAGAAGCAATCGTGATCGGGATCCCTAAACCAGGCAAAGACCTGAAGAACCCCTCCTCCTACCGGCCTATCAGTCTTTTGAACTGCATAGGCAAGATCTACGAACGGATCATCCTTAAAAGACTCAAGGACTACGTAGAGTCCAAAAGTCTTATCCCCGACGAACAGTTTGGATTCCGGGCCGTGTCACCACCAACTGCACCGCCTCACGGAGCATATTCTCAAGTTGAGAAATTGGGGACGTCCTACGGGAGCACTCTTCTTCGATGTAGCGAAAGCCTTCGACAAAGTCTGGCATTCGGGCTTGATATCCAAGTTGTCCAACTTGGGCCTGCCGGATAGTCTCGTGCACATCATACGAGACTTTTTGTCGAATCGGTCTTTTCGGTACAGAGTAGAGGGATGCCTCTCGAGGCCCCGTCCCATTAGAGCCGGCGTCCCGCAAGGCGCTGTTCTCTCGCCCCTCCTTTATTCGCTGTACACAAGCGATATCCCAAAGACCCCAAATGTAGAAGTGGCACTATTCGCCGACGATACGGCCCTCTACACGTCCCATCACCTTAAAACGGTCATCGTGAATCGTCTTCAGTCCGCCGTGGACGCTCTCGGCGGGTGGTTCAAGAGGTGGCGCATCGAAGTTAATCCGGAGAAAAGCACAGCTGTGTTTTTCTCAAAGGATAACCAAGCTGTGTCACGTCGAAAAATCACCATGTCCGGAGCCGAACTCCCCTCGTTAGGATCAGTATCGTTGTACGGAAAGCCCATTCAGTGGGCAGGCAAGGCTAAATACCTTGGAATCGTACTCGATAGCGCGATGACCTTCGGCCCCCACATCACCAAAGTCCGCAACCACGCCGCCTTCGTATTAGGCCGTCTCCACCCCATGATAGGCAATGCTAAGATGTCACTTAGAAATAAGTTGACACTCTATAAGCTTTGCGTCCGCCCTATCATGACCTACGCCGGCGTAGTCTTCTCCCATATCGCGCCCTCCCACATCGATCGGCTGCAACGCTTGCAGAACCGCTTCGTCACCCGAGCCACGAATACGAGTAACCAACGGTACTTGCGCATGACAGACTTACACCGTGACCTAGACCTCCCATCCATTCGCGGCTATCTCAAAAACGCCTCCAAGCGTTACTTTGAGAAAGCCGCACGCCACCCCAACCCGTTAGTAGTGCAAGCTGCTAACTACTCCCCCAACTTACACGATACGACCTTACGTCGTAGACGTCCTAGGAACGTACTTGACGATCCCGATGATCCTATTGACATCGCACAAGCCCGCCCCGACCCCTCTTCGGCTCCGAATAGCCAGAGGAATCCCACTATCCGACCCCGTCGCACTCGCCACCGGAATAGAGTGCGTAGAGTAGGATTAGCTCCGATTACTGGTGACCGCCCGGCGGTCCCGGGTGACTTGCACCCAGGATAGGCCCTTCTGGCAACGTAGCTTTCGGCCCATACGGCAAAAGATGAGAGTTGCTGCTCTCTAAAGGCTTTTGCCATTGTTTCTCAGATTGGCCCTTCAGGCTTGCATGCACGCATACGCGGCCCATCAGGCAATATGAGAGTTTGCTGTCTCTCCAAGCCTTGCGCACACAGGCAACGCCCAAAGCCGAGGTCCGTCCCTCCTGGGGGCCCTTTGGTGATGTTGTCTATACAGGACAGCTCACTTGGAGCTAGCTACATAGTCCTTTCAAAAAAAAAAAAAAAAAAACGCAGCCCGCACATTTCGGCGACGGCGCGAACGGCTGCACACGTGTCCGCAGAGCTCGGCGGCGCGCCGCGCGTGACCATAGCACGTTGCACGCTCATCTTGATTGTTGCTGCTGGCTTGAAGATCTGTGCCTCTGCTTGTGCGTGTGATGAAGAAGTGCTTGCATGGTGGTGGTGCGTGGTGAAGGTCGCTCGCTGTGCGTGCGTTGCAAAAGGCTATTTTCATAGCTAAATACTGTTTCTATGGCGTCTACGCAACAGCCCTTTTCAAGGCTATTTGTATCTGTGTTTCTTTTGATGCGTCTTGTTGAAAGTGCTTCTCCGAGTTGGTAAATAAAGGTGGTGTGTGTTGGTAATTGGTTTTGAGGTAACGGTACAGGTATATTGTAGCCACAGGACTCCCCTTCAAGCGAAGCGTACGGGCAATTTGACTGAGCGGCCATGACGTGTTTTCTTATCAGTCGGCTGTGACGTCACATTGCTCGAGGTAACCGTACTTTCCTGTGGCGAGGTAACAACTTGTGGTAACGGTGATGTGGTAACTTGATTTCTTGACAGTAACGTATCTTGCGGTGAGTTTTCGATATCTTGTAGTAGGTAGGCGGGCTTGAGACGATCAATCGAGATGTTTGTTTCGTTGTTTTTTATCTGTATAGTGTAGACTTTGTCCGTTCTCTTGATAACGCGATAAGGGCCTTCGTACGGTGGTTGTAATGGCTTCTTTACCGCGTCGACTCGGACGAACACGTGACTGCATTGTAGTAAGTCCTTATGAACGAAGATGCGTTGCTTGTTGTGATGAGTCGTACATAATTGTGGCTTGTTTTCTTCTATTGTAGTTCGTAGTTTTTCGACATATGTGTAGTCCATAGATGTGTCTTTCGGGCTTGAAGTGAAAAATCGCCTGGTAGACATAAGTTGTAGCCGTAGGTAAGTTCGGCGGGACTAACTCCAGCATCTGTGCGTAGGGTGGCTCGCAGACCAAGAAGTACTGTAGGTAGCTCGTCGATCCATGAGCTTGAGTTTGACAGCTTAGCGCGTAGCGATGTTTTTAGAACGCGGTGCCAGCGCTCCAAAATCCCGTTGCTAACTAGGTGGTATGAAGAACAGCGGTTTCTGGTTATACCCAGTAGCTTCATGAGGTTCTTGAATAGCTGACTTTCGAATTGCCGTCCTTGGTCGCTGGTGAGTGTTGATGGGCACCCGATTCTTGCTATCCAGTGTTTGTAGATAGTCTCGGCAACTGTTTCGGCTGTTATGTCGTCTGTAGATATTGCTTCTGGCCATTTTCTCGGTCGATCATTGTTATTAGATAGCGATAGCCTTGAGATGTCGTAGGTAATGGACCGACTATGTCGATATGGAGATGTTTGAAGCGTTCTGTTGGCGGGAATCTCGACGTTGCGCTAAATGTGTGACGCTGAATCTTGTTTTTCTGACAGTCGATGCAGCTCAATGTCCATTTTGAAATGTCGCTATTCATTGACGGCCAAAAATATTTTTGTGCTGTTATCTTGCGAGTCGTGCGCGTGCCGGGATGACTAATGTTGTGAATGCTTCTAAACACCTCTTGTCGATGTTTTTCGGGTATGTAAGGTCGTATGTGCGATGTTGATGTTTCACGTTAGAGATACTAGAGTTCGATGTCGGTGTTCGGGATGACGACTTTCTTCAAATTGATGTTTTCTTGCTGTTGTAACTGTGGTATGGTAGTGTCTTGTTGTTGAGCTGTCGCAATTTCTTCGTAATCGATCGTAGATGGGTATGATATTGTTTCGATGCGGCTGAGTGCGTCGGCGACGATATTTTGTTTACCGCTCACGTGACGTATGTCGGTCGTAAACTCGCTGATAAACAAAAGTTGTCTCGTGCGTCTTGGCTTTCGGTTGTTGACGTAATTTTGCTCATTGCGTATGTAAGGGGTTTGTGGTCGGTGAAGATTATGAGTGGTCGACCTTCAAACATCTTGCGAAAGTGTTTCACAGCCATGAAGATTGCTTGTAGTTCTCGATCGTATGTAGAATATCTTGATTGCGCGTTGGAGAATTTTTTCGAGAAATAGCCAAGTGGTTGCCATTTTTCATCGACGTATTGTTGTAGGACGGCGCCAGCTGACTTGTCGGAAGCGTCGCAGAATAACGCGTAGGTAGCATGATGCGATGGATGTGCGAGTAAGACGGCGTTGCTTATGCTTTCCTTACAAGCTTCGAATGCTCTTGTTGACTCTTCAGTCCATTGTATGACGGTCTTGTCTCGTTTTTTGGTGTTATGGAGATGCGCGTTGAGTGGTGCTTGTATGGACGCTGCGTTTGGTATGTGGTCGCGGTAAAAATTCATCATACCAAGGAAACGACGTAACTCTTCGATCGTATTAGGCTTCGGAAAGTTCATGATGACATCGACCTTCTCTGCTGGAGGCTTGATACCTTCTCTTGATACGTTGTAGCCTAAGAACTTAACTTCTGGTTGACCGAAATGGCATTTTGCTGGGTTTATTGTGATGCCATGTTCTTCGAATCTTCTTAGTACTGTTCTTAGGTGTTCTTGGTGAAGAGTCTCGTCTTCTGAAGCCACCAGGACATCATCAACAAACGGAAACACGTAGGGCAGTCCGCTGAGCACTTGGTGGATGTATCGCTGGAAGGTTTGACCAGCATTCTTGAGTCCTGGACACATGCGGGGGAATTCGAACAAACCGAACGTCGTCACGATAGCGGTCTTCTCTATATCTTCCTCGCGAACAGCCAGCTGCTGGTACGCTCTGTTCAGGTCGATGGTGGAGAATACTGTCTTCCCGTCAAGCTGGTGAGTGAAGTCCTTCACGCGTGGTATAGGGTATCGATCAGGTTTGGTGATCGCGTTTAGGCGGCGGTAGTCACCACATACGCGTAAGTCTCCATTTTTCTTGGGCACGACGTGAAGAGGTGATGACCATGGACTCTTGCTGGGACGGCATAGTCCTTGGTCAATCATATTTTGAAATTCTTGCTTCACTTTTTCATAGCGATGTGGCGGTATTGGACGTGCACGGCAGTGAATAGGTCGGCCTTCAGTTTCGATGAAATGTTGGACGTCGATCTTGCTGTTGTTAATATTCATCGCAGTTAGTCGCGTAGTACCGGGGAATTCGGCGAGAATGTTGTGATAAGAGTTTTTTGTGTTTATACTGCTAACTGTAGGTATAGATGTCGCTTGAATCGGTGCGCTGATTTGTAGGTTAGTTACGTTATCGATAAGCTTCTTGTTTTTTAGATCTACGATGAGTTGATGATGTTTGAGAAAATCAGCTCCCAGTATCGGCTTTGACACGTCGGCGACTATGAATTTCCACTTGTAGGGTCGACGAAGGTTGAGGTCAAGTTCGAGTGTTTTCTCTCCATATGTTGATATGACGGTGTTGTTTGCGGCGAAGAGCTTGAATGACAGCGGTGTTGTGAGTCGAGTTTTTCTCTTGGGTAGGACTGAGATATTGGCTCCTGTGTCAACTAGGAATGATATGCCGGTTTTCTTGTCGGTGACGAATAGGCGGTATGAGTATTCTTGAACGCCGGAGTCCGCCTCGGCCAACGTTCTATCTAGTTTTCCTGCGTTTTTTCTGTCTTCACGATGAAGGAACACGGCGATGTGCATTTTCTTGCTTGAGCGCCAAAACGTTGATGGTAGTAGCAATGCGGTGACGGCGAATTTTCTCTTGATCTTGCATTACGAAAACGAGAATTTTCGCGGATTCGAGATGGATGCCGATTTCTTCTGTAGTTGTTGTACTGCGGTGGATTTGTTCGTAACTCGGCGATTTCGATCGATAGTCGTCTAATTTCGTTGATGAGATATTGTGTATCGGCTGCTTGAGATGTGGTTGTCTGAGACAGTGTCATGCTGACGGCTGCTACTTCGCGGTGCTGCTCCATCATCTTGTCGGCGAGTAGTGCGAGCTCTTCTAGTGCGGTTTTCGTGCTGAATGACTCGCTGACAGCTAGTACGGAACGAACTTGTGATGGTAGGTGATTCGTCCACATAAGTCGTAACGTCGAGTCTGGGATTCGGTCACGGGCGAGATCACGCATCCGACGTAGTAATTGAGACGGCTTCTGGTCGCCTAACTCCATTTCTGATAGTAATTTTTGGAACTGCCGGCTATCTGACTCTTCGTACGCAGTGATAAGACGCTCCTTGATGGCTTGATAGGGCTTCGTTTCTGGCGGGTTATACAGCAGGTCGGAGATTTGTTCGATGTCTTGTTTCTCGAGTCGAGCGATGACCATTTGCGCCATTTGCTGTTCGCCCTTCTTCTGGTCGTGGGTAGCAGCTTCGAAGCTATAAAACCACAGACGAGGTCGGTCGCGCCAAAATGGTGGAATGCGGAGTGCCAGTGAGATATTGGCAATCTCAGGCTGGGCGGTGGTATTTTCTTCGATCTGACGGCTTGCAGTATTTTCTTCCATCGTGGTGTGGATTTTTCTTGATTGGGCAACCGTGCAGGGATTCCGCTTTCTTCAGATTCTTGCAGTGTTGAGTCGGTGGTCACCAGTTTTGGAGGATTGTAGGCGACGTGGTGTAGTGATTTAAACTCCAGATCAGAACGTGATAGAATGTCTTTATTAGGTAAAATGCGAAGTATATACAAAATTATTTACAAAGAAAATGTCTCATAACCAATAAAAAAATTAGAATTTTAACCAATAACAAAACGGTTCGCTCTTTCCCGTGCAACGTCAATCTCTGTCTTGCTTCAACTCGGACCTCTCTGTCGCACGGCCGCGTCGCGCCTGAACAAAACTCTCTGCAGCCGGCGCAGCCCGCACATTTCGGCGACGGCGCGAACGGCTGCACACGTGTCCGCAGAGCTCGGCGGCGCGCCGCGCGTGACCATAGCACGTTGCACGCTCATCTTGATTGTTGCTGCTGGCTTGAAGATCTGTGCCTCTGCTTGTGCGTGTGATGAAGAAGTGCTTGCATGGTGGTGGTACGTGGTGAAGGTCGCTCGCTGTGCGTGCGTTGCAAAAGGCTATTTTCATAGCTAAATACTGTTTCTATGGCGTCTACGCAACAGCCCTTTTCAAGGCTATTTGTATCTGTGTTTCTTTTGATGCGTCTTGTTGAAAGTGCTTCTCCGAGTTGGTAAATAAAGGTGGTGTGTGTTGGTAATTGGTTTTGAGGTAACGGTACAGGTATATTGTGGCCACAGGACTCCCCTTCAAGCGAAGCGTACGGGCAATTTGACTGAGCGGCCATGACGTGTTTTCTTATCAGTCGGCTGTGACGTCACATTGCTCGAGGTAACCGTACTTTCCTGTGGCGAGGTAACAACTTGTGGTAACGGTGATGTGGTAACTTGATTTCTTGACAGTAACGTATCTTGCGGTGAGTTTTCGATATCTTGTAGTAGGTAGGCGGGCTTGAGACGATCAATCGAGATGTTTGTTTCGTTGTTTTTTATCTGTATAGTGTAGACTTTGTCCGTTCTTTTGATAACGCGATAAGGGCCTTCGTACGGTGGTTGTAATGGCTTCTTTACCGCGTCGACTCGGACGAACACGTGACTGCATTGTAGTAAGTCCTTATGAACGAAGATGCGTTGCTTGTTGTGATGAGTCGTACATAATTGTGGCTTGTTTTCTTCTATTGTAGTTCGTAGTTTTCGACATATGTGTGTCCATAGATGTGTCTTTCGGGCTTGAAGTGAAAAATCGCCTGGTAGACATAAGTTGTAGCCGTAGGTAAGTTCGGCGGGACTAACTCCAGCATCTGTGCGTAGGGTGGCTCGCAGACCAAGAAGTACTGTAGGTAGCTCGTCGATCCATGAGCTTGAGTTTGACAGCTTAGCGCGTAGCGATGTTTTTAGAACGCGGTGCCAGCGCTCCAAAATCCCGTTGCTAACTAGGTGGTATGAAGTACAGCGGTTTCTGGTTATACCCAGTAGCTTCATGAGGTTCTTGAATAGCTGACTTTCGAATTGCCGTCCTTGGTCGCTGGTGAGTGTTGATGGGCACCCGATTCTTGCTATCCAGTGTTTGTAGATAGTCTCGGCAACTGTTTCGGCTGTTATGTCGTCTGTAGATATTGCTTCTGGCCATTTTCTCGGTCGATCATTGTTATTAGATAGCGATAGCCTTGAGATGTCGTAGGTAATGGACCGACTATGTCGATATGGAGATGTTTGAAGCGTTCTGTTGGCGGGAATCTCGACGTTGCGCTAAATGTGTGACGCTGAATCTTGTTTTTCTGACAGTCGATGCAGCTTCATGTCCATTTTGAAATGTCGCTATTCATTGACGGCCAAAAATATTTTTGTGCTGTTATCTTGCGAGTCGTGCGCGTGCCGGGATGACTAATGTTGTGAATGCTTCTAAACACCTCTTGTCGATGTTTTTCGGGTATGTAAGGTCGTATGTGCGATGTTGATGTTTCACGTTAGAGATACTAGAGTTCGATGTCGGTGTTCGGGATGACGACTTTCTTCAAATTGATGTTTTCTTGCTGTTGTAACTGTGGTATGGTAGTGTCTTGTTGTTGAGCTGTCGCAATTTCTTCGTAATCGATCGTAGATGGGTATGATATTGTTTCGATGCGGCTGAGTGCGTCGGCGACGATATTTTGTTTACCGCTCACGTGACGTATGTCGGTCGTAAACTCGCTGATAAACAAAAGTTGTCTCGTGCGTCTTGGCGTTTCGGTTGTTGACGTAATTTTGCTCATTGCGTATGTAAGGGGTTTGTGGTCGGTGAAGATTATGAGTGGTCGACCTTCAAACATCTTGCGAAAGTGTTTCACAGCCATGAAGATTGCTTGTAGTTCTCGATCGTATGTAGAATATCTTGATTGCGCGTTGGAGAATTTTTTCGAGAAATAGCCAAGTGGTTGCCATTTTTCATCGACGTATTGTTGTAGGACGGCGCCAGCTGACTTGTCGGAAGCGTCGCAGAATAACGCGTAGGTAGCATGATGCGATGGATGTGCGAGTAAGACGGCGTTGCTTATGCTTTCCTTACAAGCTTCGAATGCTCTTGTTGACTCTTCAGTCCATTGTATGACGGTCTTGTCTCGTTTTTTGGTGTTATGGAGATGCGCGTTGAGTGGTGCTTGTATGGACGCTGCGTTTGGTATGTGGTCGCGGTAAAAATTCATCATACCAAGGAAACGACGTAACTCTTCGATCGTATTAGGCTTCGGAAAGTTCATGATGACATCGACCTTCTCTGCTGGAGGCTTGATACCTTCTCTTGATACGTTGTAGCCTAAGAACTTAACTTCTGGTTGACCGAAATGGCATTTTGCTGGGTTTATTGTGATGCCATGTTCTTCGAATCTTCTTAGTACTGTTCTTAGGTGTTCTTGGTGAAGAGTCTCGTCTTCTGAAGCCACCAGGACATCATCAACAAACGGAAACACGTAGGGCAGTCCACTGAGCACTTGGTGGATGTATCGCTGGAAGGTTTGACCAGCATTCTTGAGTCCTGGACACATGCGGGGGAATTCGAACAAACCGAACGTCGTCACGATAGCGGTCTTCTCTATATCTTCCTCGCGAACAGCCAGCTGCTGGTACGCTCTGTTCAGGTCGATGGTGGAGAATACTGTCTTCCCGTCAAGCTGGTGAGTGAAGTCCTTCACGCGTGGTATAGGGTATCGATCAGGTTTGGTGATCGCGTTTAGGCGGCGGTAGTCACCACATACGCGTAAGTCTCCATTTTTCTTGGGCACGACGTGAAGAGGTGATGACCATGGACTCTTGCTGGGACGGCATAGTCCTTGGTCAATCATATTTTGAAATTCTTGCTTCACTTTTTCATAGCGATGTGGCGGTATTGGACGTGCACGGCAGTGAATAGGTCGGCCTTCAGTTTCGATGAAATGTTGGACGTCGATCTTGCTGTTGTTAATATTCATCGCAGTTAGTCGCGTAGTACCGGGGAATTCGGCGAGAATGTTGTGATAAGAGTTTTTTGTGTTTATACTGCTAACTGTAGGTATAGATGTCGCTTGAATCGGTGCGCTGATTTGTAGGTTAGTTACGTTATCGATAAGCTTCTTGTTTTTTAGATCTACGATGAGTTGATGATGTTTGAGAAAATCAGCTCCCAGTATCGGCTTTGACACGTCGGCGACTATGAATTTCCACTTGTAGGGTCGACGAAGGTTGAGGTCAAGTTCGAGTGTTTTCTCTCCATATGTTGATATGACGGTGTTGTTTGCGGCGAAGAGCTTGAATGACAGCGGTGTTGTGAGTCGAGTTTTTCTCTTGGGTAGGACTGAGATATTGGCTCCTGTGTCAACTAGGAATGATATGCCGGTTTTCTTGTCGGTGACGAATAGGCGGTATGAGTATTCTTGAACGCCGGAGTCCGCCTCGGCCAACGTTCTATCTAGTTTTCCTGCGTTTTTTCTGTCTTCACGATGAAGGAACACGGCGATGTGCATTTTCTTGCTTGAGCGCCAAAACGTTGATGGTAGTAGCAATGCGGTGACGGCGAATTTTCTCTTGATCTTGCATTACGAAAACGAGAATTTTCGCGGATTCGAGATGGATGCCGATTTCTTCTGTAGTTGTTGTACTGCGGTGGATTTGTTCGTAACTCGGCGATTTCGATCGATAGTCGTCTAATTTCGTTGATGAGATATTGTGTATCGGCTGCTTGAGATGTGGTTGTCTGAGACAGTGTCATGCTGACGGCTGCTACTTCGCGGTGCTGCTCCATCATCTTGTCGGCGAGTAGTGCGAGCTCTTCTAGTGCGGTTTTCGTGCTGAATGACTCGCTGACAGCTAGTACGGAACGAACTTGTGATGGTAGGTGATTCGTCCACATAAGTCGTAACGTCGAGTCTGGGATTCGGTCACGGGCGAGATCACGCATCCGACGTAGTAATTGAGACGGCTTCTGGTCGCCTAACTCCATTTCTGATAGTAATTTTTGGAACTGCCGGCTATCTGACTCTTCGTACGCAGTGATAAGACGCTCCTTGATGGCTTGATAGGGCTTCGTTTCTGGCGGGTTATAGAGCAGGTCGGAGATTTGTTCGATGTCTTGTTTCTCGAGTCGAGCGATGACCATTTGCGCCATTTGCTGTTCGCCCTTCTTCTGGTCGTGGGTAGCAGCTTCGAAGCTATAAAACCACAGACGAGGTCGGTCGCGCCAAAATGGTGGAATGCGGAGTGCCAGTGAGATATTGGCAATCTCAGGCTGGGCGGTGGTATTTTCTTCAATCTGACGGCTTGCAGTATTTTCTTCCATCGTGGTGTGGATTTTTCTTGATTGGGCAACCGTGCAGGGATTCCGCTTTCTTCAGATTCTTGCAGTGTTGAGTCGGTGGTCACCAGTTTTGGAGGATTGTAGGCGACGTGGTGTAGTGATTTAAACTCCAGATCAGAACGTGATAGAATGTCTTTATTAGGTAAAATGCGAAGTATATACAAAATTATTTACAAAGAAAATGTCTCATAACCAATAAAAAAATTAGAATTTTAACCAATAACAAAACGGTTCGCTCTTTCCCGTGCAACGTCAATCTCTGTCTTGCTTCAACTCGGACCTCTCTGTCGCACGGCCGCGTCGCGCCTGAACAAAACTCTCTGCAGCCGGCGCAGCCCGCACCTTGATATCCAAGTTGACCAACTTGGGCCTGCCGGATAGTCTCGTGCACATCATACGAGACTTTTTGTCGAATCGGTCTTTTCGGTACAGAGTAGAGGGATGCCTCTCGAGGCCCCGTCCCATTAGAGCCGGCGTCCCGCAAGGCGCTGTTCTCTCGCCCCTCCTTTATTCGCTGTACACAAGCGATATCCCAAAGACCCCAGATGTAGAAGTGGCACTATTCGCCGACGATACGGCCCTCTACACGTCCCATCACCTTAAAACGGTCATCGTGAATCGTCTTCAGTCCGCCGTGGACGCTCTCGGCGGGTGGTTCAAGAGGTGGCGCATCGAAGTTAATCCGGAGAAAAGCACAGCTGTGTTTTTCTCAAAGGATAACCAAGCTGTGACACGTCGAAAAATCACCATGTCCGGAGCAGAACTCCCCTCGTTAGGATCAGTATCGTTGTACGGAAAGCCCATTCAGTGGGCAGGCAAGGCTAAATACCTTGGAGTCGTACTCGATAGCGCGATGACCTTCGGCCCCCACATCACCAAAGTCCGCAACCATGCCGCCTTCGTATTAGGCCGTCTCCACCCCATGATAGGCAATGCTAAGATGTCACTTAGAAATAAGTTGACACTCTATAAGCTTTGCGTCCGCCCTATCATGACCTACGCCGGCGTAGTCTTCTCCCATATCGCGCCCTCCCACATCGATCGGCTGCAACGATTGCAGAACCGTTTCGTCACCCGTGCCACGAATACGAGTCACCACCGGTACTTGCGCATGACAGACTTACACCGTGACCTAGACCTCCCATCCATTCGCGGCTATCTCAAAAACGCCTCCAAGCGTTACTTTGAGAAAGCCGCACGCCACCCCAACCCGTTAGTAGTGCAAGCTGCTAACTACTCCCCCAACTTACACGATACGACCTTACGTCGTAGACGTCCTAGGAACGTACTTGACGATCCCGATGATCCTATTGACATCGCACAAGCCCGCCCCGACCCCTCTTCGGCTCCGAATAGCCAGAGGAATCCCACTATCCGACCCCGTCGCACTCGCCACCGGAATAGAGTGCGTAGAGTAGGATTAGCTCCGATTACTGGTGACCGCCCGGCGGTCCCGGGTGACTTGCACCCAGGATAGGCCCTTCTGGCAACGTAGCTTTCGGCCCATACGGCAAAAGATGAGAGTTGCTGCTCTCTAAAGGCTTTTGCCATTGTTTCTCAGATTGGCCCTTCAGGCTTGCATGCACGCATACGCGGCCCATCAGGCAATATGAGAGTTTGCTGTCTCTCCAAGCCTTGCGCACACAGGCAACGCCCAAAGCCGAGGTCCGTCCCTCCTGGGGGCCCTTTGGTGATGTTGTCTATACAGGTTGAGGGCACTCTGCCCTCACCTCAAACGCCCGGTGAAGTAGCGAAAGCTCACTTGGAGCTAGCTACATAGTCCTTTCAAAAAAAAAAAAAAAAAAAAAAAAAAAAAAGCAGCCCGCACATTTCGGCGACGGCGCGAACGGCTGCACACGTGTCCGCAGAGCTCGGCGGCGCGCCGCGCGTGACCATAGCACGTTGCACGCTCATCTTGATTGTTGCTGCTGGCTTGAAGATCTGTGCCTCTGCTTGTGCGTGTGATGAAGAAGTGCTTGCATGGTGGTGGTACGTGGTGAAGGTCGCTCGCTGTGCGTGCGTTGCAAAAGGCTATTTTCATAGCTAAATACTGTTTCTATGGCGTCTACGCAACAGCCCTTTTCAAGGCTATTTGTATCTGTGTTTCTTTTGATGCGTCTTGTTGAAAGTGCTTCTCCGAGTTGGTAAATAAAGGTGGTGTGTGTTGGTAATTGGTTTTGAGGTAACGGTACAGGTATATTGTAGCCACAAGACAATAGGTTTCTTTGAAGACAGTTCTTTTTAAAGACTCGAATCTGAGTCCAGCTCAACCCTTTTGATTTGTTAAAGAAAAACTTGAGCCATGACTAAGAGAACTCACGACTTGAGTCTTTTCAAGGTATTCGGACCACGAGAACATTAAATATAAAAAAAATAAGTTTTTATAGTTGTTATTTTACGCTATTATTTAAATGATTAAGCATATTTATTTTATGATTTTATCCCTTAAACTTTGTTAAAATACTACTAACTATAAAGTGAATATCTAATTAGATTAGCCGTGTGGTTTCAGGCAGAGTAGAATAGGACTACTCCAAGTCTTCCTACGGCTGTCGTAAGAGACGATTTAGGAAATACAAGCTAAACAAAGCTCATAAACATCAATGAGACCGGTCTAACCCGTCTGGCCAGCGAGGAGAGTGCAGGCCAAATCCTCTGTATGCTTTTCCAAGTATGGCTTCGGTAGTACAGAGAGGGTCATTCCCCTGCAGTGTAGACTAAAAGACCTGATGATGATGATGAATTACACTAGATAAGATTAAAAGTAACTGAAGGACTTAAAGGACTTGAATGCAAGACTAATAGTCTTGAGTCACGAAAAATGGCTCAAGTCTCGAATTTAGACTGTAAGAGTCAATCTTTCCCAACAATACTGTGATGTGAAAGACTAACTGTAGCCATTTGCCATACGAAATTTATAAACATTAATAACTGTGATGTTTTATTGATGACATTGATCTCTAGGCATATCCGTATACTTTTCAGCTGTTTAAGGATATAACACAGAAAGGTTTTAATAAATACCGAATACAATATGACACCATCTAGTCATAAAACTTTTACGCCCTGTTATATTATTTATGAAGACAAAATGGACTCTCTTTTCATGGAATACGAAAATTTAAAGAGGACATATTTTATTTTGAAATTGTATCTAAGAGAAGATGGCGGTTTATATTCATGAGCAGTGAAGGTGGTATTATTTGACGGAATATAAAATTATTGTTTGAAAAAGCACTCAAGAGAGACCGTCGGGATTTCGCTTTGCGGACGAACGCGATCAGCGTTTTTTAGGGTTCCGTTGCTGAATAGCAGAAAACGAAACCTTTATACAATACTAAGTTTAGCCCGCAGCTTCGCTCGCGTCAACGTCTTTTCTAGGATGAAAGGTAGCCTATATGCTTCTCCGTACTCCAGAGACCTGTACGCAAAATTTCATGATAATCGGTTCAGTAGTTTTTACAGCATGAAGGCTCGACCGTCCCGACGCTCTAGCCTAAATAAGGAATGAAAAATGGACAGGATGAGAGAAATGAGGTTGGATGAGATGCAGCATGCAGGTGGCATGCTGCAACGTTACAAGCGTAACGAACAAACTCACTTTCGCATCTATAATATTAGTTAGTATGGATGTAAAGAAAACCAGGTCCCATCCTTGTAGGGGTGATTCAGCCTATGAATATGAAAAACTTGTCCTATGGGATCAAAGCTGGGAATTCAAAAATAATTGACATTTTCAAACAATAATGTTCGGCCACCTGGTAATTTGTTTTACAATTTTCATTATAAACATTTTTTAATTTTTTCATTAGTTAAGGTTTCCAAGATGCCGGCCGTGGGGGTTGCAACCCCCACGAACTTGGAATTACTTTACACTAACCCCCTCTTAATATCTAAAAAAATAAATTGCGTTCTCTGACAAACTATGTCTTTTAGGGGGGAAAGTGTAAAAAATCTGCATTTGAATTAAGCTCTTATAAGTTCTTCGAGTATCGGATATATCAAAATCATGATGCTTGGCTTGGATAGCTTTCACATCGATCTTATCATGTTTAAAAGAATGGCGTCATTTTATACTATATACTTTTTATACTATATAACAGCCTCCGTGGTCCAGTGGTTAAGGCGTTTGCCTGTTGACACGGGGGTCGTGGGTTCGATTCCCACCGGAAGCATACTTTGTGTAGTTGTTTCCAATTTGGTTAGGACATTGCAGGCTTGAATCACCTAAATCTGATAATAAGATGATTCCGTGCTTCGGAAGGCACGTTAAGCCGTTGGTCCCGACTGCTATCTGGTAGTCGTTAAAGGAACCACGTCAGAGGCCGAGAGGCGGTTCCGAAGAACTCTGACACCAGGGTCTGCATGGTCGATAGACCGTGTCACCTACACGAAATGATGATTTTATACTGTAAGCATAGAAGTATTAAGTCCGACATTTTTTTAAATCTATTACTTTGACAGTGTCAAAGATTAAAGGAGGAGCTCGATGGCCCAGTGGCCGGGAGCGATAAAAGCGCTTACGCATATTAAGCAACCCTGGGCGCAGTGCCCACTGTGATGGGTGATCGCAAGTGGCATAAAAATATCTCAAGCACCTCCGGAAGGCACGTTAAGCCCAGGTGTCCCGGCTGTCATCATTGGCAGTCGTTAAGCTATGTCCGATGCCTTTAAGCAGCTTGAAACATCTGACACCAGTGTTGGCCCTTATGTATATACGAAAAAAAAAACAAACAAGCAATAAAAAAAAACAATTAAATGGAACGTCCAAACCTAAAGGTAACCTAAATATATAAGATCCATTTAAAATAAGTGCAAATATTTTTAAGGCTGGCTCTCATAGGTCAAAGGAATATTTAGGTAAGCAGCAAATAAAAAAAATCGACGCCCTTTTTTTTTTTGTTTTTTTTTTTTTATTAATAACAAAAACTCAACCGTTTTGTTTCTCGACGTCAGTAAATTACTATCCAATAATGGTAAAAAGTTGTACGCCAAATTTGCATCAGTTTTTCTTAATGTTAAAGTCAAAATATCTCTAAAAATAGCATACCGATTTTTTTATTTTGATCCTAAAGCATTTTCTAGCTTATGGTTGGCATGGCAGCCCTTAATTTTATACTATTTTTAATAAATTTAATTTAAATTGATCATATAAAGAAGAATATTAAATTCATGGTTCCAATAATTTTCCAAAAATAAAAAGTTACGGTTCAATTTTACGAAAATTAACTAAAAATATTTTGACTTTCAATTTCAGATATCTTATTTGCGTACCGATGTTTCTGGACATCGATCAAATGACGTCATGCACGTCAATTAGGGATATTTGAGCCGTGTTGACAAACGTACGTACACATGCCTAAATTATACGTGTAGGGAGTAATTTAGGGTGATTTGATATTGTGAATAGCTGTATGCGAAAGTATGTGATAAGAAATAAAGACATAGCAGATAAAAAAGGGCAAAAATGGTGCGGGTTCGTATCCCGCTCGGTGACTTACTTTTTTTTTAAATGTTTAAGTTTATAATAATTTTGTAATTTTATTTATTTTTAGACAAGTTTAAAAAGATAACAATATATATTTCTTATTAGGATCACTGAATCAACACCTTATCTACACAGAATTCGATTGTAAAAATAATTGTCAGTTCATATTTTACTTTTTAAGTTTATGTAGTTTATTTATCACCTAAACACCACTATATTACAATAAATAGTTATAATCGAGCAAAGCTCGGTTGCCCAGGTACTTAAACGTAGATGGACCATAAAAAGTAAAAAGTTCAGTTTCCCTTTAAAAAGAAGTTGTCAATTCGGTTGTGTATTTTTTTAAGTTTTGGTTACCTCATTTAGAAACCGATTCTTCAGTCATTCAGAAGGGCGTGTTTTCAAATTGGTCTTATTAAAAAATCAAAATCGGTTTAGTAGCCTTTTGTATATGAAAGATTATTGAAGGTTCCAAGTCCAAATTCCAGTAAAACGCATTTTGTATTAAATGACAGTACGCGGTGTGACCGGTCGCTGTCATTTCACACAAGATGACACCTGACCATGTCGCTTAATGTCAAAGCTACCCTCAGAATAAGGGCTCTGAGAAGCTACCATGTGCAATGCTTCCATGTAATTTGCCTGTGGTTCAAGCAGCATTGGCGTCATGCAATCGGCCGTACGTAAACTTCCAAATTATATGCTGTCACTCGTAATATAGCCGTGTGGTATCCGGCAGAGTAGAATAGGACCACTCCAAGTCTTCCTGTGGATGTCGTTGAAGGTGACTTAGGAAATACAAGCTAAACAAAGCTTATAAACATCTACGAGACCTCTCCAACACGTCTGGCCAGCGTGGAGAGTGTAGGCTAAGTCCTCTGGCTGCTCTGGTCAAGTATGGCTCTAGTAGTACAGAGAGGGTCGTGCTCCTGTAGTGGAGACTAAAAAGGACCTGAGATGATGATGATGATGACTCGTAATATCGGACCATGGACTCCGACGCGCCACAGCCAATGAATACGCGAAATGAAAACGTTACTTTTAAGCATGTGTGCACGTGAAATCGCTTGCGGCTATGTGTGGGTGTCTGGATGTGCGCGGGAGCATCGAGAGGCCGTCGCCGACTGTCTTGGTCGAGGGCTGTGTGTGGTGTTTGCGTCTCCTGCTTAGCTCGCACCGCAGGCACGAAGTGAGTAGTATCTACCCTAGCGCTTTCACGTCCCAGCTCAAGGTCACCGGTGCCCGAACTCTCACGTACAGGGAGTGTCACCACTGTGCCACAGCTGAGGATACGACCGGGAAAACGCTGGTGAGGAGGAGGTAAAATTTTGTCCTTTAGACGCCTCGTACGCTATCTCGTTTAATAAGATGTAGTCTTTTTCGGCGCGAGGCTTGTTTCCGTAATATAAATAAAGTTGGCTTGTTTCTTAAATGTTAATAAAGTTGGCTTGTTACGTACTAATTACTACGTTAAATACATCCGTAATGAACGTCGGTATAAAGTTTAAATTGCTTTTATGTCACGCGGGATGTTAAATTGGAATCAATTTTTGTACTTCAATTTTCTACTTACTGGAAGTCAATTATGTACTTATAATCAAAGAAATTAGAAGACGTTCAGATGAGACGCTTTTTAGGGTTCCATACCCAAAGGTTAAAAACGGGACCCTATTAATTTCGCTCCGCTGTCCGTCTGTCTGTCTGTCTGTCTGTCTGTCACCAGGCTGTATCTCATGAACCGTGATAGTTAGACGGTTAAAATTTTCACAAATGATGTATTCCTTTTGCCGCTTTAACAACAAATACTAAAAAATAGAATTAAATAAATATTTAAGGGGGCTTCCATACAACAAACATGATTTTTTTTTGCTTGTTTTTGCTCATTATTGATAACGGCAACAGGTAGAAACTTGAAATATTCATAAAATATTTATTTATATATTCAGTTTAGAAAATAAATAAAAATAAAATTTATTTGTGGGGTAAAATGGGGGCTCCCATACAAAAGACATTATTTTTTTGCCGTTCTCATAGATAACGGTACGGAACCCTTCGTGCACGAGTCCGACTCGGACTTGGCCGGTTTTTTAACACTTTGTCGGCCACTAAACGAGACACAATATAAGTTTTATTGTCTATACTTAATTACATAGATATAATAATTTTACAGAAATAAATATCTCATCCAGCGGCACGCACTATGGCGACGGCTCTGGCAAGCTGAGTTCTACAAGCCATCATTAGATGGCATTAGAACCACGGCTTGTTATCTATTTATTAAAGAATGTATTAAGGCGTAAAATACATACATATTATCACGTCTTTATCCCTTACGGGGTAGACAGAGCCTAAAGTCGTAAAGTTTAGCGGTTTGGTGGGCGTAAAGGTGGAAAACGGAATCAAAATAGTGATGGGTTGCTGACCGCGTCGCCTATTATCATGATTCTTTAGATTTTTGCTCATACCCTTGATCGGCTTTTACGGTCTGGGTGGGAAGAGAAGCAGCTGGCACATTCTACGTTTTTTCTTTTCTCCCAGACCAGCATGGAAGATAGCCAGACCAGCGAAAAATAGATATAGCATTATTCAATGATACAAATGGAATCGGAATAGAGTTAACCGACAATGGATTTTATTGTTAGTTCCAGAATAAATAACTGCCAAATGTAGATATTTGCCGTGTGTTACCCGGCAGAGTAGAATAGGACCACTCCAAGTCTTTCCGTGGATGTCGTAGAAGGTGACTTAGGAAATGCAAGCTAAACAAAGCTTATAAACATCTAAGAGACCTCTCCAACCCGTCTGGCCAGCGTGGAGAGTGTAGGCCAAGTCCTCTGGCTGCTCTGGCCAAATATGGCTCTAGTAGTACAGAGAGGGTGGTATATTAATAGGATCCCGTTTTTACCCTTTGGGTACGGAACCCTGAAAATCTCTGAACCTCATTGAAGAAATAATATTCACCATATTTTATGTCTTAATTTTCCGTTACAATGACGTTTAATTTTCTTAATGATGCAAAACACTGAAATGTTAAGCATGTTGTGGGTTTTATAAGACAGTAAATAATCTACCACTATGAAGTGTAGGTATGGAGCAGGTATAACTCTTTTCGGGGCTTCAAAGTTGGTCCTAATCAGTTAGTTCTGAAGTTTGAGGGCCAAATTCCAAATTCATAGGTACCTACTGAATTTGGCATTGGAATATATAATATAATATAATATTTATTTCACAAAACTTTTAAAGTAACTTAGTGAATAATACAAAAGTCTTATAAACTAATTACTTATGTTATACAGTGGCCCCACACTAGGCATAAATGCCTGTCCTGTGGCAGCCATATGTTATTGACAAAAGAAAAGGTATGATAACTGTACCGGCTATAAATCTTATAAATCAATAATAAAAGGAAGTAGGAAATAAATATTAAAAAAGGCGTAAAGTAAGACTACTAATCTAAATCGCAACATGTAAGAACTCCTCTGTATTGTCATAAGTCCAGGTCAGTAAAAGTGATCGAATCAAAGATTTTGCCAGGACAGGCGGAGCTTCCTTAACGTTACAAATTCTGCATATTTTATTGTATATAAATGGAGATGAGAAGTGGGTGAAACGCTGAGCAAATTTTGTAGTGACAAGTGGTGAGTATATTCTGTAAATTCGCCTCTGTAGTAGCATGGGATAGTCGGGAGATTTCAGTATCCGGCGATGAGTGTCTACAGCTATTTTCAGAATATACAACTTACGCACGCTTAAGACATTCGCTTCTTGATATAGAGAAGTTGTGGAACACATGAGTGGTTTGCGAAACATAACCTTAAGGATTGATCTTTGTGTCCTCTCAATTTTGATCATGTAGCAAGATGAAGCGCCGCCCCAAATGGATATGCAGTATGTGAGGATCGACTCACAGAGCGCCTGGTAAACAGTCATGAGTAACTGTCTATTGGCACATTCACGAAGATGTCTCATGATGTGTACTATTTTCCGCAATCTCATATATGTAGTGTCAATATGGGCAGCAAAAGACAGCTTCTCATCAATCACAATTCCCAGATATCGCACGGACGAAGATCTCTCGATTGTCTCACAGGTGCATATGATATTGGTATTTGGGGTTGCATGGCAGCTGTGGATTGTAACCTGAGGGATTAAGTTGGGAGCTGAGGCGGCTGTCTTGTGAAAACAAACTAGTTTGGATTTTTGGGTATTTAGCGTTAGAATGTTACTTTTTAGCCACTTATATGGTTTCCATTCCGCTGTTCACATTTTGGAAACAGTCTTCCCAATTGGTACCCGTAAATAAAATCGCAGTGTCGTCTGCATAGCACACAATTGAAGACTGTGGGAGTTCAAGTGAGGCCAGAGTATTTATGTATGCAAGAAACAGGGTAGGCCCTAGTATACTGCCTTGTGGTACACCAAAAGGTACAGGCTTCATGCCGCTCAACTCCGAATCAACCTTTACGCACTGTTGCCTTCCGCTCAAATAGCTAGAAAACCAACCCAAAGCAACCCCTCGCACCCCCATCTGCTCCAGCCTTCGCAACAAAATCGGCACCGATACAGTATCAAAGGCCCTTGAGAAATCGAGGAAAACCCCAGTACAGGGTCGACGATCATCCAAGTGAGATACGATAGTTCCTGTTAGTAAAGCAACTGCCTGCTTCGTTGACTTGTTCTTCCTAAAACCAAATTGATTGTCAGATATGAGGTTAATAATCTCCATGAATTTCACCAATCGATCATTCACAAGTCTCTCTAATAGTTTTGAAAGAGCTGATAAAAGGGAGATTGGTCTGTAATTTTTCGGATCATCCTTAGGCCCGCTCTTATGTATCGGAACAACGGCAGCAGTTTTCCAGTTTTCTGGGAATATACCTGTTTGAAAACTGAGGTTGAAAATATGAGCAAGGGGCACAGATATGTATTTTCCGATCAATTTAATAATGTGATTTGAGATTCCATCCATACCTGGAGAACTGTCGATTTTGAGAAGATTAATGTGTGACTCGATTTCGAGAGGGTCTGTCGGTGCAAGAAAAAATGAATGGACAGGGCCATTATGCAAATCAATTTCAGCCGCCAATGACTCCTCAGTCGCCTTAATGTCATTAAGAATTCTGGTAGCTAAGGTTTTGCCAACGGAAGAAAAATATTCGTTGCAGTGTGTGTGTTACTTGTTGGATCCCTTCCCAGAGATTTTTGGGGTTTTTCTGATTTTCGGTAAGAATTCTTGAATCGTGTTGATTTTTCAATTTTCTAATCAGGTCATTGTAGAAATTACGATATCTAATAAATAACTGCCTTTTTAAATCGTCATTAGGGTATTTCCTTACATTAGCGTGGAGTTTGTCTTTGTGTTTTGCACATCTTATCAAGCCGGGCGTCATCCATGGCCGAAAATTGAAATGTGAGTGACTAACCTTAACAGTTTTAGAATTATTTTTTATACACGTATTGATTTTTGATTCAAGTGACTCTGCTGCTTTAGTAGGACAAGTAAATTGAAGTGTATCAGACCAGCCAATCTCCTTTAATGTAGACAACATCCCCTCATAGTCCACTTTGGTTCGATATCGATTCCGGGTTTTTGTACCATTAGAAGACATGAGCGAAAGACCAACCATATTAGGGTGATGGTCAGTCAGAGCTGTATGACAAACTACGGAGACTGCCGTGGTCCTGTTTGGTATAAATATGTGATCTAGGCAAGCTTTGTCTATGGTACATTTTGTTATTGCCGGGATGTAACCGAGCTGGGACATTAGGCAAAGGTAGTCATGGTCGGCATCTTCAGAAATAATTTCAATGTTGATATCACCAGCTACGATAAGTCGATCGCTATTAGCTATTTTAGAAATTTCTCTTTCAAGTGATGTCAGAAAAGGGATCTTATCGATAAATGAGGGAGACCCGTAGATGCTCAGAATTGAAAAAGCGCCGGGAATCTCAGCAAGCACACAGTTTGCATCCACTAGGGGAAGCTCCGCAAATTGGGGTGACCAGTTACTTTTGATGTATACCACCACTCCTCCTGATTTATTTATAAATTTGTTGGAATTTGATAAAATGTAGCCTGGGATGCGTGGAATCACAGAAGCGTCGGAGATCCAGCACTCAGTCAAGACAATAGCATCAAATTTTGTATCAAGTCTGGATAACAAGATCAAGAATGCGTTAAAATTGTGATTAATACTTCTTATGTTCATATTAAGGACTTTAAGAGTATGATTACATATAAATTTATTACAAATCTCGACTTTATCTACGGCATGGCAGGGTATATCAAATGCGTTATCAATGTTATTAAAAAGATCTAAGGGGGCCAGTACTTTAAACAAAGTACTAGTAAATATTTTGATTGGGGGATGAGCAATGTTGCCATGCCGTTGAGGAGGGAGATGAAATTAAATAAGCCAGTAAAAATGTCCTTAAAAATTACTAAGCGTTGTGAAAACTCCAAGTCGTTAATATTAAGAAAAGGGGTTGCAAGTAAGGTCAGCCACACTAATAAATAAATAGCTTCAAGTAGAGGGCCCAGGTGCGGGTCCGGACAGGCCAAAAATGTCGTTCTGCGATACGATCCGCAGAGTAATCCGCAGAGTAAAAGTATCCTAACTGATAGATATGAGAAAAACATAAGAAAAATGTTTAATTTTGTATATTTAAATTTAATATCCCGAATTCCCATTCATCTACGTGGTCTGATAAATTTGATTCATTGTTGATTGGCAGATTATCAGCGCGCGGTGTTTGACAGCCACAGACAATATAACCTAGGTTATATTGTCTATGTTGACAGCTAATCTCTGCACAATGGAGGCTGTATTGGCAATCACTAGCACAATTACTTATCATCTAGCTATTGATTTAGCTGGGTAGGTTATTTAGCTGCAATGATTATTTGTTGAGAGCAGGATTCACGGAGTAATAAGTATACTCTAAGCACAGACAGATTGAAGCAGTGGGAAAGCCTAGCTAAAACTACCCCAGGAGGGTACTTGCGTCCATGCGCAGCAGGATCCTTCCCTGGGCAACAATGCTCAGGCTGCCCTACGTATTCTGTGAAGGGCAAAATTCCGCTTTTGAAGGTCAAAAATCCAAAATACAACGAACATAGCAAGCGACAGTCCCGGGACATTCAAAAGTAGAATAAATGGGTATTTCTTGGATAGGCAAATAACATCGTCGTCTTCATCGTCACTTACCATCAGGTGAGATGGGAGACAAATACCTAATCCAACATTCAGTAAAAAAAAGCCTGTACCCACAATCATCATCTTCCTCAACGCTAGTCAAAAAACTACCACCGAGTACCCGCTAGTAATGTAATGAACGCGATAAAACGTATCAAGTGATTTGATTTAAATCCATCCATCATTATTGTAACATTGTGGTTAAACAAAAACGAAATAATATATTTTTGGTGAGATTTGTTACTGTAAGATGTGAGTCAACTTTTGAGTATTTTCGATTTTCGGTTACATACTATTGACATTACGAAACGATCTCCCTCTTATATTTAAGAGCTAGGCTCTTTCTGGCGTTATTGTGTGCGTTATACGATCTATAAAGTAAAACGTCATCTATTTCAAATAATTTTCGCAAACTACGGCGATGTCCAGCCACATACAATCCCATATACGTCCACTGGACATCGCGTTGCGTCGAAATTCGTTTAGCGTCGAGAACAGAGGGTTGAATAGTACCACGATCACTTTGTCTGAGAACTAACTATATTTAAGTGTATTCCTTATTCAAACATGATTTTAGATACATTTTATTACTTTTATTTTCAAGTTCCACGTCTTAAACGTGCCTGAACATGGGTTCTTCCAGGGTTGCCGCAGGCAACCTATTTTATTCGCAGTCCCGACCCTCAGAACTAACATCGGGCACTAGTTTCATTGAGGTATCTTATGAGATAAATTACCATGAAAAATCGCCCCCTTCAGGGTGGCTGAACTTGGACTTCTTCCAGGGTTGCCGCAGGCAACCTTAGCTGGTTCACCTCTCCATAAGGATATCTTTCACTACGTCGAACTCCCGTTCGAGTATCTGATGAGATAATTTTTGGCCAAAATTGACGTTTTCGACACCTTTTTTTTATGGTTCTTCCAGGTTAGTGAGTGGCAACCCTACCTGGCCCCCACCTCCAAAGCACCTACTTTCACTACATATTAGTCTCATTCAGTTATCTTATGAGGTAGGAAGTCCTGCCACTGGCCGCCGGTCTATTAGTCCTGAAGCTGAAGCCCCAGAGTGCTATTTTTGAAATGACGCTGTTCGTAAACGAGCGATTTTCCGTACAAAAATCGCTCGAAGACGAGTGTCACACTTTTAAGAATAGCGCTCCCGATCTGTTGATATTAATAACGGCATCAGGTAGACGTTTGAAATATTTACAGAATATTTAATTGCATATACATTCAAACATAAAAAAAGAAAAGAAAATAAATAATTTCGTTTTACGTTTGTTGTTTAAGTTTTTTGTATTCGTTTGTTGTTGTAAGAGTTTACAGTATAGTGTCTAATGTTGAGTTCCCAGATTTGATCCCTAGGAAGAGTTGTTCATATCGACCCCGTATCTAAAGACTATGATTTGCTAAAGGTTTTATAGCTTGAATGACGTCAGCAATTCTTCTTAAATCGCTTTTTGATACCGGTAATTGATTAACATCGCCGTAACTATAAAACTTTGAAATATTCTATATATCTACGTTACTTGGTGTACGTAGAAGAACATAGGCTACCTTAAATTAAAGTGACGCGCGCGGAGCCGAGGGCGAAATCTAGTAACAAAATAACATAAGTACTTATGCAAAACTACTTTTATGTAACAGCCATGTGCTTTTTTGATGCTAGGCTACACCTGTGGCCATCATGCCCGCGACTTTGGCCGCGGCAATTTCTGTTATTATGATTTTCCCCCGTTCAAAACATTTTTTACTGATGATTCGCTCCTATTGGTCGCAGCGTGATATTTTAAGCCTTCCTCAATAAATGGACTATCCAACACAAAAATAATTTTCCCATTTGAACCAGTCGTTCCTGAGAATAGCGCGTTCAAACAAACATCTTCAGCTTTATAATATTAGTATAGATTTATTGAGAACACAAATTTCGAAGTTACTTAGGGGCTAGCTCAATCTGTGTGATTAAAAAAAAACAATAGATTATTATTCTAGGAAGTAATTTTCAATTCAAGGGGTGGGGTATTACGCTAATCCCCTAATCACACCAAATTTGCAAGAATCGCGTGAGTTTCCGTGGTAGTGCGTTTCAAACTAACCAACATTGACCGGCACGCGAGCAATACATCACCCTGTTAACTCGCCACCTCGACAGCCGATAGGGTAAAAATTGATGGCCGAAAAGGGGATGTAAAAAATACGAAATGCTAAAGTAAAACCCCGAATCTAAACCAGTCTGATGAAGATATGTTACGTTGTGGTTAAGTTAATATTTATTTTCTAAAGAACACGAGTTAGGAAAACCGAATAAATGCGAGTTGAACTCTGGTGAAGAGAGTTCCGTACAAGGAATTTTTTTTTTATTTTGACCCCAATCGTAACCTCAACGCTTAAATAAGGGTTGTATTTCATTGACAGACGGACAGACAGACGCACGAGTGATCCTATAAGGGTTCCGTTTTGTCTCTCGGGAGTAAGGAACCCTAAAACCTACAGAACATTTAGTAATCTATAAATAATTCCTCTCCGTTTGGTGTAGTGGCAATACTATACAGAATAAGTACTGGTACTGATGTACAGAAGTCGCACTTTGCAAAGGTATTCAAAGAAATATCAACTCAATGTAGTTAGCGATACGGTGTAATTTAGCTCGCGTCAGAACGCAGCACCTTTTAGTTTAGATGCCTACAGCAAGCCAATTATATACTTATACCTTACAAACTATTCATAATTCGTTGAAATCGGTGAACACGTATGACCAAACGAGCGTCGTTCATTTCGGATTTGTTCGGTTTTCACCTACTAAGGGGTCGCGGCGCGTAGGTACCTATGTTTTTGATACCGACACGGGGAGTGAGACAGGCCTGGTTCAGATGAGAAAATATATATATTTTTATCAAGTTGTTATGAAAAATTGTTAGAACTTTCGAACTGATATATCAGAGACTCAAGTTTTAATTCTATTTTAAAATATAGATAAAATAAAATAATACTAATTAACTTATAATACAAATAATAATTAAAACTTTTTTTTTTTTTTAAATTAATACAAATTTATTTAACACACACAGAATTCAAAGAAAATACGGGTTTGAACTTTCATGTATGGAACCCTAAAAACAGCACAATTTTCAATTAAGTCGTTGTCAATTAAAACCAGTGATAAATCGATACGCACGATTCTTACCTTTCAGTTATTTCTTAGTCACAACCGCTTGTTACGTATACCATCTCTACCTTAAAAGGCGCTGGTAATATTTCTCTTCTCCGTTGGAGTTGCTGAAGTGTCGATAGTTTTATGATCGATAGTTTTATCTTAAACCCTATCGTTTGTAAAGAAATACAATTATTACATTACAATTCAATAACTGCAGCATTATGATCTTAATTAATAACAAATCTATCGACAGTATCGATTTTTTGCAAAATTTACTGTTGTATAAAGTACCGACTATGGCAATATTAAAAACAAATACTATCTGTATTGTACTTTAATTAATCTTAAAAGAGCATCGCGATGGCCCAAATGCCTTGAGAATTATTAGCAGTAACTTACGTGAAGCAACCCAAATGGCCTGGTTCGTGCTGGTATGATGAGTTCTTTAGAAGGATTTTATTTTGACCGGTGATTCTGGCAGTCGACACTGATGGGAGTCGTTAAGCTATGTTGAATGCCTTAAAATAGCTTGCTAAATCTAATATTAGCTTTATCCACTTATAAACGAGAATTACAAAAAAACATTGAACTTATGTAAAATGTCGATACTATCGATGGTTTTCCATCTTTCGGCTATCGATAGGACTATCAAGCAACAACACTATTCTTCGTTAATTTACACGTTTTGAGAAGTTATGCATCGGCACTGCCATTTTGAATATTGCTTAATTGCGCGCAGTTGAATTTTAGGTATGAAATTTATTGCCAATTTGAAATGTACAGATAAATAAACAGTAAATAATAGATATTGCATGTCTAGGCTAAATTAATTCCGTCTTGTTTAGGTACTTGATTTTAATCGTTGCTTGACGTTAACTCAAATTCGCAGTGTATCTCTAAAGTTTTTAATAAAAATTAAATTCTAGATCTGGAGGTCGAGCAGTTCTAGGGCTAATTCTTCATGTCATATTACATAATATAGGGCCTTGTGACGTCACAGATAAGAAAAAAAAACTAGAATGAATAAAATACATGAAGTAGAATAAAAACTATGAAATTTTTTCGTAAGTTAAATGTATAACCATAAAATAAATATAGGTATTCAAAAAAACTTGGCTGAGTGAAAATGTGGCTTATCAAATAAGATACACAACATTTTAGAATAATAAACTGACGATAAGTGAATTCATATCATTTTTCCCCAAAAGATGAACGTACGAGAGAGCGAACAAGGGTACTATTTTTGACCAAGTGACTTCTCAAGACGGGCAATGTTTTCATTAAAAAAAATAATTCGTTTTCAAACTGTCGCATGTTCATAATAGCACTAACTATCTATCTTTCCAGTTTCCCCATACAAATGTTATTGCCATAAATCTCAGAAAAGCTGCGAGCTAATTCATCGGATAAATGACCGCAAACTAGCAGCTTGGGATGCTGAATAGCATAATTGAAGACTATATCTGGTTAGTGGCTACTAGAACAGTAAATTACAGTGACACAAACTATTCTGTTACCGTCATGATGGCGCCATCATTATCTATCTGATAAATGTATATTATTGTGGCATCTTTAATTAAAAAAAAAAACAATATTTTGAAGATAGCAAAAATGCCTTCCATTTTGGTCTGAGAGAAAAGAAAAAATGTTGAATGTTTCAGCTGCTTCTCTTCCCGCGGAATCATGTCAATAGGCGACGCGGCTACCAACACATCCCTATTTTGATCGGTTTTCCATCTACACGCCCTTCAAAATGCTAAATATGGCCATAAGGTCTGTCTACCCCGTCATATACCTAGGCTCTGTCTACCCCGCAAGGGCAAAATATATAATACTATGTATGTAGCAAAAATATCTTATAATATTTGAGTACAGGAATGTGTCACATCACATTCAGTTAACATGAGAATAAGTCACTGAGAGACAGTTCTTTCGAGCTCCGAAATATTTTAATAATGAAATATTTATTTCCGACTACTTTTTAATTTTTAAAATCGTCCATATTATTGTTAAGCTATGCATGTATCAAATGATGAACATTTAAACGAATATTTGAAAAGACAATTAATATATAAAATTCGGATTACATATTATCAATTTCACATTACGATAATTCGACTCTTTTGATAGAATGCCTAAAAGGATAAAGATTACCACCCCTAACTATTCCCTAGAACTATCTTTCCTACTAGTTACTCGCCCTATTAACTATCTCAATGTGAGATAGGCTTAATAACACAAATTATGTCTAGAAACGAGATATTCTGGTGTATTTAATAAGGTGTTGGTGCCGGAACCGATGGCCTGTTATTTAGAACTATCAGCATCTAGTTTCGGTACATACGGACGTAAATAGACCTATTATGTAATTTAGTGATTATGTAATTATGAGGGCTGGGAGCAATCTTTTGGAAAATCTTTTTTGCTGGCTAGACGAAGATAGTAACTTGTTTGACGACTTCCAGTACTCATTTAAAGTTTATAGGAACCACACTGGTGGAAAGAGGACCATCAGAGAATACTGGGGAAGTCCAGCCACCTGTTAATGCCTTTGCGTGTCTAGTCAGCTGAAATGTCACCCTATTTATAACATTTTTCCCTATTGTGTCCTACTGTTGGGCAAAGGCTACCTATATATCTGTTAATAAAGATCGCCACAACAGTTTCGTCAATATAATAGCTACATTTAAATCAGTCAAAAATACCACCCCGAATCGTACCCGGTTCAAAGGTACCCATTATGCTTGCCGCGTTTCCTCTTTGGATTGCTAGGGACAGCCTTTGAACCAGGTACCATCCAGAGCGGTGGTCATATCCACGGGACTTTAATCGCCGTCCTATCTCACTAACAAAGTGCTTCGCTTCCAAACACCACGGTCCAGCTGTTTCTACGGCAACCGGAACGAATTCATATTGATTAGACAAAACCGAGTATTTGGTAATTTTTTGTCCAGCTGCCACCTTTGCAGCCGCACCAGGTGATCGCATAGTGTTAGTGAGGTAGGAGGCCGCATACGTGCTGACGCATGTTGCATCCCATAATAGGCAACGTCCCCTCCGCCATGGTATCAATGTCAGTCCGTCCGGTCGTTTTCCGTCTGTGCGTGAGAGTCCAGGGGGTTCCAACTGGCAGGGTATATTTGCCGATATCAGTGCTCTTCGAATAATGTCGTTCAGGGAATGATGACGAGACAAACGACCCGCACATCTAGCACACCCAAGAGCATGGTGTCCATCGGCCTCCACCATCTTCCCACAAATGCAGCGATGAGGTTCACATACGTCGCAACCCAACCTCAAAGCCACGGCCACCCTCATGGAATCATTGTCCAATAATGTTCCCATGTGAGGGGATGGGACAGCGTGTAACCAAGCCCCAGACTCCG
This sequence comes from Elegia similella, assembly GCA_947532085.1. Lineage (NCBI taxonomy): Eukaryota > Metazoa > Arthropoda > Insecta > Lepidoptera > Pyralidae > Elegia > Elegia similella. Next base: position 4,621,830 of record OX383939.1, read on the forward strand.
GCTGATGCGGCTTTTATTCGCGCCAAATGGGCACCATCTGCCTGACTCTCCAGCTCTTCAAAAATGGTTTGAGATCCCTTTTCGTCCCAAAGCCGCTGCATCTCAGGTATTTCAGGTACGGAAGAGTTTGGGCTTCTATCAAACCAGGCCGTCAAAGCCTCACCTACATAGGGCAAAATCAATCCATCACCATTAATAGAGAGTAATTTAGTGATTAGATTGACCACCCCATGCGACGAGGCCAAGAAAGCCGGGAGCGATATTTCTTCCAAGCGACGAATACCAAGACCTCCATACCGCACTGGCAAAGAAGCCTGTTTCCATTGCCCTTCATCAAGTTTGACGTTAAGTATGTCCTCCAAAATTAACTTTACTGCGTTGTCAAACTGTTTACTTTCTTGAGGGCACAGCCAAGATGGACACGACCTAATAATGTAGGTTAACCGGGGAAACGCCAGGGAATTTCGAAGAAGCACCAGAGCGACGTGCGAAGATAAGTTTTTTAATAAATCGTGAGAAGCAACGAAACTTGTCAACTTACCCATAATCGCGGCGGATATCGCCTCCTTAAAAATAGGTACACCTAAAAGATTAAAAGTGGATTCATCCAAGACCTTTACTCCAGGTAACAAAGTCTCGAACCGCGATATAGATGTCTGGGCTTCCTGTCCACACAAAAATAATTCACACTTGTTTGCGTTGATCTCTAACCCAAGCTCTTTGAACATAGATAATAATTAAAACTACTTAAAAAATATCAAGTTTATTTAAACATTCTACTCTTAACAGTCGCGATTGTGTACACCCCTTTAATTTGATAAATTCGTAAACAAATAAAACCCAAGGAGTTATAGAAAATGCACAGTAATTATTGAATTGGAAATGATTTTGCATAATAGGCATATTTAGTTGATAACATCGACAAGCACGCTAGAACTGCATCACGCTCGACTTTTAGCAGTCACTAGCTGTTGCCCGCGACTTCATCCGCGGCAATTTCTGTTATTATCATCATCATCATCATTTCGAGTAGGTGTCACGGTCAATCGACCATGCACACCCTGGTGTCAGAGTTCTTCGGAACCGCCTCTCGGCCTCTGACGTGGTTCCTTTAACGACTACCAGATGGCAGCCGGGACCACCGGCTTAACGTGCCTTCCGAAGCACAGAATCATCTTTATTATCAGACAATCAGGTGATACAAACCTGCAATGTCCTAACCAAATTAATTAGTATTGTTACGAGGTTAGGGTTCAGGATTTGGAGTAAAACACCAAACTCTTCAGAGGGAATTTATTCACTACGGAATCCCAACACTGACTGGTCTTCCAACACGTCGAATATCCAAAACGCAAAGCACTCGTAGTCCTGGTCCGTTGCTGTGGTCGTAGAAATTATCACTTATCAGTCGCACACAAATCACTCGTATTAGTATCGCTTACTAAGAACACTCGCGGTCAACTGATTAACGATCGCCACGTCCGCTCCCTTATATACTGACTTATGGGTATCTAGAAAGTTCCATATACTTCCGGTCCCGACGGCCGATAACTAAAACATTCCAGAATATTCGAGTGTGTGTATGAGCGGGATAGAATACATATGTGTGAGCAGGATGGAAGATGTATGAGCGCGACAGACGATGTTCGGAAAAGTTCTAGACTATTCTGTTCTGGGAGCTTCGCGACACTGCCCCCTTCTTAGAGACGCTCGTCCCGAGCGTCACTGTTGCTGCCATGATAACGTGCTAAGCGGTCCACATGCACCACTTTGAATGCTCCTCTTGGTTGTCGTTGAATGCGATATGTCACATCGTTCATGCGGGTGATCACCTTATATGGCCCTTCCCATCTCGTCTGCAGCTTTGGAGATTTTCCTTTGCGGCGTATTGGGTTGTGAAGCCACACTAAAGCTCCTTCTTCATAGCCACTCGTATTTGCTCTTCGGTCGTATCTAGTTTTCATGTTCTCGCTTGCTTGCAGCCCGTTTTCCCGAACTAGGTCATATACATCTCGCATTCTTTCCCGAAGATCCGAGACATAATCTGTCACAGTGTGAGAAACTTCTGGTGGTCTTCCCGTTAGCAAATCTACCGGTAACCTAAGTTCTCTGCCAAAATTTATAAAAGCTGGGGTCACTCTTGTGCTTTCGTGTTCTAAAGTCCGGTAAGCGAGGAGAAATAGCGGTATGTACTTGTCCCAGTCTCTTTGATGGTTATCAACCAATTTCGCCAAATGCCTCTCCAGCGTCTGGTTAAAGCGTTCCACCATGCATCTGACTGAGGATGATATGGCGTGGTCCTTGTTTTGTGCATTCCTAAAACCTTACAGATTTCTTGAAATAGTTGTGATTCGAAGTTCCGTCCTTGATCGGAGTGGATTTCCAAGGGCACACCGAACCGGCATATCACTTCCTCAACTAATTTGGAGGCTACTGTTGCAGCTTCCTGGTTAGGTATGGCAAATACTTCAGGCCACTTGGTGAAGTAATCCATTACCACCATGAAGTATTTATTTCCCGACTCAGTTATAGGAAATGGTCCTGCCACATCAACTGCAATGCGTTCCCAGGGTGCACCAACGTTGTAGAGCTTGAGGTTACCGCGATTTCTTGTCGATGGCCCTTTCACAGCAGCGCATATGGTACATTTGCGACACCAATCCTCCACGTCTTCTCGACAGTTGAGCCAGTAGAACCTTTCTCGTATCTTTGTTAATGTTCTCTTGACGCCAAGATGTCCGCCGGACACCCCATCGTGGACTTCACGAAGAACGTCTTTTACTTTAGCTCTTGGAACAACTACTTGTAGGTGAAACTCTTTGCCATTTGGTTTTTCCCATTTACGGTAAAGTATTCCGTCCTCCAAGACAAAACTGTCCCATTGAGCCCAGTAAGCTTTGGTGATTGGGCTTGTAGGTGCAACTTCTACCCATTTAGGTTTTTCTGCTCCGCGTTCCTTCCATGCAATAATAAGCCTTATGTCTTCATCATCCTCCTGAGCTTCTCTGAAGATCGCGTCATCCCATGGTCCCGGCGGACTCGCCCTTGTTAATTTCACAGCGATTTCTTTAGACTCCTGTTTGACACAGTGTTTACAATCTTCTGAGCAAGGCCTTCTTGAAAGCGCGTCAGCATTTCCATGTGACTTTCCACTGCGATGTTCAGTAACAAAGTCGAACTCTTGGAGTTGTTCAATCCAACGAGCAACTTGACCTTCCGGGTTTTTAAACTGAAGCAACCACTTCAAAGCAGCATGATCAGTTCTCAGTTTAAACTTTCTGCCGATGAGATACTTGTTGAAATGTTGCAGCGTTTTTACCACAGCTAAGAGTTCTTTCCGTGTAACGCAGTAGTTCCTCTCAGGCCTTGACAAAGATTTACTGAAGTAAGCTATTACAACTTCTGCGTCACCTTGTTTCTGAGATAACACTCCACCAATAGCTGTGTTACTTGCATCTGTGTCAACGATGAATTGACCATCAGTCTGTGGATATCCCAAAATTGGAGTTTTACATAAACTTTCCTTCAATTTTTGGAAGGAATTCTCGCAAGTCTCGTCCCAGAAGAAAGGTCGTTTGTCTTCTGTCAAACGGTGTAAAGGTTTAGCAACCTCTGAGAATCCTTTGACAAATCTCCTGTAGTATGAGCACAGTCCCATGAAGGCTCGCACCTCTGTCTTGTCCTTCGGGGTAGGCCACTTTTGCACTGCTTCAACTTTATCAGGATCGGTTTGTACACCCTCACTGCTAATTACGTGACCGAGGTAGTTTACTTTGTTCCTGAATAGATGACATTTCTTTGAGTTCAGTTTTAAGTTTGCTCCCCGTATCTTCCTTAGGACTTTCTCTAGATTCCGCAAATGATCATCAAAGTCTCTGCCCATGATGATGACATCATCCAAATATACTAAGCAGACATCTCCTACTAATCCAGCTAGTACACACTCCATAAGTCGCTCAAAAGTAGCCGGCGCGTTGCATAATCCGAAGGGCATAACATTGAACTGCCATAAACCTTTGCCAGTTGAGAATGCGGTCTTTTCTTTATCCTCTGGGTGTATTTCTACCTGCCAGTAGCCAGATTTTAGGTCCAAAGTAGAGAACCATCGCATTCCACTTAGAGTATCCAAGGTGTCATCAATTCGGGGCAACGGATAACTGTCCTTCTTAGTGATCTCGTTTAGTCGTCGATAATCTACACAAAACCGTGTACTGCCATCTTTCTTCTTAACTAGAACCACAGGAGAACACCAAGGACTTGCAGATGGTTCTATAACTTTATTTCTCTTCATGCCCTCCAACATTTCTTCAACTTCTTTCTCCTTGGCAATCGGTATTCGTCTTGCTCGCTGACGAATAGGTCTTTCGCTTCCAGTGTCAATCCTGTGCTGAACTAATGAAGTTCTTCCAAGATCTTCTTCTTTCGAAGAGAAGATATCAGCAAAACGCAACAGTGACTTCTTTGCGTCCGAGTATTGCTTAAAAGTCAGATTATCTTTGCTGTCTTTCAGAAGATCAATAATTGTAGAGTTATTCGCGATGTTAGGTGACACTGAGCTCAGCTTTGATTGACACTTTCTCATCCACACAACTTCTTCGCATTTTCCCACAGTATCTCCTTCATTGAGGCTGACCTCATGGAAGTCTAGGTTAACCACTCTTACCACTGCAGTATCGCTTCCACGCACTAAGGTTCTTGCTGTTAGGAGTCCTCTCGCAGTTGGTTTGTGTAATGTGTCCTCAATCAAAACACATCTCTTTGCCTCTGTTTTCTTAGCCGTCGTGGGCAGTCTCACCATTATTTGAGCCTGTGTTCGTCCAGGAATAACAATTTTGTTAAGGCAGGTTACTTTTCCAGTGGAAGCTCCAAGAATGAAGATTTTTTCATTACCACACTTGAAAACACCATTCGTGATATCACACAATTATATTTCTTCATAAAATCTAAGCCCAGTATGCAGTCATCAATGATTTCAGCTACGATGACATTGTGAGTATAGGGTGTCTCTCCCACGTACATCGTAACTGCCATTTCTCCTAGGACAGGTATTGGCTGGCCAGAAGCAGAAAGAAGCCGACAGTTGATGTTCTTGCGTCCCCTTGCCGCTTTCACTAGATGTGGCTTAACTATAGTCCTAGATGCACCTGTGTCTACTGTTATCCTGCAGTTTTTTCCATCCACTGAACCACATATTGCCAGACAATTTTCATTGCTTGCCTGTGAGATGATTATTGCTGGGGCTTCTTCTGAGCCAGCCAGTACCCGCCCCTTAGTCCTGGCTGTTACTCGTTTCCCTGCTTCTTTAAAGGAGAGATCATAAACTGATTGCTTAGGTCTTCCTTAATCTCTTTCTTGATCTCTTCTTTAAGCTGTTCCCTGAGCTCTTCCTTTAACTGTTTCTTTTTGCGGCAATTGAGTTGTAAATGGCCTCTTTCACCACAATTCCAGCACATAGGCCCAGTTCCATTATCCTTCTTTGAAGGGGCCTTAACCGCCTTGACTACCTCGCTTATCTCGTCAATTTCTCTCAATTTATGAACTTGCACATCTTGTCTTACCGCTTCCACTTCAAGGGCGTGTGCAAGGGCATCTTTAAGCGAGGTGTGATGTTGGAGCTTTACTGTAGCCCTTACCTCTGAATTCTTAATTCCATCCACGAAGGCTTGCAGTAGATTTTTCTCCACCATCCTGGGGTCTTCTGAGGGAAACGCTTTCCTTACGAGCCTCTCGTAACGCTAATGCCCACTGTTGTAACCCCTCGCCTGATCGCTGGACTCGGTCGCGAAGCTGGGCTCGGAATACGTGCTCTAAGTGGCGTTCTCCGTACCTTGCTTCAAGAGCCTCCAACAAGTCCTTGAAGTCACTACCTGAGTTAGGTAGTGCTTCTAATACTGTCAAAGCGGAGCCCTTCAGTGCAACGGTGAGGGCTGTCAGGCTCTGTTCATTAGTCCATCCATTTGCTGCGGCAACAGTTTGAAACTGCTGTTTATACGCGGCCCAGGAAGTAGTTCCGTCGTAAGATGGCACTTTCACCTTGGGTCCAGGTGCATAAGCAACAGCGTTGCTCGACGTCACTTTCACGCCTACTGTCTCCAGTCGCAGCACTTTCTTCTCTAGTCCGGAGAAGTTTGTTTCCAGACCTGTCACGCGATTATCCACCAAATCCACATCCTTACGGATCTGGTCCACCACGTTGCTGACTTTGCTGACAGCTGCTAATACCATTCGTTGGTCCTCACTCATATAATGCAGCTTTTCCTGCATACGCTTTTGTTCATCCCTCGAGCACTTTTGTTCATCCCGCATATTTTGTATTTCTCCATTAAGTTCCACATTGATGCGTTGCAGTTTACTCTGGTTCTCATTTATGCACTGCAACATTTGCATCAAGCTACCAAAATCAAAAGATGCTTGAGTGGGAACCTGGAAAGAGGGGCTAGGAAACGTGGCTTGATGATGGGCGGCTGGCATCTGTTGGGCGGCGGCAATCTCTTGGGAGGCCGTAACTTCCTGGGTGGCTGTGACGGCTTCGGTGGTTGCGACATTTTGGGCGGCTGCCCTGTCTTGGGCGGCTGCCATGTCTTGGGCGGCTGCCATGTCTTGGGCGGCTGCCATGTCCTGGGCGGCTGCCATGTCTTGGGCGGCTGCGACCTCTGGGGCTACGGGCGGCAGTTGCTCGGCTGCGATGTTTTGGGCGGCTGGCGCATGTCGAGCGGATGCAACTTGGGCGGCGGCTGCGGTAGCCTCCATTGCACGTTGAGCCCGGGTCAGGACGCCTTCCTTATCTTCTTCGTCCCTCGGCAACACTGGCATTTCCAAATCCCACACTTCTGACACCAAATGTTACGAGGTTAGGGTTCAGGATTTGGAGTAAAACACCAAACTCTTCAGAGGGAATTTATTCACTACGGAATCCCAACACTGACTGGTCTTCCAACACGTCGAATATCCAAAACGCAAAGCACTCGTAGTCCTGGTCCGTTGCTGTGGTCGTAGAAATTATCACTTATCAGTCGCACACAAATCACTCGTATTAGTATCGCTTACTAAGAACACTCGCGGTCAACTGATTAACGATCGCCACGTCCGCTCCCTTATATACTGACTTATGGGTATCTAGAAAGTTCCATATACTTCCGGTCCCGACGGCCGATAACTAAAACATTCCAGAATATTCGAGTGTGTGTATGAGCGGGATAGAATACATATGTGTGAGCAGGATGGAAGATGTATGAGCGCGACAGACGATGTTCGGAAAAGTTCTAGACTATTCTGTTCTGGGAGCTTCGCGACAGTATAGATGAATAATTTTTCCCCGATTTCAAAACATTTTTTATTGATGCTTCGCTCCTATTGGTCGCAGCGCGATGTTTAATAGCCTAAAGCCTTCCTCAATAAATGGACTGTCCAACATCAAAATAATTTTCTAATTTGAACCAGTAGTTCCTGAGATTAGCGTGTTCAAACAAACAAACAAACAAACTCTTCAGCTTTATAATATTAGTATAGAAGTATAGATTTGTGTAATTACCTTGGAGAAGAAAAACACCGGCCAAGTGCGAGTCGGATTCGCGCACGAAGGGTTCCGTGTCGTTAAAAAAACGGCTAAAAAAATCATGTCTGTTGTTTGGAGCCCCCTTAAATATTTATTTTATTCTATTTTTTAGTATTTGTTGTTATAGTGGCAACAGAAATACATCATCTGTGAAAGTTTCAACTGCCTAACTATCACGGTTCATGAGATACAGCCTGGTGACATCAGACAGACGGACAGCGGAGCGTATTAATAGGGTCCCGTTTTCACCCTCTGGGTACTGAACTCTAAAAACGGCAAAGTGCAAGTTGGACTCAAACTAATTAGTTTTTGATTTTGACTTCCAAAATATGAAATACCAATGGAAGGATCTTCGGATTGTAATGATTTAGGAACTAGACAGCTTGAAGGGACCTGAATTTCAAATAAATACCTCCACGAGATTCTGAGAAAAAAGATCATGGCAACCTGATAGTGTGTGGTGATCCTACAGGTTAATTTTTTCACTTTGGATATACGAAATCCTAGAAAAAAGCACTTACGCACCTAAATAAAATAAAGAATAACCTGTAAAATAAATATTTTTTCAATCTTCCCAAGGACGAAAAAACATTTTTATTCGTGTACTTTTACTTGCTGCGTAACGTAATTGAACAGCCGTTTCGCGCGCCGCATCAACGTACTGCGTCTTGCGAGTCTTTGAAGTTGCCGATAGCGCCTTTGGCGAGCGCCGACACTTCTTTTGTCGGCTGCCGGTGACGCATTGTCTAAGCGCGCAAACCATTTGAGCGGATAGACTATAATACCTTTTACTCACTTACGAAAATGAGTGGCGCCTTGTGCGGAGGGACTGCATGCGATCCCAACTCATAATGCGTGCGATTCGTTTTATGCTCATCACATAGATGGCGCCCTAGGCTTATTCAGAAACATGTACATCCACCATATTATAACAATATAAAATAAATAAATAAATAAAATTCATTTATTTCAGGTAACTTTTTGACCCATAAAACAATACAAAATAATAAATTACAGTCGCTCGAAGAAAAAATTAAATACAATTCGATTACATACTGTGTGTATGTACAAAGAATAATTCAATTAAATACACACAACATACAATTAAAAATGTCAATAAATTTCAAAATGTCAAGTTTTATAAATGCCGTTCAAAAGGGCGGCATGGTAGGTGCCTGTCACTGCAGTGTCGCAAGTAGGGACAATCCTGTTTCTCAGCTATCGCCGCCAAGACTATATTGGAGCTGGTTCGCACCCTGCGCATTAGGGACGCGCCGCGTTTGCGCATAGTAGCGTAAAAACAGTATGCGCGTCCGCAAACATCCCTGATGCGCTGCAGAACCGAGGCAGCCCAAGCACCGCCCTGAAGGCGTTATTAAATTGTACTCGAAGAGCGCTGTAGGCTGTAGGCGGTCTGCGAGTATGAGGCCCACAGGCTGCACGTGTATAGCGATGTGCAGTACGCACAATATACAACGTGATTTTGAACCTCCTAGCTTTATTGAAATCTCAGAATCAGAATCCCTAATGAAATATAGAACTGCAAGAAAAAAAGCTGAAAATCGAAAAAAAAATTAGGGTTTCCCATACAAAGTCGCCGATAAGCTGGACGAATTTCTAAGGAAAGTTAATTTTTTTTTTCGGTTTTTACCTCTTTTTCTTGCTATTCTGTATTCCATTAGGGATTCTGATTCCAAGACTTCAATATAGCTAGGGGGTTCAAAATCACGCTGTATATAAATTAGTATTCACGAAAAATGGATGTAAAATAATTGACGTAAAATTTACAAACTTTTGGAAGAAAATTGTTTTTAGATATCATAACATATATCGTTTTTAAATTTCATATGTATCTTTTTCAATTTCTAACAAGGGGGCGATCTTGTGCAAGGGTCGATCTAAATTATACGAATACTTTTGATGTATTTAATTAATTCAGCGCATAGTACTAATGATTTGAAAACACGAAATTTCGTGCAGTACCGTCTTAAGTTGGACCAATCTTTTTGTATGAGGTTGCACTTGACGTTGGAAAGAAAGAAAGAAGAAGAAAGAAGAAAGAAGAAAGAAGAAAGAAGAAAGAAGAAAGAAGAAGAAAGAAGAAAGAAGAAAGAAGAAAGAAGAAAGAAGAAAGAAGAAAGAGAAGAAAGAAGAAAGAAGAAAGAAGAAAGAAGAAAAGAAGAAAGAAGAAAGAAGAAAGAAGAAAGAAGAAAGAAGAAAGAAGAAAGAAGAAAGAAGAAAGAAGAAAGAAGAAAGAAGAAAGAAGAAAGAAGAAAGAAGAAAGAAGAAAGAAGAAAGAAGAAAGAAGAAAGAAGAAAGAGAAAGAAGAAAGGATAAAGGATAAAGGATAAAGGATAAAGGATAAAGGAGAAAGAAGAAAGAAGAAAGAAGAAAGAAGAAAGAAGAAAGAAGAAAGAAGAAAGAAAAATAATTTGGAGCCAAATAACACAAACAATACTACAACATTTTACAAAACACGTCACCATACATTGTTTTTGCTATATACAACCTCGTATGAATTCACTCCAACATAAAAACCATTGACACAAGATACGATTCGTATCTTGTCTCTATTGTTTTTATATTGGAGTGAATCCAATCCAAGAAATAAGTTTTTGTAATAACATTATTGATACTATCAGATATATTTCCAAGAAATCATATTTAAGATTTTCAGTCTAACAAGGTTCACGGATTGGAAACGGGTCCGCAGTAGCTCAATTATTCCTTTTAACTGACCTGTTTAAAAAAAGGAGTCCGTTTCCGTACCCGAGTTTCGTTGACCACAGTTAAAAAATCCAGTTTGCGGTTGTAAAAGGAAAAAACCGGCCAAGTGCGAGTCGGACTCGCGCATTAATATAATAAGTTTGAAATTAATAAAATATTTTTATTATTATGCAACTAAAAATGTATGCTTTTCGGAATTTTTCCTTTATCTTTGTTATAAGACGTTGCTTCGTACTAAACTTCAAAATTCTAAGTTCACGGGAAGTACCCTGTAGGTTTTGATTCCCTTGCGAGTGTCGAAAAATTATTAAAAATATTTTTATTATATGATGTACATACAAACTTAATTCAAAATGTATACTTTTCGCAATTTTTCCTATACCTGTGCTATAAGACGTTGCTTCGTACCAAATTTCAAGATTCTGAGTTCTACCCTGTAGGTTTTGATTTGAACCAAACGGTAAAACAACTAAACAAACTATGCTTCCCGTGGGAATCGAACCCACGACCCCCGGGTCTACAGGCAAACGCCTTAACCACTGGACCACGGAATGTTTGGGTTGTTCTATGTCTACGTTTAGTGAAACGTAAAAGAAATCTCGTTTCACGATACTGTACAGGAAACGCCTAATAATGATTGACTTGGTAATAGGCTTGCTTAGGCACGCAAGCTACATCACGCACGAGTCTCGACGCTTGTTTATAATGGGCAATAATTCTCGCTCTTGAGAGAAAGAAGAAGAAATCTCGGGAATACTCGGCCCAGTTTTTTTTTTTTTTTTTTTTTTTTTTACAAAATTTGAATTAGGCATTTGTCTCCCATCTCACCTGATGGTAAGTGACGATGAAGACGAGGATGTTACATGCCTATCCAAGAGATACCCATTTATTCTACTTTTGAATGTCCCGGGACTGTACTTGTTTGGGAATATAGACGCAGGCAGTTCATTCCACACCTTAGCTACTCGAACCAAAAAGGAACTGTCAAAGCGTTTAGTTCGACTCTTTGGTATTCCAACGATAAAAGGGTGAAATTTCAGTCTGCGCCTCGTAGTCCGATGGAGGAATGGTGAGGGTTCAACTAGCTCAAAGAGCGCTTTCGCACACTCTCCAAAATGGATCCTATAAAATACCGATAGGCAAGCGACTTTACGGCGATGCTCCAGGGATTGCAATTTCCTATTTGAGACCACGTCGTTGTTTATGAGCCTGCGGGCTCTTCGGTCAACAGAGTCCAATGCTTCAAGTTGGTATTTCGCTGAGCCATCCCAAAGGTGACTGCAGTACTCCATGCAAGAGCGAACCTGGGCTGTATAGAGATTGAGCACCCGTTCAGAGCTGAAGTACCGCCGAACCTTTGAGATGATGCCCAACTTCTTGGAAGCAGTTAGTGCCATCGACTCAATCTGTTGGCCGAAGCTTAGTTTGGACGTGACTGTCATGCCTAAAAGCCCAAGGTGGTCAACTAACGGCAAGGAAACACCCTGGAAAGTGGGTGCAAGTGGGAAAGCACTCTTTTTTGCAGAAAAGAGACACGCCTGTGTTTTGGACGGGTTAAACTTAACAAGATTGGCGTCTCCCCAATCGGACACCCTCTGTAATTTCGAGTTAACCCGTTCAATCATAAATTCTCTAAGAGACTGGACTTCTTGTGGACTTGCACTGGCACTAGATGTATAACTCTCTACAACGGTGCTGTCATCATCATAGCCAATAATGCCAGATTTAAGAAGGTCATTAATGTGCAGCAGGAACAAGGTTGCAGAGAGAACAGATCCCTGAGGTACCCCGGCATTAATAGCCATTAGGTCGGAAGAGCAGCCATCCATAACCACTCGAATCGACCGTTCCCTCAGGAAATCGGATATCCAGTTGCAAAGGTCCTCTGGTAAACCATACGCTGGAAGCTTACTGAGGATAGCTTCGTGCCAGACCCGGTCAAAAGCCTTGGATATATCTAGTGAAACAGCAATTGCCTCACCGTGACCCTCCAAGGCTTCGCTCCATAAGTGAGTGGCATATACCAGTAGGTCACCGGTTGAGCGACCCTTGCGAAAACCATATTGGTTGTCACTTAGGAGCTCGTTGGTTTCCAGGTATGCCAGGAGACGATTGTTCAATACACGCTCCATAATCTTGCACAATATGGAGGTGATCGCAACAGGTCGATAATTGGCCGGGTCGGAGCGACTTCCCTTTTTAGGTACTGGTTGTACATTGGCAAGCTTCCAAGATCTTGGGACTTTGCCAGTCTCTAGAGAAAGTCTATAGAGGCGTGTCAGTACAGGGGACAACTCGGGTGCGCAGCGCTTCAGAACCACTGCTGGAATACCATCGGGTCCACTAGCCTTATTCACGTCTAGGTTTAGCATGCATTTAAGTACCTCTTTTTGGTGGATTTGAGCGGCCCGCATCTTGGGGCCGAACGAAGGTAACTGGGGTGGGCTTTTATTGCTACTATCTAGACGCGAATTATCTGCAAATAGATTGGCAAACAAGTCTGCTTTCTCTTTTGCACCATGGGCCAGAGAACCGTCAGGTTTCTGCAATGGTGGCAGCGATGGGCGACAGAAGTTCATCTCCACTGACTTGGCTAGAGACCAGAAGGCTTTACTTCCTGAGGGACAGGAAGCTATCTTGTCTCCAATACGGCCAACGTGGTCGAAACGAGCTCTTCTGAACACCTTTTTGCAGGACTTGGCAGCAGCGTTATACACTCTCTTTCTGTCTTGAAGATCATCAGCTTTGATTCTGCGGGCATCAGCCCAGGACAAATATGCTTCCCGCTTACGCCTTTCAGCTAAGAGGCACTGAGCATTGAACCATGGGCGAGCTTTGTTTTCAAGGGATACGTCAGCAAAAGGAATAAAATACTCCATTGCCTTACATATCACACTCGAGACAGCATCAGCGCAGCATGATGGATCCCTAGAAGAGAAGCAAACCTGCCGCCAAGGATAAGATGCGAAAAAATGTCGCATCTCATCCCAATCTGCCGACTTGTATCGCCATACTCGCCTGGTGCCTTTGGGGCTGGTGTCAGGAAGCGAGTAGTGCGATACAGATTTCACCACACAGTGATCCGATGTCCCGAGCGGTGGTGATACGGACACCGAATGCCTGTCAGGATCGGTTGTCAGCAGAAGGTCCAGGCAATACGCAGTGTGGCCAGCAACGTCAGGAATGCGCGTCGACTCGTTGACAAGTTGGGAGAGACCGTAAGTCAATGCAAACTTATAGGTTTCTCTCCCAGCATGGTCGGTGTCCCGGTACGGGTACAGCCACTCTCCGTGGTGGGCGTTAAAATCCCCCAGAAACACCAACTGCGCAGATGGAAAACGTTGCTGGACCTTATCTGCAGCATCGCTGAGATATTCCATGAGCCGAGTTGTCTCAGAGTCTCCGCTATGCGAACGGTAGACACTGGCGTAAACAATATGATCAAGGCCAGTATCTACATGAACCCACAAAACAGAAAAATGCGGAACTTCCAAGTCATGGAGACGCCGACAACAGATCTCATCCCTGACATACATGCACACGCCCGCGTGGGGGTGGAATTTGGCCTCCAGGACATAGCCTGGGTAATACAGGTATGACAGGTCTGATGGATTACTGATCTGCGTCTCGGTCAGAAATAGCAAGGCCGGCTTGGCAGTCTCGAGGTGGTAATGGACTGCATCAAGATTGGAATGTATCCCCCTAATGTTACAGAAATCGACTAAAAGCTTAGGGGGCTCGGCCGGAGAGCGCTTGCTATGTTGGTTGTAATTTGGATTCTCAACCTTCAAAAGCGGAATTTTGCCCTCCCCAGAATACGTAGGGCAGCCTGAGCATTGTTGCCCAGGGAGGGATTCTCCTGCGCATGAACGCAGGTACCCTCCTGGGGTAATTTTCTCTTTAATTGCCGCTATCATATTGGAGAAGATCTGTAGGGGTATTGGGCTACCGGAACTCTCACTCACCAGGCGAAACACAGCAGCATTTACATGCTCCTATTTGACGCCGGTATTCTGTGAGAGGGTGGTTGCTAGCCGGTTCGAGCCAGCCCGATTTATGAGCTAAAGATGATGCTGTAGCTAAGAGTAAGTAGGCTCTACCACCGGGGAAAAAGTTCTCGCCGTTCTCGAAAATTTCGAACACGGCACAACACTAGTCATAAAACCTAGTATCGTTGAGTTAGTATGCCATAACACAAGTCTCGAACTTACTTCTGGTCTAGCTCAATCTTGTGATTTGTCCGTATATTTATTGTTTAAGTATTTACGTCAAAAAGATACACATCCCTAGCTCATTTTGACAACCACAATGAAACTTTTCTACTCAATTATTCAAAAGCTAACTTTCCAAAGTCAATTACATCTTTTGATCGAAGTTTTAACCCCGAGGGCTTATCAATGTTGAGATGTGGGCCCCAGTCGTTGTCTTGATATTTATTATTTTATTTTGCGAGGAACCCGATAGCCCAGTGGTCGTGACAGATTTAATGTGTAATCATAATGAATGTGTATCCTTTTAATGTTGTTTTTGAGACCCTGAATTCACAACCGCGAAGAAAGTTTTATACTCAAAAGTCAATTACATCTTTTGAAGGAAGTTTAACCCCAAGTGGGGTTATAAAGCTCGGATGTGGGTCGCAGTCTGTCTTGATGCTGATTGAATTTTGCGCTGTCGAGGGCAAGGGGTTGGTTATGGGGCTACGAAACAGGCGGGATAGCCATCTTTACTGGTCTTAGCAAACTACCTAGTTCTTATATCGTTAAAACTAACGTGAAATAAATACATTATACTTTGAAAACGGGTCACTCACGTGCTGTTTTGTCGGGATTGCCGACTATAGTTTCGGACTCGTCAGGAGTCCATTTTCAAGGCGAGTTCGGGATGCGCGACGCCGAAGAATCCCGGGCCGTGACGAGTCCGAAACTATAGTCGGCAATCAAGACAAAACAGCACGTCAGTGACCCGTTTTCAAAATATAATAGCTTGTCCTTTTTAAGAATGGGTAAATTACTTTATTGACTATGCTATAAATCATTATTTGTATATGTTTTTAATCTTCTATGATGATCTGGGAGACAAGAAATAACTTAGAATGCCAGCTGCTTTGCTTCTCTCTCCGTGCAGACCGTGCCGATGGGTAAAAATCTGCCGTAGGCGATGAGGCTAGTAAGTAATCCATCACTATTTTGATTCCGTTTGCCACCTGAAGCCCAGCAACATGCCAAATGTGGCTTTTAGGTCTTAAAGACCTAAACCTTGTCTACCCGCAAGGAAAAAATACGTGATAATATATATGTTTGTTTTTACCCCCAGACTAAAAAGAGGGTGAAATCGTTGCATTTTTTGTTCCGCGATAACCTTCGAAACAAAGGAGTGATCTAACTGGCACCCAACATCTTTCAAAATAGATGTTTTTTTTTAAATATTTATTTGAACCACAGACAAGCTCACAGTACATCGAACAAAAATAATATTTATAACTACTACTTATCACTATGAACTCAGCGATGCTGGTCACAATTTAATGTCACAAAATAATAGGTGTATGTAAGTATCAGTAAAATAATTACCTGCGAAACTCAAAACTCTCTACGATATAAAGGTTACATAGTCACAATTTTTCTCTTGGCCTAGACGCCGCTTAGAAAAAACAACAGACTAGTGACGTCACTTATTTAGCATTTTGTACCCATAATGTAAGAACTTTTGTTTGGCAGCTATGTTCACAAAAGTTCTTATAAATTTTAAAGGCTATCTTATGTTAATTGTTTTTGTGTATGTAAGTGGCCAACAATGTGTTAATAAGCTTTTTTGATTTTTACTTCTTTTAAAACGATCTTTTCCAACCAATCAATGTATCCATATCCAATTAAAGTGCTTTTTTAACTAAATGTTAACATAATCAGCATCATTTTTCAAAATATACTTTTTTTCTTATTATCTTGTCGACTCGGGCAAATTAAATTTGTTTTGACAAGAACTTTGTCACTGACACAGCGTTATCAGTGGCATTGTATAGATCCTCGCGAGTGCAGGTCGTAGGACACGCAGGGCAAGACAACAGGTGTGCCATGGTCTGAGGAGTAGCACCACATGGACAGGAAATATCAGAGTTCTAACCCCACCTATTCATGTTCTCCTTGATTCGGCCTACTTGAGTCTGGTGTCTGTTCAAGGACTTCCATGTCGCCCAAGGTAGATCATGACCAGGGGGGAGATGCTCTGACAGCGGGATGATAGACGCTGTTGGATATCTCTCCTTCCCTATATTAAGCATTGACTTCTAATATACTCTTTAAAGAAATATACTCTTCATGAAAATTCTTTATTTAGGTAAAAATGGAACCCAACAATATATACATAGTTTATATAAGCACGATTCAACATCCTCCGTGGTCCAGTGGTTAAGGCGTTTGCCTGTTGTGGTCGTGGGTTCGATTCCCACCGGAAGCATACTTTGTTTAGTTGTTTCCAGTTTGGTTAGGACATTGCAGGCTTGAATCACCTGATTGTCTGATAATAAAGATAATTCCGTGCTTCGGAAGGCACGTTAGGCCGTTGATCCCGGCTGCCATCTGGTAGTCGTTAAAGGAACCACGTCAGAGGCCGAGAGGCGGTTCCGAAGAACTCTGACACCAGGGTGTGCATGGTTGATTGACCGTGACACCTACTCGAAATGACGATGACGAGTACAATTCAAGTTACTTGGGCATGATGAAAAACAGTTTTATATGTACGCGGTAATCGTCTAGTTAAATAAGTGGTGCCTAATTGTGCTCAGTCGATACCTTTAAGTATTGAAAAAAATATCTTTTTTTTTGCTTTTTTATCTCTTCATTCAGTTCTTTTAGGTTTGTGTTACTTTCCTGGAGAAGCTTAGTGTGCTCCTTTAGCATGAAATGGCATGGTTAATGGCCACACTCTTAGGGGACCATCACATATTGGCTGTCGATTCCAACAGATTAGTCTTCGTAGGGTTTTTATTGGTCTGGGATGGCAAAGAGAAAATCAAGTTACGCAACAATTTTTTTTTTATATTAAATGGGTTTACTCTTGACCATAATCTAAGCCAAAGGCAAAGATATGGTCTAGGATCGAGCGAGCTCACCCAGAAGAAGCCTATTCACTCTAACTTTAAAAAGATTCAGGTTATATGCGCTCGGAAATACAGACGCAGGCAATGAATTCCAATCCTTAGATGTGCGCATAATAAAAAAAGAGGAAAAGCGCTTGGTACGAATGTTAGGAATTTTAACCAATTATTTTAATTTTAACAATATAAAACGATTACGTTAAGCAACCCTGGTTGCAGTCCCTAATGTGATGGGTGACCACAACTGGCATAAAAATATCTCGAGCTCTTATAAACGAAATATATTTATTTATTTGGCGTGACTTTTAACCATTTTAATGCCGTTGCCATCATTTACATGCGTTACAAGTCGATTTTTTTTTAAATATAATTTTTAGGTCAATATTTACCGAGGCCAAAATAAAAAGTCTTCACGTATGTGTTAGAATCTAATTATAAACCGCCTAAATTGAATTAATTGCTGACAAAATATATGCGAAACGCTTTTTGAATTTCAGCTTACAACCCACAGAGACCATTTGTTTACTCTGTGTTAATCAGGTCTACAAAACATTTGGAATCATCATTTTACCCCACGGTTAGTAAGTATATCTTGTTCATTATTGATATCAGATTTTAAAGCTAGGTGTCCGAAAATTTCTGACATAATACAGCGTGATTTTAAACCCCCTAGCTATATTGAAATCTGGGAATCAGAATCCCTAATGGAATACAAAATTGTAAGAAAAAAAGGTAAAAAAGAAAAAATAAATTTAACCTTTCATAGAAATTCGTCCAGCTGATCGGCGACTTTGTATGGGAAACCTAATTTTCATTTTCGTTTTTTACCTTTTTTCTTGCAATTCTGTGTTCCATTAGGGATTCTGATTCCCAGATTCCAATATAGCTAGGGGGTTCAAAATCACATTGTATAGAGGCAGCGTATACAACTGCTATCTTATGATGGCTTCCGTTGCAGCACCGGTTTTATAGGGTTCCGCACCCAAAGGGTAAAAACGGGACCCTATTAATATCGCTCCGCTCTCTGTCCGTTTGGTGACAAACGGACAAACTGTATCTCATGAACCATGATAGTTAAACAGTTGAAAATTTCACAGATGATGTAATTCTGTTGCCTCTATAACAACAAATACAAAATAAAAAAACAGAATAAAATTAATAATTAAGGGGGCTACATAGAGCAAATGTGTTTGCTTGATTTTGCTCGATATTGAAAACGGCAATAGGTAGACACTTGAAATATTCACAGAATATTTAGTTAGATATTTGCTTAAAGTATAAATAATTAAATAAAAGTAACATTAATATTAAAGGGGACCTCCGATACAACAGCGTTTTATAGATAACGGTACGGAACCCGACTCGCGAGTCCGACTCGCACTTGGCCAGTTTTTATTACATACATAATAGTAATTACATAAATAACAGCCTCCGTGGTCCAGTGGTTAAGGCGTTTGCCTGTTGACCCGGGGGTCGTGGGTTTGATTCCCACCGGAAGCATACTTTGTTTAGTTGTTTCCAGTTTGGTTAGGACATTGCAGGCTTGAATCACCTGATTGTCTGATAATAAAGATGATTCCGTGCTTCGGAAGGCACGTTAAGCCGGTGGTCCCGGCTGCCATCTGGTAGTCGTTAAAGGAACCACGTCAGAGGCCGAAAGGCGGTTCCGAAGAACTCTGACACCAGGGTGTGCATGGTCGATTGACCGTGACACCTACTCGAAATGATGATGATGATTACATACATACATATTATCACGTCTTTATCCCTTTCGGGGTAGACAAAAAGTCATAAGACCGAAAGGCCACGTTTAGCGTTTAGGGCGTAAAGGTGGAATCAAAATAGTGGTGGGTTGCTAGCGGCATCGCCTATTGTCATGATTCTTAAGATTTCCGTCCGTTCCATTGACAGGCTTCTACGGTCTGCGCGGGAAGAGAAGCAGCTGGCACATTTTACGTTTTTTCTTTTCTCCCGCATAGAAGATTTTATTTATTTATGAATCACTAGCTTATTACGTTACTTCGTCCGCATACTAATTTATAGCCTCCTTATGACTATGTTGGTCAACACACAAAAAAAAGAAGTCAGGCCATTATTTAGTATTGGACACTCAATTTAATAAAAATCGGCGTTCAAAAGAATATAACAAAAGAATTCCTTAAGAAAGAAAATTAATTTAACAATAAAGACGAAGCGAAAAAAATTGCGTTTTCATAATTATTTCATTCGTAGACTTGGAGATTGTGGCAAAATAATTGAGAGAAATGCGTACTTCATTTTAATTTTAATTACAATGCCAAAACAATGCCCTCAGTTTGTGTTTAGTTCTAACGTTCACTTCGTTTTTATACCTTGCGGTTTTACCACCAATTAGGCTACTAATTGAAGTCTAGCTACTCTATTTAAAAATAATTTCATATATCCAATCAAAAGTGGCTTTGTTCAATTGAGTGCCATTGCAAAAAAGTGCGAGTCGGACTCGCGCATGTAGGGTCCCGTACCGTTATCTATAAAAACGGCAAAAAAAATCATGTCTGTTGTATGGGATATATAAAAATAAAATTAATATTAAAGGGGGCCCTTTAATATTATTATTTTTTTTAAACTGAATATATGACTAAATATTCTGTGAATATTTAAAACGTCTACCTGTTGCCGTTATCAATATCGAACAAAAACAAGCAAATAAATCACATTTGTTGTATGGAAGGCCCCTTAAATATTTATTTTATTCTGTTTTTAGTATTAGTTATTACATCGACTACAGAAATAGATTATCTGTGAAAATTTCAACTGTCTAACTATCAGGGTTCATAAGATACAGCCTGGTGACAGACAGACAGCGTCCCGTTTTTACCCTTTGGGTACGGAACCCTAAAAATATCTTCAAGTTTACTGAAACGTGTTAATATCGAACCCTAGACTTAAGAGACTCTGAGAATGCAGCCGTGAACGCGCTAAGGAAAAGATGCCCTTTTTTGTTCAAAACAATGAAAAATAAACAACATGTTTTAAACAATTATAGCCAACTAGCTTTCGCTCGCGGCTCCGCCCGCGTCAATGACGGGACCTCGGAAATAGTACTTTTCCCGGGATAAAAGGTAGCCTATGTCCTTCTCCGTACTCCAGAGAACTTGTATGCAAAATTTCATGATGATCGGTTCAGTAGTTAGTACGTACGGCGTGAAAGCGTATCAAACAAACAAATAAACAAACTCACTTTCGCATTTATAATATTAGTAAGGATGTAACTCAGCAGGGCGTTTAGTAGGAATCTTTTAACGATAGATACGTCTAACACCGTTAAACATTAAGGCGCTGTGCATTAGAAGAATACCGTAAACGTCTATTTTTTCAACGCGCAGTTAGCCTTGTTTTTAATGGAATACTAGCATGAAAAAAATATGAAGTACAGTTTAAAGATCAAAATAAATAATTACATCAAATGATTTTAAAAAATATTTAATACTTAGCAGAATAAAATAGCAAAAAAGCTATATCCAGAAAAAGTTTCGTCGCGCATTACTTGATATTTTCAGCGACAACTACCAACTTTTTTATGTCTAGCTAGCAAGATGGATACCTAAAAAAATACAATTTTTGGTTATAATTATTCAATTAAAAGTGTAAACGTGGAAATGGCAGACACGGGTTAGAAATGAGACTGATGACAGGCCAACTGGTATCGCCACTTTTTACCTTATTTTATTACGAGTATTTAATATATCGCGCGATGTCCGCTACGAATGGTTATAGGGATACAGCGCCTTAAGAACTTATGGCAGAATCTACAAACTCCTACGAGTGTAGTCCTACGAAACCCTTTTTTTACACAACTGCCAGGAAGGAGTCTTCCTGGCAGTTGTGTAAAAAAAGGGATTAGTAGTAAAAATGTTTACGTTCCCTGGAAAAGCAAATAAGAGCTCACGTTGATAACTGCCCCAAAAGCCAGGTCTGCATAATTGAGACATTGCTTTCAGCGTAGGCTTTATAGCTATGAACTCTTTCTCACTCTTATAGATGAGAGAGGTTTCAACTGTCTAAGTGTCTGTCTGTAAAGGTGTTTGAAGGTCATGATTTCATATCTTTTTATGTCAAAGATAACATTATTTTAAGAACTTAATTTGGTTATCTCCTCAATTTATCGAATTTTCGATTTATAAACTTGAATTTTCAATTTTCTTAATATAAATAAATATATTCCGTATAATAAATAAATATATACGGACAAATCATACAGATTGATCTAGCCCTAAGGTAAGTTCGAGACTTGTGTTATGGGATACAAACTCAACGATACTATATTTTATAACAAATACATATATAGATACACATCCAAGACCCATGCCAATCTGAAAAAGATCATATACCACCTTGACCTGGCCGGGGATCGAACCCGTGCACTCCGCGTCGCAGGCTGGCGTGTTAACCACTGCGCCACGGAGCTGTATATATATTTATTTATATTAAGAAAATTGAAAATTACACAGATCACACAGACTGAGCTAGCCCCAAAGTAAGTTCGAGACTTGTGTTATGGGATATTAACTCAACGATACTATATTTTATAACAAATACACATATATATAAACATCCAAGACCCAGGCGAATCTGAAAAAGATCTTTTCCATCTTGACAGACCTGACCGGGGATCGTACCCGGGGCCCTCGTGTCGCAGGCTGGCGTGTTAACCAATGTGCCACGGAGCTTGCCAAAGAAATTGAAGTAATTTTTACTTTCGTTTTATACATATATACTAACACGTCTTTTGCCTTGCGGGGTAGACAGAGCACAGGTCTTTAAGACCTAAAAGCCACGTTTACAATGTTGTTGGGCGTTAAGTGGAAAACGGAATCAAAATACTGATGGGCTGTTAGCCGCATCGCCTACTTACATGATTCCCTCGATCGGCGTTTACGATCTTTGCAGAAAGAGAAGGAGCTGGTACAGTCACCCACCAAGATATCTGACCCCGCCCTATACCTATATCTAATAATATTGACATGAAAATGTATATTCAAAAAGTCTTAATTAAAATCTCTCCGAATATACATTTCCACGTCGATATTATTTTTAGTTTAAGAGAAAATTCAATATATAGATAGAGGGCGGGGTCAGATATCTCGTTGGCTGACTGTACATCCTACGTTTATTTTTTTCTCTAATATCAGCGTGAAATGGACCAATCAGTGATTTGTGTTTTAATGTAACAACCTTCTATATCCAGTGTTATTGTTAAAATATCAATGTAACCGCATCGATCTAGTGAAATTATAATGCCACTAAAACAAGGCCCGGCCGTTATATCCTAAGAAAAATAACGTATTGACAAAAAACCGTGTTATTTTAATGTCACTAGTAAGTTTATAATACTACGGCTTTTATAATATCCCTGCGATATACAACGTTATTTTGAATCCTCTAGCTATATTGAAATCTGGGAATCAGAATCCCTAATGGAACACAAAATTGCAAGAAAAAAAGAAAATTAGGTTTCCCATACAAAGTCTTCAGTAGTTCGATCAGCTGGACGAATTTCTATGAAAGGTTAAATTTATTTTTTCGTTATTTATCCTTTTTTCTTACAATTCTGTACTCTATTAGGGATTGTGATGCTCAGATTTCAATATAGCTAGGGTGTTCAAAATCACGCTGTATATACCTAATGCTACCCAACTGTATTCTGAGTGAGCAGACAGCAGACATCATATTTACATGTTTTGTTTTCCATGTTGCTGCAACAGCGAGCGATCGTTAACCACTCTCTGGCGTAATCTGTTGCAAAGCTATTATTCTGAACAAAAGGGAAACAAAAAAGACAATAAAACCTTTTCAGAAAAGCTAGCGTGTGGACTAATTATTTTTATGCTCTGCAGCGCGCAAGTATTTTTTTTAAAGTTTACAGCGAAATGTAGTTATAATTTTGTTATGTTCATGTTTTCTATTGATAAATCTCTTTTTATTAAACGTTTGTATAACAAAAAGAGATGCAGCTTTAACCCCAGAGGAAAAGTTGTTCATATCGACAGACTGAATCAGCCCTTCAAGGATTCAACTTTTTGAAGTGAAAACTTTAACGGCGTTGTGCACTTTTTGGGATGGGTAAAAAGTGTTAAACTCGCGTCAGGTCAGCACATGTTTCTTTAATCCATATCCTTATATTATAAATGCGAAAGTGAGATTGATTGTTACGCTTTTACGCCGTAACTACTGAACCAATCATCATAAAATTTTGCATACAAGTTATCTGGAGTACGGAGAAGGACATAGGCTACCTTTTTCCACTATTCCCGAGGAATCGACATTGATGCGGGCGGAGCCGCGTGCGAAAGCTAGTTATATATAAATTTAAAAGATTTGACAGTGTGTACATGTATGGCATTGGTATCCGTGGCAGACAGATACAAGTCGCTACCACTAGTTTTATTTATTTATAACGAGCGAGTCTATTTTCCATATTACGTAGGCAGCTTTATCGTGGCTTGTCCCATCACATTGTGTATTCAGTCACGCTACAGGAAGCGCCGACGTGGCGCGGATAGTTCCTGCGAAGAAATAAACCTGTCTTATTCTATTCTATTTAGCCTTTTTATCCTGTGCCTGTATCTTGTGCTTAGGAAATACAAGCTAAACAAAGCTTACAAACATATCTGAGACCTCTCCAACCCGTTTGACCAGTGTAGGCCAACTCCTCTGGCTGCTCTGGCCAAGTATGGCTCTAGTAGTAGTTCAACTGCCTCCGTGGTCCAGTGGTTAAGGCGTTTACGCCTGTAGACCCGGAGGTCGTGGGTTCGATACACATTTAATAAAACTAATTATGTTCGGACGCGCGTGTCAGTTTTTGCATAAGCCGCGCCCCCAATTTGACGTCATTACTTATAAGATTAAACGAACTTACCTAAGTGAAGTTCTATCTTAATTATACGAAGCTGCTCGTCCGAGATAAATACATATAACGTGTAGTACGTCTCACGTACTGTGCCAATTCACTCGTCTTTTATAGCTGAAACAAAAAAACAAAAGACCACAGACGTCTGTCGTTTGACTCGTACCTGTCAACTTGTCATATCGTTGGAAGTTATGTTTGTATAGTAGTAATAAATGGACCTGAAGTGGTATATCCCAATACTTCATGTCCATACATAAACAACCCTATGACTGGGTTAATACCTCAGTATTGATGGGAGGGATATGGGTGTATTTATCTCGGACGAGCAGCTTCGTATAATTAAGATAGAACTTCACTTAGGTAAGTTCGTTTAATCTTATAATTATACTAGCTGCTCGTCTTTCGATAAATACATATAACGTGTAGATGTTTAAAGTTAGGGTTGTGAATGAAAAGTAATGGAAATCATTGAATAATATGTTATATCACAATAATAACAAAAAACTTTATTGAAAATATTTACTTAGTAGATTTAGTTAATAAATCAAAACGTGGTTTGCAGTAATTACTGGAATGTTTTATAACTTATTCAGCACTTGCACCCCTAAGTATATAAATAAAAAATTCAATCACCAAGTATGGTGTCATATACATATCACTTCACTAAAGTAAGTAATGTTTTGGGTAATAACTAGGTCTGTTAAGTTATAATAATATAATGTGCTGCAACAGTTTTACTGTGGTATGCTGAAACCCGCTATAATAGCTTTTTATATGTTAAAATCAACCTTTGAAATTGTTGCTCAAGGGTTCAGTTACTTGTATGTATTTGAGCATTTTATACTATGTAAATTTACGCATTGTTATAATATTTTTCAGATGAAACAATGGGTGAGGTTTATTAATACATTAAAAAAAATATATAATTTCAAGTTAATAAGGAGATTATTTTTTCCCTCGGACCCATAACTAATGCCAGAATAATGACTTTCCTTGTAAGTAATTGTAACAAGATGTTTGTTGTGAGTTGTGGGGCTAAATAATCCACAACCACTGCGAGGCCGAAGGCTTAGAACTCTTTTATAAACCTTTTTATTCTATCATCCCCTCCTACTGGTCCTATGATCGTAGGTCCTATGATCAAAGGTAAGTCAGATCTTATTAAAATAAGTGATCTATGTGACATGACCTTCTTAAAATCTCTCACGAGAGGTGTAGATGCTTTAAATAAATCCATTTTAAACCTTTTACAGAAATTCTACAAAGGTTTTAAAGCAGTATTATATTGTTTGGTCGAGTTAGCTGACAGTAAATGTAATAAGGCTGGTGTTGCTTAGTCTGAAGTTGCTTCTGTGTATGCTATCCTGATAGCATCCCTGCGGTCATGGTAAGTTGTTGATAGAACGGCTGAATCTCGATAAAAGGTGATGATAGTGAATTAGGACTCGGTTCAAATATAATTAGGTCTCCCATTAACAGGGACATCAAAAGAAGTAATGCTTGAGATGGCCAGTACGGAAAAACTAAAATATCAGCAGCTTTATCTGAAGAAGCAGAACATTTTGTCGCATTAATAGCTATGTAAGCTATGTGTATATAAGGGTAAGGGGACACTTAACATTAACATTTGTAATTTATTCTGGAAACAACCAAGTCCATATCAGGATAGCCAAAGTTGGATACAAACCGAGAGAAAGCCATGTGACAGTTCCCATTCTATGTTGACTTGTCTAGATTCCATATATGCTTGGACATTATTTTTGATATTAATGTAGAGCACATATCCAAATATTGCTATCTTCACACCATTCTCAATTTATCTTGTAATACTAGAAATTGAGTGCCTCCCGTTTTATTGATATACACTACTGCTATCATGTTTTCTTCTCTAAACAATACTTCACAATCCTGTAAGTGTTGAGCGAAATAGTAAAGTCCAATGAATGCAGCTTTGAGTTGCAAATAATTAATTTGGTATTGAGATTCAGAATACGACCACAACCCGGGTGTTCTTTGTTGACCACTAACAGCTCTCCAACCTGTGTGTGATGCATCAGTGTAAATTTTTACCACTGGACTTTAATAATGCCAAATATTTACATTTCTTGAGTAATTTAGTATAGGCTCTGTCTACCCCGCAAGGGAAAAAGGCGTGATACTATGTTTGTATGTATTTAGTGTATACCCAGATAAAAAGGAATATCAGGGCGTTTTTCACAAAGTGATTCTGTCAGTTAACTAATTTTCTATTATACTGCTGTACTTTTTCTAATTAAGTTTATTCATTTTATCAAACAGTAATAGTTGTTTCTGTTTTAGTTCATCAACAAAAAGACAGGTTTCTAAAATTTAAAATACATAATCCTTGATATTTACAAGTTTTGTCTTAATGAAAACACTCTTTTAATATAATCTTTCTTTTGTGAATTTAACATTTTCCTGACATTTCCCTCTTGTTTTTGTAAACATCAAGTTATGCTCTAAATAACATGATAATTAAACATTATTCCCTCTTAAGTAAGTACACACTGGTTTGAGTCTCATTGTGAAAATAAATGGGGCTGTACAAAGTCCCTCTGGGCTGCAATAATTTGAAATAATTTTCCTCGATAAGTATTTCTTTAAGTTTTCTGTTCCTGGTACTGACAAGCAAGCCTCGTTCAAATCAATTGTGGCCATGTAACAATTTTGCACATCTATTTACATGTAATGATTATCCAATCCTGTGGTTTTCCCAGGCGTTCACCCATCCAAGTACTGACCACGCCCAACATTGCTTAACTTCGGTAATCGAACGAGAACACGAGAACCATTGTTTTCAACATGGTATGGACGTTGGCTCTGATTAAAAGTGTACTGTTTCAATAAATTTATTATGATGATCTTAGATTTCAGATTAATCTATAGCTGTCATTACTTTTGGGAGCTAAGAATGTGGGTGAAGGGTCAGAGGAACACATAGGTCCCGATTTTTTATTTCTACACTAACCAACCTTTCTTTTCTGACCAGCGTAGTAACTGGGTTTGAACCACTGGAGGTGAGATTTTTAATAGCCTTGAACCCAGTTTTGGGATTACAGGGTTCTGGGTGATTGTCTTTCAATCATTAAGACAAAATTGTATTCTACCTGCGTGTATCTTAGTATCAGCTAGCAACGGTGTCTCAGTTGGAGTCTGTGACTCTGGTGTTTCCCGTAGCGATGGCTGCTGCTCTGTTTTCTCTTAGTCACTGGATGGTGTTCACCGCGATCTCGGTTTGGTCAACTTCGGTTTTACTTCTCTTATATGGGAGTTTGTCCCAGACAATGCTAAGAATCTTCGTGATGTTGAGACCTGATGGAAATTTTCAGTTGCCAGTTTAGCTGTATTGCTTATTTCTTCAGTTATTCTTTTATTGTTGTTTTAAGAGGCTTGTTGGTGATCTACTGATGCAGTTCAGGAGTTTTTCTGTTATGTTTTGGTTCTTTGCATTGTCAGGTCCGACATAGCTGCCTTGATCTCGGGATTCATCATTGGTGCTATACCTTTGGAGAAGTTTTGTGGAGTTGGATATTTTTAGATACCTAATTAGATCTTTGGCCTCCATGCCTTAACCCTCAGTCATGATTTTCGTCCAACAGTTTGCTAAACTGTTACCTCCTCTTCTTACTGTCCTAGGGCTTCTAGGAAGACTTCAGGTATGATGTCATCATCTTCAATGTTTTTATCATTGTATCGGAATGTACGACTCGACCTAGTCTATCCGCAGTGTGATAGCGCTGTTTAGGGAGTCTTGCTACTCAGTCAGGGGGAGATTGAGTTGCATGAAAGGTAAATTTTGTCTATCCGCTAAGTGATAGCTCTAAAAATTTACAAAACAAATAAATTCATTACTATTGTATTGCCAAACTATGTCTATCCGCTTAGTGATAGTTATTCAATATTCAGTTTTGAAAAAAAAAATATCATCTATCCGTCCTGTTGAGGTGATGTGTGTCTCGACCTAGTCTATCCGCAGTGTGATAGCGCTGTTTAGGGAGTCTTGCTACTCAGTCAGGGGGAGATTGAGTTGCATAAAAGGTAAATTTTGTCTATCCGCTAAGTGATAGCTCTAAAAATTTACAAAACAAATAAATTCATTACTATTGTATTGCCAAACTATGTCTATCCGCTTAGTGATAGTTATTCAATATTCAGTTTTGAAAAAAAAATATCATCTATCCGTCCTGTTGAGGTGATGTGTGTCTCAACCTAGTCTATCCGCAGTGTGATAGCGCTGATAAGGGAGTCTTGATACTCAGTCATGGAAGGAATTATTAGGCTTATCAGGATGGGTTGCATAAAAAGTAAATTTTGTCTACCCACTGAGTGATAGCGCAGAAAAATTTACAAAAACAAAACAATTGCTATTTGTATTGGCAAACTATGTCTATCCACTTAGTGATAGCTCTTCAATATTCCGTTTTGAAAAGGAGTTTCATAAATCCATCCTGTGATGGTGATGTGTGACTCAACCTAGTATATCCGCAGTGTGATAGCGCTGATTAGGGAGTCTTGGTACTCAGATCATGGGAGGAATTTTAATATTAATCAGGATGTTTTGCATATGAAGTTCCTAAGTTTTGTTTATCTACTGAGTAATAGCACTAAAAATATTACAAAACAATTAAATCAATTGCTATTGTATAGGTAATCTATGACTATTTGCTTAGAGATAGCGCTTCAATATTCAGTTGTAAAAAGAAGTTTGATCTATCTGCCAAATGATAGTACTAACTTTGGCTGATTACCCCATTGTGAGTACCCAACCGTTTAAAGTTGATAAAATTTTGTAGATCATATACCTTTATTCTTAATCTGCAGTCTCATTCTCCGTAGTCACCATTGACTGCGCAGATGATGGTGATTTTTGTGAGTTCCTCGAGTTCTCTTTTGACTTTTCCTTTAAATGTATTCTTCATATTTTTCGGTAATCTTCTTTTTTCTCTATGCACGCTAGTTTAACTCCTATCGTATAATCATGTACTCGTTACGCATCTTGAAGTTGTCGTTCCTTGTAATTCAAAATCGTTTCGTTTTGACATTTTTGGCGCGAAATACCTAACGGCCCGTTGTATAGGTTATGAAGTTATTTATCATTGCTTGTACAAACTTTTTCAATCATAAATCATAAAGACCAGTAAGAACATAATCATAACGTATCTTACCTTACGTTTGATGACCTTCTGTAGTGGACAAACTAACCAAACAAACTTACTTGAAAAAAGTAAGAACACAAGCCGGTCTTCATACATAGGTATTTACTTCCTTCTGACTTAATTATTATGCACTTGCGTTTGCGTATGTACCTAAAAAGCTCACAATTATTCAAAACAACCATTTTTAATTAGAATTATCAAAAATAAATAATTTTTTAACGACGGTAATAGTGAATGACACAAGCACTCGAAACATAATGGACAAGTTGACAGGTACGAGTCAAACGACAGACGTCTGTGGTCTTTTGTTTTTTTGTTTCAGCTATAAAAGACGAGTGAATTGGCACAGTACGTGAGACGTACTACACGTTATATGTATTTATCGAAAGACGAGCAGCTAGTATAATTGCGAAATAGTAATGTGACATGTACAGAACTTGCGCGTAATATCGATAAACAATTTTTACAGTTAAAAACCGAAGAATAAAGCATGTGTTCATGTCGGGACGTGCGCGCTGACTGATGAATGTTAAACGAATCTTGCACGATCGTGCAAGATTGAGACACGCGTGTACCGCCCACTTGGCCGTTCTATCTTGATTTATTTAAGTGGTTTTGCCGCTTGGAAGTGGTCGCCGCGCGTAGGCATGTTTTCGATATCGACACGGGGACTGAGACAGGCCTGACAGTGCTGCCATCTGGTGGTAATCGTCTGAAAACCCTCATTCCTAACGTTCTATACCATTCGAGATTTCATTCTAAGGAAATCCCGACAAAAAAAAGGTACATTTGCACGTCCCGACTAATATAATTCGAACCGCAAATACGACCGTCTTGTCAGCCATTTCGTAGAACCTTTCAGCTTAGAGCATTTGCACATTGGCTCTTTAGCCGAGTTCCAAAAAGGTTAAGTTCGTAAGTTTACCTTTAATGTACTATACTCTAACCTTGGACTAAAATAATACACCTGGTTTGTACTAATGTTTGTTTTCATAGGTGTGAGGTTATGCCACATTAAGGGATCATTTACACTCGGTACCCATGTGTATTAAAAGAAGGAAAAAACACTTACTATATAGATGATTAAAAGTCAAACATGAATTTGACATTAGTAATTTAAGTTAAGGCGCTGTATGCCTTAACCGTTTGTAGCGGTTGATCCTGGCGATATCGCTTGGCCTGTCACTAGTCTCATTTCAAACTCGTGTCTGCCATTTCCGTGTTAATTTTCACTTTTAATTTAATAGCTCAATAATTATAACCAAATTTTGTATTTTTAAGGTATATGGATACCTAGCTCATTTCGTTATACATTTTATAGACGTAATAAAATTGGTAGTTGTCGCTGAAAACATCAAGTAATTCGCGACGAAACTTTTTCTGGATTAGCTTTTTTGTTATTTTATTTTGCTAGGTTTTAAATAGCTTTTTGAAAATATTTTGATGTAACCATTTATTTTGATCTTTGAACTGTACTTAATATTTTTCATGCTGGTATTCCACGAAAAATAAGGCTAACTGCGTGACGAAAAAATAGACGTTTTACGGTATCCTTCTGATGCACAGCGCCTTAAATCACTTCAAACGGTTTTATCACGTTTATTTTACGAATAAGTATTACTTATTCGTAGCGTTTATTACATTATTTTTGCTGCATACATGAAAACGGTAATGTTTTCGAAACGCTACGTGAAAAATAATGTAATAAACGCGATAAAACCGCATTAAGAGATTTAAGTTAATGTGTACTTGACAATGCATAGATAATGTTTTCTGTAATTGCACTCCTGTTGACAAAGTTATTATTAAAAACCTTATCTCTGATCACTTTGGTCAGTTCGTACAATTCGCAAACCACGTCGAAGTAGATTCACAACAGATCACCTTTAGATCTATTACAAAAGACAAAATCAAAGTTTTTAAAGATAATTTATCAAAAAACATGCCCCTTATTGAGGAAACTAGGGATGATCCAGATATACTGTATAACAAAATGTTTAATGTTATCGAATCGGAATTTAACGATCAACTACGGATGCGGGTGTTGCGCTTTTAAAACATATATATTATGCTTGGGAGAGAAAACAAAATGCTATTGGTGTTTTTTGTGATCTCTCCAAAGCATTTGATTGTGTAGACCACGATACCCTGCTGTCCAAATTGGAACACTATAGGATTAAAGGTAAATCTATTGCATTAATCAAATCTTATTTGAGTAGCCGAATTCAAAAAGTTAGCGTTGATAGGGTTCAATCCGCGGGATCATCTGTTAAGATGGGCGTGCCCCAGGGCTCTATACTAGGCCCCTTGTTGTTTCTAATATATATTAATGATCTGCCATACTATGTTAACACATGTAAAGCTGTACTATTTGCCGATGATACTTCTCTTATTTTCCCTGTTGATAGGACAACAGACAATTTTGACGAGGTCAATAGTACATTAGCTCAAGTGTTAGAGTGGTTTACAGCAAACAATTTGCTGTTGAACGCTAAAAAGACGAAGTGTATTAAATTTTGTTTACCGAACGTTACAAAAGTACCAATACGCATAGTGGTCGAAAACGAAACGTTAGACTTGGTAGATAAAACAGTATTTCTTGGGATGACAGTTGACTCGGGACTTCAATGGGGTGCCCATATCACATCCTTAGCGGGTAAACTTAGTTCTGCTGCTTAAGCTGTTAGAAGATTAAGACAGTTGACTGACGTTGATACTGCGGGTTTGGTATACTTCAGCTACTTTCATAGTGTCATGTCGTATGGGATATTACTATGGGGTAACGCAGCAGAAGTTAATACCATATTCGTCCTTCAAAAACGCGCTATAAGATCTATATATTAACTAGGTGCTAGAGAATCTCTCAGAGAATTGTTTAAAAATATAAATATTTTGACATTCCCCGCGCAATACATATTTGCAAATATTATGTTTGTTCGTAATAATCTTCATCTTTACGCGAAAAATAGTGATATCCACAACAGGCATACGAGAAATAAAAATAAATTAGCGACACCAACTTTGCGATTACAGAAAACAATGAATTCATTTTTGGGACTTAGTATACGCTTCTATAATAGAATTCCTGAAGAAATATTGGCTCTGTCATTAGGTAAGTTTAAGACTGCTGTTAAAAATCAATTACTTAAAAATGCCTACTATTGTATTAATGACTATTTAACAGATAAAACTCCATGGAAGTAATACATTCAATAAATTGTTAATCAATATACATCAGTGATTACTTAATGTAAAACAATTTGTTATAAATATGTGAAAGCGTAGCCGTAGGGACCAATACTGGACTGAGTTTCTTTCGGCGTATTCTTCTCAGCAGTGGTCGTTTCGAAACGCTAGTAGCTTATCGATTTTGCAAATATTAAAAATAATAATATGACGTTCAGAAAGATATACATGATATCCAAATTTGAATAAAATTCTATTTCATTTCATTTAATTTCAATTGCGAAATTATTAGGTATAATTGTCACACCTTGGTGTTGCGGTTGTCCATGGGAAGGGCAGCGGTGATCACTTACCATCCGGCGACCCACTTGCTTGTTTGTAGTCCAATCCTATGTCATAAAAAAATGTTACTTTTTTATTACAAGTGTGTAAGGGTCTTTGTGTCCGGCCGAATACCTGAGCATGATCCCAAATCTCTTCGAATTGAAGGTACTCTATATTTTAACTTTGAGCACCCTTTCCTCTGGATCCTTGTTTTATTGGAATCACATCAATGTGAGTGGATAAGTATCGAAGGTTAGCTTTTAGCTGTTACTATTTGAGAAGAGCTTTTATTTAGTTTCACCTGTCCCGATGTTTGTTTATTTATTTATTTAACTTCATTACAAAATGTAAAAGGCGGACTTAAATCCAGAGGCTTAATCTACCAGTCAACCAAAAGGTGGTGCCAAAAAAGGAGAATCTTGGAAGTTGGTGCAAGAAAGTATATTTAAAACAAAACTTAATTATAGTGTACCCTAATAATATTTGTAAATAAATAAATATAGACGGACAAATCACACAGATTGAGTTAGCCCCAAAGTAAGTTCGAGACTTGTGTTATGGGATACTATTTTTATGACAAATACATATATAGATAAACATCCAAGACCCAGGCCAATCTGAAAAAGATCATTTTCCATCTTGACCGCTGCGCCACGGAGCTAGCCTAGTTATAAACATACATATCAAGACTACATACATATTAAAGTATAATATATAGTACATATACTAAATTTATATAATTTATCTGATACATCTTGAACAAAAATGAGCGCGTACTGCACTCTTAAAAGCTTGTCGAGTTTGTCTGTAATCAAATCTTGTAAGTTAAATTTGATCCACTTCCCGGTTACCGATTGAACTGATTTTGAGCATGCATGGGATGACGATACAATATGGAATCGTTGTGCTGGTCTGATGATGGACTCGGACGGTGGCCATAGGAACTCTTAAACTAAACAAGGTACACCAATTGTGTTTGGGCTCATTTGATTTGTTTTGGAAAGCACTTCACAGTGTGGATTCGTTTATAATAAAAGCTTCTCTTGCTAATGATGGAGCTAAGAAGTTGTCCTATCCCCGTTAGATTTTTTCGTAAATTGAAAAGAAGTTTTACAGGGTGAAAGTCAGGGGTGTCATCCTTATCTACCTATTCGGTGGTTGCAAGTATGTCATCGGGTAACCAATGTATACTCAGTCCACATACCTAATTTCTAAGGTTTTCAAAAATTGTGAGTTGTCGTCCTAGGAGAAATTGCGCTGGGCAGTTTGTTGCCGCTTCTTCTGCACTCCGCTTTGGAAGCGGCATTAAGAGCCCGCCATATGCCAGGTGGCGTGTCGGTACAAACGCGGATGGTCTAAACGCGTTGGCTACTTTGGATATTTTCGTTTTTTAGGAATATTCAAGGGTTATTCGAAAAAGAAAAACATATGATGGCTGCCTTATCTGTAATGCAATAATAATCAAAAGTTTCAAGGTTAATTTTAATGTATTTGGTGAATAATGCTATATTAATGCTATATACCGAGTAAATTAGACGTGATTTGGAGGCAACTTTGCAATTTTTTTCTATCGAGAAAATTTAACGCAATCGTGTTTTTGAGTCACATAGTTACCAGAGTTAGTCCTGAACTTTGCTGCATTTTTATTTCAACTTGAGTATTTAATTATAATTGATATAACAGTCAATCATGCAAAGCAGTGTGAGGTAGTACGGGCCCTTAAACTTAGCCATAAGTAAATTTTTGACGTTAACAATTGTTGAGAAGTGACATATGAAAATAATAAGTGTTCAAAGAAACCTATATTGAATAAACGTTTTGAATTTGAATTTGGTATGCGTCCCCGGCTTTTCGAGCTGCTATTTGCTTTTCCCTCAATCATCCAAATTAATAGTATCCTAATACCTTCATTGTTGATAGGCAGCAGCATTGGAAGCACAATAAGTCGAAGAAACTACGCTCGCCAATCCCCCTGACAAGCGTGGTGAGTATAACAATATCCTCTCATGGAAAGGACACCGCTGACCAGCCGGCCTATTTGCTAACTCAGTGTACAACGTTTTGATAGTAATTTCAAAATACATTGCGGCTTTCGTATGATTGACTATTTTTATCTAAGATACAAAAACGTAATGTATGACTGAAGTGACTATCAAAACGTTGTACACTGAGTTAGCAAATAGACCGGCTGGCCTGCCCTACCTTTTTTTTTTTCAAAAATTCAAATTCAAAACGTTTATTCAGAAAATAGGCCTTTGCAGGCACTTTTTCACGTCAAATCACATTTTAAAGGATCTAATTTAGTCATATTTATATTATTACTTAATGTGCAAAAGCTACAGACTACTAGCGTTTCGGAACCGACCACTGCAGAGAAGAAACGCCAAAAGAAACTCTTTTCAACAGTATTGGTCGCCTACTCGCCTGAAGGGCTTTTTTATTTTATCATCTATCTTTATCATTTATCATCTAATTTCTTCATATATCATTTTTTTTTCATTTTATGATTACAATTTTTATTATATAGGTACATTATTATTTTTTGGAACATATTATGTTAGCGATCGAGTGTGCAATGATAATATTTTACACTTTACACAGTAGTCTCAACACGGAACGAGTCTTTACAATAGCAAATAAAGACTATTCATAAATTTAATGTCACAGTTCGAATTGACGTCAATAAAGAGTTCACGTACCTCTCTGTCTGTCGTAGGCGTTGATGCATTCGCTGGTCTGGAACTGGCTGATGAGCGCAGTCTTGCCCACGCCTGGCGCGCCAACCATGGCCACGCGGTGGCAGGCCACTGGTCTGCGCTCTTGCGGCTCGGGGGCAGACTGCGCTGGCGAGGACGGTGCTAAGCTGCCTGAGCGGGATCTCCGACGCCGGAACGAGTCTCCGCGGTTGACTATGCCTGTAAAATAAATGAGACGTGGTGAATTATAGCATTTTTTTTTATTATTATTAGTAGTTAGGGCAAACATGACACCCATATCGAATTTCAATGAAAATTGCGGTGTCAGCCATCTTTAATCTTAAAATTGATCGTCATATTATGGAAATATATATTTTTTTTGTTTTTCGTGTGTGTAATTGGCCAACACTAACGTTATTTCTGAAGCACCTGACATAGCTTAACAACTGCCACCAATGATGACTGGGACCAACGATTTCACAGACGTCCCGTTTTGACCCTTTGGGTACGGGACCCTAATGAAATACACATCCTAACTTCCTAATCCTAATCCTAACTAATATTATAAATGCGAAAGTGAGTTTGTTTGTTATGCTTTCACGTTGTAACTACTAAACCGATCATCATGAAATTTTGCATACACGTTATCTGAGGTACGGAGAAGGACATAGGGTACATTTTATCCCGGGAAACAGTATTGTTCCCGAGGGATCGACATTGACGCGGGCGGAGCCGCGGGCGAAAGCTAGTAATGTTTATTCGTAAATATACATTCACTCTAACAGTAAACTCAGTCTCCACGCACTATAAACTCGGCCGCAGCATCAAAATAAATCTCAAGACGCACGTGTTGCACATTGACGTCACGTCAGCCCGTAATAACTTCGACGTCATAGCTTGCACAACGGCGTCGGATCCGTGATGTTTCGGAGGAATTTCAGGAGAGCATAAATTTTTACGACTACGTATCTTGTTCTTGGCTTGGCGCTTGTACTTCGGAGATATTTCAATATGACACATTATATACAATCTATTTTATGATAAAATTGAAACGGCCGCGTTTGTTGTCTTTTTAGGGTTTCATAGTGAAACAGGAATCCTTATAGTTTTGCCATGTCAGTCTGTCTTTCTCCCCGGCATAGTTTAGAGAGAGGTTCAGAGACTATCCGTACTAGAAAGCTGTTATTTGGCTTTGGTATATTAATCACGCCAAAACAGTAATGAAATCCTTATCCTTATCCTTAATAATATTATAAATGCGAAAGTGAGTTTGTTTGTTTGTTTATTTTTTTTGTTACGCTTTCACGCCGTAACTACTGAACCGATCATCATGAAATTTTGCATACAAGTTCTCTGGAGTACGGAGAAGGACATAGGCTACCTTTTATCCCGGGAAAAATTACTATTCCCGAGGGATCGATACTGACGCGGGCGGAGCCGCGGGCGAAAGCTAGTAAAAAATAAATAATAAAAAGTATTTTTAGGTATCCTCTTATACAAGTAAAGTGGGGTTATATATATTTTGTCAATTCCTTGCTGTGAAATGTCGTTGGATAGGTCATTCAAAATATTGTGGGCATCCGAACACCAGTTTTCGATTCAGAGGTCCGTTTGTGATATATCCTTGTCCTTACTTCCTTATCCTTATCCTTACTAATATTATAAATCCGAAAGTGAGTTTGTTTGTTTGTTACGCTTTCACGCTCTAACTACTGAACCGATCATTATGAATTATTTTGCATACAAGTTCTCTGGAGTACGGAGAAGGCTATAGGCTACCTTTTATCCCGGAAAAAGGTACTGTTCCCGAGGGATCGACATTGACGCGGGCGGAGCCGCGGGCGAAAGCTGTAAGCCTATAAAATGCTAATTATTGTTGTAGTCAAGTGTCCCCCTCCCTGCAAGCTAAATGATTGTATATGTGAAAAAGATATGGGCAGTTGTATAGTATAAACCGGGTAGGCGTAAATATTCCCTCGTCATCCCCGCCGACTCAGTCCGTCATATGAACAACTTTCCCACAATGCTAGAAACTAAAAAAAAAGAGATATCAAGGTTTTTTTCACTGATATGCGAATCTTTGAGAGCTCTTTATAAAGTACAACGAAACAAAATACGTGGCCGAGTTAAACATTTATACCCATCCCAAAAACTGCACAACGTCGTTAAAGAAGTATTCACTTCAAAAATTGTGTGTAAGTTTCCAATTCTCACAGTTTCAGACTACAACATCTAGTTCCTAGTTAAATATTTTCGAACTTGGCGCAAACAAGATCACAACTACAAGAAGAACATAACTACTACAGACAAAGCGCAGTCGAAACTTGGCGTTCAAATTCTAATTAATGAAGTTGGTAAGATTTGCTTAAACCAACTAAGACTTCTTTATGTCAGCATTGCTTTTGAACTTTCTTTTCGTTAGGTTAACTGCCTCCTTGGTCCAGTGGTTAAGGCGTTTGCCTGTTGATCCGGGGGTCGTAGGTTCGATTCCCACGGGAAGCATACTTTGTTTAGTTGGTTTTCAGTTTGTTTAGGACATTGCAGGCTTGAATCACCTGATTGTCTGATAATAAAGATGATTCCGAGCTTCGGAAGACTCGTCAAGCCGTTGGTGCCGGCTGCCACAGAGGCCGAGAGGCGGTTCCGATTTCCGTCTCGTGTCACCTACTCGAAATGATGATGATTTTTTTTTTTACGGACAAATCACACAGATTGAGCTAGCCCCAAAGTAAGTTCAAGACTTGTTTTAGGGGATACTAACTCAACGATACTATATTTTATAACAAATACATATATAGATACACATCCAAGACCCAGGCCAATCTGAAAAAGATCATTTTCCATCTTGACCTGGCCGGGGATTGAACCCGGTCACTCCGTGTCGCAGGCAGGCGTGTTGACCGCTGCGCCACGGAGCTAGTCTATGATGATGATGTTAGGTTGCGATAAGGGGGTTAGATCACCGAAAGCCACCCATCATTTATTATTTTACTCCTAAATCAGATAAAAAAGAACATACATACATACATAGTATCACGTCTTTTTCCCTTGCGGGGTAGACAGATCCTAGGTCTATAAAACCTTATGGCCACATTTAGCATGGAAGTCGTGTAGATGGAAAACGGAATCAAATAGTGATGGGTTGCTAGCATCGTCTATTGACATGATTCCGCAGATTTTAATCCAATCCCTCGATCGGCTTTTATGATCTGCGCGGGAAGAGAAGCAGCTGGTACATTCTACGTTTTTCTTTTCTCCCAGTCCAGCATGGAAGATACTTCGGTAGCAAATATAAAGATAAGTGAGTACCTTAAACGCTATATATTTGAAATAAAGAAAGAAAGAAAAATAGTTTATTTGGCAACATTTATCGTAACGGTTACATTTTTATTATTATTTTTTTATTTATTTATTCATCAAACAAACACATAATCTTAAATTATTTGATGTACAAAAACCTTAAAAGATTTGTCCGCACATCCGATTTGACTCGCATATAACACATTTACATATACCTACATAAGTCGCCACATAACGTGAACCAATCAATACAAACATCACCTTATCATACGCAGGAGCGCAGGTATTCAATATCTGATTCATCTCGACAAACTGCAACTCACTTGAGATAGATCGTCCGATTGGTACGTAAATTGTACGTACATTATACACAATTACATATACTCGTACATGCACCAAAACGGCCTTCGCTCAGCATGTGTCGTGGACCATGGTATGAGCCACGACGCTGGTCTTCCGCTATGCCGAAGAAATTATTATATTAATAGTAATTAAATAAAATACAAGCTAATTGAAAATTTAACCATTTAGTTATATTATAATACACGTATATAAAACTTACTGTTTGTTCATACAGCTGTAACAAATTGCTTGTATTAATTAATTTAATTAGATTAACTTGTTTGCATTATTTTTGATATTACTTTATTGGTATTATCGTATTACAAATTAGGACAATTGTTGTGAAATGGTGATTGAAAGTGGCCAATTTTGGCGGTAATCAACAATTCTCTTAATTTATCGATATCGATAGCGGAGGAGTCGTGTCTTATAATTGATACGACTTTAGCCTTCTGTTTTACTTCATATGAAAGCCCTCCTCGGGCTACCCTTTCCTCTCCTGACTTCGATCTTCCCTTACAAAATGGTTTTGGTGAAATTATAATATAATAAAATTTATATACGGACAAATCACACAGATTGAGCTAGCCCCAAAGTAAGTTCGAGACTTGTGTTATGGGATACTAACTCAACAATACTATATTTTTATAACAAATACATATATAGATACACATCCAAGACCCAGGCTAATCTGAAAAAGATCATTTTCCATCTGTACCTGGCCGGGGATCGAACCCGGTCACTCCGTGTCGCAGGCTGGCGTGTTAACCGCTGCGCCACGGTATAAGATGACCGAACATGTTTAGCCGCCTTATATCTATTAAATACAGAATCATTATCTTCTCGCTGACAATTTTTGCATTATGCTACTTAAATTTTTTGTAAGCCATTGTAAAATGAGGTAAGCAGCAAAAATGGGTAGAAGAATAATGTTATTTTATTGCTATTGATTATTTTTGTATTGAAATTTGACGTAAGTGAACCCATAATAACAAGTAATCCACAACGTGGCCTTTAGGTCTTCTCATCTTCATCATCATCGATACGACATTGGAACCTTCAAAAAACGAGTCTTTGTTTTCTTAAAAGGCCGGCGCTCTTGTCACACCCCAGGTGTTGCAGTAGTCTAATGGGCAGCGGTGATCGCTTACCATCAGGTGACACGCTTGCTCGTTTGCCGCCTTACGTATTAAAAAAAAAATCCGAGGCCTCTGTCTACCCCGCAAGAGATAAAGACGTGATAATAT
Organism: Elegia similella; assembly: GCA_947532085.1. Classification (NCBI taxonomy): domain Eukaryota; kingdom Metazoa; phylum Arthropoda; class Insecta; order Lepidoptera; family Pyralidae; genus Elegia; species Elegia similella. Next base: position 4,662,366 of record OX383939.1, read on the forward strand.
TACGTATGTATTAACATATAAGCCGAATTCACATTAATACCCACCATTACTGCCATATCTGTCACAAAGATATGGATGTATCACAAAGACGGATCGCTCTCATTTTATTACCGAGGGAAATGTGCGGTACACAATTGACATCAAAAGAAACATTAAACCGAAAGGTTTTCCGACCGACTGAAATAGAACGGAGTGATGTGTGTATAAACACTAATAAAGTTCATTCAAATGCGTTTCACTTATCCATGCGAAAGTAACTGTCTGTCTATCTGTTAGTCTGTCTATCGGTTTGTCTGCCTATCGGTTTATTTGTCTATCGGTTTGTCTGCCTATCGGTTTGTCGGTCTATCGGTTTATCTGTCTATCGGTTTGTCTGTCTATCGGTTTGTCTGTCTATCGGTTTGTCTGTCTATCGGTTTGTTTGTCTATCGGTTTGTCTGCCTATCGATTTGTCTGTCTATCGGTTTATCTGTCTATCGGTTGGTCTGTCTATCTGTCTATCGGTTTGTCTGTCTATCGGTTTTTCTATCGATATAGGTCATTTGGACATTTATTAATTGTCATATATTTTCAACTGAGAATGGTTGACGTCATAATTTACTTATGGCTAAGTTTAATTCCGCTTCCAAAGCGGAGTGCAGAAGAAGCGGCAACAAACTGTGTGCAGCGCATTTTCTCCCATCGACGTCAACTTATAATTTTAGTTTATCTTAAAAACTAGGTATGTGGACTAAGTATATATTGTTCTTATTAAAGTCATTATATGTAAATTAAAGTCATTATAATATAACTTATGATACTGCGGAGAATAATACGAATCTAATGATACCTCAAAATCGGTTAAGTTTAGGCTTCTGGAGCCGACAATAGAACAGACATATACATGGTGCAATTTTTATCGTTCTGAACTCTTAAAGGGGTGATTCAGCCCGTCGATATAAACGACTTTTTCTATGGGACCAATGCTGGGAACTAAAAAATTTTTTTGACGTTCCCATACAAATTGACCGGGCGGTCGAACATTTTTTATGAAACTGTCAATGTTTTTTTTGAGTTACCAGCATTGGTCCGATAGTAAAAGTTGTTTATATCGACGGGCTAAATCACCTCATTAAGGGTTGATTCAGCCCGTCGATCAACCATGCATATACATACATACGCGCGAAAAACATTACCTCCATCTGGGTACAGGTCAGTCGGCACGTTCGTGTAACACCGTTAAGCATAAATTTCTCCCGATATTTAATTTCAACCGTTTCAAGGAAATTACTACGTAGAACATTAATTAATACGATGTTTTGTATATCTAATTCGCAAAACAAATATAAATTGTATAAAATACAAAACAAACACTAATATAACAAAACAATTCAATAAACGTATCAAAACGGTCCAAATGAACTCTACAATTCCGTTCGCAAACAACTGTTCACGTGTTTAGCGCAAACATAAACACAGAAGGGCTTTCTGAAATAACTGTGTATTAGTAAAACATGACGTCATGAGCGTGTTTTGAGTCATAAAGCTGCGTTTCCATCAAACATTTGCGATATATTGTTTTACTGAACTTCGAAGTTTGAAATGACGATATATGTTGTGGTATTATGTACTAAAACGATGTAGGGGATAATTGGTCAAGCGAGACAATTTTGTCAAATGGTCAAGCGTTTTTTAACCGCTTCGGGTCACTCACACAAAAAAAAAGATCTAAGCAATTATGCTTAGATCTTTTTTTTATTAACTTATACTGTCCCACTGCTGGGCAAAGGTCTCCCCCATAAATTTTGCATGACTCTCTGTTCTGTGCCACTTCGGACCACTTTCCTTCAAAATATTTTATGTCATCACACCAACGGTTTCGAGGTCTGCCCGGTTTTCTACGTCCATCCTCTGGAGTCCATTAGATCTTTTAAGCTACTATATCCTAACTAATATTATAAATGCGAAAGTGAGTTTGTTTGTTTGTATGTTTGTTACGCTTGCTTTCACGTTGTAACTACTCAATCGATCATCATGAAATTTTGCATACACGTTATCTGGGGTACGGAGAAGGACTACCTTTGGCGAGGCTACCTTTTATCCCGGGAAAAAATACTGTTCCCGAGGGATCGACATTGACGCGGGCGGAGCCGCAGGCGAAAGCTTGTTATATACTTAATATATAAATGCCTCTACATATTACACGTATTGAGCTAGCCTCATGTAAGTTGTGAACATGTGTCGTGGGATACTAATTCAACGATACGATATTTTATAATAGATACATATAAAGGTAGACATCTAAGACCCAGGCCAATCTGAAAAAGATCTTTTTCTATCTTGGAGATTCAGGGATTGGCCGAGGTTTTCTTATGATATAGTTATCATCATCATCAGGTCTTTTTTAGTCTCCACTACAGGAGCACGACCCTCTCTGTACTACTAGAGCCATACTTGGCCAGAGCAGTCAGAGGACTTGGCCTACACTATCCACGCTGGCCAGACGGGTTGTAGAGGTCTGACAGATGTTTATAAGCTTTGCTTAGCTTGTATTTCCTAAGTCGCCTTCTACGACATCCACAGGAAGACTTGGAGTGGTCCTATTCTACTCTGCCGGATACCACACGGCAAAAGTTATAGTAAGGAATAAAGCCAAAACTTTTACATTAATAACGTTATACAAATACAGGATGAAATCGAATTCATTAGCATACGTTTAAAGACTGACTCAGACCACGAATCTGAACAACTTTTATTATGGGACCAACTTCGATATCGTGAATAAATTGTCTGCTCTTTCATACAAAAGTGGAATATCTACTTGGCTAAAATCTATGGACCATTGTTCTTTGCAATTTCTGAGTTGGTCCCATAATTAAAGTTGTTCAGATTCGTGGTCTGAGTCACTCCTTAAACGTATGCTAATGAATTCAATGTCACCCGGTATAAAAAATAAAAAAACAACCTTACACGTTTCTTTACGAAATTAGTTTCATAAACGTAAACTAAATTATCTTAAATCTACATCTGAAGCATAAAAGGTCTTATTTAAAGAAAATCGTTTCATAAAGGTACTTAATTCAAAAGAAACAGCTTTTACAGACGAAAAAAACAGGATCGGAAAATTCAAAGCCATTTTTGTTGCAAAAACATCTCAGTTTTTCACAATATCATTAAGTTGAAAACGAAATACGAGTACTTATTTGAATGGATAATCTGTAAGCTGGCTTGCGCCGTTGATTAAATATTTTTTGGGGCTTGAAGTGATACGATAAGATATGAACATATTTAGATAGCATAATTTTCCATGCTGGTCTTATCTGGGAGAAAAAACGTGGAATGTGCCAGCTGTTTCTCTGCCCGCGCAGATCGTAAAAGCCTATCGAAGGATTGGGCTAAATTCTGCGGAATCCTATCAATGCGGCTAGCAACCTATCACTATTTCATATCCGTTATCCATCGTATAATGTAATGATAGCTCCGTGGCGCAGTGGTTAACACGCCAGCCTGGGACACGGAGTGCCCGGGTTCGATCCCCGGCCAGGTCAAGATGGAAAATGACCTTTTTAGATTGGCCTGGGTCTTGGATGTTTATCTATATATGTATTTGTTATAAAATATAGTATCGTTGAGTTAGTAGCCCATAACACAAGTCTCGAACTTACCTTGGGGCTAGCTCAATCTGTGTGATTTGTCCGTATATATTTATTTATAATGTATGAGTCGCATCTTATAAGCTTCGACGCGACCGAGCGACTTATACACGTACGCAGAGCCATGCCATATTAAGCTTTTAATTTAATTTTATGCAAATTGATACTGTACCCTGACAATCTAACACTAGTGTTGGCCACGCGAGAAGCAAGCAAACCCGGTTTGCGCCATCTCTAAAACATGTTCAGTTTGTTTACATAATCGTTTTATCTTGATTCTACGATGTGTCAACATATTACTATGAATGAATACGAGCAAAAGCTAAACTATCAGACTGATATGAGCTGATTGATATCACCATAAGGGGTTTTATGGGTGAGTTATCCAGCACTTAATGTAGATTGGGGGCATAAAACATGGGTTGATCTGGGTGATATTATTTGAGGGCTGTCCAGAGATTGTCTAGTTACAATGATAAAGCTTATTCGCGTTCATACTTAGACATTCTTCTTTCTTTTTTTCACTAGCTTTTGTCCGCGACTTCGTCCTATTATCATCATCATCACAATCGTAAGAAGTTTGACCAATACTTTCATTCTCTTCTCAAATCCAACAAGTTTCTATCCTTACACAGCTTTAATATTCAACCAATAGGTAGTAGCGCCGTCTCTTTGACGGCGCCTCTACGCTCGCCAAACCACCTGCCAAAGGTGATGAATATGGCGATGTCCTCCCACGGAGCGAAGAATCTTAGGTCTCTCCCTAGGATTCTTCGCTGTTATCCAGGAGTGGATTTTTACGGCTGTAATCCGGGACGGTCCGTGATGCCACGGAATGTGACAGCTGCAAAATCAGTGTTGTACTAGGTCATGCATATGCCTCATCATCATCATCGGGTCTTTTTAGTATTCACTGCAGGAGCTTGACCCTCTCTGTATTACCAGAGCCATACTTGGCCAGAGCAGACAGAGGATTTGGCCTACACTCTCCTCGCTGGCCAGACGGGTTGGAGAGGTCTCTTTGATGTATATGAGCTTTGTTTAGCTTGTATTTCCTAAGTCGCCTCTTACGACATCCATAGGAAGACTTGGAGTACTCCTATTCTACTCTGCCGGAAACCACACGGCATATGCCTAGTACAGCGTAACACTGAGCCGTCACCTTTTGTAATACTGATGGTTATGTTTTTGTCTTATACTGTCCTTTTTTGTTTGTGTTGTGTGTGCCATTGTGTATTACAATAAATATTTTTCATTTCAATAAAATGATAGGTGGCGCAAATTTGTTCGAAAAAAAAAACAATCACTTATTTGTATAAAATAGGGTATGATACAGATGGAGGTATATATTACAAAAAGAAAAATAACTCTTGAAAACAGTATATACAAATATTTCATTAAAATAAATATAAATATAAGCCTCTTAAATTGCCTTCTGAATTGAATACATAATGTAGATTAAAGAAGTTAAACAACCATTGACCTGTGTAATATCAATTGAAGTGTCGTCGTGAAACATTGACTAGGTAACTATCTACATTTATACCTGTTTTTTGTATAAATGAAAGTGTCTCCATCTCTTCAAGAGTTGTCTGGAAGAGATTGCTTTAAGCGATAAGATACGATCATTAATTTCATCATCTTCTTTTTTTAGTCTACACTGCAAGAGCAAGACCCTCTATGTACTATACCGGAGCCATACTTGGCCAGAGCAGAGGGTTGGAGAGGTCTCATTGATGTTTATGAGCTTTATTTAGCTTGTATTTCCTAAGTCGTCTCTTACGACCTCCATGGGAATATTTAGGAGTAATTGGTAATTTCCTGAAGGAATTTTTGGAAGTAATTAATTTTGTTTAAGCCACACTCTACTCTAGCCGGATTCAATAAGGAATTATTTTTGATGGTAAAATATCCAAAATGTTTAAATAAATATATAATAGACAAATTACACACATATTGTGCTAGCCCCAAAGTAAGTTCAAGACTTGTGTTATGGCATGCTAACTCAACGATACTATATTATATAAAAATACATATTATTATTATATAGATAGCTCCGTGGCGCAGTGGTTAACACGCCAGCCTGCGACACGGAGTGCCCGGGTTCGATCCCCGGCCAGGTCAAGATGGAAAATGATCTTTTTCAGATTGGACTGGTCTTGGATGTTTATCTATATGTATATGTATTTGTTATAAAATATAGTATCGTTGAGTTAGTATCCCATACCACAAGTCTCGAACTTACCTTGGGGCTAGCTCAATCTGTGTGATTTGTCCGTATATATTTATTTATTTTATTTATTTATTATATACACATCCAAGACCCAGGCCAGTCAGTTCGGGGATCGAACTCGGGAACTCCAGTGTGGCACTCTGGCATAATGACCATGAGACACAGAGCTCATCAAAATTGGTTACATTATCTTGCAAGACCTTTTTGATACATTTATAAATACCTGTACATTTTTGTTGATAGTATTGAATGTTCCTTTATATTGTATCAAATAAACATTTTTCTTTCTTTCTTTGCATTACGACATAATTCACCAATTCAAGGTTTGCGGCAATACATTATATGGTTTCTTTGAAGTCTAACTAACATAATATCAGACACGTAAAGGATTTATTTCCTGCATAAACTATTCAAATTTATTGCCCAAATTGTTTAGATTTGGTCAGCGTTAGTACCTAATCCAATCGACTGAATTACTTTATTATTAACCATGGTCTTTTAGTACGGCCAGAGAGTTACATGTATAGCGCTACTAACGGTAATCAATGTAACTATTTTAAGATATGATGAAATAATCTTGACCATTTCATAAAGTAGCCGTTTAGTTGCCCATATTAAATAAATAAATATATACGGACAAATCACACAGCTAGCCCCCAAAGTAAGTTCGAAACTTGTGTTATGGAATACTAACTCAACGATACTATATTTTATAACAAATACATATATAGATAAACATCCAAGACCCAGGCCAATCTGAAAAAGATCATTTTCCATTTTGGCCTGACCGGGGATCGTACGAGGAGCCCTTGTGTCTGTCGCAGGCCCCACTGCGCCACAGAGCTTGCCAAATTTAGAAACGATTTCTGATCATTGATTTGCCCAAGCCACATCATGATACAGCCAATAGACGCAAAGTGGCCAGCCTATGTGTATTTTACAGGATATTCTTCGGAGAGTGTGCTCAAGAACTGCACGAACTCATACCACCTTCTCCTTTCCTCTATCTGAAGTTCAGGCGCACCACTGGGTACCATCCTTACCTGGTTAAAATTTCTAACATTCGTACCAAGCGCTTTACTTATATTTTATTATGCGTACAGCTAAGGATTAGAATGCATTGCCTGCGTCTGTATTATGACGCATAACACCTGAATCTTTTTAAAGTTAGAGTGAATAGACTTCTTCTGGATGAGCTCGTTCGATCTTAGACCATATCATTGCCTTTGGCCTAGATTAAGATCAATAATAAACGCATTTCATATAAAAAAAAACCGGTCAAGTGCGAGTCGGACCCTCGTCGGACGTAGGGTTCCGTACCGTTATCTATAATAAGCTAAAATTTAATTATTTAAAATATTTTTATTATATGATGTAAATAAAAATTTACACTTTTCGAAATTTTTTCTTTACCTGTGCTGTCCGACGTTGCTTAGCACCAAATTTCAAGATTCTGAGTTCACGGCAAGTACCTTGTAGGTATTGATTCCCTTGCGAATGTTGAAAATTTGCGGCATAAAATTTAAAAATATTATTATTACATGATGTAACAAAAAATATAAGCTTTTCGCAATGTTTCCTTTATCTGTGCTATAAGATGTTGCTTCGTGCCATATTTCAAGATTCTGAGTTTACGGGAAGTACCCTGTAGGGTTTGATTCCCTTGCGAATATCGAAAATTATTAAAATATTTTTATTATATAATGTAACTGAAAATGTATACTTTTCGCAATTTTTCCTTTATCTGTGCTATAGGACGTCGCTTCATACCAATTGCGAATGTCGAAAAACACAAAAATTTGCGGCATAAACGGCTGTATCTTTTGATTGCGTTGGCTTAGAATTTTGATTTTTTTTACAGCTCCAAGAGACAGTGGACTTGAGTATTTGATATGAATTTTAGCTTGATACCTCAACGCGTTCCTGAGAAGAAGGGTCTTGACTTCTTGACAGACCGACAGACAGACGGACAACAGAGTGTTCCTTTTTACCTTTTGAAGTACGGAACCCTAAAAACTACGAAATGGCCCCGACATATCTAACAATAACTTACGTGCACGCAGACACAAGTTATTCGCAGTACCTCAAGGTAGGACATGTGCTTAATCAAGCACCACTCTGCTAACTACGGTTCTCTGCATGTTGAATAAAAAATGCGAAGAATACTCTGATAGATATTCTCACCTATTCTTTGATGAAATTCGCAGATATTGCGCTGAAATGTTATTAGTTTTACGTTACTTAAATTAACATTTTTAAATAAATTTAAAATTCTCGAATTAAAAAGAGATAATTAATTATAAAAGTTATTGTAGCAAAAATATTTTTAATAATTGATTTGAAATGAGATGTTAATCGTTTTTTAATACGTCGCTTTACCTAGTTATACGTAAATTAAAAGTAAAAAGCTTTTGAATAACAACCTTTTATGTACATTTTTTTTTTACTAAATTTAAAATTCTCGAATTAAAAAGAGATAATTAATTATAAAAGTTATTGTAGCAAAAATATTTTTAATAATTGATTTGAAATGAGATGTTAATCGTTTTTTAATATGTCGCTTTACCTAGTTATACGTAAATTAAAAGTAAAAAGCTTTTGAATAACAAACTTTTATGTACATTTTTTTTTTACTAAATTTAAAATTCTCGAATTAAAAAGAGATAATTAATTATAAAAGTAATTGTAGCAAAAATATTTTTAATAATTGATTTGAAATGAGATGTTAATCGTTTTTGAATATGTCGCTTTACCTAGTTATACGTAAATTAAAAGTAAAAAGCTTTTGAATAACAACCTTTTATGTACATTTTTTTTTTACTAAATATTGGATTAGGCATTTGTCTCCCATCTCACCTGATGGTAAGTGACGATGAAGACGAGGATGTTACATGCCTATCCAAGAGATACCCATTTATTCTACTTTTGAATGTCCCGGGACTGTACTTGTCTGGGAATATAGACGCAGGCAGTTTATTCCACACCTTAGCTACATCATATAATGTTTCGAGTTATTTTCAGTGAGCCGAGTTGCAAATCCATATGTATGATCTGGCCAAATATGGCTCCGGTAGTGCAGAGAGGGTCATGTTCCTGCAGTGGAGACTAAGACTTCATGATGATGATGATGATGATGATTGTTGCAAATTAAGTAAATATACGATTGATTGATTGATTGTTGGAATGCATCAATAAGACCTAGTCCGCCATCTTGGGTCCGCCATTTTAGATTCACAATGACGTCACATAGCTCACCATGCATTGTCATCCAAACGAGTATACATTTCAGCTTTCAGCTCAATCAATGGAAGATATTTGCTTCAAAATTGAGTTGCAAGGTTCCACCCGGACAAACATAGTTACATAAATATATACGGACAAATCACACAGATTGAGCTAGCACCAAAGTAAGTTCGAGACTTGTGTTATGGGATACTAACTCAACGATACTATATTTTATAACAAATACATATATAGATACGCATCCAAGACCCAGGACAATCTGAAAAAGATCCATTTCCATCTTGACCTGGCCGGGGATCGAACCCGGTCACTCCGTGTCGCAGGCTGGCTTACTGACCGCTGCGCCACGGAGCTAGTCAAATTAAATAAAAGCATATATTGCAAGTTAAATAAAAGCATGTAAAACTTCATTTTTTTACATTCATTTACATAGTCATTACAGACTATGTAAATGAATTTAATTCATCATCAAGTCCTTTTTAGTCTCCAATACAGGATCACGACCCTCTCTGTACAACTAGAGCCATACTTGGCCGGAGCAGTCAGAGGACTTGGCCTACACTCTCCACGCTGGCCATACGGGTTGGAGAGGTCTCACAGATGTTTATAAGCTTTGTTTAGCGTGTATTTCCTAAGTCGCCTTCTACGACATCCACGGGAAGACTTGGAGTGATCTAATCCTACTCTGCCGGATACCACACGGCTCAATGGATTGAATTAATATATCTAATGCATAAATAGATTACTTCGCTAGTCGTCTAGATCCTATCATTATTTATCATACGTTTTAGAGACCACGTCAGAGGCCGAGTAGTGGTGTCAGAGTTGCGAGGAACTCTGACACCAGGGTGTGCAAAGTCGATTGACCGTGACACCTACCCGAAATGATGATGATCTTTATGGGAGGAAAACAAGCGTGGCGATTTCCATATTTGTTTTTCTCCTTGTCTGCGGTTTCCTGAGCTGTAGCGCGTCAGAGCCCGGGGTCCGCTATTATGACAGTATTCATGTGTATTATGATTTGGGAAAGTTTTTACGACCGGTGGCCTGCCTGACGCTAACCCTTCCTTGGTAATCTCCAGAACCGCAAAGAAATACATGTGAAAATTAACACAAGTATTAAATACATACATAGTATCACGTCTCTTTCCCTTGCGAGATAGACAGAGCCTAGGTCTATAAGACCTTATGGCCACATTTAGTATGTTAAAGGGCGTGTAGACGGATAACGGAATCAAATAGTGATAAGTTGCTAGCCGCATCGCCTATTGACGGCTAGCAACCCTATTTTGACTCTGTTTATCACTATTTTGATTCCGTGTTCCACCTAATGCCCACCAACATGCTAAACGTGGTCTTCTGTGTAGTCTGTTGTTGTCCATCCGATTCCTTGCTTCATTACAATACATTAGTTCTCGTTTATTTTAACATTATTCACAGCAATAATAATAATACTACACTACGGCCGCGGCGCTCAGCACGACTGGAACAGGCCCTTCTTCCTCATCTCTTCGAATTCCTTCTCAGCGTCGTATGTCCTGTAGAATTCTGCATACTTCCTCTTGCGCTCTTTGCCAACCAACTGCTGGAAAACGACAGCAGAGATGCCGGCGAGGGTCAGGGAGATAATCAGGCTCCTCTTAATCGAGGAGTTGAGGAGACCGCGCATCACAGGCTTGGTCGCGGTTGAAACAGCTTTGTCTCCGGCCATTTTGATTATTTAGTTATTTCTTTAACTTTGTGGTACGATCGATCACAGCAAGTGGCTCATTCATTAGGCTCACTTAGATCACTGAATATCTCAGTAGTAGATCCGATATACCCATTTAGGGTTGCCAAATCTGAATAAATGAATACTTTTATTTGCCTGTCTTCTATGCTGTTCTGGGAGTAAATATAAATATATATACGCACAAATTACACAGATTGAGCTAGCCCGCAAGGGAAAAAGGACGTGATAGTATGTATGTATGTATGTAGTATTTGCTTGTGAATAATCCACTTCTTAGTGTGTAGGTACGGGGTAGACAAAGCCTAGGCTTTGTCTTCATAGTCACTTACCATCAGGTGAGATGGGAGACAAATGCCTACATCAATAATTAGTAAAAAAAAAAGACTTGTGTTATTAAATTTTTTTTAATGGGACCGCACATTGTTCTTATGAGGCGACGAGCTATCTATTTCACTCTAATCATAAGGTAGCTAGCCCATTGCTATTTACTTGTCCCGTTTAGATCTCTTTGTCCATATGCATTTTGCTAAAGTGGCTTTTAGAATAGACCTTTAAAATCAATCACAAAGGTAAAAAGTCATGGTGATTATATTTTATAAGTGTTTTATTTTCCATTCATAATGCAAATTTTTATATACTCTTATTAAATGAAGAAATATAGGAATAGGCATTATTTGAGTTCGCGTGTACCACCCTAGATCTCATCGTTGCATCCCACCGGGCAAGATAGAGGTCAAACGCACTCAAATTTTTAATTAAAAAAAAAAAAACTTTTTCTCCAGCTAAGTATGAAATTAGGATTATATCAGGGTCATTGATTTAAAAATACCAGAGTTCTCGCACAAAGAAACTCAAGTCAAAGCAAGTATTTATAAACTGGAATAAATTAGAGAAACAGTTCAGAGTTTTTCAGCTGTGTTTAGGGTTGCCAAAAGTAATATTACCGCGAAGCAGAAGCGGTAAGCCCAAGAATACTCAAAAAATTTTTTGATTGATAAGATTCTTTTTTAAAATCGAAAATATGTGATGAAAAAATTTGGGCACAGGTAGGATTTGAACCCACAAACCTTCGACATCTGGCCCGTCGATGCTCTCAACCACTGAGCTGCCGTAGATTCAAATCACCGCGGCGAATTTGTTCATTACAAATTATAGGTACCTACACACTAAGAAGTGGATTATTCACAAGCAAATACTACATAAATACATACTATCACGTCTTTTTCCCTTGCGGGCTAGCTCAATCTGTGTGATTTGTGCCTATATATATTTATATTTACTTCCAGACCAGCATAGAAGACAGGCAAATAAAACTATTCATTTATTCAGATTTGGCAACCCTAAATGGGTATATCGGATCTACTACTGAGATATCCAGTGATCTAAGTGAGCCTAATGAAGCAAGGAATCGGATGGACAACAACAGATTACACAGAACAAAATAAATCACTCGTGAAAATACGGTCCTACAAAATGTTGTGTTCTTTTAAGATTATTTTACACTTAAAAGATTACTTCCAAGGTGTATTTTAACCTTAGACCAATAACTATTACTCTTATTTACCAATAACTATTACTTTTTTTTACTTTGTATTTTTAGTTATTGCTTAAAAAATGGATCTAAGGCAATGACAGATTTAAATGCGCTATTTTTCTGCTGTTTTGTTTTTTATAAGATGGTACAAGCGGCAAGTGAAATTGCCAAAAAAGCTATTTAGAATATAAATACTTAAAATGAAACATTTCATTTATCAAAAGAGTTTTTGTGTATGTTTTTTATTTATTTAGCAGATATTGGCTTTATTAATTGTTTCCCAAAATTAGGTTTGCTTCAAGCATTGTAGTTATTTTTACTACCTACGAACAAAAAAATATTACAAACAAAAGCACGAAAATAGGAACTAAGTAGTAGGTATAACAGTTTTTTATAATCTGTTTAATTGTCTCAACCAATCATTTAAGTTTGTGTTTTTCAAAAATTAACAAAAGAAAATTATTTTACAATACATTTTGATTTAGACGTTTAAGAAGGAAGCGAAACCGCCGTGTCGCCATCCCTAACACTCGCCCTGATGATGGTCTTCGTATCAGATCGAAACTAGTTGGCGATACCAACTAAATAAACTTGAGTGACACCGTGTTTTTATAATGAGTTAATGAAGTTTTTTATTAAAATTCTTTATCATAATATATGAGCCCTTTTTGTTAATAATTACTTTAGTTGTGACACATGAAATATGACTATTTAATCGGGTAAAATCCCAAAAAACATTACACCTTTATTTAAAATGTATGAGCCCAAAATACCCGAACTCAAAATACCTTAAGATTTAAAATACCTGAACCGATAACACCTTACTGTACAATGCCAGAATTCGAAACACTAAACCATTATTATGTCAGATTTTTTAAATATAAAACATTTAAATATTAAATTTTCAATTTACCTTACATTACAATTCCAAAATATGAAATGCCTAAAATTAATAACCCAACCTAACCTAATACTCGTATTCTGGTAGCTCGACACTGGCGGCGATTTGTTTTCTGGTGGGGTCGTAGTTCTAACCCAACCTATTCTGGTAGCAACTCGTCACCACCACGTCAGAGGTCGAGAGGCGGTTCCGAAGAACTCTGACACCAGGGTGGGTATGGTTAATTGACCATGTCACCTACACAAAATGATGATGATGGTAGCAACTCATTTCTGACGACAATCCGTTTTCTGGTGGGTCACAGTTCTAACCTAACCTAATATTCTGGTAGCAGCTCGTTTCTGACAGCGATTAGTTTTCTGTTGGGATCGCATTAGTAACCCAATCTAACCTCATTTTCTGGTAGCAACTCGTTTTTGACGACAATCCGTTTTCTGGTGGGTCACAGTTCTAACCTAACCTAACTAATATTCTGGTAGCAGCTCGGTTCTGACGGCGATTCGTTTTCTGTTGGGATCGCAGTACTAACCCAATCTAACCTAATATTCTGGTAGCAGCTCGTTTCTGTCGGCAATTCGGTATCCGGTGGGGTCGCAGTTCTCATCCAACCAAACTTAATATTCTGGTAGCAGCTCGTTTCTTCTTCGAACTTATAAAATCAGTTAAATTAGGTTAAGTCTTTTTAAAGTCAGGTATTTATGGATAAGGTATTCCGTAATAAGATGTTTTGAGCTTGAGCTATTCAACCAAAAGGTAATATAAATATTTTATTTTATAAATACTTGGTATTTTAAATATACGGTATTTAAAAGTCGGGTGTTTTGGGCTCGTACATTTTAAATAAAGGTGTAATGTAGAATAGAAAGTAGAATAAATGGGTATCTCTTGGATAGGCATGTAACATTGTACCATCCATGTCTTCATCGTCACTTACCATCAGGTGAGATGGGAGACAAATGCCTAATCCAATATATTGTAAAAAAAAAAGTTTTTTGGGATTTCAAAATGTACCCATTTAATCATAAGTATTTTTGTTCAATTCAAAGATTACGGTAAAACCACAATCCATCTAGTATAGTAAATATGTTTGCAAACTTAGTTCTGAGTGAAACTAAAGAGCCCCAGATCTTGGAGAAAATATGATACCATCTTCACTTAGAGAAAATAGAGCGAAGTTCTTGCTACACTAATAGCGTTGATGCATGAAACTTGACACCAAAGTAAACACTGCCAAAAACCTAAGCTAAAGCGAATAAGGTCAGGAGTTCAATTTTTGAACGGGTAGAATCGACCCGCCACTCGTTGTCAAGCTTCATAACTGGATCTATTTTTTAAACCATTAATATAGGACCTAAACATGCATACAAAATGCCAAATATGAATTTATTTTACATACGAGTATACTTTATTCAATTTAAACAAATAAAGTTTTGTTGGTGGATTAATTGTGTTGACACAGGTACTGTAGGCACATTGTGACAGTGATGAGCTCTGTGACCTAGTGGTCATCACGCCAGGGTGCTACGCCGGAGGTCTCGGTTTCGATCCCCGGTCTGTTCAAAATGGAAAATTATCTTTTTCAGATTGGCCTGAGTCTAGGGTGTTTATCTATATATGTATTTGTTATAAAATATAGTATTGTTGTGTTTGTGTCCCATAACAGAAGTCTCGAACTTACCTTTGGGTCTAGCTCAATCTATGTGATTTGGCCGTAAATATTTATATTTATTTGTTTTGGTAATAATAATAGTATCCAAAAGCACAGTGTAGGTCGTTTGATGACCACGGAAATAATAATAAAATACATTAACGCGAGTCAAATATTATGATGGTAAACAACCACAAGCAACATGCCAAATGTTTTTTTCTTGTTTAGCTAATAATAGCATCTTCGCATCCATATCTCTGGAATTTTGTGAATCATCATCATCATCATCAGGTCCTTTTTAGTCTCCACTACAGGAGCACGACCCTCTCTGTACTACTAGGGCCATACTTGGCCAGAGCAGCCAGAGGACTTGGCCTACACTCTCCACGCTGGCCAGACGGGTTGGAGAGGTGTCTTAGATGTTTATAAGCTTTGTTTAGCTTGTATTTCCTAAGTCGCCTTCTACAACATCCACGGGAAGACTTGGAGTGGTCCTATTCTACTCTGCCGGATACCACAAGGCTAGAAAAAAAAAATTGTGAAAACTCTTCATTCCGTTAACCATAACCATATTTTTTGCTGGCAATCTAGACATTAGGACTGTTCATACAATGAGAAAAACGTAATTGATACATCACATGTGAATGCAAACCCAGTGCTGATGTCACGTATGGTCGACCGATTCTACCAGATCAAAAATTGAGCTCCAGGACTTTTAGGAGTCACAGCACAGTAATGGAGACGCGGCAATTTTTTTATAAGGCTTCACAAAATAAAGCGTGTTTTGTTTTCAAAAGGTATGTGTGTGTGTATGTAGGTTTTTATGCGAGTTTCTTTGTTCCATCATACATCTCATAATAGCATCTTTTCACAGTTTAGGAGCGGTTAAAAAACGCTTTATCAGTTGACAAAATTTTCTCGCTTGACCAATTATCCCCTACATCGGAATTTCATGTATTTTATACCATTACCAAAACAGAGTGTCACGTTCCCTGTGCAAGCGAGAGCGCGGAACAAGTGATAAAGAGGCACGATCGGCCTAAGCGTTCGGCTTGTGACGCATCTATCTCTCTTCCACCATTATCACGTAAAATTATCGTTCGGTTAACGAACTTTACAGACAACTATTTTTTAATCTACCAGTAACTTCTAAATACATGAACGGATTGGGATGTACCAGCGTATGCATCTTCACATTATACTAATGACACCGACTAGGTATAAGTTTATATATGTTTGCCTTTGAGATAAATCTTGCTGCAAAATTATATGACAGTTTACGTGGCGTAGTGGTTAACGCAGCTGCTTGCACGAGAATCACCTGGTTCGATTTTCGGTGCGGGAAAATACTTGTCTTCGTTTTATATTTAAGTTATATATTTATCGTTCTAAATCTCGTTACAATGTACCTACATTTTTTTCAGCACGATGCCACAGTTCCTCATTTCCCAAAACAATATTTAGTTGTTCACTCGGTCCCCAAGCAATATTTCAATGCGAAGCTACCCGGGGACTGCGACAGGACCCTATTCTTAAAATAGATCAGTCCCCGCAAAAGGTAATACAAGTGTTTTCAAATATTGGAACTTAAACGTAAAAAAAGCGGGATGGGATTAGGGTAATATGCTCTTATTTTTTATGCTATAGCTTACCTACCTCTATATATAAAAATCTCGTGTCCCGATGTATGTTTAGGATAAACTCTGAAACTTTGAAACCTCTGAAACCGATTTTGATCAAACTTCGTAACTATCTGTAATTTGGTCCAACTTAAAAGATATAGCTTTTATCTTATAGCGAAACTAATTTCGACGGGATAGCTAATATGTTTATACATGGTGAATTTTTATCGTTTTGGATCCTTAAAGATGTGACTCAGACCATCAAAATGAACAACTTTTCCTATGGTAACAAAGCTGGGAACTCAAAAAAAAAAATTCGACATTCCCATACAAACTGGGCGGTGGAACTATTTTGTATGGAAATGACGAAATTTTTTTTTAGTTCCCAGCTTTGGTCCCATACAAAAAGTTGTTCATATGAATGGTCTGAGTCACCCCTTTAAGGGTTCAAAACGATAAAAATGTCACCATGTAAATCTGTAAAAAAAATATCCAGTACATAAAAACTTAAATCTTACTGGATTTAAGTTTTTGTGAAAAAAAAAAGTTTTAAACTGGTTCACGCATCTATAACCCCCGCTTTTGGTGTGACGTTATGGTTCATAATATAACAAGGCTTTGTAACAAGGTGATGACAACAATCAAGTAAGCTACGAAGAATTTTCGTTTGTATCTGATATTACGTTTTCAACACTTTCAATTTCCTATTTTTGTTCCTATAGGAAAAGAAACAAAAATAAACAAATATTGATAGAGTTATAATGCTGAACTAAAATATTAACTATTTTAGTACTAAAAAATATATTGATTCAGGTGTATATTCTCTAATAATCTTTTATTTAAAAACGAGATACTTTACTAAGATATTTTCCACTACCGTGCGTCGCACAGTCGACATATGCACATTCAATAAAGTATCTACGGAGCTGTGGCCTACTTTCATGAAAAAGCGGGATTTTGGGCGTCTCGCTCAGAAGTCCGGCGGGACGCGTCCTGAGAGGAGTAAAAAGCGGGACGACCCGCCGAAAGCGGGACATCTGGCAACACTATAAACAAGTCAGTCGTATAGTATAACATTTCTTAGTGCTTATATTAAAATCACTCGAATAACAAGAATTTTGTTTGTCTTTTTTCACGTAGGTAGCCAATTTTTGATATTTAGCGCTTTAGAATAACTCGAGAAAAAAATAAACACTTTAATGAAGCTACTTACAATACAATAATTTGGAGTACCATAATTTATAAAATTGCATATTTTTTTCCATAAAATTAATTTGGTTCGATGAAGCAGCCTGTTCAACGATTAATATAAAAATAGTACCTAATAGACAATAGAACCATCTTTGAATTCCTTATGACTGTTACACACTTAGAACATAATGTAGACAGCATTCTTGTACTCGCATTTTTTGAAAGTAAGTTATATGGTGGATTATGATTAGTGCTATATTTTATCTAGACATTATTGATCTAGCACTGTATAACTTGAACAAAACAAAGAACAACATTTAGTAGACAGAACGGTATTACCATTCGAAACGTACAGATTTTGGCGACTCGCCGATTTCAATAATAGAGGCATCGAACCTTTGTTTGGCATCAGACCTGAACCTGAGTTATCGAGACCGATTCGCCATAAATTTAGTTAACGTTAGTCTAACTTGAACATTATTTGCAGTCCCCTTTACAAGCTACTGGTAAATAATGTGACAGAGTTTAAGAATTTAGTAGTTAGTATTATTACAAGGTCCATTAATAAATAAATAATAAATAAATAAGCCCCAAGGTAAGTTCGAGACTTGTGTTATGGGATACTAACTCAACGATAATATATTTTATAACAAATACATATATAGATAAACATCCAAGACCCAGGCCAATCTGAAAAAGATTATTTTCCATCTTGACCTGGCCGGGGATCGAAACCGGGCACTCTGTGTCGCAGGCTGGCGTGTTGACCGCTGCGCCACGCAGCTGTCAATTACCATTACTTTATATTTTATTGGTTTACTTGGGTAACAATGTTTTCTAATGTTTTCGCTACCTAAAGCTGCTAAAACTGCGAACATAGAAACTGTAAATAAAATTAAATCACTTTTATCAGGTTTTTAGGGTTCCGCTTTTACCCTTTGGGTACGGAACCCTAAAAACGGGACCCTATTAATATCGCTCCGCTGTCCGTCTGTCTGTCTGTCTGTCTGTCCGTCTGTCACCAGGCTGTTTCTTATGAACCGTGATAGTCAGACAGTTGAAATTTTCACAGATGATGTATTTCTGTTGTTACTAAAACAAAAAATATTAAAAAATGTAATAAAATAAAAATTAAAGGGGGCTCCCATACAACAATCGTGATTTTTTTGCTCGATATTGATAACGGCAACAGGTAGACGCTTGAAATATTCACAGAATATTAAGGTATATATATTTACTTTAAAAATAAGTAATTAAGTAAAAATTAAATGAATATTAAAGGGCACCCATACAACAGACATGATTTTTTTTGCCGTTGTTATAGATAACGGTACGGAACCCTGCGTGCGCGAGTCCGACTCGCACTTGGCCGGTTTTTACTAGCGCAAGAGCAGAAGCAGCCGGTATTTACATTCTATTCCTTGTCTTTATTCCCAGACCAACATGGAAGATAAAATTGAAGCAGTACAAAACATATTACTTATTGTGGAAAAAAAATACATCGTCTATCGTCTGGAAATGCCGAGACTGCGAACATACGTGCCTCGGGTTTAAACTCAGTGGGAAGGTGCCGAAATATCGATTGAACTTGGTACCATCGACGACAAAAATGTAATAACAAGTTTTGTTTGTTTTATTTTTCGTGTGTGCAAGTGGCCAACACTGGTGTCAGATTTTTCAAACTGCCTAAAGGCATCTGACATAGCTTAAGGCGCTGTATCCCTTAACCCTTTTTAGCGGCTGAAAGTGGCGATACCGGTTGGCCTGTCCCTAGTCTCATTTCAAACCCGTGTCGGCCATTTCCGTGTTAATTTTCACTTTTAATTTAATAATTCAATAATTATAGCCAAATAGTGTATTTTTTTTAGGTATCCATCTGGCTCATTTAGTTATACTTTTTATAGTCGTAAATAAGTTGGTAGTTGTCGCTGAAAATATCAAGAAATTCGCGACGAAACTTTTTCTGGGTATAGCATTTTTGCTATTTTATTTTGCTAGATTTTAATTACTTTTTTGAAAATATTTTGATGTATCCATTTATTTTGATCTTTGAACTGTACTTCATATTTTTTTCATGCTAGTATTCCATGGAAAATAAGGCTAACTGCGCGACGAAAAAATAGACGTTTTACGGTATTCTTGTGACGCACAGCGCCTTAACGACTGCCATCAATGATGACAGCCGGCACCAACGGCTTCACGTGCTTCCGAAGCACGTATAACAAGTTTAACATTAACAAGTTTTGAAGTGAAAACTTCTTTACCGGCGTTGTGCACTTTTTAAGATGGGTAACATCTTAAAAACGCGTTAAGACACGTGACCTGATCGAAAATTCGTAAGACGGACACGTGACTTGAGACCGCCGACGCGGCGTAGGAGAGTAAGTAATATTCCCCTCTCTTTATACCGCGCCGAGGTTTCACTTTTTTTTTTCTTTAGTTTCACGTGCTTTGCTCTCTGTGTGTATGTTATCATATTCTTGTTTAATACCTGGTAAGAGAGGAATGTTTTGGCAACTCCAACATTTTAGTATAAATATTTTTAATATCTATGCTTAGTTTTCTATATTGTCTGTGAACATTGTATCTTAGGTAGGCCCCTTCCGATTGTGCTACTAATGTCAGAATTCACGAAGTAAAATACCTACGGACCTTTTTATGCCCTAGCCCCTATTTATACACAGCCTTTCCATAATTATTTACATAACACAATCCCTTAATTCATTGCCAAGTCAACTGCCCGTAATCTACCTTGGCATTGCGAGAAAATCATTTGTAATTTTAGATCAGCATTGCCATCCAACGTGGCAATGCTGCTAGCCTTCTGGGCACGCTCAATGATCTACCCGGACTATTTTATTTGTAAATATATATTAATTTTAATTTATTTTTAATTTTAGTATTAGTTATTTTAAATTAAAATTGTATATATCTATACTAATATTATAAAGCTGAAGAGTTTGTTTGTTTGTTTGAACGCGCTAATCTTAGGAACTACTGGTTTAAATTGAAAAATTATTTTTGTGTTGGGTAGTTCATTTATTGAGGAAGGTTTTAGGCTATAAAACATCACACTGCAACCAATACGGGCGAAGCATCAATAAAAAGTGTATTGAAAACGGGGGAAAATTATTCATCTGTACGAATAAAAAAACTGAAATTGCCATGGACAAAGTCGCGGGCAACAGCTAGTATTTAAATAAAGTTATTAATTTTATATTAAAGAGAAAACTATCAATGACGAAAATAATCTACATTAAATTCCCCCAAAGGCTTTGGTCGTCGAATTTCGTCTGTGATTGTACTGAACGTCTGCATCAACATCGTTTATTTGTTTCTAGCTTAGTAGACATTTCTTACAACCTGATATACTTTGTAGAATATAGTTACGTACTTGTTTCTACAACGTAATCTGTTACCTAGGTACACCTAGGTTAAGGATTACGCGTTTTTGTGGGTTTCGTAACTGAATTACCTCCCCACAAAACTTCTTCTTCTGCCTTATCCCACTATTTATGTAGGGTCGGCACAGCATGTAAGCTTTTTCCATTTATTTCTATCTCCAGTCAACTCGTCCGTCACTCCCTTCCTACTCATATCCTCTTTAACATATTTTATCCAACGTTTCTTTGGTCTCCCTCTGTTTCGATGTCCTTTGACATGCATATTCAGAACATGCCTGGTTATATGGATTTCCTCTCTTCTCTTAATATGTCCATATACCTCCCCACAAAACAACAAACCCATTAGATTTTTTCAATATTTTAAACTTCTCTAGCAAGAAGGAAGCGCCCTAGAAAAATGTCGATATATGGCCCCCCTAGAGCAAGCTACGCCACTGGGTGGATAGCAGCAAGTTTCTCGATTAAGAAACTCGATAAAAAAGGCATTTCCAAACCGCGCCTGGATATTATCTTCAATCAATCATCATCATCATCATAATATCCGCCGCAAGAAGTCCACTGCTGGACATAGGCCTCTCCCAATGATTTCCAAAATGACCGGTTGGAAGCGGCCTGCATCCTTTCTTTTTCCATCTACACGCCTGCCACCTTGGTCAGGTCGTCCGACCACATGGTAAGTGGTCGGACGACCTGACCAAGGGAAACAATTAATCAACCAATCAATCTTTATTTGCATGAGAACATTACAAGATGGAATTTATAAAAGTAATGTAAACAGCCTGCTAGCAGACAATTATAATAATATCCAATTACATTTAACAGATCACATCATCCTTACTAATATTATAAATGTGAAAGTGAGTTTGTTTGTTTGTTGTTGGCTTTTACGCCGTAACTACTGAACCGATCATCATGAAATTTTCCATACAAGTTCTCTGGAGCACCGTGAAGGACATAGGCTATCTTTTATCCCGGGAAAAGTACTATTCCCGAGGGATAGACATTGACGCGAGCGGAGCTGCGGGCGAAAGCTAGTATATTTCATATTACAAATTATGCCATTATAATGAATTTAAATTAAATTACATTTCATTACTCAGCGTATGTTTTTCATAAATTCTTTTATACTATAGAAACCTATAATTTTTAACCATTTCGTTAATGTGTACTTGAATTGTCTATTGTAACATTTTATATTATTCTGAATTTTATTAAATATTTTTATGCACATATTATACGAAATTTTGCTATATATATTTGTTTACACGAGGTTTATACAGTCTTAAATTATAGTCAGATCTCATCTGTTTTTTAGATACTTTAAAAATAATTTAAAGTAATATGCATTTTCCTTTACAAAACAACACAGGTCTCACGTTACGAACAATGTACAAAATAAAAGTGTATGGATGATTTAAAAAAAAAAACACAGGTATCTTATACAGGGTAATTGGTATCTAACGCATAACCTCCTAAAGGTGATTTAGGTCCATCAAGATGACGTTTGGTACATGACTTTTTGTAATTCGATGTTCGATTTTTTTCATACAAAATAAAATAAAATGCAGATTTGCAATTCTACTCGTTTTAACTCTATGGCAATCAGCGCTGCAAGGTAAAATAGTAGGTCTCTACGCTCACGTGGCTGGCACGCGGCCGGCGGCGGCTGTTGGCTGTACGCATACCTACAGCTACAGTAGAATTAACCATAGACTTAACGTTTGATAGAAATCCACTTAAAAGCTAATGTATGTATCTTACTATGTATTGCGTTTAGGTAAAAGTCATAGAACAAACGTTGTTAGTCATGATGTACCTAAGTCGTCTTTAGCAGGTTATGCGTTAGTTAACTATAACCCTGTATACATACATAGAAGAGGTAATATATTGAGTCTTTTAAATAATGGTTTGCAGCTATTCAAATACCATGTATTACATATGGCACGTTAAATTTTTTTTTGTAGACGGAATACTGATTTATATGTCAACAAATCTAATAGACCCCCAGAACACCAATTCGGGCGGCGTTTATGGGCGCTAACTGCGTAAGGGTTGCTTACAGCGTGATTTTGAACCCCCTAGCTATATTGAAATCTGGGAATCAGAATCCCTAATGGAACACAGAATTGTAAGAAAAAATAAATTTAACCTTTCATAGAAATTCGTCCAACTGATCGGCGACTTTGTATGGGAAACCTAATTTTCTTTTTCGATTTTTACCTTTTTTTCTTGCAATTCTGTGTTCCATTAGGGACTTTGATTCCCAGATTTCAATATAGCTAGGGGGTTCAAAATCACGTTGTATATCATATGCCCCATATCCCGCGGCGAAGCACTTTTACAGGAAATATAATGCTTTGGTACTATTATTATGAAAGGGACAGGGAAAGCCGTTTTATTTACTCGGTTTTGATATCAGATATTATATAAGTACATCATCATCATCATCATCAGGTCCTTTTTAGTCTCCACTACAGGAGCACGACCCTCTCTGTACTACTAGGGCCATACTTGGCCAGAGCAGCCAGAGGACTTGGCCTACACTCTCCACGCTGGCCAGACGGGTTGGAGAGGTCTCTTAGATGTTTATAAGCTTTGTTTAGCTTGTATTTCCTAAGTCGCCTTCTACGACATCCACGGGAAGACTTGGAGTGGTCCTATTCTACTCTGCCAGATACCACACGGCTAATATTAGTACAGGTGAAATTTAATTCATAAGCTAACGTTTAAGAAGTGACACAGACCGCGAATCCGAACAACTTTCATTATGGAACCAACTCCGAAATTGATAAAAAAGTCAGCTGTTCCATAGATTTTGGCCAAGTACATATTCCACTTTTGCATGAAATAGCAGATATTTTTTTTACGATGTCGAAGTTGGTCCCATAATGAAAGTTGTTCAGATTCGTGGTCTGAGTCACTCCTTAGACGTTTGCTATTGAATTCAATTTCACCCTGTACTTTTCCTCCCATTCTGGTCTGGGTAAAAAGAAAAAAAGTAGAATGTGCCAGCTGCTTCTCTTCCCGCGCAGATCGTAAAATCCGATCGACGAATTGGGCTAAAATCAGCGGAATCATGTCAATAGGCGATGCGGATAGCAACCCATCACTATTTTGATTCCTTTTTCCATCTACACGCCTTACAATACAACATGCTAAATGTGGCCATCTGGTCTTAATAGACCTAGGCTCTGTCTACCCCGCAAGGGAAATAGACGTGATACTATGTATATACGTTTTTCTACGGCTTGGAAGCCTCTCTCGCAGTCGCGGTATTATGAATCATCGTTACTATTGGTTACTACTGAGTTATTTTAAGCCACTGTTCTTTGCGCCTTTGATTATAGTTCAAGCCTGAGCTCATAATATAACCTCAATTATACTGATTTAACTATTTACTTTACATTTTGTTACATTTCTTACATTAAAATACATGAGTAAAAAACTCATCTTTACTAATATTATAAATGCGAAAGTGAGTTTGTTTGTTACGCTTTCACGCCTTAACTACTAAACTGATCATCATAAAATTTTGCATACAAGTTCTCTGGAGTACGGAGAAGGACATAGGCTACCTTTTATCCCGGGAAAAAGTACTATTCCCGAGGTATCGACATTGACGCGGGCGGAACCGCGGGCGAAAGCTAGTAAGTTATAAAGGAGTCAAAGCCCGAGTTAATCATAAGGAAAATAGACCTTTACACTCAAAAAAAAAATCAAAACGTTTATTCAGAAAATAGGCCCTTGCAGGCACTTTTTCACGTCAAATCACATTTTAAAGGATATAATTTAGTCATATTTATATAATTACTTAATGTGCAAAAGCTACAGACTACTAGCGTTTCGGAACCGACCACTGCCGAGAAGAAACGCCAAAAGAAACTCTTTTCAACAGTATTGGTCGCCTACTCGCCTGAAGGGCTTTTTTATTTTATCATCTATCTTTATCATTTATCATGTCATATCACATTTTCATGAATCTAATTAAGTAACAAAAATATATTTTTTAAATTATTTATTTTTAAAGTTTTAAATATATTATTAAATAATATTTCAAGCGTCTTCCTGTTGCCGTTATCAATATCGAGCATAAACAAGCAAAAAATCACGTTTGTTGTATGGGAACCCCTTAAATATGTATTCTATTATATTTTTTAGTATTTGTTGTTATAGCGGCAACGGAAATACATCATCTGTGAAAATTTTAAACTGTCTCGCTTCATGAGATACAGCCTGGTGACAGACGGACAGCGGAGCTATCACTCCTTTAATATCTTAAAAGAGTCTTGTTTTTATCCTTTGGGTACGGAACCCTAAAAAGGAAATTTTTGGAATAAATACCATATTTTAAAATGTAAAATTAATTTTCCCTGTTATACATCCCTATCTGACTAAAGCAGTGGGGCCCATCAAACAAACCCCACCTATACAAAACCGAAATAATAACCTAAAAACAACACAGCTATCTCTGCAGGGGCGGAAGGGGGCGCGGGCGGAGGTGAGGGGGACACAAAGCTTCCGACGCCTTTGATCCGTGCCGCTGATAAACACAGCGACAGGTGTCCCCCGCTGTCGCACTTCATTACCCAACGATACTGCACCGGATACAACCAGACAAAACCGGTTAAAAGTAGTTTTCTAAATTGAATTTTACATGACTACCGAAAAGGAGTTATGTTATGAGTTTAGACACTTGTGTGAGTTTCTTTATTTCACCATAGCTTCTGTGGTGCAGTGGTTAAGGCGTTTGCCTGTTGACCCGGAGGTCGTGGGTTCGATTCCCACCGGAAGCATACTTTGATTAGTTGTTTCCAGTTTGGTTAGGACATTGCAGGCTTGAATCACCTGATTGTCTGATAATAAAGATGATTCCGTGCTTCGGAAGGCACGTTAAGCCGGTGGTCCCGGTTGCCATCTGGTAGTCGTTAAAGGAACCACGTCAGAGGCCGAGAGGCGGTTCCGAAGAACTCTGACACCAGGGTGTGCATGGTCAATTGACCGTGACACCTACTCGAAAATGAATGAATGACCATAGCTTCTAAATCCGCGAACAGATTTGGATGATCTGTAGATTCTTGCATTTTTGTTTGAGAGGCCTATCTCCTCCCCCCATGTCCTCCCCAAGTCCTTGAAAGGCCGGCAACGCTCCTGACACACCCTGGTATTGCAATTGTTCATGGGCAGCGGTGATCGCTTACCATCAGGTGACTTGCACGCTCGTTATATATCATAAAAAAATTTAGGCTGTCGCATATATTTACATCGTTA
This sequence comes from Elegia similella, assembly GCA_947532085.1. Taxonomy (NCBI): domain Eukaryota; kingdom Metazoa; phylum Arthropoda; class Insecta; order Lepidoptera; family Pyralidae; genus Elegia; species Elegia similella. Next base: position 4,688,774 of record OX383939.1, read on the forward strand.
GGTAGATAATTTGAATTTATTAGTTCTCGTATTTTACTAGAGAACGTTAGTTTTGGCCCAATTCCAGGATTATACTGCCGCTTTTGAAAGTTCCATAATATTAGTTATAAATGACCGATAAAGTTCATTCATAAATATCATCAACATCAGGTCCTTTTTAGTCTCCACTACAGGAGCACGACCCTCTCTGTTCTACTAGGGCCAAACTTGGCCAGAGCAGCCAGAGGACTTGGCCTACACTCTCCACGCTGGCCAGACGGGTTGGAGAGGTGTCTTAGATGTTTATAAGCTTTGTTTAGCTTGTATTTTCTAAGTCGCCTTCTACGACATCCACGGGAAGACTTGGAGTGGTCCTATTCTACTCTGTCGGATACCACACGGCGTATTCATAAATATGTATGTATTCTTCTAACATGAATAAACTGAAAATCTGATTTTGACTTTGGTTTGCTAGTAAAAGTTGTTCGGATCACTTTCTTCTTATTACTCTTATTTATCCAGTAAACTTTAGCGTTCAACTAGGCTTGTTACCTAAAACAAAAATACCATTTGTAATATATCCGTGTTATAGAATATCGAAAAATATTAGATACGTATTTTTTTCTTTTTGCAATAAAATAATAAATATATACGGACAAATCACACAGATTGAGCTAGCCCCAAAGTAAGTTCAAGACTTGTGTTATGGGATACTAACTCAACGATACTATATTTTATAACAAATACATCCAAGACCCAGGCCAATCTGAAAAAGATTATTTTCCATCTTGACCTGGCCGGGGATCGAACCCGGTCACTCCGTGTCGCAGGCTGGCGTGTTGACCGCTGCGTCACGGAGCTAGTCAAATCAAATAAAAGATGATAAAGATAAAGCGCTCCAAAGTTCAGGAGGGGGCTTATGACGCAACAGGCCGGCAAAACGTGACGTCACGTGGATTTTTTTATGAAAAACAACTGGGATACCATAATAATCGAGCTTTTATAAGTAAAATCAGAGATTTTTTTAATCCAAGGAATCCGATTACAGCAATTATTTTGAATTATATATTTATTTTCTAAATGTAGTAAGCACACAGTCATCTTTGAGTAACTAACCATTTAATTGCCAACCCCTAATATTATTACGGGTACATTCAACTAATTGGAATAATTTTACGGTTTTTCCCAAAACAGAAAACGATTTTCTAGGGTGAAATATTAATCCACTGAATCGATTCAGTACTACATATCTATCTAAAAAACAATGTGTTCCACTGCGAGAGTGCCGGCAGAAGTGAAAACTCTGCGCTGAATGCGCCGGCGGTCTCAGGTCACGTGTCCGTCTTACGAATTTTCGATCGGGACAAGTGCTGACGCGAGTTTACCATTTTTACCCATCCCAAAAAGTGTACAACGCCGCTAAAGAAGGTTTTACTTCAAAAATAGATTCTTTTGACTCAAGAAATCGATTCTTCGATTAATCGTTCATTCCTTATGCACTCCATCCACTTTTTCATTATTGGAAACATGTATTCGGCCTATATATTATATAGGCCGAATAGAAATGATAAATTCTCAGTCATAGCCCCAAGAGTACTCCTTAAATCTACTGCTCTACTAAACGGAAAATTACTAACCAAATATCTCGAAGTAATTGCCCATGAGCAGGTATTACGCGGCTAAAAATAAAAAACATTCATTTCTAAATATAACTGTTACGATGGGGCCATTTTCAACGGAGTATTTATACCAGAACAAGTAACGCCTGTTTGTATTAGTACCTATGCGTGTATCGCTATGGGAGCTTTTAGTAAACGGCTGTAATGTGAGACCTTGAAGTACCTATGCTTTATTTCATCGTTTCAACAGTAAGAAGTCCACTCGTGGACAAAGTTCTGTCCCAAGGATTCTTCGTTCATAGTAGGATATTGCCATACTCAACACGCTTGGCGAGCGCAGTTTCTTTGGCTTCTTGTGCCTTCTTCTGCAGCATCGGAATGCTGCTGCCTAAAGCTGCATTCTAAGGCTAAGGAAGGAAAGCAATTTAATGGATTTGGGATAAGAATGTATGGAATGTATTGGAATATTAACTGGGATAAATGGGGAAAAGCATTTGGTAGCTCGGCAGGCCGCACTGAAGAGGATACGAGAATTTTTATTCACTACACATTTTTTACCTAGTGCTACTTGTGACAACCCTTGCGGGTGCGCGTATCTGATGCCATACCACAACCATCGGATAGGCATTTTAGGATGACACCCCTGACCTTGACCTTGACTCTTTGAATTTGATTTCGTTTTCGTTTGTGCTAATAATGGAGTAGTGTGGTTTCTGATCTTATTTACATTACTATATCTGTTCCTTTGAAAGACAAGGAAACTCATAGACAAAACCACGCATATCTCGTGCAAAAGCATATCTAAGGAAAGTTGGCATAACTATGCGTTATTTAAATGAATATAATGTCATACTTGTGTCTGAATTATAATTTTTATAGATTAAAAAAAAATTGCGCTAAAATTTAAAATTTAAAATCTTAAAACCAATTTATCGCAGACTTTTTATATGTCAGATCTTTCTTTTTATAAACTTAGAGCCGTCCACTGAACCGCTGACAAGTAGGTTAAAAAAAAAGCGCCAAGTGCGAGTCGAACTCGCGCACGAAGGGTTCCGTACCATCCTTACTAATATTATAAATGCGATGAGTTTGTTTGTTTGTTTGTTTATTTGTTTGTTTGTTTGTTTGTTACACTTTCACGCCGTAACTACTGAACCGATCATCATGAAATTTTGCATACAAGTTCTCTGGAGTGCGGAGAAGGACATAGGCTACCTTATATCCCGGGAAAAAGTACTGTTCCCGAGGGATCGACATTGACGCGGGCGGAGCCGCGGGCGAAAGCTAGTTATATATAAAAACGGATAAAATCATGTCTGTAGTATGAGAGCCGCCTATAAATATTAATTTTATTTTAATTTAACTATTTATTTTTGAAGTGAGTATATAACTAAATATTCTGTGAATATTTCAAGCCGAAACGACCAAAAAAATCGCCTTTGTTGTATGGGAGCCCGTTAAAATATTTATTTTATTCTATTTTTTAGTATTTGTTATTATAGAGCCAATAGTAATACATCATCTATGACCATTTCAACTGTGTAACTATCACCGTTCATGCGATACAGCCTAGTGACAGACGGATGGACAGACAAACAGACGGACAGCGTAGCCTTATTAATAGGCTCCTGTTTTTACCCATTGGGTATGGAACCATTAAAAGGAAAAAGATGTAAATTTTAAAATTAAGTTCAGTTTTTGGATTTATTCTTAACAAATAAACACAATCAAATCTTTCCTATTTATAATAGGGCGCACTATAAGTTTCCGGAATGAATATGAAAAAATACTATTAAAGGTACAAAATTAATTAATTGTTTTTCAAAATAATCTCCCTTGGTGTCTATGCACTTTTTCATTCGATGAAACCAGTTTTGAAAACTTTTGTGCCGCTCCTCTGTGGTGACCTCTGAAACGTGTTTTTCATACTCCTCGACAGCCTCTTCTGGTGATGAAAATCGTTGACCGCGTAATTGGTTCTTAATTTTTGGGAACAGAAAAAAGTCACAAGGTGCCAGGTCGGGACTGTATGCAGGATGACTCATGAGTTCTACATTTTTCGCCTTCAAAAAGTCGTTTGTCTGTCTGGCCGTGTGAGAACTAGCATTGTCGTGGTGCAGGATGATACGGCGTTTACGGTTATTTTTACGGAGTTCGTCAATAACTTCCGGCAAACAAATGGTCGTGTACCAGTCACTATTCACTGTACGACGATTCTCTAAAGCAACAGTAGCCACGTGTCCAGTTTTATTAAAAAAAGAAGCAATCATCCGCTTAGATGCACTTTTCACGCGCGCCACTTTGGTTGGTTTCGGCTCATCTTGAAAGACCCATACGCTCGATTGCTGCTTTGTTTTGGGATCGTAGCAATAAATCCATGTTTCGTCACCTATTACTATATCCCACACCAAATTTGACGCACCTTCGTTGAATCTGGTAAGCATGGCACTGCACCAAGTGACGCGGTCCGTTTTTTGAGCCTCGGTCAAGTTGTGTGGGATCCACCGCGAGCACAGCTTTCTCACACCCAAATGTTTGTGTAGGATTAATTGTATTTGACTCATGCCTATTTCTAAAGATGCGCGAATTTCATGGTAGGTCACATGCCTGTCTGTTTCAATCATACGGCGCACAGCATCGATGTTTTTGTTGGTCACAGCGGTGGACGGCCGACCATCGCGAGATTCGTCACTGAGATTGATACGACCACGCTTGAATTCTGCAAACCAGCTATAAACAGTTGTCTTGCATGGTGCTCCATTGCCAAAAGCTGTTTCAAGCCGAGCGATGCTCTGTTGAGCTGTCAAATTACACTTAAAATCGTAGAAAATCATACTACAAAAATTTTCCCGAGTTAAATCAATGTTGATGCAGACACACAATTTTTTAAATGGCGCCACAAGGTAAAAACAAAAGACAGTCAAATTAAACAAACTGCATTCTACAGCTAAAGAGTTCTATTTTCAAATGTTGCAATAAATTTTTAAATATTGTTTATGTAAGTGGTCAGTTCCGGAAACTTACAGTGCGCCCTATGTATTAGTATATAGAAGTTAGATCTAAGTGCCACTCGTGACTTTCAATACACGTCCATCGACTGGTTTGTGTCTTCTCCAAACTTTTCCGTCTTCGTTCTGAGTTCGTTCAGTATTTTAGTGTTTATTTCTCTACGAACAAATTTGTCCGTTTGCCAAAGTCACGTCGCATTTATTTTTCAAAAATTGATAGATTGTTATTAGTTTGAAGTTTGGAAAAGTTTGTGTAGTTAGTCGATTTTAAAATTATCTATATGGGATATTTTTTTAGGGTTCCGTAACCAAATGGCAAAAAACGAAACCCGATGGATACGTCATGTCTGTCCAAGACTGTACAACTACAAGAACTTTTATATTAACTTGCTACGGAACCCTTCATTCGAGTCCGTAACGCACTTGGCCACTTTTTTAAATCTTCGCGCTTTAAACACATAATTAAACGACTAATAAAAAGATTCGTGCTTAATCCCGTATTACCTACAGACAAACATGTTATCTCGTTTTTCTCTTACGGGGTAGACAGCGTTCGCGGTCACAAGATAAAGCCGCATTAAGCGTGATAAAGGCTTAATGCAGAGGCATTGAATTAGTGCGAGTCAAACTCACGTACTAAGGGTTCCGTATCGTTATCTATAAAAACGGCAAAAAAAATGGGTTCCGTTTTATACCATTTGGGTAAAACTATGGAAGCAGCTTTCTTAGAGCTACTTCCTGAGCTTCTTCCAGATCTTCGGATTTTAGTGTTTCTAATCTTATCTCGAAAAGAAATATAAAGAAATGTCTTTATAGCTCTCTGAGACTTGCAGCATGCTTACAAACTTCTTTGTGAGCGTCCAAGTTTCTGCGCCGTACACCATCACGGAAAGGACATATTGCTCGAAGAAAGCAAATGACTAGCTCCGTGGCGCAGCGGTCAACACGCCAGCCTGCGACACGGAGTGACCGGGTTCGATCCCCGGCCAGGTCAAGATGGAAAATGATCTTTTTCAGATTGGCCTGGGTCTTGGATGTTTATCTATATATGTATTTGTTATAAAATATAGTATCGTTGAGTTAGTATCCCATAATACAAGTCTCGAACTTACTTTGGGGCTAGCTCAATCTGTGTGATTTGTCAGTATATATTTATTTAAAGCTAATTATGATACGGATATTGCTAAAATATTCGCTATACTCTGCTCCTGACTACAAGTGCCCGGGGGAAATGAGTCGCTCTATTCAATATTACTGTCGTTGAATTTTTAATAACATGGAGTTTGGCTTACGAACGTATTAAATTCATGGAGATACTTTTTGTCTGCAAGATATTATTAGGTCATATCTTGTATGGAATTTTTATCCGTACATACAAAAGAGATGTACCCTTTGCCTTTGCCAAAACGTTGATATCTCAATTTAAAGATAAATAATATTTAAGTCGAGTTTGCGTTGGTTTTATTAGAATGCAGTAGGTTCGCAAAGATTAAATTTTTATTTGCGATCAATATTGCATGTTTCCTATCGAATATTTTTTTAAATTGTGTAAATTTTTTCGTCGATCTGATTAATTTTAACGGGCTGAAACGTAATTTAAATAAAGTAGAAAAATATTAAAAAACAAAGGTACAGTGAAAAGATGCAAAAACTACGCAACAAAAGTGAAAAAAGATGGAGTTATACTTTCAGTAGTGCCGTTTTTGTCGTTGTTTGTAAGTATGCGTGATGTTGACTCGGGGACATTATTAGGGCTTCATTTTGTATGAGACTGTGTTTCTACCATTATATTTGATCGAAGCCTATAGGTGAACTGAACTTCAAAAAGGTGTGGTCGGTCAAAAAGTCGGCTGTTGGAGACGTTGCACACAGAGTTTAGGTGTCCGATCTAATTCAACTATTCTAATCTTATCTCTCACTAAAGAGTTACAATTAACACTTAAAAGTATCGATAAACTTTCATTGAAAAAACCGACTTCAATCAAACTACTGAACCGATTGTGATGAAATAAAAATGGGACCAATTAGAAAGCGTACCTACCCTTACAGTAAAAAATAATAATTGTCAAAATCGGTTTTCATAAATGATGGAGTTCTGAGGTAACAAACATTAAAAAAATTTAAACAAAAGACATACGACCAAATTGATAACCTTTTCCTTTTTTTGAAGTCGTTTAAACATCAAAACAACTCGAATCTGTCTCTATATTGCATTAGTTAGAAAAACCTAACCATAACAGTGCTATGCGCCTTTGAAACCACACGCGCATTACTCCGCTTACGAATTATAATTTTAATTCGCGAATCGCGCGGCACTGCCGCCGCCCGTCAACACTATGGGCTCTAAAAAACTCGTGGTGAGCGAACTTCTGGCGTTCCTGGATAAGCAGCTGGATTGCATGGACGAAGTCAGTGTGATTCAGATCTGTACCAGCAATTGGAGAGAGGAAGAGATACGAAGTACGAAGGTGCTCCTTTATGAGTCGCTTGAAATGAGCGAACGTATGCCGTCTCGACGGAGAGATGAGAAGGGAGAGAAGAGTCTTCAGGACATGATAAACCTGTTCAAGTCGACCGATCCGGAAGAGTGGCCCGTGGCTTTCGTATGTAAGGACCTACACCGCCTTCCACCGGTTACATTTGACCATGTCGACGTCACTAGGTTGTTAAAGGATATTACAACGCTAAAGTCCAACCTGGCCGATCTGCAGTTGAAGTTCGAGGCATCGAAAACTACCATCGACGATTTGCGAGCGGAATTAGTTGAATTAAAAACCAACAAGTCTGTAAGTAGGTCACCCGATGCCTCAAACGTTAACACGTGTCGCGGTGCACTCAATGCATCGCAGTCAAGTTTCTCGTCAGCGAAATTAGATTCATCGCCGGTCATCGCCGTCGAACGACTTGCGTCACCCCGCCCCGCACCTCGTGCAACCCCCACGGTGACGAATGTAAGCACGCCAACGCCTCGTGCTTACGCGACTGCTGCAAGCCAGCCTCCCAAACTTCAGCGGTCATCTCAACTTGAAGAGTCGCACCCGGCAAAGGTAGTGGCTCTAGAACCAGCTCCTAAGGGAGTTGTGGACAATGAGGGCTTCACCAAAGTGACACGGAAGCGGAAGAAGCCCCAAAGTAGAAATAAGTGCGGTACTGCACTCAGCGGTCCCAACATGTTGCTGCGTGCAGCCGTACTGACGACTTTACTCTACGTGTCCCGCCTCCATTACTCTACAAAGAGTGAAGATCTGACGGAATATATAAGAGTGAAGACGAAGTTAACCTTGAGGGTCGTAAAGTTGGAATCGCGTCATAACGTGAATTTCAACTCATATGTGGTGCGAGTTCCAACTGCTCAGATGGAGACCTTCACTGAAGAAGATTTCTGGCCGAAGGGTGTCGTCTTTCGGCGTTTTCGCGGGAGGCTACCCGACACCCCATCACCGTGTAGTGCGTCACAGACAATACGTACGACGTAGTGAAATCAGTTTTTATATTATATATATGTTAGTCTTTAAGGTATATATTATATGGGCCATATTGTTGTAAAAAATAATAGTTGCCTGAATTAAATGATTATTATTATTATCTCTTTATTTAATTTAGTTCTTAGATTTAGGTTTTTACAATATTTATATAAAAGTAAAATATAAAATTATTATTATTATTATCTCTTTATATTATTTATTTCTTAGTTTTAGGTTTTTACAATATTTATATAAAAGTAAAATATAAAAATAAATTACAAAACATTATAAAAACCTAAACCTAGAGTGCCGTCAGCAGCGGGGCAGGGCTCAAGCTACCGGCAGTCAGGGCCCCAGAGAAAGAAACCTTCTGACTATTCGTGCCGTATTCAGGAGTACTGCCTTCTGTATCTGGCCCTTAATCCAACCATCTAGCAAGAGCCTCTTGAGATGTTGGTCGAGACTCTTTGCTATAAGACCGTTTGCAGACACGACTATCGGGACAATGACCGTCGAATCTACATCCCACATGGCAGTCACCTCGTGAGCCAAGTCAAGGTACTTGCTAAGCTTGTCCTTCTCGGCCTTCACGAGGTTATCGTCATGTGGAATGGTGATGTCAACGAGCACTGCTTGGCGTGTCGATCGATCTGTTAGCACGATGTCAGGCTTATTTGCGACAATAGTCCTGTCTGTGATAACATACATACATACATACATACATAGTATCACGTCTTTTTCCCTTGCGGGGTAGACAGAGCCACAGTCTATAAGACCTTATGGCCACATTTAGCATTTTGATGGGCGCGTAGATGGGAAACGGAATAAAAATAGTGATGGGTTGCTAGCCGCATCGCCTATTGACGTGATTCCGCAGATTTTCGCCCATTCCCTCGATCGGCTTATACGATCTGCGCGGGTAGAGAAGCAGCTGGTACATTCTACGTTTTTCCTTTTCTCCCAGACCAGCATGGAAGAATTGTGATAACAGATTATTATTTATTATTATATTTGTTGATAAGTTTTCTCTCCTCGTAAAGAGGGTATACGCCAAATACGCGGGCCAAAGCCAAGCGTAAGTGGGGGAATTATTGTATAACGTAAGTTGACGTGTATGTTGAAGAGCTAAGGAACTTGCGCGTGATGCGGCACGTATTGAGAATTACGGCCTTCTGTATTAATGTGAGTGTGCTCGCTGGTATATCTAAAGTATCTAAGCTGTGGGTTAGGGATTTTGGTATAATGCCGGTTGATGATAGTACTATTGGAACTATATGGACAGCCTGTACTTTCCACTGTGTTTTTATTTCTATTGCTAAATCTTGGTATTTACTTAATTTTTCCGATATGGTGTTTTGCAAATTGTGGGTGTTAGGTATAGCAATATCAATAAGGTAAACTTTTTTGTTAACTTTATCGTGAACGGTGATGTCTGGTCTATTGTAATGAATGGTCTTGTCAGTGATGATGGTCCTGTCCCAGTAAAGTTTGAAGTTATTATTTTCTAATACAGGGTTGGGTATGTATTTGTAGTATGGAATCATGTTGGGTACGAAAAGATATTTATGAGCAAGATGTTGGTGAACTATTGAAGCTACTTGGTCATGGCGGTGCTTGTATTCGGTCTGAGCGACAGATTTACAAGCACCAGTTATATGTTGTATAGTTTCTGAAGCGGAGTTACAATGCCTGCATAAATCTGTTGTCTGATTAAGGTCTTTAATTATATATTTTCTGTAGTTACGGGTGGCAATAACTTCATCTTGAATGGCAAGCATGAACCCTTCGGTCTCCGGGAACAGTTCACCTTTCCTGAGCCAATCGTTCGACTTATCTTTATCGACGTGTGGTTGACTCAGGTAGGTTCGGTGTCTACCATGAAGAGATTTGGCAGCCCATGCTGCTATTTTCTGGTGTGCGTCTATCTGTAGTTCACTCGTTTGCGTCTGTATGTCTTGTAGGTTTAAAGGAGTGAGTTTTGTATCTATATCTGTGACGGCCTGGTGAAGAGTTGAGTATGTTGATTTTGTGTGAAAGTATTTTCTAAGTGTGGCAATTTGTTTACTGTGTAGATTTAGGATATCTATTAGTCCTCTACCACCATCCTGACGGGGTAAAGTTAGTCTTTCAGAGCAGGCCTTGGGGTGGTGCTTTCTGTGTGATGTAAGGTGAGTGTTAATTGTCCGTTGCAGCTTTTTAAGGTCAGTTTTAGACCAGTTAATAATACCAAAAGAATATGTCAAGATCGGAATTGCATATGTATTGATGGCTTTGATTGTGTTCTTTGAATTTAAGTGAGATTTCAAGATGAGTTGTAGACGATGTTTGAATTTTTTGAGAAGTTCTGCTTTGGTTTCTTTTTGATGGATTTGCCGAGATTGATTGAATCCTAGGTATTTGTATGCACTATTATCATCCATACATTCAATTTTGTCACCAGTTTCTAAATCGTAGCTATTATTTTTGATTTTACCTTTAACAATGGATAAAATTTTGCACTTATCCACACCAAATTGCATATGTATATCTCGCGAGAATTCTTGTGTTAGATCTGCTAATTTGAAGAGCTCTGTTTTACTGGATGCATACAGTTTAATATCATCCATATACATTAGGTGTGATAATAAGTAATTGCTGGATACAGTGATTCCTACGTTAGATTTATTTAAAAGGTGAGATAATGGGTTAAGTGCTAGACAGAACCATAACGGGCTTAAAGAGTCTCCTTGGAATATACCACGTCGAATGAAAATCGGCTCCGTAGTTAAAGAGTCTGTTTTAGCAGTTTGTATTTTCAAGACCGTTTTCCATGAGCGCATAGATGTTTCAAGGAATGATGTTATAATTGGGTGTATTTTATAAAGTCTTAGAACGTGCAGGAGCCAGCTATGTGGGACGGAGTCAAAGGCTTTGCGGTAATCTATGAACATCGTATGTATATTCTTTTTTGTTTTCGATGCTTTATTTATAACTGTAGAGTCTATTATTAATTGCTCTTTGCAACCCTGGCTATTTTTTCGGCAACCTTTTTGCTGTTCTGCTAATATGTTGTATTTAAGTAGATAGTTATTTATTGTATTGCTTAGGCAAGCAGTCAAAATCTTATATATAGTTTGTAGGCATGTGATTGGTCTATATTTGGCTGGGTTTTTCGTGTCGTTTAAATCTTTTGGTATCATATAAGTTATTCCTTCGGTTATGTATAATGGCATTATATCTGGGTTTTCTATAAATTTATTAATGTGGTTGTACAAAGAAATGTGAGTGCTTTCGAATTTTTTATACCAGTAATTGTGTATATGGTCTGATCCGGGGGCTTTCCAGTTATGTGTTCGTTTAATGATTTGTATAAAAGTTTCTATTGGGATTTGTTCGAATTCCATTTCTGGGATATGTGTTGGTGTCTCGGTGATTTGATTTAACCATTCAGCCGCCTTGTTGTGCTCTATAGGGTCCTCCCATATACCAGCCCAGAATTCTTTGACTGTTTCGGGTGTTGGCGCCTCCGTGTTTTGATTACTATTACTATGTGTAGATTTCAAGTTTCTGTAAAATAATTTCTCGTTGTTAATAAATTGTGTATTCTGAATTTTACGGGCTGTACATGTAAGGTACCTATTAAGTCTACTGGAGGCTGCGTTAAGTTTTTGTTTAATTGTATCTAAGTATTGTTCTAACTGTGTGTTTCTGTTTTCATATTGTGCATGTTCGGCGTACTTTACTTTTATGTTATCTACTGTTTCTATTATTTTTCTACTTCTATATCCTTGTATATATTGTGTTAGCCTAGCTATTTCAGTTCTATACCCTTGTATCTTACGTTCTAGCCTTTTTTGCCATGCTGGTTTATACGTTTGATTTCTTCTAGTTGTTTGTGTTGTTTTTATTTTAGTCCCATTACATATTGCTGTAGTATAGGCTGCAGAATAGATTAAAGTTTGAAGAGTTATGAAGTCTTGTTCCCTTGCTAAATATTTAGGTAAAATATTTTTGTCGATATGTTGTACTATCATAGCTAATTTTCTTGAAGTTTTCTGTTTTGGTATGTATGGTCTGGCATTCGGATCAGTATTAATGAAGTTATCAAATGCTTTATCAAATTCTAAAATGATTTTATCTTGCAAACTTTGAGGTAATTTGTGATAGTTGTCGCGTCTGTCTACTACTACTTCAATGTCGATGTTTTCTGTAAGGGTATGTTCGTTATCTGTATCATTAAAAGTGTGCGTTAATAATGTGCTCTCTTGTGTTAGGTGCTGGTTCTGGTTATTAATTTGGGTGAGTGCTTCTACTTCCTGCCTTATCTGCTTTAATCTACTTTCAGAAATCATTTTATTATTTATTATGACACGTCGTTGGTCTGAGAGTCTTTGTTCGGATATGTGTGCTAAATGTGGATATAGTCCAATAAATCCGGCATGTAATTTTTTCCTGTGTGCAGTTGTGATAGTTTCTAAGTCTGTAATCTCGTAGTAAATTCTCATAATTGATTCGTTTAAGTCATTAGACCAACTCATGCGCGATCCTGAGGCCTGCATTTGGTTTTGTGCAACAATTTCGTGTTGAGAAGTTGTTCCTACGTCGTTTTTTATATCGTCAAGGACGGATTGTGGAAGAAGTTTGTTATTAATAATAGCTCTTCGTTGGTCGCCTAGTCTTTGCTTGGTTGCATTAACTTCCGGAAAGGCTTCTTTAAATTTTTGATGTAATACGTCTAGGTAACCTCGTGTATTTGTTTCCATTTTTGTAGTTATCAGATAAGTGCGCCATATGAATTTATTCATGTTATCTGTCCATCTTTGTCTCGCACGTTTGTTGCCAGCAGTGGGTGCAGCATTGTCAGCGCATGCCTCCTGCACAACATCCACTGACATAGGTGATATAGTCGATGACCGGTCTATTGCATCTAATTCAAATGAGTGTGGTGATGAGTTGGGTGATAGGAATAAACTACTGGATGATGAAGGTGAGTGGGGAATGATATCGGCTGTAGCATATTGTTCGAGGGGAGCCCGCCTGCTCAGCCCCCCGTCGCCAATGGATCGCATACTGTGACACTCAGCATCGGCTCCAAGTGCGCCCCGGCGACCCCCGGGCAGCGGCCGTAAATTATACTTTTTAGTTTTACTCTCCATATCTCTATAAAAGGGTTTGGGACCGTTAGTTTGGGAAGGTTGATGTCGAGATGTTATTAACTAATTATGTGTTCAATAGAAAATTCTATCACTATGATCCAGATGATATTGATCAGTTAGTAGTCTAAAGCCGAGCTTCCCGTAAGCCCCCCTACCACGGCAAGGTGGCCCCACAGGGCCACATTATTATTATTATTATTATTATAACCCTTTTAAAGTTCAATCACCTAGCCCAGACTTCAGTTGAGACGTTGCAACTACAGCATCCAATCTAATTCAACTAAGCTAATTATCATCCCTCCCTAAAAAGATAAAAACTAATACTTCTCTTCTTCTTCTTCTTCCTCACCTTATCCCACTTTAAGTGGGGTCGGGACAGCATGTGAGTATTTTCTATTTCGCTCTATCTTGAGCAATTTCTTTCGTTATCATATTTTTACCCATATCCTCCTTCACACAATCAATCCATATTTTCTTTGGCCTACCGCCTACCTCTACTCTGATTCCCAATTACTAATTATAAAAACTAATACTTCCAAGTATCAAAAAAGCTAGACTATCTGAATCTGTCCCAAGTTAAAAGAACCAAACCTTTTTGAAGTTCAGTCACCTAACCCAGACCTCAGTCGAGACGTTGCAACCACAGACTTGAGGTAGATCAAATCGAAATTTAACTAACTTTATATTACCTCTCACTAAAACATAACAACTATCATTTAAAAGTATCGAAGAATCTAGACTATTAGAATCTGTCCCTTTATTGCCTAAGTTAGAATAACCTTACCTTTTTGAAGGTCAGTCGACTAGCCCAGACCTCACTCGAGACGCTCCAACCACAGAAGGTGGGTCCAATCTCATTCAACAAGATTAAAGTTGCAGGAATTTCAAGAATTGATCGTGCAATAAATAAATAAATAATAAATAAATACTTATATACGGACAAATCACACAGATTGGCCTAGCCCCAAGGTATGTTCGAGACTTGTGTTATGGGACACTAACTCAACGATACTATATTTTATAACAAATACATATATAGATAAACACTGCGCCACGGAGCTGTCAAATACAATACCAATAATACAAATGCAATACAATACCACATACACGGTGAAGTTTTAATCGTTTAGGATCCTTAAGACGAGGACTCAAATGTTTGGTACCTTCGCTCGGCAAAGGACTGATCAAGTGCGCGCAAGGGATAGCGCTTGGCGGTTTAGCTCGTGAATGATGAGATAGGAGATAGTCTCGAGTCGCTCAAGGAAAAAAACGTAAGCGCCAAATTCGTTATTTCTATTTTATATAAAATCAGACCGGTTAATTGTATTTTCATATTTAAATTTTGATGAATTACTAATAACCTATCTTTTAGTCTAAAAATCATTATTTCATTCATCGCATTTGAGCTGCAATAACAAAAACTCTGCGAACGAAGACCATTTTTCAAAAAATATTTCTATCGAGAAAATTTTATCAAAACGTGTTTTCATCTTCAATTTTTGGAGATGAAATAGTCAAAAATCATATTACTTAGATTTGAAACTCCTAATTTAAGTATTTTGCGAGATAAATAAGGTTCAGAACGACCTTATTTACAGTGGTATCGCCTTAATTGAGACCGTTGATATGAACAACTTTTCCTATGGGAGCAATGCTACAAACTTTTTGACATTCCCATACAAATTAACCGGGCGGCCGAACATTTTTGTATGGAAAAGTCAATTTTTTCGAGATCCCAGCATTGGTTCCATAGTAAATGTTGTTCATATCGAGACGGGCTGAACCACCCCTTTATTAAGGGTCCGTAACGATTAAAATTTCACCATTTTTACTTAAGGACGGTCTTATCCATATTTGGTGCAAAATAATTACACAAACGTTTAGATCACTCTTTTTTAACTAAAGTCTATGTACGACTTACGCTCTTCCAACTGAGCCAACGCCTGTTCTAACCTCGGTAACGAAATCTCCACTATATCTTTTCACAATATTTTATTTCTTAATTTAATAAGAGTATATCAAAATAGCACTGTGAATGCAAAATATAAACACTTAGTACATATTTTATCTTTATTCTCTTTGTGTTAGCACTGAAACTAAATTGAAATGTTTTTGAAGTTCAGTCACCTAGCTCAGACACGCTGTCGCGTTCAACCACCAAGATTTTAGTGGATCCAATCTAATTCAAGTTCGTTTATCTCCCTAGATTAGAACTGTATAATACAATACCGAATAATGTCGCCTACCGTTATTATTACTATCTACGTCTACGTAATTAATTCTGTACATAAAGGAAAGGCTTACTTTATGTAAGCCTTTATGTAAGTTCAGGATGAGGGCGCCACCGTCCTAAGTAAACATTGAGTGCGTGTATTTAAATCGAAAATAATTAAAATTCTAGTCCTTTGTATACTAACTATGATTTATATTATTAATCTATGTGTCTGTGAAGTGTAGTAGTGTTATCTCAACATAATATAGACAATAAACGTATAAAACAAGTGACTATAAATATATATGGTAAACAATAAACAAAACAATACTGTGCAAACTCAAAAACACAAAATAAACGAACAGTTTACTTAATTAATGTGATACATATATTGTGAACAACTAAAACCCATAAACAATATCATCTAAAACGTTCAATTCTATTTCATATGTGGTTAAAGTAAATAATGTGAGGTAGACTGTTCATCAAGTTAACGAACTCGAAAAATACAAATCATCAGCTGTTATTTGTTTACTAACTGAGCGATATGACACTTTAATTCGAACCATCATGCATACTGTTACATAGCGCAGTGGTTTACCTTTATGCTTTAAGTCTGTACATACAATCCTCGAGGCCCGAGTTCGAATCTGGCCAAGCGTAGGGTTTATTTTACTCAACTTCAAAAGTTTTTTTTTTTTTTTATTATTATTAAACTATTATATACCAAAAGATGGCGCGTTGTAAGAAATGTAACAAGGACGCAGGAAAGAGCAAAACTATTCTAAAATGTTTTACATGCAAGCATTATTTTCATTTAGAATGCACAAATATCTCATCCAAACGATTTTTAATTATGACCAATGAAAACAAACACAACTGGAAATGTCATACATGCTGGAAAGTACATCACGTTGAGAAAACAACAATAACGCCCACAAAAATTCATTCACAACCCCCCAGTACATCGATCGATAGGGTTACAGTTCGAAACAAATGTAAACCAATAATTCCCACAGAAAATTCATTTGACACATTGCCAGACTCAGATTTTAACCAATCTGAACAAATGTTTTCACCATCATCAGAAAGAATCTGCTATTTCTCCGGGTGTATTGGGATATGAAAACAATCATATGAAAAGTAATATATACATTGTTGGCGATAATCATCTCTCTGGTTTATCATTATTTCTTAAAAATAGTAGGCAGGACAAATGGAACGACAAATATTTAACATCTGCATATATAATGACTGACGCCACCAGCACAGAAAATATGAACTACTGTCTAAAATTGGGAAATAATTTAAAGAAAGACGACATTGTAATCTTAGGCATAGGCAGCAACGATGAAAATCTTCATGTTCTACAATATAATTTAAGTGTTTCTTTGCATGCAATGAAAAATGCGACAATTTTTATATTACCAGTTGTAAAAAATCAATATTTAAATGAACAGATGTTAAATAAAAAAATTAAATCATGGATTGCGCATATGACTAATTGTACATTCATTGACACTAATGTTAATTATAATTTTTTAAGAAAATATAACTATTTCAACAATTTATGTAAACAAATTAATTTGAAAATTGACTACATTGAATACCATTTACAATTCTTAACTTTTAGTAATTTAAAAAAGAAAATTGTGTCTTTATGTGATTTGCAAATGAGTACCCACATTATAAATAAAAACAAAAAAATAAAAAAAGGCACGATACCGTATTATTTTTCTAGAATACAGTCAACGCCAATTAACTCGCATGTCGTGCCAACAGAATCCGCCGAGAAAACATTTTTTCGTAACTAACCATAAATTCGAGAACATCACAATTTTAAACCAAAACATTGAAGGTGTTTGTTGTAAACTAGACTCTATTGCAATAGCACTTAAGGATTTACAGAATACTGGCAGGCAGGTTGATATAATCTGTCTTAGTGAAACTTTTATTAAACAGGGATCGGAGAAAAATTTACAGATTGATGAGTTTAAATTAGTTGCATATTATTGCCGTAATGACAAAAGCAGGGGTGGTACCTGTATTCTAACAAAAATAGGTTTAAATGCCAGGCCACTTAGCTGGGTTTCTGAGTATGTTACAAAATATTACTTTGAGTGCTGTGGTTTGGAAATAGTCGGTATGGGCTTATACGTTATAAATATATACAGAATACCAAGTAGATTGAAGTCCCTGGTCAATACTTTCCTAAACAGTTTAGATAAATTATTAAATCGCTTAGCGTCTAAATACAAAAATAAAAAAATCGTAATATGTGGCGATTGGAATATCGACCTTATGAAAAATGATAATTATGCCAAAGAATTATTAAATATTTTACATAATTATGGCTTTAACGCGCATATTACACAACCAACGAGGAAAAAATCTTGTATTGATCAAATAGCAAGCAACATAAAGTCTGCAACATCTGAAATTCATGAGCTTCACCTTGCAGATCATGAAACTGCGCAAACATTAACATTTAAGGTTAAAAAGCAAACTCGATTTTCAACCTGGTTTGAGCATAGGCGAGATTATAGTGACTGCAACATCAAAAAATTTCTTCACTGTATATCTTCTTTGTCTTTCTCTGAAATATTTGAGTGTACTGACTTTATAAGTGCTTTTGGTGATTTTTATGATACTTTTTGTCTGTTTTATAATTTATGTTTTCCAGTGATAAGAGTAAAAATTAATAATCGCTCGATAAAATCAAACTGGATAACTAAGGGAATCAGAGTGTCATGCAAAGTCAAACGTATATTATATCAAAAAAGTAGAAAAGGAGAACATAAAAATATAGTTAAAAATGAAATAAAAAAATATAATAGTTTGCTAAAAAAATGTATAGCTACGGCACGAAAAATAAAAAATAGGAATTATATTAATAAAAGTAAAAATAAATGCAAGGCTGCTTGGGATATTATCTCGACAACAATAATTAATAATAATTTACAAGATAATGACATAAAAAATATAAAATTTGGTGATAACTTATATTGTAATCCCATTGACATTTGTAATAAATTTAACAATTATTTTATAGAATTAAGAAATAACAATAATAGTACTGATAATATGACATATAACCAATACCTGACTAATAAAAATCCAAATACAATTTTTTTAAATCCCGTTGACGAAACGGAAATATACAAGACAATTGTTTCACTTAAAAATAGCAAATGTAGTGGACACGATAGCATTTCAACAAAAATTATTAAACTTAGTGCTGCATATATTTCCTGTGTATTAGCACATATTATTAATTTATCCTTTTATCATGGTATATTTCCTGATCAATTGAAGAAATGCATTGTTAAACCACTTTTTAAGAAGGGTGATAAAGCAGATCCAAATAATTTTAGACCTATAACCCTACCTCCCATCTTATCTAAAATATTTGAAAAGCCATTTCAAGACAGATTGATTAGTTTTTTTGATAAGCATAACATTTTGCACCCCAATCAGTATGGCTTTCGTAAAGGTAGCTCAACGACACTGGCGTGCTTTGAACTAGTCAGGGAAATTACCGACACTATTAATAAGAAGACAAGTGTACCTGTAATGTCCTCATTTCTTGACATGAGCAAAGCATTTGATTTAGTAAATCACAATAAACTGCTGACGAAATTTGATCACTATGGCATTCGAGGTAAAGCATATGATTGGATCCAAAGTTACCTAATAAATCGACTACAATGTACCGAAATTGTCAAAATAACTAAATCTGACAAAGTAGCCAAGAAAACAGCTTACAGATCTAACTTTCAGTATTGTAATACAGGCGTCCCTCAAGGAAGTATACTCGGGCCATTGCTATTTTTGGTATACATCAATGACCTTCCAAGTTCTATTGGTCATAAGAGTATATTATTTGCAGACGATACCACATTAATAGTGAAATGCACTGCCATTGATACCTATGAAGCTGATGTAAATAAAGCACTTGCAGACGTTGTTAATTGGATGAAAGCAAATAATCTTGTTGTAAATTTAGAAAAAACTAATTTCATACAATTCTCGTCCTATAATTCACAACAGTTGCCAATTTCTATTCGCTATGACGATAAAATAGTGGAAAATGTGTGTGTTACCAAATTTCTTGGAATTACAATTGATAAAAATTTAAATTGGAAAGCACACGTCGATCAATTATGCAACAAACTGAATAGATTTGTCTTTGCTCTTAAAAGACTGAGGCAAACTGTATCAACTGAAGCTGCCATAGCAGCATATCATGGGTATGTATCGTCGATATTTAGCTATGGCTTAATTATTTGGGGTAATTCAGTTAATACCGACAGAGCTTTCCTAGTACAAAAAAAATGCATCCGTGCCTTATGCAATGCTTGGATAGAAGACAGCTGTAGACCATTATTTAAAAATTTAAATATTCTGCCCTTGCCTAGTTTGTACATAAGAGACATATGTGTATTCGTACATACTCATCCAGAATTTTGGCAGAGAAGATGTGAAGTTACATCTAGACATACGCGACCTATAATTATGAACAGGTTATATCAGCCTATGTGACATAAGGATATTTATAAAAGGAACGTTTTTAACATGTCTATTGTAATATATAATGTACTTCCTAATGAATTTAAATCATTAAAAGGTACATCATTCAAAAATAAGTTGACGCGGTGGTTGCTTGAGAATTGTTTTTACTCTTTGAAGGAATATATTGACTATTGCAAATCACATAAAAATATTAATTTATAATTTATATTGAAATTATATTACATTATTAATGAATTAAATTTTTCTTATTTTTTGACATTTGTATTAAATATTTGCATACCTGCGTGCAGGTTTCATACAATGTACTCTCAATGTTATATGACCCTTATTTACGGTATGTTTGCAAATAAATTATTATGATTATGATTATTATGATTATGATTATGTATAGAATTAATTTATATTTAATATAATTTATATATAATTATATTAAGTTTATATATAATTATATTAAGTTATATTAATTCTGTGCGTGAAGGCTAAATTTTAATTACATTACTATTCTAATGGTTTCTAATATTTTTGCGATTGTTACACATTAAAATAAAATCATTATAATGCGGTATTATCGCATATATTACATTATTTTTACACGTAACGTTTCGAAAACTTTATAGTTTTCATGGTCGCAGGTAGACTAAGTTGACATTTGTCTTTTGTGTTATAAGAACTAAACAAAACTATCGCCTCGTTCCGGATGTACGCAGTATTGGCTCACGGTGTCTGAAGGTCTTGCAGTCTTGTGATGAGTCTTGAGATTTTATTAAATTGATGACAGGATCCAAAGCTGGTGGTAACTGCTAACCATCTTCTCTATTGAAATTAGGCTGTTTTTTTATTTTAAAAGCCTCACGAAGCTTTCTTGGAATGTATCTGTTTTCTTTTGCAAGGACTTAATGATTATCAAAACGCATAAAGTGGTTAGGTTTGTCCAAGGCATGTTCACAGACTGCACACTTGGTTGAGCGTCTATTCTCTGTTCTTTACTAGCACTGAACTCTAACAAAAATGTTCACTATAAAACCAATTATTTCAGATACGGATTAGTAAATCGAAAAATGATATTTACAAGCTTATTCAATAACATCCCACACGTTAGGAAGGTTGAGAAATTGATTTTACCACTTTTTCAGCATGATTATTATAAACATAAACATCCATACCAAATTCCAGCTTTGTAGTACATATAGTCTTTGAATAAAACTGGGCAGACATGGCGAAACTATTATGGTTCCTTTTTTACTACGGAACCCTAAAAAAAGCTTGTGAAAAAGGCTTAAAGTATTGAAATAAAGTTTGGTTGCGATTATTCCAACTTGTACTGATTTATGTCTTAGCCAATAATGTATAATTGTAATTAATTAAATAGTGAAAGATTCGGCACTTAATTATGTTTAAAAAAATTGTACTCAAAACACGAGGCAAAAATTGTACTCATAACTTCAGCCGTAAAAGTCAATTACTGGACAAAGTTTTAATATTTTATATTAAAAGAGGTGACTGTTATTTCCAAAACGTCCAGCGAGGGCTTCCACTAGAATTCTCGTTTGTTTTCTGCTGTTTTTACAGATCTCCTTGAGTCTCCTGGCGCTGTTTATACCTGAGTGTATATGTCAACTCCATTCAGCTTGGTATCTACTGTAGACATCAATATAAATAGTAAAGTATTGAATCGTTACTGGTAAAATAAAATTCCAATAATTTATCCGAATCGCGGTACGAACAAATTTAATTGGACGGATTCCCTCGATATCTTGAAGGCTCGGTTTCTTTAAACGGCGATAAATTAAATATAGACTTCGTGCTCTGAAGGGTATCATATGGTATAATTTGTCAGGCATTATAATCAATTCGCATATTTACCATTTAAGTTTTAAGACACAATAATCACTAGGCATAACATACTTTTGCTAAACGATATTTTGTCATATCTTGATTGCTGTGCATAATTTTATAGGAATTAAACATTAAAAATACAAAAATAATTATTTAAAGCTTTAATTTAAAATACCGATTTTAAAGGTTTATACAATATATAGAAGACAGATAATTTGTGGGTTTTTCCCACCCACAAAACCTCTTGAAGATATAGAAGTTAAAAACTGTTTAACACATTATTGAGCTAGCCTTGAATTAAGATATGTGTTTAAATCGATAAACCTATAAAATCTTGACAACATAAAATATTTATAGTCGTAATTACTAATTTTTAAACTAATAATGGTATTGTTAGTAAGGAAATCACAAGTTAAATTATATCTATGCCTAGCATTTATTCTTAAAACTAAATTAAATTGTATTTTACTCAGTCACGGTCACTGGACCAGACAGATAGATATAATTACTTTGAGACAATTTACTTTGCGTGCTTCCGCCACCAGTTAGTTCATGCAAACTATTGCTGGCCAGCGCCCACCCATTACTGTTAGTCCCTTCATACCTGCTACCAATAGTTGATGCATGCAACCCTGGTCGATACTGCTGCATCCGTTGAGGCTGCAGCAATGTCGGCCGTCGTGCTCGCGACACGTGTTTCGCCTCTACACGAGGCATCTTCGTTAGATGTTGATCGTTCGAATGACAAGCAACGAATGACAAAAATTATGTTTGTCATTCGAACGATCAACATCTAGGTTTCACTGCCTGAAGATGCCTCGTGTAGAGGTGAAACACGTGTCGCGAGACTATTTTAGAAATTAGGAAGACATAATTTTTTTTTTATTAATGATCATCTTTTATACAAAAAAGAACCAACTTCAATCAAACTACTGAACCGATAGTGATGAAATTTAAACGGGACTATCTAGAAACAAACTAAAAAATAATTTTTAAAATCGGTTCATAGAGTTCTGACTTAACAAACATTAAAAAAAGACAACCGAATTTTTAAAGTCGGTTAAAAAAGTTAGATGCGTCGTTTTAACGTGAGTCCTACACTTTAAAAAAGATGCATTCGTTCATCTCACATTATAATCATTGCAAATCCCTAAAGGATATTAATTGAAATCACGAAGTCCAAGTTTGCCGCGAACTACTAGTTATTTATACGTTAGTTGTATAGACAAAGTAGTACAATAGTATGACTTGTAAATTACGTGTCACACTTTGCATATTAATTAACTATTACAGGTAACGTCAAAACATATTAAACCAATAATATACGTATTAACACAAAATTTTTTTTACTATGGTGCGTCCTCCTCTTCTCCAAATTGCTATGCCATAAATGAACTGTATATATACATTTTCAGATTCAGATTCATTTATTTTGTCAGACATAGGTATAACATGGTGTTGGAATTAGAACAGTTACAGTGCTCTATGCTGCGCCATTCGGCATACAAAATTCAGTCACAGGTTGGTTTTAAATAATATAACAATAAATAATTAGTTTGAATTAGAGAGAGAAAAAAAAAGGAATCCTTACTATATCTTTACTATAATATTATAATGTGAAAGTGAGTTTGTTTGTTTGTTAAGCTTTCACGCCGTAAATACTGAACCGATCATCATGAAATTTGCATACAAGTTCTCTAGAGTACGGAGAAGGACATAGGCTACCTTTTATCCCGGGAAAAAGTACTAATCCCGAGGGATCGACATAGACGCGGGTGGAGCCGCGGGCGAAAGCTAATATCAAATAAAGTTAAAAATAGATCCAATATTTGTAAACAGTCAGCTAATCACTATATATATATATATGTTAGTCACCTTGTCAACATTATGATATGCAATAAATCATTGAGTATTGAGTAATCAAGTTAGTCCGCTAAGTATCAAACTTGAAATGTTTGTAAACCGCATCCAGCTAAACGGCCCGCGGCCGACACGTCAGGTACGCGCGCTTTTATAATTGCGAGTGTCTTCTTGTCTTTGGTCAAGTTTTAAGCCCCAATTTTTTGGGTATCTCAAAAAAGGAAAAAAAAATGGAACCCTTATTCCTATAAGGGTTCCGTTTTTTCCTTCAAACACAGGGATCACTTGATTGTCCTTCTGCCTGTCGGTCTGTCAAGACCCTTTTTCTCAGGCACGCGTAGTAGTCAAGCTGAAATTCATAACAAATAATCAAATCTACAGTCCCTTGAAGCTATGAAAAAATCAAATTTCTAAGTCAACGCAATTACAAGATACAGCTGGTTATGCCGCAAATTTTCGTGTTTTTTCGACATTCGCAAGGGAATCAAAACCTACAGCGTACTTCCCGTGAACTCAGAATCTTAAAATATAGTACATAGCAACGTCTTATAGCACAGATAAAGGAAAAATTGCGAAAAGCATTCATTTTTGTTACATTATACAATAAAAATAATTTTAATAATTTCAAACTAAATAAATACACGGTGAAATTTTGATCGTTTTGGACCCTTAAAAGGGGTGACTCATACCATCAAAATGAACAACTTTTCCTATGGGGACAACATTTCACCATGTATAATATACGGAACCCTTAGTGCGCGAGTCCGACTCGCACTTGGCGGGTTTTTAATAATTTGAAACGAGAATCGAGTACCGAGAGCTCCTTTTCAATATGTGTCATGATTTACGTCCGCCTGTATATAGACGAAAAAAAAGCCGCTTCGCTTCGTAAGGTTTACGGATTCTAATCATCACCATCATCATCAGGTCCTTTTTAGTCTCCACTACAGGAGCACGACCCTCTCTGTACTACTAGGGCCATACTTGGCCAGAGCAGCCAGAGGACTTGGCCTACACTCTCCACGCTGGCCAGACGGGTTGGAGAGGTGTCTTAGATGTTTATACGCTTTGTTTAGCTTGTATTTCCTAAGTCGCCTTCTACGACATCCACGGGAAGACTTGGAGTGGTCCTATTCTACTCTGCCGGATACCACACGGCTATGACATTAGAATACCACGTATTCTAATGTCATAGCCTATCTAAGGCCATGGCCTTACTCATGTTAAGCAACTTTGGCCTTAGTTCATACATCATTATAACTTGTAAGAAGTCCACTGCTATACAAAGGCCTCTCCCCAAGGATTCTTCGTTCGGAGGATATTGCCATACTCCCCACGCTTGGCAGGTGGGTAGCGAGCGCAGTTTCTTTGGCTTCTTGTGCTTCTGACGCTGCTGCCCGTCGGAAGTATTTTAAGCTGGAGAAGCATAGGAATCTGTTGAATTAAGGAAGGGAATGAAGGTACTGGGATACTACTAGCTCAGATGAATGGGTAAAAGGCATGTAGCACCTCGGGAAGACCGGGCGTGCGTAATGTAGTTGAGGGGTACATCCCAGATATACTAAGCATGAACTTGAAAATGAAAAATCACCACTTCAAGTATGAAATTGAAGTGATCATTTTTCATTTCAGGAATAGAACAAAGAAAGCGTTCTCTTATTTAATTTTAATTTAATCATCTTTACTTCCAAGAAAAACATCGAAAGTCTTAATCAAGATCGTTCGGAACTCTATCAAGGATGGCTTAAATTTACATTTTTCTCGAATAATTTCAACACTCTCTTAAATTGGCTGCTTGTCAAGATGGCGGTCGTGAAAGCTGCCCAGTTAGTTAAATTAATTAAGGTTAGAATGGTTTGAATTTGAGGGTTCATTTTCTCGTAAATCAATGTTTTTAGGGTTCCGTACCCAATCCCCATCACTATTTTGATTCCGTTTTCCACCTAATGCCCACCAACATGCTAAACGTGGTCTTCAGGTCTAAAAGACCTAGGCTCTATCTACCCCGCAAGGGAAAAAGACGTGATACTATGTATGTATTTAATAATAATGTAATAAACGCGATGAAACCGTATGAAGTGATTTAATATAAATGTGTTACAATCGCGAAACCTTTAATTAATAATTCTTTATTTTCTTAAAACATTGTACAAAAAGGTGTTAATTTTATAAAACGTGAAGATTTTATCTTATCTCTATGGTTTAGCCCATAACATAGCATGCAAATTTATACAACGTTTATGTGTCATGTCATGACTTCCTTGATCTATTAATGACATTGACAGCTCCGTGGCGCAGTGGTTAACACGCCAGCTTGCGACACGAGGGTGCCCGGGTTCGATCCCCGGTGAGGTCAAGATTGAAAATGATCTTTTTCAGATTGGCCTGGGTATTGGATGTTTATCTATATATGTATTTGTTATAAAATATAGTATCGTTGAGTTAGTATCCCATAACACAAGTTTCGAACTTACCTTGGGGCTAGTTCAATCTGTGTGATTTGTCTGTATATATTTATTTATTTATCTATTATTTTACTTTGAAAATATCATACATTTTAAAGTTACAAGTGTATGTCAGTTAGTCTAGCAGCTGAGAAAGTCATCTAACTTATAAAAACACTTTCACTCACCCCAGCCAGTTATAAAGTTTTTTTTTTTTTTGGAGTTCTTGGCGGTAATTTTGACGTACTGCCCGGTTTTTGTTTTGCAAATTGTTTATAGTGGAGTTTATAATGTAAAGTCGGTGTTTTTTGGTGTTATAGATGCCCATGTTTATGAACAATGTGTGGAATAACTAAAATAAAGTGTCATGGTGCGGCTGTAGTGAGATTTACTTAGCGGGCTGGTGTTTGCTCGCCTTGCTGCGTCGTATATGACCAAACAAGTGGATTCGTGGGAATCTTCGCCAGGGGCTCCGACCAATCAGCGAAATGAATTACACCATCATTTTGTTGATGCACAAGAATAATTCGAAGATTAACTAGACACTGACTAAAATAAGCTTTTGAATAAAGTTTGAGGTCCAAATAAAAAAATAAATAAAAGAAAAGTTTTTTCTTGACTAGTACGAAAACATTAATAAATATTTTGTTGTGGTTTTGCTTCAAATAAACTATTTAACGAAGAAAAAGGGATACAGTGTTGTCAAAACATTATCTCATTGTGCATCCCTAATCCTTACTAATATTATAAATGCGAAAGTGAGTTTGTTTGTTTATTTGTTTGTTACGCTTTCACGCCGTAACTACTGAACCGATCATCATGAAATTTTGCGTACAAGTTCTCTGGAGTACGGAGAAGGACACTACCTCTTATCCCGGGAAAAAGTACTATTCCCGAGGGATCGACATTGACGCGGGCGGAGCCGCGGGCGAAAGCTAGTAATATAATAAACGCGAAAGTTTGTGAGTATGTATGAAATGAAACTCAGTCACGCAAAAACGGCTAAATGGATTTTGATGAAATTTTGCACACAGATAGGTTATTAATGCATTAACACATAGGTTACTTTTCGTCCCGGAAAAAGTACTGTTTCCGCAGAATCGACATTAATATAAAATTAACGTGAACAGAGCCGCGGGCGACAGCTAGTGTTGAATAATTGTCACCATGTTTCAGAGATATAATTACGTAACTGCTAGTACTATTCTGTGGTATAATGGAAGAGATTAGTTTAATCGCGACCAATTGAATAATACCGGCAAAGGGCGAGCTGGTAGCGATTTTTTTGTTATAAGCCTTCGCGCACTGACAGTTCCGCACAAAAGTAGTTTTTAAAAGATCCATCTACAATTTTTCGCATCAGGGTTACTTGAATAGATTGCTCGCATCATAAAACAACTTTTGATAATTTATTAGATTTTTCTGTTATACAAAAATAAATATTAATTATAAGCCGTGTGGTTTCCGGCAGTGTAGAATAGAACCACTCCAAGTCTTCCCATGGAGGTCGTAAGAGGCGACTTAGGAAATACAAGCTTAACAAAGCTCAAAAACATCAATGAGTCCTCTTCAACCCGTCTGGCCAGCGAGAAGAGTGTAGACCAAATCCTCTGTCTCCTCTGGCCAAGTATGGCTCCGGTAGTACAGGAAGGAGATAGCACAGGAGGATGCTCCTGCAGTGGAGACTAAAAAGTCCTGACGATGATGATGAAATATCAATTGAATTTCTTAGTTGAATGTTAATAACTCTACACGCATCGCAAAGCAAGGCTACACGCGCGTACAGCGCGTCATCATTTCGTTTATGAATGTAACATAGACTTACAAATGTTTCGACAGAACATTATAAACTTAAAAAACGTTGTTATACAACAATGTTAGTCTTAAACAACAACGTTCCATGCTGGTCTGGGAAGTAAGAAAAACGTAGAATGGGCTGATTATCTTCCTGTGCAGATCGTAAAAGCCGATCGATTGGGCTAAAATCTACGGAATAATGTCAATAAGCGCAAGGGCTTTTCTGAAACAGATAACTTTACGCCTGATCACCGCCGCTGGTGAAAAGAGGGCTGGCTGCTTCTTTACTCAACGATTAGCATAGCTATTCAGAGAAGAAACGCAGCCAGCGTCCTTGGCACCATGCCGCAAGGTCATAATCTTTTAGATTCCTAAATCAAAAATTTAGATTAGGTTTTATTTTTAAGTTTAGTTTGTAGTTAGTTTAATCTCAATTGTATTTAAGCTTATTTCTATCTATACTTCTATACTAATATTATAAAGAGGAAAGATTTGATTGTTTGTTTGTTTGCATCGAAAAGGCTCTGAAACTACTGGACCGATTTCCAAATTCTTTTTCCATTAGAATCCTACATTATTCCTGATGAACATAGGCTATTTAAATAGCTATATCTTCCCCATAATCGTTTATTTTAATTTAATATGTTTAAAAGTTGGCAATCCTGAGTGAAAGGGACATGACTATACTAGTGGTTCTGCGAGAACAGTAGACCTCGCGAGCCCTTACAACCAACATCCACATTTGCCCTCCTCAGTGCTCTAAAATATTTACTGATATGCTAATTGACTAAAGGATGATTTCCTTCAGTTACTATTTCCCAATCCCCGCTGCTCTTAATTAGGTACCAAAAGAAACGGAAACCAGAAGACCCAACCAGATCCTTTTTTAAGAGGAAACACTAAGCTTGAGTGAAAAATATATATTTATAATATACTAGCTGACCCGGCAAACGTTGTTTTGCCATATAAATAATTAGATGTTGGCCGATTCTCATAGATACCGGATAAGCACAAAAAATTTCATCAAAATCGGTCAAGCCGTTTCGGAGGAGTATGGCAACGAAAACTGTGACACGAGAATTTTATATATTAGATATTGCTGTCGCGCCGCGTGCCCAAACAAACCCCGCAGAGTGCGATAGAGATAACTGCAGCTCGGCCGGAAAATACCTATAAAAAGTACACAAAATTAACGCTTCGTAGTCCTCTGATTTCTTCTCCAAAACTTAACCGATTTAATTAATTTTTTCATTAAAAATTTAAAATAAGCTATGGCTGTGTTTCTGTGTTTTCTTTGTCTTATATAATTGCCCAAATTTGTTTTCTTGATGTTTGAACACAACGGAAATTCGTACCAATTTTTCATGTTTTTGAAGATTCATATCTCTTTAAATAATTCAATTATAAAAAAAATTCAAACATACGGATTTTTTAGTAAAAAAATCATTGCTCTATTGGTACTATCTGGCGAGGAATCAGGGGACAACTCTTGTATAGAAACACGGCCCTTGAGCACCATGTTTAGTATGCTTTTGTACACATTAACTAAGTTGGAGTGATCCTCATCAAGATCGGAAATATTGGAATAGCGAACTTGATATGGGTGAATGGGAGGCAAAGTTTAAGTACCCGGTTTGGTCAAAATTTAAATAGGACGCTAATTTCAACTACTATGGCAAACAGACATGCGAACTTTACGTAAAGAAGTGGCCGGCACCTATAAGCCCGGATTCAAACAAGATTATACAATAAACAAGTACAGTCCCGGGACATTCAAAAGTAGAATAAATGGGTATCTCTTGGATAGGCATGTAACATCCTCGTCTTCATCGTCACTTACCATCAGGTGAGATGGGAGACAAATGCCTAATTCAATATTTAGTAAAAAAAAAAAAAAAATTCAAGTCACAGGATAGCATGTGAATCTTTTTTATTTATTTTTAATTTTTATATCAGGATTCTAAGTTTATTCAGTGTTTTCAATCATAAAAGTAATTCGCAGTATCATGCTTCAAGCCAAAAAATATTTTTCATATTTTAATATATGTTCCTTAGGGAAAGTTGTTCAATTTTACTCCCCCTCTCACTTCACGTACTTCAACTTCTTTCATTTCAATTTATATTTATCTTTTGTACTACATATAGTCTGTGGGTTTGAGCAATATGGGAGTGAAGTTTATTTCTGTGTAATCTACTCATAAAGACCTTTTATTTGATACCGCACATAGTATGTTTATATAAAAAAACATTTTTTCTCTGTATCGCGTCACAGTTACTACGTACCATTTTATACTTGTCATACCATAGATTTGTATTTACCACATCATACTGAATGCACTAATACAAAAAATATACAGAAAATCGATTTCAGACAACTTTTGGGCAAATTGCCGACTATAAACACGTTCAAGTTTATCGTATAAAAAAGTTGTTCAGACAAAAAAGTTGCGTCTTAATAAGAATAACAAAAAAGTCTAATGACATTTTTTAATTTTTTTTCAAACAGCTGTGCTATGAGATTTTTTAAGTTTCGGACCCCCATATTTCCGCCATTTTTTAAAATTTCGAAAAACTGGCACGACAAAAAAATTCTATATAATTACCGAACCTGCTCACAAAATTTCATGAGAATCGGTTGAGAAATGCGACCTGTAGGCGAGAACAGACAGACAGACAGACAGACAGACGGACAAAAGAATTTTGGGCCAGTCGAAACTGAGACGCTTCGCTCGCTTCGCTCGCTCGGTCAATTAATTTGACAGCTCCGTGGCGCAGTGGTTAACACGCCAGCCTGCGACACGGAGTGCCCGGGTTCGATCCCCGGCCAGGTCAAGATGGAAAATGATCTTTTTCAGATTGGCCTGGGTCTTAGATGTTTATCTATCTATGAATTTGTTATAAAATATAGTATCGTTGAGTTAGTTCCCATAACACAAGTCTCGAACTTACCTTGGGGCTGGCTCAATCTGTGTGATTTGTCCGTATATATTTATATATTTATACATGGCCGTCTTTTTCCCTTTTAGGTTATGTAGCCCTAAAAATTTAATACGTATGTTATTGACATAAACATATTCATTTACAGATGTATATAGATAACAGCTATAATTGTATAGATCTATTGTACAATTATAGCTGTATGTGATTTATATCAATACTTTATGTAAAAGATCACACAAGTTACCAGTTTCAGTTAACAAACAGAAGATACATTGTGGAGCATTATGATATCAAAAACTGTGATCTTCAGTTTATTGGTTTTAGCCGTTGCGGGTATTTATGTAAGTTCGTTGATTTTTTAACCGACTTCAACAGAAGGAGTAGGTTCTCAATCCGGTTGTATATATTTTTTTATGTTTGTTAACTCATTACTGTCGTTTGTAAACCGGTTTGATTATTGTAACCGACTTTAAAAAAAGAGAAGGTTCTCAATTCGGCTGTATGCTATTTCATTTTTTAATAGTGTATGCTGTCACATTAGTCCAATTTAAATTTCATCACGGTTCAGTAGTTAGATTGAAGTCGGTTTTTTAAATGAAAGATTATTAATTCAAAGGGTATGCTGTCCAATTGGTCTCATTAAAATTTTATCAAAATCTGTGTAGTAATGTATATATATTATGTTTTTATAAATTTATTAACTAAATTTATAAAAACAAAATATATAGGGATAAATCTCGACAAAACTTGTGTCGGAGGATACTAACTCAACGATACTTTATAAGGGGGCTAATTTTACTGACTTCTAAATATTAGCATTATTCTGCTTTAAAAATCTACATTAATCTCTAAATTACTATGTCAGCCACCATTATTTCGCGTCTAAAAATACTATCTTAGCCACAACCGCGTGATTTTGAACGTTTGAACTATACTGCAAGCCTAGAATCATAATCCCTAATGGAATATAGAATTGCAAGAAAAAAAGCTGAAAGTAGAAAAAAAATAGGCTGCCCATACAAAGTCGCCGATCAGCTGGGCGAATTTTTATGGAAGGTAATTTTTATTTTATCTTTTTTCTTGTTATTCTGTATTTCATTAGGGATCCTGAAATCTAGGGTGTCGATTTTTTTAATTTTCTTCTAAAACATTTTTTATAGCTTGTGGGTGCACAAGCCTTAAAATACAGTGCAGTGTCAATATTGTTAGGCGTAAAGCACATTGATCTGGCGTCGGGCACGGACATAGATCGGGCAAGGACATGGCTCTGATCGGGCGCAGGCATGGCACGTTTCTATTACAATAATCATGGCGAGTATGATCATAAATGACTGGATGTTTCTCTATTAATTCACAGAATGCTATGTTAAACTCGATGTCATCACGCATTTTTATTTTCTATAATCGCTTCTCTAGAAGACATAATGCCATACGTGCGCGCTGACTGCGAACTGACGCCATACTGAGGGCCAACTGGCGCGGGCGCCGAAGTGGCGCGCTTTAGCGCGTCCGATGATGTGTGTTCAAATTGCGACTTTATTTCCAAACATTTAGTACGGTATTTAAATAGAAAAGTAAATGCCCTTGCCACGTCCGTTCCAGACGCCAGACCAATGTGCTTTGCGCCTTATAGCCGATGTATTGTACAATATGAAATGCAACTTAATAAATTGAAATTGAAAACAATACACTTTTTTTTTGGTAATTTGTGTAATGCACTGTTGTGTGCCATTATAGGGGCTAACCGTAATACCAGAGTCAGTGCGAGTGCTGGAACAGAACGACAAGTATTTAAAATGGGCCAAGATGAATATCAGAAGGTATCAACGAAGAGGAGACTACGTCATCAACATAAGCGGTCACACGTTACATACTTGGGGGAATAATGTTACGGTAAGGCGCTACAAGTTTTTATTCAATACATAAACACACACATATACACATTTCACTGGCCATCCAGCGTGGTAACGCGGCCGGTGTGATGGGCACTTTCGAGCCAGGTACTCTCCGGGGAGGCTATTCGATTAGCTTTATAATTTTTTTTTTCTCTTCTTTTTTTTTCTACGTAGTTTTAGTCATGATATATTTTTATGATCACTTTTTCACTAATTTAGGGTTTTTCTGGTAGGTTTAGTTTTATCGATTATGTTTTTTCTATCTTTGTTGTAAATGTTGTGTTTTTTTTAAATACTAAATTTCAAATTATACATAAATAAAATAATAAAAATAAATAGTAGATTGTATAAAATATATAATATGTAGTGCAGTTATGATAGAATTGCAGCGTAGTTGGAAGAAAATAAAATTTATTGACCCATTTCACAGTACAATAGTATACAACTAAATCTTTAAAATATATATTTTTTTTCCAACTACGCTGCAATTCTATCATAACTGCACTACATATCCAGCACAAAGCGGAACTTTGCTGCTCTAGAGCAGAAAAAATGTATGGTAATCCTTTACTGCACTGTTTAATTTTCTTTTTAAAATCGCGAGACTATAAGTGTCAAATGTCACAAAAAAGGTTGGCCAACCTGACGGCCGTATGGAGTTATAAGTTATACAGTTAGCGTGTGAAGTGAAACTTGGCCTAAGAAAATACTGGCCATAAAGAAAAAAAAGGCTGAAATGTAAACAGTAATTTTCACTAAATGTAATTTCTCTTCTGTTTTTTTCACATACTTTTCTTGTGGTAGTTGAAAGAAAAGCAGATAATGCACCTCGCATTAAGTAATTTATATTGCACTCGTGTCCAAAATATAGTAGTATATGCAGTCCAAATAAGCATTTGATGCAATAATAACAGTCAGCAATCAGCAGTAGCAGTGCAACAATCTACTATTAACACATAAAACATAGGTTGCATTCCACCATCCACCATCGATATAGGAATAAACCTGTATCTCGAGGGGCAGAAGGCATTTCGAGAGATCTGATGAAAACAGCTAGAGTTGATGCTGCAATTGTATAGTATCACGTCTTTTCCCCTTGCGTGGGATATGGTGAATTTCGGCACCGAGGTTAGAACATGCAGTGGCTCAGCTGGCAGAGCATAGGTCGTACATAGACCTAAGGTCGATGGTTCAAGCCCCGCAAGCATGAAATTTTTTCATCATATTTTATTTCCTAATTTAATAAGAGTTCTAAATGTATTTCCAAGGATTTTCTGAGAAATGCAGTTTATGCAATCGGTTGATATGCATAACAATACACACCGCGTGATTTCGTACCTCTAAACTATAATGAAATCCCGAAATCAGAATTCCTATTGATATATAGAATTACAAGAAAAAAAGCTAATAATCAAAGAACAAAATTAGGCTTCCCACACAAAGTCGCCGATTAGCTGAACGAATTTCTATGGAAGGTCAATGTTGCTCCGATGTCCGTCTGTCACCAGGCTGTATCTCATGAACCGTGATAGTTAGACAGCTGAAATTTTTACAGATGATGTATTTCTGTTGCCGCTATAAGAACAATTACGAAAAAATAGAATAAAATGAATATTTAAGAGGGCTCCTTTTGCTTGTTTTTGCTCGATATTGATAACGGCAACAGGTAGACCCTTGCGATATTCACAGAATATTTAGTTATATATTCAATTAAAAATTAAATAAAAATAAAATTAATATTAAAGGGGGCTCTCGTAGTCAGCGACAGAGATACCTAGCCAAGCCCTGTATCTATATCTTGAATTTTTTCTTAACCTATAAAAAATATAAACGTGGAAATTTATATTAAGAAAGGCTTCATTTAAATTTGTGTGTATAATTTTTTATGTTATTATTAT
Organism: Elegia similella; assembly: GCA_947532085.1. Lineage (NCBI taxonomy): Eukaryota > Metazoa > Arthropoda > Insecta > Lepidoptera > Pyralidae > Elegia > Elegia similella. The sequence continues at coordinate 4,723,394 of OX383939.1, forward strand.
TTATAGTTTAAGAGAAAATTCAAGATGTAGATAAAGGGCCTGGCAAGGTATCTCTGTCGCTGACGTACAACAGACATGTTTTTTTTTGCCATTCTTATAGATAACGGTACATGGCCGGTTTTTTTTTAAATTCTGTATTCCATTAGGGATTCTGACATCAGGATTTCAGTATAGTTCTGAGGTTCAAAATCACGCTGTATAATGACAGAAGTTCTGCTATAGTATATAACCTTAAATCCATACTGTCTACGCTTCAAATTTAACAGCTCGGTATTTATAAAATTACCTATCTTCTAGATAAACATAGTTTTAACCGAGTATCTGCACAACGAGTACCGGCCTTCCTTCATCCAGAATCACTTCCAACTATGCGACTTTATCAACAATGAGCCTTACATCGGAGGGATGGTCAAGAAAAAAATTATCAAGTGTCCAATTCCAGCGGTAAGCAAGATCAAAATTTATAAATTTTATATCCAGCTCGCTTACTCTGGGCAACTACGCGTACATCGTGGTACTGCGGTACCACGTTAAGACGGTCATTTCAACATCCATTCTTCTTCTGCCTTATCCTTATTATTTATGTGGGGTTGGCACAGCATGTTTTTTTTCATTTCGTTCTATCTCTAGTCAACTCGTACGTCACTCCCTTCCTACTCTTATTGTTTTTAACACATTCCATCCAGCGTTTCTTCGTCTCTCTCTGTTTCGATGTCCGGTTATATAACTTTCCTCTCTTCTCTTATGGATATACCAGCCTAACCTGTTACTCCTTATTTTTTCTGTTATATACTACCCCTAATATACTTCAACATCCATTTACATATATGATTTACATAATCTTAATCATCATTTCGTGTAGGTGACACAGTCGATCGACCATGCACACCCTGGTGTCGAGTTCTTCGGAACCTGATAGATATAGATTACCAGATAGCAGCCAGTACTAACGGCTTAACGTGCCTTCCGAAGCACGGGATCATCTTTATTGTCAGTCAATCAGGTGATTAATAATATAATAATTAATAATTATTCTTTATTCATATAAAGTTGTATACACATTTAGTTTTCTTGAGTAGGTTACAGATGGCACAATTACCTATATGTATGTAAACCCTGCGCTCCAAACTAGGCTTAAGCCTGTATTTTGGAGTTCAGTGTTCGATCGTAATAAAACGAAAGAGCAAGAAGTGTAACAAAAAACAATACATTTTTGGGATTAACTAAAGAAAGACATAAATAAAATTAGGCACTAAAAATTACATCAAAGGGTACAAAGTACGAGGTGCAAACCTTGTTGAGAGATGATTGTGTGTGATTGTGAGTGAGTGTGGTGATCGAGTGATGGAGTGTTTTTATATTGCGTGTGTATGTGTGTGTGTAATATAATATAATATAGTGCTAGTGAATCAGATAAATAATTAAACAAATAATTATGTGATTGTGAGTGAGTGTGGTGGTAGGATGATGATAGGTGTTTCTTAGTTGTGTGTGTGTAGGGTGTGTTGTGTATGCGGTGTGTAGTAGTGAGTAAATAAGTGAAAAATAAATAGATGTTACTAAGTGAAAGTATTTATTTAAGTGTTGCCAGGTAAAAGTTTTTCTGTATCGTCATAGTCGCGCTGCAACAGCCAATTCACAAGTTTTCTTTTGACCTCAAATTTATTTAGTTTAAGGATATTTAGACTTTTGTTAACTTTGTTATAAATTATCGAGCTGGAGATATAAAACTGTGTGGTCGCGAAAGTGGTTCTATGACGGGGCAAAGGACATATCCTAAATCTTAGTCTTTTTAAGGGATCTGGTAGTGGTACTTTAGAGTGTTTCCGTAAGATAGTTCTAAGCACGTACAGTTGTCTCACAGTCAGAGCTGAGGCAAGGGTATAAAGTTGTTTGGTGGGAAACCAGATGGGTTTGGAGTGTATTACCTTGAGCACAGCTCTCTGTGCCCTTTCAATCTTAATGAAGTGGGTCTTTGCAGCGCATCCCCAAGCCGATACGCAATAGGTCAAAACCGAAACACAGAGTGCGGAGTAAACAAGGTTTACAGTTTCTGAGTCGGCGGAATGTCGAAGTGTTTTAAATAGATGGATAAGGCGCCTCACTCTGGTAGAAAGTGCATCAATGTGATGGTACCAATTTAGGTTACAGTCTATATAGACACCAAGATATTTAATAGATTGTACTTGTGATAAGGGATGACAGTTACATTTATCATAGTGAATGCAATTGGAGTGGATAAATATCTTATAGTTTGGGGGTGGTTGTGTATTTTTACGAATTGAGAAGGGGATTATGTGTGTCTTGGTCAGATTTAAGGTTAAGAGGTTTTGTGAAAGCCAGCTATTGATAATAGACATGTGATGTTCTGTTATCGATTTAATCTCAAGCCAATCTGAGCCGTGGATCACCAATACGGTGTCGTCCGCATAAGTAAAAATTTTACATTTTGGTAATACTATATTACATAATTGGTTTATATAGACCAGGAACAGTGTCGGTCCGATAATTGACCCCTGAGGGACGCCATATTCTATAGGTTCAAGCCTGCAATGTCCTATCCAAACTGGAAACATCTAAACAAAGTATGTTTCCGTGGGAATCGAACCCACGACCCCTAAACCCAAATCATATAAACGCTGTAATAAAAGCGGACAGCCCAGACAGAATACCGTAAAAACTTCCAGATTACTTAGGAGGAAATAAAATATTATTAAAATTGATAATATATGATAGAAAAGAATCGCCACAGTTAGGATTTAAACTCACGTCTCTAAGGTTTACGCCCTAAGTGTGTTACCTACTACACCACCGTGACTTCGAATCACCGCTCCGAATTCTCTCATCACATTTATCGTGGGTGGTATTGAAGAAGAAATTAGTACTGTGGTATTACTAACTACTTCATTCTCAGCCGTTGAATAGAAAGTTGATTAAATTGCTTTTATTTAATAATATCCTTCTACGTGCACACAAATTTTTCGAAATGTATACAAAAACATACTTAGTCAAAAAATTACCTAATAAATATAAATTACGACTTGCACCTAAATAAATACTTTATTTTTTATATATTCAATAACAACTGACTTATGGAGCACGTTGCTTGAGATTTTCTTAGGGGCAACGATTATTTTCTTTATTTCTTTATTTCTCGCTTACATGAATTAATGAATGAATGATTTTTTTAGAGAAGAAAAGGCTATATTTATTAAGTGAGTTTAGGGTAGACAGAGTCTAACTGTCCGTATGGACTGCACGTCACTGATATCCTTCACAAGCACTTAATAATCCCCTTATTATAAATAATATAACGGCCATTGTGATGTTTTATAAGATCCATTTAAATTAAACATAGGTCAAAGAAATGCTTTAGTAGCAAATTTTAATTAATCGACTCACTCAGTTTTTGTTTTATCTTTTATAAGCAAAAAAAAATATTTATTTTATTAAAATTGATGAATTAGCTATTTTGACTGTCGTGTCGACGTCTTCGATCTAATATAATGGTAGATATACAGTCTCATACAAAATGAAGCCTTATTATTGCCTCCGAGTCAAAGCAGCATGCATACTCACGAACAACGACAAAAACAGTACATACTGAAAGTAAGTATAACCCCATCTTTATTTTTACTCTTGATGCGTAGTTTTTGCATTTTTTCATTGTACTTTCGTCATCGCGAGACGTGTGAGTGCTGACGCGGTCTATTGAAACTGTGGACAAGACAGCCCCGAAACTCGATTAGTGCGCTGTTTTGCCGGTGCCACTTTTCGAGCGCGAATCGTGTAACTTCCATTATATTTGATCGAAGGTCGACGCCAATGATTTAGTATCCATAGTAGGTACCTAATAGTTAAAAGGTGTACGCCAAAAAATAGTTGTTTTGCTCGCAGGGTGTTATTTTTGTCCGTTTTTCAAATGTTCAAGTCCTCCAATCTCCAAAATTAGCATGTTGATTTTTTTTAACTTGCTTCTAAAGCACTTCTTCGAGCTGTGCATACCAGCCATTAAAATATTTGTGCTTTATTTAAATGGACCACATATGAAAACATTTTTTTTTATCAGCCATTTGTGTCCCACTGCTGGGCAAGCGCCTCCTTCCCTCCATTTATCTCTATCCTTGGCCTTTTCCATCTAATGCTTGTCAAATGCACGCAAGCCCATCTCTTTCTCATCATCATCATCATCATCAGGTCCTTTTTAGTCTCCACTACAGGAGCACGACCCGATCTCTTTCTCGGTCTTCCTCTTTTATAGTATCGTAACCATCCTATGGAACAGTGAATAAAAACAATTAATTGAATAAAATATTCTTTCAGGGCGAAGTCAACATGCTGAACATGACCGTCCTGTCCCAGAATTTCCCGAACGTGTTCCCATTTGCCAAAGGAGGGGCGAACGTTGATATAAAGATAACAGACACCGACGAAATGATCATCAAAGTTGAATTCCACGCTAAATTCATACAGAAGAAGAAGCCTTAATAAAAATAATATCAATTGGCATGTATTCTCAAAAAAATCTTTTCTATATAATTAGTCCGTCTGGTAGATTATTGAAAAATATTGGACACGTATTTTTTATTTTGTGAATCAAACAAAAATTTATAAAGATATAGCCTGTTAAAATTCCGCGTGACGTCACTGTCCGGTACACTTTTTACCGGCCTGTTGCATCATGAGCCCCCACTCCTGAACTTTAATGCGCTTTATCTCTATCATCTTGCGTTTGATTGAAAAAAGAAAAAATACGTATATAATATTTTTCGATAATCTATATAATGAACTAGCTGTTGCCCGCGGCTCCGCCCGCGTTAATGTCGTTCCCTTGGGAACAGTAGAAATGATAAAAATTCCATACAAACCCCTGCCCCTTTGCTTTTTCCCCTTATGGGGGAATTTAATACATTTCACCTGCATAGATCTTTAACCCTTATGGAGGGGACTTTGCCCATTTCACCTACACAGATATTTTTTTTTGTAATGGAGAACTTCTTATTGTCATATTTCTAAGTAAATAAAAAAAGTCAATACAAACTTTACCCCACCTATTCTACCCCTTCAAGGGGAAATTTCGACCATTTTAACTACACAGATCTTTTTAATTGTAATGTAAACATATATACTTATTTTTATACTTCTATGTCCAGAAATGAGAAAATTTCCATACAATCCCCCCCCCCCCCTTTATCCCTTAAGGGGGAAATTTTGTACATTTCTACACAGATACAGATCTTACACAGATCTACACAGATCTTTTTTAATTGTAACCTAGAACGTATATACTTATTTTCATACCTCTAAGTCTAGAAATGGAAAAATTCCATACAAACTTTACCCCCTATTTACCCCTTCAAGGGAGAATGTTGTCTGGTTCACCTAAACAGATCTTTTTTAATTTTAATTGAGAACTTGCGTACCTACTTTCAAACTTCTAAGCCCAGAAATGAGAAAATTCCATAAAACTTCAACCCCTTTGATTTTCTAAAAATCCTTTCTTAGTGCTCATTTACATCATAAAAAGAATCCCTGTGCCTAATTTCAAGTTTCTGCGCATAGTAGTTTCGGCTGTGCGTTGATATATAAGTCAGGTTTGCCTTTGGCCCGCGGCTCCGCCCGCGTAAGTGTCAATTTCTCAGGAACAGTAGAATTACCCGGAATACATTAGTTTATGACTTTCAATGAAACACCTTAATATTAAATTTCAATTGAATAACTTCAAAAACGGAAAGTTTCATACTAACTTTGCATCCCCGTTATATCCCCTTAAGGGATGATTTTTGAGAAAAATATTTTACTCGAGTTTCATGCCTTTTAGTAAAGAACCTTCATGCTGGATTTCATTCGACTAACTTCAAAAATGGTTGAGTTTTATGCTTACTTTGCACCCCTATTTTACCCCCTTAAGGGATGATTTTTGAGTAAAATATTTTACTCGTGTTTCATACCTTTCAGTAAAGAACCTTCATGCTGAATATCATTCGAATAACTTCAAAAACAACAAAGTTTCATACTAACTTTGCAACCCGTTTTTCCCCCTAAGGAGATGAATTTCCAAAAATCCTTTCTTAGTGCCCTTACGTTATAAAAGGAACCCCTGTGCAAATTTCAAGTTCCTAACCCTTATAGTTTAGGCCCTGCGTTGATATGTCAGTCATTCAGCTTCTCCTTTTTTTTTAGTATGGATTACTATGGATAGTATGGATAGGTATAATGCTGTCGTATAATGATGATGAATTGACTTAGGATTTTAATTTTCTTATGTCACTTATTATTTTATTTTATTTTTGCTAAGTGTTTGCAGGCAAACTCATGCCTTGAGTTCATTCAAATGACGATAACTTTTTTTTTAATGAACCGATTTTGATGAAACAAACTTTAAATGTTAAACTGAGTTAAAACAAAGCAATTGGTGAAAGTTTGAAGTAAATCGGTTCAGTATTTTCGGAGATAATCGTGATCATACATACAGACAGACAGACAGACAGACAGACAGACAGACAGACAAGAAATTACAAAAAAATTTTTTTGCTTTCTATTATTCTTTTTAAGTGTCCCTCTATCCATTTCAGTCAAAAATTCGAAATGTACAGACAAAATAATTTTACTGTTTTATTATATGTATAGATTAATTATAATAAATGTTATTTTTTGGAAACAAGCCTATTGTAACGCAAATCTAATGAGGGTTATTGAATTTTCCGCTAAAGGTAAAGTATCCAAAATTACATTTATTTGGATTTATATCTGGGAAACCAAGAATTAGACGGTAAAACGTATTTCCTAGATAGTAAATCCAATTGCAATCAACTAAACAAATTTCATCAATTTTACTTTGAGACAATTTACTTTGCGTGCTTCCGCCACCAGTTAGTTTATGCAAACTATTGCTGGCCAGCGCCCACCCACTACTGTTAGTCCCTTCATACCCGCCACCAATAGTTGATGCATGCAACCCTGGTCGATACTGCTGCATCCGTTGAGGCTGCAGCAATGTCGGCCGTCGTGCTCGCGACACGTGTTTCGCCTCTACACGAGGCATCTTCAGGCAGTGAAACCTAGATGTTGATCGTTCGAATGACAAGCAACGAATGACAAAAATTTTTTTTTTTTTTTTTTTGTAATGACTATGTAGCTAGCTCCAAGTGAGCTTCCGCTACTTCACCGGGCGTTTGAGGCGAGGGCAGAGTGCCCTCAACCTTTATAGGCAACATCACCAAAGGGCCCCCAGGAGGGACGGACTTCGGCTTTGGGCGTTGCCTGTGTGCGGACAAAAATTACGCCGTATTGCCGCCTTTTATACTATCTGGGAGGGGGGAGGGGATTGATCGTAATTTTGGTTTTGTATTGAAAATATATTTAATAATGGGGAATTATTCAAATCTATTTGTTTATTTATCAAAGTAATATTTGATCTTTTATGTTTATTTATTTCTAATTGCTCCCATATATTCATTTTTATTCCCTTTTCCGCTGTATGTAATATTTTGTATGTGTGATTATTTAATAATGTGTGATTATTTACCAATAGATGTTCTGCAAAATGTGATCGATCGGGGTGATTCTTTTTAAACGCGTTGATATGTTCGTTATAACGAATTTTAAAATTACGTCCTGTTTGTCCAATATAAACTTGTTGACAATGATCGCAAGTTAATTGATATATACCGGAGTTTTTATCTGATTGAATTTTGTCTTTAGTATTACAAAGTGATTTTAATGTTTTGTTTGTTTTGAGAGCGATATGAATATTGTTTTTTCTAAATATCTTAGCTATTTTATCTGTAATTTTACCGTAATAAGATAAACTCGCTGCATATCTTTGCGTTTTGTCTTGTGGGACCGCATATAAAAGGTCTTTAACGGTGTTTTGTTTCCTTTTCAATATTATTTTATCAACGATTTTCTTACTATATCCATTCGATATAGCAATTTGATAAATAATTTGGAGTTCTTTTTTGTAATTTTTCTAAGTTCCTTAATTATTATATTCGGGAAAAGATAAATTTTGACCCTAAAAATAGTCTGCAATTAATAGATAATATCAAAACCCTTAAAATTCAAAATTGGTTTCGTTAGATGTAGAAAGTTTATTTACCAACGTACCATATGAAGATTGTTTAAATATTTTAAAATTAGAACTAGAAATGAAAAGAATACACCCTGGAGAGACGGAAGACATCATACGACTGACAAGACTATGTATGACACAAAACTATTTCCAACTTGATAATAAATATTATACCCAAAATAATGGGTTAGCTACGGGTTCCCCTTTAAGTCCACTTTTGGCAGACTTATTTATGAATAATTACGAACAACAACATATTATAGGAAAATCTAATAATATATTTTATTACTATAGATATGTCGACGACATTCTTATTTGTTGGACAGGCACAAATCGACAATTAGATTTATTTGTTTCTAATTTAAATAAAATTCATCCTAAAATAAAATTCACCACAGAAATAGAACAAAATAGTAGTATAAACTTTCTGGATTTAACGATTGCGAGAAACAAAACAAAACATGAATTTTCAATATATCGTAAACCAACACACACCGATACAACAATCCCCGCGTCATCTAACCACCCATGGCAACATAAACTCGCTGCATATCGATCGATGATACATCGACTTATGACCGTTCCTTTAAATGAGAAAAATTAGAAAAAGGAACTCCAAATTATTTATCAAATTGCTATATCGAATGGATATAGTAAGAAAATCGTTGATAAAATAATATTGAAAAGGAAACAGAACACCGTTAAAGACCTTTTATATGCGGTCCCACAAGACAAAACGCAAAGATATGCAGCGAGTTTATCTTATTACGGTAAAATTACAGATAAAATAGCTAAGATATTTAGAAAAAACAATATTCATATCGCTCTCAAAACAAACAAAACATTAAAATCACTTTGTAATACTAAAGACAAAATTCAATCAGATAAAAAATCCGGTATATATCAATTAACTTGCGATCATTGTCAACAAGTTTATATTGGACAAACAGGACGTAATTTTAAAATTCGTTATAACGAACATATCAACGCGTTTAAAAAGAATCACCGCGATCGATCACATTTTGCAGAACATCTATTGGAAAATAATCACACATTATTAAATAATCACACATACAAAATATTACATACAGCGGAAAAGGGAATAAAAATGAGTATATGGGAGCAATTAGAAATAAATAAACATAAAAGATCAAATATTACTTTGATAAATAAACAAATAGATTTGAATAATTCCCCATTATTAAATATATTTTCAATACAAAACCAAAATTACGATCAATCCCCTCCCCCCTCCCAGATAGTATAAAAGGCGGCAATACGGCGTTTGAGGGTACTCTGCCCTCGCCTCAAACGCCCGGTGAAGTAGCGAAAGCTCACTTGGAGCTAGCTACATAGTCATTACAAAAAAAAAAAAAAGTAATTTTTGTCATTCGTTGCTTGTCATTCGAACGATCAACATCTAGGTTTCACTGCCTGAAGATGCCTCGTGTAGAGGCGAAACACGTGTCGCGAGCACGACGGCCGACATTGCTGCAGCCTCAACGGATGCAGCAGTAATGACCAGGGTTGCATGCATCAACTATTGGTGGCGGGTATGAAGGGACTAACAGTAGTGGGTGGGCGCTGGCCAGCAATAGTTTGCATGAACTAACTGGTGGCGGAAGCACGCAAAGTAAATTGTCTCAAAGTAAATGTAACTTTGACTTCCGCAAAGTAACACCTGAATCTATTAACTAAATTTCATCAATATTATTTAATCATAGATTTTAAATATACGAGAATCGCTTGTATAAAGTGATTATACAGTTTATGTAGGAATAAGCTTACAATATGATTGAAATTTAGCCGATTTAGATTTAGCCGTGTGGTATCCGGCAGAGTAGAATAGGACCACTCCAAGTCTTCCCGTGGATGTCGTAGAAGGCGACTTAGGAAATACAAGCTAAACAAAGCTTATAAACATCTTAGAGACCTCTCCAACCCGTCTGGCCAGCGTGGAAAGTGTAGGCCAAGTCCTCTGGCTGCTCTGGCCAAGTATGGCCCTAGTAGTACAGAGAGGGTCGTGCTCCTGTAGTGGAGACTAAAAAGGACCTGATGATGATGATGATGATTGAAATGTAAACGTTATTTCCACGCGCGCAATATGAAGCTTTTCTGAACCTTACTCAACAGTGGCGCCAACTAGTGATTAAAAAACGATAGCCCTCATCTACATCTACATCTACACTAATATTATAAAGAGGAGAGATTTGATTGTTTCTTTGAATTGAATAGGCTCCGAAAGAATTGGACAGATTTGAATAATTCTTTCACCATTAGACTTCTAAATTATCCCTGATGAACATAGGCTGTAGAATATTTTCAAAATAGTTAGGGATCCATATGAAAACTTCGATAAAGTAATCCAAGGTGAGAACATTTTTTTATTGTCACTAAATCTACCCGAGCGAAGCCGGGGCGGGCCACTAGTTGATTTCGGTTCCTAAGCTAGCAAAATTTCTAGTGTACTGTCCAAATAAATGTCGCGTGTGTTACATTAAAATACCATAATCTCAGCAGTTCAAGTTCTTTCTATATCAACCAACTACCTACCTAAGTACCTACACACCTCCGCACTTGGGAAGGTCGATGCCAACATAACTTGGCTAAATGGGGCTTTATCCAACAGGCGGAAGTGCAGTGTCAGTGTGGTCACGATGACCAGACCATGTTGCACCTTTAACTCCATTGAAACGTCGACGGAAACAAATAATTAAAAGGTTCGTGCGAAGCCTATTTATATACATAATTATGTGTAGGTACTGTGCTTGTCAAAAAATAGAGAGTAGGTCGGCAGTGCTACCTCCATTTGAAATAAATTATTTGAATAATAACGGAGACATGTTATTTCAAGACTTTCTGACGCCGGCGATCTTACACCCACGTGAAACAACAGACGTCCAGGTGATATTAATATTTTTATTGGAAATTCCATACATTTGTCATTTTGGTCAAGAATAATAATAACAAACAACGCCACTTTCGACAGCTGCCATTCTTATCTATACTTTAATATTAGAGAGTAAGAGTTTGTTTGTTTGAACGCGCTAATCTCAGGAACTACTGGTTCAAATTGGAAAATTCTATTTGTGTTGGATAGTCCATTTATCGAGGAAGGCTTGACTGTAAAACATCACGCTGCGACCAATAGGAGCGAAGCATCAATAAAAAATGTTTTGAAAACGGGGGAAAATTATTCATAGTTGAGGACATCCGACGCGTGCGATGCGTAAAAGTTACCAAAAAAATGTGTATATAGAATTATTCCTCTTTAAACGAACTAAAAAATGTCCGCGACAGTATACATCGTCCGCGGCAATTTCTCTTATCATAGACATCTATGATAACAGAAATTGTCGCGGGCAAAGTCGAGGGCAACAGCTAGTTATTTAATATTTATTTATCTGAGGATATTATTCTAATAGTAAACGAGTCTTAACATTATTTTAAATATAATAAACAGCATATCAATTTAGGATCATTATTTCCAGCACGCATTTAACCTTAATTTATCAACATATAATTGGCCTTTATTCATTGTGTTCAGATAGTATGACAGTTCCCACACTTCTATAAATGGATCACTGTATGAATGAATTGAACCGTGAGGGTATTTAGGGTTCCGTAGTCCACAAGGAACCCTTATAGTTTCGTCATGTCCATCCGTCCGTCCGTCCGGGCTCGTTCTCCGCCGCTACTGCACCGATTATCACGAAAATTGGTGGAGAGATAGATATTAGAAAGTTCCAAAAGTTGGTTTTTAAAATTATGAAAAAGTGTTTTTTTTTTCAGCCCCCCCATACAACGAAAAGTGAATTTAAAAAAATTAATTGGACTAACCCCAACGTGTGGGATATCGTTGAAAAGATATTTTAAAATGCAACAAAAACTGCTTGAAAACTATGTAGATCCAACCCCCCAGTCTTGAGATAATCTTATACACAGTTAAAATTTGAGGTGTCCCCCCACCGTAACTTTTGAAATATTACTAAAATAATTCTGGAAAAAATGTGGTATATACCTCAAAGTATGTACTTAAATTAAAACTATAGTGGTCTCGGTATCATAGATAGTTATTTTTATACAATTCGACCAATTTATGTAGTCCGAACGAACAAAATCTATGGAGTCAACCGCAAAATGAAATTTGTATACAACATTCGACTTTTTTTGCAGTTTTTATAGATAACGGTACGGAACCCTTTGTGCGCGAGTCCGACTCGCACTTGACCGGTTTTTCTAATCATTATGTCTCCTTGGTAACAATACAATAAGTAATCTAAGGGATCATGATAATAGGCGATGCGGCTAGCTATTACTATTTTGATCCCGTTATCGACTTGTATTCCCACCAACTTACTAAACGTGGCCTTATGGCTATAGGTTCTGTCTACCCCGTCAGGGATAAAGATATAATAGTACGAAAATATGTAGATATAGGTACAATAAATTCGCTAGTGCAAACTATCTCTACAATCATATCGGCGCCGTTTAGAAGCGTTTAGCTTTGTATTCTGTGAACAAAGTGCCAGCGCCGGACACTGGAATTCAAACGGGTGTTATTTTAAACGGTCAGCTTCTGCTAACTGTTATATACCCGTTATACGAATATACTTATTCGTATTTTTGTTAGCAATTTATCAAAACCGGCCAAGTGCGAGTCGGACTCGCGCAAGAAGGGTTCCGTAACGTTATGTATAAAAACGGCAAAATATTATGTCTGTTGTATAGAAACCCCCATTAATATTAATTTTATTTTTACTAAATATTTTATTTTTAAAGTTAATATATAAATAAATATTATTTGTATACTTCAAGCGTCTACCTGTTGCAGTTATCCATATCGTGCAAAAATAAGCAAAGAAACACTTTTATTGTATGGGAGACCCCTTAAGTATTTATTTTATTATATTTTTTAGTATTTTTTTTTTTTTTTTTTTTTTTTTTACTAAATATTGAATTAGGCATTTGTCTCCCATCTCACCTGATGGTAAGTGACGATGAAGACAGGGATGTTACATGCCTATCCAAGAGATACCCATTTATTCTACTTTTGAATGTCCCGGGACTGTACTTGTTTGGGAATATAGACGCAGGCCACACACCTTAGCTACTCGAACCAAAAAGGAACTGTCAAAGCGTTTAGTTCGACTCTTTGGTATTCCAACGATAAAAGGGTGAAATTTCTGTCTGCGCCTTGTAGTCCGATGGAGGAATGGTGAGGGTTCAACTAGCTCAAAGAGCTCCTTCGCACACTCTCCAAAATGGATCCTATAAAATACCGATAGACAAGCGACTTTACGGCGATGCTCCAGGGATTGCAATTTCCTATTTGAGACCACGTCGTTGTTTATGAGCCTGCGGGCTCTTCGGTCAACAGAGTCCAATGCTTCAAGCTGGTATTTCGCTGAGCCATCCCAAAGGTGACTGCAGTACTCCATGCAAGAGCGAACCTGGGCTGTATAGAGATTGAGCAGCCGTTCAGAGCTGAAGTACCGCCGAACCTTTGAGATGATACCCAACTTCTTGGAAGCAGTTTGGTGTTATAGCGGCAGCAGAAATACATCATCTGTGAAAATTTCAACTGTCTAACTATCACGGTTCATGAGATACAGCCTGGTGACAGACGGACAGACAGACAGCGGAGCGATATTAATAGGGTCCCGTTTTTACCCTTTGAGTACGGAACCCTAAAAATATAACCGGTCAGCTAAAATAGCTACTTGGGCAGCAACTTATGGTCAGTAAAACTTCTTTTCTGCCCTCAGTCGTTCCAGGTGGAAAGCCAAAGCTCCAAATGTTGTCTCTGCTGCCCCAATTGTAAAATCAGCTGCCCAAAAATAATTATTTAGCGGCCCAACGTGACAAGCGGGCTGGCTGCTTTTTCGCACAAAGGATAAGCGTCGCTATCCAGCGTGGGAATGCAGCCAGCATTCTTGCCAACATGACAAATGGGCAAGAATTTTTAGATTTTTAAGTTTAGTTTTATTTGGTAATTTTATGGTAGAATAGTTTTATTTTTAAATCGTCTTATTTACATATTTAATTCAAATATCAAAGAATCAAAGATCCCTTGATGAATTTGAAGCAAGGGCACTAGTGATGTTTTGATCAATAAATAAAAGTGCTGAATATAATATAATATAATTTACACCGAATTATTATACGGTGGCCCAACTAATTGTACTTTCCAATTCAAACCACGTACGAGAAGGTACCATCGGTAACAGGGATAAAACATAATTGAAGTCATAGACTAAAGCTTGCGGCCACAGCTTGCGACTCTGAACGTTATAACCGCGGAGTAATAACCGTGATATATATAGCGTGTAATATAACCATCATCATCATCATCATCAGGTCTTTTTTTAGTCTCCACTACAGGAGCACGACCCTCTGTACTACTAGAGCTCTAGTAGTGACTAGCTCCGTGGCGCAGCGGTCAACACGCCTGCCTGCGACACGGAGTGACCGGGTTCGATCCCCGGCCAGGTCAAGATGGAAAATGATCTTTTTCAGATTGGCTTGGGTCTTGGATGTGTATCTATATATGTATTTGTTATAAAATATAGTATCGTTGAGTTAGTATTCCATAACACAAGTCTCGAACTTACTTTGGGGCTAGCTCAATCTGTGTGATTTCTCCGTATATATTTATTTATTTATTTATTTTATAGAGCCATACTTGGCCAGAGCGGCCAGAGGACTTGGCCTACACTCTCCACGCTGGCCAGAAATATAAGCTAAACAAAGCTAATAAACATCTGTGACACCTCACCAAAATAACCAATGACCTTAAATTCTTTTTCTCTTTGAAAGGGTTTCCTTTAAGTTGGTCCCATTTAAAATCGATTCAGTACTTTAATTGAAGTCAGTTTTTTATATGAACGATTATCTTGAAGGAAAACAGATGAATAAAATCAACCCACAATAGAGTTTGTTTATCGCTTCTATTCTTCCACCAAATATCAGTAGATACACGATTCGCACTCGAAAAGTGGCACCAGCAAATAGCGCACTAATCGAGTTTCGGAGCTGTTTTGTACACAGTTGCAATAAACCGCGCTAGCACCCACACGTCTCGCGATGACGAAGGTACAGTGAAAAAATGCAAAAACTACGCATCAAAAGAAAAAAAAAGATGTAGTTATAATTTCAGTATGTACCATCTTTGTCGTTGTTTGTAAGTATGCATGATGTTTTGACTCAGGGATATTATTAAGGCTTCATTTTGTATGAAACTGTGTATCTACCATTATATTTGATCGAAGCTTCTATTCAAAAAAGTGATTGGACAAACGACAACGCCGCCGGATGCCGCAGGTATTCTTCCCATAATCTTTTGATCTGTCAAAGGCTTTTGATTCGCGTAGGATTTCGTGGGTTCACTGTCGATCCATGTGATTCGTTGAAAAGATTGTCGGTTTCTTTTCGTATTGTTGTTTGTGATTTCCTCACTAATTTTAGACGCGAAAGAGAGTTTGTACCTATTATTAGGGTGTCGTATCAGCCGGCCAATTTGCTAACGCAGTGACCAACGTTTTGATAAGCACTTTAAAATACATTGCGGGTTTCCTATGATTGACTACTTTTATTAAAGATATATAAAACGCAATGTACTTTGAAATGACTATTTAAACGTTGTACACTGAGTTAGCAAATAGGCCGGCAGGTCAAGGGTGATAGCATTAACTGTTGTGGCGGATGGTTGCAGGTATGAAATCGGGTATGCGCGCCCGGTAGCTCGAGCTGCTACTTATTATCATAATCATATTTTTATTTCCTAAAAACATGGTATTATAAGATGTAACAAATATATAAGGAACAGACATGTTTTGCTAAAAGTAAATAGCATGCAAATATTAGTGGTCCAAGAAATCTCTTAGGCTATAAAAGTTTTTGTCAACAAGCCATTTATATATATACTGACTAGCTCCGTGGCGCAGCGGTCAACACGCCTGCCTGCGACACGGAGTGACCGGGTTCGATCCCCGGCCAGGTCAAGATGGAAAATGATCTTTTTCAGATTGGCCTGGGTCTTGGATGTGTATCTATATATGTATTTATTATAAAATATAGTATCGTTGAGTTAGTCTCCCATAACACAAGTCTCGAACTTACTTTGGGCTAGCTCAATCTGTGTGATTTGTCCGTATATATTTATATTATTTATTTATACATATTTTTTAAAGAGCACAACATTTAATATCTTTAATTCTTTTGGCAATTTATTAAATATTTTTAATCACTAAACAATTAATTGTAAATTTTTCAAATTTAGCAGTAACATCTAACACCAGCCTATTCGTATTTCTCGTTTTTCGTGGATATAAATCTTTAGCTGTTTTAAATAGTGTTTTATGCTTATGCACAAACATACATACTTCATAAACATAAAGTGAAGATAGAGGTAACAAACCAAGGGTTTAAAAAAATGGTATACAAGATTCACACGGCTGTAATCCACATATTGCACGAATACATATTTTTTGTGTCACAAATACCCTTTTTATATCGGTACTTTTACCCCATACGATAATCCCGTGGCGTAAAATGGACTCGATATAAGCACGATACGACTTGTTTTTCCCTCGTTCATTCGAGTGAATATTATCCCTATCCTTTAATTCTGTTCCCAAATCCAAAAAATTCCTATCCTTCCCCAGCTTAAAAATACTTTCGAGTGGTGGCAGCGTCGTAAACACTAGAAGCCAAAGAAAATGCGCTTGCCAACCCGCCTGCCAAGCATGGTGAGTATGGCAATATCCTCCCAGAATCCTTAGGCGATGGAGATACCTATGTTCAGCAATGGACTTCTTACGGTTGAATTGATAAGCAAGACAACAAAGTCTCTCTTCTATGCTGGTCTGCGAGAAAAGAAAAACGCAGAATGTACCAGCTGCTTCTCTCCCCGCGCAGATCGTAAAACCGATCGAGGGAATGGGTAAATCCTTAAGGTAAAACTGATAAACAATGCTTAGCATTAAGTTATTGCCTTTTGTACAAAATCATGAAGATTGTGTGATAAAAACAATGGGTAAAATCTGAGAAATCATGTCACTGATGTATCTGAGAAACATGCTATGCTAAACGTGGCCAGTTCAGGTCTTATAGACATTAGGCTCTGTCTACCCCGCAAGGGAAAAAGACGTGATAGTATGTATGTATGTTAATAAATGTCTTTGTGGCAATTGTGGCAGATGAGGTAGCACAATTGATTTAACACTAGCTTTCGTCCGCAGCTTTGCTCGCCTCAACGTCGTTCCCTCGGGAACAGTGTGAAAAGTACCCAATGTCCTTCTCCGAACTCCAGAGAACTTGCATGCAAAATTTCATGATAATCGGTCCAGAAGTTACGGCGTGAATGCGTAACAAACAAACAAAATCCTCTTTCATATTCGCCTTCGTTATTTCCTCTATCTTATTCGCCGGTTGGCTGGAAGAGATCCCATCTTGGGATAAGTCCGCCCTTGTAGATTAATCTTTGTTAACTGTATTTTTTATAGCTTCTTTCTTTGTACAATAAAGATATCATAAACAAACAAACTTACTTTTGCATTTACAATATTACTAAGGATAATATTTCCAGTTACTCTTGCTTCTTGCCTCCAGTTTCTCAGCTTTTGCCACCTTTTGCTTTAAATGCAATATTTAAAGCCAAAGGTGGCAAAAACTGAGATTTCTAAGAAATAGCATAAAATACGACGCCATAATAAACTTAGCAACAGTTCCAAAATTAAGTTTGCACGTTGCAGAACGAAATTAATTTAAACGAGTCTGATTTTAGATGAAGGAGGAAGTTTACTTGAATAGTGTCACGTGGAGGGAACTTGGTTATCCTTATCCTTACTAATATTATAAATGCAAAATTAAGTTTGTTTGTTTGTTACGCTTTCACGCCGTAACTACTGAACCGATCCTCATAAAATTTTGCATACAAGTTCTCTGGAGTAGAAAGTCATAGGCTACTTATCCAGGGAAAAAGTACTATTCCTGAGGGATCGACATTGATGCGGGCGGAGCCGCGGGCGAAAGCTAGTTATAGTATACAGCGTGTAACGTAATCAACGACGTTCCCGTGAAGGGGTGACTCAGCCCGTCGAAATGAAGAACTTTTTCTATAGGACCTATGCTGAAATCTAAAAAAAAAATGACAGAACTCGGCGGAAAAGGCAAAAAAAATTGACGGAACTAAACTAACTGCCTCCGTGGTCCCGGACTGGACCCGGAGGTCGTGGGTTCGATTCCCTTTGAAAACATGCTTTGTTTAGTTGTTTCCAGTTTGGTTAGGACACAGGCTTGAATCTTAAAAATGATTCCTTTCTTCGGAAGGCACGTTAAGTCGTTGGTCCCGGCTGCCATCTGGTAGCTATTGGTCCAACTGAATTCCTGTTAAAAGCAGCAAAGTCATCATCGTCATTTCGAGTAGGTGACACGGTCAATCGACCATGCAAACCCTGGTGTCAGAGTTCTTCGGAACCGCCTCTCGGCCTACGTGGTTACTTTAACGACTACCAGATGGCAGCAAGGACTAACGGCTTAACGTGCTTAACGTTTTCACTTCAAAAATAGTAATATGACAAACCTTCTTCTACATAAATAAATAATAATAAATATATACGGACAAATCACACAGATTGAGCTAAGTAAGTTCGAGACTAGTGTTATGGGATACTAACTCAACGATACTATATTTTATAAAAAATACATATATAGATACACATCCAAAACCCAGGCCAATCTGAAAAAGATCATTTTCCATCTTGACTTGGCCGGGGATCGAACCCGGTCACTCCGTGTCGCAGGCTGGCGTGTTGACCGCTGCGCCACGGAGCTAGTCATAAAAGTAGACATTCAAGTATCACATAAAGATTTAACATGTGTTCAAAATGCCTACCCGACTTGAATTATATTGCAGTGTAAAATGAAGTGGAATTTTATATCCACGTAAAGTGTGAAATGGATTTTTCGGCGGCTTTGTGGTTTACGTGCGTTTTGTGGCTTATTTTATTGTTTTAGGCAACATTAGAATTCCAGATTTGATAAAGCTAAATCGAACAAGAAAGGCGCTTTCTAAGAAGGTACTAATAAACCTCTGTTACTAAAACTAAAAATTTAGCGGTTTCTAATGTTTTCGCGATTGTTATACATTTAAATAAAATCACTTTAGACAATTATTTTTAGTCGGAAAAATGCCGACAGTTTCAGCCTAGTCAGTAGGCCATCCTCAGGGCGAGTGTCAAGGAGGTCCCAGCGCGGCCATCAGCTGATCACCGATCGTCCGTCAAGTGATCAGCTGACGGCCGCGCCGCCGGGACGTCCTTGACGCTACTAGGCTGAAACTGTCGGCATTTTTCCGACTAACACAATACGTGAGTTAAACCGTTTTGTGATATATTAAAATGATATTTCGCGTTAGTTTAAATAATTTTACTATTCACTCTAACTTTAAAGAGATTCAGGTTATATGCGCTCGGAAATACAGACGCAGGCAACGCATTCCAATCCCTACCTATTATTAATGTAAAACACATAAAAGGGAACAATGAATATTTACTTGCTTATGCGAGCCTTATCCAAATAGGGTTGCCAGTTCAGAATAAAAACATATTTTTATACAACTGCCAAAAAAGGAGTGTATTGTTTTTCAAGTTCATGTATGTATGTAATTAAGTAAGTTTGTATGAGTATGTATTCCACCGTAACGTCTAACGTCCAAATGCACTAACGAATTTGGCCGTATGGGGCATCGTTAGAATCCTCCCGAGTAGCAAAGGCTATTTTTTATGAAATCATTAGGTAAGCTGTTTTAAGAACGCGAAAGTTCGTAAACGTTTATCTATACGAGTGAAAGTCTCTTATAAATAAAATAAGTATCTTTGAGTTTGTATCTTACGACACAAGTTCAAGGCTGGATCAATATATGAGATTGGTCCCTAAATATAAATTTATTATTATTTATATTGAATTTGAGCCTTATTAAATAAAGAAAAGAAATCTGCCAACAGTTGTTATTTTGTATGAAAAGGTTCTCAATTTATATTGACCCTATTGCGTTCCAAATATAAACTATAAAATCTAATTAATATTAAAACTAACTTAAAATAAAATAACCTTACCTACTTAACTATAAATAATCATTATAAATAAAAAATGTCCCTCAGTTCGTTGTCACGCCGAAGGCTGACAGCGTTGCCAATATACCACAGTATAAAAATAAATTAAAATAACACAACTCCCAAATACGTTGCTTTATAATTATGTGTTCATTATTTTTAGGTAGATATCAGTAACATTTGGAACATGTTTTATGTTTATCTATATATGTGATATGTATTTGTAGTAAAATTTAGTATAGTATTTAGTATCCTATAACACAAGTTCCGAACTTACTTTCGGGCTAGTTAAATATGTGTGATATATATTTATTTATTACATATTTGGGTAGAACAATTAAATCTATCACTGAAAAATTGGTTTACTGTAAAGTCGCTTAACGGATGATATTTTTCATGGTATCGGTGGGAGAGACATAGATGCATCACAAGCCCAACGCTTAGGCCACAGGCTTAGGCCGATCGTGCCTCTCTATCGCTTGTTCCGCGCTCTCGCTTGCACACGGAACGTGACACTTTTCCGTGCGTACAGCCGGCATTTATCGATTTATAAGACGTTATCACGTCAAAAACATTGTTATCAGAAAAAAATATTAATTTATTTCTGGTAACATTGTTACCAGAAATAAATTAATAACATCAGTGCCGACAACCCTATTAGAAAAGCAAAAGGTTTTCCATTGTGGAAATCAAAGGATTCGCCTTTTGAAAACTCGCCGTGAGAAAGAAAAATATAAGTTGGAATAACCCAAAAGTCAGAAATGGGATTTCTAATATTAAGTTTCGTTTCGGTTATTAACGTTTTTATGGTTACTTAAAAGCTACTTTTAAGGCCTTCGATGAGTAACTTTTAATTTTTTTAAGTTAAACACGTGAATGTATAGTATTTCTACCGTGTTTGTCTGAAGTAACAGAAAAAAAACAGTCAGGAGCATATCGGGCCACGAGCATTGTAGGCTTGCGTAGTTGCACGTCTTTTTATAACTTGATTGACTGTAACTTTGACTTATACTTATACTATATGACAATAAGGTACTGCCATGGTTTTTTTTGACTGCCTCTGTGGTCCAGTGGTTAAGACGTTTGCCTGAAAACCCGGGGGTCGTGGTTCGATTCCCACGGGAAGCATACTTTGTTTAGTTGCTTCCAGTTTGGTTAGGACATTGCAGGCTTGAATCACCTGATTGTTTGTTAATAAAGATGATTCCGTGCTTCTAAAGGCACGTTAAGCCGTTGGTCTCATGGTAAGGCGCAAGGTAGTTAAAATATACTCGTATATGCTATGTAACTAAAGTACACGCGGACGAAGTCGCGAGCAAAAGCTAGTTATACATAAAAAATTTGCGATTTTTCAGAAACAGGTAAAAAGATACAAACACCATCATTTCTCTCAAGTATCTTGGCAGTTCCTATAAAAGAGTCTCGCATCCCATCAGGCACGTTCAGAACCCAACAATACATTTTTCTGCAAGAAATTCTTCATTGTGCGATTATTGAAATAGATTTGTGGCGGAATGAAATTAAAATAAGTACAGAAGCAGAATATTATAGTCATCATCAGGTACCCCTTAGTCTCCACTACAGGAGCACGACCCTCTCTGTACTACTAGGGCCATACTTGGCCAGAGCAGCCAGAGGACTTGGTCTACACACTCCACGCTGGCCAGACGGGTTGGAGAGGTCTCTTAGATGTTTATAAGCTTTGTTTAGCTTGTATTTCCTAAGTCGCCTTCTACGACATCCACGGGAAGACTTGAAGTGGTCCTATTCTACTCTGCCGGATATCACACGGCTATAGGCATATTATAGTAATACTAGCTGTTGCCCGCGGCTCCGCCCGCGTTAATGTCGTTCCCTTGTGAACAGTAGAAATGATAAAAATTCCATACAAACCCCTGCCCCTTTGCTTTTTCCCCTTAAGGGGGAATTTAATACATTTCACCTGCATAGATCTTTAGCCCATAAGGAGGGGATTTTGCCCATTTCACCTACACAGATATTTTATTATTGTAATGGAGAACTTCTTATTGTCATATTTCTAAGTAAATAAAAAAAATCCATACAAACTTTACCCCACCTATTCTACCCCTTCAAGGGGAAATTTCGACCATTTTAACTACACAGATTTTTTTAATTGTAATGTAAACATATATACTTATTTTTATACTTCTATGTCCAGAAATGAGAAAATTTCCATACAATCCCCCCCCTCCCTTTATCCCTTAAGGGGGAAATTTTGTACATTTCACCTACATAGATCTTTTTTAATTGTAACCTAGAACGTATATACTTATTTTCATACCTCTAAGTCTAGAAATGGAAAAATTCCAAACAAACTTTACCCCCTATTTACCCCTTGTCTGGTTCACCTAAACAGATCTTTTTTAATTTTAATTGAGAAGTTGCGTACCTACTTTCAAACTTCTAAGTCCAGAAATGAGAAAATTACATAAAACTTTAACCCCTTTGAT
Source organism: Elegia similella (assembly GCA_947532085.1). Lineage (NCBI taxonomy): Eukaryota > Metazoa > Arthropoda > Insecta > Lepidoptera > Pyralidae > Elegia > Elegia similella. The sequence goes on from OX383939.1 coordinate 4,746,055, forward strand.
TTTATAAAAATCCTTTTTTAGTGCTCATTTACACCATAAAAATCCCTGTGCCAAATTTCAAGTTTCTGCGCACAGTAGTTTCGGCTGTGCGTTGATATATAAGTCAGGTTTGCCTTTGGCCCGCGGCTCCGCCCGCGTAAGTGTCGATTTCTCAGGAACTGTAGAATTACCCGGAATACATTAGTTTATGACTTTCAATGAAACACCTTAATATTGAATTTCAATTGAATAACTTCAAAAACGGAAAGTTTCATACTAACTTTGCATCCCCGTTATATCCCCTTAAGGGATGATTTTTGAGAAAAATATTTAACTCGTGTTTCATGCCTTTTAGTAAAGAACCTTCATGCTGAATTTCATTCGACTAACTTCAAAAATGGCAAAGTTTCATGCTTACTTTGCACCCCTATTTTACCCCCTTAAGGGATGATTTTTGAGTAAAATATTTTACTAGTGTTTCGTACCTTTCAGTAAAGAACCTTCATGCTGAATTTCATTCGAATAACTTCAAAAACAACAAAGTTTCATACTAACTTTGCAACCCGTTTTTCCCCCTAAGAAGATGAATTTCCAAAAATCCTTTCTTAGTGCTCCCCTACGTTATAAAAGGAACCCCTGTGCAAAGTTTCAAGTTCCTAACCCTTATAGTTTAGGCCCTGCGTTGATATGTCAGTCAGTCAGTCAGCTTCTCCTTTTTTTTTAGTATGGATTACTATGTATAGTATGGATAGGTATAATGCTGTCGTATAATGATGATGAATTGACTTTGGATTTTAATTTTCTTATGTCACATTTTATTTTATTTTATTTTTGCTATATGTTTGCAGGCAAACTCATGCCTTGAGTTCATTCAAATGACGATAACTTTTTTTTTAATGAACCGATTTTAATGAAACAAACTTTAAATGTTAAACTGAGTTAAAATAAAGCAATTGGTGAAAGTTTGAAGTAAATCGGTTCAGTATTTTCGGAGATAATCGTGATCATACATACAGACAGACAGACAGACAGACAGACAGACAGACAGACAGACAGACAAGAAATTCCAAAAAATTTTTTTTGCTTTCTATTATTCTTTTTAAGTGTCCCTCTATCCATTTCAGTCAAAAATTCGAAATGTACAGACAAAATAATTTTACTGTTTTATTATATGTATAGATTATATGTATAGATTACATAATCATTATAAAAACACGGTTTCACTCAAGTTTATTCAGTTGGAATCGAAAACTAGTTTCAGTCTGTTACGAAGACTATCATCAATGGGATTGGTAGAGATGGCAAGTGGCGACACAATACAATACAAGTCGCCAATCAGCTGGACGAATTTCTATGAAAGGGCATTTTTTTCCTTTTTTAACTGTTTTTCTGTATAGCATAGAAGGTCACTCTATGGTTCCCTGATGGACGTAGGAGGAGAGGTAGACCACGAACGAGATGGCGAAACGATATCCAAAAGTTCTTGGTAAACTGGCAGCAGGCTGCGTTAGATAGAGATCACTGGAAAAAAGAAGGGGAGGCCTTTGCCCAGCAGTGGTACACTTAACAGGCTTTAAAAAAAAATGTTTTTCTTGTAATTCTGTATTTCTTTACGGATTCTGATATGATTCTAAGAAAGTGCGCATAGTAGTACGCAAACTCACAGATACGTTGAAGTCTAATTAAGATACTCAAGTAATAGTAATAATTAATTAATAATACATTATAGCTACAACAAGAACAAACGATATCTGATATTCGGCTTCCGTTTTCTGCTTGGTTATTATATTTGCCAATGTGTTAATTTGCCCGCGTTGTCGACAATTGGGTTAAATTAAATTCGGGTTTGACGTAATCTAGTCAGGGTCGGCAACGCACGAGTGGCACTCTTTTGGCCCGCTGGCCGTGTGGTTTCCAGCAGAGTAGAATACATAATAATATTATAGTAGAATAATACTAATAACTAGAACTATTGGAACAAACTTATAACGACTGAATTGGTCAAACCGCAATTCTGTTTGTGTAAAGGTTAAACCACTCCGCTTTGCGAGAATTAATTGGTTTCATTTATTTGCTAAAATAACGCTAAAATAGCCGTGTAGTTTCCGGCAGAGTAGAAAAGGACCACTCCTAGTCTTCCCATGAAGGTCGTAAGAGGCGACTTTGGAAATACAAGCTAAATAAAGCTCATAAACATCGATGAGACCTCTTCAACCCATCTGGCTAGCGAGGAGAGAGTAGGCCAAATCCTCTGTCTGCTTCGGCCAAGCATGGGTCCGGTAGTACAGAGAGGATCATGCTCCTGCAGTGGAGACTAAAAAGACCTAATAATGATGATAATTTGCCCGCGCTGTCGCCAATCGGGTAAAATATAATTCCGGTTTGCCGTAATCTAATCAGGGTCGGCAAAGCACGAGTGGCACCCTTAGCGTTGCAGGCGTCCATGGCTACGGTAACCGCTTTCCATCAGGTGGGCCGTATGCCTGTTAGCCTACTAAGTGGTATCATCATAAGGTCCTTTTTAGTCTCTACTACAGGAGCACGACCCTCTCTGTACTACTAGGGCCATACTTGGCCAGAGCAGCCAGAGTAGCCTACTAAGTGGTATAAAAAAATCTGATTTATTATTGGACGGAGAGGACAATGTGTACTTTTAAGATAACGAATTTAAATATTTTGTCGTGATAACGTCTTAATAAATCGACGAACGTCGGCTGTACGCGAAAAAGTGTCACGTTACAAGTGCAAGCGTCAGCGTGGAACAAGCGATAGAAAGGCACAATCGGCCTTAGCGTTCAGTTTGTGACGCATCTATCTCTCTTCCACCGTTATCACCAAAATTATTGTCTGTAATACCGATTTTACAGAGAAAAATTATTTTTAAAGTAAACTCATTACATTACAGATAGTTTTATTTCTATCAGATAGTTTAAATGAAGATGCTAAGGTGGTCGGGAGGGGTCATGCGGAAAGATGGGATTAGAAATGGACACAACACAACTGCGGTAGTTTCAAAGTCGCCCCTCTACCCGACAAGCTAACCGAAAGTCGTCTGCGGTTGTACGGTCATGTGATGCGCAGAACTGAAGACCATAAATAAATAAATAAATAAATAAATAAATAAATAAATAAATATAAATAAATATATACGGACAAATCACACAGATTGAGCTAGCCCCAAAGTAAGTTCGAGACTTGTGTTATGGGATACTAACTCAACGATACTATATTTTATAACAAATACATATATCTATCTTGACCTGGCCGGGGCTCGAACCCGGGCACTCTCGTGTCGCAGGCTGGCGTGTTGACCGCTACGCCACGGAGCTAGCCAAACCATGTAGTCGAAAAGGCATTCCTAAAACTAAAAACCGGTCAAGTGCGAGTCAAACTCGCGTTGATAGGGTTCCGTACGTTGAATGTTAATTATATTACTGTTTTTATGTAACTATGTGTGTTTTAATTTTAATATGGCGCCCAATTTAACTTTACACTATGGAATCAATATCTGCGTTACACGTTCCTAGGTCCAAGGTTACACGTTAGTCTATCTGAGTTTTATATATAGATAGGCATTTTTTTCCTTTTTTAACTGTTTTTCTGTATAGCATAGAAGGTCACTCTATGGTTCCCTGATGGACGTAGGAGGAGAGGTAGACCACGAACGAGATGGCGAAACGATATCCAAAAGTTCTTGGTGAACTGGCAGCAGGCTGCGTTAGATAGAGATCACTGGAAAAAAGAGGGGAGGCCTTTGCCCAGCAGTGGTACACTTAACAGGCTTTAAAAAAAAAATGTTTTTCTTGTAATTCTGTATTTCTTTACGGATTCTGATATGATTCTAAGAAAGTGCGCATAGTAGTACGCAAACTCACAGATACGTTGAAGTCTAATTAAGATACTCAAGTAATAGTAATAATTAATTAATAATACATTATAGCTACAACAAGAACAAACGATATCTGATATTCGGCTTCCGTTTTCTGCTTGGTTATTATATTTGCCAATGTGTTAATTTGCCCGCGTTGTCGACAATTGGGTTAAATTAAATTCGGGTTTGACGTAATCTAGTCAGGGTCGGCAACGCACGAGTGGCACTCTTTTGGCCCGCTGGCCGTGTGGTTTCCAGCAGAGTAGAATACATAATAATATTATAGTAGAATAATACTAATAACTAGAACTATTGGAACAAACTTATAACGACTGAATTGGTCAAACCGCAATTCTGTTTGTGTAAAGGTTAAACCACTCCGCTTTGCGAGAATTAATTGGTTTCATTTATTTGCTAAAATAACGCTAAAATAGCCGTGTAGTTTCCGGCAGAGTAGAAAAGGACCACTCCTAGTCTTCCCATGAAGGTCGTAAGAGGCGACTTTGGAAATACAAGCTAAATAAAGCTCATAAACATCGATGAGACCTCTTCAACCCATCTGGCTAGCGAGGAGAGAGTAGGCCAAATCCTCTGTCTGCTTCGGCCAAGCATGGGTCCGGTAGTACAGAGAGGATCATGCTCCTGCAGTGGAGACTAAAAAGACCTAATAATGATGATAATTTGCCCGCGCTGTCGCCAATCGGGTAAAATATAATTCCGGTTTGCCGTAATCTAATCAGGGTCGGCAAAGCACGAGTGGCACCCTTAGCGTTGCAGGCGTCCATGGCTACGGTAACCGCTTTCCATCAGGTGGGCCGTATGCCTGTTAGCCTACTAAGTGGTATCATCATCAGGTCCTTTTTAGTCTCTACTACAGGAGCACGACCCTCTCTGTACTACTAGGGCCATACTTGGCCAGAGCAGCCAGAGTAGCCTACTAAGTGGTATAAAAAAATCTGATTTATTATTGGACGGAGAGGACAATGTGTACTTTTAAGATAACGAATTTAAATATTTTGTCGTGATAACGTCTTAATAAATCGACGAACGTCGGCTGTACGCACGAAAAAGTGTCACGTTACAAGTGCAAGCGTCAGCGTGGAACAAGCGATAGAAAGGCACAATCGGCCTTAGCGTTCAGTTTGTGACGCATCTATCTCTCTTCCACCGTTATCACCAAAATTATTGTCTGTAATACCGATTTTACAGAGAAAAATTATTTTTAAAGTAAACTCATTACATTACAGATAGTTTTATTTCTATCAGATAGTTTAAATGAAGATGCTAAGGTGGTCGGGAGGGGTCATGCGGAAAGATGGAATTAGAAATGGACACAACACAACTGCGGTAGTTTCAAAGTCGCCCCTCTACCCGACAAGCTAACCGAAAGTCGTCTGCGGTTGTACGGTCATGTGATGCGCAGAACTGAAGACCATAAATAAATAAATAAATAAATAAATATAAATATAAATAAATATATACGGACAAATCACACAGATTGAGCTAGCCCCAAAGTAAGTTCGAGACTTGTGTTATGGGATACTAACTCAACGATACTATATTTTATAACAAATACATATATCTATCTTGACCTGGCCGGGGCTCGAACCCGGGCACTCTCGTGTCGCAGGCTGGCGTGTTGACCGCTACGCCACGGAGCTAGCCAAACCATGTAGTCGAAAAGGCATTCCTAAAACTAAAAACCGGTCAAGTGCGAGTCAAACTCGCGTTGATAGGGTTCCGTACGTTGAATGTTAATTATATTACTGTTTTTATGTAACTATGTGTGTTTTAATTTTAATATGGCGCCCAATTTAACTTTACACTATGGAATCAATATCTGCGTTACACGTTCCTAGGTCCAAGGTTACACGTTAGTCTATCTGAGTTTTATATATAGAGGGGGTAGGGAAGGGAATTTGAAGAATATAATTGTGACTGTCTAAGTCATTTTTGACGACCAGACTAAGGTCGCAGGAAGACGCTGGATGCAGGCCGCTTCCAACCGGTCGTATTGGAAATACTTGGGGGAGGCCTATGTCCAGCAGTAGACTTCATGCGGCTGATATGATGATGATGATGTTGATTATGAGTCGTTTTTATTATTATTTTGCGGAATCCTTCTTTTTCACTTGAACTCTACAAATAAATAGTAAAATAAAGAGTAAAAACCCTAAAAAAGGCAGAGGGCACCCTCCTTTGACATGGTGGTCCAGCATGGGTAACCTCTAAGTTAGCAGATGGTATCTTCTATGGTAAGCAGCGGTAATCGCTTACTATCAGGTGACCCGCTTGCTCGTTTGCCGCCCTATGTCATAGAAAAAACCCCTAATCAAATATGATTTTTTTTCCTACCGGACAACCCAAGACAGACTGACGTGGCGCAAAAATATTAGGAGTGCCGACCCCACCTAAAGTTGGAATAGGCAAAGAGGAAAAAGAAGAAGAAATTAATTACAGACAGTTTCATACTAGACTCATTTTAGTTTGGTTTAGAAGAACCGTTAATATTTTCTCCGTAGTTTAAAGTGATGTCTGAACAAACATAAATAAGCATAGCAAGAATAAGGTCTATTTTGCTCTCAAACATTATTATTTTATAAGTATACCAAAATACTATAATAAAAAAATATAGCATGCTGTTGACATGTAATATTTGCTTTTGTTTTCTCAACTAAAGCAAAAGAAAAGAGTTTACTTTTATTAACCGAGAAAATCTATTTGCCGGTGATAATACAAATCCCATAATCCTCTAAATCGTCTATTATGTCTATTGTCTACTACTGTAGTCAATAAATGTCACAGAAAGATTGTCCGGGATCAACCAAATGCTTGTTATTCCTACTACTAACGGGCGTGTCCACTAGTGTCGTATGATCCATAAAATTATCGGTAATAACTAATCCTTATCTACTAATATTATAAATGCGAAAGTGAGTTTGTTTGTTTGTTTGTTTGTTTGTTACGCTTTCACGCCATGACTACTGAACCAATCATCATGAAATTTTGCATACAAGTTCTCTGGAGTACGGAGAAGGACAAAGGCTACCTTTTATCCCGGGAAAAAGTACTAATCCCGAGGGATCGACATTGACGCGGGCGGAGCCGCGGGCGAAAGCTAGTAATGAATAAAGTAGACGCCAAAATCACACTAGGTAACCAAAATTAAATGAATTGAAAATGCCAAGCATTTATGCCAACAGAACATGTTCTTTATCACTCTAAAAAACTCGAAGTCGCTTTCCTCTATCTGTCCCTTTGTATGTTTAGATCTTTAAAACTACGCGAAGGATTTTGATGCGTTTTTTTTTATTAGATATGATGATTCGAGAGGAAGGTTTAAATGTATAATTTATCGCATCCATGAGAAGCCGGGATGGGTCGCTGGTTGAAAATGAAATATAGTTTATTAACGGCAATATTCATAATTACAGCATAACATTTACAATATTAATCAGTGTTTAGGTACAGACATTGCAGATTATTTTTTATAGAAACTTATTCATCATCATCATCATCATATCAGCCGCAAGAAGTCCACTGCTGGACATAGGCCTCCCCCAAGGATTTCCAATACGACCGGTTGGAAGCGGCCTGCATCCAGCGTCTTCCTGCGACCTTAGTCAGGTCGTCCGACCATCTGGTCGGTGGGTGTCCGACGCTGCGCTTGCCGGTACGTGGTCGCCATTCGAGAACCTTTCTGCCCCATCGGCCATCGGTTCTGCGCGCTATGTGCCCCGCCCACTGCCACATCAAAGAGCTAATCCGCTGAGCTATGTCGGTGACCTTTGTTCTTCTACGGATCTCCTCATTTCTGATTCGATCTCGCAGAGAAACACCGAGCATAGTCCTCTCCATAGCTCTTTGAGCGACCTTGAGCTTTCTTATGAGGCCCATAGTAAGGGACCACGTTTCGGACCCGTAAGTCATCACTGGTAACACACATTGATTATAGACTTTCGTCTTCAGGCACTAAGGTATTTTGGACGAGAAGACATGGCGGAGCTTCCTGAACGCTGCCCAGCCGAGTCGGATTCGTCGAAACACCTCGTCCTCGAAGCTGGAACTGCCAACCTGGATCAATTGACCCAAGTAGACATATTGGTCCACAGCTTCAAGGACGGAGCTCCCAACAAATACCGGTGAAGGCACAACATGAGAAACTTATTATTATAAAACTATTCATTCTGTTTTATGATTTCCGTATCACTTTCGGCTATAAATAATTTGCAATGGATTACTTACTAATAGTTTTATAACAATCCCCTTTTTAATTATGCCGATTTCGTTTATTCGGTAATAATATATGTTGAGAGATTATGAGATAGAGAATTCGTAATTATGCACACTCTCATTCACTTACTTGCTTCTGAACATACGATATAGGCCGAGCTTGTAAATAATGTGTACAGATCAAATAATTCGGGTGGGTATACCCCTTCTAACTTTAGAACTTAAGACATTTCTGAAATAAGGTCAAGAATTGCGTTGGTAACGCGTTCGGCTATTTTCGTGCACATTCGGTCGTACGATCGGCTATTTTCGTGCGGTTCGGCAGAGTTCGGCTATTTTCGGCGGCGGTTGGGGCCGCTGTTTTAAAATTGGAAATCGCTTTCGCTTCGCTTTGATGTGAAACAAATGGTGTTTATGCTAAGTCGCGCGTAACAAGACCTATGTGTTTTCGTTATACTTATTGAAAGTGCGATTATTTTTGTGAGATGGTTAAATAAATGCGTTGCATGTGTTTTAATTTGTTTGCGTCTGAAACGTTTTCGTTAGTTAACGGCTCCCAGCTGTTAGTTTAAAAGATAATTACATATCAATGTTATTATCTGGATGCGGGTTACTTAACGTTACAATTTTTGTTTAATTGATAAAAACATCAATATATAACCTTAACGGGGTAGATCCAAAGGGTATAAAACCTAAAGGCCACGTTTAGCTTTTTAGTGGATGAATAGTTGAAAAATTACCCATCACTATAATGATATAGTGATGGGTTTTTATAGTTGAAAAACCCAACGCTTATAATTTACTAAAAATTACCTTGTCTTTCCATTCTTAAAAAATAAATTAAATTATTGTATTTATAAAACAGGCAAGGAAGAGGAAGACCCTTAAGAAGGTGGGTCGACGATATTAAGGCGTTAGCAGGTAAGACATGGACGGACACGAACAACCAACGATAGAGACAGATGGAGATTATTAGAGGAGGCCTTTGCCAACAACGTACTAGACAAAGACAAAGAAGTAAATAGAAATAAGTAAAATAAAAATGAGTGTAATAAACTTTGTAACTTTATCTAAATAAATGCTATTATTATTATTATTAAAACAGGCAAGTGAGTGACACATTACATGTAATTACTGTGTACTACAATTAATATACGTATTTGAATTTCGGTTGCTAGCCGCTTCGCCTATTGACATGAATATATTTCCGTACATTCTCCCGGCTGGCTTCACGGTCTTCGCGGGAAGAGCAGCAGTTCGTATCCATATGCTAAGTTCCTTTCTTTTTCCAAACCAGCATCGTTACTTAAAAACATAGTTTAATTTAAAAAAAAAAAAAAACACTTATTTTCCCTCCTGAGATAACCGATAAACTCAGCGAGTCCAGGCTGAGATGGTACGATCACGTAATGCGTAGAACCGAGGATCATGTCGTGAGGAAGTGCCTTTCTATGGCTAATATAGAGAGGGGAAGAGGAAGACCTCAGACCACCTGGTTGACGAATGTCCAGAGGGAAAGGAGCTGGATCTGAGGGAAGAGGACGCACAGCGACGGACCACGTGGCGTCGCATGATTGGGAAAGCCGACCCCGTGTAGCGGGACAAGGCGAGGCCTAAGAAGAAAGAAATAGTTTCCCTTCCATTACAAAAAAAAACTGAGGTTTTTGAGACGAACCTAACGATACCTTAACTATCGAAATGCATCCTGCTGTTTGGAAGATACGATGTAATAGAATAATAAAAGTTCTTCTGCAAAAATTACATTTTTGAGATAAGCTTTTACTATAAACGAATTCACACTGTAAAGTGCTTTCCAAGACAAATCAAATGAGCCCAAACACGATTGGTGTACCTTGTTTAGTTTAAGAGTTCCTATGGCCACCTTCCGAATCCACCATAAGACCAGCGCAACGATTCCATAATACTGTATTATCATCTCACGAGCTGAATCACACCTTAATCGGAGAGGGTTCTTTTTCTCAAATACATATGAATTTATTTATATCAATAGTATTAAACTACAAGTTAGGTATAATTACTCATAAATAAATAAACTAAAACTAAATATACTAATATAACTAAGAATTTCCATTGCAGTGCAGAGAAGCAATGCTGCCAGCTTACTGGGCACCCTGCCTCGTGGCGACGCGTTGGAATCTCTATTTTATTTGTAATTTTTATTTTATTTTTTTTAATTAAGTAGGGAATATTTGTATATTTTGATTTAGAATATATAACAATAAAAAATTATATTTATAGTGATAATTGAAATATAACTAAAAATAAAATTAAATAATGTAAAAAATCGACCTCTAATCGCGGCGGGCATAGGGTAGGCCCAAGAGGCTGGCGGTATTTCCCCGTTGAATGGCCAGGCTCAAACTTTGGCCGAAATGCATGCCAGCCCTTGGATCCCCTGAGGCGTCGACGAGGCGTGCGGAAAAGCATTACAATGCTCGGTTTAATATTAAAATCGAAACTGATGAAAAAATTTAGCCACAGGTAGGATTTGAATGCGTGTATCTATAATATGTGATGAACAAATTCGCCGCGGTGATTTGAAGCTACGGCAGCTCAGTGGTTGAGAGCATCGACGGTCTAAATGTCGAAGGTTTGTGGGTTCAAATTCTACCTGTGGCGAAATTTTTTCATCACATATTTTCGATTTTAATATTAAACCGAGCATTGTAATGCTATTGATATAATTAATTAAGAGAGCTTTCTCCACTTTAATCAACTTTCAATTCATCTGATATGAATTAAGTTGGATACCACACTTCTAAATAGTGGGTAGTAATGGAGATTACGCATGCTTCGAATGCGTGTACCTATAATATGTGATGAACAAATTCGCCGCGGTGATTTGAAGCTACGGCAGCTCAGTGGTTGAGAGCATCGACGGGCCAGATGTCGAAGGTTTGTGGGTTCAAATCCTAACTGTGGCGAAATTTTTTCATCACATATTTTCGATTTTAACATATGAATTTGTTATAAAATGTAGTATCGGTGAGTTAGTATACCATCCCTTTGGGGCTAGCTCAATCTGTGTGATTTGTCCGTATATATTTTTATTTATTTGTGCTGGGCTACATAGCTTAAACCACAGGAAACGAGTCATAACTCCTTCAACAGTATGTAATATTAACCTCAAAGCTTACCTCTATCATAATAATAAACGTCAAATTATTAATAATTTATGTTTTATTAAGATGACAATTTTACACGTTTTAAAATATCACTTGCGAATGATATTGTCGATATATTTATTATATTTTATGAAATAAATTTACGTAATTATTTAGATTTATGAATTTGACTGTAAGTATACTGTGGATAACGTTATATATGTTAACAGAATGTCATATATACTAACTGATTTTATTAATGCGAAAGCGTGTTTGATTATTTATTTGATTATTACGCTTTCACGAGTTAACTTATGATCCAAACATCATGAAATTTGTGTAACGTTGTCTGGGGCAAAGAAAAGGACATAAGGTACTTTAGGGGTGACTCAGCCATCAATATGAACAACTTTTCCTATGGGAACAATGCTATGAGGGCAGTTACGGGACCTTATTACTAAGCCTCCGTCCATCTGTCATAGGCTAACCGGCCTGTTTCTTTTATACCGTAATTGGAAAAGACAAAATTTGTACTTTCACAATATATTACATACATAGTATCACGTCGTTTTCCCTTGCGGGGTAGACAGAGCCTAGGTCTATATGACCCGAAAACCACGTTTAGCATGTTAGTAGGCATTAGGTGGAAAACGGAATCAAAATAGTAGGTTGCTAGCCGCATCGCCTATTAACATGATTCCTCAGATTTTACCCATTCCCTCAGTTGGCTTTTACGATCTGCAGCTGTTACATTCCACATTTTTTCGTTTCCTACAGAGCAGCATGGAAGACTATGTATATACATGTTGAAATTTTTATCGTTTTGGACCCTTAAAGGTGACTCAGACCATCAAAATGAATAACTTTTGCCTATGGGAACAATGCTGGGAACTCAAAAAAAATTCTTCATTCCCATACAAACTGGCCGTGCGGCGGAACTCTTTTCTATGACGAAATTTATTTTGCGTTCCCAGCATTGGTCCCATAGAAAAAGTTTTTTATATTGATGGTCTGAGTCACCCCTTTAAGGGTCCAAAACGATCAAAATTCACCATGTATTTTTAATATAATAACAAATAATAATGAAGGGCCTAAGATAAAGATTATGTATTCGTTCTAAAAATAGAGTATTTGATGGGAAACTGTGAATTGGCACCATCTTTAGAGGCCCAGTGAGCTTCACACTCCATTTGCCAATACTCGAACCGCGAGCCAGTGGGCTAGAAGTATTGGACATTGCCATAGCTACCGCCCCACTGGCCTCATATTTTTATTTAGTGAAAAATATTTCAATTTTTGACCGGCGACATAGTTGTGTTAGAGCCACGATATCGGCATATTTCATTATTGCTAGTAGCATACGCATGTAACATCCTCGTCTTCATCGTCACTTACCATCAGGTGAAATGGGAGACAAATGCCTAATCCAACATTTAGTACAAAAAAACATGAATGGGCTGACTCGTCCGTTTAATACTGAAAAAATGTACGTTTTTTTAGTCTTTATGTATTATATGTTTCTCCATAGCTCTTAGTTACGTTATGACGTGGCCCACATACAAACATAATTTACCTTTTCGACGCGAACGGAGTCGCAGTCACAGTCAGTTTTATAACATTTAATTATTATCTGTTATCTATTGATGCTTACGATTCAGGCCCAGGGATCAAAGTCAATAGAATCATAATACTGTTTTTTTATGTAATACTATTGACAGATATATTGCATAATAAATCATTAATTAATTCATTAATTGCCTCCGTGGTACAGTGGTTAATACGTTTGTCTGTAGACCAGGGGGCCGTAGGTTTGATTCCCACGGGAAGGATACTTTGTTAACTTGTTTCTAGTTTGTTTAGGACATTGCAGGCTTGAATCACCTGACTGCCTGATAATAAAGATCATTCCGTGCTTCGGAAGCCACGTTAAGCCGTTGGTCCCGGCTGCCACTTGGTAGTCGTTAAAAGAATCACGTCAGAAATATATTCTTCTACCATAAATATTTGGCACTATAACAGTAATTTCTGTTGCGTGAGACTAAACGCAAGCATATTGACTAAAAAATGTTGAAGCCGACCGCTGTATATCACATGGGACGACCAAACATTTTATCAGTGTATCTTTAATTAATTCTCAAGTTTATGTATACCCTCCAAGGTTTAGTCCCTTTGATTCTTTCCATTTGACCCTTGGTTCACGATAGTAGATTGCAACGTTTGGGTCTTATAATATAATATTTTCTGGTAGGGGCATAATTTTGAATATATAAAATATCATACAAAGCCCTTCAGACAAGTAGGCGACCAATACTGTTGAATTGAGTTTATTTCGGCGTCTTCTTCTCTGCAGTGGTCGGTTCCGAAACGCTAGTAGTTTGTAGCTTTTGAACAGTAATTAATAATTTGGATATAATTTAATAAGTATTATTTAAAATGGGAATTGACGTAAAAAAATGCCAGATAAGGCCTATTTTCTGGATAAATCTTTGAATCTTGAATGGAGACTGGAACGAAGGAGTCTTCTTAAAGTAGACAGTAGAAGTAGATTCCGAAGTGAAACTAGAGTCTCGCAGCAGGTTGCCCGAAGTAAAAATAGTTATTATGTTAGACTCGAGAAGACACATTATACTTTTCATCTCCCTATAAAAGATAAAAATAAAGATATTAATGATTTTTAAGAAATCGTTTAAATAATTTGAAATTTTTGGCAAAATAAAAAAAATATTTGTATAGTTTAGGTCGATCCTTGCACTAGATCACTGCCTTGTTGTAATTTGAAACAGATATATATGAAAATAAAAAACGATACATATATGTTATGATATCTAAACACATTTGTCTTCAAAAAGTTTGTAAATTTTACGCCTAAAACAATATTTCTAACATGAAAATATTTTCGCAGGTCTCTCCCCCCCCCCCCCCCCTTTTTTTTCATTTTTTTTTAAATATAAAAATGTTTTTTTTTTTTTTTTACATAAATGCCTAATTGTTTTGCGCAGCCTTATGGCTTGCGCAGAACCAAAGAATATGCAGAACCGACGTTTTTTGTTCGCGCGGCACACTTAAATAATCCCAGTATTTAAGATTTTCTTTTTAAATAAATATAACTGGCCAGTAAAACTCTTTAAAAATATGATTTGAACTTTTTGGTCCCAGAATTTTTTGTATAATGTATGATGCTATGCTTATTCTTTGGTCATTTGTTCCTAGAATTTTTTGTATAATAATGCTTTTTTTTTGGGCAACATACTAACCAGTCCTTTAGTCATTCTACCAAATTTTTGATCACAAATTTGAAAAGTTTGAGTGCTGAGAACCCCACGGACTGTGTCTTCAACCCAAAAAAGGGACGACTGAGCTTACACAGTAGGAAAAAACCGCTTATGTAGACTAGAGTTAACAAAGTCTACAGATAAGGAACTCATGTAAATTCGTTAAGAAGTGCGCCCTTGCCGTTGATACTTGATGCGGGGTGGGTGCGTGTCGATTATACTGTACTGTTGTTTTTAAACTGTACGGCACCAAAGTACAAAATAATTGTACCATGGTCATTTATAGAACTGAGGTCATAAGAAGGCCACGCATGAAAGTTGAACAACTACGGATGCAAACGGGATCCAGAACCTCAGAGATGGCAGGTAGATCACATGCGGTTGGAATAATTTCATCATCTTACGGGAAGCAGGAAATAAAGGCGACAGTCCCATCATCATCATCATCATCATCAATTCAGCCGTAAGACCACTGCCTGACAAAGGCCTCTCCCAAAGATTCTTCGTTAAATGGGAGGATATTGCCATGTTCACCACGCTTGGTGGGCAGGTTGGCGAGTGTAATTTCTTTGAGTTGGACAGTTGTTGGCCATGGAAGCATACTTATCCTTATCCTTACTAATATTATAAATGCGAAAGTGAGTTTGTTTATTTATTTGTTTGTTTGTTACGCTTTCACGCCGTACCTACTGCACCGATCATCATGAAATTTTGCATACAAGTTCTCTGGAGTACGGAGAAGGACATAGGCTACCTTTTATCCCGGGAAAAAGTACTATTCCCGAGGGATCGACATTGACGCGGGCGGACCCGCGGGCGAAAGCTAGTTTTTATATATTTTAGGACCGTAAGCGAGTCACCAGATGGTAAGCGATCAACGCTGCACATGGACAACTGCAACACCAGGGTGTGACAGGAGCCGGGGGAGGACGTTGGGGGAGGATATGGGGGAAAGCTTGGGCCTCCGGCTCTGTCACTCAATGAACGAAGCATAGACGCGGTAAAGCTTCTACTCATACGTCGATTTTATGTGAGAGTGTGGTGCTTTCCCGCATGAGGAGGGCCCATTCCTAGCAAAAATTAAGTTTGCCGGTAGCATGGCTCTACCACAGCTAAAAAGACAAGTGTAGCAGACTGACAGGGTTTTTCGCAAATAAACCGAGGTACTTTATGAAATTAGTTTAATATGTAACCGCACGTGCGTGTACCACGAAATACTCGGTTGCGCAAATACTTCGTTTAACTGCTTGTTTACACGAACGAAACTATTTTTAAAACGCTTCAATGTACGCCGATTTCAGCGATTTGGTCAAGGATTTTGCTGTAAGAAAGGTTAAATAAGCTAAGTATACAGCAGCGATCGAGGGGATGGGCGAAAATCTACGGAATCATGTCAATAGGCGGTGCCGCTAGCAACCCATCACTATTTTGATTACGTTTTCCATCTACACGCCACAACAACATGCTAAATGTGGCCATAAGGTCTTAGATCTAGGCTATGTCTACCCCGCAAGGGATAAAGACGTGATACTATGTATGTATACAGCGTGATATCAAAACTCTGAGCTTTATTCAAATCTCGGAATCGGAATCCCTAAACTCGAATATAGAGAACAAGATGTAATGAGAGAATTCAACGCGGTGACTTGAAGTCACATATGGAATATGGGTTCAAATCCTACCTGTGGCTGATTCTATTTTACCATATTTTTTTTTAAATTTTGATAATACCGAACATTTTAATGCTATATAAAAACAATTTTATTAATCATCATCATTTCGAGTAGGTGACACGGTCAATCGATTATGTACACCCTGGTGTCAAAGTTGATCGGGACTGCGTCTTGGCCTCTGACGTGGTTCCTTTAACGACTACCAGATGGCAGCTGGGACCAACGGCTTTACGTGCCTTCCGAAGCATGGAATCATCAGAAAATCAGGTGATTTAAGCCTGCAATAACAAAAATGACTCAGACAGTCACAATTATATTCTTCAAATTCCCTTCCCTACCCCCTCTATATACAAAACTCAGATAGACTAACGTGTAACGCAGATATTGATTCCATTGTGGAAAGGTAAATTAGGCGCCATATTAAAATTAAAACACACACAGTTACAAAAATACAGTAATATAATTAACATTCTTCGTACGGAACCCTATTAACGCGAGTTTGACTCGCACTTGACCGGTTTTTAGTTTTAGGGATGCCTTTTCGACTACATGGTTTGGTTAGCTCCGTGGCGCAGCGGTCAACACGCCAGCCTGCGACACGAGGGTGCCCGGGTTCGATCCCCGGCCAGGTCAAGATGAAAAATGATCTTTTTCAGATTGACTTGGGTCTTGGATGTGTATCTATATGCAATGTCCTAACCAAACTGGAAACAACTAAACAAAGTATGCTTCACATGGTAATCGAACCCACGACTCCCGGGTCTACAGGCAAACGCCTTAACCACTGGACCACGGAGGCAGTTATTAATAGAAAAGAAGAAGTAGAAAACTAAAAAATATGAGATCTCTCATCACCATCACCATCATCATTTCAGCCGTAAGAAGTCCATTGCTGGACAAAGGCCAAGGATTCTTTGTTCCATGGTAGGATATTGCCATACTCACCACGCTTGGCAGGCGGGTTGGCGAGCGCAGTTTCTTTGGCTTTTTGTGTTTCCGATGCTGCTGCCCATTGAAAGCATTTTAAGGCTGAAGAGATCTGGAGAGAGGAGGAACATACAAAGGGCGAATTTCTATGGGAAGTCTTATATTCTTTTTCGTTTTTACCTTTTTCTTGCAATTTTGTATCCCATTAGGAATTTTGATTACTAGATTAGAATATATCTCACAGGGTTAAAATTTTATTTTCGCTGTATTATTAACCGCAGTGACGTGCACAGACATTTATCATAGGGTAGACATAATTATAAAACTTACCTTACAAATATACCACCTATATACCTTACTATACGGCTAGTTATCTACAACTCGTTTAATATTATGATAGTCTTTCGAACTTCGACCGCAAAAGTATTCAAAACAAGCGAAAGTGAGATATGATTACAACCTGCGAACCACGTACACGTACTCGTAGATGAAACTTTAGAATAACTAACCCTAACTAACCAGTTACTTGATTTGTTTAAAAGCGTGTTCACAAACACTTTATATTTCGGTTTCGGCACGCAAACACTAAGCGACACAACTTTCACATGAAAATATTTTTGTCACAAATGAAATTTAACTGATAAAGCAATTAATTCT
The DNA here is from genome assembly GCA_947532085.1 of Elegia similella. NCBI lineage: Eukaryota > Metazoa > Arthropoda > Insecta > Lepidoptera > Pyralidae > Elegia > Elegia similella. The sequence continues at coordinate 4,763,792 of OX383939.1, forward strand.
AAAATAAAACTTTCCTCTTGGATTGTTTGTAAACACGTAACGTGAATCAATGGCATCGTTTATGACATTGACATAAGTATGAATAATATCTATAATGACATTGACAAGTGACGATGACATTTACATCGCGCGCGGCAGCCAATAGGAACCTCGGAGACACTGTCTCAAATTCACACACACACAGCGCAAATTTGCTTTGAATGTGCGAGCCGATGAAAGATGTTTACTTGTACTACTACAAAAGCGATTTCCTGTCGGTGTATAATAATTTTCTATGTGTGCGTGAAAAGTCAGACCTTTGAAATTTTGTCTTTAGAGATACTGCTTAGCGCGGGCACGCGCGCGGGCCGCGGCCGCAGCGCCGTACTTGAACAAAATCGACTATAAAGTATTTGCTAGCAGAATTTTGCAGGCGCACCGAATATAATTATTTTTTTGTAAGAAAAATAATTGTATTTATTTAGCGACTGCAGGGTAGACAGTGTCTAACAGTCTATATGGACTGCACGTCACTGATTAACCGGCTGCGTCTGAAAGAGTGTTTTCTTTTTGTTTTAGTTTTTTAAACTCGTACAGTAAAAATCGACATATAATGAAACAACAATCGGTAGCTCGAAACTTAATCAAAAGTTTTTCCGACTTACGTATTTATGAGAAGAAATTGAGAAACCATACCTGAAACAAAATTCGCCAAATTAGTATAATAGAAAGTTTTTGAAGTGAAATCTACTGACTCCATCATCAGACCCCTTGTACCGTTTTCGTAACATTTTTTTATAACTCTTACGAAAACGGAAGGATTTTTCTTTTTAATAACTGGTTCAGACCAGCGCAACGATTCTACAATATTGTACTCTGATTTACATAAAGCCGTGTGGTATCCGGCAGAGTAGAATAGGACCACTCCAAGTCTTCCCGTGGATCTCGTAGAAGGCGACTTAGGAAATACAAGCTAAACAAAGCTTATAAACATCTAAAAGACCTCTCCAACCCGTCTGGCCAGCGTGGAGAGTGTAGGCCAAGTCCTCTGGCTGCTCTGGCCAAGTATGGCACTAGTAGTTCAGAGAGGGTCGTGCTCCTTTAGTGGAGACTAAAAGGACCTGATGATAAAGATGATGATTTACATATGCATGCAAAATTTTACTGGGAGTGGATCCAATTTAACTCGCAAGATTTGATTACAGACAAAAATCGGGACAGGTAAAACGAAAACAAAACTTGTAAAAATAACATAATAATATTTGAGAAAATAATGAAACCGGTAACGAAGCTTTTTTTATACAACTAAATAGGCAAACAGGCATATGGCCCACCCTTCGATCAAATATAATGGTAGATACACAGTCTCATACAAAATGAAGCCTTAATAATGTCCCCGAGTCAAAACGTCATGCAAACAACGACAAAAACGGTACATACTGAAAGTATAACCCCATCTTTTTTTCACTTTTGATGCGTAGTTTTTGCATCTTCTCACTGTACCTTCGTCATTGCGAGACGTGTGAGTGCTAGCGCGGTTTATTAAAACCGTGGACAAAACAGCTCAGAAACTCGATTAGTGCGCTGTTTTGCCGGTGCCACTTTTCGAGCGCGAATCGTGTATCTACCATTATATTTGATCGAAGGACCCACCTGATGGAAAGGGGTTCCGTAGTTTATGGACGTTTGCAACACCAGAGGTGCAACTCGCGCGTTGTTGACCCTGAAAAAATCTTTTCACGCTCTCTTTGAAGAACCCCGTGGCAGGGAGTTCTTCTCACAACTTTAGCTTACGTAAAAGAAAGTTCCTCTCAAAACTTTCTGTACGCAACCATTAAGGATCGAAGGTGTGAGGATAAATTCCCTTTCGATGGCGGAAGGTGTGATAGTAAAAACTGTCCGTAGGCGTTTTTAAAGTCGGTGTATGAATGAAGCCTTTATAATCCCCGAGTCAAAACGTCACGCATACTTACAAACAACGACAAAAACGGTACATACTGAAAGTATAACTCCATTTTTTTTTTCACTTTTGATGCGTAGTTTTTGCATCTTTTCACTGTACCTTCGTCATTGCGAGACGTGTGAGTGCTGCGCGGTTTATTGAAACTGTGGACAAAACAGCTCAGAAACTCGATTAGTGCGCTGTTTTGCCGGTGCCACTTTTCGAGCGCGAATCGTGTATCTACCATTATATTTGATCGAAGGACCCACCTGATGGGAAGCGGTTCCGTAGTACACCAGAGGAGCAACTCGCGCGTTGCTGACCCTGAAAAAATCTTTTCAGGCTCTCTTTGAAGAACCGTTCTTCTCACAACTTTAGCTTACGTAAAAGAAAGTTCCTCTCAAAACTTTCTGTACGCAAACTTAAGGATTGATCGAAGATCGGTGTGAGGATGAACTCCGTGTCGATGGCGTGAGGTGTCATAATAAAAAGTGTCCGTAGGTGTTTTTAAAGTCGGTGTGTGTACGACTTACCTTGCACAAATCAGCGGCACCCGGTTACATACAAGTGGATCGCCTGTCACCTTTTTTTGACTTATTATTAGCACAATATTATCACTCTCGAGATACTATCAGACAGCCAATGAGAAAGGACCCGTCACAGCCTACCGTCAAGATGATAGTAACATATTAAGAAGCAATAAACCAATTTACAATGTGACGTGGTCAATGTAACTCATAAGCATCATCATTTCTTATACGGTGTATCAGCAAAGACCTTGCCTGCACCGTACAATGTGGTTTTTTTGAAGTAAGTAGTTTTTAATCGGCTTTGTGCACTTTTTGGGATGGGTTAAATGTTAAACTCACGTCAGGACACGTGACCTGACCGAAAATTCGTAAAATGGACGGAATATTTCACTTCTGCCGGCACTCTATATGACTAGCTCCGTGGCGCAGCGGTCAACACGCCAGCCTCCGACACGGAGTGACCGGGTTCGATCCCCGGCCAGGTCAAGATGGAAAATGATCTTTTTCAGATTGGCCTGGGTCTTGGATGTGTATCTATATATGTATTTGTTATAAAATATAGTATCGTTGAGTTAGTATCCCATAACACAAGTCTCGAACTTACTTTGGGGCTAGCTCAATCTGTGTGATTTGTCCGTATATATATATTTATATTTATTTATTTATTTACTCCCGGAGTGGAAACTGTTGTTTTTTTTTTTATTATTTAAAATGATTTCTTTACATACAAGATTTGACCTAATAAGCTAAGCCTTAAGTTAAAATCTAATCCATGCACACTAAATCCTATATTAGATTTTACTGCTCCATCTGTTACGCGAACCTGAGAATAGCCGAACGAGAGCATGTTCGGGATACCGGAAATATTCCTCGGTGTCACCTGTGACAGCTCATGTTAGAAACACGCGTGATCTAACACCTAAAATATGTCTACTAGAGCATAAAACATCTTTCAGCAAGACTTTTTGGGAAGCCTGATGGCCTAGTGATCGTGAGCAGATTTTGATGAAAAGTTTATCCTGGAGCCTTATCATCATCATCATCATAACAGCCGCAAGAAGTCCACTGCTGGACATAGGCATCCTTTTTCAGGTTTATTTGCAATGTCGATTGTCCTCCAGCATTTAAATAGGTACTAAAATGGTTTTTTTTATCAGTTGAGCTGGATTTACGGGTGATGGGCGTACTAGGCATGGGTTCGACAGTTTGTAATTATTTTATGTAATTTTAATTTTAATCCTTATCCTTACTAATATTATAAATGCGAAAGTGAGTTTGTTTATTTGTTTGTTACGCTTTCACGCCGTAACTACTGAACCGATCATCATGAAATTTTGCATACTAATTTTCTGGAGTACGGAGAAGGACATATGCTACCTTTTATCCCGGGAATAAGTACTCTTTCCGAGGGATTGAGATTTACGCGGGCGGATACGCGGGCGAAAGCTAATTATATTATATAATAGTCCAAGAAAATTTCTTCCACCTCAATATCACTTCCCATAGCAATGTTGGCCCCATTCGCTTCGGCCAGTAGCTGATACTGTGATAAATTATTTATATGGGTAGATTCTTAGTCCCCACTATCTGCGTCGGTTTTCCATAATAATTTTCGGTGGAGTAATATAAATATCAGCCCACAAAATATTTGTACTTACATCATCTTCTAATTTAAAGTTATTTCATTCATTGACAAAATGAAACAAAATAAATAAAATTATTTAAACAAAATGTTTATATTAGTGCATAATATTTCATGGAGATATTATCTCACTGATCTAAAAATCGATCACTACATAAAAAGCCGTAAGTATTTCCTACCCAAATTAAATTTATACTAATTTTGAATAACAATATAATATACATATTATTTATAGATCAGAGTCGATAACTTTTGAAACATACTTAAATTATAGTAGGATGAAACCCATTACAAATGGAAAAGAATACACCAAAAATTTAAGGAAAAATAAATTTCTAATATATCGTTTTTCCACAGGATTTGTAGTTTTTCCGGAAATCGAGATCGAGAACGAGCTCAACCCCCACTTCCCGACCTCAAATCGCCCGTAAATAATTATTTTCTTTAATTTTTGGCGTATTCTCTTCCATTTGTAATGGGGTATAATTTAATTTTACTTTTTATCATTTTTAAAGATTCCGGCACTGGTCTATTAGTACTAAACCACAAAAATAGTTATCCTATATCATTAAAATAACAAACAATATGATCGTACATTTTGCTACAATAACTCTACAAATTGTATTGTCTCGCACCCGTTTACTTCTCAGTCTGGGTACAAGATAAATCGTATTTAGTTAGACGCACATCTGCAGTTTCCCACGGCAATCAAGGTATGATTCTTGCCCTGGAAGCTTACAGTGACACGGGGATTAATATTGAAGGAAGAGATGCCTGTAAAGGCGAATACATAATGGTTAATAATGGAATTATAATTTTATTGAGGAAGGCTTTGGGCTAAAAAACATCACGCTGCGACCAATAGGAGCGAAGCGTCAATAAAAACTATTTTGAAAACGGGGGAAAATTATTCATTAGTCAAAATAACAGATATTGCCGCGAACGAAGTCGCGGGCAACAGCTAGTTCATAAATAGAGCTATTCTATTCTATATTCTAAGTTACTCTATGTAAGGAACACTCTGAAAACTTAACTTTTCATACGGTCGGGTAAAAACAGATTATTCCAATCACTGCTCGCGTCTCTAAGGGTTAAAAATAATTTATTTAATCTTTAATTGAAAACTAAGATCAAAGTCAAAAGGATGCTCTTCACGTTGGTCGAGAATCCTGTGAAGGCACTTAAGAAGGTACTACACGAACTTGTGGAAATTGACGAGTTTTCAAATCACTAGTACTTTGCGCTGAATTAATGAACTAAATCAAAAGTATTTGTATAGTTTAGGTCGATCCTTGCACAAGATTATCTCTTGGCCTGGTGATTGACGGACAGACAGACGGACAGCGGAGCGATATTAATAGTGTTCCATTTTTACCCTTTGGTTACGGAACCCTAAAAACAAAGGGTTGCGCCGGGTGTGCCGGCAAAAGTTAAAACTCGCTTTTGCGGCGATCTCAGGTCACATGTCCGCCGTACTAGTTTACTAATTTTCGATAAGGTCACGTTCCCTAATGCGAGTTTAACTTTTTTTACTCATCCCAAAAAGTGCACAACACCGCTAAAGGAGTTCTCACTTCAAAAAACAATGGTATAAATAACAGAGCCATGATTAATTAATCCAGTTAGCGGATTATACAGCATTTCGCGACTGACAAGTATGATATTGATTGCCATTTATACCCAGGGAGACAGGGCTGCCAATAAAATTAATTTCTGTCTCATCCAGTGAGTCTGTAGTATCCTAGTCCTAACTTCCTAATCCTAATCTATACATATAATAAAACAGTAAAAATATTTTGTCTGTACATTTCGAATTTTTGACTGAAATGGATAGAGGGACGCTTAAAAAGAATAATAGAAAGCAAAAAAAATTTTTTGGAATTTCTTGTCTGTCTGTCTGTCTGTCTGTCTGTCTGTATGTATGATCACGATTATCTCCGAAAATACTGAACCGATTTACTTCAAACTTTCACCAATTGCTTTGTTTTAACTCAGCAAAACATCTAAAGTTTGTTTCATCAAAATCGGTTCATTAAAAAAAAAGTTATTGTCATTTGAATGAACTCAAAGCATTAGTTTGCCTGCAAATATACACGGTAAATTTTTTATCGTTTTGGACCCATAAAGGGGTGACTCAGAACATCAAAATGAACAACTTTTCCTACGGGAACAATGCTGGGAACTAAAAAAAAAATTCGACATTCCCATACAAACTGGCCGGGCGGCGGGACTCTTTTCTATGGAAATGACGAATTTTTTTTTGAGTTCCCAGCATTGGTCCCATAAAAAAAAGTTGTTCATATTGATGACCTGAGTCACCCCTTTAAGGGTCCAAACTGTTCCTGAGGGATGGACACTAACGGCGGCGTCGTAGCCGCGGTCAAACGGCAAACCAACCGAAACTGCTGCGCCTAAAAACTTGAAATTTGGTACAGGGGTTCTTTTAATGATGTAAGTGAGCGCTAAGACAGGATTTTTAAGAAATGTAACTTGTAACTTCTAAAGGGGTAAAATTTATATGGAATTTTCTCATTTTTGGACTTAGAAGTATGAAAGTAGGTATATAAGTTCTCGATTAAAATTAAAAAAGATGTGTGTGGGTAGATGAAATTTGGTGGGTGGTATAAACTTTATATCGAAATTTTTTCATTTCTGGACTTAGACGTATGAATTTAAGTATTTAAGTTCTAGGTTACTATCAAAAATACCTGTGTAAGTAAAATGGACGATATTTTCCCCTGAAGGGGTAAAATAGCGGGGTAAATGTTGTATAGGAATTTACTTATTTCTAGACTTAGAAGTATGAAAATAGGTAAATAAATTCACGATTACAATTGAAAAAGATCTGTGTAGGTCAACTGGAAAAAAATCCCCCAGAAGGGGGTAAAGTTTGTTTGGAAATTTTCTCATTTCTGGACTTGAAGTATGAAAATAAATAGGTATGTTCTCGATTACAATTAAAAAAGATATATATGGGTGAAATGGACAAAATTCACCCCTAAAGGGGTAAAAAAAAAAAATGAGAAAATTTCCATAAAACCTTTACCCTCCCAGGGTAAAGGTTTTATGGAAATTTTCTCATTTCTGGACTTAAAAGTATAAATAATATCCATACTTCCATACTAATACTAAAATTATAAATGCGAAAGTAACTCTGTCTGCTGTCTTTTTACGCTTCAACCATTGAACTGATTTGGATGAAATTTGGTATGGAGGTAGTTTGATGCCCGGGGAAGGACATAGGGTATATTTAATTCCGGGAAATTTTACTGTTCCCGAGGGATCGACACTAACGCGGGCGGAGCCGCGGGCAACAGCTATCCTAACTAATATTATAAATGCGAAAGTGAGTTTGTTTGTTTGTTACGCTTTCACAATGTAACTACTGAACCGATCATCATGAAATTTTGCATACACGTTATCCGGAGTACGGAGAAGGACATAGGGTACATTTTATCCCGGGAAAAAGTTCCCGAGGGATCGACATTGACGCGGGCGGAGCCGCGGGCGAAATCTAGTTAAAAATAAATCACACAGATTGAGCTAGCCCCAAAGTAAGTTCGAGACTTGTGTTATGGGATACTAACTCAACGATACTATATTTTATAACAAATACATATGTAAACATCCAAGACCCAGGCCGATTTGAAAAAGATCATTTTCCGTCTTGACCTGCCCGGGGATTGAACCCCGGCACTCTCGTGTCGCAGGCTGGCGTGTTGACCGCTGCGCCATGGAGCTAGCCTCTAATTTACATACATTGCTAGCCTATAATTTACATACATTGCTAGTAAAATAAAAGCTTGTAAAAAAGCTCCATCAACTAGCCAGCCGATACTTTTAATGAAGAACGATTAAAGCGATCTAAAATACGAGCCCAATACCATGATTAAATTCCATCGCTCCACAAAATGGAAAAGCTGATTTCGTGTCGACACAACCCTATATTTCTGACATTCAATTTCCGGGCCAAACTCGGACTCTGTACAAATAAGGGTGATAAACTTTTGTAATAAAAAATCGTTAAAGCATTTTGATCGATACAAATTCAAGAGAAATGTGTAATTCTAATAATGACCCTAAGTAATGTCGCTTAGGGTCTTATAGGAAAATAATCATAAATTAATCGAATAATAAAATGTAATTATCGAACCTGCTCTCAAAATTTCACATGATACGGTTGAACAGTTAGACAAAATGCTTTAGTATGTTTTTTAAATCATTTGAGCCCAAGCTAAAAGGAGCGTCTCCTTTTCGCTCGGTCAAGCGATCAAGCGAGCGCCCAGCGCTTCCATCAATATAATTAAACTACGGAACCGATCATCAAGATATACATATGTAAGTATGTACCTACGTAAGTTTTCTTACTCCACCATAACTTCTTCTTAGTGACATAGGCTATAAGATTTTTGCCTAGGCAGTCGTATTTTGACGTGATCACATCTTATAAATCGATGAACGCCGGCTGCACGCAGGAAAAAATGTCACGTTCCGTGTGCAAGCGAGAGCGCGAAACAAGCGATAGAGAGGCACGATCGGCCTGAGCGTTCGGCTTGTGACGCATCCACCTTTATTCCACCGTTATTTTGTAAAATTATCGTCCGTAAATCGACTTCACAAACAACATTTTTTTTAAAACATGTTTTCTATATTGTACTAGTCAAGTAGCGAACTTAGAAACTAAGGCTGCGTCTCCACTGAGGCGGAGTGGAGTGGAGGAGAGTAGAAAAGAGCCGTGAAAATTGGAGTTTCCACTGAAGCGGAGCGCAGCGGAGGAAAGTGAAGCGAGTATCGAAGCAGAGAGAGCGAAGCGGAATATTGATTAACACTTTTGGTTTGATGGCGTGTGCCATATAATGCGGCGTTATCATGATACTAAAGTACTATGCGCGTGAGCGCATTAAACAAGCAAGAAATACACGATTGTTGTATGGGAGCCCCTTTAATATTTATTTTATTCTATTTTTTAATATTTGTTATAATAGTGGCAACAGAAATAAATCATCTAGCCGTGTGGTATCCGGCAGAGTAGAATAGGACCACTCCAAGTCTTCCCGTGGATGTCGTAGAAGGCGACTTAGGAAAGACAAGCTAAACAAAGCTTATAAACATCTAAGACACCTCTCCAACCCGTCTGGCCAGCGTGGAGAGTGTAGGCCAAGTCCTCTGGCTGCTCTGGCCAAGTATGACCCTAGTAGTACAGAGAGGGTCGTGCTCCTGTAGTGGAGACTAAAAAGGACCTGATGATGATGATGATGATGAAATAAATCATCTGTGAAAAATGCAACTGTCTAACTATCACGGTTCATGACATACAGCCTGGTGACAGATGGACAGACAGACGGACAGCGGAGCGAAATTAATAGGGTCCCGTTTTTAACCTTTGGGTACTGAACCCCTTAAAAAACATTGTGGTAAACAGGCATACTATAATTACGGAGCAAGAGTTATAAACTGTAATTAATAGAAGCTACGTTAAGACAATATAGATATTATCCTTTCAGCCGTAAAAAGTCCAGTGCTGGACAAAAGCCTGTTTAAATTCTTCGATTCATTGTCATATTCGCTACGCTTGGTAGGCGAGAGCAGTTTCTTTAGCTTCTTGTGATTTCGACGCTGCTGCACCGGAAGCACTTAGTCCCCTAATATCTTCATCCCTTTAGTCCCATAAGATCCGGATACTAAACATTGCAATGCCGCTGGGCTAACGAGCTTCAACAATATAGGTTAGCATATAACAATTTGTGGTCGGCATGTTCTAATTGGGACGTTGCGGTTGTCTGCATAGCAGCGTGTTGCACTGCATAATATTGGTCCGGCTCGGTAAACAGGCATACTATACAACACGGAGCAATAGGTATAAACTGTAATAAATAGTATACAGTATTGTTAGTAGGTATTGTCTTGTCGCATCATCATTTCAGCTGTAAAAATCCAGAGTTGGACAAAAGCCTCTTTAAAATCTTCGATCCATTGCTATACTCGCTACGCTTGGTAGGCGAGAGCAGTTTTTTTGGCTTCTTGTGCTTTCGACGCTACTGCTATTATATACTTCTAATATCTTCATCCCTTTAGTTCCATATGATCTGAATACTTAATATTGCAATGCCGCTGGGCTAAAGAGCTTCAACAATATAGGTTAGCATCTAACAACTTGTGGTCGGCATGTTCTATACACCACGGAGCAAGAGATTGATATAATAGATAGATATAATCCCTGCTAACATATAGACTAGCAGCAACATCATCATCATTTGTGCCGTAAAATGTCCACTGCTGGACTGAAGCCTCTCCTAAGGATTCTTCGTTACATGGGAGGATATTTTTCAATTTCCAACTAGAAAGTCAGAAAATACCTGGCTAAGATAAGTACTCTCTCCTGCAACTTAAACTAGAATTACCAGGGACCCCAGTTACCTGTAGAACAGGTTCCGATAGGAACCTATTCGGGAACTGGTCTCCTCACAAGTCTTCCTAGTTACACTCAGCAGATAAAACTATGAACTAGCTAGTAGGTATATATCCTGTTATGTAACTACATTTTGAAGAGAAAATAAACATTTATTATTATTGCCATACTCACCACGCTTGGCGAGCACAGTTTGTTTGGCTTCTTGTAGTTCCGACGCTGCTGCCCATTTGAAGCATTTTAAAGCTGGGGAAGGATAGGAATTTGTTGGAAAGGGAAGGAAGGTATTGGGATACTACTCACTCGAAGGAATGGGGGAAAAGCAAGTAGCAGGTCGGGAGGCCGGGCGCGCGTAACCGATGCCATACTTTAACCACCGGTCAGGCAGTTGATTATGACACCCCTGAGCCGCAACATACTAAGATTTTTTTTAGGACCATAATTTTGGTACCTACTATCGTTACTATTATTATCGTTATCGTACTAACTACTAGGATCGTTAATCAAATAATAATAATTGTCCTTCTCAGTATCTTTGGCAACGTGCCAAAATTTGATAAAAGCTGTATTATTTAGTATAGTAGAGGCGTATTACTAGAACAAACAAATAACCTCTAAAAGTACTATTTAAAATTGTATTGCAAATAATACGCCAGTTATAATTTTAATGTCAATAGGTCAAATTTTCTATGAGTTTTTTATGCGTGACATATTTAGCTAATATTAAGTAAAGTTTTCCGCGCTCTATGTTTGTCTTGTTTATCAACGAAATTAATGTGTTATAGTTGATTCGACGGAGCGTGATAAAAATCCCTACAAATCCACTGATTTGGTCAGATCATTCACGACGTAGTAACCATCAGCCAGCTAAATAAAACACCTCATTGTTCATAAACATTGTCGTTATAACACCAAATCACACTAATGTTGTATTATAAAGTCCACTAAAAGCAATTTTTAATACAATTCTAAAAAAAAGCAGTGCAGTCACCCGAAATTCGCGCCAAGAAATTGTTTTTTCGTCAATTATAAAACATTTTGTAAGGACAGTTTTTACCATCTGACTCCATCTACATACAAAAATGTGCACACGCAAAATTTATTACCTTTCTTTTTGGTTAGTTACCTATTTAGCGAAAAACAATTTTAAGTACTACTAACATATTTTCTTTCCACAAAAGTTCTCTATTCTTATTGTCACGCAAAATCCCAAATTAGATTACTATACGCGGCGACGTGAAAATGTTCTGATTACCGGAAATACCCCGCGTTATCGCCTGTGACAGCTCATTTTTAAATCACGCATCATCTAACTACGCTTCAAGCAGGTCCATACAATATTTTCTTTCTTGAAACGTTCCTTATTCAAATTTATTGTTGCACAAAATACCAAATTAAATAACTACGCGCGGCGCTGCCACGCGAAAATGCTCGGAATACCGGAAATACTGTGTGGTGTTAAATGTGACAGCTCTAGTGATGTGCTGAGAAAAATCTGTTCCCTGGAATTTCTTCGGTAAATTTCCGATAAAACTGAAGATTGAGATATCTCAATAATTCTCGTTCTTGAGATATCAATAATTCGCTAAGTTTAATTTTCCGTTGACCGGCTTAATCCAAAACCATTTCGAGGTATATGCTTAAGGAAGAACATTTTTGATATTAGGCATTTAAAAAAAATATTTTGGCGTTTTGTGACCTCATTCGCAAAAGTAAAAAGATTAAAAGAATAGGGAAGAATAAAGGTTATTGGTTACTGTACAGACAGAGCCTAGCTCTTTTAATTAGAACAAGACCTCATTCATGGTTTTTTTTTTCTTTTAAAAATATTTCTTGGCTTGAGAGTTTCTCTAATTATCAAATAATAATCTCTCCAACCCGTCTGGCCATCGTGGAGAGTTTAGGCCAAATCCTCTGGCTGCTCTGGCCAAGTATGGCTTTAGTAGTACAGAGAGGGTCGTGCTCCTGCAGTGGAGACTAAAAACACTTGATCATGATCATGAATACATCAAAGAGCGGCCGTGAAAATGGCGTCGGTGTCAGAAAATTTACATTTAAAGTACTTACAGAAATAAAAACTGATAAATATAGCGAAAGAAACGAAATAAAGTTTTCTTTTAGATAAAACGATAAAATAATGATGTTCAAAAATGTAAGTATACCCAATTTTTCGGGAAATATAAAAATTACAAGAATGGCTCATCACTTCAACTTCACAGCTCTTGTTTGAAGCACGCATCATCTAACGACGCTTCAAGTAGGTACTTACAATATGACCGTTTTTCTGCCTTACAGTGTTTTGTCATCGTATACACTAAACCTTTTCTTATTATCCGAACGTAACCGTAATGATTAAAACCGGCCAAGAGCGAGTAGGACTCGCGCACGAAGGGTTCCGTACCGTTATCTATAAAAACGGCAAAAATCATGTCTTTTGTATGGGAGCCCCCCTTTAATATTAATAAAATTTTTATTTAATTATTTATTTTTGAAGTGAATATATAACTTATATTCTGTAAATATTTTAAGCGTCTACCTGTCGCCAATATCAATATCGCGTAAAAACAAATAAAAAAATCACGCTTGTTGTATGGGAGCGCCCTTAATTATTTATTTTATTCTATTTTTTAGTATTTCTTGGTATAGCGGCAATAGAAATACATTATCTGTGAAAATTTCAACTAACTATACGGTTCTACTATAACGGTCTAACTATTACGGTTCATGCGATACAGCCTGGTGATAGACGGACAGACAGACAGCGGAGCGATATTAATAGGGTCCCGTTTTTACCCTTTAGGTACGGAACCCTAAAAACCAAACTGTCAGTAGTTCATTTCACATACTCGTTGTAACAACATCGCAAAAACTAGAAGTGTGGTTCTCTGGGAATTATAATATTGTGTGTTTGGAGAGCCGTGTTCCTCACCAGCAGCCTACTCGCCGTATCAACAGCCGTGGCCAGGATACCTACGGCAAGCCCTCGTAATTAAGGTAATCCGATCTCATATGAGAACCACGAAGGAATGGAATTCCCTTCCCGCGTCGCTGTTTCCCAACTCGTACAATTTAGGGATTTTCAAGGCAAGAGTGAATAGGCATTATTTGAGTTTGCGAGTACCACCCCCTAGACCTCATCGTTGTTTCCCATCAGGCAAGATGTCAAACGCACTCAAATTTACGATAAAAGAAAAAATATTCAGCGTGATTTTGAACCTCTGAACTATATTGAAATCAGAATCCCTAATAAAATACAGAATTACAAGAAAAAAAGTACGAAAATATATATATATATATATGTATTATATATATCTTCCTTAGAAATTCGTCCAGCTGATCGGCGACTTTGTATGGGAAACCCTATTTTTTTGACTTTCTGCTTTTTTTCTTGCGAAGCTACATTTCATTAGGGATTCTAATTCCAGGATTTCAGTAAACTGCAGAGGTTCAAAATCAAGCGGTATAATAATTTATGTAATAGTCTACGTTCCGAAATTTATATCATACCATTCAACCATTTCATACTCTTTGTCTGGTGTTCAGACGACCCTATACAGCGTGTAAATGTACCCTCGACATTTACTTAAAGGGGTGACTCAGCCCATCAATATGAACAACTTTTCCTATGGGACCAATGCTGGGAACTCAAAAAAAATTTCGTCATTTCCATACAAAAGAGTTCCGCCGCCCGGCCAGTTTGTATGGAAAGGTCGATTTTTTTTGAGTTCCCAGCATCGTCCCATTGGAAAAGTTGTTCATATTGGTGGGCTGAGTCACCCCGTTAAGGGAATGTCGAGGGTCTATTTACACGGTGTATGTAGCCTCGCATCAAATCGTAATTCCTCAGCATTTCGCTGTACACGGCAAAACGGTACTCGAAGTAACAATTTGATGTCATATATTTCTATTATCTATTGGAAATGGGGTGAAATAGGGATTGGGCATATCGGAAATACTCCGCGTTTCACCAATGACGGTTCACGTTTGAAGTTTGAAGAATGCTTATCTAACGGCTCTCCAAGCAGGTTTTTTTTTAAAGGACTGTGTAGCTAGGTCCAAGTGAGCTTTTGCTCTCGCCTCAAGCGCCCAGTGAAGACCGGGCGTTTGAGGTGAGGGCAGAGTGCCCTCACCTCAAACGCCCTCCTTTACAGCCTCAGTGGTCCAGTGGTTAAGGCGTTTGCCTATTGACCCGGGGGTCGTGGGTTCGATTCCCACCGGAAGCATACTTTGTTTAGTTGTTTCCAGTTTGGTCAGGACATTGCTGGCTTGAATCACCTGATTGTCTGATAATAAAGATGATTCCGTGCTTCGGAAGGCACGTTAAACCGGTGGTCCCGACTGCCAACTGCTAGTCGTTAAAGGAACCACGTCAGAGGCCAAGAGGCGGTTCCGAAGAACTCTGACACCAGGGTGTGCATGGTCGATTGACCGTAACACGTACTCGAAATGATGAGAGTGCCTTCAGCCTGTAAAGAGGACATTACCAAAAGGCCCCAGGAGGGACGGAACTTAGGCTTTGGGCTTTTTTGTGTGCTGCGGCTTGGAGAGAGAGCAAACTCTCATATTGCCTGATGGACTGCGTCCAAGTAGGGTTTATCATGCACACAGTTCAAAAAATATCTGTATGTGATGTATCGTGGATAATTTTCCCATCCATAAATCAAATCCTTCATCGGAATCTTTTTACATCACTATTTATGACTTAATCTCAGTTAATGGTATGTTTTTCGTACCAATAATACCAATATACAAAATAACCTTAAAATGAATGTTATGTCATGATGAATGGAGTTCTGTTAGACATACATCTCATTTGTTGTATCTTCTTATAGTATATCTCTGATTTAGTAGAACTGTACACAACTATCTGTTGAGTATATACTTTCTAAAACTAACTACTCAGTACTAAGTATGCGGTCGCGTGATGAGTTTTCAAATAGTAAACTAAAATCTAAGCGTTCGTAACACTTCGATTTTAGTTTACTATTTGATCATTGGTGGGTTTCTCAATTATATTCCATTGAAACTCCGACTACGGCTGCCGGGTTTTGTAAGGTTTTGTAATTTAGGCCTATTTGTAAAGAGCGAACAATGGATCACTGTGTAAATACTCTTTCAACTCCCAAAGAGTAGAACCACAAATTAATTAATCGTAGATGCAATACTTCCTTTTGAAGTTCCAATCTCCGAATCAGCACAGCTGAGAATATAATCAAGATCGAAAATATGTGATGAAAAAAAACATTACGCATGCTTCGTATGCGTGTACCTATAATATGTGATGAACAAATTCGCCACCATGATTTGAAGCTACGGCAGCTCAGTTGTTGAGAGCATCGACGGGCTAGATGTCGAAGGTTGTAGGTTCAATCCTACCTGTGGCGAAATTTTTTCATCACATATTTTCGATTTTAATATAATCAAGAATACGTTTAAATGACACAATTGATATTGGGTGGCAATAAGTTAGAAACGAGAAATATATTTATCTACTTTAATCATCGTCCTCCAGGAATTCACACATAGGAAGAGTTTAATTCCAAGAGATATGCATGATCTAAAAGATAATGTGAGATAAATACATTATATTTTAAAAACGGGTCACTCATGTGCATTTTTGTTGGGATTGCCGACTATAGTTTAGGACTCGTCAGGAGTCCATTTTCAAGGCGATTTCGGGATGCACGCTGGCGAAGAATCCCAGGCCCGTACTTTATGTAACAATAGTCGGCAATCCCGACAAAATAACATGTGAGTGAACCGTTTTTTAAATGTAATAAAAGTTCCACAATATAAAAGTGTACTTTTAAAAGGAATGTTTAAATATCAACGTCCCAACGAAACTCCAAAAGCGCGACTGGCCTAGTGGAAAAGCAAACACCCGCCTCACTCCCTTGAACTACCACCTGCAGAGAAACTCCCACCGGGAAACGATCTCCCGTGGGCTGTTTGGAAGTCTCTGAAAAAACTCCGAGCTGGTGTAGCGAGATGCCAGGAAAGTCGAGTTAGGTAGGGTTTCTCCAATAATGGCATTTGCGACTGCGGCGCCATTCAGTCTATGGCTCCTAATTGACGTGTCCAAATTGTCCTTCCACCTGCACAATTAAGGATCTGAATGAGGCGAACGACAAGGGTATCACCGTGGCCTCCTACTGGTTAAAAACAATATAAACATTGTCTGGACAAATATAACCATGACGACTCGAAAAGAAGAAGAAGGGTTAACACTGTTGTCCTTTAAATCAACAAATCAGCCCCTCAAAATGAACAACTTTTCCTATAGGACCAATGCTGCAATTTACAAAAGCGTTCAACCGGCCCGGCAATTTATATGAAAAAGTCGAAAGAAATATGTCGGCCCATAGCGGCTTTCATACGTGGGTAACCCGTAGTTCGCATATTAATAAGATATATTATTTGAATTTGATGTAACTGGAGCTTTGAATGAGATTGTTACAATTATTCATCATTTCGAGTAGGTGTCACGGTCAATCGACTATGCACACCCTGGTGTCAGAGTTCTTCGGGACCGCCTCTCGGCCTCTGACGTGGTTCCTTTAACGACTTCCAGATGGCAGCCGGGACCAACGGCTTAATGTGCCATCCGAAGCACGGAATCATCTTAATTATCAGACAATCAGGTGATTCAAGCCTGCAATGTCCTAACCAAACTGGAAACAACTAAACAAAGTACGCTTCCCGTGAGAATCGAACCCACGACTCCCGGCTCTACAGGCAAACGCCTTAAACACTGGACCACGGAGGCAGTTATACTAGAGTGATAAAGAACATGTTCTTCTGGCATAATTTGCTTGGCGTTTTCATTTTATCTAGTTTTGGTTACCTGGTATGATTTTGACGTCTACTTGATTAATGATTAGACCAAAATTGAATTGCCGGTGCAACCTGGTCGAAACGTCTGGAGAAAAAGTTATAAAGTTAAATACTTTAAAACTTTTTCTCCAGTTTTGTTACAATTAACTTTCAAGACCAGACATTGTCATATGCATTATCAGTAGAATCTCCTCTTTTTTGTAATACTAACTTTATTTTACTGCAGGTTTTACATCCATACATATATATATCACATGTGTCAACCTAAAATATTATAAATCGATCGGTCAAATCGACTCATCTTAAAAGGTCTTCACTTCTACATTTTCATTAATTTGAAACCGAAAATGATTTAAGAATAAATACGAGCCTATTGTTAAACCAGTTTTATTGAATACTTAAAACTTTGTTGGCTTTCATTTATTTTTAAAATTAATTTTCGAGTAAATAGGCGCTCAAAATTTTCCGAGAAGCATGACTGATTTCATTTTTAAGGTTTCTGTCCCAAGGAGTTTAATAATAGTATCGGTAATCGCGTCCGATCGATCTGTTGTTAGGAGTAGACTGTTTTGACCAGATATATACTGGTTCACGTTATAGCCCAGGTCCTGGTTTTCCATGTGCACTGTCTAGTGTATTCGGCTGGGTGATAAGTGGTCAGTTTCTTCAAAACGTGGTGGCTCGAACTCCAGCCACACCCGTTACGTCACTCATCGCGTCTTCTTGTGCGCTCGATGAGATCGTTCAACGGTTTTGGGAATCCAAAGAACCGCCGAAATGTAAAATTTCCGGTCCTGAGGATGAAATATGTGAACAAAAATATAAAAATGGCACATATCGTACCTCCGAAGGTCGTTATGTTGTACCAATTATGCTTAAAGATGATACTCCAGCCTTAGGAGAATCATATCATCAGGCTCTTAACCGTTTTCTCAACTTGGAAAAGCGTCTTGCCAGCCAGACTGAGTTGAAAAAGGAATTTATGCAGCAGTACGAAGAGCTGGGACATGTGCAGCCTGCTGAATCTTTGTCTACTGACCGTTATATTATTCCTCACCATTGTGTAATACGACCCGATAGTACAACGACACGTTTACGAGTAGTCTTCGATGCCAGTAGTCGGACCTCGAATAATCTGTCACTCAATAATATTGTTCATGTGGGTCCTAAGCTGCAAGTGGATATTGTCGATTTAGTGACAAAATTTAGACTTCACAAAATAGTTTTTACTGCCGACATCCGTCGTATGTATCGGCAAATATTGATAAGACCCGAGGAAAGGCATTATCAACACGTGCGTTGGCGTAATGATCCAACTGAGATCTTAAAGGAGTACGAACTTAAGACAGTCACGTACGGAGTTAGTAGTTCACCTTATTTAGCCATTCGAACACTTCATCAACTTGTTGAAGATCATGGTTCTGAGTACTCAAGTCGTGTAGCTCAGGTTATCACCCAGGAGACATTGATGGACGGTATCACAACTGGCGGATCTTCCCTTGAAGAGGCGATCAAATTGAAGGCTGATATCACATCTTTGTTAGCAAGGGCTCACTTTGAACTATGTAAATGGACTACCAACTATCCTCGTCTTCTTAAGGATGTTCCTCCTGAATTTTGTCAAAGTTCCAAATACTTCGATGAATCGGGAAATGAGTTTGTCAAAATATTAGGGATACGATGGAATCCCATTAATGATTCTTTTTCATATGCCTTTTCAGATTCGTTCGAAGTCAAATTTACTAAAAGATCCATACTCTCTTTAGTAGCTCGCATTTTCGATCCACTCGGTTGGATATGCCCAGTAGTCTTTGCAGCAAATTCGCTGTTGCAAGAAATATGGCGGTTAAATTTATCGTGGGATGAGACTATTCCAAAACATTTAACCAAACAATGGCATTAAATAGCGGCCAATTTGTCTGATTTACAAAAAAATTCTCTTCCGCGGTTAGTTATACCTTCCAATCCGATGGAAGTACACTTGGTAGGTTTCTGTGATGGTTCTCTGAAAGGCTATGGTTGTTGTGTGTATATTTGTGTGGTTACTAATGAGCCCAGAATTTCTACTGCGACTAGTTTACTGATTGGAAAATCCAGAGTAGCTCCTTTAAAACCTACCACGGTAAATAGACTCGAGCTAAGCGCAGCGGTGCTTCTGGCAAAAGTTCTATCGCACATGTATAATTTGCTTAAAGACCATATAACTATTAATTCTATTCGAGCTTATTCAGACAGCAGCACTACCTTGTCATGGCTTAATACCGCCCCTCATTTGTTAAAAATGTATGTAGCCAATCGTGTCATTCAAGCAACTGACTTGATTAGTACCGATCACTGGTATTATGTTTCGTCTAAGGATAACCCGGCCGACTGTTGTAGTCGCGGAGTGTCCTGTCCAGAGCTTATAGACCATCCTCTGTGGTGGAAAGGTCCTTCTTGGCTACAGGATTTGCCTAGTCAATGGCCTAACAAACGGGTTCTACTTCCAAAAGAAGACTTACCCGAGCTCAAACCACTAGAAACTAAAAGTCTTCACGTGATTGATGTGAGAAACCCACTTCTGGACTTAATTGCCAGACATTCCTCTTTTACAAAAATTCTAAGAATTGTAGTATGGTGTATTCGATTTATTTCAAATTCGAGGGTTGCAAGGCAAAATCGAATTATTTCATTTCTCAGTAGTCCTGAACTTGAGAAGTCAACCAAAGTGTTAGTTAAATTGAGTCCGTATCATTATATGTCCTCCGAAGTCAGTCGAGTGCGAGATAATGAACCATGTGTAAAATCCATTCAAAACCTTTCACCTTTCCTGGACGATGATGGGATCGTGCGGGTGGGGGAACGCATCGATGAGGCTAATCTGTCACCATCTGCGTTGCACCCTTTTTTGTTACCTAAACAATGTCCAATATCTAAAATTATAATAAAACATTTTCATAAAAAATATTTGCATTGTGGACCTCGTACCTTACAATCTCTTATTCAACGCCAGTTTTGGATAATTGGATTGAGACTTCTGATACGTACCGTGCTGTCGAAGTGTGTTAGATGTTTTAATTCGTGTCCGCGCTCTCGTTGGGTGATGCTTAAGAAAATTACCCAGAGCTTTTGGCGTGTATGGCAGCGTGATTATCTTCATACATTACAACAAAAGAACAAATGGTTCGTACATGAACCAAATATTAAAATAGATGACTTAGTCATAGTTAACGAACCTAATCTTCCGCCGATGTTCTGGAAGTTGGCACGTATTGGGCAAGTGCACGCTGGTTCGGACTAAATAGTCAGAGTAGTTACTCTCCGAACTGCTAACGGAAAGACTTTTCGTAGGCCGGTAGTAAAGGTTTGTCCCTTACCAATTAATTAAGATATTTTTTCATAAATTACTAAAACATAAATACACACTATCCTTAGGCTAGTTAAAACTTATTTATTGCTTTATCTTTCGAAAATAATATTTCTAGATATTCTTGCAATAGTGCGTAGCTATTGCTTTTGTTTTTTATCTTTCAATTTGCATTCTCTGTGAAACCCTTGTGGATTTCAGGTGGGGGAAAATGTGTAAGCATTAACTTTAAAAAACCCAAATAAAATTACCTATCTGTGGTCCTGCTTCCGTTCCCCCCTATATCTACTTCCTTTTCGCCGAGACGGCCTGTGATTGGTCGAAAAGGACTAGTCGAAAAAATATGGCGGGCGAGTCTAGTTGAACAGCGTCTTGCGCTAATATAATTTCCAAAAATAACGACCCTAAGGGCTTCGCTGGCCGAAAACAACCCTAAATCTTCTTCGCGCGTGTGTGATGTTGTACCACTAGTGTAGGCAGTAAGAAAATAATACAGTTCAAGCCAGGAAGATGCCCAGCCAGCCGCCACGAGGCCTGTCGCGGGCGAATCCTTCCGAATCCTGTTCACCAGTGAATCCAGGTTAGTGTTACTGATTTTTTCCTTGCTGTGATTCTGGGGTTGATCGGAGAATGCAGTGACCCTTCCAGAAAGTCGCAACAGTGTTCATGCAAAAAAGACTGGTTAACATCACAAAACAGACCGATTCATGTCATGGGAGCTCATGCGTCACATACAAGAAGCTTGATTTTTTTAGGGTTCCGTACCCAAGGGGTGAAAACGGGTTCCTATTAATGTCGCTCCTGTCCTGTATTAATATCGTCTGTCTGACCGTCTGTCACCAGGCTTTATCTCATGAACCGTCATACTTAGATAGTTGAAATTTTCACAGATGATGTATTACTGTTGCCGCTATAATAACAAATTCTAAACAATAGAATAAAATAAATATTTAAGGGGGCTCTCATATAACAAATGTGATTTTTTGCTTGTTTTTGCTCGATATTGATAACGGCAACAGGTATACGCATGAAATATTCACAGAATATTTAGTTATATATTCACTTTAAACATAAATATTTACATAAAATGAATATTAAACATAAAACCCTTTGATATTAATTTTATTTAATTATTCCCATACAACCAACCATATTCCCATACAACAGACATGATTTTTTTGCCGTTTTTATAGATAATGGTACGAAACTCGTTGTGCGCGAGTCCGACTCGCACTTGGCCGGTTTTTGTAGTTCAATTTTGGTAAAAAAAATTATCGTTCTGAACCCTTAAAAGGTTGATTCAGCCCGTCGACATGAACAACTTTTTCTATGGGACCAAAGCAGAAAACTCAAAAAAAAAATTGACAGTTTCATACAAAAATGTTCGGCCGCCTGGTCAATTTGTATGGGAGGGAGGGGCATTGGTCCCATAGGAAAAGTTGTTCACATCAATGGGCTGAATCACCCCTTTAAGGGTACATAACGGTCAAAATTTTACCGTATAGATATAGAAGTATATTTTAGATAAACAAAGTAAGGTACATCCATGAATTCTGAAAACATTGGATTATTTTTTGGGCAGTACCTATGTAATAATATCCCGCATTAGCCCTAATAAGAACTAATTCTCCAGATCCAATCACAATAACTTTGCCAATATCGCGCCATTGGAAATCGTTTATCTGGTTATTAATTTGCTCTAGTATTAGTTGATAGCAATCAACGGCATAATGGATTATTGCTTTTTTGTCCAACTGCCAAAAAGAAGAGTTATGTATTTACCCGTGGTCATCATCATCATCATTACAGCCATAAGAATTCTTCGCTCGATTAGAGAATATTGCCATACTCACCAATCTTGGCAGGTGGGGTGACGAGCGCAGTTTCTTTGGCTTCTTGTGCTTCCGAAGCTTCTGCCCATCGAAAGCTTTTTAAGCTAGGGAAAGATATGAATTTGTTGAATTTAGGAAGGGAATGAAGGTATTGGGATCTTATCTTATCTTCGATGGGGTCGATTCAGAATCGGTAGCACGTCTAACCTTGGGTTATTTTGTATTTACCCCATGCCTTACTCACCCGCACGAATTCGAAGAAGGACTGCATGAGCTTCAGAACATCGCCCAGTGCATAGTGCCTGTAGTTCTCTAGCTCAGGATAAGCTGATCCTAAGAGGTCCAAAGGCTTACCAGCCAACGAGTCTCTAAGACACAAAATGTGTCTTATTGTCTCCTCCAATTCCTCATATGCCCTACATAATTGGCTTTCGACAATCTTCAGTTTTAAGAGGTGTTATTCTCGAAATATCCAGTCAGGGCTCCAACTAAGAGTGCGTATGGTAAAAGTATTGGACTATTGTGACTACTACTCGCTCGGATAAATAGCCCTCCACTCCTAGTCAAGAAAAACCATTTTGCTGTGTTTTAGAAACTGTTGATTGAGCTGTAGTGCAGTGCAGTCAACCTTCAGCGAACAACATTAGAATTTCTTCTCGTTTCACACAAAAAATTCTAAAACGTCTCTTAAAGTAATTGAAGGGTTTTAAAATATTTATGAAATGTAGCGTGAAACGGAACGTATAAACTTGATAAGTGACCTTCAAATGGCAGTAGGTGATTTTAACGTAAAATCATCCTTCGCCCGTGGAGACGAGTGGTCTAGATCCCTCGATACAATCATTCATCAACTAACGATTCAAAAATTATGCGTTTTGGTAACCTTAACGTAAATCACTCGTAAAGTGATTCACACGTTCAAAAATAATACCCCAAAAACCAAGTTTTGCAAATGTAATTTTATTTTACACATACCTATTCCATTGATAGACTTTGACTATCTAAACGGAAATACATACATCTAAAAAAATATCGAAATAAGATCAGATGTTTCTATTTGCTCCCAAGCCCAAAGATGAAGAAATATCTTTGAAAGCGATTGGTTTAAGAAATTAAATTATAAGCAGCTAGCAATAGGGAGGGATAGAACATAAAATATAATATTCCTTTATAAACAAAAAAAAAATACATATTGTGTTGTGCAGCTGCGTGTTTCCAACTTTCCTTGGGCATGAGACAAATGAGTTCTTGACCTTTAGTCGTCACTTACCACTTGCATAGGAACGGACAAAGTAATTCTAAACTAGGCCAAAAACCACACTACACCAGTATTAGTACTAACGCACTTAAAAAAAAAATAGAAAACAAGATGAAGAAAATTAAGTCAAAGATAGAAAAGCTCCATTTAACAGAGATAAATCCTTTGCCAATACTGAACTATTGACAACTATTTATTGGATGTTATCCAATTACTGCGGACAAAAGTGAAGCTTAAAGGCACAATGATAAGTTTTAAAGCCATGTGGTATCCGGCAGAGTAGAATAGGACCACTCCAAGTCTTCCCGTGGATGTCGTAGAAGGCGACTTAGGAAATACAAGCTAAACAAAGCTTATAAACATCTAAAAGACCTCTCTTACCCATCTGGCCAGCGTGGAGAGTGTAGGCCGAGTCCTCTGGCTGCTCTGGCCAAGTATGGCCCTAGTAGTACAGAGAGGGTCGTGCTCCTGTAGTAGAGACTAAAAAGGACCTGATGATGATGATGATGATGTCTGATAAATAAATAAATGCATACCCGCAGCATCGCGCCTGCGACGCCGTTTATATCGCGCGATAAACTATCCACATGTCGCGCTTTGATATTAAGGAAAACGAGATGGCGATAGTCGATAAAAGTTGTCGCGCGTGCCATGTTCGGGGTCTGACAAAGACATTCTTATTTAAATATTGAAAAGCCTGTATTTGCTGCGAGCTTCGCGTCTTTTCTAGACGGGAAATTGGACGTTGCGAATTTACTCGGACTAACCTGCGGGGCGTCTATTGCTAAATTCCTTTTAATATATTAATAACTAGTTTTCGCCCGCAGCTTCGCTCGCGACAACGTCGTACCCTCGGGAACAGTACTTTTTCCCGGATAAAATTATGTCCATCGGTAGTCCAGACAACTTGTATGCATAATTTCATGATGATCGGTCAAGTAGTTAGGGCGTGAAAGCGTTACAAACAAACAAAACAAAAAAATTTTCTATTTTCGACTTAGAATGTTCTATTCCCATTATATAAACTTTACTAATATTATAAATGCGAAAGTGATTTCCTTTGTATATTATAAATTGTATATTACAAAGGAAATCACTTTCGCATTTATAATATTAGTAAAGTTTATATAATGGGAATAGAACATTCTAAGTCGAAAATAGAAAAATTTCAATAATTGGTAATAGCTTTTTATCTGAACATGTTTTCGTTTATATTCTGAGCTGTGGAAAACAGGGTCCACTATTGTGACAATATTTTGTATTACTATTCATTCATGTAGTAAAATGTGCTGGCATATATTGTTAGCCGCTTATCTGATGCTAACTTTCCTTAGTTATGCTTTTGCATGAGATATACGTGTTTTCGTCTTTGAGTGCCCTTGTATGCATCCAAAGGAACAGATAAGTGATCTAAACAAGTTCAAAAACTTCACTACGCAAAGGAAAAGGGTACAAAGATGAGAAAAATTACTTCATAGGTAACCCCTTCCGAATAAGCTGACGTTATTTGGTCTCAAGCCTAAAAAATAAAGTACTGGGAATGGGTGGAAGGTTAAAGAAAAAGATTTCCGTGTTAGCCAGATTAAGAATGAATGCATACCATAACAAAAAAATCTTTATGAAAATATGAAAATCTTGTATTTACCGCGAGCTCCGCGTCTTTTCTAGACGGGAAATTGGACGTTGGGAATTGATGCGGACAAACCCACAGGGCGTCTTTTGCTGAATTCCTTTTAATATATTAATAACTAGCTTTCACCCACAGCTTCGCTCGCCAACGTCTTACTTTTGCGGGGGTGAAAGGTATGGTATGTGCTCCCGTTCTCCAGATAACTCGTACGCAAAATTTCATTATGATCGGCTCAGTAGTTACGGCGTAAAGGGTTACACAAAAAACAACAAAATAAACAAACAAACTCAGACATATAGAAGACTATTCTGGTTTAAACCTTCGCGCTTTAAACACATAATTATGTATATAAACGGGACTTAGCACAAACCTTTTTATTAATTGTTTTCGTTCAATGTCAACGGAAACAAATAATAAAAAGATTCGTGCTAAGTCCCGTTTATATACATAATTATGAACATAGAAGACGTCTTATAAAGTAATAAATGCAAACTTGAAAAAGACATCTCTATTATAATATTGAAAAGCCTGCATTTGCCGCGAGCTCTGCGTCTATTCTAGACGGGAAATTGGACGTTGGAAATTGACGCGGACGAACCCACGGGGCGTCTATTACTGACGTCCTTGATGAGTTGAGAAATGAGTTCTATTTTTGAAATAATTGGTACCTCCTTCCTCTCACGCTGGTGTCTTTTGCAATTTTACGTTTTTTTGTTGAGACACTGAATCTTTTCATTTACTTTAAGAGTCCCCGCACACTGCAGACTTTCTATCAATCAATCAATATTTATTTGCAAGAATACATTAATAAACAGATGTTAAAATTATACAAGGTACACGCATTCAACCTTAGCGTAAGGCATGCAAATTTTAAAATGGTTCATTATAAAAAAACAATTAGAAGTAAATATACATAGTAAATTTTTTATCGTTTTGGACCCTTAAAGGGGTGACTCGGACAATCAATATGTACAACTTTTTCTATGGGACCAAGGCTGGGAACTCAAAAAAAAAATTGTCATTTCACAAAAGTGTCCCGCCGCCCGGCCAGTTTGTATGGGAATGAAGAATTTTTTTGAGTTACCAGCATTGGTCCCATAGTAAAAGTTGTTCATATCGATGGGCTGAATCACCCCTTTAAGGGCCCAGAAGGTTCCAAGTTTAGCTTTGTCTGTGTGATATCCTAATCCTAACTTCCTAACTAATATTATAAATGCGAAAGTGAGTTTGTTTGTTTGTTTATTTGTTTGTTTGTTTGTTTGTTTGTTTGTTTGTTTGTTCGTTTGTTTGTTTGTTTGTTTGTTTGTTACGCTTTCACGCCGTATCTACTGAACCGATCAGCATGAAATTTTGCATACAAGTTCTCTGGAGTACGGAGAAGGACATAGGCTACCTTTTATCCCGGGAAATAGTACTATTCCCGAGGGATCGACATTGACGCGGGCGGAGCCGCGGGAGACAGCTAGTGTCTCTATATATATGTATTAATATTTTAAAAAAAAAGGGGTCAAGTGCAAGTCGGACTCGCGCGTGAAGGTTTCCGTACCATTATTTATAGTAAGTTTAAAATGATTAACTAAGAAAAATATATTTATTATATGATGTAACTAAAACTTTATCTGTGCTATAAGACGTTGCTTCGTACCAAATGTCAAGATTTTTAGTTCACGGGAAGTACTCGTACAGGAGAAAAGGACAAATAGGCAATCGCGTAATTACTCTTTGTGTACTACAGACTTACTCATTTCAGTAATATCTCCTAAATTGGCCATACCTGAAACAAAATTCACCAAGTTACAAAACAATGTAATAAAATTCGTGGAAAATAAAGTACAAAAATGAGTAATAAACTAACAATATATAAAGAAAATAAACAAAGAAACATGTATATCTAATTCATTCAGAACGTGGCATAAAAGGGAACACTGTGATGTAAAATTGCTTTCTTTTCTTTTCTTTTCTATTATGTGACATTCATTCTTCATTCTAAAGCTTATTTTAGTCAGTGTCTAGTAAGCCAATGGTGCCATTAATATAAAAGCCCGCCATATGCCAGGCAGCGTGGCGGTACAAACGCGGATGGTCTAAACGCGTTGGCTACTTTGGATATTTTCGTTTTTTAGGAATATTCAAGGGTTATTCGAAAAAGAAAAACATATGATGGCTGCCTTATCTGTAATGCAATAATAATCAAAAGTTTCAAGGTTCATTTTAATGTATTTGGTGAATAATGCTATATACCGAGTAAATTAGACGTGATTTGGAGGCAACTTTGCAATTTTTTTCTATCGAGAAAATTTTACGCAATCGTGTTTTTGAGTCAGATAGTTACCAGAGTTAGTCCTGAACTTTGCTGCATTTTTATTTCAACTTGAGTATTTAATTATTATTGATATAACAGTCAATCATGCAAAGCAGTGTGAGGTAGTACGGGCCCTTAAAAGACCAGTGTTCCTTGAGGAATTGCTGCCAGGGTTCTATCGATTCAGAGACATGAATTAACACGATCATTTCGTTGATACACTAGAATAGAAAAGAATAACTCAAAGAATGACTTTGAGTTATTCTTGTTCAACGAAATGATGGTGTTTATTCATGTCTCCAATTCGATGGAACCCTGGCGACAATTCTTCATGAATCTCGGCTGCCACGTCAGAGGACGAGAGGCGATTCCGAAGAACTGAACTGGACTCGAAATGATGATATTGCAGTATCCTGTGGTGAGTGTAATAATATCCTCCCATGAAAAGAATCCTTGGGAGAGAACTTTGTCCAACAGTGCACTTAAAAAACATTGCTGAAGTTGTAAAGAAACTCAGAAAAACACTTGCGATTCCTTAAACCTTTTTATTGTGCTTTTAAGCTTCACTTTTGTCCGCAATAATCGGATAACATCCAATTAATAGTTGCCATTAGTTCAGTATTGGCAAAGGATTTATGTCTGTTAAATGGAGCTTTTCTATCTTCAATCGCATTATAACAAAATTAATAAAGCTTATTTATCTTATAAGTGCTTGTGTAATGTTATGAAAATAGATAGAACCAGAAATCGAGGGAGAAAGAAGAAGAGATATAATCAATACTAATAATATTAAATCTGTAAGGGTTAGTCATGAAGTAAGTTTGTTTTCAGAGATATTGTGTTTATCCTTATCCTTACTAATCCTTATCCTTACTAATATAATAAATGCGAAAGTTAGTTTGTTTGTTTGTTACGCTTTCACGCCGTAACTACTAAACCGATCATCATGAAATTTTGCATACAAGTTCTCTGGAGTACGGAGAAGGACAAAGGCTACCTTTTATCCCGGGAAAAAGTACTATTCCCGAGGGATCGACATTGACGCGGGCGGAGCCGCGGGCAAAAGCTAGTAATATTATAAATGCGAAAGTGAGTTTGTTTGTTTGTTACGCTTTCACGCCGTAACTACTGAACCGATCATCATGAAATTTTGCATACAAGTTCTCTGGAGTGCGGAGAAGGACATAGGCTACCTTTTAAGCCGGGAAAAAGTACTATTCCCGCTATAAACATGATATATTATTATGTATGTATGTATGTATGTTACTAAAGAACCTAAAATGCCTAGTTTTAGCAGGATAGCACTTCAATTCAATTCAAAACGTTTATTTTCTTTGAACACTTATTAATTGTCATATTTCACTACATGCAGCCGATCTCAGGTCGCTACACTTAGATATAATCTGATTATCTTCGGTTAGAACTAGGTTTAGCCTTTATTATCCGGCTAGAACTAAGTGCTGCCTATCAAAGATGGTTAACCTTTTAAACGTAACATATGTATATGATGTATGTTAGGATGTAAGTCTATTCCATTGTGACCTCCTGTAGCCTAAACGGCTTGACCACGTTTGAAGTGTGAGGTGTTGTTAGATTCGTATTCTTCCCCGGAGTATCATACGATATTTAACGTCAATATATCAATGATGGAGGTCAACTGTCAAATAGGCAGATGGCAAAAACAACATCTCAAGCTCGGCTCGGCCCCACCCTGTCTGCCATCTCAGACTGAGATAATGTCGGTAGGGAGTTGCTCTGCCAGCTGTCTTCGCTAAATGAAGGAGGCGTATGTTTTTTTATAGCCTTAATAACTTAAAACTAATATGTAGTGGACATCTCTTGAGTTCTCTTGATACACCTCCTGCACACCTTGGTGCAACACTCCTGTCACACCTTGGTGTTGTAGTTATCCATGGACAGCACTGATTGCCTACCATGAGGTGACTCACTTGCTCGTTAGCCGTCTTATACTATAAAAAAAACCGGTCAAGGGCGAGACAGACTCGCGCACAAAGGGTTTCTGTACCGTTATCTATAAAAACGGAAAAAAAATCATATCTGTTGTATGGGGCTCCTCTTTAATATTAATTTTAGTTTTATTTAATTAATTATTTTTAAGGTCAATAAATAACAAAATATTTTGTGAATATTTCAAGCAAGCAAAAATCACGATTGTTGTATGGGAGCCCCCTTAAACATCATTTTATTCAATTTTTTTGTATTTGTTGTTACAGCGGCAACAGAAATACATTATCTGTGAGATATTGCAACTGTCTAACAGTCACAGTTCTTGAGATGCAGCCTGGTGACAGTCGGAAAGTCAGACAGACAGCGGAGTGATATTAATAGGGTTCCGTTTTTACCCTTTGGGTACGGAACCCTAAAAAGGCGTACCAGCATTTCAGCTTTTAGCTCTAACATATACATACGTGCGAAAGACTTTACTCTCCTATGTGGGTCAGTCGGGTTAAATAAGCACCTGTGCAGTGACATTGAATGTATTGACGCTAAAAGCTCATAGCGTCGTAGAATCTCTACAAGGCCGCGCTACGAGGCTACGACGAGGTGGCTACGCAATACCGCCGTCATTGTGACGTAGCAGATTGTGACACTTCTATCGAAAAAAAACACGTAGCCAAAATTAGGAGATTGTCGTCATTGTTACCTATTAATAACGGACGTAGTGACGTAGAGGCTCTCCTAGACTACGACGTAGCAGTTACGTAAGTAATGACGTCACGCGTGACATTATCAACGATTGTGTCACATTACACTTAGGTCAAAAAGGGAACACCCAGCCAAGATAAACTTCCTGGCCACGCTATAAAAGCATATTCATAATTTAGAAGAATAATAATTGTCCATAATATATTTTTTTTTAAGATTCTGGATGTAGGCCGCTTCCAACCGGTCGTATTGGAAATCCTTGGGGGAGATTATGTACTAAAACGGGTCACTCAAGTGCTATTTCGGGCAAAGAAAAAAACCAGTCAAGTGCGAGTCGAATTCGCGCACGAAGGGTTCCGTACCGTTATCTATAATAAGTTAAAAATTACTAAAAATATTTTTATTATATGATGTAACTAAAAATTCATACTTTTCGCAATTTTTCCTTTATCTGTGACTAGCTTTAGCCCACGGCTCCGCCCGCGTCAATGTCGATCCCTCGGCAAAGTACTTTATAAGGATAAAAGGATAAAAGAAATCATGTTAATAGGCCATGTGGCTAGCAACCCATCATTATTTTGATTCGAGAGGCGGTTCCGAAGAACTCTGACACCAGGGTGTGCATGGTCGATTGACCGTGTCACCTACTCGAAAGATGATGATGATTATTTTGATTCCGTTTTTCACCTAATGCCCACTATCATGCTAAATGTGGCCTTCGGATCTTACAGACCTAGGCCCCACAAGGGAAAAAGATGTGATACTATGTATGTATATACAAGTCGCCAAAATTAAGATATTTTATTTATCATTATTTATTGATAGGCCTTCAATATGACCTTCATAGCGGCGCAGGATGCCCAGGGACGATGTAATTGTCACTGAAGTACCTATCTACGTCAGATGTGATGTCACAGCATAGACGACATTGTATCATTTTAGACCGTTGACACATAATCTGCAGTAAGACTAGAAGGGAAATATTAATCCTCCATAGAGGTGAAGTCAGCCTTCTTGGCTGGTTTTAATTTTTGTTATAAAAATAAAACAAAAAGAAAATTAAACACTTTCAATCTGTTTTCAAAAATACCGGTTCATAAGTGTTACAGCCATTAAAGTTTACTTAACATAACTATGCGACAGCTCACGCACACTTGCCTATATGGCCAGAAATGCCTATATGGATACGAACTGTGTAAATACGTACATAGAAAAATGTAACAGTTTTCTAACAGGTTGGTAACAGAAAACATTACATCTATTACACTTTTATAAGTGATAAAAGCAAAACAAGTTTAATAAATAAATATAAATATAAACGTACAAGTCACACAGATTGAGCTAGCCCCAAAGTAAGTTCGAGACTTGTGTTATGGAATACTAACTCAACGATACTATATTTTATAACAAATACATATATAGATATACATCCAAGACCCAGGCCAATCTGAAAAAGATCATTTTCCATCTTGACTTGGCCGGGGAGCGAACCCGGGCACTCTCGTGTCGCAGGCTGGCGTCTTGACCGCTTCGCCACGGAGCTAGCCAGTTTAAAACACCCAAATAGGTTTTACAGGAATAATTGATGTAACAGATTTAATGTGTGTGTAACCTTTATGAATGTGTATCCTTTATAATGGAGTTTTTGAGTCTGCGTATAACATTATATCTATATTTTATAAAGAACGTACGAATTTACATTAACCACTTTCCAACAAAGCCATATTTTACTCAGACATTTCTCAAAAAGACGACATGTTCGTGTCCAAAGCAAATTGAATCTTGTTATAACAAATGCAGTGTTTATTCTCGCTTGTCGCTATGTAACGCCAGTTGCTCACTGGAACAATATAGAGCTAATGACAGACTTGTGGCGTATTCGCAGTGTGTACTTGACATGACATGAAATAATGGGTACTGACGGAGGGATAGACTTATATTCAGGGCAAATACTATTAATTACTTTTCGATTTAGCTTACCGCAAAAACCCATTTAAAATTCGATAAAAAATCACAGTACTAAATTTTTTTTTTATTTTACGTCGGTCACTTCTTATTAGCAGCCTATCTAGAAATATATAATTATAATATTTTTTTATATAATAAGTGTGATATATTAAAATATGATTTAAATTTAAGTTATTTGAACCAATCGACACGAAAAGAAGAAGAAGTATGATTTTAGATTTGTAAAATAAAGAAACTAGTTTCGGCGATCTCATCTGCCCGAAAAGCCTATTTCACTCATTGATAATATGGCTTTCTATATGTGAAAGAATATATAGGTACTCATCATCATCATTTTGAGTAGGTGTCACGGTCAATCGACCATGCACACCCTGGTGTCAGAGTTGTTCGGAACCGCCTCTCGGTCTCTGACGTGGTTCCTTTAACGACTACCAGATAGCAGCTGGGACCCACGGCTTAACGTGCCTTCCGAAGCACGGAATCATCTTAATTATCAGACAATTAGGTGATTCAAGTCTCAATGTCCTAACCAAACTGGAAACAACTAAACAAAATATGCTCCCGTGAGAATCGAACCCACGACCGGGTTTACAGGCCTTAACCACTGGACCACAGAAGCAGTATATAAGTACTAAAAGCAGTTAAACAGTTTTTGAGCCATCGATTGAAACGTTACCATACATTTTATCCCTTTATTACACAGCTGCCAAAAAAGAGGGTATTGTTTTCGAGTTCATGTATGTATGTAAGTTCTTTATTCCACCATAACATCTAAATGCTTTAACAGATTTGGGCGGACGTATCTATACAAATGAATATGTTATTGCTTCGAGAGTTGACGAAAGAATGAATACGCGTCGCCGATTACAAACAGCCATTCCTCGGAGAAGGGTCTTACGTCACTTGTTTACATCAATCGGAACACGTGCACCTGTTATAATATTAATTCTGTTGTTGCTACGCGCCGATAGCTATAGTTAGAAAACACACTCCCTAATGATATACAGGGTGACTGGTAAATCACGTTATATCTTGAAAGGGGGCACTCAGTACTTAATTCTCGTTCTAAATAAATAAAAAAAATAGGGGCTGAAAAGCTGATTAAATTATCCTATAAAAACAAGATGTGTGAACATTCGCGCTAATCAAAACGGTTTCCAAACATTCCGAGATTTTGCGGACTAATTTCATGAAATTTTTCATTGTAATTAATAAGTATTTTGTTGGTTTTATATTTTTTAACGTTACGTGTGATCATTATTTATTATGTCCTTAAGTAACTAATGTGATTTACCAGTCAGGCTGTATACTACAAAGATTGCCAAGGCAGCAGTTATTTTTTTTTAATGTCGTGTAATATTTTAACGATAATTTGTCATCGCAATATTTGTTTTCTGGTTCTGTGCCGCATCTGTAATCCTCTTTATTTTGTGTCGCTGTCATGATGTTCCGTATCTGAATGAACAATGCGAAGTAGATTGCGAGGGTGGGGCTCCACATACTGAGTTTCTTAAACTTTGAAGCTTTTATGCGTTTATTCTGATAACAGAACAAATCTCTTTGGGGCTCAACGCATCTTATCAATAATCTCATCATCATCATCTTCAGGTCTTTTTAGTCTCCACTGCAAGAGCATAACACTCTCTGTACTACCGGAGCCATACTTCGCCAGAGAAGACAGAGGATTTGGCCTACACTCTCCTCGCTGGCCAAACGGGTTGGGGAGGTCTCATTGATGTTTATGAGCTTTATTTAGCTTGTATTTCCTAAGTCGCCTCTTACGACATCCATGGGAAGACTTGGAGTGGTCCTTTTCTACTCTGCCGGAAACCACACGGCTAATTTTATCAATTATTTTAGTTAACCTCTAAGGCAATTAGGTATGGGGACTTACACTGCCCTAGTAAAATATTATGAATTCGAAAAATGTCGTTATTGATCAATACATATATTAAAAGAGTAATAAAAATTTGTCTGTACATTGAATATATTTACAAAAAAATATATTTAGGGCGATAGAGATATACTAATAGAGTAAGAATAAAAAAAAATGCTAATCTCCGGAAATATTGGTCGGATTCTAATAAAACTTATTTCATTGTATAGCTATCAAGCCTGAGCAACATAAAGGGTATAATTTATTTTGAAAACTGGAACATCTGAAGCAGAACTATAACGGTCCAGCTAAACTAAACTATAAGAAATACAAAAATGACGCCTTAACACAAGTTGTTTAGCCTGATGAGCATTTTCTGCGGAGTTATAAAGACCACGCGAACGAAGTCGCGGGCATCAGCTAGATTTAAATAATAAGGACAAATTAAACAGATTGAGTTAGCCCAAAACTAAGTTGTGAATAAATATTACGAAAAATATTTATTTTAATCACTTTGTCTTGCAATTTTGTATTACATTAAGGATTCTGATTCAGAGATTTATTTTAAAACTAGCTGTTGATTAATTAGGTTTTTTCTTAGTATAGATAAATAATTTTCCCCCGTTTTCAAAACATTTTTTATTGATGCTTCGCTCCTATTGGTCGCAGCGTGATGTTTTATAGCCTAAAGCCTTCCTCACTAAATGGACTATCCAACACAAAAAGAATTTTCCAATTTGAACCAGTAGTTCTTGAGATTAGCGCGTTCAAACAAACAAACAAACTCTTCAGCCTTATAATATTAGTATAGATTGTAACTCAACCTGTATAGTATAACATTTTTTTAACGAAAAGGCTGTAACAGATGAACAGACACGCGATAGATCTAACAGTATATTTCGTTTTGTTAAACGTTCAAACAGAACCCTAAAAAGCTCGCCAATAAAAGCAAGCCGAGCCCGCTCTTTCGTTCACAGTCACACAAGCGCGCTTCATTGAACAATAACACTTTTAACTAATGAATGAACAACTTTACCGGAGCTCCGTTTTAGTGCGAATTGTGTTTGCTTTATAGGTAACTAGCTTTCGCCCGCGGCTCCGCCCGCATCAATGTCGATCCCTCGGGAATAGTACTTTTACCCGGAATAAAAGGTAGCCTATGTCCTTCTCCGTGATCTAGAGAACTTGTATGCAAAATTTCATGATGATCGGTTCAGTAGTTACGGCGTGAAAGCAAACAAACAAACAAACAAATAAACAAACAAATAAACAAACAAACAAACAAACAAACAAACAAATAAACAAACAAACTCACTTTCGCATTGATAATATTAGTAAGGATATAGGTAGGTATAAAGCATTATACACACAAAGCAAAACAAGTATCAAGAGTACTATTTCTGAACGGGTGACTTCATATAGGGGTAAATTAATACAGCGTGATTTTGAACCCCTAGCTATATTGAAATCTTGGAATCAGAATCCTTAATGGAATACAGAATTGTAAGAAAAAAAGGTAAATAACGAAAAAATAAATTGAACCTTTCATAGAAATTCATCCACCTGATCGGCGACTTTGTATGGGAAACCTAATTTTCGTTTTCGTTTTTTACCTTTTTTTGTTGCAATTCTGTGTTCCATTAGGGATTCTGATTCCCATATTTCAATATAGCTAGGGGGTTCAAAATGACATTGTATAATAAGTAATAATAAAGAAATCTTACGTTCTGCGAGCAATTACCTGTCAAAAAACCGTACTATTGTCTATAATAAGTTAAAAATTAGTAAAAAGTAACTAAAAATTTATGCTTTTCGCAAATTTTCCTTTATCTATGCTAGAAGACGTTGCTTTGTACCAAATTTATAGATTCTGAGTTCTCGGGAAGTACCCTGTAGGTATTGATTCTCTTGCGAATGTCGAAAATTTATGGCATAAACGACTGTATCTTTTGACTACGTTGGCTTAGAATTTTTCACAGCTCCAAGGGATATTAGAGTTATAATAATACTCAGG
Source organism: Elegia similella (assembly GCA_947532085.1). Taxonomy (NCBI): domain Eukaryota; kingdom Metazoa; phylum Arthropoda; class Insecta; order Lepidoptera; family Pyralidae; genus Elegia; species Elegia similella. Next base: position 4,800,021 of record OX383939.1, read on the forward strand.
AGTATTTGATATGAATTTCAACTTTGATACCATATTTTCTTGAGAAAAAGGGTCTTGACAGACAGACAGACAGATAAACAGACAATATAGTGATCTTATGAGGAATCCATTTTTTCCCATTGTCCTTCTACCCTAGACAACGGGTACGCAAAATTTCATGATGATCAGTTCAGTAATTACGGCGTGAAAGTGTAACAAACAAACAAACTCACTTTCACATTAATAATATTAGAATGGATATAGATTATTTTGACCCAGGAAACTAGCCTATTAGTGAAAACCGCCGAGTAATCAAACAAATATAAACTTTTTAGCAAATCATCATCAGGTATTTTTAGTCTCCACTGCAGGAGCATGACCCTCTCTGTACTACCGGAGCCATACTTGGCCAGAGCAGACAGAGGATTTGGCCTACAATCTCCTCGCTGGCCAGATGGATTGGAGAGGTCTCGTTAATGATTATGAGCTTTGTTTAGCTTGTTCTAAGTCGCCTCTTACGACCTCCATGGAAAGACTAGGAGTCGTGCTTTTCTACTCTGCCGGAAACTACACGGCTATTTTAGTATTATTTTAGCAAATAAATGAAACCAATTAATTCTCGCAAAGCGGAGCGGTTTAACCTTTACACAAACAGAATTGCGGTTTGACCAATTCAGTCGTAATAAGTTTGTTCCGATAGTTCTAGCCTGACTTCTGAAAACGTTCTGAAAATGCAATTTCTTAGTATTGTTTAAATGTACAGCGTCATCCATCACCATTATCATTTCGAGTAGGTGTTACGGTCAATCGAGCCATGCACAGCCTGGTGTCAGAGTTGTTCGGAACCGCCTCTCGGCCTCTGACGTGGTTCCTTTAACGACTACCAGATGGCAACCAGGACCAACGGCTTAACGTGTCTTCCGAAGCACGGAATCATCTCAATTATCAGACAATCAGGTGATACAAACCTGCAATGTCCTAACCAAACTGGAAACAACTAAACAAAGTATGCTCACCGTGGGAATCGAACCCACGACCCCCGGCTCTACAGACAAACGCCTTAACCACTGGACCACGGAGGTAGTAAAGTATCTACAAAAATCTAAAATGGTTCGCAATTTCACTTCGATACCTCCCGGATTATTTCTTTAAAGCAATCCTCGTATAAAAGGGATAACTGAGAGATAACAGAACATCGTATTTTCTGCGGCGGAATATCCAGCTCGCTCTCAATGCAATGACCTGGTTATTATGTCTGTTCGATTCCATTTTTAACCGACTTACAAAATGAAAAGGTTATCAATTCAGTTGTATTTTATTTTATATTTTTTAATGTTTGTTACCCCATACCGCCGTTATTTTATGAACTGATTTAATTATTTTTTTTTTGCTTGATAGCATAGGATAGGATATAGGCATATTTTTAAATTGGTCCCATTTAAATTACATCAAAATCGGTTTAGTTGAAGTTGGTTTTTTTAAATGAAAGCTTTCGCCTGCGGCTCCGTCCGCGTCAATGTCGATCCCTCGGGAATAGTACGTTTCCTCGGGATAAAAGGCAGCCAGAGAACTTGTATGCAAAACTTCATGATGATCGGTTCAGTAGTTAGGTACGGTGTGAAAGCGTAAGTACGGATTATATTTCATGTTATTTGACTGTCGAATATAATCGATGTGACTTGGATGTAAATATAAGCAAGTACCAAGTGGTTCTGAGTTCAGTAGGTTTGCGCATTAATGGCGCTTATGTAAGTTAAGCAACTCCGGACGCGGTCATCACTGGGATGGTGGACCGCAAGTGGCATAAAAATATCTCGAGCTCCTCCGTACTTTGGAAAACACGTTAAGTAGGTCCCGGCTGTTATCTTTGATGGCAGTCGTTAAGATTTCCAGGTGCCTTAAGGCAGCTTGAAACTCTGAAACCAGTGTTGGCCACTAAAAACACAAAACAAAAAAAAACTCTATGTATGTGTTCGAGTTAAGGTCACATTTTTAGATGTAGGTAGTAGTGCCACGATACCGACCAAAGTAATTTTTGCTAGTAGTATGAATGGGCCGGCTCGTCTGGGGAAGTACCACACACTCACAGAAAATCGACGTTTGAATAGAAGCTTTACCGCTTCTATGCTTCGTTTGGTGAGTGAGAGAGCCGGAGGCCCGTGTTCCCTCATTTCCTCCCCCTATATCCTTCCCTTACTCCTTTAAAGGCCGGCAACGCTCCTATTACACCTTGGTGTTGCAGTTTTCCATGGGCAGCGGTGATCGCTTACCATCAGGTGACTCGCTTGCTTGTTTGCCGTTCTTTAACATAAAAAAAAAAACCTTAAGAGGCAGATGCCCAGCGCTCTACAAATAGTGTACCAAATGTTAGCCTAATCGGTCCAGTGGGGGGAATTTGGCAGTGACAGACGAACATACAGACAAACGAGTCATCCTATAAGGGTTCTGTTTTTCAATAATAATAATAAATAATAAATATATACGGACAAATCACACAGATTGAGCTAGCCCCAAAGTAAGTTCGAGACTTGTGTTATGGGATACTAACTCAACGATACAATATTTTATAACAAATACATATATAGATACACATCCAAGACCCAGGCCAATCTGAAAAAGATAATTTTCCATCTTGACCTGGCCGGGGATCGAACCCGGTCACTCCGTGTCGAAGGCTGGCGTGTTGACCGCTGCGCCACGGAGCTAGTCGATAGTCATGATCGTGACTCTCTATCGCTTCCCGCTCTCGCTAGCACACGGCACGTGACAACGTGACACTTTTTCGAGCGTGCAGCCGGCGTCCATCTATTCAAAAGATGTTATCACGTAAAAAAAATGTTAAAACATTCTACGCCGTTGTACTTGTACAAGATAATTTTTATTCACCCAAATTCTAGTAATAGCAAACGACCACCATTACAACCCTCATTAAACCGGGGGCTGTTAAAATGAACCCTGAATAAAGTACGCTATAACTCGGCCATATTGGACTCCACATAAAATGTCATTCTTGTAAGGGTACAACGGTGACGGCGTTGATGTTTTAAGGTTGGCTAAATATTCGCCGTTACATGGTTATAAGCATTTTACTTTGGGCTTTAAGCCTGGCATTCAATTAAGGGATTCATTAGGTGTTTATGTAAAAAACTGAAGTGTTAATATTTTCATATTTATATTTTTATAAAAAAATTATCAAAGGGGAGGACCTGCGAGATATAATATACCTAAATATTTTCATGTGAGAATTTTTGTTTTAGACGTAAAATTTACAAACTTTTCGAAGGAAAATGTTTTTAAATATCATTACATATATGTATCTTTTTTTTTTATTTCGTATGTATCTGTTTCAAATTTCAACAAGGCGGTGATCTAGTGCAAAGATCGACATAAACTATACAAATAATTTTGATGTATTTAATTAATCCAGCGAATTGTACTAGTGATTTAAAATGCGTCAAATTCCATAATTTGGGGCCGTATCTTTTCAAGCTACGGTACGATGTATATATACATATCTAAACTAATATTATTAAGCTGAAGAGTTTGTTTGTTTGTATGTTTGTTTGTTTGTTTGAACGCGCTAATCTCAGGAACTACTGGTTCAAATTGGAAAATTCTTTTTGTGTTGGGTAGTCCATTTATCGAGGAAGGCTTTTTAGACTATAAAACATCACGTTGCGACCAATAGGAGCGAAGCATTAATAAAAAATGTTTTGAAAACGGGGGAAAATTATTAATCTATACTACTATACTAATTAATCATAATAACAGAAGTTTCCGCGGACGAAGTCACGGGCAACAGCGAGTATATATATATCGCAGATGGATTGCAAAATTAGACGTTACACAAAATGGTTAGGTGGTTTGCAAAACAACACGCCTTTGTAAACCATGTGAACGAGATTAAGCGGTTGGTTTTGAATGGTTTCTGATGTTTTCGCGATTGTTACATATTTAAATAATCACTTTGTAACGTTGCAGCATGCCACCTGCATGCTGCATCTCGTCCAACCTCATTTCTTTCTCATCTGTCCACTTTCATTCCTCATTTTATTTCAAATTTCATTTCATTCCATTTTCAGATCTTTTCTCTCCGTCATGACTCAGTCTACCATCATCTCTCGGATTGTAACGGTCTCCGATATTAATTATTACATAAAATGTTATATTGAAGTCAATATATTATAAGTTGTGAAGTTGTGTTCAGTAAATTAATCTTCTTCTGTCTGTTGTGTCGAGTGTCTATTCTCCACTATTCCCTACTTCCGTATATGTGGGAACTCGGCTAGGGCGCCGGGACGCCCTCACAACTTTAATACGATATTATTGCGTATATTACATTATTTTTACACCTAAAGTTTCGAAAACTTTACAGTTTTCATGGTCGCAGGTAGATTAAGTTGACATTTGTCTTTTGTCTTATAACATAAGAACTATACAAAACTACCGCCTATAATATTTATTGATAACGTTCCGGATGTACGCAGTATTGGCTCACGGTGTCTGAAGGTCTTTAAGTCTTGTGATGGACTTGAGATTTTATATAATACGGTATTAAAGTGAGAGTTATGCGGTTCAACCCGTCTGGCCAGCGTGGAGAGTGTAGGCCAAATCCCCTGGCTACTCTGACCAAGTACGGCTCTAGTAGTACAGAGAGGGTCGTGCTCCTGTAGCGGAGATTAAAAATACCTGATGTACGATTAAACTTTTTTTATTTATATTTAATGGCAAACGAGCAGACGAGCCACCTGATGAAAAGTTTTCACCGTCGCCCATGGACATCTGCAACACCAGAGGAGGTGCTGATGCGTTGCCAACTCTTAGGATAACTGTAAACACGCGTTTTGATGATGATGCAGCAGTATCGACCAGGGTTGCATGGATCATGCGGGCATGAAGGGACTAACAGTAGTAAGTGGGCGCTGGCCAGCAATAACTTGCATAACTGACTGCTGGCGTAAATTGTATCAAAGTAAATGTAGCTTTGACTTCCGCAAAGTAACACCTGAATCTATTAACTATATTATATGTCTATTCATTGTATTGTAAAGTAGTTTATGTAAACTAAATCCGTCTATGAATAGAATTCGGCTAACGCGTCACAATCACGAAGTATTACATTTGGACGGGCACCAAGTCTACGCGAGCCACGCCTTCCGAATAACGGACGATATCATAACTAGGATTGTTATTATAAAATGCGACCACAGCATTTATATAAGTTGACGCGTGTCTAATATTGGGCTTTAAAGTTCTTTTTTTATGTTATAGGACGGCAAACAAGCAAACGGGTCACCTGATGGTAAGTGACCACCGCTGCCCATGGACAACTGCAACACCAGGGTGTGACAGGTGCGTTGTCGCTTGTCGGCCTTTCAAGGAGTTTGGGGAAGGAAATGGGGAGGGGAGGGTGAAGGATGGGCCTCCGGCTCTCTCACTCACCGATCGAAGCATAGTAGCGGTAACCGCATGCCCACGAATACGAGCGTCGCGCGGTTGCGACGGGCTTCAGAGGCAGGCGCATGCGGCAGAGGCAAGCGCCCGCGCCAGGTTTTCACGAGAACGGGCGGCGCGCTCGGGCGGCAGACTTAAGTGGACGTATTTAGATCACAGAATAGGCTAGTTTCCTGGGTCGTAATAATAACATAACAATTAGTCCGTCAGTTAGATAATCAAAAAATATTGGACACGTATTTTTTCTTTTGTCTAATAAACAATAAATAATAAAGATAAAGCGCGTCAAAGTTCAGGAGTGGGGGCTCGTGACGTCAAAGTTTGCTAAAAATTGTAGCAAACTATGACGTCACACGGAACTTTAAAGGGCTATATCTTTATCATTTTTTGTTTAATCTACAAAAGTAAAAATACGTGCCCAATATTTTTTGAATATCTAACTGACGGACTAATTATATTTTTTTAGGAAACTAGCGAATTAACAAAATATTTTATATTATGAAAATGTAAATGATAATCGTGTTTAAATTTATGATAATAGCGATGTGATAATATTTTTATTCATTGCGAAATTTATAAGGATGTAAAGAATTAACAGTAGCTAGTTTGTAACTGCGTGAAGGAATAACAAACATTGGTATTTACATACACACGTCCATCCACTAAGAAGAAAGATATCTTACGATATATTTTACGACTAATTATGTAAGAAAAATTACCAATAGATAAAGAGTGAATTTGTAGTTAAGTAGTAAGGTTATGTGTAAATGAATTGAAATATAACGATATTTTTTGGTAGAAAACCACTACACGCAATGAAAGGTTTCGACAAATTGAAAACCTTCACCATTTTTAAAGTCGGTTGAAAATACATTGTTTTAGGTACTTACATTTATACCTTTTATTTGTTACCATTATAAAAGTAAAATTAAATATCGGCATACATACCATAATATTAATATCACACTGAAAGTAAAACTCCAAATATTATATTCTTATATAAAAATGATTAACAAATACAGTCAATCTGAATACATCCACCGACTCACTACCGCTCTCGTTCTAACATAAGGTCTGGCACAGCTTGCCGTCTCTTTCTACTTTGGCGCAAAGCTGCCGCGCTGTGTTTGCGCGCATCCGTGCCGCCCTATCTTTTTTTTCGTGAACATCTTGTACCGTTTGTATGACTTTGTACGGCGCCTGCCTCTGAAGCGTGCGCCTGCCTCTGACGCGAGCGCCTGCCGCGCGTACTGGTGAACGAGCCGTGAAGCTTCTACTCAGATGTCGATTTTCTGTAAGTCCGTCATACATACATAGTATCACTTCTTTTTTCCTTGCGGGGTAGACAGAGCTTAGATCTAAAATGACTTTATGGCCACATTTAGCATGTTGGAGGGCGTGTAGATGGAAAACGGAGTCACAATAGTGATGGGTTGCCGCATCGACTGTTGACATGATTCTGTAGATTTTATCTCAATGCCTCCATCGGCTTTTATGATCTGCGCGGAAAGAGAAGCAGACCAGCATGGAAGCGAAAATACGTCATTTTTATACAAATGCTCGGTTATATTTATGCCTATTATAAGCACAAATGAAACTTTACATCCGTAGACAATGAATGAGTTAACAATGAGGGTCGCTATCGCAGAATGATTCAAGTAATATTTATAACTAGCTTTCGCCCGCAGCTCCGCCCGCGTTAACGTCGATCCCTCGGGAATAGTACTTTTTTCCGGGATAAACGGTAGCCTATGTCCTTCTCCGTACTCCAGAGAACTTGTATGTAAAATTTCATGATGATCGGTTCAGTAGTTATGGCGTGAAAGCGTAACAAACAAACAAATAAACAAACTCACTTTCGCATTTATAATATTAGTAAGGATAAGAGACGTCGCGTTACGTGCGACAAGCAACAGTAGCAACTAACCCTGTTTTACAAAGCTATCAAACACACCTGTGAACGGGGGAGAGGTGCCGGACGCTACAAGTTTGCGTCCGTGCGTTAGTCTAGCGTTAGATAGGCTTGTTTCCTAAAAAATTGCAATTAAAATAATTAGCCCGTCTTATAGATTATCGAAAAATATTAGATATTTTCTTTTTTCTTTTTTCAATCAAACAAAAATAGATATAGATATAGCCCGTTAAATTTGCACGTGACGACATTGGCCGGTACAATTTTTACCGTCCTGTTGCGTCTTATGACCCCACTCCTAAACTTTGATGCGCTTTATCTTTATCATCTTTTGTTTGATTGATAAAAGAAGAAATACGTATATAATACTTTTCGATAATCTATATGACGGACTAATTATTTTAAAGCCCGGTGAAGTAGCGAAAGCTCACTTGGAGCTAGCTACATAGTCATTTAAAAAAAAAAAAAAAAAAATTATTTTAAATGGTTATTTTTTTAGGAAACTAGCCCATTCAGCGGCTAACTCAAACGCGTTAGCCCTTATTACAGCTTTGAAAGTGGCAAAGTTGCAAGTTTAGACTTATTTTAGTCGTATAATGTAAATAAATCGGTTTAAACCAATAAAGTGTCTTCGTTTTATAATAAAGCAGAAAAGACATATCGAGCAGTATAGTCTGATTATCAACATGCATTTACATCGTAGTCGACTACAGAAGCAACAAAGTACGAGGGACGAGAATATTGCCGGGAGAAAATCACTCGCAACACGAGGAACATGCGAACTTGGTGAAGTAATTTGTACGGAGAAAGTATCCCCCGAAAAAATCACGTACGAAAATAAGTAAAATAGTTAGAGTATAGAATGGTAACTCGTAGATTATTAAACAATCGACTAATGTGATTTGCTCTATCTGCTAGAAAATGACATCAAAATCAAATATGGATTGGTAGATTCTCTATTGGGTAGATTCTCGAGAGTAGATTGTCGAGCTCTGTATAAAATATTTTTGTAAATTGTTTAAAGTGGATAAATTGAACTTTAAGTGACTTATAAGAGGACTATATATTGTGACTTTGAAGTGATAGTGTTTGTGGCCAAAACTGTTAACTTATAAACTGTGGAGAATCAATAATATTAAAATACGAACCAAGTGCTATATCAGTGTCAAATAAAGTTATAATTGACTTGAATATAGGCAGTAAAGTGTTTACAACCATTTAAAAACTACTCAGAACAGAAAAAGTATTGCTTTTGCAAGTGGAAACATCACGTCTAAATATTATAAGGATCGTAGTAAAATCTCTTTGTTCATGAGTTCGCCAATCATTACAAACTGTTATGAGTCATAATTTAACGCTCATATTCCTACAAAACGTACAAGCTATGGAACAAATTCGCCATTACAGACTATCGGCATTTAGTGTAGTCGGTAAGGCGGCGGTCTTCTGACGTCGGGTACACTGGTTCGAATCTCACCGTGTCAACTAAGAAAGATACTGAAGATCTGCTTTTTTGGACTAACTTATTATTATTTTTTTATTATTTTTTTTTTTTTTTGTTTTTATAATAAATATTAACAATGGAGAAATGTGCAAGGTGTAATAATGATATTAACGATAGACGAATTTTATGCTGTTTTACCTGCAATAAAAAATATGATTTGGCTTGTGCCAACGTATCATCACCTAGATATTATGTCATGTCACCAGGACATAAGAAAAAATGGAGATGCAACTTGTGTTGGGAACAAAAACACAACGAAATTTTAAAGTATGAAGATTTGCATATAGAAACGCATAATAAATCAAGCAATGTTACTGAGAGAAATTACAAGCCTAAGCCAATACCTATTAAAAATTCTTTTGATAATTTATCAGAAGACGAACCGTCTTTTAGCTCCCCTCTTAGTTCAAAAAGTCAGAACATGCAATCCAATAATAATGAAAAATTAGAAGAAATTATTCTGAAAAATTCAATTCTGGAAAATAAATTAAAGACTGCCAATGAAAAGATTAGTAAAATATTGATGGAGAATAAAAAGCTGAAAGAAGACCTTGCTGAGATGAAAACTGAAAATAATAATAAACTGTCAAAAACACAGGACGCATCATTAGAACAGAGGACTTTAACAAAAAAGAAACAACATTTAGTTGATTTACCCAGTAAGATTGTCTCTGGCGATATCAATGGAAATGGTAACAATAATTGTGTTCCAGCAGCACAGGGAGAAAGTCTTCAAAAAGAAATAACAGCAGTTGCCCAAGAAAAGATCAATAGAAAAATCTGTCTAATTAGCAGCAATTCTAGAAATAAAATATTAAATATGGCTATAAATAATATAAAACATAATGATTTTTGCCATTATGTATATCCTAGACTTAATATTGTAAAACTTTTAGATAAGATAGAACATAAGTTGGATACCTATAATTTGAATGATTACTGTATTTTTATGATTGGGCATGATGACTTTTATTTCACTAATAATTATTTTAATATTGTTAAACAAATTAGGGACAAGTTATTGACATTGCAACATACTAACATTATAATATGCTTACCAACTTTTAAATGTTCTGGTTGTTCAAATTTATTCAATAAACGAATTGAGAATTTTAATAACATGTTATACTCAGATAATTTAGTCCATAAGTATGCATACATTTTGGACAGTAATAAGAATTTGAGTTATAATTTTGACATGTTTGATAAGAATACCGGTTTTTTAAAAAAATATGGTTTTAGACAGTTAATTGGGGATCTAAATGAATTGATAGAGGAACTTTCTCAATATAATCTTTCTATTTGTAATACTTCAGATGAACCTCAATTACAGAGCTCCATGGTTAACACCGACGAAACATTTTTTCGTAAGTAATGCTAATATGTTTACTAAAACTGTATTAAAATTGCTGCATCAAAACTTGGCGGGTTTTAACTCCAAACACGACATAGTTGAAGTAACCATAGCAGATTTATATAGCAGAGGTCAAATTCCAGACATTTTGTGCATTTCAGAAACGTTTATTAAAAAAGGTAGTGAATGTTTACTAAGCGTTTCTGGGTACAAGATTGTAGCAAGTTATAGTAGAAAAATACAACCAAAAAAACCTGCTAGGGGAGGGGTATGTATATTTTTAAGGAACGGACTTAGATCCCAGGAATTAGTGGACATAAATAAATATACACGGGATAAAGTATTCGAATGTTGTGGAACTAGACTTCTTGATTTAAACATTATAATTTTTTGTGTTTATAGAACACCTGATTCAGATGCGTTTTTGTTTTTGTCAATTTTAAATGAACTATTGCATAATTTCACTAAAAAAACTAATTCACGCATAATAGTGGCAGGTGACATAAATATAAACACTTTGAAATCATCGACTAAGCGAAATTATTTATTTGATATTGTTAATAACTACGGATTTACAATTCACATTAAAGAGCCGACGCGACAAAACAATTGTATTGACCATATAATTAGTAACATTGAAGATGCTACTGCAACACTGCTTCACCTTCAACTGTCAGATCATAACACGGCGCAAATGTTGACTATTCCAATTAAAGGTAATACGTATAAACGGACTCAGTTATTTAAGTTTGTAAGAAATTATAGCTTGGAAAATTTAAATCGTTTTAAAAATATTTTAAGTAACTTATCTTTCACTGACATACTATCTGAACCAGATCTAAATAAAGCTATGCAGTCTTTTTATAGTTTATTTAAATGTTTCTACGACCTATGTTTTCCTGTCAATAGGAGTAAAGTTACAAATCAATACAGTAGGCCTAAGTGGATCACTAAAGGTATATTAAAAAGTTGTGGAACTAAAAGAAGACTACGATATCAATATTATGCAAGAAAGTCAACCATTAACAAAAATCTGTATAGAAAGTATTCAAAATATTTACGTCAATGCCTGCATGCGTCTCAAAAAATTCATAATGACAAATTAATAACAAATGCAAAAAACAAAGGTAAAGTAACATGGGACTTAATTAAAAATAAGGCTGGAGGTTGTAATACGGACGATTTGATCAATGAAATACTATTAGATGATAAGAAATTAACTGACCCTTCCATTATAGCTGACGAATTTAACAATTACCTCATAAATAAAAAAGTAGATAAATGTGTAAATACAAACAAGAGAGTAATACAAAATTCGATTTTCATTGAGCCTTTTACTATTGATGAAATAAAAACATTAGTTCGTTCATTAAAAAATACCAGTGCAACAGGATATGATCATATCAATACCAAAACCATCAAGCATTGTATCGATGAAATTATTGTACCGCTTACTTATCTGGTAAACCTTTCTTTTGAATCTGGTACATTTCCTGAGTTTCTTAAGTCATCAGTTGTAAGTCCATTACATAAGAAAGGCCCAAAGACTAATATGGACAATTTTAGACCGATTGCTTTGCCTACAGTGTTTTCTAAAGTATTTGAAATGGCTATGAAAATCCGTTTGCTACAGTTTTGCTCTAAATACAACCTCATCCGAAATGAACAATTTGGTTTCCAAAGTGGAAAATCCACTTCTCTCGCTATATATCATCTTGTTCGGGCCGTGATGAATAATATCAATAGTAAAATACCAACTACCGTCGTATTTTTTGATATGAAGAGTGCATTTGACTTTGTGTCCCATGAAGTACTGCTCAAAAAATTATATAATTTTGGAATTAGAGGATTGGCATATGAATGGATGAAAACTGACCTCATTGACAGAAAACAAGCAGTTGAAATAAAGAATGTAGATAAACATGACAATATAGTTACATATAGATCAGAATTTAGAGTCAATCCATGTGGAGTTCCTCAAGGAAGTGTTTTGGGGCCATTTTTATTCATACTATATATTAATGACCTCCCGGAAGTAATTACACATAAATGTATAATGTTTGCTGATGACATTTCTGTAATAATACCTTGTTCTAATACAGACATTTTGAATTATGAATCGGACATAAACACAACTATTATATCTATAATTAATTGGCTTAAATATAATAATTTAACTGTTAATATTAATAAGACGAAATATATACAATTTGGTTCTTGCAGGCAAAATAAATTTCAATTAAGTATTAATTATAATGACGACAATATTGATGAAGTAACCTCGACAAAATTCCTAGGTGTCACTGTTGACGAAAATTTGAATTGGAAGGAGCATATTAAGCATTTATGTGACAAATTGAATAAATATGTGTTCGTCTTAAGAAGGCTGCGAAATACATCTGCAATGACGACTTTGTTAGCAGCGTATTACGGTTACGTTGCATCAAATCTTAATTATGGACTAATTATCTGGGGTAACTCTGTAGATGCGAAGAAACTGTTTGTTGTACAAAAAAAATGTGTACGTGCCATGTGTGGTAAAGCACCACAAACGCCATGTAGACCTTTGTTTAAAAGTTTGGGTATTTTGCCTCTGCCATGCCTGTACATCCTAGAAATTTCCTGTTTTGTTAAATTTAACATTCACCTTTTCAGTAAGGCAACAGAAGGAAATTCTAGAAGTAGAAGAGACCCTCACAGACTTGTGCATATTAACAATCCAAAATTGACTCTTTACTTAAGACAGTGCAATTTTATGTGTGTAAAAATTTATAATAATATTCCAATTGACATTAAATCATTACCGAACAATTTATTTAAACGTAGACTTACAAAATGGCTAAAAGATAAAAATTATTATTCAGTCCAGGAATTATTTAATTAAATTTTTTTTTTTTTTTTTTTAATATTATGTAAAATTTAAATTATATTTAAATATTTTTGACATATTGACATTTTGTATATTTAATTGTGTAAATCATTTTAATTATTTTAATATATTTGCATGCCTGAATTGGTAAAATATGTGCGCTACTAATAAGTATACTAACACCTTTTATACCATATTTTATGCAAATAAAGATTCTGATTCTGATTCTGATATTCTGATTCTGATTCTGATTCTGGATTGTTTTTTATATATTATATTACTTATTAGCCTGAATGTGTGTGTGTGAATGTTGATCTCTCGCGAACAGTATTATTTTCCAGAATGAGAGGCATATGTCCTTCCCCGAGCCTGAAACTATCATATATCATGAAAAAGAAACACCAAAGTTGCTTCAGTGGCTGAAGTATCAAAAAGGTAAAAATGTTATAATATATATTTCAGTTTCGGTTTTAACACTTAGGCTACACTATCTTATAGGTGGCATATCTTCTTGCAACCTTTGGCCGTGTCTATCCCGAATATACGGAATAGATAAGGCCAATAATAATTAATAATTAGACACGTCTTTATCCTATGAGTAAAAAGAATAGACGAGTAACGATACTAACGAGTAAGTAATAAAACAAACGAAAAGAAACAACGTACCTACAAGTGTATACTATGTACGATACAAATTGGTAAAGCTTTCAGCGCTCGGTATTTTTGAGACTCATCGGATTGTTTTAATTTCCGTGTTGGTTACCCTTTATCCATAGATAGTTGATGCGGCGGCCTACGATTGGCTTTTCGAAAGGGGTGAGATTTGAAAGATAAGCGACTCGTACAGGAATGCACTTTTATTTTTGTGAAATTACAACTGTTTACAATGTTGACAATTTAAGTGTCCAAGCGCGAGTGGGGTGGATCGGCCGGTGACCGCTACTCCGCAGGATGCCTATGTGTGTGTGGTATGCGTGTGTGCGTGTGCGCGTCAACATGCCGCCCCTCATTGAAGCGTCGCTGCTTCAATCTTCTTGATTTGGTAGAGGACAAATTTTGGGAAATGATCGCCTCAGTGTGCCTGATGACGTCCTGATGTCTGCTACTCTCGCTATTCCATCGGTACCTGGGTACAGCTTCACAATGCGACCCAAGAGCCATTTTAATGGCGGCAGATGATCATCCTTAATCAACACAAGGTCTCCAATGTTGAGGTTCCCTCGAGATGTCCTCCATTTCCTTCTGACCTGGAGTTCAGTAATGTACTCTTTATGCCATTTGGACCAAAACAACTGTCGCAACTGCTCAATTCGCTGGTAATGATCAAGGCGGTGAGGCGATACTGTAGCGTAGTCTGGCTCTGGTGTTGACGTGAGTTCCTTGCCGATGAGGAAATGACCAGGAGTTAGCGGAGATAGATCATGTGGATCGGAGGATAGGGGACACAGGGGTCTGGAATTTAGTATCGCTTCTATTTGCGTAAGTGTTGTGTATAACTGCTCAAAAGTTAAATTCGAATTTCCTATAACGCGCTTCAAGTGATGCTTCGTGGATTTGACGCCGGATTCATGCAAACCTCCAAAGTGAGGGGAATGGGGAGGACAAAATGAAAATTTTATTGATAGTTTTGCAAGCTCGCTTACAATATCGTTGCCGTAGTCTTTAACCATTTTTTTTAATTTCATTGTTGGCGCCAACAAAGTTGGAACCGTTATCGCTATGGATATAAGACGGTTTGCCTCTTCGAGCGATGAACCGCTTTAACGCTAATAGAAAATTTGCCGTAGTTAAATTACCCACCAATTCTATGTGTATGGCCTTTGTTGTGAAGCACACGAAGACGCAAATGTAAGACTTTATAAGTCTACAGCCTCGCCCTTCCCTATTAGCAACCTTAACAGGTCCAGCGTAATCCAAAGCCGAAAATTCAAACGCGAAGCTAGTGCTAAATCTCTCTTTCGGCATATTTCCCATTATGGGTGCCACAGTTTGACCACGATAACGATTGCATGTAGTGCAGTTTCGGGACACATATCGTGCCAAATCACGACCTCCTACAGTCCAAAACCTTTGACGAGTCGAATACAGTATATGCTGTGGACCAGCGTGCATCAAAATGTTGTGCTCATTTTTGAATAATAGTTTCGTAAATATATGTTTTTTATGCAATAAAATAGGATGTTTTTTACTATACTCGTAATCTGAATTGAAAAGCCGACCACCTACTCGAATTAATTGTAAGTTTTCATCATAGAATGGATTAAGCGAGAGTAATGAATGGCCAGTTTTTAATAATTTATTTGATTTCAATGTTTCATATTCGTTTGAAAAACTTTCTTGTCGTGAAAGACTAGCTAATTTATGTGTTGCTGCTTGCAATTCAGTACATTGTAATGGTCCTAAACATTTGTTTTCTTTATAACGTGAGTTATGTATAAAACGTAGCATATATGACATGACTCGTTGCATACGTAAAAAGGCAGAAAACCTTTGAAATGGAAATTGTGACTCCCAAGTTTGAATAGTCATACACGATATTTCTTGTTTTAGTTCTGGTAAATCAGAATTGGTTGTAAATTTTGCCTGAGGCCATAGTGAAGTATTGCCTTTAAGGAACTGGGGGCCCAACCACCATTCCTGACAGTCTATCAGCACTCCGACTGGCATATTACGCGTCAAATGGTCTGACGGATTTAGATTTGTTGGAACGTACCTCCAAGAACTAGCTTTTGTAGTGGACTGTATCTCTGCTACTCTGTTCCTAACAAACGTTTGTAACTTATGAGTCGGAGTGCCAATCCAACCTAGAACAATGGACGAGTCTGTCCAATAAAAACAATCATCGAACTTTAGTCGTAACGCGCTTGTGATTGTTTCGCTGAGCCTAACTCCTAACAACGCCCCAGAAAGTTCTAAACGCGGAATCGTCTGGGATTTGAGTGGCGCTACCTTGTTCCTGGAGCATAGCAGATGAACATGAACATTTCCACTTTCAGTTTCAGATCGAATGTAAGCACAAGCTCCATAAGCTTCTTCAGACGCGTCAGTAAAAATGTGTAGTTGCAATGAAATGTATTTATTTGCTATGACTAATCTAGGAATTTTAAGGTTATTTAATTGTGACAATGAATTAATAAAATTACTCCATGAATTTCGTGTGTCCTCTGGCACCGGTTCATCCCACGAAAGTTTACACAACCATAATTTTTGTAGAGTTAATTTTGCGTGCAAAATGGCCGGGGTGACCAATCCCAAAGGGTCAAATAATTGTGATATTGTGGACAGCATATTTCTTTTTGTTAATTTGCCATATGATTTGAATTTGATATCAAAAGAGATGGTATCGGTTTTATGATCCCAATTTACTCCTAGAGTTTTTGAACTAGTATTGGGACACAAATCAAAACGCTCGTGAGAAATACTACTATCTTGGCTAATCTGATTGAGAACTTCTGCACTATTTGAACACCACTTTCTAAGTGGAAAACAACCAGAGTTTAATTGCTTGGTGGTTGCCCTAAATATGTGCATTACTTGATTGATATCTCTACCGCCGGTGATGAGATCATCAACGTAGAAATCTCTGGCTATAATTTCTTTAATAACTGGATCAGCACATTCATTTGCTAGTTGCTTCAAGCATCGTGTCGCGAGGAACGGTGCTGAAGCAGTGCCATAGGTGACAGTACAGAGTTCATAAGCTTTTAACGGTTGATTTGGATCGTCACGCCAGAGTATTTGTTGTAAGGCGCGCTGAGATTCATGAATTTCAATTTGGCGATACATCTGAGCGACATCAGCAGTCACGACTACGTTATGCTGACGGAAACGCAACAGAATCGACAATAAATCATCCTGTATTGTTGCGCCTACCATTTGTAACTCGTTGAAAGAATAACCTGAAGAAGATTTTGCCGAACAATCAAAGACAACTCTTAATTTTGTCGTTAAACTGCTTTGCCGTTCTATACCATGATGAGGTGCGAAATAACATATGTCATCACTATTAGATTTCCTTGCCTGCCTCATATGACCTAATTGTATGTATTCATCGATTAATTTCTTGTAATTATTTTTGAATTCTAAATTTTTATTAAATTTTTTCTCTAACTGAAGAAAACGAGCTTTGGCTAACGATTGTGAGTCTCCCAAAATATTTGGAGAAGATTTCAAAGGGATTGTGACACAAAATCTGCCACTTGGTAGACGAGTAGTTGTTTTTATGAAATTTTGTTCACACTGAGCCTCCTCCGGAGACCAATCTAAGTGTTTATTGGTCGTAGTTACTATGTTGTCAAGTTCCCAGAACTTCTCTAATTTTTCATTAAGTTGCTGTGTATTTGACAAATTACAAGAAGTCAGATTACCACTGTGTATTGATCCAGCAATAATCCAACCCAATTTAGATTTTTGGAGTGTTATATTGTGGGACTTAAGTTTTAATTTCTCATTTTCCATTAAATCCCAAAAAACTCCGTTTCCTAATAATAACTCTATGTCCGATGTCTTGTGAAAGTCAGGATCAGAAAGTTTAATATGGCCAGGAATTTTTAATTCATGTTTATTTATAGGGGAACTCGGCCATGGATTGGTTATTTGAGAAATAATAACACAAGTTATCGTGATACTAAATTTAGAGTGTAACGAGTAAATGTTTACATCGCAACATTTTTTTGCTACCGATACACTTTTTTCTAAACTGTTAATTATAGTAATCATGTCACATGTAGGTAAGTTGAGTTGTTTACAAAGTCGCTCCGTTATGAAATTAGCCGTACTCCCAGAATCTAACATAATGCGTACGCGTTGATGTCTATCACAGCGAGCGGCGGCGGCGGAGTCCGGCCGCGCAGGCGTTACCGTAACTAGCGCGGTCGAGAGTATACCTTGTATACCTTGCGACGACACCGCAGCGCATGATAACGTGACCTCATCGCGCGTGTCGCTCACACGGGAGCTGGACGGACGTTGCAATTCCGGACATATTAAGCTGTTATGTTTTTTGTTGCAGCGTTTGCACGACCCCAGCTTACATTTTTTTGTCGCGTGTCCGAATTTTAAGCAATTCAAGCATAAGTTTAATGTTTGCGCCTTAGCTTCTCTTTCCTTGGTTGATAAATTCAAAAATGTGTTACAATAACATGTATGATCCGACTGACAAACGGGACATGAGGGAAATTTTGACGTATTTGTTGTGACCAAACTATGCTGTGAAGGTTTCGAATATTTATTTTTACCTTGCTCTAAAATTTCTAACAACTCGGATCTGTTTCTTGTGAACTGAATTAAGTTATCAAAACTTAATTTTTCTTTATCATTGGATGATTTGAATTTTTCCCACTCGAATAAAGTGTTTGAGTCAAACTTACTCGAAATTAAATAAATTAATAATGTGTCCCATTTGTCCGTCGGCTCCCCCAATGTGTGTAAAGATCGAATGTCCTTAACAACACTGTCAATTAATCGCTTAAGATTATAGGAAGTCTCCTTTTGTATTGAGTGTACATTAAATAATGATTTGACATGATTTGATATAAGCATCTTTTTATTGTCATATCTATCACAAAGTAATTTCCAGGCAATTTCATAATTTATTGCTGAACACTCTAGCGATTGAATAACTAGCAAGGCACTGCCCTCTAATGAGGAACGAAGGTAATGAAATTTGTTTGTTGCACTTAGGTCTGGATTGTCGTGAATTAGTGATAAATATGTATCCTTGAACTGAAGCCAAAATTGAAAATTTCCATTGAATTTTCCTAACTGAATGACCGGAAGTCGTACACTGGCTCTCGTGTGCTGCACAACGCTTCCCGTGTCCGAGTCTGAATCCCGAACCGGTGGTTGTTTACTATACACTGCACCTAGCTTTGACTGGCCAATGGCTACCGTCTTATAGTACATATTCTCAAATGCATCCCGTTCATTTAACTGTTCCGTAGGATTCGAGGTGATGCATTCGATCTCGCTTTGAATATCGTTGTAATTATCCAACAACGATTCCAACTTCGATATGCGTAACTCAAGTTCCAACTTTAATTCATTAGTCAAAATGTCTGGTAAACTGTAAACATAGTTTTTAAATAGCGTTAATCGACCCTTAACAGTACCTCGTTTTTTGATTAATTGAGATTCGGCGTTTTCCTCAGACATTCTAACTATATTTCTTGGTAAACAAACGAATACGCTAAGTTGTAATTATCCGAACGAATAACAAACGCTTTCTATGCGGCGACACTGTTACTCAAGGTCAAAAAGTCACCGGGCGGACTCGTTGACTCGAGCGAGTATAATATTTACCAGGGGTTGGAATACCGGTAAAAATCCATTACCGGTACCTCTATGAAACGACAGTACCGGTAATTGGTTTGGTACCGGTACATTTGGTAACGGTAAAAATCAAGTACCGGTACCTCTATAATACAACGGTACCGGTAATTGGATTGGTACCGGTACCTCAATAAAACGACGGTACCGGTAATTAAAAGGAGTACCTGTACCAAATACCGGTAAACAGTACCGGTACTTAGTACCGGTACTCGTATTGGGAATTATCATTTCGTTAATGTGTGTCGTTGCCGTGTTGTGCATGTGCGGCGTGAGCCGGGGGCCCACAATAGGGCGGCACTTTTACAGTCGAGCGAGTCCCATGCGGTAGACGGCAACAATGCGTAGGTACCGGTAAAATTAACGCAATTTTAATACCGTTAAAATTTGACAGAATAGAGGTACCGGTACTTACCGGTACTTATAATGTGAATTTGGTACCGGTAACAAGTAGCGGTAAAATTACCGTTAACTGTTAACAATATTATTACCGTTAAATACTAGATTACCGGTACCTCATATTACCGTTAAAAATTTAACAGAATAGTAATACCGGTACTTACCGGTACTTATAATGGGAATTTGGTACCGGTAACAAGCCCTGATATTTACCCACACTCTTAACTATTAGCGAATAATATTCGTAATGATTTTAAGAAATCATAACTAATGCAATGAATAAAACTTATGATAGGTCCCAAATGTGACTCGGTACCTATGTTTGTTATATATGTATGGTAATTAAGCGATAGTAAGCACTACCTACCTATATTGGGTTTTAAGAATTATTGTAGTAATATCTTTTAATAATGTGGATATTACCAGTGTATGTTAAATGAACTAGTAAATGAACTTGCAGTCATGATTACGATAAATGGGCGTCGCATCCACAAGCACAATCTAATATAAATCAACTTTAAATCGGTTATTCTTGTAGCAATAGGCGCCAAACAAGGATAATTTAAAGATGACTCGATTTGAAATTGAATTTATTATTTACTGGAAAATAACTAAACGTAATTTTATGTCTTGTTATGTAAGTATAATGATTAAATGTAGATCAACACTGGTGCAAATGACGCGGTTATGTAAAAGATGTTAATTACGAAAGGGAATGATAGGAAATCGGCTTTCTATCTTTAGACAGTCTAACCAGTTCGCCACTCGCTTACTTGCAATGCTATCCACGGGTGATGATGATGAATGAAATTCCAAATTGCGTAGACCTCCACGTCGTCGCTTGTTCGTTCGTCGCAAAGAATCTTCAATAACCAAGCTTGTTTGGATCTTCGGATGGCCGGTAAAAATGCAGTACCGAGCGTCTGGTCCAATTTTTTATAACCTGGGGATTAGGTACTGTCCGATTCTTCACAACCCGGTGAGGAGGACCACTTTATGATGCGGCGGCCTACGATTGGCTTTTCGAAAGGGGTGAGATTTGAAAGATAAGCGACTCGTACAGGAATGCACTTTTATTTTTGTGAAATTACAACTGTTGTCAACATTGTAATGTTGACAATTTAAGTGTCCAAGCGCGAGTGGGGTGGATCGGCCGGTGACCGCTACTCCGCAGGATGCCTATGTGTGTGTGGTATGCGTGTGTGCGTGTGCGCGTCAACAATAGTATAGAGTGGGGTTTTATCTGTTCTTTATTTAATTTATGATATAAGTTTTCGCAAACAGTGCTCTTTTAGATTTAACAATACTGAAGCCGTTTCGCAAGAAACTTTGGGGATACTTCGCGTATTGGCGATTTCATAGATTGTTAATGCGTTACAAATAAAACGTTTAGCCACAGAAAAAGTAATAGTAGTAGGTTTAGCTTAAGTTACAGATACATACAACAACCTCCGTGGTCCAGTGGTTAAGGCGTTTGCCTGTTGGCCCGGGGGTCGTGGGTTCGATTCCCACCCGAAGCATACTTTGTTTAGTTGTTTCCAGTTTGGTTAGGACATTGCAGGCTTGAGCACCTGATTTTCTGATAATAAAGATGATTCCGTGCTTCGGAAGGCACGTTAAGCCGGTGGTCCCGTCTGCCATCTGGTAGTCGTCAAGAGGGCACGAATGCGAAACTTGTCAATGAACATTCGTCTAGATGTCTATATCTACAACGACTACATGCCTGTTATTTATTATATACTAGCTTTCGCCCGCGGCTCCGCCCGCGTCAATGTCGATCCCTCGGGAATAGTACTTTTTGCCGGGATAAAAGGTAGCCTATGTCCTTCTCCGCACTCCAGAGAACTTGTATGCAAAATTTCATGATGATCGGTTTAGTAGTTACGGTGTGAAAGCGTAACAAACAAACAAACTCACTTTCGCATTTATAATATTAGTAAGGATAAAACTTCAACATATTTTCTTAAAACTGTTAAACCTGAAAACACGATTAATAACAAAAGCCTCGATACTTTAATTTTGCAAACAAAGCCCCTTTATTTGATGTTTGTGGTCAGAACGGCGAAACCCTAAGGTCTTTAGCAATGATTTTTAGTTTCCTAGCTGAGCAATAACTAGTTCTAAAATCTGGTAAAGTTTTTTTACTCATTAACCTCGTACTTTTATTTTAAATAACAATTACGTGATTTGGCGCTTACGCCCGTTAATTCTAGGACACCCGCTTGTGCCTACCCACTATCTTCTTCTCATTTTTTACGCGTTACGGTCATTAGATCTATCCTGCTTTCGCGCGGGGCGCGGGGTGCGAAATGGCTTCAGCCGGGTCGCATTGGTGCGCTCTTAAAGGAACCACGTCAGAGGCCGAGAGGCGGTTCCAGTAACACCAGGGTGTGTATGGTCGATTGACCGTGACACCTACTCGAAATGATGATGATGATCAGAAATACGATTTTTCCGTGTAACATTCAACCCACGATTATCACATTAGACACACCTGATTATCTGATAATAAAGATGATTCCGTGCTTCAGAAGGCACGTTAAGCCGTTGATCCCAGCTGCCATCTGGTAGTTGTTAAAGGAACCACGTCAGAGGCCGAGAGGCGGTTGCGAAGAACTCTGACACCAGGGTGATCATAGTCGATTGACCGTGACACCTACACGAAATAATGATGATGATGATGATCGGGTCTAGGGCACAATGTCGCCAGTCTGTTTACTGTAGCTTTTTTGAAAAGCTACAGTAAACCGACACACTACACGCTTTAAGCACATAACCAGGATCAAAATAGGCAAAGTTAAGCAACAATTTCATTGGAAGTCCTCCAATTTGCCTAACAATGTAAACTCAATAGCGACGAAAACCTCGTTCAAAACTTCTTTAACCTATTATATTGTTACGATCAGACGCAATTTCAATGAAAATAGCCGATTTATCATATACAAGCTTTCGCCCGCGGCTCCCCCCGCGTCAATTCCGATCCCTCGAGAACAGTTCTTTTTCCCAGGATGAAATGTACACTATGTCCTTCTCCATACCCCAGAAAACGTGTATGCAAAATTTCATGATGATTGGTTCAGTAGTCACAACGTGAAAGCGTAACAAACAATCAAACTCACTTTCGCTTTTATAATATTAGTTAGATTTCAAATACAGGATATTGTAGCTTAAGAAAAATGGGAATAGATTTATATTTACCCAACTTTATGAATATTGTTATATGCGTTTATGTCAGCAATAAGTACAAGCTGGGCAAAGTTTAATTTAACCCTACTTCTCTTTCTATCACAAGTTGACCTCTTTTTAATATTTGACCACAATCACTGTCATCTAGCCGTGTGGTTTCCGGCAGAGTAGAATAGGACCACTCCTAGTCTTCCCATGGGAGTTGTAAGAGGCCACTTAGGAAATACAAGCTAAACAAAGCTCATAAACATCAATGAGATCTCTCCAACCCATCTGCAGCAAGGAGAGTTTAGGCCAAATCCTCTGTTTGCTCTGGCCAAGTATGGTTCCGGTAGTACAGAGGATCATGCACCTGCAGTGGAGACTAAAAAGACCTGATGATGATAATGAGTGTCATCTCTTCGGCAGTGAGTTAGAATAGGCAAAGTTGAATAACTATTACACTGGAACTCCTCCAATTTGCCTAATAATGTAAAATCAATAGCGCTAATAAACTCGTTGGAAACTACATAACTTCGATTTGCTATTAGCTTGTTATTTTGTTACGTTCGGAAGCAATTTTGCCGAAAATAGCCGATTTATCGTACATGTTAACATTGTGTCGCTAATAGATGTCAGAAACAGGATATTGCTTAAGATAAATGAGAAGGGATTTGTATTAACTGACTACGTAGAATAAAGCTTATATTTTCCATATGAATGTACATAGATTATTATACGTGTTTATGTCAGCTTAAAGTAAATTTAAGTAGGGCAAAATTTAATTAGCTCCATTACTCCCCCATATTTACCCGACTACGTAGAATGTTATGTGTTTCATGTGTATAATTATTATACAGGCTGACTGGTAAATCAGGCTACATATTAAAAGAAAGCTCTCAGTACTCATTTCTCGTTCCAAATGTATAAAAAAACTGGGGCTGAAAAGTTTTTTTTTTTATTAGGTTCACAAAACTGACCTTACACAAAAACAAATATAAAAAAGATACAATGACAGGAGACCATGCGATAGTGCAAGATCATCTCGATGTGAACACAACATGCGTATAAAAGTTAATGTACATTAAACCTAATTTATAATAATTAAAACTATTAAACATTCTGTGAGAGCAGAATTTTCCGAATAGAGCTGGCAGATGCACTGAATATATCAAATTTATTCGACGTATCAGTTGACCAAATCATCCAATAAAAACAAGAAGTGTGGACACTGTGACACTATAAGCGGTTTTAAGCATTAAATCGAAAATGTTGCGGTACCTTTGGCGTCTTTTGGCACCCGCGCAGCTCCCGCGATCCGATTGGCTTAGTCAATCAAAGTGCGTGTACTCGTACGTGTTGCCGCGCGCCGTCTAGTTGAATGTAACGCGTGGTGAGCACGCGGTTCCCAAACATTCTGAGACATTGCTGATTCACTTGATTAAATTTTTCAGATTCAATTAATAACTATTTTGCTTGCTTTATATATTTTGACGTTATGTGTGATCATTATTTATAGTGTAAGTAGTATGATACGTGCTTTAGTCAGCCTGTATACAAAGTCAGTTCATGTGGGGTAACATTTGATTTACACACACTTCGCTTGCTATCGAAGGTCGACCGCTTTAACCATTGACCAAAATCAGACCACTCTTCGGCAGTGAGTCAAAATAAAAAAATAGGCAAAGTTGAGTAACTATTTCATTGGAAGTCCTCCAATTTGCCTAACAATATAAACCAAATCACGCGATGAAAAACTCGTTTAAAACTTCGATTTGCGTTACTAACTTGTTATTTTGTTACGGTCGGAAGCAATTCTGGCAAAAATAGCTGATTTATCGTACAGGTTAACATTGTGTCGCCAATAGATGTCAAATACAGGATATTGCTTTGGAAAAATGGGAAGTTATTTGTTGTGTACTTGGTATTTTCGGCTAACTCTAACTTTGCTAAAGCAATGTTTTCGAAATGATACTCATAATTGAAATGATAGTTTACATTTTTGAATTTACTTAATTCGATGATTTTTAGGGTTGTGTGTAGTGATGTGCCGGAGAGAAATTCTCTGTTCTCATGAATTCCTTCTCACGGAAATTTGCAGGAAATTTCCAATAATTCTCGAGAATTTCTCAATAATTCCCGCACTTGAGAGAAAGAAGAAATTTTTGGGAAAAATTTCCGACTCGTTCTCACCGTTCTCGAAAATTTCGAGTACGGCACAACACTAGTTGTGTGTATGTACCTCAAAAGGAAAAAAGCGGAACCCTTATAGGATCACTTTTTTGTCCGTCTGTCTATCAAGATTCTTTTTTTCAGGAACGCGTAAGGTATCAAGCTGAAAATTACATCAAATACTCAGGTCTACTGTCCCTTAGACTTCTAAGCTAACGCAATCAAAAGATACAGTCGTTTATGCCGCAAATTTTCGACAATCGCAAGATAATCAAAAACCACAGGATACTTCCTGTAAACTCAGAATAATGAAATTTGGTATAAGCAAAGTCTTATAGCACAGATGAAGGCAAAATTACGAAAACATATAATAACATTATTTTGAATAATTTTAAACTTTATTATAGAGAATGGTACGGAACCCTTCGTGCGCGAGTTCGACTCGCACTTGGTCGGTTTTTAGAATGTAATGTTAATAAATAGGAAGGAAGTTACATTTAAAAATATTTTTTTTTACGTATATACATTCTTTGCTATCGCTATTGTTCTTGCCGTGTAGGTAATGATAGTAGCAGGAAGAATCTGTGACAGTGGGTGGTGTCAATTACTTAGCATACTACTACATAACACATAATTAGTGGAAACGCAGCCTTAAACTGCGACAAACCTAAACGGCGCTGCAATCACGACAAGTTTATTAATAACTGAGTCAGCTCGGTTGGGCGTTGCTGCTCTGATTTATGACTGGCTGTCACGCAGGCAGGGACCTCTCCAAGCCGTCTGGCCAGCGAGGAGAGTGTAGGCTAAATCCCTATTTCTGCTTTGGCTGACAAGTGTAGCTCCGGTAGTACAGAGAGGGACATGCTCCTGCAGTGGAGACTAAAAAGACCTGATGTCACCAGGGTGTGCATGTTCGATTGACCGTGACACCTACTAGAAATGATAATGAATACATTAAAAAATTGGCAGTTAACAACATGGCACATTTCAGAATATTTAACGTGATTTTTATTATTTATTATTTTTTATTATGGTTTGTGAATCCTTATCCTTACTAATATTATAAATGCGAAAGTGAGTTTGTTTGTTTGTTTGTTACGCTTTCCGCCGTAACTACTGAACGGATCATCATGAAATTTTGCATACAAGTTCTCTGGAGTACGGAAAAGGACATAGGCTACCTTTTATCCCGGGAAAAAGTACTGTTCCCGAGGGATCGACATTGACGCGGGCGGAGCCGCGGGCGAAAGCTAGTAAATGCGAAAGCGAGTTTGTTTATTTATTTGTTTGTTTTTTTGTGACGCTTTCACGCTGTAACTACTGAACCGATCATCATGAAATTTTGTATACAAGTTCTCTGGAGTACGGAGAAGGACATAGGCTAATTTTTATTCCGGGAAAAAGTACTGTCCCCGAAGGATCGACATTGACGCGAGCGAAAGCTAGTATTATAATAAATTAGAAGTAAAAAAACTTTTAAAAACAAGCTTTTATGTACATCACTTTAGTTTTCGAGTTATCTTCAACTAGCCGCTAATTTGATATTCATAATGTTGGAGTGCATCAAAAGAGCTAGTCTGCCATCTTGGGTGTTCTGCCATGTTGGATTTAGAATGGCACATAGCTAACAATGCACATCATCCAAACTAAATAAGGTAAACAACATTTCAGCTCAATCGGTGGAAGATTT
Source organism: Elegia similella (assembly GCA_947532085.1). Taxonomy (NCBI): domain Eukaryota; kingdom Metazoa; phylum Arthropoda; class Insecta; order Lepidoptera; family Pyralidae; genus Elegia; species Elegia similella. Next base: position 4,826,846 of record OX383939.1, read on the forward strand.
ATTTATTTACTAGCTGTTGCCCGCGACTTCGTCCGCGGCAATTTCTGTTATTATCATTAATTAGTTTATTTCTTAGTATAGATGAATAATTTTCCCCCGTTTTCAAAATATTTTTTATTGATGCTTCGCTCCTATTGGTCGCAGCGTGATGTTTTATAACCTTAAGCCTTCCTTAATAAATGGACTATACAACACAAAAAAGAATTCCAATTTAAACCAGTAGTTCCTGAGATTAGAGCTTCAAACAAACAAACATACATACAAACTCTTCAACTTTATAATATTAGTATAAATATAGATTAAACTACTACAGCGTGTTATTACAGGCTAAACCTTATGCAACTACGCTGCAATTTCTTTTAATTTAGGTACATAGAATAATCCTTATCCTTATCTCAATCCTAGCTAATATTTATAAATGCGAAAGTGAGTTTGTTTGTTTGTTAGTTTGTTTGTTTGTTACGCTTTCACGTCCTAACTACTGAACCGATCATCATGAAATTTTGCATACAAGTTTTCTGGAGTACGTAGAAGGGCACAGGCTACCTTTTATCCCGGAAAAAGTATTGTTCCCGAGGGAACGACATTGACGTGAGCGAAGCTGCGGACGAAAGCTAGTTAATAATAAATTATTGTCTAGTAGTCAAAATGATGATGTTTTCAGTCAGAGAAAAGATGATTGTGGTTGGTACTTAACCTATTAATAGGTGAATTTTGAGCACAATTTGTTCTGCTTATGATTAGGCGAAATAAAATGTCTTCGATCAAACTGCGTGGGTAACTGAAATAGTTTTCCGCACGTGTTGTCGTCTCCCACGCAGGACTATTGTTTTAAATCTTTTAATAGTACTGATTCCGCTGAGTTACGCAATTCTTAAATGCTGGGAGAAATGAAAAAATATTGAATGCACCTATTGCTTCTATTTTTTCGCAAACCATAGAAGCTGGCTGAGAGAATGAGCAAACATCGCAAAAAGTATGTCAAAAGGCGATTGGGCCAGCCCTTAAACATAAGCACCTATACATCCAGTAATACGCAAAACGTGACCTTTAGTTCTTATGGCCGTAGGCTCTGTCTACCCTGTGAGGCATAAAGACGTAATTATATAAGGTAATTTCAAACAACAAAAAAATATTTTTGACCCTTTGACCGCGAACGTCGGATGGATACATTTGCATACATTTTCTATGAAAAGGTTTATCGGATTTATCGGTCAAAGGGTTAAAATCGGTTTATTAATGACGGAGTTATAACGTACCTAACAGTTAAAAAATACAACCAAATTGATGACCTTTCCCTTTTTTTCAAGTCGGTTAAAAAGTGATTCTACGACGTAGGACTTAGGCTTTTTAATTTAACAATATTTTTCACTCAAACAACGACATTAATTATAACAGTCTTAAGAAAACTCAATTACAAGCTTCATCAGACAAAGTCAACGGAAATATTCCGTTATCTCATTAGCACCGCAAACACATTTCGCGCCAACTTCAATTCATTGCGTGCTATTATAATAAAAGCCAGAAAAGTCTACCCTTGTTTACAAGACTTACCCGGCTTCACTCGAGTATCGTAATTTATTACCATAAATGTAAACATATAGGTAAACTTAAAGTGAAGCGACGCTGTTCGTAGTACATAGTAGAGCCGCACTACCTGCAAAATTCATTTGCTAGTAGCAGGATTGGGTCAGCTCATCCGGGGAAATACCACACTCTCACAGAAAATCGACGTTTGTGTAGAAGCTCGCCACTGCCTCCGGTCGCTGCCACCAAACTTCAAAGTTTACAAACACATCACGCCGTTTGACGTGATGACATAAAAATTGGTTTTGCTGCCAAGGCGCACCGATAGAAGTTCGTTATCAACAAAACATATCAAGATTTTTAAATATTTAATAAGCCGTGTGGTTTCTGGCAAAGAAGAACAGGACCAGGACCAGACTCCTAGTCTTCCCATAAGAGGCGACTTAGGCAATACAAGCTAAACAAAGCTCATAAACATCAATGAGACCTCTCCAACCCGTCAGGCCAGCGAGGAGAGTGTAGGCCAAATCCTCTGTCTGCTCTGGCCAAGTATGGCTCCGGTAGTACAGAGAGGGTCAAGTTGCTGCAGTGGAGACTAAAAAGACCTGATGATGATGATGAAAAATTTAATGTTTGGGACAACTCTTTTCTTCCTCTCCTCTTTCCCCTTATGTGGAGTCTTTCCGATTTTCCCTTTCTCAAGCTATCTCTTCTTATTTCATCTATCTTCCTTCACACACTCCATTTTTTCTTTGGCTCACCTCTATTCTGATTCCCCGTAACTTTCATAACCAACGCTCGTAATATGACTCTCCTCTTCTCAAAACCATCCCAATCTATTTTCAGCTTTTCCGTCATTAGAGCTACTTTCGTGCTTCCTCCCTCTTACATACAATATTTTTATCTTATCTTAATTTATCTTATCTTCTTATTCCTCAATTCAATTAGGTCATATTATCCTCTGTTACACCTTTCATTCCCATGTCTTATCTTAAAACCTTCATCTGTCTTTTCTTCAGCCTCCCCCTATTTCTACGACCTCTAACCTCTTTTTGGTAAATGAACATCGTCACCTGCTTTACATGTGTATACAATATTTCAGCTCAGTTGGACATCGGAAAGAAAGTCATACTCTATCAGGCACCAAACACGCGAGCAGCACATTGCTGTCAACCACCCAACAGCAAGCTGTCGACGCAGCAACTGCAGCTTTATCATTTACTGTCAACACACGTCTATTGAAGAGGTAAATTTACATACATACATATATAACGTACATAGAAATAGAGCCCAGAACTATAAGACTTAAAAGTCTCATAAATTAAAAATAAATTATAGAATATACATCGCTTTTTAGCATAACATATTGACGGCCTCCGCGGTCCAGTGGTTAAGGCGTTTGCCTGTAGACCCGGGAGTCGTGGGTTCGATTCCCACCGGAAACATACTTTGTTTAGTTGTTTCCAGTTTGGTTAGGACATTGCAGGCTGGAATCACCTGATTGTCTGATAATAAAGATGATTCCGTGCTTCGAAAGGCACGTTAAGCCGGTGGCCCCAGCTGCCATCTGGTAGTCGTTAAAGGAACCACGTCAGAGGCCGAGAGGCGGTTCCGAAGAAGTCTGACACCAGGGTGTGCATGGTCGATTGACCGTGACATCGAAATGATGATGATATGAGCATAACATAAGCGTGCCGCATTGCGCAGGCAGATACAATATCCAAAAAGAGAGTATAATGTAATTGGGAAATATACAAAAAAAGGAAAAGCCAAAAACCATAAGCCCTAAAACATCAAGCGTAACCTTAGTATTTTAAAAAGAGAATTTTTTGCAGACTTCGTTTATTTTACCCTAAAGCCGAGTACTCACGCGACGCAAAAAACGTTAGTGGCACGAAGCCAACGAACCGAGACTATGATGTTTGGGAACGCAAGCATTTTCCATTTTTAGGGATCCCTACTACATATAAAACGGCAAAGAAATCAAATTATAAAAATATTGTTCCAATTTTTACACTTACCACCAAGAACTCTTTAAGCGATTACCTGTTACTTCTAGGAACCCTTTTGGAATGTTTTATGATGCAATAAATTATACAATTATTAATAAATCGTTTATCTTAAACTAAATCTTAAGGTGACAGCAATCATATATTTATGAAGCAAAGAAACAACCCTCCTAAATCATTCGTCTCGTAAAAGGAAATCCCTTATCCCATCTTAACTCTATTCTGTGCGTGTTTACAATATTAATGTAAAAAGTTATAGACATGTCAATATAACAAAGAAAACCGGTCAAGTGCGAGTCGGACTCGCGCACGAAGGGTTCCGTAGCGTTATCTATAAAAACGGCTCTAAAATCATGACTGTTGTATGGGACTGTTGTAAAGGGGGGCCCCTTTAATATTAATTTTATTTTTATTTAAATGTAAATATATAACTTAATATTCTATGAATATTTCAAGCGTCTACTGTTGCCGTTATCAATGTCGAGCAAAAACAAGCAAAATAATCACGTTTGTTGTATCTGGTTAAATATTTATTTTATTATATTTTTTAGTATTTGTTGTTATAGCGGCAACAGAAATACATCATCTGTGAAAATTTCAACTGTCTAACTATAACAGTTCATGAGATATAGCCTGGCGACAGACGAACAGACAGGCAGACAGACAGCGGAGCGATATAATAGCATCCCATTTTTACCCTTTGGGTACGGAACGCTAAAAAAAGTAAAGCTTAAACTTTTTAGCTAAAAGATAAAACGACATCAATATTCATCCTTCGACTGGAAAATTAAATGAAAGAAATGCTTAATATGACAAAAGCTAATGATCTTGAGAGGGGAAGTAATTTTGTAAAAGATTTTGAATAACAAAAAAACAAGTACAAATTTAAGATATTATACGGAATCCTCGATGGGTTTGACTCGCACTTGGCCGACTTGTCTATTTATTATTGGCACCCGATTGTCACCATTTCGTGTAGTCTGAAAAGAACGCGGGACGCTCTTTGGCGAGTTACAAATATTGCAAACGATTCTTGCATTGTCAGTATATATTTATACTAGCCTTCGTCCGTGGCTCCGCCTGCGTCAAAGTCGATCCCTCGGGAATAGTACTTTTTCCCGGAATAAAAATGGCCTTTGTCCTTCTCCCAACTCCAGAGAACTTGCATGCAAAATTTCATGATGATCGGTTCAGTAGTCACGGCGGGAAAGCGTAACAAACAAAAAAACAAACAAACTCACTTTCGCATTTATAATATTAGTAAGGATAAGGATAAGGAAAAGAAAAAAAATATATATATATATATGACGTTCAAAAAGAGATACATGTATCCAATTTTGAATAAAAATCTTTGACTTTTGACTTTTGTCTTTTGACTTTTTTGTAAGGATAAGGATGATTCACCCGATCGTAAGAATGGCGTATTTGTAAAACAAATTCACATTAGGTACATTATCAGTAGTGATGGACCGACAATAGCGAAATGCAAGTACCCCAACTAATATTATAAATGCAAAAGTGAGTTTGATTACTTTTCATGACGTAACTACTGAACCGATCATCATGAAATTTTTCTTTCAAGTTCTCTGGAGTACGGATGCCTTGCTAGAAGGTCATATCCTAAGTGCAAGTCACCCGGGATGTCTGGGCGGTCACCAGTAATCGGAGCTAATCCTCTCTCTACGCACAGTGTGATTTAAAATGAAATGAAATGCAACTAAATGAAACGAAATGAAATGATAAGTACTCTACCGACGACGGCGCCAGTTATAATGGTATGTTTATCGCGGGTTTATGGTGAAATGAGATAGATGCGTCACAATTCATAATCTTAAGGCCTATCGTGTCTCTCTATCGCTGGTTCCACGCTCTCGCTCGCACATGGAATGTGACATTTTTCATGCGTGCAGCCGGCGTTCATTGATTTATAAGACTACTAGCTTTCGCCCGCGGCTCCGCCCGCGTCAATGTCGATCCCTCGGGAATAGTACTTTTTCCCGGGATAAAAGGTAGCCTATGTCCTTCTCCGTACTCCAGAGAACTTGTATGCAAAATTTTATGATAATCGGTCCAGTAGTTACGGCGTGAAAGCGTAACAAACAAACAAACAAATAAACTCACTTTCGCATTTATAATATTAAAGTAAGGATAAGGATGAACGCCGGCTGCACGCATGAAAAATGTCACATTCCATGTGCGAGCGAGAGCTCGGAACTGATAGAGAGACACGATCGGCCTTAAGATTATGAATTGTGACGCATCTATCTCTCTTCCATATTATCATCCTTAAACTGACTTTACAGGCTAGCTGCCTGTATTTTTAATAAATAAAAATTTCACATTAGCATTCAACAGAAACGCTTTGCGTAACTTTCGAATCAGTCTCCCAGGGCTTCCATTTCGCAGAGTAAGACCGGGACATTTCTTCTGGTAATGGGTTTCGATCCCCAATTTTATTGAAAATTACTTTCATGCTTTATTACCCCCGCGGGACTTTAATAGGGCTTAAAGAGGTAATGGCTGAATCGTGGTATTTTTTATGAGGTACTTTGGGGAGTACATCAATTGAATATTGAATATATAAGTTCAAGTTGCATTGTTTCCCGGCAGTTTTCTGTAATTGCTGATATTTTTTATTACTTATTGTATAATATGTAAATATGGCTGCGAAACATGGTCTCACAGAATACCACAGACACAAAATAGAAAGGTGGAACGAAGTATGATAGGATCACGAAGGCAAGAATTAGCAATGTACAATTATGAGCAATTACCAAAATACCCGGTATCCTTGAAAAAATAGACCTCCAAAAATGGAGATGGATTGGCCATATGTTGAGATATAGACAGGAAAAATGGAGCCAAATAATAACAGACTGGTACCCAAGAGATGGAAAGAGACGTCGAGGACGACAACAAATGCGCTGGGGAGATGAGCTAAAACTTACTGCAGGCCCCAAATGGAGGAGAGTTACCAAAGAGAGGAAGCAATAGAAGTAACTGGAGGAGGCCTTTGCCAATAGGCTCACTGAGTTGAGAGGCATCCTATACCCAAACAAAACAGCCAACACAATCAGAAACATATAATTCTTTCTACAATGTAACGGGCTAAATAAATAAATAATGTATAGTCAGAAATATTGAGAGTTCCTTGTCTTATTTATAGAGAAGTCAATGGCTATTGTGTTTATTTCTACTAATAAACAATAAATAAATATATACGGACAAAGCACTCAGATTGTGCTAGCCCACAAGTTCGAGACTTGTGACTTGGTACTAACTTAACGATGCTATTTATAACAAATACACATATAGATAAACGTCCAAGACCAATCATTTTGAAACTTTTTATTTTCAAATTTGAACTGACCGGGTGTCGAAACCGGAAGCTGTCATATCATGATTGCCTGACATGATGACCACTAAGCCACAAGGGACTAGCTTTTAAATAAAAGAGACAAAATAATATTTCATATAAAAAAAAGACTTTGTATATGCTCCGTGGTTACCACCGTATAAAAGTTACTAAATGTTCAAGTTTTTACTTCTGATGGCACTTCCAGAATGCTTTTTCGTGCTTCGGAAGGCACGCTAAGCCGTTGGTCCCGGCTGTTATCATTGATGGCAGTCGTGAAGCTATGCTACACATACAATAACAACCACTCTTTTGAGCTTTGAGTAGAAAACTCTTCGATGCTGGTCTGGGAGTAAAGAAAAGACGTAGAATGTGCTAGCTGCTTCTCTTCCCGCGCAGATGATAAAAGCCGATCGAGGGATTGGGCTAAAATCTGCGAAATAATGTCAATAGGCGATGCGGCTATCAAACCATTACTTTTTTGATTCCATTTTACATCTACACGCTCCAACATGCTAAATGTGGCCATAAGGTCTTATAGACCTAGGCTCTGTCTACCCCGGAAGGGAAAAGACCTGATACTATGTATGTATGTAATAGAAAATCACTTACCGATCAACGCGGTATTATTTTTATTTCCTTATACTATAGGGTGTTTTTTCCCTTGCGGTATAGACAAAGCCCTGCTGGAGTTAAGGTCTTAATCATCATCATCATTTCGAGTAGGTGTCACGGTCAATCGACCATGCACACCCTGGTGTCAGAGTTCTTCGGAACCGCCTCTCGGCCTCTGACGTGGTTCCTTTAACGACTACCAGATGGCAGCCGGGACCACCGGCTTAACGTGCCTTCCGAAGCACGGAATCATCTTTATTATCAGACAATCAGGTGATTCAAGCCTGCAATGTCCTAACCAAACTGGAAACAAATAAACAAAGTATGCTTCCGGTGGGAATCGAACCCACGACCCCCGGGTCAACAGGCAAACGCCTTAACCACTGGACCACGGAGGCTGTTAATAGCCACATTTAGCATGTTGGTGGGTGTTAAGTATAAAATGGAATCAAAATCCTGATGAATCACTCTTAATCAAATTTCTTTTATATTCCTAATATTTCTTCTTTTTCTTTTCGAGTCGAAATGGCTCCAATTGATCACACTTTCTTCGACCAGTATTTGGCGACGCTAATCGCTTTATCATTAGCCTCATCAAGGTCCTATATCGTGCAACCAGTGGGGCGTGATGGGATAGGTGGGGAGCCCGATGGCCCAGTGGTCGTGAGCATTGAAATCACTTACACATGTTAAGCAACTCTGGGTGCAGTCCCTATTGTGATGGGTGACCGCAAGTGGCATAAAAATATCTCGAGCTCCTCCGTGCTTCGGAAGGCACGTTAAGCCGTTGGTTTCGGCAGTCATCTTTGATGGCAGTCGTTAAGCTATGTCAGATGCCTTGAAAAATCTGACACCAGTGTCGGCCACTTACATACACGAAAAACAAGTGGGGCAGTTAGGGCATGACAGATGGTGAGACGCGGACTGATTGGCAACGCAGTAACACAACATTAAAAAACATTTCACTTAGACATTGTCTCTAATTGAACTCTAAGCTACATGGCACCATATTCCTATGACGAATTCCGCGAGAAAGGATAAATTTGTGTATTAAAATGTTATTAAATTCTAATTAATTATTTTACATATTTTTTAATGAAAGAATGTCTTTATTATAATGTAATGAATGTGTGAAATTGACATGTAACGAATGTTATGAATATAATCAATACACATAAATATCTTGACGCTTGATTTCGTATAGATTTTCGTTCTCGGATCTCATTACAAACTGAATTATAATCGTTGGACTGTTTATTGGTTCTTGAGATCCATATTGATCCTAGTAACCTGGAGTACAGGTTTCTAAAGGAACCTATTTCAGGAACTTAGTCTCCCAATAAGGGTGAACATGTCTAAATACCAAAATGTACTAAGGCGCTGTGAATCAGAAAAATACCGTAAAACGTCTATTTTTTCGTCGCGCATTTAGCCTTATTTTTCAAAGAATACTAGCATGAAAAAAATATGAAGTACAGTTCAAAAATCATAATAAATGGTTACATCAAAATATTTTCAAAAAAGGATTTAAAACCTAGCAAAATAAAATAGCAAAAAGGCTATAGCTAGAAAATGTTTCGTCGCGAATTACTTGATATTTTTAGCGACAACTACCAATTTTTATACGTCTATTAAAAGTATAACTGAATGAGCAAGATGGATACCTACAAAAAATACAATATTTGGTTATAATTATTGCATTATTAAATATAAAAATGAAAATTAACACGGAAATGGCAGACACGGGTTTGAAATGAGACTATGGCCAGGCTAACCGGTATCGCCACTTTCAACCGCCACAAACGGTTAAGGGATACAGCGCCTTAAAACTTATAATTTAGAATCTTACCTAGCTATAAGACTCATCTTTGTTAATGAGAAAATAAAGATTTAATATTATTATATTATTATGACTATTTATATGAAAACCTAAAAAAATCAACGATTTCAATGTCAACCCGGTTTTTGTTAGGTTATATCACTATATATCGCTATGTCTACAAACATATTTATAGTAATTCTCGTCAGATAAAAATCGCGAGGGGTCCAAAGTCCAAATTCTGGTCACGTCACATGAACAAGAAATAAGAGGGCGATCTCATAATTATTCGGGGTGGCGTGCTCTGTTCAATAAAACCGATGAACAAAGGAACTTAGGATTTGGGAGGATCGCAGTTTAGTTCAGGTATTCTTTATCTGAGTCTGAGTAGCTCTGTAGAAATTTAGGTCAAAGAATCTCATTTGAACTATGTGCTCTGTTTTTAAAATAGAAATATATCTAATACACTAACCGCGCACATTGGAGAACATCCTTACTAATCCTTACTATATAATCTATAGTAATATTATTATTATAAGTGACGCTTGATTTCTTTATTATTATAAGTGATTATAAATAATGCGAAAGTAACTCTGTCTGTCTGTCCGTCTGTCTGTCTTTTTCACGCTTCAACCATTGAACCAATTGAACCAGTAGGTTGAGAGCCGGGGAAGGACATAGGGTAACGTTCATTCCGGGTAATTCTACTGTTCCTGAGGGATCGACATTAACGCGGGCGGAGCCGTGGGCAACAGCTAGTATTAAGTGAGTAAGGAAAGTGAGTTTAGTGAGTTTGTTTGTTATGCTTTCACGCCGTAACTACTGAACCGATCATCATGAAATTTTGCATAGCTGTCGAAAAAGCCGACGACAGCTGTCGACACCTTGCAGTTGACCGGTCGACAGCAAAGGACTGCTATCGGCACTTTTCGACAGCAGCATTATTGTAGATATTGGTGGGCGTCGGTTGACGTGTCGAATTCTGCTGCCAACCAGTGTCGAGAGCTGCAGCTTGCTCTGTCTACAGCTGCAGTTAACCTTTTCGACAGTTGCAGTTATATCTGTCGACTGCTTGCAGTTGACTGTTGACAGCCAAGTGCTGTTCGTGTGTTTGGTGCCTAATTTACAAAGATGGGCCTCGTCCGAGCAGTTACCTTTGTGCCGTGATGCAGTCTACTCGTCAGGGCAAAAATTGTGTTGTAAACACAGTTTGTTGTATTTTGCAACAGCAAAGAACAACAAATTAATAAGCATCATCTTCCAAAATCATTACGTGATTTTTTTAAATTACTATTACAGCATTTAATTTGTCGTGGCCGAGTCGAGACGGGACCGAACTATTTCCGTGGTGCTCGGTATAGCGTGAGTATTGTACATACAAAATAATATGAATATTGGTCGACCGTGCTATGACCGACGCTCGGCTCGTCATCTATACATATAATAAAACAGTAAAAATATTTTGTCTGTACATTTAGAATTTTTGACTGAAATGGATAGAGGGACACTTAAACAGAATAATAGAAAGCAAAAAATTTTTTTTGGAATTTCTTGTCTGTCTGTCTGTCTGTCTGTATGTATGATCACGATTATCTCCGAAAATACTGAACCGATTTACTTCAAACTTTCACCAATTGCTTTGTTTTAACTCAGCAAAACATCTAACGTTTGTTTCATCAAAATCGGTTTATTAAAAAAAAGTTATCGTCATTTGAATGAACTCAATATACACGGTGAATTTTTTATCGTTTTAGACTCATAAAGGGGTGACTCAGACCATCAAAATGAACAACTTTTCCGATGGGAACAATGCTGGGAACTCAAAAAAAAATTCGACATTCCCTCCCATACAAACTGGCCGGGCGGCGGGACTCTTTTGTATGGAAATGACGAATTTTTTTTTTGAGTTCCCAACATTGGTCCTATAGAAAAAGTTGTTCATATTGATGACCTGAGTCACCCCTACGATCAAAATTTCACCGTGTATAGCACTTAAATAGTAAGTGATTAAATAATAAGTGACATAAGAAAATTTAAATACAAAGTCAATTCATCATCAGCATGCATTATACGTGGAGAGTGTAGGCCAAGTCCTCTGGCTGCTCTGGCCAAGTATGGCCTTGTAGTACAGAGAGGGTCGTGGTCCTATAGTGGAGACTAAAAAGGACCTGATGATGATGATGATGCATTATACCTATCCATACTAATATTTTAAATGCGAAAGTAACTCAGTCTGTCTGTCTGTCTTCTTTTCACGCTTCAACCATTGAACCCATTTGGATGAAGTTTGAGACCCGGGGAAGGACATAGAGTACCTTTTGTTCCGGGAAATTCTACTGTTCCTGAGGGATGGACACTAACGGCGGCGGCGTAGCCGCGGGCAAACGGCAAACAAACCAAAACTGCTGCGCCTAGAAACTTGAAATTTGGTACAGGGTTTTGTTAATGATGTGAGTGAGCGCTAAGAAAGTATTTTTAAGAAATTTAACTTCTAAAGGGGTAAAATTTATATGGAATTTTCTCATTTCTGGACTTAGAAGTATGAAAGTAGGTATATAAGTCCTCGATTAAAATTATAAAAAGATGTGTGTAGGTAGATGAAATTTGTAAAATTCCCCCCTTAAGGGATAAAATGGGGGTGGGTGGGTGGTATAAACTTTGTATGGAAATTTTCTCATTTCTGGACTTAGACGTGTGAAAATAAGTATATAAGTTCTAGGTTGCAATTAAAAATATCTGTGTAGGTAAAATGGACGATATTTTCCCCTGAAGGGGTAAAATAGCGGGGTAAAGATAGTATAGGAATTTACTCATTACTAGACTTAGAAGTATGAAAATAGGTAAATAAATTCACGATATCAATTGAAAAAGATATATGTAGGTCAACTGGAAAAAAATCCCCCAGAAGGGGGGTAAAGTTTGTTTGGAAATTGGAATTTTTCTAATTTCTGGACTATGAGGTATGAAAATAAATAGGTATGTAAGTTCTCGATTACAATTAAAGATATATGTGGGTGAAATGGACAAAATTCACTCCTAAAGGGGTAAAATGGGAGGGTAAAGGTTTTATAGAAATATTCTCATTTCCGGACTTAGAAGTATAAATAATATCCATACTTCCATACTAATACTAATACTAATATTATAAATGCGAAAGCCGTTTTTTTACGCTTCAACCATTGAACTGATTTGGATGAAATTTGGTATGGAGGTGTGAGGCCCGGGGAAGGACATAGAGTATGTTTGATTCCGGGAAATTCTACTGTTCCCGAGGTATCGACACTAACGCGGGCGGAGCCGCGGGCAACAGCTAGTCCTATATACGTGTAATATAAATGCCAAAGTAAGTTTCTATAGACAATGAGACACATTTTGTGTATCTGTGACTCGTTAGCTGGTAAGCGTTTGGACCTCTTAGGATCACCTTATCCTGAGCTAGAGGACTACAGACACTACGCACTGGGCGATGTTCTGAAGCTCATGCAATCCTTCTTCAGAATAAACCGTGCGGGTGAGTAAGGCATGGGGTAAGTACAAAATAACCCAAAGGTTAGACGTGCTACCGACTCTGAGTCGGCCCCATCGAAGATAAGATAAGATAAGTTTCTATATATTTTTTAGGTGCTTTGTTATTACATCTTTTTTATTGTTCCGATATTACGAATTGATAATTACGTATTCACGCCCTTACTTTAGGAGTAACAGATCACCATGAAATTTTACATAAACGTGCTCAGATGCATGAAAAAGGATATAGGCTTTCTTTTACCCAGAAAAAAATCCCGGGGGATTTATATCAACGCAAGCAAAGCTAGTATACCAATAAACTATAATTTCAGTAACATTACTCAACAGATCATGGATTATCGTTTAAATAAACAATTCTCCCATAATAGTCCAATTTCGTTCAATTTTCACAATATATCCGCCAGTATTGCCTTTTATTAAAGTGGTAACTGGTAACATAGAAATAAATGTACGCTGTGCTGAGAGGTTTGGACTGTTTCGTGCATTCCTTTTACTCTGTGATATCAACAGCCGCAAAAAGTACACTACTGATCAAAAAACTTTTCCAAACATGAAGTATGTTTGGAAAAGTTTTTTGATCAGTAGTGTTCCATTGAAGGATGTAGCCATACTCCATGCATGGCAGGGATGTTGGCGAGCGCAGTTTGTTTGGCTTCTTGTGCTTCCGATGCGGCTGCCCATCACATTAAAGCTAGGAAAGGATAGGATTTTTTTGGATTTAGAAAGGGATTGAAGGTATTGGGATACTACTCACTCTGATGAACGGGGGAAAAGCAAGTAGCAGCTCGGGAGGCCGGGCGCGCGTACCCGATGACACACCTGCAACCACCGGACTAGCAGTTGATCATGACACCTCTGACCATATTCTGCAATAGGGGTCGGAATATATTTTTTTATAAAAAATATTAATTACATAGTAATTTGCCATAGTTACTCTAATTTTGCTTGTAAAATACAAACTGTCTAGTCAGTTATCTTTTTTAACCGACTAAAACACATATATCGCAGGCCAAATGATTTCTGGGCAAAGGTCACCTCCGGCTGGATCCCTACCAATACTCGAAGACTCGGTAGACCAAAACAGCGATGGCGCGATGATCGATAAATTTAAGAATGATTGGAAGGAAATAACGCAGGACCGGACTGAATGGAAGAAGTGGAGGGAGGCCTTTGCCCAGCAGTGGGACACATGATGGCTAAAATAAATAAATAAAAAAAGAAGAAGGTTATCAATTCGGTTGTATTTTTTTTAAAACGTTCGTCACCTCGAATCTTTGTCATTTAAGAACAGATTTTATAAAATATTTGTTTGTTTGAAAGGGTTTGCTTTCAAATTGGTCTCATTTACATTTCATCGGTTCAGTAGTTTGATTGAAGTAACTTTTGTTATATAAAAGACTAGCTTTCGCCCGCGGCTCCGTCCGCGTCAATATCGATCCCTCGGGAACTTTTTCCCGGGAACATAGGGTACACCCTATGTTCTTCTCCGTACCCCAGATAACGTGTATGCAAAATTTCATGATGATCGGTTCAGTAGTTACAACGTGAAAGCGTAACAAACAAACAAACAAACAAATAAACAAACAAACTCACTTTCACATTTATAATATTAGTTAGGATTATAGAGCTTCTATGAGAGTCCAAAGTGAAAATACAAAATGAGCATTTGCACGGTTGGCTAAAGCTAAATTGATCAAAAATATTCAACTTCGATCATTTCAAAAGTTGTCTTTATATGAACAAAATATTTTACAAGAAAGTATTCGAGCGAGCGGCGGGAATAACTTTCGACTGGCAGAGCGTCCAATCGATAGGATTATACATCGTGTAAATATAATCGATAACATGAACAACTTTTCCTATAGGACATGGGACCTTTCAATACAAAAGTGTTCAACCAACCGGGTTTGTATAAGAATGTCTTTTCTTTTTTTTAATTTCGTGCATTGGTCCAATAGGCAACATTGTTCAGATAAAACAGTGTTTTACACGCTATTAAACTTAATTTGCCTCGCCAGACGAAAATACAATAATCATCTAGTTAGTCCATTTCAACCACGAGTTCATAAAATAAATAAACATATTGTTAACAATATCAAAACGACTTAACTTCATAATTTTCCGCATAGAAATATTCGACGCCCGAAAGGGCTATACCCTTTTATTGAAATCATCGACCCCCTATAGTAGGGAGGCGTGTGGTTTTATGGTTTTTATATGGCGTGTGGCTTGTGATCACAGCGGTAATTTAAAGTAGGGAAATACTCTACTGCAGACCCTACCTAATGCTATTTCAGGTATTTTTCGATGAAATGGTAATTTGAAATCGTATTTATGAATAAAAACGAGTCACTCGTGCTACGTCATATTTCGTCGTAATTGCTCACTATGATGTGGGACTCGTCAGGAGCCCATTCTCAAGGCGAATTCGGGACGCGCGGCGGAGGGTCCCGACACTATAGCTAGCAAACCCGATATAATAGTACGCGAGTGTCCCGTTTTTATTCATAATGTCTGTTGTATCACGTTTGTATTGTTCCTGTGTTATGTGGCCTCTTCCAAAGTTACTTCATTCATGGGAAGACACAGCCATCCATACTTACAACAAACTGTGTTTACAACACAATTTTTGCCCGGACGAATAGACTGCATCACGGCACAACGGTAACTGCTCGGACTGTTATGTTGTCTTGGTCAAATAAATAAAACATTAGATATCAGCCATGTAGTTTATTCCGTCCTCCAGTATCAAGAGAGAGGGAAGATACATCAAAGTGACATATATATGACATTGACACACAGACATCATAGATTATACAACATCTCCCCTCTTAGACAATTATATATCAAACTTATACATTATACCTTGGTACATATGAATATAGCTCCAGTCCTTATTTTAACAAAATGAAATAAAGACTATTACATACTCTAAACATTTATCAGTACAAGCCTTATTCAACCTAACAAAACAATACAATCCAATAGTTAACAACACCCTTTCTCATAGATATTCAAACCCATATACCTACCATTTAACTATAATTACTTCCCAACTATAATAACTAAAATAAAATGTATCTTTTATTATCA
The DNA here is from genome assembly GCA_947532085.1 of Elegia similella. NCBI lineage: Eukaryota > Metazoa > Arthropoda > Insecta > Lepidoptera > Pyralidae > Elegia > Elegia similella. Next base: position 4,842,792 of record OX383939.1, read on the forward strand.
CTATACTTATTAGTCTTTAACAGATTTTTAAACTACATGCACTAAGTTACAACATAATCCTTCATATAATTTGGAGGTCTGACTATCCTCCCACTTCTAGTTTTCATAGGAGATTTTACAAATATGTTTGAGCTTACATTAGGAACTGGATTAGTTATCTCTGATTCAGGGGAAGTATTTTCGCACTGACTATCATCTATACTATCTTCTTCTATTATATCATATCTCCCACCAGGGATCAAATCCTTTCTATTTCGTTGTATTACATTTCCACGTTCTGTCTTAATCCTAAATGATCTTGGACCAAATCCCTGTCCTACAATTATCCCACTCTTATGAGGACCTGCACAATTCTCTTCTTTGATTTTCACTATTAGATAAATTATACTTATGCTAGGTAAATTATACTTATTCCTATCATAATACTGTTTCTGTTTCAGCTGTCTCTTTTTTAACTCATTTTTATATGTATGTTTATAACTTTTATCAAATTTAATATGTAACTTTGGTACTGTACTATTAACCTTTCTATTAAATAATAATTCCGCTGGAGTTAAACCCTTTTCTGAAACTGGTGTATTTCTATATATTAACAATCCTTCATATATATCCTTATTTTCCTGTATTAATTTCTTAAACATTTTCTTTACCGTTTGAATATGTCGTTCTGCTAGACTGTTACTTTGATGGTATTTTGGAGATGACAACTTATGGCAAAAATACCAACTCTGAGCAAACTTTTTAAATTCAACACTGGTAAATTGTGTACCTGGGTCGGAATACAATATTTCTGGCACACCATGCCTTGCAAAAATTTCCTTTAAAGCGTTGATTGTACTACAAGCTGTTAAATCGTTAAGTTTGTAAACTTCTACATATTTACTAAAAGAATCTACTACCAATAGGTATGGAATACCTTTTAAAAAAAAAATGTCAGTGGCTAAAACTTGCCATGGTTTCCCAGGTATGTCTTTACAAAACATTGGCTCACTCCTATTAGCATGTTGAAATTTCTTACATGTGTCACAACTCAAAATCAAATCTTCTAACTCCTTATTCATTGTTGGCCAATACATAGTACTTCTAGCTAATGATTTACACTTTACAATACCTAAATGTGTACTATGTATTCTGTTTAACATCTCTTGTCTATAATACTTCTAAATTACAATTTGACAACCCTTTAAAAGTAAACCTTGATATTCACTTAACTCATCTCTGTATGAAAAATATGCTTTGGCTAAAGAATCTATGTTGCATTTGTTGTTTGGCCAACCTTCTTTTACATATTTAAGAACACACTGTAACTCTGCATCTTTTAAGGTTTCTGCTATCATCAACTTTAATTTCTGATCCGTTATCTTAATTTGAGAAAATACCACTGCAACATAAGCTTCAATTTGTTTATCACTTGTCTGAATGCTAGGTAAATAAGATCTACTTAAATGGTCTGCTATAACTAATTCTTTGCCAGGTTTGTATACAATATTACATTTATGCTTATGTAAATCTAACCTCATTCTTTGCAACCTGGGTGGACATTTGTTCATGGGTTTGGCAAATATTGATACCAGTGGTTTGTGATCTGTTTCCACAATAAACTCTTGACCATACAAATACTGATAAAACTTTTTACAACAAAATACAATCGCTAGGCATTCTTTTTCAATTTGACTGTACATTTGTTCTGTAGAACTTAATGACCTGGAACCATAAGCTATTGGTTTATTATCTTGCAGTAAAACTGCACCTAATCGATCTTTGCTTGCATCTACTGACAGCACCAACGTTTTATTGATATCAAAATAGGATAATACAGGCGGTTCACACAATATTTTCTTCAAATTATTATAAGCAGAGTCCATTGTACTATTCCATACAAAAGAAACATCCTTTTTTAACAACTGTCTTAAAGGTGAAGTTATTTCTGAATAATTCTTTATAAATCTGGCAACATAGTTAGTCATACCTAAAAATCTCAATAATTCAGTCTTATTTGTTGGTTGTTTTAATTTCGATATTGTTTCTATACGGTCTGGATCTAGTTTCACACCCTCACTGCTTAAAATATGGCCTAAGTACTTCACTTCTTGTACACACAATTGACACTTTTCCTTCTTAAATTTAACATTATATTTTCTTGCTTTATTCATAACTTCTTTAAGTATCAAATCATGTTTTTCCTCTGTATCAGCATGAATCAATAAATCATCGATGAATATTTCTACTCCAGGTATGTCTCCAAAGATTTTATTAAACAATCTATGAAAAATTTCAGGGCTAGAGTTTAAACCATACGGAAGACGATTAAAAAAATACCTACCAAAAGGCGTATTGAAAGTTGTAAGCTCTCTACTATCCTCCGATAAAGATACCTGCCAAAATGCTCGACTTGCGTCCATAGTGCTAAAATATTTAGAACCACTTAATTTACTTGTAATTTCCTCTAGTGTAGGTAACAAATATTGTTCTCTTAAAATCTGTTCATTTAAATGTTGAGGATCTAAACACACCCTAATAGAACCATCAGGCTTACCTACAATTACCAATGAGTTAACATACTCTGTGGCCCTCTCAACCTTAGATATAATACCATTTGTTTCCATAAACTCTAATTCTTTCTTTAACTTAGGTATCATCTTAAAAGGCACATGTCTGCTTGGCTCAATTTTCCCTATAGCATTTGGTTTCAATCTTATAGTATACTCATAATCTTTTACTTTTCCTATACCTGTGAATAAATCTTTATTGTCAGACAAAATATTCTTCATCGTTATACTATCAATGTTTTGTTGCAATAAATTTAAATCTACAATACTAGGTAACCCTATAATTGGTTCCGAGTCATTTTTACAAACTTGAAACTCCAATTTTCTAATTCTCCCTCTGATCTCACAGTCTACATCAATTTTGCCAACAGTACTCAGGCGTGCTCCATCATAGTTTAAAAGTTTTAAATTAGAAGGTTGAATATTTGTGATATTTAACATTTTACAATATTTCTTTGATATAACGTTACACTGAGCACCAGTATCTAACTTAAAATATAAACTCTCATTATTACAATTTAGAAATGATACCTTTATGGTCCATGACTTCCTGCTGACTGCACACACACGAAACCGTACCTAGCAATGACTCTTCTTCTTCATTTTCACTCTCCACTTCTACATTTCTCACTTGATTGCCTGCAAACTTTCCGTAACCCCGACTCCTGCATTTCCTAGCAAAATGACCTATCTTCTGACATTTCATACACTTCTTGCCTTCCGCTGGACATTTTCTCTCTGCATGGCTGAATCCACATCTGAAACACTCTGTCTTTCTGCTTTCTTGCTCTCTTCTACCTCCATACTCTTTAATTCTGCTTACTTCTGCTGACTGGCTCACTTCTGTATCTGTAAATTTTCTTGCCTGCTCAGCTGCTATTTCTGCTGTTCTACATATCAATATGCATCTTTCCATTGTGAGGTCTCTCTCACGCAACAGACGATCTCTTACTCGGTTGTCTTGAATTCCTGCAACTATTCTGTCCCTTATCATACGGTTTTTCATATCTCCAAAGTTGCAGTCAGCGGCTAATTTCTTCAACTCCGTGCAGTAGGCATCAAAAGTCTCACCCTGTGCTTGCCCTCTTGTAAAGAAAATATGAGAAGATACACATTCGTTTTTAATAGGAATGAAGTATTCATCGAATGCCTTCAGCACGTCGTCGTATTTGGGATTTTCAGCTACGCCCAGCGTTGCGTATATTTCTACACACTGCTCACCCATGCAATGTAGCAGCACCGCAATTTGCACCGACTCGTCATTTTTGTGAACGCCAGCTGCTTTGCGATAAAATCCAAATAGTTGAATCCATCTTTTATATGCTTCTGCAGTCAGGATACTCAATGGTGCTGGGGGTTTTAATCCGACCACGCCACCGAGTCCGCCGGCATCAGTTGACATCTTCAGTGATTACTTTATTAATCACTATTGTAGTCGTTGTTTCGATTCTTTTAATTGTCCACTAGATTTCAATCTTCTTATTTTGTTTCCGCAGCGCCATGTTATGTTGTCTTGGTCAAATAAATAAAACATTAGATATCAGCCATGTAGTTTATTCCGTCCTCCAGTATCAAGAGAGAGGGAAGATACATCAAAGTGACATATATATGACATTGACACACAGCCATCATAGATTATACAACACGGACGAGGCCCATCTTTGTAAATAAGGAACCAAACACACGAACAGCACCGGTTGACAGCAAAGGACTGCTATCGGCACTGTTCGACAGCAGCATTATTGTAGATATTGGTGGGCGTTGGTTGACGTGTCGAATTCTGCGGCCGAACAGTGTCGAGAGCTGCAGCTTGCTCTGTCTACAGCTGCAGTTAACCTTTTCGACAGTTGCAGTTATATCTGTCGACTGCTTGCAGTTGACTGGTCGACAACAAAGTGCTGCTGTCGGCACTGTCCTGTAGCAGCATTTTTGCAGTCATTGGTGGGCTGCGTCGGTCAACGTGTCGAATTCTGCTGCCGAACAGTGTCCACAGTTGCAGCTTGCTCTGTCGACAGCTGCAGTTGGCTTTTTCGCCAGCTGCAGTTATATCTGTCGACTGCTTGCAGTTGATTGGTCGACAGCAAAGGGCTGCTTGTCTGTTTGGCGCCTTACAGGGAACGAACCAGCTCGGTGGCCGTACTACGGCCGACACTCGGTTCGGAATCACCACTACCATTTGTATATTTGTATTTGATAACAACATAAAGGACTCATCCTTTATGTTGTTATCAAATACAAATATACAAATACAAATTATTTATTTTGTAGATATGAGTTTCACACATTTTACCAGACACTCGCATGCAACATTAAATTACAGATTTTACCACGTCTAATAAATAAATATTTGATGTCACAAAATGGTCCCAAAAATCATCATACTATATTATTTAAGATATTCATCAATCGAGTAGAAACAGTTTTGGATTAACCATCTTTTTAAGTGTTTTTGGCTAACTCCGGTTCCGTCCATTCCGGACTTTACTTTTTTCTTACCCAAAACCAGTAACCTTTAAGAAAAATCGATTTTCAATCCGAATTAAGAACCAAAACCGGTTAAGAAAATAAACCGGTTTCCAAGACCTCATGTGAAGGCACCATTACGTAATTGTTTTCCGCTGTCCATGACATGTCACGTCAAATTGTTTTCATGATTACCGATAAGCAAACATTATTTACTTATTTATTCACATTAGGAATTATCGATCGCAGATAATGCCAGAGTTATTTCAGGTGTAAAGTACGTACTAACGATTTGATGAGAAGTTCGTGAAAGCTTTTACCTGTAAACAAACAAAACAAACTTGTTAATGTCCATTATAAAGGTCAAAATGCTTCTGAGATACTATCCTTAGTGTGCAATTAAGGGTTTCTCGTACCTCCATAAAAATATTGTATGGAGTCGACTTATTGATTTCTCACTAACACATCAACTCAGCATCTAATACTTTATAGATGTTAAATTAAAACGTAAATATCGAAAGCCAAATATAACGTTACTTGATTGAAACAGACAGACAAAATTCGTAATATACTAAGAAAAAGTCACGTAATAAAAAAAGGAAAGCAACGCTTTAACTATAATTTTTGTTATTAATCCAGGATATCGTAATTTTGTAAAAAAAAAAAAATGGTTGCGCTCCGGTATGGCTGGTAGAAGTAAAAACTCGCGTTTGCGGCTGTCTCAGGTCACGTGTCCTGATGCGAGTTTAACATTGTTTATACATCCCGTAAAGTGTACAACGCCGGAAAAAAGTTTTCACTTCAAAAATTCGGTATCCTCTATGCACTAGATCGACTCGCACTTGGCCAGTTCTATTACTTTTGAAAATCTTATTCTGACTGATGATCCTCGTACATCCAATACTACGAATCTTGAAAGTCGAAGGTTGGAAGATAGGTTTATCCCTTTCTTATCTAAACATTTCTCGGATGTGTCCTCAACGATAGTGCTTTAGAGCTCGCGTTCCACTGGAACATAGCTTAATATTATAATGTTAGCACCTCTTGAAGATTTAGAAATTGGGATGTGGACGTGTATCTGTGTTTAATTAACATTAAAAAATAAAAGATTAGGTTGAATTGATAACTTCCTCTGTGAGTATTGATAACTTCCTCTGTGAGTACTAAAATACCGTAACATGTTTTCATATACCATAAAAGCGAATTAAATGTACCAAAATCTCAGTAAAAAAATTCACAAACGCAGTTTGGAGTAACTTGGGGTAACATTCTCCCCGCTGGCCGGTGTCCCTCCCCAAGTGCCAACTGATTCAGGAGTAGAATAAAAAAAATATGGGTGGCACTTGTTGGCTCATGTGAGCCTAATCATAAATAAAATAACTTCCCATGTCGTAAAAGTCGGTCGAGGGGATAAACGAAAATATGGGGAATCAAATTTGACTAGCTCCGTGGCGCAGCGGTCAACACGCCTGCCTGCGACACGGAGTGACCGGGTTCGATCCCCGGCCAGGTCAAGATGGAAAATGATCTGTTTCAGATTGGCCTGGGTCTTGGATGTGTATCTATATATGTATTTGTTATAAAATATAGTATCGTTGAGTTAGTATCCCATAACACAAGTCTCGAACTTACTTTGGGGCTAGCTCAATCTGTGTGATTTGTCCGTATATATTTATATTTATTAAATCAATAGGCGATGCGGCTAGCAATCCCTGTCTACCCCGCAAGGACAAAAGACGTTATAGTATGAATGTATATATAAAATAACTCCCAGGCCAAATTGTACATGTGAACAAACTAGTGGGCAAAATAAATAAGTACTGTACAGTATTTTCTGACACTATAAAAGCGAATTAAAAGTAGAGCTCTTAGTAAACAAAAGTGACAAGCGCAGAGGGGGGTAACTTGCGGGAACAATCTCCCCGCTGGCCGGTAAGTGCGGATTTCCGTGCTCCGGGTTGCGGCGTAATGAAATGTGACGTCACGTGTCGCTATTGTGCTGATTTTGTGCTTATAAAAAGAATTGTCGGCTTTTACACTATCTCCCTGTTAATATTTATTGAAAACAATGTTTAGTAAGAATGTAACTCACGTAATTGAAGGTTAGAAGACCAAAAGTCAGCCCAATCATGGCTCAGTCACACGGCAAGTTTTAATATACATACACAAACGTCTTTTCCGCGGATTGTGACTGTGCTGTCTGTCATCCCGAAGGTTCCGGAATTGATACTCGATCAGTTCAAGATAAAAATTAACGTCTTGGATGTTTTTGATTCTTCTGCATTTGTTATAAAATATAGTATCGTTGGGTTAATATAACACGAGTCTCGAACTTACTTTGGGGCTAGCTCAATCTGTGTTATTTGGCCCGATATACGTATTTATATTTGTTATAATGATTTATGTGTGTTTAATGTTTCTACTGACAAGCTTTAATTCAGCTTCATCTGCTCCTGTTTCTATTTATAGGTATGTAATCAGGCCAGGTTAAGATGGAGAACTATCTTTTTTAGATTGCCCGGGGTCTTGGATGATTATCTATTATAAAATATAGTATCGCTGAGTTAGTATCCTACGACACAAGTTTACTGTGGGTCTAGCTCAATTTGTGCAATATGTCCCTATATTTTTATTTATATATATAAACTAAGGACATATTTAGGAGAACAGGGAGGTACTACATTTCATTAGAAATTACCTATCAATCGAATCCGCAGGCACAAGCTACTGATTGATAGATTATTTTTCTGCATGTTAACTTCAAAATAAAAACACATTTATAGCACAAAACTCACAACACTGTTCTTATTGAAACATACTTGTAAACCAAAGGTGTAAGCAATTTCGCCTCACTCTTTTCAGGTGGTTTAGCTCCCTACACAATTTTTAACTTTACATCACTACGAATAGGGTTGAATTTCATTTAAACTTCTTTAATCAGAGGGTTAGATCGGCCGGATACCCGACGATTTGGCATTCCGGTGTCGGCGAGTTTTTCATACATAATACCGGAATCAAAATATGACATTGGGTCGCAAACGATTGGTTTCAATTTGAAATGTATTTCGTTTATTGATGTGTAAAATATTTTTGCTTTGATGTGTATTGGTTTTTGCGTGATGACATATTTGTGTTGATTTATATGAAGATCCTTGTGACTTAGTAGACATGCAAGGCTGTCATCCCGAAGGTTCCGCGTTCAAAATTCAAGTTCAAAAATAAATCTTGGATGTTTTTTGATTCTAAGTCTGGATTTGTTATAAAGTATCGTTGGATTAGTATCCCTTATCACGAATCTCGAACTTACCTTGGGGCTAGCTCAATCTGTGTTATTTGTCCCTATATATGTAACATTTGTTATAATGATATATATATATATGTGTTTCGTAAAAGGTAGCCTATGTCCTTCTCCGTACTCCGTAGGACTTGTATGCAAAATTTCATGATGATCGGTTCAGTAGTTACGACGTAAAAGCAAACAAACAAATAAAAAAACTCACTTTCGCATTTATAATATTAAGAGCCCGACATATGCCAGGCGGCGTGGCGATGCAAACGCGGATGGTCTAAACGCGTTGGCTACTTAGGATATTTTCGTTTTTTAGGAATATTCAAGGGTTATTCGGAAAAGAAAAACATATGATGGCTGCCTTATCTGTAATGCAATAATAATCAAAAGTTTCAAGGTTAATTTTAATGTATTTGGTGAATAATGCTATATTAATGCTATATACCGAGTAAATTAGACGTGATTTGGAGGCAACTTTGCAATTTTTTTCTATCGAGAAAATTTAACGCAATCGTGTTTTTGAGGTCATATAGTTACCAGAGTTAGTCCTGAATTTTGCTGCATTTTTATTTCAACTTGAGTAATTTATTATTATTGATATAACAGTCAATCATGCAAAGCAGTGTGAGGTAGTACGGGCCCTTAAGTGAGGATTGTTAAAAAGCTACAATCTACTAGCGTTTCGAAACCGACCACTGCAGAGAAGAAGACGCCGAAAGAAACTCTTTTTAACAGTATTGGTCGCCTGCTTGCCTGAAGGGCTTTGTGTGATATTTTATATATTTATCTTTTCCTTTTTTTCATAATTTTGTGGAACATGTTATGTTAGCGATCGAGCGTGCAACAACAACAGATAAGATAAAAGATAGAAGTCTCAAAGAGGCTGAGTAGAACTGTCCCGTTCACGAGTTGACGTATTCTTGTAGAATTACAATATCTGTGCTTTGACATACTTGACCACACTAAACTTCGTTTTGATCAATTAAACCTCATCGCGCATAGTTCATTAGCACACGTTTAAGGAGTGACTCAGACTATGAATCTGAACAACTTTCATTATGGGACCAACTTAGACATCATGAAAAAATTATCTGCTCTATCATACAAAAGTGGAATATCTACTTAGCCAAAATCTACTTTTCCCCGGGATAAAATGTAGCCTATATCCTTCTCCGTACCCTAGATATGCAAAATTTCATAATGATCGGTTCAGTAGTTACAAAGTGAAAGCGTAACAAACAAACTCACTTTCGCATTTATAATATTACGTAGGATGACGATCTCTGTGGCTTTTAGCCAGCTCCGAAACTCGATGAGGGCGCTGTTTGCCGGTCCCACTTTTCAAGCGTGAATCGTGTATATTTGATCGAAGCTATTACCACATATTCATTACTCCACCCACCACATATAACTCTCCTTCCTGTTTCATTTTTCTCTTTCAGATCCTTTACAGATCCTATACAATGATCCTTCAAATCGGTCAAAGCGATTACTCTTGGTATAGGTAACTGACACATAGACAGACACCGGTAGAAACGCACAGCTTTTTGTTTTTTTTACTTTTATTTTTATTTTTCCTGGAATCTTGTGTTCATATGTTAGTTAGTTTAATTATCACTATATTTGTAAAACACTTTAAAATGTATATTACTTAATTTATTTTATTTTTTTGTGAATTGACTATGTAGCTCCAAGTTTTCGATACTTCACCGGGCGTTTGAGAAGAAGGCACAGTGCCCTCAACCTTTATAGACAACATAACCAAAGGGTCCCCAGGAGGGACGGACCTCGGCTTTGGGCGTTGCCTGTGTGCGCAAGGCTTGTTGAGACAAAATGCTCATATTACCTGATGGGCCGCGTATACGTGCGTTTGGAGAGCAGCAACTCTCATATTTTGCCTTATGGGCCGAAAGCTACCGGGACCGCCGGGCGGTCACCAGTAATCGAAACTAATCCTACTCTACGTCTCTATTCCGGTGGCGAGTGCGACGGGGTCGGATAGTGGGTCTATATAAAAGCGCACTAGCATCCAGAAAGGAGAGCACTGGAGTGGAAAGAAAAATAAGCGATAACAGAAAGTACCAACCACTTAGGTCATTCCAGTGCAAGTAAAGCCCTCTCGATCCCGACCGCCAATAGTAATCTCCACACGTGGCTAGGGTTGCCATGCGTCCGGGTAAAGCCGGACAAAGTTAGATATTTTATTGCGTGTCTGGTCAAGTTAGTCGAAATCCAGTCTGTCCGGTAAAAATTGGCATAGTTAAAAAAATAACAGTCTTTTTTCGAATTTATAGAGCTATTTTTTTATTTCATTTGTGTCAGCAAACGGTTACACTAGTAGATTTAAAACTAATATAAGTTAGCAATACAATATTGATAGAAGTGCAACCAACTAAGCTATCCACAGCTTACTTAGTAAGAAATACGTGTGTTCCTGAACTTCAAATGTTCCCTATAATATAGAAGCAGTATGGTTTAACAAATATAATAAAGATATTTATGTAAAAAACAAATGGAAAAGCGAAAACAATGGTTTACATGTTTTTTTAGCGAAGTTATGATAACTGTTTCACAAAATTATAAACAAAGGTTTTAAACTTAAATAACAAAGAGTAGTTATTAAGACTTCCAATTCAATTAAAGTTATATAAATTATTCCACCAACCCTTTTTTGAACCTATACTTACTGCGGAAGGAAGGATATATCTAAATTATTATTATGATTATTATATATATTCTTACTATCAACGAGCCCTTTAGAGGTGCACGTACACCTCCATATGTACGTGTATGTTAGACATGGATCTAAGTAGAACAAGTCCCACAGGACTGTCAAGGCAAATTCGCAGAGTATTTCGAACCGATGGTGTCGAACGGGTGGTGCCGTACAACACTAAAAATTTTAGGGGTCTCCGACTTTATTACCTAAATGTCCGGCTAAACAGGCTGATCTGTCCGGTTGCTCACTTTAAAGACTTGGCAACCCTACACGTAGCATAGATATATTAACTATTGTTCTACGTTTTGCAGTCCAAACTATTAAGTTGAAGGATGTATATTCCTAGCAGTAGGGATGTGTACTCGTAGGTTGTTTATATTTTTACTGAAAATAGCCAACTGCAATTTTATTATGTTGTTGTTTTGTTTGTTTCTCGTGTGTGTAAGTGGCCAACATTGGTGTGAAATTTTTTACATATAAGCTTCCTTTTTTCCCGAAATCATCCCGCGGGATCGATATTAACGCGAGCGGAGCCGCGGGCAACAGCTAGTATTTATATAAAAGTATGCATGAATTGCTCGTTTAATATACATGATACATCGTATCATACATACATAGTATCACGTCTTTTTCCCTTGAGGGGTAGTGCCTAGACAGTGCCTAGGTCTTTAAGACCTTATGGCCACATTTAGCATGTTGGAGGGCGTATAGATGCAAAACAAAATCTCAATAGTGATGGGTTGTTAGCCGCATGTCCTATTGACATGATTCCGCAGATTTTAGCCCAATTTCTCGATCGGCTTTTACGATCTGCGCGGGAAGAGAAGCATCTGGTACATTCTACTTTTTTTCTTTTCTCCCAGACCAGCATGGGAGAGAATAGAATATACATATTAAAATGTCGAAATTCCAGTTGTTTGTTTTTATTTGTTATTTTCTTGTGTGTGAGTTACCAACAATGTTATCAGATTTTTCAAACTGCTTATATAGGTAGGTAGCCATCCCAGTGATGACCGCGCCCAGGGTTTTCCTAAAATGTGTAAGCACATATTTTTTTTTAATAAACTTAAATATTCGTATTTTAAGTACTTATAAAAACATCTACATCAATCAACATCTTTATAATATAATAAAACTAACTAAAAATAAAATAACCTAACCTACTTACTTAAAAACAACCATTATAAATATGTCCCGCAGTTCGTTGTCACGCGGAAGGGTACCTGCCTAAAAGGTTGACAGCATTGCCACGTTGGATGGCATTAATTATATTTCATAGGTATAGATACTAATAATAATGTTCACGGCCACTGGGCGAGCGATCTATACTCCATGTTTGTTTTTCGTGTGTAAGTGGTCAATACGCGTCAGATTTTCAAGCTGCCTAGAGGCATCTGACATAGCTTAACGACTGTCGCCAATGATGACAGCCGGGACCAACGGCTTAGCGTGCCTTCCGAAGCACAGAGGACCCTAGATATTTTTATGCCACTTGCGGTCACCCATCCCAATGGGGACCGTGACCAGGGTTCCTTAATGTAAAAGTATAAACAAAGATCGGGTTGCGACATGAATTATATTTTTTTTTTACACTGACACCATTGTACATGACATATATATTGTTCTAAAACTAAGGCATAACCATACACCTACACTTAACAAACGTAAGCGCTTATAATGCTCAGACTCACTGGAACATGGGGTTCTTCTATCTACTCCATTGCAGAAGATTGCAGTTTGCAGACATTTTATCAACGTTCGTATTCATTGACCCCGGATACCTATCCGGGGTCAATGGATATGAACTATATACCTATATCCGATCTCTAGTGAAGTGGCACTTAGGTCTCTGTGTTGGCTGAGTGGACCCTTCACCGCGGATCTTATGCCTTGGGCGCTTGGGAATTTTTGTCTGTTCTAGATATGCTGAAAATGCCATTCGAGCTTGTGAAAGCTTTATCTGCGTTCATTGACTAGCTCCGTGGCGCAGCGGTCAACACGCCTGCCTGCGACACGGAGTGACCGGGTTCGATCCCCGGCCAGGTCAAGATGGAAAATGATCTTTTTCAGATTGGCCTGGGTCTTGGATGTTTATCTATATATGTATTTGTTATAAAATATAGTATCGTTGAGTTAGTATCCCATAACACAAGTCTCGAACTTACTTTGGGGCTAGCTCAATCTGTGTGATTTGTCCGTATATATTTATTTATTTATTTATTTATTGAATTTTAAACTCATTTCTCTGGAATAAAAGTCGGACACCGACCACGGACATATTCGATCTCTAGTGGAGTGCCACTTAGGTCTGTGTGTTGGCTGAGTGGACCCTTCGCCGCGGATCTTATTATGCCTTGGACGGAGAATGATTGGTTGTTCTAGATATGCTGAAGCTGAAAATCCATTCGAGCTTGTGCAAACTATCTGCGTCAATTGAATTTTAAAGTCATTTCTGTGGAACAAAAGTCGGACACTGTTTAGAAGTGTGGTATCCACATATTTTTAATTTTAATATTAATTCGAGCATTATAATGCTGTATATAATATAACTGGCTTTTGCCCGCGGCTTCGCTCGCGTTAAGAAGTAGTAGTAATAGTAGCTTTATGCATGCAAAGTCTCAGTCCGATCGGTTTAAAATTAACAAAGTTTCATACAAACTTTCATCCCCTATTTTCTCCCCTTGGTGGTAGGATTGACCAAAATCCTTTTTTAGCGGATGCCTACGTCATAACATCTACCTGCATGCCAAATTTCAGTCCGATCCGTCCAGTGGTTTGGGCTGTGCGTTGATAGATCACTGTGTCAGTCAGTGACCTTTGAGTTATATATATTAAGATTAACTGTTAGTGTAGTGTAGCGGGGATAATGCCTTAATAAAAAACTTTATGTGGGTAGTGAAATTATTATAATGATTAGTAACCCTGCGTCCATCACCACAAGAAGAGAGAAGAAACCACGGTACTCAAGTCTCGCGACCACGATGGTTGTAAATCCATTGAAACGTCAACGAAAACAAATAATAAAAAGGTTCCTGCTAAGTCCCCTTTGTATGCATACTAGCTTTCGCCCGCCTGTGTCAATGTCAATCCCTCGGGAATAGTACTTTTTCCCGGAGTAAGGTAGCATATGTCCTTCTCCGTACTCCAGAAAACTTGTATGCAAAATTTCATGTTTGCAATTTCAATTTCATATCAAAGAAATCAACAAACTCACTTTCGCATTTAAAATATTAGTAAGGATAAGTATAAGGATTATGTGTTTGATGCGCAAAACTTTAAAAATAATTTATCTTAAGTTTAAGGGAATTTTACATAAATAAAAAAGGTAAAATTCGAAAAAATATTTGGCCTCTCATACAAAGTCGCCGATCAGCTGGGTGAATTTCTGACTTATAAGTCAACTCGTTAATGAAAGATAAAATTTTTTTCACGCGATATACACAAACACACCCCCCACACACAGAGCGGTTGAACTTAATAACACCCTTCTTTTTGCATTGGAGGTTAAAATTAGACCGAAACAAATGAATCAGTTTTATAGAGTAATTTCGTTCTAAAACTATTTCAGTGGGAACGTGTTGCCGGAAACATATTCAAGATAAATCGTGCATGAAAAAGTGACAGTTTCTGAGATCAACACTCGGGGCAATGTACTCGTGGGAGTACGATGTTGTACTCGAATTTTGTTTTTAATTTGTATGTTTAGTGTTTAGTTTATTATAAAACTGAAGAGTTTGTTTGTTTGAACGCGCTAATCTCAGGAACTACTATAAAATAGCACGATTCACTCACGTGCTATTTATCTGGATTGTTTCGTAGCACGGTAGGGACCCGTTTTTATACTTAGCTGACCGGACAGTCATTGACCTGGACATGCGCGGAAAAATGTACAATCAGACATACATATACTTATGAAATTTAGCAGCATAACACATGAAATGTGCTCCTCTTTTTGAAATTGGTAAATAATCGTTACTGTGCACGCTTATTTCCACACTATAACACCAATAGGAGCATACTTAGCTCATAAATATGGGAGATGATATAGCCCTCATCTCACGTTAGTTCCACTCATACAAATAAATATAAATAAATATATACGGACAAATCACACAGATTGAGCTAGCCCCAAAGTAAGTTCGAGACTTGTGTTATGGGATACTAACTCAACGATACTATATTTTATAACAATTACATATATATATACACATCCAAGACCCAGGCCAGTCTGAAAAAGATCATTTTCCATCTTGACCTGGCCGGGGATCGAACCCAGTCACTCCGTGTCGCAGGCTGGCGTGTTGACCGCTGCGCCACGGAGCTAGTCAACAAATATATAGTAAGTAGGTATATATCTCAGTATGATTTTAAAAGGCACAATAACAATTTCGCAATTAGTCATTTCTTATTAAATCACAGTTAGAGGGCTGTTTATACAGGGTGAAATTTAATTCATTAGCAAACGTTTTAGTAGTGACTTAGACTACGAATCTGAACAACTTTCATTATGGGATTAATCCAAAATTGCAAAAAAAAATCAGCTGTTCCATAGATTTTGACCAAGTAGCTATTCCACTGTTGTATGAAAGAGCAGATAATTTTTTCACGATGTCGAAGTTGGTCCCATAATGAAATTTGTTCAGATTCGTGGTCTGAGTCACTTAACTGTAATGTAAAACTAAGTCAACTGTAACATTTTAAAAAATAATTGGCATTCTGTTTATAATTTACAGTATCCACAACATGTTTCGTCAAAACTTTAATTTATTTAAGTCATTTAAAATATCTTTCTTATTTTACATACAATAACAGATACAATAACACAAGAAAAAATATTGTACTTACGTATCAGAAAAACCCAAACGAAACAACTGTCCAGATACGTCTCGTCTCACTGATTGAATGAAAGCGGCCGTACGACCAAAACCATTAATTTCGCGAAATGTCTCTACCCTGTACGTCATATTATTCTCCTAATGACCTCTTGAACAGATTAATGCTGTACAAATGATCTGCCGGCTTCCTCCACGCCAATTACTAGATTTTTCTCTACCCTCAGCTAGAGGCGTATTTTGTAATTTTGTGCCCTGGGCCTAATGAATTTGCCGCTCCCACATGTAGACAGAAATGAGTGTTTACACAAATAATGTACAGTCGCAGGCAGACAAAACTGAACCCTCTTACAACAGATGCTACATCGTAGGAGGTAACATTTACGTGCCCCCGACAATCAGGCTTCAAAAGTTCTCATACGAATTGTATAAGAAATTATGACTCCACTTTTGACGCCTGACTGTGCGTGGACCTAAAGAAGATAAACAAGTTTTACGACGACAGTTTTGTTGTCTTTAGAACTATATTCTTCCAGTTTAAAAAAAAACTATTGGTAGATGGGTGCTTTAATGTAATACCCTTTGTTTGTAAGCGGCCCGTAATATTGATTAATCATCTTTACTAATATTATAAATGCGAAAGTGAGTTTGTTTGTTTGTTTATTTGTTTGTTTTTTTGTTTGTTTGTTACGCTTTCACGCCGTAACTACTTAACCGATTATCATGAAATTTTGCATACAAGTTCTCTGGAGTACGGAGAAGGACATAGGCTACCTTTTATCCCGGGAAAAACTACTATTCCCGAGGGATTGACATTGACGCGGGCGGAGCCGCGGGCGAAAGCTAGTATTATTATATATCGTAAAATAACAATTATATTTACTTTTTAATTATTTAAAAATAAAACTCGCTTCTCAGCTGAATTGTAATAGCCATCCGTTGCGTCAGAAACGAGGTAGATCGGGAGTCTCTGCCGATTCCCGAGATATATTTCCGATAGATAAAAAATCTCACGATGAATATTAACCGTTTTGACTATTTATTGCGTATTTGATGATTTTAGAAATAAAAACTGATTGAGATACCTATAGGCAATAGGTAGCATACAAAATATGATACTACACTTGATAACTAGCATGTGTTAAGACGTGAAGAGCGTATTGTTTTCTTTATTCTTACATTTATCACGACACTCTGGAGCTTTCTGCCCAGGGCCATAGCGTTCTTGGGCAATACGTCCCATCCCTCAGTTTTGCGGAGATTTTCTTTGGATAAGATAAATTACCGGCGTGTGCTTGGATTAAATGAGATTTGAAGGTAATGAATGGTAATGAATCCCGTTTAATTAATTTCAAAATAAGCTTTTATCTAATCGGGATGTCAGATAAATGTTGTTGATAACAAATGAGTCATTAAAATTGTATAACTATGGTGACACACATGTGAAATAATACACCCAAGAAGCGACGTGGCCAACCAGTGTCAAACCACTTTTCGTATCGGACCAATGATCAAATATTTTTTCGAGATTATTACTTTTTATGATATAGGACGGGAAACGAGCATGCGAGTCAACTTATAGTAAGTGATTACCGCTGCCCTGGACAACTGAAACACCAGGGTGTCACAGAAGCGTTACCGGCCTTTCAATGAGTTGGGGGAATTAGGATAATCTTCCATGCTGGTGTGGAATGTACCAGCTGCTTCTCTTCCCACGCAGATCGTAAAAACCGATCGAGGGAATGGGTAAAATCTTAGGAATCATGTTAAGAGGCGATGCATCATCATCATCAGGTCCTTTTTAGTCTCCACTACAGGAGCACGACCCTCTCTGTACTACTAGAGCCATACTAGCAACCTATCACTATTTTTATTCCGTTTTCCAACTAATGCCCATCAACATGTTAAACGTGGCCTTCAGGTCTTGTAGACCTAGGCTGTGTCTACCCCGCAAGAGAGGAAGACGTGATATAGGGCGGGGAAATTTAAGGATTTTCTCTAAGCCTCTGGCTCTCTTACTCACCGAATGAAGCATAGAAGCGGTAAGTATAACTCAAACGATTCTCGTCGATTTTCTGTGAGAGTGTGGTACTTCCCCGGACGAGCCAGCCCGATTCATGCTACAAACAAAAATGAATTTTGCCGGCAGCGTGGTTTTACCACGACTAAAACCCAACTTCATATGAGGGAAAGTAACTCAGTTTTTGTCTGATTGTGCGCTCTTCACGCGTCAACCGCTGAAGCTATTTAGATAAAATGGATTATTTGACGCCTGGGAAAGATAAACGGTACATTTCATGCCAAATAAAGGAATTGTTCCCGAGAGATCTACATTCAGGCGAGATATAGAAAACAGAATCAAAACAGTGTTAGGTTATTAACCGCATCACCTATTGACATGATTCCGCAGATTACAGCAACAAGTTATAAATAAAAATATATCTTCTATAAAAATGGGTAAAAGTTACGAAATACATTTACTTTGAGACAATTTACTTTGCGTGCTTCCGCCACCAGTTAGTTCATGCAAACTATTGCTGGCCAGCGCCCACCCATTACTGTTAGTCCCTTCATGCCCGTCACCAATAGTTGATGCATGCAACCCTGGTCGATACTGCTGCATCCGTTGAGGCTGCAGCAATGTCGGCCTCATTGTATTGCATGTGGGCGTTGGCCAGCAATAGTTTGCATGAACTAACTGGTGGCGGAAGCACGTAAAGTAAATTGTCTCAAAGTAAATGTAGCTTTGACTTCCGCAAAGTAACACCTGAATCTATTAACTAAGTTACAAAATATGTTTAAGATCAATCAGATTAACACTTTCGCTGCCACTGTCCGCCTGTAGACATAATTCTATTGTTCTTTTTTTGTGTCTGATTCAGTGTCAGTGAACGAGTTAAATAAAATTATAAAGGTTCAGTTTAAAGTTGAGCGACAGGTGTCGCGGCGACCGGCGCGGCGGCAAGTTGCGCGCGACACGTCGTTCCTACTGGATTTGCCTGGTTTTAGATATTATCTATTCGATACTGACACGAGGAGTGAGACAGGGCTGCCACTAGTCGCTGCCGCTAAATTTCAAAGTCAACCTTAAGGTCACAGCACACTTATCAACTCGGAAAGGGATCGACGACGTATCGCCTTTTCCCACCAGGCGTCAACCTGACGTAGACTCGACTACGACTAGGCGACGCCGCGTTTGAGGAGGGGCTGCGTTGGCGGCCGTATTTCCTTTCCCGTGTCCCCGGCAAAAGCGGTAGAGATGGAACTCCGAAGGTTTTTTAATGGGTAGGCACGTCACTCTGTCGTGGAGTCCCACATAACCCGACAGCTTCCCCTGCAAGCTGTCGGGTATCCGTAACATGGATCTTTCCTTCGTTAAAAAAAAAAAAGAAAAAAATAGGCCTCGCCGCGTTTTTCGCCAACTGTTCCTGTCTGACTGGCACAAGCCGGCCTATTTGCTAACTTAATAGTGTATTTCCATATGCCAAAATATATCTTTTATAACATACTGCAGTCTAAAGAAGAATTTATTAAAAAGCAGAATACAACATGTGACTTTACGGAGAGACGTAAGCGTGGACGACGAGCCGTAAGCGGGGTGACCGCAAGATGGTCCCGAGGCGAGGCGATTACGTTACGAATCCGAATAGTGTGCGTTGCAGTAGGGAGTTTCATACAAAGAGTACTGAACTGCTCGAGTTGATACGTTTACGTTCCGTTTACGAGTTGATAAGTGTGCGGCGACCTTTAACGGGTGCTGAGCGGTTATCCGATGAAACGGAGCTAAAGTTTAAACATCTGTAATGATCGCATCGCTACCCCCGTCAAAAGTTTCGGAGCTCTAAGAGAAATGTTCTAAATGAGATACGATCCTTAGATGCGGGAGTTTTAAATAACTAATAAGAGTGAAGGGCTGTTTGATATGTTGCTTACCCGTATTAGCGTTATTTACACGCCCAAAAAAATCCTAACTAATATTATAAATGCGAAAGTGAGTTTGTTTGTTACGCTTTCACGCCGTAACTACTGAACCAATCATCATGAAATTTTGCATGCAAGTTCTCTGGAGTACGGAGAAGGAAATAGTTTATTCCCGAGGGATCGACATTGACGCGGGCGGAGCCGCAGGCGAAAGCTAGTAGTATAATATTTTCAATGTAGTTTGAGGCCCAGGCAAGGACAGAGTGTACATTTAATCCCGGAAAAACTTTATAGGGCCCGAGGGATCTGTCTCCGCCCTCCGCCTGCATTAATGTAGATCCCTTGAATCAATCGAATATAATATAGAAAGAACTTAGTGAAAATAAGTTTGTTTTTTCGACTATGTAAAAGCCCAATACTGGTGTCAAATATTTTAAGCTGTCTAAAGGCTTTATAAACGCCCTATCTATTGAACCGATCTTCATGAAATTTAGCTTACTCTTGTCTGGGGCACGGAGTAGGACATAGTGTACATTTTATTAGTTCCCGAGGGATTGACATTGACGGAGCCGCGAGTGAAAGCTAGTAAAGTAATAAATGCGATAAAACTATAAATACAAATACAAATCTCTTTATTGCGGAACACAGGTTACAAAAGATGTTATCGTTAAATGGGTGTCACTGTGACCTGTCTTTAAAAGACGTACAATAAAATATAATTCTAGTCACAATCAATTAAGTAAATTCTAAAGTCAAAGATAAAATTGATAACTATTACATTTGCTATTTAAATAAAAATAAAACAATAAAAATTAAATCTTATGTCAAAGTATCATTTAAGTAATCTCCTACGCTATAATAGCTCTTTTCGATTAATAACAATTTTAATTTCTTTTTAACCCTCTGCAACTGACGTGGTAGTCCCACAGACACCACGAAGTAGATAATCTTCCCTCAAAACTTTATTTCTTAATTTTCGATTCCCGCGTTTCTAGTACCTTCCTAACTTGCGCCGCGGCACCCGTCAGCCTGGCGGCAGTGGTTGCAGAATCCACACGTGAGTGCGTAGGTGCTGCAGTGTCCACCGCTCTACCACATCAGTATTACCGTAAGTATCTGTCAGACTACCACATCAGTAAATTTGTTAAATTACCATAGTGTCTTACAGACTACGATGTCAGTATAATTGTTTGCTTGCTATAGTTTTTGCATAATTTTTGCACATATTTCATATAAAACACAATGGACAGACCTTACAAATCAAAAAGATCATCAGCTGGAAAATTTGCTTCTACAACAAGCGATCAGCAAATAGTTGAATGGTTGGATCAAGAAAAAGACGAGGAGTTCAGCGATTTGGACGATAATTCGGCGGACCCTAATTTTAAACCGGAGACAGTGCACTTTGAAGAGGATATGATTTCATTGGAGGTAGAATAAAACGAGAGCATGGGGATAGAAGGCAAAATAACCAAGAGGTGCTTGAAGAATGCACTCAACCATCTAACGTAGGTGTGTTCAAAGGTAAAAATGGTTTTAGGTATTTGGAATACTCAAGAGGGTCCTGGGACATCTAGAACTTTATCTCATAACTTGCTGTAGCCCGCGACTTCGTCCGCGGCAATTTCTGTTATTATGATTTATTAGTATAGATAAATAATTTTTCTCCGATTTCAAAACATTTTTATTGATGCTTCACTCCTATTGGTCGCAGCGTGATGTTTTATAGCCTAAAGCCTTCCTCAATAAATGGACTATCCAACACAAAAAGAATTTTCCAATTTGAACCAGTAGTTCCTGAAATTAGCGCGTTCAAACAAACAAACTCTCCAGATTTATAATATTAAGTATAGATATTGTAAGAATACCACGTCGTCGAGAAAATACTTCTCAGTTTGATACTTTGTCGAGTTCTGGGAAATGATTTGCCTCCGAAAATTGTAACTGCAACGTTACAATTTTCCAACGGGGGGACGAAGGCTATGTTCTATTTGCCCAAGTGAATTAAAACGGCAAACTAAATATAACTGTTGTGATTGTTCAACATATTTGTCTGCAATGCTCGCAACGTATTTGTGATATTTGACAACAAAAATTGTAACACTTTGAGACTGTGTTATTTTAGATCTCACGGTTAAATTTCAAGAATTTCTATTTTCATGTGTTAATTATTAATATTTTATCAAAAAAAATAATAATTAATGGTAAAAAGATTGTTAGATTTTTTTTTAGTTTTAAGTTTTTGAGAAGAGGACTGAAATTTATGTTCATAGAGTGCCATATGCAATAAAGGTTGTATTTTGTATACATGACTTTTATTTTGCTTTTTATTAATTTACTATATTGTTTAGTACGTACATTTAACCTAAAGACATATAAAATAGGTTTAAATGACAAATTATAATAACTGCTTTAGTGAGAAATGGTGTCTGCTAGTCTACCACATCAGCAAAATTGAGAAAATTATACCACGTCAGTTGCAGAGGGTTAAA
This sequence comes from Elegia similella, assembly GCA_947532085.1. Taxonomy (NCBI): domain Eukaryota; kingdom Metazoa; phylum Arthropoda; class Insecta; order Lepidoptera; family Pyralidae; genus Elegia; species Elegia similella. The sequence continues at coordinate 4,865,057 of OX383939.1, forward strand.
TGTCATGATGTCCATAGTTTTGATATGATCCAGTAATTTATTAAATATAATGGGAGCCATACCAATTACACATTTGTCCAACATAGCAGTCTTATGTCCGCCAATTGCCAGCTTATGTTTATATTGAGATCTCACATAATTTTAACTATATTAAGTGATTGTATTTAAATGAGTAACAATCGCGAAAACATTAGACTTGAACATATTTCATCCTTTTCACGAAGTTCGTAAAACAAACACGTCTAGGGATCAGAATCTTAATAATATTCAGTTGCTCCCAAGCGCCGAGACGTTCCGGTTCCCGACATTAGTTTGGTATAATCTGGATTATAAAACTTATTAGTTCTGAATTTTGAGTGGTTCAGGAAAGGTCTTACGTAAGCAGTGTTGCATAAATCTCTACTCTATGCACAAGGGAATAGGGTTTAGGAGCCCTGCTGTTTGTCTGGTAGAACTGTTTAGGTTTTTATCCGTTATCGCCATGATTTGAACAAAAATCACGAGCAAAACCAGTTGAGTGCAAGTTCGATTGATATATACTAAGGGTCCCACCATCGTACAGTATTTCAGCGTTTTGTACCTAATTAAATATAATTAGGTACAAAAACGCCTAAAACCCACGTTTCTTATCTATAAATAAGGGATCAATATCTCAACAATAGGCTAGTTTCCTAAAAAAATATAATAAGTCCGTCAGTTAGTAATTCAAAAAATATTGGATACGTATTTTTTCTTTTGTCGATTGAATAAAAAATGATAAAGATATAGCCCTTTGAAACCCTTCTTTTCCATTTATTGTTTAATTGACAAAAGAAAAAATACGTGTCCAATATTTTTTGATTATCTAACTGACGGACTAATTGTAATGTTGTTATTTTGACCCAGGAAACTAGCCTATTCTACTAGACAAATAGCAGGGCCTCAAACACTATTCCCTTGTGCTCAGAGTGGATATTTATGCAACTAATATAATATAATAATAAATCTCCTCACGAAAGCCTGAGTTACTCAAAATTCGGAACTAATCTTTTATATTCCAGATTATCGCGAACTTATGTTGGAAACAGAAAAGTCTCGGCACTTGGGAGCTACTGAATATAATTAAGATTCTGATCCCTAGACGGGTTCGTCTTACGAACTGCGGGAAAAGGAAATTTTGGTAAGGAAAGTTCAAATACATTTATATAATAGTCCCTATTGGACTCTGATATAAATGTATTACAAGTTAAAATGCACAAAACCTCTTCAATGAAACCAAAATAATTACTGTAGCTTTGGAAACGGAGCGAGTCTAACCTGCATAGGTTAGGCTCGTTCTGTTTCCAAAGCTACACGAATTTGTTTTGGTTGCATTGAACCGAGCGTTCTAAATCCCGCACCTATAACTACTTTCATGCATATATATTATCACGCCTAATTGGTACGCGTTTTTAAGTTTGCGCCAGAGAAAAACAATAGACGAAAATAATTCATAATTTAATTAATTAACTTCTTAATTTAATCAATCTGCACGAAGGTCGCAATTGAGCCTAAATACTTTGGGTTATCTCTTTTATGTTATAAATTGGACAGTTTGAATTTAACTAGACTAAGTAGACAGTACTTATTACGTCCGAGGAGAGTGGATCTATCTATCTAATAAAGAACCCTTATAATTTTGTGCCAGAGAAACACAATAGACGAAAATAATTTACTTCTTAATTTAATCAATTAGCACGAAGGTCGCAATTCTCTAACATCATTACGCATCACGATTTGTTGCCTTGACGTCGAGTCGCGCTACGTCGAGTAGCCGCCACATCTACTTCGCAAAATTCCCGCTTTTATTTGAAGTAGACGTGGCGGTAAGGACTTTACCGGTTTCCGAATGAGTATTTTGGACACTGTTTTTTATTTCAGTTTTAAAAGTAAAACAGAAGGAAAATGTAACACTTTCAATCTGTTTCTGAAAATACCGGTTCATAAGTATTAATAACTGTTACTATATAAGTTTTACATTGGCATAACAATGCGACAGCTCACGCACACTTGCCTGAAAAATGCCAAAATGGATAAGAACTGTGTAGACTATATATATATTAAAAACAGATATCTAACAGGTTGGTTACAGAAACATTATATTGTTACACGTTACAAGTGTTAAAAGCAAAACAGATTTAAACCACCCAAATAAGTGTTACAGGAATAATTATGTAACAGATTTAATGTTTAACACTTATAAATATGTATCCTTTATAATTATATTTTTGAGTCACTGCGTAGCTGCGAATCAACGTGGCGCGACTCGACGTCAAGGGAACAAATCCGCATCACGATTTCCTGTTTAACAAACAAATCAACAGCGCTTGTTGGATGTTATAATTTAATTTGGCAGGATTAGAATTGGCAAAGTTCATTTGTGATGTAATAATATTTAGTTGACATATTATGTAAACAAATTTAGTGGTATGGGGTACTGCAAACTGATATAATGTGAGCGGTTAGACCTGTGCAGTGTGGTTTTGATAAATTTCTAAACTGAGTTTTGTTTTTTAAACTGATTTTTCGTTGTCTGTAAAGTCGGTTTATGAACGATAATTTTATGTGATGACGGTGGAAGAGAGATAGATGCGTCACAAGCCGAACGCTTAGGCCAATCGTGCCTCTCTATCGTTTATTCGCTCTCGCTTGCACCCGGAACGTGACACGTTTTCGTGCGTGCAACCGGTCATCGATTATACGATTTTATGACGTCAAAAAGAGGCTATCACTCTGACTCGTACGAATATGTATGTAATAAGTATTATATTAATTGCAGTGTCTGTATCTGTTAGTCTATCATCATTCATTTCATGTAGGTGACACGGTCAATCGACTATGCACACCCTGGTGTCAGAGTTCTTCGGAACCAAAAATTATACACAAGACTATCCGCATCGCAACATGCTTCGTAAAATACCTGCAGTAGTTCATCAGCAACACCCTACGTCAAATCTTACAACATCTGCTTCGACATTGTTTACAGTAAACTTGACTTTATTGCATAACATTCGCATTTAATTATTTATAAAGTTAGAAATAAAATAAAATCTTCTATATTATAAAGCTGAAGAGTTTGTTTGTTTGTCTCAGGAACTACTGGTTCAAATTGGAAAATTATTTTTGTGTTGGATATTCCATTCATTGAGGAAGGCTTTAAGCTACAAAACTAGACGCTGCGACTAAAAAAAATTATTCATCTTATAGTAATAAAAAAACGAATAAATCATAAAAACAGAAATTGCCGCGGACTAAGTCGCGGGCAATAGCTAGTTATTAATAAATATAGGAATAAAAGCTAATCCTATATAATTATAAAGTCTCTACCATAGATATCAAAATTTTCTTTCACGCATGAGATTAATTTGACCAAAATATTTAAACTAGCGTCCAGAGTCCGTGCTCGTTGCCTTTTCCCTCATTGGTGCTCGACCTTTATAATCCTACTGTACTCTGTTACGAATAAATGATTCATAGAATTTTGTGCCAAGAATGTACATTCCACATAGACTTCAAAAAAGATGGACACGCAGAGCATATTGCGACCTTTATTATTTTTCAGTTCTAAATATCATAAAGATAGGCTTTTTAGAAATTTTGAGATTGAACAATTTTTAAATACATATCTAATAAAGGCACGCTTAAAGCCTTTCTGATAAATGTTGATGGAGTGTGTTCAAATTTTTTTTGAAAAGACGGATTATTTCTACTGTCCACCTCCTGCTTGGCTACTTGGGGACGGATTATTTCTTCTTCTTCTTCGGCGTCTTCTTCTCTGCAGTGGTCGGTTCCGAAACGCTAGTAGTTTGTAGCTTTTAAACAAGAATTAATAATTTGAATATAATATAATAAGTATTATTTAATTTTAAAGGTGAATTGACGTGAAAAAGTGCCTGAAAAGGCCTATTTTCTGAATAAATCTTTGAATCTTTGAATCTTTGAATCTTTGGGTGGACTGGACAGTGTCACAAACAACTTTAAAAAAATATTACCGCTGTCAATCGGAGGTGGCCAGTGAGAATCATTATTATCTACCTTCATAAGATCATACACGCCTACATCGATTCTCCTGAATTACTAAATTTAATTAATTTCAACGGGCCTTTTAGCCTCCGTTACCCTTGGATTTGTCGCTTCAACGTTTACAGAAACAATGCATCTTTCTTCAATCCAATAGGTAGAATATGTCGAGATTTTGACGAACTAAGAAAGTATAATTTGATTTTGATATCTTTAACCCAAACATGTCACAATTTAAAAGATCTATAATGGCCTCCTGCAATAAAGTAATAAAAAAATTTGATGACATATGTTCGATACCTGTCTTTCTAATACAATAAAAATTTAAATCATTGTTTTATTTCGATTTAAAAACAAAGTTTTTATTGAAAAACCATTTACATCTTTGTTGGAAATGCAGCTTTATCATGGTCTTTTTTTCAAAGACTGTTTACACGTAATTTATCTTTACAATTATTTCTTGCTTGACCTCTACTTTACGTTGTCAGCCGAATCTATTAATTTAATACTCTATGTAATCCGATTCCCGACTCACTCGACTCGAAACGACAGCTCCTAAACATTTGTTCATCTTAATTATTCATTTTGCATGTTTAATGTTCACATCTAAATATTAAATAATGGCGCTACCGTGATGTGACACGGTTTCAGTGATGCAGACTTCAGAGTTCCAATTATGTGATGATTGAATTAGAATTTTGTGAAGTTGGATAGGTTATAATGCAGACACACATATATTCACTCTCTCGTGTAATGTTTCTTGTATATACACAGTAAAACATCTCCATCTATTTCGGAGTAGACAGAGTCTAAAGTTGCAAGACCGAAAGCCAACTTTAGCAGTGTTAGGTAAAGCCGGACAAATCCGGTAGGAACGACGTGCGTTTGGAACACACGTATTCACCGACTTCATCGAATTACGAATCGTTTGTTTAGAGCTATAAGAATGAAATTGACTTGCAATTGATTCTGTAGATGTCTAAACGAAAAGGTGCTGCGTTCTGACGCGAGCTAAATTACACCGTATCGCTAACTACATTGAGTTGATATTTCTTTAAATGCCTTTGCAGAGTGCAACTTTTGTACGTAAGTACTACTACTTATTCTGAGGCAGTGTTTGGACTAAAACGGGAAAGAGACAAAGTCACAGGTGGCCTAATGCTAATACTTATAGTTATCCCTACGAGTAAGTGAAGGCCAATTATTTTTTCTACGAGTAAAATATACTGAGAAAAAGAAGCCGCTGGCTTATTCTGTATATTTAAGTGTTCCCAGGCCTGCATCAAAGCCTATTTTGTTACCAGAAGTTTTATAGTCCATACCCTGCATGGCCGAAAGTCTCGGAGTTTGTTAGAGTTTATATTAAAAGTTAGCCGTCAAAGTTGTTCTTTGTATTAAGAATGTGGGATCTAATAGATTGACTAGCTCCGTGGCGCAGCGGTCAACACGCCAGCCTGCGACACGGAGTGACCGGCCAAGTCAAGATGGAAAATGATCTTTTTCAGATTGGCCTGGGTCTTGGATGTGTATCTATATATGATACACATATATAGATACACATCTATATATGTGTATATAGATAGATGTGTATCTAGCTATATACACATATAGATAGATACACATCGCTTCAAATGCGAAGGCAGAGTGCCTTCGCATTTGAAGCGAGGGCACTCTGCCCTCGCTTCAAATGCCCGGTGAAGTAGCGAAAGCTCACTTGGAACTAGCTACAAAGTCCTTCAAAAAAAAATGAACCTTAGTGCCGTATAGTCGTCGGTTATATTGCGTTTCCAATGCTCCTTGAGTCAAGCCGGCCTATTTGGTAACTTAGTGTACAATGTTTAGATTGTCACTTCAAAATATATTATTTTCTTGCATCAACGCACAGCTTTGCATCTTGCCTATTTGTTGATGTCTTTTTTCCAAGAACCCTAAGGTTGCCTGGTAGAAATTGCTATTGGGATAAGGCGGCCTTCTGTTTATATTTTTATGCCTATTGTTATTTATCTGTGCAAAAAAGTAAGTATTTTATTTAAGAGCACACAAAAACATAACGAAATACTCAAAAGAGAAAGATACAAAAACAAAAAAAAAATATAATAATTGAATTTGAATTTGAATTTCGTGAAGTTGAAGCGGTTATAATGCCACAAACACATTAACACTCACTTTCTCGTCTACCCTAAAATGTTTCTTGTAAACATTTTAGGGTAGACGTTAACAGTAAACCGTCTCTATCTTTTTAGGAGTAGACAGAGTCTAAAGTTATATCATACGAAAGCCGCAATGTATATTGAAGTGACTATCACAAAGAATGTTGTAACCCTTGTGTAATTAAGTTAGATAATAAGCTAGGCTTTTACAAAGTTTGTGAAGCGTACATTCTGTCTCAAGTTTTTCACATATAGCGTTCATTATATCCAGCGTACTCGGGGATGACTAAAACATGTCATCCAACGCACATTTATAATGCAAAAATGTATTGCATACTTTATTCATGACAAAAACAATAGTATACGGAGTTTCCTTGTTGCTAAGTAATTCTGTTCCTTCGCTGGCCTTTCCCGGGTCGACATGGCCAATATCACCGCTTCATGGCATAAAACTTCAGGAGCTTATGAAACTTTACTACCACACAGAGATATTTTTGAATTCTTGGAATAAAGACACTTTGTCTTAGAACAAATGTACCTTAACTGAGGTAGGTGAATTGAATTATTTGGAAGTGTCTCTCGCGCAAACTATTCAGTTTAGAAAAAATATATATTAGAAACCTCAATATCATTTTTGAAGATCTATCCATAAATCCTTATCCTTATCATTATCCTTACTAATATTATAAATGCGAAACTGAGTTTGTTTGCTTGTTACGCTTTCACGCAGTAACTACTGAACCGATCATCATTAAATTTTGCATACAAGTTCTCTGGAGTGCGTAGAAGGACATAGGCTAGTACTATTCGCGGGCGGGGCCGCGGGCGAAAGCTAGTATCCCATATGAATGAAAAAAAAATGAGTTTTCAGTTCTTACTATGGGGAACCCCCAAAATTTATTTACGAATTTAGGTTACGAAACTTCGGTTACTTACAATACCTAACTGAATTACATTATTGTCAAGAGTATCAAACTGTTTACCCAAAAACAAGACTTAAACTTAATCAGTTTAAGTGTTATCTTTGCTTATCACAACCCAAAATTCCCAAATCCCTTACCTGTTGTTCTGAATGTAATTCAGGAATCGTGATTAGGAGATATTTACATAACAAATTCGATTCGCCTTCGTTTTAGCGTAAAATTACTAACTGTTGCCCGCGATACGGCTTGCGCAAAGAGGTTTTTTAACCGACTTCAGAAAAGGAGAATGCTATCAATTCAGTTTTTTTTTTATGTTTTTTACCTCACCTTATCAGTCTGTCATTTATGAATTGATGCGATATTTTTATATAAGAAAGGATATGCTTTCGTGTTTAAGGCGTTTGCCTGTAAACCCGGCGGTCGTTGGTTTGATTCCCAAGGGAAGCATACTTTGTTTAGTTGTTTCCAGTTTGGTTAAGACATTGCAGGATTGAATCACCTAATTGTCTGAATGATTCCGTGCTTCGGAAGGCAGGCTAAGCCGTTGGTCCCGGCTGCAATTGGTAGTCGTTAAAGGAACCACGTCAGAGGCCGAGAGGCGGTTCTGAAGAACTCTGACACTAGGGTGTGCATGGTCGATGACCGTATCACCTACACGAATGATGATGATGACCCATAACACAAGTCTCGAATCGAACTTATCAATCTTGGAACTAGCTAAATCTATGTGATTTGCCTATATATTTTATTTCAAAAACTAAAGTTGGACCAAATAGCAGATAGTTACGAAGTTCGATCAAAATCGGTTCAGTAGGTTCAGAGTTTATCCCGAACATATCTACATCGTGACAGAACATTTTATATATAGATTATGTCACTATTAACTTTGCTTCCGATGGACAGCAGCGTCAGAAGCACAAGAAGACAAACAAAAAAAAAAAAAAAAAGTCAAAAAAAAAAGTCAAAGATTTTTATTCAAAATTGGATACATGTATCTCTTTTTGAACGTCATATTTTTATTTCTTATATATTTTTTTATATATGCAAAATTGAAATACTACTAGCGTTTCGGAACTACCACTGGTGAGAAGAATACGCCGAAAGAAACTCAATCCAGCCTTGGTCCCTACGTGCCTGAAGGGCTCTGAAAACTACGCTCGCCAACCCACCAGCCAAGCGTGATGAGTATGGTATGCTCCCACGGAACGAAGTATCTGTGGGAGAGGCCTTTGTCCAGTTGTGGACGTTTTATGATGATGATGATATATGGACAAATCACGCAGATTGAGCTAGCCCCATAAATTAGTTCGTGACTTGTGTTATAGGATACAAACACAACGAAGCTATATTTTATAACAAGTACTGCATGTCGACGACGAAATGTATTAAAATATTTAATAAATTGCCTCTTAATATAAAGGAGCTACCACTGCCAGTTTTTAAGATAAAATTAAAACAATGGCTTGTAGAAAAAATGTATTATAAGATTAATGATATATTTAATTAAATTACTGATCAATTAAAAAAATATAATATCTGATACTGATAGAATTAAAAAATATATAATATTTGCGCAATACATTATGTATTGCGCAATTATTAAGATTCAATTGATGATAATTAAATATTTTATATGTATTAAAGTATTGCGCAAGTATCCTTATCCTTACTAATATTATCAATGCGAAAGTGAAATTGTTTGTTTGTTTATTTGTTTGTTTGTTTGTTACGCTTTCACGCCGTAACTACTGAACCCATCATCATGAAATTTTGCATGCAAGTTCTCTGTAGTGCGGAGAAGGACATAAGCTTTTATCCCGGATAAAATGTACTATTCCCGGGGGATCGACATTGACGCGGGCGGAGCCGCGGGCGAAAGCTAGTATTTTATATATAATTTAAAGTATTGCGCAAGTATTACCTATATTTTTTAAATTCTATCAGTATCAGATATTATATTTATTCCATCTGTTATATTTTCACGTGCTAAATTAAGAGCGAAATAGACTTAGGAACTTTCTGTTTTATTCTAAGAACTATTGTACTCTATTTTAAGTGACATAAATATCATTATCATAATCATAGATAAACTACTAATTACTTAAAATAACTGACTACATATTAACCACTAACACGCACAAAAAACATAAACAACAAATATCTAAAGCTTTTCATCGCAGGTCAATCATGAATAAAAATAAACGCTGCGGTTGGCTGCATGAATTGAACAGTTCCCGATGCGATAAAAGGGGTCAAGCGCATTTTCAGAATCCACGAATGATGGATTGCCATTACGATGAAAAGGTTTGTGGTTTCCAATAAAAACTTTTTATTTTTTGTCAGAACTCACCTGAGCTTTACGAGTTGGTGAATGAGAAAAGCCATCTGTAATGTATGTATAAATTCAATTTATTTCATTTATTTATCAGATCATCATCAGGTCTTTTTAATCTCCACTGCAGGAGCATGACCCTCTCTGTACCGGAGCCATACTTGGCCAGAGCAGACAGAGGATTTGGCCTACACTCTCCTCGCTGGCCAGACGGGTTGGAGAGGTCTCATTGATGTTTATGAGCTTTGTTTAGCTTGTATTTCCTAAGTCGCCTCTTACGAAAAGACTTGGAGTGGTCGTACTCTGTCGGAAACCACACGGCTAATAACGGATAATTTGTGTTTCAATTTAGTACATAATAATTTATTGAAGTCACATTTCGTTTACATGTGATTACGTCAGGTTCAGTAGCTACTAGCAGCGACAAGTACATTACGTTGCATAGCAGCTGTGGTTGCACTCGTTACTCTAAGTGCTAGCTCTTAGGTACGGTGGGCCACACGTTTTACGTGTCATTGGAGTAATATACTGTACTGTTGAGGTCTAAAGTGCATGGTAACATTTTTTGTATGGGAGACCCTGAATATTTTTTTATTTTTATTTTTATAGGGAATATGCAACTAAATATTGTATGAATATTTCAAGCATTTAGCCGTGTGGTTTTCGGCAGAGTAGAATAGGACCACTCCAAGTCTTCCCATGGATGTCGTAAGAGGCGACTTAGGAAATAGAAGCTAAACATAGGTCATAAACATCAATGAGACCTCTCCCGTCTGGCCAGCGAGGACAGTGTAGGCCAAATCCTCTGTCTCTGGCCAAGTATGGCTCCGGTAGTACAGAGAGGGTCATGCTCTTGCAGTGGAAACTAAAAAAACCTGATGATGATGATGATCTCAAGCGTCAACCTATTGCCGTTATTAATATCTCGCAAAACACGGCAGAGAAAATTAGATTTGTCTTAACAAACCTGTTTTTTTTTGTGCCTTTTTTGCTTTTGCAGCAGCAGGTAAGGGGAACTTAAATATTTATTTTATTCTGTTTTTAGTAAGTATTTATTGTTAATGTGGCAACAGAAATACATCGCGTGAGAAAATATAAACTTTCAATCAAAAAAGGCTGTATCTCATGAACCGTGATAGCTAGAAATTCTAGCTATCAGGCCCATAAGACAGCCTGGTGACAAATAGACAGACAGATAGACAGAAGAGCGAAAAGGGTCCCGTTTTTAACCTTTGGGTACGGAACCCTAAAAAAAGACTTGCGTATACGTGTACAATACGTTACGTGCTATATAATCCATAAACATTGGATTGTTGAATGATTTGTCATTATTAACTACTTATATTTCAGGAAAATAATCAATACATATGTACAATAACAAATAATTAAAGAATAGAAAAAGAATCAAAATCGTTTAGTTATATCTACAGCACAGCGTCATGAACTCGTGACCCCAATCAAGTGGTCGCCGTATCATCATCATCATCATCTGGTCCTTTTTAGTCTCCACTACAGGAGCACGACCCTCTCTGTACTACTAGGGCCATACTTGGCCAGAGCAGCCAGAGGACTTGGCCTACACTCTCCACGCTGGCCAGACGGGTTGGAGAGGTCTCTTAGATGTTTGTTGGTAGATGTTGTTTAGCTTGTATTTCCTAAGTCGCCTTCTACGACATCCACGGGAAGACTTGGAGTGGTCCTATTCTACTCTGCCGGATTCATACGGATGGTCGCCGTATATGAAAACTTAATCTTTCAAAACACAATTTTTTTTTCACATAGCTCTTAACGTTAAGCGATCGTACTCTTCGCATCAAGATTATTGTAAGACATTACAAAAGAATTTCTTTAGTACGAGTACTAAACAAACTTGTTTTCCGCATACGTTTACCTTCAAAATCCGTGCTATCCTCTATATCCATCGGATTTTCAATCTCCCGGATCCGCACCCAGTTCTACGCGGGTAATCCGGGAAATTTCTTTCCCTAAATCCCCGTGAAATGATGTACTGTTGGGCTTTTTAGTGTCTCCTTATTGCAGTTTTTATGTCGTTATACAGGGTCGTCTCAACGCAAGGGTCTGCGAGTATTTTAACAAGATAACGTCATATAAATTGATGAACACCGGTAAGTAGTGATTTTGTGTCGTAGGATAATAATTAATAACTTAGTACTATATTTTATAATAGATACTTATATAGATAAACTTCTAACACCCAGATCAATCTGAAAAAGATCGTTTTCCATCTTGACTCGGCCGGGAGTCTAAAACTCAAAGGTGACTGACTGACTGACATAGTGATCTATCAACGCACAGACCAAACCACTGGACGGATCGGGCTGAAATTTGGCATGCAGGTAGATGATATGACGTAGATATCCGCTGAGAAAGGATTTTGATAAATTCTACCCCCAAGGGGATAAAATAGGGCATGAACTTAACGCGAGCAAACCCGCGGGCAAAAGCTTGTATATTTATAAACTTCCAAGACCCAGGTAATCTGAAAAAGATCGTTTTTTATCTTGATCTCTCGAATCGAACTATAAACGTGATGGAAGTATAAACGTGCTAGGCTAAGGACACTTAAAACTGTGTCTTGGTCAATATACGCATATACATTTATCACAGGCGATGTTTTCATCGATAATCGAACCCCTACCCCGTACACACTCGAAATATTTGACAAGCTATCTTGTTTTTATATTATAACTAGCAGTGCCCGCGACTCCTTTCGCGTTCATTTCTATGTTTGTATTGGGGCCGTCTAATAGTAACTGGAGAACAAAGGCCGCCTATCGAGGCCACTTCATAACTGGAGAAATAAATAAGTAGCCAATCCTGTATCCTGTACGTCTTAATGTGTATCTACCAAGTTTCATAAAATTCCGTTATTTATACATACGTACATACATACATACATACACACATACATGCATACATACATACATGTGTGTATTTATGTATTTACATACATACATACATGTATGTATATACATAAATACACACATACATACATTAAAATAAAGAAGTTTCACTATCATGTATAAAGCTTATAAACACGATCCGTCTTATTATAAAACAAGGACTAACTTTAGTACCTGGTTTAAACCATTATCCGACCAAAATAAGTCGACAGTTTTCACTCTGACGTTTGGTCAACTGTCATTGTCAATTTGTTTGGGAGGGATAATGGTTTAAGCCAGGTACTAAAGTTAGTCCTCGTTTTATAATGAGACTGGATATCTCTGAAAACAAAGTAACTCACTCCATGACCAACCTTACAGATATTATTAGTATTGATGTGTCATTATTGCATGCTCTTATGAGTAGTATGCATTGATACTATCGAATTTGTAAGGGTTTTTTCTGACAGGGTTTCTACACGGCTGGTCTGTGGGTCCGCGGTACCTAAAGATCGCTAGATGCTCTCCGTATCCAATACAAAAATTTTTTAGGATGTTGTTGAGACTCCCCAAGTTCTGTAGTGCATCAGAAATGTTACCCCAGACAAGAACAGATGAAATCCGTCTGTTTCGTAAGAAAATGGCAATATTAATGGGGAGTTTGAGGTCGAGTCACAACACCATCCTTAAAACTAAGGCAGATACACGGTATTCGCCTATAATGAGGCATCTCATGAAGGGGACCATACTGGTGGCCCTTCATGGCCAAATATGATATTTTATTAAGTAGGTGCCTTTAAGTTCTAACACTGATTTTTAAGTTATTATATTACTAACTAATTGGGTCAAGTTATCTGATAAATAAATAAATACGGACAAATCATACAGATTGAGCTAGCCTCAAAAAAGTTCGAGACTTGTGTTATGGGATACTAACTCAACGATACTATATTTTATAACAAATACATATATAGATACACATCCAAGACCCAGGCCATTCCATATTGACCTGGCCGGGGATCGAACCCGGGCACTCTCGTGTCGCAAGATGGCGTGTTGATCGCTGCGCCACGGAGCTAGCCGAAATAAAATGAATTGAATTTATACATACATTACGGAAGGCGTTTCCTATTCGCAAACCCGTAAAGCTCAGGTGAGTTCTGACAAAAAATAAAAAGTTTTTATTGGAAACCACAAACCTTTTCATCGTAATGGCAATCCATCATTCGTGATTCTGAAAATGCGCTTGACCCCTTTTATCGCATCGGGAACTGTTCAATTCATGCAGCCAACCGCAGCGTTTTTTTTATTCATGATTGACTTGCGATGAAAAGCTTTAGATATTTGTTATTTATGTTTTTTGTCTGTGTGAGTGGTCAATATGTAGTCTTTTATTTTAGTAATGAGTAGTTTATCTATATATGTATTTGGTATAAAATATAGCATCGTTGTGTTTGTATCCCATAACACAAGTCACGAATTTACTTTGGGGCTAGCTCAATCTAGGTGATCCTAACTATAACTAATATTATAAATGCGAAAGTGAGTTTGTTTGTTTGTTTATTACGCTTTCACGTTGTAACTACTGAACCGATCATCATGAAATTTTGCACACACGTTATCTGGGGGTACGGAGAAGGACAAAGTGTACATCTTATTCCGGGAAAAAGTACTGTTCCCGAGGGATCGACATTGACGCGAGCGGAGCCGCGAGCGAAAGCTAGTTTGTCCATATATTATCATCATCATTACAGCCACAAAAAGTCCAATGTTGGATATGGGTCTCTCCCTCTCCATGAAGCCAAATAAACTGTGCTCGCCAATCCGCCTGCCAAGCGTGGTGAGTATGGCGATATCCTCCCCTGGACCGAAGAATTCTTTGGCTTCTTGTGCTATCTATGCTGCTGCCCCTTGCAAGCATTTTGAAGCTAGGGAAGGATAGGAATTTATTGAATTTGGGAAGAGAATGAAAGGTATTGGGCAACTCACTCGGATGAATGGGCAAATATTTATTTTATTTATTTATTTATTTATTTTCAGAAACTTAGTCTATTATTACAGGAGTAAAACCTAATGCAACAGACCAGCCAATTTTAGTTAGGTACTTAATATTAAAGTATACTAGTTAAGAATTTATATATAATACACATTATGAAGTACGCTCATTTGTTTACCAATTAAGTACCCTTAAGTATAACAAATTTCCTGCAAAGCGACTTTCGTGAATTCACACAAATAGCAAATAGCAGCTCGGGAAGCCGCGCGCGGGTACCCGATGCCATATCTGCAACCACCGGAAAGGCGGTTACGGATGACACCACTGTCCGTGAATATTTAAATAAATAAATATATACGGACAAATCACACAGATTGAGCTAGCCCCAAAGTAAGTTCGAGACTTGTGTTATGGGATACAAACTTAACGATACTATATTTTATAACAAATACATATATAAATCACATCCAAGACCCAGGTTAATCTGAAAAAGATTATTTTCCATCTTGACCTGGCCGGGGATCCATCCCGGGCACTCTCGTGTCGCAGGCCGGCGTGTTGACCGCTGCGCCACGGAGCTATTCCATATATAGTAATTTATTTATTATTATTGATTGTTTTGAGTATTCTCATAATTGGCACCGAATGTGTTAATAAGAGAAAATTAAAATAACTCCAATATTTTTCATTAATTTAGAAAATCCCATTCCAAACGGGGATTATTGAAAGTCACCGAATAAAGGATCCCGGGGGTTTGAACAAAGCCGAAGATAAATAGATAAATGTACCTGTTTATCTCAGGGTAAAATGGATGGGAATAAAAGCTTTTATTAGATGGTATTGTTATTCAAAACATTAATAAACGTTTTACCCCTAAAGAACGCAAACGTTTTGGCCGTAATTATGTCTTACTAGCTTTTGCCCGCGGCTCCGCCCGCGTCAATGTCGATCCCTCGGGAACTTTACTTTTTCCCGGAATAAAAGGTAGCCCATGTCCTTCTCCGTACTCCAGAGAACTTGTATGCAAAATTTCATGATGATCGGTTCAGTAGTTACGGCGTGAAAGCGTAACAAACAAACAAACAAACTCACTTTCGCATTTATAATATTACTAGCTTTCGCCCGCGGCTCCGCCCGCGTCAATGTCGATCCCTCGGGAATAGTACTTTTTCCCGGGATAAAAGGTAGCCTATGTCCTTCTCCGCACTCCAGAGAACTTGTATGCAAAATTTAATGATGATCGGTTCAGTAGTTACGGCGTGAAAGCGTAACAAACAAACAAACAAATAAACAAACAAACAAACTCACTTTCGCATTTATAATATTAGTAAGGATAAGGATAAGGATTAGTAAGGATAAATCGATGAACACTGGCTGCACGACCGAAAACGTGTCACATTTCGTGTGCAAGCGAGAACGCGGAATAAGCGTTTGGCGTGTGACGCGTATAGATGCGTCACAAGCCGAACGCTTATTCCGCGTTCTCGATAATTACGATACAATAATTTTATGTGATAACGATGGTAGGGAGATAGCTCCCTACCATCGTTATCACATAAAATTATCGTTCGTAAACCGACTTTACAGACAAAATTGTTTTTCTTTTTTGTTTTACGGCATTTGGCTTTCTACGCCTTTTAACCCTTCATATTTTTGGAGCCACTCCAAGTCTTCCCATGGAGGACTTAAGAGGCAACTTAGGAAATACAAGCTAAACAAAGCTCAAACATCAATGAGACCTCTCCAACCCATCTGGCCAGCGAGGAGAGTGTAGGCCAAATCTTCTGTCTGCTAAGACTAAAATTACCTGATGGTGATGATGATTTTTCAACGTGTGTTATCAACAAAATGATTAAGTAATTGATGATTGATGATAAGATTTAATTTTATTACTATTATTTGCAGTCATAGTATATATCACATTCCGTGAAAATTTTTAAGTCTACCTATTACTAGCTCCGTGGCGCAGTGGTCAACACGCCTGCCTGCGACATGGAGTGACCGGGTTCGATCCCCGGCCAGGTCAAGATGGAAAATGATCTTATTCAGATTGGCCTGGGTCTTGGATGTTTATCTATATATGTATTTGCTATAAAATATAGTATCGTTGAGTTAGTATCCCATAACACAAGTCTTGAACTTACTTTGGGGCTAGCTCAATCTGTGTAATTTGTCCGTATATATTTATTTATTTATTACGGTTCAATACTTAAAGGACGGACGGACGGACATCGGAGCTTAGTAATAGGGTTCCTTTTAGCACCCATCGGGTACAGAACCCTAAAAGTGAAGCTATTGAGACAAGAAAAAGCAGATCTTGTTTGGATTCAATCAAATCTTGTATAGATGACCAACCATATGTTATATAGATGACCAACTGTAAACACGCTTGGGGTCACAGAAATTTCCAAAATAATGAAAACGCTCTGTGAAGGTATTTCTGGACTGTAGTTAATCGCATTGTAACTGGTGTAAGCCGCTTAAGCTCGACTTTGTTCCATGATAGGAACAAAAATGAGCTCCCTGTGCTATGTACATGTCATATTCATATACGGCCCATTCAAATTAAGCGTAAATATTTTAAAGGCTGACCCATAAGCTAGAAAAAAATTAGGGCAAAATTTCAAAAAATCTGTTCCTGTTTTTAGAGATTTAGACGTAAACATTTATAAAAACAAACGCAAAAAACACACAAATTGAGCTAGCCCTACTAGTTGTAGGAAAATTTTAGCTATAAGGCGACATTTTGCGAAAGGGACATTTTGCGACTAGGGGACATTTTGCGACTAGGGGTCATTTTGCGAAAAGGACATTTTGCGACTAGGGGACATTTTGCGAAAAGGACATTTTGCGACTAGGGGACATTTTGCATTCTGCGACGAAGCCGATGGAAGTAGCATAGCGTCTTCAATGAAAACAAAAAAAAAAAATAGCAAACCATTGAGAATAATAAAACCTGACATTATAACGTAAAATGCCAGGTAAAAATAATGGCAACAAAGAGACCTTTTATTGATAAAAATATTTAAAATGTCAGTCAGGCAGCCCTAATGAACTAACTTGGCACCTGTGTTTGTATTTAGTGTATAGATCTTATCCTATTACAATATTTAAAGCATCTTGTACCTATTACAATATTTAGAGCATTTTGTCATCTTTTTTCATGCTGGTCTGGGAAAAAAGAAAAAACGTAGAATGTGCCAGCTGCTTCTCTTTTCACGCAGACCGTAAATGCTGATTAAGGGAATGGGCGAATCTGACGAATCATATTAGTAGGCGATGCGGCTTACCAACATGCTAAATGTGGCTTTTAGGTTTGTAAAGACCTGGACTCTGTCTACCTTGCAAGGGATTAAGACGTTATACTATGTATGTATGTAAGAAATATGCACAATCAACCTCACAGTTTGACAGCAATCGACAGATAAAAAGTTTCGTTGCCAGTTCCAACAGTCTCATCTGTAGTTTAATGTTACCCATGTTGTAATACGAGTATGATTTGGCACAGTTTTTACAGTTGGCCGCCTGCCTGACGTCAACCCTCGAAAGGTTGACGCTAGACTAGACTAGCTAGCTTTCCTATAATATTACATTGCTCCAGATCCACAGAAGAACAACAGTGAAAATGAAAAATATTTTTCCACGCAAGGAATTTCCCATGCTAGTAATCGAATGCTTCTTTGATATTGCGGATGCCGCTTTAAAAAAAAATGTAAGGTGAAGTCGAAAGCTCCGGTACCTAGGAGTTCTTGGCGGGCCTTTCAGCGGACTGCACGGCTTTTTGAATTATTTTGGCAAATTGTTTTTAGACTTTATGATGTGAAATCGGTTAAATTTGGTGTCATAAATACCCATGTTTATGAACAAAGTGTGAAATAACTAAAATAAAGTGTCATGGTGCGCCTGTAGTGAGATTTACTTAGCGGGCTGGTGTTTGCTCGCCTTGTTGCGCCGTTTATGATCAAGCCAGTGAAATATCCGGTAGTACAGAGAGGGTCATGCTCCTGCAGTGGCGACTAAAAAGACCTGATGATGATGATGAAAGGTAAATGAACGGTCAAGTACGAGAATTGCAAATTGAGGTATTTGACTTTTTTTGCAACCAATTTATTGATCCTTTACTATTCCAACGAGAAGTAACCTAGGTCCCTAGCGATTGAGCGAAATACATATTTGTCAGTCCTAATTACATTAACTTAGAAGTCAGATTTTATTCACAACTTCAAGGGATCGCAGACTTATATTTTTATTTTTAATATTACTTTATTACAAGTTATATTTTTAGTTTCTTTTGGCGTTTCTTCTCTGCAGTGGTCGACCGAAACGCTAGTAGTCAGTAGCTTTTGCACATTAATTAATAATATAAAAATCACTTAATTAGATCCTTTACAATGTGATTTGACGTTTGCCTGAAAAGGCCTACTTTCTGAAAAAAAAAAACGTTTTGATTTGATATTGATTTGGGTTGATTCGATAAGCCTCTAAACATTAGCATTTTAGCATCATTTTTAATCCAACTTTGGCGCTAAATAAATAGCATGCAAAGGCAAAGGCCTATTTTCTGAATAAACGTTTTGATTTTGATTTTAATTTCAACTAGATATCTCTACCGTCTTCTTGAGAAAAAACCCTTGACAGACAGGCAGCACGATAAGAAATTCATTATATATAAGAGTATATTTTTACCTTCTCAGATACTGAACACTAAAAACGTGACACAAGGAGTAAAAATCTAAAACACTCCCAAATTCATAAACAGGGGGTGCTCTTGAAAAATATCAGGAGCTCACTGAATAACGTCTTCAAACGTGATTATTACGAAACGCGTTTTATTAAATTTCTCGAAGAAAATTTTTCTTTTTGACGTAATGAATCCTTATTTTCCCGCTTATTTGCTTCTGTCATATTTTTACGTTTCTGCTTTTGATGGCGACAATAATTTAATTTGAAAATCGCATTGGCGTAGTGTACCGTGAAAATTTGTCGTTTTATACCCAAAAATTACCAAATATTTATTTGAGAAATAAGTGGGTTGGTTTTAATCAAACAATATTTTATCAAAAGGACCTGTAAATGACTTATTGTTATTACATACAAAATAAGTATTTTGTATGTAATGACAGTTAAAATTGTTGTTGGTCTTCCAAATAAATAAAACATAAAAAGAATACTTACGGATTACGGACGCTTTTATGCTGTCTGGGAGAAAAGAAAAAAGTAGAATATACCAGCTGCTTCTCTTCCCGCGCAGTTCGTATAAATCGATCGAGGGATTGGCAAAATTTTGAGTAATTATGTTAATAGGCGATGCGGCTCGCAACCCATCACTATTTTGATTCCATTTTTCATCTAATGCCCTCCAATTTGCTAAACGTGGCCTTATAAACCTAGGCTTTGTCTACCCCGCAAGGGAAAAAGACGTGATAACTATGAATATACTCGTATGTGGACAAATCACATAAATTGAGCTAGCACCAAAGAAAGTTATAAATATCAATATCAATGAAAATGCAAGCAGCGGTAGGAAGTTGTTCAACCGTTCGTTCCCAAATTATTTATTTACATGTTATTGCTGATCGTGTATTCCCGTTGTCCCCTTCGTCGGTGTCCCCAGTAATGGGGACAATGGAAAATTAATAAAATAATGAAAATAAACTTCCCATTGTCCCCATACGCAGTTACCGTTATAGTGGACAACGGGAATTTAATAAAAGAATAAAATGTTCTTCCCGTTGTCTCCATTGCGTAAAAATTTTTAAGTGAGAGACTTTGCAGGGAGATTATATTAAAATGATTATGGATTTACGTATATTGATAAGACTTTATTAAGAAGTGGAAATCGAGATTTACCTATGCTTTTTTATATTAGGTACTTGTTGATAAGTGAGAAAAAAGTTAGCCACTTAAATGAAACTGTTCAAAAGATGGGAGGAGAAGGAAATATTATGGAGGAAAAACAAATATTATATAAATATTTATATATTTATATATATAATACCACTAAGTACGCATACAGGCATACGGCCCACCTGATGGAAACCGGTTATCGTAACCTTTGGACGCCTGCAACACCAGCGAGAGTGCCACAAATAACGCGATATTACCCCCGAGTAAAAAAATGGACAACGATACGTGAAATTTAAAATGGCTGATATCCCCATTGCTGTACAATGGGGATATCATTTTAAACTACTACTACTGTTGTCCCCATTGTACAGCAAAGAAATTATATGACATACCCCATGATGGGGATGGGGATAATATTATGGGGACAACGGGAATACACGCTGAATTTTAACTCGTATCGTTATTCAATGAAAACCAAACAGACTGAACACAAACGTAAAATATTGAGTTCCTTGCATATCAAAGAGGTTCTTATGGTACAAGTGTGTTCGGGTCGCCGCACAAAGGGGTCACCGAAATGTCGAAGGGTGCAGTCCTTTGCTATTCCTGCTGTGGGTACTAATATACCTATAACGTGTTAGCGTTCAGATACTATACTTCGCAAGGTTTAATCTTTAGTTTGTTTCTTCACAACCTATTTACTTAACCGATCGTCATGAAATTTTACATACCCGTTGTCTGGGGCATGGAGAAGGACATAGTGTACATTTTATTCCGGGAAAAAGTACTGTTACCAAGGGGTCGACATTGACGCGGGCGGAGCCGCGGGCGAAAGCTAGTATTATTATAAATGTGAAAGTGTGTTTGTTTGTTACGCCCTATCTACTAAACCGATCGTCATGACATTTTAGACAACCGTTGTATAGGATACGGAGAAAGAAATAGTTTACATTTCATCCCGGAAAATGTGCTGTTCCTGAGGGATCGACATTAACGCGGGCGGAGTTGCGTTGATGAAAGCTGGTAGATCAATAAATGGTTCTTCAAATTATATAACTTCTAGTTTTAATAATTTTGCTTAAAATACCCACTACTGTTACTCTGTTAAGTAGGCAAATTATATGGTATTTATGGCGTGTCCAAATCTCAGATCCTCAAAATCCCATTTTAACATAATAACAAGGTTTTTTGAATATGAATATTATTCGTATCTACGAGTACGTGTTAAAATTCAATCCTATAAATGTATTTCTCAGTACACACAGTACTCAGTAACAGCCTCCGTGGTCTAGTGGTTAAGGCGTTTGCCTGTTGACCCGGAGGTCGTGGGTTCGATTCCCACCAGAAGCATACTTTGTTTGGTTGTTTTCAGTTGGTTAGGGTATTGCAGGCTTAAATCACCTGATTGTCTGATAATAAAGATGTTTCCGTGCTTCGGAAGGCACGTTAAGCCGTTGGTCCGGATGCCATCTGGTAGTCAAAAGTCAAAAGTCAAAAGTCAAAGATTTTTATTCAAAATTGGATACATGTATCTCTTTTTGAACGTCATATTTTTATTTCTTATATTTGTTTAATTTATGCAAAATCGAAATACTACTAGCGTTTCGCAACGACCACTGGTGAGAAGAATACGCCGAAAGAAACTCAGTCCAGACTTGGTCCCTATGTGCCTGAAGGGCTCCGATTACATTGTTTACATATATTATATCATCAAATAAATTTATATTAATTGCCAAGCATTTTTATCAATTATATAATCAGCAATGCAAAAATATGCTTTTTTACTAATTGGTATTTTACAGTCGCTTTAAACTTAAGTATAGGCAGACCTAATATTTCTGCAGGAATTTTATTATAGAAGCGTACTCCTAGACCCAGAAATGAATGCATAGTTTTCTGCAATCGCAAAACTGGTGTAGCTAATTTATTTTTATTTCTCGTATTTCGATCATGAATATCACTATTTTTCTTATATAAATCAAGATTATGGCGCACAAACATAATATTCGCAAATATATACTGAGAAGGTAATGTTAAAATATTTATATCTTTAAACAATTCTCTAAGAGATTCTCTAGCACCAAGGTTATATATAGATCTGATAGCGCGTTTCTGCAGTACAAATATGGTGTTTACTTCTGCAGCGTTACCCCATAGTAAAATTCCGTAAGACATAACACTATGAAAGTAACTGAAATATACTAAACGCGCAGTATCAACATCGGTCAGTTGTCTAATTCTCCTAACAGCATAAGCTGCAGAACTAAGTTTACCCGCTAACGTAGTAACATGGGCACCCCATTGAAGCCCGGCATCAAGAGTTATTTCAAGAAATGTTGTTTTATCTGTTAAATCTAGTGGTTCATTATCCATTATTATACGTGTAGGAATTTTTTTAACATTTGTTAAGCAAAATTTAATACATTTCGTTTTCTTAGCATTTAATAACAGATTGTTCGCTGTAAACCAATCCAACACCTGAGCTAAAGTACTATTAACCACGTCAAAAGAATCAGTTTGTCTATCAATTTTGAAGACAAGAGAGGTATCATCGGCAAATAGTACAGCCTTACATGTATTCACACAGTAAGGTAGGTCATTGATGTAAATGAGGAATAACAGAGGCCCTAGTATAGAACCCTGGGGTACGCCCATCTTAACCGATGATCCGGAGGATTGAACCCTATCTAAACTAACTTTTTGAGTTTGCCCACTTAAATAAGATTCAATTAAATCGCGAGATTTCTCTTTTATTCCATAGTGCTCCAGTTTCGAGAGAAGGGTATTGTGGTCTACGCAATCAAAGGCTTTGGAAAGATCACAAAAAATACCAATAGCATTTTGTTTTTCCTCCCAAGCATCATATATGTATTTCAACAGAGCTACACCCGCGTCTGTAGTTGACCGACCCTTTGTGAAACCATACTGTTCACGATGGAAAAGACTATGATTGTTGAAATAAGCTAATAACTGATTAAAAATAATCTTTTCAAATATTTTACTAAGCGCTGGCAGAATAGAAATGGGACGGTAATTAGTGGGATCATTTTTATCGCCAGATTTGTACAACGGAATTACTTTACTTAACTTCATCAAGTCAGGGAATGTCCCATAGTCTACACACTTATTGAATATAGAAGCTAAATACGGCGCGATTACTTCAATAATGTTACTAATGACAAATACAGAGATATCCCACAAATCTCCGGTTTTCTTATTGTTCAAACTCTTAAATGTTTCAATGATTATTTGAGGTGTTACATGTTGAAATATTAAATAGTTGTTACATACCGGTATACAGCTAGATACAAGTTTCTTAGATTTTTCTGATGATGAACGTAAGGAGGCAGTAGTGTTTACGGGAATGTTAGTAAAGTAATCTTCGAAATATTTTGCGACGTCTTCATTATTACTGAGGATCTTATTATCAATTTTTAATTCTATTTTGTTGTCACGATTTTTAGATTTTCCAGTTTCCGTGTTAATAATTTTCCAAGTGGTCTTTATCTTATCATGAGAATCTAGAATAGCTTTTCTAGTATATAAAGATTTTGCGCTCAAGCATGCCTTTTTAAAAACCTTAGAATAAGTTCTAACATAATTGATAAATTCAGGATTTTTATTGTAAGCTTTCATAGCTAGTAATTCGTATAACCTGTTTCTACTAACGTAAATACCAGTTGTAGCCCATTCACTAAATTTTTTACGGGTACGTTAGTACATTTTTTAATTTTGAATGTATTGTTGAATTCCGATTTAATAACACCAAACATTTTATTATATAGAGCATCCGGATCATCTCTAGTTTCTTCAATTAGGGGAATTTTTTCAGATATTCTTTTCTTAAATACATTTATTTTAGCTTTGGTTATAGATCTAAAGGTTAATTTTGGTAAGTCTTCTTCTACATCATTTATAAGCTTTACGTACTGACCAAAGTGATCCGAGGTTAGATTTTTAGTTATATATTTGTCAACAGCAGTGCAATTGCAGAAAACATTATCTATACACGTTGCAGAATCTTCAGTAACTCTAGTTGGCTCCAAAAACAAATTAACCAAATCAAATGATTTAAAGACATTTAAAAATCGAACACTTTCAGTTGTTGTAACTCACAAATCAACATTAAAATCACCGCACACTATAATATTTTTGCGACAACAACTTAATTTTCTTAAGACATCTTCAATAACTGATTCTAAAGTATTATAATCTGATCTTGGGGGTCTGTATACACATACTATAATATAATTCCTTAGTTCGATACATGACAGCTCAACATTACAATCTACCGAAAGACTAACAATATCCTTACGTTCTTTACATTTTACGTCACTTCGAGTTAGAATTAAGCTACCGCCTTTTTCTTTAGTCTCTCTGGTTTACGAGCTTGTCAATAAATAATTTTCTACATTGAATTGTTGCTGGTGAGACTGCATAAAATGTTCAGTCACACAAACTACATGTAAATCTTTACTGTTAATAAATAACTCTAATTCTAACAATTTGCTAGTCAGGCCTTGGACATTCTGATGAAAAATATTAAATTCTTTCGCCTTGACTGTTGTCTTATTACTTAGTTTAAATCAGACTGAGTATTATGTATTTTACGAATATCATCAGCTGCAATGCCTGTGTCAAATTTAAAATTATTTACAGTTGTACTACGTACAACAAAAGTTTGTATATTAAAAGCTACTAACGTAGCTATTTGTCTTTTAAAATTAAAAGGAAGATACATAGTATCGTGAGTCAACTTAAATCTACTTAAAAACTTATTTATATCTAAATAAAAAATAAAATCGCCATGACGATATGTCATGTTGTACATATGTACATTTAAATTATGTATGTGCTCATTTCTACTTTTATCTAGCGATTCCGAATACGGAAAGGCACATATCATAAATTTACTTTGTGTATCGTTAAAAGGAACCACGTCGGAGGCCGAGAGGCGGTTCCGAAGAACTGGCCAAGTATGGCTCCGGTAGTACAGAGAGGGTCATGCTCCTGCAGTGGAGACTAAAAAGACCTGAGGATGATGATGATGATGATGATATACTAACAAGGGTTTTAGTATATGAATATTATTCGTACGTGTTAAAATTCAATCCTATAAATGTATTTCTCAGTACCTGTTTTATGATATATGACGGAAAACGAGCAAGCAAGTCACCTGATGATAAGCAATCAACGCTGCCCATAGCCAACTGCAACACCAGGGTGTCATCATCAGGTCCTTTTTAGTCTCCACTACAGGAGCACGACCCTCTCTGTACTACTAGAGCCATACTTGGCCAGAGCAGTCACAGGGCTTGGCCTACACTCTCCACACTGGCCAGACGGGTTGGAGAGTTCTCACAGATGTTTATAAGCTTTGTTTAAGGATGTGACAGGACGGATCTATTAAATTTATGCTTACTTTTAACACAATTCCAACATGTAGTTTTTCTTTATGTTACACTTTATCTTGAAAAACGAAGGCACAACATACTCGTATGTCGAGTCTGTTTGCAGATGGTTTGAAGCAAAAACATTATTTTCATATTCATTTCATTTCAAGCCGCTAACTGTCCCACTGCTGGGCAAAGGCCTCCCTCCATTTCTTCCATTCTGTTCGGTCTTCGGCTAAATTATATATTGTTATTCTTATTTTCATATCTGTGTCGGAAATAGCTACGCGTCTCTGGAAAGCGCCCCATGCTTCATCGTGTGTGATTTTGACGGCACACGCCGCTGGGCGTACCGCACGACACGACTTGTTGCCTCTCCGTAAGCGGGATCTCATAATTGAATTAAAATTAAAAGAGTAAAACGTTTGTTCCACTTAAAGATATAATAGCCGTTTTATTTGATATTACGAAACAAAGCAAAGTTCCGCGATGCTCCACTGAAGTTCTCCGTTATTACTGCAATCTCTCGTTTTTATTGTCTACTACAGTCAACGCTAACTTTATTAACTAAAGATTTCATACTTTCCTTGCTAGAAATATTGTTCAGTTGTCGATGTTATTGTACATAAATAAAAAATGGGCCAAATTAAACAGATTGAACCGGTGCCGCAGTAAGTTGTGATCTTGGGTCGTAGGATACTAAATCAACGGTACTATATTTTATAATAGATAATTACATAGATAAACATCCAAGACCCAGGTCAATCTGAAAAAGACCGTTTTTCATCTTGACCTGGCCGGAGATCGAACTCGGGAACCCTCGTGTCGCAGACTGGTGTTTTAACCACTGCACAAAGCTAAGTTTTAGCCACTGCGTGCTGGCGTTTATCGATATAATGCGTTATCACGTCAAAAAATAGTTTAATAATCTAGCGAAATGCATTTTTACACCATTAAAGTTGCCTTCGGCACTAAAATCTCAAGTGTCCGTTTGTTTAAGTGCCCTCGTAAACCTCCGGAACTAGTTTGTTCCCTTTCATTAATTCACCTCCATGGCGTGTGAAATTGCGATTCTTCTCGTTTACGGCACGAGTTAAGGTTTTACGTTTATAGCATAGTGATGGTAATAACATTATCGAGGTTTGAAAGTTAATCATCATTTCAGTAGTAAGAAGTCCACTGCTGGACATGGGCCTCTCTCAAGGATTCTTCGTTCTATGGGAGGTTATTGCCATAGGTACTCACCACGCTTGGCAGGCGAGTTGGCGGGCGCAATTTCTTTGGCTTCTTGTGCTTCCGACGCTGCTGCCCATCTAAATAAATATATACGGACAAATCACACAGACTGAGCTAGCCCCAAAGTAAGTTCCAGACTTGTGTTATGGGATACTCAACGATACTATATTTTATAACAAATACATATATAGATAAACATCCAAGACCCAGGCCAATCTGAAAAAGATCATTTTCCATCTTGACCTGGCCGGTGTTAACCACTGCGCCATGGAGCTAGCCATATGAAGCATTTATAAACTGGGGAAGGATAGGAATTTGTCTTGTCAAAATAGGCCTCGACAGATTTCCATATCTGCCTGTTGAAAGTGGCCTGCATTCATTAATACAAATCGATAGGTAGACCAAACACTCGCAAATGCAAATTTATTATAATTCACACACAGCCTATAATGTCTCTACTGTTGGGCAAAGACCAAGAGATTGGATGATTTGGAATAATCACCCCGCACGCAATATTTTTCTTTCAATATTTTCTACCCTATGGTATGAGGTTGGCTGGAGGAGATTGCATATTGTGATAAGTCCGCCTTTGTACTCATTATTTATGTATTATTTCCTTTGTGTACCTAGTTTTGTATAATGGTGCAATAAAGAATATATTCATTCATTAATTCACGCTGTTATCATATTATTTTTTATTATCGATATCGAAACAGTGATGCACATTCCTATTTGTTGTAGATATTTATTTTGATCTACTGCGCTTCGCGCTGGGAGCACGGCAACTGATATAAATTCTCGCAGTTAAAAAGGGTTAAATGAAAAATTTATCCTTATCGTTAAAAAAACCCGTAGTACAGGTGCCACAGACATGGAGAGGGTAAAAAAAACTGGGCCCCACATATTAGAGGATAATCTATGTACGTTCCTATACAGCTTGGTTAAGATATCAATGGTTTGAAAATTATAAGGCGTTTCTTCTCTGCAGTGGTCGTTTCCGAAACGCTGGTCGTCATATGGCTAAATTAGTTCCTTTAAAATATGAATTGACGTTTGCCTGCAAAGGCCTATTTTCTGAAAAAAAAGTTTATAATTGATATTGATTTGGGTTGATTCGATAAGTCTCTAAACATCGGCATTTTAGCATCATTTTTGATCCAACTTTGGAGCTAAATAAATAGCATTATGAACATAAAAATTCTAATTAAGTTTCGACTGGGCCGAAATTCTTTTGTCCGTCTGTCTGTCTGTCTGTTCTCGCCTACAGGTCGCATTTCTCAACCGATTCTCATGAAATTTTGTGAGCAGGTTCGGTAATTATATAGAATTATTATGTCGTGCCAGTTTTTCGAAATTTTAAAAAATGGCGGAAATATGGGGGTCCGAAACTAAAAAAAACTCATAGCACAGCTATTTAAAAAAAAAATTCAAAAATGTCGTTAGATTTTTTTGTTATTCACATTAAGACGCAACTATTTTGTCTGAACAACTTTTTTATACGATAAATTTGAACGTGTTTATACTCGGCAATTTGCCCAAAAGTTGTCTGAAATTGATTTTCTGTATATTTTTTTGTATTAGTGCATTCAGTATGATGTGGTAAATACAAATCTATGGTATGACAAGTATGAAAATGGTGCGTAGTAACTGTGACGTCGGCGATACAGAGAAAACATGTTTTTTATATAAACATACCATGAGCGGTATCAAATAAAAGGGCTTTATGAGTAGATTACACAGAAATAAACTTTACTCCCATATTGCTTAAACCCACAGACTATATGTAGTACAAAAGTTAAATATAAATTGAAATGAAACAAGTTGAAGTACGTGAAATGGGAGAGGATCACTCCAACTTAGTTAATGTCTCCAAGCAATAAACATGGTGCTCAAGGGCCGTGTTTTCATACAAGAGTAGTCCCCTGATTCCTCGCCGGAAAGTACCAATAGAGCAATGATTTTTTACTAAAAGAAATCCGTATGTTTTTAATTATTTAAAGAGAAATGAACCTTCAAAAACATGAAAAGTTGGTACGAATTTCCGTTGTGTTCAAACATCAAGAAAACAAATTTGGGCAATTATATAAGAAAAAGAAAACACAGAAACACAGCCATACCTTATTTTAAATGTTTAATGTAAAAATAAATTAAATCAGTTAAGTTTTGGAGAAGAAATCAGAGGACTACGAAGCGTTAATTTTGTCTATTTTTATAGGTATTTTCCGGCCGAGCTGCAGTTATCACTATCGCACTTTGCGGGGTTTGTTTGGGCACGCGGCGCGACAGCATTAGATATTATAAATACCTATTTTTCAATTCTCAAGTTCAAATAACATATAGAATCGTTTTCTCAAAATACCTTCTTTCCTATAGAACGGAAGGCACGTTGAAAAACACTCCGAATTAAGTTATAATCGTCGTCTCATCTCGCTCGCACATGTAGCGCCCCCGTTTCATGCGGGTGAAACAGCAATATCCGGGGAATATGTCCATCACCAAGGTCACGAGGCTATACAGTCACCTCTTAAGTTTATATAGAAGCTTAATTGACTACACGCCAACAACTAGTTACTAACTAAATCTTTGTCTAACCATCTTATTCTAGGCTTGTTAACAGTTTGTTCGAGGGACTAATTGCATACTTAGGTAGCTTCAAGATGTACAGGATGCCCTGATTGAGTCAATATTTTAATTCGCTCTCTCCAAAGAGGTGTGTTCTTTTTTCAGGGTTCATGTGATTTTAATTATTCCATCTTATGTAAGATGATGTGATATGAAGGTAGTATAAAAGAGATTGCTATTGCCAATACACATCTTTTTATACATAATGTTTTTATTAATATTCTTTGTGTGTAGAATAAAGTGTAACCGTATGGGGTATCGTTAAAATTCAGTATCAATTGTCTTACTTTATTTTTAGGGTTCCGTACCCAAAAAATAATAGCAGGACCCTATTACTACTAAACCTCCGATGTCCATACGTGCGCTGTCACAGGGTTGTATCTATTGAAGGGACGCTCACTAAAGTGAGCCACCAATATCAGTTATAATTCTTTGAAAAATAGTTAATTTTGTTACAACCTTATATTTTCTTTTTGACGTTCCTCTGTCGCGGCTACGGGCATGTTAGAGCGAAAATCCCGTTTAAGACAAATGTTCAGAGTTGAATGAAATAACTTGCATCGTTTAAGTTTAACGACCCCTGTGAAATTACTAGACTCTTAGTTTTAATTAACGAGGACTCCGGGGCTGTTTTATACCTGAAATTGCATGTCTTGGAATAAGCCGTAAATCACTTAGCAGCTGCTTTTCCTAGCTCTATAAACTAACTATTGTCCACGACTTTAATGATGAACTAGCTTTCGCCCGTGGTTCCG
This sequence comes from Elegia similella, assembly GCA_947532085.1. Taxonomy (NCBI): domain Eukaryota; kingdom Metazoa; phylum Arthropoda; class Insecta; order Lepidoptera; family Pyralidae; genus Elegia; species Elegia similella. Next base: position 4,895,252 of record OX383939.1, read on the forward strand.
CCCGCGTCATCGTATATAGTTCCCTCGGGACTTGTACAGTTCGGGAATAGTACTTTCTCCGGGATAAAAGGTAGCCTATGTCCTTCTCCGATTATTCCGAGTATTCCAGAGAACTTGTATGCAAAATTTCATGATGATCAGTTAAGTAGCTACGGTGTGAAAGCGTAACAAACTCACTTTCGCATTTATAACATTAATAGCGACCCAGATCCCGGCTTCGCACGGGTGCAATGTACATATAAACCTTCCTCTTGAATCACTCTATCTATTAAAAACAACCGCATCAAAATCTGTTGCGTAGTTTTAGAGACCTAAGCATACATAGGGACGGACGGACAGCGGGAAGCGACTTTGTTTTATACTATGTAAAGACTAGCTTTTGCCCGCGGCTTTAGTATATAAGTTTCATACAAACTTTCATCCCCTATTTTATCCCCTTGGGGGTAGAATTGATCAAAATCCTTTCTTAGCGAATGCCTATGTCATAACATCTACCTGCATGCCAAATTTCAGCCCGATCCGTCCAATGGTTGGGGCTGTGCGTTGATAGATCACTATGTCAGTCAGTCAGTCACTTTTGAGTTATATTTAGATAGAAGATAGTAAGGATGAATGAATGAAATATTATTAATTGCACCAAAATTAGAATACATCATTATTTAAAACTAATATATTTGTAGGATGATTGAATTACCTGGCAACATTCATATGTTGAAATCAGGATCCCTAATAGAATATACATCCGCAAAAAAAAGGCAATTAATAAAATAAATTTAGACTTCCCATAGAAATTTGACCAGCTAATCGGTAAATTTGTAATTGGAGACTCAATTTTTTCATCATTTTTACCTTTTTTTTCCTGCAGGTCTATATTCAAAACACTGCCAGGTAATTGAAAATCACACTGTATAAAGTAGCACAGTTCATCCACATGGATTAAATTTTATATTCCTTACTTAAGACATACCTCATAACATCCTAATAAAGTACTTTGACCGTGTGGTATCCGGCAGTGTAGAATAGGACCACTCCAAATCTTCCCGTGGATGTCGTAGAAGGCGACTAAGGAAATACAAGCTAAACAAAGCGTATAAACATCTGTAAGACCTCTCCAACCCCCCTGGCCAGCGTGGAGATTGTACGCCAAGTCCTCTGGCTGCTCTGGCCAAGTATGGCTTTAGTCGTACAGAGAGGGTCGTGCTCCTGTAGTGGAGACTAAAAAGGACCTGATGATGATGATGAAAGATCTTTGAAATATTGTCCTTAAAGTGACTGTCCTAATTATATGGCCCGCCCTATAAAGGGTTAAGTATCTAAAGAATTTGCTGGATGCAGACCGCTTCCAACCAGTTATTCTGCAAATCCCTGGGGGAGGCCTATGTCCAGCAGTGGAGTTCTTGGGGCTGATATGATGATGATGATATGTAAATGGTCATGTATCACAATAAGCTACATGACTGTCTCATTAAAACCATCATAGAAGACAAAATCAAGGCAAGAAGGCAACCCCGGGAGCAGTCCCTACTGGAATAGTTGACTGCAAGTGGCATAAAAATATATTAATAATATAAAAAATCTCAGATAAATAAGGCAGCTTGAAAATCTAACACCAGTGTTGGCCACTTACACATAAGAAAGACAGACAATCATGGAATAACTTGCATTATTTGAAACAAATTTTATAATGTGAGCCACATTTCATCATCATCAGATCTTTTTAGTCTCCACTGCAGGAGCATGACCCTCTCTGTATACCAGAGCCATACTTGGCCAGAGCAAACAAAACCACATTTATCCCTACGGAACTCTGAAAATAAGTTCTTGAGCAAGTTCCACTATTACATTCTCCAAAATAGAGCTGGAAGGTTGAAACTTAAACTAGTGTGTTATTACAAAAGTTTTAAAGTTAATCAAGACGGAGCAGTGTTATTGCCCGACTGCACGACATTAAAGGATCTTGACTCGAACGTACGAAAATTTTGCATAGTTATACGTAAGTTTTTTTATATGAATTGGGTTCACTCTTGACCATAATCTAGTCTATCTAGTAATCTAAGAAGCCTATATACGCATGTAGGCATTTATTCACGCTGTACTTGGGACGCCTCCGGTTATCCGGTTAACTTTTATTTAACCCTTTCACCGCATACATCGGATTAATCCGACAAACATTGCGATGCGGTACCTACGCAAGGTATACCGCACAGAGTACCGTACAGATTTTTGTGTAGGATGGACGTATGCGTAATAGATATCGACACATATAAATTTATTTTTTAGAATACTAAGCCTGGAACATGAAATGTGAGGCGTACAGTGATAGTCGGCAAAATAGGAGAATGTACTCGTAGAACGGAAATGAACGCGGGCCGTTTTGCACCGCAGCTCCGGACGGACGGGTGTAATGCGGTTCCGTGTCTCGGAGCGACGGAATCGGCATGCGGTCGCGCCGCATGCAGATTCCGTTGCTCCGCCTACCGCAGCGGGATGCGGCGGCAGTGGACCATCCGCTATAAATCAAATGACAACTGCAATGTAATAACGTCAACGATAGTCTTATGATGCATATCCTCGTTTAAAAGTTCGATAAAGAAAAATTACTTAAGCGGAATTAAGATTCCGCTTACGTTACGACGTGTACGCAAAATTTTATGATGATCGGTTCAGTAGTGACAACGTGAAACCGTAACAAACAAACAAACTCACTTTCCCATTTATAGTATTAGTTATATACTAGCGACCCGGACCCCGGCTTCCTCTAGAATCACTCTATCTATTAAAAAAACTGCATCAAAATTCGTTGCGTAGTTTTAAAGATCTAAGCATACATAAGGACGGATAGACAGCGGGAAGCGACTTTGTTTTATACTATGTAATGATTATAGTTAAAGTTAATAGTTAAGATAAGAATAAGAAGTTAGGATTAGGATTAGGATACATAAACTGATATGTCTACGAGTATGTTTGCACATATTCAAGAGCCAACAAACCATTCTATCTCGGAGGTTTTAACGAAATTGCGTTATAGCAGATGCTTCAAGAAAGGTTACTACAAGGGTCTTTTGGGTCCTTAAATGTACTTATCCTAGGCTCAGATGTAATTTTAAAAGGCTTTTCTCTTTACCGCATGGGTTCAAGTCTATGGAATAGATATTTGCGGTTGAATTATCCGCACCTTTTTAGGGTTCCGTTACAAAAAGAATCTTCGTACTCATCATCATCTTTTTTCGGACCTTTAATATAATAAATAAATATATACGGACAAATCACACAGATTGAGCTAGCCCCAAAGTAAGTTCGAGACTTGTGTTATGGGGTACTAACTCAACGATACTATATTTTATAACAAATACTTATATAGATACACATCCAAGACCCAGGCCAATCTGAAAAAGATCATTTTCCATCTTGACCTTGCCGGGGATCGAACCCGGGCACTCTCAGGTCGCAGGCTGGCGTGTTGACCGCTGCGCCACGGAGCGGAGCTAGCCGAAAATACAATAGTTTTAAACAATGCATTTTTGCGCAGATCTGCGCTCCCGCATACGAGCAAGATTGTTGGAATTAAGTACTACAAGAAAGGTACTTAAGTTCCTTCAATATAGGTCCTTATCCTAGGCTCAGATGAAGTTTACAAAAGGCATTTCTCTTTACCACTTGAAGTCAAGTCTGTGGAATAGATATTTGCGGCTGACTAATCCGCACCTATTTAGGGTTCCGTAACGAAAATCATCTTCGTACTCATCATCATCACCTTTTTTCGAATCTTTAAGCATTATTTTTGGAATTAAGTACTACAAGAAAGGTTTTTTAGATCCTTCAATATAGGTTATCTTAGGCTCAGATGAAGGTTTAAAAGACTTTTCAAAAGTGTAGTTGAAAAGATATTTGCGACTGACTTATCCGCACTTTTTTAGGGTTTTGTTACCAAAAGGACCTTGATACTCATCATCATATTTTTCGGACCTTTAAGCAACATTGTTAGAATTAAGTACTACAAAAATGTCTTTTAGATCCTTCAATATAGGGTATCTTAGGCTCAGATGAAGTTTTAAAAGGTTTTTCTCTAACTTAACCGCACGAGCTAAAGTGTAGTTGAAAAGATATTTGCGACTGACTTATCCGCACTTTTTTTTTGGTTTTGTTACCAAAGGACGTTGATACTCATCATCATATTTTTTCGGACCTTTAAGCAAGATTTTTGGAATGAAGTACTACAATAAAGGTCTTTTAGATACTTCAAATAGGGTATCTTAGGCTCAGATGAAGTTTTAAAAGGCTTTTTTCTAACTTAACCGCATGAGCTAAAGTGTTTTTGTGACTGACTTATCCGCACTTTTCTAGGGTTTTGTTACCAAAAGGACCTTGATACTCATCATCATCATATTTTTTCGGACCTTTAAGCAAGATTTTTGGAATGAAGTACTACAATAAAGGTCGTTTAGATACTTCAAATAGGGTATCTTAGGCTCAGATGAAGTTTTAAAAGGCTTTTCTCTAACTTAACCGCACGAGCTAAAGTGTAGTTGAAAAGATATTTGCGACTGACTTATCCGCACTTTTTTAGGGTTTTGTTACCAAAAGAACCTTGATATTTATCATCATCATATTTTTTCAGACCTGTAATTAAGATTGTTTGAATTAGGTACTACAAGAAAGGTGTTTTAGGCTATCCAATGTAGGTCCTTATCATAGGCTCAGACGAAGTTTACAAAAGGATTTTCTCTTTACCGCTTGAGCTCAAGTCTGTGGAATAGTTGTGGCTGACTGCCGAAGCAAATATCTTTTAGGGTTCCGTAACGAAAATGATCATTGTACTCGTCATTATCGTCTTTTTTGGACTTTTTAGCGAGGAGGTATGTACACGCCACGTGGACACAAGAATCAACAAACCATTTTGTCTTCTTCTATTATTTTCTATGTATTGTTTACACAAGTAACATACAATATGATATGAAACAAAAAAACACAGAACCGGGTTTTCTTTACATGTCATTTATATAATAAAACAAACTTGAAATAATATAGGTAAAGAGTACTTCATTCGGGTAAAACTTTAATATAACTCTTTAAGAAGTACTTCAAAGATACTTCAAGATATTTCCTAAAAGCTCAAAAGATAGTACGCTTTATTTGAGACCATTCCCCTTCTTCTTATTATTTGATTGGCATAATTTTTCCCTTTTATAAAAGCCTAAAACTTCACTTGCTAAGGCGGGCAAGCACTTTACTTTCACAGTTATATAAATAGAGAGAGCTTTTTTACAGAGCCCTTTACTTAGAGCCCTTTTTACAAGCTTATGTTTAGTTTCACCTGCCCCAAGTTTGTCTGTAATCATATCTTGCAAGTTAAATTTGAAACACTTCCCGGTTACCGATTGAGCTGAATTCCTGCATGCATGAGTAAATGTATGACGATACAATATTATGGCATCGTTATGCTGATCAGCCGGCCTATTTGCTAACTCAGTATACAACGTTTTGATAGTAATTTCAAAGTACATTACGTTTTGTATATCTTTAATAAAAATAATCAATCATAGGAAACCCGCAATGTATTTTGAAGTGACTATCAAAACGTTGGTCACTGAGTTAGCAAATAGGCCGGCTGGTCATGGAGTGGAAAGGTGGCCATAGGAACTCTCAAAGTGAAGGTACACCAATCGTGTTTATGCTCAATTAATTTATCTTGGAAAACACTTTACAGTGGGGATTCGTTTATAATAAAAGCTTCTCACAAAAAGTAACTTTTGCAAAAACACTGCACGTTACTTAAATTTTAGAAACGAGGGTTGTTTAATGGACTTTCAAAGATTTCATTACTAATTCACTAGTCTTTAGCATGGCATGAAAACTAAACAAAACGCTTTTTAAAGAGGATTGAAAGATTTGATCAAAATTAAAAAAAATATGTACTTTTAGCAACGCGTATAGAATTGAAAAATGTTGAAACAAACAATTAGTATTAGACAGCTCCGTGGCGCAGTGGTTAACACGCTAGCCTGCGACACGGAGTGCCCGGTTTTGATCCCCGGCCAGGTCAAGATGGAAAATGATCCCAAAAGTATCGTTGAGTTAGTATCCCATAACACAAGTCTCGAACTTACCTTGGGGCTAGCTCAATCTGTGTTATTTGTCCATATATATTTATTATTTATTTATAGTATTTTTTTTCTTTAGGTACTTCTATTTGGCCATCAAACTTCATTCTGAAGCTTATTTGCCAGTGTCTAGTTAATCTTCGAGTTATTCTTGTGTATCAACGAAATGATGGTGTAATTCATTTCGCTGATTCGACGGAGGTCCTGACGATAATGCCCACGAATCCACTGGTTTGATCATAAACGTTAAGCAACCCGCTAAGTAAATCTCACTACAGCCGCACCATAACACTTTATTTTAGCTATTCAACATATTGTTAATAAACATATGTTTCCATAACACCAAATACACTGATTTTAAAGTATAAACTCCACTAGAAACAATTTACAAAACAATCTTAATTAAAAACCGTGCAATCCATCGAAATTCCCGCCAAGATCTTAACAATTAGAATTTGTCTGGTTCCTAAAGGTTATTTTTTTTCGTAAAATATTAAATAACTTAAATATAGGTAAAGTTACGTAGATAGGCATATTGAATTAATTAATTTAATTTCGTTGTACTCAATAATAACATAGGCACAAACCTTCCTGGCTTTTATATGTTATTAAAAATAAATATTATGTATTTTATATGGTTAATGAATTAGAAAGAAAAAATATTTAAAAGTAAAAAATACATACGTACTACCACGTCTTTTTCCTTGCGGGGTAGACAGAGCCTAGTCTAGAAGAACATTTAGCATGTAGGCGTGTAGATGGAAAACGGAATCAAAATAGTGTTGGGTTGCTAGCCGCATCGCCTATCCTATTGACATGATTCCGAAGTTTTTGCCCATATCCTCGATGGGCTGTTAAGATCTGCGCGGGAAGAGAAGCAGCTGGCACATTCAAATATTTTTATTATCTCCCAGACCAGCATGGAAGGTTAAAAATTACCTATCTATATATTTCTAACGTCAATATCAAAGCGTTATTCTCAATATATCGAGTAAACAATAACGTCGATTAGACTTCAAAAGCGATTGTAAAATCAGGGCGCACCTATCAATAATCGATGTAATCTACCTGGAGGTATTGTTATCTGACAAAGGCACTGGAGCGCGTATTCAATATGTATTATGCTAAACAGCTGCCAGCTTTGTTTACTGAAGCGCCATCTCGATAAATACCACCGTACTATACTCTACAACACCATATAACTTTAAAGCGCGTAAAAGCAACACCATATAACTTTCGTCGTCCAAAACGTTAGAACCAAGGACATCGAAAACGCAAATCCATGCTATTTTTAACCTCAAAATGGAGCCCTGAACATATCATGGCTGATTTACGTCCAGCTCGTAAACGCTCCAGCGTGATTCACGCTCGCACGCCAGTTTACGACGCTCCTAACCGGGTTTTGGTCACTGCTTCTTCGTCTTCCGCCTCGCTTACGAAAAATCCGACATAAACACTTAAAAACTCATCGTGGCAGACGCCGGCCAACTGCCAAATTTCCGTTCCGAAATCGAATTAAAAAAGTACACTGAAACTTTCTTAAATTAGTCGGAGGTGAACGAACGTGGTGGCTAGCACTGACCTCCTTTCTGCGTGATGTTGAACGTGCGGAGACGGTAGGAATCCTCGTCTGGCTCCTCTTCTGGTTGATGAGTATTCTTTGGGACGTCCAGAAAGGCGTTCGAACGCCGCGGTTGGTTGTGTTGTCCTGGCGGCGGTCTGCGGCGAGCGGAAGCTTGTCGACGAACTTGCGGTGGAGTTTCCGCTTCAGCGAGTCTCGGTTCTGAGTTATACCGAGCTCTGGTTTCTCTGTCCAACTGCTGCTGCTGCTGTTGTTGTCTCCTATGCCTCACTGACCGTCCGCCTGTAATCCTGGCAGATTGAGACCTGGCGGCAGGTCTACGTCGCGGCGCTGGAGTGGTTTCCAGCGGTGCAGCCAGAGCCTCCATACTCGCGGAAGCCGGCGCACATATCGACTGAGAGCGCTTCGTGCGTCCGTCCGTAGCCATGATCGCGGCGATACTGAAGTCTGAAAGCTCTCTCCCGCCCGCCCTCCGCTTGGGCGGGACTTGTTGCATCGCCGATTATAAGATCACTGCTCTTTTAAATGCCACTAATTCGAATGAATAATAGAAAAGGTCTCGTAAATGCTGAATTAGGTTCATTTGTTTTGTACTGAAAGTTCATGTTAGAAGTTTCAATACAATTTTAATTGAAATAAAATATGAATATATTAGCTATATAGGTATATAGATTTTTATTTCTATCTTCTTAATGTTTGTAATCATTGATTATATGAGTAAAACAAAAATTATTTGACAATCCCTTTCAGGGTGGCTGTCGCAACCTACTGGAGTGACAAAATTTAAAATATTTTTAAGACGTTTTGAGCCACCGACACGATAAGAAGAAGAAGGGATAACTCAGCCTGGCAAAATGAACAAGTTTTCCTAAGGGACAAACCCATACAAAAGTATACGGCTGACCCGGAAATTTGTATCAAAATGGCGAAACAATTTTTGTTTTCCCAGAATTACTCACATTGAAAAAGTTGTTCATTTTGACGGTCTGAGTCACCCCTTCAAGGGAATTTTAGAGGTTAACTTACAACGTGTTTATCTCTCAGTACTCTTTTTACAAATGTTAATTTATCAAGAGTGTTTATCAATGCTGCTGAGACTTGCCCGATACTGTAGTGCGTCAGGAATGTTTGCCAAAGCGCGTACAGACTAGCTCCGTGGCGCAGCGGTCAACACGCCAGCCTGTGACACGGAGTGACCGGGTTCGATCCCCGGCCAGGTCAAGATGGAAAATGATCTTTTTCAGATTGGCCTGGGTCTTGGATGAGTATGTATATATGTATTTGTTATAAAATATATATCGTTGAGTTAGTATCCCATAACACAAGTTTCGAACTTACTTTGGGGCTAGCTCAATCTGTGTGATTTGTCCGTATATATTTATTTATATTCATTTATTATACTTTTTATGTCATTTAAAAGCCAAGTCAAGGCACATTTCCTTACCTCTGCACAAAATTAGGTTTCAATCTAGTCGTATCCCGTATACGTTACTCGTTTTTGCTTTTTTTATTCTATATAATGGATACTTACTCGTGGTACTGTATAGTATTATATTTGTATGTATGTATTATTCTATATTTATCTAATATTTATGTATCGATTCAAAGATTCATTTAGAAAATAGGCCATTTCAAGCACTTTTTCACGTCAATAGGCTAGTTTCCTGGGTCGTAATAATAATATATTATCATCATATTATATCGGACGACGAAAGTTATATGGTATCAAAAGATAATTTCAAAAAATATTGGACACGTATTTTTTCTTTAGTCAAATAAACAATAAATAATAAAGATAAAGTGCGTCAAAGTTCAGGAGTGGGGGCTCGTGACGTCAAAGTTTGCTAAAAATTGTAGCAAACTATGACGTCACACGGAACTTCAAAGACCTTTATCTTTATCATTTTTTGTTCAATCGACAAAAGAAAAAATACGTGTCCAATATTTTTTGAATATCTAACTGACGGACTAATTTTTTTTTTTTTAGGAAACTAGCCTATTGACTATTTAAATAATACTTATTATATTATATTCAAATTATTAATTATTGTTCATAAGCTACAAACTACAAGCGTTTCGGAACCGACCACTGTAGAGAAGAAGACGCCGAAAGAAACTCTTTTCAACAGTTTGGTCGCCTACTTCGCCTTTGTTTATGTAGTATATAATTTACAGCGCCTTTCTGATTAGATTTCTTCTATATTGATCCTACCCTAAGGTTAAGGTTGACTGGAAGAAATTGCATAGCGATAAGTCCGCCTTTGTACCTATTTTTTTTTTAGTTGTTAACATTTTGTTTTCCGTTTCTCTTATGATAATGATGCAATAAAGAGTATTTTCTTTCTTTCTACTTTCTATACGTAAACGAACGGCCTCTCTGATGCGTCGCTGTCGGGACAGTAGCAGCGGCATCCTAAAAACTTTGAGTGTTAAGATGGACAATCCCTAATATAAACTCTGGATGAGAATCCATCTTGGCACAAATAAATAAATTTTAATTTCATTTATTTTTTTAAATTATGTTGTAAACAAATTATGGATGCATATCTGAATTAAACGATTATTATTATTATCATCAAACTGACTTCTAATTAATACCATTATTCTCCTCTAAAAATCTACATTGTCTTCTAAATTACAAGTAAGCCGCCATTAATACTATTAAATGACTCTATTCTAATTATTAATATTTTTTTCGTCATACTTATATTGTAATATTTCCAAATTTAAAACTATACCTAATAAACTAAAACAAAACTAAAATAAATGTACGAAACTAAAAATAAAATTAAATATTGTGAAAATTCGACCCCAAATCGATGCGCTCGCAGAGTAGGGTGCCCAAGACGCTGGCGGCATTTCCCTGTTGAATGGTCTGACTCCAGCTTTGGTCGAAATGCGCGCCAGCCCTTGGATCCCTTGAGGCGTCGATAAGGCATGCGGAAATCTCCTTGAACATCTGACAGGCTTCCGCACCCCAAGGCCCCAAGGTCTCCACAGCAAAAGGCGCAAATATATACAGCTCATATAGGAATATATTATTCTAAAAAAACATCTTATATCGTCGATGTTAAGCTTAGCTACGCTCTGCGTCCATGTTGTTCTTGTTATATTGAGGGTAAGTTTGTTTGCTCGACATTAAAAAAAGAGAACATCATCATTTCGTGTAGGTGTCACACATCCTGGTGTCAGAGTTTTTTGGAACCACCTCTCGGGCTCTGACGTGGTTTCTTTAACGACTACCAGATGGCAGCCGGGACCAAAGGCTTAACGTGCCTTCCGGAGCACGGAATCATCTTAATTATCAGGTGATTCAAGCCTGCAATGTTCTCACCAAACTGGAAACAACTAAATAAAGTATGTTTCCCGTGGGAATCGAACCCACGACCCCCGGGTCTACAAGCGAACGCTTTAACACTGGGCCACGGAGTAGTATTATGATGAAATCTGACAATGGTTTCTGTGGATTAAAATAACCAGCCAAGTGCGAGTCGGACTCGCGCACGAAGGGTTCCGTAACGTTATCTATAAAAACGGCAAAAAATCATGACTGTTGTTTAATATTAATTTTATTTTTATTTAATTACTTATTTTTAAAGTGAATATATAACTAAATATTCCGTGAATATTTCAAGCGTCTACCTGTTGCCGTTATCAATATCGATCAAAAACAAGCAAAAAAAATCATGTTTGTTTTATGGGACCCCTCCTAAAATATTTATTTTATTCTATTTTAGTATTTGTTATTATAGCAGCAACAGAAATACATCATTTGTGAAAATTTCAGCTGTCTAACTATCACGGTTCATGAGATACAGCCTGGTGACAGACGGACAGACAGGCAGACAGACAGCGGAGCGATAATAGGGTCCCGTTTTACCGTTTGGGTACGGAGCCCTAAAAAACTGTAGCTTGACGAATAATTTCCCATTTATAAATCCCTCTTCCATCAAGACTTCACGCTTGAACAATATTTATGAGGGAAAGCGACAGTCTGAGAAATAGCGGGACTTCCTCGCTGTTTTCAATTAATTTCCTAGAAAAATAAATGTAATAATAAACGATTGTAAAGATTTATTGTATGTGGACCAAAACAAGGTTATAAATCTGATATGATGTTTATTAAGACTACAAGTACATTTATATATAATATTAGATCGGGGAAATCTTTTTTCGTATTTTTATGTATAAATTAGTATCTAGTAAAATATCTGATTGTTTGTTTGTAAAGCTTTATTGTACTTAAACAGAAAGAAACATATACAAAACAGAAAAAATAAATATAACACGGCGAACTTAAATCGGTCGTGCTCCTGTAGTGGAGACTAAAAAGACCTGATGATGATGTTTATGATGATGAACTTAAATCATGAAGGGATCTCTTCCAGTCTACCGACGAGTAATTGAGAGGAATATTAATTATTTACTTATTTCGGTAGAAGTAAAGTAAAAAATATTATATATGAATTTACCTACAATATTAAAAAAAAACATATAATGCATTCTACATCATCATCATCATCATCAGGTCTTTTTAGTCTCCACTACAGGAGCGCAACCTTCTCTGTACTACTAGAGCCATACTTGGCCAGAGCAGCCAGAAGACTTGGCCTACACTCTTCACACTGGCCAGACGCACAAGGAAATTCTCTATTCTCATGAATTCCTTCTCACGGAATTTGCGAGAATTTTCCAATAATTCTCGAGAATTTCTCAATAATTCCCGCATTTGAAAGAAAGAAGATGAAATTCTCGGGAAAAAATTCCGACCCGTTCTCACCGTTCTCGAAAATTTCAAGCATGGACCAATACTACACACGGCGTACACTCAATGAAATAATTGGCTCAAGTAAGTTCAACCGAAGTTACCTATAGGAACAAGTTTTAAACCTTGAAATTGGCTTGATCAAAATCGACTTTTTGGAACATTTTATTTTCTCATGATTTTTTAGGAGCACGGGGCTTATTTTTGAGTTGTGGTAGAGCCACGCTACCGACAAAAGTAATTTTTGCTAATAGCATGAATGGGCCGGCTCGTTCGGGGAAGAACCATACTCTCACAGAAAATCGACGTTTGAGTAGAAGCTTTACCGCTTCTATGATACGTTTGGTGAGTGAGAGAGCCGGAGGCCCGTCCTACCCTTATTTCCATTTCCCGTGTCCTTCCCCCAACTTCTTTAAAGGCAGGCAACACTCCTGTTACACCCTGGTGTTGCAGTTGTCCATGAGCAGCGCTGATTGCTTGATCGTTTGCCATGCTATAACATAAAAAAAAATATTAAAGGACAAAATGTATATATGTTTTAGTGAGTCCAAGGTAGAGTCTGTGTATATAAAGTGCACGTCACTGGCGAGGGTCCTGGTGAACTGGTTTTTCACGTAGTTCTTAAAACATATTACATTATTCATTAAGTACCTAAGTAATATTCCTGTTTTAAACGACTTCAAAAAAGGAAGAGATTATTATTCGGTTGTATTTTTTTTTAATTTTTGTCAGTCATTTAGTTTAAGAACTGATTTAAAAAAAAATATTTGAAAGAGTATGCCTTCGAATTGGTCGTATTTTAATCTCATTAAATTCGGTGCAGTAGTTTGATTATTGTCTATTTTTTATATGAAATTATATTTTAAACATACATAATAAATTGATTTATCCTTACCTAACATACACTAATTATTAAAGTAAGCAGAAGTATGTAGTAGAGTTGATATAGATTAATCAAACCAATTGCTAACTTTTTGTGTATGTAAATGGCCAACATTGAGGTCAGATTTTACCATCTCTGACATAACATTAAAAATGTCATCTAGTGATGACAGCTAGGATCAACTGTTTAATGTGCCTACATGATATCAACTTCTCCAAAATACTCTTTGGTCTATATTCCAATGCAATCATTTTAAAGGGCAGGGTAACATCCGTGACTCAAAAGGAGATACAAATCATAATTACATATCTTAAGGCGCTGTATCCCTTTTGTAGCGGACATCGCGCGATATATTATATACTCGGAATGAAGCCTGTCACCAGTCTCGTTTCTAAACCATGTCTGCCATTCCCGTGTTTTTTCACTTTTAATTTAATAATTCAATAATTATAACCAAGTATTGTCTTTTTATAGACGTAAAAAGTTGGTAAGTGTCGCTGAAAATATTAAGTAATTTGCGACGAAACTTTTTTAGGATATAGCCTTTTTGGTATTTTATTTTGTAAAGTTTTAAATATTTAAAAAAAAATGATAAAATCATTTATATTTAACTAGCATTCGCCTGCGGCTCCGCCCGCGTCAATGTCTATCCCTCGGGAATAGTTCTTTTTCCCGAGATAAAAGGTAGCCTATGTCCTTCTCCGTACTCCAGAGAACTTGTATGCAAAATTTCATGATGATCGGTTCAGTAGATACGGCGTGAAAGCGTAACAAACAAACAAACAAATAAACAAACAAACAAACTCACTTTCGCATTTATAATATTACTAGCTTTCGCCCGCGGCTCCGCCCGCGTCAATGTCGATCCCACGGGAATAGAACTTTGTCCCGGGATAAAAGGTAGCCTATGTCCTTCTCCGCCCTCCAGAGTACTTGTATGCAAAATTTCCTGATGATCGGTTCAGTAGTTACGGCGTGAAAGCGTAACAAACAAACAAACAAACAAACAAACAAACTCACTTTCGCATTTATAATATTAGTAAGGATAAGGATAAGGAAGTAAGGATAGTAAGGATTATCTTTGACCTGTTTTTCATATTTTTTTCATGCTAGTATTCCATAAAAAATAAGGCTAACTGCACGACGAAAAAATAGACGTCTTACGGCATTCTTCTGATGCACAGCGCCTTTATATCATTATCTCAATCTCTGGTAGCGTAGTGGTCACCATGCCCGCCTGCCACACCGGAGGTCCCGGGTTCGATACCCAGTCAGGGCAAGTCGGAAAATGATCTTTTACAGATTGGCCTGGAATTTATATGTTTATCTATTTATGTATTGGTATAACATATAGTATCGTTGAGTTAGTATTAGTATCCCATAACACAAGTCTCGAACTAACTTTGCGTCTAACTCAATTTATTTATTTATTCATATGATATCCATTTGATTCACGTCACGATGTTTTACACGGAGTGATCATAAATAATACAATTTACAAAAATATGCCGAGAAACGGCGAATCTATTAACAAATATGAAATAGGACGGAAAGAGTTTCTCAAAATAAATCACTCGTGAAGTGGTCTTGATTTAGCGCCGCAATAAGTCTCTCCTTTTATTTATGAATTAGCGGAATGCCAGTTCCGAGATTTCTGACACAAAATAGAAAAATCATAGAACTGTCTCAGATAATTTTATAATGATTAGCCGTAGAATAGGACCACTCCTAGTCTTCCCATGAAACTCGTAAGAGGCGACTTACAACGAGGCACGTTGCGTCATCGTGACGTGAATTTTTACGTTGTTTGACACGTCGAAATCCACGTCACGGCATCGTAACGTCGATTTTTACATCATGTGCCGCGGCACGTTACGTTGTCGTTACGTGGTTTTATCTTTGAGCCTCAAGGTTTACTTACATCACAAGGAAAAATAATTGCAGTTTCACTTCTCTAGCTTCCTTGATTGATCTTTCTGCGGACAGGTTGCGTCCAAGAAAATTGTTGGAAATGAATTCTTGGTACTTAACCGAGTTCATTGTAACTAAATGTTACAAAATTCAAGGCTTCTTTAGTAATTCACTTAACTTCACAAAAAGAGAATGTTCGACTTTGTTTTTTCTCGGACATGAAATTTCTTTTTGCTAAATACAGATCCTACATAACCATTTCTTTTTCATAGTATGTATTCTGAATAAAGTATATATTTCACAATACAATGTAGTTTTTTTTTATGGTTGGCCTTAAAATTTAATATTTTATTAGGTATAAATAGCGATTTTAGTTATGACTAACCATGAAACAAACGATTTTAACAACAGAAAATTCTTAGGCCCCGGCTGCAACAACTTTAAACGTAGAAAAAGCTAGTAATATCATTTTATCGGTACCATTAACATAAATCGTACGAACTGAATGATAAAAAATCGATGCTCATAAAAAATAATAATCAAAATTATTTTTGATTTATGGTACTTTGATTAAAGTGTTTATAATAAATATCGTTTTCATTCATTTTTAGGTTTCTCAAACCTGTATAGATTGATATCACCATATAGTTCCAATCATTATATTCTACCCAATTTACAACAGGTTCTTTCTGTAGGTGTGGTTGAGTTTAGCTCTATACATGCATTATAGTTTTGAAAATAGATTTTGAGATACTTCTACGCTTTAAATCTTTAATGTTGTATCTGTTTACTTTCCATTTTTCTATGGTTTTTTTATGTTTGTGCATAGATTTTTCCGTCAATTGTGGGCCAATTTAATAAGTTCTTTCTTGTATTTGAAAGGATATCCTAACCAATTTATATATTTTATTTTATAATGCAATACAAAGGTATATTGTTCCACTTACAATATTCAGAAAACCATGAAAATGAAAATAAAAACAAAGAATAAAAATAGTTATAACCAAGTCGACTGGCCTCCATCACTCTCACAAAATAGTAGGCATTTCCCGACAAGCAATGTACATAATGGCCGTGTGGTTTCCAGTATAGTAGAATAGGACCACTCCTAGTCTTCCCATGGAGGTCGTAAGAGGCGACTTAGCAAATACAAGCTAAGCAAAGCTCATAAACATCAATGAGACCTCTCCAACCCGTCTGGCCAGCGAGGAGAGAGTAGGCCAAATCCTCTGTCTGCTCTGGGCAAGTATGGCTCCGGTAGTACAGAGAAGGTACAGAGATGGAAGGTCATGCTCCTGCAGTGGAGACTAAAAAGACCTGATGATGATAATAAATGTACATAAATATATACTTACAGATATTCATTCATAATACACACAAGATTGCTTGCAACATACATAACTGCCATATTTGATTAGTCGGTCACACAATGCCTCAAAGGGCCGGCTTTGTCCACACAACGGATTACCGGAATCTAGGCGGGTCTTAGATTGCCTGGATTATGTCCTGCTAAGGCCGCCGCAATCAAATATGTGAGCCAAGACAAGATAGCTTCGCACTGGGAAATTACATTACATACTAGCCTTCGCCTGCGTCAATGTCGATCCCTCGGGAACAGTACTTTTTCCCGGGATAAAATGTCCCTAAAAACCCTATGTCCTTCTCCGTACCCCAGATAACGTGTATGCAAAATTTCATGATGATCGGTTTAGTAGTTACAACGTGAAAGCGTAACAAACAAACTCACTTTCGCATTTTAGAATTAGGATGTTGTTGAAAAGAGCTTCTATTGGCATTTCTTCTCTACACTATAGATGAAATAAACACAAGTAAGTTAAAAAATAGTCTTTCATATAAAAAACCTCAACAAATTACTGAACAAATTTTGATGAAATTTAAATAGGACCACATTGGGTGTATATCATTTCAAATCAAAAAAAAATAATCGGTTCATAAATAACGAAGTTATAAGATTACAAACATTAAAAAAGAAATGAACTTGATCACCTCCTTTTTTGAAGTCAGTTAAAAATAGAAAAGAACTTTGAGCTAATGTAAAAAGCTTATTAATAAATGTTACAAAATTCAATCCTATGTTTTTTATTGCAGACTGTATATTGTAGGTATTTATCTGTATGGATTTGTATTATATAAAATATTTAATGTATTCTGTTTTTTAGTATTTTTTGTTTTAGCGGTAGAAAAAATACATCATCTGTGAAAATTTCACTTGTCTACAGCCTGGTGACAGACGGACAGACCGACAGACATACAGACGGACGGACAGCGGAGCCATATTATAATAGTGTCCCGTTTTTATCCTTTGTGAACGGAACCCTAAAATGTTTCACGCTAAGACCAGTGTATATACATAATGAAGTAATATGTAAAAGTCCCATTCGTCACAATTAGGTACATACAATCTCTCTTTTTTCTAATCCTAAATAATATTATAAATGCGAAAGTGAGTTTGTTTGTTTGTTTGTTTGTTACGCGTTCACGTAATTTTCCATACACGTTATCTGGGGTACGGAGAAGGACATAGGGTACATTTTATCCCGGAAAAAAGGACCGTTCCCGAGGCATCGACATTGACGCGGGCAGAGCCGCGGGCGAAAGCTAGTTAAAAATAAAGCTAACCGTTCATTGAAAGCGAACACAAAACGACATTTGTTGGCGAATCAATTTACACAAAACTGAAATTTGCACAGTGAGTGCTAACTGGCCGACCCTCACACCGAATAAACTATTTTATTTCTTTTAAATTAAAAAAATATACTCGCCCAGTACGCAGATATGATAACAAGTTTTTGGCTGATAACAATAATGAATAAATATATACGGACAAAAGATTGAGCTAGCCCCAAAGTAAGTTCGAGACTTGTGTTGTGAGATAACTCAATGATACTATATTTTATAACAAATACATATATAGATAAACATCCAAGACCCAGGCCAATCTGAAAAATATCATTTTCCATCTTGATCTGACCGGGGATCGAACCCGAACACCCCGTGTCGCAGGCAGGCGTGTTAACCACTGCGCCACGGAGCTCGCCTAATATATATTAATATATCATCATCATTTTCATCATCAGTACCTCTAGCATGAACCACTATCGAAATAGAATAGTTAACGTAAATTCTTACTATTCGAAAACGAAAACTATTCTATTTCGAATTTTGTAGCTAGCACGAACACCTCCGAATCGACTATCGTAAACTCGATTCGAAAATTACGGGACAGTAAATTAAAGGTGTTTGTCTCTCAGACCAAAGAAAAAAGAGGACTGGAAATACCTACAAAAAAATCGTGTATACCTACATCACAGAATCGTTACATAAAATGGCTGCCATTGCCTAGGGTTGTCACTTCCATACTATGTAATGATCTACTTTAAACAGTACTCTTATTTTGTACACAGAGCCGACAGAGCTTATAAAAACATTTTAGGAAAGGATAATAAAATGACAATTTATTTTATAACTTTGTTTACTTAATCATTCCTAAAAAGTATTAATTTGTTTAAAAACCATCTATCTGAAAGATATTTACATTTAATTTCACCGTGATATTTATATGTAACACAATATCTTTCAAATTGTAATTTCTTTTGCTGGTTCAAACGTTTATCTTTTACGGCTTTTTTTTTCATTTCCACGTACTGAAATTTCAATATACTTAGTTAAATCATAATATTTTATTATTAAACTAGCTTTCGCCCGCGGCTCCGCCCGCGTCAATGTCGATCCCTAGGGAATAGTTCTTTTTTCCGGGATAAAAGGTAGCCTATGTCCTTCTCCGTACTCCAGAGAACTTGAATGCCAAATTTCATGATGATCGGTTAAGTATTTACGGCGTGAAAGCGTGACAAACAAACAAACAAACTCACTTTCGCATTTATAATATTATTAGTAAGGATTATGTACAAGTATAATCTATTATGTGCACTGTTGTATGCATGACATCATATGATCGCATCCATAATTCGATAATACGTTGTCACACATAACTTTGCGTACATTTGCATGCATGAACCGGCTACTCCTGCCAAATCACCCAACGGTTTTTAGTATTGTCTGACAGACAAAACGAATAAACCGGCCAAGTGCGAGTCGGACTCAGGCACGAAGAAGGGTTCTGTACTATTATCTATAAAAACTGCAAAAAAATCATGCTTGCTGTATGGAAGCCCCCTTAATTAATTATTTTATTCTATTGTTTAGTTTTTGTCGTTATAGCGGCAACAGAAATATATCCATCCGTTAAAGTTTAAATTGTCTAACTATCACGGTTCATGAGATACAGCCTGGTGACAGACGGACACCAGAGCCATATCATTAGGATCCCGTTTTTACCCTTTGGGTACCGAACCCTAAAACATTTATTCATTAACATTAACTATATACATTAAACTTACCGGAAATGAAAATATTGCTGGTGATGAGTTGTCCCGAAGTCTCATATCATAACTTCAAGCGTTCTATTGAAAAAGCTTTCCTCAAAATGCAAAGAGCAGATGTACCAATCCTGTTGCCGAGGATTAATATTTTTCCGAACCGGATAGCCTCTAAGCATTTATTCCTCAAAACTTCATTCATCGACAACCTATAAAAAAAATATTATTTTTTATTTAGATAATGCACAACCCTATTTAGGTATGAAAACAAATGAGGAATAAAATAAATGAAAATACTGACTGTATTACAAAAATATGACCAGTTAACAACAGTTTATACATAAATTTAACATCATGTTTTATTTTGCTTCCCAATCAGAATCAATAAAGAGCTTTCTTGCTAGAAAACGGGTTACTAACCTATGAAGAGTCAATTATGGTTGATTTATGTTTTCTCTTGCACCACACATCACAATACAACATTTAGTCAACTGTATAAACAGTTATCTCACACTTCCACGTATTTATTACCTTATTTTCGCGTATTTTTGTCCCAAATTTCAACTTTTCCCAATAGTAAACAACACCCGTTGACAGCACAACTACCACGAAACTCGTTACAAAATATGGCGGATCTTGGCACGCACCTAAACTTTGGACAGCTTTTACCATAAATTAGCAAAAACTAAAATATGTATGTCTCTTTTGTCAAAGGCAATCGTACTGAAGAAAGACAGAGACAAAGTTATATTTCACACTTTATACCATAAATGCCTGATATTTGTATAAGTAAAAATTCATATATGTTGACAAGGGCTTCTCCATAGACTTCCTTACTCTTAGGTTTGTCTACAGGTTAAAACAACTAGTTAAGTGCGTTCAAAACCATGCGATACTCATTTCTTTCCGTTTGCCATTTTTATAATATACAATTTTCAATGAATAAGCAAACTATTTAAAATAATTATTAATTTAGTATAATAACTTTATAGTTTACATTTATTTCCTTACTTATTTAATGTTTTTTTGTAAAATTTAGGGTTTCATAACAACCGTAATAAACAAAAAAAATTGCGTACATTTCGAACGTTGTTTGTTTTGTAGCCTTATCTGTGGCTGTTGTTGTCAATCAATGGCCGCTGTCCCGCCAACAAACTTTCGGCACAATAACAAAGTTTTAAAGTGGTTAAAGAAAGATGTTTTTGTATTTGAAGTGATTTTGAAAACAATCATTAGGACATTTTATAGTATATGTGATGGCCATCTTAAGCAGATTGACTGCGTGGGCAGAACTTTATCTATATACAAAGTATCTACCTAAGGGTGGAAAAGTCATATTAATAGGATCTATTTCACGTGAAGGTAAGGAAATCTATTCAAATTTGCAGCATAAGTAGACCTCTTATATCATAAATATACGTGTGCATTGTAATATTCTTATAACTACGATAAAATTCCATATAAAATATTGCAATGTCTGTCCAACACGTCTACAGTGTAGAACACTAACTTTATTTAGAACAAATCAATGCAGTTTTATCTTTACACAGTATAAAATGAAGTCGAGTCCGCTGTCTTTTCGCTTAGGTCTTTTAAACTACTCAATCAACAGATTTCAATAGAAAGAGTTACGAGGAAGGTTATGTATAGACTGCCCCTAGTATATTGCACCCGTGCGAATCCGGGGCGGGTCGCTAGTGTAAAATAAATAATACAATAATTATTAATGTGTTGTTTTAGATACCTATGGTTTTGTTTCATCAAAACTATTCAAAACCCTATAATGGAGGGAGGAAGCCTAACAAGGAACAGAAAAATTACAACTAGATAAGAAAAAACTGAAAGTAAGTAGACATTCATACATTTAATTAAAGTGTTTCCATTATATTGCCAAGTAATTTAGAGAGTAAGTGCTGAAGGCGATATAGATAGATATTCCATGTTTATTACATGTGAACCACACAAATGCATCATAGTAACTGAACATACATACAGTCTAGTAGATCAAGTTTTATATTTGGTATCCTTCCAAAGTTTTTAGTAGGTAAGCATTTTATGTATGCGCGCATTGCTGAAATAGATTTTGTAATATATAATAATATGGTCTGTTTTATACCAAAACAATAATAACAGCACTGCAAATTATCTAGATAAATAGGTGTGAAACATAATGCATACACAAAGAATTTACTCAATGGTATTATAAGAGCTTTGTAATTAAGCATCAAGATCTATAGAAAAATTTGTAGTCTCTTAAGTCGTCTTGTGAAAAATGACTTTGATAAAGAACATGGAAATACACGGTGTTATATTGTATTTATTTTGCTTTTACAGGAGAAACTTGCGAGGAAGAAGTAGGAAAAGAATGTTGATAGTTCAAGACCTTCTACAATGTAATTACCTACTACCTAAATTGGTATGAAATTATTTTGTATAGCTGTACTTGATAAATTCAAAAGAAAATATAAATTTCATTGTTTAAAATTCTTTATTTGTTGGCAGGCTATTGAGAAAGGAATCTTGAAGAATTTTGACTGCACTGAACTAAACATCCAGAAGCAGGATTGCTGGAAATTGGAAATAATGCTAATAAGACACAGTCCAAAACATAATACTACATTAGTTACAATTTTAAACAATATCTGAGCAATCCATTGATTAAATTATGTTTCCATTACAAATTCAATTAAAATAAGCCTGATGTATTTTTTGCACTTATTCAAAATAAAATAAAAACTTAGATATTGTATTTTTATTATTCCTATGGTGAAATTATTGGGAAATGTTGTTTCTCGTGTAAGTGCCCAACAGTGTTGTCAGATTTTTCTAGCTGCCTAAAGGCATCTGACATAATATATAACAACTGCCATCAATGATGATAGCTGGGACCTGGGCTTAAAGTATCTTCCTAAGCATGGAGGAGCTGAAGATATTTTTATGCCACTTGCGGTCACCCATCCCAGTGGGTGATATGTAAGCGCTAAGCAACACTCTGATGATAATGATGATTCAAAGTATAAGTACCTATTGGTACTCTGCATGACATACTTTGATATAGAAGTAAAGGTGTTAACACTTGCCACTCATAACATTTAAGCTGATAGAATATTTTTCAGACATTTATTACACAATAGGTACTTATTATAATTTCTAGAAAATGAAAGGAAGGCATTTATTTATAGATATTTTATTCAACTGCTTGTGTGTATCACTCTCGAGCACCGAATGCTGTTTTGCTATTTTAGTAGGTAGTATCCAACCATTATTTTCTCGGCCAGCCTCCTATAATGTTTCCCTCTTGGATTCACCTGGTGGTGGGCATTCCAAGTGATTGAGAAACTGTAAGTAATATTTAACGTTATTATTTTTCATATAGATGGTTACAAAATGATGATACAAATTTAGCATTAATTAGGTAGGTAGGTACTTGCATTGAGCACACCCCTCATGTACTTCGGTTTACTTACATATACCTATGTAAATAAATTCACAAATTGGAACAAGTTCTATCGTGTTAATTACATTATAACGCCCAAATTTGAAACAATCTCAAAAACATTAGAAAGTTAAATAATGTTTACATAATTACAGGTATGTAGACATATGCGAAATATTGTGGATTGGTTTTTATGCGATTTCCAATGTATTTCTACTAGAATATTGGTGTATGTTTCACTTAGAAAAAAGAGGTTAAATAAATATACCATAAAATCTGTGCAAAACTAGACTTATGTAATAAAGATGAGAATTATTACTATTGGAAAATTAGATTTGACTTGTTATTTTCAAAATCCTACAAGTTTCATTGACGAAAATATTAACGTGAAACTTACCTATTATTTGAACGATTACAATTTTTAAAATCATAAATTATATTCCACTGAGGTTCTAATATTCATTAAATTACCCATTTTAAGGCTTCCTCATTTTAAAATATAATAATTTACTGAAAATCGTAAGAAAGGTAACAACACTCGCACAGTCGAAACTTATCTCACTCGCTTTTTTACGGTGAGAGACTTTTCGATAGGCAGCGTGCGAGTTTTTCGAAAGTAAAACGTTACTATACGTCATGTGAGGTTTCGTGCTACCGTTTTACATACAAAATGTTCGTTTACTATTCGATTACTACTCGATAACAATTTCGGAGCTGTCACGAAAACGGCGCGAAATGTTCATGCTACCGTTTTTTAGTTCCATTTACGCTCACCGTGGCGCTGTTCAAGTTTTCATACAAATTTTCTCGAAAACGGTTACTATTCGATTACTATTCTATTTCGATAATGATTCGTGCTAGAGGCACTGGTCTTTTTATTTTCTACTACAGGAGCACGAACCTCTCTGTACTACTAGAGCCATACGGCCAAAGCAGCCAGAGGACTTGGCCTACACTCTCCACGCTGGCCAGACGGGTTGAAGAGGTCTCACAGATGTTTATAAGCTTTGTTTAGCTTGTATTTCATATTCCACATATTAAAGGTATAAATGAAGTTAATTGAACAGCACACTTCGGTGTAATCGTCAGACCAAAACAAATATTCGCTTGTATCGCGAAAGTTTGCATTCAATTTTGTGCGTATAACCTACACCTGCCGGCCTATTTGCTAACTCAGTGACCAACGTTTTGATAGTCATTTCAAAATACATCGCGGATTTCCTATGTTTGACTATTTTTATTAAAGATATATAAAACGTAATGTACTTTGAAATGACTATCAAAACGTTGTACACTGAGTTAGCAAATAGGTAGGCCGGCTGGTGTATGTAGTAACTAGTGCACTAACACTTCTAGTTCGGTGGATATTACAACATAGAGACAAGAGATCATCATCGTTGAAAGCTCTGATCGATGTGATAAGCATCATTGTTGGATTCCGTAGATTGTGAAACGTATTTTGATATCGTCGCGCTTGTACAGGACAGGTCAGCCCGCGGATGGGTGTTTGATACCTGGCTGGGGTCGAAAAGTGGAAAATATCCTGCAAATTGGCAGTGATTTGGGTGAAATTCATGTACGGAGGGTATATACTAGAGAATAACCACGACAAGGAAAAGTATTTGTCAAGGTTCGATTAGAATTCTGAATTGCGTGTCGGATGAGCTGAAAGCTGCGTCAGGCAGAAGGAAGACAGGGCGCGCCCTTCGTCTTCGTCGAGAAGAGAAGCCAGCACAGAGGGGACAGCTACACGCAATCAAGATAGATAGAGATTAGAGGTGGATCGCCTTAAGTTCAGTCTTCGGCCTGTGATCTGGTATGCCAGTGTTGATAGACATCTGATGGGCCGTGTTCGTCGTAAGGCAGATCAGGCTCGCGCAAAAGGTCGCGCCTGCGCCTGCGACTGGCCTGAACAGTCGTTATCATCATCATCTCAGACGCAAGAAGTCTATTTCTGACAAGGATGCCTAGTAGGAACTGTTGGGAACGGCCTGTATTCCGCGCCTTATTACAGTTATTACCTTTTACTTTTTTATGTATATTTGACGGCAAACGAGCAGACGAGCCACCTGATGGAAAGTGGTCACCGTCGCCCATGGACATTTGCAACACCAGAAGATACTGATGCGTTGCTGACTCCGATACCTGTAAACACGCCTTTTGAAGGACCCCAAAGCACACAGGGATACGAGGAAAAAACCACGTGACTCTCTGACATTTTTGGAGACCCAAGGCTGGTAAGCGCAGACTGGACACTTCTCCAATGGCGATCATGTACTCGTGGTATAATATATAGAATATTTTTGCCCCATCGGCCATTGGTTCTCTGCAATACGTGCCCCGTTCTCTACTACTTTTAAGAGCTTATCTTCTTCAACAAATCTCTTCGTTTCCGTAACAATCTCGTAGAGTAACACCGAGCAAAGCTCTTTGATTGAGCGAACTTCACAATTATCATGATCATTTCGGCCGTAAGAAGTCCACTGCTGAACGGCCTATGTTTTTCAAGAATTTTTTCGTTTTATAATAGAATATTGCCATTCCCACCACGTTTGGCATGCTGGTTGGTTATCTTCCAAGCTTGTCTAATAAGTTGCGAATTTTACAATTTTTTATTAAATTTTACCCTTCCACATTAAAATCTGATGATGAAGTTTAATCAAATACCTAGCGTGATGACAAAGAATCCAGGGTAGAAAAAAAGACGTACGAGTCGGAATTGTACACTTGGGGTTTCGTACCAACATACAATGTTTACTATTAAAAATATTTATAATTTGTTTTATAGCGGCAAACAGATATTCAGATACTGTGAAAATTTCAAGTTTCTACCTTTAACGGTTCAATAGATACAGCTCTGTGACAGACGGACAGCGGAGGTTTATTAATTGGGTTGTTTTTACTCTTTGGAAACAGAACATTTAAGTCTAAAGTTTGAGAAACATTCTAGTTAGCAGTCTATTCTAAAATAAAGCTTGAGAAACATTCTTATTAGTTTGTAGAAAACAAAATGTTTAAAAGTTATTTATAACATTGTCGTCAACTAATTATCACAAATAACATCTTGCTAAATATAACAAATGTAACAATATTTGGCCAGTATTTCGCGTTTTCCGAGAACGCGAGATCAAACGTTATCATTTGCTTGTGTCACTTTAAATTATATCCCTCGGTTTATGATAGAACTAGAACGCATCTCTGGCTCTCGTATACGTCATATTTAGTGGTAGGCATTGAATTAGAAAACTATGGAAGCGTAACTCTCATACAACTAACGATTCATCATCAGTCCCATTTACGCAAACAAACTTAACTCAAATCACAACGAAAAACTTACGCACTCACAGACGAAGCTATAATGCGATTAGCCGCGTCAAGGTCACGGGGTGGTGTCAACATATCTAATGAACGCTATGGTGTAAACATAGCGGAGTAGGTTGGTTAGCAGTTTGCTTCGCTCGCTATGATAAGTTACTCCAGTGTCACTTTTCTGTGTTTCCTTACGTCTCCTGCGCCACTTTACTATACATAAGATTTTGCCGATGTTTACAAAAAATATGTTGTTAAAAGACGCGTCCTTCCGTCACGGAGCGAGCGCGTGGCAGACTAATTCACGAAAAGACGTTTTTATCTACTTTGCGTGGTGTCAGTTTTTAGCGCAATGCTGCTTCCATAGTTTTTCTAATTCAGTGGTTTGGCAGCTTCGGAAACGTCAAAATGATAAGGTTTCTTATTTTGGTCGGATAATGGTTAAAGCCAGGCACTGACTTAATATATTTTTCAGGCGCTCTTTCCAAGTCAAATTACAAAGTTCTCTATGCGGGTCTCAAAGTCCTGACTAAAGAGCTTTGTTGGTTTGCAGTATCCATTACTGGTGTGCGTGAAAACCTGGTATCTAACCGTGAAATAGGTCTCATTATCCTACTATGGTTACAATAGTTGAGCTCTGCGATGGCTGATCCATACGTCAACTCGGGAACGAGTGCTGCCGGGGGGGACAGGTCCGCTCGGCCTCTATGAGACTTCTATCTATCTTTGAGACTTTTATCATATCTGTTTTTATTGCACGCTCGATCGCTGACATAACGTGTTCCACAAAATTATGTAAATTGAAATTGTATATTAAAACATGACATAAGAAAAAAAAAAGAAAATATAAAAAGTAGGTGCCCAATACTGTTGAAAATAGTTTCTTTCGGCGTCTTCTTCTCTGCAGTGGTCGGTTCTGAAACGCTTGTAGTTTGTAGCTTTTGAACAATAATTAATAATTTGAATATAATGTAATAAGTATTATTTAAAATGTGAATTGACGTGAAAAATTCCTGCATGCCTATTTTCTGAATAAATCTTTGAATCTACTCTTCCCCCTAACCTGAGAGTTATTCCGGTTGTGTCCTCAGCTGTAATTCGTGCTAGGCTCCAAGCCTAGGGTCCACTAATATGAGCATTAATGCTGAAATGTACTGTTATTCATTAACTACATAGTACAAAACAAAGTTGCTTCCTGCTGTCTGTCTGTCCCTATGTATGCCTAGATCATTAAAAATACGCATCGGATGCGTTTTTTTAATAGATAGAGTGATTCAAGAGGAAGGTTTATATATAAGTACGTATAATTAATCACACCTGAGCGAAGCCGGGACGGGTCGTTAGTCCTAAATAAAATGAATGCGAAAGCGAGTTTTTTATATGTATTTGTTTGTCCCACATTTAATCCGAACATTATGCAAATTTACATTTGCATTGTCAGGTGTACGGTAAAGTTCATTGACCCGTTCAGGAACCGCATAAAGGTTGTTTTATTTAACTAATAAGTTTGTTAATTATCAATAAGAGTTCATCCCATGTCCAAGATTTCAAATCATGAAAATGATTTATTTTATATAATTCACTTAACTTGTTCTTTTATTTACATTAGGATAGTAGGTATCTCAATAAAAGTTTATTGTTTAGTTGATATAATATATTTAATTTCATTCAATAATTTTATTTTAGACTATTTGGCTTACATTTACATTAAGATACGCGTATCGGTATTTTTTTTCTTTTTTTATGATACTAATTTCAGTTTTTTTGTTGGTTAAATTCTAAAAACTTGCTTATTGACTGAAATATTCGATTTATGTTACTTACCCTGTTCTAAGACAGGGTAGTATGATCGGTGGAGTAGTAGTTAGTGCCATATTACCATATAGATTACTCACTGTTGCGGCTAGTCTTACAGCAGAGGTTATCCCAATATTGTTCAGTTTAACCTCCGCGTATGGTAATAGAGGTACCACTGGGACTCGAGGTACCTAATATTTTATTCATTTTAATATAAATTTCTGATGGTGTTCTCACTCGGCCCTCGGCTCATAAGGAGTCAATTCCTTTTGTAAAATTGGGAGTGTAATGGTTTATGGAAAGACGAGCTACCGCTCTATTAAAAGATACTTGTTAATATGGTCAGTTTATATAAATTACTGGGCAGTTGTTTCCAATTATTAGCACCACTATGTGTAAATCTTATGGTTGCCTGTAAGAGATTGCATTAGTGATAAGGCCGCCTATTGTGCATGTGTAACATCTGTTATTTCATGTGATTATTGTTGCATGTGTTTTCTGGTGCAATAAAGTTTATATTATTATTTAATTTTCTGGTGATTGGTAAATCAATATAGCAGTAAAATGTGAACAGTAATAAAAACATATAGATAGGCAGCAGCACCATGCGATGTGGGCGTCATCGGAGTGCGGGAGGGTAGTCAATGTCAAGAAATAAATATATTAAAAGCTAAATTATCTTTATAATATAATATATTTTTTATAAAGCCCTGATACAAAAAGAGGGGTGTTATAAATTTTACGTGTTTTATGCGTCTATATGTGTATCTATTTGTAAGTTGTTGTGATAGTTTTGTTTGTTTGTCAAAAGCAAACTTGATCGAGTGCGCTAAGCACGGAAAGTTTGCCAAGAGTGTATTAAAAATTATTATTTTTTCGTTAAATCACTATATCTACCTGAGCGAAGCCGGGGCGGGCTGCTAGTATTATAGATAATGGTACGGAACCCTTTGTACGCGAGTGCGACCGCACTTGGCAAGTTTTTTATTAATTCAAAAATAATATAACAGTCACTATTTTATCTCAATGGCCCTTGTCGTAAGATTTGAAACGATGAATTGAATTATTACAGGCTAAACCCTGCAGTGGGAGAGCAGTGACTAGAAAAAGAATAGTACTCGTCCTACAGCCACTAATGTTTTTACGGCAGGCCACCTGCATGTAGCCAACTCTCCTTGGGTAGCTTCAGAACCGACAAATACCTGTGAAAATACTATGTAACATTCCCATAAAAATTGACAGGGCGGCTAAACATTTTTTAATGGAAATGTCAGTTTTGTTCTTTATATTGCGTAATTTTGAACCTCTGAAACCAGAATCCCTAATGGAATACACAATAGGCTAGTCTCCTGGGTCGTAATTATAACATAACAATTAGTCCGTCAGTTAGATAATCAAAAAATATTGGACCCGTATTTTTTCTTTTGTCAAATAAACAATAAATAATAAAGATAAAGCTCAGGAGTGGGGGCTTATGACGTCAAAGTTTGCTAAAAATTGTAGCAAACTATGACGTCACACGGAACTTCAAAGGGCTATATCTTTATCATTTTTTGTTTAATCGACAAAAGAAAAAATACGTGTCCAATATTTTTTGAATATCTAACTGACGGACTTATTATATTTTTTTAGGAAACTAGCCTATTGCAAGAAAAAAAAGCTGATTATGGGAAGAAATAGGCTTCCTCATCTGCGATCAGTTGGACGAATTTTTATGGAAGGTCAAATTTTTGTTTTCGTTTTGTACCTTTTTTTCTTGCAATCTGTTTTTGTCTAGGCATTTTGATTTCAGGATTTCAATATAACTATAGTTCAAAGGTTCAAAATATAGTATCGTTGAGTTAGTATCCCATACAACAAGTCTCGAACTTTTGGGGCTTGCTCAATCTGTGTGATTTGTCTGTATACATATATGTATTATTATTAAATATGAACTCAAAAAATTTTTTGACTTTCCCATACAAATTGACCGGACGGCCGTAATTTTTCGTATGGAACTGCCCATTTTTTTTTTAGTTCCCAGCATTGGTCCCATAGGAAAAGTTGTTCATATCGATGGGCTGAATCACCCCTTTAAGGGTCCAGAACGATCAAAATTTCACCGTGTATAAAAGGACGATCTATGAAAATATGGACATATTGTGCCAAGGAGAGTGTGAACAAGAAAGGGTGACATAGGCTATAGTAGGCGGCAGAATAAAATAGAGAAAACTAACATTCGTAGGATAAGGGAAATGAAGTAGATATATACATACATAGTATCGCGTCTTTTTCCCTTGCGGGATAAACAGAGCCTAAGTCTATAAGACCTTGTGGCCACATTTAGCATGTTGGAGGCTACGATTCGTAGGTTGGAGGGCGTGTAGATGGAAAACGGAATCAAAATAGTGATGGATTGCTAACCGCAACGCCTATTAACATGATTCAGCAGATTTTCACCCAATCCCTCGATCGGCTTTTACGATCTGCGCGGGAAAGAGAAGCAGCTGGCACATTCTAAGTTTTTTCTTTTACCCAGACCAGCATAATAAATAATAAAATAATAATATAAATAAATATATACGGACAAATCACACAGATTGAGCTAGCCCCAAAGTAAGTTCGAGACTTGTGTTATGGGATACTAACTCAACGATACTATATTTTATAACAAATACATATATAGATACACATCCAACACCCAGGCCAATCTAAAAAAGATCATTTTCCATCTTGACCTGGCCGGGGATCGAACCTGGTCACTCCGTGTCGCAGGCTGGCGTGTTGACCGCTGCGCCACGGAGCTAGTCAAATTCAGTCAGCATGGTAATATATTATTTATATAGAATTAAGTATATTATTTACTATAATTTTGTACTGACTAACAAATAACAAGATGTTATCGATACCGTCATTCACAAAATGCCAAGAAATTGCGTGCTCCGGGGCACTATCTACTATCAGTGACGTGCACAGACATTTATCATAGGGTAGACATAATTATAAAACTTACCTTACAAACATACCACCTATATACCTTTCCTTACTATACGGCTAGTTATCTACAATTCGTTTAATATTATGATAGTCTTTCGATCTTCGACCGCAAAAGTATTCAAAACAAGCGAAAGATAAGAGATATGATTACAACCTGCGAGCCACGTACACGTATCATACGGTTTAAGATTTAACTTTAGAATAACTAACCATAACTAACCGGTTACCTATTTGATTTGTTCAAAACGTGTTCACAAAACAGTTTAATATTTCGATTTCGGCATGCAAACACTAAGCGACACAACTTTCACATGAAAATATTTTTGTCACAAATTAAATTTAGCTGATAAAGCATTTAATTTTTAATTAAAACTTTCCTCTTGGATTGTTTGTAAACACGTTAATCAATGATATGATATTGTTTATGACATTGACATAAGTATGAAAAAATCTATAATGACATTGACAGGTGACGATGCATTAACATCGCGCGCGGCAGCCAATAGAAACCTCGCAGACAGTGTCTCAAATTCACACACACAGCGCCAATTTGCTTTGCATGTGTGAGCCGATGAAAGATGTTTACTTGTACTACTACAAAAGCGATTTCCTATCGGTGTATAATAATTTTCTATGTGTGCGTGAAAAGTCAGACCTTTGAAATTTTGTCTTACGGACCGCGGCCGCAGCGCGGTACTTGAACAAAATCGACTATAAAGTATTTGCTAGCAGAATTTTGCAGGCGCACCGAATATAATTACTTTTTGTAAGAAAAAAAAGTGCGTGAAAAGTCAGACCTTTGAAATTTTGTCTTACGGACCGCGGCCGCAGCGCGGTACTTGAACAAAATCGACTATAAAGTATTTGCTAGCAGAATTTTGCAGGCGCACCGAATATAATTACTTTTTGTAAGAAAAAAAATTGTATTTATTTGGCGACTGCAGGGTAGACAGTGTCTAACAGTCTATATGGACTGCACGTCACTGTCTACTATAAGTCCCCGAGGTCATTCGGTACTTGCGATACAACAAATTGGGTAAGGTCTACGAAGGGTAAGGTACACTTGGAATAGGTACAAATGGCTCCATTTGTATTATGGTTTAAAGCACTTTTTTCCATAAAGACTATTCTTTTTCAGATTTTTTCATACGTGATAGCGTCTTATAAATCTCTAGACTAGCTCCGTGGCGCAGCGGTCAACACGCCTGCCTGCGACACGGAGTGATCGGGTTCGATCCCCGGCCAGGTCAAGATGAAAAAATGATCTTTTTCAGATTGGCCTGGGTCTTGGATGTATATCTTTATATGTATTTGTTATAAAATATAGTATCGTTGAGTTAGTATCCCATAACACAAGTCTTGAACTTACTTTGGGGCTAGCTCAATCTGTGTGATTTGTCCGTATATATTTATTTATTTATATTTAATTGATGAAAGTCACGGTTCGTGTGTAAGCGAGAGCGCGGAACATGTGATAGAGAGGCACGATCGACCTAAGCGTTCGGCTTGTGATGCATCTATCGGAAGCAAATATAGTGTATTTGTTGTTTATGATTGTTTGTTTTTCGTGTGTGAAATTGGCCAACACTGGTGTCAGATTTTATAAGCTGCCTAAAGGCATCTGACATAACTTAACCACTGCTATCAAAGATGACAACAGCCGGGAACAACGGCTTAACGTACCTTTCACGAAGCACGGAGGAACTCGAGATATTTATGCCACTTGCATTCACCCATAACAATAAGGACTGCGCCCACTTTTGCTTAACATGCGTAAGCGATTTTAATGCTCAGTTGTTTATGATAGCTATCTAGTCTTGGACGTTATCAGGTTTTACATATGACTTGCTGTGCCTGCGAACTTCATATCGCATTTTTTTCCGTCGTAAATATTTCTTATATTTTAATAGTTATTCTGCTATATAAGGTGATAAAATCCAACAAATTAAAGATTATAAAAATTGGTTCACCCATACTAAGTGCCTAAGTTAAACTTCTGTTCGCATATTATTTGCTGTCGTTAATATTTCTTATATTTCAATAATTCGAGGTTATTTAAATAAATAAATAAATACGGACCAATCGCACAGATTGAGCTAGCCCGAAAGTCAGTTCGAGGCTTGTGTTATGGGATACTAACTGAACGATACTATATTTTATAACAAATACATAATATAAATAAACATCCAAGACTCAGGCCAATCTGAAAAAGATCATTTTCCATCTTGACCGGACCGGGGATCGCACCCAGGGCCTTCGTGTCGCAGGCTGGCGTGTTAACCACTGCGCCACGGAGCTCGCCATGTATATCAAAACCAACAAATAAAAATCTGTTTACAATCGAACAAACCCGACTTTGTTTTATATATGTATGCATATAGTTAAAAAAATTATGTGTATAAAACGCGAAAGCTTAAAAGAGAATAGAAAATGTTGATAAAAAACGGTATCTAATTCTACCCAGATATTTTTTAGACAAAATGAACATTTGGGGCGAAAATCCCGCTGCTTAGGGCCGGGTCTACAGGCAAATGCCTTAACCACTGGACCACGGAGGCAGTTATAAGGATTATAAGAAGGGATATGATGCGAACACAGCTTAGGCCTGACCTTGCCCAGAACCGAGTGACCGGAGAAAATCAACTAGGAGAGCCGACCAAAAATAATGGCTAAATAATAACTAGATAAAGGCTAGTAAAAGAGAGAGAGAAACATAATATAAATAATAAATATATACGGATAAATCACACAGATTGAGCTAGCCCTAAAGTAAGTTCGAGACTTGTTTTATGGGGTACTAACTCAACGATACTATATTTTATAACAAATACTCGTACATATATAGATAAACATCATAGGACTAGGCCAACCTGAAAAAGATCATTTATTTTCCATGTATATCAAAACCAACAAATAAAAATCTGTTTACAGTCGAACAAACCCCAAATGTTCATTTTGTCTGAGAAATATCTGGGTAGAATTAGATACCGTGTTTTATAAACATTATCTATTCTCTTTTTAAGCTTTCGTGTTTTATACACATAATCTTTTTAACTTAATTTAAAAAGACTATGTGTATAAAACGCAAAAGCTTAAAAAGAGAATAGAAAATGTTTATAAAACACGGAATCTAATTCTACCCAGATATTTCTCAGACAAAATGAACATTTGGGGCGGAAATCCCGCCGCTTATTAACATCCGCCTAGATTTGCCGTGAGACGTCATTAATGTGTGTCATCATTCATACGAAAATAATCGAAGCCATTTCAAAGATGTTTGATACGAGTATATTAAAATTTGGTTGCGAGGGAGCTAATTCGTTATATCATAGGGGTATCATAAACTTAGTATTATTTACCTCCATAGGTGGTATCATGTTTGACATCATGTACTATGTAAATTGTATAATATGTTTTTTTTTATTTTATTTTATTACATTTATTTAGTTAAGTTTAAGTTGATTAACTATAGCTTTAAAGTTGAAAATATTACAACTAAATCTATATATTATAAAAGCTAGCTGTGTGGTTTCCGGCAGAGTAGAATAGGACCACGCCTAGTCTTCCCATTGAGGTTGTAAGAGGCGACTTAGGAAATACAAGCTAAACAAAGCTCATACACATCAATGAGACCTCTCCAACACAAACGGCCAGCGAGGAGAGTGTAGGCCAAATTCTCTGTCTGCTCTGGCCAAGTATGGCTCCGGTAGTACAGAGAGGGTCATGATCCTGCAGTGGAGACTAAAAAGACCTGATGATGATGATGATTATGTAAAGTACCTTATGATGAATAAACTCATATTTTTTATATCTAAATGAAATCCTAACCAATATTATAAATGCGAAAGCGAGTTTGTTTATTTGTTTGTTTGTTACGCTTTCACGCCGTAGCTACTGAACAGATCATCGTGAAATTTTGCACACAAGTTCGCTGGAGTACGGAGAAGGACATAGGCTACCCTTTATCCCGGGAAAAAGTACTATTCCTATGGGATCGACATTGACGCGGGCGGAGCCGCGGGCAAAAGCTAGTATATAATAAATAGCTTTCGTCCACAGTTTGCTTGCATTATTGTCGTTCCTTCGGGAACAGTATTTTTTCTGGGATGAAAGGTATTTTTCGTACTCCAGAGAACTTGTATGTATTCATCTTAAAATATAAATACATATTTTTAGAGAGAAGTCGTGATTTTTTAATTAAATTGTCAAGAAGATATGGAATAAAATATCAGATGTGGCTGTACATACAATGACGCGTTATATATCGGATTTGAGCTTAGGAATTGTTTCTGGTTTATTCGCATAAATCTATACCCATAAAATATACCCATATGATACCCATCAAAAGCATTTTTAAGCCTGGAAAGGATGGGAATTTGTTGGATCTGGGAAGGGAATTAAGGCGAGGCCTCAAATGTTTGGTACCTTCGCTCGGCAAAGGACTGATCAAGTGCGCGCAAGGGATAGCGCTTGGCGGTTTAGCCCGTGAATGATGAGATAGGAGATAGTCTCGAGTCGCTCAAAGAAAAAAACGTAAGCGCCAAATTCGTTATTTCTATTTTATATAAAATCAGACCGGTTAATTGTATTTTCATATTTACATTTTGATGAATTACTAATAACCTATCTTTTAGTCTAAAAATCATTATTTCATTCGTCGCATTTGAGCAACAATAACAAAAACTCTGCGAACGAAGACCATTTTTCAAAAAATATTTCTATCGAGAAAATTTTAACAAAACGTGTTTTCATCTTCAATTTTTGGAGATGAAATAGTCAAAAATCATATTACTTAGATTTGAAACTCCTAATTTAAGTATTTTGCGAGATAAATAAGGTTCAGAACGACCTTATTTACAGTGGTATCACCTTAAGGTTTTGGGATACTACTCACTCGGATGGTCGGGAGAAGAGCATGTAGCTGCTCGGGAGGCTTTTTTGGGAAGTAAACGTGGTCTTCGGGTATTATTTACTAAGTTCTGTCTACCCTGCAAGGGAAAAAGACGTGATACTATTTATGTGTGTATGTATGACTACAGCTACAACTGAAACTTTACATCCGTGCACTCGTTAATGAGCGAGTTAACACCACCGCAAAATGAATTGTATTTTTTTTTTTACTAATTATTGAAGTAGGCATTTGTCTCCCATCTCACCTGATGGTAAGTGACGATGAAGACGAGGATGTTACATGCCTATTCAAGAGATACACATTTATTCTCATTTTGAATGTCCCGGGATTGTACTTGTCTGGGAATATAAACGCAGGCAATTCATTCCACACCTTAGCTACTCGAACCAAAAAGGAACTGTTAAAGCGTTTAGTTCGACTCTTTGGTATTCCAACGATAAAAGGGTGAAATTTCTGTCTGCGTCTTGTAGTCCTATAGAGGAATGGTGAGGGATCTACTAGCTCAAAGAGCGCTTTCGCACACTCTCCAAAATGGATCCTATAAAAACTCACGTAAGAGACGTTGCGTGACGAGCGACTAGCAGCAGTGTTTTTTTTTTAGAATGACTATATACCTAGCTCCAAGTGAGCTTTCGCTCCTTCACCGGGCGTTTGCGGCGAGGGCAAAGTGCCCTCAGCCTATATAAACAACATCACCAAAGGGCCCCCAGGAGGGACGGACCTTGGCTTTGGGCGTTGCCTGTTTGCGCAAGGCTTGGAGAGACAGCAACTCAGCAAACAGCAAACTCATATTGCCTGATGGGCCACGAATACGTTCATGCAAGCCTGAAGGGCCAATCTGAGAAGGTCGGAGGGTCCGGCGCGCGTACCCGATGTCATTCCTGCAACCAAAGGACAGGTTGATCATGACACCCCGACAATTACATACACCCTTCTTTTGTTTATGTCGGGCTACGAACATCAGTTGATTTATTTACAAATATTTCGCAGCTTCTTATGGCCATTCTGAGCGTAGACCTGTATAACCGGAGGTCATTACCGTGAGATTACACCATAGAGCTATGTTCTTACGGACATGGCATCTTTAATAATCGAAGCAAAAATAATATGTTCGATTTTTATCTATTTATTTATTTATTTAATAAGGCACATAAAACAGATCGCAACAAAAACAAGACAACAATAATATTCAATATAATACAGGTCTAGATCGCAATCCTTAATATATGTACACAAAAAGTTAAATAATGAATAGTGTTAAATAGTAATAAATAACGCAAACATAAATTACTGGCACTAAATTTATTAAAATTATAAATAAAAATGATATTACAAATGACAAATAAAAATGATCCAAAAAAAATAAATTAAGCAGAATACAAATAAAAATTAACATGATAAAATCAATTAATTAAACAATAATAAAAAAATATCTATCGCCTAACAATGTAATTATGTGTATTTCAGAAAAAAAACCAGAACTATATTTATAATCAGAATAATATTTTTTATATGATTTACATTACAACAATGGAAAACTTTCGTTCAGGTTTAAAGTACGAGTATTAGTGTCATATCGGTATCAGTTATACTCGTTTCATGTAAAAA
The DNA here is from genome assembly GCA_947532085.1 of Elegia similella. Classification (NCBI taxonomy): domain Eukaryota; kingdom Metazoa; phylum Arthropoda; class Insecta; order Lepidoptera; family Pyralidae; genus Elegia; species Elegia similella. The sequence goes on from OX383939.1 coordinate 4,932,932, forward strand.
GCATATTTCCTGTTGTCCCAGAATGTTATATTAATATAATCAGAGACATGTACCGAGATGTCACTACAAAAGTGCGGAGTCCAGCAGGAACGACTGAGGAGTTCCTTGTCAAGGTTGGAGTCCATCAAGGGTCGGCATTGAGTCCATTACTTTTCAACCTGGTTATCGACCATCTTACGGCAGATATACAACGCTCTCCCCCGTGGAATCTTCTCTATGCTGACGACATAGTCCTTATTAGTGACAATGTAGAATATCTGCAAAATATGCTGGAAACATGGAGAACAACTCTAGAGGAAAACGGGCTACGACTAAGCCGTCAAAAGACCGAGGTGATGCATTGTAACTTCAGCGGAACCACAGACAATGGTACTATTATGCTGCAGGACACTCCCTTGAAAAAAGTCACGAGCTTTAAATACTTGGGCTCAGTTATCCAAAAAGATGGCTCAATTGATGCTGACGTGATCAACCGTATTAACACCGGGTGGCTGAAATGGCGTGAACTGTCTGGAGTACTATGCGACAAAAAATTACCGGTTCGCATCAAAGGGAGGGTCTATAAAGCAGCGGTGAGATCCGCCATGACATACGGCGCAGAATGTTGGCCATTAAAGAAAACTCATACAGACAAACTGCATGTGGCTGAGATGCGAATGCTCAGATGGGCCGGAGGCGTGACACTGCTGGATCACGTCAAAAATGTGCACATTCGTGGCAGCTTTAAAGTCAGACCTATAAAGGATAAACTGACCGAAAGCCGACTCAGATGGTACGGCCATGTCATGCGGCGACCACCTGAGCACATGAGTAGAAACGTGCTGGAGATGAGTGAGCACCCCAGACGCCCTGGAAGACCCACACTTACTTGGATGGGGCTTGTCAAAAGGGATATGAAAGATGCCCAAATACCGCCGCTGACGACCCAGGATAGAAAATCCTGGCGACGCCATATTAGGAGAGCCGACCCCAAGTAAATGGGATAAGGCTAGGCGAAAGAAGATAATAACAATATAGTTTATAAAATAATATTTTATAGGACAAACATTTGAAAGGGACAATAACTATAAGTTAAATTTAATAAAAAATATTTTTTTATTGGGCTAGGTATAGTCCAATTTAAGGGAAATTACGAGTTTTATCAAAATAGGTTTAGTAGTTTTTAAGACCTATCTTAAAAACTACTAAAACATCAAACACCCTAGTGTTTGAAATACGGTTTATTTTGTTACATTATTCTTAGCTTCATATTTTTTTTCTAAAATACGATGCCACCTCTACCACATTCTAACCTCCACAGATGCGCAAACGCATGTCCACCACAAGATTGTCGCATGACCACCAGTCGGCCGGCATACGTCTGACAGAACGGACGTCATGGCCCTAAAAATTGTTTGTTTATTGGCGTGTTTGGCCTGCTGCTATGGACAACCTCGAGCCCAGCAGTACATCGTCCCGGCGGCGAAGCTTGAAGCCATTTACCCCAAGGGCTTAAGAGTGTCAATACCAGGTAAGGTTATTCTTTGTTGACTATGATTCATTTAAGTATTGTACTGTGTTTGGCCATATTTAAAGAATGAGTTGCAATTTTAAATAGGGTATGTTAATGTGTATTAAATAATATGCATATCTATTAAGAAAATGTAAATATAAGAATTAAATTCATAATTAATTTACATTATTCGCGAGTACACTTCATAATGCTTTGTAGTCAGACATTATCGCAATCAAGTAATAAATATGTCATCATCATCACCAGTTCTTTTTAGTCTCCACTACAGGAGCATGACCCTCTCTATACTACTAGAGCCATACTTGGCCAGAGCAGCCAGAGGACTTGGCCTACACTCTCCACGCTGGCCAGACGGGTTCGAGAGGTCTCATAGATGTAAAATAAAAGCTTTGTTTAGCTTGTATTTCCTAAGTTGCCTTCTACGACATCCACGGGAAGACTTGGAGTGGTCCTATTCTACTCTGCCGGATACCACACGGCTATAATATTTGTTAATATATTCTAATTAAATATCCTATTAGTCAAATATCTCTTTCTAAACTTGCACCCCTTCTATCATCTTTTCATTACATACCTAAGGTAAAACTGGTAGACAATGCTTATCACTAACTTACTTTTTGTGCAAAAATCATTTGATTGAATGTGCAATCATCATCATCATCATCATTTCGAGTAGGTGTCACGGTCAATCGACCATGCACACCCTGGTGTCAGAGTTCTTCGGAACCGCCTCTCGGCCTCTGACGTGGTTCCTTTAACGACTACCAGATGGCAGCCGGGACCACCGGCTTAACGTGCCTTCCGAAGCACGGAATCATCTTTATTATCAGACAATCAGGTGTTTCAAGCCTGCAATGTCCTAACCAAACTGGAAACAACTAAACAAAGTATGCTTCCGGTGGGAATCGAACCCACGACCCCCGGGTCAACAGGCAAACGCCTTAACCACTGGACCACGGAAGCTGTCAATGAATGTGCAATGAATTATACCTAAATAAATAAATAATAATATTATAATGGATCTTCCAAGCCGGTCTGGGAGAAAAGAAAAAAACGTAGAATGTGCCAGCTGCTTCTCTTTTCGTGCAGACTGTAGAAGCTGGTCAAAGGAATGGGCGAAAATCTAAATAACCATGATAATAGGCGATGCTGCTAGCAACTCATCACTATTTTGATTCCGTTTTCCACCATTACTTCCACCAACGCGCTAAACGTGGCCTTTTATATAATCACTTGGTTGTCCGTCTGTCTGTCTGTCTGTCAAGACCCTTACTCTTTTTCAAGCTGAAATTCGTATCAAAAACTCAGGTCTATAGTAGACATGGGGTTGAAAAAAACAAAAATTCTAAGCCAATCAAAAGATACAGCTAGTTATGACTAGCTCCGTGGCGCAGCGGTCAACACGCCAGCCTGCGACACGGAGTGACCGGGTTCGATCCCCGGCCAGGTCAAAATGGAAAATAATCTTTTTCAGATTGGCCTGGGTCTTGGATGTGTATCTATATATGAATTGGTTATAAAATATAGTATCGTTGAGTTAGTATCCCATAACACAAGTCTCGAACTTACTTTGGGGCTAGCTCAATCTGTGTGATTTGTCCGTATATATTTATTTATGCCGCAAATATTCGTGTTCTTTCGACATTCGCAAGGGAATTAAAACCTCGAATCAAAACCTCGATTAAGAACTCAGAATGTCGAAATTTGGTACGTAGCAACGTCTTATAGAACAGAAAAAGGAAAAATTGCAAAAAGCATAAATTTTTTGTTACATCATAATTAGGTATAATAAAAATACTTTTAAAATTTTAAACATATTTATCATGTACGGAAACCTCGTGCGCGAGTCCGACTAGCTTTTGGCCGGGTTTTTTTAATACTTATCTACATACTCAAATCATCCTAACATGAAATAAAACTTGATAATCATCCAAGATACAGGAAAAACTATCGTGTTCCATGTTGGAACTTTCCCTCTGACTTCTAAGGCAAGATTACCACTGCGTCACAAAGGACCCCAAAGTTAGTTCATCGCCTAAGTCTTCACAGAGTGTTAGCAAACAAACAAACATACAATCCAACCCCTGATAATATGCAGACCCTTATCACGTCGTGTCTCGTGCAGTTGTGAAAACAGAATTTCCAGAACGGTGTTTATGTTGTTTTTACAGCAAATGTTTTTAATCCGAAATCTAAATATCAAACTGTGACTATATTGTCACGTCTTTATCCCTTACGGGGAAGACAGTGCCTCAGAACAAAAAACCCAAAGACCACGTTTAGCGTGTTGGTGTTATTTTAACATTTATGATGTAGATGAAAAATTGAATCAAAATAGTGATGGGTTGCTAGCCACATCGCCTATTGTCATAAATAATAAATAAATATATACGGACAAATCACACAGACTGAGCTAGCCCCAAAGTAAGTTCGAGACTTGTGTTATGGGATACTAACTCAACGATACTATATTTTATAACAAATACATATATAGATACACATTCAAGACCCAGGCCAATCTGAAAAAGATCACTTTCCATTGACCTGGCCGAGGATTGAACCCGGGCACTCTCGTGTCGCAGGCTGGCGTGTTAACCACTGTGCCACGGAGCTGTCAAAATTGCTTGGTTACATAAAAGACTGCCTCTAAAGTCCTTTGTAAGACAAAAAAAATGTTGTCTGTAAAGTAAGTTTACGGACGATAATTTTACGTGAAAACGGTGATAGAGATATAGATGCGTCACAAGCCGAACGCTTGGGGGCCGATCGTGCCTCTCTATCGCTTGTTCCACGCTCTCGCTTGCAATCGGAACGTGACCGCAGTCCGCAGAGGACCGCAATCTCAAAAGCCCCTAAAATTAAATTAAACTTTAGCCTTTTGAAACTGAAAATAAATCTATAACTATACTAATATTGTAAAGAAGAAAGATTCGTGTGTTTGTTTGTAATATATAAACTCAAAAACTCCGGCAGATAACCAAAAATACCAACCGCCCAAAGAATTAGTAAGCTGAAGTGGCAAAGGGCTGGTCATATATGCCGCAGAACCGATGGCCGTTGGGGAAAACGTGAACTTGAGTGGAGACCGCGTCTTGGCAAATGTAGTGTAGGATGCCCTTGGGCTAGATGGAGCGACGATACGTAAGGTTGCTGGCAGTGGTTGGAGAAGAAAAGCTCAAGACCGAGCTCAGTGATGTGTCATGGGAGAGACCTATGTCCAGCAGTGGACAAGTATAGGTTGATGATGATGAAACTCATAAGCTATGTACTTAACCGATGTTTACCTAATTTTTTTTACCTTCAAAAAAATATTTTACCTATATGACATTATCAGCGGGTGGCATAGGCTATAATATACGCCGTCAAAGTCGCGGTAAATCGGCTGATATGCCATGAAAGAGAAACAGGCTACAGGCAGGATTTGAACACGTCCCTTAGGTGTCTGTGTGCTACCAACTACACCACCATGTCTTCGAATCACCGCGTCGAATTCTCTGATCGCATATTACCCGTAGGGTATACGCAGTCCAAGCACGCGTATTTCTTTGTTTTTACCCCCTTTATACCCCCTATTTTTCAGTTGTGGTACAGCCACGCTACCGGCAAAATTCATGTTTGCTAGTAGCATGAATGGGCCGGCTCGTACGGGAAAGTACTACACTCTCACAGAAAATCGACGTTCGAGTAGAAGCTTTACCGCTTCTAAGTTTCGTTCGGTGAGTGAGAGAGCTGGAGGCCCATCCTTCCCTCCATTTCCAGTCCCCATGAAAGGCTGGCTCCCTAACTCCTTGAAAGGCTGGCAGCGTTCCTGTCACACCTTGGTGTTGCAGTTATCCATGGGCAGCGGTGATCGCTTACCATCAGGTGACTCACTCGTTTGCCGTTCTAAATCATTCAAAAATTGTAGTGTATTAATATTCTACTTCATTCATAGCCGATGAATAGAAAATCTGATGAATGTTCTCTGTATCACAAATAACATACCTACATAACTTTAGCTGGGCCCTCAAGCTCTCCCAAATAGGTAGACCCTCGTCACCAAAGTGTCCCACGCAGTAACGAAAACATTGTTTCCCAAAAAAGTATTTACGTTATTTTTCCTGTTACCTTGTGATTGGTTATTTCAATAAACATTTAAATCATGCGTCATTTCTGATATTGTACAATTTGTACAGATATTACAGACTTTAACAAAGGAATTATTTTTCTCTACGTGCCAAATAATGTACAGTCAGGGGCAAATAAACGTGTCGCTATAATTTAAAATCTGATGTATGATGACCCCTTTAGGGTCAGTTTTATCTGCTCCCGAATGTACTCTACGTAACCTATCAGCTGTCAAAAAGTTAAACATATGCCGTTAAGTTTTCTAATTAGTGTTTCCAATCACGTGACTTATAGATCATAATCTTCCTAAGAAAAAAATCGCATAAATTAAAAATTTTCTTTTCTACATCCATATTATTCAAGACTTTCCATCAATAGATATATTTTAATTCAAGAATTTTGTATACATTTAAAAAAAACTGCTAACTCGTGGATCAGGTATCAGGTCTTCCAGTTAACAGATTTTCAAGTAAGTAATATATTTCAAAAAATCGTTTGTGTTATTAAAAACCAGTTAAACATATTACACATACGGTATGTTTTCCTCGTTTTAAGCGGTTCGTGTCGTAGTTAAGTAATTGTTAATGTTGTATTTTATGTCGCATTTTCCTTAAGTTACGATGTTAGTAATCATTCTTTCTTGATCGCTCGATGACGCGCTCGTTTGCCGTTCTAAATCATTAAAAAATTGTAGTATATTAATATTCTACTTCATTCATAGCCGATGAATAGAAAATCCACTGAATGTTCTCTGTGTCACAAATAACATACTTACATAACTTTAGCTGGGCTGTCAAGCTCTTCCAAATAGGCAGACCCTCGTCACCAAAGTGTCCCACGCAGTAACGAAAACATTGTTTCCCAAAAAAGTATTTACGTTATTTTTCCTGTTACCTTGTGATTGGTTATTTCGATAAACATTTAAATCATGCGTCATTTCTGATATTGTACAATTTGTACAGATATTACAGACTTTAACAAAGGAATTATTTTTCTCTACGTGCCAAATAATGTACAGTCAGGGGCAAATAAACGTGTCGCTACAATTTAAAATCTGATGTATGACGAATGTACTCTACGTAACCTATCAGCTGTCAAAAAGTTAAACATATTACGTCAAGTTTTCTAATTAGTGTTTCCAATCACGTGACTGTGTGATCATAATCCTACAATATTTCCCACAATTTCGTGTAGTACCTTCCTAAGAAAAAAACCGAATAAATTAAAAATTGTCTTTTCTACATCCATATTATTCAAGACTTTCCATCAATAGATATATTTTAATTTAAGAATTTTGTATGCATTTAAAAAAAACTACTAACTCGTGGTTCAGGTATCAGGTCTTCCAGTTAACAGATTTTCAAGTAAGTAATATATTTAAAAAAATCGTTTGTGTTATTAAAAACCAGTTAAACATATTACACATACGGTATGTTTTCCTCGTTTTAAGCGGTTCGTGTCGTAGTTAAGTAATCGTTAATGTTGTATTTTGTGTCGCATTTTCCTTAAGTTACGATGTTAGTAATCCTTTTGTCTTTTATTATTGTAGATGTGTAATATTCTACATATAAAGTGAAAAAAAAAACGTATAAAGGTATAAGTAATCATTCTTTCTTGATCGCTCGATGACGCGCTCGTTTGCCGTTCTAAATCATTAAAAAATTGTAGTATATTAATATTCTACTTCATTCATAGCCGATGAATAGAAAATCCGATGAATGTTCTCTGTGTCACAAATAACATACTTACATAACTTTAGCTGGGCTGTCAAGCTCTTCCAAATAGGCAGACCCTCGTCACCAAAGTGTCCCACGCAGTAACGAAAACATTGTTTCCCAAAAAAGTATTTACGTTATTTTTCCTGTTACCTTGTGATTGGTTATTTCGATAAACATTTAAATCATGCGTCATTTTTGATATTGTACAATTTGTACAGATATTACAGACTTTAACAAAGGAATTATTTTTCTCTGCGTACCAAGCAATATACAGTCAGGGGCAAAGACGCAATTTTTTATTAAATCTATGGGGGCAAATAAACTTGTCGCTACAATTTAAAATCTGATGTATGACGAATGTACTCGACGTAACCTATCAGCTGACAAAAAGATAAACATATTACGTCAAGTTTTCTAATTAGTGTTTCCAATCACGTGACTGTGTGATCATAATCCTACAACATTTCCCACAATTTCGTGTAGTACCTTCCTAAGAAAAAAATCTAATAAATTAAAAATTGTCTTTTCTTTATCCATATTATTGCAGACTTTCCATCAATAGATATATTTTAATTCAAGAATTTGTATAAATTTTTAAAAACACTGCTAGCTCGTGGATCCACTTGTATCAGGTTTTCCAGATAACAGATTTTTAAGTAAGTAATATATTTCAAAAAATTGTTTATGTTATTAAAAACCAGTTATACAAATACGGTATGTTTTTCTCGTTTTAAGCGGTTCGTGTCGTAATTAACTATTTAAGTAATTGTTAATGTTTTATTTTGTGTCGCATTTTCCTTAAGTTACGATGTTAGTAATCCTTTTGTCTTTTATTATTGTAGATATGTAATATTCTACATTTCAAGTAAAAAAAACGTATAAAGGTATAAACGTAATCATTCTTCCTTGATTCTTATGGGATCTGTCTGTAGGTAGATATAATCCATAATTTCAGTCTTAAGAAGTCCACTGCTGGACAAAACCCTCTGGATACATACTTGGCAGGCAGATTGGCGAGTGCAATTTCTTTGGCACCTTGTGCAAAGGTCAAAGATTTTTATTCAAAATTGGATACATGTATCTCTTTTTGAACGTCATATTTTTATATCTTATATTTTTTTATACAACGTGATTTTGAACCCCCTAGCTTTATTGTAATCTGGGAATCAGAATCCCTAATAGAATACAGAATTGTAAGAAAAAAAAGTAAAAAACGAAAAAATAAATTCAACCTTTCATAGAAATGCGTCCAGCTGATCGGCGACTTTGTATGGGAAACCTAATTTTCTTTTTCGTTTTTTACTTTTTTTTCTTACAATTCTGTATTCTATTAGGGATTCTGATTCCCAGATTTCAATATAGCTAGGGGGTTTAAAATCACGCTGTATGTGCAAAATCGAAATACTACTAGCGTTTCGGAACGACCACTGGTGAGAAGAATACGCTGAAAGCAAGAAAGTGCTTCCGACGCTGCGCCCAAGGGAAGCACTTTGAAGGGAAGGGTAGTTCTTTTTATTTGGGAAGGAACTAAAGTAATGAAATGAAATGCAAATAGCAGCTCGGGAGTCCGGGAGTACCCGATGCTATACCTGCAACCATCGGACCAGTCTGGATTGAGTTTCTTTCGGCGTATTCTTCTCACCAGTGGTCGTTCCGAAACGCTAGTAGTATTTAATTTTGCATATATTAAATAAATATCTTCTAATATATAAAATTCTCGTGTCACAGTTTTCGTTGCCATACTCCTCCGAAACGGCTTGACCGATTTTGATGAAATTTTTTGTGCTTATCCGGTATCTATGAGAATCGGCCAACATCTATTTTTCATCCCCCTAAATGTGAGGGGTAGTCCACCCCTAAATTTTTTATTTTATTTTTTAGACATTAATTATATGGCAAAACAACGTTTGCCGGGTCAGCTAGTAAGAAAAAAAAATATGACGTTCAAAAAGAGATACATGTATCCAATTTTGAATAAAAATCTTTGACTTTGACTTTGACTTTCGACCAATCAGTTTAGGATGACACCCCTGGCCAAAGATAGACCTGTATGTAGAAAATGCTAATTGCTAGACTAGTTTCTATGCACGAAGAGTATTTTTAAGAAAATAACAAGATTTTGGGCTTCCATTTGACGATATAGAAAAAAGGAAAGGTGGGAAGTTACTCAGTACAAGCTCATTTCGTGAAATTTCAAACTTACGTATAAGATACTGATAAAACTTACGGTATAGCTAGTGATGTGCCGGAGAGAAATTCTCTGTTCTCATGAATTCCTTCTCACGGAAATTCGCGGGAAATTTCTAATAATTCTCGAGAATTTCTCAATAATTCCCGCACTTGAGAGAAAGAAGAAAAAATTCTCGGGAAAAATTTTTGTACATTCGCACTGTTCTCGAAAATTTTGAGCACGGCACAACACTAGATAAAGCCATCATTGAATATTTCGGCGTCCAGCCGGCCTATTTGCTAACTTAGTGTACAACGTTTTGATAGCAATTTTAAAATACATTGCGGCTTTCGTATGATTGACTATTTTTATTTAATATATGTAAAACGTAATGTATTTTGAAGTGACTATCAAAACTTTGTACACTAAGTTAGCAAATAAACCGGAAATGCTGCGTTGTAGTGTGTCCTTACTAAAATTATAAATGCGAAAGTGAGTTTGTTTGTTTGTTTATTTGTTACGCTTTCACGCCGTAACTACTGAACCGATCATCATGAAATTTTGCACACAAGTTCTTTGGAGTGCGGAGAAGGACATAGGCTACCTTTTATCCCAGGAAAAAGTGCAATTCCCGAGGGATCGACATTGACGCGGACGGAGCCGCGGACGAAAGCTAGTTTGAGATAAATTGTTTGATATTTGGAAGCAAAGCAGCATAAATACGATTCTTTAGCAAGGTATTTTAAGCTAAAGAATTTTATAAATTTTTCGGTGTCCAAGGACAAAGCTTTATCGTATTTATGCTTGTAAGTATCGTTGTATGGGTCAATAATTGCATTAATTAAATAATTTTTAAATTCAATGTCATTCAGTGTATTTACTTCTTTACCAATGACTCAAGTAAATAATTGAGTCACCAGTAAAATATAGAAATAAAACACATACGTTGGTAACAGATGACTATTAGGGATGTACGCTTGTACGCATAATATTTTGTGCAATTAAATAAATAGCTCCTGGACAAATGTTTTTACTCAATAAAATATATTTTTAAATGACAGGCAATAACTAATAATATGACATTGGAACAAATAATTGTAAATTTAATTGAGTTAGCATTTCTAATTTGACAATTTTAATTTAATTAACGTTTTGATTCGAAAATGTTTTTCTATGTACTTAAATGATGAGATACTCGTAGCGAAATAAGCTGTGCTCTTCTTCTTTTTGTAAAGAACATCTCATATACCCTGTATTGTGCAAATAAATTATTTTGATTATTGGTACCTACGAGATACAGTGAAATAGCAAATTTTTAAACCACTTACCTACTATGATTTTTTAATATTTTTCATCAAATCTGAAGTCAGAACTTGTATCTTAATTTTCCTTGATGTTGTAGAAGCATCGTAGACGGATAAACATTTCAATAATTTATTTCGACGCATACTCAATGGGAAACTTGCACCAAGTTTTGAGCAAATGTAGGCAGTATGCGAAAAATTATTACGATTATACACACATATAGACAAATCACACAGATTGTGTTGTGTTATGGGATACTAACTCAACGATGCTATATAACAAATACATATATAGATAAACATCCAAGACCCAGGCCAATCTGAAAAAGATCATTTTCCATCTTGATCTGACCGGGGATCGAACCCGGGCACCCCGTGTCGCAGACTGGCGTGTAAACCACTGCGCCACGGAGCTCGCCATCTTAAAGAGATTTCGAGTATGGGATAACAAGGTAATTTTTGACTGATGTGCCTATTTTTGGTTTTTGGTCTATAATAGCATAAGAAAAAAATGAGTAAGAATTCTCCATTGAAATAATTTTAACCCAGAAATTGCAATTTCGGTTTTCCCAAGTATATTCCAAATTAACATTCAGATCTAACAATAAACAATACTAATAGGCCATTTCGTGGTGAGGTTTCAAAGCAAAGCACAGGCTTAATGATGCTTATAATAAAATTCCTGGAACGAGCTATTTTGTAGCAAAAATATTTTTGAGTCGTCGACTTTTGTTTTTTATTTATACTTTCGTTATATCGTATTATTATAATAAATAAATATAAATGTTTATATGGATAACTCACACAGCAATCTGTGTGATTTATGTTGTCTGTCTGATGTGTGAATTATGAAAGTAATTTCGGGACTTGTGACTTGTTATTGACTGTTGTGGCTGTCACACCGGAGATCTGGTTAAAACGGAAACTTGAATCGTCTGTCTGTGTGTCTGTATGTTGCGTCGTAGCTCTAAAAGGGCAGAACAGACTGGGATGCGGCTTTTTTATTTGAAAGGAGTTCTTATAGCGATGGTTCTTAGGCATATATTTTAAAATTTGACCCAACCGTTACTAGAGACGGGATATTCGTGACGAGACTTGCTTAGTTTTTTTAATCCTGACTAATAGGTATTATAAATGCGAAAGTGAGCTTGTTTGGCGTAACAAACAAACTCACGTCCTATCTACTAAACCAATCGTATCGTCATAAATTTTGTCTGGGGTACGAAAAAGGACATACTGTACATTTTATCCCGGGAAAAAGTACTGTTCCCCAGGGATCGAAATTGGCGCGGGCAGAGCCGCAGGTGAAAGCTTGTTATATATAAGTTTTGATTGTTTTGACTTAAAATTCGTTGTGTGCCCAAGGGATGGCAGACCTAAATAAATGGTTTTGACCAGTGAAAGAAAAAGGAATAGAAGCCACCTCGAACTACCAATTTGGCCCCACATAGGGTGTGCCGCGGCAGACTCAAAGGCATCATCATCATAATCATCAGATCTTTTTAGTCTCCACTGCAGGAGCATGACCCTCTCTGTACTACTGGAGCCATACTTGGCCAGAGCAGACAAAGGATTTGGCCTACACTCTCCTCGTTAGACAGACGGGTTGGAGAGGTCTCATTGATGTTTATGGGCTTTGTTTAGCTTGTATATCCTAAGTCGCCTCTTATGACCTCCATGGGAAGACTTGGAGTGGTCCTATTCTACTCTGCCGGAAACCACACGGCCAAAGGCTATGGACACAGGGAATTAACACCTTTATGTTAACGAGTCGTCCCACATTATCAGTACAGCCGTAAAAAGTCAACTACTGGACAAACTCCCAAGAATACGTCGTTCCATGCGAGGATGTTGCCGTACTCACCACGCTTGACAGGCGGTTTGATGACCGTAGTTTATTTGTCTTCTTGTGCTTCCGACGCTGCTGCCCATAGGATGCACTGCAAAGCTGAGGATAGTCATTTATTGGATTTGGTAAGAGAATGAAGGTATTGGGATACTACTTACTCAGATGAATGGAAAAAAAAGTAGCAGCTCTGGTGGCCGGGCGCGCGTACCCGAAGCCTTACCTGCAACCACCGGACAGTTAGTTGAACATGACACCCCTGATCGTGATCCCGCTTCCCGCATACTGAATGTAATAAAGTAAAGCGCCTATTATACCATCCTGAATTTAGGATCCGGAATTCAGCATCCGATAAGGACAAGAAATTCAGTCGTCGGAGCTCCTGATTACACCGTCCGGAACGTGTCCTGAACGGAGACTGCGCTGAGAGAGCCATCCGTTGGCCATCCTGAATGCGTGAGAGGGACGCCGCTATACGTGCGATGCGATTGGAGATATTCTCGTATCGTTTCTAACGTAAATAGCGGCGTCCCTCTCATGCGGCGATCCTAAATTCCGGATGGTTTCACCTATGCTTCCGATAAGGACGTCGGAAGCCATTCGGTCCTGAAAATGGATCGATCGTCCTGAATGCGATTAAACTGTCCGTTGACTATCCGTTGGCTGAATTCCGGATCCTAAATTCTGGATGGTCTAATTGGCGCTAAACTCTTTGATCCTCTATCAAGTAAGCTCTCATTTTGCGTGGTGCCAAAAATTAAAGAAATGTGGTATGGAAGGCTGCTTTTATATTTTCTTCTCGCAATAAACGCAAAGTCGCCAGCCTATGTGTCTTTTACAGGATATTCTTCGGAGAGTGTGCTCAAGAGCTACACGAACTCATACCACCTTCTCCTTTCTTCTATCGGATGTTCAGGCGCACCGCTGGATCCTTACCAGATTAAAATTCCTAAAATTCGTACCAAGCGCTTTTTCTCATCTTTTATTATTCGTACAGCTAGGGATTGGAATGCGTTGCCTGCGTCTGTATTTCCGAGCGCATATAACCTGAATCTTTTTAAAATTAGAGTGAATAGGCTTCTTCTGGGCGAGCCCGCTCGATCTTAGACCATATCTTTGCCTTATGGTCAAGAGTAAACCCATTTAAGTAATATATAAAAAAAAAATACTGGTCTTAACGGACAACGGAGTGATCATATTTATTTCCTTTCGTGAGAACTTTGCGACTGTCAAAACTTGATCATAACCATCCAGCCTCGGTCAAAGACATCATCAAGTTTTTCTCGAGATTATACTAGTACGGTGTAATCGGAGGCAACGACCTGTAATGCCAGAACTGATTTCACGCTTGGAACAGGTTCGACAAACTTGCCAGATTGCGGGTGTCGGAATTTTGTTTGTTTTTTAGAGCATAATACCTGCCGATGAAAAGTATCTATGCAAATCAATGTATCGACATACCAATGTGCTCTTCGTCTGTAGCCAAATAGCTATACATAGTGAAATTTTTATCGTTTTGGACAATTAAAGGGGTGACTCAGAGCATCATAATGAACAACCTTTTCTAAGGGAACAATGCTGGGAATTCAAAAAAAAAATCGACATTCCCATACAAACTGGCCGGGAACGACCGACGGAACTCTTTTGTATGGAAATGACATTTTTTTTTTGAGTTTCCATGATTGGTCCCATAGGAAAAGTTGTTCATATCGACGGGCTGAATCACCCCTTTAAAGGTCCAAAACGATCAAAATTTTACCGTGTATATAATGGGTAGGTACATATGATTTAAAGATTGCGTCTGATATTATCAGTGATGAACTCATAGTCGACCTAAGAAAAGAGTTTGTTAAAGTAAAAACGTACCACATTATGTATAGTAAAAAGATATAAATACGACGCGCCTCGTTATGTCCAACAGCTATAGAAAACGACGCATCTTGACGCGATAACGTGTTATAAATGATGAACGCCGGCTGCACGAAAAAGTGTCACGTTCCATGTGCAAGCGATCGCGGAACAAGCGACAGAGAGGTACATCTATCTCTCTTACCACCGTTATCAAGTAAACAGACTCTCCAGACAACCATTTTTTTATATCTATGCATTCGCTTGAAATGACACGCATGGTTGGTAATTTGGCAAGTTATGTCAGATGCCTTTAGGCAGCTTGAAAAATCTGTCACCAGTGTTGGCCCCTTACGAAAAAAACAAACAAACAAGATGATTTTTTCCTTTCTTATTGTATCACTCACAGACTATGGTTTATGAGGCGATACGAAAAAGATGTAGAAAATATTTTTTCATGTATGACGGTTCTAATTTTTATTATCCCTTTATTCTAAGGGGCAAAACTAACGCTTCGCAGCATTATATTCAGTTATTCCTAAATCAGATCAAATTTAAAAAAATCTAATTCTACACTTCGTTAGGATATTATTTGTAGTAATTTTGGTATTATCTTTCTTAAACAGCTTTCCTCCTTTTTTATACAATATTTTTTGTTCCAGATGATGGATTCTCCCTATTCGCTTTCCACGGCAACCTCAATCAAGAAATGGAAGGTTTAGAGGCAGGCCACTGGGCCAGAGACATCACGAAGGCAAAAGAGGGAAGATGGACCTTCAGGGATCGTAATACGAAGCTGAAGCTTGGAGACAAGATCTACTTTTGGACATACGTCATCAAGGACGGACTGGGATATAGGCAGGATAACGGGGAATGGACCGTGACTGGTGAGTGAGAAAGCTAAAAACAGCTTTTCAGCAGAACTTTTATAGAATAAATAAATATATACGGACAAGTCACACAGATTGAGCTAGCCCCAAATTAAGTTCGAGACTTGTGTTATGGGATACTAACTCAACGATACTATATTTTATAACAAATACATATATAGATACACATCCAAGACCCAGGCCAATCTGAAAAAGATCATTTTCCATCTTGACCTGACCCCGGGTTCGAACCCGGGCACCCTCGTGTCGCAGGCTGGTGTGTTAACCACTGCGCCACGGAGCTGACAAAACAAAAAAGTAGAACAGAATATGTTTATTTGCATATGAATATTAAAGATATACCATGCAAAATTCTTATTATGAAATTATAAAAACCTCAGAACAATAACTAAAGCATAGAAACCGTGTTAAAATAACAACAAAATACAATATTCTACACTGTTTTTACTTATGGCATTGTTAAAGCATCAGAAAGAGATGCATATACAATGCCATTTGCGTAAATGTGCAGGTTGTCCTGGGGTACTGATGTGATCAGGGTTGTACTATATCGATGAAATATATTTATCGACTAAATGTTTCGTCCTAAGAAAGTCATAAATGTACTCTACTCTGATTGTATCGATTCGTTAAATGAGTACGATTCATTAAAAAAAAACAACTAGTTGCACTCCAGGAGTGCCGGCAGAAGTGAAAACTCGCCTTTGCGGCATACTCAGGTCCGTGTCCTTCTTACGAATTTTCGATCAATTCACGTGTCCTGACGCGAGTTTTCTATTTTACCCATCCCAAAAAGTGCACAAAGCCGCTAAAGAGGCTTTTACTTTAAAAGTTACGTCAAGATACACCTACATAACTCCTAATCGCATGGCGTCGCTTGGCTTCATCTGATAAATAGGTAAAAAAAAAATCCATACATTACCCACCGCGCGTCTACTGTCTACTGCTGGTCATTAGGCCTTACCCAGTATTGGTCGAACGGCAGAATACCTAATATGATGTCAATCATATTTTCGATTATTTCGAAATTCAAACAGTGCCTACTTACCTACCTTACCTATGAATGCGCAAAAAACCCAATGCATTCGATTTACAGTCCCCAATGTGAGGCAGTCCAACGTTGACATACTAGTTGAAGGTAAAATAGACTTTGTAAATGATACCACCTTCTTAGGAATCACAATAGACTCTAAATTGCAATGGGGCGCTCATGTATCAAAAGGTAATATAAGGTCAGATATATTTTTCACTTGATCAATGGGCCATTCAGCATATTCCAAAACCATCTAAAGCTTTTCCCAGCTAGCTTTGAGGAACAGTCAGTAAAGGAAACATAATCAGGTAGGTAAAGAGAAACACATAATTCGAAGTGATATTTTTTATTTTATAAAACTTTTACACTAGGGTAAAAAAGTGCCAGTGTGTTATTTGTGAAAAATTCACAGTGTTGGTAATAGAAAAACAAGAGGTGAAGAAAAACAAGAGATTACTTTACCCACTTTCATTACTGTCCAAAATAAAATGTTTTTCATAATTTTAAATATAAATAATAAAACCGTTTCCGTAAACTTTCTTATTACCATTGATTTATAATTCGGCAAATATAAATGTAGGTAAAGCATCGTGTTTCAATCGCTTCCATTTAATTTTATATTCTAAATTAATGTATCGGCACGGCAGTAAAATATTTTGAACAAATTCGAGTATGTATGACATTTTATGTCCAATATGTCGCTTGAAAGTTCCTCGGATCCACACCTTTTTATCCTTTTACTTCAGGGAGCTGCAATAAAATTTCAACAATAATTTTCTTCATATAAGTAAAAATCGATTCTTTTTAGGGTTCCGTAGCCAAAGGATAAAAACAGGACCCTACTAATATGACTCCGATATCCATCTGTCTGTCACCAGGCTGTATCTCATGAACCGTGATAGTGAGACAGTTGAAATATTACAAACAAAAATTTCGGGCGTTTTTATAGCTTACGCCCACGGCTCCGCTCGCGTTAATGTCTATCCCCGATAACAGTACCTTATTCTGAGATGTAATTTATGTCTATGTTCTTTTCCGTACTCCAGAGATCGTGCAATGGTGATGATGATGATGCAAAATTTCATGATGATCGGTTCAGAAGTTACGGCGTGGAAGCGTAACAAACAAACTCACTTTCACATTTATAATATTATATGTAAGGATGGTACGGAACCCTTCGTGCGCGAGTCCGACTCACACTTTGCTGGTTGTTTAATTACCATGATGGTTCAATTTGTTACATTACTATTGCATGGCTCAACACTAACAAAAATATCCCTGATAGCAAGACCGTCATAAAAAATATCGATATACTCGTAGATACGTGATTTTACCACATCACTAGCAAAAAAAACTAACCTAATTTGAAATAAGGAAAAAACGATAATTTTAAGCAAAATACCTATAAAAGTTGTCATTTATACAATACGTTATATAATTGACAATATTATTGTTGTATTTTGAGGTATTTTGGGTTTTAATTATGCACTTTTAACTGAAAAACTTACCGAAGAAAATTATGTTTTACAGAATTTATTTCTGTTCGTCCTGAATGGGATTTACATCGCTCCATTGCACAAGACATTGTTTAGTATAATGGTCATTTGATAACGCACCAACCCAACACCGGTTAATACTTTTTTCCGTGAGAATTTTAGCACAATCCTATATTTAATTTGCAGACATCACAATTCCGCCGCAATGTTTTTGTCGATATATAACCCGATCAAATCGGCAAGATGCTAATATTACAGACGTTGAACTGTAATAAGTTATTTTGAATTTAGTCGGATTTAATTGGCGTCCAATGGAGTCCATTGACATTTCAAGTCGGGACAACCATGAAAATAATAGAAACTGACTGAAGTTTTTGTCTCATTCTGTCATAAGCGAAAGCTCATAAGAAAAATACAGTGTCAACTATCTGTTTTCAGTTTCTATTTTTATGCGGCTTCTATGTATATTATTCTTCTGAGATAAAAACACTGTGCAACACAAAGAAACAACGTAGAATATGTCAGCTGCTTCTCTTCCCGCGCAGACCGTAGAGGTCGGTCAAGCGAATGGGCGAAAATCTAAAGAATTATGACAATAGGCTAGTTTCCTGGGTCGTAATAATAACATAACAATTAGTCCGTCAGTTAGATAACCAAAAAATATTAAACACGTATTTTTTCTTTTGTCAAATAAACAATAAATAATAAAGATAAAGCGCGTCAAAGTTCAAGAGTGGGGGCTCGTGACGTCAAAGTTTGCTAAAAATTGTAGCAAACTATGACGTCACACGGAACTTCAAAGGGCTATATCTTTATAATTTTTTGTTTAATCGACAAAATTAAATACGTGTCCAATTTTTTTGATTATCTAACTGACGGACTAGTTATATTTATT
The DNA here is from genome assembly GCA_947532085.1 of Elegia similella. Lineage (NCBI taxonomy): Eukaryota > Metazoa > Arthropoda > Insecta > Lepidoptera > Pyralidae > Elegia > Elegia similella. Next base: position 4,951,752 of record OX383939.1, read on the forward strand.
TAGGAAACTAGCCTATTCAATGTAGAAAATTAAGCAACCCATGCCTATTTTGATTCCGTTTCCCACCTTTATTCGCTCACCAACATGCTAAATGTGGCCTTTAGATCTTGAGATTCTAAGCTCTGTCTACCTCGCAAGGGATATGTGATGTCTATCATCTACATTGATCCAAAAAAGTTCACTGATTTATTAGCCTTGAAAATAAAGGTACCTATTTCTACTAAATTATTAATTCAAAGTAATAAAGAACGAATATATGGAGTTGTATTAGAGTAGCCGTGTGGTTCCGGCAGAGTAGAATAGGACCACTCCAAGTCTTCCCATGGATGTAAGAGGCGACTTCGATTCGGAATTCACGTTAAGCCGGTGGTCCCGGCTGCGATCTGGTAGTCGTTAAAGGAACCACGTCAGAGGCGGAGAGGCGGTTCCGAAGAACTCTGACACCAGGGTGTGCATGGTCGATTGACCGCGACAACTACTCGAAATGATGATGATGAAGAGGCGACTTAGGAAATACAAACTAAACAAAGCTCATAAACATCAATAAGACCTCTCCAACCCGTCTGGCCAGCGAGGAAAGTGTAGGCCAAATCCTCTGTCTGCTCTAGCCAAGTATGGCTCCGGTAGTACAGAGAAGGTCATGCTCCTACAGTGGAGACTAAAAAGACCTGATGATGATGATATGGAGTTGTATTTGCAATAAAACTAAATTTTAAGTTGTTCATGCGTTGGCGTACAAACTGACAAGGATTAGGATAATTTTGAGTAGTCTGCCATTGCGGTCGACCACTTACTAAGCAGCTATCCTTTACATAATTTAGAGACTGGGCGTAAAAGGGTCGGATTCAACTTCATTCGGATATTTACTAAAACATCAAAGATTTAACCAATGTTTTTCGTAGTTATTTGTGATTTTAATTTGTACATCCAATATAGATATTTACATTTTTACACAAATTACATTCTAGGACATCACAAACTTTGATTTTTGTGTGTGTTAGTGTCCAACACTGTATCAGATATTTCAAGCTGCCTTAAGGCATCTGATATAGCTTACAAGCGATAAGAGCGCCTCTTTCGACTAAAATATAAGTAATAAAAATAAATCTATCAACTATATAAAATATAGGTAATTTATATCTTAATTATACGTGACTTAAAAACTTGTTATAAATACAGCCTAATTTTAAATCTTAAACTAAAAAATAAAAATTAATTAAAACTATTAAATAAATACCTACCTAAGTAACATCAAAACTATAAATAAAAAATGTCCCACGGGTCGTTATCACCCGGAAGGGTAGCCAGAAGGCTGCCCTCTGGTCGCCCGGTTTTTGGTTCAATACCTTAAAAAGTTTATGCGCCGACGGGCCCCACGGATGAAGGCGTACCCATACAAGCATACCTATATCAAGAATTTTTTGACAGCTCCGTGGCGCAGTGGTTAACACGCCAGCCTGCGACACGGAGTGCCCGGGTTCGATCCCCGGCCAGGTCAAGATGGAAAATGATCATTTTCAGATTGGCCTGGGTCTTGGATGTGTATCTATATATGTATTTGTTATAAAATATAGTATCGTTGAGTTGGTATCCCATAACACAAGTCTCGAACTTACCTTGGGGCTATCTCAATCTTTGTGATTTGTCCGTTTATATTTATTTATTTAAGAATATTTTATAATACATTATCTTGAAGGGGTAACTCAGCCCGTCAAAACATACATTTCTTCCAATGTGACTATAGCCGGGGTCACAATTTTATTGTAACGTTCTTATACAAATTGGCCGGCCGAATACTTTTGTATAAAAATATCGATTTTACCTTACCTTAGGAGAAGTTGTTCATTTTGATGGGCTGAGTCACCCCTTCAAGGAAATTTCCAGGGTAAATTTACAAGCTATATATTAGGCACATTTACGTTCGGCCATAATCACGGATATTCTCTGTACATTGCTACGTTGGATGGAAAACATTCAAGAGCTTTTGTGAGTTAAACATCAATGTACCGCGAGTCATCGCGATGATGGTCGAACGTTTATAGGCAACTAAGACATCTATGTCTGACTATGAGGCCAAGAACACTGGCAGCATTTAGCTGAATAGATATTCACATACTCAAAATAAGCATGCCTTTCTCAGAATTTGTGAATGAGGACGGGACTCCAGCAGACACCAGCCTCGAGCCTACTCCAGCTCCCACTCCAGAGAGACCGAGTCAACCCAACCAACCTAACCAGCCACAGCCCCCTACCTCCAGACCAGACCCGCCCTGTTCAGTGTCAGCCACCCAGGTAGAAGGGAAGAAGTCGGTCTGTACAGGAACGCTGCTGTTCAGCGAGGAGTTTGAGAAGCCCAGTTTGAAGGAATTGACAAACTGGGAGGCTGAGATCAAGTTTCCTGAAGAACCGGTAAGATATTACTTTTTCAACCGTTTATAAGAAACTAGCTTTAGCCCGCGGCTCCGCCCGCATCAATGTCGATCCCTCGGGAATAGTACTTTTTCCCGGGATAAAAGGTAGCCTATGTCCTTCTTCGTACTCCAGAGAACTTGTATGCAAAATTTCATGATGATCGATTCAGTAGTTACGGCGTGAAAGCGTAACAAATAAACAACTCACTTTCGCAACTATAATATTAGTAGGATAAATTCAAAAACTAAAACTGATCTACTAAAAAAATACCATAAAAAGTATGAAACAAGAAAATATCCGCACCTGAAATTGTCCACAATCAGTTTTGTATGACTTTAAGCATAATATTTAACCAGCTGACGAACAAGACGCTTCTAACGATACCTCAGTTGTCTGATTAGTAGTTTAGACGTTATGAATGAACAGATGAACAAACATACATGTCGGTCAAACTCATAACCCTCCTTTTTGCTTCGACGTAGTCGGGTAAAAAGGACTCTTTCCGACATGTTTAGCCGGTAATTTACCCAGTATCTTATTTTTTTGCGAGCAGCGCGATGTGGTAAAAATAAAGACAATTGGATTGGTTCGACTAAATTACTAATGTACTTGACTAGAATGTTGGTGTTTAATACTTTTTTTTTTTTTTGTTTTTTATTTTATTCTTTACAGAATCAACAGCACTTAGTTATTATTTACAAGCTTCTTGCTACTCGATTAAAATACCAGCCGTGTGTGAAGTGGGCTTTATAGATCGTACTAGCTTTGTCACTACCCAGAGTGGTAAGATAATTTGTAGATGATGAAAAATATGTAAAGGCAAGAGATTTCAACACGGAGGAGAATTAATGTGTGGGGGCCGCCTTCGCGTCTAGACTATAGATAAATATCCAAGAAAAAAATCTTTGTATGGGAAAATCATTTTTTTTTTGAGTTCCCAGCATTGTACCCATAGGAAAAATTCATATTGATGGTCTGAGTCACCCCGTTTAGGGAACGTTGAGGGTCAATTTACACTCTATATAAAAGCACTATGAAAAACAAAGTATTTTTTTGTGGCGCAAAATAATTGCGACAATTCGGCTAGGCGCAGGTATACGGTAAGTGCCTAAGTTGCAGCATACAATTTGATCGGTATACGGTAACTGCAAAATCGCTTATTACCTTAAGGCTTGATGACCTTTTGGATAAAGTTCATCACGTTGACCTTTATGTTAAAGGTCATCACGCGTAAAGTTTACGCCGTAAACAGAGGGATCGAGGTAAAATCGCGTTGATCTAAACATAGGACAAACAAATATCGGATTTCTTTATATATTTGACTCGATTTGGTAAGTTTTAAGTGGAGGTTCAAAAGCGCTTGATCTAGGGAGGTCATTAAAACTTGTCATCTTCCTAACTTAATATTATAAATGCGAAAGTGAGTCTGTTTGTTTGTTACGCCTTCATGACCTATCTACTGTCCGACCGTCATGAAATTTTGCATACCCGTTGTCTGAGGTACGGAGAAGGACATAGTGTACATTTTATCCCGGGGAAAAGTTTTGTTCCCGAGGGATCGACATTACCGCGGGCGGAGTCGCGGTTTTAAGCTTTTTTTCGATAAATTTATCTTTAACTTTATTATTTGATATTTAATTTATATTAACAATGTGTGTCTTGAGGTAAAAAATCATTTATTTCATAATGGACAACTGACAAATCAAATCTGACGAATCATATTAGTAGGCGATGCGGCTAGCAACCCATCACTACTTTGATTCCATTTTCCACCTAACGCCCACCAACATGCTAAACGTGGATTTTAGGTCTTTAAGACCTGGGCTCTGTCTACCCCGCAAGGGGAAAAGACGTGATACTATGTATGTATGGACAACTGAGTTGCTGTCACAGAAAAGTTTAAAAATTATTATCATTTCAGCCACATACAAAAGTACCTCCAAGGGTTCTTCGTTCCTTAGGACTTTTTTTTTGACATTTTTTTTTCGGACATTTGACTAGCTCCGTGGCGCAGCGGTCAACACGCCAGCCTGCGACACGGAGTGACCGGGTTCGATCCCCGGCCAGGTCAAGATGGAAAATGATCTTTTTCAGATTGGCCTGGGTCTATATATATGTATTTGTTATAAAATATAGTATCGTTGAGTCAGCATCCCATAACACAAGTCTCGAACTTACTTTGGGGCTAGCTCAATCTGTGTGATTTGTCCGTATATATTTATTTATTTAGGAGGATATTGCCATACTCACCACGCTTGGCAGGCGGGTTTGCGAGCGCAGTTTCATTCGCTTCTTGTGCTTCCGACACTGCTGCCCATCGAAATCATTTTTAAGCTGAGGAAGGAATGGAATCTGTTGGATTTGAGAAGGATATTAAGGTATTAAGATACTACTCACTTGGATGAATAGGAACCAAGCAAGTATGCTCGGGAGACCGCGCGCTCAAACCCCATACCTACAACCATCGATCAAAATCTTCCATGCTGGTTTACGAGAAACGGGACAAAATGCTTCTTCCCGAGTAGATCGTAAAAGCCGATCGAGGGTATGGGCAAACCCGACGAAACATTTTAGCAGGCGATGCGGCTAGCAAACCCATCACTATTTTGATTCCATTTTCCACCTAACGCCCACTAACATGCTAAACATGGCTTTTAGGTCTTAAAGACTTTATTGGGCTTTGTCTACGCCGCAAGGGTAAGAGACCATGACTATCTTAAAAAAATGTATTACTTCATTATAGTTTATTTAAATAAATAATGATATAATTGTTTCAGGACTATCCCTTCAACGTGTACATGGTTGATGGGACACTTGGCGTTGAAGATGGAAACCTTATCTTGACACCGAGACTGCTGGAGTCTCATTTCCATGCTGGTATCCTCAATGAAGCCCTGGATTTGACTAACAGGTAGCACCAGCTATTCTAAGCAGTGTCTAAGATTTGGGACTAAGCAGACATGCGGCACACAACTACACTGCATGCAGGCAGGCATACAGCATGCGAGTAGGATGCAGCATGCAAGCAGGCATGCAGCATGCAAACAGTCATGCAGCAGGCATACAGTATAAATAAATAAATAAATAAAATATATAAATATATACGGACAAATCACACAGATTGAGCTAGCCCCAAAGTAAGTTCGAGACTTGTGTTATGGGATACTAACTCAACGATACTATATTTTATAACAAATACATATATAGATAAACATCCAAGACCCAGGCCAATCTGAAAAACATCATTTTCCATCTTGACCTGGCCGGGGATCGAACCCGGTCACTCCGTGTCGCAGGCTGGCGTGTTGACCGCTGCGCCACGGAGCTAGTCGAAGGAACAGTATGCAAGCAGGCATGCAGCATGCAAACAGGAATGCAATAAAAGTAGGTACGCAGCAAGTAGTCATTTATCCAAATAAAACCGGGAACTTAACCTGGCCCTCTCAGGTGGCAGAAAGCTCCCTTACCACCTCCACTTCAGAGCAATTAGGAAAACTGATAAAATGATGTACTTAATTCAATGTTGTGTCACACCATAAAGGTAAGTAACTATACGGGTATAATTAGTTTATGGGTCAACCAGTTATGATCTGGCTTATATGTATTTTCTTCATTATCTCCCAAAATACTGAATGTATTCTCTATTTATATCTCTATTTCCCTGAAGAAATCCTGTGTTATTTTCTTCGCTAAACATTTACTAACAAATGTTAACATTTGTTACATTTTGTTAAGGCGCTGTGCATCAGAAGAATACCGTAAAACGTGTATTTTTTCGTCGCGCAGTTAGCCTTATTTTTCAAAGAATACTAGCATGAAAATATGATGTACAGTTCAAAGATCAAAATAAATGGTTACATCAAAATATGTTCAAAAAAATATTTAAAACCTAACTAAATAAAATATCAAAAAAACTATATCCAGAAAAATTTTCGTCGCGAATTTCTTGATATTTTCAGCAACAACTACCAACTTTTATACGTCTATAAAAAGTATAACTAAATGAGCAAGATGGATACCTACAAAAAATACGATATTTGGTTATAATTATTGAATTATTTAATTAAAAGTGATAATTAACACGAAAATGGCAACCACGGATTTGAACTGAGACCAGGGATTTATATCGATACCATGGAGGAGTATCGATACTTTTACACGAGGAGTATCGATACCTTTTATTAATATCTAGGTATTGAAATAAGGGATTTATATCGATACCATGAGGAGTATCGATACCTTTACACGAAGAGTATCGATACCTTTTTATTAATATCTAGGTATTGAAATAAAGTGTATTATGTAATAATAATATGAACTATAGGTTTTATTAATACCAAAGTATCGAAATTAATATCAATATTTAATATATGTGTGTGTGTGCGACAACATCAATGCCCATAAATAACAACTGCTCTCCTTTTCTTACATCCTTCGATCATTAATACCAACTAGATGTCGGGTCAGCGCATAAAAAACGGCTCGGCAAATAGCCCCTCACTCAAGCAGTGAGGGGCTATTTTATTTAGTTCGGTCCAAACACAGCCAACGTAACGAAGTGTCACGATGCCGCAGTGTGCACTAAAAACTTGTCGAAATAATGGCCGAAAAAATAATTTTTCGTCCGGAGTATCTTATTTTCGGTAAGTAAATGAACTATTTTATACATTTTACCTTTTAACTAATAATAAACATTTTGAATAAAAGTTACCGATTTTCAACCACGGCAAGAAATGTTTGGCCAAGCTAGCCAACATCCGCACAAACATTTGAAGAAGCAAACAGAAACGAAACAAAACGACGTAACTCGCAATGTAATCAAAGAGAAAAGTACTTTATGATTAGTGCAATAAGGTTGTCATCACAATGGATGTTCTTAGACAAAATGATTCTTCGTTTCTAAGTGACAGGTGTTATTTATTACTTTGCTAGTCTACGTATAATCGTAAGCATAAGGTAATTGTTTTAAAAAAAGCGACTTTATTGTAAGGTGATATGGTCTGAAATATCTTGATATTAAAATGGTTTTAAAACTTAAGTCTCTGTTTATTAGTAAGTCAATGTAGATGTATAGCTATATGTTCGAGCGGACAGAATTTTGCTACGATTTTGTAGGTAATGCGTTATCTAGTTGGTATTAATGATCGAAGCTTACATCGGATAAATGAACAGGACAGAAGAGCGAACGACGGCGTAGCGCGTTGGTTGCATTTTCGTGTTTGTTCATGTTAATTCGAGTTCGTGTGTAGTGAATGCAACTTACCTTTTAATAGAACAAATTAAAAACAAAGTAGTTGACTACACTGTCTGTCTTTTCTTTTAATGTTAAAAGGGGCTTAAAAAAAAACAATAACATGTAGTACCAAAAGATTGACATATTAGAAGATGGATCGACCAAATGTACTTTATTCAATAAGATTTTAAAGGTTTGTAGATATTTACTAAGGTTCATACTAAAATAAAGTATTTTTGTCTTAGATACCCACTTTTCAGTGTGACGTTCGATTAAAATATACATAATTATAGGCATTGTGATGTAACAGTATTCTGTCTTCATACAATCGATCAGAATTTGAAACATACCTACGCGCTCGGTACACAACAGTCGCGAACGAACGTTTCGTGGAATAAGTAGAAAAAAATCAAGAAATATTCCAAACATCATTAAAATCAAAACATATAAATTGTAAAGTAGCTGCATGTAGGCATTTATAACCAAGACATTCCTTTTTCTCTTCTTGTTCAAGTTTACTTACCAAAAGTACTCGTACGTACTGGGCGGCTGTAGGTAACGCGGTAATGATATCTAACATCCTTGAAATAAATACCTACTTCAAGGATGTTAGATATCATTACCGTGATATAGGTAGTTAAATAAATTACGACTTTATTAAAATCAGCTGCTACAGTTTTGTAAGATACACAAGTACAACTACCTAACCCAGTTATCGATCAATGTTTTACGGGTAAATTCACCCATTTAGGCCGATAATTATTATTGCTAAAAAATATAATTTTTTAAACAAAAGCTGATTAGTGTCGTGTGTGTGTTTGTGGCTAAAATTTAAAAAAATATTAAAAAAGTATCCATTAGTAGGGCGGGCCTAGGGGGAAGGGCGTACCATATTTGGTACAGTAGGTTCTATAATAATAATAATATTTATTTACTAAAACAAAGTACGGTTGGACAGATTTTGATAAAATTTTATATTGAAGTAGCTGACACACTGGATTAACACATAGGCTACTTTTTAACCGACTATCTAAAAAAAGGCAGTACAATTTTCACTGGGTCAGTTAGTATAACACATTATTACTCTAGACTAGATCATTGATGCTTCACGTAATTGCTACAATTCTTGAGGGAGTTGGCGATTGTCACCACCAGTGGCAAGATGACAGACTGTCAAAAATTTGTAAGAAGAAGGAAGAAGACGATGTACTCATTAATAATTTGCCTTAAAACTTGCTTCGAGGAAAATAAAACTTGCTGTCTCTACCTCTTCCAAAAAACTAGAGATCCTCGTGAATCCCAAGAACCCTTACAAAAACACGTTAAGAAACGAGACTACGAATATGAACTACGGATCTCCTCGTTTCTGATTCGATCTCGCAAAGAAACACCGAGCATAGCCCTCTCCATAGCTCTTAGAGCGACCTTGAACTTTATTATGAGGCCCATAGTAATGGACCCCGTTTCGGACCCGTAAGTAAATTCTTTTAACAAACATTGATTATTGATTTTCGTCTTTAGGCACTTAGGTATTTTGGTCGAGAAGACACTGCAGAGCTTCTCGAACGCTGCCCAGTCGACTCGGATTCGTCGAAAAACCTCGTTGTCGAAGCTGGAATTTCCAACCTGGATCTGACTCAGATAGATGTATTGGTCTACAGCTTCAAGTATGGAGTTCCCAATGAAAACCCGAGAAGCAACATTCGATATTTGACAATATTTTCATCTTGTCCATGTTCAGTTTAAGGCCCGCTTGTTTGGAAACGAATCCATCTGGCATAGCTGTTGGGTCTATAGCTTGTAGGATAGCTCCAGAAGTGTGCACACTCCACTCATCTCTCCAACTTTGCTCGAGATCAAAATTACGCAGTTTTTGAGCTGTGACATATACAGGATGCCTGGATTTGAGCCGTTGGGGAGGAGGATGACCAAGAAGCCGGTGAATAGGCAGGTCCTGTGGCATTTGTATCTTTTCAAATTCTTTCTTCAATGCTAGCATTCTGCGAAGGTGTGGAAGAGCAATATGACTAAGAGCTGGGAGCCATTGAAGCGGGGTAGATCAAATTGTGCCTGATATACATCGCATTGCCTCATAAGTTTAGTATCAACTTTTTGGACATGTGCGCTTTAAGGCCACACGGGACTACAGTATTCAGCGGCAGAAAAAACCAGTGCTACAGCCGATGTTCGGAGGCATTCTGCAGATGCACCCCAGGTAGTGCCGCAGAGTTTATGAAGAATGTTAATCCGTGTGCTTACCTTTCCAGCCACTTTCTGAAGATGTTCCCTATACGTCAAAGTTCTGTCCAATGTCACACCAAGGTATTTAGGGAAAGGGTTGTGCTTCAGGGGCTCTCCACTGAAGAAAACAGCTGGGTGGTAGTTAGCGGGACGATTATTAAGGTGGAAGCAGGCTATTATACACAAAAAAAAACCACGCGGACAAAGTTGCAGGAAATAGCTTGCAAGAATAGCAAGCGGAAAGTTAAAATAAATACAAACAGATACTTTTGAAGTTGAGTGCAACCATAAAACCAGAAGGAGAAATACACTTAGACCAATCCTGATTTTCATTCAGATGCATTTATATACTATCACGTCTTTCTTTCCCTTGCGGGGTAGACAGAGCCCAGGTTTTCAAGAACTTAAAACCACGTTCACATGTTGGTGGGCGTAAGATGGAAAACGGAATCCAAGTCGTGGTAGAGCCACGTTACTGGCAAAATGAATAGCATGATTGGGCCGTCTCGTCCGGGGAAGTACCACTCTCTCACAGACGTCTGAGTAGAAGCTTTACCGATTCTATGCTTCGTTCGGTGAGTGAGAGACCCGGAGGCCTATCCTTCCCCCTGCCCTTCAAATTTCCATCCCTCAACTCCTTGAAAGGCCGACAATGCACCTGTCGCACCCTGGTGTTGCAGTTGTCCATGGGCAGCGGTGATCACTTACCATCAGGTGACCGCTTGATCGTTTGCCATCCTATAGCATAAAAAAAACCGCATCACTGACTAACATTTTATTATTTTAAAAAGCATACCTATTTCAGATGCTCTGGACAAGTCGACACGACAGAATGCAAACGCCAAGCGTCGGGAGCTCAGATCCTACCGCCAGTTATGACTGGGAAAATCACGACGAAGAACAAATTTAACTTCAAGTTCGGCAGGGTCGAAGTTCGCGCGAAGCTGCCGGCAGGAAACTGGCTAATACCTGGTAAGACGTCCTCATGCTCTCTGTCGAGGTGCCAAAGATCACACCTAAATACGCTACCTATCCTTAGGTCTGATCTTTGGCACCGGTCTCTGTTATCAAAGCAGCATGCTTAAAACTTTCTGTATACTCAGATGACATTTAAATTAAAAATGTGATTTTGAACCCCCTAGCTATATTGAAATCTGGGAATCAGAATCCCTAATGCAATACAGAATTGCAAGAAAAATGGGTAAAAAACGAAAAAAAAACATTTGACCATCATTTGACCTTCCATAGAAATTCGTCCAGCTGATCGACGACTTTGTATGGGAAGCCTAATTTTTTTTTTACTTATTCCTTTTTTTTGCGATTTTGTAGTCTATTGGGGATTCTGATTCCGAGATTCCATGAGCTAGGGGGTTCGAAATCACGTTGTAGATTATCTAAAAGTATTAGATACGTATTTTTTCTTTTGTCAATCACAACGATTATCCTATTTTTTAAGCTTACAACTACCACTTAGTAATGGCACTTTGACTTTAACAAAGTAGTAAACAGTGATGATAATGGAGATGCATGATTGGTAATTTTAAAACATATTTCTGTTGATGACTGATAATCACACAATATTTACCTACTAAAACCGATCAAGAACGCATTCTTTGCCCCGCGCCGCAAACGCGCGGTGAAGTAGCGTAAGCTCACTTGGAGGTAGTTACCTAAATATACTTAAAATCCTTTCAAAAAATTCCTTCTCCGCCCCCATTAATTTTTTTTATTTGCTACGATTGATATACTATCTACGCTTCTACTTGTTCTTCGATATTTTGGGAGAGATACTTAATAAAAACCGTGCTGCCGAGACGAGTTGTGTATTCAGAAGGGAAGCATTTACTAGTAATAGCAAAGATCTACTTTTAAACATTTAATAGTAGATCTTTCAGTAATAGTATGTTCTTCGTAGTTTGTTCAACAAACTACGAAGAACATACTATTACTTGTTACCGGTACCAAATTCCCATTATAAGTACCGGTAAGTACCGGTATTACTATTCTGTTAAAATTTTAACGGTAATATGAGGTACCGGTAATCTAGTATTTAACGGTAATAATATTGTTAACAGTTAACGGTAATTTTACCGCTACTTGTTACCGGTACCAAATTCACATTATAAGTACCGGTACGTCTATTCTGTCAAATTTTAACGGTATTAAAATTGCGTTAATTTTACCGGTACCTACGCATTGTTGCCGTCTACCGCATGGGACTCGCTCGACTGTAAAAATGCCGCCCTATTGTGGGCCCCCGCCTCACGCCGCACATGCACAACACGGCAACGACACACATTAACGAAATGATAATTCCCAATACGAGTACCGGTACTAAGTACCGGTACTGTTTACCGGTATTTGGTACAGGTACTTCTTTCAATTACCGGTACCGTCGTTTTATTGAGGTACCGGTACCAATCCAATTACCGGTACCGTTGTATTATAGAGGTACCGGTACTTGATTTTTACCGTTACCAAATGTACCGGTACCAAACCAATTACCGGTACTGTCGTTTCATAGAGGTACCGGTAATGGATTTTTACCGGTATTCCAACCCCAATAAATGTCACTCTGACAGCACGCCAACAAACTTTGTTGGCGTGCTGTCAGAGTGACATTTATACAAACATAACGCCATCTATGAATATTTACAAAAAACGCTTAGTGATGATGTGATGAACAAGATGTTACCCGTAGTCGCCACGCGTATGAACGATTGTTTTGGAATAGGTGGCGCTACGTGCAACATACGAGTATACAGTCTGTAACAATTTCAAGTCTCTATCGATTACGGTTCAATAAATACACCCCTATGACAGACGGGCAGACAGCGGACGCTTAATAATAAGGTCTCGTTGTATGGTCCCTCATTATAAGGAAGCCTAAAATAAACAAATATTACTAGGACTGTAAGATAAACTAGATATACTCGTAGTCCGTATAATGTAAAGTGGGCATAAGATAGCCCTCAATTTACAACAACTTTTATCAGGTCTTGCTGAGAGCAAGAACTTGGGCTTTCTGGGCACACCAAGACGTGACCCATAAATTGGGTAGCACCACAGTCACACTTACTACTTGGAGAAACTCCACTTAACTCTATTTTCGTGGCGATTCACTGATTAAAGATTAAAGACTCATCATCATTTTGTGTAGGTGTCACGGTCAATCGACCATGCACATCCTGGCGTCAGTTCTTCGGAACCGCCTCTCGGCCTCTGACGTGGTTCCTTCCTTTAACGACTACCAGATGGCAGTCAGGACCAATGGCTTAACGTGCCTTCCGAAGCACGGAATCATCTTTATTATCAGACAATCAGTTGATTCAAGCATGCAATGTCCTAACCAAACAGAAAACAACTAATCAAAGTATGCTTCCCGTGGGAATCGAACCCACGACCCCCGGGTCTACAGGCAAACGCCTTAACCACTGGACCACGGAGGCAATTACTTGAAGACTGACTGACTTAGACAAAAGACCTTATATAAAAGGGATTCTTTACGTCTTTCCGTCACGATGATAAAAAAATGTATGGACGTACTTTCTTACAGAAATCAACCTGGAGCCCAAAGACAACGTCTTCGGTTCCAAACGGTATGAGTCTGGTCTCATGAGGGTAGCCTTCGCAAAGGGAAACGCAATGTTTGCCAAGAAGCTGTACGGAGGTCCTGTTTTGGCTGACACCGAACCCTTCAGGTCGCTGCTGATGAAAGAGAAGATTGGCATCGAAAACTGGAACGGAGATTATCACAATTACACCCTGATTTGGAAGAAAGGTAAGTTGAACGACAATATTTCCTTTGTTCTTTTAAGGATCGACGAAGTAGTGAGACATTTTTTCTCATTTTTTCGACCGTCTAACTAGGGAACATTTATTTTCTCATTTGTGCGATTATCATTATGTTTTATTTGGGTTTAAGCACTAAATTGAGGTTGCACGCTCGCTTCGCTCAGTCGCTCCCATTTTGGTCACAAAGAAGCCTAATGAACCTTGTAACGTTGCAGCATGCCACCTGCATGCTGCATCTCGTCGAACCTCATTTCTCTCATCCTGTCCATTTTTCATTCCTTATTTTAATTCAAATTTCATTCTTAATTCAAATTTCATTCCATTCCATTCCATTTTTAGATTACTTTCTCTCTCTCTCTCATCACTCATTCTTCAGTCCGCTACCATCTTTCAGTCTGCTACCATCTTTCAGTCAACTAACATCTTTGAGTCTACTACCATCTCTTGGAGCATAACAGTCTCTGTTATTAATTTATTGAAATCAACATCTACATAGTTGAAGTTGTAAAGTGAAGTTGTAACAATAAAGTTATTCTCTGTGTTCTGTGTGTCGAGTCTTGTGTTCTCCCTTCCTATTTATGTGAGAACTCGGCTAGAGCGCCGGGAGTGTCGAGAGTCGAGCCCTCACAACCTTACCTCCCCTCTGTGGACAAGGTGTTTTTGTTAAGGAAAGATCGTCGAACAAATAAGAAATAAAATCTCAGATTTTTTTTCATACACATTAAAAAAAATATTATTTCGACTATCAAACTAGTGGAATTAATGAGAACAAATAGACACGTCTGCTTGATTCTTAAATAGCAAATGAGAGACCCTATGCTAAAGTTCGTCCTTTCAAATGGTTTTCGCGCAAAAAAAAGTCAGCACGCGCTGTACAGACGCACGTGGATGCGTCGCGCGGTGTTACGTAGCGAGTAAATAAAAAAGAAAGATTTTTTTTTATGTTTTGTAGTAATCCTTATCCTTACTAATATTATAAATGCGAAAGTGAGTTTGTTTGTTACGCTTTCACGCCGTAACTACTGAACCGATCATCATGAAATTTTGCATACAAGTTCTCTGGAGTACGGAGAAGGACATAGGCTACCTTTTGTCCCGGGAAAAAGTACTATTCCCGAGGGATCGTCATTGACGCGGGTGGAGCCGCGGGCGACAGCTAGTAAAAAATATTTTACAAATTAAATAATTTTATTATTTTTATTCACTTTCCAAAATCTCTTGTGGGTGTTGCGAGGACAGACTTTATCTAGCAAAGGCTTTTTTCTCTTATTATTAAATTTGAATAAAAATGTCTCATTCAGGTTTTGTTTGATATTTAATTTTCCAGACTTTCAGTTACTTTTTCGATAATATTTTTTACGTGCGTTTTGTTTTCTATTTTTTATGTATATTTGACGGCAAACGAGCAGACGAACCACTTGATGAAAAGGGTCACCGTCGCCCATGAACATCTGACATCTTTCTACTTATTGCCCTCTCGTCATTAGGTGGGTACACTGAAAACTAGATTTTACCTTCTATCCATTAAATGAGCGCAGTGGGATTCCTGGTTGCCCAAAATTATCGGTATATTATTAATAGGAGACATCGTGTATCCACTACTAGATCAACCCAGATGCAGTAGTGGATCTTCTTTTTAGTCGTACACTCTTGACAAAGTGGTCGTTATTAGATTAGGGATTGGGTTGCTCGTCTATGGCCGCTGCTGTTGCGATCTTTCTCCACGTATCTCTCTTTGCGGCTGTTTTAGAGCACTCTGCTGCTGGGCACTATGTTACAGATTTGACAAGATCTAGCCACCTCGTTGGAGACTGACCGCGTGGACGCTTGCCTTCAATACGCTCTGAATCACTAATAGCTCTATAGAGTTTTCTTTGCGGGTGACATGGCCGAAGAATTTAAGGATTCGTAACTGCACAATCGACGAGTGCCTTTTCTTGATCCTTAATTCCTTTAATACGAAGATGTTAGTAGTAGATAAAGTTCTTTCCAACTTCTTACTAACTTCCAACCATTTTAAGAGTTTAGTACAGATCATACATATCTTTCAAGCAGTCACGTTGGCAACCTACGAGGCCTATAGTTATTGCATTAAGGTGCTTTATTTTACTTTTTCTTCTTCTATGACAGATGGCATCGACATGTTGGTGGACGGAGATAAGTACGGCAGTATCAACCCTGGGGAAGGTTTCTACGCGCTCGGCAGAGAACATGCTGTGCCACACGCCGCTCATTGGCTTAGAGGCAGTGTCATGGCGCCGCTTGACCAATATGTAAGATTACCATTGAATTAGGAAAAATATGGAAGCGTAACTCTCATACAACGAACGATTCAATATCACTCCCATTTACGCAAACAAACTTAAATCACAACGAAAAAGTTACGCATCATCGACGAAGCTAGTTTGGTTGTTAGACTGGCCGCGTCAAGGTCACGGGGCGGTGTCAACATATCTAATGAACGCTATGTTGTAAAATAGCAGAGGTAGGTAGGCTAACAGCTCGCCGCAAGGTATCCTACCTAAATGATAAGTTATTCAAGTGTCACTTTTCCGTCTTTCCTTGCGTTTCCTGCTCCACTTTACTACACAAGAAGTAATTTTTTCTCTTAACTCATTAAAATTTTGCCGATGTTCATAAAAAATGTGTCGTTAAATGCTTTTATCGACGCGTCCTTCCGTCACGCAGCGCGTGTCAGACTAGTTCGCGAAAAATCTAGGTACTATTTAAGCCCTGCCCGCTTTGAGCTACTTTGCGTGGTGTCAGTTTTTGAGCGCAATGCTGTTTCCATAGTTTTTCTAATTCAATGAAGATGATAAACCATGAGATCCCAACGCCTATTGCGTACCATTTGTTTTAGACTCATTGCATAGATGGCGCCATAGGTTTACTCACAACGATGAATCCACCATATTATGAAATAATAGTCAGCATTCACGAAAAATATATATAAAAATATATTTTCGGCTTATATTAAAACAATATTTTTCAGTTTTACTTAGTTTACCCAAGTTTAGGCTAACGCCATCTAGTGACGGGTCGAAAAGTAATCTTAGAATTTGTGTTTGTGAAATCTAACATGTGTGTTTGTCTACAGTTCTTCTTATCTCTTGGCCTCCGCGTGGGCGGTGTCCACGACTTCGCTGACTCCCCGGAGAAACCCTGGAAAAACAGGAGTAACAAAGCCATGTTGAACTTCTGGAACGCCCGAGACAACTGGTTCGCGACCTGGTTCGACGCCGACTTAAAGGTGGACTATGTTAGAGTGTATGCATTGTGATACTTATTCGTAGCTTGTGACAGAGTGAGATTATGTAGGTTATTATATAGGTTATGAATAAATTGCCTGTTTAGACTGATTCTAAAATACTTTTTATTTTCTACCATAATATCCTCAAGGCTTTATTTTGCCAACTGCCTCCGTGGTCCAGTGGTTAAGGGGTTTGCCTGTAGACCCGGGGGTCGTGGGTTCGATTCCCACGGGAAGCAGTTTGGTTATTACATTGCAGGCTTAAATCACCTGGTTGTCTTATAATAAAGATGATTCCGTGCTTCGGAAGGCACGTTAAGCCGTTGGTCCCGGCTGCCATCTGGTAGTCGTTAAAGGAACCACGTCAGAGGCCGAGAGGCGGTTCCGAAGAACTCTGACACCAGGGTGTTCATGGTCGATTGATCGTGACACCTACTCGAAATGATGATGATTTTGCCATTATAATTTAAATCATTGTGCCTAAAACCTTTTACAGATAGTACTGGTAAAACATTATAAAGTTTTGTTAGGAACTAAAGGTCGCAGGCTGGATGCAGGCCGATTCCAACCATTCATATTGTAAACTTTTGGGGAGGCCTATGTCCAGCAGCATTCCTACTGCTGAGATGAATCCCTCACCTGTTGGTGTTGTGTCCCACTGCTGGGCATAGGCCTCCCCCTGGATTCTCCAGTCATCCCTATCCTTCGCTACTTCTCGCCATCCATTTTGAAATTTATCGAGGTCGTCCCTCCATCTCCTTCTTGGTCTGTCTCTGCCACGGCAGCCGTCCGGTACCCAAAAAGTGGCAAGCTTTGCGCACCTTTCTGGCCACATGCGACAAACATGTCCTGCCCAGCCCCATTTCAACTTGGCAGTTCTAACACCTTTCTTTCTTTCTTTTTCTTTATCAGGCCTTTTTAGTCTCCACTACAGGAGCACGATCCTCTCTGTACTACTAAAGCCATACTTGGCCAGAGCAGCCATAGGGACTTGGCTTACACTCTCCACGCTGGCCAGACGGGTTGGAGAGGTCTCTCAGATGTTTATAAGCTTTGTTTAGCTTGTATTTCCTAAGTCGCCTTCTACGACATCGACGGGAAGACTTGGAGTGGTCCTATTCTACTCTGCCGGGTACCACACGGCGCACACCTATATCACTGTATATAATTACCCTGTAACCACTAGATATTCATCATCATTCTAGCCATAAGAAGTCCACTGCTGGACATAGACCTCTCTCAAGGATTCTTAGTTCCATGGGAGGATATTGCCAAATGCTCGGCAGGCGAATTGGCGCAATTTCTTTGACTTCTTGTGCTTTTTTTAGGGTTCCGTACCTCAGAAGGTTAAAAGGAACCCTTATAGGATCACTTGGTTATCCGTCTGTCCGTCTGTCTGTCTCTCAAGATTTCTCAGGAACGCGTAGAGGTATCGAGCTAAAATTCATATTAAATACTCAGGTCTACTGTCCCTTGTAGCTGTGAAATATCAAACTTCTAAGCCAACGCAATCAAAAGATTCAGCCGTTAATGCTGCTAATTTTCCTGTTTTTTCGACATTCGCAAGGGAATCAAAACCTATAGGAAGTAGGTACTACTTCCTGTAAACTCAGAATCGTGAAATTTGGTACGAAGTGACGTCTTATAGCACAGATAAAGGAAAAATTGCGAAAAGCATAAATGATTAATCATAACAATATTTTTTAATATTTTTTTACTTATTATAGATTACGGTACCGAACATTTCGTGCGCGAGTCCGACTCTCACTTGACTGATTTTTTTAAATATAGGACGGCAAACGAGCAAGTGAATTACCTGATGGAAAGCGATCAGCGCTGCCTTTGGACAACTGCAACACCAAGGTGTAACATGAGCATTGCCGGCTTTTGAAAGAGTTGGGGGAAGGACATGGGGGGAGGAAATGGGGAAAGGACGGGCCTCCGGTTATCTCACTAACCGAACGAAGCATAGAAACGGTAAAGCTTCTACTCAAACGTCGATTTTCTGTGAGAGTATGGTACTGCTCCGGACGAGCCGGCCCATTCATGCTATTAGCAAAAATTACTTTTGTCGGTAGCGTGGCTCTACCACAACTTGCTTCCATGCCGCTGCCCATCGGAAGCCTTTTAAAGATTTGTTGGATTTGGGAAGGGAATGAATGTGTTGGGTTGCTACTCACACGGATGAATAGTGGAAAAGCAAGTAGCCATGGACCTAAGAATAATATGGACCGGGCGTGAGGAACGTCAAAGTGAAGCAAACTTTGGTTACATGTGTGCAGTATAGGGTGACCATTGTCATCAAAAATTACCCAATAATTAAGAGTAAATAAATCGTGTGTGGTACTGATGCCTAGTAGCACTAATATTATTTATATTTTTTTTACAAAACGTAACATCTATATCAGAGAAGTATTATGAATTTAGACATAATGATCCAGAAGGGCAACTGTGAATCAATCTCATCTTTGAGCGACCTTAGACCTTTTGGGGAACTCGATAAAAGGAATAAAAGAACGAAATTATAGATAACATTTTTATTTTACTGTGTTTTAAGATTATTAACGTCATCAATAAATCAACAATATTGACGTCGACAAATGATAATAAAATACTTTCACATTTACATATAAGTATAACATATAAACATTGAATATCTCTATCTATAAAAAAACCGCATCAAAGTCCTTTGCGTAGTTTTAAAAATCTAAGCATACATAGGGACAGACGGACACAGCGTAAAGCGACTTTGTTTTTATGCTATGATCCCGAAATTGACGCCACTTTTGTGATCTACACGCCAAAATACCTCGAAAATATCACCCCTGTTTTGCATCCCATAGGTGTTGTTTGTGATGCACCCAAAAATAACTCAAAAGCGACACATAAGTCATATTTTCAAAAAATTGTGACAGTCATCTTGAATCCCAACACAAAATTGACGTCAGTTTTACCCTGAAATACTCCGAAAACGTCACCCAAGTCGAATTTCCATAAATAATGGTGATGATGGCCATCTTGAAAACTGAAAATGACTTCATTTTTGTTGATATCCCAAAAAATTCCAAAACGCCAATAAAGTTGACTTTAAATGAAAAGTAATGTCAGCCATCTTGGATTCCAAAATCATCTCACTTCATACATTTATCATCAACACATACATCGATTTTCCAAATTTAGTTCATAAATGATGGAGTTATGACGTAAAAATATGCAAAATGAAATACAACTGGAACTGCTCCTTTTTTTGAAGTCGAGTAAAAGTATTAATAAGAAACATACCTTTTCTGGGCACGCGAACTTAATCAACCGGCGATATGCTCCTTTTGTCATATAAAAATTGCTATTTTTAAAATGTTCGGAATAAACAAATGAATAATTTGATGGTACCCATGATGCATCCTTTCTATTTCTTCTAATAATATCGATCCATTATTTTTTTACATAAGCATCACGAATGAGGAACCTTAAAAAAATAAACAAAATAAAATTTTATATTAAAAATAAAGAACAGGAATCTTGAAATCATATTCTGGCAACACCGACAGTCCGAATTAGCGCTGCGCTGTCACCGGGTCATTGACTTTTGCGGCGCAAAGAAAATTACAAAATCATATTAGTTTAATTTAAAATTGTAGTTGAAACGTGTGTTTAGGTTACCAACCAATTCGTACATACCAGTAACTGTGGTGTTGTGTGTGTAAATAGTATAATTAAACCAAGAAAATTTGCGATTGAGTGAAATACTTACATAGTCTCGAAAACAACAAGAAGTTTGTACTTACCTATGATACGTGATACCGTCGGACTTTTTGTGTAGTTTACTATAATTTTTACACTCTTTTACCACACAGCTCGGCATTATTTTATGTTTTTATGATAATTTTCAACGAGTTTCAAAAGGCACACCAACTTCGCGGTAAGTACAAGTTTGACATTTCCTGAGTTTGACATTTCGACCGGGGAAAACCTGCATCCATTTGAGTGCCGATGTGTGCGTGAATTTCGTGTCACGACACGTCTGCATACATTGTGATTTGCTTCACTGCCACATTCTCAAGGTCCTATCCTGATTATTCTTAGATCCATGCAAGTAGCAGCTCGGAAGTCGGGCGCACGTACCCGATACCATATCTGCAATAACCAAGCAGTTGAAGTCAGCAGATATATCCTTACTTCCTAATCCTAACTTCCTAATCCTAACTAATATTATAAATGCGAAAGTGAGTTTGTTTGTTTGTTTCCAATATTTTTTGATTATCTATCTGACGGACTAATTATAATAGAATTTGTTTGTTTGTTTGTTTGTTTGTTACTCTTTCACGCTGTCACTACTGAACCTATCATCATGCAATTTTGCATAGGTACACGTTATCTGGGGTATGGAGAAGGACATAGGGTACATTTTATCCCGGGAAAAAGTACTGTTCCCGAGGGATCGACATTGACGCGGGCGGAGCCGCGTGCGAAAGCTAGTCCTTACTAATATTATAAATGCGAAAGTGAGTTTGTTTGTTTGTTATGCTTTCTTTGTTATGCTTTCACGCCGTAACTACTGAACCGATCATCATAAAATTTTGCATACAGGTTCTCTTGAGTGCGGAGAAGGACATAGGCTACCTTTTATCCCGGAAAAAATACTATTCCCAGGGGAGCGACATTGACGCGGGCGGAGCCGCGGGCGAAAGCTAGTAATATTATAAATGCGAAAGTGAGTTTGTTTGTTTCTTTGTTTGTTTGTTACGCTTTCACGCCGTAATTACTGAACCAATTATGGTCCAGCGAGTCGGAGGTCTCAAAAAAAACCAAAATTTAAAAGACTAATTTATTAGAATATAGAAATTACAAAGGAATCTAAAAATAGAACTACGACTAATTACAATTAAAGTGCATGGGTCGAAGTATGAAGCCCAAGTGGCCGAGGCGTCCGGTGTCCGGTCGGGCGTCGAGGCTTACACGTGCTGCTGCGTCGGCACTATACTTCACTTGCACAATTCTAAACATCGGTGCCGTGTGCAATGATGTGACAGGTTAGCGGTCTTCATATAGGACAATCCCGTAACACCTCCACCCTTAGAAACGCAACTATTTGAGGGTTTTTAGTGAAAATGTTGCGTTAGGTATTCTGTTTGCAGGACTTGTGATGCTGTATATAGTTGTGGATCTTGAAGCCTCTTCGGTCTTTGGGATATCGCCGGTGGTATCACGGATCGGTTTTTGTTTCGTATATTTGCGGCATATTATAACTGTAGCTGTGACTGCAACGATACTCAGCAATACGTATAGTGGTACTGTAGTGTGGTAAAGGGATGCTGTATTCACTTCATCCAATTGTATGGTCTTCTGGGATAGAATCTTATCTTGAATATTTCGAAGCATTTTCAGATCGATGGAGTTAAGAGTTATCGCCGGCTGCGATGGGATGTGTATCTCCGGGTTGACTGGGATGTTGAGTATCTTGACGGGTTGTCCTTCGACGCGATCTTGAAGATTGTAAATGGTAAAGTCATCTGTTTGTACGGAACACTGCTGAGGTACAGTGAGTAGATGGCTATGCTGCAGAATTCGGTATTCATCTCGCTCGCATGTAAATCGTACTTTGGTTGGCCGGGGAAAGGTGATGATGTAATGTCTGTCATCCAGCTTTTCTAGTGTTTCTCTTGTAAGTGTGACAGTTATCTGCTGGCAGGAGTCGCCAATAGCTTGCTTGGAGATGAGTGTCTGGATACAGTCAGGAGACGACCTAATCTGCTGGTAAGTTGTTGATTGACATAGGTATCGAGATTTTATCTTCGGGCATTCTGCCTCTATGTACATGTACTCTTTATCGTTGGTTGCTAGTAAAGGATGAGGGGGTATTAGGATTCGGTTATATTTATTGGGTACTATGGGTAATTTATATAAATCATAGGTTTCTGTTGAAAGTATTGGAAATTTAAAAACTATAACTATTTGCCTATTCATAAAATATGAACCTGCCTGTATGACATTATAATAATCTCTTAAATCTATGTCCAATAATTGTTCGTTACTATATAATTCTTTAAGTTTTCT
Organism: Elegia similella; assembly: GCA_947532085.1. Classification (NCBI taxonomy): domain Eukaryota; kingdom Metazoa; phylum Arthropoda; class Insecta; order Lepidoptera; family Pyralidae; genus Elegia; species Elegia similella. The sequence goes on from OX383939.1 coordinate 4,974,737, forward strand.
TATTATCTTACTAAAGGTGTCGACTCTCAACATCGAGTGATGAACACTTGATGTGCGAGTGAACGCCAATATATCTTCTATTCTATGCAATTCGTTGGAGAGTTCATCTATATTATAAGTGACAATCGTTAAGAGTTGAGCTAACTTAGCGTACTTAATTAGATTACTATTCTTATGGATTTTATCATCTAATAGCATATTCAAGGTATGGTTAAGGTTCCTTTGATTTTCTACTAGACTGACTAATACATTCGTATGATGAGCCATCCACTGTTTAGACTAATATGGGTATTATAATTACTAACTAATTTCTTTTGATTGGTTTCAATGGTTTCAATAGCCTTATTATACTTTATGGCATCCGAATAGTCTAGGTTTCCTGTTATACTTTTTATCATGGATCCTAGACCATCTATGAGACCTCTCCGTAAACGATTGGGTTCTAATCTGTCTAGTTCGTATGTTGTTTTATTTAATTTGTTACTTAAGTAATCTATCTGGTTTTCAAATATTTGGTAAGTGTCATTAGGTAACCTAGTTTTTAGCTCTACAATTTGATGTTTAACTAGTTCAATGTGGTTCTCTACGTTACTAAGCTCAATATATTGGAGGAAGGAGTGGTCATGCGTTACTAGTCTAGTAGGTCCTAGGTTGAAGGGTAATAGTCCAGGTCCATCTTCCAGGCTGTCAACTTGAACTTCTTGCGCTCGTGTCAGGGTCAGAGTTAGGAGTAACCTGCAACAATTTCGCAGATTTGGGAATTCTTTTCAGTCTAGCTTTTGCAATCGGGCCGCGTTTTTTAGTGGTATAGATATGGATCGACAGATCCGCTAATACAGTGTCTTGGGTGTATCTTGGGGCTATCTTTTGCCTACTGGCTGCTGGGTTCGTTATAAAAACTTGTTGTTGGGGTTGGTATTCTATCTCCGGTTCGCGATTTTTATTTCGGTTCTCTATAAGGGCCTGGCGTTCAGCTGAGCTAGACTCATGTATTAGTTCATACACTGTCTTCATACGGTCTTTATGTGTCTGTAGGTACTGTTGCATTAAGTGTCCGGTAACATCTATGTCTATGGGGTCTCGAGGGTTGAAATGGCCATTTAAAAGATCATATGGTCGGCACTTAGTAAAACTATGTACGGAACTATTATAGGCTATGAGTGCATATGGCATTAGGTTAACAATGGGCTCGGCTTTCCGTTGTAGGCTAAGAATACGTAGATGTTCGAGAAGGGTGGAATGGAACCGTTCTATATTACCATTATCGTTAGGTGTGTGGGCCAAGGTCTTATGGTGTGTTATTTTGTGTAACCTAACGAACTCTGAAAACATTTGGTTATTAAATTCAGGGCCTTGGTCAGTGATTATTGTTAACGGAAGTCCGTGATGGGTACAAAACGTTAGGAGTCCTTGTAGGATGCTGAGTGCTGTACCATCCCTAAGGATATATGCCTGTGCATATTTAGAAAAGACGTCAATGAAAGTTAGATACTTTTCATTCTGGGCGGTGAATAGATCCATATGGACAACTTCGAAAGGTTTAGACACAGGTGGAACAAGATTAAATTGTGGCCTAATGGGGTTTCTATCGTATTTAGCTTGCCCACAAATAGTACATTCTCCGATAAATTTTGCGATGTGTTCTTTCATTTTGGGCCAGAAGTACCGGTGAGAAAGGGACAGGAAACATTCATTTATACCACGATGGTTAGTTTTGCCATTGTGATAGTTGCTGATTATTTCCTGTTGCCTTAAATATTCTTTGACATTCTCTATTTCACTCTTACAAAGTACAAGGTTCATAGATGAATTTTTGAAATTATTTTGAATTACAGGTATGATCGAATACATCGCAAGTGGGGGGTTCAATAACATACCAGTCTTAACCTTTGGATTAACATATTCTTTGATTATATTAATAACTTCCTGTTCTAAATTTGATTCTGAAATTTGTACTGAAACTCTAGTATGTGTGTTAAACGGTTTGGATACAACGGGTCGCTTCTTCACGTCACCTACGATAGTTATGTCGAGCTGTCGATGAAATTTATTAAGGAGTTCATCGGTAATGGGAACTTCTAATATCGGGTTCTCTTCACTAGTATGCACTGTGGCTGTTGTAGAGCCCTGTAATGTCTGTGGCTTTTCAGATGGGTTGCCTATTATAGACTGTAAGTCATCTAGTAACTGATCTAGTTCCTCATTATAAATTTATACCCTGGAGAGAGCGTCCGCGTTAGTATTGCTTTTACCCTTTTTGTATATCACACTGAAATCATACTCGCTTAGTTTCAGTTTCCATCTTGTAAGGCGAGAGTTAGGTTCACGCAGACTCATTAGCCACTGGAGTGGTTTATGATCTGTTAACACCTTAAATTTTCTACCAAACAAGTATGGTCTGAAATACTTCGTAGCCCAAACTATAGCTAGCAACTCTTTTTCTATTGTGCTGTAGTTGGTCTCGCTGGTATTCAGAGTACGAGATGCGTAAGATATAGGTTTGTCAGACCCTATAGGCCCTTGAGATAATATGGCTCCGATTGCGAAGTTACTAGCGTCAGTATGAATTCTTTTTCAAAGTCAGGGTATTTAAGTATGGGGTCGTTGGTCAATAAGTTCTTACATGTCTCGAAACATTTAACGTAGCTAGGATTGTCTAATGATATTTTTTGGCCCTTTTTAAGACAGTGGGTCATTGGCTTTGTGATACGAGCAAAATCCGGTATGAATTTTCGGTAGTAACCGAGAAGTCCTAAAAATTGTTTAATTTCTTTTGTCGTTTTTGGGATGGGATATTTAATTATTGCTGAAATTTTATCCGGATTGGGTTTTATGCCTTCACGAGTTATCACGTGTCCCAGATATGCAGTTTCAAGCTTCAAGAACTCAGATTTATTCATCTGAACCTTGAAGTTTGAATCTCGAAGTCTTTGGAATACCTTTTCGAGGTTAACAATGTGCTCCTGCAATGAAGTGTTGAAAACGATGATATCATCGAGATAAACAAGGCAATATCATTCTGAAGGCCTCGCAGCACATTGTCCATTACCCTTTGAAAGGTAGAGGGTGCGTTTTTCAGTCCCATAGGCATTCTCAAAAACTCAAAATGCCCGTGTTCTACGTTAAATGCCGTTTTAGGTATATCTTGAGGGTGCATTTCACATTGATAGAACCCAGATGCAAGGTCAAGGGTGGTAAAATATTGACATTTCCCCAGTTTATCCAGTACATCGTTGATGTTCGGGATTGGGTACTTATCGTCGATTGTTTTCTCGTTTAATTTACGGAAATCTACCACTATTCTCCACTTTTGTTTGCCAGAGGCATCCATCTTTTTGGGGACTACCCAAATAGGGGAGCTCCATGCGGATTCTGAAGGTTGTATTATCCCTTGATCTAGCATCTTTTGTATTTGTTCTTGGACTTCGCGTCGGTGGATGAAAGGGTATCTATAGCTTTTGGTGTATATGGGTGTTTCATCTGTGGTCTTTATGCAATGCTTAACTTTATTAGTAAATGTCAAGGGTTCATTGTCTAAGTAAAATATGTCAGAGTATCGGGAGCAAAGCTGGATCAAATTAGCTTTCTCTTCGGGGTTAAGGTGGTCTGTACGTAGACGTGATAAAACCTCTTGAGTTCGCTTAGACATGGGCTGCTGATCTATGCTAGCCCCATCAACATTAAAAAGCTCGGCACTCGCGGGTCTATCTAAGGATAATATCACATCGTGATCTGATGGGTTTTCGATTTCTATCACACCGCGGTTATTCTTAACAGAATTTATGTAATATATTATTAACAGAAGTTATGCATTCATGGATTATGCAGTTACACAATAACTGTTCCGGTATGTAAGCATCACCATCACTTACGTTGATGGGAAGTCGAAGTAATTTAGAGGACCTAGCGGGGATGATATCCTCATAGAGGTTGACGTTGCGTGAGTTATACATCATGATAGGGTTGGGCGCGTTACTAGTAACTATTATTAAGTCTTTAAGATCCAATTTAGCTTCCCATTGGGTAAGCAAGTCTAACCCTATAAGTCCATCAAAAAATTCGTGAAATTCATATAAGAATAATGTAATGTTATCATTGCATTTGAATTCCTGAAAACACGGTATTGTTATGGAATAATCACTTTTAGAAGTGCCGTGTATGTTAGTTATTTGGAAGGGGTCATAATTCAATTGCAAATGGGAGTAATATTTCTTTGCTGCAGCGGGACTTAGGAAAGACTGATTCGCGCCAGTGTCCAGTAAGAGCTTAAGAGGGGGTTCGGTTATCTGCACATAGGGTAGTTGCCGTTGTGTTTGCAGATTGACCTCTATTTTAACTTTTTTGTAAGACTGGCTATCTGAAAATCCTCAGATTGGCTAGACGAGGGTTGGGGTAAGTTGTCTGTCTGTCCACTATAGGTCATTTCCGTTACATTTGGTCCTTGCCCAACACAAAGGTTTTCATTGAACGCATTATAATTAGTCCCGTCGTAATCGGTAGGTTCAGCGTAGTTATAGTTATTATAGTCACTTAAATAAGGCTCTGGTTCATAGTACACGGGGTAGCAATTATAATCAGAGTCAAAAGCATAACATTCATTCAGATTCACATCTCGAGATTTGAAGTAGTTCGTGGGAGGCGGATTGCCATGCTTGGTCCAGTCGTGACCACTCGGGGGTAGAACTTTTGGTGTATAATGATTAACTCCGCTCATAGGGCGGGGACCCGTATTATTATTAAAATTAAAATTTCGAGCTGGCAATCTGAACATATTACTACTTGCATTATAGTTACGAGGTGGTGCTGCGAACATCTGTTGGGTGCGTGTAGGCATGCGAGGGGTGCTTTGATTGAGTTGAAATTGGGTGTTAGGTTTAGGTTGATTAATGTTGAAATTCTGACGAAGTGGCAATTGTGCCATAGGACCAAAGGTGAAAGGTTTAGGTATTTGAGGTAGTTGAGATTGTGGCGTTGGCATTGGTGTCTGCGCAGGTTTAGGGGCAGATGGCCCTTGTAAGTTTTTAGGAAGTCCTTCATTACGTTGTTGCAAGTACATAGTATTCAACTCCTCCTGGACAAACTCCAATGCTTTCTCCATGCTCTCTGGGCGCATGCACCTTATACGAGATCCCAAAGGTTCTTTAAGTCCGCGAACAAAAGCCTGCATTGTTAATTTTTTGTACAGGTCCCTTTTAGCAGTTACAGTCGTAGGGATGCTCTCGTGTAAGGTCACAAACGTCATTATAGTGCTAAATAGTGTCTGACACCTATCATAGAACTCCTGTGGAGTGCTATTGCCTTGGATTTGCATAGCTAGATCGTTGTACAGAGTGGTCTCATCTCTTTGGTCACTGAAGTTATTGATAAGATGGTTTCTAATACCTAACCAATCGGATGGAATGCCATTGGCATTTATAGTCATTGCAGCATTGCCCTTTATTTTATTCAATATTCCGTTAACTAGGAATAAATTGGTAAGGTGGTGATCCTCTGTCCAATAGGCTGCTACAATCTGGTCGCATAATTGTTTAAATCGCGGCAGTGTATGAGGGTTACCATCAAAGTCAGGCGCCAATCGAAGGGCCTTAATTATGGTGTCAGGTTCAACATGGCCAGTGGACGAATTTCCTAATGGCATTTGCTGCTGAGCCATTTTTATGCTATTAGTTTCTAAGTCTAATGAATCTAAATCCCTATTACTATCAATAAGAATGTCCCTAGCCTGCCTAGACGCAGAGCTATGAAGTGATTTACGAGGGTAAAAAATTTTGGAAGTTTACTACACTAGGATACTAGGAAATAAAGGAAGCAACACCACGAATAAATTGTAGCGTACTTACAGTATCATGTCTCGATACCTGGTCCTTCTTGAGTGATATCGAAGATTGGATATCTCCTCCGCCCTCAGCTCGACGAGTAGAGATGAAGTAGGTCAGCTCGACGAAGGTTCGAGAACCAGCTAGTCACGCGGGACCCGGGCTGAATTCTAGCGGAAATCTTGATCACGGTCGCGCACGCCTAGTTCGAGCCTACTACCAAGACTGCGCCAATTATGGTCCAGCGAGTCGGAGGTCTCAAAAAAAACCAAAATTTAAAAGACTAATTTATTAGAATATAGAAATTACAAAGGAATCTAAAAATAGAACTACGACTAATTACAATTAAAGTGCATGGGTCGAAGTATGAAGCCCAAGTGGCCGAGGCGTCCGGTGTCCGGTCGGGCGTCGAGGCTTACACGTGCTGCTGCGTCGGCACTATACTTCACTTGCACAATTCTAAACATCGGTGCCGTGTGCAATGATGTGACAGGTTAGCGGTCTTCATATAGGACAATCCCGTAACAAACCGATCAACATAAAATTTTGCATACAAGTTCTCTGGAATGCGGAGAAGGACATAGGCTACCTTTTATCCCGGGAAAAAGTACTATTCCCGAGGGATCAACATTGACGCGGGCGGAGCCGCGGGCGAAAGCTAGTCTTAAATAAAAATAGTCAATCATACGAAAGCAGCAATGTATTTTGAAATGACTATAAAGTCGTTGTACACTGAGTTAGGAAATAGGCCGGCTGAGCGGTCGGCGAGCAGTAAGAGCGGTGTCGCTAGCCGTAGCCGACTCGACGTCTAAGCTGTTCCGATTTGGTTATGTTAAGTGTCTACACGGCCTACCTGGTGAACGGCGCGGCAAATGGGCGATACAATCCTTTTCCGAGTTGATGAGTGTGCTGTGACCTTAAGACATACAACTAAAATACATCTAGGATATATCACATATTGGGTAATATGTGATGAGAGAATTCGACGCGCTGATTCGAAGTCACGGTGGTGTAATGGTATCACACTTAAGGCGTAATCCTAAGGAACGTGGTTCGAATCCTACCTGTGGCCAAGTTCTTTTTCATCACATATTTTCAATTTTAATAATATACCGAGCATTGTAATGCTATTTAAAAACATAGCTTCTTCCATGCTGGTCTGGGAGCTAATAAAAAACGTAGAATGTACCAACTGCTTCTCTTCCCGCGCAGATTGTAAAAACCGATCGAGGGAATGGTTAAAATCTGAGGAATTATGTTAATAGGCGATGCGGCTAGCAACCCATCACTATTTTGATTCCATTTTCCACCTTATGCCACCAACATGCTAAATGTGGCCTTCAAGTCTTATAGGCCTAAGCTCTGTCTACCCCGCAAGGGAAAAAGACGTGATACTATGTATGTATTTAAAAACAATTTAAGTACCTTAACTAATTTTATGAGTGAATTAAGCGTATAATTGTGCGTCTTTAAGTGTGTTAGATTCCATAGGTCATACATAAAAAAATATATCTATTAATATGGAAATAAATTCATAATCGTTTTATTGAATGTATTTTATTCGCGACAACTGTTGTTACGGCGAGAACTATTATCATAGGTATATAAAACTAGTAAAACAGAATACGAATGATAATTGGGGATTACCCCAATGAAAAACTATGTTGTAGATAGATTTGATTCCGTATTGACGGCCTCCGGGGCAGGGACTTTACCGGTATTCGAATAGAGTGTTTTAAACACTGTTTTTAGGGTTCCGTAGCCAAATAGTAAAAACGGAACCCTTATAGATTCGTCATGTCTGTCTGTCCGTCCGTATGTCACAGCCACTTTTTCCCGAAACTATAAGAACTTGGTAATTAGATGTATTTTGTAAATCGCATTAATATTTTCACACAAAAATAGAATCAATAAATGTTGGGGGTTCCACATGCTTAGAACTGAAACTCATTGTTTTCTTATCAAACTCATACGTGTGGGGTATCTTTGGATAGGTCTTCAAAAATGATATCAAGGTTTCAATTATTTTTTTTATCAACTGAATTTATAACAACACAGGCAATAGGCGACGCGGCCAGCAACACGTCGCTATTTTGATTTCATCAGGTCCTTTTTAGTCTCCACTACAGAAGCACGACCCTCTCTGTACTACTAGGGCCATACTTGGCCAGAGCAGCCAGAGGACTTGGCCTACACTCTCCACACTGGCCAGACGGGTTGGAGAGGTCTCTTAGAATAAAGGGTTTGTTTAGCTCGTATTTCCTATATTTTATAGACTTTGGGTCTGTCTAACTCGCAAGGGAAAAAGACGTGATAATACTATGTATCCTTACTATTATAAATGCGAAAGTGAGTTTGTTTGTTACGCTTTCACGCCGTAACTACTGAACCGATCATCATGAAATTTTCATACAAGTTCTCTGGAGCACGGAGAAGGACATAACAGGCCAGCGTCAAAAACTTTCGCATACGGTGTCTTAATAGTGAACCCCAGCTCCGACGTATCACAGTTAAGAATGATTGTTTCCGCATTCCCAATCATATCCGCATTATCCCAATCAGATCCGCATTATGTAGGCGTATTTTAATAATCTGAATAATATAAGGAAAATATGTTTTTTTAAACAGCTAGACGTCGCTTTACTATTCTTGTTATTGTCTAGATTTTTATATAAGTCGATGACTCACCTCTTTGATATTTCCTCCAGCGAAATCTTCTTACTAGTTATGATTTTTTTGAATGCGTAGTGACACTAGCTTACGCCCGCGGCTCCGCCCGCGTCAATGTCGATCCCTCGGGAATAGTACTTTTTCCCGGGATAAAAGGTAGCCTATGTCCTTTTCCGTACTCCAGAGAACTTGTATGCAAAATTTCATGATGATCGGTTCAGTAGTTACGGCGTGAAAGCGTTACAAACAAACAAACAAACAAATAAACAAACAAACTCACTTTCGCATTTATAATATTAAGTATGGATAGTATGGATAAACGACCGTGATTTTTAAATGGGTTGACGTAGAAGATTGACATGTGAAGTAATTGCAAACCTCAGAATTGAGTTTAAATTCCAACTTTATACCTCTACAAGTTCTTGATGAAAAGGTCTTGACAAACAGACAGACGGAATAACTGATTATCTTTCGAGATACATAAAACCTAACATCTACAAAACATTTAATCCGCAATAAGTCCACTACTGGACATATGCCTCTCCCAAGGATTCTTCGTTCTATGGGAGGATATTGCAATACTCACCACAAATACAAATACAAATCGTTTATTTGCTGAATTAGGGTCAATAACAGATGTTACATAAATAAAAGAGCAAGCCTATTCAACTGTTGAAAACAGTATGCAATTTGTTTTTCTTTATAACTAATTATCTACTACTTCTTATTATACTTATTTCTTACACACATGCATTTTCCAATTGTAAAAACATTTTTAATTACATTTGATATAACATTAAATAAATTAGTGACAAACAAAATGTATTATTGTCTAGTCCCGCGCCAGAAAGTCATTTATTGAGTAAAATGCCCACCACGCTTCACAGGCGGGTTGGCGAGCGCAATTTCTTAAGCTGTTTGTGCTTTCAATGAAGCTGCCCATCGGAAATATTTTGAAGCTGGACAAGGATAGGAATTTGTTGGATTTGAGAAGGGAATTAACCTAATCAGCAGCTCCGTGGTCCAGTGGTTAAGGCGTTTGCCTGTAGACCCGGGGGTCATGGGTTCGATTCCCACGGGAAGCATACTTTGTTGTTTCAAGTTTGGTTAGGACATTGCAGCCTTGAATCACCTGATTTTCTGATAAATATAAGATGATTCCGTGCTTCGGAAGGCACGTTAAGCCGTTGGTCCCGGCTGCCATCTGGCAGTCGTTAAAGAAACCACGTTAGAGGCCGAGAGGCGGTTCCAAAGAACTCTGACACCAGAGTGTGCATCGTCGATTGACCGTGTCACCTACACGAAATGATGATGAGTAGAAGCTCGGGAGGCCAGGCGCATGTACCCGATAGCAGACCTGCAACCACCGGACAGAAGCTAGTGGAGGGTGACATCCCAGACCATACAGTTATTGTTCTGAGATACAGTATTACATACATGTCAAAACTATACATTAGAATAGACTAGCTCCGTGGCGCAGCGGTCAACACGCCTGCCTGCGACACGGAGTGACCGGGTTCGATCCCCGGCCAGGTCAAGATGGAAAATGATCATTTTCAGATTGGCCTGGGTCTTGGATGTGTATCTATATATGTATTTGTTATAAAATATAGTATCGTTGAGTTAGTATCCCATAAAACAAGTCTCGAACTTACTTTGGGGCTAGCTCAATCTGTGTGATTTGTCCGTATATATTTATATTTATTTTATTTTATTAGAATACACTTACTAATGTATGAATACGTAACGCTGGTCTTTAAAAAACTAATTTTTAATCTAGAAGAGGAAGAGGTTAATAAATTTCAAACGTTTTGTCGTAGTTTATTTGTTCACAGAAAATGATGATATAAATATTAATTTTGGACAGTACAGTGATATCATCGACAGGCAAAGCAACCGGATGTCCTTGTCGAGCCGGCTGGATGCTCCGAATCATATACCATTCCCCAGATTTACACGTACTCTCGCGACAGTGGTTTTTAGTCTAGCCGTACGACTAGACGATTTGTTGTTTACGATTTTATATTACTTATTGATTTTATATATCTAAATTTTCTATATTTTTAAATATTTTTTTCCTATTCAATTTGCGTTGAGATACATACCCAGTTTATTTAGATATAATACTATTTTTTGAAAAAGTGAACAGGCCTCTTCTAGGCAAGCTCGCTCCATCGTAGATCTTGTCTTTACCCTCTGGGTTAGTCTAAGGTCAAGAGTAAGCCTATTCAACATAAAAAATTAAATAAAAAGTTCTTTAGAAGAATATGTTGTTTATGTATAGACTACGAGTATATCTTTTACAACAAAACTAATTTTACTATCTTTTTTTGGTTATCTGAAGTCTTAAAAGCAGAATAAGATGCTGTTTCTTTTATTAGTCAGTTTTTTAAGTGCAGTGCTATGTTTAATTGAGGTACCCGAACCAACGTTTCAGCCCATGTCCCCTGAGGGACTGGAGATATCCATACCAGGTAAAGATGGCATGAGCTTTTTTGCAAGCCTTTAATTAAATTGTCCAGTCATTATGTTTTCTAATGTTTTCGCAATTGTTACACATTTTTGTAAATTTAATCATTAAATACGGTTCTATATCGCGTTTATTACATTACTTTCGGCCGTGGCTCCGCCCGCGTCAATGTCGATCCCTCGGGAATAGCACTTGTTAGCTAGTAGTACTATTTCCCAGCATAAAAGGTAGCCTATGTTCTTTTCCGTACTCCAGAGAACTTGTATGCAAAATTTCATGATGATCGGTTCAGTAGTTACGGCATGATAGCTAAGTAAAGATAAGGATTACACTAAGACTTAGTGTAATCCTTATCTTTACTTACCTGCGACCATGAAAACTGCAAAGTTTTCGAAACGTTAGGTGTAAAATTATTGTAATAAACGAACGTTACGCAACGAAAGTTGTCTTGTCATTATTCAGCTTGATTTGGTCCAATTTTGAGAGCTAAATTAGAACCTCTTCGTCGGTTCGATAAAGATTTTTTTTCAATATTCAAATATATAAGTGGCAATACAATACTATGGAGTCAATGAGATATCATCATCATATCAGACGCAAGAAGTCCACTGCTGGACATAGGCCATTGAGGCTGCAGCAATGTCGGCCGTCGTGCTGAGCACGACGGCCGACATTGCTGCAGCCTCAACGGATGCAGCAGTATCGACCAGGGTTGCATGTATCAACTATTGGTGGCGGGTATGAAGGGACTAACAGTAGTGGGTGGGCGCTGGCCAGCAATAGTTTGCATGAACTAACTGGTGGCGGAAGCACGCAAAGTAAATTGTCTCAAAGTAAATGTAGCTTTGACTTCCGCAAAGTAACACCTGAATCTATTAACAATACAAGTCCATAGTGCGTTAGTAAGACACTTATCCTATTTTATTATGAACGAATTCGGGCTGAAAGTGTTTGCCGAAATAACTCAAATTTGTCTACACCATGTCCAAATACGAGAAAGAGGCTGGATGCAGACCGCTTCCAACCGTTCGTATTGGAAATCCTTGGGGGAGGCCTATGTCCAGCAGTGGACTTCTTGCGTCTGATATGATGATGATATCTCATTGACTCCATAGTATTGTATTGCCACTTATATATTTGAATATTGAAAAAAAATCTTTATCAAACCGACGAAGAGGTTCTAATTTAGCTCTCAAAATTGGACCAAATCAAGCTGAATAATGACAAGACAACTTTCGTTGCGTAACGTTCGTTTATTACAATAATTTTACACCTAACGTTTCGAAAACTTTGCAGTTTTCATGGTCGCAGGTAAGTAAAGATAAGGATTACACTAAGTCTTAGTGTAATCCTTATCTTTACTTAGCTATCATGCCGTAACTACTGAACCGATCATCATGAAATTTTGCATACAAGTTCTCTGGAGTACGGAAAAGAACATAGGCTACCTTTTATGCTGGGAAATAGTACTACTAGCTAACAAGTGCTATTCCCGAGGGATCGACATTGACGCGGGCGGAGCCACGGCCGAAAGTAATGTAATAAACGCGATATAGAACCGTATTTAATGATTAAATTTACAAAAATGTGTAACAATTGCGAAAACATTAGAAAACATAATGACTGGACAATTTAATTAAAGGCTTGCAAAAAAGCTCATGCCATCTTTACCTGGTATGGATATCTCCAGTCCCTCAGGGGACATGGGCTGAAACGTTGGTTCGGGTACCTCAATTAAACATAGCACTGCACTTAAAAAACTGACTAATAAAAGAAACAGCATCTTATTCTGCTTTTAAGACTTCAGATAACCAAAAAAAGATAGTAAAATTAGTTTTGTTGTAAAAGATATACTCGTAGTCTATACATAAACAACATATTCTTCTAAAGAACTTTTTATTTAATTTTTTATGTTGAATAGGCTTACTCTTGACCTTAGACTAACCCAGAGGGTAAAGACAAGATCTACGATGGAGCGAGCTTGCCTAGAAGAGGCCTGTTCACTTTTTCAAAAAATAGTATTATATCTAAATAAACTGGGTATGTATCTCAACGCAAATTGAATAGGAAAAAAATATTTAAAAATATAGAAAATTTAGATATATAAAATCAATAAGTAATATAAAATCGTAAACAACAAATCGTCTAGTCGTACGGCTAGACTAAAAACCACTGTCGCGAGAGTACGTGTAAATCTGGGGAATGGTATATGATTCGGAGCATCCAGCCGGCTCGACAAGGACATCCGGTTGCTTTGCCTGTCGATGATATCACTGTACTGTCCAAAATTAATATTTATATCATCATTTTCTGTGAACAAATAAACTACGACAAAACGTTTGAAATTTATTAACCTCTTCCTCTTCTAGATTAAAAATTAGTTTTTTAAAGACCAGCGTTACGTATTCATACATTAGTAAGTGTATTCTAATAAAATAAAATAAATATAAATATATACGGACAAATCACACAGATTGAGCTAGCCCCAAAGTAAGTTCGAGACTTGTTTTATGGGATACTAACTCAACGATACTATATTTTATAACAAATACATATATAGATACACATCCAAGACCCAGGCCAATCTGAAAATGATCATTTTCCATCTTGACCTGGCCGGGGATCGAACCCGGTCACTCCGTGTCGCAGGCAGGCGTGTTGACCGCTGCGCCACGGAGCTAGTCTATTCTAATGTATAGTTTTGACATGTATGTAATACTGTATCTCAGAACAATAACTGTATGGTCTGGGATGTCACCCTCCACTAGCTTCTGTCCGGTGGTTGCAGGTCTGCTATCGGGTACATGCGCCTGGCCTCCCGAGCTTCTACTCATCATCATTTCGTGTAGGTGACACGGTCAATCGACGATGCACACTCTGGTGTCAGAGTTCTTTGGAACCGCCTCTCGGCCTCTAACGTGGTTTCTTTAACGACTGCCAGATGGCAGCCGGGACCAACGGCTTAACGTGCCTTCCGAAGCACGGAATCATCTTATATTTATCAGAAAATCAGGTGATTCAAGGCTGCAATGTCCTAACCAAACTTGAAACAACAAAGTATGCTTCCCGTGGGAATCGAACCCATGACCCCCGGGTCTACAGGCAAACGCCTTAACCACTGGACCACGGAGCTGCTGATTAGGTTAATTCCCTTCTCAAATCCAACAAATTCCTATCCTTGTCCAGCTTCAAAATATTTCCGATGGGCAGCTTCATTGAAAGCACAAACAGCTTAAGAAATTGCGCTCGCCAACCCGCCTGTGAAGCGTGGTGGGCATTTTACTCAATAAATGACTTTCTGGCGCGGGACTAGACAATAATACATTTTGTTTGTCACTAATTTATTTAATGTTATATCAAATGTAATTAAAAATGTTTTTACAATTGGAAAATGCATGTGTGTAAGAAATAAGTATAATAAGAAGTAGTAGATAATTAGTTATAAAGAAAAACAAATTGCATACTGTTTTCAACAGTTGAATAGGCTTGCTCTTTTATTTATGTAACATCTGTTATTGACCCTAATTCAGCAAATAAACGATTTGTATTTGTATTTGTGGTGAGTATTGCAATATCCTCCCATAGAACGAAGAATCCTTGGGAGAGGCATATGTCCAGTAGTGGACTTATTGCGGATTAAATGTTTTGTAGATGTTAGGTTTTATGTATCTCGAAAGATAATCAGTTATTCCGTCTGTCTGTTTGTCAAGACCTTTTCATCAAGAACTTGTAGAGGTATAAAGTTGGAATTTAAACTCAATTCTGAGGTTTGCAATTACTTCACATGTCAATCTTCTACGTCAACCCATTTAAAAATCACGGTCGTTTATCCATACTATCCATACTTAATATTATAAATGCGAAAGTGAGTTTGTTTGTTTATTTGTTTGTTTGTTTGTTTGTAACGCTTTCACGCCGTAACTACTGAACCGATCATCATGAAATTTGTATCGTCGTGCTCAGCACGACGGCCGACATTGCTGCAGCCTCAACGGATGCAGCAGTATCGACCAGGGTTGCATGCATCAACTATTGGTGGCGGGTATGAAGGGACTAACAGTAGTGGGTGGGCGCTGGCCAGCAATAGTTTGCATGAACTAACTGGTGGCGGAAGCACGCAAAGTAAATTGTCTCAAAGTAAATGGACTTGTATTGTCATATGTACAGTCTGAAATAAATAATTTCATTCATTCAATAAAAGTGTTTCCCAATTTTTTTCTTTATATTTAATCGATCCTTCATTGCTGGCGAATGATTGAGGTTGTAGTGGGTTTTGTTCGACCATTTTATTATTAACTTTATTAATTCAATTTACACAATTGTTGCTGCGTCCCCGAACTTCCTTGGCCTGGGCTTTGCCCTTTTGTTATGCGGGGGCTGCGCTGCCTACCTTCTTCGTTTACCTTTGTATTCGATAAATCCATTAAATTCGTCTCATTTTTCTTCAGTTATACTTACAGTCAGATTTTATCATAGCTTAAAGGGGGTTCACTACGCCAGTAGAACAGCCTCCTTGGTCCAGTGGTTAAGGCGTTTGCCTGTTGACCCGGGGGTCGTGGGTTCGATTCCCACCGGAAGCATACTTTGTTTAGTTGTTTCCAGTTTGGTTAGGACATTGCAGGCTTGAATCACCTGATTGACTGATAATAAAGTTGATTCCGTGCTTCGGAAGGCACGCTAAGCCGTGGGTCCCGGCTGCTATCTGGTAGTTGTTAAAGGAACCACGTCAGAGGCTGAGAGGCGGATCGTAGAAACTTTGAGTCCCTGAGGCACTGAAGCCAAAAAATTCTATAAAGAATTGACAACGCGTCTCATCGAGGTAACTGGTAATCCAAGACCTGGCAGTTTTTTTGCACAACGTATCGGACTCGCTGTGCAACGAAAATACCCAAAATTCTGCCAGCATTTTGGGTACTTTGCCTCGATGCGGTGCGTTGGAAGAAGTTTTTTATTTGTTATTTTTATGTTGTTATTAATTATGTTTAAAATTAAGATGAATTGCTTTTTTTTAAATTAGGAAAATAAAGAATACTATATATATTACTTAATTTTATAAATTAACTTATTTTATTATAAAATAACATATGAATAACATTCAAGACCCTGAAAAATTGAAAAAGATAATTTTTCCAACTTGACCTGGCTGGGGCTCGAACCCGGGACCTTCCGTACCGCAAGCTATCCACTGCGCCACGGAGGCGTGTCAAACGCAAGCACGGGTTAACTTGCAAATGGTAAAGGTGGGTATTTGTAAAATAAAATGTTAGAGTTCAGGTCTCGGTCTCGCACATTCGTGAAATGAATTGATTTATTAATTGGTAGACTAAATTTTTAAATAAAAATGAATTTTAGTTATTATTAATAAATTATTTTTTAATATTAACTAATTATATCAATAGTATATTTAATTAATTAAACAAAATAAAATTAATTATTTTTATGAAACTAAATAAATTTTTAAAATGTTAATTTTAAAAATATAAATAAGTAATTAAATAAATATAATTAATAATATAAAGTTATTTTTAAATATTAATTGTAATTTGTGACGCTCGAATGCCCCTTAAGCTTAAGGGAAGGATATATAAAGCTATTATAAGACCGGTAATTCTTTATGGTTCGGAGTGTTGGCCCACCAAAATAGGGGATGAAAGAAGACTGCATGTTGCGGAAATGAGAATGTTACGATGGATGTGTGGAGTGACGCGAAAGGATAAAATAAGGAATGAGTATGTAAGAGGAAGTATGAAAGTGGCACCTGTGACAGAAAAATTAAAGAGCAATAGGTTGAGCTGGTTTGGACATGTCATGCGGAGGGAAGAGAATCATGTGACTAAGAGGGTTTTAGGTATGCAAATTGAGGGATGTCGAAGTAGGGGAAGACCGAAAAACGCTGGATTGAGTGCGTCAAACAGGATATGGATAAGAAGGGCGTAACAGAGGGTTTGACGAGCGACAGAGCAAAATGGAAGAGGTTGACGTGCTGTGCCGACCCCACATAATAGTGGGAAAAGGAGAGGACTAATCCTAACTAATATTATAAATGCGAAAGTGAGTTTGTTTGTTTTTTTTTTTGTTCGTTCGTTCGTTCGTTCGTTCGATCGATCGTTCGTTCGTTCGTTCGTTCGTTCGTTCGTTCGTTCGATCGATCGATCGTTCGTTCGTTCGTTCGTTCGTTCGTTCTCTCCTTTGTTCGTTCGTTCGTTCGTTCGTTCGTTCGATCGTTCGTTCGTTCGTTCGTTCGTTCGTTCGTTCGTTCGCTTCGCTTTCACGCTATAACGACTGAACCGATCATCATGAAATTTTGCATACACGTTATCTGGAGTACGGAGAAGGACATAGGGTACATTTTATCCCGGAAAAAAGTACTGTTCCCGAGGGATCGACACTGACGCGGAGCCGCGGGCGAAAGCTAGTTATTTATAAATTTATTTACAAGTGGTATAAAATAGTATAAATTTAAAGTATATCTCCGCTAATTGAGAGATACTAAATATTAGGTTAGTGGTACAAATAGTTTAAATAAAAAGGTTTTTATTACCACTTGAACTTCTTCGCTTGTTGCAATTACAACGTGGTTGTGCTGGGTAGGTATCACTCCACCACGACCAGTATATCTCCACTAGTACGGAGGGAATACATTTTAAATGAATGGTATAAAACAGTATAAATTAAAACGATTTTTTAAATCTGAATCTATTAAATTCGACTATGGTCGTGCTAGGAAGTACAACACCATTGAATATTATGTTCTCATATTCTATTATGTTTAATACAAAACTTTCTTATCAACATATTATGTTACTTTATTGCTCTAAACCGTCCCTAGAGTTATCCTTCCTATAGTTACCATAGTCCTTAATCCCATTAATGTTATTAACGTGAAAGTGTATTGTATGTTTGAATGAATGACTAGTTTTATGTATGAATGAATGTATTGATCTTTTTCTTCTTCTTATATGTATGTATAGCAGGATGTATGAATCTTTCGTTTTTTAAACCAAAACGGCTGAAACGACTTAGATGAAATGAAATTGTGAGAGGAGTACAGACAACGTTTTATTATTAACCCAATAATTATCTATGTTCACATTTTTTTTCTTAAATTGTTTCCTAGCTATGATCTTAACTATAATATTATAAATAGGAAAGTAATGATGTTTGTTTTTTTTTGTTACCTCTTCACGTTTTATCTACAGAACCAATCTTTTTGAAATTTCGCATACACGTAGTTAGGAGGACGAAGAAGGACATCCCTACCATTTATTTTGGCAAATAGAACTGTTCCCGAGGGAACGACATTAGCGCGGGCGAAGCCGCGGGTAAAAGCTAATATTTGTATAAAAAACCTTGATCAAATGTTACGTAGATGAAAGGGTTTTTGACCAAATAGTTTTACATAAAATAATACTTGGATATAATGACTTTAGGTGAAATGAACCATCGGTGCAATGTAACTTGTTAAATAGAAGACTAGCTCAAATAAGTGGAGGATCAGTAGTCATAGTTAAAGTGTAACAAGATATATGGTGCTTGGAACTGGCGTAGTGAATGTTAAAATTTTATGTTCAATGGACCTTGTAGGTACGAGTATATGGTTTACGTGTGCACCCGTTATACCTATATTTTTTTTGCGGGTCTGCGCACACCGAACTATCCTTTCGCCTTACCTTTCTATTCGATAAATGCTTTTCATTCGTATCAGTGCATGCTGGGCTGGAAGAAAAGAACAAACCGTAGAATTTACCAGCTGCTTCTCTTCCTGCGCGGTTTGTAAAAGCTAATCGTGGGAATGGGCGAAAATCTGAGAAATCGTGTTAGTAGGCAGTGTGACTAGCAACCCGAAAAAGATTCCCTTTTCTACCAAACGCCCACCAACATGCTTAACGTGGCAATATGGTCATAAATAAAGCTTGTCTGTATACTGCAGAGATCTGAACCCCCAAAACCTCCTTCTTCTTCATTTACCTTTGTATTTTATAATAATTGCGTAGTAGTACTAGAAGTATTGGGCTACTACATCCCAATACCTTTATAGGCTAGTTTCCTGGGTCCTAATAATAACATAACAATTAGTCCGTCAGTTAGATAATCAAAAAATATTGGACACGTATTTTTTCTTTTGTCAAATAAACAATAAATAATAAAGATAAAACGCGTCAAAGTTCAGGAGTGGGGGCTCGTGACGTCAAAGTTTGCTAAAAATTGTAGCAAACTCTGACGTCACACGGAACTTCAAAGGGCTATATCTTTATCATTTTTTGTTTAATCGACAAAAGAAAAAATACGTGTCCAATATTTTTTGAATATCTAACTGACGGACTAATTATATTTTTATAGGAAACTAGCCTGCTTCCGAAATTCACTTTCGCATCCTTACTAATATTATAAATGCGAAAGTGAGTTTGTTTGTTTGTTTATTTGTTTGTTTGTTTGTTTGTTACGCTTTCACGCCGTAACTACTGAACCAATCATCATGAAATTTTGCATACAAGTTCTCTGGAGTGCGGAAAAGGACATAGGCTTTTATCCCGGGAAAAACTACTGTTCCCGAGGTATCGACATTGACACGGGCGGAGCCGCGGGCGAAAGCTAGTATCATAGTATGTAATATGATTTTTATGATGATCGCTAATGGGAAATTATAATATTTTATCGTTTACAGACGACGGCTACTCTCGGGTTGGTTTTAACGGAAAAGTAAACAGAAAAGTCTTCGAATTATATGATGGCGACTTCTACACCCAAGATGCCAAGAAGTTCAATAACCGATGGTGGTTCCTGGCAGATAATATTTCAGTTTTACCCGGAGATATTATATATTATTCCACCTTTGTTGTAAAAGATAGAGTGGGGATACGTAGCGACGGGAACTGGACCGCTACAGGTAAGAAACATTGTACGAGTCAAGATCGTACATATTTTAATGCAACGCAAGTAACCTACTTTTGGTCACGGCCGTTGCATTCTGTTCTTGTAAAATCAGTGTACTAAATAAACACATCGCCGTCAACACGTATCTTTGATTTCTAACAATTTACCTAAAAGTGCACTCAAACCAACTTATAAGGAACTCAACTTCACCGTACGAGTTGCAAACTGTGGCTCATACATATTGGTCCTTCGAGCCGGATATCACTGAGTTCTTAAACGGCTACAGCAACGTTGTTTTGAGAACATATTGCGTTTCGTGTCTAACTACAAAAAGGACATATTGGTCCTTCGAGAGGTAAGAATTTTTGTGTTTTTTGTATCTCTTACTACAGTGGCGAATCGGTTTAGCTGGCCTCTCACAAGCGAGAATCCCCAGTTAAATTGAGAAGGCGCACACACTGTACACGGAGTACAGGGACACTGAGTTCTTAAACGGCTACAGGACTGCGAAAAACTTTCCAGTCTTCGTGTCTGAACTAACGCATCTCTACACATGAGAGTTATTGAAAAACAAAACCTTTAAGCATCAGTGTTGTGTAACTACTGTGGTTGCTGATCAATACGTTGGCCTCTCAGAAGCGGGAATCACCAATCGTATTGAGAAGTCTCATCTCACGCACGCGCTGGTACTATCAACGGCTTCAAGAACCGACCTTTGGCGAGGAATTTAAAGATAACCTGGACACTGCGGAAACCTGCAGTCTTCAGACCTACTAACGAAACAACAACTATCTGTAAGTAATAAAACTTATTACCTGCTACAAGCTACACCTACTCATCATGTCATCCGAAGGCCTGGCAACGAAGCAACGCTCTCCTTCTTTGGAAAATATTGCAGATGAGTTGTTTGATAAACTTTTAGAGAAACAACAACGTTGTTTTGAGAACATATTGCGTTTCGTGTCTAACTACAAAAAGGACGCAACGTCGAGAAAAACATTAGATTACCTATCGAAACGACAAGAAACATTAGATAGCTTTTGGCAGGAATTTGAAAGTAACCATCAAGTTCTCTGCAAAAACGAAAACAAACAGAAAAAATATTTCAAAGAAGACGTTTATCAACAAACTGAGAAAATTTACAACCAAACTAAGTTTGATATCATGATCCGGAAGCTAAGCTTCTTCGTGCAAGAAAAGAGTCAAGATCCAATTCCACGTACTCCTTCAAACGTGACAGCAGGTCCTTCACGCGACACTGAAGTTCCGGTAATAACTGATAATATTCAGAAACTTATGCGCCAGCAACAACAGAACTACAACGCTTTTGATAGAGCTATTTCTAAAATCAAAGTTAACCAACTAACGGAGAAGTGGGAGCTAGAGGATAGCTTGAACATCCTAAAAAGTAAGTGGGAAGCTATTGACCAAATCCACTGGGAAATAGATTTTGAACTTTCCGGAGATCAGAGAGAAAACTATAGAGAAGAGTTTTATTCACACGAGCGGTTATATGACATTACCAAAAAAACCCTCAACGAAAAAATCTGGTCCACCGCTCATTACCACAAAACTACCCCTAAGATAGAATTGCCAGAGTTCTCGGGAAACTACAACCAATGGATGTCCTTCCGGGATCTCTTTACTGAAACAATACATAATAACCCTTTACTTACGAAGTCACAGAAGATGCAGCACCTAAAAACAAAACTTAAAGGGGAAGCGGAAAAATTGATTCAGCATTTAAACATCAGTGCTGAAAACTACGATTCTGCCTGGAAGATTATAGAACATCGTTATAAAAACAAAAGGCTTCTATTTTCATCATACATAAACACACTTCTCAATATACCTACCATCCAACAACCGTCGGCGCAAAACTTCAAGAAACTACATGATACATTGTTAGAGTGTTTAAATGGGTTACATAACTTGGGACTCGGTATTGAAACCTGGGACCCGCTACTCGTTCATCTCTTGCTGCAAAAACTGGATTCAGCATCCTACGCTGACTACATTCACGACCTTGAGAACCCAAGGGAAATTCCCAACCTACAGGAGTTAATCGATTTTTTGGAAGCTAAGTTCATGGCATTCGAGGCTATGAAACAGAATCAAAGTCCACATAAATCTACAGCACAACAATTACATCAACGTAATAATTATAAATCAAGCGACCTGAATTCAACGAACTTTAAAAAATCAGAAAAGTGGTCAAAGTCATATCACGCCGCCTTCAGAAACTGCCCATACTGCAAAAAAGAACACGTACTTAGATATTGCAAAAAATTTATCGACATGACTGTGCCAGAAAGAAACGGCCTTGTTGCTAAGTTACAAATATGCAAAAATTGCCTATTCAGTCACGGAGAACAGCAATGCACTTCGAGCAAAACATGCAAAATATGTGAAAAAGCGCATCACACATTATTGCATAATGACCAATATAAGAGTTCGAAACCAAACACACGGCCAACCCCAACGCCACCACCAAAATCATCTAACTTTGTTAATGCCGACGACCAAGAAGTTTTGTTAACAACTGTTCAAGTCATGGTGAAGACCTTAGAAGGAAATTACATAACCTTGCGCGCACTCTTGGACCAAGGCTCCCAGGTTACCCTTATAACCGAGAACGCAGCGCAACGGCTTCGCCTGAAACGTAGTAAACTCAACGCAGTCGTCTCGGGCGTCGGAACAGCCCTAGGAACCTGTAAAGGGCTCTTAACACTAGAATGCAAGTCTATTCACTCGGACTATAGATTTGAGACGGAGGCGCTTATAATGAGAAAACTAATTAATAATTTACCCAACACCAAACTGGATACTAACAAGTGGAATTATCTACAAAACTTAAAACTAGCCGACCCTGATTTTAACATGCCCGGGGCCATCGACATATTGCTGGGCGCGGACATATATTCGAAGATTATCGACGATGGCATTTTACGATATGACTCTAACGCACCGGTGGCACAACAAACCAAACTGGGATGGATTCTCAGCGGTGGAGTTAAAACCTTCAACTGCCTGGTCACCCTAACGGATCTTGACCCCATAACAAAATTTTGGGAAACAGAAGATATATCCGGCCAGGATCAACTAACAAACACAGAAGACTTCTGTGAACAACACTATGCCGCCACCACTGAGAGGATGACCACCGGTCAGTACGTTGTGAAACTCCCCTTGAAAAGGGATATTGAAGAAAAACTCGGAAAAACTAGGCCGCAAGCTTTTTCTCAATTTTTACAACTGGAAAGAAAATGGCACGACAAGAACATTTTTCTAAACTTTATAAACAATTTATCGCAGAATACCAAGAACTAGGTCACATGAAACCTGCAAACAAAACAACAGATGACAAACTCGAAGTTTACCTACCTCACCACGGCGTTTTACGCGAGGGGTCAACGACCACGAAACTAAGAGCTGTCTTTAACGCGTCGATGCCATCAAACACCAAATACAGCCTGAACGACTTGATGGAAAAAGGTCCTAACCTACAAAAAGACATTTTAACATTAATTTTAACATGGCGAACTTATAAATACGCTCTAACGGCTGACATTGAGAAAATGTTTAGAGCTATTTTCCTACACGAAGATCACCAGCGATTACAAAAAATTATATGGCGAAATTCACCTAAGGATCCCATACAAGAATTTCAACTATGTACAGTCATCTACGGGATGAAAGCTGCACCCTTCTTGGTGATGCGTACTCTTCAACAACTAGCTGCTGATGAGGGTCACACCTATCCCATAGCTGATAAGGCTCTAAGAACACAGTTCTATATGGATGACGTCATCACGGGCCATATGACTATTGAAGGCGCAAAAACACTGCAAAATGAACTCTATTCCCTATTACGCAAGGGCGGCTTTACATTACGCAAGTGGGCGAGCAATGAGCCGACTGTACTTAACGAGCTAACAGAAAAACAAAAGAGCTGCGAACATATATTCAACTTTAAACAAGATGAGCAAACTAAGACCCTCGGTCTAGGGTGGAACACCAAGGAGGATGTTTTCTGCTTCAACTTATCTTTATCTCCTAATAAGAAAGTGACTTACACTAAACGCCTATTATTATCAGATATAAGCAAGATATACGACCCCCTCGGCTGGATTGCACCTGTAATGATAAAAGCCAAACTGCTATTTCAAAAAGTTTGGAGTGACAATATTCAATGGGATGAAACTCTCCCTCAAACAATAACAAACGAATGGGAAACGTTACGCAATGACTTAATAAACATCAAACTACTATGTATACGTCGATGGATAAACGTCACATCACGTGCTATCGAGTTGCATGCATTTTGCGATGCGAGCGAGAAAGCATACGCTTGCACCGTATACAGCCGAACAATGAACGAAGATGGCCGATTTATCATCACTTTACTCGCGGCTAAAACAAAAGTGGCTCCGCTGAAAAAGAAAACTACTTTACCACGACTCGAATTATGCGGAGCTCTTCTGCTATCTAAACTAATTGAAAAAATTAAATTTGCCTTTAACGAGTATGATCTCCAAATTAACTGCTGGACAGACTCCCAGGTAGTGCTGGCATGGCTACAAGGCAAGAACAACAAATGGGATCGCTACATCACCAATAGAACTGCACAGATAACCGCTATCATACCTTCAACACAATGGCGCTACGTAACCTTTACCTTATGGTGGGAAGGTCCACATAGGCTCAAAACTTGGCAGCCAAACTCAACGAAAGAACGAATTTTTACAACAGAAAACGAACGAGTTTTTGAATGCTACGCTACAAAAACACAGAAAAATAATGGAGAGATAATTAAACATATAATTAAACGATTCAGCAGCCTCACGTGTGCCATACGATGCCTCGCGTGGGTGTTACGTTTCAAAACAATATTAAGTCATCGCAACAAAACAATTAAAGGCATTTTAACATTGAAGGAACTAGATTACGCAAAGACACTTATTATTAAATGTGTCCAACAAGAATACTTTTATGATGACATCCAGAGTATTAAGAAAACAGGAAATGTAACAACTAAGAGCAAAATCTTAAATTTATTACCCTATCTCGATGAAAACGAGATCTTGAGGGTCGGAGGACGCTTGCACCTGTCTACTCTTCCGGAACAGATGAAACATCCAGCCATCTTACCCCACGATTCACGCCTTACAACACTTATTATCGAGCGCGCGCACAAACAAACTTTACATGGTGGAGCTCGTTTGACATTAGCGTATACAAGGCAAGAGTATTGGATTATGGGCGGGAATAGAGCCACGAAAGCCGTTATTCGCTCCTGTATTAAATGCCATCGCTATAGAACAACTAAAAGCGAACAAGTAATGGCCAATTTACCTGCTGTACGTGTGAATCCTTCACGTCCTATCACATATACGGGAACGGACTACACTGGGTTCGTAGAAGTGAAACTAAACCGTGGAAGAGGAGTAAAAACGTGTAAAGGTTATATCGCCATTTTCATCTGTATGGTGACGAAAGCAGTCCATATCGAACTTGTCTTGGACCTCACTTCGCAAGCATTTATAGCGGCTTTAAAACGTCTCTGCGCTAGAAGAGGCACACCTAAACATATTTATTCGGACAACGGAACGAATTTCAAAGGGGCCGCTAAAATACTATACGACGAATTTAAACTGTATGAAACAATGACTTCTTCCGATTTCTTCAACGCTATAAATGAACTGCGCATCGAATGGCATTTCCTGGCCCCCCGGTGGCCAACGGCAGCCGGAATCTGGGAAAGTGCTGTGAAGTCGATGAAGCATCACCTGATGCGTGTCATAGGTGACCAGAAGTTGGACTTCGAACAACTAACTACGCTGTTATCACAAATAGAAGCCTGCATGAACAGTCGACCTCTTTGTCCGTTATCAGAAGATCCAGAAGATCTACAGTATCTCACCCCAGGTCACTTCTTAACGGGAAGCCCTATGATGTCATTACCACAAGAAAACCTAACTGATGGTAACATTGACCTGAGAAACCGATGGAAACTTATAGAATTTATGCATCAACGTATTTGGAAAAGATGGTCAACAGAATACCTTCACCAACTTCAAACAAGAAGCAAGTGGCTGCAACCTAAACCAAACCTAGAAAAGGGAGATTTAGTACTAGTCTGACTCCTATACCACAGGGAAACCTACCGTGGGTGTCAGACCAACAAAATTATGTAACACTGCTTACTAATAAACGAATTTCATTTCATTTCATTTCATTTCAGTTAAGGAAGATAACGTTCCCCCCGGAAAATGGGCTATGGGTCGTATTCTTGACCTTCACCCTGGCGAAGATGGATATGTCCGGGTCGTCACTCTAAAAACACAAGCAAGCACATTTAAGAGACCTATAACGAAACTGTCTCCGCTGCCTAAAAATAATTATAAACAAATCGACAGTAAAAGCGACGACGATACGTCACAGGCTTCGTCATCGAGTCACGCACCTGCGCCGGTAACACGATCCGCGCGGTCGAGGACTACATTACGTAGCAACTATGTCACATACATGTTAATGACACTGTTTACTATAATTACTACAACATATTGCCAGCCCGTCTCTAATTTCAAACTAACGCCAATAGAAGGTAATCGCCCTGTTTATTTTGACGAAATTGGAGATCTTCAGATGATACATGACGAGTGGACTTTGTTAATTTATTACAATATATCTACCTATTGGCAAGGGACTAAGCAGATAACAAAATATATTTCATCTCTTGACAATTTATGCAAGCGAATGGAACAACAACTATGTACTCCGGTAACTGCTCAGCTGAGACACGAACTGCGACAGCTGGAGGACTACAACGAACTTTTGCTGAACCCACACTTGAACCGTAAGAAGAGAGGCTACATCAACGGCATTGGTAACATAGCTAGAACTCTGTTCGGTGTTTTAGACGAAGAATTTGCTAAGAAGTATGAACAAGATATCGGAAACATGCAGACTAACGAAAACTACCTATTGGAATTGATCAAAAATCAGACTAGTATTGTTGAAGCTGAAAATGATATTATCAAAAATAACGAATATTTCATGAAAAATCAACTGCATACGATTCATGAATATATTAAGAAAACTAGCGAGACCCTAGAACAGATTACTTACAAAGTGGAAATTATGTTAACGATGAACGATTTCAACGCCGCCTCACTGTCTGCTTCATTGATGCTTTACAACTTGAAACGAACTCAAGATATGCTGCTCAGCACTATGACCAACTTATACAACGGGCACTTCGATATTCATCTATTTACACCTAAACAGCTCACCCTTCAACTACATATGATCACGGCTAAGGTCACAAAGGGTCTGTCGCTGCCTGTAAAGGATAACAATATCGAAGAAAACATCAAAGACATCTACAAGCTATTGTACGTCCGAGCTCGTATCACATCGTCCTTTCTGTTGCTAGAGGTCCACATCCCTTTAACAAGTGACGATGAGTATAAAATATATCGTCCTATCGCTCTACCCATGAACATGGACAACCAACATTTTACTTCAGTTACGTTGAGTTCATCATACATCGCTGTCTACCTGAAGCACAATTCATATCTGGCACTTGAAGAAAGGGACTTGGACCGCTGCACTCAAATAAATGAAGATCGGTTTGTTTGTAGTATGATCCATCCAATTACAAACTTGAGAAGCAAATACGCATCTTGTGAAGCGCAACTAATAAATCAGCAAGCCAACTTACGCTGTAATACGATAACGGGAACTTGTATAGACAGTTGGATAAAACTAAATAAACAAAACAGGTGGCTATACATTTGCTGCAATTCTTGTCAAGCGAGAATGCTATGTGAACACAAAGTTTCATCGACTAAGTTGACAAAAATAGGTATCTTAGACATAGACGAAGGTTGTATGCTGCAGAACGAGGATACCACTGTATATGCCTACAATCACTTCGGAAATAAATTACAACTGAACCTTGATCTACCAGAAGTCACAGACGACAACCTGCAATTCAACGATTACTTGCCACTCAACTTGAGCATTCAACCATTACAACAATCACCATCAACTACAAGTACAGATGAAAAGCACAGAAATTTGGACGCAAATCTGAAACTGCTGAAGGAAAAGGAAAACTTGCCCCACAACATAACCAATAACTTAACCTTCCACGACATCCATCAATACGTCATCTTATACCTGGTTGTGGGAGGATGCCTGATAACTGCCCTATATGTTATAGTGAGGCGAAGTAGAAGATGTTATAGAAACAAACATCCAACGACAAATGTACAGGAAACACAACCGGACCAGCAGCCCCGAGCACGCAATGATCCACAGGAGAACATTGAGATGCAACCACGACGCTGCGACGTGTGCCCGCACAATAATAAATCTTATAGGCGATTTAGTTTTGGATCCTATTAACTTACTTTAGCGTCATTCATTACATAATTATTATTTAATTTCCTGTAAATTAGTATTGTATTATTTTAACTTAATTCTTGACTTTAGAATGTAAGAATCAGCTGCTTCATCCAATGGCAGCTTCGTGGGGATGGGCAAAAATCTGAGAAATTATCGCATATCTTGATTCATTGATGAAAAATTATTAAGACCCTCTTGCTATCGTGGTATTACGCGCCAATGGTTTTCGTGAAGCATCTAGACTCTGTTCTAGAAAATGTTCCATTTCTTTTTCATCTTTTAGTTCTATAATTAATTTTTCGATAGTTGTAATAGTAGTTGTGTGTGATAGTTGATATCGTAATATTTAGTTATTTTAGTATAGAAATTATAGAACCGAGGTAACCTTTCTTTCGGCTATGGAAAACCTGAACTTGTTACTCTAAACTGGCTACCACAGGACAGGCATATTGTCTATTGGGGCCACCGCTTACTCACATAGCATATCAAAAAGTTAAATAAATTTATTTCATTATTTTTTTTCTAATTTCCCTTGTGTAGTACGACTTTATAATTTTTTTTTCAGTTACCACCGTCTTATATGGGCTCGTTTTTAAACGTTAGATAATGGTACGGAACCCTTAGTGCGCGAGTCCGACTCGCACTTGGCCGGTTTTTTTTTTATATTATTATCATCTGATCAGCAGCAACAGGTCCACTGCTGGACATAGACCTCCACCAAGAATTTTCAATACGACAAATTGAAACCGACCTGCGACCTTGCCCATTCCGACCACCTAGGCGCCCCACCACATGGTGGTAGGTACATGATCGCCATTCGGGTCGCTTCTGCTGTATTGGCCTACGCACTATGTGCCCTGCCCACTGTCACAACAAAGAGATAATCCATTGAGCTATGTTGATGACTTTTATAATTCTTCTACGAATCTTCTAGTTTATGATTTCGGTCGACGAGCTCCGTGGCGCAGTGGTTAACACGCCAGTGCGACACGAGGGTCCCGGGTTCGATCCGCGGTCAGGTCAAGATGGAAAATTATCTTTTTCAGATTGGCCTGGGTCTTAGATGTTTATCTATATATGTATTTGTTATAAAATATAGTATCGTTGAGTTAGTATCCCATAACACAAGTCTCGAACTTACTTTGGGGCTAGCTCAATCTGTGTGATTAGTCCGTATATATTTATAAAGTCATCACTGGTATTTATCATATCATCACTGGTGAATACATTTTGATAAAGCACAGGTATTTCGGACGAGATGATACGCGGAGCTTCCCGAACGCTACCGGAGTTGATATCTGATTCATTCAAAGAACTTGTACTCAAACTTGAAACTTCCAACCTGTCCTTGAAGCTTGGTTGTTACAATTACAGCTTACAGCCAAGTTTTAAGGATGGAGTTCCCAACAGAATTCTGTAAACGCACGGACTTTCGACATTATTTTCGTCTTGTTCACGTTCATTAGGTCTTCTTGTTGCGAAACTTCATTGAGGTCACTAAGCATGATATTTAAGGCGTCCAACGACTCCACCATGCCAATGTTGTCATCAGCAAATCGATGGTGAGTGATATACCTACTCACCGTTGATTTTAATGCCAAGTCCTTCCCATTTCGGAAACTTGGAGTCCTCCTGAATAGCAGTGAACATTTTCGGAGACATCACGTCTTCCTGTCACACGCCTCTCTGAGTTCTCTATCTGCAATACTTCGAGGCATATAGCGATGGTCGATTCGGCATCGCTGGAGATATTATGATCGAATCTAAGGCCTACAAACACTAAGCTTAAGCTACTACCTAGTCTTCTATTATCTATATATAACCTTCTACAGCATATGGAAGTTGTGTATGATGGTGAAATCGGCCTGTTCAGGAAGCTAGAAAGCATCGAGCTACTGTCGAAAACAGCTTGTAAACGTGGCTCAGGAGCGTGATAGGTCTGTATATTCTTCGATAGCCTCTATTTGAACGAGTTTCGTCTGCTTTCAAAAGCTCGAGACTTTCCGGTTACATCCCACTTTTACATCCCAGTTTTGTAAAATTCCGGTTTCATACCACAATCTTTTCCGCTTTCACCCCAAGTTTAAAAAAATATTTTTTAATTCCGTATTCACCCCAAAATTCATTCCGCTTTCGCCCCACACAGTTTTTTCTATTAAATTTGTACAGATAGCAAAAGCGTACTTGAAAAGGATTAGACTTAAAATATAGATTTTTAATTTACTTTGCCACATTATTATTATCTATATTTCCCTTGAGAGTCATCTCAAGGGAAATATAGATAAAAACAGGGCTGGTATTTCAGGCAGCTATTATTATAACTCGTATATTGGGTTAAGTGAGATAAGGGGCTGACAAAATGTAGTCAAGGTTAACGCAGGTATAAGTAATAGACAGAGATTTTTCAAACAGATAAAAAGGATGGATAAAGTATACCTATTGTAGTTTACTTAAGGGCCCGTACTACCTCACACTGCTTTGCATGATTGACTGTTATATCAATAATAATTAAATACTCAAGTTGAAATAAAAATGCAGCAAAGTTCAGGACTAACTCTGGTAACTATCTGACTCAAAAACACGATTGCGTTAAATTTTCTCGATAGAAAAAAATTGCAAAGTTGCCTCCAAATCACGTCTAATTTACTCGGTATATAGCATTATTCACCAAATACATTAAAATTAACCTTGAAACTTTTGATTATTATTGCATTACAGATAAGGCAGCCATCATATGTTTTTCTTTTTCGAATAACCCTTGATTATTCCTAAAAAACGAAAATATCCAAAGTAGCCAACGCGTTTAGACCATCCGCGTTTGTATCGCCACGCCGCCTGGCATATGGCGGGCTCTTAAGTGTTGATTGTTAATGTGATTGAAAATTTTCTGTGATTCTAGATTGTGCTGTTTTTCTTTTAAAATGTAACTTAGAAGGATTTTTTTATATATAGTTTAAGCCATCAAACTTATAAAAAGGATGGAAAAAATATACCTATTTGTAGTTTTGTGTATAAGTGTTAATTTTTAATGTGATTAAAATTTATCTGTGATTCTAGAAATGGCCTCTTAAGAGGCTCTCGGATTTTGACGCAAACGGGTCGACGACCTCTTATGAGGCCCTCGGAATCTAAAAGGTTAAGTATTGTATTTTCTTTTTTAAATGTTACTAAAAAGGAACATTTAAGTCGTAATAGTTTTTATATTAACCATGAATCTATAATCGTAATAAACGAGATATGGAAAATATAAAAAAAAGAATATACAATATTTTAAGAATATATATAACCCAGGTGACCTTATTTTTCAATTTTATTTCAGGTAACTTGGCTGCAAATCTAAGTTTTCATAATGTTTTATTTAGTTATAAATATACAGATTTTTAATTCCATATATATATTTATTGTATCATAAACCCTTTTTTTAGTTTCAATTCAATATAGATATTACAGTCATTTACTACAGTTATTTATCAAGAACTATATTTATTTATGAGTAACAGAAATAAATATTTGATTTAAAAAATTAGTTTCACTTTTTTGCTACCAGTAGTAGGGGAGAAAAGGGTAATGGGAGTCAGCGGGCAATCGGGGTCAGGTGCCTCTAAGCAAAACTACACGTTCGATATCTAGGTAAATGACATGTTCAGCTTGCTCTGTACCCGATGCCCATTGTACGAATGACTCGCGCTAGTAGCTCCACGCGTTTTTGAGTGACAATTATGTTTCGTTTTCACGCCTCGTCGGTGTAAATTTTCGTCAAAACAACATTAACGGTGAGTATAGACGTTGTAGCTGTACCAAATTAATAACTATGGATAGATTTATCCTTGATATTCAAAATTTAAATTAGCATATTAAATTGCGATTAAATTAACTTTGTGTTATTAAATTTTACAATTAACATGCAGTATAGGTTTTGGGTAATGGGAGCCAAAGGGCCTGCTAGTGATTACCATTACCCGCAAAAAATATTCTTATGTTTTTTCGCTTATAGATGCCGATATTACAAGTCAGAAAAACCAAATAGGCTAGCTGATCAACTGGTGATTGCACTGGATGGTATACTGCCGAATGTAATGTCTGCGATTGTTTGACTCTGATTTCCCACATTGCTGATTCCCATTGTACTGAGGTTAGTGCAATGGGAGTCAAACTTGTTTTTTTTTTAAAACGCGGAAATATATCCAAAGTTGATTCCCAAAGTGGTGAAAAGTGATAACAACTAGTAGATAAATAAGTAAAGTCTATTATTAAACAATTTTAATCACGATATTATTTCGAAATAAGCTTATATTTGATTGCTCGCTTAAGTGACTCCCATTACCCCCTTTTCCCCTACTGAACATTTTGAATGGGTTGAAAGCGGAATTTAATATCAAGGTGGGTAGAACACGGAATAATTATTATTATTTTAAGGCGGTGGCGTGAAAAACTGGGATGGAAACGGAAAGTCCCAAAAGCTCTGCTGCGATTCCGTCCTCCTAATTTCGTACATACTCATGTTCGGGATAGCTAAGGTATGGTTTTAGATTAGCTTGGCTTTCAGGTTTTTGGTCAAGCTGACAATGGGTTTGACTCTTTATTTCAATTTCAATTTATATAAATGCATTTCATATTGTACAATACATCAGCTTTTACAATATAGTCACTGCACTGTAATTTAAATAGGTACAATATGAACCCTGTCGGGTGTCGCAGAAATAAAGATGGAACGGCAAGCGAGTTTTAAAAAATAATTATTAGTAATAATATTTGTCCATTTGAGGAATAGTTTGTGGTCCTATAGTATTGCGCAAGTATTACACTAGTCCTTTTCTTTTTTATTATTATATTTTAGGGTAACATTTGATTTATGCCTTTTTTATGTCATTTTTAAATATACATATTTTTTTTTCTGCTTTTATTATTTATTTATCCTTAGTCTAAGTCATGTTTGTATGTCAATGGAGAGATTTATCTGTACCTACCTACCTATCTATGTCTAGTTTTCGTAGTCATTATAATTAATTATTTTATCATTTAAAATATCGTCGATTTTATAATAAGTTTTATTTATCAGTAAGTTTTTTAATTTTCTTATGAAAATTGAGTCCTTTTCTTCCATTCTTAAATTGTCAGGTAAATTAATATATATTTTTGTTGTCATTGCTAACGGGCCACAGCTGAATATCTCTAGTTATGATGTAGGTATAACTAATTTATTTTTTTTTCTTGTTGGATAGCGTCGCGGTAAATCTTCTTTTTTTGTATAAAATTGGGGACTTTTTCGGACAAATTTACATGCTTCCAAAATATATATAGATGGTACGGTCAGTATTTGTCAGTGTTTAAAATATGGCTTACAACTAGCTGTTCCTTTAATGTTTTTAATTATTCCGGTATAAGGCTGTCCATAAAACCTTAAGATCTCTCCCAGTATTTCGGTTCTCTGTCTTCACCTTAGTCAATCGACTCTGCCTAATAGACTTTACCCTTTCAAACACTTTGAAGCCTTTGTTTTGCTATATTGCCTCCTTAATACACTTGGTATTAAAGGAGCGAATGTCATGCCGCAAGACATTTGGATTTAAAATTTCCGATGCACGTTATCGTCTTCAGAGACCTGCAGCGGCATGGATTGTCGTGCAGCCATCGAGTAGAGGCGAGCTTTTTTGAGGCTTGGCTTTGGGGCGGGCCTTCGATCCCATCATCTGAACAATATTTACGAATCCATTGTATAACTCGTCCACTGAAACGCAATCCTTCAGATAATTAAAGCGATTTAAGAGTTCCAGTTGAAAACTTTCGACGTTTTGTATATGGACTGGATTCCTTTAAATGCGATATTTTTTTTCATCATCATCATCAGTTCTTTTTAGTGTCCACTGCAGGAGCATGGCCTCTCTGTACTACTTGGCCAGAGAAGACATAGGATTTGGTCTACACTCTTCTCGCTGGCCAGACGGGTTGGACAGGTCTCATTGATGTTTATAAGCTTTGTTTAGCTTGTATTTCCTAAGTCGCCTATTACGACCTCCATGGGAAGACTATTTATTTTTACTTAATATAATTACAATCAATTTCACTTTCAGTATTTTTATTTTGTTTAATATGTAAAAGTTAATATTTTGTCCATAGGTGAAAGGATTATAAAACGACCAGATTTACGACACAGGATGCTTAATGTAAGTACCTAACATATACTCTATTTTTTATTCACTGTCCTACTGCTGCAAAGGATTCCTTCGTGATATTTCATGCCTCTATACCATACCACTTACGACCATGATGCAGATATATTTCATTTTATTGTTTTTTTATTTGTTTTTTTTTACACTTCTTTTTCAATTAGGGATTCCGCTTCCAGGATTTGAATATAATTCATAGGTACAAAATCATGCGGTATATGATTTCAGTTTAAGCACTATTGGAGATTTTTTATTTGGAAAGAATAAAGTAAGGAAGAAAATACTCTTTATTGCCCCATTACTGAAAGAGAAAAAAAAAACAAACACTATGTAAACAACTAAAAAGCCTACTTGGGTTTCCTACTCCTAGGCTCCTCTTTTTGTCTCCAGTCATCCCTATCTCGGGTAATAGTTCTTCAGCCACTTATCTTCCAAGACATCGCGCCATCTCCTTGTAGCTCTGCCTCGTTTTCGGCGGCCATCCGGTTACCACATAGTGGCCACCTTGGCCCTCCTTTCATCTCGCATGCGGCAGACGTGTCCCGCCCAGTCCCACTTAAGCTGAGCGGATTTCTTATCCTACTTTTGGGGTATACAAACCAAATATTTCTTCCTCTTTACCTTTTCCCACTATTATGTTGCATCAGCGTGGCATGTCAGCTTCTTCAACTTAAATCTGTCGCTGTCAAATCATCTGTTACCTTATTGCCAAATGCAATTTCTTCCAGGCAACCTGAGGGTAGTAGAAAGATAAGAAAATGACTATCAAAGAGAAAAAAATATTAAAAAACCTAACGAAATTTACAAAACTAAAGTATGAAAATAATAAATATAATATATAACAATACTATATCGCATACAAAAAGGCTGAAACTTTTTTATCTAAATTCAAATGCTTAAATTGCCTTATTGTTGGTTTTATTGGGATTGTTATTCGCTGTCGATCTGCACATTAATAAACTTTTTAAAATGGGTAGATTTCTGCGTTAATCTGATTTATTTTAACCTGATTTTAACTGTCATACATAGTTTTAAAAAACGGTCAAGTACGTGTTGGATTTACGCACGAAGGATTCTCTACCACGAAGGGCCACTTAATAAAAATAAAGGACAAAATATTGATTTGCAAAAAATATTTAATAAAATATAACATAAGCAGGTAATTAATGAATGAATGAAATATTATTTATTCAAGAAACAATCTCACAAAATTGTTAGTATAACTTATGCTTAAAGTGTTAGTAAAAAATTCTTAACCTAGTGACAACATTAAGCGTCTCACTGCCGTACCAGTCCCGCTGAAGTGTCACGGCAATGGTTGACATAACCGCAATCTCGCCTATTAGCGATCATAGTCAGGATGCTGTTGCCACTGTCCCGCACCCGACGCACCAGGGACGCGCATCTCTTCCGCATTGTAGCGTAAAAGCAATCTACGCGTGCTTCTGCAAACATCCCTGACGCGCTACAGAAGCGAGGCAGTCCCATCAGCACCTTGAATGCATTGTTATACTGAACACGAAGAGCGTTGTAGGATTTCTGAGTATACCTAGCCCACAAGCTGCACGTGTAAAACGATGTACAGAATGCTCTGAAAAGCGTGAGCTTAACCTCCCGCGATCAACGTGCAAACCTGCGAGCCAGCATGTTCGCTCTCACCGACAACGCCCTCCGCTCCCTCTCTATATCATCATCATCCCTTAGGTCGGAAGTCAACATGTGACCCAGGTATTTAAATTTAGTGACTCTCTGGAGTATATTGTTGTTAAGATAGACAGGTGGTGCATTGTCATATTTTTTACTCCCGGCCTCAAAGACCATAACGTTACTCTTCTTCACATTATATATTAGGCCATGTGAGGTGGCGTATGCTTCACATATTTCCACCAATTTACGAAGGCCACAGACAGATGCACTAAGCAACACCAAATCGTCTGCGTAACTGATATTATTAATATAGGGGCAATATAATAACTGATAATCACCCTTGGGACAACACCTAGTAAGCTACACCTTGGGACAACACCTAGTAAGCTACACCTTGGGACAACACCTAATAAGCTAAAATATATTATTCATTTGAATTATTTGGTGAAATAACTTTCAAAAATCAATGTAAGTACAAGTAATCAAAAATCAAAAAAGAGCGTCTGAATGTTTTAGTTTTTCAACCCCCTCTTTTTATTTTAGACAGTGTTCAACCGATCATCAGACCTACCAGAACTACAAGCGCCCCCCATACCATGTGAGCTATCGGTATCCACCCTCTGGACAAAACAAGGACCAGGTAGAGCCTGCAAAGGAGTATTACTGTTCCAAGATAATTTCGATACTTTGATCGATGATTGGACGGTGGAACGAAAAATTCCTCTTGGACCGGTAAGCAGATAATATTTTTAACGTGATTAAATCATATAAATCGATGAACAGCCGCTGCATTGCATGCACGATAAAATGTCACGTTCCATCATTATCATCCTCATCATCATCATAATTATCCTCATCGTCATCGTCATCATTATCATCATCTATCTACCTACCACCGTTATCACGTAAAATTATCGTCCGTAAACAAACTTTACAGAAAACCAATTTTTTTCTCTTCTCTTTCATCTTTCCGTACCTCAGATGCCAAAAATGAACCCTTATAAGATAACTCTGTTGTCAGACTGTCCATCTGTCTGTCTATCAAAATTTTGTCCGAAAAAAGCATAAATATACGCAGTTGAAATTATCACATTGAAATCTGTAATCCCTTAAAGCTGAAAGAAAACCAAACTCCTAATGCGTTGGTTTCTACCATTAAGCATTCCGAACAAGATAGACCTACATACGTAAAAGAGAAACCAAAACAACTTTCTCTTATGTGTACAGGCATAGATTTAAAAAAAAAATGCTTCTCGTCTCTATCTTCTATGTGTATAGGTCTGTCCTTCTGATAAATAAAAACCAGTCGAATAGTGAACCAAAGAAAGCTTTGTTACTTAACTCATTCATGGACACTTAACCACGCACAATAGAAATAACAATAGATTTACATCTACAGGCGGGAGTGCCCCGACAATTGTTAGAGTTTTCCATCATCATATTAGTGATATTTTTAAGTGTTTATTTTGTATTCACAATGTTATTTTGATATACTCTTATTAAATTAAGAAACAAAATATGGTGAAAAAAATCCACGCGGCGGGGTTCGATCCAGCGACCTTAGGTCTATGTATGACCTACGCTCTGCCAATTGAGCTACCGCATGTTCGAACCTCGGCATCGAAAATCTCCACCATATCCCATTTCCCTTATTGAACTTACACAACCACACGTCTTTTACAATTTTTCACCATATATTTTTTTTTAATTTAATAAGATTACCTATATCATATTAGTATAACAGGACATTTCTGCGTAGGATTATCCATTTAACATCTACGACAACTCGGTCGCCAACGACTTGGTTCGAGGTCGTACCAGACGAAACATCGAAGTCAAGGATGGCAGACTGCAGATCTTGCCTTCTATGCTAAGCAGAACCCAAAACGAGGGTGACATCATAGATCTCTCTGTGGGGTAAATCCAAATATATTTTATTACTGTAACGTAGTGTTTCCGTGGGGTCGAACCACTGGGAGTTGCTACGTTAACATTAAAGTCCTCGGTCACCCGCGAGAGTGACGCGAGGGTGAGTTTTGGTGTAGCAGCGTAGCCATACCACTGAATCGAACCGCTGGGTGGGCTATGGCTGCTGTACCAGACCTCGGTAGCCTGGGTAGTAGTAGCCTGTAACGTAGCGTTTCCGTGGGGTCGAACCACTAGGAGTTGCTACGTTAACATAACTATTAGGCGATTCGCATACTGCACCGCTTTATGCAGCGTAGCGCGGAGTGCGTGTTCTCACGTTGCTTGTGATTGTCTCTTTGTATTGAAAAACGCGTAGTTCAACACACAGAATACGCATTCATGCGTAGTGTTACAGATCACGCACATACATGCAGAGAAACACGCGGCCCCAGGCGTGTATGCAGGGCAAGACACAAGTTATGACTCACCAACTTCTGCAGTATGGTGAGCTAGACGTTAAGCAATATTTCGTAGTAGATCTCGATATGGATCGATTGATCTTTAAAACTTAAGTCTATGTAATTCCAGGTCTGATCAAATGGCCCATTTATCGATCTTGTATAAGGGATGTACCCAATATTTTCTATAGGCACGATTTCTATTAATGAATCATGCAAAGACCAAACAGATAATGTAACTGCAGCATCCAGAATGAGTTCTGCATAAATAACAATGTTTACACAATGCTCTGCACTGTATTATCACCACCGCAAGATGCTGTGAAATGTGGCCTAACTAGAGAGCCACCTCATACTACACTGTAGCCCCGTGCGTTCTTGCGAAGGAATCTGCATGATAATACAGATCTTCAGTCCCGCAACGACGCACGTGGCTCCGTCGCCACGCACCCCGCAGCCTGGAGCGGAGCAGTGTGAGAATTGCCACATATATAATAAAGACCGACGTCACAGCGCGATTTTCTGATGTTTATGAGAGTTTTTGGGGACAATAATATATGGATTGGCACTTCATTAGATCCTATTTATTACATCCCGTTAGGAAGAATCCTTCAACACTATCTTTCATATTCACATCAGAATTTCGCGTTGGGACGACGGTCTAATATATCATATCCAATACTGACTTTCACCCGTATGAAGTCCACCGCTGGACAAAGGCCTCTCCCCAAGGATTCTTCGTTCCATGGGAGGATATTGCCATACTCACCACGCTTGGCAGGCGTTTGTTATGATACAATAACAATATTATATTACAATATTATATATATACGGACAAATCACACAGATTGAGCTAGCCCCAAGGTAAGTTCGAGACTTGTGTTATGAGATACTAACTCAACGATACTATATTTTATAACAAATACATATATAGATAAACATCCAAGACCCAGGCCAATCTGAAAAAGATCATTTTCCATCTTGGCCTGGCCGGGGATCGAACCCGGTCACTCCGTGTCGCAGGCAGGCGTGTTGACCGCTGCGCCACGGAGCTAGTCAAATACAGGAAGCAATAAATGATTGATTGATTGGCAGTACATAGTCAGGGGTGTTATCCTCAACTATTTGGTCGGTGGTGGATACCATACCTGCAGTATGGTATCGGGGACGCCCGGCTTCCCGAGCTACTACTTGCTTTTCGCCCAGTCATCCTAGTGAGTTTTATTATAATACTTTTATTCCATTCTTAAATCTATCAAATTCCTATACTTCCCCAGCTTAAAATACTTCTGATGGGCAGGCACGTCGAAAACACAAGAAGCCAAAGAAACTGCGCTCGCCAACCCTCCTGCCAACCGTGGTGAGGAACATATATAACATTATATGTGTATACATTTATAAGACATGCGTTTTCGCTCTAACTCGCTAAAAATCTTATTCGTTTCGCTCGCTTGTAACATAACATCATCATCATCATCAGGTCTTTTTAGTCTCCACTGCAGGAGCATGACCCTCTCTGTACTACCGGATATATCATACTTGGTCAGAGCAGAGCAGACAAAGAATTTGGCCTACACTCTCCTCGCTCATAACATAAATGATGGCATTCATACACAACCAAGGTGGGGTTTTGCCATACTCACCACGCTTGGCACGTTTGCCAAATTAACTGCGCTCACCAACCCGTTGGTTGGTGAGCGCAGTTAATTTGGCTTATATCGGATCCGAGGCTGCTGCCCATCGAAACCACTTTTAAGCGTGGAAAGGAAAGGAATTTATGTGCTAAGGGAACGGGAAAAGGTATTTGGGATGCTATTTGCCCGGAAGGATTGGGGATAAGAAAGTAGCAGCTCGAGGAGCCAGGCGCGCGTACCCGATGCTATACGTGCAATCACTGGACTGGCAATTAAGTATGGCACCCCTGGCCGGTCCTTGGGGGAGGCCTATGTCCAGCAGTGGACTTCTTGCGGCTGATATGATGATCATGATGATGATACACAACCGTACAGTATAATGAGTGAGACAAAGTTATCATTTTGGTTGTTTCGTCAGGTGCACAGGACAGATAGACACCGCAGAATGCTATCGGGTGCAATCCGGGTACCAAATCATACCGCCAATCATAACCGGCAAGGTCACTACGAAGAAGCACTTCAGCTTCAAGTACGGAAGAATCGATGTTGGAGCTAAGATGTCTGAGGGAGACTGGCTTGTACCAGGTATTTTTTTGGTTATTATGTTTATTTGGTTATTATTATGACACACACATACTAAGGTCAAGGTTGTCACCCTCAACTGCCTATCCGGTGGTTGCAAGATGGCATAGTGTATGCGCACTCTGTCTCTCAAGCTGCTACTAGCTTTTCCCTCATTCATCCGAGTGAGTAGCATCCTAATACCTTCATTCCTTCCCTTACCAAACAAATTCCTATCCTTCCCCAGCTTAAAAATGTTTGCGATGGGGAGCAGCGTCGGAAACAGAAGAAGTCAAAGAAACTGCGCTCGCCAACCCGTCTGCGAAGCTTGGTGAGCATGGCAATATCCTCCCATGGACAAAAAATTTTTGGGAGAGGCCCTTGTCCAACAGTGGACTTTTGCGGCTGTAATGATGATACATACTAACAAGGACGAATATTCTCAATAAAATTTGACTTAGCTAAGAGCTAGCTCCCTTTGTCTTTCCTATATATAATATATGCGAATGAGCGGGCTCCTCTTTATGCAGTATGGTCCTTCGAGCCGGATATAGGTATATTATTTAACATTTCGAGACGTTTCATACAGACCAGAGTTGCACTGCAACCACATAGAGGGCGTTGCATGCAATATTTAACAGATATTCATATAAAGCATTAATGATTGTTAAATTTATTCAGATTACATTATTACATACATACCACACGAATACATACATACATACTATCACGCCTGTTTCCCATGGGGGTAGGCAGAGACTAGGGACCTCCACTTGCTACGATCTTTACAAACCTCTCTCGCTTCGTCTACATTCATCACTCTCTTCATGCATGCCCGTCGGTTTCGGGTACTCCTAACTTGCCCTTTGGCAAGAACGTCCGTAATCTGGTCACGGTATGTGCCTCTAGGCCGGCTCTGACCAACTCTTCCAGTAACATCTGAAGTATAAAACTTATTTGTAAGTCTTCTTTCATCCATCCTTTCTACATGTACAAACCACCTTAACATTCCTTTTTAAATTTTTGTCACTACATCCTCTTTCACTCCACATCGCTTTCGCACTACGTCATTTTTCACCCGATCTCTCAAATTTACACCACACATACTGCTAAGCGCACGCATTTCTACCGCATTTATTCCACTTTCATGCTTTTTCTGCCAAACCCAACTTTCACTTCCATACATAAGTGTGGGCAACAACACTCCCTGATGAACAGCAAGACGTGCCTTGTTGGACACCTTCCTACTGTTCATAAATGAATGCATTGCTCCATTCACTCGATTACCAGCAGCCACTGCTCTTTCTATATCCCTTTCGTGCCTTCCATCTCTAGTAAACACACATCCTAAATAAACAAACTCTTTCACTTGTGCCA
Source organism: Elegia similella (assembly GCA_947532085.1). NCBI lineage: Eukaryota > Metazoa > Arthropoda > Insecta > Lepidoptera > Pyralidae > Elegia > Elegia similella. The sequence goes on from OX383939.1 coordinate 5,016,734, forward strand.
CTCTTTCTCCATCTATAACAATATTACGAGTACATACTATAAAACTTTCATCCCTTTCAAAAACTATCACTTTTTCTTACTCACATTTATTTTCATACCCTTTCTTTTAAATGCATCATTCATACATGTTACCATCCTCTGTAGATCCTCCTCAGACGATGCAAGTATTACCTGGTCATCGGCATATAGGAGGCATTTGATAAGTAACTCTTTCATTCTTAAACCACATTAATTTTCGTTCAGATCTTTCAAGCAACTGTCCATAAATAAATTGAACAGCCATGGCGAAGCTACATATCCCTGTCTAACACCTTTGTCAATGTCAAACCAGTCTGTGTAGTCCGCGTTAATTCTTACACAGGCACTGGAATCCTTATAAAGAGATTTCAGCGCCTGGATAAGACAGCTGTTCAACCCATATGCAGACAGCGTCGACCACAATTCTTTCCTTATCACTCTGTCATAGGCCTTTTCCAAATCCACGAATACGCAGTACACTTTTTGACCTTCGGCCATAAATTTCTCCAAAATGCATCGCATGGAAAAGACCTGATCTGTACATCCCATTCCCTTTCTGAATCCCGCTTGCACATCCCATATCTTATCATCCGTATCTTTCATCACCCTTTCAATCGATATCTTTGCATACAGTTTGCCAACCACACTAAGAAGACTAATGCCTCGGTAATTCTTGCAGTCTTGCTGTGAGCCTTTTCCTTTATAAAGCGGCACTATAATGGCTTTACAGCAATCTTTGGGGACCACACCTTTTTTAAAACACATATTGAAAAGAGTACACAGCTGACTATCCACGATGCCCTGTCCAGCCTTTAGCATTTCGGCAGTAATTCTGTCATAGCCCCCAGCCTTTCCAGCTTTCATACAAATTATCGCTTCCACAACCTCTTCTATTTAATTTCATCATCATCTTTATTTTCATCCTTCTCTTGCATTTCATTCTCTACAGTCGACACCCTTTGTTGATCTCTTTCAAATAATCCCGCAAAATACTCTTTCCATCTTTCTAAAACATCTTTTTGATTCATTAATATTCTTCCATTCTCATCTCTAATCTTATAGGGCTCAGATTTTGTGTCTTTTCCTCTAACTCCTTTTATACATTTCCTTTTACATTATTATCTTTTAAATAATTGCGTAATATCTATTCTTAAAATAAAACCAACTAATAATTACATCTAATCAAAACTATTAAAAAAACCATACATATAAATGTCCTGCAAATCACTGCCCTGTTATGTGGAAGTGTGCCCAAAAGGCTCTCAGCATTGGCATGTTGTATGGCAATGCTTACTCCTTGTGCAAATAATTTGTCAGGTCGTTGATCACCTCGACAAGCCTTTGGCTCACAAACTTGAACGTTTTCACACATAAATGCTCCACGCGCCGCCCAATGCACCCCATAACGCGACGCACAACGCGCCGCTCAATGCCCTGCCTCTCCGCAAACGAGCCTAGGGTTCTAGTTTTGAAATAATGCCGATCGTAAACGAGCTATTGTTCCATACAAAAATCGCTCGAAGACGAGTGTCACTTTCAAAAATAGTACCCCTGAGCGTGTGCGAATCCGACTTACACTTGGCCTTTTTTATCTAGGGCATTTGATCTTGTAGTGTACGATGTACTTTGGGAGAACATGGAGAAAGCGGGTGTGCCCTTGGAGCTCGTACAAGTATTTAACCACTGGTACAGGCAAGTCAAGAGAACAGAGTGCGGTGGGGTGAATCACTCTTTGAGCCGTATTGGTTGGAGTACGGGGTGAGGCAGGGAGACAACCTCACCGAAGCTCTTTAACCTGTTCGGCTAGCTCCGAGGCGCAGCGGTCAACACGCCCGGGTTCAATCCCCGGCCAGGTCAAGATGGAAAAAGATCTTTTTCAGATTGGCCTGGGTCTTGGATGTATATCGATATAATGTCTTTGTTATAAAATATAATATCGTTGATTTAGTATCCCATAACACAAGTCTCGTACTTACTTTGGGGTAGCTCAATCTGGGTGATTTGTCCGTACATATTGATTTATTATTATTTATTTATGGGGGCTAATCAAACAGGCTTCTTTTTAATAGCATTAATTCGCCTCTAAAATTTTACGTTGCCTTCTAAATTACTAAGTCAGACACAATTAACGAGCATCTAAATAATATATCTTTGCCACTAGTTATCTTCTATGTAAGCCACTCTTAATACAACTCAGTATGATGGTTATTACTTAGCATCAAAATTTGTAACATGCATTCTAACAGTAAACTTCTAAAAGGGAAATAATAAGTCAAGCCACAAAATTATTTATTGGCCACGTAATTAAACTTCTAATTTTATGACTAAGCAACGGAAAAATGACATACTTAGCCTCTAATAAACTAATTCGTCTTTTTAACACTGCCAACTCAATATTCTATAGAAAGCGTCAAATAAAGATCATCAATTATTATGACTTGTTCTTCTTATTTATACATTGCCACCTAATTTACTAACTCGGCCACGGATTTTACATCTCGTCACCATTTTTCTTTTTACAGCTTCAATACTATGTCCTCAAAAATTATAATTCAAGCTTCTACAGACAGCATCATTTATTATAACTTAGCATGTAATATTATACATCATATTCTTTTATCGTGAAAATAGCCACTACATGATTTGGCGTGAGTGTGTGAGACGACAGTGACCGGCTATTTGCGCCATTTGATTCATGTATCAATAGGCAGGACAACTGGTACCAATTTTTGGGTAGGTAGGTATTTGAAGAAAGTTGAAAAATTGCAAACAATTTAAAAAAAAGACATATCTATCTAATATTTTTCGATAATCTATAAAACGGACTAATTGTATTTTTTTAGGAAACATGCCTATTCATCGTAAGGTCCTTTTTAGTCTCCACTACAGGAGCACGACCCTGTCATGGGCCATACTTGGCTAGAGCAGCCAGAGGATTTGGCCTACACTCTCCACGCTGGCCAGACGGGTTGGACAGGTGTCTTAGATGTTTATAAGCTTTGTTTAGCTTGTATTTCCTAAGTCGCCTTCTACGACATCCACGGGAAGACTCGGAGTGGTCCTATTCTACTCTGCCGGATACCACACGGCTATCATGCCTATTATTAATTCTTAAAGAAATGTTACTATCATAGTTATTAAGATAAATTGTTATTAACAAATGGGCCTCGTTGTTGTCAAAATCATATAATTAAGATTATTTATTCAGAAATTCAGCTGGAACCACGAGACCACGTCTACGGCACGGAAAACTACGCTTCCGGGCTCCTTCGAATAGCCTCCATGAAAGGCAACGCCGTGTATCCGGGATATTTATATGGCGGGCCCATTCTATATTCAAAACAACCTTTCAGGTGAGAGCTTTTTGATTTCATATTATGGACAACTTTACATATACTAAATTATACATATAATATACTAATATATACTTAAATTAATTTATTGTAATGTAAAACTGAAAGATAACAACATGACTATGTAAAGATTGAATTTATAAAATGACATAAATGTAAACTTTAATTAATTTTATTAAGGAATAAATGAGGCTATTGAATTGAATTGAATATGGACAAATCACACAGATTGAGCTAGCCCCAAACTAAGTTCGAAACTTGTGTTATGGGATACAAACACAACGATACTATATTTTATAACTAATACATATATAGATAAACATCCAAGACCCAGGGTAACCTGAAAAAGATCATTTTCCATCGTGACCTGACCGGCGATCGAATCCGGGGCCCTCGTGTCGCACGGGGCACGAGGGCCCCGGATTGGCGTGTTAACCACTGCGCCACGCAGCTCGCCACTCTCGCTACATTTAATTAAAATACTTATTTAATGATTTCAGGGCCGCCCATTTGTTTTCAAAAACTGGATACTGGTCTCGTGATATACACAACTTCTCCATGGTTTGGACTCCAGGTAAGGAAAATGCCGTAGGTCAGGATTTGTTTAGAGGCAAATCACGTGTCGCGAGCACGACGGCCGATATTGCTGCAGCCTCAACGGATGCAGCAGTATCGACCAGGGTTGCATGCATCAACTATTGGTGGCAGGCATGAAAAGACTAACAGTAGTGGGTGGGCGCTGGCCAGCAATAGTTTGCATGATCTAACTGGTGGTGGAAGCACGCAAAATAAATTATCTCTATTTATCGTATTAGGAATGGTCGGGTATGACAGGTCGGAGGTGCGACGAAATACGGCGTTGGTAAGGTACGTCTTCAGTGTATTTCGAGGAAAGCTGACTAACGCGGCCATATTGGAAGCACTGAGTTTAGAAGTGCCCAACTAAAGACTACGACAGGAAACACGAGCGAGAGTGTTCAGGGTCCCCACTGCCAGAACACAATTATTAGAATATGCACCAATGACGCGGGCTATAAAAATAATGAATAAATTGTCCCGAGATATTGATCTATTTCAGTGTACACTGGCGGAATTTGATAGAACAGTATTGAAATATCTGTGTAACAATAGCGAAGGTTAGTAGTCTTAGATGTCTCATGTTATGTATTGGCTAGTCTGTAAGGAAGGTGACATGATGATATGAAAATAAATAAATTAAAAAAATCTTAAAATAAAGGAAAATACCGCCGCACGTCACTTATCTATATATATCTATATACATATAATAAAACAGTAAAAATATTTTGTCTGTACAATTAGAATTTTTGACTGAAATGGATAGAGGGACACATAAAAAGAATAAAAGAAGCAAAAAATTTTTTTCGAATTTCTTGTCTGTCTGTCTGTCTGTCTGTCTGTCTGTATGTATGTATGATCACGATTATCTCCGAAAATACTGAACCGATTTACTTCAAACTTTCACCAATAGGCTAGTTTCCTAAAAAAATATAATTAGTCCGTCAGTTAGATATTCAAAAAATATTGGACACGTATTCTTTCTTTTGTCGATTAAACAAAAAATTATAAAGATATAGCCTTTTGAAGTTCCGTGTGACGTCATAGTTTGCTACAATTTTAAGCAAACTTTGACGTCACGAGCCCCCACTCCTGAACTTTGACGCGCTTTATCATTATTATTTATTGTTTATTTGACAAAAGAAAAAATACGTGTCCAATATTTTTTGATTATCTAACTGACGGACTAACTGTTATGTTATTATTACGACCCAGGAAACTAGCCTATTGCTTTCTTTTAACTCGGCAAAACATTTAAAGTTCATTAAAAAAAAGTTATTGTAATTTGAACGAACTCAAAGCATGAGTTTGCTTGCAAACATATAGCAAAAATAAAATAAAATAATAAGTGACATAAGAAAATTAAAATCCAAAGTCAATTCATCATTAATAAACGACAGCATTATACCTATCCATACTATCCATAGTAATCCATACTAATAAAAAAGGAAAAGCTGACTAACTGACTGACATATCAACGCAGGTCCTAAACTATAAGGGTTAGGAACTAGAAATTTTGCACAGGGGTTCCTTTTATAACGTAGGGGAGCACTAAGAAAGGATTTCTGGAAATTCATCTCCTAAGGGGGTAAAATGGGTTGCAAAGTTAGTATAAAGCTTTGTCGTTTTTGAAGCTATTCGAATGAAATTCAGCATGAAGGTTCTTTACTGAAAGGTATGAAACACGAGTAAAATATTTTACTCAAAAATCATCCCTTAAGGGGGCAAAATAGGGGAAGCAAAGTAAGCATGAAACTTTGCAATTTTTGAAGTTAGTCGAATGAAATTCAGCATGAAGGTTCTTTACTGAAAGGCATGAAACACGAGTAAACTATTTTTCTCAAAAATCATCCCTTAGGGGGTATAACGGGGATGCAAAGTTAGTATGAAACTTTCCGTTTTTGAAGATATTCAATTGAAATTCAATATTAAGGTGTTTCATTGAAAGTCATGAACTAATGTATTCCGGGTAATTATACGGTTCTTGAGACATCGACACTTACGCGAGCGGAGCCGCGGGCCAAAGGCAAACCTGAATTATATATCAACGCACAGCAGAAACTACTGTGCCCAGAAACTTGAAATTTGGCACATGGATTCTTTTTATGATGTAAATGAGCACTAAGAAAGGATTTTTAGAAAATCAAAGGGGGTGAAGTTTTATGGCATTTTCTCATTTCTGGACGTTCTATATTACAAATAAAAAGATGTATGACCGACGAAATTTTCGCCTGAAGGGATAAAATAGGGGAGTAAAGTTAGTGTGGTTTTTTTTTTTCATTTCTAGACTTAGAAGTATGAAAATAAGTATATACGTTCTAGATTACAATTAAAAAAGATCTGTGTAGCTGAAATGTATAAAATTCCCCCCTTAAGGGATAAAGAGGAGGATTGTATAGAAATTTTCTCATTTCTGGACATAGAAGTATAAAAATAAGTATACATGTTTACATTACAATTAGATCTGTGTAGTTAAAATGGACGAAATTTCCCCTTGAAGGGGTAAAATAGGCGGGGTAAAGTTTGTATGGATTTTTTTTATTTACTTAGAAATATGACAATAAGAAGTTCTCCATTACAATAAAAAAATATCTGTGTAGGTGAAATAGGCAAAATCCCCTCCTTAAGGGCTAAAGATCTATGCAGGTGAAATGTATTAAATTCCCCCTTAAGGGGAAAAAGCAGAGGGGGAGAGGTTTGTATGGAATTCTTATAATTTCTACTATTCCCAAGGGAACGACATTAACGCGGGCGGAGCCGCGGGCAACAGCTAGTGTATCCATATGAATGTAATTGATGAAATTTGATGATTGAAAATGATTATTTAAAACTGCAAGGGACAGCAGACCTGAGTATTTGATATGAATTTCAGCTTGATTCCTCTACGCGTTCCTGAGAAAAAGGGTCTTGACAGACTGACAGACAGTCAGACAGACAGAAAGACAGACAGACGGACAGACAGACAGACGGACAACCGAGTGATCCTATAAGGGTTCCGTTTTTTTCCTTTTGAGGTACGGAACCCTAAAAACTATATTTTTTAGGGTTCTTATTAATTCCCGGGCCGGTCGACCGCTTTTGTATGAAAATGTCAAAAAATAATTTCCTTTATCTATACTAATATTATAAAGCTGAAGAGTTTGTTTGTTTGTTTGTTTGAACGCGCTAATCTCAGGAATTACTGGTTCAAATAGGAAAATTCTTTTTGTGTTGGATAGTCCATTTATTGAGGAAGGCTTTAGGCTATAAAACATCACGCTGCGACCAATAGGAGCGAAGCATCAATACAAAATGTTTTGGAAACGGGGAAAAAATATTCATCTATACTACTTAATCATAAAAACAGAAATTGTCGCGGACGACGTCGCGGGCAACAGCTAGTTAGAGATAATGCTACGGAACCATTCGTGCGCGAGTCCGCCTCGCACTTGGCCGGTTATTTTTTATTTTTGTGAACCCAATGACGCGTTGATGGAACGGGAATTTATTATTATCTTTTCTCAAAATTAACCACAACTTTATAAACCTAACTAGCTGTTGCCCGCGACTTCGTCCGCAGCAATTTCTGTTATAATGCTTACTCGTAATTAGTTTTTATTAGTATAGATGAATAATTATCCCCCGTTTTCAAAACATTTTTTTATTGATGATTCGCTTCTATTGGTCGCAGCGTGGTGTTTTTTGCCTTAAGCCTTCCTCAATAAATGGACTATCCAACACAAAAATAATTTTCCGATTTGAGCCAGTAGTTCCTGAGATTAGCGCGTTCAAACAAACTCTTCAGCTTTATAATATTAGTATAGATTGGTTAGCACCAGCTTCATGTTTGTAAATGTACAAACTTATTAATCCTTACCAATATTATAAATGCAAAAGTGAGTTTGTTTATTTGTTGTTTGTTACGCTTCCACGCCGTAACTACTGAACCGATCATCATGAAATGAAATTTTGCATAAAAGTTCTCTGGAGTGCGGAGAAGGACATAGGCTACCTGTTATCCCGGGAAAAAGTACTATTCCCGAGGGATCGTCATGGACGCGGGCGGAGCCGCGGGCGAAAGCTAGTCAATAAATAATTTTGAATTTTCTCTTGCAGACAATATTACCCTCTACGTGGACGGAATTCACTACGGTACAGTGAATCCATTCGAAGGTACCAACAGAGATGCCGTTAATTTCACTCGTTACATCTACAATTTTCCGACGGAGGGCTTCTACCATGACGCCATTAAATTTGGCATACCTGCTGCCGCGCAGTGGAGGAAAGGGACTGCCATGGCGCCGTTTGATGAGCTGGTGAATATACAACCTTCTATTCAATAATCCGTGGTCCAGTGGTTAAGGCGTTTGCCTGTAGACCCGAGGGTCGTGGGTTCGATTCCCACGGGAAGCATACTTTGTATAGTTGTTTTCAATTTGGTTAGGACATTGCAGGCTTGAATCACCTGATTGTCTGACAATAACGATGATTCCGTGCTTTGGAAGACACGTTAAGCCGTTGGTCCCGGCTGCCATCTGGTAGTCGATAAAGGAACCACGTCAGAGGCCGAGATGCGGTCCCGAACAATTCTGACACCAGGGTGTGCATGGTCGATTGACCGTGTCACCTCCTCGATATGATGATGATTCAATAATACGCCGATTGATGAGCTGGTAAATATCACATCTCAGCCGCAAGAAGTCCACTGCTAGACATAGCATTTCCAATATGACCGGTTGAACGCCTGCATCCAGCGACTTCCTGAGACCTTGGTTAGGTAGTCCGACCCAATGAATGAATGTCCAACGCTACGCTTGCCGGTACGTAGTCGCCATTCGAGCACCTTTCTGCTACATCGGCCATCGGTTCTTCGAGCTATGTTTCGAGTTTGTTCGGGTGGAATCTTGCAACTCAATTTTAAAAATATCTTCCACGATTGAGCTGAAATTTTGTATACTCGTTTGGTATGGATTACAATGAATGGCAAGCTGTGTGTCGTCATTCTAAATCCAACATGGCGGAACACATAGGCACTACGGCGGGCTAGCTTTTGATGCACTACGACAATATGAATATCAAATTAAAGGGCTCGCTGAAAATAATTCGAAACATAAAATGATGTAAGTACATAAAAGATTGTTTTTAAAAAGTATTTTGTTTCTTCGTTTGTTTGTTTTTTTTTTTTGTATTTGATAGTCCATTTACTGGGGAAGGGTTTAGGCCACAAAACATCACGCTGCGATCAAAAAGATAAATAAATAAATATTTTTTTATTCCATTTCTTAGTTGGTAAAATATTACAATTTAAACATACACTAGCTGTTGCCCGCGACTTCGTCCGCGGCAATTTCTGTTATTATGAGTAATTAGTATAGATGAATAATTTTCCCCGATTTCAAAACATTTTTTTATTGATGCTTCGCTCCTATTGGTCGCAGCGTGATGTTTTATGTTATTATTTTTTTTATTATTCTTTATTACCATTTAAATCACATATTATGCATTACAATAAAAACCACGGAGGTTTGTTAGGCAATAATGCAAGATTCTACATCTAGTTTTAAGCTATGTTGCTACATAATACAAATTCCATTCTCAACAAAAAGGAAAACATTAATAGTACTTATACTTAATTTAAAAACTAGAAAACAAGAAATATATATATATATTTTTTTTACCTACCTACACAAACAGAGACTCGAATGGATAGCGTAAAGCCTTCCTCAATAAATGGACTATACAACACAAAAAGAATTTTCCAATTTGAACGAGTAGTTCCTGAGATTAGCGCGTTCAAACAAACAAACTCTTCAGCTTTATAATATTATAGTATAGAATAAAGAGGTAAACATAGTTTTGCCTGAGCTAAGGTGAAAACACCCTGTGTTTCAGGCTTTAATTGCTAGACATAAACTTACAAAACAAACAATTACAAAAGAAAAATAATATTGTAACAAAGTTAGAAAGAGCGAAGCATCAATAAAAAATGTTTTTAAAACGGGAGTAAATTATTGATCTATACTAATAAAAAAAACGAATTAATCATAATAACAAAAATTGCCGCGGACGAAGTCGCGGGAAACATCTAGTAACTAATAAATCCGACAATATGAATATCAAATTAATGGGCTCGCTGAAAATAATTCGAAACTTAAAAGCTTGTTTTTAAATAAGTATTTTCATAGATTTAAAAAAAAAATGCGTCCCAGTATTTAGCTTTTAATTTATTTCTTCTTGCTTTCTAGTTCTACATATCCATCGGTTTGAAGGTCGGCGGTATCAACGTGTTCTTGGAGGGCGACACCAAACCCTGGAGTGACTCGTCACCTAAGGCCTTGTTCCACTTCTGGGAGGCCCGACGCCAATGGTTACCGACGTGGAAAGAAAACCTAGAGATCGATTATGTTCGCGTATACGCATTATAAGTTGGTTATTTTTTGTCTCCGACCAAAAAGTTATAGCGATGGTTCTTCATGTTTTATCAAAATCGGTCCAGTCCTTTACAAGAGGGATTTTCTTGTCGGGGGTTCCTTAAAATGTTTAATTATACTTGCTGTTGACCGCGACTTTGTTAGCGTAGTGTTTAATTTGATTGCACAATGTATTTTACCTTTTTATAGTTTTATAAGTGTTTATAACTATTAGGCGCAAAGCACATTGCTCTGGCGTCTGGCACGGACGTGGCAAGGGCATTTACTTTTCTATTTAAATACCGTACTAAATGTTTGGAAATAAAGTCGCAATTTGAACACACTTCAACGGGCATCATCGGACGCGCTAAAGCGCGCCATTTCGGCGCCCGCGCCAGTTGGCCCTCAGTTCGCAGTCAGCGCGCACGTATGGCATATGTCTTCTAGAGAAGCGATTATAGAAAATAAAAATGCGTGATGACATCGAGTTTAACATAGCATTCTGTGAATTAATAGAGAAACATCCAGTCATTTATGATCATACTCGCCATGATTATTGTAATAGAAACGTGCCATGCCTGCGCCCGATCAGAGCCATGTCCTTGCCCGATCTATGTCCGTGCCCGACGCCAGATCAATGTGCTTTACGCCTTATATTTTAAATTTAGAAATAAAATATGTTGGGAAAATTCCACGCAGGTTTGAACCAAAGACCTTACGTCTGACGTACGACCTACCTAGGTCGTCTGGCCATATTTTATTTCATAATTTAATAAGATTACTTCAAAATAGCATTGTGAATGCAAAATAAACCCTAACAAAAATAAATAATAAATATATACGGACAAATCACACAGATTGAGCTAGCCCCAAAGTAAGTTCGAGACTTGTGTTATGGGATCCTAGCTCAACGATACTATATTTTTTATAACAAATACATAATGTAGATACACATCCAAGACCCAGGCCAATCTGAAAAAGATCATTGTCCATCTTGACCTGGCCGGGGATCGAACCCGGTCACTCCGTGTCGCAGGCTGGCGTGTTGACCGCTGCGCCACGGAGCTAGTCAAAAATAATAAATGGCTTCCTACATATTAGTTGATTTTCAAATTCATTGTAAATTGAGTTAAATCAAATACCTCACTTGTAAAAGTGGGGTTCTTGTATTAGGTGACGTAAGCCTTAATGCGTATAAAGGGAATGTGATATGGTGAAGATTTTTAAAGTTATTAAATCCTTATCAGCGACTGTTGTAAAATTTCAATGTTTTAGCGTCTGGTAATTTAGTTTTTTCTAATAGCCCAACCCCAACCATCTCTCCCAGGCTGGCCCCAAGCCACTTGTTTTTTTTAGCAAATCTTTTTAAGTACCCTTTGTGTGCATGTATTTTAATTATTGTGTTTGATTGTACCAGGGACTCAAAAACCCCAATAAAAACAGTGATCGGAATGCGTAGTGCAATTTAGGGTAAATTACCTTAAACGTTATATTTTTATGGATATACATACATACATACATAGTATCACGCCTTTATCCCTTGCGGGATAGACAGAGCCTAGGTCTATAAGACCTGAACGCCACGTTTAGCATGTTGGTTGGGCATTAGGAGGAAAACGGAATCAAAATAGTGATGGGTTGCTAACCGCATCGCCTATTAACTTGATTCCTCAAATTTTACCCATTTCCTTAATCGGCTTTTACGATCTGCGCGGGGAGTAAAGCAGCTGGTACATTCTAGGTGTTTTCTTTTCTCCCAGACCAGCATGGAAGATCTTTATGGATATGTCTGTGGGAACGGGATTTAAAAAAATGTTATTTTCCAACATTTTTCTTCTTAAGTTTTTACATCATTACTATACACATAGCTTTATACATTGTTATATATTAGCTGTGTATTAAAGAAAAATATATACACAACTATCTGTTGCCCGCGACTTCGTCCGCGGCAATTTCTATTATTATGATTAGTTAGTTTAGATGAATATTTTTTCCCCGATTTCGAAACATTTTTTATTGATGCTTCGCTCCTATTGGTCGCAGCGTGATCTTTTATAGCCTAAAACTTTCCTCAATAAATGGACTATCCAACACAAAAAGAATTTTCCAATTTGAACCAGTAGTTCCTGAGTTTAGCGCGTTCAAACAAACAAAGAAACAAACAAACAAACTCTTCAGCTTTATAATATTAGTATAGATATGAAACATTTATAGCCAAAATAGTCGTAAATAGAATAGAGATTAGTACGTAAATCAAGCAGAAGAATCGTCAAAATAAACTTGTCACCACAAAATCACCAAGTGCGCACTTACAAGGAACGTAAGTGATACGAAATCCTAGTTGCATCATCATCATCATCATCAGGTCCTTTTTGTCTCCACTACAGGAGCACGACCCTCTCTGTACTACTAGGGCCATACTTGGTCAGAGCAGCCAGAGGACTTGGCCTACACTCTCCACGCTGCCTGGCCAGACGGGTTGCATAGGGCAATAGAAAAGAATTAGACATTTTTTATGAATGAATCCCTACCAAGTGCGGGATTTAAACGCATATCTATATTAAGACTAGATGTTGCCCGCGACTTCGTCCGCGGCAATTTCTGTTATTGTTGAGATTTAAACTATCCTATCTCTCAAGTTGGATTGAACTGCACATGGTGTGCGAATTTTATTATAATCGGTTAAGTGGTTTAGGAGTCCATTGAGGACAAACATTGTGACACGAGATTTATATATATTAAGATAACGCCACCAAATACCGCAAAATTGCCTACCTATTTCGACCACTAATTATAAATACATTAAATCTGTTACATAATTATTCCTGTGCCACTTATTTGAGTGTCTTAAACCTGTTTTGCTCTTACCACTTATAAAAGTGTAACAGATATAATGTTTCTGTAACAACCTGTTAGAAAACTGTTTTTACATTTTCGTGCATTTTCTATGTACGTATATACACAGTGCGTACCCATATAGGCTTTTTTCAGGCAAGGGTGCGTGAGCTGTCGCATGGTAGTACGTACAGTCAGCAACAGAAATACCTTGCCAGGCCACAGGGCCTGTTTAAGAGAAAATTCAAGATATAGATACAGATCTGTATCTTGAATTTTCTCTGAAACTATAAATAATATTAACATAAAAAAATATATACACAAAGATTTTAATGAACCTTTCTTAATTTAAATTTTTACGTTTATATTTTTTATAGTTTAAGAGAAAATTCAAGATATAGATACAGGGCCTGGCAATGTATTTCTGTTGCTGACTGTACTATTACTTATTCTGTGACCTTAGTTGTTAACACTTATGAAGTGGTGTTTTTGAAAACAGATTGAATGTGTTGAATTTTCTTTCTGTTTTACTTTAAAAAGACAGAAATAAAACACAGTGTTCTTAACATTGTAATTGGATACCGCTAAAGTCCCTGGATTGTAACATATATGTATGTGAAGCGATGAATAAATGAATTATCTACGATTGAGTGCCTTTTTAACCGACTTCAAAAATAAGTAGAAAATAAACAATTCAGTTGTATGCTTTTTAGGGTTCCGAAGTAGGAACCCTTATAGTTTCGCCATTCAAATTCAAATTCAAATTCAAGACGTTTATTCAATATAGGTTTCTTTGAACACTTATTAATTGTCATATTTCACTTCTCAACAATTGTTGACGTCAAAAATTTACTTATGGCTAAGTTTAATGCCGCTTCCAAAGCGGAGTGCAGAAGAAGCGGCAACAAACTGCACAGCGCATTTTCGCCAAGGACGACAACTCACAATTTTTTAAAACCTTAGAAATTAGGTATGTGGACTGAGTATACATTGGTTTATTTAAATGTCATGTTCGAATTGAATTTAAAAAATAATGTCATATTATTGAAATTAATAACACCGAAATAAAAAAAAAAAATTCAAATTAAGTATCAACTAAAATTAAAATAAAAAAAAGTAATCTTTAAAAATATCACGTACAGAATGTACCACACATTATAGTCATATAAATACAGAATTACGAGGCGTCCGCGCCAAGCTCAAGCCAAACATTCTTATCATTAATAAAATCTTCGGTCCTATAATATGCCTTTTTGTGCCATGTCCGCCCGTCTGTCCGTCCGCGGATTTACTCAGAGACTATAAGTACTAGAAAGCTGTAATTTGGTATGGATATGTGTATAATTATCATGGCAATAAAACAGTAAAATAAAATCTAGATTTTTTTTTTTTTACGTTAGCTCCTATACAAAAAGATTTTTTTTTCTCAACTAACCCATCGTGTGGAGTTTTGTCGAATAGGTCTTTTAAAAGTATTGTAAGCTTGTCAACATCATTTTTTGATTTACTTATCCGTTTCTGAAATATTTGGTTTTAGAGTCCAAATTTTTGTTAGAGTCCAGTGTCCCCCCCCTCTATCTACAAATGGTTGTATATAAACACGTAAAAAAATCACAACAGTGGTATATATAACGAAGTTTAAAGGAAAACTATCAGAGCAAAGTAGAGTTTACAAATAAAATGACTAGCTCCGTGGCGCAACGGTCAACACGCCAGCCTGCGACACGGAGTGACCGGGTTCGATCCCCGGCCAGGTCAAGATGGAAAATGATCTTTTTCAGATTGGCCTGGGTCTTGGATGTGTATCTATATATGTATTTGTTATAAAATATAGTATCGTTGAGTTAGTATCCCATAGCACAAGTCTCGAACTTACTTTGGGGCTAGCTCAATCTGTGTGATTTGTCCGTATATATTTATTTATTTATATATTTAATAGTAATAGTCCACCAATTTATAAATGTACTTGGAAAAGTAACATTTCATAAAAATTTAATTAAAAATTAGTTAAAACAGTTGTTAGTTACGTAAAACAACTACTGAATATACATTTACAAACCACGTTAAGTTAAGAAAATATAAAATCATGGCAGCTTTAATAATAATACCTCAATTGATAGCCATGTGTTAACGTTCGAACGCGCGCGGCGCTTGGACTAGGACGCTTGGTGCCTGCCTACTGCGGAGTAATATACCTACAAAATCTTGTTACCAGCACTTTCCTCTACTCAAGGTAGAACACAATCAAATAGATATTTAATTTCCCTTGTGAAGTAGGATTTTATAACTCTTCCTAATGATGGTAACCCAACGGTACAATTTATTAGCTAAAAAAATTACAAACATTTGATTGATGTACAACTTAGAAACCTATAATTATAAATTAAACCTAAATTAAAGCGAAAATAAAAATATTAAATTAAAATAAAATAAATCTAAATTAAAGTCAATCAAAAATGCCACCCCGAATCGTTCCAGGCACAAAAGTACCCATCATGCTAGCTGCATTGCCTTTCTGAATGGCAATGGACAACCTTTGAACCAGGTACCATCCGGAGCGGCAGTCATAACCTCTTTCCCTCAAGCGACGCCCTATCTCACCAATGAAATCCTTGGCTTTAAGACACCAAGGCCCTGCTGTTTCGACGGCGACTGGAACGAACTGGTACTGCGCAGACAAAATAGAGTATTTAGTAAATTTATTTCCAGCCGCCGTTATTTTTCTTGTTTTTTTACTCTTCCTTCAGTTACCACCACCGTGTTGTTAAACCATGATGCGTGAACTCAAAGCTGGCATTCGCAACTACGGAACCCTACATTGCGCCTGTCTAGACACGCACTTGGCCGGTTTTTTTTCATTTGTTACCTTATAAGTCCAGTCATCATCATCATCATTTCGTGTACATGACACGGTCGATCGACCATGCACGACTTGGTGTCAGAGTTCTTCGGAACCGCCTGTCGGCCTCTGACGTGGTTCCTTTAACGACTACCAGATGACAGCCGGGACCAACGGCTTAACGTGCCTTCCGAAGCACGGAATCATCTTTATTATCAGACAATCAGATGATTCAAACCTTCAATGTCCTAACCAAACTAGAAACAACTTAACAAAGTATGATTCCCGTGGAGATCGAACCCACGACCCCCGGGTCTACGGGCAAACGCCTTAACGCCTAAGCAGTTAAATAAGTCAGTCATTAATAAAACTATTTGAAATATTCTTTTTTTTATTTGTAAGGATATGCAGTCAAATTGGTTCTTTTTAAATCTTATCAAAATTGGTTTAGAAATTTTTTTGAAGTTGTTTTTTTTTATATGAAATATTATTTACACTCTTTACAAACGACTAGCTTTCGTTAATGTCGATCCCTCGGGAACAGTACATTTTCTGGTTATATAAAATAAGTTAAATACCTAAACTACTATGACAACTTGGATAAATAAAATAAATAAATAAATATATATAGACAAATCACACAGATTGAGCTAGCCCCAAAGTATGTTCGAGACTTGTGTTATGGGATACTAACTCAACGATACTATATTTTTTAACAAATACATATATAGATACACATCCAAGACCCAGGCCAATCTGAAAAAGATCATTTTCTATCTTGACCTGGCCGGGGATCGAACCCGGTCACTCCGTGTCGCAGGCTGGCGTGTTGACCGCTGCGCCACGTAGCTAGTCAATAAGGATATAGGATTTGTTTCCCACACCTACCTAATCTTAGAAGGAAATCGCCTCTTCTCAAGGAAAAGAAATAGATTAAATAACGCCTAATTAAAAAAAGGTAAATACAGTAGTAATTTACCTATACCAATCCACTATCAGGTTTGTTGAGTTCATATTTGAACAAATATAAAAACATCGCGAAAAACGCTGGATGAGATAATTACTACTGATATAATGTCCCGTGCACACTGTGCTAGTAACGATACGAGTTATTATTATTTTGTTTTCTAAAGATAATATTAAATAATCGAAAATTTATGACATTAATCATATCTAATATATTAAAATATAAATAATCCTAACTAATATTATAAATGCGAAAGTGAGTTTGTTTGTTTCTTACGCTTTCACGTCCTATCTACTGAACCGATCGTCATAAAATTTTGCCTACACATCATCTGGGGTACGGAAAAGGACATTTTGGAGGTACATTTTGTCCAGGGCAAAAGTACCGATCCCGAGGGATCGTTATTGACGCGGGCGGAGCTGCGGCCGAAAGCTAGTTAATAATATTTTAGATTTCTATGTGACTTTTTATTAACATAAGTACCTTAATTTTTTTTATTATACAGGCCCGCAAACGAGTCACCTGATGGTAGTATCACGTCTTTATCACTTACGGGGTAGACTAAGGCCATAAGACCACAGGCCACGTTTAGCATGTTGATGGGCTTAAAGATGGCGAACGGAATCAAAATAGTGATGAGTTGCTAGCCGCACCGCCTATTTTGCGCCCACGCCGGTTTCTACGGCCTGCGCGGGAAGAGAAGCAGTTGGTACATTCTACGTTTTTTCTTTTCTACCAGATCAGCATGGAGTAAGCTTTTTAAAAACAAACTTTTATGTACATTATTTTATGTTTCGAGTTATTTTTAGCGATCTCTTTAGTTTGATGTCGGAGTGCATCAAAAATAGCCAGTTCGCCATCTTGGGTGTTCCGCTATGTTGGATTTAGAATGACATCATATAGCTAGCCATGTATTTATTTATTTATTAGGAAAAGGCACAGCAACAACAAACAAAGTTAATATATACAATACATTGCGTTAAAACATTAAGTATATAAAGTTGTTCTTATATATATATATATATATATATATATATATAGATATCTCCACTCGACATTTGTTGATCGACCGTCTCGTGGCATCAGTTAATTGTTGATCAGTTGGCAATTGTTGATCAGGACAGCATTTATTGATCTAATGCTGGATTTTGCGTACATTGTGAGCAATCCGATCTCAGATTAGATCAATAATTGCCAGCCCTCTGGTGGCAGAAAATTGAACTTTTTTATACAATTCCACTCCGTCAATTATTGATCAGATTCAAATGGGCCAATGAGAGGCTTCCTGCTCTACGATTGGCTGAGTCCATTGTGCGCTGTTGCCACTTCGCTCTAGATCGCATCACAACTGTTAGCTAAACAGCTGTGATGGAACGACCTGTCATCTATTCTGTAGTTACCTATTTATTAGGATTATAGAATGCAAGCAGTGCCCGCGACTCCGTTCGCGTACATTATTAATTAATTATGTTATGTTTGTAGGCAATAAGTTATGAGCTACGGGGCGAGGGCGCAGCCCGAACCGATGATCGGAGTGTCGAGGGCAAAGCCGACGCCCCCCCCCCCCTTCCACTCCCCCAAGTGTGCTGCAGTGAGGCCGCAGGCCGAACTGCCAAAGACTTGGGCCGCGAGCCCGCAGGCCGAGCTCAGAGCAAAGCCCGAGCCGTTGAGGATTCAGCACGACCCCCCCCCCCCCCCCTTCCCCCACCCCCCAAGTGTGCTGCAGTGAGGCCGCAGGCCGAACTGCCAAAGACTTGGGCCGCGAGCCCGAAGGCCGAGCTCAGAGCGGAGCCCGAGCTGCTGAGGATTCAGCACGACCCCCCCCCCCCCCCTCCCCCAAGTGTGATGCATTGAGGCCGCAGGCCGAACTGCCTAAAACTTGGGCCGCTAGCCCGCAGGCCGAGCTCAGAGCGGAGCCCGAGCCTCTGAGGATTCAGCACGACCCCCCCCCTCCCCCCACTCCCCCAAGTAAAATGCTTTGAGGCCGCAGGCCGAACTACCAAAGACGTGGGCCGCGACCGAGTTCCAAGGCGAGGGCACAGCCTGAGCCGTTGAGGATACAGAACTACCCCCCTCCCCCGCTCCCTCCCCCCCGGATAGTGCTGCATTTAGGCCGCCGGCCGAACTGTCGAACACTGGGGCCGCGAAGCCGCAGACTGAGCTCCAAGGCGAGGGCATAGCCTGAACCGATGAGGATTCAGAACGAACCCCCTCCCCCGCTCCTCCGCCCCCCCCCATGGTGCTGCATTTAGCTGCATTTAGCCGTTGAGGATTCAGCACGACCCCCCCCCCTCTCCCCACCCCCCAAGTGTGCTGCAGTGAGGCCGCAGGTCGAACTGCCAAAGACTTGGGCTGCGTGGCCGCAGACCGAGTTACAAGGCGAGGGCATAGCCTGAGCCGTTGAGGATTCAGCACGACCCCCCCCCCTCTCCCCACCCCCCAAGTGTGCTGCAGTGAGGCCGCAGGTCGAACTGCCAAAGACTTGGGCCGCGACCCCGCAGGCCGAGCTCAGAGCGGAGCCCGAGCCGCTGAGGGTTCAGCACGACCCCCCTCCCCCCACTCCCCCAAGTGTGATGCATTGAGGCCGCAGGCCGAACTGCCAAAGGCTTGGGCCGCGTGGCCGCAGACCGAGTTCCAAGGCAAGGGCATAACCTGAGCCGTTGAGGATTCAGAACGACCCCCCCCCCCCCCCCCCCCCGGTTGGTGCTGCATTTAGGCCGCAGGTCGAACTGCCGAACACGTAGGCCGCAGACCGAGCTCCAAGGTGAGGGGACAGCCTGGGCCATTGAGGATTCAGAAATCCCCCCCACCCCCCACTTCCCCAAGTGTGCTGTAGTGAGGCCGCAGGTCGAACTGCCGAACACTTGGGCTGCGAGGCCGCAGACCGTGTTCTAAGGCGAGAGCATAGCGTGAGCCGTTGAGGATTCAGCACGATCGCCCCCTCCACTCCCTCCCCCAAGTATGCTGCAGTGAGGCCGCAGGCCGAACTGCCAAACATTTGGGCCGCGAGGCCGCAGGCCGATCTCCAAGGCGAGGGCATAGCCTGAGCCTTTAAGGATTCAGCACAACCGCCAATGATTATGGCAGGTGTCCGGCCCTTTGCAATAACCCAACACAAGTCCAACCACATTTCAATAACATAACCCAGTAATTTCTCTTTAAAATGCAATAGTTTCTCCTCCGGCCAAGACCTGTTTAAGAACATATTATATATTACTATTTCCAGGAACGGTTTCTGGCTGGAGACACACATTACATCAACTTCTCCAAAGGGCCTCTAAGTGTTGGATCTATATTCCCACGCAAGCTCATTCAGCTCATTCTCAAAGGACCGGGGCATGTCCCATGACTTAAAAAGAGATACAAATAATAATAATAAAATTCATACAGAAATAGACATTTCCTTTTTATTTTCATTTGCACTTGGCCTTGGTCATGGGTAAAAATTGGGAAAGAAAAACATAAAAAAGAGCTCGAAATAATAATAATAAAGTTTACAGAGGACATACAATGACTTGGAAAGTTTAGTAAATAAAGTATAGCATATACGAGAAATTCTTGTATATAACAATCTAGTGTCACGATGTATGTTCGGGATAAAATCTAAAACTACAATTTTTTTAGATTTTGAACAAACTTTATAATTATCTGTAATTTGGTCCAAATTAAAAGATAAGATTGTTTTAAAGAGTGTTTATTTTATAGCGAAACAAGGTTCGTCGGGACAGCTAGTAATAATAGTAAATCTGTAAGGCTTGGTCATGGCGTAAGTTACTTGGTTTTCAGAGTTATTGTGTTTATAAGCTTTATACATGATACTGAAACTAAATTGACGATTTTTAGTATCACGTCTTTTGCCCTTGCAGGGTAGACAGAGCCTAAGTTTTAAGACCTGAAGGTCACGTTTAGCATGTTGGTGGGCATTAGGTGGAAAACGGAATCAAATTAGTTGTCAAATGAGTGATGGGTTGCTAGCCGCATCGGCTATTAACATGATTCTGCAGATTTTATCCCAATCCCTTGATCGGCTTACGATCTGCGACAGTGTATGTATGACATGTAGAAAAATATGCAACATATGAATTCTCTTCGCTTTAAACTCAACACTTCCTAAGTAAGAGGCCGGTAAAGGTGGATCAACAATTAATGCGGATTTCAGCCTGATCAACAATGGAGGTAAGAAGTGTCATCCTCAACTGCCTATCCGGTAGTGGAAGTAATGGCATTGGGTACGCGCACCCGGCCGCCCGAGCTGCGTCTTGCTTTACCAGTGTAAGTAGTATCCCAAAACCTTTATTCCCTCCCTTATCCAACAAATTCCTATCCTTCTCCAGCTTAAAATTGCTTTCGATGGGCAGCAGCGTCAGACGCACAAGAAGCCAAAGAAACTGCGCTCGCTATCTCGCCTGCCAAGCATGGTGAGTATGGCAATACCCTCCCATGGAACGAATAAGTATCCTTGGGAGAGGTCTTGCAATGCACTATTTGCTGTTGTATTGATGAATGATGATGATGAACAATGGCCGAAAGGAGGACAACACAGGAAAGGCTACTTCTGAATTTAGTATTTTTTTTTATAGTGGCAAAATAAATACATCATCTGTGAAAATTTCAACTGTAACTATCACGGTTCATGAGATACAAGATAAAGTATTATGAATAATACGCTTATTATTGCACGTTGCACAGGTGAACAAAGTTGCAGCAATATCGGTTCTGTGAAAGCTGACTTCCTAGTGACAGAAACATCAAATACTTTGTCATTTGTTATAATATCTGTATGACTATAGGAAAAAACCGGCCAAGTGCGAGTCGGACTCGCGCACTAAGGTTTCCGTACCATTATCTATAAAAATGGCAAAAAAGTATCTCTGTTGTATGGGAGACCCCCTTAAATATAAATTTTATATCAATTAAATTATTCATTTTTGAAATTAATATATAATTAAATATTCTGGGAATATTTCAAGCGTCTACATATCGAGCAATAATGAGCAAAAAAAAACACGTTTGTTGTATAGGAGCCCCTTTAAATATTTATTTTTTTCTGAATTTTTTTTGTTATAGTGGCAACAGAAATACATCATTTGTTAAAATTTCAACTGGCTAACTATCACGATTCATGAGAAACAGTCTGGTAACAGACGGACGGACGGACAGCGGAGCCATATTAATAGTGTCCCGTTTTTACCCTTTAATAACGGAACCCTAAAAAGGGTACATATCCAATTACATAATATTTGGACCGACTGTTCATATCTGTCATTCGAAAAAATCATCAGAGAAATGTGATGACGCGTTGATGTATTTTCTATGAACTTGCGTCTGCGACAGGTACCTGACTGTAAATCGAAATGTTTATCTACCAAGTTTCATTTAATGAACTTATTTATTTACTAGCTGTTGCCCGCGACTACGTCCGCGGCAATTTCTGTTATTATGATTAATTATGTTTTTTCTTTGTATAGGCGAACAATTTCCCCCCGTTTTCAAAACATTTTTTATTGATGCTTCGCTCCTACTAGTCGCAGCGTGATGTTTTATAGCCTAAAGCCTTCCTCAATAAATGGACTATCCAGCACAAAAAGAATTTTCCAATTTGAACCAGTAGTTCCTGAGATTAGCGCGTTCAAACAAACAAACTCTTCAGCTTTATAATATTAGTATAGATGTTTCGCATTTAACTCTGTCTGTCATTTTTTACGCTTCAACCATTGAACTGATTTGGATGAAATTTGGTATGGAGGTGTGTGGCCCGGGGAAGGACATAGGGTATGTTTGATTCCGGGAAATTCTACTGTTCCCGAGGGATCGTCACTAACGCGGGCGGAGCCGCGAAGACAGTTACTTTCGCATTTATAATATTAGTATGGATAGTATGTGTAGGTATATTGCTGTAGTATACTGATGATGAATTGACTTTGTATTTAAATTTTCTTATGTCACTTATTATTTAATCTCTTACTATTTAAGTGCTATTTTAAGGCTCTTAAAGCCCCTTAAAGGGTGACTCAGGTCATAAATATGAACAACTTTTTCTATGTGACCAATGCTGGAAACTCAAAAAAAAAATCATTTCCATATTAAAGAGTCCCGCCGCCCGGCCAGTTTGTATGGGAATGTCGATTTTTTTTTGAGTTCCCAGCATTGTTCCCATAGGTAAAGTTGTTCATTTTGACGACTGAGTCACCCTTTTAAGGGTCCAAAGCGATAAAAAAATTTACCGTGTATATTTGCCGGCAATCTAATGCCTTGAGTTCATTCAAATGACGATAACTCTTTTTTTAATGAACCGATTTTGATAAAATAAACTTTAGATGTTTTGCTGAGTTAAAACAAAGCAATTGGTGAAAGTTTGAGGTAAATCGTTTCAGTATTTTCGGAGATAATCGTGATCATACACAGACAGACAGACAAGAAATTCGAAAAAAATTTTTTTGCTTTCTATTATTCTTTTTAAGTGTCCCTCTATCCATTTTAGTTAAAAATTGTAAATGTACAGACAAAATATTTTTACTGTTTTATATGTATATATATTATATGTATAGAAGAGTTATGGATAAACATACATACATACATGTATACAAAAAATCTAAAATTCATCAATTTAGTTTCATGTCATAGAGCTTATAAACACGATATCTCGAAAAACAAAGTAACTTAGTCCATGACCGACCCTTACAGATTTATTATTAGTAGTTATATAATAGCTATAGGATTATAGGTAGGTACTTTAATCTTACCAGCTAATCAATACTACCATAAAGGTGTTAAAGTGTCATCATTAGTTCGTAATTGTAGTAAATATGTGTTTAACTTCGTTAATTAATTGTTATGACCTGTCTTAGGTAGCTTGTAATTGTTCTTTATTAAATGATTGATTACTCGTGTTATCTGTTATTCATCGTTCATACCATAGGTAGGAAGGTAGAATTAATACACAGTCCTCATAGAAAAAAAACACTTGCATACATTGTAAATAGTAGTAAATCAATACATACAATATGTAAAGAAAACCCTGTCCGAGCCTTGAAGGGGTTCTCGATCCTAATGCAGCCCGTTGATATGAACAACTTTTCAACTATGGGACCAATGAATGCCGTGACAGTCGTTGGCGAGTTCATACTTTACTCCTAATTAAACAAAGCATCGTT
Source organism: Elegia similella (assembly GCA_947532085.1). Classification (NCBI taxonomy): domain Eukaryota; kingdom Metazoa; phylum Arthropoda; class Insecta; order Lepidoptera; family Pyralidae; genus Elegia; species Elegia similella. The sequence continues at coordinate 5,040,865 of OX383939.1, forward strand.
AGAAAGAGAATTCACATGTAGCAAAATTTTAAACTCGACACTTGCTAAGTAAGAGGCCGGTAAAGGAGGATCAATATTTAATGCGGATTTCAGCCTGATCAACAATGGAGGTAAGAGTTGTCGTTCTCAACTGCCTATCCAGTAGTCGAAGTGATGGCATCGGGAACGCGCACCCAGCCGCCCGAGCTGCATCTTGCTTTATCAGTGTTAGTAGTATCCCAATTCCTTTATTCCCTTCCTAATCCAACAAATTCCTATCCTTCTCCAGCTTAAAATTACTTCCGATGGGCAGCAGCGTCGGACGCACAAGAAGCCAAAGAAATTGCGCTCGCCATCTCGCCTGCCAATCATGGTGAGTATGGTAATATCATTCCATGGAACGAATAAGTATCCTTTGAAGAGGCCTTTGTCCAGCAATGCACTATTTGCTGCTGTATTGATGAATGATATAAATATAAATAAATAAATAAATATATACGGACAAATCACACAGATTGAGCTAGCCCCAAAGTAAGTTCGAGACTTGTGTTATGGGATACTAACTCAACGATACTATATTTTATAACAAATACATATATAGATAAACATCCAAGACCCAGGCCAATCTGAAAAAGTTCATTTTCCATCTTGACCTGGCCGGGGATCGAACCCGGTCACTCCGTGTCGCGGGCTGGCGTGTTGACCGCTGCGCCACGGAGCTATTCAAATGATGATGATGAACAATGGCCAAAATGAGGACAATACAGGAAAGGCTACTTCTGATTATAATATTTTTTTTTTTATTATAGCGGCAACAGAAATACATCATCTGTGAAAATTTCAACTATCTAACTATCACGGTTCATCAGATACAGCCTGTTGACAAACGTACGGATGGACGGACAGACAGACGGACGGATAGCGGAGCCATATTAATCGTTCGATACACTTTGATTTTGCAAAGAAAATATTTTTGTAACTATTTTTCTTTAGCCGTGTCAAGAAAGAGATCAAATCTTTTGCAATTTTAAAAGCAGCAAAATGATTGGGAAAGATTAGATCCCAAAAATTTCAGGCAAGACTTAATGCTGACCGAGAACATCAGGCTGCATCTCGCTCAGCAGAATCCTCTTCGACTTGCGAAGCACATCTGAGCGCTGATCGTGAGCGTCATACGTCATCTCGCGATTCAAAAATTAACATACATCGAGAATCACGCCTGAGTTCTCAACGTATTAACACGTCTACGTCTAGGTATCTAGAGACCAGTGAGGAACGTGATGTGCGATTGACTTCTTGCCGTAGGTATATGCACAACCACGTCTAGGTCTCAGTTGCGATCCACGTTCCTCACTTGTTTTAGAGTGCACTACAGAGTACTGATCATGAACGTCAGTCGACGCGAACGAAGTCGCAGGCATCAGCTAGCAATCAAATATAACACGCCTACAAAATATACTATATACCAATTTATTTTAGATGGATTGTTCGCAAAGATCGCCTTTTATCACAATAGATAATAGATAGTTCTATATATATTATCTATGAATGGATTGTTAGCAAAGATCGCCTTTTATGACAGCATACGGCGTGATTCCCGTTGTATGTAAATTTCTGAATCGCGAGATGACGTATGACGCTCACAATCAGCACTCAGGTGAGCTTCGCGAGTAGCATAGGATTCCGCTAAGCGAGATGCAGCCTGATGTTCTCAACCAGCATCAAGCCTTGCCTGACATTCTTGGGATCTCATCATCATCATCATATCAGCCGCAAGAAGTCCATTGCTGGACATAGGCCTCTCCCAATGATTTCCAAAATGACCGGTTGGAAGCGGCCTGCATCCAGCGTTTCCCTGCGTCCTAGTTCAGGTCGTCCGACCACCTGGCAGGTGGGTGTTCGACGCTTCGCTTGCCGGTACGTGGTCGCCATTCGAGAACCTTTTTGCTCCATTGGCCATCGGTACTACGTGCTATGTGCCCCGCCCACTGCCACTTCAAGGAGCTAATCCGCTGAGCTATGTCGGTAACTTTCGTTCTTCTACGGATCTCCTCATTTCTGATTTTGTCTCGCAGAGAAACAACGAGCATAGCCCTCTCCATTGCTCTTTGAGCGACCTTCTCTTAAGTGATCTTGGGATCTAATGATTCCCAATCTTTTTGCTGCTTTCAAAATTGTAAAATATTTGATCTCTTTCTTGACTTGGCTAAAGAGAAATAGTTACAAAAATATTTTCTTTGCAAAATCGAAGTGTATTGAACGATTAATATGGCTCCGCTTTTCGTCCGTCTGCCCGTCCGTGTATCACCGGGCTGTATCTCATGAACCGTGATAGTAAGACAGTTGAAATTTTCACAGATGATGTATTTTTGTTGCCGCTGTAACAAAAAAATACTAAAATTAGAAGTAGCCTTTCCTGTGTTGTCCTCCTTTCGGCTATTGTTCATCATCATCATTCATCAATACAGCAGCAAATAGTCTATTGCTGGACGAAGGCCTCTCCCAAGGATACTTATTCGTTCAATGGGAGGATATTGGCATACTCACCATGCTTGGCAGACGAGATTGCGAGCACAGTTTCTTTGGCTTCTTGTGCGTCCGACGCTGCTACCCAACGGAAGTAATTTTAAGCTGGGGAAGGATATGAATTTATTGGATTAAGGAAGGATATAAAGGTATTGGGATACTACTAACACTGGTAAAGCAAGAAGCATTACTTCAACTACCGGATATACAGTTTAGGATGACACCCCTTGCCTCCTTTGTTGATCAGGCTGAAATCCGCATTAATTGTTGATCCACCTGTACCGGCCTCTTACTTAGGAAGTGTTCAGTTTAAAGCAAAGAGAATTCATATGTTGCAAATTTTGCTACATATGAATTCTATTCCTAACGATGCTATGTTTAATTTGGAGTAAAGTATATAACTCGCTAACGACTGTCTCGGCATTCATTGGTCCCATAGTTGTAAAATTTTTCATATCAATGGGCTGAATTAGGATTGAGAATCCCTTCAAGGATCGGACACTACTATTTATAAAGTACTAGCTTTCGCCCGCGGCTCCGCCCGCGTCAATGTCGATCCCTCGGGAATAGTGTTTTTTCCCGGAATGAAAGGTAGCCTATGTCCTTCTCCGTACTCCAGAGTACTTGTATGCAAAATTTCATGAAGATCGGTTCGGTAGTTACGGCGTGAAAGCGTAACAAACAAACAAACAAACAAACTCACTTTCGCATTTATAATATTAGTAGTAGTAATTATAGTATTAGTACAAGTGTTTTTTTTTTCTATGAGGATTGGGTATCAATACTACCTTCCTACCTATGGTACGAAGGATAAATGATAGATAACACAAGTAATCAATCATTTAATTTCTCCTCTGTAATTATTAAACCTCTGTGGTCCAGTGGTTAAGGCGTTTGCCTGTAGACCCGGGGGTCGTGGGTTCGATTCCCACGGGAAGCATACTTTGTTTAGTTGTTTCCAGTTTGGTTAGGACATTGCAGGCTTGAATCACCTGATTGTCTGATAATAAAGATGATTCTGTGCTTCGGAAGGCACGTTAAGCCGTTGGTCCCGGCTGCCATCTGGTAGTCGTTAAAGGAACCACGTCAGAGGCCGAAAGGCGGTTCCGAAGAACTCTGACACCAGGATGTTTATGGTCGATTGACCGTGACACCTACACGAGATGAATGAATGATTTAATTAAAGGGAAATCTAAAACAAGCTACCTAAGACAGGTCATAACAATTACTTAATTAACGAAGTAAAACACATATTTACTACAATTACGAAGTAATGACGTCACTTTAATACCTTTTTGTGGTAAGATTAAAGTACCTACCTATAATCCTATAACTATTATATCACTACTAATAAATAACTTGTCAGGGTCGGTCATGGAGTAAGTTACTTTGTTTTCAGAGATATCGTGTTTATAAGCTTTATACATGACACTGAAACTAAATTGACGATTTTTAGATTTTTTTTTGTATGCATCTATGTATGTTCCTCCATAACTCTATAACGAATTCAGTTCATTATATGAATATTGGTAGATAAATATTTTGACGTACAGTCAGGTACCTGTCGCAAACGCAAGTTTATAGAAAACTAGCTTGCGCCCGCGGCTCCGCCCGCATCAATGTCGATCCCTCGGGAATAGTACTTTTTCCCGGGATAAAAGGTAGCCTATGTCCTTCTCCGTACTTCAGAGAACTTGTATGCAATATTTTATGATGATCGGTTCAGTAGTTACGGCGTGAAAGCGTAACAAACAAACAAACAAACAAACTCACTTTCGCATTTATAATATTAGTAAGGTTTGATATGTACCCTTTTAAGGGTTCCGTACCCAATGAGTAAAAACAGGATCCTATTAGTATGGCTCTGCTGCCCGTCTGTCTGTCTGTCGTCCGTCCTTCTGTTACCAGACTGTATCATATGAACCGTGACAGTTTGCCAGTGTGAAATTTTTACAGACGATGTATATCTGTTGCCGCTATAACAAAAAAAACCGATCAAGTGCGAGTCGGACTCGCGCACGTTATCTATAATAAGCATTATTGCATAGCAAAATTTAATTATTTAATATATTTATATTATATGTTGTAAATAAATATTTACACTTTTCGCAATTTTTTCTTTACTTGTGCTTTACGACGTTGCTTTGCACCAAATTTCAAGATTCTGAGTTCACGGGAAGTATCCTATTGATTTTGATTCCCTTGCGAATGTTGAAAATTTGCGGCATTAAAATTTAATAATATTATGATAACATGATGTTACAAAAAATGAAGACCTTTCGCATTTTTTTCTTTATCTGTGCCTTATGATGTTGCTTCATACCAAATTCCAAGATTCTGAGTTCACGGGAAGTACCCTGTAGGTTTTGATTCCCTTTGGAGTTCGAAAAACATGAAAAATTGCGGCATAAACGGCTGTACCTTTTGATTGCGTTGGCTTAGAAGTTTGATTTTTTTACAGCTTCAAGGGACAGTAGACTTGAATATTTGATATGAATTTTAGCTTGATACCTCAACGTGTTCGTGAGAAAAAGGGTCTTGACAGAGCGACAGACAGACGGACAACCGAGTGATCCTATAAGGGTACCTTTTAACCTTTTGAGGTACGGAACCCTTAAAAATACTAAAATCAGAATAAAATAAATATTTAAGGTGGCTCCCATACAACAAACGTGATTTTTTTTGCTCAGTTTTGCTTGATAATGATATATAATTACTTCAAAAATAAATAATTAAATTAATATAAACTTAATATTTAAGGGGGGCTCCCAAACAACAGACATTTTTTTACCGTTTTTATAGATAATGGTACGGAACCCTTAGTGCGCGAGTCCGACTCGCACTTGGCCGGTTTCTTTCTATAGTCATACAGTTATTATAACAAACGACAATGTATTTGATGTTTCTATACTATCACTAGGTAGACAGCTTTCACAGAACCGATATTGCTGCAACTTTGTTCACGTGTGCAATGTGTTATAATAAACGTATTATTCATATAGTCTTTGCCTCACTCACCTCACCGGGGGGTGGGGGGGGGTGAATATTGCCCAGTTTCCCCTACATAATCTTTTTTAATTGTAATAGAGAACTCATACACCTGTTTGTATACTTCCAAGTCTAGAAAGTACTGCTGTAGCGTTATTAAATAAATAAATAGAAATGAGAAAAATTCCATACAATCTTTCCCCCTGTTTTACCCTTTCAGGGGGAAGTATGTATGGAAATTTTCTGAATGAAGACAGATGAAGTGTCTATGAAGACAGACAGACAGACAATATGACAGAGTTACTTTCGCATTTATAATATTAGTATGGATATGGATACTGGTAGTATGGAATATAAAAGTAAAATAAGTTCTTACATACTTATGTCGTCCGTCTCCTAAACAAAAATACGTAATCATAAGACCTTAAAAACACATCATCCAACGAAATACACCGACTGCACGCGCACACTTTCTATCTCACTTTAACATACTTCCATTTCGTTTTTTGCGACGTTGCCGCTCTGCCGCCGCGTTGCTCGAAAGCAATAATTCGCAGCAAATATTGATCAAACGCGGTATATATTCGATCAACAAAAGTATCCTCAGTGCATGAAAAAAGGCGGTTAATAGATCAATAATTATCGTAATAATTTATGACGAGTATAAGACTTTACGGCACAATTAAGCAAAGTGTCGTAACTAGGAGAATTCATATATAGCAGAAAGAGCACGATAGACCCAAAACTTTCAGAGTTAGAGGCGGGTAAAGGTTGATCAACAATTATATCGGATTTCGGCCTGATCAACAACGGCCGAAAGGAGGACAATATATATATATATATATATATATATATATATATATATATATATATATATATATATATATATATATATATATATATATATATATATATATATATATTATAAGATTAAAAGTGCACACAGCATGTATTGTCATCCATACTAAACGAGTATACAAAATTTCAGCTCAATCGGTGGAAGATATTTGCGTCAAAGTCGAGTTGCAAGATTCCATCCGAACAAAGTTAATTAATAATTAATAGCAAGTCAAATAAGGGCTTGTAAAATTGATGACCTTATTTATCAATTAAGTAAGGAACCACAAGCTGACACGGAAAAACACATTTATCAAGACAATTCCCAACTAGTCAGACTCTAACGGTCTAGTCAATCATAACTCGTACGTCATACGCCAATGACACATTTCGCTCGCCTTGTGTGAACTATACGTTAGAGATTTGCTTCAAAGCGGCAGTGCTGGCCGCTCCGGCCGTGAGATCAACCGGCTTCATAGTTCGTATTTATCACTGTATCCGTGTTATTAAAAAGTGTCAGAAATGTTGTTATTGGTATTTATCAGCTGTTTTAGTGTAGTGTGGTGTTACGAGGTACCGCCAGCGAAGTTAGAAGCAATATGGCCTAAAGGACTGCGGGTTTCAGTACCAGGTAAATATGGTTTGTTTTTTTTTATGATTAGGTAGTACCCGCTGTTTGGAGTTTGTCTGAGGATGCTTTCCGGGGCTCAAGCCTATCCAGTCTTGTTGTTACATTGCGCTAGTGACGCCAATATTTAATTTTGCCTTCAAACTATACTTTAGAACTATAAGCTTTTATATAAAAAACCGACTTAAATAAAACTACTGAACCGATTGTGATGAAATTTAAATAGGACTATTATTTACATTGTACCCTTATACATACCCTTTTAAACAAAAAAATATTTTTTATATCAATTCATAAATGACGAAGTTCTGAGGTAACAAACATTAAAACAAAAAACAAAAAAGTACAACCGAATTGATAACCTGCTCCGTTTTTTTGAAGTTGGTTAAAAATGTGGTGCGTTTTCAATATTCTTATTTTTAAACCAACTTCAAAAAAGAAGGTTCTCAATTCGTATTTTAAATTTCTATCTAAATTCTCTCATATTTAGGATTTGGCCTACACTCTCCTCGCTGGCCAGACGGGTTGGAGAGGTCTCATTGATGTTTATGAGCTTTGTTAAGCACAATGTAAGGGTAAACATCCTTCAAATCATTAAATCAGCCGGGCTGATTTGACGGGCTGATTCAGCCCGTCAAATTTAAAGACTTTTCCTATGGGTCCAATGCTGGGAACTTTTTTTTTTACCTTAAAGTTGATATAGGCATTTGTCTCCCATCTCTGATGTTAAGTGACGATGAAGACGAGAATGTTACATGGCTATCCAAGAGATACTTATTTATTCTACTTCTGAATGTCCCGGGACTGTACTTGTCTGGGAATATAGACGCAGGCAGTTCATTCCACACCTTAGCTACTCGAACCAAAATGGAACTGTCAAAGCGTTTAGTTCGACTCTTTGGTCTTTTAACGACATAAGGGTGAAATTTCTGTTTGCGCGAGGAATGGTAACTTTTTATATTATTGTAGTAGGTATACAAGGATATCAATGAAATTATTTTCCCGATATGTCTTCTATTTATTATACAGGTTTTTAATTTATAATAAATTACTGTTAATTATTACTAAAGACATCAAGTTGTTAACTCGCGCATGGAACATAATAATAATAACTTATATATTGACTATCATGACATTTATAATTATTTTGACATATGATACTGAAATTATTTTTACTTTTGCATCCTAAAACTAATCTAATTGACATTGACATTGCATTGTAAGTACCAATTGATTGATTATCATGAGCTTTATAAATATATTGACATATGTTACGCATAATTTTGTTTTTTTACTTTTACTTTTGCATGCTGGAAACGGCTAAGTCTGCGGACTAAAAATTTATGTATTTCACCTACTCTTACGACACTTAAGCGAAATAAATTTCATAACATTTCATTTCTTAACCGGATACATAGATTCATTCATACATCCTAGGTACTCATCACGTCTTTGTTCCTTCTTAGATAGACAGAACGCCATATGATCCAATGTTCACGTTTAGCGTGTATGTGTGTATACCATAGCCTCCTTAAGATCCCTTGGACGGCGTTTCGCACAAATACCCCATCCTCAAACAGCTTGACATAAAGAACCGGCTTTCTTTACTGTGAAGCTGAGCATACTCAAGTTCTTTGGCCATATCACACGAAATGAAAACTCGATGGAGAGACTGGTCGTTCAGGGACAGATAGAAGGAAAGAGATCTCGCGGCCGATCTCCAACCCGCTGGTCTGACTAAAAAAGCTACCGAGGCAACCATGGTCCAATGTACGCGAAACGTAACAAATCGAAAGAAATGGAAGTACATCGCGGAGAGCGCAATCCTCGAAAAAGCACGCCCACCAAAGACCTCTCCATGTACCACGTCTGCGCAACCACGACCACTCTGACAAGAGTGAACGACTAGGAAGAAGAGAGTGTATTCCGAGTGGATCAAAATGTAACTAGAAACCGGTGGAAAAAGAAATGTTCTTATGATAAATAAATGGTTTAATAGGTTTGTAACATAAGTAATTAATAATAATTAACACCGCGTGATTTTGAAACTAAGAAAGACCTCGGAACTATACTAAAATCCTGGAAAGTGGAATTAGAATCCCTAATAGAATACAGAATTGCAAACAAAAGGTAAAAACGAAAAAAAAAATGACTTTCTATAGAAATTCGCCCAGCTGATTTGTCGCGACTTTGTATGGGAAGCATACATTTATTTATATAATTTTTGTAATGATACTAACTTCTTTGTATGGTTTTCATAGCGTATATTATTTCTTGAAATTCCATTCTTTTTTCTTAATACAGTCTAGCCTGTTACACTAAAAACAAAAAAAACTAATGTTGTAAGACTAATTGTGTTAACAAATTCATGACGTAAAAACCGCACGCAAAAAAACCGTTACCTCGTCGCGGCGTCAGCATTATCAGGGCAACATAACAGAACTGGTTTTAGAGTTCGACAGCACTCATATTATTCATAATGATTATACATTGTTTGCTGATAGTCAACACAATTATACTGACGTTATACCTATATTCTAAATTCAACTGTACGGTTGTTAAATGAAATCAAATTTTGATGATTACGGGTACAGTATACTTTAAAACGAATAGTTTTTCTCTATGTGTACTAAAGGACAATCTTTAGAACATATACTTATTTATCAACGAAATGATGGTACCTAATTAATCTATCGTTGATTGTCGCCTCTATGGCAACAATTCCCACGAATGTAAGGCAGGCAACCACGACGAGCCAACTAAGTAAATCTCACTTAAGCCGCACCTAGACAGTTTATTTTAGTTACGAGTATTCCATACATTGTTCATAAAAATGGTCATTTGTAACACCAAATTGCACCATGTCACATATAAAGTCCATTAGAAGCAATTAGCAAAACAATCAAAAACAAAATCTGAGCAGTCCGCGGAAATTCCCGCCAAGAACTCCATTTGAATAATTAAAACACAACTGTTCTTTTTTTAGAACACCTAACACACGTTTTTGAGACGAATGTAACGAAATCCAGCCAGCCGTTTGGAAATATAGTTAATTTTTTAAATGTAAATTCAATAAGAGAACCATAGATTTAAAAAAAAATTGCGATGAAGAGAACTAAACGAAAAGAACTTCGACAATGTTTTGACTGCATAGCTGTTAGAAAATACTTTTTATGACATTCATGAATATTCAACTTATTGTAATCAAAATAAATTGTGAATTAGTTTTAAATGTTTATTTATTATTTTTTTTTTACTAGCTATTTATGTCCCATTGCTGGGCAAAAGCCTCCCCTTTATTTTTCCACTTTACTCTATCTCTTGCCATCTCTCTCCAAGTTTCACCAAAAACAGTGAAGTCGTCTGTCCATCTTGTTTTTGGCTTGCCTCTTGACTGTTTCCCATCAGTAGGTACCCATGAGATTGTTCTATAAGTCCATCTTTCCGGCACCATTCGGCAAACATGGCCCGCCAGTTTATATATATTTACTTTTAATTAATTTTGTATATCAAACCATTTTAAAATTTGCATGCCTTACTCTAAGGTTTATTTATTTATTTACTAGCTGTTGCCCGCGACTTCGTCCGCGTCTATTTCTGTTATTATGATTAATTAGTATAGATGAATAATTTTTCCCCGTTTTCAAAACATTTTTTATTGACGCTTCGCTCCTATTGGTCGCAGCGTGATGATTTATAACCTAAAGCCTTCCTCAACAAAATGGATTATCTAACACAAAAAAAAAAACCAATTTGAACCAATAGTTTCTGAGATTAGCGCGTTCAAACAAACAAACAAACTCTTCAGCCTTATAATATTATTAGTATAGATTAGGAAAAGGCACACCAACAGTATATATACAATACATTGCGTTAAATACATGAACCTTGTATAATCTTAACATCTGTTTATTACTGTATTCTTGCAAATAAATATTGATATTGTATATTTGACGGCAAACGAGCAGTTGCCACCTGATGGGAAGTGGTCACCGTTGCCCATGGACATCTGCAATACCAGAGGAGCTGCTGATGCGTTGCCGACTCTTAAGATACCTGTAAACACGCCTTTTGAAGGACCCCAAGTCATAACACACACGTTTTAGGTTAACTAGGTATGAAAGAAACCATGAAATCCATGCAACTTGTTTATTGCTCGGTAACAGACTGGGGCGCCACTTTATCTGCCAAGAAGGGTTTTGCGTTTCGCGCGTATCATGTGTTCGAAAATTTCTTTATAATCTCGTATCTTCATGTGGTGTATTTATTATTATTTATTTTTTTATTATTTCGATCCATCATGTGTCCCACAGCTGGGCAAAGGCCTCCCTCCACTTCTTCCATTCAGTCTGGTCCTGCGTTATTTCCTTCCAATCATTCTTAAATTTATCCAGCTCATCGCGATCGCATTTTTGGTCTACCGAGTCTTCGAGTATTGGTAGGGATCCAGCCGGAGGTGACCTTTGCCCAGAAATCATTTGGCCTGCAATATATGTGGTCAGCCCAGTCCCATTTCAACTTTGCGGCCCTAAGAGCTACATCTTCGATTCCTGTTCGAGAGCGTAGTTCAGTGTTACGGATTTTGTCCATTAATTTAACACCTAATATACTACGCTTAATCGCTCGCTGGCAAACCTTGAGTTCGGACCTTTGGTGTTTAGTCAAAGACCAAGTTTGTGCGCCATAAGTCAATATAGGAAGAATGCAGATGTCCATCAGTTTTCTTTTTAGGGAAAGAGGAAGATTCCCCTTAAATATTGGACCCATGGACCAATAACCTTTCCAGGCGTTTTCCGTTCTTCTGACAACTTCCTCTCTTTGCCGGTCCTGGAAGGATACTAATTTGCCAAGGTAGATGTATTCAATGACATACTGCACTACTTCGTTATTCACTCTGACAGGGCGTTTAAAGCTGTTGGTCATAACTTTGGTCTTTGACATATTCATCCTCAGTCCAATCTCAAGGCTTGCATCACTCAGATCTTGTAACATAGACTGCAACTCCGAGGACGAACGTGAAAATAAAATAATATCGTCGGCAAAACGCAGATTCGTCAGTCTTGTTTCGCCAACGATAATACCCTTTTGGTCCCAGGCTGGTGAAAGTTTCCTGAACACCAATGCTGGGAACTCAATTTTATTTTGACGTTTCCATACAAATTGACCGTTTGGCCGAAAATTTTTGTATGCCCAGCCTTGGTCCCATAGGAAAAGTTGTTCATATCGACGGGCTGAATCATCCCTTTAAGGGTCCAGAACGATCAAAATTTCACCATGTTTATTTATTTATTATTTATATCAATACCATACTTGCAGACGATGGCTTCTCACTCTTTGCGTTCCACGGGAAGCTCAATGAGGAAATGGAGGGTTTGGAAGCGGGGCACTGGTCCAGAGATATCACTAAGGTGAAAGACGGCAGGTGGACCTTCCGGGATCGGGAAGCTAAGCTGAAGATCGGAGACAAGATATATTTCTGGACGTATGTGATTAAGAATGGACTGGGGTATAGACAGGACAATGGAGAATGGACCGTTACTAGTAAGATTTTTATTCTTTATGTAGGTTTTTTATATCTCATCTTTGTCATATTTCACGTGTCTGTAGGTCATGGCAGACCTGTGTCACTTCCCGTGTGGGTATCAAAAACATACCCTATATATACCATTAGGCTAGCTCCGTGGATCAGCGGTCAACACGCCAGCCTGCGACACGGAGTGCCCGGGTTCGACCCCGGCCAGGTCAAGATGGAAAATGATCTTTTTCAGATTGGCCTGGGTCTTGGATGTTTATCTATATATGTATTTGTTATAAAATATAGTATCGTTGAGTTAGTATCCCATAACACAAGTCTCGAACTTACCTTGGGGCTAGCTCAATCTGTGTGATTTGTCCGTATATATATTTATTTTACCGCTTTGAAGTTGTCGCCGCGGGTAATTATATTTTCGATACCGATACGGAGAGTGAAACTGCTATTACCTATAAGTAAGTATCTGTAAGATAACTCTGTAACGATTACTACTGCATACCATTTATCACAGGTTACGTGGACGAAGCGGGCAACCCCGTAGACACTGGCTCCGTCTCCATCTCGACCAGCAACCCAACACTAATGCAATCAGAGCCACCAGTGCCTCACGTCACGGCCCCCACTATCGTGACCCCACCACCTAACTCCAAGTTTCCCTGTGAAATATCCGTCTCCACTGTATCGACGCCTGGCTTCGTTTGCAAGGGACAACTGCTGTTTGAAGATAACTTCAATTCGAAGCTTGAGAAGGGGAATATCTGGACCCCTGAAATCAAGTTTCCTGGTGAACCTGTAAGTATAAATATCCCACTCGTTTGAAATCAAAGCTCTGACTACTGCATTAATCAAATACAAGAGCCTTCCATGCTGGTGTAGAAGAAAAAAAAAGAGTGTACCAGCTGCTTGTCTTACCTTGCCGACCGTAAAAGCAAGGTGATAGAATTAACCATCATCATCATCATTTCGAGTAGGTGTCACGGTCAATCAACCCCTGGTGTCAGAGTTATTCGGAACAGCCTCTCGGCCTCTGACTTGGTTTCTTTAACGACTACCAGATGGCAGCCGGGACCACCCAACCAACAATCATCTTAATTAACAGACAATCAGGAGATTCAAGCCTGCAAAGTCCTAACGAAACTGGAACACTCAATAAAGTATGCTTCTCGTGGAAATCGAACCCACGACCACCGGGTCTACAGGCAGACGCCTTAACCACTGGACCACAGAAGCAGTTAGTATTAACCATAAGGAATCATGTCAATAGGCAAAGCGACAAGCAACCCATTACTAATTGGATACCGTTCTTTTACTAAACCCCTACTTTCTCGCTTAACATGGGCTTAAGGCATTTTAACCTTAGGCCTTGTCTACCCCGTTAGGGAAAGAGAAGGAAAAATGCATGGGACAATCCAGCAGTAGACTTTTTGCGGCTTGCATGATACTGATAATATCCTTTTTGTAGGACTTTCCATTCAACGTGTACCTCAACGATCGAAACCTCCGTGTCCATGAGGGAAAACTGATCATCAAACCTATTACATTGGAGTCTAAATATGGAGATGACTACGTGTGGCAGTCGTTGGACCTCACTACCAGGTAAATTATTAGTCTCCATCCATCATTATACAGAGATTCCTTTAGGTATTTATCTCATAACAACACGTTTCTTTAATCTTTTTTTTCTTGCGTGTGTAAGTTGTGGGACAAGCTTCCTTCCACTGTTTTTTCTCGAAGCTTTGACCTGGGTTCCTTTAAAAGGAGAGTCCTAATAAAAGGCCGGTAGCGCTTTGTTAACAACGCTGATGTTACTGATGTCCATGGGCAATGATGACATTTCACAATATTAGATTATCAGGTGATGGTAAAAGAATAAGCTAGATGCAGATTACGAAAACTTCAAACCTTTTTTTTTTTATATTTATAAACTAACTAGCTTTTGCCCGCGGCTCCGCCCGCGTCAATGTCGATCCCTTGGGAATAGTACTTTTTCCCGGGATAAAAGGTAGCCTATGTCCTTCTCCGCACTCCAGAGAACTTGTATGCAAAATTTCATGATGATCGGTTCAGTAGTTACGGCGTGAAAGCGTAACAAACAAACAAACAAATAAACTCACTTTCGCATTTATAATATTAGTTAGGATTAGGATAACAACTGGTAGAGCCAAGTTACCAGCAAAATTTAGTTTTACTAGTGGCATCATTGGGTTAGCTCGTCTGGGGAAAGACCACACTCTCACAAAAACCGACGTTTGATTAGAAGCTTTACCTTCTATGCTTCTTTCGGTGAGTGAGAGAACCAGAGGCCCATCCTTGTACCCCATTCCCTTATGTCCTCCTCCCAACTTGCTCCTGTCACACCCTGGTGTTACAGTTATTGGGCAGAAGTGATCACTTACCATGGAGCCTGGAGGCGGCCGTTGGTTCTTAGTGCATACATATGTTAAGCATCTTCGGTCACACGCAAGTGTTTAAAATATCTCGACCCCTGACCTACGAGTAACCTAATAATAAATCACATTTATTTCTGCATCTATCAGGTGCACAGGCACCGTTGACACCATGGAATGTTCCCGAGTGGCTTCAGGTGCCGCAATCCTGCCGCCCATCATCACGGCCAAGGTGACCACTAAAAAGAAGTTTAGCTTCAAGTACGGGAGGATCGAAGTTGGAGCCAGGATGCCGCTTGGAGATTGGCTAGTGCCAGGTAAACTGCAAAGTGGGATTCTTTCGTTTTCAGCTTCTAAAACTCGCGGCGAGTATTATAGAGGTAGAATAGATCCTTGAAACTTGCGATAGTCATCAAGCCAGGATGCCACACCGGAGGTCCCGGGTTCAATCCCCGGTCAGGGCAAAATGGAAAATGCTCTTTTTCAGATTGGCCTAAGTCTTAGATGTTTATCTTTATGTGTGTTTGTTATAGAATACTTCTAGTCTAGAAGTCTCAACTAGATTCTCGAACTTACTTTGGGTATAGCTCAATCTGTGTGATTTGTCCGTATATATCCGTATATATTTATTTAACACAGAGTCGGCTGCTGGCAGCATGTGGCAGCTCCGCATAGCCATTTAAACATTAAATGTATTTCATATGTATAAGATTTAATTTCCTTTGTTTCGAGTGCACCGCGACGCGGGTCGGTTCGAGGATACATGTAATATCCATAAATTCTCTCTCTATAAGTAGCTATAAGAAACGTTAATCAATGTTATTTGTGTAGAAATCCAGTTAGAGCCCCGTGACCACGTGTATGGCGTGCACAACTACGCGTCAGGCCTGCTCCGCATCGCAACTGTCAAGGGCAACATCGAGTTTTCCAAGAAACTGTATGGCGGTCCCATTCTCTGCGACACTGAACCTTACAGGTATCTCCTTGGCAACTTCTTGGCAACTTCTTGGCAACTCCTTGACAATGACTTGGTTCCTCCTTCTGCAAACTTTGCTTCCTACCCATTATGTCGGGAATCGCATGTCTGGCATCTGTCACTATTGAGGTCAACATCAAATTCTCCAGTAAAACTGATTCAGAGTCACAGTGACTGGTCTCTATGACTATATCTATCTTACATGCAATCATAATATTTATCTTCAACAAAATTCACTTTTATCATCATACAGCTAAAGGAAGTCTACAGCTGGAAATATGACTCCTACCAAGGAAACTTAATTTGTAGAGCGTCTTCTGAAGAACTAGGTTATGGGTCAAACTCAATCCGTTTCGGTCGATGTCCAAATCCAAAGTTGCGATTGCGGGTATGCGGAGCCCCAATTAAGAGAATCTTTTAATTTCATCAATTATCGATTATTCAATTAACTGATCTGCCGACTTTGTCCGTCATATATGTATGAATGCCGACCCTCTTTTGGGCTCGTAGAGCCTCGCCGTCGACAACTGCGTAAGAAAACAATCTACTAGGAAACTTACGCGAGATAAATTCATTATGGAAACACGGGTTTACTTACGTTTATTCAGTCGGAAGCATTCAGTGCTTCGAGGGAAACGAAACCGCCCCGTCGTCTTGTCCAACACTCGCCCTGATGATGGTCTTCGTAACAAGTCAAACAAGTAATGGTCCAAGTGCTTGTTCTGTTGTTTTCTGTGCATATTTCCGTGACGTCAACAAGGGGTCCAACGGAAGACCAGCGCTGGCAGTTGCGTACAGCCAGCATATGCTGAGTTGGATCCTTTTTGACAGCAATTAATTAATTTGTTATTTAATTTATTTACGTTTAGATTGTATTGTATGTATGTAATATTGTTGTTTATTTTTGTAAATTGCGTAAATGTGTTTCTTTTCTGATTTGTGTATGTGCTTTTTGTCGAATAAACATATTCTTATCTTATCTTATCTAAGTCTGCGATTTCGACTGACTCAACGTGCGTAAAACCGTGTCTTTTACAAGTAAATTCTTCGTTTTTTACTTTAGAATGGAAGATAATCTTAATTTTTATTATAGGACTGCCAACTTGAGAGAGAAGATTGGCTTCGACCACTGGAGCAAAGCTCTTCATAACTACTCACTAGAATGGAGACCAGGCAAGTCACGTTTCACACTTTACCTGCATGCACCAATATGGATAAGTTTTAACTACTTACTTCTTAGTTATCTTAAACCACAAAAGACCCATAATCTTATTGTACCGGTAGGTTATCACGCTTTCCTCAACAACCTAACTGCAAACACTGCAGTGTACCACGAAATTGCGGCATCTGTTTCTTATATATCTCTTATTAAGATATACGGCGTATTATTCCTTGTTAGTGCTTATTGAATTCAAATAAGTTGTGGTAGAGCCACGCTACCAGCAAAATTCATTTTTGCTAGTAGCATGATTTGTCCGGCTCGTCCGGGGAAAGTACCACACTCTCACAGAAAATCAACGTTTGAGTAGAAGCGTTACCGTTTTTACGCTTCGTTAGGCGAGTAAGCCGGAGGCCCATCCTACCCCCATTTCTTTTTTTTTTTTTTTTTTTTTATTTATTTACATTGACCACAAACAAGTTCACAGTAGGAAAACAATAAAGAAACTTATAACTAGTTAAATATTACTATGGACTCAGCGGTGATGGTCACAAATTGAGAAAATAGTTAATTACAAGTTGTGGAAAGCAAGAATCTATTTCCTCCCCCATATCCTTTCCCCAACTCCTTGAAAGGCCGCCAACGCTCCGGTTACACCCTGGTGTTGCAGTTGTCCATGGGCAGCGCTGATCGCTTACCATCAGGTGACTCACTTGCACATTTGCCGTCCTACACCATAAAAAATTTAAATAAAGAAAAAATATTACTGAAATGCTTTTTAATAATCTAATTTGCATAAATATAAAATCATGGCAGATAATGAAACGAATTGGTTTTGCGTTGAAAGATGGCTAGAAAAACAAAGTCACTGGCATTTGTAAATTATTGATTTTAGACACATTCGACAGATTCCATTTTCGCCAAAATAAATTATAGGCTGTTTCTGACTAAAACGGAATTCCTCTTTGGACAGAAAAAACTATTGTGAAAATATATAATTACTAGCTATCGCCCGTGGCTCCGCCCGCGTCAATGTCGATCCCTCGAGAATAGTACTTTTTCCCGGGATAAAAGGTAGCCTATGTCCTTCTCCGTACTCCAGAGAACTTGTATGCAAAATTTCATGATGATAAACAAACAAACAAACAAACTCACTTTCGCATTTATAATATTAGTAAGGATAAGGAAGTAAGTATAGTTCCAGTAATGATTTCGTTTCTCTACAGATGGCATATCCCTCTTTGTGGATGGAGAGAAGTACGGCGACGTGTCTCCTGGAGAAGGCTTCTTCAGCGAAGCCAGCAAGAACAATGTACAGGCAGCCTCGCAGTGGCTTAAGGGAACCTCTATAGCGCCCTTCGATGATTTGGTATTTCCTCTTTCATACATAGCTACATCTCTTTGTTATTTAATTATAATTTTAAATTTAGTAATTTATTTATAAAAAAATGTTTTTATGAGGAAAGTTAGTTCTTTTGAGATACTTTTGTATTTACAAATTTATGGTTTAGGATTTAATCTTTTATTTGTGCACGAAGACCTGGCTTAAAAGCTGGCAAATTTTGTGATTTACCTCTCCCTCCGCGCTCTTCCCCTCCCCGTAATCAAGTCGCGTGTGATAAGGGGCGCCAGCAAAGCCCTTCTAGAACTAGTGAGAATTTTTTTCTCATTAGTTCCATTCCAATATCAAAATCTGGAACTACTAAAAGTTCCATGGAACTATTTGCCGATGGAACTAGTGAGAATGATCCTGTGTAATATAAACGGCCGTATCCTATGTATAATATGGAACTTGTGAGATTTTTTTCTCAGTAGTTCCATCCCATTATCAAAGTCAATGGAACTACTGAGAAAAAGTTCTCAATAGTTCTATGGAACTATTTGCCGATGAAACTAGTAAGAATGATCTTTTGCAACAAAAACGGTATCTTCTGGTAACTTAGAAGTTTCCTTTTTTCGCTGCTTTGATCTCAGTTGATGATTTCAATTTCAGTCCGCTTTTGATTAAAAAATCTTCCAATGTTTTCAAATAAATACAACATGTAAGGGCTGATTCAGCCCGTCGATATAAACAACTTTTCTTATGGGACCAATGCTGGAAACAATTCTTTTTTTACTTTCCCCTACTAATTGACCGGACGAGCGACCAAACAATTTTGTTTGAAAATGTAATTTTTTTGGGTTCCCAGCTTTGAACCTGTAGAAAAAGTTGTTTGTATCGACGGGTTGAATCACCCCTTCAAGGATCAGGTTTTTTTTACACATTGTATATCTCCCTAGTTCTACATCTCCATCGCCTTAAACGTCGGTGGCGTACACGAATTCCCTGAGAGCCCCAACAAGCCCTGGACCAACAGTGCCACGAAAGCCGTACTGAACTTCTGGAAGTCAAAAGACCAGTGGTTCCCAACGTGGTTCGACGATACCAGCTCTTTGCAGGTCGATTACGTCAGAGTTTACGCGTTGTGAGGTAATTTATCTTTTAATCTATCACAAAATGACTCGGAAGGAAGGATATAAAGTACCATGAAAGCTGTTCTAAACTTCTGGGAGTCAAATTACCAGTGATTCCCAATGTGGTACGTCGATACCTCCTCGATTCGTAATTAGAGTCTACGCGTTTTGAGGTAATTTATCCTATAATCGAGCACAAATTAAGCCGGAAGGGGCATACCGTTCCACGAAAGCCTTTGTTTACGTCTAGAGGTCAAGAGACCAGTGGTTCCCAACGTGGTTTCGGACCAGAAATTTTCCTAATCTTTTTGATAGTACGATATATTTATTACTCGTCGATAACAAAACTTTCTGCTATAATAAAAGATTTTGAATAATAAAAGAATTTTAGTAGTTTTTGAGTTTATCTATTAGAAACACTCAAATACAACAATACTTACTCTTTTTATTATTAGTCTAGACTATTTCGGATTGATTACTGATTACAAATCATTAGAAAATAAAACTAGGAAAAAGTGTTTTGCACAAAACTGATTCAATTAATTAAATTGTTTGTATCCTTACTCCTTACTAATATTATAAATGCGAAAATGAGTTTTTTTGTTTGTTTGTTTATTTGTTTGTTAGTTTGTTTGTTACGCTTACACGCCGTAACTACTGAACCGATCATCATGAAATTTTGCATACAAGTTCTCTGGAGTACGGAGAAGGACATATGCTACCTTTTATCCCGGGAAAAAGTAGCATTCGGGCGAAAGCTAGTTAGAAAATAAAACTGGGAAAAAGTGTTTTGCACAAAACTGATTCAATTAATTAAATTGTTTGTATATAGAATAACAATGCTCGGTATGTAATTAAAACTGAAAATATGTGATGAAAATAATTAACTGATTCAATTAATCAGTATCTCTCTACTTTCAGGTCCAGCACTCCAAGCCTGAGTTTATGCGTGTACGACGAATAGTAGTCAATTATTTTTTACCGATTGTCATAAAATAAATGTGATAAAAACATTTGTTGTTTTATTAGTATTTTGACTAAACTTACCTCGTACTTTTTCACTCATAGATATCATTTTTTACGGGATATACCTACAGAACCAAGGACGTAAAAAGATTTCTTCAGGGTCGCTAACGCGCGGTTGGCACCCACCGGCGTATTTTCTAACTCAGCGTACAACGTTTTGATAGTCACTGCATAATACATTGCAGCTTTCGCATGATTGGCTAATTTTATTTAAGATATATAAAACGTAATGTATTTTTAAGTCACTATCAAAACATTGTACACTAAGTTAGGAAATAGGCATCTTCTAGGCAAGCTAGCTCCATCGTAGATCTTGTCTTTACCCTCTGGGTTAGTCTAAGTTCAAGAGTAAGCCTATTCAAAATAAAAAAATAAAATAAAAAAATAGGCCGAATGGTGTTGCAGGCGCCCATAGGCTCCCAAAGGTATATTTACCGTAGAAAACATTATTTCCATCAGGCGGTGCTGCCTGTTTACACAGCTACGTTGTATTAACAGTTCGAAATATTTAAATGGATCTCCTTAGTTCACGGGTATTACCCCGGTCCTTTGAGAGGCTTGTGGGGATATAGATCCAACACGTAGAGGCCCTTTAGAGAAGTTGATGTAATGTTGGTCTCCAGCCAGAATCTGTTTCCGGTAATATCAATGTATGATATGCCTTTGAACAGGTCTTGGCCAGAAGAGAAACTAATGCGTTTTAAAAGAAAAATAAGCATAGGTAGTACAGGACTAGCTCCGTGGCGCAGCGGTCAACACGCCAGCCTGCGACACGGAGTGACCGGGTTTGATCCCCGGCCAGGTCAAGATGGAAAATGATCTTTTTCAGATTGGCCTGGGTCTTGGATGTGTATCTATATATGTATTTGTTATAAAATATAGTATCGTTGAGTTAGTATCCCATAACACAAGTCTCGAACTTACCTTGGGGCTAGCTCAATCTGTGTGATTTGTCCGTATATATTTATATTTAATATTTATTTAGAGAGGGTCATGCTCCTGCAGTGGAGGCTAAAAATACCTGATGATGATTACTTAAGATGCGTACTTTTAAGTCGGATTTTGTCTAAAATCATTATTTAGATAGTTACTAAGAATGTAAAATGTATTTAAATAAAATCACTTTAATACGGTATTATCGCGTATATTACATTATTTTTACACCTAACGTTTCGAAAACTTTACAGTTTTCATGGTCGCAGGTAGACTAAGTTGACATTTGTCTTTATGTTATAAGAACTATACAAAACTACCTAGTTATTGTTCTAAGAAAACTACCGCCTACAATATTTATTGATAACGATCCGGATGTAAGCAGTATTGGCTCACGGTGTCTGAAGGTCTTGCAGTCCTGTGATGAGCTTGAGATTTTATTAAATTGATGACAGGATCCCTAGCTGGTGGTAACTGCCAACCATCCTCTCTATTGATTTAATTCGCGAATCGTGAAAACATCAGAAATCATAATCTAAAATGTGCCTTATTAAAACAGTTTACTACCAGATAGGATAAAGATTTATTGGAAACATATTATTAACCTATTAGAGC
Source organism: Elegia similella (assembly GCA_947532085.1). Classification (NCBI taxonomy): domain Eukaryota; kingdom Metazoa; phylum Arthropoda; class Insecta; order Lepidoptera; family Pyralidae; genus Elegia; species Elegia similella. The sequence goes on from OX383939.1 coordinate 5,062,906, forward strand.
TATTTCCTTAAAGGCAGTTACAGACTTTCTCAAAAACATGTATAATAATTGTATGGAATGACTGACTCATCAATTGGGCTCGGGTAAGTACACACTCCGAGTGAGTAAACAACGTCACTAGTGATTAGTGACATCATCATTTGAGCCCGATGGTGCAGTGGTTGTAAGCATTATTAGCGCTTACTTATGTTAAGCAACCGCAGTCCCCACTAGGATGGGTGACTGCAAGTGGCATAAAAATATCTCGAGCTCCTCCATGTGGAACATATACATCGTATCACGTCTTGCCTTGCGGGGTAGACAGAGCCACGGTCTATAAGACCTTATGGCCACATTTAGCATTTTGGTGGGCGTGTAGATGGGAAACAGAATAGTGATGAGTTGCTAGCCGCATCGCCTATTGACATGATTCCGCAGATTTTTGCTCATTCCCTCGATCGGCCTTTATGATCTGAGCGGGAAGAGAAGCAGCTGGCACATTCTACGTTTTTTCTTTTCTTCCAGACCAGCATGGAAGCATGCTGGCTCCGTGCGGAAGGCACGTTAAGCCGTTAGTTCCGGCTGTTATCATTGATAGCAGTCATCAAGCTATGCTTAAAAAATCAGACACTGGTCATCATCATCATTTCGAGTAGATGTCACGGTCAATCGACCATGCGCACCCTGGTGTCAGAGTTCTTCGGAACCGCCTCTCGGCCTCTGACGTGGGTTCCTTTAACGACTACCAGATGGAGCACGGAATCATCTTTATTATCAGACAATCAGGTGATTCAAGCCTGCAATATCCTAACCAAACTGTAAGCAGCTAAACAAAGTATGCTTCCCGTGGGAATCGAACCCACGACCCCCGGGTCTACAGGCAAACGCCTTAACCATTGGACCAAGTTAGTGGTGACACCAGTATTGGCCACTTACACATACGAAAAATAAAAGTAACGTCATCGTAAAGGTTAACGCCACGGAGGAAAACTAATTAAACTTCTAAATGTATAACGGTTAAATTTTGTTTAGTTCTTGTTTGTTTTGTTCCTTTCCCACAACTGCCTAAAACGGAATGTATTGTTTTTCTAGTTCATTTATGTATGTGTGTTAATGTGTTAGTATGTATGTGAGTTTCTTTATTCCGACATAACTTCTAAATAGCTTGACACGTTTGGACGTAGCATTAGAATCTATCGACACTTCTACACTAATATTATAAAAAGTAAATTTAATTGTTTATTTGTACTGAACGAAGCATAGAAGCGGTAAAGCTTCTACTCAAACGTTCTGTGAGAGTGTGGTTTCCCCGGCCCGTTACTACCAAAAATGATTTTTGCCGGTAGCGTGGCTCTACCACGACTAAAACGTGCGTGCTACGTGACGCAGTCCTAAGCCACCCCTCCCCCTGTGACCAATTATGGTATTTCGAAGAACCCGAACGAATCTGTCACGTAATATGGGTATGGGTCAATCCCTAAGCATATCAGATATGATACAGCCGTCTCGTGTTGTCCATTGTAATCTTTGACCTTTGCTATCTGGCGATATTATTAACGCACTCATTGGAAACTATCGATAAAATTGCGAATTGGAACTTTCATGGTCCAAAACGTTACACACAAATAGTATCACGTCTTTTTCCTTTGCGGGGTAGACAGAACCTAGGTCAATAAGACCTTATTTATATACAACATTTAGCATGTTGGAGGGCGTGTAGATGGAAAACGGAATCAAAATAGTTTTAGGTTGCTTTGCTAGCCGCATCGCCTATCGACGTGATTCCGCAGATTTTGGCCCAATCCCTCGATCGGCTTTTACAATCTGGGCGGGAAGAGAACTAGCTGGCACATTCTACGTTTGTCTGATAATAAAGATGATTCCGAGTTTCGGAAGGCACGTGAAGCCGTTGATGCCGGCTTTCGTCTGGTAGTTGTGAAAGGAACCACGTCAGAGGCCGAGAGGCGGTTTCGAAGAACTCTGACACCAGGGAGTGCATGGTCGATTGACCGTGACACCTACACGAACTGATGAAATGTCAGCCATTCTCAAAAGGTTCATGGAACCGCAGGCAAAGCTATATTTAGGGGTTTCACAAAATGACATTGTAATTAATGTGAGAAAAGAATACTTATAGAGAACTAGCTTTCGCCCGCGGCTCCGCCCGCGTCAATGTCGATCCCTCGGGAATAGTTTTTTCCGAGATAAAAGGCAGCCTATGTCCTTCTCCTTACTCCAGAGGACTTGTATGCAAAATTTCATGATGATTGGTTTAGTAGTTACGGCGTTAAAGCGTAACAAACAAACAAACAAACAAACTCACTTCCGCATTTATAATATTAGTAAGGATACAGTAGATATTTTTCCGTTTACATTTATCAACAATAAGAACAATGAAATGCCATGTGGTTAGAGGACAAATTGATTTTTTTTATCCAATTTATTAATAACAAAGTAATGTCGATACCATGTACTAATTGAAACTTGTTACATTGACAGAGCCGTACAAAAAATCACCAACACGCACGCTAAACGTGGTCTTTGGTTGTTATGGCCTTAGGCTCTGTCTACCCCGAAAGGGATAAAGACGTGATAATATGTATGTATTTATGTTCAAAAATATCTTACCAATTTTGAGTTAGTTTAATTAATCGTCGGCTCCTGGGTCCAATTCTTGACCAGGCCATGATGGGAAACAATCTTTTAAATTGATCTGGGTCTAAGATGTTTATATCATCATCAGGTCTTTTTAGTCTCCACTGCAGGAGCATGACCCTCTCTTTACTACCGGAGCCATACTTGGCCAAAGCAGACAGAGGATTTGGCCTACACTCTCCTCGCTGGCCAGACGCGTTGGAGAGGTCTCACTGATGTTTATGAGCTTTGTTTAGCTTGTATTTCCTAAGTAGCCTCTAACGACCTCCATGAGAAGACTAGGAGTGGTCTTATTCTTCTCTGCCGGAAACCACATGGCTAAGATGTATATATAAGTATACATAATATAATATAGTATCGTTGAGTCCCCATAACATAACATAATCTGAATCTGAATCTGACAAAAGTCTCGAACTTTTGGGCTAGCTCAATATGTGTGACTAGCTGTTGCCTGCGACTTCGTCCGCGGCAATTTCTGTTATTATGATTAATTAGTTTTTTATTAGTATAGATGAATAATTTCACCCCGTTTTCAAAACATATTTCATTGATGCTTCGCTCCTATTGGTTGCAGCGTGATGTTTATAGCCTAAAGCCTTCCTCAATAAATGGAATACCCAACACAAAAAGAATTTTCCAATTTGAACCAGAAGATTCTGAGATTAGCGCATTCAAACAAATAAACAAACTCTTCAGCTTTATAATATTAGTATAGATTTGTCCGTATATATTAATATTTTATTTATAAAAGATTGTATTGTAGCACCTTAGTAAAAACTTGATTAAACACAAAACAACTAACATATAGAAACAGATAAAAAAGAACCTTGACCTTGTAAATTTTATTGAACTCAAGATGTAATAAACTATCAAATAAGTAATAAAAATAAAATGATTAAACTTCTGCAAATCATTTAGAGTCGGGAAGAACCGCATTCGACTTTGTAACATTTTATTATTTACTGAACTTTACTTTGTCAAAGAATATATACACTACGACTTTGTCCAAGTCAGTGACAAGATGGCGCGCCTGATAGCCGGTTGTGTCCTAGTGTTTATATTTTTAGAAGCAACGGTACATGCACAGGAGAATATTAACGTTATCCCAGATGTGAAATTCGAGGTTTTAAGGCCGAAAGGCATAAGGATTTCCGTGACGGGTAAGGTTTTAGTTATAAAATAGAAAATAAAATAGGTACTTGGTTTTTTTTTTGGTATTATAATAATTACTTTTGTTGTTTTCCTCAATCAAAAACAGAATTGCAATGCGGTGTTTATTATTTTATACTAGTAAATAATAGTACATTACTGCAGAGGTCGGGAAGTTAGGGATTGCTGGGCGAGTAGAGTTTTCAAGGCTGAGCGTCAGTGGGCCTTGACAATAACTCACAAGTCCGGCAAGCGGATTCCCGCCGAGGCATATATAGTGCTTTTCTCAATAAATGTGGGGAAATAATGAAAGACGTAATACTGGAAACCAGAGAAGTTATCGATAAAAAAAACCGGCCAAGTGCGAGTCGGACTCGCGCACAAAGCGTTCCGTATCTATAAAAACGGCAAAAAAGTCAAATGTTGTTTATACAAATTTAATTTTGCGGTTGACTCCATACATTTTGTTTGGCCAACTGTAACTACATAAGTTAGTCGAGTTGTATAAAATAACTATCTTTGATACCGAGATCGCTATAGTTCTAATTAAAAGTAAACACTTTGAGGTATATACCAATTTTTTTCCAGAATTATTTTAGTAATATTTCAAAAGTTACCTCAAATTTTAACTTTGTTTGAGATTATCTCAAGACTCCCCCAGTCTTGAGATTTGAACTACATAGTTTCAAAGCAGTTTTTATTGCATTTTAAAAGACCTTTTCAACGATATCCCACACGTGGGAGTTAGTCCAGTTTAATGTTTTTAAATTCATTTTTCGTTGTATGGGATCCCTCCCAAGGGTATAGGATAGGATATCTCTCCACCAGTTTTTGCGACAATTGGTGCAGTAGCGGCGGAGTACGAGCCCGGACGGACAGACAGACGGACGGACATGACGAAACTATAAGGGTTTCTTGTGGACTACGGGACCCTAAAAACGGCAAAAAAATCATGTCTGTTGTACAAGCCCCCCTTTAATATTAATTTTATTTTTATTAAAATTATTTATTTTTAAAGTGAATATATAACTAAATATTCTGTGAATATTTCAAGTGTCTACCTGTTGCCGTTATCAATATCGAACAAAAACAAGCAAACAAATCACGTTGCTGTATGGGAGCCCCCTTAAATATTTATTTTATTCTATTTCTTAGTACCTATTTGTTTTTATAGCGGCAACAAAAATATATCATCTGTGAAAATTTCTACTATCTACCTATCACGGTAAAAAGACACAGCCTGGTGACAGACGGACAGCGGAGCCACATTAAATGGGTCCCGTTTTTACCCTACGGAACCTTAATAAACTAAAATACAACAAAAACAAATAAAATCTTTATTCTATTGTATTATACATTTATGTATATATAGGTTTGGCGATCCGGCTCGCAACCCAACACCTATATATAGTCCCATCGACATGGTAAAGGCCTCTGACCTTTATAGCCTTAGAAACTGTCTACCCCTAGAATAAGTTTTAATTTGTATGTAATTACTCTTATGTGTAATGTATACTGCTTTTCAACAAATCATCCTTCCACAGATTTGCCAAAAATGTCCCTATTTGCCTTTAACGGGAACCTGAACAAGCCCATCAGCAAAGAGGATGTTGGTACCATAAAGGGCGAGGTCCTGAAGCCGACCAATGGGAGGTGGACGTTCGACGACCCCAACGCCACCCTGAAGGAAGGGGACGAGGTCCACTACTACGTGTTCGTGTCAATCGATAGAGTAGGATACTTAAAGGATAATCAGATCTTCAGATATACAAGTAAGTTTGTTTATATTTTATATAATACCTTCTTTAGCCGTGTGGTATCCAGCAGAGTAGAATAGGACCACTCCAAGTCTTACCGTGGATGTCGTAGAAGGCGAATTAGGAAATACAAGCTTAACAAAGCTTATTAACATCAAGGTGACCTCTCCAACCCGTCAGGCCGGCGTGGAGAGTGTAGGCCAACTCCTCTGACTGCTCTGGCCAAGTGTGGCTATAGTAGTACAGAGAGGGTCGTACTCCTGTAGTGGAGACTAAAAAAGACCTGATGGTGGTGGTACAGCCGTAAGAAGTCCACTGGATGGACAAAGGCCTCTCCCAAGAATTCTTTGTTCCATGGGAGGATATTGCCTTACTCACCACGCTTGGCAGGCGGGTTGGCGACCGCATCAAACAGTGAGACTAAAACTGAAACATTAGGTTTTTTATGTTATAGGACGGCAAACGAGCAAGCGAATCGACTGATGGTAAGCAATCAACGCTGACCATGGACAACTGCAACACTAGGGTGTGACAGGAGCGCAGCTGGCCTTTCAAGGAGTTGGATGGAGTGGATGGGGAATGGGAGGAGAGGGAGAGGTTGGGCCTCCGGCTCTCTCTCTCACCTATAGGTAAAGCTTCTGCTCAAACGTCGATTTTCTGTGAGAATGTGGTACTTCCCCGGACAAGCCGGCCCATTCATGCTACTAGCAAAAATGAAGTTTGTCGGTAGCGTGGCTCAACCACAGCTAAAAAACCGGCCAAGTGCGAGTCGGACTCGCGCACGAAGGGTTCCGTACATTTTAGGTAAGTATATAATTAGTTTAAAATTATTAAAAATATTTTTATTATATGATGTAACTCAAAATTCATGCTGTTCGCAATTTTTCCTTTTTCTGTTCTGTAAGACGTTGCTTCTTATTAAATTTCAAGATTCTGAGTCACGGGACCTACCCTGTAGGTTTAGATTCCCTTGCGAATATCGAAAAAACACGAAAATCTGCGGTATATAACCAACTGTATCTTTTGATTGCGTTGGCTTAAAAGTTTGATTTTTTCGCAGCTCCAAGGAACAGTAGATTTGATTATTTGATATGAATTTCAGATTGATATCTTTACGCGTTCCTGAGAAAAAGGGTCTTGACTGACCGACAGACAGATGGACAACCAAGTGATCCTATAAGGGTTCCGTATTTTCCTTTTGAGGTACGGAGCCCTAAAAACTAGGTTACTGAAGAAATAAATAAATATATATGGACAAATCACACATATTGAGCTAGCTCCAAATTTAGTTCGAGACTTGTATAATGCGATACCAACTCAACGATACTAACTATATTTTGTATCAAATACATCTTATATAAGGTCAATTTAAATTAAACGCAAATATTTTAAAGGCTGACACAGATAGAAAAATGGTTTAGAAGCAAAAAAAAAATCGAAAAAACACCCTGTGTACAAATCAACACTTTCTTGGCCAACAACTTTTTACTATTATCTACTATGAATACTAGGTCATTGACCTCGACAGTCAAAACAGCTGATGTAACGATTTAAAAAAAAATAAGAATTATATTTTGTATGAAAATATTATATAAGGTCAATTTAAATTAAGCGCAAATATTTTAAAGGCTGACACAGCTAGAAAAATGGTTTAGAAGCAAAATAAAAAAAATCGACACGCTAGTTTTCGAGATATACAGGTAAAAAACCAGACGAAAAAAACACCCTGTGTACAAATAAATACTTTCTTGGCCAACAACTTTTTACTATAATCTACTATGGATACTAGGTCATTGACCTCGACAGTCAAAACAGCTGATGTAACGATTTAAAAAAAAAATAAGAATTATTTTGTATGAAAACATTAAAAAAAACAAGCGTGTCGATTTCCTAAAATTTGTTACTAAAGCATTTCTTTGACCCATGAGATCTAGCCCTTAGACGAGGCCTCAAATGTTTGGTACCATCGCTCGGCAAAGGCGTACGCAGACTGATCAAGTGCGTGCAAGGGATAGCGCTTGGCGGTTTAGCCCGTGAATGATGAGATAGGAGATAGTCTCGAGTCGCTCAAAGAAAAAAACGTAAGCGCCAAATTCGTTATTTCTATTTTATATAAAATCAGACCGGTTAATTGTATTTTCATATTTACATTTTGATGAATTACTAATAACCTATCTTTTAGTCTAAAAATCATTATTTAATTCGTCGCATTTGAGCTACAATAACAAAAACTCTGCGAACGAAGACCATTTTTCAAAAAATATTTCTATCGAGAAAATTTTATCAAAACGTGTTTTCATCTTACACTTTTGGAGATGTAATAGTCAAAAATCATATTACTTAGATTTGAAACTCCTAATTTAAGTATAAATATAATTAAAGTCCTAATTTAAGTATAAATTAAAGTATAAATTTAAGTATAAATAGAATAAATATAAAAAAGGTTCAGAACGACCTTATTTACAGTGGTATCGCCTTAAAATATTTGCGCTTAATTTAAATGGACCTTGTATAGATAAAATCCAATATAAGTTATTCATCTATTTCAGACGTGGATCACAACGGGGCAGAGCAGCCGTCTGCTTGCCAAGCCTCTCAAACTGAAGTGCGAGGGCGGACGTCTCGTATCTGCTCCGGAGAGACCATCTTCGAAGACCACTTCGATGCGTTGAGCGAGAATACTTGGCAAATCGAACAGTACATTCCCATTGACAATCCTGTAAGTTTACTGATATGTACTGCTCATCATCCCTTATGGGGTAGACGTATTCTTGGGCCTGAAGACGTAAAGGCGCTTTTAGTATTGTGGTTGGGGTCATCATCATGATTTCGTGTAGGCAATATAGTCAATCGACCATGCACACCTTATTGTCAGAGTTCTTCGGAACTGCTTCTCAGCCTCTGATGTGGTTACTTTAACGACTACCAGATGTCAGCCGGGGCCAACGGCTTAACGTGTTTATTATGAGACAATCGGGTGATTCAAGCCTGCAATGTCCTAACCAAACCGGAAATAACTAAACAAAGTATGCTTCCAGTGGAAATCGAACCCACAACCCCTGGGTCTACAGGCAAACGTCTTAACCACTGGACCACGAAGGTACTAAAGGAAAGTTGGTTAGGGTGTAGGTAGAATACGGAATCAAAACAATGTCATGGGTTGTATTGCTAGCCTCATCACCTAAATAATAATAAGGGTTGCTATAACACATCTTCTATCATCATGATTCATCGGTTTTTCCCACATTTCCTCGACTGGCCTTCATAATTGAGGAAGAAAAGAAGCAGTTGGCGTATTCTACGTTTTCTTCTTTTCTTTCAGACACATTCGATTACAATGTAACTGCGGGGTAGTTGTGTTCGATGACGCAAGCCTTAATGCGTGTAAGAAGATGGGAAATGGTGGAGATTTTCGATGTTCAGAATTGAAGCGCGGTAGCTCAAATGACAGGAGTAGAAGACGCTATAAAAGTAGCGAAGAGGCTTAAGTGGAACTGGGCAGGACACATCGGAAGAATGTCAAAGAATGGACACCAAGAGACAAGACCCGTATAGTGTGTAGATCAAGAACGAGATGGAAAGATGATATCTCGAAATATACCAGTTGATGATGGAGAAAGATATGGGAAAAATTGGGGGAGGCATTTTGCAATTAGCAGCGAAACTGATTTAGCGATTTAAATTTTTTCATTTTATTATTTTATATAAATCTTTATATAAAATCTAAATTCGCCGTGTGGTACCCAGCAGAGTAAAATAGGACCACTCCAAGTCTTCCCGTGAATGTTGTAGAAGGCGACTTAGGAAATACAAGCTAAACAAAGCTTATAAACATCTGAGAAACCCAATCTCCAACCTGGCCAGCGTGGAGAGTGTAGGCTAAGTCCCCTGGCTGCTCTGGCCAAGTATGACTCTAGTAGTACAGGGAGGGTCGTGCTCCTGTAGTGAAGACTAAAAAAAGAGACCTGATGATGATATAAATCTAGTAAAACGCATTGTAATAGTTACTACTTACTACCTACTTACTGCACGAAATAAAAGCTATATTATTATTATTATAGTTCAATTGTCAAATCGTAGGGCATACATAGACCTAGGGTCGCCGGTTTAACGCCGCCCGCGTGGAATTTTTTCCCCATAATCTTATTTCTTTTGATAAATAAAATAAATAAATAAATATGTACGGACAAATCACACAGATTGAGCTAGCCCCAAAGTAAGTTCGAGACTTGTGTTATGGGATACTAACTCAACGATACTATATTTTATAACAAATATATATATATAGATACACATCCAAGACCCAGGCCAATCTGAAAAAGATCATTTTCCATCTTGACCTGGCCGGGGATCGAACTCGGTCACTCCGTGTCGCAGGCTGGCGTGTTGACCGCTGCGCCACGGAGCTAGTCAGCTATAAAGGACTAAGATAGCATAGCATTGTGAAAAAACCCTTTGTAATCTTTTGATTAATAAGAGTATATTTTCAGGAGTTCCCGTTCGTGTCGTTTCAACGTCCAGCAGTTTCGGTGGTGAACGGCTACCTCCGCATCGAGCCGAAGCTGCAGTCGCTGCAGCCAGGATTCAACAACATGTCCATTGTGGCTGATAATCTGGACCTCACTAGTGGGTCAGATTCGAATTAATTTACCTTGTCAACATAGGTATTGCATGGTGCCGGTAGCCTTGCGGGGTAGACAGAGCCTAGGTCTATAAGACCCGAAGGCCACGTTTAGCATGTTGGTGGGCATTAGGTGAAAACGGAATCAAAATAGTGATGGGTTGCTAGCTGCATCGCCTATTAAAATTATTCCACGGAATTTTGCCCGTTCCCTCGTTCGGCTTTTACGATCTACGCGGGAAGAGAAGCAGCTGGTACGTTCTACGTTTTTTATTTTCTCCCAGACCAGCATGGAAGATATTAGATACAGGTTAAATTGTAAAGTTACATGGAATAGTTTTTTTTTACTAACCTATATTATCCCACTGCTGGGCAAAGTTCTTCCCCATTTCTTTCCACTTGTCTCTGTCCAATGCAGTTTCGGACCAACCACATTAAAAAACGTAGAGGTCGTCGCGCCATCGCTTTCTAGGCCTTTCTATTTGACGTCGACCATCCTCAGGTATCCATTTAGTCATTTTGTTAGCTCACTATTCAGAAGGACAAGGGATAATTAATAATTTAAATTCAATAAATTGAAAAAAAGATACTAAAATAAAAATGTTTCATTTACATACACATTATCACGTCTTTTTCTAGGTCTTGAAGAGCCCAGCCCTTAAAGACCTAGAAGCGATTAGCATGTTGCCTTGCATTAGGTGAAAAACGGAATCAAAATACCGGTTTATCTGCCCATCACTATTTTGACTCTGTTTTCCAGCTAATATGATTCCTCAGATTTTGAGTAGAAATCTTATAACAGGTGTACAGCACCAGCCTGCTCCAAGCAAGCGTCGGGTCCAGACATTCTGCCCCCCGTGCTGTCAGGAAGGATTACCAGCAAGGGATTCGCATTCAAATACGGCACAGTCTATGTTCGAGCTAAGCTGCCACAAGGGGACTGGTTGTATCCAGGTCGGTTTTATAATTTTTAGGGCTCCGTACGTCCGAGTGACAAAACGGAACCCTTATAGAATCACTCCGTTGTTTTATCTTGCGCCAAAGGCATAATAAATAAACTCTGATAACTCTTTGTGGATGATACATGCGCGTTGAAGTGGCTTTTGACCTTTTTACGACTTTTATAAACAGTTCCACGCTAAATATACCATACCAAAAGCTGTGTATGAATATATACTGCCCAAAAACTTCATTTTACGATGTCCATTTTGAATATTCATATTAGGATTCAAAAGAAACACCAATTATTTAAATCAGCAGAGTTGTCAGTGGCCACTTATCCCCAGGATAACTGTATAAGAACAGCTTGTATATTCCAGAAATAATGCTGGAGTCATTCCTGAAGAGGTACGGCAGCCAAAACTACGCATCAGGCGTGCTTAAGATCGCTTCAGCTCGTGGCAATAAGATACTCAACAACGTCGTTTTCGACTATGGGAATAAGGTATGTAAGAAACCGGCGCTTTACAAGTTATTCCATAGAAACCCATGGTAACTTGTATCGCTGTAGTTATTGCTTATCGCGTAACTTCAAAGTCTACCTTTAGGCAGCCCATTCTTCTTCTTTTCGAGTCAAAATAGGTATATATATAACTGTTGCCCGCGACTTCGTCCACGACAATTTCTGGTATTATGATTAATTAGTTATTTTATTAGTATAGATGAATAATTAACAACCGCCGTTTTCAAAACATTTTTATTGATGCTCCGCTCCTATTGGTCGCAGCGTGATGTTTTATAGCCTAAAGCCTCCCTCAATAAATGGACTATTCAACACAAAAAGAATTTTCCAATTTGAACCAGTAGTTCCTGAGATTAGCGCGTTCAAACAAACAAACTCTACAGCTTTATAATATTATTAGTATAGATATAGATAAATGTCATATCAAGTTAGACCAAAATTTGGCTACTTCGACGGCACGATCATTTGCCTTAATCAAGTCCTCTACAGTACAGGAGGTAAGACAGCTGGGGCAGTTTATTAGATGGGTCAGTCTGAACAGCGCCGCAGCTGCACAGGTTGTTGCTAGAGAAACCCCACCTAACCCGGTTATCTCGGCATTTTCCAACACCAGCCCGAAGTCTATTTAGCGGCTTCCAGACTGGCCAGGAAAGTTCACCTGGTGGTTGTTTCCCTGCAGGTGGAAGCAGAGTAGGAGTTGGCGGGTAAAGGGATCTCCATTTCTCTATTTTACAACCCATATTTACAAACAATAAAGTCCATAAAGTTTATTTATTCGGTTTGATGAGAGATGGCGGTCCACCGAATAGGCGAAGACATTAATTTTATCAGTCCACTTTTTCTTTTCTTAGCCAGTCAGCTGCGACTTGAGTAACATTGTAGATTTCCTCAATGAGTCACTTGGACGTCGCTGTATTATATGCTCTATGGTTTGGGCTTCTTTACCACAATCGCACAAGTCCGAATAGCGCCAAAAAGCCATAAAGTCATGTAAAAACACCCCCTATTCCCACTTTCCGGTTCTCCTCTTAGCTGGAATGTGTAATGGTTTTTAAATAAACTTTATGGTGAATAAAGTACGAGTTAGCTTGTTGAAATTTATGTCTAACACTAATAAACTGTAAGTCAGTCAGTCAGCAGGTCCTTTTAGTCTCCACTGCAGGAGCATGACCCTCTCTGTACTACCGAAGCCATACTTGGCCAGAGCAGACAGAGGATAAACTGTAATGATCATGCCTATTTAGGTTACTAACCAACTATATTGTTGACAACATTATTTGGAAAAGAAAAGCAATTTGGACTTGACTAGAAAAAGATCCTTGAAGTTGATGAATAAGTGTTTTTGGGTGAATAAAGTTTTTTCAAGTTACCCCTTATGCATGATGCAAACCCATGTCACCCAATTTAAAAAGTAAAAAATCCCTATTTCTTTCTTTTCAATATTTTCTCTAGCATTCTTTTATCCATATGTACAAAGTCACAATTGAAAACTCTCTACTTCCTACGCACTTACCTTATACCTTCTAGGTGCTGTACGGAGGACCAGTGATGGACTACAAATGCCGGCATCAGCTGCTGGCTACGAAGGCGTCTTCTCAGCTTTGGGGTGATGAGTTTCACGAATACTCAGTGCACTGGGGACCAGGTATACCTACATAATTCGTAATTCTACAGACTACTTTACTAGATATATTGTAAATGCCGAATTTCTTTAGGGTCACATCCGCAGAAGCTGATGGGGATGCAGATCTAGAGATCTGTTATAAAAAAATAATAACCTAGGCCTCCCATCCATTTTTTTACGTCTGTTGTCCCCTGCCATTTGACCACCCGTAGTGATGACCACGCACCAACAAGTGAAGTAAATGAAAACTTCCGATGAGAAACTATATTGGTACAGAAATTAAATAATAATTTACCAGTAACGAGTGTATCATAATTCCAAGCGTTTTGGATTATTTTAGATATGGAAGCCTTCGCTCTTGACTAGCTCCGTGGCGCAGCGGTCAACACGCCAGCCTGCGACACGGAGTGACCGGGTTCGATCCCCGGCCAGGTCAAGATGGAAAATGATCTTTTTCAGATTGGCCTGGGTCTTGGATGTGTATCTATAAATGTATTTGTTATAAAATATAGTATCGTTGAGTTGGTATCCCATAACACAAGTCTCGAACTTACTTTGGGGCTAGCTCAATCTGTGTGATTTGTCCGTATATATTTATTTATTTATTATTATTGGTCGATAAGAAGTTGAGCACATACGTACGGCATGCACCACTCGCTGGCCCGGCCCATATTCTCTAATAATGGAGCACCTGTACCCGCATGAATATCCGCATTGATTATTGCGGATGCAGATGTCCATATCATGTGCAAGCTCCAGAATTGCCAATGCGGATGCGAATATTCGCAACAATCCAATACTATACTTACTTGGTATACATAAGCAAAGGTGACTTGTGAAGCCAAATCATATTTGAAAAAAAAAGGGCTAAAGATAGAAAAAATAAAATCAGAAGAAGTAAAGGTCTCGATGGCCTACTCAAGATTTCAAGACTTGTCTACATAAATGATTGTTTTAAACCGAACTAAACAAAAGACCTGAAATAACTTCTTCTGAACTTGGGGCATAAAGCCCAGATTTCCATCTAATCAATTAAAAATTTTGAAAGAAAAAGAGTTGCACAACACTTCACCGTCACGGTGGCATTGGTTGTGAACTTCCCTACTATAAAAAAACATACTTTATAACGATGTTTTATCATCATCAGGTCTTTTTTAGTCCCCATTACAGGAGCACGACCCTCTCTGTACTACTAGAGCTATACTTGGCCAGAGCAGTCAGAGGACTTGGCCTACACTCTCCACGCTGGCCAGACGGGTTGGAAAGGTCTCACAGATGTTTATAAGCTTTGTTTAACTTGTATTTCCTAAGTCGCCTTCTACGACATCCACGGGAAGACTAGGAGTGGCCCTATTCTACTCTGCCGGATACAACACGGTTTATAAGGATGGCTTAATATAAGGATGTTTGGTAAATGGTAAAGCTCTAAAGGTTAATTGTGATATTAAATATAATTGTGTCCAATCAGATCGCATCATCCTGTCGGTGGACGGTTTAGAGTGGGCTCGCATCGAGCCTGCGTCGACTGGTCTCAGCGGAAGATTACCCCAAACGTGCAGGGAGATGCCTAGAAGCTTGCTAGCTAAGGGTTCGAGGATGGCGCCTTTTGATGAACCGGTTAGTAAAAAACTAAAATAATTAATTACTATTCGAAATAGGATACATGTATCTCTAAACGTTATATTTTCTGTTATTATAATGAAAGCAAAATCGGTAAACTACTAGGGTTTCGGAATGACTACTGCTGAAAAGAACACGCCGAAAGAAACTGAGTCCAGTCTTGGTATTTTTTTGGTCCACAGGTCCCTCCCTACGTGCCGTGAGGACTTGGATATAACAATATATTATCTTACAATAATGAAAAATTAAAACACTGATAAAAAATATTTCTGAGCTTTTTATCTAATAAATAATCGTAGTAGACCCAGTATTTATAAAACTATATTTCCGAATCTGTACCAACGCGCTTGTCTGTTATCTTTTATGAGGGTTTGAAACGTTTACTAGTCAGCTTATTATAAAAGAAGACATTTCTAAGTTAATCTTTTCTAAAGCCCTCTAAATACAGGATAAAAAAAGCTCATAAACATCAATGAGACCTCTCCAACCCGTCTGGCCAGCGAGGATAGTAGAGGCCAAATCCTCTGTCTGCTCTGGCCTAGTATGGTATATCCGGTAGTACAGAGAGAGTCATGCTCCTGCAGTGGAGACTAACAATACCTAATGATTCATTCATTTCGAGTAGGTGTCACGGTCAATCGACCTTGCACACCCTGGTGTCAGAGTTCTTCGGAACCGCCTCTCGGCCTCTGACGTGGTTCCTTTAACGACTACCAGATGGCAGCCGGGACCACCGGCTTAACGTGCCTTCCGAAGCACGGAATCATCTTTATTATCAGACAATCAGGTGATTCAAGCCTGCAATGTCCTAACCAAACTGGAAACAACTAAACAAAGTATGCTTCCGGTGGGAATCGAACCCACGACCCCCGGGTCAACGGGCAAACGCCTTAACCACTGGACCACGGAGGTTGTTAAGTTAGTTACCTAATGATGATGATGAAGAAGCCCTCTTAAGAATCTAATTTTGCATTGTATTGCATTCATCTTCTTAATACTTTTTCCCTTGTGAAGTATCTAATAGAATTCTCACCAATTTCAGTTCTACATAACCCTAGGCGTTGCAGCGGGCGGTATCTCAGAGTTTACAGACGACCTGAAGACGGGTTCCGACTGGCCGAAGCCATGGCGGAACGGAGCCCATAAAGCCATGTTGAATTTCTGGAATGACGTCAACGCGTGGTATCCTTCGTGGCTGCAGCCAGTACTTATTGTAGACTACATGAAAGTCGTAGCATTGTAAAGAGTGCCATATAGATTTTTTGACTGATTAAATAAGTTTAATTCATACATTATTTATTATTATTAATATTATATTATTTCGAGCCATCATGTGTCCCACTGCTGGGCAAAGGCCTCCCTCCACTTCTTCCATTCATACATACAGAAGTTTTATTTGGCCATCTAGGAGGTATAAATACATATCACCACGCCACTTTATACCCCGGCTAGTTAAAGAAGCATCCGAAATATCAATCGCTTCCTTATTACATTTTTTTTATTAACCTATTTTGTCCCACTGCTGGGCAAAGGTCTCCCCATAAAGCCGGTGTCGGCCAAAGCCCACTGAATAAGAAGTGGGCTTTGGCCGACACAGGCTTTTTACTTAATAGGTATTGACCGATGGACCCGGCTTCCATACCTCTCTATCCCGCGCCACATCCGACCATCTGCTTTCGAACCTCTTTATATCGTCTCACCAATGTTTCCTAGGCCTACCACGCTTCCTGTAACCCTGCTCAGAAGTCCACTTTGTAGCTAAAGATGCCGGATGCATTCGGTAGACGTGACCCGCTCAATCCCACTTCAACTTTGCGGCTTTATGTTCCACATCAACGATGCCAGTCTTAGAAAAAAGTACCATGTTTGGCACTCTTTCCAGTCTGGTGACACCCAGGATGCTTGGCTCTATCGCACTCTGGCAAATCTTGAGCTTGTTCATCAAGAATACAGAATGAATCATTCATAAAGAAACAAATTATTTTTCGAAATCAAAATCTATAAAATGGTATAAATCGGGATGAGAAAAAATGGTGTCCACGAATGACGTCACAAACCACGAAATGTATAATATCTCAGAAATCCTTTGTTTATAAAATCGTGTAATATTGATAATATTGTTATACAACCGCAGACATATCTCAAAATGATTTAGAAATAGCCCAGTCAAATGAAAAATTAGCTTAGCCAGGCATATATATCGAAGGGCTTAGCTAATTATTTAAAACACAGGACCGGAACACCACAAATGATGAGAATTATTATTTCTTGTTGTTCTTGTCACTTTTTCCATTGTATCTATATCCATCACAATCTTTCAATTGGTCAACAAACATATCACTAAGTATATACCTATTTGTATGAAGTTTATCACAGTTCAAAATGTCGGCCACGAGAATCGGTCGTGCTTCAACCTTTATTTTATCCGTGTTTTTTTCTTCGATCTTGGCTCAAGATTTCTTTGTAATACCTCCAGTAAGGATACAAGCTTTCAGCCCGAGGGGAGTTCGAATATCAATCCCAGGTACTAAATATTATTATGGTTTCTTCTAAGCCTTTTTTACGTATTTTTAAGTGTTATATAAAAAATAATTGACTTCAATAAAATAGATGGATATCAATTCGGTTGATGTTTTTCTGTCTATCTGTCTGTCCGGCTGTCACCAGACTGTATCTCATGATCGGTGATAGTTAGACAGTTTAAATTTTTACAGATGATGTATTTCTGCTGCCGCTATAACGACCAATACTAAAAAATATAATAAAACTAGCTTTCGCCCGCGGCTCCACCCGCGTTAATGTCGATCCCTCGGGAATAAAAGGTAGCCTATGTCCTTCTCCGTACTCCAGAGAACTTGTATGCAAAATTTCATGATGATCGGTTCAGTAGTTACGGCGTGAAAGCGTAACAAACAAACAAACAAACAAATAAACAAGCAAACAAACTCACTTTCGCATTTATAATATTAGTAGGGATAAGGATAAGGATAAATATTTAAGGGAGCTCCCATACAACAAGCATGATTTTTTTGCTTGTTTTTGCTCGATATTGATAACGGCAACAGGTAGACTCCTGAAAAATTCACAGAATATTTAATTATAATTCACTTTAAAAATAAATAATTAAATAAAAATAAAATTAATATTAAAGGGGGGCTCCCATATAAAAGACATGATATTTTGCCGTTTTATAGACAACGGTACGGAACCCTTCGTGCGCGAGTCTGACCCGCACTTGGCCGGTATTTTTTTCATGATTGTTACCACATACATAGCTTCATCTATTATGAATTAATTTTAAAAGTATTTCAAAGGATATCCATTTAATTTATATATAAATTGGTCCCATTCACATTTTATCAAAATCGGTTCAGTAGTTTGTTTGAAGTCGGTTTTTTTTATATAAAACATTATATTGTGGTTACTTTAATTATTTGTCAGTATTTTTGTATGATTCTCCTTCCGGATATGAACAATAAATAAAAATATAATAAAAAATCATTCGGATTGAGCCAGCCCTAGTAAATTGTGAACTTATATTTTACTAGCTGTTGCCCGCGGCTCCGCCCGCGTTAATGTCGTTCCCTTGGGAACAGTAGAAATGATAAAAATTCCATACAAACCCCTGCCCCTTTGCTTTTTCCCCTTAAGGGGGAATTTAATACATTTCACCTGCATAGATCTTTAGCCCTTAAGGAGGGGATTTTGCCCATTTCACCTATACAGATATTTTTTTATTGTAATGGAGAACTTCTTACTGTCATATTTCTAAGTAAATAAAAAAAACCATACAAACTTTACCCCACCTATTCTACCCCTTCAAGGGGAAATTTCGACCATTTTAACTACACAGATCTTTTTAATTGTAATGTAAACATATATACTTATTTTTATACTTCTACGTCCAGAAATGAGAAAATTTCCATACAATCCCCCAATAGTTTATTACTTCCAATGAAACACCTTAATATTGAATTTCTATTGAATAACTTCAAAAACAGAAAGTTTCATACTAACTTTGCATCCCCGTTATATCCCCTTAAGGGATGATTTTTGAGAAAAATATTTTACTCATGTTTCATGCCTTTTAGTAAAGAACCTTCATGTTGAATTTCATTCGACTAACTTCAAAAATGGCAAAGTTTCATGCTTACTTTGCACCCCTATTTTACCCTCTTAAGGGATGATTTTTGAGTAAAATATTTTACTCGTGTTTCATACCTTTCAGTAAAGAACCTTCATGCTGAATTTCATTCGAATAACTTCAAAAACAACAAAGTTTCATACTAACTTTGCAACCCGTTTTTCCCCCTAAGGAGATGAATTTCCAAAAATCCTTTCTTAGTGCTCCCCTACGTTATAAAAGGAACCCCTGTGCAAAATTTCAAGTTCCTAACCCTTATAGTTTAGGCCCTGCGTTGATATGTCAGTCAGTCAGCTTCTTTTTTTTTTTAGTATGGATTACTATGGATAGTATGGATAGGTATAATGCTGTCGTATAATGATGATGAATTGACTTTGGATTTTAATTTTCTTATGTCACTTATTATTTTATTTTATTTTTGCTATATGTTTGCAGGCAAACTCATGCCTTGAGTTCATTCAAATGACGATAACTTTTTTTTAATGAACCGATTTTGATGAAACAAACTTTAAATGTTAAACTGAGTTAAAACTAAGCAATTGGTGAAAGTTTGAAGTAAATCGGTTCAGTATTTTCGGAGATAATCGTGATCATACATACAGACAGACAGACAGACAGACAGACAAGAAATTCCAAAAAATTTTTTTTGCTTTCTATTATTCTTTTTAAGTGTCCCTCTATCCATTTCAGTCATTAATTCGAAATGTACAGACAAAATAATTTTACTGTTTTATTATATGTATAGATGATAGACAGATAAACATTCAGGACCCAAGCCAATCTGAAAAATATCGTTTTGAAACTGGTGCTGACCGCGGATTGAACCCAGAAGGATTCAAAAACCTTTGCTGCCACTTACCACTTGGTACCACTGAACCACAAAGGTCGACAAGAAGGGCGCTAAGGAAATGTATAAATGATTACTTCTATTTATATCATTGTTGTAAAGATATGAATTCATGTTATACTCGTATGCTCTATTTATATACTACTCTGTTTTTACTAGGAATCCTAAGTCTTAAGGGCTCGTACTACCTCACACTGCTTTGCATGATTGTAATATCAATAATAATGAAATACTCCAGTTGAAAAAATGCAGCAAAGTTCAGAACTAACTCTGGTATATCTTATTCAAAAACACGATTGCGTTAAATTTTCTCTATTTTCTCTAAAATTTGTATTCACGAGAAATACCTTATTTAAAATTAAAAAGAAATTTCGGCTTATAATATATTTTTTTTTCAATTTTACTTGGTTTTACCTACTTTAGGCTAACGCCATCTCGTGACGGGTGGAAAAGTCTGTAACTATTGCACTGCAGCGCCCTCTCCGCCGCCCATAGTGGCAATTAGTGTAACTAACTACCACAGCCTGCCGGCAGATGCTTGCCGTTTACTTTGGTGCTTATATAGACCTTAAGGGCCCGTATTACCTCACACTGCTTTGCATGATTGTCTGTAATATCAATAATAATTAAATACTCAAGTTGAAATAAAAATGTAGCAAGTTCAGGACTAACTTTGGTAACTATCTGACTCAAAAACACGATTGCGTTAAATTTTCTCGATAGAAAAAATTGCAAAGTTGCCTCCAAATCACGTCTAATGTACTCGGTATACAGCATTATTCACCAAATACATTAAAATTAACCTTGAAACTTTTGATTATAATTGCATTACAGATAAGGCAAAAAATATTCTTAAAAAACGAAAATATCAATGTAGCCAACGCGTTTAGACCATCCGCGTTTGTACCGCCACGCCGCCTGGCCTATCATCATCAGGTCCTTTTTAGTCTCCACTACAGGAGCACGACCCTCTCTGTACTACTAGGGCCATACTTGGTCAGAGCAGCCAGAGGACCCGGCCCACACTCTCCACGCTGGCCAGACGGGTTGGAGACGTCTCACAGATGTTTATAAGCTTTGTTTAGCTTGTATTTCCTAAGTCGCCTTCTTTGACATCCACGGGAAGACTTGGTGTGATCCTATTCTACTCTGCCGGATACCACACGCCTGGCCTATGGCGGGCCCTTAAGTTATATTTTTGTATGAGGTTGGCAGTCTATACGTTATATTATATTGCCTTTGACTCTACGAACAATCAGTTCGACAATATGATACAAAAAAGTCAACTTTATTCTCTTTAAATATTTTTTCTGCTTCGTCCTCAGACGTTGCTGGAATAACCCTGTTTTCCTTCAACGGCAACATCAACAAGGGAATCACTCCAGCCTTGGAGTTTGGTCAAATACGGTCGGAAGTGAAGGCACCTGTCAACGGCAGGTGGACCTTCGAGAACCCTGCCGTCCAGCTGAATGTTGGGGACGTCATCCATTATTACGTGTTGGTGGAAACGGGTTTAATTGCTGGCACCATGTTTTTCACTGGACACTATACAGGGAGTTTGAGATACAACATTGAACGTAAGTAATGGTAAAAACTTTACTTATTTCAATTGAATTTTACTTACTATCTTTCTACTACATATTTTTCCCTGGCGAGGAAGACTAGCACAGGTCTTTAAGACGTAAAAGCCACGTTTAACATGTTGGTGGGCGTTAGAGGGACAACGGAATCAAAATAGTGCAGGGTTGCTAGCCGCATCGCCTACTAACATGTTTCGTCAGATTTTTGTCCCCGATTGGTTTTTATGACCTGCTCGAGAAAAGAAGCAGCTGGCACATCCTACGTTTTTTCTTTACTCCCAGACCAGCGTGGAAAATTGCAACTCAATTTAAGTAAAGTATACCTAATCATCCCAAAATATTTTCTGTTCTATGAGCGATATTAAAATGTATTTGAATCTGAATACTCACACACAAGGATTTTCATTGTTGATGAAGGAACTGTACGTTCAGAGCCTTGCACACCTATGTGGTTGCTTTTGTAAGGTTTATACATAACACCATTTAGAGGAGTAAAATTATTTTATGGAACTAATCCACCAGCAATAAGCCGAAATGGTCAGAGAAGTCATTGCTTTGCCCCATTCATCCCAGTGAATAGTATCCGAATACTTTCAGTCCCCGTGCCGTGTGGTTTCTGGCAGAGTAGAATAGGACCACTCCTAGTCTTCCCATGGAGGTCGTAAGAAGCGACTTAGGAAATACAAGCTAAACAAAGCTCATAAACATCAATAAGACCTCTCCAACCCGTCTGGCCAGTGAGAAGAGTGTAGGCCAAATCCTCTGTCTGCTCTGCCCAAGTATGGCTCCAGTAGTATAGAGAGGGTCATGCTCCTGCAGTTGAGACTAAAAAGACCTGATGATGATGATGACTTGCATTCCCTTCCTAAATCCAACAAATTCTTCCGTTAGGCAGCAGCGTCAGAATTACAAGAAGCTAAAGAAACTGCGCTCGCCAACCCACCTGCCAAATGTGGTTAGTGTGGCAATATCCTCACATGGAACTAAGGAACCTTGTGAAGAGGCCTTTGTCTAGCAGTAGATTTCTTACGGCTGAAATGATGATACCCAAATACTTATCCAATCCACCACCAACAAATGGGTCTCACATTGGTCACACAGGTCGATGGGGGCAGATAGGTAACGGGCAAAAGAGTGAACGTTTTGTTCGCGAGATGTTAGACTTTATGCCCTTCAGTCGCCTCGTACAACATCATGTGGAAAGCGGAAACCACACGGACGTAGAATTCAATTTAGCGTTCCTTCTGCAGATTTAGAAGACATATCATCTGTAACAACTCGAAATCAAGAGTGTGAACCCTCTGTCACTGAAGTTTACGAAAGTACCGGACAGATTTGTTCTGGACAAGTCCTGCTGGAAGACCGGTTCTTTAGCATCAGGGATAACGTGTGGCAGGTTGAGCATTATATCCCAGTTGACAACCCGGTAAGTCTCTTAATCATCTTTAAAATGTAGGTCGTATTCCTTTTATCAGTTAAATATAGTCACATACAACAACCAAATGTTTTATAACAATACACGCCTTCTCAATGGCCAATCTGACGTCACAACTAGGTAAATCGCTCGTGCTCGTGCAAGCACCATTGGAATAACCACAGAACAACAAACACATTAGAAGTATTATGACGTGATTTCTATGAAAACCAACGTCGCCTCATTTCACACATACGAGGGGTGATCCAAAAGTAATGATAATGAAAATAAAACACGGTGATGAAAGCGAAAAAAACATTTTATTTTTCAATGTAGTCTCCTAATAAGTTAATACATTTAGTCCATGTTTTTTCTAAACCCACGATTCCTTTTAAAAAAAATTCTTTGTCTTGACCTTCCAAAAACGCCTCAACAGCAGCCATCACTGCGCTATCGTCTTCAAATTTTTCGCCTCTGAGGTGTTCTTTGAGCCGAGGAAAGAGGTAAAAGTCACTGGGAGCTAGATCTGGCGAATAGGGTGGGTGTTCTAGCAGTTCGACTCCCGTTTCTTGAATGGCAGCCATCGCAACTGTGGCTTTGTGAGCCGGCGCGTTGTCCTGGTGAAACAGCACTCCAGCTCGCAGTTTGCCGCGTCTTTTTTCCTTAATCGCCTCCCGCAGTCTTCTTATTTGGTCAGCGTAGTAGGACCCAGTAATAGTGGCTCCCTTCTCCAAGTATTCAATCATAATGATTCCTTTGGCATCCCAGAAAACCGACGCCATAACCTTGCCCGCAGAGCTTGACACTTTGAATTTCTTCGGTGTCGGAGAGGAGGCTCGCTTCCAAGTCTTCGACTGTTGTTTGGTCTCAGGATCAAAATGATGGATCCAAGTTTCGTCCATAGTCACAAAACGAGATAAAAAGCATTCTTGATCTGCTTGGAACTTTTCGAGATTGGCCCTCGAAATGTCAACACGTTTTTTCTTTTGCTCGTCGGTTAACATTCTTGGTACCCAACGCGCAGAGACCTTCTTCATATGCAATTCGTTTGCAAAGATTCTTTGAATGCTGCCATATGAGATCCCTGTGATCTCAGCTACATGCCTGATGGTCACTCTTCTATCCGCCAATACAATATTTTCGATTTCTTTTTTCACGTTATCTTCGATTAGGGACGTGGATGGCCGTCCTTCTCGATGTTCATCTTCAGTCGATGTTCTGCCCAGCTTAAACTCCTTGGCCCAGCGTGCAACTGTAGAATATGGAGGAGCAGACTCCCCCAATGTTTCCACCAAGTCGCTGTGTATGTCTTTGGTAGACATTTTTTTCAGACAGAGGTACTTGATGACAGCCCTGATTTCATTTTTCTCCATTTTGATGTGTTCACTGCGACGGTTGGTTTTCAAATAAATGTATCTCCCAGAAATCGTAACCTATTTATATGATTTTTTTATGCTCAACTAGTAACTACATAAGCAACCAGGAAAAAATATTTCAGATTTTTATGCTGGCTAGAAATAACCGATTATCATTACTTTTGGATCACCCCTCGTACTACTAACGCAACACAATTCAGTAGAAACTCCTTCTTTGGTCAAAGTTTCATTAGGACTTCTCACTTTACACGTTAGGATAGCGCGATTTTTTTCACGTAAATCTCACTTTTGTTCTTTTGACGATCGTGGGTCAAACTACTTAGGTGATTCAAGTAAGCTGATTGAGCGCATTGTCGGCGCGCGGTGCCACGCCCACTTGCCATTTCTAATGTATTTGTTGTTCTGTAGGAATAAAAAACCAAACGCACTTGTTTCATTTCTCTAGGTACGTTCCGGCTACATTAGTCAAACCTTTCTTGTTTCCCCGATACTTAGTTCTAGAACATTCCATTCTGGGATATTTTCAGTACGTCCTTTTCAGGAATACCCGTTCCTGTCATATCAACGTAGCGCTGTAAATCTAGCGAATCGGTATCTAAACATAGAAGCAAAGTTGCAAGAAGATGAGCCAGGCTTTACAAACACCACCATCTACTGCGGGAACTTGGACCTGATTGATAGGTAAGGTATCCAATAATTTCCTTCATTAACGATGGGTCTCCTAGGATTTTATAACACGAGTCTTGATAAGTTAAAAACTTTTTTACTTACTTAATTTCTATATATTCTTAATACTTATATTCTCACTGACTGGGTCCCATCCGATGGGTATAGAAAAAGAGGAAGACCAAAAACAAGGTGGTCAGATGAAATAAGAGCATTTGATAAGAACTGGCTGGATACTACCAAAAATCGAGAAAAGTGGAAAGAAAGAGGGAAGGCTTTTGCCCAGCAGTGAGACATGGAGAGCTAGAAAAAAAACTTACTTAATTTTAACTTATT
Organism: Elegia similella; assembly: GCA_947532085.1. Classification (NCBI taxonomy): domain Eukaryota; kingdom Metazoa; phylum Arthropoda; class Insecta; order Lepidoptera; family Pyralidae; genus Elegia; species Elegia similella. Next base: position 5,088,136 of record OX383939.1, read on the forward strand.
TTGAGATAAAAGTTTTCCAAACTTGATTGATTTTCCTCAGATGCACCAAACAGTCGTGTTCGAAGCAAGCATCCGGGGCGGACATCCTCCCGCCGGTCGTGTCCGGGAGATTGACTAGCAAGGGGTTTGCCTTTAAATATGGCATTGTACACGTTCGAGCTAAATTTCCAATCGGAGACTGGCTGTACCCAGGTTAATATATGTTTTGGTAAGAGCCGTGTATTTTGCCTATTTTGGTCTTTTTATATGACACAGGGTTCGTCCTCAACTGCATAGACGGTAGTTTATTTATTTATTAACAAATACACAAACAGTTTGTTAGGTAGTTAAATTTTTTACAAAACACGTTTAATAAAAGCTAACCTAACTCACCAATTAAATATGTACGTAACATTACAGCTCAAAACTAGTTAGTTTAAAAAAAAGTTTAAAAAAAAAAGAGAACTTGGACAACAATGCAGAAATGCAGATAACAAGTTGCAGGTATGGCTTCAGGGAGGCGCGCCCTATTACCTGAGCTGCTACTTGTTTTCCCCTAATTCATCCTTCGTTCCCTTCCCAAATGCAACAAATCCAGCATAAAGATGCTCCCAATGGGCAGCAGCGATGGAAGTACAAGAAACCAATAAACTGCGCTCGCCAACCTGCCTGCCAAGCGTAGTGAGTATGGTTGGTGGTAAATTACAAGATTCAAAGATTTATTCAGAAAATAGGCCTTTTCAGGCACTTTTTCACGTCAATTCACATTTTAAATAATACTTATTATATTATATTCAAATTATGAATGATTGTTCAAAAGCTACAAACTACTAGCGTTTCGAAACCGACCACTGCAGAGAAGAAGACGCCGAAAGAAACTCTTTTTAACAGTATTGGTCGCCTACTTGCCTGAAGGGCTTTGTATGATATTTAATATTTTTATCTTTTCTTTTTTTTTCTGATGTCATGTTGTATACAATTTCAATTTACATATTTTTGTGGAACACGTTATGTTGAAGTTATGTTATGAACAAGTTGTTGTTGGCCTTTTGTGACACCATATCGCAAATTGCTTCTAGTGGAATTTATAGTGTGAATGCTGTGTAAGCATTCACACTATAAATTCCACTAGAAGCAATTTGCGAAACAATCCCAAAACAAAAACCGTGCAGTCCGCCAAAATTCCGCCAAGAACTGCATTAGGAATCTTCTAACTCATAATATTATTTTTTGACGTGATAACGTTTTATAAATCGATGAACGCCGGCTGCATGATCTAAAAAGTGTCACGTTCCGCGTGCAAGCAAGAACGCGGAACAAGCGATAGAGAGGCACGATCGGCCTAAGTGTACGGCTTGTGACGCATCTATCTCTCTTCCACCGTCATCACGTAATCACGTAAAATTATCGTCCGTTAACCGTCTTTACAGACAACCAATAAATTTTGTTTTAGAAATCATTCTGGAACCTATGGCAAAGAAATATGGAAGCATGAACTATGCTTCAGGAGTTTTGAAGATAGCTGCCGCGAGAGGAAATGAGGTCCTCTCGGCAGGGACCAAAGACTATGGGAATAAAGTAAGTAGAATTATTTGAAATTTTTGAGCCTAACCATAACAAATTTAAAAACCAAGTAAAGTTTGTATTTAGCTAACTTCAGAAACTAAAAAGATTTATATAGTATTCTTGTTATTGCCATTTCAATGTTTATACAAGATTGTAATGTATACACATTCTTGGTTTGAGATCTAGCACATTTAGTAATATAAATAAGTATATATATGTTCATGTATATTGATATTGATTCATCGTTTGCTAGACGATGTAACCTAACATATATTGACATATATTGATTCATCATTTGTTAGACGATGTAATCTAACGTGTCAACATTTAATTATTATTTAGTAATATAAACAATTCAATATAAAACTGTGACCTACTCTACATTCAGTGCTGATTATGCAATACGGCGTCAAGTGAAAAAGTACATAAGTGTTTATTACTGGTTTACACTATAATGAATAAGTGCCTCAAATAAAATTAAGGGAAATATGGAAGGCAGCCCGTTTAACAGGAGCGCGCTGACACGTCGCAGTCCTCCACCCACGCCTATGTGCCGTAGTCCTCCGCCTACGGCCTCAACCAGAACACCTGAACCTAAGCCCAGACGACAGGATGACGAGCCCCTAGAACTTCTGTCCACCCCCGAAATACAAAGCTGGATGACTTCTATTGAATCTACCCTACTGATAAATTAAGGTCAAGCGAGGAGACTAAAACTCTCGTTCAAAACATCATCAGGCCTGAAGAAATGAAGCTGCATGTAACAGGTCTGCGAAAGACAAAGAACGGCGGTGTTATTATTAGCACAGACACCAAGGCGGACATCGAGAAACTGAAGCAATCCTCTAAATTAAATACCTCTGGCCTTATTGTTAAAGAACCTAATAAGCGCAAACCGAGAATTATTGTCGTCGGAGTGCCCTCGTCTATGCAAGAAACGGAAGTTTTTAACTGTTTATACAATCAAAACTTAGCCGAAACCCTTCGAGATGTAACACTTGAGCAATTTTTAGCATCTTCTAAGTTAAGTCATAAGACGGGAAAGAAGGACACCGAGACATGCAATTACGTCATAGAAGTTACAGCGCTAATACGTAAGGCCTTAATTACAAAGGATAGAGTCATATCAATTGGTCGTCGTGCCGTGTACGAGATTTTACCCTAGTAACTAGGTGTTACAGGTGTCAGCAGTATGGACATGCGGCCAAAACATGCAGAGCGGAGGCCAACACGTGCGGTCATTGCGGCGAACTGGGTCATGCAATGAAAGATTGCACCAAAAAGGCAGAGTCGCCGAAATGCGCAACGTGCATGCACTTCAAGAAGCCTTATCAACACAAAACGGGTGATAATGACTGCCCCGCGAAAATCATAGCCGAAAAGAGATATATCAGCTCTATAGACTATAATAATAATAATAATAATAATAATAATAATAATAATTTATTTCAGATCACATCCATAAATTTTAAATTTAAAAAATCAACACCAAAATCTTATCTATTGGTGCCAAGATGGATACCCATCCAGTGTTTAAGAATGGGATTGTCCATCTTGGCACTTAATGTGTTTAGTATGCTGCTGCCACTCTCCCGGCAGCGACGCATCATGGAGGCTGTTCGCTTTCTTATGATGGCGTAAAAGTCGTCAGTACCCGCTTCGGCAAACATTCCTGACGCGCTGCAGTATCGGGAAAGTCTCAGCAGCATCCTAAGGCTATTATTATATTGGACGCGTAGGGCATTGTAAACCTTTTTCGTATAGTTGACCCACAGGCTGCACGTGTAAAAAGTTTGGCAGTAAGTTTTAAATAACGCAATTTTCACTTCCCTTGTACACCGTGCAAACCTGCGTGCCAACATATTACTTCTGACTGCCAACGCCCTACGCTCCCGTTCGATGTCCACATCGTCACACAAGTCATCTGTGACGATATGGCCTAAGTACTTAAACTGCGTCACACGGCCAAGAGCTACTCCACCGAGCGTGACGGGCGGCACTTGCGATGGGCTCGTACGCCCCGCCCGAAATACCAGCAACTCACTCTTTATTACATTGTATCTCAGGCCGTGCGACTCAGCATAAGTCTCACATATTTTGGTCAGCTTTCTAAGTGAGCTGATTGACGGACCCAGCAACACCATGTCATCTGCGTAACTTATATTATTGATCATGGTGCCGTCAATTGAACATCCAACCATGGTGTTGCTGAGCTCGACAATCAGGACATTTATATATAAATTAAAAAGAGTGGGGGAGGTTAGACCACCTTGCCTCACCCCACACCCCAATCTATACATATCCGAGTAGGAGTCAGCCCACCTTACATGATTGCATTGATTGTTGTACCAATATTTAAAAACACTAGTAACATCTGTAGGTAAATCAAGGCAATCTAACTTGGACCACAATTTATCATAGCTTACCAGTTCAAAAGCCTTAGAAAAATCCAAAAAGGCAGCATAGACCGGTGTATTACGATCTGTGTAGTACTTAACAGTCTGCTTGAGCGTTAAAATGGCACTCTCTGTTGACAGTCCCGCTCTAAAACCAAATTGGCCGTCATGTAGCTGTACATACTTATGGAGGTGCCGCTCAAGCAGACCGTCAAGGACCTTAGCAATTATAGTTGCCAACGAGATAGGACGGTAATTTGAACAATCAGATGTGTCACCAGTCTTGTTTTTAACTATTGGCACAACAATCGTTTTCATGAGGTCCAAAGGTAGGTATGAGTGTCGCAAACATATTTTAAAAAACATTGCAAGAACTCTGCTAATATGAGCCCCACCATGCACCAGGTGTTCGACACTGAGGCCATCGTATCCCGGAGACTTCCCTCGTGTCATTTTATTAATAACTGTTGACACCTCTTTTGCTGAAATTTGAATAGGAGTCCCGGAAGCACGAGACCCAGCCGTGAGCACCGGTTGAGCGCTCGACTGTAACGGCGACTTCACCTCAAAGTGTTCTCTAAAGAGATCAGCTATTTGTTGAGGATCGTTCGCCCCGCCAACAGACACAGGGACGCTCGGTCTAGGATTCAGCTTATTAGTTTGTTTCCAAAATGATTTAAACTTTTTATCTCTATGACATGACGCAATTATATCCATCTTTATTTGTTCCCTATTATCTTGACAAAACTTTAATTTATTTTTAAATATTTTTCTGCTGTCTCTCATTTCACTATATATTGGACCCGCGGCAGGCTTGCCACACGAGACCCACATTTGAAACTTATCCCGAGCCTCCCTGTGCGATTCAGCGACGTGCTTATTCCAACCGATCACGTGGTGTTTTCTCTTTTTACTTTGATTGCTGCTGGATATTGCAGCCTGTCGTAATACTCTAGTGATCTTTGAATACATCCTATCAATAACGGGCATATGTTTCACATTCTCACACATTCCATCACAGCATGTACTGAGTTCGCTAGGAAAGTCTATGTCCCTTAAATATTTATTACAATATTCAGTATATTTAGTAATCTGTGCTGTACAACGCTCACCCCAAAGTACTTTATTACAACGCTGCTCTGGCTGCACTAGCTTGGGTTGAATCAGCTCCAGATTATACTCAATTTCCAAAGGAAGATGGTCCGACCAGAACACGTCATAGTGTACTTTTACGTTTGTTATAGAGTGTCTACTAGCATCTGTAGCTAGGCAATGGTCTAACCAACGCCTGGAGCCACTAGCGTCACATACAAAAGTATACGTATTCGAGTCGTACGCCAACATATCTATATCTACACATGACCACGTTTGTTCAGCACAAAAATCCAGCATTTCCTTTTCAAATGGCTCGCCTGGGTGGGCATTAAAATCCCCTAAAATTACAACTGATTCTATATTAAGAGTCTCAATATGCGCTGCTATCTCACTCATACACTCACAGAACTCGACTAGATTGTCACTGCAGTCAGTAGGCATGTACACGCAAAACACTAATAACTGTCGACCATCGGAAACTGTGATATTAACACCTGAGATCCGCGCACTACTACACTGTATTAACGAGACTGAACGAAACACATTCTTCTTCCATAGAATCGCAACGCCTCCATACGGACGGCCACGCAGTAAGCCAGCAGACGTGTCCACTGCGGACTTCCCGGTGTAGCTAAAGTCACGATCTATATCCCCGAGTATAGGTATCTCGCTCGGTAATAGCCAAGTCTCCTGCAATAGCACTATTGGAGCTTGTTTACAAAGAGATCTAATGCACTCTGTTGATCTCTTTAAACCTTTACAGTTAAAACTTATTATTTTTGTACCCATAATTCTGTAAATATGTATAATAATAATATATAAATCTGTGTAAATAAATTTATTTTTTCTTTTTCTTATCAGTGGTCAGAGGTTCGTCTCTGCTTTTATCAGAATATTTGTAATTCACAAACTGTCTAAACAATACCCCTTCCGGCCATAGATTTTCATTCATAAAAACTGATAGTTTACTTTTAGGTATCAAAAAGGTGTAGGATTCGTAGGCCTTTTCTTTTTTCATTTTTATTTTCTGTGGTTTTACTGCAAGCTGTGTCTTATTTAAAATATAGGTAGCTATGTCCTGCTCCGTTGTACCTTTGTCTACACGATACACATAAAAAGGTATTTCAATTTCTGCTGCCCTAAACTTTCCTTCGGGTGCAACACTAGCCTTTCCTTTATTTCCTATAAACCTATTCCTCAATCTCTTTTTCTGCATAAGAATCCATCCTTCGTCTTTCTTTTCTTCCTTCCATTCACCTTTATCAGCCAAAACTGCAGCTATCGAACGACGCGTCGAGTTCAAAACACAACAGCTGTCGAGGCCTTCCTGGACAGTATCCGTATCTAATACATTATTAGCGGACGTACCTGTACATCGCTCGTGTTCGCATGCCTCACTGCCATTATGCGCTTGCGACGGTATCTCTGTGCCTGGCGAAACCGCCGTGCAGGCCTCCACGCGGCCTGGACTCGCCCCCGGCGCACAGCTGATGTTCTGTGCGGGTGCGACAGAGACCACCTTATGGCTCCCAGCGCTAGTTGTGAATGAGAGGGGTAACACCTGACCTTGTAGTTCATTGCCCGCTGTTGTTTTTAAGCCCGATGGAAGGTAGATTTGATTATCGTGTTTGTTTACTAATGCGGTAGACGGATCGTTATTATTTATTAAAGAAACCTCCGGTACATGGCAAATTCCCATCGGCCCACTATTGCATATAAAACTAGATTCATTCAGAAGGCATGCACCTCTTTTCGCATTGACATTGATTCCAAAGTTATTAGTATGGGAATCATCCAATGGACCTGTGGTAATATTAAGTCTCAACGCTTCAACCTGCGAAACAGTGGCATAATTTTCTTTTACATATTTTATGTCCGATTGCAGCCTCACTATATCCTTTAATAATCTCGTCACGTCAATGTGATCAAAATTAACGGGTGGCAATTTTTGCAGGTCTTTTGCCACAAAGATAGGTATAATTTCAGGATCAGTTACCTTGAAACAGTCGATTATATCCTCCATATCCCTCCCAGACTTGCCTTTATTCTTACGCACTATCATGCGCTTGCTGTTTGGGATAGATTGAAACAGCAACTCCTTCGCCCTGGTAATATCCTCCTCGGAGAAAGCAGACGTGCAAATCTGGATGAGGCTCACATTGTCCATTACATCAATTTTATTTTGTATAAATGAAAGAACTTCACTTATCACAATGTTACACTGGTTACATTTAACTATGTTCATCGTACTTTTAGACGCCATAACAGCAGATCTAAAACGTTCGCCGCGTTCACACGACCTCGCGTTACCGCTTACGAGTGACAACTATGATTTACCATAAAAGCTAGTTGTTATTATTTAAGTATACTTTATTTACTTAGTTAAGTTCGGTTAAGTTCGGTTATTGTTTCTTCTAAAAAGCTTGATAATTTACGTCATCTTGAAACCTGATGTCAATAGTATTGTTTTTCTTTCTAGTTTTATTATTGAATAAGTTATATCTCCTCATCAGTAAATTAATATTGTTTTTAGTAAATAAGATTTCATAAATATTACCTACACATATTTTTGTTTACCTAAGTATTTTATATTTAATTAGTCCATAGCATTAAAATTTTAAGATGGTGAATCCTGGTGACCCGTAATACAGGTTCCTCGGAAACCTAGCATGGGTACCAGTTCTCCAAATTTAGTTCTTATGTTGTCCTCTACATCTAGATTTTTTTATGATAGTGATTTTGTGTAAAACACATTTACATAGTCAGTATGCAGATGGAGAGGTCTGGTGACCTGTAACACAGCTTCTTTGGAAACCTAACACGGGCATTAGATCTCTACATATATTACTTTTGTTAAGGTTTAGATACCTTCTTTATCTTTAGTGTGTTTTGAAATTGTCTGATTTGTTTTGTCATTAATGTACATATTATTTGGAGAAAAATAAATATTTTATTATTATTATTATTTTTATGTATGAGTGTAAACTGTGGTGTATGCTTAATAAATGAAATAAAAAAATATACTTCTTGGTCGTGCTTTTGGATGAGGCCTTAGTGTGATCTATAAGAAGCAACGTATGATTCAAAGATTTTTTCAGAAACAGGCCTCTCCAGGCATTTTTTCACGTCAATTTACATTTTAAATAATACTAATTATATTATATTTAAATTATTAATTATTGTTCAAAAGTTACAAACTACTAGTGTTTCGAAATAGACCACTGCAGAGAAGAAGACGCCGAACGAAACTCTTTTCAACGGTATTGGTTTACTTGCCTGAAGGGCTTTGTATGATATTTATTATTTTTATCGTTTCTTTCTTTCTGATTTCATGCTATATACAATTTAAATTTACATCATTTTGTGAAACATGTTATGTTAGCGATCGAGCGTGCAACAACAACAGATAAGATAAAAGATAGAAGTCTCAAAGAGGTCGAGCAGATCTATTCGCCTGTCAGCACTCGACGTTCACGAGCGGACGCATGGATTAGCCATCGCTGAGCTCAACCATATCAGAGGGAACGTGGCTTCTAGGTCTTAAAGGGGTCTGTCTACCCCGCCAAGGAAAAAGGCGTGATAGTATGTTTGTAATACTTAATGAACGACCCACAAGATGATGAGAAGAAGACAGTCATGATGGGCTGAGTCCGCCACCACTACGTCACTCCAGTGATACCTGCGATGGCCCACCGGTCTGCGACCGATCGGCCGGCCCTGGTATGCTCTTTTTAACCCCCAATCTTCCGCCATTCTTTCGACGTGACCGAGCACGTCAAGAGAATCGGCATATTAAAAAAAAAATCTATAATAATTAGTCCGTATGGTATTATTGAAAAACATTGGACATGTACTTTTTCTTTTGTCAATCAAACAAATATTAATAAAGATATAGCCCGTTAAAGTTCCGCATGACGTCACTGGCCGGTACCCTTTTTACCGGCCTGTTGCGTCATGAGCCCCCACTCCTGAACTTTGATGCGCCTTATCTTTATCATCTTTTGTTTGATTGAAAAAAGAAAAATACGTATTTAATATTTTTCGGTAGTCTATAAGACGGACTAATTATTTTATATTTTATTTTTTTAGGAAACAAGCTTATATAAGAGGTAAAAATATACACACAATGTTTATATGTGACAGCTGCTCTATGGTGGCGCGATCATGGATATGGCGTGTCAGGAACAACTGCTACAGAAGAATCTTCGGACTGACAACAAACTGTGGGGCGATGGTTTTCACACCTATTCCCTCCGTTGGACTCCAGGTATTTATTTACAGAATCTATAAAGATTTAACGGTTCAGCCGTTTTAGCGTGAAAGAGTAACAAACATCCACACGTCTCACAAACTTTCACGTTAATAATATTAGTAAGGATATTGGTACTGATTGATCATTGTTTTTTTATAGATTTTATTTCACTATCGGTGGATGGCAAGGAGTGGGGATATATAGAACCCGGTAATAATACCCTCCGAGGAAGATTTCCGCAGAAATGCAACATTGCTGCTTACAACGGCACCAAAATGGCACCTTTCGACGAATTTGTACGTATTGTATAAATATTTGACAACCTCTGTGGCCTAATGGTTATCGTGTGACACTGGAAGTCCCAGGTACGATTCCCGGTCAGGTCAAGATTGAAAATGATCTCTTTTTTAGATCGATTTGTAACTTGATTGATTATCTATTATTATATATGTATTTATGAAATATAGTAGAGGAGGCCAAGACCCACAAAAGGTTGTAGCGCCCAGGAAGTAAGTAATTTATGAAATATACTATCGGCGACTTAGTATCCCATACATTCAATTAGAAAAACTATGGCAGCATTGCGCTCAAAAACTGACACCACGCAAAGTAGATCAAAGCGGGCGGGGCTTAAAAAGTATATCTTTTCGCGAACTAGGTAGTCTGCCACGCGCTCCGTGACGGAAGGTCGCGTCGATAAAAGCATATAACGACATATTTTTTGTGAACATCGGCGAAAAAAATTGAATTAAGAAAAAAATTACTTCTTGTGTAGTAAAGTGGTGCAGGAAACGCAAGAAAAGACGGAAAAGTGACACTGGAGTAACTTATCATAGCGAGCGAGGCGAGCTGCTGTCGCGCGCGAGCGATGTCTACCTACCTCCGCTATGTTGACACTATAGCGTTCATTTGAAATTTTGGCACCGCCTTGTGACCTTGACGCGGCCAATCTCAAACTATCTTCGTCTATGAGTGCGTAAGTTTTTCGTTGTGATTTGAGTTAAGTTTGTTTGCGTAAATGGGACTGATATTGAATCGTTAGTTGTATGAGAGTTACGCTCCCATAGTTTTTCTAATTCAATGATCCCATATCACAAGTCTCGAACTTTGGGGTTAGCTCAATCTGTGTGTGTTATACATTTATTTCTCAACATACCTTCGTCTAGTTTTACATACATAAAACAAAGTCAGGTTAGTTGGACCACTTAAACTCAAGAACGGCTGGACAGGTTATGATGAACGGCCCCTTGACAGGTTTTTGTTATTTTCAGTTTTACTTAACACTGGGAGTATCTGTCGGGGGTATAACAGAATTTCGAGATGACGTGAAGACCAGAAACGACTGGCCGAAACCCTGGAAGAATACCAGTCGCAAGGCCATGCTGAACTTCTGGCGAGATCTGACCTCCTGGCATGCTACGTGGAAACGGCCCAAGATGGCTGTCGACTTTGTTAGGGTCATTGCTCTGTAATATGAAAGATGTACACTTAAGGCAGTAATATGTACTTAGATTTATACCATAACATAGAATCACTTCTTTTCTTTGTCTTTTTTCCTTGCAAGGTGGACAGAGCCTAGGTCCATAAGACCTTATGGTCACATTTAGCATGTTTAAGGGCGTGTAGATGTAATACGGAATCAAGATAGTGATGGGTTGCTAGCCGCACCGCCTATTGACATGATTCCACAGATTTTACCCTAATCTCTCGATCAGCTTTTACTATCTGCGCGGAAGAGAAACAGCCGGCAAATTCTACGTTTTTCTTTTCTCCCAGACAAGCATTTACTTAGGTTTGTCTTTGAAAATGCCTATTTCAAATAGGCACTTGTGTGAGAATGTTTGTACAAAAAATCATATCATACAGGGCACAGAACAACAAAGACATTAGAAATGGCAAGGGGGCGTGGCACGCGCGCCGACAATGCGCTCGATCAGCTCACTTGAATCACCTAAGTAGTTTCGATCCTAGAAAGAAACAAAAGTGAAATTTACGTTAAAAATAAAATCAAAAAATGCCGACGTGTGCTATTCTAACGTGTAAAGTGAGAAGTCCTAGTGAAACTTTGACCAAAGGAGGAGTTTCTACTCAGTTGTGTTACGTTAGTAGTACGACTGAAATGGGGTGACGCTCGTTTTTATAGAAATCACGCGTGGTAACAGCCAGGGGGTGCCATTCGCAACTGCTTGACCGGTGGTTGCAGGTAATGACTACGGGTACGCGCGCCCGGCTCCCCGAGCTGCTGCTTACTCATCCCTGATTCATCCGAGTGAGTAGTATCCCAAAGACCTTTATCCCGTTTTCCCAAAATCCAACAAACTCCTTTCCATCCCTCGCTTAAAAACCGTCTTCGATGGGCAGCAGCGTCGAAAGCGATATAAGCCAAATACACTGCGCTCACCAACCCGTCTGCCAAGCGTGGTGAGTATGGCAAAATCACCCCATGTATTTAGAAAATATACCAAGGCCCCCAGTCCCCGGCGGCCCCGCTATTCCTGGCTCCGGTAGCGGTCATGGTAACGGCGGGGCAGGGGGTGCTAAGAATCTCCGGAAGAGATCCGGCTACCACCCCCAACGAAGACTGGCCCTGGCGACACACAACATTCGCACTATGAGGCTAGACGAGAAGGTCGAGGAAGTGGAAGAGGAAATGAGTAGGTTACGATGGGACATAGTGGGGTTGTCAGAAGTCCGAAGAGAGGGAGAGGGCACGACAACCCTAAAGTCTGGTAACCTACTCTATCACCGGGAGGGTGACTTTAAAAAGTCACAGCATGGTGTCGGGTTTCTCGTCCACAAGTCCCTCATTAACAACGTCATAACCATCGAGAGTGTTTCCAGTAGGGTAATATACCTGATACTCAGAGTATCTAAAAGATACTTGTTGAAGGTAATTCAGGTATATATGCCGACCGGGGAACGCTCAGATGAAGAGGTGGAAGTGGTGTATGAGGACATCAGTAGGGCCATACACGCTTCCCAAACCTATTTTACGGTTGTTATGGGGGATTTTAACGCAATACTTGGCAAGCGGAGTGACGGAGAGGCCAGAGTGGGGCAATTTGGGTATGGAAAGCGGAACGAAAGGGGCCATAGGCTGGCCGATTTCTTGGAGGAGGAGGGACTCTACGCGATGAACTCCTTCTTCAAGAAGCCGCCAAACAGAAAATGGACCTGGATGGGTCCAAGCAGAAAGGACCAGGCCCCTGTCAAAAATGAGATAGACTTCATCTTGTCGACGAGGAGAGAGATATTCAATGATGTCTCTGTGATCAACAGGATTAAAATCGGAAGTGATCACCGAATAGTAAGAGGCATCTTGAATATCGATCTCAGACGAGAGAGGACTCGCTTGATGAAGTCTACGCTCCGACCGTCTCCGGCCCATATCCAAAATGTCGAAAGTTTCCAACTGGAACTCTCTAATCGCTTCGATTGCTTGAAGGATTGCGTACCGGTGGACGAGTTAAATAATGGGTTCGTAGACACTGTCCAGGCGGCGGGATTGAAGTTTTTTAAGTGCCGCCCGAAACAAAAGCCTCAAAAAATCTCGCCCCAGACCCTAAAATTGATGGCCACGCGACGATCTATGCCGCTGCAGACCTCCGAAGACGCGGACGTACATCGGCAGCTCAATAGACAAATCCAGAAGGCCTTGCGACACGACATTCGTTCCTTTAATACCAAGCGTATTAAGGAGACGATAGAGCAAAATAAAGGCTCCAAAGTGTTCGCAAGAGTGGAGTCTATTGGGCAGAGCCGATTGACTAAGCTGAAGAAGGAGGACGGCGGCGTGGTATCGTCGAAAGCCGAGGTGCTGGGCGAGATCGAGAGGTTTTATGGACAGCTGTTTACCTCAGTAGCCAAACCCATTATAAGTTTGGCCAAAGATCCTAGAGCCAAACTTACCCGACACTATACCGAAGATATTCCGGACATCAGCCTGTACGAGATTAGGATTGCTCTCAAACAGCTCAAGAATAACAAGGCGCCGGGCGAGGACGGAATCACAGCAGAGCTTCTGAAAGCGGGCGGAACGCCGGTACTGAAAGTCCTTCAGAGGCTCTTCAATTCCGTTCTGCTCGAGGGCGTGACGCCAGAGACGTGGAACAGGGGCGTGGTGGTGCTGTTCTTCAAGAAAGGCGACAATACCCTACTGAAGAACTATAGACCCATCACGCTCCTGAGCCACGTCTATAAGCTGTTTTCGAGAGTAATCACGAATCGTCTCACGAACAGGCTCGATGCCTTCCAGCCTCCCGAACAAGCCGGTTTCCGAAAAGGCTATAGTACCATAGACCACATCCACACGCTGCGGCAGGTTATACAGAAGACCAGAGAGTATAACCGGCCACTATGCTTAGCGTTTGTGGACTATGAGAAGGCCTTTGATTCGATCGAAACATGGGCCGTACTTCGATCTCTCCAGCGATGCCGCATCGATCATCGGTATATTGAAGTGTTGAAGTGCTTATACAGCAACGCCACAATGTCAGTCCGAGTACAGGAGCAGAGTACGAGGGCTATCCGACTACAGAGAGGTGTGAGACAGGGAGATGTGATATCTCCAAAACTGTTCACCGCTGCTCTGGAGGATGCCTTCAAGCTGCTGGAATGGAAAGGACTTGGCATTAATATTAACGGCGAGTATATCACTCACCTTCGATTTGCCGATGACATTGTTATAATGGCAGAGTCGCTGGAGGATCTGAGTGCCATGCTCAATGACCTCAATGAAGTTTCCCAACAAGTGGGCCTTAAAATGAACATGGACAAGACGAAAATAATGTCGAATGTCCATGTTGCGCCTTCTCCAGTGCTTGTTGGGAGCTCCATACTTGAAGCTGTTGACCAATATATCTATCTGGGTCAATTGATCCAGGTTGGAAGTTTCAGCTTCGAGGATGAGGTCTTTCGACGAATCCGACTCGGCTGGGCAGCGTTCGGGAGGCTCCGAAGTGTCTTCTCGTCCAAAATACCTCAGTGCCTCAAGTCGAAAGTATTCGACCAATGTGTGTTGCCAGTGATGACTTACGGGTCCGAAACGTGGTCGTTTACTATGGGCCTCATAAGAAAGCTCAAGGTCGCTCAAAGAGCTATGGAGAGGGCTATGTTCGGTGTTTCTCTACGAGATCGAATCAGAAACGAGGAGATCCGTAGAAGAACAAAGGTCACCGACATAGCTCAGCGGATTAGCTCTTTGAAGTGGCAGTGGGCGGGGCACATAGCTCGAAGAACCGATGGCCGATGGGGAAGAAAGGTGCTCGAATGGCGACCACGTACCGGCAAGCGCAGCGTTGGACACCCACCGACAAGGTGGTCGGACGACCTAACCAAGGTCGCAGGAAGACGCTGGATGCAGGCCGCTTCCAACCGGTCATATTGGAAATCCTTGGGGGAGGCCTATGTCCAGCAGTGGACTTCTTGCGGCTGAGATGATGAGATGATGACGCGTGATAACACTTCTAATGTGTTTATTGTTCTATTGTAACAATGATGAAAACCAACTATGTAACGTGATAACGGCTAGATACCGGTGATTTTGCAAATTACAATAAAGTATAATAAAACACTTGTATTTCCTAAGTCGCCTTCTACGACATCCACGGAAGGACTTGGAGTGGTCCTATTCTACTCTGCCGGAAACCACACGGCCTATATATATATATATATATATATAGAGGAGGAGAGTGTAGGCCAAGTCCTTTGACTGCTCTGGCCAAGTATGGCTCTAGTAGCACAGAGAAGGGTCGTGCTCCTGTGAGCACGACCCTTCTCTGTACTACTAGAGCTATTTTTCTGTCTCTACTACAGAGTAGAGACTAAAAAAGACCTGATGATGATGATGATGATAATAAAACACATGTATATTCGGACTATGTTTATTTAAATTGTGTTCCTATGTGTTCGCATTACAGACCACATCTTGATTGTCATAGCCTGCTTCTTAGGTCTACACGAGCGACAATCGGGCGATCACGATTGACTATTTTATATAAGAGATAATAACAAAACAGTTTGACTAGCAATTCCCTTGACTAACCTACTTGAATGGCAAGTTACGTTTATGATACTGTAGCAATTTTCACCCTTAAGATTTATTTTTACCGGCTGCCAAGATAAGTTGTGTTTCGCGCGTATTATGTGTGTTTGTAAATTTCTTTATTACCTCGTATCTTCCAAACGACTGGATAGATTTCGACAGTTAAAGTTCGTCTCAAAACCCGTGTCCTTAAATATTATTAACTCATTCACGGGTACTGGATCAGACGCAATAGATATAAGAAGAGTTTCTTTCGACTTATTCTTCTCAGCAGTGGTCGTTTCGAAACGCTAGTAGCTTAACGATTTTGCAAATATTAAAAATAATAATATGACGTTCAGAAAGAGATACATGATATCCAAATTTGAATAAAATTCTATTTCATTTCATTTCATAACAATAGAAGTCTACGTCTACAGGCCGGACGTCCCGGAATGTGTTAAAAAGGATTTTTTTATTTTTGCAGATCGGCTTCAGTTTTGAAATTAAAGTGGTCTGGATCAATATCAGGAGTAACCTTGGTATTAATATGATCTGATTTACTAGTAAGCCTGTAATCAAGAATTAAGGGAGGTTAATGACATCGCGAGGCAGATTATCGCTCTTGTAGACGTGTGACTAATATTTTCAACAAACCATGACCGGCAAATTCTTGCAGGACACCACAACAATCCACGGATGACTGGAGACTCAGTAGCTAGTAATGTATTGGCAAAAATGTTGCCAAAACCGATAGCATTCATACTATCACGTCTTTTCTCTTCGCGGGGTAGATAAGCCCAGGTCTTTCCTATAAGCCACTTTAGCATGTGGGCAGGTGGAAAACGAAATCAAAATAGTGATGGGTTGCTAGCCGCATCGCCTACTTATATGATTCATCAGATTTGCCCCCATTCCCTCGACCGGCTTTTACGCGCGCGGTTTTATCTGCGCGGTTCTCTTACCGCGCAGATCGTAAAAGCAAATCGAGCAGCTGGTACATTCTACGACACCGATAGTTTTCACTCATATCAAGTCGATTACATTCGACTTTACCCTGCCATAAGGTTTTTAGGCCTAAAAACAGAAATAGACTTTATTACTCATACGTTAAGGTCTTGTTTAAACTTTCAAATAAAGACGTGCCTTGCAAAATTTGCCGACCTATTCTTTCCATTTGATACACTGTCAAGCTTTTCTTACGTTCCAACTGGTCGAGTATTTCTATCAATAAGTATGAACGATTCCACTGACCTCCGGTTTCCCAGCCTTGATTATGGCGAAGCCAGAAAGGCACAATTTTGAGTTATTAGTCGCACAAAATCAGTTACCTACTTCTTCTAAAAACAATGTTGTTTAACATTATCACTAAATGGCCTTGCAAAATTAGTTGACAATTACCTTCGTTCAAGTATAAAAGGCCTATGTCCAGCAGTGGACTTCTTGAGGCTGATAATGATGATGATGATGATGTATAAAAACTCGATACACAGCCACATATCAAATTGACACTTCATGTTGTCCACATTTGTAGATATTGCTGTGACAAACCTACATCAATGTAAAATCAACCTTACATGCATGCCATAAAGTCGAATTTTTAAAGCTGATCGATGTCAGCTTTCGGAATTCAAAATTCGAATTCAAATGGAAAATACCCACCCAAATGTCCAGTAGGTGCTTATTCGGCTAGGACGCTTTTTTTTGGGTGTGTCTAGTTTTTTTTTATATATATACTTCAACGAAGACAGTAAGCGGTAAGTATGAAGGCTGATTCACACTGGGTCAGTGGCTGACTCCGAATTCGAAACAAGTCAGCATTGACCCAAAAAAAAACCCAATGTAAATTAAAAGTCAGTACAGCAGTGTGAAGTCAGCTCTGACTTGTAAATTCTCATACGAATATTTTGAAGTCAGTCGCACTGAAGCCGCTACTGACTTGTGCACTGACCCTGTGTAAATCTGCCTTTAAACTTAAATTACGCACCTGACTTTGCGCAACGATTTTTATCATGAAATTGTGCCCGTTTGGCTCAGCCCATATATGATTATTGAAACTTACTACAGTATTACATTTAATGTTAGGCTCACACAATGCAGTGTACGATTGTTTGTTAGTATTACATTTTATTGTTTTATATGGATTCAACATTTCTTACTATAATAGAGAGGTGAAAACAGTAGAGACTTGTATGTAGAATACAAAATATTGGCTGGTGGTGAAATTATTTAACAATTTAGATGGTTGCACACAACAGCCGTCTATAATCTATTAAATGACACTACCTATATTAAATATCTACTGAATTACATCATCATCAATCAATATTCATATATATTATATATGCTAATAATAAATCTGTAAGGGTAAGTTACTTTGTTTTCAGAGATATCGTGTTTATAAGCTCTATATTTGATACTGAAACTAAATTGACGATTTTTAGATTTTTTTCTATATGTATATGTGTATGTATGTTACCCATAACTCTTAAACGAACTGACTGTTAATGAAACTTGGTAGATAAAAATTTAGAAGTAAAGGACACAGGACATTTTTTTCTCTAGTTATTAACGTACCTACTTAATGTTTAGTTGGACAAAATTAGTATAACTAGTAAAAAGACATTACGACTTGAAAAGAAGATTTAGTTTAGAAAAATTGGTATGTAATTTGGCTCCCATGTTCTAAAAACTTTGTTTACTATAAATATAAATAATAAAGTTTAGAAATCGTAATGTATACGAACGGAGTAGCGGGCACAGCTATTAAAATAATATACCCCTTCAATTTTAAACAATGTCACCACCAGACAACTTATAAAACACTATAAATAGTCGATCAATATAATTTCACATACATTAACTTTCTACATTAAAATTAACATTTAGGACTTTAATATGCCATATACTATCTACATAGAATCAATCCCTACGTATCCCTATCGATAGGTATGTTAACATCAAAATGTATGCTCTGTGATGACACATCTACATGGAAAAGATGTTTTTTGTCACTGTTCTAACGCAGGGTATCCAGCTTCGATTGCTGTAAAGGGTAGCCAACACAGGGCTTAAAAAATATTTTGAGATAATTCCTCGGTTTTTTTCTAAATGTTGAAGGAGGCATTTGTCTCCCATCTCACCTGATGGTAAGTGACGATGAAGATGAGGATGTTTCATGCCTATGCAAGAGATACTCATTTAATACAAAAAGAAATATTTTTGCAAGTTGTTTGTTTTTCGGGTGTGTGTGCCCAACACTGGTGTCAGATTTTGCAAGCTGCCTAAATGCACCTGACATAGCTAGCATAGATTAACGACTGTCATAGATGATGATAGGCGAGACGAACGGTTTAACGTGCCTTCCGAAGTACGGAGAGCTCGAGAATCACCCATCCCAGTAGATACTTCGCTCGGGATTGCTTAACATGCGTAAACGGTTATAATGCTCTCGCAATGGGTCATCGGGCTTCTCGGTCTTACTATAGAACTGTAGACAGAGACAGAACATCTGATGACGTTTCTGATGTACCTAATTACTTAGAGACAATCTCAGGAGACAATTACCTTTTGAGACGGAGACGGCATGAATGACATTTAAGAACGTTATTAGATAAAATATTCTTGGTTATCCGAGCGTTGACGTCAAAATTGATCATGTAAGGACTCTGTAAGGAGCTGACAGGACATTGTCAAAATATTTTTCACGAAGCTATGTTCAACAAAAAACAGCCTTTAATATCTAGAAATGTCATCTCTAAAGTAATAATAGCTAAGTTTTTAATGCCAATTACTACAATCATTATAATATATATTTTTTTTATATAATATTAAACGACGATCAAATTCACTCGGTACAGATATGACTCAGAATCACCAATCATTACATCTTACAATACTTTTTAAGAATTTAATTATTTATAACGATCATTTTTGAGAATAATAAGCTTTCCGATCAAATAACAAATCAATAACACAGACGCAAGACGAAACAACGAAGGTAACTTGTTAATAATACTTGAAGTACCTAATAATACATATAATGTTATTAGTTAATCATTCAAATACGACTTTAAATAAATTAACAAACTTTATACTATTATTAACACTGCGGAACTTACCATACCAAGTGACCGTTAAAAATGATCACCCTTGACATCTTTGTCGGTATTTTTGTTAATGATTTCGTCGAAATATCAGACTTCTTTCAAAATAAATTGTAATAAGTCCCGTAGTATCAAAAAATAGTAACCACAGAAATATATCAAAATAGAACGGCCAAGTGGAAGGTACATACGTGTCTCAATCTTGCACGATTGAGCAAGATTCGTTAAACGTTCATCAGTCAGCGTGCACGCACCAACATTAACACATGCTTTATTCTGCCGACGTCGACCGTGGGGTCGCGGCTTATGCAAAAACTGACACGCGCGTTTCCTTGGCAAAATCCTGGCATACCCGTTCTACCTTGATATATTTCTGTAATAGTAACTGTGACTGAAAAACTTCAAATTCACGACACTATACCTTATTGAAATACAAAACCAATTCGAAAATAAGTATGGCAAGTGTGCCGACATTTTGTTTTCATCGACGCACGCCATTTTGTTGTGCATGCGTACATAGAAAGTTACTTACTGACCTTTCGTTATGAATTTTATTTATACCATTCTTATTTTTACTGCATTCAAATATACATTATTAACGGATTATTCACGTACATGTTTAGATATGTTCGGCCCATATGCAGAGGTCTTATGAAGGTCTTACGAAAGCTCAGAAACCTTCAAGAGTTCCGTGCATTAAGGGTCCTACTTTACCGAGACGCCATGGCGACGGTTAATAGTAGTTAACTCACTTGGCAACGATTTGGCAACGTTGACAATTTTGAACCGTAGCAGCACCAATGGATCACTTTGTGGAGACTTAATATCGCTGGCGACGTCGCCAATACGTGCAAGCTGCGTCTCACTCAGTTTGCAACCGACATTCTAGATAGGCGCAAACATATTGAGAACTGAGAGAACTGAAAAATGGAAGCCACTGGCTACTACATTTGGCAACCGAAGGTAGCCAGAGGCAACCATGCCTAGGTAGCCGGCGAAGCCGCCATGACGTCTCGGTGTGATAGGATCCAAAAATCAAGATGTTGTCCACTAATACACATGTACGACGTAAGTAACCCGTATGACAATAATGTGTGATTATGCTATTTCTAGCTGGTGTAAGATTAAAAGTAAAATTTGTTAATAGAGATTCAAAATAAATAATAATTAGCCTATCATCGTCACCTTGCATTCCCTTTCAAGCACCAATCTTAGACCAAACACTGAGTGTTCACTGTTTTCTTGTAACCTGTGGTGTAAGACTTGAAAAATATATTCTACGGTTTTCAAGATTAAATATTTTTCTTTGCTCAATAAAAACAATAACAGTTTTTTTTTATAAATAAAATAGTATCATACCTTCTATGAGGCTTTTATACTTTCATTTCAATGCAACAAAAAGTCCACAGTAGAAATGCATTTTTTTTTTGTTAAATCCATCGGGTAAGTTAATGAAAAAAAAACACGATTTTTTCTTTGTTTTTCCTTGTCTAAAAACAAAGGACGATACATTGATTTGAGATGTCGCATGAGGTCACGGTTACACTTTGTACAAAAGTGAGACATAGCGAAGCGGGTCCCGAGCTCCTCCATGAGCTTATCTGTTTTTTTTTATCTTTATTGAAGCAAAAAATAAAGGTGATAATTTTAAAGCAAACACTTCTTTAGCGGCGTTCTGCACTTTTTGGGAAGGGTATTTTAAACTCGCGTCAGAACACGTAACCTGATCGACAATTCGTAAGACGGACACGTGACCTGAGACTGCCGGCGCGGCGTAGAAGAGAAAGTAATATCCCCTCTCTTTCTACCGCACGGAGTTTTCTGCCGGCCCTCACGGAGTGCAGCCCATTGTTTTAATTACGTAACTGACAGAATATATTTATTTTCCTTTAAATAGCTTTTCATAATCTGTGCTAATTACTTGCAAAAACGCGCTTACTATACCTAGTAAAAAACAGACAGCGGAGCTGTAGCTCGGACCTGCTTTTTCGGATTCGGATCGGGTGCAGTGCTGTGTCCTACAAATACTTATTCGTGTAAGACACTGGTGTTAGATAAAAACAGAACTAAAACCTTTTTTAGTAAATCTATCAAAATCCACAGGTTCTAGAGAACAGTAACGTGCATAATCAACCATCGACTACCACGTATCCCTTTGTAAATCACAGCCGTCACTCACTCGAACTAAATACTTGTACGATATGAAGTGGAAAACTATTAAGATTTCATTGTAATTGTCAAATGCCTAAAAGAGATTATTAAATAAATAATAAATAAATAAATATATACGGACATATCACACAGCTAGCTCCAAAGTAAGTACAAGACTTGTGTTATGGGATACTAACGCAACGATACTATATTTTATAACAAATACATATATAGATACACATCCAAGACCCAGGCCAATCTGAAAAAAGTCATTTTCCATCTTGACCTGGCCGGGGATCGAACCCGGTCACTCCGTGTCGCAGGCTGGCGTGTTGACCGCTGCGCCACGTAGCTAGTCTGCATTAAATTATGTAACAACGGGTTACTCACGTACGAAGTCAGCTACTGGCCGACATGTTTCGACCTCATCCGGAGGTCTTCCTCAGGGCGAATGTGGATCGAGACGCGCGTCCGATGTCCTGATCCGCACTGATACTAGCACCGTAGTTACATAATTTAATGTCTATATCTCACGTTAGTTTTATTCAAAAAATGCCTAAAAGAGATCAAGAAGTTAAAATGTTTAATACAAGCTATGTCTTCTGAAGTATTTAGTAAAACTACTTATAGTTCATACATAAATACTACCAAGTCTTTTCCCCTTGCGGGGTAGACAGTGCCCCGGTCTTTTAGACCTATAAGCCACGTTTAGCGTATTGGTGGTCTCTTGTATTCTAGTCTGGGAGATAAGAAAAAAAAGCTTTGAAACAGCGATAAAACTGCTTACATCAAACGACTACGTAAAAAAAATTATAACTGTTATAGTAACAAAAATTATAAAAAATAGTTTAGAAATTTTCTGAAATGCTTATCAAAACATGGCAGCTCTGAATCGTAGGATCCGATGAGCCGCTGTCATTGGATAATATCTCACCGACAACATGAGACACATTATTATTCTGTTTTAAAATTTCGCGCTTAAAACACATTTATTTTAACGGGACTTAGCACGAACCTTTTATTTATTTCCGGGGTTTTCTATCGTGGTCGCAGCGAGTCACATTGTTGACCAATAACAGCCTGCCGGACTCGACGTCTCAGTGTTGCCATAACAGATTTCAGAAAACTCTCATTGCCTGAGGAAAATTTTAAGGCTCCCGAAATAGCCATCTTTTTTAGGCAAAACAGGCAGTTACAATTAAATCTTTAATCACGAAGATAGTGATAAATGTATATCAATGAATTATAAGTAAAATGAATGCTATACTCAGCTACCGAAGAGATTATAACTACAGAAATAGATTTAGTGGTCCTCAATATCTTCTTCATTATAATAAATACAAGTACATACATTCGGTATATAAAATCTATAGGGGCAGCATAAAAATGGCCATTTAGAGAATTTAATGCTGTAACTTAGCACTTAGGCTCTTACTATAAAAGTCAGGATGTTTTTCGTCTTCGGAGCGTGTCCTATTTATTTATAATATATGCAGTTCAGAATTTTTCCGAACGGAAATACTTACGCGTGTAGTCGGCTCTAAACTAGGGTTGTGGCAGATATTCGCATCCGCATCCACGATTTTGGAGCTTCCGCATCGTTTTGGACATCTGCATCCGCATTATAAATGCGGATATTTTTGCGGATGCAGACGTCGCATTTTTTGTAAAATAGAGGCTGTTTATGGCGATTTGCATGTGCTTACTTATCGGCCAATAGGAGCGAAGATTTCTAGCTAGGATTTTGTATTACGCGCTTCTTGTAAATTGTGATTTAATTTCTGTACCCATATTGTTTATTTTTGGAGGTACTGTGAACGTGTTCAGTTCCGGCATCTGGCACAGGCTGATGTGAAAAGATGGATGGGAGGCCTAGGTCTAAAACATACGCGCCAAAACGGCCTGTTATAGATATAAAGATATCTTGTTTAATAAGAGTTCTCAAAATCCGCATCCGCATTTACATTAGCGGATGTGAGCCTACGGATTCTTCATCCGCGGATATAAGGAAGAAACGAATATAAGCGTTAAGGATAGGCTACGCCCCCAGGACGGAAAAAATCCTGATTCATGTATTAAGAACCAAAAAGTCACGTCAAGCTAGTATGCCTAAAATGTATGTAATAAGGTTCACAATTCAAAAATGTACAAGGAAGTATCGCAGAGGCAAAATCTATATTCTCTTAGCTTTTTTTGAATGTCACCCAATAGCACAGAATACCATTTTCAGCGGGTAAATCTGCTAAATTGTTTATACATTGTTAATTTACATAACTTTATATCTAACGTCTAAGTGATCTACTACCATAGACAAAACGATTCGAACGTCCCTCGTCTACACCGGATGTAAATGCTATATTACCATAGCTAAGCTCATCTCTATGCCCCAAACTACTAAATAAAAAAATAAAAAATGAGACTAAGTTTTAATTACTTATTTCAAAATCACGAAACGCTACTTCAAACAAATTCATGCCAATTTCATTCAATACATAAAGTGTTAGATATAGCTATTTATTATACAATATATAAAGAAAACCCTGTTTGATGCTTGAAGGGGTGATTCAGTCCGACGAAATGAACAACTTTTCCTATGGGATCAAATCTGGGAACTAAAAGAAAAATGGACATTTCCAAACAAAACTATGGGAACGTCAAAAATCATTTTGAGATCCCAAGATCCGTGGTCCAGTGGTTAAGGCGTTTGCCTGTTGACCCGGCTGTCGTGGGATCGATTCCCACCGGAAGCATACTTTGTTTAGTTGTTTCCAGTTTGGTTAGGACATTGCAGGCGTGAATCACCTGATTTGTCTGATAATAAGGATGATTCCGTGCTTCGGAAGGCACATTAAGCCGGTGGTCCCGGCTTCCATCTGGTAGTCGCTAAAGGAACCACGTCAAGGGCCGAGAGGCGGTCCCCAAGAACCTTTTTTAGTAAATATCTATCGGTACGGTCAATCGACCATGCACACCAGGGTGTGCATGGTCGATTGACCGTGACACCTACTGGAAATGATGAGTTCCCAAGATTGGTCCCATAGGAAAAGTTGTTAATATCGGGCTGAAGCACCCCTTCAAGGATCGGACAGTGTTTGTTTGCATATTGTATATTTCCTTGTCTAATATATAAACGAGAAAAGAAATACTTTAATACTAAGGTATAATAGAAAAAAAATGCCATTTTTATAATAAAGTAGAACCTAAGCTAAATAAAACAAATGAAAAAACTGTAAAATATCATTAGGCTTTATTCACTGATTTTCGATGTAAAAAACACAAATAAAAAAAGTTGCAATTTAATTTCAAAGCTATACAATTAGAGAAAGATAGCATGCCTCTCAAGTTATGTCTACGATACTAAATTAAAACACAGAATGTCATGCTTTTTGTAAACAAAATATAATAAATTTAATTTACAACTATATAAACATTACAGTAAGGTCCAAATTCAAAATTCCACTAATTTTCATCCAATAAAAGCTAAGCTGTGAGATTGTAATGATATAATCGTGTTGTCTCTTTCTAGTTTGAGACGAATTCGAAAGCGTGAGCGAGACAAAATTACGCTAGTAATCTAAATTTAATTTTTACTAATAAGATTTTTACAAGGGTTCTTCATTTCTAATACTTATTATTAAAATTTTACATATATTTTTTAAAACATATTACATATAATTTTACGTTATCAAGAGATGTAATGGAACACGACTAATGGATTTTATATGAAGTACGTGAGTGACCATAATTTGATCAATAGTGAACGCGTGATAATATTACATAGTATATTTTAACCTCTACACCTATCTACCAGATTCAAACATTTACTTAGACATACAGAAAGGACTTTAAGTCCGAGAAATAATATTTCTTCACAACATTTTACTTTGGTACATACAACCGTATGTTTTTAATTTAAATTAATATTAAAAATGCAACTATGAGAGTAGGTTACACCATTGAGAAACTATGCTTTATTAAACTATACTAGTCGCCAGTTAGCAAGCAAAGAAACGACGCTTTCTGTGTATCCAATTAGAGTGTGAGAACTAAGGTCATTGTACTTTATTGACCTGCTAACTGAAGATCGGTATAGAATTACCACTATGTGGCATCAATGATTACAATTCATTGAACTTTACGATCATTCGCACCTAACATATATATTTCCATATCATCAACATGCATTCACAACATTTCCATCCATTTCATTGCCCAAACACAAAAAGGACAATCTCAAACGACACAGTCATGGCCGAATACCACACTCAACTTAAACTAAACCCGAAAGATCTACGCGTAACACTAAATAAAAATCACTGATTCACTAAGACACTTAAGCATAACGGAATAAATAAATTAGAACTAAAGAAAAAGACACCAAGAATACTGCGGCGATAGAAAAATAATTTAAAAACGAATAGGAATATCAATTTTGCCGTCGTATATAGAGAACGGTCCCCTCTGTCCACTGTTGCCGCATTGGCAATTGTCACTGAACATGCACGTGGCGTTGCCGCCTCGTGCGTCGGTACCGCGAGCCGCGTCCGTACCTACAGCGCTACACGCACCATGCAGCCGAGGCGCGCGCGACGAGCCTTCACTTTGACAGCTGTCAGCTTGACAGCTGTCATCGTGACAGGCGTCGCGCGGGAGCCCGGGCTCGCTTACTGCGCTTTCCTCTGTGTCTCGTGTCATACGAAGTCCATGGCGTCGTGGGCCTTCGTCGAGAACTTACCGAACGAACGCTTCTTCAGAGCGCGCTCGATCACCTTCTTCACTTCGCTCACTATGAATACGCTTGACGTCAGGCAGACTAGGAATATGAGGTCTGGAAATAAAGATTGCCTTATATTAGTGTCTCATTATTTCTCCGAAAACGGCACAATGTTATATCGAATTTATTTATCAAACAAGCTTTTTCATCCATCACTAATAAGGCTAGTTTCTTTAAAAAAATAATCAAGAAATATTGTCAAGTATTTTTTCCCAGGAATTTTGGCCCAAGAAACTAGCCTATTCTAATGATACTTATTCTACTTCATATATATACAATTATATTCAGAAATTTATAAGTTGATTGTAGATTAGAGAAACTCACATACAAGCATATAGACCCATACATTAACAGTAAAAACATTATATTCCTTTTGCTTGCAGTATTAAAACCTTAAATTTTGTTAAGTGTTTCTCGTGTAAGTAACGGGTGAAGACCCGCTATAGCTACTTAGGATTAAAAGGACCAACATACTACTGCCAATAAGTGTATAATATCGACGTTCGTCTACTATTCACCTCTGTTTAACACGTTCACAGCCGAAACTAATACTAATGTGTTCTGGGCACCTTTGCACCGGAAACATTCAGTGACGGGTTATAATGTATTGTATTTATTTTTATTTTATTTTTGTAAATAAATATATATATAAATATATATACGGACAAATCACACAGATTGAGCTACCCCCAAAGTAAGTTCGAGACTTGTGTTATAGGATACTAACTCAACGATACTATATTTTATAACAAATACATATATAGATACACATCCAAGACCCAGGCCAATCAGAAAAAGATCATTTACCATCTTGACCTGGCCGGGGATCGAACCCGGTCACTCCATGTCGCAGGCTGGCGTGTTGACTGCTGCGCCACGGAGCTAGTCGAAGTTTTGTACTTTAACTTGTTAAAAATGACCTAGGTTTAAAAGACATTATTTAAAGTTACTTAACCTTTATTTTAATAAAAATACTAATGTATATTTGTTTTACTACGTATACCCGTGTGCAGCGTCGGAAGCACAAGAAGTCAAAGAAACTGTGCTCGCGAATCCGCATGCCAAGCGTGGCTAGTATGGCAATATCCTACCATGGAATGAAAAATCCTAAAATAGGAATGAGGGCCTTTGCCCAGCAGTGGACTTCTTATAGCTGCCATAAACGTGTTAAAATAGGATCGTTAGAAGGAGTTTTCGAATAGGAGTGTTAGATTTAAATAAATACATCACAGACCATGTCCAGTGAGTGCCTCGGTCTGGAAAATTCTCTGCAGCGGCGGGAAGAATATCACCAGCATCTGCCCCACCAAGCTCAAAGTCACGGCTACCAGGAACATTCTGCAATACAAACAAAACGGTTTTAAATTATTGTCAATAGTACATTACTGCAGAGGTCGGGAAGTAAGGGATTGCCGGACGAGTAGAGTTTTCAAGGCCGAGCGTCAGCGAGGCCTTGGAATAAATACGAGTCCGGCAAGCCGATTCCCGGCAAAGGCATGTATTGTGCTTTCCTCAATAAATGCGAGGAAATAATGAAAGACGTACTACTGTGAATAAATGAGTATAAAATAAAAAACGCTAATAGTATGTACATTTTTATTTTCATATTTGTTTTACGGCCATTGGTGTTCTACGCCTTTTCCTTCATATTTTTCAACGTTTTATCAAAGAAATGATGGTATAATTCATTTCGTTAATTCGACGGAGCTCCTAGCGACAATTTCCACGAATCCTCTGGTTTGATCATAGACTACGCAGTAACGCGAGCGACAACCAGCCCGTTAGGTAAATCTTAAATCCGCACCATGACACTTTAGTTAGTCCACACATTTTTCATAAACATAGCCTTTTATAACACCAAATTACACCGATTTTACATTATTAACTCCATTATAAGCAATCTGCAAAACAATCCAAAACAACAACCTTGCTTGCAGCAAAATATATAATAGTACATTCACGCGTCATTTCTTTTTTAATTTCAATTGTCATTTCGTGCTAAGGAAACATAGCCCATACAGCCTAGGCATATTTTACCCAAAAAATGTAATATCGTAAAAATCTGCTTTCCCGCGTTTTTTCTTTTTATTATTGGCATATTTTAGTGTGATTTTACCAACATTTTAATTAAATTATTTTTATATTCATATACTTATATGCTCAATGAGTGCATTATTTTATAAAGTGGTAGCCATTGGCTGTATGACAAGTTGAATAGTACAAGTTACATAGATTAATTAAAAAGTTTTGAGCAGCGGCCAGGAATGAATTTTCATACTTACTTTCCTGGCCTAGGCCGGTAAAGTAGTGCACCAGTCAAGAATTACAAACTTCGTGGCTTCATTTTACTACAATAATGCCTACATTTCCGAGCATGTTTGAGAAAATATATTTTACTACGTTTCTCATTTTTATTCATGAGAAACATTTGGAAAATATCGCATAGGTTATGGAAGAGTACAATCCTTTAACCTGTTAATCATCATCATTTCGAGTAGGTGTCACGGTCAATCGACCATGCACATCCTGGTGTCAGAGTTCTTCGGAACCGCCTCTCGGCCTCTGACGTGGTTCCTTTAACGACTACCAGATGGCAGCCGGGACCACCGGCTTAACGTGCTTTTCGAAGCACGGAATCATCTTTATTATCAGACAATCAGGTGATTCAAGCCTGCAATGTCCTAACCAAACTGGAAACAACTAAACAAAGTATGCTTCGGGTGGGAATCGAACCCACGACCCCCAGGTCAACAGGCAAACGCCTTAACCACTGAACCACGGAGGCTATACGCCTTTTGCTAAGTCGGAAGTACTAAAAGGCAAAAGGTTTTTGATCATCAAACTTACTTGTTGGAGAATAGTCCGACTTGAAACACGGATTTGGTCTGCGACCGACAAGACAGCGCGTTGAACATGTCGAAGAGGACGAAACATGTGAACGTCATGGTCGTATCACGCGGAGTGATCTTGTTGTCCGACATCTGTAAGAAATAAATATTCTTCGTAGTATTTTAGTTACCTTTAGTTTTTAAGCAGTTTAGCAGTGAACAGTAATAGGTAGAAAATCGAGGCTACAGCTTTTCAGCAGATCAGAAAGAAATGAGAGTAATATCGACCAAAAAAAACTGGCCAAGTGCGAGTCGGACTCGCGCACGAAGGGTTCCGTGCATTATACCTACATGGCGAAATTTTGATCGTTTTGTACCCTTAAAGGGGTGACTCAGACCATCAATATGAACAACTTTTTCTATGAGACCAATGCTGGGAAGTAAAAAAAAATTCGTCATTTCCATACAAAAGAGTTCCGCCGCCCGGCCAGTTTGTATGGGAATGTCGAATTTTTTTTAGTTACCAGCATTGTTCCCATAGGAAAAGTTGTTCATTTTGATGGTCTGAGTTACCCCTTTAAGGGTCCAAAACGATAAAAATTTCACCATGTAGTCCCACAGCTGGACAAAAGCCTCCCCTTTATTTTTCCACTTTCCTCTATCTCTTGCCATCTCTCTCCAAGTTTTATCAAAAGCAGTCAAGTCGTCTGTCCATCTTGTTTTTGGTTTGCCTCTTGACCGTTTCCCGTCAGTAGGTACCCATGAGGTTGTTCTATAAGTCCATCTTTCCGGCACCATTCGGCAAACATGACCCGCCCAGTCCCACTTTAATCTAGCAGATTTCGTTCCAACATCGACCACTTGTGTCATGGTGAGCAGTAATGCATCGATATTAAATTAAAAGTTCCTCTAACCCTTAGAACGCCGCAAGAAAACTGATAAGCGTACCGACTACGATGCGATCAGTTTGAATTTCATACCAATTTGGACAACTTAAGAAGTCGTTGGCGTCTTAAGCCAGTTGCCTATGAACGCCTATACCTATAGGCGTTCATAGGAAACTGGCTTGAACTAGGTTTTGAACCTTCAAAGAGCTAAAAGTCTTTTTAAGCTAGATGCTTACATAATCAGAAACATTTTTCAAAATCTATGCCTCATGCAAGTTGTAAGATTCCCTATTGTAAGCTTACCCATAGTAAGCATCCCCAATGTGAAGCACAGTGAAATAGTTCTTATAACTATATCGAATGGGTCACGTACCTCTCTGTTGAACACCCACAGCGTCCCAGCGATGATGATAGCAGCCGATAACAGAACGTTCAGCAGTAGTCCACGAGATATGATCCTCCGGGTGACGTCACGGGGCCTGCGAGCTACTACTTCGTGGTCAACGGGCTCCACACCCAGAGATTGCGCGGGTGGACCTGAAACAAAATAGTAGAATGTGACGCAAGGTTAGAGATGGGCGAAGAGAAAAAAACCCGGGGTTTTTCCCAAATGGGAAATATTTTCCCGGTATATTCCCATCTCTATGCAAGGGCCTACATGCCAAGGGCTAACATAATAATTTTAGGTGAGGCCCTTATTCTGAATCCAGAATGGAACGAAGGAGTAGACATAAACGTATCTTTGACGCTATTTAAGATTCGACTTAAAAGGTTTAATGGACAGATGCTACTATCGAGGATTATTTAAATGAAAATAATTACATTTTTGAATGATTTTTTTGTATTATTATGTTGATTTTTATTTAACTTTAGACTTATTGACTGGACTATATCTTTAATTGTATATTTGAATATAAAATGACTGAAATTTTGCATGCCTGCTAAGGTTAAATGTAATGAACTCACATTTATGTATTCCACCTATAATGTACACATTTAAAGCAAATAAAAATGATTTGATTTGATTTGATAAAATCCGGAGCAAGGGATTCTAAAGTGGACTGAGGGATTCAAAGTATATTGCTCGAAATAAAAGTATTATATTACTCTTAATAATTAAGAAATGAAGACTCACTCTACTTTTATTTCCCTCTATGTGAAAAACAAATGAGTTAACTCCTTATAATCTACACTTCTACACTAATATTATAAAGAGGCAAAATTTGATTGTTTGTTTGTTTGCATTGAATAGGCTCCGAAACTACTGGACTATCTGAAAAAAAAATACTATTAGAATCCTACATTATTCCTTATGAACATAGGCTACAGAAAAAAGAACAAAAATAATATTTCCTGTCAACAAATATCTTTGAAGATTGCCTCTTATCAATCCTTACTCATATTATAAATGCGAAAGTGAGTTTGTTTGTTTGTTACTCTTTTACGTTGTAACTACTGATCCGTACATCATGAAATTTTGCATACACGTTATCTGGGGTACGGAGAAGGACATGGGGTATATTTTATCCCGGGAAAAAGTACTGTTCCCGAGGGATCGACATTGACGCGGGCGGAGTCGCGGGCTTTCACTAGTCTTTTTATATTTTACTTACACTAATACCTTTTCTGCTTTAATAAAATAGTGCGGAAAATTAATGACACAAAAACTACAGAAACTTACCGTCCATAATAATGTTGATCCACAGGATTTGCATAGCGTTCAAAGGGTTGGGTATGCCCATAAGAGTGGCTAGAGCAATGAGGGACAAAGCTGCTATGGACGTGGACAGCTGGAAACGCACGAAGTTCCGGATGTTGTAGAATATGCATTTGCCCTCTTCGATTGCAGCACTGAAAAATATAACATATTTTTTATTGTAAAGGTTCTTTTTTTTTATATTAAATGGGTTTACTCTTGACCATAATCTAGGCCAAAGGCCAAGATATGGTCTAGGATCGAGCGAGCTCACCCAGAAGAAGCCTATTCACTCTAACTTTAAAAAGATTCTTGCACTAACAATGCTATTGTGATATCATCATCATCATCATCAGGTCCTTTTTAGTCTCCACTACAGGAGCACGACCCTCTCTGCACTACTAGAGCCATACTTGGCCAGAGCAGACAGAGGACTTGGCCTACACTCTCCACGCTGGCCAGACGGGTTGGAGAGGTTTCACAGATGTTTATGAGCTTTGTTTAGCTTTCTTTATTTCCTAAGTCGCCTTCTACGACATCCACGGGAAGACTTCATCATCATCATCATCATCAGGTCCTTTTTAGTCTCCACTGGAGTGGTCCTATTCTACTCTGCCGGATCATCATCATCATCATCAGGTCCTTTTTAGTCTCCACTACAGGAGCACGACCCTCTCTGTACTACTAGGGCCATGCTTGGCCAGAGCAGCCAGAGGACTTGGCCTACAATCTCCACGCTGGCCAGACGGGTTGGAGAGGTGTTTTAGATGTTTATAAGCTTTGTTTAGCTTTCTTTATTTCCTAAGTCGCCTTCTACGACATCCACGGGAAGACTTGGAGTGGTCCTATTCTACTCAGCCGGATACCACACGGCTATTCTGATATACTCTTATTTAATCACATTATGGTATTTCTGCTCTATACCGTGTGTAACAACATGACGAAGTTATATTTAAGAGGCATGATCAGTCCATACTATTAAACAACTATCCCCAGGGAACATACATCTAAAGACAAAAAAACTTGACCTTCCATAGAAAGTCAATCAGCTGATTGCTTATTTTGTATCGGAGGTCGAATTTACCTTTTCATGTTTCGAATTTTGTCCCATGGGGAAAGTTGTTTAATATTATGGACTGATCATGCCCCTTAAATATAATTTCATAGTTTTGTAACACCCGGAATACTATTTATAAATAAAACTAACTAAAAACCATTATAAATAAAAAAAGTATCTAAGCCACGTCTATGCCACGTCTTATTCAAATGTGTGACCACTATTAAAATATAGTATTTAAGACCTTTTGTAATAACCGCTACAAATAGATACTTACCCCACTATTGCAAGTGAGCTATCTATACCTGTAAAATACCTTGATAAGTATCTATGCCACGTCGTAGAATGTGTGACCACTTTTTAAATATAGTATTTAATTTCCTTTTGTACTAACCATAAATAAAGATATTCTATTCTATACATTTATGAACTATGTGTTCTATAAAAATATGATTGTTTAACTTACATAATAGTAGCGAAATCATCGTCAACCAGTATCATATCAGCAGCCTCTTTACACACATCGGTGCCGTTCTTGCCCATGGCGATACCGATATCGGCACGTTTTAAAGCCACGCCGTCATTCACTCCATCTCCTACAATAAAATTTTACATTACAATTGACCATGTGAAAAAAAGTATGTTACTGAAACAAAAAAACCGTTTCTAGACTTGCTTTTTGTCATATGGTCAATTCATTCAAATATAGGACCGATATCTGCAGGCTTTCCCACTGGGCACTCTGGGCACAGTGGGAAAGGGGAGCGATCGGTTAGGGAGGGCAGTTACTGTTAATACTATATGCGACACCCGACATTGATTCCCTAAAAAATATTTATTTCTAAAACTCAAACGATAATGACTAAATTACAGTAATAAACTTGAGTAATAAAATGCAAAATTTGGTTTGAAAAGCAAAAAAAAATTTTGATAAAATTTTATCGGGCCTTTCTCTATAAAAAATTAAGTTTATTTTTCTAAACCGATTTTTAATATTAGTGAGGATTTTTAGTAGTGAGAATATGAAAATGAGGGCTTCCGGAACCGTTTCTTTTCACTATAACGAGATGTATTTTTAACAGCAGCCGTCAAAATCCACCTAACATAAAAATGATGATTCAATTAAATTGGAGGATTTTGACAGATGTTGTCAAAATCCACCTATCTCGTAAAGGAAAAAGTCGTGATTACTTTTAAACCTAACCTAACCTAACCTAACCTAACCTAACCTAACCTAACATAAAAATGATGATTCAATTAAATTGGAGGATTTTGACAGATGTTGTCAAAATCCACCTATCTCGTAAAGGAAAAAGTCGTGATTACTTTTTATGTTTAAAAACCCAGTGATTAAAAAATATGACCTCACCTGTCATGCCGACAATATTACCAAGCCTTTGTAGAGACTTGACAATCGCGAGCTTGTGTTTTGGTGTCACCCTGTAGAATACGCTCACCTGAAAATAAAGAGTAGATTGTTGCACCGAAAATAATTAATAATTGCACCGTGTGCTGATTTGGAGCCCGAGCGCCAGCGAGGGCTCTTAAAAGCACGAGTGCAATATAAATCACTTAATGCGAGATGCAATGCAATCTACTTTTCATTCAACTACTACAAGAAAAGTTTCAGCCCGTGGATATGAACCACTTTTACTATAGGACCAATGCTGGGAACTCAGAGATTTGCATACAAAAATGCTCGTCCGACCGGCCAATTTGTAAGAGAATATAAAAAGAGTCCGATTGGAAAGTTGTTCATATACGGCCTTTAAGGGTCCAAAACGATCAAAATTTCACCATGAATAAAAAAGGAAAGCTTAGCAAATAATCTTACCGTGTCAATAATCCTGTCCAATTCGTCATCGGACATGGTATCAAGTTGTTCTCCGGAGAGCGACTGAGAATGCAATACGTCTAAACCGACCATTTGTGCTGCAAAAAAGAAGAAACATCAGTGAATTAAGACTGCACATGAGTTCTTGCCTGGAATTACGGCGAACTTTAGTTTTAGATTGTTTTGCAAATTGTTTCTAGTGGACTTTATAATGTGAAATCGGCGTAATTTGGTGTAATAAATACACATGTTTATGAACAAAGTGTGGAATAACTAAAATAAAGTGTCATGGTGCGGCTGTAGTGAGATTTACTTAGCGGGCTGGTGTTTGCTCGCCTCGTTACGCGTTTATGATCAAGCCAGTGGATTCGTGGGAATTGTCGCCAGGGACTTCGTCGAAATCAGCGAAATTAATTACACCATCATTTCGTTGATACACAAGCAAGAATAACACGAAAAATAACTAGACACTGGCTAAAATAAGCTTCTGAATGAAGTTTGAGGGCCAAATAGAAGAATCCCCATGCATGCTAGCAAAAATGAATTTTGCTGGTAGCGTGGCTCTACCACAACAAAATAAGATAAGTAATAAGAGCAGTTTTTCTTTACTTCTGTTCCACTGCAATAAAAGCTCTGATGTACTAACCAACAGCAAGCGCAGTGGGTCTAGCGTCCCCGGTGACCATCTTGACATCGACCGCGGCCCGGCGGAGCGTAGCCACGGCGGCGCGGACCGTAGGCCGGGGGGGGTCACACACGCCGCACACTCCCGTGTATGTTAAAGCTTCCAGGCTGTCGCCGCGGCACATCGCGATTGTGCGGAGGCCTGGGAAACATAATAAATAAAATAAAATAAATAAATATATACGGACAAATCACACAGATTGAGCTAGCCCCAAAGTAAGTTCGAGACTTGTGTTATGGGATACTAACTCAACGATACTATATTTTATAACAAATACTTATATAGATATACATCCAAGACCCAGGCCAATCTGAAAAAGATCATTTCCCATCTTGACCTGGCCGGGGATCGAACCCGGTCACTCCGTGTCGCAGGCAGGCGTGTTGACCGCTGCGCCACGGAGCTAGTCTACCAATATAATACCAATTTTATATAATAATAGCATTGTATGTCGGGTTGGCCTTGTGGTATCCGGCAGAGTAGAATAAGACCACTTCAAATTTTCCCGTGGATGTCGTAAGAGGCGACTTAGGAAATACAAGCTAAACAAAGCTTTACATCTATGAGACCTCTACAAACCGGTCTGGCCAGCATGGAGCGTTGGCCAAATCCTCTGGCTGCTCTGGCCAAGTATGGAGTAGTACAAAGAGGGTCGTGCTTCTGTAGTGGAGACTAAAAAGACCTTATGATGATGATGATGATGATGTATGTCGGGTTGGTTGTTAGGGTCGTAACGGATCAGCGCAGTACTAAAACAGTCTGTCCAACAGCATCCTTGGCATGGCCAAGCTTTAATATGGCGCTTGGCATAGACATTAAAAACAAATTTGATTTTAATCAAAACAAAGCCGCGAATATTCAGAACCAATGAGCAACAGTTTCGTGGCTAGGAGGGAAGCAGAGACGCACCACCGTTTGGGGAAGTAGGGGTGACACCCAAAAATATAACTTACCAAGGCGACCACCTACTCATCTTCATCGTTATTCGAGGACGCAGGGTAAAACGATTTGCGACACCCCTCCCCCACCTCATCGCTGGGGTGACACCACGTCGACCGCCCTGGGTGACACCCCTGCTAGCTACGCCACTGATAAGCAATGCCGACTTTTGGATAAGCCCTCTAATTGGTTAAAAAATCCGACGACACAATTTAGGTACCCGCATGTTTAGGCAATATTCACAGATGTTTTTTAACTTACCCATACGTCCAATATTGTATGCCTCGCTTATAAAATCATTCTGCTTGTCTTTAGTCATCGGAGCATAGTTGCCAGCGCTGTCTATGTATTTAGTACACAGAGGCAGCACTTTCTCTATCGCTCCTTTGACGAACACTTCCTCTTTGAGCTTCCCGTCTGAGAACTTCGGCGCGCATTTCACAACCATCATCTTTGTTTCGGAACTGTAATATAAACATATAAATAATCATAACGAGAACTTGTGTGAACTCTTTGTTCATAGAATAGACAATTGATAAGATGGCGTTTTACGTGTCTGGGATGCGGGTTTCTTTTACCCAACTAACCCACCCAGAAGGAGGATAATGTTTTTCGCGCATATGTATGTATGTATGTCTACTCCATTGTCCACTCCTGTAGCCTAAATGGCTTGACTGATTTTGAAGTGTAAGGTGTCATATGATTTGTATTCTTCCCTAGAGTGTCATAGGCTATGTGACGTCAGTAAATTTGTCATAGGGTATGTACGTCACTACAACGTAGCCAGATACGGCCATAATCTGCTCAAGCTGTTGATATGCCACAACATATTATTAACCAAACACGAAACAAATACAATTTTTCACGGCATCAATTCATTTCACATGGCTTTTGAGTCCCATTATTTAATTTCCGTAACGAAGAAAGATATGACTATATACTCTTTAATATTTTTATCTCTGCGCCTCTTTTTTTTTTATTTACTTCGTAAAACAAATAAGTACCTGAAAGGGATTTCATGCAGCCTGGTGTAATTCTCCCTTACATCCTCCATGCCGTTCTTCATGGCGCACGCGACTAGAGCGCCCTCTGTCGGAGTCCCGTACAGCGTGTCGTTGCGGATCACAGCGTTGTTACATACCATGCCAACCTTCAATCGAGAAATGAAAATTTATATAAATATTGTTATATTACTTAACAGGTCAAGATGATTCCGTGCTTCGGAAGGCACGTTAAGCCGGTGGTTCCGCCCGGCTGCCATCTGGTAGTCGTTAAAGGAACCACGTCAGAGGCCGAGAGGCGGTTTCCAAGAACTCTGACACCAGGGTGTGCATGGTCGATTGACCGTGACACCTACTCGAAATGATGATGATGATGATGACTTAACAGGTCATAATGGTACGGATGGATGGACGCACGAAGTGACATTCGTGCTTTTGTAACCACGTTATTACATGCGTAGACTCGCGCGATGTACTCCGAACTTACTTTTCGCCTGAACTATATACCTACTAGACATAACTATTATGAACTTTATTTAACATAATTAAGATTCATTTTTCACTGGCCGAAATTACCTCAAGCACATTTTGAACGCTCATCCTAGCAACATCGAGATCACGTCCTTTGTAAGCACGTAACTGCACGTCACCACGCGTGTTATTCCCCGAACTTGGTGCTTGAACTATATACCTACCAGATATCATTATTACAAACCTTATTAAACCTAAATAAGATACATTTTTCACTGGCCAAATTATCTCAAGAGCATGCTTTGACCGCCCATCCTAGCGACATCGAGATCTCGTCCTTTGTAAGCACGTAACTGCACGTCACCACACGCGTTGTACCCCGTACTTGTCGTCTGAACTATATACCTACCAGACGTAACTATTATGAACCTTATTATACCTTAATAGGTTAAGTTTTCACTGGCCAAAATTACCTCAAGCATGCTTTGAACACCCATCCTAGCGAAATCGAGATCTCGACCTTTGTAAGCACGTAACTGCACGCCACCACACGCGTTGTACCTCGTACTTGTCGTCTGAACTATATACCTACCAGACATAACTATTATGAACCTTATTACACCTTAATAGGGTTAAGTTTTCACTGGCCAAAATTACCTCAAGCATGCTTTGAACACCCATCCTAGCGACATCGAGATCACGTCCTTTGTAAGCTCGTAACTGCACGTCACCACACGCGTTGTACCCTGTTCCTGTCACCTCAGCGATGTGGCCGCCTGATGTCGATATTGTTGTCACTGTCATCTCATTTTGTGTTAGAGTTCCTGAAAATATAATGCTGCAATATAATAGCAATTCGCTTGATCTATTGTTGTGTTTGATCTATTTTTTGTTTTACTGGTTTCGGTAAAATGTATATTCCGCATTTATTTTTCTATTAGTCTAATTTTTACATCATTCTGCTTTGACGATGATAACGAAGATGTCATTTAAATTTTGTCATGCATGTATGTATATGCATTATTAATCATTTAAATACTAACTACGGTTTGCAGTTTAAAAAAAAATAAATAAATAAAAATAAAAATAGTTTATTTTCAGATTATTAAAATCCATACAGCCAGAGATAAGATTAAAAATTATTTGTGAAAATCTGTCACCAGAAGGGTCACGAAATTACCTTTAAACAATGCAATTCCGTGAACCTCCTGAAGACTGCCCCATCCATTCTGTCCGCTATTATCTCCAGCACTCGATTTCCGCTCCCCCTAACCCTACGCACCAAAGATAGAATCTTTTTATGCAATCATGCGAAAAAATATTCTATCTTTGGTGCGTAGGGTTAGGGGGAGCGTTAAGTGGGAACGTTTTACGTTACGAAAAGATAGACGGCTAACATTTTCGATTTATATTTGAAAATTAATTTCATGATTTTAATAAAAATAATAAATAACATCTCGGTTTTTTTTAAATATATTTTTAACGGGGACGGCACTGGAGCTCGCAAAATGGCCACGAACACAAACGGAGCTATAAATTGGGAGTACTTTTTTTTTCTAAACTCATTAAGTCTTCTTTGCTTTCAATGAGAGATGGCAATGCACAGCAATCGAAAAGAACTAGGTGGAAAACAAAAAGGGCGGCTTGTGCGCAGCAGTGGGACCAAATAGCTAATATAAAATAAACTCTACCTAGCCAATTACCTATCGTGATATAGACATCACGAAAATTAAAAACGTTTTTAAGTATACTTCAAAGTATTCGGGTATGTGGCATTCCAAACTAGCAATCCCGACCTTAAATAACAAGGAATAAAACTCGATATACAATGACAAACCAAGCTCGTCACGTTGATGCAACTCATTGTCTCGATGGTAGGCAGTTTCATAACGAAAGCGTTGGGTTTGGCCATGCGCATTATTCCGACATGCAAACTTGCAACCTTAAGTAATATGTAATACGACATAAAATACAATAACTAACCAGTCTTATCACTGCAGATCACATTGACGCAGCCCAGGGTCTCGACGGTGGGCAGTTTCTTCACAATCGCATTCCGTTTGGCCATGCGCATCACGCCTAAAGCCAAAGTCACTGTCACTACGATAGGTAGACCTGTAAAAAAGAAAAAAAACATTACATTTAATCATTTTCGTAGCCGTGTGGTTTCCGGCAGAGTAGAATGGACCACTCCAAGTCTTCCCATGGATGTCGTAAGAGGCGACTTAGGAAATACAAGCTAAACAAAGCTCATAAACATCAATGACACCTCTCCAACCCGTCTGGCCAGCGAGGAGAGTGTAAGCCAAATCCTCTGTCTGCTCTGGCCAAATATGGCGCCTATTGAACCATCTTGAATTTAGGCTGCGATGGGAGGGACGCCGCTGTGCGTTAGACACGATAAGAGATATCTCCAATCGTATCGCACGTGTAGTGGCGTTCCTCTCATCGGATCCGATTCAGGATGATATAATACCCCCTTATGGCTCCGGTAGTACAGAGAGGGTCATGCTCCTGCAGTGGAGACTAAAAAGACCTGATGATGATGATGAATTTCGAACTACTCTTATTCTGTCTATCATCATCATTAATTATTTCAAACGTAAGAGGCGTCTTCCAAATATTCTTCGTTCAATGGAAGGATAGGGAGGGGCGTTCTCCTGTAGTGGAGACTAAAAAGACTTGATGATGATGATGATTTTCGAAGTACTCTTATTCTGTCTATCATTATCACTATTCATATCAAACGTAAGAGGCGTCTTCCAAATATTCTTCGTTCAATGGGAGGATAGGGAGGGTCGTGCTCCTGTAGTGGAGACTAAAAAGACCTGATGATGATGATGAATGGGAGAATATTGCCATACTCACCACGCTTAGCAGGCGAGTTGGCGAGCGCAGTTTCTTTGGTTTCTTGTGCTTCCGATGCTGCTGCCCATCGGAAGTATTTTTAAGCTGGGGAAGAATAGGAATTTGTTGGATGTGGAAAGGGAATGAAGGTATTGGGATAGTACTCACTCGGATGAATGGGGGAAAAGCAAGTAGCAGCTTGGGTGGCCAGGCCCGCGTAC
The DNA here is from genome assembly GCA_947532085.1 of Elegia similella. NCBI lineage: Eukaryota > Metazoa > Arthropoda > Insecta > Lepidoptera > Pyralidae > Elegia > Elegia similella. The sequence continues at coordinate 5,128,943 of OX383939.1, forward strand.
ACGCCTGGATGGTGCCATACCTTCAACCAATGGACAGGCAGTTGAAGATGACATCCCTGGCCATATTTGAAATATAATTCTTTACATATAGAAACACTAGCTTTCGCCCGCGGCTCCGCCCGCGTCAATGTCGATCCCCGGGAATAGTACTTTTTCTCGGGATAAAAAGCCTATGTCCTTCTCGGTACTCCAGAGAACTTGTATGCAAAATTTCATGGCGATCGTTTCAGTAGTTACGGCGTGAAAGCGTAACAAACAAACAAACTCACTTTCGCATTTATAATATTAGTTAGGATTTTGTGTGAAACGCGGAGAAACTTAAATACTTTTCGCTAAAGGTTGGCTGCACCACAGCTAAAGCGATGATTTCTAAAATACGTCTTGCGTTTTAGTGACATTACAAACATAGCCCTCCAGATGTATAAAAAGCAGGTAAAAAACAAAAAAGTTATTGACTACCCTAAGAAATGAAGAAGCTGATCGGCAAATCGTTATTTACGGCTTTTTCTTACAATTCTCTATTCAATTTGGGATTCTGATTCCAGGAATTTCCCCAAGGTAAGTTCGAGACTTGTGTTATGGGATACTATCTCAACGATACTATATTTTATAACAAACACATATATAGATACACATCTAAGACCCAGGCCAATCAGAAAAAGATCATTTTCCATCTTGACCTGGCCGGGGATCGAACCCGGTCACTCCGTGTCGCAGGCTGGCGTGTTAACCACTGCCCCACGGAGCTGTCATCCAATATAGTATCAAATATAGTTCATAAGTACAATATCACGCAGTATGCATGTCCGACATGCTATTGTAATTCATTGTATTGTTATCAGAATTCCAAACGTTGTTTTGTTTGAGTGGCAGACCCTACTCTGTCAAAGCAACAAACGAGCCTGCAAGTCATCTTGGTACTTCCAATGACCTATATCATCATCATCATCAGGTCCTTTTTAGTCTCCACTACAGGAGCACGACCCTCTCTGTACTACTAGGGCCATACTTGGCCAGAGCAGCCAGAGGACTTGGCCTTCACTTTCCACGCTGGCCAGACGGGTTGGAGAGGTATGACCTATATCATTTATTGTTATTAGCTATTGACTAAACTATTAGCTAAACATCTGAAATCATAAACATGGTACCAGTTTGCTACGTCATCAACTTCACACCTCTATTATAAACTCTATTGCAAGCAAATAGGGCTTAAAAAGGTTAAACTGCTTAGTTTAATTTGCTGTATTCAAACGAACACTTAGCCCTTAGCCGTTTGGTATCCGGCAGAGTAGAATAGGACCACTCCAAGTCTTCCCGTGGATGTCATACTTAGGAAATACAAGCTAAACAAAGCTTATAAACATCTAAGAGACCTCTCCAACCCGTCCGGCCAGCGTGGAGAGTGTAGGCCAAGTCCTCTGGCTGTTCTGGCCAAGTATGGCCCTAGTAGTACAGAGAGGGTCGTGCTCTTGTAGTGGAGACTAAAAAGGACCTGATGATGAAGTTCTCTAAACAAACAGCGCTCCGAATCTTTCAAAATACATGTTAGATTCGGTTAGTAGCAATCCCACTGAATTGTTTAGAATTTGCACTCGTCTCTCAGTCGGGTAAACGGAAATGCATAAGTTAGTAGTCGGGCGCGGAAATAAACTTTGCTGTACAGCAAAGTATGTATGAAAATTCGTATCTATTGCGTTATAGCAGCTAGCGACATTACTGGGAATATAGATCTACTATTAAACTTTTAACTAAGATGGACCATAAAAAGTGAAACGTTCAATGCAGGTTGCACCTCTTTTTAATTCATTATGGAAATCTTTTGGAAAAAAAGAGACTTAGTAGCTTAGGTGACACCGTTTTCTCTATATATACCTATTCATTAAGATATAGTGCTTTAGTTTCGTTTATCCTTTATATATTTAAAACTAGCTTTCGCCCGCGGCTCCGCCCGCGTCAATGTCGATCCCTCGGGAATAGTACTTTTTGCCGGGATAAAAGGTAGCCTATGTCCTTCTCCGTACTCCAGAGAACTTGTATACAAAATTTCATGATGATCGATTTAGTAATTACGGCGTGAAAGCGTAACAAACAAACAAACAAAGTCACTTTCGCATTTATAATATTAGTAAGGATAAGAAAGTAAGGATAAGGATTTTAGTTGTACACCATTACAGTTTACACTAATGCGCTACACAACTTAAAATATGGACAACAGATTCATCCCTTCTCTTTAAATAACTCAAGCTTGTTCATACTCACCTGCCGTTAAGTAAGCTTGAAGAAAATTCTAGAAACACCGGATCTAGTAAAATGATGAACGAACCTTCAGGAATGGCTGCGACGGCCAAACTGACACTGATGGTGAACATGTCTTGGAGAGCCTTGCCCTGCAACCAGCCCGTCACCATGATGAACCCGATGATGCAGAAGGAATACAGGGACAGCTGGGCTCCCAGAGCATCCATAGATTTCTGCAGGGGCGTCTTTGGAGCCTCTTCGGCTTGCATCATGCGGAATATGTCTCCGAATTCCGACCGCTCGCCAGTGCTGACGACTATGCCCTGAGAAAGAAAGGTAGATTCGTGATGGGTTTCCGACGTATTGCCTAATTGCATAATTGTAGATATACGAAAAAACCATAAAGGCACAAGGAAATCAAATTCCTTGCGATTGTGCAAAATAAATAACATTAGCAGCAATATTTTATAATTGCGATGACATAGTTCATATCTTCACAGCTCCAAGGAACGGTAAAAAACTGAGTAGACCTTTATAGAAACTATTCATTGCAATTTAATATCTACCACGGGTTTTTAAGACAAAGGGTTATAAAATGACGACGATGACGAAGGATTTGATAATGACTTATGGACCCCTCGATGCGCGGATCCGACTTCCGGATAGACGAACAGAATTCAGACGCTTAGTAATAATTCTGTTCGTCTATCCGTCTATGATAGGGCTGTATTTATTGAACCGTAATAGGTAAAACAAATTTTCACAGAATCTGTACATCTATTACCGCTATAACAACAAATAATTTATAATCTTTATATATTATGTATAAACATGAATGTAATCTGTTTAGTACGCTAATAAAAAAAAAAATAAATAAATAAAAATAAAAAAATAATAATAATAAACTGAATACTTAAACAAACATAAAATTATTACATAAGTAGGGTCACATGCAAGAAACGGGTTCTTTTGGTTTTTTTTCTCGATTCTGTCAAAGTTGCTGCTTTTAATACTTACACAACTGAGCAAACCACAGATAATTAAAAACAATAGTGTTCGTGCTCGAAAGTGTACGGATAAGAAAGGTCGCTTGGAAGAAGTTTTAAGCGAACTTATATATCAGGGTCGCCATACAAGAAATGTAGTTTTTATAGTTAAACATTGTTCGGTGGTACAGAACCTTTGGTGTGTGGTAATGCGACTCATACTTGGCCGATGGTTATTAAAGTAATGCAGACAAATTATTGTTATCATAAGAACAATATATTTATGAATACGATTATTATGTTATTGCGTTAATGAATGTGGTAATAAATCGACGGATATGAATGATTTTATTGTTACTCAATAAAATCAATCATAATCACATTGTTGGGCAATAAAATCAATCATAATCATGCATTTATCGCCGAATTCATTAGTGTATCCATAAAACTGCTAACATGGCGACGTCGTGAAGTAATACTATTTTTAGGGTTTCGTAGCCGAATGGCGAGAAACGAAACCCTTATAGATCCGTCATGTCCGCCTGTCTGTCCGTCCGTATGTCACAGCCACTTAATTCCGAAACTATTACGTCTACATAGTTGAAACTTGGTATACAAGAATTGGGAGAGGATCCCAATTCTTAAAATAAGTGAAAAACCTAAAAATATTTATGCTCTAGATCTCAATGAACTTTTTCTTTCAACCAAAATTGGTTTGAACGAGACACAGTTAGCAGTTTCTGAGATAAAGCACATTTTCATAAACCGCAAATATAACTTTGTGATTTATACAAAAACAGCTTGTGACTAAATATCACGCGCACGGAGTCGCAAGCAGCAGCTAGTATACGCAGACGCAGTCGCGAATAGCAGCAAATGGCGATAAGTACCTTTGCGTTGCCGCATCTGACCAGGGTGCCCATGAACGCGATGTTGTCCTTGTTCACTCTCCCAGCCGACGCCTTGTTAGGGAGGGTGTTCTTCACGGCAGGCTCTGTTTCGCCCGTAAAAGACGACTCGTCTATGGCCAAGTCGGTAGACTCGAACAGGCGTAAGTCCGCTGGGACCCTGTCTCCCACGTTTAGATGAACGACGTCGCCGGGGACGAGGCTTCGAGCGAGGAAGTGCTCCAGGTTGCCTTCGCGGAAACTGTAACAAGATATGAGAAATAAAGACAAGGAATTTTATTTTATTTATTTATTTCCTACTTATGGTTTCCGGCAGAGTAGAATAGGACCACTCCAAGTCTTAGGTAGTAAGAGGCGACTTAGGAAATACAAGCTAAACAAAGCTCATAAACATCAATGAGTCCTATCCATCCCGTCTGGCCAGCGATGAAAGTGTAGGCCAAATCCTCTATCTGCTCTGGCCAAGTATGGCTCCGGTAGTACAGAAAGGGTCATGCTCCTGCAGTGGAGACTAAAAAGACCTGATGATTATTTTAATTTCCAACTTACAACCATAATTACGGGAATACCTAATACAATAGTTGCGCAAAATTATCCAAAATATACCTATAATTTAATTTTCATAACATATGGTATAAAAAACTCATTCAACTTTCAACAAAATAACTCTATTTTTAGTGATATAGCGTTCAAAGTCCGGAGACCCCGCGACAGCGGCGCATCCTTGCGCAGCCGTGGTCGGCGACGCCTGGATACATATTCATGAGGTAAACAAATAATAGTTGGCCAGGCATCATACTATACGCAGGTTATCTTAGAGGCTGCAAATAATAGCGGCACGCGGTACGTGACTTAAACTGTATACCAGCCTTCATACATTTTCAAACAATACAACGTCATAATTCGTGTCCGTTCAAGTTAACGGATTCGATTGGCTCAAAAAATATTACGGATGCAAAAATAAAAAGACCAATGAAAAAAAGGACTGGTGAAGATGAAATGGAGTGACCACATAAAGTGGGACAAGAAGAGTAAATCGATAAAGCAGATGAAGAGAGTGCGCTGGCGTCCTCTACCCATGTAGAACGACTAAAAAATTAGCCGTGTGGTATCCGGCCGAGAAAAATAGGACCACTCCAAGTCTCCCGTGGATGTCGTAGAAGGCGACTTAGGAAATACAAGCTAAACAAAGCTTATAAACATCTAAGAGACCTCTCCTACCCGTCCGGACAGCGTGGAGAGTGTAGGCCAAGTCCTCTGGCCAAGTATGGCCCTAGTAGTACAGAGAGGGTCGTGCTCCTGTAGTAGAGACTAAAAAGGACCTGATGATGATGAGTAAATAATCATTGTTCCATATATTTCTCTTCAGATACGGTTCAGAAACAAAATAACTATCGGAAATTACTTGGTGGAAAGCGGGGTAAGCGATTTTTTATTTAACCCGTCTAATGCTTCGAACAAGTATAAAAAAATAGATACACAGTCACATATAAAAATTATACTTCATGATCATGATCATGTCCATAATTATTTGTCAATGCAAATCCAACCTTACTTGCATGTCATAAAGTCGAATATGCACACCCGTGATGCACACAAATGAATAGTGGGCGTATAGCTAGACTTTTTTTATTTATAGTTGCAGATACTTGATAGATGTTCGATGCGCCAATATTGCAGTATTTATGCTATATCAAGACTCACCAGTTGCATGATGGCGGCACCAATTTGTTCAACTCTTCCAACGACTTCTCCGATCGGTACTCCTGCACAAAGGCGACCGTCACCACAATGATGATAGCGACAGTGATGGAGATCGCGTCGTCGAACTGCCGCATACATACACTGACGACCGCAGATGCTAAGGAAGAAAAAAAAGCATTGGATAAGTTACATCGACATAAGATACAGTAAGATATCGAGCGAGATACCTGACCCCATCATCATCATCATCATTTCGTGTAGGTGACACGGTCTATCGACCATGCACACCCTGGTGTCAGAGTTCTTCGGAACCGCCTCTCGGCCTACGTGGTTCCTTTAACGAATACCAGATGGCAGCCGGGACCAACGGCTTAACGTGCCTTCCGAAGCACGGAATCATATTTATTATCAGACAATCAGGTGATTCAAGCCTGCAATGTCCCAACCAAACTGGAAGCAACTAAACAAAGTATGCTTCCCGTGGGAATCGAACCCACGACTTCCGGGTCTACAAGCAATCGCCTTAACCACTGGACCACGGAGGTAGGTACCTGACCCCGCCCTCTACATATGTCTTGACTTTTGTTTTAAACTAAAAATAATATTAAAATTGAAATATATATTCAATATATATTCGAAAAAGCAATGGATAAGTTACAGCTTCGGAAGCACAAGAAGCCAAAGAAACTACGCTCGCCAACCCGCCTGCCAAGCGTGATGAGTATGGCAATATCCTCCCATGGAACAAAGAATCCTTGGGAGAGGCCCATGTCCAGCAGTGGACTTTTTGCGGCTGTAATGATGACGATGATGATGAAGTTAAATCGTATAGTAAGATACCGAGGAACCTGACCCCGGCTTCTCCATATATCTTGAATTTTGTCATAAACTAAAAATAAAATCATTCAGAGAGATTTTAAGTAAGACTTTCTGAATATAGGTACATACATTTTCGTGATAATATTATTTTTAGTTTTAAGAGTAAAATTCAAGGTATAGTTAGAGGGCGGGGTCAAGTATCTCGGTATTTGACTGTACAAGTAAAACAACAAGTTTGCTTCAGAAAAAAGTCCCTTGTATTTTTTTTTACTAATTATTGAAGTAGGCATTTGTCTCCCATCTCACCTGATGATTTATATGGTAAGAGATGCAAAAATATAGTAGATTGTGACACAAGAGCCTAATATACCTAATACTTTTTGTTTGCATTATTCTGAATCCAGAGCGAAACGAAGGAGTGAAGCGGATTCTGAAGTATACTCCTGAATGAAGCGAAGGATTCAGGGCACGTTGCGCGAAGTATAAGTATTAAGTTAGTCCCGAGATGACACTATGACACATACTGCTTTTTATCTCCCTCTATGAGAAAAACAATATTTGTATTATCATTCCCACGGGACTAAAAAGTTTAAATTGTGAATTAAAAATTTTTGTCCCTCTGGAATAAAAACGTATTTTAGACCCTGTACACGGGTCACTGTGCTTTTTTTTTAATAGAATGGAGCGAAGCATACTCGGCGTTCGTCGAATAGACAGGATGAGGAACACTGAGCTACGCTCCAAGACCAGGGTTGTCGATGTGGGTGTCAAGTCGGCCAATCTCAAGTGGAATTGGGCCGGACATGTGTGCCGAATGACATCCGATCGATGGGCCCAGAAGGTCACTCTATGGTTCCCTGATGGACGTATGCGGAGGGGTAGACCGCGAACGAGATGGCGAGACGATATCCAAAAGTTCTTGGCGAACTGGCAGCAGGCAGCGTTAGATAGAGATCAGTGGAAAAAAGAAGGGGAGGCCTTTGCCCAGCAGTGGGACCCTTAACAGGCTATTAAAAAAAAAAAAAAGTAGAATGTGCCAGCTGCTTCCCTTTCCCGCGCATATCGTAAAAGCCAGTGTCGAGAGAATGGGGGACACTGAGGAATCATGTCAATAGGCGATGCGGCTAGCAACCCACCACTATTCTTATTTTCGTTTTTCACCTACAAGTTGCTAAAAGTGGCCTTTATGTCTGAAAGACCTCAACTTTGTCTGAATGGGTCGCTAGTCGCATCGCCTTTGATATATTTGCCCCTTCCCTCAACCTTGATTTCGCGATCTGCGCGGGAAGAGAAGAAGGTGCTCCATGTTTTTTTCTTGTCTGCAGAACAGAATGGAAAAAATCCTATCTCTTTTTATTACGAAACACTCTTCAAACGTTACTAAACCATTGGTTACATAGCTTAAAAATTACATACTATTTGTTAACATAATAAAGAATACAAGAGTTATTCCGGTCTGATCTACCAAACGGATCTACTGTCAGTTATTATAATTACTTTTGTCCGGTCTGATCCACTAAAAATTGTATTAGGCCAATCTGATCCCCTGTCTATTTTTACCCGACTGACCTACCCAGAAGAAGAGTAACGTTGTCCGCGCTTATGTAAGTATGTCTGTTCCATTGTTGCCTTCTGCAGCATAAAAACTTTTTTTCTGTGGAGGCGCGAACGGACTGTTTCTATACAACTATGCGCAAGCGCAGTGCGTCCCTAGTGCGCAGAGTACGGGCCAGCTCCAATGTCATTTTAAAAATGATCGCCGAAATGATATTCAAATAATTTAAAGCTAAATCTTACCACAACTTTAGCTATTCCTTTTCAAATTACAGCATATAGCAACAAGTTAGACGTAGTCCTTCACGGTAAGGAAATCGAACTAGTTGTCGAAGTAAAGTTCTAAGGTGTATACATACATTTTTTGAACACTTTTTGAACTTAAGTATGAATTGACTTCTATTGAAATTTCCACATGTAACGTACTCAAGTTTAGAGATGTTAAGACAACCAAACAAATGAAACTAGTTTACTATGCACTGATAGAATCAAAGTTATGCAGTAAATTTTAGGGAAATCCTAACTAATATTAATAATGCGAAAGTGAGTTTGTTTATTTGTTTGTTACGCTGTCACGTTGTAACTACTGAACCGATCATCATGAAATTCTGTATACACGTTATCTGGGGTACGGAGAAGGACATCGGGTACATTTTATCCCGGGAAAATGTACTGTTCCCGAGGGAACGACATTGAAGCGGGCGGAGCCGCGGGCGAAAGCTAGTATAACTATAACATAAACAAAGCTTTTACCTTACAAAATAGGGCGTCCGCTATCCGCAATATTGCAGGAAATCCATATTGGATCTCGTAAAAGAACTTATTTACGGTACGTCGCGTTGCTGTTGATGATTTTTCTAGATAATTAGGCAACCGCTTATTATAAATACTTTTGTTTTTTTATTAGCCTGTTATTGTGTCCCATTGTTGGACAAAGGCCTCCCGCAGTGCGAATATTTAGTCTATTCTTTTATTTCTATTTATTTGAGATTTAACGAATGCTTATTTAATACCGTATGCTAACATTAAATTGTACTTTTATGTTTTATGTTGATTGCCTTATTTTTAACTAGCTGTTGCCCGCGACTTCTATTATTATGATTACTCGTAAGTTTCAAAACATTTTCAAAACATTTTTTATTGATGCTTCGCTCCAATTGGTCGCAGCGTGATGCTAGCCTTGCTCAATAAATGGACTATCCAAGACAAAAAGAATTTTCCAATTTGAACCAGTAGTTCCTGAGATTAGCGCGTTCAAACAAACAAACAAACATACAAACAAACTCTTAAGCTTTATAATATTAGTATAGATTTTCGTATTGTTATATGATTATGATAATAAAGTTATGTTATGAACCTCAGACACAATGATCACAATTACATGCTCTTTGTACTGCATGTTTATCCCTCGGGTCCCATAGTGAAATGTCTAAATATTTGTCAAACAATATTTGACAAAAGGCGTTCGGATCGTCTGTTTCAATAACAGCCGCCGAATCATCATTGTTGCGATCTTTTGAGCGAAGTTTACATGGTGAGAGCAAACATAGCGTGATTCGATTTAAAGATGGCAGGTATAAGTATAAGTGGTTTCCGGCAGAGTAGAATAGGACCACTCCTAGTCTTCCCATGGATGTCGTAAGAGGCGACTTAGGAAATCCAAGCTAAACAAAGCTCACAAACATCAATGAGACCTTTCCAACCCGTTTGGCCAGCGAGGAGAGTGTAGGCCAAATCCTCTGTCTGCGCTGGCCAAGTATGGCTCCAGTAGTACAGAGAGGGTCCTGCTCCTGTAGTGGAGACTAAAAAGACCTGATGATGATGATGATGAGTTATAAGTTATTATTATAAGATAAGGCTCGTGATGGTCATTCATGGATATCAAGGGAGGAATTTAGAGTATATTGCCCGAATAATAGTAGATTGTTGCACCAAGCAGAAAGTAATTTATTATTGCACTAGGTGCTTATTTGGAGCCCGAGCACCAGCGAGAGCTCTAAAAAGCACGAGTGCAATCTTTTTTCTTAATGGTCAGTATTGTTTTAGGTCACGCAACACGTCACTTCATAGGCTATACTCCCTGAGGCAACTCCATACGGCCGTCAGGTTAGCCAAACTTTTTTGTGACATGTGATACTTATGGCCCCGCGAATAAAAAATAAACTCAGTGCAGTTAAGGATTTTCATAATTTTTTTCTGCTCTAGAGCAGTAAAGTTCCGCTTTGTGCTGAATATGTGGTGTAGTTATGATAGAATTGCAGCGTTGTTGGAAGAAAAAGTATTATGTTAGTCTTGAGAAACCACATTCTGCTTTTCATCTCCCTCTATGAGAAAAACAATATTTGTGTTTGCAAACACACGGAACTAAAAAAAAAATTAATCATGAATTAAACAAAATTTTTCAAATTTTACTTGACCAAATACTCTATCTACTCTGGCCAAGTATGGCTCAGGCAGTACAGAGAGGGTCATGCTCCTGCAGTGGAAGCCAAAAAGACCTGATGATGATGAAACAATTTTTAAGTCCCTCGGGAATGAAAAACGTATTTTAGACCCTGTAAACAGGCTACCTTTCTTTGTTTTTTGAATAGATGAGTTAAAAAATCTCAAATCGCTTCATGAATGATGGAGTTAAACGTTCCTTTTTTTAAGAACGTTAAATATACGACGTACCTCACCTAACGATACAGCCGGGAACACACGCATTAGGGGAAATACCGACCATTTCCTATATAATTATGGATATCCTTGGAAAGATGCACGAGAACTTACATTGTTTTCAAACCAAGTTTAGCTTGAATCAACAAAATGTCTCAAAAGGTGACGGCTGAAAATCAGTGCTCCTCCTCCTCCTCCTCCTCCTCCTCAAATGTGTCCAGCGTAACACTAAACCGTCAGGCCGTCACCTAATTAGTACACAACACACTTGTATAAGTTGTAAATACCACCTTCTCCTTTCTTCTATCGGACGTTCAGGCGCACCGCTGGGTACCATCCTTACCTGGTTAAAATTCCTAACATTCGTACCAAGCGCTTTTCCTCTTCTTTTATTATGCGCATAGCTAAGGATTGGAATTCATTGCCTGCGTCTGTATTTCCGAACGCATATAACCTGAATCTTTTTAAAGTTAGAGTGAATAGGCTTCTTCTGGGTGAACTCGCTCGATCTTAGACCATATCTTTGCCTTTGGCCTAGATTATGGTCAAGAGTAAACTCATATAATATAAAAAAAATATATGTTTTTGTAATTATACAATAAACTAGCTTTGCGCGCGGCTCCGCCCGCGTCAATGTCGGTCCCTCGGGAATAGTACTTTTTCCCGGGATAAAAGGTAGCCTATGTCCTTGTCCGCACTCCAGAGAACTATGCAAAATTTCATGATGATCGGTTCAGTAGTTACGGCGTGAAAGCGTATCAAACAAACAAATAAACAAACTCACTTTCGCATTTATAATATTAGTAAGGATATTCATTTAATTTTAATTCAAAATATTTTGGCTTACGGAAATAGCGGATTTGTTGTGTACTGTGCAAATATTATATAAAAACCGTCACGTGTTTAGTTCCATATTTTCTTACGTCATCTCTATGTTTGCACGTCGAAAACCGTAAAGAAAAGATGCCGAATTTATTTAGGTGCGTTTAAACAAATACATTTGCTAGAACAGAAAATTTTGAACTAATATTAACAAAATTGGTTATTTACATACATACTGAAGTCACAAGATCAAAAGGCCCCGTTTAGCGTGTTGGTGGGCGTAAAATTGGAAAACGGAATCAAAATAGTGACGTGTTGCTCGCATCCGCCCCCGCATCGCCTATAGTCATGATTCTTTAGATTTTCTACGGTCTGCGCGAAGGGCTTTATACCACAGCACAGTCACCAGCATTAATATCTATACTAATATTATAAAGCTGAAGAGTTTGTTTGTTTGAACGCGCTAATATCAGGAACTACTGGTTCAATTTAAAAAAATATTTTTGTGTTGGATAGTTCATTTATTGAGGAAGGCTTTAGGCTATAAAACATCACGCTGCGACCAATAGGAGCGAAGCATCAATAAAAAATGTTTTGAAAACAGGGAAAAATTATTCATCTATACTAATTAATCATAATAACAGAAATGGCCGCGGACGAAGTCGGAGGCAACAGCTAGTATTATATATATGTCGTGGGCCGATCGTTGTATTGGTTACATACATCATACACCCAGGAATACTGTGATACGCCGGCACTTCATGATCTGGCCATCTTATCCCATTCATATTTTCCACGAACGTTTAACAATTTAGCCAGTAATACTTGGATTCTATTATCAATGTGTAATAGCAAAAGCTTTTTGACCGCTTTAATAAGAGAGAATAAGATTGGTGTGACTTTAAAGCTGCCTTAAAGTCACACCAATCACACAGAAACTCACTGAAAACCGCCTCAGATGGGACACAAATGGGATGGACAGAAATAAAGACCATGTGGTACAGATTGCACTAGATCTGCCTGAGAAGAAGAAATGTAGAGGCCGCTGCCATTAACCTGGTGGTCTAAAATACAAAGATACCTCAAAGAAGTCCATTTGCCTGAAAAGAAAATTCAAGATAGATTAACCTGGCGCAGAAGAGTGAGGAGACCCGACCCCAAATAATGGGAAAAGGGCCGGACAAAGAAGAGTGCCGACTGCAGTGAAAACTTCAACATTCGATTATTTATATACAAAGGCGTCGGTGTGTCGCGAGTTCAAGGTTTTTTTTCCACTTTAAAGAATGCCTAACGAGACTAGAGGTTTAAGTTACGGTAACGGTAACAGGGTCGCGAGTACAATTATTTTGTTCCCATCTCAAAAAATGCCCAACGCGCGTTCAGTAGTTTTCACTTCTTAAAATAATATAATAATCCCTGACACACAGCTTAGATACACTAGATATACCAGCGTACACACCCTAATCCAAAAAGCTGTATTTCTCAATACGTGCACGTCAACTTATACTATACAATAATTTCTTACGCTTGGCTTTGGCCTGCGTATTTGGCGTATACCCTCATAACGAGGAGAAGATACTTGTTAACAGTATAATCCTTATCCTTACTAATATTAGAAATGCGAAAGTGAGTTTGTTTGTTTGTTTGTTTGTTACGCTTTCACGCCGTAACTACTGAACCGATCATCATGAAATTTTGCATAGAAGTTCTCTGAAGCACGGAGAAGGACATAGGCTACCTTTTATCCCGGGAAAAATTACTATTCCCGAGGGATCGACATTAACGCGGGCGGAGCCGCGGGCGAAAGCTAGTAATATATAATAATTAAAAATAACTCCCTTCGCTAAATTTGTGGACGTACTTATATAAAAGCTACCAGGTGAAGCCACGGCTAATAACTAGGCTATTAATAGCGCAATCCACGCAGGTCATTGTCGCCGGCCTACACTTGCTTAGGTACCGGTATTTTTTTGCGACCCGTTACGGGTACGCGAGTTTGCTATTGTTTTTATGATTTTGCGTTACGTGTCACTTCTAGACGTTTTGATAGCTATGCTTTTTAAGAAAAAAAAAACTAGTCAAATGCGAGTCGGACTAGCGCACGAAAGGGTCCGTGCCATTATCTATAAAAGTTTAAAATTATTTTGATTATATGATGTAACTAAATATGTTATGAAAGAAAAAAAAAATGCATACTGTTTTCAACAGTTGAATAGGCTTGCTCTATTATTTATGTAACATCTGTTATTGACCCTATTTCAGCAAATAAACGATATGTATTGGTATTTGTATGCTTTTCGAAAAAACTTATTTATCTGTGCTATAAGACGTTGCTTTGTACCAGATTCTGAGTTCTCGGGAATTACTCTGAATGTTTTGCTTCCCTTTCGAATGTCGAAAATTTGCGGCATAAACAGCTGTATCTTTTAATAACCTTAGCTTAGAAGTTAGATCATTTCACAGCTTCAAGGGACAGTAAACCTGATTATTTGACATGAATTTCAGTTTGATACCTCCACGTGTTCCTGAGAAAAAGGTTCTTGACAGACAGACGGACAACAAAGTGATACTTTAAGGGTTTCGTTTTTTCTTTTTGAAGTACGGAACCCTAAACACAATTTGCATGTGTATATCTTGCTTAGGTATCGGTCATGTTTTTGCGACCCGTTACGTTTACGCGAATTCGCTATTGTTTTTTATGATTATATGCATACGTGTTGTCGCTTCTAGATGTTTTGATATTTATGCCTTAAAAAAATATATTTGAATGTTTAATCTATTGCCGCAATAACATTCGTTTATCGTGTAGATAAACTAATGTTATTTATTATTATATGCGATAGAATATAGATTATTTATTATTGGCGATAGAAATAGATTATATTCTGCACTAATATTTTAAAGAGGAAATATTTGATTGTTTGTTTGCATTGTATAGGCTCATAAACTACTGGTCCGATTTGAAAATTATTTTATTATTAGAATCCTACATCAGTATCCTGGAAGTACCCGACTGGTCAGAGTTGGCACATAATAGGGAAGAATGGCGCACTTTAATGTCGGAGGCCAAGATCCACTTCGGGTCGCTGAGCCAGCGAAGTAAGTAAGTAATCCTACATCATCCCTGAGGAAAATATGCTAAAGAATTCATCATCATTTCAGCCGTAAGAAGTCCACTGCTGGGCAAAGGCCTCTCCCAAGGATTCTTCGTTCCATGGGAGGATATTGCCATACTCGTCACGCTTGGCAGGCGGGTTGGCGAGCACAGTTTCTTTGACTTCTAAAGCTTCCGACGCTGCAAAAGCATTTTTAAGCTGGGGAAGGATAAGAATTTGTTGTGAATGGGGGGAAAGCAAGTAGCAGCTCGGGACGCCGGGGGCGCGTACTCGATGACATACCTGCGACCACCGGACTGGCTGTTGACACTTTATTAATCTGATACAGTGTTATTATAAAACAAGGACTAAAGTTAGTACCAGGTTTAAGCCGGGGTCCAAGTCAAGTACTAAGGAAAATCGTATTATAAAACGAGGTTTACCGTTTAAGCGATAGATGATCCTAGGTCTAAAGATAAACCTACAATTCCCTAGTTTAACTCTAGTACTAACTTATTTTGTTACCAACAAATAGGTCACTTTTCACCAAAAAAAATGCTTTGATGCTAAAATCTATGTCAAATCCTATTCGCAATGAGCAAAAACCTGGAAAATGCGAAGAAATGAATAAAACCAACACATATAATTATGAAAAAATATTTTTATTATTTGCATTTTAACATATCAAAACATTTAATTAGATTATTTTCAACGCTTTTGTCGTCATTTATATTTCACAACCGCCACAAAACAATGACTTTTGGGAACCTTAATTTCATATAAGGAAAAAATAGTTTGTACAAAGATAAACAAATTTTTACACCATATTCACTTTTACTTTATTCACGAAAATATTATCTCACAACAACTTTAAAAAAATTACTTTCGACACACTGCACCGTTAATTCATTATATAAAAATATATTTTTTACAATCATATTTGTAAACAAACTTTGAGGTTACTTTGGAACAAATTCAATTTGATGCGCGCGCCACGCGTTCCGTTTCAGGTTTGTAAAATTATTAAATCGTTTTGTATAAAGTATGTTTTTTTTATCTGACCACTGAATATATAGTTTATGACATAAATAAACATGTTTCTTCATTTAAATTTTATTATTATTTTTTAGTTTTATACTAGTTTCAAACAATAAATTTTATTATTTATTTTAATATTAGTGAATCGGAACGTAGTAGTAGCATACTGAACGAATGATTGAATTAATCCTGCTTCCGTTAGATCATCCATAGATCCTCTCAGGTCTAAGTTAGTCTTGACTTAGTTCACTTTTTGTAATTAAACAAAGTTTAATTTGCTAAACCTAGGTTGATCCATCGCTAGTCCGGACTAAGGTAGACCAGGTTTAAACCTGGGTTTTGTCGTTTTTTTTATAATAACACTGATATTGTTTATATGGTCCTATGACCTATGTAAAACTTTATAATGAGAAGCCAAGCAAACGTAATTTATAATTTAAAAATAATAAACCTCAATTTTAACGAGACTTTATATTAAAACGTAGTAATTAGATACTTAATATTCAGTTTGCGTGAGCAAAGACTCAATTAAAATAATTAATTTCAAGGTTTCTATCTTGCAGCGCTGTATTAAAACCTAGATAATAATATAGCAACTTAAATTTTAAAGTAGCACCTACATAAAAGTAAACATAATGCGTAAAGCCCAAAATAAATATAAATATAAATAAATATATACGGACAAATCACACAGATTGAGCTAGCCCAAAAGTAAGTTCGAGACTTGTGTTATGGGATACTAACTCAACGATACTATGTTTCATAACAAATACTTATATAGACACACATCCAAGACCCAGGCCAATCTGAAAAAGATCATTTTCCATCTTGACCTGGCCGGGGATCGAACCCGGTCACTCCGTGTCGCAGGCTGGCGTGTTGACCGCTGCGCCACGGAGCTAGTCTAAAAAAGTCTAAAAAAAGTAACACATTTTAGTCTAAAAAAAATAACACTTTTTAGTCTAAAAAAAAAAACACATTTTACGTATTCTTTTTGCCGTGTCGCTGGCTCAAAACTATATTATGTCTTTCCAATAGGACGCCACTCTGATAGCTCCCTCTAAAGCTCTACAGAGGTCAGCTTTAGGCAGGTAGTGGGACATGAAGAGCATCAGAGGAGATGTGACATGGCTTGATTACTGGCTTTGGCTCGCGGCTTCGCTCATGTACTTATTTTACAGGAACATTTTTTCGGGATAAACTATATTTAACATTAGCGATCCGCTCCGGCTCCGATTCTAATGGTGAAAGTATTTCGGTCTAGTAGTTTCGGAACCTATACAATGCAAACAAACAATTAAATCTTGCATCTTTATAATGTCAGTGTAGAAGTGTAGATGTGTAAATTAGTTTCTACACTAATAGTGAAGATATCCCGTCGTTTTATCCAATTGATGTCACGACACGACCATATCTTCATCATCATTATTTAAACAACTATGTTTATGTCACTGAAGTGTTTTCCATCTTTCTCTATCCTCCGCTATCTCCTTGATTTTTACATACGATACGATACACTAATCTACACCAATAGTGTATAAATTCCGCCGTAATATCCTATTAATGTCACGACCATGTCATCGTTATCATTATTTAAGCAACTATATTCACGTCGATGGAATATTTTCCATCTTTCTTTATCCTCTGCTCCTTGACCATTATACGACACGACTTTGGCCTTCTCTTCGTTTATGAAAGTGTTCCTACGACCATAACAAATTCTATAAAATATTCGTGTAAAAATCAATTTGATTCAAATGCGAGTCATTTCCTTATCTCAAATTAAACTTGAAGGAAATTATTGTTGATATCAAGTGCCAGGGCTGTGACAAATGACTCATGTGTGGTACCTGTTACGATGACGCATGCTTCAGGTGAAAAACCGGGGCTTTTGTCACTTTATAGATATGTAACACAATTTTAATAGAAACTTTCTGCCACGTACTAAATGAACTTCCTGCGGCGGTATTCCCGAATAGATACGACATTGGAACCTTCAAAACCGGCCAAGTGCGAGTCGGGCTCGCGAACAAAGTGTTCCGTACCGTTATATATAAAAACGGCAAAAAAATCATTACTGTTGTTATGGGAGCCCCCGTTTAATATTAATTTTATTTTTATTTATTTTAAAAGTGAATGTATTACTAAATAATCTGTGAATATTTCAAGCGTCTACCTATTGCCGTGATCAATATCGAATAAACAAAAATCCCGTTTGTTGTATGGGAGCCCCTTAAATATTTATTATATTCTATTTTTTAGTATTTGTTGTTATAGCGGCAACAGAAATACATCAACTGTGAAAATTTCAACTGTCTGACTATCACGGTTCATGAGATACAGCTTACTGACAGACGGACGGACGGACGGACAGACAGACAGACAGACAGGCAGATAGACGGACAGCGGAGCGAAATTAATAGGGTCCCTTTGGGTACAGAACCCTAAAAAACTAGTGTATATTTTTCTGAATGGCGCGTGTTGCAGTCTGCAGTTGTCCATGGGCAGCGGTGATCAGGTAGTGAAAAGTGAACCATCAGGTGACCCAGTTGCTCGTTTGCCGTCCCATGTCATAGAAAAAAATACAGCTAACTAGATTTTGTCAGCGACTTCGTCCGCGTATACAAGTCCTTTTAAAACTTGAGAAATATTAATTCGCCAAACAAATTTTATCCCCACTACCATCTTCAAGAGATGACTTCCGAAATAAGTCAAAGGCCTCGACTTTCTCCGTACCAAATTTAATTTTAATGATTCAGCAATCTGTGTAAAAATGAAGCAGTCTGCGACTGTTTAGTATGGATATTGAATTATAGGCTACGACAAGTGCTACGACAAGATATTTATGCTTTCTTTTATTGTAAAAACTAGCTTTAGCCCGCGGCACCGCCCGCGTCAATGTCAATCCCTCGGGAACAGTACTTTTTCCCGGGATAAAAGGTAGCCTATGTCCTTCTCCGTACTCCAGAAAACTTGTATGCAAAATTTCATGATTCATGTGTTTGTACTATATGTAAACTGTATATGACTGTTTGTTGCCATAAATAAATAAAAAAAATAAAAAAAAATACAGCAAACTAGGCTTTGTCAGCGACTTCGTCCCCGTATACAAATCTTTTTAAAACTTAAGAAATATTAATTCTCCAAACAAATTTTATCCCCACACCTACAAATCTTCAAGAGAGATATCTTCAGGAGAGAAAGTTTATGAACTAACTTATTTCGAAAGTCAGAAATAGTCAGTTCATAAACTTTCTTCAGAACAAATTTCATTTAAATATTTTTTTTTTATTCATTTAAATTGATTCAGGACTGTATAGTATGGATATTGAATTATATGGATGTCCGTGGAGTACGAGAGCGAGGGCGGTTGTAGTTGTATTCAAGTGGAGTGAGGTCAAGGAGAACAAACTGTGAGTTAAAGATAAACCAATAAGGTTAACAGCGTGAAAGAATGGCGCCACGTGTATATTTTATCTGTCCACCGATAAAATATACACATTGCGCCATTCTCTCCTGTTGTAGAGGTTTTATACCTCTATGACAACTAATTTCTTCGAAAGTTTTGAAACGAATATTTTTTTATGATATATGTCACTGTCTGTCTGTACCAAAAGCATTAAAGATTATTATATTTTTCTGTGCAGTGTATCTAGTGTTTCAGCCCCTTCCTTTTCCTTCACACGAACCTCAACTATCTATCACACACGTTTTCCCACAATTAATTCACATGACATTTACGTATTTCTGTTTTTCGCTGAACTGTCATTAAAATATTAACCTCTATCACAGACCTGTATAAAGAATGGCGCCACGTGTATATTTCTTTCGCAGATGAAATATACATGCGGCGCCGTTCTTTACGCTTTACCACAATGTATTCACATGAAATAGACGTCTTTCTGTTTTTCTCTGTATAAAATTCGGCTGTGAAAAGCCGCTTGTGGGATTCTGCAAAATATCGTGCAGGCATTAAACCAGTGTTTCCAGTGCTGCGTGTGACTAGTACTGTTTTAGTGGAATAAAATAAAAAAATATTCAAATATACCCCTATAGCAAGAAAAATCTTTCAATTTTTTGTTCTCCAATATTGTATTATTTAATTCTACAAGACATCGTTTTTATCCCTGAATCAGCTTCGGCTCAAAGGTACACAACACAGCACAACTACAAAAATAAAATATGAATTAGAGAAGATAGAGAGGCATCCATAAATCACGCCAAAAGTTTAAGGCGGTGTAGAGTCGAGCTGTGTTTGGGGCAAAAGTGTTATTTTGCCCCATATGCCGGTTACATTATGAGTACACATACTGGTAGGTACACCACGAGCCCCGTCAATATGAACAACTTTTTCTACGGCATCAATGCTGGTATTTTAGTTGTGGTAGAGCCACGCTACGGGCAAAATGAATTGCTAGTAGCATGAATGGGCCGACTCGTCCGGGAAAGTACCACACTCTCACAGAAAATCGACGTCTAAATAGAAGCTTAACCGCTTCTTTGCTTCGTTCGGTGAGTAAAGCGCCAATTAGACCATCCAGAATTCAGGATCCGGAATTCAGTCAACGGATAGTCAACGGACAGTTTAATCGCCGATCCGTTGTCAGGACAGAATGGCTTCTGACGTCCTTATCGGAAGCATAACGGAAGCATAAAGTGAAACCATCCGGAATTCAGGATCGCCGCATGAGAGGGACGCCGCTACACGTTAGAAACGACACGATAATATCTCCAATCGCATCGCACGTATAGCGGCGTCCCTCTCACGCATTCAGGATGGCCAACGGATGGCTCTCTCAGGACGCGCAGTCTCCGTTCAGGACACGTTCCGGACGGTGTAATCAGGAGCTCCGACGACTGAATTTCTTGTCCTTATCGGATGCTGAATTCCGGGTCCTAAATTCAGGATGGTATAATAGGCGCTTAAGAGAGGCCCATCCTTCCCCCTCCCCTCCCCATTTCCTTCCCCACCTCCTTGAAAGGCCGACAACACACCTGTCACACCCTGGTGTTACAGTTTTCCATGGGCAGTGAGTGATCACTTACCATCAGGTGACCCGCTTGACCGTTTGCCGTCCTATCCTTACTTACTAATATTATAAAGGCGAAAGTGAGTTTGTTTGTTTGTTTGTTTGTTATGCTTTCACGCCGTAACTACTAAACCGATCATCATGCAATTTTGCATACACGTTCTCTGGAGTGCGGAGAAGGACATAGGCTACCTTTTAACCCGGGAAAAAGTACTATTCCCGAGGGATCGACATTGACGCGGGCGGAGCCGCGGGCGAAAGCTAGTATACCTAACATAAAAAAAATCACATTCCTACCAATATTAAAGTGTTTAGCCGGCCGGGCAATCTGTATAGATATTTTTTTATAGATCTCAGCAGTAGTTCTTTGGAAAGAGGTCATATTGACGAGGTGAGTGGCCTCTAAAAGTCATCCTCCGATCACCATCATCATTATTTTAAGAACTTTGTTCTTGTCGGTAGAGTATTTTCCATCTTTCTCGATCCTCCGCTAAGTCCTTGATATGATACATATAGGATATATGATGTTTGGTCATCTTATCGACTTCATCAAAACCATTTTGGAAGGGAAGATCGAAGTCAGAAGGGGAAAGGGAAGGCCAAGGAAACCGTCATTGACGAAGTAAAAGAGAAGGCTACGGTCTTGTCGTATCGTATACCACCCGGTATGTGGAGCAAAATAACACGGATTTTTGAAGGATGAAAGCCTTCGATCAAATATAATGGTAGATACACGATTCGCGCTCGAAAAATGGCACCGGCAAAACAGCGCACTAATCGAGTTTCAGATTTTCAATAAACCGCGCTAGCACTCACACGTCTCGCGAATCTTGCGATGACGAAGGTACCTACAGTGGAAAAAATGCAAAAACTACTTATCAAAAGTGAAAAAAAGATGGAATTATACTTTCAGTATGTACCGTTTTTGTCATTGTTTGTAAGTATGCATGATGTTTTGACTCGGGGACATTATTATGGCTTCATTTTGTAAGAGACTGTGTATCTACCTTTATATTTGATCGAAGATGAAAGCGGACATACTCGTAATCATAACCAAAAGGCTAGTTCAAGTCTTGCACAAACAAGGAAATCCGAGTATGTTTTGGCAATTCCATTGTATGTGGGGCAGAATAACTGGTCTTGAAGTGGCCATGGCAATGAACTCGGCTATTGGAAAGTATGAAAGATGACTTACGAAAAAAGTTTAGTAACGCTCGCGAATGAAGATTTATTAGTTTACTGTGAGACAATGTTTACATTAATATTTTTAGATAGTCAACTTTCTTTGTAATGTCATTTATAATTCAGTTTTCAGATTATAAATCAACCAACCAGAACAGAGTAGTGGGATAGTTGTTAGGTTACATAAACGGGCGAATAGAACTCACCTAGCAGCAGGAGTATGAGCGGATTCTGAAACTGCTCAATATACTTCTTCCAAAGCGGATCTTCCTCCTTCACCTGGAACTCGTTGGGGCCAACGAAGTTCATGCGATCATTCGCCTCACGCCATGACAGCCCCCGGCGAACGTCCACGTTCAGCCGTTCTGCCACCTGGGGAGAGACAATTTAAAATTAAATTCAAGTAACCTAAGTAAGTGACGAGGGCATGGATACCGGTATTACGAAATACCGTTGTACCGATCAATTTTTTCGGTATTTCGATACCGGTATTTGAGGATAAAATAGTTTTCTTATGACATGAAAAACGAATAATATCGATTATGGAAAAATCACCAAAAATCAACTAGCAACTAGCAAGACACTGCTATGTGGTATATAATGATACTGCTATCAGTTGTTCGACTAATGGTCTACTTCTACAAATAAATTGCTAACAGCACTCGAGCACGTACGGGCGCAATACAGCAAAGAGGATACGTAAGCGCTCTTGGATCAAATATCGTATTTTCTTTAGTATTCAAGCGCGAGAAACGCAGACACAATGCATTTTCTATTGTTATGCGTCCTCATTGGACCGCTTAGTGGTTGCGAGGTCAATTGTCTATACAGTGTGATTTTGAACCCCCTAGCTATATTGAAGTCTCGGAATCAGAATCCCTAATGGAATACAGAATTGTAAGAAGAAAAGGGAATAAACGAAAAAAATAATTTAACCTTTCATAGAAATTCGTCCAGCTGATCGGCGACTTTTTATGGGAAACCTAATTTTCTTTATCGTTTTCACCTTTTTTTCTTGCAATTCTGTGTTCCATTAGGGATTCTGATTCCCAGATTTCAATAAAGCTAGGGAGTTCAAAATCACGTTGTATTTTAATAACTCATTTTGTGGTTTCTAGGGAGTTAATAGTTGATACTCGTAAATATTTTCAGTGTTTCTGCCATATAGCGTAGAAAACTGCTTTAATAGCTCCCCGCAGAAAACAATTATCACTCGTTACTGGAATCATTTAAACCGTAAGTAGCAGTATTTTAAAAAATAACGAAATATCGGAATACCGGTAATTGGAAATTTCAATACCGATATGAAAATCATTCCGGTATTTTATGCCCTAGTGACGACCTCTGTGGCCTAGTGGTTATCATACCAAGCACAGCGTCACAGCGCAGGTCCTGGATTCGGTCCTCAGTCAGGTCAAAACAGAAAATGATCTTTTTCAAATTGACCTGGGTCTTGGATGTTTATCTATATACAGTGAATTTTCATTCGTTTTGGATCCTTAGAGATAATTCAGCCTGTCGATATCAAGAACTTTTCCAATGGGGCACGAAGGGCACAAAACGAATAAATAAATATATACGGACAAATCACACAGATTGAACTAGCCCCAAAGTAAGTTCGAGACTTGTGTTATGGGATACTAACTCAACGATATATATTTTATAACGATATATATTTTATAAATAGATATACATCCTAGACCCAGGCCAATCTGAAAAAGATCATTTTCCATCTTGACCTGGCCGGGGATCGAACCCGGGCACTAGCGTGTCGCAGGCTGGCGTGTTGACCGCTGCGCCATGGAGCTAGCCATAGCCAACGAGGTGCAACATGGTTTGGAGATGCAATTCCTGTTTATGATGTTAGACCCAAATATTAATTTCTTCTAAATAGCTAGCTAACAATATGTTTATTAAATTTCGCAACGTAAAATGACGAGTATTTGTGTTCGCTCTCACTTTCTCATCTACTTTCACGTCTCAAAAACAAAGCATACTTTCAATTTATTACCACACTTACTTGAAATCAAAATGTATATTGAACTAGTGACACGGACCCCGGCTTCGTACGGGTGCAATGTACATATAAAAGGTTTATATGAAACTTTGTCAATTTTAAACCGATCGGGCTGAGACTTTGCATTCATAAAGCTACTCTTAACGCGAGCGAAGCCGCGGGCAAAAGCTAGTAATAAATATACGGAACTTTCCCAAAATGTCATATAAAGTTAAAAATTATTGTTAGAAAATGTTTACTTCTCTGATATGCATGTATCAAATATAGTGGATTTTAGAACAAAATAATATTGGTAATTGTTAATATGTATTTACACATATTAACAATTACCAATTAAACATTTCAATAATTTGCGGCTTCGGATGCGGCCTAAAGTGAGACCCAGACCAAATTTTAGATAACTGAATTTAAGTTTTCTTGTACCAGGTATTTTTAAAAACCATATAATAATAGAAGATTTCATCAAAACAAAAGAGCATATTCTCTTATTAAATTAAGAAACTAAAATAAGGTGTTTTTTTTTTAAAGCGGTTGAGATTTGAACCTTCGACTTTAAGTCTATGTACGACTCGTTAAGGTTGCTGGTTCAAATCCCGCCCGCTTGAAATTTTTTCACCATATTTTATTTTCTTAATTTAATAAGAGTATATTAATAATTTTGTACTAATATAGGTGTTTAAGTCAAACTGTTACTTACTAACATTATATGGGAAACCGAAATAAATGAATTATTATTATATCAAAATAGCATTGTGAATGCAAAATAAAACACTTAAAAATAATTTCTATATTCTCTATTGTTAATGATATGCCAAGAATTCATAAAACAGAGGTTTGTTCTAGGTGGCCATTTTAAACCTGCTGACTGCTGACCAGTTGATCCTGCTTGTCACTAGATATGGGTACGAAACCCAAAAACTAGTATCTCCATGCGGTCCGCACATTCCACTGCCTCCACCTGTGCCAACTAACCACCTGTCTGGAACCGGACGCGTCGAGAAGCCTTATATGACTGACTAGCCCACTAGCCCGCGACTTCGTCCGCGGCATATTCTGTTATTATGATTAATTAGATTTTTTATTAGTATAGATGAATAATTTTCCCCCGTTTTCAAAACATTTTTATTGATGCTTCGCTCCTATTGGTCGCAGCTTGATGTTTATAGCCTAAAGCCTTCCTCAATAAATGGACTATCCAACACATTAAGAATTTTCCAATTTGAACCAGTAGTTCCTGATAAGTGTCTTCAAACAAACAAACTCTTCAGGTTTATAATATTATAGTATAGAAGTATAGATATAGATGTGAAATTTAAGATAAAGAAAAAATGCCATGTTCAAAAAATATAATATAAGGTCAATTTAAATTATGCGCAAATATTTATTTAAATTATTTAAAATATTTTTAATATATGTTGTAAATAAATATTTACACTTTTTGCAATTTTTTCTTTACCTGTGCTATACGACGTTGCTTCGCACCAAATTTCAAGATTAGTTCACGGGAAGTACCCTGTAGGTTTTGGTTTCCTTGCGAATGTTGAAAATTTGCGGCATAAAATTTAAAAATATTATTATTACATGATGTTACAAAAATGTATGCTTTTCGCAATTTTTCCTTTATCTGTGCTATAAGATGTTGCTTCGTACCAAATTTCAAGATTCTGAGTTCTCGGGAAGTACCCTGTAGGTTTTGATTCCCTTGCGAATGTCGAAAGACACGAAAATTTGCAGTATAAACGGCTGTATCTTTTGATTGCGTTGGCTTAGAAGTTTGATTTTTTCAATACTATATACTAGTATTTGATATGAATTTTAGCTTGATACCTCAACGCGTTCCTGAGAAAAAGGGTCTTGACAGACCGACAGACAGACAACCGAGTGATCCTATAAGGATTCCTTTTTACCTTTTGAGGTACGGAACCCTAAAAAACACAACTTTTAAAAAAACCTAATCCTAGAGGGCTGCGAGCAGCGGGGCAGGGCTCAAGCTACCGGCAGTTCAAACTACAGAGAGAAGAACCTTCTGTATCTAAAATTATTATTATTGTTTACAAGAATATAAAAGCATATTTTTTTTTGGATTAAAACTAACGCGAGACATAACATCATTATTACGCGAATTACATTCACATTCGCCCTGAGGAAGACCTCAAGATGAGGTTGAAACATGTCGGCCTGTAGCTGACTTCCTACCGTAATTCACATATTAATAACGTGATAATATGTTTGTAATTATGTATGCCCACTTAAATATTCAACCTCTAAATATTAACGAGTGCATCTCAAAAGCTTCCGAGGTCGCTATTTACGTAGATATACGGCGGTCAATTATAGAAAACTCCAGAACTGGGTCAGCGGTGGAAATGCATAATTCATGAACTGCAAGCTACCGGTTGACATTGCAAATATCGCACCGCAGCGATAATATTGTTTACTTATGTTCGTATCAGGTGTAGTTTTAATTTCAA
Organism: Elegia similella; assembly: GCA_947532085.1. Taxonomy (NCBI): domain Eukaryota; kingdom Metazoa; phylum Arthropoda; class Insecta; order Lepidoptera; family Pyralidae; genus Elegia; species Elegia similella. Next base: position 5,155,465 of record OX383939.1, read on the forward strand.
AGTCTTGTCGCGTAGTCTAGGCTATATTTATTTATATTGATGACATGAATAATTATTGGGTCTGTTTTTTTACATTCATCATTATCGTTAACAGCCTCCGTGGTCCAGTGGTTAAGGCGTTTGCCTATAGACCGTGTCGTGGGTTCGATTCCCACGGGGAGCATACTTTGTTTAGTTGTTTCCAGTTTGGTTAGGACATTGCAGGCTTGAAACACCTGATTGTTTGATAATGTAGATGTTTCCGTGCTTCGGAAGGCACGTTAAGCCGTTGGTCTCGGCTGCCATCTGGTAGTCGTTAAAGGAACCACGTTAGAGGCCGAGAAGCGGTTCCGAGGAACTCAGACACCAGGGTGTGCATGGTCGATTGACCGTGACACCTACTCGAAATGATGATGATGATTATCGTTACAGCCGTAAGAAGTCCACGGTTGGACAAAGGCCTAGCCTAAGGCTTCTGCCGCTTGAAAGGCGAGCGCCGCAGTTTGTTTGGCTTCTTGTGCTTCTGACGCTGCTGTCCATCGAAAGCATTCTTAAGATGGGGAAGGATGGGAATTTTTTGGATTTGGGAATGGAAGGAAGGTAACTCAGACACCAGGGTGTGCATGGTCGATTGACCGTGACACCTACTCGAAATGATGATGATGATTATCGTTACAGCCGTAAGAAGTCCACGGTTGGACAAAGGCCTAGCCTAAGGCTTCTGCCGCTTGAAAGGCGAGCGCCGCAGTTTGTTTGGCTTCTTGTGCTTCTGACGCTGCTGTCCATCGAAAGCATTCTTAAGATAGGGAAGGATGGGAATTTTTTGGATTTGGGAATGGAAGGAAGGTATTGGCCTAGTACTCGGATGAATGGAGAAAATGCAAGTAGCAGCTCGGGAAACCTGGTGCGCGTACCCGATGCCATACCAACAACTACTGGGCAAGCTCCTCAACTGGATGACCCCTGACCATCTTTTACATAACCAATGCAATGATATAGTCATCGCACTGAAATTATTTTAATTAGAGTTTTCAATAACGGTTCTGAGTAAATAAAATATTTACATATACATGCATATTATCACGACTATTTCCCATGGGGGTAAGCAAAGACTATGAACCTCCACTTGCTACGATCCTAACAAATCTCTTTCGCTTCATCTCTCTCTACATCCATTAGGCACCAAATACACGAGCAGCACTTTGCTGTCGATCAGTCAACTGCAAGTAGTCGACAAATGCAACTGCAGCTGTCGACAAAACTAACTGCAGCTGTCGAAAAGTCTTTTCATGCATGCTCCCCGATTCCGGGAACTTCTTACTCCCTCTTTCGCAAGAATACTTATTGATTTCTTTATTAGCCAAATTCGGGTGCTCATTGACTTTGAATCAGCAAATCTTCTTTTGATTGAACAGTTTTGCTGCTTGGCCAACAATCAGTGCACTTGTATGGTTTCGATTCGAACCAATCACTAGTTTGATGTTTTCGCTGTAATTATTTATTTAGATTTTTCATGGCTTCTTCGCTATTTTACTTCGAATTGTATTGCTTTTCGAGTTCATGTATGAATGTATAAAAGTATCTATGTATTGTTCTTCCTTACCCTATCCCACTTTAAATGGGGTCAGGACAGTTTGTAAATTTTCTCCATTTTGCTCTATCTTGAGCTACGAATATTACTTTTTCGTAGATCTTGAGCCATTTCTTTCGTTACCTTCTTTTTCGTATATCCTTCTTCGCAAACTCCATCCATCTTTCTCATCATGTGAATTTCTTAATTCCATCATAACTTCTGAATGCTTCAACGAATTTGGACTTAAGTAACATAGGTTATAATTTTTTGATTAGGCAATTGTGTTTTTAAAGGCATATTTCTAAAATAAGATTTACCCTTATTGTAGAAATATTTCTTTAACTCGCCTAAGATAACCATGCAAAAAAGTCAAGAACTGGCGGAATCGATAAAAAGAACTGGTCTGATGGAGTCAGAAGGCCTCCTCCGGGAGTGTGCTACCAGATTACGAAAAGTGTAACACCGAATACCACGTCCCCGTAAGTTTACTAATACGAATCACTTAACAACGAATGCACGCCACCACGAAAAACTTAGCACCGAAGTCATGAGATCTCGAATAACAGAACCTCTAATTCACTTACCGGAACTCCTAAACTTAAAAAGATAAACCCATCTCGTTGGACGCATTTGATTTATCTTGAAAACCACTTTACTGCATTAAGACTCATACATAACAGAACCTTGTTATAAATTTTAATAAATATTTAGAAACTTATGACATTTACAACTTACTTAACTACAATCTACAACTTATAATTCAAGATCACTTATATTTATAGATCTCTTTTCATCAGACACCGCAGGCCAATCTCTGTTGAGAATAAGTGGCTTGACGATAACATAAATCGAGCCGATGGGCAGCAGTGTTGGAAGTACGAAGACCAAAGAAACTGCGCTCGCCAACCCGCCTTCAAAGCGTGGTGAGTATGGCAATATCCTCCCATGGAGCGAATCATTCGAAAAGACCTTTGTCTAGCAGTAGACTTTTTCTTACGGCTGAAATGATGACGATAGTGGCGTAACTATATCATCTAGGACCCGGGGCAAATTCGTACAATGGGGCCCATGAGAGTTTCATCATCATCAGAATTTTAAGTCTCCACTGCAGGAGCATGACCCTCTCTGTACTACCGGAGCCATACTTGGCCAGAGCAGACAGAGGATTTAGCCTACACTCTCCTCGCTGGCTAGACGGGTTGGAGAGGTGTCATTGATGTTTATCAGCTTTGTTTAACTTGTATATCCTAAGTCGCTTCTTACGACATCTATAGGAAGACTTGGGCAGTGGTCCTATTCTACTCTGCCGGATATCACACGGCATGAGAGTTTAGCGAACGGTTTCTTACTGGGCTAACTTCGTTCATAGTTCTTCCTTAACTTCGTTCATAAACTTCCTTAATATTATGGGCCACCATAACAATGATAAAAAGAATAGCGTCCGGTGTCCATCAGACCATCAGTTATTGATTAAATGATTACATGAAGTCACGTCGTACGGGACAAATCGATGGATAAGCTTTTAATGAATTTATTTTGTTTATTATTTACTAGCAGTGTCTTGACTTCGTTCGCGTACATTTTATGTTAACCTTACTAATATTATAACTGCGAAAGTGTGTTTGTTTGTTTGTTTCGCTTTCACGCCGTAACTACTGAACCAATCATCATGAAATTTTGCATACAAGTTCTCTGGAGTACGGAGAAGGACATAGGCTACCTTTTATCCCGGTAAAAAGTACTATTCCCGAGGGATCGACATTGACGCGGGCGGAGCCGCGGGCGAAAGCTAGTACTTGTTTAAGGGCCATGTCTTATCATGAGAGGAGAGGAGAATAAAATAAGTACCCTATCATGTGTCCTGTTTGCCTAAATGTATATCTACCATGGACCTAGGAAGATATCTACCAAGTTTTATAAAATTCTGTTAATTCGTTAAAGAGTTATATCATACATACCGAAAATAATTAAAAAAAAACACGATATATTATCAAATATTTAAAAGGGTTTTCATAATACATATAATCTAGTGATGCGCCGATCATGACTTAGCCGATTAATTGGTAGTGAAAAGGCCGACTAGTCGACCGACTATTCAGCCGAGCCGATCATGGTGTCGGGCATTTCCGTCAAACATTTAGTTTAATGAAGAGAAGAATATATATATTATTGTATTTTCTTTTCAAGCAAGTAATCTTAGAGACTGATTACAAAAGAAAAGTCTGCTTTGTTTTAAAAATGTGTAAGACTGATTATAAAATAAAAATATTAAAAATTATAAAAGAGAATATCTACTACCTACTTCCTCCTACATATTAACATATTATTGAGATATATACATACAAAAATAATAGAAGCCGTACAATCGGCGCTCTTTGCCGAATATTCGCCGACTAGTCGCCGACTAGTCGGAACATCTCTAAATCACAAAAAGGTCGACGTCCATGAAGCCATCAGTTAAGGTACATACATACAACTTAAAGGTATTGATTAAACAATTAATTTCAGCCACGTCATTCAAGACGAGTCGATAGATAGCGAGCTTTAAGAAATTACTAATTTACTAGCGAGTGCCATATTTACCCGATTACAGTTCAAGCTTTGCCTGACATACAGACGTACATTATTATCACGTCATTTTCCCTTGCGGGGTAGACAGAGCTTAGGTCTATGAGCCCTTAAAGCCACGTTTAGCATTTGCCTGACCGTTTCTTTGATAATAGGGTTGTTTCCTAAAAAAATATCATTTAAAATAATAGATTATAGATTATCAAAAATATTAGATACGTTTTTTGTTTGTTTTTTTAATCAAACGAAAATTGATAAAGATAATAGTGTATAATAAGCTGCCGCTTGATGTAAAAACGGCACTATCTCTAACTAGTTTTAGAAAGGCTAAAAAAATGGCTTCTTGAGCACACACTCTATCGCTTGGAAGAGTTTTTTTAATATTCCTGATTGAAGTTCCTCGTGATTCCAGACTGATTGTAGTTAACAATATATAGTAATAGAAAATATATAAATTGTGATATTTATAATTATGTAATATTTTAATCTTAATTTTAATTTAATCTGAATATTATTGTAATTTAATTTACTAATAAATTATGATTATTATAGGCACTATTTGCCTCACCGAATAGGGGTCATTCAAATATTACGTAAACAGCGAATGGGGGGTGAGGGTTCTGGGCTAAGCTTATTTTTACTGACAAAGGGGGTGGAAGGATCTGCACGGTGATGACGTCAGCAACATTTTGCAAAATAAACAAACATATTTTGTAAAAATTATAGCAATGTTTTTGGAAGAGCTTTACTTACTTTTGCTGACAAGGGGGAGGAGGGGGTTGAAAAGAATTGATATATAGTGCTTACGTAATACTAGTACAGATGATTCCGTGCTTCGGAAGGCACGTTAAGCCGGTGGTCCCGGCGGCCATCTGGTAGTCGTTAAAGTAACCACGTCAGAGGCCGAGAGGCGGTTCCGAAGAACTCTGACACCAGGGTGTGCATGGTCGATTGACCGTGACACCTACTCGAAATGATGATGATGACTAGTACAGAGAGGGTCATGCTCCTGCAGTGGAGACCAAAAAGACATGATGATGATTACGTAATAATTGAACGGACCCAAAGTATAAATTTCCGTCGTTCAGCGAAACATCGACTAAATAATAAATATCACCGACGTCATCCAAGACGAATCGATAGAACGAGCTTTGAAGTAATGACTCAATTTGTTCAGGGCTGAAGTCGGCTTAGGGATAATCTGTTTTAAGGATAAAAGAAAACATTATTAAAATGGTTCGATATAACATGAGCTTGATGTACTATTACTTTTTAGGGTTTCGTACCTCAAAAGGAAAAAAGCAGAACCCGTCTCTGTCTACGGTTGATGTTGGAAACTCCACCCTTCAAGTTGTAGACCAACCAATATGTCTACCTGGGACAATTGATACAGGCAGACAGTTCCAGCTTCAAGTGTGAGCTCGTTCGGCAAATTAGACTCGGCTGGGCAATGTTCGGGAAGCTTCGCACTGTCTTTTCGTCCAAAATACCTCAGTGCCTAAAGACCAAAGTCTTTATTCAATGTGGTGGCAATGGAGAGGGCTATTATGCTCGGTGTTTCTCTGCGAGACCGAATCAGAAATGAGGAGATTCGTAGAAGAACGAAAGTCACCGACATAGCTCAGCGTATTAGCTCTTTGAAGTGGCAGTGGGAAGGGCACATAGCGCGAAGAACTGATAGCCGATGGGGCAAAACGGTTCACGAATGGCGACCACGCTGCGCTTCCAACCGGTCATTCTGAAAATTTTTGAGAGAGGCCTATGTCCAGCAATGGTCTTCTTGCGGCTGATATGGTGATGATAAGAACCCTTATAGGATCACTTTGTTATCCGTCTATCTGTCAAGAACTCAGGAACGCGTAAAACGCAAGCTGGAATTCATACCAAATACTACTCAGGTCTACTGTCCCTTGGATATGTGAAAAAAATCAAACTAAGCCAACGTAATCAAAAGATACAGCCGTTTATGCCGCAAATTTTCGACTTTCGCAAGGGACACAAAAATCTACAGGATAATTCCCGTGAATTCAAATTCCTGAAATTTGGTACGAAGATATTCTCTTAAGGCACAAATTAAGGAAAAATTGCGAAAAGCATCAATTTTAAGGTACATTATAAAAATATTTTCTGTGATTTTACACTTATTATATGTAGATAATCATCATCATGTATCATCACATGATGATGAAGATAATGGCACTGAACCCAAAAAAGCAATCACATAGCTAAGCCATCTCAATCAATAATGAATCAATTTGTTAACTCAAGTACTGCTTACAGATAATTCCATATAGAGATTGTTAAATCTGTATTTATCTGTAGCGAACCGAGAAGAACGCGACTGCCACACATGAAGTGTATTGTTTATCGAGTTCAAATAAATATGTTAGTGTGTTTAAGAGTTTCTCTATTCCACTATAACGTCCGAATGCCTGAACGGATTTGGATGTATGGGAAACTCTTAGCATCCTTACAACTCCAGAGTGTCTATAGTATATATTTTTTTTGGGTGTCATGTTTTTATTTTACTTAGAAAAGAACTTGTTAAATCGTATGATATAATCTAAGATTTATAACTTAGCCATTCTCTTAATATTATTTAGAAACTTTTGTTTTTTTTTTACAAGTTACATAAAATTCAAACTTCAAGCAAACCCTGACACATTCAATTCAAACTTATAACACAATCCTGATGAAACTTTTTCGTCGAGATAAAAATATACATAAAGCAAATAGTACTGACATGATATTGCTCTAGGTCCCATACGTGCTCCATCAATTCACTAATCCCGGGAAGCCGGACCCGCGAGGGCGAGGATCAGATCTATTTCTAATTATATCACAAATGGAATCAGGTAATCTTTCATTACATTTGGGAAAGTTCAGAGCTGTCATATTCAACTGCTTGGTCGAATCTTTTATGTCCTTTAACCTGGGAAAGTTCAGGGGTGTCATACTTAACGGCTTGGCCGGTTGCAGGTAACCTTCCCACACGATCATCATATCAGCCACAAGAAGTCCACTACTGGACATAGGCCTCTCCCAATGATTTCCAGAATGACCGGTTCGAAGCGGCCTGCATCCAGCGCTTCCCTGCGACCTTTCCACATGCTTTTGCTCATTAAATCTTCCTTTAAACCTTTAACTTAATCGGCTGACGTAACATTTCAATGTGATTTGCCGTGTTCATCAACTCGACAGCTCAATTAGTCAATCCGACAGAATAATACCGGTTTTTCAGTCGCAAGTACACAACTATTGTTGTCGTTATGTTCAATAACTGGCATTGTCTGCCTGATATCTCGCGATAATAATGGAAGATCCTGCTGAGTGGAAATACCGGCCAATAAAATTATAAATTTTAATGGGCGTTGGATGGCATTTAAATTTTAATAACCATTAGTTGCCAGTTTTCTTTTTGATCTCGCTTTAAACACACAGTTGACGTTTCAGTAGATTTACATCTATCGAGCTAGGGCGGCATACATGCTAGCTTGTCATTAGGACACTGCTTACAGTTGTGGTAGAGCCAGTTTATAAACCCGACACCTCAATTATGCCATCAGACCTTCATCAGACGGCATAATAACGCAGTTTTTCAGTCACAACATTCAATGGTTGTTGTGATTATGTTGAATAACTGGCATCATACCATAGTTATTTAACATAATCACAACAACCATTGAATGTTGTGACGCATCTCATAATGATTCTTAATAGTGAAGGACGGTAACATTCGCTGGGCTCTCGAACTCCTCTATACTTGGCGTTACTTAATCGATCTTGGTACTTGACAGACTCAGCGATCCGTGTTTATAAACACCTCAATTAAGGGGGTATTATACCATCCTGAATCGGATTCGATGAGGGTGAGAGGGACACCGCTATACGTGCGATACGATTAGAGATATCTCGTATCGTTTCTAACGTATAGCGGCTTCCCTCCCATCGGATCCTAAATTCCGCTTTATACCATCAGACATAATAATAACGAAGTTTTTCAGTCACAACTGGTCCCATAATGAGTGTTGTTCAGATTCGTGGTCTGAGTCACTCCTTAATCGTATGCTAATGAATTAAACTTCATCCTGTATAATTCCAGCCACCCTAGGCTGATATTAGGTTTGACCACGGGTTTGATTTGACCGTGTACCTAAATACAGCCTCACCAATTATGATAGGGCTTTGACATCAAATATTTTTTATCATATTTTGAGTCTTTGTTCTCTCACGTTGACCCGTTCCTACCATATACTTATTGGTCATGATTTTCTAAGAATCATCATCATCAGTTCCTTTTTAGTCTCCACTACAGGACCACGACCCTCTCTGTACTACTAGGGCCATACTTGGCCAGAGCAGCCAGAGGGCTTGGCCTACAGTCTCCACGCTGGCCAGACGGGTTGGAGAGGTCTATTAGATGTTTATAAGCTTTGTTTAGCTTGTATTTCCTAAGTCGCCTTCTACGACATCCACGGGAAGACTTGGAGTGGTGCTATTTTATTCTGCCGGATACCACACGGCTAACTACAAGCTAAACTAAGCTCGTAAACATCAATGAGACCTCTCCAACCCGTCTGGCCAGCAAGGAGAGTGTAGGCCAACTCCTCTGCCTGCTCTGGGCAAGTATGGCTCCGGTAGTACAGAGAGGGTCATTTTCCTGCAGTGGAGACTAAGAACACCTGATGATGATGATGATTTATTATCACTTAAACCCAAGATGTAACATAAAATGTTATTGAAAACCATACACTGGCTGACATTCGGTACATAAAAGGGTGGTATTAAGCAGATACTTGGAGGCTGTAATTAGGGACAGGGTAATTTGCAAAATTTTATTGTTTTTTTTTTTCAAAATTGGCTTGTTAGATTTATGGTAAATTCAGATGTTTGTTGGATTTATGGTAAATTCAGATATTTTATTTCTCAAACTAATTTTTGCCCGCGGCTTCGCTCGCGTTAAGTTTCATACAAACTTTCATCCCCTATTTTATCCCCTTGGGGGTAGAATTGATCAAAATCTTCTTAGCGAATGCCTCCGTCATAAAATCTACCTACATGCCAAATTTCAGCCCGATCCGTCCAGTGGTTTGGGCTGTGCGTTGATAGATCACTATGTCAGTCAGTCACCTTTGAGTTATATATACTTAGAAGATAGATAACAGCATCCGTGGTCCAGTGGTTAAGGCGTTTGCCTGTTGACCCGGATGTCGTGGGTTCGATTCCCACCGGAAGCATACTTTGTTTAATTGTTTCCAGTTTGGTTAGGACATTGCAGGCTTGCTTGAATCACCTGACTGTCTGATAATAAAGATGATTCCGTGCTTCAGAAGGCACGTTAAGCCGGTAGTCCCGGCTGCCATCTGGTAGTCGTTAAAGGAACCACGTCAGAGGCCGTGGGGCGGTTCCGAAGAACTCTGACTGACACCAGGGTGTGCATGGTCGATTGACCGTGACACCTACTCGAAATGATGATGAGAAGATAGATAGACAAAAGAAGATAAATAAACTAACAAGTCAAAAAACAAACAACTGATTGCAACCTAAACATAAAGCATTTTTTTTTTCGTAATTTCGTCTAAAAGGCTGACATTCGGGGTATCCACCCTACCTATATTTCTATGTTTTTTTTCAGAGTTCCAATAGTACATCGACCCTTTACCCAGACGCAGACGTCTGTCAATCAACTATAAATTCGACGCCATTTAATAGCGACGTCTTAATTGATGTTCATTGAAGTTTATAACTAGTAAAATGGTAAAAATATGACTGTACAATTTTACTGCGCTAGACTAAAGCCACGTTAATAGAAAGAGGCGTCGCGTCATGCGGCGCGAAAGAAAGAAAGAAAGTATTTATTTGCATTGAATGGGTACAATGGTATTAATTTTATATATTAGTTCCAGCATTCAGCCTATGATGGCATACAAATATAAAAGTATTTTAACTACATGTACAATAATTAAAATGCATTGCTATTTCTATAATATAGGTAAACTTCAATTCATGGCTATTATGACTAGCTCCGTGGCGCAGCGGTCAACACGCCAGCCTGCGACACGGAGTGACCGGGTTCGATCCCCGGCCAGGTCAAGATGGAAAATGATCTTTTTCAGATTGGCCTGGGTCTTGGATGTATATCTATATATGTATTTGTTATAAAATATAGTATCGTTGAGTTAGTATCCCATAACACAAGTCTCGAACTGACTTTGGGGCTAGCTCAATCCGTGTGATTTGTCCGTATATATTTATTTATTTTTTATTATTAATGTCAAAATGTCAATTAATGTTATGTCAATTTACTATTCAAAAATTCCTGAACATTGTAGAAGCATTTATCCCTTAGTAAAGCATAAAGTCTTTTCTTAAACGATTTTAGTTCTAGTTTCTTTCTATCTTCCGGTAGTTTATTGTACACTATCACTGTGAGATTTTAAGGGCCTCAACACACGGCGTATTTTTAACGCGCCGACAACGCGCAGGTGACGCGCGTATATGCGCTTCAAACGAGATTCGAAGGCAACCTTGTAACCTAAGCACACGGAGCCATCGTGAAACACGCGTCTACTGTATTGTATTTCGTTTTAAGCGTGCTTTAATCGGACAAACGCAAAAATCGACATTAACGGCCCCGTAAACGCGCGTTCCTCAAACGCGCGTCGTAGGCGCGTTTAAAATACGCCGTGTGTTGAGGGCCTAAGATATAGTGTAGAAATTGATTTTATCACAAATCCACCCTGAATTAAAGGCTACATGGTACTTTAATCAGCAGTCACACATCACACCTGAGGCGGGTTCGATCCCTGATCAGCAGGCCTGCAAAGCTATCTTTTGAAAACTACGGTGTACAACGTTTTGATGGTCACTTCATCATCCATTGCGGCTTTCGTATGAAACCGTAATGGACGTTGAAGTGACCATCATAATGTTGCTGTAAGTTTCAAAAGTTAGCAAATAAGCCTGCAGATGAAGATGAAAAATACAGTATCGTTGAGTTAGTATTCCATAGCACACATATTTCTAACTTAATAACTACAAAAGTAGAGTAAGTAGTGTTACCTGCTAATATATATTTTTTTATATCCGTGTGAAATTATGGTGCAGTGCGTCATAATTTTACGACCATCGCTAACAGCTGTTATTACGCCAATAAATATTTACATTACTGATTATTGCATTTTTATACATTCCTGGTTAACGTAAATTTAAACTTTGCCATCGTCATTGCCAACATTCATTCCAGCCATGAGGCGAGAGGCGGTTCCGTAGAACTCTGACACCAGGATGCGCATGGTCGATTGATCGTGACACCTACTCGAAATGATGATGATTCCAGCCATAAGAAGGTGGACAAATGCCCCTCCTAATGACTCGCTCCATGGGAGGATATTGATCGCCATACTCACCACGCAGTGGGTTTGCGGAAGCACTTTTAAGGGTCCGTACTACCTCACACTGCTTTGCATGATTGACTGTTATAACAATAATAATTAAATACTCAAGTTGAAATAAAAATGCAGCAAAGTTCAGGACTAACTCTGGTAACTATATGACCCAAAAACACGATTGCGTTAAATTTTCTCCATAGAAAAAAATTGCAAAGTTGCCTCCAAATCACGTCTAATTTACTCGGTATATAGTATTATTCACCAAATACATTAAAATTAACCTTGAAACTTTTGATTATTATTCCATTACAGATAAGGCAGCCATCATATGTTTTTCTTTTTCGAATAACCCTTGAATATTCCTAAAAAACGAAAATATCCAAAGTAGCCAACGCGTTTAGACCATCCGCGTTTGTATCGCCACGCCGCCTGGCATATGGCGGGCTCTTAAGCTGGGGAACGATTGGATTTAGTTATATCTAGGATGGGAAAAATGGTATTGGGATACTACTCACTCGGATGAACGGGGAAAGCAAGTAGCAGATCGGGAGGCTGGACGCGCTTACTTGCAACCACCGGACCGGTGGTTGATTATTTATATTTCTACTACTTTCGCCCACGGCTCCGCCCGCGTCATTCTCGATCCCTCGGGAATAGTTCTTTTTCCCGGGATAAAAGGTAGCCTATGTCCTTCTCCATACGCCAGAGAACTTGTATGCAAAATTTCATAATGATCGGTTCAGTAGTTACGGTGTGAAAGCGTAACGAACAAACAAACAAACTCACTTTCGCATTTATTATATTATACTAGCTTTCGCCCGCGGCTCCGCCCGCGTCATTCTCGATCCCTCGGGAATAGTTCTTTTTCCCGGGATAAAAGGTAGCCTATGTCCTTCTCCATACGCCAGAGAACTTGTATGCAAAATTTCATAATGATCGGTTCAGTAGTTACGGTGTGAAAGCGTAACGAACAAACAAACAAACTCACTTTCGCATTTATTATATTATACTAGCTTTCGCCCGCGGCTCCGCCCGCGTCAATGTCGATCCCTCAGGAATAGTTCTTTTTCCCGGGATAAAAGGTAGCCTATGTCCTTTTCCATACGCCAAAGAACTTGTATGCAAAATTTCATAATGATCGGTTCAGTAGTTACGGTATGAAAGCGTAACAAACAAACCAACAAACTCACTTTCGCATTTATAATATTTAGTAAGGAAAGGATAAGGATAGTAAGGATTTGAAATACTGGACTGAGTTTCTTTCGGCGTATTCTTCTCAGCAGTGGTCGTTTCGAAACGCTAGTAGTTTATCGATTTTTCAAATATTAATAATAATAATGTGACGTTCAAAAAGAGATACCTGATATCCAAATTTGAATAAAATTATATTTCAATTCATTTCAGGATGACGCACCCCTGACCATGATTTTACACAACTTGTATGTACCATAGATAAAAAAAAAATGCGTCCTTTATACTTCTATGGTATGTACAAAAGCCCTACCAGGCGAGTCCTCTATCTTCATCTATCTTCATCTTTATCGATTATTATTGAAATATACGTATTGCCAGGTTCGATTGGATAAAAATCGTGGCGGCTGTAAAACATATATAGTATCACGTCTTTTCCTCTTGCGGGGTAGACAGAGCCTAGGTCTAAAAGACCTTATGTGGCCATAAGGTCTTTTTATCATTGAATCATATCATTGTCATTTAGCATGTTGGAGGGCGTGTAGATTAAAAAACCGGCCAAGTGCGAGTCGGTCTCGCGCACTAAGGGTACATTATCCTAACTAATATTATAAATGCGAAAGTGAGTTTGTTTGTTTATTTGTTTGTTTGTTACGCTTTCACGCCGTAACTATACTGAACCAATCATCATGAAAATTTGCATACAAGTTCTCTGGAGTACGGAGAAGGAGATAGGCTACCTTTTATCCCGGGAAAAAGTACTATTCCCGAGGGATCGACATTGACACGGACGGAGCCGCGGGCGAAAGCTAGTATTAAGTTTGAAATTAATAAAAATATTTTGATAATATGATGTAACTCAAAATTGATGCACGTGAAGTGCCCTGTAGGTTTTGAGGCCCTTGCGAATGTCGAAAAAACACGACAAATTGCGGCATAGGCATAAACGGCTGTATCTTTTGATTGCGTTGGCTTAGAAGGTTGTTTTTTTTACAGCTCCAAGGGACAGTACACCTGATTATTTGATATGAATTTTAGCTTGATACCTCAAAGCGTTCCTGAGAAAAAGGTTCTTGACAGACCGATAGACAGACAGACGGACAACCGAGTGATCCTATATGGGTTCCTTTTTACCTTTTGAGATACGGAACCCTAAAAAGCTGAAAATCGATAAAGAAAATTAGGTTTCCCATACAAAGTCGCAGATCAGCTAAATTAATTATTTTTTCGTTTTCACCTTTTTTTCTTGCAATTATGTATTCTATTCGGGATTATTCTATGATATCAATATAGTTCAGAGGTTAAAAATCCCGTGGTATATCGCGGCATTTAGCGTCCCGATCAGATACAAATCGAGATACGTCCCCAGATCCCTGAAAATCGGGACTTCGCACAATTGGGGACCAATATTTATGACATCGGGTCCGCCGCTAGATGGCGCTAAGCGCAAAGATCCCCTACTAAATTCCCAAACACCTATAACGGTAACTTTCACAAATGGCAACCTTACCTCCTCCCACGTGAGGATGGAGCTCTCCACGGCGCTGATCCACATGTCTCCCGCGCCTGCGCTCACGTCGGGTACCTGCCGCCCCCCGCCACCTTCCTCCGCGTTCGAATGCTGAAACAAAGAGAAAACTTATATTACTAACGTTTCATTCCTAAAAACCTATAAAACATGTCATAGTATTCATGGGCTTTTTCTTTGTACTGTACCTCATCATAAAATCCGGGCATATAAAAATAGGTGACCTGATTCTGACTGCCGTAGACTTAGCCACTAATCTATAACCTATCTAAATAGCACCTGGCGCTTCCCTTGACAAAGAGGTATTCAGAAATAAAATGAAGAGGCTATAGAAGTACCTATCGATTTTAAGCTTTCGCGGTCACAATCACTGTTTTCGTCACTACGGGACTTACCGCGATTAGTTTGGTATTTCGGCAACATTGCGATTGCCATCCAAGAGGGTGGCAGCTAAGTGTGGACTCGTGCACGAAGGGTTCCGTACCATTATCTAACGTCTAAAAACGAGCCCACATAAGACGGTGGTAACTGAAGAAAGATTTATAAAATCCTACTTCACAAGGGAAATTACCACCACTAGTAGAGGCAAGCGCTGGTAACAAGATTTCGTAGGTATATTACCTACTTTAATTCCCGAGCGCAATAGGTACAAAGCGGCCTCCTATCGTTCCGCCAAGCGCCGCGCGCTGTCGAACGTAAACACATTGCTATTATATTAGTATTAGTAAAACTGCTATGATTTCATATTTTACTTGACTTTACGGACAGACGGGCAGACATGGCGAAACTATAAGGTTTCCTTGTTCGGAACCCTGAAAAGAGGTAAAAACGCATTACGGATACGGATACTTTAGACTTACAAGACAATTGCACACACTGCAAAAATACAGGTTAGTTTATTCTGTTTTACTCCATATTTGTGCCAAGGTGCCTCCACTTCGTCGCCACTCGCAGAATGTCAAGTGTTTCTAAGTTAATTATACGCTCGTGAGCCAGTATAGGAAACATTGAGATGTGTTCATACGATGCTGAGAAACTTCGCTATAATTCTGTATTTCGTGCAGAGTTTTTGAAGGCATGGCTGCGAAAAGCATACTTCGCTACAATTATGTATTATATGCAGATTTTTTGAAGGCATGACTGCGAAAGGCATAATTCGCTACTATAATTATGTATTTCATGCAGATTTTTGAAAGCATGGCTGCGAAAGGCATATTATGTATTAAAGTAGCTAACAGCCTGAGGGCCACAGGTAGCCTAATAACTGCCATTTGATGACATCAGTATTTTTATAAAATAGTCAACAAGCCGGTCAACAAAGCGCCCCGATCGGGCAACATAACGATAAATAATCAATTGTGTCTGCGTTTCTCGCGATTGATGAGGTAGTGTAGGTACGAACCCACGACCAAACAAAAAGAGGGATGGATTAGGCTTTTTCTTTCCTATCTGCGCCGTCATAGTCGCCAAACGGAATGGAAGAACGCTTTGATTTCAATGAAGACATGACTTGATGTCTTGGGTTATGTGAAAGACCAGGTCAGGTCGGGGATGAAATATATTTTTTTTATTTTCATACGACATGGTTATGAAAGACATTCTGCGATAGCGAAAATGAAAGTGAATTATATTTTCTGAAATTGATGTACGTTTGTGCCATTTTACAAGTCTTTTTTTAGGACCTTGTACAGTCACTAGCAATAACATACATATGAGGTATGTTATTGCTAGTGACATATGTCGGTCAACAACTGACGCGGGTGTAGCTCTTTTAAAACATATCTATGAAGCTTGGGAGGGAAAACAGAATGCTATTGGTGCTTTTTGTGATCTTTCTAAAGCATTTGACTGCGTAGATCACAATACCCTTATATCCAAGCTGAAACACTATGGAATCAAAGGTAAATCTCTCGACTTAATCAAATCGTACTTGAGTAGCCGAATTCAAAAAGTTAGTTTAGATGGGGTTCAATCTACCGGATCATGTATTAGGATGGGTGTACCTCAGGGCTCTATCCTAGGGCCTCTTCTGTTCCTTATATACATTAATGATTTACCGTACTATATTAACACATGCAAGGCTGTACTATTTGCCGATGATACATCTTTCATCTTCCGAGTAGATAGGAATACTGACCCTTCTGACGAGGTTAATAGTACATTAGCTCAAGTGTTGGACTGGTTTACTGCGAACAATCTTTTGTTGAACGCTAGTAAAACTAAATGTATTAAATTTTGCTTACCAAATGTTGCAAAAGTTTCAACAAGTATAGTCGTCAATAATGAAACAGTAGGATTGGTAGACAAAGCAACTTTTCTTGGAATAACTGTTGATGCTGGGCTCCAATGGGGTGCCCATATTGAAAAATTGGCAGGGAAACTTAGCTCTGCGGCTTACGCGGTTAGGAGGATAAGACAACTAACTGATGTTGATACTGCGCGTTTGGTATATTTTAGTTACTTTCATAGTCTTATGTCGTATGGAATATTACTATGGGGAAACGCTGCAGATGTAAATACCATATTTGTTCTACAGAAACGCGCTATTAGATCAATATATAAATTAGGCGCCAGAGAATCTCTTAGAGAGTTATTCAAAAATATTAATATTCTGACACTCCCTTCACAGTATATCTTTTCTAATATTATGTTTGTGCGCCATAACATTCATTTATATAAAAAAAACTGTGATATACATAGCAGAAACACTAGAAATAAAAATAAATTATTTACACCAGCATTGCGATTGCAGAAAACTATGGATTCTTTTTTGGGTCTTGGAGTACGCTTCTATAATAGAATTCCCGCAGAAATATTAGGTCTGCCATTAATTCAATTTAAAACGGCTGTAAAAAATCATTTACTTAAAAGGGCTTATTATTGTATAAAAGATTATTTATTCGATAAAAATGCTTGGTAATAATTTAAATGTATATTTTAATGTACTTAAATTTAATTTTTGTAAAATATATTGTTATATTCGAGCCCTTCAGGCACATAGAGACCAAGACTGGACTGAGTTTCTTTCGGCGTATTCTTCTCAGCAGTGGTCATTCCGAAACGCTAGTAGTTTTTCGATTTTACAAACATAAAAGAAAGAAAAATAAACAGCAGAAACATATGACGTTCAAAAAGCGATACATGTATCCTACTTTGAATAAAAATTATTCATTTTCATTTTCATTTTTTCATTTTCAGGTCAATTTAAATTAAGCACAAATATTTTAAGGGCTGGCGTTACCCATAAGCTAGAAAAATGCTTTGGAAGCAAAGACACGCTGGTTTGCGAGGTATGACGTCGACATTCAAAACAGCAGATTCATCAATTTTAGTAAAAAAAAATTGTATGAATAAGCTAAAATAGAAAATTGCGTGTCGATTTCTTAAAATTTGCTACTAAAGCATTTCTTTGACCTATGGATGCCAGCCCTTACAATATTTGTGCTTAATTTAGATGGACCCCATATACAATTGCATACCATTTTAGACCTTATCACATCGACTTAACAACCGTAGTTTTGTGTAACAATAAATAAATAAACCGATGTGCAAACATACATATTATTATGCTCGTGACTCAATTGTTGTTCAATTGCTCCGAGAAGTGTTAATAGCGGAACAACCATCTCGTTATTCATTCATAGAGTGTTAAGTGTAGTCACACAGCTAGTGATGTGCCGGAGAGAAATTCCTTCTCACGGAAATTTGCGGGAAGTTACCAATAATTCTCGAGAATTTCTCAATAATTTCCGCATTTGAGTTCTTTCAATTATATATTCTTCTTTCTGAAGTTCTGAAGAAGGGTTTCTCGGGAAAAATTTCCGACCCTTTTTCACTGTTCTTGTTGGAGCACGGCACTACACTCCACGCAGCCGTGCTCCAATGATTCCACACATAACGAAGATGCTTGATGGATCGCAATGTTTGCGTCACTCGAATATAATCATCCCTATAATTCAACTCTGTTGGAAAACAGTTAAAGATACTACCAACCACGGCTGTAGACACCAATCCTTACTAATATTATAAATGCGAAAGTGAGTTTGTTTGTTTGTTACGCTTTCACGCCGCAAAATTTCATGATGATCGGTTCGGTAGTTAACCGAACCGATCATCATGAAATTTTGCATACAAGTTCTCTGGAGTACGGAGAAGGACATAGGCTACCTTTTATCCCGGGAAAAAGTACTATTCCCGAGGGATCGAGATTGTCGCGGGCGGAGCCGCGGGCGAAAGCTAGTAGTAATATAAATATTCTATATCGTTCGGCGTCGCCCTGAAGAGGAGTCTATCAGCGCCTTTAGAATATTGCCGTAGGAGGTGCTGAATTATTATTAGTTATATTCTTTTACACTCTCCTCGCTGGCCAGACGGGTTGGAGAGGTCTCATTGATGGTGTAGGCCAAATCCTCTGTCTGCTCTGGCCAAGTATGGCTCCGGTAGTACAGATACAGAGAGGGTCATGCTCCTGCAGTGGAGACTAAAAAGACCTGCTGATAATGATGATATTCTTTTAAAACAGACTATTCTGTTACTTTTAAAGCTGCCTTTTCAAAGGCACAATTCGGTTTCTTTTTGCTTACTTTAAACATTTGTATCAAAGCATTTAGACAGAGTAACTGATATGATAACAGAAGAATCATCTCATTATTAATTCATGGAGTGTTAAGTGTCGTCAGCTGCGCTCTAGTGGTCCCGCACATAACAAAGTTGCTTAAATGATGGCTATGTTTGCGCCAGATTCATCTATCCTTCGAAGAATTTGGGATCTACCTTGGGCGACATGGAAGTCCTTGAACAAACTCAGGACTCAAGTCGGCCGAAGCAAGGAGAACATGAATAGGTAGGGTTACACCTCTGATTTTTCCTGTCCATGTGGTGCTACTCCTCATACCATGGCACACCTGTTGTCTTGCCCTGCGTGTCCTACCATCTGCACACGCGAGGACCTTTGCAATGCCACTGATAACGCTGTGTCACTGGCAGAGTTCTGGTCAACACAAATTAATTTAATTCGCCCGAGGCAACACGATAAGAAGAAGAAGAATTTGGGATTCTTCGAAAGATAGGTTCGGTATGTTGGAAAACAGTTGGGTCACGATTAGTGTTGTGCCGTGCTCGAAATTTTCAAAAACGGTTAGAACGGGTCGAAATTTTTTCCCGAGAATTTCTCCTTTTTTTCTCTCAAGTGCGGATTTTTTAATAAGTTCTCGTGAACTATTGGAAATTTCCCGCATATTTCCATCAGAAGGAATTCATGAGAACAGTGAATTTGACATAGAGACATTCACTGATTAGTCACAATTGTAGACACCAGGGAAAAATACATTTAAATGGAGGAGAGAGAGAGCCAATCGGAGTCTTGCCTTAGTAGTAGAAAGGGCTGGATTATTTTTGGTAAGTGTTTTAAATCAGACCAGTATAGTATTTTTAAGAGACGTGTTAAAGCGGGAGAACCACCTCGTTATTCATTCATGGAGTATTAAGCGTCGTCACGCAGCTGTGCTCCTGTGTATAAACCTACGGCGCTATCTATGTTATGAGTATAAAATATATCGTACTCTATAGAATTGGGATCACATGGCTAGATGTCGTGTTAAGCGTCGTCACGCAACTGTGCTCCTGTGTATAAACCTACGGCGCTATCTATGTTATGAGTATAAAATATATCGTACTCTATAGAATTGGGATCACATGGCTAGATGTCGTGTTAAGCGTCGTCACGCAACTGTGCTCCTGTGTATAAACCTACGGCGCTATCTATGTTATGAGTATAAAATATATCGTACTCTATAGAATTGGGATCACATGGCTAGATGTCGTGTTAAGCGTCGTCACGCAGCTGTGCTCCTGTGTATAAACCTACGGCGCTATCTATGTTATGAGTATAAAATATATCGTACTCTATAGAATTGGGATCACATGGCTAGATGTCGTGTTAAGCGTCGTCACGCAACTGCGCTCCTGTGTATAAACCTACGGCGCTATCTATGTTATGAGTATAAAATATATCGTATTCTATAGAATTGGGTTCACATGGCTAGATGTCGTGTTAAGCGTCGTCACGCAGCTGTGCTCCTGTGTATAAACCTACGGCGCTATCTATGTTATGTGTTAAAATATATCGTACTCTATAGAATTGGGATCACATGGCTAGATGTCGTGTTAAGCGTCGTCACGCAGCTGTGCTCCTGTGTATAAACCTACGGCGCTATCTATGTTATGAGTATAAAATATATCATACTCTATAGAATTGGGTTCACATGGCTAGATGTCGTGTTAAGCGTCGTCACGCAGCTGTGCTCCAGTGTATAAACCTACGGCGCTATCTATGTTATGAGTATAAAATATATCGTACTCTATAGAATTGGGATCACATGGCTAGATGTCGTGTTAAGCGTCGTCACGCAGCTGTGCTCCTGTGTATAAACCTACGGCGCTATCTATGTTATGAGTATAAAATATATCGTATTCTATAGAATTGGGTTCACATGGCTAGATGTCGTGTTAAGCGTCGTCACGCAGCTGTGCTCCTGTGTATAAACCTACGGCGCTATCTATGTTATGTGTTAAAATATATCGTACTCTATAGAATTGGGATCACATGGCTAGATGTCGTGTTAAGCGTCGTCACGCAGCTGTGCTCCTGTGTATAAACCTACGGCGCTATCTATGTTATGAGTATAAAATATATCATACTCTATAGAATTGGGTTCACATGGCTAGATGTCGTGTTAAGCGTCGTCACGCAGCTGTGCTCCAGTGTATAAACCTACGGCGCTATCTATGTTATGAGTATAAAATATATCGTACTCTATAGAATTGGGATCACATGGCTAGATGTCGTGTTAAGCGTCGTCACGCAGCTGTGCTCCTGTGTATAAACCTACGGCGCTATCTATGTTATGAGTATAAAATATATCGTACTCTATAGAATTGGGTTCACATGGCTAGATGTCGTGTTAAGCGTCGTCACGCAGCTGTGCTCCTGTGTATAAACCTACGGCGCTATCTATGTTATGAGTATAAAATATATCGTACGCTATAAGAATTGGGATCACATGGCTAGATGTCGACCTGGAGAGGACTCTGTAGGTATAGTACCTTAACTTGCCGTAAGAGGGGCTGGACTATTAATGGCGAAAGTCTTGTAAAATAGACTACTCTGTTATTTAAAAAGATGCGTCTTGAAAGGAACATAATTCTTTTTTTAACTTTCGCGCTTAAAACACGTAGTTATGTATATAAACGGGACTTAGCACGAACCTTTTTCATAGATCTCGTTGCAACCACGATTGAAACTTCAACAGAAACAATAAAAAGGTTCGAGCTAAGTCCTGTTTATATACATAATTGAAAGGAACATTTTAGATTTCTTTTTTTTTACAAATTATTGAAGTAGGCATTTGTCTCCCATCTCACCTGATGGTTAGTGACGATACGTACTTTTAGACAGAGTAATTGACGTGTTAATTACAAGAGAAGCATCTCGTTGTTAAGGCGTTGTATCCCTTAAGGCGCTGTATCCCTTAACCGTTTGTAGCGGACATCGCGCGATATATTTTTACTCGTGCCATACTTGCCGTCAGTCTCAGTTAAAACCCGTGTCTGCCATTTTCGTGTTAATTTTCACTTTTAATTTAATAACTCAATAATCATAACCAAATATTGTATTTTTTTTAGGTATCCATCTGGCTCATCCAGTAATACTTTTTATAGATATAAAAAAGTTGGTAGTTGTCGCTGAAAATATCAAGTAATTCGCGACGAAACTTTTTCTGGATATACCTTTTTTGCTATTTTATTTAGCTAAGTTTTTAATATATTTTTGAAAATATTTTAGTGTAACCATTTATTTTGATCTTTGAACTGTACGTCATATTTTTTTCATGCTAGTATTCCAAGAAAAATAAGGCTAACTGCGCGACGAAAAAATACACGTTTTACGGTATTCTCCTGATGCACAGCGCCTTAAACGTTTGTAGCGGACATCGCGCAATATTTTATATATTTGCGTCATACCTGTCGTCAGTCTCAGTTCAAATCCGTGTCTGCCATTTTCGTGTTATTTTTCACTTTTAATTTTAATTTAATAATTCAATAATTATAACCAAATATTGTATTTTTTGTAGGTATCCATCTTGCTCATTTAGTTATACTTTTTATAGACGTATAAAACTTGGTAGTTGTCCCTGAAAATATCAAGAAATTCGCGACAAAAAAATTTCTGGATAAAGCTTTTTTGATATTTTATTTAGTTAGAATTTAAAAATTTTTTTGGACATATTTTGATGCCATTTATTTTGATCTTTGAACTGTACTTCATATTTTTTTCATGCTAGTATTCTTTGAAAAATAGGACTAATTGCGCGACGAAAAAATACACGTTTTACGGTATTCTTCTGATGCACAGCGCCTTAATTCATGGAGATGTGTCGCGTCGCGACGCAGCTGTGCTCCAGTGGTTCCGCACATAACAGTGTTGTTTGAAGGTCGGCCATGTGCGTAAGGAACGTGGAGACGCTGGAGTTAATCGGATGAAAATTCCGACTTGAGTGTATACGGTGGAAATGCGATTTAATAAGACTTATGATTATGAAAATGTTTCGTCAGCGCTGCTATGACGATGATATATAAGATTTGGGCTAATCTCGGTGTCGTTGTGCGAAAAGAACTGCACATAATGATTATTTTTGGCAGGAAATAATAATTTTCCTACAATACAATGTGACTTTGAACCCCTTAGCTACATTGAAATCTGGGAATCAGAATTCCTAATGGAATACAGAACTGTAAGAAAAAAAGGTAAAAAACGAAAAAATTGGCGACTTTGTATGGGAAACCTAATATTCTTTTTCGAACAATGACACTTGGCAGAGCAGAGGTCGTACAACCTAAGGTCGTAGTTTAAAACCCCGCCCGCGTGGTAGTTTTTACCATATTTTATTTCTTAATTTAATTAGAGGAAATAATGGATTGGTTCGCCATTGTCTTATCCATTTCACACACTAGTGTGCAGGTTGTCTCGCGATGTTTTCCTTCACCGGAAGCAACTGCGCTGTGCAAATGGAAAATTCATTGTTATTGTTATTGTTATTGTTATGGCCTGACCACGAGCGCATATAAATTACTAAGGTTAGGTACTTCTTTTACAGACAATTGTTGTATAGAATCTCGTGTTATATTATTACTAGCTTTCGCCCGTGGCTCCGCCCGCGTCAATGTTGATCCCTCGGGAATAGTACTTTTTCCCGGGATGAAAGGTAGCCTATGTCCTTCCCCGTACTCCAGAGAACTTGTATGCAAAATTTCATGATGATCGGTTCAGTAGTTACGGCGTAACAAAACAAAGCGTAACAAACAAACAAACAAACTCACTTTCGCATTTATAATATTAGTAAGCTAAAGGATAAGGATTTTTCTCATATTATAATTTTTTTAAATAGTCATATATAAGTAGAATACAAATTTACAAGAATATTCAATCATAAGATTTTTATGCACCCTGTATAAAAATCTTGGCCAAAGAATAAATTTTAATGCCTTAACTGAAAGGTAAAGGGGTAACCGAATCACCCCTTCTTGTTAATTTTAATCACCAATTTTTTTAGGGTTCCGTACCTCAAAAGGCAAAAAGGGAACCTTTATAGGATCACTCGGTTGTCCGTCTGTCTGTCAAGACCTTTTTCTCAGGAACACGTTCAGATATTAAGCTTAAATTCATATCAAATACATACTCAGGTCTAATGTCCCTTGGAGCTGTGAAAAAATCAAACTTCTAAGCCAACGCAATCAAAAGATACAGCCGTTTATGCCGCAAATTTTCTTGTTTTTTCGACATTCGCAAGGGAATCAAAACCTATAGGGTACTTCCCGTGAACTCAGAATCTTGAAATTTGGTGCGAACTAACAAAAACAGCACAGATAAAGGAAAAATTGCGAAATGTATAAATTTTTAGTTACATCATATAATAAAAATATGTATGTAAGACCAAAACGCTACCGTGAAAATCGACCTTGACGTTGAGTAACACACGTTTCAAATTTGTTTGACGAATCTGGTATTCCATACTCGAATTTATAGACCATCTACGTACATAACATACGTGAGCAAACACGACGGGGAAATAAGAACGAGAAGAATACCCGCTGAGTTGGGTCCTTGGTCGTTTCGCACAACATGGGGCGGTTCAAATCGCCCATGAACTTTTTGTAATGGGTCCATGGGACCGGACTGCACAGTGGAAAACAAAACAGTTAGGATAGGCGAATTCGTACAGGGAAGACAATGTAGTTTTATTTATTACACATCCCTTGTACAAAACGGCTCATAATAACAGGAAATGCCAAATAATTTATGATTTAAATATTTCATAAGCCCACTGCGTAAATTTTTCGTACTATTTCTATGTAAAATTTTGATTTTTAGGGTTCCGTACCTCAAAAGCAAAAAACGAAACCCTTATAGGATCACTTGGTTGTAGGTCTGTGTCTGTATGTCTGTCGGTCTGTCAAGATCCTTTTTCTCAGGAACGCGTACAGGTATCAAGCTGAAATTCATATCAAATACTCAGGTTTACTGTCCCTTGGAGCTGTGAAAAAAATCAAACTTCTAACCCAACGCAATCAAAAGATACAGCTGGTTATACCGCAAATTTTCGTGTTTTTCGACATTTGCTAGGGAATCAAAACCTAACAGGGTACTTCCTATGAACTCAGAATCTTGAAATTTGGTACGACGCAACGTGATAATAGCACAAATAGAAAAATACGAAAAACATAAATTTTAAGTTACATCATATAATAAAAATATTTTTAATAATTTCAAGAAGAGCTTTTTGAATTGGTGCCACCGTCACCTTTCTACCACCGCACCGCTCGCCACAGATGTCAGAGCGTCACGTGGTTTTTTCCTCGTACAGCAAGATTGTGGAATGGACATCTGCAACACCAGAGGATTTCCCTGTGTGCTATGACTTGAGGTGCTTCAAAAGGCGTGTTTACAGGTATCTTAAGAGTCGGCAACGCATCAGCTACTCCTCTGGTGTTGCCGATGTCCATGGGCGACGGTGACCACTTTCCATCAGGTGGCTCGTCTGCTTGTATGCCGTCAAATATACATAAAAAAAACCTACGCTCGGATAACATTACCCTCCTTCCGTGTGTGTCAGTCGGGTAAAACCTACATGATAACAATTAACATGTTCACATTCTCCAATGCCAGACACGCGTAACGCGCACCTAAAGCGCCTATTATACCATCCTGAATTTAGGATCCGGAATTCAGCATCCGATAAGGACAAGAAATTCAGTCGTCGGAGCTCCTGATTACACCGTCCGGAACGTGTCCTGAACGGAGACTGCGCGTCCTGAGAGAGCCATCCGTTGGCCATCCTGAATGCGTGAGAGGGATGCCGCTATACGTGCGATACGATTGGAGATATTCTCGTATCGTTTCTAACGTATAGCGGCGTCCCTCTCATGCGGCGATCCTAAATTCCGGATGGTTTCACCTATGCTTCCAATAAGGACGTCGGAAGCCATTCTGTCCTGAAAACGGATTGACCGTCCTGAATGCGATTAAACTGTCCGTTGACTATCCGTTAACTGAATTCCGGATCCTAAATTCTGGATGGTCTAATTGGCGCTTAATAAAGAGCAGTAAAAGTGATTTGAAAAGGAAGAACGTAGTAACTCAGCCATTAAAAAATATTGAATAAAAAAACTCACATTAGATTGGACACGATAGCACGCGACGCTGGGTAATGGACATCTGGCAATTGAGTGAAATTAATGTACCAATGTGTGTTTAGTGTTCGTATAGATGTGTATGAATACAATAAAAAGCCAAATCAAGAGACAGACTCACGCAGTGGGTGTTCTGTACTGTATTTTACTGAACTGACTCCGTGGTCCAATGGTTAGGGCGTTTGCCTGTAGACCCGGGTCGTGGGTTCGTTTTCCACGGGAAGTATACATTGTTTAGTTGCTTCCAGTTTGGTTAGGAGATTGCAGGCTTGAATCACCTGATTGTCTGATAATAAAGATGGTTCCGTGCTTCGGAAGGCACGTTAAGCCGTTGGTCCCGGCCGCCATCTGGTAGTCGTCAAAGGAACCACGTCAGAGGCCGAGAGGCGGTTCCGAAGAACTCTGACACCAGGGTGTGATTGACCATGACTACTCGAAATGATGATGCTGTACCGTATTTTATTTATTAAGTATTTTTGATCAAAATTTAAAAACCGGTTACATTCAAATTGGAATCGCACACGAACATTTACCACCATACAATTTTTAACAACAAAAACGCTCAAAGAATACCTTCGTCGTTTTACCCAAGGTTAATTTATTTTACTAGCTTTCGCCCGCAGCTACGTTCGCGTCAACGTCGTTCCCTCGGGAACAGTACTTTCTCTCCGGGATGAAAGGTACACCGGACTTCAGAGAACTTGTATGTAAAACTTCATGATAATCGGTTCAGTAGTTACGGCTAGTGTTGCCGAACTATCGATTGTTCCACTATCGATAGTTGACCTTGAAAATCAGTTAGGATATCGATAGGTCAAAATGTGGTAATACTATTGATGATTTGCAATAGTATCGATAGTATTAATCCTTGATAGTCGATATGCTATCGATAGTATCGATACTATTTTCGCATCTAACAACTTTACTATCGATACTATCGATATAATTGATACTATCGGTAGGTTTGGACTATCGATAGTTGTTTATTTTTCGATATTATCGATTAAGGTTAAATAGCAATATAATATGTGGGGTGTGTAATCGATGGGATCCCTTTCGTTAGCTTAATGTATTTATTCCTAAAATGGTTTGGCACAATTTGGCATACTTTTTTTGGCATAATAATACTTGGGCATAATTGATTTTTAGCAGCATATGTACTTTGGCATAATTATATTTAGGTCTAATATATTTATGCATACTTATAATTTGCACAATGTTTTGAGGCATAGTGTACAGTCGCATAATAGTGTATTTTTACTAAAGTTTAATAGGTATGAATAATGAAAAATTTGGAAATTTAAGTTTTTTAATGAGTTTCACGCAAATTTTATATAGCATATGTATAAATAACAATTCGATCGGTAACGTATTTTATTTTAAGTGTAAATTATAAGCAATCGCTTTTAAAAAAATCATTTTCGAACTAAATTCATATTGTTTCTTAAAAAAAAAACATCCACAAGAAAACGAAACGCCATTAAAATCGAGCTGCTACCAGAAAAGTAGGTTAGGTTAAGTTAGAACTGTGACACAACCAGAAAACGAAACACCATTAATAACGAGCTGCTAGCAGAAAAGTAGGTTAGGTTAAGTTAGAACTGTGACGCCACCACAAAACGAAACGCCAATAAAATGAGCTGCTACCAGAAAAGTAGGTTAGGTTAAGTTAGAACTGTGAACCCACTAGAAACTAAACGTCATTAAAAACGAGCTGCTTCCAGAAAATTAGGTAAAGTTAAGTTAGAACTATGACCACATCAGAAAACGAAACGCTATTAAAATTGAGCTGCTACCAGAAAAGTAGGTTAGGTTAAGTTAGAACTGTTAAGCCACTAGAAAATAAACACCATTAAAAACGAGCTGCTATCAGAAAATTAGGTTAGGTTAAGTTAGAACTGTGAACCCACCGGAAAACGAAACGCTATTAAAAACGAGCTTCTACCAGAAAAGGTTAGGTTAGGTTTGAACTGCGACCCCAGCAGAGTTACTTATTCTGCGTAAGATGATTATGACTATGTTCATTATTATTTGATACTATTATGCCTTTTTTATGCATAAAAATGTTATGCTGAAATATGATTATGCTAATTTTATTTATGATTAAGACAATTATGCTACATTTGTTATGGGTTAAAAAATTATGCATAATTATCATTAGTCAAATTTACCATATGCCAATATGGTTATTATTTTTATGCAAATGGATAGTGAACCGTAATCGATACTATCGAAAGTCCTATCGATATTCCCACTATTGCCGCAGTATCGATAGTCTATCGATAGTGGCCTATCGATCGGCAACACTAGTTGCGGCGTGAAAAACAAACAAACAAACTCACTTTCGTATTTATAATATTAGCAAAGATTTTTATTGTTTGTTATTAAAAGTTGCAATAGATACATAGGTATCTATAGAGTTAGTAATAAGTGGTTCAAGACATCTTTGTTTTGACGGCCTCAATCATCATCGGCGATAATCGGCTTAAGAGATGATTTTAATCCTTAGGCTTATTTAGATCCTTAGACAATAGATTAAGACTTACGGCCGAATACTCAAAGGTTGCTTAAATAATTAATCACTTCTTAACAGTAAATCAATGCTCAAGTGTATGACTTGAGCATTGTATTTAAGCCACCTTTTTTTTTATTTTTTACTAAATGTTGGATTAGGCATTTGTCTCCCATCTCACCTGATGGTAAGTGACGATGAAGAGTATTCGGCCGTTAATCTCTAAAGCTGATTTCATAGACACGCGGTTGATCAGCGCCGGCAACACGCGCACTCTTTCAATTACAATTTACACTAGAGAAAGTAGTTGCGTTTCATAGTCACGCAGTTCAAACGCGCCGTTCGTGAGATGCGTGCCGTTGGCCACCGCTGCCAAAGCTCGCGCTCAATAATCAATTTGCAATGTTTTAAAATGTCGCTGTTGTACTCTTTTCCATAGAAAACCAACAGCTAATCATGTTATTATATTTGTCCCAATGATGACGACTACACACAGCTGTACATTGCAGCCTAATCATCATCAGTTTCCTCCACTGCAGGAGCCTTACTTGCCTAGAGTAGTCAGAGGATTTGGCCTACACTCTCCTCGCTGGCCAGACGGGTTGGAGAGGTCTCATTGATGTTTATGAGCTTTTTTTAGCTTGTATTTCCTAAGTGGGTTCTTACGACATCCATGGGAAGACTTGGAGTGGTCCTATTCTACTCTGCCGGAAACCACACGGCTATATACATATAGGCAGCGTAATGCGCGATACCGAAACTCTTTTCACAACGGCGCCGGTCGCCGGCGTCACTCTGAAATCAGCCTTACGGATTATGCAGTAGTAGGTTAAGTTTGTTTTATAATTTTTTTTTCTTTTTGGCCCCCAAACTTCATTCAGAAGCTTATTTTAGCCAGTGTCTAGTTATTTTTCGAGTTATTCTTATCTAAGGCCCTAGATACAGCCCGCAAAGAATATAATATATACACTATGCGAAGCCCGGGCCTAAACTGAAGATTAAAACGTAAGCCATCATTGACTTTTTTTTAATTGGTTGTCTTAACTCGGTGTACGGGCGATAATTTTACGTGATAGATAACGGTGGAAGAGACATAGATGCGTCATAGGCCGAACGCTTATGCCGATTGTGCCTCTATCGCTTATTGCGCGCTCTGGCTTGCACACGGAACGCGACAGTTTTTCGTGCGTGCAGCCGGCGTTCATCGATTTATAAGACGTTATAATTCCAAAAATAACGCCGCTATGTAACGCGCAACAGGTCACACGATGGTGTTGCGTGGTCACCGAAAAGAAGGCCAACAAAACACACATACAGACGGCAATAAAGTAATTGGCGCTAGAAATATTGACATTTGATAACGAAGAGTCATCCACTTCACCTTATCAGTAATTTGAATGTAGGTTAAGATTTCAGGTATGATAATAGAATGTAGTTCAAATAAATGTAGTAGTAGAGTAGAAAAAAATCTATTGACGAGCTCTATGGCGGTCAGGTCAAGGAAGAAAATTGTCTATTTTAGATTGGCCTGGGTTTTGCATGTCTATGTGTTATAAGTCTTCCCATGGAGGTCGTAAGAGGCGACTTAGGAAATACAAGCTAAACAAAGCTCATAAACATCAATGAGACTTCTCCAACCCGTCTGGCCAGCGAGCGAGAGTGTAGGCCAAATCCTCTGTCTACTCTGGCCAAGTATGACTACGGTAGTACAGAGATGCTCATGCCCCTGCAGTGGAGACTAAAAAGACCTGATGATGATGATGATGAAAAAATATATAGTGTAACCCATAACACAAGTCTCGAACTTACTTTTGGAGCTCAATCTGTGTGATTTGTCCTACATATTTATATTTAAACTGCTCTGTGAATACAACATAGTAGCTTACTAAAAATAATAAGTATGTTAACATAGCCTAAATAAATATAGCTTTGTTGATATGTTTATCCACGTTGTTTAAATATAGGTAATGAAACGCACTGTGCGATAATGATTGTTTAATATTTTTCTATCTATTAAGCCTTATTTACGTAATACTTGTTAAGTCGGAGGTGTGATATTTGAAGAATATTTTCACATAGAGATGGTACACCAGCTAATGAGGCACTATAGTCACGGCTATAGTATATATTATAATTTTGAAGCTAAAAAAATGTTATTTTAGAAAAATTAATGAAGAAAGCATGTATCTCTCTTGGAATGTATTTTTTTATATTGCTGTTTTTAATTCTTTTTTTGTTATTTGCTAAAACATTTCAAGTTTATTTTTAATTTAAAAAGCAGTTTGTTTTTGTATTTTTAGTGTTAAGTATTTTATACAATAAATAATCACGGCTGTAGTATATATTATAATTTTGAAGGTAAAAATAAATTATTTTAGAAAAATGAATGAAGAAAGCATGTATCTCTCTTGGAATGTATTTTTTTATATTGCTCTGTTTTTAATAATTTTTTTGTTATTTGCTAAAACATTTCAAGTTTATTTTTTATTGAAAAACAGTTTATTTTTTTAAACCTCTTGAATCACTTTATCTATTGCTGAAAACTGCATTAAAATTCGCTGAGTTATTTGAAGATCTAAGCGGCAGACAGAGGAAGCGAATTCATGTTATACTATGTGAAGATTTTAACTATTTGCATTTATACATAGTATCACGTCTTTTTCCCTTGCGGGATAGACAGAGCCTTGGTCTATAAGACCTTATGGCCACATTTAGCATCTTGAAGGGCGTGTAGATGGAAAACAAAATCAAATAGTGATGGACTTTGCATTCTAACATAACAAAGAATTAAGTAACAGCTTCATATAAATAAATAATAATAAATAAATAAATATATACGGACAAATCACACAGATTGAGCTAGCCCCAAAGTAAGTTCGAGACTTGTGTTATGGGATACTAACTCAACGATACTATATTTTATAACAAATACATATATAGATTAGTAGTACAGAGAGGGTCGTGTTCCTGTAGTGGAGACTAAAAAGGACCTGATGATGATGATGATGATGACATATATAGATACACATCCAAGGCCCAGGCCAATCTGAAAAAGATCATTTTCCATCTTGACCTGGCCGGGGATCGAACCCGGTCACTCCGTGTCGCAGGCTGGCGTGTTGACCGCTGCGCCACGGAGCTAGTCTAGCTAGCTAGCATATAAATGCATATTTCTATAATATTCGTGTGTTATATTTTTAAAACCAGTCTGAAGCCAGATAGCATAAACTAAACAACCTAGGCATTAAAATACGTGTTTTCTACTGACCAGCATCGTAAATTTCGTTCAAATCGATTCAAAACATATACAATTGCAAGATATAAAATCGTGAAACTGGCCAGATGGAACGGATTATACAATAAACATTGTTTAATTTTGTCTTAATTAAATCACGGATTTGAACTAGGTTTAGGGTTAAGTGCATTATGGGAACGTACCCATACGACGTGATCTGTTCCGGGGAGATAAGGTGTCTTCAAATTACCAGGTGTCACGGTCAATCGACCATGCACACCCTGGTGTCAGAGTTCTTCGGAACCGCCTCTCGGCCTCTGACGTGGTTCCTTTAACGACTACCAGATGGCAGCCGGGACCACCGGCTTAACGTGCCTTCCGAAGCACGGAATCATCTTTATTATCAGACAATCAGGTGATTCAAGCCTGCAATGTCCTAACCAAACTGGAAACAACTAAACAAAGTATGCTTCCGGTGGGAATCGAACCCACGACCCCCGGGTCCACAGGCAAACGCCTTAAGCACTGGACCACGGAGGCTGTTATTTCAAATTACCATGCTTTGTCATTGGCTTAGAAAAAGCCTGGTGAAGTAGCCAAAGCTCATTTGGAGCCTGCTGCATAATTAAAAAAACCGTTCAAGTGCGAGTCGGACCCGCGTTATCTATAATAAGTTAAAAATTATTAAAAATATTTTTATTATATGATGTCACTAAAACTTAAACTTTTCGCAATTTTTTCTTTATCTGTGCTATATGACGTTGCTTCGCACCAAATTTTAAGATTTTGAGTTCACGGGAAGTACCCTGTAGGTTTTGATTCCTATGTGAAAGTCGAAAATTTGCGGCATAAGAATTAAATTTTTTTATTATATGATGTAACTAAAAATTTATGCTTTCCGCAATTTTTCTTTTATCTCTGCTATAAGACGTCGCTTTGTACCAAATTTCATATTCTGAGTTCACGTGAAGTACCCTGTAGGTTTTGATTCCCTTGCGAACGTAGCAAGGGTAGTATGTTTTGATTGCGTTGGCTTAGAAGTTTGATTTTTTCACAGCTCCAAGGGACAGTAAACCTAAGTATGTATTTGATATGAATTTCAACTTGATACCTCCACGCATTCCTGAGAAAAAGGGCCTTGACAGACCGACAGACAGACAGACGACAGACGGATAGACAGACAGACAGACAACCAAGTGATCCTATAAGGGTTTCTTATTTACCTTTTGGGGTACGGAACCCTTTTTGTGTCAGATTTCATGTAATACACAATTTCAATGTACAATCAGATTATGAGATACTAACGGCCAGCCCCGGCTTCGCACGGGTAGACATAGGTATATTTAATCTATTATATACTATAAGAGCTTTAAGTAAGAGCCTTCTCTTACTTAAAGCTCAATATGTAGTAGCCAATATGTCTAATGCACTTGTTTTGGGTACATAGTTAAATATATCTGAATTTTCCGAACCTAGTCAATATCTTACTTCACATTTGTAATATACAGACCTAGGCATTTTATAAAATATTCTGTACAAAAGTCAATGCTGCTTAGTGGCAATGAATCTAGAACTTTTGGAGGCAAGGTTAAAAGCTGAATATTATATTGCCACCTAATCTTGAAACCTCCTTATATTATTTTTAAGAACAGTTACACAATTAAGTTACTTCTGGATATAAATAAATAAGTATCAAAAAACCTGTTTTGGTATAGTGGAAGAGCGGCAACAGGCATTTTTATGCATAAAAGGGCCTACTTTTAAGCATATATCAACTACAGAATTTATGTAAGAAATTAGATGTGAAATAAAACTTTTATTACTATTATTAATTATCACCTTTTCCATCATCCATCAGCTTGAACCCCCCACCTCTCTCTAAATTCATTAAAACCATTTGCCCCCGTATCCGGAACTGCCATTGAATTTTTCTACTACCTGCATTGTATTTTTTAATTTTATAAGAGTATATCGGAACAGATTTTATAAGAAAAGTATTCTGTGTTGGTATGGGAGAAAAGTAAAAATGTAGAATGTGCCAGCTGCTTCTCTACCCATGCAGATCGTAAAAGCCGATCTAGGGATTTGTCTAAAATCTGCGAATCATGTCAATAGGCGATGAGGCTTGCAACCCATCATATTTTGATTCCGTTTTCTATCTACACACCTTCCAAAAAGCTAAATGTGGCCATAACATCTTATAGACCTAGGCTCTGTCTCCCCCGCAAGGGAAAAAGACGTGATGCTATGTATGTGAATGCAAAAATGTATGTTTATCTATAGATGTATTTGTTATAAAATATAGTATCGTTGAGTTAGTATCCCATAACACAAGTCTCGAACTTACCTTGGGGCTAGCTCAATCTGTGTGCAAAGTCCGTATATATTATATTAGGTATATATTAAAAAACACTTCAAGTGCTATCTATAGAAGGAAGTATTAAAGAATCTGAGACAATGTTTGTCTTTAGATTTTATTTAGCGAGAGTAGGTTTCATAATGTACTTACATGGGGTTACATCTCAATAGTGACTGGCATATTATGGAACAGCACGCAAAGAAGTAAGAGATCCAAAAGTGGACTGCTAGAGGCCAGTGGGGGGGGGGCAAGCTGGATATGGGAGGCCCAAGACAGACAGAAGTGGAGAGATCTGGAAGAGGCCTTTACCTCCTAAGGGTTCTGGTGTGAATTGTGTTAAAACCTACCCCTAGTTTAAGTTATTTTAAATTTGTATATTTCACACAGAAATAAGGCTTTTTTATTTTTATTTATTTTTATAGAGGCCAGTGAGCGGCAAAGCTACATGATAATAATATCATGATGTCTTTGCAGCTCGCTATTGAGGTACATGCCCTAACAAACCATTAGTGGGACATGTGTCCCACACATTGGGCTTTTAGCACACCGCAGTATAGTGACTTGATTATAGTCTCATGACAATGATTAAGTTGCCATATTGTGGAGTAGAGGGCAAAAAAAGAAGCAGCAACATTAGTAGTTTTGGGGCGTGTCAAATACAACCTTCTCCATGGTAGTATTGGGAACACTGGCAGTAAAGCATAGGTTATTCTCTTAGATTGTCTTGGTAAACAGTCTTCAGCCAAAAATCTTGACGAAATAAAGGAAAGTGCTTGTTAAATAGGTTAATTAGTCCCCAAAGTATTTGCCCAGGGCCCTTCAAACAGGCCATCCAACTCTGTCCTCATATCACTTAAATGCCTTCTGTCTCAAGTTAAATAACGCGTATGTTTAAAAAAAATCTTGAAGAGTCTAAGAAAGTAACTAGGTAAGTGCACCTTCACGTGACGGAGAAAGTGAATACGCGATGTTTCGCATACGAGTTGTGAAACTTGACGAAAATACGTTGGCGCCCTGACAATTAGGTTAAAACTGACAAATAATGCCGCATAATCAACATGGGTACGATTGCAGGCAATTTCATTTAATCAGGTCGCACCAGCGATCGATCAAACAAAAAAAATTAAAAACCTACGACTGAATTCCCATGAGAAACAGCTGCTATGGCTAACATTGGAAGTGTAAATCAATAACATCTCAAAAGGTACACAAACAAAATCAATAATTTCCACAACTCACCACACTGGCCGTGTCCTGGCTGTCTAGGGAATATTTATCCGTGTCTTTAACTTGGTGGTCGTTGGAGAAACTCTCATATTTGCGCGTGGGACTACTTTTCATTGTTCACACGATGCCTTTCAGCTTAAGCCACGAAAGACATTTTAACACACCGGAGAGACAACACGAAACACCAAGGCAACAAAATTCACTGAAAAATCTGCAGACGGCAGACCGCAAAGCTGACGACGGATGACCTGACCTGACACTGACAGTGACAGCTGTCGACTTGAACTCTGACATTTGACAACGTCATGAAGAATGAATGAATCGAATGAAGAATGAATAAAACAAATATGAATGAGAATAATTCGGATATTCCAATATTCACAGTAATATTCAAAGCAAAAACACAAACATTTTGGTTGGCATGACACAAACATTTTGATTGGCATGACCTGTACGGTTGGCTAGCCTATAACTTTGTTTGATGTATACATTTCAGTTTCTGTGATTTTGATCTGGATCTGAATAATCTTATTAAACGAGGTATTCTACAGTATTTTAATTCATAGGTAATTATTTGCCTATTAAATTAACAATCTATTATTATTATTACTAGCCCATTAAATCCCATTGCTGGTCAAAGGCCTCCCTCTGCTTTCCATTCTTCCCAATGTAACAATCTATGTTAATCGAAAATGTCTACTTACATTCTTTGCTGGGCCACCCGTGTCCCATATCTGCACTTTTGTGTAATCTCGACTAGAAACGTTTGATTTTCTGGCATCGTCGTACTGTAAGTTTCGTCGGAACATCTATTCAATCACTACACTTGTTTACTTATCCACAATCACAAATATCACTCCACTTGATAGTCATTTAAATGTCACAATGAACTGGTTGTTACCATGGTCACTATCACTTCTTACTTCAATCTGAGACAAGGACACTACTGTTTGAGGAAAATTATACCATAAATGTTTATCTACATAATATGGTAACTAAGCAGGCCCGGCAAACTTCGTTTCGCTATTATTCATTTTGTCGTAAATCCTAGCTTCCTAATTATTAATATTACTAATGCGAAAGTATAAGTGTGTTAATTATGGTCAAGAGTAAACCCATTTAATATAAAAAAAAGTATGTGTGTTTATCTGTTTGTTTGCTGCGCTTTCACGCCTTGACTACAGAACCGAACATCATGAAATTTTGCATACACATTATCTGGGGTACGGAGAAAGATATAGGGTACATTTTATCTTGAGAAAAGTACTGTTCCTGATGCATAGACAATAACGCGGACGGAGCCGCGGGCGAGAGTGAGCTTTACAATAGCTTAGCACGAAATTGTGATTTCTGTTGATTAGACCTGATAGAGCTCGCTTTGCTCGTCTTCGCAATACGATTTTTAAAGCGCGGAGAAGAAATTAATTTTTTCATGCAGAAATTTGTTCTTATA
This sequence comes from Elegia similella, assembly GCA_947532085.1. Classification (NCBI taxonomy): domain Eukaryota; kingdom Metazoa; phylum Arthropoda; class Insecta; order Lepidoptera; family Pyralidae; genus Elegia; species Elegia similella. Next base: position 5,192,229 of record OX383939.1, read on the forward strand.
GCGGCAACAGAAATATATCATCTATAAAATTTAAACTGTCTAACTATCACGGTTTATGGGATACAGCCTGGTGACAGACGGACATACAGACGGACGGCAGTGGAGCCATATTCGGGAGGAAATTAATTTAAAAAAAAAAGTTTAGATTATGCAAAAAATCTATACGTCCATGTGTGGCTGATTTGATTTTGTATGAAACAGCAGACTAAGCCCTCAGTGTCTATCCATATCTAATTGTTTGTATTGATGAGTTAGCTAACATGACACAGTCGGCTTGATAATAATTATTTACTCACTCCACTAACTTTAAATTTATATAAACATGATTACACTGTACTAACTAACCTATCACTCACTTCACTACGCTACGCAACGAAGAGCTATACTAAAACAAAACTAGCCTTGATGCAGTAACCTTATCAATTCTGATAATACCTACCTTACGCAACTCGCCACTGACACAAATCAAATACCTACAGATACGATACTCCATATCGAACTGTGTGTGTGGCTGCGGTCATAGTAGGTACTTTGAATATTCCATCTAAGTATTTCTATACTAAACAGGGGTGAGCATGCTATCTTGTATTATCACTGCATAGTATATAATCTTTCCTTTTTTTCATATATTAAAACACACCTTAACCAAACTATTGAATCGATTGTGATAAAATTTAAAAGGGTCTAACTTGAAAGCATACCCGTAAAGCACATAAAAAAATACAACCGCATTGATACTCCTTTTTTAAAGTCGGTTAGAAACAAAGTCGATTCCCGCTTTTTGTCCATATGTATGCTTAGATCTTTAAAACTACACAGGCAACGGATATCGACGCGGTTTTTTTTAAATAGAGTGATTCAAGAGGAAGGTAAAAGAATATATAGCACCCGTGCGAAGACCCCGCCCCGGCTTCGCTCGGGTGCGATAAATTGTATATCTATAAGGTATATAGGGTCACTAGTATAAATATAAATTACGTCTCCACGCTAAATCATATTGTGAAGAGGAAACCGAGTTCTATTATATTAAATGTTCAGGATTTCCAAATAGTTTTACTCACTTATTTTGAGTCAGAAAATGCCGACAGTTTTGGCCTATTGAGAGAGAGACATATTCAGAGCGTCAAAGACGTCACGGCGAGACCGTCCTATAGCGCTATAGCGGCTATTTAACCATCCTAAATTCAGTCACTGACAGAGGGTCACTGCAATACGTGCGATACGACTGGAGATATCTCGTATGGTGTGTATGTAACGTATAGCGGCGTCCCTCTCATCGGGTCCGCTATTCAAGAGAAAGCAAGAACTGATAAACTGTGTGCCGACCCCACATGATAAAGAGGGATACGAGAGTCATACTATTACTTAATCTGTGCGAGAGCTCCATCGTCCGAGCTCGGTGAAATGTACCTTTGCGGTTGCGGGGGTTCATTTTTAACCTTCCCAGCGTCCGAATGATATTATAACCTGCATATCACTATTTGTAAAACATTATTACTTAAACCTGGCAGGACTAGATAACTGAAATCTTAAATAAAACAACGTTTGTTCTACGAGTTAATTATAGGTACCGGCACGGAACTAGACCCGATCTGCGCATGCGCACACTAGTAATTACGTATGTACACGGCACGCAGATGCACACGACGATACTTTTCATTAATGCCCGTTTCCCCCCGCACACCACACCTCCAACGACACCTATATTTCGTTTCTGTTGCGCTGAGTCTAGTTCCGTGCCGATTACTGTAATTACTTTTTTCAAGTTTTATGTCTAATCCTGTCGTATCGTAACATTTGTACGTAAAGGGGGTATTATACCATCCTGAATCGGACCCGACCCGATGAGAGGGACGCCGGTATACGTGCGATACGATTGGAGATACGAGTATCTCGCATCGTTTCTAACGTATAGCGGCGTCCGTCCCATCGGATCCTAAATTCAGGATGGTTTCTTAGTAGTCTATGTAAATAAAAGGACGACGAGACGGTCGCGCGTAATCATTCTTTGCGACGCGCGTCATTCAACTGGAAAATTAAATTAATATTTATTTTTGTACGAAAATAAAATCTAACAAATTATGAAAAGTCTTACAACAAACGTTGTTGTTTATGATGTTGGCAATCTAGTTTGTGAGGTTATTCATGTTTTTCAATTAACCCTGTAGATCATTCGCAATCGTTCTTTTATCAATTATTTATTCATTGACTGTACGTATTTCTGATGGTACAATTAATAATTATCTTGTATCTGAACGTAGCGTTCTGTATTTATCCATTGGCCTTATAGTGCCCGGTGTGGACGAAGTTCTTTTAATATATGGGTTGACCGGTAAATGTGTTGATGTTTCAAGCTCACTGTAGGTACACTTACTCTTCAGTCAGTTTCATATCTGTAGGTACCTAATTTGTGCCATTGCTTATCTGCCTGTGCGTAGAATGTATGAAACATTTCGTTCCATCATCAATTACCTAATATCTATTAGGTAATTAACATAGAAAAGTTGGCGCAAGTATCTTATCGTATTGTTTTCTGTAATGTGAAGTACATGAGAAGCCCGATAGTCAATTGGCCGTGGACATTATTAGTGCTTACGCATTTAAAGCAACCCAGGGCACGATCCACATTGGGATGGGTGACCACAAGTGACATATAAATATCTCGAGCTCCTCCATGCTTTGGAAGGCCCGTCATTGATAGCAGTCGTTCAGCTATGTTGAATGATTAAACAGTAATTCTAGATTAATTATTATTTTAATTCTATAATTCTAATTTGATTTATATAATTCTAATTTTATTGTTGTAATGATTTAATTATAATTCTAATATTGACTAAGCTAGTATATAAGCCTAAAAGTGATACTAACGAAATATGGAATCTTGATTTCTGAAATAAAATATTATTATTATTATGTCAGCTGTTGACCACTTACCTATTAGTCATTTTGGGAACTTGACGTAACGGTTTCGACACACATTGTAGGTGTCGAAACTGTTACGTCAGGTTCCCAAAATGGCTACACTGATTTATTCTCGACACATAATCTCTGCGCCCCGTTTCGTGTTAGAGTAGTCGCAGCAACTAAAATTGTGGAAGAGTCGACACGACACAGTAACATGCTCTTTCTAATTACGACAAATGGGTCCAGGGGTGTTATTCCCAACTGCCTGCCCGGAGGTTGAATGTATCTCATCAGGTACGCGCGCCCGGCCTCGCGATCTGCTATTTGCTTTTCTCTTATTCATCCGAACTGACAATACCTTCATTCCCTTTCCAAATCCAACAAATAGGCTAGTTGTCTGGGTCAAAATAATAACGTTACAATTAATCCGTTAGTTAGATAATCAAAAAATATTGGACACGTATTTTTTTCTCTTGTCAATTGAAAAATAAACGGAAAAGATAAAGCGCGTCAAAGTTCATGAGTGGGGGCTTGTGACGTCAAAGTTTGCTAAAAAGTGTAGCAAACGTCACACGGAATTTTAAAGGGCTATATCTTTATCATTTTTTATTCAATCGACCAATATTTTAATAATAATTATATTTTTTAGGAAACTAGCCTATTCCTAAAGAAATTTTAACATATTTACGGCAATCAAAAGACCAACATGTTGGTCAACTGCAACATGAAAACACAGCAGAACTAATTATTTTCATCTCGGTTTTTAATAATTGTAAACATTTTGCAATTTCCTAAAATTGTATAAAGTAGGTACCTAACATTTCTTTAAATTATTTTAACTAGCGCTACATAAAATTTAATTACAATATTTTTTTAAAACCCTTTTTAAATACCTATTGCTTACGTGTTTGACTAGTTTATTGGGTTTTTACCAGGATTAGGGATACGTACGACCGACATGCCGGCCTATTTGCTAACTTAGTGTACAAGGTTTTGATAGTCATTTCAATATACATTACGGCTTTCGTATGATTAACATATTTATTTAAGATATATAAAACGTAATGTATTTTGAAGTTACTAAACTGTACACTACACTACAAAACGTTGTTTTTTTTATGTTATAGGGCGGCAAACGAGCAAGCGAGTCACCTGATAGTAAGCGACCACCGCTGCCCGTGGACAACGTCAACACCAGGGCGTAACAGGAGCCTTTCAAGGAATTGGGGAAAGGACAAGGACATGGGGGAAGGACGGGCCTCCGGCTCTCTCATTCACCGAACGAAGCATAGAAGCCGTAAAGCTCCTACTCAAACGTCGATTTTCTGTGAGAGTGTGGTACTTCCCCGGACGAGCCGGCCCATTCATGTTACTAGCAATTCATTTTGCCGCTAGCGTGGCTCTACCACGACTAAAATTATATATATATATATATATATATCCCATTCATGCTACCAGCAAAAATGAATTTTTCCGGTAGCGTGGCTCTACCACAACTAAAACACTAAGTTAGGAAATAGCCGGGTGGAGCTGCTACAATGCTATGAATAAATTACGCCTATGTCTTCTACTTTACCTATAGTGCAAGGTGTGCGATGCACACGGGCGCCGAGCGTCCTCTAATGCGCCACCTCCAAAGATGCGTCGCTCGCGGCACTGGCGCTCTCAAAGACCCTTTTTTTTTACATGTGGAAAATGCGTTATGCATACTGATCTGTACGGGGATACAGAGCAGTTATGCGGGACTCACACCCGCTAAAAACCACATGATTGCTCTCTTCATGCCATATTACCGGAATGGTGGGCACGGTGGAGCTACCACCACTCTTCCACCATGCTCTCAAAGACCCTGCGCCCGTGTTACTACTACGTGTACAGTCAGCCAAGGAGATACCCGACCCCGCCATCTACCTACATCTTGAATTTTCTTTTAAACTAAAAATAATAAATGTACATTCAGGAAGCCTTAATTAAAATCTTTCTAAATATATATTTTCATGTTAATATTATTTTTAGTTAAGGAGAAAATTCAAGATATAGGTAGATGGCAGGGTCAGATATCTCCTTGGCTGACTGTACATTGAAATCAACTTTAAAACAGATATATTATATTGGCATAGTATGTCGCGTCGCTACCAAAGGCGCGTGCCGGCACCTGTTTTGATTCGATTGAAAACACGGTAAGTAAGTATTCCATTTTGACCCCGCTCCTACTAGAGGGCGCCAGGCTACTGGTTGCACACGGGCGCCACAAGAGCTAGAGCCGCCTCTGCCCTTACGGGGTAGACAGAGCTTAGTTTTAAGAGATCTTAAAGCCACGTTCAGCACGTTGGTGAGCGTGAAGGTGGAAACGGAATCAAAATAGTGATGGATTGCTAACTGTATGGACTACTAATGTTTTTTTTAACCTATCCTGTCCCACTGGTGGGCAAAAGTCTCCCCCATAAGTTTCCATGTCTCTCTATTTTGTGCCACTTCCAACCACTTTCATTCAAAATATTTGATGTCATCACACCAACGCTTTCGAGGTCTGCCCGGTTTTCTACGTCCATCCTCTGGAGTCCATTTTGTCGTTGAAGCAGCCCAGCGATCTGGGTGCATTCGGCAAACGTGGCCCGCCCAGTCCCACTTCAACTTGGCTGCTTTGCGGCCCACAATACCGGTAATTGAACGAAGCACTGTGTTCGGCACTCTGTCCAATCTTGTGACAGAATACTAATATGATAGATCAGATTTTTGCCCAATCTCTCGATTGGCTTTTACATCCGCGCGGGAAGAGAAGTTGGTACATTCTACGTTTTTTCTTTCCTTCCAAACCAGCATGGAGGATATTTGCACGTTGAAAAGTAAGGGCCCCGCTACACTAGATTGGCATGGGATGTCATCGGAAGCGACGCGTCATTTCAAAACAAGGTCTAGTGGTTAGTCATCTTATACCACTAGACATAAAGGTTATAACAGCTTGTTTTGAAATGACGCGTCACTTCTGATGCCTTCCCATGCCAATCTAGTGCAGCGCATAAGCTTTGCGCCGCAGTCGCCGCATTCGAATTCTTTATATGAAGTTGTATGTAATCTCGCGTGCGGCCAAGTCTGCGTTCACCGGCACCGACACGTTTGTTCGACGGCACATACCATAAGTTGTTATGGTTCATTCGGTTTGATTTGGCGATAGGTTATGGTCCATAACCTATCGCCAAATCAAACCGAATGAAAACATCAGTGGAAAAACCAACGTATTCCTACTATATAAGATTTTAAATCCAAAAACAACAGGACTCGTGCTATCTCATTAATAATACTTGTACGGCGCGTCACTGCAGCCACAGCAGCGAACTACAGAAATGGCGCGAGACGGATATTTTCGCGCCATGCAAAAATATGATTTCTGCGCAGGTACATCGATGTCAGCATCATCATCATATCAGCCGCAAGAAGTCGACTGCTGGACATAGGCATTTCCAATACGACCGGTTGGAAGCGACCTGCATCCAGCGTCTTCCTGCGACCTTAGTCAGGTCATCCGACCATCTGGTCGGTGGATGTCCGACGTTGCGCTTGCCGATACGTGGTCGCCATTCGAGAAGCCATCGGTTCTACGCGCTATGTGCCCCGCCCACTGCCACTTCAAAGAGCTAATTCGTTGTCGGTGACCTTCGTTCTCTTACGAATCTCCTCGTTTCTGATTTGATATCGCAGAGAAACACCGAGCATAGCTCTCTCCATAGCTCGATGTTACTTATAATATAAAAGCGGTTACTGTACTGTACCGATCTATATCACATTAAACTCAAAAAATATAAACTAGAAAACGGAATGATCTAACATGATTTATTTAAATAATCTATTAAATAAAATTTACAAAACATTGTACAATTCGCCTATGCCTTCAGGGCGTCCTGTAAGCCAAATCCGGGTCCGGTGGGCTCCTCGGTCAGGGATGTGAGGCCACCGAGAGGCTCTGACGCAAAACGCCCGTTCCTGGAACAAATATAAGACAATTCGATAAATAATCATCATCATTTCGAGTAGATGTCACGGTCAATCGACCATGCACACCCTGGTGTCAGAGTTCTTCGGAACCGCCTCTCGGCCTCTGACGAGGTTCCTTTAACGACTACCAGATGGCAGCCGGGACCAACTGCTTAACGTGCCTTCCGAAGCACGGAATCATCTTTATTATCAGACAATCAGGTGATTCAAGCCTGCAATGTCCTAACCAAACTGGAAGCAACTAAGCAAAGTATGCTTTCCGTGGGAATCGAACCCACGACCCCCGTCTACAGGCAAACGCCTTAACCACTGGACCACGGAGGCAGTTATAGTGAGACTGATTAAATGTAATGTGTTACCTATGTTCAACAATAAAGATATTTGTATTTGATACATATAGGTGTGGCAAAAAGAAATTTACCTTGGTCCAGGCTTGGGCTTCTCATCTTTCTTCAGCTTTTCAATGATTTCCTTAGTGTCATCTGCAGTTAAATCTTCCTGCAAAATAAAGAAAAACACATTAAATATTAGCTTGGCCCGCGGTTTCACTCGCTTGAATGTAGATCGCTCGAGAAACGTACCTTTATCCGGGATGAAATCAAACTAACTCTTCAGCTTTATAATATTAGTATAGAAGTATAGATAACATTAGCGAACGTTTAAGGAGTGACTCAGACCACGAACCTGAACAACTTTCATTATGGGACCAACTCCGAAATTGCAAAAAAATCAGCTGTTCCATAGATTTTGGCCAAGTAGATATTCCACTTTTGTATGAAAGAGCAGATAATTTTTTCACGATGTCGAAGTTGGTCCCATAATGAAAATTGTTCAGATTCGTGGTCTGAGTCACTCCTTAAGCGTTTGCTAATGAATTCAATTTTACCCTGTATAGATTACATGTTTTTGGGCCACGGAATAATGAGACTAGTAGGCGTTCCCGCTACGCCAAGCACATGCGGCATTTCTCAGAACGGATCTCAGTCGTGTTTCAACCGATGTGCAGACATGACGTTTGCACAAGAATCGAGTTGCAAATATTCCTGATTTTGTACGGCATGGTTTCGGCAGTACAAAATCTCTCTCGAGGAGGGATTTCGTATCATCAATAAGTATTATATAGCTAATTTTAGTAATAATAAATAATAATAATAATAAACGTTTATTTTCTCCTTTACAAAGGTGAGTCTTATATCTAGTTAAGTTTCTAAATTTTAAGTTTTAAGTACATATTTGGTATTTAGACTTGTTCACCCTTGTTTGGAGACTAGTTCCTGAAATAGGTTCCTATAGGAACCTGTGCTACAGGTAACTAGGCCCCACCCTCGGATCACGTCGTCTTGAGGTTGTTTTGAATTTATTGTGAGAATGTAAATAAAAGCTTACACTTCGGGAGCTATTTAGAAACACTAATTGCTAACTAATGTAGTACCTATACTAAATCTAAAACTAATGATGGAAAGCACAGTTGGGTAGGTAAGTGGTATATTAGTGAGTTTTAATGTGTGTGTCGAGTGAAAGAAATAGGCATGTCTAGCGATAGGGGGTAGAGGCAGTAGTGGGCGACACTTGTGAGGTGGCGACTACAGTTAAGTAGGTTAGAGAGTCATTTCCTGAGTTTTTGTTTTTTTTTTGTTTTTCCATTTCATTTGCGGGCTAAGTGGATTGGTAAGTAGGTAGGTAAGGTAAGTAGAGTGAGGTTGTATTAGTACGGTCCGTTTGAGTTGGTATAGGAGAGGGGGCAGGTCCACAAGTAGGGGAAGGCTAGGTCATAGAGAGGGTTCGAGGCAACCCCGCAGACAGGTCCAGTAAACAAGAGTGTTTTATATGATGGGTGTAAGTAGGTAATTTATGGAGGGGGTAAATATTAAGTTTTTTATTCAGTTTATTGTATAGATACGGTTCGAGGTAACAGTAGAAGTGATTGGAGGTTGTTGTTCTTAGTCGACGATAGGGACATATGGCTTTTTTTCTACGACCGTTCGATACAAGCCTTGGGTCAAATTTGAGCTGAGAGTGCTGCTTTATGATGGTGTACAGCACGAAAAGCTGTCTAACAGTGAGCATGTCCCAATACTTATATAGTTCGGCCGTCGGGTAGCGAAACGGTAGGCCTGCCGCAACTTTGAGAATTGCTCGTTGAGCTCTTTCCACTTCGATGAGATTGGTTTTTGCGGTGCCTCCCCAAGATGTGATGCAATAAATCACAAGTGACTGACATATAGCATTATATACCGTCTCGATGACTTGTCGGCCAGCGGCGTGTCTTAGGGTTTTGAATATGTATATAAGCTTTCTAAGTCCTGATGCTAGAGATTCAGCGTGGGGTGCAAAAGAGTGTTTGGTCCATTATGACACCTAGGTATTTAAGACTATCTGTTCTTTGAAGAGGAGGGCATGAGCAGTTTGAGTGACTTTGGGAGCAAGTGTGAGCCAATATATTTAAGTTGTCGGGGGGTAAGTAGTTTGATTTAAGAGCGAAGGGGATATATTTAGTTTTATCGACATTTAAAGTGAGTATATTGTCTGTTAGCCATCCTTTCACTATTTTGAAGCCTTCTTGAGCTATGGAGAAGGTATCTTCCCAGGTATCACCAGCAAAGAAAAGTGCGGTATCATCAGCAAAAGTGAAGATTTTTCCATTGGGGAGGTCGAGCCGGCAGAGGGAGTCGATGTATATGAGGAAGAGGGTAGGAGAGACTATGCTGCCTTGTGGCATCCCAAATGTAAGGGGAGTGTCGTCACTAGTCCACTCTCATATTCTGGTACTTTGTGTTCTGTGGCTTAGGAAGTCAGTAAAAAGTTTGAGGGGTATGCCCCTGACTCCTATGTTTTCAAGTTTAACCAGAAGGTGGGGAATGGACACTGTGTCGAAGGCCTTCGTGAAGTCTAGGAAGAGGGTAACGCACTTCTTTTTGTCATCTAAAGAGGTAATGATTGTATGAACCAGGTCATGGACGGCATCGCTGGTGGACTTTCCGGCACGAAAGCCGTATTGAGTTGTAGCTAGGAGGTTGTTTGATTCTAGGTAGTGGGTTAGTCTATCATTCATTATTCGTTCCAGGATTTTGGATAAAGCCGGTAGTATCACGGAGTACATACAGAGTGGAGACGGCGTTAGCTACTGTGCACTGTGATTCCAACTAGGTCCTGACGTCATCACGTTAACATCGAGAGTAGGCGTGGCCTATTAGTCTGCTGTTGTAGCTGTCAATGTTCGTACGTGGTTCGTTCTGTGCACACAGTGAGATTTTCGGACTTATCTTGTTTTTTACGAAGAAAATCATGAAGTGTTGCATTATATCATGTAAAAACTACTCAGATAAACGTTCAGATGCTATGGAAGGAATCACATTTCATTTGTAAGTATATTTATTCGTAATTTACTTAAATTATTCTAGAAAAATCTTTTGGCGACGTTCCGTGCTACTTATCGTTAGATGGCACCACTTTGCGTAATGGGACGTATGAACTATAAAAATATATTAAAGCTAATTATCGTAATAAATAATAACCATAAGTACTGAAATTTGTTCTAAATTTATACCTAAAGACTTTTACCTTGACAAAAAGATTATGTTTATGTTGTTTCATAATTCTCTTTTGAGCAATGCGCCACCTGTCGTCAACGTTGAATAATAGTGAACGTCAAGATGACGGGACTCCGCCCGGTTTTGCGAATATGATGTGATTAGGATGTAGTACCATATTAGTGCTATTTTATACTTACATAATAAAATTTTATTATGGCGACAGTTTTATTATGGAGGTTAGGCTCCCTCTACCCCGTAAGGGAAATAGACGTGATAATATGTATGTATGTTTTAACATTTTGGTTTGCACTTAATTTTTAGGCAAAGGTAAATTAAAACAAATTCAGTGTAGAATAACCTCCATAATAAAACTGTTAAACAAACGCCTAAGCAAATTGTAAGAGCAGTATAATGCTACTTGGCTTTGAAATTCACTTTTTCCTCAGGAGCTTATTCGTTTATTTATTTGTCAAACATGTGTTACAATGTGTTAAATAATATAAAAGTAGAAATCAACATGCTTACCGTTAGGGTGTACAAATATTGAATCAGATGAGCTACTGTTAGTACCACATAAAATAAACAATAAATAATATTAAATTACAAAATAAGTCAATATATGTACAATAAGCACAAAAAATATATAAATAGAGAGATAAAAAAATACCACTAAATTTTATCATTAAAAAACGCACTAATATCATAGTAACACTTCTGTTTAGGAATGATTTCAGTTTTTTCTTAAATAAATTTATATTTAATGTTTTATATTCCTTAGGGATTTTATTATAATTGTTCGGAACAGAGCTGTTTTTGATTGATGTAGACAAAGTCTATCGCCATTTCTTCTGTTTCTTGCACACACATCCGATATACGTTTGAATAAATGGGGATTATTTTGAACAAATACAGCTATCTCAAATATATACACTGATGGCAGTGTTAGTATTTTATATTGTTTCAAATAAGATTGACAGCTATCAGTGCTTTGTAGACCAAACATAGAGCGGATACACCGTTTTAGAATTTTAAAAACCAATTTTTTATCTGTAGAATTTCCCCAGGAAAATCGTTGAAAATATTTTTTATTTTTACAATTGAAGTGTTTTTTAAGAACTGAATTGTGGTCCCGCCATTTTGATATTATAATAGCGGGACCACTTTCTTTGTTGAATATCTTGAAATCATTTGAGTGTACAATTTTATTATAGCACGTATGTAAGTATAAAATAACACTAATATTACTATGTACGTAATGGTACTACATCATAGTTACATCATATTCACAAAACCGGGTGGGGTCCCGTCATCTTGACGTTCACGAATAATAGCCATACATGGCAAAATGTCTAGGGTTGCCAACCACCTAGTTTTCGCTAGTTAATACTTTTTACTGTTTTATCAAAAGACAGTATACAAAATACTGTTTTCTCAACTGATAAAACTACGATTGGATTTTGAAATTTTATAAAAAGTTACATGGAAGATGAGGGAATAATGATGTTTCTGAGCACCCCGAGAGCATTTTTCATCAAAGAAACCTACTTTCAGTGAGTGCTCACCCCATATGCAGACAGCATCGACCACAGTTCTTTCATAGGTTTTTTCCAAATCTACGAATACGCAGTACATTTTTTGACATTTGGCCAAAAATTTCTCCAAAATGAAAAAGACATGGAAAAGCCCTGCCAGTCTATTTGCTAACTTAGTGTACAACGTTTTGATGGTCACTTCAAAATACATTTTGATGGTCACATCAAATACATCTTATATAAAAATTAACAATATCATACGAAAGCCGCAATGCATTTTGAAGTGACTATCAAAACGTTGTACACCGAGTTAGCAAATAGGCCGGCTGATCTGTACATCCCACTCCTTTTCTGATCCCGCTTGTTAGTTAAGTTAGTTGTAAATAAAACTTTTGTACATGTTGTATCATTTTTTGACATTCATACAAATCGAATATTGCACTTTGGCGTTACGTGATACTTTTTCAATTGATTGAGATTATGTCTGTTAATGTAGATTTTTCATGGTAAGAAAAAAATTAATGGCTATTCTTAAGCTTATTTACACTCCATGCTATGATTATTAAATCATAATACTTCAAGAAATATATGATCGAAGCATAATAGTATTTGATTATTACTATTGGAACCAATATCTCCCTATGTCCTTTATTATTAATGATGGAAAAATGTCATGCGATCGATGTAATTTCTTGATAAGATCAACGATCAACAAAAGATCAATCCAACAGTTTGTATATTTTTTTGACATGTGGGTCGAGCATGTGGGTCAAAAAAATATACAAACTTGTGGCGGCGTCTAAGGCAGGCTAGTACTACTACTAGCTCAAGTCACCTTTAGTATGGCTAAGTTTTGGGTGGCCCGTGCGTATGCTGCCTGGATGTTGACTACTTTTTTACATGATATGGTCACTGACACTTTGGTTTTATTATGGAATTTGATTAATTATCTATGACAAAAAACAGAAAGGAAATAATTTACATAAAACATATTGATTCTTTGTTTTTGTGGCTGTGAAGATGTAGTCTCCAAATAAACGATTGCTTTGAACAGGTACAGAACTATACTATATACAACAATATTATGTTATTAAAATTATTTTTAAAGAAATATTAATTTGTGGAAAATTTTAAATTTATATGTTTCTAACCATAGTTTTACCAGCAGTCGTGAAAACAGTGTTTTGCAAACTCTCTTATAATAGAACAGTAAAAAGCATTAACTAGCAAAAACAGTATTATACTGTTTTTAACAGTCTGGTTGGCAACCCTAATTACTCAGCTATCCGACACTAGACGTCAGTAGGTGTTAGGGACATCTAGTGACGGATAGATAAACTAAAAAGAAAAATCAACATCGAACTTATTAAGTAGTTGGGCTATTCGCCGCTAGATGGATATAAAGGAGGGAGTGAGACAGAGCAAGTAGAGTGAGACAGATAATACTCCCCTCACCCCCTGTAAGTGCCACGCATTGTTTCATAGAAAATATTCCTTAGGGCAACTCCTCTTCGTATGTACTCCGTGGGTAGTATGGAGATAGGTCTAAAATTGTCAACTCGGTCTTTATCGCCATTTTTGTGGATAGGTTTAATAAGGGCCCTTTTAAAAGCTGTGGGGAAAACACCTTGTGATATTGATTGGTTGCAGATGTGAGTGATTGGATTTGTGAGCAGTTGTGCATATCTCTTAATGAGCTTTGTTGAGATTTGATCCAGGCCCACGGCACACCTCTCTTTTAGTCCCTGAATTATATTGAAAACATCTTCTTCCAGTACAGGGCTCATTTGAAGACTGTGAAGGGAGGTGTGGGACTGTTGTGCGTGGTTATTCGGAGCATTGGCGCTGGGTGATATCTTGCCGGCAAGGTTTTTACCCACATCTGCAAAGTATCTGTTTACGGTATTTATACTGCCCTTTGGGTCACTGTTTGAGATAAGAGACAGTGAGTGGTCAGGGGTATGTTTGGAGCCGCTTATATTTTTGATGACGTCCCAGAGTTGCCTTTGGTTGGTACGTGCCTTCTCTATTTGTTCTTTTTCGTAATTTCTTTTTGCTTTTTTTAATATTTCACTTTAAAAATAAATAATTAGGTAATTATACTAACTAATAATAATTACAACTACTTAAAAAAAATATATATAAATATTTACAAATTGTATATTGTCCCTGCAAACCGTCATTCTGCGGCAACGTGCCCAAAAGGCTGGCAGCATTGCCACGTTGGATGGCAATGCTTTATGGCTTTGCTTTGCTTTTGCTTCTTTTTTTATTATTGCGGAGCAGTAGTTTCTGTAGCGTTTGTAGGTGGTGGTGGTGATTTGGTTGTCTAGGTCCTTTTTGTGCTTTTTATGTAAGTTGTCTCTGTTTTTGATGCATCGGAAGAGACCTTTGGTTATCCAAGGTTTTTGGACATATGTCCTCTTTGGGGTCCTATTTATTTCGGAGCATTTTTTTATCGCTGAAGATATTGTGTCTATTAGTAGGTCGGTGGCGGTGTTTGTATCTGTGCATGTGAGAATTGGAAAAAAGCTTGTTTCATTCATGGTTATGTCTAGGGCTTTGAAATCAAGATGGTATTTAGTGTTGTTTCTTAGGGGCAGATTTTTTTCCAGGTTGAGACTAAAAGCTACTGTATAGTGGTCGGTCAGGGTCGAGTCGATGACTAAACATGTTGCGTCAAGTTTTGTTTTAAACATCATGTGGTCATAGCACGTGCGGCCGTGGGTGGGTAGAGTATGTCCGGGAAGCATACCGTGAGTGGCCAGCATGTTGAGGTATTCATAGTGTCGCTTGTCAGGATTCTTAGGTACCAAGTCAATATTGGTGTCACCGCATAAAATTATGTTTTTGAACGTTGTTAATTTCGAGAGAGTGAGGTCAAGAGAGTTTAAAAAATTTGTGATGTCTCTGTCAGCAGGTGGTCGGTAGATTCCAATAACGCATGTTGTCTGATTTATTTTTAAAATAAGGCAATTGGCATCCTCAACTTGGGGCTCTTCAGCCGTTGCGTTCAGGTTTTTTTGTTGTAGTAAATTGTGACTCCTTCGTTCTGTGTATGGTTTTGTGTGGTAGTGGCTTGTTTGTAGGTAGTGTTGCTTTCCTATATCATACAAAAATGTTAATAAAAAATACTTAATACTTACATAATAATCGTCATTAACTTGAACCATGGGTGCGTTCACACAGGCGCCTAGACATTCCACCTGGAAGTAGGAGAAATATGCAAGTTCATATTACTGATCTTCATCAATTTTGCTCATTTAGTTATACTTTTTATAGTTGTATAAAGATGGTAGTTGTCGCTGAAAATATTAAGTAATTCGCGACAAAGCTGTTTCTGGGTATGGCCTTTTGGTATTTTGTTTTGCTAGGTTCTAAATATGTTTTCTTTAAAAATATTTTGATGTAATCATTTACTTTGATGTTTGAACTTCATATTTTTTTCATGCTAGTATTCCATTAATGCACGACGAAAAACGGTATTCTTCTGATGCTCAGCGCCTTAATGATATTGAAGGAGCAAAGTTTCCTGACACAGGCTAACTTTGCTTAAAAGGGGACTCCAATTCGCCATATGTTATGTACATAACTTTATGTTAAAGAAATAAAGATTTTTTGATTTTGATTGTCGTCAGGCCTGTCTCACTCCCCGTGTCGGTATAGAAAACAAACCTACGCGCGGCGACCACTTCGAAGCGGCAATACCGGACAAATCCGGTAGGAACGACGCGCGTTTGGTCAAATGTGTTCACCGGCTTCAATGAATTATAAATCGTTTGTGCAGGGCTATAAGTATAAAATTAGCTTGCATTGGATTCTGTAGGTTTCTAAATAAAAAGATGCAGCGTTCTGACGCGAGCTAAATAACACCGTATCGCGAACTACATTGAGTTGATATTTCTTTGAATGCCTATATGCAGAGTGCGACTTGTATGAAGAGTCATTGAATTAGAAAAACTGTGGAAGCGTAACTCTCAAACAACTAACGATTCATTATCAGTCCCATTTACGCAAACAAACTTAACTCAAATCACAACGAAAAACTTACGCACTCATAGACGAAGATAGTTTGCGATTAGCCGCGTCAAGGTCACGGGGCGGTGCCAACATTTCTAATGAACGCTATGGTGTCAACATAGCGGAGGTAGGTAGACATCGCTCGCGTCGCGACAGGAGCTCGACTCGCTCGCTATGATAAGTTACTCCAGTGGCACTTTTCCGTCTTTCCTTGCGTTTCCTGCACCATTTTACTACCCAAGAAGTCATTTTTATCTTAATTCGCTAAGACTTCGCCAATATTCACAAAAAATATGTCGTTAAATGCTATTATCGACGCGTCCTTCCGTCACGGAGCGCGTGGCAGACCAGTTCGCGAAAAGATATACTTTTTAAGCCCCGCTCGCTTTGATCTACTTGGCGTGGTGTCAGTTTTTAAGCGCAATGCTGCTTCCATAGTTTTTTTAATTCAATGGTAAGAGTAATATAGTAAGCATTTAATAAGTATTTCAAATAATCAGGAGTTAAATAAAATAGTCACCTCAGACAACGTGAATTTGCCACAAGGGCTGTTGCCCCCGACTTCGCAGCCAGTGGCTTCTTTGACAGCATTCAAAACAGCGTCAGATCCTCGCAGCCAGCATGGGGTGGTTGTGCAGACTTGTACATGGTATTTACCAATTGGTCGTCTGAAAACAATTGAGAGTTGGTAAATTTCAGTGGTTTGAGGGAAGCGAAACTGCTGTGTCAGAAGATTTGTGTCTAACTGGATTGCGGTTGGTATACTGGGACCCATAAACAGGTTCTTAGCCAGTAATGATTAATTATCATACTGTTGAACAATCAGTCCACCTTTGGATGGTAAGTATATGTCTTTACTTGATTTACATATCCTTAGAATTTATGGTCAGGGTTGTCATCTTCAACTACCTGTCTGGTGGGGGACCACCAGACAGGTAGTTGAGGATATTACCTGGTGGAGGAGGTACCTGGAAAGGTATGGCATCGGGTACGCGCGCCCGGCCTCCCGAACTGCTACTTGCTTTCCCCCATTAATACAAGTGAGAAGTATCCCAATACCTTTATTCTCATCCCAAATCCAACTTTCCTTCCCCAGCTTAAAAATGCTTCCGATGGGCAGCAGCCTCCGAAAAACATAAGAAGACAAAGGAACAGTGCTCGCTAACCCGCTGCCAAGCATGGTGAGTATGGTAATATCCTTCTATGGAACAAACAATCTTTGGGAGAGTCCTTTGTCCAGCAGTGTTAGTGTTAGTTTTTTTATATAAGCCTTCTTTTGGACACAACTCCTTCAATTCTCGTATATTGCCTTCTTCTTCCACTTTTGTGTGTCCCTTTACCAGGTAGCATAGAAAGGCCAGAATGGAGAAAACTGGAGGAGGCCTTTCCTCCAGTTTTCTCCATTCTGGCCTTTCTATGGCCACTTTACCCCATGTTGTCTTTTCTTTTGATCCCTGTCATACTCCTCTCAATGGCATGTTGGCATATGGAGAGGTTGTTTGTTACGTTTTTTGTTAAAGTACATAAATAAATATAAATATATATAGGGACAAATCACACAGATTGAGCTAGCCCCAAGGTAAGTTCGAGACTTGTGTTATGGGATACTAACTCAACGATACTATATTTTATAATAAATACATATATAGATAAACATCCAAGACCCAGGCCAATCAAAAAAGATCATTTTCCATCTTGACCTGGCCGGGGATCGAACCTGGGCACTCCGTGTCGCAGGCTGGCGTGTTGACCGCTGCGCCACGGAGCTGTCTAAAAAACATGTTTCGCTCCCATATGTCAACACAGGCAAGATGCATGTGTTAAAGAGTTTGTGTTAGCAGCAATAAAAAAAATTTATATATGTGATCAAAGAATAAATTATACGCACCTAATGAACATGGTATAGAATGTAGCTACTTCATACACTCTCATGCGAGGTAGATTTAAAAGTTCTGCTACTTTGTGCATAGCCGAGATGGGTAGCCAGCCTCCCTGCTGCCGCTGTGCTAAGTCCAGGAGAGGGATCATCGCTCCTCGTTTGTGACCTTCGGGATAGATTGCTAGAAGGGCTTCAACTCTCTGTAAATAAGTATTTTATGCAGGTCAGAGACAAGAAAATATGGCTCATAGGCTTTAGAAGAAGTTTAGTACCAAAGTCAAGGATTAATAATCAAAGAAGCAAGACAGTGTGGATTTGCAGAGTTTTTAGTTGTGGTAGAGCCACGCTACCGGCTAAATGAATTGCTAGTAGCATGAATGGGCCGGGTCGTCCGGGGAAGTACCACACTCTCACAGAAAATTGATGTAGGAGTAGACCTTTACCGCTTCTATGCCTCGTTCGGTGAGTGAGAGAGCTGGAGGCCCATCCTTCCCCCTCCTATCCCTATTTCCTTCCCCCAACTCCTTGATAGGCTGACAACGCACCTGTCACACCCTGGCATTACAGTTGTCCATGGGCAGTGGTGTTCACTTACTATCAGGTGACCTGCTTGCTCTTGTGCCGTCCTATAACATAAAAAAAACAGAAATAATGACCAGCCTAGTGTATTGTCAATTTAGAATAATTCACAAGATTATGCCTTAAAAATAAGAAATACTCAAAAATCACTATTTATTATTAATGTCAAAATTTTAAGAAGTAATCTATTATAAAATATTAGTTAATTATTAAAAAGATAATTACAAAAGTATTTTGATTAATTAATTAACACAAAAAAGATTGTGACAGCAGTACAAATCAAATTCTGTTCTAACCAAAACAAATGAAGGTTAGCACTTGCCTTTTGGTTCTGCGGCGTAAACTCAAAGGGGATGTTGGGGTTGTCTTCAGGGGAGTCTCTGTGCACGAAAAGGCTGTCATGCTGCAAGTTTGCAGTCGTTTGAATGGCTCTGGACGAGGCTCGCCACTGAAAATAAACAAAATATAACCCTATGGCTACGACCGAACTGTCAAAGCAAGATTATATAACGCCACTGTTCACTATCCGTGTATAATTAATATGATTTTTATTCACTAAAAATCGTACCGCTCCTTTAATTCCAGATCTCAAGCTGGATAACATGTTTTATGCCAGATATTTCGCAAAATAATTAAAGTTATTGCGAAACACTGTTCGCGAACAATCCAACGTGAAGTTAGCTACCATTCGCTTATCTTGCACGTTTCATTCATTCACTTTTAACGTTTGTCAAAAAGTTTCTCAGATAAACATTAATTCTACGTTATAAAAACATTGAAAATAATTATATTTCTATTTAGATACCTAAAAATAACATATTATTTTTTGTGGTAAATATAACTAATTCTAAACTGTTATGAAACATAGAATTTACAGTTTATCCAAATATTTTCCTAACAATTTGTAGCTAACTTCACGGTATCTTATCACTAAAATCACTAATTAAATTTTGCTTTTGTTTTCAAATTTCTTGCACTAAATGTTGATTTACATAAAATTTCATGCTTGTTTAATGAATACATTAATTCTATTGATGCGTTTTTTCTTCGTCTAAAATGCATTAAATCTTACTTGATGTTGTACCTACATAACTAGGTAATATTGCATTACGCGGCTTTTCGCTACATAAGCTTTATTTTACTACTTACTTACCCGAGTCATAGAGGATCTTGGCATAAACCTAAGGGGGATTAGTTCCAACTATTTCTAATATACCTAGATGTAATCTGTTTGTAATTTATTAGTTATTTGGCACGAAAATCCGCTAAAGAATAATTAAACGCCTGGCAGTGTCAAGTCAGCAAAGTTTTAGTTTTATATCCGTCATATCATATCAGGCGCTTCAGAGGACAATGCTCATCAGCTCAACGTCTATTACAAGCCTAAGCTTGTAATAGACCAGTAAAATGCATCTAAATTTTATATTTGATGATTTATATATGATTTTAACTCGAGTGTTAAGACTTTCTAAGAGTTAATATCTTTATATTTAGATGTTCAGCTTATATAGACAACATCACCGCGTATGTGCATGCATAGCCTGAAGGCCCAATCTGAGAAACAATGGCAAAAGCCTTTGGAGAACAGCAGCTCTCATATTTTGCCTTATAGGCCGAAAGCTACGTTGCCAGAAGGGCCTATCCTGGGTGTAAGTCACCCGGAACCGCTGGGCGGTCACCAGTAATCGGAGCTAATCCTACTCTACGCACTCTATTCCCGTGGCGAGTGCGAGGGATTTGGATAGTGGAATTCCTCTGGCTATTTGGAGTCGAAGAGGGTTCGGGGCGGGGAGGGATGCGTGTGAGGGAGAAGTCTTTAGTCGCACCCGCATAGGCTCGCATCTAAAAAAATCATCGCATGCGCAACGATTCACAGCGTTGCTACGCTACACATCCTCGCACCACTCTCGCTCTCATTGCTTATCTGCCACGCACATCTCTTATGGGAACGCACCCTAAACTTTGAATACAAGCCGCATACACCCAGAAAGTCATTAATACGTAATATTAATGACTTTCTAGGTTTATGCGGTTTGTATAGATATGATGTATAGACAACATTTGAATGACATACAAAACGCTAAGGGAACAACCAACAAGCTCTCAGACCATCCACTATCATCATCAACATCATCATCAAATCATCAATACCATTTATCAAACTGTAAGGGTTGGTCATGGACTAAGTTACTTTGTTTTCATAGATATCGTGTTTATAAGCTCTATACAAGATACTGAAACTTAATTGACGATTTTTAGTTATTTTTCTGTATGTAATGTTCTCCATAGAACTCTAATTGACTTAATTTTATGAAATTTGATAGATAAACATTTAGACCTACAGGACACAGGATAATCGGCTTACATTTTTCGATTTTGTTTATCTTAGAAATCGTTATGTACGCGAACGGACTCGCGGGCACAGCTAGTCCTAACTAATATTATAAATGCGAAAGTGTGTTTGTTTGTTTGTTACGCTTTCACGCCGTAACTACTGAACCGATCATCATGAAATTTTGCATACAAGTTCTCTGGAGTACGGAGAAGGACATAGGCTACCTTCTATCCCGGGAAAAAGTACTGTTCCCGAGGGATCGACTATGACGCGGGCGGAGCCGCGGGCGAAAGCTAGTATTTAAATAAAGTAGGTACATATTCTAAAAACGCAAAGCATTCCCTGCAAAGTGGAACGTTAACGTAGAGCCTATAAAAGGCATTGTCTGCTTGCGCCATGTGCCTATATTTCCGTATGAAAAAAAAAAACAAAACAAAATGAATGAATAGACAAAGCGATCGGCAAAACAACGAACGGGTTGCTATGGAAACTGCCGCACTCGCTTCCCTGCACCAAAAATGTTGTCTGTGCATTGTTATAGGTACCTATGTATGGTGGCTGATTTTAATAAAAGATAGCCAAATGATGTATAGGCTGGATGAAAGTAATTTTGGGATAAAAAGCTATTTTTTTAGGGTTCCGTACTCAAAGGATACAAACGAGACCCTATTACAAAGCCGCCGTTGTCCGTCCGTCCATCCGTCCGACCGTCAGTTTGTTTTTTGTATGTGTAAGTGACCAACACTGGTGTCACGTAGCTTAACGACTTCCATTAATGATGACAGCTGGGACCAACGCTTAACGTGCCTTCCGAGCAAGAGATATTGTTAAGCCAATTCCGTGCTGCTCGAGATATTGTTAAGCCAATTGCGGTCACCCATTACTCAGGATCGCGCCCAGGGTTGCTTATCATGCGTAAGCGCTTTTAATGCTCATGACCACTGGGCCATTGGGCTCCACCGCAACCGTCGGTCACAGAGCTGTATCTCACAAATTTCAGAACGCGTAATCTATTGCCGCTAAAGCAATAAAAAAATAAAATGAAAATTTGAATTCAATCTATCAAAGCGGTTTTCTAAGGTCGGTCTGACCTGACTAAGGTCGCAGGAAGACGCTGAATGCAGGCCGCTTCTAACCGGTCTTATTGGAAATCCTTGAGGGAGGCCTATGCCCAGCAGTGGACTTCTTGTGCGTGACATGATGACGATAAGAATAGGTATGTACTGACGTACGCAAAAAAATGGATGAGTTATTTCTCTCTACATACCTTTTAGCATTGATAGACTCTATTCATAAAGAGAATTGGGGTTTTCGTTTACGGTATTGTGAATAAACACTACGCAACCCGATATGGACTATTGTCTATGGAGTATTATTTTATTTTTAATTTCTAATAAGTTTTTTTTTTATTTTATTTTTCTTCTAAGACATGCCGATAAGAGGTAACACATTATGCAGTTCTAGGAGAAAAAAGCAGCGCTCCTAATTCCAACGCCTATTTATTATTTTTCTGGACAGAGTAAATTGCAATATTTTCTAAGATATAGGTACCTTTCTTGTATTTAGTTGTGGTAGAACTACGCTTCCGGCTTTGCTTTTTTTTGCTTTGCATGAATGGGTGCTGTCGTCCGGGCAAGTCACGGAGCAAGGGGGCAAGTACACACTCTCACAGAAAATCGAAGTTTGAGCCGAAGGCCCAACCTCCCACCCCCCCATCTCATCCATCCTATCCATCCCATACCCTTCCCCCAAATCCTTGAGGCCGGCAACGCTCCTGTTACCTGTGTGTACCTATGTACACCCTGGTGTTACAGTTGTCAATGGTCAGCACTGATCGCTTTCCAGGTGACTTGCTTGCTCGTTTACCGTCTTATAAGATAAAAAAGCTAGGTTATAAATATAAGGCTAGCAAAAATGTTTTTCGTTTAAATCGTAGGTGGGTAGATAGAAGTCCAACAAAGGCTGCAGGAAGCCGTGTGTAGGCTGCCATCCTGTTTCCTTCACGGAGTTCTCCCGGTCTTTACTATTTTTAACTTTCTTACTACTTTAATTAGGCTATACTTAGGTAATCCTTTGTACAGTCTATTTAAAAACAAAGGACAATTGCACGAAGACCGGGTCTAAAATACGTTTTTATTTTAAGGGGACAAAAAAAATTTTTATTGTGAACACCAACATTGTTCTAATAATTTTCTTAACCAAAACACAAATGTTATTTTATTCATAGAGGGAGATGAAAAGCAGGTGTCGTCTCGGGACTAACGTACCTTTTACTTTGGGCAACATAATCTTAATGCCTCGCTTCACTCAGGCAGGAGCCTACTTATTCTAGTTTAGACTCCTTCGTTCCGCTCTGGATTCAAAATATTGTCCTCACCAAAAAGTATTAGGTTATGTTGGGCCCTGTTGGACTCTTATGTCTCAGTTGACTTACTACTATTGTAGACTTTTACTGGCCATTATTATTAAAAAGCTGAAGGTTAACGCTATATCAGGCATATTTCTCTAAACGGACTAAAGTCATAAAATATGATAAGTATTTCTTTGTTCATCATTCCATTCATCATCAGATCATGACATTCTACGCTTCCCGCGCAGATCTATAAAGAAGCAGCTCGTTTATTTTTTTCATTTTCGTGTATACACAGATGGCGTTACGTGCTACATTTAACAGAAACTCATACCGACAGTAAAAAGGTTTTTCGATTGTTAAATTTATTCAGATGTCATTTTATCATAAAATAAAAACTAGTTTTGCTAAAAAGTGCTCACTTTTTATGGGACCTTCTCTATATACAAAAATAAATCGTAAACTGAAGATAGTTACTTGCACGCGGCGTTTCTGCAAAAAGAAACTAGCCGCTTGGCTACTTACCCTTGGATATGACAAGACGGAGACACTGTTGGGATAATACACTACACTACACTACACTACACTACACTACACTACACTACACTACACTACACTACACTACACTACACTACACTACACTACACTACACTACACTACACTACACTACACTACACTACACTACACTACACTACACTACACTACACTACACTACACTACACTACACTACACTACACTACACTACACTACACTACACTACACTACACTACACTACACTACACTACACTACACTACACTACACTACACTACACTACACTACACTACACTACACTACACTACACTACACTACACTACACTACACTACACTACACTACACTACACTACACTACACTACACTACACTACACTACACTACACTACACTACACTACACTACACTACACTACACTACACTACACTACACTACACTACACTACACTACACTACACTACACTACACTACACTACACTACACTACACTACACTACACTACACTACACTACACTACACTACACTACACTACACTACACTACACTACACTACACTACACTACACTACACTACACTACACTACACTACACTACACTACACTACACTACACTACACTACACTACACTACACTACACTACACTACACTACACTACACTACACTACACTACACTACACTACACTACACTACACTACACTACACTACACTACACTACACTACACTACACTACACTACACTACACTACACTACACTACACTACACTACACTACACTACACTACACTACACTACACTACACTACACTACACTACACTACACTACACTACACTACACTACACTACACTACACTACACTACACTACACTACACTACACTACACTACACTACACTACACTACACTGCACTGCACTGCACTGCACTGCACTACACTACACTGCACTGCACTGCACTGCACTGCACTACACTACACTGCACTGCACTGCACTACACTGCACTGCACTGCACTGCACTGCACTGCACTACACTACACTGCACTGCACTGCACTGCACTGCACTGCACTGCACTGCACTGCACTGCACTGCACTGCACTGCACTGCACTGCACTGCACTGCACTGCACTGCACTGCACTGCACTACATTACTTTACTTTATTATATTTGTATCAGATCAGTAAATACTGTAATTAGTAATAAGGCAACGAAAGAGACTGGGTATCCACAACACAGGGAATCCTAGTGTGGAGCTCAGAGTTTTTTTGTAAACATTATGTTACATACAGTTGAATAAAGAATTATAAATAATCATTTAAATAAATGCGCAGCATCTATTTTTACTCATTAACCCATTATTAGCAGTCTAGTTATCTAGCAGTGGACCTACCGCCATCAACGATCAATTTTGGAACTAACCTTGTCAGAGCCTGCGCCGGTGCTCTTGCCACTGGGTGAGATATCTATTCCTGTAAAATTATAATATCTATAATAGATCCATGTTGGTATCATCTTTGACGTTACCTCAACGATACATTTAGACCAGAGTTGCGCTGCAACTACACACAGAGGGCGCTTCCTGTTGCATTTAACAGATATTCATACTAGAACTAACAATAAAGCATTTTCGATTATTACATTTATTCAGACGTCATGTTATCATTTAAAATTAATTCATTAATCTTTTTTACCCTTAAACACATTCTAAATAGTCAACCGCGGACCTACTGCTATATAATGAAGACTTCTCGAACTTAGTTTGTCCTGTTTCTCTGTAGAATTCAATATCTATGAAAGTTCAACGGAAATTATCACCAGTTTTTCAGGTTTTTGAAGGTTCATATCTCTTTAAATAATTCAATTATTAAAGAGCAAAACATATGCTTTGCTTGACTATTATATACACAATTAATAAATGCTAATACTAGATACTTAACACTTTCGCTGACACTGAACCAGACACAAAAGAAAGAACATTAGAATTACGTCTACAGGTGGGCAGTGTCAGCGAAAGTGTTAAGGTAACAGTAATAATTGAAAAAATTAAAGACTAAAACTAAATATAAAAAGTTTAAACTATAAAGAAAAAGCAAACCTAACAGTTAAAACAAAAAACTTAAAGATAAAAAAATGATTCGCAAATCACTGCCCTGCGGAAGTGTGCCTCAAAGGCTGGCAGCATTGCCACGTTGTATGGCAATGCTTATTCTTTGTGCAATAAGTACCTAATTTCTAAATTCGTTTACAAGGCTTATTGTTAATGTCTTTCCTCTCCTATATGGTCGGGACGGGGACTAAAATATAGGATTACTAGCTGTTGCCCGCGACTTCATCCGCGGCAATTTCTGTTATTATGATTAACTAGCTTTCGCCCGCGGCTCCGCTCGCTTCAATGTCGATCCCTCGGGAACAGTCGTTTTCCCGTAAAAAAAAAATGTATCCTATGTCCTTCTCCGTACCCCAGATAATGTGTATACAAAACAGGAGGACAGCCTCCGTGGTCCTGTGGTTAAGGCGTTTGCCTGTTGCACCGGGGGTCGTGGGTTCGATTCCCACCGGAAGTATACTTTGTTTAGTTGTTTCCAGTTTGGTTAGGACATTGCAGGCTTGAATCACCTGATTGTCTGATAATAAAGATGATTCCGTGCTTCGGAAGGCACGTTAAGCCGGTGGTCCCGGCTGCCATCTGGTAGTCGTTAAAGGAACCACGTCAGAGGCCGAGAGGCGGTTCCGAAGAACTCTGACACTAGGGTGTGCATGGTCGATTGACCGTGACACCTACTCGAAATGATGATGAGCAAGTTTTTAAGGCATTTATTGCCCCTAGGCAATCAATCTGTGATTGGAGGCGCTGAGTTCTAGACGGAGGTTCTAGACACGTTACGTGAAAGCGTAACAAACAAACAAGTAAACAAACTCACTTTCGCATTTATAATATTAGTTAGGATTTTGGAAATCGACTAAAAAGCGAATAAACGTAGTGTGGTGCATTCACAGGGAATGCACCCCAACTGCACCTGCAGCGGTTACGCGGATGCACCAATAAAGTTGTCGTGCCTGACTGCTAGTAAATTCTATGAGTCCCACTTTATTGCCTGAAGTTTGAAGCAATTTTTGGCTAACTGTTTAGTTGCAAGTCTTTGGCTTAGAGACAAACTACTTTGCACCACGAAAGCGCTGATTTTATTTCAGCATGTTTTGCCCGTCTTCCGTTGGAAACAATTTATTTATTTATTTAATCTTTATTGTACAAATCCTTACTATCCTTATCCTTACTAATATTATAAATGCGAAAGTGAGTTTGTTTGTTTGTTATGTTTTCACGCAGTAACTACTGAACCGATCATTATGAAATTTGGCATACAAGTTTCCTGGAGTATGGAGAAGGACATAAGCTATCTTTTATCCCGGGAAAAAGAAGTATTCCCGAGGGACCGACATTGATGCGGGCGGAGCCGCGGGCGAAAGCTAATCCTAACTAATATTATAAATGCGAAAGTGAGTTTGTTTGTTTGTTACGCTTTCACGCCGTGACTACTGAACCGATCATGAACTAATCCCGAGGGATCGACAATGACGCGGGCGGAGCCGCGGGCGAAAGCTAGTACTTACAATATAAACGCACAATTATGTGGACTTAATGCTAAAAGCATTGTCTGACAGTCAACCTTTGGGTTATGCTGAGTATTTATGGTGGGTGCAAAATAAAAGATTCTTACATAGTAAAAATAAAATTTGAAACATTAATACAATATTATACAAACACGGTTTTGATCGTTTTGGACCCTTAAAGGGCCGACTCAGACCATCAATATGAACAACTTTTTCTATGGCACCAATGCTGGGAACTCAAAAAAAATTCCTCTTTTCCATACAAAAGAGTCCCGCCGCCCGGCCAGTTTGTATGAGAATGTCGATGTTTTTGAGTTCCCAGCATTGGTCCCATAGGAAAAGATGTTCATTTTGATGGTCTAAGTCACCCCTTTAAGGTTCCAAAACGATAAAAAAATCACCATGTAAAAATATACATAAACGTATACCTACCTATAAAAGTACCTATATTTCATATATATAAAACATACCTAATAAATAAGTTTGTATGATGCAGCAATCATCAGATGTTATTTGTTTCGGCGAGAAAAAATCTAAATAATAGAATTTTGAAGCCAGTGCAAGTAGAGGCTGTTTTCACAGTCAGGAATTATTTTAATTATTATTTAAAATGTTTAAAAAATATTTTTGGTATAGGCACTACTTATATTTTATCAGCTATACAATTATTAAGAAAATAAATATACTAATATTTTCTATGAAAACATAATTTTTTAACAAAAATATGGAACAATATGGAACAACATACCTAATTACTTGCTTAAAGAAAAACTCAATAATTAGTCTACAAACTACATAGGTACAAATTAAATTACAAATTAACTTTAAAAAAAAAAACAAAAACGACCTTATCTAATTAAATATGCCACCTGCCACCTCGGATGGTATCCAGCTTAAAAGTACCAATTTATTACATATGCATACCCTAATTAATACCTAAACAGACGCAGAAATCAAAGATTAAGATGTTTCCATTATTATGTTCTTTGACCTGCATTTCATTTCCCTCTGTCCTTTTACTTCATTTTCCTTACCATAGCTACGTTCTTTATTTTCCTTGTTCCACCTATAACTATATTTCTATACTAATATTGCTCCGTGGCCTAGCTCCGTGGCGCAGCGGTCAACACGCCAGCCTGCGACACGGAGTGACCGGGTTCGATCCCCGGCCATGTCAAGATGGAAAATGATCTTTTTCAGATTGGCCTGGATCTTGGATGTTATCTATATATGTATTTGTAATAAAATATTGTATCGTTGAGTTAGTATCCCATAACACAAGTCTCGAACTTACTTTGGGGCTAGCTCAATCTGTGTGATTTGTCCGTATATATTTATTATTTATTTATTATTAATATTATACAGCTGAAGAGTTTGTTTGTTTGAACGCGCTAATCTCAGGAACTACTAGTTCAAATTGGAAAATTCTTTTTGTATTGAATAGTCCTTTTATTGAGGAAGGCTTTAGGCTATAAAACATCACGCTGCGATCAATAGGAGCGTAGCATCAATAAAAATGTTTTGAAAACGGGGGAAAATTATACATCTACACTAATTAATCATAATAACAGAAATTGCCGCGGACGAACTCGCGGGCAACAGCTAATACTTGATACAAATAGCAAGCCAGCATTGGTCACGGTCGCCTTTACCACCCGAAATGAGATAACGGGACGGTGGCACCATTGATAAGAAAGAAATTGAGTTTTTAGAAAGCATATTGTGTTGTAGATCGTTGATAAGATCGGCTCCCTTTCGGCCGATGTTTTATAATTGTTCTTAATTTGAACGTGTTTAGCGGCGGGCGGCACATATTGGAGCGAATTCGATTCGAATTTAGAAGGCTTCCATATGTCATTATTCTCTGTAGTTTGGCGGAAACAGTGTTGAACAATTTTGGAACACAAAAACTATTATAAACGGAAAAAATAATTTCATCCTCCCTACCAGGTGCACTCATCGCAACATTGCTCTGCAGCGGAGAAGACAAGACGGCACAGCATAGTATTCTTTGTACGAAGTTGCTTAAGCTATAACGTATTGTACTGTAGCGGAGATGATAGCACGACACAGCACAGTATCCTTTGTATGAAGTTGCTTAAGCTATAACGTATTGTACTACAGCGGAGATGATAGTACGACACAGCACAGTATTCTTTGTACGAAGTTGCATAAGCTATAACGTATTGTACTGCAGCGGAGATGATAGCACGGCACAGCACAGTATTCTTTGTACGAAGTTGCATAAGCTATAACGTATTGTACTGCAGCGGAGATGATAGTAAGACACAGCACAGTATTCTTTGTACGAAGTTGCATAAGCTATAACGTATTGTACTGCAGCGGAGATGATAGCACGACACAGCACAGTATTCTTTGTACGAAGTTGCATAAGCTATAACGTATTGTACTGCAGCGGAGATGATAGTAAGACACAGCACAGTATTCTTTGTACGAAGTTGCATAAGCTATAACGTATTGTACTGCAGCGGAGATGATAGTACGACACAGCACAGTATTCTTTGTACGAAGTTGCATAAGCTATAACGTATTGTACTGCAGCGGAGATGATAGTAAGACACAGCACAGTATTCTTTGTACGAAGTTGCATAAGCTATAACGTATTGTACTGCAGCGGAGATGATAGCACGACACAGCACAGTATTCTTTGTACGAAGTTGCATAAGCTATAACGTATTGTACTGCAGCGGAGATGATAGCACGACACAGCACAGTATTCTTTGTACGAAGTTGCATAAGCTATAACGTATTGTACTGCAGCGGAGATGATAGCACGGCACAGCACAGTATTCTTTGTACGAAGTTGCATAAGCTATAACGTATTGTACTGCAGCGGAGATGATAGCACGACACAGCACAGTATTCTTTGTACGAAGTTGCATAAGCTATAACGTATTGTACTGCAGCGGAGATGATAGCACGACACAGCACAGTATTCTTTGTACGAAGTTGCATAAGCTATAACGTATTGTACTGCAGCGGAGATGATAGCACGACACAGCACAGTATTCTTTGTACGAAGTTGCATAAGCTATAACGTATTGTACTGCAGCGGAGATGATAGCACGGCACAGCACAGTATTCTTTGTACGAAGTTGCATAAGCTATAACGTATTGTACTGCAGCGGAGATGATAGTAAGACACAGCACAGTATTCTTTGTACGAAGTTGCATAAG
This sequence comes from Elegia similella, assembly GCA_947532085.1. NCBI lineage: Eukaryota > Metazoa > Arthropoda > Insecta > Lepidoptera > Pyralidae > Elegia > Elegia similella. The sequence goes on from OX383939.1 coordinate 5,222,677, forward strand.
CTATAACGTATTGTACTGCAGCGGAGATGATAGTACGACACAGCACAGTATTCTTTGTACGAAGTTGCATAAGCTATAACGTATTGTACTGCAGCGGAGATGATAGCACGGCACAGCACAGTATTCTTTGTACGAAGTTGCATAAGCTATAACGTATTGTACTGCAGCGGAGATGATAGCACGGCACAGCACAGTATTCTTTGTACGAAGTTGCATAAGCTATAACGTATTGTACTGCAGCGGAGATGATAGCACGACACAGCACAGTATTCTTTGTATGAAGCACTGAACTGTAGCGGAGATGCACGACGATGCACGACGAAATAAACAGAAACAGAATAAACGATATTTGTCTAAATTTGTTTTACTGTGTGAGGTACGCAGTGCTCAGTTGCAAACTTAAACTGTTCTCTTATTGGTGTAGAGATATGATTATCTAGACGGAGTCGAAATTTATAAAAACGCTTTGCCTATAATTGCAGCAACCAAGAAAGCGCAATAAATGAATCACTATTTTAAGCTGACTCTCACCTAAGGTAGCTTTTACTATAATTTGTCAGTCTAATCAGTTTTTGTTAACGCACTCAGACACAGCACAGATAGCTAACTGGACTGATCTATATGCAAACCTGTAATTTAGTATTCAGAGTTAATGTTAGGTGCTAATTATGGGGTTCAATTTAGAGTAACAATTAACGTCTTAATTAAACGGTAGATAAATAATAAATAAATATATTATACAGACAAATCACACAGATTGAGCTAGCCCCAAAGCAACCCAAAGTAAGTTCGAGACTTGTGTTATGGGATACTAACTCAACGATACTATATTTTATAACAAATACATATATAGATAAACATTCAAGACCCAGGCCAGTCTGAAAAAGATAATTTTCAATCTTGACCTGACCGGGGATCGAACCCGGGGCCCTTGTGTCGCAGGCTGGCGCGTTATCCACTGCGCCTCGGAGCTAGCCTGAATTAAAAAGAAATAAACTGGCTTAAAAACTATAGTAATTGCCACACACTTAAATCTGTATCTCCAAAACTACTGAACCGATTTTGATGAAACTTGCACTCTTCCCTAAGGTGGGCTATACCTTGTCCAATTAAATAAAAATTTCAATCTGACTTCTAATTTTAGAGTTATGCGCAGACAAACATACGGACACTGTGTTCCCGCTTTACACTCGCTCTGATAATGGTCTTCGTAACAGACTAGTTGGCGATAGACCCGTGTTTCTATAAAAAAATGGTTGTCTGTAATGTCGATTTACGGGCGATAATTTTATGTGATAACGGTGGAAGAGAGATAGATGCGTCACAACCCAAACGCTTAGGCCGATCGAGCTTCTCTATAGCTTGCTCCGCGCTCTCGCTTGCACACGGAACGTGACACTTATTCGTGCGTACAGCCGGCGTTCATCGCTTTATAAGACGTTATCACGTCAATAAAAGTTTTGAGTTAAGAATTCAAATGCGCATGATCTAACCAAGATCTAGCTCAAATCTCAGGTAAAATAAAATTCTACAAATGCATACAGGATAGGACATTACGGTTCGCAGAACGTCTGTAGGTCGAATGCTTGGCGTTATTTGTAGACGCCCATAAAAAGATAAAGGTCAAAAGGACCCTAAAGTTTCTGATACACGGGGAAAGGAAGTGGTGGAGTGTTAAATATTAGTAGAGTGACTAGCAACTTAATAGCTTTATGGAATGGGCTTGATTCCCAAATTATGTTACTGCGTTAATAGTATTAATCAAGTTTGACGATATTAAAATTAAGTAGAACTTATACATTAGTCACACACAACTCAATCCATGTGGATTTCGTTGATACATGTGATTTATTATTGTTAGTAACGTTTAACTCCATGAATATTACTCGTACTCTATTATTATATGGGTAGAGTATAATCACATATTGGTATAGTGCATAGTAGAGTGGAAGCAGAAGTGGGAAAAGGATAGTGCTAGTAGCTAGCTCACTTTACTAATTTTAAGAACTCTACCATTGCTATTAACATTGGTATAGTTATAGTTACCTACTAATATGATTCCTCAGATTTTCACCCATTTCCTTGATCGGCTTTTACGATCTGTACGGAAATACTGTAAAATTAAAGAAAATTTATAAGCAGCTGATACATTCTTAGTTTTTCTAGCAGCGGGAGCTGCTGCTGCTGGAGTAGGAATTGTAATATCTATCACGCATCTATCTCTCATCGTTATCACGTAAAATTATCGTCCGTAAACCGACTTTATAGACAACCGATCTTTTTCTTTTATCCCAGGCCTATACAGTTTAGTTTAGGTGGGGAAAAGTAAGTGGAGTAGTTTGCCCACGTTGCTAATCACCCTACCCGTGCACTTTTCTAATTTCTAGATTCTAGAATATATATTGCAATTAACATTGGAATAGTTAGTAGTACGGTTAGTACTCTACGGTCTACTCGACCGTCTAATCTACTGTTTACTTTCCCCACGTACCGGAGGCAATGCATCGCGGCAGCGAGAAAAAATGCAGTTTTAATGTGAACTCGGCTTCGGATTAACGCGTTTTTATTATCCAAGATTTTATGTCTTTTAGGATTCTGTAGGCTGTCAATGGAACCCTATTTCTAAGCCTTGAGTCTGCCGCAGACTATACTTACTCATCATCATCATCATCAGGTCTTTTCAGTCTCCACTGCAGGAGCATGACCCTCTCTGTACTAGCGGAGCCATACTTGGCCAGAGCAGACAGAGGATTTGGCCTATACTCTCCTCGCTGGCCAGACGGGTTGGTATACTTACTATCTAGTATTAACTAACTAGGTTCTACCGGTGTCATTGTGCGGAAACCTGTTTGCGGAAGTACTGCCATTGCTTGACAAAGGCCTATCCCAAACATTCTTTGTTCCATGGGAGGTTATTGGTTATTGCCATACTCACCACGCTTGGCCGGCGGGTTGGCGAGCGAAGTTTCTTTAGCTTCTTGTGCTTCCGATGCTTTTTTGGAGTAGACAGAGCCAAACTATTGACTAGCTCCGTGGCGCAGCGGTCAACACGCCAGCCTGCGACACGGAGTGACCGGGTTCGATCCCCGGCCAGGTCAAGATGGAAAATGATCTTTTTCAGATTGGCCTGGGTCTTGGATGTGTATCTATATATGTATTTGTTATAAAATATAGTATCGTTGACTTGGTATCCCATAACACAAGTCTCGAACTTACTTTGGGGCTAGCTCAATCTGTGTGATTTGTCCATATATATTATTATTATTATGCTGCTAATATATGTAGGATCATCAGAAGTGCCGTCAGGATCAGCCATGGTTATACGTGGGTATATGGGCGTACTGTTAAAATCAATTGAAACAACGTATCACAAAATCACTATCTTATAATTTTAACTCGAAATAATTACAAGATCTACTTCTTACAATAATTCAGAATATTAAGAAATCAAACTTTGAATAAAATAATTAACGATCACACCGAATTTTAGCGATTCGTCAAAGGCGTGGTGCGCGGTCGGTCTCCACGGCAAGAGTGCGTTTCAACATGGCCGCGCTAACCATCAATATGACGCTTCGCTAGACTGACAGCTGTCAGTCTTGTTCGGTAGTAATTTGAAAGGTGACGTTTGTAGATGCATCGTCCATTTGACAGATGTCACTGCCAGACTTGCCAGACTGCACGCGCCGTCACGGCCAGACTGACCTGCAGACGTCCTCGGATGCTTAGTGCAATAATCCTGTAACAAAGTTTTCAAGTATCAACCCTTGCTAAATTCAATCATCCGCTCGTCCACCCTGACAGGCCAGTGAACAATCAGTACCAAAGCTATAGTCCAAAAATAAACCCTGCTAAACATACGTGTGTCCTTCCAACTAACCATTCAGGTTTAGCCCGGTACGACACGTTTTTACCAACTTTTCTAACACCCACACTGTTAATCTGCACAGAACAAGTATGTCCTCTCAACCAACCACACAAGTATGGCCCGGTACGATACTGTGTTCAGATCAAAATTAACTCGTTAAAGAGCCTAGACCAGACGAGTGTGTCCTTACAATCAACCACACAGGTATGACCCGGTACGACACTGTCTTTTTGTCCAGCTTTACTTTTACTTCACATTTTATTGGTTTTCAACAAGCATAGTCTCGTTTTGCAATAAAATCTAGTAAGAACATAGAATCGCTTACCTACAGTTACGGATCATTCTGCTCAGCGTGTATCATAACTTCGTGTTCAATTAAATCATGCTCTGAGCTGATACTGAGGGTATCTGAATTTGCACTGACAGTTTCAGAATTGGCTGTCATAGTATCAGAATTAGCAGTAACGGTATCCGAGTTTGCTGTCCATGTATCACAGCGATTATCGAGAGACCCTGAATTGAGCTCTACGTCTACTGGCGCCGTCTCGGCCTCCTCATCATTAACTAAGCTAGTAGATATCTCTAGTAAACCTTCATGTCCTTGGGGTACTGCTCGCAAATTCTCGTGCGCGTATTTATAAAGGCGATGTGAACCATTTATGCTCTTAAGCTCATACCTATCATTGTCTAGTATCACGGTTATGACAAAAGGACCTTTAAATTTTCTATCGAGCTTAGTCTGATTTCGCTCACTACTTTTAATAAAGACATATTCCCCCTTTGAAAATGGTTTGATCATAGCACGTCCTCGATTAAACCGTACAGTGTCAGAAGCTGCCGCCTTTTTTATATTCTCGGACGCTTCTTTTCGAATAGAATCAAGATCTAACCGGTTGGGTACCTCGGAACTGGTTGAAGAAATTCTTGACAATCCTAAAGACGTGCGCGAATTCCAAACATTAGCTCAGTCGGTGTAAATTTTGTGACGGTAGATTTAGTGCTGTTAAGAGCTAATTGAACATTTTCTAACTCGTCACGCCATACTTTGTTAGGGTCATTTTCGATTATGGTAAGCAAACTTTTAAGTGTTCGCATAACGCGCTCCACTTGCCCATTTGCCCTACTAGAGCCCGTAGCTATGAAGTGCAATTCAATATCATAACGCGCGCAAAAGTCTTTAAATTCTGAGCTAGGATAACATCGTCCCTGATCAGCAACGATACGCTTTGGTGCCCCAAAAAGGCAAACTACTTTTTTAAGAGCTCGGATTGCGCTAGCTGCATCTACCGAAGTTGTATGTTCCAATACAACATATTTCGTAAAAGCGTCTATTGTTACTGAACAGTACTCTTTGCGATCACTTTTTCCGCTCAGCTTACCGGTAAAATCCACATGAATTGTGTGCCATGGCACGGAAACTTTAGGGATAGAATGAAGTTGAACAGCCTGAGCTCCCGACGGACCCTTAGACGCCTTGCAAATAATACAAGAGTCAATAAATTTTCTCACGCACTTAGACATTTGTGGGAACCAATATTGTTCGTACAGTTTATCTAGTGTCTTTTCACTGCCTAAATGTTGAAGTTCACTATGAACATGGTTAATTAAGGTCCATATCAAGGAGCGAGGAACAACCGGAAGCCATGAGACAATCTTATTACGAATGACCTTTCGGTAAAGAACACCTTCTCTGACATCATATGTCTGGCCTACATTATCCGGGAACTCATCATTGTTGTGTTTCGCAATGAGGTCCTTTCACTATCGCGTTTTTGTTCCACAGATAACCAACCTTGATGTAGTTCTACAAACTAGACTGATTTGGTTACGGGTGTATCATTTACTGTAGAAGTTTTGTCAGGAACGGGATTTCTGGAAAGAAAGTCTGCGTGTTCCATTCTATGTCCTTCACGGTAGATTATATCAAAATCAAAGGCTTGTAGGAAAGCCCACCACCGATGCACACGTGGAGTCAGATCTGTTTTTGATTTTGATGCCTTAAGAGAATTACAGTCTGTGAACACCTTAAAGTGTCGACCATAGAGATAATGTCGGAAATGTTCTACCGCTCGTACTACCGCCAGGGTTTCCAGCTCGTACGAGTGGTAACGGGACTCTGTCTCTGACGTACGTCGGCTAAAGTATTCTACAACATGTGGGAACTGGTTTTTCTTTTGAATTAGAATCGAGCCATAACCTTCTGAACTAGCATCGCAGTGTAATTCAACAGGAAGCTCAGGGTCGAAGATCGCCAAAACAGGTTCTGATGTAAGAATTCGGATGATTTTATTTCGAATATCTTCGTGTTTGGCATTCCATTTGATGGGTCCTTTCAGTTTTGTAAGGGGGTATAATGGACCAACAATGTTTGTGAAGCCGGGAATAAATTTCCGAAAGTAAGACGCAAGACCTAAAAATTGGCGAACATGTGTAGCCGTTTTAGGCTGAGGAGCATCCACTAGAGCCTGTATTTTACGAGAATTTGGGCGTACTTCGCCGCATTGAATGGAATATCCTAAATATTCAATTTTCTGTTCTAAAAACCTAAATTTTTTAAGGTTAAGTGAAAAGCCGGCTTCAGACAAAGCCATAAGAACCTCATCAAGACGGCGCAATCCCTCAGGAACGTTCTCAGAATGACAAAGAACATCATCCATGTAGATAAGAGGTTTATTCTTTATATGGCTTAAGGCTTTAGTTATGCATCTTTGATATATTGAAGGTGCATTGCGCAATCCAAACGGCATGGCTAGGTACTCGTACTGAGCTTCTGACGTAACGAATGAAGTTCTTTCTACCGAATCAGGATGAATTGGAATTTGGTGAAAGCCTGAAGCCATATCAAGAGACGAAAAAAAATAAGCACCACTCAGCTGGTCGATCTGATCCTCTATCCGAGGTAGAGTGTAATGTTCGGGTTGAGTATTGGAATTAAGCTCGCGATAATCAATACACATTCTATCCGATCCATCCTTTTTCTTTACCAAAAGGATGGGACTAGCAAACGGAGAAGAACTTTCCCGAATAACACCTGCATCCAGAAGTTCCTGAATCTTTTTCTTAACCACTTCTTTTTCTACCGGTGCTAACCTATAAGGACACCTTTGAACTATTTTATGCGGCTCAATAAGTTTAATATTCAATTCTCCCGTTTTTACACGCCTAGTAGGTATACCTTCAATAAAACAGTCCGAATATTTACTTAGCAATCTAATAAGTGCTTCCTTATCTTCGCCTACTAGATCAGTGTCGACTTGAGTAAAATCTGTTCTAGAAAAGCAAACGTTGATTTCCTTTTTATAAAAAAACTTCAGAGTATCGTTATTTATCTCAACTTTAACACCGGTCCCTAAAATGTCTCTGCCTATGATCACAGGTTCCGAGATACACGAATCAGGTACTATATGAAAAGTTAAAGTAACTGCAACCGCCTCGATAGTTACATCAGTCAAAATCTGTGTCATGGACTTTATTTCGTCACCCCCTATATCCGTAAGATACACAGGACACGTGCGCACAGTACCACCAAACTTATTACAATAACTTTCTTTTAATAGCGAGCAAGAAGAACCACTATCAAATATAAAGGAGACTGGCTCACCAGATGACGTTCTCAGGGTTCCTCTCGATGCACGCTGCTCGCAGACATTGACTTCCTTTATTGCAGCTCGGTCGCCATTCTTCTTGTCAGGGCAAACTGTGGCTAAATGCCCGGGTTTACCACAGGCGTAGCAATACACGACTTTGTTCTTCTCCAGCGTATGCGATGAAGTAGGGATATCACTTCGCTTGGATGTTCCAGGTTCTTCTCGTCGTTTTCTACATTCGGTAATTCGATGTCCAGGTATTCCACACCAATGACATGTACCGGTAAACTTTGTATCCATTAAACGAGGTCGTTTAGCGTCAGGTTCTGAATTTTCATTTGTCTGACCTTCTTGTCGTCTTTTGAAAGAGATACTTCCAAGTACTCTAAACAAATGAGCCCGCGTAGTGATGACATGTGCATCTTTTTGGCATAGCACTGACACAACAAATCCCGTTATTATTTCTTCGGCCATTTCAGTATTCGGAATACGCTCAATCATATTCCATAACCTCATAGCAGCTTCAGGGGCTGTTTCTTTTATTCCGATTTGAAAACGTAAGATTTCGTCACAATGATCTTGGGGAAGCTTTGGTTTAGAAAATTTTGCCAAAAGGGTCTGCTTAACCACATCCCATGTCAATTCTTTTAGATTTAGTCTAGTAAGGCATTTTGAAGCACGGCCCTTTAGTGCACTGGTTAAAGCTAGCAGTAAATCGACGCCTTCTAGAGATTTTTTATTAACAATCAAATCTGTAACTTCACACCAGCCTTCTATATCTGCGTCCGAATCATCTGGGTCAAATTGCACAAGTTAGTAATATGGTTGGAACTCACGGTCGAACTTTGAGGCATTTCCAATACTCGAGCCAATAACGCTTCCATAGTAGTCAATAATTTTATAGTACTGCTTTCGTTTGACGTCTGTTTTTCTTCCCGTTGTAGCCCATTGTATCCCACTTCTGATGTAGGATCATCAGAAGTGCCGTCAGGATCAGCCATGGTTATACGTGGGTATATGGGCGTACTGTTAAAATCAATTGAAACAACGTATCACAAAATCACTATCTTATAATTTTAACTCGAAATAATTACAAGATCTACTTCTTACAATAATTCAGAATATTAAGAAATCAAACTTTGAATAAAATAATTAACGATCACACCGAATTTTAGCGATTCGTCAAAGGCGTGGTGCGCGGTCGGTCTCCACGGCAAGAGTGCGTTTCAACATGGCCGCGCTAACCATCAATATGACGCTTCGCTAGACTGACAGCTGTCAGTCTTGTTCGGTAGTAATTTGAAAGGTGACGTTTGTAGATGCATCGTCCATTTGACAGATGTCACTGCCAGACTTGCCAGACTGCACGCGCCGTCATATACAACTCAGTATACTATGAATTCTCTTTTCTTATTTTCTTATATGTTGGTCGCCAACACTTCTATTCAAACTGATGTCGAGATTTTGATTTACTTTTTTGTAAAAATTTAAAAAAGTAATGGGTTGCTAACCGCATCGCCTACTAACAAGATTTCTCAGATTTTTGTCTAGTCCTTCGATCAGCTTTTTCTATCTGCGCGGGAAGAGAAGCAGCTAGTACATTCTACGTTTTTCTTTTCTCCCAAACCAGCATGGAAATACCCGTAAGTATTTTTCGCCTTACACAAGGCCTGGTCACAAGGCAGGAACTACCCAGTGAGATTTATATATATATATATATATATATATATATAATAAGAGTTGATGACTGGCCCTCATCTAGCCCAAACCTTAACTCTTTAGACTACAAATTATGGTCAGTTTTAGAAGACATGACTTGTCGTAAACGACACGACGACATTGAGTCTCTTAAAAATCAGTGCGTAAATATATAAGATTCGTGACCAGACAGATTAAAAACTATACAAAAGCCATAGGTGGCCATTTTAAATAGAATATTGTTTTTATTTCTTCATCATAATCATCATCATTATCTGAGCCGCAAGAAGTCCACTGCTGGCCTCCCCCAAGGATTTCCAATATGACCGGTTGGAAGCGGCCTGCATCCAGCGTCTTCCTGCGACCTTGGTTAGGTCGTCCGACCACCTGGTCGGTGGGTGTCCAATGCTGCGCTTGCCGGTACGTGTTGGCCATTCGAGCACCTTTCTGCCCCATCGGCCATCGGTCCTTCACGCTTTATTTTTTATTTATTGTTTAGACTTTAATAAATATACACATTCAGTCTTATTATAAAACGTGGACCTGGCTTAAACCATTATCCGTCTAAAACAAATTGACAATGACAGTTGACTAAAGTCTAAGTGATAATTGACATCTCATTTTGGTCGGATAATGGTTTAAACCAGGTATTAAAGTTAGTCCTCGTTTTATAATAAGACTGATTAAGTTTAAGTAATATTACATTATTTAATGAAAAATAATGCATTTTCATTTATAACAGAACTTTGGGCGGGATTGGGTATACTTGTACAGCTACGCTACGTATATACTTGTCATAATTTCATCATCATCATTTCGTGTAGGTGTCACGGTCAATCGACCATGCACACCCTGGTGTCAGAGTTCTTCGGAACCGCCTCTCGACCTCTGACGTGGTTCCTTAAACGACTACCAGATGGCAGCCGGGACCACCGGCTTAACGTGCCTTCCAAAGCACGGAATCATCTTTATTATCAGACAATCAGGTGATTCAAGCCTGCAATGTCCTAACCAAACTGGAAACAACTATACAAATTATGCTTCCGGTGGGAATCGAACGCACGACCCCCGGGTCAACAGGCAAACGCCTTAACCACTGGACCACGGAGCCTGTAAAGGAAGAGGTATGTATATACTTGTGAAATGAATATAATCAAAGGAAAAATACTTAAAACCAGATTAATAAATAAGTATACTTCATAATTTATATTGTAAGACCAATCTGAAACCTTCTATCAATCAAAACATAATTATTACTTATCATTATGTCTGACTAAAGAAAAGGTATGTTTAGGCGAAAGGTGTTACCACTCAGACAGTTAAAATTGTCTAGAACCTCCGTCTAGAACTCAGCGCCTCCAATCACAGATTGCCTAGGGGCAATAAATGCCTTAAAAACTTGCTAAGAATGAGTTTGTTTCTATGTCGAAGGTTCCGATTTTAGGTACATTCGGGGCAGATAAAACTGACCCCTCTAACAGAAGATTTTAAATTGTGGGGGGGGTCACATTTATCTGCCTTGATTGTATGTATGTATTTATCCTTACTAATATTATAAATGCGAAAGTGAGTTTGTTTGTTTGTTTGTACGCTTTAACGCCGTAAGTACTGATCCGATCATCATGAAATTTTGCATTTGCAAGTTCTCTGGAGTACAGAGAAGGACATAGGCTACCTTTTATCTTGGGAAAAGTCCTATTCCCTGCTGGTCTGGGAGAAAAGAAAATACTTACAATGTACCAGCTGCTGCTCTTCCCGCGCAGATCGTAAAAGCCGATTGAGGGAATGGGTAACATCTGAGGAATCATGCAATAGGCGATGCGGCTAGCAACCCAGCACTGTTTTGATTCCGATTTCCACTTAATGCCCACCATGTTGGTGCTAAACGTGGCCTTCAGGTCTTATAGACCCAGGCTCTGTCTACCCCGTAAGGGAAAAAGGCGTGATACTATGTATGTATGTAAAGTACTATTCCCGAGGGATCGATATTGACGCGGGCGGAGCCGCGGGCGAAAGTTAGTGATGTATAATACTTTTAATCAATGTATGACAAAATGTCCCTTACGCTTCATCGTCAGGTCTTTTTAGTCTCCACTGCAGTAGCATGACCCTCTCTGTACTACCGAAGCCATACTTGACCAGAGCAGATAGAGGATTTGGCCTACACTCTCCTCGCTGGCCAAACGGGTTGGAGAGGTCTCGTTGATGTTTATGAGCTTTGTTTAGCTTTATTTCCTAAGTCGCCTCTTACGACCTCCATGGGAAGACTAGGAGTGGTCCTATTCTACTCTGCCGGAAACCACACGGCTATACCCCTTACGCTTAAGGATGTACAAAGCTGTAATAAGACTTGTTACTTACGGATGAAAAACGTTGAAAAAATTTGATATGGATATGTGTGGTATAACGCGAAAGGACAAAATAAAAGGGAGAAAGTATGAAAGTAGTACCTGTGTGACTAAAAGACTAACAAGTAATAGGTTGGGTGGGTATTGCGATGTTACTAGGAGGGACGAATAACATGTAGCAAAAGGCACTGTGTTACAGTTTGATAATATCTAGCCCCCTCGGTGGAGACCAACTGCATGAACGCTTGCCTTCAATACGACTCTGAAGCACCAAACGCTCTATATATAGATTTCAATAAGGAACAATATACATTAAAAAGAAGATCATTTTCTTACGGAATCCTAAAAAGCCTAATGGGGCACAGAACCCAGTTGCACTACCGCAGCATTCAGTAGCACACGCGATATTCACATTTAGACAGATGTACGGATGTATTATACGCGTATTATACACAATATACACATCGTTATAACTTTTTAAATTATATCTCTAGTAGAGTAATTGATTTTTATTGCCTGCCACTGAGAAGGTACTGGCCACTTATTTTCTCTTTTTTTAAACAGCCATGTTTCATAATAAGGCAGAGTACTGGCAGGTATGATTTAGTTAAAAAGAATATGGTTTTACTCAGTAGTTTTAACCGACTTCAAAAACGGGAGATCCTCAATTCGGTTTTATTTTTAATGTTTATTACGTCATGACTTCGTCATTTGAAAAAATAGTTTTTATTTGAAAGGGCCATCAAATTTGTTCAGTAATTTGGTTGAAGTCGGTTTTTTTATATGTGAGATCTTCCATTTCTACAAGAATCACTTTCTATCCAACATTCCATGTAGCTTAAACATGGGTTCGAATAGATATAAACCCATCGTATAAGAGTTTATCGATTTTTCTTAAAAAACACTTTTTATGTTAAAAAATTAAGAATACACTACATTTATAAATTTAAAAAAATATTATGGTCCTAACTCTGGAGTGACGGATTGTAAGTGTACCAAAATTTCATTGTATACCACAGGTCATATATTATATTAAAACGTAAAATATTTTTAGAATTTCAATGATTTGTCTTCCTTAGCAATCTAAGAAAACAGCTTCAAGATAAAAAATCCAACACTGACTTTATTTTGAAAGTCAGTTATCTATTATTCAAAACTAATAAAAATATCAGAGGAAAATCAATTTTCCTAACAATGAAAACTGTGGCTGTAATTGCTCACGTATCGCGATCTGGACTCGAACCCGGGACAATGGTGCGAGACCGCGCACTAGCGGCCACAAATCAGATTGTCATTACACGCTTTTTTGTAGAAGAATTTCTAGACGCAAAAAGATTTGAAATGACCGGTGCATAGTAAAGAAGTTTTGAATTGGTCAATGCTCCAGTTCATAGTATTCACGACTTAAATTGGTCAACTTGTTTTAGTCTTGGTAGTTGGCACTACCAAGACCCGGCAAACTTCATTTTTGCATGAATGGGCCGACTCGTCCGAGGAAGTACCACACTGTCACAGAAAATTGACGTATGAGTAGTAGACGTATGAGCTTTACCACTTCTATGCTTCGTTAGGTAAGTGAGAGAGCCGGAGGCCCATCCCTCCAACCTTCCCTAGCTTGCTCGATTGCCGTCCGTTTATGTCACTATATGAACAGGGATATAACAGGTCACTTAATAAAATAAGCAACCACAAATCAGATTGTCATTACACTATTTTTGTAAAAGTAGGTATTTCTAAAAGCCAAAAGATTTGATTTTACTGCTTATTAGCAAAAACGGTTTGCATTGGTCAACACTAAAATTTGAAGTATGTAATGTACCTCGAAAATTGATCATTAAATTACGATTTTTGTTATTTTCCGGTAATATAAACACGTCGAAAAATGGTAAATCAATCATATTCATATTACAGTTTGGCACGTAAAATTAATATTTGTTTAGTTTAAGATGCCAAAATGTTATATGATACCAAGGTATTCCATTTTAACCCAAACTCTCCACTCTACTTAAAACAGCTCTTTACTTTTATTGACATGCACAGACAAAGCCCCTTCGCAGTGCTGAGAACCAGCGCTTGAAAGTTTCACAACACTCCACTGAATTCTACGCCCGTTCTTTCACTATTCGAGCCGTTCGTCTTTGGAACTCGCTACCACTCTCTATCCGGTGTTCTCAAACGCTAGCCAGCAAGTTTAAAGTGAAATTACATATCTTATATCTATGATACTATCCTTTCACACCACTGTATTTTTATCTTGCCCAAATATGTAATTATATATATTACGGTTAGAGTGATTAATCAAAAATTATTAATAATTGTCTATCATTATTAATAATTACCGAATGTAGAGGTAAAAGTGAGAAATTAATCACATTTGTCGGTGATTAATAATAATGTAACCTTAGTACCGATAAATGTAATAACTACCGATAAAAATAAACGTACACTGGTGATTTTTTTTTCGATTGGGCAACAGAGGTGCGGGCAGGGATGGTGGGGCGGCCTGCGGGATGTGCGAGGCCACGAGAAGATTTGCCTTCTTGGTGATAACGACCCCCTTGCTGATTTTTCATGAAAAGTCACTTCCGCTATCTTGGATATCAAAAATGACATCTATTTCAAGATCTCTACCCCAAAATACACACATAAATATTTTCACGCCTGTTCCCATGGTGGTATGGCAAAATAATTTATAACTATGATTTCTCATCATCAATTTAAATTGATCCTATTTGTTGTTAAATGTGTGTTTTAGCATTATCAAATAAATTTCTATTCTATTCTATTCATCCCGAGGCCTTTTTAATACTTTGATCACCAGAGGACTTCTTGATGGTGATGACAAGTCTATAATTCTGCCGTTTTTAATAGCTGGGTTCCGATCCTTGGCAATAACCTAGCACAAGTCCAGCCACATTTCAATCCCATAACCCACAAATTTCTCTTTTATAATGCAATAGTTTCAGCTCCAGCCTAGACCTGTTTATAGACCGGGGTAACTCCCGTGAAACCAAAGGAGATACAAATAATAATAACGTTTTATTTCAGAATCAAATTTTCATAACATAGGTTAGTACCAAAAATAAGCTTATAAACTAGGGTTAGTAAAAAGAGCCAAAGAAAAAATTTTTAAAAACTTAAGTTATTTTACTTTGACACGAGCAGGTCTCGAGTTAACGTGGACTCTGTTCTAGTGCCTCAAGATTGGCCAGCAGTAGCGACACCCTATCGCTGCCAAGAGGCTGTTCTCTCACTCTTTTAACTTTGTTTATTTAGAGTTCAGATGAAAGGGTAATTTTTGTTGTCAGTTTCTTTACAACAAGTACAAGACCTACCCTTGTTTGTGTGATCTGAGACAAGCACTGTGTCATACATATCATATTATAAATAAATACCTGCTGGACTATAAACTTTGGGTTTTTATTTTATTTTATAACTTTTACCAGTGTGTGTAGTAAATTATTAATAATAACTACCAAAAGTAATTAATTTCAATTGTTTATTCACATTTAACAAAACACGAGGTTATTATTAATAATGTTATAAAATTATTAATAATTTTCAATTAATTAAATTTACCGTAACATATATATACATACAGCGTGTAACATGACCAACGACGTTCCCGCGAAGGGGTGACTCAAAATGAACAACCTTTCCTAGGGATTGGAGAGGCACCTTAAGAAGAAGATGGATGGAAATAAACTTACAAATGTTCACGGCCTCGCTTCTAATAAATATTTATTTTATTTTTGAGAAAAAATAAATATTTATTATATACTAAAAAATGTTAGTTAAAGTCACCAATGCGAAGATTGTGCATTATTTGACGGCATTCCTTGATATGAATTACCTGGCACCACTAAATCTACCTTTTATTAAAATTACTGATATCCACTCAAATGGTGGTGTCATTTTGTTCCATACCGTTGATAAGCTTATAAAAATAACGATAGCCACAATGACCAATTCAAAGATGGCGTAGAAAGGCGCCACGCGATCCCGACAAGTGTTAAATTGGAGTCGCGCGGCAAGAGCAAAAGGAAAGAAAAGATGGCCGCCGCAAAAAAGACGGTTGTTGTGCTCCTAGACGGAGGCTGACACTTTCTAACGGCGCGCTGATCTGGTTTTGAGAGTGTTTACGAACATCAGTAAGTAATGCGTGAATATCAGAAAACAAAAATTTAAGTTCAGTTTTTCTCTTAATAAAAAAGTAAAAAAATATATATTTTGTAGGTAAGTGCGTAAAAAGATGTCAATTTACAAGTAATTAAACTATTTATATACCAAAACTTTAATATTACCTAAGTAGTTGGGTAAATCAAAACCTAGCTCTGTCCGACGATAAGACGTAGGAACATAGAGAATAACAATAATAAATTTATTTCAGTAAAGTCCATAGTTGTTAGTAAAACAGTAGTGACTTACATCTAGTGTTACTAAATTAATTTAAATTGTTCTCATAGAAATAAACTTATTCTAAACAACAGATGATGTCTGTAGTTTCCATATGGGACTATCACCACATGGTGAAACAGTGGCCAGCAAGCTGTTAGAATTCAACCCGCCTCATTACAGAGGCAATGCGTTTCCTTATGATGGCTTGAAAGCCATCAGTGTGTCTCGACACAAACATCTCAGACGGACTACAATGACGAGGAAGATGCAGCAGTGCTCTCAAACCATTATTATATTGTACACGTAGGGCACCGTATGTCTTCTGCGTGTATCTAACCCACACGGCGTAGGTGTAGAGCGACTGGCAGTAGGCTGTAGTAATAAGAACATATTATTTTTTTATGCCTGCTTTTGTGTCTCACTGCTGGATTTAGACCTATTTTTCCAAGTGTTCCTGTCAAGGGCCACAGTCCGCTAATCGTTCATATCAGCGTCCATATCATCGCGCCATCTCCTACGTCTGCCTATTCCTCGACGACCATATATATACATACACGGCGAACCGCCCCGGCTTCGCATCTGTGCAATGTATATACTAATATGGGGCAGTACATATAAACCTTCCTCTTGAATCTATCTATTGCAAAGCTCCGTGGCGCAGTGGTTAACACGCCAGCCTGCGACACGGAGAGCCCGGGTTCGATCCCCGGCCAGGTCAAGATGAAAAATGATCTTTTTCAGATTGGCCCGGGTCTTGGATGTTTATCTATATATGTATTTGTTATAAAATATAGTATCGTTGAATTGATATCCTATAACACAAGTTTCGAACTTACCTTGGGCCTAGCTCAATCTGTGTGATTTGTCCGTATATATTTATTTATTAATTGCTGAAAACTGCATTAAAATTTGTTAAGTAGTTTAAAAGATCTAAGCGAGCAGACAGCGGAGGAGAGGAGTTTTATACTATGAAATAATAAAATACATATTAATATCAGTACCATTTTACAATATAATGTGGATTTCTATTAAATAAAACTTGAAACATTTTCAAAACCTGAAGACTCTAAACCATAGATTTAAAAAAAATTGCGTCTCTCCTCTAAACGCATTCTTGACATTAATGTAACAGACACAACTATACCTACATGTAAGTTTAAATGCACCTACGCTTCGAAAATAATTAGT
The DNA here is from genome assembly GCA_947532085.1 of Elegia similella. Lineage (NCBI taxonomy): Eukaryota > Metazoa > Arthropoda > Insecta > Lepidoptera > Pyralidae > Elegia > Elegia similella. The sequence goes on from OX383939.1 coordinate 5,239,764, forward strand.
CAATAACGCTCTGTCATCATACAAACCTACATCAAACAAAAGGAGTTATTAAGCCTCATTTATTAAAATCTCAATGCACATGAACAGTCAACCGTTCTCTAGTTTTTACAACAACAGGTCAATGTCCTCCGTAATTACACCGTCTGCCAAGCCAAGATCACATACAAAACGAAAAGCCAGCGACCTTGCCGCGAAAAATCAAAAAAACTTGACTGCTCCTGACCTACATACATGCTGATAAAAAGGCACAAAATAATAAGACCAAATAATAATAAAAAAAGGAAACGCGGGATCAAAATAAAAATAATAATATCAAGATTACGGTTACGCCGCCATAGCCGCAGCGTTTTTCATTCACGCTTGGTGGAATAGTTTTCTTTTTAAACCGGGGACTGTACGTGCCGCGAACTCTTGTCTTATTCGTTTTCTTCCCTCTTTCTTTTTTAATCATTTCGAATATGGAACGTCGTTTTTATCGTTTTCCCGGTTGTTCGGCCAGTCCCATTCATGCGGGCGCACCATCGAGTTTGAGTTTTTGTTGCTCAGACAATTACGGTTCGAGTACGTTGTAGTGGCTGGATGTTTATATTTTTTGCTGGACCTTCGTTATGGGACTCCAATATGGCGGCAATTACGTTAATCGGACATGTTTCATTCAGTTTCAGGTGCTACTGGTGTTGTCTCAGATAGCTATGGAAGCGATTCGTTAAAAGGTGTGTCTATGTATCTCAGTCAATACTCTTAGTTTATGATTAATTTTATCCCCCATTTTAGTATAATCCTCTTTTATTCATTGACATAATTTATTTGTCCATTTTATCAGTTTAACAGAATATTAAAGTAAAACAGAAACAGGCTCTTTATCAAGCTGAGTACCTAGAGCAGATCACTTTGAGTGTGTAAACTCAAAGCTATGATAAAAAAAAAGATATTTGTTGCAATATTAGGTAAGTATAACACAAGTTAACTTATATTTATGCACCAAAAGTAAAACAGGTTCTTTATCAAATTGAGTGCCTAGAGCAGATCACTTTGAGTGTGTAAACTCAAAGCTTTTATAAAAAGAAAAAAAATGTTGCAATATTAGGTAAGTACAACCATAAGTTAACTTATGGTTGTACTTACCGTAAGGTAAGGTACCTTAACGTAAGGTTTACTTTTTACAAAGTAAAAAGTATTTTTACTTTGTAAATAAAATTTTGTACTTTTTTTTGTAAAAAAATAGTTTGTTTGTTTAGTTTCAAGGTTAATTTTAACGCACCAAACTAAAAAATAAACAGTTTCTGACAAACTTTTTAAGAAACTAATTTATATCCGGAAAATTCTTAGTTGAAAACTATGGATTGTAATTAAGAACAAAAAACCGGTCAAGTCTGAGTCGGAATTTACATGAAGGGAACCATATTAAATTGATAAACCGTTAATTCCCGTCTTTTGTGTGGGCCGCATTTAATTTATTTTTATTATAGCAGCCATAGTATATTTTTTTCACAGAATGCGAAAATAAACACGAATTCTGTGAAAATTTCAAGTCTGTACCTATTACGGTTTAGTTACCTTAAATCATATAACCTTTATAATTAATCTTCAACTAATAGGCTCGTTTCCTGTGTCGTAACAATAACATAACAATTAGTCCGTCAGTTAGATAATCAAAAAATATTGGACACGTATTTTTTTCTTTTGTCAAATAAACAATAATTAATAAAGATAAAGCGCGTCAAAGTTCAGGAGTGGGGGCTTATGACGTCAAAGTTTGCTAAAAATTGTAGCAAACTATGACGTCACACGGAACTTCAAAGGGCTATATCTTTATCATTTTTTGTTTAATCGACAAAAGAAAAAATACGTGTCCAATATTTTTTGAATATCTAACTGACGGACTAATTATATTTTTTAGGAATCTAGCCTATTATAAATTAAGGTACAAAAATTCCTCGTTTACAAATAACAGATATGTCCTTTTTTAAAATATGTAACAACTCGTTACTCACGTACAAATTACCTATTCAGTTAAAATCTATTCAGTCAAATAAAATTTGTCCATTATGTTTCACGTTTATGAGTGTTCTTTCAACCCCGCCTTTGTTTTGTATACCTCTTGAATCACTCTATCCATTGCTGAAAACTGAATAAAAATCCGTTGAGTAGTTTAAAAGATCTAAGCGAACAGACAGCAGTAGAGACTTCATTTTATTTATATTAAGTGCTTCTTCAATAAAGAAGCATTATATTAATTATATAAAACTAGTACTAAGAAGTATATGTAGAATTTATATAAGGAAGCTTATTATGAAACTTTAGTAGGCCCGCAGTTGCTGCAAATGAATAAAAAGGAAATCCTATTTTTTTTACAAAGTAAAAAGTATTTTTACTTTGTAAATAAAATTTTGTACTTTTTTTTGTAAAAAAATAGTTTGTTTGTTTAGTTTCAAGGTTAATTTTAGTGGTAATATATATAATTATTAATTAAAACTTAAACTAAAATAAAAAATAATTAAAACTATGAAACAAATACCTACCCAAATAACACCAAAACTATAAATAAAAAATGTCCCGCAGGTCGTTATCACACGTAAGGGTACCCAGAAGGCTGGTGGCATTGCCACGTTGGATGGCAATGCTTATTCTCTGTCCAAGGTAATGGCCAGCCCTCTGGTCACCCGATACCTCAACCAGCTTTTGACTCAATACCTTAAAAAGTTTATGCGCCGACGGGCCCCACGGACCTTTGTTTGTTTGTTTGTTTGTAATATCTTTATTGTACGAGAAAAAACACAGAACATAAAACATAGTATAAAGTATTATTGATGAAATTTTATCGTGCGCATTCCAAGAAATGTATGAATTTTTAATATCAGAGTTAGTGAAATATCTTTCTTATTGCGTTAGAGATTGCTACATTATTTATTGTTACTTTTTTAACTCATTTACAGACACTGGACCAGATACAAGAAATGTAAATATAGAAGTCTACGTATACAGGCGGGACGTTCCGGAAAGTGTTAAAGCGAGCATATTAGTACTTTTTGAAATACTTGTCTGTCATTGGTCAAGATCCTGTAATGTGCCTAGGACATTCAAGAAAATGAAGACGGCCCTGGCTATTTCTCATTGCATAGGTATAAACTTATAGAGTACTAACAGTACTACAGTCACTTTTTATTAGAGTTCCGTAGTAAACAAGGAACCCTAAAAGTTTCGCCATCTCTCTGAACGTCTGTCCGTCCGCGGTTTTACTCAGAGACTATAAGAACTAGAGAGCTGCAATTTGGTATGGATATGTATATTGATCATGCCAAAAAAGCGGTTAAATTAATAAAATATAAAAAAAAAAATTGTGTATGTACCGTACAAATCAATTTTTTTTCGCGACTATCCCAACGTGTGGTGTTGTTGAATAGGTCTTTTAATATTGTGAGCTTGTGAACGTCATTTTTGGATTTACTTATCCGTTTCGGAAATATTTGGTTTTATAGTCCAAATTGTTGTTTGAGTCCACCCCCCTCTATCTACTAACTGGTTGTATATGATCAGTAGTATATATAACGAAGTTTAAAAGAAAACAGGGATGATATAATTATGTATTTATTTTATCAATATATATACAATTTAAATATAAAATACTTAAACTAATGCTACAACTAAAAATAAATAAAAATTAATATATATTTACAAATAAAAAAGGCCCGGTAAATCGTTGCCTCGTGGTAGCGTGCCCAGAAGGCTGGCAGCATTGCCACGTTGGATGGCAATGCTGATCTTTTGGCCAAGGTATAGACCAGCCTTCTGGTCACGGGTCACCTCGATCAATTTATGGGCAATGGTGCCGAACAGCTTATGGGCTGATGGCCCCCACGGTCCCAAAGGTGAAATATGAAATAAAATATGAAATCATAGCAGTTTTGATAATAATAATACCTAAAATAATAGCAATGTGATTACGTTCGTCAGCGCGCGGCGCTTGGCGGAATTATAGGAGGCTCCTTGGTACCTATTGCGCTCGGTAATCAAAGTAGGTAATATACCTACGAAATCTTATTATCAGCGCTTGCCTATATACTCGTGGTGGTACTCAAATGGATAATAATTTGTTGGATTTGGGAAGGGAATGAAGGTATTGGGATACTACTCACTCAGATGAATAGGGGAAGAGCAGGTAGCAGCTCGGGAGGGGCGCTGCAACCTCTGGAGATGCAGTTGAGAATGACACCCCTGGTAGGAATATACCGGCTTTTAATTTATCCTCGACATAGCCTCGAAACGGCTAGCCAGCTCAGAAACAACTTTTCTTTTGAGGCTGAGATGATCTTAGAGTATTAATAAATAGATGATGCTCAGGTAAATCGAAAATGAACACTTGTATGGGTACAGTCGCGTGTACACCCAGTACAGTCTATTACACATCTCTTGAGGCATATTTTATAGCCAATACCAATAATAAATTATAGTATTGGTCATCATCATCATTATTTCGTGTAGGTGTCACGGTCAATCGACCATGCACACCCTGGTGTCAGAGTTGTTTGGAACCGCCTCTCGGCCACTGACGTGGTTCCTTTTGACGACTACTAGATGGCAGCCGGGACCAACGGCTTAACGTGCCTTCCGAAGCACGAAATCATCTTTATGATCAGACAATCAGGTGATTCAAGGCTGCAATGTCCTAATCAAACTGGAAACAACTAAACAAACTATGGTTCCCGTGGGAATCGAACCCACGACCCCCGGGTCAACAGGCAAACGCCTTAACCACTGGGCCACGGAGGCTGTATCGGAAAAAACTTTTAAGTTAAACTAAAAGTAGATTTTTTATTTTATTTTATTATTATATATAATTTAATTTAAAAATCTTTTTTGACTACAATGGTACAAAGTGCGGACTTAATGCTAAAGCATTTTCATTGCATATAATTATGAAATGAAAAATATTTATTGCAACACACAATGGCACACACAACACCAACAAAAAAGGACAGTATTAGACAAAACACAATTGGCTAGTGTCCTGGGTCGTAATAATAACAAAACAATTAGTCCGTCAGTTAGTTAATCAAAAAATATTGGACACGTATTTTTTATCTTGTCAAACAAACAATAAATAACAAAGATAAAGCGCATATTTACGCGCTTATTTGCATATATGTAATAATTACATAGTGTCACGTCTTTTTCCCTAGACAGGGCCTAGGTCTATAAGACCTGAAGGCCACGTTTAGCATGTTGGTGGGCAATATGTGGAAAACGGAATCAAAATAGTGATGGATCGCCTCAGATTTTACCCATTCCCTCGATCGTATTTTACGATCTGCGCGGGAAGAGAAGCAGCTGGTACATTCTACTTTTTCCATTTCTCCTAGACCAGCATGGACGAGATAAACAGATCTATTGCGATAGGCGCATAAAGACTATTAAAAATATTTAATAAATCACATACTTATAAGAATAACTAGCGGCCCGCCTCAGCGTCGCACTGGTTGTAGGTATTCATTCTACAACGTGATTTTGAACCCCTAGCTATATTGAAATCTGGGAATCAGAATCCCTAATGGAACAGAGAATTGCAAGAAAAACAGGTAAAAAACGAAAAAGTCAATGTTCATCAATGTTTAACAGCCCCCGTGGTCCAGTGGTTAAGGCGTTTGCCTGTTTACCCGGGGGTCGTGGGTTCGATTCCCACCGGAAGCATACTTTGTTTAGTTGTTTCCAGTTTGGTTAGGACATTGCAGGCTTGAATCACCTGATTGTCTGATAATAAAGATGATTCCGTGCTTCGAAAGGCACGTTAAGCCGGTGGTCCCGGCTGCCATCTGGTAGTCGTTAAAGGAACCACGTCAGAGGCCGAGAGGCGGTTCCGAAGAACTCTGACACCAGGGTTGGCATGGTCGATTGACCGTGACACCTACTCGAAATGATGATGAATGTTCATCAGAGATAGAAGTAGGACTCTAATGCTGAAAGTTTTCAAATCGGTCCAGTAGTTTTGGAGCTTCTTCAATGCAAACAATTGTTTGTTTGCATTGAATTGGTTTCGCATTGACAAACAAATAATCAAATCTTTTCTTTTTATAATATTAGTGTAGATGTATAATTGTATATAGTGTAGAATTATAGATGTAGATTTCTTTTTTTGTATTTTTGTTTTTGTGTACGGGTCGTGAGTTGCCCGTGATGCCTCAGAAGGTGACGGCTGAAAATCAGTGCTGCATTAGGATATCCCTAGTCCACGTAACGCTGAGCCGTCACCTTTGTAACACTGTTGGCACATAATGTTCTATGCATGTTCTTTGTGTGTTTTCTTTTGTTTAAGTTTTATTTTGTGTTATGTCACATTTGTGTTGCAATAAAAAATATTATATTCTATTCTTCTATCTAGATAAAAAAAGCTTTTCAGGTAGCAACAAGAGTTTTGCTACATTCCTGCAAGAGCGAACTCGAACAGACCATTCGACATAGCCACTGGCTTCGCATTTAGTCATCGTTCTTAGTAAAAAGTAAAAATAACTTTGAACACAGTCTGCAGCTCAGTCTCAAGGCCAAATCCTGGCTCGAACGACAGAGATGGATATATAAAAAGTGTATAAAAAAGACAAGGACAAGAATACTTGATGTCTTCGTCCTTTGAAAAGGGAAAGTGGTACTTAAAGCTCTGGTGAGAGTGAGATGAAAAAATGTCCGAAGGGCAGAGAGGGATGGATGTTGGAGGTGTTGATGCGAGTGAGGGAGACGGAAGATGGGAACCGGTTAATTTTGAAGGGCTTGCGACCGTGGTCCACGATGAAGCTGCGCTGGACTATAGATTTTGTTTATGTGTATCGATTTAACTTCTAAATCATTGGGTGAATATTTTTTAATATTCTATTTGTATATGTGGTTGTCATTTTAGATATCTTAATTATAAATACCGCATTCGCAAAGATAAAATAATTCAGCGAAAATTTTTAAGCTCATTCATTTTGTTCTAGATCTATCCATATCCTTGTACTTTATAAATGCGAAACAAATTTTGTTTGTTTGTCTATTTCCTCTTCACGCTTCGACCACTTAATCGATTTTAATAAAATTTAGTATGGAGGCATCAAGTGGCCCAGGAAAGGACATAGGATACTTTTTATTTCAGAAAAAATACTGTTTCCGAGGGATCGACATCGCGAGCCCCGGGCAAAAGCTAGTAATTTATGAACTTACATAAAAAATATGTGCATATAAACATTATTTAAAAAAATTAACGATACAACAATAATAATATCTAATCAGAGTGTTGAGGAGTTGCAGTTGCAGATATGAAACACCGGCCAAATACGAATAGGACTCGGGCGCGAAGGGTTCCGTACTTATCTTTAATAAATTTAATATTTGAGGTACAAAACCCTAAAAAATTGTCCAGATTCCGTACTTTATTACACAACTGTTGAAAAAAAAAGTGTTTCAAAACTAGAGTCCAAATACTTCGGGCTTTCTTCCGCCCTTCAGGTTGAGTAAACCTTACAAAATTCATCACCGATCTCTTTGGCCTAGTGGTCATCATATCAGGCTGTCACACCAGAGGTCCCAGGTTCAATCCCCGGTCAGTTCACGATGGAAAATTATCTTTTTCAGATTAGTCGACTTACTTTTTGACATGACATTGCTATCGTCCTTTCTTTTTCTTTCCAATGATATTTTTCAGATTGGCCTGTGTCTTGGATGTGTATCTATATATGTATTTGTTATAAACTATAGTATCGTTGAGTTAGTATCCCATAACACAAGTCTCGAACTTACTTTGGGGCTAGCTCAATCTGTGTGATTTGTCCGTATATATTTATTTATTTATTTCTTCGACCCTCTTGGCTCGGTTACGGTGCTAGTGCGATTTTTTTTTACTTTTTAGACTTTTTCAGAGTTCAACTTACAATGAGGTTAAAGTCTAAAAGTTCCTTAAAAAAACCTACGAGTTCCTTAAAAATGTAATGTAGTAGATGCAGTTAAATTCAGCCGTGTAAGCTTTTTCCGAAAGCGAGCAAAATAACTCTTTAAGATTTATGGCTTTAGTATGTACTTTCTTTTTTTCCTGCGTAGGATAAAATTATTAATGGTCTGAAGTGGCACAAAGTAGGGATGTTTGGAAGCAAATGGGGGAGACCTTTGCCCAGCAGTGGGCCATATAGGCTAATAAAAAAAAATCTCTTGGATGAGCATGTTACATCCTCGTTTTCATCGTCACTTACCATCAGGTGAGATGGAAAACAAATGCCTAATCCAAAATATAGTAAAAAAAAACTTTCTTCACTGACCACAAGAAAGAATAACAAGATCACTATAACCCACCTATCTACCACTACCACGTCAGAGGCCGAGAGGCGGTTCCGAAGAACTCTGACACCAGGGTGTGCATGGTCAATTGACCGTGACACCTACTAGAAATGATGATGACTAACCTATCCCAAAATAAATATAATTAAATATAAAAGCCACTGGCTAGTTTAGTATAGGTAAACTTTGATTCCTAAGGCGAGCAAAATACTCTATAAGATGTATATACACTTGAGTAAAGTGCCCATAATTACCTTCGTACGAAAAAATACTTATAACTTTTGTTCCAGAACTCAAGTAGAAAAAGAAGTTCGCTATAAACATTCTTAATTAAATTTAATTAAATCCAAACAAATACAAAAGCCACTGGCGAGTTTACAAATTCCTGGAAAATGCGACATAGTTAAGTTGAGTTCTATATATTTTGTTTCCTAAAGTAGGCACGGCGTAGCTAACCACAAGAAACAAAAAGAACATCGGTGTAACCCACATATTCCAAAATAAGTCTAATTAAATCCAAATAAATACAAAAGCCCTGGCGAGTTTACAAGTTGCTAGAAAATGCGATATAGTAAGATGCAATTAAATTCAGCCGTGTAACTTTGTTTCCTAAGGCGGGCAAAAATCTCTATAGATATGCTTAAGTGTCCATATTTTCCTTCGTACAAAAAATACTAAATAATTCTGTGACATAACTCAAGGTAGAAAAAGTTCACCATAACCTTCCTAATAAAATTTAACTACTTGATCCCTAAGGCGGGCATAATACTCTACAAGATTACTCAAGTGCCCATATTTTCCTTCATAGGACAAAATACTAATTACTTTTGTCTCTGAACACTAGAAAGAAAAAGAAGATTGCTGTAACCCACATATTCCAAAATAAGTCTAATTAAATCCAAATAAATACAAAAGCCACTGGCGAGTTTACAAGTTGCTGGAAAATGCGACATAAGATGAAATTTAATTCCGCCGTATATACTTTGTTCTCTAAGGCGGGCAAAATAATCTACAAGTATGCTCAAGTGTCCATATTTTCCTTCGTACGAAAAAATACTTATAACTTTTGTTACAGAACTCAAGGTAGAAAAACAATATTGGTATAACCTTCCTAATTAAATTTAATTAAATCCAAACAAATACAAAAGCTGGCGAGTTTACAAGTTCCTGGAAAATGCGACATAGTAAGATGCAGTTAAATTCAGTCGTGTAAACTTTGCTCCCTTCATCCTGCGAATTGCAGGAACAGGTCAACTCCGCTCAAGGTCAGGAGAACATGGACAGAGGAGGCATGGAGCTTCTCTTCTGGTATTACATTTTACTTACAGTTTTACGTTTGTTTCTTTTCTTACATTAAATTGTTTTTCCTAGGTATTTCCTGAAAGTTTTTGTCTGAAAGATTATAAATATGTATTTATTTGACATAATGTAATTTTTTTAAACGTTAATTTGGAATCTACAGAGCGAACTACTTAAATTAAACATAAAGCAGTTGACCAGTCACTGGACAGCAGTGGATTTCCTAAAACAACAAACACGCACACAACACAACACATAAAATAAAATTACACAACACATTACATAACAGTTAGTAAAATGTTAGAACAGTAGTACCATGGTTATAAGTCGCCTCGGCATTGTTCGATGGTGCAAAATAGCGCAACCTACTTCTGACTTAAGTCGAATGAAAATATTAGTAAAAAACCAAACTTATTCCCTCTACATAAGATTTGAAATCCAAAAACATCAAGACTCATGCTGTCTTCCTCATAAAACTTGTACTGCGTGGCGCTGCAGCGAACTCCAGACATGGCGCGTACGAATCAGCCAATAGCAGACGGATAATAAATAATAAATAAATCTTTATTTCTGTAACAAGCTTAGATTACATTAACATTTTTTTTGAAATCTCCTTTTAAGCCAACATTGCCGGTATTAGGAGATTTCGCTCTTCCATAACATTCCATTAAATTCAATCTATACATACCTAATAGTTATTTTTATTTTATAAATTAATTGAAACAAATTGCATTACATTAAATTTAATTAAATATTATTAATACATATATAATAAAATCACGTACAATTCATGCTATAATAAATAATACTTTACTACTATATACTACTAATAAATAATACGGATGTTTTCGCGTAATGCAAAATTTGAGTTCTGCGCAGGTACATCGGTGTAACTCATTGAAGTGGTAGTACTGTACCTACCTAGTATATTTTATATTTATTATTTTAATAGAATAAATGCCCCGAAAAAGGGAAGAAATTGCAAAGGGTGAATCAAAAATGGCCGAAACAAGGGTCAGAAGTACTGGGTCATCGATCTTGCTTATTTTTATGAAGATGATACTAATACATGTACTTACTTACACACATATAAACCTATAAAATGCGCCTAGGAGTCAAAATAATGTTTACCCTAAATAAAAACATTTGCAAATTTGCAAAAGAATATAAATGTATATAATTATAATTTAAACATATATGATTTTAATTAGGATTGAAAGCATTATAGACTTGATTGCATTTTTTTAAAGACTTTAAAAACTCGGTCATTGTTTTGGCTAGAACCGCGCGGTGCTTGCCCGCGTGATTAATAAATTAAATAAATACTTCACACATAGAATCAACAACATTTAAAAATAACATTAAACAGAAGAGGAAGGTTGTAAGTGACAGGTCTTTACCTTTACGATTCTATAAATTAATCCGTAATGAAGGAATTTATTTATACAAAAAGAAGTAGTTACGTTATTGCTTGTATTTTACAAAAGGTAGCCCTATTCTGAATCGGAAGCTCTGTTCCCAAGTCAACATTTACCAATAAGTATTTGTGTCCTCACGCACACATCTTCGATCATCTCGTGTACACACGCCTGTGTGGGTGAGTCGTACACACTGCACAAGAATGCAACGCGTTGTTGACACAGCCAACTTCGATATTCCTTTATTTATTGCTATAAAAACCCTTTGAGAATACCTTTTAGGACTATCAATTTTATGTTACTTAACTTTAGAGTCGATATTGTCGTAAAACTAAAATGTCTTAGGACATCTTAGTGTTTAAAATTAACCAGGTGCTTCTAAGGGATTTTATGGTTTATTTCAAAGGGTGTAAAGTGTGTTTTGTTTTATTGCGAGCTCGTTGTTTATGTCTTAAATGAGTTTAGTTCGTAAAAGGTATATTTAAATAAGGATTTATGCGTTGTCTGCCGTTTTGGTGAGATTGGCGGATAAGGCAAAGGATATACCTACGCGAGATTCGACCACAGATTTCGTATTTCGGGACAATGGGGTCCAGGAGACGGTCGTGTGAGGTATGACGTGATTCCTGCCAATTTAGGATGTTCGGAAGCTGTGGATATAAATATCGGGATAACCATTAAAGTTTCAGAACGCCCCTAAATTCTGGCTTTAAGAAATATTTCACGTATTTTCTGGAGAATCGTTTTTTTTTAATCTGCTTTGGTTTTGGTGTGTTTTAGATTATTATCTATTGTCAAATCATCATCATATCAGCCGCAAAAAGTCCACGGCTGGACCTAGGCCTATTGTCAAATATTAACTAGTTTTACAAACCAGTTTAACAAGTCCTTAAAGGGTGTAATGTGAATTGCGCACGGGCTAAGCCGAGAGAAAATCTAGTTTGAATGAATAAATAAATACTTTATTGCACCACAAACAAAAAATATCATTTAGACAAAACAATTGGTTACTTGGTATAAAAGCGGACTTATCGCTTAGCGATCTCTTCCAGACAACCTTAGGGTAGACGGAAAAGAGAAAACTCATTGGCATGGTACAAAAAAAATTGTATATTAGATTTTCTCTTTGTGCAAAATAAAATTCGATCTGCCGTTATATTTTGACGCGAATAATGAAAAAAACACTATATATGGTTTTGAACTTCCTGGCAATATTTTAAAGATTGAACAGAATGCTTTAAAGAATATACACCCGCAAGAGTAAAAAAAATCGGCCGAGTGCGAGTCGGCCTCGCGCACTAAGGGTTCCGTACCGTTATCTATAAAAACGGAAAAAAAATGTATTCTGTTGTATGGGAGCACCCTTAAATATTTATTTTGTTATATTTTTTAGTACTTATTTGCTGTTATAGCGGCAATTGTAAAAATGTCAACTGTCTAACTATCATGGTTCATGAGATACAGCCTGGTGACAGACGGACAGATAGACAGACAGACAGACAGAGGGAGAGCGGAGCTATATTAATAGGGTCCCTTTGGGTACGGAACCCTAAAAAAAAGAAGAAATTATATAGGTATTGACTTCCCATAGTTTTGCCAGTTGATCAAATTCAAAACCACCCTGTATATGCACATAGGTGAATTAGATTTGTTTAAAAACCTAACAAGAAAAAAAAATTGTATTTGAAGAATATTTACATAAGTATCAGATAAAAACTTATTCCTGTTTAAGACCTCTTTAGCGTAAATCTATCAGTTCAGTACGTAGTTACAAACATACAAAGAAACGAACCATCATTATAATGCACTTAAAGATCATCATTTCAGCACGGTATTGCATTGAGCCGATTCAGTGTGCATCTACTTGCTTTTAGAACTGGTCCGTCTACATACCACGCCGGAGCAGCTTCGTTAATGACAATCAGGATCTGACAGCCGGCGCCGGCCCTAGCAACCCAGATGCCCTGGGAAATACAGGAGTTCTTCGTTATTTTGTATTTTGGCCATTCAAGCAATTCAGAATATATCTTCTTGCTTTTAGAACTTGTTCGTCTACATACCACGCAGGAGCAGCTTTAGTAATTACAATCAGGACCTGACAGGCGGCGCCGGCACTAGCAACCCAGATGCTCTGGGAAAAACAGGAGCCCTTCGTTACTTTGTATTTTAGCCAATCAAGCAATTCAGAATATGTCTAGTCTACTTGCTTTTAGAACTGGTCCGTTTACATACCACGTCCGAGCAGCTTCGTTAATGACAATCAGGATCTGACAGCCGGCGCCGATCCTAGCAACCCATATGCCCTGGGAAATACAGGAGCCCTTCGTTACTTTGTATTTTAGCCAATCAAGCAATACGCTTGTTTCCTAAATAAATAACATCCTTACTAATATTATAAATGCGAAAGTGAGTTTGTTTGTTTGTTTGTTACGCTTTTACGCCGTAACTACTGAACCGCTCATAATGAAATTTTACATACAAGTTCTCTGGAGTACGGAGAAGGACATAGGCTACCTTTTATCCCGGGAAAAAGTACTATTCCCGAGGGATCGACATTGACGCGGGCGGAGCCGCGGGCGAAAGCTAGTTTAAGATATTTAGTCTGTCTTATAGATTACCGAAAAATATTAGATACGTATTTTTTATTTTTTCAATCAAACAAAAGATGATAAAGATAAGCGCATCAAAGTTCAAGAGTGGGGACTCATGACGCAACAGGCTGGTAAAAAGTGTACCGGATAGTGACGTCACGCGGAACAGTACTTATATTAATTCTGTGGCGGAACTTTAACGGGTTATATCTTTATCAATTTTAGTTTGATTGAAAAAAGAAAAAATACGTATCTAATATTTTTCGATAATCTATAAGACGGACTAATTATTTTAAATTGTATTTTTTTTTAGGAAACAAGCTTGTTCAGAATATATCTACTTGCTGTATAGAACTGGTCCGTTTTCATACCACGCAGGAGCAGCTTTAGTAATTACAATCAGGACCTGACAGACGGCGCCGGCACTAGCAACCCAGATGCTCTGGGAAATGCAGGAGCAGGAGCCCTTCGTTACTTTGTATTTTAGCCATTCAAGCAATTCAGAATATATCTACTTGCTGCATAGAACTGGTCCGTCTACATACCACGCAGGAGCAGCTTTGTTAATGAGAATCAGAATCTGACAGCCGGCGTCGGCCCTAGCAACCCAGATGCCCTGGGAAATACAGGAGCCCTTCGATATTTTAGCAATTCAGATAATATCTACTTACTTTTAGAATTGGTCCGTCTACATACCACGCCAGAGCAGCTTCTTTAATGACATTTAGGATCTGACAGGCGGCGCCGGCCCTAGCAACCTAGATGCTCTGGGAAATACAGGAGCCCTTCGTTATTTTATATTTTGGCCATTCAAGCAATTCAGAATATATCTACTTGCTTTTAGAACTGGTCCGTCTACGTCTGATAGCCGGTGCCGGCCCTAGCAACCCAGATGCCCTGGGAAATACAGGAGCTGGAGCCCTTCGTTACTTTGTATTTTAGCCATTCAAGCAATTCAGAATATATCTACTTACTGTTCCGTCTTCATACCACGCAGAAGCAGCTTTATTAATTACAATCAGGACCTAGGCTCTGTCTACCCTGCAAGGGAAAGAGACGTGACACTATGTATGTAATCAAGATCTGACAGCGAAGGCCCTAGCAAGCTAGATGCTCTAGGAACTACAGCTACTATAAGCCCGGTACAAACTGTAAGCGATCGCAAATATGTGAACGTGAGTGATCCGCATAATAATAATATCTCACTGTTTAATCACAAATATCATCTCTTTTTTATAAGGATTTTAATGCATTCACAATGCTATACTGATATTATTTTATTTATATGGCAGTGCATAGTTTGTACCCGTACCTAAGGTTGCTGGTTCAAACCCTGCCCGCATGGAATATTTTCACCACATCTTCTTTTTTAATTTAATGAGAGAATAATATTATCATTATAAATAAATATATACGGACAAATCACACAGATTGAGCTAGCCCCAAAGTAAGTTCGAGACTTGTGTTATGGGATACTAACTCAACGATACTATATTTTATGACAAATACATATATAGATACACATCCAAGACCCAGGCCAATCTGAAAAAGATCATTTTCCATCTTGACCTGGCCGGGGATCGAACCCGGGCACTCTCGTGTCGCAGGCTGGCGTGTTGACCGCTGCGCCGCGGAGCTAGCCAACTCAACGATACTATATATACCGGGCACTATCGCGACACGAGAGTGCCCGGGTTCGATCCCCGGTAAGGTCAAGATGGAAAATGATCTTTTTCAGATTGGCCTGGGTCTTGGATGTATGTCTATGTATGTATTTGTTATAAAATATAGTATCGTTGAGTTGAACATGAACAAAAACATACCCTAGAAGAGTTGGTTTCAGGCTGGCGACCGGCCGTAAATAATTTATCAAATCATTTTAGAACTTATGTACTAAAAACGGGTCACTCACGTGCTGTTTCGTCGGGTTTGCCGACTATAGTATCGGACTTGTCCGGAGCCTATTTTATAGGTGAGTGCGAGATGCGCGGCGGAGGGTCCCCAACTCATAACCAAATTATAGTCGGCAATCCCGTCGAAATAGCACGTGAGTGACCCGTTTTTAGTACATAATGTCTGTATCTCACGTTAGTTGCATTTTAGAACATATCTATCATAGTATAAACTAACATTTAGATCATAGTATAAACTAACATGCAAAATGTGGACATCGGGTTCCGAGGTGTGACGCTTTTTTTTTACATGTAGAAAATGCGTTATGCACACTGTGCTGCTACGGGGATACAGAACAGTTACGCGGGACTCACACCCACATGGATGCCGAGAACACGTACAGATGGCTGAGAGAGAGATGAGTGATACTGAGTCACACGCCCCCTAAGCCTGGTTGCCCTGGGCGGCCGCTCAGTGTCCTGAATCACCACGCCTCGCTGACAGGGCTAGCTTGTGCCTTTTTATGTATATTGGAGGCTATTTAACTCGAAACTGTACCTGTAATTGTAGTGAATTAGGTTTTAATGTGGCTAATGGCTAGCTCCGTGGCGCAGCGGTCAACACGCCAGCCTGCGACACGAGAGTGCCCGGGTTCGATCCCCGGCCAGGTCAAGATCTTTTTCAGATTGGCCTGGGTCTTGGATGTATATCTATTTATGTATTTGTTATAAAATATTGTATCGTTGAGTTAGTATCCCATAACACAAGTCTCGAACTTACTTTGGGGCTAGCTCAATCTGTGTGATTTGTCTGTATATATTTATTATTATTTATTAATGTAGTAAAATTACACTAATTTATCATTTCATTTGACCCTGTCTAAGTAAGGTAGAGCAATGAACATCTGGTAAGTAGCAGTACTTATTGTACTATAGGCTGCAGAGTCTAGTTGACAATCTAGACCGATTCAAACTCAGTGATGAGACAGGTTTCATCATAGACCGCGTGATTTTGTACCTGTGAATATTAAAATCCTGGAATCATAATCCCTAATTGAATACAGAATTGTAAGAAAAAAAGGTAAATAACGAAAAAAAAATTACTTCCCATAGAAATTGCCCAGCCGATCGGCAATTTTGTATGGGTGGTCCAATTTTATTTTTCGTTGTTTACCTTTTTTAGGGTTCCGTAGTCAAGGAACCCTTATAGTTTCGTCATGTCCGTCTGTCCGTCTGTCCGTCCGGGCTCGTAGTCTGCCTCTACTGCACCGATATGTCAAGAAAATTGGTGGAGAGATAGATATTAAAGTTCCAAAAATTAGTTTTTAAAATGATGAAAAAAAAATTTTTTTTTAGCCTTTCTCCCATACAACGAAAAGTGAATTTAAAAAATTAAATTGGTCTAACCCCGACGTGTGGGAACTTTTAAAATGCAACAAAAACTTTGAAACTTTGTATATCACCCCCCAGTCTTGAGATAATCTAATACAAAGTTAAAATTTGAGGTGTCCCCCCCACCGGAACTTTTGAAATAATACTGAAAAAAATGTGGTATATACCTCAAAGTATGTACTTTCGAATAAAACTATAGTGGTCTAGGTATCATAGATAGTTATTTTTATACAACTCGACCAACTTATGTAGTTACAGTCGGCCGAACAAAATGTATGGAGTCAACGGCAAAATGAAATTTGTTCAACATATGACTTTTTTTGCCGTTTTTATAGATACTATATAGTGGCCGGTTTTTTATTACAATAATCTAATTCAATTAGGGATTTTGATGATATTTTTTAATATAGTATAAAGGTATCTAATTTAATCACGCTGTATATAAATTTCTAAAATTAGGCACTAAACTTTACCGTAATACAGTATTATCATGGTGGTAGATATCTTAGATGTTTCCACGACGTTTCATACAAAGTAGAGCTGCGCTGCAACTTGACACAGACGGCGTTATGTGCTACATTTAAAATATATTAACTGTGTGTGTTGAACCAGATCTAATCAGATTTCATTTTTATCATTAAAATTAATGCTTCATTTTTCTACGCCTAAACACATTCTCATTACCTACCCCTGTTAACTAACAGTTGACCTACTGCCATCTAACGATTACTTTTGGAACTAAGCTTGCCAGATACTTTGCCAGAGCGCGTGCTGCCGGATGAGATATCTATTCCTGCAGAGTTATAAATATTTATGGTATTGTATTGTCTTAACTAACGTTTACGTTCTTCAAACGATATTTACAATATCTTAGGACGAGTAAAAGATATTGTCACATGACTAGCTATCATCATTTCAGCCGTAGGAAGTCCACTACTAGATAAAGTCCACACCCAAGGATTCTTCATGCCATGTGAAGATGCCGCTTGCCCTCGTTTGGCAGACGGATTGGCGAGCGCAGTATTTTGGCTTCATGTTTGAATTGCTTTTGAATTCATCGGAATAATTTTAAAGCTAGTTATATTTACAAAATAATTAACCTATCTTGTAATCCTACGTGTTTTCAGTGGGAAGGTTCTTAGAATGTTGGTCAAAACTAAGTTCGTAAGTAATGTGGAACGTCCAGTAATTCTTCTTATTATTCTAATACCTACCTAGCTTTGTGAACGGATGGCATCCACCTCTTTGGTTTATACGTGGGGCGCACTATAAGTTTCCGGAATGAATATGAAAAAATACTATTAAAGGTACAAAATAATTTATTGTTTTTCAAAATAATCTCCCTTGGCGTCTATGCACTTTTTCATTCGATGAAACCAGTTTTGAAAACTTTTGTGCCACTCCTCTGTGGTGACCTCTGAAACGTGTTTTTCATACTCCTCGACAGCCTCTTCTGGTGATGAAAATCGTTGACCGCGTAATTCGTTCTTAATTTTTGGGAACAGAAAAAAGTCACAAGGTGCCAGGTCGGGACTGTATGCAGGATGACTCATGAGTTCTACATTTTTCGCCTTTAAAAAGTCGTTTGTCTGTCTGGCCGTGTGAGAACTAGCATTGTCGTGGTGCAGGATGATACGGCGTTTACGGTTATTTTTACGGAGTTTGTCAATAACTTCCGGCAAACAAATGGTCGTGTACCAGTCACTATTCACTGTACGACGATTCTCTAAAGCAACAGTAGCCACGTGTCCAGTTTTATTAAAAAAAGAAGCAATCATCCGCTTAGATGCACTTTTCACGCGCGCCCCTTTGGTTGGTTTCGGCTCATCTTGAAAGACCCATACGCTCGATTGCTGCTTTGTTTTGGGATCGTAGCAATAAATCCATGTTTCGTCACCTGTTACTATGTCCCACACCAAATTTGACGCACCTTCGTTGAATCTGGTAAGCATGGCACTGCACCAAGTGACGCGGTCCGTTTTTTGAGCCTCGGTCAAATTGTGTTGGATCCACCGCGAGCACAGCTTTCTCACACCTAAATGTTTGTGTAGGATTAATTGTATTTGACTCATGCCTATTTCTAAGGATGCGCGAATTTCATGGTAGGTCACATGCCTGTCTGTGTCAATCATACGGCGCACAGCATCGATGTTTTTGTTGGTCACAGCGGTGGACGGCCGACCATCGCGAGATTCGTCACTGAGATTGATACGACCACGCTTGAATTCTGCAAACCAGCTATAAACAGTTGTCTTGCATGGTGCTTCATTGCCAAAAGCTGTTTCAAGCCGAGCGATGCTCTGTTGAGCTGTCAAATTACACTTAAAATCGTAGAAAATCATACTACGAAAATTTTCCTGAGTTAAATCCATGTTGATGCAGACACACAATTTTTTAAATGGCGCCACAAGGTAAAAACAAAAGACAGTCAAATGAAACAAACTGCATTCTACAGCCAAAGAGTTCTATTTTTAAATGTTGCAATAAATTTTTAAATATTGTTTATGTAAGTGGCCAGTTCCGGAAACTTACAGTGCGCCCTATGTAGTAGTGGTGGAGATTTTTTAATGATATAGGACGGCAGACGAGCAAGCGAGTCACCTGATGGTAAGCGATCAACGCAGCCCATGGACAACTGATATACTAGGGCTTTTCAAGGAGAGGACATTGGCATGAAATGAGAGGGGGGAATGGGCTTCCGGCTTTCTTACTTACCGAGCGAAGCCAAGAAGCGGTAAAGCTTCTACTCAAACGTCCATTTTCTGTGAGAGTGTGGTACTTCCCCGAACGAGCCGGACCATTCATGCTACTAGCAAAAATGACGTTTGCCGGTAGCATAGTGGCTCTACCAAAACGAAATGATCTGAATAATCATCGTGCTGGTCTACCTCTAGGTCTTTTTTGAACAATACATGTGTTGACAAACCGCAATGGCTAAGTAGTGCTTTATAAATAATGATCATTTACCGATGAAACTGATTTGAATATTAAATGTCTATTTGAAAAACAATCTATATAACACCCACGACCTTTCGCTCTCAGTAGCTTACTTTTTTTTATAAAACAGGTATCACAGGTAAAAGTCACCATAAGCCAAACGAAATCGAAAGTATGATCGGCTATCAAACTATCAAGACACGTAAAAAACACTTTCATTAAACCATTCCCACCGAGATCTTCCCCAAACCTGTTCCGATAGGATCTCACAAAAACATTATATTAATTTGGGATCCCCACAAAAACGAAGATAGCTCTACCACTAAAAAAAGGCTAATGGCCAAGAAAAAAAAAAAAGGATTGATTTGAAAAAGGATAAAAAAGAGTGGACCAAAGGGTTTGCCTGATACAGGTTGATTATTTTTTAAACATAAACTGATTTTCTTGACTTTTATATTTAATCAAAATTTTATTTTCATAATTTCTTGAAATTGAATACAAATAAAATAAAACTAAGAATTAAGTAAGTACTTAAGTAAGTAAAATTCTCAACCAATGTTATCTTGAATGTTCAAGCAGAAAAACACTTTAAAACAAGTTTAAAGGCTTAAGTTCGACTTTACACTTGCATAAAGTTTAATAAAAATAATTCAATAAATACACATAAAAACAATTAGCAACTTGAACGTTAAAACAACTAAATATGCAAATTATAACTCAATCAATAACCACAAAGCCGTTCCCTTCAACATAAAACTAATAAAACGACGTTGATGAACAAAAGTGACAGTGCGTGTATAAATTAAACCTTAAATTACAGACGTTTGTAAAAACGTAAAAACATTTTGCATAATGGAATGCTGGTCCGTATTGAAAGTTGTAGGTTGTTTACTATTAATAGACGCGTACCGTTGATGCAAGAGTCTTTTTTAGGGTTCCTTACCCAAAGGGTAAAAACGGGACCCTATTAATTTCGCTCCGCTGTCCGTCTGTCTGTCCGTCTGTCACCAGGCTGTATCTCATTAACCGTGATAGTTAGACAGTTGAAATTTTCACAGATGATGTATTTCTGTTGCCGCTATAACAACAAATAAATTTAATAGTGAAGGGGGCTCCCATATAAGTTATAACAAACGTGATTTTTTTGCTTGTTTTTGCTCGATATTAATAACGGCAACAGGTAGACGCTTAAAATATTCACAGAATATTTAGTTATACATTCACTTTGAAAATAAATAATTAAATAAAAATAAAAATAATATTAAAGGGGGGCTCCCATACAAAAGACATAATTTTTTTGCCGTTTTCATAGATAACGGTACGGAACGAGCGCGAGTCCGACTGGCACTTGGCAGGTTTTTTTCTTTTTTTATCGGCAACTGGAGATTATCGAGCTGCAGATCGAGTTTGTCCTGTCACCAATTAGTGTAGGATGTTATTGACGGCTACGATTTTGTTTTTGATGTTCCGATTAGATCAGTTTTACATTTTAATTAGTGTATTAGTCGGGATATGATACTTTTATAACAATATCATAACATCAATCAATAAAATGGTTGTAATTTTTGTCGAAGAAAATATCTGTTTTTAAGATACATATCTAACATACATAGATACATATCTAACATATCTAATAAACCTAAAGACCACATTTAGATTGTTGGTGGTGTGCGTGTAGTCGTGTAGATGGAAAACGGAATCAAAACAAACTAGTGATGGATTGTTATATATATTGTCCTCCTATAGTATATAATATATATATATATAAGTAAGTATATATAATCAATTCAAATTAAGCGCAATTATTTTGAGGTAGAAATAAGCTGGAAAAATGATTGAAAAGTAAAATAAAAAAATCGACACGCTAGATTTCGAGATGTTTTCAGCTAGTTTTAGACCTTAATATGATAAACATTTGGAAAAACAGCTGAAAGAACATTCTGTGTACAAAAAATACTTTATTGTCGAACAAATTTTACTTTTCTCACTATGAATACTGAGTCACTAACGTCGATAGTCAAAACAGCTGATTAATCGATTTAAAAAAAATATTAATAACTATTTTGTATGAAAACATCAAAAAATATAGCGTGTCAATTTCCTTGACCTTACATTCTTAAATAAACGTCATTGCAATACTAAGTCAGTATAGAATAGAAAACCCTGTATTGCACACAAAATAAAAAAATATATAATGGAAATATTATTTAACTATACAAATTCGCAAAAGGCGGCGTTATCGCAAAGCAGTTTCTTCCAGGCAACCAGTATAGAGAGAGCTTTTAGAGAAGAGCTTATATCAAAGGTTAATTCTGGGGCGTTAAACTTTTAAGCTGCCCATTCAGGCATCAGATATCATTACATTTATTTATAACTAGCTTTCGCCCGCGGCTAAAAGGTAGCCTATGTCCTTCTCCGAACTCCAGAGAACTTGTATGCAAAATTTCATGATGATCGGTTCATTAGTTACGACGTGAAAGCGTAACAAACAAACAAACAAACTCACTTTCGCATTTATAATATTAGTAAGGATTAGTAAGGAAGTAAGGATAAGGATAAGGATATTGTCATTTAATTATGTGAAACAAGTTATATACAAAACAACGGGTTGCACCTTGGGAAGTGAATACTCCGCGCGGGAGAAAGAGAGGGGGATATTACTTCCTCGCCGCACCGGTGGTCTCAGGTCACGTGTCCCTCTTAGGAATTTTCGACGTGTCTTGACACGAGTTTAACATTTTTACCCCTCCCAAAAAGTGCACAACACCGCTAAAGAAGTTTTCACTTCAAAAATATATACAGAAAAAAACACACGGATTGAGCTAGCACCAAAGTAAGTCCGAGACTAGTGTTATAGGATATTAACTCAACGGTACTATATTTTATAACAAATACGTATACACGGTGAAATTTTAATCGTTCTGGACCCTGAAAGGGGTAACTCAGACCATCAAAATGAACAACTTTTCCTATGGGAACAATGGCGGGAACTCAAAAAAAAAATCGATATTCCTATACAAACTGACCGGGCGGCGGGACTCTTTTTTATGGAAATGACGAAATTTTTTTGAGTTCCCATCATTGGTCCCATAGAAAAAGTTGTTCAAATTGATGGGCTGAGTCGAAACGATCAAAATTTCACCATGTATAGATAAACATCCAAGACGCAGGTCAATCTGAAAAAGAAAATTTTTCATCTTAATCTGACCTAGGACCTTCAGTGTTACAGCCTAGCTTGATGACCACTAGGCCACAGAAGTCTTCATATTTAATTATATTATACGAATAATATACAGAGATTTTTAAGTCCATACAAGAACATATTATTTAGAGTTAGGACACCCTGTATGTATAGTTGACATTTTTTAGTGTCAAGTCTACGTAAGAGAGGTCAGACATTCTCTGTATTCTATTAGATATTTTTATTAGTTGTATGTTTATAAATTATAATTGTGTTGAAGTTTCACTGATAAGAAATAGTCCTTGTAACTTTCGTATAGATATGCTTGTTACATCTGAAAGAAAGAAAAACTTTATTCGGCAAAAAAACAATAGCAACAATAAGATAATGAGAAATACTTAAGAACTACAAAAGTAATTGCCAAAAAGGCACTTGCCGGTTTTTTATTTTATTTTTGAGATGTACAGGGTTCATATTGTACCTACTATGACTACAGTGCAGGTCATTATTAATAAATAAATATAAATATATACGGACAAATCACATAGATTGAGCTAGCCCCAAAGTAAGTTCGAGACTTGTGTTATGGGATACTAACTCAACGATACTATAATTTATAACAAATACATATATAGATACACATCCAAGACCCAGGCCAATCTGAAAAAGATCATTTTTCATCTTGACCTGGCCGGGGATCGAACCCGGTCACTCCGTGTCGCAGGCTGGCGTGTTGACCGCTGCGCCACGGAGCTAGTCAATTGTAAGAGCTGATGTAATGTGCAGTATGAAACACAATAAATATTTTTTTTTATGACCCGATGGTAAGTGATCGCCGCTGCCCATGGACAACTGCAACACCAGGGTGTGACAGGTGCGTTGTCGGCCTTTCAAGGAGTTGGGGGAAGGAAATGGGGAGGGGAGAGGGAAGGATGGGCCTCCGGCTCTCTCACTCACCGAACGAAGCATAGAAGCGGTAAAGCTTCTACTCAGACGTCGATTTTCTGTGAGTGTGTGGTACTTCCCCGGACGAGCCGGCACATTCTGACGACAATCATCTTGACGGTAGCGTCCATCTACCACGACTAAAATTGAACTGAATGTATAATGTTATGCATAACGTTACAAGATATTGTTTGTATATCTATACTAATATTATAAAGCTGAAGAGTTTGTTTATTTGAACGCGCTAATCTCAGGAACTACTGGTTCAAATTGGGAAATTCTTTTTGTGTTGGATAGTCCATTTATTGAGGAAGGCTTTAGGCTATAAAACATCACGCTGCGACTAATAGGAGCGAAGCATCAATAAGAAATGTTTTGAAATCGGGGAAAAATTGATCATCTGTATTAATTAACTATATTAATAACTCATAATAACAGAAATTGCCGCGGACGAAGTCGCGGGCAACAGCTAGTCTATTATATATAGACCAGCTGCACAGGACGTATTACTTCGTCTAGATCCCATCACATCGCATGGTCAATCAAATCCACTAAACACATTTTCATACGACTCAAATCCTAATAAATCGTGATAAAATCTTATAAAATTCCCACACCACCCTGCAACGCGATTGCAGGTAGAGAAAAATAGTTTTTATTGCTGTTGATTTAAGGGCGATGTTCGGTGATTGGTGTAGGGGTTAAATCTTGGCATGGTGGGGTACCGAGCGCCCGCGGCGCGAACGAACAGGTGCCGTAACCCACCGTCCGATCTTGCCGGACGCTACTCGGACTAGATAATCTTGATCTCACTAAAGTCACAGAGATATCGCATCATTATATCATGTGATTGATAAGTTTAAATTATATTGTACATGATAGTACATGATACCTGCAATGTATTGCCGACATAGTTCAATCGATTATCTCTAGTTCACATGAACATTATGTAGTTCAGATTCTTATATAAAAACCCTGTTATTTAGCTAATTATCTAGCAATTTTGTGTAACGTCTAATTATACAATCCATCTGCGACTTATACAAGTTCAAAGCAAAAGTTTATACAAGGAACCGTAAATTCTGTGTAAGGCATTTTTTTTAGATTGAAATATTTTATATAATAATTTCTTGAAATATATTTAATATTTACAGAAATATACTTGGTACCTATAATGTAAGGTAAACTGGGCCTCTTTTTATTTGTTCTCGTGTAACGCACTTATAGTATTTGTTACTATAAGTATCACTTATATAGGAATTTATTACTATGTCATATAGGAGACGTTTTCAATATTCAAGAAAAAAAAAAGTTTGAACCTACTTAAGTTAAAGATATTTATGTGAAAAAGTATTTTAACAAAATATAAAACTTTTTTACTTTATTCGACGAAACCGAATTAATATTTGTAACAATATTCGTGTCTATATAGCGCTGCATCTTGCTTTGGTGTAGTTTGTATGTTTTTGACGAAGCATGTAACGATCACTGAAGACTACAAACATGCCAAATTCTATTTTAAGATGAGCTTTCTAAAGAACTTTTCCATGATCATTGAACCTCTGACGAATATCCAAAAAGACTTTAAAGTTTTCACTGACAGCCATCTTAATAATTTCCCTGTTCCATGAATCATATGTGAAAATTTCAATTGTTTTACTATTGTATCTAATTTTTGGACAGGGAAGTTGTTAATAATAATTATCCGTAGTCCAAATCTTAACTGTCATGAACACTTATAAAGGATCAAGTCCCATTGGTCGTAGTTCACATCTCACCTGGCCGCGATGCTGGAAGGGTTAATAAAGAATGTCGGTTTTTGTGACGCACCCGCGCTAGTCGTGTGCATATAATGCATATCATTACAATTTATTGTAGTGTAGCGAACATTTCATACCCTCAGGATCAGTGGAGCATGATATCCCAGAAAAGCAGAGATTTCTTGTACATCCGAGGGTGTTCTTAGTCGCTCCATATCGACCTCGGAACAACATCACCGACATGTACATAGTTCTTAATATAATGATGATAGTATATCCTCTACATATTGATTTGATATTCGGACTGGTTTCTCTCTCGTGCCCAATTAGTTTCTGAGTAAGAATTTGTGATCTAACAAGGAGGGTAGTAGCTGCACTAAAAGTAACCTAGAGACTACACTAACCTATCAACTCGTGTTCGTGAGGTGACTCTCTGTGGTGGCTTGGCTACCACTGAGAGATTGCTCACGAACACTCCATCCCACGCTCTTGCAGTCACGGAGCAGATATAGAGCTTGCAGTTTACCGCTGGCTGGGCGGACACAGAACAGAAGAAAACATCCGCGAACTGTGTTGAAATCAATCAATCAATAATAATTTATTCAGGCAATAAAAACAGTCCATTTTATGGAAGCAGTCCGAATATGAAATGAAATAATTTATTTGCCAGAAAACACGGTACAAGTATAAAACTGATATAAGGCAGATCTAAATGTAACCTAATTGAATTGCCCATACGTGTTGCGCCAACAAACGGTATGCAAATATTCAAAGTACTTAAGTAATTTAATTAATTCTGAGTGAACAATAATAAATGTTTGGTTAGTATTTTAGATCAATAATATTATGTCAACAATGAAATCATAAAAATAATACATATACATAAAGAAAAAGAAATGATTAATTCAATTCAATAAAGCTCCACCGACAAGCAAGAGCATAGCCCTTAAATTTGATGATGAATGATAGATGCGTCACAAGCCCAACGCTTCTGATAGATGATTCACAAGCCGAAAGCTTAGGCCGATCGTAGGCACGATCAGCCTAAGCTTAAGCGAGAGCGCGGAACAAGCGATAGAGAGAGAGAGGCCTCTCTCTCACGCTCTCGTATGCACACAGAACGTGACACTATTTCGTGCGTGCAGTTGGCGTTCATTTTAAAAGACGTTATGACGTCAAAAAGCTTTTCTAAATGGAGTAAGCTTGCCACCCAGTGGCCTTATTGGTAGGTACTCCACTTAGATGGGCTGTCTGCTTGGTTGCTTGTTCGCCGGATAAAATCGTCACAAGATGGTTGCGCGGCGCGTGACTGACTGGGATCGTCACGCTGACCGTATTGTCTTTGTCAGGTTTTGTCGCAGCAGTAGGGTGACCAAGTTTTGATACTTTACCAATTCTTTACAATTGGATACTAAGTACCTTGTTCTGGTTATTTCTTACATCGCGTCACAGAAGCTAATGTGGGTGTATTTCATAAGTTGGTTCCGCTTGTTGAAGTCCTTAGCGTAAGAAACATCATAATAAGTTTTCTCATATTAATTACTCTATTTAAGGTTACTATACCAATTATAAATGTTTAGTAAATGTTTTTCTAACTTATTTTGTCCCAATAGAGGGCAAAGGTATCCCCCACTGCTATCTATCTATTTTTAAGAGGTCTCTCTACAGCAAAAAGAAAAATATATATTAAATGCATATGTTGCTCTATTGTACAAATTATTGTCACCTCAGCTTCAACTAACGGTGTGATCAGCCGCTAATTGCGGCGCTGTGATCAATGATCATTTCATTTCACGGTGCGGGTATTCTGACTAGCCAGATTATCGATATGCTTCAAATCTCGAGAAAAATAAGATAGCGCTAGGTGCACGATGGTTATTTTTTATGCGTAGTTATCTATTTAGGGTTCCGTGACTCAACAGGAAAAAACAGAACCCTTATAGGATCACTTTGTTGTCCGTCGTCGCCCCCTTTTCTCAGGAACGCGTGGAGGTATCAAGCTGAAATTCAGATCAAATACTCAAGTCTACTGTCCCTTGGAGCTATAAAAATCAAACTTCTAAGCCAACGCAATTAAAAAATACAGCCGTTTATGCCGCAAATTTTGACATTCGCAAGGAACATTTACTTTGAGACAATTTACTTTGCGTGCTTCCGCCACCAGTTAGTTCATGCAAACTATTGTTGGCCAGCGCCCACCCACTACTGTTAGTCCCTTCATACCCGCCACCAATAGTTGATGCATGCAACCCTGGTCGATACTGCTGCATCCGTTGAGGCTGCAGCAATGTCGGCCGTCGTGCTCGCGACACGTGTTTCGCCTCTACACGAGGCATCTTCAGGCAGTGAACCCTAGATGTTGATCCTTCGAATGACAAGCAATGAAATGACAAAATGAAGGCATTCGAAGGATCAACATCTAGGGTTCACTGCCTGAAGATGCCTCGTGTAGAGGCGAAACACGTGTCGCGAGCACGACGGCCGACATTGCTGCAGCCTCAATGGATGCAGCAGTATCGACCAGGGTTGCATGCATCAACTATTGGTGGCGGGTATGAAGGGACTAACAGTAGTGGGTGGGCGCTGGCCAGCAATAGTTTGCATGAACTAACTGGTGGCGGAAGCACGCAAAGTAAATTGTCTCAAAGTAAATGTAGCTTTGACTTCCGCAAAGTAACACCTGAGTCTATTAACTATTCGCAAGGAAATTAAAACCTATAGGGTACTTCCCGTGAACTCAGAATCTTAAAATTTGGTACGAGGCACGTACGAGGCGATGTCTTATAGCACAGATAAAGGAAAAATTACGAAATGTATAAATTTTTGGATACATTATATAATAAAAATATTTTATACATTTTGGTGAAATTTTGATCGTTCTGGACTCTTAAAGGGGTGATTCAGCCCGTCGATATGAACAACTTTTCATATGGGACCAATGCTGAATTCAAATCACGCTGTATATCGTAATGGGAAAAAAATATGTCGACCCCCTCATACAAAATTAGCAATCACATGTCGAATATCGAAATGACTTTTTATAAAAAAATAATTTTATTCCCGTACTCCGTGGTTGGTCTTCTGGGGAAAGTTGTTCAATATGATTGATGAGTCGATCATTTAAGTATCACTCTATTTAGTTACACGTTGTATGGTTAAAGATGCACAGATAGATTACGTGAATCATTTATACTTTTTTATAGGTTCTGGGTTGAAAAAAGCTAGCTAGCTATCTGCATCGGAAGCGCGCTCTGCCGCCTTTACCTATTTCACAAGGGCGTCTCTGCAGCCCTTACTGAGCTGACCTCAGGGCAAAAATAAACTATTTAAGTTGTGAAATAAAGGTCTATCACACAGATTGAGCTAGCCCCAAAGTAAGTTCAAGACTTGTGTTATGGGATACTAACTCAACGATACTATATTTCATAACAAATACATATATAGATAAACATCCAAGACCCAGGCCAATCTGAAAAAGATCATTTTCCATCTTGACCTGGCCGGGGATCGAACCCGGTCACTCCGTGTCGCAGGCAGGCGTGTTGACCGCTGCGCCACGGAGCTAGTCAGTGTGGTATCCGGCAGAGTAGATAGGACCACTCCAAGTCTTCTTGTGGATGTCGTAGAAGGCGACTTAGGAAATACAAGCTAAACAAAGCTTATAAACCTCTATGAGACCTCTCTAACCCATCTGGCCAGCGTGGAGAGAGCAGGCCAAGTCCTCTGACTGCTCTGGCCAAGTATGACTCTATTAGTACAGAGACGGCCGTGCTCCTGTAGTGGAGACTAAAAAGACCTGATGATGGTATTAATATCGATGTACGGAGTTGTTTCGCCTCTAGTAAGGTAGCTAGGGCTGCTACACAACTCGATGATACGAACCTGGCAGAGTTTAGACAAGGCTCGCTTTGTGCTAGGGCTGTCCCCCGCGGGACGATATTAAACATTCCTTAGTCACTATCAACGTTTTGCAAAAAAGTGAAAAGTTACTTTTTAATTTGTTTGCTTGTAACTGGCGGCGGAAGCACGCTAAGTTATTTGAATCAAAGTGAATCTTGTACTACTGAGATTTATTTTGCCGTTGCTAGGGCATATACTACTTTTCTTATTATGACGGCTTCGAAATTTCATCAATCATCATCAATCAGCCTATTGCAGTCCACTGCTGGACGTAGGCCTCCCCAAGGGCACGCAACACTGCACGATCTCCCGCTTTCCTCATCCAGCCACTACCAGCGACCCTTCTTAGGTCCTTCGAAATTTACTTACTATTAATTAATTACCAACATGCTAAATGTGGCCATAGTCTAATGGACCTAGGCTCTATCTACCCCGTAAGGGAGAAATACGTGATACTATGTATGTATGTACGGCTTCCGTGGTGCAGTAGTTCATACGTCAGCTTGTTACTTGATCAGCACCGAATTTGATTCCCGGCGTGGGCAAAAGCTTGTACTTTATTTTGATAGGTATTTGTCCGCGGTTTAATAGGTCTGTAGTTTAACTCTTACTAACTTGATATGTTTTATGAATGTTTGTTTTCGATAAAATGCTTCTTAACGGCGAAGGTATGGTATTGCAGCACTTAGTTGCCTGGTAGCGGAAAAGCCTCATGCCTATGCACATACATAGCCAAATGGCCGAGCAGGCCTTCTGGAAGTGCCAGGCACATATCTATTATGGAAAGTGCGAAACTTTAAATTGTCATATAAATATTCTGGTTTCCTGTATTTCATCAGATCAAACATATACGTAGCGAGGTGTTACTTCTGCCTCCATATTTAGACATTTCGCATCATTTTTATATTTTGTCCGGTTTTATAATCTGTATAAATGAGAAACCGTCCCTGATTGCTCGGGGCATAAGCCAAATCATTCTCATATATGATCGCTGTATATTTTATCGTTCTCCGTAGCGCGACGTTGACACCCCTACCGTAGGGCGGTCGGCTGCTGTTTTTTCATTTACGAATATTTTCCTTGGCGCGCGATATTTTTTCAGAGTGTTTTCCCAGTTGTAAGATAAACTACACTCCATCAAATGTGTATTTTTTTACATTCGCGTTTCAGTGTTGTTTTAAATTTTTAGGTGCCTAGCTCGATAGCAATTTAGGTTATACATTTGTAGACCTTCGATCTGGAAACTTATTTTTATATGTGTATGTGATGAATTACTGTTGCTATCACATTAGTCCTATAGGTTATGGTTAGTGTAGAGTACGCACATAAAAAAAAAATTAACAATAGCTCATGAGTGATTATGGCCAAATGGCGTCTGAGAGATGCGGATTCGAATCAT
This sequence comes from Elegia similella, assembly GCA_947532085.1. Classification (NCBI taxonomy): domain Eukaryota; kingdom Metazoa; phylum Arthropoda; class Insecta; order Lepidoptera; family Pyralidae; genus Elegia; species Elegia similella. The sequence continues at coordinate 5,270,773 of OX383939.1, forward strand.
ACTTAGCCCGACTTGTACTATATATTCGTGCCGTTTGGTGTAGAGACTTTTGAACCATTGGGTCCTGGTGCAAGCGCTCTATAAAGAGATTGCTCCTCGCCTGATTTCCGCCGCACGTGACAAGAGGGCTGGCTGCTTTTTCGTACAAAAGATAAACATCGCTATTCAGCGTGGGAATGCAGCCAGCATTCTTGCCAACATATTCGACATACGGGCAAGAAGTTTTAGATTTTTAAGTTCGGTTTATTTATGGTAGGTTAGCTTATTAGTTTTATTTTTAGTTTGTATGGTTTACTTATGATTAAAGATCCAACTTGACGAGGATCTCTTATAAGAGAAAGAGTATCGTATCAAAATATGGCGAGCTCCGTGGCGCAGTGGTTAACACGCCAGCCTGCGACACGAGGGCCCCGGGTTTAATCTCCGATCAGGTCAAGATGGAAAATGATTTATTTCAGATTGGCCTGGGTCTTTAATGTTTATTTATATATGTATCTGTTATAAAATATAGTATCGTTGAGTTAGTATCCCATAAACAAGCCTCGAACTTACTTTGGGGCTAGCTCAATCTGTGTGGTTTGTCCGTATATATTCATTATTATTCAAAATTCATTTCTGAGATCAGAAATGGTGCAAATTTTCCTTCCAGCATGTGGCATGAGGTTCTTCCGTTGCTTGCAACGATTAAAAATCGATATCCATCGCACACACTTAATCACAAGCATTGACGAACGCAAATATTTTCCAAACATCTACTCAAACAATTTATGAAACGTACTCACCTCCAACAGACGGGAGGCAGGGCTAAAAAGGGGGGCGCCCGCCCCTTGCGCATACGCGTTTGTTATTCTACGCTTACCGTGCCTAATATTTTTGGAGGGCCTAAAAAAACATTGGGAGATTCTGTTTTCATATAGCGACGACTCGCCTCATTTGACGATGTGTTATCTTTGTTGGATCCCGGGCTAGACGTTTTTGTAACGAAAAACCTGCTCATTTTTATGAGTACCTAGATTCTAGTATTGTTTTAGGCTACAACAATATGTTTTGTATTTTAACACTTATTGTGGGAGCGCTATTGTATTTTTATCGAACAGGTAGCAGCTATCAAGTTAATGGGAAGTAGTTACCGAAGTATTAACTGCCTCCGTGGTCCAGCGGTCAAGGCGTTTGCCTGTAGACCCGGGGGTCGTGGGTTCGATTCCCACGGGAAGCATACTTTGTTTAGTTGCTTCCAGTTTGGCTAGGACATTGCTGGCTTGAATCACCTGGTTGTCTGAAAATAAAGATGATTCCGTGCTTCGGAAGGCACGTTAAGCCGTTGATTCCGGCTGCCTTAAAGGAACCACGTCAGACGCCGAGAGGCGGTTCCGAAGAACTCTGACACCAGGGTGTGCATGGTCGATTGACCGTGACGTCTACTCGAAATGATGATGACCGAAGTATTTGGAGGAGGCCTTGAATATCAGGGAATCCTAGTTGTAATAATACATTAGGCAAAGTTCATTAATAAAAAAAAAATGGTTGCAAAGTCGGTTTACGGACGACAATTTTTCGCGATAACAGTGGAATCTATCTATCCTAGATGCGGCACAAGCCGAACGCTTCCGATAGATGCGCCACAAGCCGAATGCTAAGGCCGATGGTGCCTCTCCATCGCTTATTTCACACGCGGAACTTGACACTTTTTCGTGAATGCAGCCGGCGTTCATCGATTTATAATACGTTATCATGTTAAAAAAGTCAGCTCATCTGGACAAAATTTGAACCATACATACATACATATTATTTATTTATTTTATTACACACAAAACAGATAACAACACATACAAGAATATACAAAAAAAATACACAATATTGTTAATCTAGTTGCCATCCAAAACATGTGTAGCTAAAAGAAAATCGCGAAGTATCGGACGACGTATAGGCATAGGTAGACACAAGTAAAACAAAATAAAATAAATATAAATCAACTAGCTGTTACCCGCGGCTTTGCCCGCGTTCATGTTGATCCCTCGGGAACAGTATTTCCCCAGAATTTCCCCAAATGAAAAGTAACCTATGTCCTTCCCCGGGCCTCAAACTACCTCCATACCAAATATTTGTTCAATGTTTTTTTTATAAGTGTTTAATCAACTAATATGTAGGAAGCCATTTTTCATTAGTTGATTTTCAAATTCAGTGTAAAATGAGTTGAATCAAATACCTCACTTTTAAAAGTCGGGTAGTTGTGTAAGTGACGTATGCCTTAATACGTATAAGGGGAAATGGGATATGGTGGAGAATTTCGGCGCCGAGATTGAATTGTGCGGTAGGTCAGATGGTCTGCCGTAGATGGTCGATGATATATGCTCTGGCATAGACCTAGGTCGCCGGTTCAAGTCCCAACCGCATGAAATTTTTTCACCATATTTTATTTCTTAATTTATTAAAAGTATATCTGTTCAATGGACAGAAAGACAGAGTTCACCTATACAGATCTTTTTTAATTGTAATCGTGACCTTATTACCCTTTTTTAGGGTTCCGAACAAGGAACCCTTATAGTTTCGCCATGTCTGTCCGTCTGTCCGTCCGCGGTTTTACTCAGAGACAATAAGTACTATAGAGCTGTAATTTGGTATGGATATGTATATTAATCATGCCGAAAAAACAGTAAAATAAAATCTTGAAAAAAAAAATTTTTATGATCCTCCCATACAAGTAAAAAGGGAGTCAATTTTTTTTCGCGGCTACCCTAACTTTTGGGGTGTTGTAAAATAGGTCTTTCAAAAATATTGTGAGCTTGTGTACATCATTTTTAGATTTACTTATCCGTTTCGGAAATATTTGGTTTTATAGTCCAAATTTTTTGTTAGAGTCCAGTAGAAAGAGGGGGGGGGGGCCCTCTTTCTACTAAATGGTTGTATAGGAACACGTGAAAAATTTACGGTAGTAGTATATATAACGAAGTTTAAAGGAAAACTGTCAGAGCTAAGTAGAGTTTATAAATTAAAGAGTTATAATCGACCAACTTATAAATGTACTCGGTAAAGTAAATATGAAATCATAGCAGTTTTAATAATAATAATAATACCTAAAATAAATAAATATAATAGCAATGTGTTTACGTTCGACAGCGAGCGGCGCTTGACGGAACGATAGGAGGCCGCTTGGTACCTATTGCGCTTGGGAATCAAAGTAGGTAATATACCTACGAAATCTTGTTTCGGCTGTGCGTTGATATATAAGTCAGGTTTGTCTTTTGCTCGCGGCTGTGCCCGCGTTAGTGTGGATCCCTCGGGAACAATAGAATTTCCCGGAATGAAAGGTACCCTATGTCCTTCCCCGGGCCTCAAACTACCTCCATACCAAATTTCATCTAAATTGGTTCAATGGTTGAAGCGTGAAAAGAAGACAGACAGACAGAGTTACTTTCGCATTTATAATATTAGTATGGATTTGGTTCATGACTTTCAGTGAAACACCTTAATATTGAATTTCAATCGAATAACTTCATAAACGGAAAGTTTCATACTATATTTGCATCCCCGTTTTAACCTGTTAAGGGATGATTTTTGAAAAAAATATTTTACTTGTGTTTCATGCCTTTCAGTAAAGAACCTTCATGCTGAATTTCATTCGAATAACTTCAAAAACGGCAAAGTTTCATACTAACTTTGCACCCCCGTTTTACCCCCTTAGGGGGTGAATCTCCAAAAATCCTTTCTTAGTGCTCCCCTACGTTATATCCTTTTATAACGTAGGGGAGCACTAAGAAAGGATTTTTGGAGATTCCCCTGTGCAAAATTTTAAGTTTCTTACCCTTATAGTTTAGGCCCTGCGTTGATATGTCAGTCAGTCAGCTTCTCCTTTTATATATATAGTTTTTCAAATACAAACAGTTATCTAGGTGTTAAACATAAGTTAGTATTATTTATACAGAATATCCCTGATTATCACGTCTTTATCCCGTACCGAGCAGACAGAGCCTTAGGTCATAAGACCGAAAGGTCACATTTAGCGTGTTGGTGGTAAAGGTGGAAAACGGAATCAAAATAGTGGTTGCTAGCCGCATCGCCTATTGTCATGATTCTTTAGATTTTCGCCCATTCCCTTGACCGGCTTCTACGGTCTGCGCGGGAAGAGAAGCAGCTGGCACATACTACGTTTTTTCTTTTCTCCCAGACCAGCATGATAGAAATTTTGAACCATTAAAAAATAAGGTACAGTAAGCTTGTACAGTGCATTTCATTTATACAGATTCTGATATTACAATTAATCTATCTATTTATTTATTAAACATAGGTATTCATTTCAAGCCGATGTTAAGCTGTATAATAAGTTCATGTGTATAAAAGGTTTGTTTTGCCGTTATCTAAATAAATAAATATAAGGACAAATCATTCGGATTGACCTAGGTTAGGAAGTTTGAGACTTGTATTATTGAGTACTAACCCAACGAAAATATATTTTATAACAAATTCATATATAGATAAACATCCAAGACCCAGGCTTATCTGAAAAAATCATTTTCCATCTTGCCCTGACCGGGGATCGAACACGGGACTTCCAGACTGACATGATGACCACTAAGCCACGGAACTCTTTTTTTTTTTGAAGGACTATGTAGCTAGCTCCAAGTGAGCTTTCGCTACTTCACCGGGCGTTTGAGGCGAGGGTAGACTGCCCTTAACCTTTATAGACAACATCACCAAAGGGCCCCCAGGAGGGACGGACCTCGGCTTTGGGCGTTGCCTGTGTGCGCAGGGCTTGGAGAGACAGCAAACTCTCATATTGCCTGATGGGCCGCGTATACGTGCATAAAAGCCTGAAGGGCCAATCTGAGAATCAATGGCAAAATCTTTTGGAGAGCAGCAACTCTCATCTTTTGCCATAAGGCCCACAGAACTCATCAAACATACACAATACAGCATACAAATATAATAACAGCAACTCTAATCTTTTGCCATAAGGGCCCACAGAACTCATCAAACATACACAATACAGCATAGAAATATAATAGCAGCATCTCTAATTTTTTGCCATAAGGGCCCACAGAACTCATCAAACATACCATACACAATACAGCATACAAATATAACAGCAGCAACTCTAATCTTTTGCCATAAGGGCCCACAGAACTCATCAAACATACACAATACAGCATACAAATATAATAGCAGCAACTCTATTTTTTTGCCATAAGGGCCCACAGAACTTATCAAACATACCATACACAATACAGCATACAAATATAATAGCAGCAACTCTAATCTTTTGCCATAAGGGCCCACAGAACTCATCAAACATACACAATACAGCATACAAATATAATAGATTCAATAAAATTCTATAGTCTACCGTTACAATTTTGCAAAGTCTGTATAAATAAAATGCTCTGTACAATGTTTTTTGTACAATGTCACTGTACTACTTATTCTTATAAAGACTTCTTATACTAACTTATTCTAAATAAAGACGGTATTTCTTATAAGAAAAAGCTCAAGAATAATTACTGGCAAAATCTCGATTGAATTTTACGGATATTATCGACACTAAATTTCAAGTCAAATCGATTAAAGGCTTAAATGAGCGGAAAAGCTAGACTTTCCTAGTTCGGAAGGCAATCGATTTGGCATCGCGTCATCCACGCGCAATGCGCGTGCGATGTCACGCACGTCTCACCCGAACTCGATGACCACTCGATTCGATATCGACTTGATTTTTTTATCGATTCACCGAGGCGCCCGTTTTTTGGCGTTGGCTCGGGGCAATCTCCAACTTTTTTTAACATCCATTGTTGGCTACGGTGGACACAACTTGTTTTTGAATTTCGAACCGTTTATTCCGAATTCCGTTGGTTTGAATTAAAATTCGACCGTTAGCCGATTTTTGCGCGGAAAATGAACTTTATTTTTATTTAATAAAAAATCTATTCGTCGAAAGTTTTTAGTGTCCTAACTACACTAACATCTGTAATAGCTACTTCGTTAATTGGATCGAAAAGTCACGTGCAACAACCATTTTGTTAAGAACGAGAATTTTCTGAAAAAAAAAATACTTTCTTTATCTTTTCGATTAGATCCATCAGCGTTTTTATGACACTCAATGACTTCTTATTACGTCTTATTAGTGAACAATTCCAACCAATTACGGCCAACAGGAGTTAAGACTCGTCTTTGGGAAATTATCGATTTGACGAAGAAATGAGCGTCGAAATCACTGCTACTTGAAAATTGCTTGGAGCACGCAATGCCGCGGGCAGTACACTTGAAGCGCGTGACGTCATTTTTCTCATGTTATCTCGGCGCGGTGTTAGATCGAAGATCAACTTCATGAATTTGGGATTTTGTCTAAAATCTCATGTCTCGTACCTTCTTTCGAATTTACTTAGAAAGATTTCGTGTCTCAAGGAAACCCGCTGTGAGTTGCCTTTAAAATGTATTTATCATTAAAATATTATGTTTTTCAAGTTGGAAATATTACTGTAGATAATAATTAGAAGTTTTTGTAAAAAATCCAGTGGTAGGCATAAAATCGGTTTAAACGGGTCATATGGTCCAAAAATAACAATTGTAGTGACCATCCAATGAGGGCAAAAACAACGACAAACAATGTTTGTCGTTGTTTACCATTCCGTTGTTTTATTTGATTAGCGTTAATGTTTTTATTTTTTGACTACGCTGTGCTTTTGGATACCATTATTACCATCATCATCATCACCAGGTCTTTTTAGTCTCCACTGAAGAAGCATGACCCTCTCTGTACTACCGGAGCCATACTTGGCCAGAGCACACAGAGAATTTGACCTATTTATTTATTACCAAGACAAATCCTTATCCTTATCCTTACTAATATTATAAATGCGAAAGTGAGTTTGTTTGTTTGTTTGTTACACTTTCACGCCGTAGCTACTGAACCGATCATCATGAAATTTTGCATACAAGTTCTCTGGAGTACGGAGAAGGACATAGGCTACCTTTTATCCCGGGAAAAAGTATTATTCCCGAGGGATCGACATTGACGCGGGCGAAAGCTAGTTAATTAATATGTGCTACAATATCTGTGTCTACACAATGAACTTTGAACAATACACGACATAAGGTTCTTCACCCACTCACAATGATGATGAAAAGTATATTTAACTCCTTCGCTGACACTGAACCAGACACAAAAGAAATAGCAATAGAATTACGTCTACAGGCGGGCATTGTCAGCGAAAGTGTTAAATTATGAGGGTTCTATTGAAGAACATTACATTCATTGTACGGAACCCTCTCCACGCGAGTTCGACTCGCACGTGGCCGGTTATTTTTTTTATCAGTCCCAGACACTGTATATTATCAACCTCCGTGGTCCAGTGGTTAAGGCGTTTGCCTGTTGACCCGGGGGTCGTGGGTTCGATTCCCACCGGAAGCATACTTTGTTTAGTTGTTTCCAGTTTGGTTAGGACATTGCAGGCTTGAATCACCTGATTGTCTGATAATAAAGATGATTCCGTGGTTCGGAAGGCACGTTAAGCCGGTGGTCCCGGCTGCCATCTGGTAGTCGTTAAAGGAACCACGTCAGAGGCCGAGAGGCGGTTCCGAAGAACTCTGACACCAGGGTGTGCATGGTCGATTGACCGTGACACCTACTCGAAATGATGATGATGACTGTATATTATCAAAACTTGTAAGTTCGATTTGATCGACTCAATCTGTCCATCTAATCGGGGGGTAAGATTTGATAAGGGCCGAAATTTTGCACGCATGTCAATTAGACGACAAGCAAGCTATTCCAAAGATGGACAACTCTATTACTACTGAATATTTTAACTACAAAATCTTGCAGCACTTACCCCCCAAAGTACTCAAAAATTCGTCTTGTGCTGTCTTTTTTTGCTTGGTTGCTTTTCGTGTGTACTTAGACATCACTAGTGTCAGATTTTCCAAGCTGCCTTAAGGCAACGATTGCCTTCTAATGATGACAGATTGACGACTAACGTGCCTTCCGAATTTTTTGTTCCACTTGTGGGCAGCCATCCCAGTGGGGACCACACCCAGGATCGCTTTACATGAGTAAGCGATAACAATGCGTACGGCACCTGAGCTATGTTGGTAAACTAGACAGAGACAGAATGTGATTTTAAAATATTTCAAATATTTCAAGGATTTAATTTAAATTTGATTAAACTGGCAAAGTGCGAGTCAGAATTACAAACACACACTAAGGGTTCCGACCCACCGTACGTACAATAATCACACATACGCAATGAAAACTCTGACATGCGACTTCTCTTGTGAGATTAAACATACTCTTTTTGCATTTAAAATATTATTCTTAATTGTCTGTGATTTTCTTTTTTTTTTAGTTTTTCAAAAAACTTAAAATACATAAGATTCGGCTGTATAGGCTAGATCCCTTTGCCTTCTCTATATAAAGGGAAAATACGTTTAAAAAGTTAAAATCTTAATTACTGTGATTTGGCGTCTCAGTAAGAAATTATGATCTATTTATTAAGTGTTTTCTTTTTAAATTATCAACAGATTTGACATACTCTAGAAATAAGCAACCTGTTTGTTGTATGGGATAGACTCCTTTAATCTTTTATTTTATTATTTGTTGTTGCAGCGACAATATTGATAGATTTTATGCTGTAATAAATTCAAATGTCTATTTCGATTAAATCGTCGATTGATCAAAAGATACAGCCCTGTGACAGATGGACGGACATCGGAAGCTTAGTAATAGGGTCCCGTTTCCACCCTTTAGCTACAGAAACCTTAAAGTGCTGAGACAGATTGGCACAACATAATGTCTTGGAATGTGGCTAAAAGCATCTAATGGCCGGAGAGGCTATAATCGAAGATTTCACAGCACCGTTACTGAGTGCAATAATTGGGGAATAATTGTGTTTGTTACGACGGAGCTTTATGAGCTTATTATCCAACGGCGTCAGAAAAGGGTTATGTTTTTCGATGATATGCTACTCTAACTCTGTTCCTGTATTTCGGAGCTCAGCAGCGACACATAATTATGCATATAAACGGGACTTAGAACGAACCTTTTTATTATTTGTCTCGTTGCGAACACGATGGATGTAACTCCATTAAAACGTCAATGGAATAAATAATAAAAACGTTCGTGCTAGGTTCCGTTTATAAACATACTTATGTTTAAATCGCGAAAGCTGACTTTGAACCTTTGAAATATAATGAAAACCTGGAATCAGAATCCCTAATGAAGTATAGGATGGGAAGCATAAAGGTGAAAGTCAGAAAAAAAATATTTAGACGTCCCATACAAAGTCGCCGATAAGTTGGGCGAATTTCAACGAAAGGTCGTTTTTTACCTTTTTTGTTGCAATTCTGTATTCCGTTAGGGATTCTGATTCCATGGTTTCAGTAGGTACCTATAGTTCAAAGGTTCAAAATCTCGCGTGCGATTTCGGCGTATTCTTCTCACCAGTGGTCGTTCCGAAACGCTAGTAGTATTTCGATTTTGCATATATTTAAAAAACATAAGAAATAAAAATATGAAGTTCAAAAAGAGATCATGTATCCAATGTTGAGTAAAAATCTTTGACTTTGACTTTAGAATACTGTAAAAAATAATTGTTCAATAACTTTGCAACACTGCGTATTTCAATTTATTATTCGCTACACTGCTACATGCATTAAAATGTATGCACTATTACGTCATATTTTCAATTGACTTCTTTTCGTCGGCCATTTTTTATTTGTTTTTTATTCAATTTAGCCTTTTGTGCGAGAGGTCATTCAACTTTGGGAATCATTTCATTATACCGTTTTGTATTATATATGATTTATTTTTACTGAAGTGGGTATAATGACTGTTTAACAGCCGAACGTAGAATAAATTATTTTTCAACATAGCGTGTCATAAAATCACTACACAAACACACCGATACCAGCCGGCCTATTTGCTAACTCAGTACATAATCATCATCATCATCATTTCGAGTAGGTATCACGGTCAATCGGCCATGCACACCCTGGAGTCAGAGTTCTTCGGAACCGCCTCTCGGCCTCTGACGTGGTTCCTTTAACGACTACCAGATGGCAGCCGGGACCACCGGCTTAACGTGCCTTCCGAAGCACGGAATCATCTTTATTATCAGACAATCGGGTGATTCGAGCCAGCAATGTCCTAACCAAACTGGAAACAACTAAACAAAGTATGCTTCCGGTGGGAATCGAACCCACGACCCCCGGGTCAACAGGCAAACGCCTTGAACACTGGACCACGGAGGCTGCTAACTCAGTGACCAACGTTTTAACGATAGTCACTTCAAAATACATTGCGGGTGTCCTGTGATTGACTATTTTTTATAAAAGATATATAAAACGTAATGTACTTTGAAATGACTATCAGAACGTTGTACACTGAGTTAGCAAATAAGCTCTCTTAAACCGCAACAAAAAGGAGAGAGCGAGGAACGTCTGTAGGATATTTTTAAAGTACCAATCCTCGACGACATCACACGGCTGATTCTCTATTATTATCTTCTTTTTTACTAAGTAAGCAGGCATTTGTCTCCCATCTCACCTGAAGGTAAGTTATGACGAAGACGAGAATATTACATGCCTATTCAAGAGATACCCATTTATTCTACTTGTGAATTATTTATTACTAGCTTTTGCCCGCGGCTTCACTCGCGTAACAGATCGGTTTAAAATTGACAAAGTTTCATACAAACTTTCATCCCCTATTTTATCCCCTTGGGGGTAGAATTGCTCAAAATCCTTTCATAGCATATGCATACATCATAACATCTACCTGCATGCCAAATTTTAGCCCGATCCGTCCAGTGGTTTAGGCTGTACGTTGATAGATCACTATGTCAGTCAGTCACCTTTGAGTTATATATATTTAGATTTACTTTCCCGTACAATCGCAGTATGTATGCAGCCTATTTTTCTATTTCTTTTGTTATAAGTTTCTCCTACTATAATGGCTATTAAATAAGTACCTAGATATATGTAATTGTCTGCAAGTCTTGACACTTAAGTATTTTTGAGAAGGGCCTAGGTACTTGTAGCACAGGTCCCACAGGGACCTATTTCAGGAACTAGCTTCTTCACGAAGGCTGGAGTGTCGAATTTTGCTAACTTAGCGATAAGAACCTAGCTTGATTAATTATATACTCCAATTGTGAGGAGTGAATGTGAGGAGTATAATAAAGATTTATTTTATTTATTTATTTTGAATGGCCCGAGACTGTATTGTACTTATCTGTGGCGCTAATTCGAATAGCCGGCCGAGCTACGCAATCGAGATGTTAAGAATCGATTAAATATTCGGAATGCTAAAGTAGCGAGAACTCGATGCGTTGATCACGAACTTGTGACGTCTAATATGAAATGCTTTTAGGTATTTACCGGTAGCTTTGACGCAAGGCGTGTGTTCCAGTAGTAGGCTACACTAGTAGTTCGCCGCGAATAGTCAGCTACCTACGAACCTATCACATAAACTACTAAACAGATGTTGATAAACTTAAACTTTACTAATAATTCGTTTAATTTTTTTATTTGTGTTTTGTTCATTTTAGCCTTTTGTGCGAGAGGTCATTGAACTTTGGTAATCATTTCATTATATGCACCGTTTTGTATTACCTATTTTTTTTTCTTAAGACATTTGTGTCCCACTGCTGAGCAAAGGCCTCCCCTCGTTATTTCCATAAATTTCTTTTCCTTGATAAACTCTTCCAATCCTTCTCAACATGTTGATGTCATCTATATATGATTTATTTTTACTGAAGTGGTTATGATGACTTTTTAACATCGAAACGCTTTTAAATTTCATCTGTGCTTGAGATTTATCTGGAACATAGCAAACATACACATACAGGGTTATTAATAAAACACTAATAACCTCACAAAACTAGATAGATAACATCATAAACAACAACATTTGTTCTACGATATTTGATATTTTTGGAGTTTACTTTCATACAAAATTAAATATTAATTTAATTTTCCGGTTAAAGTTAATAACTCTAGCTCATCGCAAATAAATATTTCGCAGTTGATGTCAATACATTGGTGTTATTTCAAACTTATACTTTTTAACTATCTTAATGTTATGATTTAATTTTTCAATCATAGTTTTTAAATAGCAAAAGAAGATCATGACGAAAATAAAGATTCCTAGATTTTGCCTTGCCTATCAAGCATTCTGGCTAGGATTTCCAAGTTTGTTTTAGGCTGAGCTGATATGTGTTGAAAGAAAAATAAGGAAGAAAGAAAAATTGTTTATTAGCGTCATGTATCATGTATGTACCATTTTTTATGTTAAAATAAAATAAAAAATGGTACATTAATTATTCTAAATATCACGCTAATCCGACGTCCACTCACCATGAGTTTAGGCATTTTCCAAATTTTTTTTATGGTGGTTTGCAATATGTATGTACAATCAATGCTTAAGAATAAGAAAATGGAGTTAATTATACCTATTTAGTAAACGTTAATATAGTATTTATACAACATAGCACAAGTAAAGTTTTGCATATTCAAAAGATAATCCTTATATTTAAATTAAAAAGATTTGACGGTGCGTTTTGCACTTTAGACCATTTAAGAGTGTTAATCCAGTGGGTTTGTGGTTTTGTTTTTTACCGCCATTTTGTATACGCCATGCAAACTAATCAAATGATTAGTTCGCATGGTGTATAGAATATGGCGGTAAAAAAAAGAGAATCTTTCGGCTTAAGCAAAAAGAGAAAGATTCTCTCTGAGAGAGACGTGTTTATAGCTATCACTGGATGACAAGCTCGCACTAGTCACGCTCTCAGTCGGAAGCTATGCTGTACATCTGATGTTAAGTGCCTTCAATCATGCGGTAGCGGGTCGGAGTTCACTAACGCTTTACTGAGTAATTAATATGGCTTTGAAGGCCTTTTTGGAGAAATTATCGGTTGGCCGAACAAACAATAATACTACAAGCTAAACCTACTACTGCTTTTTATTTTGGCGGTAAAGGGTTAAGTTTGTGTGCAATTTTTGTTAACTACTACATCTTTGTGACGTTATTTTGCTGGTTTGATTACACGTGAACTGTTAAATTCCATCAAAGCTTTGGATAAACTTTAGGCAGAAAGAAGTTCAAAAAGAAATACATCTATTTGTAGTTTTGAGGCGAAACTTGGCAGCATTTGAAAAATCGATCAACTAGTACATCATTATCATCAGGTCTTTTTAGTCTCCACCACAGGAGCACGACCCTCTCTGTACTACTAGAGCCAAGTATGGCTCCGTAGTACAGTGAGGGTCATTCTCTAAAATTTGGAGCATGGCACAACACTAATCTCAGCCAAGTGGTTGATATCATCCGTTCATCATCATCAGGTCTTTTTACTCTCCACTACAGGAGCACGAACCTCTCTGTACTACTAGATATCAACCATTTGGCTGAGATTAGTGTTGTGCCGTGCTCCAAATTTTAGAGAACAGTGAGAACGGATCGGACAATTTTCCCGAGAATTTCTTCTTCTTTCTCCCAAGTGCGGGAATTATTGATATTGTGTAATTCTCTAGAATTATTGGAAATTTCCTGCAAAAATCCGTGAAAGTAATTCATGAGTATAGATAATTTCTCTCCGGCACATCACTAGCTGAGATTACGTAAAGCAAATAAATAATTAAATTTCAAGATCAATTTTGTTTTAAACTCTTTCCTCTGGACTATGACCGCATGTGCCACATAAAAATATGAATATTAATGCTTTGCTCCTCTCAGTCTGGGGCAAATCTTAATATGTTCAGAGGCGTGTAACTGTGGTTGGTTACGTCTGTTTGGCTCTGAACGACATAATCGCGGCTAAACGGGAGCAGACTAGACGCAAAAAAATTGGGGTAATTACCTAACTTTTGTAGTATATTATATTGTAAACGTAAACTACATATGTAATCTATTGTAGGGATCATACAGAAAAAATGTACTCTACGAAGGAATCGATTTTAAAAGAAAATTAACGTACCTACTGTGTTTTGGGGTCGTACATAGTAAGTACTAATATTATAAATGCAAAAGTGAGTTTGTTTTTTTACGCTTTCAGTCCGTAACTAATGAACCGATCTTCATGAAATTTCTCTGGAGTACGAAATTACTCATACAAGTTCTCTGGAGTACGGAGAAGGACATAGGCTACCTTTTATCCTGGGAAAAAGTATTATTTTCGATGGATCGACATTGACGCGGGCGGAGCCACGGACCAAAGCGTAGAACCGATAGCCGATGGGGCAGCCGCAGAAGGCTTCTCGAATGGCGACCACGTATCGAACACCTGTCGGATGACCTGGCTAAGGTCGCAGGGAGACGCTGGATGCAGGCCGCTTCCAACCGATCGTATTGGAAATTCATGGGCGTGGCCTATGTCCAGCAGTGGTCTTTTTGCGGTTGACATGATGATGAGATAAGTACTTAATCAGCGTAGCGCTGAACTCCACACTGGGAGTCCCTGTGTCGTGGAGCGCAGCATCTTTGTTTCATGTGACTTTGTCCGCATAAATTATAGTGTAAGTGACTGACTGTAGCTTTCTAAAAGTAAAATATTGTATAAAATCGGTACAATAGTTTTTTATACTCTCCACTGCAGGAGCTCGACCCTCTCTGTACTACTAGCCATAATTGGCCAGAGCAGCCAGAGGACTTGGCCTACACTCTCCACTCTGGCCAAACGGGTTGGAGAAGTCTCAGAGATGTTTATAAGCTTTGTTTAGCTTGTATTTCCTAAGTCACCTTCTACGACATCCACGGGAAGACTTGGAGTGGTCCTATTCTACTCAGATGGATACCAAACGGCACTTTTTTAGGGTTCCGTACCCAAAGGGTAAAAACGAGATATATATATATATATATAATTTTAGACGTGGTAGAGCCACGCCACCAGCAAAATGAATTGCTAGTAACATGGATAGGCCGGCTCGTCCGGGGAAGTACCATACTTTCACAGAAAATCGACGTCTGAGTAGAAGCTTTACCGCTTCTATGCTTCGTTTGGTGAGTGAGAGAGCCGGAGGCCCATCCTTTCCTCTCCCGTCCCCATTTCCTTCCCCCAACTCCTTGAAAGGCCGACAACGCACCTGTCACACCCTGGTGTTGCAGTTGTTCATGGGCAGCGGTGGTCGCTTACCATCAGGTGACCCGCTTGCTCATTTGCCGTTGTATATTAGAAAAAAAAAATATACATAACCTTTAGATAGTAAATCTAAGTCGGGCCTGGCCGTTCTTAATTTTAAATGACCGCCAAAGTGAAACACTGTTTAACAGCTACTAGAGTTAATGTTAATATAGAATATGTTATATTTATTATAATTGCAGTAATTAAGGTGGGCAACGATGTTAATGTCTTGCGACGCGAGTTAGTGTAACATGACTGGGGAATTCCGACCGCTAGGACGGCATTACGCAACATGTAAAATGAAATTAGAAAAAGTAAAATCAATTAAGGGCCCGTACTACCTCACACTGCTTTGCATGATTGACTGTTATATCAATAATAATTAAATACTCAAGTTGAAATAAAAATGCAGTAAAGTTCAGGACTAACTCTGGTAACTATATGACTCAAAAACACGATTGCGTTAAATTTTCTCGATAGAAAAAAATTGCAAAGTTGCCTCCAAATCACGTCTAATTTACTCGGTATATAGCATTATTCACCAAATACATTAAAATTAACCTTGAAACTTTTGATTATTATTGCATTACAGATAAGGCAGCCATCATATGTTTTTCTTTTTCGAATAACCCTTGAATATTCCTAAAAAACGAAAATATCCAAAGTAGCCAACGCGTTTAGACCATCCGAGTTTGTATCGCCACGCCGCCTGGCATATGGCGGGCTCTTAATATTATTTGCAAAATAGCAGAAAATTGTAAGTCGAATGAAAGGCAGTGCATCCATATGACTACCTACCTCCTTGTCAGCCTTGTGTATCCTACATACTTTCTATTGAAGGCGTCAATTAAAGAAACGAAATCTTTTGACGTGATAACGTCTTGTCTCGTAATCTTGAGTCGATGATGATCTTGCCTCTCTATCGCTTGTTCCGCGCTCTCGATTGGACACGAAACGTGACACTTTTACGTGTGTGCAGCAGGCGTGCATCGCTTAACAGGACGTTTAAATGACAAAAAAATATAAAAGACTTCGATATATGCCACGTGTACATAGACATGCCCAGTCTATCCTACCTACTCCATTTCATATTAATAACGAGTACATTTAGAGTACAGAAATAGTTTTATGTATTCTATTGTTTCACAAAACGTGACTAAAAGTGGTATATATTTATAAACATCCATTTTTAACGTACTTAATTATGTATATGTTACGGTAAATTTGATTAATCGAAAATTATTAATAATTTTATAACATTATTAATAATAACCTCGTGTTTTGGTAAATGTGAATAAAAAACTGAAATTAATTACTTTTGGTAGTTATTATTAATAATTCACTACACACATTGGTAAAAGTTATAAAAAAACCCAAAGTTATTAGTCCAGCAGGTATTTATTAAGAATATGATATGACGACGATACTACTTATTCGTAAGATATGACACATATAACAGTGCTTGTCTCAGATCACACAAACAAGGGTAGGTACTTGTTTTAAAGAAACTGACAACAATAATCACCTCTTAACCTGTACTCTTAATAAACAAAGTTAAAAGAGTGAGAGAACAGCCTCTCGGCAGCGAAAGGGAGTCGCTATTGCTGCCCTATCTTGAGCTACTGGAACAGAGTCCACGTTGACTCGAGACTTGCTCGTGTCAATGTAAAATAACTTTAGTTTTTAATATTTTTATTTGGCTCACTTTACTAACCCTAGTTTATAAGCTTATTTTTGGTACTAACCTATGTTATAGAAATGTATTTCTAAAATAAAACGTTATTAGTATTATTATTTGTATCTACTTTGGTTTCACGGGTGTTACCCCGGTCCTTTGGAGGCTTGCGTGGAGATATATATCCAACATGAAGAGGCCCTTTGGAGAAGTTGATGTAAAGTTGGTCTCCAGCCAGAACTTGTTTCTGGTAATACCAATGTATGATATGTCCTTGAACAGGTCTAGGCTGGAGCAGAAACTATTGCATTATGAAAGACAAATTTATGGGATTGAAATGTAGCTGGACTTGTGCTAGGTTTGCCTGGATTGGACACCTGCTATTATTATAAAATGGCAAAATTATAGAATCGTTTTCACCATCAAGAAGGCCTCTTGTGATGAGGCCTTTTTAATACTTTGATTAAAAAGGCCTTGAGATTACCACCATGGAAACAGGCATGAAAATATGTAAGTGTCTATTTTAGGGTAGAGATCTTGAAAATGATGTAATTTTTGGAATCCAAGATGGCGGACGCGACTTTTCATGAAAAACCTGCAACCTGCAAAGGGGTCGTTTTTTGGGTTTTTACCTTAGTTATGTAATCCAAGATGGCGGGCGCGACTTTTCATGATAAACCAACATGAGTGTCGTTTTCTAGGTTCTTGGGGTGTAGAGGTGCATATCTCGAAAATGACGTCAGTTACCTATATAATCTAAGATGTCGGACGTGACTTTTCATTATAAATCGACGTGTGTCAATTTCTAGATTTTATATCGGTGTAGTTTTGGAAAATTATATCAGTTTTAGTATCCAAGAAGGCAAATCTTCGCGTGGCCTTTCGCACATCCCGCACGCCGCCTCGCCACCCCTGCCCGCACCTCTGTTGCCCGATCGAGAAAAAAATCGCCAGTGTACATTTATTTTTATCGATAGGTATTACATTTATCGGTACTAAGGTTACATTATTAATAATCACCGACAAATGTGATTAATTTCTCACTTTTACCTGTACTTTCGGTAATTATTAATAATGATAGGCAATTATTAATAATTTTTAATTAATCACTCTAACCGTAACATATATATTAATACGTGAAGCAAAAACTTTGTACCCCTTTATACGAAAATTGTGCAGACGGAGGACTATGAAATTTTGCACACTTATAGTTTATAGAGAGAGTGCAGAATCTTATATTTCAAAAATATATGCATAATATATACATTAAATCAATAAAAAAACATTACACACACTACCATTACATACACTGAGCCATCTCCTATTGTCACTGAGCCATCACCTATTGTAGTACACTTTTATTAGTTGTATTTTTTTTATTGTTATTTTTTTGTTTGTGTTTCTACAATAAATAGTTTTCATTTCATTTCATTTCATATTACCATGTAATTGACACACAACTTAATTTAAATTAATTATGGTCGATTTCGACCACTGGGCGACCACTAGCTTAAATAAAAGAGCCAAACGCAGTATCGACACTCTATTTGTTGTTAAATTCTTCTGATCTTTGCAAACATTCAATAATTCAAGAAATAGGTGCTTCAATTGGCATTGGGTTTTTATAAGACCAAAAGGTTATTCAATAATAATTGTATAACAACTTTTCAAAATGTACGTTTTGCTCCATTTTGTAGTTAACAGCGCTCGTGAAACCATAAAAACTGAATATAAATACTTAAATCACAGACCAGTGACATTTACCAAGAATGTTATTCCGTAGTAACCAATTTATAAAAATATAACTTGATCTGCAATTACTTGGCAATAACAAAGTAATTCTCAATGTTCAAATCAAATCTTATACCTTTAAAAGAGCAATTCTTGTATATATATTCTATTTCTATGATCTCGGAAACGGCTCTAACGATTTCGCTGAAATTTATGCTAAATAAAAATTAGGTAAATACGCATCATTATTTCGATTATCCGTGCCAGCAGCATGTGTATTCGTGGTACACGGCACCTTTTTAAGCCACTAGCCAAACTATTCGGTTTTGATGACGGTGCGGCTCTACCCTGATATTTATCATACATACATATAACCACAAACAATTACCCGTGTTATTTCATATGTTTCTTTATAATTTTATTTTCTTAATAAAATCTTATTGTTTTAAATATATACGGACTTGAGATTAAATACGTTTAATCAGACCTTACTACATAAGATTTCATTAAAATTATATTCTAAAATTCTTCGTTTTGTCTCTTTTTTTTTGTTAGAACAAATTATAACAAAAAGTCGAATATCTAATTAGATAATCCTTACTAATATTATAAATGCGAAAGTGAGTTTGTTTGTTTGTTACGCTTTCACGCCGTAACTACTGAACCAATCATCATGAAATTTTGCATACAAGTTCTCTGGAGTGCGGAGAAGGACATAGGCTACCTTTTATCCCGGGAAAAAATACTATTTCCGAGAGATCGACACGATCGGGCGGAGCCGCGGGCGAAAGCTAGTAATCTATAAGTATACCTACATAAGTGAAACTTGTACCTTTTGTAGATGGGCGGGGTGTAAAAAAACCCGCCAAGTTCGAGTCAGACTCGCACACGAAGGGTTCCGTACCATTATCTATAATAAGTTTATAATTATTAAAGACTAGCTGTTTTCCCGCGACTTCGTCCGCGTAAAACATAGCCTATGTTCAGCGCAGATAATGTAGCTTCCCAACTGTGAAAGATTTTTTCAAATCCGTCTAGTAGTTTGGGAGCCTATTCGCGTCAAACAAACAAATCTTTCCTCTTTATAATATTTAGTAAAGAAGTATAGATTTATGATGTAACAAACTTCTGTACTTCATTTTTACAGGTATTTGGCTGCGAATCTGGAGCTACCCAAGAATTTTGTCGTCAGGCAGGCAGTCGGCTGTAGAAACTATGTCAAATTATATTACAACATAAATGCCTTTATAATAGTGGACCCCGGGCTCCGACGCATCACATCTGAGGGTGCAACTCAAATGAGAATGATCATTAGTAGATGCAGCTATCATCATTTCAGCTGTAAAAATCCACCGCTAGAAAAAAGGTTCTCCCAGGGATTTTTTTTTTCATGGGAGGATATTGCCATACTCACCACGATTGGCAGGCGGGTTGGCAAGTATTATCTTTCTTTAGCTTCTTTTGCTTCCGACGCCGCTGTCCATTAGAAGCTTTTTTTACGCTAGGAAAGGATAGGAATACATTGGTTTTGGGAAGGGAATGAAGGTTCTCGTTGGGATGAATGGGGGAAGCAAGTAGCAGCTCGGTAGCTCGGGCACGCGTACCCGCAATACCTGCAACCCGGTCGCGTATTGCCAAACTGTATACTGACCCAGACCAGGGTTGCTCTGAGTTCGATCGTAGTTTGCCTTTGTAGTTGAAGAGCAAACTGTATACCTATTCAGAGAGTGTCTGAATCAAAGTACATTTTGCTTTAAAATACTTGAGCAAAATACATACGATTCCAGACATCCATACTTTCCAACGTCTGGTGTAGTATGTAATGGCATGATAATTTAGAACAAAATGCATGCGAATGCAGACATATTTTATTTCCCTGCCTCGCCTTCTAAAACTTGCGCCGCTTGCGACCTTGAATCCTTTTTTTGGACAGTGGTCGTGACTTTATTAGCAATTACGCACGTGTTTATTAAATAAAGTGTAAAAATAGAGTTACTTTTAAAAAATAAACCGACTTTAAAACTTTTTTTTTATAGATCGGTGTAAAATTAACACTTGGCTAGTTTGCGGTACGAGTATGCTGGTAGAAAAACAGTTGGCATATTTACTGATATTTTTAACATACAATTTTTATTTCACACTTTCCGATTATTAACAAAAAAAAATCGATAGGGAAATAAAGTACAAAAGGCATGGTGTGACGCCATCTCTTGTTATTTGAGTTTTGGTTATAGCATTAAATGAAAATTTTCCATTTTCTGTTCTTGATTTACTTTGTTATCGATCACTTATAATATCGACTTATTTGAGTTATTATTACCTACACTGAAATTAAAAATAGGTACAATTTGTTGTGTCAGTGCATTGAATACTGAAGTGGAAACATTTATAATTTTTTTAACACTCTTTATAGTTGTTACCGTTCAAATTAATTTTAGTCATACTTAAAACGGCTAAACTTAAATTACTTTACATAGGGTATGTTTTTTGGGGAAAGTTGTTCAGTTTCACCGATAGGATACCTAAAAATCGCAAAAGCATAAAAATGTTACGGGAAATTACGAAACACGTTGTATAGTTAGTTAAAGATATTTGCGTGTCACAGTTTGCTTTACATACAAGCGAGCAAAGTGCATACCGTCTCAGACTGCTCTGAGCTCGTATGTACTTTGCTCCAATTTGTTTGTGATTTTAATGAGCACGACGTAGTTCAGTACAGACTATGGGTGTCTGGGTCAGTATACAGTTTGGCAATACGCAACCCGGTCCGGAGAGGAAGTTGAGAATGACATCACTGACCATATGAACATAGATTCAGTGAGCAACGCTTCAATATAATTTGGTTTCACATTTACTCCTACATGTCCACCATCACGCTTATAGTGAACTTATGAGCCTGAGGTTCTGTCTATACCGTTAGAGATAAAAATGTGATAAGCAGATTTGAGTGCCAGCTGATTGTATAACATAACTGTACTTTAAACTTACAAGTGAGACTTTCCGCATAGAGCCATCCTATCACCGTGTCACTGTGGTAGTCGCACTAGAAATCTAAAACTGGTTGTTTTTGCCTTTATTTTTTGCGTATTGCGGTATGTTTATAAGTAATTTGGGGGCAATAACTCGTCTGTCCGTCTGTGCATCAAACCTCAAGGCTGAATGCGTGGTGGTGGGGACTGACTCACTGACTGAGAGCTAGGCTGTATGTTGCGTTGATTATTATTTACATTTCCGCCTTTATGAAGCAAGTTTGTCAACCGTTATCGAAGATGACTAAGCTTTTCGCGCACTAAGCTAAATAACGTGTACTAGATTAAGTAAGATAGACATGAGGGTATTACGTTAGTCACACAGTAGTCGTTTTTCGATTTTGCTAATGCAATAAAATAATAATAAGAAAGAAGAGATGAAAAAGAAAAAGAGATCTAAAAGTAAATTAAATATGACATTTCATTTCAAAATATTTGATTCATTTATGTGACTTGTTTTGTTTGACACGCTGAAGCATTTTTTTGGGATCAATTAGTAATTAGCAATTACTTGTTTTATTTACCTGTGTGTATTATATCGTTTGCTTGCGTTCTTAAGGCTATAATTTTTTACGTAAGACCATTTTTGCCAGTTTTTGATCTCTCATATGTGAGAAAAAATAAGAACAGGCCGAGGCCCTCCCCCTGTTTAATATTTATTACGTATGAAGGAAAAAATGAGAAGAAGTTTTCTTGTTTGATTAATGTATATTTTTTATTCATGTTTTTAACGTATATTTTTTATTCATGTTATTAAAAAAAAATGTTTGTTAGGTTAATGTTTATTTGCACATATAAAGATTGTCGTCAGTCCAGGCGCTTAAATCCACCATGGAACTGATAACTGAATGTGCACTGGAATACCGCGCTTGTTAAAAGTATAAATCTTTACTTTGCGCATTTTTTGTAATTTTAGTACGTGATAGTTACCCAGTATCCCCTTGGAAGATAAAATAAGACATGGTTGTCTCCTTCCCCCTCCTCCTAAATAAATGAATGCAAATATGAATACAAATTGAAAGAGCCCAGAGAGCTGTCATCAAAACAATGCTAAATAGACCTCGTAGATATAGGACAGTAGATGTATATAAGGAAAGTGGTTTTCTCAGCGTTCGGAAAGTTTTTATATTGAATATCACAATCTCTATCCATAGAGAAGTCTTAAACTCAAGTAATTATGTAAATTTGTTAAAACAGAGGCTTTTTAAGGTAAATGTTCCTGTGGTAAATACATCTTTTGCACAACGTTTTTGTCCATTTCTTAAATATTATATTTATAATAAAGTTGCCAAAGCATGTCAGATTAAAAATAGTAAAATAAGTGAAGCTAAGTTAAAGATATCTAAATGGTTGAGTTCCCTCTCATATGATGAGACTGAAGACCTTCTCATAGTTCCTAAGTGACAATATTTTGAAATATATTTATTATATAGGTATATATATTAATTTATGTATACATATAAGTATTTATTTATACAAATTCTGTCATTTCTTTATTATTTCTGTAAAGAAAATAATATTTGTTAAGATTCTTTATTAAATAGATAAAACCTACCTAGTGGTTGTTAAGTTAAGCTGTTGTTGTTAACCTAGCGGTGCAAACTCTATTATTGTAAGTTGAATTTTTTGTAACCATAACACAGGCTCTGCCTAGTATGGGTACACCAAAAAGTGTAGTAAGACATTATGATTACATTTAACATAGTTTTAAACAGCTGTTATTATGTAACATGTTCTGGAAATAAATATATTTTCATTTTTCATTTTCATTTTTCAAATAGTTTATTTGGTTTAATTGGGTAAAAGCAGATAATGGTCCCTTATCCCTTACTATAAGCTTTGTTTAGCTTGTATTTCCTAAGTCGCCTTCTACGTCGTCTTCTTCTAAGAGACCTCTCCAACCCGTCTGGCCAGCGTGGAGAGTGTAGGCCAAGTCCTCTGGCTGCTTTGGCCAAGTATGGCCCTAGTAGTACAGCGAGGGTCGTGCTCCTATAGTGGAGACTAAAAAGGACCTGATGATGATGATGATGATGATGATGATGATGATGATCCCTTACTATTACACCAAGTTCGTGTAGCGTATATATTTTTTGACCAAGTGGCAAAATACATACATACATAGCTTAACGACTGCCATCAATGATGACAGCCGGGAACAAACTTCTGCTTTCCGAAGCACAGAGGAGCTCGAGCATGAGATGAGCGGTCACCCATCTCAGTGTCACCACGCCCGAAGTTGCTTAACATACGTAAGCGGTAATAACTCCAAACCACTGAAATATTTGCCGTGTGGTTTCCGGCGGAGTAGAATAGGACCACTCCTAGTCTTCCCATGGATGTCGTAAGAGGCGACTTAAGAAATACAAGCTAAACAAAGCTCTTAAACATCAATGAGACCTCTCCAACCCGTCTGGCCAGCGAGGAGAGTGGCCAAATCCTCTGTCTGCTCTGGCCAAGTATGGATCCGGTAATACAGAGAGGGTCATGCTCCTGCAGTGGAGACTAAAAAAACCTGATGCATGTAGGATGCGTGTCAGCTGTTTTGTTACTATAATTAGCATGAAAAATCTTATCATTCTCGAGATATTATCGGTCAGCCAACGAGGAAGGACCTGTCGCACCCAACCATCAAGATGTCATATTTTATTAAGAAGCAATGAACCAGTTCACTATGTGACTCTTCCATGTTAATAAATAAAATAAATAAATGTTGGTCTGAGAGAGAAGAAAACACGTAGAATGTGCCAACTGCTTCTCATCCCGCGCAGATCGTAAAAGCCGATCGGAATCATGTCAATAGGCGATGCGGCTAGGAATCCAACACTATTTGATTCCGTTTTCCATTTACTCGGCCTCCAACATGCTAAATGTGGTCATAAGGTCTTAAAGACCTAGGCTCTGTCTACCCCGCAAGGGAAAAAGACGTGATACTATGTGATGTGGTCTTGTATCTCCGCAACATCATCTGCTACCAATCGGCATCATCATTTCATATACGATCAACTATCACAATTGATTTCAATAATATTTTTCTTAATTTATTTATTTTTTAGAAAGTTGAAATGTTAAGATTAATATTTTGCATAAAATGTATTTATATTTAATTTGAGTAGCCGAGCCGGGAGTGAACCGGCGACCCCCGGAAGCCGAGTTGGCAGCCGCTCGGGCTTCCGGTGCCAAGGCAAGAGATTTATGCTGATGCGGCTAACGCAAACCTCACGCGTTTTTATTTATTGCCAACTCCAGTACGAATGAATTTAAATGTTTTCAAGTAACTTGCTAAAATATAATACTTGATATACAGACTGAAGGTCTGCGTGAGTACACGCCTACCGGCTAAACTGCCTCCGTGGTCCAGTGGTTAAGGCGTTGGCCGGCGGCCGTGGGTTCGATTCCCACAGAAAGCATACTTTATTTGGTTGTTTCCAGTTTGGTTAGGACATTGCAGGATTGAATCACCTGATTGTCTAATAATAAAGATGATTCCGTGCTTCGGAAGGCACGTTAAGCCGTTGGTCCCGGCTGCGATCTGGTAGTCGTTAAAGGAACCACATCAGAGGCCGAGAGGCGGTTCCGAAGAACTCTGACTCCAGGTTGTGCATGGTCGGTTGACCGTGTTACCTACACGAAATGATGATGATGGCTGAAATATATCCACAATCGAATAACATAATAGTTTATATCTCTTTCGAGATAGATAGTTCCTAGGACCATAGGGTCCAAAAGTCAAGCGCAGCGTGGTAATGGATGTAGGTTAAAATGGGAGACAAAATAGGGATAGATTTCTAATATCAAGATTCTTCAGATTCCCAAGACTTAGGCTGTTACTATCGATGCGGATAGGGAACTAGCTGTTGAAGAAAATCTACACAACAATCTAAATCACTACATTTTATAAAACAAAGTCCTTCATCGCATCTGTCTGTCCGGAGAAAAGCACAGCTGTGTTTTTCTCAAAGGATAACCAAGCTGTGTCACGTCGAAAAATCACCATGTCCGGAGCAGAACTTCCCTCGTTAGGATCAGTATCGTTGTACGGAAAGCCCATTCAGTGGGCAGGCAAGGCTAAATACCTTGGAGTCGTACTCGATAGCGCGATAACCTTCGGCCCCCACATCACCAAAGTCCGCAACCATGCCGCCTTCGTATTAGGCCGTCTCCACCCCATGATAGGCAATGCTAAGATGTCACTTAGAAATAAGTTGACACTCTATAAGCTTTGCGTCCGCCCTATCATGACCTACGCCGGCGTAGTCTTCTCCCACATCGCGCCCTCCCACATCGATCGGCTGCAACGCTTGCAGAACCGCTTCGTCACCCGTGCCACAAATACGAGTCACCATCGGTACTTGCGCATGACAGACCTACACCGTGACCTAGATCTCCCATCCATTCGCGGCTATCTCAAAAACGCCTCCAAGCGTTACTTTGAGAAAGCCGCACGCCACCCCAACCCGTTAGTAGTGCAAGCTGCTAACTACTCCCCCAACTTACACAATACGACCTTACGTCGTAGACGTCCTAGGAACGTACTTGACGATCCCGATGATCCTATTGACATCGCACAAGCCCGCCCCGACCCCTCTTCGGCTCCGAATAGCCAGAGGAATCCCACTATACGACCCCGTCGCACTCGCCACCGGAATAGAGTGCGTAGAGTAGGATTAGCTCCGATTCCTGGTGACCGCCCGGCGGTCCCGGGTGACTTGCACCCAGGATATGCCCTTCTGGCAACGTAGCTTTCGGCCCATAAGGCAAAAGATGAGAGTTGCTGCTCTCTAAAGGCTTTTGCCATTGTTTCTCAGATTGGCCCTTCAGGCTTGATTGCACGTATACGCGGCCCATCAGGCAATATGAGAGTTTGCTGTCTCTCCAAGCCTTGCGCACACAGGCAACGCCCAAAGCCGAGGTCCGTCCCTCCTGGGGGCCCTTTGGTGATGTTGTCTATAAAGGTTGAGGGCACTCTGCCCTCGCCTCAAACGCCCGGTGAAGTAGCGAAAGCTCACTTGGAGCTAGCTACATAGTCCTATAAAAAAAAAAATAAAAAAAAAAGCATCTGTCTGTTTGCGATAAACTTATAAAGTTCTGCTTGGATGTTCGTGCGGTATTCATAATTAATTCATTTATGTATGTATCTTAAAATATAGTATAGTTGAGTTAGTATCCCACGTTACAAGTGATATGTCCATATAATATTTATATTTATAGTTTCTTACGTAGCCAATCTTTGCAGTGAGCATGCGCTGGCATTTTCATCATATACGCAGTGAGGAGCCCTATGGCCCAGTGAGCTTGAGCATTTTTTGCGCTTACGCATGTTAAGGAAACAGGGGCGCGGTCTCCACTTGGATGGATGACCGCAAGTAGCATAAAATATCTTGAGCTCCTCCATGCTTCGGAAGGCACATTAAGCCGACGGTCCCGACTGTCATTAAACATGTCCGTCGTTGGGATTTGTCAGGTGCCTTTAGGCAGCTTGAAAAATCTGACACCAGTGTTGGCCACTGGTGTCACACACACGAAATTTGTTGTTTTTTCAGTGCACGTAGTTCTTACCCATAAGTGTTGTATACTCCATGGGAAAGCAGAGCTGAACACAAAAATTTTATCTATAAAATACTTAAAGTTACCTATAGTCGATCAAATAGTAAAATGGCGCCACCGCTCAACGTTTCCCTACGAATTCTTTTTTTATAATATAATTGACTTCCGATCTACGATTCGCGTTCGAGAGGAAAGCAATCGCCTGTCCATCTCTTCAAGATTTTCATGATTGACAGATCTCTCTACATTTGATTTTGACCCAAAAATATATGATTTAAAGTTTATATTTGCTTGCAGTTAAAGTTGCGTTCTAACTAGCCTGAAAACTGCTGATCAATTTCTGTTATTATGAAATGAACCGTAAAGTTGAGACATTAACGTGTGTTTTAGATTGTGGTGTTGGGTTGTAAGTGGTTTTAGTTTTTTAAGATTGGAGAATGCTTCCGTTAATAGAATTTTAATGAAGTAATGTCAGGCCGAGGTTGTGCATGTCATGCCCATCTCCTTACGTGCTCCGACGCGCAAGTCTCTATTGGTCAGTTCGTACCGTCCGCAGAAAAAATAGGGCATATTTTGATATATTATAGGAGCGGAAGATATCTTACACAATTATTACTCTGTTTTCGAATGAGCCCTTAATTATGGAAGTACATAAACGGGACTCACCACAAATCTTTTTACTATTTGTTTCGTAGACGTTTCAATGGGGCTACATACAGTTATCGTGGTCGCAACGACTCAGCTTGTTGTGACCGATACAACGGACACAAATCAAAAGGTTCGTGCTAAGTCCCGTTTATATAAATAATGGAGAAAAAAGGCGAAAGTTTTAAAAAGCTTTTTCGTATTTTTCCACTCCAGGGTCTAATTTTATGGAAATTTCCTGTATTTTATATTTAGTAATGAGCAAGCTTCCTGTAAGCGTCGCCTTTATAGCGGTCGTAGCATCATAGAGTAGGTAATTTGACAATTTTTTTTTTACTGTTATAACATCAACAAATTTGGAGATGTAATTTAGGGTATATAGAATATTTACTGTACTGAAAGAAAAAGAGAAAGAAAGAAATATATTTAGAGCATAAGATCAACATATTCAATACAGCAAAAAGTTACATTAAGCATTAAAATTAAATATTTTTATGATAAAAACGTGATTGCGAACACGAAAACTGTTAAGTTTTCAAACGTTAGGTGTAAAAATAACTTTAGTTTACTTAATTTAACTTTACTTTTACAGTTTTCATCAGTATTCGATATTTTGTATAGAAAACACGCTAAAGCTTTGGTGCTTATGGCCCGAAGCTCTGTCTACCCCAAAATGGATAAAGACGTGATAATATGTAGTTATTATGTATAATATCCTAGCTATATTGAAATTCGGGAATCAGAATCCCTAATGGAATTGCATTTCTGCTAGAAAAAAAGGTAAAAAACGAAAAAAAACATTTGATCTTCCTAAATTTGTCCAGCTGATCGGCGACTTTGTATGGGAAACCTTATTTTTTTGTAATCATCTTTTTTTTCTTGCAATTTTGTATTCCATTAGGGATTCTAATTCCGAAATTCCAATAAATTAATCACGGTCGAGAGACCTGAATGCCTGAAATACAAGTTCTACCTAGTTTAGGCTCCAGTCCACTCCCCATGTCTATTGTCGAAGAATCCTTGTATTTCTTTTTAATCCTTACTAATATTATAAATGCGAAAGTGAGTTTGTTTGTTTGTTTATTTGTTTGTTTGTTTGTTTGTTACGCTTTCACGGCGTAACTACTGAACCGATCATCATGAAATTTTGCATACAAGTTCTCTGGAGTACAGAGAAGGACATAGGCTACCTTTTATCCCGGGAAAAAGTACTATTTCCGAGGGATCGACATGAACGCGGGCCGAGCCGCGGGCGAAAGCTAGTAGAAAATAAATATTTTTACAATTAATAAAGCTACGATGTTCAAAATCACGTTGTATAGAAAAAAATACCTCAATTTGTTCTACTGACGCTACGTGAATGTGAACGGGCATTTATATTTGCCGAATGTATTCCATCAAAGTGAAGATAATAATTACTTGGTACAGTTAGAGATAGCATCGTGCGCTGTTTAACAACTCTATTATAGGGCTTTGTGATAACGAATTGATTAAATTTGCTTGAGAATATTAGAGAATTGAGAATGTTATGTATGAATTAAGAATTGAGTAGCGGTTTGTTTTATTTCCAATGGTGAACTTTTACTAACTAAAGAACTAAGATAAGGTGAAAAATTTCCAAGCCCACAGGGTTTGAACCATCGACCTTATGGCGTACGGTCTGCCAATTGAGCTACCGCGCTTCAATTTCGGCGTCGACATTGTTTAAGAGAGGACTTATACCAACTGCTTCGTTCTATTTGATTTCATCCTAACAGTTTTTTTTTTGCTTTTACTCCTGAAGTAAAATTAAAGTTTACCGCGCTTTTTCTTACTCTTGTTTATCAAGGAAATGATGGTGTTATTCATTTTGTTGATTGGATGGAGCTTCTGGCGACATCCTCACGAATCCACTGGTTTGATCATAGACGACGCAGTAAGGCAGACACAAGCCCGCTAATAATCTCGCTACAGCCGCACTATGAGAGTTTTTTTAGTTATCCTACACATTGTTAATAAACATGGGTATTTATAACACCAAAGTACACCGACTTCACATTAAAGTCCACTAGAAACAATTTGCAAAACAATACAAAACAAAAACCGTGCAGTACGCCGAAATTCCCGCCAAGAATCCCATTCTAATAGTTTCGTTTAATGTATCCGTTTTTTTTTGTGACACACTTAAATATTAAATGCTGATACCATTTTAACATTTTGATGGACACTGACGAGACACAATACAAGTTTTATTGTTATGTATGCTACAGCAGTTCACTGTCCAGGAAAAAATAATTTTAACATAATTTAAATTTTATCGATAAATACTTATCGCTACGTAGTATAAAAAAAAAATATATAATATAAATATGAATAAACTAAAACTAATAACTAAACTAAATAATTACTTAACTAAATATAAAATTTAACCCCAAATCGCTGCGTTCGCAGGGTAGTGTGCCCTTATCTTTGTTATTTATTGTTTAATGACGTAAGAAAAATACGTGTCTGAATTTTTTTGATTATTCATCATCATTTCGTGTAGTGACACGGTCAATCGACTATGCACACCCTGGTGTCAGAGTTCTTCGGAACCGCCTCTCGGCCTCTGACGTGGTCAGCCGGAACCAACGGCTTAACGTGCCTTCCGAAGCACGGAATCATCTTTATTATCAGACAATCAGGTGATTCAAGCCTGCAATGTCCTAACCAAACTGGAAACAACTAAACAAAGTACGTTTCCCGTGGGAATCGAACCCACGACCTTTATATACGGTTCAATATGCCAAAATGTTTAAAACTCACACGCATCGAATGTAGATGTTTGCAATCTCTATATGAATGTATCATATTTGACAGTAGAGTAACATTTTATAGCAATCGAACGGTGACTTTTGGATGAAAAAGCGCAATTACTAGCTCCGTACAATTTGGTGATCAGTTACTAAATGTGGTTGTAAAGTACAATTTAAAGTGCAGTCTTAACTAAAATAGGTAGAGCTGTTGTTATTTTAGGATTTCTAATTTTGGTTATGGTTTATTTTTTTAGCTGTTCGGTGTCTGTTTAAGGTTGTCAAGACTATGGTCACAATGTTTTTTTTGGTGGTCATTATATTTATCGCCCAGAAAAAAAACGTGTCCGATTTTTTTTATTTTTTTATCTGACGGATTAATTTGAATGTTATTATTTTGACAGAAAACTAGTCTAGTATTGATCGACCACTTCTGCTGAAAGAAAACATCGTGACAACAGAGA
Source organism: Elegia similella (assembly GCA_947532085.1). NCBI lineage: Eukaryota > Metazoa > Arthropoda > Insecta > Lepidoptera > Pyralidae > Elegia > Elegia similella. The sequence continues at coordinate 5,301,739 of OX383939.1, forward strand.
CGTTTCTAACGGAAAGTTTCGTATCTCAACAGACTTAGAAATATGTAGAGGCAGCCTAAAAAATACCGACGATTACTAACTACGTAGCGGCAACAAACAAATGGTCTAATTATGGCTAATGCTCGTCTCACCGCAAGCGGACTATTGACATTGCTGCTCCGATTTTGGTCGTCATCAGTAGCGGTGTCGTGGTTTCGCAGCCATCAGTCGTGTCTAGCCATTTTTCTAGTCTTTGCTCGCGGCTATACTGTAATCAATATACAACATATAATAAAAGTGTAAAAAAATGTGTCTGTACATTGAATATATAACAAAAAAATATTTAGGGCGATCGAGAATTGGAGACATACAAAATTTTTTTTTTTTTGACAAATCACACAGATTGAGCTAGCCCCAAAGTAAGTTCGAGACTTGTGTTATGGGATACTAACTCAACGATACTATATTTTATAACAAATAAATATATAGATAAACATCCAAATACATAGATAGATACACATCCAAGACCCAGACCAATCTGAAAAAGATCATTTTCCATCTTGACCTGGCCGGGGATCGAACCCGGTCACTCCGTGTCGCAGGCTGGCGTGTTGACCGCTGCGCCACGGAACTAGTCTAAAACTAATAACTAATAGGGTAAGAATAAAAAATCTTCTTGTCTGTTTATACATGCTAATCTCCGGAAATACTGGACGGATTTGAAACAAACTTTTTTTTATTTTTTATGAATAATTGGAGTGCGTTTGACCTCTATCTTGCCTGGTGGGCAGCAACGATGAGGTCTAGGGTGGTACACGCAAACTTAAATAATGCCTATTCACTCTTGCCTTGAAAATCCCTAAATTGTACGAGTCGAGAAACAGTGACGCGGGGAGGGAAACGTTTTTCATTGTATAACTATCAAGCCTGAGCAACATATAGAGTATAATTTATTTGAAAACTGGAACATTTGATGCAGAACTATAACGGTCCAGCTAAACTTTAAGAAATATAAAAATGACGCCTTAGCAAAAGTAGTTTAGCCTGATAAGAATTTTCCGCTGAGACAAAATCCCTGCGAACGAAGTCGTGGGCATCAGCTAGTATACAATATAATAAAGATATATCTTCATAATCGTATCCTCATGCCTGAGGGTCGTGACCATCGGGAGCAGCTCGCCTCACAATAGTTTTCCACCCTGAACGGTCTTGCGCCAGGTGTATGGCTCCTTGAGTGTTTGTGCGCGCCACCCTACGAACGACATCAGTCCATCTTGTGGGCGGTTTTCCTTGACCTCTGCGTCCTGGGACATGGCCCAAAAGTGTAAAATAAAGGTATATAACTCACTTGAAACTCGCTCTCTCATCAGATCGATTTAGTTGCATCTTTGGCTGAGTTAGGTATATATACCGTATCATCAAACCAGATACCGTCTGCTGAAAGATTACCACCGCGGCAATGTGCCCTGGTCAGTATGGAAGTCTTTAAATAGACTACGGGCTGGTGTTGTCAGATGTCACGAAAATAGTCAGGTGGGGTTTTTCCAACAATATTGAGTGCGACTGTGGCGCTATCCAATCATCATCATTTCTTGTAGGTGTCACGGTCAATCGACCATGCACACCCTGGTGTCAGAGTTCTTCGGAACCGCCTCTCGGCCTCTGACATGGTTCCTTTAACGACTACCAGATGGCAGTCGGGACCACCGGCTTAACGTGCTATCCAATCAAAAAGTGTAACGTTCCGTGTGCAAGCGAGAGCGCGGAACAAGCAATAAAGCGGCACGATCGGCCTAAGCGTTCGGGTTGTGACGCATCTATCTCTCTTCCACCGTTATCACGTAAAATTTGCGTCCGTAAACCCACTTTATAGACAATCAATTTGGTTTCTGATGTTTTCGCGATTGTTACACATTTAAATAACAATTTTTTTTTAATTATATTATTTTCGATTGCTCTGCATGAAGTTGTCGGCCTTACCGATTAAAGTAAGTGAGTGAAGCCATTTTGGTTTAGTTTGGTTTTGTGGTAAATTTGAGTCTTGAGTCGCTTATGTCGGAGTCACGTGTTACGAGGTCTGTCGGAAGCCGGTCCTAAGTGACAAAGGGAACAAACTGGAAATGCCGCCTCCACGTCGACAGACGGAGTGGATTCAAGTTTCAGTTATGGTAGAGCCACGCTACCGGCAAAATTCGTCCGGGGAAATACCACACTTTCACTGTAAACCGACGTCTGAGTAGAAGCTTTATCGCTTCTATGCTTCGTTTGGTATGTGTAAGCCGGAGGCCCATCGTTCTCCCCCTTCCCCCTTTTCCTTCCTCCATGTTATCTCCCAACTCCTTGAAAGGCTGGCAATGCTCTTGTCACACCCTAGGGGTGCAGTTGTCCATGGGCAACGGCAACGGACCGCAAAACGAGCGAGCGAGTCTGATGGTAAGTGACCATCGGACTCGCTCGCTCGTTTTGCGGTCCTATATCATAATAAAAACAATAAATAGTGCCAAGAATAAGTTGACTTATGATAAGCAAGCAAATATTTGCTGGCCCATGGTCTCACAACCAAGGATGCCAAAACGTGCGAAGACGAAAAGGAAAAGGTAGAAATACCATGAGGGCGGGTAAATAACTTCTTCTATCGAGTCGTAAAATACATACATATTAAATATGTTTGGACCAGAGCTTTGCTACCGTGATTGCCGATTCGTTTGCTTCATTAAGGTCTCGTTGAGAGCAAGAAGTTACGCTTTCTGGGCACACCAAGAGGTGACCCATAGATACAAACACTAGCAAAAGTACTTTATCAAAGTTTTATCTGCAGAATCCTAAAAAGTTATATCATTGAAATTAACGTGAGATACAGACATTATGTACTAAAAACGGGTCACTCCGCCGCGCGTCTCGCACTCGCCTTGAAAATGGGCTCCTGACGAGTCCGAAACTCTAGTCGGCAATCCCGACGAAATAGCACGTGATTGACCCGTTTTTAGTGCATAATATCCTAAAAAGTGTTCAAAATTTATGTCTAGATGCGAGACTGGACATTTTGTCTTGGGGCGGAAGTCGGCGTGGGGTAACCCTATCTGGAGCCTGGCCGCTACAGGTGGCTCTTGACCTTAATTACCGTCGCCGCGTCTATTTAGGGCTGGTAGACGGAACATCGCAGATAATCTCCAGTTGTAAAGACGTACATATTAAAAGAATCCGGAAGCGTAACAGTTTTCAATGGATTTTACCTCTAATAAACAAATATTCTCGTATGTTTTAGGAAAATTTATGAGGAATTTTCGCTTTGGTTGATAAATATCTTTCCAAATAAGGTATTGTGCAATAAGCATTGAAAAGATAACTCATGTGCTAAATACACCTGAACATATACAACTGAATAGAATAGAATAGAATAATTTATTTACTGAAGGGTTCCATGGCGCTACTCTGATAGCCGAGACATTATGGGCATAGAATTAATATGTACTAACATACAGAACGGAAACTAGCAGCACCAGAGTTAGTGCAAAATAATCATATAATAATACTAGTTTTCGCCCGCGGCTCCGCCCGCGTCAATGTCGATCCCTCGGGAATAGTACTTTTTCCCGGGATAAAAGGTAGCCTATGTCCTTCTCTGCACTCGAGAGAACTTTTATGCAAAATTTCATGATGATCGGTTCAGTAGTTACGGCGTGAAAGCGTAACAGACAAACAAACAAACAAACAAAATCACTTTCGCATTTATAATATTAGTAAGGGTAAAGGCCATACAAAAAAAAATTGGTTGTCTGTATAGTCGTTTTACGGACGAAAATTTTACGTGATAACGGTGGAAGGGAGATAGATGCGTAACAAGTCGAACGCTAGGTCGATCGTGTCTCTCTATCGCTTGTTCCGCGCTCTCACTTGCACACTGAACGTGACACTTTTTCGAGCGTGCAGCCAGCGTTCATCGATTTATAAGTTGTTATCATGTCAATAAAATGTTGTCATAATAGCGAACCTCGAGCACCGACGGGACCCTGAGGATACAAACGGGAACCAATGAACATATTCATTATATTTTTATTTACAGTTTTATTTAATATTATGTACATTCCTTTCTTAAATTAATAATTCATTAATTCATTCATTCATATGAGGGGAATACGCTGGGATGAGCTAGGTGCTTAACACGTTAGGCGACAACAACGCCTGTACTTGTAGTAAGTACACAAAGAAACATACATAAATAGCATCACGTCTTTTTCCCTTGCGGGGTAGACAGAGCCCCGGTAGCTAAGACCTAAAAGCCACGTTTAGCATGGTGGGCGTTATGAGGAAAATGGAATCAAAATAGTGATGGGTTGCTAGCCGCATCGCCTATTAATATGATTCGTCAAATTTGCCCATTCCTATTCCTATTGCCCAGCCCATTCTATTCATAACAATGAAACTATGTTATAAAAATCCGGCAGCGAATGTGTTAAAAGTATATTTGAAATATTCACCAGGCAATATATGAAATAAGTAACAGTAGTTAAAATATAATACAAATTTTTAATATTATATAAAATTATTAATATATCTGCCTTACTATGTTTTGTCAGCCCTATACTAATTCGGTTGATAATTTTGTCGCATGCGCACGCGACGCGGAACGACTCTGCTTGCACTGAGAAACATTTCATGCTGTTTTAGAGTTATTGGATGAAAATTATTTTCAGTTTTAGATGTTAGTTCCTCTCCTACAGGTCACGTGTCCGTCTCACGAATTTTAAGTGACGTATCTTGTCCTGACGCGAGTTTAACTCTTTTTACCCAGTTTTTCCGAGTACATATAACCCTTTAAGACTAGAGTGAACAGACATCTTCTAGCAAGCTCGCTCCAGCGTACATCTTGTCTTTACCCTCTGGGTTAGTCTAAGGTCAAGAGTAAGCCTATTCAAACTAATAAAATAAAAAACAAAAAGTGTTTTTCATTTTTTTTTCATTAGCAGAACCTTTTTAATCTCCACTACAGGAACACGACCCTCTCTGTACTACTAGGGCCACACTTGGCCAGAGCAGCGAGAGGACATGACCTACACTCTCCACGCTGGCCAGACGGGATGGAGAGGACTATTAGATATAAGCTTTGTTTAGCTTGTATTTCCTAAGTCGCCTTCTACGACATCCACGGGAAGACTTGGAGTGGTCCTATTCTACTCTGCCGGATACCACACGGCTAAAATATTGATTAAGTTATTTAAGCGTAATACATACATCTGTATCTGTAAGTAGATGTCAGGGGTGTCATTTTCAACTGCCTGTCCAGTGGTTGCAGGAGAAGGCTTTGTCCAACAGTGGACTTAACGGCTGAAATGATGATGATGATACATCACATCTGTGATGACAATTTGAAATACTTAGATACTAGTGGTTTTGGGAGAACAGTAGACCTCGCGAGCCCTTACAACTAACATCCACATTTGCCCTCCAGTGCTCTAAAATATATCTGTTGCTACTTGCTATTATGCTAATTGGCTAAGGATGATTTCCTTCATTTACGACGTCACAGTTACTACGCACCATTTTCATACCTTGTCATACCATAGATTTGTATTTACGACATCATACTGAATGCACTAATACAAATAAATATACAGAAAATCGATTTCATTCAACTTTTGGGCAAATTGCCGACTATAAACACGTTCAAGTTAATCATATAAAAAAGTTGTTCAGACAAAAAAGCTGCGTCGTAATAAGAATATCAAAAAAGTCCAATGAAAAGTCTAATTAGCTCGACTAAAAATTTCTATATAATCACCGTACCTGCTCACAAAATTTCATGAGAATCGGTTGAGAAATGCGACCTGTAGGCGAGAACAGACAGACAGATGGACAAAAGAATTTTCGGCCTGTCGAAACTGAGACGCTTCGCTCGCTTCGCTCGCTCGGTCAATTATACTACCTACTTAATTTGAAATATAAATTTGTTAGGTATACCTATGTATTTCATAAAATTTGGAAGATAAATATAAATAAATATATACGGACAAATCACACAGATTGAGCTAGTCCCAAAGTAAGTTCGAGACTTGTGTTATGGTAACGCAACGATATTATGTTTTATAACAAATACATATACAGATAAACAGCCAAGACCAAAGTCAAGATGTTAATGATCTTTTTCAGATTGACCTAGGTCTTGGATGTTTAAAAGGCCAGTATGAAAAAGATGATTACCATCTAGAACTGACCGGGGATTGAAACAAGGACCTACGCTGTGACGGCCTGGCATGCTGACCACTAGGCCACAGATGTCGCCTAAAGGTGTATCATATTACTTAATATAATTAACCGCTTGATTTGAGTAAGTCCTAAGGAAACAGTACATTTACGATCACAGTATTGCATTGCAAGGGTTATCAAAAAATAATAAGGATGTACGAATAAACTTTAATGCCTGTAAAGTAGAGCCCGCAAAACATTACAATACAATTTATCAAATATTGCTTTACAATACATACAACTTTCACTAAAAACTGTATCGACCGCATCTGCATCCGCCGTCTGATTTATCATTTCCCGCTAAAATGCAACAAATCCCGTTTTCTGATTGGCCAGCTGTTCTTGTTCTTGTCTGTGATTGGCCGAAACGATCAGCGCCTGCGTCCACGGAATCATTTATAAATACTGTCAAAGAGCTTAGAATATCAATGGATTGCGAATTAAAAACAGCCGTAACAAATAGTATGCTCTGTATCATCATCATTTCGAGTAGGTGGCACACTGGTGTCAGAGTTCTTCGGAACCGCCTCTCGGCCCCTGACGTGGTTTCTTTAACGACTACCAGATGGCAGCCGGGACCACCGGCTTAACGTGCCTTCCGAAGCACGGAATCATCTATATTATCAGACAATCAGGTGATTCATGCCTGCAATGTCCTAACCAAACTGGAAACAACTAAACAAAGTATGCTTCCGGTGGGAATCGAACCCACGACCCCCGGGTCAACAGGCAAACGCCTTAACCACTGGACCACGGAGGCTGTTCATATTACGGAGTATGCTCTGTATGTGAAACCTAGATTTATGGCGCACGAAAAAGTGTGACGTTCCGAGTGCAAGCGAGAGCGCGGAACAAGCGATAGAGAGGCACGATCGGCCTAAGCGTTCAGCTTGTGAAGCATCTACCTCGCTTCCACCGTTAGCACCTTTTTTTTATACCAGCCACGGTATTCGTGTCTATCAGTCGTGTCGTGTCACGTTTGTTAGTTTAATCTTGTTACAGATGTCATACAATATGAGCAAAGCACTCTCGCTACATCTTTTTCTCATTGGACCCGGTAGAAGGCGTTGCCATCGATATGTCACAAAATTTTATTTATTTAACAACCGATTGTATGATATTTTAGGCGTATACAGCGTGATTTTGTACCTATGAACTATATTCATCATTATCAGGTCTTTTAAGTCTCCACTGCAGGAGCATGCATGACCCTCTCTGTACTACTGGAGCCATACTTGGCCGACAGAGACAGAAGCAGACAGAGGATTTGGCCTACACTCGCTGGCCAGACGGGTTGGAGACCTCTTACGACATCCATGGGAAGACTTGGAATGGTCCTATTCTACTCTACAGGAAACCACACGGCTGTGAACGATGAACTATATAAAGTCCTGGAATCATAATCCCTTATTAAATACAGAATTGTAAGAAAAAAAGGTATAAAACGAAAAAATAAAATTATATTCCCATTCAAATTTGCCAAGCTGATCGGTGACTTTGTATGGGTGGTCAAATAAATTTTTTGTTTTGTACCATTTTTCTTGTAATTATGTGGTCTAATAGGGACTCTGATTCCAGGACTTTAATATATTTCGTTGGTATAAAATCACACTGTATTTCAATGGGTACCTGAATGGTTTGAAAATACAAGTAGACCCGGTAGGTGGCGCTGTTGTCAGTGTGTCAGCAATTTAGTTCGCTAATGGAATCGTAAATATAAAGAAATGTTAATGTTACAACTAACTCCTCAGATTGGCCCTTCAGGGTTGCATGCACGTATACGCAGCCCATCAGGCAATATGAGTTTGCTGTCTCTCCAAGCCTTGCGCACACAGGCAACGCCCAAAGCCGAGGTCCGTCCCTCCTGGGGGCCCTTTGGTGATGTTGTCTAAAAGGTTGAGGGCACTCTGCCCTCGCCACAAACACCCGGTGAAGTAGCGAAAGCTCACTTGGAGCAAGCCTCATAATATTCCAAAAAAAAAATACATCTAACTCGTTCACAGACACTGAACCAGACACAAAAGAAATAACAATAGAATTACGTCTACAGGCGGGCAGTGTCCGCAAAAGTGTTAAAATACTTGCCGCTGATTTTCCGGGAAGGACGAAGTCAGCCGTGTTCGCTTGTTTTGTATACTTTACTTTTCCACTATCTCCATTTGGTTTCCAAGCTCTTGACTCCTTCGACGGCTAAATTAATTTCACTATTATGCACAGATTACACAGGCAGCGGTATTTATGATACTAATCTAATTATGGGCTTTTATACATACACGTACAACACGGCAAACATAGGCCGCGGTTATTTATGTTGGAGTTGAATAAACTGTACTTGACTAGCTGCGGGTATATCGATTTACTTGGTTATATCATTGAATCTACTTTATATTGACGGCATAGTAAAATAGAATACTAGATATAAATTTTATACTAAAAATAAATATAAAGGGTGATTTTGAATTCCCTGGAAATATTTTAATGTTGGAATCAGATTCCCTAAAAAAAGGTAAAAATGGAAAAAAGCAGAAGGTTTGCACTCCGGGACTGCTGGCAGAAGTGAAAACTTGAATATTAACATTGTGCATTTTTGAATATTTTGGAATGGCACGTGTCCGTCTTACGAATTTTCGATCAGGCCACGTGTACTGACGATTTTTTACCCATCCCAAAAAGTGCACAACGCTGCTAAAGAAGTTTTCACAAAAAAGCAGGGCTTGTTACCGGTACCAAATTCCCATTATAAGTACCGGTAAGTACCGGTATTACTATTCTGTTAAAATTTTAACGGTAATATGAGGTACCGGTAATCTAATATTTAACGGTAAAAATATTGTTAACAGTTAACGGTAATTTTACCGCTACTTGTTACCGGTACCAAATTCACATTATAAGTACCGGTAAGTACCGGTACCTCTATTCTGTCAAATTTTAACGGTATTAAAATTGCGTTAATTTTACCGGTACCTACGCATTGTTGCCGTCTACCGCATGGGACTCGCTCGACTGTAAAAGTGCCGCCCTATTGTGGGCCCCCGCCTCACGCCGCACATGCACAACACGGCAACGACACACATTAACGAAATGATAATTCCCAATACGAGTACCGGTACTAAGTACCGGTACTGTTTACCGGTATTTGGTACAGGTACTTCTTTAAATTACCGGTACCGTCGTTTTGTTAAGGTATCGGTACCAATCCAATTACCGGTACCGTTGTATTATAGAGGTACCGGTACTTGATTTTTACCGTTACCAAATGTACCGGTACCAAACCAATTACCGGTACTGTCGTTTCATAGAGGTAATGGATTTTTACCGGTATTCCAACCCCTGCAAAAAAGTAATACATCCCATAAAATGTAACCGATCACCTGGTCAAATTACAATGGGAATTCCTTTTTTCTTGCGTATGTGTATTCTATTAGAGATTCTCATGTCCATCATTAAAATATTGCCAGGGAGTTCAAAATCATTATAGTGTAGTTTAGTTTGTTTTCAGTAAGTTTTAATGTATTTTTTAAAGTTATCATTAGTTTTAGTCATTACGTTGTTCTGTCTCTTAAGGCACTGTAGACACACATCGTGCCATATTTTATATACTCGTAATGAAATAAGGTTGAAAGTGGCGATACCGGTTGGCCTATCACCAATCTCATTTCAAACCCCTGTCTGAAATTTCCGTGTTAATTTTCACTTATAATTTAAGAATTCAATAATTATAACCAAAACACCTAAACATATTTGTTTCTGCGCTTTTAGTATCTATTTATTTTTATATTATCTTATCCATCTTGCGCCTTTAGTAATACTTTTTATAGACAAAAAAAAGTTGATAGTTGTCGCTGAAAATATCAAGTAATTCGGGACAAAACTTTTACTGGATATAGCTTTTTGCTATTCTATTTTGTTAGGTTTTAAATATGTTTTTGAAAATATTATGATGTACTCATTTATTTTTATCTTTGAACTGTAATAATATTTTTTTTCATGCTAGTATCCTATGAAAAATATAGCTTACTGCGCGACGAATAAATAGACATTTTACGGTATTTTTCTGATGCACAGCGCCTTAACTATAAATGTGCCAACTGTCAAACGCCTGACAATACGATACTAAGGTTACCATAGATTTAAAAAAAAAAATCGTCTTACCCTCAGAACAATAACTAAAGTATTGTTCTGAGGTCTTACCTTACGATACCGTCTATTAGCTTTAAATATGAGGTATAGAGGAAGAGGCAGGCCAAAACAGAGGTGGATGAATTGCGTCAAAAGGGATATAAAAGAGGCGGGGGAGGATGTAGGAATGGTGGGCAACAGAGAAATGTGGAGGAATACAATATTGCGCCGACCCCAGATAATGGAATATGGCAAGGCAGATGATGATGACTTAAATAAAAGTTATAAGGACAGGATTACATGTCAACATATATAATAAGTTGCCGAATGAGCTGAAAGAATGTGAGTGTCAAACTCTAAAAAGAAACTTTACCTACACATCGCAACTAGCACTAGTAATTAATTTAAATCCTTTTTCAAATATTTTATATGTACTTATCTCATTGTAAAAATGATATGTGATTTCTTATGAGAATAAAGATCTATAAACCTAAACCTACATATTATGTTCTGTCCTCTAGCTTTGGATCGTGTCTTTCCTTAGGTAGATCAACAAGAGGTCAAGGTGGAGTTACTCCCAGCTCGTTCTTATAAACGCGTATTGGAGATTGAACGAATATCTATAGGATACTTGATCAACAACTTATTAAACTGGCCGATAATCACCTATTTATCTGAGGTTGTTATTGCCGACAAAAAATAACATAAAATTAGCTATGACATTTAGAAATATTCGACCTTAGGTCACTACTAAGCACCCACCTTACCTGCGCAAGGTGACTTTCATCAAATATCAAGAAATCATAGATTTTTCTTAATCTGTAGTTGTTTGTCAACATTATTATTTGGATATTTACTATTTTTATCAAATTATACAACGTGATTTTGAACTCAAGACATTTTTTTTTCTAAAGTATTAGAAAAAAAAATGTCTTGAGTTTTCATGTGTGGAAGTGGCCAACAAAAGTGTCAGAATTTCAAAGCTACGTGAGGTGTTTCACTCTCTCTCTCTTTTTCGTCATAAAATAAAATCGACCTTTTGACAGTGCCCAAAAAGACGGCCCCGCACTTTTGTACCTAAATACAACATTAAACTTACTCGTTGCCAAACATACTTATTCAGGCCCTTACCTTTGTAGATATTTTAATGACATTTATTAAAAAAATATATTATATATAGGGACATCATATCACACAAATTGAGCTAGCCGCAAAGTAAGCTGTGAACCTGTGTCGTATGATACTAACTCAACGTTACTATATTTTATAATAAATACTTATAGGTCAACCTGAAAAAGATCGTTTTCCATCATGACTTGACTGACAGGGGATCGAGCCCGGAGCTCGCCGTTTATAATATTAGAATGGATAGTATGGATGATGAAGTATGGAAGTATGGATACCCCAACTAAGCTACGCTTAACAACTTGACTGTCCATTACGCCGCGGGGCGCGTGAAACGGGGCGCGTGGTGGACTCCCGTCACGCCGCAGCGCGTGATGGGTTCTGAGTCCAATTGAAAGTTGGCCTCTGGCTGATGTCTCATCTTTTTATGGGCAGTCAATGTGTTAAACATTTTACTAAATAGGTCAATGTTTGTTGACTATGGTCATTTGGCGAGCTCCTTGGCGCAGTGGTTAACACGCCAGCCTGCGACACGAGAATCCCGGGTTCGATCCCCGGTCAGGTCAAGATAGAAAATGATCTTTTTCATATTGGCCTGGGTCTTGGATATTTATCTATATAATGTATTTGTTATAAAATATGATATCGTTAAGTTAGTATCCAGTTAGTAGCCAGAACAGACAGAGGATTTGACCTACACTCTAATATAAATACCTGTCTTGTTACATTTCTTACATTTCTTTTAGTTATAGGTATACAGCTACGGCAAACAACTCTAGCTCGCTTCATCGGATCTCTCGTAATGCCTTCCGCCACTCGAGATACAGGTTTATTCCTAGTTCGATGGTGGATGGCTGAGCGAGGGACCCGCCTGAATGCAACCTATTTTCTTTGTGCTAAAGGTATTATATAGAGTTTGTATATATTGTGTTGTATACTATTCTACTGTGAAATGGATCAATATTTTTTTTTTTTTTTTTTTTTTATTTTACTCTCCACGCTGGCCAGACGGGTTGGAGAGGTCATATTTGATGTTTAATAGCTTTGTTTAGATTGTTTATTCTAACTCGCCTTCTACGACATCCACGGAAAGACTTGGAGTGGTCTTATTCTACTCTGCCGGTAACCACACGGCAAATTGGTAAAAATATGGTATTGTATTCAAACACTTTATATATTAACTATATATGCAGTTTACTTCTTTCTACTTCTACATTATATAAACAGGTTCCGGCAAAAGGGGCAACACCGTTATGGGTGACACAGGGGTGTCGAGAGGTGTGCTGCGCTTTCTCCGAAGTTACTCGCGGCGTTACGCCCTTTAACATTTCCACCCCTGGAGCAACAGCTCTCACGACTCTTCTCTGGACGGCCAACTAAGGCAAGCCACAGCCGAGAGTCCTGCGAACCTTCTTGCGTTTCCACCCCCACCGATGAAGACACGTCGGGGGCGAGGGCTCTGGCCGACTCTCTGAAGCACTCGGGTCCGTGGTATCGTTACTCACCAATAGCTTGCCACGAGCTGCCCTGCGGCTTATTATTATATTATTTTTTTAATATAAATTTCAGCTTGATACCTCCACGCGTTCCTGAGCAAAACGGTCTTATCAGACAGATGGATAACAAAGTGATCCTATAAGGGTTCCGTGTTTTTCCTTTTGAGGTACGGAACCCTAAAAACGTAGAATGTACCAGCTGCTTCTCTTCCCGCGAAAATTGTAAAAGCCGATCGAGGGAATATGCGAAAATCTGAGAAATCGTGTGAATAGGCAATGTGAAAGTTAGGTCCGCATTTTTCATGGAATTGTGTTAACTTTTTGCCTAAAATGTTGGTTTCTACTTTCTTAGCTGTATTCCCCTTCCCACCTTCGTGGGACCAGCAAGCAATCTGGGGCGGCGGCGGCAGAAGCGGCTGAAAACTTAAAACAACACAAATACGGGGGCTCGAAATACATTTTCATAGTACTTTTATATTTATGTGATGTATTGATGTAATGACAACTCTGTGGCGCAGTGGTTAACACGCCAGCCTGCGACACGGAGTGCCCGGGTTCGATCCCCGGCCAGGTCAAGATGGAAAATGATCTTTTTCAGATTGGCCTGGGTCTTGGATGTTTATCTATATATGTATTTGTTATAAAATATAGTATCATTGAGTTAGTATCCCATAACACAAGTCTCGAACTTACCTTGGGGCTAGCTCAATCTGTGTGATTTGTCCGTATATATTTATATTTATTTATTTATTTATTTATTCTCCTACCTTAGCTGCTTTACTACTCGTATTTTATAACGTACTAGCGACCCGGACCCGGCTTCACACGGGTGCAACGTACATATAAACTTTCCTCTTGAATCACTCTATCTATTAAAAAAAACCGCATCAAAATCCGTGGCGTAGTTTTAAAGATCTAAGCATACATAGGGACGGACAGACAGCGGGAAGCGACTTTGTTTTATACTATGTAATATAATATATATAATATAAATAAATATATACGGACAAATCACACAAATTGAGCTAGCCCTAAGGTAAGTTCGAGACTTGTGTTATGGGATACTAACTCAACGATACTATATTTTATAACAAATACATATATAGATAAACATCCAAGACCCAGGCCAATCTGAAAAAAATCATTTTCCATCTTGACCTGGCCGGGGATCGAACCCGGGCACTCAGTGTTGCAGGCTGGCGTGTTAACCACTGCGCCACGGAGCTGTCTGTGTAGCTGTCTATGTAATGATAATGATGTTACGTCGGCACTTAACTTATTGTTCTACTACGTACAATCCACTAAAAAATCATTTCATAATGCCAATTGAAGCTTTTTAAACTTTCTACTGGAAGATGAGAGGAGGAAAATACTTGATTACAAGCGTACCCTCGTTTTTATTGACAAGTGAAGCGGAACAGCTACTGACAAGAGCATCTCAAATTTTATCCGATTGCGTGCGAAGGTGTTATGTTTTTTGTAACCGTCCCTATAGATATGCAAGCTCTTGATTGATGCGAACTAGTTAGTTGTTGTGGTTCTTCTTTTTTTTTCTTATAAGTTACTCACTCATAATACCCAACTTGGTTTCGTGGTTTAAAATCAGTATAGGCCCCTAACGAACGTAACAGTGACGCCAATAATAATACATGCAATCGTGTGGTGACACAAGCACGCACACATCGACAGTCAGACATAAGGATGCAATTTTCTTCCGTTCGAAATTCAAAATCTTTCAAATGTTATACAGGCTGGCCAACGTAGATGTATACAACTTTTTTTTGCCGCCTTTTGTTTTGGCGGTAAACATGACAGTTGTTACATTAAAATGACTTTGTGTAAATACGGAAAATTTGTTAAGGAGCGTTTTACGATGGAACAACGTGTTTTAATTATTAAAACGTTTTTAGAATCATTAAAAATAACTTTTGCCGTTCGATTAATTTCAAGAGACGGTGACATTGATTGACCCCCAAGATCGTCTTATATAACAGCTCCTGACTTTTTTCTGTGGGGTTATCTAAAGGGACGTCTCTATGGTACCAGCCCATTCATCATCATCATCATCATCATCATCAAGTCCTTTTTAGTCTCCACTCTACAGGAGCACGACCCTCTCTGTACTACTAGGGCCATACTTGGCCAGAGCAGTCAGAGGACTTGGCCTACACTCTCCACGCTGGCCAGACGGGTTGGAGAGGTAACAGCCCATTAACCTTGAGCAATTAAAATAAAATATTTGAGACACAGTCATTGAGATAACACAGGAAATGTGTGAAATAAAAAGGGTTGACAATATTATACGCCGTGTGGTTTCCGGCAGAGAAGAATAGGACCACTCCTAGTCTTCCCATGAACCCGTCTGGCCAGCGAGGAGAGTGTAAGCCAAATCCTCTGTCTGCTCTGGCCAAGTATGGCTCCGATAATACACAGAGGGTCATTCTCCTGCAGTGGAGACTAAAAAGACCTGATGATGATGATGATACGGTCTTACCTTTTCTGACGTGATAACGTCTAATAAATTGATGAATGCCGGCTGCACGCATGAAAAAGTGTCACGTTCCGTGTACAAGCGAGAACACGATACAAGCGATAGAGAGGCACGATCGGCCTAAGCGTTCGGCTCGACACATCTATCTCTCTTCCACCGTTATCACGTAAAATTATCGTCAGTAAACCGAATTTACAGGCAACCAAATTTTAATATAGAGCTCTTTAATACACAATAGATTTTTTATTGCTTCATTTTTATGCAAATTAATTTAGAAAATTAAATTAAATAGGTATCTTCAATAAAATATAAAATATTTTATTGAAGATACCTATTCTTGAATGTTGAAAAAAACAACAACAATTAAACACACACTTGATTCTATACTTGAATAATACTGGCCACTAATAACACACTTATCTCGAGAAAAAGGTTTTACGAGCTCTCTGGTTGTTAGAGACGACGTTATACTCGTAACAAACCATTTACATTCAAACTAATGGCTATAAAGTTATTCAAAGCAGAGCTACTATTCAAGTGCACTAATGAATTTGTAACACTTCATCATCTATCTAATAAATTATCTGCAGCACATAAATAATCATTTGATTGTAACAAAAAAGAGACTGGCCATCAAGAAACACCGTTACTCCTCAAACGACTTTTTAGGCGTTCCTTATTTGAAAATTCGTTCTGCTACAGTTCTATTTTATGAAAAAACATGGCGCGCTTTCTTTCGGCGCGCTTCTGTTTAAATTTTAAATATTGAGTGTTCATTTTTTTAAAACTAAAAAGTTTACTATGCCAATGAACCTATTAGAAATGGCGCTACTAATCCTATATTAATATCGAGTTAAAATATAATAAAGCCGACCAACTGCGATTCAGAATCGCACACAAATTCCGTACCACCATACAATATTTAACTACAAAAAACGCTAAAAAAAGTTTTTTGTATGAGGCCCCCAATTTTTTGTCTTGTTTTTAATATTTGTTTATACCGGCAATATACATACAATACACAATATGTGCAAAAAAAAATTTTGTAACTACCTATTATGGTTCAAGAGACACAGTACTGTGACAGACAGACGGACATCGGAAACGTAGTAGGATCCCGCTTTTACTCTTTGGGTATGGAACCCTAAAAAAGGGGCTTTCTCCTCCAAGCGTTTTCCTGTTGCGTCTTCATCACTAATGCCTCAGAGCCCGAGGTCCGCTATTTTGAATGAATTAATGAATGAAATTTATTTCTCATAAGTTTCGTACAACAGATAAAATACATTGAAAAGTTTTTTTTAGTATTTGTTATTATAGCGGCAACAGAAATACATCATCTGTGAAAATTTTAACTGTCTAACTATTACAATTAGTGAGATACAGCCTGGTGACAGACGGACAGACAGACCGACAGCGGAGCCAATTAATAGGGTTCCGTTTTTACCTGTTGGGGGAACCCTAAAAAGTGTGTACTTAGTTCCAAATACCACTGCCGGTCAAAAGAATTGTATGCCATTTTAACCACAGATGGTAGTGTACCCTTCACCATTTCATTGTTTTTACTTTTACTCGGTTTCAAAGACATTGACTGACGGCTCCATGAGGTGTTAAAGCACGTGTCATAATCCGATGTTATCATTGCCCCACGATGTTCACACACTAATGCACTCATTGCAATATCCCAGGCTCTGAAGAAAGTATCGTTAACGTTACAAACGTCTTGTTACATAATTGAGATTAGAGTTTGACTGAAGCTTTGGTTCCGGTTTTGGTTTCAGCAAGTTTCGACACAAAAATAGAGTGACGGTGACAGTTTCGGCATAAAGTCGGCCGAATCTTCAGCCACGCCGAAACGCAAGTGTTCGGGTGAATTAGTGTCGCGAATTTGCCACACGTGCTTCAAAGATCAGCCCAGTCTAGTTAGTGGGTCTATATACTTTCTATGATATACTTAGCGAAGTTTGTTATTTTATTTATTTATTACTGATTTTATCCTATTTACAATTTGACTTCTCTGTATATGTCTACACTTTTACACTAGAAAGTATCGTTGCACACGTCTTGTTACATAATTGAGATTAGAGACTGACTGAAGCTTTGGTTCCGGTTTTGGTTTCAGCAAGTTTCGACATAAAAATAGAGTGACGTTGACAGTTTCGGCATAAAGTCGGCCGAATCTTCAGCCACGCCGAAACGCAAGTGTTCGGGTGAATTAGTGTCGTGAATTTGCGACACGTGCTTCAAAGATCAGCCCAGTCTATTTAGTGGGTCTATATACTTTCTATGATATACTTAGCGAAGATTGTTATTTTTTTTAATTTATTACTGATTTTATCCTATTTACAATTTGACTTCTCTGTATATGTCTACACTTTTACACTAGAAAGTATCGTTACACACGACTTGTTACATAATTGAGATTAGAGTTTGACTGAAGCTTTGGTTCCGGTTTTGGTTTCAGTAAGTTTCGACACAAAAATAGAGTGACGGTGACAGTTTCGGCATAAAGTCGGCCGAACCTTCAGCCACGCCGAAACGCAAGTGTTCGGGTGAATTAGTGTCGCAAACTCGCGACACGTGCTTCAAAGGTCAGCCCAGTCTAGTTAGTGGGTCTATATACTTTCTATGATATACTTAGCGAAGTTTGTTATTTTTTTAAATTTATTACTGACTAGCTTTCGCCCGCGGCTCCGCCCGCGTCATAGTCGATCCCTCGGGAATAATACTTTATCCCGGGATAAAAGGTAGCCTATGTTCTTCTCCATACTCCAGAGAACTTGTATGTAAAATTTCATGATGATCGGTTCAGTAGTTACGGCGTGCAAGCGTAACAAACAAACAAACAGACAAACAGACAAACAGACAAACATACAAACAAACAAACTCACTTTCGCATTTATAATATTAGTTAGGATTAGGATTAGGATAGGATTTTATCCTATTTACAATTTGACTTCTCTGTATATGTCTACACTTTTACACTAGAAAGTATCGTTGCACACGTCTTGTTACATAATTGAGATTAGAGTTTGACTAAAGCTTTGGTTCTGGTTTTGGTTTCAGCAAGTTTCGACACAAAAATAGAGTGACGGTGACAGTTTCGGCATAAAGTCGGCCGAACCTTCAGCCATGCCAAAACGCAAGTGTTCGGGTGAATTAGTGTCGCAAACTCGCGACACGTGCTTCAAAGGTCAGCCCAGTCTAGTTAGTGGGTCTATATACTTTCTATGATATACTTAGCGAATTTTGTTATTTTTTTTTAATTTAATTTTTTACTGGTTTTATCCTGTTTACAATTTGACTTCTCTTATATGTCTACACTTTTACACTAGAAAGTATCGATACACACGTCTTGTTACATAATTGAGATTAGAGACTGACTGAATCTTTGGTTCCGGTTTTGGTTTCAGCAAGTTTCGACACAAAAATAGAGTGACGGTGACAGTTTCGGCATAAAGTCGGCCGAACCTTCAGCCACACTGAAACGCAAGTGTTTGGGTGAATTAGTGTCGCGAACTTGCGACACGTGCTTCAAAGATCAGCCCAGTCTAGTTAATGGGTCTATACTTTCTATGAAATTGCGAACTTTGCTATTTTTTTTATTTATATTATTTTTTTTTCTATTTACTTTATGACTTCTCTGTATATGTCTAAACTTCTACACTAATATCGTAAAGAGATTTGATTGTTTTTTTTTCGCTCGAAACTAATGAACCGATTTCAATAATTCTTTCTCCATTAGAATTCTTCCCTGATGAACATAGGCTATATAATAAATACCTATATCTACCCGGGCGAAGCCGGGGCAGGCAGCTAGTGTAATAGTGGGTTTTAGAACGTAATATTATTTGTAATCATCATCATCATCATCATTTCGTGTAGGTGTCACGGTCAATCGACCTTGCACACTCTGGTGTCAGAGTTGTTTAGGACCACCTCTAGGCCTCTGACGTGGTTCCTTTAACGACTACCAGATGGCAGCCGGGTCCAACGGCTTAACATGCCTTCCGAAGCACGGAATCATCTTAATTATCAGACAATCAGGTGATTCAAGTCTGCAATGTCCTAACCAAACTGGAAACAACTAAAAAAAGTATGTTTCCCGTGGGAATCGAACCCACGATCCTCGGGTCTACAGGCAAACGCCTTAAACACAGGACTAAATATTTGTAATTGATAACCAAAACAGTTTCAGCACAATATCCTATTTATATCTGATTGAGATATCAATCACTTTCAAAGATGAAACGAATCATTTTAAGTCTGGAATGATAGATTCATTTTGTCTGGGGATCTAGGCTCCGCCTTAGGTCTCCGAGAGACAGATTGCTGTAACATTAAATGTACATCTAGTTTCTTGTACTCATTAGATGCGAGTGTGCAACAGGTGGTCTCCGCCGAAATAATCACACGGATTAGCGAGACCTGAATTAAAAAATTACTCTTGTAATCTCTCAAATTTAGGTGTTTAGTTAAACATTAAAATCGCTTTAATACGGTATTTTTACACCTAATAAAATAATACCGTATTAAGGGCCCATACTACCTCACACTGCTTTGCATGATTGACAGTTATATCAATAATAATTAAATACTCAAGTTGAAATAAAAATGCAGCAAAGTTCAGGACTAACTCTGGTAACTATCTGACTCAAAAACACCATTGCGTTAAATTTTCTCGATAGAAAAAAATTGCAAAGTTGCCTCCAAATCACGTCTAATTTACTCGGTATATAGCATTATTCACCAAATACATTAAAATTTACCTTGAAACTTTTGATTATTATTGCATTACAGATAAGGCAGCCATCATATGTTTTTCTTTTTCGAATAACCCTTGAATATTCCTAAAAAACAAAAATATCCAAAGTAGCCAACGCGTTTAGACCATCCGCGTTTGTATCGCCACGCCGCCTGGCATATGGCGGGCTCTTAAGAGACTGCACGAAATTGTGGAAATTGGCTTGTTTTCAAATCAATAGTACTATGCGCTGAATTAATTAAATACATCAAAGATATTTGTATAATTTAGGTCGATCCTTGCACAAGATCGTTGGAATTTGAAACAGATACATATGAAATTTAAAAGCAATATATATATGATATGACATATAAACACATTGTTCTTCGAAAACTTTGTAATTTTTACGTCTAAAACAATAATTCTCACATGACAATATTTATATTTACATCTCGGAGGTCGTACCCCTTCTTATTTTTTTATAAAAATATAAATATATACAGACATACCACACAGATTCAGCTAGCCCCAAGGTAAGTTCGAGACTTGTGATATGGGATACTAACTCAACGATATATATTTTATAACAAATACATATATAGATAAACATCCAAGACCCAGGCCAATCTGAAAAAGATCATTTTCCATCTTGACCTGGCCGGGGATCGAACCCGGGCACTCCGTGTCGCAGGCTGGCGTGTTAACCACTGCGCCACGGAGCTGTCAAATATTAAAAAATGTTAAGACTTTTCATATTTTTTCTAGTAGCGACGTTTTTCGTTCGCGCGGCACTCGCTTAATAGTTAAACATTAAATAAAATCACTTTAATACGGTATTATCGCGTATATCACATTTTTTTTACACCTTTTTTTTTTTTTACATGTGGAAAATGCGTTATGCATCAGTATGCAGTCAGTCAGATTAGTATCTGTACGGGGATACAGAGCAGTTATGCGGGACTTACACCCGCTAAAAACCACATGATGGCTCTCTTCACGACATTTACCGGAATGGTGGGCACGGTAGAACTACCACCACTCTTCCACCAATTATTTTTAGACCTAACGTTTCGAAAACTGTACAATTTCGTGCGCGAGTCCGACTCGCACTTGGCCGGTTTTTTAAACATGGGATGTTGTCTTTGTTTTACACTAACCATCGTAATACCCGCTGATTCTGAACTCAGTGGCAATAATTTAATCTCGGTGTCAGTGTCGCTAATAGAACACAAAATCGTAAGAAATTTGAGAAGGCCCTACCCTATTAGTAATAGGGTCCCATTTTTTTCCTGTATGTATGGAACCCTAAAATAGGATCTGTTTACATGAGAGCCGGCAGGGGCACTGAAAAAGCTAATAAAATTCTAAAATTTGCACATTGGAGTTTTTTGTCCGAGCGTGTTTCTGGTTTATGGCCCCAGTGGTGGAGTGCAATCTGGAGTTTGCTATTATAGGCCTCGGTTATCTCCATAATCTCGTCTCTCCAGACGGGTCGAACGAAAACAGGAGAACGCGTCATGCGTTGCGTGCAGCGGCGCGTCCTGTCAAAATCTCAAATATATGGCGAAGTATAGGGCGGTTTACGGAAATTTTGCTTTTTCTTTACTCTGCGTCTGCGTACCTTATGAGCGGAATTTGTCACGTACTCCGTAGCGAAAAAGTTACGCTACACGCGTTGCCGTGATCACCGATGTGTGTTTTTCTTTTATGTTATAGGGCGGCAAACGAGCAAGCGAGTCACCTGATGGTAAGCGACCAGCGCTGCCCATTGACAACTGCAACACTAGGGTGTAACAGGAGCGTTGCTGGCCTTTCAAGGAGTGGGGGAAAGGACATGGGGGGAGGATGGGCCTCCGGCTCTTTCAATCACCGAACGAAGCATAGAAAAGGTAAATCTCCTACTCAAACGTCGATTTTCTGTGAGAGTTTGGTACTTTCCCGGACGAGCCGGCCCATTCATGGGCTAGCAAAAATGATTTGCTATTATAGGTTTCATTGCGCAAGTGTTTCATTGCGTTGGATGCGCACGCGTCTTTGTAAACGGAAAATGCTCCACGCTCCACCCAACGCCCCGGGCAACGCCACGTCTCTTCGTAAATGAGCCCTAAGCTTTTTTGTATTTATAATACTTTTGTTTTTTTTTAGTATGAATATAGTTAAGTTTATTTATAAGTAGTTTTTTATGTTAGTTTATAACATATTTCTTTGGTTGTTTCCAGTTTGGTTAGGAAATTATAGGCTTGAATCATCTGATTGTCTGATAATTAAGATGATTCCGTGCTTACCGGCTGCCATCTAGTGGTCGTTAAAGGAACCACGTCAAAGGCCAAGATGCGGTTCCGAATAACTCTGACACTAGGGTGTGCATGGTCGATTGACCGTGACACCTATACGAAATGATGATGATGATGATTATTCGTAAATGTTAGATTTATTCAAGTTCCTTTTAAATAAAAGTATGAAATAAAAATAAAATACTTACTGTTGTTTATATTATTCATCAAAGTATCGTCTGATTTTATGGTATATTTAACGGATGTACAGCTTTATGTTATCAAATCTCCATCTAGCTCTTTTTTTTGTGGGGTAAGTAGCGCTCTGAAGTCCTGGCCGACAACTGGCGAGAAGCCAGCCTTAGTGACGAATTTATGAGTGTCTGAATACATGGGCGTCTCGAATGTGATTTCAAATCCAGCTAAAATTATTTTAAGTTTCTTATCCTCAAGCTCTTTGTTTGGCACATATTAAAAGTACGTATTAAATGTATTTTTTTTTTTATATATACAGACAAATCACACAGATTGAGCTAGCTCCAAAGTAAGTTCAAGACTTTCAACAATACTATATTTTATAACAAATACATATATAGATACACATCCAAGATCCAGGCCAATCTGAAAAAGATCATATTCCATCTTGACCTGGCCGGGGATCGAACCCGGGCACTCTTGTGTCGCAGGCTGGCATGTTGACCGCTGCGCCACGGAGCTAGCCGAATGTATGATTATTTTTTGTGCTCTGTACAATATGTAAAGAACAACCCTGTCAGATACTTTAAGGGGTGGTTCAGCCCGTCTCGATATGAACACCTTTTCCTATAGGACCAATGCTGGGAACTCAAAATTTGTTTGACGTTCTCATACAAACTGACCGGGCGGCCGAACATTTTTGTTTGAAAGCGTCAATTTTTAATTCCCAGCTTTGATCCCATAGGACAAGTTGTTGATATCGACGGGCTGAATCACCCCTTCAAGGATAGGACAGGATTTTCTTTAATTACAGTGTGATTTTGAACTCCCTAGCTATATTGAAATCTGGAAATCAGAATCCCTAATAGAATACAGAATTGTAAGAAAAAAAGGTAATATAACCTTTCATAGAAATTCGTCCAGCTGATCGGCGACTTTGTATGGGAAACCTAATTTTCTTTTTCGTTTTTTACCTTTTTTTTCTTGCAATTCTGTGTTCCATTAGGGATTCTGATTCCCAGATTTTAATATAACTAGGGGATTCAAAATAACGTTGTATCGTATAAGTTCCAACTCTCCCCATAGTTTTTATAAATCCAAACTGATAATCGACCTGGGCATATTAGGTGGCAGAAAGCAGCCTTACTGATTACTCTGTAACGTAAGCTGACAAAATTATGTTATATATAATGTATAATAAAATTATGGTCTTAACAATGTATATGTTTTTTTTTTCTCCTCTTAGTCTTGTTAGTCTCCGCTGCAGGAACATGACCCTCTCTGTACTACCAGAACCATACTTGGCCAGAGCAGACAGAGGATTTGGCCTACACTCTCCTCGCTGGCCAACGGGTTGGAGAGGTCTCATTGATGTTTATGAGCTTTGTTTAGCTTGTATTTCCTAAGTCGCCTCTTACGACATCCATAGGAAGACTTGGACTCTACTCTGCCGAAAACCACACGGCTAATGTATATGTATGTTCTTCATTATCTCAAAAATTACTGAATGGATTTGAATACAGTTTTACTATTGTTATCTGCATATTCTATTTTACTCCCCTCCCTATTTTCTTAAAGAGAAGCCATAGCATAGGATTTAAACCGTTTATTTTGCTTGGTATTAAGCAACTGCAGACTATGTCTTCAAATTAATCATGATGATGAAATTGCCTTATAAGATGAAAATCGACGTGGACTCGCGGGCAACAGCTACTATTATTATAATTTGAGAAACATATTACAAAAGCTCAATATCACTCCAATACTGAATTATCGTTGGAGCTCGGAATATTGATAAGTACTTACGTCCACCCATTCCATCAGCAAACATATGCATAATATGCATATATGAATGCAGTTATATGTGCGTTGAGTGAAGGCGATCGATGGCTGCATGTGGAAATAAACGAAAACACGGTGGGCGGGTAAAAATCGCCGCGTCAAAACGGACGCGGGGGTAGTGACGTCAAACGCATTGGTCGCTATGCGGTAATTACTGATTGAAATGAGGAGCCCGATGGTCCAGTATGCCTGAGTATTATTAGCGCTTACGTAAGTTAAGCAATCCTGGGAGCGATCCCCACTGGGATGGGTGACCGCAAGTGGCATTAAAATATCAATCTCCTCCGTGCTTCGGAAGGCCCGACACAGCCGGGACCAACAACTTAACGTGTTAAGTTGTGAGTCCTGGCTGTCATCATTGATGGCAGTCATAAAGCTATATTAGATGCCTTTAGGCAGCTTGAAAATCTGTCACCAGTGTTGGCTACTTACACACACGAAAAACTAAACTAATTAGTGACTTGGCTTTTACACACCGTCGCAAACCATAAGACACCACAGTTATGGTGTTATTGAGAGAAATGTAGGATACAAGCAGTAGATAAGTGTTCGTGAAGCCGTTAAGCTATGTTCAGATGTCTTTTGGCAGCTTGGAAATCTGACACCAGTGTTAGCCACTTACACATACGAAAAGCAAAGCTTGCTAAGCAAATGTTTTGGAGTGGAGTCGATCGTTGTATGCGTGTACGAAACACAAAAAAAGAACACGTTTGAATGAACACTTTTGCATGCAAATGTCAAAAAATTCGTGATGACAGACTTAGTCGCCCTTTTATAGATATTTTGCGGGTAAATGTATAACCGTGCCGATCCGGTCGCTAGCTTAAAATAATATCCACGGCCAACGCACGATATCAACACTACAGAGGTGCGAGCGTCACCAAACAGTCTGCCGGGGGTTGCCCCCTTAAAAAAATTGCAGCACTGGGGCCGCGGGGGGCGGGGGGCTTCAACTTTGACGCCGCGTTTCGGATGCCCCATTCTATTTACTCTTAATTGGGGCTCTACTATTAGATTCGGATTTGTTATAACGATCCTTGAGGGATTGTTGGTGTATGAAGGATTGTAAGTTTGTTGTTTTGATTCGTGATTCTTATTTCTTTTTTTTTGTTTGTAGATGTCGGAAAATAGCATTAATAAATTGCATGCACCTTATTTTTTTTTATGATATAGGACGGCAAACGAGCAAGCCAACCAACTGATGATAAGCGATCAGTGCTGCTCATAAAGAAAAGCCACTTTGACTCGAGAAGAAGAAGTGCTGCTCATGCCCATGGACAACTGCAACACCAGGGTGTAACAGGAGCGTTGCCGGCCTTGCTAGGAGTTGGGAGGAGAAAACAGGGGGAAAGATGGGCCTCCGGCTCTCTCACTCACCGAACGAAGCATAGAAGCGGTAAAGCTGCTACTCAAACATCTATTTTCTGTGAGAGTGTGGTACTTTCCTTGACGAGCCAGCTCATTCATGACACCAACCAAGATACTGTTTTGGGGCGTCTAAAGGTAAACTTTGAAGTGTGGCGACAGCGGTAAGTGTCGCCAAGTTTACCTTAAAAACATAAGTAAATGTAAACTTTAAATATATAGGGTTAATGGTCTATAACAAGTTAAGTGTAAATAAAATATGCAAATTCCGCGAAAATCCAACTTTGAAAGCTTACATAAATACTTACGGGGTTGACAGAGTCATAAGACTAAGCCACGTTTAGCATGTAAGTGGGCGTTATGGGTTGCTATCCGCAACGCCTATTGACCTGATTCCTAAGAATTCCGCCGGATTTTCAAATTTTCCGGGAATTTTTTTTTTTCTCCCAGACCAGCATGGAGAATTTTCTTTGAAAGCTTCTCTTCAATAATTTTATTGATCTGATATGTTGGTAGTTTTTGTGTAAGTACCCAACACTTGTGTAAGATTTTCAAGATATTCCACCTGTATATTTTTTAGCCTATTGCCTATACAATATGTAAAAAAAATAGTCCGTACCTTGAAGGGGTGATTCAGCCCACAACAACTTTTCCTATGGGACTAATGATGGGAACTCAAAAATTTCGAACATTTTTCTTTGGAAATGTATTTTTGTTTATGTATTTTTGCCGGCAAACGAACAAACGAGCCATCTGCAACACCGGAGGTGGTGCTGATGCATTGCCGACTCTTAAGATTCCAGCTTTAATCCCATAGGAAAAGTTGTTCATATAGGCGGTCTGAATCACCCCTTCAAGGACCGGACAAGTTTATCTTTACATATTCAAAATTTAAATTCAAAATTAATTTATTTGCATTAAATAAACACATAAAACATATCATATAGGGCCTCCTGGGCAAAGTTATAGTAAGAATAAATACACGAATCCCGAAAACATTATTCTCTTTTATTTAAGCATTTGAGTAAAAATATATCTTTCGTGTGACTTATCCGAATTGCATCGGAGGCGCTAAGTGCGGTTCACTGGCGTTTCGCCAGCTGACTGATGTACCAACGCATGTCTTGTCTGCGATATTATTTTTTCTATGAAACATCATTTGGAATGACTCTAGTGCCCTGGCGATTGGGGCGGCCTTTGGTATGGGATGCTACATGCGTAGATACCCTAGCGCCGTCTCATCTTCAGGTCATCAAGTCAAAGGCCGGTACAGCAGCAGCCGCGGCGGAAAGCCTCAAAAGGCGCAAGTATGTAGGTATCGGAGATAGCTACATATTTGAGCCTTTGGGGTAGAAACCATGGACCCGTGGGTCCATCAGCCCATCGTATCTTTGACTTTCTGTCGAAGAGGCTGATCGGGGTATCCCGTGACCAAAGGGCTGGCAATTACCTGGCTTAGAGGATAAGCATTGCCATCCAACGTGGCAATGCTGCCAGCCTTTTGGGTACGTTGCCGTGGAACGACGGTTTGCAGGAACTATATTATTTGTAAATATTTATGTTATTTTTATTTATCGTCAAAAAATTATTTGCTCTTTCATGCAAAAGTAAAATATCTAGTTGGCCAAAATCTATGGAACAGCAGATTTTTTTTGCAATTTCGGAGTTGGTTCCATAATGAAACTTGTTCAGATTCGTGGGCTGAGTTAAGGAGTTTTAACGTTTGCTAATGAATTAAATTTCACCCTGTATACAAGATGATTTTGAACCCCCTAGCTATATTGAAATCTGGGAATCAGAATCTCTAATGGAATACAGAATTGTAAGAAAAACGAAAAAAATAATTTAACATTTCATAGAAATTTGTCCAGCTGATCGGCGACTTTGTAAGGGAAACCTAATTTTCTTTTTCGTTTTTTTTATCTTTTAAAAATCACGCTGTCTGTGTATGTATGTTAATTTAATAAGAGTATAACAGAATAGCATTGTGAATATAAAAATCCTTTTGACAAAATAGTATAACTATTAATCATCAGCTGTGGTAGAGCCACGCTACAAGAAAATAATTTTTTGCAGCAGCATGAGTGGGCCGGCTCGTCCGGGGACGTACCACACTCTCACAGAAAATCGACGTTTGAGCAGAAACTTCTATCGCTCTGCTTCTATGCTTCGTTCGGTAAGTGAGAGAGTCGGAGACCCCTCCTCCCCCCCCCCCCCCCCACCCATTTCCTCCATCCCATGTCCTTCCCCCAACTCCTTGAGCGGTCTCTCGGAGTTGGGGGAACAATAGAAGCGTTACCGGTGCAACGCTCCTAGTGTTGCAGTTGTCCATGGGCAGCGCTGATCGCTTTCCATCAGGTGACTAACTTCTCGTTTGCCGTCCTACAACATTAAAAAAAAAATATTATGTTCTTGTACCTGGTCTATCAACACTTTCAATTTAATCTCAATCACCAATAAATCATCCATTTACATTTCCTATAAAGTAGGAAGGAGATGGGATATTAATTTCTAAAAACTGAACTGCAGTCTTCACCAATCTCCGCCGCGATTTCCGGGCAAGCACCATCCAAACTCGGGCAGCCACTTGCACGCTAATATAATATTTATTACTATGTATTTTGGACGCTATTTTTGCATACTCTTTATTTGTAAAGTGAGGTAATTTGAGTTGTGGTGGTTGGGTTTTAATTTCGTTGGATTGCTTGCAATGTTGATAATTAGCGATACTTGAGATGGGATGGCTTGGTGGTGTTTTTCTTGCAATCCAATTAATGATTTTAGGTAATGTTTTGCAGTTTCTAACTTGTTATTATGTATATAAACGGGACTTAGCACTGACTAGCTCCGTGGCGCAGCGGTCAACACGCCAGCCTGCGACACGGAGTGACCGGGTTCGATCCCCGGCCAGGTCAAGATGGAAAATGATCTTTTTCAGATTGGCCTGGGCCTTGGATGTGTATCTATAATGTATTTGTTATAAAATATAGTTTTGTTGAGTTAGTATCCCATAACACAAGTCTCGAACTTACTTTGGGGCTAGCTCAATCTGTGTAATTTGTCCGTATATATATACATATTTTTTTTTAGCACAACGTAATCAAAAGATAGATTCGTTTAGGTCGCAAATTTTCGTCATTCGCAAGGAAATCAAAACCAAAACTCCGTATCTTAGTACGAAGCAACGTCTGCAGCATTCTGCAAGCACAGACAAAGGAAAAATTGCGTAAAGTATAATTTTTGTTACATCATTATATAATAAAAATATTTTTAATATTTTTTTTAACTTATTATAGATATGTACGGAACCCTTCATGCGCGAGTCCGACTCGCAATTGGCCGATTTTATTTAAGTTTAGGGACTTTTGGTCTAATGAATTGATTTAGACATCACGAAGGTCACTTCGAGTTAAATTCCTTTGTGTATTTCCGCCACCAGCTAGTTCGTGCAAACTAATGCTGGCCATCTATCTTTATCGAAGTAGATTTTTCTTGTCAAAGATAAAAAAGCCATATCATTAACCTAAAAACGTGAAGATGAAACAATTAAGTAAACACACAGACTCGGATCTGATCAGTAAATTAGCAATAATGGGTGCAGCTGGGGAAAGGGCTCCCCCCTTCGCGGTGGCGAGGGGCGCATTTTTTGTTATAGGTAGCCTGGGATGGACTGACGGACCTACATGAGGGCAAGTGCTACGAGATCGATCCTGAGATATGTATTTTTTTCTTTAGGTAAAGAACATAAACGTATTGAAGCAAGAAGATGAAGAACGGTGAATAATACAAAATGAATATAATGGTTTTTGATGTGACGTGCGACCATTACAGTTTTCATGGTCGCACGTATACTAAGTTGACATTTGTCTTTTGTGTCAAAAATCAAAATCAAATCAAAACGTTTATTCAGAAAATAGGCCTTTGCAGACACTTTTTCACGTCAAATCACATTTTAAAGGATCTAATTTAGTCATATTTATATTATTACTTAATGTGCAAAAGATACAGACTACTAGCGTTTCGGAACCGACCACTGCAGAGAAGAAACGCCAAAAGAAACTCTTTTCAACAGTATTGTGTGTTTTAAGAACTATACAAAACGATCGCCTATATACGCGATAAACCGTATTAAAGTCTTTTTATTGAAATGAATACAAAATGTTATGAAAAGCCTGTCCAATTCTTGACAGGACTACTGAGCCCATGCTACCGTGAAAAAAGTTGTTCAAATTGACGATAGGATAGAATACAAAGATATCGAAAAAAATAATCTCATACGAATTGAACAGTTGTTTCGGAGTGTCGCATATTTTTTTTAAATACCAGCATTGGTCCCATTGTAAACATTGTCTATTTAGAGGGGCTAAATCGCCCGTAGAACATATTGTGTACTCATCACTAATCTATTTTATAAATTTCCCTTTTCATCATCATCAGGTCTTTTTAGTCTCCACTGCAGGAGCATGACCCTCTCTGTACTTTACCGGAGCCATACTTGACCGGAGCAGACAGAGGATTTGGCCTACACTCTCCTCGCTGGCCAGGCGGGTTGGAGAGGTGTCATTGATGTTTATGAGCTTTGTTTATGACATTCATGGGAAGACTTGGAGTGGTCCTATTCTACTCTGCCGGAAACCACACGGCATCCGGAAACCAAACGGCAAATTTCCCTTTTGTCAACACTTTTTTGGGTTAAATTTTATCTTGGAGTATCTCCTTATAAACTAATTTCCATATTGCCTTTGTCTTTAATGGTTTAAAGTCAGGTGTCATCGTCAACTGCCTATCCGGTGATTGCAGGCATGGCATCGTTATAAAAGTATTTTGCAAAAAAAGCAGCAACACAGTTAAATTTTGGGGGACACTCAAAGCGTACCTATAAAAAATGCAAAACATAGACATTTATTAAATCACTAGCTGTTGCCCGCGACTTCGTCCGCGGCAATTTCTGTTATTATGATTAATTAGTATAGATGAATAATTTTACCCTGTTTTCAAATAATTTTTTATTGATGCTTCGCTCCTATTGGTCGCAGCGTGATGTTTTATAGCCTAAAGCCTTCCTCAATAAATGGATTACGCAACACAAAAAGAATTTTCCAATTTGAACCAGTAGTTCCTGAGTATGCACGTTCAAACAAACAAACATACAAAATTACAAACAAACAAACAAACTCTTCAGCTTTATAATATTAGCATAGATTTACTGAGTTTACATTTTAACTCATATCCATTGTTATTTTAATTAACATCTTTTTTAGTCGTGGAATTGCTAGTAGCATAAATGGGCCGGCTCGTCCGGGGAAGTACCACACTCTCACAGAAAATCGACGTCTGAGTAGAAGCTTTACCGCTTCTATGCTTCGTTCGGTGAGTAAGAGACCCGGAGGCCCATCCTTCCCACTCCCCTCCGTATTTCCTTCCCCTAACTCCTTGACAGGCCGACAACGCACCTGTCACACTCTGGTGTTGCAGTTTTCCATGGGCAGCGGTGATCACTTACCATCAGGTGACCCGCTTGCTCGTTTGCCGTCCAATAACATAAAAAAAAGAAGAAAAAAAAACATCTTATTTATAGGAAAAAAAAAACATCTTATTTATAAAATGTTTTTTTTTTCTTTTCGTCAATCAACGCTATTTATAGCGATGATTGATGGCGCAACATGGGTAAAAGTAAATTTCTCTGCTGAGTTTCCTGGATGACACGATCTTCAGACCGTATCCCGCAGATTCCCAGTTTCCCGGCGCATTCGTTCCCCACCGATACCGTGCGCGGAATTTGATTAATGCAATGTTCGCAATAATTATTCCTGTTACTATTTTTTGACAGCATAAAGTTTTTTCGTTGTCCGTTGATTTTGTGCTCTTTTTTCTGCGTCACTCCATTTTGTGTCTGAATTATAGAGATACGACGAATATTCGGCTATTATTCGGTATTTGCATTATTCGGCTACTTACCGATAGTTAAAAAATTATTCGGTATTTCGGTATTCGATTGAATATTAAACATCAATGACTCCTACCCGTCTGGCCAACGAGGAGAGTGTAGGCCAAATCCTCTGTCTGCTCTGGCCAAGTATGGCTCCGGTAGTACAGAGAGGGTCATGCTCCTGCAGTGGATGATGATAATTGAATATTGAGAACCATTTGGTGGAATTAAACTTCTAGAAACTTCATAATATTTATATTTAGATATTTTTTATTTTATGAGGGTTTTGTACTTCAAAAGGTAAACGGAAACCCCTAAAAGCAAAGTAAATTGTCTCAAAGTAAATGATCCTATCATTTACTTTGAGACAATTTACATTGCGTGCTTCCGCCACCAGTTAGTTCATGCAAATCATCATCGTTCGAATGACAAGCAACGATTGACCTCATTCGTTGCTTGTCATTCGAACGATCAACATCTAGGTTTCACTGCCTGAAGATGCCTCGTGTAGAGGCGAAACACGTGTCGCGAGCACGACGGCCGACATTGCTGCAGCCTCAACGGATGCAACAGTATCGACCAGGGTTGCATGCATCAACTGGTGGCGGGTATGAAGGGACTAACAGTAGTGGGTGGGCGCTGGCCAGCAATAGTTTGCATGAACTAACTGGTAGCGGAAGCACGCAAAGTAAATTGTCTCAAAGTAAATGTAGCTTTGACTTCCGCAAAGTAACACCTGAATCAATTAACTTCTAGGATCACTTGGTTGTCCGTCTGTCTGTCTGTCAAGACCATTTTTCTTAAGGCCTCGTGGACGTGTCATGTTGAAATTAATAGCACATAGGTATTGAAATGTGGTTACTTGAAGCTGTGAAAATCAAACGTTGAGGTTAACGAGATCAGAAGATATGACCGATTATGCAGTACATTTTGCCAATCTCAAACTCGCATGGGAATTAACACCTATAGGGTACTTACCGTAGACCTAGAATCATTACATTTGGCATTCAGGTATGTCTTATAGCAGGAATATCAGAAAACCCGTAAATTTGTAGTTAGAACTAAGAAAATACATTCTGTATGGAACTCATAGTGCGCGAGTCCAACTACCACTTGGTCGGTTTTTTATAACTTTTTGCAAACAAACTGTGATATTTTTTGAAAATTATCTCATTTCTCCTAAAATCTATTTGTGTCTCTCAGTAAACAGGATGAAATGGAATTCATTAGCAAACCTTTCAGGAGTGACTCAGACTACGAATCTGAACAACTTTAATTATGGGACCAAATTCGACATCGTGAAAAAATTATCTGCTCTTTCATACAAAAGAAGAATATCTACTTGGCCAAAATCTATGGACCAGCTGATTTCTTTTTGTAATTTCGGAGTTGGTCCCATAATGAAAGTTGTTCAGATTCGTGATCTGAGTCACTTCTTAATCGTATGCTAATGAATTCAATTTCACCGGGTATATCTTAAATAAAGGAATATACATGGTCATATTACACAGATTGAGCTAGCCCCAAAGTAAGTTGGAACCTTGTGTTAAGAGATACTAACTCCACGATACTATGTTTATAACAAATACATATGTAGATAAACATCCAAGACCCAGGCCAATTTGAAAAATATCATTTTCCATCTTGACCTGACCGGGGATCGAACACGGGAACTCTGATGTGGCAGTCTGGCATGATGACCACTAGACTAAGAGCTCGCCAAATAATCTTGATATAACCATCAGCAAATAATGCGTTTTAGTATTTTTTATCTCTATAATACAAGTTAACCGCACATTCATTCATTCATTCATTTCGAGTAGGTGTCACGGTCAATCGACCATGCACACCCTGGTGTCAGAGTTATTCGAACCCGCCTCTCGGCCTCTGACGTGGTTCCTTTAACGAGTACCAGGTGGCAGCCGGGACCACCGGCTTAACGTGCCTTCCGAAGCACGGAATCATCTTTATTATCAGGCAATCAGGTGATTCAAGCCTGCTTTATCCTAACTAAACTGAAAACAACTAAACAAAGTTTGCTTCCGGTGGGAATCGAACCCACGACCCCCGGATCAATAGGCAAACGCCTTAACCACTGGACCACGGAGGCTGTTACCGCACATAAAAGTTACAGATGTAGTTAGCCCACAAATGCAGCAAACAAACAAATCTCAAATCAAAATCAAAAAGTTTATTCAGATAATAGGCCTTTGCAGGCACGTCTTTTCACGTCAAATCAAATTTTATAAAGGCACTAGCTGTTGCCCGCGACTTCGTCTGCGGCAATTTCTGTTATTATGATTATTTAGTATAGATGAATAATTTTTCCCCGTTTTTAAAACAGTTTTTATTGATGCTTCGCTCCTATTGGTCGCAGCGTGATGTTTTATAGCCTAGAGCCTTCCTCAATAATTGGACTATCCAACACAAAAAGTATTTTCCAATTTGAACCAGTAATTCCTGAGATTAGCGCGTTCAAACAAATAAAACTCTTCAGCTTTATAATATTAGTATAGATTGAGGACAAAAGCTACAGACTACTAGCGTTTCGGAACCGACCACTGCAGAGAAGAAACGCCAAAAGCAACTCTTTTCAACAGTAATGGTCACCTACTCGGCGTGCTTCGTGGCGCAGATGCTAACACGAGGTTGCATGGGTTCGATCCCCGGTCAGGTCAAGATGGAAAATGATTTTTTTCAGATTGGCCTTGACCTTGGATGTTTATCTATATATTTATTTGTTATAAAATATAGCATCGTTATATAGGTCGCAGGAAGACGCTGGATGCAGGCCGCTTCCAACCGGTCATAATGGAAATCCTTGGGGGAGGCCTATGTCTAGCAGTGGACTTCTTGCGGCTGAGATGATGATGATGATGATGATAGCATCGTTGAGTTCGTATACCATAACATAAGTCTCGAAGTTACTTTGGAGCTAGCTCAATCTGTATGGCTTTTTATTTTATGACTATCTTTCTTTTTTATAATATTTGTAAAGATAAATATTATCACGTGCTTTAGTTATTCTTCTGAGATCATGTCAAAGAAAATTGTCAGTCATAGGTACATAGCTGTCGAAGTAAACTCAAAACAATGGAGCATCCCGTCACGAGCATATCTCAGTGACGCTATTCCTAAGTTTTTCCATTCCAACTAGTAGATTATTTCAAAAATAAAAGACCCGTCTGCCTTTTTCGCAGCTTACATCCACCATATATATTGTTTGTTAACGTCACATAGCCTATCACACTCCGGGAAGAATATGAATCTAATTATAACTCGCACTTCAAAATCGATCAAGCCGTTTAGGCAGACATACATATATACCACAGAACAACATTTGTTGTTCTGAAATGTAAATGTACTCGGTGAAATTTTGGACCCTTAAAGGGGTGATTCAGCTCGTCGATATGAACAACTTTTCCTGTGATACCAATGCTGGAAACTCAATTTCATTTTACATTCCCAGACAAATTGTTCGGACTGCCGTACTTTTTGGTATGAAATTGTAGAAACAATTTTGAGTTCCCAGCGTTGGTCCCCAGGGTCCAAAACGATCAAAATTTCACCATGTATACAATAAATACATTCGCGCGAAAATCATTACCCTCCTTCTTCAGGTCAGTCGGTTAAAAATCGCTCAATGCAGCAAAAGAAGTTCACTACAAATAAAATGTTGATTTTGCACGCTCCGTTCACAGTTTTGTTGCATATTCAAGTTTTATCGACTACTCCGACGAGTTTTCAAAATGCCATTAAACCTCAATAACACCCTATTGGATACAAAAAACGTTATATAATTGTTTCCTGGTGTTATGACGCACGTAAAACATATTTTATTGTAGTCAAACACTGATCTGCCGTTATAAATTTATTTTGATAGGTTATACTAAAGCTTTATTCATTTCTTTTCATTGTTCTGTAAACTGCCTCCGTGGTCCAGGTTAAGGCTTTTGCCTGTAGACCCGGGGGTCGTGGTTCCGATTCCCACGGGAACCATACTTATTTTAGTTGCTTCCAGTTTGGTTAGGACATTGCAGGCTTGAATCACCTGATTGTCTGATAATAGAGATGATTCCGTGCTTCGGAAGGCACGTTAAGCCGTTGGTCCCGGCTGAGTAACCACGTCAGAAACCGAGAGGCGGTTCCGAAGAACTCTGACACCAGGGTGTGCATGGTCGATTGACCGTGACAATTTACACGAATGATGTTTTCTTAAGATATTGTATAACAAAGTGTGGTACTCTGACATATACAGGGTGAAATTGAATTCATTAGCAAACTTTTAAGGAGAACCCGCGAATCTAAACAACTTTAACTATGGGACCAACTCCGAAATTGCAAAAGAAAATCAGTTTTTCCATAGATATTCCACTCGGATTCGTGCGGGGCAAACAGAGCCTAGGTCTATAAGACCTGAAGGCCACGCTTAGCATGTTGGTGGGCATTAGGTAGAAAACGGAATCAAAGTAGTGATGGGTTGCTAGCCGCATCGCTTATTAACATGATTCCTCAGATTTTACCCACTCCCTCGATCGGTTTTAACGATCTGTGCGGGAAGAGAATCAGCTGGTACATTCTACGGTTTTTCTTTTCTCCCAGACCAGCATGGAAGAGTAAACCATGATATATAATAATAATACGAGTAAGAAACACAACACTGCGCACCATAACACAAGTGGTCGATGTTAGAACGAAATCTGCTGGGTTGAAGTGGGACTGGGCGGGTCATGTTTATTTTTTTTTGACAAATCACACAGATTGAGCTAGCCCCATGGTAAGTTCGAGACTTGTGTTATGGGATTGGGATACTAACTCAACGATACTATATTTTATAGCAAATACATAAATAAACATCCAAGACCCAGGCCAATCTGAAAAAGATCATTTTCCATCTTGACCTGGCCGGGGATCGAACCCGGGCACTCCGTGTCGCAGGCTGGCGTGTTAACCACTGCGCCACGGAGCTGTTTACCCAATGGTATCGGAAAGATGAGCTCAGAGAACAACCACATGGGTACCTACTGACGGGAAACGGTCAAGAGGCAAACCAAAAACAAAATGGACAGACGAGTTGACTGCTTTTGATAAAACTTGGAGAGAGATGGCAAGTGATAGAGCAAAGTGGAAAAATAAAGGGGAGGCTTTTGCCCAGCCGTGGGACTCATATAGCTAATAAAAAATAAGTAGGTATACCATTTTTGGAATAATCCCTAATAGACTAACTTCAATGTAACCAAAGCAAAAAATATGCTTAGTTCCAGTTGTCCCTATTTATAAAATCTTAAGAAGCCGCGGCTCCTGATTGTCTTATTCTCAACCTGAATAGAATAGCAATATTTGAAAGCTACTGGCGTTCTGGGGAGCGTAAAGGGAAATGCTACTTCAGCACCTTAATTTTTATTTTAGGTCCGCAAAGATGGAATAAAAGAATATTACACATTCGCACATTGATTTTTGATAGAGCCATGCTACCAGCATAATTGATTTTTGATAGTAGCATGGCTGGGTCGGCTCGTGTGGGGATTTACCAAACTCTTACGGAAAATCGACGTTTGAGCTTGAAGCTTTGCCGCTTCTATGCTTCGCTCGGTGAGTGATAGAGCCGGAGGCCCATCCTTCTACCCTAGTTTCCTCCCCCATGTCCTCCCCCAACTCCTTGAAAGGCCGGCAATGCTCCTGTCACACCCTTGTGTTGCAGTTGTCCATGGGCAGCGGTGATCACTAACCATCAGGTGTCTAGCTTGCTCGTTTGCCGTCATATATCAATAAAAAAAGGAAAGTAAATAGTCGGGCCGCAAAAAAATTATATGGTCAGCAAGATTATAGAATTGGGGCAGCAGAGAAAACATTTGGATAAGCATTGGCTTTCCACCTGGAACGACTGAGGGCAGAAAAGAAGTTAGGTGATCAAAAGTTGCCGCCCAACTAGCTATTTTAGCTGACCTATATCATTTTTTTGCAAATAAAAATACGTATTTTTTGCTAACCGTTTAAAAAAAAATCTTAAACATCGCAGTAACGTTACAAAAAAAAATCCTCTTCTGTGCCCCAGGATAGTCACAGCAGTAGCAATTCCATGTACGCATCCAGACAAATAGACGACATGCAATTAACACTGCTAGTAATGGGGAGGACAATGGGCGACGCCGCGGCACAATACGAAGCTTCTACTTCTTTATTTATTTTTGACTGGAAAATATGCCGAGTTGATGCAAATGCTAAATTATGATATTTCTGTTCTTTTATACAGGATGATTGTGAACTCCCTGACAATTAATTTAATATCGGAATCAGAATCCGTTATATAATATAGAACCGCAAAAACGACAGGTAAAAAAAAAAATTTAACTCTATACAAATTCACTGATCACCTAGTCAAATTTACTAAATATGGGAAGTATTTTTGTTTTCTTTTTTTGCGGAGGTATATTCTATTTTTTTTGCGGCGGTATATTCTATAAGGGGTTCTGATTCCATCATTGAAATATTGCCGCGGAGTTCAAAATCATCCTGCATATATATACTAATAATAAATACGGAAGTAACTGTCTGTCAGTCTTTTTATCACGTCTTCACTGACCGTATATAATATGTACTCTATGCCCTTTGACTACTACACCGATTTAGACTAAATTCAATTTAGTCCGCTTTTATTAATAGTATGCATATACGAAATGATTTTGAACTCCCCGGCAATATTTCAATGATGGAATCAGAAGCCCTAATAGAATATACCTCCGCAAAAAAAAAAAGAAAAAAATACTTCCCATATAAATTTGACCAGGTAATCGTATAGGGGTTAAAATTTTTTTTTACCTGTTATTCTTGCGGGTCTATATTCTATAACGGATTCTGATTCCGATATTAAATTAATTGCTAGTGAGTTCACAATCACCCTGTATAAAAGAACAGAAATATCAAGTAGTTTGAAGCTCAAAATAAAATTTAATTCTCGAAGGGTATATTACTATACTAGCTTTCGTGTAATCCCTAATGTCGATCCCTCGGGAACATTTCTTTTTTCCGGGATAAAAGGTAGCCTATGTCCTTCTCCGTACTCCAGAGAACTTGTATGCCAAATTTCATGATGATCGGTTCAGTAGTTACGGCGTGAAAGCGTAACAAACAAACAAACAAACAAATAAACAAACAAACAAACAAACTCACTTTCGCATTTATAATATTAGTAAGAACAAGAAAGTAAGAATAAGGATTCACACAAGCGGAGGCGTCGGCGATAGCTAGTGTGTAAATAAGCATGGTGTCTGTATTAACCCATTCTTAACCTACCAACGATAATTTCATCCCATCGGATACATCCAGTAATGGCCGATGGCCGCTGCTCATCCATCACTCGCCGCGCCCCGCGCCTCACCCCCCGCTGCCATCAATCTCACGCAGCCTGCGCCGCGATCTGCAGTTTGCTAGATATTTGTTGCATCCACTACATACTAGGTTAATGGTGGTAGACCTCTATGACCGAGGTATCTGTCTGCGTGTTCATGAAAAGTTAAACCTACCCTCTATAACAGTAATATAATAGGAATGCAAACAAATACAGAAGACCAGAGTTTTTTTTTTACATATGTGAAAGGACTACTAATATTATAAATGCGAAAGTGAGTTTGTTTGTTTGTTTGTTACGCTTTCACGACGGTACTACTGAACCGATCATCATGAAATTTTGCATACAAATTCTCTGGAGTACAGAGAAGGACATAGGCTACCTTTTACCCCGGGTAAACTGTTCCCGAGGGACCTACACTGACGCGGGCGGAGCTGCGGGCGAAAGCTAGTTCATATATAATTTTATTTTTTTGCCGTTTTTATAGATAAAATGGTACGGAACCGGTGCGCGAGTCCGAATTGCAATTGGCCGGTTTTTGCCAGTAGCATAAATGAGCCGGCTCGTCCTGGGAAGTACCACACACTCACAGAAAATCGACGTTTGAGTAGAAGCTTTACCGCTTCTATGCCTCGTTCAGTGAGTGAGAGAGCCGGAGGCCCATCCTTCCCCTAAATCTTTGAAAGGCCAGCAACGCTCCTGTTACACCCTGGTGTTGCAGTTGTCCATGGGCAACGCTGATCGCTTACTATCGGGTGACTCGCTTGCTCGTTTGCCGTCCTACGAGTATATCATAAAAAAAGCTTTCGTATGTCACCTTCAATGGGAGTTGTGATGCCACAAGCAAACAGACATTTTGAAAGTGCATTCCAAAATTTTAACATACATACATACTATCACGTCGTTTTCCCTAGCGAGTTAGACAGAGCCTAGGTCTATAAGACCTTATGGCCACATTTAGCATGTTGGAGGGCGTGTAGATGGAAAACGGAATCAAAGAAGTGATGGGTTGCTATTCGCATCGCCTATTGACATGTTACCACAGATTTTAGCCCAATCGCTCTATCGGCTTTTACGCTCTGCGCGGAAAGAGAAGCAGCTGGCACATTCAACGTTTTTTTCTTTTTACCCAGACTAGCATGAAAGATAAAAAAAAATATATTTCCAAATAATACCCTTGTCTTCGTCAAGTTGGTAACATCTGGTATCAACTTTGTTTATGGCCTAAACACCAAGTGTACCATTTCACACATGTCCCTAATTCCCACCTAGACCTAATAACTGGCGTGACCCTTTATTAGAGGAGTCTCAAAGGATCCCTTTTCTCTCAACGTCTTTTTGATAGTTAGGGTTCAGCAAAACAAATATCTTACAAACCCTAAAGTGTAGCATTATCGTCAAAAGGGGAACCTTCAGAAATCTTATAAGATAACAATCTTTCTTACAAAAACAAGAAAAGGAAATCAGAAAAATGTTTGGTGAGGGAGAAAATGAAAGACTACTATTTTAGAGCAAAAAATGAACATATTACCTACATATATTTAAAATTTCACCTTCCTAGTTCGTCTCAATACACACATACAAATTCTTTTTT
The DNA here is from genome assembly GCA_947532085.1 of Elegia similella. Taxonomy (NCBI): domain Eukaryota; kingdom Metazoa; phylum Arthropoda; class Insecta; order Lepidoptera; family Pyralidae; genus Elegia; species Elegia similella. The sequence goes on from OX383939.1 coordinate 5,342,479, forward strand.
TTTATTTAATCGGGCTTAGGAGTAAGAAAAGAAAAGTATCGGTCGCGGGCGCCAGTTTCGCTGATCTTAAGCCTCTAAAAGATAATTGTTTTAAAATTAAGTTGCAAAATTAAACCCAAACAAACAAGAAACATACAGACATACATACATTGCAAGTTAGATTACAACTTATAAGCTCAACTATATATGGTAATATTTAAATTAACTATCTATATAAAAATTGCATACATAGGGACAGACAGATAGAAGCGACTTTGTTTTATACTCTGTAGTGATATACAGAACCCAACCCCAAAATATTTAATTCCTCGACGTCTTTTTTACTCCTTTCCCAAAATTTCACACACAAAAAGGGTAGTCATTAAATACGCTGCGCACGACACATGTCTCGGTTTTGTGCCTATTATTTTCACATTAATCTTATTTAATTGACCCTTAAGACTAACATGATGTTTTGTATAGTTGACAGTTTAAAAATAAAGTTGATGTCTCAAAAACTTAGCCTGAGCTTATATTGATATTCTATCGATGATTTGTGACTCCTGCGATCTGCTTGACGAATCTTAATAAAAATACGAACTCTTTTACCATAGAGCCGTTCAACACTAATTTAATGTTTATCTATATGTATATTTACAAAGTATATAAAAACTAATACCCGCCTACTAAAAACATGCCCTAAAAGGTATGAAACAAAAAATCACCAAGTAATTTATACTTACTTGGTGTCAGATTTTTCAAACTGCATAAAGGCATCTGACATAGCTTCACGACTGCCATCATTGATGACAGCCGGGATCAACGGCTTAACGTGCCTTCCGAAGCACGGGGAAGCTCGATAATTTTTTTATGCGTTTTGTGGTCACCCATCCCAGTAGGAACCATGCCCAGGTTGCTTTACAAACGTAAACGCCAATAAAACTTAAGCCCACTGGTCCATGGGCCCATGGAGTTCCTCGTAGGAGTAAAAATATAAATAACTAGCGTCTCGCCCCGGCTTCACACGGGTGCGCCTGCTGCACCCATTTCTTTATCATATATATCAGATATATTCATATATATCTGCCCATGGACAAATGCAACATCAGGCTGTGTCAGGAGCGTTGCCGGAGTTTGGGGAAGGAAATGGCTGAAGGATGGGCCTCCGACTCTCTCACTAACAGAACGAAGCATAGAAGCGGTAAAGCTTCAACTCAAATGTCGATTTTCTGTGAAAGTGTAGTACTTCCCCGGATGAGCCGGCCCATTCATGCTACTAGCAAAAATGTATTTCGCCGGTAGCGTGGCTCTACCACAACATGTTTGTGGCATGCCTACCAACATGGTAGGCGTGCCACTAGCAAAAATTAATTTTACCGGTACCGTGGCTCTACAGCAACTAAAATCTTATGCACCTCAGAATGTAGAGATATACTGTAGTATATCTCTACATTCTGAGGTGCATAGAGATATACTGTAGTATATCTCTACATTCTGAGGTGCATAGGATACACGAGTTTCAAGAATAATCCCAAGGGAAATATTGAAGAGACTAAGCAAAATAACCGCTCCATCATCTACAATTTATTTCCAACTACGTATTTAATCACCAATCATTCCCAGGACAAAACATGACGGGTCAAGTGTCCGATAGAAATCAAAGGATCGCAGCCTGTATCGATAAAGTCAACCTTAAATCGATTGCATATAATCGAGAATCGGATATAATTGGACATTTACCTTTATCCTTGTGAGCAGGTCGTGACTGACAATCAAAACTGCCATTAATCGATTAGAAACCTTGGTGATTGAACTTAAAGTCTATTTTTGAAGTGTTTAGTATGATCCTGTGGCTGCCAGGTCGTCGGTTGAGGGTGGAATCCCACAAAAAGTCGTCTGACCGGTTGGAAGTGGTTCTCTGCAGTCATCGTAAGCGAAAGCCTTAATACATTCATATTTTTTCCTTGCACGCTAGGAATTCGGGATGCTCCATGATATCATTTTGAGTATGAGCGATGATGGATGTAGATATATTTATTATTTTAACTGGCAGTTGAAAGCGAATTTGCTCATGTAGAGTTTTTTAACAGATAACAAATTTAGCTATTTAAATAGCTCTGCCCACAGCCCCGCTCGAGTGAATGGAGATCCCTCGGGAACAGTATCTGTTTTCGGGATGAAAAGTGCTTTATGTCATTCTCCGGGCCTCTAATTGTTTCCGTACCAAATTTCATCTAAATCGGTTTAGTGGTTGCAGCGTAAAGAGGTTAAGAGCTTTTGCATTTATAATAATCGTACTAAAGTATAGATTTTAGTGAAATCCTAAGAATATATTAGAAGAAAAGGTTTCTGTGTGTGTTTGTTTGTAATGAATAACTCAGAAACTACTGGATCGTCTTCGTCTTTACCTTATCCCACTTTTATGTGGGGTCGGAACAGCGTGTCAGTTTCTTTCACTTCAAACATTGCGAGCTCCGTGGCGTAGTGGTTAACACGCCATCCTGCGACACGAGAGTGCCCGGTTTCGATCCCCGGTCAGGTCATGATGGAAAACTATCTTTTAATCTTTTTCAGATTGACCTGAGTCTTGGATTTTTATTTATATAAGTATCTATTATAAAATATAGTATCGTTGTGTTAGTATCCTACGACACAAGTTCACAAATTACTGTGGAGCTAGCTCAATTTGTGTGATATGTCCATATATATATATTTATTTATTAATTTAATCTATGACTGGTCATCCTCTGGCACATAATTAATATAAGTACCTCTAGTCTATACAAAAACTACTGGACTGATTTTAAAAATTCATTTGCCAATAGAAATTTAGATTATCAGCGAGTTACATAGATTATGCTTTATTCCCAAAAATATTATGGATTGGTACGAAAATTGCATTTACGTAAAACAAGGTATGAAAGATTTGTCTACAAACATCTTGTTGGGCGAATTCTGAGAAAACAATTGATTCCCTGTCATCTAACCGTGTTCAGATTACATCCTCACCTGAGATGCTTAGGAACCTAGGGCCTGGGGCCCGAGGGTCAGCCTAGGGGCAAAGATAGACTGTCATCAACATCATTTCGAGTAGGTGTCACGGTCAATCGACCATGCACACCCTGGTGTCAGAGTTCTTCGGAACCGCCTCTCTGCCTCTGACGTGGTTCCATTAACGACTACCAGATGGCAGCCGGAACCAACGGCTTAACGTGCCTTCCGAAGCACGGAATCATCTTTATTATCAGACAATCAGGTGATTCAAGCCTGCAATGTCCTAACCAAACTGGAAACAACTAAACAAAGTACGATTCCCGTGGGAATCGAACCCACGATATCCGGGTCAACAGGCAAACGCCTTAACCACTGGACCACGGAGGCTGTTGACTGATAGACTGTGAGGTAAATCGTTTACTACCACCGAGTGTAGACACCATAGGGATCTGATGACTAACACATTTCTCGCATGATAACTAATAGGTAGATTAGAAAGTATCAGGAGTTCAGGACGACTCACATCTGCGTAGTCAATATATGAAAAACCGGCCAATTGCGAGTAGCGCGCTCGAAGGTTTCGTACCATTATCTATAAAAACGGCAGAAAAATCATGTCTGTTGTATAGGAGCCCCCCTCAAATATTTGTTTTAATTTAATTATTTATTTTGAAAGTGAATATATAACTAAATATTCTGTGAATATTTCAGGCGTCTACCTGTTGCCGTTATTAATATCGAGCAAAAACGAGTAAAAAAATGTTTGTTGTATGGGTGCCCCCTTAAATATTTATTTTATTCTGTTTTTTAGTGTTTGTTGTTATAGCGGCAACAGATATACATAATCTGTGAAAATTTCAACTCTAGCTATCACGGTTCATATACAGCCTGGTGACGGACGGACAGAGAGACAGACAGACGGACAGCGGAGCCATATTAATAGGGTCCCGTTTTTACCCTTTGGGTACGGGACCTGAAAAATGGCAATAATCTATTGATAAATAAATAAAGTATAGGTACTTCTTGTTTAATCTAGATCGCACTTGAACTTCAATTATTTTACATTTTTTTAGCACGTATGACTCTATATTCCATATATGGGCATAATTAAGTCCAGTATTGACCATATTGTTTACAATCGTAGCCTTGATTTTTAAAACGAGTTCTGTCAGTAATATTTACATACCTTTCATTCATTTATTTTGCATTCAAATAAATCATTGGTTTTGCCGTCATAGTTATTAAAACATTTTTTTTTCTGTACGAATATTATCTGGCCTTTCATATGGATCTTGTACAAGTAAACTAGAAAGCACTTACATACAAAGAGAGATGTTTAAAGAGAGAGAGAAATGTAACGATTACTACCGGTAGACAGAGCCCAGGTCTCTAAGACCCGAAGGCCACGTTTAGCATGTTGGCGGGACCAGGTGAAAAACGGAATCAAAATAGTGATTCCACGGAATTTTACGGTCTGCGCGGGAAGTGAAGCAGCTAGTACATTCTACGTTTTTTTTTCTCCCAGTTCAGCATGGAAGGGAAAAGAAAAATGGAAGTTAGTTTTTCTTTTGTTTTCATTTATACTTTTTTTCTTGCAAATCTAGTTCAGAAGTTGAAAATCGTGCTTTATAAGCTCTTATTAGACATTCACGAATTTTGCGAAAAGCAAAACAGAGGATGATTTTTTTCTCATCCAGCATGGAAAATACTCAAGTTCAGTAGGATGCGTGACTCACAGCTTTTTATCGCATTTCTCTGTAACTAGTTAGTGTACCCCGGCATTCCTGTGAGCTTAGTCATCCCGTTTTCCTGGATGCTTTCCAGGGACACGAGGGATAAGACGTTCGTTCGAGGGATAGCCGTGTGGTTTCCAGCAGAATAAAATAGGACCACTCCAAGTCTTCCCGTGGATGTCGTAGAAGGCGACTTAGGAAATACAAGCTAAACAAAGCTTATAAACATCTAAGAGACCTCTCCAACCCGTCTGGCCAGCGTGGAGAGTTTAGGCCAAGTCCTCTGGCTGCTCTGGCCAAGTATGGCCCTAGTAGTATAGAGAGGGTCGTGCTCTTTTAGTGGAGACTAAAATGGACCTGATGATGAAGACGTTCGTAAGGCCTTAGGTGACCATGACAGGTTGAGCGAACAATTCTACTTTGTAGTTTAGTCTTGAGCACTTTGCCACCGAAAACGATCAAAGGGAGACTAAATTTTAAATTTCTACGAAATGTTATAGATGAATTTAATGTTAATGAATGTAGATATTACCAATTGTAATTTACTGTTGGAAATTAAATTAATTATTAATGAATTAAACATCTGAATGAGAAAACCTGCATACTACTCGTAGGTATTTGTTTGTATATATCTTTGAGTAAGTATCCCATCAAACAATTCTCAAGTAACTTTGGAGCTAACTGAATCTGTGTGATTTGCCCATATATTAATATCAGAGTAAAAATATTGGCCAACCCAAAATTGACAGAAGAACTAGAAGGTATGTAGGGGTATCGCTTTTCAGGTTCGAATAGGATGATAGCGGATAGAGACAGGGGCAGAAGCTTGTTATTTATAAATAGTTAAAACTAACAACCCTACAACCCTTTCCATCTACACGCCCTCCAACATGCTAAATGTGGCATAAGATCTTATAGATCTAGGCTCTGTCTACCCCGCAAGGGAAACAGACGTGATATTATGTATGTATGTATGTAACAACCCTGCCTCACAAACGCACTTGTTATCATTCATCATCACGACGTCCCTATCCGGCCACTATCGACATCAGAGTCAATCACTTGACCACCTCAATCAGATCAAGTAATCAGTCAAGAGATATGATCATCGTCACTCGACTTTGACAGTGTAACTAGTTTTAAAAGCTATCACTTGATAAAGAAAGTTTGAGTACGTCGACCTTTGTAAAACTTATGTACTTATTTGTAAGTACTTTCTATTAGCCCTGCCTGACATGCCCTTCGGACATCCGTAGGTAATCCGTAGTCATAGTTTATCTATATGTATAAAAGGCATATCAACGAACAGCCGAAACTACTGTACCTAGAAACTTGAAATTTCGTACAGGGGTTCCTTTCATGATGTGAGTGAGTACTAAGTAAGGATTTTTGTAAATTCAACCCCTAAAGGGGTGAAATAGCGGAAGGAAGGAAGAAGGTGAAGTTTGCATGGAATGCGGACAAAGTCGCGAGTAGAAGCTAGTATTATAATATAAGTCAACATTTTTTTTTCGGAAATCACATTGAATTTTTATACAGCGTGTAACATAAGTCATAACCAACAATGTTCCCGTGAAGGGGTGATTCAGTCCATCAAAATAAACAACCTTCTTTTTTTCCTATAAAAAAATATATTTTCATACAAAAATGTTCGGCCGGCACGGCAATTAGTATAAAAATGTCAAAAAAAATTGAATTCCCAGCATTGGTCCCATAGTAAAAAGTTGTTCATTTTGACGGGCTTGGTACCCTTTCACGGGAACGTTGTTGGTTATGTATAAACTATTAAGTATATACTTTAAAAGGAAAATAATGTGATTTGCTTGGCCGCTGGTTGTAAGTATTGCATCGGGTACTTCAATTTGTGAAAACTTTAAAATGGCTTTCTGTATCATATCTATGTATCTAGTATGTTATTATTTGTAAGTCCTGGATTTTCATTACGTTTTATTCATCGGATTCGTCGAGTAGTTTCAGTCTGTTACGAAGAGATACACGATTCAATTTGTCATTCAACAGAGCGGGATGGACCTATATCTAAGAGAGAGAAACCTTTACATTATCTCTTTTATGTATTTATATTAAGCGCAAATATTTTAATTGCTGACACTCTTAACCTAGAAAAATGCATTAGAAGCAGAATAAAAAAAATCTACATCCTAATTTTCGAGATATCTGGAGCTGAACTGGTAAAAAAACAGGCGAAAAAAACACCCTGTGTTCAAATAAACACTTTCTTGGCCAACAACTTTTTACTATTATCTACTATGGATACTAGGTCATTGACCTCGACAGTCAAAACAGCTGATTTAACGATTTTAAAAAAATAAGAATTATTTTGTACTAGCTTTTGCCCGCGGCTCCGCCCGCGTCAGTGTGGATCCCTCGGGAATAGTACTTTTTCCCGGGATAAAAGGTAGACTATGTCCTTCTCCGTACTCCAGAGAACTTGTATGCAAAATTTCATGATGATCAGTTCAGTAGTTACAACGTGAAAGCGTAACAAACAAACAAACAAACAAATAAACAAACAAACTCACTTTCGCATTTATAATATTAGTAAGGATAAGGATGATAACATTAAAAAAAAATAGCGTGTCGATTTTCTAAAATTTGCTACTAAAGCATTTCTTTGACCTATGAGACCCAGCCGTTAACATATTTGCGCTTAATTTAAATGGACCTTGAATAGGTCTGTCCTACTCCACCCCGATGATGGTAGAGTAAACTGCTAGTGTTAAGACGGACAGACAAAGATACGAGTGATCCTAAAAGGGATCCAATTTATCACTCGGTCGTCCGGAATCCTAAAAACATGATTCTGTAATCAATCAAGAACGAGAATCAAGAATCAAAACGTTATTCAATATAGGTTATTTGAACACTTATTAATTGACTTATTTGATTTGCAACTGAGAATTGTTAACGTCAGTTTATTTAAGCGAAGTTTAGCGCCGTTTCCAAATCGGAGTGCAGAATAAGCGGCACCAATTGCAAAGCGCATTTCCTCCAATCGACGTCAACTCACAATTTATGTTTATCCACAGAATTAATATAAGTACTAACGTACAGAACGGAAACTCCCTGCGTCCCCCGCAACAACGCATCGCCGCCGCCGCACCTCTCCCCCGTAAATGGAGTGCGATGCGTTGCTTTGAAACAGGGTTAGGTTTTGTTGCACGTCAAATGCGAATATTACGTTACCGACACGCGTTACAATGAAATATTGTGCTGTGAATCTCTGTCTATCTGCCTCTTGTTTTTATCCTTTTTTTTATCGATTTTTATCACATTTGCCGTAAAGTTTAGCGCCAAACGAGCAACTTATTATATTACAGGACATTATCTAGTGCTTTTAATTGTAAATGAATCAATAGATAACTAATAAACCAGTGGTGAAGAGAAGATAAAATACATAACCTCTTATTTGTGAAGTGCTAGTTACTTGTTGATGTGTACGTACACCTAAAATATAATCATCAAAAACTTATACGTCATGGTGTTTGATTGTGCCAGTTGCATTGTGTGCGAGATCTACGAATACATTTTTGTTTGTTAGCTAGTTTATTTACTTATTATTGAGATGTATTGTTAGGTAAGTCAATAAATACATACCTACATAAATAAATTAAGATCATCATAAATCTTTCAGAATTGAGAGACATCGCAAATTTGTCGAATTTTAGGTGGCATCATGAATAGGTATATTTAATTTCATTCATCGGTGTCAACCTTGGTTCTTTAACTCACACATTAGCGTGTGCACGGATGTAAAATTTTGTTTGTAGTAGTACTAGGTATTTATGTCGTTCCGTTTGTACGAAGTGCCATACCTGTGGTTTATCTTAAAAACTAGGTACATATGGGGACTGAGTATACATTGTCATGATCAATTGAATTTTTAAAATATAACTATATAGAATTTACCTCGCATTTTTTTTGTCTTTAGCCGTTTGTTTCCCACTGCTGGGCAAAGGCCTCCCCTCGTTGTTTCCACAAATTCCTTTCCCTCGATAAACTCTTCCAATCCTTCTCAAACTTGTCAATGTCATCTATCCATCTCTTCCTCGGTCTTCTACGTCCACCTGGTGTCCATTGGGTGGTGATGTCCATTTTTCAGGATGCATTCGACAGCTGTGACCCGCCCAATCCCACTTTAGTTTGGCTGCCTTCTTTCCAACATCCGAAATTTTTGTGATGGAGGTGGTGTTTCTCACGCGATCAATTCGCTTGACACCTAAGATGCTCCGCTCCATAGCTCTTTGACAGACTTTCAATTTGGACATTTGAGCATTAGTGAGCGACCATGTTTGAGCACCGTAAGTTAGGATGGGCAAGATACACATGTCGACGAGTTCCTTTTTGAGGTATCTCGCATAAGTTTTAAAATTATTATATAGAACCTCGTAAGGTATTTACTAGAGTAGCTAGCAGAATTTGTTTACACTATTAAGTGTAGGACTAAAAATTTCCTTCGGTAAACGGCGCAGTTTTTGCGGCGAACTTCGGTCATTCGTCTTCGTGCAGTGCATGGGAAAACTTACTGACAGATCGGTACACTGCCGGGCAGGTGAAATGGGTTAATGAGTTATTTTCTTTAGGAACACAGCTAAAACGTTTATTTTCATTGCTGCTCTAAAATGAGTAATAAATACAAAATATAATAAAAATATAAAAGAAATACAAGTGTTCTTGTTTTGTGCATTTTCTCATTCTCAAATTAAAGGACTATCTTCAAAATAACAATAAGAGACTTAAAATGTTTACAGAATGTTTACAAAAATATCGGTTCATAAGTGTTAATAACTGTTACAGGAATAATGCCTTTTGATATATTTTTGTTAATACAACAGTAATCTTTCATAACACAGATGAAATGTATAGCAAAAGATTGTGTGGAAATTTGCAATGTAGGAGATCTGAATGCAGCGTCACGATACAACACTGACGCCGACGCGACGGCCCGTAATATATGAAAAACCGCCTGAAAGTGGCCGCGTGAATTATACATCAAAACAAACGTTTATTCAGAAAAAAGGCATTTGCAGAGAAGAAATGCCAAAAGAAACTCTTTTCAATAGTGTTGGTCGCCTACTCGAAAGAAGGGCTTTTTTAAAATTTTTGACTATAGTTTTCTTTTCTTTTTTTCATTTTTAGTATGATTACAATTTTTATTACATACATGATTATTTTTGGAACATATTATGTTATCGAGCGAGTGTGCAATGACAATAAACAATGAATCAACGAATACACTTGAAAATGATGTCGCCTTTCGATACATTCAATTTATGTGTAGTATTTGAGTGAGACGAACTCTTGCTCTGCAGTGTAGGAGGTTCGAGTGCAGCGTCACGACACCGAAGGCCGCTAATTTATGGAAAACCTCCGGAAAGTCGTCGCGTGCTGCGCGAACTTCGTCGAGTTGCAGTATACGCCTGACTTTAGGATATACCTCAATACTTTTAAAATAAGTATTTTTTTTTTAAATCATATTTTGCCTATATTTAAGCGGGTGCCGCGCGAATGAAAAACGTTGCTACTGCGCAAGCCCTTAGGCTGCGCAGAACCATTAGGCGATTAGAGAAAAATATGAAAACTCTTAATATTTTCATATTTATATTTTTATAAAAAAAATAAGAAAGGGGGCGACCTCCGAGATGTAAATATAAATATTGTCATGTGAGAATTATTGTTTGTGTCGTAAAGATTACAAAGTATTTCGTAATATCAATATATACAAATTTTTGATTTCATATGCATCTGTTTCAAATTCCAACAAGGGGGCGATCTTGTTTAATTATCGACCTAAATTATACTAATACGTTTGATGTATTTAATTAATTCAGCGCATAGTAGGTACTAGTAATTTTGTAAACACGTCAAATTTCCTTGCGAATATCGAAAAAACACGAAAATTTGCGGCATAAATAGCTGTATCTCTTGATAATGTTGGCCTAGAAGATTTAATTTTTCACAGCTCCAAGGGACAGTAGATTTGAGTATTTGATAGGAATTTCAGCTTAATACCTTTACGCGTTCCTTAGAAAAGGGTATTGACAGAGAGACAGACAAACGGACAACCAGGGTACCGTTTTTTCCTTTTGAGGTTCGGAACCCAACTTACAAAATCTGAACGTCCCTAGTAAATTACATAGCATTTTAAGAAGGTGAAATTATAGTGTCTTCAATATTGATAGTTATGTCAAAAAACCTACAAACAGAAGAATGCTACAAGTTTTTTTCATGAAGAAATAAAAGTACTAGTGCTCTGCAACCAATATAGCCTATGTCACTCGGGATGATGTAAGCATTCTAATGATAACTCTCACATACAAATCATTTCAGGCATTTAGAAGGTATAGTAAATCTAAAATACATTTTTGTAAATAAAATATGAGTAGATTTTATTATGTGTGATACTGTAAACTAGCTTTCGTCCGCGGCTCCGCCCGCGTCTAATAGTACTTTTTCCCAGGATAGAAGTAGCCTATGTCCTTCTCCGTACTCCAGAGAACTTATAAGCAAAATTTCATGATGATCGGTTCAGTAGTTACGGCGTGAAAGCGAAACAAACAAATAAACAAACTCACTTTCGCATTTATAATATTAGTAAGGATTACTTGCCAAGACAAATCAAATAAGTCCAAACACGTTGGCTTTATCTTCTATATTAAAAGTGCCTATGGTCCTTTCTGACTCCATCATCAGATCAACATGTACCTAGCTCCAAGTGAGCTTTTGAAATTTCACCGGGTGTTTGAGGTGAGGGAAGAGTGCCCTTAGCCTATATTAACAACATCACAAAAGGGCCCCCAGGAGGGCGGACCTCGGATTTGGGCGTTGCCTGTGTGCGCAAGGCTTGGAGAGACAGCTAACTCTCATATTGCCTGATGGGCCGCGATTTCATGCATGGATATCCTGAAGGGCCAATCTGAGCAACTAATATTGCATTGTCATCCGACTTACATAAGTAGCTACACAACATTTCAGCTCAATTGGTTAAAGATAAGTGCTTCAAAATTGAGTTGCAAGATTTGACTTGCTCATCTAATTGTCTTGTGACAGCTCCGTGGCGCAGTGGTTAACACGCCAGCCTGCGACACGGAGTGCCCGGGTTCGATCCCCGGCCAGGTCAAGATGGAAAATGATCTTTTTCAGATTGGCCTGGGTCTTGGATGTTTATCTATATATGTATTTGTTATAAAATATAGTATCGTTGAGTTAGTATCCCATAACACAAGTCTCGAACTTACCTTGGGGCTAGCTCAATCTGTGTGATATGTCCGTATATATTTATTATTATTATTTATTATTTGTCTCACTGACTGTACCAAGCGTTGATAAGGTTTAAAATTGCATACAAAAAAGAATGGGATGAGTTACAGAATGAAAATATTGTAAATTTTAATTTTTCTGCAATTCGTCCCAAATGGGCGGTAGACATGTGGGACAAGTTGTGGAATTACTCAAGCTTTTGAAATTTACATACAAACGTAAGTACCTATATGTATAGACATATAGGTACTTACGGACGAAAGTATGATTCTTACATACATACTTAGGTACTTAATACTACAAAGATACATGAACATGAACTTTAAAAAACTAGATAGGTGCTCCAGAAGGTAACCGCGTTAAAAACATTGTTGATCGAGTTATTCATATCATGCAGTATTTAAGTGCGCAGAGGAAAAATACTGAGTAAAAATACAGACAAGCCCGTATTTTAATGATTTTAGACTGTTCCTGTTCAAAACCAACGTCACAGCCCATTCAGTTGACGTCACAACGTCACAGAAAAATCCCAACATTACTATTCAGAAATACACAAACCTGCATATGTACTATCACATATGTGCCTCAAAATTAAGTTGCAAGATTTGACCCTGACAAACAAATTGGCAAAATAGGGCAAGTTAAATAAAAGCTTGTAAAACTTACATATAAACATAAGTATGTATGTATGTAAGAAAGTAGGATTCTTACATACATACTTACTTTATTCCCAGGATATGTATAAGAACTCAGTAATCAATCGTTTAACTCTAAACGCAAAATACTCCTTTTCCAGGGTAGTCGCGTAAAAAAATCGTTGATTCAGTTAATTGGAGGCGATCTCCATGGCGCAGTGGTCAACAGGCCAGCCTGCGACACGAGGGTGCCGAGTTCGATCACCGGCCTGCATTTACCTGGGTCTTGGATGTTTATCTATATAAGTAACTGCCTCCGTGGTCCAGTGGTTAAGGCGTTTGCCTGTAGACCCGGGGGTCGTGGGTTCGATTCCCACGGGAAGTATACTTTGTTTAGTTGTTTCCAGTTTGGTTAGGACATTGCAGGTTTGAATCAGCTGATTGTCCGATAATAAAGATGATTCCGTGCTTCGGAATTCTGGTAGTCGTTAAAGGAACCACGTCAGAGGCCGAGAGGCGGTTCCGAAGAACTCTGACACCAGGGGTACTATTTTTTAAAGTGTTTTTTTATGGAAAAATCGCTCGTTTACGAACGGCATCATTTCAAAAATAGCATTCACCTACACTGAATCAAAGATTCAAATGATGTTATAAGTATCCTTATCCTTACTAATCTTATAAATGCGAAAGTGAGTTTGTTTGTTTGTTTATCTGTTTGTTTGTTTGTTACGCTTTCACGCCGTAACTACTCAATCGATCATCATGAAATTTTGCATACAAGTTCTTTGGAGTACGGAGAAGGACATACACTACCTTTTATCCCGGGAAAAACTACTACTATTCCCGAGGGATCGACATTGACGCGGGCGGAGCCGCGGGCGAAAGCTAGTCTATTATAAAATATAGTATCGTTGAGTTAGTATCCCACGACACAAGTTCAGAATTTCCTATGGGCTAGCTCAATTTGTGTGATATGTCCATATACAGGTGAAATTGAATTCATTAGCAAACGTTTAAGGGGTGACTCAGACCACGAATCTGAACAACTTTCATTATTAGACCAACTTCGACATCGTCAAAAAATTATCTGCTCTTTCATACATAAGTGGAATATCTACGTGGCCAAAATCTATGGAACAGCTGATTTTATTTTTGCAATTTCATATTACTGTATATTATGTTTTTTTCATATCATGCAGTATTCAAGTGCGCAGAGGGAAAATACTGCGTAGCAATACAGTTTGCACTACTTATAATTAAAAATAAAAAAAAACAAGTAAAAGAAATTCAGTCAAATATCCCACCCATGATGCTAGCAACATTACCTCTGCGAATAGCCAAGATACTTATAAATTATTTTAAGCTGTTACAGTACTTTCAGTTCAAAAACTACGTCACAGCCCATTCAGTTGACGTCACAGTAAAATCCCACTCCCAACATTTCTATTCAGAGATACACAAACCTGCATATTTACTTTACATAGTGCGACCTTGGTAGGACGCAGTGCTATTAACACCAAACGCAGCAAAAGCACAGGCAATTCAAAACCAACCCTATTCCAAGGACATGGAATCCAATTTCTGTTAATTCAGAAGTATTATACATATGACTTTTGAAACAATGTTCGCGTGAATTACAAGAGGTTTTACAACTAGTTTCTAGATCAAAGACCTTATTTTTTAGACACTAAGGTAGATTTTGAGTAGTGATATGATTAATAGCGCTCCTAGGAACTAATTACGACATTAAAGCCATTTTTATTGCGTTCTTTGCATGTAAATACGTATCACTCACCTTGGCCGTGACCTGCCTCAATGTACTGCGACTCGTCGGTTGGGTTTGTCGCAAATGGCTTTAAGTGTGTTTGTAGGCGTCTAATACCTGTCTGGTCTGAGTATGAGTCAACTTCTAGACTCAGATTAGACGATTCGCATAGTGACTAGATCGTTTTCTGATCGAACATATAAATTTTATTTGACATCTATTCAATTTTAATAATTTAACATTATCATCATCAGGTCCTTTTTAAGTCTCCACTCCAGGAGCATGACTCTCTCTGTACTACTAGGGCTATACTTGGCCAGAGCAGCCAGAGGACTTGGCCTACACTCTCCACGCTGGCTAGACGGGTTGGAGAGGTCTCACAGATGTTTATAAGATTTGTTTAGCTTGTATTCCCTAAGTCGCCTTCTACGACATCCACGGGAAGACTTGGAGTGGTCCTATTCTACTCTACCGGATACCACACGGCTAAATTTAACATTATAATCAACTTGAATATAACATTTTTCAGTCTACAATCTTTCATATTAAGGCGCTGTATCCCTTAACCGTTTGTAGCGGACATCGCGAGATATTTTATATACTCGTGTCATACATGTCATCAGTCTCAGTTCAAACCCGTGTCTGCCATTTCAGTGTTAAATTTCACCTTTAATATAATATTCCAATAATGATAACCAAATCTTGTATTCTTTTTAGGTATCCATCTTGCTCATTTAGTTATACTTTTTATAGACGTATAAAAGTTGGTAGTTGTCGCTGAAAAAATCTAGTAATTCGAGACGAAACTTTTTCTGGATATAGTTTTTTCTGCGATTTTATTTAGCTAGGTTTTAAATCTTTTTGAAAATATTTTGATGTAACCATTTATTTTGATCTTTGGACTGTACTTCAAATTTTTTTCATGCTAGTATTCCATGAAAAATAAGGCTAACTGCGCGACGAAAAAATAGTTGTTCTACGGTATCCTTCTGATGCACAGCGCCTTAAACAATAACCGGCCAAGTGCGAGTCGGACTCGCGCAAGAACGGTTCCGTGCCATCCTTACTAATATTATAAATGCGAAAGTGAGTTTGTTTGTTTGTTATGCTTTCACGTTGTAACTACTGAACCGATCATCATGAAATTTTGCATACACGTTATCTGGGGTACTGAGAAGGACATAGGGACATACATTTTATCCCGGGAAAAAGTACTGTTCCCGAGGGAACGACATTGACGCGGGCGGAGTCGCGGGCGAAAGCTACTCGTAGTTATCTATAAAAAGTTTAAAATTATTAATATTTTTTATATGTTGTAACAAAAAATGTATGCTTTTCGCAATTTTTCCTATATCTATAAGACGTTGTTTCGTACCAAATTTAAATATTCTGAGTTCACGGGAAGTACCCTGTAGGTTTTGATTTCCTTGCGAATGTCAAAAATTTGCGTCGAGTCCGAACCCGGGCACTCTCGTGTCGCAGGTTGGCGTGTTAACCACTGCGCCACGGAGCTCGCCATAAATCGATTAACGGTCCCTGACTACGACTCCTTTTTATTTGTTACTAGCTGTTGCCCGCAACTTCGTCCGCGGCAATTTCTGTTATTATAACTTGTAATTAGTTTTTTATTAATATAGATGAATAATTTTCTTCCGTTTTCAAAACATTTTTTATTGATGCTTCGCTCCTATTGGTCGCAGCGTGATGTTTTATAGCCTTAAGCCTTCCTCAATAAATGGACTATCCAACACAAAAAGAATTTTCCAATTTGAACCAGTAGTAAACAAACAAACTCTTCAGCTTTATAATATTAGTATAGATTTTGTCACCGATCCAGTAGTTACATATTATTTCGTTCAGTTATTATAATAATAGTATTCGTTACCAATTGAATACATCAATTTATAATTTTAATGAATATCTAAAAATAAAAGCCTAGCCATGTGGTATCCGGCAGAGTAGAATAGGACCACTCCAAGTCTTCCCGTGGATGTCGTAGAAGGCGACTTAGGAAATACAAGCTAAAAAGAGACCTCTCCAACCCGTCTGGCCAGCGTGGAGAGTGTAGGCCTTGGCCTAGGACTTGTCCTCTGGCTGCTTCGGCCAAGTATGGCCCTAGTAGTACAGAGAGGGTCATGCTCCTGTAGTGGAGACTAAAAAGGACCTGATGATGATGAAAAAATAAAAAGCAAAAAATGTGTTTATCGGCCAGAAAAGAAAAAGCGCCTTTTAAAATCAAAATAGCGCTGACATTCGCAATAAATATTGATTATTTTGTTTTTAATTATGTGTTTTATTTACTATTCTACTAGAAATTAATTGAAATATATTTATAATACCTGTGGAAATTTAGAACCTTGGGGGAGGCCTATGTCCAGACCAGCCGGCCTATTTGCTAACTCAGTGACCAACGTTTTTATAGTCACTTCAAAATACATTGCGGGTTTCCTATGATTGACTATTTTTATAAAAGATATATAAAACGTAATGTACTTTGAAATGACTATCAAATCGTTGTACACTGAGTTAGCAAATAGGCCTGCTGAGCAGTAGACTTTTGGCTAAAACGATGATGACAACAACCTTAATTTTTTTTTTAACTTTTTGAATTTTTTAAGTGACAATGATTTATTGATGATGTCTTTAAATTGGTTTGAATAAACACTATTAGGACAAACCTACTATCATCATTTCGAGTAGGTGTCACGGTCAATCGACCATGCACACCCTGGTGTTAGAGTTCTTCGGAATCGCCTCTCGGCCTCTCGTGGTTCCTTTAACGACTACCAGATGGCAGCCGGGACCACCGGCTTAACGTGCCTTCCGAAGCACGGCATCATCTTTATTATCAGACAATCAGGTGATTCAAGCCTGCAATGTCCTAACCAAACTGGAAACAACTAAACAAAGTATGCTTCCGGTGGGAATCGAACCCACGACCCCCGGGTCAACAGGCAAACGCCTTAACCACTGGACCACGGAGGCTGTTATAAACCTACTATAATACATACAGAAACATTTATTTGGTACTTGATTCTATAACTCGATGATTTTAAGTGATTTGAACACCCTTGCTATATTGAAATCCGATAATCAGAATCCGTAATGGAATACAGAATTGTAAGAAAAAAAAAGGTAAAAAACGAAAAAATAAATTTAACCTTTCATAGAAATTCGTCCAGCTGATCGGCGACTTTGTATGGGAAACCTAATTTTCTTTTTCGTTTTTTTACCTTTTTTTCTTGCAATTCTGTGTTCCATTAGGGATTCTGATTCCCAGATTTCAATATAGCTAGGGGGTTCAAAATCACGTTGTATTGTTTGGTGACTACATTTTGGTGACAAATCTACTATTTTGCGGGCAATCCCTATAATTTATGAAACACAAAACTAATTAAATAACGATAATTTAAATGACACCCGTTCAAAAAGGGTATCATCTAAGCTATCGCATAAGTATTTTTTATCGACCCATACTTGTTTCCGCTGAAGGGAGGCCTATGCCCAGCAGTGGGCTGATGTGGGCTGAAAATGATGATGATGACTTGTTTCCGCTGAAGGAAAACATAGTATAGACACAACACATTAGCTTTAGATTCACTAGTGTGTATATACAACTGCTTTCCGTACTTGCCGTCATTAATCTTCGTCAGATTCGTTTACATATCTCTGCAACTCTGACACCAATGTCAGTTATTTCTCGATTTCGATAAGCAAAAACCGGCCAAGTGCGAGTCGGACTCGCGCACGAAGGGTTCCGTACCGTTATCTATAAAACGGCAAAAAAAAAAAACATGTCTGTTGTATGGGAGCCCCCCTTTAATATTAATTTAATTTTTATTTTATTATTTATTTTTAAAGATAATAGGTACATAACTTAATATATTTCAAGCGTCTACCTGTTGCCGTTATCAATATCGAGCAAAAACAAGCAAAAAAATCACGTTTGTTGTATGAGAGCCCCCTTAAATATTTATTTTATTCTATTTTTTAATATTTGTTGTTATAGCGGCAACAGAAATACATCATCTGTGAAAATTTCAGCTGTCTAACTATCACGGTTCATGAGATACAGCCTGGTAACAGACGGACAGACAGACAGACAGACAGACGGACAGCGGAGCGACATTAATAGGGTCCCATTTTTACCCTTTGGGTACGGAACCCTAAAAAATAACATATTTTCCTTCTTTTATAACAGAGTGTAACTTAACTAACGACGTTCCCGTAAAGGGGGTCAACCCGTCAAAATGAACAACTTTACCTATGGGACCAATGCTGGAAACTTTTATATTTTCATACTAATTGCCGGGTGACCCGAACAACTTTTGTATGAAAATGTATATTTTTTTTTAGTTTCCAGCATTGGTCCCATAGGTAAAGTTGTTTGTTTTGACGGGCTGACAGACCCCTTCCCGGGAATGTCGTCGTTGGTTAAGTTACGCGCTGTTATAAAGTCAAAGTCAAGTCAAGTCAAAGTCAAAGTCAAAGTCAAAGTCAAAGTCAAAGTCAAAGTCAAAGTCAAAGTCAAAGTCAAAGTCAAAGTCAAAGTCAAAGTCAAAGTCAAAGTCAAAGTCAAAGTCAAAGTCAAAGTCAAAGTCAAAGTCAAAGTCAAAGTCAAAGTCAAAGTCAAAGTCAAAGTCAAAGTCAAAGTCAAAGTCAAAGTCAAAGTCAAAGTCAAAGTCAAAGTCAAAGTCAAAGTCAAAGTCAAAGTCAAAGTCAAAGTCAAAGTCAAAGTCAAAGTCAAAGTCAAAGTCAAAGTCAAAGTCAAAGTCAAAGTCAAAGTCAAAGTCAAAGTCAAAGTCAAAGTCAAAGTCAAAGTCAAAGTCAAAGTCAAAGTCAAAGTCAAAGTCAAAGTCAAAGTCAAAGTCAAAGTCAAAGTCAAAGTCAAAGTCAAAGTCAAAGTCAAAGTCAAAGTCAAAGTCAAAGTCAAAGTCAAAGTCAAAGTCAAAGTCAAAGTCAAAGTCAAAGTCAAAGATTTTTATTCAAAATTGGATACATGTATCTCGTTTTGAACGTCATATTTTTATTTCTTATATATTTTTTAATATATGCAAAATTGAAATACTACTAGTTTCGGAACGACCACTGGTGAGAAGAATATGCCGAAAGAAACTCAATCCAGACTTGGTCCCTACGTGCCTGAATATAGAACTCGGATCAAGTTGATCAAATATGAAACATCTAGTGTAGTTTAGTGTTTCACTCATCATCATCATCAATAATTCCCTCTGTGGTCAAGTGGGTGAGGCGTTTACCTGTAGACCCGGGGTCGTGGGTTCGATTCCCACGGGAAGCATTGCAGGCTTGAAACATCTGATTGTCTGATAATGAAGATGTTTCCGTGCTTCGGAAGGCACGTTAAGCCGTTGGTCCCGGCTACTATCTGGTAGTCTGATGGTACATACGTACCATCATGCTATTACATTTCAAACGGGAAGTTACAAGGCCATAACTATGAATATTGCGAGTATAGGCTAGTTTCCTAAAAAAAATTAATTAGTCCGTCAGTTAGATATTCAAAAAATATTGGACACGTATTTTTTCTTTTGTCGATTAAACAAAAAATGATAAAGATATAGCCCTTTGAAGATCCGTGTGACGTCATAGTTTGCTACAATTTTTAGCAAACTTTGACGTCACGAGCCTCCACTCCTGAACTTTGATGCGCTTTATCTTTATTACCTATTTATTTTTTATTTGACAAAAGAAAAACTACGTGTCCAATATTTTTTTATTATCTAACTGACGGACTAAGTGTTATGTTATTATTACGACCCAGGAAACTAGCCTATTGCAACTGATTAAAAAGAATGTAAGGGTAGGTAAGTACATTATCCGCCCCATACGGATTCGTCAAAGGATTTAATTTGGTACGTATTGAGTACATAACCGTATTACGGAACTATATGTAGGTACATCCGATCAGCGGCTATGTTGATTTTTCCGATTAAGCGCAATGCGGACCGTCTGCTGTTTGGACGGCTCAGGGTTCCGTGGGCGGATATTTTAATGATTACCTATTAAAATTGAGAGCACCGCGGCGCAGTGGTTAACGCGCCAGCCTGCGACACGAGGGTGCCCCGGTTCGATCCCCGGTCAGCTCAAGATGGAAAATGATCTTTTTCAGATTGGCCTGGGTCTCGGATGTTTATCTATATATGTATTTGATATAAAATATAGTATCGTTGAGTATCCCATAACACAAGTCTCGAATTTACTTTGGGGCTAGCTTAACCTGTGTGATTTGTCCATAAATATTTATTTATTATAAAAATAATATTCAAGACAATAAGACAAGGAAAACCTTGTGTTTTATTGAAGGCAGTCTTTTTATCCTTGGAAACCTTTATAAATTGATCTTTTTTCTTTTTCTTATTAACATGTGTCTAGTATAAGTATTGCCCGGTCACTCGTACTAAATTGTAGTCTTAATAATTAGTAAAGTTTATGCTATACTAGCTGTTGCCCGCGGCTCCGCCCGCGTTAATGTCGTTCCCTTGGGAACAGTAGAAATGATAAAAATTCCATTGAAACACCTCCCCCTATGCATTTTCCTCTCAAGGGGGAATTTAATACATTTCACCTGCATAGATCTTTAGCCCTTAAGGAGGGGATTTTGCCCATTTCACCTACACAGATATTTTTTTATTGTAATGGAGAATATATACTTATTGTCATATTTCTAAGTCTAAAAATAAAAAAAATCCATAGAAACTTTACCCCACCTATTTTACCCCTTCAAGGGAAAATTTTGTCCATTTTAACTACACAGCCAGGTCAAGATGGAAAATGATCTTTTTCAGATTGGCCTGGGTCTTGGATGTTTATCTATATATGTATTTGTTATAAATATAGTATCGTTGAGTTAGTATCCCATAACACAAGTCTCGAACTTACTTTGGGGCTAGCTCAATCTGTGTGATTTGTCCATATATATTTATTTATTTATTACAGATCTTTTTAATTGTAATGTAAACATATGTACTTATTTTCATACGTCTAAGTCCAGAAATGAGATAAATTACATTCAACCCTCCCCCATCTGCTTTTACCCCTTAAGGGGGGAATTTTATACATTTCACCTGCATAGATCTTTTTACTTGTCACCGTGGACTTCTATACCTATTTGCATACTTCTAAGTCTAGAAATGAAACAAATATAACTTTAATCCCCTATTTTATCCCTTCAGGCGAAAATTTCGTCGGTTTTATTGTAATCCAGAATGTCCAGAAATGAGAAAATGTCCATACCAACTTTATCCCCAAATGTTGCCCCTTAAGGAGGGGATTTCATACATTTCACCTACACAGATCTTTTTAATTGTAATCGAGAACTTACATACCTATTTTTATATTCTAAGTCTAGAAATGGAAAAATTCCATACAAACTTTACCCCCTATTTGCCCCTTCAAGGGAGAATCTTAGTGCTCATTTACACCATAAAAAGAATCCCTGTGCCAAATTTCAAGTTTCTGGGCACAGTAGTTTCGGCTGTGCGTTGATATATAACTCAGGTTTGCCTTTGGCCCGCAGCTCCGCCCGCGTAAGTGTCGATTTCTCAGGAACAGTAGAATTATTAGTTGAACCCGGAATACATTAGTTCATGACTTTCAATGAAACACCTTAATATTGAATTTCAATTGAATAACTTCTAAAACGGAAAGTTTCATACTAACTTTGCATCCCCGTTATACCCCCTTAAGGGATGATGAGAAAAGTATTTTACTCGTGTTTCATGCCTTTCAGTAAAGAATCTTCATGCTGAATTTCATTCGACTAACTTCAAAAATGACAAAGTTTCATGCTTACTTTGCACCCCTATTTTACCCCCTTAAGGGATGATTTTTGAGTAAAATATTTTATTCGTGTTTCATACCTTTCAGTAAAGAACCTTCATGCTGAATTTCATTCGAATAACTTCAAAAACGGCAAAGTTTCATACTAACTTTACAACCCGTTTTACCCCCTTAGGAGATGAATTCCCAAAAATCCTTTCTTGGTGTTCCCCTACGTTATAAAAGGAACCTCTGTGCAAAATTTCAAGTTTCTAACCCTTATAGTTTAGGCCCTGCGTTGATATGTCAGTCAGTCAGCTTCTCCATTTTATTAGTATGGATTACTATGGATAGTATGGCTAGGTATAATGCTGTCGTATAATGATGATGAATTGACTTTGGACTTTAATTTTCTTATGACACTTATTATTTTAATTTTTTTTTTGCTATATATTTGTAGGCAAACTCATGCCTTGAGTTCATTCAAATGACGATAACTTTTTTTTTAATGAACTGATTTTGAAGAAACAAACTTTAAATGTTTTGCTGAGTTAAAACAAAGCAATTGGTGAAAGTTTGAAGTAAATCGGTTCAGTTTTTTCGGAGATAATCGTGATCATACATACAGACAGACAGACAGACAGACAGACAGACAAAAAATTCCAAAAAAATTTTTTTGCTTTCTATTATTCCTTTTAAGTGTCCCTCTATCCATTTCAGTCAAAAATTCTAAATGTACAGACAAAATATTTTTACTGTTTTATTATATCTATAGATTTTTAAGTGTTTATGCTATAAAAGTTTATGCTATATGTTTAAGTTATTTTTAAGTTTTATATTTCTGCATTCACAATGCTATTTTGATATACTCTTATTTAATTAAAAAATAAAATATAATGAAAAAAAAATTAAGCGGACGGGATTTGAACCTTAAATCATTAAGTCGTACATAGACTTAAGGTCGCAGGTTCAAATCCCGCCCGCTTGAAATTTTTTTCACCATATTTTATATTTTAATTTAATAACAATATTTATACTATAATGATTCTTCTGGCAAATAAAGAATTTTGTACTGTGTACCATTTACTAATGCGGGTTACTGAAAAATAGAAGTAACGATTTTTTTTTTAAATACATTTTTCATTCATACGTTTTAATAGTTTATTTTTTTGGTCACGGGTTCGATCCCCGGCCAGGTCAAGATGGAAAATGATCTTTTTCATATTGGCCTGGGACTTGGATGTGTATCTATATATGTATTTGTTATAAAATATATTATCGTTGAGTTAGTATCCCATAACACAAATCTCGAACTTACCTTGGGGCGATTTGTGTGATTTGTCCGTATATATTTGTGTGATTTGTCCGTATATATTTATTTATTTATCTTAATCATACGGAACCCTGTACATATCAGCCGCTCACGTTAATGCCGGCGCATTTTTTTCGGCAATTGATTGGCTCTCGCAAATAAAGCAAATGAAGCCGGATTGAATTTGTGATGAGTTTTCCATTTGTTCTGTTCAGTGTTTCAGCGAGTGCAGTTTTTTGTGCAATATGGCCGTTATTATGGTCTTTATACGATTTGGGACGGTGGAAAGATGCAATTGCGGTTTTGATGCATTCGCATTGTTGTATAAAGAACTATTAACGGCGAAAAAAAATTAACAGTATCTAGTTATTTTGTGCAAATCGAAAGATAGACCATAGCATAGCTTTTTAGTTGCGGCTAGTGTTGTGCCGTGCTTGAAATTTTCGAGAACGGTAAGAATGTGTTGGAAATTTTTCCCGTTAATTTCTTCTTCTTTCTCTCAAGTGCGGGAATTATTGAGAAATTCTCGAGAATTATTGGAAATTTCCCGCAAATTTCTGTGAGACGGAATTCATGAGAACAGAGAATTTCTCTCCGGCACATTACGATTGCGGCCACGCTACCGACAAAAGTAATTTTTGCTAGTAGCATAAATTGACCGGCTCGTCCGGGGAAGTACTACGCTCTCACAGAAAATCGACGTTTGAGTAGAAGCTTTACCGCTTAGTTTGGTGAGTGAGAGTGCCGTCCTTCCCCCATTTCCTCTCCCCATGTCCTTCCCCCAACTCCTTCACAGGCCGGTAACGCTCTTTTTACACCTTAGTGTTACTGTTGTCCATGGTGCGCTGATATAAATATAAATATAAATATATACGGACAAATCACACAGATTGAGCTAGCCCCAAAGTAAGTTCGAGACTTGTGTTATGCGATACTAACTCAACGATACTATATTTTATAACAAATACATATATATAGATACACATCCAAGACCCAGGCCAATCTGAAAAGATCATTTTCCATCTTGACCTGGCTGGGGATCGAACCCGGTCACTCCGTGTCGCAGGCTGGCGTGTTGACCGCTGCGCCACGGAGCTAGTCTAAATGATCCCTTACCATCAGGTGACTCGCTTGCTCGGTTGCCGTCCTATATCATAAAACAAAGGAACAGTAAACATTAAAAATCTTCTTTAGCGATACAATCTGTTAGACCGCTAGTTGCTTTTTCTTCCTTACTGAGCGTGCTACGAACACTGTTTCAAGCTGCCTTTTGGTATCTGTCATTCAATGACTGCTCTCTAGAAATCAGATATTTAACTCCGATTACTGGTAACCGCCCGGTGGTACCGGGTGATTTGCCCTTCAGATTTGACCCGTCAGGCAAAAGGTGACAATTGCTGCTCTCAAAGGCTTTTGCCATTGATACTCAGATCAGGCATACCTGCACGCTATCGCAACACATCAGGGAATATAAGAATTGGCTGTGTCTCAAAGTCTTGCACACACAGGCAATGCCCAAAGCCGAGGTCCGTCCCTCCTGGGGACCCTTTGGAGATGTTATCTATACAGGTTGATGGCACTCTTCCCTCAAAAAAAGTCAAGTCAAAAGTCAAAGATTTTTATTCAAAATTGGATACATGTATCTCTTTTTGAACGTCATATTTTTATTTCTTATATATTTTTTAATTTATGCAAAATTGAAATACTACTAGCGTTTCGGAACGACCACTGGTGAGAAGAATACGCCGAAAGAAACTCAATCCAGACTTGGTCCCTACGTGCCTGAAGGGCTCTGAATACATTGTTAACATTAAACACAATTTTTCATACTATAGATTAAATTGTTAACATTAAATAAATTTATATTAATTTCTACGCATTCTTATCAGTTTTATAATCATCAATGCAGTAATAAGCCTTTTTTAGTAACTGGCCCTCATTTCAATTGCCCGGTGAAGTAAAAAAAGCTCAATTAGAGCTAGCTATAAGTCCACTTAAAAATGACTGCCCTCTAGGTGTTAGATGTTGATGAGGTAGAGCCATCGGGTAATAGACTAATTTCCACATATAGATACATATCTATTCTTCTATATTGGTTGTGGTTAGATTTTGATTCATACATACATATGTATGAATCAAAATCTAACCACAACCAATATAGAAATTACAAAGCTGATAACCACAACGCAATTCAAACTGTACTCATAATACTTTCATATTAACTGTCTGCAAAAAAAGGAGGTTATCATTTCAACCCAAAGGTCTCCCTCAATGATAAGCCGTATGGTATCCGGCAAAGTAGATTAGGACCACTCCAAGTCTTCCCGTGGATGTCGTAGAAGGCGACTTAGGAAATACAAGCTAAACAAAGCTTATAAACATCTGTGAGACCTCAGCGTGGAGAGTGTAGGCCAAGTCCTCTAACTGCTCTGGCCAAGTATGGCTCTAGTAGTACAGAGAGGAGACTAAAACACCTGATGATGATGATGATTTCAACCCGAGTGTAATGTTGTCAGAATTGCTTTTTTGCAAACTTTTATTTAGTTTCACCTGTCCCGGTGTTTGTCTGTAATCAAACCTTGCAAGTTAAATTTGTTCCACTTCCCGGTTACCGATTGAACTGAAATTTTGCATGCATGTGTAAATCGCATGACAATAAAATATTATGGAATCGTTGCGCTGGTCTGACGATGGAGTCGGAAGGTGGCTATAGAAACTCTTAAACTAAACCAGTTACTAATCGTGTTTGGGCTCATTTAATTTTAAAAAGCACTTTACAGTGTGGATTCTTTTATAATAAAAGCTTGTCAAAAATGATAATTCTTGCAAAAACTTGTTTAATATTAGATTGTATCAGCTTCTGAACTTGTGGGCCAAATTTCATAAGTATATGTATACTTTTAAGTTTGTCGAATTGCAAAAAAGACATTTTTTAGTTGAACTAGTTATAGTTCAACTTAAGGTGTAAGTGCAGTACAAGTTTCATCAAAATCGGTTCAATATAAATAAATAATAAATAAATATATACGGACAAGTCACACAGATTGAGCTAGCCCCAAGGTAAGTTCGAGACTTGTGTTTTGGGATACTAACTCAACGATACTATATTTTATAACAAATACATATATAGATAAACATCCAAGACCCAGGTAAATCTGAAAAAGATCTATTTCCATCTTGACCTGGCCGGGGATCGAACCCGGGCACTCCATGTTGCAGGCTGGTGTGTTAACCACTGCGCCACGGAGCTGTATATGTTTTTAGATAGATAGACAAGTATATATCATTCATTAAGAAAATTTGAAGTGGGATATATTTTTATTATATTGATTGGTCTAGTGTTAAAAATGTGTCCTGAAACATAAGGATTAAAATATGTACATTCGCAGCCTCCATCCATATTTAATGTTAAGCAGATTATGCCGAAAATATCGGACGTGCGAGCATTCATATTAATGTAAAATTAAATTAAATGGACGTCCACATTTTTGGACAACGCCTGCTTAATGGTAATTGCCAATTTGTACCGAAATTATTCGATCGTATTGACAGCGAATGAATGAAAATTTTCATTTAATGAAATGAGGCCTTCCTTGTTTCATTCAGTATTATTTTATCTTTTTAGGGTTCCGTACCTCAATAGGAAAAACGGAACCCTTATAAGATCACTTTGTTGTCCGTCTGTCTGTCTGACTATCAAGGTTTTCTCAGGAACGCGTGGAGGTATCAAGCTAAAATTCATATCAAATACTCAGGTCTATTGTCCCTTGGACATATAAAAAAATCATACTTGTAAGCCAACTCCATTTATGCCGCAAATTTTCGACTTTCGCAAGGAAATCAAAACCTACAGTGTGCTTCCCGTGAACTCAGAATCTTGAAGTTAGGTACGAAGCAACGTCTTATAGCACAGATAAAGGAAAACTTGCGAAAAGTATACATCATTTTAGTACAAAAATGAATAATTGTAGTATATAATTTTTTTACTTATTATAGACTAGCTTTCGCCCGCGGCTCCGCCCGCGTCTATGTAGATCCCTCGAGAATAGTACTTTTTCCCGGGATAAAAGGTAGCCTATGTCCTTCTCCGTACTATAGAGAACTTGTATACATGATGATCGGTTCAGTAGTTACGGCGTGAAAGCGTAACAAACAAACAAACTCACTTTCGCATTTATAATATTAGTAAGGATAATGGTACGGAACCCTTCTAGTCCAACTCGCACTTGGCAGATTTTTTTTTATTTTTACAATGTACTTTATCGTAGATTAATCTGTTTTGTAACCACATTATCATCATCATCATCATTTCAGCCGTAAGAAGTCCACTGCTGGACAAAGACCTCTCTCAAGGATTCTTCGTTGCATGGGAGGATATTTCCATACTCACCACTCTTGGTAGGCGGGTTGGTGAACAGCGTCGGAACGATCACAAGAAGCCAAAGAAATTGTTCTTTGATTTGTTCAATATCCTCCATATTGCCATACTCACCACGCTTTGCAGGCGGGTTGGCGAGCGCAGTTTCATCTACTTCTGGTACTTTCGTCGCTGCTGCCCAACGAAAGCATTTGAGCTGGGAAAGGGTAGAAATTTGTTGGATTTGGTAAGGGAATTAAGGTCTTAAGATATTACTCACTTGGATGTATGGTGAAAAAGCAAGTAGCAGTTCGGGAGGCCGAGCGCACGTCCTGCAACCATCGGACAGGCAGTTTAGGATAACAGCCATGATCTCTCCCTGAACCACTTTATTTCTAAGCTTTTAGAAGATGACCTAAAAAATTGATGAATTGTGTTGAAGAAAGTATGAGCAAGAAAAGAGTGATAAGACCACGAATGTGTGGTTTGATGATTAGATGATTGAAATGAATTGATTGGTATGAGCCAAAAAGAGATAATTGATATGCTGTTCCTACCTCATCTAAAACAGTGGGATTGGGTAAAATAAATAAATATATAGGGACATATCACACAAATTGAGCTAGCCCCACAGTAAGTTGTGAACTTGTGTCGTAGGATACTAACTCAACGTTACTATATTTTATCATCATCATCATCATCATCAGGTCCTTTTTAGTCTCCACTACAGGAGCACGACCCTCTCTGTACTACTAGGGCCATACTTGGCCAGAGCAGCCAGAGGACTTGGCCTACACTCTCCACGCTGACCAGACGGGTTGGAGAGGTGTCTTAGATGTTTATAAGCTTTGTTTAGCTTGTATTTCCTAAGTCGCCTTCTACGACATCCACGGGAAGACTTGGAGTGGTCCTATTCTACTCTGCCGGATACCACACGGCTATTTTAATATTTTATAATAGATACTTATATAGATAAACATCCAAGACCCAGGTCAAACTGAAAAATAGTGTTTTCCATCATGACCTCGTGTTGCAGGCTGGCGTGTTAACCACTGGTCCACGGAGCTCGCTCCACGCCAAAAGGAAGATATTTAAAGATCATTATTTGTAGACAATCTTCTGTATACCCTATAAAAAGGCAAATAAAGATTATTCTATTCTATTCTATTCTAAGTGTCTACGACATGTTCGTAGTCGAAGTGCTACGCCGGTGTTGTAGCCGATACGCCGTAGCAGCGTCGTAGCAAAGTATTTCTGTACTATGTAGAGATTTTCAGAAATGCTTATCACATTCAGCCCAGAATAAAAAGTCTGGATCCGTAAGCTTTATTTAACTTAGTTGTTAAAAGCCTGTTTTCAAGCTATTATCAAAAATGACTTATTGGACGTGATACCATCTATTTGTTAACTTAGTGTAGGTACAACGTTTTGATAGTCACTGCAAAATACATTGCGGCTTTCATATGATTGACTATTTTTACTTGAGATATATATTAACGTAATGTATTTTGTAGTAAATATCATAACGTTGTACACTAAATTAGCAAATAGGCTGGCAGGTATTTAAAACCTTACAACGGACTCGTACGTCGTACCTATGTCATGTGGTGGTGCCGTAAACTTTCTCATAGAGATAAAATAATCCTTCTTCTATATTTTTTTATTCGTATAATCTATTGATTAGTGAAAAAGAACCTATCTTTGGGTTTTATCTTTGAAACAGCGGACGAAAGGAAGGTCAGGCCTACCTTTTTACAAGCTTTTTTTTAATTAATTCAGCTTAAACATAATTATACACTAATCCTATCCTATATATACATGTATATATATAGATAGCAGATATTTGAACCTTTGGGGTAAAAGCCATGGGTCCGTGGGGTTCTAAACCCATCGACTCTTTGACTTTCTGTCAAAGAGACTGATCGAGGTATCCTGTGACCAAAGGGCTGGCAATTACCGAGAAGGAAAAAGAAAAATATTCCTAAAAAGTCCTTCAGGTAGGTGACCAATACTTTTGAAAGATAATATTATTAAAACTTACGCGAGATATCATTTTAATATATCTCAAAACGGTTTAACTCACGTATTTTTAGTCGGAAAAATGCCGACAGTTTCAGCCTAGTCAGTAGGCCATCCTCAGGGCGAGTGTCAAGGACGTCTCTAGGCTGAAACTGTCGGCATTTTTCCGACTAAAAATACGTGAATTAAACCGTTTTGTCATATATTAAAATACTTCTAAAAGACTTTCTTCGGGCCTTTCTACTCTGCAGTGGTCGGTTCCGAAACGCTAGTATTCTGTAGCTTTTGATCATAAAATTATTACTGAATCAGATCCGTTAAAATGTGAGTTGACGTGAAAATGTGTCTGTAAAAGCCTTTTCTGATTAAAAGTTTTGATTTGATTTGATTTATCTGGCCCCATATACTGCCAGCCTTTTGGGCACGTTGCCACGAGGTAACGGTTTGCTTTGCTTAGTTGGTTTGCAGGGACTATATAAATTGTATATATTTATATTTTTAAGTACGTTTTATAATTATTAATATGTATTACCTTTATTTACTTTATTTTATGGCATATTTTATTAGATCCTAAACTTGACTGCAAAATAGTGCATCATATTGTTTTTTCATCCGTGCATTTGAACATGCATAATGCATGTTCGGATGCACCGACCTCTGCGTCCGCGTCACCTCTCTTGATCTTTCGTTTGTTAATTTATTAAAATTGTTTTGTTGAGACTGCGAAAACTCTGGACCTGTGGAGTTTTGTAACTACTCTGAATTATGGTCCCCACTGGGATGAGTGACCATATGTGGTCCAACAATCTCTCAAGCTCCTCATGCTTCGGAAGATACATTAAGCCTTCGATCAAATATAATGGTAGATACACGATTCGCGCTCGAAAAGTGGCACCGGCAAAACAGCGCACTCATCGAGTTTCGGAGCTGATTTGTCCACAGTTTCAATAAACCGCGCTAGCACTCACACGTCTCGCGATAACGAAGGTCAGTGAAAAGATGCAAAAACTACGCGTCAAAAGTGAAAAAGAAAGATGGAGTGTCATACTTTCAGTATATGTACCGTTTTTGTTGTTATGTGTATGAGACTGTATCTACTATTATATTTGATTGAAGCGTTAAGCCGTTGGTCCCGGCTGTTATCACTAGATGGCGGTCGTTAAGCTATGTCAGATGTCTTTAGGCTGCTTGGAAAATCTTCTCTTCAATATGCTCTCTCGATCCTGCTGTCGAACTATCTATACTATCTATCCATATCCATACTAGGTACTATTCAATTCATTTATTTCAAGTGGTTTTTTTTTTTTTCAATTGACTAGCTCCGTGGCGCAGCGGTCAACACGCCTGCCTGCGACACGGAGTGACCGGGTTCGATCCCCGGCCAGGTCAAGATGGAAAATGATCTTTTTCAGATTGGCCTGGGTCTTAGATGTTTATCTATATATGTATTTGTTATAAAATATAGTATCGTTGAGTTAGTATCCCATAACACAAGTCTTGAACTTACTTTGGGGCTAGCTCAATCTGTGTGATTTGTCCGTATATATTTATTTATTATTATTTATTTATAAGTAGTTACAACTCATACATAATTGTAAGTAAAATCTTAAAAACAAATGGTTAGTAACAACATCTTGGTCACAACATTTATTCATGTAAGGACAGTCCATCCTAGCGGCTGTCATCTTTAGAATGCTGTTGGTGCTGTCCCACACCCTGCACACCAGGGATACGGTGCGATTGCGCATCGTCGCGTAGAAGCAGTCGACATGCGCCGCTGCAAACATTCCCGAGGGACAATGACGGGACAGCCCCATCAGCATCGACAATTCTGTCTGTAACGCTTCAATCATCGAACCAATTAGCATGAATTTGGTATGGAGGTAGTTTAAGGCCCGGGAAAGGAGGGTAATTCTACTGTCGATCGACATCAACACGGGTGAAACCGCGGGCAAAAGCTAAATAAATACATATATACGGAAAAATCACACAGATTGAACTAGCCCCGAAATAAGTTCGAGACTTGTGTTGTTATGGGATACTAACTCAACGATACTATATTTTATAACAAAAACATATATAGTAAAACATCCAAGACCCAGGCCAATCTGAAAAAGATCATTTTCTATCTTGACCCGACCGGGGATCGATCCCGGGCGCTCTCGTGTCGCAGGTTGACGTGTTGACCGCTGCGCCACGAAGCTAGCCGAAGCTAGTTTCTTATATTTCTTCCATGGCTAAACCTCCGATTGAATCGTTATTCTTGTCTATTACTTAAAAGCACTACTCGCTACTCTGACACCAGGGTGTGCATGGTCGATTGACCGTGACACCTACTCGAAATGATGATGATGACTTAAAAGCAATAGGATGTGATGGTGTAAGTTCCAATTCAAAAAAGAGACTTTTCCTTCTTTATAGGGAAAAGCTTTTAATATACCTCTCCCTAAGGATTCCTCTCCACAAGTTTGAATAATTTATAAGAAAATATACAGCACCACCATTTCAGCCTTAAGAAGTCCACTGCTGGACAAAAGCCTTTTCCAAGGTTCTTCGTTCCATGGGAGGATATTGCCATAGTCATCTATACTAATATTATAAAGCTGAAGAGTTTGTTTGTTTGAACGCGCTAATCTCAGGAACTACTGGTTGAAATTGGAAAATTCTTTTTGTGTTGGATAGTCCATTTATTGAGGAAGGCTTTAGGCTATAAAACATCACGCTGCGACCAATAGGAGCGAAGCATCAATAAAAAATGTTCTGAAAACGGGGGAAAATTATTCATCTATACTAAGAAAAAAAATTTATCATAATTACAAAAATTGCCGCGGACGAAGTCGCGGGCAACAGCTAGTATATGATACATGCCGTACATAAGAAAATATATATTTTCCACAAATCTGTGGTTTACCCAGCAGCACCTTAGGTGATGTGATGATCTAATCGTGACCATAATATACACAAATATGGCTTCTCAAAGCGGCGCCCTTGAGCACCTAACTGGTTCTTAATTATACAACACTGCATCTGAATTAAATGTAATGGGCTACACTTATGGATATGGATAAAGACTATAAAATTAGATGCAATTTGAGGTTTTAATTGGTTTGTATTTATCTATGGTTTTGATCAGATTTTTTATTGGCGCCGTATCGGTGTTTATTTGAGGATATTCTTAATAAATTTATAGAGACATATCACACAAATAGCTAGCTTCTAGTAATTTGTGAACTTGTACGAGTATCTTAGGATACTAACTCAACGATATTATATTTTATAATAGATACTTATATACCTAGATAAATATCCAAGACCCAGGTCAATCTGAAAAAGATCGTTTTCCATCTTGCAGGTCAAGATACCGGGAATCGAATGTCGCAGGCTAGTGTGTTAACCACTGCGCCACGGAGCTAGCCTATAAATAGTATACACATTTATATAATACATTTCCTCGAGATAGAGTCACGATACCGGCAATTCTTTATTGCCTGTCACATGAATGGGCCGGCTCGTCCGGGGAAGTGACACATTCTTACAGAAAATCCACGTTTGAGTGGAAGATTTACCACTTCTATGCTTTCGTTCGGTGAGTGAGAGAGCCGCGCACTTTCTCCCTCATGTCCTCCCCCAACTACGCTCCTGTCACACCCTGTGGTTGCAATTGTCCATGGGCAGCGGTGATCACTTACCATCAGGTGACAAGCTTTCTCGTTTGCCGTCCTATGTCATAAAAACTTGCCGTTTCCGTGCTACAAAAAGTCCAATCTCTCCTGCCGACCATATAGAAATATTTTCACGCCCTATTTGAAGAACTCCATGTTGTAGTCTCTGAAAAACAATCTTTGATGAACCAAGTTCAATGCCTTCGACCTCAGCAGGTAGATTCGTACACCTCGAACCCAACATCATTATGCATTTCACATATATAACACCCTCTTTTTAGTTTGGGGTTGAAATCAAAATTTAACGTAACAGGTGATAAACAGGTTCATCGCCTGACAGCCTCCGTGGTCCAGTGGTTAAGGCGTTTGCCTGTTGACCCGGAGGTCGTGGGTTCGATTCCCACCGGAAGCATACTTTGTTTAATTCAAATTCAAAATTCAAATTCAAATTTTCTTTATTTTCGGACAACTAGATCCATTACATTACAAATATGATTTAAGTAAAAGTAAAAATAACAATAGGTAGGTGACCATTAATAAATCACATATCTACGAGGCACTCCGTGCGGATGAGACCGAACCTCCAGACGACAATCTTGTCTTTCCGTCATCGTCCGGACGAAGTGTCTCAGTAGAGGTGTGTGTACATCCTCAGCTAACATTTTCATGATGCTGTTGTCACTCCCTCGCACCCTCCTTACCAAGGACGCTACTTTCTTTCGAAAGATGGCATGAAAACCGTCAGTTTGGGCCTGAGCAAACATTGCGGAGGCGCTACAGAAAGGCGCTGTTTAGTTGTTTCCAGTTTGGTTAGGACATAGCAGGCTTGAATCACCTGATTGTCTGATAATAAAGATGATTCGGTGCTTCGGAAGGCACGTTAAGCCGGTGGTCCCGGCTGCCATCTGGTAGTCGTTAAAGGAACCACGTCAGAGGCTGAGAGGCGGTTCCGAAGAACTCTGACACTAGGGTGTGCATGGTCGATTGACTGTGACACATGCAGATTTATTTACTACAGCGGCACCCCCTTCCACATTCAATGTGGACTTCTTCAACGTCAGAGGAATGCATTCCAACCTCAATGTCGTCCATCATCACTTGGAGACGACTAAGCCGGCTCTATTTTTCCTGACTGAGACACAAATTTCCTCTCCTACCGACGTCACATATCTCTTGTATCCCGGTTTCAGCTTGGAGCACAAGTTTATGCCCAATGCTGGGGTGTGTATGTACGTGCGGGAGGATGTATGTTGTCGACGTCTCAGCAGCCTTGAAGACAGAAACCTGTCATTGTTATGGGCGCGCGTAGATCACGGTGACCGCATCCGGTTCTATGCGTGCCTTTACAGGTCCCATAGCGGTGATGCCGAAACAGACCGACTTCTCGGGCATGTACAGAAGGGCATAGACGAAATTCTCCAGCAGCACCCATCGGCGGAGGTAGTGATCCTAGGGGACTTCAACGCTCACCACTTTGAGTGGCTAGGATCACTGAAGACCGACTACGCTGGGAAGGCTGCATACAACTTTGCTGTAACAAATGACCTCAACCAGTTAGTTGATGGTCCTACCAGAATACCTGATATTGAAGGACACAACCCTGCTTTGTTGGATCTTCTGCTGACCTCACATCCAAACGATTACCAGGTATTCCGTGATGCCCCTCTAGGAACCTCGGATCATTGCCTGGTACGTGCTGTGGTTCCATCCGGTCAGACCACGCAATCCAGACCACCTGGTATGCGTCGTGTGTGGCATTATAGGTCAGCAGATTGGGATGGATTGCGAGAGTTTTATGCATCCTACCATTGGAGACGGTTGTGCTTCTCATCAGAAAATCCTGACATTTGTGCGAAAGCTGTCGCCGAAGCGATACTGCTGGGCATGGAGTGCTACATTCCCAGCTCGGCGGTTCGTATCGGAGGGCGGTCTCAACCTTGGTTTCGTTGCTCGTCTTTGCATGCCGCCCACCTCAAGCGCGAAGCCTACGAAGTCTGGGTTGCTGCGCGAAATGTCAAGGATCGTAATACTTCTGATTTGAAGAAGCGGTTCAACGCAGCTTCAAGAGCCTACAAGAAGCAGATCACTGCAGCAAAGTTTGCGCACACTGCGCGCATTGGTAGGAGACTGGTTGGCTATCCCTCCGGGAGTAGAGCATTCTGGTCTCTTGCTAAGGCAGCGCAGGGGAATTTCTGTCGCCCTTCACTTCCATCTCTGCACAATCGTCAGGACTCGCTGGCTCACTCCGCAAAAGAGAAGGCCGATCTCTTGGCTACTCTCTTTGCGTCAAATTCTACCCTTGACGACGGAGGAGCATCGCCGCCCTTTTTACCGCGATGCGAGCACTCAATGCGGGAAATTCGGTTCACTCAAAGTGCAGTGCGACGTGCTCTGTTTTCCCTCGACGTCAGGAAGTCCAGCGGGCCTGATGGCATTCCAGCAATTGTGCTCAAAACATGCGCCCCTGAGTTGGCTCCGGTGTTAGCACGCCTATTCTTGCTGTCTTACACCTCAAGAAAAGTCCCGTCTTCGTGGAAAGTAGCCTACGTTCACCCTATTCCTTAAAAGGGTGACCGCACAGACCCGTCTAACTATCGGCCTATTGCGATAACCTCCCTGCTCTCTAAGGTGATGGAGCGTGTGATAAACATTCAGCTCCTTAGTTACCTTGAAGATCATCAGCTAATTAGTGACCGTCAATACGGGTTCCGCCACGGGCGTAGTGCTGGTGATCTTCTTGTGTACTTAACGCACCGATGGGCAGCCGCCATCGAGAGCAAGGGAGAAGCACTGGCATTTAGTCTAGATGTCACAAAGGCTTTTGACCGGGTCTGGCATAAGGCTCTTCTCGCGAAGTTACCATCTTTCGGGCTTCCTGAGGGACTATGCTTGTGGGTCGCTAGTTTCTTATCCGGGCGAAGCATTCAGGTCGTTGTAGACGGATTATGCTCCGATATCATGCCCATCAATGCTGGCGTCCCCCAAGGATCTGTTTTATCACCTACGCTGTTTCTTCTGCACATCAACGACATGCTTAACACTAGTAGCATCCATTGCTATGCAGACGACAGTACGGGTGATGCATATTATGCAGGTCGTGCAAATATCCCTCAAACACAGGTGGAGGAGAACAGAAAGAGACTTGTGTCTGACATTGAGACCTCTCTGGAGCAGGTCTCTGAATGGGGTAAACTAAACCTAGTTCAATTCAACCCTACTAAGACACAAGTCTGCGTGTTTTCCGCTAAGAAGACCCCATTTAACATAGCACCGAAGTTTCGGGACACCTCTCTTACCATTTCTAAGAGTATTGGGATCCTTGGCGTCGATATTACGAAGGAGGTCCAATTCCGGAGTCATCTGGAAGGTAAAGCCAAAATGGCTTCTAAAAAACTTGGGGTGCTCAATAGAGCGAGGCAGTACTTCACTCCGGGTCATAGACTTTTATTATATAAAGCTCAAGTCCGGCCCCACATGGAGTACTGCTCTCATATCTGGTCTGGTGCACCTCAATACCAACTCCTTCCTCTTGATTCCATCCAACGCCGGGCAATTCGTATTATCGACGATCCCACACTCACAGACGATTTAGACACCCTCGGTCTACGGAGAGACGTTGGCTCTCTGTGTGTATTTTACCGTCTATACTATGGGGAGTGTTCTGAAGAACTTTTTGAATTGGTGCCACCGTCACCTTTCTACCACCGCACCGCTCGCCACAGGAGTAAAGTCCATCCCCACATCCTTGACACTTGGGTCTCCAAAAATGTCAGAGCGTCACGTGGTTTTTTTCCTCGTACAGCAGGATTGTGGAATGGACTCCCTCCCGAGGTTTTCCCTGTGTGCTATGACTTAAGGTCCTTCAAAAGGCGTGTTTACAGGTATCTTAAGAGTCGGCAACGCATCAGCAGCTCCTCTGGTGTTGCAGATGTCCATGGGCGACGGTGACCACTTTCCATCAGGTGGCTCGTCTGCTCGTTTGCCGTCGGATATACATAAAAAAAAAAAAAAAATTTAATGCACCTTATTTAATATCCATGCATTGGACTTATAACAACCCTCTTTTTAAGTTAGGGGTTAAAATCAAAAGATAACGTAACAAGTTGCTCGCTTGTCGACCTCTTAGCAGGTGGGTTGTTACGCCTCGTACCCAACATCTTCATGCATTTCACATTTAACACCCTCTTTTTAGTTTGGGGTTGAAATCAAAAGTTAACGTAACAGGTGTTAAACAGGTTCATCGCCTGGCGACCTCAGCAGATGGGCTTGTACACCTAGTACAAAACATCTTCATGCATTTCACATTTTACACCCTCTTTTTAGTTGGGGGTTAAATTTAAAAGATGACGTAACAGGTGACAAACAGGTTGATCGCCTGTCGACCTCAGCAGGTGGGGTCATACACCTCGACCCCAACATCTCCATGCATTTGAATTGTTGATCTTGGGTCTTTATTCGCATTATTCATTTCACTCAGTACCCTGAATTTCATCAGAATCTGTTCTGTTTGGACTTTATGAGAAAACTCTGGTGTTTCAAGGATATTATAAAGATTTGTTAAAGCTAGTAATTTATAGCACAAAGTCCCTTCCCGATGTCTGTTTATCCCTGAGTATGGTTAGATCCTTAAAACTACGCAAAGGATTTTGATGCGGTTTTTTAATAGATAGAATGATTCAAGAGGAAGGTTTATATGTACATTGCACCCGTGCGAAGCCGGGGTCCGGGTCGCTAATCTTAAAATATCCTTATCCTTATCCTTACTAATATTATAAATGCCAAAGTGAGTTTGTTTGTTTGTTACGCTTTCACGAAACGCTTTTATGAAATTTTGCATACAAGTTTTCTGGAGTACGAAGAAGGACATAGGCTACCTTTTATCCCGGGAAAAAGTACTATTCTCGCGGGGATCGGCATTGACGCGGGCGGAGCCGCGGGCGAAAACTAGTAATATTATAAATGCGAAAGTGAGTTTGTTTGTTTGTTACGCTTTCACGCCGTAACTACTGGACCGATCATCATGAAATTTTGAATATAAGTTCTCTGGAGTACGGAGAAGGACATAGGCTACCTTTTATCCCGGGAAAAAGTACTATTCTCGCGGGGATCGGCATTGACGCGGGCGGAGCCGCGGGCGAAAACTAGTAATATTATAAAGGCGAAAGTGAGTTTGTTTGTTTGTTACGCTTTCACGCCGTAACTACTGACCCGATCATCATGAAATTTTGCATACAAGTTCTCTGGAGTACGGAGAAGGACATAGGCTACCTTTTATCCCGGGAAAAAGTACTATTCCCGAGGGATCGACATTGACGCGGGCGGAGCCGCGGGCGAAAGCTAGTCTTAAAATAAAAGCAAAATCGGGTTTGTTCGAATACTTATAAGATTTTTATAATCTTTGATTTGGTGGTTTTATTATTACCGCGAAAAGAAAAATTACTATCAAAATAAGAAATATTCACGACAAAAAATTTTTTGCGAAACGTGGCTGGCCGGGACAGCTATTTTATATTATAATTTAGAATTATTGTACTCTAATTAAATTAAGAAATAAAATATGCTGAAAAAATTTCAAGCGGGCGGAATTGAACCAATGACCTTAAGTTAACTTAACCAGTGACGACCGTTAGTATCTACTATTACTATATTCTACGCCCGTTCTTTCCCTGTTCGAGCTGTTCGTCTTTGGAACTCACTACCACTCTCTATCCGGTGTGCTCAAACGCTAGCCAGCTTTAAGTCTCAAGTGAAAACACATTTCTTATCTCTATGATACTATCCTTTCACACCGTTATCTTTTATCTCGCCCAAACGTGTAAGTTATTATATATATGTGTATATATAATATAAGTAATTAGTATATTACTAAGTTTATTTATTTATGTTTATTCAGTATTTTTTGATATTATATAAATAATTCTAGTAATAATTTAACTACCCCGCACCCACTGTATTCTAGAGTGATTTTTCTTAAAAGGTTGCCTGTAAGAAATTGCTCTGCGATAAGGCCGCCTTTTGCGCATTTTCTATATTATAAGATGACACATGTATCCATTTTTGTTTCTCCTTGATGTGCAATAAAGGGTTACTATCTATCTATCTATCTATTACTTATTCTGTGGTACGACTTAAGACTTAAGGTCGCTGGTTCAAATCCCGCCCCCTTGAAATTTTTTCACCATATTTTGTTTCTTAATTTAATAAGAGTATATCAAAATAGCATTGTGAATGCAAAATAAAACAAATATATATATATATATATATATATATATATATATATATATATTGGGATTATTGTATCTAAAAACCCATCCAAAATCTCGCAGCGATGAGGAAAAATTTATTTAAAAATATTACATCATTTAGACATAGGACGTATACAGCGCTGCCATTTTATTTAAATAAGTGCTCATAGTATTTAAATAAGGTCTTTAGGACCTATTTTAATGGCGTCACTCGAGGATGCCTTTATATTGCTTTACCTTTGGTAGGTCACGATTTTATATCACCACATTGAGATTAAATATTAAAACGATTTCGTAATAACGATATTTTTAGTATGTGAAATAATATGTTATTGTGTATGTTTATGTTAAGACTAGCTCCGTGGCGCAGCCGTCAACACGCCAGCCTGCGACACGGAGTGACCGGGTTCAATCCCCGGCCAGGTCAAGATGGAAAATGGTCTTTTTCAGATTGGCCTGGGTCTTGGATGTGTATCTATATATGTATCCTAACTAATATTATAAATGAGAAAGTGAGTTTGTTTGTTTGTTACGCTTTCACGTCGTAACTACTGAACCGATCATCATGAAATTTTGCGTACAAGTTCTCTGGAGTACGGAGCAGGACATAGGCTACCTTTTATCCCGGGAAAAAGTACTATTCCCGAGGGATCGACATTGACGCGGGCGGAGCCGCGGGCGAAAGCTAGTAGAAGTATAAAAATAAGTATATATGTTAACATTGCAATTAAAAAGATCTGTGTAGTTAAAATGGACGAAATTATCCCTTGAAGGGGTAAAATAGGTGAGGTAAAGTTTGTATGGATTTTTTTTATTTAAGAAGTTCTCCATTACAATAAAAAAAATATCTGTGTAGGTGAAATGGGCAAAATCCCCTCCTTAAGGGCTAAAGATCTATGCAGGTGAAATGTATTAAAAGCAGAGGGGGAGGGGTTTGCATGGATTTTTTTTAAATTTCTACTATTCCTAAGGGAACGACATTAACGCGGGCGGAGCCGCGGGCAACAGCTAGTTTGTTATAAAATATAGAATCGTTGAGTTAGTATCCCATAACACAAGTCTCGAACTTACTTTGGGGCTAGCTCAATCTGTGTGAATCGTCCGTATATATTTATTTATTTATGTGTATGCGGATAGCGGAGTTTCTTTGGCTTCTTGTGCTTCCGACGCTGCTGACCATCGGAAGGGATATGAGTTTGTTGGATTTGGGAAGGAAATGAAGGTATTGGGATATTACTCACTCTGATGAATTGAGAGAATTAGAGAATTAGAGAGAGTTAGAGAGAATTAGAAGGAGAGAATTAGAGTTGAGAGTTAGGGCTCAGGAGGCCGGGCGCGCATACCTAATGCCATAGCTGTAACCACCAGTTAAGAAGTTAATGAAGACACTTCTGACCCCTGAAACCTAACTCTCAACTCTAATTCTTAGTTGTTTTTAGGGAACCGTACCCAAAGGCTAAAAAGGTACACTATTAATATGGCTCCGCTGTCCGTTTGTCTGTCTGTCTGTCTGTCCGCCCGTTGTCACCAGGCTGTACTCGGTCTCATGAACGGTGACAGTTAGACAGTTGAAATTTTCACAGATGATGTATTTCTGTGGCTGCTATTACAACAAATACAAAAAATAGAATAAAATAAATATTTAAGGGGGCTCCAATACAACAAACGGGATTTTTCTTGCTTGTTTTTGCTCGATATTGATAGCAGCAACAGGTAGACGCTTGAAATATTCAAAGAATATATCAATATTCACTTTAAAAATAAATAATTATATAAAATTAATATTAAAGGGGGCTCCCATACAACAGACATGATGTTTTTCCCGTTTTTATAGATAACGGTACGGAATCCCTCATGCGAGAGTCCGACTCGCACTTGGCCGGATTTTTAGTTAGCTTTACGTTTATAATATTAGCAGAATAATTAACTTAGCTCTTACTCGCTCACTTTCTTATTAAAGGGACGAAAAAAGACTAAGAATAAATGAAAACAAAAAGGGTAATTAGTAGTAATATTCATTTAGCTATATAAAGTTTGAAGTCATCGCCCGTGACCGCGACCCGCGATCATATATTAGGGATCCGTCCGGGGAACAGGGATTAATGCATCATGCAGCGAAATGTGTGGACCGAGTTACAAGGGAATAGCGATTTTTATCTTATTTTATTTATTTCAAAACCAACAGCATAACAACACTTAATTACACTCATATTTAACAATGACAAAGCCAATAATAGGTTTTCCTATCTTTAACAATTCTATAATCGAAATCGATGAAAGTAGCACAATACGTAGTATATATTATTTTATTTTACTCTGTATTTTTAATGACAATGTTTTTTTTATCAAACTGTTGTGTGTGGCTACTGCAGCAAATAAACGGCATTATCTATCTACTCGTAATACTGTGTTCTACCGCAGTACTTACTTATAACTGAAAAGAAGAAGTGCCTGTGACGGCACAACTTCCTACAAACAAGAAAAAAATATTTCTATGATAAAATACCTACTTCTTTATTGTTCCTATTGATAATGGCTATGAATTCAGACAGTCTTATTCTTATAATCTTACGCGATTTTCGAGTAGACTCGGTCTAGTCTGAATATCGTGTATGCTGACAGCTTTAGAACCCAGCGGTCTGATCGGTGATGATGGCAAGAAGCCGGATGTAATGGCGGGGCGGCCTTTGGTAGGTATGGGATGCTACATTCTTTGATACCTTACATTTACTTTAATACTGATATTACATCAGTTGTTACAGAGCTAATAATTGTATAGACACAAGTCCAATAAATAATTTATTGGACTTGTGTCTACATACAAAAACGGCCATCTCATCTTCGGGTCACCGAGTCAAAAGATGCAAATATGTAATGTAAGTAACATATTTGAGGATTTTGGAGTAGAATCCTTGGGGAGCCATCCGTGGCAGCCATCAGCCTATCGCCTTTTTGTCTTTCTGTCATTGAGACTGATCGAGGTAGCCCGTGCAAAGACGACGTGAAACGCAAAACCCAACTTGGCAACGTGAAGAGACCATCTCCATTGTTATATTTAAAGTATAAGTTAAAAGGTCACTTGAATAATACTTAGAATTGCCTTTACCAATCATATGCCACAACAGCGGCTGTCGATAACCTGCAAAAAATAAACTATCTTAGGTTATGCAACAGTCTCCAAAACTCTTTATTTTTCCCTCCGTCGAGTACTTCAGAAAGATGAATTCTAATATACTGTGGAATCGGGGTACATTTTAATTAATAAGTTTATTCCGCTCTCGCTCATGGCTCGCGGCGGCTGCACTGGCGTCGGGTCGTGAAGTAGATGGATTGCCCTCAGCGTAGCGCTATAACTTATACCACACATTATGCTTGGGATAGGTTAGGTTCTATTGAAAAACCATTATTGATGGACTTTGTAAAAGTGAAGGTTTCTTATGAGTTTGTTTAATTGTGATAATGAGATGTAGAGAAGTACTTTGATAAAGCAAATTGAAAAGTAGGCCGTTTCGGGACGCCTGGCAGATGTGAGATATTCAGAAATCCTCAATTGACTGTCCGGTTGTTGCAGATATGGCATCGGGTACGCGCGCCCGGCGTCCTGACCTGCTACTTGCTTTCTCCTATTCGTCGCAGTAAGTAATATCCCAATACCTCCATACCCTTTTCTAATTCAACAAATTCCTATCCTTTCCAGCTTAACACTTCGACACTGCCCGCCTGTAGACGTAATTCTATTGTTATTTCTTTTGTGTCTGGTTCAGTGTCAGCGAACGAGTTAAAATGTTTCCGAGTAGGTGTCACGGTAAATCGACCATACTCACCCTGGTATCAGAGTTCTTCGGAACCGCCTCTCGGCCTCTGACGTGGTTCCTTTAACGACTACCAGATGGCAGCCGGGACCACCGGCTTAACGTGCCTTCCGAAGCACGGAATCATCTTTATTATCAGACAATCAGGTGATTCAAGCCTGCAATGTCCTAACCAAACTGGAAACAACTAAACAAAGTATGCTTTCGGTGGGAATCGATCCCACGACCCCCGGGTCAACAGGCAAACGCCTTAACCACTGGACCACGGAGGTTGTTTCAAATGTTTCCAATGAGCAGTAGCGTAGGAAGCGCAAGAAGCCAAAGAATCTGCGCTCATCAACCCGTCTGCCAAGCGTGGTGAGTATGGCAATATCCTCCACAGAACCAAGAATTTTTGGGAGAGGCTTTTGTCCAACAGTGGACTAAAGCCTCTGCTTTCATGAGGGCTCTCCCTCATGGATAAATTGACATTTCTTAACAAAAATCTTTAGCCGTCCGGTCAATTCAATGAATGATAAAACTTTTTTTACAATTTGTATGAAACGTAAAATAATTTTTAGTTCCCTGCATAGGTTCCATAGGAAAAGTTGTTCATATCGAAGGGCTGAATCACCCGTCTGACAGGGTTTTCTTCACATATTGTATATCTAGTTATTTAGTATAATTTTAACACTGTCCTTTCAGTCCAAGATCTACATTGTGCTGCCTTTTAACGACAAACCAGTCACATAAAACAGGCCGCGACACACACATAAAAAGTCACAGTTTTATGGATTCATAAAAAGTTTATTGCACGAATATCGACTTTGCGGAGACTTTAACTTCAAGTTTGATTACTTAAATAGGCAATCAAGATTTTCTAGGCCCTGTCCATCCCGAAAAGGATAATGACATGATTAATATGTATATTTCATAAAGATAAGATAATCCTATGGTATTTGAAAGAAAGAAAGAAAGAAAAATAGTTTATTTGGCAACTTTTATCATTTTTATTTTCTATGTTTATACTAAGTCTTTTGCGACCTTTGTCTATGTCTACCCTAGTCTGATTACTCTGTCTACGGATAAAGGTGAGAATACACGTCTAATTTTATCAACCGACAATTTGACAGAGTTACTGTTTTAGGGCTGTTGTCACTAGATCTGGATGAATTTGATTGACTTTGGGAACTTCTCGGTGTGATTTGTCCGTATATATTTATTTATTTATAATCTTCTTTCGAAAAATAGCTAGTGAAATGTGAAGAAAATTGAGCCAAACTCTAAGACACTTTTTCAATTTAAAGCGTTGTGAAAATTAAATTACAGACTTTACAAAATCTTTCGTATTTGTTCATTATACTAAGAGATTTTAAATTGAAGTACTTATGGG
The DNA here is from genome assembly GCA_947532085.1 of Elegia similella. NCBI lineage: Eukaryota > Metazoa > Arthropoda > Insecta > Lepidoptera > Pyralidae > Elegia > Elegia similella. Next base: position 5,387,421 of record OX383939.1, read on the forward strand.
ATATCGAAAGGATTTTATCATTGCAATTTTTCTAAAACCAATTAAGACGTTGTTCTACGTACCAAATTTTCAAAATTCTGAGTTCACAGTAAGTACCCTGTAGGTTTCAATTCCCTTGCGAATGTCGTAAATTTGCGTCATAAACGGCTGTATCTTCCGATCGCCTTGGCTTGGAAGTTTGATATTTTTCAGAGCTCCAAGGGACAGTAGACCTGAGTATTTGATATGAATTTCAGCTTGATTCCTCCACCCGTTCCTGAGAAAACCGGCCAAGTGCGAGTCGGACTCGCGCACGAAGGGTTCCGTACCGTTATCTACAAAAACGGTAAAAAACGGCAAAAAAATCATGTCTGTTGTATGAGAGCCCCCTTTCATATTATTTTTATTTAAATATTTATTTTTAAAGTGAATATATAACGAAATATTCTGTGAATATTTCAAGCATCTACCTGTTGCCGTTATCAATATCGAGCAAAATCAAGCACAAAAAATCGTTTGTTGTATGGGAGCCCCTTAAATATTAATTTTATTCTATTTTTTTGTATTTGTTGTCATGTTTGCAGCAACAGAAATACATCATCTGTGAAAATTATAACTGTCTAACTATCACGGTTCATTAGACAGGTGACAGACGGACAGACCGACAGAGAGACAGACGGACAGCGGAGCGAAATTAATAGGTTCCCGTTTTTACCCTTTGGGTAGGTATGGAACCCTAAAAAAGGATCTTAACAGACAGACGAACAACAGTGATAAGGGTTCTGTTTATCCTTTTGAGGTACGGAACCCTGAAAACAGCCACTTCAAGCAAAGATTTTGCTGCCCTTTATCGACAAACCAGTCACATAAAACTAGACGCGAGTCACACATAAAAAGTCGCGGTCTTTATGGAGTTATTAAAAGCTTATTGACTTTTATTACGAGTATAAAGACTTTGAGAGACTAAACCTTGAAAGTCGGTTATTTAGGTATCAAGGATCTATTTTACTGTCTGGATTGAGTTTCTTTCGGCGTATTCTTCTCACCAGTGGTCGTTCCGAAACGCTAGTAGTATTTCGATATTACATATTTTGTTTTTCTTTTTTTTATTTATTTATAATTAAAATTAAATATTTACTAACTACAAAACTAAAAATAAATTAAATCTAATATAAAAACCTACCTATAAATAAAACCTAACTATAAATAAAAACCTACCTATAAATAAAAAATGTCACGCAGGTCATTGCCCTGCGGTAATGTGCCCAGAAGACTGGCAGCATTGCCACGTTGAATGGCAATGCTTATTCGTTAAGCAAGATAGTTACCAGCCCTCTGGTCATTCGACACCTCGACCAGCCTTTTGGGGTCCCACACACCACGGACCAAGTGTCTCGACCCCAAATGGCTCAAAAATATATGCGTCGCCAAGGCATATCCATGGTAAAATTTTGATCGTTTTGGACCCTTAAAAGGGTTGACTCAGACTATCAATATGAACAACTTTTTCTATGGGACCAACGCGGGAAACTCAAAAAAAATTTCGTCATTTCCATACAAAAGAGTTCCGCCGCCCGGCCAGTTTGTATGGGAATGTAGTATTTTTTTTGAGTTCCTAGCATTGTTCCCAAAACATCAGGACAACATCAGGACATGTGAAACTAAATGTTTCACATGTCCCGATGTTTATCTGTAATCAAATCTTGCAAGTTAAATTTGATCCACTTTCTGGTTACCGATAGAGCTGAAATTTTGCATGCATGTGTAAATCGGATGACCATACAATATTATGTATAGAAAAGAACTAGCGACCCGAACCCCGGCTTTGCACGGGTGCGATGTACATATATATGGTGAAATTTTGATCGTTTTGGACCCTTAAAGGGGTGACTCAGAACATCAATATGAACAACTTTTTCTATGGGACCAATATTGGGAACTCAAAAAAAATCCTTATTTCCATACAAACGAGTTCCGCCGCCCGGTCCGTTTGTATGGGAATGTCGATTTTTTTGAGTTCCCAGCATTGTTTCCATAAGAAAAGTTGTTCATATTGATGTTCTGAGTCACCCCTTTAAGGGTCCAAAACGACCAAAATTTCATGTCGTATTTTTTTTGAGTTCCTAGCATTGTTCCCAAAACATCAGGACAACATCAGGACATGTGAAACTAAATGTTTCACATGTCCTGATGTTGTCCTGATGTTTTGGGAACAATGCTAGGAACTCAAAAAAAATACTACATTCCCATACAAACTGGCCGGGCGGCGGAACTCTTTTGTATGGAAATGACGAAATTTTTTTTGAGTTTCCCGCGTTGGTCCCATAGAAAAAGTTGTTCATATTGATAGTCTGAGTCAACCCTTTTAAGGGTCCAAAACGATCAAAATTTTACCATGGATATGCCTTGGCGACGCATATATTTTTGAGCCATTTGGGGTCGAGACACTTGGTCCGTGGGGTGTGGGACCCCAAAAGGCTGGTCGAGGTGTCGAATGACCAGAGGGCTGGTAACTATCTTGCTCAACGAATAAGCATTGCCATTCAACGTGGCAATGCTGCCAGTCTTCTGAGCACATTACCGCAGGGTTGCTTAACAACTGTAAGCACATATAATTCTCACTCCCACTGTGCCATCGGGCAAGTCTATCGTTTATATCATCATCATTTCGAGTAGGTGTCACGGTCAATCGACCATGCACACCCTGGTGTCAAAGTTCTTCGGAACCGCCTCTCGGCCTCTGACGTGGTTCCTTTAACGACTACCAGATGGCAGCCGGGACCACCGGCTCAACGTGCCTTCCGAAGCACGGAATCATCTTTATTATCAGACAATCGGGTGATTCAAGCCTGCAATGTCCTAAACAAACTGGAAACAACTAAACAAAGTATGCTTCCGGTGGGAATCGAACCCACGACCCCCGGGTCAACAGGCAAACGCATTAACCACAGGACCACGGAGGCTGTTATCGTTTATAATAAAAGCTTGTCACAAAAATGTAATTTTTACAAAAAGAAACTTGTTTATTTAATGCAATAGACATAATCTTTTAATTTTGTCATGTTATTACTATAACTAGACACCGGGCGAAGATTCTATTTTGGCAATTTTTCGGCAAATCGATATTTTCATACAAAAGTGTTCGGCTGACCCGGCGATTTGTATGAAAATGGCGAATTTTTAATGAGTTCCCAGCATTAGTCCCATAGGAAAAGTTGTTCATTTAGACGAGCTTATTTAATGATTTGACGGACAACGGTATTTACTCTACCACCTGTATAATTAACTCCTTTTAGAAATCCGTTAACAAAATACAAATAATTAATTATTGAACCCTATAGAAAAGAACTAGCGACCCGAACCCCGGCTTTGCACGGGTGCGATGTACATATATATATGGTGATATTTTGATCGTTTTGGACCCTTAAAGGGGTGACTCAGAACATCAATATGAACAACTTTTCCTATGGAAACAATGCTGGGAACTCAAAAAAATCGACATTCCCATACAAACGGACCGGGCGGCGGAACTCGTTTGTATGGAAATAACGATTGTTTTTTGAGTTCCCAATATTGGTCCCATAGAAAAAGTTGTTCATATTGATGTTCTGAGTCACCCCTTTAAGGGTCCAAAACGATAAAAAATTCACCATGTATATTGTATATCTTACTTCTTGAATCAGTCTATCTATTTAAAAAAACGCATCAAAATCCGTTACGTAGTTTTAAAGATCTAAGAATACATAGAGACAGACAGCAGGAAGCGACTTCGTTTACACTATGTAGTGATATTTTTTGGCAATCAAGTCACTCAAAATTCGAAACGCGTCAAACAAAAGGTAACCACTTAATAAAAGCCTGAAACCTGGCAAGAATAACGCCATCCAATTCTGAACATTGCAAGAAGAGGCCAAGAAAAAGATTCTTGCACTCCAGCTTAACACTTGCTTAGGAAATTCATTTCTATATTCAATCCATAACCAAATACCAATCATAAGACAATGATTTTAAAGTCCAAACTCGTTTAAGTGGGGATTTGATTAACGACGTTATGTAGCTCGTAAATTGCTGAATCATTTCGCCGAAAGACAAAGAAAGAGCGCAGCATCTTGAGCTTTTTATATAGGAGTGAAAGAGATGGGTAGACACAAAGGGTTACGTCTAAAAATGTCTGGCTAATGCAGTGCGTCTGGTCGGTGACGAAGATGGATGGCCTCTATGCTTAGCAGCTGAATGAATGCATACAAAACGAAAAAGACCAATTTAAATTAGATGTTATTTGGTATAATGTAACATTTTCGGTCAATACAGTAGTGACCGTAATTTAGTGCATATAAAGCTTATATGAATCTAGTTTTCGCCCGCGGCTCCGTCCGCGTTTAGTCGATCCCTCGGCAACAGTAGATTTTTCCGGGACAGAATGGTATCATATGTCCTCCCCACGCCACGAATTACCTCCATATTAAATTTCGCGGTTTCTAAAACGATTAAAATATATATGTATATTCTTGAGAGTCTTTGAATTTCTTTGGTTGTCTAATACCAAACAAATTGTAGAATCGCGTGCTAATAAGTGAAAGTGTTATTATTATGAAATATAATTAATTTATATCGTTTTATAATGAGATCAGTCACAAACAACATACAAGATGTTACAAAACGACATTCCAACTTCATCAATCTTATATTCGGAGCATAGATATAACACTACTAAATGTTGGAGAATTAACATTGCCAATATTAGCGTATTACCTCACCTACCAAAGTGTAGATTGTTTTAGCTTTTTTATAGAACTCATAAATTGTTGTTGGTAACTTTCTTGTTCTCTCTCTGCTCGATGGCCGCTGATGTATAATTGACAATAAACTAAATTCGTCTTGATCTCCTGTTTTTAACTCTAATTCCCGTTATAACCCATCACTAAAATATATATACGGTGAAATTTGTATCGTTCTGGACCCTTAAAGGGATGATTCGGCCCGTTGATATAAACAACTTTTCCTATGGGACCAATGCCGGGAACTAAAAAATTGTTTTTGACTTTCCTATACAAATTGACCGGGCGGCTGAAATATTTTGTATGGAACTGCCAAATATTTTTTTTTAATTCCCAGCTTTGGTCTCATAGGAGAAGTTGTTCATATCGACGGGCTGAATCAGCCCTTTAAGGGTCCAGAACGATGGAAATTTCACCGTGTATTTTTGAAGTGAAAACTTCTTTAGCGGCGTTATGCCCTTTTTGTGTTGTGTTAAAAATATTAAACTCACGTCAGGCAGGACACGTGACCTGATCAAAAATTGGTTAGACGGACACGTGACCTAAGACCATCGGCGGTGGCGCGACGTAGGAGAGGATAATATTCCCCCTCTCTTTCTACTGCGCGGAGTTTGCACTTCTGCCGGCTCTCCCGGAGTTAACACTTTGCTTTTTTAATAAACCTATACTGTCCCACTGCTGGGCAACGGTCTCTCCCATCTTTTACCACTTGTCCCTGTCAGATGTTACTCCCGACCAGTTTCTCAGAAAAGCTTCTGCGTCGTTTTTCCAGTGTTTGCTTACCGCAACGACGATGATCAATCATCAGGATATGAAATAATTTAGTAGGCGATGTGACTAACGACCCAACACTATTTTGATTTTGTTATCCATCTGCATGCCAACAACAGGCTAAGCATGGCTTTTGATCTTATAGAGCTGGGCACTGTCTACCACGCAAGCGATAAAACGTGATAGTTTATAATAATTCTAATCATTTTGCCTAGCTCCGTGACGCAGCGGTCAACACGCCAGCCTGCGACACGGAGTGACCGGGTTCGATCCCCGGCCAGGTCAAGATGGAAAATGATCTTTTTCAGATTGGCCTGGGTCTTGGATGTGTATCTATATATGTATTTGTTATAAAATATAGTATCGTTGAGTTAGTATCCCATAACACAAGTCTCAAACTTACTTTGGGACTAGCTCAATCTGTGTGATTTGTCCGTATATATTTATTTATTTATTTGTCGACCAACTATAGATCGTTTAGTATGAACGGTATAAATCGTCGTTGCCATCGTAACTAGTGAGTTCTGTTACTCAAAAAAAGAGTATGCGTTCTGTAATTATCTCATGTTTGTCTGACTTTCGCTTCCGGTCTGATGCACCTTCTGCAGCAAATGCACTTTCTCGGCTGAAATCAATTACGAAATGTAATAGACTATTGTAATGTACATAATGATGTATATGTTATGTAAGTGTTTTTGAGTTACCACTTGCATTCATCGTCAGCATCATCATTACAGCCGTAAATAGCCCACTGCAGGACAAAGTCCTCTCCCAAGGATTCTTCGTTCCATGGGAAGGGTATTGCCATACTCATCACGCTTAGCAGCCAGGTTGGCGAGCGCAGTTTCATTGGTTTTTTTTTACTAAATATTGGATTAGGCATTTGTCTCCCATCTCATCTAATGGTAAGTGACGATGAAGGCGAGGATGTTACATGCCTATCCAAGAGATACCCATTTATTCTACTTTTGAATGTCCCTGGGCTGTTCTTGTCTGGGAATATAGACGCAGGCAGTTCATGCCTTAGCTACTCGAACCAAAAAGGAACTGTCAAAGCGTTTAGTTCGACTCTTTGGTATTCCAACGATAAAAGGGTGAAATTTCTGTCTGCGCCTATCCGATGGAGGAATTGTGAGGGTTCGACTAGCTCAAAGAGACTTCGCACACTCTCCAAAATGGATCCTATAAAAAACCGATAGGCAAGCGACTTTACGGCTTCTAGTGCCTTCAACGCTGCTGCCCATTGGAACCAGTTTAAGCTGAGGATGGATAGGAATTTGTTGGGTGTGGAAGGGAATGAAGGTATTGGGATAGTACTCACTTGGATGAATGGGGGAAAAGCAAGTGGCAGCTCAGGGGGCCGGACATGAGTATCCGATGACATACCTGCAACCACCGGACAAGCAGTTGAGGACCCCTGATTCCACGCGGGCAGGGTTTGAACCTGCGACCTCAGAGGTACAAAAAAAAACTATATGTCTTCCTACATACACACGGTGAAATTTTGATCGTTTCGGACCCTTAAAAGGGTGACTCAGACATTCAATATGAACAACTTTTTCTATGGGACCAATGCTGGGAACTCAAAAATATTTTCGTTATTTCCAGAAAAAAGAGTCCCGCCCCCCGGCCAGTTTGTATGGGAATGTCGATTTTTTTTTAGTTTTCAGCATTGGGCCCATAGTAAAAGTTGATCATATCGACGGGCTGAATCACCCCTATAAGGATCCAGAACGATAAAAATTTCTCCATGTATATATTGATGAACTTCATTGTAAAATGAGTTGAATCAAATACCTCATTTGTGAACGTCGGGTAGTTATATTAGGTGACGCAAGCCTTAAGTCGTATAAGGAGAATGGGATATGGTGGAAATTTTCGACGTCCATGATTGAAGCGCGGTAGCTCAATTGGCAAAGGTCGTACATAGACCTAAGATAGCTAGTTCGAACCCTGGCCTCGTGGTTTTTTAACCATATCTTATTTCTTTATTTCACTAAGTACTATAAAATAATCATATGAGGCAGTAGCGGAGTAGAATACAAGGCACTGCTACCGAATGCTACGTGTACGATAAATCCCCTAGAACTTGACATTGTGGGTGTGGTGCAAGCGAAGAGCGCAGAAATATAATACTCTGTTTAATAAAACAAAGATTACACAAATATCTCTAACAGGAAAGAAAATTGGCAAACGATTCAGATTTGCCTTGGGCTTGGATGTTTATCTATTTTATTATATTAGTAGATATCAATTGTAAAATATAGAATTACTAGCTTTCGCCCGCGGCTCCGCCCGCGTCAATGTCGATACCTCGGGAATAGTACTTTTTTCCGGGATAAAAGGTAGCCTATGTCCTTCTCCGTACTCCAGAGAACTTGTATGCAAAATTTCATGATGATCGGGTCAGTAGTTACGGCGTGAAAGCGTAACAAATAAACAAACAAACACTTTCGCATTTATAATATTAGTAAGGATAAGGATTGTGTTAGTATCCTACGCCATAAGTTCACAACTTACAGTGGGCCCCTGCTGTATCCTCTGGAGACATATTTCAATAGAACCAAATATCGATAATTACAAAAATAGCTCCGTTTGTAAAATTACCTGCCACCATAAACTTATACGTATACGGTGCCACCATATACGTATACAGTGACTACTCATATCAGTCACATCCTTCATCATTTTAGCCGTAAGAAGTTCACAGCTGGAAAAAGGCATCTCCAAATGATTCTTTCCAAGGTTCCATGAGAGGAAATTGCCATACCCAACACGCTTGGCAGGTGGGTTGGCGAACGCAGTCACATTTGGTTCTTGTGCTTCTGACTCTGCTGCCTATTGGAAGCATTTTTAATCTGGAGAAGGATAGGACTTTGCTGGCTTGGGGAAGGGAATGAAGATATTGAGATTATACTCACTCGGGCGAATGGTAGAATAGCAAGTAGCAGCTCAGGAAGCCGAGTGCGCGTAACCGATGACCTGCAACCAAGGCTCAGCACTTAAGGAGGGCACCGCTGACATCCATCATCCTTATAACTTTTAACAGGACTCTCGTATTAAAATGAAATCGCTCCGCCTATATACTTGGCCCTCGCCATGAAGTCCAAGGCCTCGCCTTAGACCAAGCGTCCTTACAGCAGATACTTTCCAGGGCTATAACTATGGTCTATCAATAGACTAATAGCAATGTTATCAAGTAGAAATCTGTGTAACTGCGTCTTCTAGCCTCTGCCGTATCTTTGGAAGACATTTCTACAGTACCTATCCTCCTATCGACGACCTCTATGGTTAGAATCGCAGGTTCGAAACCCGGATAGGTCAAGATGGAAAACGTTCTTTTTGAGTTTTGCCTAAGTCATGGATGCTTATCTATTCATACCTATATATAAATAAATCCCTATTTTCCTTGGTCACGACCTCACATCACGTGTGAACGGCTGGACCAATTTGGCTAATTCTTTATTTGTCGTGTTTATTCTCAGGAGAAGGTTCTTATGAAAGTAATTATTAAGAAAATTGTGCGGAAAATTAAAAATATTGAGAAATCTTAACGACCAGTCAAAGAAAAAGGCATATATTCATTACTCGACACGACGAAGAAGAAGAAGGACGAGTCGTTGGACAGTTGGTGTCTATTTATAGTTCGGACAGAACAACGTTTAAATGTATTTGTTATAAAATATAGTATCGTTGAGTTAGTATCCCATAACACAAGTCTCGAACTTACTTTGGGGCTAGCTCAATCTGTGTGATTTGTCCGTATATATTTATTTATCGTCATTCAGGACAGCTAGGCTATAATAAAATATGGAATTGTTTTGTTAGTATCCTACGACACAAGTTCTTCAGTATCTTCTGCATTTGTTGCATCCTTAGAAGAAAGCTTTTAAGACTCTCCTATCAAAATGTAAAGCCGTGTGGTTTCCGGCAGAGTAGGACCACTCCAAGTCTTCCAATGGATGTCTGAAGATGCGACTTAGGAAATACAAGCTAAACAAAGCTCATAAACATCAATGAGACCTGTCCAACCCGTCTGGCCAGCGAGGAGAGTGTAGGCCAAATCCTCTGTCTGCTCTGGCCAAGTATGGCTCCAGTAGTACAGAGAGGATCATGCTCCTGCAGTGAAGACTAAAAAAGATCTGATGATGATCAAAATAAAATCGCTCCGCCTATACCTTGGCCCTCGCCATAAAGTCCGAGGCCTCGCCTCAGACCGGGCGTCCTTGCAGCGTCCACTTTCCGTTTCTGCGACCGTGGCCTATCAATAGATGCACTGTCGCCTAGACAGAAAAAAACGCTGTATATCCTGTCTATGTCGTATCCTTGTAATATTTTCTTTCACCATCTAATAATAAAAATATTTATTTAAATTCACGATAAAACTTATGTTGGTTGTTCAAAGCGCAACCATTACTATTTCTTTTAGTAGTTGGTTCCTATATTGTTATATTCTGGCAACTCTGTTGATACTTTCTCTCCCGCCTATTCCTAGGCGTCCTTTTTGACATACGGAATACCGTATATCAAAAAGGATGCCAATAAAATTCGCTCGTGCATTTTTTGTCAGTCTAACGTGTTTTAATGATTTTATCCCGCAGATATCATCAACTTACATATTAAACAAGTATTTTTCTTTAGTCACCTAGACTTATCTCGTTTTACCAGGTTTTACCCGAGACTTTGTCCGTAATACAATAAATAAACTATATTTATTCACGTACGAGTATAATTATCTTGACGCACTTCAAAGTATGTCAATTTTGTAGAAATAATTACTGTTTACTGTTATGTATGTTTTTGAAGGTGTTACCAACACATTCATACTATACATACAAAGTATACTTATGTAAAAAATGCAAAAGTAACTCCGTCTGTATTTCTGTTACCACTTCACGCTTCAACAAAACAAAATGCGATAAAATTTGATACGATATAAGTTTGAGGCCCGGGGAAGGACATAGGGTACATTTCATCTCAGAAAATCTACTGTTTTCCAGATAGCTACAGTAACACGGGCGGAGCCGCAGGTATAAGGACTTTACATTATAGGGACGAGGGTCTAGGAGTACGCTTCTAAAATAAAATTTCTGCAGAAATATTAGGTCCGCCTATGTTATGTTAAGGTTAAAACGACTGTAAAAAACCAGTTAGTAAAAAAGGCTTATTACTGCATTGATAATAATATAATTGATAAAAATGCTTGGCAATTAATATAAATGTAATACATGTAAACAATGTAATCAGAGCCCTTCAGGCACATAGGGACCAAGTCTGGATTGAGTTTCTTTCGGTGTATTCTTCTCACCAGTGGTCGTTCTGAAACGCTCGTAGTATTTAGATTTTGCATATATTAAAAAAATATATCCTTACTTAATATTATAAATGCGAAAGTGAGTTTGTTTGTTTGTTTGTTACGCTTTCACGCCGTAACTACTGAACCGATCATCATGAAATTTTGTATACAAGTTCTCTGGAGTGCGGAGAAGGACATAGGCTACCTTTTATCCCGGGAAAAAGTACTATTCCCGAGGGATCGACATTGACGCGGGCGGAGCCGCGGGTGAAAGCTAGTAAGAAATAAAAATACGACGTTCAAAAAGAGATACATGTATCCAATTTGAATAAAAATCTTTGACTTTGACGAAGTGGCAGCTATTAACACAATACTTGATAAATCAATGGACTACTGGATACGTAACTGCCTGTGAAGTCTGCGATGACTGCGATGGCTTATTAAGTGCAATAATTGCGCTTTTTGGGAGCGCGTCTGATGCCATAATTACCAGACGTGGTGCGTGATGCGTAAAATTTTAGAAAATAGTCGCTGTTTGAGATGTGGTACTCGTGAATCAGCAAATTCTCAGTCGACCTTAGTGCAAGGCGCTTAAGCCTTCAAAAATCATAATTCAGTCTCAACAAACAAAATTTTACGAGAATTTGTTGAAAAATGTGACACCTAGAGGAGAATAGCGCGACAGCTGGACATACGAAAGAATTTTTGCTCAAATTGAAACAGAGAAGCTTCGCTCGGGCTTCGTGCATATAATGGTGCATACTTCGTAAATACATGGCTTTATACCGAGCGCTAAAAAAAATTACACAAACTTCTTTATAGAAAAAAATATCAGTGGTACTCTGGGAGTGCCGGCAGAAGTGCCAGCAGCGTTGGTCCCATAGAAAAAGTTGTTCATATTGATTAAAATGTTCTTCCGGTGCGAATATTTGCTTGTCTGTCTGTATAATCTAATCTTGGAAACCACTAAGCTTTTGTTGCGTTCATGCGTAGAGGTTTATGTGTATAATAAAACGCGTGCAAAGTCGCTGGTTAAATCATAAAATTGACATTTATGTAATTTGATTATCTTAGCGTGAAAGGAAAATAATCAAAATGTGAGCAAAGCTTTTTAGTTCAGCTGTCTACGTTAGAGTAACGTTGATACGACAAATAAACTTTTTTGAAGATAAAGATAAATGTTTAAAGTTAAAAAGAAGTAGAATGTTTTACGAGCTTTTACAATCTTCATAATGAAATTAAATTAAATGAAATGAAACTAAATGAAACGAAATGAAATAGAATAGAATTTTATTCAAATTTGGATATCATGTATCTCTTTTTGAACGTCACATTATTAATTTTAATATTTGTAAAATCGATAAGCTACTAGCGTTTCGGAACGACCACTGCTGAGAAGAATACGCCGAAAGAAACTCTGGCCAGTATAAATATTAATTATTTCTTTATTCTTTACTAGCTTTCGCTCGCGGCTCCACCCGCGTCAATGTCGATCCCTCGGGAATAGAACTTTTCCCGGGATAAAAGGCCTATGTCCTTCTCCGTACTCCAGTGAACTTGTATGCCAAATTTCATAATAATCGGTTCAGTAGTTATGGCGTGAAAGCGTAACAAACAAACAAACAAACTCACTTTCGCATTTGTAATATAAATTAATATAAGTATAAGTACCTATAAGTAAAGATAAGTACACATTTTTTTTTTTATAATGGCAGAAATAAATTATATTTTTTTTATAAGTAACGAAGAAAAAATATCCAAAGATAGTACAGTGGATTTTTTGTGGGTGAGATTAATTAACTTCATAAGCATTGTTTCTTTCGTACGCCAACAAGTAATCGTTACATAGACGAACTAAGAAATACTTTAAAGACATGTCCATGTTAGTGCCTTTCTCTATTGTCCGCTTTTCGATCGCGAAATGTTTACATACGGCGAGTGCGGCAACTATACGTACACCGGCAGGAAAGTTCGTCGCTTAGTCGAAGAAATAAAAAAACCGGTCAAGTGCGAGTCGGACTCGCGCACGAAAGGTTCCGTACTGTTATCTATAAAAACGGCAAAAAAAATCATGTCGGTTGTAGGGGAGCCCATAAATATTAATTTTATTTTTATTTAATTATTTATTTTTAAAGTGAATATATAACTAAATATTCTGTGAATATTTCAATCTCTCCGGTTAGGAAGCGTATAGGAGTTATGGAAGTTTGAAATTTTTTAAATTTGTATAAAACATTATAGAATTGATAACGTTAAAATTCTTTATGAACACGATCGGCTAAAATCTAATTTAACAAACCGGTGTACAGCACTACCGTACCTCTTTTTCTCTCGTACGTGTAATAACGTAGTATTTGTAAGTTTAATACACTTCGTATAATGCATATCATTATACCAATAGTGGCTTATTTAAAAAGTTACACTATAATATCTCGTAGCTGCTTTTACAACTGCAAATCTCCGCAGCTGTCTGCAATACAGCTTAAATACTATGCTGCTGTCGAACTAACACATAGACATAGAAAAAGTACATCTAATATTTGAATTGATGAAAAAATTCGAAATCCTAGCGGTGAAACCCCAATTTGACTAGCCGGTGTACGCTGCTACCGTACACTCGATCCAGTTACCGACCTCTTTTTGTCTCTCACGTGTAATAACGTAGTATTTGTAAGATTAATACACTTCGTCTAATGCATATCATTAGATAGAGTGCTTTTCTCAAAAGTGCTCGTGGCCAGAAATGACGGACACGCAGGAAGTAGTTTGATATCGATTTGCTATGAGCTGCTTATGTTTGGGTATGAGAGGTCGATACATGTTTAATTAGCTTCCTAAAGATCTAAACTTTCATATATTTCCGAGCCAAGACAAATTATTGATAATCTTTTATAAAAAGAAACAACTTATACCAAACCACTACTGCAGCGATTTTGATGAATAAATTTCATCTGGGACTAATTAGAAAGACATTTATCCGTCTTAATTTACAAAATCTAATCTATTCATAAATCACAGAGTTAAAACATTCAACCGAATTTAGCACACTCTCCTTTTTTGAAATCGGTTGGAAATGACTAAACGACTTAATTTTTGTCCTATTCTTTATTTATTAACTAGCTTTCGCCCGCGGCTCCGCCCGCGTCAATGTCGATCCCTCGGGAACAGTACTTTTTCCCGGGATAAAAGGTAGCCTATGTCCTTCTCCGTACTCCAGAGAAATTTTATGCATAATTTCATGATGATCGGTTCAGTAGTTAGGGCGTGAAAACGTAATAAACAAACAAACAAACTCACTTTCGCATTTATAATATTAGTAATAAGTAAGAATTTGATTTTAAAAATCATCAGTTATTTATGTAACATTTTCACTGTTGCCTCACCCAAGGATTTTGTCATACGGGTTGGCGAGCGCAGTTTCTTTGCTTTCTTATGCTTCGGACGCTGCTTCTCATTGGAAGCATTTTTGAGCTGGGGAAGGATAGGAATTTGTTGCATTTAGGAAGGGAATGAAAGTAGATACTACTACTCGGGAGGTCGGGAGCGCGTACCCCATGCCATGCCTGCAATCACCGGACAGCAAGTTGCGAATTCTGACCTATCTTTGTCATTTTCTTCGCAGTGGCGCAGTGGTTAACACGCTAGCCTGCGACACGAGGGTGCCCGGATTCGATCCCCTGTCATGTCAAGAAGGAAAATGATCTTTTTCAGATTGGCCTGGGTCTTGGATGTTTATCTATATATGTATTTGTTATAAAATATAGTATCGTTGATTTAGTATCCCATAACGCAAGTCTCGAACTTACTTTGGGGCTGGTGATTTGTCCGTATATATTTATTTTATACATTTATTTATGCAATCTACGTGTACGTACTTGTCAGTACTAATATATCGTTAGTACTTTTATATACAAAACATCGTTCGAGCCTCTTAAAGCTAGCAGATCAACATACAGTGGTTATAAAGTGAAATGTAAATACAGGCACGACGCTTGATCACAAAATAAAGATGGAAACACATGCAACCCTTACAAAGTGAACTCCAAGTTTTGATTCCACTGTGACGTCAAAGAAGTACCAAGCTTTCACAAATTTATCCCAAACTTATGAATTTATACGACTAGCGACCCGGACCCCGGCTTCGCACGGGTCCAAGTCTATCTTCTATCTAAATTTAAATAACTCAAAGGTGACTGACTGACTGACATAGTGATCTATCAACGCAGAGCCCAAACCACTGGACGGATCGGGCTGAAATTTGGCATGCAGGTAGATGTTATGACGTAGGTATCTGTTAAGAAAGGATTTTGATTAATTCTACCCCCAAGGGGATAAAATAGGGGATGAAAGTTTGTATAAAACTTAACGCGAGCGAAGCCGCGGGCAAAAGCTAGTGTGCATATAAACCTTCCTCTTGAATCACTCTATCGTTTAAAAACAACCTTTAGTTTAAAAGACTAAAGCATACATACGGACATACAGCGGGAAGTGGGAAGACTCGGCGCGCGGCGCTTGGCGGAGAGATAAGAGTCCGTTTGGTACCTAGCCTACCGTGCTCGGGAGTCAAAGTAATATACGAAATCTGACAATAACTCGCAGCGGTACTCAAATAGATTCATACATATATACTATCACGACTCTTTTCCTTGTGGGCAGACAGAGCCTAGGTCTATAAGACTTCATGGCCACATTTAGCATTTTGGTGGGCGGGTAGATGGAAAACGGAATCAAAATAGTGATGGCTAGTCGCATCGCCTACTGAAATGATTTTGCAGATTTTCGCCCATTCCCTCGATCGGCTTTTACGATCTGCACGGGAAGAGAAGCAGCAAGCAGCTGGCACATTATACGTTTTCTCCCAAACCAGCATGGAAGAAATCAAATAGATAATATTTTTTCTAATTTTCCTTGTGAAGTAGGATTTTATAACTCTTTCTTCGGTTACCACCGTCCTATGTGGGCTCGTTTTTAGTTGTTATACCGTGAGGCGAATATGGCCGTTTGAGCCTCTGGGAATCACCGTAGCTTAAAGCTGTTTAAAGCTCTTGATTTAATAGCCCTAGTTTAAGGTTCCTTATATAAAGGAGTGGTCAAGTCCTTATGGTATTTGATTTATCTCCGATATTAAATTTTCCCAGTGGCCAAAGTTAGTTTGAGAATTTATGCAACACATTATTTTGTCAAGGGGTGGAATTCTGCGTATGATAAATGGCCCCACTTCGCAGCTACGGAACACTACATTACGCGTGGCACGCCACGCACATGGCCGGTTTTTCTGTTACTTATTAGCCTATTTCATTGCGTTATTCATGTTCAAAACATTTTTGTTAAATTATTTCTAATGTCACAAAAAATAATGATGACCGTTCTGTGACCAACTTTATTTTGCATTGAAGTCGTGAGGCAGTCCATTTCTTTGTGGTTTTACACTGTAATGAGTTTTGCATAACGCCGGATAAATTCACGTGTGTTCGAATTTCGAATTCGAATTAGTTTTTTTTTGGGTACATCTCTGTCAATTTGTAAGTTGACTTGAGAGCATAGATTTAAAAAACAATTGCTTGAGAGTATCTAGGCCTTTTTTAGGGCCGACGCCAAAAGAAGATTGTTATAGTGTAAGTTTCTGTGTGTAAGTATGTCTGTCTGTGTCTACGTAGTGTTTTAGCTATATTTGGCTGAAAAAGGTTCAGCCATTTACAACAAACAGGGGTCTTTGAGTTAAGGGTCGCTATATTTTATTTTATTTTATACGTCTTGTCTGAAACATCATGCATACTTTTATTGGTAATTCATCTCATAACTTATATATAAAATAACATTATACACAAGATAGAAAAACTTAAACACTAAAACTTAATATAAAATATTTAAAAAATAATTCTGCTTATCCATACTATATAAAATTACAAATGCGAAAGCAACTCTGTCTGTCTGTCTGTCCGTTTGTCTGTCATCTTTTCACGCTTCAACTATTGTACCAATTCGGATGAAATTTAGTAGGAAGGTAGTTTGAGGCCCGAGGAAGGACACAGGGTGCCTTTTGTTTCGGGAAATTCTACTGTTCCCGAGGGATCGACCGAAGGCATAATGACTATCTTATAATGTCAAAAATAACAAATAATCTCGTGATAGAAAACAATAAGAAGATTCATCTCTTCTCAAAAAGTAATTGTTAAAAGGGTATGTTATTAAAAATGATTGTATATTTTTTTTATTTTCATATAAATATACAATTTATTATAACAGCTAGCTCAACTTAAAAAATAATACTAACTAACAAATAGAACTAAGAATAAATGTATAATATGTACACTAAATAAAAGTTATCTATAAATAAAAAATGTCACGCAGATCTTTGCCCTGCGGTAGGGCCTAAAAGGCTGGCCGCATTGCCACGTTGGATGGCAATGCTAATGCGTTGTGCATTTTTGATTCTTGAAAATGCACAATGGTTTATTTATAAAAAATTGGTTGTCTCTAAAATCAATTCAAAAACGATAATTTTACATGATAACGGTGAATGAAAGATAGATGCGTCACAAGCCGAACGCTTAGACCGATCGTGCCTCTCTATCGCTGGTTCCACGCTCTCGCTTGCACATGGAACGTGACACTTTTTTGTGCGTGTATATTACGTCAAAATTAAAGATTTGCTTTTTACGTGAGGAGCTGCATAGGGTTTAAAAACGTCATAAATAAACAAACAAATAAACAAACTCACTTTCGCATTAATAATATTAAGTTAGGATATGGCTATCAGCATCAGGGACAGACAGTTTGTCCATCTCCGTGGTGCAGTGGTTAACACGCTATCCTGCTACTGCTACCGGCACCGGGTTCGTTTCACAGCGCGCACTAATATTTATACCCCATTCTCACAGGTATTTATCCTTAGTTCTGACACTACCCAAAGAGGATTGGCGTCAGGCAGGCAGCCGGCCGTAAAAGCTATGCCAAACCATATACCAATAGCGAACCCTGGGCTCCGACGCGTCACAGCTGGGGATGCAACTGGAAAAACGGTCTGATAAGAGAGAGAAAGAGAAAGAGGGAGAAAGAGATAAGTTCTCCACGGAAAGGTTTTTAGTATCATCAACTCAATGTTATGATGTAATTTTTATTACTTTATTCTCATAAACATCAATTAGACCTCTCGAACCTGTCTGGCAAGCGAGGAACGTGTAGGCCAAATCCTCTGTCTGCTCTAGCCAAGTATGGCTCCAGTAGTACAGAGAGGGTCATGCTCCTGCAGTGGAGACTAAAAAGACCTGATGATGATGACTTTATTATCATCATGTAAGTTGAGAATGTAATTATAATTTAACAAATTAGGAGGAATTCCTTTCAAAAAAATATCTCAGTGATCTCCCAATAATAATATCCATATCCATACTAATATTATAAATGCGAAAGTGAGTTTGTTTGTTTGTTACGCTTTCACGCCGTAACTACTGAACCGACCATCATGAAATTTTGCATACAAGTCCTTTGTAGTACGAAGAAGGACACAGGCTACCTTTTATCCCGGGAAAGGGTACTATTCCCGAGGGATCGACATTGACGCGGGTGGAGCCGCGGGCGAAAGCTAGTAAAATAATAATACTACAGTTGGTATTTTAGTTTATAATAATAGTAATAACAATGTTAAAGGTTTAACTATAGTATTAATTATACATATACAAATCGTAGACGTTGTGCGTTGATGTCTTTTCCGCAAAAAAAGAACTATTTCTTCCTTGACGTCGCGACTCGCGACGTCACACAAACCTAGCTTTATTATTTCTGCGAAAGCTGTTTTCTTTTCAAGATTTTATATTTCACTAGCTGTTGCCCGCGACTTCGTCCACGGCAATTTCTGTTACTATGATTAATTAGTATAGATGAATAATTTTTCCCCGATTTCAAAACATTTTTTATTGATGCTTCGTTCCTATTGGTACCAGCGTGATGTTTTATAGCCTAAAGCCTTCCTAAATAAATGGACTATCCAACACAAAAAGAATTTTCTAATTTGATCCAGAAGTTCCTGAGATTAGCGCGTTCAAACAAACAAACAAACTCTTTAGCTTTATAATATTAAATAATATTATATTATATATATTTAATAATTTTATCTACAAAGAGATTGCTCCTCACCTGATCTCCGCCGCCCGTGACAAGAAGGCTGGCTGCTTTTTCGCACAAAGGATAAGCGTCGCTAGCTATCCAACGAGGGATAGCAGTTAGCATTCTTGCCAACATGCCATATGGGATTCTTGCCCATATGGCATGTTGGTTTTAGATTTTTAAGTTCGATTTATTTAATTATATCTTTCGCCCACGGCTTCGCCCGCGTCATTGTCGAATAGTACTTTTTGCCGGGATAAAAGGAACCCTATGTCCTTCTCCGTACTCCAGAGAACTTGTATGCCAAATTTCACGATGATCGGTTCAGTAGTTACGACGTAAAAGCATAACAAACAAACAAATAAACAAACTCACTTTCGCATTTATAATATTAGTTAGGATTAGGATAATATTTATCTACAAAGAGATTGCTCCTCGCCTGATCTCCGCCGCCCGTGACAAGAAGGCTGGCTGCTTTTTCGCACAAAGGATAAGCGTCGCTATCCAACGAGGGAATGCAGCCAGCGTTCTTGCCAAAATGTTATATGGGCAAGAATTTTGAGATTTTTATGTTCGGTTTATTTAATATGTAATTTTGTGGATAGTTAAGATTATTAACTTTTTTTAGTTTGTATCGTTTGCTTCCATGCTGGTCTGGGAGAAAGGAAAAAACGTAGAATGTGCTTCTCTTCCCGCGCAGACCGTAGAAGTCGGTCAAGGGAATGGGCGAAATCGAAAGAATCATCACAGTAGGCGATGCGACTAGCAACCCATCACTATTTTGATTCCGTTTTTCACCTTTACGCCCTACAACACGCTAAACGTGGCCTTTCGGCCTTACGACCTTGGGCTCTGTGAACCCCGTAAGGGTTAAAGACGTGATAATAAGTATGTATGTATGGTTTACTTATGATTAAAGATTACAAATTATTAGGTTTTATAATATTTAACTAGCTTTTGCCCGCGGCTCCGCCTGCGTCAATATCGATCCCTCAGGAATAGTAATTTTTCCTGGGATAAAAGGTATGTCCTTCTCCGTACTCCAGAGAACTTGTATGAAAAATTTAATGATCATCAGTTCAGTAGTTACAACGTGAAAGCGTAACAAACAAACAAACAAACTCACTTTCTCATTTATAATATTAGTTAGGATTAGGATAAACCTTTATACGTGACTTTTTTGTAGTTTCAAGTACTAGAATTTAAATAACTAGTAGTTCGATCGATTATGTCTTGGATATTCATTCATGTAGTATGTAAAATAACCAAGTATGTTATACTTTACAAATAAAATTGTATGTAACTTTACACACTAGGTAACTACCTAGTATGTAAAATTACATACAATTTTCGTCATTAAAAATCCAATATGCATTTGCAAAAGAAACGCAAATGGGTTTGGCAAAACGAGAAAAAGCGAAGCCCGCATAGGATTTTTGTCGTGCAATATGTAGATGTTGCCTCTCCTATCTATCATTCATTAGTACAGCTAGAATCCAATACGACATTTTTTACAATCCCCAGGCACAAAGAACGGGCGGCCACCCCCACACACGCAAACAACCCCATACAAACAAAACGCGCCAGTGTGAGTGATAAAAACTTGAAAAAAATCACACTGACCTGCGCACACACGGTAGAGGCGCTCGAAAAAATCACCGACACAAAGAAAGTCTACCAAAAACTTCTATAACAACTTTTGTACACACACAACAGCGTAATGCACACTAACGCAATCCTACGAGGAAGCTTTTGTTGTGTGCGGGAGTGCAACGTGTACATACGAAGTCTAAACTTAGCTCTTAAGTGTGTGTGCTCACAGTTGCAAGAGTCCAAACTTCTGAAGCGCCGTAATCAGACTTAAACACTCCTGTAATAGTAAAGAAAACTGTGCTATAACTAACGGCATTAAAATCGAGTTTGGAACCATTAAATGTTGAGTTACGACTTTTCAGTTGGGCCGGCACGGTGCGCGGAGCGGGTAGTTTTCGTATGAAACTTGGTGACGCGAGATGCAGCAACGGAGAGGACGATACGCGAGTCTCTCCCCATCCCTCTCGCACACCACCCGCCGCCCGGGGCGCAGGGGTCGCGGGGCATGAGCGGGACGCGGGGGAAGCGTGTCGCGTTGATGAACATTTTTCTCATTTTTTCTTTATTTTTACGCGAATCGTTTTTAAAAGGGTTTCGTCATAATTGCGTCGGCGATGCTGATTACGTGAACGACGATAAGCTGCGTCGCATCGCACTTCCGATCCCTATTAATTAGCTTTGCAATCGCAAATGTCACGAAACTGACAAAAAAAAATGATAACTTGATTCAAAGTTATCGTAAAGGCGTCAAAAATCATAAAGAGATAAGATTCGATGAAGACATTACGAAGGTGTTAGGAAAGAAAAACAAAAAGTTTAAAACAAACTGAATTAGTCATTTATTTTAGTGGTTCACGCACGCACATTGTGCGGGGTTCCCAAAAAAGCGTAAAAGTGAAGGCCATAAAATTGTGTAAGATAAAAAGATGAGAAAATAAAGGAAATGAGCAAAGAGCGGACGTAAACAAACGCGTTGCCGTACGCATGTCTGCAGACGTTGGCCGGCGCGCGGGAAACTTATTTTCCCGCCTTTTCGCCGGCCGTCTTTGTTTTTGTTTTGCCAATTTGAATCTAATTAGAATTGCAATATTCATAACCAGTTTTTAAGATTTATTATGAATGAATCATGTGCATTGTATAATTAATTATATATAATAAAAACATGTTTAGTGTTTGTTTTTATTTAAAACAAATATGTAAGAGCGAATTACTTCGAATAAAAAAATATCATAGAAAAAAACTTGATAAAATTGTAAAATATTATAAAAACTTTAAAAGTATAACAAACAAAAAGTGCATAAGGGAACTTTTCCAATAAAACTAAACATAAAACAGCATCAAAAATGGGATAATCCGTGCTTATTCCGGCCGCATCCTCACTAGAAGGGGAACAAAAAAGCGATTCGCGCCGGCAGTGTAGCCTGCACCGCGGCGAGCGCCGGCCGCTTCCAAACTTATATTATTTTATTACGTGTTTCATTTCGCGTAGACTTTTGGACGGCGGTAGTTAGGCGAAATGTGCACAAAATTGTGACTTTGGACTTAAAAAACAATGGAACGTGAAGGTTTTCGTCATACAAAAAAAAATTTCATCGGCAATATTTTTGGTAACACCGCAACTAGACGCAGTTCAAACTAGGATTTTTTTTTATCTCGGATTTTTTTCACACATGCAGTTAGTTCAGTTGATGTACGTTTTGTTTTATTTTGATGAAACTGTAACAAACTAGGGGATCAAACTGACCGACAGACGGACTGATCAAGAAGGGAAGATAAGAGAAGAAGAGAAAAGAAGATGGCGCTCGCTTCTTCCGTCAGCCTTTACTACTCGATCGTGCAGCGGGCAGCGAGGCACTATTTGGAAGATTACTGTCACACAGGTAAGAATTTTTTTTGCAATTTTCTGCTTTTTTTAATACTTTTTGTCAATTTGTTGCAATTCTTTTTTTTTATTTTTTAAGTAGAGTATTTAGATTTTTTATTTGCATATAATGTGAAGTTTTCCATACTTGCTTAATAAAATGCAAATCTTAAATAACGTTTATTTTAGATCAACATAAAAAAAGTTGAAAACTTTTCTCAAATTTCCACAAACATTATAAGAAGAAAATTCATCATTTTCCATGAATAAGCTTAAAACTAAATGTTCTTATAATTAACTGAACTTTTCCAAGAAATTGTCCACCTTTATTTCTTTTTATTCAAAAATGTAGAAGTCTGTTCTTATTACTACATTACTTTAAATTTAATGGTACATAGCAATTAGCTGACGTTAAATGATAGAAAGCGAATACTTTAAAACATTGATTATATTTATGATTAATTAATAAGTAAACAATTCATCACTGAAATTCCGTTTAAATTTTTTATTTGATTTTTAAAATATTACATTAGATATGTACAATAAAAAGTTTAAAAAAAAACAATAATAAAATAACTCTTCTTAGAATTATAGATTATATATTGTACTTTTGCTTTGATAAAGTCCAAAACTTATAAAGAACAAAAGTTTTTCAACAATTATTATACAATGAAAAAGTAATTATCTTCAACATTATTGAAAGAAAAGCTCATTATTTTTCTGAATGTAAATTCCGATAACCGCCAATTAAACTTTTCTATAAAAGTTAAAGAGTTAAATTAGAAAATAATTCACAAGAAATGCTTAAAATATATTTTCGTTTTCCCTTTTAATGATCTATTGTTACGGCAAGAGTTTATTATTAATATTCAGTTTATATTTTAAAGTGGATAGTAAGTTAATAATAAGGGAGTGAAACAAGAATATAATTATGTTCTTATCTCCCTCTTCATTTTATAAATTATGTACTTATTTTAAAATTCTTTCAAAATAATAAAAATAATTTACATTTCCAATACAGCATGAGATTTTGTATACTAAAAAAGATTTTGTAGAGACTATAAAATAAAAACAATTATAAACAAGTACATAGTAAATAAAATGTACGTATCGTTTTTCACACCTCTAAAAACATCAGTATAAAAATATATTTTTTTTTTTTAATATTATTTTTTACTATAACTATTTAATACAGAACAGAAAACCTTCAGTTAAAAGTTTAAGTAAATCTCAAAAATAAGCCGCCGGCTGAGATTATCTCTATGAAATCTTATTTATTTTAAATCTATGTTTTAGAAATATCTATGCCGCCGGGATTCACGCAGATGTATATTATTTTACACTGTATTATTATTATTATTAATCATACTAATATTATTAACTGCATAGTTCATAAGTATGCATGGATACATGGATAATTTTTACCCCTCAAGGGAACGGATTTAGATTAAACATTATAATGTTATAAATTAGACATTAGAATAGCACATTGACATTATAATGTACTTACAATTGCAATTGGAATTTATAAATACATGACGCGATATTGGCAAAATAATTGTCAGGCCAAGGAAAATCTGAGTTGTTGCTAAAGCTTCACAGTTTTCAGGGGCAAGGCAAACTTTGTCTCACAAAGTTCAATGCTCTTTATTTGCAAGTAAGACACAATGATTTTACGTAGTAAAATATAAAGAGTGATACATTGTATTATAAATATTGTATTAAACTAACAATTGACATAGATTATAAATAATAATGAGACTTATGTTACTTATTTATAACTTTTCTATAAAATAATAATGAGACTTAAATTACTTATTTAGAACTTTTCTCAGAAATCTATATACAGAAAACAAAGTCGGGTTAGTTATACAATTTATAACTCACGAGCGGCTGGACAAAGTTTGAAGAAATTTTGCTATGGAGGTAGGCCAGCTAACACCCTGAATTTACCTATAGGCAACTTTTTACCCGACTAACCAAAAAGAGGCGTTACAATGTATCCGGCATACTTCGTCATATTAAAATAAAATAAAAATACTGCCGAATATTTTTGCTGTTTTAAATTATTGACTAACATCCGTATTAACCCATACTCTAGGGGAACCGGCAGTAAAATTAATTCAAGAAGGTAAAGTCGCGCGGCCAAGCTATTCAACATTGATAAAAATGTTTGTATAATTCATAGTGCCCAGTGAATACATATGTCGTTGTTACAGATTGTAGAAAAACTACGGACGTTTTAACTCCTTTTTTTTATTAGATCTCTTACGGTTTTAAGAGTTTTTAGAATGTGTCTTTTATTTAAAATTAGCTGATCCGTCATACATCGTACCGCCTCTTTCTACGTAGTCGGGTAAAAAGAAGCCTATTGGTTGATCCAGCGTGTCAGCTACCTCCATGCCCATCTCTGTCCAGTTCTTCAGTTATAAACTATATTAACTAACCTGACTTTGTTTTATGTATATAGATTTATGAGAAAAGTTATAAATAAGTAATTTAAGTCTCATTATAATTTTAACGGCTATTCATAATCTATGTCTATTGTTAGTAATATACAATATTTATAATACAATGTATAGTTTTTATATTTGACAACGTGAAATCATTGTGTCTTACTTGCAAATAAAGAGAAATTGAACTTTGTGAGACAAAGTTTTCCTTGCCCCTGAAAACTGTGTAGTTTAGCAAGAACGCAGATTTTCCTACGTTACTAGCTATCGCCCGCTGCTCCGCCGCTTTAATGTCGATTCCTCGGGAACACTAGAATTTCCCGGGATGAAACGTGCCCTATGTCCTTCCCCAGGCCTCAAACTACCTCTATACCAAATTTCATCCAAAATGGTTCAATGGTTGGTGTTGATGAAAAGGCGACACACAAAGACGGTGATAGACAAACTTACTTTCGCATTTATAATATTAGTATTGTATGGATTTTAACAGCCTCCGTGGTCCAGTGGTTAAGGCGTTTGCCTGTTGACCCGGGGGTCGTGGGTTCGATTCCCACCGGAAGCATACTTTGTTTAGTTGTTTCCAGTTTGGTTAGGACATTGCAGGCTTAAATCACCTGATTGTCTGATAATAAAGATGATTCCGTGCTTCGGAAGGCACGTTAAGCACGGTGGTCCCGGCTGCCATCTGGCAGTCGTTAAAGGAACCACGTCAGAGGCCGAGAGGCGGTTACGAAGAACTCTGACACCAGGGTGTGCATGGTCGATTGACCGTGACACCTACTCGAAATGATGATGATGATGTATGGATTTTTACACCTAACGCTTCGAAAACCTTACAGTTTTCATGGTCGCAGGTAGACTAAGTTAAAATTGAATACAATAGACAAATGTCAACTTAGTCTCCCTGCAAACATGAAAACTGTAATCGACACGTTAGGTGTAAAAATAATGAAATAAACACGATATATAAAACCGTATTAATTAAGTGATAAGTGATTTGTTTTAAATGTGTAACAATCGTGAAAACACAAAACGTTTAAATTCGTTTTCTCTAATATGTAGAGCATTTCTTACTAAAACTTTTCTGCATGCATGTTCCTGATAAAGAACTCGAGAAAAATTGTGGCTAGTCGTTAATCATTTACTCCTTTTTATCCTCAAGAAGGGTTATGTAGTTCGCGTATATAATTTATGTTTATATATTTCGTTATTAGCTTGTATCTCCCAAACGATTAGATTGATTTTGACAGTTTAGGTATAGTTAGGTTCATCCCAAAAACCCAAGTGTCCTATGATATGTTTTTTTTTAAAACAGGGAACAGACACCATTTTTTAATTAAATAAAAAGACTTGTTGTTTTATAAATACATATTTTAAGCTACTTAAAAAAGCTTAACGACCGCCGTCTAGCGTCACCGACCGAAAACAACATCTTACAACGTGTATACATATTATCACGTCTTTATCCCTTACGGGGTAGACAGAGCCTAAAGTCATAAGACCGAAAGGCCACGTTTAGCGTGTTGGTGGGCGTAAAGGTGGAAAACGGAATCAAATTAGTGATGGGTTGCTATTGTCATGATTCTTTAGATTTTCGCCCATTCCCTTGAACGGCTTCTACGGTCTACGCGGGAAGAGAAACAGCTCGCACATTCTACGTTTTTTCTTTTCTCCCAGACCAGCATGGAAGATACAATGTGCATGTCCATGAAATACGTGAAAACACCCACATATAAAAGGTACAAGTTACAACAAAGCTAACACTGCAATATATCGCCCGATATTGTATGATCGTTCAGATTCTTATTCGCCATAACCGCCCTTAGCCGACGTACGCCCGAGCACACAATTGTTGCCGTAAAACTTTGTTTTGTACGGGCCATTTTAGTTCGAAAATAATTGCTTGTTTTTATTATGTTGGTAAAAGTTGTACAATTGCCAAATGTTTTGCTTAAATTGAAATTTGACATTTCTAAATAAAATTTGCAGTTTTCTGATTAATTAAAACTTTTGATTGACTAATGTAGAAGTGGAGTATACAGAAATTTACGAAAGACGAACTAAAAAATACTTACGCAAATTAAAACCTAAAGAATATGTTTGAAGTAAAAACTTTTTCAGCGTCCTGACGTGACTTTAACATTTTTTACACATCCCAAAAAGGGCACACCTTTTTGAGATGTGTAAAAAATGTTAAAGTCACATCACACACTTCAGGACACATGACCTGATCGAAAATTCGTAAGACGGATACGTGACATTCCAAAATAGTAATGTTCAAGTTTTCGATTCTGCCGGCACACCCGGAGTGCAACCCGTTGTTTTTTTTCACAATAATACGGCCGCATAAGTAGCCTCTTATGATATATGACAGTTATGATTATATTATTATGTTATATTCAGCGGCGATTGTCACATTGTTAAAACCATTTCATCCTTATCCTTATCCTTACTTCCTTATCCTTACTAATATTATAAATGCGAAAGTGAGTTTGTTTGTTTATTTATTTGTTTGTTTGTTACGCTTTCACGTCGTAACTACTGAACCGATCATCATGAAATTTTGCATACAAGTTCTCTGGAGTACGGATAAGGACATAGGCTACCTTTTATCCCGGGAAAAGTACTATTCCCGAGGGATCGACATTGACGCGGGCGGAGCCGCGGGCGAAAGCTAGTATGATATATGACAGTTATGATGTTATTATTATGTTATATTCAGCGGCGATTGTCGCATTGTGAAAACCATTTCCTAGTTTATAAAGTATATTTAACAACAGATATTCAATAATTTGAAAAGTGGCTTGAAAGGGCCACACTTTAGTTAAAATAGACATCTCACAAGATACATTTTCATGTTAAATTTCAAATAAACTCTTTAAAATGCAATCAGCATATCCGCGAAAGTAATACTGCTAGCAAAACAGATTTTAATTTAAAATCTAAACCTGAACACACAAATTCAAGCCGTAACAGATTCGCTATCAATGCCGATCTAATTATAAACGACTTTGACAGCCATTTTAACTTGCTCCAAATATTATAAAAACCAATCAAGCTGAATTAAGAAACTAAGATTAACATAATTAATGCATATCAATAGTCAGAAAAACTATCTAGGGCACTTTTCAACCGGAATGTACCAGAACCAGTCGAGTCGCGCCGAAGTCTAAAACCCGTTTACGATAATCGCAGCATCGTCGAGAGTGCGTTTATATGCAAATATGGTGCATCGCGCAAATGTCAAGGTCGTGTCGCTGCGACTAGTCGCGCCGACAAGTCGTCGCTGTACGCGACTGTACAGTAATTGGCTGCATTGTTATGTCAATGTCTTTGAGTTTGAACCCGCTGATTGTATGTAAGTTTACTAAACTTTTAATTCTGTAGCGTACGTGGGATCGTTTTGTTTCAATTACTTTGGAATTGATATATTACTTAATACAAAAACCAACATACAGGCCGCCTAAACTAGTAGGACTAGAAGCATGAAATCGTACACCGTGAAATTTTGATCGTTCTGGATCCTTAAAGGGTGATTCAGCCCATCGATATAAACAATTTTTCCTATGGGACCGATGCTAAGAACTCAAAAAAAAAATGGGCAGTTCCATACAAAAATTTTCGGCCGCCCGGTCAGTTTGTATGGGACGTCAAAAACAATTTTTGAGTTCCTAGCATTGGTCCCATAGGAAAAGTTGTTCATATTGATGGGCTGAATCACCCCTATAAGGGTCCAGAACGATCAAAATTTCACCGTGTATAACGTTGTATGCCATATAAAATAAAATCTTTAGTTCAGAAACCTTTTAAAAGTATATTTATACTTTAGAAAAGGCCAACTCCTCTGTCGGCATGTAGAATGTACCAGCTGCTTCTCTTCCCGATCAGCACCGAGCAAATCGTAAAAGCCGATCATAGGAATAAGTAAAATTTGAGTAATCAAGTTAATAGGCGATGCGGCTAGCAACCCATCACTTTTTTGATTCCGTTTTTCTTCCTAATGCCCACCAACATGCTAAATGTAGCCTTCAGGTCTTATTGACCTAGGCTCTGTCTACCCCGCAAGGGAAAAAGACGTAATACTAGAAAAACATTAAGCATTTAAGTTTGATAATGCATTTAGCATCGCGCATTTAGTTAAGGCCAATGACCGACCATGATACATAAAAACCGGCCAAGTGCGAGTCGGACTCGCGCACGAAGGGTTCCGTACCTATATTTATCTATAAAAATGGCAAAAAAATCATGTCTGTTGTATGGGAGCCCCCCTTTAATATTAATTTTATTTTTATTGAATTACTGGCTTTAGCCCGCGGCTCCAAGTCAATGTCGATCCCTCGGGAATAGTACTTTTCCCGGGATAAAAGTAGCCTGTGTCCTTCTCCGTACTCCAGAGAAATTGTATGCAAAATTTAATGAAGATCGGTTCAGTACTTACGGCGTGAAAGCGTAACAAACAAACAAACAAATAAACAAACAAACTCACTTTCGCATTTATAATATTACTTAGTAAGGATTTATTTTGAAAGTGAATATATAACTAAATATTCTGTGAATATTTCAAGCGTCTACCTGTTGCCGTTATAAATATCGAGCAAAAACAAGCAAAAAAATTTTTTTGTATTTGTTGTTGTAGTGGCAACAGAAATACATCATCGGTGAAAATTTCAACTGTCTAGCTATCACGGTTCATGAGATAAAGCCTGGTGACAGACAGACGGACAGCGGAGTGAAATTAATAGGGTCCCGTTTGTACCCTTTGGGTACGAAACTCTATAAAAGGCTAAATCCTCTGTCTGCTCTGGCCAAGTATGGCTCCGGTAGTACAGAAAGGGTCATGCTCCTACAGTGGAGACTAAAAAGATCTGATGATGAATGCATTTAGCATCAAGCATTTAGTTAAGGCCAACGACCGACGATGATACATAAAAACTACACACCTGATGAATCTTTGCCCTTTCAAAAGATAAAATGCAGTATTTTCCAAAGTAACGTTTCAAACAGTGGTCTTTTTTGTCACCTACAAGTTTATTTTCAATTTTTCCTCGTTCACGTAAGAAAGGCGAATAACTCCGTCCGCCGCTCGGCAAAAACTCGCTTAGCGGTCTGAGGTCTGATTCGTAGAGAATATTAGCCTGTGTCCGGTGTGAGGATGCATTGCATTGACTTGAAAATATGTGTATAACACTAGATTCTTTTACTTTGTTTAGTTGTTTCCAGTTTGATTAGGACATTACAGGCTTGAATCACCGGTTTGTCTGACAATAAAGATGATTCCGCGCTTCGGAAGGCACGTTGGTCCCGGCTGCCATCTGGTAGTCGATAGAGGAACTCTGACACCAGAGTGTGCATGGTCAATTGACCGTGTCACCTAAACGAAATGATGATGATGATCACCAGAGTTGATTACCATAAGGTGATACTGCGATTTGTATGTAGCAAGTTAGTTTTGTTTTACTGAGTATCAAGAACCATATTTCTCGCTTGAACGTTTCCACTAAAATGTGATAAGGGAGGTTAGGAAAATGACGCACTGTGGTAGTGGGTTTTAACCTCACGTACGCTCACGGTGGAGACGCAGCCTTATAGTCTGATTCACGGAGGCTTTTATAGGCAATTATAACAGTGAAGAGCTAAGTGGTCGCTCTTATAATCATGTCTTTCTACATTTGTTCTCTCGATGCAATGAAAATTACTGAATACGCACGTTTTAAAGAAAAATTTGGGTTATTTTTTCTTTTTTAATAATGCTTTGTGACTATTATATAGCATTAAGTTGAAAATTTTTAAAGTTGCAAGCTAAATTTTGACTACAGTTTTAGAAAAGTAGCGATTATGAACAGAAAGCCTCGAGGAGAGTAGGAGATATTGATATTTTTTACAAACGAGTATCATAAATTTAAAATGACAATGAAATACCAGCAAACTATTAATACATACATAATATATTCTCATGTCTTTCTCCCTTGCGGGATAGACAGAGCCCAAGTCTTAAAGACCTCGAAGCCACGTTTAGCATGTTGGTGCACAAGGTGGAAAATGGAAACCAAATAGTGATGGGTTACTAGCCGCATCGCCTGCTACATGATTTCTCATATTCTCGCCCAACTAATAATAAAATTAATTGGTAGAAAATATATATAAAAAAAAACGGGTTGCACCCCGGGAGTGCAGGCAGAAGTGAATACTCGCCTTTGCGGCGGTCTCAAGTAACGTGTCCATCTTATAAATTTTTGATCAGCGGGACCTGACGCGAGTTTAAAATTTTTTACCCGTTCCAAAAAGTTTACTACAAAAAAAATCACTTAAAAAAAATATATAAAAATCTTCCAAACCAAATTTCAGTAATATAGGTTCAGTTTTTAAAACTTAAAGCGGTAACAGCCACAGTAACTTTAGTTAATATAATATTAGTATGGATTTGAAACACCTGATCAAGTGATTGTTCAAAGATTCCTGTACAGGACAAAAACCGGCGTCAAATCACCTGCAGTGATTCACGTCACGCCGAGACCCGCCGGACCGGTTTCCTGATCGGAACTTGCTGCCGATATTATGATAAATATATGAAAAGTGTAACACGCATATTATTTAGTTCAGAATATCTCTATTATGTCTATAAATAAATCTAATAATAATCAGAGATATAATAACACGTGAAACAACGTTATTAAATATTGTTATAAGATGGTATATTCTGCGATGTTATAATGAATATGAAAATTGTAACACGCATATTATTTAGTTCATAATATGTTGATAATGTCTATATATCTAATAATAATCAGAGCTATATTAACTCATTCCTGGACAGTGAACTGCTATAGCATACATAACAATAAAACTTGTATTGTGTCTCGTTCAGTGTCCGTCAAAGTGTTAACACATTGAACTAGGATATACAATATATTTAAGCTGGTATTTTCTGCGATGTTTAGGTGAATATGAAAAGCGTAACAGGCATATTACTCAGTTGAATGTTGAATAAGTCTAATAAATCTAAAAATAAACAGAGCTATAATAACATGTTAAACTAGGTGCGTTATAAAATAATTTATTTATGTATTTATTAAAAACGGAGTGCAGACGAAGCACAAACTGATAATAATTTTAATTCTAACATTCGCTAATAAGAACACATATTTATCAAAAATCATGTTTAATTCAATATTCTGATTAGAATAATCTGTCATAAATAGTAATTTACTAGAATTAACCAATTCTAAGAATCATAAAGTCCAATCACGTGCGAGAACATCATTTTGACATTTAAACATAGTGATCCGGTTAGCATGGCTGCATGCATGTGCATGGCTGTATAATACGGTCGTAAATAATATTATTATTGTCCTACATCAAAGGCTGCTTACAGGATGTGGCCACTAAATGCTCAAATTAAATCCTAATTTCATAATTTATTTAAGAGACTAGTATTAATAATACATTATGATGTATTTTACTGTAAATTTAGAGCAAAGGGGTCAGTAGTTCGGAACGTTCTCATCATTCATCATTTCAGTCGTAAGAAGCCCACTGTTGGACTAAGGCTTCTCCCAAGGATTCTCCGTTCCATGGGAGGATATTGCCATACTCACCACGCTTTTAGGCGGGTTGGTGAGCAGCGTCGGCACGTTCACAAGAAGCCAAAGAAACAGTTTTTCGGTTTTTGCTTCCGACGCTGCCCATCAGAGCATTGTTGACCTGGGGAAGGATAGGTATTTCTTTGATTTGAGAAAGGAATACAGGTACTGGGATACTATTTACTCTGACACATTGTCCTTCTTATGTAATTGCCTACATAAAGTTCCTTATTCCCCGGGAGGCCGATCGCGGGTACCCGATGCCATGCCTCTCTCTCTGTTTTCCTAGCCTTAGTCCCATTATTTGGGGTCGGCTCTCCTAGTTGATCTTCTCCAGGTCACTCTGTTTTGGGCCAAGTCATGCCGATGCCATGCCTGATACATATTATGTATACATATTGAAATTACGATGTTTTTTAATTTCAATAGCCTCACGAAGCATTCTTGGAACTTCCTAACATCTAAATTTCAATAGAGAGGATGGTTGGCAGTTATCACCAGCTTGGAATCCTGTCATCAATTTAATAAAATCTCAAGCTCATCACAAGACTGCAAGACCTTCCTACATACGGAACGTTATCAATAAATATTGTGGGTGGTAATTTTGCATTGTTAAGACAAATGTCAACTTAGTCTACCTGCGACCATGAAAACTGTAGTTTTCGAAACGTTAGGTGTAAAAATAATGTAATATACGCGATAATACCGTATTAAGACTTTGCTATCGGCTTTTACGATCTGCGGGATGAGAACTAAGTAGTCCATTCTTTGTTTTTTCTCATCTCCGAGACTAGCATGAAAGAAAGAAGTAGATATGAATGGAGATTTATTACTAAAGTAAGTCCCACCAGTGACGTGTGACGTACAGTCAAGAACATTAATATGTGTATACATCGGTTCTTGTCAATGTGATATAGGTCTAATGGAGTAGGAATAAGTATACAATCCATACTTCCATACTATAATATTGTAAATACGAAAGTAACTCTGTCTGTCTTCTTTTCACGCTTGAACCATTGAACCAATTTGTATGAAATTTGGTATGGAGGTAGTTAGAGGCCCGGGGAAGGACATAGGGATATTCATTCCGAGAAATTCTACTGTTGTCGAGGGATCGATTTACCGCGGGCGGAGCCGTGGGAAATAGCTAGTTATATATATCAATGCTGGTGACTCTACCTTCCAAATCGGCGTAGTCAATCCGCTCACTGAACCATTTTTCCGGTTCACAGTACATAAACTCTTATTTATGAAAAGAAATGAGAAAATTGCTTTAAAAGTCCCTTGTGGATATTATCAGAAGAATACTAGGGCTATCTAAGTTTCTTTTTTATTTTAAAAAAGGTTTAACCGGCCTTTCTTAAGTAAGGAAAGAAAATATTATCTTATATTTTTGTGTTGCTTATTTTATTTTAAAAATATCGTAATAACAAAATTTTACATAAATTCAGAGAGACGCATTTTTTAAAATCTATGTAAATACTGCACTTATTTAAAGAAAAAGACTCAAGAGTCTTTTGTTTAGTTTTATGAGCGTATCTTCCAAATGCACACCTATATTTTTCATCATCTGAAAAACTCTTTATTAGTCTGTCTATTCGTCTGTCACCAGGCTGTATCTCATGAACCTTGATAGTTAGACAGTTGAAATTTTCACAGATGATGTATTTCTGTTGCCGCTATAACAACAAATACTAAATACTAATAAATATTTAAGGGGGCTCCCATACAACAGACATGTTTTTTTGCCGTTTTTATAGATAACGGTACGGAACCCTTCGTGCGCGAGTCCGACTCGCACTTGGCCGGTTTTTTTTTCTTAATGGCCCAGAAAAATTTCACTCTTCCTTTGAAAGAAGCAACCGGTACAATCTGTCAAGAAAAATTATAGTGTGCAGTTGAAGATTACAAGGCGTATGATTCACAAAATGGTGTTGCGTCTGGGGACAACTGTAACACTTTCAATAGAAGCATTAACCAAGCCTAGTCATTGTGCAGATTTTATCGGACCTTTGAAAACAGCGGAATGGCGGAATGACTTCAAATTGCTTTTAAATTAGCGCAAAAAAGCCAATTAGGTGTCAGCGCCACCGTTACGTTGTTCATGCTTGGTCGGCTGCGCGGTACGTGGTGGGCTTGGCCAGTTTTGATGGTGGATTTGCACATTTTTTTATGAAATTGATCAATCAGATCGAGTAACTTGGGTCTGAAGTTCTAGATCTGGTATACAGACAAGTTATCAGATTTTAGGCAGCAAGGTTTATGGTTAATCGGCAGCGCGATTAGTGATGTGCCGGAGAGAAATTCTCTGTTCTCATAAATTCCTTCTCACGGAAATTTGCGGGAATTTTCCTATAATCCTCGAGAATTTCTCAATAATTCCCTCACTTGAGAGAAAGAAGAAGAAATTCTCGGTAAAAATTGCCGACCCGTTCTCAACGTTCTCGAAAATTTCGAGGACTGTTTGTACTTGTACACTAAGCGCGATACGTGACGAACTAGCCCGGTTTTCTTGGCGATCTACATATCTGCAGGGTTGCGTACATCACAGCCGATTTGTCTCAAATTTGGCACTCTTATAGATTACTAGCGTTCGCCCGCGGCTCCGCCCGCGTCAGTGTCGATCCCTTGGGAATAGTACTTTTCCCGGGATAAAAGGTAGCCTATGTCCTTCTCCATACTCCAGAGAACTTGTGTACAAAATTTCATGATGATCGGTTCAGTAGTTACGGCGTGAAAGCGTAACAAACAAACAAACCAACAAACAAACAAACTCACTTTCGCATTTATAATATTAGTAAGGATAAGGATAAAGATAAGGATGTAACACAAAAACGAACACATTATAAAAAGAAAAATAAATCTTATTTGAGGGGGTACTTTTGACAGTCACAAATCAGACACATCCAATTTCATACCTATCTCTGAAACCACCAATCTGAAAATGATGAAATAAATACCTATATGATAGAGGTTTTACTTAAGGTATTAAACAATCCTGAATTCAGTCACTGACGTAAGGGCTGCCGCTATATAATAATAATAAATATATACGGACAAATCACACAGATTGAGCTAGGCCCCAAGGTAAGTTCGAGACTTGTGTTATGGAGAGACTTGTGTTATGGGATACTAACTCAACGATACTATATTTTATAACAAATACATATATAGATAAACATCCAAGACCCAGACCAATCTGAAAAAGATCATTATCCATCTTGACCTGGCCGGGGATCGAACCCGGGCACTCCGTGTCGCAGGCTGGCGTGTTAACCACTGCGCCATGGAGCTGTCGTCGTCGATATGTGCGATACGATTGGAGATATCTCGTATCGTGTCTATTGTTTACTATATATTACATATAGGAAAACCTATATGAAATGTATGAGTTAATTATGGGACGTACAATAGGGGACTAAATCCGTAAATTACATTTGTAGACACGCACTTGCCACTTTTGGCGGCAGTCAACAATTCTCGGCCGACACGTCAGTGCATTTCTGAAAATCCTCTGAAGTCAATATACTTTTAAAAACCAACAAAATGCAACGATATTTTAGATACATACATACATAGTATCACGTCTTTTATCCCTTACGGGGTAGACAGAGCCTCAGGCCATAAGACCAGAAGGCCCCGTTTAGCATGTTGATTAGCTTAAAGATGGCATACAGACTCAAAATAGTAATGGGTTGCTAGCCGCACCGGCTATTTACATGATCCCTCAGATTTGCGCCCTTTTCCTCGGCCGGTATCTACGGCCTGCGCGGGAAGAGAAGCTGCTGGTACATTCTACGTTTTTTCTTTTCTCCCAGACCAGCCTGGAAGAATCCCAGACCAGCATGAAATAAGTTAGATGCAAGTACAAATATAATTTCGCTGTAACTAAGACCTTACATCACATCATCACACGTACCTACGCGTTCAAACTATACTAAGTAGTTTGCAAACAGTAACCCTACCATAAACAAGCTGTTGGTTCACACTGTAAGACCCGAAGCCCTCGGTAAGTAAAGCCCGAGCCTAACACGACACGTGCACGATCACGCTATACAGTTTACAAAACAATTTCTGCTCCAAGTAAGACCATTTTGTAGTCATTTTAAATATCGCCCTACCCTACCCTAACACATCACGTGCTCTTTCACTCTGTGCATAATTAACAATCTGTCCCCAAAACTGTAACTCTTAATTCTAGTTAAATAAATAAATATAAATATATACGGACAAATCACACAGATTGAGCTAGCCCCAAAGTAAGTTCGAGACTTGTGTTATGGGATACTAACTCAACGATACTATATTTTATAACAAATACATATATAGATAAACATCCAAGACCCAGGCCAATCTGAAAAAGATCATTTTCCATCTTGACTTAACCGGGGATCGAACCCGGGGTCCTCGTGTGCCCTCCCTGGCTGGCGTGTTAACCTCTGCGCCACGGAGCACCCCAAATTATCTTGATTGGTTGCATCTTTGCTCCACTGTTCTTAATAAAATCCGTGATAGAAACCGCTATTATTATGACACAAAACATATCACAGAAATTCATACCTTAAAATAAGCCTAAAAGCATTTATTTACATTGGAACTGTGAGACCACAGGTAGGTGTGCTTAACGGTTTAGCGCAGTGCGATTCAAGATTCAGCGTATTCACGTTTAAGGTTGAGCAAGCGTAACAAAATTATCTTCAAACGCAGTCGACGTAAAAGTCAAGACAACCAGCAGCATTACAGCCCGCTAACCGCTATAAGTGAGGCCATAGCCTTACCACCTCACGCGCAAGCTTACGCTATGTAGTTTACCAACACCGATCCTGTCTACTAACTGGTAGACCCTAGCCTCGTCAAATCACGGTTTTTTTTTTTGCAAACAAGCACTGAAAAGTCTAGCTTCGTCACCTCACGTGCTAAAATCTTACCGTTGTCTATAAGGTCCAAACCTTCCCGACTCACGTGCAAGCTCACACTACATGTAGTTTTTAAATCGTTGTTTACCAACAATGACGTAAACGTCTAGCCTAGTCACCTCACGTGCTAAAAGCCTACTGCTGTCTGTAAGGCCGAAGCCTTACCGTCTCACGTGCAAGCTCACGCTATATATAGTTCTTCAATGTTTTTTTACAAAAAAAGACGTAAAAGTCTAGCCTGGTCACCTCACGTGCTAAAAGCCTACCGCTGTCTGTAAGGCCGAAGCCTTACCGTCCCACGTGCAGGCTCACGCTATGTAGTTTACAAACACCCACCATACGTCCGGCCACGCGATACGCTGATAACGTTTCTTTAGCATCGTTTAGGCTTTACGACCCTTATCTCTTGTTTGGGTGTTCATATTAACCACATTTGATTTTAGGTTTAAACATGAAATTTTTAACTAGTACTTTTTTATATACAAGGTTACAAGTAGGATAATTGCTGAGTGGTACTTTTATTTTTATTTATTTAACATTTTTATGTTTAGGCTTTGTCTCGTTTGCATTGTAACATCATCATCATCATCAGGTCCTTTTTAGTCTCCACTACAGGAGCACGACCCTCTCTGTACTACTAGGGCCATACTTGGCCAGAGCAGCCAGAGGACTTGGCCTACACTCTCCACGCTGGCCAGACGGGTTGGAGAGGTGTCTTAGATGTTTATAAGCTTTGTTTAGCTTGTATTTTCTAGGTCGCCTTCTACGACATCCACGGGAAGACTTGGAGTGGTCCTATTCTACTCTGCCGGATACCACACGGCATTGTAACAGCGAGGAATAAATTACTTTTTTTTCATTGTAGAATCACGGTACAACTAATGTTTTATTAATCGGATTCACCGACTAGTTTTGGTCTGTCACGAAGACATATATGGAGATATCTCGTATCGTGTCTAACGTATAGCGCCGTCCCTCTCATCGGTGACTGAATTCAGGATAGTTTAAGGGTGAACGCAGACTTGGCCGCACCGCACGTGCCGCAGTCGTTTTTTTTTTAGGTAATGCGACTGCGGCGCTGCTACCAGCGCCGCACACGCCTACGTGTGCGAGATTACATACAACTTCATATAAAGAATTCGAATGCGGCGATTGCGGCGCGTGCGGTGGTGCGGTGAGGCTCAAGTCTGCGTTCACGGTAATAGACGCTTTAAGGCTGCCGTTGCCATCTCTTAAAATTTACCCGATAATAGTCTTCATAACCGTGACTCTATAATTAGTTTATCTCGTCGTAAGTTCTGATAATATATTTTTTCCTTTCTTTCTTTGTTATTGTTAACTGCAATGATATCTGGTTGAACACAACTTATTGTGATTTTCATCGTTTGTAAAATATAAGGTTTAAGGGCCCGCCATAGGCCAGGCAGCGTGGCGGTACAAACGCGGATGGTCTAAACGCATTGGCTACTTTGGATATTTTCGTTTTTTAAGAATATTCAAGGTTATTCGAAAAAGAAAAATACATGATGGCTGTCTTATCTGTAATGCAATTATAATCAAAAATTTCAAGGTTAATTTTAATGCATTTGGTGAATAATGCTGTATACCAAGTAAATCAGACATGATTTGGAGGCAACTTTGCAATTTTTTTCTATCGAGTAAATTTAACGCAATCGTGTTTTTGAGTCAGATAGTTACCAGATTTAGTCCTGAGCTTTGCTGCATTTTTATTTCAACTTATTTCATTATTATTGATATTACAGACAATCATGCAAAGCAGTGTGAGGTAGTACGGGCCCTTAAGAAGCTACGTTAGAAGCATAGGACTCGATCAGATTGTTGCCGCTAGATGGTAACTTTTACAGATGTCCATAGGCACTTGATATCTGTCACGTTGTGTCAAATATTCGTGCGATACCAAATGATATTTCACGTATTAGGAAGCAATCTTATTATTAACCAGTATTCCTCATACATAACAGACAAATAACGTCATAATTTAACCCTTTCAGGGTAGACAGCGCCTGGGGCCACAAGACCCATTTACTTAGCTGTTAGTGGACTTTCAGGAGGAAACGAAATTCAATTAGTGTTAGATTGCTAGCCGCGACGCCTTTTGATTGTTCCGATTTCCGCCTATTCCTCAAACAATCATTGTATATAGTTTTAATTTATTACGATACTATTGTTGTCGCTGTGAATTCTATTAGTGAACTATCTAATCTGACGTAACTTACAAGTTTAAGTATCGTACCATAACTTTCATTGAATAATCGATGAAAGTTATGGTACGATATATTATTTGACAAGCACACTTTGAACCATATTGCTCTACAATTTCTATATGATTTCTTCCATGCTGGTCTGGGAAAAAATAAAAAACGTAGAATGTGCCAGCTGCTTCTCTTCCCGAGCAGATCGTAAAAGCCGATCGAGAGAATAGGTGAAATCTGAGGAATCATGTTAATAGGCGATGCGGTTAGCAACCCATCACTATTTTGATTCCGTTTTCCACCTAATACCCACCAACAAAAAGGTCTATAAGACCTGAAGGCCAAGTCTAGCATGGCCCTGACTACCCCACAAGGGAAACCATCAAGGATAAAACGGGGTTTTCTTTACATATTGCATAACTTATTTATATATTCTATATTCCTAGACAAGTACAGTCCCGGGACATTGAAAAGTAGAATAAATGGGTATCTCTTGGATGGGCTATGTAACATCCTCGTCTTCATCGTCATTTACCATCAGGTGAGATGGGAGACAAATGTCGTCAATGTAGACATTTGTCTGTAAAGGCCTATTTGCAGAATAAACGTTTTGATTTTGCTTTCCCTTTAATGTCTTCCTTCACCGGAAACAAGTACTTAACAGATTAATAATATACTTTCCATCTAATGATGAAAGGTTTATTGTACATCTAATCATAAAAGGCATATTCCACACTTCGTAAGTGTGTAATCAATTTCAAAGCCGCTGCGTTTATTAGCGTCGTAATAGACTTTTATGGACTGCTAGTTGGAAAAACTTACCTAGTTAGTTTTACAAAACACACTTCATTAAGCCTCTACCTATCAATTTTAATGCTAGTTAGACAGGTCTGCTCGGCCTCTTTTAGACTTCTACCTTTTATCTTATTTGTTGTTTCACGCTCGATCACTAACATAACGTGTTCCACATAATGTAAATTGAATATGTATATAACATGAAATCAGAAAAAAAACGATAAAAATATAAAATATCATACAAAGCCCTTCAGGCAAGTAGGCGACCAATACTGTTGAAAAGAGTTTCTTTCGGCGTCTTCTTCTCTGCAGTGGTCGGTTCCGAAGCGCTAGTAGTTTATAGCTTTTAAACAATAATTAATAATTTGAATATAATATAATAAGAATTATTTAAAATGTAAATTGACGTGAAAAGTGTCTGAAAAGGCCTATTTCTGAAAAAATCTTTGAAATCTTTAAATCTTTCTTAACTGCCTTCGTAATCGACGTTTAATGGCTAGTTAGCGAACCTATTTATAAACAGTGTATAAGGCTGTGCAAAGGAGCTAGTTTGCATGCAAGGAAAAATCACACAATTTTAGTCTGGGTTGAGTTTCCTTCGGCGTATTCTTCACACCAGTGGTCGTTCCGAAACGCTAGTAGTATTTCGATATATCAAAAAATATGAGAAATAAAAATATGACATTCAAAAAGAGATGAATATATCCAATTTTGAAAAAAAAATTACTTTTGTCTTAAGCGTTCTCTTAGTCTCATTTGAATTTCATAAAAATCGGTTCTGTTGGTTTGGGGTCATTAAAATATTACGTAAGCTTGGGGGAGGGGGGAAAAGCTTTTCTTACTTTTGCTGACAAGGGGGAGGAGGGGGTTCAAAATAGCTGATATATTGCTTACGTAATTCCTGAACGGCCCCTTCGGTTGAACTGTTTTTTTTTTTATATGAAAGATTGTTCTTATTACTACTGGGTAACGGTGAGAAAAAATTGATCAACCCAACACCATAAGGCAACTTAGCTTAGTGAGTAATCCGGACAGAGCAAAGAGTTGACGCTTTATGACCGGGAATCAAAATAAAAAAAAAACACGCACCCAAAACATTCTTCCGTGCACTTAACCGAACACAAAAAAGATCAAAACAATACAAGTAACAGATCACCCCCATTGTTCTCAGTAAATAAATTATTAAAGCCCTAATGGACGGGAAACAGTGTACATTACTTATAAAAAAGAAACTTCACCTGCGGGCAATGCGTGAGGGTAACTACCCCCGCCCTTGAACTTGGCAGTGACCTTGGGGCCCGGGTCAATACGCCGCGCGTTGTGCGTGTGTACACCCCTTTATGAGGTAATAAGATTATACTTGGCTTCTGCAGTTCTGGTATTTTGTGAAGATGAGAATGTGGGCTTTACAAAAAAGTATTCGTATTTAGAAAATTGTTTAATGCAAGGTATTTTTGCTCATTTCTTTGCGAAATAAATATATACGGACAAATCACACAGATTGAGCTAGCCCCAAGGTAAGTTCGAGACTTGTGTTATGGGATACTAACTCAACGATACTATATTATAGAACAAATACATATATAGATAAACATCCAAGACCCAGGCCAATCTGAAAAAGATCATTTTCCATCTTGACCTGGCCGGGGATCGAACCCGGGCACTCCGTGTCGCAGGCTGGCGTGTTAACCACTGCGCCACGGAGCTGTCGTCTAATAGAAGCCGGATTCGTCCGCGGCTCGGTTTGGGTTACTAGTAATCCCTCGGTTATTTCTGAATCCCATAAATATGCATGTTAAATTTCATGAAAATCGGTTCATAGTTAAAGCGTAAAGGCGTAAAAAAAAAACATCATTCATATTATAATCATAAAACCTATTTTGCCATTTATAGTTACTATAAATAAGTCTTTTCATATTGATTATCTCTTTTCATCCTCTGTCTGCCCTACTGCCAAGTATGGTATATAGGGTCATGCTGACCTGATGATGATGATGATATTGATTATACGTTTTACCTTTCTTTCTGATGGTATTTACCACCAGCTGCTTGGTATGATTCTCTGCAGCGCATTGCTGCAGAGTATCATACCATTGCCGAATGATTTTTAAATGATATATTATTATTTAATGTACGACTCAAGTACATAATCATCATCATCATTACAGCCGCATGAAGTCCACTGCTGGACTAAGGCCTCTCCCAAGGATTCTTCGTTCCATATGAGGATATTGCCATACTCACCACGCTCTGCAGGCGGGTTGGTGAGCGCAGTTACTGTGGCTTCTTGTACTCCCGACGCAGCTGCCCATCGGAAGTTTTTTTAAGCTAGGAAAGGATAGGATGAGGCGAAATTTGAGGCGATAATATTAGCAACTCATACTATTTTTCCATCATCATGTTAATAGTGATATTCAGTTTTTATAGATAGACCATGCACACCCTGATGTCAGAGTTCTTCGGAACCGCCTCTCGGTTTCTGACGTGGTTCCTTTGACAACTACCAGATGGCAGCCGGGACTAACGGCATAACGTGCCTTTCGAAGCACGAAATTATCTTTATTATCAGTCAATCAGGTAATTCAAGCCTGCAATGTAAAACAACGAAACAAAGTATGCTTCCCGTGGAAATCAAACACACAACCCCCGGGTCTACAGGCAAACGCCTTAACCACTGGATCACGGAGGTAGTTATTATGTGTGATAATTATGTATAAATAATATTAGTTAAGATGCAATTGCAAATGCAGCGCGATTGCACACGAGTGCAGCCCGGCATTGACCGCCAGTTGCGCAACCAATTGCCACTTGACATCGCAGACGACTGAGTTCAACCTGAGTTCAACGCACAGCGTTCACGGACAATATGTTATCAGAAGAAGATATAGGGTACCTTTTGAAACAACTAACTTTATTAATAAAAAAAATAATTATCAAAAGAAGAGATTGTCTTTTTATGTACGTAAACTTAACTGCAGAAGTCAAAGTCAAAGATTTTTATCTGAAATTGGATAAATGTATCTTTTAAATTAAAACATAAAATTATTTTAACTTTGTGAATGTCATATTTTATTACTTGTTTTTTAATACATTCAAAATCGAAACACTACTAGCGTTTCGGAACGATCACTGGGGATGAGGCGCTGAAAGAAACTTAAGCTAGAATAAGTTCGTAGCACTTCTTCACAATTTAAAAAAAAACATAATATTAATTAAGTTGATTATATTGCAATTGCATAATTTACCAAAATTTTTATTTACAAAAAACAATCGCTACGAAATTAACTTGATTTATCGATATTAACTAGAGCCTAGTTAGAAATCAGGTT
The DNA here is from genome assembly GCA_947532085.1 of Elegia similella. Lineage (NCBI taxonomy): Eukaryota > Metazoa > Arthropoda > Insecta > Lepidoptera > Pyralidae > Elegia > Elegia similella. The sequence goes on from OX383939.1 coordinate 5,431,091, forward strand.
TATAAAGATGTTATCTAGACTACCAATATTCCCAAATATTATTATTTTTCATATTTAATATATAAATTTGTACGTTATATAGAACATATTTATTCGCATTCGCATTCATCATGAACTCTTGAAAGCTCCATTAACAGTGGCGTCATAAAAAGCTTCAAATATCAGGCAACTCGACAAAACCTCGAAATTCCAAGGCACCATCAAATCGGCTATCACCACTATCGTCTGTAAATCAGACAATAAAGTATTTCAGGCTCACGTGACTCAGTGGTTGTAAATAACACAACGGCGGACTACCCGCGAACTAAGTTCACAACGAGCGGTGAGACTTAGGGAATGTACGGTTGTAGTTTTGTTATAAGCGGGAACAGTAATTATGAACTAACTAAATTAAAGGTATACCTTAATTTAGTTTTATATTATGTTGTGTGTGTCTTACAAAAATGATTCTATTCTACTTGAAGCGTACCGCGTACTGCGTAGCATACTAAGGCATATTAACAAGACTTATATCACTGAACACATAGCGGACTACCTGCGAACTAAGTTCACAACGAGCGGTGAGACTTAGGGAATGTACGGTTGTAGTTTTGTTATAAGCGGAAACACTAATTATGTACTTTTCTAATATACCTTTAATTTAGTTTTATATTAAGCTGTGTGTGTCTATGTTACAAAAAAAATATTCTATTCTACTTAAAGCGTACTACGCTAAGGCATATTAACAAGGCTTATGTCACTGAACGGTTGTGAGTACACAACAGCGGACTACTCGCGAACTAAGTTTGCAACTAGTTGCGAGGTTTTGGAAATTTACAGTTAACGATGAAGACCTAACGAAACAAGCTACATCGTAGATATATCTCATGTGACTCGGCGGTTGTAAATAACACGTGTAACCCGCGAGCTAAGTTTGCAACGAGCGAAGGGACTTGGAGAATGAACAGTGTGTAATAGTTTGGAGCGATAACGATATACTTCGCTGCTTACTCAGTAAACGACAGCCGGCGTGTGTGACTCAATGATTTATATTAAAACACCGGCAAACTGCCTACGAACTAAGCGTACGACGATTGGAGTTGAGTCGTGTTTTACTCAGAGAGAAAAAAATTACTTACTTACGTGGTAAACTACCAGTGAACAAACTTTACAATTACTGGCTACACTAAAGGAATATACGGCTTTAATCCAAAGACCACGACATGTCTACACAAGCGTGTTATGGTTCTATGCGACATCACGTACCAAACGAAGCCGATCGCTAACTGACTTACTAGGTGGCTGACTTCACTCGTGTTACCCGCTGTCAGAGAGACCGCGGCCTGCCTAGACAAGCGTGTTATGGTTCCACGCGACATCACGTGCCGATGCAGAGCTAAGCCGGGCGCTATGTGTCTTGCTAGGTGGCTTTATGTGTATCGGCACGGATGGTGGTTTCAATTATATGACTCATTTCATTTGACAGTAAAAACTTTAGAATAACTCTTTCGAAGAAAAGTCGAATCGATTTTTTTCGGTCGCGAAACAAACGCAAAAAAACCGACTTCAATGAAACTACCGATTGCGATGAAATTTAAATTAGACCAAAGCATACTTATTAGATAGATACCTCGAGCTCCTCCGTACTTCGGAAGGCACGTTAAGCCGTTGGTCCCGGCTGTCATCATTGATGGCAGTTGTTAAGCTATGTGAGATGCCTTTAGGCAGCTTGAAAATCTGACACCACTTACACACAGGAACAACGATTAATTATCGCTATATCTCGTTAGCATGAATACATAATACTACAGCACAAACACAACAAACAAAATCATCTAACAATACATCCATTGTTAGATTTATGTGTTTTGACAGGAATAATACTACGAGGGCTACGAAGCGTAGCGCGGCGTCGTAGACCGGTCTACGAGTTAACTAGGCTGTTTGTTCTACGAGATTCGTAAAGGCGTCAGTATTTATAAATACAACTTTCGTTTTGGTATCTTTAGGTTTTTCTGATAAGTTTTTATTATAAAATTTTGTGACTGTTTGTCAAAAACTACGTCACAGTGAAACGAATTTACGAAATTATTCCTGCAAATGAATCTGACTACACTGTGACACACCACAAAATAATAACTAAGGAGTGATTTCCTATTGTGTTCGCATTTGTCATACGGGAGGGTGTCTAGCTAGTTCTAGGGTGATCTATTCACATCTAGTGATTGCGTATGACACTCCCTCCCTTGCTTTTATTGACATGTAATAATATTATTACACCAGCACGCCTTTTCTTCATTGACACGTTAATAGCTTTAGAAATTTTCGAAACTTTTTTGTTATTCATCATCATCTGGTCATCTTAGTCCCCACTGCAGGAGCATGGCCCTCTCTGTACTATCGGAGCCATACTTGGCCAGAGCAGACAGAGGATTTGGCCTACACTCTCCTCGCTGGCCGGACAGGTTGGAGACGTGTCATTGATGTTAATGAGCTTTGTTAAGCTTGTATTTTTTAAGTCGCCTCTTACAACCCCCATGGAAAGACTAGTGGTCCTACTCTGCCGGAAACCACACGGCCTATTTTCTTATTCAAGATTTATTATTACTTTAGAGTTTAATAACTTTCTTCCATTTCTTTCATGCTCGTCTGGAAGAAAATAAAATACGTAGAATGTGCCAGCTGCTTCTCTTCCCGAATAGACCGTAGCCGGTCAAAGGAATGGGCGAAATTCTAAAGAATCATGACAATAGCCGATGCGGCTAGCAACCCATCACTAGATAAAGGTGTCTTTTTATTCAACCTCTGACGCACTGCAGGCGAAAGAGTTACCTTTTTTCCTACAAGACAAGTTTTCTAATTAACATAGGTATCCAAAGCATTTTTCGTGTATTTTTAAACAAGCTATGTCTTAAGTATGTATGGATTCTACTGGCTATGCTGGTCCGGGAGAAATAAAAACATAAAATGTACCAGCTGCTTATTTTTTAGTATATTCTCTTATTCTAGGGAATAGGCGCAATTTTTAAGATTAATGTTTTTAAATTATGTATATTTGACGGCAAACGAGCAGACGAGCCACCTGATGAAAAGTGGTCACCGTCGCCCATGGACATCTGCAACACCAGAGGAGGTTCTGATGCGCTACTGAGTCTTAAAATACCTGTACACGCCTTTTGAAGGACTTTAAGTCACAGTACACAGGGTAAAACCTCGGGAGGGAGTCCATTCTACAATCTTGTTGTACGAGAAAAGAAAACCACGTGACGCTCTGTCATTTTCTCATGCTAATAGACGATGCGGCTAGCAACTATAATTATTTTGATTCTGTTTCCCACTTACACGTGTTAATTTGTCCTTTACATCTTCGGCTCTGCCTACCCCGCAAAGGAAAATGCGGTGGCAGTATGTATGCATGTGTTATCCACTGCCAAAATTTTTATCTATACACATTTCCTATTTCCGTTGTTTTTTGTTATAATTTGTATCGGAACAATTAGCGAGGTCACTACACAATGGGAAGTCAGCCGCCACAACCATATTGTCTGTGCAAATAGAGGGTGTATCTATGAGGGTTGTCTATGCGGGGACTCGAACCCTGGTCACTCGGCATATGCCGTGCGGTCAGTGATTTGAGTCGCTGTGGTGCACACGTAATTGGGTTATCTTTTAGTACGCTAATTTTAGCTATCCGCCCTGTATGTTTTTATCTTTACATTTAAATTTTATCACAATCGGTTTAGTAGTTTTATTAAGTCCGTTTTTTATATGAAAGATTATAATATAGGTCATTAAATTTAAAAGCTTGGCTCTTGTCATAGAGCTTTTTCCATTCCCTTCTGCCAGTTCCTTCACTTCTGTATAAGAAGTAACATTTATTTTTTCTTTCGTTTCATAAAAGTGTGTATCGGTCTTCCTGGGACCCTTTCCGCTTCTATCTTTCCTTCTATGATATTCTTGATAAAATCGTCGTGTCGTATTAGGTGATTTTCCCTCTTTTATTCTCAATAGTTTTCAATGTGTCTCTTATCTCCCTTTTTAAGACCTTCTAGGTGATACAATAAAAATACTACATCATTTAAGAAGCTTAAAACAAAGTATAAAAACTTCTTCAAGTAATATTCTTAATATGTGGAAAACATATGACATCTAAGAATAAGAAGTAACAAGGTTTGTCTATGCTAAGTAATTTGATTAACTATGGCAACACAGATTCTCTCGCTGCTTGATAATCTACAAACTAATAGACGTGTGTTCTGTACAAAATTTTTAATTTAAATCAATACAGTCCATAAAAAGTCCATCTAGCGTTTTATTTACTCTACAAAATATCTAAATATAACAAAATATCTGCAATATGTAAAGAAACCCATGTCCGATCCTTGGGGGTGATTCAGCCCATATATATGAACAACTTTTCTATCGGGCCAATGCTGGGAACTCAAAACCCCTTCTAGAATCGGACAGGGTATTCAATTCACGCATCTTTACTTATAGATATAGAGACTTATCCTTACCCTTACTAATATTATAAATGCGAAAGTGAGATTGTTTGTTTGTTTGTTTGTTACGCTTTCACGCCGTAACTACTGAACCGATCATCATGAAATTTTGCATACAAGTTCTCTGGAGTGCGGAGAAGGACATAGGCTTCCTTTTATCCCGGAAAAAAGTACTATTCCGGAGGGATCGACACTGACGCGGGCGGAGCCGCGGGCGAAAGCTAGTAGAGATATAAAGATCATAACCCTAATCCTAATTTAAGGCGTCACAAACGCCTTCGAGGCCCTATCTACTGAACCGCTCGTCATGAAATTTTGCATACCTGATGGCTGGGGTACGGAAAAGGACATACACACTACATATTATCCAGGGAAAAAATAATGTTGACGCGGCGGTGCCGCGGGTGAAAGCCCATCTGAAGCAGTTTTAAGATGGGAAAGGATAGGAATTTGTTGGAGCTGCGAAGGGAATGAAGGTAGTATCCTAATACCACTCACTCGTATGAATAGGAAAAGTATATAGCAGCTCGGGAGGCCGGGCCCGCGTACCCGATATCTGCAACCACCGGTCAGGCAGTTGAGGATTAGACCGCAGACCATGGTATAATATATGTTCTGATAAAAACTTCACCATGTAACAGACTATATCACTAATGACGTAAGTATAATAATACTAGCTTTCGCCCGTGACTCCGCCCGCGTCAATGTCGATCCCTCGGGATTAGAACTTTTTCCCGGGATAAAAGCCTATGTCCTTCTCCGTACTCTAGAGAACTTGTATACAAAATTTCATGATAATCGGTTTAGTAGTTACGGCGTGAAAGCGTAACAAACAAACAAATAAACAAACAAACAAACTCACTTTCGCATTTATAATATTAGTAAGGATTAAACTATAATATCGTATTATATCAAGAATATTTGTGTCAACATTTTCAGATTTTAATGTCCGACATTAATTAATTTAATGTTACAAACATAGCGGTTATATTTTTTAGTAAATCTGTTGTTGGAATGGCCGCGGGCTGTCAAAGGAATTTGTAGCACTAATTATATTTGAATCAAACACAAATAAGGCGTATTCAAAGGTTTTGAGAATAGTGACTTGTACCCCAAATTTGGGGAAGCTCGTTTTGCTCACTCGCTCCTGTTTTGGCCACAATGAAATCTAGCGAACCTTAACTACACTCTGTGTTCATGTTGTTTCTAATATTGGGCAAAATTGTAATTTTGTATAATAAATATGAAAATTAAAAGATTATAACTACATCGTTTAAAACAAAGTAGCTTTCCACTGTCTGTCTCTATTAGATCTTTAAAACTACGCAACGGATTTTGATGCGATTTTTGTAATAGTGATTCAAGAGGAAGGTTTATATGTAACTAGCTTTCGCCCGCGGCTCCGCCCGCGTCAATTTCGATCCCTTGGAAATAGTATTTTTTCCCGGGATCAAAGGTAGCCTATGTCCTTCTCCGCACTCTTGAGAGATACTCGAGAACTTGTATGCAAAATTTCATGATGATCGGTTCAGTAGTTACGGCGTGAAAGCGTAAACAACCAAACAAACAAACAAACTCACTTTCGCATTTATAATATTAGTAAGGATTTACTGCCCCTCTAGTATCTACATTGCACCCATGCAAAGCCGGGGATGGTCGCTAGTAATTTTAAAAGAATGTAGCCCAGCGCTGTAAAAGTAGTGCCATGATGAAAAAGAAAGTAAATTCTATCGATTCCAATTCTTAGAATATCTAAATTCGAGCTAAGCTGTTCGAAAGCCGGTATAGAAAGAGTTACTTAGGCTAATTAATTTGTTTATGTTTTGAAAGTGAGTAGAACCAAAAATAAATTTGCCCTATATATATATAACGGGTGTTACAAAACTACGAAATAATATTTATGGGGCATGATCAGTCCATAATATTAAACAACTTTCCCCATGGGGCAAACTTCGAAACATGAAAAGAAAAAATCGATCTCCGATACAAAATAAGCTATCAGCTGATCGACTTTTCATGAAAGGTCAAAACTTTTTTTTGTCCTTCGATGTATGTTCTTTGGTGATAGTTGTTTAATATCTTGGACTGATCATGTCCCTTAAATATTATTTCGTAGTTTTGTAACACCCGGTATATATATATAAAGGGACTTATCGCCAGCCTTTTTTATTTGTTCGTAATAAAAAGGTTCGTTCTAAGTCCCGTTTATATAAATAATCATAAATTGCTGAATAAAACGCAAAAGTTAACAAAAGAGTTGAAAATGAAAATGAAAATGAATAATTTTTATTCAAAGTAGGATACATGTATCGCTTTTTGAACGTCATATGTTTCTGTTGTTTATTTTTCTTTCTTTTGTTTGTAAAATCGAAAAACTACTAGCGTTTCGGAATGACCACTGCTGAGAAGAATACGCCGAAAGAAACTCAGTCCAGTCTTGGTCTCTATGTGCCTGAAGGGCTCGAATATAACAATATATTTTCCAAAAATTAAATTTAACTACATTAAAATATACATTTAAATTATTACCAAGCATTTTTATCGAATAAATAATCTTTTATACAATAATAAGCCCTTTTAAGTAAATGATTTTTTACAGCCGTTTTAAATTGAATTAATGGCAGACCTAATATTTCTGCGGGAATTCTATTATAGAAGCGTACTCCAAGACCCAAAAAAGAATCCATAGTTTTCTGCAATCGCAATGCTGGTGTAAATAATTTTTTTTTTTCTAGTGTTTCTGCTATGTATATCACAGTTAGTTATGTAACGCAAACGTTAAAAAAGAGATTTTCCTCTAGGCACATTTGAGCCTTAAAACTATGTTTATTAGGTCAGTTAGAGCAGCAAAAGTCAAAAAGTCAAAGTCAAAATATTTTATTCATCGTAAGATATTTTAAATATCATTTGGTGAACGTTAAATTACACATTATTATTTGCAACATTAATATTGTTGACGTCAATAAGTTACTTAAAACTAAGTTTACGCCGCTTCCAAGGCGGAGTGCAGAAGAAGCGGCAACGAACTACACAGCGCATTTTCTCCAAATGACATCAACTTACAATCTACGACATACTTAGAACTAAATGTGTGGACTTGAGCTTACATTGTCATGTCGTAAAATAAATTTTAATTTGTAGTATGAAAGAATAGTAACGAAACAAGAAATTAAATTTTTGATTAAATGTCAAAAGCCAAAACACAATACGTACAAATTGTACCAATTCATGTCATTTTTATATTAGTATCATGACGAGAGTCCGGCACCGAGCTTTGGCCAGATATTTTTATCGTTTAAAAAATCATCAGTCCTGTAATACGTCTTTTTACATAGTACCTGTTTAACATACGCTTTGAATTGTCTATCAGGCATATCAAGGACTGATTCTGGCAACTTATTATAATAGCGTATACAGTTACCTAAAAACGAATCACTAACCCTGCTAAGCCTATACCGCGGGAGAAATAATTTGTTTTTATTACGTAATGGCCTATTAGTAAAGTAACTTATTTTTTTGAAAAGCGAAATATTTTTCCTTACGTGCATTATATTATCAAATATATACTGGGAATCTACTGTCATGATATTTATTTCTTTGAACAATTCTCTGAGAGATTCTCTCGGACCCAAGCCGTAAATAGCACGGATCGCTCTCTTTTGTAATATAAATATAGTATTTATATCGGCTGCTTTTCCCCACAGAAGTATGCCATAAGCCATTAAACTATGAAAATATGCAGAGTATACAAGCCTAGCAGTTGCCACGTCTGTCAACTGTCTGATCCTTCTAATAGCGTAAGCTGCAGAGCTAAGTCTATTAGATAGTTTAGATATATGGGCGCCCCATTGTAATTTTGAATCTATTGTAATTCCTAAAAATGTAGTATTGTCCACAAAATCTAATTTTTGGGTATCTATCATCAATAACTTAGTCTTACTTAGCGAGCTTAGTCTTACAGCGTCAGCGGCAGAAGACCTCAAGCGGCGCAAGTACAGTAGTCTTGGAAATAACTATATATTTGAGCCGATGGCCCCCACGGTCCTAAAGTTTCAACCCCAAAGGTTGAAACTTTAGGACCGTGGGGGCCATCAGCCCATAAGCTGTTCGGCACCATTGCCCATAAATTGATCGAGGTGACCCGTGACCAGAAGGCTGGTCTGTACCTTGGCCAAAAGATCAACATTGCCATCCAACGTGCTGCCAGCCTTCTGGGTACGGTACCGCGAGGCAACGATTTACCGGGACTATTTTATTTGTAAATATATATTCATTTTTATTTATTTTTAGTTATAGCTTTGGTTTAATCCTTACTAATATTATAAATGCGAAAGTGAGTTTGTTTGTTTGTTTGTTACGCTTTCACGCCGTAGCTACTGAACCGATCATTATGAAATTGTATATACAAGTTCTCTGGAAAATGGAGAAGGACATAGGCTACCTTTTATCCCGGGAAAATGTACTATTCCCGAGGGATCGACATTGACGCGGGCGGAGCCGTGGGCGAAAGCTAGTAATTTTATATATAAATTGGTCAGTTATTAAAAAATTCGTTATCAGTGGTATCTTAGAACATCTAGTTGTAGTAGTTTATGCTTAAACCTTGGTACCCACGGCCAGGTACCCGGCGCATCGCCTGAATCGATTTAAGTCGCATGCCTCCTTCGTCTTGCAACATAAAAGACTTAAAGCTTACTTCTTTTTAACCGACTTTCAAAAATAGAGAAGGTTCTCTAGTTGATACTTTTTAAACACCATCTACACACGTGCCACTATTTCTTCGTAATAATTAACTTCGACGCTGTCTACGTAAGATAAAAATATGTGATAATGAACTTATCAACTTTTAAGATCTGTGCGGCTTATCAAACCAGTACTTTCAAGTTACTTATAAAACTTATAACTTCATAAACATAATTAAATAGCTTCTAGGACACTTAATTTGCACGCCAATATTGGCTTAAGTGTATGAGACAGTCATAATAAATACCATATTCTTGACTACATTTACCGCAAATAAAATATCATTTCAAGTTTTTACTTGCAGAAAAGCATTAAATTGATAAGTAAGACTAAGTTATTGTAACAACACGCGTTATTCGGTCGATTAGTTGAGGATATCCCGTGGTGCAGACGGCCACAATTAGCGAACGGAAGTGACGTCACGTCCCGACGGCAATTGAACCACTTGCAGAGGTCAGGGTTTGAGAGCAGTGCAACAGACGCGCTTATTGATTGTAGTTGAGCTTTGTAATGAGACTTTACAGCCTCCGTGGTCCAGCGGTTAAGACGTTTGCCTGTTGACCTGGGGGTCGTGGGTTCGATTCTCACCGGAAGCATACTTTGTTTAATTGTTTCCAGTTTGGTTAGCACATTGGAGGCTTAAATCACCTGATTGTCTGATAATAAAGATGATTCCGTGCTTCGAAAAGCACGTTAAGCCGGTGGTCCCGGCCATCTGGTAGTCGTTAAAGGAACCAGGTCAGAGGCCGAGAGGCGGTTCCGAAGAACTCTGACACCAGGATGTGCATGGTCGATTGACCGTGACACTTACACGAAATGATGATGAATGAGACTTTAACATAGAAATTATAAAGGGTTTTCGTAGACGGGGTAGATAGAGTCGTAAAACAAAGGGCAAATTTAGCTAGTTAGGGCTTAAAAATGAAATAATGGGAATTAGACAAGTCTCATATAAGGATATAGAAAAAAACAGGTCAAGTGCGAGTCGGACTCGCGCACGAAGGGTTCCGTACCGTTATCTATAAAAACGGCGAAAACATTATGTCTGTTGTATTGGAGCCCCCTTTTAATATTTATTTTATTTTTATTTAATTATTTATTTTTAAAGTGAATATTTATCTAAATATTCTGTGAATATTTCAAGCGTCTACCTGTTGCCGTTATCAAAAACAGGTAGAAAAAGCACGTTTGTTGTATGGGAGCCCCCTTAAAATTTTGTTTTATTCTATTTTTAGTATTTCTTGTTATAGCGGCAACAGAAATACATCATCTGAGAAAATTTCAACTATCTATTACAGTTCATGAGATACAGCCTGGTGACAGACGTACAGACAGAGACGGAGAGCGAAGCTATATTAATAGGGTCCCGTTTTAACCCTTTGGGTAAGGAACCCTAAAAATGGTTGTCCGAACTTGATAACGGTGGAACAGAATCTGTTCCATTGTTATACCGTAAATAATTTTTATGTATATAATTTCGCTAGTAATTGAAATTCGTGACTTTTTCAAGAAACAATTCTATTCATTACTAAACTAGTTCTTAACGGTCTGAATGTGCATATTTTTGCACATCGTAGTAACGGTTTGTGAAGATCGTGAATCAAGATTTGATCTCTATAACCTATACAGCGTGTAGATTACTGAGGAGTCTGATAGCCAAGAAAACGTGAGCATAATTCGTAATTACGCATGTTAAGCACCCCGTTCGCAGTCCCCACTGGGATGGGTGACCGGAAGTGGCATAATAATATCTCGAGCCCCTCAGTGCTCCGTGTGTGTAAGTGGCCAAAACTAGTATCAGATTTTTAAGCTGCCTAAAGATATCTGACTAGTTTGACGGCTGCCATCAATGACGATGATAACAGCCGGGACCAACAGCTTAACGTGCCTTCGGAAGCACGGAATCATCTTTATTATCAGACAATCAGGTGATTCAAGCCTGCAATCTCCTAACCAAACTGGAAACAGCTAAACAAAGTATGCTTGCCGTGAGAATCGAACCCACAACCCCCGGGTCTACAGGCAAACGCCTAAACCACAAAAAAATAATGATAAAATGTATAAAACTCAACGAAATTATGCAACTGCAGTTGAGTCTTTATCTCGCCCAACTAGTTATTTCGAAATAACACTAGTTGCACAGCTTCAACTCGCAGCCTAAAACTGAAACTTGACGTCGTCAAACTTTGCCTAGCAACTGAAAAATGCATTCGCGAGACAAAAGCAGCCTATTACGCTGCCGGATTAGCCCTATTGACACTACGTTACCAATTAAAAAGGGAGGGCTGCCTTTTCGTCTCGGATTTTTTCAGCAGACGGTTTTTCAGGCCGCGGGCGACGGGTGGGTGTTCCCCCCTAGCTGTACAGAAAAATCAATAACGCAGCACTTTTTTCCCCGCGTAAAGCATGCACCGACACGATGCCTGTGTGCAACACCCACACATAGACACGAGTTACCAGTTTTTTCCGCATTTAACATCCTTGCGGTTTGATTAGTTGCATGCACCTAGGTGTCACGCAATGCTCAACTATGCCCCGTTATCCTAGACAAATCTTTAACCTCTTGAGCATATTTAAAAATCTTTTGTAGTCAGTTAAAATTCTCGACGAACATAGAATCTCAACAGCCATAACTCCAGCTCTAAAAGGATTGCGGCAAAATAAAAAGGAGCTTCTTAGAACTCCAGGCATCTCCAGACGATATACCTATCTATAGAGTATATTGAAAGCGGGTCGAGTCCACAAACAGAACTGCTGACCTTGCGAGCCGTCTCGAATGGCCCGCACTTCCGCAATCTTTGTGACCCTTCGTGCCATAATTCAAAGGGCTTTGTAATGCGCTCGATCCCCTGGGCATATAATTTGCATAGATTCCTAATGCCCAATACGTGGGACAACCGCACATCACTAATTGCAAACGCAGACTAACGTAAAAAAAAGCATCACATTTAAAAAAGGAACGCTTTGCACATTTTTATTTCGCATGGCAATGACAGAAGTGGCTCCATCCCGCTTGCACGGTATTGTTCCGCGAGATCTCGTCATCAGTCCATCTTTGTCTGCCGCGTTCTTTTTTTAAATGTGCAAAAATATAAAAACGCCGAATCGAGGGTGGGGCGCGTGTTTACGGGGCTGCAGCGGTGTGCGTCGCTGCGATAATGGTTGTTTTAGGGCTTCGCCCGATCATAAGTCAATACGTGTTTATGTCCTGGGCTCGGCTGGGAACTGCAATAGGTATACATTACTACTCCTGATTGCTAGAGAATGCTGGTTTTCTTTAAATCACAGTAATGCAGCTATAACTTTATTTCCTTTACATAAGCTCGTATAGTTATTGAAACTAAATATAAAAAAAAGAAACTCTTTAATTTTTATATTTCAGATGTCTTTAATTACAATCTTATTGTGCATGACTTAAGACTACTAACTATTATAGTAAGCATCTTATAAGATATACATTTCGCTTTATTTTTATAGTTTTAGCTGAAACACTATACTATAACAATTGTTTCAAGTACCTATTTATAAACTAGCTGTTACTTCTTCCGTATAGCACGAATACCTGCGAAAATGATCTAATTCATTTTCGCAGGTATTCGTGCTATACGGAAGAGTCATTATTTTGTTTGATTTATATTTCCACCTAAGCCCTACACCGCTAAATTGCGTTTTATAACAATATGGTAAAACATAACTAAAATACATACCTACATACTATCACGTCTTTTTCCCTTACGGGGTAAACAGAGCTTAGGTTTATGATACCTAAAAGCCACGTTTAGCAAGTTGGTGGAAAAACGGAATCAAAATAGAGATGGGTTCTCAGATTTTAGCCCATTCCCTCGATCGGTTCTTACGATCTGCACAGGAAGAGAAGTAGCTGGTACATTATGCGTTTTTTTTTCTCCCAGACCAGCATGGAAAACATAATAAGTATATTATAAATTCAAAAGTATATACTTACATGATAAAATTTTGATCGTTTTGGACCCTTAAAAGGGTGACTCCGACCAACAATATGAACAACTTTTTCTATAGGATCAATGCTGGGAAATAAAAAAAAAAAAAATTAATTTCCATACAAAAGAGTTCCGCCGCCCGGCCAGTTTGTATGGAATGTCGATTTTTTTGTTTAAGTTCCCAGCAGTGTTCCCATAGGAAAAGTTGTTCATTTTGATGGTCTGAGTCAGCCCTTTAAGGGTCCAAAACGATAAAAATTTCACATGTATAGAACACTTACTCAAACAACTATCATAAAAACATGAGTATTACCAAAGTATAGAAATTAACTACATATAATCCAAAATATAAGAAGATATTAAAGTAAGGAATAGGTTCATAGTCCTCGGGCATAGGTTTGTAGGCAATAATTCTTTTATAACACGAATAGTCCTAGCCTAGGTAATAAAAGTTAGATTTATTTAACAAGAGTAACCTCAGGGTGAGTACACACAAAGATTATAAACAAAAAATATGAGCGAACTAATACCTATCTTGTTGCACGTGTACTGTTTCTCTAATGTAGCTAGTGTTATATTTACAGACCAATTTTTAACCCTTTACGGGATAGGCGAAGCTAATTAATAAATATATACGGACAAATCACACAGATTGAGCTAGCCCCAAAGTAAGTTCGAGACTTGTTATGGGATACTAACTCAACGATACTATATTTTATAACAAATACATAGATACACATTCAAGACCCAGGCCAATCTGAAAAAGATCCTTTTCCATCTTGACCTGGCCGGCGATCGAACCCGGGCACTCTCGTGTCGCAGGCTGGCGTGTTGACCGCTGCGCTACGGAGCTCGCACGGCTAACTTCGTTTTACGGTTATATTTTTGTCGTAAATATCTCTTATATTTAAATAGTCTCTGCTATTCGGAGCTATAAGAGGGGTGATAACAAACCAAAGATTATCAAAATCGGTTTACCCGTTCCTAAGTTTAAGTGTTCAAGCAAACTCGAATTTGTTTCAATGAGATTTATATATGAATGGCCCCTACTACAAGTATGTAGCTCCATATAAAGGTGCATACACACACAATGGTAATATAACATCATAACATTACAAAAAGACAGCAATCTAAAATATATTTCGGTGCATAAGAAACACCTTTCTCTGCACCTTTCACCCGCCTAACTACGCTCTGTTAATCTCGAGTAACAAGTGGCCAAGCTGCTTTTTGCCAATCCAAATTGGACATAACTCGATCAATTGGTGGGCAGGGCTATAACTACACACGAATATCGCTAATGACTAAACCATAAACAAAAAAAATCAAAAATTTTAAGTAAATTGTAATCGTTGCTAAATTTAAAAAAAAGCATAGACTAGTGATCATAAAAAGTTGTCTTTAAATTTGAGAATAAAGTAAATGAGAAATATATTTTTATCTATGAATCAATCTTTTCGCCTGTTTCATTGATTTTAAAATATTTTTATTGATACGATTTTTATAAGTATCGAAACGTTAGGTGTAAAAACAATGTAATATACGCGATAATACCGCATTAAAGTGATTTTATTTCAATGTGTAACAATCGCTAAAACATCAGAAACCATTAATTACATATTTTATAAATTCAAACAAATATCCGTGGCAACCCTAGAACTGAATTTGCGGATCAGCCGTCGGTTTCAGAAAACGCCGTTAAGGAGTGACCATTTAGCCAAAGTGAGCGACTCTAATAAGCACATACGGACTGACAAATGGTCAGGCAGTCATTGGTCTAGTATCATTTGCGCTCCCGGTGATAAACAGGTTTTTCTAGTTAATCTAACGACAAACACATCATTACAAACTTTAACTAAATTAGGTGAATTATGTATCTGTTACACCGGCGCGGTATATTATGTAACATCAATGAGACCTCTCCAATTCGTCTGGCCAGCGAGGAGAGTTTGTCTGCTCTGGCCAAGTATGGCTCCGGTAGTACAGAGAGGATCATGCTCCTGCTTCTTGGTCGTTTTCTTCATGACTGAAGGTCGTGGCCAATACAATTTGCCCCAGCCACAAGATGTTTCCAGACTGTTCTGTTCTCGGCCAAGTGAATGGCAGCCCGTGTGTTGCACTTCAAGGAATTAATGCTCCTGCAGTAAAGAGTAAAAGACCTGATGATGATGATAATATATATATGACTAGTCAGTAATATTTTAGTTGTTACTTATTGTATTATACAGCACACACACACACATTGTCACACTATTATTTTGTATCGAGGATGCAGTTGTAATTGTGGTAAACTAGTTCCGCGCGCACAGCCAGCACGGAGCGAATAGACATTTTGTTTACCTACCGACTTTTTGTACGCGTCCACTTATTTACTATAAGTAATTATTGTTAAGTTCTCATTATAAGTGAATTTTGTAGATTCATTATGAGAATAAATTTCTTTAACCATTTTATTGGAAGTAATTTTACTGCACGGATGACACCATTATGTGTGTGTGTGTGTATTATCTTTATATTTTTAATAACTTTGACGCACTGTTTATACAAGAAAAGGTTAAGGCACTTGACCAACAATATAGACTTCCAGTAGCTACCACATAATTTTTACACCGTTGTCTCTTACATTAAATGTGAATGAGTCCTTTGAAATCAGATTATGCAGGACGACTGTGCATTGCACAGTAAAAATGATAAAGATAATTCACACACACTTAGTCAATGGTTGCAAGGATGGCGAAGGGTACGCGCGCCCGGCCTCCCGAGCTGTCACTTGCTTGCCCCCCCCCCCCCCCCCCCCCCCCTTCATCCGAGTGAGAAATATTCCAATGAGTTGCGACTCTTAAATGGAACTGGGCAGGACACCTGGCTAGAAGGAACGATGGTAGGTGGAGTAAGGCTGTCACTGAGTGGTATCCCAGAAATGGGAAACGTAGTGTTGGGCGTCCGGCAGCTAGGTGGGTCGACGACATAAAGCAGATTGCTGGTAAGAACTGGATTGCGAGGGCTGGTGATAGGGAAGAATGGCGCAGACAAAAGGAGGCTTATACCCAGCAGTGGGTCGTGGAAAGCTGAGGTTGATGATTACATTCCTTTCAAAATCCAATAAATTCCTATGTTTTCCCTACCTAAACGTGCTTCCTATTGGCAGCAGTGTCGGAAGCACAAGAAGCCAAAGAAACTGCGCTCGCCAGCCCACATGCCATATGAATATGAATATGGGACCAATGCGGGGTACTCAACATTTTTTTTGACATTCCATACAAATTGACCGGGCGGCCGAATATTATATTTTATAAGCAACTGCCCACTTTTTTCGACTTACCAGCATTGGTCCCGTAGGAAAAGTTGTTCATGTTGATGGTCTGAATCACCCCTTTAAGGGTCCAGAACGATCAAAATTTCACCGTGTATATTCCCATGGAACGAAGAATCCTTGGGATCCTTGGGCCCTTGTCCTGCAGTAAACTACGGTTGAAATGATTATGGATGATGAAAGAAAACAAACATGGTATAATAATAACTCAAAGTGAGAGTCAGTAATAAGTACATACTGACAAACAAATGGTCAGAAATTAATGCTGTCAGTTAAGCCAGATTTGAGAACAAGTTTTTGGGTTCCGTAGTTTAATGGCAAAAAACGGAACTCTTAAGTACGGACAGTACGGAAGGAACGGAAAGTACGGACAGACAAACATGACGAATTTATAAAATTCGTTATGTTTGTCTGTCCGTACTTAGTATGTCACAGCCATATGAACTTTTCTATGTCAGAAACTATATGAACTTTTGCTGTTGATTCTTGGTAAAATAAGAAGAAGAGAAGTAGATGTATTCTATAAACCGCATTAAGATTTTAACAAAAAATAGAAAAAAAAATAATAATTTTGGGGAATTTTTTTTCATCATATCCATACATGTAGAGTATCTATGGATGTATTCAAAAATTTTATTGAGGTATCTAATATATTTTTTTCTAAACTGAATAGTTCGCGCGATGAACACTTCCAAAGTGGTAAAATGTGTGTGTGTGTGTATGTCCTGTAATTTCTAAAATAAGAGAATGATAAAATTTAAAAAAATATATGATGTACCATGCAAACTTCCACCGAATTGGTTTGAATGAGATCTATAAGTAGTTTTTTTTTAATACATACACTATCCTTATCCTTACTAATATTATAAATGCGAAAGTGAGTTTGTTCGTTTGTTTATTTGTTTGTTTGTTACGCTTTCATGCCGTAACTACTGAACCGATCTTCATGAAATTTTGCATACAAGTACTCTGGAGTACGGAGAAGGACATAGGCTACCTTTTATCCCGGGGAAAAGTACTATTCCCGAGGGATCGACATTGACGCGGGCGGAGCCGCGGGCGAAAGCTAGTAAATCATAAACCGCAATTTACCTTTCATTAAATAAACTCAAGTATAAAAAGAACTTGTATATTATGTTGCTTGCTGCTACGGAACCCGTCACAGGCGAGTCCGACTCGCACTTGGCCGCTTTTTGATTTATTGGGTGTTCGGATATGATGAATTTCTGGTAGAATCTTGCGACAAATACTTCAATAGCTGTCGAGAACTTGTTTTTAAATGAATCCGGACATAAACCAGGTTTAAACTACAAATTGACAATGTCACTTGAGAGACTGTCATATTGGCAGGTGTCAAGTTTTTTATGACTTACGCGTGACAGTATATTCCGTTAAGTTGAAGTTTCCCGCGAATTTCCTTTGTCTTGTTGGATGACAAAATGGTGGCGTACTTCATTTCGTTCATTTTACAGAGCCCCTGACGACAATTCCCACGAATATACTGTCTTGATCACAAACGACGTAGCAGGGTGGGCAACTACCTGCCCGCTAATAAGTCTTAAAAACCGAATCATGTCAGTTTATTTTAATTATTCCATAAGAACATTGTTATAACCACTACAACACGCATTTATAACACCAAATCACACAGATTTCACATTATAAAGTCCACTAGAAGCAATTTGCAAAACAATCCAATACAAAAACCGTGCAAGTCCCGCCTGCCAAGCGTAGGCTGTTTGGCGAGCGTGTGACTTTAAATATAATCCTAATCCTACCTGATATTATAAATGCGAAGGTGAGTTTGTTTGTTTGTTAGCTTTCACGTTGTAACTACTGAATTGATCATCATGAAATTTTGCATCCACGTTATCTGGGGTACGAAGAAGGACATAGGATACATTTTATCCCGGGAAAAAGTTTTGTTCCCGAGGGTACGACATTAACGCGGGCGGAGCCGCGGGCGAATGCTAGTATATATAGTCTAAAATAAACTTGCAGTCAATTTAATATTTAGACTCCATACAATGATGAAACAAAGATAACTAAATATGAAGCTGCCTTACACATTTTTATTTTACTATACATTAGCTAAATTAACGCATTGTAATGTTACTTACGGTCCGTTTTAAACTGTCTGTCTATTTGCATTTGAATTAGGTTAGTAGGGGCTACCGTCTGGTCTGTGGCAGATAGAGCGTGAAGATACATTCGCATTTTTTCAATTTCACAGGTTAAGGCGTTAACGTGAATTTGCTAAACAATCTTGGTAGTGTTTGAAAAGAAGTTATATCACGGACCGTATTAAAAGTAAAGATTTCGGCTTTATTCTAAAGAATAGGAAAACAAGTATAGAACTAGCCATAAGATTTAAACTCTATTTAGATACAACATACTTGTAGACCTATCTCTAAAAATTTAAAAAAAAAGGGAATGGTTTTCAATTTAATAATATTGGTTGTCTGTAAAGTAGGTTTATAGACGATAATTTTACGTGATAACGGTGGAAGAGAGATAGATGCGTCACAAGCCGAACGCTTAGGCCGATCGTGCCTCTCTCTCGCTCTCGCTTGTACACGGAACTTGACACTTTTTCGTGTGTGTATCTGGCGATCATCGATTTAAAAGAAGTTATCATATCACAAATATTATTCTGTTTAAATATTTGATATTTAATAGCTTTGTTTAGCTTGTTTGTTCTTAGTCGCCTTCTACATCCACGGAAAGACTTGGACTGGTACTATTCTACTCTACCGGAAACCACAGAATGGATTTTAATGAAACCTTATAATGTACATACATATATATTATCACGCTTGTTTCCCATGGGAGCAGGCAGAGACTATGGATCTCCACTTACTACGATCCTGACATATATATATATATATCTCTAGCTTCGTCTACACTAATTACTCTCCTCATACATGCTCTACGGTTTCGGGTACTAACATCCCCTTTATTATACGTCTGCAATCTGATCGCAGTTCGACGAGGTCGACCCTTAACATTATTTCTATTCACACTGGCTTTATATATTTTCTTTGTTGTTCTTCTTTCATTAATCCTTTCAATGTGGCCAAACCATCTTAACATTCTTTTCTCAGTCTTGGTCACAACATCATCTTTCAATCCACATCGCTCATTTCTCTCATATCCGATCTTTTAACCACACATATTTCTTGTAATTTACTTTGCTTATACATAAAAATAGCACACAGTCTATAGATTACATGAACGAAGTCGCAGGATACAGCGAAATAAAGTAATTATGAATCTTATTTTCACGTCAAGAGACTAGTTTTTCACGTACAGAAATCCAATGAAGACGCAAAGAAGGCCCGCGCCATCTTGTAACTGACCTATACCAAGATTGTCGAGAAATGGTCGTAGGTCGTCACCTCCGACACGCGTAAGCTCTGTTTTTTGTTCTTATTCGTTTTGGTCGTTAAGATGTTGTTATTATTTGAACGTTTTTAGTGTTGTGCAAATATATTAACGGCTGAGTCTCCTAGGTCAAAGAAATGCTTTAGTAGTTAATTCTAAGAAATCGACGCGCTAGTTTTTTTAATGTTTTATACAAAATAATATTTGTACGCACGAATAAGGGTCACGTTCCGTGTGCAAGTGCGCGCGTGCGTGTAAGTAGAGAGGCACGATCGGCCTAAGCGTTCGGCTTGTGACGCATCTATCTCTCTTCTACCGTTATCACGTAAAATTATCATCCGTAAACCGACTTTAGACAACCAATTATTTAACTATAAAATAAAATATACTTTACATTTTTTTTTCTTAACATTGTAAAACATGTTAGGTGTATGTTTCATTTCACTATGTAAAGTTTATTTTATTTTATAGTTAATTACATAACAACCGCACACTTGAATCCTAAAGGAGGAGGTGCCCAATGGCCAAGTGGGCGTGTGCATTATGAACGCTCACGGATGTTAAGCAACCTCGAACGCAGTCACTACTAGGATGGGTGACCGCAAGTGGCATATAAAAATATTTCAGGCTCCTCCGTGCTTCGGAAAGCACGTTAAGCCGTTGGTCCCGGCTGTCATCATTGATGGCAGTCGTTATGCTGTCTGTAATATAAGTAAATTTGATACCAGTAGTGTACTAACACACCCGAACAACAAAACGAACATCTAAAAATGATATGTTTTGTATTTAAAACTACCGGCGCGGCGACTAAGAAAAGTTTGTTCCCCTCAAGTGCATAATAAAAAGTGCAAAAGCTCCGGCGAGCTTACGCAGTATCGTTTTATTGCGATCGTGCCCGTGGCCTCTCCTTACCTCATAACACACTATCCTGGCCTTCTCCTTTTTTCTTGTCCTGTGTAGAAAACTTCCGCCCAAGTAAAGGTTCTCCCACACAGCAGTTATAACGTTATTAGATAATATGTAACAATAACAACGATTATATTATAGATTATGTCATACCGAATGTTTTTATAAGTGTTTTATTTTGCATTCACAATGCTATTTTGATATACTTTTATTAAATTAAGAAATAAAATATGGTGAACAAACCCCGCCCGCATGAAATTTTTTCACCATATTTTATTTCTTAATTTAATAAGAGTATACCGAATGTTATTAAATGGCAGAAAAATTTTATAACACTTGTGTAAGAGCACCTTTAAATATATTTTCACATATTTTCTCAAACTGCAGCAGTTTTTTTTTTCTAACATATGCGTACTAGAGCTAAGAAGCTTCGCACTAGTACACCTACATAATAACTAAATAACTTACTATATTATTAATATTGCTAATAAAAATTTAAAATATTTCAAAATGACACTTAAATATTTTTAACCTTGCGATCAAAAACTAAATAACGTGGACTAAGGATACAAAATTATAATATACAAACAATAAGGAACCAGAACATACCACCTCTTTTTTGGGTAATCAATTAAAAAGTAGCCCAGGGCGTCTACTATCTCTATACCAAATTTCATCAAAACCTATTCAGCCATTAATTAATTATAAGTAGTGTTACTAACCCGACTTTGTTTTATTTACACAACGTGTAACATAACCAACGACGTTCCCGTGAAGGGGTGACTCAGCCCGTCAAAATGAACAACGTGTCCTATGGGACCAATGCTTGGAACACAATTTTTTTTTACATTTTAATACTAATTGCCGGGCCGACCGAACAGTTTTGTATGAAAATGTAAATTTCTTTTTTGAATTCCCAGCATTGATCTCATAGGAAAAGTTGTTCATTTGCCGGGCTAAGTCACCCCTTCACGGAAACGTCGTAGGTAGTACACGCTGTATAGATAGATATAATAATTGGCGTGGGAATCAAATCGCTTACAGCCGCGTCGAAGTTTGAACGAAGAAATTTTTCTTCCCTCGCAGTGCACACAAAAAGCACAAAAGGTCGGCGAGCTTACGCAGTATCGTTTTATTGCGATCGTGCCCGTGCCCGCTCCTTACCTCATAACACACTTTCCCGGCCTTCCCCTTTTTCTCTTTTTTCTTGACGGCGTGTGTAGAAACTTCGGTGCTTATAGCTCCACCTGCTTGTTTGAAACTTTCAAATGTCCTTGTGCTTTTTGATTCGAAGTTTATTCGTAATTTGTAAGAAATAGTCTTTGTCGTTTTCAGATAACTTTTGTTTGCGTATCGATTCGCGTGAAGTAACGCAAAAGTATATGTTTTAAGTCTTTATTTACGGCCTTTTAGATAAAGCGTTTCATTATCATCATCTCAGTCTATCTTCCGCCCACTGCTGAGCACAGGCCTCCACCATCTGTCTCGGTCCTGTGCTGATCTCATCCAGGAGCGACCCGCGATTTCGACTATACCGTCAACACATCTCATAGGGGAAGGCTTTGTTTAGCTTGTATTTCCTAAGTCGCCTCTTACTACATCCATGAGAAGACTTGGAGTGGTCCTATTCTATTTTGCCGGAAACCACTTGGCACAATGTAGCGTTACTTTTACCAAATAGGATAAAAAGGAAAAAATACTAGGTACAATTTTTGGCAGAAATAACATACATTTGAATGTAAAAAAATGTAATTATTAATGTTATCCTGATTTTTATAGTTACTAAAAACATACGCATGTTGTATTTTAACGTATTTAATCTGTGTCAAACCAAAACTTGGATAAATACGAAGACGTTCATAAAATTATTAAAAAACACCTATTTCTCAGTCAGTTTATGAAATAGCGAACACGTCAACGCTCCTTTCAGAAAACTTTAATGAGAAACATTTCATAAAATTTCTAGAAAAAAAACGAGAAAATTTCTTTTGAGAATTTAGTATAATTACAGCTTCGTTAAACTCCGCTGAATCTAAAGTGAAGCCTTTGAAAGCGTTAAAAACTGAAGACCTAGCTTGGACGCCTTTCAGATTGACTCCTAGGATGAGATGAGATCTCGTAAGCCGTTTACTGAATGTCGTGTATTTCCTTAATTGCTGCTGCCTTAATTACTGTACATCTCTCAACTTAAATACTAAAAACGTATCGTCACAAAACGCTTTCATCTTAATTGAAACCTTTTTCCTCTGCACCGAAAACTTTAAAAAGTTAATTGGACACGACTAACCTTTTTGCTATATTTTATTAATGGCCAGTATGTGCACGCAAAATATAATAAAGCCCAGCCATATTCGGATTTCAAATCGAATTCAAAACAATCAGACGCTTTCGAAATTTAAACTAGATACATGATACATGACAACTAGGGGGGCCCGCATGTCGGGTTATCTACTACCCCTGCCCTAAACCATTTTATCCTGAGCTCTGGTAAAAAACGCAGGCTCCTCTTTTCGTCTTTTTGTGGGTACGAAGGGAGGAGGGGAAGAGGTCAGATTTCGTTGGTGTTTTTGTGTAAATGCACATTTTTGCATGGAGCTTTGCACGCGATCGAGCTGGGCTCAAGCTCAGCTCTGCAAGCACCCACACAGGCGTGCTTGACGAATGTGTGATTGAGCACACATCGACGCGTATACAAACAATCGCGGGATGGAGTGGGTCATTTTTTTCATGACATGATTCTGCATGTATAAAAATCTATATGAAACATGTATATCATTATGGCGTGCACTGCGGCAGTCGTTACCCCGAGTTAAATATAATGGAATGGAATTTATTATAATAATAAACGTGTAATGAACATTTGTGTTAAGTTAGTCTACTTAAATCTCAGCAGTTTTATATTGCCAAATTAAGTCGTAATTCACATTTTAAAATAACTGCAGTTTTGAAATAGTGGCGAACATTCATTAAATTTTTCTCTTAATACTCTGTTGCATATTTAACTTTACATTGCAGACAAGATGATTAATAATATCTTGCGAAAGATCAGTGAACTGATTTCGTTGAAAGATGCTGTACAAAAATGCTTCTTTTGAGTAAAATTTAAGAACAATTTTGATAGACCCTTTTCTTAATTTTAATATATTTTATAGAAAATGTGATTATTAAGGAAATTCTCTATTGAAAAACGTATGATAAGAACATCTATACCTATATAGAAAACTAGCTTTTGCCCGCGACTCCGCTCGCGTGTACGATCCCTCGGGATAAGTACTTTTTCTGGGATGAAGGTATCATATGTCCTTCGGCAGGCCTCAAACTACCACAATACAATTTCATCTAAATCGACTCAGTGATTGAAGCGTGAAGAGGGAACAGAAAAACAAAGTTACAGTCAATTAATCAATGTATATTTGCAAAAATACAGTAAGTAGTTTCGCATTTATAATGTATAGGTTTGTAGATAAAACTACGTGACATACAAAAAAAAACTAGTTCATCTTTGCTTTCATTTATTCATATTTATCAAAGTATATTTTATATAGCAAAAGTCACGGACACTAACCCACTTTCTTTATAATTAGCGTAAATATTCGTCGCAAATAGTGATTGCTAATCAAGCTAATTTTAACACAAAATTATAATAATATAGTCTCCCTCCACCTGCACAATTAATGATCTAAACGAGGCCTACAACAAAGATATCACCGTCGCCTCCCATTAGTTCATCATTTCGAGTAGGTGTCACGGTCAATCGACCATGCACACCCTGGTGACAGAGTTCTTCGGAACCGCCTCTCGGCCTTTGACGTGGTCCCTTTAACGACTACCAGATGGCAGCCGGGACAAACGGCTTAACGTGCCTTCCGAAGCACGGAATCATCTTAATTATCAGACAAACAGGTGATTCAAGCTTGCAATGTCCTCACCAAACTAGAAACAAAGTATACTTCCCATCGAACCCACGACCCCCGGGTCTACAGGCGCACGTCTTAACCACTGGACCACGGAGGCAGTTAGATATAATGTTAGATAAATTAATAATTTTAGTGTAGCTAAATCATTTATACTTGTGTTATCCCATAGGGCCAGCAAAATCAATAGTTCAACACACATGGCATCCGAAAATTCATACTAATAGAGAGTGACGGAAAAAAAATCAGAGCCACCCGTCTGGGGGGCACAGGGGTGGGTGCAAGGGGGCGCAGGGGGTGCAGGTGGCTTGTTTTTATTTTCCATTGGGCTGCAGTAATGATCGATGGAATTACACTGGATCGCAACGAAATGGAGGCTTATGTACGGAAATGGTCGGTAGTTCCTTGTTCGGGTATTGAGTTGTGTGCGTGTTTTCATTACTGGATAAGGGATATTTAATGCTGTGTGGAGATGAAAGAACGGTTTAAATATTTTTATTTATATACAATGGCGGATCGTACTTGCAGCTACATAGTACCGATGGCGTTAATGAAAAGAATCCTATGCTCAGCTGTAGGCGGATTAAGGGCTGGCATGATGACCTTTACATCACTACATAGTAAAAAACAAAGTCGCTTCCCGCTGTCTGTCTGTCCCTATTGTATGCTTATATCTTTAAAACTACGCAACGGATTTTGATGCGGTTCTTTTTAATAGGTCGAGTGATTTAGGAAGGTTTACATGTACATTGCACCCGTACAAAGCCGGGGTCCGGGTCACTAGTAGTATAAAAAAATGAAGTCGCTTCCGCTGTCTGTTCGCTTAGATATTTGAAACTACTCAACGGATTTTAATGCAGTTTTCAGCGATAGATAGAGTGATTTTAGAGAAAGGTTTATATGTATATTGAACGTGTGCAAAGCCGGGGTCCGAATCGCTAGTACCTGTATTATAAAGTGGAAAGATTCGATAGGTTTCGTGTTTATTTGTAATGGAAATACTCTAAAACTATTAAAACGATTTTTTAAATTATTTTGACCTGTAGCTACATTATCAGCATAACATAGGATCACATAGGTTATAATTTACGCGGTCGAAGTCGCGGAAAATCGGCTAGTATGTAATAAAGAGAAATAGAGGTACTTGTTGGACTGTGAATCGAAAAACTGCTTTAGTTGCCAACCAACATTGTCGCAAACAAACAGACAGAAAGACGTCGTAAAGACAGCCGTCGCTGCCATAAAAATATTCGCCGAAACGCGTAAAAATCTAAGTTGTTCTACTCGTTTTATTTCTTAGGGAATGGTCCGAGATCGTCCGAACAATAGTCATCTGATTTTTTAACAGAGTATTGAAAATATTAAATGATTTGGTCTATTGATACTATTTGATGACTTTCATCGAGAAACTTAGTTTAAATTTTAAACCTAATATGAAAATGAAGTGAATTTTTAGTAAAAATACTAAACAAAAAAAGTAAA
Organism: Elegia similella; assembly: GCA_947532085.1. Taxonomy (NCBI): domain Eukaryota; kingdom Metazoa; phylum Arthropoda; class Insecta; order Lepidoptera; family Pyralidae; genus Elegia; species Elegia similella. The sequence continues at coordinate 5,457,273 of OX383939.1, forward strand.
AATTATAAAATACTAAAGAGATACACCACCGGTAACTATAAAAAAATTAATTCCATATACATCTCCATATAAATCAGGTGTCGCTCGTTCCCATAATTTCGGTTTTCTGATGTTTTAGCGATTGTTACACATTTAAATAAAATCAATTTAATACGGTATTATCGCGTATATTACATTATTTTTACACCTAACGTTTCGAAAACTTTACAGTTTTCATGGTCGCAGGTAGAGTCTACCTGTAAAAATAATGTAATATACGCGATAATACCGTATTAAAGTGATTTTATTTAAATTCGCATCCTGCACCCACTGCCTACCAGCTGAAGCCATTAACCTGCGAATACTTACATACGCAATAATAATAAAAAATTGAATCTACATAGTTATAAAATACTGAAGAGATAGACCACCGGCCACTCTTAAAAAATCCATTCCATAACTCTGCATTATTTGCCTACCCGCACCCGCTGCGTGCAAGCTCAAGTCATTAACCCTCGAATGCATACGCAATAATAATAAAAAATGGACACTTACATATTTATAAAATACTAAATATTTAGACCACCGGCCACTATTAAAAAATCCATTCCATCCACACCACCATATGAATCAGGTGTCTCTCGTTCCCATAACTCTGCATTATTTGCCTACTCGCAGCCTACTGCCTGCTGTCTACCCGCAACGGCCATTAGCCCGCTCGTTTTTCAATTATGCCGAATGTACGCGGTTATAAATCACGTGGTTTTATTTGTAAATATGGACGTATAGGTAAATAATATGGGGACGCGCGTTATGGTCTAGACAAGTAGATGTGTTTTATGCGCTGCTGTATGGTTATAGCTTTTTGTAGAGATAGGTACGTCCGGGTTGTAACCTTTATTGATCAAGCTTTATCAATATTCTAAATACTAATTATGGAAGAAAATACATAATTAAGGATGATTGAAAAGTTTAAGTATACAAAAAGCTTTTCTTCCGCTCTATTACAATCAACCAGTACAATTCTTAATTCGGGCAACAAATGAGTTCAATGGCATATGTACGAATTTTCATCAACCGAAAATACTTGCAAATAAAGCCACTTTACGGTTAGTAAAGGAAGCAATTGAAAAGAAGCATCTTAATTTCAATCCGATACATTGAACCCGGTGTTTGAGTTGTGCAAAAAGTGTATACGCGTGCTAGAGAACAAACGCCAACAGAAACAAAAGCCAACAGAGTAAAAACTTAAACAATAAAAGAGTAAGAGAGAGGCGAGACCGACCGATATAGTTGCCTTTGATAGTTCCAACATCCATCGCAGCTCTTCAGTGTTTATCTGAAAATGATCCGAAAATAAATATAAATAAATAAATATATAGGTACGGACAAGTCACACAGATTGAGCTAGCCCCAAAGTAAGTTCGAGACTTGTGTTATGTACTAACTCAACGATACTATAGTTTATAACAAATACATATATAGATAAACATCCAAGACCCAAGCCAATCTGGAAAAGATCATTTTCCATCTTGACCTGGCCGAGGATCGAACCCGGGCACTCTCGTGACGCAGGCTGGCGTGTTGACCGCTGCGCCACGAAGCTAGCTAAATGTTGCCGATATATGAGACAAATCTCAAAAATAATCGCGGTAAGTCCCGTAGTGACAATAATAGATTACAATGATTTCTTTAATCAGTTCTAAATTATACTTATCATTAAAAATATTTAGCATATGGGATAATACGAACTAATGAGGTCCCCATTATAAAAAAGACAGTAAAACATCGGTGAGTTTTTATTTTGACTTAAAATCTACTCTACATTTGATAACCACTTGGTAGTGGATTATATTTTTATAGCTACAGCCACTTTAAAATTATGTCTCATAAACCGTCAAAGTGACGTTTCGATTTTGATACAGATAAAACACTCTACCTGACATTAACTAGAAATTAAGGTTTTAAATAGAGATGTTATGACCACTCTGTACCGATCTGTCAAGTTTGACATACGATATGTTATTACTGATTACATACGAGTAGATAAGTACAAGTAATCCGGTCCAGTTACCGCTATCTCAATTTGGTAAATATGAAATTAAGTAGCTGTCGGTAATTTTATTGATCGAGTATTCTTTGGTTTTAATAGACGAAGGTAAAGTACGCATGTACGCCAATGCAATGAGCCTCAGTAAGTTTTAAAAATGAAAAAGGCAGTCGGATATCCGATTAACATCTTTATACACTTTACTCATAATCTTTGATACAAAATAACCGACTTCAACTAAACCACTGAACCGATTTTGATGAAAATGTTAAGGGAACAATTTGAAAGCATATCCTTTTAAACAAAAACATATTTTTTTAAACTGTTCATTAAGAGCCCGCCATATGCCAGGCGGCGTGGCGGTACAAACGCGTTGGCTACTTTGTATATTTTCGTTTTTTAGGAATATTCAAGGGTTATTCCAAAAATAAAAACATATGATGGCTGCCTATCTGTAATGCAATAATAATCAAAAGTTTCAAGGTTAATTTTAATGTATTTGGTGAATAATGCTATATACCGAGTAAATTAGACGTGATTTGGAGGCAACTTTGCAATTTTTTTCTATCGAGAAAATTTAACGCAATCTTTTTTTTGAGTCATATAGTTACCAGAGTTAGTCCTGAACTTTGCTGCATTTTTATTTCAACTTGAGTATTTAATTATTATTGATATAACAGTCAATCATGCAAAACAGTGTGACCCTTAAAGACGAAAGAATGTTGTGCGCTGGGTGCTTTTTGCGTCTGCTTTTCTAAATCATCGTCATCATTCATCATACGATGTCCACTGCTGGGCAAAAGCCTCTCCCAAGGATTCTTCGTTCCACAGGAGGATATTACCATACACACCAAACTTAGCAGGCGAGTTGGCGATCGCATTTTTCTAGGCTTCTTGTGCTTCCGACGCTGCTGCTCATCAGAAGCATTTTAAAGCTGGGAAAGGATAGGAATTTGTTGAATCTGGGAAAGGAATGAAGGTTTTGGGAAACTACTCACTCGAATGAATGGGGAAAAGCAAGTCGCAGCTCGGGAGGCCGGGCCGCGTACCTGATGCCGTTCCTGCAACCACTGGACAGACTTGAGGATGACACCCCTGTTTTTTTTTTCTTAAAAAAGTCAATTCTAATATATAAAATTCTCGTGTCACAGTTTTCGTTGCCATACTTCTCCGAAACGGCTTGACCGATTTTGATGAAATTTTTTGTGCTTATCCGGTATGTGTCAGAGAATCGGCCAACATCTATTTTTCATCCCCCTAAATGTGAGGGGTAGTCCACCCCTAAATTTTTATTTTATTTTTTAGACATTATTTATATGGCAAAACAACGTTTGCCGGGTCAGCTAGTATATATCTAAAACTACCGTGTCAATTTATTTTACATATACTTCTAAAGCGTTGTCCCAACCTACGTGCTGTTCTTATTCTATTATTTTCTTAAGGAATTTGATTGATCCATTCATTTACCATACATGTATGGGCTAACCACACATAAAGCTAAGATAATTAAGTAAGTTGAGTTGAGCTGGAAGGGATGCTAGCTAGGCGGGAGGAACTCCGGAGAGAATATAACCAAACCCGTCGAGTGATTTCTTTACACTAAATTTATTGATTTCACCTAAACGCTAAGACCATTCGATTGACGTAATGACAAATACATGTTGCTTAATGGTAAGGCTGCTTATTCAGTAGTTTAAATGTAGGTTAAAATATTACTGTGTATGTAGGTATTGACTGTTAGCTAAACTGTATGATATATAGCTCATACAATACAATTTCAGTCACTCTATATTTCTTATGAAAAGCATCCACGACTTAACGGTGGAAAAATCATTAAGATCAGTTTATAGGAAAATCCCAATATACATAACTCCTTTCTTTGAAATCGGTTAAAACGTGTAAGAAATACGAAAAGCTCACACAAGTATCGTTCAGGAGCCGCGGAGGACCTTGAACTTGCATAAACAGAGCTTTAATGAACGCTGACATTGTAAAGTTCTCAGAGAGCGAAAGTTGCATACATTCCCACTTGTTCAGGGCTGAGGCAAAGCTCTCGTTTCTAGCGTTAAGTTCAGGATTCTACGTACTGAAAGCCCTATCTAATCTACATCTACACTAATATTAGAGAAGAAAGATTTGTTTGTTTGCATTGAATGAATCCGAAACTAATGGACCGACATGAAAAATTCTTCCACCATTAGCATCCTACATCCCTGATGAACATAGGCTATGATTAAATACCTATATATACCCGTGCGAAACCGGGGCAGGCAGCTAATCTTTGTATAATTATTTTCAATGTTTATTCATAAATTTTAATCCATCTTTATCCCTTACGGGGTAGACAGAGCCTCAGGCTACAGTCCTTAAAGCCACGTTTAGTGTGATGGTGGGCGGTAAAGGTATAAAAAAATAGTGATGGCTTGCGCATCGCCTATTGACACGATTCTTTAGATTTTCGCCCATTCCCGCGACCGGCTTTGAGATAAATAAATAAATATATACGGACAAATCACACAGATTGAGCTAGCCCCAAAGTAAGTTCGAGACTTGTGTTATGGGATACTAACTCAACGATACAATATTTTATAACAAATATATATATAGATACACATCCAAGACCCAGGCCAATCTGAAAAAGATCATTTTCCATCTTGACCTGGCCGGGGATCGAACCCGGTCAACATGCCAGCCTTCTATCGTTTGACTAGTCAAACGATATATGGAAGTAGATAGGAGATATGGAAGTAGTTTAAAGCCCCGGGTAGGACATAGGACACCTTTCATTCCTGAAAAATGTATTGTTCCCCAGGGATCTATATCAACGCGGAGGAAGCCGCGGGCAAAATCTACTTATATCAGTCTTTGTCACAGCCTGCAGTTTCTAAGATTTAAGCGTTTGTAATCAAATAGATCATCATCAAGTACTCAGCAAACACACTTTAATTTAAATTACGAGTGTGCTTAGTATTTAGTTAGAAAACAAGTACCCAATCAATTCGGCTTTAAAGAACTACCTAATTTATAGAGACATTGTACGTTAGTCACAAAAAGTGATCTCCAAAACTACATTTGCAATTATGAATAGTCCTGCAGACCGTCCCGCTATTCTGACCGAGTAACATAGTGTATTAGATTGTAATTAGTATCATAAGAAGGCCGGGTACACACTTAGAAAGAAAGATATTTTTTTTTTCTAAAATCTGTCATTTTTTTTTTTACTGTATACTAAGTGTCTTACTCACAAGTGTTAGAAATCAGACTTTGTTTTTTATATTATTACTAGCTTTCGCCCGCGGCTCCGCCCGCGTCAATGTCGATCCCTCGGGATTAGTACTTTTTCCCGGGATAAAAGGTAGCCTATGTCCTTCTCCGTACTCCAGAGAACTTGTATGCAAAATTTCATGATGATCGGTTCAGTAGTTACGGCGTGAAAGCGTAACAAACAAACAAACAAACAAACTCACTTTCGCATTTATAATATTAGTAAGGACAAGCTTTTATTTAGTTTAACCTGTCCCGATATTTGTCTGTAATCAAATCTTGCAAATTAAATTTGATCCACTGGTTACCGATTGAGCTGAAATTTTGCATGCATGTGTAAATCAGATGACAATACAATGTTTTGGAAACGTTGCGCTGGTCTGACGATGGAAGATGGGCATAGGAACTCTTAAACTAAACAAGATACACCAATCGATTTGGGATCGTTTGATTTGTCTTGGAAAACACTTTACAGTATAGATTCATATGAAAGGTTTTCATAAAAAACAAATTTTTCCAAAAAACTTGTTAAGGTTATCAAGTACTTAATACTTATTTTGTTAATAAATCGCGCTTTAAAAAAGACACATAATGTCTCATCTATCGTCTTGTTGCGACCACGATGGATGTAACTCCATTGAAACGTCAACGGAACCAAATAATAAAAAGGTTCGGGCTAAGTCCCGTTTATATACATAAACTAGCTGTTGCCCGCGACTTCGTCCGCGGAAATTTCTGTTATAAGGTATAGATGAATAATTTTCCCCCGTTTTCAAAACATTTTTTATTGATGCTTCGCTCCTATTGTTCGCATCGTGATGTTTTATAGCCTAAAGCCTTCCTCAGTAAATGGACTATCCAACACAAAAATAATTTTTCAATTTGAACCGGTAGTTTCTGAGATTAGCGCGTTCATACAAACACACAAACAAACTCTTCAGCTTTATAATATTAGTATAGATATGTACCTAATACGTACTTTCTGCACCTACCTTTAGAGCTTATAAAAAGTGCTGTTGGCTAGCTAACAGTCTCACTTCGGCAGCATATCAGGCTGATGAAAACACGATCCAAGAATGTTGTATGCTTCACTTAATTATTGGTTGCTAATAATTACTTTAGTAACTTCATTGTGTAAGTACCAGGTATCTTATTTATACACTTTCAAAGAGGAGCTTCTAGTGTATATTGTAAAAAGTAAGTGTATAGGTTTTTGTTTCTTTTCTTCTATTTGGCTCTTAAACTTCATTCAGAAGCTTATTTTAGGCAGTGTCTAGATATTTTTAGAGTTATTCTTGCTTGTTTATCAACGAAATTGATACGTTGTTTTTAAGTATACCTAGATTCACTAATTTTTTTTTTAAATTACATTACAACGGATTAAGACGCGATTTTTCCCAGAATTATTAAAGAAGCTGTATATGCTTTGGCAGAATAGGTCGCAATCATAGTTTTTAACTTATGTTGCCATACAACGCTTTTAACCGACTTAAAAAAAGGAGGTTATCAATTCGGTAGTATTTTTTTAAATGTTTGTTACCTCAGAACTCCGTTATTTAAGAACCGATTTTAAAGTCTTTTTTTGTTTTATAGGGTATGCTTTTAATTTGGTCCCATTAAAATTTCTTCTAAACTGTAAAGTATTTTGATTGAAGTCGGTTTTTTTTATAAAAGATTATTTTTTGCAACAAATGTGTCTACATTTTCTTTTTCGTTTGTTAACTCAGTAGTTTTTCTGCAAAACTTTTTCTTTGTCAAAACATTGGTCAAAGTTGGTAAACGCCAGATTTTTTTCGTACAGAGCTTTAGATCCCCGAAACATATTTTTTGCCGTGACATTATACAAGTCCGACATTCTAGCACTCGAAAGCTACAGGAAACGATGGCATGTCTCAAACTTCTGAAACGAAGCTTTCAGGGTTCACTCACCTCGCACCGACTTCCGTCTCCACTCAAACCATTCTGTACCCTATTATAACAACTTACAGCACATTTCCGCTCGTTACGAACCTCAAGCTTTTAATGACCGTGTTCACATGTTATGATCTTTATTTTTTCCTTGTTAAGGTTTATTTTTGCACGTAAAAGGTGTTGCATTTTTGTCTGCGAGTGTAGGAAACCCCTTAGTTTTTCTTTTCGTGGATCTCGTGTGAAAAGGCTGAGTTTAAAATTTGTTTTGAAGAAAGTGCAATGATAAATTGCTGTTTCGAATCGCGTTATTTATTTTTCTCTCGGTAAACGCTGGCAAGCAGATAGATTATGTGTCAAAAAGTACAGTCGAATACATGTATGATTTTACATCAATTTTTTTGTACATACGTGCGTTGCCGGCCTTGTTACTAGATTACTCTTATTAAATCTATACTAATATTATAAAGCTGAAGAGTTTGTTTGTTTGATTGTTTGATTGTTTGATTGTTTGTTTGTTTGTTTGAACGCGCTAATCTCAGGAACTACTAGTTCAAATTGAAAAATTATTTTTGTGTTGGTTAGTCCAGTTATTGAGGAAGGCTTTAGACTTTATAACATCACGCTGCGACCAAATAGGAGCGAAGCATCAATAAAAATGTTTTAAAAACGGGGCAAAATTGTTCATCTATACTGATTAATCATAATAACAGAAATTGCCGCGGACGAGGTCGCGGGCAACAGCTAGTTAAGAAATAAAATATGGTGAAAAAATTCCAAGCGGGCGGGATTTTTCTCACCATATTTTATTTCTCAATTTAATAGGAGTATATCAAAATACAATGCTATTTTGATATACTCCTATTAAATTGAGAATACAAAATATGTATAATCACTTAAAAATATTGTTAGAAGATTGTTAGAAACGCACTGCTTGATTACCGCGTTAAGGTTATAAATTAGTAACATCAATAAGTTACTCAAAACATAATGATCCTATTAACTGTAGGTGTACTTATACTTTTAAATGATTGGTAGTAAAATATTTTAAGGGCCCGGCAGGTCACATACACCATGAATAATTGAATATGTATTACGAAGGAGTTACATCAATATCTATACTAATATTATAAAGCTGAAGAGTTTGTTTGTTTGTTCAAACGCGCTAATCTCAGGAACTACTGGTTCAAATTGGAAAATTATTTTTGTGTTGGATAGTCCATTTATTGAGGAAGGCTTTAGGCTATAAAACAGCACGCTGCGACCAACAGGAGCGAAGCATCAATAAAAAAAATTTTTGAAAAGGGGGGAAAATTATTCATCTATACTAATAAAAAAACCAATTAATCATAATAACAGAAATTGCCGTGGACGAAGTCGCGGGCAACAGCTGGTTTAAATGTAAAATAAAGAACTAGTCAAAGATAATACAAAAAGTAGACATTGTAAATTTATGAATAAAAAAATATTCTAAAGATAAACCTGGTTTGGTTTGTCTTTAGAATATTTTTTTATTCATATGCGAGTAGTGTAGACATCTTATATAAAATCTCATTGCTCAGATTCCAAAATCAAGTAAAACTTAAACACCTTTAAAATACATTCATATGTGTTTTTTCGTGGATCCGACCAATTAATTAAGCAAAAGGCATACATGTGCATACGAATTAACCACACGCAAAACCGCGTTAGGTAGGTACTAAACAGTGGCAGGCCTAGGGTAGAGCGAGCGGATAGGGGACAGGACGTCAAAATATTCACTGATGGGTGCAGTATGCCTCTTCTTCTTTACAACTCTGTGTTGCCTGACCTAAAGATCGTCAGTGGACATAGCGCATTTCGATAAACACCCGTGTTCCCTACATTACAAACATGGTATCATCATCAGGTCTTTTTAGTCTCCACTGCAGGAGCATAACCCTCTCTGTACTACCGAAGCCATACTAAGCCAGAGCAAACAGAGGATTTGGCCTACACTTTCCTCGCTGGCCAGACGGGATGGAGAGGTCTCCTTTTGGAGAGGTCCCATTGATGTTTATGAGCTTTGTTTGGTTTGTATTTCCTAAGTCTAGGAGTCGCCTCTTACGACATCTACGGGAAGACGGCAACCACACGGCACAAAAACCTGGTGCGCCTAAACTAAATATCGATAGAGACGCCAAAACATCCACCAGTAAGGGAAAAGCGAGCATTGATTTGTACCGCTCTATCCTTAAACTAGAGGTAACTAGAGGTAGCTAGCGGTGCAGAAAATCCGCTAGTAAAGGCAAGACAGGATTTTTTTTAAAATCCCTCTTCCCCTCTACACAACCTTCATTAACCTGAACTCTAAATCGCTAGGGCGCCAAAAGACGATCTTGCTCAACCATAATCGAGTGCTCGTACCGCCACTGGCACCAAATACCTAACTCGCGTGCCCCACAGGTCGTTAAATTAAAAAGTAAAAGTAATAAATTACAAGAGATCAACGCCCTGCATTTTTTTTCTTCAACACGCTAAGGCTTCTGTATATTCAGACGCATGCTAAATTGTAAAACATGTGAAGCACGCTCGAATTCGCGGGTGGCCGAAAGTTTTAGATTGTAAAAGAAACAACTTTGTACTTTTGCATAATAAACTGAACGTATTTTTATACATTATGTAAAGAAAGCCGTGTGGTTTCCGGCAGAGTAGAATAGGACCACTCCAAATCTTTCCATGGAGGTCGTAAGAGGCGACTTAGGAAATACAAGCTAAACAAAGTTCATAAACATCAATGAGACCTCTCGCACCCGTCTGGCCAGCGAGGAGAATGTAGGCCAAATCCTCTGTCTGGTCTGGCCAAGTATGGCTCCGGTAGTACAGAGAGGGCCATGCTCCTGCAGTGGAGACTAAAAAGACCTGATGATGATGTAAAGACAACCCTGTCTGATCCTTGAAGCGGTGATTCAGCCCGTCGATGTGAACAACTTTTTTTCAGTTTCCAACTTCTATCCCATAGGAAAAGTTGTTCATATCGATAAGCTGATTCACCCCAAGGATCGTAACTAGCGTGTGCCCGCGATTGCGCCCGCGTGAATGTAGATCCCTGGGGAACAGTTTTTTTCCGGGATAAAATGCACCCTATATCCTCGGGCCTCAAATTATATCGATACCAAATTCCATCTAAATTGGTTCAGTGGTGGAAGCGTGAAGATGTATCAGACAGATAGACAGAGTAATTTTCATTAATTAGTATAGATTTCAAAATAAATAATAAATAAATAAATACGGACAAATTACACAGATTGAGCTAGCCCCAAAGTAAGTTCGAGACTTGTGTTATGGGATACTATCTCAACGATACTATATTTTATAACATATACATATAAATAAATATAATTTTCCAATGTTTTGATTTTGTTTCTTATTTGTTCTGTATCATTAAAACAGTGCAATAAAGATTATTTGTATTTGTAGTGAGTTAAATAGGCACTTACTACTTAACGATTTAACTAAGTCGTTTCGTTACTTAGTTAAACCGTAAGCTTTTCATAGCTTTGAGCTTATCTATGTAGTACGCATTAAAATACAAAACTGGCTATTGGTCTAACTATATGAAAAATTTCATTACTTTAAAACTATTCACATTTACAAAAAGATACCTTCAAATCAGCTACGCTACAAACAATTGGTTGTCTATAAAGTCGTGATAAAGGTGGAAGAGATATAGATGAGTCACACACAAGCCGATCGCTCCCGATAAATGCGTTACAAGCCGAACGCTTAGACCGGTCGTGCCTCTCTATCGCTTTCGCTTGCACGCGGAACGTGACACTTTTTCGTGCGTGCAGCCGGCGTTCATCATCTATACATATAATAAAAAAGTAAAATTATTTTGTCTGTACATTTCGAATTTTTGACTGAAATGGATAGAGGGCCACTTAAAAAGAATAATAGAAAGCAAAAAAATTTTTTTGGAATTCCTTGTCTGTCTGTCTGTCTGTCTGTCTGTCTGTCTGTCTGTATGTATGATCACGATTATCTCCGAAAATACTGAACCGATTTACTTCAAACTTTCACCAATTGCTTTGTTTTAACTCAGTTTAACATTTAAAGTTCGTTTCATCAAAATCGGTTCATTAAAAAAAAGTTATCGTCATTTGAATGAACTCAAGGCATGAGTTTGCCTGCAAACATATAGCAAAAATAAAATAAAATAATAAGTGACATAAGAAAACTAAAATCCAAAGTCAATTCATCATCATTATACGACAGCATTATACCTATCCATACTATCCATCGTAATCCATACTAAAAAAAAAGGAGAAGCTGACTGACTGACTGACATATCAACGCAGGGCCTAAACTATAAGGGTTAGGAACTTGAAATTTTGCACAAGGGTTCCTTTTATAACGTAGGGAAGCACTAAGAAAGGATTTTTGGAAATTCATCTACTTAGGGGGAAAAACGGGTTGCAAAGTTAGTATGAAACTTTGTTGTTTTTGAAGTTATTCGAATGAAATTCAGCATGAAGGTTCTTTACTGAAAGGTATGAAACACGAGTAAAATATTTTACTCAAAAATCATCCCTTAAGGGGGTAAAATAGGGGTGCAAAGTAAGCATGAAACTTTGCCATTTTTGAAGTTAGTCGAATGTAATTCAGCATGAAGGTTCTTTACTAAAAGGCATGAAACACGAGTAAAATATTATTCTCAAAAATCATCCCTTAAGGGGATATAACGGGGATGCAAAGTTAGTATTTAACTTTCCGTTTTTGAAGTTATTCAATTGAAATTCAATATTAAGGTGTTTCATTGAAAGGCATTTACTTAGAAATATGACAATAAGAAGTTCTCTATTACAATAAAAAAATATCTGTGTAGGTGAAATGGGCAAAATCCCCTCCTTAAGGGCTAAAGATCTATGCAGGTGAAATATATTAAATTCCCCCTTACGGGGAAAAAGCAAAGGGGCAGGGGTTTGTATGGAATTTTTTATCATTTCTACTGTTCCCAAGGGAACGGCATTAACGCGGGCAGAGCCGCGGGCAACAGCTAGTTTATTATAAGACGTTATCACGTCAAAAATCCTCACCTTGCATTCCACAAGAAACAAGTTACCAAAATCTATCCACTATAAAAATAAATGATGTTATAATCCTATTTATTTTCCGCCTGATTCACAATCAATTAGTTCGAGGCCTTGGTTGTCAGGACCAAGGTTCGATTCCAGTCTGAGTTTGTAAGAAACTATTCCTTATTAGCTTGTCGAGAATATCTGACATTTACATAAACACTAAATAATAATTCTTTACAAATATTACCGATATTTATATTTGATCTTTCAACGAATGAACTTGATTCGCTATATCTTTACATAGTAAGTTCATTATCTGGCATTATCTAGTCTTCATCATCATCATCATCATCAGGTCTTTTTAGTCTCCACTGCAGGAGCATGACCCTCTTCGTACTACCGAAGCCATAATTGGCCAGAGTAACAGAAGACCTAACCTATTAAAATAAATAGACAAATCACACAGACTGAGTTAGCCCCAAAGTAAGTTCGAAAATTTACTCACTCAACGATACTATATTTTACAACAAATATATATTTATTTATTTTTTTTACATGGAGAAATGGCCGACCCACACCACTCATCTGCGGGGATGGAAAGCGGTAGTGTGGGACTCGAACCCACTAAAACTCCATGATGTCTCAATTCGTGTTTGCCCGGTTCGCGTGGTCGCTAGGTAATACCCAACATTCATCCGACCTCCGAGCAGACGGTGGCCATATTAAGCCACTCTTCTATTATTCTCTCATTAGAAACATCTACCTCAACATGCTTCAACGCTATGAGCCAGAACGGGCAATGGACATTGATCCCCATGTCCATTACCCTTAGGCTCGTTATGGGGGAAGATTGTGGGCATAATCCCGCCTCCTTCGCCCAGTCCGCCGGCGGCGGATCGGCTCTGTAGAGGTTCTTTCCCTTTCCCTTTCCGCTTCTTCTTTTTGACTCATGACTGCGGCACAGAAGGTACGAACAGCATTCCAAGCCACACAATTATTGACCATCGCTTTCACTAAGCTTGGAAGAGTTAGGTCTCGTCCAACAACATTACATTATGCCTGACGTTCATCTCTCCATCCTGAACATTGCTCCAAGGTATGCTGAGCTGTGTCCTCAAAACAAACGTCACAGTGATGACACACTTCTGTAGGCTCCCTTCCGGCTATGTGACACAAATACATGCCAAAACAACCATGCCCTGTCAGTACCTGTGTCAGCCGGAAAGTCAAAATCCCATGGCCTCTATTTACCCACTCTGGTAGAACTTATCTATATAAACATCCAAGACCTAGGCCAATCTGAAAAAGATAATTTTTCCATCTTGACCTGGCCGGGGATCGAACTCGGGATCTCCGGTGTGGCAGGCTAGCATGATGACCACAAGGCAACAGAACTCGCAAATCATTTCAATGTAGCTCCACACCTTGTTCCACTGTATTTCCATAAATCCAAAATGCATTTTCCTCCTCTAGATAACAAGTCAAACAACGAGTTGCATGGTACGCACGTCAGTGCCCGTGCATAATCTGCAGACCACTTGTCGCTGAAACGCAGTTTTTTTTTTTCATCTTTATGACGTTGGACGGTAAAAATATAGGAGAAATAATAAACTACGTCATGGGATAAATATATGACGTACTTCGCTATATATTCTATGTTAAAGTTATAAATTATTATGAACGGAATCTACCGCACACAAACAAGAACTTAACAAGCCTACATCGCATTCACGTCAACGCCAATGCTTATTTCAGTAAATGAATTTTTGTGAGAAGCTTTTATTATAATAATAATCACCACCTGCCTTTTTTCCGTGTGTATCAACATTGGTCAGGCAGGTGCCATAGTTATTCCTATAGCCCAGATACTAACCATTAGCCATTCATCCCAGTAGCCCTAAGAGTAGCGTTCCTTTATATCAATAAATTTGCACCTTCTGGGGATTGTCTGTGAGCACATTTCTATAGTGTGTTTACTGACAGGACCTGGATAGTGCCCCACCCCATTTTATAGCAAACGTCTCACAATGCCTCTACATGTTGGACATGTGTCCCCATGCAAGCCTCAAAAGAACGGGCATATTTACTAAATGCATTAACGGGAATAAGCGGGAACATACCGTTTTTCTCCAGACGTGGCTTCTAATTCTCATAGACCTAGGCTCTGTCTACCCCGCAAGGGAAAAGACGTGATAATTTGTATGTATGTATGGACATGTAAAATAAGAAGTGAAACCATATTTTTTCTTCCGCTTCCACTAGACAAGGAGTCCTCCTTACTTCTAGACTACCTCTTAGACATAATCAAGTGCTAAAAAAGCCACTGCAGCGTGTGCACGTGAGCGCCCGTGCATAATTTCTAAAAATAGACCTGTTGTCACCAGAACGTGGTTTTTTAAGTCTCAATGACGTTGGACGATAAAAATATGGGAGAAATTATAAGCTACGTACGTCATAAGATAAAACGTGACTTATTTCGTTATTTCTATAGGGAGAGTTGTGCAAACGCAAATAAACTTCTTGCTTCGGGAGGGTTTCGGACAAAGATTTGGGAGAAATAATAGGCATCATAATTATAAACATACTAGCTTTTGCCCGCAGCTCCGCCCGCGTCAATGTCGATCCCTCGGGAATAGTACTTTTTCCCGGGATAAAAGGTAGCCTATGTCCTTCTCCGTACTCCAGAGAACTTGTATGCAAAATTTCATGATGATCGGTTCAGTAGTTACGACGTGAAAGCGTAACAAACAAACAAACAAATAAACAAACAAACAAACTCACTTTCGCATTTATAATATTAGTAAGGATAAGGATCATGTGAATACGTCAACAAAAATAAGTATAATAAGCGTTTGTTAATTTTTAGAAATAAGATCAAAATCAAAATCAAAACGTTTATTCAGAAAATAGGCCTTTGCAGGCACTTTTTCACGTCAAATCACATTTTAAAGGATCTAATTTATATTATCATATTTATATTATTACTTAATGTGCAAAAGCTACAGACTACTAGCGTTTCGGAACCGACCACTGCAGAGAAGAAACGCCAAAAGAAACTCTTTTCAACACTCTTTTCAACTCTGTTCATAAGGATAAATGTATATTTTTAAGATTATATGTATAGATAATTTCATTTCAAGCCATTAACAGTCCCACTGCTAGGCAAAGGCCTCCCCCCATTTCTTCCATTCTGTTCGATTTCCGGCTAGATTATTCCAGTTCTTCTGGAATTTGTCGA
Organism: Elegia similella; assembly: GCA_947532085.1. Taxonomy (NCBI): domain Eukaryota; kingdom Metazoa; phylum Arthropoda; class Insecta; order Lepidoptera; family Pyralidae; genus Elegia; species Elegia similella. Next base: position 5,472,751 of record OX383939.1, read on the forward strand.
GATCTCGGCTTACCAGGTCTTCTTTTCGATGTTGGGACCCAGCAAGTGGTGTTCTTTGCCCAGGAGTAGTTTGGCCGACGTTGTACGTGTCCAGGCCAGTCCCACTTCAGCTGGGCGGCCTTCAGAGGTACATCCGCGATTCCCATTGGAAAGCACAGTTCGGTGTTAAGGATTTTGTCTATTAACATGACAGCCAGTATGCTGCGCTCCATCGCATGCTGGCAAACCTTGAGCTTGGACTTTTGGATCTTAGTTAGAGAGCCATAAGTCAATATAGGGAGGACGCAGGTGTCCATTAATTTCCTTTGAAGATAAAGTAGAAGTTGCTTCTTATATGTACAGATATATTCATTACAAATAAAGATTATGCATGTTATTACTTACTTACTATCCTGGCTCAGCGACCCAAAGTGAGTCTTGGCCTCCAGCACAAGAGAACGAGAGGCCAAGACTCACTTTATATATATGATTATGTGACATATTTCGGTTCTCAGCCATTCTTTTCACCTCTCCATATGACACAACTCCAGCCTTTTCCTTTATCTCATCCAAATATGAGAGACATGGAGAGTACTCCACCGACAAGAACACAGTTCTTAAATTATAGATAGATAGACATATTTTGCCGGATGTCTACGGGGAAACTTTGTGATTATCAAAACGACTACCAAACATAATCTAGTAGTTACTGCATCGTATGCACGTCAGCGCTGGTGCATAATCTATAAAAATAGACCACTTGTCTCTGGAGCGACGGTTTTTTACATTTTTTACGTCTCAATGACGTTGGACGATTAAATAATGGAAGCGTCGATTGTTATAAGAAATAAGCGACCCACGTCATTATCCTAGTATCCTGTTTACTTATTTGATACTTATATAGACCAAGATGCAATTAGACATATTTTAACAAAGATTCTGTTTCACATTATAACACAAATATTTTAATTACAAAACTATATAAATTTTTTTTATTAGCCGATTGTGTCCCATCACTGGGCAAAGGCCTCCCCTCCTTTCTTCCATTTATCTCTGTCCTTGGTGTATATAAATTAAGAATATAAAATTAAATTATAAATATAAAAGGGATTCCAACCCGTCGCCGCGAGGAAGGTTGCCAAATACGCTGGCGACATTACCCCTCTGCACAGAGATGGCATTTCTCTGCGCAAAGTAACTAGCAGCCCTTGGGTCCCCAGTGAGGTCGCGGAGGCGCGCTGAAATCTCAAAGATTCTGTTTGCATGTAATATAATCTTGCAAATAACAGCATACACATTTAAATTCCATGTCATTGTAAGAGATATTATAACGAGCTTCAGACCTACTACAGAGACGCCTCAGGTTCCCGCCTGCGTTCTTTTGCGCTTCAGCACTTCGCACCTTCGTCTTTCGCACTTGAATAACTCACTCCTTGAAGTCAAGGAGCTTTTCATTCTGAGATCAGCAGGCCTTCTCGCTAACTTCTGACAACTGCGTTGTACGCTATTTCGATCGTCACTTTAAAATACATTGCGGCTTTTGTTATAATCATAACAAAAGCCTTTTTTAAATATCTAAAAAGTTTATATATCTTACATAACAATAGCCAATCGGCTATTGTTATGTAAGATATATAAACCGTAAAGAATATTGAAGTGACCATCAAAACGTTGTACACTGTTGTTATTTAAAATTAATAAACTTAGCTAGTAGGCCTGCTGATCAAAAACTCGTATAATTTAAGTGCGAAAGATGAAAGTGCGAAGTGCTGAGGCGCGAAAGAATGCAGGAGCGAATGGCTGAGGCGCCTCTGTCTCAACATTTTTCAGTTCCGATTTGCTCAATCTATATCAAAAGTAAAACTTAAAAAATTATTTGGAACTAGATTTCGCCCGCAGCTCCGCCCGCGTCAATGTCGATCCCTCGGGAATAGTATTTTTTTCCCGGGATATAAATTAGCCTATGTCCTTCTCCGTACTCCAGAGAATTTGTATGCAAAATTTCATGATGATCGATTCAGTAGTTACGGCGTGAAAGCGTAACAAAAAAACAAACTCACTTTCGCATTAATAATATTAGTAAGGATTATACTGATCCACTATAAAGTAGAATTCAAGAAGACAATAAAGTTTATGAGTTAGTGATGATGAAAAAATATCTGCTCCATGATATAAGAACTAATTCGAACATAACCATAGAGAGTAGACAAGAGGACATAAATGTTGCAGTGAAGAGAGACATGTCTATTTTGAGAGTTCGACGAGCTTCCTAAGATGCTGCCACACACCGTCCTCACATATACTCGTAACATTAGGGCCGAGCCAAACGAGCACCATTTTTTATATTAATCAGTGTTTACCGCAACTTCATCCTTCCTTAAATTTTCATTCATTTTTGTTGTTGCTCCTTCAGAGTAACAAATATACTGACATCTATCTAACTATATATCTACACAGCCTCACAAGCTTTCTTTATAATATCAGTTCGATGTGCATTGTGCAAACTGCCTCTGTGGTCCAGTGGTTAAGGCGTTTGCCTGTAGACCCGGGGGTCGTGGGTTCGATTCCCACGGGAAGCATACTTTGTTTAATTGTTTTTAGTTTGGTTAGGACATTGCATCATCTGATCACCTGATAATAAAGATGATTCCGTGCTTCGGAAGGCGTGTTAAGCCTTTGGTCCCGGCTGCCACCTGGTAGTCGTTAAAGGAACCACGTTAGAGGCCGAGAGGCGGTTCCGAAGAACTCTGGCACCAGGGTGCATGGTCGATTGACCGTGACACCTACACGAAATGATGATGATGTGCATTGTTTCGACATAAATACTATCACGTCTTTTTCCCTTGCGGTAATGACAGAGCCCTGGTCTTTAAGACCTAAAAGCGTGCATATTGGTGGGCATTAGGTGGAAAATACGAAATCAAAATAGTGATGGGTTGCTAGCCGCATCGCTTACCAACATTATTTGTCCAAATATCGCGCATTGTTTAGATGTTTGTTACAAAATCACACCCCATTTGCTAAATGGGTTTGGACGAAGATTTAGACCATGTCTTGACTTATCACTTGAATATCTGTGGTTTGGTGAAAAGGAGGGATGAATTTGCTGTCTATATTCTAAGTTGTGAAGCGCATTAGTGTAACTGTAATATTGTAGGGTGAGTGGGGGAAGATGAAAAACGGGGTAACACCAAAAATCATCTGTAACGCCTAAATAAAGGTAATAGTTTAAGTGCTGGCAACATTGTTTAGACCGCAATTTCCTTACGTCTCGCCCCTCATTCGGCAGTTATAGCTCAGATTGCGTAGTTGTGAATAATCGACGAATTTGTGCCGAACGGTTATTTTCGTAAAAAGTTGGCGATTTTTAATCTTACCCCACCTCCTATAACTTGGATTGTAAGGTACGTACAAGAGCCTAAACAGAATACTTAAGTTTTATTTTTAATTTAAAATTGTACCGATTAGTCTATATATTGCTATTATTCATATTTTAGCTTATTTTTCGACTTTTCGTCTTTCCCCAGCAAAATTTGGCGGGGAAAGATGAAAATATAAATTTTTCGGACTTGCCCCATTTTTAAAAGTCATAGAAAAATACATATGTTGTCAAACTGTAAGTTTCGAAGAAAAAATAAACGATCAAGCAAGTTGTCTCTGTTTGTCTGTTTAGAAATAAGTTTTATGTGACTGCCCGAATGACTGTGTATGTATAAAGAATTGGCTAGCTCCGTGGCGCAGCGGTCAACACGCCAGCCTGCGACACGGGGTGCCCGGGTTCGATCACCGGCCAGGTCAAGATGGAAAATGATCTTTTTCAGATTGGCCTGGGTCTTGGATGTTTATCTATATTATATATGTCATTATGAACAATTTTATGTTATATTTAGCTTTTAAACTGCACTACTTTCAAAGCTTTTAGTCATATTTGCACATGGCTTAGTAATCATAAGATAAATAATTTGATTTCTAAAGTTGTAGACTGATTTTTGAATAGTTATATTGTGGTATTTTTTTTCATACGTTTTGTAGGAAATAAGATCGTGTATTAAGGTTTTGGAATAAAACCCATCTTATAATATTATTAACTTTGTTCTTAAATAATAGTACAAAATGTCCCTAAAACAAAATCTTTAATTTGTATAATTTTATTTAATGATGAATGTTTCTTGTTGACACATAATTTTCTTTATTATAGGTTGTTACTTTATTTTTAAAACATTCATGTACGTACATGCCTGAGTTGTTACTTTTCTATAATAATAAAAAAGATTTCGTTTAGAAGTTTCTTTTACTAAAATCAATATGCAAAGTTTGAGAACCTCTGGCCGTATTACCACAATGGGGGGTAAGAGTGAAATATATAGTATAAAAAATAATTCGTATCTCAGTTAATTTGAGGAAATTTTACACAAGGCAACCAATTTTGGTACGAACATTTTTTAAGCTATGGCTTATCGATTACCAACGTCATCTAGCATTAATAGAAAAGATTTTAGAAACTATTACAATCTTACCCCGCCACCTTTTCTTCTTCCCCCTGCTTTCTTTTTTAATAATCGTGTTTTCTATGATTTTTTTTAAACATGTTAGTGCAGCATGCAGAAGTTTTTATAGATTGGATATTAAAGGAAATTTAATGCACTTTCAAATCCTAAATTTTGTTTAAACTTAAGTTGTGATGACATTTTTTTACAAAGGTTCGAATACAATCCTACATATCTCTCCAAAAAACCATTCGATCTTGCCCCCATTGACCCTACAACTTAAATTTCAAATAAATAAATAGGATACTTTTTATCTGAAACTAGATTCAGAAGGGACTATGACGCAGAAAAAACTTAAACCTTATCAGTCTTATTATAAAAAACCGGCCAAGTGCGAGTCTGACTCGCGCACGAAGGGTTCCGAACTGTTATCTACAAAAACGGCAAAAAAAAAACATGTCTTTAGTAAGGGAGCCCCCTTTAATATTCATTTTATGTTTAATTAATTATATATTTTTAAAGTATACGTAAAATTAAATATTCTGTGAATATTTCAAGCGTCTACCTGTTGCCGTTATCAATATCGAGCAAAAACAATAAATAAAATCACGTTTATTGTATGGGAGCCCCCTTAGATATTTATTTTATTCTATGTTTTAGTATTTGTTGTTATAGCGGCAACAGAAATACATCATCTGTGAAAATTTCAACTGTCTATCACGGTTCATAAGATACAGCCTGGTGACAGACAGACGGACAGACAGACAAACAGACAGACGGACAGCGGAGCGAAATTAATAGGGTCCCGTTTTTACCCTCTGGGTACGGAACCCTAAAAAACGGCAAACCCCAGGTTTAAACCTGGTCTACCTTAGTCCAGGCTAGTGATGGATCAATCTAGGTTAAGCAAGTTAAACTTTGTTTCATTAAAAAAGTGACCTATTTGTTGGTAACAAAATAAATTAGTACTAGAGTTAAACTAAGGAATTGTAGGTTTATCTCTAGCCCTAGGATCATCTATGGCTTAAACGATAAACCTCGTTTTATAATACGATTTTCCTTAGTACTTGACTTGGACCCGGCTTAAACCTGGTACTAACTTTAGTCCTCGTTTATAATAACACTGTAAAAATACAGAGTCAAGTTTATATAATCATGCAGTTGCATGTCTTAAAAATCAATTATAAACGCGATCTTTAAATACAGCTGGCGCATCAACTCTTTTTATTGTATTTTAAATAATTGCTTCGTAATCCTAATCCATAATAAATTTTAACTTTGCAATCCTTCCTAGAAGCTTGTATGGCCGTGACTTGTATGACTCACTAGATGTAGATGAAGATAGTAACGGACGAATCTGACTTCCGTGCTTAAGAATTCCTATTCTATTTTTTTATCATGAGATGTTCAATGAAATCGAATGGAGTATTGTTGTATTTGACTGTTAAGTATAAGTAAGAACACACTTTAAACAGGCTGAAAGGGTACTGCTTTATATACTAGCGTTCTAGTGCTGCGAGGAGCCCGATGGCCCAGGGGGCGTGAACATTACTAACGCTCACGTATGTTAAGCAACTCCAGGCGCGGTGCCCACTTGGATGGGTGACCGCAAGCGGCATAAAAAATATCTCGAGCTCCTCTGTGCCTCGGAAGGTACGTTAAGCCGGTAGTCCCGGCTGCCATCTGGTAGTCGTTAAAGGAACCACGTCAGAGGCCGAGAGGCGATTCCGAAGAACTCTGACACCAGGGTGTGCATGGTCGATTGACCGTGACACCTACACGAAATAATGATGAGTACAGTACCAATAAACTTGTGGACAACTCACACTTGTTCCTTAGGTAGACTAGAGTGGAAAACGCCCGGGAGTCAGCGGCTTACACTCCTCTGGGGGAAGAGGGAGGGGGTGAAGTTGTCTTACTCCGCGCGCACTGTAACTTGTCATAACTACTAATTTATAGCTACTATGAAAACTTAAAAACAAAAAACATTTATTTCACCAAGAGACCTACATTATTATTATTATTACAACTAGGTTCGCCTAGTTGTAATAACTCGGACTCGCGCACGAAGGGTTCCGTACCGTTATCTATAAAAAAGGCAAAAAAATATGCCTGTTGTATGGGAGCCCCCCTGGAATATTAATTTAATTTTTATTTATCTATTCATTTTTAAAGTGAATATTATTAATACAAAATATTCTGTGAATATTTCAAGCGTCTACCTGTTGCCGTTATCAATATCGAGCAAAAACAAGCAAAAAAAATCCCGTTTTTGTATGGGAGCCCCCTTAAATATTTATTTTATTCTATTTTTTAGTATTTATTTCAACAGTACAGTACTTTTTTCCGGGAAAAATATTCCATATATCCTTCTCCGTACCCCAGATAACGTATATGCAAAATTTATTGATGATCTGTTCAGTAGTTATAACGTGAAAGCGTAACAAACAAACTCACTTTCGCATTTATAATATTAGTTAGGTAAGTTAAGTATTAGGTATAATATTAGTTAGGATACTGGTAGGTATTATTGAATAACAAAGAGTGCTAAATCATCTCAGCCGTTGGTCGACTAAGGACTAATAAAGTTCAGGAGAACCGGTTTCGTGTCTACCTGATGATCCTTGGCCGTGTGGGTTCGAAGCTGTGTTCTCCGAATACCATCATTGAAGCACAATGTCGAATAGAATTTGAACTTTAATAATTTATTTCATAATATAAATGATTATTTGTACATACACACATACATAGTATCACGTCTTTTTCCCTAGACAGGGCCTAGGTCTATAAGACCTGAAGGCCACGTTTAGCATGTTGGTAGGCATTAGGTGGAAAACGGAATCAAAATAGTGATGGGTTAACAAACCTTTTAACATGATTCCTCAGATTTTACCCATTCCCTCGATCGATTATTTATTTAATTTGTTTATGAAATCTAAGGAATGATATCAATAGGCGTTGCGGCTAGCAAGCCGTCACTATTTCAATTTCGTTTTCTTACTATTAATACAGGGTGATTTTGAAATAACTGGCAATGTTTTGGTGTTGGATTAGCAAAAAAGGATAAGTTTTCTGATGGTTTTCGTAACAGACGAAAACTAGTCGGCAAATCTGACAAATAAAACGTAAGTAAAACCGTGATTCTATAATAAAGTTATCTCGCGTAAGTTAATTCATTATTATTATTGTATCAGTATCACTTTATTTCTCATATGAATGATTTATTGATTAATGAATTTAATAATGAATTGATGATTGAATAATTTAATGATAGATACTTTACATTAACTCTTAGAAGTATATATGAATGGAAAATCCAATTATAAATAAACGCCCCTTAATTTCCCATAAATAAACATAGACATTTTATCTGTGAATCGACGCGCAGATTAAAAAAGATTTTAAACAAATTTAAATGGATGACAGCAACGGGAGTCCGCACTGGCACCAAATAAAAAAAGGGGTAGAAGAATAACTTATACATATACTTTAAACGACATGTTAGTGATATACCGGAGAGAAATTTGCGAAACTTGAGAGTAAGAAGAAGAAATTCTCGGGAAAAATTCCGTGCTCACCGTTCTCGAAAATTTCAAGCACGGCATAACACTACGTGTAACTAACCTACTGTAAAGCGAAGCGCAAAGTCAAACTACTGCGACTTTTCCTTTAGTTTTGTTAGGACTACAAAGTTTCCTGGAATTCTACTTTCACTTCAATTATTCGTCTTTGTACTTCAAACTTTACAACCTTACTAGGCTCTACAAACAGTAGTCCGTAGTACTTACTGAACGTTGTTTAGTAACAGTTTGCGATAGTTCCGTGGACAAACTAGTCTAACTATAAACCGAACTCACCGAATGTCCTAATATACCTACCACACTAGCGCCCCGCCCCAGCTTAGCACTGCAATGTAGAAACTAATATATGGCAGTAAATTATACATATAAACCTTCCTCTTAAAGCACTCCATCTCAAAGATTCAAAGATTCAATGATTTATTCAGAAAATAGGCCTTTTCAGGCACTTTTTCACGTCAATTCACATTTATAATTAAATAATACTTATTATATTATATTCAAATTATTAATTATTGTTTAAAAGCTACAAACTACTAGCGTTTTGGAACCGACCACTGCAGAGAAGAAGACGCCGAAAGAAACTCTTCAACAGTATTGGTCGCCTACTTGCCTGAAGGGCTTTGTATGATATTTAATATTATTCTATTCTTTTTTTTTTGATGTCATGTTATATACAATTTTAATTAACATATTTTTGTGGAACACGTTATGTTAGCGATACCGACATCTTTTTGAAGACTGCGTTATTCCGTTAAGTAGTTCAAAAGATCTAAGCGAAGAGACATGACTTCTATGTAATGAAATAATACTACGTAATGATATTAAAAAAAAAAAACAATAGTTTGCACTCCGGAAGTGCAGAAGTGAAAACTCCGTGCGGTAGAAAGAGAGGGGGATATTACGTCCTCTTCTATGCCGCGCCGGCGTCGGCGGTCTCAAGTCACGTGTCTTACGAATTTTCAATCAGGTCACGTGTCATGACGTGGGTTTACCATTTTTACACATCCAAAAAAGTGCACAACGCCGCCAAAAAAGTTTACACATCAAAAATGAGGCTATCATCATGCTCTCCATGCTGAAATTTCAGGAGATTTCACACATGGGTATGTGTGTGTTGGTGTCGCATCTGTTACTTTATAATTTGTGCCGCTGGAGTGTCCTAGAGGACATTAGCATTTGTCGAGGGGCGTCGTGGACGGAAATAGCGCGGGTGGCACGTCACCAATGCGCTTCGTTTGCTTTATGGCCAGTTATTGCAGTCCTTTAATTACTGGCCGCGCCATTTCGAAGATTTGTTGTACGTCAATTTTGGCGCGAAACGTGCACTTGACAGATCGCGGAATGAACAGCCAATGGTTTGTTTATGAATATGAATATTATTTGTGGATCAACATCGTGATGATAATCATCAGGTACTATTCTGGCTCTGAAGTTTCTTATGGGTAAAACAAGAATACGATATCTTTGTAGGCCCTAAAACTGGCTAGCACCATGGCGCAGTGGTTAACACGCCAGCCTGCGACACGAGGGTGCCCGGGTTCGATCCCCAGTCAGGTCAAGATGGAAAATGATCTTTTTCAGATTGGCCTGGGTCTTGGATGTGTATCTAATCTATATATGTATTTGTTATAAAATATAGTATCGTTGAGTTAGTATCCCATAACACAAGTCTCGAACTTACTTTGGGGCTAGCTCAATCTGTGTGATTTGTCCGTATATATTTAAATGCTGCAATTTTTGTTATTTTAAAAAACTTTAGGTTAGATATTCATACCAACCTATTAGAGGTTTAAATTTAGCAAATTACAAAATATAGTAGAGTGAGTGAAACTACATCCCGTGCAACTAAAGCATTCCCAAGGAGGGTTGACGTTAGGCAGGTGGCCAGTTGTAAGATTAAGCCGAAACTATTCAAAACATAGAAAGTATAAAAACTTCCATGCTGTCCCGACCCCACATAAAGTGGGATGAGGAGTGGGAGAAGAAGTAAGAGAAACTGTGGTTAACTTATTAACGACTAGCTGTTTTCCCGCGACTTCGTCCGCTTAAAACATAGCCTATGTTCAGCGCAGATAGTGTAGCTTCCCAACTGTGAAAGATTTTTTCAAATCCGTCTAGTAGTTTCGGCGCCTATTCGCATCAAACAAACAAATCTTTCCTCTTTATAATATTAAAAGTAAAAAAAAATTAAAAGTTTAATAAGTATAAAAGTATAGATTAGTATAGATATAGAAGTATAGATTTACTGTTGCAAATCGATTTGGTGGATGGATCACACTCTCTTTGTACCTGCCTCTAAGTATAGTTTTGTTATGTCATTGTCTAAGGACAAAAAGAGAAAATTAAATGATACTTTAGTAAGCCATTTCTATAGATAAGTGTCGCCACACACAGAAAATGTTGTTCAAATGATCAACTAGGCTGAAATACACTTTATTAAGGGCATAACAAAGCGCGTGGTGCCGTCTGTATTAAACTTTTATAGCGTCAGTGCCATTCTTCAGTCGCAAGTGTGCGCGGCCATTAATTACGAGCAAACCGTTTAAAAGATTTATTGTGTTTATTCTGAAAAAAAAATATGCGTGAATTTCTGCCGTCCGTTTTGTTACGTTACTTTGTTTTCGGGATATATTGTCGTGTCTTTGATTGGATCTTCGCGTTTAGTTTTGTCTTCGATTTTCAAAAAGATTTAAAATTATATCTTATTTCTTAATTTAAAAGTTTAAAAAGTTGAAATTTCGTGATGCGTCTGCTTATTTTAGCAGATGCCACTTGTTTTTGGTAAATAATTAGATAAAGCTAATTTAAGTTTTATAATAACTTAGACAAAGCCTTCCGTTTCTTCTTCCTCTTTTACCTTATCTCACATATTCATGTGGGATCGACACAGTATATTTCTTTATTTAAAATGAATCTTAAACTCAATAATTTAAATTATTAAAAATAAGTTATCAATGAATAATTCATTAGTGTACATAGCCTTTCAAATAAAAAATATAAATTTATTTAAATGAGACACAAAAAGCAATGGGTACGCAAAAAGCCTTTGCCCAGAAGTGGGACAAAATTGGTTAGAAAAAAATAAGTAATAAATTATAAGAAATATAAAATACAGTTATGGATAAATAATGCAAAATATCCCTGTCAATTCCCTCTTCAGAACAGTTTGTTTACACCCTCATGGTATAAAGGAGTACTTGTTCGATAAGCTAATGAACGCAGCTCCAGTGACCTTTCACTCTTCATTGTTTCATCTCAGATGACTGCCGACCGTCTGACGATGGCGGCATCAAAATAACGTCTTCATTGGCTAGGTAAATTCTGAAACTACAGCTTTATTATTATCTCGCTACTATGGATTTGCCTCAGAGTGGCCTGTGCGGATGAACACATACTAGGTTTTATGGGATATGTCAAGCTGAAGCATAAATTATGACTACAAGCATAGACAACTGAAGATTTAATAATATTAAAAGTTACGCGAGACATAATTACTATTATAACAAATGGTTTCATTCACGTATCGTTAGTCGGTACTACCGACAAGTTTTAGCCAATTCAGATGGCCATCTGAATTGACTGTAAATGTATTATTAGGTAAAAAATAACAAATCATTTATTCGATAATCAATAAACAATACACAGACACACAAATTAATCAAAAATACTAACCGAATCGTACCTGGTTTAAAGGTACCCATAATGCTAGTAGCTGGGTTTTTCCTTTGAATAGCAGTGGAAATTCTTAGAACCAACACGGAGCTAGAAAATGAATTTTATATTAGAAAAAGGTGTTTACAAAGAATTTGTTTTTCTATCAACCCAAGCTATATCAGCAAATTTAAACATTAAATAGATTTTAAGTATTTTAGTAAGTCCTCATCATCATTTCGAGTAGGTGTCACGGTCAATCGACCATGCACACCCTGGTGTCAAAGTTCTTCGGAACCGCCTCTCGGCCTCTGACGTGGTTCCTTTAACGACTACCAGATGGCAGCCGGGACCACCGGCTTAACGTGCCTTCCGAAGCACGGAATCATCTTTATTATCAGACAATCAGGTGATTCAAGCCTGCAATGTCCTAACCAAACTGGAAACAACTAAAAAAAGTATGCTTCCGGTGGGAATCGAACCCACGACCCCCGGGTCAACAGGCAAACGCCTTAACCACTGGACCACGGAGGCTGTTAAGTCCTTGTAAGTTATATGTGAAATCAGATCAAATAAAAAATGTAAACATCGCGCCGAGTTCACTGAACAGCTTGACCACACGTGATCCTTTGTCAAAAAATGAATCACAAGTTGGAAATGAATGAAGACGTTGCAGCACAAAAAGCATGTCACGTGAATTTCTCGGCGACTACAGCATAAATTATATAGGGTACAGAAATGACGCGTTAAGAATAAGGAGCTTGTATTCACATCTGACATGCAGCATTTGTTGATCCGTGCGAGAAAATGCTGTCTTAAAAGCGACACCCGGCTTAGACATGCCACTTGCTCAGGATCTAACCAGTAGCACTCTCAGATAAGAGAGGTAAAGAGAGCCAGATCTTGCTTCATCATCATCATCTCAGCATATTTTCCGCCCTCCGCTGAGCGCCTCTCTTTGTTTCCAGGAGCGACTCGTTGTTGCTTAATACTAGTAAAAATGTCTACAAATATTTTCTTTATTTCTAAAAAAAAGTAAATATGTGGATTTATTTCTAAACGATGAGGTTGAGAGAGAAGTTTTGAGAGAAAAAGATGAACACATAAGAAGTGGGTTTCATTCGCATATTTGTCGATTGTAGCTACATTCTTTTATTGAGTGCGTAAAACAGGATATGGTTAGGAAGGGCATAACAGAAAACTTGACAACCGACGGAGCATAATGGAAGAGTTTGACGTGCTTTGCCGATCCCACGTAATAATGGGAGAAGGATAAAGAGAAAGAGAGAGAGAGAGAGAGAGCTACACTTTTCGCACCTCAAAGGAGGTACGACATGTAAACTATGTCAACACAGTCTTTGCTTCTGTACACTTTTTATTTCACGTGGAGAAATACAACTTGGTTGCATTACATTGGCGCGTTTTGCCCATCGCGATCGCATTACCCGGTCCTCGCGCCACGAAGTGCGTTGCGATGCGAAAGTGACGCGACTAAATTCCCCTTTTCACCTGTATTCTCGTTGCTCGTACGCAATCGTAGATAATTATATTAAAAGTGGAAAACTTAAGAGACAGTAGGAATGAGTTACAGCGCCAATGCCAAACAGATTCCCTCGGTTTTCACGGGAGCTGTCTTTTTCCATCACTCGGTTATACGCACGGGCGACCTATAACTATTTCAGAGAAAAATATATGAGGTATATACCTTTTTTCTCGCAGGTGACAATCTTAGGTGCCAAAGAGAATGAGCCCCGGACTCGACGGGCGATAGTTCTTTACGCCTTTACGCGATTGTACGCGTACAGCGACAATTTCTTTCAAACAAATAGTACCTCAATAGTTTCCAATATTAGCCAACAAAGGGAACGAGCCCCGGTTGCGGGAGCTGTCTGGCATTAGTTCTTTATGCCGTCGCGTGAATTAACGCACACAGCGACAATTTATTTTACACAAAAAGTCCATATAAACCTATATAGGTTCCAATCTTAGGCGACAACGGGAGCGAGCCCCGGTTTCGGCGGGAGCTGTCTGGCATTGGTTCTTTATGCCGGCCGGCTCGGTTGTACGCGCACGGCGACAATTTATTTCGGTGCAGGGCAATGCACTGCTCGCACGCAGCCCTGAGCGCGTAAACATAAAACCAGACGGCTTGTTAACTTGATAGGCGATTTGCACACGCAATTTTTAACACAACTGTTCAAAAAATAGGGGGAAACTTTGTTTTTTTCTCTCTCACTCTTTCCATTTTAATTACAAAGTACCTGGGTAAATTTGGACGTATTGTTAGAAGTATTACATCATCTCGGGTGTCACTGGAAATATCTTATTTGGCAAGGCAATTGTACTATTCAATGAAAACGTATCACCCTTAAACATACACGTCAAAAGCTTCGGGGTGCCGGACGTAAAGCTTTAGGTAGGCGATTGAAAGTGAAAATTGAAAATCAATGTAGTAAAAATCGAAATATTAGTACATAGTTTTTTACTGTCTAGTGTGTATATATCTGTGTCGAAACATGCATGAAAAGGCATAATTTTTCCTCATAAATTTCCACTCATAATCCTTTTTTTGACAAGGCAATATGGAACACATTGAATCGAAATAGGTAATCCAACGTGAACATAGTGAGGGCAAGTAAAGATTGATTGTTCATAAAACTCAATATAAATCTGCTTAGCCCTATAACAAAACAACATATTGTCAATCAAAGATTGATGTCGTGAGTCACCACTCGGCCGACGCTGTGACTCACGTCTATTGCTAAAATTATAGCGTGGATAGGAGGAGAATCAAATTAATTACCCCGGACTTGTTATTAGACATGCTATGGTGTAATTATGAGCAGACGCGAGTTAAGTACACAGAGTACATCATGCCTTGCATTTTTAAATAAACCCTGTCTAGTCATAACTTACATGAGATACACTTATTTCTTGGCTAATGAGGAGGAGGTACAAAAGGCACTGTGCGTGCACTAGGCAAATAATGCTTTTATTTTGGTGCCTAAGACGTGATACAATGTTGATGATCAAATGTTGGATTAGGCATTTGTCTCCCATCTCACCTGATGGTAAGTAATAATATAACGGACAACAGAAGGTCTTTCGACGGTTTTTGTACCATCTTCGTTAGTTATTTAAAGTAGTAACTGGCACCTCAAAGTTATGCTTATTATTACAATAAGCATAACTTTGATTAGAGTAGAGTTTAAATTAGGAATAAATTAATGGACTAATAATCGATAATACCGAAGGCCGTACCGAAGCCTGAACTTATGTAATTATGTCGTAGGTTATATAAACACAAACCGACTTACATCCATATGGGCGAGCTACGTGGCGCAGTGGTTAACACGCCAGCCTGCGACACGAGGGCCCCGGGTTCGATCCCCGGTCAGGTCAAGATGGAAAATGATCTTTTTCAGATTGGCCTGGGTCTTGGATGTTTATCTAGGATGTTCAGTTAGTATCCCTTAACACAAGTCTCGAACTTACTTTGGGGCTTGCTCAATCTGTGTGATTTGTCCGTATATATTTATTTATTCATTTAAATCTGAATTTATAATAAAAAAAAATACATCAACAAAAAATATTGTATGATAAAGCAGTATGGTTTTATTTATATCGTCGTTGATGTAGGAACAATAACTCAGTTTCTACGGTAAGTTATTGTATTTATTCCTGTTGACGCTGGAATCCCTCAAATGACTCATATTAGCCGTTGACGGAGCACGTTAAATGTATGAAATACTCTGCCAAGCCTGAATCATTCCTTCGAAATAACAGAAAGTCTTGTAGAAGTCAAAACATCGCCTGACACGAATAACATGCGAGAATAAGGTACAAAAGCTCTTTCTTTCTTTTCTTTACTTACGCTATATACTATAAACTATGTCAATTTGTTATTTTTATATGGAAGAGATAAACAAAGTATATAAAATAGTTTACAATACTATACAATACCAATATTTACAACTTTACAATATTATATTCAACATTTTCTATGTATTTTTTTTTTATATTTGCATTTCATTATTATCTTTGTACCTACCTAATATTGTATTTGAGTTGTGACATACTATAATCTAAATATAATGTTGTTAATTAGGATGTGATAGAATGGTGAATCTCTCCCCTACATACATGTTTGCAACACCTTTAAAGGTATCTAAGTTTTAAATACATATACGTGTTTAATACTTTAATATAACAATTAATTGGTTTAATTTGATTTGATTTACTCTTTATTGGGCCAAAATAAACAGCTTACGTACTTAGAAATTACAACTTGTGCAAAAGGCGGCCTTATCGCAATGCAATTCCAGACACCCTTTGCATAAAAATTAAAAGAAAAATTATAGAGCTGGGTAGAAAAATCAAATAAAATCACATCAATAACCTACATTAAACATACTTAATTATAATAGTATACAATACACATACATATATATGTATAAACAGCAGAAAGCTATGAGTTTATAAAATTTTATTAATCAAAACCATGCAATAATACAAGCTACTTAAATACTTACCGATAAACTGTATATTGGCCGAAGTCAGCAAGGATATTAGGTAGATATTCTTAGTGAGACTATTGACTTTCTATGTAATTATAAAAAACCTCGAAGTAAATAGAATTTATATATTTGCTGCTTTGCACTTTGTATGGTATCCCCGTATCCCTTGACTGTTTTTCAAAATAAAATACACTTATTTTAAGTAGGAGGCTCTAAAAATTTCTTACTTAAATTTAATTTCAGTCAAGAATTAAACAAGCTTACAAATTATAAGTGATTATTTGTAATTGTAATAACCAGTCAAGGTATACGATGATGCCATACAAACAAATGAAAAGCGGCAAATACATAAATTCTATTTATGTCAAGAAATTTTTCAAAACTACTTAGATAATCAATATTTAAAACATGCTTATTATTAGTTTTTGATAGCTCGCCGGTATTATGTGGTTATTTTGAATAGTAAATCTTACCTATATACAATACGCATTAGTAGCTGGTCCCTCATCACCGCACGATTAGGATAATCAACGATAATTGTCGGACCCGTGGCCGCCACAAAAACTACAGATTACTTTGTTTCGGTTCGAGTGACGCGCATCACTAAACAGACAGGGCATTTTCAACCCTTTGCTTAGTGGTGTAGGCGTGCATTTGTTTCGGATTAAACGTACAAGGAAACATAAATCTGGATGTGTCTCTTGTTCCCTAAAGAACAACAAAGATGGTAGGAAAATTATAAAATAAAGACTAGGTCAATTTCTTCTGTTAGATTTCATCTAATGTATTAAAAATGTATTGCTGTAAAACGGTCATTAATTTTTTTCTGGTGATATTGGAAGGGTAGTAACAAACAAGGTACGTACATACAACCATCCAATCATCCGTCCTCGCTGAAATTGTCAAAAATATTCTAATAAATAAAGGTTCAAAGTCAATTTCAAAATAAAATAATAGCAAGAAAAGTTTGGCAAAGTATAGAAAAGAATGGAATCAGCTAGAGGAGGCCTATACCCTGAGTGGGGTCCAATAATAGACGAAGTCGTAGTATAAAATATGTATGAACTATTTTGTAAGGTTATTGCAAATAAAGAGGCTTATTATTATTTAAAGTAAGGGCTAAGCTGTCAATGGACAATAAAGTTGTTGCTATCAACAAATATTATCCAAGTGCTCATCGGCTGGTATTCAGCCAGCTAGAGGCGGATATTTAAGAAAACCCAGGGCTTTGTAAGGCACGCTAAGCTCTATATTGGAGGTTAAATAAAAATTCGTGATCTCGGTACATCCAGCCTAAAACACATAATTAAAAAGATGCTATCTCCCCGTATTTTCTTATGCTACTGCCTAAATTCCATTTCCAACAACGGAATCCAAGCAGACCGCATCCAGTTCTCTATCTCTGAACAAATGTAAATTCGTCGATGTATAATCCCATCTTGGTGACTGACTCGTCCAGCCGTGACGCTGTACGATGCGCAGACGCACGTCTACATGCGGTTGAAACACTGTTTTTTTTTTTAATTTGAGGTTATAAGGCG
Organism: Elegia similella; assembly: GCA_947532085.1. Classification (NCBI taxonomy): domain Eukaryota; kingdom Metazoa; phylum Arthropoda; class Insecta; order Lepidoptera; family Pyralidae; genus Elegia; species Elegia similella. Next base: position 5,490,507 of record OX383939.1, read on the forward strand.
TTTTGTTCATACTGTAATCTTAATAGAACTCTATAAAAATATAAGGGATATAATAGCTTAAAGCAGAATCACTATGGATCTATTTAATATATATACAATAGCAGTTCTTAGAAAGCTTATTTGGTGACAACGTTTATTGGTAGAAATATGTTTATCGTTCCATTAACACATGTGAACATTGATGATTTGATAAAAAATACTTGATACTATTTTCCTAATTTACAAAGAAAGTTTGTTATGCGTTTCATTGACGAGTGCATGTACCTTTTGCAATGCAAACGTGCTTACAAGCCAACATGGCCTTTGCCTTAATTTAAAAAGCACAGTTCTACATGCCCATGGGCAATATTGACCATGACATATATAGGGCTGCCCATGGTCAATATTGCCCAAGGCGGTGATCACTTACCGTCAGGTGATCCGCTTGCTCGTTTGCCGTCCTATATCATAATATAAAATAGATAATCAGGAACTTTAATTGAAACTTAAGGTTTTGCAACTAACACACAGATGAAAGATATTTTGCATTATTTTTTTACTGTTTCAATCAAGTCAATCAGCCTATTGCAGTTCACTGCTGGACGTAGGCCTCCCAAGGGCACGCCACAGTGCGCGATCTCCCGCTTTCCTCATCCAGCCACTACCAGCGACCCTCCTAAGGTCATCGGTCCATCTGGCAGGGGGGCGTCCAACAATACATTTGCCGAGACGTGGTCTCCACTCGAGACCCGTCTATTCCAACGGTTCTGCGACAAATGTGGCCAGCCCACTGCCACTTCAGCTTGAGCTTTAGCTTTTACTGCTTAACAAAATTAAACTATCAAGGAAAATGGGGGAGTCCTTGGCTCAGCTTTGGCCAGTACTGTATAATTATAAAGCAAAAAGTAATATCTAGATTGATTCAACGCCCAAAGCCGAGGTCCATCCCTCCTGGGGGCCTTTTGGTGATGTTGTCTTATAGGCTGAGGGCACACAGCCCTCGCCTCAAACGCCCGGTGAAGTAGCGAAAGGTAACTAGGAGCTAGCTACATAATCCTTCCAAAAGAAAACAAAAAATAAATCTGGATTGCTTGTGAGACTGACGCTACAGCAGATCACAGGCCGGGGCGCAGGACCGGTTTGCGCCCGCGCAGGGTAACTCGCACTCGCGTACGAGCCCTTCGGCGCAACGATGTTCAATTTATTTATATCCTCTCGTATTTAAGTAGGTACAAAGAATTTATTTAATTGGTAATCTTTAAATATACGGAATACTCTCACGCAAGTCTGAATATTTTGCAGACTCATTTCTCTTTATTTGTAATAATATTTTATTTAGGCTGGTTTAATATTTGACGGTAGGTTGTTGACGACTGGTTGTATAAAATTTTATCAAAGATAATCTTTCATTTAAAAAAACCGACTTCCTCTCCAACCCGTCTGGCCAGCGTGGAGTGTGTAGGCCAAGTCCACTGGCTGCTCTGGCCAAGTATGGCCCTAGTAGTACAGAGAGGGTCGTGCTCCTGTAGTGTAGACTAAAAATGACCTGATGATGATGATGGGACCAACTTTTAAGCATACCCTTTGAAACAAAAAATAATTTTTCTTATCGGTTCATAAATGACGGAGTTCTGAGGTAACAAACATATAAAAAGAAAAAAAAAAACATACAACCGAATTGATAACCTCCTCCTTTATCAAGTCGGCTAAAAATAAAGTAAAATGACCACATTATTTTCTCACCATACGCAGAGTTTATTTAAAAACGATGGAAATTTTTCCTTCAATTTTCCACACATCTCAGTTTTTAGCTAAAATCCTTCCTTTTTGTAATCCCCTTAAAATTTTAAAGGATATTATATCAGGTAATAAGAGGTAGGTAGGTGCCTTTTGTACGAGAGAGGATTTGGCGAAAGCCACGGATGCGGCTGTTAAGGTTGCATTATTCTGGGCAAGATTCATTTAATCGTTTGGACCATTGACACGATAGAAGAAGAGGTAGGTGGATGAATTAGGTCCCACCTTTTACTTGATCTGTCTTTGCTTGCTTACCATTTGTCGGAGTCCACAAAGTTGGAGTTTGCGCCCATCTTTTCTGTATTCGGCGAATATGAGTTAGAGCTCATATCTGCCAACTCATGTGCCAACATCAACTGGTCAATCTTCTTGCCAAAGTATACTACGCTTATTATGGAATACACAGCGATATTCCTGTCTCGATCTACCCAACATACTTTTATTTGTATTCTATTTTATAAGCTCATTCTTTGGTGTACAATAAAGAGTTAATTCTATTTCGATTCGTTTGTGTATGTCAATTGTTCTATTCTATTAAACAAGCCCTATAATTATTTAATGATTTGTCAATGATTTTAGATATTGTAAATTATTATTAATGAATACTAAAATTTCATACTAACAAAATTACTATTGCTGTAATGATGCAATGTATAAAGTTAAGGGAGGTGGGAACCTGGTGACCTGTACTACAGGTTTTTTCAAGCCTACTTCAGGCACCAGTTTCTCGTACAATTGAATTTATGAATTTTGCAACATTGCTAATTAATTTGTGCATTTTGTATGAGATGAAATAAATTAATTAATTTATTATTTATTAATTCATTCATTCATTCATACTATGATGCATTGTCCTTTTTCAAACCTGCACTCGAAAGAAACATTTAACCGTGTACAGTCAGAGTCAGCTAAACCTGACCAGGCCCTGTACCTATATCTTGTATTTTCTCCTAAACTATAAATAATAATAATATGAAAGTGTATATACAGAAAGATTTTAATGAAGTCTTTCTAAATATACATTTTTATGTTAATATCCTTATTCCTTATCCTTACTAATATTATATATTATATTATTATATTATTATATTATATTTTTTATTTTTTATTTATATTATAAATGCGAAAGTGAGTTTGTTTGTTTATTTATTTGTTTGTTTGTTTGTTTGTTTGTTTGTTACGCTTTCACGTTGTAACTACTGAACCGATCATCATGAAATTTTGCATACAAGTTCTCTGGAGTACGGAGAAGGACATAGGCTACCTTTTATCCCGGGAAAATGTACTATTCCCGAGGGATCGACATTGACGCGGGCGGAGCCGCGGGCGAAAGCTAGTAATTTATAGTTTAAGGGAAAATTCAAGATATAGGTAGAGGGCCTGGTCACATGACCTGGTCCCATCACCTGACTAGCTCCGTGGCGCAGCGGTCAACACGCCAGCCTGCGGCACGGAGTGACCGGGTTCGATCCCCGGCCAGGTCAAGATGGAAAATGATCTTTTTAAGAATGGCCTGGGTCTTGGATGTGTATCTATATATGTATTTGTTATAAAATATTGTATCGTTGAGTTAGTATCCCATAACACAAGTCTCGAACTTACTTTGGGGCTAGCTCAATCTGTGTGATTTGTCCGTATATATATTTATATATATTTATTTATATTTTATTATATATATTTATTATTTACATATCTGTCCTTGACTGTACCAAACGGATATGATACAGTTAAGTAGTACATATGCCAGCCAACATTTCAATCAGTCCACATGAGTAATTACCATCATATTTAATGGATCGACAACATATTAATGAACTTTCGATATGTTAGCTGACGCCCGCACACAGTTATGCCAGTTATATGTTGTTCACTAATCGCTTTCCGCTGCTGATGTACGTTTCCGATCTTACAATTGGTTTTTAGGGTTCCGTACCCAAAGGGTGCCAACGGGACCCTATTACTAAGCGATGTTCGTCCGTCTGTCACAGTACTGTATCTTTTGAATTGTAATTGGTACACATTTGACGTTTTCACAGAATGTTTATATATTTTGCTATAACAACAAAAACAAAATAATATTAAAAATATAAGGGAACCCCCCCTTACAAGTGTTTTTATCTCGATATTGCCAAATGTGCTCCTTTATTATCATGGAGACATCAATCTACAGATAATTAAGAAAAATAGTGTGCGGTATAAGAAAAAGTTCGTTAACGCAATTTTTTTTAAATCTATGGTTATACCTCATAGGAGAGGACGCATTGATGAGGTTTCATGCAAAATTATGCATCAAAATTCCCATGGTGTATTAGATAAACATCCAAGACACAAGTCAAAATGAAAAAAAATCCATCTTAACTTCACCGGGGACCGAACCCCGGATCTTCAATGAGACAGCCTGGCATGATAACTACTGACACAGGGTCATTATTACGTTTAGTATTCCTATGTGTGTAGCATTCACGATTTTGCAAAACGTAACTCCAGCAGCTAACTCAATATCTCGAAAATCTGAATAGCCAAAAATTATATTTTCGTTTAGAATTTTCCTGCTGGAGCAACGTTACCCCAGCAGAAATCATTTTTTGCGTTTTTTTCAAAATTACGAAGGCCGCCTTTTTTTATTCGCGGCATATTTACAGCATATTGGGTACTAACTAATTATTCGTTCTACCTCTACGAGGTACTTTCCTGCTGGGGTTACGCACACAATATTCCTATACCTAAAACTTGCATTAATTACCAACGCCGCGATCCTCAAAGAAACATCAACCGTCTCATTAGTCTAATAAACAAACTAATAACATTTCAACCCTTCCTCAGACTTCCTGAAACATTTCTCATCTCCCTAATAAAAACAATAAATAAATCAGTAGCTCCACATGAGTGTCGTTCCCAGGCAGTTCCCGTGCACCGCACATGCAGCCATGCACTCCCAACATGACTGTAACTCAAGCCCAGTAGCGGTGTTAGGGTAGGGCACGCTTGGGCGACCGCCCAGGGCGCTGGATACGGAAGGGGCGCTCCCACCAAGCAAGGAAGGCGTTTAGCCGTAAGGTCCCGTCTGTCATCATTGATGGCAGTCGTTAAGCTATGTCAGATGACTTTAGGCAGCTTGAAAAATCTGCAACAGTGTCGGCCACTTACACACACGAAAAACAACTAAGCAAGGGCAGAGGACGCAGGGCAGTGTGATTCAATCCCATTGCATCCCCCTCTCCCCACTAAGAGGGGGCGCGAGTAGAAATCTCGCCCAGGGCGCCTGTACCTAATGCTGACGCCGGCACTGCTCAAGCCTGACTTCATTACCCAAAGTACAAACACTTGCTTTTGTCCACAAGAACAGTGTAGAAATAAAACAAGAAAGTTGTAAAAATAACAATCCTATTTTGGCAATACAATATACAATAACTGCAACAACATACATATTAGTTGATTTTCAAATTCATTGTAAATTTAGTTGAATACCTCACTTGTAAAAGTGGGCTAGTTGTGTTAGGTGACGCAAGCCGAAAAAAATCCATCTCTCATCATACGCAAGTATAAGAGGAATGGGATATGGTGGAGATTTTCGACACCGAGGTTTGAACGTGCGGTAGCTCAATTGGCAGAGAAGATCGTAGGTTTTTGCTAGTAGCATGAATGGGCTGGCTTATACGGGGAGTACCACACTGTCACAGAAAATGGACGTTTGAGTTTTACCGCTTCTATTCTTTGCTCGTTGAGTGAGAGAGCCGGAGGCCCATTCTTCCCTCATGTCCTTCCCCCAATTCTTACGCTCCTGTCATACCCTGATGTTGCAGTTGTTCATAGGCAGCGCTGATAGCTTACCATCAAGTGACTTGCTTGCTCGTTTGCCGGTCTATTTCATAAAGAAAAAATATACTATGTACTGTTATTAAGTGCTGTTCCTTAAGCACTATAATTTCAGTCAGTAAATCATCATCATCATCATCAGGTCTTTTTAGTCTCCACTGCAGGAGCTTGACCCTCTCTGTACTACCGGAGGCATATTTGACCAGAGCAGACAGAGGATTTGGCCTACACTCTCCTCGCTGGCCAGACGGGTTGGAGAGGTCTCATTGATGTTTGTGAGCTTTGTTTAGCTTGTATTTCCCAAGTCGCCTGTTATGACCTCCACGGGAAGACTAGGAGTGGTATTATTCTACTCTGCCGGAAACCACACGGCTAAGTCAGTAAATAATTACCTATTATTCCATAATAAATTAAACTTCATCTGGCGGCCGATAACGATATTCAAAAGATAAATACACGGACGGCATCAGTCACCGTCGCAACCGAATCGAAAGGGGTAGAGCATTCCCATAGCCGTGCGTCAATGCTACGCAGTCATATGAAGGGTTAAGACAAAAAAAGTTAATTCGAAATGACACCCCACATGCAGCCATCCGGCCGAACGAAGATTTAACCCGTAAGATCAGAGCTTAGGGCGTGCACACACAGTTCTCACTCTCGCTATGTAGCATAAGAGCCCGATAGCCCAGTGGGCGTGTTCATTATGAGCGCTTACGCTTAAACAAGCCCACCGCAAGTGGTATAAAAATTTCATCTCCTACGTGCTTCGGAAGGCACGTTTAGCCGTTGGTTGGCTATCATCATTGCTGACAGTCATTAAGCTATGTCAAATACCTATAGGCAGCTTGAAATATCTGACACTAGTGTTGGCACATGAAAAACAAACAATTGTTTTTATACAGTGTCTAACAAAATGGCGGAATAATATAAAAAGGGCATAATTCCATGATATTGAATAACTTACCCCAGAAGACAAACATCGAAATCCATCCAAAACTCGGACACCAGATTGCTCACTAAGATAAGATAAAAGAAAGAAAAATACATTGCAAATATTTGGTAATATTTCGTAGCCCATAAAACTAAAGAATAAATGTATTTAGAGTGCTACGATTGTCTAGCTACGTCCACAAAGCTACAACCTATGATTTTTATACAATCCAAGTATCATCATCATCATCATCATCATCAGGTCCTTTTTAGTCTCCACTACAGGAGCACGACCCTCTCTGTACTACCGGAGCCATACTTGGCCAGAGCAGCCAGAGGACACATAATATATAATATTGAAACATAAAAATATAAACTGCTCTGAACCGTCCTGTCTGTCGCCACCCTAATACACGCATGTCATTAAAACTCGTCAGTCGTCGAGAAGCGGCGTTTCCTTCGCGTTATTTTATCCGCCCGATTATATCCAGATGTTGTCCGAACATCAACCTTGAGATGGAAAGCGCTCACTGCACATCATTATGAAAGTTTTAGCCATCGTATCAAATAATAATTATGATCGCTCACTCTCAATTCCTTTTATAAATAAAATAAATATATACGGACAAATCATACAGATTGACCTAGCCCCAAAGTAAGTTCGAGACTTCTGTTATGGGATACTAACTCAACGATACTATATTTTATAACAAATACATATATAGATAAACATCCAAGACCAAGGCCAATCTGAAAAAGATCCTTTTCCATCTTGACCTAGACGGCATCGAACCCGGGCACTCTCGTGTCGCAGGCTGGCGTGTTGACCCTTGTTGACCACTGCGCCACGGAACTAGTCTAATATACTAGCTTTTGCCCGCGGCTCCCCCGCGTTTATCCCTCGGGAACAGTAGAATTTCCCGAAACGAAAGATACCCTATGTCCTTCCCCAGGTCTCAAACTACCTCCATACAAAATTTCATACTAATTGGTTCAATGGTTGAAGCGTGAAAAGAAGACAGACAGCACTTTCGCATTTATAATATTATTATGAAATATGGATAAGCGTGTTCCGGGTTGCATCAACTAAGGTGCTCTGAGCCCGGGGTCCGCTCTCAGCTTCTCAATCGTCAATGGTCAAGGAGCGGGATGTTGTCCGAACATCAACCTTGAGATGGAAAGCACTCACATCATTATGAAAGTAGGTTTATCAACCGAATCAAATAAGTAATTATGATCTCTCACTTCTTTTTATATGAGCGTATTCCCGGTTGCATAAACTAAGGTGTTCTAGAGCCCGGAGACCGCTTTCCGGCTTTTTCTATTCTACGTCATTGATCGAGAAGCAGATTTTTTAAACGCCCGATTATATCCAAAATCAAAAACACTCGCTGCACATCTTTATAAAATAAGTATTATCAATCGAATCAAATAAGTAATTAACTCTCACTTCTTTTAATCTGAGCGTGTTCCCAGTTTGGAGCCAGGGGTCTACTTTTCGACTGTACCTTACCTATCCTATCCCCATTCATCGAGAAGTTGCCTTCGCATTATATCCAGATGTAGGCCAAACATCAACCTTTGAAATGGAAAGCACTCACTGCGAATCGTTATAAAAGCTGTTTTATCCCGCAAATCAAAATTATATCCTGTATCTTTTTCATCTAAGCGTATTCCCGGTTGCATCCTCAACTAAGATACATCGGAACCCGGGGTTCGTTTTCCAGAATTTTCTTACAGTCTCGGAAAATTGAAAGCACTTACTGCGCATCATTGTGAAATAACTTTTATCCATCAAATGTGGAATCTAAGCTCCCAAGGTCCGCATGTTGATTATTCATGCTTGGCATTTCTTTTACCTTGTTCCCACCAACATGTTAAACGCGGTTTAAGGTCTTTACGGGCTTGGGGCTCTGTCTACCCCACAAAGGAAAAATACATGTTAGTATGTATGTGTATTTTTTACATAAGGTACCTGATCTTCTTCGTTCCTTACATCTAGTAGGTACGGTCGTCTACAAAAGTGAAGTTTCTTAAAAAGTCATGTGTAGCTTAGCTACGGATACCTACTATTTAAAATAAATAACACCAATTTCAACATCATACATGCGGCATAAAATTTATGATTTTGCTAAATATATATATGCTTCCTAATCAGTGCAATCGATTTTTATATGGACTTTTGCAGGGGACCGTACATATATATATATTTTATATATATAATTTTTCTTCTTTATATTTTTTGTAACATACTTACTGTACGAATGTGCAATAAAGTGTAATAAATAAATAAATAAAAAAATATATATAGCCCTAGATAACCAAAACCCACGTTTAACACGAGGGTTTACAGTGTATAAAGAGAATAGGTTTACTTCACACCAATTCCCTTGATCGACTTCTACAATCTGGTTCTAATGAGAGGCGGCTCATTCTTGTTATATTGCTTCCAGGTTAAACTCAAACTTTTTACTAATCATCGATACCTAACACATTTGGCTATCGAGGGCAAAATCTCATACAAGTCCTTATCACACTTTGTTTTAAGCACTATAAATCTGTAATAAATTAATCCACCTAATTACAACGCATTAAAAAAGCGATTCCGTCTTCGAATCAATCAAAAATGGTCGTTAGAACCTCATCATCGATTAAGAAGTTAAACAAAGAATGTTTTCGAGGTCATTCGTCATCTAGTCTAGTTCGGGTTTTGTTGGTAAAAAACGTGCTCCATCTATCTTCGGGCGGCCATCGTTAATAACTTAGACATCGTCTAAACCGATAAAATCGGGCTACTATATAAACTTATCTCAGTCACCATCGATTTGTCGATATCTCGAGTGAAAAGGTTCGACTAAGACTCTCCCGCACAATTTCTAATCTGATTTTTACTCTGCGATGCGATCTTTGTGTTAATCGTTCGACTACAACTATTTGGCACCTAATTTTGGCCCGAAACTATTTTCATCAATAGTGTTAAGAAGGTTAAAGATATCTCGTTGCTTTTCTTTTAATTGTGACTTTCTTTGTAAAAAAAAACTTAATATAATGCAGTAATTTTATGCATTGCATCTTATTGTTATTTCATCTTCATTATTATATTCACTTCATTGTTATTTCATTGTTATTGTTAATGCATCCTACCCTAGCTAATATAATAAATGCGTTAGTGACTTTGTTTATTTTGCTTCAGTTACTGAACTGATCATTATGGAATATTGCATACGCTTTGTTTGAGATCTTGAAAAGGACACAGGCTACCCCGATCACCCCGGAAAAAAGTACTGTTCCCGAGGGAACGACACAAACGCGAGCTTGCGCGCGAAAGCTAGGACAAATTTTTAAGCGGAAGAAATAGACCATATTTGCCCGTTTTTCGAAGATTGCGCATTTGTAAAAGAAAACTTATCGACATTCTATTATTTTGCATACTATATATCCTATATATATTAATTTATTCTTTATAGAAAAAATCCAAATATTTAAGAGAGGAAACATGTCTCTGTTTTTTCTCCTGACATAATTATTTCCAAACAACTTTATGTTATACTAGCTTTCGCCTGCGGCTCCGCCCGCGTCAATGTCGATCCCTCGGGATTAGTACTTTTTCCCGGGATAAAAGGTAGCCTATGTCCTTCTCCGCACTCCAGAGAACTTGTATGCAAAATTTCATGATGATCAGTAGTTACGGCGTAACAAACAAACAAACAAACTCACTTTCGCATTTATAATATTAGTAAGTAAGGATAAGGATTGTGAAGATAATTTCTTCTCCCACTCCTCATCCCACTTTATGTGGGGTCGGGACCGTTTATAGTTTATCTTTTATAGTTTTCATGCTGTGAAAAGATTCGGCTTATTTTTACGACTACCGCCTGCCTATCATCAACCCTCCTTGGGAATGCTTTCGTTGCACGTGACGTATGCGCTTGTCCCTTTAGTCGCCTTTTATGAATCCATAGGACAGAATGGAATGGTCCTGTATTTTAGGCCGGAAACCACCCGGCATTATTGTAAAGTTAATTACATCAATAAAATCGTTTTTAAGAGAGAGAGGAAAGCATATTAAGATAATGTCCTGTCGAAAGTCACCCAGTAGCGTTTCAATCATAAATTACTATCAGTGAATATTGCGCAAGTCATTTAGAGCAGAATTGCCTGTACCATGTTATTACTGTGAGTCTGAATAGCTTGCATGAGTTATGGCTTTCCAATTGATATTTTGGTCTATAATTAACCGAACATCTGTTTCGGTCTAAGTCTTGATATCAAGGCTAGAAATAGTGTCTATGTTATTTTGAGTGACTTTCTTTGTCAAATTACTGTTGTTGAAAACTAATGGGTTTAGGAATTTGTTTTTTGTGTATTTTTGGTCCGCGATCTCAATTTTGTACGCGAGAATTAAAATTTCTATATGATATCAGCTTAAAATCATAGAGATGGCAACGCAGCCATCTCTAAAAATCAAAAAGCCGGACTTATCCATCAAAAAAGCCGGACTTTTGGGTCCCAAGACAGACAGACAGACAGACGGACAACAAAGTGATCCTATAAGGGTTCCGCTTTTTCCTTTTGAGGTACGGAACCCTAATTAAGAATTTCTGACAAAAATATAGAATAAAACACATATTTAAAAGCTGGACTTTATGTGAACTTGTGTTTAGTTGCGAGAGTATGTCTCGCTCGCTCGTCGTATACTGCCTAACAAAAGCCGGACGGGCTGGGCGCAGTCTGATTTGGCCGGACAAGGCGTTAAAAAGACTAACACTGTCCGACTTCATGACGGACGGATGGTGACGCTATTTTCGTGTCTTCTGCATTTTTCCTCTGAACTAAGTAAAAAGAAGATGTTTAATGGTTTTTCCCTGTGTGTGTGTCCTCTGATAAGTATTACCTAAACATAGATAGGTAAATACATAGGTGAATATACTTCCCACAAACTAACTTATTTTCAAGTTGTGAAATATGAAATCATTATTTAAAAGTTTCTTTGTGATTGGTACTACTTCAATCTTTGAGACGATTTAACATATTTAGAAACCTGTCAGAAAAGTCTGTTTTAAAAGTGATAAGTAGTACAAATAAATCTTAAAACAAAACACAAGACTGTGTTTGTTAAAAGGTAAATAAATTAAGATAAATGTAACATTGGCGAGTTGCTTTTTACATACTGAACCAAAAAAGGTGTTATGTAGTAGGTGTAGGTGGTATATATAGATGAGTTTCTTATATTCACCATAACAACTAAATTTCTAAACAGATTTGGATTACTCCTTCAATCCTTGCCTTATCCCGAGTAACATACCTTAGCTATAAATTTATTGGCAGGGCAATTGCATTTTTACAAAAAATCAAATAAAAAAAAAATATGTTAAATGTTATTTGTGTGTAAAAAGTTGTTACAAGTATATTAGACTCACACTTTTAACCCGTCTAGGCATGGAAATTTTAAAACAGGTTTTCAAATTAACCAATATTCTAATAATTGTGGCATAAGCAATATTGTACATTCAAATATTAATATGTCCTTATCTCAATAAAATTATCACACTACACGTCCAGAAATAAAAGTCAATTAAAAGTATATATCTTTAAAAAAAACTACTTTATACAAACAAATACGACTTTTCCTTTAAGTTAAACTCCATACAGAAACCTTGACTAAACAAGTTCATCTTAAACCAGTAGCTGCCATGTACAGTTTCAGGACAAGCCCATGATTAAGAATCCATTATAATTTCCTGTCTAAGAGGATATTGTCCGACGGGCAGGTGTTCATTTAAGTAAGGTACTTGTTTACAGGTAGGTTGTAAGATTGTTAGAGCATGTAGTAAGTAGGACGTGTTTAAAAAAAGCTACTACTACTAATAATTCAAGTCGATATCACGGTCAATCAACCATGCACACCCTGGTGTCAGAGTTCTTCGGAAACGCCTCTCGGCCTTTGACGTGGTTCCTTTAAAGACTACCAGATGGCAGCCGGGACTAACGGCGTAACGTGCCTTCCGAAGCACGGAATCATCTTAATTATCAGACAATCAGGTTAAGCTTAAAAAAAACTTAAAGCATTGAATGACAAGCCTGATAAGTAAATTCCACTATCACACATTCACACTTCCAAGTTTCGTTGCGTTCGGTGCGCGTCTTCGGTTTATTTGGTACTATATCTTTTGTTTCAATAATATAGTTTAATAATAAACATAATTGGTCATTAGTAGTTCAAAAATATTGTTCGGTAGTTTCCTTTTTAGTCCGATTTTCATACGTTCTAATTGTTATAGACGTTATGTTGATGGCACGATGGGAAGTAAGTTTTCTTTTAAAAAAAAGAAAATAAAGGATTTCAACTATGTTTTTTTTTTCTCAAATTGGAACTAAACTTGTAGAATTGTATTAATCATTTTGTGAAATAAATCATAATCCATATCCATACTAATATTATAAATGCGAAAGTGACTGTCTGTCTCTTTACGCTTCAACCATTGAACTAATTTGGATGAAATTTGGTATGGAGGCAGTTTGAGGCCCAGGTAAATATAGGGTACCTTTTATTCCGGGATATTCTACTGTAACGCGGGTGGAGCCTTGGGTAAAAGTATACATAATTAAAAAGTATACATTATTATCGGCTATTTCGGCTTTATTTTGCCCGTGCAAATATTATGCCCGGTCGAAAAGTTAAGTCAATAAGAAACAAGACTTGTTTCTTATTGACTTGACTCTTCGGCCGGGCATGTTAAGGGCACTTAGTGCCCTTATCATCATCGTTATCATCATCATTACAACCGTTAGAAGTCCTCTGCTGGACAAAGGCCTCTTTCAATGTTCTTGTCACAACTTCAAGTGTCCTATTAGCCTGCTTATCAAAATGACAAACCTGCAGCCGCTTAAATCGATTATCAAGTTAACTTCAGACATATCTTATCTATACATATAATAAAACAGTAAAAATAGTTTGTCTGTACATTTAGAATTATTGACTGAAATGGATAGAGGGACACTTAAAAAGAATAATAAAAAGCAAAAAATATTTTTTCGAATTTTTTGTCTGTCTGTCTGTCTGTCTGTCTGTCTGTCTGTATGTATGATCACGATTATCTCCGAAAATACTAAACCGATTTACTTCAAACTTTTACCAATTGCTTTGTTTTAACTCAGCAAAACATCTAACGTTTGTTTCATCAAAATCGGTTCATTAAAAAAAAAGTTATCGTCATTTGAATGAACTCAAGGCATTAGTTTGCCTGCAACTATACACGGTGAATTTTTTATCGTTTTGGACCCTTAAAGGGATGACTCAGACCATCAAAATTAACAACTTTTCCGATGGGAACAATGCTGGGAACTCAAAAAAAAATTCGACATTCCCTCCCATACAAACTGGCCGGGCGGCGGGACTCTTTTGTATGGAAAAGACGAATTTTCTTTTGAGTTCCCAGCATTGGTCCCATAGAAAAAGTTTGTTCATATTGATGACCTAAGTCACCCCTTTAAGGGTCCAAAACGATCAAAATTTTACCGTGTATAGCACTTAAATAGTAAGTGATTAAATAATAAGTGACATAAGAAAATTTAAATACAAAGTCAATTCATCATCAGCATGCATTATACCTATCCATACTAATATTATAAATGCGAAAGTAACTCAGTCTGTCTGTCTGTTTTCTTTTCACGCTTGAACCATTGAACCAATTTGGATGAAGTTTGAGACCCGGGAAAGGACATAGGGCACCTTTTGTCCGGGAAATTCTACTGTTCCTGAAGGATGGACACTAACGGCGGCGGCGTAGCGGCAAACGGCAAACTAATCGAAACTGCTGCGCCTAGAAACTTGAAATTTGGTACAGGGGTTTTTTTAATGATGTGAGTGAGCGCTAAGAAAGTATTTTTAGGAAATTTAACTTCTAAAGGGGTAAAATTTATATGGAATTTTCTCATTTCTGGACTTAGAAGTATGAAAGTAGGTATATAAGTCCTCGATTAAAATTAAAAAAGATGTGTGTAGGTAGATGAAATTTGCAAAATTCCCCCCATTAAGGGATAAAATATATAAACTTTGTATGGAAATTTTCTCATTTCTGGACTTAGACGTGTAAAAATAAGTTCTAGGTTACAATTAAAAATATCTGTGTAGGTAAAATGGACGATATTTTCCCCTGAAGGGGTAAAATAGCGGGGTAAAGATAGTATAGGAATTTACTCATTTCTAGACTTAGAAGTATGAAAATAGGTAAATAAATTCACGATATTAATTGAAAAAGATCTATGTAGGTCAACTGGAAAAAAATCCCCCAGAAGGGGGTAAAGTTTGTTTGGAAATTGGAAATTTTCTCATTTCTGGACTATGAAGTATGAAAATAAATAGGTATGTAAGTTCTCGATTACAATTAAAGATATATGTGGGTGAAATGGACAAAATTCACTCCTAAAGGGGTAAAATGGGAGGGTAAAGGTTTTATGGAAATATTCTCATTTCCGGACTTAGAAGTATAAATAATATCCATACTTCCATATACTAATATTATTAATGCGAAAGTCGTTTTTTTACGCTTCAACCATTGAACTGATTTGTATGAAATTTGGTATGGAGGTGTGAGGCCCGGGGAAGGACATAGGGTATGTTTGATTCCGGGAAATTCTACTGTTCCCGAGGGATCGACACTAACGCGGGCGGAGCCGCGGGCAACAGCTAGTCAGATCTAAATTAAAAATCTCAGGCGTTGTGAAAGGCCCCTCCGTGAAACCCGATACATTTACGAACTGTCAAAACCGATGGCCACTTGTTGACCGCAAACCCGGGGCACTCACTCTCATTACTCATTAGTAAACACGTGTTTTGGATACAGTAAAAAGTTCAGACGGAGTAACGATGAAAGGATCGAACAGCGCACTGCGTTATTTTGCATCGCTTGTCGTGTAAGCGTCTACTTAATAGGAATTATTACCTACTAGCGGCCTGCCCTGGCTTCGCACAGGTAGATATAGGTATTTTATTCTGTAGCCTATGTTCATCTGGGATAATGTCGGATTATAATTGTGAAAGATTTTTCAAATTGGTCCTGTATTCGGAGCCTATTAAATGCAAACAACCAACCAAATCTTTCCTCTTTAATAGTGTAGACTATCTTTAGCCCGCGGCTCCACTCGCGTTAAAATTGATCCCTCGGGAACCTATGTCCTTTACGGTCCTCTTGCTTCCTCTTACCAAACATTGAAACCAGTTCGTTCATACAAAGCAAAGCGAAGCGTGAAGAAGTAACAGAAATGTCTATTTTTGGCAGACATAATGACTTCATTATGTCTGCCAAAAATAGACATTTCTGTTACTTCTTCATTATGTCTGCCATAAATAGACATTTCTGCTACTTTCAGGCTACTACATGCTACTACCACAGATTACTAAATATGTAGTTACTACGTAACTACTACTTTGCTAACGTAACTACTACCCTCTATTTTGCTGCGTCTTTAGTTTTCATTCAAACGGCCTGTATATGTAGTGATTGCCGGCAGATAATCGGACTGCACTGGTAGCTAAAAAAGAAAAAACCACGCGGCTCCTACTGTCCTCCCATGCGTTGTAAGCACGTTATTTATACCTCGCGTATTATGTGTCCCATACATGGTTTTGTAACAAAATAGGCCTACTGTAATTGAGTAATCATTTTATGAGAAGCTGCGGTTTTTCCTTTTATTTTCAGGATTTCAAATATAGTTTTTTTTTTAAAAAAAACCTTATCTCCAGAGGCGTAAGGCGTAGGCAGTGTGGGCATTGCCCACGGCCTGTCGCCCAAAAGGGCCTCGCGCATGATGTAGCGAGCTTTTTTTGGGAAGCCTACGATTTCCGAAAGAAAGCTACAAGGCCTCGTGAAACGTGTCTTGCCCTCGCCGAACTTAGATCTTGCACCGCCACTGCTAATCCCTAAATAGAGTAGTTCCCATAAAGTAAAAAAATCTTACCATCAAAAACTAAATATTTCTCATTATTCTCTACATCTTCTGTTGGATGTATGATATCCACTCGTATACAAATAGAGTTATTCGGAACGCTTTCTTTCATATATTTTTTTAGCTTGTTTAGGTCCCACTGCTGGGCAAAAGCCTGCTCTTTATTTTTCCACTCTATCTCCTGCCATCTCAAAATGTATTAATATTCATATATTATACACCTAAGCAAGTACCTACCCTATTTCGATAGTCTTATTTCAATAAAATATAATTGTTCAATAGAAATTAATTCTTTTTACACATCAAAATATATTTTTAATGATGAATACGAACCATTTGAATTTCCCTTGCCGAGAAAAGAAAATGGCCGCATATTCCCGCGTTTTTGTAGTGTTCTCAAAGCAACGTGAAAGTAAATCATTAGAAATGGACGGCTGTCTGTCGTTATATCTATATTAATTGTCACGTATGTGCAATGTTTCACTCTGTAGATGATATTTATTAAAAGTGTCATATATATATTAAGAATATATCAAGCGTCTAGCTGTTGCAGTTATCAATATCGAGCAAAACATCACGTTTGTTGTATGGAAGCCCCTTTAAGTATTTATTTTATTCTATTTTTTTAGTGTTTGTTGTTAAAACAACAAACACTAAAAAAATAGCAGCAAAATAGCAGCAAAATGGCAACAGAAATACATCAACTGTGGAAATTTCAACTGACTATCATGGTTCGTGAGATACAGCCTGGTGACAGACGGACAGACAGACTGACAGCGGAGCTTTATTAATAGGGTCCCGTTTTTACCGTTTGGGTACGGAACCCTAATAAATGACCATTTTGAGGTAAAATAGAAAGTGTCAAAATTTTTATATTTGGCATGCTCACCACTGATCTTAACACCACAATGCTACTCTTGCTTGCCTTTAATAATCGATATCCCTCACGAAATAATTTGTTACTGTTAAAACCAGTAAATAACAATGTTTTTTTCTTTTTAATTCCAGATACGACAGCGCCTTACGTGCTTTACAAAGATGGAGTCGAGAGAGCTCCGCCTGGTACCCAATGGGGAGGAGGCGTGCTGGATGGCGGCTATCAGCCCATGCAGCATCAGAGCATGCAGAGTCCTGGGGGACCCTCCCCCCAGCCCGAGCCACAGCTGGCGTCACCCGCGCCTTCGCCATATCCACCCGCGCCACCGCCTCCAGACCCCACGGGCTCAGCAGAAGAAGCAGCACAACAACTCGCACAACAACAGGCTCAGCAGCAAGCCCAACAACAACAGCAGCAGCAACAGCAACAACAACAAACCTCGCCAGAACACATGCAAGTCGAGCAGCAACTCCAAACCCAACCGCAGCAACAGCCAAATCAAGATAATCTTGACAGAACCCCCTGTTTCGTCCCACAACCTGATTTGCAACAGCAATATACACCATACTTCAAAGAAACGAGACCCGCCAGCCACATGCTCGGCACCGGTGGTTTTCCATTACATTATCTAAAACAAAATGGCGTATTGTCACTAGAAGGCCCGATAGACCAATACGGGGCGCCTGAACTCCGACACCTACCAGACATAGTGCAGCCGGAGCCACCAAAACCACGAAAGCATAACCCAAACTCTGAATTGAGACTGTTTAAATGCCTAACCTGTGGCAAAGACTTCAAGCAGAAGTCGACGTTGTTGCAACACGAACGGATCCACACGGACTCAAGACCGTACGGCTGCCCCGAGTGCGGGAAGCGGTTCCGCCAGCAGTCGCACCTGACGCAACACCTCCGCATCCACGCGAACGAGAAGCCATACGCGTGCGTGTACTGCCCGCGCTCGTTCCGGCAGCGCGCCATCCTCAACCAGCACCTGCGAATCCATTCCGGTGAGAAGCCATATACGTGCGGCGAGTGCGGCAAACATTTCCGCCAGAAGGCCATCCTGAATCAGCACGTCCGCACACACCAAGGCGAGCGCTATTCACACATATATGCCCTTTCCCGATCCCCGCGCGCGCCGCCCGCACTGACCGCGGTCACTGCCGGCGTCGCCTGCGACTCCCGCCGCCCCCCACACGTTCGATTCGGTCTCGCATCCATTGGCCTTCCTATCAAACAAATTCTCGGTCCCCTCGTTGCCCATCTAACAGAGGGCGCTCGCGAGACGCGGAACCGATCGCCGGACGATCCCGTAACCGTCCTCAGTTCGATTAACCCACTCGTCGATAACCCTGATTCGGACGACTCAAACATGTGATTGATCAAAGTATTCCGTTTTTACAGACGTTTCGCCGCACCTGATATTCAAGAATGGGACGACGCCGACTCTGTGGCCTCAGGATGTGCCGTTCCCAGCCGACGAAAATAAAGAGGAGGTGCAGTCGACGTACGGGGACGCCGATGGCCAGAACGGCGACCAGCGTGGCTCCTGCTTCTCGCCCGGCGACACGGCGCAATATCCGGCGTACTTCAAGGACACAAAGGGACTCAACCACACAGTGTTCGGATCTAGTCTCTCGTTACAGTACTTAAAAGGAGGCAAGCTACCCGATGTCCTCGGTGGTCGCGCAATGCCTTTATACGTTCGCTGCCCTATTTGCCAGAAAGAGTTCAAACAAAAATCAACTCTTCTTCAACACGGGTGCATCCATATAGAATCCCGACCGTATCCCTGTCCTGAATGTGGCAAGCGATTCCGACAGCAGTCTCACCTCACGCAGCATTTGCGCATTCACACCAATGAAAAACCATATGGTTGCGTGTACTGCCCCAGATTCTTCCGACAGAGAACGATTCTAAATCAGCATCTCCGTATCCACACGGGTGAGAAACCGTATAAATGCACGCAGTGCGGAAAAGATTTCAGGCAGAAAGCGATATTAGACCAGCACACGAGGACGCATCAAGGCGACCGACCATTCTGTTGCCCCATGTCGAACTGCCGGCGACGGTTCGCGACCGAGCCCGAAGTAAAGAAGCACATCGACAACCACATGAACCCACACGCGGCGAAAGCGAGACGAGCAGACGCAGCGAAAACCCCGCGCCCGCTGCCTCCAGCGTCGGCCGTCGTGAAACCCGAGCTTTACTTCCCGCAGTGTTACGCACCGTTCCAGCAGTTCCCGACGGCGACCGGCGCCACTGAGTTCAAGCCGGCCGTAGGTCCGGGCGCGCCGGTGCCCTGCCTGCCGGCTCAGTGACCCGCGCCACCGCCGCGATGGCACCCGGCGCCGTCACACGCGCCCCCGCACCATGACTTATACATCACCGACCGCCTATACAACTAAATCGTTTCGGATCGCCCTTTGTCCTTTGAGACGCTTTAATCCGACAAACGGTGTCCCGAAATAGTTGTGCGACTCGGCCTTACCCAGTATACGACTCGCGCTGCGAGCTTGCAATACATATATTGATTATGGATCGCTGTAAAACAAGCTTCGATCTGTAAATAACGACATGTTTATACTCTACCGAAAGTCTGTCAAGTGTACAGTTTTAAACTCATCAGAATAGTGTTACCGTCAAGAGCGAGTGCATAGAGTTTTTGCCCCGTAATATTAAGTTACCATGTAAGAGTTAGGTTTCTCGGTGATTCTTCTTGATACGGTCGAAATTTTCACTAAAATCTAAGCAGAACGAACCAGAGATTAGAATTTAAAACGTTCTTTGTAAAACGTTCTACGTTGAAATCTAAAATAAGAAATTGATCTTTTACCATTTAACAATATTTCGCGATGAATGTCTCCGGCACATTAATGTGCCTATTTGTAATAAATATACATATTTTGTAGATATATTAAGTTAATTTTATTTACGAGTGTTAAGGGATAAAATCTGGCAGGGGATAGTTGAAATTCAAGATGCTCAAGATATCTTTAAAGTAATGGTAATTTAAGAATTTACGTGTAACTTTAGGTCCAAAATTGAAGCTCTCGGAGAGAATTACAGCGGGACAGAAGCATAAATGTAAAACCAAAAACGTAGGTTACCTTTTGCCATCTAATACATTATTTTGTTTGTTACTTGCTGATGCATAGAGCCACGAGATAGCCGAGATGTCTCAGTAACACTAGTGCCAAATAGTGTAGTGATTTTTAAATTTTTTCTACCAGTTTCTATTATAGTTGGCCTAGTTTAGGTTGTTACCAGATTTTTTCAACGATGTGACAATGGAGATGCATTTAAGAGGAAAGGGTCAGACTGAGAAAGGACTGTGATAGATAGATAGGTTAGGTGTCTATTCGCTCATTTAGCGTTAAACTTGGTGTGTTGTGGCGATACGTGATTGAGAATCCTTTTGGAGCCGAGTGAATGACTAAAATTGTTTAAATTTATTATTAATTTTCGCTTCTTTCGTGCATAACTCAAAATTGCCAAACGTTAAATTTTATGTTCCTAAAATATCGAAAAGCATTTATTTTGGTCGCCTTGGCCGGGGGCGCCCGGCCGGCTCGCCTTCTCTTCTCGACTGATTTGATGTAGGTATTGCTCGAAGAGTAAGACTAGTGGGTACCTCGCAGGTACTCGGAAACGTGTGTGATGTCGCAAAGTGCTTTGTCGTAGTTTGATCCAGGGACGGAATATGCCAGAATAATATTATTTATAATTTAGCTTAGACTATCGACTCTCGAATTACCAAGCAATTCGACCATTCATCGCGAAATACACTTAGGCATTAGGAGAATAAAGATATTTATGAATTTTTAGCGTTGTTGAAATATTCTGACGGAGCGATGTGCGTCCTCAGTTTCTTCGCGTCCAAGTATAATACAAACGATGTAGACATTAGAATCTTTACAGAATTAACGATTTATCACCGTAAAGAGGGCAGAGATAAATATATGAAATATATCGTCTCTAGGCGACTTTATTTTCGACTAGTCTGAGCAGACTATAAACTGCAGTCAGGATATTTCATCAGGCTTTTTAACATTTTTATCATCTCTGTTTGTATCTATAGACGACATATATAGCTTATTTTACGATATTATTGTGATGGTTTCGTTTTCCTACCGCATGATAAGAACTGTTACGTATTAACTAATAGATGTAATAATAATTGAATTTGTGGGAGTCACATTACACATACCATTTATTTATCACTTTTTAAAGTGAATGACGCAATATTATGTTTATAAGTATGTTAATTTCTGACAAATTACAGCATTGGACAGTTATGGAAATTGTAATCGCTTCAGATCTAATCATCAATATAGAAACAACTAACGCGTCGAATATTGATAAAATTCTACTCAGGGATCTAAAACCTCAACAGCTCAGTTAAAAAACCACTAAGCAGTTACGAGGGAGGTTGTGAGCAGTAGTATCATCTCTGATGATTTTTTCACTACATATTTTAAATTTAAATAACGAGCTACAATGAGCGATTATATACGAATAATAATATTGATGGTTAGAGCTACGGCACCTACCGTCGCGTCGTCGACGCAAATTTAGTTTTCTGGTTATTTTTCCTATCAAACTTTTGGAGGTTTACAAACGAAAAACACCATTCGAGGAAAATTAGATGTTATCTTCCGTGACTACAGTTCTCCACAATGTTGACGTGATCCTCCGAGGTGACGCGCGCCGCCCCCGACCCACAAGCCGTATTTATGTTTCTACCTTGTTTTCACACACCACATTATGACAGCCTTACAATAATAGTTCATAAGTATTTTTATACAGTTCACGATACATAGTATATTAGTCGGGAGCGGCGCGGCGCACCCTAGTACAAAGTTTGAATACAAAATACAAACACAATACAGTGCCATAGCCGTGAAATAACCTCAGATTTATACTTATTAGATTTTTATACCGATACAAATGGATTTAATTTTTAAATATAACAAAGGTGATTAAGTATACAGAGATTACAGATGATATTTTATACATTTATTACAAACAATATTATTAACGTAAATGTGAAATAGTCTTAAATTTAGTGTCGTACCTATTGCAACGTGCTAAGTACCTAAGTATATGAAAACAGGTTAATAAGTTAAATGAGTGGCGGAAATCTGATGGATTATATGGAATTCAGCTTTCCACGACTACCTCCGATTACCAGAAGCTTGACCGGTCGTCGCCATGTTGCAATAGACAATTTTGTTTCTGGATCACAAAATGGCGCCATATATGATTGCACACGTCCAGCCACAATCGTCGCCTCTTTATTATCCAATGCCGTTTTCCTACGCTCACTAAAAAACGAAGTCTATGAACACCGTACGTAACAGACAACAAAGCGCCGGTGATTATGGCTGTGTGCAGATTTGCTAAAACCTTATTGACGGTCACGCTGCGTTATTCAAGTTATTGTAAATACATATCATTCGAAATTTCTCAGGCAGTGTTACAAATATAAGCTTTCATAATCCAATCGAATTTGATTAAGGAAAGAAGTCTGTCGAAGTTTTAACTTTTAAAAATCAGTATTTAAAAATAATATCGGGATTCTTTAGCCTTTCACCAATGTAGAAAATACACCGGCGATTTTCGCACATTTTCTTATTGGTGTAACAGATCTACGAGTAAATAGAATTTCGGTAAAAAAATTTGCGATAGGAATATCCCAGGCTGTTTTGTTCATATTGCTCACTTTTGTTAAGTTTTGCTCAAATGTGCGTGTATGTATACCTACTTTAAAGTTATTCTATTAGTTATACTTAGTAGGAGATTTGTAAAATATTTTTTGAGAGCACGGTTTGCTTTTCTTTGATACTATTTTGTTAAGTGCTAAACCAGTCTTATTTCAAATCTTTTAATATACACGATCTAAACGGGAATCTACCACTGATATCCATCATCGTAATCGTGCCGTCCAAGCCGAAATTTCGTCAATCCCACAGCACAATGAGATATCTTCAGATACGACACTTCTTACCTACCCTTTAACAACGGACGCATGGAACGCTGTGTTAGGACGCACACATGTCATGAATGTGTGCTCCTTGTGCTCCTCGTGCCCCTCCGTGAAGTGGAAGTGTACGAGTGGGGAATATGGCCAGTTTTCACACGAGATGCAAATCTCTGTGCATTAATCGCTACAGCGTATTTTATGAGCTGTCGTATCTGTAGGTAAATAATTAGTGCCCGCAGTAACTTAGTATCAACAGCGTAGTTTATTTTATTCTTGCCAGTAAAATTAATATTTTAATGTTCCTAGCTTAAGCTACCTAAATACTTAATCCATGTACGAGTTGTTTTGTCTCCCATAATAATAAAATAAAATATCCCGTAGTGTAGAATCTTACATTCATTAAAAATTTAGGTTGGCTCAAAATTCTAATCAAATATCTGTACCTAATTAAGAAAGCACGTTAGTAGTTTTAGTTTTTAAAAGACTCTTTGGTACACGCTTTTGTTAATTTTCGACGCATTATGAACCGGGTTACATTTATGAACACCCAATATTTGAAATCTAATTCTTCTTCTTTATATCCGAGTGCTATTTACCTTCTGAATATACTTAATTTGCATACTTTAAGTTGTTAACGATATAAATGGAGAGAATAAGATTGCATCGTGGATATATACTTTGCATATAATAATAATTATCAAATCGTGTCAATTGTATTTAATACAATTCTTTGGGCAATGATAGTTAAACTGAAGCATTGCTTGCTTGGCAAAATAATAATAACTTAGTGTAGTCCATTTGGTAATAAAACGTTCTTATTTCCTTCTAAATAATGCATTTAATTGTGATCTCAGCAGTTCAAATGTAACGGCAACGATTTGTATTTGGAACAATAGAGAAACACACTCGTGATTGGTAGAGATTTAATTCATAAATAAACTCTCCATTTTGATTGGTCGTATCTTCAAATAGATTATCTGTGATTGGTTAGTACACCAAATGATTCAAATGCATAATGCCGTTGTTTCGAATTTGAAGCCAAGTTCTGATTGGCGAAGACTAAATTGTAGATCATGTTTGGTTCATTTTTAGTGCGTACATATCTAATAATACGATAATTACTTACAAATCTATATACTGTAAGGAAATTGACTTGACTTGCAAGTCACTTTCTTTTAACTTTACAGAGCGATAGAAGAACATTTCAATACGTATCGATTAATCATTGTAATTGGATTATATTCAGGACTCGTTTCTTATCGCACTGTAAAAAGTTTCAAATATCTCGATGTGTGGTTATGTCCACGTTTGAGTGAGGAGTTAGAGTAACCTTTAGTTATAGAATGTTGGCTACGAATTATTTAGACGTCTTCCATTTTGTCTATCCGTAGTTTAGTGTTATGGCGTTTATGATTTGTGTCACTATTGTTTAATTTTCCAGTTATACAACGTTATTTAGCCTTATTTGTACAGTATTTACGATTTTATGAAAATAAAAATTACAAAGTGTCTATTTGCCGTTAGCGCGGCGTCAGTGCAATACACTTGAATTTTGGCAAAATATTCTATAATTTATTATTAAAAGTTTATTTTAATCGCCTAATTGTTAATGTATAACATGAAATAATTGGTAGCCAACTCAAAAGGCCTATGTTTTATTTTTAATTAGGCACCTAATACATTGTATACACTGCCACTCGCCGACCGCTGTCAGTAAATGTTTCAAATGTTTTTTTTACACAATAGATACTTGTTGAATGCAGTTCCGCAATAAAATAAGTGTTGTTGAATTTTTTATAAAAGATGAACATATTAGAATAATGATCTTGTAGTCTGGATTGAGTTTTTTGCAGATTTTATTGTGTGCAACGTTTTGTGTCAATAGTAAAGGTACGTCGCCCCTCTAGCTTATTTTTGCTATACTTATTTGAAGCAATAAATAAAGCAGTTTAAGTATATACCAGATAGTACAATAGTTATACAGATTATACAAATATATACAAATACAATAGATTATACAACAAAGCCGTGATATATTATACACATTTTTTTTATAAAGAAGCAGGTGGGCGGCGTACCTGCGAGCAAGATTGGTTTCATTAATGGGTGCTGTTATATCATTAATTGTACATATTTATTGTAATATACAACAATAGACTGGTAATTTTACACTGTTGTTAGGTTTCTACAGAGTTATTTCTGGGGCTGTTCAGAATCTGATTTTTACCAATATGTTTTACTAGTATGATTTGCTACACTAATTCCGTTTGAAAAATTTAAGTTACAATAAAATAAGTAGGTAGGTATTAAATCATAATTTTCAAATAAATATATTGTTTTTCGAACTTAGCTCACGCACTTTCATGCATCTCCATTTTGTAGAAATAGTCCCTCAGACCAATTGGTCTGAGCTGAGCCTAATAAGCTGGTATTGGACTGGACAACTATATTACAGATGTACAATGAACATAGCTCAATTCTGAAAAAAGAAATCTGTTTCAGAATACTTTCATTAATATTAATTAAACATTTTAACACTACTACACTACTACGATACTTAATTAGACGCATAAAGAACAATCGTTCTATAAGGCGAAATCCTGAAAGTGTTGAAGGCCAAAAACAATCAAATTCTCGGCAGCCTCAGTCCACATGTTACAATAGAATATATTTTCGTACAGACCTACAGAGACACCGAAATAGAATATATAAAATTCATTTTAGGCAATCCCAGAATACAAGATCGAACTTTTTACACACAACAGTTGAAACAGCTTATGAGTTTTTTTTTAACAATACATTATCGTTATTTTTATAACACAGTTGGTTGCGCAATGGTCACAGAGATCAGGCGAAAAATTGAAAACGTTGGCATTTTAAAATTGTAGATATATTTTCTAGTTCTTCCAAAATGAATAATATCAGTATTAAATACAAAATTCGACTTTGGTTAGATCAAAAGTGTATGTGTGATCTACGTATAGAAATTGCTTATAACCTTCTTGGTGTAATTCTTAAAGTATGTTTAATAATTTTTAATTATATTATTTTCTCTTTAGATATATTTTACTCGATTTTTAATTGATCTTGCCTAGATTTGCATTTATGTTAGTTACGTATTATGCGTTTAAAGTTGATACCATCGTATTTATGTATATTATTATTGCATTAAGGGTTTTGTTTGTTTTTTTTTGTCATTTATAGAAGTAAAATGTTGTAAAAAGTAAGCTCGTTGTATTTTATCAAATAAACACTTTTTAGTCCAACTGAAGCAATACAATGCAGTTTTATTTTACCTGAACAGTCCTTGTCTGCATCTACACTCATATTTCGGCACTCAATGTCTATCTTTTTCAATTAAGTATTTAGATAAGGAAATTTATTGTTAATGACTGTTTGATGCCAAAATAGAGAGAAAAAATCTATATTATAGAGAGCAAAGATTTGTTTGTTTGCATTAGGCTTCGAAACTACCTGAACCGATTTGAAAAATCTTTCACCCTTAAAATTCTACTACTAATAAACATAAGCTATAGAATTAAATACCTATAATGTACCCGTGCAAATAAATTATAAGTAATGGCAAGCCTTACTCACTCCCCGTTGAGGTATATGTTATGAATATGTTTAAAAGAAGGGAGATTCAATATAAGAGCTTAAAAATACATCGCGAGTGGGTTGCTTTAAAACCCTGTCAAGATTTTTATTATTTGCACTTATTTATTAACTAATAGTGGCATAGCTACATGGTAGCATCCTGGTAAAATGCCACGGGCCCCCGATGCTAGCCCCCAGCTAAGTGCAGAAGGGCGGTGGTGAGGGGGGAGATAAATGGGGTAAAGCTATGCCACCGAGAAGCCATTCGCTGAACTGAAACTCTTATGGGCCCCTTGTTTGCCTCAGGCCCAGATGGTATAGTTACCAATCGAAAGTAAATAGCCAATAGAATATGAAACGTTGCAGTTTGACAGATATAAACATTTTGACACTCATAACTTAGGCTCATCCTTGGATGACCTTGATGATCGTTGGATGACAGAAAACCTTTCCTTGGGTTTTCTGAAAATTAGCAGCGGCGGCAGCACAGAGGCGACGGTAAGCTGTATGTGATTGGCCAACAATGTGTTAATTGACACGCTTGCGTTCACGCGTGATGCATTTAGCCAGTATCCTTATCCTTACTAATATTATAAATGCGAAAGTGAGTTTGTTTGTTTGTTTATTTGTTTGTTTGTTACGCTTTCACGCCGTAACTACTGAACCGATCATCATGAAATTTTGCATACAAGTTCTCTGGAGTACGGTGAAGGACATAGGCTACCTTTATCCCGGGAAAAAGTACTATTCCCGAGGGATCGACATTGACGCGGGCGGAGCCGCGGGCGAAAGCTAGTCAAGTATAAATGAGTATTTCCGCGCTTATTCTAAGTCTTGTTAATTAACGAAATGATGGTGTAGTTCATTTCGTTGATTTTACGGAGCGTGGCGACAATTCCCACGAATCCACTGGCTTGGACGACGTAACGAGGCGGACAACCACCAGCCCGCTAAGTAAATCTCATTACAGCCACACCATGACAGGTTTTTCAGTTATTCCACACATAGTTTACAAACATCGGTATTACAAGGTCCACCAGAAACAAGTTGCAAAACAATCCAAAACAAATCCGTGCAGTCCGCCTGCCAAGAACTCCTTGTCTAATATTATCTAATGATAATAGCATCTCTACGCTCTACGACACAGTGCACAGTGCTGCCATCTGGTGGCAACCATATCTGAAAACCTCATTGTCTTGAACCTTATTTTTTGTGGAGTGCCTTCAGCCTTTTACTTCGGAATTTTGAGGTAGTGAATGAAGTTATAAGTAAAGGTAATTGTGATTGCATGAGATTTTTTTTAAAGAAAATGTACTTTACAATTCATCATATCTGTAACAGGATTTTTTAACAGGATTTTTGGCAGCAGTCTCATGGTTTACGGCTCGCGATATGTTTTTTAACATATTTATTTTGATATATAATAATTTTCATGGAGGAAACAGACTCTACCTACCTACTATTATGACGTCACATGCCATGTCGGTATAAAGACAGATGGACAATTCTAACCCAGAACTTATTGCAATATGATCATCATTTCGAGTAGGTGTCACGGTCAATCGACCATGCACACCCTAGTGTCAGAGTTCTTCGAAATCGCCTCTCGGCTTCTGACGTGGTTCCTTTAACGACTTCCAACGGCTTAACGTGCTATCCGAAGCACGGAATCGTCTTTATTATCAGACAATCAGGTGATTCAAGCCTGCAATGTCCTAACCAAACATGAACAATATTTAGAATAATTAAAAAAAATGACATCGTGCCGCTGTAGTGATATTTACTAAGCGGGCTGGGAATGGGAATTGTCGCTAATGGCTCCGTAGAATAAATAAATATAAATATATACGGACAAATCACACAGATTGAGCTAGCCCCAAAGTAAGTTCGAGACTTGTGTTATGGGATACTAACTCAACGATACTATATTTTATAACAAATACATATATAGATACACAACCAAGACCCAGGCCAATCTGAAAAAGATCATTTTCCATCTTGACCTGGCCGGGGATCGAACCCGGTCACTCAGTGGCTGGCGTGTTGACCGCTGCTCCACGGAGCTAGTCAAGAATCAACGAAATGAACCACCATTTCGTAGATAAACAAGACTAAGAAAAAGCGCGAAACGGGAAACTTTAATTAAACTTGATAATGGCTAAATACAACCTGCGCGAAAACCATAAATAAAAAACACGCTACATGGTGATGATGATGATGACTTAAGGTTGATACAGAGAAGATCCCTCGGGTAAATATAGAAAACAATATTAAAAATAACAATTAATTTATTAATAATTAATTACTCTATTACCTCTAATCACTTCGTTTCCTCAACAATTTGTTTATACTATCTTGATTCCTATAAACACACAAATCCATAAACGTCAGGCCTAGCAACAAACAGTGGCCTAGCATATCCTTCTGCAGGTCTTTCTGCGACCTGAACATAGATTTAAGGGACTCCGACATGTATACTTGCGAATTGTTTGGACTTATCTGTTTTATCTCTTGCAGCAACATTTCTACAGTTTGGTCGGTTGATACCTTTTCGTTGCCGACTAGTGTTCCGTATAATCTGAAACAAGATGAAGTTATAAAACTAATCCGACATACAGTAATTCCGGACATACAGTTTCTTTATTTCAATCAATAAAACATACAAATAATCATTAATTAAAAAAATAAAATAAAAATTACAAATAAAATAGAGATTCCAACGCGTCGCCACGAGGCAGGGTGCCCAGTAAGCTGGCAGCATTGCCTCTCTGCACTGCAATGGAAATTCTTTGGGCGAAGTAACTGCCAGCTCTTGGATCACCCGTAACCTCACGGAGGCGCGCTGAAATCTCAGTCACCAGGTTTCTTGCTTCTGGGCCCCACGGACCCATTGTCTCAATCGCGAAGGGCACAAAAATATAATTCGCCTCGAGGTGTTCATATTTCCTGCGCTTAGCTGTTTCAGCAGCAACTGCAGCCGCCCCTACCCGCACCGAAGTAGATAACACGTGGGTGGGAGCGAGGGTATCCACATAAGTGGCGTCCCATACCAAACATTTCCCCAGCTTCCACGGTATCAAAGACATCCCGTCCGGCCTCCTACCGTCCGACCTCAACAAACCGCTCGGTTCTAGGACGGCTGGAACAGCAACAGAGGATAAAGCTCTTCGGATGATGTCATTGATGGTACCGTGTCGGGATAAGCGACCAGCACTCTTTTGGCAAGCCAACCCGTGATGGCCCAACTCACTCACCGCTTTACCACAGATGCACTGATGGGACTCATTTACCTTCAAACCTAATCTGAGTCCAACCGCCAGGGACAACGTGCAGTTGTCCAATAGCGTGCCCAGATTTGCAGAAGGGAGCGCTCGCAGCCATAAAGGACATAGCAGGACATACAGTATAATTTCACTAATCCGGCACTTCGATAGGTCGGTACGTCCAATAATCCGGCACCTGTGCGCTTCGGTCGTTGGACGACGACCAGCGTCGACTAATAGTCTAACCTCAAAACTTATGTATCACGTGCACGTTCTTAGGTACGTATTTGTTGTTTCAAGTGAGAATAGTTTATACTTAAAAATGTCAAATAAACGCATACACAAGACACTAGATTTGAATAATTAAATGGAGATTCACTATAATCCAGTAATCCGAGCATTCCAACAATCCGGCGCCCTCCGGTTTTTAATAGTGCGATTACACTGTATTTTGATTTTTCACAGGAGAATGGTATATTTCATAAAAAAAGGGTTTGTAAACCCCTTTATATAGGGACGCGCGATCTTTGACAGCGTATAACACATACACATATAGTATCACGTCTTTTTCCCTTGCGGGGTAGACAGAGCCTAGGCCTGTAAGACCTTATGGCTACATTTAGCATGTTGGAGGGTGTGTAGATCACAAATCGAAAACGGAATCAAAATAGTGATGGGTTGCTAGCCGCATCGCCTATTGATATGATTTCGCAGATTTTAGTAAAATCCCTCGATAGGCTTTTACGATCTGCGCGAAAAGAGAAGCAGAACGTTTTCTTTTCTCCCAGACCAACATGAGCATTTCTTTTTACAAATTTATTGAAGTAGGCATTTGTCTCCCATCTCACCTGATGGTAAGTGACGATGAAGACGAGGATGTTGATGACATGGCTATCCAAGAGATACCCAATTATTCTACTTTAAAATGCCCCGGGACTGTACTTGTCCGGGAATATAGACGCAGGCAATTCATTCCACACCTTAGCTACTCGAACCAAAAAGGAACTGTCAAAGCGTTTAGTTCGACTCTTTGATATTCCAACGATAAAAGGGGGAAATTTCTGTCTCTACGAGTGGAATGGCGAGGGTTCTACTAGCTCCAAGAGCGCATTCGCACACTCTGCAAAATGGATCCTATAAAAAACCGATAGGCAAGTGACTTTACGGCGATGCTCCAGGGATTGCAATTTATGATTCGAGACCACGTCGTTGTTTAAAAGCCTGCGGGCTCTTCGGTCAACAGAGTCCAATGCTTCAAGCTGGTATTTAGCTGAGCCATCCCAGATATGACTGCAGTACTCCATGCAAAACCGAACCTGGGCTGTATAAAGATTGAGCAGCCGTTCAGAGCTGAATTACCGCCGAACCTTTGAGATGATGCCCAACTTCTTGGAAGCAGTTAGTGCTATCGACTCTATCTGTTGACCGAATCATTCTTGCTATTTCCCCATTCATCCGTGTCATCATCATTTCGAGTAGGTATCATGTTCAATCGCCCATTCACACCCTGGTGTCAGAGTTCTTCGAAACCGCCTCTCGGCCTCTGACGTGGTTCCTTTAAAGACTACCAGATGGCAGCCGGGACCACCAGCTTAACGTGCCTTCCAAAGGACGGAATCATCTTTATTATTAGAAAATCAGGTGATTCACGCCTGCAATGTCCTAACCAAACTAGAAACAACTAAACAAAGTATGAACCCACGACCCCCGGGTCTACAGGCAAACGCCTTAACCACTGGACCAAGGAGTAGTCCGAGTGAGTAGTATAGTATCCCAATACATTATTTTCCCTACCCAAATTCAACAAATTCCTATCCTTTACCAGCTTAAAATGCTTCTGGCAGCGTCGGTAGCACAAAAGCCAAAGAAACTGCTCTCGCCAACCCGCCTGCCAAGCCACATGGAATGAAGAATCCTCGGGCCTTTGTCCAGACTTATTACGGCTGAAATGACGATGATGATGATGCTGTCTTAATAGCGGACGGCCCGGGCTACGGCGCACCAAAGCTGAGAATGCAGCCAGGAAACATGTCAGAGGAGAAGGAGGAATTAATTATAAGCTTCAAATCTCACCTGTATGGTAATGTTGGCCTTAGAAAGTATACTTTTTGCGTTAATTTACTCTCAAATACACTTTCGATTGGTTCAGAGTCCCTGTAACAATAAGATAAAAAATGGTTGTCTGTAAATTCGGTTTACGGACGGATTTGATGTGAAAACGTGCCTGTAAGGAGATATGGACATTGTGTACAAAAAACGGATCTCTCACGTGCTATTTCGTCGGGATTGCCGACTATAGTTTCGGACTCGTCAGGAGCCCATTTTCAACGCACGAGCCACTGCTCGTGCGTTGAAAATGGGCTCCCATCAAGAGCAATTATTCGATAATTATTAATTAATTATCGAATTAATTAATTATTCTTACAATTAATTATTGTAAGAGCAATAAGTTCGACACCCTCCGCCGCGCGTCTCGCACTCGCCTTGAATATGGGCTCCTGACGAGTCCGAAACTATAGTCGGCGATCCCGACGAAATAGTACGTGAGAGACCCGTCTTTAGTACATAGTTCCTGTAAGGGCCTATTATGTAAATAAACGTTTTGATTTTTTTCGATAATCAACTGCATCTATCAATTTTCTTGTATAGACTCTGATGTATAAATTAAATACTCGTGAATAAATAAATTAATAGAAACAAATTATACACACACTGAACCTCACTTCTTTTCTGCCCTCGTGGAAAGCCAAAGATTAACCAAATGTTTTTTTTCTGCTGCTCCAATTGTAAAATCTTGCTGCCCAAATAATTATTTAGCGGCCCAACTAATTACTTTCCATTTTATAATAGATATACTTATATAGATATACATCCAAGACCCAGGTCTAGCTGAAAAAGATCGTTTTCCATCTTGACCTGACCGGGGATCGAACCCGGACACCCACGTGTCGCAGGCTGGAGTGTTAACCACTGCGCCACGTTGTACAACATAGTGGTCAAAAGTTAGCGAATAGACCTACAGCTCATGATGGAAAAATATAAATGTACAAATGGAAACGATGATGGAGAAGTAGATGGAAAGTAGACTGTATCTAAATCCATTGGATTTAGATGGTCAGCTACCTCCATACCAAATTTCATCAAAATCTGTCCAGCCATTCTTGAGTTACTAGTGGTGTAACTAATCCCACTGCTTTATGTATATATAGATTTATATATTAAAGATATATTAATATTATAAGTACAACAAAGTAGTACAAGTAATATTTATTTATTTATTTAAAGATTTACCACGACTAGCCGTGTGGTTTCCGACATAGTAGAATAGGACCACTCCAAGTCTTCCCATGGATGTCGTAAGAAGCGACTTAGGAACTAAAAAATGAGACCTCTCCAACCCGTCTGGCCAGCGAGGAGAGTGTAGGCCAAATCCTCTGTCTGCTCTAGGCAAGTAAGCTTTCGGTAGTACAGAGAGGGTCATGCTCCTGCAGCGGAGACTAAAAAGACCTGATGATGATGATGATGATGATACCATGTCTGTTCTTACTTACTCTTTGGTTACAATGTTACTCCTAGCATTAATGAGAGCCACAATCATGGCAATCATTTGTGACTTCTGCAGATTCACCGCGATTACTTTGGGGTTGTTGGGGTCGCTGCCCGCAGCCCTCAGAGTAGTTGCCTCGGCTTGCATCACATATATATCAGCCATTGGCAATTGTTGTAAAATGTTCCATGACTGCAAAAATATACACGAAAATAAAATTAGTCAAAACTTTAATCTTTAAATCCTAACTTATCCTTACTAATATCATAAATGCGAAAGTGAGTTTGTTTGTTTGTTACGCTTTCACGCCAAACTACTAAACCGATCTTCATAAAATTTTGCATACAAGTTCTCTAGAGTACGGAGAAGGACATAGGGTTTTTTTCGGCCGACTGTTTTTTTTTTTTTTTATTTATTTATTAGAAAAACAAACAGGCGCAGAATAATACACGTAAACTTAATTAAATATAAGATAGAACATAGCCCAATAGTTTTTACTATTAAGTAACACATAAATACGTTGTAGGACAAGTGAAGTTAATTCAAATATGTATAGGTAATTAACAACATGGTAATACTAAAATCAAACCTAAATGCAAAAACAAAACAATTTTTTTTTTTTCATATACCACTTAACATTTTACGGAATTTACCCAATCGTTCATAAAATATATCGACGTGATTATAAGTTTTATCATATCTGTCACAGGCTCTTACGATAAATCGATTTTGTGCATAATTAGTATTACAAAGTGGAGGAGAAAAGGTATTTCTATTACGTGTGCGATGTCTTAAGCATTTAAAGTTAATTTGGCTCAACAGATATGGAGAGTCAACGAGGTTGTTGATGATTTTATATAATAAAATTTGATCCTATGTTCTCTTCTATTTTCTAGTGATGTGATTTGGTCTGCGTTAAAATTTTTAAATTTATAATGAAGACGTTTCATAAATTTGTTTTGGATGTTTTCCAGTAAGTTTATATACTGTAAATACATGGGGTTCCAAACGGTAGAAGCGTATTCTAAATTAGATCTAACAAAGGCATTGTAAAGTAATATTAGGAGTGAGTTTGTTACTACATAAGTTGGTCGAGTTGTATAAAAATAACTATCTATGATACCGAAACCGCTATAGTTTTAATTGTAAGTACATACTTTGAGGTATACACCACATTTTTTTTGAGAATTATTTTAGTAATATTTTAAAAGTTACGGTGGGTGGGGAACCTCAAATTTTAACTTTGTATTAGATTATCTCACGACTGAGGGGTTCGATCTACAGTTTCAAAGCAGTTTTTGTTGCATTTTAAAAGACCTTTTCACCGATAACCCACACGTTGGTGTTAGTCCAATTTAATTTTTTAATTTACTTTTCATTGTATGGGAGGGCTGATAAAAAATCATTTTTTCATAATTTTAAAAACCAACTTTTGGAACTTTAATATCTATCTCTCCACCAATTTTCGGCAGTAGCGGCGGAGTAACAGCCCGGACGGAGAGACGGACGGACGGACGGATATGACGAAACTATATGGGTTCCTGCTGGACTACGGAACCCTTAAAAGGATTTTTTAAATCCTTATCCTTACTAATATTATAAATGCGAAAGTGAGTTTATTTGTTTGTTTGTTTGTTACGCTTTCACGCCGTAACTACTAAACCGATCATCATGAAATTTTGCATACAAGTTCTCTGGAGTACGAAGAAGGACATAGGCTACCTTTTATCCCGGGAAAAAGTACTATTCCCGAGGGATCGACATTGACGCGGGCGGAGCCGCAGGCGAAATCTAGTAGGTTTATAAATGACGGAGTCATTAGGTTAACAATGTGTAAAATTTCTACTCCCTGATGTTATGCAACTAAGACTTCTAAAGATTTCTACACTTACAATATTTAGGATATCTGTAATCTGGAACCTCTTGCCCTCAGGATAGTCTATGGCATGGTACTTCCAGTCCACCACCTCGTAGCTATGTTTATCTATAAGCGTCCAGCACACTGAATTGACTGCAGTGTAAACGGTGAGAACAGATTTGCATTTCTGAAAAAAACGTTTTTATAATAAAATGAATCCTATTGAATATTGTAAATGCGAAACCCATACCCACAGTGGAATGGTACACCATTCCACTGTGGGTATGGCTTTGATTTGGGCTTTGTTTGTGGGTATAGGTTACAAGCTAGACTATAGAAACTGTTCAGCCTCATCAGTAGTAACATTCAAGCCTGCAATGTCTTAACCAAACTGTAAAAAACGAAACAAAGTTTGCTTCCCGTGGGAATCGAACCCACAACCCCCGGGTCTACAGGCAAACGCCTTAACCACTGGACCACGGAAGCAGTTTCGGCAGGCTTGAATCACCTGATTGTCTGATAATAAAGATGATACCGTGCTTCGGAAGGCACGTTATGCCGTTGGTCCCGGTTTGCCTCATCTTCTATTATACTGCGCGCTTATGCGGGATATAGGGATTAGAACGCGTTGCCTGCGTCTGTATTTCAGAGCGCATATAACCTTAATTTCTTTAACTTTAGAGTGAATGGGCTTGTTCTGGGCGAGCTCGCTCGATCTTAGACCATATCTTTGCCTCTGGGCTAGATTATGGTCAAAAGAAAACCCATTTAATATAAAAAAGGCAGGACCTTAGGCAATGGACAACCTCTTCCAACAAGCAATAAACTAAGGGGCCTCGGAAATGCAACTTGTCGTTGAAAGGGGCCTCGCAAACACTTGCTGCCAGTAGCCTCAGAATAGTAGGCTGCTGCTGAATGCAACTACATTCTAAACAGTAAACTTAAGTAATTTGATTGATGATTTAGTGAATCATATAAATAATCACTGTGCCAAATCATTTGACAGATATATTTCCTACTATTTGTACATCATTTAATTCGTAATTAAATTACAATTGAAATAAACATTTATTGTGATTGAATAAATGTTTATTATAATTGTAATTTAATATAAGTCACAAATAATGGGTCAAACAATGAAACAAGTCAAAATACAAAAATAAAATAAAAATAAATAAATACAATAAATTATAGGGTGCTATAACCCGTCACTGAATGTTTCCGGTGAAGAGGTGCCCAAAACACTAGCCACGTTACCGCGTTGGATAGCTACGGCCATCATTTGCACTTTTCTTACTTGAACTTTCATATGGACAGCAGATAAAAAGGACTATGATACCACAATCCTTAATTTTGTATGATTTAAATATACGGCAACAAAAATATTACATGATGTACCTGTCTAACACTTTCACTTAATGCTGGCTGTAAATATTGTCCCTTTATTTTGCTAGCAATCTCCGAGTTTTGTTGGGGACCCACGAGGATGCTATCAAATAGTTTTTTTGTGGTCTTCTCTGTAAAACCGTCAACAGTCTCCATATCACAAATGTTTTTGAGAATCCCATTGCTGCTCTTCCACTGAGAAAACTTTTTTACTCTCGCTTTAGTTATGTCATACCTGAAATATAATTAATAAACTATTAAAATTTATGATTTGTACTGTTGTGGTAAATTGAGGGGGTGGGGAAGGCATGTCTCTGCATCCACTGCCTCATCCCTAGCACTACTTATAATAGATGAGAAACAATGTTCATGGCTACTCTACTCCAGACTGCACCACACTACAAATTGTATTCATAAAAAGCTCTTCCTTCCTAAAAGTTAACCTGGCAATTTAGACTTACTAAGTTGTGGTAGAGCCACGCTACTACCAAAATTCATTTTTACTAGTAGCATGAATGGGTCAGCTCATCCAGGGAACTCTCTCCACACGCTGACAGAAAATCAATGTTTGAGTAGAAGCTTTACCGCTTCTGTGCTTCTTTTGGTAAGTGAAAGAGCCAGAGACCCATCCTTCCCCTCCCCCCATGTTCTCCTCCCAACTCCTTGAAAGGCCGGCAACCTGTCACACCCTGGTGTTGCAGTTATCCATGGGCAGCGTTGATCACTTACCATCAGGTAAGTCCCTTGTTCATTTATCATCCTATATCATAAAATTATACAACACTCCTTCCACTGAGGTCATTTACACAGAGCCCATAGCTATTTGATAGATAATTAATACGTTTGATAGATAGATAATACGTTTATTTGATTGCCACAAACACACAAATTAGTAATACAGGCGATCTTAAATCTAAGTACATAAACACAACAGTTATTTGTGTGCTGCAGCAAGACAAAAAGGCCATAACTCAGTGATTAATTTGCACTTAGGTACAAAAACACTGATTTTCAGGTATCGCCGTCAAGTAGGTGCGGGTGCAAGGAGATAGTAGAAGAAATTTGGTAGTGTTATTACTGTGTATACTTAGTCCAGCTCTATACATGAGACCATCTTGACATCAACTAACACAGGTTTAATTTACAGGGAACAAAGGTGCAGTAAATACAAGATGATTGTGCTGTTTTTTGTGGGTAATGCATGATATGGTAATAGCCACTAACGACACTGCGAAAATCTTACTGCTTAATGCTTCCATGGCACTATTCCCACACTATGGCCTCTTATTTGGTCCCATTATGTGTGAACAAAAGGTGTTAATTTTTCGGTCTTCTGTTGTCAGAGGATCCGAATCTCCATTTTAAGTTGCTTTATGATTTCAAAAATCTTTTACTTTTCACTTACTTAGCTAATTCCTCTGCACAAGAGGCATTTATAACCTTCAAAATCTTCTCCTTTTCGACATCGGTATATTTACCCTCTGATTTCTGACTGTAGAGACACTTCGAAAGAGACACTAGCCGGTGTTTCCTATTCTAAACAAAAATCATACATAATAAAAAAAACTATAATACGAAATATCTAAATGAAATTATCTGAAACACTTGCACAAACCAGTAATTTTATTACTTCTATAGATCTATTAAACATATTTAGATGGTTAAATTGAGGTTTGTTTTGTACCAATGTGGAAATTAAATATGATATCCAAAAAAAAATATTATCCTTGCAAATACTTTTGTGGTGGATGAATGGACATGCAATCAGTGTTGCCAGGGCCCTTGAGTCGTAAGTTACGTTTCGTTTTTTGATATGTTACATTTTGGCAACAAAAGTTACATTTATGACATTTTTTTAATTTACGTGTTTTTGGGGTCGGAATATAACCCACCACACACACACCGCTAACCTATAAAGTGGTCGCTAACACATATCATAACGCGTTGCGGCATCTAATCGGTCGAGTATATCGCGCATATAACGGCGGGATTTTTGTTTATAATAATAGAGAAAAGACCATCTACCCTGTACCAACCTGCCCCGTCCCATTATTATAGTCTGCATTATATGTAAGACTGCGTTTGCCAAAACACAAAAAAAAATTCTAAGATTTAGGTTGTCACGATGTCTATACCTTACTGGGTAATCATTACTTTGGTTGGAGTGCCGAAATTACGTATTAACAAGATTATTAAGATGATATGATATTAAGGCGTTTTCTATTCAGAGCCATCTCTGAGTGTGATATGGAGTGAAATACTTGTTAGACGTGCCAGTTTTAGGTGCGTTTAAATTGAATTCGTTAAATTGCCATGAAAATCTAGTATTACAAATCCAGTTGTTCTCAAAAGTTACAAAAATTGCCTAAAATATAAAAATTACTTACATGTTACGCAAGGAGGTCAAAAGTTACGAAAAATGTAAGAAATGTAACCTTCTGGCAACACTGCATGCAATGAAAATCGTTTGTTTACATTTTTGAGTGACGTTGACCTCAGAAGAATAATTTATTGTTCTGAGACGTTGACGTAAGTATTGCCATGCCTAGATTTTTATTTAGAAAAGATTCTTTTGTAAAAGTAACATATTCGCTTCAGTCAGTCAGTCAGTTTATTTTGTCTGACGATAACTTAGTATTAAAGTCAGACATATACGATCGATACACAAGAAACTATATATAAAAATATCAGATTTCTGCTGAAGTTTAATTTAGATGAAAATATTATCTGCCTGACCAAAAGGATAAAAAAACCTGCCCTGCATGTCTATGTATTTGCAAACTTATGACAACTACGATGTACAACGTTTGGATGGTCATTTCAACATCCATTACGGTTTATTTATCTTAAATAATAATAGTCAATCATACAAAAGCCGCATTGATTGTTGAAGTGTACAGTAACAAGTTGTACACCTGCAGGGCAGCAGCCCTGCAGCAGCTGGGGGCGCTTAATTAACTAAAGATATAGTAATATTGTCTAGTCGTACACATGCGTCTTGTTGACAACAGGGCCCGTGGTGTTATGTAGATGAATACCTATAGTCCAAAAATTTCATTTTTTACTTCGACAAATACTTCGTTTTCGTTATTATGTAAATAAGTAACTTTTACTAATTTTTGCCACATAAGACGTGATAATGTCTCATAAATCGATGAACGCTGGCTGCACGCATGAAAAAGTCACGTTCCGTGTGCAAGCATGAACGCGGAACATGCGATCGTGAGGCACGATTGGCCTAAGCGTTCGGCTTGTGGCGCATCTATCTCTTTTCCACCGTTATCACGTAAAATCCTCATCCGTAAACCGACTTTACAGACAACCAATTTTGTACGCAAAAATAATTCACAGTATCCAACAACTAAACCAGTCCAGTCCACGCATAATCAAAGCCACTGACTGAGTATAATCAACAGGTTACATTAATGACGCCATAATGTTATGTTTCGGGGTTTTGGGCTTGAAATACTGGCATCTAATAATTTTATCCCCTTGGGGGTAGAATAGATCAAAATCCTTTCTTGGCGGATGCCTACGTCATAACATCTACCTGCATGCCAAATGGTAGAAATCAGGCAGTAGACAACTTAAATACATGCCGCGGCGTACTTTCTCTAGCTGTTCCGTTAATGTATAAGACGATATCACGTCCAAAAAAGACTTTCTATATAAATTTATCTATCTGATTAATGAATTTGTATGGGAGACCTATTTTTATTTGTTTCCTACATTTTTCGCCTGTAGGTCCCCACCTACAGGGGAAAAATGTAGGAACACCCAGGTCTTCACAGGAGGGTGTGGGGACCTGGGTGGTAACATTGCATGCGGCTAGAAATAAGGTTAACTACAACATATGTGCCTAGTGTTGTGTGGTGATTGATGATGGTGAATGGACTTAGAAAGATAAGGTAGGAGTAGAGTTGAAACGTTGAAAAAGATAAAAACTTTAGAAAACCCATAGTCACACACTATGTCGGACGAGGAAAGGTCGAAAGTTATAAAAGTGTAATAGATAGCTATACTGGCAACACTAATGAACTTTGATATTGACATTTTAATTGACATAATTTTTTTTTAGTGTAGTGTATCCCAAGCATCTTATCTCTATGATCCCAAGAGTGTATCTAACAAATGTTTCGCTTACGGCCTTTACCTCAAGAAAATTTCTTGTACCTATATCTAAGGATGTAGGTAATAAATAATATATCATACTAAACGAATTCTACGCGAATAAGGGTACTATTATTGACAGGGTAACACTCGTCTTGGAGCGATTTTTGTATGCAAAAATCGCTCGTTTACGAACAGCGTCATTTCAAAAATAGCACTCCAAATATCTTATCCGGCGTAAGTGGCGTAACACGTTTAGCAAGCTTAGTTCTAAAAATCATCGTTAGGTGGCAGCAGGTTAACTGCTTGTTGAATTGACCAAAGATCTACTATGACATTCGTCCAAGACTATGACTCTACTATGACTACTTATTACTGTCAAAATATACTTTTTTTAATAGCCTGTTTCAGTGTCCCACTGCTGGGCAAAGGCCTCCCCTTTCTGTTTCCAGTCATCCCTGTTGCTGTAATTTTCCAGCCACTTATATATGCATCCAAGTCATCGCACCATCTTCTGGTCTGCCACGGTCTAAACGCAATAACAATCTAATCTGAATCTTTATATTGTCAGCACAGATATCTTAATAATGTTGTTCTAGTATGGATATCTAACACGTTACGCCCTCTATTCGGATATCTCACGTTATAGTTGCAATGCAACGCAACTCTAGTTTGTATGAAGCGTCGAGGAAATTATATCTATACTAATATTATAAAGCTGAAGAGTTTGTTTGTTTGAGGAAGGCTTTAGGAAGGCTTTAGGCTATAAAACATCTCGCTGCGACCAATAGGAGCGAAGCATCAATAAAAAATGTTTTGAAAACGGGAGAAAATTATTCATCTATACTAAGAAAAAACCTAATTAATCATAATAACAGAAATTGCTGCGGACGAAGTCGCGGGCAACAGCTAGTGTCAAATAAACAGTAATTACATGATACCATCATGGTCCAGAAGATTAATACGGAGATCCCTTCTACATACATCAAAGCGAAGACAACATTTTTGTCCTTGAAGACGCCTTGTATGCCCTCTATCCTTTTTCGTGCCGAATCGGCACGGAAACCAGTACGCTTACTTTATAGCGTACTATTGATTGTATGATACTCAGTGGCCTAACTATACCACCTCATCATCATCATTTCATGTTACCTACACGGTCAATCGACCATACAGCACGCACATCCTGGTGTCAGAGTTCTTCGGAACCGCCTCTCGGCCTCTGACGTGGTTCCTTTAACGACTTCCAGATGGCAGCCGGGACCAACGGCTTAACATGCCTTCCGAAGCACGGAATCATCTTTCTTATCGGACAATCAGGTAATTCAAGCCTGCAATGTCCTAAAAAAACTGGAAACAATGAAACAAAGTATGCTTCCTGTGGGAACCGAATCCACGACCGCCAGATCTACAGGCAAACGCCTTGACCACTGGACCACGGAGGTAGTTACTATACCACCTGGGGCCCATGAGACTCAGTTCAGTGTCCACCCCCGCTCTTCTACTCCTGGCAAGGGTCCATTAATGGTCTACGTAATACTTGAACGGCCCCAAAGAAAATTGTGTTCCTGTCCCTTTCATGCTCACAGTATAGAAAGAGACAGATTACAGCGGATATAAGGGTCGTTCAAGGTCAAAAACGTTAAATGGCTAGCAGTGGAACCCAGCATGAAATCCTTATTGGCAAGTTGGAAGCCACGTTAAAGCAAGTCATCCCGGATGAGATAACTAGCAGAGCATAGTCTGCAAAGTTGTAATTTAGTATCTTTCTATGTTATTTAGGTACCAGTATTGAACTCTTGAACTCCTGAGAATGTGCCAGCTGCTTCTCGTCCCGCGCATATTGTAAATCATCAGGATTTAGGTGCAAAAAATGCGCCTGAAAATATAGTACCAGAACATTATAATATTTTAGGTAATAAATATTTTTCACCCCCGGCCCTGTGTTACAATCAAAATTAAAAGGGCCAAAAGGGACATACATACAGGACCGTCAAACCCGGCGGAGCAAGGGATGAGGTGCATGCAACCCACGGAGCAAGTACATACAAAGTACTTGCTCCGTGATGCAACCTGAAGCAGGTCGCACTCAAACAAGGGCAAGGGCAGATGGCACCGTGCGTCTCCGGAAGAGAGGAGCAACGGGGTGCTCGCATGGATAAAATATTTTTTCTTTCAAAAAAAAAGCTTGACAACCCAAGCTTGCTTAAATTAGACTCATCATTGGTCTTTATTTCTTTATCACATTTACAAAAAAAAATCGTTACATACTCGTAAAAAGATTTTGATAATAATTTACATCTACCAAGAGACTTTAACCCTATATAGTAAGATTTTTCATCATAAAACGTCCTTGCTTTAACCAAACTACTGAACCGGTTCTCATGAAATTTAAATGGAACCAGTTGGGAAATATTACCCTTTAAATCAATATAAAAAGGAAATATTATCCTTTAATCTGTATCGGTCTAGGCGACTTCAAGTATTAAAAAAATAACAAAAGCCATATAGATCATACCAAAAAAGCACCTATAAAAACCCCTAGAAACTCCCTCTTTCAAGCGGAAAGTCAGTTTCAAAGGTCGTCCGTCGAGCACTGGTAAAGTTCAAAATCAACCTGTGTATGATTGTCCACAGGGTGATTTTGAACTCCAACATTTTAATGACGAAAACAGATCCCTAATCCTTTATCGTTGGAATCATAGATAATTTACTAACGAGTAAAACAGGCCTTTCTTTAAAAAAATAACTACCTACTGTAGTTATTTTTTTAA
Organism: Elegia similella; assembly: GCA_947532085.1. Taxonomy (NCBI): domain Eukaryota; kingdom Metazoa; phylum Arthropoda; class Insecta; order Lepidoptera; family Pyralidae; genus Elegia; species Elegia similella. The sequence goes on from OX383939.1 coordinate 5,534,375, forward strand.
AGGAAATGTAATCCAATTGATTTTTCGCCTATTTAAAAATAATTAAGTAAAATAGTATCCCTGGTTTGACGATGGAGAACTTCTCAACAAGAACCCAGAAAAGCTCACAATTTTGTTCAGCAAGTAGGTAGATGATATTTTTTTCACATTACCTATAAGCTAGATTCAATTTCATTTTTGACTCATGTTATTTAATATAATTCCGCGAAAGCGTAGCAAGTATACAAGCTCACTCATATATATTAAGTATACCTATCTCTTTTTGTTTAACAGTAAATTAAATAAACAATTCCATGTTACGATCGGAGACATGTGGAGTGTAGATGGAGATGAGTTTGAGAGTTGAGAACGCCATCTAGTGTCGAATTGTGATAAGCGTAAAAATAGGGATCTGGAAAAAGAAAATCGCGGCGAAACGTGCAAGACTTCCCATCCCGATACGCCCGCGCCACGGTAACTAAATCCAGGCAACATACCTACATTGTTAAATTATCTAATCCGTCATATACCATAGGTGTGGCGGCCGCGAACTAAATGTCTCGAGAGACCAAATGATGTTTGTTTCTAATAAATCACAAATGGAGCACGTCAAAAATACACAGCTGATTGTTGTAATTCCTACAAAAAAACACAGATGTCGCTAGTATTATAATTCGCTAAGCAAGTTATCACGTAACATAACTATAGCTTCATGAACATAACTCCCTGAAATGACAACGCTAATGAAAAAAGTTAGAATAGTTAAACAAATGTACCAACCAACCTTCGAAATGAAAGTTATTTAATAAATATGGAGCTGATATTTTCACGTGCGTGTCATGTGATATCCCTCTTTAACAATTAAAATGTCTGTTTCACGATGGTTTCACTGAGGTTTCACGTACGTAAGTAGGTACCTACTAATGATATAAATACTGAAGCCGAAGTCTGTGCAAAGTGGATAAAAAAAGCCTAAATATTTTTAAGGCTTTTTAGGCTTTTTTTATCCACTTACGCCGGATTCTGAAGCATCGCAATTGAGGATGCAAGCGGGAACACGCTATGATGATAGAGAATACTGAAGAATGGTGACTGGTGATTGCTGACTGCTGACCTCTGATCAGAACAAGGACTAAAGCAGTTATTGTTCTGAGCTGCTGACCAATAATTAAATCTGCCAGTATGACGGCCAGTTGAATATGGAACCGACGACGTATATTTTTAATACGAAAAGAGGTTCGATCTAAAAACATCGAACCGATATTCTAAAAATAATTATTTGAAAAATGTGTAGCGTAGCGCCCAGTGGCACTATTGACAGATAATGTCAATATTTTTGGGGCCCTGTCAAACTGAGTCAAAATCAAATAAAAGACATTTTTGACAATAATAAATAGAAAAATAAAACTCTTTTATCTATATTGCATATTTTTTTCTACTTATCGTTAAAAAGTACCTAATATAACATCAAAATAGTGTACGTAAAGAAAGAAGAATGATCTAAGTCGCGACAAACAGAAAGTGGAAATGTGATGTTTGTAGTTGTACTGCACTGTAGAGCAAGCGAGAATAGCGCTATCTCTCTCTAACTCGCGCAACACGATTCGACAAGATGGCGGCCGCTCGCATTTACCGCCGTCCATGAAGTATCGGCAAACAGCTGTGTGCATTCGCTCATGTCGCTTCGCCGTGAAAGTAAACTCGCGCTTATTTAACGAACTTCTGGAAGTCCTGGATATCAGATCGAGCTGCTTGTATCGGGATAGGTAAGTTTTTAATCATTTTATCTTCTGTTTCAGATTTTCAGCGGGAGGCCGGGTTTTCACCAAATTGAAAATAAGTTATTTGAGATTTGTCATAGCTTTCCAGGTCTTCCAGGTTTTTGACCACGTCTTCTTTTTTAACTTTACATTTTACAATTTTCAATCATTAACTGAAAATGCCAGAGGCAATGCTTACATTATTTTGACCTTGGATTTCGATGCGATTTTAACCGTCATATACAATTTTGAACCTCCTGGCAATATTTAAGTGGGATCAGGATTCCTGACAGAAAAAAAAAAAGAAAAAAAAATAGACTTACCCAAACGTTAATGGACAATCCGAAGATTTTTGTTCTTCCTATTTTTCACGATTTTGTGTTCTATTAACGATCCTGCTGACTCCGATACGATATTTAAATATTTCCAGGGGGTTCAAATTTAATGGTATCCATCTATGCATATACGTGTAGGTAGGTAATAATTATGTAGGTAGGTACTGTTGGTCAGCACGTCAAGCTTTACATTGCAAATCTAAAACCAACCTTATTCCCAATGAGATAAGTTCCATGCAATCACCGCAGTTCTACGCTAGATCGATGGCCCACCGTATCTAAGTATAGTCAGCCACATAGGGATCAAGCCACGCAGAAACCTCACTGCGATGGATAAGTACGTATGTAACCGATAATGGTGATGATGATGATGATGATGATGGTGATGATGAAGATGATAAAGAAAATTGTACCCACAGAGCGTGGTATACGTAGTTATTTAATTCAAACCTAGCCGTGTGAAACAGAGTATCAATGTCGTCATCTTGATTGTCATAGTTAACATCATCGTTATCAACTTATTATTGATATTTACAAACAAGCAACTTATAAATAGAAGGAGAAATTAAGAATGTTATGTCTTAAATTTTAACTTTGACACTGATAAGAGGCAACTCAGAAAATGCCCATCAGTCCAGTCCCAGAAAGTTACGAGAATAATTTAGAACGAAGAGCTGGTCATGTCAGATCAATCCTCACCAGACAGCAAAGAACGTTGCAACAGCGCACTCCATTCCACAATCGAATCCTACTCTATAGGGGAAACGTGCGGGCGGCGCGGCGTTGCCGCTCTAGGCGCTGTGTTCGTGTTCGGTCGGTATCGGCCTGGCAGGCATCGTGTCGATCTTTTGTAACCATGCCACGATGAAGTAGCTTGATATCATCTATCTCACGCTGTACAGCTAATTTGACACGTTCTTCTTGGATGTTTATGTATCTTCCGACTCATATGCATTCCCATTCAGCATAAAACAAACAGATTCAAGGCCGAAATCGGTGGCAGCTACGAGACCTCTAATTCCTGTTTTCTTGGCGCTGTTGCAAAACTTCTCTTTTGCGTAGTTTTTAAACAGTACACAATATACTACTCGTCTTCTTTCTCTTAAGTATGGCAATTCACTTGACAGGTACCAAGTAATTAATAGTCTGTCTAATCTTCTTTCTGGCATTTCAAAATTTGACGGATTTCTTATATCCGGGACATACATTATAATTTCGGAATTATATAGGTAGTGTCATCGAGATAAATACTAACGTTAGTACTTATATCTCGATGGGTAGTGAGTGTGTATTATGTTAATCTAGTTCTTTGTAAAAAATATTGTTTCACGCGCATCGTATATAATAAAATTTGCTTCAAGCTGCCCAACAGTAATAAAAAAAACAATTTTTTTCCACAGAGGTATGAAACAAAGTAAAATCTTATCATCTCATTTTTTTTCTTTCTTCATCAATGTCATCGATCACCGTCACCTAACTCGACGAGTTCATAGTTCATCGGTTCAATGAAAAATTGTTCACACAACTCCTTTAGCAGCGCGCTACATCACGAAAACATATTGTCATCCCTTTCTTCCCTTACCCAATCCTCATAGGGTAATCATGTCGTCTCTATTCTTCTATTTAAAGAGTATTGCGTCTATCCATACATTAATATCTGGCTACGTCATCTTCGGGATTCTTCTGTCTGGTTTTATTTTACATAGTAATTTGAAAAAAAGAAAAATAATTGATTTGCAACATATACAGTCGTGAACATAAATAAGGTCATTCATTACCTATTTGTTACGACAAATCGAAAGGATTTGGAGATTAATTATTATGACCAGTTTAAAAAATAAAAATCATTTTTCAATGTGTTTACATCTGTGACTTGGACTCGCTGCATCAGGCCGTATAAAGAGACAGAGATGAAAAAACATTTAGATACCTACGTTTCAGTTCGAAAGTGAAGCCAAAAATCGGAACAAAAATCGCGATCGTTAAAAGTTGCACTTCTAGAAAATTTAAATTGATAATAAATTTCATAAATTTTTAAGATTTTACTAATTCATACAATTCTAAACTTGGTGACACAAAATATATTCTCATTTCTAATAAGATTGAGAGCCCGACCGAAACAGGATATCATGTAATAAAACCACTATATTTTACACATAACCATAGAGAGGTAAATCATGTTAATAAAAAAATCAAAGCGAACAGTTTCTCAAACAATATATACCCACTGCTAGACTGTGCTGACTATTGAGGTGCCGTTGTTCTCAACCAATTCACCCGAACACGTGAATTTCGGCGTGGCCGAAGGTTCGGCTAATTTCATTACCGAAATGGAAACAGTCGCCGAAACTCGTATCTTTGTTTGCCGAAGCATGTTTCGGCAAAAAATGTCTTTGTCCGGTCTCTAATTAGAATGACACTGTCTCAAACTGGCCACACTAACTATAACTACATAGTTTTCAGTTAATTTAGAAAATAGAATATCAAAATGTAACCTATAAAGAAAGTGAAAATCCTTTTTTTTTTGACTTGACACTTAATTGTATAATTGGTAAATTAAATATACACAACATCTTTTCATAGCTGTATGTAATGTATGAGTATTGATTACCAATTGACTCCCTTTACTGCGTTTTGCATGGTCATAAAACTGAGTAGAACGTCCAATAGTTAATTCTTCTATTCTACTCATTTTCTTGTCATAACTGTGACAAATTTTGAGTCCACAATCTCAGATTATACTTTATGCGCAATGGACCATTGAAATTGAACACCAACCATTTGATCCTTCTAGCTGTTCTTTTCTATAGCCGCGTAAAGTGGTGCGGCAATGTATGCGTTATTTATCGATAGCTCCTCATTGTCCGCCCGTACCAATCATAGTTGATATAGGCAGAGACTAGGCAACTGGTTTAATATTAGGTATTTGTCCATTTAACGTTGTTGAGGTGCAACGTTTTCTTATGACATTCTGCATTCTACTAAATACTAATTAAGATTTACTCGGAGTTTTCCCAGCTTTTTATAAATATTTTGAAATTCTTTACGAGATGACATGCCAATGCCATACAAGTTCTTCAAAGAAGACTTAACCCCTTACTTTACGACTTTGAGTCATTTTGTTATTTGTAGATAAAACGTATGTGGAAGAGCCGTTTTACACTCGTATTCGTACCTAAGATTTTTTTATAAATAATTATAGTTAATAATTATATGTAGGTACATACATATGTCTATATACATATATGTATATAGACATAATCACCCCAGTAAATTAACCTTCGATACTACCTGACTTTTGACGGACTGAGTCACCCCTTGAAAGAAACGGTCGTCAATTTACGCGCTGTATAAATAATCATCATCTATAACTATAATACCTGTATTCCATGCAAATAAACGAATTATTATTATTATTATTATCGTTGATGTCTTATTGTATCTAATGTCGGTCACATACATTTTACAGTTTTAATACTTTATACGTAAAAGACTAGGTAAAAGACCTATCTATTTCTGTGATGACGTAAACTGACGTATCGCACTATCGCACCGTTCGGGTCATGTCGGCTGTCCTCGGCCCTCGGCAGCGAGTCAAACGGCCCACTCGACTCGGGCGTTTCACGTAAGAACGGCAACGCGGCATGGACTCGCTCGCCCAATAGCTAGTATTGAGCTAAAATTTTGCCTGTACTTTTCTATACTAATGCAATTTCTAAATCGTGCCAGCAGACGACCATTACGTCTAGAATTTTATTTTCTACCAACTAGTTGCCAATCATTTTTTCTTTACATGGACTGGCACCTACCCACTATAACGGCACATCATAATTATACCTATCATTATGATCCTCCTATTTTCAGATAGATGCATATAAAAAAATATCGGGAAACCTAATTTACGTTTAAAATAACCTTGCTCTGCAATCAAAATGGCGGACGTATACGTCACGCTATAAAAATTAGTTAGTTGATGCCTGACAACTTGTAACTAACTATCAAAATACATATGAGAAAGTATCATCTTATCATAGTAGTCATCATTGCAGTCTCATATCAAACAAACAGAAGTAGAATGCAAGAGAACGAACTAAACTACCTATCTGCGTGACCTCGCTCAGAATGTACTTCGAATGAGTACTAATTCCACAGAGCAATGTACGCGCCGAGTAATCATGATTATCGCGCTACGGAGAAATTTCTTTATCCTTCTCGCGCACATGTATTTGTCGGTAAAACGATGTGCGGTGTCTCGCTCGCTCGCGGCTTGAATTATTTTGTGAAACGTTTGCGTTGAGATCTGCGCGGCGCTTGCTCTGTACATTCTGGCCACGAACTGTGTCGCCGCCATTTTCTTCTCTCTCTTTCTGCTGATACTCAGTGCTGCCATAGCCGCGTTGCCGAGCGCTCGCCTCGCGTTGTTGAATCTTCTCGGTAGCTCTTCCAACTTCTGGATTCTCTTACTCAGTCTTATTAGGTACGTACCTATGTACAGACGTGTGCATAACTCTAATATAATTAACTTTGTGTATCTTTGATTAATAGTTGTTTCTTTAAGTAAATGGTATTGTTTTTATTTCATTTTTATTGACGTAGGTATTTGTGAATGTTTTTTTGATTTTAGCTTTTAGTCACTGTATTTCTTAAGAAATATCTTGATTTAGATGCTTATGTTTTTAATGTATATATTTTTATAGTATTTTTTTTTTATTTTTTCCTGTCTTTAAGTATTTTTATTTTCTTGTTTTAAATAGTGATATTAAATGACATATTGTATTAAATCGAATTCTTGGTAGGTAGGTAGATATCAACCCGCGTAGAGCACGGGCATTTTTATAAAAAAATCCTTTCTAATTTTTTTTTATGTTCACTGTTAAACAAGCAACCGTAATACAATGGCATAGAGTTTATAATAGCTAAGAAAAAATAAACAGGAGTTAAGTACCACTTAACTCCTGTTTATTTATTTCTAACCGACGCCAAAAAAGCAGGAGGTTCTCAATTCTGTTATTTATTTTTAACTCATTTATGATCCGATTTGGAAATTATTATTATTCTTTTATTTGAAAGGATCGTCTTTCAGTTTGGTCTTCTGGGCAAGATCATCTAAATCGGTCCAGCAATTTTATTTTTCGTTTCTTTTTTCTTATCCTTTTGTGACGTAAGTAGACCACGGAGGTACACTTAGTACTAGTACTTACATAAATTGTTTTTCAACGATAAATGTGAATAGTGAATAGGTACCTAGTACTTTTCTTAAAATAGTAAATACGTACGGCTTATGCACAGGTATATGAGTGGGTTGAAATGTCGGGAAAGTTGTGTGCGCGATGATACCAACTTATTTATACCTATCTTTTTTATTTACGGTGTGGAAGTACCGATGTACTGTAGTATTTTTTTATTAATTTAACGAAATATAGGAATACGTCCATAACAAATGAAGTCCTAGTTCGATTAATTTCAATGACTGGCATTGGTAAATCATTTGGTAGACATCAACACAAAAATTGAAGGCGAGATTTAAAGTCTCCGAAACCCTCCATTTGCCAGGTTTCTGGTTTGCGTTCGATAGCCTTTTGTCCGGTTGTTCTACGTTCCACCTTCACCTCATTCGCTCGTTGGGGGCGCTGCCTAATTCTATTCGTCTCTTTCGCACACGCGCTGGCGGCCGCTTTCCGCGAGCGATAACATGTGTGACGAGTTCCGTCTGCTATCTTGGCGTTCAGCAGCTACACTACACCAAGTGACTGGGGAATTTATTCCGGTCGGTATTTCGCGCAACAGACCGACCGCCATTTTGTGTTGATGTTTCGTGTTCACGTTATCGCGATAATGGAATTTAGATTTGTCGTGGTGGGGATCATCAAACAAACTTCGATGCGTTTGTCTGTCTTCTTCATTGTTCAAAATGATCTTTCTACTCCAATTTACTATTCTTGAATACCTTGTCTTCCGGTTTGTTTCTTCAACGTGGTATTTAACTGTCCTAAAATACCATTGTAGTCAACGGCTTGCAGCCAACCGTGAGGAACACGGCAACTTATTAAATCATCTAACAGTTGTTCATAAACTCAATGCCAATGTCGGCGTAAAACAGTTTACGTGTTAAAAATCTAGGTCACTTTTATTTTTACCTAAATTGGTGGACTGTTCATATTTTTTTGATAAACGAGCATTTTATATTGAACAGCGTACACGTGCGAAGAAAATTGCTAAGGTTTTATAATTACAATAATACATAGATATTGATTTACTTTATTGATTTAAATTTACCCAATTATTATTTTAAATCTAATACGTACTCTTATCATCCCGATTTAAACTGGCCTTTTTTTCATCATGACTGGGTAGGTACCTAGTTGTTTTTAATTTTTACATTAAAAAGCTTCTTTTGTTAGTCCTTACGAAGAACCATCTACTCTGCTTCCTTTTTTATGTACACTTTAATTGATTTTTATTCTGTCATTTTACATTACTGATCGTTCACTTCATTATTTCGTTAAATTTTTTTCGTTCTGAGCTTGGTTTCTAAACAAACATCTCAAAATTATCCTTCAAAAGATTTGTTTAATCTAGTGACTGGAGCAAATAATATTTTTATTTATTTATTATGAAAACAAAATTGTGGGAGACTTTTAACTATATAGATCAGATTTTTTTTATTAGGAGACTGGGTTCAATTTGGCAAAAGCCTCTTTTTACATCTTTAATAATTTCTTCTTTATCTGATATTATTATTTTTTTATTTAGTTCTATCAAAACCATGTTCGTTGAAAACTCGGAAAATGTGTGGGGCTCGCGGACTAGGGTTCCCGGAGTAAAAAATACCGGTAAATCAATGCCATAAAAATATCGGTACAAAGGTAGTTTTTGTTTTTTGTAAATTTGATAGTGTATATTATGGTCTATATAATAAGGAAATATATTTTTACTAAATGCATTAACGGGAATATGCAGCGCTTAAGTTTAAAAGTATTTTTGTAATTGTTGATTAATGCCGATTTGGTTTGAAGAACGCCTATCCAACAGGATAGGTTGTACCTTTGCAAGATAATTCTTTGTTTGATTTAAAGTATTAGCACGAGTCTTTTCTTGATTGGAATAGTGTTTAGAAGTTAATGTCTTATGCCTTCAAGTGAGTTTGATTTAAAGGGTTCTGTACCTCAAAAGGAACCCTTATAGGATCACTTTATTGTCCGTCTGTCTGTCAAGACCCTTTTTCTTAGAAAAGCGTGGAGATGTCAAGCTGAAATTCATATCGAATAAATCAAACTTCTAAGCCAATTAAAAGATACAGCCGTTTATGCCGCAAATTTTCAACATTCGCAACATACGTTTTTTTGATCTTTGTTCGCAAGGAAATCAAGCAGGGTACCTACAGGGTACTTCGCGTGAACTCAGAATCTTGAAATTAGGTACGAAATTGTAGATTATAAGAGTATAAAAATAATTCTATTGTTACTTTACTAAAATACGTACCTTTTTACTTGTATATGCCTGTAAATTCTTAGAATTGACATTACCGGAGTACATTTTTAGGGTCATCACCGAAAATATCGTTTTTGAAAAAAAAAATCGGTGTTGCAACTCCTATTTGCCCTTAATTGCGGACTAAATATAGTCAACTATAACCGCCTCAACCAGGTCCTCCTCAGAACGAGAAGCGGGGCAGCGAGGCCAATCCATCATATAGGCCATCGTTTGGACAGCGCCGCAGCCACACAAATAGTTTCTAGTCATGGCATGTTTTCTACAATACAAATGTATGTAATTTCATCTCCTTCTTCTCGATTTAAAAGGGCTATTCTTGACACTAGTCATGATCAGAATTTGGCCACATCCACGGCACGATCGTTCGCCTCCAGGTCCTCCACAATACAATTGGGGCACCTAGGGCAATCCATCATACCTATGCGCCGTCGTTTGGACAGCGCCTCACCCACACAAATTGTTGTTAGAAAAACCCCATCTAACTCTGTTATCCCCTGGCATCTTCCGACATCCCTAAGTCTATTTAGCGACTTCCAGACTGCTGGAAGTTTTTCTGCAGGTGGAACGATGTTCTTTTTTGGAGGGTACATGACTTGCTGTTTTTCCAATTTCGCTATATGAGGCCTCTTTTGCGGTTACACAAGGTTGCCTCGTTATCGTTTAACTTTTTCTGACGACGACTCTGTAGACGTTTCTTTTTCACAACGGGTAGTGTAAAAATTATACGAATTTTGTTATTATCTACCGAGTTTGCTTTCCTCATTTTATTCGCCTTCCTGGACAGTCTTTTTTTCATCAAATTCTTCTAATACGTGTATTAAGGTGTATTATAAATATGAAATATTTTGTATTATGAAAACTCAAAAAACTTAAATTATAATGACATTTGGTACAAAAATAGGTTATACTTAAACTTACACATAATATGATACTTCTATAATTTTCTACTAAAATGAACGCCTGTTGTAACTAGTAGGAAAAAAACCATCTATAGTAATTCAATTTAATTTATTAGGAGACTGGGTTCAAGTTGGTAAAAGCCTCTTTATACATCTTTAATCATTTCTTCTTGACCTGATATTATTATTTTTTTGTTTAGTTCTATCAAAACCATGTTCGTTGAAAACTCTGAAACTGTGTGGGGCTCGCGGACTAGGGTTCAAAATTCAATTTAATTGATTTATTGCATTTCATATTGCAGCAATGGATTACCTCATATTTTTAGTTTTGAAAAATATGTTGGTCTTGCTTTGACTTTGGAAATATGTAACAAACCTTTAATTTGCACATTGTTATAGTAGAGGTTGTATATATTATATAAGAAAAAAACAACGGGTTGCACTCCGGGAATGCCGGCAGAAGTGAAAACTTGCCTCCGAAGGACAAAGGCGAGGCGGACACGTGACTCTCGAGTCACGTGTCCGCCTCGCCTTTGTCCTTGTGTGACGCGAGTTTAACATTTTTTACCCATCCCTAAAAGTGCACAACGTCGCTAAAGAAGTTTTTCAAAATATATTTAGGATTAAAGCAAAAACATATCTATACTTCTATATTAATAATATATAAATATTTATATATAAAGAAGAAAGATTTGATTGTTTGTTTGTTTGCACGAATAGGCTCTGAAATTACTGGACTGATTTGCAAAATTCTTTCTCCATATGAATCCTACATTATCCCTGATGAACATAGGCTATTTAAATACCTATAACTTCCCGTGCGTAGCCGGGACGGGCCGCTAGTGTTGTATATTTTCTTCGGTTGTTACATTACACCTGATGATGAATTTATAACTCCACTCGTGGTTACAAGGGCTTCATCTTAAAATCTAGAAAGAAGCCTTTCATGTTTCATTTATGTACACGAGTTCATATTAATTCAAATAAACAATGTACGGGTAAATTCTTATTTAAATGGTCGGTAACACTGTCAACAACTCTGATGTTACAGATGCCCATGGGCGACGATGGCACTAAGCATCATATGTTTCGTATGTTCCAGTCAAGGGTCGTGGTCCACCTGCTTATTTCATCTGGGTGGACCACTGGCACTTTTTCTTGCCGGTGGTTCACTCCCTTCAAGCGCGGGAAACGCAGACACAATGGATTTTCTATTGTTATGCGGACCGCTTGGGGGTTGAGAGTCAAATGATGAGTATTATGCTAAGCAAAAATATCTATAGACCATGGTCCACCTAAAATTACTTTTTTTTTATGTTATCGGGCGGCAAACGAGCAAGCGTGTCACCTGATGGTAAGCGATCAACGCTGGCCATGGACAACTGCAACACCAGAGTGTGACAGGAGCATTGCCGGCCTTTCAAGGAGTTGAGGGGAGGACATTGGGAGTAGGGAAAAATTGGAGACATGGGGGAAGGGGGAGAAGGATGGGCCTCCGGCTCTCTCACTCACCGAACGAAGCATAGAATCTATGTGATCGTATGTGATTTGACTAAAATTAATTAATTCATTCGCCTGCCCGCATAAGAATATTTATTTAAAACTTTTCGGGACGTCCCGCCTGTAGACGTAGATCTATTGCTATATTTGTTGTGTCTGGTTTAGTGTCCGTGAATGAGTTAACATACATGGGAAACCTAACGTTAGAAGCAAAGTTAATGACGTGTTAACGTATATCATGTCTTCTTCTTCTTTTTCTTCAGCCCATTGTCACCCAATGCTGAGTGTAGGCCTCTAATAATGCACGCCATTCTCTTCTCTGCGCTTTTCTCATCCATCTTTTTCCAGCAATTTTGACCAGATCGTCGGTCCATCTAGTAATCGGTTTACCCACACTTCGGCGACCAGTTCTGGGTCGCCATTCCAGCACTATTTTTTCCCCAGCGTTCATCTGTGGTGCGACATATATGACCCGTCCATCGCCACTTTCTTTGAGCTACTTCCTACGTATATCATGTACATGGATCAAACTCCATCTGTTTCCATTAAGAATGTTATGTTATTATCTATTCTTTCCAACTGTTTTTGTAGTTTGTCCATCAAACAATTGGTCAAATACAACAGTTAGGTCGTGTTTTGTTAGTCCTTTACAAAACAATAAATATAATTCTAGCCATGCCTTCGGCCATCCAGACGTGAATGGTGTCCTGTCCTGTATCTTTCATCTATGTGATCTATTATTGACGTGACGTCTTGTAAATCGATGAAAACAAGCTGCATGCACGAAAAATGACACGTTTCAGTATCGTCATCTTCATCATCATTATCATCGATATCTCTTCCATCGTTATCTCGTAAAAATATTGTCCGTAAACCGACTATAAAGACGTAAATTTTTTCTTTTGAAAAACAAAATTGTCTTGCTATATACATATATTCATGCGTGTGTGATTGTTCTTATCAGAAGACATCGGCGGAGTTTGACATGCTAGACAACCCGGTTAACGTATTTATACTAAGATTATCAAGGACATTAACCAGTTTCTAAGTTTTCTCACTAACAACAACGTTTTTGACACGATAACGTCTTTTTAATCGATGAGCATCGGCTGCATGCACGAAAAATGTCACGTTCCGGTCACCGACCCCTGTCCTTTAAGAAGCTTGCGTGGGGATATAATTATTTATGTTTTTGTTTTTTGTTTTATATGTTAATCTCTTATTAATAGATGAATATCGGCTGCATGCACGAAAAATGTAACGTTTCAGCAGTAGAAGTAGTATAATATATCACGCATCTATCTCTTACCGTTATCACGTAAAATTATCGCCCGTAAACTTTTTTTTGTTTTAGTCATTTAACAATAGACCAATATTAACAGTTTGATGGTATTTTGTCCAAATCGGTATTTTGTCTCGCCTTATGGTATCCGGCAGAGTAGAATAGGATCACTCCAAGTCTTCCCGTGGATGTCGTAGAAGGCGACTTAGGAAATACAAGCTTAACAAATCTTATAAACATCTCTGAGACCTCTCCAACCCGTCGAGCCAGCGTAAATAGTGTAGGCCAAGTCCTCTGGCTGCTCTAGTAGTACCGAGGGTCGTGCTCCTATAGTGAAGACTAAAAAGACCCGATGATGATGATGATTGTATTTTGTCAGTCCTTTTACAGGGTTTTTTAATGTTTTGCTATTTGTAAGATTATGTATGACTGTGTAAAAAGTAACGCAAGATGACATAATTAAACGCTATAACAACGGTTTTACTCACGTACCTACTTAAAGACGGGTTTCAGAGTGTAAAGGTCGGCCGGGCCGTGACGACCTTCACACTCGCTCTGAAGATGGCCCTCTATAAAGGCTGAAACATGTCGGTGTTACCGACCAAAAATACGTGAGTGAAGCCGTTTTTTAGCATTGAAGTATAGTTGTAGCAAGTTCCAAAACTAATAAGAGTCTTGAAAAAGTAATGTCGCGAAAATTTGTCCTAAAAGTAGCAAAATATCCTATAGTCCAATTTAATAAAAAAAATAAAAGCTTTTGATTTAGATAATAATAATATGTAGATAATAATAATATGTATAATAATAATATGTATAATAATAATATGTATAATAATAATATGTACAATAATAATGATATCAATTAAGTTTTTGGTAGAAAACTACGATGACTACTCATGAATAGCACTTTGAAACTGTTAAGTACATAGTTGATTTTTTTTCGTAGGAAATGTCGAACAAGTCTTGCGAAATGTGAAAATTCTAACACAAAGTAAATTGCTATATGATGTAACAGTGATGATCTGAGTATTAAATGATTGTAATAATGATAAACAACGCTTGACCCGCTCTTTCGTATCGGCAAAACCTGCAGTAGATCCAGTTTTAGTAACAGAATTTAAATAAATATTCCTACTATACCTGAATGGGAAATAAAATAAAATTATGTTTTTTTTTTTTAAGTGCACGACACACTTAAAAAAAAAAAATTATATTACCATTTTTTTTGACATGTAAGCTATAATATGTATATTTATATATACATATCCATACCAAATTATAGCTTACTAGTAAGAATTCGTTTTGTTACGTTATACAGTAATCCAATACAAGAAGAGACAAAATGTGTTCTATCTTGGTATTCTTTTGTTACCGTTATTATCTTATTCTTATGAGAATGAGATTTATAGCGTTATTTTCTTATACTCGTGAATGAGAATGGTACTACTGAATGCCATATAATAGTTTTACTTTTTGCGCTTTAATAATTTATTTAATACTACCAGTACCATAGATTTTCAAAATCTTTGATTTTACCTTCAGATATGCGTATCGGTCTACTAACGAGTGACGTTAAATAGTTATTTATTTCATACGTTCCTAAATCAAATTAAGTTTCCCATTACAAATTCAAGAGAACTTCCTGACATGAATGGTGATGGTGATGATAAACGACAAGCTCGTTCATTCGTAATCTTTAACCGCACTTCTTCGCTTGCTCGGTCAATAACGTTACGTAATATAAAGTAGCTTAGGCTGCACGCCATCTAGGGGATTTCTGTGAAGTTATTTATTATGAAATAGGTCTAGAACAAAGTCCGGACAATTTCCTGACATTAATGGTGATGATGATGATGATGATGAACGAGAAGTTCGTTCATTCGTAATATTTAATCTCACTTTCGTCGGTTGCTCGGTCAATAAGGTTACGTAATATAAAGTAGCTTAGGCTGCACGCCATCTAGGGGATTTTTGTGAAGATAGTTATTACGAAACAGGTCTAGTACATATTCAGGAGAACTCCCTGACATGAATGGTGATGATGATGATGAACATGAAGCCCGTTAATTCGTAATATTTATCCTCACTTTCTTCGCTTGCTCGGTCAATAAGGTTACGTCATACTAAGTGGCTAAAGCTGCACGCCATCTAGGGGATTTCTGTGAAGTTAGTTATTATGATATAACGTCTAGTCTAATATAACACAAACTGCAAACAAAATACGGCATTACAATTAATCGATAGACAGAATCTCAAGACGAAGGCGAACATTATATGAAAATAGCAGTCATCGGTGCATCGTAAGTCCTTGTTCTGAGATCGTAATTGATATCTTTATATGTCATGGAGATTTATATCTTGTTATTGTTAAAATAAAACAGACTTTAGGAGAACTAAATCCGAATTCGAAATTATGGAATGGAAATGTCACTTTGAAAGATTCCAAATGTCACTAAGTCCTTGTCATGTTGTATTAAGGCACAGACGGATGTGATGTGTCTTCATGTGACATTGAAATAAATGAACAAATATTTGGCACTGACAAGAGGGAATATAGATTTTTGAGAAGTTTTCACACAAAATATTTCTTGTCCGTAATAAATAAAATATCCGCCGTTGGTGGCTGAACTTAAGAGAACATGAATGTTACTCTGTTTCTTTAAAGGTACACTTACAAAGAAATTTTCTTCAGTTTATATTTTTGCATTGTGTGTAGACTTGCGCAAAAGTGTTATTATACCACTTACAAAGAAATTTCCTTCAGTTTATCTTTTTGCATTGTGTGTAGACTTGCGCAAAAGTGTAAATACTTATGTATCTTTATTTTTATTTGCATTTATCATCGCATCACAGTTGCATTTGTAATAGTGTGCGTCTTTTAGTAAGTATGCATACCTCCTTTTTTAACGTGCTATCATAAATTCAAGATTTTTTGTCGCGATGGTAATGACTCCTTTTATCTATTTAGGATATCTATTTCGTTACAGCAGAATACAGAAATGCCATGTTGACTTGAGGCGATGGATTTGGTGGCGCTGCTGTTTCTCTTATAGATTTTGTCCACAAAACAACACGACACTACGAGAGATTCAACATTAATAAATTTAGCCTCTTTCTGAAGTTCCTGAACTATTATGTATCGTCTGTGCTAAATATCATTACATATATTATAATTCTACAGTAATAGATATCTCATCCGGTGTCACGCGCTCTGGCAAGCTTAGTTCCAAAAGTCATCGTTAGATGGCAGTATTTAAAGCGTAAAAATAGATATTACGCATTTATTTAAAAGATAACAAAAACAATGTAATCTGAATACATTTTGCAATCGAAAATGCGTTTTATGGTCAGTTGTATTATGAATATCTGTTAAATGTAGTACGAAACATACTGTCACGTCTTTTTCCCTTGCGGGGTAGACAGAGCCAAGATCTTAAATACCTAAAAGCTACGTTTAGCATGTTGGTGGGCGTTAGGTGGCAAACAGAATCAAAATAATGATATGCTAGCCGCATCGCCTACTAATTTTTAGCACGAAAATTCGTCAGATTTTAGCACGAAACGCCCTCTGTTTATAGTTGAGCGTAAGTCCAGTTTGTTTGATACGTCTTGAAATGGTTAAAGACCTTGTAAATAAAGACGAATTCCATACAGTCCACATCTACATGTCCATAATAATGATTGTACGACTAGAGTTCTTTCTTTTTGTCTCCAGTGCGTGTAAAAAATTAAAGAATATGCATAAGTATGATAACTGAACATAATATAATATATATTTATAGTATTGTAATATATTACGGTCTGCAAATTATTGATCTTCTGTTAAAAAATATTTTAAAAGAAATTTAAATTATTTCATCATAAAAATCTAACCAGCATCAAACTCGTGACTCCTTGCGCTAGTGTCGTTGCCTCTACACCAGCGATTCCCAAAGTATGGGTCGCGGCCCACTGGTGGGTCCCGAGTGAATATTAAGGGGGGTCCCCGAAACAAAATGACATTCGGAAAAATCAAGCCGACAGTCGATGGCCACAGACCGACACCGGCGCGCATAGTCAGTCAGTGGCTTCTTACATTTCAGCAGTTCACGATAGAAATCTAGAGCTTATGTAAATAAAGTAAAAAATAAAACTATAAAAAATAAACTGCCCGTTTAGACCCGCGACTGTCTAGTAGACTCTACTAGGGAATCTTAGGGGTTACTAATATTTGATATCCCTTTTTAAGACGGTCATGCATGCATGAGATGGGTCCCGGTTTTGGCAGTTTTTGTTTGGTGGGTCGGAGCCCAGTCAACTTTGGGAACCACTGCTCTACACCTCTCTCGCAGTCCGACATGTATGCAAAATTTAAATGTCACTGTGTTCTGTGGTTTAGGCGAAAAAGCTAATAAACAATCTTACATTTATAATATAAGTAAAGATTTATGAACATGCCTGTACATTAATTTTCGGCTGATGTGATAGCATATTATGCTTCATTTATTTTAGACGACTAATATAAAACTGCATGCAGTACAAGTGTCAATATAGAGATAATATAATAATGTTTCATATAAAAAAAACAGACTTCAAATCAAACTTCTCAACCGGTTTTGATGAAATTTAAATGGGACCAATTTAAAAGTGTACTTGAAAGGATTATCTTATCTCTATGAAGGGTACTGTAAAATAGGGTGCCCAATAAGAGAGAGGATTGCAATACAAAACTGTTTATTTGTGTTAATTCGCTAAATGTCTTCAGAGAGCCCGAGCCACACTCGTCACTCATTTTATATAGTCCGGTTAAGCGCCCCCACGGAAATCCCGAGAACTATTACGTATGTTGCCAAAGGTTGAATTCTTTAAATTAGATAATTCGAAATCCTTCCGCTAGGTGGCGCTCAACCTTAGTTTACAGTAAGCCTGTCAGATGGCGCTGTTTAACAGGTACACTGTTTTTTGTTGATCTCATAGGAAAAGTTGTTCATATCGACGGGCTATCACCCCTTCGTTCGAGGATCGGATAGGGTTTTCTTGACATATTGCATCAATAAACGCCTTATTTTGTTACAAAACACTGGTTAAAAACATGTAGTCCATCCACGATTTCATGAAAGATTTGCGTTTTCCATAGATAGCGCTGAATATAAAATGATCAGTCCAGGATATTCGTGTATCTATGATTAGTCTGGGTTACACGAGACTTGTAGTTGATGTTTCTTTTTGTATTTTTTAATTGGTATGCATAAAAATGAAAGTACATAGTTTAGTAATATCATTCATATGGAAATAAATTTAGCAAACTGAAACACATGTTAAATTTATTTCCAAATTATTTCCCATTCCTTTTCGATTACATTTTCTAATAAAGTTCAAGACAATTTGTATTTTTTATTATTATATATAATATGTTCTACGATCATTATTAATTTCAAACTTTTGCAGTTATAATACCTTTGATAAGGTTGTATTTAAATACTAATCAAAATTTGTCTCTTTTTTCAGATTTCCACCATCTCTGATATGCGAAAGGACATGATAAACAATGCAATTAATATTGGATACTGAACCAACGATAGACATAAAAAGAAACATGTCGACATTAAATGAGGAAACGCTCTCTGAAAAACTTGATGATGTCATAGAGGACCTTAAAAGCGGCCTTTGCAATGGAAATAAAGAAAACATTCAGTGCCAAGAAAATAATATATCTAGTGTTGAAGAGCCAAATTACAATGAAAAGGTCGAAGAAATTATAGCTGCAAAATCACCAACATTTGAACAAAGCGTTGACACAATACTAAAGCCAGCAGACTTAACTGAAAACACTGAAACTACTGTAAAGTCGCCTAATGCTGCTGATGTCACTGAAACTGTTATAAAATCACCAGAACCTGATGACATCACTGATACGACTGTAAAAACACTGAAACCTGATGAGCATACTGCAAAAGAAAATGTTATCCCAGATTATCAACAAAGTGTCAGTGATATTGTTGCCTCTGATGGAACTGGAAATGAAAAACTAGACATAAATATAAAAGATGTAGAAATTACTAATAATACTATAAGCAATGAAGATATTTCTCTAAAAATGGAGGATAAAAGACCCGCTTTTGTTGACGATCAAATCAATAACGATGAAGAATCTGATCCTATTATAATCTCTCATGATGAAACTTCTTGCTTAAATGGACAAAAAGATGAAATTTTTGAAAAAAATGAAGTTACACAAAAATCAGACGATATCATTGAAGAGATTAATGAGAAAGACCAATTAAACAGAAATATAGATGTTAATAATGTTGAAATAGCTGGTAAAAAGGATGTAAAAGTTGATGAAAATATGGAAGTTGTAGATCAAGTTAATGAAGAGACTACCCACTTTGTCGAAGGGGACACAACTTGCTTAAATGGGCTAAAAGAAGCAGAAAATGATGAAAGCATTAATGAAGTTGAAGATGAAAAGATGGAGGAAGTCGTTGATGGAATTTGCCCCAGTGGAAAAGACCAAGATGTTCCAAAAACCATAGATGATGTAAAAATGCAAGAAGACACTGTTAAAAATGATATTCAGTCAACAAATCTACGGAACGTTGATATAATCACCGAAGTTAACAATGAACTTACGTCTAATTCTTGTGATGTAAA
This sequence comes from Elegia similella, assembly GCA_947532085.1. Taxonomy (NCBI): domain Eukaryota; kingdom Metazoa; phylum Arthropoda; class Insecta; order Lepidoptera; family Pyralidae; genus Elegia; species Elegia similella. The sequence goes on from OX383939.1 coordinate 5,554,257, forward strand.
GATACCAAATGAAAAAGATGTAACAGAAAAGTCAAGTAGTGAGATTGATACAAATATAATTAATAATTCAGTCGATCTTCCTAAAGAAATAGAAACAGTGGACTTGGATGACGAAGAAAAAGAAACTGAAAATGTTGATAAGTCTCTCACAATAGAAAATTCGGCTAGTCAATTGAATGTCCACAACTCTATAGAAAATGATTCGGTTAGCGACAAAAATGAAAATTCAGTTGCTGAAATGGAAACCGTAGATTTAATTGACGAGAAAGATGGCAGTGGATTGGAATCAATGGATGTAGATATTAATGGCGAAAATGGAGAACCTGAGGAAAAAGCCATTTCTCTGTCTTCTGAAAAAGAGGATATATTTGACTGCGAGGATAACCTCGATGAAGTGGTTCCGATAGAAGAAACACTGACAGATAAAACTGAAAATATCGAATTAAAAAATAACGTTACGTCCATGGATGAAGATGTACAACCTGTTGACGATGAAAATAGCCATAAATCTTTTGATACAAAGAAAGAAGAGGCTATTAATATACAGGACGATGAAGTTAAAGAACGGGAAAGTATAAGTGAAGAACCAGCTAAAGAAGTAACTCAAACATCTAGTCAATCAAGCAAAGCAACTGATGAGACGAAAACCACACCACCTGTTATAAGATTATCTAATACTTTGGACATTTTATCTGACGATGAGGATGGAATAACAGAACCTCCCAAAACCGAAACTCCGCCTCAAAATACAGAGGTAGAAAGCGCTGTAGAAAATAAATGCATCAATATTGAAGACGATGATGATATCATGCTTATAGATGAAGAAGATAATAGTAAAGAGAGCAAAAGTGAACCTGCTAAGCCAGAGGCACAAAGCTCAAACACTGAACCTAAAGAAGATATACAAGAAAGTGAAAAAAAAGTAGACGTCGAATCTTCAGAGAATTTATCTGAGAATCGTAAGTATTCTTAGCCGATTTTTTTCAATAAAATGATAATTTAATGAGTAATATGTTATTTATACTTTTACTCTTTTGTTTTTTCAGCTGAGAAAATAACAGAATCACCGAGCGAAAAAAGTACGATAGACAAAGAAAAACCAAAAGATGAAAAAGATGAGAATATTTCTGAAGCCAAGACTGAACCAATCAAGCCATTAGTTCCCACCAACTTTCTCAAAACATGTAAAAAGAACATGGCCGAGATGACTAGGGATGATTTGGAAGAATTCTGTATTCTAAAAATTGTGGAAAGTGTGGTGGACAGAAGTAGTTTAAGTGAAATTAAATCTAAACTAAAAAGCATGGCTCAGGGCATCGAAGAATATAAAAAGAAGGCTCAGATGCTGCAAAAGCAAAATCGTGATCTCCAAGTTGTGTTAAAGACTATCCAAGAGGAGCAGAAGAATTCGAAGACTGTTACTCCATTGAAGATTACTCGATCAGTGGGCATGCAAGTTTTGATGACGGAGCGGTCGACCATTAGGAGGAAACAGCCAGGCCCGGGACCAAACACCACTCCTACTAAGACTCAATCTCCACGCACGCCGAATCAACGGACGATGAAAGTGCCTGCTGCACCTTCACCACAACAGATCCCTGTTCCTAGACTAGTCCCTGCCTCCATCAGCCCAGCGGCTAAAAACAACATACCACAAGTAAATGCCACTGCCTCCAAAGCAGCCAGCCCGGTAAATGGAGTCAGGAATAACACACAGAAGGCTGAAAAGAGAACCATCAATAGAAATCACTCGGTCACAGTAGATTTAACTGATGACGAGCCACCTACAAAGATAATGAATCGTAATTCCACCTCGACACCGCTCCGAGTCGTGCCTCCACATATGGTTCCTCAGAATTTGTTAGCAGCTACGCCAAGACACCCAATTGCACAAAATAATAACCCTAGGAAAGTTTATATACCCATTAGTGGTCCCCAAAACCAGAACGTGAGAGCAGGGCAGGCCATCATGTTGAAATCTGTAACTGCGCCGAATCAAAGTGAGTATTTTTATATTGGTTTATGTTTAACTGCATAAGTTATTATTTTATTATTTATTAAATTATTTACTCTCAGTATTTAGGAGGTAAATGATAAACAATGATATTTCTTTTATTTCAGCTCCTAGACCAAGAGGTCCACAGCCGCATATGACAAGGATGCCTCAAAATCAAGTCCGAATGACTAGAATACAAAATAGGCACCCGGCACCTCTTCCAGAAAGCACTAAACAGTATCCAGGAACCTATTTAAAAGCGTTACCACCAGCGCCTGATCTCAAATTATCCAAAGTCGAAAATGGAATTGTAATCTCATGGAAAATAGAAGGGTACCAAGAAGATAGTTACGAAGAAATTGCTAGCTATCAGCTGTACGCATACCAAGAAACAAATTCACCACCAAGCACAGCCTTGTGGAAGAAGATTGGAGATGTAAAGGCATTGCCCCTACCTATGGCTTGTACCCTGACGCAATTTATGGCTGGATTTAAGTATTACTTCGCTGTGAGAGCGGTAGACATTCGATCTCGTATTGGACCATTTAGTTTACCTGGAAGCATCCTTCTTCTGAATAAACTATAAGACTGATTATTTCGTGTTGTTGTGTTCGGTGGTTGCAATGTCATACATTGCAGCAATGAATGTAAGTGGAATTGTAAGTGAGAATTATTAAGATTAGTTATTTATTTTACGTATGTGTACAGCATAATGTTTTAAGTTTTTACGATTAGTTTTATGTCTTCAGTATTGCTGTAAATGCTATCTGTTTCAACATGTGTAGGAATGTAGACTTAAACAGTCATCTACGTACAACTTGTATAAAAGAAGAATTTAAAATGGCTGCGATAATAAATGAGTCTCGCTCTCAAAAAAAAAACTGGGTAACGGGTTGGTTTCGGCTGTTAATTCTGTCTTATACGGCGAACGAATAAATTGCAACTGCTTCAGAACCAGATTAGCAGGCAATTTAATTCTTTTTCGTGAAAGAGTTCTTATGCTTCTCAACCCTCGTCATGAATTCTAACGGCCGAACGCCCCTAAACCTGTTTGCTTCGCAATTCAGACCAATGCTCCGGTCATTGCATCAGCACTCTCAGCACTGATCTGAAGTGTGTGGTGAGCTGAGAACTGTAATTTTGACAGATGAGCGCGTTCAAAAAACTTAGCCATGAACATAGGCGATGGCGGCTCGGCTATTGCGAATTTTGTTTATAGCTTGAGATTGACAAAATTCTGGCTGTACTTCGACGTCGCCTGATGTCAATGCTGAGATTAATATCGATCAGAAATAAGGGTTTTATTAGTAAATCTATAAACAAAAGAGAAAGGCGCTTCTATAAAATTTTTTTGTTCGAAAGAACGAAAGGAGTTTAGCACCCGAATTTCCGATCGTAAGCATTGGCGTTTTCATTATATGGCTTATTTATATCTACTATTTTTCAACATATGGAAAATATTACCCTAAAGTAGGTAGAAAATTAAAATAAATTTATGTTACTACTGTACTGGTTATGTGTCATTTAGAACATCTGAAGTTAGCCGCACTCGAAATAATCTTTAAACCCAATTGATGAAAAATCTTAGTGGGGCTGTTGCCACTGTAAAAAAAAAATAACTACTTAGATAAAATTTAAAATATTTGATTTTCTTTTTTTTGTGTAATAAGCCGTGAAAATTTTTGCAAAAATAATAGGTTAAAAATAATTCAAACCTTTGATAGAAATCGCTTGTATGATTCGGTGATTAAAAATAAAAATGTTTCAGCAATTTTTCACAGTTTTTATAAATTGATAATATTTAAAATTACAAAATCAAGCCTTTAATTCTTCCCAAATAATACTTGATTACCTATTTTACCTTTAGTCTTTTTGTGTTTTTGTTTGAAGAAATTCTTTTGTAATTATTGTACCTTGCTTTTCTTATTTTCACGCCAATCTAGCTTTACATCGTACCTAAGTATGCAATAAATGTAGCCCAAATGTCACAGTGTTACATTAGTAAATTCTACTACCTTAGTACTACTTCAGCGATGTTCTATCTTACTGCATACATTATTTTACATTTAATTTTTAGATAAAGTGTTTGAGAGTACTTAACTCACGAAACTTTATCGTGGTACGTAAGGATGACCTGATTTTAAACACTGCCAAACATATTTATATTAAACGATTTAATTCTCTTGACTCTTGGTGCGTATTGCTTCACCAACCATGTGGTGAAACAGTACTTTAGTAAAAATATGTGACTAGTTTTATTGTAATTTATAAAATTAAATCACAATAGAACTACAGCCACCACAATTGCTTCAGTCAGCTGTTTACTAGTTAGCAAGAAATACGGCTACTAATTATTCTATTAGCTGGGTACGAGCGCCGGCAACATCAAGGATATAAAATTATAAGAACAGACTCCAAATAGCAATTTTTGGGAAATTTTATTAAAAAATTTCGTGTTGACTGTACCTTTCTGTACCCTCTAAAGAATTATTTAGAGCCATTTTATTTTATCTCCGGACATTTTTCTGTAAAGGAGTATCTCTTCTTCTAACAGAAACTTACATGTTTAATATCAAAGTACCAACTTTTACAATTCTTTATAAATATAAATAAATAAATTGTAGTTGCAATTTTATTCGAGTTTGTCAATGTAGTCGGCAATGACTACCCTGACCTTTAAATCCACATCCCATCCCCTACCATGACCGTTTGAAAAAATATAAAACCACCTTCTAATCCAATGACAATGTTCTGGACATCGGTACTCAAGAAGATACGGAATGTGGACTGTAATAAAACTACTGAATCCATTGCATACCTTACACTCGGTGCTAATAAAATATATATGGACAAATCATACATTTTAAGCTACACCCAAAGTAAGTTCAATACTTGCGATATGAGATTCTAAACTCAACGATACTATATTTCATATATACGTCCATTTAAATTAAGTCCAAATATTTTTTAAGGGCTAGTATCCATAAGCTTTATCGATATTTAAAAAGCAAATTTAAAAAAATAGACAAGCTTGTTTTTGTCATATTTTGACTTAAACATTTAGAAAGAAAAGACGCCTTGAAACGTGCACATGAAAACACTGTCTTGGCGTTGGTACCATCTTTTTACTGTTGCCTAGTACTTATACTAATTCATTGAAGTCGACAATCTGTTTGACATAACATGATTTATAGACTTTCATAAAAACAATATTTTGTAAAAGTGAAAAAAAAAAACTAGATTTTTGAAAATTTACTACTGAAGCATTTCTTTGCCCTATGGTCGCCAGTGCCAGCTACAGAAATATATCGAAAGTGCCAGTCCTTACAATATTTGCATGGGCCTACGGTTCTCTCACTCACCGAACGAAGCATAGAAGCGGTAAAGCTTCTCAAACGTCTATTTTCTGTGAGAGTGTGGTACTTTCTATGTACCGGACGAGCTGGCCCATTCATGCTAGTTACTAGCAAAAAATTATTTTGCCGTTAGCGTGGCTCTACACAGCTCAACAACTTAGCGGTTTAAGCCTACTTAGAGTATAACGGCGAACAGCCCCGCATCTAGAATTTTTTTGTTCCCTGGGCAAGATACTAAAATGGTGCTACTTGTGGCGGCTGCCAGCCTTGTATGGTTACGTTAAAAAATTAGGACAGCAGTATAAAACGATGTTAAAAGGAAAACTAGCCGTGTGGTTTCCGGCAGAGTAGAATAGGACCACTCCTAGTCTTCCCATGGAGGTCGTAAGAGGCGACTTAGGAAATACAAGCTAAACAAAGCTCATAAACATCAATGAGACCTCTCCAATCCGTCTGGCCAGCGAGGAGAGTGCAGGCCAAATCCTCTGTCTGCTCTGGCCAAGTATGGCTCCGGTAGTACAGAGAGGGTCATGCTCCTGCAGTGGAGACTTAAAAGACCTGATGATGATGATGATGAAAAGGAAAACTATTACAGCTAAGTAGTTTTGCCGTTTGATCGTGGATCTAACTTACAAATTTAACCAAAAAAAACCGGCCAAGTGCGAGGCGGACTCTCGCATTAAGGGTTCCGTACCGGTATCTATAAAAACGGCAAAAAAATCATCTCTGTTGTATGGGCCCCCTTCAATATTAATTTTATTTTTATTTAATTACTAGCTTTCGCCCGCGGCTCCGTCCGCGTCAATGTCGATCCCTCGGGAATAGTACTTTTTCCCCGGGATAAAAGGTAGCCTGTGTCCTTCTCCGCACTCCAGAGAACTTATATGCAAAATTTCATGATGATCGGTTCAGTAGTTACGGCGTGAAAGCGTAACAAACAAACTCACTTTCGCATTTATAATATTAGTAAGGATTTACTTTTAAAGTGAATATCTAACTAAATATTCTGTGAATGTTTCAAGCGTCTACCTGTTACCGTTATCAATATCGAGCAAAAACAAGCAAAAAATCACGTTTGTTGTATGGGAGCTCCCTTAACTATTTATTTTATTCTATTCTTTGGTATTTGTTGTTATAGCGGCAACAGAAATACATCATCTGTGAAATTTTCAACTGTCTAACTATCACGGTTCATGATATACAGCCTGGTGACAGACGGACAGACAGACAGACAGACAGACGGACAGCGGAGTGAAATTAATAGGGTCCCGTTTTTACCCTTTGGGTACGGAACCCTAAAAACACTACCTATTTTAAGTTTGCATTTGTGACGTGCAACCTTCAGTGCGAGTGGTCCAAAACGCACCATCGCAAGTTTCTTCGAAGATTAATATTTATTCTTAGGTATTTAAGTCTGTATGCCATAGAACAGTGTTTCTCAAACTGTTGGAGAAACTAAAGTAACTAAGAAATATTATTATTAATGTAAAGGGGGGGCTTGTTTATTGTCGCAAATTTCGAAACACCATTATGTAAATATTGTTTCGAACGAACTCCTACCGTCGATTGGCTAACCCCTAGGAGTTCGCGTACCCCACTTTGAGAAACCCTGCCATATAGGTAGGTAAATAACAGAGGTAAATAATAATACGTTCATTATCTTCTGACTTTTGGCAAGCTAGCTACCTAGTAGCGCCACTAAGAACCGCGATCGGAATAGGAAACTTTCCGTTTAATGTTACCAGTGTTAGAAAATAATACTAATGTAGTAGGTTTATTCATCTAATAATCGAGAAGCCATGCCGTGCCACCTTGCTGTACAAGTACAACGTTGCACAACGTTTTGATAGTGTGACTATCAAAACGTTGTGTACTAAGTTAGCAAATAAGCCGGCTGGGCTAGTACTACTTAGGGCCCACCTAATTTCTCAAAGTATAGAAAAACAATAAGACAATAAAATATTTGATATATATTATAATAATAACAGTCACTTTGAAGAAGAGAACAGAACCGCAAAAAAGAACAAATTACGCTAAGTGATAAGCGGCGGATATTCCCCGTAATAGAGTCACTCACAATCACAATTTCTGTGTTTACGGCCTGGTGGCAAGATATATTATTCAATTATGCTTATGCACTCTCGAACGAAAAAATACGTTATGTTAGCGGAACTTAGTTATTATCATCATCATCATTTCGAGTAGATGTCACGGTCAATCGACCATGCACACCCTGGTGTCAGAGTTGTTGGGAACCGCCTCTCGTTCTCCGACGTGGTTCCTTTAACGACTACTAGATGGCAGCCGGGACCAACGGCTTAGCGTGCCTTCCGAAGCACGAAATCATCTTAATTATCACATGGTATTTACGAATATTTTAGGTGTTGATGTTAATCGCGTATTATAGTTTAATTTGATAAAACCAGAGTCATTTAAGGAAAAACTCAAAAGAGGAATCAAAGCTATGTTATAACATTAAGTATGTGAACAAATTCGTTATTAAAATATTAAATCGTAACGTATAAAGTTATCCCACTGACCTCCATTTATACAAGTATCCATATTGTATATATATGGGTTAGTGGGTTATCCACATCCACATCTCTAGAAAATTAAGATTCCGTTTGATTAACGCTACATTCCTCCAAAGTTAAAAAACCAACAAAGAGGTGCTGGAAATTGTAGGAGAGAAAAAAAACTAATGAGCAAAATTGGAAATAGGTGGTTAGAATATTTGGAATTGAAACGACATGATATATTTTTTAAAACATACTAGAGGGAAAGGTAAAAGAAAATGAGAAGTCCCGGGAGGCCAAGAAATAGTGTTGTGATGAAGGCTGATGTCATGTCGTACCAAGATCTTAAAGAATTAAGCAGAATATAGCGAAGTTTGGCGCGTACTCAATCGACAAGAGCTACAAAGCTCTTAAACATGAAGAAGAAAGAAGTAATTACACCCACAGAATTTGAATAATTTAGTATAAATAGGACGTTGTTGATATGGATATACTTACTTATTAGTTTTAATTTAATCAGTATAAATAACGAAGTTTGGTTAACGGTTACTGCGGATTACTATTAGCAAATGAGATTTACAGTTTAAGGAAATATTCTGACACAAAAGCCAGAACAAAATAATACGGGATATGGATGGGTTAAGTTCAAAAGGCAGTGAATTTTCGTTAGATGAACTACGGGGTGGGACGTCACGGTGTTCCGAATTTTTAAGGGATAGGAAAATTGTCCTTTGAATGAAAAGGATGTTTCAGAATGCCTTAAAGAGTCCGAAATAATAAGAAATTTGTTGATTTTCTGCTTTACTTTTGGTATAGTAATCGATTCGCCGGTGAAAATGGTCCCTTGCTTTGTGTACCACACACAACGTAAGCGACCATTTTCACCGGCGAATCGAGACTGGTAAACATTTTAATTTTAGAAAAGTAAAATTAACTTGGGAATTGACACTGCAACATCAGCATTGGAGTTGTCTGGAAAAAAAAAACGGCTGAGTTCAGAATAAGATGAGTCTAACTAATATAATTTAAAAAAGATAATTAGGTTTTATTACTACCCAAGAACGAGATGGAAAGTCGAGCTGTTTGCTTTCAATGAGGGATGGCGGAACGTAGCAATGAATAGAACTAGGTGGAAAACAGAAGGAGAGGCTTTTGCCCAGCGGTGGGACCTAAATAACTAATAAAAAAATAATATTAGGCTGGATATTTTTATAAGATTTAACATTGCAACCCTACAAATGTCAGCTGTCAAAACAATTGTTATGTTGGCAGTACTCAGTAAACCAGTCGCAGGCAATGTGAACATGATAAAATTCGCCAGTTTTCGATAAATGCGCGTGTTGGTGTGTTGTATATTAACAGGTGGTCCGATTTTCTTGTGAAATTTTAATCGGAAAACAAAATAAAATATTATCATTAGCCGAAATTCTCACTCGTTCCGCGTTGTGCTTGTATTTATCGCGTTATTCTCTCTTTGACGTAGTGTTATTTTCATTATTCATGTGTGATAACTTGACGTAGATTGACATATCGGTTTCGCAAGTAATAACGAAGGTGTTTTATTTGTGTACGTTCAGTGGAAAATATCCACGGGAATTGGATACAAAAGTGATGTGCTGGTAGTGGATACGGGTTGAGTATTATTTAGTGCGGTATAGAGAAGTGTGTGTTGTGTTTAAGTTGGCCAAAGCACCGTCAACGCGCATTGTGTAATTTGTGTGGTATCCGGTGTTTGTTTTCTGTTCGTGGGCTCTCTGAGAGCCATGCTTGCTCGTCAACAATATAGCAACGTTCTTACGAAGGTAGGTCGAAGGAAATTTACAGTTTTAGTGAAACCATTGTCATTTTGTCCATGGAATTTAGATTTTGGCTACATGTTACATTAAAAGACAGTTTATACAGAAAGGATATAGCTACTTGGTTGGGGCACACTTTCCAACTGGTTTTAAATTTTATTATTTCAGATGATTAAATTACCCATGATAGGATTTAAAAGAATATAGATGATGAGTTATTGAAATTTGAAGCTAGTTAAATCTTTGACAATGGTACATAGTATTAAACTTACACGCCCACCAACATGGTAAACGTGGCTTTTATGTCACATAGACCTAGGCTCTGTCCTGCAAGGAAAAGAAGATGTGATAGTATGTATGTTAAATTTACATGGCTAGACCGCACTATGTATGTGTAGGGCTTTTGAGTCCCAAGTATCAATCTATTTGAATTTGACCTATAAACTAAGAAACTGTACCATCATTTTAATTTAGTACAATTAACTTAAGGTATGAACATATCTATACTAATATACTAATTAATATTATAAAGCTGAAGAGTTTGTTTGTTTGAACGCGCTAATCTCAGGAACTACAGGTTAAAATTAGAAAATTAATTTTGTGTTGGATAGTCCATTTATTGTGGAAGGCTTTAGGCTATAAAACATTACGCTGCGACCAAAAGGATCGAAGCATCAATAAAAATGTTTTTAAAAATGGGGGTAAATTATTCATCTATATGAATTAATCAAAATAGCAGAAATTGCCGCGAAGTCGCGGGCAACAGCTAGTTTAAGTATAATACTTAAGGACTTGACAGAAGAAGAAATACTCCATGGCCACAGCTGACCTGGCAAACTTTATATCACTAAGAAATAATTATTCCTTTTGTTATGTTGTGAATTTTCCTAATGTTTAAATATAATAAACAGAACTGTTTAGCTCACATATTTTTAGTTGAAAAAGATTCAGCCTAGTTAGTAGGACATCTTCAGATTGTGAAGTTAGATGGGGTTTCTCCAGCGATAGTCTATGTGACTGTGGTGCCACTCAGTCTATGGCCCACCTTTTATCGTGTCCCAACTGCCCCACTTCTTGTACAAATGAACATCTTAATAAAGTCAACGACAAGGCGGTCAGCGTGGCCAAATATTGGTCAAAATACATTTGAAAATAGCCATTTTCAACTCGATAATAAGATCTTCAGACTGAGATATTTTTTTTGTTTGGTCCCATCACTCCCATTACCCATCACTCGTGGCGCAAACAACTTTTTCATACTAAATGGGCATAGCTGGGTTAATATTAAAATGATATCATATTCTGATATTTGGAGAAGAGACAAATCCAACAAATTAAACATAATAAAAACTGGTTCAGTCATTTTAAAATATACTTAAATCACGAATAACCTGCTTTTGGTTACATATTATTTTAATTTTACTTAATTATTGCCTTAACTTATCAATCGCGAGAAACGCAGACACAATTGATTATCTATTGTTATGTTTCCCGAAGTTGACAGTTTAAAATGTAGTTAGTTAGTGAACAACTTTTTTTATTAGTAGTCTCTGATATCTACTACAAAAACCAAGGCTACAGGATAATTGTAAAGTCATGACTCATGAATCAGTAAAAAAATATTATTTTAAATCACAGATAAAAAAACTACAATATAAATAAATAAATATAAATATATACGGCAGTGTGTGGTTTCCGGCAGAGTAGAATACGACCGCTTCAAGTCTTCCCGTGGATGTCGTAAGAGGCGGCTTAGGAAATACAAACTAAACAAAGCTCATAAACATCAATGAGACCTCTCCAACCCGTCTGGCCAGCGAGGAGAGTGTAGGCCAGATCCTCTGTCTGCTCGGGCTAAGTATGGCTCTGGTAGTACAGAGAGAGGTCATGCTCCTGCAGTGGAGACTAAAAAGACCTGATGATGATGATGAAATATATACGGACAAATCACACAGATTGAGCTAGCCCCAAAGTAAGTTCGAGACTTGTGTTATGGGATACTAGCTCAACGATACTATATTTTATAACAAATACATATATAGATAAACATCCAAGACCCAGGCCAATCAGAAAAAGATCATTTTCCATCTTGACCTGGCCCGGAATCGAACCCGGGCACTCCGTGTCGCAGGCTGGCATGTTAACCACTGCGCCACGGAGCTGTTAATAATAACCGCACAGTAAGAAAGGAACCTTCTTGTATGAAGAATCCTAACTAATATTATAAATGCGAAAGTGAGTTTGTTTGTTTGTTACGCTTTCACGCCGTATCTACTGAACTGATCAGCATGAAATTTTAGGCATACAACTTCTCTGGAGTACGGAGAAGGACATAGGCTACCTTTCATCCCGGGAAAAAGTACTAATCCCGAGGGATCGACATTGACGCGGGCGGAGCCGCGGGCGAAAGCTAGTAGTTCATAAGAATATACCTTCTAAGAATCAAACACTACATTTGATTATAACTAGTGTACCCAGGGGCTCCACCGCAGCTGATGATACAACAGGAGGAGGCAGAGAGTGGTAAAATAGTAGAAGACAATATAAAATAGATTGACGCAACAACTTGTGTTTCCATTGTAGGTACTGTACTTATTCAAGTTATCACAGTAAGTTATAACAGTATCAAAACAAAATTACGCATTCTATAATATTACTAGCTTTGGCCCGCGGCTCCTCTCGCGCGAATATCAATCCCTCCCCGAAGTCGGGAACAATACTTTTTCCAGGATTAAAGGCCTATGTCCTTCCCTAGGCCCCAAACTACCCAATTACATCTAAATCGACCAAGTGGTAGAAGCGTGAAAAGGTATCAGACAGACAAACAGAGTTACTTTCACATTTATATTATATTAGTATAAATAATATTAGTATAAATATATACGGACAAATCACTACAGATTGAGCTAGCCCGAAAGTAAGAGACTTGTGTTATGGGATACTAACTCAACGATACTATATTTAATAAATAATAGGTAAACATCCAAGACCCAGGCCAATCTAAAAAAGATCATTTTCCATATTGACCTGACCGGGGATCAAACCCGGGCACTCTCGTGTCGCAGGCGTGTTAACCACTGCGCCACGGACCTCGCCAATTATGGTAGTAACAGTCGGATTGTATATCTTGCCAGCGCCAGTATTTGAAACAAACTACACGTTTGGCGGCGAAAGCGGCCAGTGAAAGCGCGATGGCGGAAGAACTGCTTTCATGCCCTGAGATATCCTGTTTACATAGGGCTGGTTAGATAATCGCTAGTTGTTTGGTCGGCAATGGTAAGCTAGCTTCCACGCGTGACTACTTAACTTTTACAGGATTTGTTATTGTTGTTTCGGCAATGGTAAACTACTTAGATTTAAAAAAAAATGCGTCTATGGGTAAACTAGCTTCCACACGTGACTACGTAACTTTTACAGGATTTGTTATTGTTGTTGCGGCAATGGTAAACTACATAGATTTAAAAAAAAATTGCGTCTATGGGTAAACTAGCTTCCACACGTGACTACGTAACTTTTACAGGATTTGTTATTGTTGTTTCGGCAATGGTAAACTACATAGATTTAAAAAAAAATTGCGTCTATGGGTAAACTAGCTTCCACACGTGACTACGTAACTTTTACAGGATTTGTTATTTTTGTTTCGGCAATGGTAAACTACATAGATTAAAAAAAAATTGCGTCTATGGGTAAACTAGCTTCCACACGTGACTACGTAACTTTTACAGGATTTGTTATTGTTGTTTCGGCAATGGTAAAATAGCTTCCACACGTGACTATGTAACTTTTACAGGATTTGTTATTGTTGTTTCGGCAATGGTTAACTACAAAGATTTAAAAAAAAAATGCGTCTATGGGTAAACTAGCTTCCACACGTGACTACGTAACTTTTACAGGATTTGTTATTGTTGTTTCTTTACGTATGTGCAAGTAGCCACTGGTGTTAGATTTTTCAAGCTGCCCCATCGAGCGCGAGAAAGGCAGTCAATGGATTTTCTATTTTGTTATGCGGCCCGATCGGGCCGCTTCGGGGTTGAGAGTCAAAAGCATCTGACATAGCTTAACGACTGCTATCAGCGATGACAGCTGGGACCAACGGCTTGATGTGCCTTCTTGAGCACGGAGGAGCTCAAGATATTTTTATTACCGCACCCGGGGTTGCTTAACATGCGTGATCGCTAATTATGCTCACGCGCTAATAGGCCATCGGGCTCCTCAGATAAAAAAGGTTTACTAACTGTTTACACGACAGTCCAATAAAGGAGTGTTTTGTTTTTAAAGTAGCTACATGTATTAATGTGTAGGTATGTGAGTTTCTTTATTCGATTTGGATGTATTCCCCATACATCCAACAATTTACAAGTGGGTACTTAATATAATTACTCCTGTGTATTTTGGCCCCGGCTGCTGTAAAATAAATTAGTAACATATACTAATATTATAAAGCTGAAGAGTATGTTTGAACGCGCTAATCTTAGGAACCACTGGTTCGCATTGGTAAAATATTTTTGTGTTGGATAGTCCATTTATTGAGGAAGGCTTTAGGCTATAAAACATAACGCTGCGACCAATAGGATCGAAGCATCAATAAAAAAATGTTTTGAAAACGGGGGAAAATTATTCATCTATACTAATTAATCAAAATAATAGTAATTGACGCGGGCAACCAGCTAGTGTTTATCACACTAACTAACCTCTAACACAGGTAGAGAAACGTAGAACGATAACACCTAATAATTTTCTATGTATTAACGTGATTTGGATTAAGTATTATCAGATAAATCATTAGAAGCCGATAAGCCAACCGGAAAATACGTTTGGCCTTTAATTTCGTTTGAAAACATTATCATTGGCCTTGACAAGGCAATTATCGTTAGGACCGGAAAAGATGAGTGGTAAAAGAAGGTGAAGAGATCTTGAGCTTTATTCAAAATCTTTTATTATTCTTCCTTATTATTGTTTAGTGTTTGTCAATGTATTCAGAAGACGACAGATACGAATACGCACCCTCGTGTCACAGGCTGACGTGTTAAGACGGTACTTGACGTGTTTTCAAATCACTAGTACTATGCGCTGAATTAATTAAATGCATCAAAAATATTTGTATAATTTAGGTCGATCCTTGAACAAGATCGCCCCCTTGTTGGAATTTGAAACAGATACATATGTAATTTTAAAATGATATAGGTATATAATGTTATGGTATCTAAAAATATTGTTCTTCGAAAACTTTGTATTTTTTACGTCTAAAACAATAATTCTCACATGACAATATTTATATTTACATCTCAGAGGTCGCCCACTTTCTTATTTTTTTTTATAAAAATATAAATATAAAAATATTAAGACTTTTCATCTTTTTTCCTGAGCGCCTAATGGTTCTGCGCAGCCTAATGGCTTGCGCAGTAGCGACGTTTTTCGTTCGCGCAGCACCCGCCATGGAGCTCGCCAATTTACGCTTCTGCCTAAATCTCGTCTTTGTTAAGCGTTTATCACAGTTTAGAAAGATAAAATGCGATGAAAAGCTTTACGTTCTCAATTTAATTAAACAGTAAATAGTAGGTAATGTATAAAATAGTTGAATTTAGGTTATCTAGGGTCTTGCAATACAATTTTAATTGTATTTTTTTTACTTACCTATTTTGTCCCACTGCTGGGCAAAGGTCTCCCCCATTGTCTTCCATAACTCTCTATCCCGCGCCACATCCGACCATCTGCTTTCGAACTTCTTTATGTCGTCACACCATCGTTTCCTAGGCCTACCACGCTTCCTTGTAACCCTGCTCAGGAGTCCACTTTGTAGCTAAAGTGGCCCATCGGTCCGGATGCATTCGGCAGACGTGACCCGCCCAATCCCACTTCAACTTTGCGGCTTTATGTCTCACATCAACGATGCCAGTCTTAGAACGAAGTACGATGTTTGGCACCCTGTCCAGTCTGTATATCAATTAAAATTTTGTATTGCACTAGTAACTGATTTCTTTTGAATAATTAAGGCGCTGTATCCCTTAACCCTTTGTAGCGGCTGAAAGTGGCGATACCGGTTGGCCTGTCCCTAGTCTCATTTCAAACCCGTGTCGGCCATTTCCGTGTTAATTTTCACTTTTAATTACATAATTCAATAATTATAGCCAAATATTGTATTTTTTTTAGGTATCCATCTGGCTCATTTAGTTATACTTTTTATAGTCGTAAAAAAGTTGGTAGTTGTCGCTGAAAATATTAAGTAATTCGCGACGAAACTTTTTCTGGGTATAGCATTTTTGCTATTTTATTTTGTTAGATATTAATTACTTTTTTGAAAATATTTTGATGTATCCATTTATTTTGATCTTTCAACTGTACTTCATATTTTTTTCATACTAGTATTCTATGGAAAATAAGGCTAACTGCGCGACGAAAAAATAGACGTTTTACGGTATTCTTGTGATGCACAGCGCATTAATATCAAATTCCAGTGCCTCCAGAACTGGACCCCGAAAAATTATTTATGGTCTCAAGTAGATTGTTGCGTAGCTTTATTTGAAAAGTTGTTTAAAACTAATTACGTTGTTTTTTTGTAGACTATTTGTAAGCATTGTTATTATCTTTTTCAGGAAATACGAATGAAGTCGCGAGTCACCGTTGAATCATAATGGTATGTTTCTATTCTAAAAATAAATATTAAGGGGCCATACTACCTCACACTGCTTTGCATGATTGACTGTTATATCAATAATAATTAAATACTCAAGTTGAAATAAAAATGCAGCAAAGTTCAGGACTAACTCTGGTAACTATATGACTCAAAAACACGATTGCGTTAAATTTTCTCGATAGAAAAAAAATTGCAAAGTTGCCTCCAAATCACGTCTAATTTACTCTGTATATAGCATTATTCACCAAATACATTAAAATTAACCTTTAAACTTTTGATTATTATTCCATTACAGATAAGGCAGCCATCATATGTTTTTCTTTTTCGAATAACCCTTGAATATTCCTAAAAAACGAAAATATCCAAAGTAGCCAACGCGTTTAGACCATCCGCGTTTGTATCGCCACGCCGCCTGGCATATGTCGGGCTCTTAAGTTGTTCGTTAAATCATTTATTCGCTTTTGAGTACTCAAAACTCATTGGGGAATCAAGTATATATATTACGTGATGTGAAGGGTTCATCAGTCGTAGTTTTTCCACTACAGGGCATAGGTATTTACTTCAGTTTATCACGCACGATCCAAAAACTGTGTAGATAGATAGAAAACTCTTGAATGCACAAAGAATGAAAAATATATACAATTTAAAAATGATAAAACTAGGAAAATGCGCAATAGGCTGCCTTATCTCTGTGCGATTTTTCCCTATATACCTATATATTTATTTATATTTTATTGCAAAGCAATTTCAAATGTAGGTGTAACGTTGCTGCATGCCACCTGCATGCTGCATCTCTTCCAACCTCGATTTCTTTCTCATCCTGTCCACTTTTCATCCCTCATTATATTTAAAATTTCATTTCATTCCATTTTCAGATCATTTCTCTCGGTCATGATTCATTCCACCATCATCTCTTGGACTGTTTACTTGATCGTTCTCTGATCTGTTATGTAAAAGTTAATATATTTATATAAGTTGTGACAAATAAAATTAATCTTCTTGTCTGTTGTGTCGAGTCTCTGTTCTCCACTATTTCCTTATATGTGGGAACTCGAGTAAGAGCGCCGGGACGGTCGAGACCCCACATAGGTATGTCTAAGTCTTTCTTAAATAGTACCACTACGGTGGTGGAATAGATTTATTATTGTCTTCGATTCCTGTAGAATTATAATAACTATCAATACAACTAACAATCGGGACCATACGGAACACAGAACCTCACATATTCAAGTCGGTAAAAATCTAGCAAGACAACACACGATTCGGTAAAAGTTTATTGATCTCGGATCCCACTTTCAATTTCGCCTACACGGCGACGTTGCGTAATCAAAACAAAATGATGCCATTGCCTTGCGTAAACAAAATCCAATAAAACTCGTATGAAATCTTTCACTTGAACTTGAAATGGGACATTCACTTTCTTTTTTTTCAATCGAGAATATTAATCATTATATACTAAAAACGGCTCACTCACGTGCTATTTCGTCGGGATTGCCGACTATAATTTCGGACTACGAAATAGCACGTGAGTGACCCGTTTTATATAATGTCTGTATCTCACGTTAGTTTCAATGATATAATATTAATCATTTTACTAAGATAGTGAGGTGGTCAACCTTAGGGTCTACACCAAGGTCAAGTCATATATTATTGTTATATGTCAGTCATCAAGTGTAGGCCTTGTTTAAAGTAATTATTTTCTCACTCTTAAAGTGTCTGTCATGCATGAAAACGTAAATCATCATTTAGTTAATATACAAGACTACTTTATAAATATATCATCATCATCATCATCATCATCATCAGGTCCTTTTTAGTCTCCACTACAGGAGCACGACCCTCTCTGTACTACTAGGGCCATACTTGGCCAGAGCAGCCAGAGGACTTGGCCTTGACTTGACTTCTAAATATATACGGATATATATATACGGACAAATCACACAGATTGAGCTAGCCCCAAAGTAAGTTTAAGACTTGTTTTATGGGATACTAACTCAACGATACTATATTTTATAACAAATACATAATATATAGATACACATCCAAGACCCAGGCCAATCTGAAAAAGATCGTTTTCCATCTTGACCTGGCCGGGGATCGAACCTGGGCACTCTCGTGTCGCAGGCTGGCGTTTTGACCGCTGCGCCACGGAGCTAGCCAAATATAACTATACATATAGGTATATGGCCAAATCACACGGATTGAGCTAGCCCCAAGTTAAATTTGAGACTTGAGTTATGGCCGTTATGGGATACTAACTCAACGATACGGTACTACATTTTATAACAAATACATATAAGATATATACATCGAAGACCCCAGAACAATCAGAAAAGATCATTTTCCATCTTGACCTGACCGGGGATCGAACACGGGAACTCCGGTGTGGCAGCCTGGCATGATGCCACTAGTTATTGTCCTAAAAAATTTTGCTTTCTGACTATGCCAATTAAAATTACTTAGCAAAAGAGAATACTTAATGACCGATGAAGCTAAATGATATGAATAATTAATAACTCAGTACATAATTGCAATATAATAAATCGAAAGCCGTGTGGTACCCGGCAGCGTAGAATAGGACCACTCCAAGGCTTCCCGTGGATGTCGTAGAAGGCGACTTAGGAAATACAAGCTAAACAAAGCTTATAAACATCTAAGAGACCTCTCCAACCCGTCTGGCCAGCGTGGAGAGTGTAGGCCAAGTCTGCTCTGGATAAGTATGGCTCTAGTAGTACAGACAGAGAAGGTCGTATTCCTGTAGTGGAGGCTAAAAAGGCCTGATGATGATGATGAAACCGAAAGCATGTTTTATTTTTTTTGTAGTACTACTAAAGTAAAAAAAATCTCTTCGTGTTCATCAAACTTCAACTTGCATAGACACTATTATATACCTTTATTTCAATCAATGAAACATACAAATATTCCTTAATTAAAAATAAAATAAAAGTTACAAATAAAATAGAGGTTCCAACGCGTCGCCGCGAGGCAGGGTGCCCAGTAAGCTGGCAGCATTGCCTCTCTGCACTGCAATGGAAATTCTGACACTATTATTGTTTTCTTGGTTTGACAAATCATTGATTTTACCGATGGCATTCTTTTGTCACGGAACCCTAAAAAATTAATTTACTTTCAACTCATTCATGCTTTTACACGGTCAGTACTTATATTAATTCTGTCACACGGTTATATAAGGGCTCGGTAGTGGCAATCTCCTTTAATATTTTAAACACCACGCCGGTCACTGGTGACCGGTAAACAATTAAAAAAGTCGGGTGGCTGTGTCGGTTGACACGGCCGTTGGTTTTAAGGTGATACCACTGTAAATAATGTCGTTCTGAACCTTATTTATCTCGCAAAATACTTAAATTAGGAGTTTCAAATCTAAGTAATATGATTATTGACTATTACATCTCCAAAAATTGAAGATGAAAACACGTTTTGATAAAATTTTCTCGATAGAAATATTTTTTGACAAATGGTCTTCGTTCGCAGAGTTTTTATTGTAGCTCAAATGCGACGAATGAAATAATGTTTTTAAGACTAAAAGATAGGTTATTAGTAATTCATCAAAATGTAAATATGAAAATACAATTAACCGGTCTGATTTTATATAAATAAAATAGAAATAACGAATTTGGCGCTTACGTTCTTTTCTTTGAGCGACTCGAGACTATCTCCTATCTCATCATTCACGGGCTAAACCGCCAAGCGCTATCCCTTGCGCGCACTTGATCAGTCCTTTGCCGAGCGAAGGTACCAAACATTTGAGGCCTCGCCTTAACGTAAAACGGGTGAAACGTCTAATATCAGCGAGTCGCTTTTAGTGTTAAAGATTGAAAGAAAACCAGATGCCGCGATGCAAACTCAAGGTTTTAGCAGCGAGCTGACTTGTATATGCTAAATATTGTTACCAATTTCATGTTTCTACGATGAATAGTTTTGTAGTTATTAATGTCAGATCATATAGACCTACTCGTTACGGTCCGGTTTTCCGGTACCCCGTTTATAGTACCGATTTTAAAGACGTTTCACGTGAAAACTATTGTGTCTGCTATTTCGGCAGTCAATGTTGTTGGGTTATGTAGGGCATACCAGAGAAACGCAAGATTGTTCATATACTAATTTATTTTTCTTCCAACTACGCTGCAATTCTATCATAACTGCACTACATATCCAGCACAAATCGGAACTTTGCTGCTCTAGAGAAGAAAAAATGTATGGAACTGCTCTGTTTAATTTTCTTTTTTAAATCGCGGGATCATAGGTTTCAATTGTTACAAAAAAGGTTCGCCAACCTGACGGCCGTATGGAGTTATACAGTTAGCGTGTGAAGTGACGTGTGTAGTGTATAGCTCGGCCTAAGAAAAACTAGCTATAAAGAAAAAAAGGCGGGATTGGAAACAACATACTTTCACTGATTGTAATTTCTCTTCAGTTTATTTCACATACTTTTCTTGTGATAGTTGAAAGGAAAGCAGATTATGCACCTCACATTAAGTAATTTATTATTGTATCGAGTGCTTATTTGGAGCCCGAGCGTCAGCGAGGGCTCTAAAAAACACGAGTGCAATATAAATTACTTCTTCTGCTCAATCCAATAATCTACTATTTCTTTTAGTAAGGTGTGTTTGTTTATGCAAGGAAAGCCGTACAACGAATAAACCAGAATAACTGTGAGAATAGTCGGGATACTTCAAGACGCTTGTGACGGTTCGAGTTGCAATCATTAAATACAATATTTATGACCACCTGATGACATAGAGAAAGAAAGATTATTGAGTAAGACAGAGATAGAAATGTGATTTATTTTTGCCACATTCCAACAAATGTGATGTCCAAAGGAATGCTTTATAGCGTTGTTAATTACAATTGAATTGTAATTTTGTCACTAATCAAATCAATCACTTATCATATCACATCTAATAGTCGCCAAAACCTCGCTGTTTTTGTTACCTTGTCGAGTCAACAAAGTAACACGTGATCACGTGAGAGTCAAAGTTCAAAACTTGTCAATGTTATATTGACAGAAAGATTTGTCAACATTTTCGCGTATGTTAACCAAAGACGCATACCTCTAATGTCGCTTGATCATGGGAGACTTTAGCTTATAATTTGGACTTATTGAACGTAGCCGTGTGGTTTCCGATAGAGTAGAATAGGACCACTCCAAGTATTCCCATGGATGTCGTAAGAGGCGACTTAGGAAAATACAAGCTAAACAAAGCTTATAAACAAACATCAATGAGACTTTTCTAACCCGTCTGGCCAGCGAGGTGAGTGTAGGCCAAATCCTCAGTCTGCTCTGGCCAAGTATGGCTCCGGTAGTACAGAGAGGGTCATGCTCCTGCAGTGGAGACTAAAGGAAGTTGTCAACTTATATTATAGGAAATTCAACGATATTATTAATGGATACATATTAAATACATTATTAATCATTAAGTTAAGTCAATCTGAAAAAGATTACCTTTCATCTTCGTGATCCAAACAATAATTTCTGACTGCTAATACTAGGAAGCCCTTGTAATGTAATTCGTCCGATACCGCCCGCGTAAAATATAGTCTCGTTGTGTACCGTTTTCCTACTGTTTGCGCTATTTTGACTATTAATTAAATGCTAATCTTTGACTGAGGTCAATCTGAAGAGATTATTTTTCATCTTGGTGTGGCCGGGAATGAACACGGAACACTGCGACTCAAAGACATCATTAATATCCATTGCTTGTGTCGTTAAGGTAAAATAATTAAGCACCAAACCGCCTTTGCGGTGTGCATCTTTTTGTGTACCGCCGTAGGTAGTTTATTTATACAAGTACAATGCCATGACGTAATCAAAACTATAATTTCTGCTAATACTAGGAAGCCCTTGTAACTCGTCCGTTACCGCCCAAATAAATATATCGTCTCGGTGTCGTTGTGTTCCTACTGTTTGCGCTATTTTGACGGACGTTCAAATATGGCCGGCGAATCATGACGAGGCCAGATTTGATGTAAATTGGTATTTAGTATTTAATATTTACCTTTTAATAGGCTTCCGTTTTGAAACCAATCTGTTCATAAGATTGTTCTCTATCTGTCAGGCAGGAGTCTCCACGCTGGCCAGACGGGTTGGAGAGGTCTCTCATATGTTTATAAGCTTAGTTTAGCTTGTATTTCCTAAGTCGCGTTGTACAACATCGACGGGAAGACTTGGAGTGGTCCTATTCTACTCTGCCGGTTACAACACGGCCATACGGGAATTTGGCCATAAGTACAATCAATATTTTGAAATTAATTTCAACACACAAGCTTTTATAATGCACAAATTCATACTGCTTATTAAAATTAAATGTTCAGTTAATTATGATTTAAGTAATAGATAAATGTATATTGAGTACCTATTAAACCATTCCGAATTTAGTATCCGATGTGAGGGGACGCCGCTCGCTATACATTAGACACGATACAAGATATCTCTAATCATATCGCACGTATAGCGGCGTCCCTCTCATCGGATCCGATTTAGTAAGCGATTCAGGATGGTATAATACTAAGGATATAATTAAAGTATAAAATTAAGGATATAATTTTCAAGGCAGAGCTACTCTTCCTAACATGTTAAACGATAAGTTCAAAGCCCCAGGAAAATGGATCAAATATCAACGAACAGATAAATCACGTTTATAACTTTGGAGTTTCACATCGGTTTAATTTTAGACGCGGGAGCTATTTCGGGGGCCATATTTTCACCGAGCTCGTTATTACATTTGTGCTTACGTGTTCTATGATGAAGTAAAGCCTGGTTCACACTGTCCTTTACCACTCATGTGAGTGTGTTCCCGGTTGCATCCTAAGCTGTATGTGACAGAGCCCGGAGCTCGCTATTACGTTGTATTATCTGTAGCTTTCACCTCTGCTCGCGCCAATGATGATCCCTCGGGAGCAGTACGGAGAAGGCTCCGTTCCCCAGACAACGGGTATGCAAAATCAGGACGATCGGTTCATTAGATAGGGCGTGAAGGAGTCACAAACAAACTGACTTTCGCATTTATAATATTAGTTAGCAGGATTTAATTAGTATCCCATTAACATGATTTTTTTTTATGTATATTTGACAAACGAGCAGACGAGCCACCTGATGGAAAGTGGTCACCGCCGCCCATGGACATCTGCAACACCAGAGGAGGTGCTGATGCGTGCTGAGGAACTTACTTTGGGGCTAGCTCTATCAATGCGATGTGTCTATATATTTATTTTTAATTATTATGACGGCATAGTATTCATGTTGTTATATAATTAGGCAAAGTTTTTACGGCCGTCCGGCTGCCTGTCAACAACCTACCTTGGGTAGGCCTCAAGGTGAATACAACTATTTATATTCGCCTTGGTAGGCCCACAGTAAGATTCCTTATTGACGTGATAACGTCATGTAAATCGATGAACGCCGGCTGTGCGCACGAAAGTGTCACGTTCCGCGTGCAAGCGATAGAGAGGCACGAAGGGCCTAAGCGTTCGGCTTCGGCTTGTGACGCTTCTATCTCTATTCCTCCGTTATAAAGTAAAATTTTCGTCCGTAAACCAACTTTACAGATAAGCTTGGGAGACAAATGCCTAATCCAACATTTATAAATAATAAATAAATATATACGGACAAATCACACAGATTGAGCTAGCCCCAAAGTAAGTTCGAGACTTGTGTTATGGGATACTAACTCAACGATACTATATTTTATAACAAATACATATATTGATACACATCCAAGACCCAAGCCAATCTGAAAAAGATCATTTTCCATCTTGACCTGGCCGGGGATCGAACCCGGTCACTCCGTGTCGCAGGCTGGCGTGTTGACCGCTGCGCCACGGAGCTAGTTAAAAAAAAAGCTTTTTTTTGATATAGCAGAACTTACTCGAATAACTATTCACAGGTTCAAAGCCCCGTGCAAATGGATCAAATATCAACGAACAGATTAAATTGCGTTATATATAACTTTGGTGATTTACCTACATAGGTTTAATTTTAGACGCGGTAACTATTTCGACGGCGATATTTTATCGAGCATGTAATTACATTCGAGATTATGTGTTCTCTGATTTAGATTTACTTTAAGGGCCCGTACTACCTCACACTGCTTTACATGATTGTCTGTAATAATAATGAAATACTCAAGTTGAAATAAAAATGCAGCAAGTTCAGGACTAAACCTGGTAACTATCTGACTCAAAAACACGATTCCGTTCAATTTTCTCATAGAAAAAAATTGCAAAGTTGCCTCCAAATCACGTCTTATTTACTCGGTAAACAGCATTATTCACCAAATACATTAAAATTAACCTTGAAACTTTTGATTATAATTGCATTACAGATAAGGCAGCCATTATGTGTTTTTCTTTTTCGAATAACCCTTGAATATTCTTAAAAAACGACAATATCCAAAGTAGCCAGCGCGTTAAGACCATCCGCGTTTGTACCGCCACGCCGCCTGGCCTATGGCGGGCTCTTAATCCTAGGCTTTGCTGGTTTTGTGACTTCATTCACTGACATGACAAGCTATTATTTTATAGCAGGGGTTCCCAAACTTATAAGTATCACGCCTCATTACTGCTTAAAATGAATATGCCCACGCCTCCCCTCGGCCCAGGGTCCAGAAAGTAGCTGCAAGTGGGCTCGCCATGCAATAGGCTAGTTTCCTGGGTCGTAATAATAACATAACAATTAGTCCGTCAGTTAGATAATCAAAAAATATTGGACACCTATTTTTTCTTTTGTCAAATAAATAATAAAGATAAAGCGCGTCAAAGTTCAGGAGTGGGGGCTCGTGACGTCAAAGTTTGCTAAAAATTGTAGCAAACTATGACGTCACACGGAACTTCAAAGGGCTGTATCCTATAATTTTTCGTTTAGTCGACAAAAGAAAAAATACGTGTCCAATATTTTTTTAATATCTAACTGACGGACTAATTATATTTTTTTAGGAAACTAGCCTATTGTAAAGAGTTTCTGATGATTTATTATAAAAATATTGCTTTTACTTGTTTTAAAAGGTGTGAAAACCGCCGTCTGCGCTCCCGCTTGTACATGTCTTCCCGCCTCCCTAGTGGGGCGCCCCCCCCCCACTTTAAAAATCAATGCTTTATAGCATGACATTCAGCATCTTTCACGCTGATGTGATAGTAGAAAATATATCCAGAGATTACGGATTTTGTTAGACTGCAGAAATTAAATGAAATAGAATTTTATTCAAATTTGGATATCATTTATCTCTTTTTGAACGTCATATTATTATTTTTAATATTTGCAAAATCGATAAGCTACTAGCGTTTCGGAAGGAACACTGCTGAGAAGAATACGCCGAAAGAAACTCAGTCCAGTATGCACATGCAGAAAAAGTAGAGACGTGGCATAAAAAGGAAAGGATTTTAACAGAGCAATTCGGATGTTTGTCAGTTTAAATATTATTTCATAGTAGCTATTGCCCGCGCCTCCGCCCGCGTTGATGTCGATCCCTCGGGAACAGTATAGTTTCCCAGAATGAAAAGTACCCTATGTCCTTCCTCGGGCCTCAAACTACCTCCATACCAAATTTCATCCAAAATGGTTCAAGTTTCAATGGTTGAAGCGTGAAAATCTGACTGTGTTACATATAATGTTAGTATAGATTAAGACTTACACCGTCTTTTTATAAAACGACGACAAAAGTAAAGCGCCAATTAGACCATCCAGAATTCAGGATCCGGAATTCAGTCAACGGATAGTCAACGGACAGTTTAAGAGTCCGTGCACAAAATGTACTCGTTCGAATTTAGGTAAATTTTATGTTGGTGTGTACTTTCACGCACACACGGCGTCGAGTAGTGCTTAGAAAAGGAATAAACAATGTTGATACTTAAGTGGACAACCTAATATTTTACTATTACATAACATATGATGATTTTAATTTTTTTTATGTAAAAATTAAGTAGTTTGGTTTTATATATTAATAAATAAAGTTAGTTGTACGATGAAATAAAAGACAAAGCCAAAAAAAATGTATTTATTATATGAAGTATGGAAAACAATAATTACGAATACAGATATTTTGTGAAATCCTTAAATGTTATTAATTTATCACAAAAATAAATTTATTATCTCCAAACAAATATACAATAATCTTAAATAAAACTACTTATCAATAAACCTAACTATATTAATACTAAAAACCACTAATAGAATTTAAATCTAAAAGTCTAAACTAAGGTGTTGCCCGTGTGGCATAGTGCCAAGAACACTAGCTGCATTCCCCCGCTAAATAGCAATTACAATTCTTTGCGCGAGGAAAGAGCCAGTCCTCTTGTCACCAGCGGCGTCGACAAGCCTGGGCGCTAACCCCTTAAAGAATTTCTTTGTGCTAGGACCCCATGGACCTAATGTTTCTACACCAAGCGGAACAAATATGTACTCTTCAATAAGAAAAGCATATTTGTGCCGTTTGGCGTCCTCTGCAGCCTTCGCCGCAGCTCCAGCCCTCAAGACAGTTAATCCTTAAATTAGTTTAAAATGTAGTGTCTCGAAGCGGCATGGAACGAGATTTTCTGGGATCGACGATTTCGGGTAAAAGGCATTTATGGTAAAACTCCACAAGCCTTTTCTCCATTTTTGTCTTCCAGAAACTATCGTCTCGGGTAATTTTTTGAATTTTAAGAGGATAATCAGGACCCGTCCATACTGCAAACAAACACACGTCTTTTTTTGTAATGTGGAGTTGACCTTGGATCTGGTACCACCAGTCATGATTTTTATTGACGACTATTTTATTATTTTGAATTTTCCAAAATTTAATTTTTTTGCATCTTATGGCGTCATCAGGACCCATTCCAAAAGCCGAGAAGGGGCATTTCAGTTCTACGATGCCGTTTTCAAATATAGCATCTGGCGTCGCACCTAAGAAAAAATGTTCATCGTCAATAAACATACCGCATTTCTCTAAAACAATATTCTCTTGTCTTTGCAGCTGAATCAAGGCATTTTGTTCATTTGATTTGCCATGTTGAATTGCTGCAACATGGTCAAGCGAATACTTGTAAAGAAAGTTTTTTACTAGACCCGCAGAACTTATATTTTTTCGACGTTTACACACTTTAGCAAAGTTTGAAGCCGTCAACAGACATCTGCGTAATTCAAGCCACAACGCACTTTCAGCTTGTAATATAGTGTCTCTTTCAACTTCGTGTCTTTTTTCAACTTGGGAGAAGAGGTTTTCTAAAAATGAGGTCTTAGCTGAATTAAATTCTTCATCTGTCAAATCAGGCTTTTGACAAGAATCACCATAGTCTATGTGACTATTATCGAATGCTAATCGTCGTTGAGGCTTCATTACCTTTTTTTTCTTTTTATTAAAGTTTTCCTTTTGAGTTTCAAATTTTATTGCTGCTTTTGAAGGACTTTTGTTAAAATTTATTTTATAAAACGTGCTAATTGGTTTCCCAGTATTATAGGCAACTACTGCAGCGTAGCATCTTAGAGCATACGAATTCTTAAGACTGTAATTGATGCGTTTGCCACCAACATATTTTGCTACAATCGCATTAAACTGCTCAGCTCTATTATTATTTAAATTCTGTAACAAACTCCGAGCGTTATATGATAACAGGGTTGCGTGTGTCATCAGTTTGAACATTAATGCTTTTATTTCAGGCACCAGATTCCGATCTGTTCTTTTTTCCTCAATGCAGTAATAACGTTCGCAATTGGAATGGTCTCCAAAAATATGTTTGGGGCTGTTTATTATATCTTTTTGCAAATGTTTTATTAGCTCGGTGAAAGTAAAATTTTGAGCACTCCGGTACCTTATGGCTGCTTTTACAGCAATACGTAATCGGTTCACGCGATCAGAAGTCAGAAGTTTACGTTCTTTTATTGGGATGGACGTGTCTCTCATAAGGTTCAAATTCTTGCCGTTATAATTGCGCATTAAATGATTGGAACATTCTATTTTTTCCACCGTTACATTGCTATATGGTCTACTTTCTAAAATATTTTTGTAAACGCTTGAGTCTCCATCAGCAATTAGTTTTTCATAAACCAAATTGTGTGTTTCTACGGATTTCTTGAATCCCTCAACGATTACTGATTTCTCCATACTGGTGGAAGAGCCTGTATGGTTTTTATTACACTGGTGTTCTGGGGGTGCAATATTTTTATTAGCAGCACGGGAACATATAACACAGTATTTATTTTTAACACCAACATGTAATATTTTACCCGTTTTTATCCCTATTATAGCTCCGACACCTGCTGCGGATGAAAAGTTGGATTTATATGATCGTTTTCCCCAAGCAGCATCAGCTGTTACAGCTATAGTTGGTATGCCTGAAGGACTCAAACACCCACTTTCGAGAGCCATAGAAGCCTCTTTCTTACCAGCTTCTATCATTGTGGCTTCGGCTGTAGCCTTCCACCAATTAAATAAGTTGTCATGACATTTTTGGTATATTGTTTTGCTCATAAGTGGCAAATTTATGGAAGCAGCTAGCTCATTCAAGTTGCTGCGACCGCATCCAATACTTATAACCCCTGAAACAGCACTTTGGTTGACGTCCAATTCATTCGTATTAACCTCACACGTTTTTAACAGGAATTGACTTCCGCACATTGAACATAATAATGAAAATGTTGATAAAAACCCTTGCACCTTTTCTCCTGTGATCATAAGGTTTGATGCATTGCATCCAAATTGGTCACTGTGGTTCGTTATGCTTATCCATTGGTCAAAAAAATATTGGAAGTCTACTATTCGTCGCCCTTCTATGGGTAAAGATGATACTGGTGGGCACTGAAACGAAAAAAAATACAAACTTTTTTTTTTATTAAAACTAACGTGAGATATATGCATTATTAAAATATGTGCGCGCGTCTCGATCCACATTCCACAGCCCTCAGAAAGCCCTGGGGAAGACCTCCGGATGAAGTCGAAACATGTCGGCCAGTAGCTTACTTCGTACGTGAGTAACCGTGAGTAAGTTGTTACATATTTTAATAAAATTGATAAATGTTTCCAATACGTGAAAGTTTCATTTAAACGTGACTTAATACTTGCATCAAATGTTAAACGTTTGTTCATCAAAGTACTGTACCTTGTTTGACTCAATTTCAAAGACATCATTTGAATCTAAAATAATTGCCGAGCAGCGTCGGTTTGGATCATTTTCTTTACTCTGAAATAAACGTATTAACATAAATAAATGCAGTATTAAAACATAACTAAAAATATTCGTACATCAAATAACCATATTTGATTTAATTATTTCAAAAATTAAAAAAATAATAAAATGGAATTGTGCACAATAACATACCGTGGCTGGATTAACTGAATAATCAACATCACCACTGATAGTTGACGACGAAGTGGTATTCTGTTGATTCGAAGAACGTTCGCCAAGTACTTGTCTGGCACGCTCCAATCCCACATTACTCCGTTTTCGTTTATTGATACACTGGTAATGTGTACCTTTCTTTCTACCCATTATCTCTAAAAAAAAACGAATTATGAGCAATTGAAATTCATATACCGCGTGATTTTATACCTATAAACTATATTAATATCCTGGAATCAGAATTTCGAATTGAATACGGAATTGTGAAAAAAAAAATGTAAAACCGAAAAAAAAATGACTTCCCATAGAAATTCGCCCAGCTGATAGGCAAATTTGAATTGAAGGTCTAATTTTATTTTTCATTTTTTCTGACAATTCTGTATTAAGAGTCCCCTCTACCCGGCCTGTTATCAATACTGACGTATATCAGAGTGGTTCGATAAGGGTTTGTGGTACAAAACCCTGAAAAAAAGCAGTAAAGTTGATAACCTCTTCTGTTTGATGTCGGTTAAATCGTCTAACCTGATTCCTAGTTTATAAAGAAATTAATCGCGTACTAAAATGAGCATAAAAATACAAACGGGCCGATAATACAACCTCCTTTCTTGAAGTCGGTTAAATATCAAAGTTCTTAAAATTTTCAATTTCTTGTTATAATCTAGTTGAATTGTAATATCTATGTTATAATTAAATAAACCAAATTAATACTTACCGGATCAAATTGTGGTGGTCGTGGTATAATCTGCAAAACAACTACTTTTAAAATTACGTAGAACGGGTGAGTTCCTGTGACACAAAGCGATACGTCCTCCCGCTGCGCTAGCCGTGTTGCCACTGGCGCGAGCAGGTTTGCGCGGTCGATAATATAGTCAATTTTGGCATTTATTTTCTATATTAAAAAAATATAATTTCATCGAATAAAAATTTGTTTTAAATAACAAAATAACTTAAAATTAATATGTTATTTTTTAAATCCTTTTGTAATGTTCCTAAAACTTAGAAAAAAATACATATTTGGCTGAAATGTTCCGTAGAATTACGTATTTTCAATATATTTTTTTGCTGAATTTTGAATTTGTATCACAAATGTGGTCAATACAAATGCAAAAGGGTTATATACCGTTGTCACTTGAATTTTTTTATAGCCAAAATCGCCTGTAGTTTTTCCTGTATCGATTATCAAAGTTCACTCGTACGTCATTTTTGAAAAAAAGCGTGTTGGATATTGTAGATTCACCAGTAAATATGATGCTTTTTGAAAAATCCCTTCGCGCCACATGCAAGCTGTATAGTTGTTCTACCGATAACATACACAATTTAATTAATTAAATGTAACATATTCTCACACGCACAGAACAAAATCGATCAAAATCAGTCGATTAACAGAACGGACTCTTAATCGCCGATCCGTTGTCAGGACAGAATGGCTTCTGACGTCCTTATCGGAAGCATAACGGAAGCATAAAGTGAAACCATCCGGAATTCAGGATCGCCGCATGAGAGGGACGCCGCTACACGTTAGAAACGATACGATAATATCTCCAATCGCATCGCACGTATAGCGGCGTCCCTCTCACGCATTCAGGATGGCCAACGGATGGCTCTCTCAGGACGCGCAGTCTCCGTTCAGGACACGTTCCGGACGGTGTAATCAGGAGCTCCGACGACTGAATTTCTTGTCCTTATCGGATGCTGAATTCCGGGTCCTAAATTCAGGATGGTATAATAGGCGCTTTAGCACTAGGTTTAATAAACCGTTGGCCGCCTAAAACAAAGTGACACTGACGAAATTTTAAAGTGTCAAGGAATGATTTATTTTGTTCAGGTCATGGTTTAAACCAGGTACTAAAGTTGGTCTTCGTTTCATAATAAGACGGAAAATGTCTAACAATTAGTTAAAAGCTTAGGAAGTGAATCAAATATTGTACGAACAAATAAATCATGCTTATAACTTTTGAAATTCATAACGGTTTAATTAAAGACGAAGAGGAGCTATTTTGGCAGCCATATTTTTACCGAGCCCGTAATTACATTGCCTACGTGTTCTCTGATGTGGACATAAGGTGCAGTTCACACTATGCTTATAATTTTTGTCTATTTTCTATGTGCAATAAAAGGTTTCTATCTATAGATCTATCTATGCTTAACTTCTCATCTGTTTTTCCGGTTACATCCTACGCTGTGATGCATCGGAACCTGCTATTATCACAGCATTCATGATGTGATTAATTTGGCATTTGTTTACTAAATGTAGGATTAGGCATTTGTCTCCCATCTCACCTGATTGTAAGTGACGATGAAGACGAGGATGTTACATACGTATCCAAGAGATACCCATTTATTCTACTTTTGAATGTCCCGGGACTGTACTTGTCTGGGAATATAGACTGATAGTTTTTCTAACCGCCTGTCTGACGACAACCCTCATTGGGAGCTCCAGAACCTTGGACTAATGGAACGAAATCTAACAGTTGAAGTATTTTCTTGTTATTCGTGTACTCATATCTTTATAAATAATTTATAAATAAAATGAATCCCTATTTCCTTTGGTCACGGCGTCACGTGTGAACGGCTTTACCAATTTGGCTTATTCTTTTTTTGTCGTGTTTGTTTTTCTCAGGAGAAGGTTCTTATGAAAGAAAATATCAATAAAGTTGCGCGGATATTAAAAAAAGACAATTACGTCTGTCAGGTCACCTAGTTTTCCTATAAATTCAATAAAAAGCAATTTAAGGTATATATTTTTTACCTTGAGCAGTAAGTATGTAAATGCAGATTAAATCCAAAATCTAATAGTATTAAAATTTACCTACGCGAGATAAATTCATTATAAAAACACGGTTCCGACTGAATAAAACTGTGTTTTTATAATGAATCCAATTCAAAATATAAAGCTGAAGAGTTTGTTTGTTTGTTTGAACGCGCTAATCTCAGGAACTACTGGTTCAAATTGGAAAATTCTTTGTGTGATGGATAGTCCATTTTTAGAGGAAGGCTTTAGGCTATAAAACATCACGCTGCGACCAATAGTAATATATCATCTACTAGCTGTTGCCCGCGACTTCGTCCGCGGCAATTTCTTTTATTATGATTCATTCGTTTTTTATTCGTATAGATGAATAATTTTCCCCCGTTTTCAAAACATTTTTTATTGATTCTTCGCTCCTATTGGTCGCAGCGTGATGTTTTATAGCCTAAAGCCTTCCTCAATAAATGGACTATCCAACACAAAAAGATTTTTTCAATTCGAACCAGTAGTTCCTGTGATTAGCGCGTTCAAACAAACAAACAAACTCTTCAGCTTTATAATATTAGTATAGATACTAATAAAAAAACGAATTCATAATCATAATAACAGAAATTGCCGCGAACGAAGTCGCGGGCAACAGCTAGTCTTTTATAAATTCTTCAGCACTGAATCTAGGTATCTTGACGATGTACCCGCGCTCGTTGTCTCTGAGAGTAGGACGCGAGCCGCGTGGGCGCCTGTTTACAGGGCCTTCACTCACAGAGCCCGATCCGTGCTGCCGATACATTCCTTTAAAATGAATCGTTGGATCGGATCGCAAGGGGTATATACTGAAGGTGAGACTGGGGTACTATTTGTGAAATGACGCCGTTCGTAAACGAGCGATTTTTCCATACAAAAATCACTCGAAGACGAGTGTCACTTCCAAAATAGTACCCCTGGTGACGACCCGTTCTGCGATACATAGAATTATTTATTCGAGACGGTCGCGCACACCCGAATTTAACATAGGTACAATCTGAGTTTACGTGGAAATTAATATGACAGACGGAAGTTCGGATGAAGAAAGAAGAGAAGAAGAAGTGATCTTATTGTTGAATCGAAAAAGAAAAGTTTGGGTCCAAAGCAGCAATAGAGAAAGAAATGTATTTGGTGCATTTCATCACTTGCTTAACGATTTGGAATTGTTTTATACTTACTTTCGAATGAGCGAGGAAAGATTCGGTGCTCGATCGTTCAACACGTTCTCTGCCTCCGGAGGGAGACAGATCGCAACTGATCGGCATGCTATTAGTAGAACGCGTGCAATATAACGCAATTAGTGAGGAGACATAGAGATCGCATGCGTCCAGATCGCATCGTTAGATGGTATCGCATCGTATGGCCGGACGGATCGGACTCTGTGAGTAAAGGCCTTCACCCAGACGTGACGTTTAAGATGGTCCAGCAAATGCAATGGAACAATTCCTGAAGTTGTTATATGATATGTTCTATTATTCCGTCTCATTCATTTAGATTGTTTGCTACTGATTCTATATTCTGGTGTATTTAAATCTATGTATCTTGGGCATAATACATACCCGTATATTCGAGCTCGTGTTGTCTCTGAGAGTAGGACGCGAGCCGCGTGGGCGCCTGTTTACATCACTCAGAATGCAATAGAACAATTCATAAAGGGGTAATAAGAGTGTTATTAATCTGACTCAGTCATTTAGGTTGATTGCCACTGATTGTTTATTCTGGTGTATTGTTCATTCAATTATGTGAAGTCAAGAAAAGGTTTTTGAAATTATCTTGCTTAGGCATCGTTCACACAGTTCGTCACAAAGTCAATTCTATTTTGTGTATAAAACTAGATAATTTTATTTTCATTCAGATTCATTCCATGCCATTCATTCCATTCAGAACTTGACTTACCATTTTGGACGCTTTACAAATGTCGATTGAGAATTGTAAATGCTATTAACATAAAATATTTAAACGCCATAGAGCGTTAAACCGTGAATAACATCCTTATCCTTATCCTTACTAATATCATAAATGCGAAAGTGAGTTTGTTTATTTGTTTGTTTGTTACGCTTTCACGCCGTAACTATTAAACCGATCATCATGAAATTTTGCATACAAGTTCTCTGGAGTACAGAGAAGGACATAGGCTACCTTTTATCCCGGGAAAAAGTACTATTCCCGAGGGATCGACATTAACGCGGGCGGAGCCACGGGCAAAAGCTAGTTATGAATAAAAATAGTATGAACAAAAACTAACCTTGTTTTTTGTGTGCACACGAGCATGTTCTGGGACAAATAATTTCACAGCGTCACACACAGCATTATTAAGTAAGCAGAAGTACTTATAAATTCCCATGCTGTACTGACCGAACCCCTGGCTAGCTTCTGTTTAGGCCTTCGCAAGGATTTCCAATACGACCGCTTGGAAGCGGCCTGCATCCAGCGTCTTCCTGCGATCTTAGTCAGGTCGTCCGACCACCTGGGGGGCCGTTCAAGTATTACGTAAACAATATATCAGCTATTTTTAACCATAAATTTTGGCAAGTTAAATTAATATTCTAATACTAGTACTAATAAAACTTTGAAACTTTGAACCATTTTTTCTGCTAAAGTACTAAATATTTGATTAAACAGAAAAGATGGACCTGGACTGAAAGACCCAAAACAAAAAAGGGTCCTGCTGGCATACTAAAAGATTTGTAAGCGCATTTCTCTTAAAGTAATTAACATATACAAATAAAAATAAGTATTTGTGTGGTACCAATACACCCCTCTACGGCCATATATACTATTGGTCTGAAGACCTGCAAACTGAAAAGGGTCCTGCTGGACAATATTTCAAGTTTTTTCTATAACCATTGAGGTACTAATATTTTTCTATACCTACTTAATCGTGAGGTACTAAATGCTGTGAATGTAAATATATATAACTGTCCATATAACTATGCGCAAGGCTCTGCTGGGTATACAGACATTTTACCCCGACTTACACTCGGCCTGTTTTTTACTTAATACTTACGACGTTAATAATTTCCCTTGTCCCCTTTTCTAGCGGGTCGGACAGTATGTCCCTCTATTTCATTTAAATAATAAGGTTATGGGACTATTTTTAAATGTGTCTCGAGCACGATGCTGCATTACAAGCGTATGTGTGTGAGCGTATAAGCGTAAATATTATCGGGTCTCGAGTAGTTTGTTGACAATACGCACGGCCATTCCGCGCCCACTCTTGCTTGCGTGCCAACGAACAACAAACAGGCGAACTAGTTTAGAACGGGTGACTTTACAAGACGAGTCATCATCATTTCGAGTGGGTGTCACGGTCAATCGACTATGCACACCCTGGTGTCAGAGTTCTTTGAAACCGCCTCTCGGCCTCTGACGAGGTTCCTTTAACTTCAAGACAATCGGTGATTCAAGCCTGCAATGTCCTAACAAAGTCGTGGTCCAGTGGTTAAGGCGTTTGCCTGTAGACCCGGGGGTCGTGGGTTCGATTCCCACGGGAAGCATACTTTGTTTAGGTGTTTTCAGTTTGGTTAGGACATTGCAGGCTTTTAATTACCTGATTGTCTGATAATAAAGATAATTCCGTGCTTCGAAAGGCACGTTAAGCCGTTGGTCCCGGCTGCCATCTGGTAGTCGTTAAGGTGATACCACTGTAAATAAGGTCGTTCTGAACCTTATTTATCTCGCAAAATACTTAAATTAGGAGTTTCAAATTTAAGTAATATGATTTTAGACTATTTCATCTCCAAAAATTAAAGGTGAAAACACGTTTTGATAAAATTTTCTCGATAGAAATATTTTTTGAAAAATGGTCTTAGTTCGCAGAGTTTTTGTTATTGTAGCTCAAATGCGACGAATGAAATAATGATTTTTAGACTAAAAGATAGGTAACTAGTAATTCATCAAAATGTAAATATGAAAATACAATTAACCGGTCTGATTTTATATAAAATAGAAATAACGAATTTGGCGCTTACGTTTTTTTATCGAGACTATCTCCTATCTCATCATTAACGGGCTAAACCGCCAAGCGCTATCCCTTGCGCGCACTTGATCAGTCCTTTGCCGAGCGAAGGTACCAAACATTTGAGGCCTCGCCTTAAAGGAATTACGTCAGAGGTCGAGAGGCGGTCTCGAAGAACTCTGACACCAGGGTGTGCATGGTTGATTGACCGTGGCATCTACTCGAAATGAATGAATTAAATCAAAAATTACAAATAAATAAAATTCATTAATAGCCAAATTACAAAATTTTTCATATGATCTAAATTTTTCAAACAATATTAGAATAGTGTAGGCAGGTATTATAATTTTAAAAATTGTCTTGTCTATAATATATTAAAAATTAAATCATATAAATATACATACTTAATGAGGAATCTATAGCAGTGTCTGGGTTTCACTCACAAACCCGACCTCGGATCAGGTCTTACCGGTACAGTTTCTACGACGCCATTATAACTTGTCTACGAGGCTGTTGTTTAACCTAGACTGGTGTGTTGTAGTGTAGGTTTCGTCCAGTAAAAATAATCATGAGCTTTTGAGAGAAGGAACTCTAAAAATAACGTCGATCGTGAAGGGAGGACAAACAAACATACTTTTACATTTTATAATATACTAGCAGCCCACCCCGGGCCCGGGCCTGTATTTACATATAAACCTTCCTCTTGAATCACTCTATCTATTGCTAAAAACTGCATTAAAATCCGTTGAATAGTATAAGATCTAAGCGAACCGACAGAGGAAGCGACTTCATTTTCTACTATGTAATGATTAAGGATTTTATCAGCTTCGAGTTTCGTTCACAACCTGTCCTCAAATCCCCTTTAATATTAATTTTATTTTTATATATAACAGACATGATCTTAGGGTTCCGTAAGACGTACCCTTTGGTAAAAACGAGACCCTATAAATATCGCTCCGCTGTCCGTCTGTCTGTCTGTCTGTCCGTCTGTCACCAGGTTGTATCTCATGAACCGTGATAGTTAGACAGTTGAATTTTTCACAGATAACGTATTTCTGTTGCCGCTATAAGAACAAATACTAAAAAATTGAATAAAATAATTATTTAAGGGGGCTCCCATACAACAAACGCGATTTTTTTTGCTTGTTTTTGCTCGATATTGATAACGGGAACAGGTAGACGGTTGAAATATTCGCAGAATATTTAGTTTTATATTCACTTTAAAAATAAATAAAAAATAATTAATATTAAAGGGGGGCTCCCATACAAAGTCATGATTTTTTTGCCGTTTTCACAGATAACGGTACGGAAGCCTTCGTGCGCGAGTCCAACTCGTACTTGCGGTTTTCTTTTCTGCCACAAATAAAATCCTTCACCGGCACTATTATTGGTACTTAAGAACACAGATGGTACAGTTGCGCGAGTCCCTTTGGATCTCAGGTGGTAGCTGAAAATCAGTGGTTTGTTCTGCGAGCAAACGTATCGCTGAGCTACAACCTTTTGGTATCGTTGCGGCACACATGCCAACAAGATTAGGCTATTTTTGTGTTTTTCTTAATGTTTATAACTGTGATGTTTGTATAAGTATATCATGTTTGTATGTGTGTCTTTTTGATGCTAATAAAGTTGATATCTATCTATCTACTTTGGAAATCTGACACCAGTGTCGGTCACTTTCACTCGATCAGCAAAGGAAAGTAACCGGCACTATCTTTCTTAATTAAGCCAGTATGCCAATAACTGTGTGGCATGATTTTCGCGCTTTAGTAACAAATATGACCTAAAAACCGACCAAGTGCGGACTGGACTTGCGCCTTAAGGATTCCGTACTATCCTTATCCTTTCCTTACTAATATTATAAATGTGAAAGTGAGTTTGTTTGTTTGTTTGTTATGCTTTCACGCCGTAACTACTGAGCCGATCATCATGAAATTTTGCATACAAGTTCTCTGGAGTGCGGAGAAGGACATAGGCTACCTTTTATCCCGGGAAAAAGTACTATTCCCGAGCGGGCGAAGCCGCTGGCGAAAGCTAGTTGTCTATAAAAATCGGCCAAGCGCGAATCGGACTCGCGCACGAAGGGTTCCCTACCGTTATCTATAAAACGGCAAAAAATCATGTCTGTTGTATAGGAGCCCCCTTAGATAATTTAATTTTATTGTTTTAAAGTGAATATATAACTAAATACTCGTATTGCGTGAATCTAGCGTCGACCTGTTGCCGTTATCAATATCGAGCAAAAACGAGCAATAAAACCAGTTTTGTTCTATGGGATGGGAGCCCTACTTAAATATTTATTTTATTCTGTTTTTAGTATTTGTTGTATAGCGGCAATAGATGTACATCATCTGTGAACATTTCGACTATCTAACTATCATCGTTCATGAGAAACAGCCTGGTGTCAGAAGCACAAACAGACAGCGAAGCCATATGAATAGGGTCCCGTTTTTACCCCTTGGGTTCAGAACCCTAACGGTAAGCCAAAACTCAGTATGTAATGTCTAATTTAACATTTTACAATATGCCAATCGACTTAATTTAGGTATTTATTTATACGAGTAGCACTGTAAGACAACCAGTTTCATACAAAACCCATACAACAAATAACATGTCTTATTAAATTACTTCTTACATAATATACAAAGGGTCGATTACACAACACGCAATAAAAAAAAACTACAATAGACGTGTCAATGTGAAATAAACACTAAAGTACAGTCCGAGTGTTACACACAATTGTATTCCATTTTAGGCTTTATCACATTGACTTAGAGCCGATGTGTTTACATAATAATGGTCGTGGCTGTACCCATTCTATTGAATCGGCATTTGATTCATTAGCGGGCGAATGTTATATGTAAACACACAAGAACTTGAGTACATACATCTAAGTTATTTTATCTCTTGCCAAGTTTAGTTCATCATCATCAGGTCTTTTTAGTCTCCACTGCAGGAGCATGATCCTCTCTGTACTACCGGAGCCATACTTGGCCAGACCAGACAGAGGATTTGGCCTACACTCTCCTCGCTGGCTAGACGGGTTGGAGAGGTCTCATTGATGTTTATGAGCTTTGTTTAGCTTGTATTTCCTACAAGTTTCTAAATTGAACTAAACAAGTATTTTTGGAACCACAAGTATATTTCTCTTTTTATAAAATAGAAAAAAATATTCATTCATCAGCATATCGCAAGAAGTCTTCTTCTGGACCCTAAGGATTTCCAATGACCGGTCGGTAGCAGCTTGCATCCAGCGTCTTCCTGCGACCCTAGTCAGGTCGTCCGACCACGTGGTCGGGTTTTACGCGATATGTGCCCCACCCACTGCCACTTCCAAGCTTAATCCGCTTAGCTATGTCAGTGACAGTATGTTTGTTCTTCTTCGGATCTCCTCGTTTCTGATTCAATCTCGCAGAGCAACACCGAGCATAGCCCTCTCCATAGCTTTTTAGCGACCTTCACCTTTCTTATGAGGCCCTTATATTATGGGACCATCTTTCGGCCCCGTAAATCATCGATGGCAAAACACATTTTGGATGAGACAACACTTCATTCATTATGAATTATAACATCCTTATCCTTACTAATCATCATTATTGTTACATAGTATAAATCAAAGACGCTTCCCGCTGTCTGTCCGTCCCTATGTATGCTTAGATCTTTAAAACTACGCAACGGATTTTGATGCGGTTTTTTTTTAGATAAAGTGATTCGAGAGGAAGGTTTATATTTACATTGCACCCGTGCGGAGCCGGGGTCCAGGTCGCTAGTATTACTATAAATGCGAAAGTAAGTTTGTTTGTTACGCTTTCACGCCCTAACTACTGAACCGATCATCATGAAACTTTGCATACAAGTTCTCTGGAGTACGAAGAAG
Source organism: Elegia similella (assembly GCA_947532085.1). Taxonomy (NCBI): domain Eukaryota; kingdom Metazoa; phylum Arthropoda; class Insecta; order Lepidoptera; family Pyralidae; genus Elegia; species Elegia similella. Next base: position 5,594,486 of record OX383939.1, read on the forward strand.
GACAAAGGTTACCTTTTATCCCGGGAAAAAGTACTATTCCCGAGGGATCGATATTGACGCGGGCGAAACCGCGGGCGAAAGCTAGTTATATTATAAACCGACCAAGGGAATATAATTCTATAAGTATTTTTATAGTACCTATAGCTGATAGTGTAATTGATGTTGATTTGAACACGTAGTTATATTAAGCACTGTGATACAACGATTCAACTTAGTGTATTTAGAACTTCATATACCTAAAGATAAGACAGTACTGCACGAAATTGTTATTAAATACATCAAAAGTATTTGTATAATTAAGATCAATCCTTGAACAAGATCGCCCCCTTGTTGGAATTTGAAACAGATACATATGAAATTTAAAAATGATATAATATTGATAGCTGGATCGTATTATGAAATAAACACCAACGTATTTCCAAAATATTATATATTTCTTGAATCACAATGTTCACACAATCTTGCACTAACAAAATAAAATATTCTATGAAATAAATTCACAGCTCAACATACGTCCTTACTCAAGGAAAGTACAAAGCAGAATGACACTATGCGCACGTGCTACCCCTTTTATAGGAGTGAGCGTACCGATTGTAAACAAGGACCGTAAATAACACGTGCGCATGAGTCAACGTTTTTGCGTCAACAACAACTTGCTTGCTTATTTTATAAAATATTTTATGTATTTATGTGATATATATTTAATCAGTAATAAATAAGTTACATATATTTATGAATGCTTACAGTCGGCCTTTCCTGACATATTTTCCGTCCCGGAAAATAAAGAGAAAAAAAAAAATATAGTATAAGTTATTATTGTAGCTTTTAAATTTTCAGTCGTATACTTATCAAATTACATATTAAATTAATCTATATACTGCAACGTTATTTAGTTTATTTATAGTCCACGGTCTATTTGACATATCTTCAAATGACTGATACTCAATTTTATTTTAAGGTATTGTAGTAGCCTCTTTAATCCACCTCTAATAATTACATTTAAAGTAATCACATATTTAAGAACAATATTGTTGTGGCCTCTTCAATCCACATCCAAAAATTACATGTAAAATAATCATTTATGTTTTGAGGATATTGTTGTGGCCTCTTCAATCCACAGCCAATAGTTACATCTCAAAGCATCACTTAATTTTTTATTGAGATATTGTTGTGGCCTCTTCAATCCACAGCCAATAATTACATCTCAAAGCAGCACTTACTTTATTAAGGATATTGTTGTGGCCTCTTCAATCCACAGCCAATAATCACATTTAAAGTAATACCTTATTGTATTTAGGATATTGTTGTGGCCTCTTCAATCCACAGCCAATATCAGCTCGTCTTAAACAACCCTGTGATATTGTCATGATTTTTGCAATCCATAACCAATATCGACATAATAATCATAATCTTTACAAGATTGTTACGACTTAATAATCTTATGATAATAACTTAAATCAATTTTATTAATACTATCTATATAAATTTAAAATATGACCTATTTATTTAAACTCTATACGCAGGACAATCAAAGAGTGTAACTCATTTTATTCGAGTTCATTGCTATCTGAGGAATCAGAATCTGTATCGTTTCTCTGAAATACCGTCCAAGAATGGATTTTGTCTACAGAAAATGTTCCCGTAAATTTACGGTTACCTTTTTGTGACAATGGGGTATCTTCTATAATATATCGATCATTATCTAAAACTTCAAGAATACGGTAAGGTCCTCTTATTTTAGGGACCAACTTCTTGCTCCCGCCTGAGGAAGGAATCTCTCTTTCTACCCTAACTAAATCACCTACTTTATATGATAAAATTTTTCTACGTTTATCAAAACGAGCCTTTTGCTTTTCCTGATTATTCCTTATATGTTTGACTATGTCTTTTCTGGTTTTATCTAAACTTGGATTTGTACCACGGCTATCATCACTTGTTCTAAGTTGAAGTAACGCATCCGAAGTACCAATCAAGTTTAACCCAAATAAAGCCTGTGCTGGAGCCTTGCCAGTTCCCTTGCTAACAGTATTATTTAACCCCCACTGTATCTCTGACAAGTACTTATCCCAAGAGTTCTCCGGTTTATTAAAAGTTGAGGCGGTTAATGCGGCTAAAACGGTTCGGTTAAATCGTTCTACCTGGCCATTTGCGCGTGGTGTAGCTACTGAGTTTAGTATATGTTTAACACCCAGAGATTTTAAATATTCGCTAAAAGCTTTTGCAGTAAAGGATGTTCCTCTATCTGAAACTACACGTTTGGGTACACTAAATGTATGAAAATATTCTTTTAATGCATTAATAGAGTGACAAGCTTTAGTGCTTTTAACTGGTACCAATATAATAAATTTCGTAAATGCATCAACTATAAGTAAAATGTAAGTATTTTTTTTTTTACTGCGAACGAATGGCCCTAAATGGTCGATGTGTAAAGTATGGAAAGGGCAATCGTTTTTTTCAATAGGATGTAATTGACCAGCCTTTTTACCTGAGGGAACTTTAGCATACGCACACTCTAAGCACGACTGCACGTATTTTTTTATAAAACGTCTCATTTTGGCAAACCAGTAGCTACTTTTTATCTTATCAAACGTCTTATCAAAACTAAAATGACCAATGTCATCGTGATTTGCTTTTATCACCTGCCATCTAACACCCTTCGGGACAACCCAACGATCACCCTCTTCAGTTTTCCTATATAACAAACCTTTCTTTACCACAAAGTTACGTTTTATTTCGACTATGTCGTTATTGGAATCATCATTTAAAATATCAACAATCCGTTGCAGTTCCAAATCGCTTTGTTGAACTGTAGCAATCCAATTGGTATCAATTTGTCTCACGTGAATTTCATCTACCTTTAATGGATTGCGACTAAGGGCATCTACATGAGACATAGTAATGCCTGGTTTGTATACTATATTAAAATCAAATTCCTGTATGATATTCCACCATCTAGCTACCCGAGATATTATATCCCTCTTTTCAAATGTAGCTCTGAGTGAATTACAGTCTGTTACTATGGTAAAATGGATCCCTATTAAATAGACTCTAAACCGCTTTCAAGAAGATACTACTGCTAAAGTCTCTAAATCATAGGATGTAAATTTAGCCTCTTCTGGAGAAGTCTGTTTACTGTAATAGGCTACTGCGTTAAATGGTGAACATTTATCTGGTCTTTGGACTAGTATACCTGCCACTCCCATCTTGGAAGCATCAGTATGGAGTTGGGTCTCATACTTTGGGTTATAAAACGAGAGTACGGGGCGCTTAATTAGTTCTTGCTTTAGAGTAACAAATGCTGTATCCTCCAGGTCACTCCACTGCCATCGAGAATTTTTCTTTAGTAAATTAGTTAAAGGCCTCGCAATGCTGGCAAAATTTTTAATAAATTTTCGGAAGAAGCTAGCCAATCCCAAAAATTGTCTAGTTTTATGCTGATCTATGGGTGTTGGGAATTGCTCTACACACTCGATTTTCTTTTTACCTGGTTTAATCCCAATAGCACTAACTTCAAATCCCAAATAATCAATAGATTGTTTTAAAAAATTACATTTAGATAAATTAAGAGTAATGCCTGATGCACGAAAAAGTTCCAAAATATCATGTAAAATTTGTAATCCTTCCTCTATAGACTTGGATGGTATAATAACATCATCCATATATGCAAAAGCTTCCTTAAATCTAGCATTTCCCAAAATGTTGTTAATAGTCTTTTGAAATGTGGATGGTGCATTGACGAGACCAAAGGGCATTCGTTTAAATTCGTAATGTCCATCCGGAGTTACGAAACCAGTGAGGTGTCTAGAGGACTCAGACATAGAAATTTGGTAATAACCTGATGCTAGATCTAAAGTTGAGTAATATTGGTGACCTGCTAGGTTATCTAACTGATCATCGATACGTGGAAGGGGATAATGTTCCTTAACAGTTTTCTTATTTAATGCCCTAAAGTCGGCACATAATCGATAATCGCCAGTTTTCTTTCTAACAAGGATTATAGGAGATGCATAGTCTGATGAAGACTGTTGAATAATGTCTGCATCTTCTAATTCCTGTATCATGTTACGAACAACTTCTCTTTCTGAGTACGCTAACCGGTATGGTCTATAAACGACGGGATTATAATCATTTAGTTGTATTTTCATTTCGGATTTATTAATACATCCTAATTCTTTAATAGAAAAAGCGAAACAGTCTCGATATTTATTGAGCAGGTCGACCAATTTGTTTAAATAACAAGGCTCTATATCATTTTGAACGTTAACCATGTTCGGTTCGATTAAGGTAATATTTTGATTACTGGGACATTTCTCGATTTTATTTACATCTAATACAGGCATATCATTTAAAGGAAGGGCTCTAAGAAGTAAAGTACCCATATCTAAATTAAATCCATGAGGAACCAGACCTTTTATTAAGATCTTTCCTCGCCCATTTGTCAATCTAATTACGCTTTGCAAAATTTCATATGACCTCTCACTATGTAAACTAAGACTGGGTTCAATAAATAAATCACCACAGTACAACGGAAAGGAATACACTTCAACTTCTGTATATCCATTTACCGTTACGTTATTCGTTATCATTAAATCAATAGACTTAGCAATTTTACTAGTAATTTTCAGACTGTCGTGAGTTTTAAAAACAACCACATGGTCTTGTTCTGTGAATGTTTGGCCTATAAGAAGTGGAACCTTTAGTAAGCGATCAGGAACAATGATAATCTCTACCTGAGCCGTAACTGTATCCACTTGAATATTGACATTATATTTCCCTATACAACTAACGATACTCTCTCCAAATCCTCTTAGGACGGGTAATTCTGAGACTGACCATGAACCTAATAAATCTTTAGCTATATATTCCTGTAACATGGTGCATTGACTACCAAAATCTATAAAACAATTTAGAGTCTGTCCATTAACGCTGGCTACTTTGAAATACTTTGATTCGATATCCAATTCCTTAGATATACGCATAACAGTCTTACTTTCTGGTTTGTTTTTGCAATCTGCTACTAAATGTCCTACCTTATGACATGAGTCACACCGTTTGATTGGCTGCTTACAGTTGTAAAAACCATGACCTTCTTGGCCGCAATTGTAACATTTTAATAATTTAGACTCAGAACACCTTTGGGTTGGTTTCAAAAATTTTGAACGTCTACTATCAGAGGTGCCTAGCTGCGAGAGCTGATTTGGTTTATCAAATTTTCTAGACGTCTTAACGTTTCTGAGATATACTAATAACTTGTCCGGCTCAGTAAACTGTGCTGCTTCAGCACTGGTTCTCACCGATCTATCTTCTATGCCAAATAAAATACAATCAATCGCCTTCTTTCCAGTTATGTTGCAGCGATTTAACAAAACAATTTTATCATAGAAGTACTCCTCTAAAGAATCGCCAAATCGCGCTTTGCAGGCAAGCATCTCCGTTAATAAATTACCATAATTTTCATCGCTAGGAAAGGCTGTACGTAACTTATTTTGCCATTCATCCCAAGAAAATAATAAACTAGATAAGCCTTGGTACCACTTCTGAGCTAACCCGACCAATTTTGGAAGGGCATAATGAATAGTTTGTTTCTCAGTCCAATGATAAATCTGAGCACATTCGTTTACTTTAAGTATCCACATTTCAATAGTCTGATTACGCTTAGAAGGATCGAATTCAGGTACAACATTTAAGGTCGGGAACCGTTCTCTTTCTTTATCTTTTTTCATAGTGTGTATAAGCTCCTTAAACGCAGTAACAATGGCATCTGAACTTGAACTCATATTAATTTGAGAAGATGGAGTACTCACAGAAGCCTCGGTCTCCGCCTCTCTGCCTGTAGACTCGTGCCTGCGATATCTTTGCCGTGAAGAGCTCGATCGATGGTTTCGTCTGCTCCGCTTTGAGTGACTTCGATGACCTTTCCGTTTCGGAGTGTCAGATTCACTTTCCGACTCATGGCTCCTTTTGTGTTTACTCTTATCTCTCCCCATGATAGCTTTATGGGCGCAAAGTCCTTTTAATCAAGGAGTTACAGCCTTGACAAATCCCGCTTTCTGAACTGATAGCTGGATCGTATTATGAAATAAACACCAACGTATTTCCAAAATATTATATATTTCTTGAATCACAATGTTCACACAATCTTGCACTAACAAAATAAAATATTCTATGAAATAAATTCACAGCTCAACATACGTCCTTACTCAAGGAAAGTACAAAGCAGAATGACACTATGCGCACGTGCTACCCCTTTTATAGGAGTGAGCGTACCGATTGTAAACAAGGACCGTAAATAACACGTGCGCATGAGTCAACGTTTTTGCGTCAACAACAACTTGCTTGCTTATTTTATAAAATATTTTATGTATTTATGTGATATATATTTAATCAGTAATAAATAAGTTACATATATTTATGAATGCTTACAATATGGTATGATATCTAAAAGCATTTTTCTTCGAAAGCTTTGTAATTTTAACGTTTAAAACAATAATTCTCACATGACAATATTTATATGTACGTCTCGGAGGTCGCCACTTTTCTTATTTTTTTTATAAAAATATAAATATGCAAATATTAAGACTTTTCATCTTTTTTCCTAATGGCCGAATGGTTCTGCGCAGCCTAATGGCTTGCGCAGTAGCGACGTTTTTCGTTCGCGCGGAACCCGCTTAAATAAAGAACGTTGTTGGCAACAATTTACGTGTAATGTTAATTCCTTGCCCCAGAATATTAAATTCTACGAGACTATCAGTTCTTGTAAGTGGATATACTCGCTCCTGCGAGGGCTCGATGACGTCACGTGTTCCCGTGTTTCTTTCAGAGCTATTTACATGGTAAAGTAAACTCTTTCAAGTATAACGAGAGAGAGATACATTTACTTTGAGCCAATTTACTTTGCGTGCTTCCGCCACCAGTTAGTTCATGCAAACTATTGCTGGCCAGCGCCCACCCACTACTGTTAGTCCCTTCATATATATACCTCCATACTTTAGCCACCAATAGTTGATGCATGCAACCCTGGTCGATACTGCTGCATCCGTTGAGGCTGCAGCAATGTCGAGATAGATAAATACATTGAGGAACGGGAAGGCCGAGAGTCCTGGAGGAATGTATAAGGTATGGTATGAAGGAAATAGGGGAAATAAGCAAATTGGGGACAGGCGAGGAAGAAGAAGAACGATCTAATCAAGCGTAAAATTTGGAACGTTAAATATTATAATAAAAAGAATTGGTTGTCTATAAATCGCTTTATGGGCGATAATTGTACGTCATAACGTTGGAAGAGAGATAGATGCGTCACAAATCAAATGCTTAGGCCGATCGTGGTTCTCTATCGCTTGTTCTGCGCTCTCGAATCCACACGGAACGTGACACTTTTTCGTGTTTACACGTAAAAAATTTAAATTAAAGTTGTTTTTCACGTAAACTATTCACCGAGTCATCAAAGCAATTACCTCAATACAAGATAACAATGGTTAGTGTTATTTGATTGACAGACGAGGTCGTGCAATCAGTACACTGTACATGAGGGAATTATCGTCGCCTTGTTACCGTATGGTTTGTGCAAACCATAAATATTATAATTCTACCAGCCGGCCTATTTGCTAACTCAGTGTGCAACGTTTTGATAGTCACTTCATTACAGCTTTCGTATGATTGACTATTTTCATTTAAGACTAGCTTTCGCCCGCGGCTCCGCCCGTGTCTATGTCGATCCCTCGGGAATAGTACTTTTTCCCGGGATAAAAAGCCTATGTTCTTCTCCGCACTCCAGAGAACTAGTATGCAAAATTTCATAATGATCGGTTCAGTAGTTACGGCGTGAAAGCGTAACAAACAAACAAACTTACTTTCGCATTTATAATATTAGTTAGGTAAGGATATATAAAACGTAATGTATGAAGTGACTATCAAAACGTTGTACACTAAGTTAGCAAATAGGTCGGCAGGAATGTATAGTCGTCCGGCAATGCGCGCTCAGGCAAGCTTAGTTCCAAAAGTCATCGTTAGATGGCAGTTAACTTAATCGATTATCATCCATGCTGGTCTGGGAGAAAAGAAAAAAAAAAGAGTCGGATTCGCACACGAAGGGTTCTGTACCGTTATCTATAAATATAACAGCAAAAAAATCATGTTTGTTGTATGGGAGCCCCCTTAAATATTTATTTTATTCTATTTTTTGTTATAGCGGCAACAGAAATACATCATCTGTGAAAATTTCAACTGTCTTAACTATCACGGTTCATGAGATACAGCCTGGTGACAGACGGACAGACAGACAGACGGACAGCGGAGCGAAATTAATAGGGTCCCGTTTTTACCCTTTGGGTACGGAACACTGAAAACGTAGAATATGCCAGCTGATTCCCGCGCAGACCGTAGAAGGATAGGGATAGGTAAAGAATGTTAAACTCCAGGAAAGGACACGTTGACTTGATCGAAAATTCGTAAGACGGACACGTGATTTGAGACTGCCGCCCGGCGCGGCCTAGGAGAGGAAGTAATATTCCCCTCTCTTTCTTTAGCCATTTGTATACCACTGGCAAAGGCATCCCCTCGTTGTTTCCACAAATTCCTTTCTTTTAATATACTCTTCCAATTCTTTTTAAACTGGTTAAGATCATCGATCCATCTCTTTCTCGGTGTTCCTATTTTGCGACGCCCACTTGGTGTCCATTGGGTAATGATGTAAGCCATTGTTCAGGACGCATTCAACAGATGTGACCAGCCCAATCACACTTTAGTTTGGCTGCCTTCTTCCAAACATCCGGAATTTTTGTGATGGAACGTGGTGGTGTTTCTCACGTGATCAACTCGCTTAACACTTAAAATACTACGCTTCATAGCTCTCGCCCTCGGAGTTTGGCCTTCGGCCTCGCGAACCCGAGTGTTCGGCAGTTCGGCCTGCGGCTTCACTGCAACACACTTAGGAGTCGTGCATACTCAGGGCCGCTTTTCCAAACAAGCGTAGTCCCCTGATTTCTTGCCGGATAGTACCAGTAGAGCAATGATTTTATACCAAAAATATCTATGGATATAGGAGCATGTCCCTATGTTTTAATTTTTTTCATAATTGAATTACTTAAAGAGATAAAAACCTTCAAAAATTTTAAAAATTGGTAAGAATTTCCGTTGTGTTCAAACGCCAAGAAAACAAATTCGACGCGATTATATTAGAAAAAGAAAACATAGAAACACAGCCATAGCTTATTTAAATTTTTTAATGAAAAAACAAATTAAATCTGTTAAGTTTTGGAGAAGAAATCAGGGGACTACGAAGCGTTAATTTTGTGTAATTTTCATAGGTATTTTCGGTCCGCTGCAGTTGTCTCTATCGCACTCTGCGGGGGTTGTTTGGGCACACAGCGCGACTGCAACAGATTTTACAAATACCTATTTTTCAATTCTCTCGAGCGCAGTGTTTCCTCTTAACTTTGAGGGAAAAGCAGCGTATGACTGTTTTCTACCGTGTTGCTCGAAGACCGTTAGCTATTACCCCTGATAAGAAATCATGTCAAGGCTGCCTCTTACGTAGCGGTAGATGTAAATTCAAATTTGCCAAGCGCTGTAGGTAACGTTTTTAGGGTTCCGTAGCCAAATGGCAAAAAACGGAACCCTTATGGATTTGTCATGTCTATCTGGCTGGTGTCCGTCCATGTCACAGCCCAGCCATTTTTTAACTATAACAACTATGCTATTGAAAAAAAAGACAATAAATTTTAGGGGTTCCCCATACTTAGAACTGAAACTCAATTTCTTTTCATCAAACCCATACTTGTGGTATATCTATGGATAGGTCTTCAAAAATGATATTGAGGTTTCTAATATATTTTTTCTTAACTGAATAGTTTGCGCGAGAGACACTTACTTCCAAAGTGATTAAATGTGTCATAAATCGTAAACCACAATTTATCTTTCATTCAATCAGCTCAAATATAAAAATAAACAACGAACTACAAGAACTTTATATTATCTTACTAGTTGCTACGGAACCCTTCATGGGCGAGTCCGTCTCGCACTTGGCCGCTTTTTTACATAATTATATTAATTTCTAGCGGCCCGCCCGGCTTTTCACGGGTAGATATAGGTGTTTTTGCTATAGTCGCTCATCGCGGATAATGTAGGATTCTAGATTTTCAAATCTGTCCAGTAGTTTTAGAGCCTATTACAAACAAACAATCAATCAAATCTTTCCTCTTTTTAATATTAGTGTTCCATGCTCAGGATAACTTAACTTAATGCTGAAATTGCGCATACCCACTGGTCTATCGAACTCGAATGTTGTCAAATGTCTACATTGAAGGCGTCTCAACCTTTTCAGCCACCTATTTCACCAGCGTGCATAAGTGTCAGATGTCTAATTAGTCAAGCATAAACTTGCATACAATAGTTGGAATTTGTTTATCTATTGTGTCCGCGTGTCGACATTGTTTCTCAAGAAATTTCACAAATCCTGTCTATCTCAGGCTCCACTTTACAATTAGCAAATGGTACATTGTCTTATTAGTGGGGCAAGTCTGTAAGAGAATTTGTAATTTTGATCGAAGGTATGAATACTGAGATAAAGCTAGGAAAACACAATTTAGTTCTAACACAAACTTCATCTTTCATTTAAAAACCTGACATTAATCAAACTGCTGTATCGATTCTAATAAAATTTTAATGGGACCAATTGGAAAGTATACCCTTTCAAATAAAATACAGTGTTTTTTTCTAATCTGTTAATAAATTACGGAATAATGAGGTAACAAAGATAACTTAATAAAAAACAAACCACCGAAAATGTCAATGCAACTGGCACAAGTACTCATAATTATTTCAAATGCTGGACAAAGGCCCTTTCTAAGGGTTCTTCGTTGCAGGATATTGCCATACTTACCACGCTTGGCAGCCGGGCTGGCTACCGCAGTTTCTTTGGCTGGTTGTGCTTCCGAAGCTCCTGAGGATTAAATCTGGGAATGGGAATAAAGGTAGGTATTAATAATACTACTCGATCGAATGAATTGGGGTGAAGCAAGAGCAGCTCGGGAAGCCGGCGTACGTACCCGACGACATACCTGAAACTACCGGCTAGGCAGTTATGGATGCCACCCCTGACGTTGCAGTAATACTCATCTTAAACAATACCAAAGTACCTAATTCTCAAACCTTATGTTTGCCATGCTAGTCTGGGAGAAAAATGTACCAGCTGCTTCTCTTCCCGTGCAGATGGTAAAAGCCAATCGAGGGAATGGATAAAATCTGAGAAATCATGTTAGTAGGCGATGTGGCTAGCAACCCATCACTATTTTGATTCAGTTTTCCAGCTAATGCCCACAAGTTTGCTAAACGTGTTAGGTCGTATAGACTTAGGCTATGTCTACCCTGCAAGGGAAAAAGACGTGATACTATGTATGTTGTGTGCGCCGCTAATGCCTAGTGCCTTTAAAGTTTTTAATTTTTAAACAGTTTTACTGCTTGGTTTCGTAGAAAACTGGCGATTACGATGATGTGCGTTGCTTATATAGTGTATTGTCCTAGACAAAAATCTTCCATAGTCGCATTGTAGCCAGTAATTTACGTGCACATTGTTGTCGTGTTATCACAATAAAATTGACGACACTACCACAACTATACAATGGATGCGCTGTAATGAAATTAAACATATAATTGACTAACATATTAGATTGTTTTGTCTGAATACAATCTCGTAAATAATGTCCTCGGACGTCATGTATTTCTACTCCCTTTCACAAATAAAAGGATTTATAAATAAATATATACGGACAAATAACACAGATTGAGCTAGCCCCAAAATAAGTTCTAGACTAGAGTTATGGGATACTAACTTTACGATACTGTATTTTATAACAAATACAGATGAACATCCAAGACCCAGGCCAATCTGAAAAAGTTAATTTTCCATCTTGAACTGACCGGGGATCGAAGCCGGGCACCCTTTCCAGTTTATTTGTTCGTTGCAATCATTTTGCTCCAGTAGACCCCGGGCTTCTTAGTGCCAAGCTGAGGATACCCACAGATAGCCATAAAGAGAACACATCATATTTGCCAAACGTAAACGGTTTCATTGATCGATTACACCGAACATATTTTCTAGAATTTTATGCGTAAAGTTAAATAAATAACAAAAATAATAAAAGAAGATGCAACTTAAACTGCCAGTCATCACGTCAAACCTTCGTGTGCGTGTAAACTAAAATAATTTTCATAATACTGTTCCGGCGCCGTTACAGATTAATTACTTAAATGCGGTTATTAAACGAGGAAAATGGCGGTCGTGGTTCAGTTTCTTAATGCATCTTTCAGGTGAAAGGTCAATGTGTTCAGGTCTTTTATACAATGAAACCACGATATTAGTTTAGAACACGCACGAATGTTCAGTCGATCCATTGTAAATTAAAATCATATTAATATCTAAATTATTACTTTTAATTACCAAAATAAGTTTGCATGTTTGTTACTTATATTCACGGTAAACTAACTTAAGAGGAAATTTCAAATTCAAAAATAGATTTCAAGACCATACCGATACCAGCCGGCCTTTTTGCTAACTCAGTCAGTCTACAACGTTTTGATAGTCACTTCAGTCATACATTACGTTTTATGTATCTTAGATAAAAATAGTCAATCATACGAAAGCCGCAATGTATTTTGAAATTACTATCAAAACGTTGTACACTGAGTTAGCAAATAGGCCGGCTGGCCTGTCTCACTCCCCGTGTAGGTATCGAAAACATGCCTACGCGCGGCGACACCTTCGAAGGTGAAATCCGAACAAATCCGGTAGGGACTACGCGCGTTTCGCGGTCATATGTTTTTACCGACGAATTATGAATTGTATGTTTTGAGCTATAAGTAACAAAAAATTGGGTTGCTGTTCTTCTTCTTCTTCCAGTGCCATCTTCAACGAAGGTCGGCAATCATCATTGCGATCTGCACCTTTGAGACGGCTGCTCGAAATAGGGATTGCGTACTCTTGTTATACCATTGGCGTAGATTTTTCAGCCACGATGTTCTTCTTCGTCCAAGCCTCCTTCTGCCTTGGATCTTCCCTTGTATGATAAGTTGCTGTAGGTATCTAAAAGAAAAGGTGCTGCGTTCTGACGTGAGGTAAATAACACCGATACGATGTAATTAAGCTAACTTCATTGAGTTGATATTTCTTTGAATACCTTTACAGAGTGTGACTTCTGTGCGTAAGTACTAGTACTTATTCTGTGCCGATACTTTGCATCCCGCTTTTATTACGGATTCCTGAAAGAGACATACGAAGACAGTCTATTAGATAAAGGGTATCTTCGTTTTTTTGAGGCACCTATTAGGCCATTTGAATCTTATGAGACTAACAATATATCTAATAGTATAGCTAGTGTTATACTATCGTCTCGTAAAAATTCTCACACATGGTTTGCAGCAAAATATGGGCCTCGTGACTCGTGACATATTAACGCATAACCGAATAAAAATAGCGGCGGTTATCACGCCAATACAGTCCGATTCTGCCGCGCTAATGACCGCCATTGAAATACGAGTAGGGCTACCATACGATTTATCTAGTGTTGTGCCGAAGAAAAATGGTCTGTTCTCATGAATTACTTCTCACTTAAATTTGCGGGAAATTTCCAATTATTCGCGAGTATTTCTCAATAATTCCCGCAGTTGAGACAAATAAGAAGACATTCTCGGGAAAAAATTCCGAACCGCTCTCGAAACTTTTGAACACGGCACTACAATAGATTCACACTATCGTAAGCGGGTAATTTAATATTAGGTTAAAACTCCATACAACCAATATTGAACAAAACTGCTTAGTACTTAATGCAAATTTACATATTACATAGGCTTCTTCTTCATAAGGTCCCTCATCAACTAGTGGAGGTCGGCGATCAGCTTGGTACAGTCCTCTCTGTTCTTGGCTTGACGGAACAGCTCAGCCGTTTTAGCAATCCCGGTCCACTGTCTTACGTTTCGAAACCATGACTTCCTTCTTCCACCCACTTTTCGTTTTCCAGCAACTTTACCCATCATTATGAGCGTAAGAGGTCATACCGTTAGTGTCGGATTTGTATTGCCATTTCCGGTTAATAGCTTCCTTTTTTACATGGCTTTTTATTTTAATACTGAAGCTTGGTTGTTATTTCTTTAAATTATGTGTGTTTTTGTGATGTTAGAAAGTCAGTCTCGTTGCGACCACGATGGATGTAACTCCATTGAAACGTCAACGGAAACAAATAATAAAAAGGTTTGTGCTAAGACCCGTTTATTAACATAATTATGTGTTTAAAGCGCGAAAGTTTAAAAAAGAATGTCAGAGACATGGTCAATTTGATAAAACATTTATGCTTTGAAATAAACGTCTTTAGAATGCAACATTTTAGAAAGCTAAACAAATGACAAAGTTATTTGTCATATTATCATTCATACATGTAGCTTGTAGCCCCGCCCGTACCGTTTCCTTCCCTCAGAAACAGACTCAGTTAAGCGCTAGGTCTATAGTTATACGGTGTGGCAACCCTACTGCAGAATGATTCGTTACACGCAACTTTCGTATCGTCTCGTAATGAAAATCTCTGTCGGAGAAATGACGGTAAATTCGCAAACGGAACTGATATGCATAATGGTGCTGCGAGTGAGACTAATGTTTAGCTCCGGTATTTTTAATTATAACTTTCTTTAAGGTACCGTTACTTACTTCCTTTATTAAAAGATCAAATAAAATTAAGTATTTTTTCTCTCCTATTATAATAATAATTTCATTTATTCCTTAGAACATGGTGGTATGATGACAATCACGATGTTACATGTTTATAGTGTACATATTCTGCTATGGCAGAATATGTGTACACTATATTGCAGAAAAATTGTATTATAAACACATTTTGAATTATTTATTTCTCTAGACAAACAAGAAGCTGAATACTTATTTTTTCACTGAGGCAGGTTTAAATGTAAGCCATACCATCCGGTACCAGTACCCCTATGATGCCTAGACGTTTTCAAAACCGAACAGACCAAAAAACCGCAATTTAGCGTGGTTTCACAATCACAACTGAATAATTATACAGACTACAATATATTTATCTGTCCACATAGTATATGACCTTTATCTCTTTCTGTTCTGAGTCCCATCCAGTGCGTAGGATGATGAATCACCACGGAGAGCTCGTAAGTACACTTAGGAACACGAGCTGATACGGTTGCTCCTTGCACAGCTCATGTGTCCTTAGTTTTTATCACTCTTCCATAGTTGTATGGAAGAAAAGAAAAATGCTTCTCTTTCTCTCTTCCTGTGCAGATCGTAAAAGCGGAGCGAGGGAATGGACGAAAATCTGAGGAATCAAGTTAGTAAGCGATAGCTAGTAATACAACGTTTAGTGATCTTTAAGGTTGTATAGACCCAGCTTTATAAGTCTGGGCTCTGTCTACCCCGCATAGGAAAAGACATGATACTATGTATGTATAATCCAAGATTGCCTAAAAACGTTACTCAGGAACTACTGGTTCAAATTGGAAAATTCTTTTTGTGTCGGATAGTCCATTTATTGAGGAAGGCTTTAGGCTATAAAACATCACGCTGCGACCAATAGGAGCGAAGCATCAATAAATAAATGTTTTGAAAACGGGGGAAAATTATTCACCTATACTAAGAAAAACCATAATTAATCATAATAACAGAAATTGACGCGGACGAAGTCGCGGGCAACAGTTAATATACAAAAGTAGTTAATATACAAAACAGTAAACTAGTTAATATACAAAACAAACAGTGTTATAAAAATAACGAGGCTCAATATTTTTTATGACCCTGTATTATTCATTAAGTAGGTACTTAATGAATAATACACGGTCATAAAAAAAATATCTTTTGCTACTTCGAAGTAGCAAAAGGTTAAATGTTTCGTACGTCGTAAAAGTACGTTCACGTCAAGACACCGCGTCGCCATTTTGGGAATCTGTCTTGTTAACGTAAACAAGCGGGATTTACTGGCTTACATCGAGTTTATTCGAGATTCGAGACACGTTGTTTTGAATATGCGGTTCGCACTGGAGAGTAGAAATAATACAATTATCAAACTACCTTATAGCCTCCGGCACACATGAAAAATAGTACTAGCCTACTCTACTAATTCGGTTAACTCCACCAGTTTTCGTAAAGTAGATGTCTACACGTAAATTTGAGTTTGTTAGTAAAATAATTACGCCGGCGCGGCGCCGCGACTGTCACTAGTACACAAACTTTAACCAAGCTTATACATGGGTCGAGTCCTTGGTAGAGTAGAATGGAAGCAGAGGTGGGGAAGGCAAGCGGTATAGCTTGTCTACATTGGTAGATTTGGTAGTCACTCTACCGATTACTTACTGTACTTGTATGTTTGTCAGGATCTCCAGGAAGTCCATAATTATTCTTAATTAAGTAACTGCTACGTTCAAAATGGGCTGCCTATTTTTTTGTATGATTTAGGATGGCAAACGAGCAAGCGAGTCACCTGATGGTAACCGATCAGCGCTGCCCATGGACAACTCCAACACCAGGGTGTAACAGAAGCGTTGCTGGCCTTTCAAGGAGTTGGGGAAAGGACATGGGGGAAGGATGGGCCTCCGGCCCTCTCACTCACCGAACGAAGAATAGAAGCGGTAAAGCTTCTACTCAGACGTCGATTTCCCCGGACGAGCCGGCCCATACATGCTACTAGCAAAAATGAATTTTGCCGGTGCGTGGCTGTACCACAAGTATGTTACTAAATTATCTAATGTGACAGGCACAAGACATGCAACAACGTCGCGTCAAGTTTGCTGAGATCATGGCTAGGCCATTGAAATGAAATAATCGTCGATTTCAAATCGCATTGTCATCGCCGAAATTTTAGCGCATAGTAACTGAGTATAGTAGCGCATAGTAGCTGAGTCAGTACTCTAGTGCTACACTTGAGAAGGGCTCACTAGATTTCATGCTGCTGGAGGCAGGGCAGCATTCGATTAGGGGCGACGTTACCAATGTTGTCCCAAGCCCCAGCAAGGTGGGCTACTGCCAAACCCTGCTAAGCCTGGTACCTTAGCCCAGGTTAGAAAAATGGGAAGGTTGATGTCTGGTTGGCGGCCGATTGTAAAAACCAATGCCAAATCTTGGATGTATGTCGACAAGTAAGGAATGCGATCATGCTAGGGCGTCCCCCTAAGGCCTTGTCCACACTAAATGCGCGGGGGCTGAGGCCTGAGGCGGGCGCGGCAAGCGGGGGCGTGCTGTGGCCACAGTGACGCGCGGGCACTTGCAGTGGTTCGACGTATATCAGGCATTGCAAACTATGGACGAGGATTTGGTATTTTTACTGGACAGCCCAATATTGAGATGGGAGGTATTGAATACAAGAGATGGTGTGCACGAACTAAATAAAAACCGAGAAATAAGTGGGGAATATTTTAATTTGTATGAACAATTAAGATTATTCCCTGATAAATTTTTTGAGTACACTCGGATGACCGTGTCATCATTTGACTACGTTCTTAGTTACATATCACCTAAAATTACCAAAGAAGACACAAACTTTCGCAAAAGTATTAGTGCTGAAGAAAAATGGTATTTACAGTATTTACCGCCATTTTACGACAAACAAAATAGGAGACGCCTAAACGCCGAGCGACAAGACTGAACTGGTTTGTTACCCCCGCCGCCCGCGCATTAAGTCGCTTGCTGACTAGGCTCGCAGTGGGGACAGAACGCGCGGATAGGAACAATTGAAATCTACGCGCGCTATCTCGCTCAGTCCCGTCGCGCTAGGCTTCCGCCTTAGCCACTACAATATGGACGCAACGGCGCGTTTCTTATGTTTAATACTTCGCGCCCGCCGTCGCAACCGTACACTAAGGCCTTGTCCACACTAAATGCGCGGGGGCTGAGGCCTGAGGCGGGCGCGGCAAGCGGGGGCGTGCTGTGGCCACAGTGACGCGCGGGCACTTGCAGTGGTTCGACGTATATCAGGCGTTGCAAACTATGGACGAGGATTTGGTATTTTTACTGGACAGCCCAATATTGAGATGGGAGGTATTGAATACAAGAGATGGTGTGCACGAACTAAATAAAAACCGAGAAATAAGTGGGGAATATTTTAATTTGTATGAACAATTAAGATTATTCCCTGATACATTTTTTGAGTACACTCGGATGACCGTGTCATCATTTGACTACGTTCTTAGTTACATATCACCTAAAGTTACCAAAGAAGACACAAACTTTCGCAAAAGTATTAGTGCTGAAGAAAAATTGTATTTACAGTATTTACCGCCATTTTACGACAAACAAAATAGGAGACGCCTAAACGCCGAGCGACAAGACTGAACTGGTTTGTTACCCCCGCCGCCCGCGCATTAAGTCGCTTGCTGACTAGGCTCGCAGTGGGGACAGAACGCGCGGATAGGAACAATTGAAATCTACGCGCGCTATCTCGCTCAGTCCCGTCGCGCTAGGCTTCCGCCTTAGCCACTACAATATGGACGCAACGGCGCGTTTCTTATGTTTAATACTTCGCGCCCGCCGTCGCAACCGCGCTAGGCTCGCAGTGTGGACGTACACTTCGGCGACGCGCAAGTGCAGCACCCGGCACTTGTGGGAAATCGATTAGGGTTGTCGCACCAACCTGGACGGGAGCGACGTAAGAAGTTAGTTCAGGAAAGGAGTCTAAGTGTACGTCCACACTGCGAGCCTAGCGCGGTTGCGACGGCGGGCGCGAAGTATTAAACATAAGAAACGCGCCGTTGCGTCCATATTGTAGTGGCTAAGGCGGAAGCCTAGCGCGACGGGACTGAGCGAGATAGCGCGCGTAGATTTCAATTGTTCCTATCCGCGCGTTCTGTCCCCACTGCGAGCCTAGTCAGCAAGCGACTTAATGCGCGGGCGGCGGGGGTAACAAACCAGTTCAGTCTTGTCGCTCGGCGTTTAGGCGTCTCCTATTTTGTTTGTCGTAAAATGGCGGTAAATACTGTAAATACAATTTTTCTTCAGCACTAATACTTTTGCGAAAGTTTGTGTCTTCTTTGGTAATTTTAGGTGATATGTAACTAAGAACGTAGTCAAATGATGACACGGTCATTCGAGTGTACTCAAAAAATTTATCAGGGAATAATCTTAATTGTTCATACAAATTAAAATATTCCCCACTTATTTCTCGGTTTTTATTTAGTTCGTGCACACCATCTCTTGTATTCAATACCTCCCATCTCAATATTGGGCTGTCCAGTAAAAATACCAAATCCTCGTCCATAGTTTGCAACGCCTGATATACGTCGAACCACTGCAAGTGCCCGCGCGTCACTGTGGCCACAGCACGCCCCCGCTTGCCGCGCCCGCCTCAGGCCTCAGCCCCCGCGCATTTAGTGTGGACAAGGCCTAAGAGTGGGAAGCTAGAACGTGGGAAGCTAGAACGTGGGATCAATGACTGGAAAAGTAACAGAATTGGCTGATGAAGTAGAAGGACGTAGGGGACGAGGGAAGCCAAGAAAGACGTGGATTGAATGTGTCAGAGGGGATATGAGAGAATGGGGGTAAATATTGATATAGTTAAGGATAGAAAATTATGGAGAGAGTCGACATCAGGGCTTGTTACCGGTACCAAATTCCCATTATAAGTACCGGTAAGTACCGGTATTACTATTCTGTTAAAATTTTACCGGTAATATGAGGTACCGGTAATCTAGTATTTAACGGTAATAATATTGTTAACAGTTAACGGTAATTTTACCGCTACTTGTTACCAGTACCAAATTCACATTATAAGTACCGGTAAGTACCGGTACCTCTATTCTGTCAAAATTTAACGGAATTAAAATTGCGTTAATTTTACCGGTACCTACGCATTGTTGCCGTCTACCGCATGGGACTCGCTCGACTGTAAAAGTGCCGCCCTGTTGTGGGCCCCCGCCTCACGCCGCACATGCACAACACGGCAACGACACACATTAACGAAATGATAATTCCCAATACGAGTACCGGTACTGTTTACCGGTATTTGGTACAGGTACTTCTTTCAATTACCGGTACCGTCGTTTTATTGAGGTACCGGTACCAATCCAATTACCGGTACCGTTGTATTATAGAGGTACCGGTACTTGATTTTTACCGTTACCAAATGTACCGGTACCAAACCAATTACCGGTACTGTCGTTTCATAGAGGTACCGGTAATGGATTTTTACCGGTATTCCAACCCCTGGTCGACATACAGAGCCGACCTCAAATAGGGAAAAGGCGAGGAAGAAGAAGAAGAAGAGTAACTCCAAGCGATTCGTGGTTCCGACTGTCATCATTGATGGCAATTGTTAAGCTACTCATATGTCAGATGCCTTTATGCAGCTTGAAAAATCTGACACCAGTGTTCTGCACAGGGCTTGTTACCGGTACCAAATTCCCATTATAAGTACCGGTAAGTACCGGTATTACTATTCTGTTAAAATTTTAACGGTAATATGAGGTACCGGTAATCTAGTATTTAACGGTAATAATATTGTTAACAGTTAACGGTAATTTTACCGCTACTTGTAACCGGTACCAAATTCACATTATAAGTACCGGTAAGTACTGGTACCTCTATTCTGTCAAATTTTAACGGTATTAAAATTGCGTTAATTTTACCGGTACCTACGCATTGTTGCCGTCTACCGCATGGGACTCGCTCAACTGTAAAAGTGCCGCCCTATTGTGGGCCCCCGCCTCACGCCGCACATGCACAACACGGCAACGACACACATTAACGAAATGATAATTCCCAATACGAGTACCGGTACTAAGTACCGGTACTGTTTACCGGTATTTGGTACAGGTACTTCTTTCAATTACCGGTACCGTCGTTTTATTGAGGTACCGGTACCAATCCAATTACCGGTACCGTTGTTTTATAGAGGTACCGGTACTTGATTTTTACCGTTACCAAATGTACCGGTACCAAACCAATTACCGGTACTGTCGTTACATAGAGGTACCGGTAATGGATTTTTACCGGTATTCCAACCCCTGGTTCTGCACTTACAAATACAAAAACAAGCCGGTCGCTGCAGCCGATATTCAAAGTCAACCTTTAGACACAGATATTAGTACAGACACGAGTATTGTTATAAGTATGTTTATACGATTGTAAGTATTTAATTTTAGACCTTAACACATTGACTTAAGAACTGATTGTATATTAAATATTATATTAATGCTGATGACATGACTGTACGTAATTTATACTCGTGTAAGTAAATTTTTAGTATTTGAAGGTGAAACTATTTTGTAGTTTCTTTAAAGTTAAAAGGTCGAATAACTTTAACCAATAAGTGTGGTTAAAAATAATTTCAAAAATCCAGTTTCAAATACAAGTCGAACATATTTTTAGTCATTAAGAACATACTTTAACATAACTTCTTCGGTTTCTTCGTAATACGTAATTATGTATTTTAACATTAAGGCCTTAAGGTCTTTAGAGACATAGGCTCTGTCTTCCCCGCAAGGGAAAAAGACGTGTTACTATGTATTATTTTAACTAGACTTAGCAAGAACCTTTTTACAAGGTTCTTGTTTTAACTTGCAATGTAACTATGTTCGGGTCTTATCTTGCAACTTAATTATAAAAAAAACATCTCAATCAACGACTGCGCTGCATAGTCGTGCGCGCATCGGAAAGCGCTAATACAAATCCCTACGTTATCTTTACGTTATATAACATTTCAATTATTTTCATTTAATCGAAAAAATTAAAAATAAGCTATCACTACTGTCATTAGAAGCAATTATCATAAAAAATAAAGTCGACTAGACGCCATCCTATTGGACGCTATTCCGTGACATCTGATTAATAATTTAATTGGTCTATCGGAAATGTCACGTTTCTCGGTATGAATTATAGGATATGTTTTGCCGCGGATGAAAGTCTCTCACCGTTTCATGATAACCTGGTAACCCAAGATATGCATGACGTTTAGTGCCCTACGTATGACTTACTTGGTACTCTTACAAGCAATATCTAATTCTAGAAAGATAGAATAATGTTATTCTCTTTCATATGGACATGGACATGGACCCACCATGCCATGGGCGACGCTGACCACTTCCCATCAGGTGGCTCGTCTGCTCGTTTGCCGTCAAATATACATAAAATACCTTTTTTTGGAAAGAACTCATGAAAGAGTAAAAATATTGAAAAGGTTTGTTATAACTTTTCGTTTTCATATCTAAGTAACAAGCAAAAAGCTAGGATTCCCTCGTGTCTACTGTAAGCAAATATGTCATAAAAAAACATGGTGGTGTTTACTATTTTTAACCGACTTCAATAAAAAGGAGGAGGTTATCGATTCGGTAACGTTTATTTTTAATTTTTTTGTAAATATTTACTACCTCAGAACCTCAGAACTCAGTCATTTTTTAATCGATAAAATTTTATCACAATTGGTACAGTAATAGGATTGGTATAGGAACAATATTGATCAAGAAATTTTCATTGTCTAACTTTAGTTTGTCTTTGTTTCAGGGGGATATAGATCAGGGTAGGCAGAGCAGGTTCGCCGCCCGCCATGTTTCGACCGGAGTCGCCCCTCGCTGATCACCGCAGCCTGCTGCCACGGCGGCTCCTGCCGGTGAAGGCCCAGATCGCCCCAGCGGACAAACGGAAAAACAGACGCTCCCTAGAACTTAACCCACCAAACGACCACGCCCCATACGACTACCCCAAACTCCTCATATCGAAAACGACAGACTCCCTCAACACAGAATGTCCGAGGAAACTCATCAACAAACAAGACTCCACTGACAGCTTGAAACGAGCCTTACTCTCCAAAGATGAAAAGAAGGAGGACAAGAAAGGTCAGATCTCAAAACAGGACTCCAGTGAGAGTTTAAAGAAGGCGTTACTATGTCGGCAGGAGTCAAACGAAAGCGCCAAGAGGAGGGATTCTGACCCTAAGAATCAAAGGGTTCAGAATCAAGATGTGAAGAGGGTAGCGGAGGTGAAACGAGGTAGTGATAAGAAGGGGTTATTGGAGACGGACTGTGATGAGCCTCTGAAGAGGATATACGAGAGGCGGACGGGGTGCGCTCGGCCCACCTTGCCTCCCGTGGCAGAGAAGGGGGTGATATCCCCAAGCTCGCCAAATGGAAGCCCAAGCACGCCTAGTGTAGCGGCCGTGGCTGAGGGCCTGGTGAGGTGGGGCAGCGGACTGCTATCGCCGAAAGAGGAGCCGAGACTGAGAGCAGCTAAGAGCTGGTACGGCTATGGGACCCTACCCACGGATAACGAAAAGGTAAGCCACTTTTTAAATAGTTTATTTTTCGATAAGTAGTCTTCGACCGCAATAGTTAGAATGATGAAATGATGGCCTTTGCCCTGTAGTGGGACAACATAGGCTAGAAATAGAATAGAATAAGATTTTTCGATTTACAAAAAATATGATTTCGTATAGAAGTTTGTTATACGATTGCGAAGCAGTAGTGGCTAATGTGTTTAGGAGCTCGCCCCATAAGGACATGGTCGGGGATTAAACACCGCTCGACTCCACTTGTACCACAGAATTAATATAAGTACTTACCGCTGAGTTGGGTTATTCCGTAGTCATACCACGAATTCTCATCCCATGTATTTTTTTAATATGTAGACCAATCTAACAGTACGGTCATTTTTATGGACCACTACCTGCTTCCGGGGAATGAAAAAATCGTGAGTCAACCTGCAAAAATGGAGAAGGCAATGGTAATATTAATAATCCATTATATCCTATCAAAAAATCACTATTATTTCTACACTATGACAGTGACAAGAGCCTAGCTCTTAAATATCACAGATTGTGTGTGTAGTGCCGTGCACGATTTCTCTCAAGTGCGGGAATTATTGAGAAATTCTCGATATTTATGGGAAATTTCCCGTAAATTTCTGTGAGAAGGAATTCATGAGAACAGAGAATTTCTCTCCGGCACGTCACTAATCACAGAAATAGGTTCTTCTTCCTGTTAACATATAATATTGATTGTTCTTTGGTGTAACAGACGGACAGTCTCCAACTTATTATTAGATACAAAGACCTGGACAAATTACAGTTGACACAAATTTCACTGTCAAATATGTAATTAGTAATGAATATCTATGGTAGTAATTATGGGCTCGTTAACTTAATATTCTAGAGAACGATATCGATAACCGTTGAAACGTTTTAGTATTTCGTGCGAGAGCCTCGGCCGGTCATCAGTTTGGGTGGATTGCGTCTCTTAACCGCATCAATTCAACCAGTATGTATTAATACTGTCAGAACTGCGAGTTTTTGTATATGTTCTGTATGTTAGTCTTTAACAGCTTTAAACGAGTGTGCTAAATTTCATACGTGTAAGTCTGCGCGTAGCTCGAGAACCATAAGGGCTTATACAGACGAGCGGCATTGTATTGACGGCAGTTACCACTGCAGTCGTCGCTACCTGCTGGCGGCAGCCGCCGACGCGTTGTCGGCAGCTGCCGTCAACGCGTCGACCGTAGGCGTTTTGCCAACTGTTGGCAAAACGTCTACGGCAGCCGTCGACGCGTTCACGCTTCAACGCGTTACGGCAGCTAACAAAGCGTCGTCGCTTTGCTGCGTCGTCTTATGACTTATCAAACCAAGCGGATTCGTAGGAATTGTCGCCAGGGCTCCGTCAAATTAACGAAATGAATTACACCATAATTTCATTGATTTGACGTTTGAAAAATATGAAGATCTAAAAGGCGTATAAAGCCAAATGCCGTAAAACAAATAGAAAACAAAAAAAAACAGTTTTCGAGTGCTGTGTGAAACACAGATCTGCTGTGCGAAAAATTTAAGCCTTATTTACACATCTAATACATTTATAATAGCGTTGATGTCGTATAACACGTTTTTATTACACATTCGCTTGTTTGCAGGGATTTACCCGGTGATTTTCGCCATCTTAGTTACATAGTTTTTCAAGAGTCGTATGTCAGGGTTTTAATCACATAAAGTAAGTCTTTAAATTAGCTTTTTGATTATGTTACATTCCGTGAATAAGGTGAGACTTCTTAGTAATTCTTTATCCTATTAGAACGTGTTGTCGGATCAACGTTTTTTGATCATAATCATTTCGTGTAGGTGACATGGTCTATCGACCATGCACACCCTTGTGTCAGTTCTTTGGAACCGCCTCTCGGTGATTCCTTTAACGACTACCATATGGCAGCCGGGACCAACGGATTAACGTGCCTTCCGAAGCACGGAATCATCTTTATTATCAGACAATCAGGTGATTCAATTCTTCTGTCCTAACCAAACTGGAAACAACTAAACAAAGTATGCTTCCCGTGGGAAACGAACCCACGCACGACCCCCGGGTCTACAGGCAAACGCCTTAACCACTGGACCACGGAGGAAGTTATTTTTCTGATGGTTATTATTTATCGACAATCGCCATCTTTTTGAAGTGGGTAAAAAATGTTAAACTCGCTTCAGGACACGTGGCCTGATCGAAAATACGTAAGACGGATACGTGACATTCCAAAATATTCAAAAACTAGCTTTCGCCCGCCTCTCTTCCGCGTCAATGTCGATCACACGGTAATAGTACTTTTTCCCGGGATAAAAGATAGCCTATGTCCTTCTCCGTACTCCAGAGAACTTGTATGCAAAATTACATGATGATCAGTTCAGTAGTTACGGCGTGAAAGCGTAACAAACAATCAAATAAACAAAAAAACTCACTTTCGCATTTATAATATTAGTAGGGATTGCAAAATAAAACGAATTATTATTTCTATTTTAGCATTGGAGAAACGCAATAATTTCCATCGATATTTGAAACTGCTGATATCAATTAGGTTAGTAGGTCGATGGGATTTCCTACAGCTCAACGTTGAGTTATTTTTATTACTGTGATTGAAAAATCAATCAAGTCTTCCAAGGAAAAAGATTAAGAATCGGTTTATAAGCACAATTTGCATACTTTTAAATATAAGTCACGTCAGATGCCTTTAGGCAGCTTGATAAATCGGACACCAGTGTTGGCCACTTGCACACACGAAAACAAACAAACCATATGCAAGGTGATTTTGAATTCCCTGGCAATATGTAAATGCTGGAATCAGAATCCCTTGTGGAATATAGGCCCGCAGAAAAAAAACCGTTCAAGTGCGAGTCGGACTCGCGCACGAAGGGTTCCGTACCATTATCTATGAAAACGGCAAAAAAATCATGTCTTTTGTATGGGAGCCCCCTTTAATATTAATTTTATTTTTATTTAATTATTAATTTTTAAAGTGAATGTATAACTAAATGTTATGTGAATATTTCAAGTGTCTACCTGTAGCCGTTATCAATAACGAGCAAAAACAAGCAAAAAAATCACGTCTGTTGTATGGGAGCCCTCTTAAATATTTATTTAATCCTATTTTTTAATATTTGTTGTTATAGCGGCAGCAGAAATACATCACCTGTGAAAATTTCAAGTGTCATAACTATCACGGTTCATGATATACAGCCTGGTGACAGACGGACAGACAGACGGACAGACGGACAGCGGAGCGAAATTAATAGGGTCCCGTTTTTACCCTTTGGGTACAGAACCCTAAAAACAAAAATTGGTCCTTCCATACAAATTCACCGATCAGCTGCTGCTCAAACTATAAAATCACTAAAATAAAATAAATAAATAAATATATACGGACAAATCACACAGATTGAGCTAGCCCCAAAGTAAGTTCGAGACTTGTGTTATGGGATACTAACTCAACGATACTATATTTTATAACAAATACATATATAGATACACATCCAAGACCCAGGCCAATCTGAAAAAGATCATTTTCCATCTTGACCTGGCCGGGGATCGAACCCGGTCACTCCGTGTCGCAGGCAGGCGTGTTGACCGCTGCGCCACGGTCTAAACAAAACACTAACAAAAACTAAAAATTTGTACAATCCTACTTCGACTTAGTGCAGGTATTTCTTAATGTTGAGTTGAGTACTGATTACGGCATCTAACTCTGCATTCGTCACGCGTTGCGTACCCTCAAACCGTTGAAAGAGTCATCATAGTCTCGTCCAAGATTTGATCATTGTTTTCCAGGTGTTTTTGTCATTCAAGTAATCAGCACCTGCTGGCCTATTTGCTAACTCAGTGTACAACGTTTTTATAGACACTTCAAAATACATTGCGGCTTTCGTATGAGTGACTATTTATAATTAAGATATATAAAAACGTAATGTATTTTGAAGTGGCTATCAAAACGTTGTATACTGAGTTAGGAAAAAGGCCGGCTTGTCAGACTGTTTCACTCCCCGTGTCTATATGGAAAACATACTTACGCAACGTTTTCCCCTTTCAAGCGACTCTACGAAGGGGAAAACCGAACAAATCCGGTGGGACCGACGCGCTTTTGCTTTCATGTTCACTGACTTCAACCTTTTTCTTGACAGCCTTCGTGGTCCAGTGGTTAAGGCGTTTGCCTGTAGACCCGGGGGTCGTGGGTTCGATTCCCACCGGAAACATACTTTGATTAGTTGTTTCCAGTTTGGTTAGGACATTGCAGGCTTGAATCACCTGATTGTCTGATAATAAAGATGATTCCGTGCTATGGAAGACACGTTAAGCTTTGGTCCCGGCTGCCATCTGGTAGTCGTTAAAGGAACCACTTCAGAGGCCGAGAGGAGGTTCCGTCCGAAGAACTGTGACACTAGCGTGTGCATGGTCGATTGACCGTGACATCTACTCGAAATGATGATGACTGACTTCAACGAATTTTGAATCGTTTGTTCAATCAGAGAATCAGAGCTACGTATACATGGTGTAATTCTGATCGTTCTGGACAATTAAAGGGGTGATTCAGCCCATCCATATGAACAACTTTTCCTATAGGACCAATGCTGGGAACTAAAAAAAAAATGGGCAGTTCCATACAAAAAAATTCGGCCGCCCGGTCAATATGTATAGGAACGTCGAAAAATATTGAGTTCCCAGTATTGGTCCCATAGGAAAAGTTGTTTATATCAACGGGCTAAATCATCCTTTTAAGGGTCCATAACGATCGAAATTTCACCGTGTATATTCAGAGCAAAGTATAAAATTGGCTTGCTGTAGGTGTAGGTATCTAAACTAAAAGGTGCTACGTTCTGACGAGTTCCGACGAGCTGCGTTCCGAGCTAAATTACAACGTATCGCTAACTACATTGAGTTGATATTTTTTTGCATACCTTTGCATAGTGCCTAGATAGGTTAAAGGTGAGATACTTTGTACTTTGTTCTAACAGCTGATGTTATTGTACTACTTTAAATAAATAAATTGAATTGAATTATGTACGTAAGTAGAAGTACTCACTCTGTGACTCTCTGTACTCTGTGACCTGGTTGACACAAGGAACCCAGGGATGGCACCTACTTATCTAGATCGAATTTTCGCCCTTTAAACTGATATCATCAATACATGTAATAAAAGAGTAAAAAAATGTGTCTGTACATTAAATATATTTACAAAAAAAATATATAGGGCGCTTGAGACATATTAGTAGAGTAAGAATAAAAAAAAAGTCTGTCTGTTTGTCTGTAATCTCCGAAAATACTGGACGGATTCGAATGAAACTTTTTTCATTGTATAGCTATCAAGCCTGAGCAACATATAGGGTATAATTTATTTTGAAAACTGGAACACCTGATGCAGAACTATAACGGTCCAGCTAAACTATAAGAAATACTAGCTTTCGCCCGCGGCTCCGCCCTTGTCAAAGTCGATCCCTCGGAAATATTACTTTTTCCCGGGATAAAAGGTAGCCTATGTCCTTCTCCGTACTCCAGAGAACTTGTATACAAAATTTCATGATCATCGGTTCAGTAGTTACGGCGTGAAAGCGTAACAAACAAACAAACTCACTTTCGCATTTACATATAATATTAGTAAGGAAAGGATAAAAATTACGCCTTAACAAAAGTTGTTTATCCTGATGAGCATTTTCTGCGGAGTCATAGTCCACGCGAATGAAGTCGCGGGCATCAGCAAGTACCAAAATTAATCATTGGAGCCGTCCCTGAGGTCACAATTGTTTTTCATTACTATTTATATGAGTTGGAATAGCTTTTTGCTCCGTACCGCTTACCGATTGTTTACGGAGCCCGCTTTATATTCCGCTCGGCCACGTATTTGTGATTCAAAGATGCTCCGACACAGAAACAGCTGAATAAATATATGAACAACGTTTTATTTTCGCGATCGCTACATCGATATTTCCAGAACGTCCAATCTTTATTTTTTAAATGTTTTACAAACTATTTTCTTTTTTAATTTAATTTGCCCTTGTTCGTTTGTGTGGGTCGATTCTTTTATTATTTAGGAGCATTCATCCTTAACTGAGTGATCTGTCATCATCATCAGGTCTTTTTAGTCTCCTACCGGAGCCATACTTGGCCAGAGCGGACAGAGGATTTGGCCTACACTTTCCTCGCTGGCCAGACGGGTTGGAGAGGTCTCATTGATGTTTATGAGCTTTGTTTAGCTGTAATCTTTTATTATTTAGGAGCATTCATCCTTAACTGATTGATCTGTCATCATCATCAGATCTTTTTAGTCTCTACTGCAGGAACATGACACTCTCTGGAGCCATACTTGGCCAGAGCAGACAGAGCATTTGGCTTACACTCTCCTCGCTGGCCAGAGGGGTTGGAGAGGTCTTGTTGATGTTTATGAGCTTTGTTTAGCTCGTATTTCCTAAGTCGCCTCTTACGACCTCCATGGGAAGACTAGGTGTGGTCCTATTCTACTCTGCCGGAAACCACACGACTGATTGATCTGTAATTGTGTGTATTCATGTTTACGTTAAAACTTACGTGGTAAAACGGTTGGCTGTAAATTGTTTGTTTTTCGTGTGTGTAAGTGGCCAACACTGGTGTCAGATTTTTCAAGCTGCCTAAAAAAGGCTGCTATAGGCTTAACGACTGCTATCATTGATGACAGCCTGGACCAACGGCTAAGCGTGGCTTCCGAAGCACGGAAGCGTTCGAGAATTTTTGAACCACTTTTGGTCTCCAATCACAGTGGGGACTGCGCCCAGGGTTGGTTATCTAACGTAATCGCTATTAATGCTCGCGACCACTGGGACATCGGGCTCCTCAGCTTTAAATAGGGAAGAATGGATACTCCACAGACAACAGCTTAGCTTAGCTAGCCCTTTGGTTAGAAGAAGAAGATGTAAGTCGGATGACAATGCAATATTATGGTAGGGAAAGAGAAGGAGATAAACCCATCCAGTGTTATTATAAAAAAACGGCAAAACCCAGGTTTAAACCTGGTCTACCTTAGTCCGGACTAGCGATGGATCAACCTAGGTTTAGCAAATTAAACTTTGTTTCATTACAAAAAGTGAACTAAGTCAGGACTAACTTAGACCTGAGACGATCTCTGGATGATCTAACGGAAGCAGGATTCATTCAATCATTCGTTCAGCATGCTACTACTACGTTCCGATCTACACTAATATTAAAATAAATAGTAAAATGTATTGTTTGAAACTAGTATAAAACTAAAAATAATAAAATTGAAATAGAGAAACATGTTTATTTATGTCATAAACGATATATTCAGTGGTCAGATAAAAAAATCATACTTTATACAAAACGATTTAATAATTTTACAAACCTGAAACGGAACGCGTGAGCGCGCGCAACAAATTGAATTGGTTCCAAAGTAACCTCAAAGTTTGTTTACAAATATGATTGTAAAAAATATATTTTTATTTAATGAATTAACGGTGCAGTGTCTCGAAAGTAATTGTTTTATAGTTGCTGTGAGATAAAATTTACGTGAATAAAGTAAAAGTGAATATGGTGTAAAAATTTGTTTATATTTGTACAAACTATTTTTTCCTAATATGAAATCAAGGTTCCTAAAAGTTATTGTTTTTTGGCGGTTGTGAAATATAAATGACGACAAAAGCGTTGAAAATAATCTAATTAAATGTTTTGAAATGTTAAAATGCAAATAATTAAAATATTTTTTCATAATTTTATGTGTTGGTTTTATTCATTTCTTTGCATTTTCCAGGTTTTTGCTCATTGCGAATAGGGTAATAGGATTTGACATAGATTTTAGCATCAAAGCATTTTTTTTGGTGAAAAGTGACCTATTTGTTGGAAACAAAATAAGTTAGTACTAGAGTTAAACTCTAGTACTAACTTATTTAAAAAATGAACGTCAGCTAAACCAAAATAATGTGCAGAAGTACTAGCCTCTCTCACATTGTAGTGCATGGTCAGAAAGTAGAGAACGTGACTGACTACCTTTACTTGGGCCAAACCGTTTCGTTCAAAGAGGACCGCCATGAAACGGAGATTGATAGACGGATCCAACTTGGCTGGGCGGCGTTCAGCAAGATCGACGACGTTCTAAAAAGCAAAAGAATACCAATCTTCCTAAAAAGACGTATGTTTGAGCAGTGTGTTCTACCTGTTATGACCTACGGCGCTGAGACCTGGACACTAACAAAAAAACTTATGCGCAAACTCCAGGTGGCACAAAGAGCGATGGAGCGTGCAATGCTCGGAATATCGCTTATAGACCGAATCCGCAACTCTGTCATAAGGATACGCACTGGAGTAAAGGACATCGCACTAGTAGTGACCAGGCTCAAGTGGAGATGGGCTGGGCACATGAGCAGGAGAGAAGACGGCCGCTGGGCGCGTAGGATTGCGGAATGGAGACCCAGACCAGGACGTAGAAAAGTCGGAAAACCACCAATGCGCTGGGCCGACGATATCACAAAAATATTGGGGAAGACCTGGATGCGCACAGCAAAAGACCGGGTAAAGTGGAAAAGCCATGAAGAGGCCTATACCCAACAATGGGTGAACACGGGCTGAGAAAGAAGAAGAAGAAGAAGAAGAGTTAAACTAGGGAATTGTAGGTTTATCTTTAGACCTAGGATCATCTATGGCTTAAACGATAACCCTCGTTTTATAATACGATTTTCCTTAGTACTTGACTTAGACCCCGGCTTAAACCTGGTACTAACTTTAGTCCGTGTTTTATAATAACACTGATCGTGTTTGAGCTTATTTAAGTTCTTAGCAAGCACTTTACAGTATGAATTGCTCATTATAAGCTTGTCACAAATTTGAAATTTATGATCATCATAATCATTTCGTGTAGGTGTCACGGTCAATCGACCATGCACACCCTGATGTCAGAGTTCTTCGGAACGGCCTCTCGGCCTCCGACGTGGTTCCTTTTACGACTACCAGATGGCAGCCAGGAGTCGGGACCAACGGCTTTACGTGCCTTCCAAAGCACGGAATCATCTTTATTATCAGACAATCAGGTGATTCAAGCCTGCAATGCCCTAACTACACTGGAAACAACTAAATAAAGTATGCTTCCCGAGATAATCGAACCCACGATCCGGTCAACAGGCAAACGCCTTAACCACTGGACAACGGAGGCAGTTGTAAAAAGCTTATGTCGAGTTAGTAGCGTTTTAAATATAAAATAGAGTACCAGAATTTGCCCGCGCCGGGAATTGAACCCGCCACGAAGGCCGTCAAACCGTGCCGTGATGTCCAATCGGATGTTGTATTAGAAATACACAAAAAGTGGACTGAATCTTTTCTATCAACTAAAATACGTAAGTAAAAGTCTCTTCAGAATTTAAGTAATTGAATTACTTTTTAGCTGTATACAGACAATTACACTCGCTGTTTTGCCGCCACGCTCCAGCACACTTCCATCAATAAACGGATCTCATCGCAATAAGGAATACGGACACGGAACCGTCTCCCATTTACGGCGTAATAGGGCGTCCACACACCTGCTACTATAATACCCATGTGCTATTTTAGACAAAAGTCAAAATTGGGGATTACTCACAATCTACCTAAGTACATGCTCGTCGTTCGTGAATGATTTGTCTCTCTCTTTTTTTTAAATATATACGGACAAATCACACAGATTGAGCTACCCCCAAAGTAAGTTCGAGACTTGTGTTATGGGATACTAACTCAACGATACTGTATTTTATAACAAATACATATATAGATACACATCCTAGACCCAGGCCAATCTTAAAAAGATCACCTTTACGATATTACTTTACATATTTGTACTGCAGAAACGCAGTGTAAGTATATATTCTTTGGAAACGCGCTATCAGATCTATATATAACCTTGGTGAGAATTGTTTAAAGATATAAATATTTTAACATTACCTTCTTAGTACATATTTACGAATATTATGTTTGTGCGCCATAATCTTGATTTATATAAGAAAAATTGTGATATTCATGATCGAAACACGAGAAATAAAAATAAATTAGCTACATCAGTTTTGCGATTGCAGAAAACTATGGATTCATTTCTGGGTCTAGGAGTACGCTTCTATAATAAAATTCCTGCAGAAATATTAGGTATGCCTATCGACTGTAAAACACCAGTTAGTAAAAAAGGCTTATTACTGCTTTGCTGATTATATAATATACTAGCTGCCCCGGCGAACTTCGTTTCGCCATAAGTTAAAAACTATCCTATCTCTCAAGTTGGATCGAACTGCACATGGTGTGCGAATTTTATTATAATCGGTTAAGTGGTTTAGGAGTCCATTGAGGACAAACATTGTGACACGAGATTTATTTAAATTAAGATGATAAAAATGCTTGGCAATTAATATAAATTTATGTAATAATAAAATACATGTAAACAATGTAATTGGAACCCTTCAGGCACATAGGGACCAAGTCTAGATTGAGTTTCTTTCGGCGTATTCTTCTCACCAGTGGTCGTTCCGAAACGCTAGTAGTATTTCGATTGTGCAAAAAATAAACAAAATATAACAAATACAAATATGACGTTCAAAAAGAGACACATGTATCCAATTTTGAATAAAAATCTTTGACTTTTGACGTCTTTTTTGACTTTAGACCTTATTGACTTTTATCTACTTCATGTTCCTAGTTCATTTGTATTTAAATAAGCAGAACTATCGAAAACAATAGATTTTACGTAATTTAAATAGAAACCTGACACGAGTGATATTTCTGACATTCAAAATCTTTTCTTAAACATGAGACATGACTGTAGGACGTCTTTCATATGTTCTAGTAGTTCTCTTTCAATTTCGTTTTAAACGAAATGTATTGTGCTGTTTGAACTCGACCTTAGATATTCCCCGTGTTTTTACTTTACAAGGAAGCGTACAAAATCGCGACGCGTACGCGACAGTCGCGAGCACCTACTATGCGCGGGCGCACGTTAGCTCTTGCGATTCGTGCGAGTTTCCATAGTAGCGTTATTTGTGAGTGAGATATGCGATTCGAAATTCAAATTTTCATTGAGCTATTCAGAATAGATGTGGTAAATTCCTTAGCGTTGTGATATCAATGTGCAGTGAGTGGTCTACAATCTATGAGTTGCGTGCGTCATGTTATCATCTGTCGTTATCAGATAACGTGAACTAGGATTGGTTTGTCCGTTATCTGCAATTTATCGGCTATAAAACTAATCAATGCCGACCGAGGCCCGACGCACAAGGGTAAGGTTATGATCTACCGTAGTTTATCTAAATAACTTAGTGATTTAGGTTCGAGTACTATTTTTGTCGATATTGTGCGAATTTTCTATAGTAAAATAATAATCAGTTAATCCTGGATTAACTCATTATTTAATGCGTTGAAGTAAAATGATGATAGGAAAAAAGAAAAAAAAACTGCTTACATAAGAGCATAGAATAAAACTATGCTCAAGTTGTCAACAGACGAACTATTACATCATAATAGCTAGACAAATTAATTGAATAACAATTCACAAAACATCTTCGTTTTATATTTTTTTTATTCTATGTTCTTATAGCAATGCTTATTGGTTATATCAAGAGGTAATTTATTCAATTGCGACAAAAACTTCGTGTTCAGTCCTAGTTCCATCTTCATGAGCAAAAAATGGACATGTTATATCATTACGAAAGGGGACGAGGTCGAAGAGTCACACGCTGATTGTGTATTAATTGTGTTATTGTAACCATTGAACTTTGATCAGATTGTCACCTGTATGACACGATTTTGTTGGGAATAGTGAAAAACAAAGTCGCTTCCCGCTGTCTGTCCCTATGTATGCTCAGATCTGTAAAACTACGCAACGGAGTTTGATGCGGCTTTTTTTAAATAGATAGAGTGATTCGAGAGGTAGGTTTATACGTATAATTTATCGCACCCGTTTGAAGCCGAAGCAGGTCGCTAGTCCTAACTTCCTACTAATATTATAAATGTGAAAATGAGTTTCTTTGTATGTTACGCTTTCAGGTTGTAACTACTGAGCCGATCATCATGAAATTTTGCATACACGTTATCTGGGTCTGGGGTACGGAGAAGGACATAAGGAAATTTTATCCCGGGAAAAGTACTGTTCCCGAGGGAGCAACATTGACGCGGGCGGAGCCGTAGTTATTTAATAATATTAAAACAAACGCGAGATAAATTCATTATAGAATGACGGTTTTACTATTACGTTTTATTCGTCGGATTCGCCGACTACCATCCGTGATTCTTTATTGATTTCATTTACCTATTAAGATCATAATAGAATCACAGAATCAGCAGGGTCCCGCGTTTGTCTTGTTTTTGTCAAGATGGAAACTATCTTTTTCAGATTGACTTGGGTCTGACGTGGATGGATATTTATATTTGTGTTTTGTAAGAAATATAATATCGTTAAGTGGAATGATTCCACTTAACGATACTATATTTCTTCCATGCCATAAGTTCACAGGTGTGTTTGTCAGGGGCGTAGCTACCGCCGTATCAGCCGTATGAAGGACTAGCTTTCACCCGCGGCTCCGCCTGCGTCATTGTCGATCCCTCGGGAATAGTACTTTTTCCCGGGATAAAAGGTAGCCTATGTTCTTCTCCGCACTCCAGAGAACTTGTTTGCAAAATTGATCGGTTTAGTAGTTACGGCGTGAAAGCGTAACAAACAAACAAACTCACTTTCGCATTTATAATATAAAGTAAGGATACGGGGCCTCCCGGCTACAGGGCCTCCGAACGTGTTTACTTCTTTACTAACATATGCCGCTGATGGGCAACGGTCTTTCCCACTCCTTTATTAACACCTTTTTTTGCGCTTCTATCGACCATTTCTATTCGATACTTGCCAATCAGAAGTTTCCTAGACCTATCTCGCTTCCTGTTCCAGATGGAAGAAATTAATAGCAATAGAATAGCATTACAGTGTAGAGCCCACAAAAAATCGACAAGGCAATGAAAGAAATGAACTTAAGTTTTTAAATAAACCAGCATTAAGGTTCATCATCAGATCTTTCTAGTCTCCACTACAGGAGCATGACCCTCTCTGTACTACTGCTACAGGAGCGATACTTAGCCAGAACAGACAGAGGATTTGGCCTACACTCTCGTCGCCGGCCAGACGGGTTGGAGAGGTCTCATTGATGTTTATGAGCTTTATTTAGCTGGTATTTCCTAAGTCGCCTCTTACGACCTCCATGGGAAGACTAGGAGTGGTCCTATTTCTACTCTGCCGGAAACCACACGGCTAATATTATTCAATTGTTGTGCATTAAGGTTAAAATTATTCAATTGTTACAAATTAGCAAAACTGTGCGAAAACAACAATACCCGTGGTTGTGACTCAAACCTGCGGTCGCATGTCGGTCAGGACTCAAATATCATGTTACGGGAAGTCTAACGTTTCAATTGTTGTCTGTATGTGTGTTTGTGTGCCACTGTTATTTAGGAAGCCAGCTCAGTTTCACGTTCCCAATTACAGACATTGTCATTCTGTTAATGTCCCTAATTATGCTGATTAGATTTGTTTAGAGTACCGTAACACTTACATTATTGTGATTTTACTGATTTAACTTCTCATTATTGACGCTACAGGAATTCCATGACCCATCAAGCGCGAGGAACGCAGACACAATGGATTTCCTATTGTTATGCGGACCGATCGGGCCGCTTGGGGGTTAAGAGGTCAATTTTGAGTTTAATATTTATTTAGATGACTTTGTGGCTTCAGGCAGTGTCAACATGTCAGTGACCGCGAAAGCTTAAAATTATTTAACAGTACTTTTATAATTTGCTCGTGTGTCCTATCCTAATGGATTGGTAAAGCCTGTGTTTGTACAATTTCTAGTAAGGAAACGAAGCATGAATTACACCATTTAATTATTATCACTATGGGACTCATCATCATCGACAGCCTTCTATATCCCACTGCTGGGTATAGGGCTCTCTCAATGCACGCCATCCATCTCGGTTTTGTGCTTTACGAATCGTAGTAGTACGAGTCTAACCCTGATTATTTTTGTGATTTGTCTGCCATCTTTACAGACTGAGACTGAGTCTGTGCAGATGGCAGCAGTGCAGAAATATCAAACAAATCGACACGATAAATCCTATAGTGATATTAATAGTGATTGTGATCGCAAAATTTTGAAACACAAACTTAACAAGACCTCTACTTGGAATACCAATTTAGAAAATAATTAACTTATTATATATATCCGTGTGTTTCTTTATTAAGATTTGTGGTCATCCTTTTATTACGAGTAAATAAATAACGGAAGAATGAACTGAAGAACCTTGAAAGAACCCAAAGTCACGGACAACACGACGTAAATTCACATGTCATCCTGTGTACGATCGGCCAAAAACCGTTGGTTACCGTTCAGTGATTTAGTGCGCTGCGAAAACAGTATTTAAATTTTGCATTTCTGACTTCCTATACACAAAAGTTATCCTTCTAATATCCTACCAATATTATAATTACGAAGTATGTTTGGATTTTTAGATGTTTGTTCTCAATCATGCCAAAACGGCATCCCGTACACACAGATAGGTTATACCTGTATATCTGGTATACCTGGATTGACACATAGACTTCCTTTTATTCCGGGGGAAGGACTGTTCTCGCGGGATCGATATCAATGCGACTGGAGCCGTGGGCGACAGCTATTAATAAAATAAATCTTTAGCCTATTTTTAGCAAACATTGCTGTATACTGATTCTCACCTATGAGTCGGTTATACGCTAACTTGTGTTATTTATCATCGATACATAGTATTCAGTAAAGTTTCTTAGCTTCCCAACACCCAACAGTTTAACCTTTAGTTGTTTTTAAACTGTTACTTTCGCTAAAACGAAAGTGATACTTATTTTTTTAGCCGATCTTGCTCACAAATTACAACGGTACATCTTGATTGATGTTAATGCATCGCAAAAAATAAACACATGTTATGTGTCAGATAACACGACCGAGTAACTGGCAATCTGGGATAGAGGTCAAGGAGATACGGATTTGGTGGATTCAGACTTTGGAATTAGGTGTGTGTTCGCATTGATGAGGATTACGAATTTATTTTTGCGCATTTTGGAGTTTCACGTCTTGAAGTCATTTTTAATCCTTTTTAAAAGAAAGACTTTCTTTAATTTGTGTCTGTGTTATATTATATTCTATACTTTTACATATACAAGGATTAAAATAGATCTTATTGAATTGTTATAAAGATCTCGAAATATGTTTTGGTCAGGTGACGAAGAAGATCGTTCCAATAGTTTTATCATCTACAGGTATTATACCAAAATCACTCACACAAAATCTAAAAACATTACAAATACCAACCTGCATAATACATTTAATACAAAAAGCAACAATTCTTAATACATGTCGCATAACCCGAAAGTTTCTAACATCATCTAGTGTGTCATCTACCTTTTCGATATAGTTTCTTCAGCTTCTATGGCTTGGCTACAGCCCGCCTTAGTTGCTTAAATTTACCCTCTTACGAGGAGACAAAGACATAATAATAATATTAAATGTAGTATTTATTTATAATAATAATAAATCATTTATTTCAGGTACTAAGTCCCATATCTTACATATACATATACATACAATATATAGGTCTGTCAACAATAATATCAGTAAACAAACATGACATTTCATTGAAACGGAATTCTGCTGTTGATTTCTTTCGAAATGTCATAGGCATCAGACCCATTGGATTGGAACGTTGTATTGTCACTTTGTCACGCAAAAATCGTATTCGTATTTGCGTAAATAAATGAAACTTATCAATACAACACGAATTTTATGTCTCCTTCGTGTGATTTTTTTTCTTTGGTACGTGATTTAATTTCATTTGGTCCTTCAAGGGCGCATGTTACATTATTATTTTTATGTAATTTTTTATTGGTCATCGCTCTCATTCGAACATAAATTCGTGCTCAGATTTCGAGGTGTAAGACTTTGGTCCTTTAATCACCCCGTGCTTTTGTAGCAGAGGGTGGGGGTACTGCCCCAGATAGGTAGAAGTATGTGGGTGAATAAATGGTATTATAGGCACTATCCTTTTCTTTTCCTATAAAATCGGTTTGCCTCCTTACATATTTTTACACAATAGAATACACAGCATTGACCTGCATAAATCACTGTACACTGTATTGGTCAGTTCCGGTATGCCATAGGTTAGGTAGATATAGGCAAGCTGGTAGATCAGAAGGGGCTTCCTCAATAGGACTGCGTAGACGTCCGGGTCCAAGACATTGCACCCAGACCTGCCGCCCTATTTACTCACTCAGTGACCAACGTTTTGATTGTCACTTCAAAATACATTGCGGGTTTCCTATGACTGACTATTTTTATTAAAGATATATAAAACGTAATGTACTTTAAAATGACTATCAAAACGTTGTACACTGAGTTAGCAAATAGGCCGGCAGGACCTTCAAGAGCGCACGTTACAGTCACCTACTAAGTTTTTCTTGTCACCAGCATGGAGTGTAAAGGTATAGCGATCGTATTTGGGAGATCGCTTTATAATAGTGTCCAAATCTTGCTAGAATAGAGTAGGTAAGTTTTGTAAAAGGGTATGAAATATTTTTAGCAGTTGTAGACAGAGAGAAGTACGCGTCGAAAGAGTGACTCTTGTTACCAAGCGGAAGCGGTATGTGTTTAATAAATTGATTCCATTATTTGCAGAAGCCAAAATTCAAATTATTACTTTGCAGAAGCCAAAATTACGTGAACTTTGATTTATATTACTTTGTGTTGTTACACCTGTTAACTCATGCAAAGTATTGCTGGCCCTATCTATCGCTCACGCTCTACTGTTAGTCTCTTCATGCTCGTCACGAATAGTTGATGCACGCAGCTCTTGCCGATAGGCTTAATATGTTTCTTAATTACTTTTTCCTACCTTGTTAGTTTCTTTATCTACTTATTCTTTAAAATTTCGCCCCTTTGCAATAGCGGCGCCAGCTCTTTTTAGGATTCCGCACCCAAAGGGTAAAAACGGGACCCTATTAATATCGCCATGTCACCAGGCTGTATCCCATGAACCGTGATAGTTATACAGTTAAAATTTTCACTGGTGATGTAAGAGTCTTTCTGTTGCCGCTATAACAACAAATACTAAAAAATATAATAAAATGAATATTTAAGGGGGCTCCTATACAACAAACGTAATTTTTTTTGCTTGTTTTTGCTCCATGTTTGAAATATTCCCAGAAAAGTTTAAAATATGTAATTAAATAAATTTAATATTAAAGGGGGATCCCATACAACAGACATGATTTTTTTGCTGTTTTTATAGATAACGGTACGGAACCCTTCGTACGCGGTACATAGTTTAGAAACTGCGCATTAGGTGAAAATTTAAATTTTAATCAGGGTCCGGAAATTAGCATAATGAAGGCGACACGTGGCTCATAGTATGCCTTTATTTTAAAGGAAATTAAATGTTATTATTACCCAATATAATGCGTCATAAGTGTTTTAAGCTTTTATTTAACTTGCAATTTATTTATGTTTGTTCGAGCCAAACTGAATTGAATGATCATTAATTATTGAAATCTTGCATAGGTACTTATTTTAGTTGAATGACCAAGCAGTATTATGAAGT
The DNA here is from genome assembly GCA_947532085.1 of Elegia similella. Taxonomy (NCBI): domain Eukaryota; kingdom Metazoa; phylum Arthropoda; class Insecta; order Lepidoptera; family Pyralidae; genus Elegia; species Elegia similella. Next base: position 5,635,367 of record OX383939.1, read on the forward strand.
ACTTGAGGTTCACCTGATGATGACTCCACAAGGTTGAAAGTATTTATATGTTTGTTGTTGTTTTCTCTGGTTTATGGACCTTCAAATTCTTAATTAGGTATACTAATAGCATTACAATGCTCAGATTTAATATTAAAATCGAAAATATGTGACGAAAAAACTTCGCTACTGGTAGGATTTGAACCCACAAACATCTTGGCAGCTCAGTGATTAAGAGCCCGTCGGTGCTCTTAATCACTGAGCTGCCGTAGCTTCAAATTACCGCGACGAATTTTTTATCACATATTATAGGTACAACACGCATTCAAATCTTACCTGTGGCGAATGTTTTCATCACGTTTTCGATTTTAATACTTCAAATTCTTCTAAAATCTCATCCATTTTATCCTGATACATGCATGATATTAAGTCGTGTGTTTACATCAGGTTCGATGCAACTTAACAGCACACAGACGAAGTTATACGGAGTGCATTCTATTGCAGTGGGGTACTCAGTCGGCATATTGATTCCAGACCGGCACAGACGGCATACTAATCAGAGCCATGCATAAATGTATTTTGAGTGGTGCAACTCGTGCAGTGACTTGCAGTTTGATATCGAATCATTTACATGTCTGTTCATCCTTCACTGAAGCAAGTAGGCCAACAGATCCTCTGTTGGCCTACTTGCTTTTAATAACTACCTACGGTGTACAACACAGATATATCTAGATATAGTATATAAAATGCCTCGTTGCATCATAATAAACTGCAGTAATAAGATGTATTAACGATAACGGATATTGAAGTGACAAGTGACCATCAAAATGTTGTACACCGTAGTTGTCAAGTTAGTGAGTAGGCCTGCAGGAAGAAGCTGATATGACAATTTACAATGTCAAAGGCACATCAAAGTAGCAGAAGTGTTAAAGAGTATCATCATCATCATCATCAGGTCCTTTTTAGTCTCCACTACAGGAGCACGACCCTCTCTGTACTACTAGGGCCATACTTGGCCAGAGCAGCCAGAGGACTTGGCCTACACTCTCCACAAAAGAGTAATTGAAAAAATTTTAGTTCAAATTCATACCCATTTGAACTAAAGCATAATACTTTTATTCTGTATCTTAGGTAGGTAAACAAGCATACCTGAATTAAATCAGACCTAAGGTCGCCTTTAAAATTAGAGAGCCCTCATGCATCGACAAAGGTTGGATTGTGTTAAATCAAAGGCAAAAAATGCTAACGTATAGATTTTCAACTTCATACAAAAAAAAGCTTGTAAAAATTGGCCTAATTTAAGGCTTGCTATGCACGTACATACATAGTGCCTGGCAAGCATGCCGGTAGTCCACAATGGGCGGCGGTGAGGGCGTGGGCAGTAAATTGGTGACAGCCTTTCCCACACGTCACTAGATGGCGTTAGGCTTGGTAAAGCCAAGTAAAATAGAAAAATATTATTTTTCGTGAATGCTGATTCTATTTTCTCATAATATGGTGGATACATGGTTGTGAATAAACCTGTGGTGCCATCTATGTGATTAGTATGAATCAAAAACATACTCGATAGTAGTTGGGACTACATGGCCATGCTAACAACTACTCACTCAACACTCAGAGCAAGCAACTTTCTCCGCCCAACAATGCAAATTGCCGTAACACCGCTGACAATGAGCGATCACGGACGTCAAGCACTACCCGTTTCGCCAACCAGGTCTTCGGAACCGGATTAACTCGTAATTTCGCCACACGGCTATTGAACCTGGCAACTAATTTGACTGCTACTTGAACAGATACTTGCTACAGATACATATATAAACTTAATGCAAATACAAGTTTTAATAATATATTTATATACTGTCACACGTCTTTTTCCCTTGCGGAGTAGACAGAGCTCAGGTCTTTAAGACTAGCCACGTTTAGCATGTTGGTGGGCGTTAGGTGGAAAACGGAATCAAAATAGCGATGGTTTGCAAGTCGCATCGAATGCTAACTTAATTGGTCAGATTTTCACCCATTCCCTTGATCTGCTTTTACGACCTGTGCGGGAAGAGAAGCAACTGGTACATTCTATATTTTTTCTTTTCTCCCAGACCAGAATAGAAGATATATTTTATAATAAATAAGTATATTATACATAAACATCCAAGACTCAAAAAGTCAATCTGAAAAAGATTGATTTCCATGTTGACTTGACCGGGGTTCGAACTCGGGACCTAGTATGTGACAGCCTGGTACTATGCCCACTAGGACACAGAGGTCGTCAAAATAAAATGATAAATAAATAAACATATAGGGACATATCACACAGATTGAGCCCTGCAGTAAGTTGTGAACTTGTGTCGTAAGAAACTAAAAATCGATATTATATTTTATAAAAGATACTCATATAGATAAACATCCAAGACCCAGGTCAATCTGAAAAAGATCGTTTCCCATCTCGAACCCGAGAACCCTCGTGTCGCAGGCTGGCGCGTTAACCACTGCGTCACGGAGCTCGCCAAATTTTGATGAATTAAATGTTCTCATATTGAATGCTTGCATTATAATAGCAAATTTTCTGATTTAATTCCTATCAGTAAATCATTAATAAAATAGTAATTTAAAACTGTACAAAGTAACATTTAAATTTCTTTGTTTTGTGTGTTCTCCTTCTTTAATTCCTACTTTGCAATTCTTGAATATTTAAAATAAAACAAAAATTTGAGCTACTTCGTTACTGGCGCGTGTAGCGAGGTAAATAAATAAAAAAAGTGTACTTGAACTATTGTAACGATACTTGCTACCAAGTACTCATTGAGTATGGCCTTGGACATTTTTAGTTTTTTTAGTTTCTCTTCGAGGCAATGTCTCGACAGTGAGATTACGAAGTAATCAGTAAATACTTAACGCTAAAGATTAGCTTCTTTGTTTTGTCGTTTCGATAACATTTTGGAATGTTGTTATTGTGGTCGATGTGTGGCATAGTGCCAGATTCTTCAAGCTGCCTTAAGCCATCTGCCATAGAAACCAACAGGACCACGTGCTTTTCTACGATACCTTGACTGTCCAAATCCTTTTAGTCGTTTGGATGTACGAGGTAAATAAAGAAACATCAGTCTGGTAAAAATACAAAGGCACGAGTTTTCATATTTATTGTTTAGAACGTACCTATATTTTAGTTAAATTTATCCCGCCCTGTGATCCCAACAATGGCCGTTCATGGGAAGCATGTCTAAAATGCTAATTTGTCGTGATTAAGCCATTTGAATAGAAACAACACCAAACTTTGCCATAATAATGCGGGTTAAAACGGGAGCACGTGTCGTGGCTAGTGGGGCGAAACGTGACAGTGAATTTTTGGCAGCACGTGTGGAAGTTGTGGCCAGTTCGCGGTTTAGGGCTGACTCACAATAACAGCGAAATAAGAGGAACAGTGATTATGTGATATGATGTAGTCGCGAGAAAAATAAAAAACCGGCCAAATGCGAGTCGGACTCGCGCACTAAGGGTTCCGTACCATTATCTATAATAAATTTAAAAATATTTATATTAAATGATAATGATTTATGAAATAAAATCATTCATTCATTACTAAAAAATGTATGCTTTTCGCATTAAACACATCGTGTACTCTGTAGGTTTTGATTCTCTTGCGTGTGTCGAAAATTTGCGGCATAAACGGCTGTATCTTTTGATTTTGTTGGCTTAGAAGTTTGATTATTTCACAGCTAGGGGCAGCAGACTTGAGTTTTTGGTATCAATTTCAGCTTGATACATCCACGCGTTTCTGAGAAAATCACGTTGAATAATATTTGACAAACAGTAAAGGCACATTCTAGCCGTGTGGTTTCTGGCAGAGTAGTATAGTACCATTCCAAGTCTTCCTATGGATGCCGTAAGAGGCGTCTTAGGAAATACAAGCTAACCAAAGCTCATAAACATCAATGTGACCTCTCCATTCCGTCTGGCCAGCGAGGAGAGTGTAGGACCAATCCTCTGTCTGCTCTGGCCAAGTATGGCTCCGGTAGTACAGAGAGGGTCATGCTCCTGCAGTAGAGACTAAAAAGACCTGATGATGATGATAAAAGACAATGTGTTGGGTCAATAACATTATTCAGTCACGAGGCCTCAGTGCTGCCGCCACTTAGGACATTAATTAAGCTGATCCGCCAAGTTTTTTTAAAATATTTATATAGCTTTTTTCTTCCATATTTTGACGATTTTAAACTAAGTTTTTTTTGCAATTTGCTCACACTGCGGTATGTTTTCAAAGTTCTGTGAAGGCATTTATGAGTTTCAGTTTTACTTAGGCTATGTGGTTTGTAGAGTTAAGGGGTCTGTGGCAGCAGCGTGTTAAGTGCTCTTATCTGTTGAATTAAGGTTTGCATTAAAGATAATAGATGTCAAAAATAAACTTACTAGTTAATAGATTCAGGTGTTACTTGCTAGCTACATCCGCACAGCGCCCACCCACTACTGTTAGTCCCTTCATACCCGCCACCAATAGTTGATGCATGCAACCCTGGTCGATACTGCTGCATCCGTTGAGGCTGCAGCAATGTCGGCCGTCGTGCTCGCGACACGTGTTTCGCCTCTACACGAGGCATCTTCAGGCAGTGAAACCTAGATGTTGATCGTTCGAATAACAAGCAACGAAGGACCATTCGTCGACCATGAGTCATTCGTTGCTTGTCATTCGAACGATTCGAGGGTTGCATGCATCAACTATTGGTGGCGGGTATGAAGGGACTAACAGTAGTGGGTGGGCGCTGGCCAGCAATAGTTTGCATGAACTAACTGGTGGCGGAAGCACGCAAAGTAAATTGTCTCAAAGTTAATAAACTGACTACTTAAAAAAATGGTTGTCTGTAAAGACGGTTTTCGGACGATAATTTTACGTGATAACGGTGGAAGAGAGATAGATGGGTGATAGATAATAATAATTACAACAACTTAAACCAAAATCAAAACTAAAACTATCACTAGCAATAACATTGATATATCGGACCGGGGTAGGTGACCGGAACGTGACATTTTTCGTGCATGCAGCCGGTGTTCGTCGATTTTTAAGACGTTATCACGTCAAAAAAATCTGGTTACCTTCTAGATTTTGGCCGTAGACTAATATTATAATTTTCGCCTGTGTTCACACGATAGTAAAGTCAGTTATATGACCTCTTCTAACCAAATAACTCCTTAATCTGACTAAACCCAACTTCACTGATTATTTACTTATTCCTAATCTTATTTACTTTATTTCCCTTGTCCCTTTTAGTAGCATTACTATCCTTTCTAATGACAGTTTTGTGTAGTAATCCACCATCACTGTTTTTACCATTGACCAGTTGCCTGCTGCCTTCGACATAGTTAATGACTATGTACCATCTAATAATGACAGACAGGAGTAAAATATATAGAAACTCGAGATAATTAATGCAATTGGCAGACAAAACAGACAATACAATGTATCACGTCACGTCTGACTCCACATACACGTGTTTTGTGTAACCTTTGCTCCCCCACATTATCCAACAAATAGTTCTGTAATTCACCCCATAATGAGCTTCTGAAGGCCACGGGATACTGCCAACATCGCCCAAGGTCCAAGCAAGGACGCATCTGGCTTAGGGGAAGTAGGAGGGGTAATTGCGTCAATTCTGTCATTGATTGTGGCTTATGACTAGCTCCGTGGCGCAGCGGTCAACACGCCAGCCTGCGACACGGAGTGACCGGGTTCGATCCCCGGCCAGGTCATGATGGAAAATGATCTTTTTCAGATTGGCCTGGGTCTTGGATGTATGGTATTTGTTATAAAATATAGTATCGTTGAGTTAGTATCCCATAACACAAGTCTCGAACTTACTTTGGGGCTAGCTCAATCTGTGTGATTTGTCCGTATCTATTTATTTATTTATTTATTAGTGTATAGCCTAATACTCTATTTCAGTGTTTCTTAACCTGTGGTCCGCGGACCCCTGGTAGTCCGCGAGTATATGTAGGGGGGTCCGCCGTATCTATGAACATTTGAATAGTAAATAAATAAAACTAAGTAAAAACAAACCCAAAAAGTAAGAATACCTGCTACGAATAAAATTTTATATAAATGCTTTTATTTTTAATCCTATTCAAATAAATTGTTCTCAATTTATTCCTTATAACGGGGTCCTTAAAATTGTGCTTTATTAATTAGGGGTCCGCGGACTAAAAAAGGTTAAGCAACGCTGCTCTATTCAAACAACTCGTTTGATTATACCAGTTCACGGTGAAGCCAAAAGGAATCATGATTTTAGCCGCTATGTGTGTTCTTTTGTTCCCCTCGTATCTCCTTTACTAACTAATGTAACTTGACATTTAATACATTTAGATACGTCTTGTTTGACCGTTCTGGTTATAAGCTATGCGACAGCTCCGTGGCGCAGTGGTTAACACGCCAGCCTGCGACACGAAGTGCCCGGGTTCGATCCCCGGCCAGGTCAAGATGGAAAATGATCTTTTTCAGATTGGCCTGGGTCTTGGATGTTTATCTATATATGTATTTGTTATAAAATATAGTATCGTTAAGTTAGTATCCCATAACACAAGTCTCGAACTTACCTTGGGGCTAGCTCAATCTGTGTGATTTGTCCATATATATTTATTTTAGCTATGTATGTGACGTCACATCAAATTCGAAATGGCGCCCTCTATAATACGAAAAAGACGCATACCTAAAAAATATAATTTATATATTATATAATACCATTCTCCCGTGAATCTTCAAAATATGCTTAGATATTTATTTTTATTAAACTTTATCTTGTACAGTCAGGGCAGATAAATGTGAACAGTCACTTGGTTGACTGGGAGAGATCCCTTCAAGGGATAAGTCCGCCGTTGTGCAAATTATCTTTTTTACTTATAAATGTTTTATTTGTTTTATTTAGTGTTAAGGTTTTTGTACAATAAAGAAATTACAAACAAACAAACAGTTTTATCTGCCCCCGACTGTACTTCTTCTTTTCCGATGTGATTTTCCCAGTTCAAGTTTACTAATAATGGTTCGAGATGGTTACAGGTACTCGTATTGCTAACTACAACACCACCTCTTGCGTGATGTTAATTTTGAAAAGATTTATTATTTTTATCAAGTATAGTTTAACAAAAACCCTTACAGATTTATTATAGTTAGTATTGATGATGATGATAACTCACGTCTCACCTACACACGTAACATAACACTCTTTCTTCGGGCAGTAGTGTAAAGAGTATTTAACACAAATATGTAATGTTTCTAGCCATTGTTGCTAATGGTGTAGTGTGATAAAATGTTGCATTTACCTATTGCATACGGCACGTTAAGAATTTTATTATTTCCTGGCAGTAAACTTGAACCTCGCTACTTTTTCACGTGGTGTTATGTTACTAAGGTCTTACTGATTGTTTTTTGCACTTCTCTTAGTAACATTGTTGAATATTTTTTATGAGGAGCACGATGGCCCAGTGCTGTCGACAGCTTGCAGTTGACTAGTCAACATCAAAGTTCTGCTGTCGGCACTGTTCGGCGGCAGCATTTTTGCAGTCGTTGGTCGACATGTCGAATTCTGTTGCCGAGCAATGTCGACAGCTGCAGCTGGCTTTTTGGACAGCTGCAGTTGCAACTGTCGACAGCAAGTGATGCTCGTCTATTTGGCGCCCAAAAACCAGTGAACGAAAAATATAAACTGTATATCAACACAGATCACAGACTGGCGAACTGATTACTTAATTGTGAATTAAATTTGCTTACTTATGTACAAAGGAAAAAGTGGAAAGGGTTTCGTACCAGGATGTAAAAAGACTGGCAGAAAATAGAGTAAGATGGAAGGAGCTACACCGACAAGAGCGTTGCTCTTAAATTTGATGATGAAGTTATGAATTAATTATGTATTTATTTTATACTAGCTTTCGCCCGCGGCTCCGCCCGCGTCAATGTCGATCCCTCGGAAATAGTACTTTTTCCAAAAGGTAGCCTATGTCCTTCTCCGTACTCCAGAGAACTTGTATGCTAAATTTCATGATGATCGGTTTAGTAGCTACGGCGTGAAAGCATAACAAACAAACTAACTCACTTTCGCATTAATAATATAGTAAGGATGTTATCGATATGAACAACCTGTAAAAATCAGCTGTTGGTAGTAACAACAATAAAGCCGTGACAGTTTATTTTGCAAGCCCTGAATACAACACATTGACACAGACCACTGAACTGTCAGGTTATTAATTGTCCATTTGACTACGAGAGCGGGAGCAGCGAGCTGGATTTAGGGTTCCGTACTGTTGTACATTCTGTTGAGTGTGTACGAGCTTACATCGCACATTTAGGCGGAACGCGGCCATATGTAGGACGCGTGACAGCGGTTTAGTTACTATAATGAGCATCAAAATTCTTATCATTTTGGAGATACTATCGGCCAGCCAGCGAGAAAGGACCCGTCACGCCCAACCATCAAGATGTATCATATTATTAAAAAGCAATAAACCAGTTTACAATGTGACGTGGTCTTGTATCTTCGCAACATCATCTGCCACCCATCAGCATCACATCTCTTCATGTATGGTGTTGGGCCTAACACCTTGCCTGCACCGTACATAATGGTCCTTCGAGCCGGATTAGTGTTGCTCGCATATCCTTTGCGGTAGCGAATCGGTTCACTGACAAAACGGAACCCATAAAGGATTACTGGTGTGTCTGTCGGTCGGGTCCTAATTTGTTCCAAATTGTATAGGCTGAAACTTGTCGGCGATACCGACTAAGAACACGGAAAAGCCGTTGTTTAAGCATTTAATTATGTTGTTTCACGTAAGTTTTAATTAATAAATTTATCTTTAAAATTCTCAGCGACAAACGTTTTAATCGATAGTAAAGTAACGTGCTATGTTGATTCGCTGGGTTGCGTCATATCGTACTTATAACAATGTGATGTAATTATAATAATAAAGACTTTGCATGTCTCTTGGTCGTGTTGTATGAATAATATATTAATATTCTTTAACAAAGAAGATATAAAAATTTCTCAATGTTTCCAAGAATTTTATGCTATTTGGCAAACATGGTTTGCATCTTGAGAAACCCTTGTCTAGGGAGTGCTTCAGGATGCCAAGAGCGCTTTGCCACGCTCGATGTTATTTTTACACTCTTTTTTAAGAATCCTGTGCTGTAATACTTTTATTACTAGGACTAGCTCCGTGGCGCAGCGGTCAACACGTCAGCCTGCGACACGGAGTGACCGGGTTCGATCCCCGGCCAGATCAAGATGGAAAATGATCTTTTTCAGATTGGCCTGGGTCTTGGATGTGTATCTATATATGTATTTGTTATAAAATATTGTATCGTTGAGTTAGTATACCATAACACAAGTCTCGAACTTACTTTGGGGCTAGCTCAATCTGTGTGATTTGTCCGTATATATTTATTTATTACTTATTTATTACAGCACAGGATTCTTAAAAAAGACACACATTTCTAAGGTGACAATGAGTTTATAAATCGATGAACGCCAGCTTCACGCAAGAAAAAGTGTCGCGTTCCACGAGAAGCACGATCGCACGAACGCCTAAACGTTCGGCTTGTGACGCACCTATCTCTCTCCCACCGTTATCACGTAAAATTATTGTCCGTAAACCGACTTTACAGACAGACAATTTTCTAGGGTTCCGTACCCAAAGGGTAAAAACGGGACCCTATTAATTTCGCTCCGCTGTCCGTCAGTCTGTCTGTCCGTCTGTTACCAGGCTGTATCTCATGAACCGTGATAGTTAGACAGTTGAAATTTTCACAGATCATATATTTCTGTTGCCGCTATAACAACAAATACTAAAATATAGAATAATATGAATATTTAAGGGGGCTCCCATACAACAAACGTATTTTTTTTGCTTGTCGATGTTGATAACAGCAACAAGTAGATGCTTGAAATATTCACAGAATACCTATTTAGTTATATATTCACTTTAAAAATAAATAAAAATAAAATTAATATTTAAGGGTGATCCCATGATTATTTTGCCATTTTTATAGATAACTGTACGGAACCCTTCGTGCGCGAGTTCGACTCGCACTTGGCCGGTTTTTTATTGATTACTAGCTATCGCCCGCGGCTCCGCCCGCGTCATTGTCGATCCCTCGGGGATAGTTATTTTTCCCAGGATAAAAGGTAGCCTATGTCCTTCTCTATACTCCAGAGATCTTGTATGCAAAATTTCATAATGATCGGTTCAGTAGTTACGGCGTGAAAGCGTAACAAACAAACAAACAAACTCACTTTCGCATTTATAATATTAGTAAGGATTAAGATAAATTTTTGTCATGTACTCTTAAGAAGATTCAAAAACAATCTCTAAAGTGTAGGTGTTCTTTATAAAAACCACACCTCTATGTGGTAAATTCACGATGTACAATATTACCTTTTACCTCACTTGTTAGTCACAAAGAAATAATACATATATAAAATTATAAACAATAGAGGTCTGAGCCTTGAGGTGTCTGTGTGTAAGTAATATAATGATATTCCAAGGGTATTTGGTTAAACTTATGTTTAATTACGGATATAATAATGCTAAATACAATGGAAAGAATGTGTACTTAAAAAGTAACCGAATTAACTTTTTACCTACAAAAAAAGATAAAAAGTAAAACGACGCTCAGTGCATCTTGGCAGCTCATTTCCTTTACTCCGAATGTCTTCGTTACACATGTAGAGCTGATGGTTGAATGAGTACTAGCCTACTACTTACCTTTTAAGTATTAGGGATTATTCGGTTTTGGTTATGTATATGTTTGCACACAATGTGTAATTTGTTAGAAGAGCTATTACACTAAATTATACTTGGGATGAAAAGTTTTTATTTAACCATTTAGAAAATGCGTTATGCATACTGATCTGCTACGAGGGTACAGAACAGTTATGCGGGACTCGCACCCGCTAAAAACCACATGATTGCTCGCTTCACGACATATTACCGGAATGGTGGGCACGGTGGAGCTACCACCACTCTTCCACCCACACACAAAGAGTGACCTAAGAGAGCGCAGAAAGTGGATTCAGAGCAGAAAGAAGAGCTAGCCCTCATTGGTAGTCACTCTCCTCTTTTAATATATTATTTGTAGATAAATGTATAGAATTGAAGTTTATAACAAATTAAATATGGTAGTCGTTAAATGAACCACGTCAGAGGCCGAGAGGCGGTTCCAAACAATTCTGACACCAGGGTTTGCATGGTCGATTGACCGTGACACCTACTCGAAATGATGATGATTTAATATCTTACTCTACCAATGCTGTTTACATTGGTATAGTTAGTAGCATGGTTAGAACTCTACCGTCTAGCTCCAGTTTACCCATGGACTTTACAATTAAAACTGCTAAGAAAATCATAATGACACATCATTTATATTTATCGTTAACCTTTGAATATTTCTTGCCATTCTATTCTTGCCTGCACCTTGGACTGCTGAGGTGTCGTTGCCCGTTCCGTTAGGTTTAATGTCAAATCCATTTCGTAATATAGGAAGACGGGATTTTGCACTTTTGCCAACTTTAACGTTGTATTTTGTAATGCTTTCGCGCAAATCAGCTTTAAAAATGTGAATTATGTTGTGATAGTGATTTCGATTCATCCAAAGAATGTCAGTAAAAGCCAAACAATGCTTGTAACCTTAAGAACTCAACATTCAAAAGGTGTAAGGAAAACAGATACTCAAATAGACAGTGAATGAGACTAGCACAGGACCATAGAAAATAGCGTAAAAAAGGGAGGCCTATGCCCAGCAGTAGGCTGATGTTGACTGAAATGCTGAAGACGATAAAGAAAAACTACACAAAGTTAAACAACAAACATTTCAGCTGTGCCAAAGAGATGCTTATATAAATAAACATCCAAGAGATAAATTCATCTACATCTTAAGAGATGAGCGACAAGCAAAAGCCAATTAAGAAAACAAGATCCATTTTTTAAGAAAAGACAAACATTTTATAAACAATCTTATGTAATATTTTTATCGAGTTGAGAATAGTTATTAGGGCACGCAGCCAAATGTGACGTATCAGGAAACACGAGCAAACAGCTGGTGAGCTAAAACTCTCAAGGTTAGGATTACGGCTTTTATCTAGCTATTAATTTCTTTGAAGTGTAATGCGCGTAAGATAATAAACTTAGAACATAACTGGCTAGCTGAGAATTAATACTCTTAGGTATTTTTACAAGACTGTCCTAAATGGAGTATCAAATTTAGAAAATAGGCATGTGTAAGCACTTTTTCACTTCAAATCATAAAAATTATTAATTAGTGTTCAAAAGCTATAGATCACTTACGTTACGGAACTGACCACTGCAGAGAAGAAACGCCGAAAGAAACTCTCTTCGACAGTATTGGTCGCATAAAAGCCTAAAAGGCTTTTTAAAATTGTGATTACTATTTTCCTTTTTCTTTTTTTTTCATAATTTTTTTTTTTTGTATATTTGACGGCTAACGAGCAGACGAGCTACCTGATGGGAAGTGGTCAACGTCGCCAATGGACATCTACAACACCAGAGGAGGTGCTGATGCATTGCCGACTTTTAAGATAACTGTAAACACGCCTTTTGAAGGACCTCTAGCACACAGGGAAAACCTTGGGAGGGAGTCCGTTCATAATCCTGCTGTACGAGGAAAAAAACCACGTGACGCTCTGACATTTTTAGAGACCTAAGCGTCAAGGATGTGGGGATGGACTTTACTCCTGTGGCGGGCGGTGCGGTGGTAGAAAGGTGACGGTGGTACCAATTCAAAAAGCTCTTCATAAGACTCTCCATAGTATAGACGGTAAAATACACACAGTTAGCTTTTTCGACAGCTGCATATATATCTGTCGGCTGCTTGCAGTTGACTGGTTGACATCAAAGTGTTGCTCGTCTGTTTGGCGCCTAATAACATATTTTGAATTGTAGGAGGGTCAGATTTATCTACCCCCGACTGTACATCGTCAGGCAAAGTAGATAGATATTTGAGCCTCAAAGAAGGACCTTAAATTTTGAGGTCCTTCAAAATATATAACAACCTTAACCTTTTGACTAGCTCCGTGGCGCAGCGGTCAACACGCCTGCCTGCGACACGGAGTGACCGGGTTCGATCCCCGGCCAGGTCAAGATGGAAAATGATCTTTTTCAGATTGGCCTGGGTCTTGGATGTGTATCTATATATGTATTTGTTATAAAATATAGTATCGTTGAGTTAGTATCCCATAACACAAGTCCCGAACTTACTTTGGGGTTAGCTCAATCTGTGTGATTTGTTCGTATATATTAAAAATATTAAAAAAATTTAAAAACCTTGAATGTTGTTAAACTTCCCCTCGCGAAATTTTACATATCCAACATATCTGAGCGGTCTCGCTCAATTACTCTGTAAATAGTTTAGATTTACATTGTCTAGTTTAGGTACTAGCATCAACTTCAATTTAGCCGTTACAGTCTAATAGACCAGTGACACTGACAGCAATACATTGACTTAAGAATAAATCAAAGGCGAAGCACGATTTATAGTCTCCGAGACAAGAATGCTAAAAGTAATCACTTTATTTATTAATTGATACCGGCGCCAATGGTTGTGTATTGGCAAGTGATGATAGATGGTAAATAATGGCGAAATTGACAGGCTTCTTAATTGAATTATCTTTCTGATCTACAGTATTCCGGGACATTCAAAAGTAGAATAAATGGGTATCTCTATATATAGGCATGTAATATCCTCGTCTTCATCGTCACTTACCATCAGGTAAGATGGGAGACAAATGCCTACTTCAATAATTAGTTAAAAAAAAAATATCTTCTTAGTGATCAGGACTGTCAACCTCTTATTGAAAATGAGCTTTTTTATATTTTCGATCAAATTTAATTCCAAGGAGGCGGAGGAGTAGTAGTAGTAGTTATTGTTATTATAAATCGATGAACGCCGACTGCACGCACGAAAACGTGTCACGTTCCGTGTGCAAGCGAGAGCGCGGAACAAGCGACAGAGAGGCACGATCGCCCTAAGTGTTCCGCTTGTGACGCATCATCTCTCTTCCACCGTTATCATATCGTAAAATTATCGTCCGTAAACCGACTTTGCAGACAACCATTTGTTCAACACAATTAATAATGTTTGTTTGTTTTTCGTGTGTGTAAGTGGCCAACACTGGTGTCAGATTTTTCAAGCTGCCTAAAAGCATCTAACATAGCTTAACGACTGCCATCAATGATGACAGCCGGTACCAACGGCTTCGCCTATTAATAACGAATTAATAATAGGCGACTAATTTCGCGATGCTTGCCGTTTGTGAAATCAGTCGTGGTTATTAATAGTAACGGCAGTCTGGTAATGACACAGAAAACGGCCGTGAACGCGGTCCTATCGAAATCGCGCAATCTGCTAACATTTATTACGACTGAACAATTTTCGACGACCAAAATTCAAAATTCTTGCACTTGAATAAGTGTCATAAATTGCAGTTGTCCAATACGTCGATTTATGGGCGGCTATAGCCAGAAGTTGGATGTCTGGTAATGAAAAGACGGCCGTGAACGCGGAAGACCGCGTCGATAAATATCGAAATCGCACAGTCGTCGACAATTGTTAAGAGGAAACTTAAGAAAACACTGCGCTCGAGAGGATTGAAAAATAGGTATTTGTAAAATTTATTGCTGTCGCGCTGTGTGCCCAAACAACCCCCGCAGAGTGCGATAGAGACAACTGTAGCTCGGACCGAAAATACCTATGACAATTACACAAAATTAACGCTTCGTAGTCCCCTGATTTCTTCTCCACAACTTAATCGAATTAATTTCTTTATTTATTAAAATTTTAAAATAAGCTATGGCTGTGTTTCTATGTTTTCTTTTTTCGAATATAATCTCGTCGAATTTGTTTCCTTGATATTTGAACACAAAGGAAATTCTTACCAATTTTCCAGGTTTTTGAGGTCATATCTCTTTAAAAAATTCAATTATGAACAAAATTAAAACATAGGGACATGATATTTTTCTACCAAAAATATCTGTGGATATAGTAGCATAAAGTTAGGAAATTATTCGGCATATTCAATTTCAACCAACTGCTCTTAAAATTAAAACGTACAAGAGCTTTAAACGCAAATTACACAATTTTAGACAATTTCTCTTGAACGAATTGGCGTCCTTAGATTCCTTGAGCAAAATATGGTATTTGTATGCGGCCCCCGGCACCAGAGTCGCGAGTCCTGCTAGTTTGGTATGCATGGACTTGAGCATACGAAACGATCTCGACTTGACTTGACTGTTGGGTTGGTGCTTTACATTTTCGTCATATACTTAAATTAGTACAGACCGGCTTCGCTTGCATTACTGTGAATTCCTACGGGAAAATTCTTTTTTAGGGTTCCGTACCCAAAGGGTAAAAACGGGACCCTATTAATGTCGCTCCGCTGCCGTCTGTCTGTGTGTCTGTCTGTCGTCTGTCCGTCTGTCACCAGGCTGTATCTCATGAACCGTGATAGTTATACAGTTGAAATTTAAGCGTCTATATTCCCAGACAAATATAGTCCCGGGACATTCAAAAGTAGAATAAATGGGTATCTCTTGGATGGGCATGTGACATCCTCGTCTTCATCGTCACTTACCATCAGGTGAGATGGGAGACAAATGCCTAATTCAATATTTAGTAAAAAAAAAAGATGATGTATTCTGATGCCGCTATATTAACAAATACAAAAAAATATAATAAAATAATTATTTAAGGGGGCTCCCATGCAACAAACGTGATTTTTTTGCTTGTTTTTGCTCGATATTGATAACGGCAACAGGTAGACGCTTGAAATACTCACAGAATATTCTGATACATATTCACTTTAAAAATAAATAATTAAATAAAAATAAAATTAATATTAAAGGGGGGCTCCCATATAACAGACATGATTATTTTGCCGTTTTTATAGAGAACGGCACCCTTCGTGCGCGAGTCCGACTCGCACTTAGCCGACCCCATCACTATTCTGATTCCGTTTTCCACCTAATGCCCACCAACATGCTAAACGTGGCCTTCGGCTCTTATAGACCTAGGCTCTGTCTGCCCCGCTAGGGAAAAAGACGTGATACTATGTATCTATCTTACCGTACAAGCATGTAATATAATGGATTGCTCTCAGGTTCGTACGAATCTACTATGATCTTTAATGACTAACATCACTTGTTTAGACGACCGGGCTTCATCATGTCATGTAAATATAAATATATACGAACAAATCACACAGATTGAGCTAGCCCCAAAGTAAGTTCGAGACTTGTGTTATGGGATACTAACTCAACGATACTATATTTAATAACAAATACATATATAGATACACATCCAAGACCCAGGCCAATCTGAAAAAGAACATTTTCCATTTTGACCTGGCCGGGGATCTAACCCGGTCACTCCGTGTCGCAGTCTGGCGTGTTGACCACTGCGCCACGGAGCTAGTCAATCATGACATCAGTTTTTGGTTGTTGGTATGTGAACATCATCATAAGTATGCATTGCACGATCAGTATCATTGGTTTCACAGGAAGGCTATAGAATTACAATGCCTACTTGTTGGTGACGCAACCGAGGTCCAAAAAAACAATTTCGACCTTGGAGAGATGGTTTTGCCTCGTGGCGATTAGATTTGACCGTATTTTCACTTTCGTGCTACACAAGAGGTGTTCATTGTTTTCTGGGTATCTATATTAATTGAATGACTGTGTTATTTATTTAAAACTAGCTGTTGCCCGCGACTTTGTCCGCGGAAATTTTTGTAATTATGATTAATTCGTGTTTTTATTAGTTTAGATGAATAATTCTCCCCCCTTTTTCAAATATTTTTTTATTGATGCTTCGCTCCTTTTGGTATCAGCGTGATGTTTTATAGCCTAAAGCCTTCTTCAATAAATGTACTATCTAACACAAAAAGATTTTTCCAATTTGAACCAGTAGTTACTGAGTTTAGCGCGTTCAAACAAACAAACTCTTCAGCTTTATAATATTAGTCTAAAAGTATAGATTTTAGTTGTACAACATTACAGTTTACCAATGCGCTACACAACTTTAAATATGGACAACAGATTCATCCCTTTTCTTCACAAAACCACAGATATTCATTCTTCAATCACGCAAACCTATCAGCAAACAAATCACATTTATTACCACACTCTGATGCCAGGAACGCGTTGAGTTCTGCCAGGCTGCGCAAAAGAGGCGACTGTTTGTGAGTTTCGGTTTGTCCTTTGGGCACCACAAGCAACTTATGTCGCCGACTACGCAAATAGTTGTTCGGTACACAAAGCTTACGTTATCTCCTCAATGTTCTGCCTTAACTTTTAAATGACTTGCATTGTTCGTTTGTTTGATAGGTTAGGTCAAATATTGCAAGAACCGAATGGAGTTTGAAATACGCGTTGGTTCAATTGCAATGACAATGCATTTTTGTGATAAGTACTGCCTAATAATGCCCTCAATACAACGGGGTTTTGAAATTATAATTTAGTTTATTAGAGAATACTTGCTATCTCAAAAGGATAATTATGTAATAGTGGTAATAGTGTCACGAGATGTGGATCCCGCTTTTGAATCATTCGTATGACTCAAGCACTCCACATTTAATTTTTTGAATAATCCTGCTTTTACTCATTTTTGAAGCGTAGAGAAGCGTAGAGCAAAGAGCTTATAACAAGCTGATCAACTTTAACATATTCGTCAAGTGTTAATTGAATGCGAGCAAACATTCAACCATTCAAAAAGCCTTTTAGCGGTTTTATAATAAGGCCATCAATTCACATAGGGATGTTTGATGATTCAGATACACGAAGACGGTCGAACGATTCAAAAATTGATTCCTTGTTCGTATTGAATAGACCAATTACCATAGCGTAACTAAACAGTACTCATTATGATGACTATCAAGATTTATTTAACCGTTATCTGTTCTTGAAGACCAACATGTACGTAAACATAATAAATTATTCGTGCAGTGTTTCCTTTTTGGGACACGCAATTAGTTTTAGAAAATGGCAGATAATAATTTTATTTTAATTTGAATATATTAATTCGTGTTTATTTATTACGTCAGTTGATTACTTTATCTATTTGCATACACATATGTATAGATTTAATATCCTTACTAATAATTTAATTGCGAAAGTGAGTTTGTTTGTTACGCTTTCACGCCAGAACTACTGAACTGATCATCATGAAATTTTGCATACAAGTACTCTGGAGTACGGAGAAGGACATAGGCTACATAGGCTATGGGAAAAAGTACTGTTCCCGAGGGATCGACATTGACGCGGGCGGAGCCGCGGGCGAAAGCTAGTACCTTATATTTAAGAAATCCTCACAAAGAACCCGCGAAGCCATTACAGGCTTTTTGCACAGATTACTAAAAAAATAAAATAAAATAAAAATCATTTATTTCAGTCTAAAGTCCATATTTGCACATTACACTAAAATTTTTCATTTATCATCATTGTCAGGGAAAGAATTGCGAGTCTCTGCTATTTTTTTCTTCAGTTCTTAGACCATCTTTATTTCTACTATCTTCTTCATACACTTAATCTACCTTTCTTTCTTTGACCTTTGGGCTGTTATATAGCCATCATCAGCTATTCTGTGAATGTTGGGGGTAAGTTATAATATTGGAAGGTGTCATCAAAATCCGTCCAGTAGTTTTTTTTTTAACGTGAAATTCACGACTTTCTCGTTTATAATATTACTAGCTTTCGCCCGCGGCTCCGCCCGCGTCAATGTCGATCCCTCGGGAACAGTACTTTTCCCGGGATAAAATGTACCCTATGTCCTTCTCCGTACCCCAGATAAGGTGTATGCAAAATTTCATGATGATCGGTTCAGTAGTTACAACGTGAAAGCGTAACAAACAAACAAACTCACTTTCGCATTTATAATATTAGTAAGGATAATGGATATTATGAATATAATATGATAATAGTAACACACCGCAAAAACACGTGGCCTATACAGTCATACATAAGTTTATAACATAACTCATTTTCTAAATGGATCCAATTCAACACACTTCATAAATCAAAAACTATTTCCTCTTCAGGTAGAAACAATTAACGTTAATCGTGGACCCCATTATACGATCATTAATTATATCGAATCTAAAGAACTGTACAAATAACGAGGGTAACAGAATGGTCACCGAAGTTTGACAGCGAAGAGCGCGATTGATGATTGAAGAATGTAGCACTATTGGCCGAGCGAGTATCTTAGCGTCTCTGTTTCAGGTTGGATAAAAATTCTTTCATCTGTCCCGTTGTATGGCTGTTCTCTCTCTCTCTACACATCGCAATTCTTAGCCGATTCTCTTGAAATTTCGTGGGCAGGTTTGATGACCATTTTGAAATAAATCCAAAAAACTGAATCCACAAAGAAATCTATGTACCTGTTTCTTTAAATCTATGTATATTGTTTTTAGATTTATAAAATGGTGGATTTGTTGTGATAACACTGGCGAGGTCTACAGTACACAGAGCCTTATAGATTTAAAATTTGGATGCAATTAATTTTTCCATGCACAGATAAATGTACAGATATTACCAATGGGTAGTCCGTCGGCAATATCTGTGCGTTTGATTCGTTGACTTCACTGAGCAGAAACCGACGGGTATCAATGCGAAACAAATTATAATTTTTGCAACAAATCAGAAATATATGTGCCCATCACTTATTTGACGTCATAGAGCACAATAACTGCAATTAAATGAGCCAGTTAAACATATTTTAAACCATACACACCGTACTTGCTCTTCTTTAGTTGGACTATACAATATCTAAAGTCGAGGAATTTAAAAATCATACCCGTCAGCCATATCCATAATTTTTACAGCTCTTTCGCTCGTCAACTCTATTACCTACCTCTAAGAGAGAGAATATCAATTTCTGACTCTTCAAATCTCGATGGTTGTTTGCTAGCATAAGATTGGATACATTGTGGATTGTCGCTTCTGTTAGTATCTTTATTTTTATACAGTGGTCGGTAATAGGCGCACTGCCATTTATTCCGCTAGTAGCCTTGATTTCTCACATTAGTACAGTGTCCTTCATTATGAATGTATTGCCCCTATTCTGGTCTATAAAATGTCTGTCATAAATGTGTTTCTATTTGTAAAGAAGTCACGTAGGCACTTATCGAATTATAGTAACAAATATTTGTATGTGTAATAATCGTAGTATCATTATGTTATTAAGAGCCCGCCATATGCCAGGCGGCGTGGCGGTACAAACGCGGATGGTCTAAACGCGTTGGCTACTTTGGATATTTTCGTTTTTTAGGAATATTCAAGGGTTATTCGAAAAAGAAAAACATATGATGGCTGCCTTATCTGTAATGCAATAATAATCAAAAGTTTCAAGGTTAATTTTAATGTATTTGGTGAATAATGCTATATACCGAGTAAATTAGACGTGATTTGGAGGCAACTTTGCAATTTTTTTCTATCGAGAAAATTTAACGCAATTGTGTTTTTGAGTCATATAGTTACCAGAGTTAGTCCTGAACTTTGCTGCATTTTTATTTCAACTTGAGTATTTAATTATTATTGATATAACAGTCAATCATGCAAAGCAGTGTAAGGTAGTACGGGCCCTTAATAACCTTTTATAACTAGATTTTGTTCGCGGGTTTTACTACGTACAGTCAGGGACAGAGATACCTGACCAAGCCCTCTATCTATATCTTAAAATTTCTCTTTAAGTGTAAATAATATTTACATGAAAATGTATATTGAGAAAGACTTCATTAAAATCTTTCTGTATATGCATTTTCATGTTATTGTTATTTATAGTTAGAGGTATCTCTGTCCCTGACTGTACATCCCTCAGGAACTATTTTAGGGATGACAAGTATTCTATGTCCAGGGTACAAGTACGTGTTGAATGTAAATGTTTTGAAATGAAACTCGTAAGTGGTTTTGCATAATGGAGTAATAAACATTCGAACGTTCGTATATAATATAATCAGAACAAAAAATTGAATAATTAGGTTTAAATTTTTCTCGTGCATCATTTTCATGAAAAGAAAAGGGATCGTTTTTGAACGAAACAAAAGTATGTAATACTAGCTGTCGCCCGCAGCTCCGTTCGCGTTAATGTCGATCCCGCGAAAACAGTACTTTTTTCAGGATGAAAGGTAGCCTATGTGTTAATCCAGGTAATAACCTATCTGTGTGCAAAATTTCGTCAAGATTCGTTCATAGCTCAATCTGTGTGATTTGTATATATTTATTTATTTATTACTTCTAGACCTAAGCGTGTGCTATTACATCCCTACCTGAGATTGCTCGGGACCCGGGTTCCGAATGCCGGGGGTCGGGCTAGGATAAACTGTGTGATAAAACCGAAACCAACGCGTACGAAGTATCGTGAAACCGCTAGTTAACCATATAATAATGTTTGTTCTTTCATTTCCTTCATTGTATGCAAATATTCCTGTATGATTCGTGCTCCTGTAGTGGAGACTTTAAAGACCTGATGATGATGATGATGATGATTCCTGTTTTATTGTAAACACATTAAATTGTTTTATTAACGTAGAATTAGCTAAGTGTTCATTAAATCCGGTAATCGGTCAATTATATTTGTCTGTCCTTCGCTTTTGGTGTCATCTACCATGGGAATATGCAACACAAAGCAATTTATTGTTAATAACGTTGTTACAAGCCTTTGAGTGATTGGAATGGATACCGAGTAGGTGACACGACCACGAATCGACCATGCTAACCCTGTCAGAGTTCTTCGGAACTGCCTCTTGTCCTCTGACGTGCTTCCTTTAACGACCCTGGTGGTCGTTAATGGCAGCCGGGCGGGACTAAGGACTTAACATGCCTTCCGAAGCACGGAGTCATCATTATTATCAGACAATCAGGTGAATCAAGCCTGCAATGTCCTAACCAAACTGGAAACAACTAAACAAAGTTTGCTTCCCGTAGGAATCGAACCCACCATCCCCCGGGTCTACAGGCAAACGCCTTAACCACTGGACCACGGAGGCAGTTGCTTTGCTATCATGGTGGTACACCTAGGCGGAGGGAGGGGATCTAATTAAATCTTACGTGATCTCACCATGGGGGTCTAATAAATGCCAAATTCACCCCACGTAATTAACGGACTCCCTTTTACGGCCGACCTAATGGCCGCGTTTAGCTGATGATGGGCGTAGGTATAGGTGGAAACGGAATCAAAATATTGATAAGTCGCTAGCGACATCTACTAATAATATGATTCCACAGATTTTAGAACACTTTCTCGACCGGCTTTTACAATCTGCGCGGTAAGAGAAGCTGCTAGTATTGTCTACGTTTTTAGTTTTCTCTCTCGCCTGCATAGAACATACATGAATACATAATTAATAGATTCAGGTGTTACTTTGCGGAAGTCAAAGCTACATTTTCTTTTAGACTTAGGGTGGGCGCTGGCCAGCAATAATTTGCGTGAACAAACTGGTGGCGGAAGCACGCAAAGTAAATACATTCATAATATCACGTCTTTTTCTCTTGCGGGGTAGACAGAGACCAGGTCGTTAAGACCTGAAAGCCACGTTTAGCATTTAACTGGGCGTGTAGGTGGTAAAAGATAAATAGTGATTGGTTGCTAATCCCATCGCCTACTAAACATGATTCCTGATTTTCGCCCATTCCCTCGATCGGCTTTAAGGATCACGACCTGCGCGGGAATTTTCTACGTTTTTAATTTTCTCCCTGGCCATATTAGTGTTAGCATAAACCTTATCATAATCATTAATGTTGTGTAATCTGTTATTGATTCTGTCATAAATGATCCCGAGATAACCTCTGCGTATTTCCTAGCGGCTTGTTTTGTCCTGCTTGAGGCAGTCTGCTAATTATCTAATCAGTGTCCATTCGAGATTGATTACTGAGTTTCTTTTTTAATTTAAGTAAGTAAGTTATCATCATGATGATGAGTTACTAAATTAAAAAAAAATATGGCAAGAGATAGAGCAAAGTGGAAAAATAAAGGGGAGGCTTTTGCCCATATAAAAATAGCATTATGAATGCAAAATATAAACACTTAAAAATACTAGACCACTACTTATAATCATCATCAGGTCCTTTTTAGTCTCCACTACAGGAGCACGACTCTCTCTGTACTACTAGGGCCATACTTGGCCAGAGCAGCCAGAGGACTTGGCCTACACACTCCACGCTGGCCAGACGGCAGGTCTCTTAGATGTTTATAAGCTTTGTTTAGCTTGTATTTCCTAAGTCGCCTTCTACGACATCCACGGAAAGACTTGGAGTGGTCCTATTCTACTCTGCCGGATACCACACGGCTAACTACTTATAATGATAAGATAAAATGCATTGCGCGGAGTTTTGATATTATTGTTGTAGAGATGTTCATATCCGTATTACAATGTATATTATAATCAGTACCCGTAATAATATTTCCCATGGGATTCATTGTTCGCAAATAAATTAGGTTTATTTATATGGCTTTAAGTAATTGGATATTTTCGAAGTTCCGTTTTGGATTCGCTGTACGACGTCATTGAGGGGTTTCCCTATCTATTGTTTTGTATTTATACGAAGATTTGTATAACTTTGTTCCATTGTTCGTTATATTTTGCGAGGTTAAGACATAATTTGCCCTGTTGAATTATTTAATTAATTTATACGGGCAATGTTTCCCATAACTCCACCTACAATATTGGCTGTAAGATCTATATTATTTTACTTGAAGATAAATAAGATACTTTTTGTTCTCCATGGGCATTACGAAGTGACGGCGAGTGATATCATGCTACTTGTGTTACGAACATCCCCTTCAGTCTTATAAAACGAGGACTCCGACCAAAAAAAAGTGGGTAAGGCGTTTGCCTGTAGACCCGGGGGTTGTGGGTTCGATTCCCAAGGGAAGTCCAGTTTGGTTGGGACATTGCAGGCTTGAATCGCCTGATTTTCTGATAATTAAGATGATTCCAGGCTTGGGAAGGCACGTTAAGCCGTTGGTCCCGGCTGCCATCTGGTAGTCGTTAAAGGAACCGCGTCAGAGACCGAGGTGCGGTCCCGAAGAACGCTGACACCAGGGTGTGCATGGTCGATTGACCGTGACACCTACTGGAAATGATGATGATGAGGGTTTTAAGCTTTTAGAATGTTATTCTGACACACAGTTATTAAATTAAGAAATAATATAAGTAACTATGGTAAAAATAACAGACTTGCGTGGAAGTTTTCTTTTTGAATAGTTACTATTTTTACAACGGACATTTATTAATTATATTTCCTTCTTTGCAGATGGGCGGCGGCACCGGCCCCGGCGGTCGTCGCGCCCTCGAACTGATCCTGAGCGGAGGCCTAAAGTCACTGGCCAGGCCCGCGAAGCCGGTCCGCAGGGCTGCGTCTCGGGATTCCGTACTGGCGCAACCGCAGCCGTTACTAGAGGGTATGTCTAGATGTTTATAATTTAAAAAGTAGGAACGACGACCGTACTGTGGAATGAACTTAATGCTGCGGTATTCCAGAATCGATACGACATGGAACATACAAAAAACGAGTCTGTGTTTTCTTAAAAGGCCGGCAACGCTCTTGTCAGTCCCCGGGTTTGCAGTTGTCCATGGGCAGCGGTGATCACTTACCATCAGGTGACCCGCTTGCTCGTTTGCCGTCCTATATCATAAAAAATTAAACGTCGTCTGAACGCAAACTTTTATTAACAACTAGCTGTCGCCCGCGACTTCGTCCGCGGCAATTTCTGTTATTATGATTAATTAGAATAGATGAATAATATTTTCCCCGTTTTCAAAACATTTTTTATTGATTCTTCGCTCCTATTGGTCGTAGCGTGATGTTTTATAGCCTAAAGCCTTCCTCAATAAATGGACTAACCAACACAAAAAGAATTTTCCAATTTGAACCAGTAGTTTCTGAGATTAGCGCGTGCAAACAAACAAACAAACTCTTCAGCTTTATAATATTAGTATAGATCAGATGCAAACCGGTAGTATTGTTTTCAGAAGGTTGATTTTTTATAGTGATACTAGCTTTCGCCTGCAGCTTCGCTCGCGTCAACGTCGTTCCCTCGGGAACTGTACCTTTTCCGAGATAAAAGGTAGCCTATGTCCTTCTCCGTACTCCAGAGAAAATGCATGCAAAATTTCATGATGTTCGGTTCACTAGTTACGGCGTGAAAGCGTGACAAACAAAACAAACAAACACCGATCAATATTACTGGTTACATCGAAATAGGAATGTGTACTGGTTTTAATAAAAGTATCTACCAAGTCTTTACGGAAGCCATGCCATTTCATAAAAACCCGGGAGTGCTATGAGATTTTTTAAGTAAACATTTAGAGATAGGTGAAGACACGTATATGTCTATCCTATACAGGGTTTAACGGAACGGGTGTAATTTAATTTGATCAAGTATATATAGATACTTGATCTGCGGATCAGACCGGTATAATAAATAATAAATAAATAAATAAATATATACGGACAAATCACACAGATTGAGCTAGCCCCAAGTACTTATATCAATTCTGTGCTATCATCATCAAGGTAAGTTCGAGACTTGTGTTATGGGATACTAACTCAACGATACTATATTTTATTATATTTTATAACAAATACATATATAGATAAACATCCAAGACCCAGGCCAATCTGAAAAAGATCATTTTCTATCTTGACCTGGCCGGGGATCGAACCCGGGCACTCCGTGTCGCAGGCTGGCGTGTTAACTACTGCGCCACGGAGCTGTCAAAACTGAATACAATTTAATAGTGGATCCGAAAAAAATTAATAAATAATAATAACTGACAGTGGATTCGTTTGGTAGATCAGACCGGAATAACTCAGCTTATGATGATACCTACATTTTACATGTAAATAAAAAAATAATACTTCCCATAGAAACCAGATCAGCTGTTCGCTCATCTTGTATGGGAGGTCGAAAATGTTTTTTGTATTTCGATGTTTGTCTACTGGGAAAGTTGTTCAATATTGGGCTGATCATGCCCCTTAAGTATTGATACCCCTTTTCGTTTGACCTATGTACCTCTATAGACCTGACCAGAGACACACGTCTGTAAATTATCATGTATATGTATAATGTATAATATACAGTAAGAACATGGTAGATTAAATTTATTAACAATGCCATCAATGTACATTTTTGAAATGTGTTCTTTTGTGAAAGAGCATCCTGAGCTATTTAATAAAAATTGCGAATTAATAAATAAATATAGGGGCAGATTTCCGAATAAGCTAATATTGCCGAAAAGAGATACTACTCTTTACGATCAAAACTGCTATGTAATGGCTGTTCGTTTTTTTAATAAACTGCCGAGCGATATACAGGAGCTTCCTATTAAGTTGTTCAAGAAAAGACTGAGAAAATTATTAATTGAAAAATGCTATTACTCTGTAAGAGAATATTTGACGGGTACAATTTAATGACTTTTACTGTAACTATTATTGATATTTTAATTTTGATATTATATTTTAATTGAATGGAATGCAATTTATTATGAATGTAAGTACTATTAAAAGAATGAAATGTATTAATTATATATTGCTGTAGAACACTTTAACTTAATAGTATAAAAATAATTATATTAATATTTGCATGCCTTGTTAGGTTAATAGTGAGATGCTTATTATAAAAAACAAACATGTGATCAAATTGTAACCACTTTTACTGCAAATAAATAATTTGAATTTGAATTTAGAGTCGATACTCATAAATACAATTTTCCAGCATCATCCGCCATGGCAATACGACGTGCACAACACAAACAATGAATTACATAATCACCGTATCAACTTGAATGACGATCGGTTATCTATAATTTACATACAATGATCGCATCTTATCTAGTGTTGTGACTTGCTTGTTGAAATCTCGAGTCGGCTAACTCGATTCATTTCGCGGGATTCGTTTAACCAAAAGACTTATGAGTTTTCCAGCCAAGTACGAATTGTGTGAGCATAGAGAAAAAAATTGGTTATCTGTAAAGTGGGTTTAAGGACGGTAATTTTAAGTGATAACGGTGGAAGAGAGATAGATGCGACACAAGCCGAACGCTAAGGCCGATCGTGCTCTATCGCTTGTTCTGCGCTCGCACACGGAACTTGACACTTTTTATGCGTGCACCCGTCAAAGAACAAGTACAAACTTATTCTTCTAAATCATCCACTGCTGGATCTCTAACTAACGTATGCTATTAGCGTTGTTATTGTGCTTTTCTTAATTTTCGTTTCTTTTCATAATGGCGACCTGCTTTGACGATGTGAACTCTCCATCGTGACATTGGATATCTGTTTATAGTTACTCCCACATAATACAGTTATTTCCTAACTAATATTATAAATGCGAAAGTGAGTTTGTTTGTTTCTTTATTTGTTTGTTTGTTTGTTACGCTTTCACGCCGTATCTACTGAACCGATCAGCATGAAAATTTGCATACAAGTTCTTTGGAGTACGGAGAAGGACATAGGCTACCTTTTATCCCGGGAAAAATTACTATTCCCGAGGGATCGACATTGACGCGGGCGGAGCCGCGCGCGAAAGCTAGTCATAGTTATAAATTTGAATTACAGCCCCCGTAGCATGGCACGCGCGACAACGTTTATCGACTATCGCCATCTTGTTTTCCGTAATATCAAAGAGCGAGATGTGGATAGTTTATCGCGCGATATAAACGGCGTCGCGGGCGCCATGCTACGGGTGCAGGAATCAATTGATTTCTCTGACTGGTCACAATAGCTGACTCAGAGTTTACATAGTATATTGTACTAATGTCCCTATGTTCTGAGTCGAGTGTTGTGTTAAAGCTGAGTTAAATGTTAAAGCTCGGACTCGAGGCTTTTACAACACTAATCTTATATAACAAAATTATAGTAAAGTGAATTGTATGTTCACGTTCGTAATATCCGCTTAGTTATCTATCATCTTTAGTATCTACACGCAAATCAGAGTCTATCACATAACAGATTTAATGTTTTCTTAGCGTTCCGTACACAAGGGTTAAAACGGGACTTTGTTCATATGGCTGTGCTGTCCGTCTGTCTGTCACCATACTGTATCTCATGAACCGTGATAATTAGACAATGATGTATTTCTATTGCCGCTATAACAACAAATACTAAAGAAAGACAGAATAAAACAAATATCCCATACAACAAACTTTGATTTTTTTGCTCGATATTGATAACGGCAACAGGTAGACGCTTGAAATATTCACAAAATATTTAGTTTATTATATTCACTTTAAAAATAAATAATTAAATTAAAATAAAACAAATATGTATGTTCTATACGGCAGACATGAGTTTTTGCCGTTTTTATAGATAACTAACTAGCTTTCGCCCGCGGCTCCGCCCGCGTCAATGTCGATCCCTACTTTTCCCGCGATAAAATGTACCCTATGTCCTTCTCCGTACCCCAGATAACGTGTATGCAACATTTCATGATGATCGGTTCAGTAATTACAACGTGAAAGCGTAACAAACAAACAAACTCACTTCCGCATTTTTAATATTAGTTAGGATAGTACGGAACCCTGCGTGCGCAAGTGCGACTCGCACTTGGCCGGTTTTTATCCTTTGTTTACAATGAGAGTGAGAATGTTGTTCCAACTTCACTGTTCACCCAACACATATACTATGTTTGTTGATTATTTCGTGTCGTCTTTCGTGTGAGTAAGTGGCCAACACTGGGTGTCAGATATGTTTTCATAATTCAACAAGATGAACCTAGTCTATCGGAAACCAGAAATCTCACATCTACAATTCTAATGATTGTAGATGTGAGATTTCTGGTTTCCGATCCTTCCATGCAGGTCTGAGAGGAAAGAAAAACATAGAATGTGCCAGCTGCTAGCTTTTAGCTGCTAGCGATCAGCTTTTACGATCTGTGCGGGAAAAGAATTCCCGCACAGATCGTAAAAGCTGATCGAGGGAATAGGCGAAAATGTGAGGAATCATGCCAAAAGGCGATGCGGATAGCAACCCATCACAATTTTTATTCCATTTTCCACCTACACGCCCTTCCAACATGATAAATGTGGCCATAAAGTCTTATAAACCTGGGCTCTGTTTACCCCGCAAGGTAAAATGACGTAATACTATGTATGTGATACTATGTATCTCACAAAACAAGAATAAAATTGAAAACTAGGACAAAATCTGACACAAAAAAAATGAAAGTAAAAAATAATCTTTTTTCATGTATTTAGGTGTATTTGAAAACATTCGATTGTTCACCAACAAAACTTGTAAACTCCATAGAAACGTCAGCGGAAATATACATAAAAGGTCCGTGCTAAGTCCCGGTAAAATTAATAATTAACACAGATAAAAGAAAACTTGCGAAAGGCATACATTTTTAATGACATCATATAATAAAAATAAAGAAACTATGGTTGTCTATCCGCTGATATAAAATTATAAGAATAACTTTAAAAAAAAAATTACAGACTTCAAAACTCTTATCTCAAAAACTACTTAACCCTTTGACCGCGAACGTCAGATGAATCCGACTAACATTTTCATAGAAAATGTATGTGTATGTTATTTTATATGAGAATGTTTGTCGGATTCATCCGACGTCCGCGGTCAAAGGGTTAAATAAATAATTAAATATATTTTGTTGAAACTGCACAATTCTCTAAATTAGACTATACCTTTTTTTTTTTTTTTAACGTGTTGTAAGACTCATATCTCGTCTATCCGGCCACGGGAAGCCGGACAGGTATGTGGGACTCGAACCCACTAAAACCACACGGTGTCATTACCCAATCCGCATAATGCCGAGGCCGTGTGCTTCCTAATGCTCCACAGCCCCAGCGCGGCGGCCGCTAATTCGCAGCCCCATCCAGCTCCGGTACCCTCTCCAATGAGAGGGATAGGAACGGCCCTCAGCCAGCCAATCTAGCCCTAAAGGGTAGACGTCCTGACACCAGCGACGTCTCAATTCGGAGGGCTGTCTGTCGAGCGAGACGGAATCCCGTTTCCGCCGCTCAACCAGCCCTCAGTTTGGCCTCTGTTAGGAGAGCGGCGCACCTTATCACTGACACTCCTGTTCCCCTGCGGCCCCACCGATGCCATGTCAAGCGCCACAGCCGCGCTTGGTCGCGAAGGACAGGGAGAACGGCGCACCTATTCACCGACACTCCTCTTCCCCCGCGACCCCTACCACGACTGTGAGTGCGGGGAGATTCCACCCCCCTCACCCACAGCCAGGCCTCATCCTAGTTTGTTTTTTAACGAGGTCATCTCCTCGGGGCCCTATCCAATGTTTTTTAACGAGGTTTTCCTCCTCGACGCCGTTTTTTTACCGAGCCTTTCCTCCTAGAGGCCCACTCTACTGATTTTTTAACGAGGTTGTTCTCCTCTCTGTAAGGCAACTCCGAGGTGGGTGCCCTGGAAAACCCACCTGGAGCGCCTTCCGCCCGGTTCCTCTTGGCTTCACCGCGGGTGGCAAATCCGCGGCTACTGAGCCCCCCAATCGCGACAAGATAGGAACCAATCGGGGGGGAGACAATACCTAGCCCAACAAAAAAAAAAGAATTGTCGCAACACTCGCAACCTGACTTGGAGTTTTTGAGTTATGCGCGCACAAACATTCACCCACGGAATTTAGCACGCATGTTTAGATGCTGGTATAGTAACATATAACAAAAAAGCTGTGCACTTCTGATAATAATTCCGGGTCAAATTGATAACTTAGTTTTTTTTACAATAAATAAATAAATATGGACAAATCACACAGATTGAGTTAGCTCCAAAGTAAGTTCGAGAGTTGTGTTATGGGATACTAACTCAAGGATACTGTATTTTATAACAAATACATATATAGATAAAGATCCAAGACCCAGGCCAATCTGAAAAAGATAATTCTTCACTTCTCTTATTTTTCCTGTTGATAGGACAACAGACAATTTTGACGAGGTCAATAGTACATTAGCTCAAGTGTTAGAGTGGGTTACAACAAACAATTTGCTGTTGAACGCTAAAAAGACGAAATGTATTAAATTTTGTTTACCGAATGTTACAAAAGTACCAACACGCATAGTGGTCGAAAACGAAACGATAGATTTGGTAGATAAAACAGTATTTCTTGGGATGACAGTTGACTCGGGACTTCAATGGGGTGCCCATATCACATCCTTAGCGGGTAAACTTAGTTCTGCTGCTTACGCTGTTAAAAGAATAAGACAGTTGACTGACGTTGATACTGCGCGTTTGGTATACTTCAGCTACTTTCATAGTGTCATGTCGTATGGGTTAACGCAGCAGAAGTTAATACCATATTCGTCCTTCAAAAACGCGCTATCAGATCTATATATAAACTAGGTGCTAGAGAATCTCTTAGAGAATAGTTTCAAAATATAAATATTTTGACATTCCCCGCGCAATACATATTTGCAAATATTTTGTTGGTTCGTAATAATCTTCATCTTTACACGAAAAATAGTGATATCCACAACAGGAATACGAGAAATAAAAATAAATTAGCGACACTAACTTTGCGATTACAGAAAACAATTAATTCATTTTTGGGACTTAGTATACGCTTCTATAATAGAATTCCTGCAGAAATATTGGCTCTGTCATTAGGTAAGTTTAAGACTGCTGTTAAAAATCATTTACCTAAAAATGCCTAATATTGTATTAATGACTATCTAACAGATAAAATTCCATGGAAGTACTACATTCAATAAATTTTTAATTAATATACATCAGGAATTACTTAATGTAAAATAATTTAATTTGTTATAAATGTGAAAGCGTAGCCCTTCAGGCACGTAGGGACCAATACTGGACTAAGTAAGACAGTGGTCGTTTCGAAACGTTAGTAGCTTATCGATTTTGCAAATATTAAAAATAATAATATGACGTTCAGAAAGAGATACATGATATCCAAATTTGAATAAAATTCTATTTCATTTCATTTCATTTTCAATCTTGACCTGACCGGGGCTCGAACCCGGGACTTCCGGAGTGACACCCTGGCATGATGACTACTAAGCCACAGAGCACCTCACGTATAATAATACGCTCCCTATTGACGCTTTGGCTACTGATCCGTGTTATTAAGAAACCCCCTTTGGAAAGGAGAAAGACAAATACAATATAAAACATTTATTTCAGACTACCTTTTGCCCGCGACACGATACCTCGGGAACAGTAGAATTTCACGGAATTAAAGGTACCTATATCCTTCCTTTGGCCTCAAACTACCTCCATACCAACTTTCATCGAAATTGGTTCAATGGTGAAAAGAAGACAGACAGAGTTACTTTCGCATTTATAATATTAGTATGGAAATATGGATGATTACATCAATATGTCATTTTTAAAGTCGGTAAAAAATAATCGCCACGAACGGAACGAAACCGGAAACGCATCAGTATGGTATTGGTTCGGTGCATGCAATACTTTCTCCGGAGAGCAGTGAAAGGGACTTTCGGTTACGTATGTTACGACCGCCGTCACACGTTATCGATTGATCACGCAATGGAAAACTCGCTGTGCCAGTGTGTACCGACCTTTTCTCCAACTAACAAGTAAGCCACCAACAATAGGACGGCTACTAACCAACTCATTGTTCCTTTAAGCATTTTTTTTAACTCTCTTTTATTTACAACTCTATTTTGTTTCTTCCCGACCAAGTCTCAATTATATCTTCTACTAGCTGTTGCCCGCGACTTCGTCCGCGGAAATTTCTGTTATTATGATTAATTACTTTTTTAATAGTATAGATGAATAATTATCCCCCGTTTTCAAAACATTTTTTAATGATGCTTCGCTCCTATCGGTCGCAGCGTGATGTTTTATAGCCTAAAGCCTATCTCAGTAAATGGACTATCCAACGCAAAAATATTTTTTCAAGTTGAACCAGTAGTTCCTGAGATTAGCGCGTTCAAACAAACAAACAAACTCTTCAGCTTTATAATATTAAGTATAAGTATAGATTAGTATAGATATGTGAAAACTTGTAAATGGCTCATAGATATTTACAAAAAATACATAGCTGTAAGTTTGCCGAAGAAAAAAAAAATAAAACTAAATCCCTCCTTGCGACGACCCGACTGTTTCAGCTGGAGTTATTATAAACTGCAAGCTAGCAGCAAGATACCCAGGGTAGGGGGGCCCTGCTCCGAAGTACCACAATTGTAGGTCCAAACATGTCCAACCAGGAACCAGGTCTTATGAGGGAAGGGATCAGTGTCCATATAAACATATTCCATGTACCTGTGTTGTTACCTATTAACTGTATTGTTTTGTGTTTTAAAATAAAGTCACACAATAATAAACGTTAAAAATCGGGTGAGGCTGTGTCGGTTCACACGGCCGTTGGTTTTAATATGAAACGTCTAGATCAGCGATTCGTTTAAGTGTTAAAGTTTGATAGAAGACTAGATGCCGCAATGCAAACTCAAGGTCTTACCAGCGAGCTGACTATATACGCTAAATAATGTCACTTATTTCATATTTCTACGATGAATAAATAGTTTTGTGGTTATTAATGTCAGTCACAATTCGTTACGGTCCGGGTTTTTTGACATGGCACCCCGTGTTTAATACCGATTTTAACGACGTTTCACGTCAAAACGATATAATAATTATATAAATCGAAATGAAACAAGTCTGAAATAAAATAGTTGCTTTTCACGGTATTCGGACACCCGGTAGGTGAAACAATTTTGACGTGATGGCGTCACGATCACGACGCCATGACGTGATAGTGCCGTGATGACGTGATAATAATGGCATGCCATTATTATCACGTCACCACGGCACCCCAGTTGACTGCAAAAACTTGCTAATACGGATTTCAAAAAACAACCCAACCATTTTTTATGGCACGAAATAATTAGGTATTCA
This sequence comes from Elegia similella, assembly GCA_947532085.1. NCBI lineage: Eukaryota > Metazoa > Arthropoda > Insecta > Lepidoptera > Pyralidae > Elegia > Elegia similella. The sequence goes on from OX383939.1 coordinate 5,669,231, forward strand.
TGGAATTTCCAAAGTCAACACCTCAGAGGACCATGTAATGAAAATATACTGCTATGACTAAACGTCGAACTGGAAAGGGTTCCGTACTATAATAATAATAATAATAATAATATATTTATTTGCTTAAAATATGGTACATTAAGATTTTTCATATACATAAAATAGATCCACATATTTTACCATAATTGGCATGTAACTTATATGTATGTATATATGTAACTTTCTGATTTAGACCCGTATTGTACCTCACATAGTTAAACCATACATTTCATATAGGTTTTCCTGTATCTATAAGGAGAAGCCTATAAGTATATTTTTATCATAATGTTAGGATTGGTGGTTTTGAAGGTGTTGGTCATTTTCGTTTTTATTTTGAACTAGCTGTTGCCCGCGGCTCCGCCCGCGTTAATGTCGTTCCCTTGGAAACAGTAGAAATGATAAAAATTCCATACAAACCCCTCCCCCTCTGCTTTTTCCCCTTAAGGGAGAATTTAATACATTTCACCTGCATAGATCTTTAGCCCTTAAGGAGAGGATTTTGCCCATTTCACCTACACATATATTTTTTTATTGTAATGGAGAACTTCTTATTGTCATATTTCTAAGTGAATAAAACCACACAAACTTTACCCCACCTATTTTACCCCTTCAAGGGGAAATTTCGTCCATTTTAACTACACAGATCTTTTCAATTGTAATGTAAACATATATACTTATTTTTATACTTCTATGTCCAGAAATGAGAAAAAATCCATACAACCACCCCCTCCCCCCCCTTCATCCATTAAGGGGGGAATTTATCTTTTTTAATTGTAATCTAAAACGTATATACTTATTTTCATACTTCTAAGTCTAGAAATGAAAAAAAAACCATACTATTTATTTTATCCCTTCAGGCGAAAATTTCGTTGGTTTTACCTACATACATCTTTTTAATTGTAATCCAGAACGTCCAGAAATGAGTAAATTCCATACAACCGCCCCCTTTATCCCTTAAGGGGGGATTTTATACATTTTACCTACACAGATCTTTTTAATTGTAATCGAGAACTTACATCCCTATTTTTATATTCTAAGTCTAGAATTGGAAAAATTCCATACAAACTTTACCCCCTATTTACCCCTTCAAGGGAAAATGTTGTCTGGTTCACCTAAACAGATATTTTTTATTTTAGTTGAGAACTTGTGTTCCTACTTTCAAACTTTTAAGTCCAAAAATGATAAAAATCCATAAAACTTAATCCCCTTTGATTTTCTAAAAATCCTTTCTTAGTGCTCATTTACATCATAAAAAGAATCCCTGTGCTAAATTTCAAGTTTCTGGACACAGTAGTTTCGGCTGTGCGTTGATATATGTCAGGTTTGCTTTTGACCCGCGGCTCCGCTCGCGTAAGTGTCGATTTCTCAGGAACAGTAGAATTACCCGGAATACATTAGTTCATGACTTTTAATGAAACACCTTAATATTGAATTTCAATTGAATAACTTCAAAAACTGAAAGTTTCATACTAACTTTTCATTCCCGTTATAACCCTTAAAGGATGATTTTTGAGAAAAATATATTACTCGTGTTTCATGCCTTTCAGTAAAGAACCTTCATGCTGAATTTCATTCGACTAACTTCCAAAATCGCAAAGTTTCATGCTAACTTTGCACCCCTATTTTACCCCCTTAAGAGTTGATTTTTGAGTAAAATATTTTACTCGTGTTTCATACCTTTCAGTAAAGAACCTTCATGCTAAATTTCATTCGAATTACTTCAAAAACGGCAAAGTATCATACTAACTTTGCAACCCGTTTTACCCCCTTAGGAGATGAATTTCCTAACATCCTTTCTTAGTGCTCCCCTACTTTATAAAAGGAACCCCTGTGCAAAATTTCAAGTTCCTAACCCTTATAGCTTAGGCCCTGCGTTGATATGTCAATCAGTCAGTCAGGTTCTCCTTTTTTGGTATGGATTACTATAGATAGTATGGATAGGTATAATGCTGTCGTATAATGACGATGAATTGACTTTGGATTTTATTTTTCTTATGTCACTTATTATTTAATTTTATTTTTGCTATATGTTTGCAGGCAAACTCATGCCTTGAGTTCATTCAAATGACGATAACTTTTTTTTTAATGAACCGGTTTTGATGAAACAAACTTTAAATGTTTTGCTGAGTTAAAACAAAGCATTGGTGAAAGTTTGAAGTAAATCGGTTCAGTATTTTTGGAGATAATCGTGGTCATACATACAGACAGACAGACAGACAAGAAATTCCAAAAAAAATTTTTTGCCTTCTATTATTCGTTTTAAGTGTCCCTCTATCCATTTCAGTCAAAAAATCTAAATGTACAGACAAAATATTTTTACTGTTTTATTATATGTATAGATAACTTTAAAATAGTAATATATTCTAAAATTGACAATAATATAGCGATCCTCACAGTAAGCCCATTTGATGTATCACAAGGTACAGTCAGCAAAACATATTTGACATGAAACGACTTTAAAATTAGTACTATAAACGGGGTACCATGTCAGAAAAGCGGATCGTACGTAACGAATTGGTCTATATCGTCTGACATTAATAACTACAAAACTATTCGTCGTAGAAACATGAATTTAGTGTCATTATTTAGCGTATATACTCATCTCGCTGGTAAGACCTTGAGTTTTCATCGCGGCATCTGGTTTTCTTCAATCTTTAACACTAAAAGCGACTCGCGGATATAGACCTTTCATGTTAAAAACAACTGCCGTGTGAACCGACACAGCCTCACCCGATGTTTGCTATCAAAATCGCACATGTTGTTAAATTCACACAAATTATAATTTACCGGAAGAGAGAGAGGCGTTAGTAATCGAATTATAAGAAGGTCCCGTTACTTACATATACATTATATTAAATACAAGTTGTAGTTTCAACCAGCCGATAACGTCAGAACTTTACTCATTAGAGTTTGCTTTCCCAACCCGTGTTACGTGTTATGGTAGTCGTATTATCTGTGGTCGTGTGGACGGAACCACGAAGTTCCAACTCCTATTGTGTACTATTTGTTTCACACTGCTCACATAGATGGCGCCATAGGTTTATTCACAACTATGTTTCCACCATATTACGAAAATAAAATCAGTACAGTCATCTTGGGTAACTTTGAATTTCATTGTTACGAGTACTTTGCATCGGATCTAAAAAGTATGTACATGTATTTTTTTAATACGATAAAAAATTCTATATACTTACACATAGACATGAAATTTATTTTTATCGTATGTAAAAAATAGTATACAATATACATATTATATTTTGGATGCTATTCAAAGTTAGAATTAAATTCAAAGTTACCCAATCACGAAAAATATCTTATTTTATTAATTCCCATATCGTCCTTCACACACTCCATCCATCTTTTCTTTGGCCTGCCTCTCCTTTGCTTGCCAGTTACTTTCATATTCAACACCTTCCTAGTGAAATCCACCATCGTGAAATCAAATTTCATGCATGCAACCTTCGGGCTGTGGTCGGAATGATTCCCAAAATATATTTTTTGTTTCCTTGTCGCCAGGTCTAAGAAAGTGCTCTACGGTCCTCGCGCTGACGGACCGCGAGAAAGCGCCTGAACCCATCAGAGCTCACAATCGGCTGCGGGCACCATCAGTCTGCTCAAGATGCTCCTCGCTCCTCTCACTTGCCGGCGCTGGAGGATCCAGGTCAGTGCGGCAGCTATGATTAACCTATCATTGTTAGAAGCGTAGCCATCTCTAAAAATCAAATATCCGGAATTACCCGTCAAAAAAAAATTAAGGGTCTTTTAAGCCGGACCTAAGGAGCCCAAAGCCAAAATTTACATTAAGAAAAATTACATATTTAAAAGACTTCTTATGACTTGATGAACGTGATTTTAAAGATAGTATAAAAAGCTTAACAAAACATAGATAAGAGATCCAAATTACAACTTTAAAGAATCCAGTTGATTTGGGACAAATCTGCTGTAAAAGATAGGCAGACAGACAAGTGATGCTTCAAGGGTTCAGTCTTGTCACTCTGTCGTGTGGAACCCTAAAAAGCATCATCATCAGGTCTTTTTAGTCTCCACTGCAGGAGCATGATTCTCTCTGTACTACCCGAGCCATACTTGGCCAGCTAAAAAAAACATACATTTAGTACCATACCTCTATACATACATCTAAACCCTATCTACTACATTTATTAAATATAAAGATAGTATAAAAAGCCTAACAAAAGCCGGACGGACTGGACCCAATTTTAGCCGGACAAGAGGTCAAAGAGCCTAACACTGTCCGGCTTTATGAGATCGAATGGTAACGGTATTTGTAAGAATCCCTCTTTTAAGCTCTACAACTGTATGACGATACGCCGAAGGATTTCACCTCAATGACACTTCAACTCCTTTATGCCTTAGCGGAAGTATTCTATTACAGTACACACCACATACACACTGATAATATATTTTTGTGTATGATACAAAACTGCAGGGCAGCGCAGGGGTGTCAGCTTCTGAACTGATTGTCTGCTGGTTGCAGGTATGGTATACTTGCTTTTTCCCCATTCATCCGAGCGATGCTACTCGCTCGGATCCTTCTAATACCTTCATTGGTTAGGACATTGCAGGCTTGAATCACCTGATTGTCTGATAATAAAGATGATTCCGTGCTTCGGAAGGCACATTAAGCCGGTGGTCCCGGCTGCCATCTGGTAGTCGTTAAAGGAACCACGTCAGAGGCCGAGAGGTTGTACCGAAGAACTCTGACACCAGGGTGTGCATGGTCGATTGACCGTGACACCTACTCGAAATGATGATGATGAATACCTTCATTCCCTTTCCAAATCCAACAAATTCCTATCCTTCTCCAGCTAAAAAGTATTTTTTTATAATTTTTGGCCAGTTCATCCAGAAACAAAAAGGAAGAGTACATTATTAATCTTCGTTATCTCTTATATATGACGCATACATAACAACTTCGAATGAACTCATAAGTTATTTATAAAAAGTTCCGAAATTACGGCTTCATGCCAAAAGAAACATCAATGGCCAACTTTCTTCCTCATTTTGTTGTTTCCGCCGTTTCGTCTTCCGCTTTCGGTCACGTTATGACAACTTATCATACTATGTTATGAGTTGCGTGTCTCCCGGCATCAAAAATTGAGTTGGCGATGTCACGCCACGTGTTATGAGATAAGGGACATCGCTATCTGACCCGTCATCCGGCTGTTAAGTGGATTAATCTGGATTTTATGCTTTACACTAGGATCCGGTTTACGAGGACTTCGGGACCTACATTTCAGTTTGACATTTCTAGAGACCCAAACTCCTTTGATCTCAATCAATAATTTATTTGTCAAACATAGGTAAAATGATACAGATGTTACAATATAATAGTTCGCTATGTCTTGCTAGCAAGACCTGCACCTAATTTAAGTATTTGTATGCTATATATGTGCATGCATGTGGCTTATAAAGTTATTTCTAATTCATTATGGAACTACAATACATTATGTCTAAAGTTAAATGATATAAGTCATCAACAAAATTAAATAAGAATAAAAATAAAAAGTGCTTCTCCTACATGTCAAAAAAATTTGTATGAAAATTAGTATATGTCAAAAAAAACTAGTTAGATAATGTAAGATTAAAAGAATATATGGGTAAAAACAAAATGTCTGATTTTAATAAATAATGTATAATAATGAAAAAACTAATAATAATCAAATAATCAAACTGCATATCAATTGGAATTGTGTTATATCAATTTAGAATTGATATTGATCATAGCTTGGATGTTTATCTATACCGCGTGCTTTCCTGGAAATATAGTATCGTTGGCTTAATATCCCACGACACAAGTTCGCAACTTGCTGTGGGTCTAGCTCAAGGAGGTACTCTCGTGGTATTTTGCCGAGGGCCTTCGCTAAATACGCAGTAACTAAAATATTTAAAAGCCAACGACCCTAACAGCTCATCGATTAAAATTTGTCTAATAAGTCCTACGTAAGCAAGCCGCAATATTTACATAATTATGTAAATATATTGCGGCAGCACAAACCGGGAATGTTTTGTGTTAGCTAGCTTCTTATTATATAAAACCGCAAATCATATATTTCAAACTGCCTGTCTGTAGGAGCCGTAACTATAGGGAGGATGGCATGATGGATGGCTGACAAAATGCAACGAGCCCCCGGTCTTAGGGGGGGGGGGGGGGGGGGACACCGAGGTACTCACGTGGTAATTTGCGCCTGGAGTCTAAGAGTGGGGAGGCGGATAAGAAAGAAAGTTAGAATTTGCAATACAAGTATGGAAGCAAGGATTTCTCATCAATCCTGGTCTGGAAGAAACAAAAAATAGGATGTACCATATGCTTATTTATTCCCGCGCAGACCGTAGAATAGCCGATACGGATAGCAACCCATCACTTTTTAGTATTACATACATATTTACGAAGTGTCCCCCTTCCCTTCTCAGCAGTGGTCATTCCGAAACGCTAGTAGTTTTTCGATTTTACAAACATAAAAGAAAGAAAAATAAACAACAGAAACATATGACGTTCAAAAAGCGATACATGTATCCTACTTTGAATAAAAATTATTCATTTTTATTTTCATTTTCCCCACAGGTACTCCCTGGACGGTGCCGGCGGCGGTTTCGTCCCGGCTGCACCCATCAACTGCAAGCTGTGTTTAGAAGACGCGACTGCTGATAAGGTGACGATGATCTCGGGCTGCGGCTGCCAGTTCTGCACCAAGGTTAGTTTGACAGGTCATGTCTCGGAAACATCCACCGTTGGACTGGCATTGAAATAGTAGTAAATTGTTCAGATATACAATGTACAGTGCAAGATAAGAGGAGCACGATGGGCTAGTGGTCGTGAGCATTATTAACAACTGGCTGATGCCCGCGACTTCGTCCGCGGCAATTTCTGTTATTATGTTTAATTAGTATAGATGAATAATTTTTCCCCGTTTTTTAAACATTTTTTGTTAATGCTTCGCTCCTATTGGTCCTAGCGTGATGTTTTATAGCCTAAAGCCTTCCTCAATAAATGGACTATCCAACACAAAATTTCCAATTTGAGCCAGTAGTTCATGAGATTAGCGCGTTCAAACAAACAAACAAACTCTTCAGCTTTATAATAGTAGTATAGATTACGACGCATGTTTAGCAACCTTAGGCACAGTCACCACTGGGATGGGTGACTGCAAGTGGCATATATATCTCGAAGTCTATTTAGTTTGAGTCCTGTCATGAAGTGATAAACATTTCAGAAAACGTTTACCCTATCGCATCGGGTTATAACGAGTATTCTGTTACTTACGTTTATGTGGTTCACTTAGAAGCAAACAATATCTATCTATAAATATGAAAACTGTACCATCGCGTGATAGCCAACGCGATCCATTTATCCGATATTTTACTGAGCGATATAGTTTGTGACATAACATAAAGGAAATTTCCATCAATTAGAATTTCTTTTATTTTTAGGGTTCCGTACCTCAAAAGGTTAAAAGGAACCCTTATAGGATCACTCGGTTGCCCGTCTGTCTGCCTGCCTGTCTGCCTGCCTGTCTGTCTGTCTGTTTGTCTGTCTGTCAAGAACGCGTTGTTTTTCTCAGGAACGCGTTGAGGTATCAAGCTAAAATACAAATCGAATACTCAGATCTATTGTCCCTTGGAGCTGCGAAAAAATCAAACTTCTAAGCCAACGCAATCAGAAGATACAGCCGTTTATACAGCAAATTTTCGTGTTTTTCGACATTCGCAAGGGAATCAAAACCTACTTCTATCAGAATCTTGAAATTTGGTATGAAGCAACGTCTAATAGCACAGATAAAGGAAAAATTGCGAAATGTATACATTTTTAGTTACATCATAAAAAAAAATATTTTAATAATTTTCTACATTCGCAAGGGAATCAAAATCTACAGGGTACTTTCCGTAAACTCAGAATCTTGAAATTCGGTGCGAAGCAACGTTGTATAGCACAGATAAAGGAAAAATTGCGAAAAGTATAAATTTTTTGTTACATCATACAATAAAATATTTTAAATAACTTTTAGTATTATACTCGCGCACGAAGGGTTCCGTACCGTTACGGAACCCTTCTTGCGCGAGTCCGACTCGCACTTGGCCGGTTTTTCTTTGTGTTTTACCCGACTGCCAAGAAGGGTTATGTGTATCGCGTATCTTCTATGTTTGTAATTTTTTCAATCGAAACGAATGGATAGATTTAGACAGTTTTGTCTTGTCTTTGTTTTGTTTTGTCTCCCATCTCACCTGATGGTAGGTGATGATGAAGATTAGCGCCATAAAAGGCTGTATATTTTGATTGCGTTGGTTTAGAAGTTTGAATTTCTTACAATTCCAAAGGACAGTATACCTGAGTATTTGATATGTATTTCAGCTTGATACCTCCACGCGTTCCTGAGAAAAAGAGTCTTGACAGACAGACAGACGGACAACAACGTGACCCTTTGAGGGTTCCGTGTTTTCCTTTTGAGGTACGGAACCCTAAAAAAGGGTCGGGTCAGAATAGCCGACGCCCTCCGCTGCACAGTGGTTGACAACACCAGCTTGTGATACGGGAGGCATCGGGTTCGATTCCTAGTGTCAGATACTTTTAGTTTATTTTAACTGGTATGTCTGCATATGTGCAGATTTACCGAAGGGTTGGTGTCAGGCAGGCATCTAGTGGGTAAACAAGCAAACCTACAGGTGAAGCTAATAAAAACTATAGTCGGAATTCCCGACAAAATAGCTCATGAGTGACCCGTTTTCAAAATATAAACTAACTAGCTTTCGCCCGCGGCTCCGCCCGCGTCAATGTCGATCGCTTCTGTAGTTACGGCGTGAGAGCGTAACAAAGAAACAATCAAATTCACTTTCGCATTTATAATATTACTAGTTTTCGCCCGCGGCTCCGTCCGCGTCAATGTCGATCCCTCGGGATCAGTACTTTTTCCCGGGATAAAATATACCCTATGTCATTCTCCGTCCCTCAGATAACGTTTATGCAAAATTTCATTTCATGATGATCGGTTTAGAAGTTACGGCGTAAAAGCGTAATAAACAAACAAACTTACTTTCGCATTTATAATATTAGTAAGGTTATAATAGCGTCTAAAATGTCTTTGTAACAACAAATAGGCTTTGGCTAGCTCCGTGGCGCAGCGGTCAACAAGCCAGCCTGCGACACGAGAGTGCCCGGGTTCGATCCCCGGCCAGGTCAAGATGGAAAATGTTTTTGTTTTCAGTTTGGCCTGGGTCTTGGATGTGTATCTATATATGTATTTGTTATAAAATATAGTATGGTTGAGTTAGTATCCCATAACACAAGTCTCGAACTTACTTTGGGGCTAGCTCAATCTGTGTGATTTGTCCGTATATATTTATTTATAAATATTGCATTCCATTGCAATGTCGTTTCGTTCGGTCCATGTCAACATTAATAATTCCTAACAATCGTATGCGCTTGGCAGCGAATGCTCGTAGCAAACAATTTTCCAATAATTTCACTCATCGGTATTATTTCTATTGTTGAGTATGGTATTGTTATGTAAGGAGTGGTTTTTACATTCGTTTTTATTCGGTTTCTATGAGGTACATTGTTTAGCCTATTACTATACTTGTTTAGTGTAGCCGTGTGGTTTCCGGCAGAGTAGAATATAATTGTGCATATAATATTTTATTACGATTTAGCTTTCTATAGATATTTAATTAGAAAGTTAATAGTTTCTTCCCACTTATTCACACAGACGGGAGCCTCGGGTAGAAGTTAACTTAATTAAGACTACACTTTTTTATTTCTCTGGTCTCCCAGCTATACGAGTACATCACTATCTATTATGAAACAAAGTCGCTTCCCGCTGTCTGTCTGTCCCTATGCACCTATGCTTAGATCTTTAAAACTACGCAACGGATTTTGATGTGTAAAATCTTCTTTAGCGGCATTGTGCACTTTTTGGGATGCGTAAAAAATGTTAAACTCGCGTCAGGACACGTGACCTGATCGAAAATTCGTAAGACAGACACGTGACCTGAGACAAGCAAAGGCGAGTTTACGCTTCTGCCGGCATTCCCGGAGTCAACCTGTTGTTTTTTAGCAGATAGAGGATAGGATGATTCAAGGCAAAGGTTTATATGTATATATCGCACCCGTGCGAAACCGGGGCCGGTCGCTAGTGTATAATAAAATAAATCACCCAGTAGTTAATTTACATGCATATTAGGGAACGGAACCAGAGGAAGTGAAGGGCTAATAAAGTACCAGTCAGTTACGTATGGAAGTTTAATCCGGCACGTATCCACGACACTTAAGGTGCGTTTCCGCTGAGCAATTTTTGTTAGTTTATTGCGATTTCCAAGGTCCGCGACTGCGACATATCCGCTGATGCAAGCGGCAAAATTTAATTAATATAAACTACACAGCAGTTTTGTTTTTATCGTTTTCTTGGTTTATAATGATCCTAAATGACCTACTTTAAATACGAGTATTTGTTTTAATCAATAAGAAAATTGTCTCCGATTATTAATATATTTTATTTAGTGATGAGAACAAGGAATTTGTAAATCAAAAGTAAATAGAAATAAATAAATATATATGGACAAATCACACAGATTGAGCCAGCCCCAAAGTAAGTTCGAGACTTGTGTTATCGGTTAATAACTCAACGACACTATATTTTATAACAAATACGAATATAGATAAACATTCAAGACCCAATCACAATCTGAAAAAGGACATTTTCAATCTTGACCTGACCGGGGATCCAACCCGGAAACTCTCGTGTCGCTGGCGTGTTAACGACTGCGCCACGGAGCGCAACATATATACAAGATTACCAGTTATCTGGCAGCTTCTACTCGTGAAATATTAGGTTATATCGCGTGAATCAATATTCAAGCAGCGTTTATATTATAATGTTTGTTAGGATATTTGCGATATGCTACGTATTTTCTGTACTTTTTACCAGGGTGTGCATGGTCGATTGACTGTGTCACCTACACGAAATGATGATGATGGGAAAGAAACTTGAATACTCACATATCTGGTAAGTATACTAAAATATATTGGGTGCATAAAGGCAGGAAACTAGGGACATGGGCCGCAATATGTTAAGTAACAAATACAAGCTCCTTCAACTTATCATCCACGGAATCCAAGGCAAAAGGAGGCCTGGGAGACGGAGATATTTGTGGCTGATAAATATCCGCTGTGGTACAGTAGGAGTACGAACCCTATTTCGAGCAGCCGTATCAAAAGAACATCGTTTTGATGATTGTCTTTCATTGAAGGTGGCTCTGAAAGAAGTTTAATGAATGAATATGGTTATTGATGTTAACAGTCAGTACCACCACCACTGAGTGCACTTCCACTGCTGAGTGTAGATAGATGGATAAAGAATTTATTGCTACTATAACACACTTACAAGGTTTCAATTTCAAATTAATCTATAGACTTTACATAAAAATAAAATTAAACTAGAATAATATACTCCACGAACATATGTGTGCTATACAGTGTTTCAAAAGGCTGTAGCTCAGCGTGGGAAATTGCTCAGGGAGCAAAACACAAATTTTCAGCAACCACCAGTTTGGGTGCGCGTGCGCCGTCGAAGTTAAAGACTGCATCAATTATGAACATAAAAAAAATAAATGAAAAAAAAAAAAGAAACCTAATAATATAGTGTACTCTTATGTATGTTAATTCAATTTAAAAAGACATACATATTATCATGCATTTTTCCCATGGGAGAAGGCAGAGAGTTGTGGTAGAGCATCGCTACCTGCGAAATGCATTTTTGCTTGTAACATTAATGGGCCGGCTCGAAGAAGTACCACACTCTCACAGAAAATCGACGTTTGAGTGAGTGAGTGAAGTTTCACTGCTTCTATACTTCGTTCGATGAGTGAGAGACTCCGGAGTAAGTCTTACTCCGTGTGAGAGACCTAGAGTTCCATTCTTCCTCCCATCTCCTCCCTACTCATGTCCTACCCCAACTTCTTGAAAGGCCGGCAACGCTCCTATCACACCCTGTTGATGCAGTTGTCCATGGGCAGCGATGATCGCCGCCCTATATCATAAAAGAACCATGGGTCTCCACTTGCTACGGTCTTTACAAAACACTTTCGCTTTATCTAAATCCATCACTCTTTTCTCTCATATAGACATTTTTAATTAAATAAAAGCAATAAAAATAGAAAGCACTCGATTCGCAGCCGCCACCATGGGGGTCGACGACCCGACATCTCATCCGTGCTGCCCAGACCAGAGTATTAACCTAGAACTTTGGATCGTGGCGTGGTGCAAGTCATGAGCTCCGCATATATTTTCATAACTATGAATAAAAATTAGGTGCGATGATCACCGTTCATTAACTGAGTTTGAATATTTTTATAAGTGTTTATTTTGCATTCACAATTCTATTTTGAAATAAAAATAATTAATTTAATAAGAGTATATCAGAATAGCATTGTGAATGCAAAAAAACACTTACAAAAATATTACCACACGGCGTAGCCGTGTGGTATCCGGCAGAGTAGAATAGGACCACTCCAAGTCTTCCCGTGGATGTCGTAGAAGGCGACTTAGGAAATACAAGCTAAACAAAGCTTATAAACATCTAAGACACCTCTCCAACCCGTCTGGCCAGCGTGGAGAGTGTAGGCCAAGTCCTCTGGCTGCTCTGGCCAAGTATGGCCCTAGTAGTACAGAGAGGGTCGTGCTCCTGTAGTGGAGACTAAAAAGGACCTGATGATGACTTACATAAATATTGCATGGCTTCCTACATATTAGTTGATTTACAAATACCTCTCTTGTAAAAGTGAGAGCTTTAATTTAACTAAGGGCTATTTTTTTTTTTTTAATCTATGCCTTTATATTTTCATTAGTCTTCTTTCCTTGAATGTTTAAATATGAACGAATATTAATAAATTCCCACAGTGTGATCAAACTAAATTCGAACAAATATTCGAACAATCGTTAGCTAGCACATCTATTTAGAGTTGATCTTTGGAATCGAACCTTACAGGTTATACTTTTATATCTAGCACAGTCAATCGAAAGTTGAAAAATAATCTGGGTCGCTCATTTTTTGTACCTTGACACCACAAGTCTGTTTACAGTCACTACTTGACATCCAGATAATTTGATTAAAACATACGCATTGAAATCTATACCAAAAAAAAATCTGTAAGTGTTGGTCATGGAGTAAGTTGGTTTGTTTTCAGAGATATCGTGTTTGTAAGCTCTTGTAAGCTCTCATGATATTGAAAATAAATACAGAATTTTTAGATTTTTTTTCTGTTTATTTATTTAAACTTTATTTACCAAACAAAATTGTACGAAAGGTGGACGTAATGCTAATAGCATTCTCTATATGTATAAATGTATGTTCTTCCATAACTCTTAAACGAATTAACTGTATTTTATGAAATTCAGTAGATAAACATTTAGACGTACAGGACACAGGTTAGGCTTCTTAACTTTTCTCTAGTTATGATAAGATGTGGCCCCCGTACAAATGTACGCGAACGAAGTCGCTGGCACAGGTCTTATTCTACCATAAACCCATGGAATATAGTAGAGTAAGAGCGGAAAGTACATTTAATTACTAAGGTGGCAATAGCTACTAAGAAAAGTTTGTAAAATATGACTACTCTGTTAAAAGTTTCGTCCCTCACTCGAGTCTAGAAAGGTCTAGGAAAGGAAAATAAATTTTCCTTAGTTTTGCTGGCGGTTTAGGGTTCCGTACATACGAGTGACAAAACGGAACCCGTTACTCCTGTGTCTGTTTGTCACACGCAGCCTATTTGCTCAGAATCTATTTGGCACACCTATAGAATTACGTCACTCGAACACGAGCGTGTAACGTAAATAAATACATTTTGTGTTTGGGGGCTAGGCGAGTTTTGAAGGTCACAAATCAGAAAAATAAATGTATAGTTTTTTTTTTATTAAACTATGTTAAGTTGAATAGGCTAGTTGCGAGGATCTCAAGTATATTTGTATTATTAATTTTAAAATAAACAGTTTTTTAATAACTAAATAGACAAACATAGACCCAAAAATTTTAAAAATATACACATTATAGGTTTTTACTTACAGCTTACAGAAAAACCTATAAGAAATGATCAATTGAAGAAAATCATATTATTGGACGGAATCCTCACCACGCGATTAAGTTGCACTTGGCGGGTATTTTTATTAATTTTATTTCCTTATCGATCCACGAGGAAGCGTTTCGGTATTACTGAGCGGCAGAGTAATTGATTTCATTGTAAATGGTAACGGTTAAAATCTTATATATGTCTATTTTTTATTTATTAGTTTTTTATGCAAATACTGCTATGCTGCCTGTGGCAGTTTTTCACAAACCTACTTCTGGCAGGTTTTTTGCAATATTACATTCTCGTTGATATAAAATAAAAATAGATTCCTACAATGTCAATGTAATGAGAAATTATAGCCCGAATTCACGCATGACATGATGATTTGGGGACCGTTATGTCTTCTTACGGCAAAGAAATGCGAATTTATTCGCGACTTTACGCATTTATTGCCTCTTCGGGTTGAATAGCGGGAAAGTGTCGAATTGTGTTTTGCAGAAAGTACATTTAGCAAAATGTACAAATAAATCAAGAAATATTTCAAAAATTAAAACACCCAACTTCCCTCTCTTTTAAAAAAAAAAAAACCTATTTAAGGACACTTGGATTTTTAAGAATCCTAACCTAAACCTAACGATGGAACTGTCGGAATCCACCCATTCGTTTGGAAGATGCAAGGTAATAAAGAAATGTACAAACATACATGATGCACACATTCTTCCTTCTGGCAGTCGGGTAAAAATAGTGCACTTTATTGGTGCGCTTATCAAAACGAACTTAAAAACACTTTTATATAGGCAGTATTGTCAAAATGAGCGAAATGTGCACATTTTTTGGAAGCGGCTCGGTCATTCTAAACGCTACAAAAATGAAAAATGTATCAAAAATTGTCGGAGCCATTTCATAGATTATTTTGTATACTAGAAGTAGAATCGTTTGTTTAAATTATTAGGATTGTACAGTTAATGTACAGCATGGAATTAAATATTATTGAGATTGAAACTTTGTTTCCACGCTTGAAATAAAAAGCTTTTTCGGCATCTTAAGCAAGAAACTAACAGATGCAGTGCGGCGGAGGCGCGCTACAAGAGGCGCAGAGTCAAACAACAGAATATTAACCTTAATAGTATGTAGCATAAAGTCGATTTTTGTAGTGCGGCGCCATCATGCGGCGCGCGTCTCTTTGCGTCGCGCCGCGCCGCATGATGGCGCCGGCACTCTTGTGGCGCGCCTCCGCCGCACTGCATCTGTTAGTTTCTTGCTGTACTCGCCAATGGCTACAACTAGTGAGCAGAAAAGCGGTAGGCCTCATTGCGAAGTACACTTTTTGAGTGAACATTTTGCGAAATGCACGTTCTGCGTCAAACTTGAGGCTTCGATTGCAAAGATAACTCAAGATTTGTTACCTTGTCGATTCATAATATTATTAATTTAAGGATAATGGACGATAAGTACGGATTGTGTTTATGAACTGTTCTTACACGTACTCGCAATATTCATATTTTGCTATATTTATGGATTCTCGTGAGACAAATCAGTATTGAGGTCGGGTCGGCCCCGTTAAGGTAAAATCGAAAAGGTTCTCATTTTATAAAAATCTATATAACTTCTTAACCGGTAGCTGAATTCTCATGGGCTCCATTGTATGCGTTTGCCCCGGGCCTCAGATGGTATAGTTACGTCGTTACGCCGTTGCAGCCTGCAAATGGCGTGTTTATCGTTTCTCCGAAACCATCTCGTCCATTCAACTGCGGTTTACAAATAAACTGAAGTTCAATATAAATGTTCGTATTGTTGTTCCAGTCATTGTTTTTCTCACTGCCTCCGTGGTCCAGTGGTTAAGGCGTTTGCCTGTAGACCCGGGGATTCGATTCCCACGGGAAGCATACTTTGTTTAGTTGTTTCCAGTTTGGTTAGGACATTGCAGGCTTGATTTTTTGATTTTCTGATTGTCTGATAATAAAGATGATTCCGTTTGGAAGGCACGTTAAACCGTTGGTCCCGGCTGCCATCTGGTAGTCGTTAAAGGAACCATGTCAGAGGCCCAGAGGCGGTTCCAAAGAACTCTGACACCATGGTCGATTGACAGTGTCACCTACACGAAATGATGATTGTTGAAATAACAGAATTAACACGGGTCTTTACATAATTCTCCATGTCTTTGTCATAGAGTTAGAGCATTTCAATTCAAGTGGCTCAGCTGAAATAAAATTTAAAAGTTAAAAAACTTCTGAAAAAGTGGTTTTTGTGTACACTACTTTATTTTTCGATTGTCGGAGTGCATTAAAATAGATAGTCTGCCATCTAGTGTTTCGCCATGGTGGATTTAGATTGATTGCATTGTCATCCAAATTAAACGAGTATACAACATTTTAGCTCAATCGGTGATATCTGCTTCAATGATAACTCTTCCATGGTGGTCTGGGAGAAAAAAACGTAGAATGTACCAGCTTCCTCTCTTCCCGCGCAGATCGTAAAAGCCGATCAATGGGTAAAATCTGAGGAATCGTGTTAATAGGCGATGCGGCTAGCAACCCATCACTATTTTGATTCCGTTGTCTAATGCCCCAACATGCTAAACGTGGCCTTCAGGTCTTATAGACCTAGGCTCTGTCTACCCAGTAAGGGAAAAAGACGTGATACTATATAATGTATGTAGATCTGCTTCAAAGTTTTGTTGCAAGATTCCACCCGAACATAATACATTGCTAGTTAAATAAAAGCTTGTAATAATTTGCTATATTTAGGTAATCATATGCAAAGAACGTGTTTTTTAACAGTTTAGGGTTTCGTAGCCGAATGGCAAAAACGGAACCCTTACAGATTTGTCCGTCCATATGTCACAGCCGCTTTATTCCGAAACTGTTGGGACTACACAATTGAAACTTCGTATGTAGATATATTCTGAGAACCGCTTTACGATTTTAATACAAAAATAAAAACAAATAGATTTTGGCTAGGTAATCGGTACGTTATGTGGATACCTAATTTAGTTTATTATATATTCCTAATCTGTGCTTGCTACTACGGAACCCTTCTTGGGCGAGTACAAATCGCACTTGGCCACATTTTATTTTTAGTTATGTATTGTATGTTGTGTTGTCTGTGAAGCGTCGGACTTCCTCCGATGAGGTCGACGATATGGTAAAAGTCGCGGATCGCTCCTGGATGATACCAGCACAGGACCGAGACACTCCGGCCTGCAACGCACCTGTCACACCATGGTGTTGCAGTTGTTCATGGGCAGCGGTGATCACTTACCATCAGGTGACACGCTTGCTCGTTTGCCTTACTATATCATATCATAAAAAAACCGGTCAAGTGCGAGTCGGACTCGCGCACGAAGGGTTCCGTACCGTTATCTATAAAAACGACAAAAAATCATGTCTGTTGTATGGGGGCTCCCTTTACTATTCGTTTTATATTTATTTAATTATTTATTTTTAAAGAGAAAATATAACTAAATATTTTGTGAATATTTCAATCGTCTACCTGTTGCCGTTATCAATATCGAGCAAAAACAAGCAAAAAAATCACGTTTATTGTATGGGGGGCCCCTTAAATACTTGCTTTATTCTATTTTTTAGTATTTGTTGTTATAGCGGCAACAGAAATACATAATTTGTGAAAATGTCAACTGTCTTACTATCACGGTCCATTGGATACAGCCTGGTGACAGACGGTCAGACAGACAGACAGACGGACAGCGGAGCGATATTAATAGGGTCCCGTTTTTACCCTTTGGGTACGGAACCCTAAAAAAGATGGATGCCGGAAACGAAGAGAGCCCTTAGTTCAGCAGTGGGCGGAAGTCATGATGATTATTGTACGGAACCCCTTGCGTACGCTTCCGACTCGCAATTGGCCGGTTTATTCTTGATCGGCGATTTGAAACCACTCTACAGGTGCAGATATGACGTCAAACCATTCAGACTTAATATTCTGGTTCTTAATCGCCTCATTACTATGCTTTGCTTTGTTTATGTGCCATTCGTGGTTATAAATATTTTCGGTTTTGGTTTCGAGTCTGTTTATGACGCTATGATGATTGTATTTAACATTATTATGACTAATGCATGTATTGTTGGCGTTCATAATAAATCGTTAATAATATTGTTATTAAGTCTGTTCTCGGTAAACGCTAATAAATATTAGTTTATGCATCACATCGCATTACGCTGGTGTATTAACAAGTTTTTTTGCTCTAAAGTGCTTTAAAGACGAAACAAATAAGCCCAACCAAACACGATTGGTGTATCTTGTTTAGTTTAAGACTATATCAGACCAGTGCAACGATTCGACAATATTGTATCGTCATTTGATTTAAAAATGCATGCAAAATTTCAGCTCAATCAGTAACCGGGCAGTGAATTTGATTACAGACAAACATCGGGACAGGTGAAACTAAATAAGATCTTGTAAAATGAAATATAATGGAAGTGCACTTGATAATGGAAAGTTCAAATGTATGGACGGAGGAAGGTAGAAATATCAAATGACAAAGGGCTTTGGTAGGCGGCAGAAGGAAGTAGAGAGAACTAATATAATGTGCAGATCCTATTTTCTAATCCCATTTTATTTTAATGCATAGGAAGTGGGATAAGATAATAAACAAGAAGATTAAAAATGTAATACAGAATTAACAATTCGATGAAAATCATGTTGTTTACGTACCTTGAAATTAAACTTGTTATTTTAATTCCTCCTAGTGCATGTAAACAAAACTATAGACCATAGGTCGCGGACATTAATGGCGCGGACGTACAATATGAAATAGTAGATTGTTGCACCAAGCAGAAAGTAATTTATTACTGCATCGAGTGCTTATTTGGAGTCCGAGCGTTAGCGAAGGCTTTAAAAACCACGAGTGCAATATAAATTACTTAATGCGAGGTGCATAATCTGCTTTTCTTTCAACTACTACAAGAAAAGTAGGTATGTGAAAAATAAAACTGAAGATAAATTACAATTAGTGAAAATTTGTTGTTAACATTCCCGTCTTTTTTTCTTTATGGCCAGTATTTTTTTAGCTCGGGCAATGTCACTTCACAGGCTACTTCCATACGGCCGTAGGTTGGCTAACCTTTTTTGTGACTAGTGACATGGTCACGCGATTAAAAAAAAAACTAAACAATGCAGTTAAGGATTTCCATACATTATTTCTGCTCTAGAGCAGCAGAGTGCCGCTTTGTGCTGGATATACAAATACATATACATTTCTATATTCTATCATAACTGCACTACATGCAGTTATAATAGAATTGCAGTGTAGTTGGAAGAAAAATATGTAGCATTTCAAAACTTCTGCGTCAAAATTCAGTGAACCGTTATGGTTTTGGAACAAATAACATATCTAATTTAACTATAAAACAATGGTTTCTCCCGTATTTTAGTCGGTATCACCGACTTGTCTCAGCCTATACAGAAGGCCATCTTCAGGGTGAGTGAGAGAGTGAGTATAGGCCGAAACATGTCGGTGATACAGACTAATAATACGTGATTAAACCGTTGTTTTAGAGTAAAATATGTTATGTTATATGTAATATATATACTGTCTCATTAAAAAACGCGAACTAACCTGGCTTAAACCCATAGAAGTATGAAGTCTCTAGAAGAGGCGTATTACTTGATACGTCATGTTACTGATACCCTTAAAAGTAGCGTATACTATACACTAGGCCTCAGTCCTCTGACGCCTGTCGAGGGGTATGTAACAGAGTGGAATTTAATTTTTAAAATTATAAACTGGCCAATTTCTGAAGTTCTGTCCTTCTAAAATACTAAAATGAATATTATAGTAAACTATCGCGCTGGACTTTTCTCATTTAAGTAATGCAAGTTCATGTTATTTACAATATTATAAACGTATTTATCCTCCATTAAAAACGTCAAATTCCATTGTCAGTGAAAGGCGGAAAGACGCATAGTGATGCACTTTGTTATTTTTTGCCAAACATCGATAATTTACATGAATACAGATGAGTGTAATAATATAAGTAATAAAGTTAATGCCAAGAAATAAATAATAATAAATTCACTCTCCACGACTTTCCCGGAAATTTATTATTTTTAGTGTTCCGTTCCCTAAGAGTAAACACGGAAAGGTAACACTAAGCCTTCGACGTCCATCCGTCCATCCATCTGCCACATGAATAGATACACTATTGAACCGAAATAGATAATATTTCAAAAGGACAATGCCGGTTATTGGCGTCTTTCGTTTGATTGTTTTCACGCGGCCACTAACCATACCTTGTTTTCCCGATAGTCAATTACAAAATAAAGTTATAAGGGCATATATACCTCTAAACTCAGTCCGAACTGAGTTATAAGGATTAGATATTATATTCATAGGTATTTGCACTATTTTTCACTAAGTTCATTAAAAGTTGCAATTAAATAATAAATAAAATTATTTTGGACATTTTAATCACTACAGCAGCAGGCTCTTCTCCGCTACCTCCTTGAGGTTAAGAGTATATAGTAACTGTTTATTGGGGCAGTTTAAAGTAGCTTTGATAGATACTTGATACATTAAGTAGGTCTTTTTGTTCTTTGCTTGGCCGTCGTCTTCACTGTTTCGCTTCACAACACAAGTTTTGTAATGTAAGAGGTAAAGGGCTGTGTAAATGCAAGGCTGGGACTGTCTCTACTTCACTGTTATCTTTGAACAATAAACATATATGGAAATTAAAATTGGTCTTTTTCAGCCCTACCCTAAATAATGACTTGTCACCGTAAAAATAATGTACCACTGATACTACTCAACCCGATAATGACAATCTCCATGGTACAGTGGTTAACGAGCCAGGTACCGGGTTAAATTTCCGGCGCAGGCAAGAACTTGTACTTCACTTTCATATTTATGTATGTCCGTGTTACTGGAGTTACATAAGGAGAATTGGCGTTGGGCCGTAAAACATACAAACATTCTTCACCCTTACGGTGTAGGCCTCTGCCTGAAACCAAAAGCCACGTTTAGCGTGTTTGTGGGCGTGTTTAGGTCGAAATCTGAATCAAAGGTGTAATAGGTTGCTAGTCGCATTCCCTATCAGAGAAGCAACTGGTACATTCTCAATTTTTCCTTTTCATCTACACCAGCATGGAATATATACTTCTTATTACAGTATGAATGCTGTCATGATAGCGGACCCCGGGCTTGGACGCAGCACAACTGAAGATGCCAGGAGTATAAGGAACCAGGGAATCTCTTAGATGATTATGACTATATAATTATTACTACTTCATATGTTGTTTACTTAAATGAAGTCATACTGAAACAAAATCTTGTTGTGGTTTTTTCTCGATATCGATATTACACGGTGTTGTTACATCTCTTATGACAGCGGCGTCAAACGTCATGAGTGCTATTTTCGAATCGACGTGTTTACTAAACGACCGATGATGTATGGAAAATTTGTACTTCTTCATTGAGTCACTCATTTACAAATAGCACCCCTGACACCACGACTCCCTTTCGTCTGCCTCACACCCCCGCTAATGACACACTAGGTTCCCATACAAAAATGGCTAAATGTGACATCTATTCAGAGACACAAAATTTTTTTTTTTAAATCTATGCTTAAACCATTATCCGTCTAAAACAAATTGACAATGACAGGTGACTAACGTCGAAGTAATAAGTGTCATCTTATTTTGGTATTAGGTAATGAAGTTAGTCCTCGTTCTATAATAAGACATATAGGATTCTTGCAATAACCTGCTGTAAGAAATGATGATGATGAATATTTAGTTTTTGTCGGTGGAGAATTTTCCATGCCTGTATATCCTCAGCCATCCGTTTGACATCAGTGAATGACATGACCTTTGTCTGCTCCTTGGCCTGGATTTTTTCAACACTGCATTAGGTATAACAAAGGTTATATTTATATGTATACCGTAGCTTGAAGCAACTGTAGATAATGATTTTATGTTTCAACTTTTATCGCGAACGGTAAAACATGTATATTCACGAAGCATACAGTGTTATTCCGTACTTAAGAATGTGCTTAAAGATCAATAAAATTATCGACATACTATGTGCTCTAGCACTTAGCTTGTGTCCCGTTTTGAAGGTGCGTACAGACTCAAATCATTCCATCGCGATTTTCGATCTTCAAAACTCTTTCATGCTCTTACATGTTCGCAGAAATTAAAAGACTTAGAATATACCGGCTGCTTCTCTTCCCATGCAGATCGTAAAAGCCGTTCGAGGGAATGGGCGAAAATCTGAGGAATCATGTAGTAGTAGGCGATGTGACTAGCAACCTATCACTATTTTGATTTCGTTCCCCCCCCCCTCACGCCCACCAACATGCTAAACGTGGCTTTTGGGTCTCATAGACCTAGGCTCTGTCTACCCCGCAAGGGGAAAAGACATGATAGTATGTAGGTATGTATCTTCCGGGATAAATTACCTCTGCGACTATTATGGGTCGAATGTGAACACTGGGAAAGTGTCATTCTGTGCTGTAGTGTAGCACTTAAAACCTGTGTTCCGCTTGTAAGGTTTCTTCCCTTCGTTTTTAAGGTGCATACACACTTAATACATTCCATTGCGATTTTCTGCTGCGCTTACTGTACTCTTTTTATAAGGTTATTCGCCGTCGCTGCGAACTCCTTCGCTTCACTGAGTTCAAAATAATACCCTCATTGCAAAATCTTACTTCATTTGGTGCCTAAGGTTTTCTTTCTGTCTTTCCAATGAGCACGTATAATGCTCTTTGTCGATAACCCCCTTTAACCGAACAAATGTCTGGTCGTCCCACAAACCTACATTGTTGTACACCTTCAGACAAACAATAGAACGGACTCCAGCCATCACACAAACAAAAGTTTGTATGCCTGTACACTGTAACCATGCACAGTTGTTGTGCATGGTAACAGTCATCATCATTTCGTGTAGCTGACACGGTCAATCGACCATGCACACCCTGGTGTCAGAGTTCTTAGGAACCGTCTCTCGGCCCCTGACGTGGTTCCTTTAACGACTAGACAGTGGAACCTTAAGACTATGTAGTACAAGTGGCTATGTGAGCTGTAGAACTCGCAAGACTTATTACAGCAACCTCACAATAGTCCTAATGCCATAGACCATCAATGGCGTTGAGGTCCTTTATGCCAATTTCAGCCATTTTGAATAATAACCAAATATTTAATCGACGAAAACATTCTTTGTTATTATCAAACCTGCTCACATAATTTTACGAGAATCGTTCAAGAAATGCACAGCTCTAGGCTAGGGTCCATCTTGCTCTGAATCCTGCCCACTCGCAAAAGCCACAATGGCTGACTATTGGTTGGATGGAAGTATATCTAACTAGTCACATTGAATTCAAAATCATATTTCATACATACATACATACTATCACGTATTTTTCCTTTGCTGGGTAGACAGAGCCTAGGTCTATGAGACCTAAAAGCCACGTTTAGCAACATGATAAACGTCGCTTTTGGGTGGGCATATAGGTGGAAATGGAATCAAAACAGTGATGGGTTTCTACATCTTGATAGTGCATTCGCACTGTCAAGATGTATAGGTACAGCAAATGTCACTCAGGATGATGTATGGCCCATAAAAATCGAATTATTTGGTGTAATAAAGAAACTCTCATACATACAACATGAAACCTGAAACTTCTATTGGGTAGCCAGATAAAAATTAAATTTTGATTTTTGATACACACACCCTTTGCAACAACCCTAAAATAAATTAAGTAGTATATAGCTATAACAGTTTACTACAGACTGATTACCTATTTATAGAGGTAGATCGATAAAATTGGCCAATTATTCTTCCAGTATTGTCTAAGCGCGTTGAGTCAGCGATAATGGTGCTCTTCGAGGAAAAACCGGGCGATTTCTCAGAAACACGCTGCTCATCATGATTCAGGCGACAATTAGCTTTGTTGACATTGCAAAGATGGCCGTGACTTTTGAAAGTGTCGGGGATCGTCTACAT
This sequence comes from Elegia similella, assembly GCA_947532085.1. Lineage (NCBI taxonomy): Eukaryota > Metazoa > Arthropoda > Insecta > Lepidoptera > Pyralidae > Elegia > Elegia similella. The sequence continues at coordinate 5,693,304 of OX383939.1, forward strand.
TGTTATACTCGTTACATTGTACATCAGCCGGATGCAGTGCAATAGGTTATCAGCTATTTTGCTCTGCTAATTCTTCCTCATCTGAACGTGCTTCTCAGCTGTGGGGCGCCAAGCCCAGGCTATTCTGACAGCATTAAGACTCATCATCATCATTTCGTGTAGGTGACACGGTCTATCGACCATGCATACCCTGGTGTCAGAGTTCTTCGGAACCGCCTTTCGGCCGCTGACGTGGTTCCTTTAACGACTACCAGATGGCAGCCGGGCTCAACAGCTTAACGTGCCTTCCAAAGCATTTATATTATCAGACAGGTAGGTGATTCAAGCCCGCAATGTCCTTTTCTTTTTCCAACTACCCTAAGGTTGCCTGGAAGAGATTGCTATTGCGATAAGGCCGCCTTTTGTATATCTTTTTATGCTTTTTGTTTTTTATTAATGTTCTTTATGTGTGCAATAAAGTATTAAATAAATAAATAAATAAATAGATTAAACTTTTTGGTCGTGTGGTTCCGGTCTATAGAAGGATCATTCTTTCTTCCTATGGATGCTACTAAAGGATAAAAACACTTAAGCTTATAAACAAAAGCTATGAAGTGTTGGTTTAATATTTCGGTCTACGCTAGTTTTCATAAAGTTATTCGGAAGGTCAGTTATGTTAGTTCTAATAAAAAATTCACTGTTTATTTTACAACCACATGTCCAATTCTGGTAAAACCGAAATGGTCCCTTGTTAATAAATAATTCTTTCGAATATAAAACCACTTTGAAAGTTTGCACTGTACAGTTTTGGCAATCCACAAGTCTAGGCGCACTGAACTGTGGCTAGGGTTGCCTAACTTGACAAATTTTAAGCTGGTAGTCTACACTTGTCCTTCAGTCCACCTTTCCCGAGAATTTTCCCGGTTGTATCCTCAGCTGTAAAGCATCGAAGCCCGGGGTCCGCTATCATGACAGTAAATATGCTGTAATATGTTTTGGCGAAAGTTTTTGCGTGACGCCAACACTCCTTGATACAAAACAACTATACGTGGGAAAATTAAGTACAAGTAGGTATATGGCCGATCTGGGAATCAATCCTTGACTGCCTGGTGAAAAGTGATGTGCCGGTGAGAAATTCTGTTCTTATGAATTCCTCCTAACGGAAATTGACAAGAAATTTTCAATAATTCTCGAGAATTTCTCAATAATTTCCCCACTTGAGAGAAAGAAGAAGACGTTCTCGGGGAAAATTTCCGACCCTTTCTCACCGTTATCAAAAATTTCGAGCACGGCGCAACACTACTGGTGAAGCAGGCTGGTATCTTGATGAGTGCACCACGAAGGTCGTTCTTTGTCCCTTCACTTCCCTTGTGCTGGGTATACGGTCTCAATGTCTCCACACAAAAAAATAATAATTCAAGTTTACATATTCCTTTTATGGTAGTTTCGTCACTGAAGGTTTTCGGCCATTTAGTCGGCCCATTCTTCCTCATCTGAACGTGCTCTTTAGCTGTGGTGCGTCAAGCCCAGGGTCGGCTATTATGACAGCAATCCTACTGTACCTGGACTATGATTTGGCCGCCCGCCTGACGCCAACCCACCTAGGGGAGAAAGGATTTGCTTGGCCAATTATCCAACTTAGGATAGGAAAGGTTAGCTCGGCAATTATCCGATGTCAAACAGACCTACTTGCCATTAAACAACCCTAGCCGCGGTCGAAGCTATGCAATATTCAGAGTGCACTGAATAATGCAAGATCCATCGGACTGCCAGCGAGCTAGCGGTTCTCATATTTATTCGTGTAAACAGTAATATCTCTGACACTAACTTTGACATAAGGGTTTCTTCGTGTTATCTTAAGAAATAAGCTGAAACACAAAAAAGTGACAGCTGCTCTTCCCCTTTTTTCCCTTCCCCTTTTTGTCTTTCCATCCCATCGTTTGTAGCTTCTTGTCTAACGACCTCTTTATACATAGTACATAGTAAGGTATAAAACGTGATTTAGCTTCTGTACATTATGTTCTTTTGTTGCTTCCGTACCTCAAGTCTCAAGTGGAGATATCAAGCTGATGCTGAGCAAATTCATATAAAATACTCAGGTCTACTTGTCTTTTGAAAAATCAAACTTCTAAGCCAACGCAATCAAAAGATACAGCCGTTTATAAGCCGACATATAAAAGGTTTCAGGCTAAAATATTAGTATTCCCGATATTATAATTTATATTAGGGATCATAAAACAATTTCATCGTTCCCCTTAGTAATTTCTGATGCTGAATAAGTAAAGACTGAGTTCGGAACGATTCGTCTTCCTAATATTTAATGTTGTTTATGGGATTGTACCGCTCTTATTTCGTATCTCTTTATGACGCGAGAACCTTAAAATATTTGCTTGGATATCGAGTTTTGTTAATATCCTGTTTTCATCTAAATCTTAATAAAGCTTTTTGTGCTGCTGGTTAACGCTAAAATATCGGAGTTTCCAGTAAAGCTGGGTTATTTTTGGTGATTCTGAATGTTTCGTGTTAAGTCAATAATTTACACTACTTGAAGTCATAATTATAGAAATATCTCGTCTGTATATATTTAGTAGGATAGGGTACTTCGGCAAAGAATATATACACTATGTGCGTGATTTTGGGCCGAAATAGAATTTATATCTTATCAATTAATATGTAGGCGTCTGCAGGACATTGCAGGCGTAAATCACCTGATTGTCTGATAATAAAGATGATTCCGTGCTTCGCAAGGCACGTAAAGCCGTTGGTCCCGGCTGCCATCTGGCACTCGTTAAAGGTACCACGTCAGAGGCCGAGAGGCGGTTCTGCAGAACTCTGATACCAGGGTGTGCATGGTCGATTGAACATGACACCTACTCGAAATGATGATGAATTAATATGCAGAGTATTAATTGAAAAAGATTTTTTTTTGACCGACTAATGAAATTGAGTAATAAATCTATTAGGTTGTATTATTTTTATGTTTTAATGTCTGTTAACTCCGTCATTTATAAACTGATTTTAATTTTTTTTGTTTGAAATCGTATGGCTTCAAGTTGATCCCATTTGAATTTCATCACAATCAGTTCAGTAGTTTGATTGAACATGTTTTTTTGTATATGAAAGATTATTTCTTTTGTAGTAAAAGTTGGTGGTATCGTTAAGTAAGGGCCGTGGTATGGATTGAATATTTTTATTTCCTTTTAGTCCTGTTACTATGAACCTGTACGTTTTGGACTCGACGAAACGTGGAAAAGAAGCTGGCAAGCCCAAAAACTAATGGCAGGACGAATTTGATTCTTACTTTAGAGCCCGCGATCGCGGCAGGCGGAAGGGATGCCTTTGCCCTGCGGTAGAACAGTACATATTTCCTAGCCTCTTGTGTTTCACTGCTGGGCAGAGGCTTCCCCTCATGTACGCCAGTCGTCAAGGACAGTATTAGCTTAATATTTGCTTATTATTCCTAACTAGCTTTTGCCCGCGACTTCGTCCGCGGCAATTGCTGTTCTTATGATTAATTAGTATAGATGAATAATTTTCCCCCGTTTTCAAAACATTTTTATTGATGCTTCGCTCCTATTAGTTGCAGCGTGATGTTTTATAGCCTAAAGCCTTCCTTAATAAATGGATTAAAAGAATTTTCCAATTTGAACCAGTAGTTCCTGAGATTAGCGCGTTCAAACAAACAAACAAACAAACAAACAAACTCTTCAGCTTTACTATATTAGTATAGATATATTGCGTGCCCTTTAATATTAATGAATTTTAATCGAACAGCATACTCGGCTAGCACAGAACAATTTTAGGTCATTATGAATGAATGTTTTAGCATTTGTAATACGTACCTAGTCTCGGCTGCCTTTGAATATGTAAACTGAGTCAGTCCAGGCTACCTTATACACTATTTATTGCCTAGGTTCTTTGTAGCGTCAGCACCGCAAAATTAGTAAGCAAATGTGAGTTTGTTTGTTTTGTGGTAAGTTCCATAAGCTTCATCAACTTGTTTGTTTACTGACAAATCGTCGCGACGCTATAAGAAAGTATGTATATGTACAAGATGTTTTACATCTGCCTTCGTCCCGCCAAGGCTCACAATTTCACAAGTGTTTCAATCAAAATTTTATGTTCTTATGTTGATCTAGATCAGTAAGTTGAATTTACTACACAAACCTATGTAGTTTATAAAATCGTATAAGTAGAGGTACTTATGACACGATGAAGAAGAGTTAAATACTTAGGTAGGGGTCAACAATTATCACATTATTTACTTAGAACTAGTCAAAATCACAGTCGTATCGTATGTAATACATTTGTGCATTTGCGCAATCGTCATCATCATCATCAGGTCCTTTTTAGTCTCCACTACAGGAGCACGACCCTCTCTACTACTAGGGCCATACTTCTCTCTACTACTTTGCGCAATACAATTGTGCATTTTTGGTTCCTTAGTAGTTTTCATAAAATTTACGGTCAAACACTTTTTTTCGTGACTATACATTCATAAAATATAGCAATGGGATCAGTTGACCGATTCAAAACATTCACTAGGTAAACTGATCCCGCGGGATAAGGTCGCGCAGGCTCAGATTACCAAAGAGCCAATAGCATTCAAAATGCAGGTGGAAGTCGTACTCCTGTTGATTTTACTTTACCATTTCTTTAATAATTTACTATTTCTTTAACATTCTTTAATAAAATCACTTTATTTTCTTTTGTCAGTTGTAAGTCTACACAGGACAGGAGACATTTAATTTTGCAATTTTGCTATCCACTTACTCTATGGGAAAACATCTACTATTTTTAACCTTTCATAAACTTTTTTGTCGACCATACTTTGTTGTTCACTTCACTGTGAGAGAAACACGAGCACGCTGACGTCACATCTAAGAAATACAGTGTCTGGTAACAGAAGAGCTAGTGAAGTGTCAGAAAAGGAAGATAAATAACTAAGGCTTGAAAGCTTTTCAATTCTTCTAGGTGATACTCGATATTTATAGTACAGTCAGCCACCGAGATACAGTTCTCAGTGGCTGGTCATGGTGGAGGGTCAGTACCCTGCCCTCTACCTATATCTTGAATTTTCTCTGAAACTAAAAATAATATTGGCATGAAAATGTATATTCAGAAAGTCTTCATTAAAATCTCTCTGAATATACATTTTCATGTCCATATCAGTTTTGGTTTAAGAGAAAATCTATACTTCTATACTAATATTATAAAGCTGAAGAGTTTATTTGTTTGAACGCGCTATTCTCAGGAACTACTGGTTCAAATTGGAATATTCTTTTTGTGTTGGATAGTCAATTTATTGAGGAAGGCTTTAGGCTATAAAACATGACGCACGGAGCAGCAATAAAAAATGTTTTGAAAACGGGGACAATTATTTATCTATACTAATAAAAAATTATCATAATAGAAATTGCCGCGGACGAAGTCGCGGGCAACAGCTAGTTCAAGTTATCGGTAGAGGGCGGGGTCAGGTATCACGGTAGCTGACTGTATATGTATACAACTTACTTAATAGTGTATGTAGGGGCCTACATGAACCAACTAGCGCCACCATTTTATTTCTTTTACTCCTAAATCAGATCGGTTAAAAAAAAAATAAAGAAATTTTACTAAGCTAGAAAATTACTTTTAGTAGATTTGTTATAACTTGTAATTATTGCGTATTTGATAAATTAAGAGAATTACTTTCCTTTAATATTAGTAAGATGGAAAAGATAGGTGCCCTGGAGCCGTTATAACATATTTAAAACTTAACCTGGCAGAAGAAAAATAGATTTTAAAAGTAACAATATGCATATTTATATTATGGAAACGATGCGCTGGTCTGATGATGGAGACGGAAGGTAGCCATTGGAATTCCTAAACAAGGTACACCAATCGTGTTTGGGCTCATTTCGTTTGTCTTGCTAATCTTAACTGTAATTACTAGTTCCTGTTTGAACTATGAGCTCTCCGTTTTTTGGAACGTTAAGTTTGTGTCCTCCTCTTTCCTTATTACATAGTATTACGGTTTTTTTCCTTGCGGGGTAGATAGAGCATAGGTCTATAAGGCCCGAAGGCCACGTTTTTTCCTTATTATTTTCTTAAAAAATAGTATACTAAGATGTAGTGAATTTATAAAGGTTTTTGTTGATAGTAAGACCAATAAATACGGTTTCATTTTACTGGTCGTTTATTATAGAGCTCTTAAGCGAGGAGATTATGTTATCTATCATGTAAGGTCCCTTAGGATCACGCCCGATTATTTAGTGCGGTTATCTGTATGATTTAGGGTCCGCAAAGCTAAGGTTCCGGTCGTTTGTCGTGAAGGCGAACTATCATAACTGTCCGTAATCGGGCACGTAGAGGGTAGACACACAGATTTATTTCAGTATAGGTATCTCTATCACTGTCTACCTATGTTAAGCTGTAAATGGTTTATGTAGTCGGGTGTGACGTATTGCAAATAAATAAATAAATACATACGGAAAAATCACACAGATTGAGCTAGCCCCAAAGTAAGTTCGAGACTTGTGTTATGGGACACTAACTCAACGATACTTTATTTTATAACAAATACATATATAGATAAACATCCAAGACCCAGGCCAATCTGAAAAAGATCATTTTCTATCTTGACCTGGCCGGGGATCGAACCCGGTCACTCCGTGTCGCAGGCAGGCGTGTTGACCGCTGCGCCACGGAGCTAGTCAATTGCAGTAAATGTATAGACGTGGGCGCACCTCCGACAGAGGGGGTGACAGTTAGCGACTGTCAGACCTAGCGGCCGGACGTGAGACCACGGCTGTAACCAAATATTTTAAAATCTGTTGTTAGAGGGTCAGCTTTATTTGCCCCGACTGTACATAGTCAACAATACGGAACTATGGGAGCAACTCTGAACTCTCGAAATTACAATCTACTCTTCAGTAGAAAATATACCGCGTCAAATTGTATCGAACAGCTCTTTGTTTCTGGATTTCGGAGTTGGTTTGGCCGCTGGTTGGTGTGCAATCCAATAGTCATAGTTTCTCATATTGATCTTCTTTAGGGTCGATACAACTTTGATGAGAATACCATAGCAGAGTTGGTGTCAGCCAGGCAGTCATCCGTATTAAGTTTAGTTGGTATATACCAAAGAGAATACAAGTTATATTCTCTTATATTATATTCTCTTTGGTATATACTAACACTAATATGTTATAATAGACCTGGGCCCGGAAACAGCTCAAAATGTAACACTGAACACGCTCAAATGTAATTTTTTTAGAATAATATTTTTATCTAGGATTTTCATTTTCCAGCAACCTTACACCAACACTCTATGTAGTTCACACCCGGACAAAGGTTTCCATTACGGTAGCGTTGAAAAGAAAAAGGGCGAACAATACGAAACACGCCCATTGCACGTTTGCTACATCCTTATTGCTTTGGGTTTAGAGTTTAAAATGTAGAAGAAAAACTAGGAACTAGATGGCTGAGGTGCATTGCTCGTAAACTAGGCTAGTGGCATACACGGCTCTTGTGATGCCGTGTCGGTAAGGCGGCGGTTTTACTGGCAGCGACACACCAAAACTTTAACTATTATTTTCTAAATCCATACAATTTAACTTTACTATGAAAGAAATTGCTACAATTTGAAGAGATTATCAGAACTGAAGTTGAATGATCGTCTTCATTTTCTTTCATTAATTATCGGCGCGGTTTCTTCAAATCTTTTTTACTTTGCGATCTTTGGCAGACAGAAACTAGCAGAAGCAAACAAAATATATGTTCATATTCTACATAAAGTATCGTAAATAAATATTTTTCGATTTATGTTACGTCACATAGCTTACGTTTAAGATATTTCTAACTATATATACGAGTATCATCAAAATAGGGGCGGAGATACGAAAAAACATATTAAAGTCTAAGATAACGGTTTACTCAGTCTATACAGAAGGCCATCTTCAGAGTGTGAAGTATAGGATGAAACATGTCGGTGATACTGACTAATAATACGTGAGTAAACCGTTGTTCTAGAGTTTAACATTTAACCTTCTTATTAGTACATTTGTACATAGGTAAGGTAAGGACAAAGCGGTGAGAGTTTATTATATAACCCTTCTTTTAGTTTCGCCCGAGTCGTGTGAAAAATATCCACGTAATGTGCATCAAGATGGCGTCTGCTTTACTTGCATGATCTCGTGTCATCTCTTAGAAACCGGCAACTAGTTCCTTTGCTGAATACTCTGTAATGTTAGGTCAGGTCGCGAGAAGTAACTTTCTCTTATAAATGCCTAAGAAGGCAGAAAATATATTTAAGCTGGGTCCGTGTTCGCCCCCCCCCCTTGGTACGCCCATGGATGGACTGTTCACTATTAGGCACACGCAGACGATCGCCTAGCACCTTGATGTCCTTTGTTAGTCCAAATTGCATAAGATTTCAAAATATCCTATTTCAAACTTGCAAATAACTAGATTTTGTAAAATACCGCTACTTAGCCTGGACAACCACCGTTACACGCATTGCGTGCGTTTTGAAAACAAAATCTTGATTGTTATCTCGTTTTCTTGTTATTTTGAACCTTAATTGTAAGGAATAAGACACGTATTAGTAGTGTATGTTCTAACCTTGACTTTTTTGCATCGCTTCGTTACGTAAGCGGAAATGAACAGCATTGAAAGGAAATGTAGCGTACAGTTTATTGAATGTCAAGAATATTTTGACGTGACGTCTTATAAATCGACGAACGCCGGCTGCACGCACGTAAAAGTGTCACGTTCCGAGTGCAAGCGAGAGCGCGGAACAAGCGATAGAGAGGCACGATCGGCCTAAGCGTTTAGCTTGTGACGCATCTATCCCTCTACCACCGTTATCACGTACATTATCGTAAACCGACTTTGCAGACAACCAAATGTTTTGACCGCTTATTTTTTCTCTTTTATTGAAGCTTGAATAATTATTAAGCCTATTGATGATTTTACATCGCAAGTTATCGGTATCCGACTCGCACTTGACCAGTATTATTAAATTTACGAATAAGTGCCCGTCGAGAGATACTAGAAATAATTACAAAATATTATTTTTATAATCTTATCATAATATGAAATATTAATAATTGTCAAGACGACCTTAATTACTTCAATAAAAATATAAAGTAAATATCATAGAACCACATTATTGGAATACTAATTATACTAAATTAGTAATCCAAGAATGTGTTTCCATGAGAATATTTCCTTAAGAATTATACTTATTTAAAACAATTGCTCAATTATTAACTAGCTATAAATAATATGCTAGATCCTTCTCTCAAGGTGACTCGCCTAAACTGCGACGAGTCTAAAAAATTTACCGCCTCCTCTCACTTTCAGCGGTCACGAGCGTCCAAGGTCCTGTAAGGTTAAGAAATACTTCATCGAATTGTATTCAATCATACAACAATACGTGACGTTTGGATCGAGGACTAATGTAAATAAATATATACGGATAGATCACACAGATTGAGCTAGCCCCAAAGTAAGTTCGAGACTTGTGTTATGGGATACTAACTCAACGATACTATATTTTATAACAAATACATATCTAGATACACATCCAAGACCCAGGCCAATCTGAAAAAGATCATTTTCCATCTTGACCTGGCCGGGGATCGAACCCGGTCACTCCGGTAGAACTTATAAGTTTACTAGTAATCTTCCCGCGCAAATCGTAAAGCCGATCGAGGGAATGGGTAAAATCTGAGGAATCACGTTAATATGCGATGATAGCAACCCATGAATATTTTGATTCCGTTTTCCATCTAATCACCAACATGCTAAACGTGGCCTTCAGGTCTCATAGACCTAGGCTCTGTCTACCCCGCAAGGGAAAAAGACGTGATACGTATGTATAAACATCTAAGACACCTCTCCAACCCGTCTGGCCAGCGTGGACAGTGTAGGCCAAGTCCTCTGGCTGCTCTGGCCAAGTATGGCCCTAGTAGTACAGAGAGGGTCGTGCTCCTGTAGTGGAGACTAAAAAGGACCTGATGATGATGATGATGATGACGTATGTATAAGTTTAGTGGCCTTTAATGTTAGAAATAGTTATATGCCATTGAGGTATCTTGTGGTCAGGGTTGTCATCCTCGACTGCTTAGCTGGTGGTTGCAGGTATAACATGGGAGGGCGCTTGCCTTAGCCCTTAGCCCCAATCAGTAGTATCCCAATACCTTCATTTCCTTCCCAGATCCATCAATTTCCTATCCTATCCGACGGGCAGCAGTTTCGGAATCACAAGAAGCCAAAACTGCTCTCGCCAACCCGCCTGCCAAGCGTGGTGAGTATGGCAATATCCTCCCATGGAACGAAGAATCCTTGGGAGAGGCCTTTGTCCAGCAGTGGACTTCTTACGGCTGAAGTGGTGAGGTAACTATGTAACTACGTCCTGCTTTCGGCAGGACAATACCGCTTTCCGGATATCTATTTCGCTTTACCAGGCCAGTTTAAAAATATTCCGCTTGGCGACATGATCAAACGTAGGCCGTGCGAACATCTAGGCTAGGGGAGGTGGGTTCCTGTATTCAGTTTGCTCTGTTCTCTTTATCGTCACTTACCATTAGGTGAGATGGGAAACAAATGCCTACTTCAATACTTAGTAAAAAAAAAAGACGTGTGGCACTCGGGGACTGCCGCGGTAAAGCTATTATTGCACAGCATTTTTTATCAATATATGCAATTATAATTATTTATTTATTTTATTTATTCAGTAACTCCGTTACTGTAACAGTAACTGTAACTTACTGTAACTTAGTAACTTAACTTACTGTTAACTTAACTGAGTGAGTAACTTAGTAACAGTAAGTTAACTTACCAAGTACTGTTACTAAGTAACTCACTGTAACAGTAACTCCGTCGAGCCTGTCGCGACACCCAAGTCAAAGTATCACCGCTGGGCCGGTCGGAGTGGAGGGTGTTAGGTTATTTTCGTTACTGAATTTCTGGATTCGGTCTCCACGCTCAAGGCCCGCGATAGAAGCTATGCAGTAGCTTAAAAACTGTTTGGAGCCTGATGTCTTCCGATACGGGAGCGTGTGAGCCCCATGGACCTAAGAATAATCTTAGATCCATGGTGAGCCCTTAATTTAGACTCCAAGAAGAGAGACGCTGCAATACATGAGACAGGAATGGAAATATATCCACTCGTGTCTCATGTATTGCGGCGTCTCTCTCGTCATTGAATGAATTCAGGGTGGTTTACTACCCCCTTTAGGAACATGGTGTAAAATGATTATCAAAGTTTTAACCACCTGCCTGACGACGCCAGCCCTCCCAAGGACGGCAATTAGTGCAATTATAAATATAAATCACACAGATTGACCTATCCCCAAAGTAAGTTCGAGACTTGTGTGCTGGGATACTAACTCAACAATACTATACCTATTTTATAACAAAAACATATATAGATAAACATCCAAGACCCGGACGCAAAAAGATAATTTTCCATCTTGATCTGACCGGGGATCGAACCCGGGGCCCTCGTGTCGCAGGCGTGTTAACCACTGCGCCACGGAGCTCGCCTATAATGACTTTCCTTTGAGCGCCACAAACAAGAAATCCAGAGAACAAACGATATTAAAATGAGACAATCACAATAAAAGCGTTACATTAGTATTTAAACCAGAATTTGCCGGCTCTGGCTGGAAAGTAATTTGGGGACCCACGACGGCTCTTTGTAGCGGTTATACTGTAATTTATGTCAGGGAAACGATTTCACTAAGAGATTTTGTATTTTAATAATATTCAATTATATTTGCGGGCCTGTGGCTGCATGGCTTTGTGGTTTAAATTCTCCTTGTTTAAGGGCTCGTACTACCTCACACTGCTTTGCATGATTGTCTGTAATATCAATAATAATGAAATACTCAAGTTGAAATAAAAATGCAATAAAGTTCAGGACTAACTCTGGTAACAATCTGACACAAAAACACGATTGCGTTAAATTTTCTCGATAGAATAAAATTGCAAAGTTGCCTCCTAATCACGTCTAATTTACTCGGTATACAGCAGTATTCACCAAATACATTAAAATGTACCTTGAAACTTTTGATTATAATTGCATTACAAATAAGGCAGCCGTCATGTATTTCTTTTTTCGAAAAACATGGGATATTTTCGTTTTAAAAAAATATTCAGGGATATTTTTTAAAAACGAATATATCCAAAGTAGCCAACGCTATTAGACCATCCGCGTTTGTACCCACGCCGCCTGGGCTATAGCGGGCCTTTATGGGCCTGCGCATAGAAGCGAGCAGCCGGCCTTTTTGCTAACCCAGTGTACAACGTTTTACTAGACACTTCAAAATACATTGCGGCTTTCGTATGATTGATTATTTTTATTTAAGATACATAAAACGTAATGTATTTTGAAGTGAGCATCAAAACGTTGTAAACATTTTTAATATAAGTAAGGAAACGTGATCATAACTCATAAGTAGTCATAACTGACTATGGTTGTCTTAGCTCTACGAAACGATAATATATTCTTTGAGTGTTTACTTTAATATTTTCCAACCACGCACTGCGCCACGTGTATCACACATATGTGTATGTATTTACACTTAAAGAAGTACTTGTTACATGTTTTTCCGGTAGGTAGTGGTCACAAGACCACTGTATTAGCATCTCCGTAATAGCTTCGTAACGAACCGATAATGACTGCTATGGGACAACTTAATTGCAAGAAATGGTTGTGTAGTAGGCTATTCTGGCGCCTTAGTAGTTTTGTATGCCTTAGAGATAAGACCGTGGCCTTCCATCTATATGATGGACCAATCGTACGCAATAGGAGTTGGAACATGATCATCATACGTCTAGCTCAATAAACACACACATATTAACGCGCACACACTAATCACGTTCAAATCACAATGAAGTACCAATAGAACCGTAACGAATAAACAGAGAAGCCTATTAGATACATGACGTACGTAAATTAATGAATACTGAACCATCAGCTTAATAAATACACTAATATGTATTTATCGCGCACACACTAACCATGCTTAAGTGACAGTGTAGTATTCATTTAAACCGTAGCGAATATACACTATGTAAGAGATACAAATGTTGGTCGAAGTGAGTTGAAGTTTCTACTATTTCTAAGTATTGTACGAATTCCTCTATATTTGCCGTAGTCATCAACATACGCCGTCTAGCTTAATAAACACACATTATCGCGCTCACACTAATCACGTTCAAATCATAATGTAGTGCTAATTAGAACCGTAGCGAATAAACAGGGTATTAGATACATGACGTACGTATTTCATGAAGGTCGAATACTGAACCAGCATCAACTCAATAAATACACGACGAACTTTGTGGCCTAGTAGTCATCATGCCAGGCTATTACTCCGGAGGTCCCGGGTTCAAACCCCGGTCAGGTCAAGATGGATGAAAATTATCTTTTTTTAGATTGGCCTGGGTCTTGTAAGTCTATCTATATTTGTTATAAAGTATAGTATCGTTGAATTAGAATCCCATAATACAAGTCTCGAACTTACTTTGGGGCTAGCTCAATCTGTGTGATTTGTCCTAAAATACATATTTATTTATTACTAATGTGTATTTATCGCGCACACACTAATCACGTTTAAGTCACAGTGTGGTAATAATTAGAACCATAGTGTATTAGATACATTTGACAGCTCCCTGGCGCAGTGGTTAACACGCCAGCCTGCGACACGGAGTGCCCGGGTTCGATCCTTGGCCAGGTCAAGATGGAAAATGATCTTTTTCAGATTGGCCTGGGTCTTGGATGTTTATCTATATATGTAATCTTTATATACCAGACAGACTTTTTTAAATTCTAGTGACAAAGTAAAAACAACGTGGAAAATTATTAATACAGAAACAGGAAAAACGAAAAAACGCGACATTCCAATTGAATTAAAAATAGATAATAAGGTCCTCAGTACTAGCGAGAAAATTACTCAATATTTTGAAGACTTCTTTACAAATATTCCCGTGAATACTACTGCCTCCTTACTTTCATCATCTGTGGAATCTAAAAAGTTATTAACTAGTTGTATACCGGAATGTAACAGTCTTCTAATATTTGAACATGTAACCCCTCAAAAAATCATTGATACGTTCAAGACTTTGAATAATAAAAAAACTGGAGACCTGTGGGACATCTCAGTATCAGTCATAAGTAATATTATAGAAATAATTGCTCCTTATTTAGTGTAGATACAGGGACTTTTCCTGATCTAATGAAATTAAATAAAGTTATACCGTTGTACAAATCGGGTGATAAAAATGATCCAACAAATTACCGTCCAATTTCTTTTTTGCCAGCGTTAAGTAAAATATTTGAAAAGTTAGTTTTTAATCAGTTACTTTCTTTTTTTAATCTAAATGGTCTATTTCATAGTGAACAATACGGATTTACGAAGGGTCGATCAACTACGGATGCGGGTGTTGCGCTTTTAAAACATATATATTGTGCTTGGGAGAGAAAACAAAATGCTATTGGTGTTTTTTGTGATCTCTCCAAAGCATTTGATTGTGTAGACCACGATACCCTGCTGTCCAAATTGGAACACTATGGGATTAAAGGTAAATCTATTGCATTAATCAAATCTTATTTGAGTAGCCGAATTCAAAAAGTTAGCGTTGATAGGGTTCAATCCTCGGGATCATCTGTTAAGATGGGCGTACCCCAGGGCTCTATACTAGGCCCCTTGTTGTTTCTTATATATATTAATGATCTGCCATACTATGTTCACACATGTAAAGCTGTACTATTTGCCGATGATACTTCTCTTATTTTCCCTGTTGATAGGACAACAGACAATTTTGACGAGGTCAATAGTACATTAGCTCAAGTGTTAGAGTGGTTTACAGCAAATAATTTGCTGTTGAACGCTAAAAAGACGAAGTGTATTAAATTTTGTTTACCGAATGTTACAAAAGTACCAACACGCATAGTGGTCGAAAACGAAACGATAGATTTGGTAGATAAAACAGTATTTCTTGGGATGACAGTTGACTCGGGACTTCAATGGGGTGCCCATATCACATCCTTAGCGGGTAAACTTAGTTCTGCTGCTTACGCTGTTAGAAGAATAAGACAGTTGACTGACGTTGATACTGCGCGTTTGGTATACTTCAGCTACTTTCATAGTGTCATGTCGTATGGGATATTACTATGGGGTAACGCAGCATAAGTTAATACCATATTCGTCCTTCAAAAACGCGCTCTCAGATCGATATATAAACTAGGTGCTAGAGAATCTCTTAGAGAATTGTTTAAAAATATAAATATTTTGACATTCCCCGCGCAATACATATTAGCAAATATTATGTTTGTTCGTAATAATCTTCATCTTTACGCGAACAATAGTGATATCCACAACAGGAATACGAGAAATAAAAATAAATTAGCGACACCAACTTTGCGATCACAGAAAACAATGAATTCATTTTTGGGACTTAGTATACGCTTCTATAATAGAATTCCTGAAGAAATATTGGCTCTGTCATTAGTAAAAATAAATTACTTAAAAATGCCTATTATTGTATTAATGACTATTTATCAGATAAAACTCCATGGAAGTAATATATTCAATAAATTGTACATCGGTGATTACTTAATGTAAAATAATTCAATTTGTTATAAATATGTGAAAGTGTAGCCCTTCAGGCACGTAGGGACCAATACTGGACTGAGTTTCTTTCGGCGTATTCTTCTCAGCAGTGGTCGTTTCGAAACGCTAGTAGCTTATCGATTTTGCAAATATTAAAAATAATAATATGACTTTCAGAAAGAGATACATGATATCCAAATTTGAATAAAATTCTATTTCATTTCATTTCATTTCATTATAAAATATAGTATCGTTGTGTTAGTATCCCATAACACAAGTCTCGAACTTACCTTGGGGCTAGCTCAATCTGTGTGATTTGTCCGTATATATTTATATTTATTTATACATGTTGGTTAAATACCACACTTCTTTAACTGAGTCGAAGTACCTTTCTACTGTATCGTACGGATAAAGTATTGTACGGATTCCTCTATATTTGTCATAGTCATCAACATACGCCGTCTAGCTCAATAAACACAAATTATCTCGCACACACTAATCACGTTCAAATCACAGTGTGGTACTAATTACCTAGAACCGTAGCGAACAAACACAGTAGGCTATTAGATACGTGACATACGGACAAGAAGGTTGAATACTGAACCTCTTATTGTGAAGTGGGTTGAAGTATCTGTCCATTATTTCTAAGTAATCTATAGTCATCGACTTACGTCTAGGGCATGGAATACCGAAAAGATTTTCATACCGGTATTGAAATTTCGAAAACCGGTATACCGGTAATTTCGGTATTTTTTCGGTATTTTTTTTAAATACTGCTAATTACTGTTTAAATTATATATATTGGTATATATTATTATATATACCATAGCGATTGGTAAGTCTTGTTTCCGGAGAGCGATTAAAGTAGTTTCTAGGCTATGTGATAGAAACGCTGAAACCTTTTATCAACTCCTCAGAAACCACAAAATGAATAAAGGTAATAAAGAATACTAAAGAAAATGCGTTATTTGATCCAAGAATTATTTAAATTGTTTCCTTGGCACAAATATCACAATCAAATATATATTAAAATTAGTTTTACTCTCTAATGATAAGAAAACACTTTGCCATAAGGGTTAATGGAGAAATATAGACGGAAAACACGCCTCTCCACTTCCTGTTTCTGTATGAACGAGGCATGATTTGGTGGGCATTGAAGTATTGACATTATCTGCGACATGTACCGTGACTCCGATTCCAGAGTTAGGATTGCTGTTGGTGAACCGTCACAGTTGGAGTCCACCAAGGCTCGGTTCTCAGCTCCTTCTTGTTTAGTGCGATGTTAGAAGAAGTGTCAAAACGCATCAGAAATACACATGAGCTTCCTCCGTGGCTGCTCATGCATGTATACTGACGATATCGCACTGGCAGATGCGGAAAGGGGAAGACGTGTGCGACGCGTGAATATGTGGAAGGAGTCGCTTGAGAACGGCGGCTTGAAACTAAATGTGGCGAAGACTGATTACAGGGATTGCAAAGTTATTTATTCCGTGCCTATACGCATAGGCGGAAACGTGGTTGAGCGTACTTACCAATTTAAGTACCTGGAATCTGGCCTTTACGCGTCCAGAGATATCAAAACTTGCATAATGTGACTGGTATCATTTGTGACCCAAAAATGCATTTTAAACTAAAAGGGCAGGACATTTTAGACCTGTCCTCTTATATGGAAGTGAAGCACAGGCTACGTGAGCAGCTCAAGAGGGAGATGCGTGTCACGGAAATGGATATACAGCATTGGATGTGTAAAGTTTCGCGAAAGGGCCGCATAAGTAACTCACACATTCGCGGTAGCCTTCATGTCAGTCACATATAGAGTATACAATCCCGGGATCCCGACTGTTTTCTGGCCCTGAAAATCCCGGGACTGTACTTGGCTAATCTCGGGATTTTCGGGATTGCCACAAACTAGTCTAGTTTGTATTCCGTTGCGCCTTGAAAATAACCTTGCCTAGGTTATTTTAATACATTACGACAAAAAGCATACAATACGTAGTTACCCACTATTTACTATACAGGTACAGTCCTAATAATATGTTTGTCGTAGAACTTAGAAAGGACTTCCCCACTCGGAATACTTTAATACAATACTCTTAAGGCGATACCACTGTAAATAAGGTCGCTCTGAATCTTATTTATCTCGCAAAATACTTAAATTAGGAGTTTCAAATCTAAGTAATATGATTTTTGAATATTTCATCTCCAAAAATTGAAGATGAAAACACGTTTTGATAAAATTTTCTCGATAGAAATATTTTTTGAAAAATGGTCTTCGTTCGCAGAGTTTTTGTTATTGTAGCTCAAATGCGACGAATGAAATAATGATTTTTAGACTAAAAGATAGGTTATTAGTAATTCATCAAAATGTAAATATGAAAATACAATTAACCGGTCTGATTTTATATAAAATAGAAATAACGAATTTGGCGCTTACGTTTTTTTCTTTGAGCGACTCCAGACTATCTCCTATCTCATCATTCACGGGCTAAACCGCCAAGCGCTATCCCTTGCGCGCACTTGATCAGTCCTTTGCCGAGCGATGGTACCAAACATTTGAGGCCTCGCCTTAAGGTAATTCCCCAACGAACCACAACAGGGGAATCACCCGATCATCTCATATCACAATATTGTTGCGGGTATTTCCCGTCGGGGATTCCCTGTACGAAAGTATAAATATGCAAATCAGGTTTTATTTTTTTTTATTTATTGTTCTGTCAGTGACGGGTTACGTAGGCTACGTCATTAAAATTTAAAAGTCAATTATCTGAAATTAAGTATTTCAAATGGCGGGGGACTTTGTTAAACATAAAAAAGACAGTGATACGACGTATACATTTGTGTTGTGCAAAGATATTAGAATTTTTTTTTTAATTACTCGTGTTTTTTTTATTTTAGCCCAATTAGAAACCACATAGTCTAATCCCGGGATAGGCCCGGGATCCCGGGAAAAGGCTTCAAAAATCCCGTAAGCCCGGGATTGAAAAACATGCTCGGGATTGTATTCTCTAGTCACATAGCAGGCAACTCTCCTGCAGGGCCGCCTACGCTGGTACAGTCATGTTTTGCGAAAACCAGAAAATTACATGGGGAACAATTGTCTGGCCATGTTCACCGAGTCCCGACAGAAGGGAGAAACCCAAGAAGTGCTGGGTTGATGTAATTGGGGAGGATATGCGTGCAATGGCCTCATAACATGCAGTTTTTGAGTAGTTGATTTTGATGTGATATTTTTATAATCGAGATTATTCATAATTCATGCATATAAAAACTCATCAGCAGTATGAACAACACTATGAACCACCGAAATCGAACGTTCTTCATACCCTTGCTGAAATAAATATTTTTTTCGAAATACCTAAATACCGGTATTTTATCCTCAAATACCGGTATCAAAATACCGATTTTTTTAACCGGTATACCGGGATTTCGGTATACCGGTATTTCGGTATACCGGTATTTCGGTATACCGGTATACCGGTATCCATGCCCTACTTACGTCTAGGCTTCAAGCTCATATGTATTTATACATTATCGTGCACACACTAATCACTCTAAAGTCACAGCGTGGTATTAATTTGAAGCGTAGCGAATATGCACTAGTGTATTAGATATCATCATCATCATCAGGTCTTTTTAGTCACCACTGCAGGAGCATGAGCCTCTCTGTACTACCGGAGCCATACGCCAGAGCAGACAGAGGATTTGGCCTACACTCTCCTCGCTGGCCAGACGGGTTGGAAAGGTCTCATTGATGTTCATGAGCTTTGTTTAGCTTTTATTTCCTAAGTCTCTTACGACCTCCATGGGAAGACTTGGAGTGGTCCTATTCTACTCTGCCGGTAACCACACGGCTAATACTGAACCTCTTTTGAAGTCCCTTTCTATTACTTCTAGGTACTGTAGCTCCTCTCTTGCCATATTAACGCTAACTCACAGGCTTATGGTTGAACACTGAACATCTTCTTTTAAAGTAGGTTAAATTATATTATTACCATTTCTAAGCACTGTACATCTATATTTGCCATAGTCATCAACACATTACTCCTAGCTCAATAAACACAGAACGCGCTAAAACCACAGCGCGCTACTAATTAGCACCATAGCGAATATACAGAGCGGTATCTCTAAGATACATGACATCTTGTTCACCTGACTACCTGTTCTACTAATTGGTACAGTTTAAGGTAAATAATTAATTAATATATACGGACAAACACACAGATTGAGGTAGCGCCAAAGTAAATTCGAAATTATAGCCCACTCAATGTCGATCCCTCGGGAATAGTACTTTTTCCCGGGATAAAAGGTAGCTTATATCCTTCTCCGTACTCCAGAGAACTCGTATGCAAAATTTCATGATGATCGATTCAGTAGTTACGTCGTGAAAGCGTAACAAATAAACGAACAAACTCACTTTCGAATTTATAATATTACTAGCATTCGCCCGCGGCTCCGCCCGCGTCAATGTCGATCCCTCGGGATTGGTACTTTTTCTCGGGATAAAAGGTAGCCTATGTCCTTCTCCGTACGCCAGAGAACTTGTATGCAAAATTTCATGATAATCGGTTCAGTAGTTACGGCGTGAAAGCGTAACAAATAAACAAACTCACTTTCGCATTTATAATATTACTAGCTTTCGCCCGCGGCTCCGCCCGCGTCAATGTCGATCCCTCGGGAATAGTACTTTTTCCCGGGATAAAAGGTAGCTTATCTCCTTCTCCGTACTCCAGAGAACTCGTATGCAAAATTTCATGATGATCGATTCAGTAGTTACGTCGTGAAAGCGTCACAAATAAACGAACAAACTTTCGAATTTATAATATTACTAGCTTTCGCCCGCGGCTCCGCCCGCGTCAATGTCGATCCCTCAGGAATAGTACTTTTTCCCGGGATAAAAGGTAGCCCATGTCCTTCTCCGTTCTCCAGAGAACGTGTATGCAAAATTTCATGATGATCGGTTCAGTAGTTATTACGGCATGAAAGCGTAACAAACAAACAAACAAACGCACTTTCGCATTTATAATATTAGTTAGGATAGTAAGGATAAAGTATCGTTGAGTTATGGCATACTAACTCGACGATACTTTATTTTATAACAAATTCATATACAATATGTAAAGGAAACCCTGTCCGATCCTTAAAGGGGTGATTTAGCCCGTCGATATGAACAACTTTTCCCATGGGATTAACTGAAAAAAAATGAACATTTCCAAACAAACATTTTTGGCCGCCTAGTCAATAGCATTGGTTCCATAGGAAAAGTTGTTTATATCGGCGGGCTTCATCCCTTCGAGGAACGGGGTTTCTTCACAATTGACGTTTCTTCAATCATACACGATCAGTGCAAATGAGTGATTGATTTGGTTGTACGCTCCCATTAGAGATAAATCGTGCTAGCATTGATTTGACGCCGGGTGGTAACGGTTGGAAGATGAAGGCGTAAGCTTGAAAGACTGAATAACTTCAACAATATAACTTTGAAAATGAGATAAAATATCCACCCCTGCTGGGTACAGAACCCAGCGCCTTTCACCATGGAGGTCGTCATAGTCTTTGGTTTACCAAGATACAAGAGCCAAGTGTCACGTCACGCTGGGTGGTAACTGATGGTATATAACAGGCTTTGATACGTGTATTAGGAGCTGAACGTATACAGCTTGAAAGACTGTATAGCTTGAACAAAATAACTCTGTAAATGGGATAAAAAATCCACCCCTGCTGGGTACCGAACCCAGTGCCTTTCACCAAGGAGGTCGTCAAGGTCTTAGGATATGGTTCACCAAGATACAAGAGACAAGCGTCACGTCACGCTGGGCGGTAACTGATGGTATATAACAGGCTTTGAAACGTGTATTACGAGCTTGACGTGTAGGCTTGAAGGACTGCACTGACGCACATATGCTATTTATACTCGTAATGCACTGAGTTATTCATGGGCCAGGCGACAATCTCATGAGTTACATGAACAATGAACATGTGATTGCTGGTAGGTTTATTTATTTATTATAAACTTTATTTACTAAAGAAAATGGTACAAAAGGTGGACTTAATGCTAATAGCATTATCTACCACTCAACCTTATAAATAAATAATAAATAAATATATAGGGACAAATCACACAGATTGAGCTAGCCCCTAAGTAAGTTCGAGACTTGTGTTATGGGATACTAACTCAACGATACTATATTTTATGACAAATACATAAATAGATACACATCCAAGACCTGGGTCTTGGATGTGTATCTACTTGGATGTCTATCTATTCGCCTGGGCCAATCTGAAAAAGATCATTTTCCATCTTGACCTGGCCGGGGATCGAACCCGGGCACTCTCGTGTCGCAGGCTGGCGTGTTGACCTCTGCGCCACGGAGCTAGCCTAGTCAGCGTGTCGTATCAACATATCAACAACCTTCTGTCTCTACTAAATTTTGAAGTAAATACTTCCTTAGCGGCAGATACAGATAGATAAAGATTTGGTAGTCCTAAGTCCCTTGAATTGTAATTCCTATAAAATAATAGAAAAAATATGGCTGCTGCAATGCAGCTAAGCCGAATGAGATTGTCCGCGGAAACGGGGCAATAGGAAGCGTTCGGGTCGTTCCGGGACGATTTAGGGTCCATTAGGGAAATACACCGGCGGTTTAAAACTGACTTTCTGTATCTCATATACGAATACTATTATCGTGTTTTGTAAGGAGTTGGGAATGCTGGCTTTATTATCCTTATCCTTACTAGTATACAAACTCACTATCGCATTTATAATGCGAAAGGGAGTTTGTTTTTTTGTTTGTTTGTGACGGTCTCACGCCGTAACTACTGAATCGATCATTATGAAATTTTGCATACAATTTCTCTGGAGTACGGAGAAGGACATAGGCTACCTTTATCCCGGGAAACTATTCCCGAGGGATCGACACGACGCGGGCGGAGCCGTGGGCGAAAGCTAGTTTTACATATTTTGTTTAAATATCTACAAGTAGTCACGTTTTCACTAACTGAACATCAGATTTTTTTTTAGTTTTAGAAGTTGATACGTATATTGTATAAAAAACCTACTTCGATCAAAATACTGAACCGATTTTAATGAAATTGAAACAAAAGATTATTTTTAAATCGGTTCATAAATGACGGAGTTATGCGTTAACAAACATTTAAAAAAATATTGAATTGATATACTCTTCTTTTTTTTGAAGTCGTTTAAGTAAATGGTTTATGACTTTTCATGTTGTCTGTAAATAGTACAATTAAACAAAGAAAAATATGTCGTGTTTTGTTAACTGTTTTATTTTGCATTCACAATGCTATTTTGATATACTCTTATTAAAATATGGTGAAAAAATTTCATCCGGGCTAACTAGGTCGCTGGTTCAAGTCCCGCCCGCGGGAATTTTTTTCACCATATTATATTTCTTACTTTAATAAGAAAATTATGTCGTTTAGCACTTAGGAAAAGTATACCCACTTTTAAGTTGATAGTAGGACGACTATAGAGGATATGTCACGGCGCCCCTGTTGCAGTTGTTCATACTCAAGCTATGATGACACTTTATTTATATTTTCATCCATCTTATTAGTCAAACAAGGTCTAGATAACAATCGCGTGCATCATAACATCTGATGACGAGAAATTAAAGATAATAGAAATGTCAAATCATAATATTAGGTGTTAAATATCTTCAGTCAAATATTATGATTTGAAGAAAACAATAGAACATCCAAGGAGAGTTAAATAATTAATTTTTAAATAAAAAGGGCAAAGTACTAGGAACACGGTATAGATAGCTTTACGTTTACGGACGGTTGATATAAATATAAATATATACGGCCAAATAACACAGATTGAGCTAGCCCCAAAGTAAGTTCGAGACTTGTGTTATGGGATACTAACTCAACGTTACTATATTTTATACTTATATATAGACTTTATAATTTTGCATGCTGGAAACAGCTAAGTGCCTTATTTATGTACTTATGCGAAATATACACATCCAAGACCCAGGTCAATCTGAAAAAGATCATTTTCCATCTTGACCTGACCGGGGATCGAACCCGGGGCCCTCGTGTCGCAGGCTGGCGTGTAACCCACTGCGCCACGGAGCTCGCCAAACAATTAATTTTTGAATTAATGGTTGATAAAC
Organism: Elegia similella; assembly: GCA_947532085.1. NCBI lineage: Eukaryota > Metazoa > Arthropoda > Insecta > Lepidoptera > Pyralidae > Elegia > Elegia similella. The sequence continues at coordinate 5,717,026 of OX383939.1, forward strand.
AAGTACAAATTGAGACTAAGTGACTTTCGTTGCATTCGTACGGGGTCGACGGCCGCGTTGAAGTTCATTTAAATGTGTATGAAAACTAAATGTCTTGGTATTAAAAAGCATGTTGTTCTTAAATAAAAAGAAGCTTAATAATTTTAATATCGTTGTACCTACCTCTAATATTAATAAATTATTCCCAATTATTTCTGAATATTTTATTCATTACCTGAATTTCTACGAATTTAATTGACTGAAAAACAAATTGCCACAATCTCCTCCGCAAATAAAGTTCGCGAGTACCAGGGCCTCATAAAGCCGATCTGGTATTTGAGACCGGCTCTGCACACTTGCACAACCGGCTTCGTCCGCACGCCGCACACAACATTGAAAATTACGTCATGCACTTTATTTGGCCTTATGTAGTGCACGCTTTACGCATGGCCAAATAGCCGGTAAGCCACGACTTCCTTCGTGATTCTGAGCGCCTAGTACACCAACTGCCCGCAAGGATTCAAAAGGACCGTTAGTTTTATCCTAATTTCTTAAACAAGCCTTTTTTATATGGCTGCTGATTCTCCTTCCATTAGGATCCAGTATCTACGGGTATCTGTCCAGTATCTGGGGATTTTCTCAATATGTAGAGCATGGTGAACAATTATTTACTATTTATGATTCCCATTTTACTACCTTTATTTCTAATTATCCTAGTAAGGGATGGGAATTAGTATTTCTACATCTCTTGACCGGCTTTGATGATTACGATGATATGGATGTTAAAGTAGGTTGTTAACGAGGACGAAAATTCGATTTAGCCACGCTAGCAACTGTAAATTTAACAGCGAACTGTTGCCAAGGCGATTACTTTAATTACACACAAAAGGATACGATTTGTTAAACTAGTTACTTCGATAAGGAAATCCTCATAATTGCGAGGTTCTTTCGTAAGGTCAGGCGGTGGATTTACATTTAAATCAATGACCGCCCGTTCGTTTACTTCGATCGCGACGATTTTCCTATCGATCTGATCGATATTATCAAACAATTCGCAGACAATGACGCTATTGTTTCGTGTCGATAAAGAGCCGATTAAAAAAGATCGATTAAATCAACATTGGATATATCGATAACCTTGGTCTTGAGCGAAATATCTAGTATGCATGATGCAAGTCATTTATCATGGAGATCAATCTGACTCAGATACGGTTATTATCATCGACTAGTACCTGCTTCCGATGAAGGAAAACATCGGGAGGCATTCTGCACTCTAGTGGATGGTCCCCTCAAAAACTGATGAGCATCATAAGATGCTCTTCGGGTCACTTATGTCATAATCCAGATTCTTAGGATTGTTAGGATAAAGCGATGACAAACCACTCTATTATTTCCTACCAAAATTAGTTATTGTATGCGTTCCTCCTCACAATGGAACCGACAGGAACCTAACTGATCTCCTTTTCTTCCTCGCCTTTTCTCTATTTGGGGTCGGCTCTGTATGTAAAAACTAAATTCTCTCATATATTTTCCACCACATCGGCACTAGTTCCCCGTTCTTGCATGTCATTTACGACCTTTTCGGCTTTCTCTTTCCTTATCATGTCACATTGAAGCGGAGCATCCTTTGTTATCTTCAGGAGCCTAACTGATATCAGGCAAAAAGTAAATATATATTATTTAGTATTTTACGTAATTTATATTAATTTTTTGAATATATATTGACGCAAAAAGTTTATGATCTTAGCTACAGCGTGTAGCGTATATATTCTTTGGCTACAGTTAGTATAATTAGGCTAAAAGACGAAAAAATGAAGTACTTCCATGGTGAAATGGAAGACCAAGTCAAGTAGGGGTTGCAATTTTTTTTATTCAGCCTAACGGCGCGAGATTAAATAACTCACAAAATCATAATATTTTTTAGAAGTTTGTTTGTGTTAAATTAGTTTTGAGAGCGGGTAACACCGAATGGAGTTGTACATGTCATTGCGAGTAGACGTCAACGTCATTCTTGGCTGGACGTTCATGGCGGTTACACGTCAATACATGTGCAAACCCATTGGCTCTCTAATCGCAGTTTATTTTTGTAATCCGTTATTATTAATTTAGTTCAAGTTGTGTGTTAATTAAAACAGTAATTAGACTAAGTGTCCGTGTACTTATTTTTGTGTTTTCCTGGGATATAACGCCCATGATGGACTCCGGTGTTGGCAAGAGTTTAGACGAGCAACCCGAGATGAACTCCCGGCTTCCCGACGTCCCGTTATCAGAAGTGGGATTACCAGGAAATTCCCAGGATAATCAGACAGGTCAGAGTATTGTTTTTAACCTAAGTAGTGAAAATGAACGTTGGAAAACGTTGTTTTAAATGCAACAACGTAGCATGATGGAAGTGATTCGTGCCATGAAGGAACCAAATGCAGTTGGCTATTAATTGTACAATGAGCCGCACAACCAAAGCTAGTCCTCTCGAGCTATTAATAGGTAAAGTTGCTAGACCCTTACAACTTATGACGCTAGAAAGTGATGAAACAAATGTAGACTTAGATTTGATTAGAGAGCACGCGGCGCTGGAAGTTAAGAGTAATGCCGCTATAGAGAAAGCTAGGTTTGACAGTAATAAAGTAATTGTTAGGAACTTTAAAGTAGGTGACTATGTTTTGTTAGAAAACCATGAACGCAATAAAACAAAGTTAGAACCAAAATTCAAGGGACCATATCTGGTGGCTGAGGTACTCGATGGAGACAGGTATTTACTTAAAGCATTGGACTCTAATCGGACTTAAATTATGCACATGATCGCATACGACCTATGCCTGAGTGTTATGTCCCATTAGAATTGCATGTAGGCTTAGAAGCTCCCACAAACGTAGTAGAGTCAGAATGTGCCGCTAACGGCGCAGGTGAGTAAACAAATAACTCGTTTGGTAATGTCAATCTTCCTGTTAGAATTAAGAGTGTGTGGCATCCAGCCTGTGTGGCAACCAGCCTGTGTGGCAACCAGCCTGTGTGGCAACTAGCCTGTGTGGCAACCAGCCTGTGTGGCAACCAGCCTGTGTGGCAACCAGCCTGTGTGGCAACCAGCCTGTGTGGCAACCAGCCTGTGTGGCAACCAGCCTGTGTGGCAATCAGCCTGTGTGGCAACCAGCCTGCGTGGCAACCGGCCTGTGTGGCAACCAACCTGTTTGGCAACTAGACTATGTGGCAACTAGCCTGTGTAGCAACCGGCTTGGATGGCACTGGCCTGTGTGGCTACGGGCCTGTGTGGCCACGGGCCTGTGTAGTACTAGCCTGTGTGGCACTAGCCTGTGTGGCATTACTCTGTGTGGTAGTGGAACTGTGTGGGACGGGACGAAGCAGTATGTGTAATACCAGTATGTAGTAAGTGGAAACTTAACCTATTCGTTTAGTCCGTGTGTTCTATAAACGGTCAGAATGACCGAGCGTTACGTAGCATACTTGAGATATTGTGTGTAGTTGTTTATAGATGATGAGGTTGCCGATTCACCCGAGGACGTGTGAAGAGGCAGGACGGCCGTAACGGCGCGAGATTAAATAACTCACAAAATCATAATATTTTTTAGAAGTTTGTTTGTGTTAAATTAGTTTTGAGAGCGGGTAACACCGAATGGAGTTGTACATGTCATTGCGAGTAGACGTCAACGTCATTCTTGGCTGGACGTTCATGGCGGTTACACGTCAATACATGTGCAAACCCATTGGCTCTCTAATCGCAGTTTATTTTTGTAATCCGTTATTATTAATTTAGTTCAAGTTGTGTGTTAATTAAAACAGTAATTAGACTAAGTGTCCGTGTACTTATTTTTGTGTTTTCCTGGGATATAACGCCCATGATGGACTCCGGTGTTGGCAAGAGTTTAGACGAGCAACCCGAGATGAACTCCCGGCTTCCCGACGTCCCGTTAAGCCTATAACACATGAAAACTTGTTACTTAACCGTTACGGCATCGTTTCGATTTTCGTAGAGTCAAGTTCACCTGCGTGACCTCTTGGTTCCGTTCTTTTGATTTGCGTGCCTCGCATTACGTGATTTTGGCTCGGGCCCGACCTCGTTTGTCATTATTCCCAAGGCCCCTTTATTATAAACCACATGTTATAAACTATTATTTGGTTTGCAAGAAGCGGTGTCCTCACAGAGGTCATCGAATTTCTATGGGAGGTCAATTATTACTCTTACTCTCTTGCAAGTCTGTATTCCATTACGGATTCTGATTTTATTATTAACGGGAAAAGGACAAAATAAACGAACACTGTACGTTTGTAACGTAAGTGTCGCGAGCTGGATTCGTGTAGTCTTTAGCGTGCTGAATTCATTCACCGATTAGGCGATACGGCTCGGCTCGGTCTACTATTTTGTACTTAATGAGTCTGGCTGCCTGACCTTTCAGGTAATTTGGTCGCACTAACAATGAAATTAGTCGATTCATAATTGTACACTTTGACGATAATGCTGCGGTAAAATTATGCTTCAGAAAATCCAAGCCTTGCCTTTTTGTGATTAATAAATAATTTATGATTTGTAAGGCATTTTAAAACCTTATTTTCTTCATTGTCACAATTTTCTATGGTTATTCTTGGTTTTACATTACAACTATTACTTATTCGTAGTTACAACTAATTAATAGATTCAGGTGTTATTTGCCGAAGTCAAACCAGACTGGTGGCGGAAGCACGCAAAGTAAATTATCTCAAAGTAAATGTTACATTACAACTTATTGCAGTTTTTTAGATTAACAATTTTGACAACGCATGTTGCGGATATATTTCTGTGACTTTTTGACGAAGCTTGATAAGGATATATTTCTATGACTTTTTGACGAAGCATGTTGCGAATGTATTCATATAAATATAATTAATTTATTTTATGTTTACCGGAATGTTTAATAAACTAATATGTATATTAATTAAATATACCTTAATTTACTAATATGTATACTATTTGTTACCATTTATTTTTTCTGTTGTCTGCTATTTTCCAACCAATATATGTTCTTAAATAGAAGTTGCCATTTTCATTAATAAAGTCAACATTGCAAACGGTGAAGTACTGTGTGACAATGTTTGATGAATACGAAAAATAGTTGAGACTTCTTGTTAATTTATTATTTACATGGAAGTTATCAGTCGTTCTTTTTATAATCTAAAATTATATTTCTGGTAAATCGATCAGCATCTTAGTTTATAAGTATGCGATTATTCTTTCTTTACATGTCTTGGAGATTTTTTTCAATATTAAAAACTGGATCTACCCTTTAAATATTTTCAGTTATATTGTATGGAAAAAGCCCTGGCAACGATGGAGTAACTACAGAAGCCCTGAGAATTGGTAGCCATGTCCTTATACCACATTTGCCAAACCTCTTTAACACCATTTTACTGACTGGCAAAATTCCAAAGGATATCTGTCATTCGAATATTGTTTTACTCCATAAAAAAGGCAATAAAACAGATATCAACAACTATAGACCTGTTAGCTTAACTTCGCATATATATAAATTATTTATAAAGATCATTCTTCAGCGAATAGGATTTACTCTAGATTCCCACCAGCCTCCGGAGCAGGCTGGATTCCGACCTGGCTTCTCGACAAGCGACCATCTACAAACAGTCAATCAAATAGTTGAAAAGTTTAACGAATTTCATAAACCACTTTATGTCGCTTTCGTCGACTATACTAAAGCGTTTGACAACATCGTACATTCAGCTATATTTGCCGCTTTAGAAAGACAAAATATAGAAAATACATATATAGAACTTTTAAAAATTATCTATGACAATAGTACTGCAAACATAAAGTTAGAATCCTATGGACCCACATTTAAAATTGAAAAAGGCGTAAAGCAGGGTGACCCACTTTCACCAAAACTATTCAACAGTGCTCTGGAGGAAGTGTTCACGAACTTGGAGGTTTTGTGGCAGCGAGGGGGCATTGAGATCGGTGGAGCTCGACTCACTAATCTACGGTTCGCCGATGATATTGTCCTTTTCGCATCCACATCGGCGGAACTGCAAAAAATGCTCCAAGAACTGAGCAAGGCGAGCTTGGAAGTTGGACTTCTGATGAATCAGTCAAAAACAAAAGTCATGACCAACAGCGTCACTCGTAGGGTCCAGGTAGACGGGCAAGAAATTCACTACGTTGATGAGTACATCTATCTGGGCCAGGTAGTCTCCTTCAACAACCGACAAGAGAAGGAATTGACCGTCGCATAGAAAATGCTTGGAGGAGCTACTGGTCCATGAAAGCGTTTATGAAGGGCGACCTTCCAATGTCTCTTAAACGTCGACTCATCGACATGTGTATCTTGCCCGTCCTAACCTACGGCGCTCAGACGTGGTCACTGACTGAGGAGCAGAAGTCCAAACTCAAAGTTTGCCAAAGAGCGATGGAGAGAAGTATACTAGGTTTCAGAAGACTGGACAGAGTCCCGAATGGTACACTTCGCTCAATGACAGGTATCGCCGATGTGGGACACAAAGCTGCCAAGATGAAGTGGGACTGGGCGGGTCATGTCAGTAGAATGTTGCCAGACAAATGGGTTAATAAAGTGACTTCTTGGATACCTGTGGATGGTCGTCGTCGAAGGGGCAGGCCAAGGAAAAGATGGCGGGATGATCTTGACGCCTTTCGGCATGACTGGTCAGATATGGCTCAGGATCGAGATAAATGGAAGGAGATGGGAGAGACCTTTGCCCAGCAGTGGGACAGAAGAGGTTATTAAAAGAAAAAAAAAATATTGTTACGGTTTATAGGATGGGTGTTCAACGTATTCTTAGTATAGACGTGAAAGAAAGAGTAAAAAATACTGAATAAAATTATTTTTTCTATGTAGTTGCCCATCACCTGAATACACATATTTCAACGGGAAAGTAACTTTTTAATACCCTCTAAAAATATTTTTCTTGTCTGAAAAATGTTCATAAATTGTCGTCTTCAGCTCTTCATCGACGCAAAAATGCTTACTTCGTGTATTCGGAATGCCAAGAATAAGGTGTAAATAAGGTAAAAGGTAATCCATTTCATACACGAGAAAATATTCTGAAGAAAATTTGCCTTTGAAAACTGTCTGCACATAAAACGCGAAAGTAAACATGTTATGCATACGTCACGTTCATATGTACGTACAGATATGATTGGAATTAGATTAGATATGCACTCAAGTGGTGCTCGAATTTATCGCGACAGTGCTGTTTAAGATTTTATTTATAGAGCATTAGTAATATTCAATGTTATGCCAATTTGTTACTTAGTCCCAAAAAACAGTCAGTTTGGGAACTAAGTGATCCTAGTCTATATCCCCTAGAATTGAAGGTACCTTAGCTACGTACAAATATGTAACGGTTATGAGGAGTAGCAGGTCTGACGTACGGCAGCCCTCCAAAATACAGGTTGACCTAGTTTGGTTCTGGTGCTGTCGGACCGTCTGTTCCTGTTGCGCCTCTGGCACCGGTTTACTCAAGATATTGTTATCTCTTTTACTGTTTGTAGTCTATTTTAAGACAAATAACGCATTTTTTTTATTTTCTTCTTTGAAAAAACTTCTTTGAATAAGTTTGAAATGTATTTCACTTCAAACTGACATATAAATAAGAAATGACGAACAGCAGGACTTTCTTATTAAATCCTAGAGTTTGTTTGTGTGTTTACAGTAATTCCGAGAATTTAATGTTTTTTTACACATTGTAACCTGTGGTTTTACTAATGAATTCCTAACAATGGGATCATTAATAACAGGACTATAAATATTGTTTTAAAGCAACGCGTTTGCTATCTAGTCTTCCAATACTCCATCCATTTAATGTAAGTAATTTAATTATTGTAAAATATATTGTTATATTCAAGCCTTTCAGGCACATAGAGACCAAGACTGGACTGAGTTTCTTTCGGCGTATTCTTCGCAGCAGTGGTCATTCCGAAACGCTAGTAGTATTTCGATTTTGCAAACATAAAAGAAAGAAAAATACATAAGAGAAACATATGACGTTCAAAAAAACGATTAAAAAAAACGATACATTTATCCTATTTTGAATAAAAAATATCCATTTTTATACGACCGTAGGCTAGGTGCCTATGCACGATTTATGCACTTACTAAGAAATGTAAAATACATACATACTACACTCTACATAAAATTACGTCTTTGTCCCTTACAGGGTAGACTAAGGACAGAAACGTAGGTTACGTTTAGCATGTTGGTGGACGTGTAGATGGATGCATGCAAATAAACAAATCGCGTTTTATTTCTAACGAACTAGGCAGAGGCCTAAGGCCATAAGACCGAAAGGCCACGTTTATTATGTATTGGTGGGCGCATAGGTGGAAACATAATTTTCAAGCCGCATCACCTATTTACACGATTCTTCACATTTTCACCCATTCCTTGGGAAATGGAAGATGTAGAAGACGATGAAGTCGGTGACCACTTACTATCAGGTGGCTCGTCTGCTCGATTGCCGTCAAAACTATATTAAAAAAATGTAGAAATATTACGTATAAAATTATTACTTCTGACGTTACTTTTTCGACGAATGACTTCCCATTTCTTGAATTACAGGAATGTCAAATGCAAATTGTCAAGCCATTGAACACACAAAGGCATTAAATTCGTATTTAATTGGATCTCGGGCCTTTCGAGTAATTATTTACGCAGAATTTCAGCTATTTTTACCCCCTGTCAGCAAAAGTAAGAAAAGCCTTTCCCCCCTTCCCCCCAAGGTTAAGTAAACCTTGGTCTCATTTTCAAAAACATGTTTGTTTATTATGTAAAATGTTGCTGACGTCATCACCACGTTAATCAAAAATAAGCTAACCTAGACCTCCCCAACACTTACGCTGCACATTGGGATATTTGAATGACCCTTCTGAGCTTGAGTTCGTCTCAATAGTACATTTTTTTATGTTGTGAAATGGAAAGACCTAATATTAAAAACATCAATGAAAAAATACCTTAACCCTTCAAGCGTGAGAAACGACAATGGATTTTCTATTGTTATGCGTCCTCATTGGAGGTTGGTGGTTGAGTGAGAGGTCAATAAATTGGCCAAACTGTTCGATATAAATAAAAAATAAATAAATATATACGGACAAATCACACAGATTGAGCTAGCCCCAAAGTAAGTTCGTGACTTGTGTTATGGGATACTAACTCAACGATACTATATTTTATAACAAATACATATATAGATACACATCCAAGACCCAGGCCAATCTGAAAAGGATCATTTTCCATCTTGACCTGGCCGGAGATCGAACCCGGTCACTCCGTGTCGCAGGCGGGCGTGTTGATAACTGCGCCACGGAGCTAATCAATAAACGTAACAAAGTCACATTTTTGGGCGAATCAATTACACTGCCTTATATGACCATCTAATCATATCAAGGCGTCATACATATCATATGAATCATATATCTAGATATGACGTCACAGGTGTCGCTTTTGTATGGGTGGTATGAGAAGTTTGTTCGGCAGCTAAGTTAATTAATGCGTTTATGGGAATGGCCTCTTAATAAAGGTTGCTATAAATGTTAAGGGTATATCCTATGGGAATACTACTTTTTTTGGCCACTTACATACACTACCTTTAAACCTGACACCAGTGTTGGCCACATATGTACATACACGAAATTTTATCAGAAGTGATTGCTTATCAGAAACATTTTTCAAAATAATGTCACTATGCAGGTGACCATTTCCAGTCAAGTGAGCAACATCCGCGTTGGATAAAGTTCAGTTACCTTTCGTATCCGTTATCTGTAAGGGCGAAATGATTAAATAACAAAGGATTTGGAAGGTTACCGTTTTCTTCCGCGATACTGCGTTTCCGTTCTTTATTTCTCTTATTCCGATGAAAATGGCGCATTTATCTTTGATTTTATTAATCGTTTCTGGGCAAGGCTCATTGAACTTAATGTTTTTGACGTGATAATCCTTACTCCTTACTTACTAATATTATAAATGTGAAAGTGAGTTTGTTTGTTTATTTGTTAGTAACTACTGAACCAATCATCATGAAATTTTGCGTTCAAGTTCTCTGTAGTGCGGAGAAGGACATAGGCTACCTTTTATCCCGGGTTAAAAAGTACTATTCCCGAGGGATCGACATTGACGCGGGCGGAGCCGCGGGCGAAAGCTAGTTATATATAATTTTGCTTCAAAGCCGTCAATCTGAAGGGAGACAGCGTCGAATCAGTCAGCCTAAGATTTGCATAATATGCCGATATTGGCAATATTCGTCTTTCACGTTCGAACCTTCAAAGATTACCAGGGCTACCAGACTTCTGGGAAATAGCGTTTTGCGAAATTCGCTTGATTTCGAAAAATAATTCGGAGTCAAGAAACTAGAGAGTACATGGACACATATAGTTTGTATGAAATAAGGTGACTCGGCTAGTCTATTCGGCCACTTAAAAACTCGCTAATGTGCGTTTCTCCTTTTATTTTTATGTCGTAAAAATCGGACGAGCTGCCGTATGTTTTGATTTACTATAAAAGTAAAATTGGCTAACTCTATAACCTTATTTATCGTTTCTTAAGATGGTTTTAGGACTCACTTGGACATCGTCACTTTCGCCCTTATTTTGGAGTCAAAATAAGGGCGAAAGTGTCAATACAATCTGATTAGAGGTATCTGAACTCTGACTCAAGCGGAACGTTAACTGGCTATATCTTCATAATTTTTTGTTTAATGTCCCAAAGAAAAAATACGTGTTCATTTTTTTAGGAAATAAGCTTACTATAAATAAGTAAATAAATATATACGGACAAATCACACAGATTGAGCTTGCCCCAAGGTAAGTTCGAGACTTGTGTTATGGGATACTAACTCAACGATACTATATTTTATAACAAATACATATTATATAGATACACATCCAAAACCCAGGCCAATCTGTAAAAGATCATTTTCATCTTGACCGGTCCGGGGATCGAACCCGGGCACTCCGTGTCGCAGGCTGGCGTGTTAACCACTGCGCCACGGACCTGTCAAACTATTGGACATGCCTTTCTCTTAATTTGTGGTAATAGTAAGTCAAACATTTTCAATTTAAGATCCGTTTTTTCACGGTACCGTATCCCGTCGGTACGGGGTTCTACTTAATATTTATGATTAACTAGCTTTCGCCCGCAGCTTCGCTCGCATCAACGTCGTTCCCTAGTGAATAGTACTTTTTCCGGGATGAAGGGTAGCTTATGTCCTTCTCCATACTCCAGAGAACTTGTATGCAAAATTTCATAATGATCAGATTAAAACAAACAAACTCTCTTTCGCATTTATAATTTTAGTAAGGACTAGCTGTTGCCCGCGACTTCGTCCACGGCAATTTCTGTTATTATGATTAATTAGTATAGATGAATATTTTTTCCCCGATTTCAAAACATTTTTTATTTATGCTTCGCTCCTATTGGTCGCAGCGTGATGTTTTATAGCCTAAAGCCCTCCTCAATAAATGGACTATCCAACACAAAAATAATTTTCCAATTTCATCCAGTAGTTCCTGAGATTATCGCGTTCAAACAAACAAACTCTTTGGCTTTATAATATTAGTATAGATAAGGATAAAAAAAATCTAATTTTGGAAATTTTACAACCCTTAGAAGGTCAGTCTGCAAATATCTCTGTGAAGTCGTGAGCGCCGAACAAATTTGAAGGGAATAGCTGGGATTCCGATGGACGGGCTTTCATGCCGATTTTTATTGCGAATCTAATATCGAGAACATCAAAAGGGACGTTTGTGTTGGTCTTGTGTTTCGAAACCATGTTTTTCAAATAATTCGACAAGTTTCGAAAAACTGTTAGTTATAATTTCGGCGATGTATGATGACTGATGATAGAAGACGTAGTTTATCTGATCTACATAATGTACTAAGTCCTTTTTGTCTCTCTGTTTTACTTTAATATTTTAGTTATAGATTCAGGTATTACTTTGCGGAATTTCTAAATTGTGTCAAAGTAAATTTAATAATTTATTTAACACTAGCTGTTGCCCGCGACTTCGTCCGCGGCAATTTCTGTTATTATGATTATTTCGTTTTTTTATTAGTATAGATGAGTAATTTTCCCCCGTTTTCTCAACATTTCTTATTGATTCGCTCCTACAAGTCACAGCGTGATGTTTTATAGCCTAAAGCATTCCTCAACAAATGGACTATCCAACACAAAAATTTGAGCCAGTAGTTCCTGAGATTTGCGCGTTCAAACAAACAAACAAACTTTTCAGCTTTATAATATTAGTATAGATAGTATAGAACAAAGTCGCTTAGCTCTGTTTGTCTGTCCCTATGTATGCTTAGAACTACGCAACGGATTTTGATGCGGTTTTTCTAATAGATAGATGATTCAAGAGTAAGGTTTATACCTACGCATAATTTATCGCACCCGTGCGAAGCCGGGGCGGGTCTCAAGTATATATTTTATTTTTATTTATTTATTTAGGTACACCAACATATATATATATATATAATTATACATATAAATATGTCGTTAAGTAACTTTCCTATAACCTTGTCCCTCAATATCCGTTGGTATCAATGGCGCGCGCAGAACAACATATCTATCGGCATAATGATAGCGCTATTATGGTAATTTAGATAAAACAGATGCAGAAACGATGGAAAAATACTTTCATTGCGCGATCACTGCTCGCTTGAATGCTGTTCCATTGAATGCAATTACTTTTACTAAGAAGGTATGAGAATATGCTTCATTTTTAGGGTTCCGTACCCAAAGGGTAAAAACGGGCCCCTATTAATATCGCTCTGCTGTCCGTCTGTCACCAGGCTGTATCTCGAGAACCGTCATAGTTAGACAGTTGAAATTTTCACAGATGATGTATTTCTGTTGCCGCTATAACAGCAAATACTAAAAAATAGAATAAAATAAATATTTAAGGGGTCTCCCATACAACAGACATGATTTTATTTGCCGTTTTTATAGATAACGGTACGGAACCCTTAGTGCGCGAGTCCGACTCGCACTTGGCCAGTTTTTTATAATGATGAATAATGTAGATTGTTCTTGGTACACCCTGAGTAATAGATAACCCAATCGGTCGATTATCGAGTTCACATTATGTATTTATACTTGTAATTCAGTGATTAAATGTGATAAGGGAATAAGATATCTAAATAAAGTACTCAAAGAGGACAGCATGTGGTACAACTTAACGACTGCTATCAATAATGACTGTCAGGGCCAACGGCTTAACGTGCCATCGGAAGCACGGAAGAGCTCGAGAATTGTACCACTTGCGGTCACCCATCACAGTGGGGACTGCGACAAGGTTGGCTTCACTTACGTAAGCGCTATTAATGTTTACGACCACGGGGTATCGGCCTCTACTCCCTTATTATGGGTTAGCCACCTGTCAATATTTGTGACACCCTTTTCTCATCTTGTGAAACGTAGTGTTTGGTCTCTGTCAGGACTAGCTCCGTGGCGCAGCGGTCAACACGCCAGCCTGCGACAAGGAGTGACCGGGTTCGATCCCCGGCCAGGTCAAGATGGAAAATGATCTTTTTCAGATTGGCCTGGTCTTGGATATGTATCTATATATGTATTTGTTATAAAAATATAGTATCGTTGAGTTAGTATCCCATAACACAAGTCTCGAACTTACTTTGGGGCTAGCTCAATCTGTGTGATTTGTCCATATATATTTATTTATTTATTTATTTATCTTTGGTTAGACCCTGTTGTAGACTTGATCCAATAGGTAAAAATTTAGAACAACCTATAATATAATAAGATTTAATACATAACTATATATTGAATCTCTTCAGGAAAGGAACAACGATTTTTTTCTGCTTTAGTAGGAAATTTACAGGGTGTGCATGGTCGATTGACCATGCACACCCTTTTCCATCAGCATCATCAGGTCTTTTTAGCCTCGGAGCATGACCCTCTCTGTACTATCGGAGCCATACTTGGCCAGAGCAGACAGAGGATTTGGCCTACACTCTCCTCGCTGGCCAGACGGGTTGGAGAGGTGTCATTGATGTTTATGAGCTTTATTCAGCTTGTATTTCCAAAGTCGCCTCTTACGACCTCCATGGGAAGACTAGGAGTGGTCCTATTCTACCGTGCCGGAAACCACACGGCTAATAGGACTTTTCCTATGGAACCAGTAAATTAATTTTAAACTATCGCGAATAATCGCGATATATTTTTGAAAAGAACACTTCTTTAGCGGCGTTGGGCACTTTTTCGGATGGGTAAAAAATGTTAAACTGGCGTGACCTGATCGAAAATTCGTAAGATGGACACGTCACATGTGTCTGTGTCCGCAAAGGTGCGTTTTTACTTTTCTAGCACTCCCGGAGTCGGGAGTGCAACCCGTTGGTTTTTTTAATTTGTTACTAAGTTGCGTTCACAACAGGGTCATCAAATACTAAAGCAGTTCGAAAACAATTAAAATTTTACTGCCCTCTGGTTATATTTCAACCTTGGGCGACTTTTATGTTGTTTGTAACAAATCGTAGTTACAATGTAGTCGGCAAGCAAACATTGTATTATTATTTCAGCCATAAAGTCCACTGCTGGTCAAACGCCACGAATAGGAATTCTTCATTCCATGGGAGGATGTTGCCATACTCACCACGCTTGGCAGGAGGGTTGGCGAGCGCAGTTTCTTTGGCTTCTTGCGCTTCCGACGCTGCTGTCCATTAGAAGCATTTTTAAACTGGAGAAGGATAGGAATTTGTTGGAGTTTGAAAGGAATGAAGGTATTGGGATACTACTTACGCGGATGAATGGGGGAAAAGCAAGTAGCAGTCTGAGAGGCTGGGCGAGCGCACCCCATGCCATACCTGCAACCACCGCCAAGCAGTTGAAGATGTCACTTGAGTACTTTTAATCGCGTAGTATAGGATAAAAGAAAAATATTCCCTTTAAACATTGCGTCTACATTTTTAAAGAATTCTAGCGGAAAATCATTTTTTCACACTTGGAACTATTGTTGAAGATGTCACCCCTGACCTTTGAGTTACTCGCGTAGTATGAAATAAAAAGAAAAAGATTTCCTTTAAACATTGCGTCTATATTTTTAAAGAATTCTAGCGGAAAATCATTTTTTCAAATTTGGAACTGCGATCACCGGCCAAGCAGTTGAAGATGTCACCCCTGACCTTAGAGTTACTCGCGTAGTTTGAAATAAAAAGAAAAAGATTTCCTTTAAACATTGCGTCTACATTTTTAAAGAATTCTAGCGGAAAATCATTTTTTCACACTTAGAACTGTTGTTGAAGATGTCACCCCTGACCTTTGAGTTACTCGCGTAGTATGAAATAAAAAGAAAAAGATTTCCTTTAAACATTGCGCCTATATTTTTAAACAATTGTAGCGGAAAGGTATTTTTGAAATTGGAACTGTCGCGACAGGTTCTATTAAATTGTTAGTTCTCGTGCTAACTACCAGGCCCCCGAGCCTCGTTCGCAATTGCCGCAGTTGAATGTTAAGGGCGGGTCGCGCGACCTAGTTCTGAGACCTGCGGAGATAATGAAGTTTCGCTATATTTTGTCTTGTTTTCGTTTTAACTTGACGATGGATCATAGTTTTGTTTCATCAAAGACAATGTGAAATAAACATATTGACTGGCAACCTCATACAAAAAAAAACCGGCCAAGTGCGAGTCGGACACGCGCACGAAGGGCTCCGTACTATTATCTAGAAAAGGGCAAAAAAATCATGTCTATTGTATGGCAGCCCCCTTAAACATTTGTTTTATTTTAATTTATTTATTTATAAAGTGAATATATAACTAAATATTCTGTGAATATTTCTAGCGTCTACCTATTGCCATTTTCAATATTTATTTTATTCAGTTTTTTTAGTATTTGTCGTTATAGCGGCAACAGAAATACATAATTTGTGAAAATTTCAACTCTCTAGCTTTCCAGTTCATGAGATACAGCCTGGTGACAGACGGATATACAGACAGGCAGACGGACAGCGGAGCCATATTAATAGGGCCCGGTTTTACCCTTTGTGTACGGAACCCTAAAAATATTGATACAAATTAAGGTCAAATGTGCTTCAAAGCACGTACAAGTACCTGGCAAGCATGCCGGCCGGTCCGGCCGTGGTAGTTAGTTACCACGTCACGTAGTAACTGCCACTATAGGCGGCGACGAGGGCGCTGCAGTGCAATCATTACAGACTGTTCCACTCGTCACTAGATGGCGTTAGCATAAACCTGGTAAAACCAACTTAAACTGTAATATATCATCATCACATAGTAAAATACTCCTTGATTTAATGTTTTCGTGATTGTTACACATTTAAAGCCGTGTGGTTCCGGCAGAGTAGAATAGGACCACTCCAAGTCTTCCCGTGGATGTCGTATAAGGCGACTTAGGAAATACAAGCTAAACAAAGCTTATAAACATCTGTGAGACCCACGGAGGTGAGACCTCTCCAACCCGTCTGGCCAGCGTGGAGAAGGTAGGCTAAGTCCTCTGGCTGCTCTGGCCAAGTATAGCCCTAGTAGTACAGAGAGGGTCGTGCTCCTGTAGTGGAGACTAAAAAAGACCTGATAATGATGACATAGTATAACACAAAGTCGCTTCCTGCTGTCTGTCCGTCCCTATGTATGCTTAGATCTTTAAAACTACGCAACAAGTTTTGATGCGGTTTTTTTTAATAGATGGAGTTATTCAAGATGAAGGTTTATATGTACATTGGACCCGTGCGAAGCCGGGGCCCGGGTCGTTAGATGTTTTAATATAAGCCGAATATTTTTATTTTTGATAAGATATGTTTCATAATTAAGGATTGTAATTTTTTATAATATGGTAGAAATAAGTTGTGAATAAACATACGGCGCCATCTACGTGATGAGCTTTAAATCGTACGCAATAGGCGTTGGGACCACGGAGGTTGGGTGGGAACCACATATGATTTGACTAAAGTTTTCCCTCTAAACTTCATTAAATTAATGTACGTATAAAACTTGTTCCTCTTATTTTTCCTCATCATTAAATAATTGATAATATAATCTGGAAGTCCGTACAGTCCAATTTAGCAGGGTCAGTAATAAAAATTTAATTTTCCTCATCATCGGTCTTAGGTTCTTAGCCACATTAAAATAAAAATCGCGCACATAAATAATGGCAAATAGACATTAATTTATTCAAAATCGGTTCGTATCGTTCCACCATCTTTCTTTGTTCGATACAGCAGGCAACTTTATTTTCTACATGGTTGTGTTTAAATTGTCCGACTTCTTGCGACGGACATGATGATGTTGACTGACGAAATACCTCTATAATATTTCCCTTATCGACGTGATAACGTCTTATGAATCGATGAACGCCGGCTGCACGCACAAAAAAGTGTCACGTTCCGTGTGCAAGCGAGAGCGCGGAAAAAGCGATAGAGAGGCACGATCGGCCTAAGCGTTGGGCTAGTGTGTGACAACTATCTATCTCTAGTATATCTCTAGTCTATCTATCTCTAGTACTCTCTACCACTGTTATCACGTAAAATTATCATTCGTCAACCGACTTTGCTGACAACGTAACTGCCTCCGTGGTCCAGTGGTTATAGCGTTTGCCCGGGGGTCGTGGGTTCGATTCGCACGGGAAGCATACTTTGTTTAGTTGTTTCCAGTTTGGTTAGGACATTGCAGGGTTGAATCACCTGATTGTCTGATAATTAAGATGATTCCGTGCTTCGGAAGGCACGTTAAGCTTGGTCATGGCTGCCATCTGGTAGTCGTACAAGGAACCACGTCAGAGGCCGAGAGGCGGTCCCGAAAAACTCTGACACCAGGGTGTGCATGGTAGATTGACCGTATCACCTACTCGAAATGATGATGACTGACGTTTTTTTTTTGTTTCAGTGTATGGCAGCGTACGTAGAATTCGAAGTGTGCAACGGGGCGTACGAAGTGTCCTGCCCAGACGCGCGGTGCCGGACGGGAGCAGCCTTAGCCCTGGATGAAATCTCGGCGCTGATCGAGCCCACAGTCATGGAGAAGCACCTCAAGTTTCGGCTCAACCACGGTTAGTAAAATTTATTTATTTTATTTATTTAAACTTTATTGCACAAAAAAAAAGTACAAACAGGTGGACTTAATGCCATAAGGCATTCTCTGCCAGTCAAACCTTGAGACCAATCCGAGATAAATAATGGGTGGTGCGATAAAGTGATGATAGATCATTTAAATAAATATTTATATAAATAAATACATATACTTACAAAAATATAAATTGAAATACATAACGATAAACATACATAAATACAACAATACATAATTACACATAAAAAAATGTTACTAACTACATAATATATAAAATATAAGTTATACGGATGATTATATAGAAGCAAAAGAATTATCAAGAAAATATTTGTGCACTGCCTCCTTGAACGCAAATCTGTTGGGAGCCCTTCTGGTGGATTCTGGAAGAACATTCCACAATCTTATAGCCTGCAACTGAAACGAGTTGGACATAAAACTAGTGCGGTGAGAAGGAGTAGCAAGATTGAGGCTATTAGAAGAGCGGAGAGAACGAGAGTGCGTAGAACTGAGAAGACAGAATTTTGATTTAAGATAATCGGGTGAAAAAGGGTCATGAAGTATGGAATAGAGCATAGTTAAAATTCTAGCTTTACGACGAAGAGGAACTGGAAGCCAACCAAGTTGGAAGCGAAAAGAGGAAATGTGATCATATCTACGAAGACCGACAATTAAACGTAAACAATTATTAGCAAGTCTGTCTAGTTTAAGTAAGAGCGTTTGGTTTAGATCGCAGTAACAAACGTCTGCATAATCAAGTATTGGGAAAATTAGGGACTGAATAAGTAAAATTTTTGTATTAATAGGAAGAAAGTTTCTAAGTCTGTATAAGGAGCGCAACGTGCCTAATCCACTGTGCCACTTTTTTTCACCTACCCGAAAAATTATGATACAGCATCAGAACAAACGACCTCTCCAACCCGTCTGGCCAGCGAGGAGAGTGTAGGCCAAATCCTCTGTCTGCTCTGGCCAAGTATGGCTCCAGTAGTACAGAGAGGGTCATGCTCCTGCAGTGGAGACTATAAAGACCTGATGATGATGATGATGATGATGATGATCAGAACAAAACCGCATGGATGGAGACCCAACACAAATATCGGTCCGGGAATCGAATCCGCAATCCTTGCGTCTTACTCGGCGCTCTAAGCCACTACGCTAAACGGGTCGTTGGGTAATGAAAAACGCCCATCCCTAAAAGGCGATTACTGATCTGTTTCTTGATGTCTATCCTCAGGGGTGCTCGGCGCCCTCTGTTTATTTCTCATGGGTACTCGAGCCCCTACACCCACGGACTCGAGCGCCCCTGTACAGCATCTTTTGGCTGCGACTTCGTCGGCTTCCATCTCTATGGTACATGTTTTGGGGTCTACTTAAATTTTGTGCCAAGTTTCATCGAAATCCATTTAGCGGTTGAATCCTGATTGGGCAACTTATGTCTAACCTCAAAAGCATAATTTGGACTGGTAGGTACTTCTATGAAAGAACAGCCTGAACGAAGTGTCTTCAACACGGACAATTGTATTGTCTGTGGTCTTCAATAAATATTTAATAACTTTATTTCTAATGTCAAGTTTATTGTTGTACGTCTTTGTGTATTTATTCGATTTATAGGCCATAAATCTAACCTAAGTAATTTTTATCACTCTCTTGCATATGCATTATGTAAATTCAAAATTTTATGCGAGTTTCACTGGCTTTGATGTTATTTTGAGAGGCTGCATAAAATCCTTCGGCGATCAAAAAGTTATTCATTCACCTTTCACGATACGACGACATACTTGGCATAAAGTAAACAAAAATATTTAAATTACAAATATGAAAAACAAAATAAGCCGCTCGATCCGCGCAAACAAAACTGATTTCACTAAAACAAAATATTTTCCTGAGCCTGTCTCTCAAAATAGAGAGGCTACAGAAATATATTACATAACATCCAATGTCCGTTAAGTGGTATGATATCATTTGCATGCAAGTACTAAAATAATTAATATTAAGAATTTTTACGAGTACAAGTACTAAATTTATGCAAGTACTAAAGTACTTAATATTAAGAAATTGTCTGAAATAATTATATAAAAAATAATTTGAAATATAAATATGTCTTCTCTACCTACCCAATTTTGGTTTGATTTTGACTGCACAGCCTTTGTAAACCTCGGCCGAAAAGAGGAGTGTTGAAAGATTCACGCGTTAGTCTTTGTTCTTTTAAGGATTTAATTTTTTTTTAATGTATAGGGCTACGTGGGTGTTACTACATACACAACGTAAAAAAATACGTTGTTCGTGGTGGCTTGCATAAAGAAAGAGCCAGAAAACAATGAATATTGTAGTAGCGAATTAGGAATTTAAGACGGTTAAGGGGAGGAAAATCGACCTTTTGTGCAATAAATATATACTGACGAATCACACAAATTGAGCTAGCCTCGAAGTAAGTTCGAGACTTGTGTTATGGCATACTAATTCAATGATAGTATATTTTATAACAAATACATACATAGATAAACATCCAAGACCCAGGCCAATCTGAAAAATATAATTTTCTATCTATCCGGGGATCGAACCCGGGATCCCTCATGTCGCAGGCTGGCGTGTTAACCACGGAGCTCGCCAAACCTCAATACCCCAGAATACTCAAATCTATTGATTTCCTTGTTGTTCGTTAGACTACAAATAGAAAATATTTTTCGCCAAGAATAGATAATGGGTAAAGGTAAGGAAAGGAAAAATTCAATATAGTTTGAAGTCGTTGTTTCTTGACTATTTTTATTTTGTGCCTGTTCACGAATAGGATTGTAGTCGGATTATCCGCGTGAGGACAAAGGGAATGAAACCAATCATTGCACCCAAGGATGCTGTTTGTTTTGGAACATCGTCCTAAAAAAGGAAGGTTTACATAACATAAATCAATGTTGTTTCATACGGACAATTTATACTTTTAATAGATAAGACGTATTTAACGATGAGATTGCGTAAATTCAGGTAATTTATTCTTTTCTTGATAATTTATTGACACATTGACCCGTCAGTATAATAAAATATATTGTGTTAAATTTGCTTTAAACCCTTTAAACACGGTGAAATTTTTATCGTTCTGGATATTGGATGGAATTTTTGAGTTCCCAGCATTGATCCCATAGGAAGAGTTGTTTATATCAACGGGCTGAATCATCCCTTTAAGGGTCCAGAACGATCAAAATTTCACCGTGTATATTGTAAAAGTATATATGTTTTTTTGGCAAACGATAACGGATTCTTGTACGACGCACCTCATACCTATATCTGTATACATTCGTTTACTATGTACATCTGCTTATTTTCATGCTGCTTTGGGAATCATTACTCCTTAATTTCTATCATAAATATGTCATAATGTAACGAGGACTAATCTTTACATGTGAGATTTTTTTTGACTAAATTTTGAAGTATACATTTGTCTCTCATCTCACCTGATGGTAAATGACGATGAAAACGAGGATGTTATTCAAGAGATACCCATTTATTCTACTTTACAGACAGACAAGTAATCATTTGTGTCCATCACTGGGTAAAGTTATACCAACGCAAGAAATATATTCAAAAAAATTAATTTTTAAGACAGGAAGCCGACAAAGCTTGACAATGCTTTGATAACAATCCAGACAACTGAACGCATAACTTATATCGACAAATCTCAAACTTCAAAGAGCAAATTCGACTGGCGAAATCATACCGCTCACTTGACGAAGTTCAGCATTGAATGAGCATTGTTCGCCTGGTACATAAATAAAACCCGAAACTTTGCGAGGACCTTTTAAACAAAATAGAGAAAGTTCAGAATTTAACCCTTGCAAATTGGGCCCACCAGTGATGCAAATTTACATACATTGTAAGTCTAACGAAATTTACGAGGAATGTCTTCAAAAGAAACTCACTAGGCAACAGAGCTTTAACAACGATCCAGACTAGCGAAATTATATAGATTCCTTGACGAACTGCTTTTTTTATGTATATTTGACAGCAACGAGCAGACGAGCCACCTGATGGAAAGTGGTCACCGTTGCCTATGGACATCTGCAACACCAGAGAAGTTGCTAATGCGTTGCTGACTATTACATAGCACACAGGAAAACCTTGGGATAGTCCATTCCCAATCACAATCTTGCTGTACGAGGAAAAAAACTATGTGACGCTCTGACATTTTTGCAGACCCAAGTGTCAAGGATGTAGGGAGGGATGGACTTTACTCCTGTGGCGAGCGGTGCGATGGTAGAAAGGTGACGGTGGCACCAATTCAAAAAGTTCTTCAGAACACTCCCCATAGTATAGACGGTAAAATACGAGGTGCTTTGTACTTAGCCCGTTTTTTCTTACCTAGATATGTGGCGTTAATAGTGAGAATTGATCCGAGTTCTTCATCAACAAAAATGTTCGTATTAGATTTCGTCTCTATCTTGCTTCAACCAATGCTTTTACCATTGTTTTCAAAAGACTGTTTCAGTCGCTATAAAGTTGTATTTTATTTGTCTGCCCATTTTGCAGTGGGTACAATGGTGTCTGTGCAGAGTATGATCCATGGAAGTGTGGATTGAATGTCTTTTGCGAGGTCCACATCCCTGAATGAGTAGGAATCATTTATTCCTTACTGAATTGTATTAAAAAACGATTTGCAATTTCCAATAGAATAGAAACCCTTTATTGCATATCAAAAGAAAAACAAAATGAATATATGTCTCATCCTAAAAACTAAAAAATGCGCAAAGGGCATAGCAATCTCTTACAGGCAACCTTTTATGACTCACTCTAGAATGCAGAGAGTAAGTATACAAATATAGGGTGACCTAAGATTTACGCAGATTTAAAATTAGTACATAGGGTTATTTATGATGTAAGACATCAGGGCCAATAATCCCCATTGCTTTCCTGACATTTTTTTGTCGAAATTTGCCTTAACCAGTTGTCTGATTCCGATGATGATGTCGTTAAACTGTCACATAAGCTACATAAAATGTTATTTCAGACGCTCAACTCAAAGTTTAATAGCTATACTCTCGCTGTTTTGAGATGTATCGCGAGAAGGACCTTTGTGAAGTTTATTACTTGTTATACTTGAAGGTTGCGAAGTTGAATCGAAATTATTGAAGTAGACATTTAACATTCACTTGCTATAAAAATATAAATTAAATTACTTAATACGGTTTTATCGCGTTTATTACATTACTAGCTTTCGCCCGCTGCTTCGTTCGCGTCAACGGCGTTCCCTCGGGAACAGTCCGTTTTTCCGGAGATAAAGGTAGCCTATGTTCTTCTTCTTCTTCCTCACCTTATCCCACTTTAAGTGGAGTCGGGACAGCATGTGAGTATTTTCAATTTCTCTCTATCTTAAGGTAGCCTATGTCCTTCTCCATATTATATCCATAGAACTTGTATGCAAAATTTCATGATGATCCGTTCAGTAGTTACGGCGTGAAAGCGTAACAAACAAACTCACTTTCGCATTTATTATATTAGTAAGGATAAGGAATGAAATGAAGATTTAATTTAATTTCAGTTTTACACCTAACGTTTCGATAACATTGCAGTTTTCATGGTCGCAGCTAGACTAAATTGACATTTGTCTATTGCGTTATAAGAACTATGCAAAAATTCCGCCTGTAATATTTATTGATAACGTTCCGGATGTACGCAGTATTGGCTCACGGTGTCTGAAGGTCTTGCAGTCTTGTGATGAGCTTGAGATTTTATTAAATTGATCACAGGATCCCAAGCTGTTAGTAACTGCCAACCATCCCCTCTATTGAAATAAAGATGTTTTTAGGGTGCCGTACCCAAAGGTTAAAAACGGGACCCTATTAATTTCGCTCCGCTGTCCGTCTGTCTGTCCGTCTGTCACCCGCTGTATCTCATGAACTGTGATAGTTAGACAGTTGAAATTTTCACAGATGATGTGTTGCCGTTATAACAACAAATACTAAAAAATACAATTAAATGAATATTTAAGGGGGCTCCTATACAACAAACGTGATTTTTTTTGCTTGTTTTTGCTCGTTATTGATAACGGCAACAGGTAGACACTTGAATATTCACATAATATTTAGTTATATATTCACTTTAAAAAGAAATAAAAATAAAATTAATATTAAAGGGGGGCTCCCATACAAAAGACATGATGTTTTTCCCTTTTTTCATAGATAACGGTACGGAACCCTTCGTGCGCGAGTCCGACTCGCACTTGGCCGGTTTTTTTAATTTCAATAGCCTCACGAAGAAATTCTTTTGCAAGGACTTGAGGATTATCAAAACGCAATAATGGTTGGATTTGTCCAGAGCATGTTCACAGACTGCATACTTGGTTGTGTGTCTATTCTTCATGTCAGCAATTATGTATATTCTTTAATACTTCTCTTTGTTTACCTAATGTATGATAAACCACACAGTAAATTTATATGATGAGTTAGTCCATATATATTATTTTATTAATTATTAATGTTCAAAAGCTACAGAACCCTGCAAAAAATAGACATACTACTGCTGCAGATAATAGTATTCAATTTATACTCCTTCCTCCTCTCCTCCATTGACGGCCTCCGTGGTCCAGTGGTTAAGGCATTTGCCTGTAGACCCGGTCGTGGGTTTAATTACCACGGGAAACATACTTTGTTTAGTTGTTTCCAGTTTGGTTAGGACATTGCAGGCTTGAATCACCTGATTGTCTGATAATTAAGATGATTCCGTGCTTCGGAAGGCACATTAAGCCGTTGGTCTCAGCTGGCATCTGGTAGTCGTTAAAGGAACCACGTCAGAGGCCGAGAATCGGTTCCGAAGAACTCTGACACCAGGGTGTGCATGGTCAATTGACCGTGTCACCTACTCGAAGTGATGATGACTCCTTCCTCCTCATTTAAACGTGTTCAGTTGTGGTGCTACGGTGCCCGGGGTTCGCTATTATGACAGCATGTGTAAGAACGTTCTCGAAATCGTTTTCACTGAATATGCTATGGGAAATTATCATAATAAAACAATAATCATACCACTTTCTCTTGTCCCATAATATCCAGTTCAATACACGCGACTGTAGAGTCAATAGTCGATGCTAGAAATAAATAAAAAGAGTACAAAATAACTATTCAAGAACATATCACACAAATTGAGCTAGCCCCACAGTAAGTTGTGAACTTGTATAAATATAATAAATAATGACCGAGGATCGAACCCGGGACCTCTGGTGTGGCAGCCTGGCATAATGGCCACTAGCCCACAGAGCTCTTTATCTTTATCTCCAACGCAATAAGAATTCTTGTCTGCGTGTCTGTGAACCAGAGCGTGACAGCGAGACGCTCGGGTGCAGGGTTGAAATTACGTTTTTGTTTACATTCGCATGCACTGTGTGCGAGATGCAGCGATTTCTCGTTTTCTTTATTTTAATTAGTTTTCCTTAGTATAATCAATTTTCTCTTCTTCTTGTCAGGTGTCAGATTTTTGTAACTTCTCTTAGGAATCTGCCGGCCTATTTGCTAACTCGGTGAACGTTTTGATAGTCACTTCAAAATACATTGCGGCTTTCGTACGATTGACTATTTTTATTTAAGATATGAAAATCACAATGTATTTTGAAGTGACTATGAAAACGTTGTACACTAAATTTGCAAATATTTAGGATAGCTGCCGAACAAAACTGTCACTTCGCGGGTACAAAAATCTAAGTGACAGTCTATTGTTTTTCTTTGTGGTGCGGTGGTTAGACCGGGAAAAAGAAAGTGCCTTGCAACCTTTATATCTCAAAGAGTTTTTGAGTTCATCATCATCTCGTCCACTGGACATAGGTCTCTCCCATGGCACGCCACTGAGCTCGGTCTTGAGCTTTTCTTCTCCAATCACTGCCAGCAACCTTCCGTATATCATTTTTGAGTTATCAAGGTTTTTTTTTTCAATGTGTATTGAGAGCACAACAAAGAAAATATGCAAGTACCCCATTGTTGTTTCGGTGTGTTCATGCAATTTGTATGATACGCTCTGTTTCCCGATCACCACGCTCCATGTAATTCGATGCACTAGATCGCCGGCTAGGTTTCCTAAATGCTACGCCTAGACTGTGAGCTGTGTGTTGTATTTCAGTGTTTATGTCGGGTCTACTGGCACTAAATATGCTTACCTACTATTGCTACTATTCAGTAACTAAGGACGTGGCCAATGTAGCGTAAGGTGGTAGTTAAAAGGGCACTTTTTTTGAGTGGCTGAGAAGTCTTACCATACATTAAAATCTTTATCCTTACTAATATTATAAATGCGAAAGTGAATTTGTTTGTTACGCTTTCACGCCGTAACTCAGTCCTGGATTTGTCATTAGGCCGTATAGGGTGCGGCCTCGGGGCGCTGAGGGGAGCAGATTTCAGAGGACACACACGATTTCAGAGGATAAAAGTCAAACAAGTTCCCTGGTAATCTCATGGTGTTGAAGTGGCCTACGCTCATAAAAACTATAAATCCGACACTGCCGTTACTACTGAACCGATCATCATGAAATTTTGCATACAAGCTCTCTGGAGTACGGATAGAAACGTAGGCAACCTTTCGTCCCGAAACAAAGTACTGTTCCCGAGGGAAGGACGTTCATGCGAGCGAAACCTAGTAATATTATAAATGCGCATGTGAGTTAGTTCGTTTGTTACGCTTTTACGCCGTAACTACTGAAACGATCATCATGAAATTGCGTATACAAGCTCTCTGGAGTTCGGAAAAGGGCATAGGCAATTTTTCACCATTGCAAAGACACGTGACGTTACGAATTACGAACGGCATTTTAGCAAAGAATATATACGCTACACGCAATTTTTTTTTAAATCTATGACGCTACACGAAATTTTAGTAAAGTGTTTCCAAAACGTCTGAAGTGTTTCGTAACTTTGATGTCCTAAAGAGTTTTTGTTTCGGAATGTATTTTTATCAAAGTTTATTTTTGGAAGGTAGGGATTTTCCATAACAACACAAAAAATGTATGCAATATGCTTTACGGAAACCATTCTAGGATTCACTAGATTTCTTGTGTCCTTACACAAAATATCAATTAGAGAAACATACTTTTATATGAGCGTGTGTCCGGTTGCTTCGGAGATTATGCTATTCTTGCTATACCTAAATTATTTGACAAAGTTTTGACAATCGGCTGCTTGCCTGACACTTGACATATTTGAGCAGGCTTTACTTAAGATTCGTGCTTTGTCTCAACTCATACGACATCCATTAGAGGTCCAATCATAACCTGGAAACCATATCGTACATGTTCCTCATACATATATTCCTGACTATAGCCACAAATAGACGCACATGCCATCTTCGGACTACACGGCGAGTACAGGAATTTCAGCTCTTCGCACCTCCGATCCGCCTCCTCCTTCATTATACGAACCGCGAAGAAATAGAATTCCCTCCCCGCGTCGCTGTTTACTCTCGTTCAATTTAGGGTTTTTCAAGGCAAGAGTGAATAGGCATTATTTGAGTTTGCGAATACCACCCTAGACCTCATCGTTGCTTCCCATCAGGCAAGATAGAGGTCAAACGTATTTAAATTATACATACAAAAAAAAGATGGCTCCCTGAGAAGTAGCCAATATCATGACAGCAGTCAATCAATTGTCAAGCATGACCCCAGTAAAAAGTTTCAACAATTTTTTACCTCATTGACTACAATGTGATTACTACTTACTATTGTAAGTGATCAATCGTATATTCTATTGTATAGACGGCGCCATGTGTGGCGCAAGCAGACGTCTTATAAAGACATTGGTATTATCATCTACCTACACATCGTCACGAATCTGATTTGACACTTTATCCATACAAGTTTATTGTACGATAGCTACACAAATGCCCGCGAGTCCGTTCGAGTACATTACGATTTCTATACTAAGAAAAAATGTAAGCAACTTATCCTGTGTCCTGCTCTTCTAAATGTTTATCTACTCGAACCAAGTTCCATAAAATTCAAACGCACTTAAGTTATATACAAAATAGCAATTACTCCCTGAGAAGTAGCCAATATCATGACAGCAGTCAATCAACTGTCAAGCATGACCCCAGTAAAAAGTTTCAACAATTTTTTACCTCATTGACTACAATGTAATTACTACTTATTATTGTGAGTGATCAATCGTATATTCTATTGTATAGACGGCGCCATGTGTGGCGCAAGCAGACGTCTTATAAAGACATTAGTATTATCATCTACCTACACATCGTCACGAATCTGATTTGACACTTCATCCATACATGTTTATTGTACAATAGCTACACAAATGCCCGCGAGTCCATTCGAGTACATTACGATTTCTATACTAAGAAAAAATGTAAGCAACTTATCCTGTGTCCTGCTCTTCTAAATGTTTATCTACTCGTACCAAGTTCCATAAAATTCAAACGCACTTAAGTTATATACAAAATAGCAATTACTCCCTGAGAAGTAGCCAATATCATGACAGCAGTCAATCAATTGTCAAGCATGACCCCAGTAAAAAGTTTCAACAATTTTTTACCTCATTGACTACAATGTAATTACTACTTATTATTGTGAGTGATCAATCGTATATTCTATTGTATAGACGGCGCCATGTGTGGCGCAAGCATACGTCTTATGAAGACATTGGTATTATCATCTACCTACACATCGTCACGAATCTGATTTGACACTTCATACATACAAGTTTATTGTACAATAGATGTGCCCGCGACTCTGTTCGCGTACGTTACGATTTATACACTAAGAAAAACAATTTGCCTATCCTGTGTCCTGTTCGTCTAAATGTTTTATTTATTTATTTTATTTATTTATTTAGGTACACCAACAGTGATTACATAAGACATTATTAATGACAGTGAAATCCTAGTTCTAATGTAAGCACCAACTACAGGTATACACAACATTAATATTAACAAAGAAGATGCTATCAGTCCAACTATCCCTTAACAAATTTCAGCACTTTATTTTTAAAAGAGTGGAAACTATCTGAAAAT
This sequence comes from Elegia similella, assembly GCA_947532085.1. NCBI lineage: Eukaryota > Metazoa > Arthropoda > Insecta > Lepidoptera > Pyralidae > Elegia > Elegia similella. Next base: position 5,746,025 of record OX383939.1, read on the forward strand.
ATGTGCAAGTCTGGAATGTTTCGGTTCAAAAATGTTTATGTACTCGTACTAAGTTTCATGAAATTCAGTTAATTAGAGATAGATATAGACATACAAACAAAAATTGACAATTTAGTTTCGGTACGTATCATGTATGAGCTTATAAACACGATATCTCTGAAAACTAAGTTACTTACGCCATGACCAACCATTACAGATTTCTAATTTTATAGTATTGATTGATATAGATGATGATTTGTTTTCGTTGTAAATTACACTTTTTATGTGTGCGTGTGGACACGCCGAGCACAGTAGTGTGTACTGGCATGTGATCCCAACGTGTGTACTGGCATGTGATCTCAACGCCTATCGAGTACGATTTCTTTCATACTTATCACTTAGATGGCGCCATAGGTTTTTTCATAACTATCATCATTATTCATCATCATTACAGCCGTAAGGAGTCCACTGCTGGACAAAGACCTCTCCCAATGATTTTTCGTTCCGTGGGAGGATATTCCCATTGGCGGATTCACAACTATGTATAAATATATATTATTAGAAAATAAAATCAGTAGCGACGAAAAATATCTTATTAAAGATTACAAAAATATTTTCGGTTTATTTTAAAACAAATTTTTTTTTACTATGTATTGAAGTAGGAATTTGTCTCCCATCTCACCTGATGGTAAGTGACGATGAAGACGAGGATGTTACATGCCTATTTTTTCAGTTTTACTTTGCCATATAATCTTTGCTGAATAATCTTACAATAAGTGTTTCAAAAATCTAATGAATGCGAATAATTTGTATGTAAAAACTCAGGGGTACTATTTTAAACTGGCGACTACATTCGTTTAGGGGCCATCCATATTAAATCACACCAATCTTATGAGTTTTAGAACCTCCTTTTCACACACACACTTGTGTGACCCCTTCCCCCTTGTGTGAAGTCACATTTTAATTTAAGGAAATATAAAAAAATAAATACGGAGAAACACGCTTTCCGAAACTATGATTAACCGTACAATGAACAAAAACTATGAAAATACTAGCACTGTCTTGTGCTAGTTTAGCTGCGAACGCCACTGGTGACCGGCTTTATGTGTGACGTCACAAAACTTATGACTTCCTCCCCCCTTTGCTAAATGCTCTCCCTCCCCTTACCTCAACGTGTGTCTTAATTTATAGATTTCCCTAGTGCAGTCGTCAATTAAAAAAATCCCTAAGTCATTTTCTAATCTACCGGAGAGAAATTCTCTGTTCTCATGAATTCTCACGGAAATTTCCAATAATTCTCGAGAATTTCTCAATAATTCCCGCACTTGAGTGAAAGAAGAAGGAATTCCCGAGAAAAAATTCCGACACGTTCTCACCGTTCTTGAAAATTTCGAGCACGGTACAACATTAGCTGTCATAGATAATAATGTGGAGTTCTTGACGGGAATTTCGACGGACTGCAAGGTTTTTGTTTTGGATTGTTTTGCAAATTGCTTCTAGTGGACTTTATAATGTGAAATCGGTGTAATTTGGTGTTATAAATGCCCATTTTTATGAACAATGTGCGGAATAACTAAAATAAAGTGTCATGGTGCGGCTGTAGTGAGATTTACATAGCGGGCTGGTGGTCGCTCGCCTTACTGCTACTGCGTCTATGATCAAACCAGTGGATTCGTGGGAATTGTCGCCAGGTGCTCCATTGGATCAACGAAATGAATTACACCACCATGTCGTTAATAACACGTAGAAAAATATGAAGGCCTAAAAGGCATAGAAAGCCAAATGCCGTAAAACAAATTTGAAAAAAAAGATAATAATGTAAGTAAGTACTGAGATAAAGTACCTATGTAGACTATAAAAGCATCTTACGTATTTACTTGGCTTGGTGCGTCATTCCCTCGTATTTTTTCTACCATAGAAAACGATTAGTTTTTCTCCCGTGGTAATTGAGTTGTTTGTAAACGATCAATTAATTTTTTTTGCTACCGTAGTGCGCCACAGGTTTTAATCATGATATTCGTATTTATATTATACAAAAGGCATTAGCTATATACATAATAAATAAGCTAGGCGTCATTCAAAGTCGGTTTCGTGACCAGAAATGCCATAAAACATCTACATGTATTTTATTTTTACGCGTTTATTACACATTTATTTCTTAATACTTATTTATTATTGCCGTTTTCTTTTATTTGTTATTAGCGGTGGCCCTCGTCTTCGTTTGCACGGGTATTTAATTCTACGTGGGGCGCACTATAAGTTTCCGGAATGAATATGAAAAAATACTATTAAAGGTACAAAATTAAATTATGTTCCACACCAAATTTGACGCATCTTCATTGAATCTGGTAAGCATGGCACTGCACCAAGTGACGCGATCCGTTTTTTGAGCCTCGGTCAAGTTGTGTGGGATCCACCGCGAGCACAGCTTTCTCACACCCAAATGTTTGTGTAGGATTAATTGTATTTGACTCATGCCTATTTCTAAGGATGCGCGAATTTCATGGTAGGTCACATGCCTGTCTGTTTCAATCATACGGCGCACAGCATCGATGTTTTTGTTGGTTACAGCGGTGGACGGCCGACCATCGCGAGATTCGTCTCTGAGATTGATACGACCACGCTTGAATTCTGCAAACCAGCTATAAACAGTTGTCTTGCATGGTGCTTCATTGCCAAAAGCTGTTTCAAGCCGAGCGATGCTCTGTTGAGCTGTCAAATTACACTTAAAATCGTAGAAAATCATACTACGGAAATTTTCCCGAGTTAAATCCATGTTGATGCAGACACACAATTTTTTAAATGGCGCCACTAGGTAAAAACAAAAGACAGTCAAATGAAACAAACTGCATTCTACAGCCAAAGAGTTTTATTTTCAAATGTTACAATAAATTTTTAAATATTGTTTATGTAAGTGGCCAGTTCCGGAAACTTACAGTGCGCCCTATGTATAGCCTATGTTCATCAGGGAGAATGTAGGATTCTAATGGTGAAAGTATTTACCTTGCCTTGGATTCAAAACTGAAATCATAGAAGAAATAGGCAAAAAATAATATTAAAAAACATTATCCAGTTGTTTCGGACCCTATTCAATGGTTTAAGGTTTAAAGAATTTATTTTCTCAGAAGAATTACACAATTCACCTATCCGACCCGGCGGGAGTGCCATCTTTGTTTGTGAAAACTGTATGATAGAGCTTTTCTATTTACATATTTTAGTTTTGGGCCTATTTCACAAATATGAGTATAAAAAAATCAAAATGTCTATTAAATAAAACCTCTATATTTGAGCTGCATTATGGCGGTCCCTTTGTCGCAAACCTTATTACTTTCATTCAATTAATTGGCCTTCCGCATTCCAACCCAGCGGGCGTGCCCTTATTGTTTATGAAAACTGTAAAATAGAGCTTTTCTATTTACATGCTTTTGTTTTCGACTAAATATTATTTCCTTGTAAATAAAACCTCGGGATTCGTGGGACACTAGCGCGAGCCATTTGTCCCGGGCCAAATAACTTCCATTCAATTGGCCTTCCGCGTTCCGACCCAGCGGGGGAGCCAACTTTGTTTGTGAAAACTGTATGATAGAGCTTTTCTATTTACATATTTTAGTTTTGGACCTATTTCACATATACTATAAGTATAAAAAATACAAAATGTATATATATATATAAAACCTCTACATTTGAGCGGCTTTAGCGCGGACTGTCGTTCGTAAGCCTAATTACTTCCATTTAATTGGCCATCCGCTTTCCAACCCAGCGGGCGTGCCTACATTGTTTATGAAAACTGTAAAATAGAGCTTATCTAATTACATATTTAATTTTGGACCTATTTTTCTAATAAATAAAACCTCGGGCCATTTGTCCCGGGCCAAATAACTTCCATTCAATTGGCCTTCTGCTATCCGACCCAACGGGAGTGCCAACATTGTTTGTGAAAAACTTTAAAATATAGCTTTTCTATTTACATATTTTAGTTTTGGACCTATTTCACATATATAAGTAGAAAAAATACAAAATGTTTATATATATAAAACCTCTAGATTAGAGCGGCAGTACCGCGGACCATTTGTCGCAAGCCTAATTACTTCCATTCAATTGGCCTTCCGCTTTCGAACCCAGCGGGCGTGCCTACATTGTTTATGAAAATTGTAAAATAGAGCTTATCTAATTACATATTTAATTTTGGACCTATTTCGCCAATCTAAATATTACAGAATCAAATATTTAGATTATTTTCTAATAAATAAAACCTCGGGCCATTTGTCTCGGGCTAAATTACTTTCATTCAATTGGCCTTCCGCATTCCAACCCAGCGGGCGAGCCTACATTTTTCTATTTATATACTTTAGTTTTGGACATATTTCACAAATATAAATACTAGAAAATCAAATATTATTTCCTTGTGAATAAAACCTCGGGATTCGTCGGGCACTAGCGCGAGCCATTTGTCCGGGGCCAAATAACTTCCATTCAATTGGCCTTCCGCGTTCCGACCCAGCGGTGGTGCCAACTTTGTTTGTGGAAAACTGTAAAATAGAGCTTTTCTATTTACATGTTTTAGTTTTGGACCTTTTTCACACATATAAGGAAATTAAAATTCTAGTACCTTCTAGTAAATAAAACCTCGGGATTTGAGCGGCATTAGCGCATACCATTTGTCCCATACATAATAACTTCTAGTCAATTGGTCTTCCACTTTCCAATCCAGCGGGCGTGCCTACGTTGTTTGTGAAAAACTACGATAAAGTATAGGTACCTACAGTTTTCTATTTAAATATTTTGTTTATAAAATGAACCACTGGTGTTAAACACTCATTCTCTGAAGCTTAGTTTTGAGCCGTTTGGGAGCTACGATGCTAGAGACGCAAACAAGGCACGTCAAGCTTATAACACCTGGCAATAAAAATCGAATTCATGTACGAATGTAATCATGCTAAGAGTGGCTTTAAGGTCTCATAGACCTGAGCTCTGTCTACCCCGCAAGGGAAAAAGACGTGATAGCATGTTTATGTTATGTTTTACGTACGAATGTATATGTCGATACTTCGATAGTGAAACGATAATATTTTCCGATGACGGGTAGATAAGCGTCAGTATCCCACGACACAAGTTCAATACATACTGTGGGGCTGGCTCAATCTGTGTGATTTGTCCGTATACATGGTGAAATTTTGATCGTTCTCAACCCTTATAGGGGTGATTCAGCCCGTCAATATGAACAACTTTTCCTATGGTACCAATGCTGGAAACTCAAAAAAAAAAGGTAAGTTCCATACAAAAATGTTCGGCCGCCCGGTTAATTTGTACGGGAAAGTCAAAAAAATATTTGAGTTGTTCATATTGACGGGCTGAATAAACCCTTTAAGGTTCCAGAACGATTAAAATTTCACCGTGTATATTTATTTGTTTTATTTATTTATCCTTTTAAAATTCGGCTAGAAAAGTGGCTGCAGTAGCTTAAAAATAGTCGGTAATACAGTTTAACTTTTTCAGAGCGCTGTGAACTAGGTCAACGAGATGCAACGTAGGTTTCTGATGAATTGGATCAATTCTGCGTAAAATGTGACCTGTTTCTGCGATATTTATAGACTGTGACGCTCAGGGATTTCAAAGGTTTCGATTTTAACCCGACTGCCAAAAAGGGTTATGTATGCATTTCTCGTGTATCTTGTATGTTAGGTACACATTCTGTGAAAAAAGAAAGAAAACACCTGAAATTTCGCTTTGCGTGTAACAAAGCAGGTAACAAAGGCTTCGAAATCCCTGCGCGGCACAGACTAAAAATATCTCAACAGAAACAGGTCACAGTTTACCCAGCATTGGTACAATTGATCAAAAGCCTACGTTGCAATTTGCATCTCGTTGATCTAGTTTCCAGCGCTCTGGAAAAGTTTGAGTGTGTTTTTAGTTGCGGCAACAACTTTTTAACCCACTTGAAAAAGTTGTCTGGGTGAATTAACATAAAATATAATATTTACCAAGTTAATATAGAATTTACTAGCTTCCGCCCGCGGCTCCGCCCGCGATAATGTCGATCCCTCTGAAATAGTACTTTTTCCCGGGATAAAAGGTAGTCTATGTCCTTCTTCGTACTCCAGATAACTTGTATGCAAAATTTCATGATGATCGGTTCAGTAGCTACGGCGTGAAAGCGTAACAAACAAATAAACTCACTTTCGCATTTTATTCGACATTCGTGCTCGAAAGAGTAACCTCATAAGTCATATCATAAGAGAAGTCGCCTGGAAGACGTTTTAAGTGTACTTATACATCACAGTAATCGTGGGCTTTGTAGTTAAATATTGTACGAAACTCTTAGTGTGTAATGCTACTCACACTTGACCAGTTTTTTATTAAAATCGTGTTTACTTTAAAAAAAAAATATTATAGCTTATGTACTACCATGTAATTATAGGAGCTGAGACCAAACACATGACATGCTTACGAAGCGTGGATGGTTGTTAGGGAACGGCCATTAATTACGTGAAGCGATATTGGTTTTTTTTTACCCCCATGGTGTGATCTCGTAAGATTTAACTTAACCCCCCTCCCCCTAAATCTCACGTGAAAATTTGCTGTGCTAAATTTCGTTGATAAGGCATTATTTTTTATGAATGAACTAGCTGTGCCGTTCGCATATGGGGGCCCCGTTTTATCATAACTGGAGAAAAAAAAATAAGTAACCTATCCTGTGTCCTGTCTAAATGTTTATCAACCAAGTTTCATAAAATTCGTTTATGAGTTATGAAGGAAATTCTGATAACAACTTTCTCTTAAAAAATGAAACGCATCAAAAAGAATTAGCCAAATTAGTCCAATCGTTCACACGTGATGCCGTGACCACGGAAAATAAGTATGCATTTTTATATTATAGATCTTCGATTCGATATAAATAGATTACCTTGAAGTTTTTAAGTCTAAACGATTTGCGTCCTTACCACAAAGGAGAAGGGCTTAAATTACAAATAATAACAACACGGTAGGAAGCGAACTATATTTGCAAAAAGCAAATGAGTGATGACCTCTGAAGGTACTTCCGTTTCCTCGCAAAGGTTTACATTATGGCACTAATGAGCAACTTCATTCTTAATATAGCCTCTGCCCGCGATATCTACACTGCTATACTATTATTATAAAAGGAAAGATCTTATTGTTTACTTATTTGAATTGAATAGGCTCCGAAACTACTCTGTCTTTTATTTTTTATTCTTTATTCATATTTTCATACTCCGCCTCTGACGTAGTTCCTTTAACGTCTACCAACGGCTTAACGTGCCTTCAGAAGCACGGAAACATCTTTATTATCAGACAATCAGGTGATTCAAGCCTGCAATCCTAACCAAACTGGAAACAACTAAACAAAGTATGCTTTCCGTGGGAATCGAACCCACGACCTCCGGGTCTACTGGCAAACGCCTGTACGATTATCCGTGATGAACATGGGCTATAGGTTAAATTCCTATATTTACTCGTGCGAAACCGGGACTGGTCGCTAGTCATTCATATACAGATTAAAAAGGAAGTTAATTTTAAAGGTGATTACTCCAAATTAAGGTCCATTAAAATTTAATCAAAATCGGTTCACTATTACGGTTTAAACACAGATTACTTAAAATGTTCCACAGATTTTGTAGATACAAGAAGCAAATATCAACGCCTCTACTATTATTCAGTATACTCTATATAAAGTCATGATAAAGTGATAAAACTCTTTATTGACATAAAACACTATCTTGTCTCTACAAATCTGAAATATCTGATGAATTTTTTGTCTGATTATAAAGTCGTAAACATAAAATTGCGTAAGTGATAAAGAAGATTTTATCTACGTGTGTGTACTTAAAATTCTTCGTCTATTACGGCACACGTTCGTGACAAAGACAAGTGCCGTCTTTACCACATAGACAGACACATAGAACCGGGGCCACGCGATCTGTAGAGCCCCCATATACAGCGTGTAACATAACCAGCGCCGTTCCCGTGAAGGGGTGACTCAGCCCGTCTAAATGAGCAACTTTTCCTATAGGACCAATAACAGAAACAAAAAAACAAAAACAAAAAAGGTTTATTTGTCTTAGGTACGATACACTACAAACTACATACATAGATTACAATATGTTGAGCAAATCGGTGTCAGAGGCGAAGCAAACAGACGCAAACAGCACCAGAACCAAACTAGGTCGCGAAAAGCTCCATAGTCATAAGTCTATGACTATGGAGCTTTTCTCGACCTACCAACCACCAGAGGAGAGAAGAAAGTCATATCACAAAGAGTTGGTAATAACAAAATGCGATATATTCGCCGTGCCATCAAATTTAATAGTAACTTTTCGCCTGATTGTCTGATAATAAAGATGATTCCGTGCTTCAGAAGGCACGTTAAGCCGTTGGTCCCGGCTGCCATCTGGTAGTAGTTAAAGGAACCACGTCAGACGGCCTCTGACGTGGTTCCTTTAACTACTTTCCGAAGAGGCGGTTCCGAAAAACTCTGACACCAGGGTGTGCATGTTCGTCATCGTTTGACCGTGACACCTACACGAAATTAATGAATGAGTAACTTTTCGAATCAATCTCTACACGGCGATTTTATTGCGGTGATGTTATCGATAAAATTGGGCGTATACGTCGCGTACTACTCGCCCGTGGGGGTGACGCTTTCAAGTAACGTATGCCCTGGGCCCCCAATGGATTAATACGGCCCCGTATTAAGACATATATATAATTATGTGTGACTTTATGACTCAAGTGCAATTACTTATGTGTTTCTTGGATATTATAAGAAATACGTAGAAAATGTAGGCGTAGCAGTTATGAAATTGTTTGCACATTGTTTCTGTAGGTTCTTTGTTTTGGTAAAGAATATGATTACTTTATATGTGTTTGCCCTGCACCCCGCAGTGACTAACGTTTTAATTGCTTTATGTTGTTATTACACAGACGGACAGCGGAGCGACATTAATAGGGTCCCGTTTTTACCCTTTGGGTACGGAACCTTAAAAAACTATATGGAATATACGAGCTTTTGCCTGCGGCTCCGTCCGAGTTAGTGTAGATCGAGTTAGTCTAGAATTTCCCCATCATCATTTCGAGTAGGTGTCACGGTCAATCGACCATGCACACCCTGGTGTCAGAGTTCTTCGGAACCGCCTCTCGGCCTCTGACGTGGTTCCTTTAACGGCTACCAGATGGCAGCCGGGACCACCGGCTTAACGTGCCTTCCGAACCACGGAATCATCTTTATTATCAGACAATCAGGTGATTCAAGCCTGTAATGTCCTAACCAAACTGGAAACAACTCAACAAAGTATGCTTCCGGTGGGAATCGAACCCACGACCCCCGGGTCAACAGGCAAACGCCTGAACCTGGACCACGGAGGCTGTAGAATTTCCCCTAATTAAAGGTACCCTATGTCCTTCCCCGGGCCTCAAACTACCTGTATACCCAATTTTATTCAAATTGGTGCAATGGCTAAAGCGTAAAAAGATGACAGAGTTACTTTCGCATTTATAATATTAAGTATTGGAGCATTTCTATTCCTTGTTTTTCTTAAGTTCTTACACAATCAATCATGCTATTATTAGCTTTTATTTGCAATAAATGATAATAGAATTTATAAAAAAAATTATAATTAGGTCCTCACCGTCACGGGAAAAGATGTTCAATATCTTGGACTTTGAAGTAGTTTCAGTATGATACTCACTCGGATATTTATTCAGATCATATAATACTAATATTAATGTCTGTCTGTAAACGCTTCACGCTTCAAGAACTGAACCGATTTCAATTAAACTTGGTATGGAGGCAGTTTCAGGCCAGGGGCCTTCCTCCATACCGTTTATTCAGTAAATGGAGTACCTTTATGCGAGAGAAGACACCGGTAAAAGCTAGAGGAAATATTAAAATTGAAGTGTTTAAAAAAAATAAAGAAAAAATTCATTTATTCATAAAACATTTACATTGTGTTTGAATGTCAAAAAAATAATAAACAGTAATCAAAAACCTTATGATGTACTATTCATACTGCCAAGACAGATAAAATGAGCCAAACACGATGGGTTTATCTGCTTTAGTTTAGAAAGTCTATTGCCACCTTCGGACTCCATCATCAGACCAGCACCTATCCTATGGTACTATAATATTGTAGTCATCCGATCTACATAGGTACCTAACAAAATTATTAGCTCAATCACTTAAAGATAAGTGTTTAAAAATAAGTTGCAAGATTTTTTACAAACATAACGGGTGGCGCAAAAGTACTGGCACTAAAGAAAATACTTTTATTTTTTATATGACATTTTCTGTCATTCTGTTTTTGAAAATTGTGTAGTGAACAAATGTAAAATACACTGAAAATAAACATGGACCGTTTTACTCCCCAAGAACGTGGAATACACTATGGACTTAGTGAGGGACGCTTTTCCAGGCCGAGTTATCTCTCGTTTTGGCGATTTGCCTTGGCCTGCAAGATCACCCGATCTGACCAGTCCAGACTTCTTTCTTTGGGGTTTTTTGAAATCTCGGGTGTATGTGAACAAGCCACAGACTCTCGCAGCTCTAAAAGAAAACATTCGTCAAGAAATAACGAACATATCGCAGGAAGTGTTACGGCAAGTTATGCAAAATGTCATAAATAGGGCTCAAATGTGTATCAACTCTGGAGGTCACCATTTAAAAGACATCATCTTTAAATCCTAATGGTACGAAATTTAATGGCACAAATATACATTTAAAAAAACCTAAATCTAGTTTTCTAATTTAGAAAAAATGTTATAGCTGAACCAAATAGGGTCTTTACTTTTGCGCCACCCAGTACAAGATATATTGAAGTTTATTAATAGCTAATATAGCAATCAGTCCAGTTTTCTCGCTAATAATTTGCTTCGCCATTCATTTTCGCTATTTTATTTGTTTTAATTTGTGTCAATTTATTTTATACCAACACCGGTGTGTGCGTTTCCCATTGAGATCAACGCTCGACCGTGACTCCGCTCGTGTGAATCCAAGCTTGTCTTACAATCAAGATGGCGGCTCATTTTGACCGCTTTATTTAACAATGGGCTGAGTGTGGCCTGGGGTTTGTATGTCAACAAACAACCTTGACCCTTGGAGTACAGCCAATAGGGAGGTTTCGTCTGTATTGCCTTTATTGTCAGTATCGTCATAACCAAAGTCTAAATAATCATGGCATTAATTTGATTCTCATTTCTATCCGAACAAACGCCCGCTAGTTGTGGCCTTTGGGTCTTATGTAAGGCCTTACCATCATAGTCATGTCTTCATCTTCTTCGGTATTTCCCTATTTGGGGTCGACTCTGTCAACTGTCTCCAAAGTTTTCCATTCCTAACCATATCGGCACTTGCTCCCCGTTCCTTCATATCACTCCTCACACATTCCCTTCCACGACTTCCTCGGCCATCCTTTTAGCCAGGTGATCGGCATCCCTTCCCTCGACATGGCCATACTGTCAAACGAAGTCTCTTTATTTTGTCTACTATTGGTGCGACTTTCAATCTTCCTCGTCTGAAGTCAATCCGAATCTTGTCCATTTTTGTTATTCCACGCATCAACCACACAGTTTCTATTTCATATGTTCCTCCCTCTTTTTAATTGCCCAACACTGCGCTCCAAACAATAAAGCTGGTCTAATAATATTCATATGTCTTGCCCTTCAGTTTACAGACGTAAGTCATATACCTATGCACGTGCCTAGCCCCGCGATCATTATAAGTACAATGCGAATCCCCCTTACACCTACCGGTTGATAGGGATAAGGTATAATGTAGCCAGTTGTGGCGCCTGGATAATAGTTTTTACATGGATAATTCGTGTAGTGATGTCGTCAATTATCAGCAGTCATCATCATTTCGAGTAGGTGTCACGGTCAATCGACCATGCACACCCTGGTGTCAGAGTTCTTCGGAACCGCCTCTCGGCCTCTGACGTGGTTCCTTTAACGGCTACCAGATGGCAACCGGGACCACCGGCTTTACGTGCCTTTCGAAGCACGGAATCATCTTTATTATCAGACAGTCAGGTGATTCAAGCCTGCATTGTCCTAACCAAACTGGAAACAACTAAACAAAGTATGCTTCCGGTGGGAATCGAACCCACGGCCCTACGGGTCAACAGGCAAACGCCTTAACCACTGGACCACGGAGGCTGTTAACTATCAGCAGTACCACGGGTAGTACTATGGGTAAGAAGAAGAAAATACTCGTAGTACCCAAGACTTGTGGTGTGACAACGCACAACTCTCACAGCTACGAATCTCCTACGTATTTCGTGACGCCACGCGTCACTGACTCGTCAAGATGACCCTAACAATCCTATTGTTTAATGTTATCTTGTAAAATATTCTCAGTTAAATAAAATATCATGTAACGTTAATATGTCATTTTGACATATCTAGTAAAGCAGTTCAAGTTGAGAGACCAGTGCTCCACCTAACAGTGTGTTTCATTACTACGCCCCCCGCCGCGCCCGCGTACCATATGGCGACCCTGCCAGGGTTTCAGGTCAGATTCAGATTTCCTGTCAGTATTCTGCAATTCATATTGTACTTGGCATAGTTATAGAACCTTTTACCAAATGCTCAAAGACTACAAATAGTTTAAAGAAGGCCGTATTTCCCAGTACTATAAGTAAGTTATCTAGGTGTGGGCATAATTGTATGTAGTAAGTAATAAATGCCAAATTCGTTACAGTACCTAGCCTGATTGTGAAGGGAGCACTAATGTTTTGATGATGTATTTAACAGTGAGCCGAGAGTCCGAAAGCGGCCTGGCGCTGATATACGTGTGTGTCAACAAACAATCTTGCCCCTTGGCGCCAATCCAACAGACCGAAACTGAGAACAAAAAATAAACTAAATCTGTCGGAAAATAAATGAAGATGAGGGCAATCAGACGCCTAGGTAAGGTTGAGACTTTAGTTGGAAATGAGGCTGAGCAAAGGATAATCGATAGGTATATCGAAAGGAGCGAAAGGCTTTTAGACCATTTCACAAAAAATACTAGTAGTCTTCGACCGAAATAAGGTTTTTCACAGAAACCGAAAACTTTATGAGCTTCGAAGTGCGGGCGTAAGGATAAGTCGTAGATTACTACTATGCTGCCAGGAGATTTATTCCTTTTACAACAACTTGAGTTTACAATATAGTGGACGGGAATGACGTTCCCGCTCCCAACGCGACATTATAAACGATTACTGTTGTGCCGTACTCGAAATTTTCCAGGACGGTGAGAAAGTGTCGGAAATTTTTCTCGGGAATTTCTTCTTCTTTTTCTTAAATGCGGGAATTATTGAGAAATTCTCGATAATTATTGGAAATTTCCGTGAGAAGGAAATCATGAGAACGCATAATTTTAATCGGCACATCACTATAAACGATCCAAGAATGGGGCATGACCCCGCCTATTTCTAAAATTTTGGGCGAGCTGATTAGGATCCGCCCCCTGGCCGTGCATGGCTCTCAAATCTCTAACTTCATTATTATTATGATGTTTAATAACTATTATCCGAGTAATTATTACTAATAATTATTTATATTAAAATATTTCTTACTTTTAGTCATACGGAGTGGTAAAACCTTGAGATTTAAATTTTTAATAATGTATTGGTGTGTGTTAACAATGAAGAATGGTACTTCCGCATAAGATAAAGAAACTTTTGTTTGAACTTCTGGTTGATGTAACACAATGATGTTTCCGTATTTAGTTAGTTCTTCAATTTAACGAATGTCATGTACATTTCGAAATACATTTTTTTTTAATTAGCCACTGGTGTCTCACTGCTAACTGCTAGTTGCTTCCATACATCCCTATCCTTTGCTATAATCTTCCAGTACTTTTCAAACTGGTCTCACTGCGACCCATCTTTCTCGATATTCTTCTTTTTCTACACCCACTTGTGGTCAAGGATCACCAAGCACTTGCATTCGAAATACATACAAATTTAGAAATAAAATTCAAAATGTTTAAAACATTTATTTACGCCAAAGTGCCTACTTTCGCGTCTAATTACAAAATACCATATTAGTAATACATATTTATATCATTTTATTGTTCAAAAGCTACAGTCAACTAGCGTTTCGGGACCGACCACTGAAGAGACAAAACCACGGAGCAGATACAGAGACTCTGTATCTCCTCCGTGGACAAAACGCAGAAAGAAATTCTTTTGAACAGTATTGGTCGCCTACTCGCCTGAAGGGCTTTGTATGATTATATATAATTATATTAAGTATGATTATATTTATCATTGTATATAATCATACGACAATATATATAATTATTATACTTATTCGTAGATTATTATTGATAAATATCATTATATTTTTTCTTCTCTAAATATATAAATATATACGGACAAATTATGTATTTTTCTTTGTTTTCATTTTACAGCTCATTGTACAGTATTAACCTCTGCTTTTTCATCATCATCATGATCAAATAATTTAAATATTTGACTATTTTAGTAGTTTCATCGTACACGAGTAACTGTCTCCGTCTCTCATCTCTATTTCTTTGGATCCATTCATTTACTTACGAAGAAATTATTATGTTACGAGAAATCCCTCAAGCAATCAACCTACTCCTCTTCTTAATACTTTTATTTTGTTTGTTGCAGAGGTAGCCATGGACTCGGGGCGCGCGTTCTGCCCTCGGGTAGGCTGTGACACGGTTGTGAATGTGCGAGCTACCAGCCCAGCCCACTGTCCCACCTGCAGGCACGACTTCTGCTCACAATGTAACCAGGAGGTGAGTTTACTCCCTATTTTTGTTCCACAGGCTCACACTTGAGCGACTCTCACAAAGAAGGATTCGAATGGATAAGAAGAAATGTGTAAAGTCTTACGGACGATCATTTTACGTTATAATATAACGGTGGACGAAAGAAAGATGCGTCACAAGCCAAACGCTTATGCCGATCGTGCCTGTCTATCACTTGTTCCGCGCTCTCGCTTGCACACGGAACATGACACTTTCGTGCACGCAGCCGTCGTTCATCGATTTATTAGACGTTATTTTGTCAAAATCCATATAGTAAATTTCAGTGACGTGCACAGACATTTATCATAGGGTAGACATAATTATAAAACTTACCTTATAAATATACAACCTATATACCTTACCTTACTATACGGCTAGTTATCTACAACTCGTTTAATATTATGTTAGAGTTTCGATCTTCGACCGCAAAAGTATTGAAAACAAGCGAAAAATTAGAGATATGATTTAAACCTGCGAGCCACGTACACATATCATACAGTTTAAGATTAAACTTTAGAATAACTAACCATAACTAACCGGTTACTTGATTTGTTCAAAAGCCTGTTCACAAAACACTTTATATTTCGGTTTCCGCATGCAAACACTAAGCGACACAACTTTCACATGAAAATATTTTTGTCACAAATGAAATTAAACTGTTATAGCATTTAATTTTGAAATAAAACTTTCCTCTTGGATTGTTTGTAAACACATAAATCAATGACATTGTTTATTACATTGACATAATGAATCCTTAATGACATTGACAAGTGACGATGACATTTACATCGCGCGCGGCAGCCAATAGAAATCTCGTAGACAGTGGTTTATATTCACACACACAGCGCAAATTTGCTTTGCATGTGTGTGCCTATGAAAGATGTTTACTTGTACTACTACAAAAACGATTTCCTGTCGGTGTATAATAATTTTCTATGTGTGCGTGAAAAGTTAGACCTTTGAAATTTTGTCTAACGCGGCTCACGCGTATAGATGCTTAGCGCGGGCACGCGCGGGCCGCGGCCGCTGCGACGTACTTGAACAAAATCGACTATAAAGTATTTGCTAGCAGAATTTTGCAGGCGCACCGAATATAATTTTTTGTTAGAAAAAAAATTGTATTTATTTAGCGACTGCAGGGTAGACAGTGTCTAACAGTCTATATGGACTGCACGTCACTGGTAAATTTAGGCTTAGATACAGGTATGGCGTTTTATATAAGCGGAGTTATGTCTGAAGGACCACAAACAAAACTTTACATCCGTGCACATGTCTGTGTGTGATTACTGATTAGTGTTGTGCCGTGCTACAGCTCAGCTACAATCTACCCACTAGGAGAACAGCTGATTTTCTTGAGTAACTGCCTCCGTGGTCTAGTGGTGAAGGTTTTTGCCTGTAGACCCGGGGGTCGTGGGTTTGTTTCCCACGGGAAGACTATTTTGTTTAGTTGTTTCCAGTTTTGTTAGGACATTGCAGGCTTGAATCACCTGATTGTCTGATAATAAAGATGATTCCGTGCTTCGAAAGGCACGTAAAGCCTTTGGTCCGGGCTGCCACCTGGTAATCGTTAAAGGAACTACGTCAGAGGCCGAGAGGCGGTTCCGAAGAACTCTGACACCAATGTGTGCATGGTCGATTGACTGTGTCACCTACACGAAATGAGCTGGCGCCCTAGGAAATGTGGGTACGAAGTTCCAGTACAGACTATTATCATTTCACGTCTTGTGCTTGTGGGAGGACAATGCGCTTCTGCCAAGGTGAATGCCAAGGTGTCCAGTCAATGAACCAGCTTCCATTGTTTGCTATGTTGCAGCTGTCTAATCGATAAACCATCTTTTGTTTTCATTAAGTTATCCATTCAATTTCTTCATTCATTTGATACTCTACATCTCGAGGACGTAAATGACAGAGCAACTCCTGTAGTCATGCCTTCATATATGGCTTTTGTCCGTGACTCCGCCCGCGTTAGTGTCGACCCCTCGGAAATAGTAGAATTTACCGGAATCAAAGGTACCCTATGTCCTTCCCCGGTCCTCAAACTACTTACATACCAAATTTCATATAAATTGGTTTAATGGTGGAAGCGTGAAAAGGTGAAAGACAGACAGTTAAGTTACTTTCGCATTTACAATAAGTATATACAGCGTGTAACATGACCAACGACGTTCCCGGAAAGGGGTGACTCAGCCCGTCAAAATGAACCGCTTTTCCTATGGGACCAAATACCAGTGCTGGGAACTCACTTTTTTTTTTACATTTTTTATACTAATTGCCGGGCCGGCCGAACACTTGTATAAAAATGTCAATTTTTTTTAGTTCCCAGCATTGATCCCATATGAAAAATTTATAATTTTGACGGGATGAGTCACCCCTTCACGGGAGGTTGGTTATGTTGCATGCTGTATACATATGGCGTATTTAGATGCTTGTTCCATATGTTATTTTCCGGCTTACGTAAGACGGACGTGACCACAGAAATTAATCAAGATAGAATGGCCAAGTGGGCGGTATACGCGGTCTCAATCTTGCACGATTGTGCAAGATTCGTTAAACGTTCATCAGTCAGCGCGCACGTCCCGACATGAACACATGCTTCATTTTGCGATTTTTACTGTAAAACTGTTTATCTATATGACGCGATTTATTTCGGTGCATGTCACATTACTAGTTCGCTAGTAATTACGTCAATTTGGGGGCGCGGCTTATGCAAAAACTGACACGCGCGTTTCCTTGGCAAAATCCTGGCGTTGCCGTTCTATCTCGATATATTTCTGTGGACGTGACCGTCCGTATCAATATAGTATAAGTTTATAGTAACTTGTTTTCTAAAACCAAATGCAGAAATAGATGAAGTACTAAATCGTAGCGAATATTTATGTAAGAACTTTACCAAATCTGATTTTATTCTTATTTTAGGAGGGGCAAATGACAGAAATTTAATAAAACTACAATCTTTCTTTTATTGTATGATGCAAAAAATCAGACATACAAATATTTTACTTGGCGATATTTCTAGAAATAAGTATTTGAATGTAAAAAAATTGAATAATGTCTTAAAATTAATTTGTAGTTACTTTAATCATACTAGGTATATTGTTCTGAACAATGAATATGACACTGGACATGTAAGCAAATTGAATATTTGTAGACTAATTTTAAGAGAGATTTTAAATATAAGCTACAAAAATAATTATGTAAATTATGTAACACAGTTACGTCGTAAAACCTTTGAAAATTGTTGCAATATCACATCATTAGGTAGCCATTCAACTATTATTAAGACACAGGCATTAGGATGCACCATGCTGCCGAATATGTCAAACATTAAAAATACGTCTAATACATTCACAGATGCGGATAAACAAAGTGTTTGTATCGGTACCCAAACTGACGATATCTTAGAGAATGAGCTTTTTCGTGGCAAATAATGATTTAGTGACTTTAAATATTTTTCACCAAAATCTTTGTGGCATTAGCAACAAAAAAGAGGATTTGGAGTTATATTTGGACAGCTTGGACAGTAGATTTCATTATTTATGTATAAGTGAGCATTTTCTTACATCGGCAGCAGCCGAGCTATTAAGCCTAACTAATTATAAGACAATTGCTTACAATACTAGAGTAAATAAAAAACGAGGGGGAAGTCTCATATTAGCATATAAAGATATAAAAACGGAATTATTACCTATTGCCAAAAAGTTATATAAAATGGATAGTTTTGAAATTTGCTGTGTAAGAGATAGTGACCTAGGTATGTACATTTGCTGTTGTTATAGAACTCCTGGTACAAAAACATACGACGAATTTATGGTAAGACTCGAGCAACTTATGGAACACTTCTATAATAAAAAATGTATTATATGTGGTGACTTTAATATTGACATTTTGACTAATACTGAAAATGGGAATAATTTTTTAAATTTATTGAAGTGTTACAATTTCAGGCCTTTGATATATGAAAATACATTTATAAGAAATAATATTAGCTCGTGCCTTGATAACATTCTAACAAATTTGCCGATGGAAAGCTTTAGCAAATGTGTCGTTGATCATAATGGTATGGCGGATGGTCATGCTGCATTGCTATGTACCGTTAATCTTCCAGAAAAAGAAAACAGACATGAAGAGAAAAAAATGTACATCAGGCGAAGAATTTTTAGTCTAAAAAATAAAACTGTTTTCCGAGAAAAACTTTTGAATTTAGATTGGCGTTCTATTGGGATAAATTCTTTTATAAAAGTCATAACTGACACTTTCCAGGCTAGTTTCAAGAAACAAAAAATACAAATACTTTTAAAAAGACATAAACAACTTAAATGGGTAACTAAAGGTATAAAACAATCCAGCAAAATGAAAAGACTTTTATGTACAGGAAAATCAGTGTATAATAATGAATCTATCAAAAATTACAGAAATAAATATTTATCCGTTTTTAGAAGAGTCGTTAGGCATGCTAAAAAACTGGCTGTGAAGGCAGAAATAGCAAAATCAAAAAATATTGCCAAGGATGTTTGGCGAGTAATAAATAAACATAGGAACAAAAGTGACAAAGAAAGACAAGATTTCTTTTTAAAAACGAATGGTAAGATAATAAATGACCCTGATGAAATTGTAGAAATATTTCGTAGACAATTTAATTTTGGTGATAGTAGAAGTTCAGTAGACGTGAATGTGGCAAGTATGTTCCTCCATAGCTCTGGTAAATTCGTGGAAAAGGAAATGATACTAGATCAAACTACGCCAGAAGACATAACGAAAATAGTTAAAGCACTGGATAATAAAAAATCAACTGGCTATGATGAAATACCCATCTTAGCTATAAAAGATAATATTCATATACTAGCTGAACCTTTGAGTGAATTTTGCAACAAATGTCTACTGGAAGGAACTTTTCCTGAACAACTAAAACTTGCTAAAGTCGTTCCCATTCACAAGAAAGGCTCAAAACTGGATCCAAGTATGTATAGAGCTATTTCACTATCATCGGTTTTAGCAAAAATTTTGGAAAAGGTTATAAAAACTAGGTTAGTTCGACATCTAACCTCAAATAGAATACTACATCAGAGGCAATTCGGATATCAAAGAGGAGTGGGAACCATAGACGCAATAGATACTCTTGTTAACGATATTGTCAGTGCAATGAATGGAAAAAGAAAAGTAGCTGGGGTTTTTCTAGACCTAACTTCCGCCTTTGATACAGTTAGCCATGAGTTACTGTTAGTAAAATTGCATCATTATGGTGTTCGAGGTAAAGCGTTAGAAATGTTTAAATCTTATCTCCAAAATAGACGAATGTTTGTTCAAATTACATATCAGGATGAACATAAATGTGAACAGGTATGTAAATCTAAATTAGTAAATGTAAAAACTGGAGTACCTCAAGGAAGTATCTTGGGCCCTGTATTATTTACCATATTTATGAATGATTTAGTAGATTTTACGAGCGCCACTGATCCAGAATCAATTAAATTGGTATTATATGCAGATGACACAAATGTAATATTATCAGCAGACAGTTTGACGAATTTAAGATTGACAATTAATAATACTTTACAAAAAATTAATGACTGGTTTAACGCAAATAATCTTATTATTAATACATCTAAAACTAATCTAATATTATTTAGGACTAATTCCCATATTGATACAATTGACATTAAATTAAATAATCAAAACTTGAATACTTCTGACATTGTAAAATTTCTAGGCGTGCATATTGATTGCTTTCTTAATTGGAAAAATGAACTCAAAGACATAGAAGCCAAAATAAGTTCAGCGTGTTACGTGCTAAGAAGTTTAAGGGACGAAGTAGATACTGAGCAACTCAAATTAGTATACTATGGATTGATAGAATCAAAATTACGATATAGCATTCTTTTGTGGGGAGGTAGCTATAATTATAATTTACAAAAGGCATTTATACTACAAAAAAGAGCCATTAGAACAATAACTTGTATACGCCAACAAGATTCTTGTAGAGAACATTTTATTAATCTGGGTATTCTGACAGTTCCTAGCCTGTACATTTTGGTCTTACTGTCGCATTTCGCAAAACATGTGCATGAATTTGAAACTCAGGAGCAAAGACATTTACGAGAAAACACTAGAAGGAAAGCTTTCACATCACAAATAGTACCACAGCTGTTGGTAGTAAAACATTGCTCTCATTATCAGGCAATTATATTTTTCAATAAACTCCCAATGGAATTAAAAGATTTACTTTACAGCAGAGACTTCAGTATAAGAATAAAAATGTATCTATTGAAGAAATGTTACTACTCATTGGAAGATTATTTAACCTAAATTATGTTACTTATATTTAATATTTAATTAAATTTTTATTAATTGACTTTTCATGTAATTTATGTAACAATGTATGTCTTATAATATTTCCACACAATGTTGTATTGTTCTTTGAAATAAATGAATATGAATATGAATATGAATAGTATCAATATATCTCTCCTTTTTTTTGTTTATTTTTTTGTTGCATACGTTTGCATTGTATATGGTCTATATTTGCATGTAATAATAGAATTGCATACCTTTCCGTTTTACGACGTGTTCGCGTACATTTATTTACGACAATTGTTTAGTGCACGGCCGTAAAATTTCATTTGTATTGTTCACCTTGACTGCAATTTCATTTGACATTAAATATCAATATAAATCAAACTTATGTAAATTTGTTTTGTTGAATTGAATGTAAGCGGTTTTAGTAATACCTTTGTTTAGTGCTTTTGAGTCACGCGCATATACTCTCTCATGGGGATCAAAAGGGCTATAAAAATATCTAGAGATTCTCTATGCTTCGGAAGACACCTGTTTAAACCATCGTAAGAACCCAAAGAAACTGCGCTCGCCAACCCGCCTGTCAACGTGGTGAGTATGGCAATATTCCTCCCATGGAACGAAGAATCCTTGGGAGAAGCATATGTTCAGCAGTGGATTACTTACGGCTGCAATGATGATGATTGGTAGACCATTGCCACTGATTGAGATTTGTGGCGAAGCAGGGGCGAGGCCGTGTGGTATCCGGCAGAGTAGAATAAGACCACTCCAAGTCTTCCCGTGGATGTCGTAGAAGGCGACTTAGGAAATACAAGCTAAACAAAGCTTATAAACATCTAAGAGACCTCTCCAACCCGTCTGGCCAGCGTGGAGAGTGTAGGCCAAGTCCTCTGGCTGCTCTGGCCAAGTATGGCTCTGGTAGTGCAGAGAGGGTCGTGCTCCTGTAGTGGAGACTAAAAAGGATCTGATGATGATGATGATGAGATATCAGCTAACTAATGATGACTGTACAGTTCCGTCGCTTGAACCCAACAATTCGCGGATTTGACGCTTTCCAACCATTTTCCAGCGTCTATTGTTCCGCTTTGAAAGAATACAACAATACGCCACTATTGACACGAAATGGAACGTGGAAATTCCATGGTAACTGTGTGTCGATGTGCTTCACGTACTCTCTATTCTCAAATATACAGGCTGTCCCAGAAGTTAATGTCAATCCTGAAACAGGTGACAGCCCAGTTAGTATTTATAGAAAGAAATATATTTTAAAAAAATCCAAATAATATGTTTTCAAATTTATGGGTAAATTTAAAAAAGAATTATTAATTCTACTCCGTGTGAGCCTTTTCATTCCTTTTGCCACACATTTTTTAATTTTTTCTTAAGTATATCATCCTGAATAAAGTTTCTGTAAACTCGTGTCTAAATTTTAAAACAAGCTGCTTTAGCCTGGATCAAAGTTTCACTTTTTTCCAAACAAAAAATCGCATTTAATATTTGTTTCCGTTTTAATAGACCTACTGAAACAAATTTATATTGAATTTCCTTAGTCTAATTACACAAATTTATAAGTACAATAATATTAAGTCAGCAATACAATGCTGCGGTGCGTAAAGACATGTCGCGGTAATTCGTTAAACTAAACACGTACTTTACATTATATATATTTTTTTTTTATAACCTGCTCTGTCCCACTGCTGGGCAAAGGTCTCTCCCATCTCCTTCCATTTATCTCGATCCTGAGCCATATCTGACTAGTCATACTGATAGGCGTCGAGATCATCATCTTTTCCTTGGCCTGTCCCTTCGACGACGACCATCCTCAGGTATCAAAGAACTCACTTTATTGGCCCATTTGTCTGGCAACATTCTACTAACATGACCTGCCCAGTCCCACTTCATCTTGGCAGCTTTGTGTCCCACATCGGCGATTCCTGTCATAGAGCGAATGTTACATTATAATAATTTAAAAACAATCTGTTAAAACTCGGGAGAAACTTTAATTCAACTCAAGCACCCTGTACCCAGCGCGGCCCTTTCACGCTATTCACATTGAAGGGGGGCGACTCGACCACAATGACCGAATGTACCATTTCGCTCCAATGCGCGACGGGCTAAAAGCTACTCGTGTCCTCTCGTGGAATAATCTTTTTGATAGTGCCTCATCTAGTACTAAAAGTTACACGTTTAGTAAGTATGTATAGAAATTGAGTATTTTTTTCTTCTCCGGAGCTCCGCTATTTACTATATTCATTCTGAGACCGTTATGGAGGTAGATTGTAATTTTAAGTTCCTTTTGGTGTTTTAATTTACGCATTTCTGATCATATTCATGGCATAATGTAGCCCAAAAAGCCCTATAGGCGAGAATATCACAGACATACAGACAGAGTTACTTTTGTCTAGTATGGGTGGTTAACATAACACGCAATCATAAATGTTTATTTTGGCTCGTCTGTCGGCCCCGATATTAATAAATTAGTAAAAAACTTTTTAAAGATAAGTTTTTATGTACAAAACTTATTTTCAGCGAGCCCTTTAATTTGATATCCATATTGTAGAAGTACATCAATAATAGCTAGTCCGGCCATCTCGGGTGTTTCGCCATATTCGATTTAAAATGACGTCATACAGCTAACCATGCATTGTCATCCAAACTAAACGAATACAAGTACTTATATTAATTCTGTGACGAATATACAACAGCTTAATCGGTGGAAGATGTCTATTTCAAAATTGAGTTGCAAGATCCCACCTGAACATAGTTACATACATGAATTTCAAGTTAAATAAAAGGTTGTAAAAGTAGGGCAGATTTGATGAAAAGTTTAAAGCTAGCTCCAACCGGATCGCTGCCATTCTTTGTCTTCGCTGCGAAACTTGTAAAATGGACCCGGACCAATTACTGCTTGGAATAACTTTGAGGTTTTATGGCGAATTTAATTAAGTTTTAATTGACTTTTTAATGCTGACTTTATTTAAATCACGATTATATACCATTGAAAAGCTTTGGTTTATAATAACTTAAAAACTTACTATTTTCTTCCTGCAACTTCGGCCGCTATCATAATCGTCCCGTTGCCCTACTATTTGTCTCACTCGTTTGTCCCACTATTTTTCCTTTTTTACCTTTTTTTTATGTATTCCATTAGGGATTCTGAATTTAATATAGTTCAATCAGAGGTTCAAAATCACGCTGTATGTTAAATATCATACAAAGCCCTTCAGGCAAGTAGGCGACCAATACTGTTGAAAAGAGTTTCTTTCGGCGTCTTCTTCTCTGCAGTGGTCGGTTCCGAAACGCTAGTAGTTTGTAGCTTTTGAACAATATTTAATAAATTGAATATAATATAATAAGTGTTATTTAAAATGTGAATTGACGTGAAAAAGTGCCTGAAAAGAAATAATTTTCTGAAAAAATCTTTGAATCTTTGAAAAAAACTTATTACTCATTATAACAGAAATTGACGCGGACGAAGTCGCGGGCAACAGCTAGTACTAAAATAAAACTGAACTAAAAAATCTTAAAATTCTTGCCCACATTTTCCATGTATTAAATAAAAAATAAAATAAAAAATATATTAAAATTAAAGAAATACATGTATCCAATTTTGAATAATAATCTTTGACTTTTTTGACTTATGGATATATTTGGTACTAATATAGAATCCAAGAATAGCAACCTGTACGATAAACGTGACCAAAACAGGTGGGACGGCTTTATTATCTGTAGATAATCGTTTTGCCTACTTTTTTTATTTGACCTTCTTCGAGAAAAATAAAAAAATAAAATGAGGTCTAACGCGATTCATACGCGTTAGACAAGTCTTTTTCGTTTTATTTGTGAATTTATATTCGTCTATAACCACTATTTTTTAGGTCGGTTCGTCTAGTGCTCCTAAAAGTCTCTCAAGTTCATTTAATGTAGGTAAAGCGTTTGCCGTGTGGTTTCCGGCAGAGTAGAATAGGATCACTTCTAGTCTCTCCATGGAGGTCGTAAGACAAAATACAAGCTAAACAAAACTATAAACATCAATGAGATCTCTCCAACCCGTCCGGCCAGGGTGGAGAGTGTAGGCCAAACCTCTGTATGCTCTGGCCAAGTATGAACCTCTCTGTACTACCGGAGCCATACTTGGCCAGACCATACGGAGGATTTTATTGCGAGGCCTACACTCGTTGGCCAGACGGGTTGGAGAGGTCTCATTGATATTTAAGAGCTTTGTTTAGCTTGTATTTCCTAAATCGCCAAAAAAACCTGATAATGATAATGATGAAAGCGTTTACCATCTCTAAAAATCATATAGACGTACCCGTCAAAAAAGCCGGACTTTTGAGCCCCAAAGCCGGACATTAAAAAAATTAAGGATTTCTGAAATGTTAGCGTAGTCAACGAGTAGTAGGAGCAAGGATGAGGATGTCTTTTTGTTAGCGTTCGCCCATGGTTAACTACCATATCGATTTAAAGTTATACAGACAAACACACTTTTACATTCATAACGCCATTTCGATCCTTTTGGTCTTATGATCTTAGGCTCTATCTACCCTTAACCCTTAAGGGATAAAGACGTGATAATACATATCTTATACCTTTAAACTAGCTCTCTCTCTCTCTCATCTGAACGTGTTCCCGGTTGCATCCTCAGCTGGGGTGCTTTGGAGCCCGGGGTCCGCTTTCCGGCTTTTCCTTCTCCACTTCGCACGATCTTCGGCATCCTTTGTTATGAGACCATTGGCACGCATATCCTCCCCAACGACATCAAGCCAGCTCTTCCTATTATATATATTATTAGCGTTATACCTTTAAACGAGCAATTGTTGTATATTTATATATATAAATTTATATCTATGATATAGGAAACGGCTCTAACGATTTCGCTGAAATTTGGTATTTGAGGGTTTTCGGGGGTAAACGATCTAGATTAGTCTTATGTTAGGGAAAATGCGTGTTTTCGAGTTTTCATGCGGTTTTTCTTTCCACGCAGAATATTGTCGCAAATTTCGTCCTGCCAGCCACTATCCGTCTGGTCCAGCGGACAGCAAGAAAAGAGTGTTACCGGTTCGAATCCCGCTCGATGACTTACTTTTGTACTTTTTTTATATGTTCAAGTTTATATATTTTTTTTTATTTTTTTGTTGTTTATTGTTTTTAGACAAGTTTAAAAATGTAGTTAATATTTGAGATAACAATATTTATTTCTCATAAATATAGATTATCACCACCATATTTCAATAAATAGTAATAACCAAGCGAAGCTCGGTCGCCTAAGTACTGTAAATATATACATGGTGAAATTTTTATCGTTTTGGACCCTTAAAGGGGTGACTCAGACCATCAATGTGAAAAACTCTTTCTATGGGACAAATGCTGGGAACTCTAAAAAAATTAGTCATTTCCATACAAAAGAGTTCGGCCAGTTTGTATGGGAATGTAAATTTTTTTTAGAGTTCCCAGCATTGTTCCCATAGGAAAAGTTGTTTATTTTGATGGTCTGAGTCACCCCTTTAAGGGTCCAAAACGATAAAAATTTCAACATGTATGTGCATATTATACTACTGGTCCATTTAAATTATAATCAGTGACGTAAATTATCACATTTCATAATTTATATGATTCGCTGATCGAACTCGAATGTATCGAATATCAATGCAAATCGATCGATTAAGATACGGATAGATAGAGCTCAGTAAATATTCGGGTGCAGGCGACGCCCGATAACCCGGTAGATAACTGATAGGTAAGATAAGGAACGATTAGGGAACCGGCGATGAGAGCTTGGAAATGCAGTCTTACTTAAAGAATTTGTCGGTAAGGCGGTATCGATTGTAAAGTCATAAATTTATTTCTGCTACGAATCGTACTTTCATATGGAATAACAGTAACATATAATTTATTACCAAAAATAATTGCTTCTAAATAACCCGTTGGCTTAAAATTTATGTGTTAACATTTTTGTAGGTTAACCGTCCATGTTGAAATCTTTGCGCGGATTTAAGTTACCTTGTTATTTTTACGAATACATTTCGGCTGTTTTTCATCCGCAGTGATATTGCCATTTTGCCGGCCTTTTCACACATGAAGGGCATCGCGTAAATGTCGCATAATAGCGGCATATTGTTTAGTACTGTAGGTGTGAATATGTTACCCTCTTAGCGAGATCTATTGATATCTACGCGTGCACTACGAACTGTCGCTGCAGTGTATCTGAAGAAATTGTATCAAGGTACATAGAATTTGATGGAATTTATAGTAAGGCGATCTTAGTCGTTCCACCATGACAACGTTATATTTATTACAAACTAGCAACCCGGACCCCGGCTTCGCACGGGTGCAATTTACTTAAAAACCTTCCTCTTGAATCTATCTATTAAAACAAACCGCATCAAAATCCGTGGCGTAGTTTTAAAGATCTAAGCATACATAGGGATGGACAGACAGCGGAAAGCGACTTTGTTTTATACTATGTAATGATAATGATATAGTTTTATTCGATAATATAACTTTTCCAAATGCAAAACTATTTTAGTATCATAGATTTTTGAAATTGAATTCATTAGCAATTTAAGGAGTGACTCAGACCACGAATCTGAACTTTCATTATGGGACCAAGTCCGAAATAGCAAAAAAAAAAACAGCTGTTCCATAGATTCTGCCCAAGTAGATATTCCACTTTTGTGTGAAAGGGCAGATATTTTTTCACGATGTTAAAGTTGGCCCCATAATAAAAGTTGTTCAGGTTCGTGGTCTGAGTCACTCCTTAAATGTTTGCTAATGAATTCAATTTCACTCTGTATAGTATTTAGTTGCTTAGAATTTGCTTAGAATTGACTGCTTAGTTGCCTATAAATACCATGCACACCCTGGTGTCATCTTCGGAACCGCCTCGGCTTCTGACGTGGTTCTTATAACCACTACCACATGGCAGCCGGCTGTAATGATGATAAATCATCATCATCATCAGGTCTTTTTAGTCTCCACTGCAGGAGCATGACCCTCTCTGTACTACCGGATATACCATACTAGTTTAGAGCAGATGATGAATGATAAAAACCAATTCTGAAAGCCTGGTGGTCCATCGGGATATATTAGAACGTCGTTGCCCTCTATCTAGATACGACAGGATACGCACAGTGACCGAATTCTGTTATCTTCAGCAGAGTTGTACTGTCACAGTATAAAAATAGCAGTTGTTCAATTAATTTGGATGACATCCAACCAGCAGCTATAATTAAAGTGTACGCGCCGTCATATCAAAGATAATGCGTTATTCAGCAGCGTGTTAGCACCTTTGTATATGCTCCGTATTTCCATACAAGCGGTAGTCCCCTGATTTCTTGCCGGATAGTAACAGTAGAGCAATGATTTTTTACCAAAAATATCTATGGATATAGCAGCATGACCCTATGTTTTATTTTTTTTCATAATTGAATTATATAAAGAGATATAAACATTCAAAAATTTGAAAAATTGTTAAATTTTTCCGTTGTGTTCAAACATCAAGAAAACAAATTCGACGCGATTAGGTATATTAGAAAAAAAAACATAGAAACACAGGCATAGCTTATTTAAATTTTTTATGAAAAAAGATTTATATCGGTTAAGTTTTAAAGAAGAAATCAGGGGACCACGCAGTCGTCTCTATCGCGCTCTGCGGGGGTTGTTTGGGCACACAGTGCGACAGCAATAGATTTTACAAATACCTATTTATTTTTCAATTCTCTCGAGCGCAGTGTTTCCTCTTATCAAGCCTAAAAGCGGATCATTCTCACTAGTTCCATCTGCAAACAGTTCCATGGAACTAGTGAGATTTTTTCTCGGTAGTTCCATTGACATTATGAAGCCAATAGAACTACTGTGAAAAAAAATCTCACTAGTTCCATGGAACTATTTGCCAATGGAACTAGTGACAATGATCCCTAAAAGCATCTGACATAGCTTAACGATTGCCATCAATGATGAGAGCCGGGACCAGTGGCTTTCCGAAACACGGCACTAAGCTTTGTTTTCAAGATAAAAAATACCAAGGATTGCACTCCGAAGTGCCGGCAGAAGTGAAAACTCCGCGCGGTAGAAACAGAGGGAGATATAACTTCCTGTCCTACGCCGCGCCGGCGGTCTCAGCTCACGTGTCCGTTTTACCAATTGTCGATCAGGTCACGTGTCCAGACGCGAGTTTTAACCTTTTTTTACCCATACCAAAAAGTGCAGAACGCCTCTAAAGATGTTTTCACTTCAAAATTTTTCCTTCTAGAAAACGTTTCTAAAGTATTTGGTACTAGCTTTCGCCCGCGGCTCCGATCGCGTCAATGTCGATCCCTCAGGAACAGTTTTCCGGGATAAAATATAACCAATGTCCTTCTCCGTCCCCAGATAACGGGTATGCAACATTTTATGACGATCCGTTCAGTACTTACGGCGTGAAAGCGTAACAAACCAACTCAGTTTCGCATTTATAATATTAGGATAGATATGGAAGTATGGATTCACTATGTAATATCACATCTAATATTTTAAAAACTGTTAAGTACTGCACCTATAAATAGAACCAGGATCCAGGACATAATAAACCCATTTAATAAACTCTTTATTTAAATGACAAGGAACAGTTTAGAAAACTTTTTTTAACTAGGGTTCGACTCCCGCTCGGTTATTTTTTTTTTTATTTATTTATTCAAATAGGAACACCAAGGTTATATGTTCAAGATTACATATATATATATATATATATTGTTTTTTAATTTTTATTGCTTTTAGAAAAGTTAAAAAAATATAGTTAATGTTTGAGATAACAATATATATTTCTCATATGTCTAACATTTACCTATACTGATTACGTGTTTTTAAGTTTATGTAGATTATCACATAAACACCACCATGTTACAATAAATAGTGATAACAGAGCAAAGCTCGTTCGCCCAGGATCAAAATTTTTTAAAGTGTACTAATTTCAACTTGACCTCTCCAGCAGAATCTAAGCTTTGGTGTGTATGTCACAGGGACAGACAAAGGAGTAATCAGGGTTTTTTGTTTTGTCACTCGGTCATACGGTACCCTAAAAATCTATTTGTGAAACATTTTGTGGTCTAGTTCTTGCAAGGTAATCCAGACTTATTATTAAGTCCGTCCGACTACGAAGTCTGGTCCCAATGCGAAATTCATCTGGGAATTTCCCAGTACAAAATTTCCCAGAGCAATCTTGATAGTGTAGCCCTCTCCCCTTAAGCCTGAGACTTATACTGTTGTCAACTGACTTCAAAAAAGGAGGAAGTTTTATGTTCGACTGTATATTTTTTTTATATATAATAAATATATATATATATACGGACAAATCACACAGATTGAGCTAGCCCCAAGGTAAGTTCGAGACTTGTGTTATGGGATACTAACTCAACGATACTATATTTTATAACAAATACATATATAGAGAAACATCCAAGACCCAGGCCAATCTGAAAAAGATCATTTTCCATCTTGACCTGGCCGGGGATCGAACCCGGGCACTCCGTGTCGCAGGCTGGCGTGTTAACCACTGCGCCACGGAGCTGTCAAATGCTAATTAAATTCTTTAATCATTGAACTTTTATGTATGTTTACTTGCGACTGGGAAATATCTTATCTGACGTATTAGGTGTTTGTTTTGTTTCTCGTGTGTGTAAGTGGCCAACAATGATGTCAGATTTTTCAAGCTGCTCATAGGCACTTGATATAGCTTAACGACTGCCATCAACGATGACAACCAGCACCAACGACTTACGTGCCTTCCTTTTATGCCATTTGCGGCCCCCCATCCTATTCGAGATCAGACCAGGGGTTGCTTAACATGCATAAACGCTAGTAATGCTTATACACTCTAGACCATCGAGCTCCTCGACATATTAGGTGGAACTTTATTAGCCTAAACACTTTGGGCTAATCTTTTTAGGGTTCCGTACGCAAAGGGTAAATACGGGATTCTATTCATATGACTCGGCTGTCCGTCCGTCTGCCTGTCTGTCTGTCCGTCCGTCATCAGGCTGTACCTATCTCATGAACCGTGATAATTAGACAGTTGAAATTTTCACACAATCAGACAGACGGACAGCGGAGCCATATTAATAGGGTCCCGTTTATACTCTTTGGATACGGAACCCTAAAAAGTACTCTTTGGATATAACCATAAAGAAAATAGTTTTTATATTAAACTAGCTTTCGCCCGCGGCTCCGCCCGCGTCAATGTCGATCCCTCGGGAATAGTACTTTTTCCCGGGATAAAAGGTATCCTATGTCCTTCTCCGTACTTCAGAGAACTTGTATGCAAAATTTCATGATAATCGGTTCAGTAGTTACGGCGTGAAATTGTAACAAACAAACAAACTCACTTTCGCATTTATAATATTAGTAAGGATAAGGATAATATTAGTAAGGATATGTCCAAATATCAGTTGTGACATTTGCAAATAACTGTAGATATGCCTTTTTCATGTATGCGCGTATGGTCGTTGACATCTCACGACTGCTTGTTTTTCTTGATATATCCTTATGCAGGTCTAGTTTGGGAGCTTGGGGCCAAAATGGGTAAACAATCGTAATCTTAAATGTCTTTATTTTGGTTTGACAGCCTGCGTGGTCCAGTGGTTTAGGCGTTTGCCTGTTGACCCGGGGGTCGTGGGTTCGATTCCCACCGGAAGCATACTTTGTTTAGTTGTTTTCAGTTTGGTAAGGACATTGCAGGCTTCATCGGAATCATCTTTATTATCAGACAATCAGGTGATTCACACCTGATTGTCTGATAATAAAGATGATTCCGTGCTTCGGAAGGCACGTTGCACCCCTGGTGTTGCAGGCGTCCATAGGCTACGGTAACCACTTTCCATCAGGTGGGCCGTATGCCTGTTTGCCTACTAAGTAGTATAATAAAAAAAAAAACGTTAAGCCGTTGGTCCCGGCTGCCATCTGGCAGTCGTAAAAGGAATCACGTCAGAGGCCTAGAGGCGGTTCCGAAGAACTCTGACACCAGGGTGTGCATGGTCGATTGACCGTGACACCTACTCGAAATGATGATGATGATTTTGGTGTAAGTAATTCAAGCATCTGATCTAACTGATGATTATGAGTTTTTCGGTAGTTAGACAACAAAATTCAAACAAACAAATAGTTAATGGACAGACAGACATGACGAGTCCATAGGGGATCCGTTTTTTGCCATTTGGTTACGGAACCCTAAAAAGGAGGTTATAATTCGGACGTATGTTTTTTTTATGTTCGTTACCTTAGAACCGATTTAAAAATTATTTTTTTGTTTGAAAGGCTATGCTTTCAAGTTGGTTCCATTAAAATTTTATCACAATCGGTTCAGTAGTTTGATGGAAGTCGGTTTTTTATATGAAAGATTATTATATAAATTTACTGCTACCTCTTGCGCTACCTAGCTGTTTTAAAGCCTTATAAAAACAGGTTCCAAAAAATTCTACCTCACTCGTTTTGATACCATCATTAATTAAATGGAGTAAAAACAAAAACACAAAGACCTGCAATATTTACATATTTTTTGCCCCACCTCTGCAAGTAAACAAATTAATTATATAGTTAACGTCCGTATCATTTTCTTGTACTTTGTAAACGTTCAGCCAGCCCAGTGGCAACATGGTGATTTGTTGTGTTTAAAATGTCTATCAGCTGTCGTAGCTATGGAAAAATATGAGAATTTAATTAGCATTTATCTATAATTGTTGTAAAAAATATTGCTATCTTTCCGCAGTTGCTGTATGACGGATAACCGAACAAACAGAATGTTATTCGTTGTAGACTTTGAGCTCCTAGCATTATATCGAATCACACTTCCTTATTCTTACTAATATTATAATTACCTTATTATAAATGCGAAAGTTTGTGTGTTTGTTACGCTTTCACGCCGTAACTACTGAGGCGATCATCATAATGACGTTGATGAGAGCGAAGCTTCGGGCGAAATCTAGTAGTTTATATATAATCCCCAGAAGTCACGGTAGTAGAACTACTCTACGCTACACTGGTCAATAAACAAGCCCAATGCATAGACCTCCGCTGGAAAACGTTTAATGTACAGTCAATAAAATTGGTACATCTTCAAACATCTTTTAGGTCTTTAGGTATTACTAAGTGTATTGGTATATCCTTGGTGGAGGCCTATGTCCAGCAGTGGACTTCTTGCGGCTGATATGATTATGAGATGATTGGTAATATGCAAATGTTTTGAATACTGTTTGTTAAAGAGTTCTCGTTCCCAATAAAATAAGAGCAAATAAGTTACTTAGGTGCAAATCATCCGAATATATTTACCTCATACCATTAAAATTTTTAAAATACTGTTACTGTGATTAATTTTTATATGTTTCTAAACAAAACCTATTTGTTTGTCCTCAGTGGCACGGTGGGCTCACCTGCGAAGCGGCTGCCGCATCGTCCTCGTCCGGGGCCGGCGCCCCGCTCCTGCCGGACTCCGAGCTCATTAAGCTATGTCCGATGTGCCGCGTGCCCATAGAGAAGGACGAAGGCTGCGCGCAAATGATGTGCAAGCGCTGCAAGCACGTGTTCTGCTGGTACTGCCTTGCATCGCTCGACGTGAGTACCTTTTGTTCTTAATAAAACGGTGGGCTCAACTGCGACGCGGTGGCCGCATCGTCCTCGTTTGGAGCCCGTGTCAACTCCTATCAGACTGCGAGCTCATCAAGCTGTGTCCTATGTTACGCGTGCACATAGAGAAGGATGAGGGATGCTGTGCGCGGATGATGTTCAAGCACTTGTTCTGTTGGTACTGCCTCGACGTGAGTACCTTCTTTGTTCTAAGTAGCAAGGAAGGTTCACCTGCGAAGCGGCGGCTGCATCGTCCCCGTTTGAGGCCAGCGTCCCGCTCCTCTCGGACTTCGATCTCATCAAGCTGTGTCCTATGTGCCGCATGCCCATAGAGAAGGATAAGGGCTGCGCGCAGATGACGTGCAAGCGCTGCAAAGACATGTTCTGCTGATGCTGCTTGGCATCTCCTGACGTGAGTACACTATTCTGGCTTACCACCTCGTCCTCGTCTGGGGCCATACCCCGTTCTCCCCAGGTTCCGAGGTAATAAAAGCTTAATACCAGATCTCCCAGCCGCATCGCTTCAGAAAGGCAAATTCGATAAGACGTATCATGATGGTGCAGTTATATCAGAGTGAAATCCTTTACAGCCACAAATAACAGCTAGCTGAGTTAGTCCCGAGAAGACCCATTCTGCCTTTCATCTGCCTATATGAAAAAAATGAATAAGTTAAGAACACGGAAATTTTCTAAACAAAATTTGTGTTTTCATTCCCACGGGCCAAAGAAAATTCAATTGCCTATAAAAAACAAATACAGTCCCCCGGAATAAAAATGTAATAGATCCTGTTCTCGGGCAACCGTTCTTTGGTTTTTGAAAAGATGTGACGATACGTCGATTTTTAGCAGGTAATTTATGCTATTTGAATAGGTATCTTTATTATCCGCTGGGTTTTACCTCTTCATAACCAACATGATACAAAACCAGAGATCGTTCTGATATACCAAAGTCAACCTAAGGATTTTCCTTCCTGTTCATAAATTATCAATTTATTATTCTCAAATGCAAAATTTATCATATTTTATATACATATATGTTAAAACCGGTGTTATTTCTTGATTGCTGCGATGTTTCCCTATAATAAATAAACTTTTTACATTCTAAAATAATATCTAGTCGTCAATAAACAATAGCGCTTGCTTCCGCGGAGTTAGTTTTTAGTAGTTTGAAAATGAAAATGAATAATTTTTATTCAAAATAGGATACATGTATCGCTTTTTGAACGTCATATTTTTCTGCTGTTTATTTTTCTTTCTTTTATGTTTGTAAACTCGAAAAACTATCAAGTTATAGTTGACAATATATGAATTGACCATTTTATCGTGTAAACCTATTGCATTTCGTGTATCAAGTACCTATAGAGAATTAATACTTCATCATCATCATTAGCATTAGGTCTTTTTAATCTCTACTGCAGGAGCATGACCCCTCTCTGTACTACCGGAGCCATACTTAGCCAAAGCAGACAGAGGATTTGACCTACACTCTCCTCGCTAGCCGGATGGGTAGGAGAGGTCTTATTGATGTTTATGGGCTTTGTTTAGCTTGTATTTCCTAAGTCTCTTACGACCTCCATGGGAAGACTAGTATTGGTCCTATTCTACTCTGCCGGAACACGGCTAATAAAAGAGATTAAATACGAGAAATACTAAAGTATTAAGAGCTAAACTACTTATATGACTAAGAAATAGCAACTGGATGGATGACAGACACACGATATCTATTTGGTAAAGTCGCTTAAAAGGTCAAGATTAATAGAGATAAGATTATATTTAAAAAAATATGTTAGCGTTTATAGTTTTGATTGCTGACGTAATTACGTTCACTATTTTTAGATTTATTAGCACATTTGCATAGATCATTAATAGCTCGAGCTATTAACATTCTTATTTTGGCATGGCTCTCGGTGAATTCGATACTCTAATCTACTCAGACTTTCGCCACAGAAAACTCGCTGCGGTGATGATGATGATCATGAGTTTTCAGCTCTATGCAAGCTATTTTACAAGCTATCATTTACGAGGTAATCGTTAGCCGTTTGGTTTCCGGCAGAGTAGAATAGGACCTCTCCTAGTCTTCCCATGGAGGTCGTAAGAGACGACTTAGGAAATACAAGCTAAACAAAGGTCATAAACATCAATGAGACCTCTCCAACCCGTCTGACCAGCGAGGAGAGTGTAGGCCAAATCCTTGTCTGCTCTTGCGAAGTATGGCTCCGTTAGTACTGAGAGGGTCATGCTCCTGCAGTGGAGACTAAAAAGACTTGATGATGATGATGATTTACGAGGTGCATAATTGAGGGCCTCGTCGCAGCGTCTGTATTTTGGCTGCCATGCGACCCCTTGACTCTTCATGAAATATTTATATGTACCAACCAATTAAGTTTTTTTTGTTATTCCGAAGATGGCCATAGTCAAAGATAAGACTGCCAAGCTCATACAAAAATATTGGCCCAACTTAAGGTTTGTTAAAAGCAGCAGGCCGGTTAACGGCAGGCTGTGGTAGTTAGTTCCACTAACTGCCACTATGAGTGGCGGAGAGGGCGCTGCAGTGCAATAGTTACTTACTTTTCCACCCGTCACTAGATGGCGTTAACCTGAACTTGGTAAAACCAAGTTTTATTATACGTGAATACTGATTTTATTTTCTCACAATATGGTGGATACATAGTTGTGAATAAACCTATGGCGCCATCTATATAACGAGCCTGGCCTGACAAATAATCGTAAGCAATAGGCATTGGGACCACATGTCATAGTGAGGGATGTCCCGACTGACTAACATGTGTATCTCATCATCAGGTCCTTTTTAGTCTCCACTACAGGAGTACGACCCTCTCTGTACTATAAGGGCCATACTTGGCCAGAGCAGCCAGAGGACTTGGCCTACACTCTCCACGCTGGCCAGACGGGTTGGAGAGGTCTCTAAGATGTTTATAAGCTTTGTTTAGCTTGTATTTCCCAAGTCGCCTTCTACGACATCCACGGGAAGACTTGGAGTGGTCCTATTCTACTCTGCCGGATACCACACGGCTAAAATTAAATATAATGTTTGAATGATTCCGTTTTGATTCCAGGATGACTTCCTCCTGCGGCACTACGACAAGGGTCCGTGCAAGAACAAGCTGGGGCACTCGCGCGCATCAGTGCTGTGGCATCGTGCACAGGTACTACTTACTTACTTTACAAAAATAAAATCATAAGAAATGAAATGGAATAGAATGCAATAGAATGGAGTGGAATAGAATGAAATAAGATGATTTTTTATTTAATTTTGGATATCATGTATGTTTGAACGTCATATTATTATATTATAATTATATAAATAATATAATAATATTTATAAAATCGATAAACTACAGCGTTACAGGACGACATAAATTAGTTCTCCGAAGGATTTTTCAGTGAAATGGTACTATTTCTTTCCCCTAATTTAAAGCTCCATCTTATAATCCGTGTGTATGCAGTTCTAAATGTTAATGGGTAGATAAATAAAATTATTACAGTGTGTAGGTGTACCTATTACGTAAAATTACGTTATACCAAAGATACACTACGGTTATACTATGGTGCATAGGTATAGCTAGGACTATGAAATTTAGCTTTGTTTTAGAGGACTCTGTGTACTGCCTGTGATGTACCCCCCCACATATATACACACATTGCGCAAAGGGCGCTTTTGCTATTATATTTTTAGGTGTTTACTCCATCCAAAATATTCTTGAACCGAGAAACTTTTTGAGTGAGAATAGAACTTTCTTTACCCACTCTTAGGCCAGGCTGGAAGATTTAGAAACCTCTTCGCCTAATATAAATCTGGCAAAACGCAATCTTCTTTGAAGGTTGGTTAAGTTTCGTGAGTGCCAACATTGGTGATGCCATATCATCATCATCATCATCAGGTCCTTTTTAGTCTCCACTACAGGAGCACGACCCTCTCTGTACTACTAGGGCCATACTTGGCCAGAGCAGCCAGAGGACTTGGCCTACACTCTCCACGCTGGCCAGACGGGTTGAAGAGGTCTCTTAGATGTTTATAAGCTTTGTTTAGCTTGTATTTCCTAAGTCGCCTTCTACGACATCCACGGGAAGACTTGGAGTGGTCCTATTCTACTCTGCCGGATACCACACGGCTAATGCCATATATTTTAATGTAAAAACTAATCAATTTCAGGTGGTGGGCATCTTCGCGGGCTTCGGGCTGCTGTTGCTAGTGGCCAGTCCTCTGCTGCTGCTGGCTGCGCCCTGCATCGTCTGCTGCAAGTGCAGGTGCGTATGCATTCCGTTTCCTATGGATGCTGGCATAGATGATTTCTATGCCATCATTCGCAAAAATTCAGCCTCGATGGTGCGAAGGATGGGAGCGCTCCAACAGAGTTCTGAGGCTCATACATGAGAGGATGGATGCCGACGTTAACATGAGGCATACAGACCTCCAATGAATAATTGGTAATGATGAAAATAATATGTAAATGTAATCATCATTTCGAGTAGGTGTCATGGTCAATCGACCATGCACACCCTAGTGTCAGAGTTCTTCGGAACCGCCTCTCGGCCTCTGACGTGTTTCCTTTAACGACTACCAGATGGCAGCCGGGACCACCGGCTTAACGTGCCTTCCGAAGCACGGAATCATCTTTATTATCAGACTATCAGGTGATTCAAGCCTGCAATGTCCTAACCAAACTGGAAACAACTAAACAAAGTATGCTTCCGGTGGGAATCGAACCCACGACCCCCGGGTCAACAGGCAAACGCCCTAACCACTGGACCACGGAGGCTGTTAAATGTGCCGATATGGACTTTAATCTAAAATAAATGCTTTTTTATGGGTTGTAAAGGCCACGAGTTTGCTCCCCCTAATACGGTATGGCCTACCTTATGACTATACAAACGGTCCAAAAGCAATAAAGTGCCTCATCATCAGGTCTTTTTAGTCTCCACTGCAGGAGCATGACCCTCTCTGCACTACTGGATATACCATACTTGGAGCAGAGAGAGGATTTGGCCTACACTCCTCGCTGGCCAGATGGGTTGGAGAGGTCTCATTGATGTTTAGCTTTGTTTAGTTTGTATTTCCTTAGTCGCCTCTTACGACCTCCATGGGAAGACTAGGAGTGGTCCTATTCTAACGCACAAGGCAAAGGCGCAAGTAGGATATTTTGGAGCAGGACCGTGTCCACCCCAGGGTGCAAAAAGTGCGGTGCAATCATCATCAAGTTGCGCGCAAAGTTTGAATTATAGGTACCTATCTAGGGCCGGTTTATTTTTTACACTCTGGCGCCCAATACGGTTAAGATGCTCCCTGTATACTTGGTGCAGGATTCACTAGATTTTGCTTATTAGGTAATTGATTGGCATAAGACAGTTATTAACTTTTACAATCTCTCCTTCCAGACTATGCAATCCCAGCACTAAAAACCTGGAGGAGGTGGACGAGATCGAGAGCATCAGCCCGGGACGCGACGAGGACGGAGACATCGTGCGAGCGCGCTACCTCGCCGACTGACGGTTCTAAGCGTTGGCCACGCGCACAAACACCAACTGGCATAATGAGACGCAAGCCTGTAGCTTCAAGCTGATATAGTACTGACAATGTATAGAGGCGGACTTAATTAGATGAAGCCG
The DNA here is from genome assembly GCA_947532085.1 of Elegia similella. Taxonomy (NCBI): domain Eukaryota; kingdom Metazoa; phylum Arthropoda; class Insecta; order Lepidoptera; family Pyralidae; genus Elegia; species Elegia similella. Next base: position 5,785,290 of record OX383939.1, read on the forward strand.
TGAAATTAAAGTCTGTCATGAAATAAATATACGTAGAAGCTCGTACGGCGCGACTCTTTGATTTTGTTGATGCCTGGTATAAAGAAGACTTAGGCGTCTAAATCTCCGCCTCTGGAAAAGTATGTACTGATTTAATTGTAACATTGGCCAAAATGAACGACATAGATTGTGACAAATGCAAATCATCTTATGTTATATTTGGGTAACATTGGCTGAAATGAATAATAATATCAGAAAGGAAACTATTCTAACAATTTGTGGAACTTGATGCGCCAAAGTTGAAGGTATACTGATTAGATGTTTGATATAAAAGCAAACATTGGCCAAAATGTTGACTTGAATGCTAAATATAAGGCTGAAGAAAGAAAGCTAACAGTGGATATTGAAGGCAAATATTGATCATCGAATTACTCCTAGAATGTTCAGCTAAATTGCGAGGGAATGTGATGAAATAGGCGACGAATGTAATGGATGAACGATGTAAAAAATATTTCGAAATGACGAAGCTATGAGCCGATGTGTAGATTTAAAATGTGTGTCAATGGACTGAGAGAAAACACCAAGAACATTATGAAGATACGTTACTTATAAAATGGATGAAAGGTAGATTTTATGCAATGATTTTAAGTTGTGACGTCTCTGGCGATATGGTGTTGGTCATAAGACGCCATATGAACAATATAAAGATTTATGTAGACTTTTACAAGTTCTGTAAATGTGATTGTTGGAATCAATTCTTTTAAATCCATCAAGTGTTGAAGTTTAACGTTGACACAATAATAGACCTTTCTGTTAGTGTTTTTTGTCAATAATAATATGCATTTTCTCAGACGTGTTGCTTCGCGGCAACTAATAGTTGCCATAAGTGTTGACTTATAGAGACAAATTAATAAATTCTATGATAAAATATTAACAATATGTATCTATATGAATGTTGATTGTCTATGTATTGTGAACATTATGACAGTAATACGTAAAATTTAAATAGGGTAACATTAAATTATTGCCAGGCGGAAAATAGAATAACTACTAAAAATTGTGTGAGTATTTTTAAGTTATTATTTGTTTATTTAATACCCTTCTCGGGACTGAAAAAGTAAGGGTAGAGACTGATGAATGAAGTCGCGTGGGTGCCAATATTTCATGTCATTTATGTGAAGAAAACTGTATCTAAACACTTTGTGTAACAAGAACATAGATTTTGTGCAAACTGTATAAATAGTTTGTATAGAAACAATTACGTGTTTTTTTTTTTAAGTCAGTCGTGTCTACAATTCACTAACTCTATGTTCTTTTCACAAATAATCAAGTATGTGACAACGAATCGACATGAATGAGCGAATTCGGATCTTATACGCATGTGAAAAGGGCTGCTTTTATTTTAAAAGTAGGTTATTCGCTCGAAATATGGAGTATGTAATGGTAACCAGACGATATTGATATGTATATTTTTATAAACGAAATCAGTATGTGAACAGCGTTGCTGTGGGGAAATATAGATTTATTATTTGTTATTTTATTAACGATATTTAGGTTTATTACACCGTCATTTAAGTTATTTATTTCCAATAAGTTTTATGTTGAAATGCGAAGTACGCGTAAAAATGAAAGTAGGCATAAAAAGTATTGGCTTTAAATTTGTGACTATGTAATAAACTTTTACTTAATCTGTTTAAGGTTACGATCATGTGAAAGGCGTTAATGCCTTGGTTTCCTATACTGCGGTGCCGCATTTGACGTCCGTCCGAGACAACAGGCCTATAAACGTAAAAGAGAAAACCTTACAACTTCTTCTTTTACGTATAAAGGTCTGTCTCGGACGGACGTCATGTAGGGCACTGCAATAGAGGAAACCAAGGCATAAGGAAACAATGTACATACATTTGTGAATATCTATCGATTTATAATACTCTAAAAAGAAACAAAATAAGAAATAGTAAAAAAATCATCGCGATCGCGACTTTGGGACCTCTCCAACCCGTCTGGCCAGCGTGGAGAGTGTAGGCCAAGTCCTCTGGCTGCTCTGGCCAAGTATGGTTCTAGTAGTACAGAGCGGCTCGTGCTTCTGTACTGGAGACTAAAAAGGACCTGATGATGATGATCGCGACTTGATTTGATCATGTATCTAGCTAGACCTAATCGTATTTCTTTATTTTATAAGAACACTTTATAGCTTCATGTTGACCGCCAGCGCCAGTGCGGCGGTGAATGGGTTAATAATACATATGATATGCATGTATGATCAAGCGTTAGCACATTTCGCTTTACGCCTTTCATATGAAAGTACCCTTATACCAACACGAGACATCGTGTAATGTAGCTGCAATGCAGAGAGACAATGCATATATGTATGTTTTGTTTTTATCAATGTAATTGTAACACAAAACGATAAGATGACGAGCACCGCTTCTGTGCGAATACAGCCTTAAATCTAACTTATTGGTAGTACGTTAAATATTTATGTTTAGGGGAGCGACATACGCGGCGACCAAAACGCATTTGAACTGATCTGGCCGATAGTGCTTTTTATTTAGGCTGTATTTAGTGTTATCCTGATGATCGGTACTGACTTTTTTCGGCGGCGTTCGGGGGTACTATCTTTGAACATATGATTTCACAAGACGAGCGATTTTTTCATACAAAATCATTCGTGGCGCCGGATCCGGATATGGACGACTGACGCCTGTACCAACCTTCGGGACAAGACTAAGAGCCATAGAACTGCCACTTGCTGATCTCAAAACGTTATTTCAGAAGTTAAATGATACATTTTTTTTCATTGAAATGAATATTAATTTGGAATAAAACTAAATTCGCCGTCTGTGTTTACTCCCTTACTGTAAATAAGAATTAATATTGTACTTAATAGGTCAAGGTCGATGGTTACACATTGGGCTAGAAGGTTCGAATCATATGATTTGACGCCATTTTTTTATCTATGCTTTTGATGCTCTGTAGTTGGCAAAACTACTCTTCCCAGTTTCAATATTTTCCTAACCGCTATATCTCGGAGCATGTCAGCAATGTGACCATTGTTTATTACCATTCTCGAATGTGAAAAATGGCCGCGATAATATTTTAATCGCACGCTATAAATTATCGCCATCTCACTGTATGACGTAAAATAGAAATGTCGATAAATGTCGCGGGTGCACTATAAAAATGGCCTTATGACATGACATACGCTTAGATATGTGGTATGTGACGAGATTTTTTGCTATCTACAGTCACGAACATTAATAACTCCTCAAAAACCTTATGGCATCTTGAGATGCTCTCCGGGGGTACTATTTTTGAAAGTGTGACACTCGTCTTCGAGTGATTTTTGTATGGAAAAATCGCTCGAAGACGAGTGTCATACTTTTAGAAATAGTACCCCAGGTCGTTTGGAAATTATGTCATAAGCAGGGTACTGACAGGTTTTTAGACGCATCGGTTCCTAAGTCAATGTGATAAGGCCTAAAATGGAATACAGTTATGTAGATATCAATTGTCGTGACTGTACAAGTAAATAGTGTTTTTCGTAACGGTTATTAAACTTTACTTACGTACACAGCCGATGGGGTCATTTCGAAAAGACCAGTCTGGCCTCCACAAGTTTTCTTGACCATATGAGCGGACCTTATTAGATATTGTCATCTAACGTACGCCCGTCGACCTTTTAGCTTGTGGTAGCAAGCTAGATGAAGCATTTGTAGACTTAAAATTGTCAGTAGATGGTTAGGAATAAGCAATCGACTAAGTTTCCTTTAGGTTGATTATAAAATCACTCTTGACCGTTTTGTTTTCTTGAAGATGTTTGTTAAGTGCAAGTGTGGACTGACGCTTCTTAATGTGTTACTTATTCAACTGCAACTGTTTTTTTAAATTCTTATCGATGTTTAACAAAAATGACGTTTAGCCTACGAACGTTTAGCCGAATTATCGAATTTGTTTTTCATGGTTATTGCATTATTTCGGGTGCCCGGGTTCGATCCCCGGTCAGGTCATGATGGAAAACGATCTTTTTCAGATTGACCTGGGTCTTGGATGTTTTTCTATATAAGTACCTATTATAAAATATCGTATCGTTAAGTTAGTATCCTACGACACAAGTTCACAACCTACTGTGGGGCTAACTCAATTTGTTTGATATGTCCCTATATATATGTATTATTGTTTTTTTTTATTAATGTTACGAAAGGTTATGTTAATATTATCATGGTGGTACCATCTTTCGTCTTTTCATACAACTAGAGTTACGCTGCAACTGAACATAGAGGGCGTTACGTGATACATTTGACATATATTCATTCTAGAACTAATAAAAAGCAATTCCGATAATAAAAATTATTTAGATTTCATATTTATCATTCTAATAAAAGTTTAATATCAATCTATATATATAATATAATTAGTCTACTTAACTAGCAGTGGACTTACTGCCATCTATTGATGTCTTTTGGAACTAAGCTTGCTAGAGCCTTTGCTAGAGCGCGTGTCACCGGATGAGTATATCTATTCCTGTAGAATTATAATATTTATGATATTATGAATTCGTTTAGTCGACATTTGACAGATTAAATTTTGTACATCATAGTCTAGTATCGACAGATTCTTCATAAGACAGATTCTATATTGACAGGAATTGACTTCAGAAATTATAATCAATAAAAATAGTTATATTAAAATGTTGTACATAATATTGCACAGTTCCGCCTTAAGCGCCTAATTAACCATTTTGAATTCAGTCAGGGACGCCGCAATACGTGAGATACATCATCAACCTATACTCGTCCACTGCTGGACATAGGTCTCTCATAAGGCACGCCACTGAGCTCGGTCTTGAGCTTTTCTTTTCCAATCACTACCAGCAACCTTCCGTATATCGTCACTCCATCTAGCCGAAGGGCGACCTACACTACGTTAGCCAAGACGCGGTCTCCACTAACGAACTCGTTTTCCTAAGTGGTCATCGGTTCTGCGGCATATATGACCAGCCCATTGCCACTTCAGCTTACTAATTCTTTGGGTAATTTTGGTTCTCTGCCGGATCACTTCATTCGTGATTCGATCCTTTAGAGATACTCTAGCATAGCCCGCTCCATAGCTCGCTCAGCGACTTTGAATTTGTGGACTAGTCGCACCGTGAGTGTTCAGGTCTCGAATCCGTGCGTCAGAACAGGCAGGACGCATTGATTGAAGACTATCTTCAGACTTTGGGGTATGGGTGACGAAAAGACTCAAAGACTCACGTGAGATACGATTGGGGATATTTGTAATCGTGTCTAACGTATAGCGGCGTCCCTCTCGTCACTGACAGAATTCAGGATAGTTTATAAGGCGCTTTACAAATATCTTTACAGGGAGTTTAAGTGGCGTCAGTCATATAAGGTTGTGTACTGAACTCATTTGTACTTATTTGTTCGTATTTATTGTTTTTATACTTGCACTTAACACTGATATTGTATATAGAAGAAACTTTATTTTTTGTTATCATTTGTACTTCATGTTTATTTGTGTTGAGACGGACGTAATTTCTGTTACTTCTAATTATAAACAATTTAATAAAGATTTTTTTCTGATAAATCTCATACATGCCTTTTATTTACCTTTCATAAAAGCCAAAACTTACTTACATGACTACCAATAACGAGCAACAAACTTTTTAAATTGAGATCTAATACATTCACATAACACAGTTTTTGTTGTTGCGGGTTAGTCAGAGCGCAGGTTTTTAAGACCCAAAAGTCACGTTTAGTATTTAAGTAATACAAAAAAACTACAAGTGATTTACAAACAATTTTTGATTTGTCGGGTGTAGGAGTAAAATGAATGTTAGTTTGCTAGTTTAGCTGGGGTTCTATTTTTGAAAGTGTGACACTCTTCGTCGAGAGATTTTTGTATGAAAAAATCGCTCGCTTACGAATGGCGTCAAACCTCAATAAAGGAAAAGAATAAACGATAAAAAAAAAGATTTGTTTGTAGACAACAGTTTTTATTTACAACAGCCACGGACACTGCACAACTATAACTATTAGAACAATACATCTTCTGTTGCATTGCATCAGGATTGCATCACATAAATGTGATGCACACTAGTGTCTATCAAAGTCGTCAAACAAATCTTATGATGCAATTCCAAATTATAGTTAAGGACAAGGAACAATTAATTGTTTTAAATAGCATTACAATGCTCGGTATATTATTAAAATTGAAAATAGTCCAGAGTCCTTTTTTATCACATATTTTCAATTTTAATAATATACCGAGCATTGTAATGCTATTGAAAAACAATTTAAGTAAGTATAAAGCTTTCTTCAATTTAATCAACTTTCTATTCATCGGATATGAACGAAGTAGAATACCATACTACTAAATAGTGGATAGTATTGAAGAAGTACGCATGCTAGAAATGCGTATACCCTACGGGGTAATATGTGATGAGAGAATTCGACGCGGTGATTCGAAGGAACGGTGGTGTAATGGTATCACACTTAGGGCGTAAACCTAATGGACGTGGGTTCGAACCCTACCTGTAGCCGAGTTCTTTTTCAACACATATATTCAATTCTTATTTCCCTGAATACTGACTAAAAGAAAATAGCATAGCTTTAGATGATAAAACTGACTTCAACTTAAATTTCACAAAGTCGGATCAGTAGTTTGACTGATCCGATTTTGTGAAATTTAAGTGAGACTGATCTTAAAGAATACCTTTTCAAAAGAGAATTTTTCAAATCTGTTCTTAAATGACGGAGTTATGGAATGATTAAAAAAAAAAAACAAACAGTGGGATTAAGAAACTCCTTTGTTTGAACTCAATTAAAAAAAGAAAATTATCAGATTTAGAACTTACTAATAAGGAAATGAAGTATAAATCAAGGTCTTTGACACCAAGTTATTACATTTGCAGTGCATACAGATGCATTTTACAGCATCACTTCTCAAAAGTATAATCACCAACATCTTTACTTGACTTTAATGTCACTTTACCACTTCCTAGCCAATCCAGCAGTAGAATCGAACAGCAACGGATTCTTGAACTCTCCCCTCATATCAAGCATGTAATGCATCCATCGGTTCTTCACTTTCAATGGCAACTGTACGGTTGCTTTTACCCTGTTTTCCTTGCAGCATACGCAGTTGAGAGGCACCTTCATGATGCGGTTTTTCCCAAACGGTGTGTATGTTACAAATGTGAGGGACTGGCCGCCCTTGTTAAGGATAAGATAGCGGACAGACTTGAGGGTATACATCCAAATCATCGCAAGAGATCCTGTTCCTGGAAAATTCAAACTTTTATTTGTGATATGTCTACTGACATAGATTTACAACAAAACTACAGGCCGGAAAGATTAATTTACAAGGGTGGAATTATCCTGTATAGGGCTGTATGTGTATGAGGGCAGACATATAATCTATACATATATACTACATTACTATATATATATATATATATATAAGCTGAAGAGTTTGAAAGAAAGAAAGAAAGAAAAAACGTTTATTTAGTATAAAACATAAAAATAAATAAAAACAACAAGAAACAAATACAAACAAGACCACGGACGCCATAGAAACAAATTTATAATGAATTAAGTAGAAATAAAAAAAAAATAAAGTAAATAAACACATAGACAAAAAAGCAGTAGTTAAAGTAATTGCTTGTACAAATAATCTTTAGTGGCACTACATCTTAAAACCATAGGTACGAGTATTATAGAAAATGCAGTTTGCTTGTTTGAACACGCTAATCTCAGGAACTACTCGTTCAAATTGGAAAATTCTTTTTGTGTTGGAAAGTCCATTTATTGAGGAAGTCTTTAGGCTATAAAACTAATAGGAGCGAAGAAACTATAAAAAATGTTTTGAAAATGGGGGAAATTATTAATCTTATACTATTAAAAAAACGATTAATCATAATAACAGAAATTGCCGCAGACGAAGTGGCGGGCAATTGCTAGTATATGCTGTACCTATGTATATAATCACAGTCAATGGAATAAGAGAAAGGAAATTTACTCATGTACTGCAAGAAAACTCAATTTTTGAATTCAGTTATTTGTGCAAGTTGAGATGCTTTGTTAAATATTGTTGCTCTCTCCCGTGGTTTTCCCTGTGAGGACACAGAGTACAGGTATCTTAAGAGTCGGCAACGCATCAGCTGCTCCTCTGGTGTTGCAGATGTCCATGGGTGACGGTGACCACTTTCCGTTATGTGTTTCGTCTGCTCGTTTGCCATCAGATATAAAGTGATAGAAGATTTTATGTATAGGCAGGATTGATATGAAACTTTGTGACAATAATCCCACCCACAACCATTCATTGTAAGATGTTTAAGTAATTACTTAAATTTTTATTATTATAAGTGGATGTATCATTTAGTAAAAAATAATGAATTAACAAGATGATATAAGACAAACTTACCAATAACAACAGCTAATGTTGCTAAACCATTTTTGTATTTATTTTCGCCTAAATTTATCTTCCTAAACCACGGCGTATTCTCATCTACTTTGCTCTGGTCAATGGGAGCATCGCGTAGCGTGGAAAACGCAAACAATCCCAAATATGACCAAAACATATACTGCACTATTGCAAAAATATTCATATACATGTAGAACTTGGGATTTTCATATTTAAATAACATAACATCTTTTGCTACATTCGTATTTACATCGTGAATAGTTCTCGTAGTGACCGAACTAAAAGTCGCTTTCTGTACGGTATTTACATATTTTGTGCACTTGAATGGATAACGCAGGGCAAGGCTTCTTTTTAAAATGTTCGAAGCTAATGATATGAAAGACATTTTAATATCTTCTATTAAATAAACACTATTATTATTATTATTATACAGTTTCCATAACCTATAAAAACGGAAAATCAAATCAATAGATTCATTTACCCGGTCGGACAGCAAATGTCAGTTTTTGGTAATAAACAAACAAAGTTTCATTATAATTAATTATTATTTTTTTTATAATTATAATTAATTAATAATTTGTCAATTAGCATTAGCACACCATCTCACCGGGGTAAATAGGGAGAAATCGGTTATTCTTAACCGATTACGTAAAAGACAAAATGAGGTTCTTGTCATGTATGACAACTTGCTATAAGACGGAAGTGATGGTGGATTTATTTATGCAATCAAACGAACCTTATATGTAAATACTTCCAGATATTCTTTTTTTTATCCAGCTTTTAAATAAACAAAATCAACCTCAAATGTATTTGGATTATTTTCAAAAATTGATAAAAATTAAAAACTGAATTAAAAAATAACTCGTGGAGTGCTATTTTTGATATTTCGCCATTCGTAAAGGAGCTATTCTTTAAAATAAAAAAAAGCGCCAAGTGTGAGTCGGCAGTAAATAACATAATATAAAAGTTCTTGTTATATTTGAGTTGATTGAATGAAAGGTAAATTGCGGCTTACGATTTAAGACGTATTAAAAAAAACTACGTTTTACATCATATATTTATTTTTAGTTTTATTATTCTCTTATTTTAGAAGTTACAGGTAAGTTACATTTTACCACTTTGGAAGTGTCTCTCGCTCAAACTATTCAGCTTTGAAAAAAAATATATTAGAAACCTCAATGTCGTTTTTGAAGATTTATCCAGAGTTTGATGAAAAAAAAATTGAATTTCAATTCTAAGTATGGGGAACCTCCAAAATTTATTGTTTTTATCTTTCTATTTTTGTGTAAAAATCTTAATGCGGTTCACAGAATACATCTACTCACCAATTTTCAACAGTATAGTTCTAATAGTTCCGGAGGAAAAAAGAGGCTGTGACATACGGACGGACAGACAGACATGACGAATCCATAAGGGTTCCATTTTTTGCCATTTGGCTACGGAACCCTTAATCGCTCGAAGACGAGTGGTTATTTGGGTCATATTTACAAAAATAGTACCCGAGATCGGGGTCGTGTTTTAAATATGAACTTGTGAGTACGATCGCGATTAGGCCGACTAGTATTTTTTTTTATAATCTCTTTGCTCGCGCGCGACATCACTAATCCTTGTCTATGGTGAAATCGGCGTCTTCGTCATTTCGTTGCGGTTGTGTTATTTCCAAAAAACATTGTAAAAATGTTGTTTTACAAAAGCTAATGTGATTAATTTATATTTTGTCTTGATTCGGAGACGAATAGCGTTTAGCGTTGATCGCACGCGTCTCATAAGCACCACCGCCAAGATGGCTGATATAAAGGTAAGCGCTAGATTGGCGGCATTTATACTGTAACGGTCAATTTATTCATTATTATTGTTCATATGGTAATTCTTCATCAAAGCAGCTACTAAGTTGCGAGATAATACAGTATGGTAGTATCTGGAACCGGCTAAGACCTCGTATGTCCTTGATTCCTTGATATTAGTATTAGTAACCGTAGAGGAACTTGCAAACCTTGGATTTTTTTTCAGGCAGGTACCTACATCTTTCTCTGCGTTCTATTTAATCTTATAATATAAAAATAATATATAGGTACATATTTGAAGGGATATTTTATCTATTTTACCATATAGTTGTGAATGTTGTGATGCCAATGGTAACAGTTATTTTGAAATTTTGAATAATTGCATTTCTTTTTTTACTACCTTCTTTTCAAACTTTAGTTTGTATGTTGCATGGAACTGTTGAAGTTGATAGCATTTCAAAAGAAATAGGTAATTATAATCATTAAAATTTTGGAATTGTATGATATTATTAGGAAGTATAAACAATGTTTTGTATACAAGTAGCCGAGTCAAAATGCAAAAGCGGCTCTAGCAAAGGGTGATCAACTTTTGGGATTAAGAATTCAACAAAATTGTTGAGGGCTGTATTTATAAGACCTATTTTATAACATAATGATTAGTCGATCCCAGAATAAATACCATCTGCACATTTCGATATTTATCTGCGGCTTATGGTTTTGAGACAAATCAACTCTAAAGGTTAGGATTGTAGTGTCAAAAAGGAACTTGTCTATGAAAACTAGTGGTAGGTTGTGAGGAGTAAATCAAAATGCAATCGGTTTTACATGAAACTAAAAAACTGAAATCCAAAAATTTTACTGATCTTATTCAAAATTCATTTGGAGCAATGGGCTTGGAACTCAATTTTGGCAAGTGCGAATTATATGTAAAACCAGGTATTGATATAAGAGTCAGAGATAATATAATTTCTAACTTTAATGCAATAGCACCCAATATAAAAATTGTGACGAGCGAGTCGTTGCGTCTGCTCGGGGCCCCAGTATTGGATGAATCTATACCCTCATTCATAAGCGACCAGATTAATATATTTCAGTCATCATCAGAGCGTCTATGCGAAATAAACGCGCACATGGCTCTTTTTATTATTCATTCCTGTATTTTTGTCCCAAAATTCACTTATGTATTATGCGCAATTTTGGAAATATTTTAATCTTCTCCACGGTTGGATACTATTATTAAAGACGCACTGGTAATGATACTGAACTGCCAACTAGATGATAGATCATGGGTACAGGCATCACTACCCATATGTTTCGGCGGTTTAGGAGTCAGGAAAGTGTCGGATGTGGCTTTGCCAGCTTTTTTGTCTTCAGTTCATGCTGCAGGTCCTATATTCGGTAACATTCTTGGCCCTTCATTGGGTTCCGTGGGGATCTGAGGGATGGCTGGGGCTTTGGATGTCTGGCTGAATGACTGTCCTGACGTGTCATTACCAGGTAATGCGCAGCACCAGAGGGGGTGGGATGAGCCTGTGTGCAGAAGAAAATTGCAAAGCTTGCTCTGCGACGCTACTGGTCCAGTAGATCGCGCTAGATTGCTTGCGGTATCCGAGCGAGAATCGGGTTTATGGCTGCGAGCGCTCCCTTCTGCAAATCTGGGCACGCTATTGGACAACTGCACGTTGTCCCTCGCGGTTGGACTCAGATTAGGTTTGAAGGTAAATGAGTCCCATCAGTGCATCTGTGGTAAAGCGGTGAGTGAGTTGGGCCATCACGGGTTGGCTTGCCAAAAGAGTGCTGGTCGCTTATCCCGACACGGTACCATCAATGACATCATCCAAAGAGCTTTATCCTCTGTTGCTATTCCAGCCGTCCTAGAACCGAGCGGTTTGTTGAGGTCGGACGGTAGGAGGCCGGACGGGATGTCTTTGATACCGTGGAAGCTGGGGAAATGTTTGGTATGGGACGCCACTTGTGTGGATACCCTCGCTCCCACCCACGTGTTATGTACTTCGGTGCGGGTAGGGGTGGCTGCAGTTGCTGCTGAAATCGCTAAGCGCAGGAAATATGAACACCTCGAGGCAAATTATATTTTTGTGCCCTTCGCGATTGAGACAATGGGTCCGTGGGGCTGGCAGTTACTTCGCCCAAAGAATTTCCATTGCAGTGCAGAGAGGCAATGCTGCCAGCTTACTGGGCACCCTGCCTCGTGGCGACGCGTTGGAATCTCTATTTTATTTGTAATTTTTATTTAATTTTTTTTAATTAAGGAATATTTGTATATTTTGATTTAGAATATGTAACAATCATTTCTTATCTAATTATATGTATCTTGAGGAATATAGAGAAATCAGGTGTGCGAAAGTTGTGTTATTCAAAACCGATTTGTAGCTAAACTAAGCACTATAGAGAAAAAAAATTATAATAAAAGAAAGAAAAATTGTGTGTTGCAACGAATATGAATTTTCGTGTTCGCCAAATAGTAAGTATACTGAATATTCATATTTGCTGAATATCATTAACACCTGAACAGTCGCCGGTCACCGAATTTAGTATGAAAAAGTTGTTACGCCACAAATAATGGGTTAAATGTTGGTTTGCCATGCACCATGTATCCAAACACACCAACTATGCACTCTATTACCAGGGATTCAGAACACAGGAATAATTAGATATATATCTAAAACAACCCAATATCTCACCTTTTACTGGCACAACCCAATATCTCACCTTTTACTGGCGTGACGATATATATTTCTGTAGCTCAAAAAGTATTTTTAAATTAAGAAAATAGCATTGTGGATGCAAAATAAAACACTTACAAAAAAAGTATTTTTCAGTAAAGCCGTTTACTGTCGCGAAAGATTATTTTTGACTGCTGGAAATTAACAAACAAAAAAAAAAGAAATTGCCAATCCTGAAAAGTTGCAAAAGTTGTGCTTTTTAACAAAAAATTTTACTGTGGTAAATTTTATTTAATCATATAATATAAAAATAATATAGAGGTACATTAAATCTGTTAGTAAAAAAAGAAGTAAGAAGTGTATTGTTTATTACCTTGTTGAATTAATCGTATTCACCAATTGCTTGATATTCATATTGATTAAAGTAGTATTTATTGCATCACTAAAATAGACACTCTAAACTTGCAGGATCATTTTCACTAGTTCCATTGGCAAACAGTTCTTCATGGAACTATTATGAAGTCATTGGAACTACTGAGAAAAATAAGACTTACAAGTCCATCGGCAAATAGTTCTCAGATCTATTGATGAATGATCCAACTTGTGCACCTTTTTGGTACACTCTACCAACAAAGTATTCCATTTCTTTTTGCATTATAACCCAAGAATATGTTTAGATATACATATGTACATATGTACCCTATTTAGGGCAAATTTTGATCTTGATTCTGATAACATAATGTATTTCTTTTTGTAAAATCTTCTAGCATTTTAAAAAAGCCACTACTGAGAAGAGTACACTGAAAGAGACTTGTCCACTATTAAACTCATCTCAAGCATCAGTGGCCTGATGCTAATTCTTCTGTGATTGACTTTAAAAACTAAACTTTATTAAAATATTGTATTATTTCAGTCCATGTTCAACAAAATGAATCAAAATGGCACGGGGGACGCACCTGCCTCTAAAAGCCAGAAGAACACCATCGAGAAGATCTACCAGAAGAAGTCTCAGCTGGAGCACATCCTGCTCCGGCCTGACACATACATAGGGTCTGTGGAGCGAGCCACGGAGCTCATGTGGGTGTATGATAAGACTAAGGAGTGCATGGTGCAGAGAGAGCTGAATTTTGTGCCAGGTAAGCTTTTTAAATATTTTTCTATTTATTTATTTACTTCTGACAGCTATCATTACAGGATTTGGTACCTAATGCGATAGTGTAGCTATTTCAATCTATAGCAAATTACCAAATTAATCATATATGAAATAGATGAGCTATAGAATAGCTGAGCAAGAATTAGATATTCTTCACATTACAATTTTTAATGTGCGGCAATATCTAATTAATATTACAGCGAAAGTGAGTTTCTTTGTTTGTTTGTACAACTAGAGATGACTTAATAACAAAATGTTTTTATCCTATTCACAGGTCTGTATAAAATATATGATGAAATCTTAGTAAATGCTGCTGACAACAAACAGAGGGACCCCAAGATGGACGTAATCAGAATTGAAATAAACCAGGAGCAGAACACCATTTCTGTGTACAACAATGGCTGTGGCATCCCTGTAGTGATGCACCAGGAAGAGAAGATGTATGTGCCCACCATGATATTTGGGCATCTCTTGACATCATCAAACTACAATGACGAAGAAGAAAAAGTGACAGGAGGCAGAAATGGTTATGGTGCTAAGCTCTGCAACATATTCTCAACAAAATTCACAGTTGAAACAGCTTCAAAACAGTACAAGAAACACTTCAAACAAACATGGGGATCCAACATGACGAAAGCTTCTGAACCTAAAATAAAGGAGTCCGGAAAAGACGACGATTTTACTAAAGTGACATTTAGCCCTGACTTAGCTAAGTTTAAAATGGAGAAATTAGAGGACGACATCGTCGCGTTGATGTCGCGACGTGCGTACGACGTGGCTGCCTCAAGCACGGGCGTTAAAGTATACTTGAATGGTGAAAGACTAAAGATTAATAAGTTTAAGGACTATATTGACTTGTATATTAAAGGAAAAGAAGATGAGAATGGGCAACCACTAAAAGTTGTATATGAGAAAGTGAATGACCGCTGGGAGGTCGCACTTACTCTGTCCGATAGAGGTTTCCAACAAGTATCTTTCGTCAACTCTATCGCCACCACTAAAGGTGGAAAACATGTTGATTCAGTTTCCGACAGTATTGTTAAGCAGGTTCTAGAAGTACTTAAGAAAAAGAATAAGGGAGGTGTTAATATTAAGCCTTTCCAAGTTAAGAATCACATGTGGATATTTATCAACTGTCTCATAGTAAACCCAACCTTTGATTCACAAACCAAAGAAAATATGACACTCCAAGCAAAAAGCTTTGGTTCGAAATGTAATTTCTCCGAGAAATTTGTAACCGCAGTAACCAAGTCTGGATTGGTTGAATCAGTATTAACTTGGGCCAAATTCAAGGCTCAGAATGAACTGGTGAAGGCATCAGGAAAGAAGCAGAGTAAACTGAAAGGTATTCCGAAGTTAGAAGATGCTAATGATGCCGGTACGAGAAATGCGCATCTCTGCACATTGATTCTCACTGAGGGAGACTCAGCTAAGACGTTAGCTGTGTCCGGACTTAGTGTTGTAGGTCGGGACCACTACGGTGTGTTCCCGCTCAAGGGTAAGCCTTTGAACGTGCGTGACGCATCTCACAAGCAGGTCCTTGAGAACGTAGAAATCAACAACCTGATCAAAATCCTCGGGTTACAATACAAAAAGAAATACAATACAGTAGATGACTTAAAAGCTTTGAGATATGGTAAATGCATGATCATGGCCGATCAGGATCAGGACGGCTCCCACATCAAGGGCCTGATTATCAATTTCATCCACCATAACTGGCCAGAGCTGCTCAAACTGCCGTTTTTAGAAGAATTCATCACACCCATTGTAAAAGCTACGAAGAAAGACAAAGAGATATCATTTTACTCGTTACCTGAATTTGAAGAATGGAAGAAGGATACGGATAATTATCACACATACAATATCAAATACTACAAAGGTTTGGGTACCTCCACATCCAAGGAGGCTAAAGAATACTTCCAGAATATGGAAAGGCATAGGATTAGGTTTAAGTATAGTGGTCCCACAGATGACCATCATATAGAGTTAGCTTTCTCTAAGAAAGGTGCAGACCAACGGAAAGAATGGCTGACAACTCACATGGACGAGGTAAAGAGGAGGAAGGAAATTGGTCTCCCCGAAAGATATTTGTATACGAAGGAGACGAAAGCTGTCACATATTCTGATTTCGTCAATTTGGAGCTGGTTCTCTTCTCAAATGGCGACAACGTAAGGTGAGACACCTGATTTAGATTTATCTATAAATAAGGAATTAACGAAATATCAACCAACTTCAAATCTCCTAGCTGGCCTTTGCTCATAGAGGACAACAGCAAAATCAATAACAACTAATTTATTATCATTAGTGATAATAATAATTAGGTTTTTGATTTCGCTGTTGTTTTAACAAAAAAACTAAACTGATTTTATTGAAACTTGCACTGTTCTAGTTCAACTAAAAACTTCTGTAAACCGCCTAATACTCTCTGAGATAGACAAACATATACACACTTATGAAATTTGGCACACATGTTTGTTTAGATGCAGATATAGATATGATCTGCTTCGGGCGAATTGATAATCTCCTTTTTCCGGTACTTCTATGCTTCTTTTATAGCTTACATACTAAAACAACTAGGTATGTGCAGTCCCTGAAGAAAAACTTGTTCAGTGTAATAAAAAAAAAACGAAAAATCGTTTGTTTTCAGACTATTATGTAATTCCGTGAACCTCCTGAAGACCACCCCATCCATTCTATCCGCAATCATCTCCAGCACTCGATTTCTGTAATATAAAGATAATACATTATTAAACATATTTGAATAATATTTTCAGATCAATTCCTTCAATGATAGACGGTCTGAAGCCCGGGCAGCGCAAGGTGATCTTCACGTGCATCAAGCGTAACGACAAGCGGGAGGTCAAAGTGGCGCAACTGGCTGGCTCCGTCGCGGAACACTCCGCCTACCATCACGGTATGTATTCAATGTAGAAAGATTTCGTTGGGTTGGGATGAGTCTAGACATTTTTGTACTATGATATATTGTTTTAGACATAAAATTTACAAACTTTCCGAAGGAAAATGTTTTTTGATATCATAACATAATTATAGGTATTTTTTAAAATTTCATATGTATCTGTTTCAAATTTTAACAAGGCGGTGATCTTGTGCAAGGATCGACCTAAACTGTATATTTAATAATTTTGATGTATTTAATTAATTCAGCGAATTGTACTAGTGATTTCAAAATACGTCAAGTTCCACAATTTCGTGCAGTACCTTATTAATTAAATGGTACCTGGGCGACCGAGCTTTGCTCGGTTATTACCACGGAATAATAAACCTCATGGAAGGGACGTGTAGGCGTGGCCCGCGTGCCGCAGTTAAGCACAGCGAGTCTTAACCAGGCTCAATTACTCTGTTGTTGCTGGTGTGACGCGACGTGTGGCTGCCGGTGTATTACTTTGCGTGTTTCTTGAAAAAACTCTTATAAATGACTCGATGCTCTATCCTCGAGTGCAAAAACAATAGTAGTACTAAGAACTTACTACGATCAGGTGTTTCTTATCATCAATAAGTCGCTATTTACTCTGTATTTCATAAATTTGTTTTAGCATTAACCTCTGTCTATTTAATTGAAAATAAATATTAGAGTAAATAAAAAATTACACGTATGCCTATTGAGATAAAGTCTAAAATTGTATGATCCCTCGATCATGTACGCCATCTAGTGGCGAGTGGTAGAATCAGAAATTACGACACAAGGCGAAGTAAGCCATTCTATTTAATAGGGTTGTGATATCATCGAATATCGATTTGTAAAAGTATTAATTTTTGAATTATATATGCACACGCTTTTTATTGTCACTGTGTACTGGATAATTTAACTTTAATATAGTTGACGTTATTAACGTACTAGCTTTCGCCCGCGGCTCCACCTGCGTCAATGTCGATCCCTCGGGTATAGTACGTTTTTCCCGGGATAAAAGGTAGCATATGTCCTTCTCCGACTCCAGAGAACTTGTATGCAAAGTTTCATGATGATCGGTTCAGTAGTTACGGTGTGAAAGCGTAACTAACAAACAAATAAGCAAACAAACAAACTCACTTTCGCATTTATAATATTAGTAAGGATAATACTTAAAATTTAAGACTAAACCTACACAACATTTACAAGCAAAAAGGCCCGGCAGTTCGTTGCCCTACAATGCTCAGAAGGCTGGCAGCATTGCCACGATAGATGGTAATGCTGATTTTTGTGCAAGGCCAGTCCTGGTCAAAGAAAACATCTACTGAATTTCAGGCGAAAGTCATTTGATGTTTCCTGTTATATATTATTTTAAATAAAACTAAAAATTAATTAAATCTTAAATAAAAACCTACCTATAAATATAATCTACCTATAAATATTCGTTCATTTATAATATAAAATACAGATAAAAAATTATAATATAATTATGTTCCCGTGAAACCGCTATTGAAACTAGTTTGTCTTGAATTCTATAGAATAAACTAATTTGGCCTAGGATGAACAGATTTTAAATATTCATCATCATTTCGAGTAGGTGTCACGATCAATCGACCATGCACACCCTAGTGTCAGAGTTCTTCGGAACCGCCTCTCGGCCTCTGACGTGGTTCCTTTAACGACTACCAGATGGCAGCCGGGACCACCGGCTTAACGTGCCTTCCGAAGCACGGAATCATCTTTATTATCAGACAATCAGGTGATTTAAGCATGCAATGTCCTAACCAAACTGGAAACAACTAAACAAAGTATGCTTCCGGTGGGAATTGAACCCACGACCCCCGGGTCAACAGGCAAAGCCTTAACCACTAGACCACGGGGGCTGTTAATTATTTTTATATTTTATTTTTTATATTATTTTAAATATTGTTTAATTATGTATGGTAGTTTAAGTGGTAAAATAATAAAATATAAGAAATAATGAACAAATCAAACAGATTGAGCCAAAGTAAGTTCAAGACTTGTGTAATGGGATACTAACTCAACGATCCTATATTTTATAATAAACTAGCTTTCGCCCGCGTCAATATCTGGAATAGTACTTTTTACGTAACAAATAAACTCACTTTCGCATTTATAATATCAGTTTATAATATTAGTAAGGATAGATAATATAGATAAACATCCAAGTCCCACGTCAAATCTGAAAAATATCATTTTCCATCTTGACCTGACCGGGGTTCGAACCCGGGACCACTCGTGTCGCAGGCTGGCATGTTAACTACTGCCCCACAGAGTTCGACTGAAGTCGGTCAGTATAGATCACAACAGTGAGGTCATTTTTAGAAACCAAGATGGCGAATGCTACTTTTCAACAATAATTATTGAATTACAATGAATTAACACCAATTTTAGAATCGATCGATTTCCTAGCGTCATTAGCAAAAAGATATGAACCCAATCCCTATTTGAGTAGCAATGACATTATTGATAAAACATTCTAGAAGAATAAATAATGGAGTTCAAATTGAAACCTTAAATCTTAGTAAATAGGGTGTAAAATTGTGTACAACTTTTAAGTACGACATCTTTTGGCGAATAGCTGAACTAAGTAGTCTGAGATCGTTAAAAGCACATTGAAAGAAGCCGACGTAGCATATGCACGCTGTCATAAAAACCACAAAGTGTTATTGCTTAATTCTACTTTATGGCGCAAGAAATAAGGTTTTTCTTTTTGTAATGCAAACTGATTGTTATTTCTTTTTGGTTCCAAGAAATTATAAGCTTTCTAATTCGTTAAATTTCAGTGTGCGTAAAATGTTATTGTGTGAGTTTGGCGACAGTGGTTTTCAAGAAAAATATATGCTATGCCACTTCCTCTTGTTTTTTAAATTCCGTGGTTATTACTATTTATTGTAATATGGTGGTGTTTAGGTGATCTACGTAAACTTAAAAAGTAAAATGTAAACTGACAATTATTATTATTTACAATCGATTTCAGTGTAGATCAGGTGTTTGATTTCAATGATCCTAATGAGAAATATATATGTTATCTCAAACATTAACTACATTTTTAAAAAAACAAAATTTAACATATATAAAATAAAAACGTATGTACCAAATTTCAGCGAAATCGTTAGAGCCGTTTTCGAAATCAAAGAAATAAATTTATATACCTGTATATAAATTAATATATATTAAAAAGCCCAAGAAAAATTTGCTGTTCCATAGGTTTTGGCCAAGTAGATATGCCACTTTTGTATAAAAGAGCAGATAATTTTTTCACGATGTCGAAGTTGGTCCCTTAATGAAAGTTGTTCAGATTCGTGGTCTGAGTCACTCCTTAAACGTTTGCTAATGAATTCAATTTCACTCTGTATAAATAAATACACAAGAATCCTTGTTTAAAGATTCATGTACATTTTACTGTATGTGTAATAATATTGTTTGCAGGTGAACAATCCCTGGCGATGACAATCGTCAACTTGGCCCAGAATTACGTGGGCTCGAACAACATCAATCTGCTGCAGCCGCGCGGTCAGTTCGGTACACGGCTCTGCGGTGGCAAGGACTCGGCCAGCCCGCGTTACATTTTCACCCTTATGTCCCAGCTCACAAGGCTAATTTTCCACCCGCACGACGATCCGCTTCTTGTGGTGAGTTGTTAACTCGTTTATAGAAGTTATAATTGCCGGTGTATATTGCATCTTCAACTTTATGTTCAAGATCACAAGGCTCATTTTCTATCTACTTGAACTCCATCTTGTACCTTTACATACATACTATAAAAACATCAACCAATCCAAATAAACCGATTGTTTTTTTTCCGACTGCTAAGATTAGTTAAATAAATATATTGCGAAAAATCACACAGATAGAGCTAGCTCTACTGTTAGTTGCAAACTTGTGTCGTAGGTTACTAACTCAATGATATTATATTTATAAATTATTGATAAATATCCAACATAAGAAGGGTTATGTGCTTCGCGCGTATCTCGTATGTTTGTAAATTTCTTTATTACTTTTTATATTCCAAATGGCTAAATGGAATCGTTAGATTCGTCTCAGATACCCAAATGACCTTATTGCTGTTTAAAAAAAAATTTAGTCGGTTTACGGACTTTACAGGCAAACTCTCTCTCTCATCTGAGCGTGTTCCCGGTTGCATCCTCAGCTGGGGTGCTTCGGAGCCCGGGGTCCGCTTTCCGGCTTCTTCTCCACTTCGCACGATCTTTGGCATCCTTGGTTATGAGTCCATTGGCACGCATATCCTCCCTAACGACATCAAGCCAGCACTTCTTGGGTTTTCCCCTTCTGCCGGGGCCCGGCGGAGGCGGCATAGCAAGACATTTGTTCCCTATGTAATTTTCCGGTTTTCTCAAAACGTGACCGTACCAGCGTAGGCGGCTCTCCTGCAGCTTACTTACGCAGCTGGATGTGTGGAGCGCACTTTACAGGCAAACTATATACATAATAATGGTGGAAGAGAGATAGATGCGTTACAAGCCGCTTAGGCCGATCTTGCCTCTCTATCGCTTGTACCGCGCTCACGCTTTCCACACGGAACGTGACACTTTTTCGTGCGTGCAGCCGGCGTTCATCTATTTATAAAAAGCTTTCAAGTCAAAAACAAAATGGCGGATTTTTGATTGCAGAAATGCAGTCTGTTTTTCATTTTTAAATAATACAAATTTTTATGACCTTTTGAGTGTCTCTTTCAATATCCTTATCCTTTACAGCACGAGTTTGAAGACAACCAGAAGATTGAGCCGGTGCATTACATCCCCATCATCCCCATGGTGCTCGTCAACGGCGCTGAAGGTATCGGCACGGGATGGTCCACGAAGATACCCAACTACAACCCCAGGGATATTGTTCAGAATATTCTGTAAGTCATTTTATTATATTTACATCGGTGGTGTCATTTTCATCTACCTGTCCAGTAGTTGAATCCTCAATTTCCTCTCCTCAATATGCCGGAAACGAGCCCTTAGTTTTTTTGGACATATTATGCAGTCTTTTAAGCATTGTCTGGAGAAGCAAATTATTCTGGGGCAAATGGAAGGCAGATAGGGTCAGGGCAGAGCACCTACAAGATGGTGTGACACTACGAAGAAGGCGGTGAACGGTGGAATGCATCGTGCGGTCCAGCTTATGACCGCATTCAATGGAAACATATTTTTTGATTGCATTGAGGGACCGACGAAGAAGAAGAAGAAGTCCAGTAGTTGCAGGTATGACATCGGGTATGTACCGGGTACTGGCATCCTGATCTGCTGCTTGTAGACCCGAGCCAACGACAATTCCATGACCAATAACTGGGTGTCAAGTTCTGAAATGCTTGATAGTGTCGTATTATGAAGCCTCATGAATGATAGCTGCTATTAAGTTGGTTGGATAAGCTGTGGTAAGGGTGGTCCCGAACACATAGAAAAATATTGAAATTTTGTCAGGTTATCCTACCATCTTAATCGTCAGCTTACTCTACACGGTGTACTACTATTCGTCATATCAGAAATAAAAAATCAGTCATTTCTTCCCAAATGGAAATTTGCCAGATGATATTTTATATGCTATTTTTAATTTTATTTCAGGCTAATTAGTTTAGCCAGAAATAACATAAAACATAACATAAAATTAAACTTATGTGTTTCATAGACGCATGCTTGACGGCGAAGAACCAAAACCGATGCACCCCTGGTACAAGAACTTCCGCGGGACGATCGAGGGCTTCGGCGACAAATACGTCATCTCCGGCGAGGCGGCCATCTTGCCCAGCGACAAGATCGAGATCACCGAGCTGCCCATCGGAACGTGGACGCAGAACTACAAGGAGAATGTTCTGGAGCCACTGCTGGGCACGGATAAAGTGAAGCCGGTCATATCTGAGTACAGGGTGAGTGACGCATTGTATTCCTTTTATAGATGTCCAAGAAAATTAAGGTTGGCCAAAATGGTACGGTATACAGCCACAACTATTTTCTGGGCGCTGATCGTGCCCCCCTCCACTCTCCTCCCCCTCCCCTCTCCGCTTTTGTCCCACTTCCACACACAAGTTAGGTATTGCTACTCGTTTTGTGACCAACTTCAGTGCCTCTAGCACGAATCATTATCGAAATAGAATAGTAATCGAATAGTAACCGTTTTCGAGAAAATTTGTATGAAAACTTGAACAGCGCCACGGTGAGCGTAAATGGAACTAAAAAACGCTAGCATGAACATTTCACGCCGTTTTCGTGACAGCACCGAAATAGTTATCGAGTAGTAATCGAATAGTAAACGAACATTTTGAATGTAAAACGGTAGCACGAAACCTCACATGACGTATAGTTACGTTTAACTTTCGAAAAACTCGCAAGCTGCCTATCGAAAAGTCTCTCACCGTAAAAAAGCGTGTGAGATAAGTTTCGACTGTGTGAGTGTTGGTACCTTTCTTATGATTTTCAGTAAATTATTATATTTTAAAATGAGGAATCCTTAAAATGGGTAATTTAATGAATAGTAGAACCTCAGCGGAATATAATTTATGATTTTAAAAATTGTAATCGCTCAAGTAATAGGTAAGTTTCACGTTGATATTTTCGTCAATGAAACTTGTAGGATTTTGAAAATAACAAGTCAAATCTAATTTTCCAATAGTAATAATTCTCATATTTATTACAAACGTCTAGTTTTTCACAGATTTTTTACATTTTTTCTAAGTGAAACGTACACCAATATTCTAGTGGAAATCCATTGGAAATCGCATAAAAACCAATCCACAATATTTTGCATATGTCTACATCATCATCATTATCACATACCTACTTACCTATGTAAACCATATGTAAACATTATTTAACTTTCCAATGTTTTTGAGATTGTTTCAAATTTGGGCGTAATAATGTAATAAACACGATAGAACTTGTTCCAATTTGTGAATTTATTTACATAGGTATATGTAAGTAAACCGAAGTACATGAGGGGTGTGCTCAATGCAAGTACCTACCTACCTAATTAATGCTAAATTTGTATCATCATTTTGTAACCATCTATATGAAAAATAATAACTTTAAATATTAATTACAGTTTCTCAATCACTTGGAATGCCCACCACCAGGTGAATCCAAGAGAGAAACATTATAGGAGGCTGGCCAAGAAAATAATGGTTGGATACTACCTACTAAAATAGCAAAACAGCATGCCTTCGGTGCTTGAGAGTGATACACACGAGCAGTTGAATAAAATATGTATAAATAAATGCCTTCCTTTCATTTTCTAGACATTATAATAAGTACCTATTGTGTAATCAATGTCTGAAAAATATTCTATTAGATTAAATGTTATGAGTAGCAAGTGTTAACACCTTTACTTTTATATAAAAGTATGTCATGCAGAGTACCAATAGGTACTTATACTTTAAATCATCATTATCATCTGAGTGTTGCTTAGCGCTTACATATCACCCACTGGGTGACCGCAAGTGGAATAAAAATATCTTCAGCTCCTCCGCGCTTCGGAAGATACTTTAAGCCCAGGTCCCAGCTATCATCATTGATGGCAGTTGTTAAGCTATGTCAGATGCCTTTAGGCAGCTAGAAAAATCTGACACCACTGTTGGCCACTTACACGAGAAACAACATTTCCCAATAATATCACCATAGGAATAATAAAAATACAATAACAAAGTTTTTATTTTATTTTGAATGAGTGCAAAAAATACATCAGGCTTATTTTAATTGAATTTGTAATGGAAACATAATTTAATCAATAGATTGCGCAGATATTGTTTAAAATTGTAACTAATGTAGTATTATGTTTGGACTGTCCCTTATTAGCATTATTTCCAATTTCCAGCAATCCTGCTTCTGGATGTTTAGTTCTTCAAGTTTCCTTTCTCAATAGCCTGCCAACAAATAAAGAATTTTAAACAATGAAATTTATATTTTCTGTTGAATTTATCAAGTTATACAAAATAATTTCATACCAATTTAGGTAGTAGGTTTTACATTGTAGAAGGTCTTGAACTATCAACATTCTTTTCCTACTTCTTCCTCGCAAGTTTCTCCTGTAAAAGCAAAATAAATACAATTTAACACCATGTATTTCCATGTTCTTTATCAAAAAGTAATTTTTCACAAGACGACTTAAGAGACTACAAATTTTTCTATAGATCTTGAAGCATAATTACAAAGCTCTTATAATACCATTGAGTAAATTCTTTGTGTATGCATTATGTTTCACACCTATTTATCTAGATAATTTGCAGTGCTGTTATTGTTTTGGTATAAAACAGACCATATTATTATATATTACAAAATCTATTTCAGCAATGCGCGCATACATGAAATGTGCTTACTGCTTACCTACTAAAAACTTTGGAAGGATACCAAATATAAAACTTGATCTACTAGACTATATGTATGTTCAGTTACCATGATGCATTTGTGTGGTTCACATGTAATAAACATGGAATATCTATCT
The DNA here is from genome assembly GCA_947532085.1 of Elegia similella. Classification (NCBI taxonomy): domain Eukaryota; kingdom Metazoa; phylum Arthropoda; class Insecta; order Lepidoptera; family Pyralidae; genus Elegia; species Elegia similella. Next base: position 5,810,689 of record OX383939.1, read on the forward strand.
ATATTGCCTTCAGCGCTTACTCTCTAAATTACATGGCAATATAATGGAAACACTTTAATAAAATGTATGAATGTCTACTTACTTTCAGCTTTTTCTTATCAAGTTGTAATTTTTCTGTTCCTTGTTAGGCTTCCTCCCTCCATCTTAGGGTTTTGAATAGTTTTGATGAAACAAAACCATAGGTATCTAAAACAACACATTAATTATTGTATTATTTATTTTACACTAGCAACCCGCCCCGGCTTCGCACGGGTGCAATATACTAGGGGCAGTCTATACATAACCTTCCTCTTAACTCTTTCTATTGAAATCTGTTGATTGTAGAGATGGGCAAAGCACCGGGTTTAAACCCGGTGCTTTGGTAAAAACCCAATAAACACCCTTAAACACCCAAAAAATTGGGTGTTTACTTTATTTGTCAAAAACGTTAGTAAGATATGAAAAATATATTTTTATTAAATTGTAATGATCAATTCTACGTTGCTGTACGTTAAAATAATTTAAAGAAATATTAGGTACGTACTTAATAAAATTTTAGGAAATTTTAAAATGTTTACTATTAATAAAAACCGAGATGAAAATAATTAGTTCTGTGTTTTCATGTTGCAGTTGACCAACATGTTGGTCTTTTGCTTGCCGTAAATATTTTAAAAGCTTTGCGCCAAAGTAGAAAGAGACGGCATGCTGTGTCAGACCTTATGTTAGAACGAGTGCGGCAATGACTGTGCGGCAGTAGTGAGTCGGTGGACGTAATTAGAAGAATAAATAAGTCTAAGGTGTAAAATGATATTATTTTATTTTCTTATGTAGGTATTGAAATTTGGGTTTTTGATAGTTTTCTTTTTACATGACTTCAAAAAAAGGAGTGTATTGTTATTTTTAGAGATTATGTTTGTATTAAAATATGTACAGGAGCATCTTATTCCACAATGACTTCAGAATGTCTTGAGGCATTATCTATCGTTATAATTCCTATACCATTTAACCTAAAAAATATACCCTTTGTTGTCGCTCCACCCGAGCGACGACATTGGTAGTTACAGAAAAAACTTGTCATAAAAAATCGACATGAATGTCGTTTTCCAGGTTTTATGGGGTGTAGATCTCGAAAATGACGTCAATTTTGGAATCTTAGATAGCATACGCGACTTGTCATGAAAAATCGACACTGGTGTCGTTTCCTAGGTTTTTAGGGTGAAAATCTCGAAAATGACGTCAGTTTTGGAATTCAAGATGGCGGACGCAAGTTTTGATGAAAAATCGACATGCGTGTTCTTTTTTACGTTTTTTGGGGTGTAGATCTCGAAAATGATGTCAGTTTTCGAATCCAAGATGGCGGACGTGACTTGTCATGAAAAATTTACATGGATGTTATTTCTAAGGCAATTTGGGGTGTAGATCTTGAGAATGACGTCGATTTTGGTATCTAAGAGTGCGGAGGCGTTTTCTCATGAAGAATCGACATCGGATTCGTTTTCTACGTTCTTTAGGGTTGTAGATGTCGAAAATGATGTCAGTTTTGGAATCTAAGATGGCGAACGTGGCTTGTCATGAAAAATCGACGCGTGTAATTTTTTAGGTTTTTAGTAGTGTAGATCTAGATTATAAAATCAGTTTTGGAATCAAAGATGACGACAGTTTATGATAAATCATCATGGGTGTTGTTTCCTATTCTTCCTCGAAAATTACGTTATTTACACCCCAAAAAACTAAGGGGTCAACACCCATGATGAATTACCATGCAAAGCCCTGCCATCTTGTATTACAAAACTGACATTATTTTCAAGATCTTCTTCTCAAGAAACATAGAAACGTCACCCATGTCGATTTTTTATGACAAGTCACGTACGCCATCTTGGATTCCTAAACTGACATCATTTTTGAGATCTACACCTAAAAAAACTAGAAAACGAAACCCATGTCGATTTTTATAACAATTCGGGTCCGCCATCTTGGATTCTAAAACTGACGTCATTTTCGAGATCTACACCTCAAAATACCTAGACAACGACACCCATGTCGATTTTTTATGACAAGTCGCGTCCGCCATCTTGGATTCCAAGACTGACGTCATTTTCGAGATCCTCAAATTCCTTACCCAAAAGCTTTGGTAGCTTACAGTCAGTAAGAATACATTCAAACTGTCGAACATCGTTTTCCATTTTTGAAGTCGGTTAAAAAGCATGTATCATAAATGAATCCTTCAACACGGTCAGAACAATAAGTAATATTCGATAGTGTGTATTCCCGCTAACCTAGAATACATATGTGTGAGCAAAATATAAGATTTATGAGCGCGACAGACGGTGTTCGGATAAGTTCTAGACTATTCCATTCTGGGAGCTTCGCGACAATATTTAAATTATTGAGCTACTAACAATCCAAAATACCCGTTTATTATATCCTCTGGTTATGTCGCCTCGCTCTATCGCAAAAAAATATTATTTGATGAGGGCATAAAACAAAAACGTAAGTATGGGAGGGAAGTTGACCAATTGGACCTGAAGGTTTGGAACTGTAGTCCACTGCACCAGCTTAGTCAGGTCAAGAAGTAGCATAATTAAAGTAAAAAATCGTAAAAACCCAAAAAATTGGGTGCTTATTGGGTTTAAACCCAAAACACCCAAAACACCCGGTTTTTACCCAACTGGGTTTAAACCCGGGTGGGTGGATTGCCCATCTCTAGTTGATTGAGTAGTTTAAAAGACCAAAGCGAACAGACAGCGGACTCGCCTTCATTTTATACTGTGTAAAGATAAAACTGCATTGATTTGTTCTAAATAAAGTTATAGTGTTCTACACTGTAGACGTGTTGGACAGACATTGCAATATTTGATATGGAATTTTATCGTAGTTATAAGAATATTACAATGCACAGGTATATTTATGATATAATCTGTCTACTTATGCTGCAAATTTGAATAGATTTCCTTACTTATCTTCACGTGAAATAGATCCTATTAATATGATTTTTCCACCCTTAGGTAGATACTTTGTATATAGATAAAGTTCTGCCCACGCAGTCAATCTGCATAAGATGGCCAACACATATACTATAAAATGTCCTAATGATTGTTTTCAAAATCACTTCAAATACAAAAACATCTTACTTTAACCACTTTAAAACTTTGTTATTGTGCCGAAAGTTTGTTGGCGGGACAGCGGCCATTGACAGCGACAGCCACAGATGAAAATACAAAACAAACAACGTTCGAAATGTACGCACTTTTTTTTTGTTTATTACGGTTGTAATGAAATCCTAAATTTTACAAAAACACATTAAATAAGTAAGGAAATAAATGTAAACTATAAAGTTATTATACTAAATTAATAATTATTTTAAATATTTTGCTTATTCATTGAAAATTGTATATTATAAAAATGGCAAACGGAAAAAAATGAGTATCGCATGGTTTTGAACGCACTTAACTAGTTGTTTTAACCAGTAGACAAACACCTTTATTTTACTGTCCCGTAATTTTCGAATCGAGTTTACGATAGTCGATTCGGAGGGGTTCGTGCTAGCTACAAAATTCGAAACAGAATAGTTTTCGTTTTCGAATAGTAAGAATTTACGTTAACTATTCTATTTCGATAGTGGTTCATGCTAGAGGTACAGATCCGAGATAAAGGCGCCGACTGAACCTTTATCACTTTCCCCCTCCCCTTCTCTTTCCTCAGAGACGGTCTCGCTCAAGGTGTTATATGTGCAAAACGTCTTCAGCAGCGAATTTTGAACCAAAAGTAAATGTGCTTTCAATACAAGATTATCCCAGATAAACTTATCAGAGGTGAGAGAGTTTCACTTATCATCATTTGTATTTTTCAGGAATACAACACAGACACCACCGTTCGGTTCGTAGTGTCCCTACTGCCGGGTAAACTGCCAGAGGTAGAGGCTGAGGGCATCCACAAGGTGTTCAAGCTGCAGACCACCATATCTATGACCTGCATGAACGCGTTCGATCATCTCAACTGTCTAAACAAGTGAGTTTTTGGTAGTAAGCTCTTCCAAGTTATCATTGTTACTTGGTGAGGGTTTGGGTTTGGAGTGAAACGCCAAAATCTTTAGAGCAATTTTTTTCACTATGGAATCCCAACACCGACACCTGACTGATCTTCCAACAAGTTGAATATTCAAACTGCACAGCACTCGTAGTTCTGGTCCGTTGCTATGGTCGTAGAAATGATCACTGAAATAAATAAATAAATATAGTTGGTCATCATCATCATCATTTCGAGTAGGTGACACAGTCAATCGACCATGCACACCCTGGTGTCAGAACTCTTAGAAACCGCCTCTCGGCCTCTGACGTTGTTCCTTTAACGACTACCAGATGGCAGCCGGGACCAACGGCTTAACGTGCCTTCCGAAGCTCGGAATCATCTTAATTATCAGACAATCAGGTGATTCAAGCCTGCAATGTCCTAACCAAACTGGAAACAACTAAACAAAGTATGCTTCCCGTGGGAATCGAACCCACGACCCCCGGGTCTACAGGCAAATGCCTAAACACAACTGAAAAGTCACTATTAGTATTGCTCACTAAGAACACTTGCGGTCAAACGATTGCTCCTTCTATTCCTTTATATACGACCTTACGGATCTCTAGAAAGTTCCATATACTTTCAGTCCTGATAGGCGACAGCCAGAATATTCCAGATTCCATCCATTCCGCTCTGGATCAAAATAATCACCTCACTAAAAAGTATTATGTTTGGCCCTCGCATCACAATCTATCAGCTCTGGCCAAGAAGGATATACCATTCCGGTAGTACAGACAGGGTCATGCTCCTGCAGTGGAGACTAAAAAGACCCGATGATGATGATCATCATAATTTCGAGTAGGTAACACAGTCAAACGACCATACACACCCTGGTGTCAGAGTTCTTCGGGACCGCCTCTCGGCCTCAGACGTGGTTCCTTTAACGACTACCAGATGGCAGCAGGAAATCATCTCAATTATCGGACAATCGGGTGATTCAAGCCTGCAATGATGACCTAACCAAACTGGAAATAACAAAGTGTGCTTCCCGTGGGAATCGACCATGATGATGATCACAATCTACTATTACAGATACGAAAAAGTGGAAGAGATCCTCCGGTCGTTCTACGACCTGCGCGTGCGCTACTACGGCAAGCGCAAGGACTGGCTCGAGGGCCAACTGCAGGCCGAGGCCGACAAACTGTCCAACCAGGCGCGCTTCATCCTCGAGAAGTGCGACAAGGGGCTCGTGGTCGAGAACAAGAAGCGCAAGGCCATGGTCGAGGAGCTCATCAAGAGAGGTACAAAATACAAATGACATTTTATTTACAAAATTTCAATATTTTACCATCCTATTTTATTTCAATATCCTAATTTCTAAAAGATCTTTTTAGGGTTCCAAACAAGGAACCTATAGTTTCGCCATGTCTGTCCGTCTGTCCGTCCGCGGTTTTACTCGGGAGACTATAAGTACTATATTACCAACCGATCGACTCATAATGCTAACGATATCATTTATATGGCACACTCGTTTATTGTATCCCATTTTTGCTTGTAATTTTTGACACATTCCGTTTATTATTCGATTTTTAAGAAAACTCGCTACAAAATGACTAAAAATTCATTTTTAACATTTCAGGATATGCTCCGGACCCCATCGGGGAGTGGAAGAAGCGAGCGGCGAAAATGCAGGGCATCGAGGATGGCGTGGAAGACGAACAAGCTGAGTCCGAAGATGAGCCGGAACCTGAGGCCGAAAAGGGCAAACCCGTCGACCCAGGTGCGTATTTTTCGTGCGTGTAAGTGGCCAACATTCAGCATCATGTCAGCCGTAAGAAGTGCTGCTGAACAAAAGCCTCTCCAAAGAATTCTTTGTTCCATGGGAGGATATTGCCATACTTGGCAGGCGGGTTGGCGAGCGCAGTTTCTTTGGCATCTTGTTGCCTGCTTCCTGCTGCCGAATGGAAGCTGTTTAAGCTGGGAAAAGATAGGAATAAGTGGATTTGCGAAGGGTATGAAGCTATTGGAATACTAACTAGGATGATTGGGGTAAAGCAACTAGCAGCGTGGGAGGCCGGAGTGCACACCCTATGTCGACAGTTGAGAATGAAACCCCTGACCTTAAGTGGCCAACAATTTTGATTTGGGGAAATGCTAATAATGTATTTATAGCACAAAAGAAGTGCATACGTGCTATATGTGGTATTGGTCCCTATGAATCTTGCTGGCCTTATTTCAAAGAATTACAAATTTTACCGGTACCGTGTATATACATAAAAGAGGTATGCATGTTTGTCAAGCAAAATCCACATATATATAAGCAAGCGCGGGATCTATTTCCAAGGTGTGTTAGAAACCCTACGAGGCTTGTACTAGATGTCGTACCGAAACATGAACGCTTCAAGAAAAATTGCTATGGCATGTGCATCAGCATATACAACAAACTACCAGATCATATATAACAGCTAACACTAAATAAATTTAAAAAAAGCTTTGCATCAATTTTTACAACAAAACATATTTTACTCAATAAATGACTTTCTGGCGCGGGACTAGACAATAATACATTTTGTTTGTCACTTATTTATTTAATGTTATATCAAATGTAATTAAAAATGTTTTTACAATTGGAAAATGCATGTGTGTAAGAAATAAGTATAATAAGTAGTAGTAGATAGTTATAAAGAAAAAAAAATTGCATACTGTTTTCAACAGTTGAATAGGCTTGCTCTATTATTTATGTTACATCTGTTATTGACCCTATTTCAGCAAATAAACGATTTGTATTTGTAACATTGCTGCAGTTTTTCAAGCTGCTGTAAAGTATCGCAACACCCAAGCAGGGTACGCGTGCATGTATTGTAATCCATTGTGTTTTATTGTATATGTGTGTGAAGCGATAAATAAATGAATTATGAATTATGCTAAAAGGCCTCTGAAACAGCTTCTCGACTGTCATTAATGATGACAGTCAGTAGCAACGACTTAACCTGCCTATTCTCCCTATGCGTGCCTTTTTAACAAAAATATTGCATATTCTATTTACAGAAAAAGCCTTCCAGCAGCTAAAAGAAGTGAAGAAGTTCAACTATCTACTTGGCATGTCCATGTGGATGTTGACCAAGGAGAAGAAGGAAGAGCTGCTGAAGCAAAGGGACCAGAAGCTCACAGAGTTGCAGGCACTCAAGTAAGTTTTTCTTTTTACTCTATCTCTGAAATTAGAGGGTGTGAGCGAGGATGGGCAACTACTATGCTATATAGAAATAACATTGGTTTATTATGATCTTTTTTACCTCTATCACTGTCTTTCGAGTGTGTTCTGGATTGCATCTTCAGATGTGAGGCTTTGGAGCCCAGGTCCGGTACTAGCTTATTTTCTCCACTTTTGGCATTTTTTGTTGTCAGACCATTCTTACACGCTTATCCTCCTTGATGACATCAGGACAGCATTTCTTAGGCTTTCCCTGTTCTGCCTAGTCCCTGCAGAGGCTGCACATTTAGCCATATTTCATAAGGAATTTTCCTGTTTTTGCTAGATATCCTACAAGCCGGCATTAGTTATCTCCAACAGTTAGTCTGCTATGTCTTAGACATGAAGGCTGCTATTACTCATAAGCGATCTTTTTACAAAATTCGTACAAAATCTTTAACATTTTCATTAGAGGTGAAAAGGATAGTTGTTTGGTCGAATACCAGATATTCAGTTAAGTTACGAGGCCGAAGCGCCGGATATCCGGCGACCGGATATTCGCCCTTTATTTCAGAAGCTGGTTAGAATTTCGTATTCATTGGCCATAATGTGCTACTTCTTAATTTTGAATACTAAACTAATTAATCGTGGGTGCGATTATAAAAATAAACGATGTCCATAACCTATTGTGGTATGATTTTCCTTGTGTAAAATAATGAGAATTTTTTTTATATTACTATCTGGAATCTGGCCCGATAGTGAAAACAAGGCCGGATAAGCTGGATACCGGACAGTTACCAGATGGATATCCGGTATCCGGCTTCATCTTTAACTTTCATTCTCCAACATTGTTTATTTCCTGTCCCCGTCAAATCATAATATTGATAGTAATTTAAGTGCAAATATTAATTCCCAGGGCGAAAACGCCAGCGATGCTGTGGCGGGAAGACCTGGACGCGCTGTTGGTGAAGCTGGACGAAGTGGAGGAGCACGAGCGGCAGGAGGAGCTGGGCGTCAACAAGAAGACCTCCAAAGCGCTGGTGAGATGCACTACAAGACATTAGAAATGGCTAGGGGCGTGGCACGCGCCGACAATGCGCTCGATCAGCTCACTTGAATCACCTAAGTAGTATATCCCGCGATCGTCAAAGAAGCAAATTTATATAAAGGAGCAAAATGAGATTTACGCGAAAAAAATAAAAAAAATGCCGACTTGTGCTATTCTGACGTGTAAAGTGAGTCCTAGTGAAACTTTGACCAAAGGAGTTTCTACTTAATTGTGTTGCGTTGTGAGCTGAGATGGCTCAAGTAAAACAACAAAAAAAATGAGGGAGAGAGCAGTCTCCCCAAGGCAGAAGACTGGGAGAACGTCGTCTTCAGCTCACACACAATGGGCCCAAATGAGAGGCCTAAGTGTGGAAAAATGCCCACGGAACCAGGTGAACCAGGTGAACCAGGTTGTGTTGCGTTGGTAGTATGTGTGAAATGTGCTGATTTTCATAGAAGTCACGCGTGATAACACTTCTAATGTGTTTGTTCTGTGATCTGCACCAACACTTCTGTTTTATCTTTACCGAGTGGAAATTTACTCTTGACATAGTCTTTAACGGATCAACACGGCAATATAAACAAATTTCCTTTTGGGAACAATGCTGGGAACTCGCATTTTAATAGCGATTGCCCCACGTTAATAGCGATCCCTCGGTAACAGTCAAATCAAATCAAAATCAAATCAAAAAACGTTTATTTTTCTCCACAAATAAGTTCTATATGATATTACAAATTGTTACAAAAATGCATTTGATAATATATTGTAACAAAGCTGAAAAAATAATATTAGTAAATAAACAAAAGCGAGGTGGAGAAAGAACTAGTGCCTGTGCTAGGTTTCCAAGGAACCTGTATTACAGGTCACCAGGACACTCCATTAGCTTAGTTTATGTATATGTATAATAAATAAAGACATTAACATTAAAAGAGTAGTATTTTATGAAATTACTAGTAGAGCAATTTATGTGGAGAACTGGTGCCCATGCTAGGTTTTCAAGAAACCTGAATTACGGGTCACCAGGATTCGCCATCGACAAACTAAAAAGATACTATGTAGTATTTTTTTTTTCTTTTTTTGTATAGTCGTCTTATCAGAAATAGAGTATAGGTAATATAGAGTACTTGTAGAGCTATGAAAATATATTACTTAATGCTAAAACAGTTTCTTAATAATAAGGTTTTTATAGAAGTATGATTAAGTTATTTACCAAAAAAAGGTTTGAGCAATATGAATAAAACTATTAATTTTTAAAATTACGAAATAAAAGTAATTCAACTTAATTTTAGGCGCTAATATAGTCTATGGTGTTAATGTATCTTTTTTCGGCCATTAGTTTTGCCGGACAGTCTGCATCACCTGTTTTGTGATTGCACGGTTTCTTGTAGTGCAAGCATGTAGCGCATTTCGGCGACTCTGTCTTTTTGGTGCAATCTTTAATCGCATGACCTAGTTCGCCGCAATGGCCGCACGTGTTGGTGTCCGCTCTGCATGTCTTGGCCGCGTGTCCATATTGCTGACACTTGTAACATCGTGTTACTAAGGTAAAATCACGAACAGGGCACGACGACCAGTTGACAAAGACTCTATCCTTGTTTATTATGGCCTGGCGTATGTGTGCTGTGACTTCAATCACATAGTTGCAGGTCTCGGCACCTTTCTTACCCGACTTATGACTTAGCTGTATAGAAGCCAAAAATCTCTCCAGTGTCAAATCTTGAATAGTGTCGGCTAAGTTTTGATGATAAATACTATTAAGGACATCAATTTCCTGCATGGACGAAGGCACTCCAATGACTACAATTCTTGGCTTGCGCTTCTGTGGTTCATCCAAAGTTAGGCCCGAGTTCGTGAGTTGTGCTGACTGCTTCAGTTTCTCGACGTCGTCCTTGGTGTCTGTGCTGATGATGATACCTCCGTTCTTAGTCTTTCGTAGTCCTCGCACATGTAGCTTCATTTGGTCAGGCCTTATAATTTTTTGCACTAGAGATTTGGTCTCCTCGCTCGATCTAAGCTTATCTGTAGGGTAAATTGCTACAGAACTTATTTTACTAGGCAGGATAAAGTTTCGTGTGCTCTTTTTTACCATGTCAGCAAAAGATCTTCCCGTGATGGGTATTGAGGGCTCTTGGCTGTTTTGCTTTGGGGAAGGCTGTTCAATAATTTCCTTCAGATGTTGAATTTGGTGTCCGAGATCATTTTCATCAAGTATTTGAATCGTAGTATGGGCTTGTATAGTTTTTTGTTTCAGTGATTGGTACTGAACTGCCATTTGGGATGTCCCGTGACCCACTTTTCGGCATAAATTTTGAATCCTCAATTTTTGATCGGTGTTTAATTTGCCTTCAGATGATATGTTACATATGTCATTAAGGCACTTTTCAATTGAGGTCATCCAATTTTGTATGTCCGGTGTGGATAGAAGTTCAACAGGCTGTTCGTCTTGGCGACTGGGCTGGGGTTCAGGTGGTCTGGTGGCTGGCGTGGGCAATGGACTACGGCAGGCGGGCGTGGGCGGAGGACTGTGGACATAGACATAGACATACGTTTATTTGACACAGCAACACACATATATTACAAAAAAAAGACAATAAGTAAGAAAATAATAATAATAATAATTATAAGCCCGCAGGGCAGCTTGTGGCGAGCTGTTGGGGAGTAGCGACCCCACGGACCTGAGTGCTCCCAGGGGAGGCCCCTGTTCCTCGCCTCCGACTTGCCTTAGATGGCCGATCGGAGTGGACACCGAAGAGGTAACAGGAACCCCTACCTCTGACTTGCCTTAATCGGCCGGTCAGAGTGGAGTCGCGAGAGCTATATGCTCAAAGGGTGGATGTGAAACATAAGTGGCGAGTGGGCGTGCGTGATGGGACCCTCTAAGGATGCAAGTGATCGTACGTTTAAAGTCCAGTGACACCTCTCCGCCCTTTAGCCGCTCAACTAATGTTGCCCCTTTGCTGCACATTTTTGCGTCGTGCAGCCGTTTCTGGGGCCCATTGACTGAGTCGGCGAGTCACCACCTGCCTATTTTTCCGTGTGTATCAACATTGGTCAGGCAGGTGCCATAGTTATTCCCATAGCCCAGATACTAACCATTAGCCATTCATCCCAATAGCCCAAGAGTAGTGTTCCTTTATATCAATAGGTTTGCACCTTCTGGGGATTGTCTGTGAGCACATTTCTATAGTGTGTTTACTGTCATGACCTGGATAGTGCCACACCCCATTTTATAGCAAACGTCTCACAAGGCCTCTACATGTTGGACATGTGTCCCCATGCAAGCCTCAAAAGACCGGGCTTCGGCCCGTGGTTACTTAAGAGACAACATAATTATAATAATAATAAACGTTTATTTTCTCCTTTACAAAGGTGCGTCTTATATCTAGTTAAGTTTCTAAATTTTAAGTTTAAAGTACATATTTTGTTATTAAGACTTGTTCACCCTTGTTTGGAGACTAGTTCCTGAAATAGGTTCCTATAGGAACCTGTGCTACAGGTAACTAGGCCCCACCCTCGGATCACGTCGTCTTGAGGTTTTGAATTTGAGTCAAAGCTTACACTTCGGGAGCTATTTAGAAACACTTATTGCTAACTAATGTAGTAAATCTAAATCTAATGATGGAAAGCACAGTTGGGTAGGTAAGTGGTGTATTAGTGAGCTTTAATGTCAGTGAGAGAAAATATACAAGCTTAAGTATATAAAACACAGTTAATATACTCATTAGGCATACACATTAATTAAACATGTGTGCGTTGCAGTAATCAAAAAGGATGTGGCTCAGCGTTATATTACTCATACATAATATGAGTAAAACGCTGATATTCTGCCACTCCAAAAGGTGGCGCGTCAGTGCACTGCGATTAAAGGGGCTACCTTCCATTTTTTACCAATATTAACTTAATCACTTTACATTATACCTATTAGAAACGATTTGTGAACAGTAGAATTTCCCGGAAGAAAAAGGTATGTCCGTGGCTCAAATTTCATCCAAATTGTTTCAATGGTTGAAGCGTGAAGAGATACCAGATAGACAGAGTCATTTTCGCATTTATAATGGTACGGATTAATTATTCAATAATTAATCTCGACAGGCTGAGTGGCCCTTCAAGGATACATCGAAGGTTACACGCGGTATAAAGACAAGATTTAGTTATTCCATGATATTAACTCTATGTAATTTGTGTTTTATGCTTACTAAAAGATGGAGAGGATGAAGGTAAAGTTTCATTATTATTATTTTAGAGTGCATTATGGTTAAAATTGATATCAAGTTGCCTATATCTATCTGATATATATAACGTAAGGATGCCCTGGAGGCGCATATATTCAGTATATCGGCTTGACCAATCAACCAAAATGTTGGTGTTTAGCTACTGCTAGCTAATAAAAATACTCGCTACTCGACTCAAGTACTAGCCGTGTGAACTAGGCTTTAGCTACCGTAGCCAAACAAAGCCAAAAGCTCCGTAACGTGTTTTCGTTATGGTCTATCCTATATATATGAATAAGGAGGATTTTTTTAAGAAATTTATAGTGTACAACCACCTTATAGATATGTCATTAAGCTCATTTTGTATGAAGAAATAAATCGACGCTCCGAGTCGCGCAAATTCTTCTTGCTGCAATCAGCAAATTTCAATAAATTTGCACTTTATTGAAATACTTATAGGCGATATTGCTCTGTAAATTTCTTGAATTTCCCGCCGATTCTACGTCAATATAAACTACGCCTTTTGAATAGACTTAGTGAAACTATAATGTTATTATAATTTCCCTCAGGCCGCCAACAAGAAGAATCGCAAGTCCCTTATGGACATCATTCCTTCAGACAACGGCAGGCGGGTTGAGCCCAAGATATCCGAAGACCTCATCAAGAGGATCCAAGCGGCCGAGAAAGCCAAGACCAGGAAAGAGATCAAGAAGGAGTATGATCCGGTAAATTGTTATTTCTTTTTATCTAGACACTGCACTGATATGTGGAAGCTTTTCAGCATTATTTTTCAGATTGGTTCTTACCCCTGGTCATCGAGTGTGTGGTCTGAAATTATCTATGTTTAAATGAAAGACATGGTCTACAAAATTAAAATTTTAGGGACCTACATTCTAATCTCTCAACAGATTTACGAAATTACCATTTGAATAATTGTACGCAATCTACAACCATAGTCTTTCAATCTAACTGCGATAGATTGCCAAATGTACTGAGGGTTCTGGTATAAGGCTCAATCCTTACCGAGATGGCAGTGGCCGGCAACGAATCGGCGAGCAGTTTTAGTGGCATATCATTTTAAACTTTATCGCCATGACTATAATACATGGTATCTTTTGAGAAACTTGAAAACTTCTCGAGCAGTCGCGGTCGCCCGCAGTATTCTGCCGTCCCGCCCGTTCCCCGAACATAAGCCGCCCTTCTACCGCGTTGGGCCTCGAGCAGTCGCGGACGGCCTCGAGTAGTCGCGGGAGGCATCGTCGCTACCATCTCGGTGAGGATTGAGCCTAAGAAGTGGCAGCAATAAGGTTTTGGCTTATTAAATAACAGCTTACTGTTATTGGGCATCAATGCGTCAGTTGGTTTGGTGCTGCTTGTCAAATATTATCCAATGGCAATGACTGCCGCATCATACTCTATGACTTAGTGCTGCCATCTGCATTCAGAAAACCCTTATAAATACAGGTTGTAAACCTGACATAGTGAACCCATAAGGCAAAAGATGACAGTTGCTGCTCTCCAAAGGCTTTTGCCATTGTTTCTCAGATTGGCCCTTCAGGCTTGCATGCACGTCTACGCGGCCCATCAGGCAATATGAGAGTTTGCTGTCTCTCCAAGCCTTGCGCACACAGGCAACGCCCAAGGCCGAGGTCCGTCGCTCCTGTGGGTCTTTTGTTGATGTTGATGCCCTCGCCTCAAACGCCCGGTGAAGTAGCGAAAGCTCACTTGGAGATAGCTAAATGGCCATTTAAAAAAAAAATGACATTGTGACATTTTACTGTTGTTATTCCAGGATGACCCAACAGGCATTAGTCCAGCGAGCGGCGAGAAGAAACCCAAGGGCCGCGTGAAGAAGGAGAAGGCGGACAAACCAGAAAAGGCGGATAAGGCTGAGAAAGACAAGGACGGGCTGAAGCAGACCAAGCTCACATTTAAGAAGGAGCCTAAGAAGGTACGTAGTAATATAATCAAACAGGCGTCAATCGAGCAAGCGGTGAGAAGAAACCTAGTATTTGGGAGAAGGGAAATATGGACAAAACTGGAGGAAGCAGAGAAAGATAGAGAAGCTTAAAACAGACCAAGCTTACATTCAAAACGAAGTATTGACCAACAAGGTATGTAGTAATAGAATCAAACAGGCATCAGTCCGGTGAGTGGCGAGACGGAAAGTCAGATGAAGAAGTAATGTAGGCAAACCGGAGAAAGATGCTTAAAGCAGACCAAACTTGATCAATCACAATGAATTATTAACCTACGAAGGTATGTAGATATACAATCGAACACATCAGTCTGGGAAGTACGTGAACAAAAAAAATAGGGTGTTTAAGAAGTAATGCCGATAAACCGGAGAAAGCAGAGAAGGACAGAGAGGGGTATCAGTGTGGTAAGGAACTTATAACTTAAGATTCTTAGTTCATAGATAAGACTTGAGGTTTAACACCTTGAAATGTTCTGTACTGTTGCATGTTCTATATTTTGACCATTAGTACCATATGATACAACTCCAGCCTTTTCCTTTATCTCATCCAAATATGGTCTTCTTGGTCTTCCTTTTCCTCTCCTTGCCTCAATTTTTCCCTCTATAATATTTTTCGTAAATAGATCGTGTCGTATATGGCTGAGAACCGAGAGACATGGAGAGTAATCCACCGACAAGAACACAGTTCTTAAATTATAGAGAGAGTCCAGACCAGATTTTGATAAACAAGAAAGATGGGACTCTTAAGGTTATGACTACATGTGTAATATTTGTATAAACATACATGTTGTGATTGGTATTAAATGAAAATGTAATGGTCTGTTGGCATGTGCAGAAGAAGATGACGTTTAGCGGCAGCAGTTCTGGCGAGCAGTCGGGCTCCGATGTGGAGATAGCCCCGGCCGCGCCCCGGGAGCGCACCAACGCCAGGAGAGCCGCCACTAAGGTCAGTGCCGCCGCAGAGCTAGGCTAGCTCCGTGGCGCAGCGGTCAACACGCCAGCCTGCGACACGAGAGTGCCCGGGTTCGATCCCCGGCCAGGTCAAGATGGAAAATGATCTTTTTTAGATTGTCCTGGATGTGTATCTATATATGTATTTGTTATAAAATATACTATCGTTGAGTTAGTATTCCATAACACAAGTCTCGAATTTACTTTTGGGCTAGCTTAATCTGCGTGATTTGTCAAAAAAAAAACAGCATAAGTATTAGTACTTACGGTGACACGGGCTCCTTCAAAAAGCGTGTTTATAGGTATCTTAAGAGTCGGCACAGCATCAGCACCTCCTCTGGTGTTGCAGATCTCCATGGGCGACGGTGACCACTTTCCATCAGGTGGCTCGTCTGCTCGTTTGCCGTCAAATATACATAAAAATTTACAGAAGTCGTACTTTGCAAAGATATTCAAAGAAATATCAACTCAATGTAGTTAGCGATACGGTGTTATTTAGCTCGCGTCATAACGCAGCACCTTTTCGTTTAGATACTTTCAGAATCAATTGCAAGCTAATTTTATTCTTATAGCTCTGAACAAACGATTTATAATTTAATGAAGTCGGTGAACACATGTGATCAAACGTTCCAAAATATTGCCTAAATAATGTCCCCGAGCTAAAACATCATGCATACTTACAATCAAGGACAAAAACGGTACATACTGAAAGTATAACTCCATCTTTTTATTTTCACTTTTGATGCGTAGTTTTTGCATCTTTTCACTGTACCTTCATCACCGCGAGATGTGTGAGTGCTAGCAAGGTTAATTGAAACTGGACAAAACAGCTCCGAAACTCGATTGGTGCGCTGTTTTGCCGGTGCCACTTTTTGAGTGCGAATCGTGTATCTACCATTATATTTGGGCTTCGATCGATGATGGCATCATCGGAACGCGCGCCATGGCATCATAAGGACTTGTTGAGATTGACCTCCCTGACTTAAACAGTAGTCTTGGCTTCTTATGTCCCCCCGTCGGGCCAAAGGGCAGATACAAGTCGGCGCCATTTGGTTCTATCCGACGCAGCGTTCTTAGTTTCACTCCAGGTGTATCCCAGCTTCTTTGCCTCATCTATGACAGTGCGGCGCCACGTTTGTTTTGGGCATCCTCGCTTTCGCTTGCCCTGCGGATTCTAGTCCAGAGCTCTTCGGGGGATATGGTCGTGAGGGCGGCGTAACGTGTGACCGATCCAACGCCACTTTCGCCGCCGGATCTGCGGGCCTATTTGCTAACTCAGTGTACAACGTTTTGATAGTCATTTCAAAGTACATTGCATTTTATATATCTTCAATAAAAATAGTTAATCATAGGAAACCCGCAATTTATTTTGAAGTGACAATCAAAACGTTGGTCACTGAGTTAGCAAATAGCCCGGATGGACGTCTATCGGTTCTTCGTGACATAGTCTCCACAGATCTTCGTTGGAAGTCACGGTGAAAATTCCCATTATAAAACGAAAGCATGAACAGTAGTAATAGGTGACTAGCTCCGTGGCGCACCGGTCAACACGCCAGCCTGCGACACGGAGTGATCGGGTTCGATCCCCGGCCAGGTCAAGATGGTAAATGATCTTTATCAGATTGGCCTGGGTCTTGGATGTGTATCTATATATGTATTTGTTATAAAATATAGTATCGTTGAGTTAGTATTCCATAACACAAGTCTCGAACTTACTTTGGGGCTAGCTCAATCAGTGTGATTTGTCCGTATATATTTATTATTTATTTATTTATTAGGTATCATTATCGCACAGCTAGTATGACGCAATATGGACTTCATAGAATAATCGAGGTAATTTAATTTGCAGGTACAAAAATACAAGGACGGAGAGGAGTCATCGGAATCAGACGGAGAGTTGGAACTCCACGACAACAAGTTGGACGATGACGTGCCCGCCAAGCAGGAGCTGGAATTGAGCGATGAAGATGACGACTTCAACGTCAAGAAGAACGCGAATAAGAAGCCTGCCGAGATGGACTCAGGTACTTCAACTGGTTCACCTGGTTACGTGGGCAATTCTCCACACCTAGTCTTTAGTTTGGGCACATTGTTTATGAGGCTGTCTACGCTCTCTCGCCTCTTCCTTCCATTTATTTTGCCGTTTGCTCTTTGGCGAACTCCGTGGCCCAGGGTTCCCAGGTTCGATCCCCGGCCAGGTCAAGCAAGATGAAAAACGATTTCAGATTGACCTGAGTCTTGGATGTTTATCTATCTAAGTATTTATTATAAAATATAGTATGGTTGAGTTAGTATCCTACACAAGTCCACAACTTACTGTGGGGAACAACAGCCTCCGTGGCCCAGTGGTTGAGGCGTTTGCCTGTAGACCCGGGGGTCGTGGGTTCGATTCCCACGGGAAGCATACTTTGTTTAGTTGTTTCCAGTTTGGTTAGGACATTGCAGGCTTTAATCACCTGATTGTCTGATAATTAAGATGATTCCGTGCTTTGGAATGACTGTGGGGAATCGCACCCTAAGGGTTCCTTACCACCACACAATATTTAATTACAATTATTAAAAATAAATCCAACCCGCCTGGCCAGCTCCAACCCGTCTGGCCAGCGAGGAGAGTGTAGACCAAATCCTCTGTCTGCTCTGGCCATGTATGGCCCCGGTAGTCCAGGGAGGGTCATGCTCCTGCAGTGGACACTAAAAAGATAACGAATTTACGGTTTTCGGATTTCTTCCTTATAAGTTGCTATACTCCTTTGCAAATGTGCAAATTGGTGGCAAGATGTGCAGTTTTGTGTTGTCTTTGAAGTTTGATTTCAATTTATATTTGACTAGCTTTCGCCCGCGGCTCCGCTTGCGTCAATGTCGATCCCTCGGGAATAGTACTTTTTCCCGGGATACAAGGTAGCCTATGTCCTTCTCCGTACTCCAGAGAACTTGTATGCAAAATTTCCTGATGATCGGTTCAGTAGTCGGCGTGAAAGCATATCAGTCAAACACACAATACACAATGGAGAGTGTAGGCCAAATCCTCTGTCTGCTCTGGCCCAAGTATGGCTCCGGTAGTACAGAGAGAGTCATGCTCCTGCAGTGGGGACTAAAAAGACCTGATGATGACACAATACACTATATTAGTAAGGATATAAAGAATATAATAATTAATCAATGGATATTTTCCAGATTGCCTATTCGACTCGCTGATAGAAGACACGAAGAAGGAGCAAAACAACCACAACGCGTCGTACACCGTAGACTCTTCGAGTGAGGCGGAGTCTGCGCCGCCCGCCCCCGCGTCCCCGCCCAAGAAGAAGGCCGCGCCCAAGCAGCGGAAACTCATGAACGTCGACAAGGTAGGATCACTAGCTGTTTTCCCATGACTTTGTCCGCGTTAATTATAGCTCGTTACAGTACTACATACAAATTATCACATCATTATCCCTTACGGGGTAGACAGAGCCTAAGGGCATAAGCCGTGTGGTTTCCGGCAGAGTAGAAGAGGACCACTCCAAATCTTTCCATGGATGTCGTAAGAGGCGACTTAGGAAATACAAGCTAAATAAAAAGCTCGTAAACATCAATAAGACCTCTCCAATCCGTCTGGCGAGCGAGGAGAGTGTAGGCCGAATCCTCTGTCTGCTCTGTCCAAGTATGGCTCCGGTAGTACAGAGAGGGTCATGCTTAAAAGACCTGATGATGATGATGATGATGAAGGTCATAAGATCGAAAGTTTAGCGTGTTGGTGGACGTAATGGTGGAAAACGGAATCAAAATTGTGATGGGTTCTTTAGTTTTTCGCGCAATCCCTTGACCGGCTTTTACAGTCTGTGCGGGAAGAGAAGCAGCTGGCATACTACGTTTTTTCTTTTTTCCCAGACCAGCTTGGAAGTAATGATTTTCGTTACAGTACTACCACTTACATATAAGTACCGATGTACGAGGATCTTGATGGTCCAGTGTATCCGACCATTATTAGCGATTACATTAGTTAAGCAACTCTGGGCGCGGTCCTCACTGAGATGGGTGACCGCAAGCATAAAAATAACTCTAGCTTATCCATGCTTCGGAAGGCACGTTAAGCTCTTGGTCCCAGCTGTCAGTCGTAAAGCTATGTCAGATGCCTTTAGGCTTGAAAAATCTGACACCAGTGTTGGCCACTTACACGAGAAACAAACAAACAAATCGATGTATCTGCGCAGAAATCATATTTTACATAATAAATAAATAAATAAATATATACGGACAAATCACACAGATTGGGCTAGCCCCAAAGTAAGTTCGAGACTTGTTTTATGGGATTCTAACTCAACGATACTATAGTTTATAAAAAATACATATATAGACAAACATCCAAGACCCAGGCCAATCTGAAAAAGATCATTTTTCATCTTGACCTGGCCGGGGATCGAACCCGCGCACTCTCGTGTCGCAGGCTGGCGTGTTGACCGCTGCGCCACGGAGCTAGCCGTGGCGTGCGTAACATGGCGCGAAAATATCCGTCCGCTATTGGCTGATGCGTTCGCGCCATGTCTGGAGTTCACTGCAGCACCGCGTCTTTGGTACGACGCGGTGTATTATATTTCGGCGGCGGATACTCGTGTATTATGATCGAGATAGCATGAGTCCTGTTGTTTTCGGATTTTAAATCTTATGTAGTAGCAATAAGGTTGTTATTTCACTGATGTTTTCATTCGTTTTGAGTCGGCGGTTGGTTGCGCTATTCTGCGCCATCCAACACTTCCGAGGCGATAATGTAGCTTTCCATGGTGAAAGAATTACACACAAACACACATTTGTATGTAGATACGATGTCATTTTTAGGGTTCCGTACCCAAAGGGTGAAAACGGGACCCTATTAATATCGTTCCGCTGACCGTCTGTCTGTCTGTCACCAGGCTGTATCTCATGAACCGTGATAGTTAGACACTTGAAATTTTTACAGATGATGTATTTCTGTTGCCGCTATAAAAAATACTAATAGATAACGTATGTATTGAGTATGGAACCCTTCGTGCGTGAGTCCGACTCGCACTTGGCTGGTTTTTTAAAAACAATATTTTTTTATTAATTATTATGATGAAAACGAGTCTCTGAACGAGAAAGCAAGGTTTCTTACGGTTTATTGTAAATGTAACTAGCTTTTCCCCGCAGCTTCGCCCGCTATAATGTCGATCCCTCAAGAACGGTAAAATTTCGCCGAATTAAATGTACCCCCGGGCCTCAAACTACCTCCATACCGAATTTCATCCAAATCGGTTCAATGGTTGAAGCGTGAAAAGACGACAGACAGGCAAATTTACTTTACATTTATAATATTAGTATGGATTTCTTTTTGTCTTTATTTATTTTTGAATTTTATTTTATTTTTTATTTTCTAGGAGGAGAAGAAGGAAAAGCCCAAGAAACGGCCTGCCAAGGTCATCAGTCTGGACAGCGAAGACGACGACAGCATATTTGACAGCAAAAAGGTAGGTTTTGAATGAGGAGTGTGTGTTTAATAATTTTAACAGTGCAGGTACTTTTAAATAAAAATAAAAACACGAATGACTTGCCAAAAAAATTGTTAATATTAGCATATGCCACTATAGAATATGATATACGTCTGAAGCCGTTGAGACTTTTAGGTAATTTTTATTTTTTGGAAATAAGTTTAACCCACAATCATTTGTATTTGTGTAAAAAAGGGGATTTGTAGGAGAAGGGAGTCAATATGTCTCAGTATTTGAGAGACTACCATGACTTTTGTATATATGTTTATCACATTCTTTACGCTAAGTAAACAACGAAAAAAGACCGCTGATTTGCAATGTGATTTAGGAGAAAGAAGTATTATTTTTGTCGCTTTTACGCGTGATGTTAGCTAGTATTAAGTATAACTGAAGTTTCCCGCGCTTTTCCTTACTCTTGTTTATCAACGAAATGAAGGTGCAGTTCATTTCGTTGATTATATGGCGATAATTCTCGCCAATCCACTGGTTTGATCATAGACGCAGCGAGGCGGATAACTACCAGCCCGCTAAGTAAATCCCACTACACCTGCACAATGACGTTTGAATGGGCTCGGCGAGGAAAGAAAAAAAATAATTATTTACAACAGATATGTGACCGTCTAGTGTAGTCATCGCTAATGGACTGTGTCGATGTCTAAAGTTCCAGTAAAAAAGTAGTCTTTTGTCGTGTTCTATGTCATTTTGTCAGTCTATGTTGCTCGTCGAGTCATAGAGCAAAATAGGTCCGTCATTGTGTCTGAAAGGAGTCTAGAACGCCCCAACAATGTTTATTTTTAGTTATTCTACACATTTATAACAGCAAATTACACTGATTTTACACTATAAACTGGAAACAATTTACAAAGCAATCCAAAACAAAAGACGTGCAGTCCGTCGAAGAATCCCTAAGAAATGGGATTTTCTTTGTATGTACTAACTAATAACATGATAACGTCTTATAAATTAATGCACACCGGCTGCATGCACGAAAAATGTCACGTTCTAGAGTAGCAACAGCAGCAGCAGTAGTAGTATCTATCACGCATCTATCTCTCACGTAGAATTAGCGTCTATAAACCAACTTTACAGACAACCAATTTTTTTTTTTTTAGAGAGATACAAAATTTAATCCTAGTGCCATCGACACGAAAAGAAATTTTTTTTTGTTTTTTTCCAGACAAAAGCTAAAGCAGCGAATCCTCGGAAGAAGAAGAAGAAGAACTCCAGCGACTCGGAGTCTGAGCCCGAGGCGGCTTTGCCCGCCGTGTCCCGCGGCACCACGCGTGCGCGCCCGCAGAAGAAGTACCACTTCAGCGACGGCTCGGGGGACGACTCCGACTAGGGACCTCTCACCAGGTGAGATTGGGTTTTTTTTTTAAATCACTATTTTATTCTTTACTAGCTTTCGCCAGCGGCTCCGCCCGCGTCAATGTCGCTCCCTCGGGAATAGTGCTTTTTCCCGGGATAAAAGGTAGCCTATGTCCTTCTCTGCACTCCATAGAACTTGTATGCAAAATTTCATGATGATCGGTCGAGTAGTTACGGCGTGAAAGCGTAACAAACAAACAAACAAACAAACTCACTTTCGCATTTATAATATTAGTAAGGATAACTTACGTATCTTCCATACAAATTACTCGTATAAACATATATATGACTGTTCCCACGGGATCCATATTAACGAGCGACATCTAGTACTACTCTTATTAAATTAAGAAATAAAATATGGAGAAAAAATTTCAAGCGGGCGGGATTTGAACCTGCGACCTTAATTCTATGTACGACTTACGCTCTTCCAACTGAGCCACCGCCTGTTCTAACCTCGGCGCCGAAATTCTCCACCATATCCCTTTCCGTACGTACGTTAATACGTATTTGATAAACTGTTGCCAACCCGTCTGACCAGCGAGGAGAGTGTAGGCCAAATCCTCTGTCTGCTCTGGTCGAGTATGGCTCCGGTAGTACAGAGAGGGTCATGTTTCTGCAGTGGAGACTAAAAAGACCTGATGATGGTGATGATGATGAGGTGTATACGCGACCGTTATAAAAGGAAAATCTTCCCAAGCGAAGTTTGCGCCGTGGGAACCATACCGCTCTGACAGTATTGTGAATTTGGTACCGATAACAAGCCCTGATCTATCTCTTTTCCACCATTATGACGTAAAACTATCCGTAAACCGACTTTAAGGCGAGGCCTCAAATGTTTGGTACCTTCGCTTGGCAAAGGACTGATCAAGTGCGCGCAAGGGATAGCGCTTGGCGGTTTAGCCCGTGAATGATGAGATAGGAGATAGTCTCGAGTCGCTCAAAGAAAAAAACGTAAGAGCCAAATTCGTTATTTCTATTTTATATAAAATCAGACCGGTTAATTGTATTTTCATATTTACATTTTGATGAATTACTAATAACCTATCTTTTAGTCTAAAAATCATTATTTCATTCGTCGCATTTGAGCTACAATAACAAAAACTGCGAACGAAGACCATTTTTCAAAAAATATTTCTTTCGAGAAAATTTTATCAAAACGTGTTTTCATCTTCAATTTTTGGAGATGAAATAGTCAAAAATCATATTACTTAGATTTGAAACTCCTAATTTAAGTATTTTGCGAGATAAATAAGGTTCAGAACGACCTTATTTACAGTGGTATCACCTTAAAGACACTTTTTTTTCAGATGGGAGTACTGGAGATCTGAAGCTCATGGAGGCGATAAAAAGGAATAGTTTTATATTCTTTGATTATTTTTATACAGTTTTACATTCGATAATATATTCGCATGACAGTGTTAGCGAGTTTCGGCCAATCATCATTTTGCCTTCGATGAATTTTTTTCACCTAAGGTCAAAAGAGAATGGACACATCACAAAATATGATTATAAGATTTATTTCTCTGGTTTTTAGGAGAATATTCTACTATCATTCCAAAAATGGTTATGTTTTGTCATGTGCGTTCGACAGCTAAATAAATTTAGCGAATATAGGGTCAAAGTAGTTAAATGTAATACAAGGTAAACTGTAAAAAGTTACTTTAAAATATCGTCTGATTTCTCAAAATATTTATTCAGAACATATTTTGTCATGATTTCATCTAGCCTCTACTCTTTTCGCTTCATTATAAAATGTTTGACAGTTATTTTGATAACAACTGGCCATTTGCCTCATTTTACATTTCCCTACTTTGATCCTTCCCTAAGTTTTAGTAAATTACATGACTGAGGTATATATGACCGTAATTTGACACCAGTGAGACTCAAAGAACATAGTATCAAGCACAATCGTTTCAACTCGAACAAACGCTAGAGTCTTTTCAAAATGTGTGAATAGCAATAATCATATTTGCATTCTCGTTAGTAAATATGGGTTAATAGCAAAAAAGAAACTTGGTAAGTAAATATATGGACGCTTAACAAAGATGGTTGCCGCTTTACGTTTTTGTTTTTGTTTCTTACTATGATATAAAAATTACATAAAAAACCTCACATAGGCTAGAAAAGAAAATTTAAGATTTCCACCTATACTTCAAGGCCTTAGTTCACTTCAAGGTTTCAGTCCTATCCAATCTATAGGTCACCTCTTGATGTGCCCAGAAAGCCCAACTTCTTGCAACATATTTAATTAAACGGAAAGCCATTTTACGACTCGATAGAGGAAGGTTTTAGTTTTGCCCATATGAAACATGAATACGAGCGAGAAAGCAGTTGTTTGTGCTCTTCCCACGTTTCGAATTCGTGACTCAAGCTATAACGAGTTGACTGTTAGGTTTAAATAAACTAACGTAGAGTAAATAAACTAGGTAACAGCTCGAATTCCAGTGAATGAGCTTTCTGTGAATCTTATTTTCACTTTTCTATACATTTTCTATAACATTGTAAATACTGACTACATGTAGTTTGTGTGAAGTACCTGACTTATATAATTTGACCATATGTATGTAGGCTTGAAGAAATCGACGTGATCACTTTATGAGCGCGTGCGCAATCAGTGATAAGTATTCTATGGCGCCACAGATATAGGTGTACTTGATGACGTAAATGCGCCTATTTGGCGTGTCCGAACCCCGACCAAGCGTCAAGGTTGGCCGCGGTTAATGACAGTCCGCGCGCGTCTGTTGTTGCAGACTTAAACTTTTTAATATTCGCTCTGAGATCACGTCTCTGCCTAATTTTTTATATACGACTTTTTCTGAAAACTTCAGTATTATTTTATAATTAACGTTCAATCGTGTAATGTATGTTCGTTGCTTCATTTAGTTTTATTATATTTCATGCATTTCATGCAAAATTATTACATTAGTATTCGGATTTTATTTCGAGATTTTTTATTCATAAAATAGAGGCTGTCCTCGCTTCACACAAACGAGTTTTTCAAATGATGTTATTTCTTCTTCCATATATTTCCATTATCAATTTAGAATAATTTGATTTATTTATTAATCTCTGTACCTATGCAATTTGTTACACTTTTCGATCCTTATTTGTTATAAATGTCATATTTTGTCAATTTCGGAAAATTTTAAATTGAACGTCTGTATGAATACAATTTGTAAATAAATGTTTTAATTTAACACATGTATTTTATTTAACACACACTTCTCTTTGGCCAAATATAATATACAAAAGACACGTTTTGCCCGTTAGTGGGCGTAAAGGTGGAAAATGGAATCAAAATAGCGATGGGTTGGCTTTTTTTGCCCATTTTCTCGACCGGCTTTTACGCCTTACGCGGGAAGAGAAGCAGCTGGGTCCAAAACTTAACCGATACTTACAGTACAGGTATTTATAGGTTCTTTTCATTTCGGTACCTGGGTACCTGTTCCAGATGAGTACCGGTACCTGCCTGTACCGGTACCTCATTTAGGTACCGGATGGGTATGGAGCAGCTTACCGCTTGCCTGTTGCAAGCCGGCTTGCGCGGCGCGAGCGACATCACTCTCAAAATATAATTGCAACGCGTCATTTCACTAAATCTTTCTCACTCTGATGCAAATATTTGATAAGTACCGATACTTGTACCGGTATGGTACTGATACTGATGCAAAAATAGTACCAGTTACAGGTACTGCTGTCTGGTAATAAGATACCGGATCTTACCAAGGTCAATGATACCGCTTCCCATAAATACCGGTATTGGGAGCCTTGGCTGGTACTAGTAGTAGATTCATATTTTAACAAACTAAAAAGGATCATTTATAATATATAATATTTATTTTAAGATATTACTGAAACCTGTTATTTTCTGAAGTTTAATTGCAATACAAAAATATTATCTTCAGTTACACATCAGTAAACAATCATTAGGGGGCATGTTTTACTTATGATGTGTTCCTTCACGTTTGTTTCTTGACTATTGACTCACCGCACTTTGAAAAACAATCGAATAAAACTATAGAAAATTAAAAAGGGGAAGTTTTAAGTAAACAGTAGCAGTAGGGAAGTCCTAGGGAAATCCCTCCATCCTACATCATCATCAGGTCTTTTTAGTCTCCACTACAGGAGCATGACCCTCTCTGTACTACCGGAGTCATTCTTCGCACGAGCAGACAGAGGATTTGGTCTACACTCTCCTCGCTGGCCAGACGGGTTGGAGAGGTCTCATTGATGTTTATGAGCTTTGTTGAGCTTGTATTTCCTAAGTCTCTTACGACCTCCATGGGAAGACTAGGAGTGGTCCTATTCTACTGTGCCGGAAACCACATGGCTAACATCCTACAGATGGCAGCCAAATAACATGCATTAGCAATGTTGTGTTCCTGCCGGTGAGTAGTTGTCGTCAGTTTTCAAGAGGTCGAAACACAGATGTATAGCGTGGGCGTGGCAGGTGCGAAGTCTTTATGTTCAAACTGATTATATTTAGATCTAACCTAATAATATTCTGATATCTATGGGTCGACACAAAAGAAATCCGTATGATAAAGTGAAATTTTCAAAATAACGAAAATTGCGTGATTCCAACAAAAAAATCGCAAACATTTGGTTTCTATATCTTTTCCTTATTTGTTCGATGAAAATAAAAGAAATAAATTTATGTTAATTTTATTTATTGTAAATAAGGCTTTCCCACATTTTACGTGTAGTACTTATAGAAATTAATCGGTATATCATAAATAATACAATTTCTTCAGGTTAAAAATAAAATAAAATTACCTAGGCTCTATTCTCAGGTAATATTTATACATGTATGGTATTTCTGCGAATATATAAAACTAAAACACTCTTCGAAAAAACAGGTAATAATAACATTAATATGGCATTCAAATCAAAGAGTGCATCTCTACTTTAAAAAGTTATTTACATAATAAAGTTAATTAAATTTATCCTAAATTAAGTATTAACTCTTGTACAGCTAGGTACGTTTCAATAAGGTACAAGTTAAAAAAGTACACAAATTTTGAATGATCACACGATCCTTAATATTTATGTTTCAATGTCTGAGAATTAGTACGGCATTTTCGCAAGATAGTTTCCTAAAAATATTATTAAATTTTTCATTTATTACAAAATTCTATTACATCTGCCTCTCGGAGCAGTGACGACCAAATTAGATGTTAAAAATATTATCCTTTTTTTTATACATTTCATGATTGTTCTTATTGTTTATTTGTTTACCGACTTAAAAAAAGAAGAATCAACATAGAACCTCTTAACGAGCACGTACACATGTGCTGATTATCTCAAAATGAAGATATTTGTCGTTATACCGTAATTTACGTTTAATGAAGGTTTTAGTACATAATGTATGTCAACTTGAACTCGTTATCGGAAAACTTGTTCGTAGTCATTGGTCAAAAAATGTACAGACGCATTACCGCGCCAAGACATAAAAAATCGAACATCGCGTTCAAAATACGAATCCAAAAAAAAAGAGATACAATCAGTACCTACTCAACTTACTTTCCCTATCGGAATACCCCTTTGCACTCTCTCGGTCGGAATATTTCCCGTTGTACTTATTGTACCTATCGCTGTGCCCGTTCTGGCGATATGGCTTTTCACTGGTGCTGTAGTGGATCTCCGAGGGGCCGATGGTCTTGGACCAGTGGTGTGTCCAGTAGAAGTCGTCGGGGTATCGAGGGTAGGGGTTTTCTCGGCATAGGACCACGCAGTATATGAGTGAGCCTAGGAGCGTGATGAAGCCGAATATGAGGAAGACTATTCCTAATATCCTGTAAATAAGAGAAAGAAATATGTTAATAACATTTGAATTTTATGTGTCCTTTACGAAGGATCTTAGATGTTTTCTGATTTTATTATTTCTTACTACACAATTCACATTACAAGTTGATACAATACACACTCGTTCAAATCATCTCAATCTCAATGATCTCAAATCTTAATCTCAATAATCTCAATCTCAATTTTAATTAATCTCAATCATGTCAAATCTTAATGCTTAGCATAATGACTAAAACTTGAAGTCAAAGAGTTTTATTCAAAAAGGATACATGTACATATCTTTTTGAACGTCATATTTTTATTTCTTATATTTTTTATTGTATACTAAATCTAAAACTTCTAGCGGTTCGGAACGACCACTGGTAAGAAGAATACCGAAAGAAACTCAATCCAGACTTGGTCCCTACGTGCCTGAAGGGCTCTGATTACATTTGTACAATAGGCTAGTTTCTTAAAAAAATATAATTAGTCCGTCAGTTAGATATTCAAAAAATATTGGACACGTATTTTTTCTTTTGTCGATTAAACAAAAAATGATAAAGATATAGCCCTTTGAAGTTCCGTGTGACGTCATAGTTTGCTACAATTTTTAGCAAACTTTGACGTCACGAGCCCCCACTCCTGAACTTTGACGCGCTTTATCTTTATTATTTATTGTTTATTTGACAAAAGAAAAAATACGTGTCCAATATTTTTTGATTATCTAACTGACGGACTAATTGTTATGTTATTATTACAACCCAGGAAACTAGCCTAATCCTTCCTTCCCAAATCCACCGAATTCCTATTCTTCCCCGGCCTTAAACAGCTTCTGATGGGCAGTAGCGTCAGAAGCAGAAGCCAAAGAAACTGCGCTAGCTAACCCGTCTGCCAAGGTGAGTATGGCAATATACTCCCATGGTACGAACATCCCACCAATCGGGATACAGGTTTGTTCCTAGTGCGGTGGTGGGTTGCTTGAATGTGGTTTCTTACATAGTATCACGTCTTTTTCCCTTGCGGGGCAGACACAGACAGAGCCGAGGTCTTTAAGAGCTAAAATTCACGTTTAGTTGGTGGGCGTTAGGTGGAAAGTTGAATTAAAGCATCGACTATATGATTCGTCCAATTTGCCCATTCCCTTGATCGACTTTTACGATTTGCGCGGGAAAAGAAGCAGCTGGTATACGTTTTTTCTTTTCTCCCAGATCAGCATGGAAGACTGGGTTCTTTCATTGTAAAATTTAATTAACCTACTCCTTCGAATGTAAGAAACAAGGCAGTAAAAGGTTTTTTATTTTTTTTATTTAATATTTGTTTTAATGCTTGTGAGCAGTGGACTTCACACGGCTGAAGTGAAGCATATGTATGAATTACGGATCCAACTATAACTTCAATGGAGGACAAAAGAGCTCCTATAACTGACGATAATTGTCTCAAAGAATGTCTCATGTCTCAATCATATGAGTCGACAATAAAGAACACCTTTTTATCGCAACTTAACCGCAAGGCACAGACGAGTGTCATCCTAAATTACTTTTACCGTTATTTGCCTAAATGTAAAGCGATTTTTAATGTCGAAGCACTTGAGATTCAATTGTCTGGACCAAAATACAATAGCCATAGACTTTCGAAATTTGACAAATTCGTGGGAATAGTTATAAATTTATTATCTGATTCTCAACTTAAGTGCTCAATATAGCTCAATGAATGCAAATTAATAACATTTAAATGACAACTGTATGATTCAATAACAAAGCTGGCGTTTATCGATTCATAAGACTTAATCACGTCAATACGTGATAAAGTCTTATGGATCGATATACGCCGGCTGAACGCTCGAAAAAGTCTCACGTTCCGTGTGCAAGCGAGAGCGCGGAACAAGCGATAGAGTGGCACGATCGGCCTAAGCGTTCGGGTTGTGACCTCTTGTGATGACGCCTAGGGTCACGAGGAGGAGGCCTAGATTGAGCAGCAGAAAGAGACAACACATGCATTTTCGTTGGACAGAATGGGTTCTAGAGAAATGTCTTACCAGACAAACAGAGGCTCGAAGAACTGCAGCACGATGACGAAGCCCAGGGTCACGAGGATGAGGCCCAGGTTGAGCAACAGCATGAGGCAGCACATGCCCTTTACATTGGGACAGAATGGATTCGGCGCAGCCATCGCGTCCACCTTCACCCCGGCCTGAAAACGGATAATATTGAATTACTAGTTTAACATACAATAATGGACACCGTAAAACAGTTACCTTTAGGGAATATAATTGACAGCTCCGTGGCGCAATGGTTAACACGCCAGCCTGCGACACGGAGTGCCCGCGTTCGATCCCCGGTCAGATGAAGATGGAAAATTATCTTTTTCAGATCGGCCTGGATCTTGGATGTTAATATATATATATATATATATGTATTTGTTATAAAATATAGTATCGTTGAGTTAGTATCCCATAACACAAGTCTCGAACTTACCTTGGGGCTAGCTCAATCTGTGTGATTTGTCCGTATATATTTATTTTATTTATTTATATAACTAACTAGCTGTTGCCTGCGACTTCGTCCGCGGTAATTTCTGTTTATTAGTATAGATGAACAATTTTCCCCCGTTTTAAAAAAAAAATTATTATTGCTTCGCTCCTATTGGTCGCACCGTAATGTTTTATAGCCTAAAGCCTTCCTCAATAAATGGACAATCCAACACAAAAATAATTTTCCAATTTGAACCAGTAGTTCCTGAGATTAGCGCGTTCAAACAAACAAACTCCACAATATTAGTATAGATGTAGATAAGGTCAATTTAAATTAAGCTGAAGATGATTATGTTATAGTAATTATGTCTAGTAATTTTTGATAATATTAGAAACATCATCATCATTACAGCCGCAAAAAGTCCACTGCTGGACAAGGACCTCTCCCATTTTTCTTTCCATGGGAGGATATTGCCATACTTACTACGCTTGGCAGGAGGGTTGGCGAGCGCCGTTTCTTTGGCTTCTTTGTGCTTACTAGGCTGCTGCGCATTGCAAAGATTTTGAAGCTGGGGAAACAGGGGAATTGTAAAATTTCGGAAGGGAAGGCACGCTCCATTACAAACGTGGTAGATTTTGGCAAAAAGTCAGGCAAGCTAAAGTGGGACTGGGCTGGTCACGTGTGCCGTATGCACTAAGAGGGCAGATGGGCCCATATAGCTACCTTATGGACTTCGACAGACGGAAAAAAAAAGAAAGACCCAGATCAAGGTGGTCGGGTGAATTAAATTATTAGGAGTATATATTTATACTAGCTGTTGCCCGCGACTTCGTCCGCGGCAATTTCTGTTATAATGATTAATTAGTTTTTTCTAAGTATAGATGAATAATTTTCCCCCGTTTTCAGTACATTTTTTATTAATGCTTCGCTCCTATTGGTCGCAGCGTGATGTTTTATAGCCTAAAGCCTTCCTTAATAAATGGACTATCCAGCACAAAAATAATTTTCCAATTTGAACCAGTAGTTCCTGAGATTAGCGCGTTCAAACAAACAAACAAACAAACAAACTCTTCAGCTTTATAATATTAGTATAGATTCTGTCTAATATTAACTTACTTTTCTGGAAACTTTGGATCTGTGAGTAGAGGCGACGGACGGGGCCACCGCGCTCCGGTACGAGTAGACGCTGCGCGGCGCTCGCGACTGCCGGCTGAAACAACATTGTTTTGATTAGGCATATCTACTTGTCTGAGGAATAATAATCACAAATCCAACCACATTTCTTGGCAGTTACACTTCTTAAAAATTTATTTATTTTTTAATTATCTTTACAACATTTATTAAATAGTAGTTTTCCCTACGCTTTTGCACTAGACTTATTGATTGTTTTTTTTTATTACAAGTTGTAGTTATCATGTTTTTACATTGTATTGTTAAAAACCCGTAATACAGGCTTTACAGAAACTTAGCACGGGCACCAGTTCTCCATATATGTTTATTGTTGTTGGCTTAGAAGTTACGTCGTAGTTATAAGATTTTTTGGAGAAAAATAAATATTTATTATATAATTTTAATCCCGCAACACACACACTTTTTTTTTATATCACTTAGTAGGCAAACAGGCATACGGCCCACCTGATGGAAAGCGGTTACCTATGGACGCCTGCAACACCAGGGGTGCCACTCGCGCGTTGCCGACCCTGAAAAAATCTTTTCACGCCCTTCTTAAAGAACCCCATGTTGTAGTGACTCGGGAAAACCATGACTGGGAGTCCGTTCCACAACTTAAGCGTACGTGGAAGAAAGTTCCTTTCAAAGCGTACTGTACGCAACCATTCAGGATCCAAGGTGTGGGGATGAACTCCCTGCCGACTTTTCTTTCATTATGCAATAGTTCCTGCTCCGGCCAAGACCTGTACCAGGCCATATTGGTATTTCCAAGGGGTTCTGGCTGGAAACCAACGTTACATCAACTCCAAAGGGCTTCTATGTGTTGGATATATATCTCCTCGCAAAGGACTCCAAAAGACCCCCGCGACTCCGACTTACGCGGAAGTAAAAAGATTAGCTTTAAATAGGGAAAATTGGCGGGCATTGGTAATTCCATGACATGAGCCTAGGTTTATGAAAAGTCTCGTCTGAGTAGTCGGTTCAGGCTTTGAGCTGTTCAAACCGGAACCAATGAAAAGGCCATTTAAATACATAGGTAATGATATTAAGTAAATTACAATTAAGTAAGTAAAATATGGTAAAAAAAAATTCAAGCGGGCGGCATTTGAACTAGTGACTTTAAGTTTATGTACTTGGACTTAAGGTGATACCACTGTAAATAAGGTCGTTCTGAACCTTATTTATCTCGCAAAATACTTAAATTAGGAGTTTCAAATCTAAGTAATATGATTTTTGACTAATTTATCTCCAAAAATTGAAGATGAAAACACGTTTTGATAAAATTTTCTCGATAGAAATATTTTTTGAAAAATGGTCTTCGTTCGCAGAGTTTTTGTTATTGTAGCTCAAATGCGACGAATGAAATAATGATTTTTAGACTAAAAGATAGGTTATTAGTAATTCATCAAAATGTAAATATGAAAATACAATTAACCAGTCTGATTTTATATAAAATAGAAATAACGAATTTGGCGCTTACGTTTTTTTCTTTGAGCGACTCGAGACTATCTCCTATCTCATCATTCACGGGCTAAACCGCCAAGCGCTATCCCTTGCGCGCACTTGATCAGTCCTTTGCCGAGCGAAGGTACCAAACATTTGAGGCCTCGCCTTAAGGCATAGACTTAAAGTATTACATAGACTTAAAGTTAAGTCGTAAGAGCTTAATTTAATAAGAGCATATCAAAATAGCATTGTGAATGAAATTAAGATTTAATTAAGAGCGAAATAGACTAAGGGACTTCCTGTTATATTCTAAGAACTATTGTACTCAATTTTAAGTGGAATAAAATATCATTATTATTATTATAATGCAAAATAAAAAACACGAAAATATATTTTTGACCGACTAAAAACGAAGGTTTTCAATTCGACCCATAGTATATGTATATTGTTAGGGCGTGCGTACTTGATGCCACCTGCAACCACCGGACAGAGAGTTGAGGTGACACCGGATCGATAAAACTAATATTACTTTTTTTATATTTAAGTTGTTTCTGAGACGCTCTTTATAAATTAAGCATGTGGCAATAAATTGATATATTGTAAACGAGATATTAGCCAATTTTATAGCGACCATGCCTCGTGGCCTTGCACTGTCGTGAGGAAATCGTGACCATTGGTAGGTATCATCATTTGTCAACGAGACGCAATTGAATGGCGGGCGCAATCGTATTGAAAACATTGCCAAATCAGTGGAATAACCTTCTTCACACTGATTATCCTTATGATGCACTTTCAAAGTACTGCCGCGATTATAACCCATTTTGGCCGTTTTCTTTAGAATGAAAGTGACAGTAACTTGTTTAAAAAATATTCATCATCGTCATCATTTCGTGTAGGTGCCACGGTTAATCGACCATGTACACTCTGAAATCAGAGTTCTTCGGAACCGCCTCTCGGCCTCTGACGTGGTTCCTTTAACGACTACCAGATGGCAGCCGGGACCAACCGCTTAAAGTGCACGAAATAAAAAATATATATTTATAAAATATTGACTGAGGCGTTATTAATAACGTTTTTCAAATTAATCTATTTTAAGTCAAAGAATAATTACCGCGTAGAAATGACGACCTGTGTGCCTCAGTGGTACCGCAAGTGCCTTTGAATGGCAGAGGCCGGGGTTCGATCCCGGGTCAGGTCGATGGAAAACGATATTTTTCAGAACGGTCTTGAATGTTTCTATTATTATTACGGCTAGCATATTTTTGCTCACTATTTGGCGCCACTGTTGTATAAAGTTCTAAAAAATATTTAGGTACTTTTCAATCATATTGTTTACATAAACATATAACGTTATTAATTTAAACAGGCTATTCTTCTATACGTGTAAATATAAAAAATAATCTAAGAAATGCCTTCAACAATTTCGAGGAAATTTGGTATACCTACAGGGAGTTTTAAGGATGAAAATGAGATATAGGTGGGAAAGTAAGTTTTTCCGTCTAAATTTCGATTTCCCAGGTATTAGTCCTATTGAATGTTATTTCGGATACCTCCCGCTACACTAGCGCCTAGCGGAAAACTCACACGCGATCATTGGAACCTAGAGATATTGGAACAGATTAAAGTATCTGTTTAGAGTTAGCCGTGTGGTATCCGGCAGAGTAGAATAGGTCCAAGTCAACCACTCCAAGTCTTCCCGTGGATGTCGTAGAATAGGCGACTTAGGAAATACAAGCTAAACAAAGCTTATAATATAAACATCTAAGAGACCTCTCCAACCCGTCTGTCCAGCGTGGAGGGTGTAGGACAAGTCCTCTGGCTGCTCTGGCCAAGTATGGCCCTAGTAGTACAGAGAGAGTCGTGCTCCTGTAGTGGAGACTAAAAAGGACCTGATGATGATGAAAGTATCTGTTTACCTCCGCTGTTTATCGATGGTTTTCTACGTGGTATGTGGATACTACACTAAAGTCATTGTTATTGTAATGTGTACTTCGATAAAACAGTTTCACTTTTGAACAACAAGTCTCGGAATCAGAAATCGTGCCGCGCAAGCTGCGCACGCGCCGCCACTGATTTGGGACGAGTCGCTGGTTATGGTGTCACTTGTTGGCTCATGATCAGAGATCGGATATTCCAGTGCATATTTACCTAAAGTTCGTTGGAAATTTTGGAAAGCACTTTTTTATTAATTTAATTGTAAGGAGTGAATACATCTCACTCCATACACTTACTGCCCTGCTCGTACGTAATGGGGTTGGTTTTCGCTGGTTTTACTATCAGTGAATTTTGACGAAGCTAAAACACTCTTATTATTGTAATAATGTGCAATCGGGCCGCTAAAACTCAGGGAATATAAGTACATACTTTGTAAGTATGCGAGTTAAATGGCAAATTATACCTGACACACTTAAATATTTATAGAAGCCGCTTTAGGTAAATATCCACATCATAATATCCGATCTCTGCTCATCATAAAATGGACTCGGGCTTTTGTCGTTATCATATTGTGGAAAAAAATGTATACTTACAATATTTTTTTGTGCAGGAATTAATCAAGTGGTTTCCCATTGCCTTCTCCATTTCACACACTAGTGAAAAAATGATGTTTTTCTTCACCGGAAACGGGTAATGGTCGATAGGAATTACTGTACTTGAGCCATAAAATTCAAAGGTGCAGGTCAGGCCGGGCGGGTATTGAACCGATTGATCTTTCGCTTCTATGAAGCGCGTTTAGACCACTAAGCTACTACCGCTTCTATGGGAGGATAATCCATCCATGTCTAAACACATTATGCCGAAGGAACGCGTCCGAAGTCCCGCGGCTGATTTTACGTTCCGACATATTCCGGCTGATATGCCACGCCAATTCACACCATTGTAAGCCACCGAAATGATGCGGCAGAATTTCGGTTGCGCTACTCCCCGTCCCGGTTCTATCCCAGCAATCGAACCGAACTTCGGTTGCCAAAAAGGGTACATAACCGCGGACTTACGCGCGACCGAAATTCGGCTGTACGTAATAACGCGGCGTAATTTCGGCATAATGTGTCAGAAATTCAAATAGCATTGCAGGCGTAATCACGCCGAACTTCGGTCGCGTATTGTCAGCATAGTGCGTTTACAAATTTAGACTTAAATTTTCATCACTTTGAACTACCACCTGCAGAGAAACTCCCACCGGGCAGCGATCCCCCGTGGGCTGTTTGGAAGCCTCTGAACAGACTCCTAGCTGGTGTAGGGAGATGCCAGGAAAACCGAGTTAGGTGGGGCATCTCCAAAAATTACATTTGCGACTGTGGCGCCATTCAGTCTATGGCTCACCTTTTGTCGTGTCCTAATTGTCCCTCCACCTGCACAATTAAGGATCTGAATGAGGCGAACGTTAAGGTATCACCGTGGCATCCTACTGGTTAAAAACAATATAAACATTGTCTGGACAAACATAACCATGACGACTCGAAAAGAAGAAGAATCACAATGGCAGGATTGGTTACTAGTATTTCTGGCTTCCGTTTGCGTAAATATTCAATAGGCGTGAATATTCAAGTAATGTTAGCTTAAAATAAATAGCATTCGTGACTTAAACTTTAGCCGAGATAAAAGTTTACTTAACACAAACAAGCTCAAGATCTTCGTGTTATGGTACCTTTGATCGGCCGATAGTGGCCAATGGTACAAAGTAGGTGTAATGGACTGTAACTTGTATAATATTCGTAATGGAGAGAGCTCGATAACACAGAGGGCATACGCATTAATAACGCTTATGTATATTAAGCAACCCCGGGCCAGGACTCCATTAGGATGGGTGTCCACTAGTGGCATAAAAATATCTCAACCATCCGTGTTTCGGAAGGCACGTTAACCCGTTGGTCCCGGTTGTCATAATTTATGGCAGTCGTTAAGCTATGTCACATGCCTTAAGTAAGACAGCTTTAATCTATGTTCAGAGCCGAACTCTACAAAAAGGTGTAAAAGTAAAACAATTAAAATATAAGAAACTAGTGGCCCGTTCCTTTTCCTACGGGTATATAGCCTATGTTCATCAGGAAAAACGTCGGATGGATTGGTGAAAGAATTTTTCAAATCGGTCCAGTAGTTTCGGAGCCTATTCAATGCGTGCAAAATATTAGTGCAGATTGCAATACAGTCTCTACAAAGGTTGACGTTAAAACTATTCCCTTACTCTATTTTTACGAACAGCACAGTAGGTTGGTAGAGGTGTACTAGCCCGTAGGCATAGGTACCACCAACTATTCTGTAGACAGTACATTTATTGAACCCTTTAAATAAAAAGTCGATAATGTTTTTTTTTCTTCGAGGTCCCTAACCATGATGGCAAATCACCGAATTTTCAATCACGCCCGGGCTGTCGCACCCGACATATTATTTAGTTTTTTATTCCCTTTCAACACAACTTGACATCTTCATCAATATTTGTTGTAGTGACGGAGAGGTCTGAGCTCGTTAAATCCGTTTTGTTGGTAACGGTTGATTGAAAACTTTCTATTGAACAAAAAATAATAAATTGAAAGGATTTGTTTAAGTAGCTTGCCGACGGCCCTTTAGCAATGAACAATGTAAGGCCGCCTCCACATTTATATTTTTAACTAGCTTTTGCCCGTGGCTCCGCTCGCGTTAAGAGGAAACACTACGCTCGACATAACTGATAAATAGGTATTTGTAAAATCTATTGCTGTGCGCTGTGAACTCAAATAACCCCCGCAGAGTGCGATAGAGACAACTGCAGCTCGGACCGAAAATACCTATGAAAATTACACAAAATTAACGCTTCGTAGACCCCTAATGTCTTCTCCAAAACTTAACCGATTAATTTCTTCTTTCATTAAAATTTAAAATAAGTTATGGCTGTGTTTCTATGTATTCTTTTTCTAATATCATCACGTCGCATTTGTTTTCTTGATGTTTGAACACAGCGAAAATTCTTACTAATTTTCAGGTATATAAGGGTAAAAAAAAATTACGGCCCTACGATTTCCTCTTAATGTTGTTACCTCGGGAACAGTTCTTTTTTTCTGATATGATAGGTAGCCTGTGTCCTTCTCTGTATCTCAGACAACGTGTATGCTAAATTTCATGATGATCGATTCAGTAGTAAAAGCGTGAAAGGAAACAAACACACAAATAAACTCACTTTCCCATATTTAACACTTACATTTCAGATTAAGTCCAATACAATGAAGTCATTTCATTATCTAGGTCATCTAGTCATCTATACATATAATAAAACAGTAAAAATATTTTGTCTGTACATTTAGAATTTTTGACTGAAATGGATAGAGGGACACTTAAAAAGAATAATAGAAAGCAAAAAACATTTTTTAGAATTTCTTGTCTGTCTGTCTGTCTGTCTGTCTGTCTGTCTGTATGTATGATCACGATTATCTCCGAAAATACTGAACCGATTTACTTCAAACTTTCACCAATT
The DNA here is from genome assembly GCA_947532085.1 of Elegia similella. Taxonomy (NCBI): domain Eukaryota; kingdom Metazoa; phylum Arthropoda; class Insecta; order Lepidoptera; family Pyralidae; genus Elegia; species Elegia similella. The sequence goes on from OX383939.1 coordinate 5,849,219, forward strand.
GCTTTGTTTTAACTTGGCAAAACATTTAAAGTTTGTTTCATCAAAATCGGTTCATTAAAAAAAAAGTTATCGTCATTTGAATGAATTCTGTCTGTCTTCTTTTCACGCTTCAACCATTAAACCAATTTGGATGAAATTTGGTATGGGGGTAGTTTGAGACCCGGGGAAGGACATAGGGTATGTTTAATTCCGGGAAATTCTACTGTTCCCGAGGGATCGACACTAACGCGGGCGGAGCCGCGGGCGACAGCTAGTATAAAATAAAATCTTATTTTAGTTAGGTGTCGTTGTGTTTCCACGACACAAGTTCTTATAAGTGCTTCGGAATGTACGTTAAGCCGTTGGTCTCGGCTGCCATCTGGTAGTCGTTAAAGAGAGGCAGAGGCCGAGGCCGAAGAACTCTAGCACCAGGGTGTGCATAGTCGATAGTCCGTGCCACCTACACGAAATGATGATGATGAGTGTCCGTGAATGAGTTAGGAGTTGGGTCAATCAACTTTTAAGGTACTCCTTTCGTGTCCCCATGAAATTAAAAACAAAAAGCAATATTAAATATGAATATTTTTTAAATGTTGTAGGTATTTTATGGAATAAGATGCTTAGATGTTATATTACTTTGATTATATGTACGACTATTTAAATAATTAATCACTTTTTCGTAAAAACGCAGGGGAACAATGTTGATATTCATACAAAAACAGTATGTCCCCACGTATGGCTCACAACAAACAATAGCCTTTTTTTCGACTAAGTTGCTTGCAAACATATGTTTTTAATATTTTTATTATATAGCTATTTATATAAGCTTAGCTAAAAAGGGAGTTGTAAAATAATTTTTATATTGTAAAGTACATTTATATTTTTATAAATTTCTGTCCCGAAAGAGAATCTAAACATCGATTCTACTGCGTACTCGAAAGATGGCGTTAAGCGTAGTTATAGCGGAAGCGGTGATTGTCTATAACTACGTTGGCAAGCCGAGTCGAAGTCAATGTCTCACAGGTCGGTCTTCAGTGCGCGGCAACCTCTCAAAGGGTGTGCGTGGTTTTATTGCCGGTCTACTAAGTTACGACGTAAATTTGGGTAAGATTTTACAATTATTTGCTATTGTTATTTGAATTTAATGCATTTTTGCTCTAAATGTACTATTCGACCACAATCATTTGGTTTCATTGCATAAATATTGATTTATAATCGATTTTCTGTTATTTTTTCCCTCGCGTTACTGTAAAATTCTCTGGTGTTGTAGGTAACGTTAGAGAATGTATGCCACTTCTGATACTGATTTTTATCATAATAATTAGTCTGTATTTGGCAAAATAACTTAAAAACACCTGAAACTATTTTTGAAAACTTACACTAAATAATAAAATAATAATTTATTATATGTTATTATTTCAGATTAAAATAGAATTATTATCTAAAGTAAAATGCAACAGAGAAATTATACACAACGACTGAAATATAAAAAAAGAAGAAGAGGCAAAAAGAAAGCAAAGTGAACGATGTCATAAGAAAAGAAGATTAGTTAAATCCAAAAGAAAAATATAATGCAAATGCAATTTGGCGATTGCGTAAGATGCAACTGAAAAAGATTTTTAGAAAATACACCGTGGAGTTCTAAAAGACCTGACTCTAGATTAAACTTATGGAATTTGAATGATATTGCCGTTCCATCTCTTCTTCAAATGCCAGTTACACGAATTCTAGCTGCACAACCACAGTTGACACCTTCATCAGTTAATTTGCTATCTGTTTCATTACGACCAGCTAAACCACCTGCTACGCCACCGCCAGCTAAACTACCACCACCAGATATACCACCATCAGTTATCTTCCTCTTTATCCTTCTCCCACTATTATGTGGGGTCGGCACAGCACGTCAACCTCTTCCATTTTGCTCTGTCGCTCGTCAAACCCTCTGTTACGCCCTTCTTATCCATATCCTGTTTGACGCACTCAATCCAGCGTTTTTTCGGTCTTCCCCTACTTGGACGTCCCTCAATTTGCATACCTAAAACCCTCTTAGTCACATGATTCTCTTCCCTCCGCATGACATGTCCAAACCAGTTTAACCTATTGCTCTTTAATTTTTCTGTCACAGGTGCCACTTTTAAACTTCCTCTTACATACTCATTCCTTATTTTATCCTTTCGCGTCACTCCACACATCCATCGTTACATTCTCATTTCCGCAACATGCAGTCTTCTTTCATCCCCTATTTTGGTGGGCCAACACTCCGAACCATAAAGAATTACCGGTCTTATAATAGCTTTATATATCCTTCCCTTAAGCTTAAGGGGCATTCGAGCGTCACAAGTGACTCCTGTTACTTGCCGCCATTTCATCCATCCTGCATTAATACGACTTTTCACGTCACGGTCAATGTCGCCGTCATTCTGAACAAGAGAACCTAGGTATCGAAAGTCGGAGCAGACTGAAACGGATACACCATCTAAGGCAGCTGGAGAAAAGCTGGATAGACCACCAAAGTTTAGAAAAAGTTGTTGCGTTTTGGTCCTGCTCAACTTAAAACCAAACTTCTTCAGTCTTATACCACCATCAGTTATACCACCACCAAATATTCCGCCACTATCGGCAACGCCATCAGCTATCTCATCGTTAGATTAAGTGAAATTAGATGATTTGTTACTAGACTCGCCACTACCAAATACTTTTTCACTAAAACCTACTCCAAGATTATTAAGTCCACTGCCCATTCCCACTCACATAAAAACTCTACCAGTAAGAAGACAATCTTCTTCTGCTACCTCATGATTAGCTACAGCTAGAGGACGAAAGATAGTAAAGAAAGACAGATCAAAAGTGCACAGAGAAAATGAAAAATTGAAGAGTATAAATTTGATTCTGAAAAAAGTATGAAAGTACAAGAAAAGATTCCAACGACATATTGGAAAACAGAGAAAGACACAAAGAGATGATGATTAAAGGTACAAAAATTTGAGCAAAGCCATTAAATAGACATTTAAAAATATAAAATCAAGGAATGAAAGAGAAAAATCGTAAAGAAAATATGTTCATCAGTAGAAGTTAACGAATTACAAATAAAGAAGAAAATTTAGAAAGAGTTAGGAGTGGATAAAATAGTGAAAAATAAATACTGCGTAGGCAGAGTGACCTTGTTGAAGAAAACATCTAAGATTCCTTTCAAAAAGATATTACCCGAGAGTCTGCTGGTAAATAGGAGACAGTAACAAAAAATAAACTCGCTTGCAAAACCTTAGGTGACATAGAAGATGATGGTGAAATCAAAGTGGGATTTTTAATAGTGAATGATAAAAGTGCCACAGGATTTCGGTTAGATGGAACTGACATTTACTATGTGGATAACGACGATGTGGTTCAGAGATTACCGAATCCTGATATCGTTAAAAGAGGCCATCATGTATATGGTAATATACATAAATAAATAAATGAAGTTTTGAATCGGTAAATTCAAAACTTCATTTCTTCATTCTACATTGATCTTCCTTTTTTAGTTTTTAGTAGTAATTTAGAAAATTACGAAGAAGTTTATTTATTTGTTAATTGCGATGAAATTGTTTCTCTGTATTTGTTTTATAAAAGTTTTCCTTAGATCTCATTTTGTACTTACGGGTTTTCAACATATTATCTGTTGTTACCGCCAAGTTTTCTCTAGCGTTACTAAATGTCCCTACATTTATGATCATGTTTTGAAAATTTGTTACAAAAATTTCACTCATTTATGCATAATAACTAACAAAATGTAAACCTTAATACCTGATTGTTGTCATAGTATGTAACTATTAAGACTGATAATGTTAAAGTAAGATTATTTTTAAAAATAAGCTGCCGATATGGTCACGGTAACACAGTAGACCTTAGAATGTTATTTATTATGTGATAAATAATAAAAAAGAAAGTCTGAGTACATTAATGTGTACTGTTTGGTTATCGCCAACCAATAATACAATTTGTAAAAATAATATGTTGTGTTTTATTCCATAAAAATAAGTCCTTAGTTTAGTAACGCGAGAGATCCATAATAATAAAGTTTACAAAATATCCAAAAATATAACAGAAACTTCGCAGCTACTATAAAAAACATAAAATTCAATAAATTTCCTAAGAGACAGTACCATAAGTTTATTAAAATATCTAAATGTAAATTTAAAAAAAATCTTGTTCATTCACACTGAAAGGAGCACTTTAAAAGTTGATTGTCCCAGTTACGTATTTTATATTCTTGCTAAAAGAGGCACTTATCTCCTAAAATGGATAGGAATTCTTCCTACAGAGCCAAGCTGACAGGATTCATTATTTATAAGCCTGCCGTTGCGCAGTCAGGAAACAGACGATTTATTTGAGGAGAACTAACAATCGTGAAGGATTGTTCAGACATTTATGGTAATCGTTTATCTTATCTGCAGGTTTATTTCATAGTTAAATAAATAATACGGACAAGTCACATAGATTGAACTAGCCCCAAAGTAAGTTCGAGACTTGTGTTATGGGATACTAACTCAACGGTACTGTATTTTATAACAAACTGGCTTTCGCCCGCGGCTCCGCCCGCGTCAATATTGATCCCGCGGAAATAGTACTTTTTCCCGGGACAAAAGGTAGCCTATGTCCTTCTCCGTACTCCAGAGAACTTGTATGCAAAATTTCATGATGACCGGTCCAGTAGTTACGGCGTGAAAGCGTAACAAACAAACAAACTCACTTTGCTAAACTCATTTTGATAAATTCGCATTTATATTATAAACTAGCTTTCGCTCGCGGCTCCGCCCGCGTCAATGTCGATCCCTCGGGAATAGTACTTTATCCCGGGATTCAAGGTAGCCTATGTCCTTCTCCGTACTCCAGAGTACTTGTATGCAAAATGTCATGAAGATCGGTTCAGTAGTTACGGCGTGAAAGCGTAACAAACAAACAAACTCACTTTCGCATTTATAATATTAGTAAGGATGCGAAAGTGAGTTTGAGAGATACATAAGATAAACATCCAAGACCCAGGTCAATCTAAAAAAGATCGTTTTCCATCTTGACCTGGCCGGGGATCGAATCCGGGCATTCTTGTGTCGCATCGCAGGCTGGCGTTATATACAGGGTTATTGGTAAAACACTACCTCGTAGAACTAGATAACTAACATTATAATCAACAACGTTTATACGAGTTCTAACATAACTAGGAAACTTGACCCACAAAGACGCGAGTAGCACAGTAGCCTCTCAAACAATGGATTATCCATGCACCTGTGCGATCGTGAGCCAAGTGACACCGAAATAAGCGATTTACTCGTCCCGAATCGGTGGCGGCGCGTGCGCAGCCTGCGGCTGACGCGACACGATTTCCTATTAGTGGTGCAAAAGTGAAACTCCATATATAAATGACACAACAATAAAGACTTATATGAAGTATATGCATGATTCTATTAGGCAGTTTAAAAGCTAATACATACATAGTATCACGTCTTTTTCCTTTGCGGGGTATACAGAGCCCAGGTCTATAAGACCCGAAGCCACGTTTAGCATGTTGGTGGGTATTAGGTGGAAAACGGAATCAAAATAGTGATGAGTTGCTAGCCGCATCGCCTATTAAAATGACTCCTCAGAATTTTGCCCTTTCCCTCGATCGGCTTTTACGATCTGTGCGGAAGGAGAAGCAGCTGGTACATTACGATTTTTCTTTTCTCACAGATCAGCATGGAAGAATCAAGGTCAAAAGCTAATGTCCCAAAGATTTCACATATTAAAATAAATTCATCTTTTTTGTTAGGACTATTGACATTTACACTACTTATCATCATCATCGGGTATTTTTAGTCTCCACTGCAGGAGCAATCCTCTCTGTACTACCGGAGCCATACTTGGCCAGAGCAGACAGAGGGTTTAGCGTACACTCTCCTCGCTGGCCAGACGGGTTGGAAAGGTCTCATTGATGTTTATGAGCTTTGTTTAGCTTCTACTTCCTAAGTCGCCTCTTACGACTTCCATGGGAAGACTAGGAGTGGTCCTATTCTACTCTGCCGGAAACCACACGGTGATTCCAAAAAGCTATTGCTAATATAATCTATTTTCGAAACTTCTTTCAGTCTATAGATAGAGAAATATATAAAGAGTAAATATCGTATTTATAATTATGTATATAAACTGGACTTATCACGAACCTTTTATTTCTTCCCTTTGATGTTTTAATAGAGTTACATCCCTCGTGGTCACAACGACACGAGACAGTCTCGTTAGTAAAAGGTTCGTGCTAAGTCCCGTTTATATACAAAATTGTGTTTAAAACGCGAAACTTATAATAAAAAAACATGTTCTAAATATTGTACAGCTGGCCTCAAATCCACAGCCGCCGCCAAAAACGAGACAAAAACGCCATCTAATGACGAAACAGACCATAGACAACGCTAATAACCATAGCGGAGTTTCCCGACACCATAGCTAATTCAGTTTACTTTCTATCCGCGTCCTTGGCTTGATAGACTATGGGCAGCGTCACGGCATGCACCGTAATTTGGGAGGACCCAGGATTTTTTGATATAACTCAATTTTGGGCCATGGCGCCCAGTCTTTTGAGGTGCCGACAGTTGAGCTTAATGAGTTCTATTAGGGTTCTCTATCAATGAGGTATAGAACCTTGTACTAGTCTATTTTATTTTGATGACTAGCAACCCGCCCCGGCTTCGCACTTATAAATAATAAGTATGAGTTTTTTGACAACATTTGATTTAGCTTTTCAAATTATTTCTATTAACTACAAGGATTTCCTGTATTGCCTACATACAGATTAAATAAATATATAAGGACAAATTACACAGATTGAACTAGCCCCAAAAGTAAGTTCGAGACTTGAGTTATGGGATACTAACTCAACGATACTATATTTTATAACAAATACATATAGATAAACATCCGAACAATCTCAAAAACATTATTTTCCATCTCGACCTGACCGGGGATTGAACCCGGGAACTCCGGAGTGGCAGCCTGATATGTTTCAGATTCATTCATATTCATTATTGATTCATGACTACTAAGCCATAGAGCTCGACAATTTAAATATAGCTTGGGAATTCATTATCAAGTATGTAGTTATACTATTCTTACTACTTGTTATAAACATAAAAAATATATGTACGAATCCCGCTCGCACTTGACGGATTTTTATTTTTTCTGGCGAGTCGTGATGGGGACACTACGCTGTTACATTGATTGGTAACAGTGGGTACTGTCAACATCAACATACCGTGCTCCCAGCTTTTAATTTTATTGTGTTTGGGGACTATAATAAATGAATAAAGATCCCGTTTTGTTCGAATATATAATAATAATAATAAGTTCTTTATTGTCTTAAGAATTACAATTTTAGGACAAAGGTTGGGCCTCCTTTTTAAGTTATATAAACCTGTGTTAGGAAGACCCGCTCTTAAATAAATAAGACAATTAAAATAATTTGTAAATTGTGTGTATGCGCACATAAGCACACGCACATAAAAAGATAGACATGTTTATAACAAAAATAAAATAAACTACAAATGATGACACAGTTATGCTAAATAGTAGTAGGTAGGTGGTGTATAATTAATAGGCTAGTTTCCTGAAAAAATATAATTAGTCCGTCAGTTAGTAATTCAAAAAATATTGGATACGTATTTTTTCTTTCTTCGATTGGATAAAAAATGATAAAGATATAGCCCTTTGAAGTTCCGTGTGACGTCATAGTTTGCTATACTTTTTAGCTAACTTTGACGTCACAGCCCCCACTAATGAACTTTGACGCGCTTTATCTTTTCCATTTATTGTTTAATTGGCAAAAGAAAAAATACGTGTCCAATATTTTTTGATTATCTAACTGACGGACTAATTGTTATGTACATATTACATATATGGTATAAAATTAAATTAAGGTAGATTACTTTTTATGCCACATTGTGTGCGTAGTTAAGTAGCCTAGTTCGTATATTTTACACTTTTGGATAGAGTTAGCCTCTAACCAAAGGTTCCTTGTAGGGCTCTGTCCACCCGGCAAGAGAAAAAGACATGATATGTTTCTAGAGTGGTCAGGTCAATATGGAAAACGACTTTTTCAGATTGATCTGGGTCTTGGATGTTTATCTATATACCTATGTATGTATTATAAAATATAGTATCGCTATGTATTATATAAAATTAGTATTCCACGACACAAGTTCAGTTACTGTGGGGCTAGTTCAGATATGATTTGAAAGATAAACAAGTGTGTGGCAGAATCTTTGTTCCACCGTTGGTCTCTTCTCATCCCAAGCAGGAAACAGTTCCACTATCGCGATATTTCTAAAAGCAGAAAATTGTCCTCTTTACAAAGCCGCGAAATGCGCAATAAATCTGAAAACGTCGTAATACAGCCAATATCCGCGGCGACAGCACAATGATGTCGCGGGAATCGAACCTAGCCATCTTAGGTTGGCACTTTCTTCATTCTCTACGTTCCTACTTGACCATGAAAGAAAAAGCATAATTTAGTAATTATCTGCGGCGACATCATTAGGTTGTCAATTTCTCAATCCGATTCATTTCTACTTTACCATGAAAAGTGACATATGTCTGTAACCTCGAAAAACTATATTTTTCATGTCAGTGACAAATAAAAACAAGCTAAACCGAAAAATAGTCAAGATTAAATAGCAACACCGAATCATGTGGTACACCTGTGGCATTATCCGTCATCGACATCAGAAAAACAAGCGAGAGTTATGTCAGTCAGTATGAGCAGTTTTATGTCAATATCTGCTTTATACACTGTCTATTTTTAGGTACTTTTTGAACCAAAAGACAATTATGAAAACGGTTATTTGAGGCTATAGCTATATATATCTACCTAGATAGATAATATGTAAACCATGTACACTGGAAAATAGGAGCAAGTAGAAACGGCTATTTCATACATAAGTAAATTTATATAAGTATACATAAGTTTTGTTATATTCAATTCAGCTCAGCGGTGTCATCCTCAACTGCTTGGGTAGTTGCAAGTATCGCGCTCGGCCTCCCGAAATGCTATTTGATTTTCCTTTCATTCATCGGAGTGAGTATCCCAAAGAGAATATGCGTATCCCAATACCAATTAATTCCATTCTCAAATCCAACAAAATCCTGTCCTTCCCCTGCTTAAAAATGCTACCGATGGGCAGCAGCGTCGAAGGCACAAGAAGTAATAGGAACTGCGTTCGCCAAGCCCCCTGCTAGTTTGGCAATATCCTCCCATGGAACGAAGAATCCTTGGGCGAGGCCTCTGTCCATCAGTGGACTTTTGACGGTTAAAATTATGACGATTACATCGCTTTGCACATGCGTTTGTGTGGGTGGTCATGGTTAACTGACATATGTTAGAGTAGTGTAGAGAAATAGGAACATAGCGAGTTGGGAACAAAACTTGCGATTTATTGACCCCCACGAGCTAATCTGGATTCCGCGTCGCGCTGTGGGTCAAACGGGATCCTATACAATTCGCACACAATAAACATGTTGCCTATATTGAGAGACGCGTTCCGAGTTAAATATACTCACTGACAGCCCTGATACATGTTAACTCGATACCAGGAGAACATAGTTTCTAATACTGATAGAAAAACTTATGACCTGGGTACGAAAAAGGGGTTAAGAATTGAATAAGGTTACTCTTATTAAATTAAGAAATAAAATATGGCGATAAAATTTTTCGACTTACGCTTTACCAACTGAGCTACCACCTGATTCAACCTTGTCGACGAAATTCCTCACCATATCGTACATATACTTAAGGCCGCTGGTTTGAATTCCGCCTGTTTGAAAAAATTTTACACCATAATTTATTTCTTGTGTGAATGCAAAATAAAACACAAAAATATACGACTAAGGTTACGTTAAATTTAATAAGAAACATTGTTGTTTATTTTATGACTGCCCAAACAAGGAGTAACTGTCTTAGGTTAGCGTTCATGTACATCTCTATATGTAACAATCCATGTCTATACTTCCATACTAATCCATACTCCATACTAATATTAGAAATGCGAAAGTAACTCTAGTCTTTAGGTCTTCTTTTCACGCAAACCATTGAACCAATTTTGATGAAATTTTGTATGGAGGTGTTTTGAGGCCCGGAGAAGGACATAGGGTACCTGTCATTCCGGGAAATTCTACTGCTCCCGAGGGATCGACACTAACGTGACAATATAGACAATAAAACTACAATTTAAAAATAAAAATGTTATGATAAAATCAAAATTGTGTTTTATTCGTGTTTGTTGATAAAAAAATTATAATTAACGTAATTTCATAATTTATTCTTCATAGACAAACATGGCTTATATCAGACGGTGTATCGCACACTATGTCGAAGGCATAAAACACGACCTATTCATAGTTTATGTCGGGTTAAGGCACCGTTTGACCGCAAATCATAGAGTGAGCTGTCATCTTGAATATTCTTATTTATGTAGTGGAAGATATGTGTTTAAATTTGAGTTTATTAAATCTATTTGTCAAATAACAAAATTCTGTACTGCGCTTGTATCTAATTACTTAAAGTTAACTTACTTATAGCGGATAATTTACTTAAAATTAAATAAGAAAAGACGCGATGAAGAATGAATGATGAATTATTTAACTAATATTATAGTCTAGGCTTTAAAATATTAGTATTCATTTACACGAGGGATGGCAGATAGACATAGGCTATGGACAGGCAAATATATTTACCAATAAAAAATACTTTTATAATGAAATGCTTAAAAATGAATCTCATCCAAATCTGTTGAGCCATTTAGAAGTTATGGTAGAACAAAGAACTCATATAAATAAACTCTTGAAAACATTATTCGTCTTTTTTGAGTAGACTTGTAATTTTTTTTTATTGAACCTACTTATCTATTTTCTGTGTCTATCTATTTCAGCCTTTGGGTTCGTTTTCGAACATATGCCTCCTCTTCAGCTTTCCACCAACTTCTGTTCCCGGTCACTTGTATCCAGTTGATTCCAACTTGTTGCCGGATGTCATCTGTCCATCTTTAAGGCGGTCTTCCCCTGCCAGGTGTCATTGCGGGGTTTCCACTCTAAGGTCTTTCTGACCCAGCGATAATGGTTCATCCGTGCAATGAGTCCTGTCCATTTCCATTTACGGCTCTCCATTTACCCCTCCCCACAATTTTTTGTGTATTAACCCGTCAAGACCCTCTTTAGTACATATGTCCTTGAGACCCGGAGGATATTTTATAATGTCACGCAGTTTTTGAGAGGTTAAGCAACAAACATACCGACTTTCGCAAATATTTTACTACAGATACATGACTTTTCAATAAACAACAATAGTTTCAAGTAGCGACCGCGACGACTTCTGAGGCGAGAATTATTGATATTGGATTGGGCCCCGTGGACCCTGGAGCGGTCACGAGCGGACTTATTGTAGTTCGTGCCACCTACATTTGAAACTATTTGGATGCAAAACCTTATGTATAAAGTACTAACTAGTATATTCTGTCTTTTTTAGAAAGCTAATCAAAAAGGATATAAAGAAGTTTTGAGTGTGTAATTTAGGTGCGAAAGACGAAGGTGCGAGGTGCTGAGGTGCGAGCGAACTCAGGCGCGAAGAGCTAAGGCGCGTATGAACTGAGGTGCGAAGAGCTAAGGCGCGAAAGAACTGAGATGCTAAGGCGCGAATTAAACTTTGAGTAAGTAGGTACATTTCGTTGATTCACAAACTTCCACGGTCCAGGAATGATTGCTACATATTGAATTAACCTATTTCCTTTTTGGGTCTAAAAACGATATCTATATAAATTTTCATACATTGCCATCCAAATTGGCAATGCTGTCAGCCTTCTAGGTACCCTTCCGCGTGACAACTAACTGCGGGACATTCTTATTTAAAGAAGTGTTGCAGTTGTATATGGGCAGTGGTGATCGTGATCGCTTTACCGTCAGCTGACCGGCTTGCTCGTTTATCCTATGTCATAAAAAACAAATAATAATAGAAACACACTTCTAAAAACAGAAAACTATCATAAACATTGCAAATACGCAATGAGAAGCATTTCAAATGAAAAGCAATATAAAATTATATTAATACAGAGGTAATATCGTATGCCATTACGCAACTGGTCGTAAATCAAACAAACTAGTTGACATAAACGCGGATACAACTAAGATTATATAATAAGAAAGAAATTTCAGACTAGCTTTCGCCCGCGGCTCCGCCTGCGTCAATGTCGATCCATCTAGTGATGACAGCTGGAACCAACGGTTTAATGAGCCTTGATGCACAGTGGAGTTTGATACATTTTTGTGCGTGTAGCTACCCATCCCAGTGGGGACTACGACCGTGGTGCTTTGCATGCGTAAGCACTAATAATGAATGAAAAATTATTTATTCAAGTGACCATGACTTATAATGTTAGTATACTTATAACTATAAGTACAGTCCCGGGACATTCAAAAGTAGAATAAATGGGTATCTCTTGGATTAGGCATGTAACATCCTCGTCTTCACCGTCACTTATTATCAGGTGAGATGGGAGACAAATGCCTAATCGAACATTTAGTAAAACCAAAAAGAAGTATGTTAGTAGGTATGGTAGAAAAACTAAATTATTTATTGTGCATACCACTGCACCATCCCCCCGGCTATAGTGCAGCAATGGTTTACGTAAACGCAATCAAATCTGCCTGCGATCATGCGCAGGATGCTCTTGTTGCTCTCTACTAAAGCGTAACTGGGCTAACGAGCTTCTCGCTAGGCCATCGATGCATCCTCATCTAATAGCATAAATATTTGCAGTCGGAGCCGCTGACATTTGTGTGTAGCAATTATCAGCAATAAGTAACGTCGGCTGGCATAAGGGTCTAATCTTTGGACGCTTCGTATGTCTTTCGACGCTCGAATCAACTATAAGTATTATTCGAATGATCATTATGTTTGACATTCGAATGTTTTAGTAGCATGCTATGTTGTAATTAAAATAATTTTAATATTTTATTTTCATCATCATCATCATTTCGAGTAGGTGTCACGGTCAATCGACCATGCACAGTGCACACCCTGGTGTCAGAGTTCTTCAGAACCGCCTCTCGGCCTCTGACGTGGTTCCTTTAACGACTGCATGATGGCAGCCGGGACCACCGGCTGAACGTGCCTTCCAAATGCTACGGCTCACGCGGATTGAGTCGTGGAAAATAGCTAGTAGATGATTTCGTTTTTGAATAAAAAATATTGCAGAGTGCTATTTATGATAAAAACCATTGACGTATCGCAACATATGATAGAACGTAATTGGAATTCATTTTTCTGTTAGCAAGTAACAACATTTGGTAGTGTGACGTTTGATGTCATTAGGAACGTCCAAGTGATATGGATTTAAATTAGCCATTGAAGATTAGCATGCAGAAGTTTGATGATTCGAATGGTTCAGAAATTGACCCCAGATTGAGACGTCACGGTATGCCGTAATTACAGGGCCGCGTGCCCTCCAACCCTGACAGATGAAAGGCGTTGGTGCTTAGTGAGTTAAACTAACGTACACAGTACATATAATTTATACTATGTACCATACCGGTCTGGGAGAAAAGAAAAAACCGGCCAAGTGCGAGTCGGACTCGCGCACGAAGGATTCTTCATCCTTCCTTACTATTATAAATGCGAAAGTGAGCTTGTTTGTTTATTACGCTTTCCGCCGTAACTACTGAACCGATCATCATGAAATTTTGCATACAAGTTGTATGGAGTACGAAGGACATAGGCTACCTTTTAACCCGGGAAAAAGTACTTTTATTTATTTATTTATTTTCATGAGACACACTTAACAAATTGTCGCCGTAATTATACATTATAACGGATGGTCGTCGACCGGTCGGCCGTCCTAGGTATCGATGGTGTGACGAGATCATGAAAGACCTACAAAGCCTCGGAGTTTGCGATTGGCAACGACTGGCACATGACCGCAAGAAATGGCGCCTTCTAGTGTCGGAAGCCAAGATCCACTTTGGGTCGCTGCACCATTGCAGTAAGTAATTATACATTATATTTTCCCAAGGTATCGATATTGACGCGGGCGGAGACGCGGGCGAAAGCTAGTTAAATATAAAAACGGCATAAAAGTCGCGTTTGTTGTATGGGAGAAACTTAAATATTTATTTTGTTATATTTTTTAGTATTTGTTGTTATAGCGGCAACAGAAATACATCATCTGTAAAAATTTCAGGTGTCTTACTATCATGGTTCATGAGATACAGCCAAGGGACAGACGGACGGACGGACAGACAGACAGACTCGTATACAATCGCCTATATTATTACATCAATTCTCAGTTGAAAATATATGACAATGAATAAGAGTCCAAATAACCTATATTAAATAAACGTTTTGAATTGTGATTTTTTTTTTATTTGTCGCATGCTATATTTCCTGAATAATATTTTTGGATTATGTAAAACATTGAAACGTCTTAATATTTTCATATTTAAAATTTTATAAAAAAATAGGAAAGACTTGAGAGATGTAAATATAACATTTTCAAGTAAAAATTATTGTTTTAGATGTAAAATTTACAAACTTTTCAAAGAAAAATGTTTTTTTGATATCATAACATATATGATTCGTTTTTATTTTCAAATGTATCTGTTTCAAATTCCATCAAAGCGGCGATCTTGTGAAAGGATCGACCTACTATACAAATAATTTTGATGTATTCAATTAATCCAGCGAATTGTACTATTTATTTTAAATTATGTCAAATTCCACAAATTTGTGCAGTCATCATCATCAGGTCCACTTTAGTCTTCACTACAGGAGCACGACCCTCTCTGTTCTACTAGGGCCATACTTGGCCAGAGCAGCCAGAGGACATGGCCTACACTCTCCACGCTGGCCAGACGGGTTGGAGAGGTCTCTTAGATGTTTATAAGCTTTGTTTATTTTGTATTTCCTAAGTCGCCTTCCACGACATACACGGGAAGACTTGGAGTGGTCCTATTCTACTCTGCCGGATACCACACGGCTAAATTAGTGCAGTACCTTCTTAAAAATAGCACTGTCTGTGACAAGTTAAGGCTGACATGAATATTGATAGTGTGAGGGCAATCACCAGCAATCAGCCAGATGGGGCGAAGAACCGTTCGTTTGTCTCGCTAAGTCCTCGATTCGCCTAATTTGTCCAACGGCGCTCGAAACGTGGTCAATTGCAGACCTTCATCTTGAATGCGCACATGAGCGTTTGCACGCCGCGTTTTGGACGACCGTGACTGTAATACATACATAGTATCACGTCTTATTCCCTTGCGGGGTAGACAGAGCCCAGGTCTATAAGACTTTACGGCCACATTTATGTTGGAGGGCGTGTAGTAGATGGAAAACGGAATCAAAATAGTGATTGGTTGCTAGCCGCATCGCCTATTGAGATGATTCCGTAGATTTTAGCCTAATGATTCTTCATTCCATAAGAGGATATTGCCACACTCACCACGCTTTGCAGGTGGGTTGGAAGGCGGAGTTTCTTTGGCTTCTTGTGCATTTTTAAGCTAGGGAAGATAGAAATTTGTGGAATTTGGGAAGGGAATTAAGGTATTGGGATGCTACTCACGTGAATGAATGGAAGAAAAGCAAGTAGCATCTCGATTTTGGGCACGTTGCCACAATGTGACAAGTTAGAAGCTTATTTCTAAATAAATAAATATATACGGACAAATCACACAGATTGAGCTAGCCCCAATGTAAGTTCGAGACTTGTGTTTTGGGATACTAACTCAACGATACTATATTTTATAACAAATACATATATAGATAAACATCCAAGACCCAGGCCAATCTGAAAAAGATCATTTTCCATCTTGACCTGGCCGGGGATCGAACCCGGGGCCCTTGTGTCGCAGGCTGGCGTGTTAACCACTGCGCCACGGAGCTCGCCTTTTTATATTTTTAACCCAGTTGTTACTGAACAAAGTTTTTTCTTTATATAATGGTGAATTTCAGATATTGTTAACATAATGCAATATTTTTCAAGGAAAAAATTGTTAAAAAAATGTATCTGTTATGGAAATCTCGGAAAATGGTGTTCTTTTAAAAGGACGATAGTAATTTGTACTACTAAGGTAGATTGACTCAATAAAATAATAACATAATTTCATACACGTTTATTTAGGGCTATGGAAGGTTTCAAAACATACTTTTAAATGCAAAGTCACATTAAATTTAGGACAATAGAAATTAGCTTTTTTGTGACATTCTATACATCGAAGCTGATTGTCTCTATACCACGGACTAAGACCAATGAAATCGACAATCATCATAACTGAGTCTGAATTGAATGTTTTGAGTTCTGAAAACAAATTGTAAAAAAATCATTGCGCATAGACGGAAACAGATGTGGAGTTGGTATAAATATATAACATAGGAGAGTATTATTATACTTTATTAGTATTTAATATGAAAAATGCTCTCCCATGCTGGTCTGGGAGAAAAGAGAAAACGTTGAATATACCAGCTGTTTTGCTTTCCGCGCAGATCGTAAAAGCCGATCAGCGGAATGGGCGAAAATCAGGAATCATGTTAATAGGCGATGCGACTAGCAACCCATCACTATATTGATTCCGTTTTCGATCTTTACACCCACCAACACGCTAAACGTGGTCTTTCGGTCTTGTGACTTTAGGCCCTGTCTACCCCGTAAGGGATAAAGGCGCGATAATATGTATGTATGTGTGTATGTTTTCCACCAGCACGCCCACACACCAACATGTTAAACGTGGCTTTCAGATCTTAAAAAGGCCTGTTCTGTCTACCCCGCAAGGGACAAAGACGTGATAGTATGTATGTATGAAAATTATATATACGGAAGGTTCATTACAATGCATTTGAAGCATATTACTTCCTAGATCGATGCTATCCGCAGTTAAATGAGCATTTAACCAGCTAATGTGCTGTTTTCAGGGTTACATTAGCATTTTTATCCTAGTTAATAATTCTGCATATTATCTCAGGTCATTTGTTTAAATCGCATTCCGAAGGCATGCGTATGAATACCTATTATATCACAAACATAGACTATATATCAAAATAGAAAACAAACTGCTCTATTCTTTTGGTATTTTTAAATGAGTAGGTAACGCAATTATGCTTCGAGGCTTATGAATGTGTGTGGTATATTATATACCACACGCACCCTACCTATATGCAAATAAAATATTGTATATATACCGTATATACGATATTTTATTTGCCTAAACACACTTATGTATTAATTAATCAACAAATATTGACAATAATGTTAAATTTAGTTAAATATAGACACTCTAAGATAGGGTTATCAACTTTTGTAACATACAGTTATGCAAATAAATTGAATTGAATGGAATAAAAGTGTATTCCTTCTACTATCCCGTTGTTTTAATTCCATAGACTACATAATATATTTATGTAAATTAACAGATATGTAATTCTTTACCAAATTAAGTTTTATGATGTCAAAGTGGAGAAAACGCTTTCTATTCAACTCTGCGGGATTTTATTTTGTCAGATATAGAACAAAAATTTAAATTAATCTGCGAATAGATATCATCATCATCATATCAGCCGCAAGAATTCCACTGCTGGACATAGGCCTCCCCCAAGGATTTCCAATACGACCGGTTGGACCGACCAGATGGTCGGATGACCTGCTAATGTCGCAGGAAGACCGTGGATGCGGGCGTATAGATATAAAGTTGAGAAATTCTAAAATAGTGATGTGTCGAGGAGAATTTCTCCGCTTTCAAAAACTATTGCACATGATATAAAGATGAAATTCACGGAATAAAATTCCGGCAACTTTACTTTCAATATACAAAGATTCAACGAGGAATTCGCAATTCAACAAGTAAACACTGCTAGTATTTTGGGAACGTTGCCGATGTAAAAATGAAAGCGTTGGAAGATTTTTTCGAAATATAAGTTAAATAGATATTTTTATGTGTAAAAGGTGCTGTTTTAGAAATAAATATATAATTTACAAAGATATAAAAATGCAAATGCACAAATTATTACTTAAAAATATAAATAATCTTCTAACTTGTCACATTGAGGCAAAGTGCCCAAAATGGAGGTGCTACTTGCTTTTCCCCTATTCATTCACGTGAGTAGCATCCCAATACCTTCATTCCCTTCCCAAAAACAAAAAATTTCTATCTTTCCTAGCTTAAAAATGCACAAGAAGCCAAAGAAACTCCGCCTTCCAACCTACCTGCCAAGCGTGGTGAGTGTGGCAATATCCTCCCATGGAATGAAGAATCAGACGTCTAGCAGTGGACTTCTGTTCGCCTACGGAAAGTAAACACACCCGCCGCCTTGCTACTTGTTCTTTTATCTATTTCTATTGACGTCTTTGACTACTCTGTCATCATTAGGTGTTATTAAAACGTGTTTCACATGTTGCCTCAAGCATTTTAATTTTTAGCTAAAGGTCAATGTCAATTGTTCTTGAGTTCAATTTGACAGGAATTAATGATTTACACAAGTCTCTTTATCGACCATAATAACCAGCTTTTAATATTTCATCTGAGTGACGCATATAATTTTAAGTGGTCTGGGGTGGAGCCACTGGGTTCTTGGATCAATTTGCTCACAAACTATTATGTTGATCAAAACGCTGGTCGAGGTGTCGAATGACCAGAGGGCTGGTAACTTTAACTTACAAGTTTTTGAAGTAAAAACTTCTTTACGGCGTTGTGCACTTTTTGGGATGGGTAAAAATATTAAACTCGCGTCAGGACTCAGAACACATGACCTGATCCAAAATTCGTTCGTAAAAGGACACGTGACCTGAGACCGCCGCAAAGGCGAGTTTTCACTTCTGCCGGCACCGCCGGAATGCAACACGTTTTTTTTATTGTCAATTTTTAATTCACTTAACTATATTATTTTTCATTATCTGACGACAACAGAATATAATTTCTGTTTTTTTTATTTATGTATTTTATTTTATTTATACATATGGTAATATTGCGTTAATTTTGGGACATCTCACACTAACAGCTTAAAGATGATGCGTGTATATCGCTGCATTTGTGTTTGTGTGAATTCATTCAGTTACATGACTTTGATTTGGAACGAATGAATGAATCGTTCGACCCAAAAAAAGACCCAGGCATTAAGAACCGCCTCATCTTAGAATAAAATTAGTTTTTTAATATAAAAAAATTATTTGTAGCGCCAAAACGCATCGTTCAGACTGCTAGTGTGCAACTTTGAAAAGCTCTGAACAAAACCTTCACATTAAACGCCTAGATTGATGGAAAATTACCCATAGAATGCAATTGATGCAGCGCATTGCACATGACTCATCTAGGAATGCAGATTCATTGTATGTTTACATTGGTGTATTCCCTTTGTCACCAGGGTCATAGAATATATGTATACACCAAGCGAAAAGAAAGGACACTTAAGCATGTGTGCACGTTAAATCGCTTGCGGATATGTAATGGGTGTCTGGATGTGCGCGGGGCATTGAGAGGCGCGCGGGGCATGGAACGAGCCGTCCCTAACTGCCTTGGTCGAGGGCTGTTTGTGTTATCTTTGCGTTTCTTGTACGGCTTGCACCGGCTGGCGTGGTGAATGGTATCAATCCTAGTGCTTACACGCCCCGGCTCAAGGTCATCAGTGCCCAAACTCTTACGTACAGGGAGTGTCAACACTGAGCCAGAGAAGAGGCTAACCAACAAGGTTATTACAGTTTTAGTCATTCCTATACTGGTGCTTAACACCAGAGAAAATGTATAACCCTTTTTTGTCGAGACCGAGAGCATAAAATCGGTCGCATAACAAAAGTTGTTCATATTGATATGCATATAAGGTGCAAATATTATAAGGGTCTATTTTTCACTTATTTGGTCAAAGAAATGATTTACTAGCGAATTATGAGAAATCGAGATCTTAGTTTTTGCTTTCGCTTTTAAAAAAAAATCATTATTTATTTTATAAAAATCGATAAATTAGTTGTTTTGATTATCGACGTCAGAGACTTTGTATCCATAGTAGGTAATAGTAAAAAGTTGTCTGCCACTAAAGTTATTTTTTACATCGTGTGATTTTTACGTCTGTTTTTCTAAATGTTAAAGTTACATTTGTAACTTGTACCAAATTTAATGCAATAAAGTTCATTCATTCATAAATTCATAAATAATGTTAAATAAAGTTTAAAAATGTTAAATATATCACTAGACTTTAAAATATTTACGGTTAATTTGAATGGACCTTATATACTCATATCTACAACCAGTTTAAAAGGAAAATTAAAACAGGAGTTTCCTGCCAAAAAATCTATAGGCTATATCACTCTGAAGGTTGTAAGGATTCTAACAATACTTTATATGTCCAAATCTGTTGAGACATTTAGAAGTTATGGTGCGTAAAGTAACTACATTTGTCGAGCTCCGTGGCGCAGTGGTTAATACGCCAGCCTGCGACACGACGGCCCCGGGTTCGATCCCCGATCAGGTCAAGATGGAAAATGATCTTTTTCAGATTGGCCTGGGTCATGGATGATTATCTATACTATATGTATTTGTTATAAAATATAGTATCGTTGAGTTAGTATCCCATAACACAAGTCTCGAACTTACTTTGGGGCTAGCTCAATCTGTGTGATTTGTTTGTACATATTATTTTAATTATTCATACAATTTATATAAATATATGCATAATATACATGAACTTTAAAAACCATACACTAGAGCAGTCAGCGACACACAGCGGAAAAAATGCTGCATATATGTTACATGAATAAAAATATAATTATTCTTGTACTTTGTTAAAAAAAAATGTTAAATTACAAATGTTCAACATTTTCTTATTATATAATCATATTAATAACGAAAGTTAATTACCTACCTTTTACTGCACGTTTTAAGAGGAACTAATTACTTATTTATTTAATAATAATTAGTTTCAAACTACAATTATCTAGAATAGACAGCCCAGATAGTCTTAAGCATCATGGACCAACGGAACGACTAAATTAGTAATTGTGATTAATAAAAGTGAATAACGTTTATATAGAGCGAGTGAATTGCATCAATGAACCAGTTTTAAGACTAAAGTAAAGTTAATTACTCATAATATAATCCTAGAAACATGTTCCAGAGTTTTATAAAAGATTCCCTCTTACAGTCCAATTACTTTTACGATCACTTATATTTAAAAGCAGAAATATTAAACACGCTAGATAAAAAATTCCGGGAAGTTATGCTGTGTCTAATTTTACGCCGTGTGGTATCCGGCAGAGTAGAATAGGACCACTCCAAGTCTTCCCGTGGATGTCGTAGAAGGCGGCTTAGGAAATACAAGCTAAACAAAGTTTATAAACATCTGTGAGACCTCTCCAACCCGTCTGGCCAGCGTGGAGAGTGTAGGCCAAGTCCTCTAGCTGCTCTGGCCAAATATGGCTCTATAAATCTAATAGTACAGAGAGGGTCGTGCTCCTGTAGTGGAGAGTAAAGGACCTGATGATGATGATGTCTAATTTTATACCACTTTATACCACACATTTTATACCACTATGCGAAGAATTACCTCCTGGTTATGATTTGCCATGGCAAGCAATGATATACCATGGTCTACTTGGTTATCGCTCAATTGGTTGTCAACTCAAGTGGGTCGCTGTAAAGACAATCTGTTTAGGTATAGTCGACAGTTCGCAGAACCAGTACGAGTGTGGCTTCTCCTCAGGCTATGGTGCGTCCTCTGTCATGTTTTGGTGTGCCTGTACCCTGGATGATTTATATTTTGCCTCCGAGAAAGGTGTAGGAGTACCTCAATACTTGGCCGATAAAATTTTACATTTTACATATATTTTTTGCTTTAGGTCCTAACCAGTGGGTTCGCATGGAATACACCAACGGCCCATATTGTCAGCTACGTTATTTGTCGTAACGGATCTAGCACTAAAACTGTTTTACAGCTGGCAAATGAATATAGGAGTATGATTCTGTTATGTATCTCTACATGTATGTATCTTACCGATGTT
This sequence comes from Elegia similella, assembly GCA_947532085.1. Classification (NCBI taxonomy): domain Eukaryota; kingdom Metazoa; phylum Arthropoda; class Insecta; order Lepidoptera; family Pyralidae; genus Elegia; species Elegia similella. The sequence continues at coordinate 5,871,214 of OX383939.1, forward strand.
ATAGTAGTAAATGATAATATATGATATCAGAATACAAAATATAGAGAAAAATTAATTTTGAAGTGAAAAATTATTTTTGCACTTTTTGATATTCGTAAGGCGGACCCGTGACCTGAGACCTCCGGCGTGGCGCGGCGTAGGAGAGAAAGTAATATCCCCCTCTCTTTCTACCGGAGTTTTCACATCTGCAGGCAACCCGGTCTTTTTTTACTGGCTTTTTAAGTTCGGTAACATATACAGGAAAAAATATATATTTACAAATCACACAGTCCCTCCAGGTTATCACCCCTGAGCATCGTGCCCAAAAGGCTGGCAGCATTGCTTAATTGAATGGCAATGCTGAGAAATTGCTTTAGCGATAAGGCCGCCATTGTACATCCTATTTCGTAAGATTGAATCCCTTTGTATGAAATCTTGGTGCAATAAAGAGTTATTATTGTTATACTCTGAGCTAGGTAGTTTCCTTTCTTTGGTCATAAGATACCTCAATAAGCTTCTTAACCAAATTTATCCGGGTCATCATCATCATCATTTCGAATAGGTGTCGTCAATCGAACCCTGGTGTCAGAGTTCTTCGGCACCGCCTCTCGGCCTCTGACGTGGTTCTTTTAAAGACTACCGGATGGAACGATGGCTTAACGTGCCTTCCGAAGCATGGAATCATCTTTATTATCAGACAATCAGGTGATTAAAGCCTGCAATGTCCTAACCAAACTGAAAACAACTTATTCGGATAGAAGGTTGTTCGTTCATTAGCCCATTGGGCGAGTGACGCATGACCCGAGATAATTATCAATGCACACGAGTGACATATGTTGTTTTTCAAAACATCTGTACCTAAAATAATAATAAAACAAATTATACAGACATCTTAATGGCATACGCAGTTGCTTTTAGTGTTTTCTTTTTGTTATACCTATTTATATACGATTTTTATTTATAAAAAACATTAAAATTAATTAAGTAAAGGTCGCTAACCCTAAAGGCACAAACAAATCGTCACATATGTACATACCTTTATTAAGAGCTAAATAAAAATTCAAAATATGAATTTGTATTGTTTTAACAATACCTTATTTTCGTTCGGGTCTGGGGTGAAAATTGGTTAGGTCTTTGTCCAGCAGTGGACTTCCTATGGCTGAAATGATATATATGAAAAATATACACAACTACCTACTTAATTTATTGCAAAAGTGATTTTTACTTTTCACAAAATTTACTGTATTATGGACTAATAGTTGTCTGAAAATAAATTATTTTTATTTATTTACATTACCGAATTTTTGGCTATAAAGCATGTGTAGTTATGTGCCGGAGAGGAATTCTCTGTTCTCACGGAAATTTGCGGGAAGTTTCCAATAATTCTCGATTATTTCTCAACTAGCTTTCGCCCGCGGCTCCGCCCGCGTCAATGTCGATCCCTCGGGAACAGTACTTTTTCCCGGGATAAAAGGTAGCCTATGACCTTCTCCGTACTTCAGAGAACTTGTATGCAAAATTTCATGATATCGGTTCAGTAGTTACAGCGTGAAAGCGTAACTAACAAACAAACACACTTTCGCATTTATAATATTAGTAAGGATAATTAAGAGAAAGAAGAAGAAATTCTCGGGAAATATTTCCGACCCGTTCATGAAAATTTCGAGCATGTACTTTATATTCTGCTTGAGGTACAATTCACCAGGTGACGTCGTACTTGGTTAAATTCGATACGAAATGCCTTTTTTTCTTCAGATCATTTTTAGCGAGCTCCGTGGTGCAGTGGTTAACACGCCAGCATGAGGGGGCCCGGTTACGATACCCGGTCAGGTCATTATGGAAACGATCTTTTTCAGATTGACCTGGGTCTTGGATGTTTTATATATATATAAGTATCTATTATAAAATATAGTATAGTTGAGTTAGTATCCTACAACACAAGTTAACAACTTACTGTGGGGCTAGCTCAATTTGTGTGATATGTCCTATATATACTTTTTTTATTTTGTATAACGTTGAGTTGCTCATAAAATAATGAAATGGAAGTTTTGCATATGCAATTTTAATCATTGAAACATTGTTCATAAATACAGAGAGCATTACCGTTTGCTTATTGAATAAATGGCATCCAACGCCCCCATCTTACGTCTATAATTGGCTGATTAAATAAGATTCCTTTGCCGGCGGGGTTTCGATAACATAAAACTAATAGTTGCAATTGAAAATTAATGCGGACAGGACTGCCTATGCTGCGCAGTAATTTGATTCATTTAAAAGGATCGTGTACACATGTATTTTTGCGGCAGCGATTAGCAATATCACGAACAGCAGAGAATTTTCAATAAGTCACTAAATTTAACACATACATTAATCCTAACTAATATTATAAATGCGAAAGTGAGTTTGTTTGTTTGTTTGTTTGTTTGTTTGTTTGTTACGCTTTCACGCCGTAACTACTGAACCGATCATCATGAAAATTTGCATACAAGTTCTCTGGAGTACGGAGAAGGACATAGGCTACCTTTTATCCCGGGAAAAAGTACTATTCCCGAGGGATCGACATTGACGCGGGCGGAGCCGCGGGCGAAAGCTAGTATTAAATAAAATAAATAAAAATTAATTACAACTACCTCCGTGGTCTAGTAGTTAAGGTGTTTGCCTGTAGATCCGGGGGTCGTGGGTTCAATTCTCACGGGAAGCATACTTCGTTTAGTTGTTTCCAGTTTGGTTAGGACATTGTAGACTAGAATCAAGACTTAAAGAAATAGCGGCGAGTGCGAGGGGGTCGGAGAGAGTAGGGTTCTGGCTATTAGGAGCCGGAGAAAGATCGGAGTGGGCTTAAGAGCAGTGAAATTGCTTTTTTATATGTTAATTGGCGAAATGGCCAATAATTTACATCCCAATTCAACATCTTACGGGTTATTATACCATCCTGAATCACATCCTAAATCGGATTCGATGAGAGGGACGCCGCTATACGTGCGATATGATTGGAGATATCTCGCATCGTGTCTAACGTATAGCGGCGTCCCTCCCATCGGTTCCTAAATTCGGAATGGTTTAATAGGCACCTTAGTCTATCGTTCTCTCGATAGTCTTTCGTTCTCTCGACACATTATAACATGGTGTGAGGCAAACAGGAAACAATTGCAATAAAGCCGTTCGAGTCGTAAATTATAATAACTGTGGAATCCTTTTAATAGCGACGTTATGAGACGTTTCATTTGCATTTTATGAATTTTATAACGCATTAACATTTACGTTTATAATAATATAATTATAATAATAATATTTTATTCATAAATTGGTGTTTACAAAAACTCTGTAGTTGATTGGAGCCTCCTTTTAAGCATTATGCCTGTGCCAGGAGACCCCGCTCTTCCATAACCATAACAGCTGTTTGATGTATTACATTCTTATACTATAAAAGTATTAACATGGCAATATTTAACAAGAGCACCAAACTACATAAATAACCTAGTGCTAAAAATTGTTTGTCTGTCTTGTATGTCTGTCTGTCTGTTTGTTTTTACTATTAGTATTCGCAATCTTTATTAAAATTTAAAATTTGACCTATTGTGTAGGTATATGATGTTTTAGGGTTCCGCTCGACCAAGTGGCGAAATCTAAGGGTCTGTGGTAAAAACCAAGCCTTGGGGTTTAAATTTCGCGAATATGTAGACCGCCCTCTTAGACCCGGAGCCATTAACACTTTATAGGACATTGCAGGCGTGAGTCACCTGATTGTCTGATAATAAAGATGATTCTGTGCTTCGGAAGGCACGTTAAGCCTTTGGCCCCGGCTGCCATTTGGTAGTCGTTAAAGGAACCACGTCAGAGGCCGAGAGGCGGTTCCGAAGAACTCTGACACCAGGGTGTGCGTGGTCGATTGAACATGACGCCTACTCGAAATGATGATGATGATCACTTTAAAAAGTAATTAGTCTAAATACTATTTAAAATACTATCGGTTATATAGTACTAAGTAAACACATAGTACATTTTCATTCAGTTTAACTAGTCTAACAGTCTAACAGCCTCCGTGGTCCAGTGGTTAAGGCGTTTGCCCGTTGACCCGGGGGTCGTGGGTTCGATTCCCACCGGAAGCATACTTTGTTTAGTTGTTTCCAGTTTGGTTAGGACATGGCAGGCTTGAATCACCTGATTGTCTGATAATAAAGATGATTCCGTGCTTCGGTAGGCACGTTAAGCCGGTGGTCCCGGCTGCCATCTGGTAGTCGTTAAAGGAACCACGTCAGAGGCCGAGAGGCGGTTCCGAAGAACTCTGACACCAGGGTGTGCATGGTCGATTGATCGTGACACCTACTCGAAATGAATGAATGAATTCAGTTTAACATAATAAGAACGCAGCGACTCATATCTCTCAAAGGCAAAGTGATACCGCTCGTGCCGCTGGTTCGTGATCAATTTATTAGAAATCGGAGCTCCGCGATTACCTATTATGCGCACTTGATTATTTCAGAAGTATATGGTAATAGCTACTCGTAATATTGCGGACTAGGTAATAGGTACTCATGAATTGGAATTCGTGTATGGTTCGTTCTAGTGGTACCATTTATTATGGAGCGTTCAAATCATCATCATTTCGAGTAGACACAGTCAATCGACCATACACACCCTGGTGTCAGAGTTCTTCGGGACCGCCTCTCGGTCTCTGACGTGGTTCCTTTAACGACTTCCCGATGGCAGCTGGGACCACCGGTTTAAAGTGCTTTCCGAAGCACGGAATCATCTTAATTATCAGACAATCAGGTGACTCAAGCCTGCAATGTCCTAACCAAACTGGAAACAACTAAACAAAGTATGCTTCCCGTGGGAATCGAAACCACGACCCCTACAGGCAAGCAAACGCCTTAACCACTAGACCACGGAGGCGGTTAAATGTTAATCTTCAGTTGTAATAGTATATATGAATATCAAAAAGATAACTGAAGCCTTCAGATGTGAAAATCTAAAAAGATTAAGGGCCCGTACTACCTCACACTGCTTTGCATGATTGACTGTTATATCAATAATAATTAAATACTCAAGTTGAAATAAAAATGCAGCAAAGTTCAGGACTAACTCTGGTAACTATATGACTCAAAAACACGATTGCGTTAAATTTTCTCGATAGAAAAAAATTGCCAAGTTGCCTCCAAATCACGTCTAATTTACTCGGTATATAGCATTATTCACCAAATACATTAAAATTAACCTTGAAACTTTTGATTATTATTGCATTACAGATAAGGCAGCCATCATATGTTTTTCTTTTTCGAATAACCCTTGAATATTCCTAAAAAACGAAAATATCCAAAGTAGCCAACGCGTTTAGACCATCCGCGTTTGTACCGCCACGCCGCCTGGCATATGGCGGGCTCTTAAGCAAAAATCTTTACTGAAAACTTGGTTGTGTGTTTGTAATTATGTCTTTTGGCGTTCGAGATTAAGTCTAATAAACTATTCTAGACCTATCGTTAGGTTGTAGGTTAGGGTCATCATCATCAACTGCCAGCGTACCCGATGACTAGCTCCGTGGCGCAGCGGTCAACACGCCAGCCTGCGACACGGAGTGACCGGGTTCGATCCCCGGCCAGGTCAAGATGGAAAATGATCTTTTTCAGATTGGCCTGGGTCTTGGATGTTTATCTATATATGTATTTGTTATAAAATATAGTATCATTGAGTTAGTATCCCATAACACAAGTCTCGAACTTACTTTGGGGCTAGCTCAATCTGTGTGATTTGTCCGTATATATTTATTTATTTATATGGCATCGGGTGCAGGTATGGACATGCAACCACCGGGTTGCAAGTATGTTATAGGTTACGCGCGCCCGGCCTCCCGATCTGCTACTTGCTTTTCCCCCATTCATTCGAGTAAGTAATATCCTTATACCTTGATTACCTTTTCAGATCTAACAAAGTCCTATCCTTCCCGAGCTCACAACTGCTTTCGATAGGCAATAGCATCGGAAGCACAAGAAGCCAAAGAAACTGCGCGCGCCAACCCGCCTGCCATTGAATGCCAATATCCTCCCATTGAACGACGAAACCTTGGGAGAGGCCTTTGTCCAGGGGTGGACTTGCTATGGCTGAATTGATGATGATGACGTATCGTCAATGTAGTGGCATTTCTAAGAGGCAGTTCAGTCTTTACCATTAAAAATGGGCATATGGGGTAAATGCCCATGTTTCTCATTCTCGCTACAAATTTTAAGCATTCGAAATTTTCTGACGGGTGTCCCATTCTTCTTCTATCGAGTCGTAAAATGGCTATACAGACATATAAAATAAGATCTTGTTAAGACAAGAAATTAGGCTTTCTGGGCACACCTAAGACGCTATATTGGATAGCATTATAGTCGCATTCACTATTGTTAGAGAAACCCTACCTGACAATTTTTGTGGCATGTACCAACACCAGCAACTAGTAATTTTAAAGACTTACAGACTGGCCAGGGCAGATTGCCACCCATTGGTAATTGCTCATGATGGTCAAATTCGATTTTTGTTATTGAGTCTTTCTGGGCACACCAAGAGGTGACCCATTGATTGTATGGCACCACAGTCACACTCACTATTATTGGAGAAACCCTACTTGACTCTTTTTTCACGGCATCTACCAACACCAGCGCGCAATCTATTTAAAGACTACCAGAGTGACCAGGGCAGATTGCCATCTGGCGGTGATTTCCCATTATGGTCTTCTTCGACCTTTGCCAATGAATCATCATCATCATATCAGCCGCAAGAAGTCCACTGCTGGACATATGCCTCCCCCAAGGATTTCCAATACGACCGGTTGGAAGCGGCCTGCATCCAGCGTCTTCCTGCGACCTTAGTCAGGTCATCCGATCATCTAGTCGGTGGAAGCGCTTGTAGATACGTTGTCGCCATTCGAGAACCCTTCTGCCCCATCGACCATCGGTTCTATGCGCTATGTGCGCCCACGTTGCCATTGAGTAAACTTACCTAATTTCGGAGGGAGGTCTGTAGGCGGCACTGGTGACGTAGACGTCAGAACCGGAGTCAGCTCGTGGTGAGCCGTTGGTGTGGTGCCGTCTGCCGTTCCGGTGATCGCCGTTCCGTTCCACAGTCCGGTGGTCACCGTTCCGGTGCTCCCCGCCGCCAGATGGTGAACGGGTTCGCTCGTCCATCGTCTGAAAATATTTAAGCAACGTCAAAAGATAATATAAAAAAATATATTTAATCATCAAATATTTTCCCTCCAGTATAAAGTATAAAATTAAAAAAAAATAATGAATAATTATTTATTTATTTATTAAATAATAATTTTATTAAAATTTGGGAAAGACATAGTACATATGGGTACCTATTATTCAGAAATTCTACTGTTCCCGAGGGACCGACACACACGCGGGCACAGCCGCGGGCAACAGCTAGTTCTACATAAACTCGTATTGTTGCTTGAATCACCTGCAGTAAAATCGAAGTCCAATGACAGTTGTTCTGGTCAATAACCTGCTTTAAACTACACTCAATCCATATTCAGTACTCCGAGAAACGTAAACAACCCATTTAAAAACTTAAAAATTTCAAACACGTATTAGCAGTTGAATCACCAAACTGTTTTTGAAATCTATAGCAAAGTTCTTTTATAACAGACACACGCCAAATAGATATTAAAATTAATTAAGTAATGTTTGTTTTGTAATACAAAAGGAATTTGAAATAAGGGTGACCTAAGGGCAGGCGTGCATTTTGGTCAAAGACTGAGTTTGGCCATCCAGCGAGGAAATGCCACCAGCCTCTTGGGCACCCTGCCAGCAGACCGCAGCGATTTGGCATCCATATTTTATTTAATTTGATGTCTTTATAGATTAATTTTATTTTTAATTTAATTTAAGTTTTATTTATAATTTTAGTTTAGAATTATTTAAATGTATCGATTAATTATTATTTATCATAAATATAAAATGTGAAATTGTATTCCTTTAGCGCAGTGTTTTTTAATCTTTTTGATTTCGCGACCCTTTTAAAAGTTGAAATATTCTAGCGATCCACTTGTGTCATAGACAGACAAACGAATAAATGAATAAACAAATAATAAAAGACTACCTACGTTAATTATTTTCATTGTATTTATTTATTATTAAGACCTACTCTGCAAGAAGCCCCAAAAGTTTTGAAAGTAAGTACGAGGTAAGTTGGTAAGGCTACCCGCGGCTTTGACTTTGATGCCACTTTGATTTTCGTTTCGACGCATACATTGAAAACACTGCTTAAGAATATCGTCTCATGCTAGCTAAAGCTATAAAATGTTATCTCAAAGCAGAAAATCACAGCTCAAGATGTGCTTCAAATGCGCTCAGGTGAGGATGAGTTTAATCAGCGCTTTACGGTGGGACTCAGTAGTGAGTGGTCCACCTATCCCTATAGCTCTGTCTTATAGTTACGTGACTCTAGCTTATTTTTTGCGACTTCGTCTAATCTATAACATTGATAAGTTTCAGCAAAAACCGTTGAGCACATTTTGAATAAAAAACATAACGGGTCTGGCCGTTAGAAGCCTGTCCTGCGACGCGCCTGGTAGGGCCGCCCACAAATATTCAAATCTTCATACACTTGTGTCGTACATCAGAAACTCTCATGTTTATAACATTATAAGGGTAAGTGCCAAGCACTATGCTTGTCTGTGCTAGTACATAGAACTTGCGAGTCTTCTACTAAGAGAAATGCAAAACTTTTGATTCCGTTCACGTCCTTCGAGTGAGTCACCGCGGTGCGCCAGTTTTAGCAAGCCATCACGTAGTTTACAACCGCTTAATTCCCAATAACCTATGTTAGCATTGCACGTTAAGGGTGACCATTCATCATCATCATCAGGTCTTTTTAGTCTCCACTGCAGGAGCATGACCCTCTCTGTACTACCGGAGCCATACTTGGCCAGAGCAGAGAGGTAGGATTTGGCCTACACTCTCTTCGCTGGCCAGACGGCTTGGAGAGGTCTCATCGATGTTTATGAGCTTTGTTTAGTTTGTATATTCCTAAGCCCCTTACGACATCCATGGGAAGACTTGGAGTGGTCCTATTCTACTCTGCCGGAAACCACACGGCCAAGGGTTACCATTAGTAACGTGAAACTCAGCCCTAGTGTTGTCATTATTTGCATTAAATCTACGACATTTTGCAAGCAAAGTTAGTGAATAACTGTGTTAAGCTTTTATTATAATAATTTACATTCATGCTACTAAAACATTATAGTAGCATGAATGGGCCGGCTCGTCCAGGGAGTTACCACACTCTCATAGAAACTCGACGTTCCAGTAGAAGCTTTGTCGCTTTTATGCTACGTTCGTGAGTGAGAGAGCCGGAGGCCCATCTTTTCCCCATTTACTCCCCCCATGTCCTTCCCCTAACTCTTTGAAAGGCCGGCAACGCTCCTGTATACCCTGGTGTTTCAGTTGTCCATGGGCAGCGCTGATCGCTTATCGTCAGGTGACTCGCTTGCTCGTTTGCCGTCCTATACCATAAAACTCTGGATGTAAGAAATAGGATATTTATGTTCACCATTGAAGTCGTACTCATATTATAGTCCCCAAACACTATCTTATTCATCAGAAAATTATATTATGAGTTAAAAATCATTATATCAATACAGATTTATTATTATTATAATACCACTAAAATACTGGACTTTTCCTGATGATTCTGGACTAATGGCTATCCTAGTCGCGTTATGATGTTGTTCAAATCGCCAAACTTACAGCAGTGAATACCAAACAGTCATTCCGGAGTTCAAATTTCATGGTGTGATTGTTAAGCGTAAGCGATTTAGCTTGTTTACAATTAGTTTAGTTTACCTACGGTGCTCAGACGTGGTTACTGACCGAGGAACAGAAGTCAAAGCTTAGAGTATGATAAAGAGCAATGGAGCGAAGTGTCCTAGGGCTGGAAAGGATAGACAGATTTTCAAATGCCTAACTTCGTTCTAAAATAATGTCGATTTTATGTCCCACAAAACACTTAAATTGAAGTGGGATTGGGCAGGCCACATTTGTAGAATGACTTCTGCAAAGTGGGCTAACAAAATAACGAGGATGGTCGACGTCGAAAAGTAAGGCCTAGAAAGCGATGGCGCGACGACATCGCCGTTTTTCAATATGGTTGGTCCGAAACTGCATTGGACAGAGACAAGTGGAAGGAAATGAGGGAGACCTTTGCCCAGCAGTAGGACAATATAGGTTAGTTAAAAACCAAATAAATGAATTTGTTCACTTTTTTATTCTTTGTGGAAAAGATGGCGCCAAGGCATTTTTTATCACCAAAAAGGAAGATTCTCTATTAGTCTGAACCTTTTGTTTCTTATGTATGTTATTTCATAACACCATTATTTATAAATCGATTTGAAATAATCTTTTTCGTATTAAAAATTGGTCCCATTTCAATTTAATTAAAATTGCTTAATTATTTTTATGATAAGAAAGCGAGTCACCTGATGGTAAGTGATCACCGCCGCATGGATAACTGCAACACCAGGGTGTGACAGGTCTCCGGCTCTCTCACTCACCGAACGAAGCATAAAAGCGGTACAGCTTCTACTCAAAACGTCAAGTTTCTGTGAGTGTGGTACGTACGAGTACTTACCGGGACGAGCCGGTCCAAACATGCTACTAGCAAAAATGAATTTTGCCAGTAGCTTGGCTCTACCACAACTAAAATGGTTCAGTTGCTTAGTTCAAGTTTTTTTTTAAATTTATCATGTATATTATTCGTTGGCGTGAATTCTGGTTGACGTAATAATTAAACTTTTTGAATTTCTAAATCGTTACTCGATTGACACAGCGTGGCAGGAATTCTATTCATATGTGGTCGATATTCCTGCTCATAGCACCTCTAGGTTCGTCTCCTCCTTCATCATGCGAACCGTGAAGGAATGGAATTCCCTTCCCGCGTCGCTGTTCCCCGACTCAAATAAGTTTAAAATTCCGAAATCTATAATAAGATTAAATTATTAAAAAATATTTTTATTATATGATGCAACTAAAAATGTATACTTTTCGCAATTTTTCCTTTATCTATGCTATAACACGTTGCTTCGTACCAAATTTCAGGATTCTGAGTTCACGGGAAGTATCCTGTAGGTTTTGATTCCCTTGAATGTCGAAAATTTGTGGCATAAACGGCTGTATCTTTTGATTGCGTTGGCTTTGAAGTGTTCCATTATGGGCTCCGTTTTTTACTTTTGAGGTATGGAACCCTAAAAATCTTTTCTCTTAACTTGGCCCAAAATACACCACGTCATTAGCACGCATTCCTAGCGATACGACTGTTTTCGTACTAATCGATCGTACAGGAAGCCGGCTGAATTTGATGTACGATCGAAATAAATCACGCCATCTGTTTCAGCAATGAGCTTCAATCATTTCTTGTGACTGACGTCAGTGGCAATCTTTAAAACTATTTTGCTTATCTGTGATTGCTAAATAACCCTATTCTTAATAATCTCCGTTATCATGATTACTTAAAATGCAAAGTCTGTCTCCACGCTTTAACATTGGAATGTTTTGCCCGGTGACATAAAATACATTTCTACAAAATTCCTTCAAAAGAAAATTTTACCGTCATTAAATTTACTAAATTTACTAACTTCTCTCTGTATTTATTATCAATAAAATTTTATATGTATTTTAACTGTATATTTATATGTAAATAATGTATGTGTTAAGTATATGTATATTTAAACATATTCAAAAAGCTCACTTTTTCCGCTGAACCACCCTCTCGGTTTATCCCTGACTGGGAGAGAAGCCCGATGGTTCATTGATTGTAAGTATTATTAGCGTTCACGTATGTTAAGCAGCTCCGGGCGCGGTACCCACTGGGATGGGTGATCGCAAGTGGCATACAAATATCTCGAGCTCCTTCGTGCTTCGGTAGGCACGTTAAGCTGCGACATTCATTATTCATTCAGCTGTCTTTAGGTACCTTGAAAAATATCACAGTCGTGTTGGCCACATACACACACGAAAAAAATACAAAAATAAAGAGCAATATTATTTAGAAGTAAGAAGCCATCTGTTTCAGTAATGCCATTAAAATATTTCTTGTGATTGACGTCATTGGTAGACGTGCATTGATTTAAATAAATAAACAAGCCCGTTCATACCGATAATACCAGAGGTTTTAATAAACATTTCTTTAGTAGATGTAAAATACTTACAACCTGATTTTGAACCCCCTAGCTATATTGAAATCTGGGAATCAGAATCCCTAATGGAAGACAGAATTGCAAGAAAAAAAAGGTAAAAAACGAAAAAGAAAATTAGGTTTCCCATACAAAGTCAGCCGATCAGCTGGACGAATTTCTATGAAAGGTTAAATTTATTTTTTAGTTTTTCACCTTTTTTTCTTGCAATTCTGTGTTCCATTAGGGATTCTGATTCCCAGATTTCAATATAGCTAGGGAGTTCAAAATCACGCTGTATATTTCTCATTCTATAGCATATAAAATAAAACTAGATATCTTATAGTGCCAACTAAAAAAAAAAACCACGGGTTGCACTCAGGAAATGCCGACACAAGTGAAAACTCCGTGCGGTAGAAAGAGAAGGGCATATTTATTACTTCCTCTCCGACGCCGCGCCAGTGGTCTCAGAACACGCGTCCGCCTTACGAATTTTCGATCAGGTCACGTCTCCTGACGCGAATTTAACATTTTTTTATCCATCCCAAAAAGTGAACAATGTCGCTTAAGAATTTGTCACTACAAAAAAGTCACAGTGAATGCTTATTTTGATCGGAAAACGGTTTAAACTAGGTATTGAAATTAGTCTAACATTTGTATTATGATGGAAATAGATAAGTAGTTGAATTTACCGTATATTCTGATAACGTCCTTTCCGACGGAGCTCGATGGCTGTCATTTTCGTCCCTGGACGATGCTCTGTGCAGGTACCCTCCGGACGAAGGCGAGTCCACTCCGGACCGGTGCGTAGCCACGTAATGGTTCGTTTTTACTTTATGCGCCATCTTGAAATTTAACTGCTAAGTAACATTCACGCACATTTTCAACCAGTCAGCTTCGCGCCAATGTCCTTGACATTTTTCTTTTTAATTTACTACTTTTTAATTGAACACTTTTTCACAGTCTAATCTGTCATCGTTTGTTCCAATTTTAAAGTTCCAATCTTGATTTTTAAATTCGGATCTCGGTCGTTTATTCTGATTCTTGTAGGTCACCAGTGCGTGTAGTATCTGTAACAAAAGAATAAATTGGTTATTTTATATTGTTCTGACCTTTTTCTATTAATGTTATAATGGAATAATTTTGTGGTTATCTACAAATCATTCGGCCTTTATTATTGTGATCGATTATTGAAATATCAGTTTCAATTTGAGCTGATTTACGATAAGATGAAGGTGGATGAAGGAGAGAGTAATTGCTACTTGTACTTTCACTGGTTATTGCAAACGATGACCTGCAATGATATTTTTTTTTGTTTCGCTCCGAATCGATAACGTATCCGTAATCGATTCGGAGCTACTTCCTTTATAATTGAACAGATCGAGGTCAGAAGTCAATAAGAGGAATGATTGATATGTCAGGGCTTTTGAGATTAGGAACAATGGCGGGAACTTAGGAAAATAAATGGCGGTAAAAATTGTAGAGTTATAGTTTTCTTTGTTAATTCTAAATGTACTGACATTACAAGGATTATTGTTCAGACTATGCTTCTGACCTCCTAAAGTACTCTAGAAAGGCAATAGCATAAGATATAAAGTCATAACAGAGTCTAGAATAACAAAATTAAACACACCCAGAGCTCAAGGAAGATGATGGAATAAGTTCATTTTAAATGTGAAAGGTTTTTGGTGGGTTTTAGAAGTACCAACATGTATGTCGTTAAGGCCAACGGCGGTGCTTAACGACCCACGATTAGTCTAAAGTTTAAAGCCATTTCTCGATAAACCTGGCTACTTATGACTTCAAATTAAACATTGCTTTCCAATGCTACTGCTACAGTATAACACAGTTAGCCATCAGTACCGGCCACACTGCAATCAGTTGCAAACACGACCACCCACGTCCAATATTTATCATTATAGAAAGGCGGCCAGCTTTGTATTCATTTCAAGCGCTAATTAAGGGCCCGTACTACCTCACACTGCTTTGCATGATTGACTGTTATATCAATAATAATTAAATACTCAAGTTGAAATAAAAATGCAGCAAAGTTCAGGACTAACTCTGGTAACTATATGACTCAAAAACACGATTGCGTTAAATTGTCTCGATAGAAAAAAATTGCAAAGTTACCTCCAAATCACGTCTAATTTACTCGGGATATAGCATTATTCACCAAATACAGTAAAATTAACCTTGAAACTTTTGATTATTATTGCATTACAGATAAGGCAGCCATCATATGTTTTTCTTTTTCGAATAACCCTTGAATATTCCTAATAAACGAAAATATCCAAAGTAGCCAACGCGTTTAGACCATCCGAGTTTGTATCGCAACGCCGCCTGGCATATGGCGGGCTCTTTATGGTCTGTTTCTAGAATCATATCTTTAAGACTTAGTTAATTATTAAGTTCTAAGCTGGTAAAGTTCACGGAACGCCCAAGATACGAAGTATGATAGTTGTGGCATGACAAGATTAGATACGCCGTTTGTATTACGATATAAAATTTTCATCATAATCTTCAGAGGCAAACCAAAAATAAGATGAATAGACGACTTGACTGCTTTTGATGAAACTTGGAGAGTGATGGCAGGAGATAGAGCAAAGTGGAAAGATAAAGGGGAGGCTTTTGCCCAGCAGTGGGACATAAATAGCTAGTAAAAAAATCTTCCTCATAAAAAACCGACATCAATCAAACTACTGAACCGATTGTAATAAAATTCAAATGAGACCAACTTGAAAGCATACCATTTTGCAGATAAAAAAGTTAGGATCGTTTCATAAATGACAAAGTTGTAAGGGGACAACCATTAAAAAAAAAATACAAACGAATTGAATTACATCCTATTTTTTTTTATTAGTTAAAATGGGTGAGCTGTTTTCATATACAAGCTCACTCGGCGATGGGCTAAAAAACTGTCGTCTGCGGCTGCGGCTGGTGATAATGTCGATCCTTCGAGAGAGAGTACTTTTTTCCGAACGAAAAGCTTACTAGTCCTTCTCCGTACCCCAGGAAATGCGTATACGACATTTCATGATAACGTACAGAACCCTAAGAGTACATCCATTGTTTCATACTATAAATTTATAATGTTACAAATGCGCCCGTCTCCTATGAATGAGACGAAGATGATGAATCACACAAACAAAATTTTGATACTTCGCCAATAATCGTAACACATATCATAACTTGAATCAGTTCGTTGTAAACAAGTTTAATTTCGTTCTAGCCGATGCAACGACCTAATGTTTAGAAAGTGCATTGATTTGCATAGGATTATACACTAGACTTGCATATTACCTATACAACATAGAGCGGTGATGTTTTCTAATGTATTCGTGATTGTTACACATTTAAATTAAATATTTTATCGTATTAAGTGCTTTAATTTATAAAGAGCGGTGACTTTAGTTCTTCCGTTGGCGAAGAGATACTGAATACCTGGCAAAAAAATGGTTTACTATAAAGTAAAACGCCTATAAAGGAAGAGGAAGATCCAGAAAAACAACATGGAATGAATTGCATTAGACGGGAAAAGAGTAAAAGTGGTATGAATGTTGATATGGTTAACGACAGAAAGAAGGAACCCCCAATGTAGAAGAGCATATCTCCATACAAATGGCTAAAGGAATTCGTGTCAATATCTGATGATGTGGACTTTCAATTAAATCAATTATCTTTGTACGTTTTAATACAACATGGTTGTAAATCGAATGGTTTGAAATTTTTAAGCCTAAACATCAGTATTTTAAGCACCATTTTTAATATAACTTTGGGGGTAAATAAATACCATTATGTACATGAATAATCAAATATTTTTCACTTGTGCACCTAGCTTGCTTGCTCATAAGTACAAATAACATATTTTTCCGTAAGTATATGGAATAGTTTTCTCAAAATACCTTATTTTCAAAACGACAAAAGTAGAGTTGAATAACATTTAGGCATAATCGTCGTCTCATCTCGCTCGCACGCGAGTCAAGATATTTGGAAAAGAAAGTTTTTTAAAAAAAATAAACTTTATTTTATTGTATAATAAAATATAGATTACAAAAACTATATACTCGTAACTCTGATTCTTATGGAATGACCACGAAGTATTGATGCAGCACGCTTTTATACTGAGGTGTCGCTACGCCGCTTCAGGGTGGCCGCCAGGAGACAATAAGGTCATTTAGTTGATGATTTCATTGTGTCCACCGGTTGTTTAGACTGGTGCGCTCGGCCAATGATGTCCATGGTGATAGGTATTGAATTATTTTAACTGGTTCCTGGTATTGATTCTGTTGACTCTCCCCCTCTAAATTTGAAGTCCATGGTTTCTTGACCGTGGTACTGAAAAATTTGAAGGCAGACAACATAATGATTAGTAAAAGCACAAGGAGACCATACTGTATGTAATTATGAATCTCCAGCATGCTGACGCTGTCCAATTGCTTCATTTGACTAAGTCTTGCAGTTATCTTACTGGAATCATAATTTAGTTCTATTTCAGGAACTTTTTCTAGCCGTGGTATTTCTAATTTTGCTGTTATAACCTTCTCTTTAGATTCTTTAGTTTTATAACGTTGGATTCCAGAAATTATAACATCACAATTTTCGTTTTCTAAAAGATAAGGACCACTAATCCACGTAGTCTCTTCTTGAATTCCACATTTAATTTTAACTTCAGTGGTTTTATTAAAATACATATAAATTCCTTTTGATGATATTTCATGAATGTCTTCTTCAGGACATTTAATTGGTACTATACTACAGCTGCTTAAATTCTTTGTTAGTAATATCTCAGTTTCACAAATATTGCGTTGCAAAACCGCATCTTTGCATATCAATTGCTGCAGCTCTATACAGTCTTCTACTTCATATATTGCAGATTCATCGTAAGCTAAAGTTACTTTCCGCATTAAAGGATAGGAACAGGCTGGGTTATTTTGGACAATAGGAACAATTTTCCTAGTTTTATATATTTTAGATCTAACTAAAGGTATATCTATTACAAAATATACAATGTTATTAATAATTTTACTATTTATATTAATAAATGGCTCTATAACGTTAACATTACTAGATATCATAATCTCTTTTGGAATTTTATCCAAAGTTTCTTGCAAAGTATGAGATTTAATTATACTATAATGGTACATATGATGCTCTGCAAAAGTTAAAGCAGTAGCTAATCTTTCAGCTACATCCTGTAATGTCTGAGCTTGCATTAAAACATTAAAAGCTAAAACTCCTAAGTTAGTATTTTCCATTATTTGGATAACTTGAGAATCTATTTTTCTTTGCAAGTTTGTAATTTTATCAATTTGTTGATTAAAATCTTCTAGTGTTTTGTTTGTTATAGACAGCTGTTGATTATAAACGATTCTCATGCTTTCCAAGTTTTTCTGAATGGACATAAGATCATCGTTATCTAAGTTACCTGTAACAAATTTTATAACTGAACCTAAACCATTAATAAGTCCTCTTTTAAATCTAGTCTGTATATAAAGATGATTACATATTTCTTTGACATGAGTCAATATAATATCTACTCTATCATAAATATGTCGATATTTTACAGTTTTAGAACTATTCTTTAAGTCTTCAACAACTTGATAAATATCTTTAAAATTAAACATAATTGGATTAATATCTAACTGATGGATTATTGTCCATTTTCCTTCTATTATTTTTGTATCTTTCAGATCTAAAAGTAAAACATTTCCTTCGGAACTTAATGATCTGAACTTGACTCCTCTTGCAATGATACATCTGTAATACGTATACATAATTCTTCAATATGATAAGTTCTACCATTGCTCAATTTATATCTATTATTAGGTTCACAACTTACTATAGTAAAAGGTCCTAAAAATCTAGCGTTGGTTTTATGCCTTTCAGCTTTACTATTTTTCAAATAAGCTATATCTCCAACATTAAAAGATTTGGAAGGTTTCATTTTACTATTGATATATTCATTTCTATCATGTTTATTTTTTTTTAATACTTTGTGAACATTTTTATTTAATTCAGAAACAAATTGTTTCTGTTGAGCGGTATATCTTTGTATGGCAACTCGTAAATTATCAAAATTTCGAAGTTGCGGTTTTCTACCAAAATGCACTTCAAAGGGTGTCATGTTAATTGTAGAATGTGTAGTATTGTTATATGCATGTGTAATGTAAAATATTTTTTGAGTCTGATCTAAATCTGAGTCTCTTTGTAATCGATACAATTCTTGAATAGTGTTATGTAATCTTTCAACATCTGAATTTGATTTATGATGTTGAGGAGACGTAGTGTGGTTAATTATATTATAAGTTTGAAATAATTCTGATATTATTTCGGAACAAAAAGATTGTTCTCCGTCATGAACTATCTTTTTAGGAGTACCTATTATTGCAAAGATTTCGGACAAAGTATCGTATACTTTGCTTTTTTCCGTTGGTTTAATAATTGCGTATTTTGAGAATTTGTCTATGATAGTTAAATACCATTGTCTTTCTAAAGACATAAAATCTATATGCCATATTTCCATTGGTTCATAAGGTGTTTCTGTTTCTAAAGACAAAGTTGTATGAGGGTGCCTATTATATTTTTCTTTTTGGCAAGGTTCGCATTTTAATATAAACCTTTTAATTTGTTTACGCATATTTTCCCAGTAATATTTTTCTTTAAGTTGTTTATAAACACTTTCTATACCGTGATGCCTATTATTTTGTAAATGACATTCTTTAATTATTTTTAATTGCTCTTCTTTTTCAGTTATTTCAACTAATGATTTCGTATATCTAACTGGTTTAAACTTTGTATGGTCAAAGTATTTACGATAAGTTTCTGAAATTTTATAATATAAATCATCATTAGGTATAATAAATGCATATTTTTCGTGAGGTAAGTATTCTAACATGAATTCTTTAATTAAATTTTCCTCATCTCCTGGTGGTATGTAAAAGTACCAAATATTATCTTTAAATGTTGCCTTTTTATAAGGTGCTACCTCAAAGACTACTCGCCTTAACCTTTTAGGCGGATATGAATTAATTATCGGAATACCATTATCACTATCTTGTTGATTAGAGTGAACAGTTGCACGACTACTGCTAAGAATAGAATTATTAGAAGAATAATTTTCTACTGATTCGGCAGGACGCGAGGTTCCTGGTTGAACATCTAATGAATCTTCAGACGTATGATAGATTTCAACACGACTTAGGGCATCAGCCACATGATTGTCTTTTCCTTTTACATGCTCAATAGAAAAGTCATAATCTTGTAATCTAAGTTTCCATCGTGTTAATCTTTGATTAGGCTCCTTTAATTTAGATAACCAAATTAACGCTTTATGATCAGTACGTAATATAAACTTACGACCGTAGACATAAGGTCTAAATTGATTAACAGCCCATAATATACTTAACAATTCTTTTTCCGTTGTATTATATTTAGTTTCAGCTGCACTTAAAGTTCGTGAAGCATAAGCTATGGGATGATTATTTTGGCTTAGAACAGCTCCTAATGCTATATCAGATGCATCGGTTGTTATCACAAAAGTTTTGTTAAAATCAGGAAATGCTAGTACGGGTGCATTAGTTAATAATTGTTTACAAGTTGCAATAGCATTTAAATAATCCTTATTATTAATGTCTATAACTGCATCTTTTTTTGTAGCTTGGGTTAATGGTTTTATAATTCTACTAAGATTTGGAACGAATTTTCTATAATATCCTATCAAACCTAAGAAACCTCTCAGTTCCTTTAAATTTTTTGGAATTGGATATTTTTGAATAGCCTCAATTTTCTTTTGGTTTGGCTTAAGGCCGTCTTTATTTAATATATGACCAAGGAATTCTACTTCAGTTTTCATAAATTCACATTTATTTTTATTTACTTTAAGGTTAGCTTTCCGTAAAGCCTCAAAGACTTGTTGGACCTTATTTATATGTTCTTGTTTATCTTTAGAATAAATTATAATATCATCTAGGTATACTAAACAAACGTTTTTGTTAATTTCTTCTTTAAGTACACTATTCATCATTCTTTGAAATGTAGCGGGAGCATTTTTTAATCCAAAAGGCATTCTTAAGTATTCATAATGACCATCAGGTGTACTAAAGGCTGTGATCTCAATCGAATCATCATCCATTAGAATTTGATGGTACCCTGATGTCAAATCAAGCGTAGTAAAATATTTATTACCCTGTAGTCTTGAGAATATCTCCTCTATATTTGGTAACGGAAATTTATCGGACTTAGTCTTTTCATTTAACCTCCTATAATCAATGACCATCCGCCATTTTTGGATACCAGACTGGTCAATCTTCTTTGGAACTAAATGAACGGGTGAAGCCCATGGAGATTCCGAATGTCTGATAATATTTTCATCTAACATTTTATCTATTTGTTTCCGAATTTCCTCTAATTGTACTTGAGGTAATCTATATGGACGTTGATAGATAGGATCATTATCTATTAAGCTTATATGATGTTTTATTTTAGTTGTTGCGCTGTTAGTAACGTCTTCTGTAAAAAGATCACTATAAGTTTCACATAAATCCTGAATATTTAATTCATTATCATCAGTCATATGAAAAATTAAAAGATCGCGGTCAGGCATAGATAATTTTCGACCTCTTAAGTCAATAGTTGCATGAATTTGTTTAATCATTTCTGTTCCCATTAATATATCATATTTATCACTAAATTTAAAAATATAAAATTTCATAGTACCCTTATTTTTACCAAAATATTTACACCAATATGGGGTCTCTATAACGCCATTGTGATGTGTCGTACCATGCGAGGTACGAACCGTAAATTTTTCATTTTTAAAATATTCAGAAAAATATTTTCTTTGAGCCTCCGGTGTAATAAAAGACCTTTGACTACCAGTGTCTATTAAAACTTTAAGTTTAGGGTTATTCGTTTCAAAGTAAGGAAGATAAGATTTAATGTGATTAAAATTTATGATTTCGGTGGTTGGTCGGCATCTAATTGAAAATTTTCATCACTAGTTTCATTTGTAATTTCATCAAAACCACAGTTACAAGAAGAACAGTGAGGAAAATTTTGTAATGACTCACCTTCTTCAAGCTCTTCCTGATGAAATAATTCTTCAGCCACAAATCCTTTCCCTAAATTAATTTGGTTTGGTTTTAAACTCACGGGATGAGGTAAGGAACGCATTGTTACGTCCTCGTTGCGCGGTTGTTTCTGAGGTACTGACTGTTTAAAATAGCTGTGTTGTTTCTGATTAAACACGTTGTTTGGACTTGGACGCCACAGGTTTCTAATTTGACCTGAGTTAATTAGTCTTTGTTGTCCTGCATGTGTTTGTGCATTAAACGATGTATTGTGTGGTTTAAACGATGTATTGTTATGAGGTGTTGGTGTCTGGTTAGAGACAGGTGAATTACTGTATTGTGTGTTGTGTATTACCTTTGGTGTAGGTAGAACATTTGCAAACTTCTGTTTAATATGTTCGAAACGACCTTCTGCCTCTAGTTGGAGTATTTTCTGTACGGTGTCGTTAAAACTACAGTTACTTACAAATATTTGATCATGGTATGGCAAAGAGTTTCTTAGAGTATTTTGGGCCGTATCTATATAAGGCTCCATCACTTCGTCTACTAAATTAATATTCTTATATTTATCTTGTAATTTACTTTTTATAAAAAATAACTTTTGCTTTAATTCAAATATAAGGTCTTTATAAGAACCTTTTTTTTTAATATTTGACAATTCGACTAAGAGTGTGTTGAAGTCTCTATTGTCTCCACACTCTGCTTTAAGGGAGGCCTCTATTAGTTCCCAATTAAAACCATGATTTATCATTGATGCAATTTGTGCGGCTCTACCAGTAAGTCGCGTTAACAAAACCATTACATTCTGTGGAGTCGGACCACCAGCAATGTCCAAGAAATTTTTGGCACAATTAATATAGGTATAAATACTACTAGCGTCTCCGTCATATTTGGGGACGAAATTAACTAATTTTAATGGGTCCATTGGTGACATCACCAATCCCGAATTACCCTCACTAGATGAGTTTGGGCTGGACATTCTTACAAAAAAATCAGAGGACCGAGAAGGAAGGATAGTAAAGGAATGCGGTTTCACTTACAGCGCTCCGATGATGAGTATCCTTGTCCCTTCTTTGTTCATCGAGTTGATTTCCTTTCCTTGACAATATTTGTTTTCCAGGTTCCCAGGGCAAAGACTTTATGAGCCACCAAATTTTACACTAAAATTTGTTCGCCTGGGCCCCACTACGGGCGCCAGTCAAGATATTTGGAAAAGAAAGTTTTTTAAAAAAAATAAACTTTATTTTATTGTATAATAAAATATAGATTACAAAAACTATATACTCGTAACTCTGATTCTTATGGAATGACCACGAAGTATTGATGCAGCACGCTTTTATACTGAGGTGTCGCTACGCCGCTTCAGGGTGGCCGCCAGGAGACAATAAGGTCATTTAGTTGATGATTTCATTGTGTCCACCGGTTGTTTAGACTGGTGCGCTCGGCCAATGATGTCCATGGTGATAGGTATTGAATTATTTTAACTGGTTCCTGGTATTGATTCTGTTGACTCGCGTACCGCCCCCGTTTCATGTAGGTGAAACAACAATAACCCGGGAATGAGTCCATCGCCAAGGTCGCGCGATTGTACAGTCAACTCTTAAGACTACGTTTTATGGTATAATATCGATAAAAAGTCTGTTATCTGCAAGCCTAGTTTTAAACCGACTTCAAAAAAAGGAGGAGGTTATCAATTCGGTTGTATGTTTCATCATCACCATCTCAGCCGCAAGAAGTCCACTGCTGGACATATGCCTCCCTAAGGATTTCCAATATGACCGGTTGGAAGCGGCTTGCATCCAGCGTCTTCCTGTGACCTTGGTAGGTTGCATGTTTGTTACCTCAGAACTCCATCATTTATGAACCGATTTTAAAACTTCTTTTTTTGTTTGAAAGGGTGTGCTTTCTAGTTGATTCCATTTAAATTTAATCGCAATCGGGCCAGTAGTTTGATTGAAGTCGTATTTTTATATAATAGACTAGCGACCCGGACCCCGGCTTCGCACGGGTGCAATGTACATATAAACCTTCCTCTTGAATCACTCTATCTATTAAAAAAACCGCATCTAAATCCGTTGCGAGTATGCGTTTAACTCATAAATCGCGACGAATGCAGACACAATTGATTACCTATTGTTATGTTGCCCCATTTGGGGCGTTCGGTAGTTGACCGGTTAAAGATCTAAGCATACATAGAGACGGACAGACGCGGGAAGCGACTTTGTTTTATACATAATTTAATAATCGGCGGTTGATTATACAGTACTAGCTTTCGCCCGCGGCTCCGCCGGCGTTAATGTCGAACTTTCGGGAATAGTAGTTTTTCCCGGGATAAAAGGTAGCCTATGTCCTTCTCCGTACTTCAGAGAACTTGTATGCAAAATTTCATGATGATCGGTTCAGTAGTTACGGCGTGAAAGCGTAACAAACAAACAAACAAACAAACTCACTTTCGCATTTATAATATTAGTAAGGATATAATGATGATTATCGTTTTACTACTGCGATGTAATATTCCAGGCATCAGCCAACACGCGTAAAGGACATGATTACTCGATTCGAACCTAAAATAACTTCAAACATGTGTTGTTTGTTATCCGTGTCATTGGATCTACGTAGAAATCCGTCGGTAGGTTTGATTCCGTTAACGTTAGTCGGTTTGTTTGGAGCTGTCAAACAGACTTTATGATACTTTTTGTTTGGCAAACGTTTTGATGATTTTCTCAGACGAACATTTTCGTTTGAGTACTCTGAGATGTTATAGATACGCGCTGCCATCTGGTAGTCGTTAAAGGAACAACGTAAGAGGCCGAGAGGCTGTTCCGCAGAACTCTGACACCAGGGTGTGCATGGTCGATTGACTGTGACACCTACTCGAAATGATGATGATGATTAGCAAAAGATTCAATTTGCTAATGATTCAATTTGCAAAAGATATACGAAGAACGTGAGTTTTTATTCGTACTTTTCAGTGATTTTTTAATCTAATTTTCGCTCTCATGTCTGCCACGACTATTCTTCGGATTGTGACTGTGACTGACCATCCTATCCTAACAATTATTTTTAATGCGAAACTAAGTTTGTGTATTTATTAATTTGTTTGTTTCTCTTTCACGTCATAACTAATGAACTGATCATCATAAAATATCGAATACACGTTCTCTGGAGCACGGAGAGGGACATAGGCTACAATTCATCCGGGAAAGATTGACGCGAGCGAAGTACCGGGCGAAAGCTGGTTAGTAATAAAATGTAAATAGATAAAATTATGCAATTCTATTATCAATAATTAAGTGTAATTAATTGGATAACCAAATAATAAATATGTACTTAATAAATTAATTGACATTATTTCTTTAATTAATACGCTAAGGTTATGGAATGTGAAAGTTGCTATGCTATGATTTCTCTAAAATATTAAAGATACTAGCTTTCGCCCGCGGCTCCGCCCGCGTCAATGTCGATCCCTCGGGAATAGTACTTTTTCCCGGGATGAAAGGTAGCCTATATCCTTTTCCGTACTCCAGAGAACTTGTATGTAAAATTTCATGATGATCGGTTCAGTAGTTACGACGTGAAATCGTAACAAACAAACTCACTT
Organism: Elegia similella; assembly: GCA_947532085.1. Classification (NCBI taxonomy): domain Eukaryota; kingdom Metazoa; phylum Arthropoda; class Insecta; order Lepidoptera; family Pyralidae; genus Elegia; species Elegia similella. The sequence goes on from OX383939.1 coordinate 5,896,019, forward strand.
TCGCATTTATAATATTAGTAAGGAAGGATTTGCTGCGACCCCCTGTCCCCAGCGGTGTTACGGTGTGAAAGCGTAACAAATAAACAAACAAACAAACAAATAAACAAACAAACAAACTCACTTTCGCATTTATAATAGTATATATATATAGTATAGTATAAGTAAGTATAATATTATAGTAAGGATTAAGTTATGTTAAAACTCGTAGAACAAGCGTTGTTTATAATGTTAGCTATCTAGTCTGTCAAGGTTTAAAATAATACTCATGTGTTTAAAATAAGTTCTTTGCTGTTTTTCTCGCCGATAAGCTGTCTGTAGCTTGGCGATGTTAAAATGTGGACAATGCCTGTAATTATTAATTGAATAATAAAAGGAAACTTGTATACTTTTTCGTTTTAAACATAACCTGACCTTTTATACGTAGTTGGTGCCACTGACACGGACTTAGCAATTTATGAAACATGCCAACGATTAAAAAGGTTAGATTTATAAATAAATATCACGATAACGTAAATGTAGTAAAAACAATAGAACAAAGCATGTCGATCGTCAGCATCGATTGTAGTGACGCAAGTATCGAGTAGAGTCGATTTGTATCGTATCCAATACTGACAATACTTTAAATGGTTTGGCGCATAATGTACGTTACGCAAAACGTTCAAATTAAATATAGAGCTTTATTTTCCTTCGTCAATCGATCTTATCGATGGCGAATGGCTACAGTTTTTTGTTATTTAGGATTATGAGTACTTATCGTTAGCTTGATCACATAGTTTTGATGAAAGAATTGAATTAAAAATACTATGGAAGCGTAACTCTCATACAAATAACGATTCAATATCAATCCCATTTACGCATACAAACTTAAATCACAACGAAAAACTTACGCACTCATAGACGAAGCTAGTTTGCGATTGGCCGCGTCAAGGTCACGGAGCGATGTCAACATATCTAATGAAAGCTATGGTGTCAACATAGTGGAAGTCGGCAGGCTAGAAGCTCGAAAAAAATATTTTGCTCAATGATATGTTACTCCAGTGTCATTTTTCAGTTTCCCTTGCGTTTCCTGCACCATTTTAGTACACAAGAAGTATTTTTTTCTTAATTCGTTAAGAATTCACCGATGTTCACAAAAAATATGTTTTTAAATGCTTTAATCAACGCGTGCCTCTGTCACGGAGCGCAAAAGATATACTTTTTAAGCCCCGCCCGCTTTGATCTACTTGTAGTTAGAATCCTTACATCATTCTGAGTGACACTGGCTTAATTTTATGGCAAGGTTATCGTGTCTGCATTTTGTGTTGACAAAACATATTTCTTTCTTAAATCTGAGCGTGTTCCCGATTACATCTTCAGCTGTGGTGCCTGAAAGCTCGGATCCGCTTAAAAACTCTTTGTTTATATTACATAAAATATATTGTGATTTACGACGTTTGTGCAAATTATTGTGACTTGAGAAATGTCCGTTTGCGAATTGGACGTTCTGAGCTACTTTCAAATTGCCCTGTTTTGGTAATAATGTGCAAGTCCATTTTTTATCGAATAATAAGATGTGACGCAACTCGATTCGATTTCGAACGAGAACAATATGGTGCAGTTGTAGTAACATGTTCTTTTTTTTATCTCGTGTCGTTCTTGAGGAGATAAATATTGAAAGTACAGAATTGACCCTTCTTATAATGTGCTTGCCTGATCTAGCTTCAACTACACATACGTAAAGTACCGAATTGTTTATAAAGTCATTTACAAAAGTGTATTTTCAACCGACTTAAAAAAGGAGGAGGTTATCAATTCGGTTGTATTTGTTTAAATGTTTGTTACCTCAAACATCCTCTCCAGTTCATTATTAATTTATTTTTGTAATTTGTTGTAATTGTTACAATAAATATACACACAACGTCTGTGAAATGTTCTAGTCTTTACCCATCGTTTAATAGATACAGCTCTGTGACAGACGGACGGACAGGGTAGGCTAAGTAATAGGTCCAATTTTTACCCTTTGTGTACTGAATTCTAAAAATAATATTCAAATTGTAATATGATTTTAATGAAATTAACAGTATTTTTTTTATATAAAATAATAGGGATCTTTTTTTTGGTCCGTGGGGATCGTTCTGAAATCTATGTATTTTATAGTTTGTGGTTTGTTAAAAAAAGGCGTGTGCATTACTGTTTGGAGTTTATCTTGATGTAATATCTCAATTACGTGTAATATTGTTATCGACAGGTTAAATTAGCATACCTTCTGGCAGTAACTTATTTTTTTAGTTCTTATAAAAAACTACGTATTTTTTTGGTCAAATTTTAAAAATTTTTGTTTTTGTTGTGTTCAAAAAAAATGTAATTTTAAAAGGGTGTTGTTTAAACGGTTAGCAGAATATTCGTAGTTTTGTTCGCAAAAAATGTAATCGGTCAGCTAAAATAGCTAGTTGGGCAGCCACTTATGTTCCGCAAAACTTATTTTCTGCCCTCAATTGTTCCGGGTGGTCATAAACAAAAAAAATAACCTGAACCTAACTTCTTTTCTGCCCTGAGTCGTTCTAGGTGGAAAGCCAAAGCTTATTCAAATGTTTTCTCTGCTGCCCCTATAATCTAGATTTTACTATTGGAGCAGCAGAGAAAAATTTGCGGCCCGACAATATTTTCCATTTTAAAACAGTTTTCTGTTTCTTATTATACTAAGTGATATATAGTGTATGTGCTTTTTATTAAAAACAATAAGCTATTACGTCATAACAATAGTACAATTTTGAAATATAGGTACGCATAAGAATAGAGAGATGCATTCATTCATACACATAATAAAAAATAGGAGTCTGTTATTTCTTCTTTGAAGTTGTCTCAAACATAGCGTACCTAGATAGATGTGCTGTTTAGGTATTAGCTCATGTGTAAAAAAACATTGTTTTTCGTATATCAAATATAACATTGTTATTTGTTCCTCATGTGTGTAAGTGGCCAACACTGGTGTCAAATTTTTCAAGCTGCCTAAACGCATCTGACATTCTAATCCTAATCCTAACTAATATTATAAATGCGAAAGTGAGTTTGTTTGTTTATTTGTTTGTTTGTTACGCTTTCACGCCGTAGCTACCGAACCGATAATCATGAAATTTTGCACACAAGTTCTTTGGAGTACGGAGAAGGACATAGGCTACTTTTTATCCAGGGAAAAAGTACTATTTCGCCCGCAGCTCCGCCTGCGTCAATGTCGATCCCTCGGGAACAGATGATCGGTTCAGTAGTTACAACGAGAAAGCGTAACAGACAAACAAACAAACTCACTTTCGCATTTATAATATTAGTTAGGAAGAAGCTAAATACCAAATTGAACAATCCTATTTGATTAATTTGGTATTGTCATTGTCAATTAAAGTCGTGTTGAAAGCTTTGTTAGAAACAAAGCTAGTGTCAACACAGCCAAAAACTGTCAGCCGCCATTGCCATTGTTAAAACTAATAACAAACTAATTACCGACGTGTAAGTCTACGACACTTACTTAATCCGTTTCTCAATCGGGCTGGCCGGGAACCAAACACAATACCCTTTGTTGCAGCTGATCGGTGATGGATGGATGTTATACATAACGTATTAATTCGCTTGTTCGCTTTTTGTAGGCTTGAGATTATAATTGAGGTGTGAGTAGATTGGGAATTAAGTATATTGAACAAATGGTTATCACGGAACTGATGATATAAAGATCTCTTCTAAATTTTCATTTAGGGCAATTTCATATTAAATATTTAAATTTAAGATTTGGAAACACATAAACCTAGTTTATATTTAACACTAGAATCACAAAACTATAATTTAACTGTAAACTGTAACTTCTAGAAATTAATAACAATTGTAACAGTCTTTTTGGTAGGAGCCTGACTCTCATAACACAGGGAAACCTACCATGAGAGTCAAAGCAACAAAAAATTTACAACATTTAATTACTAATAAACAAATTTCATTTCAAATTTCATTTCATCTGTGACAACTGTAAAGATTTTTGATTACGTTTTCCACCTAATGCCTACCAACATGCTAAATGTGGCCTTCAGGTCTTATAGACCTAGGCTCTGTCTACCCCGCAAGGGAAAAAGATGTGATACTATGTATATATGTATCTGTGACGACGACAATAAAATGATTAACTATTTGAAATAATCTTTCTGCACTCCGCTTTGGAAGCGGCATTAAACTTAGCCATAAGTAAAATTTTGACGTCAACAATTGTTGAGTAGTCAAATATGACAATTAATAAGTGTTCAAAGAAACCTATATTAAATAAACGTTTTGAATTTTAATTTTGAATTTAATTAGAAAAAACAAACAACTTGCCCATGAACCGATTTTGTAAAAATTTCAATGAGGTCAATTTGGGAACGGCCGAAAATCTGAGGAATCATGTTATTAGGCGATGCGGTTAGCAAACCATCACTATTTTGATTTCGTTTTCCCCTTGTGCCCACTAACATGCTAAACATGGCTTTGAGGTCTTTAGGGCTTGGGCTCTGTCTACACCACAAGGGAAAAAGACGTGATAACGATATATGTATGTATGTATGTCAATTAGAACGAAAGTATCCTGATTTTTTCAAATCGGTTTAATGAACGAAGCGATAACTGGTAAGAGTATATATAATGTTATATTATATGGTATAGATACTGGTAAGATAATAAAGTTTTTCCGAGTACATATAACCCGACAGCCTTTAAGACTAGAGTGCACAGGCATCTTCTATGCAAGCTCGCTCCATCGTAGATCTTGTCTTTACCCTCTGGGTTAGTCTAAGGTCAAGAGTAAGCCTATTATAAATAAAAAAAAAAACCTCTTTTTTTATGACGTTGGTTGATAAATATCATTTTTTTATAAAAGCTTTTATCTGTTTATGTGTAGAGACACCTTTACATGTACTTGGTACGCAACCTGTGATTGCTCAAGCTAATGATCCGATATCAGACTCAATTGTTAGTAAAACATTGTCAATGTCATTGTTGAGCAATTCGTGTTTTGATTACGAAACAAAAAAACGTTTACTGAACTTATTACATAGGTTTTCAAATCAACGTTGAAATAAGATTAGCTTTTATTTATCTAAAAAAACCCGCCAAGCGCGAGTCGGGCTCGCGCATGAAGGTTTCATCCATAATTTATTTTTATTATATGATGTTACTAAAAATTTATGCTTTTAGCAATTTTTCCTTTATCTGTGCTATAAAACATTCGTACCAAATTTCAAGATTCTAAGTTCACAGGAATTACCTTGTAGGTTTTGATTCCCTTGCGAATGTCTAAAATTGCGACATAAACTGTATCTTTTGATTGCGTTGGCTTAGAAGTTTCATTTTTCACAGCTCCAAGGGACAGTAGACCTGAGTATTTGATATTACTTTCAGCTTGATACCTCCACGCGTTCCTGAGAAAAAGGGTCTTGACAGACAGACAAGAAAGGGATTTTAAAAAAACGAGAAAAGGAGCAAAAAAAAACTATTGAATTAAATTTGGTGAAATAATTGGGACTAAAAAAATAAACCCTTTCAAATAAACAATAAATTTTTCAAACCGGTCCAGCCAGGCGTCTTCGAGAAATCGTGGAAATTAACATAAAAAATAAAATAAAAAAACAAAGATTACGACGAATTTACAATCTCCTCCTTTTTTTAAGTAAAACGATCACAAAAGCTTATCCTAATAAATGGCTTTAATTCTGGTTGCAAGATTTGACCTTAATAAACAACCCTACTTGATTTAAAGAAATGTTACATTATATTCTATTTATTACACCATTGATCCAAAGCATTACAAGGTATAAAGTATACCCATAGCAAGAAATATGAGTTAGCCGGTGTTGCCCGCGAAACCAGAGTGTTTGTTAGTTTAGAGCGTGCAAGCGCCATAACTTGACATTAATGTTAGTCTGATTTACTTACTGCGTACTTAGGAACGGCAGTATAAATAGATTATATGTTTTATGTTTTAATCTTAAGGTTGGAGGCGCATATCTCCATACAAACGGCGAAAACGCTTGCGACAATCTACATCTACACTACTCATATTATAAAGAGATTTGAGTTTTTGTTTGTGTGAATTGAATAGGCTCCGAAACTACTTCCTCAAAGGGCCTAAACTTCTCCAAAGTGCCTCTACGACCTCTCTCAAAGAACCGGGATAACACCCAAGATACAATAATTAGTGTATACAATAATAACAAGATAAAATAATTAGTGTCACACCTCAAGAGACTCTCGCTAGATGGGTGGATCAAGGGTTTCGACAGCTCCGTGGCGCAGTGGTTAACACGCCAGCCTGCGACACGGAGTGCCCGGGTTCGATCCCCGGCCAGGTCAAGATGGAAAATGATCTTTTTTAGATTGGCCTGGGTCTTGGATGTTTATCTATATATGTATTTGTTATAAAATATATTATCGTTGAGTTAGTATCCCATAACACAGGTCTCGAACTTACCTTGGGGCTAGCTCAATCTGTGTTATTTGTCCGTATATATTTATTTATTTACTTCCTCAAAGGGCCTAAACTTCTCCAAAGTGCCTCTACGACCTCTCTCAAAGAACCGGGATAACACACAAGATACAAATAATTAGTATCTAGACTTGGCCGACGAGGGGACCGACATATGGGATGTCGATTCAACGATCATTGTCCCGATAGTGAATGGTCTTATAGCGAAGAGTGTCGACCAACACCTTTAGAAACTCTCGCTAGATGGGTGGATCAAGGGTCAGATACAGAGGGCAGTATTCCTAGACATGGCGCGCATCGTTAGGAGGTTCCTCTCTCTGTAGCCTAAACCGTCCGGTAACTTGAGTCCTGTCTCGTTGCTGCCAGCGCTTTAGGTTTTTATGAAAGTTGTATTTTTTGTATGATATTTTGTTAATGTTTTTCAAATGTCGGCAAACGAGCAATCAAGTCACCTGATGGTAAGCAACCAGTGCTGCCCATGGACAACTGCAACACCAGGGTGTAACAGGAGCGTTGCTGGCCTTTCAAGGAGTTAGGGAAAGGACATGGGGGGAGGAAATGGGGGAAGGATGGGCCTCCGGCTCTCTCACTCACCGAACGAAGCATAGAAGCGGTAAAGCTTCTACTCAGACGTCGATTTTCTGTGAGAGTGTGGTACTTCCCCGGACGAGCCGGCCCATTCATGCTACTAGCAAAAATGAACAACTGATTCCTTTTTTATATAATTTTTAGGAATTTCTAGTCCTAAGAAATTGAATATTTAACTTAGCCATACTCGCATTAAACTTAGCCATAAGTAAATTTTTGACGTCAACAATTGTTGAGAAGTGAAATATGACAATTAATAAGTGTTCAAAGAAACCTATATTGAATAAACGTTTTGAATTTTGAATTTTTGAATTAATAGTATTATAATAACATCTCGCATTCCGAAACTATCAATGGCTAGCTAATAAGAAGGACATGCTTCAGCTGCCATGGTATCACAGTTACAATCAGGAAAAAATAGTCAATCATCTTTTGAAGTACGGTGTGTGTGACTTGACAGCTCAAGATCAGTATGATGTTGTACGATCGTTATAAGAATTTAAATATACAAATATTTTACTGATGTTTGATGGTCGGTATGAAATGAAATTAAATTAAGCATATTAAAGAAAATCGACACGTTAGTTTTAGAGACATTTTGTCTCGAACATTTAGAAATCTTCCGTCTTCCATGCTGGTCTGGGAGAAAAGAAAAACTAAGAATGTACCAGCTGCTTCTCTTCCCGCGCAGATCGTAAAAATCGGTCGAGGGATGGGCAAAAATCTGAGGAATCATGTTAATAGGCGATGCGACCCATCACTATTTCGATTTCGCTTTCCACTTAATGCCCACCAATATGCGAAATGTGGCCTTCCGGTTTTATAGACTTTGGCTCTGTCTACCCCGCAAGGGAAAAAGACGTGATATTATGTGTGTATGCATTTGCATATTATTTCATGCAGGAAACAGATGCAATCATCCCTGTGCACAAAAATATTTTTTTAGCGTACAACTTTGAACCCCATTTCAATACTATACGCTACCAACAGCTAAATTTGACCTTTAGCTCTTATTTAGTAGACTCTGTATACTCCGGAGGAATAAAAACGTAATAAGTATGTATGTATCAGACGGCATGTGTATAACCGTATTATTATCTATCATACGTTTAAAATTATATAAAATATTTTTATTATATGATGTAACAAAAAAAATATGATGTTCGCAATTATTCCTTTATCTGTGCTATAAGACGTTGCTTCGTACCAAATTTCAAGATTCTGAGTTCACGGGAAGTACCTTGTAGGTTTTGATTCCCTTGCGAATGTCGAAAATTTTGTTGGCTTAGAAGTTTCTATTTTTTCACAGCTCTAAGGTCGACCTGAGTATATAATGTGAATTTCAGCATGATTCCTCCACGCGTTCTTGAGAAAAAATGACAGACAGACGGACAACAAAGTAAGCCAATAAGGGTCCCGTTTTTTTCATTTGAGGTACGGAACCCTAAAATGAGAGGAGAGAGGTGCCAGTCATAGGTTTAATCTAACCCGTAAAAGAAAAGGACGCCCAGTTACGTCTCATTACTGACTACTTCGATCATATAATATATATGTGTATATATATATATATATATATAGCCGGCTGGCGATTAATCAGCCCCAGAAGTATTTATCTGGGTTTATTAGGCGGCCCCACTACGGCGTAGGTTGAAACGACGCATGCGCAACGGTCCATTGTAGCCATTTCACAAAATTCCAATACCAAGGAGGCCCCGCGCCTACTCGCTTTGTGGGTACAATTCTAGCAATCTTGATTCTTGTTGCCTAAACAAATGTCTCGTATTAGTTCTTAAAGATCCAAGTACTGAAGCCCACGACTTAAAAGAGATGCGAGCAGTGTTAATGGAATCTTCAAATTGAACAACTTTTGGGACCAATGCCGGGAACCTTAAAAAAATGTTTCAACAAGTGTCTAATACTTTTGTTTTAAAAGTATAACTTACTTACATAATTTATGTAAACTTAGGAAGAGCGGAAACTTCAAACACATGTATATTATAAACTTAAATAGAGACTCCAGCCAAATATTGACCATTGTTATTTGTAAGTGATTGAATAAAAATATTTTATTTTATTTTTTTATTATACAAATTGCCAGGCCATCAAACGCACGCGAACGCTTTTGATCGGGCGCTTTGGTCTCCTAGGAATAGTTGTTATTTTTGACGGGCTGAGTCAGTCCTTTAAGGGAATCTCGGTGGTAAATTTACACGCTGTAGAGTTATATAGCTCGACCAAATACACATAAATAACATTATAGATTTCAGATCGCTCTATTCTAACGGAACAAGGGATCATTTTTGCAGCAGTGAACCGCGAAACCATGCGACAAACGGGTGCGACACCACCAAGAATGACCAGGACTGTGGCTAAATTCTTAGGCTGTTAGATGGTTATCGCCCATGTCGGCCATAAACATTGAAGACCTTATTAACATAGTGGTTTGAAAGGTCAAAGGCGTAAGTGAAAATAGCTGAGGTTTGGTGCATACTAGCAGTTTAGTTTTTTTAAGCTTATTGATATGATATCCCACAAAATGGCCATCTTTAAGTATAATTAAACTCATCATCATTATCATCATTTCGTGTGGGTGACACGATTATGTCGACCATGCACACCCTGGTGTCAGAGTTCTTAGGAACCGCCTCTCGGCCTCTGACGTGGTTCCTTTAACGACTACCAGATGGCAGCCGGGACCAACTGCTTGATGTGCCATCCGAAGGACGGAATCATCTTTATTATCGGACAATCAGGTGATTCAAGCCTGCAATGTCCTAACCAAACTGGTAACAACTAAACAAAGCATGCTTCCCGAGGGAATTGAACCCACGACTCCCGGGTCTACAGGCAAACGCTTTAGCCACTGAGTTTGTTTGTTACGATTTCACGTCGTAACTACTGAACCAATCATCATGAAATTTTGCATACAAGTTCTCTGGAGTACGGATATAGACATAGGCTACCTTTTATCCCGGGGAAAAGGACTATTCCCGAGGGATCGACATTGACGCGGGCGGAGCCGCGGGCGAAAGCTAGTGTCACATAATTCCTTTTCCATTTAGTTTTCCATTTCAGATTTCGATTCCGATTTCCATAAAATATCCTTGGTCATATCGATACCAGTAGCCACACATGAGTCCTTGTAGTCTTCATTCACCTGAATTTTGGCAAGAACATCTCGTGAGATTGAGGGGATCAAGTTGAAACGACAACCTACGCCGTAGAGGGGGTGGGGGTGGGTGGTATTTGGAGTGTATGCAATTAATATTTCATTCAGCCCATAAGGCAAAAGATGAGAGTTGCTGCTCTCTAAAGGCTTTTGCCATTGTTTCTCAGATTGGCCCTTCAGGCTTGCATGCACGTATACGCGGCCCATCATGCAATATGAGAGTTTGCTGTCTCTCCAAGCCTTGCGCACACAGGCAACGCCCAAAGCCGAGGTGCGTCCCTTCTGGGGGCCCTTTGGTGATGTTGTCTATAAAGGTTAAGGGCACCGGCAAACGCCCGGTGAAGTAGCGAAAGCTCACTTGGAGCTAGCTAAATAGTCCTTCCAAAAGAAAAAAAAATATTTCATTCAAGATTTAAAATAAATAATCAAAGAGCACAATATATTACCGAAAGAAGTATCAGTTATGTGAAACACATTGGACCTACATACGAGTAGGTTTTAGTACAACGATAAATTAATTCTTGTAGCTGCTATTATTAGGCGATGCAAGCAACAATAAAAACAGAATGTAATGTCCTTGTCTATCAGTTATTATTTTGTGTGAAATTCAAATTCAATTCAAATTCAAAACGTTTATTTTATGTAGGTCATTTAGACACTTATTAATTGTCATACATTTTCAGCTGTGAATTGTTGGCGTCAGTAAATTACTTAAGGCTAAGTTTAATGCCGCTTCCAAAGCGGAGTGCAGAACGATAATAACATAAAGTTTAGTATAATATTACGACTTTTATTTACTTTATGTAATTATAGGAAGTATTATTAAAAGTACTTGAACAATTAAGATTTTTCTTACAACAGCTTTTTTAACGATAACTGAGGGTCATCAAGGATCCTACCCTATCTAGTTTTAATTTATCCTGGGTAGAGACGAAAGAAAAGTAAATACATAAAATATTTGTTTAAGAATTCGAAACAGAAACCTGTAGCAGCTAAGTATAAATAATATGAACGATTTGAACATATTACAGTATTTCAGACTAGATTTTACCCGCGTTAATGTAAACCCCTCGGGAACAGTAGATTTTTTCGAGATGAAAGAAAGAAAGAAAAAATGTTTATTTGATATAGCACAAACAGAACAATAACAATAATTATTTCGAATTGAATGAATGAAAAGATGAAAGGTATTATATGTTCTTTCCCGGATCATTACCTAAATCAAATCAAATTTCATGTCAATTGGATTAATAATTGACAAACGGCGACAGACAGACAGACAGAGTTACTTCAAGTTATTGCCATTTCTAATGATAGCATGACAGAAGATGACTTTCTGTCCATCAAAATTTACTGTGAACCAAAGAGCTTGGCATATTTTAAACGACCTATTGTTTCGGAATAGCACACATGTTTCGGTCAGCGACGTTGGTTGGTGCAGTGGGCATAAACAAATGTATTCTGCATGCACTCTCCTCCAAGCGTGTTCAGGTTGCATCCTCCACTTTGGTACTCTGTAATTATGACTGCACCATAGTTTAAGTATTGAAACATGAATTGGCAAAGTTCTTACGGCAGGCGGCCTGCCTCGCACCCATCTTCTTTGAATGTGCCATAGACGACCTTTCGATTCTTAATACCTCAAAATATTTTTAAAAAGACAATTTTGGATAATTCCAGCAAATAAAACGATCGTTTTCCCAACAAGGAGCATGCGGATCGGTCGTGATTCTACTGACCGAACGGTCGCTTCTAATTTATATAATCTGTATTCATTCCCACGATTCTATGGAAATCCATGGCGCCAAGGAAGCGTTTGAGAATAAAGGTGTGAATATAGTAATGCTCTACCAGGAGCATTTTACACACCTTTTTTTGATTATTGATTGGCGATATCGATTACCTAGATACCTGTAAGGTATTCCTGATTCCCTAAAGAGATTCAATATACATAAGAACTATTTTTTATGTCTTTGTGATTCCCATTATCCATAAACTGACCATTGGTCTGGTAAAAACTGTTAGTATATGATTTTTAAATATTCTATTTCGAATGAACAAAACGAAGAAAGCCATTGTCGCACTACGAGTATACTTTATGATTTTATTGTTGTGATTTTCGGGCCGCTCTAGCCCCTAAGTAGTAAGAAATACTTCTTGAATTCGAAAAATCTTTCACTGAAATATTATTAATTGCTATGATACTTCGAAAGATTGATATTGCAACGCCTCAATTCTTTGGTACTTTGTTTGTTCGGTATATTATTACTTCGAAAACATTTCACCCAGGGGCAGATTTAGGAGAGCAACCGCAGATTGGCAGAGTTTGAGAATGAGTTACAATTAAAACATACTGGCCACTAATTGTAACCACAAAAGAACGAAATTTAAAGAAGTGATTCTATATTTGAATATTTTTACTGCAACAGAATTCTCCCGCTAAAATTGCATGTTGGTTTGTAATTTTAAAATAGTTTTTACCACTACACCCCGTTTTATTGAGTAATTTGATCACTCATTCGTCTTTAGCCCTTGTAACATCCTGGTAGGAGGAGCGTGATAAGCCTCATTATTTACACTCCAGCATCCAATTCCCATAAACCTCGCAACACACAACAGGCGTGACTCAATAACCTGAAGCATAGTCCACGGCTCAACCTAACATTTGATAGAAACCAAAGAGATGTCAAACTAGTACAGAGCAGACATTTAAAATCAAGATATTGTTTTCTTATAACGAAAGCTTTTTTATGACATAGTACGGCAAACGAGCAAGCGGGTCACGTGATAGTAAGTGCTCACCGCCTGCCCATAGACAAATACAACACCAAAGCACCAAAGTTATGATATGTCTGGTACACATTTGTCAATAACATGAAAATAACCTAACCTAACAATCGATAGTGCCCAAAGACAATTCATCGCATACAGAGCAGACCTTCTTCAAACCTTTTAAATCCAAAATCAAGCAGTTGTTTTCTGATGACGGTAGTTATGATTTACCTGATACGAGTTCCCATATGTAAATAGAACAAAATGAGTTACAACAATGGGCATATTTTCTAAAACACTTTTCATAATAATTAATCCGTCGTGTAGATTATTGAAAAATATTGGATGCGTATTTTTTCTTTTGTTAATCAAACAAAAAATGATAAAGATATAGCCCGTTAATGTTTCGCATAACGTCATTGTCCGGTACACTTTTTACCGGCCTGTTGCGTCATGAGCCCCACTCCTGAACTTTAATGCGCTTTATCTTTATTATCTTTTGTTCGATTGAAAAAAGACAACGAAAAAAGATACGTATTTTATATTTTCAATAATCTGACGGAGCGATTATTTAAAATTGTATTTTTTTAGGAACATCCTATTGGTGGAGCTTTGTATCCCAGTTAGATAATTAGTCTCAAATGCTTACACATAAATTTCTTCCCCGTCCTTGTCACAGATTGTCACATTTGTGTAACCCAAAATAATTTTCATTATTGTAGGTTGAGTTTAAGATTACGCTTTCAATGTCTACTCTATTTCCTCAAGTGTTTACCTCTTTGGCAGAACCAAAGAACTGAAGGTATTTGTAGTAAATTTAAATTGAGATATTATCGGTTACTATCATGAGCGGGGCGGGGTGTAATTATTAGAGCGTTGATAACTGGGATCAATAGGAAACTATAACCTTTTTGTTGGATTTCAGGACGGGCCAACAGTAGAAGATATAATATAATAAGATATTTATCCCTCGATGTAATTTAACACTTAGTTCATGATCGCTAAAACTAATTTTTGACTCAAATTAACTAGTATTTTAAAATAGAATAGGAAGTTGTAAAAAGTTTTTATTTATTAAAGTACACCGACAATATTGAAATATTACATAAAAGAAAATATTAATTACTTATTATCAATACCAAGTTATTCGCATAACTTTTTAATCGACTTTAGGGAGGAGGTTTTTTATGCCTACTTCTATTATACACACAAATAAATTTGATTTGCCTAAACTTAAAGTTTCACAAACAGATATTTTGTGGTTCAAAAGTGTGTAGATATTTTGTTTAAGTTTGGTCAATTAGAATATTGTGAAGCTATGGCAGACATCGCAAGGAAGTCAGTTCGCATTTTACACGTTAACTAATCGTATCTAACTTAACTTTATTCTAAAAAAGAAAATAACCAGCCAATAAAATTATTTATTTTAAATGTCGAATATTTTGGATTAGATAATTTTGAATTACGAACGTTTTATTCTACCTACACTAAAAGATGTAAAAATTTATATTTAATCTCTTTGACTGAGCACAAGCCTTTTCTTTCGGGTTGTATGAGGCGTCAAATCTAATGTTGATGCCTTTTTGATTGTTTTTTCACAACGTCATAAGACCCTGCGTACGCGCTTCTTTCTGAAATTAAATTGAGTAATTAACTCTTTGAGATATTGCTTTGTGTCTTTATTAACACCTGTCACTAAGTAATTAGGTACCTATAACCCTTAATATTTCTTTGCTGGGCTGAGCAGGTGATTCTTTTATTATAATTCTTGTATAGAAGGGGAGTTGCGCACATCATTTTTTGAGCACACATGTAGTGCTCAAAAAATGATGTTATGTTTTCAGAGTCAAAATATATATTTTTTTCTATGTTACTAATGCTGAGAACTCTAATTGACTCTTGAACTTAAATTGACTTTTCATACATAGTTCGGTCGGAACGGCAACTTGTATGAGAAAATGTCAAAAAAAAAATCATTTTCCATCCCGGTCCCATAGGAAAAGTTGTTCATATGGATGGACCATTGAATTAGAAAAAAATATGGAAGCGTAACTCATACAATTAACGATTCAATATAAATCCAATTTACGCAAACAAACTTAACTCAAATCACAACAAAAACTTACGGGGCGGTGTCAACATATCTCATGAACGCTATGGTGTCAACATAGTGGAGGTAGGTAGGCTAGCAGCTCGCCGCGAGCTAACCTCCTTAAATGAAAAAAAATATTTCACTCGCCAATGATAAGTTACTCCAGTGTCACTTTTCCGTCTTTCCTTGCGTTTCCTGCACTACTTTACTACATAAGAAGTATTTTTTTCTTAAAGCGTTAAGATTTCGCCGATGTTCAAAAAATGTCGTGAAATGCTTTTATCGACGCGTCCATCAGCAACGGAAAGCGCGGCAGACTAATTCGCAAAAAAAATCTACTTTTTAAGCCCCGCCCGCTTTGAGCTACTTTGAGTGGTATCAGTTTTTGAGCGCAATGCTGCTTTCATAGTTTTTCTAATTCAATGGGATGGACTGAGTCACCCCATTGAGGGAAAGTCGACGGTAAATTGACATGCTGTATATGTGTGCTTCTTCATTCCACTATAAAATTCATGAACAGATTCGAATGTGTCCTTAAAGAATCCCAGTCTGAGTGTCATAGTTAGGCTATTAGCAGCTCGGACGTGTATTTAATATTCTTCCAATATCTTGTTTATGTGGCAGATTATAGATGACTCCGTGGCGCAGTGGTTAACACGCCAGCCTGCGACACCAGGGTTCCCGGGCTCGATCCCCGGCCAGGTCATGATGGAAAACGATCTTTTCAGATTGACCTGGGTCTTGGATGTTTATAGTAGTAGTGGATGTTGATAGTATCGTTGAGTTAGTATCCTACGACACAAGTTCTTAACTTACTGTGGGGCCAGCTAAATTTATGTGATCCTTACTAATATTATAAATGCGAAAGTGAGTTTGTTTGTTTGTTTATTTGTTTGTTTGTTTGTTACGCTTTCACGCCGTAACTACTGAACCGATCTTCATGAAATTTTGCATACATGTACTCTGGAGTACGGAGAAGGACATAGGCTACCTATTTTTATCCTATATTATATATCTATATTTATCCCGGGAAAAAGTACTATTCCCGAGGGATCGACATTGACGCGGGCGGAGCCGCGGGCGAAAGCTGACTTACTTGACTTATAGTCCTATGTCCCCTATCTGGGGCAGAGGGCGTCCACAAAGACTCTCCATCTCGATCTATCCTGAGCTATGCGTTTAACTTCACTCCAAGTCTTTCCGGTTTTTTTAATTTCGTCGAGAACGGTACGTCGCCAGGGCGAAAGCTAGTATAATATAAATATTGAAATAGAGAAGAGTTATTTCTAAATCACTCCTAAATTTATTCTTATTACCAAGTCTTATTGCCATGGGTCGTGATCATTATAAGGAATATGTTGGATAGGACACACACGACGATTGCCTCGGCGACTAATGGAGCGATTTAAGTCACCGCCATTCATGGAGTGCATTACTTTAAAATAAAGCTTTTCAAGTAAAGACTGATGAAGATATATTATGAAAACCTTATAGGGAGATATTTATTTAAACTTTATTGCACACAACATGACTCCGTAATCCTAATCCTTCCTATCCTAACTAATATTATAAATTGTTTGTTTGTTACGCTTTCACGCCGTAACTACTGAACCGACCATCATGGAATTTTGCAAGTTCTCTGGAGTACGGAGAAGGATAAAGGGTACCTTTTATTCCATTTTCTCTGTTTTACTTTTAAAACAGAAATAAAAACAGTGTTCAAAACACTATTCGGATACTGGTAAAGCCCCTGGTCACAACTTCAACTCACAACACAAATTTAACTAAGTATACCCTAATTTATAATAGTACTAGCTTTCGCCCGAGGCTCCGACCGCGTCAATGTCGATCCCTCGGGATTTTTTTATCGGGATAAAAGGTAGCCTATATCCTTCTCCGTACTCCAGAGAAAATGTGTGCAAAATTTCATGATGATCGGTTCAGTAGCTAAGGCGTGAAAGCGTAACAAACAAGCAAATAAAAAAACTCACTTTCGCATTTATAATATTAGTTAGGATTTAAAATTATTATCAATGGAAAGTCTGTATAGTTTTGTTCTATCGTGACCATAATAATATATTTTTCAAGGGTCTCATGTTATTGAATTAAAGGACCAATTAGATTTACATATAACACGACTTTTTAAAAGGTATGTTCGGATACACATGCTTTAAAAACGAAGGATCGCGTGAGAGAATGATAATATCCGAATGTTTTCTCATTGGTGGTAAAAAAAGAAAACTACAGAACACTAAAAAGGAACGAGTAATCGGACGTTGATCGGATTAAAATTGTGAAGACAGTTATTCGTTTAGTTTATACACACGCGACGAATAGAAAGAGGTGGGTGTATGTATGTATGTTTCATGCCAGAAAGAGATAATTAGTCATCACTGTTACTCTTTAAGAAGATACTGCACGAACTTTGAGAAAAATTACGTGTTTTCAAATCACTAGTACTATGCTCTGAATTAATTAAATACATCAAAAGTATTTGAATAATTTAGATCGACCCTTGAACAAGATACCCCCTTGTTGGAATTTGAAACAGATACATATGAAATTTAAAAATGATATAATATATGTTATGATTTCTAAACACATTTTTCTTCGAAAACCTCGTCTCTCTTTTGGTCTAAAACAATAATTCTCACATGACTATATTTACATTCTTTTTTTTCCTAATTGCCTAATGGTTCTGCGCAGCCTAATGGCTTGCGCAGTAGCGAAGTATTTCGTTCGCGCAGTACCCGCTTATGAGATTAAAATCTCACTGCAGCCACAAAATAAGTACTTACGCACAGAAGTCGCACTCTGCAAAGGTATTTAAAAAATATCTAAATATTAGTATACGTAAGCAACTTTAAATAGTTAGCGATACGGTGTAATTTCGCTCGCGTCAGAACGCAGCACCTTTTAGTTTAGATACCTACAGCGAGCCAATTTTATACTTATAGCTCTGAACAAACGATTCATAATTCGAAGTCGGTAAACAAATATGACCAAACGCGCATCGTTCAGGATTTGTTCGGTTTTCACCTTCGAAATGGTCGTCGCCCGTAGTTATGTTTTCAATACCGACACGGGGAGTAAGACAGGCCTGCTGTAGCCAAATAGTTTGAGAGGGAGACCATTTGGCCTATTAACTTTTGAGAACTGCTGTGTATAACGTTTTAATAGTCACTTCAACATCCATTACGGTTTATATATCTAAAATAAAAATTGACAATGATACAAAAGCCGCGATGTATTTTGAAGTTACGATAAAAACGTATTGCAACAGTTTGCGAGTAGGCAGGCAGGTCCACTCCCAAGTATATAGCTTCTTATAACGTGCCTAGATTTACGCTCAATCCATTTTATTCGATTTATTCCGGTCCATAGATTTAAAAAAAATTGCGTTCTGGTCTGATCTACCAAACGGGCCCGTACTACCTTACACTGCTTTGCATGATTGACTGTTATATCAATAATAATTAAATACTCAAGTTGAAATAAAAATGCAGCAAAGTTCAGGACTAACTCTGGTAACTATATGACTCAAAAACACGATTGCGTTAAATATTCTCGATAGAAAAAAATTGCAAAGTTGCCTCCAAATCACGTCTAATTTACTCGGTATATAGCATTATTCACCAAATACATTAAAATTAACCTTGAAACTTTTGATTATTATTGCATTACAGATAAGGCAGCCATCATATGTTTTTCTTTTTCGAATAACTCTTGAATATTTCTAAAAAACGAAAATATCCAAAGTAGCCAACGCGTTTAGACCATCCGCGTTTGTATCGCCACGCCGCCTGGCATATGGCGGGCTCTGCGGTCGGATCCACTATAAAATTGTAATAAATAAATGTTTATTTAGCCAATAATAACATAAAAAGTTCAGTTTCATTGTACACCACGTTATCAGTCATCGAACCACCCGGCAACAGTCCATCCCCGAACTGTGTCATCGGTCTGTGTCTCGGAGACAGCTTGCCGCCAGACTGACCAAAGTGACTGGAAATTTGTGTATTCATTACATACATTGACCTACTTGTACATAATATATTATTTACATAGGCAGAGTGAAGTGGATTACAAATTTTGATTTCCCAAACTAGATTAAATCTGTCATTAAATTACAATTTGTTTAAGAAAAATCTATTTGAAATATTACTATCTAAATGTTATTATAGTATTAATGACTTTCTGAATGATATCCTTTGACAAACAAGTATTGTGTGATATATTATAATATTAATTATGACAACTAGAAAAATGGTAGATAAATTGATTATTTATTAATAAGTATTGATTATTAAGATTTATTATCTTTGTTTACTTTATTTTAACTTTGACTATGGGACCAATATTTTTTTGCTTTATATTTGATGAAATATTTTTTTAAATTAATAGATTCATGTCACCTTTTTAAATATTTGCATGACTATCTAAAGGTGGAATACAAGCGCTTGTAATAATTTAAGAACTCTGTACTGTATTCTAGCAAATAAACTATTATCTTATCTTATTTTAGGAAATTTAAAAAAAAATGTATGTTCCGGTCTGATCCCCTACTTTTTTTTCATAGGTCAAGAGAAAAACAGTTGTAAATACGATAAAAAATTAAGTTGCTAGTGACAGAGTAACAAATATCAATATTTAGCTTTTTAGTTTCTTGGCTAAAAGGCTTATTGAGGTATCTCGAGACCAAAGTGCTGGAAATTAACTAGCTCAGCGTATCAGCATTGCCATTCAATAAGGCAATGCTGCCAGCCTTTTAGGCACGATGCTCAGGGGAGACCACCCGGAGGTTTACGATTTGTAAATATTTTAGTTTCGTCTTTTTAAGCAGTATTAAATAAGTATTATTTATACTGTGAATCTTACAAGGAAAAAATAATATAATTATCATCACATAGTATAAAACAAAGTCGCTTCCCGCTGTCTGTCCGTCCCTATGTATGCTTATATCTTTTAAACTACGCAACGGATTTTGATGCGGTTTTTTCTAATAGATAGAGAGATTCAAGAGGAAGGTTTATATGTACATTGCACCCGTGCGAAGCCGGGGTCCGGGTCGCTAGTAGACTATAATTTGTAACTTTGGAATTATTATACTTATCTTGATGACTCCGCAAAGTCACGCTATCAACCGGCTCTATGACCTTGCCATGACATACCAGGCTACTTGCAAACTTATCCTCAATCATTGTGATTTCGAGCCAAGAATACATTAGGTATAGTCAATGCCGTAAGAAATACCGAGACTGCAGACTTGTTGATAGCATAATATAGATATTATATAAGAATTATTGTATTTCCATTGATGCTGTAAGACTCCCTAAGATTAAATAAATAAATAAGGTTACGTTTTTCCTTTTGAGGTACGGAACCCTAAAAACAAAATACGATAAAGGTCTGTTTAGGAAATTATAGTGGACTCATCATCATCATCAGGTCCTTTTTAGTCTCCACTACAGGAGCACGACCCTCTGTGTACTACAGGTTATATTGTCTGTGTACTAGAGCCATACTTGGCCAGAGCAGCCAGAGGACTTGGCCTACACTCTCCACGCTGACCAGACGGGTTGGAGAGGATTCACAGATGTTTAAAAGCATTGTTTAGCTTGTATTTCTTAAGTCGCCTTCTACGACATCTACGGGAAGACTTGGAGTGGTCCTATTCTACTCTGGCGCATACTATACGGCTTATATAGTGGAATAAAAATATCGTATAATAAATACGTAAATAAACTCTGAAAACATGTAATGTAATAAACAAGGTTAAAGCTAGTGGGTTTTTTCTATAATTTTGGCTACTTTTGCTCTTACTGAGCTCAGATTTTTCCTTTCGAAGCGAGGGAGAAATATTCTATTGGCTACGTCACTCACTTAGAGTTTGACTACTGACTAAGTGGTCTGAGATCGCGACCTTTAAGCGATAGGTCTCGGGTTCAACCCAGCTTTTACCTCTTAGATTGTAAACCAAATTGACTTAAGTGCAGCCATTTTCATCTATCACACCCTGATTCCGGTCAGGAAAACAACGTAAGCAACCTGCACACTAGTGTGTGAAATAGAGAAGACACTATTATTTCTTACTATTTCACTCTATACCAATCTATTATTTCCTGATATAAAAGTCATTGTGTGCGATTCTGTTCACCCAATAACACCGGCAAAACCTACCTACGTACTTAAGCACATAGTATCACGTCTATTTCCCTTGCGGGGTAGACATAACCCAAGTCTATAAGACTTTATGGCCGCATTTAGCATGTTGGAGGTCGTGTATATGGAAAACGGAATCAAAATATTGATGTGTTACATCGCCTATTGACATGATTCCGTGCATTTTCGCCCATTCCTCGATCGGCTTTTACGATCTGCGCGGGAAGAGAAGCAGCTGGCACTTTCTACGTTTTTTCTTTTCTCCCAGACCAGCATGGAACATACATACATAGTCATCATGATCATCATCATCAGGTCCTTTTTAGTCTCCACTACAGAAGCACGACCCTCTCTGTACTACTAGGGCCATACTTGGCCAGAGCAGCCAGAGGACTTGGCCTACACTCTCCACGCTGGCCAGACGGGTTGGAGAGGTGACTTAGATGTTTATAAGCTTTGTTTAGCTTGTATTTCCTAAGTCGCCTTCTACGACATCCACGGGAAGACTTGGAGTGGTCATAGGACCATGGCATGGCAGAGTAGAATAGTCTACTCTGCCGGATACCACACTGCTGATACATACATAGTATCACGTCTTTTTCCCTTGCGGGGTAGACAGAGACCAGGTCTATAAGACTTTATGGCCACATTTAGGATGTTGGATTGGAAGGGCGTGTAGGTAGAAAATGGATTTAAAATAGTGATGGATTGCTAGCCGCATCGTCTATTGATTAGATGATTGACAATACAAGTCTGCACCACGCCCGTGGTTGCTCAATACAACATGCGTAAGTGCTAAGCGAGTCCGCTGGGCCATCGAACTCCACAATGACATCAGTAACTGACGTCATAGTTCACAATATGCGTATGCGCCACTCCCTTTGTACCTTGCGCAAATTAAGGGCAAACGCCAACCGTTAGCTCTATACTTAACTGCTCACGTTTTGTTGGAATACTCCTAAATACGGAGTTTCTTCATGCTAAGAAATAATAATATTTAACCCGGTTTGTGATAATGGAAGTCGGGACATTTGCGCTTTAAAAGCGTTTTATAATGGACATTAGCTTGGAATATCGAATCTTAAACGTTCGGTGTCGAGTGTGACAGTTACTTATCCGTGATTTTTGTTACTATGGAGAAGAAAAGATCTCTTTAACCCGTCTGGTCAGCGAGGAAAGTGTAGGCCAAATCCTCTGTCTGCTCTGGCCAAGTTTGGCTCCGGTAGTACAGAGAGAGTCATGCTGATCGTGGGTTCGATTCCCATGGCAAGCATACTTTGTTTAGTTGTTTCCAGTTTGGTTAGGTCATCAACTGATTGTCTGATAATAAAGATGATTCCGTGCTTAAGGCACGTTAAGCCGTTGGCCCCGGCTGCTATCTGGTAGTCGTTAAAGGAACTACGTCAGAGGTCGAGAGGCGGTTCTGAAGAACTCTGACACCAGGGTCGATTGACCGTGTCACCTACACGAAATGAATGAATGAATGGGGTAGACAGAGCCTAAGGCTATTAGACCCAAAGGCCACGGTTAGCGTGTTGGTGGGCGTGCAGGTGGAAAGTTGTCTATAGCTAGGTAGGTATATCTCCAACATTCTGTTCCCATGGAATCCCATTTAATGGAGGTAGGCATCCGACAGTCGATGTTAGGAATTTAGGATTCCGCGCTTGCCACAATAGCTCAATAAAGGCTACTTTGTTTCCTGCTCTCCAGACTTGGTCATGGGAATGTAGCGCGGGCTTCCAAATGTAGAGACGCTAATTCTTGAACAAAGTAATCGTATGTTTGTTTTGTACGCATTGGTGTCATGGGTGTAAAGTTGGGTTCTCACGGTAGGTAGTAGCCCAGGGTTGCTGTAACAGCCTCCGTGGTCCAGTGGTTAAGGCGTTTGCCTGTTGACCCGGGGGTCGTGGGTTCGATTCCCACGGGAAGCATACTTTGTTTAGTTTTTTCCAGTTTGGTTAGGACATTGCAGGCTTGAATCACCTGATTGTCTGTTCATAAAAGATGATTCCGTGCTTCGGAAGGCACGTTAAGCCGGTGGTCCCGGCTGCCATCTGGTAGTCGTTAAAGGAACGTCAGAGGCCGAGAGGCGGTTCCGAAGAACTCTGACAGCAGGGTGTGCATGGTCGATTGACCGTGTCACCTACTCGAAATGATGATGATGAGGGTTGCTGTCTTTATCGAAACTAAATGTTGTCGGCCATTGTCACACCCACGCCAGGAACTAAATTCCTTATGCTACTCTTCTACTTTTGATACATACCTCAGAACAAGGAGTCCTTATTCTGAGATACATACATACATAGTGTCACGTCCCCCTCCCTAGCGGGGTAGGCAGAGCCTAGGTCTATAAGACCTTATGGCCACATTAAGCATGTTGGAGTGAGTGTAGATGGAAAACGGAATCAAATAGTGATGGCTTGGTAGCCGCATCGCCCTCAATCAGCTTTTACGATCAGCGCGGGAAGAGAAACAACTTTTGGTATTATACGAAATAAAAAAATTATATTATGAAGTCTACTGTTGGGCAAATACCAGTATCTAATATTGTAGAACCTTTTAGTGTCCAGGAGAGGTAAAGTACTATAACCAACTACCTATGTAATAAAATTGTTTGTACATAGCATTACAATCATAAGAGTATCAGGACCATCAGCAACAGATTAAAATGGATAGATTACCATCTGAACACAAAGGCTGAGAGGCGGTCCCGAAGAACTCTGACACCAGGGTGTGCTTGGTCGATTGACTATGTCACCTACCACGAAATTATGACAAATAGAGATCAGTTTATAATGAACATAAACCATTTCTACTTGGATATGTTTCATAGAGCTTTTGTCATTTCATCTTCTACGACATTCTAGTACGGTACGAAGAGTAGTGATTAGGCCAAAAATTTAGAAGAAAATAAATAAATAAATAAATTTAGTGTAAAAGTAGTTTTTACCCAAGATGTGTGTGTGTAGCGAAGCAGTGCTAAGATGTATAAAGAAGAAAAAACGAAAAATAACCTTCAGGCGAGTAGGCGACCAATATTGTTGAAAAGAGTTTCTTACGACGTTTCTACTCTGCGGTGGTCAAACGCTAGTAGTGTAGCTTTTAATGTAATATAAATATAACTAAATTAGATCTTTTAAAATGTAATTTTACGCCAAAACGTTTATAGAAAGGCCTATTTGTGTGCCGTACCGTTTAAAAAAACGTTTATTTTATCTGTTACAAAGGTGAGTTTTATAAATAAACTAGCTTTCGCCTGCAGCTTTGCCCGCGTCAATGACGATCCCTCGGGAATAGTACTTTTTCCCGGGATAAAAGGTAGCCTATGTCCTTCTCCGTACTCCAGAGAACTTGTATGCAAAATTTCATGATGATAGGTTCAGTAATTACGGCGTGAAAGCATAATAAACAAACAAACAAAGTCACTTTCGCATTTATAATGTTAGGAAGGATAAGGATAAGGATAATGGTTCTAAGTATTCTTTTTACATTTTGGTGTTAAGACATGTTCACCCTTGTTCCTGAAACTGAAATAGGTTCTAGGAACCTTTTCTACATGTTGACTCAATCTGAGGTCTCAGCCTAATTCTGTGGTAGCATTAAGTAGTAGAATCTGGCCGATAACAATCTACTCGACCTTTAGCCGGCCCCGCCCGCACCTGTCTGAGCTAGGTCCGGAATTCGACAGTCGGTGTGGCCCTTTATCTCCACTCGACCACAGATTATTAAATAGTTAGAAAAATATATCTCGACATAGTAGTAAAATAACAAACTTAGATGGTAGATGCTTGTTTTGATATTCGTGGGTGTAAGTGTCCAACAGTAGTAACAGATTTTTCAAGCTTCCTAAAGGCATCTGACATAGCTTAACGACCGCCATCTAGTGATGCTAGCCGGGACCAACGGCTTAACGTGCCTTGCGAAGTACGGAGGAGCTCGAGATATTGGAACATTTGTGGTCACTCTATCCAGTGGGGACCACGCCTTCTCTAATCGCTTATAATGCGCACGTCCACTGCTATCCAGCCATCGAGCTCCTCAGATAATAGATTAAACAAATAATATATATTTTTGTTCGGTATTTTTAATCTATTTAAAGCGTGTGAAAGAACCACCGACATTATCTTGAAGGGGTCACTCAGTCAGTCAAAATGAACAACTTTTCCTATAGAATCAAAGCTGGGAACCAAAAAAAAAAACAGAATATAATTTAATTATTTGTTAGCGAAACGAAGTTCGGTGGGTCAGCCAGTTTTATATACATACAGGGTTACTTAAAAACACTAATATCCTCGTGGGACTAGATTGCTAACATCATCATCATCATCATCATCAGGTCCTTTTTAGTCTCCACTACAGGAGCACGACCCTCTCTGTTCTACTAGGGCCATACTTGGCCAGAGCAGCCAGAGGACTTGGCTAAAATCATAAACAATAAAATTTGTTCTAAGACTTTTGATAATTTGTTTTAAATTTCATACAAAAATAAATATTAATTTAGCTTTCAGGTTGAATCTAAACAAGCCTACAAGCATATCAAAGAAAAATTACGCGCAAGCGTCGCGTCATCCTTTCATTTACATAGACTTACAAATGTCACGACAAGACATAAGAAATTTGAAAAATAATTATTATTTTATTTATTAAGAGCCCGCCATAGGCCAGGCGGCGTGGCGGTACAAACGCGGATGGTCTAAACGCGATTTTCGAAATAGAAAAATACATAATGGCTGCCTTATCTGTAATGCAATTATAATCAAAAGTTTCAAGGTTAATTTTAATGTATTTGGTGAATAATGCTGTATACCGAGTAAATTAGACGTGATTTGGAGGCAACTTTGCAATTTTTTTTCTATCGAGGAAATTTAACACAATCGTGTTTTTGAATCAGATAGTTACCAGAGTTAGTCCTGAACTTTGCTGCATTTTTATTTCAACTTGAGTATTTCATTATTATTGATATTACAGACAATCATGCAAAGCAGTGTGAGGTAGTACGGGCCCTTAAGTTATTTCGGAACTGTTAGAACAAACGTTGTTGTTTATGATGTTAGCTATCTAGCCCCGCGAGGTAATTAGTGTTTTATATATACAGGATAACCCTGTATATACAGGATGAAATTGAATTCATTAGCAAACGTTTATGGAGTGACTCAGACCTGAACTCTGAACAACTTTCATTATGGGACAAACTCCGAAATTGCAAAAAAAATCAGCTGTTCCATAGATTTTGGCCAAATAGATATTCCACTTTTATATGAAAGAGCAGATAATGTCGAAGTTGGTCCCACAATGAAAGTTGTTCAGATTCGTGGTCTGAGTCACGCCTTAAATGTTTGCTAATGAATTCAATTTCACCCTGTATATAGGATAGAGTCACGAAGCATAGAGCGCATTTTGTATAAAGATAGCCTATGTAGTTATTACATCACCATAATAAAAGTAAAAAAAAAACCTACACGCATTGTTACGGTCACAATAACTAACGTGTGAAAGTAAGAATAAGTAATGAATTAGCTAATTAAAATATATTATACTAGCGTGCGTATTTAATTAGTAAGTAACTACATATATTCACGCTTATACTTTCGCGTTTTTAGGGTTCCGTACCTGAAAAGACTGACCGTCCGTCCGTCCTGAAGTACCTGACAGACTCCGCGTTACCGGACTGGGTTTTTCGAGCACTCATTTACTGCAAAATCTGTACGGCTTTGGAACTCTTTACCTTTGAAAATCCGAAAGGCGCAGACACGTAGTGCTTTCAAGAGTGCGGTACGCGCTCATTATCTTCGCGAACTATCAGATGGAATATAAATTAATATATATGTAGTATATGTACTTTATATTATATTTTAATATTTATGTATTTGGAATGTATATTTATATATGACTATATATTTACGTATACATACTTTCATCATCATCATCATCAGGTCCTTTTTAGTCTCCACTACAGGAGCACGACCCTCTCTGTACTACTAGGGCCATACTTGGCCAGAGCAGCCAGAGGACTTGGCCTACACTCTCCACGCTGGCCAGACGGGTTGGAGAGGTGTCTTAGATGTTTATAAGCTTTGTTTAGCTTGTATTTCCTAAGTCGCCTTCTACGACATCCACGGGAAGACATACATACTTTAATATAATCTATTTCAAACTTCTTTTATTTGCACCAACTTCCAAAATTTACTTTTCTCTGCACCACCCTGTGGGTTGACTGTTAAAGCCTCTGGCTTTAAGTCCGCCTTTTACAATTATGTAATAAAGTTAAATAAATAAAAATAAAAATATAAAAAACTGAACCCATAAAGAATTTTTTACCTGTCTGTCTTTTTTTAAGAATTCTGTACCTCAAAAGGCAAAAACGAAACCCTTATAGGATCACTTTGTTGTCTGTCTATCCTATTTTAGGGAACGCAAAAGGTATCAAGCTGATTATATCAGCAATATATGAATTTCAGCTTGAATACTAACGAAAACAGCCTCCGTGGTCCAGTGGTAGGGTTTGCCTGTTGTGTTGACTGTTGGTCGTGGGTTCGATTCCCACCGGAAGCATACTTTGTTTAGTTGTTTCCAATTTGGTTAGGACATTGCAGGCTTGCATCACCTGATTGTCTGAAAATAAAGATGATTCCGTGCTTCGGAAGGCACGTTAAGCCGGTGGTCCCGGCTGCCATCTGGTAGTCGTTAAAGGAACCACGTCAGAGGCCGAGAGGCGGTTCCGAAGAACTTTGACACCAGGGAGTGCATGGTCGATTGACCTTGACACCTACACGAAATGAGGAGCTGTGAAAAAAACAAACTTCTAAACCAACGCAATCAAGAGATACAGCCTAAAAAGACTAAATATTCCACCCTGAGTTGAACCAAATTTGTACAATTTTCATCAAAACCTGTTAAAAAAATAAGATTGACAATATTAAATACCACGTCTACATTTACTCATCATCAAATTTAAGAGCTATGCTCTTGTCGGTGGAGCTTTTTCCATTCCTCTCTTTCTTCCGCCAGTTTCTTTACTTCTCTATAAGAAGTAACCTTTATTTTTTCTTCTATTTGCTTTATAAAGGTGTGTCTCGGCCTTCCCGGTCCCCTTTTTCCTTCTATGATGTTCTTGATCAAATTGTCATGTCTTATTAGATGTCCTATCATCTTCACTCTTCTATTCTCAATAATTTTCATTATGTGCCTCTTTTCTCCTACCCTTTTCAAACCTCCTCATTAGTCACTCTTTCTACCCAGCTTATTCTTTCCACTACATTTACTACTGGCATTTAATTGAAGGGGGCGACTCAGTCCGTTGAAATGAGCAACTTTTTCGGAAGCAATAGAAACTCCCTGTGTGCTATGACTTGAGGTCCTTCAAAAGGCGTGTTTACAGGTATCTTAAGAATCGGCAACGCATCAGCAGCTCCTCTGGTGTTGCAGATGTCCATGGGCGACGGTGACCACTTTCCATCAGGTGGCTCGTCTGCTCGTTTGCCGTCGGATATACATAAAAAAAAAAAAAAAAAAAAACTCAAAAATATTCGACATTTCCAAACAAATTGTTCGGCGGCCCCAGCAACTTGTATGAGTATATTTATTTTACACCAGCTATTGCCCGCGGTTCCGCCCGCGTTAATGTCACAGATCCCTCGTGAACAGAAGAATTTCCCGGAATTAAATGTATGTCCTTCCCCGGGCCTTAAACTACCTTCAAACCAAGTTTTTTTTTTTTTTTTTTTTTTTTTTTTCATTTATTTAGGCACAAACAGTCATAATGAAACAACATATTACAAAATACAATATTCACACGGTTATAGACCAAACAGTGCCGAAAAAATTAACTTTATATATAGTTTTAAATAATATAAGTTAACAAGCGAGTAAATTAAATAAGATTTAAGATACGGCTACGGTAACAGCTTTTATCCAAATTGGTTTAATTGTTGAAGCGTGAAAAGGTGACAGATAGAGTCACTTTCATATACACGGTGAAATTTTGTTCAGCCCGTTGATATAAACAACTTTTCCAATGGGACCAATGCTGGGAACTCAAAAAATTTTTGACTTTCCCATACAAATTTACCGGGGGCGGCCGAAATTTTTTGTATGGCCATTTTTTATGAGTTCCCAGCATTGGTCTTATAGGAAAAGTTGTTCATATTGATGGGCTAAATCACCCTTTTAAGGGTCCAGAACGATCAAAATTTCACCGTGTATATAATATATGTATGGAGTATAAAGTTACAATAGCGGACATCAAAATAAGTTAATATTTCTTACAAAATATCGTGATGCAACTAATCACGACCCAAAACCAGTTTTTAAAATGTGAACCAGTGTGCGGCAAATTAATTTACACTGCCACTGACCTTTACGACTCGCTGTTTTTATTTATACAATAGGAAAAGATAATATGGCACCAATATGTTATATAAAATATATGTAGTCTTTTAAAAACCCGTCAAGCGGACCGATTGGCCCGCTTGGGAGTTGAGAGGTCAATAATGCTGATTATAAAATTAAATATTAATATGTATCACACATACCTCTGACTGCTCTGGCCAAGTATGGCTCTAGTAGTACAGAGAGGATCGTGCTCCTGTAGTGGAGACTAAAAAAGACCTGATGATGATACATACCTTAATACTACAAGATTAATACATTTAAAACCCGCCCTGGAAAGTTTCTTGCGGAAAGGTGCCCAAAATGCTGGCTGCATTGCCGCGGTGAATAGCAATGGCCATCCTTTGCACCAAAAACGTGCCAGAGCGAGAGTCACCATTTTTTTTCTTATCTTGTGCTCGCCTTTAGGAAAGTACAATATGAGAACAGGCTCATAAAACAACATACATAGATTTACGTCCTTTTCCCTTGCGGGGTAGACAGAGCCTAGGTTTATACGACCTGAAGGCCACGTTTAGCAAGTTGGTGGGCATTAGGTGAAAAATGGAATCAAAATAGAGATGAGTTGCAAACCGCGTCGCCAATTAACATGATTCCTCAGATTTTACCCATTCAATCGGCTTTTACGATCTGCGCGGGAAGAGAAGCATAAAACAAGCTTCATATAATAATTGAACGGATCTTGAAATACAAACCAATGTGGAACAAATTAGTTTTACGGCGCTACTGACCTTTAGATTCGAGTGTTTTTATAGTAAAGAGAGAACAACAACACAATCTAGGCCATAATAAGTAGACCTAGCTGATCTACAGAATGTTCTGTTTTTGGTTGATTTCAGAGTGACGCCTCCGTGGTCCAGTGGTTAAGGCGTTTGCCTGTAGACCCGGGACCCGGGGGTCGTGGGTTCGATTCCCACGGGAAGCATACTTTGTTCAGTTGTTTCAAGTGGACAGACCATCAATATGAACAACTTTTCCTACAGGACCAAAGCTGGAAACTCAAAAAAATTTTTGTCATTCCCATACAAAAAAGTTCCGCTGCTCGGCCAGTTTGTATGGAAATGTCGATTATTTTGAGTTCCCAGCATTGTTTCCATAGAAAAAGTTGTTCATTTTGATGGTCTGAGTCACCCCTTTAAGGGTCCAATACGATAAAGATTTCACTATGTATAAATGTATTTTTTTATTTAGTCCTCAATTTGCCTCATTTGCATTTTTAAAATATATTTAATGGCAGTACTAGTAATCTTCTTCATACAAAGAATTTAGTAGATAAACTAGATGACATGGCCGTGTTTTATTTATTTATTTATTTATTATGAATTCAACAGCGTTACAATTTGAAATTATAACTAACAATGAGCAAATATAATAGGTAAGGCCAATTACAGAATTCATCAAGAAAATACCGAAAGTATACAATTTCGTAAGCAAGCGGCTCATCAAACAAAAAAGTAGAAATTCAAATAACAGTTTCCCTTTCTTTATAGTTAGACATATAGGTATATGTATATATTATATCACATATATATATATATATTAAGAAAGATTCTTGGAAATTTTATAATTATTAATTATCTAACCTTATTCTTCCTCAAGATTAATCACAACGATGCTTATTTGAAATTTAATAATGAACACCAGGAAGTATCACGTCACGACATTCACGTTGGTGACAGTGTGATGAACACACCATATCGGCTTTCAATGGCTTTTGAGACACGACACGACACGAGAAATTCTGATGTTTACAAGCCTCATCGACCAGGGACAGGTTCCATACCTTTTCCGACAACATTTTTCCTCATAAGCTAAAGCCTCTACAAACTTTCTACTTTATCGACTTCAAATTGACAATTCAAAGTAAATTACTTTACACATTTAATTGTAGGTTCTGAGTTATTACATTTTATAACATTTAATTGTTACTCTGAGAGAGATTTTACGGAAGAAGTGAAAAACAATTTTCATTTAGGTGTAGATTTAGGTATTATATCTTTTTGTAGTGTAGTCCTTTAGTTCATTTTTAGGGTTCTGCACCAAAAGGGTAAAAACGGGACCCTATAACTTTAACTCCACTTGTCCGTCTGTCTGTCACCTCACCAGGCTAGCTAGACAGCGGAATTTTTTTTTCAGATGATAACAGATAACAACAAATACTTACTAAAAGGAGAATAAAATACATATTTAAGGCTCCCATACAACAAATGTGATTTTTTTGATATTAATAACGGCAACATGTAGACACTTAAAATATTTAGTTGTATATCTGTCATCATTATCATTATCATCGAATAACTGTCGATTTCTGGCCGTTGGGTACACGCACATGCATGTTCCAGGGTCTTACAATCGGCCAGGGAAGTATTTAATCTATATACTTACATATAATAAAACAGTAAAAATATTTTGTCTCTACATTCAGAATTTTTGACTGAAATGGATAGAGGGACACTTAAAAAGAATAATAGAAAGCAAAAAAATTTTTTTCGAATTTCTTGTCTGTCTGTCTGTCTGTCTGTATGTATGATCACGATTATCTCCAAAAATACTGAACCGATTTACTTCAAACTTTCACCAATTGTATGGAAATTTTCACATTTCTGGACATAGAAGTATAAAAATAAGTATATATGTTTACATTACAATTAAACAGATCTGTGTAGTTAAAATGGACGAAATTTTCCCTTGAAGGGGTAAAATGGGTGGGGTAAAGTTTGTATGGATTTTTTTTATTTACTTAGATATATGACAATAAAAAGTTCCCCATTACAAATAAAATATCTGCGTAGGTGACATGGGCAAAATCCCCTCCTTAAGGGCTAAAGATCTTTGCAGGTGAATTGTATTAAATTCATCCTTAAGGGGAAAAAGCAGAGGGAGGGAGGGAGGGGTTTGTATGGAATTTTTATCATTTCTACTGTTCCCAAGGGAACGACAATAACGCGGGCGGAGCCGCGGGCAACAGCTAGTATAAAATAAATTCGACTAACATAGGTTTTATAAGTTTATACAAAACTTATAAAACCTATGTTCGCGGAATTTATTTTATATTATGAATTTATTTATTAACTCAATATATACGGTATCAGGTTGAAAGACATGCATTTTTTTATTAAATTCAATTAAAATTAATGAAATAAAATAGGGGGCTCCTATACAACAAAATGTTCTAATAGATAATGTATGGAACCATTCGTGCGCGAGCCCGACTCTCAGTTGCCAATTTTTACAAAATATACCTGCATTATCCCTCAAGCGGCGCAAATATGCATGCCTAGGCGATGGCTACATATTTGAGCCGTTTGGTGTGGAAACTTTGGGGCCGTGGGGGCCTTCAGCTCACAAAATGTTTAAATTTGTGAGCAAAAGACTGGTAGAGGTGTCCAATGACCAAAGGCCTGGCAATTTCTTTGCACAAAGAATAAGCATTGCCATACAACGTGGCAATGCTGCCAGCCTCTTGGGCACACTTCCTCAGGGCAATGATTTGCGAGACATTTTTTATCTTTAAATTTTTACTTTTGGGTTTGCTTTCTCTTTATAGTTTTTCTCTTTTTTGTATAGTTAGGGTTAGTTTTAGTTTTTAATTTTTCAACATTACCATAATGTAAAGTGAAATAGTGATCTATCCAAAATAGGTATGAATTATATAAAATCAGTCTTTTCTGCTTTACGCTATTTTACAAGGCACTACACTTTGTAGAAATAAACCAAGTTGTATGTATGGATGTAAGTAGTTGTTAAATTGTGGTTACCGTTTAGCTCGCAGGTGTAGCACGTACGTAATCATTACGAGATGTTATCCGCTGAGACGACGATTCAGTGAGGAATAATCGTACACTGGAGTCATTTTGTTATAGTTGTCAAGATCAAAAACATCATTTTAAAATATTATAACCATTATAACTATGAAATTATCACTGCGACACGGAGTGACCGGGTTCGAACCCCAGCCGGGTCAAGATGGAAAATGATCTTTGTCAGATTGTCCTTGGTCTTGGATGTGTATCTATATATGTATTTGTTATAAAATAAAGTATCGTTGAGTTAGTATCCCATAACACAAGTTTCGAACTTACTTTGGGGCTAGCTCAATCTGTGTGATTTGTCCGTATATATTTATTTATTTATATTTATTATCACTGATCACGATGGCCTATTACGCTTGAGCATTATTGGCGCTTACGCATGTTAAGCAACCCCGGGCGCGGTCTTCACTTGGATGGGTGAACGCAAGTGGCATAAAATATCTCGAGCGCCTCCGTGCTTCGGACGGCACGTTAAGCAGTTGTTCCCGGCTGTCATCATTGATGGCAGTCGTTAAGCTTAAGATGTGAAAAAATTTACACCAGTGTTGGCCTCTTACACAAACAAAAAACAAATAAACAATTTTAAGATTTAAATTTTAACATATAACGCTCTGAGTATTTACTTTTGTTTTTCTACAGTCTTCTGCAATTCTGTTTTGATTCATTTTATTTAGATTGTAATTTTGTTTTTTGACTTTAGAGACCACCTTTTTTTTTGGAATTATCTATATTATTTCGACCTATTTCGAAAAAGGGGCCTGTCCTTGTCGGTTTATAGATTATATGTCGTTTTAAATTTAGGTTTATATGAAAATATAAGTCAATACATATTTTAAAAAGTATCTTCGCTTACCTTATGCTGTACTGATGTAGTATGAATAAATTAGTCGAATAAGTACCTGCAAACAAAAAATAAAACATAGTATACAATTTTTTATATAAGGCTCTATTATGTATTATATTTGCCGTGTTTAGGTACTATTTCAATATGAAAGTGTTCTGTAAATCATCCTTACTTCCTTACTAATATTATAAATGCGAAAGTGAGTTTGTTTGTTTGTTACGCTTTCACGCCGTAACTACTGAACCGATCATCATGAAATTTTGCATACAAGTTCTCTGGAGTGCGGAGAAGGACAGAGGCTACCTTTTATCCCGGGAAAAAGTACTATTCCCGAGGGATCAACATTGACGCGGGTGGAGCCGCGGGCGAAAGCTAGTATATCTATAAAAAGGCCTAAAACTCTTCTTTGCAAAGATTTCCTTACATCTCCATTGTTAAGTGTTGAATGGCTACCCGGGCATTAACTGCATTTTTATTGGGATAGTGGGTGGTGCTCTTGAAGAAACAGTTACCCAGGATATACTAGCATTAGCTTATACTGTAAAATATTATTTTTCAATTTACATACTAATATCACAGAGGAAAAAAATACTGAAAAAATTCTACAGGAATATGTATCTCATCCGGCAGAACGCGCTCTGTCAAAAGCTCTGGTAAGTTTAGTTCCAAAAATCATCCTTAGATGGCAGCAGGTTCACAACTAGTACGACCTGACAAGGTCACAGGAAGACGCTGGAAACAGGCCGCTTCCATAACCAGTCGTATTGGAAATCCTTCGGGGAGGCCTGTGTCCAGCAGTGGACTTCTTATGGCTAAGATAATAATGATCTGTATTTATAAATAAACTAAAAATGTGTAATACTGCCAGGATTTCCTTTATTTCCATTGTTCGGCGTTTGAATAGCCACTCACACTAATAAATATTAGGCTAGTGGGCGGCGTTCCTTAGCGAACAGTTACGCTTTGTGCAAGTTCCGCGTTGGAGGTTTAGGCTTGTATCGTTGGTTTGCTCGCTAAAAAGAGATCTAAAATTATAACAGTTCCAGGTAGTATTACGTCATATATTTTCTCAGTGGCAATAGTGACCAAAACTTGACTTGAGTTTCTTTCAAAGTATTCTAATCAGTTCATTTCGAAACGCTGGCAGTTTTTCGAATTTTCAAGAAAAAAAATATAAGACTAAAAAAATACGTTTATAACTATGAAAAGAGATGCCAGGTCTCAAAACGATTTAAAAAAAAATGGCGCTTCTATGAGTTATCCTAATCTGAATATTTTTATGCTGCAAAAAGAGGACTGTATTGTTTTACGAGCTCATGTATGTATGAATGTAAGTTTTTTTTCCCTCATAACTTCTAACTGATTTGGACGTATAAGGGATCATTAGAATCCTTACACCCTTCCGAGTACTAACATAGGCTATAATATATTTTTGCCAAGGCGTTTTTTATCAAAAAGAACCTTTTTGCTTGATTTAAAAAAATAACAGCATTGATGATAAAAATAGTTACATGATATAACGAATTTCAAACAGAAAATATAAGACACAACTTCCCGGTTAAAACTTAACCCTCGTCATTATGATCGAATGCACTCGTTAAGTCAGATGCTTGACTGTCTGAAACACACAAAACAAGCAAGCGAGGGTCCTAACGATGTTCGAATTTAATCTTCTATAACCAAATCGACTCAGGAGTTAAGAAGTTATTCTATAAGTATCCAAATCTATTTAGGCGAAAGAATATTGTAAATTTCGCTGATTGTTAGTACCTAGGTAAGTAGATGATTAACCAAAGACAATATAATATAATACTAACGTAGACTGCCAACTTCATAAAAAATATTGGCCCAACTTAGGCCTGTGAAGCAGCAGGACGGTTGATGGCAGGCTGTGGTAGTTAGTTCCATTAACTGCCACTATGAGCGGCGGAGAGGGCGCTGCAGTGCTTTAGTTACAGACTTTTTAACCCGTCACTAGATGGCGTTACCTAAACTAGATAAAACCAAGTAAAACTAAAAAGTATTGTTTTAATAAGCCAAAAATATTTTTTTATCTATTTTCGTGAGTTTTAAATATCATTCTTAATATGGTAGATACATTGTTATCAATAATCATATGGCGCCATTTATATGATGAGCCTGACAAAAATCGTACGCAATAGGCGTTGGGAACACAGTACTTACTTGATATACTTGCAGAAACTCACTTACTTGATATATATCACAAGTGTATGCTTAGTTTAAGAACCCCTGTAATATCCAGATATTATACTTCACAAATATCCTTTTTTCATTCCTTTTAAAATATTCTGTAACATAACTAAAACTTATCGAAAACTGGTTTCCCAAGTTACAAGCTCTGCTTAGTTTGGGAACTCCTGGTAATTCTTTTAGGATAATAAATATCATATATAATAAGACTAACATGTACACGCTATGGTAAACTTAATTTAGATATGTTAAATATAAGTGTAAAGTAGTTGTAATCTTCTCTACTTCACATCAATATCTTTATGTTAAACGAAGTGTAAAAGCTCTTATTGAAAATAAACTTATTTTATTTATTATTTATTTATTTTTTTACTTGTAGAAACTCACTTACTTGATACACTTGTAGAAATCTAAAGTGGGATAATAGCCACATTAGAGTCAGACTAGACGGCTTCCTTTAGAAAGTTTTTAATGCCTAATCATAACTACTTATCCAGACCATTTTCAACGCGTCTAGGCAATAATCGTTACTGTTTCTAATCTATATCTAATGTTTTCTGTACTTAGCTCGACAATATACAATTTCTCTAATATTTTACAAAAAAAAAAAACCAAAACCGAATACAACTCTATACATACCTCTAAGTGTACGAACTAGAACTAAAAAGTATAAATAAGTTTTTTTTACGACCACTTTAGCAGCTTATTTAGAACTGTGAGCGTACTCTTTATCATTTTGCTTATTGTAGTGCTCTTCAATCGTAAAAATGTTTTCATCGGTAAAGAGGATATTTCTGATTCTGAGCCATCTTCGTAACGCAACAGAAGACATTTTGATCGATCCTCTGTCTTTAATTGTGAAGATTGATTTAGTGTATGTCTTGTATATCGACAATAAGCAGTGAGCTTTAGGTCTTGTTTTATTATACGTGACAGAGTCCTAGCGGGAACCTTAATTTCTCGCAATAAATTTCTTTGCTTCCTAATGGGATTTCGACGAATTCTGGCTTTGACAGCATTAACAGCCTTTGTAGTTCTAACAGCACGCGGCCGCTCCGATCTTTTATGGTTTTCGATAGAGGAAGTGTTGTTGTATCTGTTGATTGTACGATGTGCGAACATACGGCTGATACCAAGCTTTTGAAGTGACGACGAAAGAATATGACGACGGCTCCATCCCACGTTGGGCGATCACGGCGATCCTATTTTATTTAACACCCCATGCCATATTAAAATAGCGCGAACTCGAATTAACTTTTAAAAATAACACACGCGTTCCAAATTTAAAATAAATGAAAGATGAAAAGAAGAAAAGGTTTTATGTAACAGTATTTATGGCCAGACTAGTTATATACGGACAATTTACACAGATTGAGTTAGCCCCAAAGTAAGTTCGAGACTTGTGTTATGGGGCACTAATTCAATGATACTATATTTTATAACACGCCATGTGGTTTCCCGCAGATTAGAATATGCCAACTCTTAGTCTTCCCATAGAGGTCGTAAGAGGCGACTTAGGAAATACAAGCTTAACAAAGCTCATAAACACCAATGAGACCTCTCCAACCCGTCTGGCCAGGAGGAGAGGACACAGGAGTAATAGAAAATAATAATTTAATTTCATCATTCATCATCATTCCAGTCGTTAGAAGTCCAGTGCTGGACACAGGCCTCACCCAAGGATTCTTCGTCCCTTAGGATATTGCCATACTCACCACGCTTGGCAGGCGGGTTGCCGAGCGCCATTTCTTTGGCTTCTTGTGCTTCCGACGCTGTTGCCCATCGGAAGTATTTTGAAGCTGGGGAAGGATAGGAATTTGTTGGATTTGGGAAGGGAATGAAGGTATTGAGATACTACTATAAATATATACGGACAAATCACACAGATTGAGCTAGCCCCAAGGTAAGTTCGAGACTTGTGTTATGGGATACTAACTCAACGATACTATATTTTATAATAAATACATATATAGATAAACATCCAAGACCCAGGCCAATCTGAAAAAGATCATTTTCCATCTTGACCTGGCCGGGGATCGAACCCGGGCACTCCGTGTCGCAGGCTGGCGTGTTAACCACTGCGCCACGGAGCTGTCAATGCCATACCTGCAACCACCGGACAGGCAAGGATGACACCCCTGACCACCAATAATTTAATTACTCGAAGGCAAAGAGCATTAAAAATAATCTACTTAATTATTAATACTTAGGAATACTTATTTAAAATTTATGATCAGTTGTTTTTTTATTACACCTAAGGACGTAAACGGGAAACTACAAAGATAATGGTAGAGGGATGCAATTAATCAAGTAGAGATAACGCAACAAAAATCTATGTAAATTGCATACCCACACAGGGCATGCGGCAGTCGTTTCAGTGTCAGTCTATCCTGACTTAAGAGTATGTCAAGCCGTACACATATGTTTATTAGTTTGTTAAGTACACCGTAGCTGCGAGGTTTAGTTCTAGAAATGCCTATCCTGTGTTCTTCTCTGATAAGTTATAATTATCGAGGTTTACCGTTCACGGCCGGCGGCAGTCGTGCGCGCGGCCCATCTGTCGGAGGGGTTTGTCCATTCGAATAACTTGATCCGATCATGTGAGTTGGGTCCATCCTAACTAATATTATAAATGCGAAAGTGAGTTTGTTTGTTTGTTTATTTGTTACGCTTTCACGCTGTGACTACTGAACCGAGCATCATGAAATTTTGCATACACATTATCTGGGGTACGGAGAAGGACATAGGGTACATTTTATCCCGGGAAAAAGTACTGTTCCCGAGGGATCGACATTGACGCGGGCGGAGCCGCGGGCGAAAGCTAGTAACTTATATTTTTATAGCGGGTTAAATGGCATTATAAATGTTATAAAACCATACATCGAGTATATTCAAGTTGAAATATTAAGCGAACTCGTTAAAAATAAAATACCTATTTGATAGTGTCGAAATCTAAATAAACTATTTTTGTGGCTGATTTACAAAATATGCCGAATGTCAATAACTTTTTTGAGGAGCCTGATGTCCCAGATGACGTGAGCAAATATCACTAATATTTGCTCACGTCATCTGGGACATTAGGCTTATGCATCTTAGGCAATCCTGGGCACGGTCCCCACTGGGATGTGTTGCGACCACGTACCGACTAGCGTAGCGTTGGACACCCACTAACCAGGTGGCCGGACGTCCTGACCAAGGTAACAGGAAGACGCTGGATGCAGGCCGCTTACAATCGGTCATATTGGAAATCTTCGGGGGAGGCCTATGTCCAGCAATGGGCTTCATGCGATTGAGATGATGATGAAGATATTTTAATCAACATTTGGTGAACGTCGAACGTTACTCGGATCGTAGGATTCGAGTGGACACACCCAGTTAGAGTCGTGGACTTTCAATTAAACCTACTATCAGTTCCGACTCCACACAAAATATTTTATTATTAGCCGTTCTCATTAAAGTGTTGCCTATAGGTAGTTTATATGGTACTTAAGATGGAAATACAATCAAATAAATAAGGGTTACGAGAGAACACTTGAATGAAATTGAATTTAGTTGTTGGGAAATAACGGTTTCTAGATTGTGTTATAGGCCGATGCAGTGGTTAAGAGATAATCTTTAATATATTGTTATTGATGCTATAAAATATTGTAGTTGCAGAAAATACTTATCCTACATTATTAGAATTTATAAGGAAATTAACAACTTTATCATTTCAGGTTCAATATTTATATCGTAAAAAAATACTATTTAATACAATGAATCCGTCTTATAGGTTTTTTTTTTGTATTTTTTCTTTTTCTATCGGACAAAAGATAATAAAGATAAGGCACATCAAAGATCAGGATTGGGGGCTCATGACGCAACATGCCGGTAAAAAGTGTATCGGACAGTGACGTCACGCGGAACTTAAACGGGCTATATCTTTATCAATTTTTGTTTAATTCACAAAATAAAAAATACGTGTCCAATATTTTTCAATAATTACCAAACGGATTAATTATTTAGATTTTTTAGAAATCATGCCCTTTGTCACATATGATTTCACAATTTGTTTTTTTTTTTTATTTTACTAAATGCTGTATTAGGCATATATGTCTCCCATCTCACCTAATGGTAAGTGACAATTATAATACTGTTGTCATCAGTAATTTAGGTACTTCTTTTTCTTATCGTGTTACAAAAAATAAAAGACGTCGCAAGAGACCGAAACTAGTCGGCGATTCAGACGAATAAAACCGTGATTCTATAATCTTTATTATTCATACTAATATTATAAATACGAAAGTAACTCTTTCTGTCTGTCACCTTTTCACACTAATTTGGATGAAATTTGGTATCGAGGTATTTTGTGGCCTGGGGAAGGACATAGGGTACCTTTCTGATAGATCCGGGAGATTCTACTGTTTTTGAAAGAAAGAAAGAAAAATTGTTTATTAGCGTCAAATATCATGCTAAGATATAACATTTTTGTATATTAAGTATTTTAAACTTAACGCTAAACCGATGTCCACTCAGCATGAGTCTAGGCATCTTGCAATACCCCGACGCTGGTCTTCCGGAGACACCGGCCAATCGAGAAGTACTACTGCGCGCTGCATCGACACGCCGAACCGTGCTCTGAGGGATCGTGTTTCTGAGGGATCGTCATTAACGCGGGCGGAGCCGCGGCCAAAAGCTAGTTACTTTATATCTGGGACAAGTATAGAGTTCCAGATATAAAGTAACTAGCTTTTTACATGCGACCACGTACAGTGTGAGACCAATATAGGAATATTAACCACAGTGTCCTAAAGTCTATTTCTAAAATAAGTACGGGCGTAGCAAGTTGTACACCGGGACAGAAGCGGTTCCGATACACACGATACCGTTGGCGACACGGGCCCAATTAAGCGCACACCTGTCTTTCCAGTCGGAAGCCAGGCTGTTCATTGTATGTCAACCATACAAGAAGATGGGCTTAATACACGATTATTTGACCCTAAGTTAGCTAATTGCTGCTAATTGATCCACGTAAAAGATGATGATTGCCAAATAAAAAAACTGGCCAAATGTAAGTGGAATATTTAAAAAAACAGTCTCGGTGCGGCTGGAGTGAGATTTACAGCATATTACAGCAGGTTGGTGGTTGCCCGCCTTGTTGCGTCGTCAAAGCCAGTTGTTCGTCCTCTATATCGTTGGATGGACGAGTTCAAGAGGGACCTACGAGTTGAATTCCCTCTAATATGGTTGAGTTCAACGATGGCTGATCAATGCGTCAACTCGTGAACGGGTGCTGCTAAGGGGGAAAGGTCTGCTCGGCCTCTTTGAGACTACTGTAAATAATGTTTATTATCATTGCACACTCGATCGCTAACATAATATGTTTCAAAAATAATCATGCATAAAATAAAAATTGTAATCATTATTAGAAATGAAAAAAAAGAAAAATAGTCATAAAATTAAAAAGCCCATCAGGCGCGTAGGCGACCAATACTGTTGAAGAGAGTTTCTTTTAGCGTTTCTTCTCTGCAGTGGTCGGTTCCGAAACACTAGTAGTCTGTAGCTTTTGCAAATCAATTACTAATATAAATATTACTAAATTAGTTCTGTAATAAAAATGTGATTTGAGGTGAAGTTTTTCACGTTAATAATAATAAATAATAATATAAACGTTTTGATTTTGATTTTTGATTTTGCTAGGCCAATAACTGGCAACAGGTGGCGCAGGACAGACCGAAGTAGAGATCCTTATTATCGGAGGCCAAGACCCACTTTGGGTCTCTGCGCCATCTTAGTTATAGTAAACTTGCTATTATCATCATCATCATCAGGTCTTTTTTTAGTCTTCACTACAGGAGCACGACCCTCTCTGTACTACTAGAGCCATACTTGGCCAGAGCAGACAGAGGACTTGGCCTACACTCTCCACGCTGGCCAGACGGGTTGGAGAGGTATCACAGATGTTTATAAGCTTTGTTTAGCTTGTATTTCCTTAGTCGCCTTTTACGACATCCACGGGAAGACTTGGAGTGATCCTATTCTACTCTGCCAGATACCACACTGCAAACTTGCTATGATTATTCAGAATACCGGTGACAAGTATATACCTCAGCTAAAAATACATTAGCTTCAATTGAATTCAACGCTTTTCAGTTGACTCATACTTACCTTGCAAGGCACCTAATAAAACCATTAGTGGTAATGTCCGTCGTTTTGTTTGCTCGCTCATTACATATCATTCGATAAATAACTCTAGATTACATTGGTTTTGTACCAGGGCTCATTACAAAATAATTAGACAAGAGAAATAGCCCTCCGTGGTCCAGTGGTTGAGGCGTTTGCCTGTAGACCCGGCATTGGTCAGGCAAGTGTCATAGTTATTCCCATAGTCCAGATAACTTTTAACACTAACCATTAGCCATTCATCCCAATAGCCCTAAGAGTAGTTTTCCTTTATATCAATAGGTTTGCACCTTCTGGGGATTGTCTGTAAGCACAGTTCTATCGTTTGTTTACTGTCATGACCTGGATAGTGCCCCCACCCCATTTTATAGCAAACGTCTCACAAGGCCTCTACATGTTGGACATGTGTCCCCATGCAAGCCTCAAAAGACCGGGCTTCGGCCCGTGGTTACTTAAGTAAGAGACAACATTATAATAATATTCTTGATCAAGGGCCAGATACAGAAGGCAGCACTCTTGGACACGTCACGCATAGTCATGAGGTTTCTTTCTCTGCAGCCTTAACCGCCGGTAGCTTGAGCCTTGCCACGCTGCTAGCGACGAGCTAGGTTTAGGTTTTTATAATGTTTTGTATTATACTTTTATATTTTACTTTTTATATAAATATTGCAAAAACCTAGACGTAAGATAAAAACGAAATAAAGAGAATAATAATAAATAAATATATGCTTATAATATATTACTTTCAATGTGATTCTTCTGTAATCTCGATGGTTTGTGGTTGTATTTTGCACGGCTTTTTGCACCATCAAGCCAGTTAAGTCATCAGTCGTCAAATTATATGACGGCTCACTTTGAGTGCTCGTGCTATGTTTATTTTCAAAAGTATGATTAGGGTGAATAAAAAAATCGTTGTCTGTGAAGTCGGTTTAAGGACGACAATTGTGATAGCGGTGGAAGAGCGATAGATGCGTTACAAGCCGAACACTTAGGCCGATCGTGCCTCTTTTCTCGCTTGTTCCGAGCTCTCTCGCTTGCACATCACGTGACACTTTTTCGTGCGTGCATCCGGCGTTCATCGATTTATAAGACGATATATAAAATTAAAACGCATGCTTAATAAATAATATCCTACTAATCCTTATCCTTACTAACTAATATTATAAATGCGAAAGTGAGTTTGTTTGTTTGTTTATTTGTTTGTTTGTTACGCTTTCACGCCGTAACTACTGAACCGATCATCATGAAATTTTGCATACAAGTTCTCTGGAGTGCGGAGAAGGACATAGGCTACTATTTCCGAGGGATCGACATTGACGCGGGCGGAGCCGCGGGCGAAAGCTAGTACCTATTATAAATGGGATGTTTGTGACTCGATCATCCGCTGAACGAATCTGGACGACACATAGACCATATCTTGACTTAACATAAATTTTACCCCAAAATTAGAATTTATACATCGATGAACGCTCGCTGCACGCACGAGAAAGTCAAACGTGTTCCGCGTGCAAGCGAGAGCGGGGAACAAGCGA
Organism: Elegia similella; assembly: GCA_947532085.1. Classification (NCBI taxonomy): domain Eukaryota; kingdom Metazoa; phylum Arthropoda; class Insecta; order Lepidoptera; family Pyralidae; genus Elegia; species Elegia similella. The sequence continues at coordinate 5,940,223 of OX383939.1, forward strand.
TAGAGAGCATGATCGGCCTAAGCGTTAGGCTTGTGACGCATCTATCTCCCTTCCACGGTTATCACGTAAAATTTATCGTCCGTAAACCTACTTTACAGACAGCCATTTTTGTTTCATTTCAAAATTCGTATTGCATTTTGGTAACTCACCGTTTTATAAATAGCCATCAGTTAAAAAATGCTCGAAAAAATTTTGTTACTATTAAGAAAATAATAGAAGAAATATTTTAAACACAAAGAAATGTCAGTACTTGGCTTATGCCTTAGAATGAGCTAAGGATTATGCATATAAGTAACTGATTTATAACTATTAAACTCATTTCTTAAAAGCGCTTAAGTATTATTAAAACTTGGGTGGGTAAAGCATATTTAAAATTAACTTGACAAGAATAAAATAACGTCGGTATTTATGACTTAAAATACGAGCGCAGTCGTAATAAATAATTATGGCTATTTACCAATAAATATGGTCGTGGATATCGATTAATCATATCTGGCCGTGCGAGAGTACGAGTAGCTCGCTCATTTAAACGAAGCACGAGATAGTTTAGGTTACAAATCCTTATCCTTACTAATATTATAAATTCGAAAGTGAGTTTGTTTGTTTGTTTATTTGTTTGTTTGTTACGCTTTCACGCCGTAACTACTGAACCGATCTTCATGAAATTTTGCATACAAGTACTCTGGAGTACGGAGAAGGATTTAGGCTACCTTTTATCCCAGGAAAAAGTACTATTCCCGAGGGATCGACATTGACGCGGGCGGAGCTTATTTTGTATAAATCCTTATCCTTACTAATATTATAAATGCGAAAGTGAGTTTGTTTGTTTGTTACTTTCATGCCGTAACTACTGAACCGATCATCATGAAATTTTGCATACAAGTTCTCTGGAGTACGGAGAAGGACAAGGGCTACTATGATTCCCGAGGGATCGACATTGACGCGGTTGGAGCCGCGGGCTAGTAAATGAATAAATCATCATCATCGCTTCAGCCGTAGGAGGTCCCACAGCTGGACAGAGGCTCCCAAGGATTCTTCGTTCCATGGGAGGATATTGCCATACTCACCACGCTTGGCTGGCGTGTTTATTTAGAATAAACATTTAGGGCATACCTTAATATATTTTATTTTATTTGGAAAACAGTACAGTATACATTTACAAATATGAATAAAACTGTTAAAATAACTAAAAACACACTTATTTTGTTTTCGCATATTAATAACAGAGCTTGCTAGTTCAATAGACTATATATGTATAGCTATACATAAATATGTAAATACAGGGCAATAACAAAATGTTTAGAATTAAGAAATACAACTAAGAAGCACAATCATAGAAACATCGACTTGTGTTTTACTAGCGCCTACAAGCAACAAAAACAAATTAAATTTAAATTTACAGGAAAAGATACCTACCTATTTGTAGCCTTTCCTAAGTGAGTTCAGGAACCCTGTCGAACCAGTTATTACTTAAGACGTGCTTAATTCTATTCAAATTAGTATTAAATAGGTCGAAATCAGGAGCATCGGCCAAATTATTGAAAAAACTTGCAGTTCGGAGAAAGAATGAATTTTTTCTATAATTAGAGGTACAGCGAGGAATGAAAAGGGGGATAGGTTGTCTTGTGTTCCTGTTCGGTACTCTAAGGTAAATCAAAGATAGAAGATGAGCAGAATCTACTTTAGACTGCGCTATTTTAACTAGCTGTATTAAGTCCGCTATATGTCCTCTCTCTACCAAAGGTAGCAGATGAAACTTTTTGCACTTTTTTATCATATCCAGAAATAGAACAATTGCACTTATACTGAATGTACCTCAAAAGCCTACGTTGTATGGATTCAATTCTATTTATATATATTTCATATTGTGGATTCCATACTTGCGAACAATATTCCAAAGCACTACGAACATAGGAACAATACAAAATTTTAACTAATTTAATACTGGTAAACTGAGAGCAAACCCTTATAATGAAACCAAGAGATTTACTAGCCTTTTTGACTATATGATCGATATGCGACTCATATGTCAGTTTGGAGTCTAGCACCACACCTAAATCTAATATTTTGTCTACACGATTAAGCGCAAGTCCATTTATTGCATAATTATATGTTATCGGTTCTGATTTACGGGTAAAAGTAATAGCGTGACATTTTGATACATTAAGATCAAGTTTATTTTGTGCGCAATAATCAACTACTCTTTGAAGATCTTCTTGAAGTAAAAGACAGTCGCCAATATCGTTAATTTTTTTGAAAATTTTCATGTCATCTGCGTATAGTAGGAATTTTGAATGACTAAAACAAGAATGAATATCATTGATAAAGAAATTGAATAGCAACGGCCCTAACAATGACCCCTGAGGTACTCCAGAGGGAATGAAATGCCATCTAGATGAATATCCGCCGACCGCAACAGCTTGTGACCGATTTTCTATATAAGAGATAAACCATCGAAGCAAGTTACCGTGAATACCCGATAAAAATAACTTCTTTAGGAGAATTGAGTGATCAATGCGGTCGAAAGCTTTGCTGTAGTCAGTATAGATGGCATCCATCTGCCCTCCAGACTCCATGCTGGCCGTAACATCATCACTGAATGATATCAGATTAGTAGTAGTAGAGCGATTTTTTAAGAAACCGTGTTGTTGTTCAATAAAGTTTCGACAAAGAGCGCTATAAACCTGCGCATAAACAATTCTTTCAAATTTTTTTTCAAATATACAGAGTTTGGAAATTTGACGATAATTGGTTACATCGCTTTTGCTGCCTTTTTTATGTACCGGGGTAATAAGTGCAGACTTCCATAATTTAGGGACTATACCCTCATTGATTGATCGTTTGAATAGTATGCTAAGAGGTAACTTTAAAGACGATGCGCATTTCACAATTAGTAATGGTGCAATGTGATCTGGCCCTACGTTTTTAAGACTTTAAAGCCACGTTTTGCATCTTGGTTACGTAGATAGAAAACGGAATCCGAATAGTGATGGGTTTTTATCTAAATATCCGGCTAAACTGGCTCATCCGTCCGGCTTTTTACCCTTTGAACGCCGCAAGAAAAACTGCCAAGCATGCCTGCTACGCCGCGACAAGTTTAAAAGTCATACACCGTCACCTTTTGTAACACTCTTGGCACAGATGTTTTATTTTCCATTTACTTCGTGTATTTTCTTTTGTTTTTGTATTTTTAGGGTTCCGTACCCAAAGAGTAAAAACGAGACCCTATCGCTCTGCTGTCCGTCTATGTGTCTGTCTGTGCGTCTATCACCAGGCTGAATCTCATGAACCGTGATAGTTAGACAGTTTAAATTTTCACAGATGATGTATTTCTGTTGCCGCTATAACAACTAATACTAAAATAGAATAAAATAAATATTTAGGGGGGCTCCCATACAACAGACATGATTTTTTGTCGTTTTTATAGATAACGGTACGGAACCCTACATGCGCGAGTCCGACTCGCACTTGGCCGGTTTTTTATATTGTGTTGTGTGGCAATGTATCGCAATAAGCATTATTCTATTCCATATAATTTTTTTGGATAACTCAAGATGTAGTTGGCGTTTCAAGGCAGTTTCCGATGGACGCCTAAAGGTGACCCGGGGGTCGTGGGTTCGATTCCCACCGGAAGCATACTTTGTTTAGTTGTTTCCAGTTTGGCTAGGACATTGCAGGCTTGAATCACCTGATTGTCTGATAATAAAGATGATACCGTGCTTCGGAAGGCACGTTCAGCCGGTGGTCCCGGCTGCCATCTGGTAGTCGTTAAAGGAACCACGTCAGAGGCCGAGAGGCAGTTCCGAAGAACTCTGACACCAGGGTGTGCATGGTCAACTGACCGTGACACCTACTCGAAATGATGATGATGATTCAAAGGGACTTGAAATTCCTGACAACCCTACACGAGTCATGTTTAACACGCATCAACGATGTACTGATAACACAGCATAGCATTATATGTCCGTCAAGTGCATCCCATGAATCTGCGCGGCTTGTCCCAACAATTCACAGTTATTCTAAGCTACCATTTACAATAGCTGCTATTAGAGGTAGCCAGCATAAAATATTGAGTGGACAGAAGGATATTTATATTATTATCCTTTTGTTCTCGTATATAGTTCCAAAAGTCATCGTCAGAGGGCAGTAGGTCTACTGCTCGATAAGAAGACTTATTAGAATGTGTCAAAACGTAAAATATATAGTTATATATGAAAATGTAATCTGAATAAATGTAATAATGGAAAATGCTCTTTATCCGTCGCCCTAGTATATTTAATCCTATCCAAACTAATATTATAAATGCGAAAATGAGTTTGTTTCTTTGTTTGTTACGCTTTCACGTTGTAATTACTCAACCGACCATCATGAAATTTTGCATACACGTTATCTGGGGTACGAAGAAGGACATAGGGTATATTTTATCCTGGGATAAAGTACTGTTCCCAAGGGATCGACACTGACGCGGGCGAAAGTTAGTCTGTTAAATAAAGCAGGTAACGCCCTCTGTGTACATTTGCAGTATAACTGTAGTTTGTATAAAACATCAAAGATGATACTACCGAAAGTTTATAATAGAAGGACTTTTCGTATGGACGAAAAGTCCTACCTACTTCGAACATGGGTTCGAAGTAGGTACTAGGTAGTACTACTCCTTTGTATTAAGTACCTAGTAGTTACAGTGGGTGCTTACATCTACGTATTGATTTTTTTTTTGAATAGGCTTACTCTTGACCTTAGACTAACGTTACATTTTATATCAACTCTACTAGACTACCATTAGCGAGTACCTAAAGCTAAATATCCCTGTGAAGTAAAGTGACATTCAGTATTTACAATGCTGAAGCTGTCATCACTATATCATCATAATTTGTAAGGGTTGGTCATGGAGTAAGTTACTTTGTTTTCAGAGATATCGTGTTTGTAAGCTCTATACATAATACTGAAACTAAATTGAGGATTTTTTAATTTTGTTCTGTTGTACCTCCATAACTCTTAAACGAATGAAATGAGTATTATGAAACTTGGCAAATAAATATTTAGACGTACAGGACAAAGGATAGGCTACTTAAATTTTGCCTCCAGATGATAAGATGTGGCCCCCATACAAATGTACACAAACGGAGACGCGGGTACAGCAAGTACCTCTAATTAATTTAGGTTTAATTTTTAATTATAGGTTTCTAAGTTGTACATCAATCAAATGTTTGTAATTTGTTTAGCTAATAAATTGAGTGTTAACCTCTATATGTCGTTTGTATTTTTTTTGCCTTTATGTGCCAAATTTTTTTTTTTTCATTCTTTATTTCTTTAAGTATTAAAAGAAAATCAATAGATATGTACAAATTTACATGAATAAGATTGGTAGGTTGCCACCAAAGAACTGTTACACTTCTGCACTCTCCATATTTTGGTGCTGGAGGTAGCCAGTTCGATTCCGACCCAATTCCGCCCGATCATAGACAGTAGTTTATCATTTTGCACCGTTACCGGCTTCGCTTCATTTGGCGTAAGTTCGCAGGTGGTTAGGGATCGATGACCGATCGCCCGACTCGATTAAGTAACGATGGTAACGATTAATCGATTGTTACGTGATTATAGTTTTCGCGAGTCCTGTTTATTGGAAACTAGATCTTGTGTTCTGTATTACGATGTCAGATTAGTTTTCTTAGAATTTCTGGGGGAGGTAGGAGGTATCACGTGCTTCTTAATTTTCCTGTGTAATCAAGCCGAGAGGAGCAATGAATCCATCAATACGAATAATTATTTTGGGATATGGGACATTCTCAGTTATGGAAATTTCCATAGCAGGGTAATTTAATAAAATATACTTTATTAATGTTAAGATGGGAGGGTAGGTAATTTTAGCCGTGTGGTTTCCGGTAGAGAGAATAGGACCACTCCAAGTCTTCCCGTGGATGTCGTAAGAGGCGACTTAGAAAATAGAAGCTAAACAAAGCTTATAAACATCAATGAGACCTCTCCAACCCGTCTGGCCAGCGAGGAGAGTGTAGGCCAAATCCTCTGTCTGCTCTGCCCAAGTATGGCTCCGGTAATACAGAGAGGGTCATGCTCCTGCAGTGGAGACTAAAAAGTCCTGATGATAATGATGATGATGTAGGTAATTTAATTAAATATGTTATATTGAACCAGCGACCCCAATAAGAGTATATCAAAATAGCATTGTGAATGCAAAATAAAACACTTACAAAAATATTGCATGGCTTACTACATATTTTTTGATTTTCAAATTCATTGTAATATTAGTTGAATCAAATACCTCAGTAGTAAAAATCGGGATGTTGTGTTAGGTGACGTAAGCCTTAACCCTTTGAACGCGAACGTCGGATGAATCCAAGCATTTTAATAGAAAATGTATGTCGGATTTATCCGACGCGACGTGCGCGGTCAAAGGGTTAATATGTATAAGGAGAATGGGATATGGTGGAGAATTTCAGAGCTCACTTGGCAGAGCTGGACTGGCTCTGTTGGCAGAGCATACGTCGTACATAGATCTAAGGTCGTTGGTTCAAGCCCAGCCTGCATGAAATAAGGCAAAAGATGAAAGTTGCTGCTCTCCAAAGGCTTTTACCATTGTTTCTCAGATTGGCCCTTCAGGCTTGCATGCACGTATACGCGGCTTATCAGGCAATATGAGAGTATGCTGTCTCTCCAAGCCCTGCGCACATAGGCAACGCCTAAAGCCGAGGTCCGTCCCTCCTGGGGGGCCCCCAGGAGGGACGGACCTCGGCTTTGGTGATGTTGTCTAAAAAGGTTCAGGGCAGTCTGCCGGCAAACACCCAGTGTAGTAGCGAAAGCTCACTTGGAGCTAGGTACATAGTCATATCAAAAAAAAAAAAACACATATTTTATAACTTAATTTAAAAGAGTAGATCAAAATAGCATTGTGAATGCAAAATAGTAATACTTACAAAAATATAAAATCTATACTAATATTATAAAGCTGAAGAGTTTGTTTGTTTGTTTGAACGCGCTAATCTCAGGAAGTCCTGGTTCAAATTGGAAAATTATTTTTGTGTTGGATGGTCCATTTATTGAGGAAGGCTTTAGGCTATAAAACATCACGCTGCGACCAATAGGAGCGAAGCATCAATAAAAAATGTTTTGAAATCGGGGAAAAATTATTCATCTATACTAATTAATCATAATAACAGAAATTGCTGCTGACGAAGTCGCGGGCAACAGCTAGTCTATACTAATATTATAAAGCTAAACAGTTGTTTATTTGTTTGAACGCACTAATCTCAGGAACTACTGGTTCAAATTGAAAATTATTTTTGTGTCGGATAGTCCATATACTTTAATCTATAAAACATCACGTTGCGACAAATAGGAGCGAAGCATCAATAAAAAATGTTTTGAAAACGGGGGAAAATTATTCATTTACACTAATTTATCATAATATAACAGGTATTGCCGCGGACGAAGTCGCGGGCAACAGCTAGTAAAGAAATATAATTCAAGTTTATTAAATTATAGTCCTAATCTACGGCGGTATTTTCTGCTTTACGATCGTAGAATCTGTTTTATTGAAATTTCTAAGGAAGTCGTTTGTGTTACGAATGAGATATTGTAAAACTTGCTTCTATTTGCTTGTCGTTATTCTGATTCCTTTTTATGTTTAACTTGTTTTTCCCACGACTGCTAATTTTGGGATAGATAATCTATACTTGGTAAGCCGTGTGGTATCCGGCAGAGTAGAATAGGAGCACTCCAAGTCTTCCCGTGGATGCCGTAGAAGGCGACTTAGGAAATACAAGCTAAACAAAGCTAATAAACATCTAAGAGAACTCTCCAACCCGTCTGGCCAGCGTGGAGAGTGTAGGCCAAGTCCTCTGTCTGCTCTGGCCTAGTATGGCTCTAGTAGTACAGAGAGGGTCATGCTCCTGCAGTGGAGACTAAGAAGGACCTGATCATGAATCTATACTTCTATACTAATATTATAAAGCTGAAGAGTTTTTTTGTTTGTTTGAACGCGCTAATCTCAGAAACTACTAGTTCAAATTGGAAAATTATTTTTGTGTTGGATAGTCCATTTATTAAGGAAGGCTTTAGGGTATAAAACATCACGCTGCGACTAATAGGAGCAAAGCATCAATAACAAATGTTTTGAAATCGGGGAAAAATTATTCATACTAATTAATTATACTCATTAATCATAATAACAGAAATAACCGTCGATGAAGTCGCGGGTAACAGCTAGTAGGTTCTAAAGTGAAAATATTCATAAATTTCTTAAGAATCAGAATGTTACTTGACTATGATAAATTCCTATTCATTCAAAAACGCTAAATTTGAATCTATTGAAAAGTAAGGCTATTAGCGGATAGGAAAGCATTGTCGCGTCCACGCTGTACCATAGTAAATCAGTCTGTAATTACCCGGGTAGTGTGAAATGCCTCTACATTCCACTACGTGAGAACCGTTTTGGGAATTGGTCCAAGTAACAGACGTCAGCTGAATCATTTTATCGGGTGAATTATGATATAACTAGCGACCTGGACCCCGGCTTCGCACGGGTGCAATGTATGTATAAACCTTTCTCTTGAATCATTCTATCTATTAAAAATCCGTATCATAATCCGTTGCGTAGTTTTAAAGATCTAAGCTTACATAGGACAGCCAGACAGCGAGAAGCGACTTTGTTTTATACTATGTAGTGATAGTGATATCTTGCATTTTACATTCGTTTTATATTTAACTATTAACAACTCTCATTTTTATAAATCGGGACATCTAAGTTGTTTTCAATAGTCTACAAATACAGTATAGATACGGATCAGACAGTAAGTCAGAGCTAAGTAAAGTGTACCCTACACTTAACTGGAATCAAAATTACCTAATTTATCATTATAATACCTAAGTGCATATTACGAGTTTGCCTTTAGGCAGATTGAAAAACGCCAGTGTTGGCCACTTACAATACTTGTGTGCTGCTTTAACCTATTAGATGCCACAATCCATTATTTTTTGTTGAATAGAACTACTCATTACCTACTGAATCTCATCTCCATATGTTTATATACATAATACTTCTTTTAGTTGATTTAATTGCACAAGAAGTTTGCTCTTTGGGCGTCTTGGTAGTAAATTTATAAAAATATACAGTGGAAAGGTGAACAAAAAGGTAAAAGTAGGTGTATAACATGGAAAAGCCAATGGCAAACCACTCAATTATTACCTGTTAAAAAAAGTTTGTTTGAGTTTCTTTCGACTCAATGACACTATAAAAACCTAACAGCTCTTTTCGAAATAAACTTTACAGTATACATCTATGTACCTTTTTTAGTAACCGCTTATTATTTAACTCTACAAATAACTAATTTAATTCTACACGTCCGTCAAGTCAAGTCAAGTCAAAGATTTTTATTCAAAATTGGATACATGTATCTCTTTTTGAACGTCATGTTTGTATTTGTTATATTTGTTTAATTTATGCAAAATCGAATCCTCTCTAAATCGCTTCCTCCTATGACTTAAGCTACAATTTATCACTCCACAGCCATCAATTCACAATATAAATTACTAACTAATGAACCACTATTAAAGTGTACAGTCCAAATAAATTCTGTCATTCTATCCCGTGACATTAGTATCCAAATAATTTGTAGAGTTATTCGACCCCAATCACACGTATTAATACCAGGGATGTCATAGGTCAGTGCGTTTAGTCAGATGAAATATGTTTTGTAGATTTTCATGGGAATATGATGTCTCTATTAGATATATCCAATTTATCCTTACTAATATTATAAATGTGAAAGTGAGTTTGTTTGTTTGTTTGTTACGCTTTCACGCCGTAACTACTGAACCGATCATCATGAAATTTTGCATTCAAGTTCTCTGGAGTGCGGAGAAGGACATAAGCTACCTTTTATCCCGGGAAAAAGTACTATTCCCAAGGTATCGACATTGACGCGGGCGGAACCGCAAGCGAAATTAATTATTTAGTCAACTCATCCCGCGGGATAAGTTTGGAGCGGCCTCAGTTGACAAAAGGGCCAAATTTTATTAATTATCTAGTTATTTTATATAATATCCTGTAAGACTCGACTACAGTAATAAAGTTTATCGCAATTTAAATCTTAATTAAGGCCACAGATTCTATGATAATTTCCCCATGGCTTCACTACAAAGTATAACACATAGTCGTGGTAGAGCCACGTTATCGGCGAAATGCAATAAATACATTGAATTGAAATGAAAATGAATTGCTGGTAGCATGAATGGACCGGCTCGTCCGGGAAGTACCACACTCTCACAGAAAATCGACGTCTACCACTTCTATGCTTCGATCGGTGAGTGAAAGAGCCGGAGGCCCATCCTTCCCCCTACCCTTCCCATTTCCTTCCCCCAACTCCTTGAAAGGCCGATAACGCACCTGCCACACCCTGATGTTGCAGTTGTCCATGGGCGGTGGTGGTCACTTACCATCAGGTGACCCGCTTACTTGTTTGCAGTCCTATAACATAAAAAAAAACAAAGTCACTTCGCGCTGTCTGTCTGTCCATGTATGCTTAGATCTCAAAAACTACGCAACGGATTTTGATGCGGTTTTTAACAAATAGAATGATTCAAGAGGAATCATTATGTAATCTCGTATATGTAAAATGGGTCTTGGATGTTTATCTATATAAGTATTGATTATATTATAAGCTACACTTGACTTGAGTAGTGTTGACCCCCACCCCACCGTCTATAAATAGAGGCACTCATTCGTTATCAGGCTCATTTGCTGCTCAGCTGTCGACCGGTAAGGTGGTTGGTGTCAACACTGCGTAAGTTCGTTCCAATACGTTGTTATATTTTTGTTGTGGTGATTTTTGTTTTGATTGAAATTAACGGTTGTTTGTGATATTGAAAATTGTGTGACATATTGTTATTTTATTTGCTAAAATTAATTAAATTATTAGATTCCGATTAAAGTTTGTTAGAATTTGTCTTTTTTTTATTTTAAAACACTTCTGGTTGCTAAAATCAGAAGTGGGATAGGATTTCGCTCACAATCAGCCTTATTTTTATAAAAAGAAAAACAAACGGCCGTTATTTTCAAACAAAAATGCCACGTGCTTCAAGTGAACGGTCAATTGAGACGCCGCCTCGTGCCGAGCGCGAGCATAGACGTCCTATATATCCCCGCGACGTAGTAGGCACCGTTCACGGTCACTACGTGACAGATCACGTGTGCGACGGAATCGTAGCGAGACCCGTTCGCGTTCGCGTCGTGATCGTTCGCTTTCGCGTCGTGATAGGTCGCGATCGCCTTATGTCAGATCGCGTCGTGTCAGGTCGCGGTCGCGTTATGATAGAACTCGTTCTCGTTGCGTTCGTTCGCGTTCTAGTGACAATTATCATTCGTGTGAGAGATCAAGGTCACGTTCGGTTAGCCGAGGGCATCGCCGGAGCAAGTCGCGCTTGTACCCTTCCAACAACTCAGTGAAGGCTGCGTTAGGCTCGATTATGACACGATTAACTGCTATTGAGGAAAGCAGGGCCAGTAGTTCGCGTGTCCCGTCATCCATTCGTGGTAGCACACCTCCTATAGATAAAAATAGCACTTCTACAACCCAAGTGCTTGTTGATGCGTTGAGTACGTTGACAAAAAACAAATCTAGCAGCTATTATGTCTCAAATTTTGATCCGGCTATAAACAACTTCGAGGTGTGGTGCAACGAGGTGGAAAGGGCTAGATGCGCGAACCGTTGGGATGATCTCGAGTGCTTTTCGCGTGTGGCTCATTGTCTAAAGGGTGACGCGAAAACCTGGTTAAATGAATGGACTACGAATGATCGCTCGTGGTCTAACTTTGTTAAGGAATTTAAGTCCTTGTGTCCGCAAAAAAGAAATTACGCGCAGATTCTTCATGAGGTTATAAACTCCACGTCTGATAAGTTTATGTCATATGCGGAATATGCGCGTCGCTCATTACTACGCTTACGTGTGATAAAGGGACTAAGCGAGGAACTCATGGTCCAAATAGTTGTCTACGGCATTAGTGATATGCAGGTACGTGCAGCGGCCACAAATGCTGATTTAACCACAGAAAATCTGGTTTCATTTTTGGCCACTTATGTTAAACCCACTCGTAAATTTGACAGTCGCAACTATGATAAACCTTTGCCATCAAATACCAGTGTAGTTAAAAAGCATAATTTTAATAGTTCTGGTAAATCTGAAAACAAGTGTTTTATTTGCGGCCAAACGGGCCATTATAAAGATAAGTGTCCAAAGAAGTGCAGTGTTACCGATAAGTCCGATAGTAACGCTAAACCTGTCTGTCCTTTCTGTAAGAAAGTAGGGCACAAAGAAAGTGACTGTTTCGCTAAGGCTCGATCTGAGGCTCAAAAGAACAATAACAGCCAACGTAAAATTAACTTGTGTAACGAGCTTTCAAGTGCAGAACGTAATAACGACATAAGCACAGCCGTAATTCAAGGCATACCTGTTGATATCCTTATAGATAGTGGTGCGCTTAATGTGTCTTTGATATCGTCTGCCGTAGTCAATTATTTTTCCGGTTCGCGAAAACAGATAAACTGTTCTTTGAAGGGAATAGGTGATAAATGGTTTATCGCTCGTGAATATATTACTCTAACGGTAGAGTTTAGTAATATAGCGCTCGAAGTTGATTTTGTTATAGTACCCGCATCATACATGAATACGCCCATTATCGTAGGAACAGACGTTCTCAATCGCGATGGTGTTACGTTTATTCGGACAAAACACGGTCAATACTTGACTCATACACAGAATGGGGTACTAAAGGCAAATACAATCAGTGCTAACGAACCTGATAAAATTAATACGCCTCTTGAAGGTGCCGAACTTGCCAAGTTGATGATTGTCATACGAGAATTCTCTCCGTTTTTAATATCTGGTACAGCAACTACGACTGTGAAGTCTGGTAAAATGCACATCAGCTTGACCAGTGACGTACCTGTAGCGTACCATCCATATCGCCTCTCCTACCAAGAGAAACTTAAGGTTCGTGAGATTTGCCAAGACCTATTAGACAAAAAGATCATTAGGGAGTCTAATTCTGAGTACGCAAGCCCGATCATTTTGGTCAAGAAGAAAGACGGCTCAGACAGAATGTGCGTTGATTTCCGTGCATTAAATCGTATAACCGTTAAGGATAGGTATCCCCTACCCTTGATTGATGATCACATTGATCGGCTTGGGGGCTTGAGATTTTTCTCATCCTTAGACATGGCATCAGGGTTCCATCAGATCCCTATTGATGAGGCCTCGATACATAAAACCGGTTTCGTCACCAATGAGGCTCACTATGAATATTTAAAGATGCCTTACGGTTTATGTAATTCTCCCACCGTCTATCAGCGTATCATCAATAATACACTTCGCAAATTCATAGAAGCTGGAACTGTACTCGTGTATATTGATGATGTTCTAATAGTGAGCATGTCTATTGATGAAGGTATTACTTTGTTACGTGAAGTTTTGAGCACTTCAACTGAGGCCGGATTTTCTATAAATTTGCGGAAGTGCTCCTTCCTTACCGCTGAGGTAGAGTACCTGGGTCGGATAATCAGTCATGGTCAGATTAGGCCGAGTCCGCACAAAATAGAGGCCTTAGTTAATGGACCTACCCCGACTAACGTCAAGCAAGTGCGCCAGTTCTTAGGCCTTGCTGGATATTTTCGGCGTTATATCGAAAGCTATGCGACAAAAACCGCTTGTATCTCACGCCTTACCAAAAAGGATGTGAAGTTTGAATGGGGACCTGATCAAGATCAAGTCCGAAAGGAGATCATAACTCAACTGACTAGTGAGCCTATACTTGCGATTTTTGACCCAAGCCTTCCTACTGAGCTACACACCGATGCCAGTAGTGCAGGGTATGGCGCAGTGCTCATGCAGACTCACGCTGATGGTGGTAGACGAGTGGTAGCCTACTTTAGTAAAGTTACTCAAGGCGCAGAGGCAAAGTACCACTCGTACGAATTGGAAACGCTGGCGGTCGTCAAGGCGTTGCAACACTTTCGTCATTATTTGATCGGTGTAAATTTCAAAATCATAACTGATTGCAATGCCTTGAAGGCCACTGAGCGTAAGAAGGATCTCCTTCCACGAGTCGCACGCTGGTGGATTTATCTGCAAGATTTCAATTTTGAAATTGAATATCGTAAAGGCGTGATGATGGGCCATGCAGATTATCTCAGCAGGAACCCACCGGCGTCGCAAGTCAATAATATTGAACGACCGCTTAACTGGGCACAAATGGCCCAATCTGCTGATTCCGAGACTCTTGACCTCATACAAAAACTTAGAGATGGTCTTTTAGATTCCAATCGGTATGTATGTCAAAACGATGTCTTGTACTACCGTTATTCACCCGTTGGCGAGGAGACCCGCTTGCTATGTTATATCCCTAAAGGACACAGGCTCAGTTTGCTGCGTGTTTTTCACGACGAGCATGAGCATATCGGGGCTGATAAAACTTATGATCTCATTTTAAAATATTTTTGGTTCCCCGGTCTTAAGCAATTCGTTCGAAAATACACTTCCCACTGTTTGATATGCATTTCTAAGAAACGTGTCCCAAGAGCACCTCGTCAACCTATTACGTCATGGGAAAAGTCTGATGTCCCCTTTAGTACGGTCCATGTTGACGTACTAGGCCCCTTACCAGAATCCAACGGATATAAATTTGTACTTGTTTTGGTTGACTCCTTCACCAAATTTTGTCTGCTTTATCCTATGTACAGACAAGACACAAACGAATTGAAACGGGTTTTTAATAATGCCATATGTTTATTTGGGACGCCCAAACTAATAGTTTGCGACGGTGGTCGTATGTTTGAAGCGTCAGCTTTTACTAGTTGGATATCTGAAATGGGCTGTGACATCCATTATATAACGCCCGAAATGCATCATTCTAATGGGCAGGCCGAGCGTTATATTAGGACGGTGCTGAATCTCATACGTATAGAAAGCAATAATAAAAGGTCTAGTTGGTCTGAAGCTTTGTGTAAGATTCAATTAGTTTTGAATGTAACAAAACAAAAAACCACACAGTATTCTGCTTTGTACCTACTAATCGGTACTAACGCAACTACTCCTGTGATACGTGCGCTGATCCGCGACGTTGCCATTGAAAACTCCAGCCCTAATCGCGAAGCCATGAGAGAACTCTGCAGAGGTTCCGCCAAAAAATCGCTGGACAAAAATCGAGACAGTCAGGACGCACGAGTGAATCGTCAGAGATACCCGCCTAAAAAGTTCCAGGTTGATGACCAAGTATTTGTGATAAAGTACTCGCAATCTGCTGGGAAACTAGATCCTGGCATGAGGGGACCATACCGCGTCATCAAAGCGTTACCAAGTGACCGTTATGAACTGAAGCTATTGAGTGGAGCAAGAGGCAAGACGTCTCAGGCTACTGCTCAATACATGGTACCCTGGAAGGGCGAATGGTGTCCTGAGAGCTGTGCTGCATTTTTTCAAAGTAAGTTCGCAACGAACTTTTAATGTGTTTTATGTTACAGTACCATGTACGATGTGTGTATGTGCGTGGGTGTGAGGCGTGTGGTTGCCTTGCTAGCTGCCGGTGCGGCTCAGCTGGGGTATGCTTCTGAGGCTGTTGGCGCTCTGGAGTATTTGACCCTGGAAGACGCGTACACTGTACGTGTGGCAGGCGCTGTCCTGGAAGACGCGTACTTTGTACGTGTGGCAGGCGCTGTCCTGGAAGACGCGTACTTTGTACGTGTGGCAGGCGCTGTCCTGGAAGACGCGTACTTTGTACGTGTGGCAGGCGCTGTCCTGGAAGACGCATACTCTGTATGCGTGGCGGGCGCTGTCCCGGCGGGTGTTGTCCCGGTTTATGTGTTCTATGAACGCATATCAGGCGCAGTCCTGGCAGCCGCTGTGCTGGTTCACTTTTATAGTGGGGGAACTTGTACCAGTTCAAGTATGAGTATAATTGAGACGTTTTGTGTGAAGATGTATGCATACTTTTGAAAGCAAAGTGTTTTAGTTTTGTCTTGAAAGCGTAATTTTGTATGAGGGTCTTGTATGCGTGATTGTATGACAGACTAGGCAATGGTGTACATCGTCACAAGTAATTAACAATTTGTTTCTTATGCAGATTGCGATGACGATGACCCTGACGATGCCGGTGAACCTTCAAGTGCCCCTGCTGACCTCGCTAACGCTTCAGGTGAAGGCGAATCACACACAAGCGAAGACGGCGAAGATTCCGCCGTACCTGCTTGTGCTTCCGCGGAAGACGTCTCCAGTGCTGCCGAGGACGGCGCACGGTCAGGAGAGGCCGTATAAGCTACACTTGACTTGAGTAGTGTTGACCCCCACCCCACCGTCTATAAATAGAGGCACTCATTCGTTATCAGGCTCATTTGCTGCTCAGCTGTCGACCGGTAAGGTGGTTGGTGTCAACACTGCGTAAGTTCGTTCCAATACGTTGTTATATTTTTGTTGTGGTGACTTTTGTTTTGATTGAAATTAACGGTTGTTTGTGATATTGAAAATTGTGTGACATATTGTTATTTTATTTGCTAAAATTAATTAAATTATTAGATTCCGATTAAAGTTTGTTAGAATTTGTCTTTTTTTTATTTTAAAACACTTCTGGTTGCTAAAAATATATATAATAGTTTATTATATTATAAATATGATATTATATAATAGTTTTAATACTATTAGTATCGTTGAGTCTATTAGTATCCTACGACACAAGTTCACAACTTACTGTGGGGTTAGCTCAATTTGTGTGATATGTCCCAAGTACCTATATATTTATTTATTTATAATGTATCGTACCCGTGCAAAGCCGGAGCTGGTCACTAGTAATAAAAAAAGGCCTAATTTTTAATTTAATATTTTAATTTTTTATTTAAAATTCGATTTTTTATTATAAGCCACAGGAAAATCGGCTTCTAATAAACTAATTCGTTTTTTTAAATGCCACGCGTCCCCAACTTAACAAAAACCGGCCAAGTGCGAGTCGGACTCGCGCACGAAAAGTACCGTTATCTATAAAAAACGGCAAAAATATATATCTGTTGTATGGGAAGCCTTTTAAATATTTATTTTATTCTTTTTTTTGTATTAGTTGTTATAGCGGCAACATAACTACATCATCTATAAAAGTTTCAACGGTCTATCTACCACGGTTCATGAGATACAGCCTGGTGACAGACGGACGGACAGACATACAGACAGACGGACAGCGGAGCGATATTAATTAGGGCCCCGTTTTTACCCTTTGTGTACAGAACCCTAAAAAAAACAATTTGGCCGCTAAGGGTAGCTTAGTTTCGTTAGGTTTTCTTTTGACCAAAGCAGAAGCGAGCGAGCGAGCGACCTTTACTGTTCAGAAGGCCTACTTGCTAACTCAGTGTACAACGTTTTGGGCCATTTCAAAGTACATTACGTTTTAGATATCTTTAATAAAAATAGTCAATCATAGGAAACCCGCGATGTATTTTGAAGTGACTATCAAAACGTTGGTATTGCTAACTCAGTGGAGTTAGCAATACCCGGCCGAAGGACTGGTTACCGTTAGATATAATTGTGATAACCGACAAGCCTACTAACCAAGCAATATGAATATCAAATGAATCGTTGAATGCGGTACCTGCTGTACCCACTCAGCCTACACAACACAATTAAAACAAGGCTGCATCGCGTGGGAACAAATAGCGACCTGCGAATTCCGCCTCACTTAATTCATTGCCTTTATTTTATAGAGTAATTAAAGCAGAGAGCAAGCTTCATTTAGACAATCTCGCCAAAAAATAAGCCTGCCTTCATTTTATAGAGTAATTGATATAGAGATCAAGGTAATGTAGTGTTGTCACTGTCAATGCTTTTTTTATGTCCAAAAGTATAGAAGAAAAGGAGATTACACATAGAAGACTTTGCTTAACAAAAAACACAGATATTATATTACATAAGTGTTTGATAGATCACTCACGTTAACTTGAACAGGTAATGTCATAGGTCATATCTAATAATATAATATTGCCCTTAACCCACACCAAAATGAATCTCTTGAATATTGGAGTGTGTATAACTCTGTATTTCAATCTCTCTATCTCGATTATTGGTTCATGTCATGATGTACTCCAATGAGAAAAATTTGGAATTTGCATACTGTACAACCCATATTCACTCACATACCTTTCTTGGTGTAATAAATATTAATAATATTTAAAACAAAGTCACATTTGTTAGAATACTTATAGGAATTATAGGAACGGATGAACCAATTCTAGCAGAATAATTATTAAAATATAAGAAATATTTACGACAAATAATAAGCGATACGAAGTTCGCAGAGACAGCTAGTATTGGTATATAAAGAAAGGATGTGTTTCTTATGCGAGATGTGAATTAGCGAATATAAAGTCCACTTTGTAGTCTTATCCATATGAATGCAGTTTAACGAAGCTTATACTCTAGGTGTATCTACTCTGTTTATATACCATGCTTTGTTTACGATATGCTAATAAAAGCGCTTGGACCATATTTCTTGCGTAAGTAATAGAATCCGGGTGGCGCGTTTATCGCAATTTAGATCTTATTGCCATGGAATTTAAGACTACGTCCATTAAAATGTCACGATTTATATCACAAGTTATTAAATGGAGCATAAAAACGCGTATGATATCGTTACTAATGTTAAACTTAAATACTGAATCGTTAAAAAATACCTCCAGTGCCACTGCTATAAATGTGGCCTTTGGGCTTCGTTACATTAAGCTCTGTTTATCCCACAAGGGATAAAGACGTGATTAGTATGTCATCATCATAACCATCATCAGGTCTCTTTAGTCTCCACTGCAGGAGCATGACCCTCTTTCTACTACCGGAGTCATACTCGGCCAGAGCAGACAGAGGATTTGGCCACACTCTCCTCGCTGGCCAGACGGGTTGGAGAGGTCTCATGATGTTTATGAGCTTTGTTTAGCTCGTATTTCCTAAGTCGCCTCTTACGACCTCCATGGGAAGACTAGGAGTGGTCCTATTCTATTCTGCCGGAAACCACACGGCTAATTAGTATGTAATGTATGTAAAAACCTCTTCCATGCTGGTCTGGGATGAAAGAAAAACGTAGAATGCACCAGCAGCTTCTTTTCCCGCGCAGATCGGAAAAGCTGATCGAAGGAATGGGCGATTAAATTTATTTAAAGGTAAATCATAATTATAGTATAAAGATGGCTAATCCAAAACTGTTTCTACTTCAGGCATTCATTTACGTGTTTTCATTAATTAACATTCATTTCACCTACTCGGTCACACCCTGCACACCCTGGTGTCAGAGTTCTTCGGAACCGCCTCTTGGCCTCTGACGTGATTTCTTTAACGACTACCAAATGGCAGCCAGGACCAAACCAACAGCTTAACGTGCCTTCCAAAGCACTTAACTGATGTATACATCATGATTTTTGTGACCATTTTGTGACATAATGTACTGTTTATTAGACCCCCGGGTCAACAGGCAAACGCCTTAACCACTGGACCACGGAGGCTGTTATCTGAGCATCTCGTCATGGGTTTGCTTTCAGGCTATCTTTTATGTTGTGACTTTTATATGTATCACAAGTCGTATAAGTTACATGAAATTAAAAAAATTAAGCCTTCAACTCTTCCAAACGGCTGAACCGATTTCGATAAAACGTGTCTAAGAACCATCGCTAGAAAGCCTCTTCTTAATAAAAAAAGGTAGATACCTTTTTTAATCGGTTCACCCGTTTAATAGATACAGTGACACAGACATACACACATAGCGGTCAAGCTTAAAACAGACCTCCAGTGCTTGGAGGGTTAATAATACAGACTAGGTACTATAGGCTTATTCTATAGCGTTAGGTTATAACCTGTAATGTTAATAAATAAATAATATTCATAAATAATCATTCCAATACAACAATATAGATAAACATACTATCAAACGAAAGTATTATCATGTAACTATTCAAAGTCATTATTCCTTTTGAAGTTTAAAACTATCAAAGACTTATTTAATAATTAATTCATTATTGTATAATCGAAGCTCAAAATAAGCTTTTGTGTCGACGCTGTTCATTTCATCGATAATTATCTCGATACAAAAGAAAAATGTAACAACACACTGCAGTACAAAGGATGAATGCTTTAGTGATGTGCCGCCGCACAAAAGATCGATATCGGTCCGGATTTACAAATAAATTATTTTTAATTGAACCGTCAGTCAAGTCGATCGCGCGTGCGTACTTCTTATGTCTATATAGGATGAGCCGTACGGTGTGACTGGAGCGCGATGAGTGGTCGCCCAGGGCATTGGGCTGAAGGGGTGTCAGGTATCTAGATGTGCACCTGCGTCTGTAGGCCAAAAAACTTACTTAACCCTGTTATTTAGAATACAGAAAATACGAAAGAATATAGAAATTTTTCACCCTGATTTTTTAACAAAACAACAAAGTTTTACAGGATCAAACGTAGATAAATAAGAATGCCGACTTTTACTATTTCCATGTACCAATTTAATAGATAAAAAAGTGGCCAAGTGCGAGTCGGACTCGCTCATGAAGGGTTCCGTAGTAGCAAGTATCATAATATAAAAGTTCTTGTTTTATTTGAGTTAATTGAATGAAAGGTAAATTGTGTTTTGCGATTTATGAAATATTAAAAAAACTACTTACTGAATCTCGTTCAAACTAATTGGGGCACATTTTACCACTTTGGAAGTGTCTCCCGCGCAAACTGTTCGTTACCGTTTTTTGCCATTTGGCTACGGAACCCTAAAAATGTAGCTTACTTTTGTTGCTCATTAACTATATTTATAACAAACTAAGTAACTATCTAGATTGAAATTTTCAAATACTGTTAACGACAGCATCACGAAATAGATACCACGTTATTTGTGTGTATATTTAGATTGAAAATGGGGAATAGGGCGCGCTTTTATAATTTTAGCCGGGCCCATTTTTTGCTAAACCCGGCGCTGAGCATGAGAATATAAACCATGGGTGCTATGAGCTTTGGGGGGCTATTTTCGACGCACGATCGACGGAGAATTAAAATCGAATTGTGAGAAAATGGAAAGATAATTAGATAGTAGGTAACAAAAAGTAGCTCCTGATGTCTTCTTTGAGCGAACAGCGTCATTTGTTTTCAACCGACTTCCAAAAAGGAGATTATCAAATATAGTTAAGCCACCCATGAAATATCTTGGGAGGTCTTAAGAGGAGCGTAGGAGAGAAAGGGGGTGGGAGTGGACAGAAAGTGTATTGAGTATTTTTCTCGGAATTTCAAAGTTGTTTGTTTTGACGAGCCGAATATGACCAAAAAGTATTTTGGAAGTACTACCAGTCACCTTATACACGGTGAAATTTTAATCGTTCTGGCCTCTCAAAGGGGTCGATATGAACAACTTTTCCTATGGGACCAATGCTGGGAATTAAAAAAAAAATGGGCACAACCATACAAAAAATTTCGGCCGCCCGGTCAAAACCGGTCAAAAGTGTATGGGAACGTCAAAATTTTTTTTTTATTTCCAAGCACTGGTCCCATAGGAAAAGTTGTTTATATCAACGGGCTAAATCATCCCTTTAAGGGTCCAGAATGATCAAAATTTCACCGTGTATAAGTATCTTATAAAGGCTAAAAACTCAAATGCCTTTACTTCCGCTAAAAACTCAAATGCCTTTACTAATTTGCCCGAATATATGGATGGTGTAGTGAGCGTACACATAAATGATGTTAGATATATGTTATTGTTATTAGCTAGAAACTGTACACATTTTTACCCTTCACTTAAGTTAATTCCCTCTCACTTATTCGCCTCTATTCCTATCAATTCAATTTCAAATGGATAAAACATTTTCATAGAAAATGTACTTATGTCGGAGTTATCCGACGTTCGCGGTCAAAGGGTTAAGTTTCATCTTTGTCATCGTCAATATAAGATGCTGTAAAGCAGTTTCAAAATTCTGAGACCAGTTTCGGCCACACACGAAAAACAACCATTTCCCCGTATTTACTTAATCCTGCCAAAGTCGCAAACAGTTACATTACAGACCTACCACAATGAACCATGCTTTATCTACATGTAATATTACTCTCAACTTTCAGACATCGGAATAAGGTATATTTTCCTTTCCATTATATAATCCCGCTTTATGATTGATTTTGAACAGAAAGTAACTGTGTTTATTATGAAATATATTTATTTATTTAAAAATTTATGTACACAAAATGGTCACATGAAAAAACATTTGCATTATAAATGAGTACAAAGGCACTACTTATTTCTTAAGAAATCTCTTCCAGTAGGCCTGTGAGAGGAGAATATGTTACGAAAGGCAGACTGGCGTGTTCATAAATGAAAAACTAAATAAAAATAGATAACTAATATTAAAAGAGAAAAAGACGATAAATTATTAACCTACACCTATAATAAACATACTTAAACAAACCTTTACTTATATACTTAAATAAATACATATCATTATACTAAATATACTAATACATATAACCAATAATTTATAATTTGGAAAGGTAGTGTTCCTTGACCCTTCTTTTAAAAATGGAGATTGATTGTGATTCACGAATCTCAGGTGGTAGCGAATTCCAAAGTCTGACTGCATGAACAGAAAAGGAGTAGGAATAACAAGAAGTGCTATGGGATGGGAATCTAAGGATGGTTCTGAGGTGGGATCTACAAGGAGAATTAGAAGAATGTAGAAAGGAAAAACGCTCTTGCAGATAAGAAGGAAAAGATGGATTAAACAACACATTGTAAAGAAGACAGAGAATACGAGTATTTCTACGGAGACGTATAGGGAGCCATTTTAGCTGTGCGCGATACACGGAAACATGGTCGAATTTTTTAAGACCGAAAATGAAGCGTATACAATGGTTTTGCAGACGCTCCAGTTTATTCAATAGCTCTTCAGTTGCATCCAAGTAGCATGCATCAGCATAATCAAGAATAGGCTGGATCAGGCTTTGAACAAGAGTAATCCTAGTTTCAAAAGGTAAGAAATATTGGAGGCATCTAAGAGTATGGAATGAAAAATGAATCTTGCGACTAACTTCATTAACTTGAGCCGTCCAATTGAGATTGGAATCAAATAAGATACCTAAGTTTTTGGCTGTGTTAGTATACTCAATCGCAGAACCTTCGAATCGTACAGTTGATAAATAATCGAAGTTAATTTTATTACGCATAAATCTAGTGCCTATTACCATTGCTTGGGATTTTAAGGGGTTGACCTTGAGACCAAAGCATTTGGCCCATTCCGATATTTGACGCAAGTCGTCATTCATTGCTTCAACCGCCAGATCAGCCTCCTCAGCTCTGAAGTGCCTATACAACTGCAAATCGTCAGCATGGAGATGAAATTTACACGAAAGAACTTTAGTGATAGCATTTATAAAAACAGAAAATAATAAAGGGGAAAGGACACCACCTTGTGGTACACCAGCATATAAGTCACACCAATTAGAGACAGACTCTTCAAGGCGGACCCGCTGAGAGCGACCACAAAGATAGGATTTGAACCAAGATATGGTAGAAGGAGAAACATTTATAGAATGGAGGATACCAAGAATGATATCGAAGTCAACAGAAGAGAAAGCGCTACTAAAATCAAGTAATACAAGAAGTGTAAGAGATTTGTTATCCATAGCCCAGCGGATATCATCTGTCACATTAACCAAGGCAGAAGCAGTACTGTGTCCCGGTCTAAATCCGGATTGGAAAGGACTAATGAGGTTGTTTTTTACCAAGAAAGAAGAAAATTGGCTGTGGATAATCTGTTCAAGTACTTTAGAAAGGTAAGGCAATATTGAAATAGGGCGGAAGTCTGAAAGAGAAGATGGATTGGAAACTTTAGGCAGTGGGATTATATTAGCTTGTTTCCACGCAGATGGAAATGAACCAGTACTAAGAGAGAAATTGAAGATATGTGTTATTATAGGGAGAAGAACAGGTAGAGTTAATTTGATCATATTATACTTACTATTTAATTTAATACAACATCATTAGTTGTATTAGTAAATCCATTAAGTATCTTATATAAGTAACTATGAATTATCTTCTATGCTGGTCTGGGAGGAAAGCCAAAACGTAGAATGTACCAGCTGCTTCTCTACCCGTGCGTAAAACCCGATCGAGGGAACGGTTAAAATCTGAGGAATAATGTTAATTAGCGGTGCGACTTTCTAGTCGCACCGCTAATGATGGGTTTCTACCCATCACTATTTTGATTCTGTTTTCCACCAAACGCCCACCAACATGCTAAACGTGGCCTTCAGGTCTTATATGGATGTGTATCTATATATGTATTTGTTATAAAATATAGTATCGTTGAGTTAGTATCCCATAACACAAGTCTCGAACTTACTTTGGGGCTAGCTCAATCTGTGTGATTTGTCCGTATATATTTATATTTATATTATATAGACCTAGGCTCTGTCTACCCCGCAAGAGGAAAAGATGTGATGCTATGTATGTATGTCTTTATCTATGAATTTTACTATGTATTTATCTATGAATTATAATATAAGTATACTATTGTCGAGTCAGTATCCAACAACACAACTACTTACTGTGTATATTTTTGTTTATTTTTGTTGTGAGGAATCTCGGTAACTTTTGCCGTGTTTGATATGGTGGAAAATAGAAAAATATGGAGAGAGTTGACATACAGAGCCGATCCCAAGTAGGGAAAGGCGAGGAATAAGAAAAAACTCACCTTATGTTTTATTTCGTTGAATAGGGAACTCATCCATCAGTTGAAATCTGAAACAAATCAATTTTCAATTAAATTATTTTATATAGAATTGAAATGATTAGAATAATATTTAAATAGAAAATATGTGATGAATAACATTTTGTTTCCGGTACGATTTGACTGTTGACGCTCTCAATCTATGAGCTGCCGTAGCCACAAATCACCGAGGCTAATAAATATTCAGTTAATTATAAATATAATAAATTAATCCTATCCTATTCTAATCCTTACTTATATTATCCTATATTTAATGATATCATAACCAATATTATAAAAGCGAAAGTGAGTTCGTTTGTTTGTGACGCTTTTACGCAATAACTGCCGAACCGATCATCATGAAATTTTGCATACACTTTGTCTAGATTATGGAAGATTTGCAATTGATTACTTCGTTTCATGCACTAGTAGACCCTCAGTCATCTCAACGCGATTTTCTGATGTATAAGTTAATGGGGAGCTTGCCCATAATGCAAAAATGGCATATCAACTAAAAAATATTTAGCTAACCCAAAATCTCAAAATGGAAATGACGTCATAATAAAAGTTGCTATAAATTTTGAAGGATAGTCTGATGTGTTTATTATTTTTTGAATATTATCATGCTTTTAAAATGGACTTTTTCAACAAGTCTTAGCCAAACATAATGTTTTCTTATCAAATTAGAAGTCTCCTATATTTTTTCAGCTAGATGCTTGCATAATCAGATTTTTTGAATTCTACTCTTCATCATCATCATCATCAACCTATACTCGTCCACTGCTGGACATAGGTCTTTCCCATGGCACGCCAATGAGCTCGGTCTTGAGCTTTTCTTCTCCAATCACTGCCAGCTACTCCTTATGTTCCTGTAGAATTATAATCTATGCTCCATGCAAGTTCTTCAACAAATTCTAGATTTAATAAATCCAACATGGATTCATTCATTAATTCATTCGTTGAACCAAAGGCCTTTCTTCTTTTAATAGTTATTAGGTTCGTTTTACGTAAATAACCGCAATGATCAGATTGAAATAGTGCCTGTTATAATATAATATGTAGGTGAGCGCTGCGGGCTTGTCTGAACATCTGGTTTAAGCTCTATCTGGCTTTCTGATAATACAAATAGGGCTGCTATTCAGTACCTGAAAATTGTTTTTTTTTTGTCAAACTTGTACCTAACTATTACCGATATTGATGAAACATGTCCTGTCTATGTTTCATCAATATCGGTAATAAATAGGTACAAGTTTGACAAAAAAAAAAACAATTGGGAAATATAAATTCCGTTCTCTTTCTAAAATTTATCTATTGTTTTATTTCCCATAATATTACAATTAAAATTAAATATTTACTAGCTACAAAACTAAAAATTAATTAAATCTAAAATAAAAACCTACCTATAAATAAAAACCTATATTTAAATAAAAAATGATACGCAGGTCATTACCCTGCGGTAATGTGCCCAGAAGACAAGCAGCATTCCCTTTCTAATAAAAAGGTTTATTTTTAAATCGGGTCAGTGACAGATTTATGAGGAAAAAAGGAATCCGATTTACACATGCATGCAAAATTTCAGCTTTTTTGTAAAAGTTAACAATAAAAAAAGCCGTATTATACCATATTGTATATCAAGGCAACAGCAACAAATGTTAAATTGTTCCATAAATGTATTCCGTCTGGTTTGATTGAAGAATATAAAGGCTATCGAAGAAATCATAAACTTTTATTTACTGAATGGATTTGAATGCCGTTTTTACTTTTATTCTGCTTATTTTTTTAGCGGTTGCCGCGCGAATTAAAAACGCCGCTACAGAAGCATTCGGCGATTAGTAAAAAAGATGAAAAGTCTTAATATTTTCATATTTATATCTTAAAAAAGAATGAGGGCGACCTCCGAGACGTACATATACATATTGTCATGTGAGAATTATTGTTTTAGACGTAAAAATTACAAAGTTTTCGAAGAAAAATGCTTTTAGATATCATACCATATAGGTATATATCATTTTCAAATTTCATATGTATCTGTTTCAAATTCCAACAAGGGGGCGATCTTGTTCAAGGATTGATTTAAATTATACAAATACTTTTGATATATTTAATTAATTCAGCGCATAGTACTAGTGATTTAAAAACACGTCAATTTTCTCAATTTCATGTAGTACCGCCTTAAAGAAAGCCATAGGATTTAAGGTATTAAGCAGATTCAACCCTAGCCCTTCCAATAATATCTCGCAGCTGGAGTAAAACGCCGTAAACTAGATGATATCGAGTCCAAACTATATGGGTCAGCCGAGATCTTTTGTCAGGGGAATTAATGTCTAATGTATCTCTATAGCTCCAGTTATATATGTCTGTCTGTTTTTTTACTTTAGGGGGATTTTTTTCAAACTGCAATAATGGTTACTTAGTATAGTTTAACATAAAACTAAATACTGTTACACATACTGACAAATCACTGTTACACATACTGAGCTAGTCCTGAACTAAGTTCGCGAATTGTGTTACGAGATACTATATCAACGATACTATATTTTATAACAAACTAGCGAACCGGACACCGGCTTCGCACAAGTGCAATATATATGTATATATAATACATATAAACCTTTCTCTTGAATCACTCTATCTATTGATGAAAACTGCATCAAAATCCGTTACGTAGTTTGAAAGACCTAAGCAAACAGACAGCGAAAGCGACTTTATTTTATACTATGTAATGATACAGATAAACATCGAAGACCCAGGCCAATCTGCGAAAGATCATTTTCCATCTTGACCTGGCCGGGGATCGAACCTGTGACCTCCGGTCTGGCAGCCTGGTACGATGACCACTAGGCCCCAGAATTCCAGAGCTCGTCAAATAGACCTAGAAATCATCTGGATACTTAACGAACGTAACAATGATACAAATATTCATGCAAACATGTCGCTCTTGCGTGTCTGCATCAGAGTTCGTCGATTATATCGAATATTTCCCTTGCGGGGTAGACGGAGCCCAGGTCCATAAGACGTAAACCCACGTTGACCATGTTGGTGGGCGTATTTTATTAGTAGGCAAACAGGCATACGGCCCGCCCGATGGAAAGCATTAGATTGAAAACGAATCAAAATGGTGATGGGTTGCTAGCCGTATTGCCTATTAAAATGATTACAATCTGCGCGGGAATAGAGGCAGCTGGTACATTCTACGTTTTTTCTTTTCTCCCAGACCAGCATGGAAGAGAAATAATAAGTAGGATACATCGTTTACTTGCATATTCAAGCAAGTGTTCCAGCAGGTTTTGTCTAGACTGACGCGGACGAGACGTTAGAATAGCCAATTAGCCGAAACGTAGCTCGCCTTCATTTACTGTTAATGCAACCTGCTTCTGTAAGTCCATTCATTAGTCCTACACTGTGGTACTAAGAGCGGTTGTGTCCGATTCGAATACTCCGTGGTTTAGTGGTTAAGGCGTTTGCCTGTAGACCCGGGGGTCGTGGTTCGATTCTCACGGGAAGCATACTTTGTTTAGTTGTTTCCAGTTTCCAGACATTGCAGGCTTGAAACGCCTGATTGTCTGATGTTTCCGTGTTTCGGAAGGCACGTTAAACCGATGGTCCCGGCTGCCATCTGGTAGTTGTTAAATGAGCCACATCAGAGGCTGAGAGGTGGTTTCGAAGAACTCTGTCTGAAGATACATGTATATAATTTTAAATAAAAATCTTTGACTCTGACACCAAATGATGATAATGATTAGGGGTCCCCTTTAAGCACATCCCAGGTAGATATAGTACAGTTTGTAAAGTCTCGAAGAGCACGAGGGGCGAGTACGAGGATGGGCGTATACAAGTTAAGCAGACCAGGTCGTGATTACAGATTGGATTTGTTATTATTAATTACAAGTGTCATAAAAATAATTGAGCTATTAAGCTATGCTAGATCAGGTGACACTAGGCAGCTTAAAAAATCTAGAACAAGTGTTGACCACTAACACGAATAGTAAAAACAATTAACAAACATATCTGGCAAAAAAATATGAAGATTGGTTTTAAATTTGATTTTAAAACAAAAATACCGACGCAATAGAATTTATAAGAAGAAAGAAACCGGCCAAGTGTGAGTCGGACTTGCGCACGAAGAGTTCCGTACTATAATCTATACTAGAAATATTTTTATTGTATGATGTAACTAAAAATTTATGCTTTTCGCATTTTTCCTTTATCTGTGCTATAAGACGTTGCTTCATACCAACTTTCAAGATTCCCTTTCGAATGTCGAAAATTTGCGGCATAAACGGCTGTAGGTATATTTTAATTGCGTTGGTTTTGAAGTTTTTTTTTTCACAGCTCCAAGGGACAGTAGACCTGAGTATTTGATTTAAATTTCAGCATGATACCTCCACGCGTTCCTGAGAAAAAGGTTCTTGACAGACAGGCGGACAAAAAGTGATCTTATAAGGGTTCCGTTTTTTCCTTTTGAGGTACGGAACCCAAATTAACTGGCGCCATATTAAAGAAATCGTACGTGGTAAATAAACATCTTCTGTTTGAAAGATCATCACCCGTTGTCGCATACTACTTTAAGGGAAGCCCAGAAATTCTTCTTATTAGATCGCAACAAGCCCTTACCGGGCACTACAAGTAGAGATATGGTTTAATGGGATGTAGTACAAGCCATTATAACCGAGAACAGTGACATATCAACACAGCCATCTATCCGGTAAACATCATTCTTTCAGTCGTTTGGTGCAAGGCAGAAGAACTTTTACGCCCTAGGGATAATAGGACAATTATTCTTTTAGTTATTTTGTCGGAATGTCAGTTTGGTATAGTCCAGTCAAAATGGACTAAATTATGATTCCAGTTTGCATTAATTCCCAACAAGCTGGATTTTTGTGCAGGCCTTGAATACGTCATTACAAATGATATGTCAAAAGTCCCCAATCGATCCCGCTTGTGCGTTGTTTTTTATTCGAGGTCAAAGGTCACAAATTTGCGTTTTTTGCGTATATCTCTGAAACAACGAGAGCTATCGAAAAATGGTTCAGACAAAGTTTGTAGGTCGTAAAATTGTCTACAAAAAATATCTCAACACTTTTCTCCTACAAAGCATCGCTTTCGAGATATCGTGACTTTAGAGCGCAGGAAAGTTGTACTTTCGACTATATGCACACATTTCCGCACCACCTCTGAGGTAGTTTACACGGCGCTTTTTTTTTAACGTGGTTTCCCCTGTAGGAATACTCCACAATATATTTTTATCGAGGGAATGTAATGGGACACTATTTTATTGATGAATTTTTTTTAATTTAAATTTACTAATGAAAATTTTAACAGCAAGAAAATTACATCATCATTCAACATCAAATTCTTCATAGTCACTCGTTTCTTCTTCATCTCTGTCTTCTTCCTCTTCTTGCTCGATTTGTGTAGACTGCTCCAAACAGTATTTCTTGAAACAAAAAGACGATTCATTACCTCGTACTACGAGGAGGACTAATCCCAGATGTGGTAGCTATCTCCGCCTCACGCTGTCTTTTAGCTGCAGCGATGCTGCTCTTCCGGGTGTATGCTTTACGACACTGCTTATGTATCGTTACGGATGTTTTGTCCTTCAAATATTCATCGAACCCATCACCCCTTTCAGTACTTGAATCCATTAAAGTCTTTAGCCCACGATCAACAACCACAATTTCACCTTCAGTCAAAGATTCATTGCAAATAAAGCAAACTTCTGACATTTTATCAAAATTTTGTAACGGCATTGTTTAAAAAGAGAATATAATGCACAAACACGTCTATTCACTACGAAAAACCGTTCAAAACCGACTGCATTTACTAGAGCTATGTCCTTCGGAAAGCAGGTATACACAGGTTTCGACCCGAAAAATGGAGTGTCGCAGGCAGATGTTTCTCAAGGCCAACCGCCCAATATAATTAGGGACGGACGATGACTCACTCAGAATTGTATATTTTTCACGTACTTGTGTGCATGGGGCAAATAAAACTATGTTCTAATATTTTGTGTTCAAATGGTTAACCCGATGATGCATACTGGCCACGTATGAGTATTTTCTATGTTTTAAATAGCCATAATTCGAGAACAGTGCACCGTAGAAGAAAAAGAGTTGAAATATTTTTTGTAGACAATTTTACGACCTACAAACTTTGTCTGAACCATTTTTCGATAGCTCTCGTTGTTTCAGAGATATACGCAAAAAACGCAAATTTGTGACCTTTGACCTCAAATAAAAAACAACGCACAAGCGGGATCGATGGGGACTTTTGACATATCATTTGTAATGACGTATTCAAGGCCTGCACAAAAATCCAGCTTGTTGGGAATTAATGCAAACTGGAATGTCTATTTTGACTGGACTATACGTTAATCCTTACTAAAATTATAAATGCGAAATTGAGTTTGTTTGTTTGTTTATTTGCTTGTTTGTTTGTTTGTTTGTTACGCTTTCACGCCGTAACTACTGAACCGATCATCATAAATTTTTTCATACAAGTTCTCTGGAGTGCGGAGAAGGACATAGGCTACCTTTTATCCCGGGAAAAAGTACTATTCCTGAGGGATCGACATTGACGCGGGCGGAGCCGCGGGTGAAAGCTAGTAATACATAAAAATGTATATTTTATACCTCTAGTAAACGCCAGTCACTCTTGCAGACGACCACCACCACGCTCCTGTTACATAACTCTAGCGTTACGCCCCTGAGCAGAACGGACTCGAAGAGCCTTTGGAGGACATTCAATATTGGCGTTTCGCCCGCTTTCAGAATCTCTGCTGTGATTCCGTCCTCGGCGCCTTGTATTGAGGGAAATATTGGGTTAGCTTGGCTCTTGGATTTTTGGCCAAACTAATAGATTTGTATAGAGCTGTAAATAAAACCTCTTAATTTCGCCTATCACCTCTGCCTTTGACGACACCACAAATATTTAAAATAGGTACTCATTTATTTAAACATTTTTTTTTAGGAACAACGTGATATGTTCTTCATCATTACCATCCAGCTCAAGTCGGCAATAAGTTATAACTTATACCAGCTCCCAAAAGACCAGTCCTTATTAAAATATACTCCCTGTTCCCGATATCTAGTGGTCAATCATAGCACAGACGATCTGGAATTCCTGAGTTCCGCGTGCCGGACAGACAGACAGACAGCCTGACGTCGGTCACTCGAAGATGGATTGCGTTTCCTAGTGTACATCTGGTAAAACTTTACAGCGTGTAATGCAAAGACCTAGGAATAATACGGACGAAGAGGAAATATTTGATTGTTTGTTTGTTTGCATTGAATAGGCTCCGAAACTAATGGACCGATTTAAAAAAATCTTTTGCCATTATAATCCTACTCTCGATCTATTTCTGTGATCCTACATTATCTCTGATGAACATGGGCTATAGAACAAATACATATATCTAGCCGTGCGAGGATAAAATTGCCCGAAAGAATAATTTAATCTTCATCATCATCATCAGGTTTTTTTAGTCTCCACTGCAGGAGCATGGCCCTCTCTGTACTACCGGAGCCATACTTGGACAGAGCCGGCAGAGGATTTCTCCTCGCTGGCCAGACGGGTTGGAGAGGTCTTATTGATGTTTATGAGCTTTGTTTAGCTTGTATTTCCTAAGTCGCCTCTTACGACCTCCATGGGAAGACTAGGAATGGTCCTATTCTACTCTGCCGGAAACCACACGGATAATCTTCAAATAGAACCAATTAATTACATATACCTATTACCAAATTATATTCGCAGAAAATCATTCGATGACAGATTGCGTTTCATTCTCACCCGCAGACTAAGTCTACTTTTAAAGTAACTTTAGGCAACTCATTATACACCGTATAGTAATACGAACACAGACCATTTTCCTTCTAGTTTAAAAGTTCTTTAGACGTTTTCGTTCAGTAGCTACAGGTGGATCGTGCAAAAACGCAATGAGTTCAAGATCATTGTCATTTGGACGTGACGATGGGGATCTAAGCGGTTCACGATCCGCTGATATGTGCTGATGACAGATAGCGGTCACGGCGCAGTGTGGTTGGACCTTGGATTAGTTGTCGGATTTGGGTTAGAATGATGCTCAGTGTTCAGTAGCCTTTGTAGATGTGGACGCACATACAGCGCGTTAAGGCGCTGTGCATTAGAAGAATACCGTAAAACCACTATTTTTTCGTCGCGCAGTTAGCCTTATTTTTCATGGAATACTAGCATGAAAAAAATATGAAGTACAGTTCAAAGATCAAAATAAATGGTTACATCAAAATATTTAAAAAAAATATTTAAAACCTAGTTAAATAAAATCGCAAAAAAACTATATCCAGAAAAAGTTTCGTCGCGAATTACTAGATTTTTTCAGCGGCAACTACATACTTTTATACGTCTATAAAAAGTATAACTAAATGAGCAAGATGGATACCTAAGAAGAATACAACATTTGGTTATAATTATTGAAATATTATATTAAAAGTGAAAATTAACACTGAAATGGCAGACACGAGTTTGAACTGAGACTGATGACATGTATGACACGAGTATATAAAATATCTCGCGATGTCCGCTACAAACTGTTAAGGGATACAGCGCCTTAATATCTTCATTTTTTTTTTACATGATAACGTCTTGTAATTTCGTTTAAAAAGAGATACATGTATCCAAATTTGAATAAAAATCTTTGACTTTTGACTTTTTGACTTTTGTAAATCAATGAACGCCGGCTGCACGCACCAAAAAGAGTCACGTTCCGTGTGTGAGTGCTGAACAAGCGATAGAGAGTCACGATCGGCCTAAGCCTTCGGCTTGTGACCCATCTATCTTTCAACGTTATCATGTAAAATTATCGAACGTAAACCGACTTTAAAAACAACCTTTTATTTGACCTGATTTAGGAGTAAAAACAAAATATCTTGACTCCTGGTCTTGGAGAATTCCTCGTCGTAGAGTGTACCAGCTGCTTTTCCCGTGCAGATTGTAAGTATCGATCGAGGGAATGGACGAAAATCTGAGGAATCATATTTAGTAGGTGATGCGGCTAGCAATACATCACTATTTTGATTCCGTTGTTCCAACAACATGCCCACCAACATGCTAAACGTGACTTAGACTTAAAGCTCTGTCTACCCCGCAAGGAAAACAGACGTTATAGTAGGTATGTAATAAAAATAATACGGCAGCTGACTCTAGTTTCGCTCATCTAAGCCCCTTAACCCACGATGAAGAGGCTTCTACACATAACTAGATGATCTCTAGATGAGAGATATGATATCTCTTGATCGTTATTTTTCGACCGTTGCCAGAAGTGCCGTTTCGTGGGAACAAGTCTGGTATGTTATAGCAATAACAATAAGCAAGTGTTTAGCGCCAGTTAACGAACATCTATACTAATATTATAAAGCTGAAGAGTTTGTTTGTGTGTGTGTTTGAACGCGCTAATCTCAGAACCTACTGGTTCAAATTGAAAAATTCTTTTTGTGTTGGATAGTCCATTTATTGACGAAGGCTTTAGGCTATAAAACATCATGCTGCTACCTATAGGAGCGAAGCATCAATAAAAATGTTTTTAAAACGGGGAAAATTATTCATCTATACTAATAAAAAAACTTATCCTTATCCTTACTAATATTATAAATGCAAAAGTGAGTTTGTTTGTTACGCTTTCACGCCGTAAGTACTGAACGGATCATCATGAAATTTGCATACAAGTTCTCTGGAGTGCGAAGAAGGTCATTATACACATACTATTCCCGAGGGATCGACATTGACGCGGGCGGAGCTGCGGGCGAAAGCTAGTAAATCATAATAACAGAAATTGTCGCGGACGAAGTCGCGGGCAACAGCTAGTTTAAAATATAACGGATTTATACTGGGGAAAAAATAAAGTAGTTCACATAAAGCTCCGTGTGGAATCCGGTAAAGTAGAATAGGACCACTCCAAGTCATCCCGTAGATGTCGTAGAAGGCGACTTAGGAAATACAAGCGAAACAAAGCTTATAAACATCTGTGAGACTTCTCCAACCCGTCTGGCTAGCGTGGAGAGTGTAGGCCAAGTCCTCTGACTGCTCTGGCCAAGTATGGCTTTAGTAGTACAGAGTGGGTCTTGCTCCTGTTGTGGAGACCTGATGATGATGATGAAACTTAAAGCTCAATAATTAACTACCTATACATACATATTAGAGATGTAACGAATATTCGCATTCGCATTCGCAATTTGCGGATATTCGCATATTTTTGCATATTCGCATTCGCATTCGCATTCGCGAATTTACAGCGAATGTTTTTGCGAATATTTTTTTTTATTGTTGGTTGATATAATAAAACAAAATCTATACATTAACTATGTTTTAATTCAAGAAAATTATTTAACCTCGTCATCACATAATCAGTCTTCTCTTTATCATTTGGTTGGTAACATTTATTTATTAACTTTGAGAAATTAACCTTAAATCTAAAATTATAATGTCTACAAACATTGTACACAAACAAAAATAATTCTTCTATGAATTTTTACCTTTTCTACTTAAAACTAAAAATAACAATTAACAAACATTATTTGTCAACAAAAAATAAACTATAATTATGAGAATCATAAGTTAACTCTTTAAGAAACAAAATAATTTCTTTTCTTTTATAGCTTTAAAATTAAATTGTCTTTAAAGTTAAAATTAATTGAATTGTCGCCATAAACTATAACCAATACAATATATTTTTAACAAAAATATTTTTTACAATTACGTACGCTTCGTTCGAACGGAACTGCTATCAAGGTCACCAAGCGATAGTGAATTGGCGCCAAATTTCAACAAAATCTGAATATTCGCATTTGCATTCGCATTCGCGAATGTCGGTAGCAAATATTCGCATTCGCATTCGCATTCGCGAATGTCCAAAATATGACATTCGTTACATCACTAATACATATTATAACGTCTTAATAAATTAAGAAATAAAATATGGTGAAAAAATTTCATGCGGGCGGGACTTGAACCGGCGACCTAGGTCTATGTAAGACCTACACTCTGCCATCTGAGCTACCGCACGATTGGGCGAGATCCCGATGCCATACCTGCAACCACCGGACAGGCAGTTAAACATGATAACCTTACCTTTCCAAATCCAATAAATTTCTATCTTTCTCCAGCTTTAAAATGCTTTCGATGGGCAGCAGCGTCTGAAGCACAAGAAGCCAAATAAACTGCGCTCGCCAACCCGCCTGCCAAGCGTGGTGAGTATGGCAATATCCGTATATCTGTGATGGGCTTTTGTCCAATAGCGGACGGATCCTTTTTATGGCTGTAAAGATGATGATAATAACGATAGTACAGTGGTATGGAACCCTTAGTGTATGTGTTAATCCGAATCGCACTTGGATAGTTTTAAATATAGCCATAATACTCATTAGATTAACTCGAAATCTTTTCAAACGACGAATCTTTTGATTGACTGATTCCACGCCCAATAATATTTCATACAGAATAACTTACAATTAAACACCGAAGGCGAAGATACACGTCTAATTGGAGAGGGATTGTTAAAAACTGTTCTAATCAATTGTACGTGACTTAATTACCAGAGCAATCAAACTTACAAATGATGCTGGGAAAGGTTCATATTGGGAGAGTCGAGTGTCAAGCGCTGTGAGCTTCGATCAAGGGCTTTGAATATCTCCCTCGACATTGAGCGTGATGGGCTTCGTATGAGTAAATTACCAGTAGGAGTAAAAAGAAGTGTGTCGAGTTTTTTCAGTATTTATTTTATTGACCCGATATAGGTATGCAACAGCATATTTCCAAAAAAAAAATTATAGTTTTTTTTTTTACTAAAGATATTTTTGAGATTGAAACGATATTCTCTTAATACGTCCTATAAATTAAAAACTTCAAAGGACTTAAAGCTTTTATTTATTAAAGATAAGCTACTTTAGTGACGATCTGGGAAAATTGAAATATGCCGTGGATAGAGCACTAGTTTAAATTATTAAACACTAGCGTCCCGGACACCGGCTTCTCATGGGTGCAAAACCGCATCAAAATCCGTTGCGTAGTTTTAACGATCTAAGCATACATAAATAAATAAATTTAAAAAAAAAATAGGGACAGACAGGCAGTGGGAAGCGATTTTGATTTATACTTGGTAATCGACATTCCTTTAAAATGTGATTCGATGTGAAAAATATGCCTGCAAAGACCTATTTTCTGAATAAACGTTTTGATTTCGATTTAAGGGAGTGGACCGGAATAACAGAGGAGGAATTATTCCGCTTGGCAATGGATAGAGAGAAGTTTGGGAAATTGACGGCCAACATCCAGTACTAAAGGCAAAAACAGGCACTAAAAGAAGAAGAACCATTGTCAAATTTTCAATCTTTCATTCGACACAACTCGCAATCTTACTCTTGCAATGTGAACCTTGCCTAAACGCCATGAAAACGCCTACGTAATGCTACTAACGTATCACGAGCGGTTATCGACTTAACACTGTAATCTCGAACGGTTTTCGTAATTATCGCGAAAGCCGTGTCATGATTGGCATGGTATTTGCTGTCACTACATTTATCATCTGTCTGTCGTATCGCACAAGTCACCATTCCAAATTGATGTTATATTTCCAAGATATGATGTATCTAAAGTATATTGTTGAAACGAATCGGATCACTTTTTGTTCGTGTTACCGTTCAAGTCACTTCAAGTGTTTGTGGTAAGGTACAAATTATTAAATATTTATTCCACTATTTGTAGCTCTGATATGTTTTTAATTTTACCATAAATTAACACATAGATACAAAAATGT
The DNA here is from genome assembly GCA_947532085.1 of Elegia similella. Taxonomy (NCBI): domain Eukaryota; kingdom Metazoa; phylum Arthropoda; class Insecta; order Lepidoptera; family Pyralidae; genus Elegia; species Elegia similella. The sequence goes on from OX383939.1 coordinate 5,977,768, forward strand.
TTATAAGTGCGTTGTTTGTGAGTATCTTTATTTTCAAATTTACTATTGTATTATCACGTTTGTGTTATATTGAATACTAGCGACCCGCCCAGGCTTCGCACGGGTACAATGTAGATACAAATATGGGGTAGTAAATTATACATATAAACCTTCCTCTTGAATCACTTTATCTATTGCTGAAAACAGCATTAAAATCCGTTGACTAAAAAGATCTAAGCGAACAGCCTTCGGAAGCGACTTCATTTATATAATACTAGCTTTCGCCCGCGGCTCCGCCCGCGTTAATGTCGATCCCTCGGGAATAGTACTTTTTCCCGGGATAAAAGGTAGCCTATGTCCTTCTCCGTACTCCAGAGAACTTGTATGCAAAATTTCATGATGATCGGTTCAGTAGTTACGGCGTGAAAGCGTAACAAACAAACAAACAAATAAACAAAAAAACAAACTCACTTTCGCATTTATAATATTAGTAAGGATACGGATACTATGTTAAGATTTCTTTTCAGATAATAAACTACTTAAGTGTGTCATTAAAAACATTTTAAAGTAAGTAGTAATTATAAGTACAAATAAAACGAATATTTAAAGATTTTTCAATCGAGAATCTCTCGAGTACCCGTGGTTCGAGTGACCTTTCTTAATACATAGCAATCGTACATTAGTAAGACTATTTTAATTGGTTTCCATGTTAATAGGTGTGTCGAAATCAAACGACTATTTCCGCTTTGGGTAGTCGATTTTTTACCTCTTTCTCAACAGATGGCGTTTATATATATCTAAAAACGGTAACCGTTGTTAACGAGGCATTTTTATTGATGGTGGAGATAGTGGGTGGACTTTTAAGGCTTTTTTGCTTCTTGGTGGTTTTAGGGAATGGCATTTTTGGATGTCTGTTGAGGTCATCATTTAGGAACCATATGTATACGTAAGAAGGGTAAACGAGATAACTACATACATACATATGTGGTGTTACGCCAGACTTGGTGTTAGGCCCAACTGTATACATGAAGAAATGTTCCTGCTTGTTGTTGAAGTTGGTGGTGTGGAGACATAAGATCACGGCACTCTTTCTGACGATTTCTTTTAATTATTGTTCTACCCACTTTGTATGTGTACAAATTAACAACGGACCCCTGTTTTGACAGGAGTGGCAGAATATCAGCGTTTTACTCATATTATGTATGAGTAATATACACGCTGAGCCGCATCCGTTTTTGATTGCTGCAACGCACACATGTTCAATTAATGTGTAATTTTACCTAATGCGCATATTAACCTGTTGTGTTTTATTTAAAGTACTTAAGTGTTTATATTTTCCTACTTCTTATTTTTGTAATATCTGTGTGTTGCTGTGTTAAATAAACAGATGTCTGTCTGTCTTAAACGTAGAAAGTAGTTTATTTTTCTTGCTGGTTACAAGATGGCTGGGTGTGACGGATCCTTTCTAAACGTTTTGAATTTTGAAGCACAAGCAGCCAAACAAACTGTGCCCGCCAAACTGCCTTCAAAGCGTTGGTGTGTGAGTATGGACATATCCTCCCATGGAACGAAAAATCCTTGGGAGAGGCATTTGTCTATGGTCATTGAACTTCCTAAGGCTAAAATGATGAATGACAAAATATCGACATGTCCCTTAAGAAAAAAAAGAAAGGAAGAAAGAAAGGTTGTTTTATTTATTTTATTGATTTCGTTCGAAATAAAGAGAATATGCAGGCAGTAACATCCAACAGGAAAATAATACAAAAAATACAGCTCCAAAAATGGATCTCATTTCTTGATTCATGCACTATGACGTCATGTTTTGCGAGCTGTCATACTTCCTGAGTAAGTCCAAGGTTGGCCAAACAGCTGGGCTGTGGGTGGCTTGGCCGGTCAGACAGGGTCGTTGAGTTGACTCACAATCGGGAGGTTAGTAGGTGGTGGTATTGGCTTGCGAGGAATTGTTTTACACAATTGTAGTTAAAAAAATTGTCTGTCTGTAAAGTCGGTTTACGAACGATAATTTACGTGATAACTGTGGAAGAGAGATAGATGCGTCATAAGCCGACCGCTTCGGCCGATCGTGCCTCTCTATCGCTTGTGTCGCGCTCTCGCTTGCTAGGGTATGTGACACTTTTACGTGCGTGCAGCTGGCGTTCGATTTATATAAGACGTCTAAAAAATCCCTGTTTATTTGGGATTTCTGGGATTGCTCTGGGAATATGACGTTCAAAAAGCGATACATGTAAGTATTTTGAAAGAAAAAAAAATATTAATTTTATTTTTTTTACTCTTTTATTTCCGTTCTTGCATTGGTTAGTTCTTTTTCGACAGCAAGTTTAGCTCGGAAGGAATTAAGACGTGATTGAGTATTCTGTGTTCGAATCCTTACTTCCTTATCCTTACTAATATTATAGATGCGAAAGTGAGTTTGTTTGTTTATTTGTTTGTTTGTTACGCTTTCACGTTGTAACTACTGAACCGATCGTCATGTAATTTTGCATACAAGTTCTCTGGAGTGCGGAGAAGGACATAGGCCACCTTTTATCCTGGGATAAAGTACTATTCCCGAGGGATCGACATTGACGCGGGCGGAGCCGCGGGCGAAAGCTAGTTGAATTATACTTTAAACTAGCTTTTGCCCGCGGCTTCGCTCGCGTTAAGAAGTATAGTTTTTTCATACGATCTTTCATGCTCTATTTTATCCCCTTGGGGTAGAATTTATCAAAATCCTTTCTTAGCGTATGCCTACGTCATACCATCTACCTGCATGCCAAATATCAGCTCGATCCGTGTAGTGGTTTGGGCTGTGCGTTGATAGATCACTATGTCAGTCAGTCAGTCACCTTTGAGTTATATATTTAGAGAATAATTGATTACGAACAAACTACCGAAGGCTAAGCTCCTAATTAGTATGTAGAAGCGTGACCGAAGTGTTATAATAGTCACTTAATAGTGATTTGTTAACATGAGTGACAGCTCAAAGAATGTTTAGTGTTGACATGTTTGTTATCTTTATCATCAAAAGCTTTCGCAGCCATATTTATAAAAAAAATATCGCAGTAAGTCCCGTAGTGATAATAATAGAAATTAACAAATTAAATTCGACAGCCTTCGTGGTCCAGTGGTTAAGGCGTTTGCCTGTAGACCCGGGGGTCGTGGGTTCGATTCCCACCGAAAGCATACTTTGTTTAGTTGTTTCCAGTTTGGTTAGGACATTGCAGGCTTGAATCACCTGATTGTCTGATAAAAAAGATGATTCCGTGCTTCGGAAGGCACGTTAAGCCGGTGGTCCCGGCTGCCATCTGGTAGTCGTTAAAGGAACCACGTCAGAGGCCGAGAGGTGGTTCCGAAGAACTCTGACACTAGCGTGTGCATGGTCGATTGACCGTGACATCTACTCGAAATGATGATGATGATGATGAACAAATTAAATAAACGTTACCGCTTATAGTACGGGAGCCCAAGAGAGAATTTTGGGATTTACTTGAGCGCGTCAGAGGAGATGGAATATGAGGGATATCTCGGATGCAGTATAAGTACCTCCACCATTTATCTGACTTTAATAAAGGGGGGTTTAGGTTTTCTTTTGCTACAACATATGCATATCGTCATATTATATGTATCTTCTTCATCAGGTCCTTTTTAGTCTCCACTGCAGGAGCATGATTGATTATATGTTTGTCCCCAGTTATTCTTGAATTATTTTCACAAGGTCGGTTTTATCGACTTTTTGTTTGCACTTTTGTTACCCTTCCACCCCCTGACGTTATGGTCATATCACATAAGTACTTGCATTAACTGGACGCGCTCGAGTATTTTCATGGGACTGATATTTTTGTTTTAATTTTTGAAACCCTCTAGCTGCTCCCTACCGGTGAAATGAAAAATATCATAAAACTTTTTTCTTTCTACCACATAATCTTTAAAGTCCAATTTGTCCCCACGACGCTCAAGCCACACTCAGTATCCAGGGCTCCCCAGTGTTAGATATTATAATTCGATTAGGAAATAACGATAGAAGTTAAGGAAATCATATTTGCTAGAAACTCTACATAAATTATTCAGCCGGTCAGTCAATTTCCAGTTTTGTAAAATATTTTTTTTTTTTTAATACATTTGCTTGTACATTTTCTGCCATAAGACGATTCTGCCCAACGCCGAATCTGCCCAATCCAGATTCCGTCAAAACCAGATTCTGCCGTATACCGAGCGGTTTCAAGGACAGCTTTTGTACGAAAAGCTTCCGCTTTCCACTTAGATACCCACCAATATGCTAAGCGTGGCTTCTAGGTCTTATAGATCTGCCAGCCTATTTGCTAACTTAGTGTACAACGTTTTGATAGTAATTTCAAAGTACATTACGTTTTATATATCGTTAATATAAATAAATAAATATATACAGACAAATCATACAGATTGAGTTAGCCCCAAGGTAAGTTCAAGACTCCGGATCATCGGTTAAGATGGGCGTACCCCAGGGCTCTATCCTAGGGCCTCTGTTATTCCTCATTTACATCAATGACCTACCTTACTGTGTCAATACATGTAAGGCTGTACTATTTGCCGATGACACTTCTCTTGTCTTCAAAATTGATAGACAAACTAATTCTTTTGACGTGGTTAATAGTACTTTAGCTCAAGTGTTGGATTGGTTCACAGCGAACAATCTATTGTTGAACGCTAAGAAAACGAAATGTATTAAATTTTGCTTACCAAATGTTACAAAAATTCCAACACAAATAGTAATGGATAATGAACCACTAGATTTAACTGATAAAACAACATTTCTTGGAATAACTCTTGATGCCGGGCTTCAATGGGGTGCCCATATTACTACGTTAGCGGGTAAACTTAGTTCTGCAGCTTATGCTGTCAGGAGAATTAGACAACTGACTGATGTTGATACTGCGCGTTTGGTATATTTCAGTTACTTTCATAGTGTTATGTCTTATGCGATTTTACTATGGGGTAACGCTGCAGAAGTAAACACCATATTTGTCCTGCAGAAGCGCGCTATTAGATCTATATATAAACTTGGTGCTAGAGAATCTCTTAGAGAATTGTTTAAAGATATAAATATTTTAACTTTACCTTCTCAGTACATATTTGCGAATATTATGTTTGTGCGCTATAATCTTGATTTATATAAGAAAAATAGTGATATCCATGACCGAAACACGAGAAATAAAAATAAATTAGCTACACCAGTATTGCGATTGCAGAAAACTATGAATTCATTTTTGGGTTTAGGAGTACGCTTCTATAATAAAATTCCTGCAGAAATATTAGGTCTGCCTTTACTTAAGTTCAAAACGATTGTAAAAAACCAGTTAATAAAAAAGGCTTATTACTGCATTGATGATTATATTACTGATAAAAATGCGTGGAAATTTATATAAATTTATTTAATGTTAACAATTATTAAATGTTAAAATTAATCTATAGTATGAAAAATTGTATTTAATGTTAACAATGTATTCAGAGCCCTTCAGGCACGTAGGGACCAAGGCTGGATTGAGTTTCTTTCGGCGTATTCTTCTCACCAGTGGTCGTTCCGAAACGCTAGTAGTATTTCAATTTTGCATATATAAAAAAATATATAAGAAATAAAAATATGACGTTCAAAAAGAGATACATGTATCCAATTTTGAATAAAAATCTTTGACTTTTTTTTTTTTTTTTTTTTGTGTTATGGGATACTAACTCAACGATACTATATTTTATAACAAATACATATATAGATAAACATCCAAGACCCAGGCCAATCTGAAAAAGATCATTTTCCATCTTGACCTGGCCGAGGATCGAACCCGGGCACTCCGTGTCGCAGGCTGGCGTGTTAACCACTGCGCCACGGAGCTGTAAAATAATAAAAATAGTCAATCATAGGAAACCCGGAATGTATTTTGAAGTGACTATCAAACGTTGGTCACTGAGTAGCAAATAGGCCGGCTGGGCTCTGCCTACTCCGCAAAGGAAAAAGACGTATGAGTTTGCACAGTTATTGTGTTAATATGTAGATCTCAAGCAAGGGATAATGCTAACACTTAATATTGCACAACATTGTGATTCGTATCAGGCTATCCGAACATTTAATAAGTGAACATTCGCCGCCGATTTCATTTATTTAAAGCAACTTGGAGCCTTTCTTATTGGAGAAATGTTAGTATAATATTATATGGATGATTTCTTCACTGATAAAAATCTAGGATAGTGAAATTACATAGACAATGTCTTAAATTTATTTTAGTAGTTGTATTTATTGTTATTATACATTGAACATTCAGATGTATTAGATACACTATCACGTCTTTTTCCTTTGCGGGGTAGACAGAACCCAGATCTTTAAGACCTGAAAGCCACGTTTAGCATATTAGAGGGCGTTATTAAATAAAAACAAAATTCAAAAACGTTTATTTAATATAGGTCATTTAGACTCTTTCTTCTTCTTCTTCTTTGTCGTTTCGCTCTTGTCAGAGCGGTCGTGGTCACTTTGAGGCGTCCACGTCGGTGGTAGAGGCGGACACGGCTTTTCGCACGATTTCCCGCCATCTCTCCCTGTTGGCAGACTGTCTGACGCAATCAGAACAGATTTTCCTACTGCAGATTTCACTTGGTCAGTCCAGCGCATAGGTGATCTGCCGCGCGGTCTAATTCCCTCCACCTTTCCCTGTATAACCAACCGCGCTATGGAGTCGTTACCCCGCCTAGAGACGTGTCCGAAGTACTGTAGTACGCGCGACTGTACTACGGTCGACAGACGCTGCGTGATGCCGAGCTCCTGGAGTATGGACAGATTGGTGCGGAACTCTGTCCACGATATTCCTAACATCTTCCTCCAGCACCACATTTCTAGAGCATCTATCTTCCCTTTTTCCAACTCGCGCACTGTCCACGTCTCCGCCGCGTAAAGAAAAATGGGGAATATAAGTGTCTTCACGAGCCTGACTTTAGTGGCTTTTGTAATATTGCGATTCCTCCACACCTTCCTTAACTTCTCCATCGCAGTTCTAGTGATAGCCATACGTCGCTTCACTTCATCTACGCATCCGCCGTTGCTTGAGATTAAAGCCCCCAGGTATATGTAGGTCTGGACCACGTCACAGTTCGCAATCTGAGTTACTTCGGGAGAGTTGTTGTTGACGCGATCCACAATCATAACCTTGGTCTTAGATCGATTTATCTTTAACCCAAACTTAAGACTGACGCGCTCCATTCTGAGAAGTAATTCCTCCATAGGGCCAGCGTTACTCGCAAATAAGGTAGTGTCATCTGCGTACCGCAAGTTCGCAATTTTATATTCACCAATCACAACACCGTCTGTCCAGTCTTCGAGAGTGATTCGCATTACAAGCTCGGTGTAAATGTTAAAAAGTAAGGGTGATGTTATGCATCCCTGTCGCACACCCGCACTTGGATGGAAATTATCTGAGAGGAGGTCATCCGTCCGCACTGAAACTGTCCCTCCTTCGTAGAGCTCTCTGAGCAGGTGCACGAGGTGTTGTAGCGTTCCCATATCCAGTAGTGTTTTCCACAATGTTGGTCATTTCACCGAATCGAACGCTTTGGAGAAATCAACGAAACATATGTAAGTCGGTTTGTTGAATTCTCGAGCCTTTTCGATGATTTGACGAACGATGAGGATTTGTTCACGGGTTCCCTTTCCTTTTATAAATCCGGCTTGTTCTGTTGCAATTTCTCTGGATAGATATGCTTTCAGTCGCTCATTTATGATGTGTAGCATTATCTTGCTAGCGTGTGTAATCAATGCAATAAGTCGAAAGTTGCTAAACTTCTTCGTGGAACCCTTTTTATGAAGAGGAGTGAAAACAGTGTGAGCCCATTCAGAGGGCCATTTACCTGTAAGCCATATCTTGTTGCAGATGGTGTGAAATATATGATATCGGCTCCCGCTGCTTTCATCTTACGGCGTTTTTCGACGAGTTCGAGGGTTTCATCTGTCATCCAGTATTGTTTTTTGTGGGTTGTATTTGGTGGTGCGGCTTCTGAGATAGCTGTAGTAATGATCGTCTTGGCTCGATTCCATAGTGCATTGGGCGTTTCGATAGCCAGATCGGCTTCAGACCACTGTGACCATTTCTGTTCGATAATCGATTGGAATCTCGGAACATCCCTCACCTCTAGCTTCCTCGGCGTTTTAGTGATTCTGGCTGCTTTCAACTTGAGTTTTAGTTTGGAGATCAAAAGTTGGTGGTCAGACCCGCAATCAGCTCCTGGTAAGGTATGGGTATTTGTAACAGATGATCTCCATCGCGACCGAATCATGATGTAATCTATTTGATTGCGGGTTTTTCCATCGGGTGAAAACCAAGTGTACAGCCTTCGAGGGTGGTGTTGAAAAAGGCTATTTGTAATTAGAAGGTCGTTTTCTGAAGCGAATTGTATTAAGCGTTCACCTCGTTCATTCCGCTTTCCGAGGCCAAACTTCCCTACGCATTTTCCCAGCTGATGAGCGTCTTCTTCGATCTTAGCGTTTAAGTCACCTAGGATAACCAACACCTCTCTATTGGGTACCTTCGCTATTGTAGAATGTAATTCGGAGTAGAACTTCTCGATTGTATCATCACTTGCAGTAGAGGTCGGGGCATATACTTGAACGATGTTAAGATTCATAGGTGAAGCTTTTATCTTGATGCTGATAATCCGATCGCCCACCAGCTCGAACCTCATCACGCATTTTTCTTGATGTACAGGAATTAAAAAGCCGTTGCTGCTGCTGCTGTCATTACCAGAGTAGTAAATAACATGGTGATCTGTCACCAAATATCCGCTACCTTTCCAATGTGTTTCGCTTATACCACAGATGTTTACACCGACTCTAACTACTTCTCGATCTAATATATTAAGTTTTCCAGGTTGGTTTAAGCCGCGCACATTCCATGTTCCTATAGTCTGGAGGCGTCGTAGCTTGATGGGATTTCCAGTAGTAGAATTTCCATGGGGGGCCTGGTCTCCTACTCAGCCATGGCCGGTCGCCAACTTCACACCGCGCGCCCCGGACGCAGCGCGGCGCCGGTTGCTAATCGGTTCGCAGGGCAATCGTGTCTCATTCAGTTCTACTCTCATGTGACTTTCTTGGGAATGTAGTCGCAGTGGTTTCCCCTTGCCTTCTGCGCCAGTCCTTTTTGAGATTATTTAGATCCCGAGCCTCTTCTGCCCGGTCGCCCGAGCAAGTGAGTGGTTATCCCGCCACAGCTCGGTTCCTTTTTTGTCGCCTTTTACGACACCCAGGGAAGTTTGGGTGGCTCTATTCTAATCTAATGCCGGAGCCACACGGCATTTAGACATTTAGACTCTTATTAATTGTCAAACATTTTCAACTGAGACACATTAGGTGGATAACGGAATCAAAATGAGTTCCTAACCGCATCTAATTGTAAGTATCTCTCGCGCAAACTCATATGATTCCTCGGATTTTTGCCGTATCCCTCGGTAGGCTTTTACGATCTGGCGGGAAGACAAGCAGGTTGTTTATTTTGCGTTTTCTCTCAAACCAGCATTGAAGAGACATTCAGACGCAATGTATAGTATGATAAATAAGCCCGTAATATCATTAAAACTAACGTAAGATAAACACATTATATTTTGAAAACGGGTCACTCACGTGCTATTTTGTCGGGATTGCCGACTATAGTTTCGGACTCGTCAGGAGTCCATTTTCAAGGTGAGTTCGGGATGCGCGACGCCGAAGTCGGCAATCCCTACAAAATAGCACGCGATTGACCCGTTTTCAAAATATAAGCCCGTAATAATATTTGTAAGTTGAAATAAAAACCGGCTAAGTGCGAGTTGGACTCGCGCACTAAGGGTTCCGTACCCTTATCTATATAAACGGCAAAAAAAATCATGTCTGTTGTATGGGAGCCCTTTTAATATTAATTTGATTTATTTTTAAAGTGAATATATAACTTAATATTCTGTGAATATTTCAAGCGTCTACCTGTTGCCGTTATCAATATCGAGCAAAAACAAGCAAAAAAAATCACACTTGTTGTATGGGAGCCCCCTTGCATATTTATTTTATTCTATTTTTTAGTATTTCTTGTTATAGCGGCAACAGAAATACATCATCTGTGAAAATTTCAACTGTCTAGCTATCACGGGTCATGAGATACAGCCTGGTGACAGACGGACAAACAGACAGACAGACAGACGGACAGCGGAGCGAAATTAATAGGGTCCTGTTTTTACCCTTTGGGTACGGAACCCTAAAAAGGAAATAATAAAATGAAATGTTTGGATTTGCAATTTTTTTTGTGTCACCAACGGTTCATTACTTCATAGAAACCCATTAACGCAACCCTAAAAGATCTTCTTAAGATGTATTCTGCCACAGGCGTTGTTTCGATTTAACAGCTTCCTTAATGTTTTCCGGAGCACTTGCAGTCAAAGCTTATACTTTAGCACGCTATATTTCTTTGAAGTGTGTATTATATTGTGGAAAATATTTATGGCACTATTAATATCAATGGACTCGGTAGGAATGAACCATAGAGATAAAACAATTCTCTATGATATGACTATGTAATGGCCAAGGAGGTGAAATCTTAATGGATAATTCTCTTATTACTGCTTTTGAGGTGAGCGAGATATTTTTACGTAGTCCTTAATGCGATTAAGAGGGCAAACCAAATATTAATACTATTGTTTTTTTTAGAGACAATCAGAAATAGTGAGACATGTATTTCGAATAGGGATTGTACCTGTACCAAACAAGGAAATAAGAAAATAATAGCTGAAAACGTTTATAAATTAAGCAAACCAGTGACGCGAAGTCATCGTCATAGTATTATAAAAAATAAAAACGACATGTTGTAAAAGGAAAGTCCAAATTAAAAAGCGAATTGTCTGCACTGAAGAAGGCATACGACTATGCGAATGAATCAATGAAATTATAAAGAAAAAGAAATATCCAACCCATATAAAAGAACTCTTCCATGCTGGACTGAGAGAAAAAAGAAACGTAGAATGTGCCAGCTGCTTCTCTCCCCGCGCAGATTGTAAAAGCCGATCGAGGGAAAGGGTAAAATCTGAGGAATCGTGTTAATAGGCGATGCGGTTAGCAACCCATCACTATTTTGATTCCGTTTTCCACCTAATGCCCACCAACATGCTAAACGTGGCCTTCGGTTCTTATAGACCTGGGCTCTGTCTACCCCGCAAGGGAAAAAGACGTGATACTATGTATGTATATAAAAGAAATATTCAACCCATAAACCAGAACCCTGAGGTCTTTATTTTTGAGTCCCCGTATTCACTCTGTGTTTTAGACCATCCGCACAGTTCCATATTCTAGTGTTTTCATAATTTCATCATCATCATCATCAGGTCTTTTTAGTCTCCACTACAGGAGCATGACCCTCTCTGTACTACCAGAGCCAGAGGACTTGGCCTACACTCTCCACGCTGGCCAGACGGGTTGGAGAGGTCTCACAGATGTTTATAAGCTTTGTTTAGCTTGTATTTCCTAAGTCGACGACATCCACGGGAACACTTGGAGTGGTCCTATTTTACTCTGCCGGATACCACACGGCGTTTCATAATTTAGTGGAAATAAATTTAATAGTCTGTGGGGACCACTTAAAAAATAAATAAATTTTACTTATAGAAAACCGACAGGAAAGACAAATTCATGAAATGAAATATGTATAAGCTGTGGGAATGTCTCAATAAACTCTTTGTTTCCATTCGAAGCTCTATACTATAACATAGACAATACACATTGACGAATTTGTCTTACAGTTCCTTTTTTCTACATAAAAAAATAAGATAAAAATAGCCTTTATTCTATCACAAATGTAAGTTGAATTTCAGTCCTTTTTTGTAAATAGCATTTTTTTATAAAGCGGGTGCCGCGCGGACAAAAAAAGTCGCTACTGCGCAAGCCATCAGGCTGCGCAGAACCATTAGGCGATTATGAAAAAAGGTAAAAAGTCTAAATATTTTCATATTTATATTATAATAAAAAAATTAAGGAAGGGGGCGACCTCCGAGATGTAAATGTAAATATTGTCATGTGAGAATTATTGTTTTAGATATAAAAATTACAAAGTTTTCGAAGAAAAATATTTTTAGACATCATAACATATAAGATCATTTTGAAATTTCTTGTGTATCTGTTTCAAATTACAACAAGGGGGCGATGTTGTTCAAGGATCGACCTAAATTATACAAATACTTTTGATGTATTTAATTAATTCAGCGCATAGTACTAGTGATTTGAAAACATGTAAATTTTCACAATTGCATGCAGTACCGTCTTAAATGTGTGAGGGAGGACGACTATCATATGAGTGAATGTGCGTGTCTAACTATACGTTCTGGTTCCATCGAAGCTCTAAGCTCTCACATTATACCATAGACAATATACAAGGAATCAGTGTATATCGCCTATGTTATAGTCAAGGAAGGATGTGCGTCGCGTGCTTTGCGGTTAGCAATATCGGTTACCTCTCGATACCAGAGGCGAAATATATCGATACCAGCTTATCCGATAACATCTTACAATGTTGTTGCCTCCGTAGCCCAGTGGTTAAGGCGTTTGCCTGTAGACCCGGGGGTCTTGGGTTCGATTCCCACGGGAAGCATACTTTTAGTTGTTTTGAGTTTGGTTAGGACATTGCAGGCTTGAATCTCATTGTCCGATAATATAGATGATTCCGTGCTTCGGAAGGCACGTTAAGCCGTTGTTCCCGGCTGCCATCTGTAGTGGTTAAGGCGATACCACTGTAAATAAGGTCGTTCTGAACCTTATTTATCTCGCAAAATACTTAAATTAGGAGTTTCAAATCTAAGTAATATGATTTTTGACTATTTCATCTCCAAAAATTGAAGATGAAAACACGTTTTGATAAAATTTTCTCGATAGAAATATTTTTTGAAAAATGGTCTTCGTTCGCAGAGTTTTTGTTATTGTAGCTCAAATGCGAAGAATGAAATAATGATTTTTAGACTAAAAGATAGGTTATTAGTAATTCATCAAAATGTAAATATGAAAATACAATTAACCGGTCTGATTTTATATAAAATAGAAATAACGAATTTGGCGCTTACGTTTTTTTCTTTGAGCGACTCGAGACTATCTCCTATCTCATCATTCACGGGCTAAACTGCCAAGCGCTATCCCTTGCGCGCACTTGATCAGTCCTTTGCCGAGCGAAGGTACCAAACATTTGAGTCCTCGTCTTAACGGAACCACGTCAGAGGCCGAGAGGTGGTTCCGAAGAACTCCGACATTAGGGTGTGCATGATCGATAACTATAACGAATTATCAAAAGTTGTAGTTAATAAATTCGTCCAGCTGATCGGCGACTTTGAATGGGAAACCAATTTTTTTACTTTTTGCAATCAGCTTTTTTATCGCAATTCTGTATTCCATTAGGGAATCTGAATCCGAGACTCCAATATAGCTAGGAGGTTAAAAATCACGTTAGACAACAGTAACAAACATCCAAATTCACAGGCATATAAAACATTTATAATATTAGTAGGAAGAAAAGTAGGATATTACATAAAGTTTATAACTTGTCAGTTACTTCAAATTAAACTTACATCTCGTTGATTTGCCAAGTCCAGGAGACATTACCTGGAAATAAAAAGAGTGTATAGATTAGTTATTTACTATTGTCGACCTTGTCACGAAAAACTTACTACCAAATAAGTAAGATCTCAAAGCAATAAAATTTAAAATAAAAATGCTTGTAGAAAAAATTATCTAATAAAGTACTACATAACTAGTTTATACTAATTGTTATACAGCGTGATTTTTATTAGGACAACACGTGAAATTGTGATAAATGAGATATATAGAGCTTTTCTTTCTTTTATTTCTGTCACATAAATACAGCGGAAGGCTAGACGGAATATAAATAAATAAATAGTGACATATAACACAGATTGAGCTAGTCCCACGGTAAGTTGTGAACTAACTATATAGTATATAGTTGGATACTAACTCAACGATACTATGTTTTATAATAGACTAGCTTTCGCCCGCGGCTCCGCCCGCGTTAATGTCGATCCCTCGGGAATAGTACTTTTTCCCGGAATAAAAGGTAGCCTATGTCCTTCTCTGTACTCCAGAGAACTTGTATGCAACATTTCATGATGATCGGTTCAGTAGTTACGGCGTGAAATCGTAACAAACAAACAAACAACCAATAAACAAACAAACTCACTTTCGCATTTATAATATTAGTAAGGATAAGGATAAATTAGATGAACATCCAAGACCCAGGTCAATCTGAAAAAGATCGTTTTCCATCTTGACCTGGCCGGGGATCGAACCCGGGAACCCTCGAGTCGCAGGCTGGCGTGTCAACCACTGCGCTACGGAGCTCGCGGTAATATGGTAAGCGGGTAAACGTAATGTACATTCTCGATAAGTATAACTCTCTTTGTCATTTATCCTGTGCTTCAATAGCTTTCAGACTGAGGTAGGTTGATGCAGAGGCGATGATGAGATTATATACACCAGTACATATCTATATATCGTCCGACCGATTTCGGCCGTGGCGACCGCTTCAGGTAGTCAGGGCTCTCTCGTGAGCTCTCATGTGGCTTACAAAGCCAATCTTATTGGTGAAAGTCCTCGCACATTGCGGACATGTGAGCACACCGTATATACGACAGTACATATACCACCAGTACATATACGACCAGTAGAGACGTACGGTGTTAATGAAATACAACGAGCAGCCTAAGGTACACCTCCTTTCTTGTCCTTCATGCTCTGCTAGCTCCACCAAAAACATTGCATCAGAGATTCTAAGATTAGTATTGGAAAAACATAATTTCTTCAAGCCAGCTAGGGGTTGGCAAGTAATTGACAGTGAGTTCCGGATTTTTTTTTTTAAATAAAAATGTATGATGTTATTTTCTTCATGAATTAAGACACACCCTGATCATCACTTCACGTAGGTGACACGGTCAATCGACCATGCACACCCTGGTGTCAGAGTCCTTCGGAACCGCCTCTCGGCCTCTGACGTGGTTCCTTTAACGACTACCAGATGGCAGCCGGGACCAACGACTTAACGTGCCTTCCGAAGCACGGAATCATCTTAATCAGACTATTAGGAGATTCAAGCCCGCAATGTTCTAACCAAACTGAAAACAACTAAACAAAATATGCTTCCCGTGGGAATCGAACCCACGACCCTCGAGTCTACAGGCAAACGCCTTAACCACTGGACCACGGAGACAGTTACAAATACTGATGATTAAATGACTAACTAGCAGGATCTCACGATGAGTTCCTTCACTGGTTAATTGAAGGATATGTATGAATCATACAGGATTTCATACTAAGGCATAGGTCGATTCTGCTAACTAAAGTTGCAAAATAGCTTTCACAGTATTGTTAAGCAACTATGTGTGTGTGGCTATCGACACCACAAATTGGCCTTCTGATTGGCTCTGGAGATTAATGAACGCAGGTCAGGAGTCATTTTAATAACCAGGTTTCGCTTTATTGGGATTCCGTAATGGCGTTGAAGTCTAGATTGATTTATCTAGCATGAAATTTATTTCTCATTAGTACATTATTACAAAACAATATGATTATTTCAAATTTGATGGTTTTCCGATGAGAGAATCCTGCGGTGAGTAACTTTTTGCCTAGCAAAAAACTAAGAAGTAATATTTTATAGTATATTAAAAAGAATAAGGAAAATGAATGTCAGAAAATTAATTAAACGCCTGGAGACTCCAGCACATATGAATTGACATGTACCCGCTATTTTTTGAGGTGATAGTGTCTTATAAATCGATGAATGCCGGCACGAAAAAGTGTATCGTTCCGTGCTCAAGCGAGACTTCTGAACAAGCGATGAGAGGCACGATCGGTCTAAGCGTCCGGCTTGCGACACATCTATCTCTCTTCCACCATTATCACATAAAATTATCGTCCATATAGCAACTTTGACAGACAACCAATTATTTTAGTATAATCCTAATCCTAACTAATTTTATAAATGCGAAAGTGAGTTTGTTTGTTTGTTACGCTTTCACGTCGTAACTACTGAACCGATCATCATGAAATTTTGTATACACGTTATCTGGGATACGGAGCCTTCTCCGTACCCCAGATAACGTGTATACAAAATTTATGTCCTTACGGACATAGGGTACATTTTATCCCGGGTAAAAGTACTGTTCCCGAGGGATCGACATTGACGCGGGCGGAGCCGCGGGCGAAAGCTAGTAAATAATAAAAAAGAGCAAGGAAAATTTATGTCTTAAATTTAAATAAACGCGTTAGGTTCATATGAATTGACCATAAACAGACGTTTTGTTTTTCAAATTATAATATTGAATCAGTTATTTGGCCAAAGAAATATATCAATCGCTTTTTGGGATAAAAAAAACTGATTCATAGATTCCAAAAATGATTAATCCTTCTCAAACAAAATTACCGTATTAATTCCTAAAAAAAAGTAATACCCAAGACAGACTAGATAACTGTTACCTATGCATCTAATTTCATAAATTCCGCAGGAATCGTCATTTTTTTATCTGTCTGTCCATGTCCCACAGCTGGGCAAAGGCCTCCCTTCTTTCTTTCTATTTCTTTGTAACAGATACTCTTATTTCATCTGACCTCTTTTTCTATGTCCATCTGAAGGGCCCCAGACAGTGAAATTTGTATGTCAATTTTCATTTTGAACTCAATATTTTCATCGCTTTCCCCACTATATATTACTTAGATATCTCCTGCTAATCCTAGTCCTTACTATTATATCCATAGATCTAAAAAAAATGGTTATCTGTAAAGTCGATTAACGGACGACAATTTTTCGTGATAACAGTGGAAGAGAGATAGATGCGTCACAAACCGAACGCTGCACACGGAACATGACATTTTTTCGTGAAAACACCCGGGATTTATCGACTTATTAGACGCTACGTCAGAAAAACGGAATTATAACTATATCTATGATAATAACAACACCACGTGACCGCAAACCAAACACATTACATAAACAAACCAACGGACACATAAACCGGTAGCGTATCCGTAACTTGATTAGCGCTCTTGTCGTCTGTCCGATAATTTGTCTGTCCGCGCGAAGCTCCGAAACTAATGTTTGAACGGAAGACTAGTGTGTGTTCAAGTTATTGTCGTGTATCCAAGGTTGTACAGGATATTGTAATTGTACAAGATATTTTGTTCAATAATAGTTAAATATAGAATTACATTTTTGTTCATATACCAACACGAATTGAAAAAAAAAACCAGCTAATGCTGATGACGCCCATCTCGCCAAATTAAACAAGTCAAATTCGGTTTATTTCATGTTGGAGCTTACTTTTCAATTTATGAGAATAAATTGAAAAGTAAGCTCCAAGCTGATGAGACCCTTCATTTGATACCCATATTGCAGAAGTGCATTAAAAATTATTACTCCGTCATCTTGGATGGCCCGCCATGTTGGATCTAGAATGACGCCTATTATTTTTCGAGTTACTCTCAACAAGCCCTTTCATTTGATG
Organism: Elegia similella; assembly: GCA_947532085.1. NCBI lineage: Eukaryota > Metazoa > Arthropoda > Insecta > Lepidoptera > Pyralidae > Elegia > Elegia similella. Next base: position 5,995,264 of record OX383939.1, read on the forward strand.
CCCATATTTTAAAAATGCATTAAAAATAACTATTCCGCCATCTTGGATGGTCCGCCATATTGGATCTACAATGACGCCACATTATTTTTTGAGGTACTCTCAACAAGCCCTTTGATTTGATGCCCATATTTTAGAAATGCATTAAAAATTACTATTCCGCCGTTTTGGATGGTCCGCCATATTGGATTTAGAATGATGTCACACGCCATATCGTGCATTGTCACCCAAACTAAACGTGTAAACAAAATTTCAGCCCAATCGGTTGAAGATACATACTTCAAAATTGACAAGATTCCACTCGAACAATCATACTTACATACATACATTGCAAGTTAATTATATTAGCCGTGTGGTATCCGGCAGAGTAGAATAGGACCACTCCACGTCTCCCCATGGATGTCGTAGAAGGCGACTAAAGAAATACAAGCTAAACAAAGCTTATAAACATCTAAGACACCTCTCCAACCCGTCTGGCTAACATGGAGAGTGTAGGTCAAGTCCTCTGGCTGCTCTGGCCAAGTATGGCCCTAGTAATACAGAGATGGTCGTGCTCCTGTAGTGAAGACTAAAAAGGACCTGATGATGATTGCAAGTTAAAAATAAAATCTTTAAATAAAGCGATGTACATAAAAGCTTTTTAATTGTCTGTCTATTCAAATTACCAAAACTCAATTACTACCAAATGACTTGTACCCCAATCGTGGGGTCATCGCGCTAAGAATAATTGCTGACAAAAATTTGCTACCATAGACTTTTTAATTGGTACATAAATTGACGTTTAAGGCTTTGACATAAGGTTTAGATTAGCATACCAAGGTTGTCTGTATCATTTCGAAGTGGCATTGACATGATACGTGATCTGTTGGTAGAATTGCCTGATGCGACTAAGATTCAAGACATGGTCGGAATGCTTAGCTATTTTGATGAACTGCGTAGTCTAGCGACCACAGATAACCAATTAATGTGTATATTTATATAGTTCTAAGAAAATTATATTTAATTTTAATTGGGTATAAGTCACGTTTTACTTTGAAACTATATTCAAATAATTTTGAAAAAGACCGGTACCTATACGTAAGTCCTAGTTCTTATTCTGTGGCGACGTTGAGATTTCGGAACCAAAAATCATTACTAGTGAGTAAAACCGTGGTACTATAATAATATAATTTTCCTTTCATACTTTCGTTTTCAATTTATATCACTTTCATTCCTATTGTGATAACTAGCGTGGTCATGCCTTGAATCGATTTATTTTTTATTTAACATTTATTCAGGTTTCCATGACTCCTTTCATGTCGAGCTATTTGTCTGTCCGTACGTGTATTGGAGCACTGGCGAAAGCTGACATTTCGCTTTTAGTTAGCTTTTATATAATGCGTTCCTTACAAATAGTGAAATCTAGTAGATCTTTAATATAGATTCCGTTATACAGAGACATGTTGTGACAATATGACTTCAAAGTCAAAGTCAAAGTCAAAGATTTTTATTCAAAATTGGATACCTACATGTATCTCTTTTTGAACGTCATATTTTTATTTCTTATATATTTTTTAATATATGCAAAATTGAAATACTACTAGCGTTTCGGAACGACCACTGGTGAGAAGAATACGCCGAAAGAAACTCAATCCAGACTTTCATTTTAGTTCTACACCTGATATTCAGAAATATTCTGTTTTATTTCGTTTCTGTCTCGCTGCGGCCTAGATGGATATATCACCATAGAAACTTCAGCAGAAATAAATATATAAAAGTTGATTATGCTGCGTATAATTGGTACGTAAGTCCTAGTTCTTATTCTGTGGCGACGTTGAGATTTCGGAACCAAAAATCATTACTAGTGAGTAAAACCGTGGTACTATAATAATATAATTTTCCTTTCATACTTTCGTTTTCAATTTATATCACTTTCATTCCTATTGTGATAACTAGCGTGGTCATGCCTTGAATCGATTTATTTTTTATTTAACATTTATTCAGGTTTCCATGACTCCTTTCATGTCGAGCTATTTGTCTGTCCGTACGTGTATTGGAGCACTGGCGAAAGCTGACATTTCGCTTTTAGTTAGCTTTTATATAATGCGTTCCTTACAAATAGTGAAATCTAGTAGATCTTTAATATAGATTCCGTTATACAGAGACATGTTGTGACAATATGACTTCAAAGTCAAAGTCAAAGTCAAAGATTTTTATTCAAAATTGGATACCTACATGTATCTCTTTTTGAACGTCATATTTTTATTTCTTATATATTTTTTAATATATGCAAAATTGAAATACTACTAGCGTTTCGGAACGACCACTGGTGAGAAGAATACGCCGAAAGAAACTCAATCCAGACTTTCATTTTAGTTCTACACCTGATATTCAGAAATATTCTGTTTTATTTCGTTTCTGTCTCGCTGCGGCCTAGATGGATATATCACCATAGAAACTTCAGCAGAAATAAATATATAAAAGTTGATTATGCTGCGTATAATTGGTATGCATATAAATATTATGCTTAAGTATCATTATGTTTAAATACAATTATGCTTTAGTAATGTTATGCCTATGTTATGCCAGCGTGGAGAGTGTAGGCCAAGTTCTCTGGCTGCTCTGGCCAAGAATGGCCCTAGTAGTACAGAGAGGGTCGTGCTCCTGTAGTGGAGACTAAAAAGGACCTGATGATGAATGTTATGCCTAAATATGATTATGCTTAAATACATAATGCTTTAAATAATTACGCGTACACTGTTATGCGTCATCATCATCATCAGGTCTTTTTAGTCTCCACTGCAGGAGCATGACCCTCTCTGTACTACCGAAGCCATACTTGGCTAGAGCAGACAGAGGAGTTGGCCTACACTCTCCACGCTGGCCAGACGGGTTGGAGAGGTTTCTATACGTAAGTCCTAGTTCTTATTCTGTGGCGACGTTGAGATTTCGGAACCAAAAATCATTACTAGTGAGTAAAACCGTGGTACTATAATAATATAATTTTCCTTTCATACTTTCGTTTTCAATTTATATCACTTTCATTCCTATTGTGATAACTAGCGTGGTCATGCCTTGAATCGATTTATTTTTTATTTAACATTTATTCAGGTTTCCATGACTCCTTTCATGTCGAGCTATTTGTCTGTCCGTACGTGTATTGGAGCACTGGCGAAAGCTGACATTTCGCTTTTAGTTAGCTTTTATATAATGCGTTCCTTACAAATAGTGAAATCTAGTAGATCTTTAATATAGATTCCGTTATACAGAGACATGTTGTGACAATATGACTTCAAAGTCAAAGTCAAAGTCAAAGATTTTTATTCAAAATTGGATACCTACATGTATCTCTTTTTGAACGTCATATTTTTATTTCTTATATATTTTTTAATATATGCAAAATTGAAATACTACTAGCGTTTCGGAACGACCACTGGTGAGAAGAATACGCCGAAAGAAACTCAATCCAGACTTTCATTTTAGTTCTACACCTGATATTCAGAAATATTCTGTTTTATTTCGTTTCTGTCTCGCTGCGGCCTAGATGGATATATCACCATAGAAACTTCAGCAGAAATAAATATATAAAAGTTGATTATGCTGCGTATAATTGGTATGCATATAAATATTATGCTTAAGTATCATTATGTTTAAATACAATTATGCTTTAGTAATGTTATGCCTATGTTATGCCAGCGTGGAGAGTGTAGGCCAAGTTCTCTGGCTGCTCTGGCCAAGAATGGCCCTAGTAGTACAGAGAGGGTCGTGCTCCTGTAGTGGAGACTAAAAAGGACCTGATGATGAATGTTATGCCTAAATATGATTATGCTTAAATACATAATGCTTTAAATAATTACGCGTACACTGTTATGCGTCATCATCATCATCAGGTCTTTTTAGTCTCCACTGCAGGAGCATGACCCTCTCTGTACTACCGAAGCCATACTTGGCTAGAGCAGACAGAGGAGTTGGCCTACACTCTCCACGCTGGCCAGACGGGTTGGAGAGGTTTCATTGATGTTTAAACATCAATGAGACCTCTCCCGTCTGGGTTAATTAGGAAATACAAGTTACTTGTATTTCCTAATTCGCCTCTAACGACATCCATGGAAAGACTTGGAGTAGTCCTATTCTACTGTGCCGGAAACCACACGACTAAAACTGTTATGCGTAAGAACGTTATGCCTATAAATAATTATGCCAAAAAACAGAATGGTGATGTTGCCTATAAAGGTTGAGGGCACACTGCCCTTGCCTCAAACGCCCGGTGAAGTAGCGAAAGCTCTACTCACTTGGAGCTAGCTACACAGTCATTTCAAAAAAAAAAAAAACAGTATTCCATGTCCATGTAATTTTTATGCTTATAGATAGAAAACCGTCTTAAAGACCTCAAAAACAATGTTTACTATTTTATTAAGTGTTAGGTGAAAATTAGAACCAAAAACAAAAAATACCAAAAAGTCGCTAAATTCAAAAAATCGGTGTGTTTTTCAAAAAAATTGTTATTCAAGCTGTTAAAATAAATTTTCTGCTCATTATATTCTCGCGTCAACACATTGAGATTACATTTTGTAATCATCTAGCTGCGTCTAACTGATTACTTTGATAGCGAAGAAATTCACACCAGTTCGCTGCAGACACGTGAACAGACGTGAGAACAGACACCAAGCAAAACATACAACGTGAAGGAAGTGTGGAGTTCACATCATAACAACTCCTGAGCCTTCGTATCATGGCTGTGAATGTGTTGGGTTCCTTTATGATCCAATAAGGAATTACATGCTCGCTTTCTACAATTGTTTCCTAATACCATAGAGGAACAAAAACCGGCCAAGTGCGAGTCGGACTCGCGCACGAAGGGTTCCGTACCGTTATCTATAAAAACGGCAAAAAAATCATGTCTGTTGTATCCCATACAACAGACATGATTTTTTTATTTTTATTTAAAAGCTTTATTGAGCCAAAAAAAGCTACAGTAGGTAGACTTAATGCTAAAAGCATTCTCTCCCAGTCAACCTTTGGGAAAAAATATAAAACAAACAAAATAAATAGGTGTGTAGGTTTTATGCCGTTTTTATAGATTACTAGCCCCACTATAATATTATTTTTATTATTAACTAATTATTTATTTTTAAAGTGAATATATAAATAAACAATCTGTGAATATTTCAAGCGTCTACCTGTTGCCGTTATCAATATCGAGCAAAAACAAGCAAAAAAAATCACGTTTGTTGTATGGGAGCCCCCTTAAATATTTATTTTATTAAATTTTTTTGTATTTGTTGTTATAGCGGCAACAGAAATACATCATCTGTGAAAATTTCAACTATGTCTAACTATCCCGACGGACAGACAGACAGATAGACAGACGGACAGCGGAGCGATATTAATAGGGTCCCGTTTTTACCCTTTGGGTACGGAACCCTAAAAAATACAACCTATTTGATAACCATCTTTTTTTGAAGTCGGTTGAAAAGGCAACAAAATAGTTATATATCTTTTGAAGCATGCAAACAAAGTAGAAATATTAAAAATACTATTTTGCGCTCTGCTCTCGGGTCCAAGCGGTATAAACTTCTCTCGCTGATTCCTTAGTAGGTACTTATAATTTAATCCTTCCGATGCCCCGTTTGATTAAATTCCGCAAATAAACGCGCATTTAGCTGCATTAGAATTCTAATCGCGATAAACTTGCGTTCCGAAATGGTATATATTATTATCTTGATTTAAATTTATTAAATTGCTGCAAGGTATCGGTGTCCTTTGATAAAAAATGTAGTCCTGACTTTCTTACACGACTGCTAAAAAAGGAGTATGTCATTCGAAGTTATGTATATACTAGCTTTCGCCCGCGGCTCCGCCCGCGTCAATGTCGATCCCTCGGGAACAGTACTTTTTCCCGGGATAAAAGGTAGCCTATGTCCTTCTCCGTACCCCAGATAACGTGTATACAAAATTTCATGATGATCGGTTCAGTAGTTACGACGTGAAAGCGTAACAAACAAACAAACAAACAAACTCACTTTCGCATTTATAATTGACCGAGCGAGCGAAGCGAGCGAAGCGTCTCAGTTTCCACTGGCCCAAAATTCTTTTGTCCGTCTGTCTGTCTGTCTGTCTGTCTGTCTGTCTGTCTGTCTGTCTGTCTGTCTGTCTGTCTGTCTGTCTGTTCTCGCCTACAGGTCACATTTCTCAACCGATTCTCATGAAATTTTGTGAGCAGGTTCGGTAATTATATAGAATTTTTTTGTCGTGCCAGTTTTTCGAAATTTTAAAAAATGGCCGATTTATGGTGCTCCGAAACTTAAAAAAACTCATAGCACAGCTATTTGGAAAAAAAAATCAAAAATGTCATTAGACTTTTTTGTTATTCTCATTAAGACGCAACTTTTTTGTCTGAACAACTTTTTTACACGATAAACTTGAACGTGTTTATAGCCCAAAAGCTGTCTGAAATTTTCTGTATATTTATGAAAGAAGTTGAAGTACGTGAAGTGGAGAAGGAGTGAAATTGAACAACTTTCCCTAAGGAACAAAATCAAAATATGAAAAATATTTTTTGGCTTAAAGCATGATACTGCGTATTACTTTTATAATTGAAAACACTGAATAAACTTAGAACCCTGAAATAAAAAATAAAATAAATGAAAAAAGATTCACATGCTATCCTGTGACTTGAACCCGGGGCTTATAGATGCCGTCCACTTCTTAACGTAAAGTTCGCATGTTTGTCTGCCATAATAGTTGAAAATTAGCGTCCTATTAAAATTTTGATATTAAAATTTTGACCAATTGGTAACATAACAACTATGAAACCGGGTTCTTAAACTTTGCCTCCTATTCACCCATGCCAAGTTCGCTATTCCGATATTTCCGATCTTGAAGAGTATCACTCCAACTTAGTTAATGTGTAAAAAAAATCATACTAAACATGGTGCTCAAGGGCCGTGTTTCCATACAAGAGTAGTCCCCTGATTCCTCGTCGGATAGTACCAATAGAGTAATGATTTTTTACTAAAAAAATCCGTACGTTAAAATTTTGTGTGTTGCGAATTTCCGTTGTGTTCAAACATCAAGAAAACAAATTTGGGCAATTATATAAGAAAAAGAAACGCAGAAACACAGCCATAGCTTATTTTAAATTTTTAATGTAAAAAGAAATTAAATCGGTTAAGTTTTGGAGAAGAAGTCAGACTACGAAGCGTTAATTTTGTGTAATTTTTATAAGTATTTTCCGGCCGAGCTGCAGTTATCTCTATCGCACTCTGCGGGGTTTGTTTGGGCACGCGGCGCGACAGCAATAGATATTATAAATATCTATTTTTCAATTCTCTCGAGCTTAGTGTTTCCTCTTTAAAAAGGGTCTGGTCGGGTCTTCTGGTATAGGGAATGTAGGTTTAAATTTCCGTTTCCTCTGGTACCTAATTAAGAGCAGCGGAGATTGGGAAATAGTAACTGAAGGAAATCATCCTTTAGTCAATTAGCATATCAGTAACAGATATATTACAGATGTTGGTTGTAAGGTCTCGCGAGGTCTACTGTTCTCGCAGAACCACTAGTTTCATTATACTTTAATGATGTAGTATAGACCATGGTTCGATTTATTAGGGTATGTCCCTTCCACGTGTATATCTGTATATCACTATAATATACTGTATCTGAAATCATCCTTTAGTCAATTAGCATATTAGTAACAGATATATTTTAGAGCACTGGAGGGCAAATGTGGATGTTGGTTGTAAGGGCTCGCGAGGTCTACTGTTCTCGCAGAACCACTAGTATAGTTAGGATTAGGATTAGGATAGGATGTAAGAGTATTTATTTCACTGTGATTTCTGAAGGGCTCATTGGATTTGTATGTATGGGGTATTGCTTTTTATCATCATTTTGTATAGGTGTCACGGCAATCGACCATGCACACCCTGGTATCAGAGTTCTTCAGAGATTATAACCAAATTTTCAAAATTAGAGCCCAGGTACTCTGCTCAAGATAGTATTTTCCCATGTGGTTTTCCTATTTGAAATATTTAATTTTATATAAAGTGCAGCTCACTATAAATAAACAATTTGCCTAATCCTTATCCTTACTAATATTATAATTGCGAAAGTGAGTTTGTTTGTTTGTTTGTCATCATGAAATTTTGTATACAAGTTCTCTGGAGTACGGAGAAGGACATAGGCTACCTTATATCCCGGTTTAAAGTACTATTCCCGAGGGATCGACATTAACGCGGGCGGAGCCGCGGGCGAAAGCTAGTATTTAATAAAATGCAGGCCTTAAGGTTGTCACTCAAACAATGATTCGGTCGCTTAAATATTATAGTGCGGCTAGTTTTGTATTTTAAGCAACTCAAATAATCTTTGTAAGTTGCTGTTTTGTGGATTTTTCGTCGCTCGCAGCTAGTCGCTCACTCATTATTTTGTAACCCAAGTTAGTATTTTTTGACATTTAAAATTTGAATTTACAGTCACTCGTTTAAATACTACTCAAAGAAAAATATAGCCAAGGCTTCGCCCGTGGGTAGTATCTTCTAAATTACATTTTAATTTGGCTCCTGTGATGATGTGTGCAGAGATAATCAAGTCTTATCACACACTACCTATGTTTTTTAACGCTAAATAAAAAATTAAAAGTACCTACTGCTGTGATAAAATATATATAGGTACAAATCCTACAGATTGAGCTAGCCCCATAGTATATAGTGAACTTGTGTTGTGGGATACTAATTAAACGATACTATATTTTATTACATACATTATATATATATCCAAGACCCAGACCAATCTAAAAATATCGCTTTCCATCTTGACCTGACCGGAGATCGAACCTGATTCAAAGGCACTTTGCAGTACCACTGAACCACAAGATCGTCAAATAAAACATAATAAGATATAGGTACCGCCACGGAACTAAATCTAATCTGCGCATGTACACACACACTAGTACGTACGTATGTACACGACAAGCGGGTGCACATTTTTTTTTTTTTAAATGACTATGTAGCTAGCTCCAAGTGAGCTTTCGCTACTTCACCGGGCGTTTGAGGCGAGGGCAGAGTGCCCTCAACCTTTATAGGCAACATCACCAAAGGGCCCCCAGGAGGGACGGACCTCGGCTTTGGGCGTTGCCTGTGTGCGCAAGGCTTGGAGAGACAGCAAACTCTCATATTGCCTGATGGGCCGCGTATGCGTGCATGCAAGCCTGAAGGACCAATCTGAGAAGGTAACTACGATACTTTTCATTTATTCCCGTTTCCCCCCGCAAACCGCACCTCCAACGACACCTATTTTTCATTTCTGCGCAGAATCTAGTTCCATGCCGATTACTATACTATATATATAGATGTAGCATCTTGTTTTAGTACATTACAACCCTCCGTGGTTTTATTGTAATGTAAATTATGTGTATTTGTATATGTTATTTAAATGGTAGTAAAGATTAAATAAATTAAAACTTAGCTATGGTAAATATGATAATATCAGGAAGGTATTGAAATAGGCTAATAAAAATATTATGTACTCTATTTGATTTCGTAGGATTAATTTGGATTAATCCAAAATAAAGTGTCGCCAGTTTTGCCATGTTTTCCAGATTTTTAGGGTCCCGGTACAAAGTGCTTGGGGTGACAAGTCACTTTGTTTACTGACTCCTTATACTCGTACTAAAGGTCCACTGCCTGTTATTTTACTTGTAGGTATTTTTCTGTCTAAACAAAAAGATATTGTAAAAAGAATACCCGAATCAAGCAATGTTATTGCTTATGGCATAAAAATACCTATATAAAAATACTTAGTTCCCCTTCTAGCTTAATATTCCTGTGGTAATGCTCCATTGCAATTTACATGACGTCCTGTGAAATGGTAACCGTTCAACTGTTGTTGATAAATGGTATAGCAGACACATTAACAAGTACATGAGTTATGTTGTCGTTGTAAGTAGTAGTTAGCGAGGTATTTAAATCAGGGAAGCCGGAATATATCTTATATTAATGCTTTAATGATGCCTTTAGTAGCGTTAATACTAGGTAAACGGTACTATTTGCTCTTCCTTATAAATATCAGTTGATGTTTCTGTATTCCTCCTATACTTTTTTACGTATACGATTTGGCAGATCCGTGGCGCAGTGGTTAACACGCCACAGGGTTCGATCCCCAGCCAGGTCAAGATGGAAAATGATCTTTTTCAGATTGGCCTGGGTCTTGGATGTTTATCTATATATGTATTTGTTATAAAATATAGTATCGTTGAGTTAGTATCCCATAACACAAGTCTCGAACTTACCTTGGGGCTAGTTCAATCTGTGTGATTTGTCCGTATATATTTATTTATTTATACTCCCCCTAGCACACTAAAGAAGGGTTTTGGCTCATAAGGCTTATGCTCTGTCTACCCGAAAGGAATAAAGAAGTGTTGATATGTATACATGGTGAAGTTTTGATCGTTCTGCACCCGTGGCATGACTCCCGCGACGCCGTTTATATCGTGTGATACACTATCCCTATCTCGCTCTTCAATATTACGGAAAACAAGACGGCGATAGTCGATAAATGTTGTCGCGCGTGCTACAGGAGCTGGACCCTTAAAGGGGTGATTCAGCCCGTCGATATGAACAACTTTTCCTATGGGACCAATGCTGGGAAAATAATAATGGGCAGTTCCATACAAAAAAATTCGGCCGCCCGGTCAATTTGTATGGGAACGTCAAAAAAAATTTGAGTCCCTAAAAAGGTTCATATAGGAAACTATGCGAAAATTGACGACTCAAGATTCAAGATTCAAATTTTATATTGAGGCGACTAACTTATATTGAGGCTAACGACACCGCTAAATAAACAAAAAGACCGCGAAACCGCGGGAAATAACTTGACTACATAAGTGCGGTATATTATATACCCCCCTGTCTACCAAGTTTATGATTAGATTAGTAATTTTAAGTATTTATTATTATATTAATAGTAATATTCAGCGAGTAACCAAGGCTCGAGAGAAATAATGTTATTTAAATATATGTACAACAAATGCATATAACATGTTTATTTATTTATTTATTTATTTAAAAACTTCATTACAAACAAGTAATTGGCGGACTTAAAGCCGTAGGCTTTAAGTCAAACATGTGTATACAAATATATAATAATTTTTCGAATTATATAAAATTAAATAAATCAAGACGGAGTTAACGAAATTGTTGAATGAAAAATGCTTACTAAATGCTACAAATAACAAAATGGATTTAATAAAAATGTTTTTGCCATTATGAAAATACATTAGTTTCTTTCAATGTGAATTGTACTGAACTAAAAACAGCACTGTTTTAAATATAAATAACAGATGCAACTCAAACTCCGCGCCAAAATGGAAAAAAGTAGTGCCAATCCAACAACAACAAAAAACCAAAAAAGAAATGAATTTGGAACTATAAAACTATTACTTACTCTTATTCTGTCCTATAAACAAATCATCCATTCCCGATACTATTTTGAATGAATGTATACTGGACACTTGTAATGTAAAAATATAGTTTAAAACACGCCTTTATCATCAATTGAACTAAAAAGTAAAAAAGAATAACGGACCGTTTTAAAGCGGACCAAAATCGAGTTAAAAGAAGTCGGTTACAAAGTTACAAACAGTCTTGTTTAATTATTGAACCCTGGCGATGCTCACCAGGATAATTAGATATACTTATATACTTATATTTAATAATTATTAATAATAATTGTATTGACGTTGTTCCTTGATAAGTCAAAGTTTAAATCGGACCGTTTAAAGTGGGTCAAAACAAAAGACCGCGCGTTTTATTATCTCGTGATCCCCACCAGCATAATGAGATGAACTTATCAAATGATTGTATTGCCATCGGTCTTTGATAAGTCTAGTTACTTACTCCGCTGGCTCAGCGACCCGAAGTGGATCTTGGCCTCCGATATGAAAGAGCGCCACAATTTTCTATTCTGAGCGATATCTTGCCAGCTGACTGCTTCCATCTCCCACAGATCAGCCTGCACAGTGTTACTCCAGCGATATCTGGGTCGGCCCACTGGTTGATAAGTCTACAAAGTTTAAATTTAATCCAACCTTTTAAAAGCGGGTCAAAAACTGAGTTCAATGAAGACGGTTACACACAAACAATGAAGCTGTGATATCTTCCGCACCTGGTCCATATGATTCCTGGGCCTATTGGGAAATACTGGGAAATCTAGAACTAGTTTGTATTTTCGAAGTCAAGATTGACTCAATACTTTGTGCTGACATTACAAAACTTGTCGCGTTGCGATGGTATGTTTGTTTGTTACGTAAGTTGATGTATCGTCGAGTCAAAGGGAACAGGTCTAATTTGTCTGTGAATAAAGATGTTAAGAGGTCAATCGTATGTCTAGTGGTACTTTCAAATGCTTTGTCAATGTACAGTAAATAAGAGGACAATATGAAGGTTGTTCCAGCCCTTGGTACTTAATAAATGTTGTTTGCCCCATGGAAACCCAAGGCATATTTTTCAATTTGTATTATTATAACAGAGTATAGTAATATATAATATTTTAAATAAAAAACATTGGTGAAAAAATTTAAAGCGGGCAAGATTTGAACCAGCGACCTTGAAGTCTTATGCGTCTATGTACGACATAAGGTTTTTTACCATATTATATTTCTTAATTTAATAAGAGTATATCAAAATAGCATTCTGAATGCAAAATAAAACACAAAAATAAAAAATAAAAACTATTTCCTATTCGGCGCCCCGCGGACTCCGTATCTACTCTTAAAGCACCTAAAACTTAGTACGTATGTCTACATTCCTTAAAAATTCACGCACGTCGCTGTGTGCTTTCTTCGTGTTTGGACGTAACTAGCGATGAATTGAGATACGATTCGATACATCAAATCATACAAAGCAGCAATCACACCGTAACCCAGCGAGGTAGTTACAGCCATTGTGTCTGAATGCTCTATCATTGAATTTTGAATATTACGGTGTAATCATAGGTCAAGTGCCATAAGCAGTTTCGACATGGTGGCTTATCTGATCATGTGGATGCAAATTCATAATTTTCTGTTAAGCAATGATTTGTAGGCGTAAATATTGTTTCGGTGAGATATCAGATCTACAGGTACAGTCAGGGACAGAGATACCTAACCAGGCCCTCTAACTATATTTTGACTTTTCTCTTAAACTATAAATAATATACCTGACCAGGTCGGCTTAACGTGCACAGACGCACGTCTTAAGAAATTTTCAAAAAATATAGCACCTTTGCAGCCATGGTATAATGGCAATGAAGAAAGAATATACGTACACTGTTCGATACGCCCTAAGATAATATTGTACGAGGTATGTTTTCTTTTGTGATACTATCAACACCCAACTCATTGAAATGTAATACTTTCACTGGAATCTCAGTCCATCAAGTTTCTGTACAAACAAACGAACATTATGGTCAGGGAAAGTGAGCAGATCTTGTCTGCGCGCCGACTGTGGTCAGTTGTGTAACTGAAACGTCAGGCTGAGTTGACTCTCTGCTGATTGGGTACTCTGTTTTTAGGGTTCCGTACCCAAAGGGTAAAAACGGGACCCTATTAATTTCGCTCCGCTGTCCGTCTGTCTGTCTGTCCGTCTGTCTCCAGGCTGTATCTCATGAACGGTGATAGTAACACAGTTGAAATCGTCACAGATGATGAATTATTTTGCCGCTATAGCAACAAATACTAAAAAATAGAATTAAATAAAAATTTAAGGGGGCTTCCGAGCAACAAAATCACGTTTGTTGTACAAACGTAAGGGGGCTCATGAGCAAAAACAAGTTTTTTTTTGCTCGTTATTTATAACGGCAACAGGTAGACACTTGAAATATTCACAGAATATTTAATTATATATTCAATTTAAAAATAAATAATTAAATAAAAATAAAATTAATATGCTCCCATACAAAAGACATGATTTTTTTTGACGTTTTCATAGATAACGGTACGGAACCCTTCATGCGCGAGTCCGACTCGCACTTGGCCGAGTTTTTTATGTTATCCGACTGAAATAGTATTTTAGTGTAAAGGTGATTCTGATAGACGCCATAAGATGTGGCTTAATTGTCACTCGGTATTGCTATAATTTCATTGACACCCAACCAGGGCTTGTTACCGGTACCAAATTCCCATTATAAGTACCGGTAAGTACCGGTATTACTATTCTGTTAAAATTTTAACGGTAATATGAGGTACCGGTAATCTAGTATTTAACGGTAATAATATTGTTAACAGTTAACGGTAATTTTACCGCTACTTGTTACCGGTACCAAATTCACATTATAAGTACCGGTAAGTACCGGTACCTCTATTCTGTCAAATTTTAACGGTATTAAAATTGCGTTAATTTTACCGGTACCTACGCATTGTTGCCGTCTACCGCATGGGACTCGCTCGACTGTAAAAGTGCCGCCCTATTGTGGGCCCCCGCCTCACGCCGCACATGCACAACACGGCAACGACACACATTAACGAAATGATAATTCCCAATACGAGTACCGGTACTAAGTACCGGTATTTGGTACAGGTACTTCTTTCAATTACCGGTACCGTCGTTTTATTGAGGTACCGGTACCAATCCAATTACCGGTACCGTTGTATTATAGAGGTACCGGTACTTGATTTTTACCGTTACCAAATGTACCGGTACCAAACCAATTACCGGTACTGTCGTTTCATAGAGGTACCGGTAATGGATTTTTACCGGTATTCCAACCCCTGCACCCAACTGCGGTATAGGTAATGTTATATGTTTTCACATGTATGTATATCCCAATATATATAACTCAAATGTAACTGACTGACATAGTGATCTATCAACGCACGGCCCAAACCACTGGACCGATCGGGCTGAAATTTGGCATGCAGGTAGATGTTATGACGTAGGCATCCCCTAAGAAAGGATTTTTATGAATTCCACCCCTAAGGGGATAAAATAGGTGAAATGAAATTTGTTTTGTAGGCCCTAATTTTTTACACACGCTTAACAAAAGTAAAGCCGCAAAAACTATACTTCTTAACGCGAGCGAAGCCGCGGGCAAAAGCTAGTCTTCTATAATATCCATCTATGACTATGGCCCTTGGGTCTCATGGCCCCTGACTTGTTTTACCCAATATGAGTTAAATACGTGGTTATATCCTTCCTAACTAATATTATAAATGCGAAAGTGAGTTTGTTTGTTTGTTACGCTTTCACGTTGTAACTACTGAACTGATCATCATAAAATTTTGCATACACGTTATCTGGGGTACGGAGAAGGACATAGGGTACATTTTATCCCGGAAAAAGGTACTGTTCCCGAGGGATCGACGTATAAGGGGAATAGGATATGGAATATGGTGGAGAATTTCGGCGCCGAGATCGAATCATGCGGTAGCTCAGATGGCAGAGCGTAGGTCGTACATAGACCTAGGTCGCTGGTTTGAGTTCCGCCCGCATGAATTTTTTTCACCGTATTTTATTTCGCAGTCAGTCATTTGTTTCCAAGAAGGCGAATATAGGCTAGTTTCCTGGGTCGTAATAATAACAAAACAGTTAGTCCGTCAGTTAGATAATCAAAAAATATTGGACACGTATTTATTATTTTGTCAAATAAACAATAAATAATAAAGATAAAGCGCATCAAAGTTCAGGAGTGGGGGCTCGTGACGTCAAAGTTTGCTAAAAATTGTAGCAAACTATGACGTCACACGGAACTTCAAAGGGCTATATCTTTATCATTTTTTGTTTAATCGACAAAAGCAAAAATATGTGTCCAATATTTTTTGAATATCTAACTGACGGACTAATTATATTTTTTTAGGAAACTAGCCTAAGAAATTATGCTGTAACAGTTTTCCATTTATGGAATGTAGCTATAGAAATTTACAGCGATTAAACAAATAGGTACAGCGCTTTGTGTGTCTTTGTTAATACTCTGTTCGAAAACATAAAGAGTTGTAAATATCACTTTCACTTATTTACTTTGTTTGTACGAGTGCCGAACGAGGAAAAAGGATGTCAGTGAGTTGTCGTGACGTCTGTTACATAACATGTCTTCCGAATTGTTCTCGTCGTAACAAATGATGCATAATTTTTATACGCATAATTTGGCTAGCTCCGTGGCGCAGTGGTCAACACGCCAGCCTGCGACACGAGAGTGCCCGGGTTCGATCCCCAGCCAGGTCAAGATGGAAAATGATCATTTCCAGATTGACCTGGGTCTTGGATGTGTATCTATATATGTATTTGTTATAAAATATAGTATCGTTGAGTTAGTATCCCATAACACAAGTCTCGAACTTAATTTGGGGCTAGCTCAATCTGTGTGATTTGTCCGTATATATTTATTTATTTATATTTATAATTTGTTTTGCGTAATGTTCTTTTAGTTGTGAGTGATCCGAATTGTTTACTTTTCTAATTCACTAATACGGATATTTTGAATTACATACATACTTACATAGTATCGATTCTTTTTCCCTTGCGGGGTAGAGAGAGCCTAAGTCTATAAGCCCTAAAGGCCACCTTTAGCATGTTGATGGGCATTAGGTGGAAAATGGAAACAAAAATAGTGATGGGTTGCTAGCCGCATCGCCTATTAGCATGATTCCTCAGATTTTACCCATTCCCTCAATTTATACGATCTGCGCAGGAAGAGAAGCAGCTGGTACATTCTACGTTTTTTTATTTTCTCCTCGACCAGCATGGTAGACAAAGAAGAAATTTTGAATTTGTTTGTGTTATATAAACTAACTAATTTATTGCGTTATGGGGAAAACAGGGTCATAAGACCTAAGGACCACGTTTATTGATGTTTAAGTGGAAAAGGGCATCAAGTTAGCTTTACATTCTCAGCAGCATTCCCTCGACCTGCTTTCCCGATCTTCTTCATACATTTCTTTTGTCTTGTTTCCCAAACCTCCAAGAAATAAATTTATGTATAGTACTAGCTTTCGCCCGCGGCTCCGCCCGCGTCAATGTCTATCCCTCGGAAACAGTACTTTTTCCCGGGATAAAAGGTAGCCTATGTCCTTCTCCGTACTCCAGAGAACTTGTATGCAAAATTTCATGATGATCGGTTCAGTAGTTAGGGCGTGAAAGCGTAACAAACAAACAAACAAACAAACTCACTTTCGCATTTATAATATTAGTAAGTATAAGTATGTATAGTACTAGCTTTCGCCCGCGGCTCCGCCCGCTTCAATGTCGATCCCTCGGGAACAGTACTTTTTCCCGGGATAAAAGGTAGCCTATGTCCTTCTCCGTACTCCAGAGAACTTGTATGCAAAATTTCATGATGATCGGTTCAGTAGTTAGGGCGTGAAAGCGTAACAAATAAAAAAACAAACAAACTCACTTTCGCATTTATAATATTAGTAAGGATAAAAATATTTGCTCAAGCGAACAACGAGAATTCAGTTAAAAACTTGCACGATTGAATTACAGATAGATAGAAACTGGGATGTGTCAGGGGTGCTATCCTTAAGAGCCCGCCATATGCCAGGCGGCGTGGCGGTACAAACGCGGATGGTCTAAACGCGTTGGCTACTTTGGATATTCTCGTTTTTTAGGAATATTCAAGGGTTATTCGAAAAAGAACAACATATGATGGCTGCCTTATCTGTAATGCAATAATAATCAAAAGTTTCAAGGTAAATTTTAATTTATTTGGTGAATAATGCTATATACCGAGTAAATTAGACGTGATTTAGAGGCAACTTTGCAATTTTTTTCTATCGAGAAAATTTAACGCAATCGTGTTTTTGAGTCATATAGTTACTAGAGTTAGTCCTGAACTTTGCTGCATTTTTATTTCAACTTGAGTATTTAATTATTATTGATATAACAGTCAATCATGCAAAGCAGTGTGAGGTAGTACGGGCCCTTAACTGCCTGTCCGGTGGCTGCAGGTATGGCATCGGGTGCGCACGCCCGGCCTTCCAAGCTGCTACTTACATTTGCCCCATTTACTCGAAAGAGTATACCAATACCTTCGTTCCAATGCCAGTTCCAACAAATTCCTATCCAGCGTCGGAAGCATAAGAAGCCAAAGACACTGCGCTCGCCAAACCGCCTGCCAAGCATGCAATATATCTTCCTTTTGGGACAGATTGCGTAATTCTTATAATAGTATTCTCAATGTCGTGAGCCAAGATTTAAAAAGCCCGTTGATGGAGTATTGGACGAAAGTACATCGGGAACTTAATAAAAAGTGATGGCTCTATAGTTCTTCACGGTAGATTTATCTCGTACGTTGTACTAAAATGTTTTATTTTATAATGTAATTTCAGTTTAATTTTAATTTTATATCTATAGGTACTATTGTACATCTATCATTTTGTAATGGGTTTTTACCTTGAATAAAGAAATTTATTATTATTATTATTATAATATCGTTCCATGGAACGATGAATCATTGGGAGCCTTTGCCCAGCAGAGAACGTCTTACGGCGGCTAGACACTTTTTTATTTTTTAATGACTTTATGGCTAGCTCCAAGTGGGCTTTCGCTACTTCACATATACATTACATTACTACATACATTTAAGGCGAGGGCAGAGTGCCCTCAACCTTTATAGGCAACATCACCAAAGGGCCCCAAAGGGAAGGACCTCGGCTTTGGGCGTTGCCTGTGTGCGCAAGGCTTGGAGAGACAGCAAACTCTCATATTGCCTGATGGGCCGCGTATACGTGCATGCATAGCCTGAAGGGCTGATCTGAGAAACTATGGCAAAGCCTTTGGAGAGTGATGAAAAAAATAAAACCTATGTACTTGTAAAAGTAATTAATAAGCTTTAGAAAAATATTTTCCATGATTTTTCTTTTGATTTTATGGATTTGATTTTTTATTTTTTTTTAAATAAATATTTATTTATTACCTAACTATAAATCAGTTATACTAAGTATAATATTTTACACACATTTAATGTGAAACAAAGTATCATAAACTAAAATATCTGTTGGTATTTCTGCAAGCTCAATGTACGCAATAATATGTAGAGTACTTTCCATTTTCAAACGACGCCAATCGGCGACCAGCATATCAGCTTACCATAAATATAGAGTTTGCCTGCATTGACCGCTTACAATGTTAGACTCTGCATTATGGTTTGAAGTTGTTTGGTTTTTGTCTATGATATATTTTTTAACTTTTGTTTCCTAATTCCTTCGCGTTGGTGAATTTTTAAAACTTGTCTTTGGAATTTGTGGTACATTAGAAACAGCGAAGAAACTACATCTCGGTTCACATTAGCTACAAATGTTTCAACAGAAGTATCCAAAAATATATTTTATATAACTTGTACAATTAATTCTATTATTATTATATTCTGTGCAATTTTTTTTTGTATTTCACTGTATAAACAGTAAGAATAATTGTTTTAAATTGTCACTAACATCAAAATGATTTTAGTGACTAATGTTGACGTAAAAATACGGCAAAAAATTGAATTGAAAGAAGTATTTTTTTTAATGATATTAAATTAATTGTCATGAATACACAGTAGTTTAAATTTGGAAAATGTTAAATTTCATAGGTACTTGAAATTAGGATAAATTAGAAAAAAGGTGTTATGTTTTCGGGTTATGTACACAATGTCTGTATGAATGAATGCAAATTTCCTTAATCGACGTATAGATTAAGATGTATGAGGTATTGTTGGAATTTCTATAAAAATTCGAGTGACACGGATTTTAATTTATATTTTTTATAGCTAAGGAAGTCGCGAGAGTTATCTATACTAATATTATAAAGAGGAAATATTTGATTGTTTGTTTATTTGCATCGAATAGGCTCTGAAACTACATACCGATTTGAAAAATTCTTTCTCCATTAGAATCCTATATTTTCCCTGATGAGCATAGGCTATTTAAATACCTATATCTTCCCGTGCGAAGCCGTGACGGGCCGCCGCTATTTATAATAAAAATATATTCTTATACTTCATTTTACCATAAATTGCTTGCAATCTTTTCAAATTCAGGAATATATTCATTATCTAAATAATTTAAGGTCAATGATTTTGCATTGACCACTTAAGAGAATGTGTGGGTGATTGCGATGGCTGATTGCAGTTTTGGATATGCAATTAGGTTAACAAGTAAGGGGACATGTTTAATGCCGAATGCGAATAAGGCAGTATAATTGGTTTCGATTTAAGTAGGTTTGAATCTTGATGAGTATCGTGGGATGAATATTAAAAATATAATTAAATTGAATTCAATTAGTCTGAGTTATATCACAGCCTTATTGAATTATAATCTCATCTCATCTCAGCCGCAAGAAGTTCACTGCTGGACATAGGCCTCCCCCAAGGATTTCCAATATGACCGGTTGGAAGCGGCCTGCATCCAGCGTCTTCCCGCGACATTGGTTAGGTCGTCCGACCACCTTGTCGGTGGGTGTCCAACGCTGCGCTTGCCGGTACGTGGTCGCCATTCGAGCACCTTTCTGCCCCATCGGCCATCGGTTCTTCGAGCTATGTGCCCCGCCCACTGCCACTTCAAAGAGCTAATCCGCTGAGCTATGTCGGTGACCTTTGTTCTTCTAAGGATCTCCTCGTTTCTGATTCGATCTCGCAGAGAAACACCGAGCATAGCCCTCTCCATAGCTCTTTGAGCGACCTTGAGCTTTCTTATGAGGCCCATAGTAAACGACCACGTTTCGGACCCGTAAGTCATCACTGGCAACACACATTGGTCGAATACTTTCGACTTGAGGCACTGAGGTATTTTGGACGAGAAGACACTTCGGATTTTCGTCTTGTCCATGTTCATTTTAAGGCCCACTTGTTGGGAAACTTCATTGAGGTCATTGAGCATGGCACTCAGATCCTCCAGCGACTCCGACATTATAACAATGTCATCAGCAAATCGAAGGTGAGTGATATACTCGCCGTTAATATTAATGCCAAGTCCTTTCCATTCCAGCAGCTTGAAGGCATCCTCCAGAGCAGCGGTGAACAGTTTTGGAGATATCACATCTCCCTGTCTCACACCTCTCTGTAGTCGGATAGCCCTCGTACTCTGCTCCTGTACTCGGACTGACATTGTGGCGTTGCTGTATAAGCACTTCAACACTTCGATATACCGATGATCGATGCGGCATCGCTGGAGAGACCTAAGTACGGCCCATGTTTCGATCGAATCAAAGGCCTTCTCATAGTCCACAAACGCTAAGCATAATGGCCGGTTATACTCTCTGGTCTTCTGTATAACCTGCCGCAGCGTATGGATGTGGTCTATGGTACTATAGCCTTTTCGGAAACCGGCTTGTTCGGGAGGCTGGAAGGCATCGAGCCTGTTCGTGAGACGATTCGTGATTACTCTCGAAAACAGCTTATAGACGTGGCTCAGGAGCGTGATGGGTCTATAGTTCTTCAGTAGGGTATTGTCGCCCTTCTTGAAGAACAGCACCACCACGCCCCTGTTCCACGTCTTTCACTTTCAGTACCGGCGTTCCGCCCGCTTTCAGAAGATCTGCTGTGATTCCGTCCTCGCCCGGCGCCTTGTTATTCTTGAGCTGTTTGAGAGCAATCCTAATCTCGTACAGGCTGATGTCCGGGATATCTTCGGTATAGTGTCGGGTTAGTTTGGCTCTAGGATCTTTGGCCAAACTTATAATGGGTTTGGCTACTAAGGTAAACAGCTGTCCATAAAACCTCTCGATCTCGCCCAGCACCTCGGCTTTTGACGATACCACGCCGCCGTCCTCCTTCTTCAGCTTAGTCGTCTCTATCGTCTCCTTAATACGCTTGGTATTAAAGGAACGAATGTCGTGTCGCAAGGCCTTCTGGATTTGTCTATTGAGCTGCCGATGTACGTTCGCGTCTTCGAAGGTCTGCAGCGGCATAGATCGTCGCGTGGCCATCAATTTAAGGGTCTGGGGCGAGATTTTTTGAGGCTTTTGTTTCAGGCGGGACTTAAAAAACTTCGATCCCACCGCCTGGACAGTGTCTACGAACCCATTATTTAACTCGTCCACAGATACGCAATCCTTCAAGCAATCGAAGCGATTCGAGAGTTCCAGTTGGAAACTTTCGACATTTTGGATATGGGCCGGAGACGGTCGGAGCGTAGACTTCATCAAGCGAGTCCTCTCTCGTCTGAGATCGATATTCAAGATGCCTCTTACTATTCGGTGATCACTTCCGATTCTAATCCTGTTGATCACAGAGACATCATTGAATATCTCTCTCCTTGTCGACAAGATGAAGTCTATCTCATTTTTGACAGGGGCCTGGTCCTTTCTGCTTGGACCCATCCAGGTCCATTTTCTGTTTGGCGGCTTCTTGAAGAAGGAGTTCATCGCGTAGAGTCCCTCCTCCTCCAAGAAATCGGCCAGCCTATGGCCCCTTTCGTTCCGCTTTCCATATCCGAATTGCCCCACTCTGGCCTCTCCGTCGCTCCGCTTGCCAAGTATTGCGTTGAAATCCCCCATAACAACCGCAAAATAGGTTTGGGAAGCGTGTATGGCCCTACTGATGTTCTCGGGTGCGTATTGATTGATATAATAACAAATTATATATTTTCATTTCAATAAAGTTCAAAAGATATAATGTTAACTTGACATAATCATTGCTGATTATATTCTTAAAAGCTATAATATTTATAAAATTTTTAATTCAAAAGGCATAAACCCACTTTTTATAACGTTTATAAATACTAAATATCACCTGTTATACAACTTGTGCAGTATAAATGCCAAAATGTATACCATTCAAAAAGTATAATATTTAAAATAAATATGAATCTAAATCTATAGAAATCAAAATGTATACGTATTAAAATATATAACAGAAAATATACCAGCTAATTAGTAAAGACCCTGTCTATTTTGCGAATTTGAATTATTTTAGTAATAACTACGAAATAATTCAAATTCGCGCAAGCTCATAAACTTCATTTTCTTGTAAAAAATTCGGAATAGCCAGCAAAAGGTGCATCATTCAAACAGATTATCGAATAACTAATAATAGGTAATCGATTTTTTTAGTAAAGCAAACGGAAAGTAATACAAGAAGTCATAAACTTCATAGGATTACAAAAAACTATAACAAATAAAAGAACTTATTACAATATTTTATTGCATGCAAATATTAGGACAAAGTATGTAATAAATAAATAAAATTGTGATACATACAAAATGCGCGCGCATTTTGTATGTATCACAATTTTTTTAAAGTAGAAAGATATTTTTTACAATATTTTATTGTATGTAAATATTAGGACAAAGTATAAAATAAATCAAAAAATTGTGATACATACAAAATGCGCGCGCATTTTGTATGTATCACAATTTTTTTAAAGTAGAAAGATATTTTTTACAATATTTTATTGTATGTAAATATTAGGACAAAGTATAAAATAAATTAAAAAATTGTGATATATACAAAATGCGCGCGCATTTTGTATGTATCTTGTACATTTTTTTTTAAGTAGAAAAATAACTTTTACCATATTTTATCGTATGTAAATATTAGGGCAAAGTTAGCTAAAAAAATTACAAGTCCATAATCTGAGCCTACCACATCTCTTTTAGGCACCCGTGCTTTACTGATTTGACAAATTGAAATGAAATGATTTATTAATTTACATGAAACATGGTTAAAATGTGATAAACAAAAACAGGGTCCAACATGTTTCGCCATCAAGATGGCATGTAAATATTTATTTATTGAATCGTGTGTAGATCGTTTCTTTTCTTTAATAAGTCTTCAAGTAATGTTCATAGTGTGTTCATATCTGTGCAATAACTACGTAACATTTTCAATAGACTTGTTGGTTAGAAACCATAGCATAAATGGATGTCAAAGAGACATTTCTTTCAGCCTAAGATAAGAGTAAGCTTTCGGCCGGTCCAAACTGTCAATGTCAAATCGCTTAGTGTTTCGAAAACTTGTTTTCCAAATTTATTAAATTTAATTTAGAATCCTTAAATAGTTAGATTTATTAAATTTAATTGTTAGGTATGTATTTAGAATCTTCTACCAATTAATTCGTATAACCAATGATTCTTATTCGTACTAATATGTATATATAAAGTTTATTATACATAACAACTAATCGATTTTTTAAAGTTTATAATAATAAAACGGTATAATAAAGGTTTGATATGTTGAATGATTGTTATAATTAAAGATTTTAGTTTTTTTAAATTTATTTCTTTCGATTTTTATCTTATTTGATAATTATACTGACCAAAATTATATGTTTCGTTGATATTTATCTTAAATTATATATATTTTGTGTTTATATGTTATATTACTTACCCGATGTCCTCATATACCACTTCTACCTCTTCATCTGAGCGTTCCCCGGTCGGCATATATACCTGTATTACCTTCAACAAGTATATTTTAGATACTCTGAGTATCAGGTATATTACCCTACTGGAAACACCCTCGATGGTTACGACGTTGTTAATGAGGGACTTGTGGACGAGAAACCCGACACCATGCTGTGACTTTTTGAAGTCACCCTCCCGGTGATAGAGTAGGTTACCAGACTTTAGGGTTGTCGTACCCTCTCCTTCTCTTCGGACTTCTGACAACCCCACTATGTCCCATCGTAACCTACTCATTTCCTCTTCCACTTCCTCGACCTTCTCGTCTAGCCTCATAGTGCGAATTTTGTGTGTCACCAGGGCCAGTCTTCGTTGGGGGTGGTAGCCGGATCGCTTCCGGAGATTCTTAGCACCCCCTGCCCCGCCGTTACCATGACCGCTACCGGAGCCAGGAATAGCGGGGCCGCCGGGGACTGGGGGCCTTGGTATATCGTCTATCATCAGGGGGTCTTGCCATACTCACCACGCTTGGCAGACGGGTTGGTGAGCGCAGTTTATTTGGCTTATATCGCTTACGACGCTGCTGCCCATCGAAGACGTTTTTAAGCGAGGGATGGAAAGGAGTTTGTTGGATTTTGGGAAAACGGGATAAAGGTCTTTAGGATACTACTCACTCGGATGAATCAGGGATGAGTAAGCAGCAGCTCGGGGAGCCGGGCGCGCGTACCCGTAGCCATTACCTGCAACCACCGGTCAAGCAGTTGTGAATGGCACCCCCTGGCTTAATTCCTGGCTTAAGCCCCCTGAATTATAATCTAGTCAGTATAATTAAAACTTAATATAAAATAGAATTGGTTGTCTGTAAAGTCGGTTTACGGAAGATAATTTAACTTGAAAACGGTGGAAAATAGATAGATGCGGCACAAGCCGACCTCTAAGGCCACCTCTCTATCGCTTGTTCCGCGCTCTCGCTTGCACACGGAATGTGAAATTTTTTCGAGTGAGTAGCCAGCGGTCATCACGTAAAAACATATTGTTATTTCGCTATTTCAGATAGACAAATACATATACTGACGTCCCATACATTATTTCGTAGTATTTATTACATGTAATATCAAACAGCTGTAAACATACATTAATTTTTCGGTGTCCAGGGCTGCAGCTATTTGAATTAAGGTGCTTAAAAGAAAACGATATCATTTTAAATATTGTGTTGCAAGGCCTTAGATAATCCTGCAACCTATTATCAACCACATCACTTTTAGTGTCCCCGCACACAACAGACTTTTATCTGCCGATAGTTTTCTCTGGCTTTCAATTAGTGAAAAGATGTAAGAGAGTGCGTACATTATACCGATTCGGTATCGGTTGCATCTTCATCAGAGAAATATATCAAGATAGAACGGCCAAGTATGCGGTACACGCGTGTACCAATCTTGCACGATTGAGCAAGATTCGCAAAACGTTCATCAGACATCGCGCTCGTCCCGACATGAACACATGCTGAATTCTGCGGTATTTAATTGTAAAAACTGTTTATCCATATGATGTGATTATTTCTGTGCATGTCACATTACTATTTCGCTAGTAATGACGTCAAATTGGGGTGCGGCTTATGCAAAATCTGACACGCGGTCTTCTTGGCAAAATCCTGGCATCCCCGTTCTACCTTAATATATCTGTGATCTTCATACTGATTGAGAGCCCAACTAAACTATCGACCGAAAGTCTGCAGTGTGGCGTGGAATCTAAACTGTAAAATTAGTTCATAAAATACTTTGATCTACCTGAGGGTTGGGGTTAATAAATATGTAATAAGAATGTCGATGAGAGGCCTCGACTTTGTACACACTTTGTAACTAACATCGGATATAAACGATAGTGAACATTGTAGATAAAATATTCACAGCTCATTGGCCAAATATTTGCCACAGAGGTCATCGAATCCATATCGCAATCTTTACTCTCAGTCCCTATTTTATGATACAGTTTACGACATAGTAAGCTGGATACTTTCCCATGCGGTTTGTCACTATAACGATCCCATCGCGTTGCGTAGCGTACTAACTCAGCGCCTATACAAACGTATCAAAGCTAACAGTTTAGCAATATTTCCACGACCAGTGCAAATAAAGGTATTGAACAGAAGGATAACCAACGAACTTCTCATGAAGGGGTGACTCAACCCGTCAAAATGAACAACTTTTCCTATGGGACCAATGCTGGGTACTCAAAAATACCGTATAGGGTTACCGATAACTTATGATAGTACTAAGAAGCCCGATAGCCCAGTGGACTTAAGCATTATTAGCGCTTGCGCATGTTAAGCAACCCCGGGCGCGGTCCTCACTGTGATGGATGACCGCGGCATAAAAATATCTCGAGCTCCTCTGTGCTTAGGAAGGTAGGTTAAGCCGTTGGTTGTAATCTCTGTTGATATTCGTTATGCTATGGCAGATGCCTTTAGGCAGCTTGAAAAATCTGACACCAGATAGACGAACAACTACTATATAGCACTGATAGATAGAATCAGCTAGATGACACACAGATAATGACTAGAGCACCAATCATCATCATCATCATTTCGTGTAGGTGACACGGTCAATTATCGACCATGCATACCCTGGTGTCAGTGTTCTTCGGAACCGTCTCTCGGCCTCTGACGTGGTTCCTTTAACGAGTACCAGGTGGCAGCCGGGACCACCCGAAGCACAGAAACATCTTTATTATCAGACAATCAGGTGATTCAAGCCTGCAATGTCCTAACCAAACTGGAAACAACTAAACAAAGTATGCTTCCCGTGGGAATCGAACCCACGAGCACCAATAGTGTCGCATCTATAGCTGTCTTGGATTAATGTCTGCAACATAGGAAAACCCGCGTTTTCCTGGGAATCTAGTGCGCACGCAATATGTTACTAACGATGTGAAAGTGTGTGTTAGGTTACCGTAATTAGTGTTAAAAAATATAGTTCACATACGTCACTCACACACTCACAATGTGTGATTAACATCAGGTTCTTTTACATATTGCCTACTTAGTTTGTGTAAAAAAGTAAATGATATTTTTTTTGTACCTATTAGTAACTTGATATTAGTCTACTTAGTAATCGTCAGGTAGTTCAGCCTTTTTTACCGATTGCAAAAAAGAAGAGATTCTTAATTCGACGCAATCTTTTGTTTTATTTTTGTATGAGTATGATCCCCGATTAGGTACTCAACGACGCGGGTCGATTAAGAAATATCTTTTTTTTCGGATAATAATACCTAACAAAGACACCTGACATATGTGCTATCTGGCAGAGTAGAATAGGACCACTCTAAGTCTGGATGTCGTAGAAGGCGACTTAGGAAATACAAGCTAAACAAAGCTTATAAAGATCTGTGATACTTCTCCAATCCGTCTGGCCAGCCAGCGTGGTGAGTGCAGGCCAAGTCCTCTGGCTGCTCTGGCCAATTTTTTTTTTTTTTTTTTTTTTTTTTATACGGACAAATCACACTGATTGAGCTAGCCCCAAAGTAAGTTCGAGACTTGTGTTATGGGATACCAACCCAACAATACTATATTTTATAACAAATACATATATAGATACACATCCAAGACCCAGGCCAATCTGAAAAAGATCATTTTCCATCTTGACCTGGCCGGCGATCGAACCCGGTCACTCCGTGTCGCAGGCTGGCGTGTTGACCGCTGCGCCACGAAGCTAGTCAAATTAATTATCCTTATCCCTACTAATATTATAAATGCGAAAGTGAGTTGGTTTGTTTGTTACGCTTTCACGCCGTAACCACTGAACCGATCATCATTAAATTTTGCATACAAGTTCTCTGGAATACGGAAAAGGACATAGGCTACCTTTTATCCCGGGAAATAGTACTATTCCCGAGGGGTCGGCATTGACGCGGGCGGAGCCGTGGGCGAAAGCTAGTTACTCATAAATCGGTATTTTCGAAAACAGATAGCAAAAACAGAAATAAAAACCGTGTTCAAAATGTCGATTTTTTTGAGTTTCCGTACGATGTCGATGGTAAATTTACCGCGGTATTAGAGAAAATAAACAAAAAAAAAACAAACTCTAGCACCTAAAAGGCCACTGTGGTCTCCTGAAGGCTGTCGTAATGATGCTAATATCTCGGGTCAGGTCGTGAGTTCAGATGAAAGTAAGATTGCGGGGTTCCCATCCTGTCGTGAACCCGGCCTAGTTCGCTTGCCATCCGTCCGCTAAATACCGCTGTTTGGGAGTACTTTCTCTTGCCTTTGGCCTGGTTGAGTTGAGAGCTGTGTAAGGTAAATATGTAAATAAAAATAAATCACTCATATTGAGATAGACTTATAGTAAATTGTAAAGTTGAGATAAATAAATAAATATATACGGACAAATCACACAGATTGAGCTTGCCCGAAAGTAAGTTCGAGACTTATGTTATGGGATACTAACTCAACGATACTATATTTTATAACAAATACATATATAGATATACATCCAAGACCCAGGCCAATCTGAAAAAGATCATTTTCCATCTTGACCTGGCCGGGGATCGAACCCGGGCACTCTCGTGTCGCAGGCTGGCGTGTTGACCGCTGCGCCACGGAGCTAGCCCCTTTGCCTAGATGCCTAGATAGCCTAGATGAGAAAATTGAGATAAAATCTCTTGTCAAGTTAACACGTTACTTTGAGACGGTTTATAAATTTATAATGGCAGATATACACTTATATAATGTATATTGCAGTATCGATATATGTATAGTTAAAAAATATATACTTTACCGCACGGACAGAATTATATCTGACGTAGGTATTGTCCAAACGGTGTATTACCTGCAAAAGACAAATAAATTGTTATTTGTTACAAAGTAGTGTACTCGTATTACTAGATAGCAATAGAAAATAACAATATATATAAATATATATATATTTATATATGAACTTTAGTTTTACTGTGGAATCAACTTTGACTCCACAGGAGATTACTTTTGTAGTAAATCAGAATAAAACACTAAACCCACGTTATATATTTTATTAAATATAAATTTATATCAAACTCAAGAGGATAATTCAATTTCAAGTTTTTTACAAACATCAAAAGTGCATTCAATTAAAAATAAAGTTTAACAGGCCGTATCAAGTCATGCAAAAACCTTCCTACATTTCTCTACACCTACTACAAGACCTTTACCGACTGCCAAATGAAGAATGGTATCAATGATGCATCGGTAATTGAACATTAGCATGGGTGCAACCTCGACACGATTGCGAGGCCTTCGGTAGCCATATATGTGAATGACGTCACTCATTCATGGTTGCAACTTTACTGATGAATGAATAAAACTAGTGTTTATTTTCTGATTTTTAGTGTGAAGTTAAACTAGTATTCTCTAGTTTTCCCCGTGATTTTTTAACTAGTGTTTACTCTTTAGTTTTCCTCGTAAATTTTTAAAGAAATATTTTACTATATTTGCGAGACAAATACTTGCAAAATCTAAAGAATGTAAAAAGGGTGACCTATGTCACTATATGTCTCGAGTATAACAAGTGCAAACATTATAAGGTTGAGAGGATTGTGGACGCGCAATACAATGTCAACATCTTTCCTGATAAATAAATGTTTCAAGATATGACGTAGCTACGTGCGTAGCGAATACAAAGTCTCAAATAATAAGTGACAAATTGAAATATATATTACGATTTGTTAATTTCAATTGGTATTGGAGGAGTATAGCTGATGATCGAGCAATGTGGCGCATTTTGGGGGACGCCAAGTACGTCCAGTAGACTGTAGACCGCCGCAGGTTACTAATGATGATGATGATTAAGTGTAAACCACCAAATGAGGGAGGATGCAATTGGGAAAACACATAGAGAGTCTCTCTTTCTCTGAGTGTTTTCCCAGTTGAGAGAGAGTAATGATTAGCGGTGTTCGATTACCGCTAATTGCTGTATCAATGTCAACGGTTGGACGGTAATCGAAAACGAACAATAAATGTGATGCACACCGGTGGATGGGTGCAGACCTCGACACAGTTTGAAGGACTTCGGTGGTCATATAAGTGTGAATGACTCTGCCCATTCATGGTTGCCTTGGATTACTTTGTTTTAATTCTAACTACGAGTATTTTCCATTTTTTTTTCTATTCGCTGCAATCTCTTTGATCGCTTTAAAGTATATGACTTTAGTCTTCCCTTTTATTTTGTCTATGAATAGTCTATCAATTCTTGGCCTTTCCTTTTCTTTTCTAACGAATACAAGGACATGAAAATAGATATATAATATACCAAAAGTCAAGTTCAAATCGATTTAGTCACCGTAATATGAATATAATTGAATAATCTATGAAAAAGTATAGGTAATTGATCTGAAATAACTATTTACATAAATTCAAGGAAACTAAACATAGAACGTTTAACTATGACTAATACACTCCCACGCATTTTTTGTTGCCAGCTTGAATTATTTCTAATCATTTTTGCAACAAAAACTTTGACAATACAAGTTTTTTCTCACCATCGAGATGAAAACAGCATGCAATTTGAAGAAGAAATTAATAAGTGTAAGATATTTTTGTCGATATTTCTCTGTCTATCTTAAAGAGCAGCAATACAGACGTATTGCTGTCTCTTTAAGATAATTAAAAAACCTCCTTTTTTTTTGCAACATTTTTTTACTCTGGCATAATTACGTACGTTGCATATTTTTTTTATTCCAAATCCAATATTTATTTAGTAAGCCTCAATAAAATTACAGCTTAATATAAATTGCGTAAATTTTTAAATTATGAATTAATAAAAAAGATATGCGTTATCTGTTTTGCGTAAATATCATTTAGATGAACAAAATTATGCCTATTATGTCTTTAAATTTTATTCGAATGGGTAGTGAACCTTTAAAAAGTCTAGTCGGTCGAAAACATTTTAATTTGAATATACTTCTTTTTTTCGAGTGTATACCTACTAAAAATAAATATTGGAATCAGATTCCTGATACTGCCTGATTTGTCAAAAAATATAACTTTTGTGTTTGTATGTAGGTATGTCACTCAAAATAAAAAATATACGACTAAATAAAAACTATACTTCTCATATCCAAATCTATTCAGTTATTTAAAAGTTATGGTGGAATAAAAAATAGATACTCTGAAAGCATAACACTCCTTTTAAGGGCAGTCGAGTAAAAATAACATAGTACAAGTACCAATATGCATGCATATATTACGTGTGTAAAATAAAATTATTCAAGATTTTTTGATAAATTCCTTTTTCGTTTTTAATATTATTATTAACTATCGTTTACTAAAATCTTAAAACAATATCTGAAGTTCCATACTTAGTTATGAAATACTTATTGTTAAAAATGTCTCTCTAAATGTCAGTGCTAAAAATAAAGCACAGTTAAGTTATGCACAAGTGCTACAGTTAAAAAGAGAAATTAGGTTTTCGGAGAAAGTGCCGGCACACGCGAATTTGCATGCAAAATTACGCAACCCAGCTGGATCCTTTTACAACCGGTACTGGTGCAATTAGCTTCACACATTTCTGACCTTCTTGCTCCGAACGTGACAAAAACTTCAGAGACATAAAAGATAATGTTAAGATTAAAATCAGACTACTTTGCCGGATGATTTTACAAGAAACAACACGCACGAATAACCTTTCATATAAAAAAACGGACTTCAATTAAACTACTGAGCCGATTTTGATAAAATTTAAACGCGACTAATTTGATATAAAAACAACGAGCTCAGTGGCGTGCCATGGGAGAGACCTATGTCCAGCAGTGGACTAGTATAGGTTGATGATGATGATGATGAATTTGATATAGCGAGCTCTGTGGCGCCATGGTCAACACGCCAGCGTGCGACACGAGGGTAACCTGGGTTCGATCCCCGGTCAGGTCATGATGGAAAACGATCTTTTAGTTGTTTATCTATTTAAGTATCTATTATAAAATATAGTATCGATGAGTTAGTATCCTACAACAAACGTTCACAACTTACTGTTTGATTAGCTCAATTTGAGTGATATGTCCCTATGTATTTATTTATTTATATACATATTGCATACCTTTTTAAACTTTTTTAAAAATGACGGAGTTATGAGATAATAAACATTAAAATAAAGGTTGTTATCTGTAAAGTCGGTTTACGGACGATACTTTTACGTGATAACGATATATATAAAATATATATACATAAAAATATAAATATATACGGACAAATCACACAGATTGAGCTAGCCCCAAAGTAAGTTCGAGACTTGTGTTATAGGATACTAACTCAACGATACTATATTTTTATAACAAATACATATATAGATACACATCCAACGATGGAAGATATGATATGACAAGACAGATGCGTCACGAGGCGAATGCTTAGGTCGATCGTGCATTTCTATCGTTTGTTCCGCGCTCTCGCTTGCACACGGAACGCGACACTTTTTCGTGCGAGCAGGCGGCATTCATAAGACGTTATTACATCAAAAGTGCCTCCGTGGTCCAGTGGTTAAGGCGTTTGCCTGTTGAATCGGGGGTCGTGGGTTCGATTCCCACCGGAAGCATACTTTGTTTAGTTGTTTCCAGTTTGGTTAGGACATTGCAGGCTTGAATCACCTGATTGTCTGATAATAAAGATGATTCCGTGCTTCGGAAGGCACGTTAAGCCGGTGGTCCCGGCTGCCACCTGGTACTCGTTAAAGGAACCACGTCAGAGGCCGAGAGACGGTTCCGAAGAACACTGACACCAGGGTGTGCATGCTCGATCGACCGTGACACCTACTCGAAATGATGATTACATCAAAAACACAAAGGAATAAGTAACCTCCACCTTCTTTTAAAGTTGTTTTTTTTTTTAAAAGAACAAATACGTGTATAATGGCATAATGAATCCAAAGAAAGACATTTAAGAAAACATTCGCCCTATGTAGCAGTGAAGCGACACTTCCAGGCGTTTCGCGAATAGCCAGGTGGCACCCGACCTGCTAAACGTCACTATTAAGTCGGTAGGACATAATTGACAGCGTTTCCCAGAACATAATCCTTCCTATAATAATTGTTGTAACTGTACAACTGTATAGGCTTTGTTCACACTGTTGTTGTTTTTCGTGTGTGTAAGTGGCCAACACTGGTGTCAGGTTTTAATAACTTAACGAGTACCATCAATGATGACAGCCGGGACCAACGGCTTAACGCGCCTTCCGAAGCACGGAGGAGCTCAAGTGATGTTTTATAGCCTAAAGCCTTCCTCAATAAATGGACTATCCAACACAAAAAGAATTTTCCAATTTGACCTAGTAGTTCCTGAGATTAGCGCGTTCAAACAAACAAACAAGCAAACAAACTCTTCAGCTTTATAATATTAGTATATTAGTATTAGTATAGATTAGGGATTCTGATTCCAACATTGTAATGTTGCCAGGTAGGCCTTTACCCGAGAAGGGGTTCTTGTAGAATAATAATAGAAGGAGGAGACAAAAACAAACCTACAACAGGCACGCTATTAAATTAATGCCTAAATACTAATATCGTCAGTTTATCTATATAGTGTTCAAAATATTCGTAGTTTTAAATTTTCTTTTTGGGTGCCTACTTACATGTAACTTTTACAAGAAATTAAAGGCTTTTATAATGTTGCCAGGTAATTAATCCTATGTTCGCGAACTCATCATCATCATGTCGAGTAGGTGTCACGGTCAATCGACCATGCACACCCTGGTGTCAGAGTTCTTCGGAACCGCCTCTCGGCCTCTGACGTGGTTCCTTTAACGACTACCAGATGGCAGCCGGGACCACCGGCTTAACGTGCCTTCCGAAGCACGGAATCATCTTTATTATCAGACAATCAGGTAATTCAAGCCTGCAATGTCCTAACTGGAAACAACTAAACAAAGTATGCTTCCGGTGGGAATCGAACCCACAACCCCCGGTCAACAGGCAAACGCCTTAACCACTGGACCACGGAGGCTGCTAGTTCGCGTACTTGAAGTTCAAAAGTGAGTTCAAAGCATTAAGGGCGAGGGAGCGCGCGTTCCATCGTATCGACAACGCAACGGTCACCAGCCTTTCTTCGAACTGAGAAATAAATAATTCAAACCGTGTATTTTTGTTGAAACGAGAATTTAAGTTATGATGTCAGACAACTTTATGGCGTTTTATTGTGGAATACTAAGTGAATGTCTTAGTGGCGCAGTGGTTAACACGCCTGCTAGACGAGGACAGCGGGTTCGATTCTCGGCTCGGGCATATTATTGTCAAATCATCGATACTAATAATAAATCTGTAAGGGCTGGTCATAGAGTAAGTTACTTTGTTTTCATTTTCAGAGATATCGTGTTTTTATGCATATATCATCATTTCGAGTAGGTGTCAATGTCAATCGACCATGCACACCCTGGTGTCAGAGTTCTTCGGAACCGTGTTTCGGCCTCTGACGTGGTTTCTTTAACGACTATCAGATGGCGCCGGGATCAACGACTTAACGTGCCTTCCGAAGCACGGAATAATCTTAATTATCAGACAATCAGTGATTCAAGCCTGCAATCTCCTAACCAAATTGGAAACAACTTAAAGTATGCTTCCCGTGGGAATCGAACAAACCACCCCCAGGTCTACAGGCAAACGCCTAGACCACAGAGGCAGCTAAATGCAACCATTTTTGTCGTCCAACCACTGCATATTTCGTCAAGCCTCGTAGGCGTCCCACTTGCCTTGAAACATAAAAGGCGATTGGAATATAAATTGTACATATTTGAATTATAGTGAATAAATTATCAAAATCGGAGGTGTTTGGACCAAAATACGTTGAGTATGGTTTATTGCGTAACATTTACTGGAATGTGATAAATTATTGGTTCATTTATGGAATCTGAATCGATTTGAATGAGAATCTCGATTTGGACTGGATGATTTAATTTTAAATGAGAAACGCATTTTTAAATCTATTTAAATTTGATACCGATCAATCATTAATATAGACGTTCATAGATTTTTGCATCAAGATTAATATTTTTTAATTCACAGCTGATTGGATTTTAAAGATAAAGATAAAACTCTTTATTGCACCGGGAATAAATAATAAAAAATAATTATAAACAAAAACATTGGTGTGTGCAAAGGCGGCCTTATCACTAAAGCTATTTCTCACAGGCAACCTTGCTCGGGAATAGGATTTGATTTTATAAATAAATAACGGTAAGACGCATTTACAGCATAATAAACGTACATAAACATATCTACGTACATACATAAATAAATACATATTATATATGTTATATTATATAAAGTACTAAATATATAAAACAATATATGGATTTTGTACAGTACGGCGAAATTTTTTGGCATATTGGTTCGGGGAAAGGATTTATTTTTTATTTTTCGTATGTAGATATAAGTCGAAATAAAATATATTCGGTAACGTAGGTATCTGGCTGGTTTTGATACCAATAAAGGTTATTTTTTTTTTCAAGAAATATGTAAAAGTGTTACAAAGATACCTCCTAAGCCGAAAGGGGCAAAAAAGGTTGTTTCTAAA
Source organism: Elegia similella (assembly GCA_947532085.1). Lineage (NCBI taxonomy): Eukaryota > Metazoa > Arthropoda > Insecta > Lepidoptera > Pyralidae > Elegia > Elegia similella. Next base: position 6,031,051 of record OX383939.1, read on the forward strand.
GAGTCTACTGACATGAAATCCTTAGTAAGTATAAAAAAAAAGAAAAATCTACTGTTCCTGAGGAAACAACGTGAACGAAGCTAGTTATTATCATATTTTAAGCCATTTTATCACATTTATTAATAAAATTTAAGTAACTAGTGACCCGCCCCGACCTCGCACGGATGCGAATAATTATACAATCTTGAATCACCCTATTTATTTAAAAAAACCGCATCGAAATTCGTTGCGTAGTTTTAAATATCTTAGCATACAGGGGCAGACAGCAAGAAGCGACTTTACTACTTTAGTGATAAGGTAGTGATAGTCTGCACCCCAAACCCCAACGCAATAGTTTTCAAATCACGCCACTAGATGGCGCTGAACGTAATTAAAACTCGCTATCGTTTTTCTTTCGATTCGCATACACCTGTCACCTCTCTTGATTTATATTCACCCAATCTTGATTTGGAATTTTTGGTAGTGTCCGTAAAATAGCGCAAGCTATTTCGACACTCATGTCAGTGGTGTAATTATAATAATAATATTTCTAAGTTCGTCAACACTTACCTCCACCTATTTTATATAATTAAAAATAACAAATATCCTCCCATCAGCGTTGCCAGATGGTTACATTTCTTACATTTTTCGTAACTTTTGACCTCCTCGCGTAACATGTAAGTAATTTTTATATTTAAGGCAATTTTCGTAACTTTTGAGAACAACCACATTTGTAATACTAGATTTTTATTGCAATTCAACGCATTCAATTTGAACGCACCTAAAACTGGCGCGTCTAAAATGTATTTCACTCCATAACACACTCAGGGATGGCTCTGATAGAAAGCGTCATATTATCATATCATGTAAATAGTTTAGTTAATGCGTAATTTCGGCACTTCAGCCAGAATAATGATTACCCAGTAAGGTATAGATTTAAGGCAATTAGACATCGTGACGATCTAGATTTTACAATTTTTTTTTGTGTTTGGTAAAGACAGACTTAAATATGACGCAGACTATAATAATGGGGCAGGGCAGGTCTCTTCTCTATCTCTATCACCGCCGGTATATGTAACTTTCGCTGCAAAAATGTAACATTTCAGGAAACGAAACGTAACTTACGACTCAAGGGCCCTGGCAACACTGCCTCCCATGGAACGAAAAATCCTTGGGAGAGGCCCTTGTCTAGCAGTGGAATTTTGCGGCTGTAATGATGATGATGATGATGATGATTTAGATAGTAAGAAAACAGTTAGGCACCTACATTATTACCTTTAGTATGTAATGTAAGGTTGACATATCTTTGAAGGTACGACTTAGCCCTCAACGTCATAAACTTTTCCTAAAGAGCCAATACAATACACGGAATATTTATAAATATCTTTTTCTATTTGAATCTCATGAATTTCTTATACCAATTATGTTTTCTTGAATGCCATTCAAAGTTGAAGCTTGATATTTATTTTTCTTTCCTTCAAACATTGGAATTCATATTTATTTTTCCAAGAATATTTTTCACTAAATAATGAATTCAACATAATAAAATAACAGAAAAAATACAAACGAAACTGGTTATCTTAAGCATATTTTTGATTTTGTTTGCAATTATTCGATATAAAAAAGAAACAAACAATACAATACCATTTATTGGACAATAAGGAACAGTGTACATAGATTAACAAAATGTGTCAAAAGGCGGCTTAATCGCAATTAATTTTACCATTGAAGAAAAATACACAATTTTGAATAAAAAAAAGTGCGAAGAAAAACCAACTAAATGACATCATCTAACCTACAATAAACCATCTTATCACAATAAACCTTCCATCCTGGTCTGGGAGAAAAATGTAGAATGTATCAGCTGCTTCTATTCCCGCGCAGATCGTATAAGGCGATCCAGGAAATGGGTCAAATTTCGAGGAATAAATGTTAATAGGCGATGCGGCTAGCAACCCATCACTATTTTAATTCCGTTTTCTACCTAATGCCCACCAACATGCTAAATGTGGCTTTTGGGTCTTACAGACCTAGGTTCTGTCTACCTCGCAAGGAAAGAAGACGTGATACTATGTATGTATGTAAATATGTATAAATAAATATATACGGACAAATCACACAGATTGAGCTAGCCCCAAAGTAAGTTCGAGATTTGTGTTATGGGATACTAACTCAACGTTATGTATTTGCTATAATACGTATGTATTTGCTATAAAATATAGTATATATTTTATAGCAAATAGATAAACATCCAAGACCCAGGCCAATCTGAACAAGATCATCTTCGATCTTGAACTGACCGGGGATCGAACCCGGGGTCCTCGTCTCGCAGGCTGGCATATTAACCACTGCGCCATGGAGTTCGCCTAAATAAACTATACACAGAAAATATGTGACGCGTCATCAAAAACTCTAGAACAATCGATGACGTCACAGTACACAAATGACATCTATCAGAATTCACATCGTGAGTAAAACCGTGTGCAGTCTGCACACGATACTGCACACGACTTTTCTTAATCGTCTAGAAAATATAATTTTTAGGGTTCCGCACACAGAGGGAAAATACCGGGGCACTATTACTAAGACTCCACCGTCCGTCTGTCTGTCCGTCACCAGGCTGTATCTCATGAATCGTGATAACTAGACCGTTATAATTTTCACAGATAATATATCTCTATTACCGCTATAACAATAAATACTAAAAATAGAATATTTAACGAGGGCTTTTATTCAACAAACGTGATTTTTTTTCTCATTTTTGATCGATACGAGTATTAATAATAGCAACAAATAGACGCTTAAAATATTTACAGAATATTTAGTTGTATAGTCTTAAACTAAAAAAGCGGTGTAGTATCCGGCAGAGTAGAATAGGACCACTCCAAGTCTTCCTGTGGATGTCGTAGAAGGCGACTTAGGAAATACAAGCTAAACAAAGCTTATAAACACATGTGAGACCTCTCCAATCCGTCTGGCCAGCGTGGAGAGTGTAGGCCAAGTCCTCTGGCTGCTCTGGCCAAGTATGGCTCTAGTAGTACAGAGAGGGTCGTGCTGCTCCTGTAGTGGAGACTAAAAAGGACCCGATGATGATAAAGATGATGATGATGAAACTAAAAAAGTTATAATATAGATTCTAATGTTGTATAGATAACTAGCGATCCGCCCCGGCTTCGCACGGGTGCAATAAATTATACATATAAACTGTCCTCTTGATCCACTCAATCTCTTAAAAAAAACCGCATCAAAATCCGTTAAGTTTTATAGATCTATAAGCATACATAGGGACAGACAGACAGCGGTAAGCGACTTTGTTTTATGCTATGTAGTGATGGTACAAAACCACAGAACAACAAACACATCAGAAGTGTTATCAGGTGTGATTTCTATGAAAACCAGCGTCGCCTCATTTCAAGCATAGTACTAACGTAACACAATTAAGTAGAAACTCCTCCTTTGGTCAAATTTTCACTAGGACTTCTCACTTTACACGTTAGAATAGCACACGGCATTTTTCGTTTTTTTTTGAAATGAAATGAAATGAAATGAAATAGAATTTTATTCAAATTTGGATATCACGTATCTCTTTCTGAACGTCATATTATTATTTTTGATATTTGCAAAATCGATAAGCTACTAGCGTTTCGAAACGACCACTGCTGAGAAGAATACGCCGAAAGAAACTCAGTCCAGTATTGGTCCCTACGTGCCTGAAGGGCTACACTTTCACATATTTATAACAAATTGAATTATTTTACATTAAGTAATCACTGATGTATATTGATTAACAATTTATTGAATATATTACTTCCATGGAGTTTTATCTGTTTTTTCACGTAAAACTCTTTTCTTTGACGATCTCGGGACAAACTACTGTACGGAACCCTGCGTTAGTCCGACTCGCACTATGCCGATTTATTTTTATTCAAACTTAGTCATAAAATGTAGAACAGTCGATGACGCCAAAGGTTAACCTCTTATCAGAGTTCACACGGCACCGAGAGCAATGCGTCAAGCCGTGTGCAATTATTATTCACACTGCGCACGACTTTGCACACGATTTTCCTTATCATATAAATGGTTGGGCCGGCGTTATCACTTTCAGTGTTGTTAAACATACAATAACAAGTGAACGAGTGAAGGTGATAAGAGCTCATTGATAAATCGTAAGTAGCGCTAAATTTAAATTTGTTCTTTACTCAATTGTTTGTTTGTATACTCTAAAGAGTATACAACTCGCACTTGACCGGTTTTTTAGGTGTACAATAAATTGTACACCTAAAAAACCGGTCAAGTGCGAGTCGGACTCGCGCACTAAGGGTTCCGTACCGTTATCTATAACAAATTGAAAATTATTAAAAATATTTTTATTATATGATGTAACTAAAAACTTATAATATTCGCAATTTTTCCTTTATCTGTGCTATAAGATGTTGCTTCGTCTGAGTTCACGGGAAGTAGTACCCTGTAGGTTTTGATTCCCTTGCGAATGTTGAAATAACACGAAGTTAACGGCATTAACGCCTGAATCTTTTAATTGCGTTGGTTTAGAAGTTTGATTTTTTCACAGCTTTAAGGGACAGTAGACCTGAGTATTTCATATGAATTTCAACTTGATACCTCCACGCGTTCCTGAGAAAAGGGTCTTGATAGACAGACAGACAGACAGACAGACGGACAACCAAGTGATCCTATAAGGGTTTCTTTTTACCTTTTGAGGTACGGAACCCTAAAAAGATACAATTTGATAAGTACAAACTAAATCAAGGATAAATATGTACAGTGGTGGACTTATCACTGAAGGGATTTCTTCCAGTCAACCAAGTACCTGAAAGAACTGAATTGTCTGATAATTAAGGTGATTTTCCGTGCTTCGGAAGGCACGTTAAGCCGTTGGTCCCGGCTGCTACCTGGTAGTCGTTAAAGGAACCACGTCAGAGGCCAAGAGGCGGTTCCGAAGAACTCTGACATCAGGGTGTGCATGGTCGATTGAACGTGACCGTGACACCTACTCGAAATGATGATGAGTGGCTAACACTGGTGTCTTATTTTTCAAGCTGCCTAAAGGCATCTGACATAGCTTCACGACTGCCATCAATGATGACAGCCGGGGACGGTGGCTTACTGTGCTGATGCTTCCCGTGGGAATCGAACCAACCACCCCGTGGCATGCAAAAGCCTTAACCACTGGACAAACGCAAGATTTTCCTTCAGTATTGATGCAAGTGCATTTAGAATCATCGCATTCGCAAACGCATTTACTTTTATTGGTACACTTGCAGTCATCGCATCTGATAATCTTTCCGCTATTATCTTCACACACACAAATGCAAGATTTCCCATCAGTTACAAAGCAGATACAGCCTTTCTTGTCACACGTCTTCTTACATGCATACTTATCACAAGTTTTAGTACAAATGCAGTCTTTGCATACTTTAATAGCTCCTTTGTCGTCCTTGCAAAGACAAACGCAAGACTTCCCTTTAGTATCAATACAAATGCATTTGGAATTATCACATTTGCAGTCATATTTTCCATTTTTAGTACATTTACAATCAGCGCATTGAATAATTTTACCATCTTCATTTTTACAAACGCAAATACAGGACTTTCCATCAGTCAGAAGACACACACATCCTTTCTTGTCACAAAGACATTTGTCACAAATTGGAGAACAGGAGCAGTCGTCACACCTCTTCACCTTCCCATCTTCGTCCTTGCACACACAGATGCAGATGGCACCAGCTGTCTTGAAGCAAATTCCTTTACTACAATTGCAAATGCAGTTGCCAACTTTGCAGTTGCAGTCGTTGCATTGAAGAATGTCTTCGTTGGTAACGTAAAGGCAGATGCAAGGCTTGCCGTCCGTTGGTATGCATATGCAGCCGGTTTTGTCGCATTGCATGTCGCAGCGACGGGTTATGTTGGCTGTTTTGTAGCAGCACGGCATCTTGAAGTATCTGTAAAAAACATGGTTTCTATTAGATTTGACAGAAAGCAGTACTGAAGACTGGTGGAATTCTTAGCATATTCAAGGATGCGAGCGTCAACACATTTTGTTTTTACTGGATAATTAATGCAGTTTTATTTTATTTCAGATATTGTAAAAAATTTGGTGCTATTTTTTTTTATGCATGCCTATAGCTTACGGCTATGCCTTACAGACCTGTGAGGCTCAAAAGTCCAAACTCAAGGTCTGCCAATGAGCAATGGAGCGTAGCATATTAGGCCTCCGCCTCATAGATAAAGAACGTAATATCGAGCTGCGCTCCAAGACACACATTGCAGATATGGGTACAAAAACTGCTAGACTGAAGTGGAATTGGGCGGGACATGTCGACCAAAAACATGGGCTAAAATAAAATCTTTTTGACTAACCAATGGCCGCCAAAGCGGAGACCCAAACCCAAAACGAGATGGCGGGCGATTTGGCAAAATAGTTAGTAGCGAATAGAGACGAGTGGAGAAGTAAGGGGGAGTCCAGGGGAGACCTATGCCCGGTAGTGGGGCATAAAAACCACAGGCTATTAAAAAAAAATATTTGGAAAAGAAAATCTAATACTAAGCACACTCTATCAATAGTCAAAAGTCCTTACCAGAGACCTTGAAATACAAAAATGCACATAGCATTCCATTTTAGTAACACATTATGATTAAAACAATAAAGCAAAACACTACATTTGTGACAAAATTATTATTTAGAGGGAAAACCACAGAAACAATATTATATCCTTATTTCAAATTTCCAATGGCTATAATAATTTTCCTCTACACAAACAACTCCCACCGATGGTGTATAAATATAATTTTACACCTTATTAGGGTCATAATATTGATGATCTGAAAGAAAATTCGGCTAGCTCCGTGGCGCAGCGGTCAACACGCCAGCCTGCGACACGAGAGTGCCCGGGTTCGATCCCCAGCCAGGTAAAGATGGAATATAATCTTTTTCAGATTGGCCTGGGATGTATATCTATTATGTGTATGTCTGATATGTTATAAAATATAGTATCGTTGAGTTAGTATCCCATAACACAAGTCTCAAACTTACTTCGGGGCTAGCTCAATCTGTGTTATTTGTCCGTATATATTTATTTATTTATTTAAAAAGAAATTGAATGTATCAGCTGCTTCTCTTTCCCCGCAGACCGTTAAAGCCAGTAGAGGAAGTGAAAATCTAAGGAATCATGGCTATATGCGATGCAGCCAGCAACCCATTCCTATTTATTGATTGTAACTGTCTCCGTGGTCCAGTGGTTAAGGCTTTTGCATGCCACGGGGTGGTTGGTTCGATTCCCACGGGAAGCATCAGCACAGTAAGCCACCGTCCCCGGCTGTCATCATTGATGGCAGTCGTGAAGCTATGTCAGATGCCTTTAGGCAGCTTGAAAAATAAGACACCAGTGTTAGCCACTCATCATCATTTCGAGTAGGTGTCACGGTCACGTTCAATCGACCATGCACACCCTGATGTCAGAGTTCTTCGGAACCGCCTCTTGGCCTCTGACGTGGTTCCTTTAACGACTACCAGGTAGCAGCCGGGACCAACGGCTTAACGTGCCTTCCGAAGCACGGAAAATCACCTTAATTATCAGACAATTCAGTTCTTTCAGGTACTTGGTTGACTGGAAGAAATCCCTTCAGTGATAAGTCCACCACTGTACATATTTATCCTTGATTTAGTATGTACTTATCAAATTGTATCTTTTTAGGGTTCCGTACCTCAAAAGGTAAAAAGAAACCCTTATAGGATCACTTGGTTGTCCGTCTGTCTGTCTGTCTGTCTGTCTATCAAGACCCTTTTCTCAGGAACGCGTGGAGGTATCAAGTTGAAATTCATATGAAATACTCAGGTCTACTGTCCCTTAAAGCTGTGAAAAAATCAAACTTCTAAACCAACGCAATTAAAAGATTCAGGCGTTAATGCCGTTAACTTCGTGTTATTTCAACATTCGCAAGGGAATCAAAACCTACAGGGTACTACTTCCCGTGAACTCAGACGAAGCAACATCTTATAGCACAGATAAAGGAAAAATTGCGAATATTATAAGTTTTTAGTTACATCATATAATAAAAATATTTTTAATAATTTTCAATTTGTTATAGAAAACGGTACGGAACCCTTAGTGCGCGAGTCCGACTCGCACTTGACCGGTTTTTTAGGTGTACAATTTATTGTACACCTAAAAAACCGGTCAAGTGTATAACGGTACGGAACCCTTAGTGCGGAACCCGTGTATAACGGTACGGAACCCTTAGTGCGCGAGTCCGACTCGCACTTGACCGGTTTTTTAGGTGTACAATTTATTGTATAATACAATTTATTGTACACCTAAAAAACCGGTCAAGTGCGAGTCGGACTCGCGCACTAAGGGTTCCGTACCGTTATCTATAACAAATTGAAAATTTTTAAAAATATTTTTATTATATGATGTAACTAAAAACTTATAATATTCGCAATTTTTCCTTTATCTGTGCTATAAGATGTTGCTTCGTCTGAGTTCACGGGAAGTAGTACCCTGTAGGTTTTGATTCCCTTGCGAATGTTGAAATAACACGAAGTTAACGGCATTAACGCCTGAATCTTTTAATTGCGTTGGTTTAGAAGTTTGATTTTTTCACAGCTTTAAGGGACAGTAGACCTGAGTATTTCATATGAATTTCAACTTGATACCTCCACGCGTTCCTGAGAAAAGGGTCTTGATAGACAGACAGACAGACAGACAGACGGACAACCAAGTGATCCTATAAGGGTTTCTTTTTACCTTTTGAGGTACGGAACCCTAAAAAGATACAATTTGATAAGTACAAACTAAATCAAGGATAAATATGTACAGTGGTGGACTTATCACTGAAGGGATTTCTTCCAGTCAACCAAGTACCTGAAAGAACTGAATTGTCTGATAATTAAGGTGATTTTCCGTGCTTCGGAAGGCACGTTAAGCCGTTGGTCCCGGCTGCTACCTGGTAGTCGTTAAAGGAACCACGTCAGAGGCCAAGAGGCGGTTCCGAAGAACTCTGACATCAGGGTGTGCATGGTCGATTGAACGTGACCGTGACACCTACTCGAAATGATGATGAGTGGCTAACACTGGTGTCTTATTTTTCAAGCTGCCTAAAGGCATCTGACATAGCTTCACGACTGCCATCAATGATGACAGCCGGGGACGGTGGCTTACTGTGCTGATGCTTCCCGTGGGAATCGAACCAACCACCCCGTGGCATGCAAAAGCCTTAACCACTGGACCACGGAGACAGTTACAATCAATAAATAGGAATGGGTTGCTGGCTGCATCGCATATAGCCATGATTCCTTAGATTTTCACTTCCTCTACTGGCTTTAACGGTCTGCGGGGAAAGAGAAGCAGCTGATACATTCAATTTCTTTTTAAATAAATAAATAAATATATACGGACAAATAACACAGATTGAGCTAGCCCCGAAGTAAGTTTGAGACTTGTGTTATGGGATACTAACTCAACGATACTATATTTTATAACATATCAGACATACACATAATAGATATACATCCCAGGCCAATCTGAAAAAGATTATATTCCATCTTTACCTGGCTGGGGATCGAACCCGGGCACTCTCGTGTCGCAGGCTGGCGTGTTGACCGCTGCGCCACGGAGCTAGCCGAATTTTCTTTCAGATCATCAATATTATGACCCTAATAAGGTGTAAAATTATATTTATACACCATCGGTGGGAGTTGTTTGTGTAGAGGAAAATTATTATAGCCATTGGAAATTTGAAATAAGGATATAATATTGTTTCTGTGGTTTTCCCTCTAAATAATAATTTTGTCACAAATGTAGTGTTTTGCTTTATTGTTTTAATCATAATGTGTTACTAAAATGGAATGCTATGTGCATTTTTGTATTTCAAGGTCTCTGGTAAGGACTTTTGACTATTGATAGAGTGTGCTTAGTATTAGATTTTCTTTTCCAAATATTTTTTTTTAATAGCCTGTGGTTTTTATGCCCCACTACCGGGCATAGGTCTCCCCTGGACTCCCCCTTACTTCTCCACTCGTCTCTATTCGCTACTAACTATTTTGCCAAATCGCCCGCCATCTCGTTTTGGGTTTGGGTCTCCGCTTTGGCGGCCATTGGTTAGTCAAAAAGATTTTATTTTAGCCCATGTTTTTGGTCGACATGTCCCGCCCAATTCCACTTCAGTCTAGCAGTTTTTGTACCCATATCTGCAATGTGTGTCTTGGAGCGCAGCTCGATATTACGTTCTTTATCTATGAGGCGGAGGCCTAATATGCTACGCTCCATTGCTCATTGGCAGACCTTGAGTTTGGACTTTTGAGCCTCACAGGTCTGTAAGGCATAGCCGTAAGCTATAGGCATGCATAAAAAAAATAGCACCAAATTTTTTACAATATCTGAAATAAAATAAAACTGCATTAATTATCCAGTAAAAACAAAATGTGTTGACGCTCGCATCCTTGAATATGCTAAGAATTCCACCAGTCTTCAGTACTGCTTTCTGTCAAATCTAATAGAAACCATGTTTTTTACAGATACTTCAAGATGCCGTGCTGCTACAAAACAGCCAACATAACCCGTCGCTGCGACATGCAATGCGACAAAACCGGCTGCATATGCATACCAACGGACGGCAAGCCTTGCATCTGCCTTTACGTTACCAACGAAGACATTCTTCAATGCAACGACTGCAACTGCAAAGTTGGCAACTGCATTTGCAATTGTAGTAAAGGAATTTGCTTCAAGACAGCTGGTGCCATCTGCATCTGTGTGTGCAAGGACGAAGATGGGAAGGTGAAGAGGTGTGACGACTGCTCCTGTTCTCCAATTTGTGACAAATGTCTTTGTGACAAGAAAGGATGTGTGTGTCTTCTGACTGATGGAAAGTCCTGTATTTGCGTTTGTAAAAATGAAGATGGTAAAATTATTCAATGCGCTGATTGTAAATGTACTAAAAATGGAAAATATGACTGCAAATGTGATAATTCCAAATGCATTTGTATTGATACTAAAGGGAAGTCTTGCGTTTGTCTTTGCAAGGACGACAAAGGAGCTATTAAAGTATGCAAAGACTGCATTTGTACTAAAACTTGTGATAAGTATGCATGTAAGAAGACGTGTGACAAGAAAGGCTGTATCTGCTTTGTAACTGATGGGAAATCTTGCATTTGTGTGTGTGAAGATAATAGCGGAAAGATTATCAGATGCGATGACTGCAAGTGTACCAATAAAAGTAAATGCGTTTGCGAATGCGATGATTCTAAATGCACTTGCATCAATACTGAAGGAAAATCTTGCGTTTGTCTCTGCAAGGACGAAAAAGGAGCTATCAAAGAATGCAAAGACTGCACTTGTACTGAAACTTGTGATAAGTATGCATGTGACAAGAAAGGCTGTATCTGCTTTGTAACTGATGGGAAATCTTGCATTTGCGTCTGTGAAGATGATAGCGGAAAGATTATCAGATGCGATGACTGCAAGTGTACCAATAAAAGTAAATGCTAACGCGAGATAATAACATTATTTATATGTGAATTACGGGTTACTCACGTACGAAGGCCTCCTAGTGTTGCCAGCGGATAAAGGCAACGCAACAGTCATAGTAGATACGGACAGTTATGAGAGTAAGATGACGAGTTTAGTGAGTGATACTAACACCTATAAAAAAGTAAACTATAATCCTACCTCACGAACCACATCGAAACTCGAAAAACTATTGCGGACACTGCCTGATGACAGTTTAAGGAAGCGCCTACGTCCGCTTAATCCCACCACTCCTAAAATCTATGGACTGCCCAAAATCCATAAAGAAAACTGGCCATTGAGACCGATCGTAAGCCAGATAGATGCTCCGACATATAAAATATCACGTTTCATGGCAGACATATTACAGCCGATGACGGGAAAAACGAGCAGCTATGTAAAAGATTCCACACATTTTGTCAGTCTAATAAAGGATGTCAGGCTAACACATGAAGAAATCATGGTGAGTTTTGACGTAACGTCCCTATTCACAAATGTACCAGTAGAGGACACTATTAATATTATAAGTGAGATTATAAATAACACAGACATACCTACTGAATACTTAAGTGTCATGGATTTTTGCCTAAAGAGTGGTTTCTTTATCTGGAGGGGCGAATATTACATTCAAACTGACGGAGTGGCAATGGGCTCGCCTATTGCTCCAGTGGTGGCCAACATTTTTATGGAATGGTTTGAGGATAGAGCATTTAATAGCGTGGATAACAAGCCTAGACATTGGTGGAGATTCGTGGACGATGTTTTTGCTATTCTGAATAGAGCTCACGTGACACCTTTTCTTGAACATCTAAACGCGCTACACCCAAGAATAAAATTCACGAGCGAGCAAGAAAAGGATGGTGCCCTTGCTTTCCTCGACGTTTTGGTTATGAGGCAACCCGATGGAACACTGTCACAGACAGTGTATCGGAAACCGACGCATACAGACCGCTATCTGAGAGCTGATTCACACCATCACCCAGCCCATCTAGCGTCGGTTCCGCGATCACTCATAAACAGAGCTCTACGACTGTGCGACCCGCAATACATTGAGTCAGAGCTAGCACACGTAAAGACAGTGTTGGAAAGCAACGGGTATAAGTGGAGACAGAGTCTCAGAATTAGTACCAATGGGAGCGTACATTCGACATCAGCTGAGAGAGCGCTATTGTACTTACCGTTTGTTAAGGGAGTGACGGACAAAATTGGTCAATTCTTACGTCGGAAATTTGACATCAAGACCATATTCAGACCCCTTACAAAAATCAGGCAGCTTGTACGTTCCCCAAAGGACAGAGATCCACTTAATGTGCCTGGTGTGTATGAAGTCCCTTGCGACTGTGGAAAGAGCTATGTGGGAGAGACAGGACGAAATGTGTCAACAAGGCTGCATGAGCATATACGGAGTCTGAAGAAATTGGACAGCACCGGGTCAGCCATCGCCGAGCACGCGATAGAGTCGGATGTTACACATTACATCCGCTTTGACAAAGCTAAAGTCTTAGCGAGAGAGAAAAGCTTTGTCCCTCGTAAAATACGAGAAGCTATAGAGATTAGTAAACGCCCGAATTTCAATCGCGATGGAGGTTGGAGCTTACCCGTCACCTGGAAACCATTGCTTCAGAAAACGGACAGTAGAAGCCATGTTCAGCCAGCAGAACTTGACACAGTGAGCTCTTTTCACGTACGCGCAATGTCAGCCACTGATGATGATGATGAAGACGCAAATGGGGATCCCAGAAAAGCTACGGGAATCATCAATGCAGAACATCAGCAACCCCCATCAACCCCAGCACTGTCACAGAGAGCTCAGCGAGCCGCGGACCGCGCTGCCCGCGCCGCCCACGCATGCCGCGTCGCTCGTCACTAGTGTCAGTGCGAATCGGGACGACTCCGTGCGCGCGTCTCGGTTCACATTCGCCCTGAGGAAGACCTCCGGATGAGGTTGAAACATGTCGGCCTGTAGCTGACTTCGTACGTGAGTAACCCGTAATTCACATATAAATAAAAGTAAATGCGTTTGCGAATGCGATGATTCTAAATGCACTTGCATCAATACTGAAGGAAAATCTTGCGTTTGTCTCTGCAAGGACGAAAAAGGAGCTATCAAAGAATGCAAAGACTGCACTTGTACTGAAACTTGTGATAAGTATGCATGTGACAAGAAAGGCTGTATCTGCTTTGTAACTGATGGGAAATCTTGCATTCGCGTCTGTGAAGATGATAGCGGAAAGATTATCAGATGCGATGACTGCAAGTGTACCAATAAAAGTAAATGCGTTTGCGAATGCGATGATTCTAAATGCACTTGCATCAATACTGAAGGAAAATCTTGCGTTTGTCTCTGCAAGGACGAAAAAGGAGCTATCAAAGAATGCAAAGACTGCACTTGTACTGAAACTTGTGATAAGTATGCATGTGACAAGAAAGGCTGTATCTGCTTTGTAACTGATGGGAAATCTTGCATTTGCGTCTGTGAAGATGATAGCGGAAAGATTATCAGATGCGATGACTGCAAGTGTACCAATAAAAGTAAATGCGTTTGCGAATGCGATGATTCTAAATGCACTTGCATCAATACTGAAGGAAAATCTTGCGTTTGTCTCTGCAAGGACGAAAAAGGAGCTATCAAAGAATGCAAAGACTGCACTTGTACTGAAACTTGTGATAAGTATGCATGTGACAAGAAAGGCTGTATCTGCTTTGTAACTGATGGGAAATCTTGCATTTGCGTCTGTGAAGATGATAACGGAACGATTATCAGATGCGATGACTGCAAGTGTACCAATGAAGGTAAATGCATTCGCGAATGCGATGATTCTAAATGCATTTGCATGAATACTGAAGGAAAGTCTTGCGTTTGTCTCTGCAAGGACGAAAAAGGAGCTATAAAAGAATGCAATGACTGCACTTGTAAAGTTATTGATGGAAAGTCCTGTATCTGCATTTGTGAAGATGACAAAGGCAATATTAGTGGATGTGAAAATTGTAAGTGCCCTAAAAGAGAGTGCAGTTGCAAGTGTTACAAAAACTGCACTTGTATTGATGCTAAGAACCAGTCTTGTGACTGCGTTTGCAAGATTGGAGAAGATTGTTAAATGCATTGATTGCAAATGTCATTTGTAAATCTTTAGATAACGCCTACATTGTTTAATCCCATTAATTAATCCTTCTTTTGTTGTGTGCATAGTGTGCATGGTCGATTGACCGTGACACCTACTCGAAATGATGATGATTATGATCCTTCTTTTCTTTATTTTATCACTTAATATCTACCTTTACTTACCTATCCTTACTCTTTTATTGGTGATGGTGTTTATTTGTCAAATATATTAATCAAATTTTGTTAGCTTTACTTTTAATATGAATATAATAAAGATTAACAATAAACTAAGTATTTTATTATCCCTTTATCCTCCGACCATTAACATTTAAAAAGTAATTAACAAAATAGTAATTGATATCAAAGAATCTTAATCCTTTCAAAGCCGAAACAGGTTAAGAGCTATTACGAAAACAAGCCTCAACCTTTACAGAGCCCGTCAGAGATACAGAGTCAGATGTAGCCTCTGATAAACGCCCATTACTCTGTGATGTGTGTGTCAAAATCTATGACAACCATGACATGTGCGCTTGAGTTGTCAAAGTGACAAGAGCGCCTACTTGGGTGGTATTATTAACTTTTTTATGAAGTTACTTTGTTTCCTTGTAGGCGTAAAGGTATGTTGTAGGTAGATAATTGTTGTTTGTTTGAATTTGGTTTAGTTTTTGTTTTGAGTGACATGGGTTAGGTATAACAAACATACGTTAATTATTGTGTCATATAATTAGATAAAATGAAGTATTTTTTTATTGTCTGTTGTTTAGATTTCTTTTTAGGGTTCCGTACCTCAAATGGAAAAAAACGGAAACCTTAATATGATCATTTGTTTTCCGTCTGCCTGTCAAGATCCTTTTTCTCAGGAACGCGTGGTATCAAGCATTAGGCTGCGCAGAACCATTAGGCGATTATGAAGAAATATGAATAGTCTTATTGTCATGTGAGAATTATTGTTTTAGACTTAAAAATTACTAAGTTTTCGAAGAAAAATGTTTTTAGATATCATAAAATATATAACTCGTTTTTAAATTCCATATCTATTCCAACAAGGAGGCAACCTTGTTCAAGGATTGATCATAATTATACAAATACTTTTGATGTATTGAATTAATTCAGCGCATAGTACTATCACTAGTACTATGCGCTGAACTAAAAACTCGTCAATTTTCACAATTTCGTGCAGCACCGTCTTAAAATATAATCTAATTTCAAGATACGTACAACATAAGGGGTAGAATAACTACTAGAGTCAGTCCGACTCCAGCGTTAAGTAAATAACCGTTCATTTCACTACAAAACAAAAGCACTATAGAAACAAAACGACCGCCTATTGGCAAACTTTTGACAAGTACGTTTTAATGGTCACTTCAAAAACCATTGCAGCTTCCGTATGATCGACTTTTTTTATTTAATATACAGAAACCGTAATGGATGTTGAAATGACCGTAAAAACATTGTACACCATAGTTGTCAAAAGTCAGTAGATCCGCGTAGATGTAGATCTAGAAAAGCAAAGTGCGGAAATACATACCTTTCTGCAGGCCTATAGCAAAAGTTGTTCATTTTGACAGCCTGTATATCATATAGTGATTACCCTAACATCCTGTATATCATATTTTTTTCAGTAAGATTTACATACTAATCAAGAAACGAAGAGATACTTTATAATTAAGCGTTCAGACAATAATGTCTACTTAATGCGTAGACGGTTATACTATCTATACTATACTATCTTTATTTTGCTCTTCACGGCCTTTAACCGTAGTTCAAGTTTAACTATTTCGGTTATCCGTCTATCTCTGCCTCACATAGTAACTGGGCTGTAACGGCTATTCAAATTAAACTATGATTTCTTTGCGGGCAAATTCTATGTCTTTCTATTGTCTTTCTGTGGTCGTACAATATGGGTTTGCCTTGGAAATTAACAGTGGAATTGTAATAAATAATAAATGGATAAATATATACAGACAAATCACACAGATTGAGCTAGCCCCAAAGTAAGTTCGAGACTTGTGTTATGGGATACTAACTCAACGATACTATATTTTATAACAAATACATATATAGATACACATCCAAGCCCAGGCCAATCTGAAAAAGATCATTTTCCATCTTGACCTGGCCGGGGATTGAACCCGGTCACTCCGTGTCGCAGGCTGGCGTGGTCGGCTGCTCGAGTAGCACTGATGGTGTTACAAGCATCCATAGGCTACTATAACCGCTTTCTGTTTGCCTACTTAGCTCCTCATCATTACAGCCTGTAAGAAGTCTACTTCTGGACAAAAGCCTCTCCTAAGGATTCTTTATTCCATGGGAGGATACTCACTTTCATTATTCATTACTGACATGAAGTTATTATCCGTATTAAATAAAGAAATAAAATATGGTGAATAAATTTCAAGCGGGCGGGATTTGAACCTGCGACCTTAAGTCGTACATAGACTTAGGTCGCAGGTTCAAATCCCGCCCGCTTGAAATTTTTTCACCATATTTTATATCTTAATTTAATAAGAGTATATCAAAATAGCATTGTGAATGCAAAATATGTATAAACACTTAAAAATAATGTAGTTATTATTCTTAAAATATCAATAAAATGACTACATAGTATAAAAGAAAGTAGTATCGCGTTGTCTGTCCCTATGTATGCTTCATCATCATCATCATCAGGTCCTTTTCAGTCTCCACTACAGGAGCATGACCCTCCTGTACTACTAGGGCCATATTTGGCCACAGCAGCCAGAGGTCTTGGCCTACACTCTCCAAGCTGGCCAGACGGGTTGGAGAGGTCTCATAGATGTTTATAAGCTTTGTTTAAATTGTATTTCCTAAGTCGCCTTCTACGACATCCACGGGAAGACTTGAAGTGGTCCTATTCTACTCTGCCGGATACCACATGGCTACGCCGGATACCACACGGCTATGTCTGCTTAGATCTTTAAAACTACTTAATATATACGGACAAATCACACAGATTGAGCTAGCCCCAAAGTAAGTTTGGACTAGTGATATGGGATACGAAATCAACAATACTATATATTAAAATCGAAAATAAGTGATGAAAAAATTCGCCACAGGTAGGAGAAAAAAAAAAAAATTTTTTTTCATCACATATTTTCGCTTTTAATATTAAACCGAGCATTGTAATGATATTAATATAATGAATACTATATATTATAACAAATACATTTATAGATAAACATCCAAGACCCAGGTAAATCTGAAAACGATCATATAGGGAAGTTGCTTTAAACAGCAAACAAGTTTTTAAAGCTCTGTCATTGGTAGATTTTCGTTTTGTTAATCACTTCATGACAAAAACAAAATCCGGTTAACGCCTCTTTGCGCCACAATTAATAAATCTTAAGATTTTTTGCCTTTTAAATAAATATAGTATCAGATCTTTCCTTTTAAATGTCATTTTAAAGTGGTACGACTGCTCAGTTTTTTCAGACTGTGGCTTTATGTAAATTAAATATAATATACATACTACTTTACTCGAATTGTACTGTACAGTGTCAGTCAAGGTTTTTAGTTACATACATACATATTATCACGTCTTTATCCCTCACGGGGTAGACAGTACCCAAAGTCATAAGACCGAAAGGCCACGTTTAGCCTGTTGGTGGGCGTAAAGGTGGAAAACGGAATAAAAATAGTGATGGGTTGCTAGCCGCATCGGCTATTATCTCATCAGCTTGATGTCCCGTCTTCGGTGTAATAAATGCGCTTGAATATACACGGTGATTTCTTTATCGTTTTGGACCCATATAGGAGTGATTCAGCCCGTCGATATAAACAACTTTATCTATGGGACCAATGGGGAAATATTATATTACCTTAATAAAACAGTACGTCAATAATTAGAGAATGTGTGAAAGGGATACAGAAAAAGAGAGTGTTTAGATCGGTCACGAAAGCGTGATTCTATATTTAACTTAATATAGGTAGATCGTTTTTATTAAATTTTAGAATTTAATTTCAGTTTTTAGATTTAATTTATACCTATTATAATGTCATTGTTTTAATAACATATTATCAATATGACTATTAATAATAATAATAATACCCACAACATTCAATCCACCATATCACAAAAACTGACAAAATACCAAGACTTAGCAATTGAGTTAAAGCGACAATGGCATGTACAAACTGTCCACATTGTCCCAATCATAATTTCATCAACAGGAGTTATTCCAAAAAGTTTACAGCAATGCCTGGATATACTACAAGTTAGTAAAAACACACTCCATACTTTACAAAAAGCCGTAGTTTTAAATACCTGTCGACTTACTCGAAAATTTCTTACTACCTCATCGGTCTCCTCTTCTTACAATACAATAATCTAAAACCTATTTATGCTCTGGCTCCGGCCCGTATAAATAGAATATACCCTTTTAAAAATAAAAGGAGAAAGAATATGTCGTAAATATAATAATAATAATAATAATAAAAACTTTATTTGCCAACACATTACATTTGTAGGTATTACAGTAAATATATATCTTAGAACAAACCGAAGCCACCCCATCCGGGTGACCATCCCTGAACTAGACGGTATGGGTCTGTATCTCAGGGAATAGGCAACCAAAAGGGTAATAGATCTAGATAGATCTCAATCGATATTATGTAGGTACTATTCCCGTCATAAATCTCCTTCAACAAAGCAGCTAAAATGGTTCCCGCCAGATCCTACTAGGATTCACGCTTCACCCACATTCAGTCACGACTCACCTCTTTCACACATTCTCAATCACACGTGTTCCCGCGTTAAACTTGTATGCTAATTAATTGGCGTACTGTTATTATTGAGGTACAACTGCTCGCTTTTTACTACACTGTGGCTTTATGCAATTTGTGATATAACTTCCTGATGACGTTTGCGTAAGACAATGTTGTTGATTCATTGGCAGCGGTAACAAGAAAATATGATGTCATATGAGTCTATTGATCTCACATACATGTACATTTTACAGCAGATAGTTTATATCATCATCATCAGGTCTTTTTAGTCTCCACTGCAGGAGCATGACCCTCTCTGTACTACCGGAGCCATACTTGGCCAGAGCAGACAGAGGATTTGTCCTACACTCTCCTCGCTGGCCAGACGGGTTGGAGAGTTCTCATTTATGTTTATGAGCTTTGTTTATTTCCTAAGTCGCCTTTTACGTCCTCCATGGGAAGACTAGGAGAGGTCCTATTCTACTCTGCCGGAACCACACGGCTATATAGATAGTTTATATATCTTGATAGAATTTTCGTTGTGGTAGAGTAGAGCCACGCTACCGGCAAATTCATTTTTGGTAGTAGCATGAATGGGCCGGCTCGTCCGGGGAAGTGCCACACTCTCACAAAAATAGACATTTGAGTAGATGCTTTACCGCTTCTATGCTTTGTTCGCAGAGTAAGTGCTTTGTGTCAGCTTTTCAAGGAGTTCTTCCCACAACTCCTTGAAAGGCTGGCAACGCTCCTGTCACCCTGGTGTTGCAGTTGTCCATGAGCAGCGTTGATTGCTTACCATCATCACTCATTTACCGTCCTATACAATAAAAAAAGAAAGTGTATAATGTATTCAGCTAACTTCCATTTATCTCAATCCAGAGCCATTCTGACCAGCCACGCGGAAAGGCGTCGTGGTCTTCGCGCCATTGTTTTCTTGGCTTGTCCCTTCGACGATGCCCATCCTCAAATATCCAAGAAGTCATTTTATTGGCAGCAGTGGGACATTATTAGGTTGATAAAAAAAATGCAGCTCACTAGTCAAAGGCATTTTGCGTTGTGGGAAATATTATTTTCATTGTATTTGATGACATGGTATAATGATTTACCTTTTATGCGTCAGAAACGCAGACACAATGAATTTTCTTTTGTTATGCGGCCCGATTGGCCCACTTGGTGGTTGAGAGGTCAATATATACAACGTGATTTTGAACCCCCTAGCTTTATTGAAATCTCAGCATCAGAATCCCTAATGAAATATAGAACTGCAAGAAAAAAAGCTAAAAATCAAAAAAAAAATTAGGGTTTCCCATACAAAGTCGCCGATCAGCTGGACGAATTTCAATGGAAAGTAAATTTTTTTTTTCGGCTTTTACCTTTTTTTCTTGAAATTCTGTATTCCATTAGGGATTCTCATTCCAAGATTTCAATATAGCTAGGGGGTTCAAAATCTATATAGAAGGATTCTAAAAGTATGACTTACAGCCTAAAATTCTAAAATCTTACTTCGTAGCAGCAAATGATACTTTTGATTTGAGGCACTGCATATTACCTGAAAAGAAAAAATAATTTATTGAAAATGTAATTTCATATTTGCTTATAAAAAAAAAGAAACCGAAGGGTTTGTCAAGATAAAGGGTATAAATAAAGGTAGTTATGCATATGTAAAATGAATTGTTTTTCGTGTATATAAAACAAAGTCGCTTCCCGCTGTCTGTCCGACCCTATGTATGCTTAGATTTTTAAAACTACGGAACGGATTTTGATGCGGTTTTTTTAATAGATAGAGTGATTTAAAGTTTATATGTACATTGCACCCGTGCGAAGCCGGAGTCCGGGTTGCTAGTTTATTATACTTTCGTGTATATATTCGTATTTTCGTATATTTTCATGTATTGTGTACCAAATACAATACACAAAAAAAAATGTGCATTCAAAAGTGGTAGTCAGAAGATCGGTCCGATGGATAGATGACGATTTAGTATGGACTCTAGGTATAGACCCTAATAAGACCTCCAGGTTTCTAAACGTGACAAGCAGAAGCCTCGCATTAGGGTAACCGAGTCGTGTCGCGGGCATCACGCGGTAATGAGACCGAGATCGCCCGTTACCTTACACGCCCGTCAAGTTAAACGATATCGGCGTTTTACAGTAACTAAATAAGTAGCAAATATCGCAGCTTTGCTAGGGTTCGTGGCTTTATTTTTCACCCTAATAAATCATCTAAATATGAAATAAAGAGCCCATTTTTAAGGCGAGTGGAAGCGCGGCCGATGGTGCCGAACTCACCTTGAAAATTGGCTCCTGATGATTCCGAAAGTATAAATAAATAAATATATACGGACAAATCACACAGATTGAGCTAGCCCCAAAGTAAGTTCGAGACTTGTGTTATGGGATACTAACTCAACGATACTATATTTTATAACAAATACATATATAGATAAACATCCAAGACCCAGGCCAATCTGAAAAAGATCATTTTCCATCTTGACCTGGCCGGGGATCGAACCCGGTCACTCCGTGTCGCAGGCTGGCGTGTTGACCGCTGCGCTACGGAGCTAGTCAAATAGTAGTCAATATAGTATAGTCGGCAATCCCGACGAAATAGCATGTGAGTGACCCGTTTTTAGTACATAATGTCTGTATCTCACGTTAGTTTCAATGATATAACTGATTGACTCCATAATATTCTATGATCATCCCATTTACAGTATGCAACATTTCAGCTCAATCGGATATAAATAAGATTTGTAGTTAAAGCGATACAGTACACAACTAGCTTTTTAATTGCTTAGCTATTACGGTTCAACAGACAGAGGTTAAAGCAAACAGATGGATGTCAATTTAGTATAGACCCTTTGAGTAGCGAACCCTAAAAGACCTTTGGGTTCTGAACGTGACAAGCAGAAGCCTCGCATTAGGGTAACAGAGTCATGTCGCGGTAATGAGTCCGAGTTGACGGAATGAGAACTGCCGGCCTATTTGCTAACTCAGTGTACAACGTTTTAATAGTCATTTCAAAGTACATTGCGTTTTATATATCTTTAATAAAAATAGTCAATCATACGAAACTCGCAATGTATTTTGAAGTGACTATCAAAACGTTGGTCAGTGAGTTAGCAAATCGGCCGGCTGGTTAGATTTGACTCAAACACACTGACAGGCCAAGTTAACTAAAAACTTATAAAAATAACAACCTTCACAAAGCTACGCTAACTACTATTTTTTTAAATGTTGGTGTCTATAATAGAAAAAGAAAATATAAGAAAAAATAAAATTCGACTGCAATGGAATTCGGGAGGATTCTAACGATACGTTCAAATCCAATAAAGTATTTTGAAGCACCATAACTTTGAATGAAGAAATTCACATTCCTACATAGTATATAAACTTCATCGTCATCATCAGGTCTTTTTAGCATATTACTTACGGATACGAAAAACAAAACACATCTGTTCCGGGGAAATAGAAAACCGCCGTCTCTCATGACTTGAACATCACCGTATCCAGTTAGGATCAGCTGAGTTACGGTAACTTCATATTGTAAGTAAACAAATAACGACAAGCGATCTTAATCTGCCGTTAGTGTGGATGATCCTTAGACGCTAAACTGCAGTAGAAGGTAGTGTGTTATTTGTGTGATAGTGTAAATGTGAGACCACAGATACGTCTAATGTATAAATAAATAAACAAATGTATACGGACACATCACACAGATGGAGCTTGCAAAGTAATTTCGAGGCTTGTGTTATGGGATACTAACTCAACGATAATATATTTTACAACAAATACATATATAGATAAACATCCAAGACCCAGGCCAATCTGAAAAAGATCATTTTCCATTTTGACCTGACCGGGGATCGAACCCGGCCACCCTCGTGTCGCAGGCTGGCGTGTTAACCACTGCGCCACGGAGCTCGCCAAATGTATGTGAGACCTCTCCCATGCTGGTCTAGAAGAAATGAAAATCGGAGAATTTACTAGTTGCTTCATCAAACTCTGTCTACCCCTTAGCAGAAAAGACGTGATAATATGTTTGTATGTATGTGTGTAAGAGAAATGTATAATTCTCTTGCAGTACAATTAGGAAGATACTTGCTCAAAAAGTAAATAAATTAATTAAAAAAAAAACTATTATTATTTTCCCTAGTGTAGTGACTGATTATCAGTCATTATCATATCAGCCCTTTTTACGCCCACTGTTGCCCAGTGCGCTGTTACGTTTATTTTTTACTTGTTGTTTCCCTCGCCTTTATCCGCGTAAATAAATTATATCATATGTATAATGTAGTTTTTTATGAAATACATTTTAAGGTCGGCTCAAATGATTTTGGGTTTATTTCATAGAAACGAACACACAAACATACAATTAATTATTTCCCTTTCCAATATTGGTATATTCATCATCATTTTGTATAGGCGACACGGTTAATCGACCGTGCACACCCTGGTGTCAGAGTTCTTCGGAACCGCCTCTCGGCCTCTAACGTGGTTCCTTTAACGACTACTAGAAGTCAGCCGGGACCAACGGCTTAAAGCCTTCCGAAACACAGAATCATCTTTTTTATCAGATATTTAGGTGATTCAAGCCTGCAATGTCCTAACCAAACTGGAAACAACTTTCCCGTGGGAATTAAACCACGACCCGGGTCTACAGGCAAACGCCTAAACCACTGGACCACGGAGACAGTTGGTGTAATTATAGATGTTTTGACATGCTAATTTTTAAGTAATCTGTGCATACTGTAAGTCAACTCGTAAGCTTCTGTCCACGTCCATTATGGCCAGCCTAACAGCCTCCGTGGTCCAGTGGTTAAGGCGTTTGCCTGTTGACCCGGGGGTCGTGGGTTCGATTCCCGCCGGTAGCATACTTTGTTTAGTTGTTTCCAGTTTGGTTAGGACATTGCAGGCTTGAATCACCTGATTGTCTGATAATAAAGATGATTCCGTGCTTTGGAAGGCACGTTAAGCCGGTGGTCCCGGCTGCCATCTGTTAGTCGTTAAAGGAACCACGTCAGAGGCCGAGAGGCGGTTCCGAAGAACTCTAACACCAGGGTGTGCATGGTCGATTGACCGTGACACCTCCACGAAATGACGATGACGATGGCCAGCCTTAAGGGTCCGTACTACCTCACACTGCTTTGCATGATTGACTGTTATATCAATAATAATTAAATACTCAAGTTGAAATCAAAATGCAGCAAAGTTCAGGACTAACTCTGGTAACTATATGACTCAAAAACACGATTGCGTTACATTTTCTCGATAGAAAAAAATTGCAAAGTTGCCTCCAAATCACGTCTAATTTACTCGGTATATAGCATGATTCACCAAATACATTAAAATTAACATTGAAACTTTTGATTATTATTGCATTACAGATAAGGCAGCCATCATATGTTTTTCTTTTTCGAATAACCCTTGAGTATTCCTAAAAAACGAAAATATCCAAAGTAGCCAACGCGTTTAGACCATCCGCGTTTGTATCGCCACGCCGCCTGGCATATGGCGGGCTCTTAATAGACTATTCTTGTTATACGATTTCATAGATAAAGTTCCACATTTCAACCTATCTCTTTATCTTCTAAAACACCTACAACTTGTAACCCTACGCAATCCATTTATGGGTTTTGACCTTGCCAACAATGTAGCGCAGCAAATAACCCGTACAAATAACTGACATCGTGAAGATCGCATCTAACTGTGTCTTGAGAACAAATATTGACTCGAAACGACCTCACGCGTGGGCCAAATAAGGACTGTCAATATTATGGGTATTATGACATTGTTACAAATACATATTACTGATATTAGAGTAACATGACACTTGTTTTTCTGCGTTAAGTATGTTATGAGAGCGGCAATGCAGCTAGATTAATGGGGACCTCTGGGCCGGGAACGATTCGGGTTGGCATTTTTGATAAAGTTTTTTTTTATTAACCTTTATTTAGAAAATGTTTAGAAAAAATATTTTTATAAAACTAAAAATTTATGATTTTCGCAATTTTTTCGTTGCTTCGTACCAAATTTCAAGATTCTGAGTTTACGGGAAGTACCCTGTAGGTTTTGATTCCCTTGCGAATGTTGAATGTATGGAACATAAACGTCTAAATCTTTTGATTACGTTGGCTTAGAAGTTTAATTTTTTCACAGCTCCAAGGGACTGTAGACCTGAGTATTTGATATGAATTTCAGCTTGATACCTCCACGCGTTCCTGAGAAAAAGACAGACAGACGGACAACAAAGTGATCCTATAAGGGTTCAGTTTTTCCTTTTGAGGTAAGGAACTCTAAAAAGAAAAACATTAGAAAAAATATTAAAAATATTTTTTTATTATTGATGTTACTAAAAATGTATGCTTTCGTAATTTTTTCTTTATATGTGCTATATGACGTTGCTTGATGCTTCGTACTAAATTTCAAGATTTTGAGTTCACATGAAGTACCCTGTAGGTTTTGATTCCCTTGCGAATGTCGAAAATTTGGGGCATAAACGTCAAAATTTTTTCACATATCCAAATGACAGTAGACCTGAGTATTTGATATGAATTTCAGCTTTATACTTCCATGCATTCCTGAGAAAAAGGCAGACAGACGGACAACGATATGATCACTTAAGGTTCCGTTATTTTCCTTTTGAGGCACGGAACCCTAAAAAGAAGAACAAGTCACATTTCTAAACAATTGCATCTGAGTTTCTCTAGTTAACAAATATTGACTGTAAACGGCCTCGATGGCCAAATATGGACTGTCAATATGGTTACACACACGGATGTTGGTCTCGTTGGTCTGGTATGTTCGACAAGTGACTGTAGTTATGCTGCTTCTTAAAGGGGTGATTCAGCCCATCGATATGAACAAGTTTTCCTATTGGATCAATGCTGGGAACTCAAAAAAAAAATGGGCAGTTTACAAAAAACTTCGGCCGCCCGATCAATTTGTATGGGAAATTAAAAAAAAAATTTGAATTCCCAGCATTGGTCCCATAGGAAAAGTTGTTTATATTGACGGGCTAAATCATCCCTTTATGGGTCCAGAACTATCAAAATTATACCGTGTATACAAATATCATTCATGAATCAATGTTTTAATATCATGTACGAGGGGCGTTCAGTGTATTATTGGTTTAAGGGTGATAAGCCTAATGAGCTAATTACTGAATTTGACTATCTGAGGTACTTAACCACAAAAATTCAAAGATTTATTCAGAAATAGGCCTTTTCAGGCACTTTTTTACGTCTAATTATATTATTAACATATATTCAAATTATTAATTATTGTTCAAAAGCTTCAAACTACTAGCGTTTCGGAACCGACCACTACAGACACATAAACACTTGACACATGGTCATAAGTTAAATAATAATAAATATATACGGACAAATCACACAGTTTGAGCTAGCCCCAAAGTAAGTTCGAGACTTGTATTATGGGATACTAACTCAAAGATACTATATTTTATAACAAATACATATATAGATACACATCCAAGACCCAAGCCAATCTGAAAAAGATCATTTCCATCTTGACCTGGCCGGGGATCGAACCCGGTCACTCCGTGTCGCAGGCAGGCGTGTTGACCGCTGCGCCACGGAGCTAGTCATCGAAGAAAATCAAACCGCGCTTTGCGCTGTGATTAAATTCTTTACAAAACAAAGAAAACCCCAAAAAACCTCAAGTAATTATAGCGGTTTACGAGAACTGTACAACTTCTCTATCTACTGTTCGAAAGTGGTTCAGAGAATTTAAAAGGGATAGGGAGAGTATTGAAGACGACTGTCATGCAGGTAGCCCAGTTATTGCAATATACATCAATACATAGTATCACGTCTTTTTCCCTTATGGAGTAGACTACGTTTAGCATGTTGGTGGGCATTAGATGGAAAATGGAATAAAAAAAGTTGCTAGCCGCATCGCTTACTATTAGCCTATTCCCTCGATCGACTCTTGCGATCAGCGTGAGAAGAGAAGCAGCTGGTATAGGTATTCTACGTTTTTTCTTTTCTTCCAAACCAGCATGGAAGATCCCAATCATCCCAACGAAGCTCCAAAAGCGCGACTGGCTTAGTGGAAAAGCAAACACCCGCCTCCTTCCTTTGAACTACCACCTGCAGAGAAACTGCCACCGGGAAGCGATCTTCCGTGGGCTGCTGAAGTCTCTGGACAGACTCCTAGCTGATGTAGGGAGATGCCAGGAAAACCGAGTCAAGTAGGGTTTCTCCAATAATGGCATTTGCGACTGCAGCTTCATTTAGTCTCATCATCGTCAGGTCTTTTTTAGTCTCCACTACATTAGCGCGACCCTCTCTATACTACTAGAGCCATACTTGGCCAGAGCAGTCAGAGGACTTGGCCTACACTTTCCACGCTGGCCGGACAGGAGAGCAGATTGGAGAGGTCTCACAGATGTTTATAAGCTTTGTTTAGCTTGTATTTCCTAAGTCGCCTTCTACGACATCCATGGGAAGACTTGGAGTGGTCCTATTCTACTCTGCCGGAAACCACACGGCTTTATTTACACACGGCCATTTAGTCTATGGCTCACCTATTGACGTGTCCCAATTGTCCCTCCACCTGCACAATAAAGGGTCTGAATGAGGCGAACGACAAGGGTATCACTGTGGCCACCTTAAAACAAAATAAACATTGTCTGGACAAATATAACCATGGCGACTCGAAAAGAAGAAGGAACATGGAGTTTGTTGTTCTTGTGCGTCATATTTTATTACTAGTTTGAATGCTATGTACTGTAATAATAAGTATTGCTTTATGTCATCTGGCTTGTCATCGTTGCCAATCAATGACCTCATCGCCTTTGTGAGGTTGTTATAATAAGAAGCTAATAATGTAAGATACAATCTTTTAATAATACCTATTGTAAGAAACATTGCATGTAATCCAGCAAAACATGTTTTGTTTCATTAATTAATGGGTACAGTAAGTATTCATCTTGAAGTAAGTACTTGAAAATTATAATTAATAGTGAAAATATATTTTTTCTTTAGTCCTGCATCTTTAAAAAGACGCATTATATAAGGTCAATTTAAATTAAGCGCAAATATTTTAATTAAGGTCTGACTCCCATGAGCTAGAAAAATGCGTTAGACGTAAAATAAAAAAAATCGGCACGCTAGTTCTTAAGATATCTTGACTAAAATAAAAAATGAAAAAAAAAGCACCCTGTGTACAGATAAACACTTTCTTGGCAAACAACTTTTTACTATTATCTACTATGGATACTAGGTCACTGACCTCGACGGTCAAAACAGCTGATTTATTGATTTTAATAAAAAAAAAAAATATTTTGTATGAAAAATAAAAATATCTAGCGTGACGATTTCTTAAAATTTGTTATTAAAGCCTTTCTTTGACCCATGGGACCTAGCCCTTAAACAATTTGCGCTTAATTTAAATGGACCTTGTATTTATTTTCATGACGTTAAATTGATTTCACAGAATTTCACCCGAAAATTTATATGGTAAGTTTAGATTCAGGTTTTTTTTTTGTTTGGAACAGATGTGTTTGGAATTATTTGAGTTATTTTACTATAACTTATACATGCCTCCACGGTACTAAACTTAAAGCTATGGTTAGAATCCTTCTTCTCTTCTTTGCATTTTCATAGGATATATATTTTTGTCATGTTGTTATATTTATTTGCAAAAACTGGCTTGAGGAATATTTACAGACTAACCTAGATGACGTCTTACTTTATTACTAAATGAACATTCCATTGTTGTTTTTATTCCTGTGTATATCTCCTCAAACAGACACTACAATGAAACTCACATCTGGAGCCTTCAAAGCAACACATTACTTGCTAAACAAACCTACGCAACGACCTCGGGAACAGAGCAGATGTAGGTAGTACTCTCTATAATAACCGTTTCAATAATAGGCTAGTTTCCTAAAAAAATATAATTAGTCCGTCAGTTAGATATTCAAAAAATATTGGACACGTATTTTTTCTTTTGTCGATTAAACAAAAGATGATAAAGATATAGCCCTTTGAAGTTCCGTGTGACGTCATATTTTGCTACAATTTTTAGCAAACTTTGACGTCAGGAGCCCCCACTCCTGAACTTTGACGCGCTTTATCTATATTATTTATTGTTCATTTGACAAAAGAAAAAATACGTGTCCAATATTTTTTGATTATCTAACTGACGGACTAATTGTTATGTTATTATTACGACCCAGGAAACTAGCCTCATCTTTGCTCATACTTGCTGGTCTAGGAGTAAAAACGTTAAATACACCAGCTTCTTCTCTTGCGCAGACCGTAGAAGCCAGCCGAGGGAATGTGTGGAAAACATGAGAAGTCATATCAATCGGTGAAGGGGCCATCGCTATTTTATTTCGTTTTCCAGCTATAAATCCACCAATAAATAGCTAAACCTGGCCTGCAGTTTGTTTAACCTAACAATAGAAAGCTATTTCATGTGTCCTCTCTTAGACATCAGAGTCCACATCCAAGAAGCGTGTTAGGCATTTGACACTTGGATGTCTCGATCTCACAAACATTTTTAAATATTATTAAAAAAAAGTCTTATTTTTACAAAAATGATTCATTATTATCCTAGATTACTATATCGTGGATATTTTAGATATACTGATTAGACATTGACTACATCGTAAATTAGTTGATCAAAACTTTTAAATCTTTGATGAGCTAATTTACGATGTAGTCATATCTACAGAATAAAAAACATGTCCAAAATATCTACTACTAAATGCTCGCTCTTGGCTGTTTTATTTATTTTCTCCCAGAACAGAACACATTACTTGTCAAACAAACTTGCGTTACGGCCTCGGGTATGGAGCGACGTAGGCGGTTCTCAATAATAACTACTTCATTATTAATGACATTATTACGAACATGTTGAGTCAATATTTATCTTAGGCGAATGAGTCTTCACTAGAGTTTATTTTGTCCAGTATTCACTTTCACTTTGTCACTTTGATTAACTAGCGGCCCGCCCCGCCTTTGCACGGGTAGATATAGGTATTTAAAAAAGCCTATGTTAAATGTAGGATTCTAATGGTCAAAGAATTTTTCAAATCGGTCCAGTAGTTTCAGAGCCTATTCTGTGCAAACAAACAAACAATCTAATCTTTCCTCTTTATATTATTTGTGTAGATGTGAAGATAACAATATAAATCATACAGGTGTAAACAATGTTTGCGTAATTCAGCGTAATACAGTCAGGAAAAAGTAATTAAATAAAATGCAGATTACATACAAAATGATTCATTCTTGCTTTGTATAAAGCAATTGTTGGTTTTTTGTGTGTTTTGTTTACCCATCCTAGTGGGGTTAGAACAGCCCCTTTCGACCCCCCCCCCCCCCCTTACTATCCTTGCTATATTTATGCATTTGACTAGCCTAATTTAGTATATAATACTAGATCTAATTTCGTTAAATTAATGTACAAAAGATAGAGACTACTAGCGTTCTGGAATCGACCACTGCTGAAAAGAAACACCAAAAGAAACTTTTCAAACAGTAATGGTCGTCTACTCGCCTGAAGAGCCTTTTAATATTATGACTATTTAACTCTTCTTTTTCATTTCTATAATGATTAAAAAAATATTATATACATGATTATCCTAACTAATATTATAAATGCGAAACTGAGTTTGTTTGTTACGCTTTCACGCCGTAACTATTGAACCGATCATCATGAAATTTTGCAAACAAGTTCTCTGGAGTACCGAGACGGACATATGCTATTACCGAGGGATCGACATTGACGCGGGCGGAGCCGCGGGCGAAAGCTAGTTAAAGTATAAACAGTAAGAAATACGAACTCATTATAGAAGTGATGCATGTATATGATAGGTTATTTCTGTCACAAACACCTTATTGAACTAAGCATGAATGGTTTAAACTATGCCAAGGTGCTCCATTCATGGATCTCTAATGGCAAATTGTAACAAATTACAATGTATGTGTATGACTATTGTATACCTTTACATTGTAAACAAGGTGCTAAGACGTGACATATGTTATTTACTGATTTGGGTTAATTTATGAAACAAAGTATTTGAGTATCTTGGTTATTATATGTATTGATTTTGCAATAGTACCTAACATAAGTCACAAACTTACTTTGAAGCCGTGTGATTTCCGGCAGAGTAGAATAGGACCACTCCAAGTCTTCCCATGGAGGTCATAAGAGGACGACTAAGGAAATACAAGCTAAACAAAGCTCATAAACATCAATGAGACCTCTCCAACCCGTCTGGCCAGCGAGGAGAGTGTAGGCCAAATCCTCTGTCTGCTCTGGCCAAGTATGGCTCCGGTAACACAGAGAGGGTCATGCTCCTGCAGTGGAGACTAAAAAGTCTTGATGATGATGATCATGATGATGTAAACAAGGTGCTAAGACGTGACAAATATGTTATTTACGGATTTGGGTTAATTTACGAAACAAAGTATTTGAGTTTATGTATTACTAGCTTTCGCCCGCGGCTCCGCCCGCATCAATGTCGATCCCTAGGGAATAGTATATATCGCTTTCACGCCGTAACTACTGCACCGATCATCATGAAATATTGCATACAAGTTCTCTGGAGTACGGAGAAGGACATAGGCTACCTTTTATCCCGGGAAAAAGTACTATTCCCGAGGGATCGACATTGACGCGGGCGGAGCCACGGGCGAAAGCTAGTAAATAATAAAGATAAAGCGCGTCAAAGTTCAGGAGACGTTCGGGAGACGCTCGTGACGTCAAAGTTTGCTAAAATTGTAGCAAACTATGACCTCACACGGAACTTCAAAGGCCTATATCTTTATCATTTTTTGTTTAATCGACAAAAGAAAAAATATGTTCAATATTTTTTGAATATCTAACTGACGGACTAATTATATTTTTTTAGGAAACTAGCCTATTGAGCTGTAATGGTATACTCGTATGTGTGTTTAAGCGGGTGCCGCGCGAACGAAAAAGGTTGCTACTGCGCAAGCCATTAGGCTGCGCAGAACCATTCGGCGATTAGGAAAAAACATGAAAAGCCTTAATATTTTCATATCTTCTTCTTCTTCCTCGCCTTTTCCCTATTTGGGGTCGGCTCTGTATGTCGACTCTCTCCATGATTTTCTATCCCCAACCATATCAATATTTACCCCCCATTCCCTCATATCCCCTCTGACACATTCAATCCACGTCTTTTTGGCCTCCCTCGTCCCCCACGTCCCTCTACTTCTAAATGGGACATTCTTTTTGCCAGATGTTCGGCATCTCTCCTTTCTACGTGTCCATACCATGTTAGACTATATGTTTATAAAAAAATAAGAAAGGGTGCGACCTCCGGGACGTACATATAAATATTGTCATGTGAGAATTATTGTTTTAGACGTAAAAATTACAAAGTTTTCGATCGAATGCTTTTAGATATCATACCATTTATATATCATTTTTAAATTTCATAAGTGTCTGTTTCATATTCCAACAAGGGGTCGATCTTGTTCAAGGATTGATCTAAATTATACAAATACTTTTGATGTATTTAATTAATTCAGCGCCTGGTACTAGTGTTTTAAAAACACGTCAATTTTTACTATTTCGTGCAGTACCGTCTTAAGTCTGACCAAATATAGATCTATTCTATTCTATATATAATTATTAGTTGACAAATGGGCCGTAAGGTTGCTGGTAGTGATTGGAGAAAAAAAGCTTAAGGCGAGGCCTCAAATGTTTGGTACCTTCGCTCGGCAAAGGACTGATCAAGTGCGCGCAAGGGATAGCGCTTGGCGGTTTAGCCTGTGAATGATGAGATACGAGATAGTCTCGAGTCGCTCAAAGAAAAAAAAGTAAGCGCCAAATTCGTTACTTCTATTTTATATAAAATCAGACCGGTTAATTGTATTTTCATATTTACATTTTAATGAATTATTAATAACCTATCTTTTAGTCTAAAAATCATTATTTCATTCGTCGCATTTGAGCTACAATAACAAAAACTCTGCGAACGAAGACCATTTTTCAAAAAATATTTCTATCGAGAAAATTTTATCAAAACGTGTTTTCATCTTCAATTTTTGGAGATGAAATAGTCAAAAATCATATTACTTAGATTTGAAACTCCTAATTTAAGTATTTTGCGAGATAAATAAGGTTCAGAACGACCTTATTTACAGTGGTATCACCTTAAGACCGAGCTCAGTGGTGTGCCATGGGAGTGACCTATGTCCAGCAGTGGACGAGTGTAGGTTGTTGTTGATGATGATTTATTTACTTATTTAATAGTATGATTTTATTATGAAGATGGAAATTTATAAATATTCGCATCTTAACTAGACAATAAAGCCATTGGGATACTACTCACTCGGATGTATG
Organism: Elegia similella; assembly: GCA_947532085.1. Taxonomy (NCBI): domain Eukaryota; kingdom Metazoa; phylum Arthropoda; class Insecta; order Lepidoptera; family Pyralidae; genus Elegia; species Elegia similella. The sequence goes on from OX383939.1 coordinate 6,064,723, forward strand.
GGGGCAAAGCTAGCAACTCCGGAGGCTGGGCACACGTATTTGCGGGAAATTTTCAATAAATCACGAGAATTTCTCAATAATTCCCGCACTTGAGAGAAAGAAGATGAAATTTTTGGGAAAATTACCGACCCGTTCTCACCGTTCTCGAAAATTTCGACTAGTAACCACCAGAAAGGTAGTTGAGGATGACACCCCTGATGATATCTATATTCCAAAGAACGTAGGTATTTAGTTTTACAAATATATGTATTGTTGTAAATTAAGCTTAACACCTACAAAGTGAAAATACCGTAAGTTTTTTTTATTGTTTTTCGTAGTGGCCAACACTGGTGTCAGATTTTTCAAGCTGCCGTAAGGCATCTGACATAGCTTAACGACTGCCATCAATGATAATAGCCGGATTAACGTCCCTTCCGGAGACGATCGCGATATTTTTGTGTCTCTTGCGGTCACCCATCATAGTGGGGGTAGTGCCTAGGGTTGCTTAACATGAGTAAGCGCTTTCAATGCTCACGACCGCTGGGCCATCGGGCTCATTGTATGCTAAGGCCATCAAAACATAAACAACATTCTACAGCAACAATAGGGTAAGAATGCATAGTATAATACTATTGTTGTTGTAGAACATAACAAATTATTAGAACAAGAACAATAGTATAACACTATTGTTGTTGTAGAATGTTGTTTATATATATATTGCAGCGCCATAAGACTGCTGCGTGTTAAACGCCCTTCTGCGTAGAACTTCTCATAAAACATTACTGGTTCGACTCCCGGGCGAGGTCGTAACTGGCATACCAGCTTTTATGCCTTCTAAAACTGACGCTTTTACGGAATTTACGCCGTTAAATATAATTTTAGGATTTAGTGTTTATGTTTGCGCGAAAACAACGAGATTTGAAGTTCAGTTACCTGACAATCATCATCATCATCAACAGGTCCTTTTTAGTCTCCACTACAGGAGCACGACCCTCTCTGTACTACTAGGGCCATACTTGGTCAAAGCAGCCAGAGGACTTGGCCTACACTCTCCACGCTGGCCAGACGGGTTGGAGAGGTCTCTTAGATGTTTATAAGCTTTGTTTAGCTTGTATTTCCTGAGTCGCCTTCTACGACATCCATGGGAAGACTTGGAGTGGTCCTATTCTACTCTGCCGGATACCACACGGCTTACCTGACAATAATAAGAAAGAATTGGTTGTCTGTAAAGTTGGTTTCACACGGAACGTGACTCTATTTCGTGCGTGCAGACAGCTTTTTTAGATTTACAAGACGATATCTCCAATTCAACTAAATACAATATTAAATGGAACTAAACATGTACTTAGCCGTGTGGTATCCGGCAGAGTAGAATAGGACCACTCCAAGTCTTCCCGTGGATGTTGTAGAAGGCGACTTAGGAATTACAAGCTAAACAAAGCTTATAAACATCTAAGAGACCTCTCCAACCCGTCTGGCCAGCGTGGAGAGTGTGTGGCCAAGTCCTCTGGCTGCTCTGGCCAAGTATGACCCTAGTAGTACAGAGAGGGTCGTGCTCCTGTAGTGGAGACTAAAAAGGACCTGATGATGATGTACAGAAAAGAAATCCTCCAATAAAAAATATAGTCTAAGGAGCTCTCCATCTGACCGGGGCAGGGCGTCTAAGTTTTCTTTGTTAAAACATTAGCCATTTGATTTTAGCCAATAGTTTGGGTGTATATGACTATGGCGAGCTCCGTGGCATACCAGCCTGCGACACGAGGGCCCCGGGTTCGATCCCCGGCCAGGTCAAGATGGAAAATGATCTTTTTCAGATTGGCCTGGATCTTGGATGTTTATCTACATATGTATTTATTATGAAATATAGTATCGTCGAGTTAGTATCCCATAACACAAGTCTCGAACTTACTTTGGGGCTAGCTCAATCTGTCATGATTCTCTCTGATCATCTGATCATCTGATCATTTTCCATCTTGACCTGGCCGGGGATCGAACCCGGGCACTCCGTGTCGCAGGCTGGCGTGTTAACCACTGCGCCACGGAGCTGTCAAAGCTGTCAAGTATTGATTTATATATATATATATTAACCTAAATAAAAAAAAACACATGCACTCGCGGCAAGTACCACATTACTGGGTGTTCTCACGACGTATTCACGGGTTTACGAGTATAATTACCATTTATTATCATAATGGACATTAAAATTAATATTATTACGGTGAATTTAAAGACCCGATGTCTATCTGTCTTTTTAGTGTCAATAATTAATTTAAATGCTACCACTCTGCTGTTGCTGTTGACTTAGGTCTTTGCATTTACTCTGATATATACATACATCTGATACATATATGGTATCACGTCTTTTCCCTTGCGGGGTAGACAGAGCACAGGTCTTTAAGACGTAAAAGCCATGTTTAGCATGTTGGCGGGCGTTAGGTGGAAAATTGAATCAAAATAGTGATGGGTTGCTAGAAGGTTGCTAGCCACGTCGCCGACTAAATGATTCGTCAGATTTGCCTATTCCCTCTATTGGCTTTTACGATCTGCGTGGGAAGAGAAGCAGCTGGTACATTTTTTTTCTTTTCTCCCTAACCAGCTTGGAAGCCTCTTTTTTTTACTCTGATATTGCTGAAAAATAAGCTAAACTGATATTGATTAGCTTCAGATCAAACTCATTTAAACAAATGAGATACTTTTGCAGTATTTATATTTAATTTTCGGCCAATCGAAGAGGGCTCCGGAATATTTTCTACTGTCTTCAAAAAAAGGAGCAGGTTTTCAATTCATATTTTAATTTTTTTTTGTATCTTGCGCGATTAGTGACGCTCGGACCGATTTAAAGACCTTTTTTATTTGCGTTTGGTCTCATTTCGAAATCGGTTAATAGCTCGGTCGAAGTCCAAGCGAAAAAGAGGTTTTACAAAATATTTCTGTGAAGTTTTTTACAGGTGAGCGCAAACTTATACAAGGCGTTACAAAATTGCGAAATAATATTTAAGAGGCATGATCAGGCCATAATATTAAACAACTTTCCCCATGGGACAAACTTCGAATCAGGAAAATAAAAATTCGTCCTTCGATACAAAATAAGCAATCAGCTGACCGACTTTCAAAAGAAGGTCAAAAAAAATTGTCGTTCGATTTATATTCCCTGTGGACAGTTATTTGATATCATGGACTAATCATGCCCCATAAATATTATTTCGTCATTTTGTTACATACCTACGGTATAGAGTTCTCTTTTATCCATTCAATAAGGAACCCCAAAAACCAACTGATATATTGTTACTTAAATATCTAGTAAAAGATAAGATTCCACTCCAGATAACCAGATTCGTCAGATCAGTAATTTTAATGTGGGAATCAGACTTGTTCCGATATTTAGTTGCGGCCATAAATACGTATTTTAATGTTTATGTGAAGTTAAACTAAACAGGATGTCAGTCAATGCTGGTGTAATAAATTTCAAATTAGAGTGACAGAAGCTTAAAAGATTTAGAACAAAACAAACGATGGTGTAGAAGTATAACTTTTTGTGAATAAAGCTAATACGAGAGACGTATTTTTTTGACATGATAGCGTGGCTTTACCACAACAAAATTAGAAATAGGACACCGCAGAGCAGAAAGAAATGACGACACCCGTTTCGGTATGTTTTTGGTTCAGAGGCTATTTATTGCAATACAACAAGGCAATATAGCTAGTGTATTGGGCACATTTGTATTGGAGACTAATTTTGAACATTGACGAAATGATAAATCTTGTAATTTAAAAAAATGCTGGATATTCTTGTTTTTATTTTTCTTTATTAGACTCTTGTCTTGTGAATAAAAATCTAATAACATGTCTCTCAGTCTCAACTTCCTTAGTAGTAGACGTAACATGGTAATATGGACTATAAAAAAAAAGTCTGAAATAAAGATTTTATTATTATTATTTTATTATAGTAACAGTTTTGTTTGCCTTTTTATAGAAGTTGACCATCAAAGTCCTTTCGATGGTCAATTTCTATAAAAAGGCAAACAAAATCTTACCTGGACCTCTTTCAATGCACGCCATGGACGCCATGGAAGGTACAAGACAGAGATGAATCTCGGTCTTGTGCCTTACGAACCCAGTTTTGACGCGCGATTTTTCAAATATCATCACCCACCTTGCTCTCGGATGACCTGCGCTTCGCTTGCCATTTATGGGTCACCATTCTGTCAAAATCCTACTACACATATCATCACTTCGCCTTGCCAGGTGTCCTGCCCAACTCCACTTCAGGTTTATAACACGCGTTCCAGCATTTTGAATTTTAATTATATTTACAATGCTCGGTTTAATATTAAAATCGAATATATGAGATGAAAAAATTTCGCCACAGGTAGAGTTTGAACCCACAAACCTTCGACATTTAGCTCGGCAGCTCAGTGGTTGAGATCATCGATGGGCTAAATGTCGAAGGTTTGTGGGTTCAAATTCTACTTGTGGCGAAATTTTTTCATCACATATTTTTGATTATAATCTTAAATCTTTTTCGGATTTCAATGTTAGGAATTCGATCTTGAAGTCTGATGCAGAGCATGGCTCGCCTTACATGTATTGATAAACTATATCTATGTGTAGCGATAGCTGTGACTGCTGTCAGTTCTCTTCATATTTTATTTTATAGTTTTAGTGTACTTGCTACTAAGATAAGAAGAATAGTTGAGGTAAATTACTATAGAGACGACAATTACTGGCACCGCAACGGTGTAATGACTAAAAGGCTAATCACTTTTCATTTATTAAGCGTAGAGAGAACGTGGAAAGTAGGGAATAAGGGACCGCAGCTAACGCATAAAGCCTTATAGTGGTCACATTCCAAGCTCATAACTGAATATCTCTTTCCATATAAGCTTGAAAGACAACGATCTTGGATATTTGCGCTCAAAGGGTTAGAGTACCTATGCTGTCTACTTCAGCAGCTAGACAAAGTCGTTCATAGCAGAGTTTAATAGCGAATTAAGAAAAAAAATTGATTATCAATGAGTATTAGGCATATAGATATCAATCTGAAAAAGATCATTTTCCATCTTGACCTGACAAATGTTTTTATAGAATTAATTAAAATGCTTACAAAATGTCGATTCTAGTAGTTTAACTCTGTTATTATCTAAGATTAGATTAATTACCGATGTGACAGACGGGGTCCGATTTTTATCACAATTTAACCGTTCTGTAGTAATTAGTAAGCGGTACAAGTACTGTTAAGAGCTCGCAAAAGTTTTATTGCACTTAAGCCTATCTAGGTTAATAATTAGTTATTAAGGTCTACTTTGTACGTTAAAGCTGACGTTAAAGTTAGACATTTCTTTGAATATTTTATGAACATGTCGAACGTAGCGTTTGATGCCTTTCCGCTCTCTTTGAGTTGGTTCGACAAAAAAGTCATCTGTTGCAACAATTAAGCGGGGAAAAAATTGAAATAAGTATCGAAGGGTCCGCAATAATTACAGGCGCAAATTGACGGTTCCTAACTGTATGTATGTCAGAGGCCAACACTTGGTAGTTTTAGTAGACTTCTTTTCGAGTCGTAATGTCATTATAATAACAACAATTTTGCCCAGTATGTGGCCACGGCCACTGCCCTGTCGTTTGCCTCTTCTAGATCCTTTTGTGTGCAGTAAATGGGGCATTTAGGACACGTCAAACGGTGGCTCATTGACTGAACATTGCCGCAATCACATGTGCTATTGCCCGAAAAACCCCACCTAACCCGGTTTTCTCGGCAATTCCCTACACCAGCCCGGAGGCGGTTCAAAGACTTCCACACTGCCCAGGGAAGTATACTATCATTTGCCATATAGTTATATTAGCTAATAGAACATTTTAGCTAATAGAAAATATATTAGCTACATGTTGGCAAGAAAGAAAGAAATAAGTAAATAAAAAATGAATAAATTATGAGATTCCATGCTGGTCTGGAAGAAAAGAAAAAAGCAGAATGTACCAGCTGCTTCTCTTCCCGCGCAGATCGTATAAGCCGATCGAGGGAACGGGCAAAATTCCGAGGAATCATGTTAATAGGCGATGCGGTTAGAAACCCATCACTATTTTGATTCCGTTTTCCACCTTATGCCCACGAACATGCTAAATGTGGCTTTCGGGTCTTATAGGCCTAGGCTCTGTCTACCCCGTAAGTGAAAATACGTGATACTATGTATGTATGTATGTAAATTATAAGACACTCGTAAATACACAAATCATGCATAACGAGAGGCGGTTCCAAAGAACTCTGACACCAGGGTGTGCATGGTCGATTGACCGTGACTAGTGTTGTAAAAATTTCGAGACCGGGAGTCTACATTTGCAAAACTAGACTAATTTTGCATTGTGTAAGCATTAACTTTAAAAATCCAAATAAAATTACCTATCTGTGGTCCTGCTTCCGTTTCTCCATATATCTACTTCCTTTTCGCCGAGACGGCCTCTGATTGGTCGCGCATGTATAATTTGCTTAAAGACCATATAACTATTAATTCTATTCGAGCTTATTCAGACAGCAGCACTACCTTGTCATGGCTTAATGCCGCCTCTCATTTGTTAAAAATGTATGTAGCCAATCGCGTCATTCAAGCAACTGACTTGATTAGTACCGATCACTGGTATTATGTTTCGTCTAAGGATAACCCGGCCGACTGTTGTAGTCGCGGAGTGTTCTGTCCAGAGCTTATAGACCATCCTCTGTGGTGGAAAGGTCCTTCTTGGCTACAGGATTTGCCTAGTCAATGGCCTAACAAACGGGTTCTACTTCCAAAAGAAGACTTACCCGAGCTCAAACCACTAGAAACTAAAAGTCTTCACGTGATTGAGGTGAGAAACCCACTTCTGGACTTAATTGCCAGACATTCCTCTTTTACAAAAATTCTAAGAATTGTAGCATGGTGTATTCGATTTATTTCAAATTCGAGGGTTGCAAGGCAAAATCGAATTCTTTCATTTCTCAGTAGTACTGAACTCGAGAAGTCAACCAAAGTGTTAGTTAATTGAGTCAGTATCATTATATGTCTTCCGAAGTCAGTCGAGTGCGAGATAATGAACCATGTGTAAAATCCATTCAAAAACTTTCACCTTTCCTGGACGATGATGGGATCGTGCGGGTGGGAGAACGCATCGATGAGGCTAATCTGTCACCATCTGCGTTACACCCTTTTCTGTTACCTAAACAATGTCCAATATCTAAAATTATAATAGAACACTTTCATATAAAATATTTGCATTGTGGACCTAGAACCTTACAATCTCTTATTCAACGCCAGTTTTGGATAATTGGATTGAGACTTCTGATACGTACCGTGCTGTCGAAGTGTGTTAGATGTTTTAATTCGTGTCCGCGCTCTCGTTGGGTGATGCTTAAGAAAATTACCCAGAGCTTTTGGCGCGTATGGCAGCGTGATTATCTTCATACATTACAACAAAAGAACAAATTGTTCGTACATGAACCAAATATTAAAATAGATGACTTAGTCATAGTTAACGAACCTAATCTTCCGCCGATGTTCTGGAGGTTGGCACGTATTGTGCAAGTGCATGCTGGTTCGGATCAAGTAGTCAGAGTAGTTACTTTCCGAACTGCTAACGGAAAGACCTTTCGTAGGCCGGTAGTAAAGGTTTGTCCCTTACCAATTAATTAAAAATATTTTTTTTTTCATAAATGACTAACACATAAATACACACTATCCTTAGGCTAGTTAAAACTTATTTATTACTTTATCTTTCGAAAATAATATTTCTACATATTCTTGCAATAGTGCGTAGCTATTGCTTTTGTTTTATATCTTTCAATTTGCATTCTCTGTGAAACCCTTGTGGATTTCAGGTGGGGAAAATGTGTAAGCATTAACTTTAAAAATCCAAATAAAATTACCTATCTGTGGTCCTGCTTCCGTTTCTCCATATATCTACTTCCTTTTCGCCGAGACGGCCTCTGATTGGTCGCACAAGACTAGTCGAGAAAATATGGCGTGTGAGTCGAGTTGAACAGCGCCTGCGCTAATATAATTTCCAAAAATAACGACCCTAAGGGCTTCGCTGGCCGAAAACAACCCTAATTCTTCATCGCGCGTGTGTGATGTTGTACCACTAGTGTAGGCAGTAAGAAAATAATACAGTTCAAGCCAAATTCCCTCAAGGAAAATTCCCAGCCAGCCGCCACGAGGCCTGTCGCGGGCGAATCCTTCCAAATCCTGTTCACCAGTGAATCCAGGTGAGTGCTTACTGATTTTTTCCTTGCTGTGATTCTGGGGTTGATCGGAGAATGCAGTGACACTTCCAGAAAGTCGCAACATGCATACTTGACAGTAGACTAAGACATTAAGTCAGAGTCGAGTCGTCGCAGAACCAATTTGAGCTCGAATACCAAACTCAAAACAACTTATACTCAACAAACTCTCCAGTAAAACAAGTTATACATAGCATTACATTTTTTCATTAATCCATATCCTTACTAATAATATTATAAATGCGAAAGTGAGTTTGTTTGTTACGCTTTCACGCCGTAACTACTGAACCGATCATCATGAAATTTTGCATACAAGTTCTCTGGAATACGGAGAAGGACTACCTTTTATCCCGGGAAAAAGTACTATTCCCGAGGGATCGACATTGACGCGGGCGAAGCCGCGGGCGAAAACTAGTATCAAATAAATTCAAAAGTTTATTTGGTATCTATACTTCTATACTTAATATTATAAGGAGGAAAGATTTGATTATTTGTTTGTTTGTTTGCATCGAATAGGCTCTGAAACTACTGGACCGATTTGCAAAATTCTTTCTCCATTAGAATCCTACATTATCCCTGATGAACATTGGCTATTTAAATACCTATATCTTCCCGTGCGAAGCCGGGACAGGCCGCTAGTTAATGATAAGTACACTACATATAGCTACATTTCACACCACCATTAATAGCTCCAGATAGACTCGGCGCGATAGTCCATAATCAGACTCGAGCTCTTATACCAAACTCGAGTATAATACGGGAGCTTGTGAGTCTTGTGATTTACAGTCAAGTCAAAATATTTAGACTCCCGGACTCGAGATTTTAACAACACTAGCTGTCACACCTACACGAAATAACGATGATCAATAAAAAAGACTGAGCCAGCCCCAAAGTAAGTTCGAGACTTGTGTTATGGGATACTAACTCAACGATACTATATTTTATAACAAATACATATATAGATAAACATCTAAGACCCAGGCCAATCTGAAAAAGATCATTTTCCATCTTGACCTGACCGGCGATCGAACCCGGGGCCCTCGTGTTAATCACTGCGCCACGGAGCTCGCCATATGCCCTTCTCAACCCATAGTTACAAAATGTATGGTATAAAATTAATTACCATCAGCATCTTACCATTTTATAGTTCTGTTACTATGTTAAGTGTTAACTTTTCACAAAACGCCACTAATGTTCATGAGTAATCAGTGTTATATAACTCTATTAAATAATAAATAGTTGAGGAGAAAGCTTAATTTATAGCATTGTTATATATGGTAATACCTCATAAACATAGTGTAAAGGTTCGAAGCCATTTGAGTTCTATGTCGGCCGGTTATGAGGACGTCTTTTAACAGCCTCCGTGGTCTAGTGGTTAAGGCGTTTGCTTGTTGACCCGGGGCTCGTGGCTCGATTCCCACCGGAAGCATACTTTGTTTAGTTGTTTCCAGTTTGATTAGGACATTGCAGGCTTGAATCACCTGATTGTCTGATAATAAAGATGATTCCGTGCTTTGGAAGGCACGTTAAGCCCGTGGTCCCGGCTGCTATCTGGTAGTCGTTAAAGGAACCACGTCAGAGGCCGAGAGGAGGTTTCCGAAGAACTCTGACACCAAGGTGTGCATGGTCAATAGACCGTGACACCTAATCGAAATGATGATGATGATGAGGACTTCGAAATTAAACCGTTAATAAAGGAATTGAAATTCGTACTTACACCTTAGAATTAAACTTGAAAAGGAGGGCATTTTTTAATCAATACTTTAAAAATAAAAAATACATACATCTCAATCACGTCTTTAACCCTCACGGTGTAGACAGAGCCTAAATAATCTCGAGAAATAACCCGATACGTGTTATATACTGAATACACTTTGTTTGCGTGAATACGGTATTGTATTGATGTTGAGACTATACAAAAAATAATAGGTTGTCTTTAAAGTCAGTTTACGGATGATAATTTTACGTGAGAACGGTGGAAGAGAGATAGATGCGTCATATGCTGAAAGCTTCCGATAGATGCGTTACAAGCCGATCGTGCCTCTCTATCGCTTGATCGGCGCTCTCGCCTGCACGACACGTGACATTTTTATGTGCGTGCAGCCGGCGTTCATCGATTTATAAGACTTTAGTCCCGATCTATGGATCGCGTCAAAAAGTTTTTCCCGATCTATTGGTTTTTTTTGACATTATTCTAAAAACCACAGGCAATTTAAAATTAAATTAATATTTTGACAACTTGACAGTTTGATAGACACACTTATTTACCTGACAAAGCAGACAAATTATAGTTATGTCATCTCAGCAAAAAATGGTAATACACAGAAACGTTTATGCTAAGTGGAGGTATCTCAGGTTAAGCGACTCTATGTGAAAATTGTATAGGCTACAATAGCTAGGAATTCACATTGTCTTAACACGTAATTTGGATAATTATGATTTGCGATAATTTCATCGCATGATTAGACGTTTTTCGTGTATTTGTGGAAAATGTAACCTAAGATTTATGAGTAGCCTTTCAAATCCTAATCCTATCCTAACTAATATTATAAATGCGAAAGTGACTTTGTCTGTTACGCTTTCACGTTGTAACTAATGAACTGATTATGAAATTTTGCATACACATTATCTGTGGTACAGAGAAGGACATAGGGTACATTTTTCCCGGATTTTTTTTTTTTTTTTTGGAAGGAATAAGCTAGCTCCAAGTGAGCTTTCGCTACTTCACCGGGCGTTTGAGGCGATGGCATTTTTATCCCGGGAAAAAGTACTGTTCCCGAAGGATCGACATTGACGCGGGCAGAGCCGCGGGCGAAAGCTAGTTTCTAATAAAATGGTGGTTGACTAAAAAAATAAAGTGCGATTATTTTTTCATTATAAATTTCCAATAATGTCATAGTTATTTAATCTACTAGCAGTAATATGTACCAGCAGCTTCTCTTCCCGCGCAGATCGTAAAGGCGATCGAGAGAATGGGCTAAAAACTGAGGAATCATATTATAAGGCGATGGGGCTAGCAACCCGACTGTTTTATTCTGTACCCACCTCATGCTCACCAATATAAAATCCAAGCTAAACGTGGCGTGTCTTAAAGTCCCGGGCTTTGTCTACCCCGCAAGTGAAAAGGACGTGATAGTATGTACAGAGAAATAATGAAAAAAATATGAAGATTTAATAATAGATTTAATAAAACATTATATATATATTATACAGAGAAAAAATGGCAAAAAATAAAATATTTTTTTGTTTATTTCTCTGTAATTTTTTTTCTATTATTCAATAATTCATTCGTATTTTATTTTTAATGGAACCTCCGTTAAAAATAAAATACGAATGAATGAATTATTGTATTTTTTTTAATTCTTCTATTCAGCGGGCTTCTACGGTCTGCGCGGGAGGAGTAGCAGCTGGTACATTCTACGTTTTTCTTTTCTCCCAGACTAGAATAGAAAAAAAAATAGTGCAGTTTTAATTTTTATGCAACGCTATTTATTTAATTTTAATTTAATCAAGGTCAATGTTAAATACAAGTGAGAGGGAAGCATAGTTACCCCGATATGGTATCGTTGGTTAACCACAGTTGCGGATCACGTTTAGCAATCGGACAAAATCGTATAATTGAGGGGCAGAGTCTTGTATATCAGACATGTTTTGTCAACCGGTAGTCACATTTTCACAATTTTACCCTTTTAATGTTATTACAAAATAATAAGATTTTTAGGTTAGCTCCGTGGTGCAGTGGTTAACACGCCAGCCTGCGACACGGGGTGCCTCGGTTCGATCCCCGTTCAGGTCAAGATGGAAAATGATCTTTTTCAGATTGGCCTGGGTCTTGGATGTTTATCTATATATGTAAAATATTGTATCGTTGAGTTAGTATCCCATAACACAAGTCTCGAACTTACTTTAGGGCTAGCTTAATCTGTGTGATTTGTCCGTATAGGTATATTTATTTATACGATTTTAAGCTTTCGCTTATATTTGAGGTTTCTGTTATTTCGGCAACCTGGCAGCAGTCATCTTCACTGACTGACAGACTGACGGAAAACTTGACAGTTCCAACATCCACCGCAGCTCTTCGGCCAGACTGTGAAGATGGCGGCAGTAAGGTTGCCTAAATATAACACTAATCTCAAAAATAATCGCGGTAAGTCCCGTAGTGACAATAATAATGAGATTTTTAATTTATGTAGCACCTTTATCAATGGCATATGTTATATTAATTACTATTAATTAAGTATGAATGAGTTACTATACTGCGTGTATACTTACCACCGATGTTTATGAAGGGGTGACTCAGCCCAGCAACATACACAAGATTTCCTATGGGACCAATGATGGTAACAATTTTTTTTCGACATTTTCGTACAAATTACCAGGACGGTCCATTGGTCCCATAGGAAATCTTGTTCAATTTGATGGGCTAAGTCACCCCTTCAAGGGATTTTCGGTGGTTAACGCACTGTATAGACACAATTAAGCTCGAAGTGATCTGAATACCACATTATACAGCGCGAGATAAAATACATTAATCACGTCTTAATCCCTTGCGGGTTAGACAGAGCCTTAGGCCTTAGACTCAAAGGCCACGTTTAGCGTGTAGGAAGAGAAATCAAAATAGGGATGGATTGCTTGCCGCATCGTCTATTGAAAAGAAATTGATCCATTCCCTCGAGATAAAATAAAATAACATTATGATTAAAACTGGCCAGCTAAAATGGCGATGGACACGCCACATGCTGCGGTGTAAGAAGGAGAAATGGAGCCAACAAGTGACTCTCTGGTACCCGAGAGATGTGAGTAGACAACGGGGACGTCCTACAAAAAGATGGGAAGATGATTTCCGCTTAGCCTTAGGGCCGTATTGGACCAGAGTAGCAACGGTTAGAGTCATTCATTCATTCATTCATTTCGAGTAGGTGACACGGTCAATCGACCATGTACACCCTGGTGTCAGAGTTCTTCGGGACCGCCTCTCGGCCTCTGACGTGGTTCCTTAACGACTACCGGATGGCAGTCGGGACCACCGACTTAACGTGCCTTCCGAAGCACGGAATCATCTTTATTATCAGACAATCAGGTGATTCAAATGTCCTAAACAGACTGGAAACAACTAAAAAAAGTATGCTTCCCGTGGGAATCGAACCCACGACCCCCGGGTCTACAGGCAAACGCCTTAACCACTGGACCACGGAGGTAGTTAACGGATAGAGTGCAGTGGAAACAGTTGGACAACCTATGTCAAAAGACACACCGAAATGAGGGACATTTTATGACCACACAAATTAGTAATAAACCATATTACAATGTCAGTTCTGGAAATAAAAGGCTATTATTATTATGATTAAAACAATACTTCTTTTGAAGTAGGGTAATAAATCAAAATTTACTATGTTCCGTCTACAGATCCGTGCGTAACATACCTATAGACTATATTTTAATACAACAGTTTTATTACAATGAGCATCATAAACTTTATTTATTCGTGTCAATGATTATAGTAAAATACGGTTATTTGTTCTTGTAAATATAAATTTAACTGTACGTTCACTAATTGTATTTAATCGCAAAATTTAGACGTCACTTGGGTTTTCTGCGACTGTAATTGCATCTTCTAGATTTAACTATGTCGGAACTCCTAGGCACATAATCAAGGCAAATTAGACAACTCAGAATAATTATATTTCATTTCTTTCTTATGAGGATGTCCGGGTTGCTATCCTTAAGTACAAAAATCATTTACAGACTTCATATTACACATATTTAGCACATTATAAGAATTCAATAAATAAATACGATACTCCTTATATACCAAATAAGAAACTAGGAAATTTAAAAGAGAACAGATAATAAATAATAAATATATAGGGACATATCACATAAATTGAGTTATCCCCACATTAAGTTGTTAACTTGTGTCGTAGTATCTAACCTAATGATACTTTATTTTGTAATTGATACTTATATAGATAAACATTCCAGGTCTATCTGAAAAAGATCATTTTCCATCTTGACCTGGCTGGGGATCGAACCTGGGAACCCGAAGTCGCAGGCTGGAGTGTTAACCACTGCACCAATAGTTCTCAGATTGGCCCATCAGGCAATATGAGAGTTTGCTGTCTCTCCAAGCCTTGCGCACACAGGCAACGCCCAAAGCCGAGCTCCGTCCCTCCTGGGGGCCCTTTGGTGATGTTGTCTATAAAGGCTGAGGGCACTCTGCCCTCGCTTCAAACCTCCAGTGAAGTAGCAAAAGCTCACTTGGAGCTAGCTACATAGTCAATTAAAAAAAAAACTCGACGATAAACCGTATAAAGAAGAATATTAAGACGGTATGATGGTCTTGTATCGATTAGCAAGACATTAAAACAAAGGCGAATCAGGTAGTGGTGTTTTAGTCGGTCATCATCATCATCATCATCATCATTTCGAGTAGGTGTCACGGTCAACCGACCATGCACACCCTGGTGTCAGAGTTGTTCGGAACCGCCTCTCGGCCTCTGACGTGGTTCCTTTAACGACTACCAGATGGCAGCCGATACCACCGGCTTAAGGTGCCTTCAGAAGCACGGAATCATCTTTATTATCAGACAATCAGGTGATTCAAGCCTGCAATGTCCTAACCAAACTGGAAACAACTAAACAAAGTATGCTTCCGGTGGGAATCGAACCCACGACCCCCGGGTTAACAGGCAAACGCCTTAACCACTGGACCACAGAGGCTGTTGGTTTTAGTCGGTAAGAGTCCGACACTACCTGGGCCACCCTCCCCAGGTGTCCATAAGGAGTTAGATTCTACCTCAAAAGCCGGAAAAAAATCCTCCTCCGCATTCTCAACTGATTGGCCGGTGGTTGCAGGTAACTTCGGGTAAGCGCGCTTGGCGTAGTTCTGGATTATGTTTTCAGAAGAATCAGGCGCAGCTCTCGTGCAATGTGCATGGCACGCGCGACAACGTTTATCAACTGTCATCATCATCATCAGGTCTTATTAAGTCTCCACTACAGGAGCACGACCCTCTCTGTACTACTAGAGCCATACTTGGCCGCACAGCAGTCAGAGGACTTGACCTTTATCAACTGTCGCTATCTTTTTTTCCGAGATATCAAAGAATAAAGATTTTTTTTGGTGCATAAAAGAATATTTCTTTCATTCATTCATTCAAAGAGCGAGATGTGGATAGTTTATCACGCGATATATACGGCATCGCGGCGCTATGCTACGGGTGCTATATTTTAAAATTGGACCCCAAAGTCATCCTTTGGGGTCCAAAGGATGACTTCGGGGTCCAATTTTAAAAATGTCAATTACGAGTATGTCCATACTATGTTATTTAATGTGTTAATTTCAATATGGCCGCGCGTTCCTGACGTAAAGACGTGTTTTTTTTTATGATGTAGGTCGGCAAACGAGTAAGCGAGTCACCTGATGGTAAGCTATCAGCGCTACCCATGGACAACTGCAACACCAAGGTGTAACAGGAGCGTTGCCGGCCTTTGAAGGAGTGGGGGAATAACATGGGGGAGGAAATGGGGGAAGGACGGGCAAACGAAGCATAGAAGCGGCGTTTACAGGTATCTTAGGAGTTGGCAACGCATCAGCACCTCTGGTGTTGCAGATGTCCATGGGCGACGATGACCATTTTCCATCAGGTGGCTCGTCTGTGCGTTTGCCGTCAAATATACATAAAAAAATCTGACCCTATTCCTTCTTAGGATATGCTTTTCTATGAGGACTCAGTGCTTTTTTCTTTTGTCAGCACGTACTACATGAGAATGACGGAGTAGTATTCATCCAGTCCAAACACCACATGACAAAAGGGTTCCCGTATGATGTGTATCACATAACCTTATTTCTAATTTCTCTCCTCAAAATTTTAACTGATTTTAGTTTTGGTTTGATGGCCTTAAAATGGTCGAGATATTTTTTTAGGCCTTATAAAGATTAAGTGTGTAATTATGTAGAGTTATTTAAGTCTCGTAGGCGGCAAGGAAATCAGCCAGCTATGACCTTTAAGTATAATGTCAACAACAAACATTAAAGCAGTCATTAAAAATATTAAACTCGTCTGACGATTGACAAAATTTATTTTTTGTAATGTAAGAAATATTGCTTGATAAAAATTGTTTACGTGTAAGTAAGTTAATTTTAGTTGGATGGTCAGGGATGTCACCCTGAACTGCCTGTCCAGTGGTTGCATTGCAGCCATGGGCACGCACGCCCGTTCGGGCCTCCCGAGCTGCTAGTTGCTTTCCCCCATTCATCCGAGTAAGTACTACCCAATACTTTAATTCCCTCCCTAAAGCCAACAAATTCCTATCCTTCCCCAGCTTAAAATACTTCCGATGGACAGCAGTGTCAGAAGCACAAGAAGCCAAAGAAACTGCGCTTGTCAACCTGCCTGTCAATCGTGGTGAGTATGCCAATATCCTCCCATTAAACAACGAATCCTTCTTTGGACAAAGGCGTCTCCCAGAGACGCCTTTGTCCAATAAAAAGAAATGAATCTTCATATGTTATTTTCAACAACAACATACATATGTTAGTTGTAGAAGATTACAAATTTTCACAAGTCGCTTAATATGTAAAATAAGAAATTTTTAGCATATAATTTTATTAGTTTACCGGGTTATAAACCAGAAAATAACATGCCCTATGTTATTGAGGATCATAGAGTTCTAAGCTGGTCTGAGAGAAAAAAAAAACTTAAAATGAAAGATTGTAAAAGCTGATCGAGGGAATGGACGAAAATCTCAGAGTCAATAGGCGAAGGGGCTTTGCTAGCCCATCACTATTTTGATTCTTGTTTCCATCTAATGCCCACCAACATGCTAAAGTGGCTTTTAAATCCTGAGACCTAGAGTGCTATTTTTGAAATGACACCGTTCGTTTGTTGATCGAAGCCGTTCGTAAACGAGGGATTATCCATACGAAAATCGCTCGAAGTCGAATGTCTACCCCGTAAGGGAAAAAGCCGTGATAATATGTATAGATAATATGTAGAGTGGATATTTTCCATACCAAATATAAGTAAAGTTGCTTAGTTAATGTGTATCTTGCCATTGATAAAAAGTTATTTATTGTTGTTATTAGGATAACTGTTATGATTAGGGAAAAAGTATTAACCGTCACAGAGGTCAAAAAGAAGAGTCAGCTTAGAACACATAGAAAAGCAAAGCCTTTCAAATATTTTTTTGTATCTTAAAAATAGCAAAAATATTCCGGCAAATTGAGAACATTCTCCTTTTTGATGTCGGTTAAAAACAAATAGGTAGCATGATACAGTAGGTGACTCAAATAAATGTAGCGATCACAATTTCGGCGTGAGAAAACTAGGCCAGAATACAGATGTACAAAGATTTTAAAACATTACTGTGTTTAAATAAGCGTTACTTCGTTAGATGTGCATATACCTCGAAATTACACATTTAGAACATACGAGTACATACAACTTTATGACGAATGTTAAGACACAAAACAATTTTGTATAATATGAATCAGTTTTATGAGAATATTCGAATTGATATACAGATTTAGTAAGACATGTGGAAATATTTGAATTATACATACATACATAGTATACATAGTACGTCTTTTTCCCTTGCGGAGTAGACAGAGCCTAGGCCTATAAGGCCTGAAGGCCACGTTTAGCATGTTGGTAAGTATTAGGTGGAAGACATAATCAAAATAGTAACAGGTTGCTAACTGCAGCGCCTATTAACACGATTCCTCAGAGTTTACCCATGCCCTCAATCGGTACGATCTGCGCGGGAAGAGAAGCAGCTGGTACATTTTACGTATTTTTCTTTTCTCCCAGACCAGCATGGAAGAAAAAAAAATAATAATAGTGCGTAAAATTTTTCGACAGCTCCGTGGCGCAGTGGTTAACACGCCAGCCTGCGACACGGAGTGCCCGGGTTTGATTCCCGGCCAGGTCAAGATGGAAAATGATCTTTTTCAGATTGGCCTGGGTCTTGGATGTTTATCTATATATGTATTTGTTATAAAATATAGTATCGTTGAGTTAGTATCCCATAACACAAGTCTCGAACTTACCTTGGGGCTAGCTCAATCTGTGTGATTTTTCCGTATATATTTATATTTATTTATTTAAAATGTTACTGATTTTGAATCTATAGACAGTATAACCTTTTAATTATGACGTGATGACGTGTTATAAATCAATGAACGGCTGCACGCACGTATAATCTTTCATATAACAAATCCGACTTTAGTCAAACGACTGAACCGATTATGATGAAATTTAAATAGCTCCAACTTGAAAGCATATACTTTCAAACATTTTTTAAAATATTGTTTCGTAATTACGGAGTTCTGAGGTAACAAACATTTAAAAAACATACTTGACAACCGAATTGATAACCTAACCCAAAAACCTCAATTTAGTTCATAATTTTTATGCTAAGATAATCTTGCAGATAAAAAAAACTGATTTCAACCAAACTTGACAGCTCCGTGGCGCAGTGGTTAACACGCCAGCCTGCGACACGGAGTGCCCGGGTTCGATCCCCGGCCAGGTCAAGATGGAAAATGATCTTTTTCAGATTGGCTTGGGCTTTGGATGTTTATCTATATATGTATTTGTTATAAAATATAGTATCGTTGAGTTAGTATCCCATAACACAAGTCTCGAAATTACCTTGGGGCTAGCTCAATCTGTGTGATTTGTCCGTATATATTTATTTATTTATTAACTTTTCAACCGATTCTGGTAAAATTTTAATAAATGACGTTATGACGTAATAATATACAAAAAAAAATACGGTCGAATTGAGAACCTCCTCCTTTTTTAAGTCGGTTAAAAACAGGTAGCAGCCTCTTTTTTTATTATCTATCAGTATTGTGTTGTATGAATTTAATTTGCAAATATCAGATTAGGATTTTTTAATCAAAGATTCTGTTCCTGGACCCTTTTTTTATATCACTTGGTAGGCAAACAGGCATACGGCCCACCTAATGGAAAGCGGTTACCGTAGCCTATGGACGCCTGCAACACCAGGGGTGCCACCATGAAATAAGTATTTGTTTTTATTCAAAAGCACATCGCAAATATGCTTCTAATATTGCTAAAGTTCAAAAAACCTCAAGCAAGTTAGCGGGCATAGAAGATACAACGGTTACCGCTCGCCGTTCCGGGTCGCCGGCCGTCCGGAAATGGTCACCATCTGGTGGTGACAGAATAGTTGCATCTGGAGATATGGTCGATAACCATTGCAGTTTTGTTGAGGGGTGAATGTACACCTTGGTTATTACGAGTTATACATCTCTTTCACATTATTTAAACATTGTATGGAATCTATCGTTATGGAACATTAAAAAATATATTTTATTTTTTTTACATGTTATATTGATGGAGTACACTATGCCTACACTCTCCGTCTGGCCAGCGTGGAGAGTGTAGGCCAAGTCCTCTGGCTACTCTGGCCAAGTATGGCCCTAGTAGTACAGAGAGGGTCGTGCTCCTGCAGTGGAGACTAATAAATAAATAAATAAATACGGACAAATCACACAGATTAAAACTAAAAAGAACCTGATGATGATGATGTTATATTGATACATGCCAAAAATGTAGTTCAAACCGGTAAAAGTTATCTCTGATTAGAAATTATCAAGATTAGTTTTCAACTTTTCATAGATGGCCTTCTCAGGCTCAAACTATTGCTCATCTATTTAATCGATTGTTTTCTATATGTTAAATAGTTTACATTTTGGTGGCCTGCCGGCATATTTGCTATCTCAGTGTACGTTTTGATAATCATTTCAAAGTACATTACGTTTTATATCTCTTTTAAAAAAATAGTCAATCATAGGAAACCCGCAATGTATTTTGAAGTGACTATCAAAACGTTGGTCACTGAGTTAGCAAATAGGCTGGCTGGCCTGGTTTGCAATAAGCCCCAAAATAGGTTATATGGCCGAACCAAACCTGAATAACGCACTTACGATTTGGGATTGACCAATTTACTGTTGACTGTAGGCCAAAAGTTTCCCCCACTTTTCGAGTACGCTACAAAAATTTACTGTCTGTAAAGTCGGTTTACGGACGATAATTTTACGTGATAACGGTGAAAGTTTTCGACTTGTGACGTATCTATCTGCGTCACAAGTCATAAGCTTAGGCAAATCGCGCCTCTCTATCGCTTGTTCCGCGCTCTCGCTTGCACACGGAACGTGTCACTTTCTCGTGCATGCAGATCATCATCGATTTATAACACGTTATCACGTCAAACATTACGTTATTCAATACAAAGCTACCTCACAATACTTAAGACGATTGACCAATTAAAAGCCAAGCGCATAAGATGCTTTCGCAAACAAACCGGCTCGGAAGCCATGTCCAGCGAAAGTGTTGCGTAACAACGCTATCCATTATAAAACACATTTGCAATGAGATGCAGATGAGCATGTGACGTGGGCTGACATATTGATGAGTATGTATACCTGTTATGGCGTTTGACGATCTTGTCACTCTGAGACAAACATGTACGGTAAGGACAAAGAAGTCTAGCTAGGACATAATAGTGGTTAAGGTGATACCACTGTAAATAAGGTCGTTCTGAACCTTATTTATCTCGCAAAATACTTAAATTAGGAGTTTCAAATCTAAGTAATATGATTTTTGACTATTTCATCTCCAAAAATTTAAGATGAAAACACGTTTTGATAAAATTTTCTCGATAGAAATATTTTTTGAAAAATGGTCTTCGTTCTCAGAGTTTTTGTTATTGTAGCTCAAATGCGACGAATGAAATCATGATTTTTAGACTAAAAGATAGGTTATTAGTAATTCATCAAAATGTAAATATGAAAATACAATTAACCGGTCTGATTTTATATAAAATAGAAATAACGAATTTGGCGCTTACGTTTTTTTCTTTGAGCGACTCGAGACTATCTCCTATCTCATCATTCACGGGCTAAACCGCCAAGCGCTATCCCTTGCGCGCACTTGATCAGTCCTTTGCCGAGCGAAGGTACCAAACATTTGAGGCCTCGCCTTAAGATAGGGATGGAGAAGGTATTGCGTAAGGACGCTGATGTTATAAAACATATTTGCAATGCAGATGAGCATGTGACGTAGGCTGACATATTGATGAGTATGTATACCTGTTGTGGTGTTTGACGATCTTGTCACTCTGAGACAAACATGTACGGTAAGGACAAAGAAGTCTAGCTAGGACATAATAGTGGTTAAGATAGGGATGGAGAAGGTATTGCGTAAGGACGCTGATGTTATAAAACATATTTGCAATGCAGATGAGCATGTGACGTAGGCTGACATATTGATGAGTATGTATACCTGTTATGGTGTTTGACAATCTTGTCACTCTGAGACAAACATGTACGGTAAGGACAAAGAAGTCTAGCTAGGACATAATAGTGGTTAAGATAGGGATGGAGAAGGTATTGCGTAAGGACGCTGATGTTATAAAACATATTTGCAATGCAGATGAGCATGTGACGTAGGCTGACATATTGATGAGTATTTATACCTGTTATGGTGTTTGACAATCTTGTCACTCTGAGACAAACATGTACGGTAAGGACAAATAAGTCTAGCTAGGACATAATAGTGGTTGAAATAGGGATGGAGAAGGTATTGCGTAAGGACGCTGATGTTATAAAACATATTTGCAATGCAGATGAGCATGTGACGTAGGCTGACATATTGATGAGTATGTATACCTGTTGTGGTGTTTGACGATCTTGTCACTCTGAGACAAACATGTACGGTAAGGACAAATAAGTCTAGCTAGGACATAATAGTGGTTAAGGTGATACCACTGTAAATAAGGTCGTTCTGAACCTTATTTATCTCGCAAAATACTTAAATTAGGAGTTTCAAATCTAAGTAATATGATTTTTGACTATTTCATCTCCAAAAATTTAAGATGAAAACACGTTTTGATAAAATTTTTTCGATAGAAATATTTTTTGAAAAATGGTCTTCGTTCTCAGAGTTTTTGTTATTGTAGCTCAAATGCGACGAATGAAATCATGATTTTTAGACTAAAAGATAGGTTATTAGTAATTCATCAAAATGTAAATATGAAAATACAATTAACCGGTCTGATTTTATATAAAATAGAAATAACGAATTTGGCGCTTACGTTTTTTTCTTTGAGCGACTCGAGACTATCTCCTATCTCATCATTCACGGGCTAAACCGCCAAGCGCTATCCCTTGCGCGCACTTGATCAGTCCTTTGCCGAGCGAAGGTACCAAACATTTGAGGCCTCGCCATAAGATAGGGATGGAGAAGGTATTGCGTAAGGACGCTGATGTTATAAAACATATTTGCAATGCAGATGAGCATGTGACGTGGGCTGACATATTGATGAGTATGTATACCTGTTGTGGTGTTTGACGATCTTGTCACTCTGAGACAAACATGTACGGTAAGGACAAAGAAGTCTAGCTAGGACATAATAGTGGTTAAAATAGGGATGGAGAAGGTATTGCGTAAGGACGCTGATGTTATAAAACATATTTGCAATGCAGATGAGCATGTGACGTAGGCTGACATATTGATGAGTATTTATACCTGTTATGGTGTTTGACAATCTTGTCACTCTGAGACAAACATGTACGGTAAGGACAAATAAGTCTAGCTAGGACATAATAGTGGTTGAAATAGGGATGGAGAAGGTATTGCGTAAGGACGCTGATGTTATAAAACATATTTGCAATGCAGATGAGCATGTGACGTAGGCTGACATATTGATGAGTATGTATACCTGTTGTGGTGTTTGACGATCTTGTCACTCTGAGACAAACATGTACGGTAAGGACAAATAAGTCTAGCTAGGACATAATAGTGGTTAAGATAGGGATGGAGAAGGTATTGCGTAAGGACGCTGATGTTATAAAACATATTTGCAATGCAGATGAGCATGTGACGTGGGCTGACATATTGATGAGTATGTATACCTGTTATGGTGTTTGACGATCTTGTCACTCTGAGACAAACATGTACGGTAAGGACAAAGAAGTCTAGCTAGGACATAATAGTGGTTAAGATAGGGATGGAGAAGGTATTGCGTAAGGACGCTGATGTTATAAAACACATTTGCAATGCAGATGAGCATGTGACGTGGGCTGACATATTGATGAGTATGTATACCTGTTATGGTGTTTGACGATCTTGTCACTCTGAGACAAACATGTACGGTAAGGACAAAGAAGTCTAGCTAGGACATAATAGTGGTTAAGATAGGGATGGAGAAGGTATTGCGTAAGGACGCTGATGTTATAAAACATATTTGCAATGCAGATGAGCATGTGACGTGGGCTGACATATTGATGAATATATATCTGTCTTGGTGTTTGACAATCTTGTCACTCTGAGTCTGAGACATACGTGTACGGTATAGACAAAGAAACCTAGCCAGGATATGATGGTGGCTCTAAGATAGTGTTGGAGAACGTAGTACGTGAGGACGCTAACGTTATAAAATATATTTGCAAACCAGATGAGCATGTCACGCGGGCTATCTTATTGATGAGTATTATCTGTTCCAGTGTTTGACAATCTTGCCACTTTTGAAGCGTAAGAGAGAAACTTACTAAGGATAAAGAAACCTAGCTAGAACATGATAGTAGCTCTAAGTAAGTGTTGGCGAAAGTAGCACGTCAGGACGCTGACGTTATAAAACACTTGCAATGCTGATAAGCATGTGACGTGGGCTGTCATATTGATGAGTATGTATATATTATACTTGTTCTGGTGTTTGACAATCTTGTCACTCTGAGACAAACAAGTACGGCAAGGATAAATAAACCTAGCCAGGATATGATAGTGGCTCTATGATAGTGTTGGAGAAAGTAGAATGTAAGGACGCTGACGTTATAAAACACATTCGCGATGCTGATAAGCATGTGACGTAGAATGACAACTTTATGCGTATGTCATACCTATTCTGAATTGATAAATAAATAAAATTTATTTGTTTTAGTAGTCGTTCTGCAGTTAGACAATACCGTCAAAATAAACTAGAAAATGACGTACTCGTATATGCACAAACAAATAAATTCTTCGGTAGAGTTTACATTGTCCCTTTTGTCTAAAGTATGTATATGATTTCGTTTCTACAAGTCGCCCATGATAGATTTAATCTAAGTGTCAAAGACAATTTTTTAATATTCCTTTTTCGCTCACACAGTATATGTAAAAGGTATATATAGTGCTACAAAAATTTAAATAAAGGCCAGCGCATCTTGTAAAATGTAAAATTAGCCATTATTGAATTTTATCAGTCTGTTTTCAGGTAATATTTCGTTCATAAACACGAAAAACAAGCCAAATAGTTATCAAAAGTTGTGCAAGAAAGATACTACCGGTGAAGGTTTTATTTGTGGTAGAAAAAATCATAAATACCTTGGAGTAGGACTGTACCCAAATATGGCTTATTAATTATAAAATCAGTAATAACTGCAACAGCGGCAAAATGTCGATTGCCAAGAACTACATCGATGTGTGAGAAAAATAATGTAACGCTTTCTGATTTTCCTTTCGTCCTTCAATTGCATGCAATGTACAGCAATCATTATCAACCACCGCATCCGGATCGAAATCCTTCTTGAGTATATTGAAAGCTAATCGGCTTTATGAAGTATTAGTGGGTTAGTTTGATTAGCTGTTACGGTGTCGAGGGGTGGATGTGGGTATTGAGGGGCTACGCTAAACATCAAATCCAATGTTTTTAATCCTGCAATCTGCAGTGGTAGGAAAATATGAAAACATCTTTGTTTCTTTTGTAATCATACGACATTGGTCAGAGAATGTGTAGAAGGTATGTGCATTGAACACAACACAAGACTTTATTTTGTAAACAAACAAGGAATAGGAACAATCGCCAATTAAAGGCATTAATATTTTATTAATTTATCAAGGAAATAAAACACGGAATAATAATCGCATTGCAATTAAAGACGAGCTTGAAGGTAGTGCATGAAAAACTTTAAGAGAGCAGTGGATATCCGCAAGGATTTCATGTAGGAAGCAAATAGTCATTATTAGTAAACTATGTGAACTTAAAGTGATCTAAGTAATTTAGAGCAAGATATGTAATGAAGAAGAAAAACGTTCGATAATTCTTTTATAGGTTAAATTTCCTCAATTCAATTGAATAAATCTTCAATTCAATTGATTCCGCTCTGATAAATTTGACATTAATGTTGGTCTGCTTATAGGTATCTTTTATGACTTAAGATTGCTTTCTGACGTTCATCGGCTTAACATGACTCTAGGATGGTACGTATAGTCAAATTTGGGCACATCTAAGTAAACTGCTGGGCTACTAGCTACCAATTATACTGTACTGTACAATTGTACTCTACTGTGTGTTTTGAAATGTTGTACATCATAATTGTCAAATTTGATCGAGTAGCCCTGCTGATACTATTACAAAATGACTCTAAAATACTCTATATTAAGAGGGAATATGTAATAAGCCTACGTAACTCTATTTGGAAGATTACAATAAGTCCACTACTGGACAGAAACTTAGGGGTTTTGTGTTTTCCTGAGTCAGGACAGAAATAGAGAAGTAAATAGAGTCCAGCTTCTTGCTCCCAGCGGGATGAGGCAAACGAACGGGCAATCATGGTAACAAAACACTGGTCAAAACTTATTTAAAACTAGCTGCCCCGGCGAACTTCGTTTCGCCATAAGTTAAAAACTATCCTATCTCTCAAGTTGGATCGAACTGCACATGGTGTGCGAATTTTATTATAATCGGTTAAGTGGTTTAGGAGTCCATTGAGGACAAACATTGTGACACGAGATTTATATATATTAAGATGTATATATAGCCATTTTACGACTCGATAGAAGAAGGACAGAAATGGGTGCAAATTTTCGTTCTATTTTTGGACATCACATTATAAAGGTTTATTTAATAAATATACGCCTATACCATGTATATTAATAATTTTTATTAGCTACCTATTTGGTATTTGATCATAAGTAGACTTATTTATTTAGGATCAGAATCTATTTGCAAAAAATATGGTACATCAAGATTATATACAATAATAGTTCACATATTTACCAAAATATGGCATAAAAATATATTTGAATGATATGCAAGTAGGTAAAGTTCAATTTCTTTGATACAACTATCATTTATTGGATGCAAGTGTAATAAAATAGGTATTAATATTAATATATGTTTCAACTTCATAATGGCAGAATCAATATTATCTTACATTAAAGATTAAGTACAACTTATTTTGGGACTAGCTTGATGTGACATTATTTATTTAAATAGCAGGGACTTACTTAATTCCAAACAACTAGTTTATAAATTAGAATTTTAAATGTTAACTTGACCTTTCCTTTAATCTAATTGGTAAATTATATAATCGAATGCAAACTTATTCAGTTCATTAACGATTCTAAGATTAAGGTTCAAATACCATCCGTGACCCAAATTTACTCGTATGTTAATTATCGAGTATTCGCTTTAACATCACATGTCTGAGTGTAGATGTAAACACATACACACCTACACTACCAACCAGCCATTTTCAAACAATTTACAACATCTCATAAAATTTCAAACGACCGTTTTGCTACACATAACATTCATCGTAGTTCTATTGAAAATAGTAGCTATAGATATGCTGACGAAAATAAAAATCGAACGAAACCTGTCCCAGGTCCAATAAGTTGCAAAACCGATAAAAAACTACGGCGTTCCAAAAATACGTATGACACACTCGACATTAAAACTTCTTTACCTTAAAAGAAACAAATGAAGCCTTCATTTCTTATGAAATCAATAAGACTCACCTTGATAATCTGTTTTATATTTTGACAGCTGGTGCAAGTCAACAACGCAAACAATAGCATGCACTTGTCTATGCTTGCAATTGCAAATAACTGCAAAACAATAACGTCACACAAACTGTCACTGATTACACTGATTCGAAATTTAAATTCAAAATTTCGAAACAAACACTGGCAACTGAGGACGGAACGGATTCGTTGTATTCGACTTTGGAAATAAAGTAAATGGAACGCGTCGCGGCGTGCGCACGCTCAGAGAATCGCGCGCAGCACTGACTTGAGTTGTGTCGGCCATTTTCTTGCGTGGTGGGGAAGGTACCCAAATAGGAAATAAAGTGGAAAAGAAGGCTCCGTCCGCTAAACTAGCCTTGCGCTGCTCTAATCTGTAGCAAGATTAGTAAACTATCTTGTTGTTTCCAAAGGACTTTATAAGCTGTTTAAAAAACGCTTTCGTAACTTTTATTAGGTACTAGATTTTTAGACTTGTCTTTTGTTTATTTGTCACGAGAGAAACTTAATAGTCACCTATCTATAATTTAAGAACTGTGTTCTTGTCGGAGGAGTACTCTCCATGTCTCTCGGTGCAACTAATAGTCAAATATTTTTCTCATCGTAAGATATTTTAAATATCATTTGGTGAACGTAACTTAAATTACACATTATTTATTACAGCATTATTATTGTTGACGTCTTTAACTTATTTACAGCTAAGTTTACGCCGCTTCCAAGGCAGAGTGCAGAACAAGCGGCAACAAGCTGCACAGCGCATTTTCTCCAAATGACATCAACTTACAATCTACGACATACTAAAGTTAGAACTAAATGTGTGGACTTGAGCTCACATTGTCATGTCATAAAATAGAATTCAATTTGTAATATAAAATAATAATATTGTAAAAAAATGTTTATTTAAATTGTTGATTTAATGTCAAATCACAATATTGTATCAATTCATGTCATTTTTATATTATTATCATGACGAGGGTCCGGCACCGAGCTTTAGCCAGATATTTTTATCGTTTTTAGAAAATTATCAGTCCTGTAATAAGCCTTTTTACAAAGTACCGGTTTAACATACGCTTTCAATTTTCTAATATCCAGGCAAGCGACTTAGATACAGACATTGTACAACTTATACGTGTAATTAAATTTAGCACCAATACCCTCCAAGTACCTACCCAGCTTGACCTGTCGGCCTTTTGCTAACTTCTGACATCTACTTACAGTGTATAACGTTTTGATAGTCACTCTAACAACCTCGGTTTATATATTTTAAACTAGCTTTCGTCCGCAGCTTCGCTCGCGTCAGCGTCGTTCCTTCGGAAACAGTAATTTTTTCGAGATGAAAGGTAGCCTATGTCCTTCTTCGTACTCCAGAGAACTTGTATGCAAAATTTCTTTATTATCGGTTCGGAAGTTACGGCGTGAAAGCGTAACAAACATACTCACTTCCGCATTTATAGTATTAGTAAGGATAAGGATAAAAAGGTCAACCATACGAATGATACAATGTATTTTGAGGTGACGATCAAAGAGTTGTACTCTGTAGTTATCAAAACTCAGCGAGTTGACTGGCAGATCAATTAAGATTTCAGTTTCAGAAGAAATTTCAAGCGATTCGTTATTTGTACTAGTAAAGATATAAGTGACAGATCTTAGTGGATTGGTAGAAGATTCAAATTATTTCGCCTTGAATAACTTCATCATATAGAATGACTGCCTTTTTATTACTTTATCTTTCATAGGCTGAATCCAATACATTTGGTTCGAGGTATAATATGCAACTTTCAATATTTTTGTTATCACAAATTTTAATAACAAAGGGTTACGGATATATTCAATAAAATACATTTTGCATTTGTGACGTCATCCGTAGACCTACGTTTACTTAAACCTATTTAACCGCTATCTGGAGGAATACTAACTCTTCTGTCTGATTACCAATAACATAAAAAAAAATTCCAATCAGCGTCCATGAAATGACGTCACTTTTAAGGTTATTAATTAGAGGTTATGAATGAAAATTTTGATGAATCAGTAAATAATGAAATTAGGTATTACAATTAAGATAATACTATAGTAAGTACGATCTATAGGAACATCGAATTATTTGATCCTTCTTCCTACTCATATACTAAAAATAGGAATAGACTCAGAGTCGAGAGTCCTGCGATCCCTCTTGCGTTTCAATCCCGACCGATGAAGACACGTCGAGGGCGAGAGTCAGACCGACTTTCTGCAGCACTTGGGTCCGAGGTGTCGTATAGATAAGAATGTACGGTGGTGTTACTCACCAACAACCGAGTTAGGTGGGTTTTTTCAGGCAATTACACATGCGATTGCGGCAATGTTCTGTCAATGACGTGTCCTAGCCACCTTTTGACGTGTCCTAAATGCCCCAATCACTGCACACAAAAGGATCTAGAAGAGGCAAAGACAAGGCAGTTGCCGTGGCCACATACTGGGCAAAATTGTTGTAGTTATAAAAACATTACGACTCGAAAAGAAGAAGACTCACTAAAAGCTCGTCACAAGCTGTCTGACGGCCTTACAATTATTGTTATTACTGTTCATGATCAATGATGATCGAATACCTAAGGTTACACTACGTAACTGTTTAAAAATATTGCTGTTATGTCATCGTTTGCGAACAGTAGGCGCAGCGTGACAACGTAGGCTCCGTGACATTGACACAAATATCTCAGTATTGACATTTCTCTGCAAATGGTAAGGTATTGTCATGTACAGACGGCTACAGAGAAATCTGAACCTCTCTCAGTATAGTGTCACTACTGAGAGGAGGTCAGATATCTGCAGCCGTCTGTACAATGATGTCAACAAGCACAGAACAACAAACACATTAGAAGTGTTATCGCGCGTAATTTCTGTGAAAACCAGCGTCGCCTCATTTTAAGCATACTACTAACGCAAGCGCAACACTTGAGTAGAAAATCCTCCTTTGGTCAAAGTTTCACTAGGACTTTTTTTATGTTAAAGGACGGCACACGAACAACACCTGATGGTAAGTGACCACCGCCGCCCAAGGACAACTGCAACACCAGGGTGTGGCAGTTTTTTTTTTTTTTTTTAAATGACTATATAGCTAGCTCCAAGTGAGCTTTCGCTACTTCACCCGGCGTTTGAGGCGAGGGCAGAGTGCTGTAACGGTATTCGTTACAAACTTATCCAAATAAACTATCATCTTAAATCTAATATAAATATAACAACTATCAGCATAATTTATATAATGACTAACTACAAACCATTTATAATCTAAAACAATAAAACTAAATTAAAACTAGGTATCTGATATTCGTTTCGCGTTCGCCTGTGGGGTTTCGTCCGCAATGATGCGTATAAGCAATGGAGTACGGTACTCCATTGCTTATACGCTCCTGTCTGTGTTATAGGTATGTAGTGTAGGTACTCCGAGTACCTACACTACATACCTACGTTACTTATTTGTTCGACGCCTCGCCCCGCTTTTCGACCGCGCGGCAGAGCAAAGGTATCCTCCTTACTGCTAACTCGCTGCTGGTTCTGAACGAACATTTATTTCAAGTTGAGAATATTAATAGTTTATAAATTATATTGAACTTAATCTTCAAATATTGTGTAGTGTTTAACCCCGATATCGGGTGAGTGTTGCATATTATTTTCGTAGATATAAGCTAATTGTAGATTTACCTACCTCATAGAAAAGTGAGATTTAGTATTTGTATTTAGTGCTTTTCTAATGCAATAATGCAAGTTATTATTGCGTATTGTGATTTACTTCACCTGTCTGTTATCATTGTTTATCATTGCCGAATTCTTCTGTTGGCTAATTCATGTTTAATCATTTCACCTAAAAGTCGTACCTACAATTATCTTGCTAGAATGACTAGATTTACAGTTGTATTTGGTTTAATTACTAAGTTAATTAGCTAATTAATGGAAATGTAATACATAGAAACAGAGATTTTATTATAACTTATTGTAGTTACATAATATGGTTGTTTGTACGACAAAACGCATAATTTTTATTCATACACAAATGACCTAAAGTTCATTCGTACCTGCTAAATCTTATTTGTATGAATGCCACATCATTGATCACAGTTTTTGCCTAAATCATTCCATCTGCCTTGCTCGGACAGTGATGTTGTAGTCATACAGAAAAAAAGGGCAATCAGTAAAATGTCTGGTATCCGGTTTCCAGGGTCCATCATTCTGGGCAAGTTGACTACTAACTGCTCAACCACTGTGGAACTTTTTTTCAGCCAGTTTCCAAGATATACCTACCTGACAGCTGACTCAACCCTTTGCCGGTCATCAACGAAATTGCAACAATTTCCACCTCCATCTACACTTCCGAGGGCAGTGGTTTGGTTATTTCCTAATTACCGGCGGCGTTGCGGTGCAATACTATAAGCCCACGACCTCTTTTACTGCATCTATTAAATTTAGTATATATATATATTAATTATACCCGTACGTACAGTACCTACCAGGTGCAATCTTAGTGTTAGTCACTTAATCTTAGGTTTATCTTTTTTTTTTAATCTTTAGAACTGTTGTTCTTTTAATAAATAGTTTTTGTACTCAAATACGGATTTTATTATATTCTCCGTATAGGTTACCTATATGTTACCTGCCTTCTAAAAGGCTACGGTACACTATACCTATATGTTACCTGCCTTCTAAAAGGCTACGGTACAGTGCCCTCAACCTTTATAGACAACATCACCAAAGGGCCCCCAGGAGGGACGGACCTCGGCTTTGGGCGTTGCCTGTGTGCGCAAGGCTTGGAGAGACAGCAAACTCTCATATTGCCTGATGGGCCGCGTATGCGTGCATGCAAGCCTGAAGGGCCAATCTGAGAAAACAATGGCAAAAGCCTTTAGAGAGCAGCAACTCTCATCTTTTGCCTTATGGGCCGAAAGCTACGTTGCCAGAAGGGCCTATCCTGGGTGCAAGTCACCCGGGACCGCCGGGCGGTCACCAGTAATCGGAGCTAATCCTACTCTACGCACTCTATTCCGGTGGCGAGTGCGACGGGGTCGGATAGTGGGATTCCTCTGGCTATTCGGAGCCGAAGAGGGGTCGGGGCGGGCTTGTGCGATGTCAATAGGATCATCGGGATCGTCAAGTACGTTCCTAGGACGTCTACGACGTAAGGTCGTATCGTGTAAGTTGGGGGAGTAGTTAGCCGCTTGCATTACTACCGGGTTGGGGTGGCGTGCGGCTTTCTCAAAGTAACGCTTGGAGGCGTTTTTGAGATAGCCGCGGATGGATGGGAGATCTAGGTCTCGGTGAAGGTCTGTCATGCGCAAGTACCGATGGTGACTCGTATTTGTGGCACGGGTGACGAAGCGGTTCTGCAAGCGTTGCAGCCGATCGATGTGGGAGGGCGCGATATGGGAGAAGACTACGCCGGCGTAGGTCATGATAGGGCGGACGCAAAGCTTATAGAGTGTCAACTTATTTCTAAGTGGCATCTTAGCATTGCCTATCATGGGGTGGAGACGGCCTAATACGAAGGCGGTATGGTTGCGGACTTTGGTGATGTGGGGGCCGAAGGTCATCGCGCTATCGAGTACGACTCCAAGGTATTTAGCCTTGCCTGCCCACTGAATGGGCTTTCCGTACAACGATACTGATCCTAACGAGGGGAGTTCTGCTCCGGACATGGTGATTTTCCGACGTGACACAGCTTGGTTATCCTTTGAGAAAAACACAGCTGTGCTTTTCTCCGGATTAACTTCGATGCGCCACCTCTTGAACCACCTGCCGTGAGCATCCACGGCGGACTGAAGACGATTCACGATGACCGTTTTAAGGTGATGGGACGTGTAGAGGGCCGTATCGTCGGCGAATAGTGCCACTTCTACATTTGGGGTCTTTGGGATATCGCTTGTGTACAGCGAATAAAGGAGGGGGGGTGTGGCAGGTGCATTGTCGGCCTTTTAAGGAGTTGTGGGATGGAAATGGGGAGGGGAGGGGGAAGAATGTGCCTCCGTCTCTCTCACTCACCGATCGAAGCATAGAAGCGGTAAAACTTCTACTCAGATGTCGATTTAGACTGTGGTACTTCCCTGGACGAGCCGGCCCATTCATGCTACCAGCAATTCATTTTGCCGGTAACGTGGCTCTACCACGCAGGACTAAACTTCTCACTTTACACGTTAAAATAGCACACGTCGGCATTTTTAATTTTTTTTCACGTACATCTCACATTTTTTTCCTTTAACGATCGCCGGACAAACTACTTAGGTGATTCAAGTGAGCTGATCGAGCGCATTATCGGCGCGCATGCCACGCCCCCTACTCTACGCCTTAACAAGGTAGTTCTCTACACTGGTCTAAGGTTCGTAGTCAGGCAGCTAATAATAACATTGAATTTGCCAGCTGCATCTCCAGCGATCTGCAGCATCCAGCTATTCAGCGTTTGACGAGCTCTGTGGGCCCGTGGTCATCATGCCAGGCTGCCACACCGGAGGTCCCGGGTTCGGTTCCCGGTCAGGTCAAGATGGAAAATGTTTTTTTTCTTTTTAGTTTGACCTGGGTCTTGTATGTTTATATGTATATATATATGTGTTTGTTATAAAATATAGTATCGTCGAGTTAGTATCCCATAACACAAGTCTATTACTTTGGTTCTAGCTCAATCTGTGTGATTTCTCCATATACAATATGTAAAAAAAACCCTGTCCGACCCTTGAAGGGGTGATTCAGCCCGTCGATATGAACAACTTTCCCTATGAGATCAAAGCCGGAGACTAAAAAAAAATACATTTTCAAACAAAAATGTTCGGCCGCCCGGTCAATTTAGAAGGGAACGTCAAAAAAAGTTTGAGTTCTTAGCATTGATCCCATAGGAAAAGTTGTTCATATTGACGGTCTGAAAAGTCGTTTCAAGGATCGGACAGGGTTTTCTTTAATTGTATATTTTTTTTGTGTATACAACGTGATTTTGAACCCCCTAGCTATATTGAAATCTAGGAATCAGAATCCCTAATGAAACACATAATTGCAAGAAAAAAAGGTGAAAAACGAAAAAGAAAATTAGGTTTCCCATACAAACTCGCCGATCAGCTGGATGAATTTTTATGAAAGGTTATTTTTTTTTTTTTACCTTTTTTTCTTACAATTCTGTATTCCATTAGGGATTCTGATTTCCAGATTTTAATATAGCTAGGGGGTTCAAAATCACGCTGTATAATAAATTTTCGGTGTCATCCTAGTTTAGCGTTGCTTACTTACTTACTTTTACTCGTATATAAATATACAATGACACCTAAATATATAACATCTTCTTATCCTGATAAATCAGTATATATATATACCCAAAACAAGTAAAGAAACTCCCGAAGTTTGACCCTATGATATTGTAAAATCATTAGTGTTTTTGTTTGTTGGTTTGTTATGAATCAATGCCAACTAAATATTTTTTTCTACTACGTCTTTATTTAAAAAAGGTTAAGAAATTAACAAATCGTATTATTTGTTTTTAATTTTTTTTTATGATATAGGAAGGCAAACGAGCAAGCGGGTCACCTGATGGTAAGTGATCACTGCTGCCCATGGACAACTGCAACACCAGGGTGACTGGTGCGTTGTCGGCCTTTTAAGGAGTTGTGAGAAGGAAATGGGGAGGGGAGAGGGAAGGATGGGCCTCCGGCTCTCTCACTCACCGAATGAAGCATAGAAGCGGTAAAGCTTCTACTCAGACGTCGATTTTCTGTGAGAGTGTGGTACTTCCTCGGACGAGCCGGCCCATTCATGCTACTTGCAATTCATTTTGCCGGTAGCGTGGCTCTACCACGACTAAATTAGTTTCATAAGTGTAACACAAGTGGAAAGCACTGGTGTTAGATATTTTAAGCTGCCGAAGGGCATCTGACATAGCTTAACGACTGCCTCAATGATGACGTTCGGGATTAACGGCTTAACGTGCCTTCCGAAGCACGAAACAGCTCGAGAATGATTTGTACCACTTGCGTTACCCATCACAGTGGGGACTGCACCCAGGGTTGCTTAACTTACGCTAGCGCTATTAATGCTCACGACCACTGGGCCATTGGGCTCCTTGAACAAATCGTATCATTTAAATAATCTTTTAATTAAAATTTAAAGAAACTTAAAAATATTTGCCATGCTGGTCTGGGATAAAAAAAACGTAGAATGTATCAGCTGTTTCTCTCCCCGCGCAGATCATGAAAGCCAATCGAGGGATGGGCGAAAATCTGAGGAATCATATTAGTAGGCGATGCGGCTAGCAACCCATCACTATTTTGGTTCCTTTTCCCACCTACACGCCCACCAACATGCTCAACGTAGCTTCTAGGTCTTATAGACCTGGGTTCTGGGTTGTGTCGTATGTACTTTGTGATCAAAAATTTTAATCACTTCATTTTTATCACGAAGATACGTGATAGTTTGTATGTATGTTAAAAATATCAGACTTCATGTAATAAACATTTAAGTATGTTAATGCAGTTGGGTTAGCTGTTTAAAGTGGTACTGGGCGGGGTACATAGCGCGCAGAACCGATGGCCAATGGGGCAGAAGTATTCTCGAATGGCGACCACGTACCAGCAAGCGCAGCGTCGGACACCCACCGAACAGATGGTTGGACGACCTGACTAAGGTTGCAGGAAGATGCTGGATGCAGGCCGCTTCCAACCGGTCGTATTGGAAATCCTTGGGGAAGGCCTATGTCCAGCAGTGGACTTCTTGTGGCTGATATGATGAATGCAATCGCAACATGTACTTGGCTAGTTTCCTGGGTAGTATTAATAACATAACAATTAGTCCGTCAGTCAGATAATCAAAAAATATTGGACACGTATTTTTTCTTTTGTCAAATAAACAATAAATAATAAAGATAAAGCGCGTCAAAGTTCAGGAGTGGGGGCTCGTGACGTCAAAGTTTGCTAAAAAGTGTAGCAAACTATGACATCACACGGAACTTCAAAGGGAAAGGGAGAACTTCTATACCTTTATCATTTTTTGTTTAATCGACAAAAGAAAAAATACGTGTCCAATGTTTTTTTAATATCTAAGTGACGGACCAATTATATTTTTTTAGGAAACTATTAACTTATCATGAACTTTATGCCTTATGCTTAAGGTTGAAATTTCTGTTTTTTTAGATAGTATCCGTAGCTACACACGACTTTTTTCGCAAATTCTATATGGACGTTTGCAGGTGACCGTACCATATTTAGTAATAGAGTAACATTTTATGGCAATCAAATGGTAAATTTTGGGTAGAAAAACAGTATTTGCTCGCTCATTTACTAAATTTGGTTTCCAAGTACAATTTAAAGTGCAGTCATGACCAAAATAGGTAGAGCCGTTGTATTTTAGGTTTTCAATTTTTGGCTATGGTTTAATTTTTTTGCTGTTAGCTGTATATTTTAGGTAGCAAAGGTCACAATGTATTTTTGTTGGTCATTATATTTATCCTCGATATGTATCTACCTTTAGAATTATAATATCTATGATGATACAAAGAATACGCTCAAAGTTAAAGAGTCTGTAGAGGTTCGTTAACTTTTTAATAGTTCTGTTTTACAGAATTTACGTTTTTAAAAATAGTTCGTCCTATCATATTCTTATTCATACATTTTATGAGTTTTTCTGCCCACCATAATACTCATTGTTGTCTTTAATACATTGTGTATTTTTAAACATATTTTATGATTCAGTTCACTTTATGTTGTTTTATTTAGTAGGGATGTGACTTTTTCTTTAATGGTCTTTTTACTTTTTATCTGACAGTGCAAGAAAGATATTTGTATGATAATGGCATTATTAACCCAAGGTATCAAAAAATTGCCTATAAACTATGATATTTATCTCTCTGCGTGTTTCCGGTTGTATTCTCGCCTGACGTTTGGGACCCGAGGTCCGAATAGATTGCGTTACAAAAACCTAAACTCATGAGGGTGAAGTTTAGGAAAACACCTAGCTTTCTGTGTAAGTCATCATCATCATCCAATGCTAGACAAAAGCCTCTTCCAAAGATTCTTCGTTCTCTGGTAGGATATTTGACTAGCTCCGTGGCGCAGCGGTCAACACGCCTGCCTGCGACACGGAGTAACCGGGTTCGATACCCGGCCAGGTCAAGATGGAAAATGATCTTTTTCAGATTGGCCTGGGTCTTGGATGTTTATCTATATATGTATTTGTTATAAAATATAGTATCGTTGAGTTAGTATCCCGTAACACAAGTCTCGAACTTACTTTGGGGCTAGCTCAATCTGTGTGATTTGTCCGTATATATTTATTTATTTATTTACCATTGCTAAGAACTCAAAAAGAAATTGTAATTATCATACAAAAGTGTTCGGCCTGGCAATTAGTGTACATAGGTAGGTATGTCGATTTTTTTTTTCAATTGCATTGTTCTGATAGGAAAAGTTGTTCACTTAGAGACAGTTAGACAGTTGTTCATCTTAACATAGAGGATGTAAGACATTTGTAGTCAAGCAGACAATCAAAAAATTCGTGCTACAATTGGAAGAACTCTATCAAGCACCTACAGTAAAACGTGCCGCAAACCGCAACATTAGGCCTTAACTATTAAAGACTTACAGGCGCGTATTTACACAGTGTAGTAGAGCCACAGCTATATTGCCTTAATCACCACGCTTGGCAGGCGGGTTAGCGAGCGTAGTTTCTTTAGCTTTACTGTTTCCGACGCTGCTGTCCATTGGAAGCATATTAGCTGGGGAAGGATATGTCATTGATGGATCTGGGAAGAGAATTAGGGAATTGGGATACTACTTACACAGAAGAATGATGGGAAAAGCAAGTAGCGGCCCGGGATGTCGGGTATACGTCAGGGCCGTAGTTAGAGTCGAATTTGCAGCATTAAATGAAATGAAATGAAATAGAATTTTATTCAAATTTGGACATCATGTATCTCTTTCTGAACGTCATATTATTATTTTTAATATTTGCAAAATCGATAAGCTACTAGCGTTTCGAAACGACCACTGCTGAGAAGAATACGCCGAAAGAAACTCAGTCCAGTATTGGTCCCTACGTGCCTGAAGGGCTACACTTTCACATATTTATAACAAATTGAATTATTTTACATTAAGTAATCACCGATGTACAATTTATTGAATATATTACTTCCATGGAGTTTTATCTGATAAATAGTCATTAATACTGTAACGGAACACTTATGTTCTCGTTCATGATTCTCAAATATTAACTGGAAAACTGAAATTCAATCATAAATACAGTCCTTTGTAAATTGTTCCACAACAATTCATTATATCCATCTTATTTTGTTTGTTGTGAAGCAGAATGACATTGACAGTTTGTCTTATCTATAATTGACGCGAGGAAGAAAATTGATCTATGATCTATGAAAAGTAGAACTTAAATTAAAAATATGAAATTAAAAGTATAGTTTGACTGACTTTATATCTTTAAGTAAGAACAAGGAAATAAATAATCATGATGATAACAAAAATTTGATCAAATAATTGATAATTAGTTTATTCTTTTGTCTAGTTGAAAAAAAAGTAAGCATTTTACGGATAATCGAGAGGATCGATTCAATCAAAATTAAATAAATATTAAAATAAATTAATACTCAGCGTAAAAGAAATTTAAATGGTAAAATTTATTATAATATCTCGTGATACCAGATTATGCTAATAGGTCGATTCAAGGGATTCTATAGATAGCACAGGGAACACTAATAATTAAAAGAAAGCTATGAGATTGTCTATGGAATTAAATTTGATACAAGGCACGCTGACCTTTATTTCGTTACTATTAGGGGTGAAGAAAGAGACAGGTAGTCTTGGAATGTTTTAGAAAGTTTTGGAACTAACCAATGGAAAAACTTTATTCAATTGAGAATTTAATGAAAAAGGTCTTATCGACAGGAATGAGCAAGGCAGATTAGTTATTAAATGTAGAGATATTAGTTAGATATTTGCATGAGGTTTTTAAAAAAAATATTGGCCAACGGTTTTTCAGTCGAAGTGGTGTGATTTCTGAGAACCGCACGGTAGCGAGTATAAAAGGCTACGGCGCCATTAGTCTGGGTCATTACGCATCGGGAAATTTGAAGAGTCAAGAGGAATTGCTGCCAGAACGCCACTGCAAGTTTTATTTTAAATCAAGAAAGAAGTAGTTTAAAGTGTGGGTTATCGCGTTATCTTGGCAAATTAGGATCGAAAAATCCCGCGAAGTCCCTTGCAAAAATATTTTAGCTAAGAAGCACATTGGTATCGTGTTCTGAAGTTAAAATATTGTAGATTCTTTTGAAATATATGAATATTAGCTTGTCCAGAGTAAATTCACTATAATAGTTTCATATACTGTAAAGTTTTGAATGATATTGAGGAAATGATGTTGGGGAGATCTTTGATTCTTCGAAATCTTCTCCGTGTCAAATCAGAGATATCTAGTTTCTATTTGTTTGATTTTAATGTAAGTTTAATAGAGTTTTGTGTCGAATTGGGGAATACATGGCCAAGATCAACGCTGGACCTCTATTCCTTATGAGAGCGATTGTTCTTTATGAGGGTAGCGGCCAAGTAGGAGTAAAAATAATTCGACATTGTAGCTGGTCGAATGGGCTGCAATTTCCAGCCTAGCTATGCTACTTGGGGCGTCCAGACGGCCTCTGTGCCTACGGAAACCTACGGTCCGAACGGTGCGCTAGTTTTCAGCTCCCTAGCCACTTGGGGACACGTCTGGGACCTCAAACCTTTGTTAGGGCGTGGAAGTCTCGATCCTGACCACAAGAGATGACCACAACCCAAGAGTGATAGGAATAATAGGTTCGTGGGCCCAAACTCTGGCTCCCTTTTACAGCTTAGAGATGACGGATCCTTGCTAGGAACCTAATCTATTTACCAGAGTAGGAAATCTGATTTTAGGAGCAGTCAGGCAGGTAGAATCATTAAAATAGGGCGAGGGAAGCTTCCTCAAATCTTTTTAGCTAGATTAGGGAGCGATCTCTTACACCGGAGTTCGTTCTACACACACACACTCTTTGGGGATGGGGGGACAGTAACTTAACACCTTTAGACTAGAAATTAGGGACTGATAGGGACTAGATTAGGCTCATTAACGGTTGCGTCAGGATAAGGAAAAGAGGGGTATAGGAGATAAAATTCCATTCGTTTTCACGGTAAATCCGGTGGTAGCAATATAACCATCCAAGCTGCTGGTGGGTAGGACGTTAATAATTCAAACAATTAATCTTCGACAGTAATTTTAAGTTAGATAGTCGTATCTAATATGAAAGTGAAGTTGAATGTGAAAATATGATAACAAAATGGCATAAGTTGGTTCTGTGATAGTGACAAGTGATAATGCTGACGAAATGTGCGTATTCTGATTGTGAAAGATTCAGAGAATCTGTTTCTAACAAAGGTATGAAATTCCTAACCTTAATTTTTATGTACAAGGCCCTGATATATAATAGTGTATAGAGTATCCACCTGAATGATTTGGGGATTTTCATATTGTAAAATCACATAGATTGACCATGAATAACTAATATCATAACTTGTGGCATAATCTCATAGCTACTTGACAATGGATTGAGTCGGAGTTGTCTATTTAATTACTAAATAAATACCTTCTTGATCTACCTATTTTGTTGAAAAATTCAGATTTGTTTAGTCCAGTGAGATCTCATAACTCTCTGACAATATATTATCATGATAATCATTCTCTGAAGGGGATGGTCTGTTGGTTCCATGGAAGTCATGTAAATTCTGTAAGGTTGAGATATTGACAATCCACATATATACCATATGATTCATCTAATTCTGGAATGAATAATGAATTCTGGGAGAGTAATGTTCCTTATATACTACCAAGGGCGAGTGTAAGGTTGACTCCAATCCCTATTTATTGAAATACAGGAATATTACAATCCTCACACGTAAATTTGATTGAATCACTGAGACAAATAAGTCTGATGTAAATGTGCTTAAATACTAATAGACATTTCATCTCCATCTATCTCTAAGATCTAGAGTTAGTGCATAATAGTGCTTATACATAACAGCATGGCATAACATTTACATGCTTACATACATAGCTACATAATTCCTGAAAATAATAGGATAATGAGTAACAATTGATACAGGAAGTATTATCATGTAAGGATGCCTTTTCTACAGTGAAGGTTGAGGTATAGTTTGACTGACAAACAAACCCTTGCTATAAAACTCCATCTGAGTACCTAATACTACCTGCTTGTTGTAAATTCATAATTTGAGTTCTTTGCTTTTACACCTCCGTGGTGTTATTTCAAAGTAAATAAGTCTGAACTCATCCCAGCGAACACAATGAGAGCATAATGCTTGTGTAGCAGGTAATACGCTTGAAGACATTTAGTCTACCCTCTTGTCTCTGAATTAATAGTCAGACATAATTTTACTGACAAATTGCCTATCCTACTATTAGGTGGGAACAGGTACTATTTACTCTTTAATGGGTATCCCTATTGCTTTCCAAAAGAAATTAGCATACGGAGGAATCACGTCCAAGTCTGGATGACGAGTGGTACTCTGGCGGGCGGAAGGCGGGGCTCGACAGTAAACCGTAACACCAAAATGCTGGGAACATTCACTATAATGTATATCTACCACCACTGACTAATACATACAATGACAATATTAAACTATTACCTTAGACTTCTATCCAATATCTACAGTTGTGGACATCTATAACTCATTATAGATCAATATGGATACTTACATTCTAATACTTACTATACATATCCGAAATTCAATACTATATCTATAAGCCGCTGGTAGAGGAACAATTTCTGTAGAATGAACCATGCTAGATAAGCAATATGCTCCTTAATGAAAATAATTAACCAATTCTTCATAAAATAAGGCAATTATATTAATGTGAAATAGCAGGCAACAGAAAATAACACAAAGTGCAATTTGAACAATATTTATTAGGAAAAACATAAGCGTACCTTACGATAAGGTTATTCTTATTTATAAGTAAAAATTAGTCATACACAAGGCCGATAGCAACCTTAGGCATAGTATAAGATAGGATTAGGCTTCCTCACCATAGGTTAAAATCAAAATCACTTCATTTAAGAAGGTCCAGGAGTTACTATGATAAAACAAGGGTTACTTCCGCTAGATATGATCATGCCATATAGATTTGAACAAAGAAACAAAACATTAATAGGGTATGTATGTTGATAAAGTAGATTAAGAGTAATACAGCTAGTATTTGGTGCAGTTAGGAATTCATAGTAAGGGTAGGCTAGAAAAAAAAAAATATAAACATAGGTAGGGTACAATTTTAGTGTCCCGTGACCAGGATATCTGGTGTGATAGCTGTATTACTAGTAATAGTATTTTGATTGATTACGGCCCCAATAATCCAAAGTGTTAGCATAGCAGTGTATACATACATAGGTTAATTTGATAGTAGAAATGTTCGATTTATTGTTTTGTTTCACTGTTCAAACCCGCTTAGTGACTGGACAGGCGATTCTCCATAAGGATGGCTTCGTTTGGTCACATTTTGATGCCGAGACATGGAAAAGATGTTGTGATTTTGTTGAAATGGTTTCATGTTTTTCAATCGTGTTGGATTAAGCCACATTTCACATCACTCGAAACCGTAAGCAAAGTAGTAGGGTCGTATTTTCTGTGAGTTGTATTATATGTCAATTTAGATATCTGAAACAAATAAAATAGCTTAATAAAAAGGAAATAAATGCTTAATTTTGCTACTACGCATTTTGATATTGTGAATCTGTCATTATTTTCACGTTTGACAGTAGTCGTTGTCGTTGGTATATTAAGCAAAGATAAGTAGTGTTATGCAGCCATACGAGTGAGGCTCTACACTATGCGAGAATATTTTAAGCAAATTCTTATCTCTATAGAATTAATGTTAATTTGTTTCTGTTTGCTGGATTATGTTAACATAATTTAACAATAACAATTAGAATTTACTTAGAAATAAAAACGATTTCGTAATTATGGTAACTTTGCATAGCTACTAAACAAAATAATAGTATGAAATTATTAAGACATTATCTACGGCTATGAAAATGTTTTATATCACCGGCGCCATCTAGTGATCACTAGTTGAACTATTGATAGTACGGTTTGATATTAGTTCTAAGCATCGCGTT
Source organism: Elegia similella (assembly GCA_947532085.1). Taxonomy (NCBI): domain Eukaryota; kingdom Metazoa; phylum Arthropoda; class Insecta; order Lepidoptera; family Pyralidae; genus Elegia; species Elegia similella. Next base: position 6,107,912 of record OX383939.1, read on the forward strand.
ATTTAAATTACCTTAATATTTAAATAGATATTCCTAAATATTTATTTTTCGAAAAAAAATTTTGCATATTGAGCTAGGTAGAAAACTACATTAAACTAAAGAAAAAATATCTACATACTAAAACATTTTATTACAAAATAATTATACCTTTTATCGTTTTAATATATTACTACGGATTTAATGCGTATATATTCGGACACTGGGATTTATTATTGAAGGAAGGGATATTGATATGTGGTTTGTTTTGGTTGTCAGATCTGACCTTACGATACGGGTAACAATTATCTGATCCTAAATCGTGCTGAAAACCTATAAGATGGTTAGACCTCAGCGTAAACGTAAAATCCCGAGAAGGTATGGACCTCAGGATTCTAATAGGGAAAATGAAGAAGAACCAGTGATAGAACAAATACCACTTGAGGGTGAAGCTAATTTAGCTCAACCTCTAGAAGAACCAGTGATAGAACAAATACCACTTGTGGATGAAACTAATTTAGATCAACCTCTAACGAAAAGAAGGTGTCGGCGTATAGTAAAACCCATACGTAGAGAACAAGGTTCAAAAGAAATAGCTGTAATGCAATCTATGTTAAGGAGAACCGTAGGGTTATTGACAAGAAAGATAAACGAATTAGGAGAAGATGTTAAACGTACAAGAGCAGCCTCGACAGGAGTCTCAGTCGAAACAAAATCAAACTGTAAATTCAGTCGAAAATGTAAACAGTGCGGATGCTGTAGTGTTAAACTAGAGAGGGTTGATAAAGTCTCCGGATCAACTCCGACATCAGGGGACAAGGGATATCATATGATGGTTCGAATGAATTGGAGGCCGGGTCAAGCGTTAGGGAAATTTAGTACTGGGTCAAAATATCCCATATGTCTTAAATTAAGAGCTAACTATGACGGACAAGGATTAGGATATGGGAAATTAGACTTTGAAACGCAAGATATAGCTGGTCAAATAGTAGAGGTTTTAAAATTAAATAGTCAACACTCATTATTTGATATACATGAGGGCAGTTTAGTGTCAGCGGTTTTCGATGAAAGGGTCGAAAAATCACAGGGCAGTCGTAAATTTAAATCTGAGTTACTAGTGAACATCTTTGACGAAAAGATAGTTGCTCTCTTAGATACAGGTAGCGATATAACGTGTGTGTCAGAAGAATTTTGGAATCTTTTACTTTCTAAAAATCCTAATATACCTTCCTTACCTATTAAACCTTTCTTTATTAAAATAGCAGTAGGACAAAAAAATATAGAAATTCGTAAAATAGCTTTAGTTAAATTAGGGATAGGCCCATTTGAAAGTGACCTTTCTGTATTAATAATTCCAGGGCTTACCTCCAGCCTTATTCTTGGTTTCGACTGGATGAAGGAAAATAAAGTTTCTATTAAGTTAGACGAACATGAAAAAGGGATCGAAATATTAATAGGTCAGGAAAAGCGTCTGTTTAAGTTCCATGAGAGTCGGCAAATTAACAGTGTGGTATGTCCGGAACAGGCGTTGGAAGTGAACGAAGTAGTCGAGAGTTCGTATAAGAACATACAAAATTTAATAACTCAGTTAAAATTAAGTAATTATCAAAAAGTAGAGCTTAAAAGGGTATTATTAAAACATGCCAAGTTATTTTCATCAAAATTGGGACGTAGTAATTGTTATGAACATGTTATAACCATGGAACCTCATGCACCAATAGTGAGGAAAACTTATCCAATCCCATATGCTTATAGGGAAAAGATAGAAAATAAATTAAAAGAAATGCTAGAGCAGGGAATTATTAGTCGTGAATCCACTCCTTATTGTAGCCCATTAACATTTACTTTGAAAAAGGATGGTACAATTCGTGTTCTATTAGACGCTCGAGAAATAAATAAACATATGGTACCGGAAACCGAGAAACCTCCTTAACAGTTAGATGTAATAAATTCATTTCAGGGAGCCAGTTTTATTAGTATTTTAGATTTAAATAACGCATATTTTCAGATCCCTATTTCGAGAGATAGTAAGAAGTACACAGGGTTTTCATTTAACGGAAAGTCATATGTATACAATGTTCTACCTCAAGGATTAAAAACGTCAGTCGGAAGTTTTAGTAGGGCTATGGATTTTATATTGGGACACGAAGTTAGTGATTTTTGTGTTAATTATTTAGATGACTTAGCTATAATAACTACTGGAAGTTTAGAAGACCATCTAGAGCATTTAGATATAGTATTGGGAAAGTTAGCAAAAGCTGGGCTAACTTGTAACCTAGAAAAGTGTAAGTTTTTGTGTAGTGAAGTGAAAATGTTAGGATACATAATTTCCACTTCTGGACTTAAAACAGATCCAGACAAAATAGAATCAATTCAAAAATTCCCAGTTCCAAAAAAGTTAAAACAAGTTAGAGCCTTTTTAGGCTTGTGTAATTTCTATCGAAGGTTTATACCAAATTATAGTTTCCATATTCAACCATTGTGTGATTTACTGAAGAAAGCGAGCGCCTGGAAGTGGGGAGAAAACCAACAGGCTGCATTTGAAAAGGTAAAATCATTATTTATTAAAACTGTAGAACTAAACCACCCAGACTTCAGTAAACCATATTATTTGCAAACAGATAGCTCAGGAATAGGCTTAGCTGGGTTTTTGTATCAATTAGATAACTTAGGGCAAATAAAGATATTAGGATTTCATAGTAAACTTTTGAAAGGAGCGCAGTTAAATTGGACTATTACAGAACAGGAATTCTATTCAATTATTTGTTGCTTAGAAAAATTTGAAACTTACCTAAGAGGATCTAAAGTAATAATTAAAACTGATCATAAAGCCTTAACCTTCGTGAAAAACTGTAAATTATATAATGCAAGGTTAGCTAGATGGATTAACTATTTGGAACAGTTTCAGTATGAGGTACAGCATGTTAAGGGGAGAGATAATATAGTAGCGGATATTTTATCCAGGTATCCACCTGTAAATGATATTTTGCAGGAAGATAAACATGATTTGCCCAAAATATCTTATACTGAGGTTAGGCCAAATAGGGAATTACTAAGTAAATTGAAAGAAATGTCTAAATTGCAACAGGATGACTTAGAGATCAGTAAAATAATTTCAGAATTAAGAAAACAGGGGGTAAATAGTCAGTCTAATTCAACGCTTAAAAGATATATGTTGAAAGATGGGTTGTTATATTTTTTACCAGATGGAATAGTAAATCAAGTCCTTTATTTACCTCAAATGCTAAGGGAGGAGATTATCTGGCAAGTTCATATAGAAATGGGACATCAAGGGGCATATAAAATTATTAAATATATTAGAGATAGATTTTATTGGAGGGGACTTACTAGGCAGGTCAAAAGTGTGTTGAAGGGTTGTCATGATTGTCAGATTTCAAAGAGCGATACGGTTAAGCTTGTAGGGCCCTGTCAATCAATAATATCTAAAAATATAGGAGATTTAGTGATGATAGATTTATATGGCCCTTTACCCAGTGGGAAATTTGGAATGAACTATATCTTAGTGATTCAGGATTCATTTAGTAAATTTGTAAAATTATTTGACCTTAAGAAAGCAACAGCGGTTTCAGTTATTAATAAGACTAAACAATTCTTTAAAATAATTAAGCCTAAGGCTATTATGTCAGACAATGGGTCTCAGTTTGCTAGCAGGTTGTGGAAGGAAACTATGAGTCAGTATGGTGTTAGGGTTATTTATACAACAGTTAGAAACCCACGTCCAAACACAACGGAGCGAGTGAATAAGGAGTTAGGCAGACTGTTCAGAACCTATTGTAGTGCAAGACATCAAAGTTGGGTGACTGTGTTGCCAAAAATAGAAATATTATATAATAACACACTTCATGAGAGTACTGGGTTTACACCTTGTGAGATTTTGTATGGTGAATCTACAAAACTAACTTTTGATGAGGAAATTGGTGTTGACTTAAGAACTCAGACTGTGGATTCTATTAGGGAAAAGGTTAGAGAGAACTTGCAGAAGGCAAGTCGGGTACGGATTGACAAGTTTAATAGAAGATACAGAATTATACAATACCAGATAGGAGATTTAGTTAAATTAAGAAGGTTAAATAGATCAGATGCTAAGATGAAAATAACAAAGAAGTTTGAGCCGTTATATGAAGGACCATATGTGATTGCAGCCAACCCTTATAAAAATGTCTATCTGTTGGTTGATCCGGTGACAAATAAAGAAAGAGGAAAGTTTAACACTATACATCTGTCGAGGTATTATAAGTGATCATAGATGAAAATTAAAATTGTAGACAAAAGTTTAGGAGAATGTGAGGAACATACAGTTATAATTTAATTAGTTGAAATGTCTAAAAGTTATCAAATATAAGTTTTCCCTCACATTAGTATACATGTACATGAGAAATTTATTATAAAAAAGTTATGTTTTGGTTTAATTTTGATCTTTATATTTTTGTATTAGCTAATTAAGGTTGAATATTGTAATTTGAATAAGAATAATTTAATAAGAATTAATAAATAAAGTTCAGGGGTAGATTTGTGTAGAATCTGGTGGACTTAGGGAAAAGCCTATCTGACATTATGGGAATTAGCTCGCTTGAGTAAAAAGAAAAATTGCCATGCGCAAGAGGAAATTCAAAACGCTCTTGGCTAGCTGAAAAGACACTTTCATACATGCATATTTTCTATAGGAAAACCTGGAATATACTATTGTTTAAATTAAATTTAAATTAACGAACATAACATAAAGTAAATAAACTCTGTTAAGTTGAATTTTTAAGGTCAGGGTAAAGTAAAAATACTCAGAGTTAATCGTAAGGTCAGATAGAGGGGAGTTGTGGCGGCTTTTCTGGGGGGGAATTTTAATATAAAATAGTTATATACATAAAATAATTAGATTGAATAAGGAATATGTAGTGAAAGTGTGAAAGTTAAAGTGATAGTGTTCAAAGTAAAGTGATAGTGTTCAAATTAAAGTGAAGTGTTCGGTTTAGGTGCTGTACACTGACGGTTATGTAATAGTACCACTCATTACAAGAAGGGTTAGGATGTGATAACTAAAGCGAACCATTTACTTGTATCATGTGCTGATGTTTGTTTTCTTTAATATAAATTTAGTACTATGAGTCCAACTACAGTAATTTAATCCAAGTATTCGAATTTGTCTCAAAACAACTAAGATATCTTTAGGCAATACATTATGTAGTAAAAGGTCATACATAATGGTCCTCATACTTACATGATAGGTACCTTAAATGTTTACAAGGTATGGCATAGTAAATCTTTTAGACAGAGTAAAACATATTTTTATTCAAATAGATTCACTAATTATAAATAAGGCTATAACATTTATGTCACAGTTCACACTTAGGTCACATTCCGACAATGACTTCTTATAGGCTCTTCAGATTTTTCAATATATGTAGGACTTGATTAGATTTCTCGTAGCATTACATAGATCTGCACAGATAGATGCTTATTCAGGTTATCTGAAACAATAGAAGTAGGGTTATGTTTATATATTTTTACAACAATTTGATCAAGAAGTTAATGTAAATCATTAAAGGAGTCGCATTATTGAAGGATGTATCTTTATGACGAGTCATTGGGTAGTTTTATGTACTTTTATATAGAGGTTAGGTTGAATAGATAGTAGGAATAAGTTATTTCTAGGTTAGTATCACAATAGTATTGTAAACTGTTACTTTCATGAGTTTATAGATAGGAAGGCATTTATATGCTCAACATAGCTCTCTTACTACTATTCCTACTGTGTTATTGAAAAGATTTAACGATAAAAGGGTCCATAAATACTTACGATTGTTAAAGCGTATTGTTCTGAATACATTGATATTGGTTATCCATTTGTACCATTTGATGCGGCGAGGTATATTATATTAACACATTATAGGTTGGTTAGAGATCGTACATGCGTTAATTCCTTGAATAATCAGGTATTTACTATGATTTGTTGATTAGTTTCATTTGACCACAAACTAAATAGGGATCCAAGTTTCATTTGACGACGGCCATGTTGAAAATGACATAGGATGTTTAGATAGTCTGTTCAGAAATCAGAAATCAATCGATGCGATGCTTTTAGGGGGACTATTTTTGTGACACTTGTCTTCGGGTACATTTGATATAGATGAATCGCTCGTTTGCGGACAGCATCATTTCGAGAATAGCACTTCTGTATACTTCGCGAGCATAACTATTCTAAAAGGCGGGATATTTAAATTTTCGGAAACACGGTAATAGACGTAGGTACTCTGTAGTAATATTATAGCAGATAGTAGGTAGTCCAGCGTATATGAATTAGAGGTATCCAACCACAGAGATAATTTTCAACCGACTTTAAAGAAAAAAAAGGAGGAGGTTCTATGTTTGACTGAATGTTTTATTATAAATGATAGCTCGAAACGGCTGTACAAATTTTGATGGTATTTGGTGTAATGGTGGTTGGCGCTCTAAAATTGGCCTAATATTTTACCCGGCTACTTAAGGGGGCGGTGGTATGAGATTCGCCAGGTTTATTATTAGTTATAAAAAAAAAATTAAAATCAATTCAAATAAATTAAAATAAATTCAAATTAATTCAAATAAATTCAAATAAATTCTAATAAATTCAAATAAATTCAAAAAAATTAAAATCAATTCAAATAAATTAAAATAAATTCAAATTAATTCAAATAAATTCTAATAAATTAAAATAAATCCAAATAAATTTAAAATAAATTAAAATAAATTCAAAAAAAAAAAATTCAAATAAATTCAAATAAATTCAAATAAATTTAAATAAATTAAAATTAATTCAAATAAATTTAAATAAAAAAAAAAAAAATATATACAGATTAGTCCAAAAATATTTAGTTAAAATGTTATAAATTCAAATAATTATTTTTTCATTTAAGTAGATTTGATTTAAATTCATTCAATTCATGTCTAGTCACGTAGATCTTGCAGTCTACGCGGCTCACGCAGTTCCTAAGGTTTACGCGCTCATGCAGTTCATGCGGATTATGCGGGTCATGCAAATTATGCGGATTACGCGGATCACGCGGTTCATGCGGATGACGAGGAACTTGTGGTTCATGCGGAGCATGCGGGTCATGCGGGTCAACATGAGTGAAATGATATACTTATTTATTGATTATTTTACATATTTAATGGAAATATATTATATTGTTGCAAGTGATCTGGTGAAGCGCTGATGTATTCTTGGCAAGAATGATTGAGTATGAAGGAATGAACTTGGTGGTTAGAACAGGGATGGGGAAAAGGGAAGGGGGAATAACGTCTAGGAAGGGCCTTGGTATACCAGATGTGAAGCCAGATTACCAATGTTATTTGCCCAAGACCTTGAATATACACATCACAAACGAGTTTTATACGGGGGGAATATTGGTGTTAGGGTAAATTTTAAATTTTCAGAGACATTTCTCTTGGAAATAATCCCAAGTGTTATAACACCCGTATGAAACTCCACACTCTACAAGAAGCTGAGAGCTACTACAAATTCACACTACACACTCTCCAAGGCGATGTTAAGATTTGCTTGAGCGAAAGTTTTGAATATGACTTTTAGGTATGGCTTACAAAGGTCATTCTCCTTAAAGGCAGATCAGATTCTTGGAAGGATACTTATGGCGGATATAGTTTTGATTGTAAGGTAGAATCAATTCATATGCCCATAATAGGACCACTAGGGTCAGTAGCCTCACAACCTACTCCATCCTGGACGTTGATCTATAACTTGAGAAGGGTAATTGTCGGTTATAAATAAAGGTATTAGTTCAAATCCGTAGCTTTGGTGATGAAAAACATGTCCTTGGTTTAAATACACTATACACTAGCTTAAGGACACACATACACAGATGAGGGCTACACCATTTGAAGGTTTTGGGAGAATAATATTTTGGAAAAGGGGGGGAATTGAAAAAAAAGGGGTATAATGCAGGTTTCGGTTGGAAGCAAAATTTATTTAAATAGAATTGTACAAATACAATAGGCAAAAACAGTGAGCAGTCAAAACGTCTTTTGTTACCAGCACAGGCCAAAAAAATATGGCCGCCGCCGCTCTCTACGGGCGAGAGCCAGAGATCACGTGAGCACGGCCCCACAGAGCATAGCCAACCTTATAATTTTTTTAAATTGCGCGCTCCCTCTTTTAGCCGCTCTACAACCTCCCCCTCTAGTTCGAACGGCGCGAAGCAAAGAAACTGCGCGGAGAAAAGTTCGGACTAGCTCATATGCCTGCGCGGGCGGCCCCTTCTACGTTTTTCCCTAATAGGCGGTTGGATGTCGCCAAGAAACGGTGTAAGTTGCGAGACATGATACTTCCCTAGCTTAGTCCCGGTTTCCCCTTCAAGAAGATAAGTGGTATCACTTAAGATCTGTGATATTTTATACGGACCGTCACGCCTGGGATTAAACTTGGGAGTCTGCCCTCTACTGGTATCGTTCAGACCCTGCGTCTTCAACAACACAAGATCACCTACTTTGTAATCTGGAGGAGGCCGACGACCTTCGTCGGCGTACTTCTTCTGAATAGCTTGAGCTTTCTCCTGGGAATCTCTGGCATCGAGGAGCGCGGAGGATAGCTTCCTAAGGTAAGGAGTAACATTAGCCACAAACTTATCATTTTCTACGATTTCACGCATATCTATGATCGCGTCGGCTGGCGCACGCATCTCTCTTCCGAAGGTAAGGAACGCCGGAGAATATCCTGTGCTAGCAGACAGGGCGGAGTTCATCGCGAACCTCACGGATACCAGGTAAGTATCCCACGTGGAGTGATCTCTCCCAACCAGGATCGCTAGTTGCGGTTTCAAATCCCTGTTTTTCCTCTCCACGGGGTTAGCTTCAGGATGGTAATACGGCGTGAGACACTGATCGATACCGAAAACGTTACAAACTTGCTGCATAATCTCACTAACGAACTGCACGCCGTTGTCACTCACCATCCTTCTGGGGACTCCAAATCTCAAGAATACCTCATCTATGAGGGTACGAGCACACTCAATGCTGGTAGCCTGCTTCAAGGAAAACAACTCGACCCATCGACTACAAACATCTTCCACAATCAATATCCATCGATTCCCTGCTGGCGTCTCCGGCAAGGGACCGAACAGGTCAACAGATACGACCTCAAAACGACGAGTTCCAGCGGGTGATTGGAGGAGACCGGCTGGCTTGCGGTTATCAGCTTTGTACCGCTGACAAGGCACACAGTTCTTTACATATTCAGCTACAGTCGCCCTCATACCAGGCCAGTAAAAGCGGGAACTAATCCGATGGAGTGTACGCTCCACCCCCATGTGACCAGCAGTCGGAGCATCATGAAAATCTGCAAGAACCTTGGCTCTTCCACTCATTGGTACGACCAAACACGCGTTGTCGTTATCGTCTGATTCTGGGCCACACCTATATAAAATTCCATCTGACATGACGTAACCGCGGTTGGCCCATTGTCTCCCCCTAAAGGGTTCGTCTTCCGTCTCCAATTCATTTATGATCCGTTTGATATCAGGGTCCTGAATCTGCTGCTTACGTATGTCAGAAGGACTCTGAGTCGGGAGATCGACTACAGTAAGACAAAGGCTACAACTCACCTCATCAGTGCACGCGGGCCGTGAGAGTGTGTCGGCTACGACATTGGATCTACCTGGCACATAATCGATGCGCAGATTATACTCTTGAAGTGTCAGGGCCCACCTCGCAAGTCTTCCGCTTGGTGACTTGACACTCATCAGCCATCGCAAGGGCTGGTGGTCAGAAATGACAACAACTTCAGAACCCTCGATGTAACCTCTGAACTTCATGACGGACCATACGACAGCCAGAGCTTCACGCTCGGTGGTCGTGTAGTTCCTCTCAGCGGCTGTTAGGAGGCGGCTAGCGTACTCGACTGGTCGCTCTTCCTGCCCCTCCCCCTGCATCAAAACAGCCCCGAGGCAATAACCACTGCTGTCAGTCCGGAGCTTGAACGGTTGGGTTTCATCGGCTTGCCTTAATATCGGTGCCGACACAAGTAACTGTTTGAGCTGCTCAAAAGCGGCTTGCTGATCTGACGACCACTTCCAACTGGCGTCTTTCTTAAGTAGCGTCGTCAAAGGACGGGCTATCTCTGCATAATTAGGGATAAACCGCCGGAACCAACTCGTCGTCTGCAAGAAACATTTTAGATGTTTGACGTTCTTCGGCGGTGGCATAGCCGTTATAGCGACGGTCTTATCGGGGTCCACCTGGATACCTCCAGGAACGATTAGATGGCCAAGAAATCTGACAGAATCTCTGGCAAAGAAACTCTTCTCACGGTTGACGCGTAAACTAAAGAGTGCTAATCTGTTGAACACGGCCTCCAGGTCTTCCAGGTGCCTGGGAAAAGAGTCTGATAGTACGATCAAGTCGTCAAGATAACAGAGGATGGAGGGGCAACTGCTGTTATCGGCGCACCTGATGTTGGACTTGAATCTGTCCATGAGTCTCTGAAAAGTAGCTCCCGAGTTACGTAAGCCCATCGGCATCCTCTTAAATCTATATGTACCAATAGGGGTAGTAAACGCTGTTTTGTCGCGGTCCTCCTCTGCAACGCTCACCTGGAAATAACCTGATCGCAAATCGAGCGTGCTCATGAAATTGCTGGTCTTTGCGGCGTGAAGGATGTCGTCCATTCTGGGCAGCGGATAGCGGTCCGGCTCCGTCACGGCATTGAGTTTGCGGTACTCGATACACAAGCGTACACCGCCGTTCTTTTTCGCGACGAGTACGACGTTCGCCGCCCAGGGTGACTCGCACTCTTCTATTATATCAGCCTGCAGCAACTTATCAAGCTCCTCTACTAAGAGCTGTTTCTTACCCTGTGACAAGCGGTAAGGCGGAGAAGCGATCGGTTCTTGTTTCTCGTCGGTCCTGATGTGGTGCATCGCGAAGTCCGTAGGCTTGCCGTCAGGAGCGAAGCTATCAGCATTCCTCACTATCAGCTCATTTAGCCTGTCGCGCTGCTCATCACTCAGTTTCAGACCTTCGTCGTCTCTTAACTTAAGCTCGGTGGACTCAACACGCATCAGTTCGGCGCCAGTAGATGAAGTAAGCACATACTTCTGTACGAAACCGTACCGCCGGTCTGGTGTGTCGGCGAAACTCCACGAAGCTCGACCTATGTCTATCAATATCCCAGCATCTCTGATGAAGTCGCGTCCCAAAAGAGTCCTGGTGTCCGCTCCAGGGATCACCAGGAATGTGGTGAATATCTTGCGATCTTCCAGCTCAACTGCTACATCTCCAGCTAAAATATCACGTACCTTTCGTGTTCCATCTGCTAACCCGATCGATCGTTGTGTCTTAATGAAGCGGATACCGCCGTCCATGAGCATCCGATGCAGCATCGGACTGGCGATGCAGTGCGTGGCACCTGTATCCACTACGGCGACACCATTGCGACCTAAAATCTTGACGTCGATCACCGGTTTGAACTGATCGGGATCTACTCCAGCTGTGTACAAGGTAGGATCAGGTAAAATACGCGCGTCAGACTTATATTTCATCCGGGCAGGTCTACCCTCACCGTATAGTTGTTTATCATTAGCATTGGTCTCGAAATCTGCAATTTTACGAAAATTGTGAAATATTTCGGCTTCCAACGGGATTCTGACAAAGTCACTATTACTACCATGTATATCAGTGCACTTGTAAGCAGTTTCACGAATATCAGATAAAATCCAGCTGTCATCCTGTATATCGGAACTATTACAGTCTGAACCCTGTATATCGGACCTATTACAGTTCGAACCCTGTATATCGGAATTATTACGATCGGAACCCTGTATACGACAACCTCGACGTTTATCATTTGATATATCGGAATAAGGCGGTTTAGGTATTTTGCAAGGCATGCATGCACAATTTGCACAATGGAAATCGGCTTGTTTATCTTTAGGGTTACAAGTTTCACACTTAGACTTGATAACACCTTGTTGGCCACATCCATAACACCTTATAGAGCTAGTTCGTTCGTTACTTTTGTCGCTAGTAATCTTTACTTTCTTTTCGGACAAATTACGACAGTTATCTACGGTATGCCCGAACACTTTGCAATAACTACATCGAGCGCGATTACGATTAACTTTGCCGTCATGTGAACTAGAGGGAAATTGAGTAGGTATAGGTATTAAGTTCGCAGACAACGTAGCGCTTTTGTTTATATTATTTTGTGCATTACTTACGGTTGGCAGTCTCTGATTGGTACCTGTGGTGCCGCGCGGAACCTGACTGGCGTCCCCTTGCGTCACCTCGGCCATGGACTCCTCAACTTCACGGACCCTGTCAATCAGCTCGTCGAGTGATCTCACGCTCTCGCGCGTTACTCGTTTACGCACTTTCCGTTTTAATAAGCCGTACACTATATCTAATTTTATAGTTTCGCTCAATACGTATGGAAGTTTCGCTATAAGCGCTCTAACTTTGCACACGAATATGTCACTACGTTCTTCTTGTTCTTGCTCGCGCGCGAATATGTCGCGGAAGATCTTGTAGGCCGGTCGTGCAACGCCATACATGCCGCGTAGGCGCGCGACCGCGTCATCCCAGCTCTCTACGGAGTCCCGCACGCCGCGCCACCATATCGCTGCCTCGTCCACCAGGAGGATGGGAAGTCCGCGCAGTGCGTGCTCGTCGGTGACGTTGACACATTCTTTGTATGTAATAACTGCGTCGAGGAACGCCTCTACTTTGTCAGCGTCGTCCGCTCGTCCGTCAAAACGCGCCGTGCATTTTGCGAATGTTCCACCATGGTTGCGGGTGTCGGATGCGGATGCCGCTGGTGAAGGAGGGGTGGTTCTTGCCGACCCCAAGTCGTACATTTGACTGCTGAGCGTGGTCATCATGTTCTCGAACAGTGTACGGTTGGCCTCTGCCTGAGACCGTGCGATGACTGAGATGAGAGAGGACACCTGTGCCTCCGTCATAAACGCCGACGGGCCTTCGCCAGTCGTGTTCGGAGTGGCAACTGGTGCTTGCCGGCCGGCGTCGTGCTGGGGGACCGTGCGGCCGCCCGCGACTGCCGGGGATGTTTCTTCCATCGCGTCGTCGTATTCCTGTAAATCCCGGTCTGTCCGGGCCTTGGAACGCGTCGAATATGCCATTTACACGCACGTACAATTCGTTCGTAGTTATAGACACGGTTTTCACACCACGTAGACGTTGTTTTTTTGTAGGTTCTTGCCCCACGTTGGGCGCCATTATAATGCAGGTTTCGGTTGGAAGCAAAATTTATTTAAATAGAATTGTACAAATACAATAGGCAAAAACAGTGAGCAGTCAAAACGTCTTTTGTTACCAGCACAGGCCAAAAAAATATGGCCGCCGCCGCTCTCTACGGGCGAGAGCCAGAGATCACGTGAGCACGGCCCCACAGAGCATAGCCAACCTTATAATTTTTTTAAATTGCGCGCTCCCTCTTTTAGCCGCTCTACAGGGGTTGTTTTGCTTATATTTAAATAATTAACATATATAGTAATATTTGAGAATTTAATTTAAAATTTAAATTTGGTAAAATTTAAACTCCAGGTCCTTTGAGAAAGTCGCTTTCGTCTAAATTTGAAGGGTCGGCTGTAACGGAACACTTATGTTCTCGTTCATGATTCTCAAATATTAACTGGAAAACTGAAATTCAATCATAAATACAGTCCTTTGTAAATTGTTCCACAACAATTCATTATATCCATCTTATTTTGTTTGTTGTGAAGCAGAATGACATTGACAGTTTGTCTTATCTATAATTGACGCGAGGAAGAAAATTGATCTATGATCTATGAAAAGTAGAACTTAAATTAAAAATATGAAATTAAAAGTATAGTTTGACTGACTTTATATCTTTAAGTAAGAACAAGGAAATAAATAATCATGATGATAACAAAAATTTGATCAAATAATTGATAATTAGTTTATTCTTTTGTCTAGTTGAAAAAAAAGTAAGCATTTTACGGATAATCGAGAGGATCGATTCAATCAAAATTAAATAAATATTAAAATAAATTAATACTCAGCGTAAAAGAAATTTAAATGGTAAAATTTATTATAATATCTCGTGATACCAGATTATGCTAATAGGTCGATTCAAGGGATTCTATAGATAGCACAGGGAACACTAATAATTAAAAGAAAGCTATGAGATTGTCTATGGAATTAAATTTGATACAAGGCACGCTGACCTTTATTTCGTTACTATTAGGGGTGAAGAAAGAGACAGGTAGTCTTGGAATGTTTTAGAAAGTTTTGGAACTAACCAATGGAAAAACTTTATTCAATTGAGAATTTAATGAAAAAGGTCTTATCGACAGGAATGAGCAAGGCAGATTAGTTATTAAATGTAGAGATATTAGTTAGATATTTGCATGAGGTTTTTAAAAAAAATATTGGCCAACGGTTTTTCAGTCGAAGTGGTGTGATTTCTGAGAACCGCACGGTAGCGAGTATAAAAGGCTACGGCGCCATTAGTCTGGGTCATTACGCATCGGGAAATTTGAAGAGTCAAGAGGAATTGCTGCCAGAACGCCACTGCAAGTTTTATTTTAAATCAAGAAAGAAGTAGTTTAAAGTGTGGGTTATCGCGTTATCTTGGCAAATTAGGATCGAAAAATCCCGCGAAGTCCCTTGCAAAAATATTTTAGCTAAGAAGCACATTGGTATCGTGTTCTGAAGTTAAAATATTGTAGATTCTTTTGAAATATATGAATATTAGCTTGTCCAGAGTAAATTCACTATAATAGTTTCATATACTGTAAAGTTTTGAATGATATTGAGGAAATGATGTTGGGGAGATCTTTGATTCTTCGAAATCTTCTCCGTGTCAAATCAGAGATATCTAGTTTCTATTTGTTTGATTTTAATGTAAGTTTAATAGAGTTTTGTGTCGAATTGGGGAATACATGGCCAAGATCAACGCTGGACCTCTATTCCTTATGAGAGCGATTGTTCTTTATGAGGGTAGCGGCCAAGTAGGAGTAAAAATAATTCGACATTGTAGCTGGTCGAATGGGCTGCAATTTCCAGCCTAGCTATGCTACTTGGGGCGTCCAGACGGCCTCTGTGCCTACGGAAACCTACGGTCCGAACGGTGCGCTAGTTTTCAGCTCCCTAGCCACTTGGGGACACGTCTGGGACCTCAAACCTTTGTTAGGGCGTGGAAGTCTCGATCCTGACCACAAGAGATGACCACAACCCAAGAGTGATAGGAATAATAGGTTCGTGGGCCCAAACTCTGGCTCCCTTTTACAGCTTAGAGATGACGGATCCTTGCTAGGAACCTAATCTATTTACCAGAGTAGGAAATCTGATTTTAGGAGCAGTCAGGCAGGTAGAATCATTAAAATAGGGCGAGGGAAGCTTCCTCAAATCTTTTTAGCTAGATTAGGGAGCGATCTCTTACACCGGAGTTCGTTCTACACACACACACTCTTTGGGGATGGGGGGACAGTAACTTAACACCTTTAGACTAGAAATTAGGGACTGATAGGGACTAGATTAGGCTCATTAACGGTTGCGTCAGGATAAGGAAAAGAGGGGTATAGGAGATAAAATTCCATTCGTTTTCACGGTAAATCCGGTGGTAGCAATATAACCATCCAAGCTGCTGGTGGGTAGGACGTTAATAATTCAAACAATTAATCTTCGACAGTAATTTTAAGTTAGATAGTCGTATCTAATATGAAAGTGAAGTTGAATGTGAAAATATGATAACAAAATGGCATAAGTTGGTTCTGTGATAGTGACAAGTGATAATGCTGACGAAATGTGCGTATTCTGATTGTGAAAGATTCAGAGAATCTGTTTCTAACAAAGGTATGAAATTCCTAACCTTAATTTTTATGTACAAGGCCCTGATATATAATAGTGTATAGAGTATCCACCTGAATGATTTGGGGATTTTCATATTGTAAAATCACATAGATTGACCATGAATAACTAATATCATAACTTGTGGCATAATCTCATAGCTACTTGACAATGGATTGAGTCGGAGTTGTCTATTTAATTACTAAATAAATACCTTCTTGATCTACCTATTTTGTTGAAAAATTCAGATTTGTTTATTCCAGTGAGATCTCATAACTCTCTGACAATATATTATCATGATAATCATTCTCTGAAGGGGATGGTCTGTTGGTTCCATGGAAGTCATGTAAATTCTGTAAGGTTGAGATATTGACAATCCACATATATACCATATGATTCATCTAATTCTGGAATGAATAATGAATTCTGGGAGAGTAATGTTCCTTATATACTACCAAGGGCGAGTGTAAGGTTGACTCCAATCCCTATTTATTGAAATACAGGAATATTACAATCCTCACACGTAAATTTGATTGAATCACTGAGACAAATAAGTCTGATGTAAATGTGCTTAAATACTAATAGACATTTCATCTCCATCTATCTCTAAGATCTAGAGTTAGTGCATAATAGTGCTTATACATAACAGCATGGCATAACATTTACATGCTCACATACATAGCTACATAATTCCTGAAAATAATAGGATAATGAGTAACAATTGATACAGGAAGTATTATCATGTAAGGATGCCTTTTCTACAGTGAAGGTTGAGGTATAGTTTGACTGACAAACAAACCCTTGCTATAAAACTCCATCTGAGTACCTAATACTACCTGCTTGTTGTAAATTCATAATTTGAGTTCTTTGCTTTTACACCTCCGTGGTGTTATTTCAAAGTAAATAAGTCTGAACTCATCCCAGCGAACACAATGAGAGCATAATGCTTGTGTAGCAGGTAATACGCTTGAAGACATTTAGTCTACCCTCTTGTCTCTGAATTAATAGTCAGACATAATTTTACTGACAAATTGCCTATCCTACTATTAGGTGGGAACAGGTACTATTTACTCTTTAATGGGTATCCCTATTGCTTTCCAAAAGAAATTAGCATACGGAGGAATCACGTCCAAGTCTGGATGACGAGTGGTACTCTGGCGGGCGGAAGGCGGGGCTCGACAGTAAACCGTAACACCAAAATGCTGGGAACATTCACTATAATGTATATCTACCACCACTGACTAATACATACAATGACAATATTAAACTATTACCTTAGACTTCTATCCAATATCTACAGTTGTGGACATCTATAACTCATTATAGATCAATATGGATACTTACATTCTAATACTTACTATACATATCCGAAATTCAATACTATATCTATAAGCCGCTGGTAGAGGAACAATTTCTGTAGAATGAACCATGCTAGATAAGCAATATGCTCCTTAATGAAAATAATTAACCAATTCTTCATAAAATAAGGCAATTATATTAATGTGAAATAGCAGGCAACAGAAAATAACACAAAGTGCAATTTGAACAATATTTATTAGGAAAAACATAAGCGTACCTTACGATAAGGTTATTCTTATTTATAAGTAAAAATTAGTCATACACAAGGCCGATAGCAACCTTAGGCATAGTATAAGATAGGATTAGGCTTCCTCACCATAGGTTAAAATCAAAATCACTTCATTTAAGAAGGTCCAGGAGTTACTATGATAAAACAAGGGTTACTTCCGCTAGATATGATCATGCCATATAGATTTGAACAAAGAAACAAAACATTAATAGGGTATGTATGTTGATAAAGTAGATTAAGAGTAATACAGCTAGTATTTGGTGCAGTTAGGAATTCATAGTAAGGGTAGGCTAGAAAAAAAAAAAATATAAACATAGGTAGGGTACAATACAATAATAGGCATTTTTAAGCAATTGATTTTTAACAGCAGTCTTTTAACTTACCTAATGACAGAGCCAATATTTCTTCAGGAATTCTATTATAGAAGCGTATACTAAGTCCCAAAAAAATTTGTTCACATTAGTTGTGGTAGGGCGATTGAATTTCCGCCCTTAGCCGTGTGGTTTCCGGCATAGTAGAATAGGATCCAAGTCTTCCCATGGATGTCGTAAGAGGCGACTAAGGAAATACAAGCTAAACAAAGCTCATAAACATCAATGAGACCTCTCCAACTCGTCTAGCCAGCGAGGAAAGTGTAGGCTTAATCCTCTGTCTGCTTTATTTTATTATTATTTACTATTTTACTTGGTTTATGGTATTCTTTAAGGTAGGGTATTGTGATTTCAAGGGGCGTTGTGTGGCAATTCCCTACCTTTTTTTTTTACTTAATGTTGGATTAGGCATTTGTCTCCCATCTCACCTGATGGTAAGTAACGATGAAGATGAGGATGTTACATGCCTATCCAAGAGATACCCATTTATTCTACTTTTGAATTCTACCTTGTACATGTGCCAGGGCTGTGGCTAGGGGGGGCCCTAGCTACGGCTCTACTACACTGTGTAACTACGCGCCTATAAGTCTTTAATAGTTAAGGCCTAATGTTGCGGTGTGCGGCACGTTTTACTGTAGGTGCTTTGTAGAGTTCTTCAATTTGTAGCACGAATTTTTTGACTGTCTGATTGACTATAAATGTTTAAAGAGGATGTTAGGATGAACAACTGTCCCTCTAAGTGAACAACTTTTCCTATCAGAACAATGCAATGGGAAAAAAATCGACATACCTATGTACACAAATTGCCAGGCCCACATTTTCGTATGAGAATTACAATTTGTTTTTGAGTTCTCCGCAATGGTCCAGGAAAAGGTGTTCCTTTTGATGGGCTGTTTCGATTTGTGGCTGAGTAGCGAATGCCTTTGAATATGTGTCCGGGGCTCGATCTCCGGTCAAGGTGGAAAACAATATTTTTCTGAATGGCCTGGATCTTGGATCTTTGTTTATCTTGGTTTATCTATATATATGTGTCTATATGTGTCTATTGTAAAATATAGTATAATTAAGTTAGTATTCCACGACACAAGTTAACAACTTACAGTGGGGCTAGCTCAATCTGTATGGCTTGTCCCTATATATACAGGGTGAAATTGAATTCATTAGCAAACGTTTAAAGAGTGACTCAGACCACGAATCTGAACAACTTTCATTATGGGACCAACTCCGAAATAGCCCAAAAAAAAAATTGGTATTTCGCCAGTATTTCGCGGTAGGTTCCCTGGGAAACATACATACACACTATCAGGTCTTTTTCCCTTGCGGGACAGACAGAAGCCAGGTCTTTAAGTCCTAAAAACTATGTTTATCATGTTGGTGGGCATTAGCTGGAAAAACGGAATCAAAATAATGATGGGTTTCTAGCCGAATAGCCTACTAACATGATTTCTTAGAATTTCGCCCATTCCCTAGTCGCCATCGGTTTTTACGATCTGCGCGGGAGGATAGTTGTTTAACATTCTGGCCTGGGAACAGTAGAATTTCTGGGAAATAAAAGTAACCTATTTCCTTCTTCGGCCCTCAAACTACCTTTATACCAAATTTTATCCAAACTGGTTCAGTGGTCCAAGCGTGAAAAGGTGACAGACAGAGTTACTTTCGCATTTCTAATTAAGGTTATTTTGACTGCGTTAATGCGTTGATGTCTTATATATTCATTTCATATACCTATCGTAATATCTCCATCTCGATTTTGTTTTCATCAAAATAAATGGTTCTAAAACAAAAAGTCTAAATTTGCCCAACATTTACCTACTCAAGGATTTATAACCAATATTGATATGTATGTATGTTGGTTGAGACACACTTTACATAGAATTTTGTTACATCCTATTCATTAAGGTGATACCACTGTAAATAAGGTCATTCTGAACCTTATTTATCTCGCAAAATACCTAAATTAGGAGTTTCAAATCTAAGTAATATGATTTTTGACTATTTCATCTCCAAAAATTGAAGATGAAAACACGTTTTGATAAAATTTTCTCGATAGAAATATTTTTTGAAAAATGGTCCTCGTTCGCAGAGTTTTTGTTATTGTAGCTCAAATGCGACGAATGAAATAATGATTTTTAGACTAAAAGATAGGTTATTAGTAATTCATCAAAATGTAAATATGAAAATACAATTAACCGGTCTGATTTTATATAAAATAGAAATAACGAATTTGGCGCTTACGTTTTTTTCTTTGAGCGACTCGAGACTATCTCCTATCTCATCATTCACGGGCTAAACCGCCAAGCGCTATCCCTTGCGCGCACTTGATCAGTCCTTTGCCGAGCATAGGTACCAAACATTTGAGGCCTCGCCTTAACACCAAACAATTTTAGGAGCATGCGGGTAATTTCCACAACATAACAAATTTTTTGGCTTATCATTCTGTTGAAATTTCCACAGACTATAAAAATATTGGTTGTCTGTAATGTCAGTTTACGGACAACAATTTCACGTATTTCAAGCTCCGTGGCGCAGTGGTTAACACGCCAGCCTGCGACACGAGGGCCCCGGGTTCAATCCCCGGTCAGGTCAAGATGGAAAATGATCTTTTTCAGATTGGCCTGGGTCTTGGATGTTTATCTATATATGTATTTGTTATAAAATATAGTATCGTCCTATAACACAAGTCTCGAGCTTACTTTGGGGCTAGCTCAACCTGTGTGATTTGCCTAAAAAAAAAACGTCATAATGGTGGAAGCATGGATTTAAGATTTTCTGTTCCGTGGGTAAAAGAGAGATATTCGTCACAGTCACAAGCCAAATGCTTAGGACTTTAGGATTGATTATTTTTATTAAAGATATATAACACGTAATGTACTATGAAATTACTATAAAAACTTTGTACACTGAGTTAGCAAATAGGCCGGCAGACCATGTTGCTCCTTTCGTGTCCTTTGTACCCCACCAGCTGCACCGAGGAAGATCTTTACTATGCATCCGTGAGTTGTGTCAGAGTTGCCACATACTGGAGAGACATTTAATCTCTTGAGCCTTGAGCCTGAAAAGAAGAAGAAGAGTTCAATTGTATTACAAAGCCAGATAGGTGACGCCAATCGGCCATTTAGATAAATTACTTAGTTTATGGACGTTCCCTTGATCAACGTTTTCTCTTGGAAGAAGAATAAAGAGTAGGTATTTTCTCTCTTTCTTATGTTGTGAGAGAAAGGTAGCATAATGAAAGAAGAAGCGGCTGCTATCAAAAAGGCTTTAAATTTAATCCTTGATGTTTTTGTTCACTATGATTATGGGGATAGAAAAGGAGGAAGTTTCGAGTTATATTTTTGATGAAATGACATGTATATAAATTAGTAAATTATTACGATATTAATCAACAAAAATACAAGAATCGTGGGCAACACAGACTAGTTTAACTCATAAATATACCACCAGAATTTTCGCTTCACAAAGGAATATCTAAGGAATGATTTCAATGTAAAGTATTCGGCCCAATTGATAATGTTCTAGATTTAATATTTATGATGCACGCCCGTGTCATATTTAGTCATTGCAATGTTTTGATAGAAAAGAGTCCACTTTGTTGATATTAAAGTTAAAGTTATTTCCTAAAACTTATTCAGAATTGGTTCGATTAACTTAGTCTACGAGATCGATCCCAAATTAGTAAAAAAATTATAACATTTCCGCATTTTCGGCGAAAGTTGTTTTTACTGATTGCTTTGAGAGTGATAGGTTTTCTCTTTCTAGTTATCTCTCTCTCTCTCAAGATTCAAGATTTAATAGCTCTTTCGAGCGCGTATTTTTATGTACGTCAGTTAATGAGATAGGTATCTCATTATAATAAATTGATTTGATCAGGTGATCAGGCCCTTTATCTATATTTTAAATATAATCTTGAACTAAAATATGTATATTGAAATATAAATATAAAAATATTTTAATGAAGACTTTGTGAATATGCATTTTCATATTGATATTATTTTTTAGTTAAAGAGAAAATTCAAGATACAGGTTCAGGGCCTCAAAGTTTTAAATTCTTCAATTAATTAATTTATTTTTATACTTGTTATTGGACTTTAAAATGTGTTTGAAACTTTTTAAATTTGCTATATTTCTTCTTTTGTCAAGTGGAGTTTCAGCCCAATTATTGGATTACTTCAGCCCTCCAGATATATGTAAGTACAAACCTACATAACTTAGAAATGTTTCTGTGTTTTATTTTGCATGCACAATCTACGAATAAGTAAGTGCACAATGCTTTTTAGATTACTCTTATTAAATTAAGAAATAAAATATGGTGAAAGAATTTCACGCAAAGGGGATTTGAACCAGTGACCCCGTAAAAAAAATTGAGATACTTCTGCGTAGGGCAGCTGATTTGTTACCTTTTGATTAAATTGCCCAAACAATTATGTTAGGCGTCCTCACTAGTCTGCGTTTATATGACAAAACTAGCTTTTGCCCGCAGCTTCGCTCGCGTTCACCTTTTTTATCCCTTTAGGGGTAGAATTTATCAAAATATTTTCTTAGGGGATGCCTACGTCATAGCAGCTTTATGCATGCAAAGTCTCAGCCCGATCGGTTTAAAATTGACAAAGTTTTATACAAACTTTCATTCCCTATTTTATCCCCTTGGAGGTAGAATTGATCAAAATCCTTTCTTAGCGGATGCCCACGTCATAACATCTACCTGCATGCCAAATTTCAGCCCGATCCGTCCAGTGGTATGGGCTGTGCGTTGATAGATCACTATGTCAGTCAGTCACCTTTGAGTTATATATATTAAGATAGAAGATAGATATTAAAGCCATATCCCTTTATAAGGATTTCCGTGGAAAATTACGTTCATTATAACCATAGAATGGCATCATATCGCCTCCTAAAATCACTATGTAGTATTATCCTAATTAAGATATGTTGCCAAGTTGGTCGTTAAGCAAAGGTCGTGTGCCAAATAAGGCCTTTTATGTTTCTGTGCTTACATTTTATTACAAATCAACTACAAGTACAAATATATACGGACAAATCACACAGATTGAGTTAGCCCCAAAGTAAGTTCGAGACTTGTGTTATGGGATACTAACTCAACGATACTATATTTTATAACAAATACATATATAAGTAGATAAACATCCAAGACCCAGGCCAATCTGAAAAAGATCATTTTCCATCTTGATCTGACCGGGAATCGAACCCGGGTACACTCGTATCGCAGGCTGGCGTGTTAACCACTGCACCACGGAGCTTTCCATACATATAATTTATAAACAATTAACGGTATATATAGGTACAGCGTGTAAATGTACATTCGACGTTTCCTTAAAGGGATGACTCAGACCATCAATATGAACAACTTTTTCTATGGGACCAATGCTAGAAAGTAAAAAAAAATCGGCATTGTCGTACAAGAAAGTTCTGCCGCTCAGCCAGTTTGATGGGAATGTCGCATTTTTTTGAGTTCCCAACATTGCTTGCGAAAAGTTGATCATATATATTTTTTTTAATCATATTGTGAAGAGCGAAGCGAGTTCTATTAAATACAACAAACATAACTTACAAATTCGTGCTAAGCTATTGTAATGCTCAGCCGTAAACTAGAATCGAGTGCATCTATATAGAATCCCCATCAGGTACCATACCATACTTACGGATGCTTGAAAAGGTACAAAAAGCTTCACAGATTAATCTGTGTCATTATATAAAAAAATATTGTCTATAAAGTCGGTTTACGGACGATAATTTTACGTGAAAACGGTGGTAGAAAGATAGATGCGTCACAAGCCGTTTAGGCTGATCGCGCTTCTCTATCGCTTGTAAACTGCAGGCTTGAATCACCTAATTGTCTGATAATAAATATGATTCCGTGCTTCGGAAGGCAATTCAAGCCATTGGTCCCGGGTCCAACTAGTCAAAAATGCCACCCCGAACTGTACCTGGCTCAAAGGTACCCATTACGCTAGCGGAATTCCCTTTTTGGATAGCAATGGATATCCTTTGTGTCAGGTACCTTCCGGAGCGGTGGACATAACTTCAGTGTTTCAACGTCGCCCTATGTAACTTGTAAATAACTTAGTTTAGTAATATGTAATATCAGACGGAGGAAAATCTTTTTGATTACAATTAATATTTTAAACAATAAATTACCACATTTCTTGTATGAGGAAAAAACTACATGAATACAGAGAAAAAAGAAAAAAAATATATAATTGGGGCAAATCACAAACACACAGACAATGAAACATAACCTCTCTTGTGAGGTTAATTAACTAAACTTTTTGCATAGACACAATCCTTATCCTTATCCTTATCCTTACTAATATTATAAATGAGAAAGTGAGTTTGTTTGTTTGTTTGTTACGCTTTCACGCCATAACTACTGAACCGATCATCATGAAATTTTGCATACAAGTTCTCTGGAGTACGGAGAAGGACATAGGCTACCTTTTACCCCGGGAAAAAGAACTATTCCCGAGGGATCGACATTGACGCTGGCGGAGCCGCGGGCGAAAGCTAGTTGTTCATAATTATCTGTGTTTTAGTGTGACAAAAGGCTGAAAATATACAAGATTGGGGATGCTCGCTCCGCTTTTAACAAGAGAATAATACGAAGTTACAACAACTTGTGGGTTTTGGAACTCCTTGGTACATACATATTATCACGTCTTTATCCCTTACGGGGTAGACAGAGCCTTGTCGGTAGACAAAGCAACTTTTCTTGGAATAACTGTTGATGCTGGGCTTCAATGGGGTGCCCATATTGAAAAATTGGCAGGGAAACTTAGCTCTGCGGCTTACGCGGTTAGGAGGATAAGACAACTAACTGATGTTGATACTGCGCGTTTGGTATATTTTAGTTACTTTCATAGTCTTATGTCGTATGGAATATTACTATGGGGAAACGCTGCAGATGTAAATACCATATTTGTTCTACAGAAACGCGCTATTAGATCAATATATAAATTAGGCGCCAGAGAATCTCTTAGAGAGTTATTCAAAAATATTAATATTCTGACACTCCCTTCACAGTATATCTTTTCTAATATTATGTTTGTGCGCCATAACATTCATTTATATAAAAAAAACTGTGATATACATAGCAGAAACACTAGAAATAAAAATAAATTATTTACACCAGCATTGCGATTGCAGAAAACTATGGATTCTTTTTTGGGTCTTGGAGTACGCTTCTATAATAGAATTCCCGCAGAAATATTAGGTCTGCCATTAATTTAATTTAAAACGGCTGTCAAAATCATTTACTTAAAAGGGCTTATTATTGTATAAAAGATTATTTATTCGATAAAAATGCTTGGTAATAATTTAAATGTATATTTTAATGTACTTAAATTTAATTTTTGTAAAATATATTGTTATATTCGAGCCCTTCAGGCACATAGAGACCAAGACTGAGTTTCTTTCGGCGTATTCTTCTCAGCAGTGGTCATTCCGAAACGCTAGTAGTTTTTCGATTTTACAAACATAAAAGAAAGAAAAATAAACAACAGAAACATATGACGTTCAAATGCGATACATGTATCCTACTTTGAATAAAAATTATTCATTTTCATTTTTTCATTTAAAGTTGTGAGACCGAAAGGCCACGTTTAGCGTACTGGTGGGCGTAAAGGTGGAAAACGGAATCAAAATAGTGATTAGAAATAGGGTTGCTAGCCGCATCGCCTATTGTAATGATTCTTTAGGTTTTCGCCTATTCCCTTGACCGGCTTCTACGGTCTGCTCGGGAAGAGAAGCAGCTGGCACATTCTAAGTTTTTTTTTCTCCTAGACCAGCCGGCCTATTTGCTAACTCAGTGACCAACGACTTGAAAGTGACTTAAAAATACATTGCGGGTTTCCTATGATTGACTATTTTTATTTAAGATATATAAAACGCAATGTACTTTGAAATTACTATCAAAACGTTGTACACTGAGTTAGCAAATAAGCCGGCTGAATGGAAGATAATTCCTTGGTATTTTCCAGTTTCTTTTGATTTTCGGAGTGTGCAAGTCGCGAACACTGGTGTCACATTTTTCAAGCTGCTTGAAGGCATTTAACATAGTTTAACGACTGCCATTAATGATGACAGCTAGGACCAACAACTTAACCTGCCTTCGGAATCACGGAGGAGCACGAGATATTTTTATGCCACTTCCGGTCACTCATCTAAGTGGGGGCCGAGCCCGGTGTTGCTTAACATGCGTCAGCGTTTCTTTCTTCTTCTCTCTTTTCTTCTAACAAGTGTTAGAATGTGATCATGGATAGTAAAATTATGATCAACCACAACCCCAGGTCTTTTATTTTATAAACTCCATAGAATTAAAAAATAATCTTCATACTTCTATGATTAACTCGTTTTTCTTTTTTCTAAATTTGGCTTTGTTGTCTGTGGTTTGCGGTTTAAGGACATAATGTAACATTTATTTATATTAACATTAATTTACGTTGTCATGCTCTATTCATAGATTAGAATAATGTCACATTGTAATTTTAAATAATCTTCTAGCGATACTATTTCAAAAGACTGTAAGTTTACATGTCGTCAATATTTGAGGCAGGTCATGTATCATAATTAAGAAAATGTGTCGACCAGAACAATTCGTCGACAGAAAAAGAAATTTTATATTCCAGACTGAGTATGATACGCAGAAACATAGGTACCACACTTAGCATTATATCGTTGAATCTAACGTGAGATAAGAACATTACGAGTATTTTACTAAAAACAGGTCACTTTCAAGGCTAGTTTAGCCTATCGAACAGTGCCTTCAAGAGGTTTGCGCTATCTCTGCCGAAGGAAAGCTGAACTCGGACCAAAAATTGAAAATCAGCAATCTCTGCCGAAAGGTTGGTCATGGCACATCTCAGATGGCAGTACAATATCAGTCCTTGAAGCAAAAAGCCATCCAATCCCATATTACTATTCAAGCCCTTAGAGAAAAACACGATCTGTCGCAGCGCCTTCAAGACCTGAAAACGAGCATTGAAACAAAACCCGCTTCAGGAGTGTCCTCTTTTAGTGACATGGTAAAAAAGGGAGCCAACAATTACATTCAGCCCCCTAAAGTGAGTGCCGTAGCGATCTACCCAACGGACAAGCAGAAAAGTAGTGAGGAGACTAAGAATTTAGTACAAAAAATTATAAGCCCTGTCCAGATGCAACTGCATGTACGAGGATTGAGAAAAACCAAAAATGGAGGAGTTATCATCAGCACCGAGAACAAGGCCGACGTTGAAAAACTGAAGCAATCGGCGCAACTTAAGACCTCTGGGCTCACTGTGGATGAGCCGCATAAACGTAAGCCCAGAATTGTGATAATTGGAGTTCCATCGGCAATGCCGGAAACGGAAGTATTTTCCTGCATTTATAAACAGAATTTAGCCGACAAGTTACCCGGCTCAACTTTGGAAAGTTTCTTGGCATCGATCAAGTTAAGCCATAAATCTGGGAAAAAGAATACCGAGTCCTGTAATTTCGTGATCGAAGTTCCTGCGCACATACGAAGGGCTCTTATCACTAATGAAAGGGTGTTTGTGAACTGGTCTTCTTGTCCAGTGAGAGACTTCACTCTGGTGACCAGGTGCTTCAAGTGCCAGCAATATGGTCATGCGGCTAGAACATGCCGGGAGACGGTCAACACCTGCGGACACTGCGGTGTGGTAGGCCATGCCATGGAGGAATGCACGAAGAAAGGAGATCCCCCAAAATGCGCGACGTGCCTTCACTATAAGAAACCAAGCGACCACAAAACAGGTGACCATACTTGTCCTGCTAAATTGATGGCCGAGAAAAGGTACATGAATTCTATTGATTATGACGGCGCCTAAGAGCGCCACTTATTAGATTATTTTAGAACTCTTTTAGTTTTTGTTTATTTTAAGTATTGATAAGGTAATTTCTGATTTAGACAATTTCTCTGTTTTAGAATCGAAAACTTGTGATGTAGAATGTTGCAAACAATATCTTTCCTCATTTACTAACCCATTGACCTTTATAACGCAAAATATTCAAAGTATTTATAAGAACTTTGACAATTTCAACGTTCTTTTACATAGGCTCGACTTTGACTGCGATATAATCGTGTTAACTGAATGTTTTTTACAAAATCGTAGTAATCTACCCCTAATGCAAGGTTTCAATATTTTTAAAACTTCAGATAATTTAAATAAAAACGGCGGGATAGTAGTTTATACTAAAAATTCATTGAATGTCATGGTAGAAGAACCAATTATATTGGATTGTAATCGACTACTCATAAAAATCGGTACAGATATTGCAATTTTAGCCATTTACCGTTCTCCGTCTCATACAAACACCAATATATTTTCCATGTCATTAAATGAAACACTGCAAAAGTTATCCTCCTTTAAACATATAGTAATTATAGGAGACATTAACATTAATATTCGTCCGGAGAATAACGATTCAGATGCTTTGGAGTACCTAAACATATGTGCTTTCCACGGCTTACTCCCTGCACATACGTTTATCACGCGACCTAAAAGCGGTACTTGTTTAGACCATATCATGGTCAAAACTAACTTTAATTCACTAACATTAGTACCTAACTCAAGCATAACCGATCATAGAGCTGCCCTACTAACATCAAATCGTAAATTGCCGAACATTTGTCAAACGCAAATTAAGACAAAATTAGATTACAAAAGACTCGAAGATTACTTATGCAACATAAATTTTGACCTAGTTTATAATACCGCTGATGTGAATACTTGTTTGTCGTACTTAATACAAACTGTTCAACAAGCTATAATAAGTAGCACAACAAAAACATATTTAAATAATAAATATCGAAACATAAAGCCATGGATAACACCAGGGCTCATTCGTTGTATGAGACATAGGGATAAATTACACAAACTAGCAAACAATAATCCGGAAGATCTTGTATTACAGTTATCCTATAAACGATATCGTAATTTTTGCAATAAACTTCTTAGGAAAGTTAAGTGTATTTACGAAAAAAACGAACTATTAAAAGCCGGTGGCAACAATAGGCAAATATGGCAGACTATAAAACAAGTCGCATTTACTACAAAAAAGCATGAGTCATCTTCGAGTTTGTTACACGTGCACGCGTCACAGCTGACCTCTGCAAACATTGCAAATTCTTACTTTGTAAGTATAGGTAAAAAATTAGCAGAAAAAGTAAAAAGACAGTCACCTACATTGCCTTCAAGCCCAACACCCTGCTACTCTCTCAATTCATTTGTGTTGCTAGACACGGATGAAGCCGAGGTGGAAGCGATAATTTCAAACTTGAGGGATAGCTGTGCCGCTGGATGGGATGACATATCTAATCATATTCTTAAACATTTAAAATACATCCTAGTCCGCCCATTAACACATATTTTTAAGAAATGCCTATCGGAGGGAATTTTTCCTAACTGTTTAAAAAAAGCCGTCGTAGTTCCTATTTATAAATCTGGTGACAAAGAGCAGGTTTCAAACTACAGACCTATTTCATTATTGCCCTCGATATCAAAGATTTTAGAGAAAATTATAAACGACAGGCTTGTTACTTATTTGGAAAAGTACAATTTATTATCGGAAAGGCAGTTCGGTTTTAGGTCTAAGTTATCAACAGCGGATGCCGTTCACAGTCTAACCGACTTTTTAGTAAAGGAACTCGATAGTGGCAGACAAACAATAGGAATATTCCTTGACCTTGCAAAAGCCTTCGACACTATTTCCATTCCCATTCTATTGCACAAGCTTGAAAACATTGGCATAAGAGGAAATGAGCTTAAACTCTTCGCAAACTACTTAGATGAACGCACCCAATGCGTTAAAATAGGCAATATTTATAGTTCTGACCTAAAAAATAGTTGTTTTGGACTTCCCCAGGGAAGTATCTTAGGCCCTACCTTGTTTTTAATTTACATCAATGACCTGTGTAATTTAAATATAGAAGGAGCGAAAATAATTTCGTACGCCGACGACACAGCTCTTCTGTTCTCCGCTAACTCGGTTGAAGAAGTTTTTAAATATGCGCAACAGGGTTTTAATGCCGTAAACTATTGGCTTCAGCAACATCTCCTTACTTTAAACACAGCCAAGACTAATTTCATTCAGTTTTCCATGCGTCATTTGCACTCATCGCATTCTCATATAAAAATATATGCACATCACTGTACAAACCCTACAACTAACACGTGTCATTGCCCTGACATTTCTATCACGGACAAAACAAAATATTTGGGTATTGTTATAGACAATACTCTTTCTTTCAAGCATCATATTCAAATCTTAAATGGCAGAATTCGTAAGTTAATATTTGTTTTCAAAAAATTACGCTCTATCGCGGACTCAAAAATAATCAAGCAAGTTTATTTTGCTTTATGTCAGTCACTATTAACTTACTGTATTACATCATGGGGTGGCATTGCTAAAACTTCACTACTAACTATTGAAAGAGCACAGCGAGCCATTCTTAAGGTTTCTACACATCGCCCTTTCCTTTTCCCCACAGACCTTTTATATAAATCCTGTAAGGTACTAACAGTTAGGCAACTGTTTGTAGTAAGCACAATCCTTAAACAGCACGCCGCACTGCCATTCAGCACTCAATTTACTAACAAAAGACGGAAAGATATCGTTTGCTCAAATGAATTATGTCAGACAAAACACGCCTTCTCCTCACGATTTTTTCTGTTCCTTGGTCCACTCCTCTACAAAAGACTTAATAAAAAACTAGGCTTTTATACGTTAACTTATACCGCAACTAAAAAATTACTACAACAAGCCCTATTAAATATGTCCTATGAAGAAACAGAGGATTTGCTAATAGTTTTAAAATAGTATTATAGTTATAATATATTATCTCAATATTGTATTATCTCATTATGTATAATTTAATTCTAAGTGTAATTGTTTATGGAGTTTCTAGTACTAATTAGTCTTATAACGCCTGAAATACAGGATGATTTTCATCCTAGCTCAGGCACCCTTAGTTCATATGTCCCTTAATGTATTTATAATGTATTGTAAAATGTGTTCCTATTATTTGAATAAAGAATTTATTATTTAAAAAATTATTATTTATTTATTTAGTTCAGGAATCACTGCTGCGCGTCCCGCACTCGCCTTGAAAATAGGCTCCTGACAAGTCCAAAACTATAGTCGTGGTAGAGCCACGCTACCGGCAAAATTAATTGCTAATAGCATTATTCATGCTACTAGCAATTCATTTTCCACACTCTCACAGAAAATCGACGTCTGAGTAGCTTTACCGCTTCTATGCTTCGTTCGGTGAGTGAAAGAGCCCATTCCTCCTCCCCTTCCCATTTCCTTCCCGACAACGCACCTGTCACACCTAGTGAAGTGCCGGAGAGAAATTCTCTGTTCTCATGAATTCCTTCCCACGGAAATTTGCTGGAAATTTCCAATAATTCTCAAGAATTTCTCAAGTATTCCCGTACTGGAGAGAAACAAGAAGAAATTCTCGGGAAAACATACGGACCCGTTCTCACCGTTCTCAAAAATTTCGAGCACGGCACAACACTAGTCACACCCCGGTGTTGTAGTTGTCTATGGGCAGCGGTGATCACTTACCATCAGGTGACCCTCTTGCTCGTTTGCCGTCCTATATCATAAAAAATGGTCGGCAATTCCGACGAAATGGCACGTGAATGACCGGTTTTTAGTACACATAATGCCCCGTTATAGTACCGTAGCATTGTTTGTGATCCCTCATATAATCTGTGAAGTAAATTAAAAGATTTGAAGTGAAACCAAGGAGTAGTATGTCATTATACATTTTGTCAGAAGCTTTCTGGTAGTCAAAATAAATAACGTCAACCTGGGGGCTTTCTCCATGGCTAGAGAAACAACTAAACATGACAAATTAGTATCACTGGCCTAAAATCGTGTTGCTCATCGTTAAAAATAAGTTTCACCTTTAGACGTACATACGTAGGCCACTTTACGATAGGAAGTTTACCAAACAAATAACCTATTATGCATTGATTTTGGTATTAGTGAAATATATTTACTGCGAAATCGGAAGTTATGCGAAACTGTTTGTTTTTCCAGGTACATCCTGATAGACGTACTTAATAGAAGGTCTCAGTCACAAGAAATTTCTGTAACAATGTATGTATATTTTGTAAAAGAAATTAACAACGAAGATTCGCCCCCTCCTTCATTATGCAACCCGCGAAGGAATGGAATTCCCTCCCCGCGTCGCTGTTTCCCGACCCGTACAATTTAGGGATTTTCAAGGCAAGAGTGAATAGGCTTTATTTGAGTTTGCGTGTACCACCCTAGACCTCATCGTTGTTTCGCACCAGACAAGATAGAGGTCAAACGCACTCAAATCCTTACTTCCTTACTAATCCTTATCCTTATCCTTATCTTTACTAATATTATAAATGCGAATGTGAGTTTGTTTGTTTGTTTATTTGTTTGTTTGTTTGTTACGCTTTCACGCCGTAACTACTGAACTGATCATCATGAAATTTTGCATACTAGTTTTCTGGAGTGCGGAGAAGGACATAGGCTACCTTTTATCCAGGGAAAAAGTACTATTCCCGAGGGATCGACATTGACGCGGGTGGAGCCGCGGGCGAAAGCTAGTTATTAATAAAAAGAACTGTATCTATTACTAACGACTCGCCCGGCTTTACACGGGTGCAATGTAGATACCATAGAGATAAGATAATATGGTAGATACATATAAACCTTCCTCTTAACTCACTCTATCCATTGCTGAAAACTGCAGAAAAAATGGACATTTCCATATAAAAATCGGCCTCCCGGTCAATTTGTACGAGAACGTCAATATTTTTTTTTGAAGCATTGGTTCCATAAGAAAAGTTGTTCATAACGACGAGCTGAATCAGCCCTATAAGGATAGGACAATGTTTATTTTACATATTGTAAACAACATGTAAAAACATGAGAAAACAAAAAGAAGAATGCAGATTTATGCAAAAATTTATAATTTAACTCAATAATTAAATAACACATTTTTGGATAGATCTGCGCACCGCTATACGACAGGTTAATAACTTAAATGATGTAACAATAGTTAAACAATTTATTGCATGAGATTTTTTGAGTTCCCAGCATATTGGTCCTATCATCATCATCATTTCGAGTAGGTGTCACGGTCAATCGACCATGCACACCCTGGTGTCAGACTTCTTCGGAACCGCCTCTCGGCCTCTGACGTGGTTCCTTTAACGACTACCAGATGGCAGCCGGGACCACCGGCTTTACGTGCCTTCCGAAGCACGGAATCATCTTTATTATCAGACAATCAGGTGATTCAAGCCTGCAATGTCCTAACCAAACTGGAAACAACCAAATTGGTCCTATAAGAAAAGTTGTATATAACGACGAGCTGAATCACCCGTCTTCAACGATCGGGCAGGGTTTTTACATATTGTAAAAAACATGAAAAACACGAAAAAACAAAAAGAAAATCTACGCACCGCCATAAGAGAGGTTAATAAGTTCAATGACGTAACAATAGTAAAACAATTCGATGCATATGATGTCAATCTCAAAAAGTTATCAAAGAAAATAAATATTACGTAAGTACAAACAAACAAACATACGAGTAGTTACGCGTAGGAAATATTACCATCCAGAGCAGATGGATAAATGAACCATGAACCAAAAAAAAAACATGTTACGTAGATCAAGAAGCCGTGTGGTATCCGACAGAGTAGAATAGGACCACTGTCTTAACGTGGGTGTCGTAAGGCGACTTAGGAAATACAAGCTAAACAAAACATAAACATCTAAAAGACCTCTCCAACCTGTCTGGCCAGCGTGGAGAGTGTAGGCCAAGTCCTCTGACTGCTCTGGTCAAGTATGGCTCTAGTAGTACAGAGAGGCTCGTGCTCCTGTAGTGGAGACTAAAAAAAGACCTGATGATGATGAATTAGATCAAATTAGATTTCAACGAGTCTCAACGTTGGACCAATTATTTCATTTGTTGTAAAACCGTCCATTTAACAAATTGCCTAATAGGTATATTCCGGCGTGTGTCTTATCTTAAGGGGGCCACACCTCCATCAAAATAAGGGCAAGGTTTGTCATAGGATCTCTTTGTGAAACACGCCCTACAATTACGAAAAATTATATTGTTAGTGTCCGTTTGACGAATTTGAGTAGACGAAGAGGTCAGTGCTGAAATAAGAAGTCATTAGATATATCATACTTTGAAAACCTGAAGTTAACTTTAACTGCCTCCGGGGTCCAGGTCTCATTTAAATTTCATCAAAATCGGTGCAGTAGTTTGATTGCAGTCGGTTTTTATTATTATTATTTATTTTATTTTAGACCATAGTCAATATATACATAACTAGCTGTTGCCCGCGACTTCGTCCGCGGCAATTTCTGTTATTATGACTAATTAGCATAGATGAATAATTTTTCCCCGTTTTCGAAACATTTTTTATTGATGCTTCGCTCTTATTGGTCGCAGCGTGATGTTTTATAGCCTAAAGCCTTCCTCAATAAATGGACTATCCAACACAAAAATAATTTTCCAATTTGAACCAGTAGTTCCTGAGATTAGCGCGTTCAAACAAACAAACAAACTCTTTAGCTTTATAATATTAGTATAGATATGCTGAAATGCATTTTTGATACTTAGTCTCTGCCGTGTGTACAATGATGGCACTATGCCATAACTTGTCTGTAATAGTAGTAAAGGTCATTGGTGATACTTCAATGTCTTCTTGATCCTGATTGTATTCACCTTTATTAGGGTTCCCTAAAAAAACCTAGAATGTACCAGCTGGTACTCTTCCCGCGCAGATGGGTGAAAATCTGATGTTCCGTTTTCCACATAATGCCCACCAACATGCGCAACGTGGCTTTGAGGTCATATAGACCTGAGCTCTGTCTATCCGCAAAGGAAAAAGTCATCGACCTATCATTTAACGGTATGACCCTTATAACGTACTATTGTTATTGATAGGAAGTATGTACTTGCCTACTAATTATGCGGTTGGTGGATCGAGTGTTTGGGTGTTTTTAAAAAAAAAATAGGTACATCATTTTTATTAGCTTCACCTGTATGCTTGTTTAATAGGCTAGTTTCCTAAAAAAATACAATTAGTCCGTCAGTTAGATATTCAAAAAATATTGGACACGTATCTTTTCTTTTGTCGATTAAACAAAAAATGACAAAGATATAGCCCTGTGAAGTTCCGTGTGACGTCATAGTTTGCTACAATTTTTAGCAAACTTTGACGTCATGAGCCCCCACTCCTGAACTTTGACGCGCTTTTATCTTTATTATATATTGTTTATTTGACAAAAGAAAAAATACGTGTCCTATATTTTTTGATTATCTTACCGACGGACTAATTGTTATGTCATATCAAGCACCGATAACAATACAATAATTAGATGTGCCGTGTGGTATCCGGCAGAGCAGAATAGGACCACTCCAAGTCTTCCCGTGGATGTCGTAGAAGGCGACCGAAATACAAGCTAAACAAAGCTTATAAACATCTGAGTCCTCTCCAACCCGTCTGGCCAGCGTGGAGAGTGTAGGTCAAGTCCTCTGACTGCTCTCGCCAAGTATGGCTCTAGTAGTACTGAGAGGGTCGTGATGATGATGATGATGTGTTCTTTAGTGTTTTAAACTTTTTTTTAAGAATAGATATTTTACAGGAACGTAAAATACCTATTCTGTGTATTGTATGTATGTGTGAAAATTGTGTAACAATTTTCACACATACACACACAGTATTACGTCCTTAGAGATATGGCGATTTTAATAAATGTCAGACAGTTTTAATATATGAAATTGCAAACTCCTTTCATATCGCATCATATCACATAGTATCACGTCTATTTCCTTTGCGGGGCAGACAGAGACTATGTCTATGAGACCTTATGGCCACGTTTAGCATGTTGGAGTGCGTGTAGATGAAAGACGGAATCGAAATAGTGATGGGTTGCTAGCATCGTCTATTGACATGATTCCACAGATTTTAGCCCAATCCCTCGACCTCGACGCGAGGGAAGACAAGAAAAGCAGCTGGCACATTCTACGTTGTTTTTCTTTCTCCCAGACCAGCATGAAAGATTCTTTTTATTTTTATATTATTAAAAATTGTGTATACATTTCCACGTCTATATCCTTACAGCTTAGACTGTGCTTAATGCCTATAGGCCACGTTTAGAATGTTACTGGCCATATAGGTCGAAATGAAAATAGTGATGTGTTGCGGTCGGCTTCTACGGTCGCATGAAGAGAAGCAGCTGGTATTATTATAGCATTTTTATATAGCATATTAGCATTTATAGCATTTTACGTTTTACTTTTTCCTCAAAGTAGCAATGAGAATGT
The DNA here is from genome assembly GCA_947532085.1 of Elegia similella. Classification (NCBI taxonomy): domain Eukaryota; kingdom Metazoa; phylum Arthropoda; class Insecta; order Lepidoptera; family Pyralidae; genus Elegia; species Elegia similella. The sequence continues at coordinate 6,144,027 of OX383939.1, forward strand.
ATAATTTCCAACAAAATTAATGGTGACTTCAGAACATAATGCTAATTATTTTTTCTTGAAAATAACACATTTGTTTTCTTTCTATATTATTATATTTTTATGAAGTGTACGGGAAGTATTTTGTTAAATATTTCTCTTTAGGGCTTGAGCGACGCGATGCGGTCGAGCGAAACAAGAGTTTTAACAAATCGGTGTTACAAAAACTTTACACCTATTAAGTAAGTATAATTTAAATAGGAGAGTAGTTTTTGGTTTTAAGACTCAAAGATTTAGGCATTTGTCTCCCATCTCACCTGATGGTAAGTGACGATGAAGACGAGGATATGACATATCTATCCGAGATATACCCATTTATTTATTTTAAGTGTCCCGTAAATATGCCATGCTGGTATTTTTTTCATTTGCATGTGCATTTTAAATAGTTCTAACTTATATTTAAATTTTATTGCTCAAAAGCCTACTTGAAGTTAGAAACTAATAAAAAAATTGAAACCGGTTTTTTATATCACTTGATCCTCTGATACAAAAGTTCATAAAGCCATCAACACAAAACGAGCACAAGCAGTGGCAGTGTCGAAATACATTGTCATATCCACCGCGTCACGGATTGGACGCTCGCACGGAAGGAGTTCGAAATTTAAAAAGTTCGAAATTAAAAAAGTTTGAAATTTAGAAAAGTCCGAAATTTTAAAAGTGAAAATGTTGTCTATGCTACGAGTATATTTGCTGTGCGCGCCAATTTTCTTAGGCAGTGTGACGTCAATGTATAGCAATAGGGCTATTGAGGGCTATCCTGCAGGATATCTTGCAGATTGTAAGTTTTTTTTTATAAACTTTTAGTTCTTAATTACCTACGGAGCTATAAAGAAACGATCAATACAAAATCCGATTGCAGTTAAAAGGATGGACAAATATCTTTATGAAAATTTTTTCTTCTAGTCATATTGAGGAGTGATGTTATAATGATTAAACTGTCGAAATTTTTTCAATTTGTTAGGTTAGGAAGATTTGCAGTGTTTACAGCGTTGTTAATAGAGCGCGTCCAAACTTTGTCTTAACATTGCAGATCGGCCAAGTTTAAGTACATGATATATACGTACATGCGCATAAATAGCATTTTGACTTGAAAATTCTTGCACTTGAAAATTAAAATTTCAAGCACACGAACGTAAAATTTTTGAGTAAATTAAATCGGTGAAAATGCAATGAAAGAAAAATACAATCAAAAAAGTAGATTATTTAAAAAAATAAAAAAAACCTGGTTGCCATTTTGACTGTTTACGTCCGCTATATATATTTTTTGCTAACGTCACATAACCTAAAACTAGAACACTCTGGGGAAGAATACGAATGTAATGATACCTCGTACCTCAAAATCGGACAAGCTGTTTAGGCTACAGGAGACTACAATGGAACAGATATACTTACATACATACCCTCCTTCTGGGTAAAAAAGCCCTTCAGGCGAGTAAGCAGCGTTTCTTCTTTCGAATAGTCGGTTCTAAAATATTAGTAGTCTGTAGCCAATTGTATAAATTTGTTATTTACCACTATGTGTAAATATTACTAAACTAGCAGTGCCGGAGTCGCGGTTTGCGTACAGTAATTAGTGACCTCTCAAACACCAAGCGGCCCGATTGGTCCGCATAACAATAGAATATCCATTGTGTCTGGGGTGGGTTGAGTTTATGTACGGGGGCCCCGTCTTATACTGGAGAAAAAAATGAAGGGGCCTATCAAATAAAAATATCTCGAGCACAGACGTTCATCATTGATGGCAGTCGTTAAGCTATGTTAGATGCCTTCAGGCAGCTTGAAAAATCTGACACCAATGTTGGCCACTTAGACACATGAAAAACAACAGTAAAATACTACAAGTAATTTAATACTAAGGAGAAGATTGAGATTTTTTTCAACACAAAGAAACACATCCTAAAGCATGTTAGGGTAGGGCAGATGAAAATCGTGTGACTTTGGAGATTTATATTTATAGAGAAAATTGACATATATTGCAAACAATATCACACAATGGATGAATGACTACAATTAAGAAATAAATTTTTAAAAAACCAAAGTTATCCAATTTAGGCCCTACCAAAAAACAGAACTCAATACTGAATTTAAGTATGACAATATTAAATAAGAATGTGTTCGCTCTTTTCCCCTGCTTGGTATTGTTCTGGATTCGAATATAAACTAGAAAGCACACAGAAAATAAAGCCAAAATGTCCCAGTTTATCTACGCACTACGCGAATTAAAAAAGTGTACAAACACGAAGACCGCTCTCATTTCGTACTATGCATACCACGGAGATGCATACGCGTGCGCTTGGTTGAGTTACGGAGTGACGATGGGGGGTGACAGCACAGACTCTCATGATCTGCTAGTGCTACAGAAAAAGTGTGTTCTAATACTGGCCAAGATAATAAATAAATAAATAAATATGTACGGACAAATCACACAGATTGAGCTAGCCCCAAGGTAAGTTCGAGACTTGTGTTATGGGATACTAGCTCAACGATACTATATTTTTTAACATATACATATATAGATAAACATCCAAGACCCAGGCCAATCTGAAAAAGATCATTTTCCATCTTGACCTGGCCGGGGATCGAACCCGGGCACTCCATGTCGCAGGCTTGCGTGTTAACCACTGCGCCACGGAGCTGTCAATGATAAAGCTGTCAAAGATAAAGATAAAGCAACCGCAGAGCTGTAGACAACATTTTTCGGACCTCAGTATACTAACCCTACCAAGCATCTACATATTAGAATTATCCAAATTTGTGAGAAAACACCCAAGTCTATACCGTAAGTATAATGACCTCCCGCCGATATAAATCGCGGAAACCAAATGACTTGGTACAAATACCTTCAAAATTAGAACTTCATAGCATCGGAAAACCTTATGTCAGTAAAAATATATCATTAATTGCCTAACAATCTAAAGAATGAAACAAATAATAAAACAAACAATATCTGATAAAAACATCCTATTATTCTATCACAGAATATTTACATTATTATTAGTTACAAGTACATTATATTGTCTACCTTCCTCTCGTCTCATTGCAAATTGCAAGACAAGGTACATGTGCATTTATTCAAAATATTGAATGTTTATGTGTAAGATCATATAATGCAATGTAATACATAAATAAATGAATACATTAGTACTTTTTATTCATTTTCAAAGTATTCACCACGTAGCTTAATACACTTTTCCATTAGCTCAAACCAGTAATTATAACATTTATTCCACTCTAAAGTTGGGGTGTTCAAAATGGCTGACGTAAGCTTCGACTGCTTCTTCACCAGACTGGAAACTTTGCTCACGAAGACTTTTCTTAATTTTAGGAAATGTAAAGAATTCGTTAGAGCTTAGGTCAGGACTGTATGAAGGATGGTCAAGATTTTCTACTTTTTTCCTGCTTGATACTTAATCGTTTGACGAGCGCTGTATGAGCTTGCATTGTCGTGGTGCAGGATGATGCGTCGCTTTCGAAATTCAGCTATTACTTGTGGTAAACAAACTGTGGTATACCACTCTGCGTTAATCGTTCTATGATCTTCAAGTGCAATAGTCGCAACATGGCCGGTTTTTCCAGCGAACGTGACCACCATCTTCTTTGAAGTGCTTCGAGAACGAACAACTTAAGTCGGCATTGGCTCATCTTGAAAGACTCGAATGTAGATTGTTGTTTGGAATCAGGATCGTGGGCATAGATCCAAGATTCGTCACTGATGATGTCGTAGACATGAGTTGACTCTCGTCGGATGAACATTTGCAGAGCTTTCTTACACCATCAGACGCGGGCCGCCTTGTGATCGTCGGAAAGCAGATGCGGTATCCAACGGTAAACTAGCTTTCTCACACCAAGCGCTTCATGCAAGATCTTCTAAAAGGTTATCCCTGAGATGCCTAATGGAGTCTCTATCTCTTGATATATCGCATGACGAACTTCGAGAATTAGTTGTCTCGTAGAAACGTGGTTTTGTAGTTTGTATTATTGTGCGGAACCCTTAGTATGTGCGACTCGCACTTAGCCTGTTTTATTTTGTATCTATTCCACTATAAATATATGTAATGTTAAAAATGTACTGCACGAAGTTGTGAAATTTGACGTATTTTTCAATCACTGGTACAATTCGCTGGATAAATTAAATACGCCCAAATTATTTGTATAGTTTAGGTCAATCCTTGCACAAGATCACCGCCTTGTTGGTATTTGAAAGATACATATGAAATTTTAAAACGATACATATATGTTATGATATTTAAAAAACATTTTCTTCGAAAAGTTTGTAAATTTGACATCTAAAACAATTATTTATGATACCTACCTATCTAAAAATATTTTCCTTCGAAAACTTTGTAAATTTGATATCTAAAACAATAATTGTCACATGAAAATATTTATATTTACATCTCGCAAGTCCCCGTTTCTTAATTTATTTATAAAATATGAAAAAATATTTTTTTTTGCATAATTGCCTAATGGTTTTGCGCAGCCTAATGGCTTGCGCAGAACTCACATTCTTCGTCCGCGCGGCACACTCTTAACTTTAGGAGTTTTGTAAATGGCACATCAACCAAGAGTTCATACTGCTAATGGTCCAGTTTTAATAACAGTAATATCTTAGTCAGACAATGAAAAAATACCGGCTAAGTGCGAGTCGGAATAAGGGTTCCGTAGCGCAATACAATCATCATCATTAGGTCTTTTTAGTCTCCACTGAAGGAACATGACCCTCTCTGTATTACCGGAGCCATACTTGGCCAGAGCAGACAGAGGATTTGGCCTACACTCTCCTCGCTGGCCAGACGGGTTAGAGTGGACTGGCCAGACGCAATACAAACCTTCCTTACTAATATTATAAATGCGAAAGTGAGTTTGTTTGTTTGTTTGTTTGTTTGTTTGTTTGTTTGTTTGTTTGTTTGTTTGTTTGTTTGTTTGTTTGTTTGTTTGTTTGTTTGTTTGTTTGTTTGTTTGTTTGTTTGTTTGTTTGTTTGTTTGTTTGTTTGTTTGTTTGTTTGTTTGTTTGTTTGTTTGTTTGTTTGTTTGTTTGTTTGTTTGTTTGTTTATTTGTTTGTTTGTTACGCTTTCACGCCGTAACTACTGAACCGATCATCATGAAATTTTGCATACAAGTTCTCTGGAGTACGGAGAAGGACATAGGCTACCTTTTATCCCGGGAACAAGTACTATTCCCGAGGGATTGACATTGACGCGGGCGGAGCCGCGGGCGAAAGCTAGTTTTACTATAAATAACAGCAAAAAATCCCATTTGCTGTATGGGAGCCGCGCTTAAAATTTTTTGACGTAATAACCTTATATAAATCGATGAACGCCGGCTGCATGCACAAAAAAGTGTTACGTTCCGTATGCAAGCGCGAGCGCGGGACAAGCGATAGAGAGGCACGAACAGCCTAAGTCTTCGGCTTGTGACGCATCTATCTCTCCACTGTTATCACGTAAAATTGTCGTTTATTAACCGACTTTGCAGACTAAACATATTTTTTTGATTTAGTATGCATTGTTATAGCGGCAACAGAAATACATATCTGTGAATTTCAACTGTCTAGCTATCACGGTTCATGAGAAACAGCCTGGTGATGGACAGACGGACAGTGGAGAGAGAGTAAAAGGGTTCCGTTTTCTTTGGGTACAGAACTCTAAAAAGTAATTTCTTTGACGTCATTGCGTGTGTGTTTAACAAAATAATACTGCAGTTAATTGGCTGGTATTTGCTTAAGAAATTGTATATAATTTCGCGTTTTCGACTTTGACCTCGTTTATGGTAAAACGTCTTATCTGTAATCAGTTTGAAAGTTTAGAAAGAATAACAGGGCTGAAGACCACGTTAAAAACAGTTGGATAATTTATTTTTCTCAAACATGCTCGGAAATGTAGGCATTAGTGTAGTAAAAAGAAGGCACAAAGTTTGTAATTCTTGGCTGGTGCATTACTTTACCGGCCTAGGCCAGTACCTAAAGTAAGTATGAAAATTCATTCCTGGACGCTGCTCAAAACTTTTTAATTATTCTATGTAACTTGTACTATGTAACTTGTCATATAGCCAATGGCTACCACATTATAAAAATAATGCACTCATCGAGAATATAAGTAAATGGATATGAAAATAATTTTATTAAAATTGGTTGCGCCGCACTATAGTATCGATTCCCCGCACCATTTATCCCATCCCTAGCTAGGCTCGCTCGCATTCAGTCTCCGTTTAGAGATCGCCGCGCGCGCCGCACGTATCAAAAATACCGCCGCAATACTCGATTCACAACGCGAACGACATCCGATTGATTTGTCGCATAAACACTAATTATTTGTGCTATTGTGTTTGAGAAAGTTAAGGGGCCCCTCGTAATTGCTGAAAACCAGGATTTGAAGATTCGTGCTCGTCGGAAAAGGCAGCCACGAGTTGTGACGTGATTGTCAGTTGCAGTCTTGCGAGGTGAGAAATTCCTTCAATTTTCCTACATAATAGTCCCCTTTGTCCCGTAATTATTCCCTAAACTTACAGTCCACTCTAAACCCCATTCGCGCAACCATTATTTTTGGTCATTACGAGCCAGATAAAGCCATTATTTATGGTCCATTACGATCCGGATAAATCCAGTAATTTGGTTCCATAACGGGATATCGAACAATCTTTTCCCATAACATTTTTACGAATCAACGTCAGTATTCCAAATTCGGATATTAATATTTGCATTAGTAAATTAATATTGTGTTCATATAGCATACTATTATTGCTTAATGCATGTTTTACTTGAAAATCGAAGTGGAGTGATAATTAATTTCAAATCTACCTCCCACAATTTTCAACATTAATTTCGTTGTCTCATGATCGTTTTATACGATTATCCTACGTAATCAAACCTGATCTAGTGATACTTTGTCTATTTTATTATAATACACCCCCCCGCTCCGCTTAATTCAAAGCTATTCACTAGGTAATGGGTCAGTTACATACTAATGTCATTTTACATAATTGCAGCTATTGTTAATATATACGTATATACGCACCGCACTATACATACCTATATAGGAAGTATAGCTGCTGCAATTTGTAAATGAGCCGCACCGCAAAACTTATGTGTTATATATATAATACAAAATACATAAGTTTAATTTTCTAATAATAAAACTTTGTAATTAAGTTATTAGTTACATAACGAGTTTGGATACACGTATTTGTTTCGTCGTTGTGATCGAGGTTAAAAAAACTTATATATTTTCTTTACGCAATTACGCTCATTAATTAATAGGGTGTTATTGCGGATTAATATTGCACAGTTTGTCATCAATTTTGAAACTCAAGTCAAAGTACTAACTTATATTAATAAAACCGCGCCGCACTACCGTTATACAGGGTGTTACCGTAAACAATATACAGGGTGATCAATCGTATAAATTATACAGGCTGACAAACCGGAAAGTGCAATATTAATTCGTTTCTTGTTGTTTATTTCGCGCATAGTTGATCATGGAGAAAGACGAAAGCAAGTTGTCACTTCTTCACGCGAAGCGAGATACAATTTTCACACGCATACAAACTATCGCTAATAGGTCGAAAGATTTATCTGATCCACGCATTAAAGAATCGTTTTTATGTGATATTGAAACCGTAGACAGGTTGCGTACGGACTTTGAAAATATTTTGGATAAAATTAATTCCATTGAATCGACCTTAAATCCTAAATACATGGTTAACTACCAGCCGCTTCTTACTTTCGAGGATTTATACTGTCGAATTAAACGCGCCGCAAAATCGCTTGAGCCTATGCCTGAATTACAGAATAATTCACTCTTTATCAAGGGTGACAGACCAAAACTGCCACCAATTCAGCTTCCTGAATTTAATGGAGACATTAAGTCATGGCCGCTATTTTATTCTGCATTTAAAACTGTCATACATGATAACCCGACCCTGTCGGACTCTGAAAAATTACATTATTTGATAGGCAAATTGACAAATAAGGCTCAATCGGTATTCGCAGGTATTACTCCGTGCGCTGAGAACTACAAAATTATTTTAGAGACTTTAATAAATAGATATGAAGATAAAAGGTTGCTTGCAACTTCATATTTAGATCAAATTTTCGAGTTAAAGTCTTCTAATTCCGCTCATGTAAATAATTTGCAGATATTTCTTGATAAATTGGTCACTTCGGTTTCAGCACTCAAAAACCTGAAGGTTGATGACCTGTCAGACTTAGTATTTTTGTATATCGCTTTGAAGAAGTTGGATCCCGAAACCACTCGCTCCTTTGAATTAGATAATAGGGGATCTAATATTCCGTCTTTCGACACCCTAGTTACATTTGTTCGCGATCAACTTAAAATTTTGCAACGCACTTCCAAGGAAGTTAAGAAGATTGTCGATTGTCCCACAGACACGACATCAAAACCGCATAAACCAACGCATAGTTATATCAATACGTCTACCGCGCCCTCTCAACCTCGGTGTTCATTATGCAACTCCGCGCATGAACATTTGTATAAATGTTCGAGCTTTCAAAATTTAACTCCTATCGAGCGTTTTAAATTTGTTAAGTCGCAATCGTGTTGTGTTAACTGTTTGAGCGCGAAGCACCGTGTATCTGACTGTAAGTCTAATTCGCTTTGCCGTAAATGTCAGCTTAAGCATCACACGATGTTACATTTCGAAAATAAACCCGCTACGCCTACTATAAATGCCAATGATGTTAGTGGTAGTACAGTATCCGCGGCGCCACCGTCGCATGTGAACAGCCCATGCTCACGGGCACCTGTGACGTCGCCTAGTGGCCACACGGATGATGTCTCGTTGTGTACTTTTTCAGCAAATAACCGACATGTACCTACCACAGTTTTGTTGGCTACCGCGCGCGTTGTGATGGTTGACACTCAGGGTCGTGAACATTACATACGCGCTTTATTAGATAGCGCTTCGCAGAGTAATTTCGTTTCAAGAAAATGTTGCGAACGCCTAGGATTAAATTCACGTCAAAGAGCGACTAACACTATTGTTAAAGGTATAGGAGGTACCACTAAGACTATCCAAGGTTCCGTACACCTGGAATTTTATTCGCGGCTAAATAAAGCCATAAAGTTCAATATGGAATCACTAATCGTCGACAAGGAAACCGAGCGTCTGCCTACCGTCAACGTCAATGTGTCTATGCTCACAAACTTTGAGGGGTTGCCATTGGCTGATGATACATATCACATTCCAGGAGAAATCGACGTTTTAGTCGGTGCATCAATTTTCCCGCACCTCTTATTATCTCAAAAGATTCAATGTGAGTCCGCAAATATCGCAACTTTCGCATTACAAACCGTTCTAGGGTACGTAATTATGGGTACCGCTCCCGCTACCGCATCCGCATTTACTACTGTTTCAAATTGTTGTTTCGGTGAGCCCATGGAGGCCGCCATCTGCAAATTCTGGGAACTCGAGGAGGTGGACGTTCCGCCGATTCTGAGCCCAGATGATAAGGAGTGTGAGGATATTTATCGTCGCACTACGTCACGCGATGTCGATGGTCGTTATACTGTCGCGCTCCCATTTAAGGGCGACCCATCGACTCTCGGTGACTCGCGCCGCTTAGCAGAAAAATGTTTTTTCTGTCTTGAACGCAAAATGCTTGCTTCACCTAAACTGAAACAAGCTTACGATGATATAATTCGAGAATATTTAGAGAAGGGCTACCTCTCACCCGCACCTCCCGAAGTGGAGGAACCATCTTACATAATTCCGCATCACGGAGTCATTCGGGAGGATAAACTCACTTCCAAGCTTCGTATTGTTTTAAACGCGAGTGCTAAAACTAGCACATCCGTTTCGCTTAATGATCTTTTATATAATATAATGGTCAAAATTTACAAGGAAATTTATTCAATATAATCATTAATTTTCTATTGTTTCCTATTGCGCTTTCAGCCGATATTAGGCAAATGTTTTTATGCATTGGAATCCGCGAATGCGATCGTAGATTCCAGCGCATTCTTTACCGCTTTTCGCCTGACGAACTACTTAAGGTTTATCAGTTCAACCGCGTTTGTTTTGGCCTTAAATCAAGTCCCTTTCACGCTCTCCGCACAACAAGACAGTTGGCTTCTGACGAAGCTGAGACCTTCCCCAACGCGAATGAGACGCTTCAAACGGGGATATATATGGACGATTACGTCTATTCCGTAGAAGATGAGGCGAAAGCCATATCTATAGCAGCTGAAGTCATCGCGCTCATGAAGGCTGGTCAATTCGACCTCGTGAAGTGGACCAGCAATTCGCAAACTGTCTTGGACTCTATACCTACTTCGCACAGGCTCTCGTCCGTCAAGGAATTTGACGAGTCTGATTCGCATAAGGTACTTGGTTTAAATTGGTCACAAAAATCTGACTTGTTCAGTATTACAATTTTTAAACCCGCTGAGAAGTGTACGAAACGCGCCATTTTGTCCTGCGTCGCTAGAATCTGGGATTTAATGGGATTCGTAGCCCCAGTCGTGTTATTTGCAAAGCTACTCATTAAAGAGCTTTGGTTAAACGGTTGCGGTTGGGATGACGTACCTCCTGACAATATTGTTTCCTCATGGAAGCGTTTCAGAGAGGAGCTATCATCATTGGAACGAATTGAAATCCAACGCCACGTTGGCATTACCAGAGGTAATGAAGTAATCATCGTCGGCTTCGCTGATGCTAGCGAAAAGGCATATGGAGGCGTAGTGTACTTCCTAGTCAAAGTCAATGACGTCCACAAGGTGTATCTTATGGGTGCTAAATCAAAAATTGCACCTCGCAAAGTAGTCTCTTTGGTTAGGCTCGAGCTCTGCGCAGCACTCTTGCTCGCAAAGTTATTAAATAACATAATAATCGCTTGTAACAACCGTATACCTATTAAGAGCGTGTACGCGTTTTCTGACTCAACGGTCGCTCTATGTTGGATCCATGGATCCCCACATAGGTGGGATACCTTTGTCGCTAACCGAGTCTCGAAGATTCAGTCATTAATATCGTCTCAATCGTTTTACCATGTATCCGGCATAGAGAACCCTGCCGATTGTCTGTCACGTGGACTCAGTCCCGCGCAGATCATCGATCATCCGCTTTGGTTTCATGGCCCGCTTTGGATCACTTCGGATCCGTCGGAGTGGCCAGTGATCGCTTTTGACCCTTCAAGGGTTTCCAATCCACCTGAAGAAAAGAAACATGCTTTGGTTTCCAGCAGCCCGCTGGAGGAAACTCCTATTATTGCTCTGGCAAATCGTTGCTCCTCATGGTCTAAGCTACTGCGTTGTGTAGTATATGTTTATCGATTTCTGGGATTGTTGCCTCGACGTGAGTTTGTAGCAGCTGCAGACTTGGAATTCGCTGAACATAGAGTCATTCGCGAGTTGCAGATTTTATATTTTACGAATGAGTTTTCTAATCTTCAGGCTGGGAAACCTTGTGGGCGCACACTTCAAAGATTGAAGCCGTTTCTAAAAGATAATCTTATTAGAGTTGGCGGTCGTTTGTCAAACTCAGATTTGTGTTTCGACCAGAAACACCCCATAGTTCTACCGCGTAAACATCATATACTAAATGTGATAGTTGAATATAATCATAAAGTTAATTGTCACGCAGGGCCAGATTTACTGATGTCAATCTTGCGCCATAAGTATTGGATTTTATCCTCACGCAACTTGATACGCAACAGGATACATAAATGTATTCCTTGTTTCCGGCTTCGCCCTAAGCCATCGTTCCCTGAAATGTCAGACCACAAATCATTTCGTATCCTACAATCAGCTAAACCTTTCATTAATGTCGGAACTGATTACGCCGGTCCATTTAGGGTAACCATTGCGCGTGGGCGTGGCATGCGAGCAGTTAAAGCATACGTCTGCTTATTTGTCTGTATGACAACTCGCGCTGTCCATATAGAACTAGCAGGTGATTTGAGTACTGCTAGCTTTATGTTGGCTTTTAAACGCTTTTTATCGCGACGTGGGCCTGTGGGATGCGTTTACTCCGATAACGGAACGAACTTCGTTAGGGCTAAGCGCATGCTATCAGAGCTATACGTATTATTACAATCAAAACACTTTAATTCAGAATTTGCTCACATGTTGAGCGAAAATCGCATAACCTGGTCGCTCAATGTTCCCGCTGCAAGTCACTTTGGAGGCAGCTGGGAGTCGAATATAAAAACACTTAAAATGCACTTATTTCGCGTGATAGGTGAACAAATCTAATCGTTTGAAGAAATGACAACTGTACTCGCACAAATCGAAGCTATAATTAATACTCGACCTCTTTGTAGAACGCTTTCAAGCGATCCTTCTGAACCGCTTGCGCTGACGCCCGCACACTTTTTAAGTTTAACTCCTTTAAAATATTTACCTGCTCGCGACATCGATGAGGATAGACTTCATGTTCTCTCTCGTCATGATTTGTTGGACAAGTTAGTCCAATCGTTTTGGAAACGTTGGAGGTCCGAGTATTTACATACTTTACAGTCTCGCGATAAATGGAATACACCTACTAACCCGATCACAACAGGCACTATCGTAATCCTTATTACAGATAACGCGCCTCCTCTTCATTGGCCTCTAGGGGTTATAGAGGAAGTTTTTCCTGCCACTGATGGCATAGTGCGTGTTGCTCGAGTAAAGACTGCTACTGGCTCGTATTTACGCCCAGTTGTACGTCTGTGCCCGCTACCTAGGCAATAGCTTTCATTTCAATTACTTTTGTTTAGGTTTAGGTTACTTCTTTAATTTATTTGTTTCGAAGGCATCTCAGATCTCTTCAAGCCGGGGGGGAATGGTTGCGCCGCACTATAGTATCGATTCCCCGCACCATTTATCCCATCCCTAGCTAGGCTCGCTCGCATTCAGTCTCCGTTTAGAGATCGCCGCGCGCGCCGCACGTATCAAAAATACCGCCGCAATACTCGATTCACAAAGCGAACGACATCCGATTGATTTGTCGCATAAACACTAATTATTTGTGCTATTGTCTTTGAGAAAGTTAAGGGGCCCCTCGTAATTGCTGAAAACCAGGATTTGAAGATTCGTGCTCGTCGGAAAAGGCAGCCACGAGTTGTGACGTGATCGTCAGTTGCAGTCTTGCGAGGTGAGAAATTCCTTCCATTTTCCTACATAATAGTCCCCTTTGTCCCGTAATTATTCCCTAAACTTACAGTCCACTCTAAACCCCATTCGCGCAACCAAAAATGTTGGTATAAAATCACACAAAAATATGCCAATAAGAAAAAGAAAAAACGCGGGAAAGCAGATTTACTACATTTTTTGGGTTAAATATGACTGGGATGTATGGGCTATGTTTTCTTAGCACTAAATGACAATTGCAAATTAAAAAGAAAATAACGCAGGAATGTCCTATTAGAGTTTCAGCGGACTGCAAAGTTGTTTTGGATTGTTTTGCAGATTGCTTCTAGTAGACTTAACAATGTAAAATCGGTGTGATTTGGTGTTATAAATGCCTATGTTTATGAACAATGTTTGGAGTAACTAAAATAAAGTGTCATGGTGCGGCTGTGGTGCAGATTTAGAGATTTACATAGCGGGCTGGTGGTCGCTAGCGTTACTGCATCGTCTATGATCAAACCCAAGGATTCGTGTGAATTGTCGCCAGAAGCTCCGTTGAATCAACGAAATGAATTACACCATCATTTCTTTGATAAAATGTTGAACGGCACTCTCACTACACTTTATGGTGAGATGCCATCTGTTTTTTTCCGGGATAAAATGTACTCTATGTTTTTCTCCGTACCGCAGATGACGTGTGAAGCGTACTATATTTTATAACAAATACATATATAGATACACATCCAAGACCCAGGCCAATCTGAAAAAGATCATTTTCCATCTTGACCTGGCCGGGGATCGAACCCGGTCACTCCGTGTCGCAGGCTGGCGTGTTGACCGCTGCGCCACGGAGCTAGTCAAAAGTCCGGCCCCACATGGAGTACTGCTCTCATATCTGGTCTGTTGCACGGTGCACCTCAATACCAACTCCTTCCTCTTGATTCCATCCAACAACGGGCAATTCGTGTTATCGACGAGCCCACACTCACAGACGATTTAGATACCATCAGTCTACGGAGAGACGTTGTCTCTCTGTGTGTATTTTACCGTCTATACTATGGGGAGTGTTCTGAAGAACTTTTTGAATTGGTCCCACCGTCACCTTTCTACCACTGCACCACTCGCCACAGGAGTAAAGTCCATCCCCACATCCTTGACACCTGGGTCTCCAAAAATGTCAGAGCGTCACGTGGTTTTTTTCCTCGTACGTTACCGACTAAATTCATTAAAAAAAAGTAAGCAAATAGGCCGGCAGGTCAGGTTGGGGCTGTGTTTCATTTGTTTTTGCCTTGTTACATTTAACTGTATTTTCATTTTAAACTTAAACAATGTTGATATAAAAATAATACCTACATGTTTTTGTCTTACGTATGTTATGTGTCATTGACATCCGAAATTGCAGGCACAGTTATTTTAGTATGCTAATGCAACGAGCTGCCTAAAATATTATGAGTCACTAATTTATACATTTATTCATGTATTATTTGTCCGTGGCATTGACCGCATGGAACATTTTATCCAATATATCCGATCTTAGAAGAGCTTGATAGCCCAGCCACTGAGTTAGTTTTCAAGGGGGAACTTGCATGAAGAGTAGGTTTTGAGAAATATTTCTGACTAGCTTTCGCCCGCAGCTCCGCCCGCGTCAATGACGATCTCTCGGGAATAGTACTTTTTCCCGGGATAAAGGCCTATATCCTTCTCCATACTCCAGAGAAATTGTATGCAAAATTTCATGATGATCAGTTCAGTAGTTACGGCGTGAAAGCGTAACAAACAAACAAACTTACTTTCGCATTTATAATATTAGTAAGGATAAGGATATAGTAAGGATATAGTAAGGATTATAGTAAGGATAAGTAAGACTGTTAAAGAGTATGCAGCCTGTAAACAGGCTATAGCCTCACCAATTTTATGAAGAACTGTATGTGACGTATTCATGCAAATAAATGATAGATTGAGATTGGAACTTTGATCGTTTTGTACCCTTAAAGGAGGATGGATACAGCCCGTTGATATGGACAACTTTTCGTATAGGACCAATGTTGGAAACTCAAAAATATTGACATTTCCATATAAAACTATTCGATCCCCCGTTAGTTTGTATGGGAATGTTTAAAATAAATTTCCAGGCATTGGTCCCATAGCAACAATTGTTTATATCGATGTGCTGAATCACTCCTGTAATGGTCCAAAACATTCAAAATTTCACCGTGTATATTCGATAGACATTAAATTTGGTAAAAAAATATTAATAAAGTCCATTTTGATAATATGATAATTAAAAAGAAACATATATTTCAATGAGATAGACTTTAAAAAAGCCATCTCCGTAAACGCAACATATCAACACAAAGTTCAAACCACACATACAAATCCTAACTAATATTATAAATGCGAAAGTGAGTTTGTTTGTTACGCTTTCGTTGTAACTACTGAACTGATGAAATTTTGCAAACACGTTATCTGGGGTACCGAAAAGGACATAGGGTACATTTTATCCTGGGAAAAAGTACTGTTCCCGAGGGATCGTCATTTTGTGTACATATAGTAAGGATTGCGATCTGGACCTGTATTATATTGAATATTATTGTTGTCTTGTTTTGGTTGCGTTCTGTTTTATGTGCCGTATTAAATAAATAAATAAAAATAAATAGATACTGTACTGAGAGGGGGTCAGATTGTACTTACATTAGTTTAGAACATACCATAAACTGCATGTATAAAGGGAAAGGTTTAAACTTATGTTTGACGTCAATTCTCCATGTGTTACTTAAATAACCATATCGGTGTCGAAGTATTAAGCAAAATTCATGAGAACGGAAATACATGTCAAACAGACAAGTGGTTTACCAAGGATGTGTTAATTCGTGTACTTACTGAAATGAGTATTAATATTTGTATGGCTTACTTAACGTTTCTTATCTGTAAACCGCTATGGTAAATATTTACAATCAATAATTGACGGAGAATTCAGTGAACGCGAATGCATGCAGTCGGTTTTAAGGGCCCATACTACCTCACACTGCTTTGCATGATTGACTGTTATATCAATAATAATTAAATACTCAAGTTGAAATCAAAATGCAGCAAAGTTCAGGACTAACTCTGGTAACTATATGACTCAAAAACACGATTGCGTTAAATTTTCTCGATAGAAAAAAATTGCAAAGTTGCCTCCAAATCACGTCTAATTTACTCGGTATTTAGCATTATTCACCAAATACATTAAAATTAACCTTGAAACTTTTGATTATTATTGCATTACAGATAAGGCAGCCATCATATGTTTTTCTTTTTCGAATAACCCTTGAATATTCCTAAAAAACGAAAATATCCAAAGTAGCCAACGCGTTTAGACCATCCGCGTTTGTACCGCCACGCCGCCTGGCATATGGCGGGCTCTTAATGGGGCGTCATCTATACTAATATTATAAAGCTGAAGAGATTGTTTGTTTGAACGCGCTAATCTCAGGAACTACTCGTTCAAGTTGGAAAATTCTTTTGTGTTGGACAGTCCATGTATTGAGGAAGGCTTTAGGCTATAAAAAATCACGCTGCGACCAATAGGAGCGAAGCATCAATATAAAATGTTTTAAAAACGGGGAAAATTATTCATTTATACTTAGAAAAAAAATCATTAATCATGATAACAGAAATTGCCGCGGACGAAGTCGCGGGCAGTGTATTTATATGCAAAAAAATTGTTGTCTAAAGTCAGTTTATGGACGATAATTTGACGTGATAACGGTGGGATAGAGATAGATGCGTCACAAGCCGAACGCTTAGGACGTTCGTGCCTCTCTATCGCTTGTTCTGCGCTCTCGCTTGCACACGGAACGTGATACTTTTTCGAGCAGCCGACGTTTATCGATTTACTTTACACGTCTTATCACGTCAATACTGCAAATAAAAATTACTAATTCAATCAATGTCACAATTTTTTGGCCGTGGCCGTGTGGTTTCCGGCAGAGTAGAATAGGACCACTCCAAGCCTTCCCATGGATGTCGTAAGAGGCGACTTAGGAAATGCAAGCTAAACAAAGCTTATTAACATCAATGAGACCTCTCCAACACTAACCCGTCTGGCCAGCGAGGAGAGTGTAGGTCAAATCCTTTGTGTACTCTGGCCAAGTAAGGCTCCGGTAGTACATAGAGGGCCATGCTCCTGCAGTGGAGACTAAAAAGACCTGATGATGATGATGATGAGAATTTTTTAGGGTTAATTATCCAAAGTGTGCCAACGGGATCTTACAAAGACTCCGTTGTACGTCAGGTCTTGCGTCTGCCACAGAGCTGCATTATCTAATTGACTTTGAAATAAGCAGATTATATATGCAAAAGACTTAGCAACTCTGCATTTGCACTATATAATTGTAGTTGTGGTAGAGCCACACTACCGGCAAAATTTTTGCTAATAGCATGATTGGGCGGCTCCTCCGGGGAAGTACCCACTCTCACAGTTCGTAGTTCCCAAATCGACGTTTGTCGAGCAGAAGCTTTACGTTCTGTGAGTGAGAGATCCGGAGCTACATCCTTCCCCCCATGTCCTTCCTCTTACTCCTTGCCTTGAAAGGCCGGCAACGCTGACACCTTGGTGTTGCAGCTGTTGTCCATGGGTAGCGCTGATCGGCCTGTACCATAAAAAAATTAGGTAAAATTTTTTAAAAAATACGCAGTGCTGTCACCCTACAATAGGCTTATCGCATTAGTACTCAGATATGGAATTATCTTCTGGGGTAATTCTGGGATAAGAGACGTTGCATGCCATTTTTCTGTGGTCCAGTGGTTAAGGCGTTTGCCTGTAGACCCGGGGGTCGTGGGTTCGATTCCTACGGGAAGCATACTTTGTTTAGTTGTTTCCAGTTTGGATAGGACATTGCAGGCTTGAATCGCCTGATTGTCTGATAATAAAGATGATTCCGTGCTTCGGAAGCGTTAAGCCGTTGGCCCCGTTTATCTGGTAGTCGTTAAAGGAAACGC
Organism: Elegia similella; assembly: GCA_947532085.1. Classification (NCBI taxonomy): domain Eukaryota; kingdom Metazoa; phylum Arthropoda; class Insecta; order Lepidoptera; family Pyralidae; genus Elegia; species Elegia similella. Next base: position 6,162,114 of record OX383939.1, read on the forward strand.
GTCAGAGGCCTAGAGGCGGTTCCGAAGAACTCTAACACCAGGGTGTGCGTGGTCGACTGACCGTGCCACCTACTCGAAATGAATGAATGAACAGCTTAAAATGCTGACATATCCTTCTCTGTATTTATTTGAAATGGCTCTGTTTCTAAAAATGAATTTGGTATTATTTGCAAAGTTATCACGAGTCAAACTTTAAAATTTATAACGTACAAATTTATATTAAAGATATTTTAGGTATAGCCAGCCACTAAAGTATATAATAAATTGCCAAATTATTTAAAATACTTGATTAAAAATTTGTTTGAAAAACGACTATTTGTCATTTTAATTACATAATAAATGTTATAAGTATGTAAATGACTTCAGTGTCACGATATTTAATTTATATAAGAATTTTTTACACAATTTAAATTTTTAGTATTTTAACTTATGCTACAACTAAAAATACTCAGACAACGGGTATGCAAATTTCATGACGATCGGTTCTGTAGATAGGGTGTTAAGGTGCTACAAATAAAACTTCTTTCGCATTTATAATATTAGTTAGTTTTACATCTTCGTGACGCGTCCTCGCATCGCTCAGTTATCATATTTCTGGTGGAAATGCAGTCTTATAGATTCCAATCCCGGTATTCTGAGAGCTCGTTGTTCCTGGATCCTGCGATTATTATTATAAAATGTATAACATCTGAAACGAGTTTTTTTCATGAGCATTTTTCAATAATTACATTCAGAAAAACAAAAAAAATATGCTCTCAGAATATTCATAATATAGGCCACTTTCAAGTTTTAAAATTAAAGAAATGTGTGAAACTGAAAATCATAGTAATTAGAATCAAAATAGCAAGAGGAAATAGACGACAATTTCATAGGTAAGGATCTATTACAAGTCAGTTACGATTGAAATTTGGACCGTCTTATATAAACGATGACCAACTTTAGTAGCAGGTTTAGACCATTACCCGCCCAAAACAAATTGATAGTACAGTTGACCAAACGCCAAATTAATCAGTGTTGACTTATTTTGGTCGGATAACTGTTTAAACCACGTACGAAAGTTAATCCTTGTTTTATAATAAGACGGGGAATATTTAAATGAATTATGAGTCATGATATGAAATGAAATAGTTATAATTAATTTTAAGTCACCTCACGGACCTCATTTGGTCTTTTTGATCATCATCATCATTTCGAGTAGGTGACACGGACAATCGACCATGCACACCCTGGTGTCAGAGTTCTTCGGAACCGCCTCTCGGCCTCTGACGTGGTTCCTTTAACGACTACCAAAGGGCAGCTGGGACCAACGGCTTAACGTGTCTTTCGAAGCACGGAATCATCTTAATTATCAGACAATAAAGTGATTCAAGCCTGCAATGTCCTAACCAAACTGGAAACAACAACCTTTTTTGATAGTACTAACACATTATTTTCCCGCCATTCCAGGCCCCGGCTCCACAAAACCCGCCATAATCACGAACAAGAGCTTGAAATACCTCGAAATCGTCGTCTCAGGGATCAAATCTAATGACTCCAGTAAACGGAAGAAATACAACTACTTCCAGATAAAGCAGATGGCCAAAGACCCTACCATGGACTACTCTAAGAGGACAATGATGTATATTGGAGGTTTTCTGGATAGCACCAACTTCCCGTTAGCGAGAACACTAGAAACGTACTATAAAAGACTGGGATACAATGTTTGGTTGCTTGATGTCAATTGGTTTACAACTAGGGAGTATCCAGCGTAAGTAATTTTATTTATTTATTAAAACTTTATTGTACCAAAGCAAAACACTTTTTACAATTGGCGGACTTAATGCTATGAGCATTCTCTCCCAGTCAACCATAGGGATAAACCGAGAAGGCTGTACGGCGCAAAAAAGTGAACAATTTAAATATGTTCGAATATATAATTATACGATATATACTAATACATACATATACTATCTACATATAAATATATACTTAAATATACATATATAAAAACATATTGATGATGAATACAGAGAGAAGCCGTTCCTAGCCGTGTGGTATCCGGCAGAGTAGAATAGGACCACTTCAAGTCTTCCCATGGATGTCGTAGAAGGCGACTTAGGAAATACAAGCTAAACAAAGCTTATAAACATCTAAGACACCTCTCCAACCCGTCTGGCCAGCGTGGAGAGTGTAGGCAAAGTCCTCTGGCTGCTCTAGCCAAGTATGGCCCTAGTAGTACAGAGAGGGTCGTGCTCCTGTAAGGAGACTAAAAAGGACCTGATGATGATGATGATGATGACAGAGAGAAAGTCAGATGAGCTTTAAGAAGATAGTGAGTTAAATAAATAACAATGAACTTTTCTTTTGAATGTAAATCTAGTAGAAATTTCTTTTATGTCAACGGGCAAAGCATTCCAAAGTAATTATTTAAGTAATTTACTCTGGAGTAATTTTATATCATACTAATCACGTCTTATTCCTGACGGGGTAGCTAGAGCTTAGTCTACGCTCTGTGAAAGTCAAGTGCTGAAAAGTAAGTTTCGAGAAAAATAGATAATCTTTGAGTTAATGTAAAAAGCTTTTATCTAAGTTCATAGATTCAGGTGTTACTCTGCGGAAGTCAAAGCTACATTTACTGTGAGATAATTTACTTTGCGCGATTCCGCCATCAGTTACTTCAACGATTGTAAACTATTGCTGGCCAGCGCCCACCCACTACTATTAGTCCCTTCATGCCCGCCACCAATAGTTGATGTATGCAACCCTGGTCGATACTGCTGCATCTGTTGAGGCTGCAGCGTTATCGACCAACGTGCTCGTGACCCTACATGAGGCATCTTTAGGCAGTGAAACCTAGTTTTTGGTCACCTTTGCTCTTACATTGCACCATGTCAAAGTGAGAGGCATTATTTCCTTGCATTGCCCTGTACCTCCGAAATTGGTGCCATTTTTTTTACACAACAGTATCTCAGATATTTACACAGTCAGTAGAGTACATACATAGTATCACGTCTTTTTCCCTTGCGAGGTAGACAGAGCCCAGATTTTTAAGAAATAAAAGCTACGTTTTGCATTTTGGGGCGTTAGATGGAAAATGGAAACAAAATAGTGTTGGGTTGCTAGTCGCATCGCCTACTAATATGATTCGTCAGATTTACCTATTCCCTCGATCAGCTTTTACGATCTGCGCCGGAAGAGAAGCAGCTGGTACATTCTAAGTTTTTTCTTTTTTCCTCTTCGGAAAACTATGTTTTTAAGCGTCAGTCTTATAGGCGTCAGCATGGTATGTTTTAAAATAATCCAATATTATTAACCTGTTTTAATCGATAACAATAATAACGAAGTTAATTCAACAAACGAGTTTTCATTACAAAAAATTTTAACTCGTTTCTAACTTGAATTTTGTTGTTGAAAAATAATCTCTAAACGGTCATAATGACTCTTGACTCTTGCGCAATAAAATGTAAACTTTTTTTCTTTAGTAAAATAAATAGCTTTGGCCCGCGATTCGTCGTTAGTGCTGATCCTTCAAGAACAGTACAATTTTCCGGAATGTAAGTTACCCTATATCATATGTGTGACCACTATTTAAATATAGTATTTAAGACCTTTTGTAATAACCATATTCGTTAATAAAGCTATTCTATTCTATTCCTTTCCCGGGCCCCAAACTACCTCCATAACAAATATCATCCAAATTGGTTCAATGATTGAAGCGTGAAAAGAAGACAGCCAGAATTAATTTCGCATTTATGAAATTAAACAAAATAAATATATACGGACAAATCACACAGATTGAGCTAGCCCCAAAGTAAGTTCGAGACTTGTGTTATGGGATACTAACTCAACGATACTATATTTTATAACAAATACATATATAGATACACATCCAAGACCCAGGTCAATCTGAAAAAGATCATTTTCCATTTTGACCTGACCGGCGATTGAACCCGGGGCCTTCGTGTCGCAGGCTGGCGTGTTAACCACTGCGCCACGGAGATTAATAATTAGTATGGATGGTATGGATGTTCCTACATAACACATTTAGCTTAACCCGTACTTCCATGCTATATCTACACCTTTGTTCTACACTAATATTTAATTATTAATATTAACGGGACTTAGCCCGAACCTTTTTATATTTATTTCCGCTGACGTTTCTATGTACTAACATCCAACGTGGTCGTAGCGAGACTCTCGGGTTTTTTCACAATAGTCTCGTTGCGACCACAATGGATGTAACTCCATAGCGGAAATAAATATGAAAAGGTTCGGGCTAAGTTTCGTTTAAATTATTCATCATCATCATCAGGTCCTTTTAGTCTCCACTGTAGGAGCATGATCCTCTCTGTACAACCGGAGTCATACTTGGCCAGAGCAGTCAGAGGACTTGACCTACACCCTCCACGCTGGCCAGACCGGTTGGAGAGGTCTAACAGATGTTTATAAGCTTTGTTTAGCTTGCATTTCCTAAGTCGTCTTCTGAGACATCCACGGGAAGACTTGGAGTGGTCCTATTCTACTCTGCCGGATACCGTATGGCATATTATAAATATATATTATCTTACGATTCCTATAATCTAGTCCTGCATTAATAAGGGTTTGCATCATCAGTTTCCGTGCGGCGAGGTCCGTGGCGCAGTGGTTAACACATAGCCTGCGACACGAGGCCCCGGGTTCGATCCCCGGTCAGGTCAAGATGGAAAATTATGTTTTTCCGATTGGCCTGGGTCTTGGATGTTTATCTATATATGTTTTTGTTATAAAAATATAGTATCGTTGATTAGTATCCCATAACACAAGTCTCGAACTTACTTTGGGGCTAGCTCAATCTGTGTGATTTGTCCGTATACCTATATTTATTTATTTATTTACTGTTATCGAGGGATCAACATTCATGCGAGTGGAGCCGCGGGTAAAAGCTAGTAAATAACAAGCTCGACAAAACTTGTTGCGTAGTGTTTATGGCCATTCAGGCAAATTTTCTGTAAAATAATAATGTTTTACTCTTTTCGTCTTTTGAATGTTTAATTTAGGTTTTATAATATATATTTACTGTCTTTGTCATTTGAGATAAGGCTAGGATTCAAACGGCACCTCACAAATCTAAATTTGTTCAGACATTTAGTGAAAACATAATACTCCTATTTTAGCTGTCGTGTAAGAATATTTTATCTGTTGTTTAGTATACCCTAAACAGTATTATTTAAGAATAGAAATATAGAAATTTCAAGGGTAAGTATGAATTCTAGTTAACTATGCACAAAAAAACATGAAATTTAAATATAAGCACAATAAGATTTACTTACCAATGAATTGCTAACAATTGCACGAATAATTTAAAATAATGCACGTATAATCATTAATCTAACATAATACGCTTCATTCTATAACTAATTAATTATAAATTATTTCCCTTTCTTCCTGTTTTTCATCCAACCCCCTTAAAATAATATTATTTGTTCCGTGTTCTACCGCTTCTCTTTTTCTTTTCTTTTGAAAATAAATTTTGCTTTCGATCCCTGATAATTTTAAATACTGGCAGCACAAAAGACAAACACATTTAAAAATATGTAAAATACTTTTTCCTGTAGTTTAACAACCTTGTTAAGCACAAACAATAATAAGCTACTGGATTTTTGCATAAAATATGTAGATATAAAAATAACTAACAGCTAAATATTCGAAGATTTAAATGCTTTTATAAGATAATGAAAGAAAATTATTCTTAATCTAATTAATTATAGATTCTTATTCTAGTAAACACGGTTGTGGCTAGAATGGACGTCGACAGTGCTATCATGCAGCACTGGACTCGCGTTCACCTAGTCAAAGACACGAAACCGTCAATAAATTTTAATTTAGATATGGTACCAACACAGTTATAAGTTTACTTTGTTACTAACACTTTATGGGTTGCAAAGCCTGACATAAATATTTTTTTTAAATAATGGACTCCGGAAGATGGATACAGAAAAAGAGGTAGGCCTCGAAAGCGTTGGTACGATGATATCAGGAGCCATGAAAAGATATGGTCTGAAGTGGCACAAAGTAGGGATGTTTGGAAGGAAATGGGGGAGACCTTCGCCCAGCAGTGGGACAATATAGGTTAATTAAAAAAAAACCAGCTGGACAGTAGGAGACCATCGTCTCAACGCGATTTTCTGATGTATATGATAGTGTTTGGAGACCATAATATATCGGATGGGCACTTCATTGGTGACATAAATATCAAATTTCTTACATCCGGTTAGGAAGCGTATAGAAGTTTTATAATAATATGAAGGAGAGATCGTGTTGAATTTCTTTTTAAGCATGATCGTCACTATTGTTCTGACCAGTGCGGATTCATTTCTGTGACGGTTTTAAGAAACATTTGTCTACCTTGCAATTAAAGCAGTTAAAGCAATTATAGCATAAAGTTAAAGCAATTAAAGCAGTGTTGGGCAAAATTAAATTTTGCCCAACACTGCTACAGGATAACGACTGACTGCCACGTATTAAACTCGATCGTATGAGAAAGCTTCGTTAGAAATGAGAAAGAAAGGGTTTACTTTACTGTATGAAAGATGTACTAACTCCTGAAAATGGTCTCAGTACTCTATCAAATTAATATATTTTGGACATAAGGCAAACAGCTGTGACCACGTCAGGGCAAGTGCTTCCTAGAACCATGTTGAAAATTGGTCTACTCAAAACAATACTGCCGATCGTGTTTATAAGGAATTTTAACACTACCACTTCTACTTATTTTATTCTTACACTTCCTCTACTTCTTCCTTTAACTTATCCTACTTTTTATGATGGGTCGGCACAGTATGTCAGTTCCCTCCATTTTGATATATCACCTACCATATCCTTTGTCGCTCCTTTCTTGTTCATACTCTCCTTGACACAATCCATCCATCTTTTCTTAGGTCGTCCTATGTTCCAGGTTCCATTCACCTTCAATTCCAAGCCCTTCCTTGCGATGCGACCTTTTTCTCTTCTCATAACATGCCCATACCAACTCAGTCTTTTATACTTACACAAATATTCTAATTTTTACACTTCTCTAACTCCCATACGCTTACTAACCGGATGTAAGAAATTGTATATTTATGTTTACTATTCATGTATCTATATATAATGAACATTTGCATGTTTCATTGCACGAATAAGAGCTACCATATAGAAAGAAAACAAAAAAAAAATGATTGCTATGTAAAAATTTGATATATTTTTTATAATTTTCAGGGCAGCCGGCCGCCATATTGGCGAAATTTTAGACATCATAACATTACTAGATTCGACTCAAAGAAATTTGAGATGATCGGCTTGGGTCTTGGAGGACAGACCGTGAGCATGGTAGCAAAGAAACGCTAGTAGTTTTTCGATTTTACAAACATAAAAGAAAGAAAAATAAATCTACAGAAATGTTTCTGTAGATTTATTTTATTATTTGTTTTATTATTCGTCATATGTATAACGTTCAAAAAGCGATACATGTATCCTACATTGAATAAAAATTATTCATTTTCATTTTCATTTTCAAGAGATACAAAGAACTAACTGGAGTTAGATTTGATAGAATAAATCCATTCGGTTAATTCTTCAGAAGTTTAGGACCTGATCAGAGGCTAGACACGGAAGACGCTGACTTCATTGACGTAGTTTAAACCAATGCTGATACTTACAGAATGGCTATGCCTTTAGGTCATGTAAATTTTTACGTGAATGGTGGAACAAACCAACCCGGTTTTCTTTAGATTTATTGCGATAATCTCCTCTCTCATTTTATGTCTTTTCATTTACGGCTTGCTCTCATTTCATTTATGAGAGCAAGCCGTAAATGAAAAGAAACTCTTTAATTCCCTTTTGCTCGAGGGCGTTATCAGTGATGACTTACGGGTCCGTTACTATGGGTCTCATAAGAAAGCTCAAGGTCGCTCAAAGAGCTATGGACAGGGTAATGCTCGGTGTTTTTGGCGAGATCGAATCAGAAACGAGGAGATTCATAGAAGAACAAAGTTCACCGACATAGCTCAGCGGATTAGCTCTTTGTAGTGGCAGTGGGCGGGGCACATAGCGAACCGATGGCCGTAGGGGCAGAAAGGTTCTCGAATGGCGACTACGTACCGGCAAGCGCAGCGTCGGGCACCAACCGACCAGATGGTCGCATGACGTAACAAAGGTCGCAGGGAGACGCTGGATGCAGGCCGCTTTCAACTGGTCGTATTGGAAATCCTTTGGGGAAACCTTTGTCCAACAGTGGACTTTTTGCAAAGTTCAAAGTTCTTTATTTGCGTAAATTATTACAAATGCAAGGTAGTCTTAAATATATGAGTTTCACACATCTAGATGCTTCCAGCATGCAATAACAAATTAAAAATGAATTTAGTTATACATTATACTTATTCTATTATAATAATGTCAATTCAATTATTTGATAAGTCAAATGAATTATTTATTCACAACATTTACAACAAAGATAGAGAAAACATAATCGCTAAAACTAAACCTACCAGAAAAACCCTAAATTAGTGACAAAGGGAACATAAAAATATATCATTACTAAAACTACGTAGAAAAAAAAACAAGAGAAAAAAAAAAGCTAATCGAATAGCCCTCCCCAGAGAGTACCTGGCTCGAAAGTGCCCATCACACCGGCCGCGTTACCACGCTGGATGGCCAGTGAAATGTGTTGAGACAGGTACGCTCCAGAGCGGGGATATTATTTGATTGTATTATTAATTACTAGCTGTTGCCCGCGGCTCCGCCCGCGTTAATGTCGTTCCCTTGGGAACAGTAGAAATGATAAAAATTCCATACAAACCCCTGCCCCTTTGCTTTTTCCCCTTAAGGGGGAATTTAATACATTTCACCTGCATAGATCTTTAGCCCTTAAGTAGGGGATTTTGCCCATTTCACCTACACAGATATTTTTTTATTGTAATGGAGAACTTCTTATTGTCATATTTCTAAGTAAATAAAAAAAATCCATACAAACTTTACCTCACCTATTCTACCCCTTCAAGTGGAAATTTCGACCATTTTAACTACACAGATCTTTTTAATTGTAATGTAAACATATATACTTATTTTTATACTTCTATGTCCAGAAATGAGAAAATTTCCATACAACTCCCCCCCCCCCCCTTTATCCCTTAAGGGGGAAATTTTGTACATTTCACCTACACAGATCTTTTTTAATTGTAACCTAGAACGTATATACTTATTTTCATACCTCTAAGTGTAGAATAGGAAAAATTCCATACAAACTTTACCCCCTATTTACCCCTTCAAGGGAGAATGTTGTCTGGTTGACCTAAACAGATCTTTTTTAATTTTAATTGAGAACTTGCGTACCTACTTTTTAACTTCTAAGTCCAGAAATGAGAAAATTCCATAAAACTTCAACCCCTTTGATTTTCTAAAAATCCTTTCTTAGTGCTCATTAACATCATAAAAAGAATCCCTGTGCCAAATTTCAAGTTTCTGCGCACTTTAGTTTCGGCTGTGCGTTGATATATAAGTCAGGTTTGCCTTTGGCCCGCGGCTCCGCCCGCGTAAGTGTCGATTTCTCAGGAACAGTAGAATTGCCCGGAATACATTAGTTTATGACTTTCAATGAAACACCTTAATATTGAGTTTCAATTGAATAACTTCAAAAACAGAAAGTTTCATACTAACTTTGCATCCCCGTTATATCCCCTTAAGGGATGATTTTTAAGAAAAATATTTTACTTGTGTTTCATGACTTTTAGTGAAGAACCTTCATGCTGAATTTCAATTCAATAACTTCAAAAACAGAAAGTTTCATGCTTACTTTGCACCCCTATTTTACCCCCTTAAGGGATGATTTTTGACTAAAATATTTTACTCGTGTTTCATACCTTTCAGTAAAGAACCTTCATGCTGAATTTCATTCGAATAACTTCAAAAACAACAAAGTTTCATACTAACTTTGCAACCCGTTTTTCCCCCTAAGGAGATGAATTTCCAAAAATCCTTTCTTAGTGCTCCCCTACGTTATAAAAGGAACCCCTGTGCAAAATTTCAAGTTCCTAACCCTTATAGTTTAGGCCCTGCGTTGATATGTCAGTCAGTCAGTCAGCTTCTCCTTTTTTTTTTTAATATGGATAGTGTGGATAGGTATAATGCTGTCGTATAATGATGATGAATTGACTTTGGATTTTAATTTTCTTATGTCACTTATTATTTTATTTTATTTTTGCTATATGTTTGCAGGCAAACTTATGCCTTGAGTTCATTCAAATGACGATAACTTTTTTTTTAATGAACCGATTTTGATGAAACAAACTTTAAATGTTAAACTGTGTTAAAACAAAGCAATTGGTGAAAGTTTGAAGTAAATCGGTTCAGTATTTTCGGAGATAATCGTGATCATACATACAGACAGACAGACAGACAGACAGACAGACAGACAGACAGACAAGAAATTCCAAAAAAATTTTTTTGCTTTCTATTATTCTTTTTAAGTGTCCCTCTATCCATTTCAGTCAAAAATTCAAAATGTACAGACAAAATAATTTTACTGTTTTATTATATGTATAGATGATATCATCAAAATATTCGTCTATATTATAAAAGGTTTTTTCAATTAACCAGTCATGCTCATGCAATTTACTTTTAAATATTTTTTTGAACTCCTCAGGAACACAATTGTATATTCTAATGCACATAGTACCGCAGTTTCTAGAGCAAATTACGGTCTTACTCGCAGGTAATAATACCGGCTGATATGATGATGATGATTTATGGCTTGCTACTTTGGAGCATCCCCATGGATTCATAGCAATCAAATATGATTCACCACAACAAGCCAGATACGGTGAATGTTATGATAATAAGCCTAGAGTCACTAACTATATGGGTGTAAATGTGGGTAAATCGAAACAAGGGATATTTTATTTGGCTACTGGAAATTGTTATCCTTATTTCTAAGTTGTGAGGAGTTTGAAGAAGGGCAGTGATAGGTTTACGTGTTTTTCTACAGCGGCAAATGCTGTAGATGTAAATACAATTTGATTCTATTTTTTTATGTATTTGTTATGTTAATTGTTTACAATTAATGTTGCTTAATTAAGGTGGTTTATATCAAGTGTTCCCCAAACGCCAGTTTCCAGATCTTTTATTTTTATGCCATTCCTAAACTTTTCTATTATTTTTTATTTGCAGAATGTGTAGTATGAATGTGTGGAGTATGTCAACAGGGTCTGCAGAATGTGTTTAGAAAGCAGTGGTAGGTCCACTGCTTCATCTAAAGCATATAATTTATATTAACTAAATTTATGTGACAATAAAAAGTATTAAAATGAAAAGTTTTGTCAATTATGTTTATATTTCCTAAAGATTTCTATTGATACTCGTACTATCATATAATCTTCTACTTAGAATTCCCTTGTATTTACCTATCTAGGGCAAAGACACTATAATACTAACGTATTTATAGACTGCCAAAGTCATTCAAAAATATCGTCGTACAAGGTGCCTGGAAAGCATACTGACAGGCTGTACCAGTTAGTTCCACTAACTGCCATTATTGACGGTGGCAAGAGCGCTGTAGTGCTTCTAGTGTTACTAGTGTAGGACGCTACCTGCGTTGACGGACTCCACAGAGTCTTGAGGACAATATATCTAATAACATAACACATGACGTTTTTGAAACTGTGTATGAGATGAAAAGGGAAAATGTATATCCTCCACAGACAAATACTTTGCTCTTCTTCTTCACCTTTTCCCACTATGTTGTGGGGTCGGAACTGCATGTCAATTTCTTCCACTTCAATATATCGCTGGTCAAATCCTCTATTACACCCTTGCACCTCACTTATACTGCTAATAATCAAGGCATGTAACATGCTCGTTTTCATCGTCACTTAACATCAGGTTAGCTGGGAGATAAATGCCTACTTCAAAATTTAGTAAAAAAAAACATTCATTAATTATAATAAAAAAAATAACAATCGTTTTATTTTCATTTTAGAGCTGCGCGCCTGATGAGGACAGTAGGCAAACACGCGGCTGAAATGATATACAACCTAACGATGATGACGGATCTGGATCCCAAGAAATTAGACATAGTGGGCCTCAGCCTCGGCGGACAGACCATGAGCTTCATGGCCAAACACTACACAGCACTATCAGGCTTCAAACTATCCAGACTTACTGGCCTAGATCCATCAGGCCCTTGCTTTAGAGCTTTAGGCCCAGATGAAAGACTAGATCAAAACGACGCCGATTTTATAGATGTTGTAGCAACTAACATTGATGGGTTCGGTATGGCTGCACCTATAGGTCATGTTAATTTCTACGTAAATGGAGGAGAGTATCAACCGGCAAGTATTGATTGGGTGCCTTGCACTACAGTCTGTAGTCATTTTAGATCGTACACTATTTGGCTAGCAGCATTGGAGAATCCGGATTCTTTCATCGCAGTACAGTGTGACTCTGTACAGGATGCTAGAGACAATAATTGTTACGATAGAGAACCTATGGTCACGAATGTCATGGGTTTGAGAACAGACAGAAGCAAACAGGGTATATTTTACTTAGCTACTAACAATATTTTCCCGTATTATTTGGGAGAAAAGGGTCTGAAGAAGAAAAGTGATATTTTTTCGAGAAAACTCAACAGTGTTAACGCTAAAGAAGTAATGAACTTGTGATTTTGAAGTATTATTACTTTACTTTTAGTATGTAATTGTACTGTAGTAACAGACTGAGTAATTTATTTTTTGATATTAAATCAAATATTATTGACTGTGTAACTGCTGTTTTTTTTATTTAACAAAGATTCTCCCCTCAAATCGAATATTTGTGACATTGAAATTATATGAGTAAAATTTGTATGAAGTATGCCAAGATTCAGAGAAATAAGAATAGTTTGCATAAACTTACTGGTGGCGGAAACACGCAAAGTAAATGTGTTACTCATTTCCTTTCCCGTTTATCTTCTTATAATGGTAATGCAGTCACATCAGTCACTTAGATTTGCAAAGAAAACATTCTTCTTTGTACTAAATACCCATAACTAGAACAAAGTCGAATCTTTCAATATTAATTACAGAACGTGTAATAAAAAATAAGCGGAGGTGATATCAAGAGTGCAACTTTCATTTTTTATTGAACGATGAAATCGCCTCAAACACACTCTCAGCTTTATGGGAGAAGCATCTATCTGATCTTCAGCAGCAGACTCAAATCTGCCTGACCCTATCAATAATAGGCTCTTTAGAGGAGTAACTATACGCGGATCTCCCTAACTTTTAAAAGAAGATCTTTCATATGTTGGGGAGACTTGAGCGGCGACGGAACTGATGCCGGCAGTTCTCGAGGGGTCCCACAGATGTTGTTAACTCATGTTATTGGGAAGGGTCACAGAGGGCGTTAGTAATTATTGACAACTCTTCTTTTAATTATAAAGTCTCCCTAATTTTTGACGAATCCTTTCCCAACTTTATTGAGTAAAAGTCGAAAATTTCCAATTAACTTCCGACCGTATTTCAAATATCCATCGCTGAGATGTGTGATAGAGTGAGAGAGAGAGAGAGGGAGAGAGAATGAAAGAGAGAGAGAGAGAGAGAGATGGATTGGATAGAGAGAAAGATAAATTATATGCGTATATATCTATACTTTCTCTTAAGTATACTGGCGTAGAACAATCCAAAAGACAAGCCAAAAACAAGCTGTTCAAGAAATAAAAAGTATGGACAGTAAAGGCTACATATTATCGGCTAAATTGGAATGTAGCGTCAACGCGTTTGGTGTAGCTCAAAGAAGTGTTTTAGGGCTAATTTTATTTTACCGTATATTGAGGACCTACTTGATAAACCAATGTATGTAATGAGAATTGTGATTAGAAACAATATATTAAGATATTGTGTGATACACTTAATCACTACGTATATGTTCTAAAACAACTTCGTAATAGTGCCGCAATGGTAACAACACTAACAACTTACCACGGCTATGTTTTTATCATCATCATCATCATCAGGTCCTTTTTAGTCTCCACTACAGGAGCACGACCCTCTCTGTACTACTAAGGCCATACTTGGCTAGAGCAGCCAGAGGACTTGGCCTACACTCTTCACGCTGGCCAGACGGGTTGGAGAGGTGTCTTAGATGTTTATAAGCTTTGTTTAGCTTGTATTTCCTAATATGTTTTTATGATATTATATAATTCTAAGATAGGGACTCAGTTGAGGCTAATAAACTGATCATTGTTTCTTTGCTTAGAAGAAATTTATACGTGCTATGTGTGGAAAACATCCCGTGAGTCTTGTCGACTATTATTTAAATCATATAAGTAGAAGTAGAACTAGAAGTAGCTTGTTTTAACCCTACAGTGGGCGCGTCTTTCCGATAAACGTAAATAGGCGCGTGGGGAGCATTTTGCCGCCCTTTTTTATTTGACCATTCTATGTAGGAATACTGCAATTGAATTAATTCATTTTCTCAGGATTTAAGTAACACACAAATAAGTAACGATAAATCAACATATTTATTAAACTCTGATTCAAGAACTTTGGTTTACAAAAGATTTTAGGAACCGTAATATTTTAATTGACTTTTATAACTTATCCTATATTTATACTCTATAATACTGAAAAATATGGAAAAAAATAAAAAAGTTACATGTTTTCTAAATCTACAGGATATGCTTTATCTAAACAGTCTTTACAAAGGTATGTGCAATGTTCACTGCATAGTAACTTAGGGCATCTTGGACACCCTTTTTTCGTGCAAATATATTTCATAGTTGGACATATACTACATTTGCCTTCCATCTTTGAAGATGATGCTTGTTCTGCTGGTACAAAGCGAGCAATTTGGTTCCTCAAAGGAATATTTAATGTGTCTATAGAAGCTCTTACGGTCATATGTTGCTTGACTAAGACCATGGAAATTTCTTTCAAATACTCTTGGCGTATTAAAAGCTTCTTCACCCTCTACTCCGGGCCTGTTGAACCTGTCTAGTCCGGATATTCAGTCGTGAAGGTGGATGAATTAGTCATTTAGTACCATCTTTACCTTGCTACATTAGAACTCTAGTAGGTCGTCCTTGAGAAGCTGAAGCTATAGACAAAAGTTGAGATTGAGCTGACGTGGTACTTCATAGGGCACAGCAACTGAAGAAGGTGCTTACTTATCAGAATCGACGTCTGCTGACTGTTCAGTGTCCGTGTTATGCTCACTATGGTGACTAGATCGATCACTTTCTGGTACATTCTCGTCTATAAACTGTAAACTGGCATCTTCAAAATCAGACATTTCCTCTAGCCAAGACGCAAATTTAGCGTCAATTTTGTTACTTTTGTCCATGTTAATACTCCTGAAATTGAAAGATTTTTTAGTTTTCACAATTATATACCATAATATATTAATAATAACCCTTATATATAATCTACATTTCAACTTCGCAAATAATACATTACACAACTTTTACTTACGTGAGTGGGCGCGCGGTGAGCAATTTGCCGCCTGGTGACACTTGGTGGTAACAGCCTTCTCCTCAAGTGGTCCCCCGCCCACTGATGGGGTCCTGCTTTTAGGCACGCGTTGTGAACAAAAGTTGGGGCAGCTACTAAAAAGCGCAAACCTAACGGGCAATTGTTATTCGAATTATTAACGTTTTTTCAGCGCGGGCGGCAAAATGCTCATAGCGCGCCCACTCTAGGGTAAAAAATAATACATTTAACTTATCAGTAAGATGGCAGAAATAAATACTAGAAGTAAAAGATATCCATATCAACTCATATTCATCCTAACTTATAATATAAATACGAAAGTGAGCTTGTTTGTTTTTTTGTTTGTTACGTTTTCACGTTGTAACTACTAAACCGATCATCATGAAATTTTGCATACACGTTATCTGGGGTACGAAGAAGGACATTGGGTACATTTTATCCCGGGAAAAAGTACTGTTCCCGAGGGATCGATATTGATACGGGCGGAGCCGCGGGCGAAAGCTAGTATTCAATAAAAATTCAAAGTTAATTATCTATCTCAGACAGTGTCACTATACGACTATAAAAATTTATAATGCTATTCCAAATGACATTAAAACTTTGCCCAGCATTCATCTGTATCTAACTTATTTCAGAAAACTGACCATTGATGTTACTATGAATTTTAATAATTTAAGCAATATTGCGATTTGACAGATCTCGAAAAAATCTTTTTTTTTATTATTTGCATGCATCAATTGGTAAAAATATGTGTCCTGTGTGTACAACTATAACATCTTTGTAACCATATTTTAAGCACATGCCTAAGTCTATTCTATTCTAAAAGCTATAATGTACTTATTTGGTTTCTTACTATATTTTCATCGCCATAATGATTTAGTACCTGTAAGGTCGAGGAAACAATGGTTGTCTGATAATTTATCAAAGTCCTTCAACAATGCTGTTACAGCAATAAGCTCAATGCTTCAAGTTTAGTATTCAAATATTATTAAAAAAACTATTATTATTTATAAAGTATTGGTGCATATTGATAGACACACAAAAACAAACAAGAAACTGCTAATAATAGATTCCCATTTCTATATAATTATAATCGTTTTGTTTTCATTTTAGAGCTGCGCGCCTGATGAGGACAGTAGGCAAGCACACGGCTGAAATGATATACAATCTAACGATAATGACAGACTTGGATCCAAAGAAATTGGACTTAGTAGGCTTCAGCCTCGGCGGACAGACCATGAGCTTCATAGCCAAACACTACATAGCACTATCAGGCCTCAAACTATCCAGACTTACCGGCCTAGATCCATCAGGCCCTTGCTTTAGAACTTTAGACCCAGATGAAAGACTAGACCAAAACGACGCTGACTTTATAGATGTTGTATCAACTAATATTGATGGGTACGGTATAGCTGCACCTATAGGACATGTAAATTTCTACGTAAATGGAGGAGAGTATCAACCTGGAGACATTTTTTGGATGATTTGTGCTACGGTCTGTAGTCATTTTAGATCTTACACTCTGTGGCTAGCAGCATTGGAGAATCCTGATTCTTTCATCGCAGTGCAATGTGACTCTGTACAGGACGCTAGAGACAACAATTGTTACGATAGAGTACCTATGGTCACGAATGTCTTAGGTTTAAAAACGGACAGAAGGAAACAGGGTATATTTTATTTAGCTACTAATAGTAATTTCCCGTATTATTTGGGAGTAAAAGGTCTAAAGAAGAAAAGTGACTTTTTTTCGAGAAAACTCAACAGTGTTAACGGTAAAGCAGTAATGAAAATGTGATTTTGAAGTATTGAGACTTTTAAATTTAAGTAGCTTAAATAATTTTTGATTTATTTTTTTATATTAAATTAATAACCACAGGTTAGGTTAATGCTGTTTTTTTTGTACATTCATCCACTCAAATAGGGTATTTGAGACAAATTATATAAATGTATTAAAATGTGATTTTCAGTATTAAGATTATTAAGTTTAAGTAGACTTAAATCGTTTTTCATATGTTTTTTTGATATGAGGTCAACAATCACTGGTCGGGTTTCTGCTGCTTTTAACATATATTCATCCCACATTCATCCACTGAAATGGGGTATTTACGACAAATGATATAAGTATTTGTATTAAAATGTGATTTTTAAAGTATAAAAGTGTGATTTTAAACTATTAAGGCGCTGTATCTAGTGGACATCGCGCGATATATTATATACTCGTAATGAAATAAGGTTGAAAGTGGCGATACCGGTTGGCCTGTCACCAGTCTCATTTCAAACTCGTGTCTGCCATTTCCGGGTTAATTTTCACTTTTAATTTAATAATTCAATAATTATAACCAAATATTGTATTTTTTTAGGTATCATCTTGCTTATTTAGTTATACTTTTTATAGACTTACAAAATCGCTGAAAATATCAAGTTTCGTGACAAACCTTTTTCTGGATATAACCTGTTTGCTATTTTATTTTGCTAGGTATTAAATATTTTTTGAAAATATTTTTAATGTAATACGTTTTACGGTATTCTTCTGATGCACAGCGCCTTAGACTTTAAGACTTAAATCGTTTTTCATATCAATTCAACAATCATTGGTTGGGTTACTGTTTTTTTTACTAAATGTTGGATTAGGCATTTGTCTCCCATCTCACCTTGTATTTATTACAAATATTTATCCACTCAAATAGAGACAAATCGTATAAGTATTTGTATTAAAATGTTTTGGTTTTGAAGTATTTTGATGTGATTTTAGAGTATTAGGAATATGTGATTTTAAAGTATTAAGATTTTTAAGTTTATTAAGTTTAAGTTGACTTATTTCGTTTTTCATATATTTTTTTGATATTAATTCAATAATCACTGTTTAGGTTTCTATTGTTTTGTTTTTTAACAAATATTCATCCCCTCAAAAAAATGTATTTAGTATGTGAAGATTCAGAGGAATAAGTGAAAATAGTCCGAAAATAGTAGTAAAATATATAAACAGAAGTACCATGATTTTATTTCTGCTGCAAACTTCAGTAAGGCCAGAGTTTCGTGATCCAAAGCGTTTAGCTACGCTAAGCAATATTGGTAAGTAATCGTAAAAGACAATCAAGTATTTTTCAAAAAATACATTTTTGTTACAAGCTTTTATTATAAACGATTCCACACTGTAAAGTACTTTCCAAGACAAATCAAATGAGCCCAAACACGTACACGTGTACAGTTTTAGTTGAAAAGTTCCTATGACCACCTTCCGACTCCATCATCAGACTAGCGCAACGATTCCATATTGTATTGTCATCCGATTTACACATGCATGCAAAATTTCGTCTCAGTCGGTAACCGGAAAGTGGATCAAATTTAACTTGCAAGATTTTATAACAGACAAACATAGGATAAGTAAAACTAAATAAAAATTTAAATAAACTAAATAAAAGTGCGTGTCAGGCCACGCACAATGTAGGGTTCCGTTGCAAATGCCATCTTTTAGTTCACGCCAAAACGTCTAAAAACGAGCCCACATAGAACGATGGTAGCTGAAGAACGAGTTATAAAATCCTAATTTACAAGGGAAAATATAACAAATATTCTTCATAATTTTTTATTCTTATAATCCTACTCAATAAGTACTAATAACTACTCATTTAAGAGAATTCATAAACTAACATTTTTTTGTCTAGAATCTTTCGCAATTATACATTTATTTTAAAATATACGGACACACACAGAATTCACAACAGTTTCGTCAGTTATATTTTGAAACGGGTCACTCACGTGTTATATTGTCGGGATTGCCAACTATAGTTTCGGACTCGTCAGGAGTCCATTTTCAAGGCGAGTTCGTTTCGTCAATATTACAGATATATTTAAATCAGTCAAAAATACCACCCCGAATCGTACCCTGTTCAAAGGTACCCAATATGCTTGCCGCGTTTCCTCTTTGGATTGCTATGAACTCTTTGGATTGCTCTTTGAACCAGGTACCATCCAGAGCAGTGGTCATGTCCACGGCTGTTTAATCGCCATCCTATCTCACTAACAAAGTGCTTCGCTCCCGAACACCACGGTCCAGATGTTTCTACGGCAACCGGAACGAATTTATACTGATAAGACAAAACCGAATATTTGGTAATTTTTTCTCCAGCTGCCACCTTTGCAGCTGCACCAGGTGATCGCATAGTGTAAGTGAGGTAGAACGCCGCATACGTGCTGGCACATGTTGCATCCCATAATAGGCAACAACCCCTCCGCCTTGGTATCAATGTCAGTCCGTCCGGTCGTTTTCCGTCTGTGCGTGAGAGTCCAGGAGGTTCCGACAGGCAGGGTATATTTACCAATATCAGTGCTTTTCGAATAATGTCGTTCAGGGGATGATGACGAGACAAACGACCCGCACATCTAACACACCCAAGAGCATGGTGTCCATCGGTCTCCACCATCTTCCCACAAATGCACCGATGAGGTTCACACACGTCGCAGCCTAACCTCAAAGTCACGGCCACCCTCAGGGAATCATTGTCTAATAATGTTCCCATGTGTGGGGATGGGACAGTGTGTAACCAAGCCCCAGACTCCGGCTGAACTGCGGCTTTTATTCGCACAAAATGGGCACCATCTGCCTGACTCTCCAGCTCTTCAAAAATGGTTTGAGTTTACCTACTTTTATGCAATATTCCTGTGATATGTGCTGGAGAACTTTAAGTTTTTTCTTTAGTGCTTGATTAGATCTTAACACTTTCGCTGACACTGCCCGCCTGTAGACGTTATTCTATTGTTATTTCTTTTGTGTCTGGTTCAGTGTTAGCGAAAGTGTTAAATACTGGTCAAACATACAAAATGGTCTTGACAGACAGACAGACGGACAACCTAGTGATTCTATAAGGGTTCCGTTTTTTTTTCCTTTTGAGGTACGGAACCCTAAATAAGAGATAAAATCATTGTATAATCCATGAGGGTCAGGGGTGTCATCCTAAACTACATGGTCGATGGTCATCATTATTTCGAGTAGGTGTCACGGTCAATCGACCATGCACACCCTGGTGTCAGAGTTCTTCGGAACCGCCTCTCGGCCTCTGACGTGGTTCCTTTTTTAACGACTACCAGATGGCAGCCGGGACCACCGGCTTAACGTGCCTTCCGAAGCACGGAATCATCTTTATTATCAGACAATCAGGTGATTCAAGCCTGCAATGTCCTAACCAAACTGGAAACAACTAAACAAAGTGCGCTTCCGGTGGGAATCGAACCCACGACCCCCGGGTCAACAGGTAAACGCCTTAACCACTGGACCACGGAGGCCGATGGTGCAGATATGACATCGGGTACGCGCACCCGCCCTCCCGAGCTCCTACTAACTTTTCCCCGTTCATCCTAGTGAGTAGTATCCCAGTACCTTCAATCCCTTCCCAAATACAATGGAGTTCCTAACATGATTGGCAGCAGCATAGTAAGCACAAGAAGCTAAACAATCCGCATTCATCAACCCGCCCGCCTAGCGTGGTGAGTATGGCAAAATCCTAATTATCAATACATACATAGTATCACGTCTTTTTCCCTTGCGGCGTAGATAAAGCCTAGGTTTATAAGACCTGAAGGCCACGTTTAGCATGTTGGTGGGAATTAGTATTGGAAAATGGAATCAAATAGTGATAGTTTGCTAGCCGTCATCATCATCATCATTTTCGGCTCACATCAGCCCAGTGCTGGGTATAGGCCTCCCTTTTTTACGCCATTCTCTACGGTCCTGGTCCATTGCTAGCCGTATCGCCTATTAACATGATTTTTCAGATTTTGCCCATTTCCTCGATCGGTTTATTATTATCAACTAGCTGTTGCCCGCGACTTCGTCCGCGGCTATTTCTGTTATTATGATTAATTTTTTTTTATCCGACTTTTATTACTACAAGATGAATAATTTTCCCCCGTTTTCAAAACATTTTTTGATGCTTCGCTCCTGTTGGTCGCAGCGTGATGTTTTATAGCCTAAACCTTCCTCAATAAATGGACTATCAAACACAAAAATAATTTTCCAATTTAAACCAGTAGTTCCAGAGATTAGCGCGCTCAAACAAACAATCTCTTCACCTTTATAATATTAAGTATAGATGTGTAGAGAAAACAAAAAAGGTCATATTTTAACAAAATACTTATTTCCATTTATGAAGAAGGCAAAAGATATGACGTGCCAAGGCCTTTCCAAAACCGTCAGGTCGACCTCTGATTGTTTTCTGTCGGATGTACCAATGACAAAGCGATGACTATATCATTAAGTACGAGTACATGGTATGAAGGTATATTTTTATCCTGGCATTTGTAGCTGGTGGAAGTAAAAAACTTTGTTTGGACTTTTTCTCGTCTATTAGTTGTTCAAAGGAATTCTGTTTTACAATTTCCTAAAAAAAAACTAACTGAGAGCCTAAAAAATAAAAAAGTAATTAAAACTATGAAATAAATACCTACCTAAATAACACCAAAGCTATAAATAAAAAATGTCCCGCAGGTCGTTGACAAGGAAGACCAAGAAGAGCATATTTGGATGAGATAAAGGAAAAAGCTGGACTTGTGTAATATGGAGAGGTGAGGAGAATGGCTGAGAACTGAGAGACATGGAGAGTACTCCACCGATAAGAACACAGTTCTTAAATTATAGATAGACAGATAGGTCGTTGTACCCAGGGAGGGGTACCCAGAAGGCTGGCGGTATTTCCACGTTGGATAACAATGCTTATTCTCTGTCCAAGGTAATGGCCAGCATCTGGCCATAGCTGTACGACTACCTTTTACTGAACAGCTGATCGAATTTTACTTATTTCACACTAGTTACTAAAAATACACTTCGTACAGGAATCAGAAGTAATTGTATATAAATAATAAATAAATATATACGGACAAATCACACAGATTGATCTAGCCCCAAAGTATGTTCGAGACTTGTGTTATAGGATACTAACTCAACGATACTATATTTTATAACAAATACATATATAGCTAAACATCCAAGACCCAGGCCAATCTGAAAAAGATCATTTTCCATCTTGACTCGACCGGGGATCGAACCCGGGCACCATCGTGTCGCAGGCTGGCGTGTTAACCACTGCGCCATGGATCTCGCCATATATATGTATATGAAACTAACAATGCCCGCGACTCCGTTCGCGTATATTACTAACTAATTATGTTAGTTATATTTGTATGGGGGGCACGTCTAATCATAACTAGAGAAAAAAAATAGTCTTTCCTCTGTCCTATGCTATGTTATTCAATGTTATAAATTGCGAAATGTGTAATAACTCATTTAAACAGTAAACAGTGCTCATGGTTCCCAAGATACAGGGTCTCCCTAGTTTGGGAATCGATGTTAATTCTATGACTGTATTTTATTTTTCTGGCATTAAATGCATTTTATTTAATTTTTGGGTGGGGGCCACGTCTTATCATAACTGGAGAAAAAAATTAAGTAGCCTATCCTGTGTCTTGTGCGTCGAAATGTTTATCTACCAAGTTTCATAAAATTCAGTAAATTCGTTAAAGAGTCATAGAGGAACATACATTACATACATACAGAAAAAATCTAAAAATCGTCAATTTAGTTTCAGTATCATGTATAGAGCTTATAAACATGATATCTCTGAAAATAAAGTAATTTACTCCATTACCAACCCTTACAGATTTATTACCTATTAGTATTGATTGATATGTATACAACGTGATTTTGAATCTCCTAGCTTTATTGGAATCTCAGAATCAGAATCCCTCATGAAATATAGAACTGCAAGAAAAAAAGCTAAAAATCGAAAAAAAAAAAATTAGGGTTTCCCATACAAAGTCGCCGATGAGCTGGACGAATTTCTATGGAAAGTCAATTTTTTTTTTTTCAGTTTTTACCTTTTTTTCTTGCAATTCTGTATTCCATTAGGGATACTGATTCCCAGATTTCAAAATAGCTATGAGGTTAAAAATCACGCTGTATAATATACCTACATGGTGAAATTTGTATCGTTCTGGACCCTTGAAGGAGTGATTCAGCCCATCGATATGAACAACTTTTCCTATGGGACCAATGCTGGGAACTCAAAAAAAAATGGGCAGTTCCGTACAAAAAATTTCGGCCACCCGGTCAATTTGTAAGGGAACGTCAAAAAAATTTTTTTAGTTCCCTGGATTGGTCCCTTTAGGAAAAGTTGTTATTATATGATGTAACTAAAAATGTATGCTATTCGCATTTTTCCGAAATCTGTGCTATTTACAGAATATTACATAATATGTTAACTTTAAATATAAATAATTATATTAAAATGAAATTAATATTTAAGGGTTCCCATACAACAGACATGATTATTTTGCCATTTTTTGTAGCTAATGGTACGGAACCCTTTGTGTGCGGTCCGACTCGCACTTGGCCGGTTTCTTTTATCTATGTGTAACGAGTCATAGTATGACAATCCAAATAGCCATATCTGTGGGGTCGTAAGGTCATAGGTGTGCCGCCACACGCCGTAAAAAAAACTATAGTACCTATTAGGTACCTTTTCAAAGCTCATTGACTCTGCGACACCGGAATCGTCGAGTTGCCTGATTTGAAAAAAAGAGCGATTTTTAACCACGGAAATGAAAAACGTGCAATTTGTTTGTTACTTTATTATTTTGAGTAGTGTTCAAGCTTATATAAGTAATAAGACTTGGGAGGGATATGCTACAGGATTTTTACCGGATTGTAAGTACTTTTATTTTATTTTGCAAGTTTTTATTTCAATTTCCCGGATAGTTTTTTTGTGAGGGTCAAATCTTGCAATTTAATTTTGATGCTCTAAGCTTTTACAGATTGAGTTCAAATTTTGTGTATTTATGTATGCCAGATTACTATACAATATACCTACCATACTAATACATACCGTACCATAAGAGCTGGTCTCAGGCTGGAGTCGAAAGATCATCATAGCACTTCGAAATTAAGGAGGACTCACCATGGGTCTCGTTTGGGTTCATTTGATATGTCTTGGCAAGCACTTTAGAGTACGAAACGCTTATCCTTATCCTTACTAATATTATAAATGCGAAAGTGAGTTTGTTTGTTTGTTTATTTGTTTGTTTGTTTCTTACGCTTTCACGCCGTAACATCTATCATGATATTTTGCATACAAGTTCTCTGGAGTACGGAGAAGGACATAGGCTACCTTTTATCCCGGGAAAAATTACTATTCCCGAGGGATCGATATTGACGCGGGCGGAGCCGCGGGCGAAAGCTAGTACAAAGTAATTGAAAGATAATAAGATATAATAATATAAAGATTTAAATCTCATAAAAAACAAAAAAGGTACTCAAATATGATAAAAACTTAACAACATTTTAATCTAACTTAATTATAAGTCCAAAATCGTATGTGTGGTACTGAGAACGCTTGCTGCGTTTCAGCGCTGGATGGATATACATAAGCGTTGAACAAAACACAGCAGCCTATCTTCTTATCACCAGCAACGGCAATGAGACTTGGAGAGATCTATTTCAAGAGACCTCTCGTATCATCCAAATGTTTGCAAAAAGCACAAATATGGAGTCCACGCTAAGATTTCCTTCGTGTGGCGACTTCAGCAACTTCGGCAGTCGCCATGGCTCTCAAAACTGATCCCCTGAGATAAGATGGCGCCAGTGTGTCAACCATAGAGATAATATGTGTCAACATTTAGCGTCCTAAACTAAGGCCCACGTTCCCAGGGGATCAGGGACATTCCATCAGGCCTCTTGCCGGCATCCCGGGCTACGCCTCTGGGTTCCAGAGTGCAATGTTGATGGTGAGTTCGTCTCACGCTGTCATAAAGAGAGACTTGGCGAAAAAGCTTGACGTCGAAGTGAAAATATCGGCCATTGAGCCCAAATTGGTCGACTTTACTGCCGCACTGCCAGCAATGTATACTTACCTCCCCTTTTTTTGTATTTAAGAGGCCTTTGACACTTGGTTAGCTGTCTCGCTCGCACAATCAAACATTATTAAAGATTATTAAAAAATGTGCCTCATTTTTACAAGAGTGTTTTATTATTATTCTAGATAACTACATCGTGGATATTTTGCACTATCGGCCTAAGCTTTCGGCTTGTGATGCATCTATCTATCTGCCACCGTTATCACGTAAAATTATCATCCGCGAACCTACTTTATAGACAGCCAATTTTTTAGGGCTCCGTACCCAAAGGGTAAAAACGGGACCCTATTAATTTCGCTCCACTGTCCGTCTGTCTGTCTGTCACCATGCTGTATCTCATGAACCGTAATAGTGAGACAGTTGAAATTTTTACAGATGATGTATTTCTGTTGCCGCTATAACAACAAATACTAAAAAATAGAATAAATAAATATTTAAGGGGGCTCCCATACAACAAACATGATTTTTGCTTATTTTTGCTCGATATCGATAGCAGGTAGACGCTTGAAATATTCACAGAATATTTAGTTATATATGAACTTTAAAAATTAATAATTAAATAAAAATAAAATAAATATTAAAGAGGGGCTCCAGACACACATGATTTTTTTCGCCGTTTTTATAGATAACGGTACGAAACCCTTCGTGCGCGAGACCGACTCGCACTTGGCTGATTTTTTTCTATCTTTTCACTCATTTTAGACATCGCATATAAGTGTAATAATAAAAAAAAAAAAATCAGTAGATAGTTATTGGTACTTACGTACATATCAGGTTCATATAAGGAGTAACCTACTTACTTGAGTTCATTCAAGTAAGGAGGTTACTCCTTACTTGAAGTTCCTAAAAGGCTATTTTTAAAATGGCGCGTCACGTAGTATCCTTCTACAGGTGACACTAGTTTTCCAAGTAATGAAATACAATTTTGCCTTATTTTTGAAGCCATTGCTTGAATAGTGCAGTCAACCTTCAGCACAGAAATAGATCTCGATATATTTCTGTGAGTTTCAGCCGTGTGGTTTCCGGCAGAGTAGAATAGGACCACTCCTAGTCTTCCCATGGATGTCGTAAGAGGTGACTTAGAAAATAAAAGCTAAACAAAGCTCATAAACATCAATGAGGCCTCTCTAACGCGTCTGGCTAGCGAGGAGAGTGTAGGCCAAATCCTCTGTCTGCTCTGGCCGAGTATGGCTCCGGTAGAACAGAGAGGGTCATGCTCCTGCAGTGGAGCCTAAAAAGACCTGATGATGATGATATTTCTGTGACTTCCAGAGTAAAATATTTCACTTTCTATTCGAAAAGAAAGAATATTCAAATCCTATGGCTACTAAATACTTTATTACCCGAATCTTTTGGTTGCCTGTAAAGCAAGAAACTAACAGATGCAGTGCGGAGGAGGCGCGCCACAAGAAGCGCAGAGTCAAAACAACCTTAATAGTATGTAGCATAAAGTCGATTTTTGTAGTGCGTCCGGTGCTATCATGCGGCGTGATGCAAAGAGACGCGCGCCGCATGATGGCGTCGGGCGCACTACAAAAATCGACTTTATGCTACATATCATTATGGTTGTTTTGACTCTGCGCCTCTTGTGGCGCGCTTCCGCCGCACCGCACTGCATCTGTTAGTTTCTTGCTTAAAAGATTGCATTTTCGATAAAGCCACCTATTGACTATTGTGCATCTTTTATTTTATGTAATTAACTAGCTTTCGCCCGCGGCTCCGCCCGCTTCAATGTCGATCACTAGTTTTTCCCGGGATAAAATGTATCCTATGTCCTTCTCCGTACCCCAGATAACGTGTATACAAGATTTCGCGATGATTAGTTCAGTAGTTACAACGTGAAAGCGTAACAAACAAACAAATAAACAAACAAACAAACGCACTTTCGCATTTATAATATTAGTTAGGATATTATAGGCGTTTTCTGGTGCAGTAAAGTGATAAATTTTATTAGGTTGAGTTACAAAGAATATAATTGAAACATTGCAACATTTTAACGATGTTTGACAAGGGTAATGTGTTAAGGTCCGAAGGATAGAGGGTTCCAGAGGTCAAGATTACCTTAATAGGTAATCTTGACCTATGGAATCTCTATCCTTCCTCTGTTAATTATAACATAAACAAATAAATAAATCTCTTGACTGACTCAGGTTTATATATACGGACAATATATATATATACATATATATATATATATATATATTGTCCTCCTTTCGGCCGTTGTTGATCAGGCCGAAATCCGATATAATTGTTGATCAACCTTTACCCGCCTCTAACTCTGAAAGTTTTGGGTCTATCGTGCTCTTTCTGCTATATATGAATTCTCCTAGTTACGACACTTTGCTTAATTGTGCCGTAAAGTCTTATACTCGTCATAAATTATTACGATAATTATTGATCTATTAACCGCCTTTTTTCATGCACTGAGGATACTTTTGTTGATCGAATATATACCGCGTTTGATCAATATTTGCTGCGAATTATTGCTTTCGAGCAACGCGGCGGCAGAGCGGCAACGTCGCAAAAAACGAAATGGAAGTATGTTAAAGTGAGATAGAAAGTGTGCCCGTGCAGTCGGTGTATTTCGTTGGATGACGCGTTTTTAAGGAAATAAAATTTCGTATTTTTGTTTAGGAGACGGACGACATAAGTATGTAAGAACTTATTTTACTTTTATTTTCCATACTACCAGTATCCATATCCAGACTAATATTATAAATGCGAAAGTAACTCTGTCATTTGTCTATCTGTCTGTCTTCATAGACACTTCATTTCTCTTCATTTAGAAAATTTCTATACAAACTTCCCCCTGAACGGATAAAACAGGGGGGGAAGTTTGTATGGAAATTTTCACATTTCTATTTATTTATTTAATAACGCTACAGCAGTACTTTCTACACTTGGAAGTATGCAAAAAGGTGTATAAGTTCTCGATTACAATTAAAAAAGATTATGTAGGGGAAACTGGGCCAAATTCAACCCTAAAGCCACGAAGGGTAAAATGGTTTGAAGGCGAGGGCAAAGGCCGAGCCGTTGAGGATTCAGCACGACCCCCCTTCTACCCCAAGTGTGCTGCAGTGCCGCCGCAGGCCGAACTGCTGAACACTAGGGCCGTGAGGCCGTAGACCGAGCCCCAAGGCGAATGCGAAGCCTGAGCCATCGAGGATTCAGCAACCCCCCGCCCAAGTGTGCTGAGGCTGCAAGCCGAACTGCCGAACACTTGGGCCGCGAGTCTGTAGGCCAAGCTCCAAGGTGAGAGTGAACCCCGAGCCGTTGAGAATTCAGCACGATCCACGACCCCCCCCCCCCCTAAGTGTGCTGCAGTGAGGTCACAGGCCGAACTGCCGAACACTAGGGCCGCCAGGCCGCAGGCCGAGCTCCAAGGCGAATGCGAAGACCGAGCCGTTGAGGATTCAGCACGACCCCTTCCTCCTAACTCCCCACCCCCCACGACCATGTGAGCTGCAGTGAGGCCGCAGGCCGAACTGCCGGACACTTGGGACTGAAGGCCGAGCTCCAAGGTGAGGGTGAACCCCGAGCCGTTGAGGATTCAGTATGACTCCCCCCTCCCGATGAGGTGAGTGAGGCGAAGACTATATGAATAATACGTTTATTATTGCACATTGCACAGGTAAACAAAGTTGCAGCAATGTCGGTTCTGTGAAAGCTGACTACCTGGTGATAGTATAGAAACATCAAATACATTGTCATTTGTTATAATATCTGTATGACTATAGAAAAAAACCGGCCAAGTGCGAGTCGGACTCGTGCACTAAGGGTTCCGTACCATTATCTATAAAAACGGTAAAAAAAATGTCTACTGTTTGGGAGCCCCCCTTAAATATTAAGTTTATATTAATTTAATTATTTATTTTTGAAGTGAATATATAACTTATTATTCCGTAAATATTTCAAGCCTCAACATATTGCCGTTATCAATATCAAGCAAAACCGAGCAAAAAAATCACGTTTGTTGTATGGGAGCCACCTTAAATATATATTTTATTCTGATTTTAGTATTTTTAGGGTTCCGTACCTCAAAAGGTTAAAAGGAACCCTTATAGGATCACTAGGTTGTCCGTCTGTCTGTCGCTCTGTCAAGCCCCTTTTCCTCACGAACACGTTGAGGTATCAAGCTAAAATTCATACCAAATACTCAAGTCTACTGTCCCTTGAAGCTGTAAAAAAATCTAACTTCTAAGCTAACGCAATCAAAAGATACAGCCGCTTATGCCGCAAATTTTCGTGTTTTTCGAACTCGCAAGGGAATCAAAACCTACAGGGTACTTCCCGTGAACTCAGAATCTTGGAATTTGGTATGAAGCAACATCATAAAGCACAGATAAAGAAAAAATTGCGAAAAGTATACATTTTTTGTAACATCATGTAATCATTATATTATTAAATATTAATGCCGCAAATTTTCAACATTCGTAAGGGAATCAAAATCTATAGGGTACTTCCCGTGAACTCAGAATCTTAAAATTTGGTGCAAAGCAAGGTCGTAAAGCACAAGTAAAAAAGAAATTGCGAAAAGGGTTAATATTTATTTACCACATATAATAAAAATATTTTAAATAATTAAATTTTAGCTTATTATAGATAACGGTACGGAACCCTACGTGTGCGAGTCCGAGTCGCACTTGATCGGTTTTTTTTTTTGTTATAGCGGCAACAGATATACGTCGTCTGTAAAAATTTCACACTGGCTAACTATCACGGTTCATGAGATACAGTCTGGTAACAGACGGACGGACGGCAGACAGACAGACGGGCTACGGAGCCATATTAATAGGGTCCTGTTTTTACTCTTTGGGTACGGAACCCTTAAAAGGGTACATATCAATAACATCATATTAGGACCGACTGTTAAATTCTGCCATTTGAAAAAGTCATCAGAGAGATGTGATGACGCATTGATGTATCCTTATCCTTACTAGTATTATAAATGTGAAAGTGAGTTTGTTTGTTTATTTATTTGTTTGTTTGTTTGTTACGCTTTCACGCCGTCACTACTGAACCGATCATCATGAAATTTTGCATACAAGTTCTCTGGAGTACGGAGAAGGACAAAGGCTACCTTTTATCCCGGGAAAAAGTACTATTCCCGAGGGATTGACATTCACGCGGGCGGTGCCGCGGGCGATAGCTAGTTTTCTATAAACTTGCGTCTGCGACAGGTACCTGACTGTACGTCAAAATATTTATCTACCAATATTCATATAATGAACTGAATTCGTTAAAGAGTTATGGAGGAACATACATATATGCATACAAAAAAATCTGAAAATCGTCAATTTAGGATCAGTGTCATGTATAGAGCTTATAAACACATTATCTCTGAAAACAAAGTAACTTACTTCATGACCGACCCTTACAGGTTATTTATTAGTAGTGATATAATAGTTATAGGATTATAGAAAGGTACTTTAATCTTACCACAAAAAGGTATTAAAGCGACGTCATTACTTCGTAATTGTAGTAAATAATGTGTTTTACTTCGTTAATTAAGTAATTGTTATGACCTACCTGTCTTAGGTAGCTTGTTTTAGATTTTCCTTTAATTAAATGATTGATTACTCGTGTTATCTATCATTCATCGTTCATACCATAGGTAGGAAGGTAGCATTGATACACAGTCCTCATAGAAAAAAAACACTTGCATACTTTGTAAATAGTTGTAAATCAATACATACAATATGTAAAGAAAACCCTGTCCGATCCTTGAAGGGATTCTCGATCCTAATTCAGCCCGTTGATATGAACAACTTTTCAACTATGGGACTAATGAATGCCGAGACAGTCGTTGGCGATTTACATACTTTACTCCAAATTAAACATAGCATCGTTATGACACTGTTGTAACACTGGTAAAGCAAGACGCAGCTGGGGCGGCCGGGTGCGCGTACCCAATGCCATTACTTCGACTACCGGATAGGCAGTTGAGGATGACACCTCTTACCTCCATTGTTTATCAGGCTAAAAACCGCATTAATTGTTGATCTACCTTTACCGGCCTCTCTCTTAGGAATTGTTAAGTTTAATTGCCTTGAATTTAATAAGCCTTGGAGCTCGGCCTGGGGCCTCGTGGTCCAAGTGTTCGGAATTTCGGCCTGCGAACTTATTACAGCACACCTAGGAGGGAAGTGGGGGAGGGGTTGTGCTGAATCCTCAACGGCTCGGGGTTCACCCTCGCCTTGGAGCTAGGCCTGTGGCCTCGCGGCCCTAGTGTTCGGTAGTTCAGCCTGCGGTCTCACTGCAGCACACTTTCGCCTTGGAGCTCGGTCTACAGTAGTCTCGCGGCCAAAGTGTTTGGCATTTCGGCCTACGGCCTCACTGCAACACACTTAGGGGGGGGGGGGGGGGGAGCGGGGGTCGTGCTGGATCCTCAACGGTTCGGGGATTACCCTCGCCTTGGAGCTCGGCCAACGGTCTTGTGGCCCTAGTGTTCGGCAGTTCAGCCAGCGGTCTCATTCCAGCACGCTTTGGGGAGGGGGGGGGATGTTCGTGCTAAATCCTCAACTACATGGGCTTTGCCCTCGCCTTGGAGCTCGGTCTACAAGCTTGCGGCCCAAGTGTTCGGCATTTCGGCCTACGGCCTCACTGCAACACACTTGGGGGAGTGGAAGTCGTGCTGAATCCTCAATGGCTCGGGGTTTCCCTCGCCTTAGAGCTCGGCCTGCGGCCTCGCGGCTCTAGTGTTACAGCACACTTGGGGGTAGGGGGCTTACAACCCCCTACATGTTGGCAGATAAATCCCCCCCCCCCCCCCCACTCCTGTGGGGGGACAGGCTACTTCAATTTATGATAAGATATAGCCTCATAACATAATTACCTAATTAGTAATGTACGCGAACGAAGTCGCGGGCACTGCTAGTATTCTATAATTTTAATAAATAGGTAACTACAGAATAGATTACATAGGTCGTCCCATCACAGCTGTTTAACTAACAGTTGTGATGCGATCTAGAGCGAAGTGGCAACAGCGCACAATGGACTCAGCCAACTCAGCTGTTCAATTCTGCCATTTGAAAAAGTCATAAGAGAGATGTGATGACGCATTGATGTATCCTTATCCTTACTAATATTATAAATGCGAAAGTGAGTTTGTTTGTTTATTTGTTTGTTTGTTACGCTTTCACGCCGTAACTACTGAACCGATCATCATGAAATTTTGCACACAAGTTCTCTGGAGTACGGAGAAGGACATAGGCTACCTTTTTTCCCGGGAAAAGTACTATTCCCGAGGGATCGACATTAACGCGGGTGGAGCCGCGGGCGATAGCTAGTTTTCTATAAACTTGCGTCTGCGACAGGTACCTGACTGTACGTCAAAATATTTATCTACCAATATTCATATAATGAACTGAATTCGTTAAAGAGTTATGGAGGAACATACATAGATGCATACAAAAAAAAAATCTAAAAATCGTCAATTTAGTTTCAGTGTCATGTATAAAGCTTATAAACACGATATCTCTGAAAACAAAGTAACTTACTCCATGACCGACCCTTACAGGTTATTTATTAGTAGTGATATAATAGTTATAGGATTATAGGTAGGTACTTTAATCTTACCACAAAAAGGTATTAAAGTGACTTCATTATTTCGTAATTGTAGTAAATAATGTGTTTTACTTCGTTAATTAAGTAATTGTTATGACCTACCTGTCTTGGGTAGCTTGTTTTAGATTTCCCTTTAATTAAATGATTGATTACTCGTGTTATCTATCATTCATCCTTCGTACCATAGGTAGGAAGGTAGTAGGAAGGTGGGTATCAAACCCAATCCTCATAGAAAAAAAAAACACTTGCATACTTTATAAATAGTAGTGTCCGATCCTTGAAGGAATAGAATTCATATGTAGCAAAATTTGCAACATATGAATTCTCTTTGCTTTAAACTGAACACTTCCTAAGTAAGAGGCCGGTACAGGTGGATCAAAAATTAATGCGGATTTCAGCCTGATCAACAATGGAGGCAAGCGGTGTCATCCTCAACTGTATATCCGGTAGTTGAAGTAATGGCATCGGGTACGCGCACCCGGCCGCCCGAGCTGCTTCTTGCTTTACCAGTGTTAGTAGTATCCCAATACCTTTATATCCTTCCTTAATCCAATAAATTCGTATCCTTCCCCTGCTAAAAATTACTTCCGTTGGGTAGCAGCGTCGGACGCACAAGAAGCCAAAGAAACTGTGCTCGCAATCTTGTCTGCCAAGCATGGTGAGTATGCCAATATCCTCCCATTGAACGAATAAGTATCCTTGGGAGAGGCCTTCATCCAGCAATAGACTATTTGCTGCTGTATTGATGAATGATGATAATGAACAATAGCCGAAAGGAGGACAACACAGGAAAGGCTACTTCTGATTTTAGTATTTTTTTGTTACAGCATCAACAAAAATACATCATCTGTGAAAATTTCAACTGTCTAACTATCACGGTTCATGAGATACAGCCCGGTGATACACGGACGGATAGACGGACGGAAAGCGGAGCCATATTAATCGTTCGATACAGTTCGATTTTGCAAAGAAAATATTTTTGTAACTATTTCTCTTTAGCCATGTCAAGAAAGAGATCAAATATTTTGCAATTTTAAAAGCAGCAAAAAGATTGGGAATCATAAGATCCCAAGATCACTCAAGAGAAGGTCGCTCAAAGAGCAATGGAGAGGGCTATGCTCGGTGTTTCTCTGCGAGACAAAATCAGAAATGAGGAGATCCGTAGAAGAACGAAAGTTACCGACATAGCTCAGCGGATTAGCTCTTTGAAGTGGCAGTGGGCGGGGCACATAGCACGTAGCACCGATGGCCGATTGGGCAAAGAGGTTCTCGAACGGTGACCACGTACCGGCAAGCGAAGCGTCGAACACCCACCTACCAGGTGGTCGGACGACTTGAACAAGGACGCAGGGAAACGCTGGATGCAGGCCGCTTCCAACCGGTAATTTTGAAAATCATTGGGAGAGGCCTATGTCCAGAAATGGACTTCTTGCGGCTGATATGATGATGATGATGAGATGCCAAGAATGTCAGGCAAGGCTTGATGCTGGTTGAGAACATCAGGCTGCATCTCGCTTAGCGGAATCCTATGCTACTCGCGAAGCTCACCTGAGCGCTGATTGTGAGCGTCATACGTCATCTCGCGATTCAGAAATTTACGTACAACGGGAATCACGCCGTATGCTGTCATAAAAGGCGATCTTTGCTAACAATCCATTCATAGATAATATATAACACTATCTATTATCTATGCTGTTATAAAAGGGAATCTTTGCGAACAATCCATCTAAAATAAATAGGTATATACTATAAACCTATTTATTTTAGATGGATTGTTCTCAATCAAATCAAATAAATGGCTTATTATTATTATTATTATCAAAATATAACACGCCTACGGAATATACTATATTCTGTAGGCGTGTTATATTTGATTGCTAGCTGATGCCTGCGACTTCGTTCGCGTGGACTGACGTTCATGATCAGTACTCTGTAGTGCACTCTAAAACAAGTGAGGAACGTGGATCGCAACTGAGACCTAGACGTGGTTGTGCATATACCTACGGCAAGAAGTCAATCGCACATCACGTTCATCACTGGTCTCTAGATACCTAGACGTAGACGTGTTAATACGTTGAGAACTCAGGCGTGATACTCGAATTATGTAAATTTCTGAATCGCGAGATGACGCATGACGCTCACGATCAGCGCTCAGATGTGCTTCGCAAGTCGAAGAGGATTTTGTTGAGCGAGATGCAGCCTGATGTTCTCGATCAGCATTAAGTCTTGTCTGAAATTTTTGGGATCTAATCATTCCCAATCTTTTTGCTGCTTTTAAAATTGCAAAAGATTTAATCTCTTTCTTGACATGGCTAAAGAGAAATAGTTAAAAAATATTTTCTTTGCAAAATCGAAGTGTATCGAACGATTAATATGGCTCCGCTATCCGTCCGTCTGTCTGTCCGTCCATCCGTACGTTTGTCAACAGGCTGTATCTGATGTACCGTGATAGTTAGATAGTTGAAATTTTCACAGATGATATATTTCTGTTGCCGCTATAACAAAATAAATAATAAAATCAGAAGTAGCCGTTCCTGTGATGTCCTCATTTCGGCCATTGTTCATCATCATCATTCATCAATACAGCAGCAAATAGTGCATTGCTGGACAAAGGCCTCTTCAAAGGGTACTTATTCGTTCCATGGAAGGACATTACCATACTCACCATGATTGGCAGGCGAGATGGCGAGCGCAATTTCTTTGGCTTGAAATGAAATGAAATGAAATGATTTATTAATTTACATGAAACATTGTTAAAATGTGACAAACAAAAAACTTCTTGTGCGTCCGACGCTGCTGCCCATCGGAAGTAATTTTAAGCTGGAGAAGGATAGGAATTTGTTGGATTAGGAAGGGAATAAAGGAATTGGGATACTACTAACATTGATAAAGCAAGAAGCAGCTCGGGCGGCCGGGTGCGCGTTCCCGATGCCATTACTTCGACTACTGGATAGGCAGTTGAGAACGACAACTCTTACCTCCATTGTTGATCAGGCTGAAATCCGCATTAAATATTGATCCCACTTTACCAGCCTCTTACTTAAGAAGTGTCGAGTTTAAATTTTGCTACATGTAAATTCTCTTTCTAACGATGCTTTGTTTAATCGATGTATGAAACGAAGAATAATAAAGTATGAACTCGCCAACGACTGTCACGGCATTCATTGGTCCCATAGTTGAAAAGTTGTTCATATCAACGGGCTGCATTAGGATCGAGAACCCCTTTAAGGATCGGACAGGGTTTTCTTTACATATTGTATGTATTGATTTACTACTATTTACAAAGTATGCAAGTGTTTTTTTTCTATGAGGACTGTGTATCAATGCTAACTTCCTACCTATGGTATGAACGATGAATGATAGATAACACGAGTAATCAATCATTTAATTAAAGGAAAATCTAAAACAAGCTACCTAAGACAGGTCGCAACAATTAATTAACGAAGTTAAACACATATTTACTACAATTACGAACTAATGATGACACTTTAATACCTTTATGGTAGTATTGATTAGCTGGTAAGATTAAAGTACCTACCTATAATCCTATAGCTATTATATAACTACTAATGATAAATCTGTAAGGGTCGGTCATAGACTAAGTTACTTTGTTTTTCGAGATATCGTGTTTATAAGCTCTATGACATGAAACTAAATTGACGAATTTTAGATTTTTTTGTATACATGTATGTATGTATGTTTATCCATAACTGTTAAACAAATAAGTTCATTAAATGAAACTTGGTAGATAAACATTTCGATGTACAGTCAGGTACCTGTCGCAGACGCAAGTTCATAGAAAATACATCAACGCGTCATCACATTTCTCTGATGATTTTTTCGAATGACAGAATTGAACAGTCGGTCCAAATATTATATAATTGGATATGTATACTTTTTAGGGTTCCGTTATTAAAGGGTCCCTATTAATATGGCTCCGCTGTCCGTCCGTCCGTTTGTTACCAGACTGTTTCTCATGAATCGTGATAGTTAGCCAGTTGAAATTTTTACAAATGATGTATTTCTGTTGCCACTATAACAAAAAAAATTCAGAAAAAAATAAATTTTTAAGGTGGCTCCTATACAACAAACGTGTTTTTTTTTTGCTCATTATTGCTCGATGTTGATACTGGCAATATGTAGACGTTGAAATATTCACAGAATATTTAATTATATATTAATTTCAAAAATAAATAATTAAATTGATATAAAATTTATATTTAAGGGGGGCTCCCATACAACAGAGATACTTTTTTTGCCATTTTTATAGATAATGGTACGGAACCCTTAGTGCGCGAGTCCGACTCGCACTTGCCCGTTTTTTTTCTATAGTCATACAGATATTATAACAAATGACAATGTATTTGATGTTGCTGTCACTAGGAAGTCAGCTTTCACAGAACCGATATTGCTGCAACTTTGTTCACCTGTGCAACATGCAATAATAAGCGTATTATTCATAATACTTTATCTTGTATCTCATGAACCGTGATAGTTAGACAGTTGAAATTTTCACAGATGATGTATTTCTGTTGCCACTATAACAAAAAATACTAAATTCAGAAGTAGCCTTTCCTGTGTTGTCCTCCTTTCGGCCATTGTTCATCATCATCATTCATCAATACAACAACAAATAGTCCATTGCAAGACCTCTCCCAAGGATACTTATTCGTTCCATGGGAGTGTATTGCCATACTCACCATGCTTGGCAGGCGAGATGGCGAGCGCAGTTTCTTTGGCTTCTTGTGCGTCTGACGCTGCTGCCCATCGAAAGCAATTTTAAGCTGGAGAAGGATAGGAATTTGTTGGATTAAGGAAGGGAATAAAGGTATTGGGATACTACTAACACTGGTAAAGCAAGACGCAGCTCGGGCGGCCGGGTGCGCGTACCCAATGCCATTACTTCGACTACCGGATAGGCAGTTGAGGATGACACTTCTTACCTCCATTGTTGATCAGGCTAAAATCCGCATTAATTGTTGATCCACCTTTACCGGCCTCTTACTTAGGAAGTGTTGAGTTTAAAGCGAAGAGAATATGTTCAAATTTTGCTACATGTCATACATACATCGTCGCAGATCGTAAGCCGATCAAGGGATTGGGATAAAATCTGCAGAATCATGTTAATAGGCGATGCGGCTAGCAACCCATGACTCATTTGACAACTAATTTGATTCCGTTTTCCACCTAATGCCAAACAACATGCTAAACGTGGCCTTCAGGTCTTAAAACTTAGGCTCTGTCTACCCTGCAAGGGCAAAAGACGTGATACTAAAAATCGTCAATTTAGTTTCAGTATCATGTATAGAGCTTTTAAACACAATATCTCTGAAAACCAAGTAACTTACGCCATGACTAACCCTTACAGATTTATTATTATTACTAGCTGTCCCGACGAACATTGTTTCGCTATAAGATAAACACTCTTTAAAACAATCTTATCTTTTAATTTGGACCAAATTACAGATAGTTATAAAGTTTGATCAAAATCTAAAAATTTAGTAGTTTTGGAGTTTATCCCGAACATACATCGTGATACTAGATGGTTATATACAAGAATTTCTCGTATATGCTATACTTTATTTACTAAACTTTCCAAGTCATTTTATGTCCTCTGTAAACTTTATTATTATTATTTCGAGCTCTTTTTTATGTTTTTCTTTTCCAATTTTTACCCATGACCAAGGCCAAGTGCAAATGAAAATAAAAAGGAA
The DNA here is from genome assembly GCA_947532085.1 of Elegia similella. NCBI lineage: Eukaryota > Metazoa > Arthropoda > Insecta > Lepidoptera > Pyralidae > Elegia > Elegia similella. Next base: position 6,200,752 of record OX383939.1, read on the forward strand.
ATGTCTATTTCTGTATGAATTTTATTATTATTATTTGTATCTCTTTTTAAGTCATGGGACATGCCCCGGTCCTTTGAGAATGAGCTGAATGAGCTTGCGTGGGAATATAGATCCAACACTTAAAGGCCCTTTGGAGAGGTTGATGTAATGTGTGTCTCCAGCCAGAACCCGTTCCTGGAAATAGTAATATATAATATGTTCTTAAACAGGTCTTGGCCGGAGGAGAAACTATTGCATTTTAAAGAGAAATTACTGGGTTATATTATTGAAATGTGGTTGGACTTGTGTTGGGTTATTGCAAAGGGCCGGACACCTGCCATAATCATTGGCGGTTGTCCTGAATCCTTAAAGGCTCAGGCTATGCCCTCGCCTTGGGGATCGGCCTGCGGCCGCGCCGCCCAAATGTTTGGCAGTTCGGCCTGCGGCCTCACTGCAGCATACTTGGGGGAGGGAGTGGAGGGGACGATCGTGCTGAATCCTCAGCGGCTCACGCTATGCTCTCGCCTTAGAACACGGTCTGCGGCCTCGCGGCCCAAGTGTTCGGCAGTTCGACCTGCGGCCTCACTACAGCACACTTGGGGGAGTGGGGGGGGGGGGGGGGGGGGGGGGGATTTCTGAATCCTCAATGGCTCAGGCTGTACCCTCACCTTGGAGCTCGGTCTGCGGCCAAAGTGTTCGGCAATTCGACCTGCGGTCTCATTGCAGCACACTTAGGGGAATGGGGAATGGGGGGGGATTTCTGAATCCTCATCGGCTCAGGCTATGCCCTCGCCTTGGAACTCGGTCTGCGGCTTCGCGGCCCCAGTGTTCGACAGTTCGGCCGGCGGCCTAAATGCAGCACCATCCGGGGGGGGGGGGGGAGCGGGGTCATTCTGAATCCTCAACGGCTCAGGCTATGCCCTCGCCTTAGAACTCGGTCTGCGGCCACGCGGCCCAAGTCTTTGGCAGTTCGGCCTGCGGCCTCAATGCATCACACTTGGGGGAGTGGGGGGAGGGGGGAGGGGTCGTGCTGAATCCTCAGCGGCTCGGGCTCCGCTCTGAGCTCGGCCTGCGAGCTCGCGGCCCAAGTCTTTGACAGTTCGGCCTGCGGCCTCACTGCAGCACACTTGGGGGGTGGGGGGGGTCGTGCTGAATCCTCAACGGCTCAGGCTATGCTCTCGCCTTGGAACTCGGTCTGCGGCCACGCGGCCCAGGTCTTTGGCAGTTCGGCCTGCGGCCTCAATGCATCACACTTGGGGGAGTGGGGGAGGAGGGGGGGTCGTGCTGAATCCTCAGCGGCTCGGGCTCCGCTCTGAGCTTGGCCTGCGGGCTCTCGGCCCAAGTCTTTGGCAGTTCGGCCTGCGGCTTCACTGCAGCAGACTTGGGGGAGTGGGGGGAGGGGGGGGGTCGTGCTGAATCCTCAACGGCTCAGGCTATGCCCTCGCCTTGGAACTCCGTCTGCGGCCATGCGGCCCAAGTCTTTGGCAGTTCGGCCTGCGGCCTCAATGCATCACACTTGGGGGAGTGGGGGGAGGGGGGGGTCGTGCTGAATCCTCAACAGCTCAGGCTATGCCCTCGCCTTGGAGCTCGGTCTGCGGCCTCGCGGCCCAAGTGTTCGGCAGTTTGACCTGCGGTCTCATTGCAGCACACTTAGGGGAATGGGGGGAGGTGGGGGGGTCGTGCTGAATCCTCAGCGGCTCGGGCTCCGCTCTGAGCTCGGCCTGCGGGCTCGCGGCCCAAGTCTTTGGCAGTTCGGCCTGCGGCCTCACTGCAGCAGACTTGGGGGAGTGGGGGGAGGGGGGGGGGGTCGTGCTGAATCCTCAACGGCTCAGGCTATTCCCTCGCCTTGGAACTCGGATTGCGGCCACGCGGCCCAAGTCTTTGGCAGTTCGGCCTGCGGCCTCAATGCATCACACTTGGGGGAGTGGGGGGGGGGGGGTCGTGCTGAATCCTCAACAGCTCAGGCTGTCCCCTCGCGTTGGAGCTCAGTCTGCGGCCTCGCGGCCCAAATGTTCAGCAGTTCGGCCGGCGGCCTAAATGCAGCACCATCGGTGGGGGGGGGGAGGGGGGTCGTTCTGAATCCTCATCGGCTCAGGCTGTCCCCTCGCCTTGGAGCTCAGTCTGTGGCCTCGCGGCCCAAGTGTTCGACAGTTCGGCCGGCGGCCTCATTGCAGCACACTTGGGGGGGGGTCGTGCTGAATCCTCAGTGGCTCGGGCTCCGCTCTGAGCTCGGCCTGCGGGCTCGCGGCCCAAGTCTTTGGAAGTTCGGCCTGCGGCCTCACTGCAGCACACTTGGGGGAGTGGAAGGGGGGGGGAGTCGGCTTTGCCCTCGACACTCCGATCGGTTCGGGCTGCGCCCTCGCCCCGAAGCTCATAACTTATTGCCTCCATACAAACATAACATAATTAATTAGTAATGTACGCGAACGGAGTCGCGGGCACTGCTTGCATTCTATAATCCTAATAAATAGGTAACTACAGAATAGATGACAGGTCGTTTCATCACAGCTGTTTAGCTAACAGTTGTGATGCGATCTAGAGCGAAGTGGCAACAGCGCACAATGGACTCAGCCAATCGTAGAGCAGGAAGCCTCTCATTGGCCCATTTGAATCAGATCAATAATTGACGGAGTGGAATTGTATAAAAAAGTTCAATTTTCTGCCGCCAGAGGGCTGGCAATTATTGATCTAATCTGAGATCGGATTGCTCACAATGTACGCAAAATCCAGCATTAGATCAATAAATGCTGTCCTGATCAACAATTGCCAACTGATCAACAATTAACTGATGCCACGAGACGGTCGATCAACAAATGTCGAGTGGAGATATCTATATATATATATATATATATATATATATATATATATATATATATATATATATATATATATATATATATATATATATATATATACATATATATATATATATGTATATAAATTTATTTCTATGATCTCGGAAACAGCTCTAACGATTTCGCTAAAATTATGGGGGTTTTCGGGGGTAAACAATCGATCTAGATTAGTCTTATGTTTGTTGATTTCGAGTTTTCATGCGTTTTTGTTTCCATGCAAAATATCCCGCTTGGTTACTTACTTTTTATTTACATGTTCAAGTTTATATATATATATATATATTGTTTTGAGACAAGTTTAAAAAAAATAGTTAATGTTTGAGATAACAATATATATATTTCTCATTCTCCGTATATATATATATATATATATATATATATATATACGGACAAATCACACAGATTGAGTTAGCCCCAAAGTAAGTTCGAGACTTGTGTTATGGGATACTAACTCAACGATACTATATTTTATAACAAATACATATATAGATACACATCCAAGACCCAGGCCAATCTGAAAAAGATCATTTTCCATCTTGACCTGGCCGGGGATCGAACCCGGGCACTCCGTGTCGCAGGCTGACGTTTTGACCGCTGCGCCACGGAGCTATCCAATGTATGTCTAATATTAAGATTAACAGGCAGCAATCCCGACAACATGGTACTAGATTGAATATTTGTAACCGATTAAAAAAATGAGGATGTTCTGTTTTTCTGTATGTATGTTCACCGATTTCTATATTTAATGTGAACCGATTTTCAAAATACTTTTTTTTACTTGCCCTGTTAGTCTGTTTGTCTCTGTGGGTCTGATTTTGGGAACTAAATTAGAGATACTTTAACCGAACAGTTAAACGGAAATTTGGAATACATTATGAGAGTCAAAAAAATAACAATGTTATGGAGTTTTAACTACATTGACAAAGATTGAATATCATAGTTAGTTCGTGAACTATTTCGGTGACTTTAGGTAACGTGCTATACAGCGCGTAACATAACAAACGAAGTTTCCCGTGAAGGGGTGAGTCAGCCCGTCGAAATGAACAACTTTTCCTATGGGACCAATGCTAGAAACTCTTTTGTTTTGACATTTGCACTTCGTACAAAAAAAAAAATTTTTATTTCCTAATTTTGGTCCCATGGGAAAAGTTTTAATTTTGACGGACTGAGTCACCTCTTTACGCATTGGTCATGTTACATGCTGTATAATTTGAAACAAGTGTGGGTAACGGAAATATTCATAACACGGCATTTTCCATTGCGGGGTAGGCAGAGTCTGGAATTATAAGATTTAACCATGTTGAGTATGTTTGTGGACGTGTAGGGTGGAATAGGGAATCAAAATAAGGATAGATAGCAATCAAAAATAAAAATCATGTTATAAGGCGATACGGCTTAAGCCGTATCGCCTAATCGTAATAACATGATTTTTCAGTTGTTCGCCCATTCCCTTGATCGACTTTTACGATGTGCGCAAAAGGACAATTGGCTGGTTCATACTACTTTTTTTTTTTCTTCCAAACCAGCATGGAATAAATATTACCTTCTGGGAGCAGTTAAAAATTAACTATGTCTATCAAATAGTCTCTTCTTTATTTTTATTACAGTTAAAGACACTTTAAGTCACTAATTAATTGCAATGTCACCTCTATGGTACATAAGCCACACTTAATAGAGATGTTAGACGTAAACAAGCAATTGACACGTCCCACGATGAATGTATTTATGATTGTGTAAAGTTATTACGCTTATTAAAATTAAGAAATATGATATGGTGAACAAATAATATACAGCGTGTAAATTGACACTCGACGTTCCCTTAAAGGGGTGACTCAGCCCATATGGACAGTTTTTCCTATGGGACCAATACTGGGAACTCAAAAAATAATTCAGCATTTCCATACAAAAGAGTTCACCCGGTCTGTTTGTATGGGACTGTGGAATATTTTTGGGCTGAGTCACCCCTTTAAGGGAACGTTGAGGGTATATTTACACGCTGTATATGTGAAGTAGATACCGCACTACTAAATAGTGGGTAGTATTGAAGAAATACGCATGCTTTGGTATGCGTATACCCTACGGGGTAATATGTGATGAGAGAATTCGACGCAGTGATTTGCCACGGTGGTGTAGGTATCACACTTGACCTAAGTCTGAACCTAAGGGAATCAAATGAGTTCTTTTTCATCACATACAGCGAATAACTTAACCAACGACGTTTCCATGAAGGGGTGACTTAGCCCGTCAAAATGAACAACTTTTCCTACAGTACCAATGCTGGACTAATTTTTTTTTGACCTTTTTATACTATTTGCCAGACCAGCCGAACATTTTTTTTGAGTCATTTTGACGGGCTGAGTCACCCCTTCACGTTACGTTACACGTTATGTTACACACTGTATATATTCGTATGTCTTTTAATCTAATTTTTTTTTCTTTGCTCTGAATGTAGTGTCACCACAGATTTTTTTATCCGGCTAAAATATATATTTCTAATTGCAGGTCCCGGGTCAATGAAACCAGTAATAATTTCAAAGAAAAATCTTAAATATATCCAGATCTTTATTTCTGGAGCCAAAGTACCCTCACTTAAACGTAGGAGGATGTATACGTATGACACTATGGGAGCTATGGCCAAAGACCCTACAATGGACTGGAGTAAACGAACCCTGTTTTACGTAGGGGGATTTATGGATTCCATAGACTATCCCCTGGGACCAACATTGGAGTACTATTATAAACAAAGGGGATATAATGTGTGGATACTTCATTGCTTGAGATTCATGACTGAAGAATATCCTGTGTAAGTATATTATTGTGAAATGTGGGTCGGAATGGTTCATCAAAATTGTTCAACAAATTTATACTATTTTATATCAATATTTTTGTGAAATATATACTTACGCATAACAGAAACAAAAACAACAGTTTGCACTCTGGGAATGCCGGCAGAAGTGAAAACTCATCGGGGTAAAAAAATAGGGGGATATTACTTCCTCTCCTACGCCGCGCCGGCGCGGGTTCGTCTTACGAATTTTGGATCAGCCTGCCTATTTACTAACTTAATGAACAACGTTTTGATAGACACTTTAAAATACATTACGTTTTATATATCATAAACAAAAATAGTCAATCATGCGAAAGCCGCAATGTATTTTGAAGTGACTATCAAGACGTTGTACGCTAAGTTAGCAAATAGGCCGGCAGGTCACTAATTTTTTAACTCACCCCAAACAGTATTATACAACGCCGCTAAAGAATACAATACAAATTCAAGAACGCTTTGTTGCACCAAAAATAAATAAAAAATACAAAATACAAAGGAATACAAAAATAAAATATGGTATACAACCGGCGGCCTTATCACATAAAGCGATTTCTTCCAGGCAACCGTTTAATGATAGAGAGAAGATTATATGATCAAAACAAAGAATGTTTCACTTCAAAAATTACAGGGTATAAAACTTTAAAAAATCACACTTTTCGGCAAAACCCAGTAAATTTTTATTAAATGCTGCTGGAATGGATAAATTTTACTCATAACGACCATAATTTTTTTAAAAGAATTTGATGGAAGTATTATCTTTTCAACAAATCGATGCTGTTTGTCACCGTGTACTTGAAATTATGATGTGGTTGCAAAACCAGTGATGCTTTCATCTCTCGTTAATTGGAAGCTGTTTTTTTATGTTATAGGACGGCAAACGAGCAATCGAGTTAGCTGATGGTAAGCGATCAGCGCTGCCCATAGACAACTGAAACACCAAGGTGTAACAGGAGCGTTGCCGGCCTTTGAAGGAGTTGGGGGAAGGACATGGAGGAGGAAATGGGGGGAGGACGGGCCTCCGGCTCTCTCACTCACCAGTGAGAGAGCCGGAGGCCCGTCCTCCCCCCATCTATTCTATGTTTCTATGTGTTCTATGCTTCGTTTGGTGAAACGAAGCATAGAAGTAGCCCATAGACAACTGAAAAACCAGGGTGTGGCCTTTCAGGGCGTTGGGGGAGGACTTTGGGAGGAGGAAATGGGGAGCGGGAAAGGATGGGCCTCCAACTCGGTGAGTGAGAGACTCACCGAACGAAGCATAGAAACAGTAAAGCTTCCACTCAAACGTCGATTTTTGTGTGAGAGTGTGGTACGTTCCCGGAAGAGCCGGCCCATTCATGCTACTAGCAATAATGATTTTTGTCGGTAGCGTGGCCACGCGCTGTAATGATTTTCATCATCAGGTCTTTTTAGTCTCCACTGCAGGAGCATGACCCTTTCTGTACTACCGGAGCCATACTTGGCCAGAGCAGACAGAGGATTCGGCCTACTCTCCTCGCTGGCCAGACGGGTTGGAGAGGTCTCATTGATGTTTATGAGCTTTGGTCAGCTTGTATTTCCTAAGTTGCCTCTTACGACATCCATGAAAAGATTTAGAGTGGTCCTATTCTACTCTGCCGGAAACCACGCGGCTAAAGATTTTACTTATAATTAAATCTTTCCGGATTATTTAAAAACAAATTAAGCATATGCAATCTGTCCAATTCCACAAATCCAGCAATTCTATTGAACAGTACCAGTGAACAGTAAGACGAGCCTGACCAGCTGGCCTATTTGCTAACGTTTTATATATCTTAAATAAAAATAGTCAATCATACGAAGCCCGCAATGTATTTTGAAGTGACTATCAAAACGTTGTACACTGAGTTAGGAAAAAGGCCGCGGGGTGCGTCCTGTCGCAGGCTAGCGTGTTAATCACCGAGCCACGAAGGCTGTATTCTTTCAAGCGCACTAAAATACATCAAAAGATATTACACGAAAGAAATATAAGGATTGTTTAAATTTAATTTCAAGGTGTATTTAACAAAGGGACATGACAGAATCATTTCCTGAAAGTAATAATATGCACAACTGCACTGACACGTTCATGCACATAACGCACTTTATTTAATGATTTGCTTGATTTTTTGTTATTTTTAGGGTTCTGTACTTCAAAAGGAACAAACGGAATAAAAACAGTTTTTTCCGTTTGTTCCTTTTAAGGACCCTTATAGGATCACTTTGTTGTCTGCAGGAGCATGACCCTTTCTGTACTACCGAAGCCATACTTGGACAGAGCAGACAGAGGATTCGGCCTACTCTCCTCGCTGGCCAGACGGGTTGGAGAGGTCTCATTGATGTTTATGAGCTTTGTTTAGCTTGTGTTTCCTAAGTCGCCTCTTACGACCTCCATTGGAAGACTAGGAGTGGTCCTATTCTACTCTGCCGGATTTGTTAGATTTTAGAAGGGAATAAAGGTATATAGCCGTGTCTATATACCTTTATTTCCCTTCTAAAATCCAACAAATTCCTATCCTTCTCCAGCTTAAAAATGCTTCCGATGAGCAGCAGAATCGGTTAAAATATTGTGTATTTTTAATAATTTTTAATTTGTAATTGTAATATGTAACTAAAAACTTATACTTTTCGCAATCTTTCCTTTATTTGTGCTATTTATGACTTTGCGTCGTACCAAATTTCAAGATCTTGGGTTTACGGGAAGTACCCTGTAGGTGTTGATTCCTTACGAATGTTGAAAATTTGCGGCATAAAAATTAAAAATATTTTTATTATATGATGTAACTAAAAATTTATGCTTTTCGCAATTTTTTCTTTATCTGTGCTATAAGACGTCGCGTTGTTCCGAATTTCACGATTCTGAGTTCACGGGAAGTACCCTTTAGGTTTTGATTCCCTTGCAAATGTCGAAAAAGACGAAAATTAGCGGCATTAACGGCTAAATCTATTGATTGCGTTGGCTTAGAAGTTTGATTTTTTTCACAGCTCTAAGAGACAGTAGACCTGAGTATTTGATATATATTGCAGCTTGATACCTCCACGCGTTCCTGAGAAAAAGAATCTTGACAGACGGACAGACAGACAGACGGACAACCGAGTGATCCTATAAGGGTTCTTTTTTACCTTTTAAGGTACGGAACCCTAAAAAAGGAAAAATAAAACGCAATAGTACTAATATTCAAGTGTGCTACAAGATTTTGAAAGGTGTAACACCGAATACGACGTCCCCGTTAGTTTACTAATACGAAAATCCTTCAAGCGTTTTTCTGGTAGCATACTCAGCTGTGGTGCGTTGGAGCGCGGGGTTGGAGCCGCTATAAAGTTTTTACGGCTGGTAGCCTAACCCCTCTTAGGGTATCTCCGGAGCCGCTAACAAATATCTGTCATCATCATCATCATTTCGTATAGGTGTCACGGTCAATCGACCATGCATGACCATGGTGTCAGAGTTCTTTGGAACCGCCCCTCGGCCTCTGACGTGGTTCCTTTAACGACTACAAGAAGGCAGCCGGGACCAACGGCTTAACGTGCCTTACGAAGCACGGAATCATCTTTATTATCAGACTAGCTTTCGCCCGCGGCTCCGCCCGCGTCAATGTCCCTCGGAAATAGTACTTTTTCCCGGGATAAAAAGTAGCCTATGTCCTTCTCAGTACTCCAAAGAACATGTATGCAAAATTTCATGATGATCGGTTCAGTAGTTACGGCGTGAAAGCGTAACAAACAAACTCACTTTCGCATTTATAATATTAGTTAGGATTAGGATAATCAGGTGATTCAAGCCTGCAATGTCCTAACCAAACTGGAAACAACTATGAGGTATGCTTCCCGTGGAAATCAAACCAAAAAACAAATATCTGTAAAGATGGGGTACAAGCGTTGGCCCGCACCAGGGATGAAATCTGTTTACCCTCACTAAATACTATATATTTCTAACGTATAGACTGCCACCCTAAGGCCTGTTAAAAGCAGCAGGCAGATTGCCGGCAAGCTGTGGCAACCTAGTTTTTATATCTTTGAGGTATGCATGTTTGTATAAAAAACATAAAATTATTTAAAAAAGCTAGCGATATGAGTGGCAGAGCTCCGAGGAACCCACACAGACTTGTCATTGATAATGTCCCAAAGCCCCCAAATGTGGAAACAGTCCTCATAATATGTGTATTCGAATTTCTAACCGGTTACCCAATGACATGAAAGAATTTAATGAGTATATATTTAAAAAGAAGTTAAAGGCCTGGTTGATGGAAAGGTCTTATATGACCTAAAAGAGTTTTTTGACATTTCATTTTTATTTTTTATAATAAAAATTTAATGTTTTTTTTTCTTTATATTAAGTATACAGTTAAATCTATCAATCTTGATGTAATATAGATTTTTGGGTTCATCATCATTTCGAGTAGGTGTCACGGTCAATCGACCATGCACACTTCCTAAGCACGGAATCATCTTTATTATCAGACAATCAGGTGATTCACGCCTGCAATGTCCTAACCAAACTGGCAACTAAACAAAGTATGCTTCCGGTGGGAATCGAACCCACGACCTCTGTGTCAACAGGCAATCGCCTTAACCACTAGACCACAGAGGCTGTTGTTTTTGGGTTAAAATCAAACGCATGTTTCAGGGCCTCTCGTGCGATCATGGCGGTCGGGCAACACGTGGGTGAGATGATTGCACACCTCACAGCTACCCAGCCTCTGTTCGACCCCAAGAAGTTTGATGTCATAGGCCTAAGTCTCGGAGGACAGACAATGAGCTTCATAGCTAAGAGCTACACAAAACTTACAGGTAACGTTAACCCTTTTTAAGGCAAAGGCAAAAAGCGCCTATAAACCAATAACCATGGGTATATCTTGGATAGGCATGTAACATCCTCGTCTTCATGTCTTCATAGTCACTTACCATCAGGCGAAATGGGAGAAAAATGCCTAATACAATATTTAGTAAAAAAAAAAGGAAAACATCCTGAATTCAGTCACTGACGAGACGGACGCAACGGATCATACCCGTCATCCATTTTGTTATTATTTTTACCCCCCCGCCTCCACCTCCTTGACCCGTAATAGGTATATGTCAAGACTCCACCCCCTCGAGTTTTATGTAGCAATTTTTTTTCCAATTAAAGTAAATAAAATTATCTGGCTCATTTTAAGTCCTCGTATTCCTGGAAAGTGGGTTTCTCAGAAAGACGTGTCTTCGTGAATCCTTACTAAATTATTACAAATGCGAAAGTGAGTTTGTTTGTTAGTTACGTTTTCACGCCATAACTGCTGAACCGATCATCATGAAATTTTGTATACACGATCTGTGAAGTACGGAAAAGGATAAAGGGTACCTATCCTGGAATAAGGTACTGTAAAACCACAGAAATATAACAAGATAGAATGGCCAAGTGGGCGGTACACACGTGCCTCAAACTTGCCCGATTGAGCAAGATTCGTTAAACGTTCTCATTAGTTAGCATGCATGTCCCGACTGTAAAAAAACTGTTGATAGATATGACGCGATTAATTTCTGTGCACGTCACATTACTATTTCACTAGTAATTTATTTATTTATTCCTTACATCCCACAAGCTAACAAATGTTACATCCAAAATGCATAATTAAGTAAAATACACACATTTGTCAAATTATAAAGGCAGAAAAAGTTAACAGAATAAATTACAATATAAGAGAGAATAGAGAGCAAAAAAATATTTTTTCAGTAAACATTTTCGCAAAAAAAAGAATAGTGAATTAAAGAAGTAATGACGTCAAATTGGGGACACGGCTTAAGCAAAAACTGGCACGCGCGTTTTCTTGGCAAAATCCTGGCATACCCCTTCTACCTTGATATACTTCTGTGTGTAAAACTTTAATAACCTCACACAAACTTGCTAGATAATGTCACACACTGTAATGCATAAACATTAACAGGTGCTTAACTATTAAACCTATCTATACATAATATTATAAAGTTGAAGAGTTTGTTTGTTTGTTTGTTTGAACGCGCTAATCTCAGGAATTACTGGTTCAAATTGGAAAATTCTTTTTGTGTTGGATAGTCCATTTATTGAGGAAGGCTTTAGGCTATAAAACATCACGCTGCGACCAATAGGAGCGAAGCATCAATGAAAAATGTTTTGAAATCGGGGAAAAATTATTCTATACTAATAAATATAAAATATATAATAAATCATAATAACAGAAATTGCCGCGGACGAAGTCGCGGGCAACAGCTAGTTTTAGATATAATTGTTTGGTCCATTCTTTCAATGTCAAGCATTGAAAAGAAGAGGTATAAGACAGAATATATTTAAACAAAAATAGGTTGTTCAATAAACTTTTGTTAATTTTTATGAATAAGCGTGTTAAACAATAACGTTCTAACATAACTTAATAATAGAAATAAAAAAAATAGTTTTTGAGTTTTTGTCCTGTCGTGACATTTGTTAGTCTATGTTACATTCATAAACAAAAGGACGACGCAACGCTCAAGCGCGTATTTCTTCTTTGCGATGCGTGTAGAGTCTGTAGAGTTGTTAAAATTTACCGCTTTTAAAAGTTGATAATATTTATTTTTTTATGAAAGTACTAGCTTTCGCCCGCGGCTCCGCCCGCGTCAATGTCGATCCCTCGGGAATAGTACTTTTTCCCGGGATAAAAGGTAGCCTATGCCCTTATCCGTACTCCAGAGCACTTGTATGCAAAATTTCATGAATGATCGGTTCAGTAGTTACGGCGTTAAAGCGTAACAAACAAACAAACTCACTTTCGCATTTATAATATTAGTAAGGAAAATCAAACAAAATTATCGAAATTCGTAGTACAAACATTGTTGTTTATGATCGTCATCATTTCGAGTAGGTGACACGGTCAATCGACCATGCACACCCTGGTGTCAGAGACTTCGGGACCGCTCCTCGGCTCCTGACGTGGTTTCTTTAACGACTACTAGATGGCAGCTGGGATCAACGGCATAAAGTGCCTTCCGAAGTACGGAATCATCTTAATTATCAGACAATCAGGTGATTCGAGCCTGCAATGTCCTAACCAAATTGGAAACAACTAAACGAAGTATGCTTCCCGTAGGAATCGAACCCACGATCCCGGGGGTCGTGGGTTCGATTCGATACAGACAAACACCTTAACCACTGGACCACGGAGGCAGTTAACAGGTGATTCAAGCGTGCGATGTCCCAACACTGTCCCAAACTGGAAACAACTTAACAAAGTATGCTTTCCGTGGGAATTAAACCCACGACCCGGGTCTATAGGCAAATGCCTTAACCTCTGGACCATAGAGGCAGTTGTTTATGATGATGGCAAATCTAGTCCTGCGTGGCAAGATGTCACCTAAATTTGGCTGTGATGCTGTTCCAGGGCTCAAATTCTCCAGACTAACGGGTCTGGATCCTGCCGGACCGTGCTTCAGGAATCGTGGACCTGACGGCAGGATTGACGAGAGTGATGCTGACTTCGTCGAAATAATCATGACTAATATTGATGGCTACGGTATGGCTGCTCCCGCGGGACATATCAACTTCTACGTCAACGGAGGAGAAATCCAACCAGGAGATATTTATTGGATGGTTTGCAATACAATCTGTAGTCATGCTAGAGTTTTTTTACTGTGGATTTCGGCTCTAATACATCCTGATTCCTTTATAGCTATGAAATGTGACTCTGTACAGGACGCTAGGAATAGTAATTGCTATGATAGAAGGCCTATGGTCACTAACGTCTTAGGATTGAACGTTAATAGGAACGAAACCGGTATATTTTATTTAGCTACTCATAATTTTTTCCCTTTTTACTTGGGAAAGAGCGGATTGAAGAAGCAATATAATTACGTGTTGAGGATGTTGAAGGAAATGAACGCCAATGATGTATTATATATGTAATAATATGTGTTATTATGTTGTGAATTGAATCCTTTGTAAGTCGAGTGGAAGTCGGATTCGTAAATGATACAATGTTTAATACAAAAATCGCCAAAAAAGCACGTTGCTTGTATATAACATTCCTTTTTAAATGTTTTAATTATATTTCGTTTTCGTTATTTCTTGTTTTAGAGATAGATAAGTACACATTCTGTAAAAAAATGTATCTCAACCTATCATGGTTTCTAAGTTACAACCATGCGACAGACGGACGGGTGGTGGAGGCTTTGTAAAAGGCTCCCGTTGGAACTCTTTTAGTATGAAACCCTGCAGTTGGCGGAACCATATGGAGATACGTAGTTCGTCGGCAATATGGTAAATTGCACCTTTCTAACATTAAGTAAGCATTTCTAGGGTTCCAAACGCAATGAGTAATAACGAGATTTTATTATTAAACATTCGCTGTCCGTCCGTCTATCACAGGGCTATTACAATTGAACGTGTATGTCTGTGTTTGTTTCCGCTTTAACATAAGACTAATCTAGATCGATTGTTTACCCCCGAAAACTGCCATATACCAAATTTCAGCGAAATCGTTAGAGCCGTTTCCCAGATCATACAAATAAATGTATATACATATAAATATATAAATAAATATACAAGAATTGCTCGAAAATTTGTTTCCGCTTTAACAACAAATTATCACTATCACTATCACTATATAGTATAAAACAGTCGCTTCCCGCTGTCTGTCTGTCCCTCATTCCCTATGTATCTTAGATCTTTAAATTAAAAGTACGCAACGGAATTTGATGCGTTTTTTTAGTAGATAGAGTTATTCAAGAGAATGGTTTATTTGTAGTTAAATATGTATGGACGTTGGATAGAGGATTGCCAGGCTTAAGTGGCAATGGGCTGGACACCTTATGAGGTGCGCAGATAACAGATGGAACAGCTAATTTCTGTTTGGCGGCCAAGAATGGGGTATAGAAACCCGGGAAAACCGAGGACGCGCTGGGAAGATGACATCTCTAAGGTGGCTGGCAAGTTGTGGAGAAGACACATACACGACAGGAAGAAATGGAAGGAACTTGGAGAGGCCTTTGTCCAAAAATGGGCAACGATGGGCTGACTATGATGATGATGATGATGAAATATGTATGGTGGTAAGGAACCCTTCAAGCGTGATTCCGAATCGCACTTATTTTTTTTTTTATGAATAGGCTTGTTATTGGCTCGTTATGCGGTCAGCTTTTTAGAATAGGATATAAGCAAATACCTGTGTTTAAGTTTTTGCTTCGGTAAGGTTTCTGTGGCCAGGATTCTTGCCACCATGCCACACGGGCAAAATTTCGAAGATGTATCTGAATTTTTAGATTTTTTTATTTTTCACTTCATGTTAATATGTACAAACTTGGTTTTTTTTTTTTTTTTTTTTTTTTATATAAACAAACTTGGTTATATATAATCGGTGTAATATTAAAAGCCTGCTAAATTAAATAATATGACTGCTATAGGGTGAAATTGAATTAATTTGCAAACATTTAAGGAGTGACTCAGACCACGAATCTCAACAACTTTCAATATAGGACCAACTCCGAAATTACTAATAAAAATCAGCTGTTCCATAGATTGTGGGTAAGTAGAAGATATTCCTTCCACTTTTGTATGAAAGAGCAGATATTTTTTTTCACGATGTCGAATTGTTCAGATTCGTGGTCTGAGTCAATCTTTAAACGTTTGCTAATGAACTCAATTTCACACCCTGTACAATAAAATAATGGCAGATGGCAGGAATCCAACCTATAAAAATTTAATAAAAGGTAAAAAAATGTATATACTAAAAATAAGACTTATAATAAGTGATTTGATGGCAAAATTTAATACAATGTTTATACAAGCATAATATTTTGTTTTTATTGGTTTATTGTATTTTTCTTTTTATTTAGAACTCTAAATATATTGTGTATATTAAAATTATTTACCTGAGATATACGTGTATTTAATTGAAAAAAAATTGAAATATTCTACAGTAGTTACTCTCGTAGTTTCTACATTAACTTTTTTTTGTTATTTCAATTAAATATTATTTTACCATTTTTTTTGTTACACACGCATAAGAAAAGAATAAGATTGCGTCCACGCTAGTCTGGGAGAAAATAAAAACGTAGAATGTGCCGGCTGCTTCTCTTCCCGCGTAGATCGTTAAAGCCGATCGAGGGAATGGCCGAAAATCTGAGGAATCATGACAATGGGCGATGCGGCCAGCAACCTACATGCACCAACATGCTAAATGTGGCCTTCAAAAATTCTTATTGACCTTATCTCTGTCTAGTTTTCTACCCCACAAAAGGATGAGATATTTTTAAGTGTTTGTATTTTGTATTGACAATGCTATTTTAATATAATCTTAAATAAAGAAATTAAAATACGGTAAATCAAAGTCACGCGGGCGGGTTTTGAACCGGGCTGTGGAGTATATGGAAGTACACGGCCCCGGCATTATGCGGACTGGATTATGACACCGTGTGGTTTTAGTGGGTCCGAGTCCCACATATCTGTCCGGCTTCCCGTGGTTCATGTGCAGTTGTTGATGGGTCAAGTAATTTGTGGTGCTTGAAAAATTCGTGCTGACTCTTGAGGGGCTCAGGCTTTGGCTTCACAGGCCCAGGTGTTCGGGAGTTCGGCTTGCGATCTCGCTTTAACACACTTGGGGAGGAGGGGTAGTGCTGTGACTCCAGAGTGGTCAGGCTTCGCCTTTACAATGTCGCCCTGCGGGCTCGTTTAGTCAGCCCCGGATTCAAAATCCAATATGGCCGCCATACAGGCCCTGTATGGCGGTCATAATGGATTTTGAAAAATAAAAAAAATAGTAACATTTGAAATTGCTTACAGCCCCCTACATTATAGCAAAAATCAAGTTTACTACTGGGCAAAGGCTTCTCTCAGGGATTTTTCGTTCAGGGATATTACCATACTCATCACTCAATAAAAATCAAAAATCAAAACGTTTATTCAGAAAATAGGCCTTTGCAGGCACTTTTTCACGTCAAATCACATTTAAAGGATCTAATTTAGTCATATTTATATTATTACTCAATGTGCAAAAGCTACAGACTACTAGCGTTTCGAAACCGACCTCTGCAGAGAAGAAACGCCAAAAGAAACTCTTTTCAACAGTATTGGTCGCCTACTCGCCTGAAGGGCTTTTTTATTTTATCATCTATCATTATCATTTATCATCTAATTTCTTCAATTATGTTTTTTTCATTTCTAATTATGATTACAATTTTTTATTATATAGGTACATTATTATTTTTTGGAACATATTATGTTAGCGATCGAGTGTGCAATGAATATTTTACATTATACACAGTAGTCTCAAAGAGGCCGAGCAGACCTGCCCCCCCTAGCAGCACCCGTTCACGAGTTGACGCATGGATCAGCTATCGTTGAACTCAACCATATTAGAGGGAATTCAACGACCCGACACACGACGCCGCCACTAGTTTGAACATTTGAGTGAGCATGACTTACTCGAGCTCGAAGACTTTGTCAAAAAATAAATGTCAACCACCTGTCGATCGCAAACATTTACATGTTTTACATTGAGGTATGTGCAGCAGTTTGGCGAGCGCAGTTTCTTTGCCTTCTTGTGCTTCTAACGCTGCTGCCCATCGGAAGTATTTTTGACCTAGGTAACCAAGGAATTTGTTGGATCTTTTGTTGTGGTAGAGCCACGCTACCGGCAAAATTAATTTTTGTTAGTAGCATGCATGAGCCGGTTCGTCCGGGGGTACTTCCCCGGTTCATCTGGGTACTTCCGCCCCCGGGTCTTCCGAGGGTACTACCACACTCTCACAGAAAATCGACGTTTGAGTAGAAGCTTTACCGCTTCTATGCTTCGTTCGGTGAGTGAGAGAGCTGGAGGCCCATCCTTCTTCCCCTTCCCCCATGTCCCCCATTTTCCCTACTCCCAATGTCCTTCCCCAACTCCTTAAAAGGCCGGCAATGGTCCTGTCACACCCTGGTGTTGCAGTTGTCCATGGGCAGCGTTGATTGCTTACCATCAGGTGACTCGCTTGCTGGTTTACCGCCCTATATCATAAAAAAATCTGGTAAGGGATTGAAAGTATTGAGATAATACTCACTCTGATGAATGGGGAAAAGCAAGTAGCAGCTCGTGAGGTCAGGCGCGCATCATCATCATCAGGTCCTTTTTAGTCTCCACTACAGGAGCACGACCCTCTCTGTACTACTAGGGCCATACTTGGCCAGAGCAGCCAGAGGACTTGGCCTACACTCTCCACGCTGGCCAGACAGGTTGGAGAGGTCTTTTAGATGGTTCACTATCCATTTGCATAAAAATAATAACCATAAAATATATTGGCATATGGTAAATTAGACTAATGATAATTATGCATAATTTTTTTATCCATAACAAATGTAGCATAATTGTCTTAATCATAAATAAAATTTGCAGAATCATATTTCAGCATAACATTTTTATGCATAAATTTATAAAGGCATAATAGTATCAAATAATAATGAACATAGTCAAAATCATCATACCCAGAATAAGTAACTCTGCTGGGGTCGCAGTTCAAACCTAAC
This sequence comes from Elegia similella, assembly GCA_947532085.1. Lineage (NCBI taxonomy): Eukaryota > Metazoa > Arthropoda > Insecta > Lepidoptera > Pyralidae > Elegia > Elegia similella. The sequence continues at coordinate 6,218,888 of OX383939.1, forward strand.
CTAACCTAACCTACTTTTCTGGTAGAAGCTCGTTTTTAATAGCGTTTCGTTTTCTGGTGGGGTCACAGTTCTAACTTAACCTAACCTAATTTTCTGGAAGCAGCTCGTTTTTAATGGTGTTTATTTTCTAGTGGGTTCACAGTTCTAACTTAACCTAACCTACTTTTGTGGTAGCAGCTCATTTTTAATAGCGTTTCGTTTTCTGGTGGGGTCATAGTTCTAACTTAACCTTACCTAATTTTCTGGTAGCAGCTCGTTTTTAATGGGGTTTATTTTCTAGTGGGTTCACAGTTCTAACTTAACCTAACCTACTTTTCTGGTAGCAGCTCATTTTTAATGGCGTTTCGTTTTGTGGTGGCGTCACAGTTCTAACTTAACCTAACCTACTTTTCTGGTAGCAGCTCGTTATTAATGGTGTTTCGTTTTCTGGTGGTGTCACAGTTCTAACTTAACCTAACCTACTTTTCTGGTAGCAGTTCGATTTTAACGGCGTTTCGTTTTTTCTAGTGGATAGTTTTTTTTTTTAAGAAACAATATAAATATAGTTCGAAAATGGATTTTTTAAAAGCTATTGCTAGTATTTTACACTTAAAGTAGAATACGTTACCTACCGAATTGTTATTTATACATATGCTATATAAAATTTGCGTGAAACTCATTAAAAAACTAAAATTTCTAAATTTTTTATTAATTCATACCTATTATACTTTAGTAAAAATATACTATTATGCGACTGTACACTATGCCTAAAAACATTGTGCAAATTATAAGTATGCATAAATATATTAGACCTAAACATAATTATTCCAAAGTACATATGCTGCTAAAATCAATTATGCCCAAGTATAATTATGCAAAAAAAAGTATGCCAAATTCATTGTGCCAAACCATTTTAGGAATAAATACATTAAGCTAACGAAAGGGATCCCCTTTTAGATGTTTATGTTTTGTTTAGCTTGTATTTCCTAAGTCGCCTTCTACGACATCCACGGGAAGACTTGGAGTGGTCCTATTCTACTCTGCCGGATATCACACGGCAGGCGCGCATACCCGATGCCATATCTGCAACCACAGTTGAGCAGGACGCCCCTGACCTCCAAACATGAGTAACCTATATTTACCCTCGTCTTTTACTCGACAGCGAATGGGCGAAAGAAGTTGACGTTTTTTTCACAGGCAACTTATATAAACAAAGTTCAGAAATATTTTCTCTATTATTAAGTCTTTGAAAAGCGTGACAGTTCACTTGTGTACAATATTTTTTAAAATAGTGTTATTTAAAGGTTGAAAAATGAAACGAATAGTGTGGTTTATATGTTTGAGTCTTTTGGGTGAAATTATAAGTGCTTATGATAATAATAAGACTGTGGAAGGGTATTTCTCTGGATTGTTGTCGGATTGTGAGTACTTTATAACTTAATTTTCAGTTTTATTACTGACTGACTGCAGAATATTATTTTTCTTTAAATGCTTAAGGTATTATTGCTTTTATTGATGATTTTATAAAAGTATAACTTCAATCTGCTAATTTTTTTCATAATTAGGCGTCAGAAATTTGTTTATTTTTTTACCAAGTGAAAATGGCGTTATTATAGTACATTACTGCAGAGGCCGGGAAGTAAGGGATTGCCGGATGAGTAGAGTTTTCAAGGCCGAGCGTCAGCGAGGCCTTAGCAATAAATACGAGTCCGGCAAGCCGATTCCCGGCAAAGGCATGTATTGTGCTTTTCTCAATAAATGCGAGGAAATAATGAAAGACCTACTACTGGGAATAAATAAGTATAATATAAAAAAAACGATAATAGTATGTACATTTTTATTTTCATATTTGTTTTACGACATTTGGTGTCTACGCCTTTTAGACCTTCATATTTTTCAACATTTTATCGAAAAATTGATAGTATAATTCATTTCGTTGATTCAACGGAGCTCCTGGCGTCATTTTTCACGAATCCTCTGGTTTGATCATAGACGACACAGTAACGCGAGCGACCATCAGCCCGCTATGTAAATCTCTAAATCCGCACCATAGCCGCACCATCACACATTGTTTATAAACATAGCCATTTATAACACCAAATTACACCGATTTTACATTATAAAGTCCACTAGAAGCAATCTGCAAAACAATCCAAAACAACAACCTTGCAGTCCGCCGAAAATACTTAAATAATAGTACATTCCCGCTTTATTTTCTTTTTTAATTGCAATTGTCATTTTGAGCTAAGGAAACATAGCCCATACAGCCCAGTAATATTTTACCCAAAAAATTTAATACCGTAAAAATCTACTTTCCCGCGTTTATTCTTTTTATTATTGGCATATATTTGTTTGATTTTATACCAACATTTTAATAAAATTATTTTCATATTCATATACTTATATGCCCGATGAGTGCCTTTTTTTATAATGTGATAGCCATGGCTGTATGACAAGTTACATAGTGCAAATTACATAGATTAATTAAAAAGTTTTGAGCAGCGGCCGGGAATGAATTTTCATACTTACTTTCCTGGCCAAGGCCGGTAAAGTATTGCACCAGCCAAGAATTACAAACTTCGTGGCTTCGTTTTCCTACAATAATGCCTACATTTCCGAGCATATTTGAGAAAAATGAATTTTCTGATGAACAGCAGTATTCACCAAATACATTAAAATTAACCTTGAAACTTTTGATTATAATTGCATTACAGATAAGGCAGCCATCATGATTTTTTTTTTTCGAAAAATCCTTGAATATTCTTTTAAAACGAAAATATCAAAGTAGCCAACGCGTTTAGACCATCTGCTTTTGTACTGCCACGCCGCCTGGCCTATGGCGGACCGTTAAGTTACGGTGGCTTAGAACAATTTAATCTTAAAGAATAAAATTACTAGAATAAATTTTTTTTTAATTAGCTGATTCTTATTTAGGATGATAATTTTATTCTCGATTGCTACTTGGGCAGATTTACTTAGTTTATTTATTTAGTATTAATTGATTGATGGTGATGATGATTATTAGTATTGATGATAATGATTATGATTAATGCTGCCTTATTGGCTGTCGTATTTTTCATTTTTAGGTCCTGGTTCTATGAAGCCTACGATTATTACAAGAAATAAACTAAAATACTTGGAAATATATGTTTCTGGAGTAAAGGTTCCTTACGGGGAAAGGGTAAAATATAATTACGATACTATAAGGCTTATGGCTAAGGATCCAAGTATGAATTGGAAGAAAAGGACCATATTCTACGTCCCTGGGTGGTGGGAGACCATGAAACGACCTATGGGCCGAAGCATGGAATACTTCTATAAACGAAGAGGTTACAATGTGTGGATACTCGATGCACCAATGTTTTTGAAGGGAGTATATCCTGTGTAAGTGAATAATTAAGTCAGGCTAAGTAAAATCTCTCTCATCTCAGCAAGCTTCTGGTTTCTAACTAACTAAAATGACGCAGCTACCAAAGTGGTTCTTGGCCTTTGATAATAAGCATCTCAACTTCGGTCTGTCCTGCGCAATCTCTTGCCAGCAGCATTTAGCTCGCACAGATCCTTTCCGATTTCTAATAAAATTAACTGCTACTGCCTCCGTGGTCCAGTGGTTAAGGCGTTTACCTGTAGTCCCGGGGGTCGTGGGTTCGATTCCCACGGGAAGCATACTTTGCTTAGTTGTTTCCAGTTTGGTTAGGACAGTAGTTCAGAGGTTTAAAATCATACGGTATACATAAACCAAAACCCAGGCTAATGAATAAAAAAATTTTGGCTGGATTTTCCATGATCTGGCCGGGGATCGAACCCGGGAGCTTGCAATTCAAAGACATGCGGTACCACTGAGTCACAGAGGACTATGAAACGATTTAAATATTTTGTTTCTATTTACTGACATTGTACGTAAAATCTTAATTTAGTAAGGACTTTTTGACATTATGACACTAAAATACATGTGTGCTATTTTTAAATACAGAATAAACAAAATTGTCAAAATTTTTTTTTTTTACTGCACAAAGTATCAAGAGCAACACCAATTTTTTTTTTTTTTTTTTTATTTTATTAAAACTATACTTTTTTTCACATGCCGAGACATGTTGTCTGTGAGAAGGTTAAGGTTATTCACCCACTGTAAATTCTTTAAAATAAACCGCAAAATTACTATTTATCGCATTTATTACATTACTTTTACACCTAAAGTTTCGATAATTTAACATACACCTATAAATATTATCACGTCTTTATCCCTTACGGGGTACACAGTGCCTAAAGTCATAAGACCGAGAGGCCACGTTTGGCGTGCTAGTGGGCGTAAAGGTGGAAAACGGAATCAAAATAGTGATAGGTTGCTAGCCGCATCGCCTATTGCCATGATTCTTTAGATTTTTGCCCATTCCTTGACCGGCTTCTACGGTCTGTGCGGGAAGAGAAGCAGCTGGCACATTCTACGTTTCTTCTTTTCTCCCAGACCAGCATGGAAGAAAATTTTACAGTTTTCATATTTGCAGGTATTAAGATGACATTTGTCTATTGTGCTGGCAACAAATGTTTTCAAAATGTTAGGTCTAAAAACCGGCCAAGTGCGAGTCAGACTCGCGCACTAAAGGGTTCCGTACCGATATCTAAAAAAAAAGGACAAAAAATCATGTCTGTTGTATGGGAGCCCCCCTTTACTATAAATTTAATTATTATTTAATTATTTATTTTTAAAATGAAAATATAACTAAATGTTCTGTGAATATTTCAAGCATCTACCTATTGCCGTTATTAATATCGAGCAAAAACAAGCAAAAAAATTACGTTTGTTGTATGGGAGCCCCCTTTAATATTTATTTTATTCTATTTTTTCGTATTTTTTGTTATAGCAGCAACAGAAATACATCATCTGTGAAGATTTGAACTATTTAACTGCCACGGTTCATGAGATACAGCCTGGCGACAGACGGACACACAGACAGACGGACAGAAAACGGAGCGATATTAATAGGGTCCCGTTTTTACCCTTTGGGTACGGAACCCTAATAATAATGTAATAAATGCAGCAAAATTTTATTATAACGAAAACATTATTTTTCTAATAATTCAGGGTAGCTCGCGCGATAATGGCTGTGGGAAGACATACTGCAGAGATGATCGCTAACCTGGCCTCCGCCCAGCCAGAGTTCGATGTCAAGAAACTGGACCTCCTGGGGCTCAGTCTTGGAGGACAGACCATCAGCTTCATAGCCAAGAGCTACCAGAATATTACAGGTTCGTTACCTTCTAGTCCTCAGCCTTGGAGAGTTAACAAGTGCTACCCGAAATTCATCATTACAGCCGTAGGAAGTCCACTGCTGGACAGAGGTATCTCCCATGGACTTTGCGTTCTAAGGGAGAATATTACCATACATACCACTCTTAGTAGGCGTATTGGCGAGCGCAGATTCTTTGGCTTCTAGTGTTTCCGACACTGTTGCACATAATTTTTAAGCTGGGAACTGCCTATCATTTTTAAGCTGGGGAAAGGATAGGAATTTGTTGGATTTTGAAAGGGAATGAAGGTATTGGGATACTTCTCACTTGGCTGACGGTCACGGTCAAGAAGAAAAACACCTTACAAAAGAGAGATGACAGAGGATAGAGAGGTCTGCAATCAGTTCTTCTTTATTTCTGACTGATGGCTGAGGCCGGCAACGCTCTTGTCACACTTCGAATGTTGCAGTTGTCCATGGGCAGCGGTGATCACTTACCATCAGGTGATCCGCCTGCTCGTTTGCCGTCCTATGTCACAAAAATCTTTCTGAATTGACCCTTTTTGCGTTTCTAACTTCCTAATGAAGATCTTAAGTTAGGTTAATCCCGGCTTTGTATCTTGTAAGATGAGAAGACATTCCAAACTATTACATCTCTTATGTATCATCTCCTAGCCAAAGGTTGGATGGAAGAGATTGATGTAGGGTACTCTCGCCTCAAACGCCCGGTGAAGTAGCGAAAGCTCACTTGGAGCTAGCTACATAGGTAGTCATTCCAAAAAAAAAAAGATTGCTTTGAAATATCCAACCCGTTCGGCCAGCGAGGAGAGTGTAGCCCAAATCCTTTGTCTGCTCTGGCCAAGTATGGCTCCGGTAGTACAGAGAGGGACATGCTCCTGCAGTGGAGACTAAAAAGACCTGATGATGATGATGACGTCCATGTTGTATCATGAATTATTTAATAATTTGTTTTTATTTTGTTCTTTATATTATATGGTGCAATAAGGTTTTTTCAAATCGTTATTTTAGGCGTCAAAATTTCAAGACTCACTGGTTTGGATCCTGCTGGCCCATGCTTCCGTTATCGAGGACCTGAAGGCCGCATTGATGAAAGTGATGCTGACTTTGTCGACGTCATCTATACCAACTTGGGTATCTATGGGATGTCCTCCCCAGTAGGCCACGTCAACATCTACGCCAATGGGGGAGAATACCAACCAGGAGAAATTTACTTCATGGCTTGCAACAGCATCTGTAGTCACTTAAGAGCATACACCCTTTGGTTAATGTCTTTGCTTTACCCTGACTCATTTATAGCTATGAAATGCGACTCAGCCCAGGACGCTAGGGACTATAATTGCTATGGCAAACCCCAAGTCACTAATTTGTTAGGAATCAATGTTGATAGAAACAAAACGGGTATTTTCTTTTTGGCTACGAAAAATATTTTTCCTTATTTTTTGGGGAAGAACGGGTTAAAGAAGGAACATAATTATATGATACGTAAGCTGTCCGAACCGAATTACAGTGATGTGCTAGTCATATAAAATATAGGTAAAACCAAAAATATTGTTTTTTCTTTCTTTTTCCCCTCCTCATTTAACCGCGTTTCGGGTCGCGTCATTAAATATACATACACATATATGAATAAATCACGATTAAGCCTAATAAGCAGTGATCTGAACAGGTAGTGCAATTTTTAGAGCTTTTGCTATTTGGAACCTTTTTTTTTTTTTTAATAGCCTGTTTCAGTGTCCCACTGCTGGGCAAAGGCCTTTGGAACCTTAAACGTTAATAATATTAATATAGATATGTCTATTTATTTTTTAATCTGAGTATTCAAATTATTTATTACTTTCTTATTCTATATAATACTAACTAACAACTAGAACTAAGTATAACTTTATAATATGTACACTAAATAAAAGTCATCTATAAATAAAAAATATCACGCAGATCATTACCTTGCGGTAGGGTGCCTAAACGGCTGGCCGCATTGCCACGTTGGATAGCAATGCTAATGCGTTGTGCAAAAAAATTGCCAGCTTTGGTCACCAGATATCTCAACCAGTCGCTTATTTATGAGCTGAAGGGCCCCACGGACCCATAGTCTCCACTCCAAACGGCTCAAATATGTAGCCATTGCCAAGACATGCATATTTGCGACGTTTGAGGGACTCGGCGGTGGCCGCAGCTGCGCCAGCCTTAGCTAATGCCATGGAGGTGGGAAGGCGCGAGTGTGTCAACACATGTAGCGTCCCACACGCTATGTCTAGTGATGAGCAAATGTTTTTCTTCTGACAAAAATAATTGTGTACCTCATTACTATAAGCTTTTTACATTGTTATATACCAGCGGTATAATAAAGAAAAAATGAAAATATTTTTTGTTAAATCTCTACCAAGTGGGATTAAAAGTCATATCCATATTAAGAAAACGTTACGAAATCCCGTTAAATTGCACTACCTATTTCGAACTCTAATAAGACAGGAATCGGAACCAAAATTAGTGAAGGGTTTCTAGCAGCATCGTCTATGAAAGCAACAATATATAGCGTGATTTTGAAACCCCTAGCTATATTGAAATCTTGGAATCAGAATCCCTAATGGAATACAGAATTCCAAGAAAAAAAGGTAAAAACCGAAAAAAAAAATTAGCTTTCCATAGAAATTCGTCCAGCTGATCGGCGACTTTGTATGGGAAAACCTAAATTTTTTTTTAATTTTCAGCTTTTTTTCTTTCAGTTCTATATTTCATTAGGGATTCTGATTCTGAGATTTCAATTAAGCTAGGGGGTTCAAAATCATGTTGTATTAATAATGATAAAACCTTCTTCACCTAGTTAATATTTATTTTCTATTACCTAGTAGTCAAAATGCCTGCGTGGTCCAGTGGTTAAGGCGGTTGCCTGTAGACCCGGGGGTCGTGGTTTCGATTCCCACGGGAAGCATACTTTGTTTAGATGTTTCCAGTTTGGTTAGGACATTGCAGGCTTGAATCACCTGATTGTCTGATAGTTAAGATGATTTCGTGCTTCGGAATGCACTCTAAGCCGTTGGCTCCGACTGCCACCTGGTAGTCGTTAAAGGAATCACGTCAGAGGCCGCGTGGCGGTCCCGAAGAACTCTGACACCAGGATGTGCATGGTCGATTGACGGTGTCACCTACATGAAATGATGATGATGAAAGTAACGGATACCACACGGCTACAATACTTGGTTCCGCATAAAATATTAAAAAAGTCGACTGAAAAAATTCAAAATTTTATTTACGTTCATACATCCATACATATTATCTCGTCTTTATCCCTGATGGGGTAACAGACCCAAGGGCCACATTTAGCGTACCTATTATTGGGCGTTTAGGTGGAAGACGAAATCAAAATAGTGATGGGTTGCTAGCCGCATCGCCTATTAACATGATAGTTAATCATGTTAATAGCCGCAATCTCCTTAAAACAGGAAATTTATCTTTAGCGGGAGATAAATCTCCTGCTTTTAGTTTTTTTCTTTTCAGCATTTTATTTGAAAAATAATTTGGGGCCGGGGACTACTCCTGGTTGCTCAATGGCCGCCAGACCTCTAAATCCGTCATTGTATGAGTAGTTTTGAGCCATGCCGGCTGCCCGACATTTCGCTGTACCGTACCGAGCAGCCGCCATCACTGCCGCACGGCAACGCTTGCCGCTTGCCGCATTCGCTGCAATTCTGTCTACTATCTAATTTATATCTATTTGTATTCGGGTGCATTGCGCAGGTCAGCAACTGGCTGTGATATATTTTTTAGTTGAACTAGCTATAAGCTATATTATTATCTATTTTTAGCATTTTTTAAGCCTTTCACGCACGATCTATTTTCATTAGCAGCGTTTTGCACTTCTGGAATGGGCAAAAAATGGCAGAACACGTGACCTGTTCGAAAGTTCGTAAGACGGACACGTGACCTGAGACCGCTGGCGCGGCGTAGGAGAGGAAGTAATATATTTTCTCTTAAAGTCAAGTTAATATAAAATTATAGAAGTTTTATTAATAATAATAACAATTTGTTTACGTTTGACAGCGTGCGTTTTTTACTATTATCTACTATGACTACTGAGTCACTGACGTGACTGATGATCTAAACAGCTGATTTATCGATTTTAATAAAAATACTGTTTTGTTTAAAAAATATATAGTGTCGATTTCTTAAAATTTGCTATCTATGGGTACCAGCCCTTAAAATATTTGCGCCTAATTTAAATGGACCCTGTATACAAAATACACATATTCCGGTCGGCCAGGAATCGAACCCGGATCAACTGCTTGGAAGGCACCTAAGCTGACCATTACACCACCAACGCAGATGATGATCCAACTGAAAATATTCCAACCTTTTATACACTTTTATAGAAATAAATATTAACATCATTCTATCAAGCTAATTATAAGAGACTTGTACTAAAATGTGCGTCGGCCGGGAATCGAACCCGGATCAACTGCTTGGAAGGCAACTATGCTGACCATTACACCACCAACGCAGATGATGGTACATATGAAAATAGTCCAACCTTTTATACACTTTTATATAAAAAAATACTAACATCATTCTATCAAGCTAAAGCTTATTATAAGAGACTTGTACTAAAATGTGCGTCGGCCGGGAATCGAACCCGGATCAACTGCTTGGAAGGCAACTATGCTGACCATTACACCACCAACGCTCATAGCATGCTTGAGATATTTTACTATTACATAATCCAGTAGTACAACAGTTTCATCTATTTACACACCTGTGTCCATACCACAATGTCAATACTATGTTCAACAAGGTAAGGTACTATGTTACTGTGTTGTACCCCTGGTGTTCCAGGTGTCCATAGGCTATGGTAACCGCTATCCATCAGGTGGGGCGTATGCCTGTTTGCCTACTAAGGAGAATAAAAAAAACAAAACCTTAATCTGAGTGGTATCCTGCTCAGGGTACCTGGCCAGTCGGAGTGATTTCAGATGGAGCAAGAAATTAGGGGCTCGTACTACCTTACACTGCTTTGCATGGTTGGCTGTAATATCCATAATAATGAAATACTCAATCATCATTATCATTAGGTCTTTTTAGTCTTCACTGCAGGAGCATGACCCTCTCTGTACTACCGGAGCCATACTTGGCCAGAGCAGACAGAGGATTTGGCCTCCTACACTCTCCTCGCTGGCCAGACGGGTTGAAGAGGTCTCATTGATGTTGAGCTTTGTTTAGCTTCTATTTCTTAAGTCGCCTCTTATGACATTCACGGAAAGACTTGGAGTGGTCCTATTCTACTCTGCCGGAAACCACACGGCTAAAACTCAAGTTAAAATAAAAATGCAGCAAAGTTCAGGACTAACTCTGGTAACTAGCTTTATTCAAAAACACGATTGCGTTACATGTACTCGATAGAAAAAAAATGCAAAGTTGCCTCCAAATCACGTCTAATTTACTCGGTACGGTATACAGCAGTATTCACTAAATACATTAAAATTAACCTTGAAACTTTTGATTATAATTGCATTACAGATAAGGCATCATGTATTTTTTTTAAATAACCCTTGAATATTCTTTAAAAACGATAATATCCAAATTAGCCAACGCGTTTAGACCATCCGCGTTTGTACCGCCACGCCGCCTGGCCTATGGCGGGCCCTTAACTTAATTGAGGCCTAGAATTGGTGAAAGAAGCGTCTTACGTCGTCCTATGAGATGAGTTGACGATGTAGTCCAAGTCGCGGATCGTTCCTGGAGATCCGTACAGGACCGTGGCCCCTGACAAAGCTTAACCAACGGCTTAACGTGCTTTCCGAAGCACGGAAGAGCTCGAGAATTGTTTGTACAACTTGTCACCCATCACAGTGCAGCAATCCTGGGCTCAGTGGGGACTGAGCCCAGGATTGCTTAACCCTTTAAGTGCGGGAAACGCAGACAATGGATTTTCTATTGTTATGCGGTAGAGGTCCTCTCCATCTCTCCATCCTCGGGATTTGGTACCTAATGCGATAGTGTAGCTATTTCAATCTATAGCAAATTACCATTAATGACATCCTTGTAAATTCGCTCAAAGTGTAACAAAATAGGTCGATCTCCTCAACTACCTGATTTAGATAGCGCAGTGCCCGCGTCAGTGGGGGCCTCCTGGAGCAGATTGGTTCGCGCGTGAGGCACTGCCAGCAGCGGCGGTCGGCGACGACGCCACACGTACCTATCTGGTACATACACAATCTTCGACATACTTAGAACTAAATGTGTGAGACTTGAGATTACATTGTCATGTCATAAAAATCATGCTTTCCTCATTGTTTTTGTAGATTTTGTATGAATAAAGTTTAACAACGTCTATTGACTTTTTTTTGCATGACACCACCGTCCTCTATGAAAATATTCGGGTGGTACACTTGTCTCTACCAAGCTGTCGCCTGGAAGGGATAAATGGAAAAAAAGTTGTCTTACATTTATTATTATTAATAAGTTACAAACTTTGAAATAAGTAGGTACTATTTGAGTGTATTCTTATCAATGAGAATAGTGATTACAAATATAACGACATGTTAATCAAAGTCTTATTAATCATCATCAATACCTACTTATAATAAATCTGTAAGGGTTGGTATTGGTCATGGAGTATGTTACTTTGTTTTCAGAGATATCGTGTTTATTTAAGCTGTATACCTACATGATACTGAAACTAAATTGACGACTTTTTGACTTTTTTTCTGTATGTATGTGTCTCGATAACTCACAAACGAATTAACTGAAACAAAAGACGAACCGGACACAGGATAAGCTTTTTAATTTTTTTCTTAGTTTAGAAATCGTAATGTACGCGAATGGAGTCACGGGTACAGCTAGTTTGGAACATAAATATAAATAAATAAATATATACGGACAAATCACACAGATTGTTTGAAGTTCGAGACTTGTGTTATAGGATACTAACTCAACGATACTATATTTAGGTATAACAAATACATATATAGATATACATTCAAGACCCAGGCCAATCTGAAAAAGATCATTTTCCATCTTGACCTGGCCGGGAATCGAACCCGGGCACTCTCGTGTCGCAGGCTGGCGTGTTGACCGCTGCGCCACGGAGCTAGCCAGTATAAAAGGACTAGTATAAATTTAGTATTTTAAAATATCAAATTAAGGTTGTACTTGGTTTCTTAGCTGACATCTACCTAAAAAAGTCAACATTAAAACATTAAGCACTCTAAAAGGTTACCTTAATCTTAATAGTTCATTGAATAGATAAAAGATGGCGCGGCACACACCTGCTGCATGTATTCACATAATAAAATTAAAATGTTTAGTATTGACTATTTAATTTGACAATATCTTGAATGCCTGAATTTAATACAATTAAATATTATTTATGTGTGTAGATTTAAATTGTTTTTCCTCATAATTTATTGTGTCATAAGCTGCGTTAATTTTTATATCATCAAGTTCTTAATAGATGGCGCTGCTATTTTACTATTCCATCGGTGGTATAGATGGCGCTACACATTTTAACTATATCATCAAGTTCATAATAGATGGCGCTGCTATTTTAACCACAGGGAAAATGTCACATTATCAGACCTGTAAAATCTCAGTGTAAAATATTCTAGTTTACTGAGAACTGAGACTGAGAATGAATCCGTAGCAGATTTTTTAAAATTAGTCATTAAAAATCTGCTGAGAAATTATTTGTTTCTTGTTAAAAGTGTTTTTTTATTATATCTTTAGCGTGGTATTTCGGCTGTATGAATTTTAAAAGATGTAATTTGGAAAAACTTCTTTAGCTGGGAATGGAAATAATACGTTCGAAAAATTACAAAATCCGTGAAACTATTATGAAGTGAGGTCCATTGTCGTAGTACCGTTTATGACTATTATATACAACTAGCTTTCGCCCACGACTCTGCCCGCGTCAATGTCGATCCCTCGGGAATAGTAGTTTTACCCGGGATAAAAGGTAAAAGACCCTATGTCCTTCTCCGCACTCCAGAGAACTTGTATGCAAAATTTCATGATGATCGGTTCAGTAGTTACGGCGTGAAAGCGTAACAAACAAACAAACTCACTTTCGCATTTATAATATTAGTAAGGAGTAAGGATATCTAAAAAAACCCTGATTTAGTCCTTAGATATGAACAACTTTTCCTTTGGGATTTAGGCTGGGAACTTAAATAAAAAATGGACATTTCCAAACAAAAATTTTAGGCCGCACGGTCATTTAGTATGGGAACGTCAGAAAAAAATATGGTCCCATAGGAAAAGTTGTTTATATCAACGAACTGAATCACCCCGTCAAGGCTCAGACAGGGTTTTCTTTACATATTGTATACATGGTGAAATTTTAAACGTTTTGGACCCAGGGGTGAATCAGACCATCAATATGAACAACTTTTTCTATGGGACCAATGCTGAGGAATAAAAAAAAAATCGTCATTTCCATACAAAAGAGTTCCGCCGCCCGGCCAGTTTGTATGGGAATGTCTTTTTTGAGTTCCCAGCATTGTTCCCATAGGAAAAGTTGTATAGCATGACGTATAGTATCATGCGATGGCTACTAAATAAATATATACGGACAAATCACACAGATTGAGCTAGCCCCAAAGTAAGTTCGAGACTTGTGTTATGGGATACTAACTCAACGATACTAAGTATATTTTATAACAAATACTTATATAGATAAACATCCAAGACCTAGACCAATCTGAAAAAGATCATTTTTCATCTTGACCTGACCGGCGATCGAACTCTGGCACCCTTCGTGTCGCAGGTTGGCGTGTTAACCACTGCACCACGTAGCTCGCCTTGATTAAACAAAATATTGTTGTCGCAGACAAAAATTTCACCCTTTTATCGTTGGAATACCAAAGAGTCGAACTAAACGCTTTGACAGGTCTTTTTTGGTTCGAGTAGCTAAGGTGTGGAATGAATTGCCTGCGTTTATGTTCCCAGACAAGTACAATCCCGGGACATTCAAAAGTAGAATAAATGGGTATCTCTTGAATAGGCATGTAACATTTTCGTCTTCATCGTCACTTACCGTCAGGCGAGATGGGAGACAAATGCCCTATTTAATAATTAGTAAAAAAAAAGTTCCTAAAATTCATGGTAAGATAAATAATAACTATACCTATCAGCTAAAGTCGTCCAAACACGAATCAAAGAGTGTTTGCCGACTAAAAAAACCTATTTGCATGACCTCGCCAAATCTAGACAATGGGCAAAGGTCAACACGGATCAAAAATGCAGTTACGCAGCTGTTTACCTGCATTGTCGACCATTTTAAAGATTTCAACTCATTATTCCACTGTCAATAGAGCTTAGGGTTGCCACTTCATTATGACAAATTAAATAGAAATAAAATTGAGACGGAAATTCACAGTCGTTTTACTGGAATCTCCGATTGCAATCCCTTTATGGCTTCCCAGGGGATCCAAAAGAACTCTTAATTTCGTTTTCAATCCCAAAAGCCAACGATAGTTTTATTATAATGGTCTATTTACATTCATCATCGTCATCATCATCAGGTCTTATTATTCTCCACTGTTCCTACAGTGCATGGCTCGCTGGCTAGACGGGTTGGAGATGGAGAGGTCTCATTGATGTTTATGAGCTTGGTTTAGCTTGTATTTCCTAAGTCGCCTCTTACGACATCCATGGGAAGACTTGGAGTGGTCCTATTCTACTCTGCTGGAAACCACACAGCGAAAAAATAAATGTACTGTGGTCTTATTTACCTACAGTTATATATTTAGTTTGAGATACTTTATAATCCCATACCAACTTATAACATTTTATATTTCTCGGATATTGCCTGGTGACAACCCTGGAATAACCCTTTACTAGGTTCAGACGCATACAATGGACCTAGCCCTAAATTCTTCTCAATTTTGAACTCTATAATCTTTACAATAGCGACTAAAAAAAACATTCAAAAGAAGGGTCAGTATAGAAATTCTAATAATGAATGAAGGTTTTTTGATGGACACCTGGTACTTATTTGAATATAATTATTATTTTGCTGACCGTACAAAGGCCGAATCCCTTCCGGTTGGCCACAAAAGGTCTAACGGTAAAATTAGATGTGATTATACAAAAAGAAATACAATGGAATTTCAAAAGGGGTCATCTGTTTTATCTGTGCTTTCATTCATGTAAGCTAGTTGATTGTTGCTAGTGTAAAGGATAGATAGATAGTTTTCGATCCTCTGGTAATCATGTCATAAATTAAATAATAGTAATGATGCCATTGTAGCCCTTGTCTTACTACAGAAATCTACTTACGTAAAATTGTCGCACTATAAAAGTTTTTTAAAGAAATATTAACTCAATGTAGGTACCGATACGAAGGTAATGGGGACGATGTAATTTAGCTCTGGTCAGAACGCAGCAGCAGAATATTTCAAGCGTTTAATCGTTGCCGTTATCAATATCGAGCAAAAATGAGCAAAGCATCACGTTTATTAATAAATAAATAAATATATACGGACAAATCACACAGATTGAGCTAGCCCCAAAGTTCGAGACTTGTGTATGGGATACTAACTCAACGATACTATATTTTATAACAAATACATATATAGATAAACATCCAAGACCCAGGCCAATCTGAATAAGATCATTTTCCATCTTGATCTGACCGGGGATCGAACCCGGGCACTGGCACCCCGTGTCGCAGGCTGGCGTGTTAACCACTGCGCCACGGAGCTAGCCATTTATTGTATGAGAGCCCCCTTGAATATTTATTTTATTCTGTTTATTAGGGTTCCGTACCCAAAGGGTAATAACGAGACCCTATTAATATTGCTCCGCTGTCTGTATGTCTGTCCGTCTGTCACCAGATAAGTCCGCAATTGTGTATATTTTATGTCTAGTTTTTAAGTTTAGTTCTATTAAGGTGTAGGTTGAGTTATGTACAATAAAGAATTTACAAAGAAACAAACAAAAAAAAACTGTTATCACCCTATTGCAAATAGATACGAGTTCTAGTACAGAACACCTTTCGCAGTTTTTGTTTGTTTTCTATTAGTAAATGACGGTATAACGATCAAATAACAATTAACTAACTTGTTTCAGCTTTTATGTCACAGAGATCCTATTAAGATGATAAGCAACACCTCATATGGTCACACAATTGATTAGTTGATCATGTTTTATAATAGTGTAGTAAAAACTCGAGTCCATGGTGTATATTTTCACGCGATCACCTACGCTCCTTATGAGGAGTGTTAAGTTATCATCTTCATCTTTTTGTGTGTGAAAATATGTGATTAGTAGTGTATTTGGTAGCACACTTAGGGCGTAAACCAAAGGGTCGTGGTTCAAATCTACCTAGGACGAGTTATTTTTCGTCACATATTTACAATTTTAATAATATGTTTTTTATAGCATTGTAATGCTATAAAAACATTTTTACTAAACATATTTACACACTCGGTAATATTGAAAATAAGTGATAAAGAACTCATCTTAGGTAGAATTTGAATCCATGACCCTTTGGTTTAGGGCGTCCTAAGTGTGCTACCAAATACACCACTCATCACCATATTTTCGAATTCTACCTATAGCGAGTTCATTTTCATCACATCATTTCAATTTTTGTAAATATATTTGTAAGTTTCTTTAATGCATCATAATTTCTAAATGCCTGAACAGTTTTAACATGTGATGTATTGTTTGAATCCTTGTCATATTGTAAAAAAGATAATGACATAAGCTGTAATATTTTTGGAAGGGCTGTTTTATTTATTTTTGTTCGAAAAAACTTGTATCGGGTCACCTCGAGTTTGGCTATAACACGATAAGGGCTCGAGTCTATTTTTAAACTCGAGTTGGCTTATGTATGTAATGCGTTGCACTTGGGCTCAAAAGACTGTACAAGAAATCGAAGTTTATTTGTTTAAAGTATTTTTTGAATATAATAAAAATCTAGTTTGTTCTAGAGTGTAACTACTAGCGTTCTGGTTTCTGATGTTTTCGCTATTGTTACTCATTTAAATAAAATCACTTTAATACGGTATTATCGCGTATATTACATTATTTTTACACTTAACGTTTCGAAAACTTTACAATTTTCATGTCTACCTGCGACTTTTTAGACTCCAATCTGGAGTCTGGAACAGAAATCGAGCCAGAGAGTCGAGCACAATCGACACGATTCTTGATTCAGTCCTGTAAAATGACTCGTGTATTTGTATTTCGAGTCGCAGACTCGAGCTTTTCACAACACTAGTTTATAATTAGTATTTGCGAGAAATTATGTGCCATTTCGTTATAATGGATTGTCTATCGGTAACCAATATACCTACCTGCAATAAAAATGAAACTATGTATATACGAGATAAAATACAAAACGCGTTACAACTCGCGTTAAATTAAATTAATATACATACATACATACTACGTCTTTTCCCTTGCGGGGAAGACAGAGCCTAGGTCTATAAGACCTGAAAGCCACGTTTAGCTTGTTGGTGGGCATTAGGTGGAAAACGGAATCATAATCGTGATGGGTTGCTAGCTGCATCGCCTCCACTTTGCCCAGCAGTGGGACATAATACAAGGCTAAAAAAAGGCATAAAAGTAACTTTAAGGGTCCAAAACGATAAAAATTTCACCTACATGGTAAAATTTTTATCGTTTTGGACCCTTAAAGGGGTGACTCAGACCATCAATATGAACAACTTTTTCTATGGGAATAATGCTGGGATTGAAAAAAAATCGGAATTTCCATACAAAAGATTCCCGCCGCCCGGCCAGTTTGTATGGATTTGTCGATTCTTTTTTACTTCCCAGCGTTGGTCCCTTAGTAAAAGTTGTTCATATCGACGGGCTGAATCACCCCTTTAAGGGCCCAAAACAATAAAAAATTCACTATATTCACCATCATAGCTACCTTTTGACCGTCATCATTATCATCATCATTACAGCCGTAAAAAGTTTTCTACTGGACAAAGGCCTCTCCCAAAGACACTTCGTTCCATGGGAGGATATTGCCATACTCACCACGCTTGGCAGGCGGGTTGGCGAGCGCAGTTCCTCCCGCTTCTTGTGCTTCCGACGCTGCTGCCCATCGGTAGCATTTTAAAGCTGGGGAAGGACAGGCATTTGTTGGATTTGGAAAGGGAGTGATATAGATACGACTTACTCGGATGAATGGGGGAAAAGCAAGTTCCTCAACCACCGGACAGATAGTTGAGGATAACACCCCTGACCATCGTAGCTTTTGACCATAGGCTATGGCTATGCTTGCGTTGGTATTGACCTCTGGCAAAGAATATATACGCTACACTAAAAGAAGCGACACTCAAGCATGTGTACACGTAAAAGCGCTTGCGGCTATGTGTGGGTGTCTGGATGTGCGCGGGGGCATCGAGAGGCGCGCGGGGCGGTGAACGATCCGCCACTGAGTGGATTATTCGAGGGATATAAGCGTTTGTTGTTTGCGTCTCGCTTACACGTTGCCATCCAAGATCACAGAAACTCGAAGTCACACGTACAGGGAGTGTCACCGCTGTGCCTCTGGGGAATAATAGCTTTCTTCTGTATTAGATAATGTTGTTAAGGCGTGAATGAATCATATGCATACTATCACATCTTTTTCAGACAAGAATTCTAGTGGGAGCCCTGACTGGACATTTTGAAAATAACAGTCACCTCTTTAAACTTAAAATTGTCGAAAGCCCACTATGTAGGGCATGAGGAATAGAAGGAGACAATGAGACACTGGTATAAGCGTTTGGACTTCTTAGGATCAGCTTATCCTGAGCTAGAGGACTACAGGCACTACGTACTGGGCGATGTTCTGAAGCTCATGCAGTCCTTCTTCGGAATACACCATATGGGGTGAGTATAAAATAACCCAAAGGTTAGACGTGCTTCCGATTCTAAATCGGCCCCATCAAAGATAAGATCGAAGATAAGATCAGACATCTTAAACCCTTACGGAGTAGATAGATTCTAAGGCCATAAGGCCCAAAGGCCATTATTACCCTGTCTATGGTGTACAGGTGGAAAGCGGAATCAAGGTAGTAATGGGTTGCTCGCCGCATCGCCTATTGATATGATCCTTAGATTTTATGAGTTAAGGGCCCGTACTACCTCACACTGCTTTGCATGATTGACTGTTATATCAATAATAATTAAATACGCAAGTTGAAATAAAAATGCAGCAAAGTTCAGGACTAACTCTGGTAACTATATGACTCAAAAACACGATTGCGTTAAATTTTCTCGATAGAAAAAAATTGCAAAGTTGCCTCCAAATCACGTCTAATTTACTCGGTATATCCTCGTAAAGCCCAATGTACTCAGACGAGGCCAAAAAAAAGAAAGCGTTCGGACCCAAGAATTTATATTTTTTATCAACGTTATTACCCACTGTGATCACTTGAGGACAAAATAAAAAAATCCAAGATACTTGAATTTTAGCGCTTAAATGATCTGTCAGTTGTTGTCCTCTGGTTGGTCGAAACATAAACGTCAATTTGATGTAAATGAAATTTCTGACCAATGATGTGAAATTAGTCCTTTTTGACCAAAATGGCAAACATGCAGCGTCCACGTCGAAGAGGTGAGTTATAATCTTAATTTATTTCAGTCATCGACGATTTATTTTTTAATCAGTTTTGATAAATAAGTGACTTATATTTACTAGTTTTCAAAAACAATACTATTTGGTTTCAATGTAACTGTAATGCATATTTATGTACTATTGAAAAAATATGTACTCGCCTGATCACAGCGGGCGTTACTTCTATTTTTTTATGTGATTACTTGATCACATTGGGTTTTAATTACATTACAAAAATATATTACTTATTTTTATATTTTGTTGCAGATTTGAAAAATTATGATATCGAGGACTTGTTATATGAATCAGAAATTGAAGATCTAGATTGGTACATTCTTCAGTTTCTGAATCATCAAGGTCTGACCTAGGGGTCGGCAAGATAACGGCTTATATTCTGAGTTCGGGATTACCTAGGACCGAGATAACAGCTGCTCATCAAAATCGGAGCGCGGAGCTGAAATTACTGCATCAGCTTAATGTGGAATTCCTCATGGTAGAAGTAGGGCAGAAGACGCATAGCTAACTCGACTGGGACACAAAATGCAGAATATCCTAGCCACATTATACCTAAATGTTAAGTTTAGTACTTCATGGTCACTACAGCATTGAAATTAAAATACAGCATTTAAATTATAATTATAAGTACCTACCTAGACAAGATTAAAATGTTGCTTAATTCAAAATGGATGTAGAAGATTTATGATTTAGATTTTTTTCATTTGCAGTTTCGTTTATGTTCATTTATTAAATAAAAGTTTTAAAACTAGTTTTTTTTAATTTATTAA
The DNA here is from genome assembly GCA_947532085.1 of Elegia similella. NCBI lineage: Eukaryota > Metazoa > Arthropoda > Insecta > Lepidoptera > Pyralidae > Elegia > Elegia similella. The sequence continues at coordinate 6,239,455 of OX383939.1, forward strand.
TTATAAACCATTGTACTCACATGAGAACAAATAAATCAAGGACACGTTTGCAAGTAATACCCAATGTCCTCATGCAAGAACAAAATATATTGAATTTTTAAATATCCCAAAATAATCATACATAGTATTAATGAAGCCATCAATAAGTCCCAATGTAGTATTGCATATATTTTGGGTTCATTTTAATAAAAATCGGCTTGGGTCTGAAGCCTATCAACTTTTTTGCCCTCGTCTGAGGACACTGGGTCGCACTTCATAAAGGTAAATCTTAAGCTTGGGTTTTACGAGGATATAGCATTATTCACCAAATACATTTAAATTAACCTTGAAACTTTTGATTATTATTGCATTACAGATAAGGCAGCCATCATATGTTTTTCTTTTTCGAATAACCCTTGAATATTCCTAAAAAACGAAAATATCCAAAGTAGCCAACGCGTTTAGACCATCCGCGTTTGTATCGCCACGCCGCCTGGCATATGTCGGGCTCTTAAGAATAAGGAATACAAAACCATGGAATGAGAAAAGGCAGGATCAGTAAGGAATAAAAATTTAGAATGAGTGAAGAATTTTTAAACGTAGGATTAGAATACGTGGGATGCATACGGAATAATCTTTGACCAAATATAATGGTAGATACAGTCTTATACACAAAATGAACCCTTAACAATGTCCCAGAGACAAAACATCATGCATGCATACAAACAACGACAAAAACGGTACATACTGAGAGCATAATGCGCATCTTTTTCACTTTTGATACATAGTTTTTGCATATTTTCACTGTAACTTCGTCATCGCGAGACATGTAAGTGCTAGCGCGGTTTATTGAAACTATGGACAAAACAGCTCCAAAACTCGATTAGTGCGCTGTTTTGCCGGTACCACTTTTCGAGCGCGAATCATGTATCTTCCATTATATTTCATCAAAGGGAATAACCTTTTCTCCATCACGGATCCTGACTCGCTTTGAAAATTGACACCTACCGTGACGAATCGGAAGCAATAGTCAAAAATCCCGACAAAACATAATATGACTGTATTTTATAACTTTTTATTCACAAACAAAGACAAATATAGCTTTTTGTTTAATTAATACATTTTTGTTAAAAAAAAAAAAAACAAGCTTATAATGAGACAGTTATTCATGTCACCGGTCGACATACGAGCAAGAATTTTAAGATTTTAGCCTTTCCAGTCATCATCGCGATTCCTCGACCAACCAATTACGTTCGTCGGTTATTTCCACTAATCATGAAATTATCATTATTTATGTCTTGTTTGGTTACTTTGTATGTATGCGTTGAAATATTTAGGGTACCTTACAGAGAACACAGAAAGATGATGGTTCTGTGGCTGTCCCTTACGGCCACGGATGCCTTTAAGGCATCAAATAAGCGAAATTAGCGCCATCCATCATTTTACTGTTTTATTCCTTAATCAGATCTAATTATAAAATCTAAACCAGTACATCGGTCGTAAATTGCGTGCGTAGTATCTTTGGAATTACCTTTACCTCTTCTATGCTTCGTACGGTGAGTGAGAGCCTTCAGCCTCCCCCATCCACCCCATGTCCTCCCCCAACTCCTTGAAAGGCTGGCAATGCTCCTGTCACACCCTGGTATTGCAGTTGTTCATGGACAGCGTCGATCGCTTACCATCAGGTGACTCGCTTACTCGTTTGCCGTCCTATAACATAAAAAATGCATTATTTCGCATATGATAAATTAAGAGAATATTTGATAATTGCCAAAAGTGGCCAATTTTGGCAGTAATCAAGAATTATTTTCATTTGTAATATACAGTTAAAAAATCAATAATCAATAAGTTAAATAATCAATAATTATTTTTATTTGTAATATAGTAAAAAGTCTACAAGTAATTTACTACCGCGTACCGGCAAGCGCAGCATTAGACACCTACCGACCAGGTAGTCGGACGACCTGACCAAGGTCGCAGGAAGACGCTGGATGCTGGCCGCGCTGAATTTACTACAGAAGTACAGATTTATTATTTGATCTTATTTAGGAGTAAATGAATAAAATTATGGGTGGCGCGATTTTCGCTCAAGTAAAGCTCAAGTAACTGTATTCACACGTATTTTTTTTCATTGAAGTTATACTTGCAATCAAGCAATACATAGTATAATTTGAGTTACGCGACTCTAATATATGTCTGGCTGTCTGTACAGACCTTGTAACCTTGGTTTTAATTAATATGTAGATATTTTTTTTTTGAAAGATGACAGTATTCGTCTTTATCGTCGAATGCCTACTTCAAAATTTAGTAAAAAACAAGGAAACTCCAAACTCGGCTACCCTGCCGAAAAACTATAGCCTAAGTTATTCGGGATTGACGGGAACGACTAAGATTCTATCTACATTTCTCACATCCGAATCTTATAAATAGAGAAACTCCCATACATACAAACCTTCGTGTAGGTTTGTATGTATGGAAGTTTCTCTATTTATAAGATTCGGATGTGAGAAACTCAGGAAACATAATACTTATTTTTGGATAGTTGTGTAAAAAATTTAATTATACTTTCTACGGAACCGAAATCTTCTTCAGAATATTTTAAAACAATTTTGCCAAATATGTTTATTACTTTTTATAAAAGGAAAGACATTGACTGCTTTCTTAATGTCATAATTATAAGTTACAATGCACATTATTTCCATTTGAGTTTAAAGATGAGCTCTTTATTTTTTACGCCAGATTTATCTTGCTTCTTAGACCGGTAATAATTGCAGCATAATTAATATCCCTTGTTGATATAATCCTAACTAATATTATAAATGCGAAAGTGAGTTTGTTTGTTTGTTTGTTTGTTACGCTTTCACGCCGTAACTTCTAAACCGATCATCATGAAATTTTGCATACAAGTTCTCTGGAGTACGGAGAAGGACATAGGCTACCTTTTATCCCGGGATAAAGTACTGTTCCCGAGGGATCGACATTGACGCGGGCGGAGCCGCGGGCGAAAGCTAGTCTTTCATATAAAAGACAGATATCAATCAAACTACTGAACTGATTGTAATTTTTTAGAAGTATTGAGGCTACAAATATGTTTCCCATCTTGTCGCGATGTGGGGCTCAGAGTAGCCGTGGATTTGCCACCCGCAGTGAAGCCAAGAGGAACCGGGCGGAAGACACTACAGGAGGGGCCGCTCTCTTTCTTTGAGTAGGTGAAGGAGGTGAATCCTCCCTACACTCACAGTCATGGTAGGGGTCGCGGGGAACAGCAGTGCCAGTGATAAGGTGCGCCGTTCTCCCTGTCCTCCGCGACCAAGCGCGGCTGTGGCGCTTGACACGGCATCAGGGCCAGTCTCGTGACGAAAACGGGACCCGGTCACTCGACAGAGTAAGGCCCTCGGGTGGAAGGCGCGTCGGTCAAGACGCGCCTACCCTGGCGGGTAGAATAGAAGGCCAAAGGGTCGCCCCGCAGGCCGCTCCAAACCTTCTCGCCAGAGAAGGCACCGAGAGCGAGCCGAGGCCACAAATAAAGTGGCCGCCGCGCCGGGCTGTGGAGCGAGAGTTGCACATAGTCCCGGCAAAAGCGGCAATGATGTTTGACACCGGGGGGTTTTAGTGGGTTCGAGCTAGGTGGGTATGTGACCCACCCTGCTCTCCCGTGGCAGAGTGGATGATCTGGATGATCATTGGCTATATAAACACTGGCTAAATACATAAACGTTATTTTTTTTTTCATATTTGTTTTACGACATTTGGCTTTCTATGCCTTTTAGCCCTTCATATTTCTCTTTGGGTTATCAACGAAATGGTGGTGTAAATCATTTCGTTGATGAAATGGAGCCCCTGGCGACAATTTCTATGAATCCACTGGTTTGATCATAGACGCAGTAGCAGCAAGGCGAGTGACCACCAGCCCGCTATGTAAATCTCACTACAACAGCAACATGACACTTTATTTTAGTTATTCCACACATTGTTCATAAACATGGGTATTTATAATACCAAATTACACCGATTTCACATTATAATTTCCACTAGAAGCAATTTGCAAAACAATCCAAAACAAAAACCGTGCAGTGCGTCGAAATTCCCGCCAAGAACTCCCAAAAGAAAATATAAAAATTGTTTTTCTTTTTGTTACTGCGTAAGTAGGCATTTGTCTCCCATCTCACCTGGTGTTAAGTGATGATGAAGACAAGGATGTTACATGCCTAGAGATAACCATTTATTCATTTTGAATGTCCCGGGACTGTACTTGTCTGGTACGAGTAATATAGACGCAGGCAGTTCATTCCATACCTTAGCTACTCGAACTAAAAATGAACTGTCAAAGCGTTTAGTTCGACTCTTTGGTATTTTAACGACCAAAGGGTGAAACTGTCTGCGTCTTGTTGGTTGTCTAGCGTCCGTTTAGGGACGACAGTTTTACATGATAACGGCGGAAGAGACTTTGAAAGCTCTGTAATAGGATTGTTTTCTAAAAAAAAATCATTTTAAATAATTATTCCGTCTTATAGATTATTGAAAAATATTAGATACGTATTTTCTCTTTTTTCGCTGAAACAAAAGATGATAAAGATAAAGCGCATCAAAGTTCAGGAGTGGGTGCTCATGACGCACCAGGCCGGTAAAAAGTGTAACATTTAAGTTCAGTTCAGTATTTGAAAGCTTATATTGATGGAGTTATGCGGTTAAAAGCATACAAAAAAATACAACCAATTCCTTCTTTTTTGAAGTCGGTTAAAAATACTAACTTTCGCTCTCGGGAACAGTGCTTTTTTCCAGGATGAAATAGACCGTCGTCTCAACGCGATTTTCTGATGTATAAGATAGATAGTGTTTATTATTCTGAGGTTTGGAGACTATAAAATTTATTACCCCTAGTACCGGATAGTGACGTCACGTGAAAATTTAACGGGCTATATTTTTATCAATTTTTGTTTAATTGAAAAAAGAAAAAAAAAACGTATCTAATCTATTTTTCGAAAATCTGTAAGATGTCCATCTTTTCCTTTAGAAAAGAAAAAAAGTATTTCTTTTTTTTTAGAAAGGATTGTTTCCTAAAAAAATAAAATTTATATTTTTTTAGGAAACAATCCTTATTGTCAATTTTATTTTGGGTTTCTCAGTATACGGGGCCCGAAGCACATGTAAGGCTCATATGCTTGCTTTAAAGTTGTTCAGTCTTTATATAGTGCTCTAAGTGTCTCTTATTACTCGTGCTATTAACCAGCTACAAAATTACCAAGGGTCTCTTTTTGTAAGCACTAACGAAAGAAACTAGCGCCCTCTACAAAAAGCTTAGCGGAACAAAAGGAGCTTTTAAGCCGACGTCTTTGAAGCTGCGGGTTACGACGGTATAGCCTGCGTGATTAAGTGACAGATAAATTTGCAAGCACTTGATAAGCCGGTACAGCCTTTGAGTTGAAGGGGTTGAGCTTTTTTTGCTTTAGTCTAGTTCCACGCTGGGCTGGGAGAAAAGAAAAAACGTAGAGTGTACCAGCTGCTTGTCTTCCCGCGCGTCGTAAAAGCCAATCGAGGGAATAGGCAAATCTGACGAATCATATTATTAGGCGATGCGGCTAGCAACCCATCACTTTGATTCCATTTTCCACCTTACGCCCACGAACATGCTCAACGTGGCTTTTAGGTCTTAAAGACCTGGGCTCTGTTTACCCCGCAAGGGAAAAAGATGTAAACATATGTATGTGTCTAGTTCAATTAAGTACTGCTTTGCTGATGAGCTTGCTTAGGCTCTATATTTTTAGAGGAAAAATTGAAATATACTTTCTTCTTTTTTTCGGCTTCGCTTGCGAGATATTATTCGAGTGACTCTTCAGCAAGCCTATGATAAATGTAGCCTATGTTAGACTCCAGCACCTAAAGTAGGATCTGCCGAAACGTGTTCTCGGTTTCATCCTCAAAGGTATGCTCTGCTCACCCTGTGTATATTTTAAAGGGAAAATGAGTACCTATGCTTATTTTTATTTGCAGCTTCTTTTTCGAAGTATCGAATTTTTGGGGATCTTAAGCAAGCCTATGATAAATTTAGCTTATGTTAAACCACAGCACCTAAATTATGATCTACCTCTTTTACACCTCAGCGTGTTTTTGGCTACATCTTCAACCGTAATGTTCCTGAATCCCCTTTATCTCTAAAAAAATATGACAATCCACGGAAAGACACAAACACAATAACAAATATTCATATTTCTGATACTACCATAGATTTTCCAAATTAATATGTATGGCCCCAAAGTAGTTCGAGACTTGTGTTATGGGATACTAACTCAACGATACTATTTATTTTATAACAAATACATTATTACTTATTATTAAAAAAAAGTTGTCGGGTAAAAAAAAACAAATTATAAGTTCGGTCATCATGCGTTAAAAATGTTAAAAACTGACGATGACAAAGTATGAAAGTATCGCCGAAAATTTCTTTCTGACTGTACAAAACAATTTTTCTTTACAATTCGGACACTAAGTTCGAATTGTCAGTGAAAAAATATTAAAATTAAAGTGTCAATTCGGACAGTGTGTCCAAATATACAGCGTGATTTTGAACCTCCTAGCTACCTGTATTGAAATCTGAGAATCAGGGTCCCTAAATACAGAATTGCAAAAAAAAGGCAAAAAACGGAAAAAAAAAACATTTGTCCTTCCGTAGAAACTGATCTGCGACTTTGTATGGGAAACCTATTTTTTTCTTGCAATTCTGTATTCCATTAGGGATTCTGATTTCGAGATTCCAATATAGCTAAGAGTTTCAAATTCACGTCGTATTGTGTCCGAGTCGTCAGCAACTCCTAACACAAACACTTTCCTAACACACCCGCACATTAAACGTAAGAAATGAAAGCTTCATCCTGCAATCCATGCTGGTCTGGGAGAAAAGAAAAAGCGTAGAATGTGCCAGCTGCTTCTCTTCCCGCGTAGATCGTGAAAGCCGATCGAGGGGATGGGCGAAAATGTCATGTCAATCATGTCAATAGGCGATGCGGCTAGCAAACCATCACACATGTTTTGATTCCATTTTCCACCCACACACGCCCTCGAATATGCTAAATGTGGCCATAAAGTCTTATAGATCTGAGCTCTGTCTACCCCGCACGGGTATATAAATTAAAGCTCTTGACAAAACGCTTAACGGACAAAAGGAGCTTTCAACCCACCATGGTCTTTGAAGATGCAGCGAAGGACAATACAGCCTGCGTGATTAAGTGCCAGATAAATTTGCAAGCGTTTGATGAGCCGGTACAGCCTTTTTGTGCTTCACAGCTTTATTAAGTACACGGTGTTCAAGGGTAATTAGAAAAGGTCTAGGTTGAAGAGATTGCTTTGATGTATATTTTAGGCTTCCGTACCTTAAGCGACTGTACATTATAATTATCAGCAAATATATACTTTAAAAATATAAAGATAAATATCAGAATAGTCGTGGTAGAGCCACGCTACCGGCAAAATTCATTTTTGCTAGTAGCATGAATGGGCCGACTCGTTCGGGGAAGTACCACACTCTCACAGAAAATCGACGTTTGAGTAGGAGCTTTGCCGCTTCTATGCTTCGTTCGGTGAGTGAGAGAGCCGGAAGCCCATCCTTCCCCTATTTCCTCCTCCCATGTCCTTTCCCCAATTCCTTGAAAGGCCGGCAACGCTCCCGTTACACCCTGGAGTTGCAGTTGTCCATGGGCAGCGGTGGTCGCTTACCATCAGTTGACTCGCTTGCTCATTTGCCGCCCTATAACATAAAAAAAAGATACATTTGCTGACTAAGTAGCTAGTACGTTCACAAAAATTTGACAGAAGCCATCCCCTTTTTAAGTTCATAAACTTAAACTGGCGTAGAGCTTAACATACTTCTAAACTTATATTATGTACGAGTACGACGTAGCTGCCAAAAAAAAAAAACGACGGGAACGTCTGCATACTCCTTGATCAATGTCCAAATTTGTAGCGGGTGCAGTAGCGGCTATGGCGGAATACCAACAGATAGATTCGCCACAAATTATATATTTGAACCGTTTGGAGTTGAATTTCAATACAATTTGTGAGCTCTCAAATTATTCAACGCCAAAGCCATGGAATTAATTGAAGTATCTTGTGACCAGAGCTCTGCCTTTATTTTGGTCAAAAAATCAGCATAGACATAATCATCATCTCAGCCACAAGAAGTCCACTGCTAGACATAGGCCTCCCCCAAGGATTTCCAATATGACCGGTTGGAAGCGGCCTGCATCCAGCGCCTTCCTGTGACCTTGGTAAAGTCGTCCGACCACCTGGTCGGTGGGTATCCAACGCTGCGCTAAATATTAGCATATAACGCAATACTACCAGTCTTTTGGGCCTGCTACCACGGAGGAATGAGCTGCCAGGCCTATTTTATATGTAAAGTGTAGTTATTATTTTCCTCTTTTAAAAAAGTTGAATTTCAATTGTATTTGTAATCCATATAATGTAAATAAAGTGAACAGTGTGTTCTCATGCCCAAATTTTGGAATAGTTTGAAATCCGGATAATTGTGTAAAGTCCTCGGAATACCCAAATTATACACGAGAATAGCAAATAGGCAGAAACGATAACTTTTCTTTATACATCAATTTACAAGTAAGCACAGTACAATAGTTTTATCAATATCACCAACAGCATCATCACTATCTCTCTTTTCTTATTACTGTCTCCGAGGTCAACACAGTAAGTACTTTCCAAACATACCCTTTATTACCAGTAATGCCTTCGTGCATTCCTTCCGTTCTCATGTCCTCCTTGTCCTCTATCCATCTCTTCTTTGGTTTATTCAAAACCTTTTTTGTTCTGTGGTGATGTTTTATTCTCAATTCGTATCCAAAACCATCTTGTGTATTATTTTTAATCTATTCAACAATGCTACTTTTCAATTACCTTTCATGCAAAGTTTTCTTACCCTATCTATTCGCATCACTTCGCTCATCCTTACGTCAGCAGGGTGAAGTCTGTTGATTTGATTATTAATCCTTATCCTTATCCTTACTTATATTATAAATGCGAAAGTGAGTTTGTTTGTTTGTTTATTTGTTTGTTTGTTACGCTTTCACGCCGTAACTACTGAACCGATCATTATGAAATTTTGCATACAAGTTCTCTGGAGTACGGAGAAGGACATAGGCTATTTTTCATCCCGGAAAAAAGAACTATTCCCGAGGGATCAACATTGACGCGGGCGGAGCCGCGGGCGAGATCTAGTTAAAAATAATACAGTGGTTGGTTCTTCCAAAAATAATTAAGTATATTCAAAATACGAAGTGTCTAATTTTACCGAGATTCTACGCCGCGGCTAAGACTCCGCAGGCGGCGCGTCCACGCGGGGACGCGATGTCAATTGGTTATACCCTACAGATTTTTCATACAAATTTAGATTTTGTCATACAAATCTAGATTTTGTCATACAAAATTAAAATCGGCGCGGAGCAGTGTGTTATCCGCCTAAAGTTAACTCTCAGATGAAAATATTTTCGGACTATCGTCACTTTAAATAGTTATTTGAGAGTGAGGACGCCTTTGAAGATTAGTTTCAGATGTCTCTCTTTTTAAGCATGAGTAAACAAAAGGACGTTGAAAGTAACATTTTCTTTAAGTTTCTATGTGATTTTCCAGAAGGGTGAGTGTGTCCTCTTATGTCCTCCCCTTAGGGCATTGACTTGAGAATGTAGGGTTCAGTGATCATAGGTTTCTTAATTTTGAAGTGAAGGTGCCCTTTTTGAACCCTCGTACCCTTGCCGAAGTGAAATGATTCAGAAATTGATTTTTCAGACTGCTTTAAAGTGATGGATAAATAAATATATACGGACAAATCACACAGATCGAGCTAGCCCCAAAGTAAGTTCGAGACATGTGTTATGGGATACTAACTCAACGATACTATATTTTATAACAAATACATAGATAAACATCCAAGACCCAGGCCAATTTAAAAAGGTCATTTTCCATCTTGGCCTGATCGGGGATCGAACCCGGGGCCCTTGCGTCGCAGGCTGGCGCGTTAACCACTGCGCCACGGAGCTCGCCATATTTAATAAAATAGCATGTGGCGCCCGATGAATTAGAAAGGTGATTAAAGCGACGATTTACTAGCAAATGCTAAGGTAGCGCATTAAGGTAGGTATCACATGCATAATGTTAAAAATCTTTTATTTATTTCAGAGTATGAAAACGCGCGTTTAGCATATATCCTTATTACTAATATTATTATTTTATTTTTTTTCCTTTTTTTTTACTAATATTATAAATGCAAAAATGAGTTTGTTTGTTTGTTTATTTGTTTGTTTGTTTGTAACGCTTTCACGCCGTAACTACCGAACCGATCATCATGAAAATTTGCATACAAGTTCTCTGGAGTGTGGAGAAGGACATAGGCTACCTTTTATCCCGGGAAAAAGTACTATTCCCGAGGGATCGACATTGACGCGGGCGGAGCTGCGGGCGAAAGCTAGTATAATATATTCCGAAAAAGCGCGCGCTCTCATACTTTTCTCTATTGTATAAGTTTACAATAAACATAGACATATAATAGAATTTCTTTTTCTACTCCACGTACGTACTATTCAGCCCGTCCATATGAACAACTTTTTCTACGGGATCAAAACTGGTAACTCTAAAAAATGTACATTTCCAAACAAAAATGTTTAGCCACCTGCCTAATTTTAAGTTTCCAGTATTGGTCCCATAGAAAAAGTTGTTCATATGGATGGGCTGAAACACCCTTCAAGAATCGGGCAGGGTTTTCTTTACATTTGTTAGATCAGAGATCATTATCAACGACCAATCAATAAGGACAGCAGTCAGGCAACTGAAGAAGTTGTCATCGCACAATCGTCCATTAATCTTTAAATAAATAAACCTCTGTCTGCTCTGGCTAAGTGAGGCTCCGGTAGTACAGAGAGGGTCATGCTCCTGCAGTGGAGACTACAAAGACCTGATGATGATGATGATGATGATGAAAGAAATAAAAATAAAATTATTTTTATTCAGATAAATTTGATCCATTTTGTTAGTAACAATTTATACTGCACCAATTACAATACTACTCCAAAACGAATGGAGTGTGCTCTCATATTTTGCACATAATGCCTGCAGGATGTTGTTGGTGCTGCCCCGCAGTCTGTTTTGTAAAGAAGCGCCTCTTTTGCGTCTGATAGCATAGAAGTCACCAGTAAGAGCTTCAGCAAACATCGCAGATGCGCTGCAGAAACGACGCAGGCGCAACAATATCCTGAATACATTGTTGTACTGCACGCGCAAGGCGCTGTATGTCTTTTGCGTATAACTAACCCACAGGCTGCTCGTGTAAAACGATTGGCAAAAAGCCTTAAACAAAGTTATTTTGACATCAGTCGTACAGCGAGCAAACCTGCGGGCCAGCATATTTATACATGTGTACTTTGTATGCGGTTCCTTTTTTTTATAATGTACTAGATTTTGGCCGCGGCTTCGGCCGCATTAGTGTCGATCCCTCGAGAACTGTAGAATTTCCCGGAATGAAAGGTACCCTAATACCTTCCCTGGGCTTTAAACTACTACCATACCAAATTTCATCCAAATTGGTTCAATGGTTGAAGCGTGAAAAAAAGACAGACAGACAGACTGCTGTCAACTTTCGCATTAATATTAGTATGGATAGTATGGATCATTTCCTACTTGGAGCGACTTGGGCCCCGGCTTCGCACGGGTGTAATGTACTCGTATATGTATGTATTGTACATATAAACCTTTCTCTTGAATCACCTTTTTATTCCTGAACACTACATTAAGTAGCTTTCATCCGTTCAGTAGCTAATAGGTCAAGCAACTTTATTTTATACTATATTATAATGAGCTTTAGCTAATTTGCAGTTAATAACGCATAAAAGTCTGATCACCATAGACGACTGAGGCTTTACATGGCCAATAGCCATTAAGTGTCTATTGGAAATTAGAAATTTATAGTAATTACCTAAGACGTAATGATTGAAAGAAATCGCTCGAGAAATGGCCTGTTAAGAAATTTTAAGACTTAATGAGCTTACAGCTTATGACATATAATGCATAAATGATTCACAAAGTATACTTAAAGGAACTTTATTGCAAATAGCTAATAACTCGGCGCCGAGGTTAGAATCATGAGGTAGCTCAGTTGGCAGAGTAGGTCGTACAAAGACATAGGTTGCTTTTATGCCCCGCCCGCATCACCATATTTTATTTCTTAATTTAAAAAGAGTATATTAAAATAGCATATTTCAACACATTTGCATTGCCATCCAACGTGGCAATGCGGCCAGCCTTTTAGGCACCCTACCACAAGGCAATGATCTGCGTGTCATTTTTAGGGTTCCGTACCCAAAGTGTAAAAACGGGACCCTATTAATATCGCTACGCTGTCCTTCTGTCTATCTGTCTGTCTGTCTGTCTGTCTGTCTGTCCGTCTGTCACCAGGCTGTATCTCATGAACCGTGATAGTTAGACAGTTAAAATTTTCACAGATGATGTATTTCTGTTGCCGCTATAACAACAAATACTAAAAAATAGAATAAAATAAATATTTAAGGGGGCTCCCATACAACAAATGTGATTTTTTTGCTTGTTTTTGCTCGATATTGATAACAGCAACAGGTAGACGCTTCAAAATATTCACAAAATATTTATTTATATATATTCACTTTAAATATAAATAATAAAATAAAATGAATATTAAAGGGCTCCCATACAACAGACATTACTTTCTTTGCCGGTTTTATAGATAACGGTACGGAACCCTACGTGCGCGAGTCCAACTCGCACTAGGGCGGATTTTTTTATTTATAGATAACTTACTTCTTCTGACAAAAATATTGGCCCAACTTAAGGCACGTTGAAATCATGTACAAAGTACCTGGCAAGCAGGCTGGCAGGCCGTCGTAGTTAGTTTCACTTACTGCCAATATGGGCGATGGAGAGGGCGCTGCGTATCAATAGTTATAAACTTTTCCACCCGCCACTAGATGGCGTTAGCCTAAGCTTAGTAAAACCAAGTAAAACAAAAAATAATAATCGGATATGTTTTTTTAAAATTGTATATATTTATAAATTCGCCACTAGATGGCGTTAGCCTAAACTTAGTAAAACTAAAAAATAATACCTAGTCGAATATATTTTTAAAAAGCATACACGGTGAAATTTTTATCGTTTTGCACCCTTAAAGGGGTGACTCAGACCATCAAAATGGGAACAATGCTTGGAACTAAAAAAAAATTTGTCATTCCCCTAAACTGGCCGGGCGGCGGGACTATTTTGTATAGAAATGACGAAATTTTTTTGAGTTCCCAGCATTGATCCCTTCGGAAAAGGTGTTCATTTTGATGGACTGAGTCACCCCTTTAAGGGTCCAAAGCGATAAAAATTTCACCATGTATATTTACCCGTTTAACATAACCGCCCAAATATTATCGTCGGTAATAAAGTATATACTTTGGCCAAATAATTGCGTCTGCCAACGTGTTTCCAAAACGGAAATGCCTAAACTAACAAGGATGAACCGGAAGCGACTGCGTCACTGCCTGTGCCGAGTCCATCGGATATTGGCAGTTGGTACCCCTGCTGACGAGAAATCGAATTTCAAAGAATGTACTCTAAATATCAGAGTACGCTAGCCTCATAGCAATCTTTTTCCCTAGTTATACCTACAGAATGAATTTGTTTTTTTGTTTTTTATTGATATTATGTACTTGTAACATACATTCAACGTGATTTTGAACCTCCTAGCTTTATTGAAATCTCAGAATCAGAATCCCTAATGAAATATAGAACTGCAAGAAAAAAAGCTGAAAATCGAAAAAAAAATAGGGTTTCCCATACAAAGTCGCCGATCAGCTGGACGAATTTCTATGGAGTAATTTTTTTTTTCGGTTTTTATCTTTTTTTCTTGCAATTCTGTATTCCATTAGGGATTCTGATTCCCAGATTTCATTATAGCTAGGGGGTTCAAAATCACGCTGTATACATTTTGAATTACCTGGCCACATTTCAACGTTGGAATCAGAATTCCTTGTAGAATATACATCCGTAAGAAATAAAAGGTAATTTATAAAAAAAACATAGACTTCCGATAGAAATTTGACCAGCTGACCGATGAGTTTTTATGGGAAACTCAATTTTTTTTCATCATTTTTACCTTTTTTTCTGCAGGTCTATATTCTATTAGGTATTCCGATTCCAACACCAAAACACTGCCAGGTAATTCAAAATCATCCAGTACAAAATAAAAAAATATAAAGGACTTCCGATATGAAAATACCACTGTGGACCAATTTTGATAAAAATGTTAAAAGAAATTGCTAGAAAACCTGCTTTAACAAGCCATAAGCAATACGGCACAACATACATAAACACACACAAATGTAGGGGATTTAAAACCGCTCCTAAAATGGTTTTTCGTCAAGCGGTGCAAAATGGTTAATTCGTCACGCCTAAGTTTTTTCAACTCGTCATATCTCTAAAAATGGTCATCTCGTCAAATGGTTCATTTTCGAGTAATTCTATAGTGTTCAAACATATAACTTCTTCACCGTATCCATAATATCTGTTCCCATCCGTTCCCAAGCTTTCAGAAGGCAAGTTAAGCCGTTGGTCAGTCATCATAGATGGCAGTCGTTAAGCTAAGTCAGTCCCTTGACGCTTGATAATTCTAACACCGCTTTTGGCCACTTACACACACGAGAAACAAAAATCAAAGATGTTGAAATATTTTCAACTAGCTTTCGGCCGCAGCTTCGCTCGCGTCAACGTCGTTCCCTCGGCAACAGTACTTTTTTCTGGGATGAATGTTAGCTTATATACTTCTCCGTACTCTAGACAACGGATATGCAAAATTTTATGATGATCGTTTCAGTAATTACGGCATGAAAGCGTAACAAACAAACATACTTATGTAACTTAAAATTGTATCCTTACTAATTTACTAATATTATAAATGAGTAAGTGAGTTTGTTTGTTTGTTTGTTTGTTACGCTTTCACGCCGTAACTACTGAACCAATCATCATAAAATTTTGCATACAAGTTCTCTGGAGTACGGAGAAGGACAATGGCTACCTTTTATCCCGGGAAAAAGTACTATTCCCGAGGGATCGACATTGACGCGGGCGGAGCCGCGGGCGAAAGCTAGTATACCATAAAATAAAAAAGAAAAGATATTAATATAAAAAATCATACAAAGCAATTTAGGCAAGTAGGCGACCAATACTGTTGAAAAGAGTTTCTTTCGGCGTCTTCTTCTCTGCAGTGGTCGGCTCCAAAACGCTGGTAGTTTGTAGCTTTTGAACAATAATTAATAACTTGAATATAATTTGATAAGTATTATTTAAATGTGAATTGATGTGAAAAAGTGCCTAAAAAGGCCTATTCTCTGAATAAATCTTTGAATACAAACAAAAAAGCATTTTCAACTCTTGCAATTTATCATTCAATTAGCTGTTGCCCGCGACTTCGTCCGCGGCAATTTCTATTATTATGATTAATTAGTACCTATAGATGAATAATTTTCCCCCGTTTTTAAAACATTTTTTATTGATGCTTCGCTCCTATTGTTATGTTTGTTTTATAGCCTAAAGCTTTCCTCAATAAATGGACTATCTAACACAATTTTTTTTTTAAATTTGAACCAGTTGTTCTTGAGATTAGCATGTTCAAACAAACAAATAAACTCTTCAGCATTATAATATTAGTATAGATGTACTTACATGTAAATAAAAACTGAGTTAGGCCCGAAAGAAATTGAATTTTAATATATGGGTACTTTTCATGTTAGAATATTTTTTTTATCTTTGAAAAAGGTTGTTATGTAAAATCACAGACAATTTATTTTGTGTGTGTGGAAAATATAAGATGTATGTACAGTCAGCCAAGGAGAAACCTGACCCCGCCATCTATATCTTGAATTTTCTCTTAAACTAAAAGTAATATTAACATGAAAATTTATATTCAAGAAGTCTCAATTAAAATCTTTTTGAATATATATTTTCATATTAATATTATTTTTAAATAAGAAGATAATTCAAGATATAGGTAGATGGTGGGATCAGGTACCTATCTCCTTGGCTGTCTGTACCTACATATGTTTGACTCACCCTTTGAAAATTAGCACTTGTGTACGGGTTCCGTCGGGGTCTCTCTCGGTCAAAGACTAAGCAGGTTAGCGAAACACGTTAGATAATTGCATAACTTGGCCGTCTCCGCAAATTGTTACAATTAATTCAGTTAGACTGTCTTTGAGGCCCGACTTTGTGGCTAGCAATTTGGACGAGCATTATTTTTAATTTTTTGCTCTTAGCCTGTCTGCCAGTGATTTTGAATTAAAATTTAAAATATTTTTGTGTTATATTTTGCATTCACAATGATATTTAGATATACTCTTATTAAATTAAGAAATATACTCTTATTAAAGTACAAAAATTTCAAGCGGGCAGGATTTGGACCGCGACTTAAGGTCGTAGGTTCAAATCCCTCCCGCTTGAAATTTTTTCACTATATTTAATTTCTTAATTTAATAAGAATTAAAATATTACTATTATCTCTTAAGGCAATATACTTTGTTTTTATTAAAATTAAAAATATGTGTTAAAGAACTCTGCTACAGGTAGAATTCGAACTCACATCTCTTAGGTCCTGAGGAGCCCGATGGCCTAATGGCCGTGAGCATTGAAATCGATTACGCATGTTAAGCAACCCTGGCCGCAGTCGGCATTGTGATGGTTTTTTTTTTTATTATTTGCTCTCGAACACTTTAGTACCTATGGAAATACTGTTTTTTTTTTGTGTTGTCAGCATGGGTACTATAGGAAAAGTTGTTCAATTTGGCGGGATGAGTGCCGAGTCACCCATTCGAGGGAGATTTTTACGATGGTACTATTATATTTAATCAAATATAAACATTCATAAAGTGCAAACTGTTGGCCAACGGCAACTCGCCCAAAAGTTTGGCCCTTTCCAGCCTTTTTTGTTGCTAGTCTTTAGATAGCCGGCCAACAATCTTAATTTCTTTGACAGAAATTCTGAAAGACAAGAAAGATTGCGTTAATAGTTAATGAATATCCAAAGTTCCAAACATGCGTATATACATCCATTGCCACCTTCAAATATAATGGTAGATACACAGATTCATACAAAATGAAGCCTAAATAATATCCCCGAGCTAAAACATCATGCATACTTACAAACAACAACAAAAACGGTACATACTTAAAGTATGACACTCCATCTTTCTTACATTTCGGACAAAACAGCTACGAAACTCGATTAGAGAGCTTAGATTAGAGCGCTGTTTTGGCTACTTTTGATACTTTTGCAAATCGTGTATCTACCGTTATTATTTGATCGAAGATTGCCACCTACTTTGAGATTATAATTAGTAAGATAAACAATAGAATTGTGTAGTACGACAATATTGCCATATAGATTATCAAACACGTTAAAACTCTTCATCCTTACTAATATTGAAAATGCGAAAGCACGCCATCATGAAATTTTGCATACAAGTTCTCTGGAGTACGGAGAAGGACATAGGCTAACTTTTATCCCAGGAAAATACTATTCCCGAGGGATGGACATTGACGCGGGCGGAGCCGCGGACGAAAGCTAGTTAAAGAAATAAACAGGAACCACATTTTCCCTTCTCAAACGTACAAAATAACGCATTGAAAAATATATCTTGAAAACCCTCGTTTATTTTCTTTCGTGCAAAGCACTGCAACCCTCAAACACGCCCTCACCTTACCCCAATCAATAAAAATCGTCTCATAAAAATAACCTACCACAAGCAACACACCCCATTTTTATTTACTCGTTTATCGGTGGAAATCGATGTTCTTGGCGCGAAACGTGCAGTGCGCATGCGTCGCTAAAATGGCTGGCTTAAAAATCGGGGAATAAAAGAAACGAGGGCTGCCCCCCGCGACATAGCTTGCAAGGTTGTCACTCCAGACTAGACGAGTCGCGCGAGTTTGCTCGTAATATTAGTATTTTAGTTTTCACTGGATGTTTTTCCCATTCAAGTAACTATATTTGTATCGATAGACAGATAAGATACGGCTCTAATAGCACTATGCAATTATCAAGTAAGATAAAAAAAATCTGTAGTTTCCAATTTTCAACATCAAAGCCAAAAATGCCGGTCAGTCATTGCAATCGATTATGGTTTATGAGTAATTTTGTCATGACATTACATGTAACATAAGTATGTAACATTACATGTAAGTAACACAAGTTTTACATACCTTAATTGTTTTCAATTATAAAAGTATAATATTTGCAAGATTTCTCTAAGTTCGGCGAGGGAGTTAAGAGTGGGTTTAAAACTTGGGGGGGGGGGGGGGGGATGGTCAGCGGGCTGGTTTTTTAATCACAGATGAAGCCACGGGTAGAAGTTAATACAAAAATAAAAGAAATTGAAATAAAGACTGGCTACGCCTGAGTGGCATTAGTACACACAGAAAGGGTTCCGTATCATACAAAAATAAAAAACCACGGTGTCTTGTATGCGGACTCTGATGTAAAATACTGAAACGTCTTCCAAGCGAACTCTCTTATGAATTACCGAAACTCTTTCAAGCCTCTTTCGCAATTGTTCTTGATCATCTGTACTTTGACGTTACAGAAATATATAAGCAGCAACTTTCAGAAACCAGAAAAAACGCCACCAGAACATGTTTCTTGTATAGAACCCGTTTTTATTATTTGTTGTAATAGCGGCAATAAATATTAACACACATTAAGTAAGTATTACGGTTTATTAGATACAGCCCTGTGACAGACGGACGGAGGTTTAGTAATAGGGTTTCTTTTGGTACGAGACGTGCGTGTAAAATTTTAAAACTTTGCAAAAGAAGAAAAACACGGAAAATTAGGTTTTCTTTCTCGACCACTTTTCAACTCTTTGCAGAAATTGCAGAAATTTTACATTTTAATCGAAACTTAAAACATCGTCTTCACAATAGTAAAAAACCTCAACGCACTAACGGACAAACTCACAAATTGCTACTATTAACCCCCGCTCCACAGCCGCCACACAGGGGTGTGTCTTTCTGCCGGTCGCCGCCCCTAGGGGAGTCGAACGAGCCCCTATGCTCACCGCGGACTTAAGCCGCGTTTACTTCGGGAGAGTGGTTCGGGCAAGTAGTAAGTGGACGAGTTTAGGCAGCTACTACACCATTTAGGGTTACGAATGAAAATGCAGCTTTATTAAATTGATGTTTGAGTTTTACTTTTGAAGCATAACTATTCTTTGAACTTAATGAATAACTGGTTATTTTAATTGACTTATTGTAATTAATTAAATGTATTATTATATGCAAAACATTTTTGAATGATGCGATTTTGGCAAAATATTTACAATAATAAAGTTGTTGGTGTATTCAAAGAAATAAACTTTTCTCTTTCTTGTTTTAAAGTCATATGATATATTACTGGCAATTATTTTGTGCATCAATAATTACTTTAAATAACGTTATTGTTGTAGCATCCATTGGTGGACCTGATAAATAAATAAAAATAAATAAATAAATATTGAGGAGTTAAATTCATTCTACTATGTATGTGAGGATTTTTAGTATGAGTTATTTTATTGTGAAATGTTGTAACATCTGTAATAATTACCTCAGTGGTAGGGCAGAAAAATAATTAGTTATCTACCAATGAGGTATTTATTACTGTTATGTATTAAGAGTTAATTAGTTTACTAAAAACCATAAAATTTGATATTAAACAAAATTAATATAATTATTTTCCGTTCCTCGATGCTTTGGAGCATAGTATTCTTTATTACAAATATAATATAAATATAATAAATGTACGTAACTCCAAATGCATTTTGTTTTTTGTCATGAGCTATATAAATGTTGCAATATAAAAATTATTTCTCTACAAAAGTTGTGATTATAAAAATAAACTTAAAAATAAATTAATAACTAATATATTTTTCGGATTGTTTAACATTTTGTATGCAAAGCGAGTCGCGTGGTGAGTTGGAACGCTCACTAATATAAAGGTTGGGGCACATTGATATTGCTGTCATCTTGATAATGTCAAAACAAAGATATTGAGGTGACGTCTAAATTATCTTTGGTGTCACTGAAAGATATTTTATTGTCGTTGGGTTGATTCTGAAATTCATTTGTTTATGGAGGCTTAAGAAATTAAATAATGTTTTTATTTTTTTGTAGATGTAGATTAAAAATTATTAAAAATAATGTTTTTATTTTTTTGTAGATGTAGATTAAAAATTATTAAGTTATGTTTAGCTTCTTATTTTGTGTAAAGAAATGTTATCTTATAAACACAAGTTATTGTTTTCTTTTATATTTAATTATTTCTTCCATGCCGGTCTGGGAGAGAAGAAAAACCTAGGATGTGTATCCGCGCAGATCATAAAAGCCGATCGAGGGAATGGGCGGAAATCGTGACAATAGGCGTTGCGGCTAGCAACTCGTCACTATTTTGATTCTGTTTTCCATCTACACGCCCAGCAACGTGCTAAATGTGGCCATAAATTCTTATAGACGAAGGCTCTTTCTACCCCGCAAGGGAAAAAGACGTGATACTATGTGTATATTTAATTGTGGGTATATTGAACGAGCAATATACAATATTTTTACTGGAAAACCAATTAATAAAAATACACTAGTATTATTTGTTTCTTTGAATGTTGATAATAATTAGTTGTGTTTTGTTCAGTATCCGTGAATGAGTTAAAGCTAATTAAATAGTAAATTAAATAAAGCTTTATTACAAAAAATACTATCAACATCATTAACTCACATCAGCTCTCTTCTGGGTATAAACCTAACTTAAAAACCCATTTAGTTTATAAAAAAAGTTATAAGTTATGACAAGGATAATTTTGTACACGTTACTTTTGAAATGAAAAATACAAAGTACGCGTTTAAATAATGCTATTAAAAGTTATAAAACCGTAAGTCAAAGCATTTTATTTATATGCAGCTAAACTAGACGAGAAGTCAGTAGAAACCAACAAAACGAAAGTCCAAAACAAACTCCATAAAAATATGATTTAATTCCAAACAAAAATCGACAACAAAATCCCAATTAAGACAGCTCAAAGACTTACAGGAACTAAAACAAGGCCGCTGCACTTACACGAAAGGGGGGTGAGGGGGTGAAATGCATAAACAGGCGCTAAGGGGGCAAGAACACAAAAATAGGGTGATAAAGAGTGGCCGCCATCTTGCCTTCCCCACGCTGTCGATTTTTGTATGATGGAAATGAACAGATTCCTTGCATACTTTAATGCCGTTTCGTTTTTCGGAATTCGAATTTTAAATGTGGAATTAATTTCTTTTTAATTTTTTCATGAATAGTTGTTCTGAATTTGGTTCTTTCTGTAACTTTGCTACCATTGAAGAGAAACCAGATTTTTTATGGTTTATTTTTTTAAATCTATATGACGGAGCCAGTTGGTCCAGTGGATCTGATCATTATAATCGTTTACGTTTGTTAAGCAGCTCCAGGTGCGGTAAAAATATCTAGGGCTACTGTAAGGCACGATAATCCGTCGGTACTAGCTGCTGTCATCATTGATGGCTAAGGTATTGTAAAATGCCTTTTGGCAGCTTGAAAAATCTGACACCAGTCTTGGCCATTTACAGACACGGAAAACCAACAACTGTTATAGAAACCTTAGCGCATACATACTAATTAAAATGTAGAAAAGGGACTTGCACACACAACAAAAAATGGTTGGTTGTGCTCTTATCATAGATAGTATAACTCTACACTTTTTGCCATCAACATGAACCATACTCAAATTAGTTTAAGTGTGAGTTTTGGCAATGTATTGCGGTTTTAAGATTGTGGCGGCAACTTTAGTGTTACTTTAGTTTTATGAATTTATTTATTTCTCGGCTGAGGGAAATCTGACCCCCTCTCCAGTAGTGTCACTATACTGAGAGGGGGTCAGATTTCTCCGCAGCCGTCTGCACATGCTGTAAAAAAATTTGGCAACGCCTGGCTAATAGTACCTACTTTATAACAGCCTTCTAACACTGTCCGCATTGAACTCAATCTTAGTCAGTATTCTAATGTACTTATTTGGCCGTTTTACTTTTTAATAACTTCATAAAAAAGGTTTCTTTGTAACAAACTCACAATAAATAACAATTACCTGTCCAAACGTTTCCCTAAAAAGCTGTTTATCTTACATTTTAGTTTCCCATTAGCATATAACTGTTAATTAAAGCAGCAGTTAGCTAATTATTCGTTATAATGTGAGTAGGCGGCGTCAAGTCGCCGTATTGGTTCGCCTACCATGCACCGGTGGTTTAAGGCGTTTCTTCGTATAAAATTCAAATAAAAACGCGATACGGTGTTTCTTGGCGTTACTATTGTAAAGTTGTAACAGTTTGTGTCTGTTCATGTATTTTTTTTATGTAAAACATTGCCATTTTTTGTTAAATCCTCATCGGATTTCCTTGGTTGCATTTTCTTCAGAGCTATGAGCTATTATGATAACACTGTCGTGTTCTGAACGAAGAATCCTTGGGAGAGGCTTTTGTCCAGCAGTGGACCTCTTACAGCTGAAATGATCGAGTCCAGAACGTTGAAATTTGAAACATACATCGTATAATATTAGCATGAAATAGGCACGTTAAGCCGTTGGTCCTGGCTGCCAACTGGTAATCGTTAAAGGAACCACGTCAGAGCCCGAGAGGCGGTTCCGAAGAACTCTGACACCAGTGTGTCGTGATGGTCGATTGACCGTGACACCTACTCGAAATGATGATAAACATGAAATAGAACAGATAACTATATATTTGAGAGTTTTTGATTGGAAAACTTTGTAACTTATTCATAGGTTTAAAAATATACTTATAAGCAAAACTACGAGAAATTTTTCTATGCGTGCATTTCCACTGGCAACAACTAGTATAAGCAAAATAACTTCACGTTGTTGGAGCCGCAAGGGAAGTCTAGTTTGTAGTTTATTTTCGAGATAATGTATGTGGAAGTTTGTAATGTCGACAGAAAAAACCAGTCAAGTACAAAGCGGACGAGAATACCGAGGGTTCCATACAGAACGTAACTATATTTGCGGTGTTGTCAAATTTTATGATACTAGGTAAATGGGAAGTAAGATATAGTTCTCTAAAAAATTAGTTTTAATTCCCTTATAACTCCGTGATCCAATGGTTAAGGTGTTTGCCTGTAGACCCGGGGGTCGTTGGTTCGATTCCCACGGGAAGCATAATTTGTTTAGTTGTTTCCAGTTTGGTTAGGACATTGCAGGCTTGAATCACCTGACTGCCTGATAAACACCAAGGGTGGGATGGTCGATTGACCGTGTCACCTACACGAAATGATGATGATAATGAAATGATGATGATAATGAATTTTATTTCCCTTTTAAGTTTAAAGCATCGCTAAATATGCGATATAAATGGCCTTAAATGAGTACATCGTGATTTTATACCAATGAACAGTATTAAAATCCTGAAATCAGAATCCGTAAATGAATACCTAATACATAATTGTAACAAATAAAGGCAAAAAACGAAAAATAAAATTGGAACTCCTATACAAAATTGCCGATCCGCTGGGCGAATTTCTTTGGGAAGTTAAATTTCTTTTTTCGTTTTTATTTAAAAACCTATTACACATTATTGACCGAGCGAGCGAAGCGAGCGAAGCGTCTCAGTTTCCACTGGCCCAAAATTCTTTTGTCCATCTGTCTGTCTGTCTGTCTGTTCTCGCCTACAGGTCGCATTTCTCAACCGATTCTCATGAAATTTTGTGAGCAGGTTTGGTAATTATATAAAATTTTTTAGTAGTGCCAGTTTTTCGAAATTTAAAAAAATGGCGGATATTTGGGGGTCCGAAACTTAAAAAAACTCATAGCAAAGCTATTTGGATAAAAAATCAAAAATGTCATTAGATTTTTTTGTTATTCTCATTAAGACGCAACTTTTTTGTCTGAACAACTTTTTTATACGATAATCTTGAACGTATTTATACGTAGTCGGCAATTTGCCCAAAAGTTGTCTGAAATCGATTTTCTGTATATTATGATTATGTATATATTTCTGTATATGTATATTTAAGTACGTGAAGTGGAGAGGGAGTGAAATTGAACAACTTTCCTTAAGGAACAAAAATCAAAATATGAAAAATATTTTTTGGCTTAAAGCATGATACTGCGTATTACTTTTATAATTGAAAACACGGAATAAACTTAGAATCCTGAAATAAAAATTAAAAATAAATAAAAAAAGATTCACATGCTATCCTGTGACTTGAACCCGGGGCTTATAGATGCAGGCCACTTCTTGACGTAAAGTTCGCATGTTTGTCTGCCATAATAGTTGAAAATTAGCGTCCTATTAAAATTTTGACCAATTGGTAACATAACAACTATGAAACCGGGTACTAAAACTTTGCCTCCTATTCACCCATGCCAAGTTCGCTATTCCGATATTTTCGATCTTGAAGAGGATCACTACAACTTAGCTAATGTGTAAAAAAAATCATACTAAACATGTTACTCAAGGGCCGTCTTTCCATACAAGAGTAGTCCCCTGATTCCTCGCCGGATAGTACCAATAGAGTAATGATTTTTTACAAAAAAAATCCGTATGTTAAAATTTTGTGTGTGTTGCAAATTTCCGTTGTGTTCAAACATCAAGAAAACAAATTTGGGCAATTATATAAGAAAAAGAAACGCAGAAACACAGCCATAGCTTATTTTAAATTTTTAAAGTAAAAAGGAATTAAATCGGTTAAGTTTTGGAAAAGAAATCAGACTACGAAGCGTTAATTTTGTGTAATTTTTATAAGTATTTTCCGGCCGAGCTGCAGTTATCTCTATCGCACTCTGCGGGGTTTGTTTAGGCACGCGGCGCGACAGCAACCGATATTATAAATATCTATTTTTCAATTCTCTCGAGCTTAGTGTTTCCTCTTAAAAAAGGGTCTGGTCGGGTCTTCTAAAGGGAATGTAGGTTTAAATTTCCGTTTCCTCTGGTACCTAATTAAGAGCAGCGGGGATTGGGAAATAGTAACTGAAGGAAATCATACTTTAGTCAATTAGCATATCAGTAACAGATATATTTTAGAGCACTGGAGGGCAAATGTGGATGTTGGTTGTAAGGGCTCGCGAGGTCTACTGTTCTCGCAGAACCACTAGTTTTAAAGTTTTGTATGCATCCAAACTACATATTTTTTACTTTTTTTCTTATAATTCTGCATTAAATGAGGGATTATGATTTCAGGATTTTAATATAATTCATAAGTACAAAATTACGCGGTATTTTGATTGTATTAGTTAGAAGCTTGATTTTATCATAGCTTCTAGGGACTTCTTCCCTTTTAAAAGCCTGGCTTTTGTCAGTGGAGTGATTTCCAATTAATTGTTTTTTTTCCTGATTTTTTTTGAAGTTTTTCTAGGGCCTACAGATCTGAGTGATATTAATTTCAATTAACTAAATTGCACTTACTCACATAAAAGGTCTTGACAGACAGACGGTCGATGGAATAATGATAGTATTAGGGTTCCTTTCGAGGTAACGAACCCTAAATTGCGGTGAAAAGAGCGTTTTATTGATTAGAGACAGTGTTTATGCGTTTGAGGCAAGAAATTAATAGACTGTGAAGTTCCACACTGTATTTTTTAAATAATTTATGGCCCTCTTTGAAATCATTGACGTTTGAAAATATTTTTACTGAACAGGTTTTTATTTTATCTATTGATGATGACTTAGCAACATATATGCTGCTAAGTCATCATACTCACACACACGAATCACACAGATTGAGCTAGCCCCAAAGTTCGTTCGATACTTGTATTGTGGTACATTGACTCAATGATATTAAATTTTATAACAAAGTAGCTGTTGCCCGCGACTTCGTCCGCGGCTATTTCTGTTATTATGATTAATTCATATTTTTATGAGTATAGATAAATAATTTTCCCCCGTTTTCAAAACATTTTTTATCGATGCTACTCTCCTATTTGTCGCAGCGTTTTGTTTTATAGCCTAAAGCCTTCCTCAATAAATGGACTATCTAACACAAAAAGAATTTTCCAATTTAAACCAGTAGTTCCTGAGATTAGCGCGTTCAAACAAACAAACTCTTCAGCTTTATAATATTAGTTACATACAATAATACATACTTATACAGCGTGATACAGCTAATCAAAATGAACAACTTACTATGGGACCAATGCTAGGGATAATTTTTTTTTGACATTTTCATACTAATTTGAGGGCCGGCCGAACACTTTTGTATCAAAATGTAATTTTTTTTTGTGTGCCCATCATTGGACCCTTAGTAAAAGTTATCCATTTTGACGAGCTGAGTCACCCCTTCACGGGATCTGAATAGTTAAACGAACAACCAAGACCCAGGTCAATTTGAAAAAGATGTTTTCCAGCTTGACCTGACCGGGGATCGAACCCGGGCTGCAATTTAAAGGCACAATGCCGACAGAGAATGTCGAAGTCTATACTATACACTTTGTTATATGAAATTACATATACATATAGGAGGACTCCATCAACTTCAAACGAACCCAAATACATAGTAAAAAAAACTACCCCACGGCATTAAATCTGAGGGTAGCACCCTCTCCCTCCCAACCATAAATAAACACATAAAGATATATTAAAGCTTCATTGTGATTAGGACCCCAGAAAAGTGATGGCAAAAAAAATTGGGGTACCGTCCACCCTCACAAATCACCCCACATTTTAATTTGCTATCGGTACATACCATCGATTATGGGGTCTTGTTTGATTTCGTGTATTATGTAGTTTTTTATGTATTAAAGTATTTATCGATTATTAAATTATTGGGGTTGATTGATGTATACTAATAAGTACGTACATACCCCTCGTGCTATTACTCATTGTAACCTTAAACTGTAAAAGGGTATCATCTGTTCATAGATGTTTTTTTTTTATTATTTTCTCTGTACTCCTTTCAGATAGCTCTTAACTAGAAATGTATCAGACTTGTGCCCAGGTCCTGCAGTATTCTGGGGTCAAACAAACATTAAGTCTCGAAAAAATATGGACTCGCTTTCAGGTCAACTTACTTCTTCCTGTTTTTTTATTAAACTAAATGTCCTTCATCAGGCTTAATATTAAATCAAAGATTATACGGACCTATGTCGTTGTATTTTATGCGCCCGGAGTACTTATCAAATATATCATCTACATCGAAATCCTTACTAATATTATAAATGCGAAAGTGAGTTTGTTTGTTTATTTGTTTGTTTGTTACGCTTTCACGCAGTAACTACTGAACCGATCATCATGAAATTTTGCATACAAGTTCTCTGGAGTACGGAGAAGGACATAGGCTACCATTTATCCTGGAAAAAAGTACTATTCACGAAGGATCGACATTGACGCGGGCGGAGCCGCGGGCGAAAGCTAGTAGTCCATGACTAATGAAAACGTCGGTACCCACAGTCGGTGATGTTACACATCACTGTGAGTCCTTTGCAACTTCCATGTGTTTTGTCTTTTATCGTGTGTGTTAGTGGCCAACACGTTGTTAGATATTTCAAGTTTCAAAGGTATCTGACATAGCTAAACGACTGCCATCAATGATGACAGTCAGGCAGGACCAATGGCTTAACTTGCCTTTTGCAGCACTTACGGTCACCCAGTGGGTACCGCGCCGACGGTTGCTTAATATACGTAAGCGATAATAATGCCTAGAGCCACTGGACCATTTGACTCCCCTTTTTTTATAATATAGGATGGCAAACTGGCAAGCGAAGTACCTGATGGTAAGCGATCACCGCTGCCCATGGACAAATGAAACACCAGGGTGTGACAGGAGCGTAGCCAGTCTTTCAAGGAGTTGGCGGAAGGACATGGGGGAAGGATGGGCCTTTGGCTCTCTTACCGATTGAAGCATAGACGGTAAATCTTCTACTCAAACGTCGATTTTCTGTGAGAGTGTGTACCTCCCCGGACGAGCCGGCCTATTCGTTCGGAAGGCACGTTAAGCTGTTGTTCTGCCATCTGATAGTCGTTAAAGGAACTACGTCAGAGGCCAAGAGGCGGTTCCAAAGAATTCTGACTGGTCGATTGACCATGACACCTACACGAAATGATGATTATGATGCCGATCCATTCATGCTAAAATGAATTTTGGTAGCGTGGATCTACCACAGTTAGAAACTACGTTACGTCGTAAAAATAATGACTGCAAAATACTGCGCCCTATAGAAGTGCAACGATCTACCGTATTCTTCATAGCCCTTCGGACAGGTTCGCATAGCGGCACTGACTGGTCCCGGTTCGCGTTTCCTGTACCCGGCTGGGTTCAAGGGACGTGCGCGATAGAACTGGTTTATAATTGGGTTGAATTTCTCAGGAGTTCTGTTGTTTTGTTCGAAGGGTAATGAATACGAACGAGTTTTTATATTAAAACGACAGGACAGACTAGCAAATACAGTTTGTGGGAACAAACTGTATTTGCTAGTCTGTCCTGTTAGTTCAAAAACTAGTTGAAATGTAAATATATTTTTTTAGTCTGGAAGAATAAAGAAAGTAAAATATACTTATTAAAGTTCTAAGTATCAACTAAATATTTATTGTATTCCAAAATATTTTTTGTAAATACAATGTGTCTGTTTTATCACGACTTTATCCGCGTAAACTATAACCTATATGTTACTCACTAATAAAGAAGTTTTCCGTATATAAAAGAAGTTTTAATTCGATACAGAAGTTTTTGTGTTTATCCTTTAAAAATAAACTCACAGTCAAATCTTTATATTATAAGCTTAAAAATTATAATTCTACAGGTAGGTAGGTAATTAGTATAGATAAATTGCGATAGTGATTATTCTGAATTAAGTTAAAGTACCTGGGCGACCGAGCTTTGCTCGGTTATTATATAATATTTATTGTAATATGGTGGTGTTCAGGATAATCTACATAAACTTAAAAAGTTAATTATGAATTGACAATTAGGTATTATTATTTACAATTGATTTCTATGTAGATCAGGTGTTTGATTTCAGTGATCCTAATGAGAAATATATATTGTTATCTCAAACAGTAACTTAATTTGAAAACTCGAAAACACGCGTTTTCCCAAACATAAGACTTATCTAGATCGATTGTTTGCCCCCGAAAACCCCCATATACCAAACAGCGAAATCATTAGAGCCGTTTCCGAGATTATAAAAATAAATTTATATACATACATATAAATAAATATACAAGAATTGCTCGTTTAAAGGTATAAGATATAAATCTTTCTCTTAGATATCTTTGACATCTTAATATTCAATTTTTAAGAACTCAAATTCAAATCAAAGCCTCACTTAGCGCACTCTCTTTAATAAAACAATTTTATGTCCCATCTTGCGGATATTTTACGTAGACTAAGATTTAATTTAGCAAATATTATCTCTTAGACCCGCCGGCTCATTTCACCCCCGGGAGCTATAATTCACTCGAGCTTTACGACTCTCTCAGTTAGTCTTCAAAGCTAAGCGACTGTGACATTCTTTCTTATTTTTGGACTAAGTAGGTACATGATTGTTAGGTACGGAATATTTTCCAATTGAATTTTACATCGCAACTTTTCTGTGTAATTTGAAATTTTGAAACATGGTGAAACTTCGATCGTTCTCGACCCTTAAGGGATGATTCAGCTCGTCAATATGAATAACTTTTCCTATGGAAGCAATGCTGGGAACAAAAAATTTTTTTGACGCTTCCATACAAATTGACCGGCCGGCCGAAAATTTATGTATTTTAAATGCCCATTTTTTTTTTTGAGTTTCCAACATTGGTCCCATAGGAAGAGTTGTTCATATCGACGGGCTGAATCACCCCTCAACGAGTCCAGAACGATCAAAATTTCACAGTGTAAAATGTTTTAGCGCATAACACTTGTTTTTTTTTTTTAACAAAATTGTGATTTAATGTAATTACTAAACGATACCTAAATTTGATACGTATTAAATAAGTATGTCATCATCACCAGGTCTTTTTAGTCTCCACAGCAGGAGCATAACCCTGTATAAAATATAGGTATTAAACTTATGGGAGAATCAAGAAAACATACAATGTACCAACTTTTTCGTATAAGACGCATAGGTGAATAGATCAGGAATATGTCATAGACTAAATTAGCCGTGTGGTATCCGGCAGAGTAGAATAGGACCACTCCAAGTCTTCCCGTGGATGTCGTAGAAGGCTTAGGACTTAGGTAATACAAGCTAAACAAAGCTTATAAGCATCTGTGAGACCTCTCCTACCCGTCTGGCCAGCGTGGAGAGTGTAGGCCAAGTCCTCTGACTGCTCTGGCCAAGTATGGCTCTAGTAGTACAGAGAGGGTCGTGCTCCTGTAGTGGAGACTAAAAAAGACCTGATGATGATGTCATAGAGGATACGGCTACAAGCTATATCCCATCTCTATTTTCGCCCATCATCACGCTAAACGTAGACTTCAAGGTCCTATATTTTTTATACAACTAGTAGGCACACAGCTCACTTATTGAAAAGCGGTTACCGTACCCTATGGACGCCTATAACCCCAGAGGTAGTCGTAGTCTACCCCTGGTAGACTACTACTACCCCGTAAAGACAAAGAAAAAAGACAAAAGAAAGTATACATATAATAAAAAAAAAAATAAAAAAAAAATATATATATATATTTCTTATTTTCTAGTTTTTAAATTAAGTATAAGTACTATTCATGTTTTCCTTTTTGTTGAGAATGGAATTTGTAATAAGTAGCAACATAGCATAAAACTAGATGTAGAATCTTGCATTATTGCCTAACAAACCTCCGTGGTTTTTATTGTTATGCATAATATGTGTATTTGTACATGGTATCAAGAATAATAAAAATAATTAAAAAAAAAATAGTTTTCTCTCTGTCATAAATAGTATATAGATTTCAAAATTTTGAATATGCTTTACAAAAATCTATGTTCGTTATCTTCATTGAAAGTATAAATTATCATCAATTTGTTGCCATCGATTCCACCCTATGGCCCTTCTAATATAACCACTTGTAAGTACACAACAAAGCTAGCTATTACCCAATAACTTCGGCTCGTGCCTATTGTCCCCAAAAAAATCAATCAATATCTATTATCGAACAATTGGAACCACAAAAAGACCCGTGCCCATATTGGTCCAATATACAACGCTCTAACACCTTTTCACTACTTTACTACCCCACGGGACAAAAAAAACTTTCAACCCATTTTGACTCTTATGCGAATACGATAAGGATTTTTTGTCGTCAGTTTTCGACCTTTTTGCCGTCAACAGTTTTTGTGCAAGTTATTTTTGCATTATTCTTGATCCCATGTGTGAACCGAATTTTAATTGTGGGACATTTTTTTTATCTTTAGACAGGTTTTTTTGTTTGATGCCACTTAACTCGCTCACGGTAGATGTATTTTGAATTAATGTTTGTGATACAGACGTTTTTTGGTATTAACCTTTTTATTTTAACCCTTTTTTTAACTTCGAAAAACGTGTGAGTAGCTTTTTTAATATTTTGAATTGTTAATTATGAGAAATATGATTTTTAAGCCATTGAAAAAACTAGAAATCAAGATATATATCCCTTAGCATTTTTAATATTTTTTAATGCTCTCTTTCTTTTTAGCGACTCAACTTATTTCTTTTTGATAAGTTTCGCACGTCAATCTGTCTGTGTAAATTCAAACACAAAAGCTTGTTCCGTATATTTCTAAAAAAAGGACATCTAAATGCAATTTTATATCACCATATTTTCTTTGTTCACTCACTTCACACATTGTCACTTCGGAAAGGTCAAAACATTAAACCTAAAGACCTAACCGTAGGCTACGCACTACTTTACAATCAAGATACCATCTCGCAATTTATCAGTCAACTTTGTTAAAACAAAAACAGTTCAAAGAAATATAGGCCAATTATAGTAATAATATGCCGTATTGCAGTGGATGCAATACATCTGAGTGCCGCTGTGGGCTTGCATTATTTAACTTTATTTATTAGCACTAAATGGAATCTATATATTAATACCTGAAGCAATAAAAAATACCCCTTTTTAGGATTATGGAATTTCGCACACTATATAGTTTATATAGAGAAAGAGCTAATAACGCTAATATTTTATTAAAATTATGCATAAAATATACATTAATATAATAAAATAAAATCATTACGCACAGTTTCACGTATTTAACACACAACATATAATTTAAATTAATATGGTCGCCCAGTGGTCGAAATTGAACCACTGGGCGACTGCTAATATTATATCACGCGAATATAGTACTTTATGTTTATATTTCTATATGCCATTTAGAAGGTGAATTTGTTTGAATATATACTGAATATCATTAGCTCCATAAAAAGCTTGCTTAGTTATTACATACTAAATTGATAGACTCTTCCATGATGGTCTGGGAGAAAAGAAAAAACTTAGAATGTGTCAGCCCTTCTTTTCTCACGCAGAACGTAGAAGCCGATCGAGGGAATGGGTAAAATCTAAGGAATCATGTTTTGATTCCGTTTCCTACCAACATGCTAAAAGTGGCTTTCAGGACTTATACACCTAGGCTCTGTCTACCCCGCAAGGGAAAAAGACGTCATATGTAAATTGATAAACATCAATGTGTAGATATCATATGAGTAGATATCTATGGTAGTTTGAGTAATTCAAAAACAACAACAAAATAATTTAAAATAAAAAAAACTTTTCGTCACTTGGCATATATAGCGACTAAAACTTCCCTGATAAAGGGTTCATCATCATCATCATTTTAAACGTAAGAGAAAAAGAAAGTCCTCTACCAGGGATTCTCAGGGGACAAAGGTTATAAAAAAAGGCATTTATATAATTTATTGAAAGCAGTTTTTTAAGGTTCTGTAATCAAATGGCAACAAACAGACCCCTAATAGTTTAGTCATGTCTGTCTGTCCGTCCGTATGTCATAGCTTTTTTCCGTAACTATAAGAACTATACTGTTGAAACTTAGTAAGTAGAGTAGTAGAGTATTATTACCATGCAAACTTTCACCGAAAATTGGTTTAAAGGAGACTAGTAAATAGTTTGTTTCATCATCATCATCATCATCAGGTCCTTTTTAGTCTCCACTACAGGAGCACGACCCTCTCTGTACTACTAGGGCCATACTTGGCCAGAGCAGCCAGAGGACTTGGCCTACACTCTTAATTTAAATGAATTTAGTTTGTTTAAGACGTCATAAATCGTAAACCGCAATTTACTTTTAATTCTGTCAACTCAAATATAACAAGAACTTCTAAATTATGTTACTTTATGCTATGGAACCCTTCATGAGCGAGTGATAAATAGAGTGAATCAAGAGGATGGTTTGTATGTATAATTTATTGCACCCGAGTGAAGCCGGGTGGGAAGCTAGTACTATTATAATTTAATGAAATGAAATGAAATAAATAAAATGAAATGAAATGAAATGAAATGAAATGAAATGAAATGAAATGAAATGAAATGAAATGAAATGAAATGAAATGAAATGAAATGAAATGAAATGAAATGAAATGAAATGAAATGAAATGAAATGAAATGAAATGAAATGAAATGAAATGAAATGAAATGAAATGAAATGAAATGAAATGAAATGAAATGAAATGAAATGAAATGGAATGAAATTAAATGATTTATTTCGCTTAAGCGTACGAGTAGTTACACTTAGCCGTTTCCAGCATGCAAAATTTGAATACACACCTATATAATCATAAATATTACATGATACACAAGATCTAGTCAAGTCAATGTAAAACAATTTATAAATAAATTTCAATTATAAAATCAGGATAACAAGAAAATTCATTTTATTTGAATAAATAAATACGACATTTCGAACTTGTATAAAATATTGTAAATATTAAATTTATTCTAAAAATTCATTTATTTTATAAAATGCCTTCTCAGCCAACCATGCATACAGTTTATTTTTAAACAAAATATTAGGAAGTCACTTGATCGGTTCAGGTAGACGGTTGTAGATTTTTACACTCATGAAACTGCAATTTCTGGAGCAAATTGTTGTTTTGCTATTTGGTAACAAAAGTCGGGTTTTGTAAATTTTCCACAAACTAAATTAGCTACTTCTTAATTCCTATTATTTACGGTTTCAGAGACGATGTTGCAAGCAAGTTCCAAAACATTTGACGAGCGAAAGGCAGAAGCCCGCACGGATAAAGTCACGTGCACTTGTTAGTCAAGTAAAAATGGAAATACCGAAAATTATATATTTACTTGTAAACCCCTCAAGTGAGGGTTGTCGACACGCCGAAACGTGTTCCCTAATTAATTTTCTAGGGAAAAATTGAATTAAGGGGTGGAAAATTTTGACGAAACTTAAATAAAAATGCAGATAGGTGGAAGCGAAGGGGCCACCCTCCCTTTGAAGTTTGGCAAGGGTACATACTTAGTAAAAATAAGTCGCTCCCCTAAATAAGATATTGGAGAAAATTGAAATTGTTCGGGCGTGTACTTTTGTGTAGGTACTCTCGATTTGGATTCTACGCAGCTGCCGAGACTGAAGCATTAAAAATGTTAAGAAACAAGTTTTTTCAAACATGCTTGGAGATTTGAACATTATTTTTATAACCTGGTTTGAGATAAATCGACATTGCTGTACGGGCCAAATACGAAAGTATGTATAGAAATCCATATCTGTCATGTTTTAGCAGCCAGTAACATACATACGTCATATATACGTCCTTTCTTAGCGCATGCCTACGTCATAACATCTAGCTGCATGCCAAATTTCAGCCGGATCCGTCCAGTGGTTTGGGCTGTGTGTTGATAGATCACTATGTCAGTCAGACACCTTTGAGTTATATATATTTATAGTTATACATATCACGTCTGTCTTCTTTGCGGGGTACACAGACACCCAGGTCTATAAGACCTAAAAGCTGCGTTCAACGTGTAAGGCTGAAAATGTCAGGGCTAAGTCGAAAAAAGAATCAAAATAGTGATGGGCCGCATCGCCTATTAATATGATTCGTCAGATTTGCCCATTCCCTCGATCGGCTTTTATAATTTGCGCGGGAAGAGAAGCAGCTGGTACATTCTACGTTTTTTCCAGCAACATTCTTATAAAAACCCTAAGTAAGTTCCTCGAATCATGCTATGCAAGGAAACCCGAAAATAAAAACAGGAATCACTATTTTGATTTTATTTTCCACTTTTACACTAAGCTTGGTCTTTTGCTCTTTATAAGGGACTAGCTTTTGCCCGCGGTTTTGCCCGCGTTAAGAAGCAGTAGTCATAGTACCTTTATGCATGCAAAGTCTCAGCCTGATCAGTTTAAAATTGACAAAGTTTCATACAAATTTTCAGCCCCTATTTTATCCCCTTGGGGGTAGAACTGATCAAAATCCTTTCTTAGCGCATGCCTACGTCATAACATCTACCTGCATGCCAAATTTCAGCCCAATCCGTCCAGTGGTTTGGGCTGTGGGTTGATAGATCACTATGTCAGTCAGTCAGACACCTTTGAGTTATATATATTTAGATAGATAAAAAAGTGTATAACCATAGATATTTTAATTCAACCAGAAAGTATGAAACATTCATCATATATAAGAAGATAAATGACTTACACGCTGTTCCGACCCCTCATAAAGTGGGATGGGGAGTGGAAGAAAAAGATTAATATATCTTAAGATATATCAAAAATTCTACATATATTTATATTTGTTTTTGACATAAACACAAGCCTGTTTGATTTCCATAATTGCAATGCAGATTGTGAAAAGAAAATGCTCATTTTTGGGTTCTCCACCGGTGTTAGTCAAATAATTTTCGACTTAAATTCGGTAGCGTCGGCAAACAAATCTAGGTATAATTTTCAATATTATAATTTAACCAGGATAATCAAATGTTTATTTATAATCTCTTTAAACAAGTTTAAATATACGGCATTATTACGAATTTGTAAGAATCATTGTCAAAATATGTATTACTAGCTGACCCCGCGAACTTCGTACCGCTTCTGTTTTGGGTAGCTGGGTAGAAAGTAGCCTATATGTTAATCCAGGGTGTAATCTACCTTCATACCATATTTTTAATAATGCTGACTGCTGGCAACACTGGAGCTCAAATGTCATTTTAATAGCTCCGTATTTAATATTGTAAATTAAATATTTATTTCTATTATTTTATTGTGTAAACAGATTAATATTGTAAAACAAACATAGTGAATGCATTTTTAGTTATTGGTGTGTATAAATATATCGTACTTTGTTAGAAAATAGTGCTGTAAGTTGACGTCCGGAGGTCACCAACCGGTACCTTGTTTACATCAATACAAAAGGTAAGAAGGGTGATATTTTTACGCTTTTCATACATCTTTATGCTCCACCACGTTATTTGAGTACTATTTTTAACCTTGTTACACGCCACATATATTTGCACACATAAATTACTTAAAAATTTTGATATTTCTAAAATCAAGTAGGCCTGCATGTGTGGTTTCATATCATCATGTCACCTTATAGACTAGCCAATACATAACATGAGACATCTAAGACTAATTACATTCGCTTTGCTTAGCCTTTTAATTGTTACACTGATATTTCAATGCTGCTCTATCGAATTCCGCCAGTGTACACTGAAACACATCAATATCTCGGGACACTTTATTCATTATTTTTATAGCTCGCATCATTAGTGCATATTCTAAAAATAAATAAGTGATAAAACCGACCCAGCCGCCGGGACCAAATCCAAAACAACTCAGGTGAGAATTAACCGGACACAGGCAAATTGTTATATTAATGCAAAATCATACTGATCCAATTTTTTTAATAGCAAACGTTCATTATGGGACCAACTTCGACATCGTGAAAAAATTATCTGCTCTTTCATACAAAAGTGAAATATCTACTTGGCCAAAATCTATGGAACAGCTAATTTTTTTTGCAATTTCGGAGTTGATCCCATAATGAAAGTTGTTCAGATTCGTGCTCTCAGTCACTCCTTAAACGTTTGGTAATGAATTCAATTTCACCCTGTATAATATAGCAGAAATATAATAAATATTCTTTCATGGTGTGAAAACAATGATTCAATAGCCATTTTTTCACCGACTTTAAATAAAGAAGGAGGTTATCAATTCGGTTGTATTTAAAAAAAAATATGTTTGTTACCTCAGAACTGCGTCATTTATGAACCGATTTTAAATAGTTTTTATTTGAAAGGGCATGTTTTCAAGACGGTAAAATTTAAATTTAAAAAAAAATCGGTTCTGAACCGATTTCTTTTGAAATTTGAGTTTTATTGACGTCTGTTTTTTATATTATAAAAATCCGACTTCATTCTGTCAATTCTATTTTTAATAATTTAATACTTTCTGGAAATACTTAAACAAATATATGCGCAATTGCACACGTTATAAAAAAAAATCTTGTTATATACATATATTTCTCTGCTCTTTCTCTCATATAAGAGTTTTTCTGATTTGCAGCTTCCAGTTTATATTTTAATCACCAAAAATAAAAATACTAACAGACACTTTTTTGCTAACTCTACTATTTGTTAAATAGGAAATCGGCGAGAAACCGGCACGCGACCGCTCTATTCCTTTAATTATTTTCTTTTCTTCAAAGCCCCAATAATAAATGCAAATAATACCTAACGATTTTTCTCCGAATAATGAGTATTGAGGGTTCGAAACAAGGTGGATTTTATTTTTCATTCTTATTTACAGCTTTGTGTAATTTTAGGGTTTCGTACCTCAAAAGTAACTCTTATTAGATCACTTGTGGTCTCAGCCTCTGACGTGGTTTCTTCAACAACTACCAGATGGCATCTGGGATCAACAGCTTAACGTGCCTTCCGAAGCACGGAATCGTCTTTTTCTCAAACATGCTCGGAAATGTAGGCATTATTGTCGTAAAAAGAAGACACGAAGTTTGAAATTCTTAGCTGGCGCATTACTTTACCGGCCTAGGCCAGGAAAGTAAGTAAAATTTATCCCTGGCCGCTGCTCAAAACTTTTTAATTAATCTATGTAACTTGTCATACAGCCAATGGCAAACACATTATAAAAAAAAAACACTCATCGAGCATATAAGTATATGAATATGAAAATAATTGGTATAAAATCACACAAAAATATGCCAATAACAAAAAGAAACGGGAAAGCACGGGAAAGCAGATTTTTACGGTATTACATTTTTTGGAAAAATATGACTGGGCTAAAAACTCTCCTCGTCCGGCAATCCCATATTTCCCGGCCTCTCAGACTCTATCAAACAACCAGGTGATTCAAGTCTGCAATGTCCTAATCAAACTGGAAACAACTAAACAAAGTATGCTTTCCGTGGGAATCTAACAAAGAACCAGTCTTTATGACAATATTTCAGGTACACATGGATGTATTGAGTTGAAATTACTAATAAACATATACGCATTTCAGTTTCATCCTTATCCTTACTAATATTATAAATGAGAAAGTGAGTTTGTTTGTTTGTTTATTTGTTTGTTTGTTTGTTTGTTACGCTTTCACGCCGTAACTACTGAACCGATCATCATGAAATTTTGCATACAAGTTCTCTGGAGTGCGGAGAAGGACATAGGCTACGTTTTATCCCGGGAAAAAGTACTATTCCCGAGGGATTGACATTGACGCGGGCGGAGCCGCGGGCGAAAGCTAGTAAAACTATAAAATATAAATCTTTAACTCAACACAATCGGAAAAAAACACAGTGTCTTATATCGCAAAGGAGATGGATACTCGTAGGCCCAGAAGTTATTCAAATGAAAGGCATACTGAACAATCTGTTTTTTTTTTTCTACTATCTTTCGCCCGCGGCTCCGCCCGCGTCAATGTCGATCCCTCGGTAATAGTACTTTTTCCCGGGATAAAATGTACCCTATGTCCTCCTCCGTACCCGTGTATGCAAAATTTCATGATGATCGGTTCATTAGTTACAACGTGTTTATTAGTTAGGAAGGAAGAAATTCAAGAAATATTGTAACACTTTACAATACAGAAAACAAGAATACTTACAATATGTTATCAAATTGAAAACAGTGTTTTAACTTTATTTATCTTAAAAGAAGATTTGTCAATTACAGTAAGCGATTTTCCTTACCAATCAAAATTCTCAATGCTTCCACCTTTGAACTTCCGATAACAAATCCCTAAATTTAATTTATCGATAAAAACTGAACGTCAGGAAAGTAAGCCATTAAAAACAATCTCAAATAATAATTCTTCGTAAAGTTTGAGTTGGTGTCTCGTGCAGACTGGGGCGTATTTAGACCAGAGATTAGAGTCCCAGTATTGGGCAGGCAAGGAAGTGAAAGGTGGGGTAAAATCTTTCAGAAGAAAACAATCTGCTGCTTAACGAATTTAGGTAAAATTTATATGGGATCATTATGTTATTGTTTGTTGTTCGTGTATTGAAGTGGCTAACTGAAATGCCTACCAAATAAAATAGTTAGAAAAAAACTTTTTTGACTGGCTCACTGACAAGACCTTTTATAATATTAATGAGTACCTATCTTGACAATTTGAACAATTTAATTTATCTTAATTTAATATCATGACATACGCAATTTAATGTAACACAATTTAATTTAGTTTTATATACAGTATTTAGTTTAATTCAAATGTTAAGAAACAAATGCGTATCGACATACTTTCATTTTGTTTTGACAGCTACTTATATGTATCATATTATATAATAATAAAAAACTATCGGTTCATAGATGGCGATGATATGAGATTACTAATAAACATAAATAGTATAATCAAATCGAGATATTTGATTCTGGGCGTATTTTTGTTGAGGTCGGTTAAAAAGCTCTAGTTATAAACTATTCATTATTTTTCCCTTGCGGGGTAGACAGAGTCTAAGTGTATAAGATCAGAAGGTCACGTTTAGCATATTGGTAGGCATTGGGTGGAAAACCGAATAAAAAAGTTATAGTAATAAATATATAAATATATACGGAAAAATCACACAGATTGAGCTAGCCCCAAGGTAAGTTCGAGACTTGTGTTATGGGATACTAACTCAACGATACTATATTTTATAACAAATACATATATAGATAAACATCCAAGACCCAGGCCAATCTAAAAAAGATCATTTTCCATCTTGACCTGGCCGGGGATCGAACCCGGGCACTCCATGTCGCAGGCTGGCGTGTTAACCACTGCGCCACGGAGCTGTCAAGTACAAACTTATGAAAATAAATTGTATTAATTTTAAAATAAAAGTGTAGGGGAGTTCTCAATTTGATTCCATTTGACAAACTAGGGCTGTTTTGGCTCATCAGAAGATAAAGAGGATTATGGAAAGAGAATGGTCCGTTTTATCTTAACATTACATTTGAAATACGATTCGCAGAATAAAAGCAAAAGTTACAAACACATTTTAACTAACCCCAGACAAAAATCCTTATCCTTACTTATATACTTATAAATGCGAAAGTGAGTTTGTTTGTTTGTTTATTTGTTTGTTTGTTTGTTTGTTACGCTTTCACGCCGTTACTACTGGACTGATCATAATGAAATTTTGCATACAAGTTCTCTGGAGTACGGAGATGGACATAGGCTACCTTTTATCCCGGGAAAAACTACTGTTCCCGAGGGATCGACATTGACGCGGGCGGAGCCGCGGGCGAAAGCTAGTATACTTATAAATGCGAAAGTGACTTTGTTTATTTGTTTGTTTGTTTGTTACGCTTTCACGCCGTTACTACTGGACTGATCATAATGAAATTTTGCATACAAGTTCTCTGGAGTACGGAGAAGGACATAGGCTACCTTTTATCCCGGGAAAAAGTACTGTTCCCGAGGGATCGACATTGACGCGGGCGGAGCCGCGGGCGAAAGCTAGTATGTTATAAGTTTCACCTCTATAAGTCTATGACGCCGTAGCTCTAAAATGCGTGAACCGATTTGGATACTTTTTAGGGTTCCGTACCCAAAGGGTAAAAACGGGGACCTATTAATATCGCTCCGCTGTCCGTCTGTCTGTCTGTTACCAGGCTGTATCTCATGAAACGTGACAGTAAGACAGTTGAAATTTCATAGATGATGTATTTCTTATGCCGCTATAACAACAAATACTAAAAAATAGAATAAAATAAATATATAAGAGAGCTCCCATACAACAGACATGATTTTTTGCCGA
The DNA here is from genome assembly GCA_947532085.1 of Elegia similella. NCBI lineage: Eukaryota > Metazoa > Arthropoda > Insecta > Lepidoptera > Pyralidae > Elegia > Elegia similella. The sequence goes on from OX383939.1 coordinate 6,280,612, forward strand.
TAGATAACGGTACGGAACCCTACGCGCGCGAGTCCGACTCGCACTTGGCCGAATTTTATTTGAAAGCAGCAGCAAACTATTTCTAGCGATGGCTCTTAGACGTGTTCTATCAAAATAGTCCAGTCTTTTACAATATAGGTGGATTTTCGTGTCAATTTTTAATTTTATATAAATTTGTATACTTACATTAAACAAATACAGTGTTAAACTTTTAGACACCTTAATTAACTTTACTAAAATTGTTATTTATTTTCATAAATTTGTATGGGCGACAAACATAAAAGGCCCTTGGTGTTGAATTTAATTTAAGCAGTGCATGGAGTCTTGATAAATCAGGGGTGCTGTAACTTATAGAAAATGAAAAATCAGGAAATAATCTGTCATTCATAACAATGGGGAAATTTTCTACATCAAAGCATTATACCAAAATAATTAATCAAAGGCCGGTATTGTTTTCATTTAACTGCCTTCGTGGTCCAGTGGTTAAGGCGTTTGCCTGTAAACCCGGGGGTCGTGGGTTCGATTCCCACGGGAAGCATACTTTGTTTAGTTGCTACCAGTTTGGTTAGGACATTGCAGGCTTGAATCACCTGATTGTCTGATAATAAAGATGATTCCGTGCTTCGGAAGGCAAGTTAAGCCGTTAAACTTTGACACCAGGGTGTGCATGGTCGATTAACCGTGACACCTACACGAAATGATGATGATTGTTTTCATTATATAACCGCATAAGATCGCAGGGAAAGGAAATCCCTAGAAGAGGCCTATGTTATTTCCAGCAGTGGACTTCTTGCGGCTAAAAAGAAATGAATCAAAAGGTTGTTATTCTCTAGGTATTGAATTTTTATTAGGTATTTAATTTATATTGAATTAGCCGGTCGTTCATTATACGTTCGAGGATTTTGGATAATGCGGGTAAGATGGATATAAGTCTATAATTGTCGACGTGGGTTTTGTCGCCGTTTTTATGGATAGGCTTTATAAGGGCCTTTTTGAAAGCTTCGGGGAATACACCTTGTTCTATGGATAGATTGCAGATGTGGGTGAAAGGTTTGGTGAGCAGCTGGACATATCTCCTAATGGTTTTAGTTAAAATTAGATTACATGATTACACTTCGGCAAATCACTTTATCATTTTCATCAACATTATTTCAGCCGAATCGAGCGCGAATCGTGTACCATTATATTTGATCTAAGGTTAGCGTTGATTTAATTTGATTTAATTACAACGCCATTTTGTAGCAGAGTAGAAAAATGCAACTACATACCCATAGAATAGTCTAGAACGCTTCGCTTATCAAAATATTTACTTTAACTTTTTCAACCATTGTTAGCATTTCGTTAAAATAAAGCTCTTGTTATATACATGTAGTTAGAGGGGTTTGCTACCCCATTTAAACTCCCCCAGCACGGTGTGGTATTTAAAAAATCGATAATCCTGCACTAAGGGTCAGGGACGTTGGCCAAAACTGCCATTTTAGTCCGACATTAGTCGGTCACTCATAATGGGGTCAGTTGATGTAACAGGGGGTCTAATGCTTTTTGTAATTAGTGCAGTTTTATTCTTGTTATCATTTTCCTTGGTAATAGAAATACCAGTAGAATCTTCTTCTTGATTTTGGTCTCTTAACATTATGTTTGCTAACTTCATAGAATCACGTCTTTATTACTTACCCCGTAAGTATATATTAAAATTTTCTTTTTTTTTTTTAATCTCATTATTATTAAATATGTCAAAAGTAAAAATTATAAAAAAAAGTATTATATAAATATATTAAATAATTATATAATACTTATAAATTACAAGCTGAGGCATTCCTTTGCCAATTAAATAAGGTACGCTGTTAAATGTTTATAGGCAATTTTATAAATTGTAAATGATATGTACCTGGCATGTGTATGGCAATAAATGGATTATTATTATTATTATGTATCTCCTTGCAGTTCTCGGGTGTTACCCTGTGAGGCTCGACTATCCCGGCGCTCTAGCCGAGTTCCCACATAAATAGGAAGTAGGAATAGTGGAGAACAGAGACTCGACAAATAACACACACAAAGAATAACTTTATTGTTACAACTTCACTTTACAACTTCAACTATGTAGATGTTGACTTCAATAATTAATAACTGTTATGCTCCGAGAGATGGTAGTAGACTGAAGAATGAGTGATGAGAGAGAGGCAAAGTAATCTAAAAATGGAATGGAATAGAATTTGAAATTAAATGAAAAATTAACAGGATGAGAATATCAACACGACACAACACGGACAAATCACACAGATTGAGCTAGCCCCAAAGTAAGTTCAAGACTTGTGTTATGGGATACTAACTCAACGATACTATATTTTATAACAAATACATATATAGGTACACATCCAAGACCCAATTTAAAAAAGATCATTTTCCATCTTGACCTGGCCGGGGATCGAACCCGGTCACTCCGTGTCGCAGGCTGGCGAGTTGACCGCTGCGCCACGGAGCTAGTCGGAGAAATAAATGATGTTGGATGAGATGCAGCATGCAGGTGGCATGCTACGACGTTATTTTTTGAGTGTTAATCACCATCTCCGGTGCTAGATGTTTCATGATTAACAATTCATAGAAGTCGAATAAAAATGGGGTAGGTTCACCAATTACTAAAGCCTTTGGCTTTCTTAAATTTTCGTATTTTAAAATTCCTTAAATCATCAACATCGAATTTATAAGCAAATTTTCCTAAAGGCACTATGCTTCTTAATTCACCCCAAGATTTAAAAATCCTTTTTAAATTCAAATTCGCCCATTCCCGTTGATGAAACGGGATGGAAAAATTACGACCCCTAAATATATATATTAGAAATGTATTGGACCCCAACGCATATGAGATTTCAAGCGGAGGGCAAAGAAAATGAACTAAGATCAGTGGGGACAGTGCTTTGGATAATCGGGGCGAAAAGTGTCTGAATTTCATTGTTAGGCACCTAAGTATTTTAAATTTCAATTTGTAATGAATTTGTACAAATAATAGGAAAAATATAGCGTATTGATTTTTTACATTTAATTGTTATTTATTCATAAGGCTGACTAATAATGATAATTATATAGATTTGGATTATATCCTACTAGCTTTCGACCGCAGGTCCGTCAGCGTTTATGTCAACCCCCGGGAACATTACTTTTTCCCGGGATAAAATGTACCCTATGTCCTTCTCCGTACCCCAGATAACGTGTATGCAAAAGTTTAAGATGATCGGTTCAGTAGTTACAACTTAAAAGCGTAACAAACAAACAAACTCGCTTTCGCATTTATAATATTAGTTAGGATTAATTTTGGGTGTCTGTTTCGATTTTGTTACTCAATCATGCCAAAACTGCTTACTGTACGGATTTTGACGACCTTGTGCACAAAGATAGGTTATAATACCAGGATTTAAAAAAATACAAATAACTATTTTTATTGTAACATCTGGCATGTACTGTATTTAGAGCATGAATGATTCTGATCCTAATTGATAAGTTTGCCTCCATCTATCAGAAGATTCTAGGAATTCTCATCAAGGGGCGATTTTGTAACAGTTCTCATTGCCGTGTGTCTTCGAGTCGAGTTCTACTAAATGTTAAAAATATGGCTCCGTTTGCATTACAGTTGTCAAATCTTATCTATGTTTTAGTTGTTTCTGTTAATAATATTGTTGCATTTTCTTTATTTACTAAAATACTTTTCTTTTTGAGTGTACCGATCGCGTTCCCCAATAAAGACGAAGTTTTTCCAAATCAGGCGTACTCCCCCACGGCTTGTTATCGCGCGTTATTAGATTTGTTAACGGTACGGCCGTCTTATGTACAACTTTATATACATGCACAGGAATCTGAACCTTATGACTTTGCTTATTTTTTTGCCTATTTATAACATTTGAAATGTTTGCCGTGAACGAGTTTGAAAATGTTACCTATATGTATATAGGTAACATTTTCAAACTCGTTCATATGTTCTCAATTTATGTTAAATGGAAAACTGTTTAAAAGTTACACACAGAACAAAAAACACATTAGAAGTGTTATCAGGCGTGATTTCTTTGAAAACCAGCGTCGCCTCATTTCAAGCATACTACTAACGCAACACAATTGATTAGAAACTCCTTCTTAGGTCAAAGTTTCACTAGGACTTCTCACTTTGCACGTTAAAATAGTCCATCCGTCGCCTTTTTTAGAGATTTTTTTCACGTAAATCTCAGTTTTTTTCCTTTGCCGATCGCGTGTCATACTTATTAGGTGATTCAAGTAAGCTGATCGAACGCATTGTGCGCCTGTCACGCACCGTTGCCACTTCTAATGTCTTTGTTGTTCTGTGGTCAATAAGTTAAGAAATTCTTGATATTACCAAACTGTTTGCTAATGAATGAGGCGCGTCTTTTTTCCAACAAAACATATCTTTGTACAGTAACAAACAACTTATATCCCTCAAGTCAAAGCAGATCTGGCGTCGTCATGCCAAATTTACACTGTTTCTTTGTGAATGGTTCACGGATCGTTCGCGATGATAATTAAAATTAATCTTGCATGTATTCAAGGCAAGGAGATGGATGTCATTTTGACTAAATAATATTGGAAAATTTGACTTAACGATTACTCATATAGGATGTAAATAGCCGTGTGGTTTCCGGCAGAGTAGAATAGGACCACTCCAAGTCTTCCCATGGAGGTAATAAGAGGCGACTAGGAAATACAAGCTAAACAAAGCTCGTAAACATCAATGAGACCTCTCCAGCCCGCGAGGAGAGTGTAGGCCAAATTCTCTGTCTGGTCTGGCCAAGAATGGCTCCGGTAGTACAGAGAGGGTCATGCTCCTGCAATGGACACTAAAAGACCTGATGATGATGATGATGATAATTGGATGTAAGAGGGATACAGGTCATCATCATCACCATTTCAGTCGTAAAAGTCCACTACTAGACATAGGCCTCTCCGAAGGATTTTTCGTTCTATGGGAGGGGGATATTGTCAGACTCACCACGCTTGGCAAGCGGATTGGTGAACGTAGATTCTACGGCTACTTGTACTTCCGACGCTGCTGCTCATTGAAAGCATTTTTAAGCTGGGAAGAATAGGAATTTGGGAAGGAAATAAAGGTATTGGGATGCTACTCACAGTAAGTAGCATCGGGTGGCCGGGCATACCCAAAGTTATGACTTTGGCATACCTGAAACCACCGGATGAACAATTGAGGATGTTAGAGCTGATTGAAGCATAGAGGTACATATACTTTAACTTAAAAATAAACATAAAAAAGTAAAGAGTATTAAGTTTGTGATTAGACGTGTAGCACCGTTTTGTGCTTGTTCAGCGAATTCAGTATGCTAACTTTATTGAAGTTCAATATTTTATATTTCTATTTAAAAGAAAACATGATGTTAAGAAACGGATTGCGTTATTTCTGTGATTAATCAAAGTTTTCATTAATAAAATTAATTGTAATTTTTCTTACAGTGACGTAATTTTCACGACCGCTTATTATTTTATTGGAATAAGGCAGAAAATCATTATTATAAGAAACTAAATTCCATGCACAGATCAGAGAAAAAAAAATATGAAAGTAAAGTCTGTATACTGGGCGTTAGTACTATTACTTATTCTGTGATACTAGTTGAATCAAGGTAAGAAAAATGCTTCCATGAATATATACCACTTATAAATATAAATAAATATGTACGGACAAATCACACAGATTGAGCTAGCCCCAAAGTAAGATCGAGACTTGTGTTATGGGATACTAACTCAACGATACTATATTTTATAACAAATACATATATAGATACACATCCAAGACCCAGGCCAATCTGAAAAAGATCATTTTCCATCTTGACCTAGCCTGGCTGGCGTGTTAACCGCTGCGCCAAGGAGCTAGTCAACCACTTATACTTCGTAATTTTATAAATAAATAAATATATAGGCAAAACTGAGCTAGCCCTAGTAAGTTGTGAACTTGTGACGTAGTCGTAGGATACTAACTCAATGACACTATATTTTATAATAGATACGTATATAGATAAACATCCATTTTATTTGTCTAATATTTAAAAATATTGATATTTAAGAGTAATAATATCCCAATACAGTATAGGTTAATAAAAAAAAATATCCCAAAATGGTTTAAGGCGCTGTGCATCAGGAGAATACCGTAAAACGTGTATTTTTTCGTCGCGCAGTTAGCCTTATTTTTCTTGGAATACTAGCATGAAAAAAATTAGACGTACAATTCAAAGATCAAAATAAATGGTTACACTAAAATATTTTCAAAAATATATTTAAAACTTAGCTAAATAAAATAGCAAAAAAGCTATATCCAGAAAAAGTTTCGTCGCGAATTACTTGATATTTTCAACGACAACTACCAACTTTTTTATATCTATAAAAAGTATAACTGGATGAGCCAGATGGATACCTAAAAAAAATACAATATTTGGTTATAATTATTAACACGAAAATGGCAGACACGGGTTTGAACTGAGACTGACGACAAGTATGACACGAGTAAAAAATATATCGCGCGATGTCCGCTACAAACGGTTAAGGGATACAGCGCCTTAAGATTAAGCCAGTCAAACAAAAATTGAAAAAATGAGTGTGAAAAACTATTTTTACATATTCATGTATCCTCTATCTGTTCTTGCTCTGAGATGAGACATAGACATCTGACATTTTGTTTAAAACTGAATGTATTCTTTTATTTTTTTATGTTGTAGGGCGGCAAAAGAGCAAGCGAGTCACATGATGGTAAGCAATCAACGCTGCCCATGGACAAGTGCAATACCAGAGTGTGACAGTAGCATTGCCGGCCTTTCAAGGAATTGGGAGGAGGACATTGGGAGTAGGGAAAAATGGGGGCCATGGGGGAAGGGCGAGAAGGATGGGCCTCCGGCTCTCTCACTCACCGAACGAAGCATAGAAGCGGTAAAGCTTCTACTCAAACGTCGATTATCTGTGAGAGTGTGGTACTTCCCCGGACGAGCCGGCCCATGCATGCTACTAGCAAAAATGAATTTTGCCGGTAGCGTGGCTCTACCACAAATAAAATGTAAGGATCACTCTCCATACATCTTATAATGTATATCTAATTAAAGATGTCAGCCGCAACAAATAAATGACAGGTTTGTGCTTAGTTCCATTAACTATGTACGAGTACCTAAATGGCCAATAATAATTTTAAACTACGATTTGAGGTTAAGGTTAGTAGAAAAAGCGCTTTCTGTTTTACGGCTAATAAATAAAAATTATTTTGCTGTAAAAATAATATAATTACATAGCGATTATAAGAACTGTTAATAAAAATGATTGTGGCAACAAAAACACCTTTCGAACGTGGCAGGGTCGTAAAGTTGTTAAAGAACTGCACTTACGAGGAGAAAGTTTCTGGACAGGTATATTTATTGTATTTTTTGTTATCCTAACTCATGTAATAAAAAATTCATGAGTCTAAAATGATGTTAAAATGTTATACTAGAAATTTTAACAAAATACCATGCAATTTATAATTAAATAGCTTTCGCCCACGGCTGCGCTCGCGTCAATGTCGATCCCACGGGAACAGTTCAACAGGTACGAAACCATATTTAAAAAAATAATTGCATGTATGTATAAGGTGAAAATACCTAGGCATGTAAGCTGTCAGTATAATAATATGTTACATAAAAATGTATTAATTTTCTTGACATGCATTAACTACTTAATTTCTCTTTTGCGTTTGTTCACGCTTGGCATATTTATGTTAAGTTTTATTAAATACTAGCTTTCGCCCGCGGATCCGCCCGCGTCAATGTTGATCCCTCGGGAATAGTTCTTTTTCCCGGGATAAAAGGTAGCCTATGTCCTTCTCCGTCCTCCAGAAAACTTGTATGCTACATTTTATGATGATCGGATACTGATCCGACTTCAGAGTCACGGCGTGAAAGCGTTACAAACAAACTCACTTTCGCATTTATAATATTAGTAAATAAGGAAGTAAGGATAAAGTGCTCATATTATTATTGTAGTACTAATCATAATTGTATCCATATATTAAGGAGCACATTTAATCATGATAAAGCACATTGTTTTTTCACGCTATGTTTTTCCGAAAAGGCAATTAAAAAAATAACTTATTCGTACGACTCGGTGCTAAAGGATGGGAAGTCATGTCAAAGGAAGAACATTTTTGTATGGCTATCATGGGTGACGTATTTAGCCAGTATCCTAATAATAAAAACTAATATTATAAATACGAAAGTGAGTTTGTTTGTTTGTTACGCTTTCACGCGTCTACTACTGAACCGATCATCATAAAATTTTGCATACACGTTATCTGGGGTATGAAGAAGGACATAGGCTACTTTTTATCCCGGGAAAAAGTACTGTTCCCCCGGGATCGACATTGACGCGGGCAGAGCCGTGGGCGAAAGCTAGTGATTTTTCCCGCGCTTTTTTCGTCTTGCTAATCAACTAATGAATTGATGGTGTAGTTCATTTCGTTGATTCTACGGAGCACCTGGCGACAATTCCTACGAATCCACTGGCTTGATCACAGACGACGCAACGAGGCAGACGGCCACCAGCTCGCTAAGTAAATTTCACTAAAGCCATACCATGATACTTTAGTTATTCCTCACATTGTTCATAAACATGGAAATTTATAACACTAAATTAATACCGATTTCATTTAGTAGTCCTCTAGAAACAATCTGCAAAACAATACTAAACAAATGCCGAGCAGTCCGCCGAAAGTCCCGCCAAGAACTCAAGAATATTGTAAGGTGGTGGTAGAATTTCAATTATTTTTATTTCTAACATTGACAAAAAGGTTTTTGTATTTCAGTTTACGATTTTTTATTGAACTTATAGTATTAATAAAATCTCGTGAGTGTTTCGAACTTCTTTGTTGCAAAAAAGTTTTGAATTGTCAAAACAATAATGTCCCATAAATTTAATTCGTGAGTTGCATCTAGATAAAACACAATGCAATATCCCGTTTTCAACATCTTAAAAAAATAACATTCCATATTCAAATTCAATTGAATTTCGAGACCGTAAATACTGGTCGTGTGAGAAAGGCAGGAATGACAAACAATTTTATTTAAAAAAAAATACATTGTCTATGTTTTAATTTCGTTTGATTTACATGCGTCGCCTGTCGGAATAATTTCTAACGAAAAATGAATAAATTATAACAGGGGACAATGTCTTCGAGAAGGGAAGAGGAAGCTGTAATTAAAATATGAGTGGTTTTTAGGGTTGTCACTTGCAGACCAAAAGTTTTTGACGTCTTGGCCTCATAATGTCTATGGAACAAAACCGACGCCGTTATTTCTGACTTAAAATTAACGTGAAAATTCCGAATGATCGAGTAAGCTACATTGGACCTTATGTTTTAGGATATAAACAGGGTTTTGTTTTAATAAAAAATATTTGACTTACTTTCTTGACTACTTTTATTAAAGATTATTTCCGATAATTATTTCTTCTACCCTATTATGGATAAAGACGTGTATGTTATTGTATGTTTATTGTGGTTTTTTTTAATACATATAAAAATTTCAGCAATTCGAAAATTCAAAGTTGCATTTAAATCTTACAAAGTACTTGCAAACCAATATCTTAAACTATTTGACAACCCTACCAAGAAATCCACTTCACAAACTCACATCTCACTTTACCCTTTCTAATGATAATTCAAACCTGTTCCAAATCTTATTTTTTGTTTTAACCAAGGGGTGCTGGCCCCATAATTGTGTCAACGTACCTTTATACCCATAGACAAAAGGAACTAGGGTCATACACCAGATGTTGCGCCGGCGCAGCAATGATATTGTCTTAATAACGGCGAAATATGCAGATAAGTATTGAAATTAGTTTTTTTCCCTGTGAGAATAGCCAACCCTGTATTGTAGCAACTCTTTTGTTTTTTTGCAACTGTTATTTCTGTTTTATTAGTTATGGTGCGAGCAGATGGTCTAGTTTTGTTAATAAAATAAATAACGACTTATACGAGTTGGATTTCCTTTTACTTTCTGTTTTTTTTTAATACAATTTTTACTAGATTTGAGATTTTGAACTCTCCGAATAAACAAATATGTGTAGATAAACATTAAAATTTAATAGTAATCTATGGCAAAATTACTAATAGCAATCGACGAATTTGAATGTGAAGCCCAAATTTTTAATTTTCTTTTTTTTTATCTTGTAAGTTATTTTACTAGGGATTCTGATTTCGACATTAAAAAAAAACAGGGAATTTAAAATCACCTTCTGTATGTTGTTAGTCGAATAATATATAATGCGAACTAGGAAAATGGTAACGTTTTTGGTTTAATTTGTGTTGGTTACAAACACTTGTGTTACATTTTGCAGTCTGTCCTTATTAATGTGATATATTTTAGCACCTCTGCTGTCTTACACCAGATCCAAGATGAATGTAACGGGACATTTGAAATACATAATGTTACAGATGGAGATGTCTCTTAGATGTTTATAAGCTTTGCTTAGCTTGTATTTCCGTCTGGCCAGCGTGGAGAGTGTAGGCCAAGTCCTCTGGCTGCTCTGGCCAAGTATGGCCCTAGTAGTACAGAGAGGGTCGTGCTCCTGTAGTGGAGACTAAAAACGGACCTGATGATGATGATGAATGTAACAGATAAGAAATTCACTTTTTAACTGGCCTCAAATAAAAAGCTACTCCTTTTTTATTTGGGGCCAGTTAGAGAATTTCCTATCTAAAACATAATTATGTATTTCAAATGGCCTGTTTCATTAATCTTGGATCTGGTGTATGTAAGTTCTTTGTAAAACCGATTTAATAATTTTAAATTTGAAGTGTACTCTTTTATGGGTCTAAATTCCACCACCATCCCTTTAGTAAACTGGTTGATCTGATAGATTATCAATTATTCTTCATCGGAAGCAAAAAGTGGTAACTAGGCGTATCATCGAAGAAATTGTAATACAAATTCTGCAGCAAGTGTAAAGCCCTTCGGACAACCAACATTAGGACAGGCACATCATCATCATCATCATTATATCAGCCGCAAGAAGTCCACTGCTGGACATAGGCCTCCCCCAAGGATTTCCAATACGACCGGTTGGAAGCGGCCTGCATCCAGCGTCATAATAGGCACATCAACAGACACATCATTTAAAATATATTTAAGAAATCTGTCATTCTTTTTTTTCTTTACTTCCACGTGACCATCAAACTTCATTCAGAAGCTTAATTTAGCCAGTGTCATGTTCAATAATAACGCCATTTATTAATTATATGAGTTATCCTTGTGTAACAACGAAATTGTGGTGTAATTCACTTCGTTGATTCGACGGAGCCGAAAATTTCCACTTATCTACTAATTTGTAAGTCAGGGGTGTCATACTATACTGCCTGACCGGTGGTATATTGAGTGTGGCATTCGGGTACGCGTTCCCGGCTTCCCTAGCTGTTACTAACTCTCTCCTTATAGCTTCCGAGTTAGTAGCATCCTTTCACCTTCATCCTGTCTAAAATCCAAGTAATCCAGTCCGTATTTATCTTATGATCCCATTATATATTATTTCCCTTTTTCCTATTCCGCCAATCCAAGGTCTGCCGTGCTGAGGGATGCATGATTAGGGGCGAGCCTAATACCAAGCGTGCCATTTTTGCCCTGGGACCGGGCGACCCCAGACTAAGGCTAGCCTTCACCCGGTACAAGGGGCACTGCCGGGTGCGACAGTTTATCCCCTACACTCGTGGGAACGCAATGATTTTAAAAAATTCAAATCTATATGGCGGCGATGCGGTTCGCAACCCATCACGTCTCGTTTCCCGTGGGCGCGAAAAGCGGGCTACGGAAAGCCGCTTTGCTACTTTGAATGTCAGAGGAGGGATGGATGGTAAAGTGGAAGAAGTTTGTCAGATGATGGATGAACGAAGGATTGATGTTCTTTGTGTGAATGAGACGAAACGGAAAGGATGTGGAACCACAAATTGTGGGTTATTTACTTTATATTGGTCTGGTGTACCAGATACCAGTAAAGGCCGTGAAGGAGTCGGCCTCATCCTTTCCAAACGAATGGTAGATTGTGTGACTGAGTATCAGTTTGTAAATTCGAGGCTTGTTTGGGTAAGAATAAAAGTTGGATTAAATAGGTTGTTTGTGTTAGGAGTGTATGCGCCTACGGAAGGTACGAGCAAAAGGAACAAAGAGGAAAGAGAGGAGTTTTGGAATAATGTGAGAGAGGTATTAGGTAGTTGTAAGGAAAATGAAAAGCTAGTAATGTTAGGAGATTTTAATAGCTGGGTAGGAATAAAACGCTATGGTTTTGAAAGCGTATTAGGTTCATTTGGGGATGAAAGAGAGAATGAAAACGGGAAAAGTTTGCTTGAGATATGTTTGGAAAGGAATCTTTGTGTGACGAACACTATGTTTCAACACAAAATGATTCACACATATACGAGAGAAGAGAATGGATCAAAGAGTATGATTGATTTTGTGATAGTGGATGAAAGACTGAGAAAGAATGTGTTTGATACGAGGTCGTACCGAGGTACAGGAATTCATACAGACCATTATTTGGTAATTTGTAAAGCCAGAAATATTTTACAGCGATGGCGGCACCGTAAATCGGAACCCTCAAATAAAGTAGAAAGAATAAAAGTGGAAAGATTGCAAGATGAGGGAGCGAAAGAAGAATACAAGAACATGTTAGTAAAAAGTTTTGAAAAGATAGACGAACAACGGGAGATCGAAGAGGTATGGAATATTTTAAAACAAGGAATAATTGATACAGCTTTGGAAGTGTGTGGTATATCAAAAAGAAGGAAAGGTACGCAGTTGAAGAATGTATGGTGGGATAGAGAGGTACAAGATGCCGTGTGTAGAAAGAAAAAAGCATGGAAGGATTGGCTTGCTCTAGGAACTGTACAAGCGGCGACTAATGATGATGTGCGTACTGCTAAAGAGTTTTATAAGAAGATGAATGTGTGTGTAAAAGAAATTGTAAAAGAAAAGAAGGATAAGCAAAAAGATGATTTTGATAGAAGGCTGTCGCAAGATTTTAAGAGCAATGTCAAATATTTTTGGAAATGTATAAAAGGAGTTAGAGGGAAAGATACAAAATCTGAGCCCTATAAGATTAGAGATGAAAATGGAAGAATATTAATGAATCAAAAAGATGTTTTAGAAAGATGGAAAGAGTATTTTGAGGGATTATTTGAAAGAGATCAACAAAGGGTGTCGACTGTAGAGAATGAAATGCAAGAAAATGATGAAAATGAAGATAATAATGAAATTAAAATAGAAGAGGTTGTGGAAGCGATAATTTGTATGAAAGCGGGAAAGGCTGGGGGCTATGACAGGATTACTGCCGAAATGCTAAAGGCTGGACAGGGCATCGTGGCTAGTCAGCTGTGTAGTCTTTTCAATATGTGTTTTAAAAAAGGTGTGGTCCCCAAAGATTGGTGTAAAGCCATTATAGTGCCGCTTTATAAAGGAAAAGGCTCACAGCAAGACTGCAAGAATTACCGAGGCATTAGTCTTCTTAGTGTGGTTGGCAAACTGTATGCAAAGATATTGATTGAAAGGGTGATGAAAGATACGGATGATAAGATATGGGATGTGCAAGCGGGATTCAGAAAGGGAATGGGATGTACAGATCAGGTCTTTTCCATGCGATGCATTTTGGAGAAATTTTTGGCCAAAGGTCAAAAAGTGTACTGCGTATTCGTGGATTTGGAAAAGGCCTATGACAGAGTGATAAGGAAAGAATTGTGGTCGACGCTGTCTGCATATGGGTTGAACAGCTGTCTTATCCAGGCGCTGAAATCTCTTTATAAGGATTCCAGTGCCTGTGTAAGAATTAACGCGGACTACACAGACTGGTTTGACATTGACAAAGGTGTCAGACAGGGATGTGTAGCTTCGCCATGGCTGTTCAATTTATTTATGGACAGTTGCTTGAAAGATTTGAAAGAAAATGAATGTGGTTTAAGAATGAAAGAGTTACTTATCAAATGCCTCCTCTATGCCGATGACCAGGTAATACTTGCATCGTCTGAGGAGGATTTACAGAGGATGGTAACATGTATGAATGATGCATTTAAAAGAAAGGGTATGAAAATAAATGTGAGTAAGACGAAAGTGATAGTTTTTGAAAGGGATGAAAGTTTTACAGAATGTAATATTGTTATAGATGGAGAAAGAGTGGAACAGGTGAAAGAGTTTGTTTATTTAGGATGTGTGTTTACTAGAGATGGAAGGCACGAAAGGGATATAGAAAGAAGAGTGGCTGCTGGTAATCGAGTGAATGGAGCATTGCATTCATTTATGAACAGTAAGAAGGTGTCCAACAGGGCACGTCTTGCTGTCCATCAGGGAGTGTTGTTGCCCACACTTATGTATGGAAGTGAAAGTTGGGTTTGGCAGAAAAAGCATGAAAGTAGAATAAATGCGGTAGAAATGCGTGCGCTTAGGAGTATGTGTGGTGTAAATTTGAGAGATCGGGTGAAAAATGACGTAGTGCGAAAGCGATGTGGAGTGAAAGAGGATGTAGTGACAAAAATTGAAAAAGGAATGTTAAGGTGGTTTGGACATGTAGAAAGGATGGATGAAAGAAGACTTACAAAGAAGTTTTATACTTCAGATGTGACTGGAAGAGTTGGTCAGGGCCGGCCTCGACGCACATACCGTGACCAGATTACGGACGTTCTGGCCAAAGGGCAAGTTAGGAGTACCCGAAACCGACGAGCATGCATGAAGAGAGTGATGGATGTAGACGAAGCGAGAGAGGTTTGTAAAGATCGTAGCAAGTGGAGGTCCCTGGTCTCTGCCTACCCCCATGGGAAACAGGCGTGATAGTATGTATGTATGTATGTATGTATCTACTAATTTGATCATAGACGACGCAGCAAGACGGCAACCACTAGCCCGCTAAGTAAATCTCACTACAGCTTCATCATTATCATGCATGAAATATTCCACACATTGTGGTGGCGAGCTCCGTGGCGCAGTGGTTGACACGCCAGCCTGCGACACGAGTAGCCCGGGTTCGATCCCCGGTCAGGTCAAGATGGAAAATTATTTTTTTCAGATTGGCCTGGGTCTTGAATGTTTATCTATATATGTATTTGTAATAAAATATAGTATCGTTGAGTTAGTATCCCGTAATACAAGTCTCGAACCTATTTTGGGGCTAGCTCAATCTGTGTGATTTGTCCGTATAATTTATTTATTTATTTACACTTATACATTTATATCAAACAAAGGCTTTTATAGCATCAAATTACACCGATTACATATTATAAAGTCCACTAGGAGCAATTTGCAAAACAATTAAAAAAAACCTACTCATCTGCTGCTCTATGACATACCATCTCAATAATTTCGATTCAATTAGTAGTGAAAACAAATTCTCACGAGCTTCATTTTTAAAGGCGTTTATCTGCATTTTCAAATGCGCAGTACACATAAGTTTTTTATTATTAAAATGTCTATGCCGGCTGCACGCACGAAAAAGTGTTGCGTTCTACGTTTGGACATTCAAAAGTAGAATAAATTGCTATCTCTTGGATAGGCATGTAATCCTCGTCTTCATCGTCACTTACCATCAGGTGAGATGGGAGACAAATGCCTAATCCAATATTTAGTAAAAGAAAAACGTTCCGTTTGACTTCGCTTGAGTTCGAAGAAGCGATAGAGTGGCACGATCGGCCTAAGCGTTCGGCTTGTGACGCATTTCTCTTCTACCGTCACGTAAAATTATCGCGAGATAAGTTTATTTTCATGGGCTTAAAATACAAGCTTGGTGCCTAGCGTGGACAACAGAGTGGCGACCAGTTTATTTTAAAGACAAGTATCCCGCTAATCCCGGCATATCTCAAGTCTAAATTTCAATTTCTGGGTGACACTTTAGAGAACTTCGCTCTTCTAGCAGTCTCCTCCTCCATACGCCAGTTCATTGGAGTGGGTTCTTTGAGAATTCTTTTATTGTTCATGCTACAAAATTATGGAATGCACTACCGGTGGATATTCGGAAGGCTCGAACTCGTTTAATATTTAAGAATAGAGTACAAGCTCATTTTCTATAATGCTGGTCAGATTGTTCGTAATAAGTATGTAGTTTATGTATTGTTTATTCTCACAATATTTACTAGCGTGTATATTTGTATGTAGTTTATTATCTTAGTTTGTTTTATTTATTTTTATGAATTACAACTGGCACTTCTCGACAATTCTCCACATCACCCAGTTGGTTGACTGGCAGAAAAAGCCATTGGCTTTAAGTCCGCCTTTACACTGTATTGTGTATAAAGTAAAATAAATAAATTAAAAAAAAAGTATCGAGTACTTAGTACAAAGGAACAGGCTATAAAATTACTTAGACGTAATAGGGCTTAGCAGTCAGACTAGTAATAGGCCATATGTTTGAACAGCAATAGGCAGATGTTTGACCACCTTAGACTCAAATTAAAAAATACACGGAATACTCACCGAACAAAACGTGTTCTAGAACTAAAAATAATTAACCCTTAATTAGGCGAGGTCCGTGGCGTAGTGGTTAACGACGTTAGACGAGGGTGCTCGGGTTCGATCACCGTTCAGGTCATGAGGGAAAACGATCTTTTTCAGATTGACCTGCATCTTGGATGGTTATCTTTATCTATTATAACATATAGTATCGTTGAGTTAGTATCCTACGACACAAGTTCACAACTTACTGTGGAGCTAGCTCAATTTGAGTGATATGTCCCTATGCATGGTGAAATTTTGATCGTTTGATCCCCTTATTGGGGTGATTCAGCCCGATATGAACAACTTTTCCTATGCGACCAATGCTGCAAACTCAAAATTTTTTTTCACGTTCCAGTACTAATTGACCGGCAGGCCGATTTTTTGTATGGAAACAAAAAATCGGCCTGCCGATTCCAACCGATTCCAACATTTGTCCCATAGGAAAAGTTGTTCATATCGACGGGCTGAATCATCCCTTTAAAGGTCCAGAACGATTAAAATTTCACCATGTATATTTGTTTATTTAATTCAGGTTTTAAATCTTCCTTTTTTCGTTTTTATTTCTTACGTATTGATCATCAGGTCATCAATTTTTTTAGACATCTAAAAAAAGTGATGACCTGATGATCAATCAATGTATCAAGCTGTTTAAAAGCATTTTTAACACTTACTAATAAATGAATAATAGCCGAAACCAATGGCATAACGTGATTTTTGGTTCAAGTTTATAATATTTGTGATTCTGGTTATCAATTTAAGGCTCATCGTCAGATTGTCAGTCTCATCAGGTAGCGGTGAGTGGTCATATTCATCGCTTATAGTATATTATCGTTTTTATAAACGGTCAATACTCTTATACATTTATGCATTTACAATGCTATTTTGATATACTCATAAATTAAGAAATAAAATATGGTGAAAAATTTTCAAGCGGGCGGGTTTTGAATCAGCGACCTTAAGTCTATCTAAGACTTACGCTCTACCAACTGAGCCACCGCCTGATTCAACCTCGTCACCGAAATTCCTCACCATATCACATTCCCCATATACGTATTAAGGTAATATATATCAATTAAATTGATATATATTACCTTAACATGGGCAAATCTAATATTTATTATGCTTATCACCTGTATTGTTATACCTGTTGCACAAATAAATTATTTGATTGATTTAATTGATTGATTGAATGTTGTGGGAAAAAACTTGTGTTTTAAAAGACAAAAAGAGGGTAAGCCGGTATGGTTTCCCTTGACAGCTCAACATTCACCACCGCAGTTCCTCGTTCTGTGAAAATGACAGCTACAATGTTGCCAAAATATCAGACGAAACTCAAATTCAATTGCGTAGTGAAGATAATAAATACAAGGGTATACTCACAGAACAACAAACACATTAGAAGTGTTATCACGTGTGATTTCTATGAAAACCAGCGTCGCCTCATTTCAAACATACTACTAACGCAACACAATTGAGTAAAAACTCTTCCTTTGGTCAAAGTTTCACTAGGACTTCTCACTTTACACGATAGAATAGCACACGTCGGCATTTTTAAATTAGTTTTTCACGTAAATCTCACTTTTGTTCCTTTGACGGTCGCGGGACAACTTACTAACGTGATTCAAGTGAGCAGATCGTGCGCAGTGTCATCGCGCGTGCCACGCCCCCTTGCCATTTCTAATGTCTTTGTTGTTCTGTGGGTATACTTCTGTAGTCTGATTATTTTACCCCTTAGATTATCTTCTAACGTTGCGTTATGTTAATGCTAGACAGATAGCCTGTAGATTAGTTTTTATTGGCAAGGTGTTTGTACTATTTAATGGCAGCTTTCCCAGTAGATTTGCTATCCTGATATTTTTTAATGCTCACTTAATAGTTTTTCAAAGCGATAGTATTATAATAATATTATTTTACCACATATATAATTATTTTAATATGTAGCTTAACGTCTCTCGCGAACTGAAAGGAATTTTTTTTTGAGGTGTATAGAACCGGCCAATATGGTTTTCTTATGGCGACTACGTACCTCTCTTTCATGCTGGTCTGAGAGAAGAGAAAAAAACGTAGAATTTTCCAGCTGCTTTTCTTCCCGCGTATATTGTAAAATCCGATCGAGGGAATGAGCAAAATCTAAGGAATTGGTAAGTTTTGTATGTTAATATCAGGTAGTTCACCCCAGGACAAAGACTGCTACTTCGTAAATCGCAAGTTCGTCCACACATGCATGGAGTAGCTGTCACCTCTGGGCAGGGAGGAAAACATTACATAGCGTAGTTTATGTACATTTTTAATATTGCTTCTTCTATTATTTAGTAGGTAGAATCAGAATGAGATTACATTTTTGATGTACGTTAAAATTACGGCTAAACCATTTGTTATAAAATAATATATAATATACTACTTAAGGTATATAGTAAACCTTGAAATAGCATGCTATAAATAATATGTTGTAAATGAACGTTGTACTTACATTTTTTGCAAGCGTAATAAAAATGTCACGGTATAATTTTCATCACGAAAAAAAAAAAACAATACAATGTCATTCGCAAAAAGCAACTTCCCGTTAAAAACTGATTAAAATCAAAACTACTCCCAAATGTTATTATATTTTTTTTTTTGCTAAAAAATAATCTTTTATCTAACAAGCTTCACCATTCGTTTCACTGCACTCAACTCTTTCAACTGTCGGCTTTAAATCAAATTGTTTCAAAAGACGTAGTCAAATTTCGCGTTCCTTTGTTTCATGCCAGTGACACAAAATAAGGGTACGAACTTTTTTCACCGTTTGAATTTAAATTAAGAACTCTATTGTCACTTCTTTTTTTTAATTAGAAACATGCCGGAGTCATTTTTCATGCATCGCTTACAATCTGATTTACCTGCCAGTAGCGAGCTTTTTATTTCTTTTTAAATTGTAAGTGTAGCAGTTGCGTGCGCAAAAAATGGCCAGGGGCGATTTTGCGTGCGTACAGAAATATTTTCATTCGTACATACATTTTTGAATAATTGTTGTAATTGCGTAGCTTGAAATAATTTACGAATTTTATTTTCCTTTGGTAATGAGATGTTGAATGGTTCGTTGAATTAATTTGAGAAGATATGCGTAACCGGTACGTCTGTTTTCGCTGTTATTTTACCTTACCTTGTCCTTGTAATTGACATGTTTAAATCTGTAAGCTCGACAACCCTATTAAAGAACGCAAATGGTGGGTTTACTTGGTTTGATATACCAAATGACGTCACATATTTATATCTTTAACTCTTTCTTGCATTGAAGATTACGTATCTCTAGATATGAAGAAATTTTAGACGTTTTG
Source organism: Elegia similella (assembly GCA_947532085.1). Lineage (NCBI taxonomy): Eukaryota > Metazoa > Arthropoda > Insecta > Lepidoptera > Pyralidae > Elegia > Elegia similella. The sequence goes on from OX383939.1 coordinate 6,300,413, forward strand.
GTGACCTCCGTGTTAATAATGTTATGTGTCTTTATTATTTCACAGAGCTTGTAAAATCTGAAGCAACCTATAAAATTGAATATTTTTATTGTCAAATTTAAGACATTTTATCATTGTCAAATTTGAAAAAAAAACTCGTTTCAGATATTGTCCGTTTTGATAAAAAAAAAAATCTATTATGTTTCTAACTTTAAGTAAATTTTATAATGCTTAAATCAAGCTTACTTAGTTGAATTTATCAAATTTTAAATAATACTAAAAAAAACTCAATTTACTTGAAATTTTAAAAGAAACTTGACGATTTCATAGGACGAGACTTGAAAACATAGGTCTGTAAGCCTCAAATAAAAAAAAAAATACTTTATTTTCCTTTAAAGTACAATCTACTAATCTTTTAGACATTTGGATGTTGTTTTTCATTCAATGACAAAAAAAGCGGTGGAACTCATTTGGATATTTTTTTATTTCATCTTTGGGAGTCTTAAAACATCAGTGTAACATGAAAACACTTATAAATAATATCACTATGCTAACAAGTAACGCCTATTAATTTTACGATTGAAGAATGACGGTTTATAACAGATAACAAATACAAAATGAAAATTAAATATACAAAAAGATATATGTCGAGATTGGAATTCTAAACAGAGTATGTTTTCTTATAATATTCATATAAGTTAACACATTATTTTTATAAGTTAATGTACGTGGGTCGGTAAAAATCTTTGGAAATTAATCGTTTAACTGTATGTTTGCTGCTGGTACAAAATAGATACATTTCAGCTGAAATGTTATCAATAGTATCCATTTCTCGAAGAATAAACTAGTAACCCCTAAAGTTACTTCCATGTACACACATAGTCTACATGTCTACATGGTCGTTTCAGTTATTCGGAACCGCTTCTTGGCCTCTGACGTGGTTCCTTTAACGACTACCAGGTGGCAGCCGGGTCCAACGGCTTAACGTGCCTTTTGAAGCACGGAATCATCTTAATTATCAGAAAATCAGGTGATACAAGCCTGTAATGTCCCTACCAAATGGAAACAACTAAACAAAGTATGCTCCCCGTTGGAATAGAACCCACGATCCCTGGTCTACAGGCAAACGCCTTAACCACTGGACCACGGAGGCAGTTTATGCAGTTTATTTAGTGGTATAAAAAAGAGATACCTACTAACTATAAAAACCAACTAAGCTCCGATTACTGGTGACCGCCCGGCGGTCCCGGGTGACTTGCACCCAGGATAGGCCCTTCTGGCAACGTAGCTTACGGCCCATAAGGCAAAAGATGAGAGTTGCTGCTCTCTAAAGGCTTTTGCCATTGTTTCTCAGATTAGCCCTTCAGGCTTGCATGCACGTATACGCGGCCAGGCAATATGAGAGTTTACTGTCTCACCAAGCCTTGATCACACAGGCAACGCCCAAAACCGAGGTCCGTCCCTCCTGGGAGCCCTTTGGTGATGTTGTCTATAAAGGTTGAGGGCACTCTGCCCTCGCCTCAGACGCCCGGTGAAGAAGCGAAAGCTCAATTGGAGCAAGCTACATAGCCAGTTAAAAAAAAAAAACTATTAAACCCATTTACGAATGAAGTCGCATGCAGAAGCTTCTAAGGTTACAAGCCTGATTGACGGGTTGTCCGTTCACTGTTTAATATTAATTTATTTATGCCACTGTCACATAATACTTGCCTTACATAATATTGCCATTTTGTCCCGACAACGTCTTGTAATATGCAAAATAAATTCAATTTACCAGTAATTGAACACCTTTAGCATTACATAAAATTGGCAGATGTTATTTTGTGCCACGGAGTGGCTTGAACCATAGACTTATACGGAAACTATATACGTTTTTACAGAGTAGACAGAGCAAGACAAGACCTTTGCCAGGTCTGTCTCACTCACTCCCCGTCATCATTATTTCGAGTTGGTGTCACGGTCAATCGATCATGCACACCCTGGTGTCAGAGTTCTTCGGAACCACCTCTCAGCTTCTGACGTGGTTCCTTTAACGACTACCAGATGGCAGCCGGGACCAACGGCTTAACGTGGCTTCCGAAGCACGGAATCATCTTTATTATCAGGTGATTGAAGCCTGCAATGTCCTAACCAAACTGGAAGCAACTAAACAAAACATGCTTCCGGTGGGAATCGAACCCACGACCCCCGGGTCAACAGGCAAACGCCTTAACCACTGGACCACGGAGGCTGTCACTCCCCGTGTCGGTATCGAAAACATACCTACGCGCGGCGACACAAGCGAAGGGATAATCGAACAAATCCGGTGGAACGACGCGCGTTTGGTCACATGTGTTCACTGACTACAACGAATTATGAATCGTATGTTTAGAGCTATAAGTATAAAATTGGCTTGCTGTAGGTATCTAAACTAAAAGGTGCTGCGTTCTGACGCGAGCTATATTACACCGTATCCCTAAATACATTGAGTTGATATTTCTTTGAATACCTTTGCAGAGTGCGACTTCTGCACAAGAGTTCTAGTACTTATTATGTGACTTGAATTTTATTTTTTAAGAAATAATAAATGCTTTTTTAATTTACTACAAATTAAACTTAAAAATAAAATCTAATTTAAAAGACCGTGCGGCATGATGCCAAAAACGCTGGCTGCATTTCCTCTCTGAATACCATTTTTATGCTATAGGGCGGCAAACGAGCAAGCGAGTCACCTTATGGTAAGCGATCAACGCTGCCCATGGACAACTGCAACACCAGGGTGTAACAGGAGCATTGCCGGCTTTTCCCTTGGGGGAAGGACATTGGGAGTAGGGAAAAATGGGGGACATGGGGGAAGGGGGAGAAGGATGGGCGTCCGGCTCTCTCACTCACCGAACGAAGCATAGAAGCAGTAAAGCTTCTACTCAAACGTCGATTTTCTGTGAGAGTGTGGTACTTCCCCGGACGAGCCCGCCCATGTATGCTACTAGCAAAAATGAATTTTGCAGGTAGCGTGGCTCTACCACAACAAAACCCATACCTATGCGACACACGTTAAGAAATGAAATAGCCAGCCCTCTTGTCACTAGCGGCGGTGATCATACGTGGAGTTATCTATTTCAGAAAAGCCTGGGGCCCCATGGTCCAAACGTTTCTAAACCAAACGGCATAAATATCTAATTTTAATATTGTGTGCCTTTGCAATTATTGAGATGCGGCAGGTATAACGGGTCAAGTGCGAGTCGAACTCACGTGTAGAGGGTTCCTTACTATAAATTTAGACCCCATTTATCTTCTTCTTAGTCGGTCTTGTCAGAGCGGTCTTGGTCATTATTATGAATCACGATGAGTGATGATTTCGGTAATACGGCGCCATTCGTCGCGGACGGCAGCTTTTCGGGTACATTCGTAAACTGAGCACTTAGTTGCGGCCTTAATCTGGTCTGTCCATCTCATTGGTGATCTACCACGTGGCCTGGTGCCTTCTACTTTTCCCTGCACTACGAGACGCTCTATGGAGTCATTATCACGACGAGATACACGACCAAAGAAGGTCAAAATTTTATTTATACTTCCCTAAAACATACATTTCAAATAGATTTTCCTGTAAGTAAAAACCAGTAATTTTAATTTTTTCCATAATTTTTTGATTGGTGGTTTCGGAGATATTCAGATGTGAGATAACAAATAAACCAAATTGAAGCTGTGAAATTTAGAATTATTAAAAATCTATGATACTACGACTGAGGAAGATCTCAGTAATACATTTGGATGAGGAGGAGACATACTTGCAAATTTAAAAAAAAAAAATATATTATATTTTTTGATATTCGTGTTTATCTGGTTTTCAAGTGCAATCGCGGCGCCAAAAGTCAACACAATTTTTCAAAATTCCATCTTTCCAAATTTAAATATTATTAGACATTGGGCGAAGAGAGAAAGGGGTCTCAAAAGGCCAGGCAGGAGTCGTCAATTTTGGGTTATACATCTAATGGTGGCTGTGTTTATCGGTTGTGTGAAAAGGTTTGAAAAACGACCTTCATTTAGCAATAGTAGGATAAATTAAAAAAAACCGGCCAAGTGCGAGTCGGACTCATGCACGAAGGGTTTCGTCCATACCAATATCTATAATAAGTTAAAAAATATTTATGTTTTCGCATTTTTTCCTTTATCTGTGCTATAAAACATTGATTCGTACCAAATTTTAAGATCAAAACCTAAGTTACGGGAAGTACAGGGTACTTACGTGATCTTAGGTTTTGTTAGGCGAATGTCGATAATATGCGGCAAAAATGGTTGTATCTTTTGATTGCGATTTTTAAGAAGTTGGATTTTTTTACAGATCCAAGAGACAGTAGACTTTAGTTTTCGGTATGAATTTCAGCTTGATACCTCCACGCGTTTCTGAGAAAAAAAGGTCTTGACAGACGGACACTTTTGCCAACAAATTCATTGTATGAGGGGCATGTCCTTATATATATTTTATTTATGACTTTCACGCGTGACGTTTTAGTATCAAGTATAATTGAAGTTTCCCGCGCTTTTTCTTAGTTTTGTTTATCAACGAAATGAGAATATAATTTTATTGATTTTATGGAGCGCTTGATGACAATTCCCACGAATCCACTTGATTGACAACGCAGCGAGGCGGACAACCGCCAGCCTGCTAAGTAAATCTCACTACACCCATGTCAGTTTATTTTAGTTATTCCACACATTGTTCATAAACATGAGCATTTATAACTCCAAATTACACCGGTTTCACATTATACAGTCCATTAGAAACAATTTGCAAAACAATCCAAAACAAAAGCCGTGCAGTTCACCAAAATTCCCGCCAAGAACTTCGTTCCGTATATTGTCTTTGGTATGGAATAATCGATCTAGGTTTTTAATTCTACGGCTTGGGCATTGTGCGTTATACACCTTTGACTTATCCAAAGCTTTATTTCAATTTTAAAGCGGGGAGTAAATGCTGTGGTCTGCACATGACATATTGCAATGCTTTTTTGAAATTACAATTTAAAATTAGAGTTATATTTCGATGTTGCGGTTCACATCCAAGTTATGGAATGGTTTTAAATTTAAATTAAGAGTATGATTGTAATTTAAAATTGTTCAACTTATTTCCATATTTTTTGCTTTGGTTATATCTATAATATGTTTTATTTCTTATTTCATTTACTATATATATTAGGTTTATTTCCCGGGTAGGCTCCAACTTGGGTTCTTAAAAAAAAATGTCTTCACTAAGTATCACAAAAAAATTTCAAATCTTGTTATTTGTAAAAAACTACGAATGACCCGGACCCCGGCTTCGCACGGGTGCAATATACATATAAACCTTCCTCTTCAATCACTCTATCTATTACAAAAACCGCGTACATAGGGACAGACAGCGGGAAGCATAAAGTACATATTTTATTTATTATTCTATAATCTTCAACATCGTCATGCCCGATAGTAAAGGTCACTTTGACTCTCCATCAGAAAATAGACAGATTTTAAACTATTTATTTCTACATCCATATAATATACATAGTGTGTTTATTTTTATAAGTGTTCCATTTTGCATTCGCAATGCTATTTTGAATTACTCTTAATAAATTAAGAAATAAAATATGGTGAAAAAATCTCATGCAGGCGGGACTTGAACCAGCGACCTAGGTCTACGTACGACCTATGCTCTGCCATCTGAGCTACCGCACAATTCAATCTCGGCCCCGAAATTCTCCGCCGAGATTGAATTGTGTGTTTACTCAAATTTTGGGTACCTATAAAATCTCAATTTTACACATACTACATAACTTAAATTCTAAAAAAGGACATATTTTATAGAAACTAGTGACTTGAAACAAATTACATGACAAAAAATATATATGAGAACTAAGTTTGGAGAGCTGTTTGCCCATGCTAGGTTTAGAAAGAACCTGTATTACGGGTCACCAAGATTCGCAATCCGTAGATTAATTGACCTTAAATTTGAGTAAACACACTACGTATATTATACTAGCTGTTGCCCGCGACTCCGTCCGCGGCAAATTCTGTTATTGTGATTAATTGGCTTTTTTCTTAGTATAGATGAATAATTTTCCCCCGTTTTCAAAACATTTTTTATTGATGCTCAATGAATGTACTATCCAGCACAAAAAGAATTTTCCAATTTGAACCAGTAGTTCCTGAGATTAGCGCGTTCAAACAAACAAACAAACTCTTCAGCTTTATAATATTAGTATAGAAGTATAGATATAGATGTATGTAGAAATAAATAGTTCAAAATCTGCCTATTTTCTGATGGAGAGTCAATGTGACCTGTATTTAAATTAAATTTAATAAAAAAAAATTAAATTTATTTTTCTTAAAAACCTCTTCCATGCTGCTCTGGTAGAGAAGAAAAAACGTAGAATGTGTGAGCTACTTCTCTTTCCGCGCAGATCGTAAAAGCCGATCGAACGATTGGGCAAAAATTTGTGGAATCATGTCAATAGGCGATGCGGCTAGCAACCCATCACTATTTGATTCCGTTTTCCATCTAAACGCTCTCCAACATGCTAAATGTGGCCATAAGGTCTTATAAACCTAGGCTCTGTCTATCCTACAAGGGAAAAAGACGTGATACTATGTATGTATGTTGAAAACCTATCACGGGCACCAGTGCGCCATATCTCTTTTGTTTGTGTTTATCAACATTTCTTGCATGTGTTTTTTGAATTATTATTGATATAGATGTGTTTTTTAGAGAAAAATAAATAGGTTACTTGTTACAAAAATATAATCTATATTTTATTTACTAATTGATAAATATGCCATATAAGCTTTGCGGCTTCGTGTATAAAAAGACACATCTTAGGAGATATTCAAGCCTTATTCTTTACAGATATAACTATCTTTAGCTATTTTATTGTACAGTTATCTGAAAAGGACTTAAATTTATGCCAAAAATAAACTTAAAATGGGTATTACTATTTTAAATTACGACTAGCTCCGTGGCGCAGCGGTTAACACGCCAGCCTGCGACAAGGAGTGACCGGGTTCGATCCCCGGCCAGGTCAAGATGGAAAATGATCTTTTTCAGATTGGCCTGTGTCTTGGATGTGTATCTATATATGTATTTGTTATAAAATATAGTATCGTTGAGTTAGTATCCCATAACACAAGTCTCGAACTTACTTTGGGGCTAGCTCAATCTGTGTGATTTGTCCGTATATATTTATATTTATTTATTATTTATAAATTGAAATGAACTGCAAACAAAGAGTTTTGTAACGGTTGATTATGATAATAATTATTATTATAATTTGATTATGATTACTTAGTACCTATTTTCACTTAACGAAAATTAACAGGCTTTCAAAACCAACACAAAACATGTTGTCTGCCTTTAAGCATCCCAAAACAAGGCAGACGTCTTAAGTAGCTATTATGCTCTACATAAAGGACCTCTTGTCTTGTTAAATGCGTTTTTTTCAAAAGAATTCCATACTCATTGATTCACCCTTCTTCGTATACTCTTATTAGGTTTCAAAGGATTTTAAATTGACAACAAAAGTATTTTTTTTGTATAAGGCGGCAAACGAGCAAGCGAGTTACCTTCTTCTTCTGATGAATCAGCGCTGCCCATGGACAACTGCAACACCAAGGTGTAACAGGAGCGTTGCCGGTCTTTTAAAGAGTTGGGGGAAGGACATGGGGGGAGGAAATAGGGTTAAGGATATGATCACTCACTCACGGAACGAAGCAAAGAAGCGGTAAAGCTTCTACTCAAACGTCGCTTTTCTGTGAGTGTGTGGTCCTCCCCCGGACGAACCGACACATTCATGCTACTAGCAAAATATTATTAAAATATTTCTATTGTATGACGTAATTCAAAATGAATGATTTTCGCAGTTATTCCTTTATCTGTGCTAGTTATAAGACGTTGCTTAGTACCAAATTTCAAGATTCTGAGTTCACGGGAAGTACCCTGTAGATTTTGATTCCCTTGCGAGTGTCTAAAAATTATTAAAAATATTTTTATTATATGATGTAACAATAAAATTATGCTTTTCGCAATTTTTCCTTTATCTGTGTTATAAGAAGTTACTTCGTACCAAATTTAAGATTCTGAGTTCACGGTACCCTGTAGGTTTTGATTCCCTTTGCGAACGTCGAAAAAACACGAAAATTTGCGGCATAACCAGCTGTATCTTTTGATTGCGTTGGCTTAGAAGTTTAATTATTTCACAGCTCCAAGGGACAGTAGACCTGAGTATTTAATATGAATGTCATCTTGATACCTCAACGCGTTCCTGAGAAAAAGGGTCTTGACAGACCGACAGACAGACAGACGGACAGACAACTAAGTGATCCTATAAGGGTTCCGTTTTTTCCTTTTGTGGTTGTGGTTGTGGTGGTGGCGGAACCCTAAAAATAAATATCTTTTAGATTGACAAAGTTTTATGTACTAATAGGTTTTAGAACTACGGCTATTAGTAACTTTTATTTAAGAGACTGACAATTAGCGTCATTCGACATTTTGTTTCTTTTACTCCTAAATCAGTTACATCTACATATTGAATATACTATCTCATTAGAAGAACAACAATGTCTTTTCTTAGAGTGATTTATTATTATCGACATCGCTTGGGCCGCTTGCCAAACAGCCCAATAAAACAATCTAGGAACAGTATAACTATTCAAAAACAACTTGAATTTTAGCGCCACATTGCGCCACGCACACATTGACAATACATCCCCTGTAGTACACAACTTGGGAATAACGATAAAGTAGTCAATTAGTTCCGCTATTCGATAATAGATGGCGCTGCTTAGTCAAGTTGAAAAATATTTGTTTGAAATTAAATCGGGGATAAAATTGATATGAAAATATATTTCTGCGCTGCTGAATCATTTCATTATATTTAAGGGATCGTTTTAAATACCGATTAACGTAAAAGATTGTTATATATATTAAAAATATTGTAGTACAACTATTCATCCATAGATGGCGCTACTAGTCTTGAATTTGAAATTAAATTGCTTCAAACACCGCTGGCTCCGTACGTGACTTTTGATGTTAACTGTCTCATTTTCCCTCCAAATTGCCTCCTCACATCTTACTCGGTTCGCTTTTACGCATTTATATTCATTTCTCGGGCCTTTATGAAGATGTATGTACTTTGGTAAACTCTAATAAGAGATAGGGTAAGTTGTATTCGACTCTTATTAGAATTTAGTGTATTGGAAATAGGAACATTTCCAGTTTGCGTTTTAATAAGAATATATCTCATTGGTTATTTTTTCAAACAGGAACGAGGTGGGAACAAATCAATTATAACTGATATTTTTTTTAAAACGTTTTTTTGAAATGTATGTTTTCATACGACCTTTTTTCATTCTCTAATATTTTTAGTTATTGCTTGCGCGAAAATAATTAGTGATCAATTAGATATTCTCCATATCTGCAAATTTAGATGATTTTTGTTGTCATGTGGCTAAGTTTTAAACTGAGCTGATCTTGATCTGACCACACTGAACAACTTTTTGTAGGTAGGCCCATTAGGTAGGTCTAAAAGGAAGTGTTTTATGCAATCAACATGTTTTCATCTATTACGCAACTCATTTCCATTATATCATCATCATCAGATCTTTTTAGTCTCCACTACAGGAGCACGACCCTCTCTGTCTTGGCCAGAGTAGCCAGAGGACAGCCTGCGACACGAGGGCCCCGGGTTCGATCCCCGGTCAGGTCAAGATGGAAAATAATCTTTTTCAGATTGGCCTGGGTCTTGGATGTTTATCTATATATGTATTTGTTATAAAATAAAGTATCATTGAGTTAGTATCCCATAACACAAGTCTCGAACTTACTTTGGGGCTAGCTCAATCTGTGTGATTTGTCCATATATATTTCATCATCATCATCATCAGGTCTTTTTTAGTCCCCATTACAGGAGCACGACCCTCTCTGTACTACTAGAGCCATACTTGGCCAGAGCAGCCAGAGGACTTGACCTACACTCTCCACGCTGGCCAGACGGGTTGGAGAGGTTTCTCAGATGTTTATAAGTTTTGTTTAGCTTGTATTTCCTAAGTTGCTTTCTACGACATCCACGTGAAGACTTGGAGTGGTCCTATTCTACTCTGCCGGGTTCCATTATAGGTAGATTAGTATTATTTTTTTCATAGAATCATAAAATGTATTTTAAGTAAGTGTGGTAGCTCCACCGTGCCCACCATTCCGGTAATATGGCGTGGAGAGAGCAATCATGTGGTTTTTAGCGAGTGCTAGTCCCGCATAACTGTTCTGTAACCCCGTAGCAGATCAGTATGCAAAACGCATTTTACACATGTAAAAAAAGAAGGTATTCGTATTGATGAATTACTAAATGTTATAATTATTATCGCAACAGACATTATGTAGGTAAATATTTATAAATTTGTTGTTGTTGTACGTAATGTAAGTTGCCAACAATGATAACAGATTTTTTAAGCTGCTTAAAGGCATTTTAAATAGCTTAACGACCGGACCATTGGCTTATTGTACCTTTCGAAGCATTAAGGAGCTCGAGTTTTTCTGTCACTTGCCCATCTCTGTGGGGACAACGCTTGAGGTTGCTTAACATGCGGAAGAGCCAATAATACTCGCGCCCACTGGGCCAGGAACCCACTGGTTCCTCGACATAATTGTTTATTTAAACAATTATTTTGAGGAACGAGTGGGTTTATAGTTATACTAGCTGTTGCCCGCGGCTCCGCCCGCGTTAATGTCGTGCCCTTGGGAACAATAGAAATGATACAAATTCCATACAAACCCCTGCCCCTTGGCTTTTTCCCCTTAAGGGGGAATTTAATACATTTCACCTGCATAGATCTTTAGCCCTTAAGGAGGGGATTTTGCCCATTTCACCTACACAGATATTTTTTTATTGTAATGGAGAACTTCTTATTGTCATATTTCTAAGTATATACTTATTTTTATACTTCTATGTCCAGAAATGAGAAAATTTCCATACAATCCCCCTCCCCCCCCCCCCTTTATCCCTTAAGGGGGAAATTTTGTACATTTTATCTACACAGATCTTTTTTAATTGTAACCTAGAACGTATATACTTATTTTCATACCCCTAAGTCTAGAAATGGAAAAAATCCATACAAACTTTACCACCCCCTATTTACCCCTTCAAGGGAGAATGTAGTCTGGTTCACCTAAACAGATCTTTTTTAATTTTAATTGAGAACTTGCGTACCTACTTTCAAACTTCTAAGTCCAGAAATGAGAAAATTCCATAAAACTTCAACCCCTTTGATTTTCTAAAAATCCTTTCTTAGTGCTCATTTACATCATAAAAAGAATCCCTGTGCCAAATTTCAAGTTTTTGCGCACAGTAGTTTCGGCTGTGCGTTGATATATAAGTCAGGTTTGCCGATTTCTCGCATAAGTGTCGATTTCTCAGAAATCGTAGAATTACCCGAAACACATTAGTTTATGACTTTCAAGGAAACACCTTAATATTGAATTTTAATTGAATAACTTCAAAAACGGAAAGTTTCATACTAACTTTGCATCCCCGTTGTATATGTATGAAACACGAGTAAAATATTTTTCTCAAAAATCATCCCTTAACCCCTTAAGGGATGATTTTATTATATTTCATACCTTTCAGTAAAGAACCTTCATGCTGAATTTCATTCGAATAACTTCAAAAACAACAAAGTTTCATACTAATTTTGCAACCCGTTTTTCCCCCTAAGGAGATGAATTTCCAAAAATCCTTTCTGAGTGTTCCCCTACGTTATAAAAGGAACCCCTGTGCAAAATTTCAAGTTCCTAACCCTTATAGTTTAGGCCCTGCGTTGATATGTCAGTCAGTCAGCTTCTCCTTTTTTTTTTAGTATGGATTACTATGGATAGTATGGATATGTATAATCATCATCATCAGGTCCTTTTTAGTCTCCACTATAGGAGCACGACCCTCTGTGTACTACTAGGGCCATACTTGGCCAGAGCAGCCAGAGGACTTGGCCTACACTCTCCACGCTGGCCAGACGGGTTGGAGAGGTGTCTTAGGTGTTTATAAGCTTTGTTTAGCTTGTATTTCCTAAGTCGCCTTCTACGACATCCACGGGAAGACTTGGAGTGGTCCTATTCTACTCTGCCGGGTACCACACGGCTAGATATAATGCTGTCGTATAATGATGATGAATTGACTTTGGATTTAAATTTTCTTATGTCACTTATTATTTTATTTTATTTTTGCTATATGTTTGCAGGCAAACTCATGCCTTGAGTTCATTCAAATGACGATAACTTTTTTTTTAATGAACCGATTTTGATGAAACAAACTTTAAATATTAAACTGAGTTAAAACAAAGCAATTGGCGAAAGTTTGAAGTAAATCGGTTCAGTATTTTCGGAGATAATCGTGATCATACATACAGACAGACAGACAGACAGACAGACAGACAGACAAGAAATTCCAAAAAAATTTTTTTGCTTTCTATTATTCTTTTTAAGTGTCCCTCTATTCATTTCAGTCAAAAATTCGAAATGTACAGACAAAATAATTTTACTGTTTTATTATATGTATAGATATAAGTAAAGTATTTACTTTACTTATAATTGAAGCATGAAGTAATCAAAAGACATACTTTGAAACTAACAAAAGCTAATTATGAACAAGCCACTTCTAAACCTGTATAACTCTACACAACATTTAACAAAACAAAATCGATACGCTTCACACAAATCTTGCCTTCTCTTTCTCTCCGTACAACTTATACGCATTTTTTGCAATGGATTTTTTCTTCTCTTTCTTACATTGTTCTCATAAACTCCACCCCTTAGCAACAAAAGCTTTTTTTCGCTTGGGGTAGGGATTTTTTGAACGAATAATGACTCAAAGGGTAGTTCGTTAGTTGAAGTGCGCAAGAGTCGATCCTTGACGATAAATATAATATACTCTTTCATATCAGTTTCCAGTTGAATGGTTATATTTGAACTCACCAAGACTAAGTAGGTATATTGTGGTTATAATACAGTGTGTTAATTTACCATTGACATTCCCTGCAAGGGGTGAGTCATCCCGTTAAAATGAACTACTTTTTCGGGAGGAATGCTGGGAAATTGACAAAAACATACATTTCTTTAAAAAGTTGGTTGTCTGTGAAGTCGGTGATTTGGTAATTTTGACGATAATTTTACGAGATAACGCTGGAAGAGAGATAGATGCGTCACAAGCCAAACGTTTAGGCCGATCGTGCCTCTCTATCGCTTGTTCCGCGCTCGCGCTTGCACACGGAACGTAACAGTTTTTTGTGCGTCTTTGACGGGCTGAGTCACCCCAATGGAATGTTGGTAGTAAATTTACGCACTGTATATTACAAAATAAGCATTTAGGTTTTTCAGGTGTAGGTATCCATAAAAAGGCACCCCATTTTTGGGGTAGTCTTTTTGTGTTTCTCTTTGCTCTCCTAAAAAGACTTAAAGTCGATGAAAATAAACAAATTTGTAAGTAAACATTTAATAACAATTTTCTAAATCTTATTTATAAATTTTTCTTTCAGATTTTTTTTCTAGCCTCTAGATATTATTGCTGGGTAAAGGCCTCCTCCTTTTTCCATTCGTATCTGTCCATCGCAACTTCCGGTCAGAAAGGTGGGCTAGGTTGGCTACTTTTTGGATACCGGAGTGTCGCCGAAGTAGAGGTAGACCGAGAAGGAGGTGGAGAGATAAGTTCGACAAGTTTATGAAATTTTATTATAAGCTCATTATTATTTTTATCTTCTTTCGGAATACGGGTGTTCCCTTGTCCTTTGGGAGGCTTGCGTGGGGATATACCTCAGATCCAACACGTATAGGTCCTTTGGGGAAGTTGATGCAATGTTGGTCTCCAGCCAGAATCCGTTCCTGAAAATACTAATATATAATGTGCCCTTGAACAGGTCTTGTCCGGAGAAGGAACTTGTCCGGTCATGGGTAATAATAACCGATATTATTGAAATCAATACTAATAATAAATCTGTCAGGGTTGGCCATAGAGAAAGTTACCTAGTTTTCATCATCATTTCGAGTCAATCGACCATGCACACCCTGGTGTCAGAGTTCTTCGGAACCGCCTCTCGGCCTCTGACGTGGTTCCTTTATGGCAACCGGGACCAACGGCTTAACGTGCCTTCCGCAGTACGGAATTATCTTAATTATCAAACAATCAGGTGATTCAAGCCTGCAATGTCCTAAGCAAACTGGAAACAACTAAACAAAGTATGGTTCTCATGGGAATCGAACCCACGACCCGGGTCTACAGGCAAACGCCTTAACCACAGGACCACGGAAGCAGTTAACCTTGTTTTCAATCCTCGTATCGTCTTTATGGCAAAGCTCTATACATGATACTGAACTTAAACTGACAATTTTTTTGTATGTATGTTGTACTATGTACATGTATATTCCTCTATAACTTTTAAAATAATTAACTGAATTTTATGAAACTTGGTAGATAAATATGTAGAAGAAAAATTGTTAGAAAAAAAATTAAGTTAAATGTAGTCTATCTTCCTCCTGGATAGGCTACTTAATTTTTTTCTTAGTTTAGAATTCGTAATGTAAGCGAAAGAAACCGCAGGCGTGTAAGTTTTAAAAAAAAAAAAAATTTTTTTTGGTACACCAAACAGCTACGTTTTAAGTAATGGTACAATTATACATACTACAGAGTTATCAATAACGTTACCCACAACGTTATTCACAGACTAACAAATAGTTTTATGGGCTGCTAGCATAGTTATGAGAATTTGTATGCATGAAAATTTAAGATTTACAATATGATTGCTTACCTAACAAAAGACAATGGCTTTTTGTGACAAAAACAAAGCTTAATAACTAAATTGTTCTTGAACAATACTATGTACTATATATAAATAAATAAACTAAAAAAAAAGAAAATACTTAAGAATGAGTTAGTTTTTGGAGTACAAGATTTTTATTTTGAACTCACTGCATGCAAAAATGTCAATATCAACAAAATGAGTGTTATACAATTTTATATTACGATGAAGAGGGGCTCTCTTTCCACTGTTTGTGCGACATGGACTGAGTGCAGTTATTAATAGATTTATTATTTTTTATAATAACACAATACAAAAGGTCTTATCATCTTTTTCTTTATTAAATATCAAAACGTACACATAAAATAATTTAAGCTGACCTAACCGCAATGGTAGGTATATACTTTGCAAATGTATATAGCCACTCCTTTGTCCAGACTCGACACCGTGAAGATGGCTATCGCTCGTTGTGTGGCCGACGACGTACAGACAGACAAAATGTACAGGCATTTGTGTTACTTTCATGCTGGAGAAAACAAAAAAACCATAGAATAAAGCTGCTTCTCCGTTAAATTTCCGTTAAATTTAAGAATAGTGGATAAAAAAACAGTTTAAACATAAGTTGACAATTTGGTTGCATTAAAGAGGTTTTTACAATGTACAATAATTTCTAACCTATAAATAAACGTTGATGCGACTGATATTGTTATAATTATATGTTGTTTTTATTTAATTTTTATGTAACATTATATTCCTTTAGTTTTATTTGTAAATGTTTTATTTCAAATATGTTAAATGACGTAGATTTTATATTAAACAATTTGCACGCCTGTAAACGGGCTGAATACTTGACTCACCAATTTTATGAAGAACTAACTGTATGTGATATATTCATGCAAATAAATTATTGATTGATTAATTGATTTCTTCCCGCGCAGGTATTAAAACCGATCGCGGGAATGATAGGAAGTCTGAGAATGACATTAGTAGGCGATGCGGCTAGCAACCCAACACTATTTTGATTCTGTTTCCACCTACCCACGCTAAACGTGGCTTTTAAAGACGTGTCCTCTGTCTTCCCCGCAAGGGCAAAGGACGTGATAGTATATATTTGTGGTAATACAAGGCTTCAATGATTACTACACAAGTGACTTATAAGGTTGCTAATTAAAAAAAAAACAGTCCACATGGGAGATTTAAGGATTCTCACAATTTCCCAATGGATACATTTAATTTACTCCGTCATTTAGAATATATGGTCAAAAAAAACATACTATACCAAATCAACTCTAAAAAAATATATGTTAACTCGAACGTTATGATCAACTCAATTCAATTCAATTATGTATTCCATAAACAATTTACATTCAAATTACCGAAGTAATTGTGAATAAAATATTTAAAAAAAAAAAATAAAAAAAAAAAAAAATTACATTCTGTCAGAAATAACTTAGATTAAAAATATTAAAAACACACCGAAACTTACAGTCATAAAACAAACGGTCAACAAAAAAAAATATCAAATAGAAATCAGAAAACTTATAAAAAATATAAAATTACTTCATTATTAAGTAAGTAGTTTATATTATTATGTCAAGTTCTTAAATTACATATTTTAAAACACAAAATTCACTTCAAATATATAATTGTGGGACTTCAAGTAAAATATTTCTTAGGTATATTATAAAAAAATTGCTATATAAAAAAAAGCTGTCGCCCGCGGCTAGTATAATATATTTTTTCTTGTGAATGTGAAATGTGTTTGATAATTAAACCTCCCCAAATGGAGAGGTCACACAGGTGACCGGACTTAAAAAAACCTATTTTACATAATTTTTGTTTTTGCTGACCATACGTAAAGCCACATAGCGTTATATTCAAATAATTATTAATTGCCTAATCACCGAGCTTGTGAGAAGCTACGTGATAGTGTGAATAGACCGTTAGTGCCTGTAGGTATGTAACAGTGTGAATAAACCGTTATTTATTACCTATATGGATTGCGCTGTCTATGATTTCTATGTTCTTATTTCGAAGTAATGAGTTAAGTAATAGAAAATATCTACATGGTGAAATTTTGATCGTTCTGGACCCTTAACAGGATGATTCAGCTCGTCGATATGAACAACTTTTCCTATGGGACCAATGCTGGGAACTCAAAAATTTTTTGACGCTTCCATACAAATTGACCTGCCGGCCGAAATTTTGTATGGAACTGCCCATTTTTTTTCAGTTCCCAGCATTGGGCCGATAGGGAAAGTTGTTCATATCGACGGGCTGAATCACCCCTCAACGGGTCCAGAGCGATCAAAATTTCATTTAATTATATAGATAATCTACAGTTTTATTATGGATTTCAATTAAAACTTAAAAACTATTTATAAATAGAAAACAAAATTACAGTTACAATAGTCTTGGCAGCTCATTACCCCGTGGTAGCGTGCCCAGAAGGCTGGCAGCATTGCCACGTTGTATGGCAATGCTAATCTTTTGACCAAAATACAGACCAGACCTCTGGTCACGAGATACCTCAATTAACATCTTGGCAATGGCGGGAAATTTGTGTATCACACGAATTGAGCTGGCCCCACAGTAAATTGTAAACTTGTGTCGTAGGATACTAACTCAACGATACTATATTTTATAATAGATCATCATCAGGTCTTTTTAGTCTCCACTACAGGAGCACGACCCTCTCTGTACTTCTAGAGCCATACTTGGCCAGAGCAGACAGAGGACTTGGCCTACACTCTCCACGCTGGCCAGTAGGGTTGGAGAGGTCCCTCAGATGTTTAAAAGCGTTGTTTAGCTTGTATTTCCTAAGTAATAATAATAAATAAATAAATTCTTTATTGCTCTATACAATATATATATATATAGATACTCGTACTTATATAGATACACATCCAAGATCCAGGCCAACCTGTAAAAGATAATTTTCCATCTTGTCCTGACTGGGGATTGAACCCGAGACCTCTGGCGTGGCATCCTGGCATAATGGCCACTAGGTAAAGTAATAAATATTCGTACTTAAAATCCAGATCCATGACTCAAACCAATCTGACAAATATCGTTTTCCATCTTGAACTGACTTAGCCGCGTGGTTTCTGGCAGAGTTGAATAGGACGACTCCTAGTCTTCCCACGGAGGTCGTAAGAGGTGACTTAGGAAATAGAAGCTAAACAAAGCTCATAAACATCAATGAGACCTCTAGAACCCGTCTGGCCAGCAAGGAGAGTGTAGGCCAACTCTGTCTGCTCTGGTCAAGTATGGCTCCAGTAGTATAAAGAGGGTCATGCTCCTGCAGTGGAGACTCTGATGATGATCATCATCATTTCGTGTAGTTGTCACGGTCAATCGAACATGCACACCCTGGTGTCAGAGTTTTTTGGTACCGCCTCTCGGCCTCTGATGTGGTTCCTTTAACGACTACCAAATGGCAGCAGGAACAAACGGCTTAACGTGCCTTTCAAAGAACGGATACACACATCATGATGATGATCTTGAACTGGCTATCGAACTCACAGACTAACAAAAACATTAGAAATGGCAACGGGCGTGGCACGCGCGCCTACAATGCGTTCGAAAGTAGTTTGTCCCGCGATCGTCAAAGGAACAAACATGAGATTTACGTTAAAAAAATGACAAAAAATGCCGACGTGTGCTATTCTATCGTGTAAAGTGAGAAGGCCTAGTGAAACTTTGACCAAAGGAGGAGTTGTGTGAAATGAGGTGACGCTGGTTTTCATAGAAATCACACGTGATAACACTTCTAATGTGTTTGTTGTTCTGTGATCGAACCCATGATTCAAAAGTACCAGCCAGGCACAGAGTAGGTAAGTTCGAATCGCTGTCAGGGTGACAGGGTCACAATATTTCAGCACTGCGAGTCCTGATAAGCTATCAGATGCCGGTCAACACGCGACGCTATTTAAGTGCATCTAACAATAACTGTACACCCACAGGAGATATTCGGCCGAGACATTTCACAGTCAGTTGTCGTGTGGTATCTGGCAGAGTAGAATAGGGCCACTTCAAGTCTTCCCGTGGATGTCGTAGAAGGCGACATAGGAAATACAAGCTAAATAAAGCTTATAAACATCTGTGAGACCTCTCCGACCCGTCTGGCCAGCGTGGAGAGTGTAGGCCAAGTCCTCTGGCTGCTCTTGCCAAGTATGGCCCTAGTAGTACAGAGAGGGTCGTGCTCCTGTAGTGGAGACTAAAAAAACCTGATGATGATGATGATGATGAAAATAAGATCTTACCAAAATGTAGCATTACTATAGTTTACCACAATGTTACTAATCTTGACTGTTAAATTATTATCATCATCATCATTATCATCAGGTCATTTTTAGTCTCCACTACAGGAGCACGACCCTCTCTGTACTACTAGAGCCATACTTGTTTATAAGCTTTGTTTAGCTTGTATTTCCTAAGTCGCCTTATACGACATCCACGGGAAGACTTGGAGTGGTCCTATTCTACTCTGCCGGATACTACACGGCAATCAATCAAAAAATCTTATTTTATGGATTTCCAATGGCAAAGTCAATGACTATCCTAATATAGAGCGTTTGTATGTGAGTTTGTTTATTTGATCATAGCACCTACATGCCTAAACTGGTTTGGATGTGGGTCCTGAGTTCGATCCTCGGTCAGGATAATTAAAAAAAAACATCTTCATTTCAATCAAGAAGTTAGATGTTTTGAAATATTTTTAAGTCTATAAGACTCAAAAAAGAGTCAAAAACATCCTGCGTCTGTACCCCGAACGTCCAACCAATTACAGCAGCCCACAGAGTAATAAAACGCGTAGAGATGCAACGCGCTATCGCGTTTATAAATCTACTTTATCTGTGGATCTTCTCGTTAGTGCTGCCAACTTTATGAAATTATTATTTGTTTAGATAACCGTAAATAGTAGGTAGCCATTAGCATGTGTCATATGTTGGGAAAGCTATCAGGATGATGTGGCTTTTGACCTGCAACAGGTTTGGCGGAATGGCCATATAAGGATACAGACAATATCTCAATCGTTTTTGTTTAAACTTATTTAAATATCAATAGGTAGTTGTAAAATTCTCTGACGGGCTCTTTGGCACAGTGGTTTAGCAAGCCTTCATAAATACATACATAATTATCACGTCTTTATCCCTAACGGGGTAGACAGAGCCTAAGGTCATAAGACCAAAAGGCCACGTTTAGCATGTTGGCGGGTCTAAAGGTGGAAATCGGAATCAAAATAGTGATGGGTTGCTAGCCGCATCGCCTATTGTCATGATTCTTTAGATTTTCGCCCATTCCATTGACCGGCTTCTACGGTCTGCGCGGGAAGAGAAGCAGCTGGCACATTCTACGTTTTTTCTTTTCTCCCAGACCAGCATGGAAGAAAAGCCAGCAGCAAGCCTTCATGCTTTTATATACAATTACATACGTATATTTTCATATTTTACATACAAAGACCTTTTCATCATCAGCAGGTCTTTTTAGTCTCCACTGCAGGAGCATGACCCTCTCTGTACTACCGGAGCCATACTTGGCCCGAGCAGACAGAGGATTTGGCTTACACTCTCGTCGCTGGCCAGATGGGTTGGAGAGGTCTCATTGATGTTTATGAGGTTTGTTTAGTTTGTATTTCCTAAGACTAGGAGTGGTCCTATTCTACTCTGCCGGAAACCACAAGGCTTTTATTTGATACCATTCACGGTACATTTAATAAATCTCGGATTGTATTTAACGCTCTTTATCGTGTGCCATATTGGATTAAGTGTGACGTCACAGGCGCTTCTAACTTTGTCATTTGTCAGATTCTGTTGGCTAGCTTCGGTGATATGTAGAAACAAGAGAGCATACGTACCTTGTGGTCAAAATCATAACTCTCCTTTTTGCTTTGTCGTAGTTGAGTATAAATATAGCTCTTACCCGAAATCCTAAAAACGAAACAAAACAAAGAGTAATATCTGAAAACAAATATAATATTAAATACGCAGGGGCAATTCTCAAAAAGAAATATGAAAAAGATAAAACGTAAGATACTGGCACATTAGAAACCGTTCGAATTTCAAAATTCCAGTTCATTCAACCTCAAACGCCAAGTCAAATAAAACCGCGACGCACTGCACAACATGACATGGAATCATAAGAAGTCATTAGGCATTCAGCCGAGAGCGCGCGCACCCTAATTCGAAATTCGAACGAACAGCCATATACCACGTTTGCCGAAGCATTTTTGATGTAACCCTTACACACAAAACCCAACTCTATTAATGTCAGTAATACAGTTCAAGATTGCATTATGTGTTTGATGACAATCGTTCACATATCGACAAAAAAGATAATCGAGTTTGATATCTGTGCAACACGTTATAGGGTTCAAATTTGAAGGCTGAACAAGTACAGTCAACAAAAACATGAGAAAAAACCAGGCATCTTTTTGCGTCATTCCGCCGCTCCCCTAAGCTTGGGGGTGTAGGGGTGAAGAAAATCCGCGTGCAGGGAGGTACCCCCGTAGTAGTTTTTCGTCGGAATCACGCATTCGCGACACAGTATTGATTTTTCCGACACATACTTGCGTTCAGGTGGTGTTTTGGGTCTCCATTTTTACTTTTAAGAAAGTTACGTGTGTTTATATGAATATACTAAATGCGTGTTGGTTGAATTAAAAAGTTTATTCAAAAACTTTTCAACCAACATTGCTTAAAGAATTAATTTGTCAATTACTAAAATAATTATTGAGAGGCTACTAATTACAACTGAAAAGCATCTAGCCCTTGTTTAATTGGGTTACAGAAAAAACTTAGGTATTTTTTATTGCTTACTCAAAAAATAACGTCTTGAACTCGAGTCAAGTAGCATTTCGCTGTCGATCAAGTAGTTTAATACAATTCTGGATAAAAAAGATACAGTATAATTAACATGTAAAGAAAATGTTCCAATATAAAGGCGACACCCGCTACAGGAGCAGAAATCTTTATAAGACGCATATATATGTAAGCATCGGATGTTAACTACACATTTGAGCCTTTTGGAGTAGAAAAATAGGGTCCGTGGTGTCCATCAGCGCACAGGCTTTTTAGTTTCTTGGCTTAAAGCTTATTGAGGTGTCCCGTGACACTGCCAACCTATTAGGCAATGCTGCTATCCTTTAGGAACGATGCCCAGGGAGCACCTGTGGGGACTGTACGATTTGTTAATATATATTTAAGGTAGGTAATCTTTTTTTTGTTAAAAAAAAAACATGTCTGAATGAACGGATTTAGTTTTTTAGAATTATAAATACCTATCTGTTGTTTTCTGTTAGTGGGTGTTTATCTTAAAAAAAATATTTTGTGATCGTGGCATATAAGTGGTACGATAATCTGTCGTCATCCTTCGTCTGTCATTTGGAGTCTAAGGATTTGATTTTCAAAATGAGATATAGATAGATCTGAAGATAAGTCCCACACATTTGACAGAGTAAAATTGAATTTAGTTGCCTATTCATAATTACAATAAAATTTCTCTCTCTTACTTGTCTTTGAGTGTCTTCCCGGTCATATTTTCAGCCTTGATGCGTCGGATCTTAGAGTCTGCATTATGACAGCATTGATGTTGTGATATGATTTTTACAGCCGGCTGCCTGCCTGACGCCAACCCTTCTTCGGTATGGAGACTGTGTTGCCGTAGTCTTCAGAGTGTAGAGCATTTAGAATGTTAACGTGCAAAATATCTCATACCCATGCTATTATTGTAAGGCACTTCTTAATTCTGATCCAGTTTTTCAAATAGACAATAAAACGTTAAACATAAATACAAACATCGAATGACAATACAAAACGGAAAAAAAACTAAATTAGTATGCATTCTCACAACGGCAGGGCGAAATTATGCTAATTCCGCAAAGGTGTCGAAGATTAGCATCTTATTGTGATTCGACGATTCGTTCCGAACACTCATGTTTGTTCGCGATTCGCCGCGGCCCGGTGTGGTTGCACCTTAACTGCTTAACCCGTTGTCGCTTGCATTTTTTAGTGCCAATATTTTTGAGTGTTAAGTTTTGTTATTGATACAGAATCACGTCGTACGAGATAGACAGAGCCTAGATCAAATATATTAAATGGTTACGTTAAGAAAGATGGTGAGCGGGTGATAGGTGGAAATGAGAATGAAATTAGGATGTTTGAGTGGTATCATTATGATATCATCATCATCATCATTACAGCCACGAAAAGTCCTCTGCTGGGCAAGGGATCTCTCCCAAGGATTCTTCGTACTATGGGAGATATTTCCATACTAACCACGCTTGGCTTTTTGTGCTTCCGATACTGCTGCCCATTGCAAGCATTTTGAAGCTGGGGAAGGATAGGACTCTGTTGATACTACTCACATAGCTCGAAGAACCGATGGCCGATGGGGCAGAAAGGTGCTCGAATGGCGACCACGTACCGGCAAGCGCAGCGTTGGACACCCACCGACAAGGTGGTCGGACGACCTAACCAAGGTCGCAGGAAGACGCTGGATGCAGGCCGCTTCCAACCGGTCATATTGGAAATCCTTGAGGCCTATGTCCAGCAGTGGACTTGTTGCGGCTGAGATGATGATGATAGTATCATCATCATCATCTCACGCGGATGAGTGGGGGAAAAGCAAGTAGCAGCTCGGAAGGCCCATCATCCTGTCCTGTCATTATGATATTAATGCTCATTTTTTATGTCATTGAAACTAACGTGAGATACAGACATTTTGTAGTACATAATGCCCATTTTTCTACAGGCTAACGAGTGTTCAGATAAGAAACACTAAGTACCAAAGCGTGTGATTGCTAGGCCAGTTATGTATAGGTACTATTCCTCAGACTTTCATTGGTTTCATCAATTTACTTTTGAAGCAGATAGCACCTTCTTCTTTACCTATAAAAAGATATTGAAAAACTACATACTTAATTATAACAAGATGCTTCATTTCATCATTTTCAAATTTCTTTTTAGCTTAGTAGTTTTAGCTATATATTTGTTGACTTTACAAACATACATAAAATTCATTATTCAAGCTCAAAAAAAACAGTAGCTATTTTCTATTCGCAGTAAAACAAAACATAAAAAACAAAACAAAACAGAGCTATACTTAGCAGTTATTCCCATCCGAACGTTTCCTGCGAAGTCTTTATCCACAAAAAGGAAGCAACAGGAACAGAATAAATTGTTCGTAGAAGACACTGTAATGCAAGTTAATCGTTTGTGAATAACTCGTGAAATATCGTCTCGTGTTGTCTCTTTTGCTCTGATAGAAATGGTAATAAGAATCGATTCCTATGAACTCGAATTGAGTGTTAAAAACTTTATGTTTTTAAAGATTTCACGGAACTATGTTGCCGGTCTTAATTTTGTTATGTTATGTAGATCGCGGAGCTTAAAAATGTTAACTAAATTTTACACCAAGATTTTACATCATTAGGTTATTCAATTTTGATTCGTTCTTTTTTTAAACATATTCCAAGTTTAAGAAAAAGTGTTTCTCATCAATATTTTGAATAAAGAATCTTAATTGTTTGAAATAACGCAAACAGACTTTTATTTTTAAATAAAGAACAAAATCTCTTTATTTCAAGAAGTTATTTTATAAGTATTAGTATATCTATTATATGAGCGTTTTTCTGGATGCACCCTCCGCCGAGGTGCTTCGGACCCCGGGGTCCGCTTTCCTTTTTCTCCTTCTAGTTACCTTCTTTATTTCGCACGGTCTTTGCATCCTTGATAGTGAAGCTAGTGTCACGCATATTGTCCGATATTATCTACCTTCGCTACAGTAAACCGTTGATAGAACGGGCTCGATGCAGCGACCTGCGATGTAGTGTCTGGCGATAGTGTACCAAGCCAGCACTTATTGGACTTTCCTCATCTACCGGGGCCTACCTGAGTAAGTAAATACATCGTTAATACATAAGTACTGTAATTAACGTTCCTTCATTAAAATAAAATAAATAAAATAAAATCATACTGACAAATCACACAGATTGAGCTAGCCCCAAAGTAAGTTCGAGATTTGTGTTACGGGATACTAACTCAACGATATATATATTTTATAACGAATACATATACATATAGATACACATCCAAGACCCAGGGCAATCTGAAAAAGATCATTTTCCATCTTGACCTGGCCGGGGATCGAACCCGAGCACTATCGTGTCGCAGGCTGGCGTGTTGACCGCTGCTCCACGGAGCTAGCCATTTACCATTATGAATTCGCTTGCTAAAATATTTTTCATAAAACAAACGAGAACCCATTTCATCAAAACGAAAAAATCTGTATAATAACCAGTGTTGCACACAAACAAAAAACGCGATTCAACTTCCTACCAGCCTCACATCCGCGTTGCATTTGCATATATTAAGAGACAAAGGGCAACCGTCATAATTTTATATTTAATTTTTTACTGTTACAAGTACCGGTTTTGTCTATTGTCACATGTATAAAATATTTAAATTGAGAACAAAATCGTTGGGTCGAAACAAAAAGCTCACCTCTTTTTCGCATACCCATACTCTTTATTTTACTTGCCAAGCCATTTTCAACTTAAGCTATTGGGGAATAGATTGAAATTGCTTTGCGTTTGAAGTGATCCTAATATTAGTATTAAAAGTATGAAATCTCACAAAGCGTCGAATTTTAAATTTAAAATAATGCATGTAGATATCAATTTACACTTAATAATTAAATGCAATGTAAATTTCTACTTTCAGACTTAAATACGTGAACATCTATTACGTATTCAACTTTATTATCCCGCGTATGTTTTAAGATGAGCAATATCTATTTTTAATTGATGAATATAGTAAAACCATAAAGATACTATTTTTTGCCCCAGACTTCTTAAAGATATTGCTGTTGATGTAAAGTTTATTCAGAACCAAAGACTAGATCTACCCTTAATAAATTGTCAATTTATACACATACGTACATAATTTAACGTCCCTTCCCTTGCGGCATAGACAGGGTCTACCCTGTCTATGCCGCAAGGGGAATCAAAGACATCGAAGCCACATTTAGCATTTTGGTGGGATTAGGTGAAAAACTGAAACAAAATTATATTGCTTATAGTAATGTGTTGCTAGCCGCATCGCCTACAAACATGATTCATGAGATTTTCACATATCGGCTTTTACGATTTGCGCGGGAAGAGAAGCAGCTGGTACGTTTTACGTTTTTTCTTTTTTCCCAGACCAGTAACTTCTTGACACCTAATAAAACGTAATAAAACTAAGTCGATGTGCTTAATATCATGCATAAATTTTGATAAAACTTCAATGGACCAAAAGTTTTGACAAACGCAAATTTTATACTTATATTTAAAAAAATACTAACGCACATGCTCATGAATCCAGGATTTTATATTAAAGTATTTTTCCAAACTGTTTCATCAATGAAACCGATGTAGAAAAGTAATTAATTGAAGATGTTTCAAATGAATACATGTATGGAGTATCAACTTTTCAAACACGTATAAGTAAAACATTATAAATCAAACTATCAAGCACATTCAATAACACAAATAAAACATGTCCAATGAACAATGAATAAAGAATTATTAATTTATTCAAACCTACTTTTATTATCTGCCAACTTTATTGTTTACTTTTATTTGTTTAGAGTGATTCTGCATTGACTCGGCACAGGAAACTATTTTCATTGTTATTGTAATTAGATAATTAATCTTGTGTTTCTATATGATTATCACGTACTTTGATTTGAATTATGAATGCCATCAGTGTTTGACATAGATTTAACTGAAATTCCTGGTAAAGGTAGATTTGACTTGTGTACTTTGTGAAATAAAAGCTTTTAATTTGTTAAGATAAAATTAAATGTCAAATGTTTATTGAACGTACTACAATGATAAAAACTAATTATAAGTAAACCTTCTTTAAAATATATTTATAGGTTATATAGTCCCTACTAACTAACCGTTAACTCGCAGCGACGTGCCCAAAATGCTGGTAACATTACGATGTTGCATAATAATTTTTATGAAAGTTTGTCAACATTTCTGTAATCATAAAAAAAACAGGCCGGTATTTCAATATAAATAATTAATAACTGATTAAAAAAATTTTTGCAATAAATACAGATTTTATGAATATTCCTAAATTTTATATTAAAAAAATTGATTGTCTTTAATGTCTATTTA
Organism: Elegia similella; assembly: GCA_947532085.1. Lineage (NCBI taxonomy): Eukaryota > Metazoa > Arthropoda > Insecta > Lepidoptera > Pyralidae > Elegia > Elegia similella. The sequence continues at coordinate 6,327,342 of OX383939.1, forward strand.
CAGACGATATTAACGGTGAGAGATATGTAGATGCTACGCTGCTGCTGCTGCCCCGGAACGTGACATTTTACGTACATGCAGCCGGTGCTCATCGATTTATAAAACGCTATCACGTCAAAAAAAGTATGATTAGTATAGTCACGAGTCTATATACATTATAGTAATAGGAAAACTATGATCACACTGTAATAACCTAGACATATTTTGGTTTGGGTTCACTATCATGGGAACTGTTCAATACAAGTAATCATCCATCATCTACATACAATGACCTGCATATATCGGCAAACCATAAAACTCCAAATATGACAACGAAACGAAAATATTTGATCTCATTACGCATACAAACAGCATTGCACGCATCAACAGCGAAAATCAATATTACCCACACAAAACTCCCTTTTGTCCCACTGTGCGAAAAGTTAAAATATTCTATAGGCACCATTCGATGTCTTGAAATCATATAGACATGCAAAACAGATCCTGCATCTTCGTATTCAAAATTCGATATTCAAATGAGCTTCCATTTTCTGTAACAGGATGCGGAAGAGCAATTTTGACACTTGGAAGAATGGCCCTAACCCTTTTTTACTTTTTTATTCAAATTAAGCGAGCATCTTTGATTCTTTACGGCCAGTATAGATTTGAATATCACAGATAAAAGACTTTTTGGTAATGAAGGCATTAATATATTCATGTTTTTTTTTAGTGCGTGAGAAATATATCGGGGATTTCTTCGTGAGAATGTCTAGTTTCTTAATCGAGGGGGATGGGTGTTGTGGAAAGCTGTGTCAACATTGGTTTGTAATATGCAAATGTATTGATTGCCAATAAATCTTCGATTTTGCTTTATGACTGGTAGAAAAAGTTTAGAAGTTAGGCAATAATTTAACTGATTGCAACTTGTAGTATTGTGAATGTGTATACGTTTTAGGAACATATTTATAGTCAAATCATATAAGTATAAGGTTGATGATTTCTAAAGAAAACTAATAATTTGATGATAAGAAAACTAATTAATATTAAATGAAGTAACTGTAATTTGATTTTGGATAATAATTCAAGAAACAAGACATAAGTACCTGTTCAACATTAAATATATTTCTTAGTGATTGATGATTTTACTTAGTGTCATTATAAATATAAACGCCTTTTTAAAAAGATCTAGAAGATTTAAGTATTTATAATTTAAGCAAATAAATAAAACTATATTTTAAAGCTACAAAATAATTTATTACAAAATATTTCAAGAAGAGAACACACCGATTGTGTTCTCTTTTTGAAATATTTTGTAATAAATTATTTTGGCAGGATTCTTATTTTAATATCTTGTAAATCTTAGAATATTTGAAAAAAGAACATAATTAACCGGTTCAACGTTCACCACAAAAACTGGCGAGCGAGACGTCTTCGCCCTTCGATTCAAATTCAAATGTCCGCAGGTGTACTATCTTGAAAGAATTTCCGTTCGCACCAATGTTTTAGATTGTAATTCGTCGAGCATGGGGTCAAAATGTGTTTTGACGACATAAATTAATTTGGAAGGATTTTTGTTTCTTTTTCTGTTTTAGAGTACAGATGTTCGGCATTATATTGCCATTAGGGGACAGTTTTGAATTACTTATAATTATCAAGATGTTAGAGTTACGCGTGGATTGTACGTCAATTGAGGTCGATAGTTATTTAATTATTATTATTTTTAGTTTGTGTTTAAACTGCTCTTTAGTTGTAAGGGTCACTAAAGTAATTACAAATGATAGTTGTAATTATTGAACGTGCTAAAAAAAATTGCTTGTCTGTAAAATTGGTTTGCGGATGATAATTTGTTGGTTTGCGGAAGAACGCCGACCGCACAAGCCGAACGTTTTTTGTTCCGCGTTCTTGCTTGCACACGGAACGTGATACTTTTTCGTGCATGCGGCCCGCGTTTATCGATTTAAGACGTTATCATGTTAAAAAAACATTGAGGTTTAGGTTCGAGAACTACATATATTATTTTAGAAAGAATATTGGTGTGAATATTTCATTTTCTTTGGGATCTTTGGCGCTTTGGAGGGTCCAGGTCCTAAGGTGTGATAAAACTTGCGAAACTTGCAGTGCACAGGGCTGCTATTTAATATATAATTGTCATCATCATCATAATCAGGTCTTTTTAGTCTCCACCTTAGGAACATGACCCTCTCTGTACTACCGAAGCCTTACTTGCCTAGAGTAGACAGAAAATTTGGCCTACACTCTCCTCGCTGGCCAGACGGGTTGGAGAGGTCTCATCGATGTTTATGAGCTTTGTTTAGCTTGTATTTCCTAAGTCGCTTATTACGACCTCCATGGGAAGTCTAGGAGTGGTCTTATTCTACTCTGCCGGAAACCACACGGTTACCTATTTAATCGTAAAAAACTTTATTTTATTATTGTCTAAAGTCTAGAGGCAAGGTCCAGTAATGTATCTCACCACTGAGCATGTACAAATCGTTAAGCTAATAAAAAAACCCCATAAATAATTATACTTAAATCAAGAAAATATGTAACAAAGAATCCGGTACTACAAAACGCACCTGGGTCGAAAAGACCGGTCGCGACACCGGCATGAGTGGATGTAAAGGGTTAATTCTTAGCGATTATTTGAGCTCACGCATATTTTTAATTATGCAAGGGTTAGAATGCATGCTTTTTAAAATGCAAATTTGCGAATGTGATTTTTGGGACGGGATCAGTGTGTCATTGAAATTGGTAGAGTGTAGTCTTAGCTTCAGTGTCGTTTAAACTTGTTAAAAAAAATCTAGTGGAAATGTGCGAAAAATTACTCTCGGTATATGCATTTTATGGCCACAGTATTTTGTTACAATACATCGACGTTACTTAGGTAAGCCTTTTCTATGTTATGTTTTGTATACTACATATATACATACATTTATACTATCACGGCTTTATCCCTTACGGGGTACAGAGCCTAAGGCCATAAGACCAAAAGGCAACGTTTAGCGTGTTGGTGGGCGTAAAGGTGGAAAACGGAATCAAAATAGAGATGGGTAGCTAGCCGCATCGCCTATTGTCATAATTGTTTAGATTTTCGTCCATTCTGGAAAGTAGCAGTTGGCACATTCTACATTTTTTCTCCCTTGCCAGCATGGAAGAATTTTAAAGTTGTACCAGAGCCAGTTTTCTATATTACCTGAGAGTTGTGAAGAAAAAATCAGTCAATATATTAGATGCTTAACTTCCTGCGTAGGTCGTAAAATCCGGTTACGGCAAAGTGTCGCAATAATACTGGTCACTATTTTTGACCTACCAATCACTATTTTTGATTCCAGGTGAAAAACACCATCATCCTCAACGTAGAATAAGGTTTTATAGTTTGAGTTCCATGGCTAAGTGAACGTACGTGCTAAACGCATGTAAAGCAACCCCGGGCACGGGCCCTACCAGGATGGGTGACCACAAGTGGCATAAAAATCTCGAGTTCTTTCAAGCTTAAGCACGTTAGGCCGTTGATCTTGGCTGTAATCATGGATGAAAGTCGTTAAGAGGGCTTTAGGCAGCTTGAAAAATGGGACACCAATGTTAGCCACTTACTCAAAAAATAAACATATTAGTCCAAGACTCTGTCTTCTCCTCTTCAAAGATAAAATCGTGATTACAGTGTATTTGTATGTGTGTGTATGAAAACCCATCACTGACAATGATTCATAAACAAAACGAAGCTTGTCAAAAACACGTGCCAGCCATATTTTAACTTTTTTTTAACAAACATCAATTTTCCTAAACTAATTTTGAAAATTCGGTTCTGCAGCGAAATCAAGTCAAGAAGAGATGTACCAGGGCCATGCATCACGGATAATGATTGGATTCGCCCCGCCTACGTCATCCATCACTAGAAACGAGTGACGCCGGGTGGGTGGTAACCCGACCAATGTAAGTTGACATTTGACTTTGTACTAAAATTTTCTTAGCGGGTTCGTTTTTGGGCGACGCGCGCGGGAGGGTTAAGGTCTATTTGAAATGGTTGCTATTTAGAGAGGGAGGTTATTTCGCGAAGCCATTGTGTCTTGTTAGAGCCATGGTAATGTCTTGGATGGTTGGATATAAGTAAATTATGTTTTTTTCGGCTTGTGTCAGGGGGACATCTAGCAAGTTGAGCAAAAATATATTTTGTTTATGGCAACGGTTACCGCAGTAAATAAACTTTATTGTAATATGATAAATGAGGATAGTTTGTAGGAAAGAATATGTAGTGATATTTATTTTAAATGTGCTATTAATGTAGACATAGTCGGGTAATTTTAAATGTTTTATTTGAATGTCGTGTTCACTTGTAATTGGGTTGCATGCTTGATTCAAAATTACATAATATTTTTTGTAACTTTATCATGTAACCTGTTGGTGTACCTAATAATTTAAAAAATTTTTTTGATTGATTCCAATACCTTATATTAGTTAAAATGATTAACTGTTAATATAAAAAATCTGCTTATTGTTAATAAAGTCAGATATTTAGCTTAAACGCGTTCAAATAATAATAATAAAAAATACATTTATTCCTCATCACAATTTATACAACAGTAATACATTTAATTTAAAACAAAACAACCATGAAATTGTGAGAGAGTGGTGTCTGAGATAGGTTTCAGACGAAACCTGTGTGAAGGCTCGACCGTCCCGACGCTCTAGCCGAGTTCCACATATAAAGATGGTAGGGAGAGCACAAGACGAACACACAGAACACAGCTAATAACTTTATTATAATCTTTGCTTTACAACTTCGATAAATTAACAACAGAGACTTATGCTCTAAGATATGGTAGTAAACTCAAAGATATTAGTAGACTGAAAGATGTTAACAGATTGAAAGGTGGTAGCAGACTGAAGAATGAGTGATGAGAGAGAGAGAAAGTAATCTAAAAATGGAATGGAATGGAATGAAATTTGAATTAAAAATGAAGTTTGAATTAAAATAAGGAATGAAAAAATGGACAGGATGAGAGAAATGAGGTTGGATGAGATGCAGCATGCAGGTGGCATGCTGCAACGTTACACCTGTAATACAGATCACCACATAGCACTCAAAAGATTCAAGCTGAAGAGAAACAGTTTAGATGGCTTATAATTTATTAAGAGTTAAATATTTAATTATATAGGTATATTTATAGAACAATGGCATCCCGTAAACAAAAACACAACAGATTGCCTTGAATTGTTCAAAAAATGTCCGGTGTAACTAGGGATGTAAGACTTTTAAGGATATTCCGTTTGTTTCATCAAGGGCAGAGTTTAAAGTTAAGATGGAATAAAAAGTCACATACATAATAATATGTACATACATGAATCTAGAAATCATTAAACCTTTTTACTTGGGGCCCTCATGTTAAAAATACCACTCGACTAATCGAAACTTTACGTGTGAAATGTTTAAATGCCTAGCTCTTACTAAATTAGAAAATTAACTTTATCCATAAACAAATACCACCACGGATTCTACCCGGCTCAAAGGTACCCATAACACTAGCGGCATTACGTCTTTGAATAGCAATGGATATCCTCTGAACCAGATACCATCCGGAACGGTGGTCATATAATTTGTACCTCAAACGGCGTCGTATCTCGCTAGCTTTTACTTATTTTTTATGTAGAGCTTTGCCTTACAACAATAAAAATCTATAATTATTTATATTAAAGACTTACAAAGCCTTTAAAATATTTAAAAATAACTTCATATTTTTATTTCAACGATATTTAACTATAAGATTGAATAAACCTAAACTTAATATACTCACACAATTCGTTTGTATAATTGACTAATAAAAAAAATCCACATAATTTAAGAAATAATAACCTATTCAACTATTCCGAATTTCCCGTAGCAATATTAAGGGAGAAAAATCACCCGCGGGGGTGTAATCCCCTGGGCGCGGGGGGAGGCCGAAATTGAGAAGATATAAGAAGATTACAGCTGATGCATTACGTGACGAGCTCTGGTAGACAGGTTTTTTAAGGATGCCAATTTAATGGCTACGGATCAGGACTGGCTGTATTTAAACATATGATTGTTTTCTTTTTCGGTACCTAGTCTATTCACGTAGGTTTTATTCGGTGATTTTGAATTTTGAATAATTAATTTAAACACTCATATGCGTCGGAGTGTTATTTTTCAGTTATAGTTCTTTTTAGAATAAGACTGGCCAGTAACGGCCCATTTTTTAAAACGAAACACGATAAATACATTTAAAAAAGGCTCTAATTGTTCCCTGCTAGGTGTTGCGTTGTAAGAAAAAGTTTAATTCAAGACCTACTAGATACTTTCAATGGTAACTTTCAATCAATATAATCATGTAATTTTTTCTTTTAATCTTCGATGTGGCCAAATAAATCCAAATATTAAAGATTTCAATCATTCTTCAAATCTGTGCCTTTATCAAAAAATCTACACATTTTAATGTTAAAATTCTTAAATCTACGGTTCAATTCATGTTCTTTTTGTTCACATTTTCTTTCTTTTTACAGTCTAAACATCTCTTCAACTGCAAATTTGTTAGGAATTTAGTTTAAGTAGCGATTATCAGCGGATTTATATTCATTAAATGATAATACTTTATAGGTCGTTTGCTTGGTTGCTTACTAGAATAGCAAGAACATAATGGAAAATAAACAACAAACCTCGAGTTATTTATTTCTTGTTTATGCTACAAAAACCTAAAACTAAAGTATAAGCCTACATAAGACATAGTCAAAACTTTTTCAATTTCTCTTCAATCACCATACGTAACTTTTATATAGAGAACGTAAATAAATAGGGGGACTGTGTGAGCGCCGCAAATCTTAGAGGCAATATCTTTGAAAAATAAATTCGTGCCGGGTTTCAGCGCACCTGACGTGTATATTTATGTATCGGACTTTGTAAAGACGCGTTCAGAGAGGCAACGGAGACTTACTGTATATACATACATACATAGTATCACGTCTTTTTCCCTTGCGGGGTGAACAGAGCCTAGCTTGGTAAGACCTTATGGTCACATTTAGCATGTTGGAGGGCGTGTAGATGGAAAACGGAATCAAATAGTGATGGGTTGCTAGCCGCATCGCCTATTGACATGATTCCGCAGGTTTTAGCCCAATCCCTCGATTGGCTTTTACGATCTGCGCGGGAAGGGAAGCAGCTGGCACATTCTCAGTTTTTTCTTTTGGTTGGTCTGGGAGACCAGCACGGAAGAGTAGATAAATAAATATATAGGGAAAAATCACACGGATTGATGTAGCCTCACATATGTTATGAAATAGTATAATCGCATTTGGCTATTTATTAAGGTTCCGTACCCAAAGAATACAAAAGGGCCCTATTATTAAGCCTCTGATGTCTTTCTGTCTGTCTGACACAGGGCTGTATATATTGATGTTGTCTAAAAGGTAGAAGGCACGCTGCCCTCGTCTCAAACGCCCGGTGAAGTAGCGAAAGCTCACTTGGAGCTAGCTACATAGTCTTTCCAAAAAAAATAGGTAGAGACTTGAAATTTTCACAGAATGTTTTTTTTGTCGTCTATATACATTCTGGGATATTCATATAGGGATCTAGACCATACAGACACGTTAAGCCGTCAATTCCGGCTGTAGTTATTATATATATTAAGCTTAATCACTACCAAGTTGGCTACCAAGAAGCACGAAAAAGGAAAAAGCTCGGTCTATTGTATATGGTACAAAACATCGATGATGTATTGAACTCAAAAAAGTAAAGAAAATTTTCAATACTCCAATAATATGCCTCTACTATGCACACGCCCTTGGTACTAAAGCAAAGCCTCCATTTCCATACATATGAGATAGACATCGCTCCGCAACCCGACTTTTCTTTTCTTTTCCCTCCTTTGTCTTGGCCGTCTTCTGTTTCGCGTACTTTTTGGTGTTTCCCGCGCTTAGCGTAATTACAATTCCTTGAACTTGCAGAAAAAAGGTTTTAGTTCGCTGTAGGAAATTGCGAAGATTTCCATGTAAAGCTAAAGTTTTGAAGTAACTACGAGTATGTATTCGTGGAAATTTTAAACCTATATACATACATAGTATCACGTCTTCTTCCGCGGGGCAGACAGAGCCTTCTATAAGACCTGAAGGCCACGTTTGGCATGTTGGTGGGCATTAGGTGTAAAATGGAATCAATTTTAAACCTACCTTGTAATATTTTTATTTTCCTTTCTGTGTCACCGCTTTCTGAGGATATATTGAGCTGAAATTTAGCGTAGGTACTTGCGACTTGCGGGGTAGACAGAGCTTAGGTCTATGGGACCTAAAAGCCACGTTGAGCATGTTGGTAGGCGTCTAAGTGGAAAACGAAATAAAAATAATATAGTAAAAATAGCGCTAACATGATTCCTCAGATTTTTGCCCATTCCCTCGATTGGCTTGTATGATCTGCGCTGGTACATTCTACGATTTTAGGGTTCCGTACCCAAAGGGTAAAAACGGGACCCTATTAATTTCGCTCCGCTGTTCTACTGTCTGTCTGTCTGTGTGTCTGTCACCACCCTGTATCTCATTAACCGTGATAGTAAGACAGTTGAAATTTTCACAGATGATGTATTTCTGTTGCCGCTATAACAACAAATACTAAAACATAGAATAAAATACATATTTAAGGGGGCTTCCATACAACAAACCTATTTTTTTTTACTTGCTTTTGCTCGATATTGATAACGGCTATATGTAGACGCTTGAAATATTCACAGAATATTTAGTTATATATTCACTTGGCCGGATTATTTTCTTCCAGACCATTTCCTTTTATATACCTATATGCATTATACCTTTTGAAATTCTATGAATTGAATATAACAATCACCATTATATAATAATCGTACATAAAAAAACCCATCTACTACATAGTCCTAAAACGAACAATAGAATTACAGCTAAAAAATACGTAACATAACACCTAATAAGAAAATAAAAAATGGCGACGAAAGCCAATATATCACGTGACGTCACGGGCGCATGCGGCGGACACAAAAATATTGCGATGCATCAAAACTGCCAAGGAACCGGGAGAAAAACGAACTTGCCGGTTTGAGGAGCCACGCAAGATATAAGAGGAAGCGAGTTTCGTTGGTATTTTTTGTAATCGTTTTATTTTGCATTCACAATGCTAATTCGATATACTCTTATTACATTTAGAAATAAAATATATGGTGAAAAAATTCCATGAGGTTTGAACCAGCGATCTAGGTCCTCATGATTCAACCTTGCGTCGAAATTCTCCTTTTTGTCACGTAGAGCAGTGAAGAAAACAAAAAGAAAAATATCAAAATCAAAATCAAAACGTTTATTCAGAAAATAGGCCTTTGCAGGCACATTTTCACGTCAAATCACATTTTAAAGGATCTAATTTAGTCATATTTATATTATTACTTAATGTGCAAAAGCTACAGACTACTAGCGTTTCGGAACCGACCACTGCAGAGAAGAAACGCCAAAAGAAACTCTTTTCAACAGTATTGGTCGCCTACTCGCCTGAAGGCTTTTTAATTTTATCATCTATCTTTATCATTTATCATCTAATTTCTTCATTTATCATTTTTTTTTATTTTATGATTACAATTTTTATTATATAGGTACATTATTATTTTTTGGAACATATTATGTTAGCGATCGAGTGTGCAATAATAATATTTTACATTATACATAGTAGTCTCAAAGAGGCCGAGAATAAATATGTCTATGAGCCAGATCCTAAAGCTATTATAAAAAAAAAGTGATAATTTCTTACAAATCGATGAACGCCGGCTGCACTGACGAAAAAGTATCACGTTCTGTGTGGAAGCGGGAGCGCCGAATAAGCGATAGAGAGGCATTATCGGCCTAAGTGTAGTGCTTGTGACGTATTTATCGTCCGTATACCGTCTCTACAGACAACCAATATTTTTTTCAATGGCGTTTAAAAACTGTTTCTGTCTCACCCTTTTAATACTTCATTATCCTTAGTTCAACTTGTACTCATTCCAACTAGCTAGTAAAATATCAGCTTAGGTTTGTATATTCACTAAATGTTTCTGTTCGTGACTTGCACCATACACAGCCGTTTAGGAGAGCGAGGGTGGATTGTGTCTTGAAAAATGGAAAACTCTCCCTAAGCTCGGCGATGACTCGCATCTCGCGATATATTCTCATTTTATAATGCCTCCTTGCGATATTACATATTTCATACTGTACAGGGTGTAACAGAAAACTGAAATAATATTTGAAATATTGAAAAATATTTTTGACTTAAAAAATCCCATTTTTTTATATCTTTATTCGCTTACGAAGCTTATTTAATATCAAATGTAGCTTTCAAATATTCTTTCACCTTTGAGTTAAAGTCTGTATTATGTGAAATAACTATGTTAGAGTAATAAAAATACTAAACCAGTTTTATTATCGAACTTTTACTACCAAAGATATCACAACACAAAATAAAAAAGACACTTTTATAAATAAATAATCTTCAGGACCTTAAAAGGTCCCTAATACTGTATACCTACATCCTGTACCCTAAAGTAAAATAATCTAATAAATATAGTAGCTCTGTGTGCTAGTCTTAATAAGTAAAGTGCTAGTCTTAATAAATAAGTGCTATAGACTCTAATGGCGCTTACTTAGGTCTTTTATGCTTATTTACGCCATTTCGAAATGTTTCCAAAATGTGAATCCATAAAAACATCTAACGAAACTGATCATAAAATTTCACGAGAATACGTTCAGAAATGCCACACTTCGTTCTAAAACAGGTATTGCCAATAGGGTCACAAAACAGTTAAACTGAAGTGCGATTGGGCGGGCCATATCTGTAGAATGACTTCGGAAGTGTACTCACAAAATAACTAAATGGATACCTGAGGATGATCGATATTGAAGGGGAAGGCCCAGAAAGCGATGGCGCGACGACCTCGACGTTTTTCTTGTGGTTAGTTCGAAAATGTATTGTGGACAAAGACAAGTGGAAGGAAATGGGGGAGACCTTTGCCCAGCAGTGGGACAATATAGGTTAGTAAAATAAAAAAAAACGTTCAGAAATGCGATCTCTAGAGGAGAAAAGCCAGCACGGACAAACGGAAACACGAAATAATTTCTATCCAAGCTGATACGGAGACGCTTCGCGCTCGCTCGGTCAAGCAAGTCACATTTATCAAATACTAGCTGTTTTCCCGCGACTTCGTCCACGTAAAACATAGCCTATGTTCAGCGCAAATAGTGTAGCTTCCCAACTGTGAAAGATATTTTCAAATCCGTCTAGTAGTTTCGGAGCCTATTCGGAGCCGTTCGCGTCAAACAAACAAACAAATCTTTCCTCTTTATAATATTAGTATAGATGTACGTACATACTATCACGTCTTTTTCCATTGCAAGATAGACGCCTTGTCTGCCTGGTTTCTAGGACCTTAAAAGTCACGTTTAGCATGTTGAAAGGTGTGGTTTAGGGTGTTGGTGAAAAACAGAATCAAAATAGTGATGGGTCGCCAGTCATATCGCCTACTAAGATGATTCCTTAGATTTACGCCCATTCCCTCGATCAACTTTTACGATCTGCGCGGGAAGAGAAGCAGCTGGTGGAAGATTAAATACACAGTACAATTTTATGTTTATATTTTTACAGGTCAAAGGATGCAACATATTTTAAAAGGAACTGACGAATACAGATGTCAATCAGAACTTTACTGACGTTATCATCACAGCAACAAGAGGAAAGGCAAAACATGGAGTCTCTTATGGTAATAATTTAATAAAAAAATATCATTATTAGATTATAAGGTTTTGACGAATTAAGTTTGCTCGCTTCTTTCAGAAGTCATAATCATGATCGACATACAGACATACATATTATCACGTCTTTATACCTTACGGGGTACACAGAGCCTAAGACCATTAGACCCAAAACTATTACAATAAATTTTATTTGTCACCAATTTATTTTTTTTAATTATTAAATGTTGAATATAACTAAAAATATTTTTACAATTTGCACGTGTGTAAGAAATGAGTATAATAAGCAGTAGTAGACAATTAAAAAAAAACAATTTGCATACTGTTTTCAACAGTTGAATAGGCTTGCTCTATTATTTATGTAACATCTGTTATTGACCCTATTTCAGCAAATAAACGATTTATATTTGACAACAAAACCAACACATTAAAAATTATCAAAATCGTTTCGCCCGTTCTTAAGTTATACAACGTGATTTTAAACCCCCTAGCTTTATTGAAATCTGGGAATCAGAATACCTAATGGAACACAGAATTGCAAAAAAGGTGAAAAACGAAAAAGAAAATTAGGTTTCCCATACAAAGTCGCCGATCAGCTGGGCGAATTTCTATGAGAGGTTAAATATTTTTTTTGTTTTTTACCTTTTTTTCTTACAATTATGTATTCCATAAGGGATTCTGATTCCCAGATTTCAATATAGCTAGGGAGTTCAAAATCAGGCTGTATATACCCCGTGTAAATAGACCCTCGACATCCCTTGACTCAGCCCACCAATATGAACAACTTTTCCTATGGGAACAATGCTGGGAACTCAAAAATAATTCGACCTTCCCATACAAACTGGCCGGGCGGCGGAACTCTTTTGTATGGAAATGACGAAATTTTTTTTGAGTTCCCAGCATTGGTCCCATAGGAAAAGTTGTTCATATTGATGGGCTGAGTCACCCCTTTAAGTAAATGTCGAGGGTATACATTTACACGCTGTATGTGTTCGAACAATCCCGACTTACCCGAATATTTTAATTACTCTTAGTTACATTCAATTGTATTTAAAGTCAAAGTCAAAGTCAAAGTCAAAGTCAAAATATTTTATTCATCGTAAGATATTTTAAATATCATTTGGTGAACGTTAAATTACACATTATTATTTACAACATTAATATTGTTGACGTCAATAAGTTACTTAAAGCTAAGTTTACGCCGCTTCCAAGGCGGAGTGCAGAAGAAGCGGCAACAAACTGCACAGCGCATTTTCTCCAAATGACATCAACTTACAATCTACGACATACTTAGAACTAAATGTGTGGACTTGAGCTTACATTGTCATGTCGTAAAATAAATTATAATTTGAGAAATCACAAAATTTAACGCATACCAAAGTACCTACTAAGTAGATACAAAGTATAAAGACTATCCACATAAGACTTTAAACTCGCATAAAATACATCTACAAAGAACGAAAAAGTAACGCAAAGGAATCGGTACCAACTACTATCTTAAAATTGATCTTCACTAGCACATACTAAAATACTTCTTAACCTAAAAATTTTAAAGTATATTTTTCTGTGTTTGCCAAAAATATAAATTGGTTTTTACGTACAAAAAGATTTAGACTTTCACGAAAAGAAAATAGGGTGATTTTTTGCTTGTCGGAAAAACGCACGTTCCCTCACATAAGTTAAGGCCTAAGTAATACGGTTGACGATGCGGAGTTAGAGGAAAGAAAGGGGAGAAGGGGGGTAACGAGGGGGTGAACACACCCCCTGTTTCGGGTTTTCAATAGATGAGGCAGACAGGTGTAGAGGCTGCGTTATCATAAATCGAATTCGTGGATTTGATGTTATGTTTGTTTGTTTATTTGGAGAATTTACTGAACCGTAGAAGTATTAAGACAGCTCCGTGGCGCAGTGGTTAACACGCCAGCCTGCGACACGGAGTACCCGGGTTCGATCCCCAGCCAGGTCAAGATGGAAAATGATCTTTTTCAGATTGGCCTGGTTTTTGGATGTTTATCTATATATGTATTTGTCATAAAATATAGTATCTTTGAGTAAGTATCCCATTACACAAGTCTCGAATTTACCTTGGGGCTAGCTCAATCTGTGTGATTTATCCGTATATATTTATTTATATTTATTATTAAAAAATCCTTATCCTTACTAATATTATAAATGCGAAAGTGAGTTTGTTTGTTACGCTTTCACGCCGAAACTACTGAATCGATCATCATGAAATTTTGCATACAAGTTCTCTGGAGTACGGAGAAGGACATAGGTTTTATCCCGGGAAAAAGTACATTTCCCGAGGGATCGACATTGACGCTGGCGGAGCCGCGGGCGAAAGCTAGTAAAGATATAAATTGTGTTCCCAGTATTTACCCGCCTGACCTTCCTAGAAGGAGTGTAATGTTTTTCGCGCGTATGTATTTATATAATTATGTCTGTTCCATTGTCGTCTCCTGTAGTCTGAATAGCTTGATTGATTTCAAAGAGTGAGGTATCATTAGATTCGTATTCTTCCCCAGAGTGTCATAGGCTAGGTGTCGTTAGTAAAAACTCTATATGACGGACGTAAACTGTCAAAAAGGCAGTCGAGTTTTTTTATTTATTTAAATAATTCACTTATTATATGATGTAATTCATGTAATCATGTCAATCGGACAGATTAAGTTTCTTAATGGTAGAAAAAATATAACTGAATTAGTATACAGTGCAGAGGATGGAATTGAATTCATTAGCAAACTATATATATAACTATATATCAGACAACCAATCTGAACAACTTTTAATAAGGAACCAAATCCGAAATTGCAAAAAAAAATCAGCTGTTCCATAGATTTTAGCCAAGTAGATATTCCACTTTTGTATGAAAGAGCAAATAATTTTATCGCGATGTCGAAGTTGGTCCCATAATGAAAGTTGTTCAGATTCGTGGTCTGAGTCACTCCTTTAATGTTTGCTAATGAATTCAGTTTCACCCTGTATATCAATAAGTATTCTAGTGATTTTATTTATTTGATTGGCTCATAGCAAAAATTTCATTGTTCACATATACCGGCCACTAATAGGTACGCTAAATGTGGACCTTGTGTCTTATAGCTCTAGGCTATGTCTACCCAGTTAGGGAAAAAGATAGAAAATATGTACATAATAGCATAATGAACCGATCTTTTTACCTGTATTACCTGTTGCTTCGTAACATTTAAGAGCCCGCCATATGCCAGGCGGCGGCGTGGCGATACAAACGCGGATGGTCTAAACGCGTTGGCTACTTTGGATATTTTCGTTTTTTAGGAATATTCAACGGTTATTCGAAAAAGAAAAACATATGATGGCTGCCTTATCTGTAATGCAATAATAATCAAAAGTTTCAAGGTTAATTTTAATGTATTTGGTGAATAATGCTATATACCGAGTAAATTAGACGTGATTTGGAGGCAACTTTGCAATTTTTTTCCATCGAGAAAATTTAACCCAATCGTGTTTTTGAGTCATATAGTTACCAGTGTTAGTCCTGAACTTTGCTGCATTTTTATTTCAACTTGAGTATTTAATTATTATTCATATAACAGTCAATCATGCAAAGCAGTGTGAGGTAGTACGGGCCCTTAAGATAACCTCATATCAGTTAGCGTTACCGTGGATCCGATATAGCTAAAGGTGTTATCGAATATAACACCTTCAGCGATTTTTTTTAGCCTGTTGTGTCCCACTGCTGGGCAAAGGCCTCCCCTTTCTGTTTCCACATTTCCCGATCCGGGGCTACTTGCTGCCAACCAGTTAAAAAGCCTTTTATATCGTCTCGCTATCTTCTCCTCGGTCTGCCTCTTTTCCTATGCCCATCTAGTTCCCTTATCGTAGCCTTTCCCATCTGCTTGGATTCATCCAAATAATATATCATCATCATCATCATCAGGTCTTTTTTTAGTCTCCACTACAGGAGCACGACCCTCTCTGTACTACTAGGGCCATACTTGGCCAGAGCAGCCAGAGGACTTGGCCTACACTCTCCACGCTGGCCAGACGGGTTGGAAAGGTCTCTTAGATGTTTATAAGCTTTGTTTAGCTTGTATTACCTAAGTCGCCTTCTACTACGACATCCACGGGAAGACTTGGAGTGGTCCTATTCTACTCTGCCGGATACCACATCGGATCTAAATATGACACCTCTAGGATAATGTAAGTTGTTAGTATTAATATACATCAGTGTTTGTTGGACCTAATGCATACAGACTAATTAGAATATCAATTTAATTTAAATAAATTTACCCTTGCAAAAATATCTCTTTTATAAATTAGCCCTCAAGTCAGCTTTCGTCACATTTCAGACTTGTTGATTTTTAATGAGCGAAAAATGCACAAAACCTCCCTTTCTCAGACTAATAAAACGGGCAATTAGTTGACATGACAAATAGAATATCAAACAAACTTAATTTCAACTGTACGTGTTAACAAATAAAGTTTAAAGTCTAAAAGGCGGTGTTTTAAATATGGTGCAGCAAAAGAAAAGATGTTTTTGTTTGCTTAATGACATCATTAAACGTCGTAACAATAGTCCAGACAGGGATTATCCGGACAGTTTGAAAGGCACTCGCGTAGGAATTATGGAGACGGTTCTATTTACGTCTTTATTTAGCAGGGTATTGAAAAGATGCTGGCTGATTAGTGAATTACGATATTTTTTGATATTAAATATATATACGGACAAATAAATATATATGGACAAATCACACAGATTGAGCTAGTCCCAAGGTAAGTTCGAGACTTGTGTTATAGGATACTAACTCAACGATACTATATTTTATAACAAAATACATATATAGATAAACATCCAAGACCCAGGCCAATCTGAAAAAGATCATTTTCCATCTTGACCTGGCCGGGGTTCGAACCCGGGCACTCCGTGTCGCAGGCTGGCGTGTTAACCACTGCGCGACGGAGCTGTCAATTAGAATATGACGAAACGGATTTATATAATTTTTTTATCTAGAATAGATATCTAGTATAGATATCTGAACGTAGCGAAGGATTCTAAAATATACTCCAAAATAGATTTTCAGTGTTGCCGAAGTAAAAATTTTGTTAGTCCCGAGCATGACAGGTTTAGCTTTTCATCTCTCTAAGAGAAAAGCAGCTCTTTACTATTAACAAGCAGTTGGCTGGACCTCTGTCTGTTTAAATAAGTATTGGAATAATATTTTTGACGGAGTTCTTGGCGGCAATTTTGGCGGAGAGCACGGCTTGTGTTTTGGATTGTTTTGTAAATTGTTTCTAGTGGACTTTATAATGTGAAATCAGTGTAATTTGGTGTTATAAATGCCCATGTTTATGAACAATGTATGGAATAACTGAAATAAACTGTCACAGTGCGACTGTAGTGAGATTTACTTAGCGGGCTGGTGGACCGCCTTGTCTCGTTGCGTCGTCTGTGATCAAGCCAGTGGATTCGTGGGAATTGTCGCCAGGGGCTCCGTAGAATTAACGAAATGAACTACACCATCGTTTCATTGATATCAAGACTTAGAAAACTCATTTATACTTGATACTGGCTTAATACGTAACGCGTGAAAGCTATAAATAAAAGAAAAAAAATATTTTTGACAGTTCAAATACCAAATTTTAATCCCTTGCCTTTAAATGTATGTTTTTCGATCTTGTATTCGGGCAAACGTAAATCATTATAAATATTTTGATTTGTTTTTTGAGCGTTCGTGTACGTATGACGTTTATTTATAAAGTTTAACAAAAATATTCAGTCGTCCTCATTGTATTTAATAATACTTACTACTAAGATTTTGAAGTATATTTTTCTAAAAGGTAAATATGCAATTTTTTCCGTTAGGTATGTAGTAATTCTAAACATGATAAGACTGTTAGGAATAAGCGTATTTTCCGTGTGATCGTGCGCAATAATAACATTTTATTTTTTCGATCTTCATACTTTGTACAAATAGTCAAAAACATATTAAAGTTTATAAAAAAAAAAATTTTATAATGTTATTTAAGAAAAAAACACTACAAAAGGATTACTAATCTAAAGATTTCTCACACAAACCCTGATTTGACGAATCAATTCTCATTTGTTTGTATTGATTAACGCGCATAAATTAGGGTAAGCGCCCTAAATACCCCCCGTTTTGACACCGTAGCCCAGTTTTAAGTTTGTCTTAGGGGTCCGTAAGAAAATGTATTTAATTAATCGTGGGAGTTCGCACGAATTGGAGTTTTAATGACTTTGAGTTAGGTCAGTTCTCAATCAAAATAAGAAGAAGAAGAAAATAATCTCGTACAGCCGCTGTTGCATGTTATATCTTTGAGTTAGTATTATTTGCAAGTTTACTACTTAAGTAGAAAGATAGGAAGATTCCTGGAACGAAGAAAGAGTATTGCCCAGCAGTCGCACAATATAAATAATTAAATAATAAATAAATATATACGGACAAATCACACAGATTGAGCTAGCCCCGAAGTAAGTTCGAGACTTGTGTTATGGGATACTAACTCAACGATACTATATTTTATAACAAATACATATATAGATACACATCCAAGACCCAGGCCAATCTGAAAAGATCATTTTCCATCTTGACCTGGCCGGGGATCGAACCCGGTCACTTCGTGTCGCAGGCTGGCGTGTTGACCGCTGCGCCACGGAGCTAGTCGCATATAAAAATAAATAAAAATATAGGGGTTTCTAATTTGAAATGATTTAGGAGTTCGGAGTAAAATAATAAATGATGGGGTTGCCCTAGTTGGATCTTATAAGATTTAAGTATATTGTCATTAACAGATCTGCCGGCCTATTTGCTAACTCAGTCACCAACGTTTTGATAGTCATTTCAAAATACATTACGGGTTTCCTATGTTTGACTATTTTTATTTAAGATATATAAAACGCAATGTACTTTGAAATTACTATTAAAACGTTGTACACTGAGTTAGCAAATAGGCCGGCAGATCGGCCTATTTGCTAACTCAGTGGAAACTCGCAATGTATTTTGAAGTGACTATCAAAACGTTGGTCACTGGGTTAGCAAATAGGCCGATCTGGACGCGTTTCGTGCGTCGTTCGATCGATTCGATTTTTTGTAAATAATGATAATAATAATAATAAGCCATTTATTGCCATACACATGCCAGGTACATATTATTTACAATTTATAAAATTGCTTATAAACATATTTAGCAGCTTAAGTACCTAATTTAATGTTGGCAAAGGAATGCCTCAGCTTGTGCTGCCAGAGACAGGCGTCTCAGGTAGCGCTGATTTTCAGGCACCCCCTCTCCCTGAGATGTTATGCGGGAGACATATGAGGGCTAAGATTTTACAACTAAAAAGAAAAATTTAAAGAAGTTAGTTTTACAAATGACATAATGCAAGTCAATACATAGTACTCGCAAATCACAAACAATAGGTATCAAATATTTACCAGATTATTATTATCAAATAAAAATAAAAAGTGAGGACGCATTTATTATGATGTATGTGTTATGTACATGTAGGTGTATGTGTCTATTTATGGGGTTGTGTACATATGTGTGTGTGTCTATTTATGGGGGCGTGAAAATGTGTGTTTTTATGAAAAGGGTATTTTGTATTTATATTATGATAAGAAGTAGAAGATAAGAAGTATTGTCTTAGGTTCAGATCCTTCCAATGGCTGCGTATCAAGTTCTCTGCATCCAGTTGTCTTTTTAATAAAGCCGCTTTATATTTAACTTTGAAACACTGTCCACTTATTTTGTTCCTTAGAGGGGGAGGCAGATCATTCCATATTTTGGTTGCACAGAACTTAAAACAGGCCTTGTATCGAGCGGATTTGTGAGTGGGGATCCTCATCAAATTTTGGGTGACAGATCGGAGACTGAGACTACTTATATTAGAAACCCAAATAATTTTTTCAAAAAGATATTCTGGTTTCTTATTCCATATTATCCTTTGAACAGAACATGCATATAAAAGTTCACGTCTAGTAAGTTATGCGATTAGAGCGTTCGACAAATATAAAAAAAAGCTTCCACCGTGTAATCGTGTTTCGTGCACTCTAGTACAACATTAGTTGCAATTTGGGCGTTCGTTAACAATCTACAAGGGACGAAACAGAACTAGTATTCCTGTAGGATAATATATTCGTAACTATGAAAGACTAGCTTTCGCCCGCGGCTCCGCCCGCGTCAATGTCGATCCCTCGGAAACAATACTTTTTCCCGGGATAAAATGTACCCTATGTCCTTCTCCGTACCCCAGATAATGTGTATGCACAATTTCATGATGATCGGTTCAGTAGTTACAACGTGAAAACAAACAAACTCACTTTCGCATTTACAATACTAGTTAGGATTACCATTTATTGCTGCCAGATAAATACTAGACAGTTAGGATTTTTGTCACTTCTTCGTTTCAAGGAGCCCGAGGACCTAGTGCACGTGAGCATTATTAGCGCTTACGCTTGTTAAGCAACCCTGAACACTGTCCCCACTTGGATGGGTGACCGAAAGTGGCATAAAAATGTCTTGAGCTCCTCCTTCGAAAGGTACGTTAAGAAGTTGATCCCGGCCGTCGTAAAATTATGACAGATGCTTTAAGGCAGCTTGATAAATCTGACACCAGTGTTGGCCACTTACACACACGAAAAATAAAAACAAACACCTTCAGGGAAAATTACTGAATTTATTTTCGTGAATCTTTACAATGTTATTAGCTGATTATAATTTACGCGTACGAAGTTACAGGAAAAGAGCTAGTCAGCCGAAAAGTGGTCAATAATTAATTTATCCGTGTCCTGAAAAGCATGCAAATGTTTGCAAATTAAGCAGTAATACGTTTCGGAAATGCTTTAAAACCCAAATATTTTCAACGCAATTAAAATTTAATAATTATAAATTGTGTTTTATACACTCACGATCCGACTTCGATACGATTTAATTTTTTTGTAAGTTTTTTATTTTGCATTCACAATGCTGTTTTGATATTTTATACTTTTATTAAATATATTAAGATTTTTTTATAGAAATTAAGAAATAAGATATGGTGAAGTAATTCCATGCGGGCGGGGCTTGAACCAGCGACCTAGGTAAAGACCTAGGTCGTACAAAGGTACGACCTAGGTCGTTGGTTCAAGCCTCGCTTCACATGAAATTTTATTTTAATTTAAAGGGATATAGATGGAAAAAGGTCATACGAACAAACAATAATGACGTATTATTTTTACTTAGGAATGTAAATAACGTAAACGTAACGTAAACTGATATCAACCTCCGAAATGCCAAACTTCTGTTTTTAACACATTGTTGAGACAAAATTATAATTAATATACGTTGATATTTACTGAGTTTTAAAGTGTAAATAATTTTAAGTGACTTCTGTTTTAAGGTTTTTAGTTTTAGGTGCATAGTTCTAGTATTATATTTTTTTATTTCTATTTAAATAAATAACTTCCTACATTGTAAAATATTATTTTTTTATTGTTTGATGAATTGAAGACAACAAAACAATCAATAAACTACGTAATCTTTCACTCTATAGTACGATTCAAAAAGTCGTGTGTTATAAATAGCTTTCTGAAATGAATGCGCACAGATTGCATATCGCAGTGCTAAAATTAATAATTGCATTCGATTATTCGCGTATCCTCGATTCGACTCGTTAATTATTCTATTCTGTTTATTTACATTCAAATCGATTTTATAAATGTAAATTGTGTTATAATGGGTTAATTTTATTGAATCCTTACTGAGTGGGTTTGTTTGTTTGAAATGAAATAAATGAAATGAAATACATATTATACAAATTTAGATATTATGTATCTCTTTTTGAACGTCACATTATTATCATCATTATTATTATCAGTACATAGTATAAAACAAAGTCGCTACCCGCTATCTGTCCGTCCCTATGTATGCTTAGATCTTTAAAACTACGCAACGGAATTTGATGCAGTTTTTTTTAATAGATAGAGTGATTATTGAGGAAGGTTTATATGTACACTGCACCCGTGCGAAGCCGGGTCGCTGGTAATTAATATTTTTAAGATCAATAAACTTTTCGGAACGACTTCTGCTTGTTTGTTACACTTTCACGCCTTTACTACTGAACCGATCATCATGCAATTTTGCATACGGATTATGTGGAGATAGGGTACATTTTATTCCGAAAAAAGTACTGTTCCCGAGGGATAGATATTGACGCGGATGAAGCTGCGGGCGAAAGCTAGTATTCTACATGTGCCAAAACATGCTAAATGTGGCCATGAGGTCTTATACACTAGGCTCTGTTTACCCCGTATGGGAAAAAGATGTGATACTATGTATGTATGTGCCAAAACATAGCTAGTTGTATTCTTAATTTTGATGCTTTGAATCACAGGGTTTATTCGCCATTTAATCTACATATCGTTTTGAAAAATAAATATTTAGTTGTAAATTCGGTTTACGGACGATAATTTTACGTGATAACGGTGGAAGAGGGATAGATGCGTCACAAGCCAAACGCTTAGGCCGATCGGGGCTCTTTATCGCTTGTTCCGCGCTCTTGCTTGCAAACGGAACGTGACACTTTTTTGTGCGTGCAGCGTTCAACGATTAACAATACGTTATCACGTCAAAAAGTTCTATCTAATATTTAAGACATTCAAAATTTGTGGAATGATGTCTTTTGTAGAAAATGTGCTGTACAGTTTGTTGACGCTTTTTCTGCACTCCGCTTTGGAAGCGGTATTAAACTTAGCCATAAGTAAATAAAATTACTGACGTCAACAATAGGCTAGTTTCCTGGGTCGTAATAATAACATAACAATTAGTCCGTCAGTTAGATAATCAAAAAATATTGGACACGTATTTTTTCTTTTGTCAATTAAACAATAAATAATAAAGATAAAGCGCGTCAAAGTACAGGAGTGGGGGCGCATGACGTCAAAGCTTGCTAAAAATTGTAGCAAACTATGACGTCACACGGAACTTCAAACGGCTATATCTTTATCATTTTTTGTTTAATCAACAAAAGAAAAAATACGTGTCCATTATTTTTTTAAATATCTTACTGGCGGACTAATTATATTTTTTTTAGGAAACTAGCCTATTTTTGAAATGTCAAATATGACAATTAATAAGTGTTCAAATAAACCTGTATTAAATAAACGCTTTTAATTTGAATTTGAGAATTCAGTGTACAAACAAACACAAAAAAGTTTAATTTAATAGGCAGAACATGGGTATGGTGGAAGAGTGGTGGTAGCTCCACCGTGCCCACCATACCGGTAATATGGCGTGAAAGAGCAATCATGTGGTATTTAGCGGGTGCGAGTCCCGCATAACTGTTCTGTATCCCCGTAGCAGACCAGTATGCATAACACATTTTCCACAGGTAAAAAAAAAGGCAGAACATGGCTCGTATGGACCTAAGGACTAGACTGGACTCTTTCGGCGTTTTTAGTTTTTCGATTTTGCAAACATAAAAAAAAGAAAAATAAATAACAGAAACATATGACGTTCAAAAAGCGACACATGTATCGTATTTTGAAGAAAAATTATTCATTTTATTTTTTTTTCATTTTGTTCGCTGGTTCAAATCCCGCCTGCATGGATTTTTTTCACCATATTTTATTTCTTAATTTAATAAGAGTGGGTAATCAAAATAGCATAAAAAAACTCTTATAAAAATTACATGAATTTGAGAATGCAGTGTAAAAAAAAACACAAAAATGCTTGTGATTTAAAAACAATGCCTTTTTGGAAGTGATAAAAAAGAAACGGTATAAAATTATATGCATAAGTAGTAATTCACACGTAACTTAAAATTCCAAAACATTCAGTCGTTATCACGAAATGCTTAGCAAAAAGCCATGAAAACGATCGTTTGACAGTTAAAGGGTACTTTAAAATGGTGACACAAAATTTTTAATATTCTCAAGTATACGAGAAATATCTTCGAATATGCTCGTAAAAGTTTACATTCCGTCGAGGGAGGACAATATTATTCATTTTTCTCAAGTCAAATTCAGTGTAGGGCTCACTAATGTGGCACTTCAGATGCAACCCCTACAAGGTTTTGCGACCATGTTTTTTCCTATACTTTTTGTTTGTCATGCCGTCTCTTTCACTCATATTGATTTGAATATATCTTTCTCTATCGCTTTATCGCTACGCGTGGGGTGGCGGTTGGAAAATATGATACGTTTTTTAGGAGTTAAATTGATTTTTCGGAAGTGTGTAGCCCATTTTTATGGTTTGGCGAAGTTAATATAAACAAGGAAGGAAATGTGGCATTTTGCTTATGTTATTTACGGAGTAATTTATGTTTTTCGACTATATTTTTTGAAAATATCACTAACATGCAAAACTGTTGCTTAGTATAGTCAACAATAATAATTAAGTTTGCAGGGCCGCTATTTTGACAAAAGTTTATTCAATAATACATATTATCACGTCTTTATCCCTTAAAGGACAGACAGAGGCTAAGTTCCTAAGACCGAAAGGCCACGTTTAGCGTGTTGTTAGGCGTAAAGGTGGAAAACGGAATTGAAATAGTGATGGGTTGCTAGCCGCATCGCCTATTGTCATGATTCTTTAGATCTTCGCCCTTTTTATTCAATAATATAATATATATGGACAAATCACAAAGATTGAGCTAGCCCTAAGGTAAATTCAAGACTTATATTATGGGATACGAACTCAACGATACTAGGTATATTTTATAGGTTACTAGCTGTTGCCCGCGACTTCGTCCGCGGAAATTTCTGTTATTATCATTAATTAATTATTTTCTTAGTATAAATGAACAATTTTCCCCCGTTTTTAAAACATTTTTTGTTGATGCTTCGCTCCTATTAGTCGCAGAAGGATGTTTTATAGCCTAAAGCCTTCCTCAATAAATGGACTATCCAATACAAAAAGAATTTTCCAATTTGAACCAGTAGTTCCTGAGATTAGCGCGTTCAAACAAACAAACAAACTCTTCAGCTTTATAATATTAGTATCGATAACAAAAAAATATACAGCGCATAAATGCACCCTGGACTTTCCCTTAAAGGGATAACTCAGACCATCATATGAACAACTTTTCCTATGATTTGGCCTACATTTAAAAAAAATTAGCTTTTGATGTAAATCAATCTTTTGGTTCGGTAAAAAAAAATATTTTGTTGACCGTACCTAAATAGAATAAATTGACCGTACCGTAGTAATAAATTGACCGTACCGTAAGAATAAATTGAGGTTCCATGCTGGTCTGGGAGCAAAGAAAAAACGTAGAATGTACCAGCTGCTCCTCTTCCCGTGCAGATCGTAAAAGCTGGTCGAAAAAATGGGCGAAAATATAAGGAATCATATAGTAGGCGATGCGGCTAGCAAGCCATCATTATTTGTTTCCGTTTCACCTAATGCACACCAAAATGCTAAAAGTGGCTTTTAGGTCACAAAAGCCTGGGCTCTGTCTACCCCGCAAGGAAAAAAGACGTGATACTATGTATGTACTTACCGTTCCACAGAATTTAATTTTCCCATTTAAAAATATAAATAAGAATCATTGGGTTAAAATTCCAATAAGATTTTTGTAAAATCTAACAAAAATACATCAGATCTTAATAAAGTTCACGCATAGGATAGTGTCTAAATTTTCGATTGTATTTGGTAGTTTAATTAAGAGAACATAAGTCGTACATAGACTTGAGGTCACAGGTTCTAATCTCGCCCGCATGGATTTTTTTTCACCATATTTTATTTCTTAATTTATTAAGATTATATCAAAATAGCATTAAAATAAACACTTATGAAAACTACATGGCTTCCTACATATTAGTTGATTTTGAAATGCATTGTAAAATGATTTGAATCAAATACCTCACTTGTAAAAGTCGGGTAGGTGTGGGGAATGGGATGTGGTGGAATTTTGGACGTCGAGGTTTGAAGTGCGGTAGTTCAATTGGCGGAACATAGGTTTTGAAGGTTGCTGGTTCAAATACGCCCGCGTGAAATTTTTTCACCACATTTTATTTTTGATTTTCTTAATTTAATAAGAATAAATAGAGTATTCAAGGGCCCAAATTTTTGGTTACTTACATACATACATATTACACGTCTTTTTCCTTGCGGGGTAGATAGAGCCCAGGTTTTTTAGATCTAAAAGCCGCGTTTAGCATAAACATCACTTACATCCTCACATATGACCGGAAACAGGTACCTATCGACGATATTAATGTATTTTTTTTAATGATTATAGTGATGAAAGAGGCTGGACTTCAGTAGCCCTCGACCGAAATAGTTGGAATGATGAAAGGGAGGCATTTGCCCTGCACTGGGACATTATAGGCTAGAAATAGAAATAGAATGATATAGAACGGCAAACGAGCAAGCGAGTCACCTGATAGTAAGTGATCACCGCTGCCCATGGACAACTGCAACACCAGGGTGTGACAGGTGCGTTGTCGGCCTTTCAAGAAGTTGGGGGAAGGAAATGGGGAGGGCGAGGAGAAAAGATGGGCCGGCTCTCTCACTCACCGAACGAAGCATAGAAGCGGTAAAGCTTCTACTCATACGTCGATTTTCTATGAGAGTGTGGTACTTCCCCGGATGAGCCGGCCAATTCATGCTACTAGCAATTCATTTTGCCGGTAGCGTGGCTCTACCACGTGTCTATAAAAGTTTTAAATACACCGTCCCTACTGACCCTATATCCATAACATCAATTTGTTCACCACAATAATTCATAAAACTAATTTATAACTATCCTTAACACTCGGCTTCCACTTAATTATTCGTTTCTAAACGCACTAAAACTTTTACGCCTTTTTAATGGGTTCTGTATGCAATTATATGGATGAGACAATATATGTATGGGATCGTTAAGTTTTTAATGTTATTTATTTGGGAGCTTTAATGCATTGTTGAGTTAATGATGATTTTATTAAGTTGCTTGGGTCACGAAATAAGAATCTACAAAAAAACAACCTACTAATTAAATATACTATTGACTAGCTCCGTGGCGCAGCGGTCAATACGCCAGCCTGTGACACGGAGTGACCGGGTTCGATCCCCGGCCAGGTCAAGATGGAAAATGATCTTTTTCAGATTGGCCTGGGTCTTGGATGTGTATCTATATATGTATTTGTTAAAATATAGTATCATTGAGTTAGTATCCCATAACACAAGTCTCGAACTTACTTTGGGGCTAGCTCAATCTGTGTGATTTGTCCGTATATATTTATTTATTTATTATTATATCTGGTGAAATTTCGTTCGTTATGGAGCCTTAAAGTCTTCACCTTAAAGTCTTGGGTCTTGAATATTTTTCTATATAAAGTAACTATAATAAATTATAGTTATATCGTCGAGTTAGTATCCTACAACAAAAGTTCGTAACTTACTGTGAGGCTAGCTCAATATTTGTGATTTGTCCTATTCCTGGTGAAATTTTGATCGTTATGGAGCCTTAAAGGGGTGATTCAGCTCGTCGATGTGAACAACTTTCCCTATGGGACCAATGCTGGGTACTTTTTTGACTTGCCCATACAAATTGACCGGGGGCTGAACTAGTTTGTATGGAAATGACCATTTTTTTTTAGTTCCTAGCATTGGTGCGTCAGTAAAAGTTGTTCATATCGACGGGCTGAACCACCCCTTTAAGGCTCCATAACCATCAAAATTTCACCAGGTATAGGACAAATCACAAATATTGAGCTAGCCTCACAGTAAGTTACAAACTTTTGTTGTAGAATACTAACTCGACGATATAACTATAATTTATAATAGA
The DNA here is from genome assembly GCA_947532085.1 of Elegia similella. Taxonomy (NCBI): domain Eukaryota; kingdom Metazoa; phylum Arthropoda; class Insecta; order Lepidoptera; family Pyralidae; genus Elegia; species Elegia similella. The sequence continues at coordinate 6,354,808 of OX383939.1, forward strand.
CTAGCTTTCGCCCGCGGCTCCGCCCGCGTCAATGTCGATCCCTCGGGTATAGTAATAGTAATAGTACTATTTCCCGGTATAAAAGCCTATGTCCTTCTCCACACTCCAGAGAACTTGTATGCAAAATTTCATGATGATCGGTTCAGTAGTTACGGCGTGAAAGCGTAACAAACAAACAAACAAACTCACTTTCGCATTTATAATATTAGTAAGGATACTTTATATAGAAAAACATTCAAAACCTAAGATCTGAAAAAGATTGCTTAGGCTATCCAAACGCTCAAATTTATAATGATAGCTATCTTTAAGAAAGATTTATTACTATTTGTTGCATGCATTTCTATGTATCTGTACAATAGATAGTTAACAACAGTATTCATAATTTCAGCTGTAAGAAGTCCACTGTTGGACATAAGATTTAAAGCCCTCCTAGGGATTCTTCGTTCCATGGGAGGATATTGCCATACTCACTACGCTTGGCAGGTGGTTAGGCGAATGCAATTTCTTTGGCATCTTATGCTTCTGAAGCTTCTACTTATAGAAACATTTTAAAGAAGGATATTTTTTGGATTTGGAAGGGAATGAAGGTATTGGGATACTACTCACTACAGACAATCATGAAAAAGCATGTGGCATCCGGAAGTCCGGGCGCGCGAACCTAAGTCGACGGCTGAAAATACTGATTTTCAGCCGTTGACTTAGGTTCGCGCGCCCGGACGTTAGTGTTACGCTGGACACATTTGTGACGAGCACTGGCTCGTCACAAATGTGTCCAGCGTAACACTGAGCCATCACCTATTGTATGTAGTATACTATTAGTATGTGTAATTGTATTTTTTGTTTATGTTTCTAAAATAAATTATTTTATTTTCAAAATACTTAGCTAAAGCGTTAAATAATCATATACAAAGTTTTGAAGATTGTACACATACATAGACATAGGCATGAAACAAATAACCTCCTTTTTGCTTAAATATTTATGTCAAAACAATTAAAACTCCGGTCTTCGGAAAATCTCGTGTGTAAGCGCACTTAGGTTTGATATCGTCGCGTGTAGCGACCTATCAGATAAGTTCAACGGCTAACTCAGCTCATAGCTAAGGGTCTGTTCACAAATACAATGTTTATTGTTTGTTTATGTTATAATAGTGACCTTAGCCGTGTGGTTTTCGGTAGATTAGAATAGGACCTCTCCTAGTCTTTCCATGGATGTTCTAAGAGGCGACGTAGGAAACACAAGCTAAACAAAGCTCATAAACATCAATGAGACCTCTCCAACTGGCCAGCGAGGAGAGTGTAGGCCAAATCCTCTGTCTGGCCAAGTATGGTTCCGGTAGTACAGAGAGGGTCATGCTACTGAAGTGGAGACTAAAACGACCTGATGATGATGATGATGATGATACTAGTGACCCGCTCCGGCTTCGCATAGATATAGGTATTTAATTCTATAGCCTATGTCCATCTAGGATAATAAGTATATTATTATATTAGTAGTAATAAGTTCTTTCTTACAAAAATTTTGTTATTTAAACTTAATCAACAATAAAGGCTTTTTATTTTATTTATTTATCAATTTAATTTCGCGTTTAATTTTACTACATACAACGCGAAAGTATCATTGCGGTAATTCCTGATTTTTCATTTTATTTACATTATCGTAAATCGTAATAGATTTTTCTCCAGTTGGTGGCTTTGAGACGAGAGTTATTTTTGATGTTTATTTAAATCTGAATCGTGTCATTAGGCGATGCGGCTAGCAACCCATCACTATTTTGATTCCGTTTTCCACCAACATGCTAAATTTTGATGTATGAATATCTGTGGTTTGTAAAGAGAAGGATGAATCTGTTATTAGCGCATTAGTATGAACTATAATTTTGTACAACAAAAATTTTAAATAAATAAATTTACGTGGCCATAAGGTCTTATAGACCTAGGATCTGTCTACCCCGCAAGGAAAAAGTTAAAGGAATTACGTCAAAGGCCGAGAGGCGGTCCCGAAGAACTCTGACAACAGGGTGTGCATGGTCGATTGACCGTGTCACCTACTCGAAATGAATGAATTTCTATAGGTACCAAAACAAACACTCAGAACGTAATATCACGTCTTTTGTCCATGCGGGGTAGACAGAGCCCAGGTCTATAAGACCTCAAAGCCAAATGTTGGTGGGCAAAAAATGGATAACGGATTTAAAATAGTTATGGATAGCTAGCCGCAACGCCTATTAACACGATTGCTTAGATTTTCAACCATTCCCTCGATCGGCTTTTACGATATGCGCGGGAAGAGAAGCTATTGGTACACTCTACTATCTTCAATGTTGATCTGGGAGAAAAGAAAATTTCTTCCAGATCAACATTGGAGATATTTCAACAAAAATACTCTTCATAATATTTCCAATAGATCTGTGTGTATGGACCCTAATGCGCTCACAATTAACTATTCCGATCGAAAGATAACTCAAATGTAAATTAACTGACGAAAAAACTGTGTTTCAATGGTTAACGCACTTTATAGCGAGTCGGTCCGTTTACCAACGCGTAACGAATAAACTGATAGCGCGGAGAGCTTGATAGCTCAAAATAGGCTAGTTTCCTGGGTCGTAATAATAACATAACAATTAGTCTGTCAGTTAGATAATTAAAAAATATTGGACTCGTATTTTTTCTTTTGTCAAATAAACAATAAATAATAAAGATAAAGCGCGTCATAGTTCAGGAGTGGGGCTCGTGACGTCAAAGTTTGCTAAAAATTGTAGCAAACTATGACGTCACACGGAACTTCAAAGGGCTATATCTTTATCATTTTCTGTTTCATCGACAAAAGAAAAAATACGTGTCCAATATTTTTTGAATATCTAACTGACGGACTAATTATATTTTTTTAGGAAACTTGCCTATTAGTGATGTGCTGCAGGAAATATCTCTGTTTTAAAAATTCCTTCTCACGGAAATTTGTGGGAAATTTAAAATTATTTTTGAGAATATCTACTCTCTTACCCCGTAATGGATAGACGTGATAATATGTATTTAAGTATACTCTCGACTCTTTTCAGCATGAACACTTCTTCTTTTACCTTATTCCACTTTTTCATGTGGGGTTGACACATAATGTATAATTTCGCAAAACCATTTCGTACCAATTTTAATATTATTATATTTAACTTTATATCTCTTAATAATCTGTCGCAACGCCCTGACTGGGTACATGTATATATTACACTACATATTATTGTCAATTGAATGCAACATGTAAGCGATGAATAAATGAATTGTGAACATAGTTTAAAAATGAATTATGTTAATTTTATCCATTTTTGAGCACGTACACTATTGTTCTAAATTATAGGTATGTGCTTTCCAAGTCTAAGTTATTAATAAGCAGCAAATTTGACAGAATCGAGAAAAGACGCAAAAAGACCACGTTTCTTATATACCCCCTTTTATTATTAACTAGCTTTCGCCCGCGGCTCCGCCCGCGTCAATGTCGATCCCTCGGGATTAGTACTTTTTCCCGGGATAAAAGGTAGCCTATGTCCTTCTCCGCACTCCAGAGAACTTGTATGCAAAATTTCATGATGATCGGTTCAGTAGTTACGGCGTGAAAGCGTAACAAACAAACAAACTCACTTTCGCATTTATAATATTAGTAAGGATTTTATTTTGTTTTTACTGTTTGCTCTTATAGCGGCCAATAGACTAAAACTTCTAATAGACTGAAATGACTGTGTCAAACGGACGGATGGACGTACTGCTATCTTGAATTACTTACATTGTTATCGCTATCTTGAATATAAATAATAAATTACTCTTAAACTATAAATAATATTAACATGAACATTTATATTAAGAAAGACTTCATTTCAATCTTTCTGTATATAAATTTTCTTATTATTATTATTTATAGTTTAAGAGAAAATTCAAGATATAGGTAGAGGAGCTGGTCAGGTCTGTCCCTGTACATCGGAGTCTTAATAATATACCGGACCCTAAAAAGGGGGGTTGGACGGAGAATCAATAATTTCTCTGGCAAATGATAAAAAAAAAACATCCTACGCACATTAAGTAGCGGGCAGAAAAAAGTATTTTTACGTACACGTTTAAAATTTCAGAAAAATACAAAAAATTTATTATTTTTTTTTTTATATAAATATATTATCACTAATACAAGCTAAACAAAGCTTATAAACATCTAAGAGACCTCTCCAACCCGTCTGGCCAGCGTGGAGAGTGTAGGCCAAGTCCTCTGGCTGCTCTCGCCAAGTATGGCCTTAGTAGTACAGAGAGGGTCGTGCTCCTGTAGTGGAGACTAAAAAGGACCTGATGATGATGATGATGATATTATCACTTTTTCTCTACGACGACAAGAAAATGGTTGACATAACACAGTTTGTTTGTTTCAGGTGACGGCGCGGTGCCAGTAGAGAGCCTCCATGGGGTCGAGAATAAGTCTAGTTCACTGCCTCCGTGGTCCAGTGGTTAAGGCGTTTGCCTGCCTGGGGGTCATGGGTTCGACTCCCATGGGAAGCAAACTTTATTTAGATGCTTCCAGTTTGGTTAGGACATTGCAGGCTCGAATCACCTGATTGTCTGATAATAAAAAAGATTCCATGCTTCGGAAGACACGTTAAGCCGTTGGTCCCGTCTGCCATCGACCAGTCGTTAAAGAAACCACGATAGAGGCCGAGAGGCGGTTCCGAAGAACTCTGACACCAGGGTGTGCATGGTCGATTGACCGTGTCACCTACACGAAATGATGATGATGATGAGTCTAGTTCACACACGGCTAGTATTTTAGTCGAGTAGCGAGTATTTTATTGGCCATGTCTGAATAAATAACTCCTTCGAGCCGATCCCAATTACTTAATTTTTTGATTTAGTAGTGCCACCCACCATTGTTGCTGCTCACTGAATCACCGTCTTAATATGTCCGAATGGGTCATTTAGTCAAGTTTATTATCATAAGATTTTATTTATTCTTTTTGATATGTACACAAAAAATATAGGCTTCATTTGTGATCTTATTCATAGAGTTTGGAATTCCCACCCTTACAACATTATGAGAGTTAAGTACTACATAACACATTTGTGGTTAACTAGCTTTCGCCCGCGGCTCCGCCCGCGTCAATGTCGATCCCTCGGGATAAAATGTGCCCTATGTCCTTCTCCGTACCCCAGATAACGTATATGCAAAATTTCATGATGATCGGTTCAGTAGTTACAACGTGAAAGCGTAACAAACAAACAAACAAATAAACAAATAAACAAACAAACAAACAAACAAACATGTCACGCACCCTTAATCTATGAACATCGCTGACATCGTAACGCTGCTTCCCAGTACTTCGGGCGGTTGCACCACCCACGGCAAGCGTTGCATGGATTCCCAGGCGCGGTTGCGCAAGTCCCCATTGTCTGCCGCCGGGCGACTTTTGCGAATTGGAAAGATGACTTCATTCCGTATCCTCACATCGGTTCGGTATCACTTTATAATTGTAATGATTAATTGTATCTAATGTAATTTCCTAATAAATAGTTTTTGAGATTTTGGTTTTTTTTGAAAACTGCGGCTATCACACGCTTAATTGGCGCAGTCGGTAGGATAGTCAAAAACGCAGTGCGTGGCGCGAAAGGACTCAAAAATCGAATCCTGACGGCTCCGCATAGCCGCTGTGTGACTTTGAAACCTACGTGTACGGGAAGAAGCCGCGGTGATCCAGACATCGATCATCAAAGATACCAAAATCATGCTGTAAGTACTGTGAATCTTTCAAGTATTTGCTATTCCCTATCTTTAACGTATTATCCTTACGATTAAATCCTTACGTATATATACTTTATATGGTTAGTTCTATGCTATAGATTATATTGTATGTGTGATTATTAAATGCCTGGTTTTAAAATCTTTCATCCCCGTGAATCTAGAAGCTCTAGCCCTAGTTTCAGAAAGCTAGTAGGAAAGTTTTGATAGACGAGCATAGGAATATCAGCGAAACCATGGCTAACGATGGAATAGATACTATATATAAGTCTCTCAGACTATTACCGGAATTTGATGGAAACCCGTATATACTTACACGGTTCCTTCACCTGTGCGATCAATTGGTAGTTAGACATTTTAAATCAGAGCCTGGTTATGAGTTAATAAACTCAGCTCTTATTAACGGTATATTAAACAAAGTCACAGGACAAGCCGCTAGGCTCATTAACTCCAGCGGCATACCAGAAAATTGGTCTAGCATACGGCAAGCCCTTATTAATAATTTTGCGGATCATCGTGATGAAACCGCCCTTTACAATGACTTATCACTACAGACTCAAGGCTCTAGTAGTCCCCAAGAATTTTATGAGCGCTGCCAAAGCCTCTTTAGTACTATTATGACTTACGTTAATTTGCACGAAACTGTTGAGACCACCATTGAAGCTAAAAGAAAGTTATATCAGAAATTAACCCTCCAGTGTTACCTACGAGGCCTTAAAGACCCGTTAGGAGCTAGGATTCGTTGCATGAGACCTGAGAGTATGGAAAAGGCGTTGGAGTTTGTGCAAGATGAAGTCAATACTCTCTATTTGCAACAACGCAACTCGGGAAGTCTTAATAAGAGTGAATGGCAACCTGTTCAGCCTAGGCAATTTAACTTACCGTTGAATAATTTCCATATGCCTAAGCCTACTACTAACCAGGGTTTCCAGATGCCTAAGCTGCCAAATAACTTATTTAACGCGCCCGGTACATCACGGCAGTTGCCACCGTCACAGCCGTTTCAGGGTTGGAGGCCTAACCAAACTCATTTTAATGGCCCGAGCCGTACCCAGCAGATGTTCCGCGCGCCACCACCGAATTATAGGCCCCAGAGTAATATGTTCCGACTACCCCCTAAACCTCAACCACAGCAATCTAATGCCAATAACTTTCCGCGTCCTATGAGTGGTGTCAGCCATTATGTCGCAAGACAATTACCACCATCAGGGCACGACTGGCGTAAATTTGGGAATCCACCACCCACAAACTATTTCAAAACCCGAGAAGTAAATTTTAACGAATTTGATCATGGGTGTGATGTCTTCGACTATGATAATACCTATAACGAAGACTATCATTACGACGCTATGTACTATGATTACGAATATCAGCCCGAATACTACTCCACCGATAACTATGAGTACCCTACTCATACCGAACCTGCTTCAGTTGAGGAAGTTACTCAAGTTCCGATTCCTGGTAATTGTGAAAATTTTCAGAAGGGTTCCAAGTCCGAAAAGCCAAAATAGAACTGAATCTTCAAACACAGAGGCAGCTTGTCTATGTCCAAACTAACAATCCCCCACTTAAATTCTTAATTGACACAGGAGCCAATCAATCTTTTATAAGCCCATTAGCAATAGAAAAATACTTCCGCCATATTCCATTAAACTACGAACCTTTTGAGGTAACCAGTATCCATGCCACTAGTAAGAATAACTATTCGATAACACTTCCAAGTTTTCCAGAATTTAATGAAGAAGGTAACATTACGTTATTCGTCTATGATTTTCATAAATTTTTCGATGGCCTCATAGGGTTAGATTTGCTTAATAGTTGGGAATCTAATATTGATCTGAAAAATAAAGTCATATCAACCAAAAATGCCACTATTCCGATACAAATATACGACTCGCGTAATGTTAATCTCTATGAGGATATAATTCCGGCACAGTGTTCGAAATTAGTTAGGATACCAGTTAATGCAAAGGATGGAGAAGTATTGGTGTTAAACCAAACTATGTGTAACTGCTTGATTTCGGATTGCCTAACAGAGGTAAAAGATAGTCGCGGATGGGTTGAGGTTACTAACCCAACACCTAATGACATTATATTTTCTATGGACCACCCGGTGTCTGTAGAAATGTTCAGTGCAGAATTTGAGCATAGCTATTATACCAAAATGTCAGAACGGGCTAAACAAGTCCTTCCAAAACTCCGCACTGATCATTTAAACCCTGAAGAACTGGCTAATTTGAGAGCGTTATGTGAGCGTTACGCTGATGTGTTCTATCTTGAAGGTGAGCCTTTAACATTCACTAACAAGATAAAACACAGTATTAGAACCACGGATGAGGCCCCTGTTTATACCAAGAGTTACAGATACCCATATGTACATAGACAGGAAGTAAAAGATCAGATAGCTAAAATGTTAGAGCAGAATATTATACGTCCATCGGATTCTGCGTGGAGTTCGCCTATTTGGGTTGTCCCTAAAAAGGCCGATGCCTCGGGCAAAACCAAATGGCGGTTAGTAGTTGATTTCAGGAAAGTTAACGAGAAAACTATTGACGACAAATATCCGATCCCGAACATCACGGATGTGTTAGACAAATTAGGCAAGTGTCAATACTTTACAACACTAGACTTGGCAAGTGGCTTCTATCAGGTCGAAATGAGCCCCCAGGATATTCATAAAACTGCATTTAATGTGGAGAATGGGCATTATGAATTCCTTAGGATGCCGATGGGACTGAAGAATTCTCCATCAACATTTCAAAGAGTTATGGACAATGTGCTCAGGGACCTCCAAAATGATGTGTGCCTAGTATATTTAGATGATATAATAGTGTATAGTACATCCCTCCAGGAGCACATGGTAAATCTGGAAAAAATATTCAAAAAACTACGAGACTCTAACTTTAAAATTCAACTGGATAAGTCTGAATTTTTGAAGCTAGAGACCGAATTTCTTGGCCATGTAATTAGTTCAGACGGTGTTAAACCTAACCCTAGTAAGATCGAAGCCATATCTAAGTACCCCTTGCCTAAAACCACAACTGAAATCAAACGTTTTCTCGGATTACTTGGGTATTACAGGAAATTCATCCCTGATTTTGCGCGCATCACAAAACCCCTAACTCAGTGTCTGAAGAAGGGTAGTAAAATCACACTTAATCAAAATTATATAGACTGTTTTGAACATTGTAAAACCCTTTTAATAAATGATCCCATCCTTCAGTACCCTGATTTTAATAAGGAATTTTTACTAACTACCGATGCTTCAAATGTCGCAATAGGCGCAATTCTATCCCAAGGCCCTATTGGGTCAGATAAACCGATCTCATATGCATCGAGAACCTTGAACTCTAGTGAACTCAATTACAGTACTATTGAGAAAGAACTTTTGGCTATAGTCTGGGCGACTAAGTATTTTAGGCCTTATCTTTTTGGACGGAAATTTAAAATTATAACTGACCATAAACCCTTACAATGGGTTATGAGTCTAAAAGAACCTAATTCGAGACTTACAAGATGGCGACTAAAATTAAGTGAATACGATTTCACCGTAATATATAAAAAGGGAACAAGTAACACTAATGCGGACGCATTATCACGCGTAGAGATTAATAACGAGATCGCGAGCTCTATTGCGGTAAACCCATCTGAACAAGATCCGCTCGAAGACCCCAATAGATTAATAGTACCAGAAGTCGCTAGTAATTCTGAAACTCTAACGGCTCATACAGATGCTGAAAATTCCATCTTGGAAGTCCCTATTACGGATGATCCCTTAAATAAGTTCACTAGACAAATAGTTCTAACTGTAGTTAATGATATTAAAGGCAAAACTGTCGCCACTAAACCATTTGATACGCATTCTAGATTTTCTATTCAAGTGTCAGAGTCGAACCTACAGGAGGACGTTATTAACGCAATACGTGAATACGTTCACCCTAAAATTAAAACTGGACTCTTAATTCATCCACCCACAGCTATGTATTCTATAATACCAGTCATACAAAGCACTTTTAAGAACTCCGCTATGAGTCTTGTCTTAACTAAAATAGAATTGGAGAATGTCCGAGAATACCTTAAGCAGCAGGATATCATCTGTAAGTACCACGACGGAAAGACTAACCATCGTGGTGTAAACGAATGCTATCTAGCACTATCCCACAAGTACTATTGGCCTAAAATGCGAGAGCACATAACCAAATTCATAAATGATTGCACCATTTGTGGGCAAGCGAAATACGATCGAAACCCTGTAAAACAGCAATTTCGTGTAGTACCGCCTGCTAGTAAACCCTTTGAGCTAGTTCATATGGATCTTTTATCCATACAAAATGAGAAATTTATGACAATAGTAGATGCATTTTCCAAATATGCTCAGGCCTACCACTTGCGAGATGGTACTGCGGTAAGCGTTGTCCAAGCATTACTTAAGTTTTCTACCCATCACGGCATACCTATAACACTAGTGTCAGATAACGGGCCAGAGTTCACTAATCAATTAGTATCTGAATTTGTTAAGCTACACAAAATCCAGCATCATAGGATAGCGCCCCACACTCCAAATGAAAATGGTATAGTTGAAAGATTTCATTCAACTATCCTAGAACACCTCCGTATTTTAAAAATCCAGCATAAAAATGATTCGACTATTAATTTGATGCCATACGCTCTTTTAGCTTACAACCATTCTATTCACAGTTTCACAAAGTGTAAGCCAATAGATTTAATTACTGGACACTTTGACCCTCGTGATCCAATTAATATTGATCTGTCAGCTCATTTGCTGCAACAGTATATTACAGATCATAGAAATAGAATGAACATAGTATATGATTTAATACATGAAGCTGGTGTTTCATCCCGTACGGAGTTAACTAATAAACGGAATGAATCGCGTGAGACAGAAGTCGAATATTCCCCAGATCAACAAATTTTCGTAAGAAACCCAATAGCTGCTAGACAAAAACTAGCCCCACGCTATACACACGATAAGGTTATGGCTAATCTTCCTATTCATATATATACTCGTAAGAAGAGCGGCCCTATTGCTAAATCCAGATTGAAAAGAGTACCAAGGAGTGCAAATTTGTTACAGGACCCTCCTGATGCTTCAGTTCCTCCTGCGCACAGCTCTAATGCAGGAGATAAAGCTTGAAAACCTTGGAGACGGCCCTGGTATACTTCCTTTCAAACTAGGTCCCTCTAGACTAACATCCCATCACCATTCGTTCATTCAGAGTATAAGCCTCTTAGAATTACAAAATAAGATTAGTTCAGTGAACGATCAAATAACTAGCATGAGCCCAGAACTAAATAATAAAACTTTATCCTTATTTGAGCCTCACATTATTTACTTAAGAAACAAGCTTTAAAGTGTGTCTGATCAGTTAGAATCATTTGAAACTAATCGCGTAAAAAGAGGACTTATTGATGGTCTTGGATCTGTGGTGAAAAGCATCACGGGTAACCTAGACTACACTGATGCTTTACATTATAATCAGGCTATTAAAGTGCTAGAAGACAATGAAAATAAAATGGCTACAGAATATAATAGTCATGTCAGTCTTACCAAAGACTGGATGACCCGTTATGCTAAGATAATTGAGAGTATAACTAAAGATCAAGATAGAATAGGAGAGTTGCTATCTAAGATTAGTGAGTCGGATGCCACTAGGGATAACGACTTAATTAAATATGCACATTTAGCACAAATGTTCCTTATCCTCGGAGATAACGTTGATTATATTGCACTAGAACTAGTTAAATTACAGAACGTTTTAGCTTTTATAAGAGCACGCACAATGCACCATTCTATTTTAAGTCTTAATTCATTACGTGAGTTGATAGTTAAACTACAGAATTTATATGGTATTGATAGAGTTTTAGACATAGATATGAGAGAATACTATAATATAATTAAAGTAGGGTCATATTATTTGAATAACGATATTATAATAGTATATAAATTCCCTATTATCTTTGCGCAAGTATATGACCTATATAAATTATCTATAGTTCCCAATAATCGCTCTGAAATCTTAGTCCCGCCTTCCCAATTCCTAGCAATACACGAGAAAGACTTCAGGTACATAGAGGCTGAATGCCCGAAGACCCATAAATGGTATCTTTGTGAAGAAATCCACAGCATGCAGAGTCACTCATCTGAAGATTGCATCCAGCATCTCATAAAAACTCAGAAGAAGACAGATGCCTGTAAACCAGCAAAGATCCTTCTTCAAAAGCCAGCATACGAAGAGTTAGACAATAGGCACTATACTATCAGCTTTCCAGCCCCAGCTAAAGTTCACCTATCCTGCGGACAAGACCTGTATAAGGAACTACAAGGCAGTTATCTTGCAGTCATTCCACGTACCTGTTACCTAGCAACCAAAGATTTCACCCTCATGAACTCGGATGATCATCTGAAAGGTCAAGCACTGAAAATAATCGATATTCCGGAAAGTAACCTAGCAACCCTGCAACCACCACCTGCATTCAAGCTGAATTCCATCAATCTCGATGAATTACACGCTGTCAGTACAAAGATCTCTATGCAACCACCTATATCTCTCAAGAGTGGTAACGATAACGTTTTATACCACACTACGATACCAATCTATATGGTATTACTCGGTGCATCTGCACTCATTATCGCTTTTGCTTATCGCAAGTATCGCCAAAACCACATTAAGACGAATGTTAATGACACCATACCAAAGCAGCCTGAGATGCCTGAATTGAGTACCATCGTAGACAGAACGAGAATAGATCCAGAGCAGCAGCCAGCTCCTTTCTTGACAAAAGTCTTCAATAGTCGCTGTTCTACGGGGGGAGGTGTCACGCACCCTTAATCTATGAACATCGCTGACATCGTAACGCTGCTTCCCAGTACTTCGGGCGGTTGCACCACCCACGGCAAGCGTTGCATGGATTCCCAGGCGCGGTTGCGCAAGTCCCCATTGTCTGCCGCCGGGCGACTTTTGCGAATTGGAAAGATGACTTCATTCCGTATCCTCACATCGGTTCGGTATCACTTTATAATTGTAATGATTAATTGTATCTAATGTAATTTCCTAATAAATAGTTTTGAGATTTTGGTTTTTTTTGAAAACTGCGGCTATCACCCGCTTAATTAACAAACAAACAAACAAACAAACAAACTCACTTTCGCATTTATAATATTAGTTAGGATTAGGATAGGATAAAAATAAATCTATTTGTGTTAAAGAAAAGCCTTATCAGACTTAACTAATTATAATAAATAAGAATCAAGTAAGAATGTGATGCTTGAAATATTTAAATACTTAGCTTAATGTACTTAAATATTTTACATTAATGAAGACTGAGTTTACATAATGAAGATTAGTGTATCCAGCGAGCAATTTAGTTGTCAGATTTATTCATTGGTGGCCATTCGAAGTTTATCTAATGGGTAAACGCAGGAAACAATTATTATGTTCTTATTTAAAATGTAGTACCTAGGTGACCGAGATTCGTTCGGTTATTACTATTTATTGTAATATGGTGTTGTTTAGGTGATAATCTTTATTTATGAGAAATATATATTGCTATCTCAAACATTAACTGCATTTTTTTAAACTACTCCAAAAACAATAAAAATAAAAAAAAAACCGGCCATCTGCGAGTCGGACTCATGCACGAAGGGTTCCGTACCGTTATCTATAAAACGGCAAAAATTCATGTCTTTTGTATGGGAGCCCCTCTTTAATATTGTTTTTATTTAATTATTTATTTTGAGCATGCATGAAGAGAGTGATGGATGTATACGAAGCGAGAGAGGTTTGTAAAGATCGTAGCAAGTGGAGGTCCCTGGTCTCTGCCTACCCCCATGGGAAACAGGCGTGATAGTATGTTTGTATGTATGTATTTATTTTTAAAGACAATAACAATAACTACAGTGTAGACATGTCCCCAGTTAAAGTGTTGAGGCACAGATGGAAAATTGAATATAATATTAAAATTGACACAAAATGGTATGCTTATAGAGTTCGTTTCGAATATTTATAGTGAATATATAAATAAATATTCTTTGAATATTTCAAGCGTCTATCTGTTGCCATTATCAATATCGAGCAAAAAATATACGTTTGTTGTATGGGAGCCCACTTAAAAAATTACTTTATTCTATTTTTTAGTATTTGTTGTTATAGCAGCAACAGAAATACATCATCTGTGAAAATTTCAACTGTCTAACTATCACGGTTCATGAGATACAGCCTAGTGACAGACGGACAAACAGACAGACAGACAGACGAACAGCGGAGCGACATTAATAGGGTCCCGTTTTTACCCCTTGGTAACGGAACGGATTTTCAGCTGTCGCCTTTGAGAAAGTGCAACGAGATTCAGTGCAGACTAATATCATTTCACATAATATTTTCTTTAGCTTCTTGTGACGACGCTGCTGCCCATTGGATTTAAAGGTAGAGAAACAGAGGAATTGGTTGGATTTGGGAGAGGAATGAAGGTGTTGGGATACTAATCACTCCGACGAATGGGGGATAAGCAAGTACTAGCTAAGGGTCGGGCAAAGCAACCTCGGGCGTAGTCCTTACAAGGACGGTGACAGTGGCATAAAAATATACCTCGGGCTCCTCCGTGCTTTGGTAGGCACGTGCCTTGTAATTCGTTTGGCCCCGGCTGTCATCATTGATGGCAGTCGTTAAGCTATGTCAGATGCCTTTAGGCAGCTTGAAAAATCTCACACTAGTGATGGCCACTTACACACACGAGAAACAAAACAAACCACTGGACAAGCAGATTAAGATGACAGCACTGGCCTATAAAATTATAAATCATATCTTCTGATATATTTTATCAATAGAAATGAAATAGAATTTTTTTCAAATTTGGATATCATGTATCTCTTTCTGAACGTCATATTATTATTTTTAATATTTGAAAAATCGATAAGCTACTAGCGTTTCGAAACGACCACTGCTGAGAAGAATACGCCGAAAGAAACTCAGGCCAGTATTGGTCCCTACGTGCCTGAAGGGCTACGCTTTCACATATTTATAACAAATTGAATTATTATATAATAGCATAGAAATAAGTAATAATAATATCGTTAATAATAAAGATATTGTTATTATATTCTTTAATTCTTTTATTTCAATATCTGCTATCTATTTAAATAAAATCACTAATACGGTATTATCGCGTATATTACATTATTTTTACACCTAACGTTTCGAAAACTTTACAGTTTTCATGGTCGCAGGTAGACTAAGTTGACATTTGTCTTTGTGCTATAAGAACTATACAAAACTACCGCCTGCAATATTTATTAATAACGTTCCGGATGTACGCAGTATTGGCTCACGGTTATTTAAATATGTAACAATCGCGAAAACATCAGACACCATTATCTGCTATCCGTCAGAAATGACTAGCTGTTATACAAAGTAAGCATACTTTGTATAATTCAAATTATATTAGTATTTTACGATGTGTATCGTCTGCAAACTAATTGTATAAGCTATAAAACAGGAATAGATAGGTACTAAACAAACCCACGTTATTAATTAACTTTCCCGTTTTTACGATCGTGGGAATTAAGTTATTTATTAGCTAACTGTTAATGAAAAACGTTATGTTGTAACCCGACGTTTGATAGCCCAGTGGGTTTGAACATTATGGCATATACTAACTTGCCAAGTATAATTAGTGTCAAGCACGCTATCTATCTATAAATTTCATTATCAAATCTTTTTAGTCTCCACTGCAGGAGCTTGACCCTCTCTGTACTACCAAAGCAGATAGAGGATTTGGCCGAATTTCTCCACGCTGGCCAGGCGGGTTGGAGAATGGAGAGGTCTCATTGATGTTTATGAGCTTTGTTTAGCTTGTATTACCTAATTCGCATTTTACGACAGCCATAGGAATACTTGGCGTGGTCCTATTTTACTCTGCCGGAAACCACACGGCGTATCTATCCATAAATTTAGATATGATAAATGTAGGATGTAAAGGGTTTCGTACCAGGATATGAAAAGACTGGCAGAGAATAGACTAAGATGTAGGGAGCTTCACTGACAAGAGCGTTGCTCTTAAATTTTGATGATGAACTAAGTTCCCGTCGGAGGAGTTCTTCATTTAGGTTCTCAGTCATTAACTTAAACTCCTTTTTTAGGGTTCCGTACCTCAAAAGGAAAAAAGGGAACCCTTATAGGATCACTTGGTTGTCCGTCTGTTTATGATATCATCATCATCATCATCATCAGGTCTTTTTAGTCTCCACTACAGGAGCACGACCCTCTCTGTACTACTAGAGCCATACTTGGCCAGAGCAGCCAGAGGACTTGGCCTACACTCTCCACGCTGGCCAGACGGGTTGGTGAGGTCTCTCAGATGTTTATAAGCTTTGTTTAGCTTGTATTTCCTAAGTCGCCTTCTACGACATCCACGGGAAGACTTGGAGTGGTCCTATTCTACTCTGCTGGGTACCACACGGCTAATATTAGATTAGTTTATGATAAAAGGCGGCGATAAGCGAGTCACTCGATGCTAAGTGATCACCGTTGCCCATGGATAACTGCAACACCAGGGTATGACAGGACCGTTGCCGGCCTTTCAAGGAGTTGGGAGAGGACATTGGAGGAAACGGGGGGAAGGGATGGGCCGTCGGCTCCCTCACGTAGCATAGAAGGGGTAAATCTTCTACACGAACGTCGATATTCTGTGAGAGCGTGGGACCTCCCCGTACGAGCCGGCCCATTCATACTACTAGCAAAAAACGAGCCGGCCCATTCATACTACTAGCAAAAATGAATTTTGCTGGTACCGCTGGTACTGGCGTGGCTCTACCTCGTATATCTCTTCAAACTATACTCCCTATATGATGCAATTCCTACCTTCTTCTTTATTTTATGCTCTTCTTGGTCTTTCTTTTCATCTTCTAGCCTCGATTGTTCCCTCTATGATGTAATTGATTATTCATGCCGTAAAAGGTGGCCAAACATCCTGTCTCTCCTTATTTCAATATTATTAGGAATTTCGTGTTTCATTAATTCATTGTAAACTGGCTTCAAAGATTCAAAGAGTTATTCGGAAAATGGGCATTTTCAGGCACTCTTTCACGTCAATTCACATTTTAAATAATACTTTTTAAATTATATTCAAATTATTAATTGTTGTTCAAAAGCTACAAACTACTAGCGTTTCGGATCTGAACCGAAAACTGCAGAGAAGAAGACGCCGAAAGAAACTCTTTTCAACAGTATTGGTCGCCTACCTGCCTGAAGGCTTTGTATGACAATTTATATTTTTTTTCTTCCCTAGCTTAAAAATTCTTCCGATGGGCAGCAGCATCGGAAGCACAAGAGCCTTGTTTTGCTTCCGACGCCAAAAGTGTTTCTTATCACCATCATAGTAGAACCACCCCCGAATTAAATATTCAAATTTTAACCGCTCCTGTCGAACCCTGCAATTTAGACATCAGTTTTAACCAACTGTTAATTGTCGCAGTTAACTTCCAAATTATAATTAATTAATATTAAAATTTAGTTTACGGCTTAACTTTTATGAGCTATTAAATCATTTTTATTTTGGATATAATCTTTATAGGGATGTTATCTGTAACGTTTATTTTTTAAACGACTTGTTACATATTTATAAGGTAGTCATGGGGTGTCTTTGAAACTTGAAGTGTATCGAACACAATCTTTTATTTATTTATTTATTGAGGAACTACAAACAGTTACAAAATACAACATTAAAAAAAAAAGAAACTAAATTATAACAGTTTGTACAATTTTGCAACCAACTACGTTATTCTCAGACTGCTTATATACATATTATTTAATAGATGCTACTAGAGAGTAATAAAATATGTAATATAATCTTAACCTGTATTAAAAAAAATCCTAACAAATAATAAATAGTAAACTAGCAAAATAACAAAATAACAGTTTGTGCTTAATAATACAGAAGGAAGACTACGTTAGTTGAGGGTAAATGATGAAAAGTAAAATAAATTAAATAAAGTTAAAAATAAATTAAATAAAATTAAAAATTGCAAACTGATAAGAAATAAAATGTACTAATAAGGATAAGAAGAATGCGGGTCTTGTTCACAGAGTATTTGGTGTAGAAGACTTTTGTACCTATGAATTGAACATGCAAACATATCAATATTTTCGAATAGCTTATTATGAGACTCAGCCATACGTCGTACCGGAGAACGCAAGCCTGAATTAGTGCAACAAGAGGGCAGGGCAAACAGGGGTCGTGCGCGCACTGTGCACCGGACACTAGTTCTCTCTATCTTCGATCAAATATAATGGTAGATACACAGTCTCATACAAAATCAAACCTTAATAATGTCCTCGAGGAACATCATGCATACTTACAAACACTGACAAACACGGATACTGAAAGTATAACTCCATCTTTGTATTTTTTTCTTCTGATGCGTAGTGTTTGCATCTTTTTACTGTACCTTCGTCATCGCGAGACATGTGAGTGTTAGCGCGGTTTATTGAAACTGTGGACAAAACAGCTCTGAAACTTGATTAGTGCGCTGTTTTGCTGGTGCCACTCTTCGAGCGCGTATCGTGTATCTACCATTTTATTTGATCGAAGAACACAATACATCCGGTGTAGGCTAGATTAGTTGGTAAAAACACAAAATGTAATCATGTAATGATTTAACACGACACCCAGAAAGGCTTGTGTATTTCGCGCGTATCTTGTATGTTTGTAGATTTCTATATCACTTCGTATTTTTCGAATTGACTATGTGCTTCATAAGAAAGAACGTCACCCAAAGAGCTATGGAAAAGGCTATGCCCGGTATTTCTCTACGACACAGCATCAGAAATGAGAAGATGCGTGGAAGAACAAAAGTCAGCTCATGGCTCAGCGAATTAGCTATTTGAAGAGGCAGTGGGCGAGGCATATATATAGGCCGATGAGGCAAAAAGGTTTTGGAATGAACGCAGCGTCTGAAACCCACCGACCACAGGAGGTCGGATGACCTGACCAAGGTCTCAGGAAAACGCTGGATGCAGGCCACTTCCAAAAGGTCATTCTGGAAATCTTTGTTGGGAGGCCTATGTCCAGCAGTGGACTTCTTGCGGCTGATATAATGATGATGATCTTTCGATCGGCTGGATGGATTTTGATAATTACAGTATCGTTATGATCTTAATACAACTTACTTGTTATGCTAGATGGTACCGACTCTAAAAATAACTATATATAAATAGGTATGTAAGTGATTTACTGCCCATATTAGTATCATGTTAGTACATTACATTAACATTAGCATGTAATTCATATCTAATTCTTATGTCTTACTAGAACTTGTAATGTAGGTACATAATAGTGTGTATCTGCGAGAGCTGCTGCCGACAAACTGTCTTGCAGTTTGGCAGAATTTGTAATAAGGATATGTACTGTTTTGTATGAAATAAATAAATAAAAAAAAAAAAAAAAAAGTAACAATAATTTTGTTAATTACCATTTGGTGTACTAAGTCCTAAAAAGGCGAGAAATGTGACAAGCATACGTTTATATTATTTTTGGCCGTTTAATACTTTACTTATGCAAAGTAGGTAGCCAGTGTTTTGATCCAAAAAGGGAATCCTACAAGGTGTTTACACCAAACTACGGCTTTGACTGCGCATGTATTTAAATGCTTATAAATATTTATAGTCATAATTAATGACCAACAAAAGTCGTGCGTTTGGGTCCAAATTGAGTGCGATGTTAATCACATCAATGATTCGAGGGTGATACGCGTAATGTGTTGAATTTTAACTATTTTTAGGGTTCTGCACAAGAAGAAAAGTCATCGAAATAGCTTAGCAACGACATATTAACTCAGATTAGTTCTTTGAAGTGGCAGTGAGCGGGACAAATAGTGGGTAGAAATGATGGCTGATGGAGCAAATAATGGCGACCACGTACCGGCAAGCGCAGCGTCGGACACCCACCGACCAGGTGGTCGGACGACCTGACCAAGGTCGCAGGAAAGCGCTGGATGCAGGCCGCTTTCAACCGGTCATTTTAGAAATCTGTGGGGGAGGCCTATGTCCAGCAGTGGACTTTTTGCGGCTGATATGATGATGATGTGAAGAAGAATGTAAGTCACCAGAAGAGTGTGCAAAGCGCTTTACTTTGTCTGAAATATTTTGGTACCTCTCGCCAACTTGCTTGTATAATTTGACGGCTATTTTCAGCTCATGGTCGCTTAATGAGCTATGGAGAGGACTATTTTCTTCTATTCTATACACGGTGAAAGTTTTATCGTTTTGGACCCTTAAAGGGGTGACTCAGACCATCAAGATGAACAACTTTTCTTATGGTTGGATGTTCATATTCATGGTCTGAGTCACTCCTTTAAGGGTCCAAAACGATCAAAATTTTACCATGTAGAGTTTCTATATAATCAGAAATGAAGAAATCTGTAGAAGAACAAAAGCCACCGACACAGCTAATAAGCTCCCATAAGGAAAAATTAATTAATATTGAACTCTTTTAAAGACAGCCCGACTCACTCTTAGCCGGTTTTTAGTCGTTGAAAGTATCAGAAGCATTAAGATAAGCTCGACAATGCTTGGTTAACGGTGTGAGAAATGATAATGGTTGGTGTAAGTAGATTCTAGTTAGGGCCCTGTTGATAAGGGCTTAAAGATTAAAAATTATAGATATCTTGTCCGTGGTACCGAAACTAAGGCGATTAAAATGATAAGGATTGACAACTGTTTAAAAGTTTAAAAACTTAGTGCCTCGTGTGTATAATCTGCTCTGTGTCTGTGCTAATTTAATCTGTGGTCTGCCATGCTGGTCTGGGAGAAAATAAAAAACGTAGAATGTGCCAACTGCGTCTCTTCCCGCGCAGATCGTAAAAGCCGAGGGATTATTTAGAAATATATTTGCAATCACTTTTGTTCTTGCAATTCTGTAGGATTTCTGATTCCGAGATTCCAATAGAGCTAGAAGATTCAAAATCACGTTGTATATTGCCACGAAGCAACCATTTCATTAGAAGGATGAGCCAAGCAAGCTCTGACACTATTCCATAATCTACGCAATTTTGTGGTAGAAATTACCACGTCTTATGCTTGCTTAAAAATATCCCTAATAGAGATATCTTGTCCGTGATACTGAGACTAAGGGGATTATTATTCGTGTGTGTAAATGGCCAAACCACTGGTGTCAGATTCTCAAGATGCTTTAAGGCATCTGGCATAGCTTTATGGCCTTACCTTCCGAAGCACGGAGAAGCTCGAGATATTTTAATGATACTGGCGGTCACCAATTTCAGTGAGAGTAGCCACAAGGATTTCTTTATTAATGTAAGCGCTAATAATATTCAGAACCATAGGAAAATCGGGCCTCACGAAAAACGCGTTGTTTTTGGATAATTAGAATCATTTACCAATAGCAGATAATTTATTATAATCATTATTATAGTCATTATTCATTACTAAAAGAAACTACTCATACTTGTTATTCACAAAGTTGACCTTTCAAAATTAATTCGGAGACAACGTAGAATAAATTGGTTTACTGGTAAATCACGTAAATATTGAAAGGGGGCGTCTGGCTTGTATGTGACGCATACCTCTCTCCTACCGTTAGCACGTAAACCTGTCTTCTACCGTTATCACGTAAAATTATCGTCTATAAACCGAATTTATAGACAACCAATTATTTTGGAAACTTGGAATCGGTCGTAAATCGAGGTCGCGAAATTTTGAATGTATTTTTTTATTGGAACAAAGAGGAGGCTAAAGCTCATAGTCTCTGTACATTCCTCCTCTGCCTCACAATTAACTTGTCACATTATCTTGTCACCGACTGCAAACCCATCATTATCAGCATGTTCTAACTTCACTTATCTGCTTTGTTGTAATTGCATCTGCTGTTTTTCGATCCTTAAATAAAACTTAATAAAAGAACGCATAAAAAGCACCCATAAAGGCTTAATAATGTTGACAAATAATCGTAAATAAGAAATTTTCTTATTAGTGCCAATAATTTTATTTTGTAAACCAATTTATTCTACGTTGTCTCCGAATTAATTTTGAAAGGTCAACTTTGTGAATAACAAGTATGAGTAGTTTCTTTTAGTAATGAATAATGACTATAATAATGATTATAATAAATTATCTGCTATTGGTAAATGATTCTAATTATCCAAAAACAACGCGTTTTTCGTGAGGCCCGATTTTCCTATGGTTCTGAATATTATTAGCGCTTACATTAATAAAGAAATCCTTGTGGCTACTCTCACTGAAATTGGTGACCGCCAGTATCATTAAAATATCTCGAGCTTCTCCGTGCTTCGGAAGGTAAGGCCATAAAGCTATGCCAGATGCCTTAAAGCATCTTGAGAATCTGACACCAGTGGTTTGGCCATTTACACACACGAATAATAATCCCCTTAGTCTCAGTATCACGGACAAGATATCTCTATTAGGGATATTTTTAAGCAAGCATAAGACGTGGTAATTTCTACCACAAAATTGCGTAGATTATGGAATAGTGTCAGAGCTTGCTTGGCTCATCCTTCTAATGAAATGGTTGCTTCGTGGCAATATACAACGTGATTTTGAATCTTCTAGCTCTATTGGAATCTCGGAATCAGAAATCCTACAGAATTGCAAGAACAAAAGTGATTGCAAATATATTTCTAAATAATCCCTCGGCTTTTACGATCTGCGCGGGAAGAGACGCAGTTGGCACATTCTACGTTTTTTATTTTCTCCCAGACCAGCATGGCAGACCACAGATTAAATTAGCACAGACACAGAGCAGATTATACACACGAGGCACTAAGTTTTTAAACTTTTAAACAGTTGTCAATCCTTATCATTTTAATCGCCTTAGTTTCGGTACCACGGACAAGATATCTATAATTTTTAATCTTTAAGCCCTTATCAACAGGGCCCTAACTAGAATCTACTTACACCAACCATTATCATTTCTCACACCGTTAACCAAGCATTGTCGAGCTTATCTTAATGCTTCTGATACTTTCAACGACTAAAAACCGGCTAAGAGTGAGTCGGGCTGTCTTTAAAAGAGTTCAATATTAATTAATTTTTCCTTATGGGAGCTTATTAGCTGTGTCGGTGGCTTTTGTTCTTCTACAGATTTCTTCATTTCTGATTATATAGAAACTCTACATGGTAAAATTTTGATCGTTTTGGACCCTTAAAGGGGTGACTCAGACCATCAAGATGAACAACTTTTCTTATGGTTGGATGTTCATATTCATGGTCTGAGTCACTCCTTTAAGGGTCCAAAACGATCAAAATTTTACCATGTAGAGTTTCTAT
Organism: Elegia similella; assembly: GCA_947532085.1. NCBI lineage: Eukaryota > Metazoa > Arthropoda > Insecta > Lepidoptera > Pyralidae > Elegia > Elegia similella. Next base: position 6,377,884 of record OX383939.1, read on the forward strand.
ATAATCAGAAATGAAGAAATCTGTAGAAGAACAAAAGCCACCGACACAGCTAATAAGCTCCCATAAGGAAAAATTAATTAATATTGAACTCTTTTAAAGACAGCCCGACTCACTCTTAGCCGGTTTTTAGTCGTTGAAAGTATCAGAAGCATTAAGATAAGCTCGACAATGCTTGGTTAACGGTGTGAGAAATGATAATGGTTGGTGTAAGTAGATTCTAGTTAGGGCCCTGTTGATAAGGGCTTAAAGATTAAAAATTATAGATATCTTGTCCGTGGTACCGAAACTAAGGCGATTAAAATGATAAGGATTGACAACTGTTTAAAAGTTTAAAAACTTAGTGCCTCGTGTGTATAATCTGCTCTGTGTCTGTGCTAATTTAATCTGTGGTCTGCCATGCTGGTCTGGGAGAAAATAAAAAACGTAGAATGTGCCAACTGCGTCTCTTCCCGCGCAGATCGTAAAAGCCGAGGGATTATTTAGAAATATATTTGCAATCACTTTTGTTCTTGCAATTCTGTAGGATTTCTGATTCCGAGATTCCAATAGAGCTAGAAGATTCAAAATCACGTTGTATATTGCCACGAAGCAACCATTTCATTAGAAGGATGAGCCAAGCAAGCTCTGACACTATTCCATAATCTACGCAATTTTGTGGTAGAAATTACCACGTCTTATGCTTGCTTAAAAATATCCCTAATAGAGATATCTTGTCCGTGATACTGAGACTAAGGGGATTATTATTCGTGTGTGTAAATGGCCAAACCACTGGTGTCAGATTCTCAAGATGCTTTAAGGCATCTGGCATAGCTTTATGGCCTTACCTTCCGAAGCACGGAGAAGCTCGAGATATTTTAATGATACTGGCGGTCACCAATTTCAGTGAGAGTAGCCACAAGGATTTCTTTATTAATGTAAGCGCTAATAATATTCAGAACCATAGGAAAATCGGGCCTCACGAAAAACGCGTTGTTTTTGGATAATTAGAATCATTTACCAATAGCAGATAATTTATTATAATCATTATTATAGTCATTATTCATTACTAAAAGAAACTACTCATACTTGTTATTCACAAAGTTGACCTTTCAAAATTAATTCGGAGACAACGTAGAATAAATTGGTTTACAAAATAAAATTATTGGCACTAATAAGAAAATTTCTTATTTACGATTATTTGTCAACATTATTAAGCCTTTATGGGTGCTTTTTATGCGTTCTTTTATTAAGTTTTATTTAAGGATCGAAAAACAGCAGATGCAATTACAACAAAGCAGATAAGTGAAGTTAGAACATGCTGATAATGATGGGTTTGCAGTCGGTGACAAGATAATGTGACAAGTTAATTGTGAGGCAGAGGAGGAATGTACAGAGACTATGAGCTTTAGCCTCCTCTTTGTTCCAATAAAAAAATACATTCAAAATTTCGCGACCTCGATTTACGACCGATTCCAAGTTTCCAAAATAATTGGTTGTCTATAAATTCGGTTTATAGACGATAATTTTACGTGATAACGGTAGAAGACAGGTTTACGTGCTAACGGTAGGAGAGAGGTATGCGTCACATACAAGCCAGACGCCCCCTTTCAATATTTACGTGATTTACCAGTCACTCTGTATATGTGACTCAGTAGGATGTAAGGACTGTAAGGATACCTCTTGTGTCCAAATCCGCTGAGGCATTTAAAAGTTGTGGCGGAATAAATAAAGTCATATGCATAGATATTTACATACATACTTAAAAGAAAAATATTTTTTGGTAGTCACGCAAAAAGTAGTGACTTTATTACATGACAGTGGCGCGGCGGTCATATGACTTACGATGCTGAGTCTCTGCATATTAATCTCCTCTGTGCCTGCGGTGAAATGTCACAAACTGATACCCGTAATGAAGGAATTGGAAATGTTAACTTAGTTTTGTTTTAGTCGGACGCGGTGAATTGAATTACATCAAGATGGCTACTCGCAAATTAAAAGTTTTAAACTGACGTTTGTTTTTATTTTGTATTTTGGCTTTCGTTTCTGTAATGCTAAGTGTCCTTTTGAAGGAGTTTTTAAACGTATTTTAAGCATTATTCTTGCGTAATTTTGCTTGTTTTGATAGATTCGAATATAGCGGTAGAAACATGGTATATATGCTGTCCCGACTCCCATAGCATGAAAAAAATATAATAAATATGTTTAAAAGGATAAAATAAAAGCTAATACCATAAATTTTACGTCACACACGTTTGACGTCACATGGAGAAAATGCGCTGTCTCTGCTTCTTATGCACCCCGCTTATGCACATCCAAATGTGGCACTTAACTTAGTTAGGTATGTATAAGTAATGATTGACGTCAACAATATTTTGTTGCAAAATAAATGTGTAAAGTGTCTTATTCTTATGATTAATAAATTATAGTTGCATTTAATTTAATTAACGAAGTTTTGACAACCTATACTCGTCGTCGTACCTATACGTCGTAAAGTTACATTTTGACACAAAACGAGGTTCATGCTAAACCGGCGCTTGTAAACTCTGTCATTATTCACTTTTTACTTTCTCTGCTCCCTTAAGGAGTGTTTACATCGAATACGATAATTTTTTTTTACTAAATATTCTTCTTCTTCTTATCGTGTCGATTATGGCGAATTAAATTTGTTTGACCAGATCTCGGCCACTGACTCAGCGTTATCAGTGGCATTGTATAAGGTCCTCGCGTGTGCAGTGGTAGGACACGCAGGGCAAGACAACAGGTGTGCCATGGTCTGAGGAGTAGCACCACATGGACAGGAACAATCAGAGCTGTAACCCCACCTATTCATGTTCTCCTTGCATCGGCCGACTTGAGTCCGGAGTCTGTTCAAGGACTTCCATGTCGCCCAAGGTAGATCATGACCAGGGGACCATGCTCCGACAGCGGGATGATAGAAGCTGTTGGATATCTCTCCTTCCAGATTAAGCCTTGATTTGGAGACTTCGGCAGACAAAGGGGGCACTTCTTTTACAAAGCTATGCCGGCTCTTCAATCTTTGAGAAACCGGCACGTGATGGTGTAAAGGGTCTCGTAGGTCAGTTTTCACTAAATGTTGGATTAGGCATTTGTCTCCCATCTCACCTGATGGTAAGTGACGATGAAGACGAGGATGTTACATGCCTATACAAGAGATACCCATTTATTCTACTTTTGAATATCCTGGGACTGTACTTGTCTGGGAATATAGACGGCACAGGCAATTCATTCCACACCTTAGCGGTAGCTAAGTAGCTAATTGTATTAGGTATAATATAATACAATTAGCTACTAAAAATTTTAATCAACAACAAAATTAAAATAAAATGTGCAAAATTTTGTGACCTGTGTCATTCGAGATAGATTTGATGATGTACTTTGTCAAACAAACATCCAACTTCATGTTATGTTCATGTAGCATATATTGGTACACTACGTGAGTACGTCGCTTTGTTCTCTTTCTCCCGAAAACAAGGACACTATTTTCATGTCTTTTTGACTAGCTCCGTGGCGCAGCAGTCAACACGCCTGCCTGCGACACGGAGTGACCGGGTTCGATCCCCGGCCAGGTCAAGATGGAAAATGATCTTCTTCAGATTGGCCTGGGTCTTGGATGTGTATCTATATATGTATTTGTAAAATATAGTATCGTTGAGCTAGTATCCCATAACACAAGTCTTGAACTTACTTTGGGGCTAGCTCAATCTGTGTGATTTGTCCGTATATATTTATTTATTTATTTATGTCGCCCGCTTCTAGATTAATACTACCTTCTCATCCTAATAAATTCCCGGCTGCATCCTCATCAAAAAAATCTTAGTGTTAGTTGCATTTTACGTTACACCTAAAAATCTGGGGTTTCTACGCCATTCAGAATTATTTTTAATATAATATTTTGTTTCCCAAGTGACGTTCAACCGATAGCTTAACTTAATAAATAATTATTTTCTGGATATTTATCAACCGTGTTCGTTTTACCGAATATTTATTCTCGAAACTACATTTTCGGCTTTTTCCTTAAATTGAAAATAATTAACTTGAATGACGTTTCAGTAGAATGAATAAAATAGTAATGCCTAGTCGACAAAATAACTATTCGCCTAATTAAGCTATCGGTTAAACGTCATCTGGGAAACAAAATTCCATACATATACCATATAATATTTCTGAATGGCGTTGGGAACCCAAAAACTGAGAGCTATTTACAGACGTTTACTTTTTTAAATATTGTCAAATATCAGTTTAAAATAATCGTGTATATTCACCCTTATCAATTGCAGTGACGTAATTAGTGTAATAAATTTAAACAATATGGCGGCCAAGATGGCCGCGCGATAATCGATGGTTAAAGTAATAAACTGTTTTTAATGACTGCCCACCTGCCCGATTTGTAAGCCTTTGGACAAAGACAATGCATCGACATTTTTTAGGGACGTTTTTGGGCAGTTTTTGAGGCTTATCAAGGTAATTAGGGTTTACTTGCAGTTAAATAATGAGTGGAATCGGGAGTGTTGAGAGATTGACGTGTTATTATAAATCGATGAACGCCGGCTGCAGGCACGAAGAAGTGTCACGTTCCGTGTGCAAGCGAGAGCGCAGAACAAGCGATAGAGAGGCACGATCGGCCTAAGTGTTCGGCTTGTGACGCATCTATCTCTCGTCCACCGTTACCACGTAAAATTATAGTCCATAAACCAGTTTTACAGACGACTAATTTTATCATCCAATAAGGTTTTCGGAAATAAGTAGAGACAACACCATGGCTTTGGGTCTAGTATAAGCCAATATTGATTAAGATATTTATATTCGCCAAAATCCTTGACGGAAATTTCGGCGGACTACACGGCTTTTAGATTAATTTCTGGATTGCTTCTATCTAGTGAACTTAATCACGTGAATTTGGTGTTATCCTTATTCTTACTTATCCTTACTAATATTATAAATGCGAAAGTGAGTTTGTTTGTTTGTTTGTTTGTTACGCTTTCACGCCGTAACTACTGAACCGATCATCATGAAATTTTGCATACAAGTTCTCTGGAGTGCGGAGAATGACATAGGCTACCTTTTATCCCGGGAAAAAGTACTATTCCCGAGGGATCGCCATTGACGCGGGCGGAGCCGCGGGCGAAAGCTAGTAATAGTATAAATGCGAAAGTGAGTTTGTTTGTTACGTTTTCACTCAGTAACTACTGACCCGATCATCATGAAATTTTGCATACAAGTTCTCTAAAGTACGGAGAAGGACATAGTCTATCTTTTAACCCGTGAAAAAGTACTGTTCCCGAGGGCGGAGCCGCGGGCGTAAGCTATAAATTAATAATGTTTATAATCAATGTGTGGAATAACTAAAATAAACTGCCATAGTGCGGTTGTATTTTGATTTACTTAGCGGGCTGGTGGTTGTCAGCCTTGCTGCGTCCAGTGGATTGGGGGAATTGTCGCTATCGCCATCGATGGATACCCCATGGAATCAACAAATGAATTTATTATTTAAGAATTAATAATTTATCAAATTCTTTACTTGCCTACCTTTTTTAGTTCTTCCGCAAAGTAATCCATCCACGTCTTCATTGTCCTGTACTAAATCATTTGACCTGTGCTAATAAGCTTAGCTTAATTTTAATATTATGTCATCTTATATGCTGGTGATTGGAAAAGAAAAGCTCAAGACCGAGCTCAGTGGCGTGCCATGGGAGAGACCTTTGTCCAGCAGTGGACTAGTATAGGTTGATGATGATGATGATGATGATGATATGATGGTGAGAAAAGAAAAAACGTAGAATGTACCAGCTGGTTCTCTTCCCGCGCAGATCGTAAAAGCCAATCGATGGAATGGGTAGAAAATTGAGGGATCATGATAATAGTAGATTCAGATAGCACAATCACTATTTTGATTCCGTTTTTCACCTAACGCCTACCAACCTGCTAAACGCGGCTTTTAAGTCTTAAAGACCTGGGTACTGTCTACCCCACAAGGGAAAAAGACGTGATACTATGTATTTATGTCATCACTATCACAGCGGCCACCACGTCAGAGGCCGAGAGGCGTTTCCGAAGAACTCTGACACCAGGGTGTGCATGGTCGATTGATCATCATCATTTCGAGTACGAAATGATGATGATCACAGCTGCAAGAGAGAAACTGCTGGGTATAGACCTTTTCCTAAGGATTCCACCCTGCGCCTTCTTGTGATATTGGTTACGCCTTTCGACTATGTCAAACTCTTTTTGACGTGATAAATCGATAAACTCCGGCTGCATGCACGAAAAAGTGTCATGTTCCTAGTAAAGCCCACCCAAGCTAATTCTTATCTTATTATACACAGAAAGGCTATTACTTAGAAGAAAACAGTTATCAACTCAAATTATTAGAATAATAGATTTATTATGTTGTAAAACGAAAATTAATTGATAACTAATCAAAAAAGTCATTATAAGTTGAAATGTCAGTTGATGAACTTTCTCGGATGTTTTTACAGTTATATTTATTACTAACTGTTGCCCGCAACTTCGTCCGCGGCAATTTCTGTTATCTATACTAATCTAGGTATACTAATATTATAAAGCTGAAGAGTTTGTTTGTTTGTTTGAAGCACTAATCTCAGGAACTACTGGTTAAATCTGGATATTTCTTTTTGTGTTGGATAGTCCGTTTATTTAGGAAGGCTTTAGGCTATAAAACATCACGCTGCCACCAATAGGAGCGAAGCATCAATAAAAATATTTTGAAATCATAATAACAGAAATTGCCGCGGACGAAGTCGCGGGCAACAGCTAGTTATGATTAATTAGGTTTTGTCTTAGTATAGATGACTTGACTTTTCCCCGTTTTCAAAACATTTTTTATTGATGCTTCGCTCCTATCCAACACAATAAGAATTTTCCAATTTGAACCAGTATTTTCTTAGATTAGTGCGTTCAAACAAACAAACAAACTCTTAAGCTTTATAATATTAGTATAGATTATTATTACGAGCCACTAACCATGTTATATGTGTCTTTTAATTTAATTCACAGCGTCGCCCGTAGAAAATCTTTTCTATATTAATTTATATTTTTCTGTCCAACGGTTATCTGTAGATAATGTTTCTTTCTTTCTTCTCGAGTCAAAATGGCTAGTCTTGACCAGAATTTGGCCACATCCACGGCACGATCGTTCGCCTCAACCAGATCCTCCACGGTGCAAGAAATGGGGCAGCTAGGGCAATCCATCAGATGGGCCTCGTTTGGACAGCACCGCAAGCACACAAATAGTTGTTGGAGAAACCCCACCTAACTCGGTTATCCTGGCATCTTTCAATACCAGCTCGAAGTCTATTTAGCGACTTCCAAACTGTCCAGGGAAGTTTCCCACCCGGTGGAAGTTTCTCTGCAGGAGGAACGATGTTTGCTTTTGGAGGGAACATGGTTCGCCATTTTTCCAACTTCACTATAGGGGCTTCTACATGGGATTGTCGGAGAAAACTATTACGACTCTTCAAGCGTACGGGCGGCGGAATTTGGCCGTGAAAGAGGTATCTCCTATCATGCAACTGTTTATCTCTATCCACAGCGCAAGCAACGTCACGCCGATTTATAAATATAAATATATACGGACAAATCACACAGATTGAGCTAGCCCCAAAGTAAGTTCGAGACTTGTTACTATGGGATACTAACTCAACGATACTATATTTTATAACAGATACATATATAGATATAAATCCAAGACCCAGGTCGATCTGAAAAAGATCATTTTCCATCTTGACCTGGCCGGGGATCGAACCCGGTCACTCTCGTGGCGCAGGCTGGCGTGTTGACCGCTGCGCCACGGAGCTAGTCAAATTGATTTGATACTTCTTTTTGGTAACTTACTGGTTCGAGACTAGTGTTCTGCCGTGCTCGAAATTTTCGAGAACGGTGAGAACTAGTCGGAATTATAACGCGAGAATTTCTTCGTCTTTCTCTCAAGTGCGGGAATAATTGAGAAATTCTCGAGAATTATTGGAAACTTCCCGCAAATTTCCGTGAGAAGGAATTAATGAGAACAGAGAATTTCTTTCCAGCAGATCACTATTCGAGACATAAACCTTGTTGACCTCTCAACCACCAAGCGGTCCAATGAGGACGCATACAATAGAAAGTCAATTGTGTCTGCGTTTCTCGCGCTTGAAGAGTAAGAAGATAATTATAAATGTCTTCGTTTTAAACACTGCGGTGACATAATCCGAGGAGGACAGAACTCTATACCAAAAAGTCAAACCCTTGTAACTTTCTTTACTACGTAAGAGATATATATACTCCAAACAGGACATATATATATATATATATATATATATATATATAGGTTTGAAGTGCGGCGCCGCAAAGACTACCAAGCTCATACCAAAATATTGACCCAACATACGGCCTGTTAAAAGCAGCAGACCGGTTGCCGGCAGGCTGTGGTAGTTAGTTCCACTAACTACCACTATGAGCGGCGGAGAGGGCGCTGCAGCGCAATAGTTACGGACTTCTTCCACCAGTCACTAGATGGCGATAGCCTAAACTTGGTAAGACCAAATAAAACTGAAAGATATTGTTTTAATATAATAAAAATATATTTTCATCTGAAATAAGATATTTCTCGTGAATACTGATTTTACTTTATATGCTATGGCGCCATCTATGCTATGAGCCTCACAAAAATCGTACGCAATAAGCGGCGGTACCACATCACCGCAATGGTAGAAATCAAGGCATTACTTTGGGCCTCAGAAAGCTCAAGGTCGCTCAAAGAGCTATGGAGAAGGTCATGCTCCGTGTTTCTTTGCGAGATCGAATCAGAAACGAGGGGATTTCTAGAAGAACAAAGATAATCGTCATACCTCAGCGTATTAACGCTTTGGCAGTGGGTGGGGCACTCAGCGCGCAGAACCGCTGGTCGATAGAGCAAAAAGGTTCTCCAATGTTCACCACAAATCGGTAAGTGCAGCATTGTACTGTCTCGAGTAGTATCCCAATACTTTCATACACTTCTTAAATCCAACAACCTATTTTTTCCCAGTAGTCCCCAGCTTATAAATGCTTCCGATGAGCAGAAGCTTCGGAAGCACAAGAAGTCAAAGATACTGCGCTCGCCAACCCGCCTGCTGAGCGTGGTGGGTGAGTATGGCAATATCCTCCTATAGAGCGAAGAATCCCTGGGAGACACCTTTGTTCAGTGGAATTCCTATGGCTGCAATGATGCTTATGATGAAGCACAATATAAATAAATATATACGGACACATCACACAGATTGAGCTAGCCCCAAAGTAAGTTCGAGACTTGTGTTATGGAATACTAACTCAACGATACTATATTTTATAACAAATACATATATAGATAAACATCCAAGACCCAGGCCAATCTGAAAAAGATCATTTTCCATCTTGACCTGGCCGGGGATCGAACCCGGTCACTCCGTGTCGCAGGCAGGCGTGTTGACCGCTGCGTCACGGAGCTAGTCGATAATATAGACGCTTTACATGGTGCTAATCCGCTTAATATAAATTTAATAGGCGTTGCGGCTAGCGCCACATCACTATTTATAGCCTTGGGCTCTATACATACATACATACTTAGTATCACGTCATTTTCCCTTGCGGAGTAGACAGAGCCACGGTCTATAAGACCTTATGGCCACATTTAGCATTTTGGTGGGCGTGTAGAGTAGGAGACGGAATCAAAGTAGTGATGGGTTACTAGCCTCATTGGTTTGGACTCTATCTACCCCGTAAAGAAATAAAGACGTGATTAATGTAGGTATTTGTGCTCAATTGTACAAATTACAGTCTTACAGTCTGTCAGCACAGTATAATCAGTAATTGGAAGTCTGCGGCAGAATGCAATCTTTAAGTAAATTGACACAAAAAGACACTGCTTGCGGCGTTTTCGATGTACGTGGATGTAAGTAGACTAATATGGAGGTGGTACAGATGGCACAAACAATATATTTATCCTTACTAATATTATAAATGCGAAAGTGAGTTTGTTTGTTTGTTCGCTCTCACGTTGTAACTACTGAACAGATCATCATGATACTTTGCATACAAGTTCTCTGGAGTACGGAGAAGGACATAGGGTACATTTTATCCCTTATTTTGCTGTTCCCGAGCGTTCGACTTTGACGGGGGCGGAGCCGTAATATGCTTATAAAGGAATAGATGTTTCTTCTTATTAAACACAGATCTCATGCATTATGCGACATTTGAGTATGTACTATCATTTTTTTTTTGACACTAAAATCATCTACATAGCTTTAATATCCACGACACTAGGGCGATGTCATACTATGACTGAAAAAGAAATTCAATGTTAAAAATTAGTTTCGGACCTCCGTCATTTATTGACCGGTTTTAACGAAACTTTGTTGTTTGAAAGGGTATACTTTCAAGTTGGGGTTGCCATCCTCACCACAAATTTACTTAATCTCACGTTATGGCAAAATAATCGTTCGAACCGTAGTATAAAGTTGGACTTCTTTAGCTCGTAGTCTATGCCGTCCTCTTTCCTCGGAGGTCAATGCAGAGACACGCACAACTATGTCGTCTTCACCTGGAGACCCAACAGCTGGTTCATCCTTTTCAAACTCTCTTGCGTACTGCAAACGATTTGCCCGTCATACTATACTCACGTAAATAAGATACCACCTCCATTATTCAAGGAGTGACTTGCCCAAGGAAATCGCTAAACTCACACAAATGGAATTACGGAGCGCTTGAATGTAACTGAATTATGTCACCTGTTGCTGTCCTAATTAATTCAATTTTACAATCCCACCTCCTTCTTCTACAGTTTTGTTATCATTTGTTTTTGTAGTACGAAATTAAAAACTTAGCACTTAAGGGCCCGTACTACCTCACACTGCTTTGCGTGATTGTCTGTAATATCAATAATAATGAAATACTCAAGTTGAAATAAAAATGCAGCAAAGTTCAGGACTAACTCTATATATATAATATCTGACTGAAATACACGATTGCGTTAAATTTTCTCGATAGAACAAAAATTCAAAAATTGCCTCCAAATCACGTCTAATTTACTCCGTATACAGCAGTATTCACCAAACACATTAAAATTAAATTTGAAACTTTTGATTATAATTGCATTACAGTTAAGGCAGCCATAATGATTTTTTTTCCGAAAACCCATTTGTTTTAAAGAATATTCAATTCTTTAAAAACGAAAATATCAAAGTAGCCAACGCGTTTAGACCATCCGCTTTTGTACCGCCACGCCGCCTGGCCTATGGCGGGCCCTTAAGTACAAATGATAATATTTGATTATGCGCTAACTAAGCTATGTGCCCGTGATTATATCTAACAGTGTAACTCATTACATGGTCAGGGATGTCATCCTCAACTACCTGTCCTGGTATGGCATCGCGTACGCGCGCCCGGCCTCCAGACCTGCTACTTGCTTTCCCCCAATTCATCCGAGTGAGTAGTATCCCAATACCTTCAATCCCTTCTTTAATCCAAATTCCTATCCTTCCAAAGCTAAAAATGATTGCGATGGACAGCAGCGTCGGAAGCACAAGAAGCCAAAAAAGCGTCCGCCAAGCGTGGTGAGTCCATACTCACCACGCTTGGCGGACGCTTTTTTGGCTTCTTGTGCTTCCGATTCTTCGTTCCATGGGAGGATATTGCCATCAATATCCTCCCATGGAACGAAGAATCGCCGTGTGGTAACCGGCAGAGTAGAATAGGACCACTCCAAGTCTTCCCGTGGATGTCGTAGAAGGCGACTTAGGAAATACAAGCTAAACAAAGCTTATAAACATCTAAGAGACCTCTCCAACCCGTCTGGCCAGCGTGGAGAGTGTAGGCCAAGTCCTCTGGCTGCTCTGGCCAAGTATGGCGCTAGTAGTACAGAGAAGGTCGTGCTCCTGTAGTGGAGACTAAAAAAACGGACCTGATTATGATGATGATGATGAACGAAGAATCCTTGGGAGAGGCCTTTTTTCAGCAGCGAACACCTTACGGCTGGAATGGTGATGATGATGACGTTCCAATAAATATTGTGAATGACATTAGCAACTTTCACCATATCACTTAACGCAATGTGTAACAAGGTAGCGGCCTAAAATGTAATTACTGTTAATACGGATGTATTCAGAATGTTATCGAATTGGATACATCAGGCTTTGTGATAAGGCCTAATTAGGATTATTACAAATGTCAGCTTTTGATGTTTCGGTGCCATTTTTTTGGCTGTATGAGGATTACAACGGCAATGAACTTGTTTTTGAGTCACCACTTTTTTTTACAAGCTTTTATGTAATTTCACCTGTCCGGAATTCCCGATGTTTGTCTGTAATCAAATCTGCAAGATTTTTTTGTTAAATTTGATCCACTTAGATTGGCGGGCTCCGTGGTGCAGTGGTCAACACGTCTGCAACACGATGGTGCCCGGGTTCGATCCCCGGTCAGGTCATGATGGAAAACGATCTTTTTTCAGATTGACCTGGGTCTTGGATATATAATTAAATATATACGGACAAATCACACAGATTGAGCTAGCCCCAAGGTAAGTTCGAGACTTGTGTTATGGAATACTAACTCAACTCAAAAGTTATATAGATATTTATCTATATAACTTCGCGGCTCTGTCTGCGTCAATGTCGATCCCTCGGAAACAGTACTTTTCCCCGGGATAAAATGTACACTATCCTCCTTCTCAGTACCCCAGACAACGGGTACGCAAAATTTCATGACGATTGGTTCAGTAGGCGTGAAGGCATAACAAACAAACTCTTTATACACGGAGAAATTTTGATCGTTCTGGACTCTTAAAGGGGTGATTTAGCCCATCGATATGAACAACTTTTCCTATATGACCAATGCTGAGAACTCAAAAAAAAAATGAGCAGTTCCATACAAAAAATTTCGGCCGCCCGATCAATTTATATAGGAACGTCAAAAAATTTTTGAGTTCCCAGCATTGGTCCCATAGGAAACGTTGTTAATATCAACAGACTGAATCATTCCTTTAAGGGTCCAGAACGATCAAAATTTCACCGTGTATAATTAAGATCAGAATTTACAAAAAAAATTAAAGAATTTTTCACCATTTTTTGTATGTTCCTGTGTAATATTAGTGTAGATAACTATGTACTTTATTATTTTACTAGTGGTGTATCAAATTCACATCTGCTTCACCCTTGAGCTGAGCCGAGGACGCGGAATGCTCACCTTCGCTACATTAACACTGTGGTGACAGAATTTATGAGTAGCATTTACACAATTTATGGCTCTGGAATCCTGGGGCGTTACCCCTTGGTGTTTTATCTCCCGGACGGCGGTTATTTCTTTCTTACGTCAGTTTTTTGTTTTAATGATGAAAATAAGTCAGTGTAGACGTAGTTGACGCCGTTTGGTATTTAAAAGCTAGACTATTTACGGCATCATTGTGTTAAAGACGCACACACAAAATTACCAGAGTAGGAATAATGTAAATGCCATTGTATTTTACACATCAATACTAATAATAAATCTGTAAGGATTGGTCATGGAGTAAGTCACTTTGATTTCAAAGATATCGTATTTATAAGCTCTATACATGATACTGAAACTATGTATGTATATATGTATGTTCTCCATAACTCATAATCGAATTTACATAATTTTATGAAATTTGGTAGACATACATTTAGGTGTACAGCACACAGGATAGGTTACTTATTTTTTCATGATACGACGTGGCCCCTATACAAACATAACAAAATGTACGCGAACGAAGTCGCGGGCACTGCTAGTTAGCGAATAATTTACTAGTGTGCAAGTTTTCTGACGATATTTTCTTTGACAAAAGTAAGTAGTGGTCGATGAAAAAGACGTTATTGAATTAGTCATCATCATCATCATCATCATTTCGAGTAGGTGTCACGGTCAATCGACCATGCACACCCTGGTGTCAGAGTTCTTCGGAACCGCCTCTCGGCCTCTGACGTGGTTCCTTTAACGAGTACCACCGACCACGACCACGGAGGCAGTTTTTTACGTTACGTTTTTTTTCTTTTCTCCCAGACCAGCATGGCGGAACGCCCTGAAAATTAAACACTAAATATAATACTGCAAAATGAAAAGCTTTGAAGAAATATTATTGTGTGCATACGTCTGGTTAAGTCGGATATTGTAGTAAAATTAAACGGAGACGTCTCGATACGGAAAGAAAAGAGGGCATTATTAACGTGCATCTGTATACGTAAATACACGCTTTGAGTAAGGGACATGTTGTAGTGGCAGCGATAGCGATGCCATAGTAGCTTGAATATTATTATCTTTGATGTATGAACTATAAAAAAATAAAATAATAATAATAATAAATACGTACAAATCACACAGATTTAGTTAGCCCCAAAGTTCGAGACTTGTTATGGGATACTAACTCAACTATGCTATATTTTGCAAATACATATATAGATAAACATCCAAGACCCAGGCATTGGCCTGGGTCTTGGATGATGAATCTGAAAAAGATCATTTTCCATCTTGACCTGGCCGGGGATCGAACCCAGTCATTCCGTGTCTATAGAAGTTTTTATTTATTTATTAACATGAAACACAAACAAGCTCGCAGTAGCGAGACAATAAATAAATAAATAGTTAAAAATTACTATGCAATCAGCGATGATGATGGTCACAATTTAAGAAAATAGTTTGTATAGGTTGTGAAAAGCAAGAATCTAGGTATATATAATACATACAAAAGATATAATATGTGTTTAGATGAATATATATTAAATATTACTCGTAACTTATGGTTTTAACCATTTCCAACTGTATAAGTTCGAGCGGCATACATAATAGTATTATAATTTCGCGGTTTTTTTCCTTGACAGTTAGACAGAACCCAGGTCTTTGAAACCTAAAAACCATGTTTATGTTAAACATGGGTTTTATTCGTGATTGTTAGGTGAAAAACGGAATCAAAATAGTGATGGGTGGCTAGCGGCATCGGCATCGCCTACTAATGTGATTCGACAGATAAAAATCATGAGTAAAGTAACAAAATATAGATGGTCTGGATCCTATACTACCTTTATCGGTGCAGCGAACTCCAAGCTATAGTCGTCAGTTTTGAATAACTACGATAGAAGGACGTAGTTTAGTAATATTTTAAAAATATTATGTGCTATCTTTTTAGGCATACGGGTAACTACGTTGTTTCAACACTCAATATTCTCTATGTCCTAGATTTCTTCTTATTTTAAGAACAACTAACAAGATATATCTATTCATATTACATATACAGTATTATATTCTCACATTATATATACACATATTCTCAGTATTATATTCACGCTACTATCTATCTCGACATTGTACAGAAATACTAGTAATCCTTTATATAAAAAAATCGACCCAAAACAAAGTACTGAACTGATTTTGATAAAATTTAATTGGGACGGATTTAAAAGCATATGTTTAAAAAACATCCAACCGAATGGTCAATTCGGTTGGATGTTTTTAAACATATGCTTTCAAATCCCTTCTTTTTTAAAGTCGGTTAAAAAAAAACGGTCTCCTGAAGTTTGCTGGATATTCATTAGCATTAACCGCCCATTTTATAGTTTCTATCTCTACATAGTATATCCTGAAGTGTACAAAAACACAAAAAAGAAAATGTTTTCCCGTCCTTTGTTCCGGGGATATACAGTAGCGTTCACACACGAATGCTCCCCTTTTTAATCCGGGATTTTTCTTTGCAAAGGAATAAAGTATAGCGCTAAGGATGCCTGTGTAAGATGAAGATTGGTTCGGAGAAGTTTTAGGTAGCGCTTTGAGATATATTATGTGCAAAGTTATTTTGTTACGTGAACAGGTATTTTTGTAAGTGTTTTATTTTGCATTCACAATGCTATTTTGATATCCGCTTAATAAAATAAGAAATAAAATATTTTGAAAGAATTTCATGCGGGCGAACTTGAACCGGCGACCTTTAAGTACGACCTATGCTCTGCCATCTGAGCTACCGCACAATTCAATCTCGGCGTCAAAATTCTTCACCATATTCCATTTCCCCTTACGTCAACTACACAACTACCCGACTTTTACAAGTGAGGTATTTAATATACCATATTTTATTTCTTAATTTATTAAGAGTGAACAGGTATTTTGTAGAGCTTTCATGTTAGTGTTTCAAAGGCAAGGATCTTGTTTTGCCATTATGGTATAGACAATAGACAACGTTTCAAACTTTACCATAGAGATCAATGACACATATATTTTTTTAAATTAAAGATATTGTAACAAAAATTCAAGAAATACCGAGTCGCCGGTTCCGATACTATTCGCATGGACTTTTTCCCCGTATCTTAACATTATATTTTTCTTATAACATTTTCTCTATGGTACAATGAATAATTAATGTTTTTTAGGGTTCCGTAGTAAATTATATACATACATACATAGTATCACGTCTTTTTCCCTTGCGAGGTAGACAAAGTCCTGGGACTTTAGGTCATTTAGGTCTTGAATACCTGGGTATTCAAGACCTAAATGCCACGTTTAGCATGATTGTCTGATAATAAAGATGATTTCGTGCTTCGGAAGGCACGTGAAGCGGTTGGTCCAGGCTGCCATCTGGTAATAGTTGTTAAAGGAACCACGTCAGAGGCCGAGAGGCGGTTCCGAAGAACTCTGACACCAGGGTGTGCATGGTCGATTGACCGTGACACCTACACGAAATGATGATAATGAGCGTGTTAGTGGGCGTTAGGTGGAAAATGGAATCAAAATAGTGATGGGTTGCTAGCCGCATTAATCATTCCAGTGAAAATTATTTAAATAACAAAACAGGTACTAATATCATTATGTATATAAACGGGACTTAGCACGAACCTATTTATTATTTACTTCCGTTGACGTTTCAATGGAGTTACATCCATCGTGTTTGCAACGAGACCTCGAGCGTAAAAGTTTAAAAAATAATAGGTAATAATATGTCTGTTTAAGATACTTCAAAAAGAGGAGGAGGTTCTCAATTCGGTTGTATGTTTGTTACTTCGTAATTTATGAACAGATTTGATATTTTTATACAAGGATATACTTTCCAATTGGTCCCAACAATATTTTAAACATAAAAATAGGATAAGTTTGATTGAAGTCGGTTTTTTTATAAAAGACTAGCTTTCGCCCGCAGCTTCGCTCGCGTTAGCGTTGTTCCCTCGGGAACAGTACTTTTTCGGGATCAAACTACTACGGGACCTATGTCTTTCTCTGTACCCCTAACAAAGGGTATGCAAAATTTCATGACGATCGGCTCAGTAGATAGGGAAGGCGTAACAAACAAACAAACTATCGCACTTCTAGGGTTATTCCGTACTCATCCCACGAATTCTCATCCCATGTATTTTTAAATTAATTTTTTCTCACTCATCCTATTTCTATGCTCAACTCATCCCAACCGTTATATTTAATAAAAAAAAATTCTTAAAGCATCCCGTTTCTATTCCTCAGTCAACTCATAGAAAAATTATTCTATAGAATTAGGATTTATTTGAAGATACAGCCAATTCAATTTTACATTTCCAAACTACCTTTGAAGTGAAGAATCATTAGTGGGTACCTATTTGTTACTAATGTTGTTAATTTGTAACTTTAACATTTAATTTTATTGTTAATTTATTCGCAAATTGCATCAAGGAGACAAGTTGCAACGTATCTATGAAGCGGCATAGCGCACCCGACGGCAAGTTCAAAGGATCCGCCGTCGGCACTTTGATCTCGCCGCCCGTCGGCAAAATTCTTTGATCTCACACAGGTGACATTTCTAAACGTTTTTCTCACATATTCAGTGAAATGTTTATGAAATTATTTGTTTTGTAATTTTGTGTCGTTATCGTCGTTTTATAAACATTGCTATTGTATGAATTTCTCATTAATTCTTATTAGAACTTCTTAGTTGAATACAGTGTGATTTTGAACTTGTTGGCAATATTTTAATGATGGAATCGGAATAACCTTCACAGGATTAAAGGTAATTTGTGAAAAAAATTAACATGTAGACTTGAATTTGTATAGAAGGCCCATTTTTCTCGCCTATTTATTTTATTCCTTGAGGGTTTATATTCTAATAGGGATTCTGATTTAAAATATTGCTTAGATGATCAAAATCAGTATTTGTAAGAACAGTTATTTGGAAATACCAAAAATATTATTTTCTATTTAATTAAAGCTATAAAAATATAAAAAATTAGAGAATATTTTCGAAAATAACCATTTTAAACTAAACATCTTTTTAAATTTCATTAGGGTGTGGTGAACATCATTGTTACACGTTTTTACCCTTGTTAATAACGATTTAGTAATAACTAATTTCAGTTTATATATAATGTCCCTGTTTGTATATAATTATAAACTTTGTCATTCTCCAAGAATTTTATTTTTTCGACGGAAATTACCAATGACAAGATAATATCATTATTATTTTCATTCCCAATTATCCATATAAATACACCATTCTAATACAACGTGATTTTGAACCCCCTAGCTTTATTGAAATCTCAGAATCAGAATCCCTAATGAAATATAGAACTGCAAGAAAAAAAGCTGAAAATCAAAAAAAAATTAG
Source organism: Elegia similella (assembly GCA_947532085.1). Lineage (NCBI taxonomy): Eukaryota > Metazoa > Arthropoda > Insecta > Lepidoptera > Pyralidae > Elegia > Elegia similella. The sequence continues at coordinate 6,396,458 of OX383939.1, forward strand.
GGTTTCCCATACAAAGTCGCCGATCAGCTGGACGAATTTCTATGGAAAGCCAATTTTTTTTTATCGGTTTTTACCTTTTTTTCTTGGAATTCTGTATTTCATTAGGGATTCTGATTCCAAGATTTCAATATAGCTAGGGGGTTCAAAATCACGCTATATTATAATTGCGAAAATAACTCTGTCTATCTGTCTTCTTTTCAAGCTTCAACCATTGAACCAATTTGGATGATATTTAGTATGGACGTAGATTGAGGTCCGGGAAAGGACATAACGTACCTTTTATTCCAGGAAATTCTACTGTCCCCGAGGGATCGACACTAATGCGGGTGGAGCCGCGGGCAAAAGCTAGTTGAATATACTTCCAATAATCATATACAGACAATTTATCATTTATCGTTCACCACAATTACAGATCTACATTTTATTCTGTAATAATGGACAAATGAGCAACGAAAGATTTGACATTATGTAAAATATTGTTATATCTCCCTGTAAAGCCATTTTTGTACTTTAGGTATCTTTTTGCTTGAATACAGAGAACATTTATTAAAATATCAGTCGAAACAATAACAAGACATGAAACCAAAAAAAATTAACAGCTTATTATGAAAACTCCTCTATCTTATGAACATCTGGAACGATCATCCGATTAAGATCTATGCTGCTTCAGACAGACACACACACGTCATGTGTGTAGTATTCAAACTTGTTACACTCATCTTTAACCGTTAGAGGCTAAAAAATATCCATTCACACAAAAAAAAAATCTAATGGAACTTATTAGAAACTTAACCTAACAAGAGACAGGAAGAACTGCATAGTTTCCAAACAAACCCGTTGAACTCTATGTGGCAGAGCTGCAGAACTGGGTGAAAGTTCAGCTCTGGTCAAGGTGAAGGCGACGCCATTAACGACGCCACTTAGAACAACTCCGCCCGCCTTGAGATCTGCAGCGCGACTGGTGGCTCTTGATCCTAGAAAAATAAATGTGATTGTGAGCTTTTGCTGCCACAATATTATTTTGACTACGCTTAAAGCTGTTGAATTTGAGTGCCGTCTGATATTTGGCAACATTGCAGCTGCTGTTGTCACAGACTGACTGAGGAACTGGGGTAATGTTGTATGGTGGTGTAAATAATGTAAGCTGTCAGTCACTCTGTAAAAATGTTAACTACAATATAGCCAAATTCAATCGCGGTAAGTACAACAGTAAAAATAATTATAATAAATTATCTTTGGACAAAATAATTAGAAAACAATATCGTTGGCAGGTTAAATTGGAATTGGATGGGTTCGCGTTTATGTTGCCATTATGTGGTATCCAGTTTCGTCTGGTAAGATGTTATAGAGCAACAACGTGTCAGTTGTTGCTGCTCGTCAAATATTATCCAATAATAGCGACTTATATGACTATACATATTAGTGCTATCACAGTTATTTAGCATTTCAGATTGGCTAGCTATGTAAGATAACTATAATATAGTTTTGAAAGGTAAAGACAATATACGTACTAAAAGCTAATATTATTATTCCTGCTTCTCAAATTGGATTAGGTACATTAGATTTTAGTTTTTGGAAACTTATACGTACTACTAACAGAAATATAACTGAAACCCAATGTAAATTGCAAAAGAGTTAATTTCCAATTAGAAAAATACATACTTCTTACAAGTATCAAGATGTTTTCATCGTATTACATAAAGTTGGCTAAGTAATAAGATAATGAAGAACGGCGAGGTCGGGGTACGAATTAAAACGAGCGTTGTATGCGTCAGGATGGCGGGTGACATTAAATAGGGAAGAACTTTCACTTCTTTTAAACTTAAATATAAAAATATAGGTATTTGTCACATCCCATTATCTTTAGTAAAATATAGACTCGCAAGAAGAAACTTTAAAAATATTGGTTCACCTATACAAATATATTGATCAGCTGGTCAAATTGATGTGTGAAGTATTTTTTTGTATATTATCAGAAATTTCATTAATTTATATTATGAAATATGACGGTAAAAAATGTTTTCTAGATTATATGTGCGATCACAATAATATCATGAAGTAAAACGAATTAAACAATGTTAAAACTAAAATATATGTTAATGTTTGTCACTTCACTATTCAACAATGTAACACATTTAAACTGGATGTATCCTGATAATGACGTATCCTCAAACTTTTTATCTCATCTGGCGTATGATTCAATAGTATTATTATTCACTTTATTTATTATTCACAATATATTATTACAGGTCGTCTATTAATACAAATCTTAAATCACAGCATTTAATTCCTATTAATTTCAATTACATTGATCTATCATCATCCCAATTAAATTAAGCCTTCAAAATTAGCATTAAAATTGTGTATAATAATTTTTTTAACTATTTTACTTTTTGCCACCCTTCCCACCAGCGTGTCGCACTTTCCATTCCTTGTTTATTTAATGAGTGAATCTGAGAGGCGACCTCGTTATGACGTCACTACTTCTTGAACATTGCGGCGGGTGAGATAGAAGACTTCAAGTACCGATTTCCGATAACTGCGAGTGAGATAGAACACTCTCCGGGAATGAATGAATAGGTTTTCTTAAGAAGTTGTTAATGAAATGGAAATGAAAAGGTGTCAATGCTTCCGAAGTTGTCTGGCGATTTCAAGGTGACACAATTTCGTTTTTGGACGTTTTATAACTCGATTTATAAAGTTTTGTGCTTGGAAAAAATCGTTTGGTTAACGACTTTTAGAAAAATAATCTGAAATGTATTTGTTGTATTAGCGAATAGGTAGTATACTAACTCAACGATACTTCAAAGTAGCTTTCGCCCGCGGCTCCGCCCACGTCAATGTCGATCCCCCGGGAATAGTACATTTTTTCCGGGATAAAACGTAGCCTATGTCCTTCTCCGCACTCCAGAGAACTTGTATGCAAAATTTCTTGATGATCGGTTCAGTAGTTACGGCGTGAAAGCGTAACAAACAAACAAACTCACTTTCGCATTTAAAATATTAGTAAGGATAAGGATGATTGTATCTTACTTAGTTTTTTTTTGTATTTGGTATTCTATTATTTGGATGGAGCCAAATCGAACAAATCATATATAAATAAATAGTTATAGAGTCAAAAATCACACAGACCTAGCCCCACTGTAAGTTGTAAACTTGTGTCGTAGGATACTAACTCGACGATACTTCATATTACCAACCAAGACAAGCCAAACTGAGAAAGATTTTTTCCATCTTGATCTGGCCGGGGATCGAACACAGAACCCTGCGATTCAGAGGCACTTGCAGTACAACTAAACCACAGAGGTAACTGTTAAGTACTATTCATAGTGTCGGCCATTTTTATACTGTGTGTGTTGTTATTTATTTGTCTAGCTCCGTGGAGCAGCGGTCAACACGCCAGCCTGCAACACGGAGTGACCGGGTTCGATCCCCGGCCAGGTCAAGATGGAAAATGATCTTTTTCAGATTGGCCTGGGTCTTGGATGTGTATCTATATATGTATTTGGTATAAAATATAGTATCGTTGAGTTAGTATCCCATAACACAAGTCTCGAACTTACTTTGGGGCTAGCTCAATCTGTGTGATTTGTCCGTATATATTTATTTATTTATTTATACTGTGTTAAGTAATTTGGCTAAACTACTACGGTAGCCATTTACCAAATACCAACCCTCCTTAGGTAAGCCAGTCTATCATCATTATCATCATCTCAGCCGCAAAAAGTCCACTGCTGGACATAGGCCAGTCTATAATTGATGCCATTCTGGTCAGGGATGTCACCCTTTATGGTTGCAGGTATGGTATCGGGAACGCGGCTCCAATACATCCCAGCAAGCAAAATGTGTGGTAGCAAAAGCCGTGTGGTATCCGGCAGAGTAGAATAGGACCACTCCAAGTCTTCCCGTGGATGTCGTAGAAGGCGACTTAGGAAATACAAGCTAAACAAAGCTTATAAACATCTAAGACACCTCTCCAACCCGTCTGGCCAGCGTGGAGAGTGTAGGCCAAGTCCTCTGGCTGCTCTGGCCAAGTATGGCCCTATTAGTACAGAGAGGGTCGTGCTCCTGTAGTGGAGACTAAAAAGGACCTGATGATGATGAAGCAAAATGTAATTAATTATGTTGGTAATGACTGTATATTGTAGTATGTTAATTTTGGTATCGTAAGATGCATGATATAAAAAAAAATACACCATAAAATAAAGGGACAAAACTACAAATAAGAACTCATATATTTTCATATGGTATCCAATATTTTTCCAACAAGAAATGTTTTGTGACTTATAATATTACTAAAACATTAATTATATTAGCCATTAAAAACTAAAATTTAAAATACATGTCTATCTTCTTTTTAATTTTCTTCTAAATTTATGTTGATTTCGTTACCAACGTAAACCCATTTCACGATTTCTTTTTTAACATTCGTGAAGCTAAGGACCGTATCTATAGTGAAGTTATTTTTTTATTTATCCATTACTGTCCCACTACTGGGCAAAAGTCTCCCCCATAAGTTTCCATGTCTCTCTATTCTGTGCCACTTCCAACCACTTTATTTTATTGGATTAAATAAGGACATTGGAATCTTGTTTGTTGTTTTTTTTTGTGTGTGGTAGTGGCATAGTTTAACGATTGCCATGAATTATGATAGGCTGGCTCAACGGCTTAACGTGCCCTCCGAAGCACGGAGGAGCTCGAGATGTTGTGTTAGAATAATGTAAATCAGTCGTTCGATAACGTTTCTTGTGATTCTCCAGTGTTAAATTAAAATGTATAATTGATGTAAATTTCTATAGGTGTATCCTAAGTGGAAGTAAATGGAAGGGCGGAGAGTATTTCAGATTGTACCCTGTGATATATCAAATGAAAGAGGTTAAAACGAGGATATCATATATATATTATTTCTTAATTATTTTAAAAGTATTCAACAAAATACGTAAATGGTTATTTTTGACTTACCCTATCTACAAAACCACAAATTCGAAAATTATGAAAAATACATCAAATGTGGTTTTACATAGCGATTACAGAAAACCCATTATGCAATACATGGTTTCATTAATAAGAGATACAATTGGGTTCAAATCAGAAAATAACTTGATGTTTTTTTACTTATTAGTTTTTTTGTATTCATTTTTGTGCTAGAGTTGAATTTCTACCAAAGGCTCAAACGTTGCATACATTATTATTACATACAACACAGCTTAACAAATTCGAGCAATTTCGTGAACTCTCAATTAGACAGTATATTTTACATCGTCATTATTGAGAAAATTAAAAAAAAAAGTCTGCTCATCGAATATAAATTTGGTGCCCAGACTATACATATAGCCTTAGCATTTTTCATTAGGCTACGATCACATTAGGCGGGCGGACAGACGGCCGGATTATTGGATCGGACGGACGAAAGACTTCGATCCGTTCCTTTTTTCTTTTTTTTTTTCTTTTTCCCGTTGCCTTCCCCGCACCGTCTGGAAAGCCTTTTCCTCTTATTTATTGCTTATACGAAGCCCGAATTGGATATTTGTTAAAGGTTGAGTTGTTTGCTATTGGAAATATTAGGTTTTCGAAGCAGGTCTTATTGGATTCGGCCTGTCTAAGTAGATTCGTCTGCCATTAGAATACAATTATCGTGTGCTAAATTTGTTAATTTGTTGCTTATTTTAAGACTTATTCGTCCCGTTTTAGAATTGTACCCTGCCTCTTTCCCTCAAACTCCTTAATATGTGCATCCTGCCCATTCTTGCTCCTTAGCCCAGGTCGAAGATGTAGTTATAAAAGCAACCACACTTAAGTGTAACTGGGCGGGAGATGTCTATTGATAGTGGTCAAAAAGGTGGACTAAGCTTTAGTCAGAAAGGTAGGCTAAGCTACCTTTTGGGTGCCGGAGTTCTTTGTGTAGAGGTAGACCAAGAAGGAGATGAAAAGATGATCTCAACAAGTCTGTAATGTATGCTAAATGTAATTTGTACATTTAATTCTTACTAGAAACCAGTAATTGTACAGTCAGCCAATGAGATATCTGACCCCCTACAACAGCGCCATTTTTCGCAAACTAAAGAAACATCCGTGGTTTAAACCCAAAGATAAAAATATACAAGTGTAATATCCTTTGCGACTAGTGCCATCTATTGAATTGTGAATGAACAAATAAGGTTAATAAGCAGAAATCTGATACCCTTGACGACTAATGCCATCTATTCGATTTTTGATAAATAAAACAAGCCCTAGCATACGATACGCTTATTTCAAAGATACTTCAATAGTTAGATGTGGCGCAAGTGGTAGGCACTACGGTTTAATAGTTAATGTGATTATGAATGAACAGGGTCAAATCCTCCAAAGCTTTTTATTTTTTACAAATATCACCAACTTCGTATTGTGATGTTGGTGTAATTTTGGTTGTTTTAACATAATGTTACCGAGCTAATTACTGTGAATAAAAAGCATTTTAAAATTTTAATTACTTTATTACATCAAAAAAATGTAACAGTGAAATAAATACCTGCCTACTTAATTTAAACTATGATTAATCTTCTGTAGAGAGAACCAACATGTTACTTAATAAGTAACAATTTACATCTCTCAACTTCTTTTTAATCATAGTATTATATTTTTTTAAATGTGTAGGGTCAAATAGTGCTATGTGAATAACTTTGCTTCGATAATAGTATAAGAATGAATATAAACCTATGGCATTAAATGAATTTTAATATGGGAGAGATGACCCCCATTTTGAAGCTTTTGTTCAAGTCTATTTGTCATTTCACTGACCATGTTAGATCAGATCACATATCACTTATGCGCATATTTATTAATTTAGTATAACCTTTTTGTCTAAATTGATTTAAATCAAACTTTACTCGTGTCTCGTGTCCCAGTTAAGCACTATTTGACCCTACAATCTGGGATTTTAATTGGTCACTCAATAACAGTTAGATCACAGAACAATTGTCTTAAATAAAATATATTCTACATTGCAAACTGTTGGAATCACCACATCTCATAAATTTTCCTAGTATTTTTCTTTATTCATCCGGCCGCCGAATTCTACCAGCTCCCCTGGGCCCATTGAAGACATCTGTCCCCAATAACCTGCAAAACAATAATACGATCAGTTACCTATTATTCTACACTGCGTAATACACTAGGTATTAAATATTATTATTATTTTACTTCACTATTTAATGAATATTTTTACCTAATGTTATCCTGCCACTGTTCTCAAAGGCAAATTATTTTGATGGCTATACGCTGGCCATGTCTTCTCCGCAATATTTTTCTGCCATCATCATCAGACTTAAAACTTTTTTCATCAGAATAAAATACGATCTCGTTCTTGTTGAATGTTTCCTCACTGTTTCAATTGAAATATTGTAGTGTATATGTTACGCCAGTTGACTCCGAATCCACAAACGGACGGTGTTTCTCTGTAAGAGATATATTTATCTTAGACATTTATCACAAACCCTATGTTTTACGGAACAAAAAATAGTGTGACAATTAAGTAAGTATATTAAATACTTATAATTTCTACTTACCGCGATACCTAACTCTCTAGATATAGATATTTTAAATACTGTGGTTGTCTTTACAATACAATATTAGCTTTCACAAAATCTGCTATATAAGATGAAACGGGATGCCTAATAACTGGTGGGGTTTTGGATCACTACACAGTAATCGCAGTATCTTATTTGTGACGCGAGTGAACAATATTTTTGATTAGTTGGTATCAGGTATAAATAAATCTGATAGATTACCCTCAATTTATTTGTTAAAGCAATGCGTTGCAGTTGGTGACAATGATGTCATAGCAGTAGAAATAGATAGCCAATTTCGCCCGAGACGTCATATCGTCGGTTGGCGTATTGAGATGAGCGCTAGCTTCTCAAGTCGTGGGTCCATGGTTCGAATCGAACTTTACGTAGGATTGTTTTTGATTCTTTCTTGTTCTTACCATTGATGATTACTTGAATTATTAGCTGAGATTATTAGAAACACAAAATTTGCAACTGAGCAGGTTATCAGAAACAAGTTTATACCAGCAGTTGTCTGTCTACTTGCCAAAAATCACGGTAGGTGGCGCTTCACGGCAAAGTGTGAATTTACGTTTTAAAAGTCAGGGGGTCAGGTATCTGCTTGGCCGACTGTACTAGTAGATTTTTTAAAAGGCTAGTAAGTAACAACACCAACATCCAAACAAAAATACAAGTGTACCAAAAATAAATTGATCTGCATTTTTGAGCACTGCATAATGATTTAAACACCAAATGACTATCATCGTACAATACTCGAAATCCACGACTCAGACGTTTCAAGTGTACGCTCATTAAAGTAAGGGCGGAATCACAAAATAGTGAGAGTACAGAAGTACCTCATGAATAATGACAAAAATACTTGAGTCAAAATCAAAAATCAAAATCAAAACGTTTATTCAGAAAATAGGCCTTTGCAGGCACTTTTTCACGTCAAATCATATTTTAAAGGATCTATTTTAGTCATATTTATATTATTACTTAATGTGCAAAGCTACAGACTACTAGCGTTTCGCGGAACCGACCACTGCAGAGAAGAAACGCCAAAAGAAACTCTTTTCAACAGTATTGATCGCCTACTCGCCTGAAGGCTTTTTAATTTTATCATCTATCTTTATCATTTATCATCTAATTTCTTCATTTATCATTTCTTTTTTTTTCATTTCTAATTATGATTACAATTTTTATTATAGGTACATTATTATTAAGAGTAGAATTACTCCTCTGTCAAGTTTTGACAAATATGCGTTTCCACCAATGCTGTGTAAGGTGGTTTGCGAAAAATAATAATCAATAGCATTATTCCGTTCTCTAGTCTATTATCATCAAACAATGTCTCTCTGAAAAGTATTTGGTAACTATTTCAGAGCATTGCCATATTTTTGGCATCACTTACACTTTCACAGTCTTGTGATGCGTATTTCCACCGTTCTGATATCTATTTAACCCTATTCAAACAGCTCTTTTCAACTATTCTCTTCTTGTATTAAGTATATTGTCAAAGAACAAATTCATATCAGATTGTTCAACCCAACTGGAGACGTCCAACAGTAGCTGCCTGAGTTTAAGATCAATGTTTTTGGTATATTTTAGTCTTTTTAATAAAACAGTATATAAACAGTATACAATCCTCTTTTAAAAACTAACAGAACAGAGAATGCTCACAACAGTGTTGCTTTTCAACTACAGGTTATTCGGTTATTCATTAATCATATGGCATTAAGTTTCAAAAGTTTTCGTTGTATCAAATTTACACAACGAAAACTTTTGACACCTGACACCAGTGTATGCATGGTCGATTGATCGTGTCACCTACACGAAATAATGATGACAACGAAAAACATACAATAGCAAGCCCCACAGCGACATAGCCGTGTGGTATCCGGCAGAATAGAATAGGACCACTCCAAGTCTTCCCGTGGATGTCGTAGAAGGCGACTTAGGAAATACAAGCTAAACAAAGCTCATAAACATCTATGAGACCTCTCCAACCCGTCTGGCCAGCGTGGAGAGTGTAGGCCAAGACCTCTGGCTGCTGTGGCCAAATATAGCCCTGGTAGTGCAGAGAGGGTCATGCTCCTGTAGTGGAGACTACAAAGGACCTGATGATGATGATGATGACAGTGACATGTATCGTGGGATACTAATTCAACGATTTATAATAGACTAGCTTTCGCCCGCGGCTCCGCCCGCGTCAATGTCGATCCCTTGGGATTAGTACTTTTTCCCGGGATAAAGGGTAGCCTATGTCCTTCTCCGTACTCCAGAGAACTTGTATGCAAAATTTCATGATGAACGGTTCAGTAGTTACGGCGTGAAAGCGTAACAAACAAACAAACAAACTCACTTTCGCATTTATAATATTAGTAAGGAGAAGGATAAGTCAATCAACAATATTTTATAAGTCATTCTCTCTACCTTTTGTACAAGTATTTTTGTGGAATTTAAACAAAGTGTCTAAGTTACACCTCTGCGCTTTCGTTAGTTTATGATAGAAGGGTGAAAACAACTCCACTAGCGGACGAAGCCGTGCTAATTAAAAGATTCGAAAACTTCACAGTTTTCAGCTGAAAGCCTGAATACGTGTAAGCCGAGCTTTAAGCTCAAAACGAATGTTTTAAAAAGTTAGTAAAGTTATTTCTAGTTAGAATGATAATTTTAGTACCGGCTATAAAAATATATTTTGTTACAATTTGATAATTATTTTATATTTTAAATTTTGTTCGGAGTTGTATAAAACTTGAAACAAAGGTAGGGGTGTATACAAAAATATTTAGGCTGAGCTTAGTACATTTATAAAATATTTCGAGAAGAAACATTAAAATATGAATGCCCTGCCAAAAAAATTATAACCTATGTAACTTGGAAGAGTTCAAACGATAAGATATATCCAAGAAGTTATGGCGGTATAAAAAATTCTTACGAACGAAATATTTATACATCAAAACAATACACTTCTTTTTTGGACAGTTGTGTAAAAATAAATCCTTCATAGCGATTATCTGTCTGTGCAAAGGTTAATTTCAAAAAAGGCATAAATATTGATGATTTTTAATCATATACCTAAGCATAAAGGAGTGTAGTGAGAACCCTTATTATAATCTCATAAGAAAACCAGGTACAGTCAAGAAAAAAGATTTCATCATAGCACTATGACTCTATATATATTCCGATTAGAAATGTTTTAGTCAGTACAAAATCAAAACATTGATTTTATAATCACTGACAAACAAAATTTTAATTATATAGTAGGTATTTGTATCTTGGATAATATTTTGAAGCAATTATATACCAAATAAAGCGTAATATCACCAAGTTATTACATAAGAAACTTCGTCAAACTCCGTACTCGAGCGTTACAAATTGACAAGCACGCGATCTGGCTAATTTAAAACTCGAAAAACACATTACACGCCACGGAATTTCCCCAAAAACTTATCTGAGGAAAGCCACGGTACAATCCATCATCATTATGCCAAAACTCCTCTTGCCAAAATTCAATAAAAAAAAACTTTTTTACCCCCATCTAGCGGCGGATGCGAGAACACAACCACCCCGAGGGGTTGCGCGCCACCCCACGTATCCTTTTTTCTTCCCTTCCCACCCTTATCCGTACCTGAGCTTTCTTTATCCGCTGAACTTTTTCTTTCAATCCATCTCTTTCTAACTTGATAATACTGTTAGTTCACCGCCTAATTCCGTCCCTGTCTATCGCAAAGAAAAAAATCTGTTTATAAAAATGTGTTTGGGAGTCGGCATGGGACGTACTCAGGGGTAATGCTTCATATGGCAGGGGGTTTGTGCGATATCGAAAAAAGTACACCCTACAGAAGCACAACATCTTTTAGGTACCTACATTTTCCAATTTTGATAACAAAGCATTTTTGGGGTCCTATTTTCTTTTGTGCTTTTCTCGATATAATTGTGGGTCTGATTCGTGGTTTTCGTGTTTGGAAGGTAATTTGGCAGTTGTGTGATCTTCTTGCTCATGTGCTTGAGTGGTTTTGCAAAGGAGTTCTGAAAGATAGGTTTAATTACGGAATTGGGACTCGTATTTATATTTTTCTTTTTATGTCAATCATAATGATACAGTCGTATTTTATCCGTATTCTTAGTTGCTGTTCTATTTTTTAATTCACTTAAAAAACTTTATTTTCAGCTGCAAATCCAGTATTTTTTTTTAATCATTAATGGACACATCAATGAACTACTGTGTCAAATTCGTACTTCTGTAAGCTGCCCTTTTTTATAACTTACTTTCAAGCAAGTAAGTAATATGTATATAATTCGGATACGCTTTTATTGCTATCCGTAATTTATTAAATTTACTAGCTTTCGCCCGCGGCTCCGCCCGCGTCATTGTCGATCCCTTGGGAATAGTACTTTTTCCCGGGATAAAAGGTAGCCTATGTCCTTCTCCGTACTCCAGAGAAATCGTATGCAAAATTTCATGATGATCGGTTCAGTAGTTACAGCGTGAAAGCGTAACAAACAAACCAACAAACTCACTTTCGCAGTTATAATATTAGTAAGGATTACCATCAAATTTAATAAGGTAAATAGGAAACAATCTGACGGACAATTTTATGATACCAAACAAATTAATTAATTTACAAAGTTGGTCAATGCAATTAATATGAAAAGAATAAAATAACATTGTCAAAAAAATATTCATATAATTGTTATGGTATTCGCAGTCTAATTAATCATACAAATTCTTCTTATTATTAACGTAAAAGTTTGTATGAATGTGAAGATGTTTATTACTTCCTCACACTCACTCATCCTCACTACTGGATGGATGATGAAATTTATAATAATAATGTTACTTACTTAGTTTTACTTACGTACAAGATGTTTTACTTGTATTTCTTATAAAGGTATCAGCATAGCAAATCCTAATCATAACTAATATTATAAATGCGAAAGTGAGTTTGTTTGTTACGCTTTCACGCCCTATCTGAGCCATGTATATGATAGTCATGAAATTTTGCATAGCTGTTGTCTGAGGTACGGAAAAGGACACAGTGTACTCGTAAATTTTAACCCCAGGAAAAGTACTGTTCCTAAGGGATCAACATTCACGCGGGCGGAGCCGCGGATGCAAGGTAGTATGCTATAAATAATGTGAAAATAATCGCGAATCGCTAGTAACAAGTAGATTTATCCTAAAAAAAACCCGACTGACCTTCCATTTAAAAAAACTATCTTTATATGGACACTTGGGTTTTTGAGACAAACCTAACGATACCATAACTGTCAAAATCCATCCAGTCGTTTAGGAGATACAAGGTAATAAACCAATTTAAGAACTGGTGTTATTTATATGGTTAGCAGAATATTCGTATTTTTGTTAGCAAAATGATTTAATCCGTCAGCTATAATAGCTAGTTGGGCAGCAACTTATGGTCAGCAAAACTTTTTTCTGCCCTCAGTCGTTCCAGGTGGAAAGCCAAAGCTTATCCACATGTTTTCTCTGCTGCCCAAATGATTATTTAACGGCCCAACTAATTACTTTCCTTTAAAAACATGTACACACAAGATACACACGAAACAAACACTTCTTTAATTACGTAAAAAAAAACATAAATTTAGTAACTTAATTTTAAAATCCAGTTTTTCATATATTATTTCTTACAAAAATGTTTATTTATCCAGTGTTACATATAAAATATTGCATCGGGGAATTTTCGTTTTTCGTATGGATTTAAATTGTAATAAAATATCATTGGACTTGGTGAGTTTATCTAGCTAGTGTAGTAATCAATAATCAGTTATTTATTTACCAAAAATATGAGTACAATTGATCTTCATTACATAGTATAAAGCAAAGTCGCTTTCCACTGTCTGTCCGTCCCTACGTATGCTAAGATCTTTAAAACTACGCCACGGATTTTGATGCGTTTTTTTTAATAGATAGAGTGATTCAAGAGAAAGGTTTATATACACGTGGCACCCGTGCGAAACCGGGTCCGGGTCGCTAGTAAATAATATAATACCTTACATATTTTGTAGACAAAAGTCAGCATGTAAATATTTAATGCAAAAATATTATATTTCATTAATAATTAACTTAATTATTCAACAGTAATAATTAAGTGTCTGTAATAAATAATATTAATAAATGAAAACAATGTCAACTGGATAAGGAACTAAAGTAAATTTGTAATAATAGTAAATTTTAATTTTATTCATCGGTTTTTTTTTGATTAAAACTAACGCGAGATAATAACATTATTTATATGTGAATTACGGGTTACTCACGTACGAAGTAAAGAACGCGTAAAGCGATTTGCAACGTTAAGAACCAAACGTAATAAACTCGAGTGCAGTTTACAATATGTGTTAAAGTGCCGTGATAATAATATAGTGCCTAAGTTCATACGTTGTAAACCTGTAAAGTGTATTCGGGGTTACGAAAAGTTTTTTGACGCCGTGCATAATAAATTAATGGGGAGGGTAGTGCGTGAATATCATCGCAGTATACACATTGTAAATAGGGCTCTGTATGACCTCCACCTGCAATTGACTAAACACTTAAGGGGTGATCTGTGGGAGACTTTGGATACGATGACATATAGTAGATCTCTTAATGTCAATAACAATGTGGAGAAAAGACATTTGGGGAAATTCAAACGCCTGTTACAAAATGAAGAGCAACCTGTAGTTGTGAGAGATCAAGAAACCATCACTAATCTGGTAGTAAATTTATCATCACAAGAAATCTCTCCGGAACTAGAGACAGTGTTGTCTAAGGGTTTGAATTTCGCTCCTAGCCCACACAAAATGCCGGTCGAGTCCATAATAACTGGGATAGAGGACACGATAATACGCAATCGGATACCGCAGAGAGATGCAGAATGCCTTCGGCAAGATGTGTCATGTATATTGCGTAAAGCCAAACTGCCAAAGTCGAACATCACTCGAGGAGAGATCAAAGCCCTTAAAGAGTTGCGTCAGAATTCAGACCTCCTAGTGTTGCCAGCGGATAAAGGCAACGCAACAGTCATAGTAGATACGGACAGTTATGAGAGTAAGATGACGAGTTTAGTGAGTGATACTAACACCTATAAAAAAGTAAACTATAATCCTACCTCACGAACCACATCGAAACTCGAAAAACTATTGCGGACACTGCCTGATGACATTTTAAGGAAGCGCCTACGTCCGCTTAATCCCACCACTCCTAAAATCTATGGACTGCCCAAAATCCATAAAGAAAACTGGCCATTGAGACCGATCGTAAGCCAGATAGATGCTCCGACATATAAAATATCACGTTTCATGGCAGACATATTACAGCCGATGACGGGAAAAACGAGCAGCTATGTAAAAGATTCCACACATTTTGTCAGTCTAATAAAGGATGTCAGGCTAACAGATGAAGAAATCATGGTGAGTTTTGACGTAACGTTCCTATTCACAAATGTACCAGTAGAGGACACTATTAATATTATAAGTGAGATTATAAATAACACAGACATACCTACTGAATACTTAAGTGTCATGGATTTTTGCCTAAAGAGTGGTTTCTTTATCTGGAGGGGCGAATATTACATTCAAACTGACGGAGTGGCAATGGGCTCGCCTATTGCTCCAGTGGTGGCCAACATTTTTATGGAATGGTTTGAGGATAGAGCATTTAATAGCGTGGATAACAAGCCTAGACATTGGTGGAGATTCGTGGACGATGTTTTTGCTATTCTGAATAGAGCTCACGTGACACCTTTTCTTGAACATCTAAACGCGCTACACCCAAGAATAAAATTCACGAGCGAGCAAGAAAAGGATGGTGCCCTTGCTTTCCTCGACGTTTTGGTTATGAGGCAACCCGATGGAACACTGTCACAGACAGTGTATCGGAAACCGACGCATACAGACCGCTATCTGAGAGCTGATTCACACCATCACCCAGCCCATCTAGCGTCGGTTCCGCGATCACTCATAAACAGAGCTCTACGACTGTGCGACCCGCAATACATTGAGTCAGAGCTAGCACACGTAAAGACAGTGTTGGAAAGCAACGGGTATAAGTGGAGACAGAGTCTCAGAATTAGTACCAATGGGAGCGTACATTCGACATCAGCTGAGAGAGCGCTATTGTACTTACCGTTTGTTAAGGGAGTGACGGACAAAATTGGTCAATTCTTACGTCGGAAATTTGACATCAAGACTATATTCAGACCCCTTACAAAAATCAGGCAGCTTGTACGTTCCCCAAAGGACAGAGATCCACTTAATGTGCCTGGTGTGTATGAAGTCCCTTGCGACTGTGGAAAGAGCTATGTGGGAGAGACAGGACGAAATGTGTCAACAAGGCTGCATGAGCATATACGGAGTCTGAAGAAATTGGACAGCACCGGGTCAGCCATCGCCGAGCACGCGATAGAGTCGGATGTTACACATTACATCCGCTTTGACAAAGCTAAAGTCTTAGCGAGAGAGAAAAGCTTTGTCCCTCGTAAAATACGAGAAGCTATAGAGATTAGTAAACGCCCGAATTTCAATCGCGATGGAGGTTGGAGCTTACCCGTCACCTGGAAACCATTGCTTCAGAAAACGGACAGTAGAAGCCATGTTCAGCCAGCAGAACTTGACACAGTGAGCTCTTTTCACGTACGCGCAATGTCAGCCACTGATGATGATGATGAAGACGCAAATGGGGATCCCAGAAAAGCTACGGGAATCATCAATGCAGAACATCAGCAACCCCCATCAACCCCAGCACTGTCACAGAGAGCTCAGCGAGCCGCGGACCGCGCTGCCCGCGCCGCCCACGCATGCCGCGTCGCTCGTCACTAGTGTCAGTGCGAATCGGGACGACTCCGTGCGCGCGTCTCGGTTCACATTCGCCCTGAGGAAGACCTCCGGATGAGGTTGAAACATGTCGGCCTGTAGCTGACTTCGTACGTGAGTAACCCGTAATTCACATATAAATAATGTTATTCATCGGTTTCTGTAAAAAATCCTTAACAGAGTAAAAACATTTTTTTTTAAAGCCAAGGTTTAGTGATTTTAGGATTTTTTTAAAGAAAGGTGTTTTAATATCTCTAGGAAGAGCATTGAATATTTTCCCATACATTACATAACATTTTTTTTCCATACAATGTGGTTTTGACCACATTTGGTAATACAATTCTGTCAGGATTTCTCGTACCTATTTCTTAGAAATTTGTCCTTAGCCTTCATAAACAAGTTACAATTTATTATTTATTACAATTTATTATAACAATTATTATTTATTATTATTATTACAATTTATTATTTATTTATTAATTTGCAAAGTTACTTCTATTTCAGAGATATATAAGCAGGGCAGGGTAAGAAGGCCAAGCTTTATATATAATGGCCAACAAACAAATTAGATACAACCTACATAAGGATTTTTTTGAATAATGCAAAAAACCATTTCCTCCATTTTCAACTGTTTTAATGTCTATTACTAAAATGTATGAGATTAACAAAAAAAACAAACTATATATTTTTTTTATAAAGGAATGATGCAAAATATGCCACACAATAAATTTCTGACGTTCTGGTCTGACACAGGTCCCAGTAAGACTATCAGAAACTAGGTTTTTCTGTTTGAAAATTTTGTATGAAATGATAAGATATAAATAATAAACATATATATAGGGACATGTCACACAAATTGAGCTAGCCCCCAGTAAGTTGTGTACTTGTGTCGTAGGATACTAACTCAACGATACTATATTATAGGAAGAAGAAGAATATTTATATCACCATAATTAACAGATTAAGTTTGTTAAAAAGTAATATACAATATAATAATATAGTGGGTTGACACCTGAACTAGGATAACTCCTGTATCTCAGGTTGCCAACACTCCACCCCAAAGAATTGTCTTATATCTAAACAAAAAAGATTTAGTTTTCTTATTAAATCAAAAAGGGCCTATTCTAATAATAATATTAAATTAATATAAAATAGATAAATGGAAAAACATCTAAGACCCAGGTCAATTTGAAAAAGATCGTTTTCCATCATGATCGAACCCGCACCTTCGTGTCGCAGATTGGCGTGTTGACCACTTCGCCATGGAGCATGCCAAAATATTCATATAAATCCAAATATCCAAATAATACTTTATTCCCTACCGTGATATTATATTTTCATTATTTTTTTAAATTTATAATTTAAAACTATATTTGTTTATATTTCCACCACATTCATCTGTATTAATGTATATTACTTAAATGTATCAGAATAACGAAAATACGATATTTTTTTAAATGTTTAGTTTGTAAAAGTGAAGAATGCAATATAGGCCACACATAATACAATTCTGACGTTTATTGGACATAGGTAGTAGTTCCAGTAAGACTATCACAAAGATTGTTTAAGGTTTGCCTGTCTGAAAATTTAGATCTTATAAATTACAGCAATTTTTTTACTAAATGTTGGATTAGGCATTTTTCTCCCTTCTCACCTGATGGTAAGTGACGATGAAGACGAGGATGTTACATGCCTATCCAAGAGATACCCATTTATTCTACATTTATTTATATACAAACTTGTATGCAGATTGACTATATTGTAAATCTGATACTATCTTTCGCTAACGTAATATTAACTTCCACTATTTCTTTAGATGTATATATACCTTTTTGAAATATATATGTTTGTATTTTTTTCTTCTAATTTTTACATTGGAAATGAAAACCACTTGCTTGATTTTTATTCTGATACTAAAATACTTTAATTTACTTTCATTCCATTGTGGTTTGTTTAAAAAATTATGAATACAATTAAAGCTGTAGACAAAAGTTTGTTTATTTATTATATTTTCGTTAAAATAAACAACTTTATACAATAAAAACTAACCAAACATCCCTATAACACGACTGCTATAAAAGATTTTTTTTGATTATTTAAGGTCATATATCATTTAAATAAGTGTGTATATAGGTAAGTTTTGTATTTCATCACAAGTTCCAAATGCTTTAACAGATTTGGACGTATGTTGTATCGTCAGAATCCTTACACCCTACTGAGTAACAAATGCTAATATTTATTTTCCAAGACACTCGTTTATTTATATACTCAAAAAAAAGGCTAGTCCATATGTGTAGAAATAGATTCAAGTAAGTAAAATAAATTAAATACTTTGAAACTATTAGTTTCAAAGTATTTAATTTATTTTATTGTAGATTCTTTGTACCTAATAATAAGAACTAATTTACAGCAAATAAACGATTATTTTTTTTTTAAACCATTCCATTTTTAAACGATGCCGATAATTTTTCATTTTGACCTGACCGGGGAACTCCGATGTGAACACAAACTGCCAAAGAATCTGACATATTATAATGATATATGTCAGTCTATTTATATATACACTCAGTTTACATTCAATCTTGTTCATCAATTAGATCAATTTAGTGTATGTACATCTCAATCACATTTCTATAAATAAATATACTTAATAATGTTACACATTACTAATATTACACACACATCAAAATGTATATGACTGTATTTAATTCATAATTACCACCACTTTACAAATCAAACCTTGTCAATAAATGAAAAAAAAAAACTAACAATACGACCCCAATTCGATCCAAATCGATCTGCTAATAGCGATCAATAGAGGCACTTGACTTAGTCGATCGATTATACGCCTCTTACGATTATTTGTTAAATTCAAAGGCCATTGTTGTATTGTGTCGACTTTGGTTTGGGTTTGATGTTTTGACGGGACGATGCACTTGCATGTTGGTTTTGAGTAGGGTTTAGGTCAAAATTCTCTCCTTTTTCGGCAAACTTACATACTTTTTACCTTGCAAGGTAGACAATACCTAGGTCCATAGGAGGGCGTGTAGATGGAAAACGGAATCAACATAGTGATGGGTTTCGTTATTATCTTTTTGTCATAAATATTTCTTATATTTTAATAGTTATTCTGCTAATCGGGGTGATGAAAAAACCAACATATCAAAATTTAAAATATTTGTTCACCCATTCTTAATATATACTTATAATATAAGTGTTATAAGAAATCCGACTTTGTTACAAATTAAGATATAATTTATAAGTGTAAATGTATTCAATCAAGCTTCTTTTTACAGTATACCCCGTGAATGTCGATCTCTCGGGAATAGTACATTTTTCCAGGATAAAAGGTAGCCTATGTCCTGCGCCGTAGTCCAGAGAACTTGTATGCAAAATTTAATAATGATAGTTCAGTAGTTACGGCGTGAAAGCGTAATAAACAAAAGCACTTTCGCATTTATAATATTGGTAAGTAAAATGTAATTTAAAAGTGTTAATGCATTATAAATGTCAATTGAGCTTCTTTTTATATTACATATTTTAATTAGACAATTTTCAATGAGACAAAATATTTTTTTTATAAACATTTTCATTTCTAAATATTATAATAATCAAAGACATAATAAGAATAAAATCGGTTTGTCATATTGACATTTATAATAATGTATAGTATCCTACTACTTACTGTGGAGCTAGCTCGAACTGTGTAATTTGACCCTATATATTTATTTATATTCTTTCATAAGGAATTATTTTTTAGGTATGTATTATAAAGTACAAAATATACTTATTATCACCAACCTTATGTTGGTTCAATATGTACAGCCATAAATATGAAGGTCTATAAAATAAAAGTTCAAATACTTATGCTGAGAAGCAAGCAGGTCTTCAACCAAACACAATGTGACTATTTAATTCCTTGATATTATTATAAAGTAGTAGTTAATAAAGTAGACATCTTGTGACATCCTGTTTAATTAATAAGCTGAAATATTTTAAATTAAAACGTGGGAATCACCCTGGATACGCATCTCCACACGATTTAAATAAAACGAAAATTTGCATAAACGCAAATTTCGCGAATGACAAATAAAAATGCAAAATAATTTTAACAAAATAACGAACGCAATTCATTAAAACTAGTTCCTGTGGACTTCTTAAATTTCACTTCCTTATAAATATTTATTCTCAACATAATATGCAAATTCGTAATTATGGGGTAACTCAAGAAATGGGTTAGCAGTTTAGCATATTAACCCTTAAACGTCGTAACTGCTCAACCGTTCAAACGAAAAAGAACTATATTTTGAAAATAGAATGCTTCAATTTGATTATTTTTAAAATGAAAAAGGACTAGTAAGACTTCTTAAAAATTTGCAATTTTCACACCTTGAGCTGGGGTTACAACAGGTTAAAAGTAAAGAGTGTCGCAGTGTGAAATGTATTCAGGCCTATAATAACTTGGAGTAAAATTATACTGGCTTGTTAGACAATTAGTATAGCAGATGTCCGTAAATTTAATATACATTTTAGCTACCGGTTTTGATGAGAGCGTTCGATTTCTTTGCATTGTAATGAAGTTTTATCAGTAATTTATTCAGCGGGTAATTTCGATAAATTGACAATCATTTAATAGGGGATACTTTGTAATATAGTAGGTATCATATATTTATTGACTAAGATTTGCATGCATATTGATAGTGATAGGTATCAATGAAGTCCTTTTTTTGTATTTATTTATTTTGTTAGGTATTAAGTCTGGAAAATGATCCTAAATCTGTTAATAAAATCTACAAAAATAAAAAAAAAAAATACCAAAAAATGTAACTCTCTACAATACAATAGATTTTTTTAAATCATTAAAAATAGTACCTATTCTAAGAGTTTTTATTCTTCGTAAGATACTTAAGAACTTACGATTGAAAAAGAGAAAATTAAATTTATTATGCTCGTATAAAATACAGGTCATAAGCGAAAATCAGGAATCTTGTTAGTAGACGATGCGGCTAGTTCAATACGAGCTGAAAAAGTATTGTTATAATATTTTTTTGTTTTACTTTGCATTCACAATGCTATTTTGATATACTCTTTTTAAATTAAGAAATAAAATATGGTGAATAAAATCTCAAGGGGGGAGGATATGAACCAGCAACCTAGGTCTATGTATATGTATGTATGACCTATGCTCTGCCAACTGAGCTACCGCATGATTCAAACTTGGTGCCGAAATTCCCGCCCGCATGAGATTTTTTTCACCATATTTTATTTCTTGAGTATGGTTATAATGTTGGTGACTTTTAATTAGTTTACATATATCATTTAATACTATTATCATTATATGATAAATCTAATTTGAAAAGTTGCCTAAATTTAATAAAGTGATTATTTTTTACATTTTGTTGCAATTTATGTAGTTTTAGTTTATTGATTATAGTTTTAAAGTTGGAAATATTACAATTTAATCTATAGCCTAACGAAGTAAAAAAAAAGTGAAATTATAATTTAATGACTTAGTTGTTTTAATTATATATTATTCTATTTATAAATAAATTGAATTGAGTTAAATTCACAGCACACGCATATAGAGCAAATGGACACGGGCAGGATGCCCAAAAGTCGTTGAAGCCAAGGCAGACCAAAGTTTAATGACTGGATAGTGTCAAAGGCACCCCAAAAAATATCGACGGCTTCAAAAATTTGAAACCAATAACCCGAAATATATCCGTAAAGAAAAAGTACTTAACCAGGCCCAGACCCACTTGCGACTGTAGTGCCTTGTATGATGATAGTATTATTAACAACATTATTATAGCATTACCTTATAAGTCTTGTCAAGCTGACGACATAATAAGAATTAAGTAATGCGATATAATTTAAACTCGTATCAAAATGAAGAAGCAGGTGTTTGTAAAACATCGCTGCAAAACACAAAACAGTAAAAAAAAATAAAAGGCTTTCAAGGTAATTAAAGCCTATGCCACTTTCATAACTAAAAAATAAAGAACCGTAATGTGTAAAAATACATAAAAGCATAATATGTAAAATAAACATTTATAACTTGAATTTAAACATCTTACTGACGTGTATATTTACGTTAATATGTAATTTTCCTTCATGCGTAGTCGTTCAAAAACATCTTTTCAAATCATTATAAAAAATGCACAAAAACATCCTTTTAGATTTTGACTCTGCAGTCAATGTGCAATAAAAATATTCAAATCGCTAAACAAAACATTACTGATGTTAAAAGAAAAAAAAAAACACAATATCGCAAAAAATGTACCAGCTGCGTTCTGATTTCAAAAATACTACTAATGATTTACTATTATTCATAGCCTTACCGGTTTTTAGGCGAAAAAAATAAAACAAGGACATAATGGTATGCGTGTCCTACTTTTTGAATTGAGACAAAAAAAAACAAAAGTGTCTATGAATGGTGCCTTTTTTATTAATTTGAATTTAGAATGTCGCTCTCAGGGATATCAGTTGCTAGTGATGCTTGCATTTGAATCACAAGGGGTATTGTTTATCCCTATTCTGAAAGGAAACTAATGGTGGATGCTTTGTACTTCCTGTGGTCTTTGATATTGTAACGCATCTTTAGTATGTAAATGTATGGTAAAGATCTTTTAATAGATACGGAGATGGGGTTGAATGTCTTAGTTATGCATTAAAATTGGAACTAATATCAGATGTAGGTATTATTTTATTTTCATTATTACTCATCAAGATATCCTGCCTATTTTTATTTTTATTTATTAGGAACAATCACAGATTACAGTATACAAAGTTTATAATACTTAATTATATATATCACTTACAATTCTGTAACCCTATGAAGATTGAACACAGCACTTCTCTAGAGCTATGGTTAATACATGTAATAATAATAAAAAAGGAAACTAACAATAGCCGTGTGGTATCCGGCAGAGTAGAATAGGACCACTCCAAGTCTTCCCGTGGATGTCGTAGAAGGCGACTTAGGAAATACAAGCTAAACAAAGCTTATAAACATCTAAGACACCTCTCCAACCCGTCTGGCCAGCGTGGAGAGTGTATGCCAAGTCCTCTGGCTGCTCTGGCCAAGTATGGCTCTGGTAGTACAGAGAGGGTCGTGCCCCTGTAGTGGAGACTAAAAAGGACCTGATGATGATGATGAAACTAACAAGAACTATATTAATGTCTATTTGATACAACGCATTTAAATTTTAAAAAAATATATGCCAATAAATCTATATTTACATTCCTCATGGTGACATTATACAACTCAGCCATTCTATACATGGGATTATTCTGTCCTACATTATTCTTGGCCACTGGAATACAAAATAATTTTTTATATTAAGTATAATAATTTGGTGTATTAAGTTAAAAAAAATATATTATTAGGAGCAAGGAATGTTCCTTACTCGTAAATGCATTAGTATATAATATGAGTTGCTCTACGATTTGAAAATAAATTGCTAGTTGAAAATAATTAGATGTAGAACGAAACATTTAAAAGTGAAAAACAAAAAACGCTAAGCAAGCTTTTTTTATAAATAAAGGCTTGGCAGTAGGCACATTAAATGAATTAAAAAGATGCAGTTTCTTGTACACTTTTAATTTTGGTGCAAAGTAGACAAATATTGCGTATTTATAATTGAAATCATTATTTAATTGACATAGGCAATATTAAAGTTGATTATATATTACAGTTGTATTAGGTCTATATTAGTAAACGGACGTAGTAAGTAGTAAACGTAGTTGTAGTTTCATTGCGAGATATTTGTTTTCGAATTGTTGAACGACATAAGTCAGGTCGAACCTGATTTTGTTAATTTTTCCTTTTTATCTTTAAGCTTAAGTATTTTACCTGTAATTCATTTATTTACATGTAATAGACAAAGTATTATTTAAAAAATTTGAAGAAATCGACAATCCTTTTTTTTTAAAAACGTATCTAAGGATATTAGAATTTTTGAGACGAACCATACGATAATTGAGCTGTTTGGAAGCTATGATACGAATAAAGAAATTTACAAACATAAAAGACACGTGATATAAATACATATGTGTTATATATAGCCCTAATGAGCATATTTGTTACATTTCTACATTAACACTTTTTCTACTGATTGTACCGTTTATAACCATGGGACGAGTTGTAGAATTAAATTATAATTAATTTTGATTTTCTGCAATTCGTCCCAAATGGGCCGTAGGCATGTGGGACGGGTTGTGGAATTACTCGTATCTTTTGGATACTTTAATAACCTGATTACTATTTTATATATTATAAATGCGCAAGTGAGATTGTTTGTTTGTTACGCTTTCAAGCCGTAACTACTGAACCTTGTAATTTAGCATACTAGTTTTTTGGAGTATGGAGAAGGACATAGGCTACCTTTCATCCCGGAAAAGTACTATTACCGAGGGAATGACGTTGACGCGAGCGAAGCTGCCAGCGAAAGCTAGTCAGATATAAAACATGTACCATTGCGATCACCTGCAGTATAGTTACAATTTTGCCTAGTAATTATTCTTTTTTCATGAAACCAATGAAAATTGCCTTTAACGAGGTCCAGCGTTGTTCATAGAAGGTATTCGCATGTCCCGCGTCACTAGTTGACTAATTGTTTTTAATTGTTCTTTTGCATGCATACACCTGAAACAATACCATGTTCTCTTAATTACAGTGTGTAAGCATGGATATAAATGCAAACGGCCAAGTGCTAGTTGGAATAGCATGCAAATATTTTTGCACTTATTATTTTATATTATTTATATAATACTAGCTGTTGCCCGCGGCTCCGCCCGCGTTAATGTCGTTCCCTTGGGAACAGTAGAAATAATAAAAATTCCATACAAACCCCTCTCCCTCTGTTTTTTCCCCTTAAGGGGGAATTTAATACATTTCACCAACACAGATATTTTTTTATTGTAATGGTGACCTTCTTATTGTCATATTTCTAAGTAAATAAAAAAAATCCATACAAACTTTACCCCACCTATTTTACCTCTTCAAGGGGAAATTTCGTCTCCATTTTAACTACACATATCTTTTTAATTGTAATGTAAATTCTTAGTGCTCATTTACATCATAGAAAGAATCCCTGTACCAAATTTCAAGTTTCTGGGCACAGTAGTTTCGGCTGCGCGTTGATATATAAGTCAGGTTTGCCTTTGGCCCGCGGCTCCGCCCGCGTAAGTGTCGATTTCTCAGGAACAGTAGAATTACCCGGAATACATTAGTTCATGACTTTCAATGAAACACCTTAATATTGAATTTCAATTAAATAACTTCAAAAACGGAAAGTTTCATACTAACTTTGCATCCCCGTTATAAGGGATGATTTTTGAGTAAAATATTTTACTCGTGTTTCATACCTTTCAGTTAAGAACCTTCATGCTGAATTTCATACGAATAACTTCATAAACGACAAAGTTTCATACTAACTTTGGAACCCGTTTTACCCCCTTAGGGGATGAATTTCCAAAAATCCTTTCTTAGTGCTCCCCTATGTTATAAAAGGAACCCCTGTGCAAAATTTCAAGTTCCTAACCCTTATAGTTTAGGCCCTGCGTTGATATGTCAGTCAGTCAGTCAGCTTCTCCTTTTTTTTTAGTATGGATTATTACGGATGGTATGGATAGGTATAATGCTGTCGTATAATGATGATGAATTGACTTTGGATTTTAATTTTCTTATGTCACTTATTATTTTTATTTTTGCTATATGTTTACAGGCAAACTCATGCCTTGAGTACATTCAAATGACGATAACTTTTTTTTTAATGAACCGATTTTGATGAAACAAACCTTAAATGTTTTTCTGAGTTAAAACAAAGCAATTGGTGAAAGTTTGAAGTAAATCGGTTCAGTATTTTGGAGATAATCGTGATCATACATACAGACAGACAGACAGACAGACAGACAAGAAATTCGAAAAAAATTTTTTTGCTTTCTATTATTCTTTTTAAGTGTCCCTCTATCCATTTCAGTCAAAAATTCTAAATGTACAGACAAAATATTTTTACTGTTTTATTATATGTATAGAATACGTGAAGCAATAACATTGTTTTTAAAAGTCAGAAAAAAAAAACACTAAGCAAGCACTTCTTAAAAGTAAAAGCTTGGCAGTAGGGACATTAAATGAATTAAGAGAAATATGCATTTCTGGTAGGTACTCTTTTGATTCTAGCGCCAAGTAGGCAAATATTGCGTAATTTAAGTTATGTGTAATTCGACCACTGGGTGACCATTAGTTAGTTAGACTAGTTTTTATTATTTGTTGTTATAACGACGAATAGTACTCACACATTCTGTGAAAATTTTAAGTCTCTACCTATTAGGTACGGTTTAATAGACACAGCCCTATGAGAAATGGATGGACTAATGGACGGACAGTGAAGACCGTTTTTACCTTTTGGGTACGAAACCTTAAAAATTAATATTTTAAGACTGGTCGCATTCATACAAATTTAATTTTAGAACGCGGCATTCGAATTCCGACAGCATTTTTAGGACTGGCCATTCATATGAATTCAATTTTAGAACGCGGCATTCAAATTCGGACAGCATTTTTAGGACTGGCCACATTCATATGAATTCAATTTTAGAACGCGGCATTCAAATTTGAAGAGCCAGTCCGAATGTGATGAACCTAGCAAAAAGTTTCTGTAGTATGAGTTTTTAACTTTGAAAGCCGTGGTGACCGTACGGTCTTTATGACGACCTATGACAGCAATACACGACTCGTGATCTGTTCTATCGTCACTCTGCTATACATATACATACACTCAGAGTTTGCTGTATACATTAGAGCTCTTTCCCGTGCTGTAGGTGAATGAAAACGTTGTCAGTCGTGGCAGATTTGTTGGCTTTTCAGTAAGTGGAATATGTAGTGACTATCTTGGAAAACTACACTAAACTGTTGTTAGCCCACGTCGTATCACTTTTGGCAAGTTAAAAGATTGTCGCTAGAAATGGTTAAACATGTGTATCAAAAGAAGGTCCTTTTTTAAGAGAAACAAGTTATATAAAATCAAAAGTCTTAAGAAACCCCCGGCACGATCCAACTATACCACAAACTTGACAATGTTTGGACCGATTGTCGCTATAAAACTAGGTTTTAAATTAAAATAATCGTATCTACATCGGTATACCCGTTTAAGAGCTACGGTGAAACAGACAGATACACACACCCCCACGTATAGCGATCAAACCATCTTTTTGCATCGGGTCTTGAAAATTAATTAATACAAAAAAGAAATATCAAAAAGTCATTATAACTAATTCTGTAATATTTTTTTAATTGCTCCAAAATATGTGATAAAACTGCTAGTGTAAGAATTAAATAACAGTTATTAGCTATGGTTACGCACTCCTTAACCCTTCGCTGGATGATCATTTGCATATTTTTTCTTAACGCTTTTTTTTATTATTTGAATGCCTCCTGCTATTATTTCACAGACAATGAAGAATTATAACAGTTACTGCGTTGAAATGTTAATAAGTTTTTTTGGGAGGTTGTTTTAAATGCGCTGTTATTGCGTGCAATGCAACAGATTGTTTTGGATTTTTATTTAAGAACTAACTGTGCCCGATGCTCCGTATGCGTACATTTGCATGAGGGCCACGTCTTATCATAACTGAAGAAAAAAAATAGGCTATTCAGTGTCCTGTAAGTTTCATAAAATTCAGTTAATTCGTAAAGGAACATACATTTATTACTAAATTGAGGATTTAGTAATAAATGTATGTTTTTAGACTGTTTTAAAAATTAATTTTAAAAATCCTCAATTTAGTTTAAGTAGCATGCATAGATATTATAAACACGATATATCTGAAAACAAAGTAACTTACGCCATGACTAATCCTTACAGATTTATTATTATGACAGCTCCGTGGCGCAGTGGTTAACACGCCAGCCTGCGACACGGAGTGCCCGGGTTCGATCCCCGGCCAGGTCAAGATGGAAAATGATCTTTTTCAGATTGGCCTGGGTCTTGGATGTTCTTCTATATATGTATTTGTTATAAAATATAGTATCGTTGAGTTAGTATCCCATAACACAAGTATCGAACTTACCTTTGGGCTAGCTCAATTTGTGTGATTTGTCCGTATATATTTATTTATTTATTTATTTTTATATACTAATCATCAATATCAATAGTAATAATACTATCGATATTGATGATTAGTATAAAGAAATTAAAAAGAATATCTCTTGTTGAATGTTTGTTTTGTTTATCTTGTATGTAAGTATTGAAACTTTCATTCTAAATTTTGTTGATCTTATAACATTTACAACTACATATTTCTTTATTTATCGACTCATTTTTCATCGTAAATAAACATTGATAAAAAAAATTGTCATTTCAAATAAGGATACAAGTCCCTTTTTAAAGGTAATATTTCTTTTTCTCGCTATGATTTTTTAAAAGCTTTAAATAGCTGATATTTTTTTTAAAATGCAAATAAAGAAAACGGAATACTGCATTTCAATAAATAAATTCTAAATTTATAAATAGCGCTGTCAGTGAGACTGTCGTCGGGTTTTCTTTGCCGTTTTGTACGGAACGGGTTTTAAAGATTTCTTCATTGAATTCTTAAGTACGTTTTTCTTGAATGAATGTTGTACGGCGGCCACAGTTTTAAAAACCTTATGAAAGGGTAAATAGTGGAATGATATATACTCAATGAAAAATATATTTTCTCTGTACCTATAAAAAAAAGAATCGAATTTCGCCTAAGAACGTTATTCCGTTTCGATTAAGTAAAACAAAAGGGTACATTTGACTAGGTATATATACACTCAAATAAACAGTTGTACCTTAGTCTTAGTTAGTGACTTAAATTTAATGTGTAACTGGTTATGGTGAGGAAATTAACGTTATTATTATTATACAATATTTATTATACGAATCATAATATGATTATTAACCCAATATCTAAAATAGACTTTTGACAATTTGAATCAGTTGTATCACTTATTTATGTACCTTTATTGATAAATTGTATTGACACCTAGGTAAGAAAAAAATATTAAAAAAAAAACGTTGAAAGCAGATTTTCGTCTATGCTTCGAAACAGTATTCATATATTTATATTTTCTTATTTTTATTCCTACAGTTTGAGAATAATTCGTACCCTTTATTTAACCGCCGGAATATTTATAAGTGGACGCCCGTCTGCAATTTGTACGGGGCGAAAGGTAATGCGCACAAAAACAGGAATTCATTACCACCGGGACAAAAAAATTATGCCCCAGCATCGAAGAGTTAACCCACTCACTAAGTGACGACTTGTGATTTGTGGAAGACGTGTCAGTTTCAGTGTTCTGTTTTTAAAAATAAGAAAATTAGTTTCTTTTCTAAAGTGCCAGTATCAAGTGATGCGTTTAAAAAGTTTGCGTAACAGTTCTTTGAGCTAATAATTCGTTATTTGAATTTCTTTTTTATTCGGCGTTCAAATAAAGACAGGCTTGTTATTCTGTTTGAGTAAGGAAGCCTCTTTAAAGCTGTGTACACACCAACGGCTACGTATATAAGCCCGCATATAAAATTGAACGCATTTTTAGTAAACACGCCTAGGTAGGGTGAGGGCGAGTGCGGAGGGTTGAGTTGAAATGGCTGCCGAATGTCGCGAGAATCCATTTTGTCCCTCCCCCGCGGTAAAGTCGCGTTAGAGGGTAGTATATGCGAATTCTTTGCATGGTTTTTCTTACAAAAAAAGTATTTTTTTCATAATTACTTTGATAAAAAGTTACTTTGAAAGTATAGTACGTCACCTTGTTTAATGTGTGCTACCTCTATCTGCTTTTCTACTATAACTCCGACATTTATATATCGATTTATAAAACAATTTTTATTTTAATGGAAGGGTAGCGAATTTTAATCTTCTTTTTGAAAGGGTATACTTCAAATGAGTCTCATTTAAATTTTATCGAAATTGGTTTTGTCGTTTGATTGATTTATACGAAAGATTTTCTAAATATATAATTTTCTTGATATAAATACTAAACTTATTAATTTAGTGAAGAAAATTGGAGTATTTATCCTTAATTAGTGAGATTCAGACCAACGATTAATAAGAATAATTGAGGAAGGCTATAAAAGTGGTCATGCGAAACGGACACCAGCTGAATAATTAACATTATAAATCATATTAAATAATTACCAACATTCCTTTGGTGGGGTGACTCAGCCCGTAAAAATGAACAAACTTTTCTTTTGGGACTAATGATGACGAAAAATCGTCATTTACGTACAAGCTTGCCGGGCCGGCCGAAAACTTTTGTAACATAATTTTTGAGGACCCAGCATTAGTCACATACGAAAAGTTGTTCATTTTGACGGTCTGAGTCAAGGGAATATCTGATATATTTTAGGCGAGGTTCGTACAATCATCATCATCATTTCGAGTAGGTGTCACGGTCAATCGACCATGCTCACCCTGGTGTCAGAGTTGTTCGAAACCGCCTCTCGGCCTCTGACGTGGTTCCTTTAACGATTACCAGATGGCACCAGGGACCACCGGCTTAACGTGCCTTCCGAAGCACGGAATCATTTTAATTATCAGACAATCAGTGGTTCAGGCCTGTAATGTCCTAACCAAACAATGTACAATGTATTCGCGGTATATGTTGAGTATTTTGTCTACATAGATTTCACCATGAGTAATACGGTTTTATCGCGATTATTATATAACTAGCTTTCGCCCGCGGCTCCGCCCGCGTTAATGTCGATCCCTCGGGAATAGTACTTTTTCCCGGGATAAAAGGTAGCCTATGTCCTTCTCCGTACTCCAGAGAACTTGTATGCAAAATTTCATGATGATCGGTTCAGTAGTTACGGTGTGAAAGAGTAACAAACAAACAAAAAAACAAACAAACAAACTCACTTTCGCATTTATAATATCAGTATGGATAAGGATAAGGATTACTAGCTGAACTGACAAACGTTGTTTTGCCATATAAATAAAAAAATATGGGTGGACCACCCTTATCACTTAGGGGTTTAAAATATAATATTCAACTAATTCTCAGACCTACCTAGTATATATATGAAATTTCATCAAAATCAGTTACGGGCTTAACCGATTTTGGTGGTTTTTTTTTTGGAGGAGTATGGCAACTAACATTGTGATACGAGAATTATATATTGGAAAAATGGAAGATAAAGTACACCTACAGTTTCGAAACTTCTACTACGGAGACTAAGTTAACATTTGTGTCAATCAACTGACTCTACCTGCAATCATCAAAACTGTAAAGTTTTCGAAACGTTAGGTGGAAAAATAATGTAAACGCCACAAAACCGTTTTAGGTGATTTAATTTAAATGAGTGTTTTGTCTCATTTTTGAACATATACTATGTGCTGAAGCTTGCTAAGTGTTGGATGCGTGGTAACTGCTAACTGGGGACGCGTTTTCGCTTACCTCCTACCTGACAGATAACTTATATTTCTATCATAGTCATATATGTACATACAATATGTAAAGAAAACCCTGTCCAAACCTTCAGAGGGTGATTCACCTCGTCAATATGAACAACTTTTGCTATGAGACCTTTTTTCACACTCAAAACTTTTTTGAAGTTCCCATACAAATTGCCGAACATTCTAGTTTCGAAATGTAATTTTTTTTAAGTTCCTAGCTTTAATTTCATAGGAAAAATTGTTCATATCAAGAGGCTGAATTAGCACTTCAAGGATTGGATAGGATTTTCTATACATAATGTATGTAGTTATATATACATATATATTTTTTCTTTATTAGCTATATAAGTTAAACTTTTCTCTCTGATCTAAAGTTAGCAGATTAATTCATCATTTCCTTCTAATTTGTGTATATATATTTTTGTATATATGTCTTATACTTTTAAGTATTATTATTTATGAAATATTTATATTTAAATTGGTTATGTATAAATTACTTCCATCCTTACTAAATTTGTATTTTATATCTTTTTTTATCACACTTTACCTACTATTTTATCTGTTTTTCTTCTCAAGGTTTACTGGGAGAGAATGCTTTTAGCATTAAGTCCACACTGTAGCTCCATAAGCTCAAAAAGTTTTTAAATAAAATAAGTCCCACTCCTGGACAAAAGCCTCTCCTTTATGTTTCCACTTTGCTCTATCTCTTGCTATCTTTCTCCAAGTTTTATCAAAAGCAGTCAAGTCTGTCCATCTTGTTTTTAGTTTGCCCCTTGACCGTTTTTCGTCATTAGATACCCATGAGGTTGATCTATAATCATCATCTTTCCAGCACCATATATTTTATAGTTATATTATAATGCTAAAAGAGAGTCCTAACTCTTTTACTATTTTAACTAGTATATATAACCATTTTACTAAACAGCCTGATAATTTACAAAAAAACATTCTCTTGAAGGGGTGACTCAGCCCGCCAGATTGAATAACTTTTCCTATCGGACCGAAGCCGATAACAAAAAGAAAAATTAACGTTTTCATATAAATTGCCGACCGAACACTTTTGTATGGAAATGTCAATTTCGTTTACGAGCTGCCAGAATTGGTCCCACAGGAAAAGTTGATCATTTTAACGGGCTGAGTCACCTCTTTATCGGTGGTTAATTCACACACAGTATATTAAGTATAAAAAAATGTATTTGAATAGAGCTTATAAGTATGACATACAATGTTCGTTATGATAATCAGATTACGCTACCGACTCTTTTATCTTATCTTATCATTATTGGCGTCCATTGAGAATCGGAAGCGTGTCTAACCTTCGGATTATTTTGTACTTACCCCATTCCTTA
The DNA here is from genome assembly GCA_947532085.1 of Elegia similella. Classification (NCBI taxonomy): domain Eukaryota; kingdom Metazoa; phylum Arthropoda; class Insecta; order Lepidoptera; family Pyralidae; genus Elegia; species Elegia similella. Next base: position 6,429,567 of record OX383939.1, read on the forward strand.
CTCAGCCATACAGTGATTTTCGAAAAAGGTCTGCATGAGGTTTAGAAAAACGCCTATAGTCCTCTAGCTCAACTATGTCCGTTATGTTAATCTGATTATGCTACCTCCTCTTTTATCTTATCTTATCATTAATGGCGTCCATTGAGAATCGGAAGCACGTCTAACCTTCGGAGTATTTTGTACTTACCCCGTTCCTTACTCACTTACACGGTGATTTCCTCGAAGGTCTGCATGAGCTTCAGAATAACTCCTAGTCCTCTAGCCGATCCGAAGAGATCCAGGCGGTTACCAGGCAACGAGTCATAGACACAAAATGTTTCTCATTGTCTCCTCAAATTCCTCACATGCCCTTTATGCCTTAGGAACTGTACGAATTAATCACGTCATGAGAGGTCACCAGTCTTATTACAATACTTCTTAAGCTCGACCCTTAATTATCTTTTACAATCTACGAAGGAGGAGAAGCAGCTGGAATATTTTTTTTATTTCCTGCCACGTCTGCATGGAAGACTCTTAATATCATTAAAAACTACTTCCAACTAGATTAAAAAATAAAAACTAAAATATGTACGGATCTGCTTTGCTAAAAAATCATAACCAGAGTTATAATAAATAATAATAAATAAATATATATGGACAAATCACACAGATTGAGCTAGCCCCAAAGTAAGTTAGAGACTTGTGTTATGGGATACTAACTCAACGAAACTATATTTTATAAAAAATACATATAAATACATCCAAGACCCAGGCCAATCTGAAAAAGATCATTTTCCATCTTGACCTGGCCGGCTATCGAACCCGGTCACTCCGTGTCGCAGGCTGGCGTGTTGACCGCTGCGCCACGTAGCTAGTCTAGTTATTCGGGTGATGTAAGAATTCTAACGATACGATACAATTAAATCTGGTCAGGGATTTAGGAGTTATACTTACATACATACTATCACGTCTTTTTCCCTTGCAGGGTAGCCAGAGCCCAGATCTTATTGTGATAGGTTGCGCATCGCCTACTGACATGATTCGTCAGATTTTCGCCCATTCCCTCGATCAGCTTTTACGATCTGCGCGGACATATCAGCTGGTACATTCTAACGTTTTTACTTTTCTCCCAGACTAGCATGGGATAAAGCTAGGAGTTCTGGAGTAAAGAAACTCACATACATACATGAACTCTAAAAAACACCACACATCTTTTGTTGGACAGTCGTGTAAAAACTAGACAACACTTACACCATCTGTTTAAAAACAATAACATTATAACTAAAAGCTCTTAAACACCCATAAACATCACCACCGTACAATTAAAGACAGAAATAATGACACACAAATTGACGCTAATAAAAAACGCTCCATTAAAAAAGGTCTTAATCACAGCCCAGAAGAAATTAATACACTCATTAGGCAACCGAGACGTCACATTAAAAGACCCTGGGGTCCGTTAGCATTATACCCAATTAAAATTGTCAGTAATTTGGTGTGTTCAATGCTAAGTTCTTGTTGTAATAAAATTTCCCTCCCTACGGCACTTGTTATGCCAGTGACATCTTATTAAAATTTAGCCTAGGGCCAATCCCTGTTGCTTTCTTCGAGTTACACTGTGCGGCAACATTTTGGAACAATTTTTAATTTGAAAAAAATTATGGAAATACATAGGTAAAAATTTACCAAAAACACTTTCAATTGAATGTTTTTTTTGTTGCTGTCTTTTTATTAAATCAAAATATTTTAATAAATGTGATAATACCGTATTAAGTGATTTAATTTAAACGTTTAACAATCGCGAAAACGTCATTTTTTTATTCGTAATATAATAACATTCAAATAATTTACAGATAAAATATATAAAAGAAATATGCTTGTACCAAAAACCCGTATTATGTATATTTTAATATTATTAAATCTTAGTAACTTTTTGAAGACTGTATGTATCAAAATATTTCTTTGAAAATATCGAAAGTTTGAAATTACAATTACTACAGTATCATCTTTATTTCTACGTATGTACACAGATAAATGTTAAAAATAAATAAAAAATGAACTAGCATACAAATTCTCTGATAATCTAGTCGAATTTCCAAAAAAGTTTTTTCTCGTTTTTCCTTTTTTTTTTTCTTACGATTCATTCCAACTCTATAAGCTAAACGGATACTTTATGAGCATTTGCTCCAGTAATGTAATGGCTAGATTATTTCTTGCCTGATCATTGTTAGTGCATTTATTTAAGAAAGGAAATTTATTCCAATTAACATTTTTGTTATAGGTATAATGTTATTGTTTTCTTTTTAGTAGCGTTTTAATGTTCAACTTTTTTTTAACATATATTGTTTCCATTGGTGAGGACCTATGATTGGTTTATTGTTGTTATACTTGTTATTTATTGTGATTTTTTGTAGCTGTTGGTCTTCCTATGTAAATAAAATGAAATAAAAATAATTCGATCAGTAATTATGATGTAAAAATCATCATTATGATTTTAATATAGCCAGAGGGTTCAAATTAAATATGTACATATATATGTGAGTTTCCTTATTCCACCATAGCTGTAAAACCGATAAGAAATTTCTATTTAAACTACTTGTATTGTATAAACTCTATATAAAAACCTATTTGGTAATTTATGAACGTGTTTTTATCAATTCCCATAAACTAGATATCAACGAATTAAAAATAGAAACCATTTAATTAGATTATTTCTTCGCCTCTATTTTAAGCTTCTTATCGTAAAAAGCACCATTTAAATTTTCTGGTTAAGTGCTTATTCACTAATAAATTTAATAGTTATCCTGAGATACTATAATACCATAGGCTAGTGGTATAAATGTCATTAACAATTTAAGTTTTACGACGTAAATTGTTTTAGTAAAACTTGTTTTCGAGGGTAGTTCCATACTCATACTTATTATATTTTAATATCAGATCAGAGTGAAATATATATAATTTTATATATATGGTCACGGATGTCATCCCCAACTGTCTGTCCGGTGGTTGCAGGTTTGACATGGGGTACACGCGCCCAGCGCCCTACTTGCTTTTCTCCCAATCATCCAAGTGCCATGATTCCGTTCCCAAATCCAACAAATTTCTATCCTTTCCAAATTCAAAAACGTTTCTGAAGCGTCGGAAGTACAAAAAGAAACTGCTCGCCATTTTTTTAGCAATCACGATCGGTATTCAGATATTCATCCTTATCACGTTTTATTATTGTTTAAAATATAGAGTAGAAACTATAATATAAGACAATAAGGTTTAAATAATTTTATTCTTATGTCAATTATTTTATATCTTTTCAATTATTTGAGTTTAGATATCATTCAATTAGCTAACATCGTGTCGCTGTGTGGTACCCGGCAGAGTAGAATAGGACCACTCCAAGTCTTCCCGTGGATGTCGTAGAAGGCGACTTAGGAAATACAAGCTAAACAAAGCTTATAAACATCTATGAGAACTCTCCAACCCGTCTGGCCAGCGTGGAGAGTGTAGGCCAAGTCCTCTGGCTGCTCTGGCCAAATATCGCTCTAATGGGACAGATAGGAGACTAAAAAGGACCTGATGATGATAGCTGACATGAAATCAAATTTAACGACACAACAAAGAAATGTTATTGATAATAGAAGTCTTCTTGAAATAAATGAATGTGGAATAACCCTCTGAAAGATAGCAAACCAATAATAATTTTATACACATCATGAAAATATCTACTAATAAAATGATGCTCAACATTTCTCTTCTATTAGCTCATTTACGAGCTGCTATTTTAGAAAAGGCCAATGTTTGCTTTTCTTGCAGTTGCATTAATACTTTTTCATTATACTCCTTAAGCTGACAGTACTTGAAGTTGAATTTATTTATTCAGGATTATATCAAGAAAATCTTCGTATTTTAATTTATGTTATATATTTTATAAATGGAAACTTAATCCATATGTAGGCATAAATATTTATTATTTAGTTCATAAATATTATATTTCAATTCATTATTATTGAATACTTCAATAGAATACAAACATTACTACATATACGCATAGAAAACAAAAATATATATCGGTTACTCATAACATTAAATTTTCTAAGTCGTTGTTGGATGTTGTTTTGTTGTCTACTACGTCAAATCGATAAGACACTCGTTTTTTTTCTTGCAGATTCTTAAAGGTCCAAAAAATGGTGTGGAATCTAGTACGACCCATGATTAAAACCATAAGGAAATTAGCTGATAAAATTATTCACACTTAGCACACAAATAATAATATTGCATTTTTAAAACTCCAGTCGACTTTTTTTTACTTCAAGTTTAATTAGTTTGTCTTCAAGTGTATCACGTCACCTTTCGACCAATTTCTGGATTCCCTTTTTCTTTCCTTTTATTTCGTTTCAATACGGCGCAATGTTGATGAGTAGTCACTTGGAAACATTTTTGTTTTCACGTATTCTGTTGTTTTATTCGAATATGGCCTTTAATATTTACGAATAGAGGTTATATTCGAAACTTATGACAAAGTATTGTATAAAAATATTTTCTAATAACGTCCCGGGGTGAGCTCGGCGAAATTGGTTGTTATTTGAAATAAATTTTATATGAGATACTCCCTCTACTGTTTGAGCATACTCATGTTCCCATTCTCCGTCTGTGCAATTTTTTTGTACACCTTTTGCCTAAATTCTTTTGTCTATGTTGCAAAAAATAAAAATGGCTTCCTTTGTGGATTATGACGCGCAGTTTCCTCTAAATCCATTCTGTTTTTTTCTTCTTCATAATGTAAGTTTTATTTACGCGTTGCCAAAATTCGAAGTTTTATTCGTAATTTTGGTCTTATTTATACTTGCTTTTATTTGCGACTTTGTGCAGGTGGTCACAAAATTTACAACTTAAAATTCAAAACATGTGTTATTGTCATTTGTCGCGTTTAATCTCACAATACGTCGATATACCTAATTAATTTAGGTGACCAAGTTCTTCCAAAGAGGAAGTTGATTTTTTTTTATCCTGTAAGAATTTTGGTATAAAATCATTATCTTTTATTAAGTTATATTGTTGACTATAAAACACTTAGACGATTATAGGTGACTAGCTTTCGCCCGCGGCTCCGCCCGCGTCAATGTCGATCCCTCGGGAATACTTAGTACTTTTTCCCGGGATAAATGGTAGCCTATGTCCTTCTCCGCACTCCAGAGAACTTGTATGCAAAATTTCATGATGATCAGTTCAGTAGTTACGGCGTGAAAGCGTAACAAACAAACAAACAAATAAACAAACAAACTCACTTTCGCATTTATAATATTAGTAAGGATGAGGCTAGCAACTAGGAACCCATCACTATTTTGATTTCGTTTACCACCACCAACATGCTTAACGTGACTTTCAGCCCTGTCTACCAACAAGGGAAAAAGACGTGATAGTAGTGTAATATGTATGTACCTAAAGAACCGCATCTAAATACCGTCAGTAAAATGATAACCGCATCAGGAACTTATGCAAAGCACTCGATAAATCGCCCCAAGGCGGTTTCCTCACATTTTATTCTTTCTGCCCCCTAATCCCGTTATTAATGGTATTTACCCCCCTTTCCCCTAAATATATGGTGCATAGATTGAGATAAAGCTTCGCAAATCTTTCGTTCAATAAGTACCTATTGGTCGTGTTTTTATTTTTAACGGAGTTTAGACAAGTCAGCAGGTACTTTAGGTAGATATTTTTTTGGCACAAAAGTTATTATCAGCGTCACTTGAGGATGATAAGATATATCCCACACACTCAAATATTTTTGGTAGTTTATAAGTGATAGGGACATATCACAAAAATTAAGCTAGCCCCACAGTAAGTTGTGAACTTGTGTCGTGAACTAACTCAATGATACTATATTTTATATAGATACTTATATAGATCTTAGTTATGGAAGAGCCACGCGCACGGCAATATTCATTTTTGCTAGTAGCATGAATGGGTCGGCTCGTCCGGGGAAGTACCACACTCCCACAGAAAAACTACGTTTGAGTAGGAGCTTTACCGCTTCTATGCTTCGTTCGGTGAGTGAGAAAGCCGGAGGCCCATCCTTTCCCCATTTCCTCCCCCCATGTCCTTTCCCCAACTCTTTGAAAGGCCGGCAACGCTCCTGTTACACCCTAGTGTTGCAGTTGTCCATGGGCAGCGCTGGTCGCTTACCATCAGGTGACTCGCTAGCTCGTTTGCCGCCCTATAACATAAAAAAAAAGATAAACATCCAAGAACCAGGTCAATCTGAAAAAGATCGTTTTCCATCATGACCTGACCGGGGATCGAACCCGGGCACCCCAAATGACAATTGTTGCAGGCTGGCATGTTGACCACTGCGCCATGGAGCTCCCGTCTTTCCAAGTGGCACTGGCTCGAGTTAGGGCGAAAATACATTTTCTGTATGTTTGTTTAGAATGTATGTAGCTATGTTTGTTCCGCTATAACTTCCGAACCAGACTTCCTATTAAGATTAAATTTTGGATATTTTAGGTAACATCAGTAAAATTTTCGAGTTTGTTGGTCATCAAAATCGATTCAGTAGTTAATGAGATATTTAAATAAATGTTCCCGTGATCCAAGCGATGTTAAGAAGATGGTGTAGATTAACATTATACAAAAACTGAGAAATTCTGTCAATATTAATAAGTTGATAAAACTCCTTTTTTGAACAGACTTTTTTTTGAGAGTCAGTGTTCTATTCTATTTTAGGCCAGCGAAATGTAACGAATATTTTTTTTTTTTTATTTATTTATTTAACATTGTTACATCCACCATTCCATGTGTAAACCTAATGTGATAGTATAATACTGGCTGATTCTAAACTACCTGGTCATATTTTAAAATTCGAATTAATATTATCCCTATTAGAATACTGGGACACAATACTAATAGGGTAGAAAAAAAAAATACGAATACTAAATCCTAAATCGCAAGAAAGGTAATATACGATATACTTTTTTAGATTTCCCATAGAAATTCGTCCAACTGGTGAATTTGTATTGGTTTTTTTATTGTTTTTGTTTCCTTTTTTTACGGTTTTGTACTTTATTTGCGTCGCTTATTCAGATTACTTAAAACAGAAAAGAGCTATTAAAAAGATTTGGCCTGTAGTAGTCTGTATACCAAAATGTAGGTTTCAGGTTTAAGTTGGTATTTTCCTAACAGACGCAAAATATTCAGTTCTAAGGTAGCGTCGGCATTTAATCAAATTTCTCTAAAACATCTCAATCACGTCCGCCGCAAATTATTAGCATTATTCAAAGCTGTCCCCTGTGCCTTCTAGCTATCTTTATAGAGATGTTAATACCAGTCTTGTTTTTTCATGAGTAGGTGCTTACAACCGGTCCGTTTTAAAACATAAGAGAAGCCTACGTCCAATAGTGGACTAATTGTGGCTTAAATTATAATAATGACAGATTTCCATGTGGTTATTTTAAATAGTTCAAAAGGGAGAATAAAAAATAATGATATTTTCAACTACCGAATACAGCATATTATATTCTTATTGTTATGACCTCCGTGGTTATGAAATTTCTTATTTTGTACAACATGTAAGGTCGCCTGCAAAAATACGTATAGAAGTTGCGTAAAAAGTCGTGTGTAGCCCCGGGTATTATTTAAAAATAACAACAATTTCAACATCCTTATCCTTACTTAATATTATAAATGCGAAAGTGAGTTTGTTTGTTTGTTACGCTTTCACGCCGTAACTACTGATCCGATCATCATGAAATTTTGCATACAAGTTCTCTGGAGTACGAAGAAGGACATAGGCTACCTTTCATCCGGGGAAAAAGTACTATTCCCGAGGGATCGACAGGGATTGACGCAGGCGGAGCCGCGGGCGAAAGGTAGTTATATATAATGCGGCATAAGGTTCATGATATTGTTAAATATGCCTGCCTAATCAGTACAATCGATTTTTTACCTGTATATAGAATTTTGCAGGTGACAGTACAAGTAAATTATTTAAAGAGATAAATTATAAACTTCGAAATACAGGATTAAAAATAAACCAATATATTTGATAATTACCGATTATTAAGTACACTTGGCTGATGTATACATTGTTAGTATTTTTCTAATAGTATTACCATCTCTAGCGATTACAGAAGTAAAAGAGAGAGAGATAATAAATAGCTTATATATCTAAAGAAAAACTGAACGTTAACATGCACTGGGGTTGTAGTATTTGAGCAGTTAATATAGCGGTATTATCATCTCGAGACTGGTCGAAAGGGAGAAAAGAGAAAAAGAAAAATAAAACGCTCTATTTTCTAAAATAATCTGAGCATTAGCATGCAGGGTTTACTATTTCAGCAGTTAATGTAGCGGTATTAGCATCTCTAGAGATTGGTCGGAAGACAGACAAACCGCGGCATAGCTTAATTGATAATTACCGAGCATTACCGTCCGCTGGGGTTGTATTATTTCAATTTGCACCATTTGAAATTATTTCGAAATTTATAGAGTTTTTTTCTCTGGGAAAAATCTAAATGCGTCATCATTGAATACAGATAACTAAACTATGTTTATTTCATTGTTAACATTAAAATGTCTTGAGAAATATAAAAAGAATGTTTAAAAAAAAAAACCGTAAGTGAAGACTAGGTCTTTAAACTGGGCGTCTGACACTTTCTTCGTATATTTCCCTATGTGTTACAAGGGATACGGTAGTAAAAATTGAATTTAAAAATAAATAGTTTAAGTATAGTTTGACTAGCTCTGTGGCGCAGCGGTCAACACGCCTGCCTGCGACACGGAGTGACCGGGTTCGATCCCCGGCCAGGTCAAGATGGAAAATGATCTTTTTCAGATTGGCCTGGGTCTTGGATGTTTATCTATATATGTATTTGTTATAAAATATAGTATCGTTGAGTTAGTATCCCATAACACAAGTCTCGAACTTACTTTGGGGCTAGCTCAATCTGTGTGATTTGTCCGTATATATATATATTTATTATATACAATGTTTGTGGGTATGATATTTGTTACCCAAACATTCAAAAACTGCTCAATAGTTTTGGATGAAATTTGGCTCATATTAAAACATAATCTTTAATAAAAACTACTGAACTGATTATAATGAAATTTAAATAGAATCAACCTGAAAGCATACCTATCAAACAAAAAAGAATAATTTAAAAAGTCGGTTCATTAATGTTGGAATGAGTAACAAACTGTTTTTTTTTTAGCCTGTTGTTTCCCACTGCTGGGCAAAAGCCTCCCCTTTCTGTTTCCACACTTCCCGATCCGGGGCTACTTGCTGCCAACCAGTTAAAAAGCCTTCTATATCGTCTCGCCATCTTCTCCAACCAGTTAAAAAGCCTTATATATCGTCTCGCCATCTTCTCCAACCAGTTAAAAAGCCTTATATATCGTCTCGCCATCTTCTCCAACCAGTTAAAAAGCCTTCTATATCGTCTCGCCATCTTCTCCAACCAGTTAAAAAGCCTTCTATATCGTCTCGCCATCTACTCCAACCAGTTAAAAAGCCTTATATATCGTCTCGCCATCTACTCCAACCAGTTAAAAAGCCTTATATATCGTCTCGCCATCTTCTCCTGGGTGCGAAGTAAAAACGTAAAAAAAAAAATCACAACCGAATTGATAACTTCCTTCTTGGTTTTTTGAAGTCGGTTAACAATACTTTTTTTCGTGAAAATCACAGACTCGACTTTCCAATAAAAATTTAAATAATGTATGTACTTAACGAAGACAAGGAAAAATCAATACATACATTTCTACCGTAGTGCGCCATGACAACACCCCCATACAATTTAATATGCGGAGGGTGGGGACTTTTTTCATTTTCGGCATGACAAACCTCCATATTTTTTTATCGGTCTGGGCACGCTAATATCGGCTCTTATTTATTGGATATATTAGTTTTCGGTGGTATTAGGTTTAATGAGAATGTTATTAGATTTTGTTATTTGGTTGAATATGTATTTTATTTGTGTTGTATTTGGTTGTTTATGAGTGGTCGGTTCCGAAACGCTAGTAGTCTGTAGCTTTTGCACATTAATCCTTACTAATATTATAAATGCGAAAGTTAGTTTGTTTGTTTGTTTGTTTGTTACGCTTTCGCGTCGTAGCTATTGAACCGATCATCATAAAATTTTGCCTACAAGTTCTCTGGAGTACGGAGAAGGACATAGGCTACCTTTTATCCCGGGAAAAAGTACTATTCCCGAGGGATCGACATTGACGCGGGCGAAGCCGCGGGCGAAAGCTAGTTAATAATATAAATATGACTAAATTAGATCCTTTAAAATGTGATTTAACGTGAAAAACGTGCCTGCAAAGTCCTTTTTTCTGAATAAACACTTTGATTTTATATCAGAATATGAAATTGAAAAAGAACTGTTTTAATTTTGATTATTAGTATTTTAATTTATTAATACTATAAAATATGAAAACCTAGAGCTAGATGCATGGATGACTTCTTCAGGGACATGTGGAAATAAAGAGAGGAGGCTTTTACCTAGGGACATTACGGCTAGTTAAAAAAAAAGTATTTTACTGCAGCGGCCGGCCAAAGAGGCATTGTCGGAAGTGAGAAAATGATTATGTTAACTATATAATGTAAAAACATAGTTTGGTTTTGATGACAGCCTTTGGGTCGTGGGTTCGATTCCCACCGGAAGCATACTTTGTTTAGTTGTTTCCAGTCTAGTTAGGACATTGCAGGCTTGAATCACCTGATTGTCTGATAATAAAGATGATTCCGTGCTTCGGAAGGCACGTTAAGCCGGTGGTCCCGGCTGCCATCTGGTAGTCGTTAAAGGATCCACGTCAGGGGCCGAGAGGCGGTTCCGAAGAACTCTGTCACCAGGATGTGCATGGTCGATTGACCGTGACACCTACTCGAAATGATGATGATAATGACGATGATGATAATGATAATTGGAACAGAAAGTCACAAAGCAGATAGTTTGTTCAAAAGTATTCAACAAATATTTTTCTAAGAAAATATTTTGTTAGTTTTATATTGGCAATTTAATTTACAATTCGTTAAAATCGTTAAAACCTTAAATTCAAATTCAGTTTTCTTGAAATACTTAGGTATAGTTTCGTATTTGTAATATTTTTTCAAAAGTCACTAATTATGACGCGATAACGTCTTATAAATCGATGAACGCTGACTGCTCGCACGAAAAAGTGTCACGTTCCGTGTGCAAGCGAGAGCGCGAAACAAGCGATAGAGACGAGCAGCCTAAGCATTCAGCTTGTGACGCATCTACTTTTCTTCCACCATTATCACGTAAAACTGACGTCCGTAATATGACGTAACAGACTGCTGTACTTAAATTATAGTGCTACCTTTTTCACCATTACTCATGTATTTTTCAAGTTTGGGACAGTTGTTTTTGAAAATACCCAGTAGTATCCTTTGCTCCCATTTACGTCTGTGAGAGCATATCTAAATATACATGGTGAAATTTTGATCGTTTTGTTCCTTAAAGGGGTGACTCAGACCATCAATATGAACAACTTTTTCTATGGGATCAATGCTGGGAACTCAAAAAAAATTTCGTCATTTCCATACAAAAGAGTTCCGCCGCCCGGCCATTTTGTATGGGAATGTCAAATTTTATTTTGAGTGCCCAGCATTATTCGCATAGGAAAAGATGTTCATTTTGATGGTCTGAGTCACCCCTTTAAGGGTCCAAAACGATAAAAGTTTCACCATGTATATAACTCAAAGGTGACTGACTGACATAGTGATCTATCAACGCATAGCCCAAACCACTGGACGGATCGGGCTAAAATTTGGCATGCAGGTAGATGTTATGACGTAGGCATCCGCTAAGAAAGGATTTTGATCAATTCTACCCCCAAGGGGATAATATAGGGGATGAAAGTTTGTATGAAACTTTGTCAATTTTAAACCGATCGGGCTAAGACATAAAACTTCTTAACGCGAGCGATGCCGCGGGCAAAAGCTAGTTTCATTATATAATATATAAATTGTTTAAATGTGTGCCAATTTTTATAGGTACATACTTGCATATGTTCACTGTCAAGACAAGAATCATTAAACTGTCGCATTTGTACCAAATATCATCATCATCATTTCTGCCTTAGGAAGTCGGTTGCTGGACAAAGGCCTCTATATCTCAAAGATTGTAGGATATTGCCATTATCACCACGCTTGGCAGGCGGGTTGGCGAGCGCAGTTACTTTGGCTTCTTGTGCTTTCGATGCTGCTGCCTATCGTAAGCTTTTTGAAGCAGGGGAACAGTAGGAATTTGTTGAATTAGAGACTTTAATCCAACTCTAATTAGAATCTCTAATCCAACAAATTCCTTACTCAGATGATTGGGGGGAAAGCAAGTAGCAGCTCGGGAGGTCAGGCGTGCGTACCCGATGCCATACCTGCAACCACCGGACTGACAGCTGAGGATTGCTCCCCTGACCATTACCAAATGTATACATATTATCACGTCTTTATCCCTTACGGGACATTGCAGGCTTGAATCACCTGACTGTCTGATAATAAAGATGATTCCGTGCTTCGGAAGGCACGTTAAGCCGGTGGTCCCGGCTGCCATCTGGTAGTCGTGAAAGGAACCACGTCAGAGGCCGAGAGGCGGTTCCGAAGAACTCTGACACCAGGATGTGCATGGTCGATTGACCGTGTCACCTACACGAAATGATGATGACGGGATAGATACAGCCTAAAGTCATAAAACTGAAAGGCCACGTTTAGCGTGTTGGTGGGCGTAAAGGTGGAAAACGGAATCAGAATAGTGATGGGTTGCTAGTCGAATCGCCTATTGTCATGATTCTTTAGATTTTCGCCCATTCCCTTGACCAACTTCACGGTCTGCGCGGGAAAACAAGCAGCTGGCACATTCTTCGTTTTTTCTTTTCTTCCACACCAGCATGGAAGATCATCCATCAGATTACCAAATATGTTTTGTAACGTCGCAGCATGCCACCTGCATGCTGCATCTCGTCCAACCTCATTTCTTTCTCATCCTGTCAATTTTTAATTCCGCATTTTATTTTTTCATTCCATTCCATTTTTAGATCATTTTCTCTCTCTCATCACTCATTTCTTTAGTCTACCATTATCTTGGACTGTTTACTTGATCGGTCTCTGATCTTTTATGTAAAAGTTAATATATTTATAAGTTGTGAAGTTGTGACAAATAAATTAATCTTCTGGTCTGTTGTGTCGAGTCTCTGTTCTCCACCACTCCTTATATGTGGGAACTCGGCTAGAGCGCCAGGACGGTCGAGGTCTAACAGTTTTACTTCATCATCATCATCATTTCGAGTAGGTGTCACGGTAAATTTTCTATAGTTCTTTTTCCTAGTTCTTTTTCTATGCCTTTGGTCTTTTATCAGAGTCCTCTCTATTGTTGTGTGTGTATATTTTTGTTTATGTAGGTTTATGTAAGTTTAAGTATATTAGATATTTTTGTACATGTCTGTTATATATGTCATATATATGTGTGTGTGTGTATATTAGGATTATACCTAACGTAATTTTAAGTTATATAAAATAACTGCGCCACCTGTTAATGTATTCCCGACATTTTCTCCATCGCTTAATAGGTCACCTGGAAGAGATTGCTTTTAGTAATAAGGTCGCCTAATTGTACACAAATTAATTAAAATTATACATTTATATTTCTAATATGGTGCAATAAAGAGTTTTTGTATTGTATTGTATTGTCAATCGACCATGCCCCCCTGGTGTCAGAGTTCTTCGGAACCGCCAGTTTTATTTAAAATAATACAATTATTTTTTTTTTGTTGCAGGAACGAACCACTAAGAGCGAACTGTCAGCGGCATTTATTTAATAAAAGGATTTTTGTATATTACCACTTACACAATTGTAAAAATAAATTTATCGAACTAAATTTAGATTTCATTTCATTGTACCCCCGATGCAAAAAGAGGAGTGTTATAAGTTTGACCACTATGTGTCTGTCTGTCTCTTTGTATATCTATGTAAAGCATATTTGTAGCTTATAAACAGACCTATCAATTTGGGTGGTTCTTAGACATGTTTTATCAAATTCGGTTCAGCCAACAAGATAACGAGATTTTGGGGTCGGGGTTGATTTAAATTGTTATTTTTATACATGGTGAATTTTTATCGGTTTGGACCCTTAAAGGGGTGACTCACACCATCAAAATGAACAACTTTTCCTACGGGAACAACGCTTGGAACTCAAAAAAAATTCGACATTCCCATACAAACTGGCCGGGCGGCGAAACTCTTTTGTATGGAAATGACGAAATTTTTTTTGAGTTTCCATTTTTGTGCCCATAGAAAAAGTTGTTCATATTGATGATCTGAGTCACCCCTTTAAGGGTCCAAAACGACTAAAATTTCACATGTATAACTTATTAAGAATAAAGTGTTCGCATGTCTTGTTTTGTCACCTGTTTGGAAGGTTTGTGTCCCAGATAAGTACCTTGTGCATTTACGATTAGGGGTATTAACGGGTGACATCCTCAACTGCCTGTCCGGTAGTTGCAGGTTGTACGTCGGGTACACGCTCTTAGTATGAGCTGCTACTTGGTTTCCCCCATTCATCCGAGTGATTGATATCCCAATACCTTCATTCCCTTTCCAAATCCAACAAATCCCTGTCCTTCCCAGCTTAAGGCCTGAGGAAGGACATAGAATACTTTTCATACCGGAAAAAGATATTGCTCTCGAGGGATGGATTATCACGCGAGCGAAGCCGCGGGTGAAGCTAGCAAAGTATATAAATATGTGGAACAAATTACAATTAGAGGTCACATAGACCAAAAAATCATATCGATCTATGTATTTATATTTCAGTTCCTCAAACTTACAAATATACATACATACCTACATATTATCACGTCTTTATCCCTCTCGGGGTAGACAGAGCTTAAAGTCATAAGACCGAAAGGCCACGTTTAGCGTATTGGTGGGCGTAAATGTCGAAAACGGAATCAAAATAGTGATGGGTTGCTAGCCGCATCGCCTATTGTCATGATTCTTTAGATTTTTGCCCATTCCCTTGACCGGCTCCTACGGTCTGCGCGGAAAGAGAAGCAACGGGCACATTCTACGTGTTTTTTCAGACCAGCATGGCAGACTACAATATGTGTTCCTTAATTAAATATAAAATAAAAATTTCAATTAAAATAGAGATTCCAACGCGTCTCCGAGAGGCAGGGTGCCCAGTAAACTAGCAGCATTGCCTCTCTGCACTGCAATAGAAATTCTTTGGGCAAAGTGATTGCCAGCCCTTGGATCACCCCTCACGGGGGTGCGCTGAAATCTCTGTCACTCAGGGTTCTTGCTCCTGAGTCCCAGATTTATGTTAGTGAGGATAAAATAGACTTATTCCCCACACATACACCACACGATTAAGCTCTGGAAATATCTATAATTATGGATATTATAGAAAATATCTATAATTATAGATATTTTCAGAGCTCAATCGATCACACTTTCAGCTCTACCACACTCGATATCTATAATAGGCTAGTTTCCTGGGTCGTAATAATAACATAACAATTAGTCCGTCAGTTAGATAATCAAAAAATATTGGACACGTATTTTTTCTTTTGTCAAATAAGCAATATATAATAAAGATAAAGCGTGTCAAAGTTCAGGAGTGGGGGCTCGTGACGTCAAAGTTTGCTAAAAATCGTAGCAAACTATGACGTCACACGGAACTTCAAAGGGCTATATCTTTATCATTTTTTGTTTAATCGACAAAAGAAAAAATACGTGTCCAATATTTTTTGAATATCTAACTGACGGACTAATTATATTTTTTTAGGAAACTAGCCTATTGAAATGTGCCACGATTTTTGTTCTACAATCAAGATACCTAACATCACTTGTTATGTCATCTTGTCAAACTGTATCATAAAAAAGTTATCAAAACTCGGGCGAGCAGTGAAATGATGATTACGGTAAATTAAGAAAATTGGCTTGCCTAATTACCTAAAATCACCGGTTCTTATGACAGTTCCCGGTAATTATAGTCTGACATGTCTATTTTATTATCTGTCCTGGCGACTGTCAACTTTTGTTAGGGTTCCGTCTTGAAAGCGTAACAAACAAACAAACTCAATTTCGCATTTATAATATTAGTTGGGTTTTCATTTTTATGAGTAATGTAAGACTTTGACCAACTAAAATGTCTTGACTATTAACGTCTTGACATTCCAATTAATAATTTATTTAACAATATATTTTAAATTTATAACCGTGCCGATTATCTAGATTATATAGCCGTGTGGTATCCGGCAGAGTAGAATAGGACCACTCCAAGTCTTACCGTGGATGTCGTAGAAGGCGACTTAGGAAATACAAGCGAAACAAAGCTTCTAAACATCTAAAAGACCTCTCCAACCCGTCTGGCCAGCGTGGAGAGTGTAGGCCAACTCCTCTGGCTGCTCTGGCCAATTATGGCCCTAGTAGTACAGAGAGGGTCGTGCTCCTGTAGTGGAGACTAAAAAGGACCTGATGATGATGATGATGAAATTTATATCCCGATTCGCGATACCCTGACAGGGTGAATAAATTAATTTGAATTTTCTGAATGTTCGTTATATAGAGACCCATTTTTTTTTAAATCTGGATGATCTTTTTAAGTGAAGATGTGGTCTATAATGGAGCTCGCTTGCTCATTAAAAACCTATTCACTCTCGCCTTAAAGAGACCCAAATTATATTTTCAGGGAAACCTCTGGTGGCTAGAGATTCCCTAATTTCAAATATGAAATAAAACATCTAGGGTACAAGTTTTGTTCCTGGATATGCAAATAGACGATATAATCAGCCATATCTTTACTTTGCGTAGGCTTAGAAGTTTGAGTTATTGTCCTTTTGTTAAACAACAAAAATTAAACCTACCTATTTTTTCTTACCACTCTAAATCTATACTCTATACTAATATTATAAAGCTGAAGAGTTTGTTTGTTTGTTTGAACACGCAAATCTCAGGAACTACTGGTTTAAATTAGAAAATTATTTTTGTGTTGGATAGTCCATTTATTGAGGAAGGCTTTAGGCTATAAAACATCACCCTGCGACCAATAGGAGCGGAGCATCAATAAAAAATGTTTTTAAAAAGAAGTCGCGGGCAACAGCTAGTGATAGAATATTAGAGGAATATTTGATGTTTTGACAGACAAAAATTAAATAATCCACGATTATTATGTCTTAATTTGATTAGACTAAATGATCCTATAAGGATTTCATTTTATAATTTAAGGTACAGAACTCATAAAAATATCAGCTTTGTAAGGGCCCAAAAACCCAACAAAGTTTTTTTTTTTTTTATGCGGAACACTTCGTATGTAAGTCCAAGTCGTTCTTAACGGTTCAGCTTTTATTTTTTTTATTTCGGGTGTCTTTTTTGTTCGGTTTTTGTTGGGGGTGTATTAATATAATATAATAAGAACCGTTTTTGTATTATTTTAGTTTAATTGACAGCACGAGGTCCTGTATATGGACGCCATGGTAGTCGAGTTTCACATCATCATCATTTCGTGTATGTGACACGGTCAATCGACCATGCACACCCTGGTGTCAGAATTCTTCGGAACCGCCCCTCGGCCTCTGACGTGGTTTCTTTAACGACTACCAGATAGCAGGCGGGACTAACGGCTTAAAGTGCCTTCCGAAGGCCGGAATCATCTTTATTATCAGACAATCAGGTGATTCAAGCCTGCAATATCCTAACCAAACTGGAAACAACTAAACAAAGTATGCTTCCACGACCCCCGGGTCTACAGGCAAACGCCTTAACCACTGGACCACGGAGGCAGTCGAGCTTCTAAAAAGCTCGTAAGCAAGCCGTGAGGTAGGCAAAGCTTAAAATTATATCTGAATAGAAAATAATCAAACAACTGATGTAATTTTAATAAAATTTAAATGGGACCCATTTAGAAGCATACATACCTTCCCTTTCGAACAAAGAAATGGGTGTCTGTGGGACGATAATTTATAGTGATAACGGTGCGTGATAGATACTACTACTTTTCTTGCTCTTCTGATCCTGTTCCTCCTCTAGAACGTGATATTTTTCGTGCGTGCAGCCGGAGTTCATCGATTTAGAAGACGGTATCTCGTGAAAAATATTTTAAAAATCGGTTCATAAATAAAGGAGTTATGCAGTAAAAAACATAAAAAAAATATAATCGAAATATAAGCTTTTTTTCTCTAAGTCGGTTAATTAGAGTTTATTTTAGCCAAAATGTCTTATTTAATGGAGGAAATAATACCTTTTGGCTTATCCTATCCCGGAGGATAGGAAATACAATGGACGCGATAACATTTGAAATCTGGAGAGGGACGTTTTATACCTTCATTTAGAATTGTATGGCAAGTCTTTTGTAACGGATGTCATAGTCGACATTGGTGTGGATATTATATGCCCTTGGATAATTATATCAATAAAACTTCTTCTTCTTCCTTTACCTTATCTCACTTTGTATGTGGGGTCAGCACAGTATGTCAGTTCCCTCCATTTTGATCTGTCACCTACCATATCCTTTGTCGATCCTTTCTTGTTCATACTCTCCTTGACCCAATCCATCCATCGTTTCTTAGGTCGTCCTCTGTTCCGGGTTACATTCACCTTTAGTTCCCAAGTCTTCCTTGCGATATGACCTTCTTCTCTCCTCATCACATGCCCATACCAACTCAGTCTATGACTATGGAGCTTTTCTATTACTATATAATTATATCATTAAAACTATCGTGAGATAAATACACTGTGACTAAATAATACCAAATGCCGACGAGCATGTGAGTGACCCGTTTTTAGTGATAATGCTCTTGGATGTTCAATTTAATTCATTTATTAGCTCCGTGGCGCACCGGTCAACACGCCAGCCTGCGACACGAGGGTGCCCGGGTTCGATCCCCGGCCAGGTCAAGATAGAAAATTATCTTTTCCAGATTGGCGTGGGTCTTGGATGTGTATCTATATATGTATTTGTTATAAAATATAGTATCGTTGAGTTAGTATCCCAGTACACAAGTCTCGAACTTACTTTGGGGCTAGCTCAATCTGTGTGATTTGTCCGTATATATTTATTTATTGCATTTCATATTGCACGTTACATCAGCTTTTATAATAATACACTTCACTGTAGTTATATTAGGTACAATATGAACCCTGTCATCGCAAAACTAAAAAATGTGTAACGGCAAGCGGTTTATTATAATAAGTTAAGTTAAGTTAAATATTATAAAATAAAGAGTAACTTATAATTGATCATGGCGCATTTTTGCGATGTTCCGTAAGTAATCCTTACTTGATTTTTTGTTTTCTTTTTTATGTCAATTTCTTATTGTTGTCATTTATTTTTACCTTTTTACTTACATACATTAATTGGTGTAAAAATTTACCACTTGATGGTTTCTTCTCCAATTAACTGGTAATGCAAATTTTTTAATGTATTGCTACATTATGCCAGCAGCGCATTTAACATTGGGCTAGCTCCGTGGCGCAGCGGTCAACACGCCAGCCTGCGACACGGGGTGCCCGGGTTCGATCCCCGGCTAGGTCAAGACGGAAAATGATCTTTTTCAGATTGGCCTAGGTCTTGGATGTGTATCTATAGATGTATTTGTTATAAAATATAGTATCGTTGAGCTAGTATCCCATAACACAAGTCTCGAACTTACATTGGGGCTAGCTCAATCTGTGTGATTTGTCCGTATATATTTATTATTATTTATTATTATTATTATAATTGGATCCTATTATAAGGTGATGATTACGAAAAGCGGTGTGGTTTGCGGCAGAGTAGAATAGATGGAGGTCGTTAGAGGTGACTTAGTAAATACAAGCTAAACAAAGCTCATAAACGTCAATGAGACCTCTCCAACCCGTCTGGCCAGCGAGGAGAGTGTTGGCCAAATCCTCTGTCTGCCCTAGCGAAGTATGGCTCTGGTAGTACCTACAGGGTATAACAGGGTAGGATGGTCATGCTCCTGCAGTGGAGACTAAAAGGACCGATGATGATGATGATGATAAGGTGATGATAGTTCTTTATTAAAATATGTAACAACGAGTTACTCGCGTACGAAGTCAGCTACTGGCTGACATGTTTAGAATCCTCTGGAGGTCTTCCTCAGGGGAATGTTGATCGGTCTCCAGACTGATGAGGTCCAAACATGTCGGGCAGTAGCTGATTTCGTACGTTAGTAACCTGTTGTTACATCCTTATCCTTTATAATATTATAAATGCGAAAGTGAGTTTGTTTGTTTGTCTGTTACGCTTTCACGTCGTAACTACTGAACCGATCATCATGAAGTTTTGCATACAAGTTCGTTGGAGTACGGAGGAGGACAGAGGCTACCTTTTATCCCGGCAAAAAGTACTATTCTCGAGGGATCGACAGCGGGCGGAGCCGCGGGCGAAAGCTAGTATTTTAATAATGTCTGTATCTCACGTTACTATTTTTGATATTTATTAGGTGGGTAACATGAATATATCTTAAAATAAATAACCTTACTAAAAACACATTTACAAAAAAAAATACACTTGTATAATCCCTCCAGATGCTCGCCCCTGGGCATCGTGCCCAAAAGGCTGGCAGCATTGCCGAGTTCAATGGCAATGCTGATACGCTGAGCTAGGTACAAACCCATTAGTCACGGGATATCTCAATAAGCTTTTTTGCCATGAAGCTAATCTTATGCACTGATGGACCTGACCCCACGGACGTAAAGTTTCTACCCCATAAGGCACAAATATGTAATTACCTCCGGTATTTACATATATTTACTTATTCATCTACACGCCCTCCAACATTCAAAATGTGGCCTTATGGTCTTATAGACCTAGGCTATGTCTACCCTGCGAGGGTAAAAGACGTGATACTATGTATGTATGTTACGTCTGTTGAGGGTTTCTGCTTCCGCTGCACGTTACTGATAGTCAAAATGCTTCCTATGATGCTCATCTGTAACCTGTATTACAAAATAGTTGTCATATAAAATATACTCAAGACGACCCTTATTCAAAAAATTAAAATTTTTAACTTTAC
The DNA here is from genome assembly GCA_947532085.1 of Elegia similella. NCBI lineage: Eukaryota > Metazoa > Arthropoda > Insecta > Lepidoptera > Pyralidae > Elegia > Elegia similella. Next base: position 6,450,577 of record OX383939.1, read on the forward strand.
CCTCACTGTATGTTCTAGAGGCTGGTTTATTTGTGAAAAAACACCCTGAGCTGTTCACAAAAGCAAATGTTAACAAAAAGCACTTATCAAGAGATCCGACAAAATTACTATAACCTAGTTCAAGGGCGACATATTTTCAGAGGAATTGCTACTATATGGTCATTAAATTATATAATAAGATCCCAAAACTTATTCGGGATTTACCTTTTAATCGTTTTCAAACCAAATTAAAAAAATGGCTGTTAGACGAATGCTTCTATTCAATTAATGAAATTATTGCGTGTAAATAACAATTTTCAGTTTAACATGATTATTTTATATTATAGAGGTAATTCACAACATAATTCATAATAAAATACATTTATGACAAATTTGTAAACATTTATATTAATAATATTTAAGTAGTCAAGTTACGACGATGGACAAATAAAATTTTGCATGTCATGAATATGGCTAAACAGGCTTGTTCTTGACAAATTTTGTAACCCTATTTTGTACCCTATTTAATGCAAATAAATGAATTTTGAATTTTTGAATATATTCTGTAAATGTATTGATATTTATTTGCAGTATTAAACATAATTAATAACAACATAAAAATAAAAAATTATAAATAACTTACAAATAAAAAACTTCTTCCAACGCACCACATCGAGGCAAAGTACCCAAAATGCTGGCAGCATTTCCCCGTTGCACAGCGAGTCCGATACGTTGTGCAAAAAAACTGCCAGCTCTTGGATCACCAGTTGCCTCGATGAGACGTGTTGTCAATTCGTTAAAGAATTTTTTGGCTTCAGTGCCCCAGGGACCCAAAGTTTCTACAGCAAAAGGCAAGAATATAAAGCTGTCAATCCCGCGTATTTTCAAATTAGCGAAGCAAATTAGCTTTGCAATGAGAGTCCTGAATATGCTGATACGTCGCTCAATCCGCTTTTGCCATGCAGGGACCCCGCCGACGGGCCGAGCTGCATAGTCAACGTCAGGAAACTTGACTCGTGCAACCCGACACGCCGCAATGGCCCCGCAGTATAAGATTGAGTGCGTATCAACAAGATCCTCACTAGCCTCTAAATACGGGGCTAGCAGATCATTCAGGGCTCCCATTAGCGCCAAATTGCGCCTATTCGTAGGCAGACGAGGTATACGCGGCCTAGATTCTGGTGTGGCGCGATACTGCGCTATCGTCTCCTCCAAAGTCCTCCTCAAGTGCTCATGGGCCTGGGTACTTACGCTTATGTTAACACTGTCGCGTTCATCAGCCACAGGGTCCATCCGCTCCACGTCTTGTGACTGGGCAGGTGTTGGTGACCGATATATCGGCCCGGCAGATGGATCTCGAGGTATGGCGACAGTTGGGCGAACAGGCAGCGCCTCCAGGCGAAGCCGATCAAGCACAGAGTCATCCAATCGCTTACAACGTTGAATGACCCGCACTTGATCCGATAGACGCTGTGCAGATACGGTGATGGCTGGTTCAAGGGTCTGAAACAAAGTGAGCATCCTGGGACGATACGCCGTCATATTAGTTTCTCCCTCTGTGGCCCCATAATAGGCGCGCATGCAGTTCTCGTTCATTTCTGAAGTCCATCGCATGCGACGCACTACACCGCCGGTAGCGGGAGCCGGGCGCGAGGCAAGTTGCCTCGCAGGCCCCAAGCGTGCCGGCAGCGGGGGTCGTCCACGTCGCACATGTGGTGGCGGCGGCGCGGCCGACGGCCCGCACTCGTCGTCGCTCGACTCGCTGGTGCCGGGTGCGGTGGCGAACTCGTCACCCGACGATGTTGGCGAGGAGCTGGACGACGACGCGGGCGGAGGTGGAGGGCGTGCGTTTTTCTGTGGTCCCGCTTTGGATCGTGTAATCATCTAATCGTCGTTTCCATTATTTATATACACATATTTTAATTGACATGACAATGTCAAAGTCAATCTTTTCATTGTATTCTTAGGTATTTCTCTTTTTACATTGATACATTTTCAGTGATCTTTATGGCTTACATTAATATAATTGTGATTATGATTGGAGCTATTGAGGATTTGTATCTATTGTTATGAAATAATATTTTATAAAATTTCAATATTACAAAGAGATGTGACACGATATGACAGCGTGTTTTTTTTTTTTATTATATTATTATTGTTGACGTCAATAACTTACTTACAATTTGAGGAATAATCGTCATCATCATCATTAGATCTTTTTAGTCTCATCATCATCATTTCGAGTAGGTGTCACGGTCAATCGACCATGCATTATCTCCACTGTACTATAGTCTCCACTGCAGGAGCATGACCCTCTCTGTACTACCGGTGCCATACTTGGCCAGAGCAGACAGAGGATTTGGCCTACACTCTCCTCGCTGGCCAGACCGGTTGAAGAGGTCTCATTGATGTTTATGAGCTTTGGTTAGCTTGTATTTACCAAGTCACGTCTTACGACATCCATGGGAAGACTTGGAGTGGTCCTATTCTACTCTACCAGAAACCAAACGGCTAAGAGTAATCATGTTAATAGGCAATCGTTTTAACAGCCAGCCCCTTGTCAACCCTCTTTGGGTAAGCTTCAAAACCGTAGATGTGAAGTTGACTTAATTTAAAACTGCAGCCAAATTTCGGAGGTACTTCGACATCTTATACTGGAATCGAACCGTAAGTCTCTCATTTGGCGGACTGACCTGTTAACGTGTGTGCTAAGCAGAAAGCTGTCATTTTTAACCCTCTACAGATTTAAAATAATAGCGCGTCCCTGTATGTATACCCGTCTGGCAATAAGACGAGTTCCCCGGATCCGTCTGGCTTTATTTGTATGGATCCGACAAAATCTAATTTAGCTCAGAATATTTTTAAAGGGGTATGGGATTCGTCATAATCTCGTAAATGATTGTTCTGTTGTCAGATACAGTAATTCAGAATTAATTTTGATATACCAATTAAGTCCTTATCTTTCATACACGTCTGGCTATATTTGTATGGATCCGACGAAATCTAATTTAGCTCAACTGAGCTGACAAATCATTTACGAGATTATGACGAATCCTGTGGGATTCGTCATAATATGTCATGTATATATAAATTATCCTGCTGTCATGGATACACTAATTCAGAGTAAATTTTGGTAATCGACATTCGCAAAATGTCGAAAATTAGAGTGTGATAAACAGAAGTTAGATTTTTTCACAGCTCCAAGTACAGTAGACTTGAGTATTTGATATGAATTTCAGCTAGATACCTTTACGCGTACCTAAGTCAAAGGGGTACTTGACAGACAGACAGACAGACAGATAGACAAACAGACAGACGGACAATAAAGTGATCCTATTAGGCAAAAAAATTTAGAACATTACAAGTAGGGTTGTCTGCTCTAGGATTGTTCAGCTTATCTCTTCTTCATTTCAAACATTTCAATTTATGTACAAAAACTTTTGAAACTGGTTTATAAAAATCAGCTCTTTATTTCAAATACCTACTCTAATATTAACCTCTCCCCCAATATTTTGAATACCTACAAAAACTTCCAAAACCATAAAAAAACTCTCTATTGAAAAACTATTAACAAGCCCCTACAAAAAGTTCTGGTTTATTTTTCAAATTGTTTGAAAGTACAAACATTTCACAATTCCCGTTCCACGATTTCGGCGCTGCAGCGTCCCGAAGCATTTTCGTCATGCTGTTTTACCCACCCGAAATTTATTAGTTCGCACTACTCGCTCATAGATGGCGCTAGTTATCTTACTAGTTCCAATGAGATAAATTTCTTATAAGATTTTTTTTGTATTAGATAATGAGAATTTATATTGTTAAATCGCAATATTTTTTTAACATTACAATAATTGTAAACATATATAATTTTATATCTAGGTTTGAAAATAAATAGACACGTTCTTTGTGTGAGCTTAAGTTTTGAAGTAAGCAGGTAATTTGTGGATAAAGAACTTTTTAAATATATTTTTCCTCCTATTATAAAGACACGCTCTAACAAGTAACGTAATAGAAGATATTCTTATTAGATATTTCATTTCTCAAAATTATATTTTTTCAGCCATTTATGAGATGGCGCTACTATAGGCATAAGGGATGTTTTGGAAAGCTGGGAATCTGGTTTCATAAATAAATCACTAGATGTCGCCACAATCATCATTTTATTAAATTATAGGCAGGGTACTTTTTTCTAGTTCATGGTTTTTTTTATAGGAAACCATTGTTACAGTAAAAAAGTATAGGCCAACTACTTCTTTAAAAGACTAGATAATGACTGACGATAGTGAACAGTTCATACTTACCAAAATTTCCAAGTCTTTAGACTTGAAAAATTTGACGCTATTTCTCTAAATGAGCTTATAATAAAATGTCTATTTAGTCTGAGCCAGTGATTATTGTGTGCATCAGAATATCTGCCCAAGATGATAAATACAATAATGTTAAAAAAACCCTGTCCCATCCTTGAAGGGGTGATTTAGCCCGTCGATATGAACAACTTTTTCTATAGGATCAAAGCTGGGAACTCAAAAAAAAATTACATTTTCAAACAAAAAGTTCGGCCGCACGTATAATTTGTATAGGAACGTCAAAAAAAAAATACATACCATAGGAAAAGTTGTTCATATAACCGGGCTCAATCAGCACTTCAAGGATCGGACAGGCTTTTGTTTACATATTGTATACTTTTATGTATGTTCAAGATTTAATATCCATCGAGTATTTGATACCAATTTAAATATTTTAAATATTTGGCACCACATCAATAAGAGACAAATTTAAATTAATTCATCATGTCATTAGATCCATATGCGAAATATAAACTCCCGAGTTATTAACGTCATAAATCTACCGTAATTACACATCAACTGTTAAAACGTCGGAGGCCGAGAGGCGGTTCCGAAGAACTCTGACACCAGGGTGTGCATGGTCGATTGACCTGGACCTGGACTAGCTCCGTGGCGCAGCGGTCAACACGCCAGCCTGCGATACGGAGTGACCGGGTTCGATCCCCGACCAGCCGGCCTATTTGCTAACTCAGTGTACAACGTTTTGATAGTAATTTCAAAATACATTGCGGCTTTCGTATGATTGACTATTTTTATCTAAGATACATAAAACGTAATGTATGACTGAAGTGACTATCAAAACGTTGTACACTGAGTTAGCAAATAGGCCGGCAGGTCAAGATGGAAAATGATCTTTTTAGATTGGCCTGGGTCTTGGATGTGTATCTATATATGTATTTGATATAAAATATAGTATCGTTGAGTTAGTATCCCTTAACAAACACAAGTCTCGAGCTTACTTTGGGGCTAGCTCAATCTGTGTGATTTGTCCGTATATATTTATATTTATACCTACACGAAATGATGATGATGAACTATTAAAAAACATTGTTAAGTTTTTGCACAACCACCTCTATGTCTAGGATTTAATAACACAAACCCCGGAGACAATTTAGCGGCGTTCCTCCGGTACAGGCGCGCACAAAATTAGGTTTACATCGATTCTCTTTGAAAATGTAGTTCATGTATCAACTACAAGAGTTTATAAAAGTCTTTTGCTTTAAGAATACAGGACAACCTAAAGGAATTCATTAATGACCGGTTGGGACGAATTACAATGATGTTTCGCACTTGACAATAAATATATGGTCAAATTTTTGCCCATAAGCTCTGAACATTGTGTGGCTTTGTGGCGGTATGCAAGAAATATATCATACCTCGCCCACTGCCGCTTCAATTCATAAGTATAGTAATTACATTTGTGACCTTTAAGAGACCTCTCCAACCCGTCTGGCCAGCGAGGAGAGTGTAGGCCAAATCCTCTGTCTGTTCTGGCCAAGTATGGCTCCGGTAGTACAGAGAGGGTCATGCTTCTGCAGTGGAAACTAAAAAGACCTGATGATGATGACCTTTAAGATTCTTTGTTAAAATCGAATCATTTCATTTTCGATTTGGTAGCCATGCTTAAGCATAGTAAGAACACCTCTGCAAAACGTAATATATCGAACCCGTCAGTTTTGCCTCCGGTACAGGTATGCTACAATCGTTGATTCAGCACTCGAGTTACTATAGCTGCTGTTTTTGTCTTGACTGTTAGAAGTGCCCTGCTAGATATCATCATCATCAGGTCTTTTTAGTCTCCACTGCAGGAGCATGACCCTCTCTGTACTACCGGAGCCATAATTGGCCAGAGCAGACAGAGGATTTGGCATACACTCTCCTCGCTGGCCAGACGGGTTGGAGAGGTCTCATTGATGTTTATGAGCTTTGTTTAGCTTGAATTTCCTAAGTCGCCTCTTACGACATCCATGGGGAGACTTGGAATGGTCGTATTCTACTCTGCCGGAAACCACTCGGCTAACTGCTAGATATAGTTTTCCTTAAATGTTCATTTGGGAACAAACAATCAGGTGGACAGACTTAGGTCTTGGGAAAGACTGCTTGAAAGTCATTAGTAGCTATTCGTGACTTTTGTTCCATTGAAAAGGTTTTTGCAACATTTGTCGCGCCCACATCCATTTCAATCGTTACTTGATACAGACATTCATTTTGTTTTGTTTTGTAACGATTCTTTTCTAAATCGATAAGAGAAACTCTGAGCTGCCCATGCTAAATTCAATAACACAAACCCCACACTTTTGTCTTCGGTACAGGCAAGCACAAAATGAAGTTGTCATCGATTTTCTTGGAGAATCAAGTTTATGTCATGCATGTTCAATCATGGCGGTGTATTTGTTCCACCGCGAATTTACATAACGTCGATGGGACTGTTGCGGAGAAAAGACTTATACTTTTGGTTAGTTTAAAGTAAATATACTTAGATATCTATCAACAAGGTTACTATAGTAGCTTAATTATGAGATTTTCAATCATCATCATATCAGCCGCAAGAACTCTACTGCTGAACATATGCTTCCTTCAAGGTTTTCCAATACGACTGGTTGGAAGCAGCCTGCATACAGCGTGGTTCGACTTTGGTCATGTCGTCCGACCACCTGGTCTATGGGGGTCTGACGCTGCACTTGCCGGTGTGAAGTCGCCATTCCATACTGTGAAAAAACTTGCGGCTAAATTTTACGACCACCCGCCAGCTTGGCACCACCCTCTTTGGGTGTGTATCCATAGCACACTAGGCGTTATTTCTTTTATCTTTTAGTCGCCTTATACGACATCTGTTGACATCGGAGAGATACAAATTCTAGGCCGGGAACGCGGCAATATTAATGTAGATAAACTTTAAGTCTAGATTATTGTATTTTATAGCTTATGTATATAAACTAACAGCTTTCTTTATAGCAGATCTCTAGCTTTGCATGTCTCCAGCACTCTAATGGGTAAACAGCTTAGAATGCTCAAAGACTCGTTAAAACGGAAGCACCTCAGTGGTCTAAGAGTGCAGACCTTAAGCGAAAGGTCCCAGCTTCGAACTCAACCAGGCTCAACTTGTTCCTCTAATTTTGTAGCCTAATCTGACTTAAGTACGATCATTTTCATCAACCACTACCTACTTCCCGTGAAGGAAAACATCGAAATTGCATATTTCGAATTGAACACTAGTGAATATTTTCACTAGTGTGTGAAATAGAAAAGTAAAGCACTTCATCAGTCTTTCCACACTTTTTTGCATTTACCTGTAGACCCGGGGGTCGTGGGTTCGATTCCTACGGGAAACATACAATGTTTAGTTGTTTCCAGTTTGGTTAGGACATTGCAGGCTTGAATCACCTGATTGCCTGATAATAAAGATGATTCTGTGCTTCGGAAGCCACGTTAAGCCGTTGGTCCCGGCTGCCATCTGGTAGTCGTTAAAGGGACGACATCAGAGGCCGAGAGGCGGCCGACGAACTCTGACACCAGGGTGTGCATGGTCGATTGACCGTATCACCTACACGAAATGTTCTACACAATGAGACCGTTAAAAGCTTAGCTTTTTAATTTCGGCCGTCACAGGCTCGAACACTTTTCTCTGCGATAGTACCCTAAGCGGCTTCATTCCCGTGATGGGCGGTGTTACTATTTATGCAGTAAGCGGATAGACGGGTAGCAACGGGTACAGTAGTTGCCAGAGAGCATGTCAAAGGCGATGGCAGACCCTTGGGTAAACGTTTCGTCAGATATTTTTTGTAGTACGTACTTCTTTCATGTCTTGTCCACAGCACAACCAGTAATGGCTATGAGTTAACTCAGAAAATATGGTTTGTCAACAATTCGTGACTTTTTTCATGATCCATACATACATAGTATGACGTCTTTTTTCCTTGCGGGATAGACAGATTCTAGGTCTATAAGACCTGAAGGCTACGTTTTGCATGTTAGAGGGCATTGCCTCGCCTATTAACATGATTCCTCAGATTTTACCTAATCCGTCGATCGGTTTTTACGATCTGCGCGGGAGGAGAAGCAGCTGGGACATACTACGTTTTTTCTTTTCTCTCAGACCAGCATGAAAGAGATAAAACACGATAACCTCTTATAATCTTATAATGAACGCCGGCTTCACGCACGAAAACGTGTCACGTTCCGTGTGCAAGCGAGAGCGCGGTACAAGCGATAGAGAGGCACGATCGGCATAAGCGTTCGGCTTGTGACGCATCTATCTCTCTTCCACCGTTATCACGTAAAATATCATAAATCGACTTGACAGTTCTGTTATTATTTTGTTCATCAGTTAAAAATATACAATTTTAAAATTATTCATGAAAATATACAAAATTTACCTTATCGCCACTCGTCCTAACAATTTAAAACAAACATATAATTTATTTTTTTTATTAAAATTCGTCACAATCGGTGCAGTAGTTTAATTATAGTCGGTTTTTTTTTTATATGAAAGATAATATAAATAGGACCAACGTGAAAGCATACCCTTTCGAGCAAAAAAAAATTTTATTTAGATTTTTATAATCGGTTCATAAACGACGGAGTTCTGAGGTTGCAAACATAAAAAATCCTTCTCCTTCTTTTTTTGAAGTCGGTTAAAAATATACTAAAATTTATCGTAGGTACCTCATCGCCGAAACTACTGGACCTAGAAATTTAAAACAAACACATAAAATAGGTTTTTACCCATAATAATATAATAGGTTATTACAGGAAAAACAACAAGTAATGTATAGTTTAACAATTGGGGGTATACATATATAATATAACCTATATTATATATATAATATAACCCTCCCTACGCGAGTTTGACTCGCATTTGGCCAGTTTTAGGAACAAATAGGTCATTTTGACTCTTTATTATTTTGACGTCTATATGATTTTGATTTTGACTCTGTGGCCTAGTGGTCATGATGCCAGGTTGCCATACCAGAGGTCCTGGGTTCGATTCCCGGTCAGGTCAAGCAGGTAAATGATCTTTTTAGATTCACATGGCCCTTGGATGCTTATCCATATTGTCTCTCACTGTATCTAGTATAAAATATAGTATTGTTGAGTAATTATCCCACGACAAGTTCACATCTTACAGCGCTGGCTCAAACTGTGTTATTTGTTCCTATATGTATGAATATTGACTCTGATTCCAATAAGAATATATATTCCAACTAGCTTTCGCCCGCGGTTCCGCCCGCGTTAATGTCGATCACTCGGGAATAGTACTTTTTCCCGGAAAAAAACGTACCCTATGTCCTTCTCCGTACCATAGATAACGTGTATGCAAAATTTCATGAGGATCGGTTTAGTATAGATTTTGATGGGATTTTTTTTAATACATAGATAGATTTATGAGGAAGGATTATATGTATATTTTACCGCACCCGTGCGAAGCCGGGCCTCATTATTAACAGGATTTCTTAAATTTTATTGAAAACTAGCTGTTGCCCGCGACGTCGTCCGCGGCATATATTATATTATTGCTGCGGCGCTATTTTTTTCTTATTAGACCAAAAATAATTTTACAAAAGTATATACACAACAGATGTAGCTCAAACATGAACAACATACGTTACCGCCTTATTATCACGTCTTTATACCTTACAGGGTAGACATAGCCTGAGGCCATAACCCAAAGGTCAAGTTTACGGTGTTGGTGGTCGTATAGGAAGAAATCGTATCAAAATTTCATAGCCTAAAAGTTTGTATGTTTGTTTGTTTGAATGCGCTAATCTCAGGAACTACTGGTTGAAATTGGAAAATGCTTTTTGTGTTGGATAGTCCACTTATTAAGGAAGGCTTTAGGCTATAAAACATCTTGCTGCGACCAATAAGAGCGAAGCATCAATAAAAAATGTTTTGAAAACGGGGGAAAATAATTCATCTATACTAATAAAAAAACGAATTAATCATAATAACAGAAATTGCCGCGGACGACGTCGCGGGCAACAGCTAGTTTTTAATAAAATTTAAGAAATCCTGTTAATAATGAGGCCCGGCTTCGCACGGGTGCGATAAAATATACATATAAACCTTCCTCATAAATCTATCTATGTATTAAAAAAAATCCCATCAAAATCTATACTAAACCGATCCTCATGAAATTTTGCATACACGTTATCTATGGTACGGAGAAGGACATAGGGTACTTTTTTTTCCGGGAAAAGTACTGTTTCCGAGGGATCCACATAAACGCGGGCGGAGCCGCGGGCGAAAGCTAGTATTTTTAAACTTTCGCGCTGCATTAACGGGAATTAGCGCGAACATACCGTCCAGACGTTTCGACCAGGTTGCACCGGCCGTGGTCACTGGATGTCATCCAGTCATCATTTCGAGTAGGTGTCACGGTCAATCGACCATGCACACCCTGGTGTCAGAGTTCTTCGGAACCGCCTCTCGGCCTCTGACGTGGTTCCTTTAACGACTACCAGATGGCAGCCGGCACCACCGGCTTAACGTGCCTTCCGAAGCACGGAATCATCTTCATTATCAGACAATCAGGTGATTCAAGCCTGCAATGTCCTAACCAAACTGGAAACAACTAAACAAAGTATGCTTCCGGTGGGAATCGAACCCACGACCCCCGGGTCAACAGGCAAACGCCTTAACCACTGGACCACGGAGGCTGTTAATGTTAAATGTCATTCAGTGACTACGGAAAAACGGTATGTTCGCGCTAATTCCCGTTAATTTAGGAAAGCTAGTATACCTATAAACGAGCGTTAATTACATACAGCACCAATTAACAGATACTTGTGCTGCTGATCGTCAATCAATGTTCATTAAAATAGCTCGGCACCGCACAAAAACTAAACGTGTATGCCCTTACATAGTATCACGTCTTTTTCCCTTGCGGGGTAGATAGAGCCTAGGTCTTTATGACCTAAAAGCCACGTTCAGCATGTTGGTGGGCGTTAGGTGCAAAACGTAATCAAAATAGTGATGGGTTGCTAGCCGCATCGCCTACTAATACGATTCGTCAGATTTGCACCCATTCCCTCGATCGGCTTTTACGATCTGCACGGGAAGAGAAGCAGCTGGTACATTCTACGTTTTTTTCTTTTCTCCCAGACCAACATGGAAGAGTTTCAGCCCTTCTACTAACTAACTTTGACAACTATGGTGTACGATGTTTCGATGGTCACTTCAACATCCATTACGGTTTATATATCCTTATTAATATTATAAATGCGAAAGTGAGTTTGTTTGTTACGCTTTCACGCCATTACTACTGAAAAGATCATGAAATTTTGCATTCAAGTTCTCTGGAGTACGGAGAAGGACATAGGCGACTTTTATCCCAGGAAAAAGTACTATTCCCGAGGGATCGACATGGACGCGGGCGGAGCGGCGGGCGAAAGCTTGTCTAATATAAATTACATACCCAAAGCAACAACGGATAAACGCACTAACCATTATTCTAACAAACGACTATCGCGCTCGAATCTAAGCATTTAACACTTCGAAGCTGACCATTCAACAAAGAGGTCGTTAATGCCCCGGGCCGTTTCCGTCCTGCATAATACGTGTAATAAAACAGATAACAGGAAATTCAAAAGCTGATATAGCATTAAACAGTTAGATAGCCTACGGACTTAGAAAAAAAAATTATAAGTAAAGACTCAAAGTCCAATACGACAACAACGGAATTTGTATCTTATTGTTTGAAGAATAAAGTTGATTTTTCATTGAAGGAGAATTTGTTAACCCGTTCGATGCGCACGGCCTATCGTTCCCACTTCCGACGCGGCGTTGGTTACTGAATAATTGTCTATAATGATATATTGCGCTTATCTGTCCATCGTATGGGTCCGTTGATATACGTCTGACATTTACCATAGAGTTATAATTATTATAAAGAGGAATAGAGTAATTTTGTAATGGAACTGAAAGTTTAATTAAGCATTTATTGAAACTTTGACAAGCTTTCGTCAAAAGCTGCTGTCAGTTTATTCACAGGAGTATTATGTTTATGAAATTAAGTTTTTGTAATTTGTAATTAAAGTATGAGTAAATATTAGGTAGATACCTAATTAGTTATAATTTATTTTGTATGATAATTGTATAAAAAGTTGAAAACAATACAATCTGTTATAATAGTATTTAGATTATCAAGAACATTATAATTTTCAGGTCAAGGGTGCCATCCTCAACTCAACTGCTTGTCTGGTGGTTGCAGGTATGGGAGCTGCTACTTGCTTTTCCCCAATTCATCCGAGTGAGTAGTATCCTAATCCCTTTATTCCTTTCCCAAACCGCAGCTTAAAAATATTTCCGATGGCAGCAGCGTCGGAAGCACAAGAAGCCAAAGAAACTGCGCTTGCCAGCCCGCCTGCCAAGCGTGGTCAGTAAGGCAATACCCTACCATGGAAGAAGAATCAGAATTACTTAATACATACATGATTTGAATACATGTCTCTTTTTTGCACAGTAGTGTAAAATCTTTTCGTCTCATCCGAGCCCATTCCCTGTTGCACCCTCAGTTGTAGTGCCACGAAAGCTATGATACCTATCTGGACAGCACGATAGAGCTCGATGCCAATTAGCATGCGCATTATTAGCTCTTACGCATATTAAGTAACCCCTGGCGTGATCCCTACTGGGATGGGTGACCAAAAGTGACTTAAAATATTATCAAGCTCTTCCGTACTTCGGAAGGCATTAGGGCCGTTGTTCCCATCCCGGCTATCATCACTTGATGGTGATTGTTAAGGTATGTCAAATGCCTTGTGGTAGCTTGAAAAATCTGACACCAATGTTAGCCACTTACACACACGAAAAACCAACAAGCACGGTAGTGGCCTCGTTTCATAGAAATACACAGATTGTCAATTTTTTTTTATACCATTTTATTTATTGTTACTTAGATAGATAATAAGGTTAGTAATAAAACAAAATGCAAAACATAATAATCTTTATTGTCGAACAGTAAATAATTAAACAAGTTATCAACAAAAAACAACTTAAATTCTAGAATCAATATTATTACAACAAACAATTCTTCCATGCTGCTCTAGAGTAGAAACGTAGAATGTACCTGCTGCTTCTCTTCCCGCGCAGATTGTAAAAGCTGATCAAGGCAATAGGCTAAAATCTGAGGAATCATGTAATTAGGCGGAGAAATATGGAAGAGAATATAGAAAAAAAAAGAATAGACCAAAAAATAAAGAGTAAAAAAACCTTTACTCTATATAACATTTCACTAGTCAACGTCACAAAACGTAGGAAACGGAACCAACGACAGATGTGCGTGATTTATAAAAAAAACTACATCCGTATGCAAATCTCATTCATTTGCATAACACTGTTCTTTTAATCGAACCAAAAAGTTAACCCTTCACCTTTACATTTTTTCCCGTCAAAGGCCTGTATATGCATAATTAGAATAATACTCCTGTTATGTTGTGCGTTTGTCATTTTTTGTCGCACAGATGTGCTGTTCAGGAAGTGAGAAAAAATGAGATCGAAAGTGGAGGGTTAATTTTTGTAAAAAACGACTGTTAGAAAAGTTTTTACAAGGAAATTAATGGGTTGGCAGTGTTTGTCTGTTTGAATTATAATAAGGGGTTGAATGTCCGGCTAATAATGAAATAAGGGATACCTGATATAAACTTCATATACCGAGTGATTTTGAACCTCTAAACTATATTGAAATCCTGGAACCAATCAGAATCCCTTATGAAATATAGAATCGCAAGAAAAAAAGCTGATAATCGATAAAAGATTGGCTTCCCATACAAAGTCGCCAATCAACTGGACAAATTTCTATGGAAGGTCAATTTTTTTCGTGTTTTACCTTTTTTTTCCTGCAATTCTGTATCACATTAGGGATTCTGATTCTAGGATTTCAATATAATATCAAAAAATATATATAAAATAAATCTAAAAAAATCGTAGGTACAGTTATAGTATGCTTATAGATAAATTGGTTTTATATAGCATTACAATTATTACTGCTTGGTAAATTGTTAAAATTGAAAATAGGACATGAAAAAGAAGGAAGGTCGTGGGTTCGAATCCTACCTGTGGTCGAGTTTTTTTTCATGACACATTTTCAATTTTAATATGCTTATAGTTTTTAACATATTGCTAAACTTATAAATAAGTGAGTAAAATATTTTATGGCACCGTATAAATAGACATTTGAAGTAAAACAATGTGAATAAAAATAAAATGGCACAAAAGGCGGCATTATTATCTTAAAAATACTCGTACGTATGTGACAATGAATATTTTTTACAAATAAATGCTAGTTACAAAAGTCCGGGTTCGCTCCCCGGTTAGGTAAATGATCCTTTTCAGATTGACCTATCTATGTACGTATTTACTTTATTTTAAAATACTAGCTTTCGCCCGCGGCGAAAGAATTTTCCAATTTAAAACAGTAGTTCCTTAAATTAGCGCGTTTAAACAAACAAACTCTTCAGCTTTATAATATTAGTAAGTATATATTTTTTTCTATCAACTATGTACCTAATTAACAGTTAAAAATAAATGCATTTTAAGGCTTTGTCTAGTTATTAAACATGATATTCCTATTACCATTATAAGAAATGTAATTACATACTTAAAAATATTATGAATTATAATGAGATAAACTCATTGAAAATACAAACGTTCTTAGAAAATTGCAACGGTATTGTTTCTTAGATGTGTGCTAATAAATTATATACGATACATCCACATTTATTAGTAATAAAAAGACTATGAAGAAATTTAACACCGTTATAGAGATACAAAACATGAGTCGTTTGTGGCTTATGGACTTTTAAGTACACTTTCTACCTGCAAGGGTTAAAATTACTATTATTAACAGTGACTCCTCAATTCTGCGCATTGAACGCACCTTGGGAACTTTTTAAATTGTATTGTGTTCATAATTTATTCAAATTTGGACACAAAGAAGCTTGTAATTTAATAATTTTCGGTAACAATCATTGTTAACTGTTTTGCATACGGGTTTTTCTTAGAAATTAGTGCACCTTGTGGTGTATTGTAAACAGTGTGAATTTGTTACAGTGGGTCAAAGTGACACGTATTCACATTGTAAGGGTTAAAAGGGAATATTTATAAATACAAAATAATAATTTGATTACTGCGATAGGCAGCCATGACAGTTGTTTTTTGAGTATGAAAGCTGCAGTTGCAAAAATTAGTTTATCTTTAAATAAAATCGCTTCAATAGTTTCATCTTTACGTGCCCTAGCTGTTTTGTACATTGGTTCAAGAGTTTTGCACTTTAGATGCTAACCATACATAGTCACATGTGAAGTATTTGATGAGAAAATACGCTGAAAGAAATTTCAATTCGGTGCGTATAGTTTGATATAATAACGTTTGGTATATTTATATTTCAATAACGTTCTTAAGATATGTTCATTTGACATAACCAATACGGTATAAAATTTAAAAAGCTATAATAATATTCATAACATTTTCAATTTAAAAGCATTAAATCTTGTTTTGTAACTTTTGTGAATACTAAATTTCACTTGTTTTACAACTTATGTAGGTATACAGAAAGGCAGGCAGGTATACATGTAAAAAAGTATACCAATCAAAAAGTATATCGTTTAAACAAATATCAGTCAAAATGTATACCTATCAAAATTTTATCGCTAAGCAAAAACTATACTGTCTAAAAAGTATAAAAAGGAGTATTGTAAAAAAAATCAAGGTATAAGTAAGCCAAAAGTGCATTTATTAATGTATTGAAAGAATTAGGTAACATCCAGTAGGATACATGAAAACACTTAACAAAAAATATTTATATATATAAAAAAATAAACAACCTTTAAATAAGTCAATTGACATTTGTTCAATAAAAAAGTTAAAGTATCTTATCTCAGTCTCAGTCTTATGAAATATTTTAAAGTATTTTCTTTCTTGGCAAACAGTTTTTTTTTAACAAAAACAGCGCAGGAAGTAAAAGTCTGTATAAAGTGTAACTTTCTAAATAGGACAAAGCTATTGGACTTTTTGGTGTGTTTATTATAAAAAGAAAAGAATAAATTTAGTTAGCTGTCATCCTAAAGACACATATTTTTACTGCGCCCTAATAGGTTATGGAGCCCCCGTTTAGTGTTGTCTAAGGATTATAATACAGTAGAATAAAGAGCAGCATAGACGAAAATAGTATTCACGAAATTTGGTTTCGAACAAGATGGAGTTAACCAATTCGATGAAAGTTGAGAAATTCGATGGAAAAAAATTTAAGCAATGGAAGTTTCAGATTCAATGTGCTTTAAGAGCAAAAGGTTTGAATATCAACGAAGCAAAACCAAAAGATGCTGATGATTCAATTCAATGGAATAAAAACGATGGTATGGCGATGTTTATATTGACGTCATCAATGGATTTGAAACAAATCTCGTTGATTGAAAATTGCGAAACCGCCAAAGAAGTGATGTATAAGTCAGAAGCTATATACGAACATAAATCAGAGTTTAATAAAATGATGATACATGAGAAGTTCTACCAGTATAAATACAGTACAACTGAAACAATGGCTCAGCATGTGTCAAATGTAGAAAGTCTTGCCAAGCAGTTACGAGAGTCTGGAGAGAATTTAAGTGACACGGCAGTTATCACTAAAATATTGAGTTCATTACCAATGTCATATCGTTCTCTTAGACAAGCATGGTTGTCTCTCGATCCAGCTAGCCAGACTATTCATAATCTAACATCACGATTGATTGACGAAGAGGCAAGTCTAGCCAGTGAAGCTACGAGCGAGACAGCTCTTGTGAGTAGTCATGGAAATCAGACAGTGCCTCATCAACTGGAAAATAAAAATACAGGTAACACGAGCCATAGATATGTATGTTACAATTGTAATAAGAGGGGTCATTATGCTAGACACTGTAGAGTACCGAGAAAACAGTATCATAAGAATGACGATCAATCGGATAATTTAATTTTCAGTGCCGAACAATATCCTCTGTCAGGTAGCAGTAAAGATATATGGATACTTGACAGTGGAGCGTCAGCACATATGTCGTATCAACGTCAAATCTTTTGTGACTATCAGGAATATGATCAAACATTTTTAAGTAGAACTGTAAAACTGGGAGACAGAAAAGAAATTATTGTTCGTGGAAAGGGTGATGTAATAGTTGACAGATTTGTCAATGGAGAATGGAAAAAAGGTACATTGAATGATGTTCTTTATGTTCCCGATTTAAGAAAAAACTTGCTTTCTGAGGGCATATTAACAAGGAAAAGTTATGTTGTTGTAAAGAAAAATAGAGTTGCTATGGTGATGAAAGATAACATGATTGTCATGTGTGCACAGCTGAAACATAATAATCTTTATGAATTGGATATATTGCATGAGAGATTGGGCCACCTTAATATAAGAGAAATCCTAAATATGAGCAAGAATGGCGCATTACCTGTAAAATTGACTGGAAATGATAGGTTTATTTGTGAAGCTTGTCAATATGGAAAACAAGCAAGATTGCCATTTGCTAGATCCCATAGAGGTCCGACGCAACCAGGAGATATTGTTTACAGTGACGTTTGTGGTCCAATCCAGGAGCCCTCTGTATCAGGGATGAGATATTTTGTTTTGTTTAAAGATGGAGCCACGAGCTATCGTCACGTTTATTTTCTGAAGCATAAAGACGAGGTGTTGGAATGTTTTAAAAGGTATAATGCTTTTATAATGAATTGATTTAAACATGATGTACGTGTCCTACATACTGATAATGGTGGTGAGTATGTTAACACTCAGTTTAAGAATTTCCTTGAAAGTAAAGGCATTACTCATGAGTGTACGGCAGTTTTCACGCCGGAACAGAACGGACGAGCAGAGAGAGAATTACGCACGATAATGGAAAGCGCGAGATCAATGTTATATGCTAAGAATGTTCCTTTGAATATGTGGGCAGAAGCTGCAAACTGTGCGGTATACTTATTAAATAGAAGTTCATCCAGTCAAACTCCTAGTGTGTCACCGTACGAGCTTTGGCATGGTTCTAAACCATACTTGCAACATATTAGAGTATTTGGTTCTATTGGATATGTTCATACTCCGGATCAGAAAAGGAAGAAGTTAGATAAGAAAAGTACAAAGATGGTTTTAGTTGGGTATGAACAAGAGAACTATAGAATGTATGATGAAAAAACAAAGAATATTTTTATTTCTAGGGATGTAAAGTTTGATGAGAATGGTATGCTAGACATTGGACAAAATTTTACTCATTTGAGAGTGGATGGCGAAGAGGGGGAATCCAACTTAGCTTACAAAAGAGTTATATAATTTTTTTATTATTATAATTTAAGTATAAAACTTTTATTATATAACAAGGCTAATATCACTTAAAGTATTAAGATATTTTGTATCAAAAATCTTCTGTCAATAGATTCTTAGACACAATAATTATTATACTTAGTAATAATTATATAGATAGTTTATTATATCTAACACATATTAGATTTGGTGAATTTTATACTAAATGAACTTAAACACACTTAAGGTCTATTAGATGAAAAGATTATTATATTAAACGATTTTGTACATTTCAAAGGTATGTTTTACGATTTTTATTTTAATTGAAAATTATGTAGACTAAAATTTGTAAAATTGTTGGCATATTTTTTAATAAAATATAATTAATATCATTATATCTTATATTACTTTAGCCTCAAATACTACGTGATCTTAAAAAAAAATATTGCGGAGACCGATTTCTAAAATACTTTATTATTTAAAGAAACTATACCAACTCATAGCCACTTTTCCACACGACATATTTTTAGTTTCGTTGATAATTGACAATCACTCCTGTAGCCGATCCGGAATCACAGTAGACCTTGATGCATCTAGCTTTTTTCTTTTTCATTGATTTCCTGTAACAAAAACGTACACATTAAAATTTGGCGAATATGCCTACTCAAAAATTGTCATAACGATTTTCTATTCGTAATATTTCTTTCATTCTACATTGCAGTATTTATACCGCCCTTAGGTCTTATAGACCTAGGCTCTGTCTACCCCATAAGGGAAAAAGACGTGATACTATGTGTATCGTGTTTAAAAAAAAAACTGGAAAATGGCTTATCACAGAACTTCAAGATGATGAAAGATCATAAGATTGTATGAATGGCTCTATCAGCATCTAAGCGATTTCCCGGTTGTATCCGCAGCCGTAAGGCTTCAGAGCCCGGTGTCCGCTAATTGTATCTATTATCACTCTTTTTCTGACAACAAGGCACATATTTTCTAACTAATATTATAAACCACCATTCCTCCATCGGACTACGAGACGCAGACAGAAATTTTACCCTTCTATCGTTGGAATACCAAAGAGTCGAACTAAACTCTTTGACAGTTCCTTTTTGGTCGAGTAGCTAAGGTGTGGAATGAATTGCCTGCGTCTATATTCTCAGACAAGTACAGCCCCGGGACATTCAAAAGTAGAATAAATGGGTATCTCAAGAATAGGCATGTAACATCCTCGTCTTCATCGTCACTTACCATCAGGTGAGATGGGAAACAAATGTCTACTTCAATATTTAGAATTAGAAAAAAAACGCGAAAGTGAGTTTGTTTGTTACGCTGATCATATTGATTGGTTCAGTTGTAAAGGCGTGAAGTCTGAAACGATCATCATGAAATTTTGTATACACGTTGTCTGGGGTACAGTACTGTTCCCGAGGGATCGATATTGACGCGAGCGGAGCCGCGGGCGAAAGCTAGTTTACTATATTTCACGCTTTCCAAGGCTTCGAAAGGCACGTTTAGCCGTTGGGCCTAGATGTCAGATGTTAAACTATGCAGATGTATTTAGATAGCTTGAGTAATTAGATTAGCGCTGGCCATTAACACACACGATAAAAGATCATACAACCAAAGACATAAAAGATCTTCGCCTTATATATATACCAATATTGAGACAATGGATTGATCATTAAGACATCAAAATCTTAATATATGTCAATAATTATCTCCTCTTATTCTAAATAGGTCATCATTCAATGTTCACAATCACAAAGTATTTCTCAATACTCACTCACTAAGTATTTATCGTGTTTAGAAGATAAAAACATAAATTTTCGCTCAAAAATATTTTACCTTACACTAAAATACATTCACAAATTTATTCATCTGTCACTCACTCACCAAGAATATCAAATTTTCTATCGAATAGTGGAATTATTGGAATCAAAATGGCGTGCGATTCTCCGCCGCCATGTTAGAAAATGCGCAGGACACATGCGCAGTGGACCGAAAACTAACAACCCCTTGGACACTATTGTTGCTTCGTGAGCTCACCCACGCGATGTTCGAATTTCAAAAATATTTCAACGAATAGAAAACCTTATTACTTCATATATAAGGTTTATATTTTATAGGTTCGTTGAGAAAATATTTCCAATTCGCACAAATATAAAACGGCGTAAGTTTGCCTTCGATGAAAATGAAAATTCGCTCTAAAGAATTGTATGTGAGAATTGATTTTCGTATCCAAGTCGGTACCACAATAATAATGAAAAGCGGTTGGAAAATGGAACTTAGTCGGCACGAATATAAGGGTGAATTTCAAGTGCATACATTTTAAGAATTCAAGGCCTGTTCATAGTGTGGGTGGCTCGTGTATGGACGATGGAAAACCTTGTTATTTTTACGTGTGAGGGTTTTTGATAAGAAAGGGTAATGTCACATCTCGATGTTGAATTTTTACCTATGAATGTGACATTCGGCTGAATAACCATACGTCTGTGTGTGGCTGAGTAGAGATATTGTGAGGTTGTGTGTGTAAGCGTATTTTAATAATATTCATTTTTCCATGTCACTGGCTGTCGGAATTTCTAAGAAATACGTAGCTAATATTGTTTGAAATTGGTTGTTTTATTAAGCGGTTTGGTCGGCGGATATAAAGGTTTTACAAATACGTATCAGTTATATCAGAGGTCAAGAATTGACTCATTTCTGTGCATTTATTGATTTTCTATGTAGGTAACCTGAATTGCAAAATGACGGCCTATTTGCTAATTTATATAATAAGAATCTGAACAACTTTCACTATGGGACCAACTTTAACAAAGTGAAAAAATTATCTGCTTTTTTATACAAAAGTGGAATATCTACTTGGTCAAAATCTATGGTACAGCTGACTTTTTTATTAATCCATTTCGGAGTTGGTCCCATAATGAAAGTTGTTCAGATTCGTGGTCTGAATCACTCCTTAAACGTTTGCTAATGAATTCATTTTCACCCTGTACTTTGTAACTTTCGTATGATTGACTGGGTATATCCCATTTGCCACCAGTGGGGACGGCCACCACTGTTGGCATATGGGACTATATTGATTTTGGTATTTATATTTAAGATATATAAAACATTATGTATTTTGAAGTGACTATTAAAACTTTGTACAATAAGTTAGCAAATAGACCGGCTCATTTGTACCGTAACAACTCATTATTAGATTAAATAATAATGTTAAAAATAATACAGATAATCTTTTACATTTTTTTACGACATTTATTCTTTACGACATTTATCCTAAAGTGCAAAAGGTAGGTTTAGGGTATTAAGGACATATAGATGGAAATGAAATAGTTATAATAAATAAATATATACGGACAAATCACACAGATTGAGCTAGCCCCAAAGTAAGTTCGAGACTTGTGTTATGGAATACTAACTCAACGATACTATATTTTATAACATAAGATACACATCCAGGACCCAGGCCAATCTGGAAATGATCATTTTCCATCTTGACCTGGCCGGGGTTTGGTTTGGTAAAATTGGTCTAGAGAAAGTTTGAAATCCAAGGACATAGGTTTTCATTCCGGAAAAGGTTACTGTTCCCAAGGGTAAATTATTCAAGGGTTAATAATTCTTCTACCTGTTTAAGGAGACGAAACCGGTGAAGGAGACGTGCTTCAACGGTTTCGTCTCCTTCACTTCTACTGATTTGCTTCCTACCACTTCAACTGGTGTACTTTCAACCGCTTCAACTTTACATTCAACATTCACACGAGCGTAGGGATTCCTTCTTTCTTTTAATGAAATAAATAAAAGAAGTAAATACTCGTAAGCCTTTTCAAAGTAATATTTGCCCGTTATATTCAGAGCTATGGCCTGCAATCACGAAAGTTTGGAGTATCAAATAACTAATGACCCTCATAAAACTACCTTCAAATAGAAATACTACGTTTATCTAGAAACGTATCGCATAAAGTCATAAGTCAGTCATAAAAGATGGTTGACAATTGCGGATTAACCGTTTATTTAAAAATTAACTAGCTTTTGACCGAGGCTCCGCCCGCGTCAATGTTGATCCCTCAAGAGTAGTACTTTACCCCAGGATAAAAGGTAGCCTATGTCCTTCTCGGTACTCCAAAGAACTTGTATGCAAAATTTCATGATGATCGGTTCAGTAGTTACTGCGTGAAAGCGTAACAAACAAACAAAACTCACTTTCGCATTTATAATATTAGTTAGGATTTGACTAGCGTTAATAATAACTAGCTTTTGCCCCCGGCTCAGCCCGCGTTAATGTCAATCCCTCGGGTTTAGTAGAATTTCCCGGAATGAAAGGTGGGTACCTTGTCCTTCTCCGGGCAGTTTGAGGCCCATACAAAACCAAATTTCATCCATATTGGTTTTATGGTTGAAGCGTGAAAAGAAGACAAAGAGACAGAGTTAATTTCGCATTTATAATGTGAGTATGGATTAAAGGAATCATTTCATGTTATATAATCTGCAAAGAACACTGCCGATCCTTGAAGGGGTGATTCAGCACGTCAATATGAACAACTTTTCCTATGGGACTAATGCTGGGAAAATAATATTTTATTATTATAAATTATTAAATTTTATTTTTAGTCAAGAATATTTGCCTCCATGGTCCAGTGGATAAGGCGCTTGCCTGTAGACCCGGGGGTTGTGGGTTCGATTCCCACGGGAAGTATACTTTGATTAGTTGCTTCCAGTTTGGTTAGGACATTGCATGCTTGAATCACCTGATTGTCTGATAATAAAGATGATTCCGTGCTTCGGCTGCCATCTGGTAGTCACTAAAAGAACCACGTCAGAGGGCGACAGGCGGTTCCGTAAACTCTGACACCAGGGTGTGCATGGTTGATTGACCGTGTCACCTACACGAAATGATGATGATTTAGTTTAGATTAGGTAGTTTAAGTTTATTAATTGTAGTTTTAAAGTTGTATTTGTTTAAGCTGGGATAAGATCTCCATAATAAGAAATGTGATAAAAATGTAATACTGCAAGTAACAGCTTAACTTTGATGACTTGGCAGTGCCGTAGTAAACCCTATCTTCAAACGGTCCATAAATAAAAACAAATGGTTCGTTCCGCGTAGTACGAGTGTTTACGAAAACGTAATTGATGGGAGACGTCAGGAACAAAAGTGCACACATTTATAGTGCCCCTGAAATTCTTCGCTTCAACGCGGTTGCTTGTAGTGTTGGGGTGATGTCGATAAAATGTGGATACGTGTTGCGATATTAAAAAAATAAAAAGGTTAAGATTTATATCCTTAGATATACATTTTCTTAAACCAAATTCAAATTTTAAAAGTTCAGATTTATTCGTTAGGTTAATAAAACATGACTTTTTTAGACACAATAAATAAATAAATAGGGACATATCACACAAATTAGGGCGAGCTAGCCCCACAGTAAGTTGTGAACTTGTGTCGTAGGTACTAACTCAACGATACTATATTTTATAATAGATGAATATAGATAAATATCCAAGACCTAGGTCAATTTGAAAAGATCGTTTTTCATCATGAACTGACCGCATGCATTTTCATACACCAAATTCCAATTTTACAAGTTCCTTTTTATTCGTTAGGTAAATAAAACATGACTTTATTGGACACAATTGTTTGTTGTAATGGGTGATTGGTCTAAAGAAGACATCGAAGAATTCCTTTTTTTTTTAATATTTTATGTATATAGATAATATAAAACTGAATCCCTAGTACCCATGGGTACGGAGTCAGTGATTGGCTGGATGGATTTGACTAATTCTTTTTTTGTCGTATTTTTTTCTCAGGAAATGGTTCTTGTGTAAGAAAATATAAAAAAAAATTGCGCGGAAAATAAAACAATTTGAAGAAGTCTTACTAAATGATGCAAAAAAAATGTGAAAAATTTCAAGCGGTTGCTCAGTTGGTAGAACATAAGTCGTACATAGACTTAAGGTCGCAGGTTCAAATCCCGCCCGATTGAAATTTTTTCACCATATTTTATTTCTTAACTTAATAAGAGTATATCGCAAAATAAAACACAATAATATTGAATATATTATTGTGTTTTATTTGAAGAAACTTAACAACCTTATTACTTGTCATTTGACAAGTGTCATACGTCTATTTAAAGTTAACACACAAGTTCACAGAGCAACGATTGTCGGATCAGCTAATTTACAATGTTTTTATATTACTCGTCATTCACTCCCGACTAAACGGTATCCATTTCTTAGAATAAAACAAAAAAGCTTGGGGAATATTTAATTACAATTACACAATTATCATTCCACTTAAGCCATCACGCGAATACCGACAACAGTTAGTGGTGATAAAATATTCTATGCAAAAATGCTATAAACTGCTCTTTATATCCACAGTACCTAATTAACATACAAGAGTATTGCGATGCATATAGTGGAAATATGCAGTAGTCCCCTCGCCGCTGTCTTTTATCTACGCTCGATGCTTTTTACACCTTAAGAGTCAGTTCTTCATAATATCAATATTAATGTCAACGACTTTGCTGGTGTTGTATTATTTTGTTGTGTTTTGTGTGTGTAAGTTTCCAACACTGGTCTTCGTTTTTAGGGTTCCGTACTCAAACGGTAAAAACGGGACCCTATTTATATGGTTCCGCTGTCCGTCTGTCTATTTTTTGGCTAGCTCCGTGGCGCAGCGCTCAACACGCCTGCCTGCGACACGGAGTGACCGGGTTCGATCCCCGGCCAGGTAAAGATGGAAAATGATCTTTTTCAGATTGGCCTGGGTCTTGGATGTGTATCTATATATGTATTTGTTATAAAATATAGTATCGTTGAGTTAGTATCCCATAACACAAGTCTCGAACTTACTTTGGGGCTAGCTCAATCTGTGTGATTTGTCCGTATATATTTATATTATATTTATTATTTATAGATAAACATTCAAAAGTCAGGCCAATCTGAAAAATATCATTTTCCATCTTAACCTGCCCGGGTATTGAACTCGGGTGTGGCAGCGTGGCATGATGAACGACGACTAGGCGGCAGATCTCGTCAAAAAGCAATATAAATATAAATAAATAATGACCTCTCTTATCATCATCATTCGTTATTTCAACCGTAAAAAGTCACTTACAGTACGGTTAAAATGATGAATGACGATGATCATCATCAGATGAGGTCTAGTGACTAGGCCTTAAGTTTTATAAATTGACAATCGTATACCTACTTCAAAGAAGATGCTGTATATCTGCCCCTTTATATGAGCATTCACTGCAGACATATTTATTATTAAGTGACTGGTTTTTTATTATTAAAGTCTAGCCATTAATTTTGTTTTTGCTTGGACAAATACACTAACTATATAAATAACAATTTTATACATATAAGCTTGAGATGCTTACATACATTTTGATTATAATGAGAAAATTATAGACAATTATTATTATTTAATGTAAATTCACGACTTGTATACTTTTTGCTGCATGCATACTTTACGTATATTAATATGTAGTAAAATGATATTTATTATTTTACAACTTACAAAGTTAGAGCTAGTTGTGCACTTGTGTCGTGGAAAACTCAACGATATTTTATTTTATAATAGTGCGAAACCAGGGGAACCGGGTTTGATTCCGGGAGCAGACAATATTTGTACTTCATTTTACCAAGATACATGTACGCAAGAAGTGATTTTAATGGGTAGTGCTGGCCACTATACCACAGAGGCTGTCCCGGTTGTCATTATTTTTAGCTATATCAGACATGAAAAACGAACAAACATCGATAGAATCTATCGACATTCCGCCATCCCTCAGACAAGAACGGATACAACGCATTTGTTTGAGCCAAGACTCGATTCTCTTTCCATCGAATCGCCGAAAATAAGCGCTGCGCTAAATCGCACAACAAATTACTTGCCTTACTACACCCCGCTCCAACTTTATTGGCCGTAAGGAGTTATTTTTTATGTATTTTCTTTTTTTTCTTTGAAGTAGTGCACTATGTAGCTGTCAGAAAATGAAAATGATTTATTGTGAAGCAAAATTACTTTTGCGTTACTTTTGTTTTTTTTTTAATCATGCATTTGATTGTGATATTGTTATCGTCTGTTTAAGTTGATATATCTATCATATCATAAAATGAATGCAAGTTCAGATATTGATGATACAAATAATTTCCAAAAACTAAAAGTATTACAAATTTTGTGACGAAATTTGTATACATTTTTATATAAAAAGTTATAAAAATCTGCTTATATTGTTTTCAGTTTGTTTATTCTGTTTTATTTTCATTTCAGGATTGAACCTTGAACGGACTATGGGATCGAAACAAAGAGAATAATATGAATAGGTTGGGTACAGCTGGCAAAACCAACTGTCTATGTGAGGTAGAGGCCATGAGAGACCCCCATGAGAGGGACAATCCCCCTCCTCAATTTTTTTAGAGATCTCAGCATTAGTCCCGTAGAAAAAGCTGTATTTTGACGGGTTGAGTCACCCCTTCATGGGAATGTCGTTAAGATACATTTAAAACAAATGTATAAGTTCCTAGTCATATCGGATCTTGGAAAAATAATATAGTAATGGACCCATCGATTATTTTTTGACATGATAACATCTTAAAAATTGATGAGCGCCGGCTGCACTTATGAAAAAGTGTCACGTTCCGTGTGCAAGCGAGAGCACGGAAAAAGCGATAGACAGGCACGATCGGCCTAAGCGTTGACGCATCTATCTCTTTTCTACTGTTATCACGAAAAATTATAAACGTCTGTAAACATTTTTTTAAAATAAAATTTCTCTACATATTTAGGTAACCATTTCCTACTAGCCCAAAACGCTGCACTTTTCCTAATTTTAATGACTACACTAGGGTTGTACTACAAAAGTTTGAATCGCATTATCGATATGTTCGGTAGAGTAAATAATAATGCATGTGGAGGCTGCATAATATTGTCGTCTAACAAGCAACCCTTGAGAGGTCGCCGGGAACCGAGCTTGGCGGAAAAGAATGAGGTCGCACATGAAAAATTCTTTGGATTCAACCGAATTTGCTATTCGGTTTTTTGTATTTATATAATACTCTTTTTAGAGCAATATAAATTTGAGATCGAATAATTTAGGTATTTATAATTTTATCTTTAATTTATAAACGTAAATGTTTAGTTGTTCCTTTATGTTTCAGAGATGTCAGTTTCGTCGTAGATATTTGTTTCAATTCAGATATTTTTTTCATCTTGCAATTAATAATCCAACGCGGGAGTATAAGTTCTCGAAGGCAAATGTCCAGCTTGGTCGAGTTAACTTTGTGAACATGATATTGATTAACTTTCTGTAAGAGCACACAAAAGAGCTGGAACGAATACGAATGAAAAATACTTTCCATACAAATTCGATCAGCTGATTGCTCATTATGTATGGGTCGAATTTTTATGTATGTGGGGAAAGTTGTTCAGTATCACAAATGATTTTTAAAAACCCACGGGAACTTATTATTATGGCTCCGTTGTCCATCTGTCTGTTCGTCCGTCCGTCTGTGACCAGGCTGTATCTCATGAACCGTGATATTTAGACAGTTCAAATTTCTACAAATGTTGTATTTCTATTGCCGCTATAACAACAAATACTAAAAAACAAAATAAAGTAAATATTTAAAGGAGCTCCATTACAACAAATGTGATTTTTTTCTCTTTTTTGATCGATATTGATAACGGAAACAGTTAGACGTTTGAAATATTCATAGTATATTTAGTTATATATAATTACTTTTAAAATAAATAATTAAAATAAACTTAATATTTAAGGGGGGCTCTCATATAAGTCATGATTTTTTTGCCGTTTTCGTAGGATTTTATAGATAATATAGTACGGAACCTTTCGTGCGCGATTCTGACTTGCGCGGTTTTTTGTATAAACAATGTTCTCTTGCTAAATTTTTTTTCATCCTTGAGTTATTTATATAATCTATAAAGGAAACTGTATAGATTACATAATAAAGCATAAGGTTACCGTTTGTCATGTATGTAAAATATTATGTAACAAAAGAGATAAATAAAAGTTACTTTATGTTATTTAGTTCACTTAATAGCAGGTCCGTCTATAAAAAATATGTGTAGCTTGATCATGCATATGAACACAGAAAATGCTGTCAATAATATGTCATACATCGAGTTATAAACTGGTTTGAAAAAAAAAATAGCAATAAAAGTATTTGCGCCCCTCTGATCCAGCACGCGTGGTCTGTCAAAACGAATGGGAAATATGCGAGAAAGAGTGACTGGATAACAAGCACGCACACACTCGCAGGGGGCCGCCATCTTGAAACCATTCACTATCGGGAAATTTAGTTTCGAAATTCGAAATAAATAAAATCGGCTAGTATTCGCGAGGTATTTCTGCTTAAATTATTAGGATTCTTGGACGTGTTTCTTAATTGGCTCTCCTTGCTGCGTAAGTGATAAAAAAGTTTTTTTTTTAATTAAACCAACGCGAGATAGATTTACATTATTAATATGCAAATTACGGGTGACAATAATGTCAGCCTATAGCTGACTTCGTACGTGAGTAACCCGTAATTTGCATATTAATAATTATAAAAAAGTATTAAAATATGTTGGTTCTACTGTGACGAGATAAATTAAATTTTATCTACATATGCACTAATATTAGGAAGATTTGGTTGTTTGTTTGTTTGCATTGAAGGCTCCAAAACGACTGGACTGATTTGAATAATTATGCCATCATTCGAATTCTACGTTAGTTAACACAGGTAATTGAATTAACTACCAATGTACAAATTGATTTTTAATTACCTGGCATCATTTCAATGTTGGAATCAGAATTCCTAATAGATACGGTAGTAAGAAAAAAAAGGTAATTTATGAAGAAAAAAAAACTTAAGACATGCCATAGAAATTTGACCAGCTGATCGGTAAATGTGTATGGGAGGCTTAATTTTTTTTTCATCATTTTCCTTCTTTCCTGCAGGTCTGTATTCTATTAGGGATTCCGAATCCAATATCAAAACACTGCCAGGTGTTTTTTGTTTTTGGAAGGACTATGTAGCTAGCTCCAAGTGAGCTTTCGCTATTTCACCGGCCGTTTGAGGCGAGGGCAGAGTGCCCTCAGACTACGAGATATAGACAGCAGACAACATCACGAACACTGCCAGGTAATTAAAATTCACCTGTCAATGCGCTAGTAAAAGATAAGTACCTACCACTACGCTAAAACCTCCAGTCATTTATATTTCACATTGTCTCCTTAGGCTTCGTAACAAGGACACACCTAGTTACAATCCAAAATCTTTATTTTGAAGCCTTTGCTTCGATAAAGTACGGAGGTGGCGTCCCCCGAGACACCCCACCTCATTGTCATGCGGCAGACATGACAAGTGTCAAAAATTTACTAAGCAAATGAACGCTCGGTTTTTCGGCCAAGTTTTTGGGTGGGGAATATTTTTGTAATGCTGAATAGATGTTATATGAAGATACACTTTGAAGTAGATAGAATACTTTTTATGCTTTACTAGCTTTCGTCCGAGGCTCTACTCGCGTTAATGATAATACAATACAATATATCCTATTGCTCCATATAAACAGTAACACATAGAAGCGGACTTATTGCTAAGCAATCTCGATAGTAAAAAATAATGTGTGTGATGATCCCCTCGAAAACCATTTTTTGGCACGAAAAGTATCCTTTGTCCTTTTACCTACCCTACCCTAGCAACGGGAATACAAAATTTGTTAAACTTAGCCATATGTAAATTTTTGACGTCAACAATTGTTGAGAAGTGAAATATGACAATTAATAAGTGTTCAAAGAAACCTATATTGAATAAACGTTTTGAAATTTGAATTTTGCCCATAGTAAGGGACCACGTTTCGGACCCGTAAGTCATTACTGGTAACACACATTGATTATAGTCTTGAGGCACTGAGGTATTTTGGACGAGAAGACACTGCGGAGCTTCCCGAACGCTGCCCAGCCGAGTCGGATTTATAATAGTTAAGATTAACTAAATAGTGAGCATGTGAAACATCTGAGTGACATCATCCATACTCATATTAAAAATACGAAAGTAACTCTGTCTGTTCATTCCGGGAAATTCTACTGATCCTGAGGAATCGACATTTACGCGGGTGGAGCCGCGGGCAATAGAAGTTGCCCATAAACTTCAAAGTTTATGATACCGTTAATGATTTTCATATATACATACATTAATAAATATTATAACGCCTCTATGGAGGATCCTTACAAAACTCTTTCACTACATTCATCACTCATTTCTTGCATGCTCGCCGGTTTCGGGTACTCCTTTTGATTTTCATCATCATCATCAGGTCCTTTTTAGTCTCCATTACAGGAGCACGACCCTCTCTGTACTACTAGGGCCATACTTGGCCAGAGCAGCCAGAGGACTTGGCCTACACTCTCACGCTGGCCGGACATGTTGGAGAGGTCTCTTAGATGTTTATAAGCTTTGTTTAGCTTGTAGTTCCTAAGTCGCCTTCTACGACATCCACGAGAAGACTTGGAGTGGTCCTATTCTACTCTGCCGGATACCACACGGCAATTTTTTCTTTTTCTCAACTATTTCAGACCTGAATTTATCTTCTAAGTATGCACGCTTCTTGGCCATACAAATAGTAAAAGTGAAGTAACTTTATCGATAAAGTTTAATAGATATAGTCCAGATTGAATTAGATCAAGATTGGAAACAAATAAGACCTTCCTTACTAATATTATAAATGCGAAAGTAAGTTTGTTTGTTTATTTGTTTGTTTGTTACGCTTTGACGCCGTAACTACTGAACTGATCACCATGAAATTTTGCATACAAGTTCTCTGGTGTACGGAGAAGGACATAGGCTACCTTTTATCCTGGGAAAAAGTACTGTTCCCGAGGGATCGACATTGACGCGGGCGGAGCCGCGGGCGAAAGCTAGTTGTTCTATATAAGGTCAATATTTTTTTCTCTCATATAAACAGATTGATACTAATTCCCGCTTAAAAAAAGGTTATTTCTTCAGTAAATTAGTAATCAATTCAGTTAAAACAAAAATAAACTACTCTTATTATCTTGTATAAAAATCATTACAAGCAAGAAATTTTCATCAGAATGCACCCCGGTGAAGAAAACGAGTAGCAACTAACTCAATTTTACCTTCATACCACTTAACCCTAAGACAATTATGCCTTAAATATCTTAATAAACCTACCCCATCAAGAAATTAATCGCAGAACATAAAACCGCAATCTAATCACCCCCTAAATTGAGTAACGAACACAAACCACCCCAAACAAAATGAGTTAACCCAGTAACCGAGTCACTAATAAAATACCTACGGCAATCTAACCTTGACACAGCCCTAGTTAGTATGCACAGGCTTTCTTTTAAAATCTGATGTATTAATTTGCAAATTTTACAATCAAACCAAAATAAACTCTAAAATCATAACAGCACGAATTAAATTGTAACTAAACTTTTCTTCTGTACAACGTTTCGTTTTCAAACGTGGAAAATTGTAAGTAATATTTCTTCATTCGAATTGGTTTTCCAATTTCAACTTTAAAAGCGAACTGTAAAGTTTATATTTCAAGAAAAAAAAAGCTGATTGTTAAGACTTTTTAATATGGAACGGTTATTTAGCACGTGGTTCTCGTGACGACGTTCGCAATTTGAGTATAAATTAGAACACTTATCTCGTCGCGGTCTTGACTTGCGTCTCTGTCTAGCCAGTTATTCTTGCATTTTACTCTTTCTTTCTCTCCCTGTGTCAAGCGAGCATAGGGGTGTCTGAGGCATCAAAATTTTCCTTTATCGATATTCCGAGATAATACTCCCAACTTGAGGGAGGGATATGCAGGAGCTCATAAATAGAAAAATGATAAATGTACGCAATTTGAGGAATAGACTTTGATACTCGTAGGTTCGATGTCTATACGGTGAGGGAAGAAAATCAATAGTTCAGCATGAGCTTACCCTTTGTAGTGATTGGAACGAGTCATGGAAATATCAGCTTACTTTTTTTAGACCGAGGATTTTTATCGATAGTCGATGTTTAGAGACAGCGCGGTTCGCTCTCATATTTAATTTAGCCCGCGGAAGCAACAGGTTATTAGCACGGAGCTTTCCCGCCTAACTTTCCGGGCGTTCACTTTTTAAATTCCTCTCTTTCCCTTTCTAATTGGATTGCCTTCTCTCTTGCCCGTGAATGAATGAAACTTGTTGCTTGCTGAATCATTCGCATTTATTTTTAAGAGTTCGAATTTTAAATGTGTGTCACTGCAACGAAACTTAATACGGGCCCCAAATTCAAGTGATTGCTCGATTAAATAAATTTTCGAAGGTGTTACTTTGAACCAAATTTTCGGATCCCCATAACCGTTAACCTGTAAAAGTTATTTTAGCGTATTATTTCACGCTCAGATGCTTCGGCTTTGGGCGTAAAAATTAACACGTTCGTTGGCTAATAATTTTCCGCTCATTAGTCCTATTGATCTAGCCCTATATTAAGGTTACGTAACAAGGGACGTGTATCGTCAAAGGTTAATCAAAATATCCACCCACAAATAACAAGACAAAGACACAAAAGGAAAACGTATAAACGATATTGCTTACTCGATACAATATCTCATTTTGTGACAAATTGCGAGACGTATCCACATATCAAAATTCACATTTTACCAAGCTGTAAGCTTTTTCCATTTTATCCGTACGTGTATAAAAATAGGGGTCTACCTACAGTCACACGTGAAGCGAAGCCCGCACCATATCTTACTCCCGAACCTACACGAATCTACATACATAAATATATTTCTACTCACCACCCAATACATTTTATCTATGTTACCGTTGCCTTACTAGAAATATTGATTAGACAAAAAAGAGTACATCACTAAACCAACCCTTTCGAAATTTGAATTCTATTGTAAAGGGAAAGATTTGAATTCAGATCGCAACAGTGACGTCGGTTGTCACTGGAGTATGGCGTCGCTCGATCGAGTCTCACGAGGTATTCTCAAGGGGTGAGCGTAGTTCTTGCGCTTAGATATAAAGAAAGGTAGATACTTATGAAATTCGAAGGAAAAACCACCCTTCCCTATACTTACACAGCGCAGTCGATTCGGTTTTCGCGGAGGAAATTGTAGCGTAGTGAGCGGTACATTCGCTCACCGTACGCCGTCTGGAGACGACGATTTTCACGAATTTCCTTCGGGACCCGTCTCCGGTTTCCAAATTCGAATTTGCCATTCGAATTTAATTTTTTCTTTCTCGCGTTATAAGGAGATAGTGAGGGGCTCAATTTGTTTTTATTACATTTTCGTTTTCGGGTTTCATTTAAGTTTATTGGGAGTTGTGTTAAATAAATATTAGACATGCGTCGCTGTAAAATAGTAACTTGAAAACTTTCTCAGAGGCTGCGTGTCAGGTAAGACAATGTTTTATGAGATTAAGTTGATTGTGGTAGCGTGAAGTATGATATTTTTAAATTATTTACAATTCAGAGATGATGATGGGTAACATTACAACGGGGTATTACTTTACAATATTTACCTGTTTGTACACCCTACGTCACCCTGTTTCAGGCTGAGAGTTTTATGTGTTCTGATTTATTAAGTTACGCGTCAAGAACTCGTATTAAGCATTATAAATTACGTTTGTGTGCCTTCATGTAATTTTTTTCGTATAACATGTATTAAATATTGTTTTGTTATACTTTCTAAAGTAATATAATATTATCAATACGGCTAAATAGATCTATATTATTTTTAGTGTCATCATAAATTAAAAACTGGCTATTAAGCCATTTTACAAGTAAAAATATCATCATTAAAAAAAAAAGAAATTGTAATAGCCACCTAATTTCCAAAAAAAAAGAAACTTTTAAGCGACTTTTTTTATAATTATAAATTTTTGTTGTGTCTACTTAACAAAAATTTAATATTATAAAAAGAGTCGCTCAAAAGTTTGTGAGTAAGTAAAAAAATATATTTAATACTATGAATTTTAAGTCAACATAGTAAGTTTCTTGTGCTACAAGAGTAACTTTTTACTCGTTGTAAACTCGGCGATGAGAGTGTTAAAAAGTTATGGATCGGAAGATACACGGCTCGGTAATAACTTAGCGTAGGTACTTGATGTTAAGCTGCCAGATCTAAGTACCTATACCTCTTCAAAGTACAACTTCATCTAGTATTGTTAAGTTATATAAAAATAAGTATGGATCAATTGGATTTGAAGTTATCAGTCACGGGCTTTGATGGCGAATATTATTTTGTAGGTTTTTATGATTTAAAAAATAAATTACAATATTTGATGCATTTTGGAGAAATTTTTGGCCAAAGGTCAAAAAGTGTACTGCGTATTCGTGGATTTGGAAAAGGCCTATGACAGAGTGATAAGGAAAGAATTGTGGTCGACGCTGTCTGCATATGGGTTGAACAGCTGTCTTATCCAGGCGCTGAAATCTCTTTATAAGGATTCCAGTGCCTGTGTAAGAATTAACGCGGACTACACAGACTGGTTTGACATTGACAAAGGTGTCAGACAGGGATGTGTAGCTTCGCCATGGCTGTTCAATTTATTTATGGACAGTTGCTTGAAAGATTTGAAAGAAAATGAATGTGGTTTAAGAATGAAAGAGTTACTTATCAAATGCCTCCTCTATGCCGATGACCAGGTAATACTTGCATCGTCTGAGGAGGATTTACAGAGGATGGTAACATGTATGAATGATGCATTTAAAAGAAAGGGTATGAAAATAAATGTGAGTAAGACGAAAGTGATAGTTTTTGAAAGGGATGAAAGTTTTACAGAATGTAATATTGTTATAGATGGAGAAAGAGTGGAACAAGTGAAAGAGTTTGTTTATTTAGGATGTGTGTTTACTAGAGATGGAAGGCACGAAAGGGATATAGAAAGAAGAGTGGCTGCTGGTAATCGAGTGAATGGAGCATTGCATTCATTTATGAACAGTAGGAAGGTGTCCAACAGGGCACGTCTTGCTGTCCATCAGGGAGTGTTGTTGCCCACACTTATGTATGGAAGTGAAAGTTGGGTTTGGCAGAAAAAGCATGAAAGTAGAATAAATGCGGTAGAAATGCGTGCGCTTAGGAGTATGTGTGGTGTAAATTTGAGAGATCGGGTGAAAAATGACGTAGTGCGAAAGCGATGTGGAGTGAAAGAGGATGTAGTGACAAAAATTGAAAAAGGAATGTTAAGGTGGTTTGGACATGTAGAAAGGATGGATGAAAGAAGACTTACAAAGAAGTTTTATACTTCAGATGTGACTGGAAGAGTTGGTCAGGGCCGGCCTCGACGCACATACCGTG
Organism: Elegia similella; assembly: GCA_947532085.1. NCBI lineage: Eukaryota > Metazoa > Arthropoda > Insecta > Lepidoptera > Pyralidae > Elegia > Elegia similella. Next base: position 6,486,491 of record OX383939.1, read on the forward strand.
ACCAGATTACGGACGTTCTGGCCAAAGGGCAAGTTAGGAGTACCCGAAACCGACGAGCATGCATGAAGAGAGTGATGGATGTAGACGAAGCGAGAGAGGTTTGTAAAGATCGTAGCAAGTGGAGGTCCCTGGTCTCTGCCTACCCCCATGGGAAACAGGCGTGATAGTATGTATGTATGTATGTATGTGTTACAATATTTCCAATACTTGCTAGATACTTAACTATTGGATTAATATTTATTTACTTTTACTTTTGGTTTTTGAAAACTTTAATTTGTACTATTTTATTTTAATGTATGATATTTATACTAGTGTACATGCTAAATGCACTTAACATAACAAAATATAATTATGGGAGTATACCTAATACTTTTTAAATTCAAATTTTTAAATGATTATATTATTCAGATGAAGTAAAACAATTTCATATTTGAAAATAATCATAATATTTTGGGAACGAGAAAATAAATAAGCAAATGCTAGTTAAGAAGAATCAATATGGAATAATATCAGTCACAAAATAATGTCAAATTTCCATACATTACTATTGATGGGGTGAACGACATATAATTTATATACATACGTACCCGATAGTTCCCACCCTCTACCTTGCGACCCTCCAACGCACGCATACACGTATATAGCGTGTACCTATACATGTATGTAAACGTAGGGTTGAGGACAAAATCGATAGGGCTAACTCCTTTGTAAACCTCCGGCTTTGCACGATTTTTGAATTTCGACACTTTTTATTTTCGGACTTTCACGATTCCCATATTCGTTTCATATCCCATCACTAATTAAATCAAATCAATGACAATTTTTACAATCAATGAAATTTTTATTCAAATTTTGATCCGACCTCTTTTTAAAATGAAACTGTATTCCATTTTCCTAATTAAGAAATTTAAACCAGCCAGTGTAATGGCTATCGATTTAAAAATACTGTTTAATTAAATAAGCTTAATAAACTTTAACGAAAGCCTAATTAGGCAGCGGTCGACATATTTACGATTACACAAATGGAAAACTTACTACATTATATTACATTCTGACTTGCATTTTTTTTATATCTGCTACAAACAATGTCGTTCCAAATAGAAATGTAAATTGAACTAGATTTTTTCACAACATGAATACTAGGGAGCAACTTTTAATTATTTAAAACATCTCACAGACGATATTTTTTACACGTCTCAGCTAATTTATAGCATGACCAAACGGGGAATCGAACGCGTAGCTATTTATTTAACGGTGAGGAGTCGGGTCATAAAATTTTATTTTGTTGTTTGTATTTAAAAGACGCCTAATAAAGAACTGGCTTAATCGGCTATGATCGCTACCGACGATTATCGGAACTTTTTTCATATAAACGAGTTGTTCGGAATTCGAAATTCGAAAGTCGTGGGTTTTGAATTAGGAATGTATTATCCATCACGCTAGAATCTTTATATGGCTGTTGTAAGGGAATTGTGTGTGTTCAGCCAGTATCATCAACATCAGATTACGCCGTTAATTTAATTTTATTTGAGGTTTTGTGGTCTGTAACATTAATTGGTGCAGGATTGCTCTTCCCATGTTTCCGAAAGAATTCTACTATTTTAACTCTATAAAAGGTTTGTTTAAATAAATAGGTATATATTTACAGTCATAAATGGAATGTCTTTTGAAATATATATTGGATTTCGGCTTATTTGACGTTATCGAGCATTTAAGTTTGCTAGAACATCACCAAAAATTTGATGATAGCCAAAAATCTAAACTTCGTTGGTACTTTTACGTTTTATCTCGATCTCTTACTGTTTTTCAGATACACGACGAAAAAAGGATTGTGATGAAATAAAAAAAAATACTTTAATTACAATCACTTAAAGCAAGGTTGTAACATCCTCTCAAAATCTTATTTTCTCTTTTTGTCTCGAAAAGATGAAGAAAACTAGGCTAGGTCAACAGTATAGTTTAAGTTGTGAGCATCACCTAATAATAACATAATTTACATATTCGATTATCGAATACTAACATACTGCTAAAACCTTTGTAAGATATTACACATGTATAAACCCTTTATTTTTTATATGGAAGAAAAAAAAAAGAAGCGGATCTCTGCCCGCACAGATAAATAAAAATTGATCGAAGAAATGGTCGAAAATCTAAAGAATCATGTCAACCCATCACTATTTTCATTCCGTGTACAACCTAAATCCAGCATGATAAACCTAGTCAAACGAATAAAGTCCATAAAAGACGATAAACGGATAAAGACGTTATTCATATAAACTTCATTAAAATGTACATTATTATATACAAGTTTACAACTTAGACCGTTATGAACCATTACACATGTAATAAACCTTGGAACTATTTTAATTAGCACGCAGCTTCTAAACGTGCGACTAATAAATTTTAATATTAATGGCATTTAATGCACCTAATAAATATGTGCTGATGCATTTTCAAATATTTAAAGAGGTATTCACTTAATATTTTAATTAATATTTAAAATTATTTTTAATGAAAGTTGACTACTACGAATTATATTTAAATCACAGGTTAATTAAATAGTTATTCTCCTCTTAGCTGTTAATTTATGCTCAAGTTATACACTTGGGCATTGATTAACTGTAAACTGTAAAGTAACAGTTTATCTCTTCTTAACAGTTGATCAATTTAACCTTCCCTTTAATGTTCGGCCTTAAGTCTCAGAAATTCAGGAAAAGTTATATTAATATTTAATTTTTACAGAACACAAATAATCATTTTATATTACATGAATAGAATACCTATGCGTTAAAATCAATAATTTACACAATTTTGATTTATGAATAGTTTCATTCTAAATAATATAACACAATAAACATTGAGAGTATACGAACTTTTGAATAATAAGTTATGGCTGTCTATGCTATAGTTATCAGATTAGATTAAAATATGTATTAGAAGTAGTTGAAAAATAAGCCAACTCTTACACGATAAAAACCTACTTTTTACTACACTATTATCGAAATTCATCATCACCATATTAGTAGCAAGAAATCCACTGCTAGACATAGACCTCCCCCAAGAATTGTCGAAATTACCTAACCAAAATAATTATTTTTCAGTACGCGCTTATTTAGATGACAAAGCTGTTAAAAGCTGCCTGAAAAATAGCGCATCATTATCCAAAAAGGATATCCGACAAAGAACTAGCAACACTTTGATATAGGACTCGTAATATCATTACGTACCACCCTTACTTGTCAATCGATCAAACATGTACAAACACACTTCAATCACTCCAAGATGGCACATCACTAAACCCTCACACGGTAAACTCTACTTTAACTCCACTCTTGTAAGACTCAAAATTGAATGCGCAGCTTTTGGGGAGAATATTCGTTTGCGATATGGACATATTTTTCATGTACATAGGAGTCATAGGAGATGGAAAATGTATTGACAAATATATCAAGTTACAGTTTCCATTAGGATATTGTTTATTCAAAATGGAGTATGTATACTCTGACTCGGTAACTATTAGAAAGGGCAAATATTTTGGAAATTTTAGGGATCCTTTACTTTCAGAAAGAGTTTACATATTTTCCTTTTTTTCTTTATATTTAAGTGCTACGTCCTTCATATCAATAAAAATAGAGTGGTTAGCCCTTCCGTTCTCCCTTCACAATCACAATATATTTTCTAAGCGTTCGTGTTTATTAATTATTGGATTTAAGTCGCGGTTTCAAATCAAATTGGATGAATTTAAACATTTTGTATAATTATAGTTAAACTATACTAAATTAAATAATATTTATGAAACTATAAAATAATATTAGTGATATAATTAATTTCAATGACTTTTCTACTTATTTTGGCTTCTGGATGTGCTGAAATTTATCATACATTTATAAAATACTACCTACGCTACATTTTGAATCTGTTCGCATAGGTCATCAATATATATTTTATTTAAAACGATAAAGTTTCCAATATACAATATCAAAATAAGAACTAAGAAAATACAACAGTTCCATTGCGGTACGGACGAGTATTAGATGAAAAACTGCCGCCATCTTGAGTCGCCATATTGGATCCGAACGTAATGTAATTCGTTTTGTCGCCAGCCGAATAAATTCAAATAGTGTAAATAGATTCCAATAATTCTATCTATTTTGAAACAGATGGTGCACAGAATTGTATAGATTTGTTAGGATAGTACACAATTTTGACATTACTTGATTTCAGGTTTTACAAAATTGTGGATGAAAATAGTTTATCAAATATGGAAAACTAGTTAATCATACAATGTTTTTTTTAACTTATCGTAAATAAATCATTAAGCTACTAAAGATGATTCCGTGCTTTGGAAGGCACGTTAAGCCGGTGGTCCCGGCTGCCATCTGGTAGTCGTTAAAGGAACCACGTCAGAGGCCGAGAGGCGGTTCCGAAGAACTCTGACACCAGGGTGTGCATGGTCGATTGACCGTGACACCTACTCGAAATGAATGAATGAGCTACTGAGATGATTAGAGCAAACCATATTATTATTTCATGATACAGAATCGAACTTTATCCTACTATCTTTGTCTGCTTTTTACATACTATGTTGTATAGATCTTATAAACACGGAACTTATGAAAACAAAGTAACTTACTCACTTACCCTTACAGATTTATTATTAGTATTGATGATGTTGTAAGATGTTATATTATTGAAATATGCTCTGCTATCAGTTTTTTAAGGGTCAGAAAACTTTGGACTAAGAATTATTTAAGCTTTGTATTCAAAAGCAATTACGCGATAGTAACTAATAGTTATTATCGCTTAATCAACACCATATCGTTAGATATACGAGCATATCTATTATGATATTCAAGACAGGTAAAATCATAAGATTAATAACTTGATAAAAAGAAAGTGTATATCATTTTAAATACAAGGCTTAAATAATTCTTAGTCCAAAGTTTCCTGACCCTTAAAAAAACTGATAGCAGTATTTCAATATTATAACATCTTACAACATCATCAATACTATTACTAAATCTGTAAGGATTGGTAATTGAGTAAGTTACTTTGTTTTCTTAAGCTCCTGTTGCAAACAAACAAACAATCAAAGCTTTAGTATTAGTGTAGATAAAAAATAAATTCAAAATAAGTACCTGACAAATAAAACAAAAAACGCTCTATCACTGCGCCTACGCACACGACACAACACTACCTAAAAACTAGATATCAACACACCACGTCTGCTCACTATTCTTGTTAACACTAAAATGCCAACAAAATCGTCCTGTGACCTCAGGTCTGAATAAATTACATTTTTTGTCCCCCATAACGAAAGGGTTAAACTTTTCAATAGGAACTTATGGGTCGTGAATTTGCATATAATTTTTAGTTTATTATTTAAGCTATTGTTAGGGTAGGGTGATGCATTGCCGGTATTTATAAGGATTACTAGGTTGTAACGGTGTGATGGGAGAAACGTTATTGGTATTTTTTTTGTACATTTATCTTACACTGGCTGTCACCCACGGCTCAAGTTAATGTCGAAATCTCTAGAAGGGTAATGTTTTCCCGGGAAAATATGTGTTAATCCAGGTAATGACCTATCTGTGCGCAAAATTTCACTAAAATCCGTTCAGCCGTTTTAGCGTGAACGAGTAACAAACATCCATACATCCATATGGAGGTGGAGTATATACTTATATACTCACAAAATCTCGCGTTTATAAGTAAAGTAAATAATATTGATTGATTTATTATTTTATTTTATTGATTTATTATGGTTTTGGTGCATTATCCTTTTATTGTCACAATTTTTTTTTAGTACACTATCTGCATGTGTCCCACTGCTGGGCGAAGGTCTCCCCGTTTTGTCTCCAGTTATCCCTATCGCGGGCATAATGATTAGTTACCAAAATTTGTTGGGAAATTATTAGGCAATCCTAATTGTCTGGTCACAGAGGAATATTTTGTTTTTTTTTAATACTTTTTGTAGAAGAAGGTGGCGTGTACGATCTAGATAGATTTAAACATGATGGCTAAATATAGCGAATGATAGAGACATGTGCAGAACCCAGAGGGAGGCCTTTACCAAAGTGGGACACAACATCGTCAGGCTTGTATAAAAAAAAAAAACTTAGACAATTTTATTTTCAACTATTAAATAGAATACACAAATACTACATTAATATTACAGTTAATTTCAAGAAAAGAAGTGTTTAACTGTAGCAGAATATAAAGTTACAAAATATAGCAAATATTGAAGTTCAAAAGGAAATGATGCTTGATACTCCTGCCCAAAAAGAATTAAGAAACAGATTTTAACCTAGCACTTAATAATAATACATCGGTAGCGCCTGATTAAGGAATGCTAATCAACAATGTTTAATTAACTAGTCATCTGTTAGTGTTTATTGCTAACTGTCAATTTATAACTGGCATTAAATTCATAATTAAGCTTTCTCGTTATTTTTAATGATTGCATTTATCCATAGTGGTCTGAGAGAGGCAATAGGTAATCATTTATTACTGAGAGTTCAAACCATAGAAAATTAAGAAAAATATTATCCATGCAAGAAAGAGTTAAATATTAAAACTATTTTGATGACATATTAATGGGACTAATTCGAAAGCATATCCCTTTTAAAAACAAACAATAAAAAAAAATTGTTGACTTCAAAGCCGGTTTACGGACGATAAAATTATAGTCGCATAATTATATATTATTATTTTATTTTATTTATAAGTAGCTTTTTATTAGTTTATATTAAGAAATTAGATAATTAGAATGTTAAATTGTTGAGAGAATAATAATAATAAAATTGAAAACCAAAATACAAAAAAAAAATAAAAAAAATATGGTCGTATAAAAATATAGAGATAACGGTGGAAGAGAGATAGATGCGTCACAAGCCGAAGCTTAGGCCGATCGTGCCGTGTCACTTTTTCGTGCGTAAAGCCGGCGTTCATCGATTTATAATACGTTATCACGTCAAAAAACCGAATTGAGAGCATTCCTATTTGAAGTCGGTTAAAATTACATATCATGTATGTATTTTATTCTTAAGTTTTCTTAGTATGGTTATCAATTTCTAGTCATCGGTGTGACATTGTTTTAGGGCCTTATCACACTAGCGAGTTGCGAGCGATTTGAAAGCGGGGCGAGTGCGCAGCGAACTCACTGTGAAGACGTTGCGGGTACGCAGCGATCTCGGCGCGAAGACACTGCGGGTGCGCAGCCAGTTCGCGTCGGGCGGGTACGCGTTTTGTACAATCAGTGACAATACAAATCAGTGACGCGAGCTCGCTGCGCTCCCGCGGCACACGTTGCCAACTCGCGGCGCACTCGCCCCGCTTTCAACTCGTTCGCAACTCGCTAGTGTGATAAGGCCCTTATTGAATATAATTATTCCATAGTAGATAATCCATCCATTGCTTCCTGACTATGAGACAGGATGACTGTTCCTTAGCCATGTTATGCAGGTGGCCTATTTTAGGGTTGGGTTTAATGATAGCTATAATATAAATAAGCGATATAGCGAGTTACTTCTTCAGTTACACATCACTCAAAATTGTAGTTAACGGGGTGAGGTAATTATAACTACGAGAAATTATAATTGTAAAGCTATATTACTACAAAATGTTGATTAACTTGTAATAAAAAATAACGCTATAATAATTTACAGCGTTATTTTTTATTACAAGTTAATCAACATTTTGTAGTAGATGCTTTTTACCGTGACACCTTTCCTGTCAACTAAAGTGTATTATGAAAATTATAGCTACATATTTCTTCCGAAAAATGTGTCTTTCTATAGGTTTGAAATATCTATCAGTTTAATTGTTTCAGAGTTTACCACTTATAACTTACTAGCTTTCGCCCGCGGCTCCGCCCGCGTCTATGTCGATCCCTCGGGAATAGTACTTTTTCCCGGGATAAAAAGTAGCCTATGTCCTTCTCGGTACTCCAGAGAACTTGTTTGCAAAATTTCATGATGATCGGTTCAGTAGTGACGGCGTGAAAGTGTAAAAAACAAACAAACAAATAAACAAACAAACTCACTTTCGCATTTATAATATTAGTAAGGATTTAAACTTATTTAAACACATATTTATGACATACGTATGGGACTTAGCACGAACATTTTTACTATTTGTTTTTACTAGACTCTCTCGTTACGACCACGATGGATGTAACTTCATTGAAACGTCAAAGAAAACAAATCATAAATGGGTTTAGGTAAGTCCCATTTATGTACATAAATATGTACCGCTTAGAAAATAAAATACAATCAAAAATCCTAACTAATATTATAAATGCGAAAGTGAGTTTGTTTGTTACGCTTTTACGTTGTAACTACTGAACCGATCATCATAAAATTTTGCATACACGTTATCGGGGTACGACGGGGAAGTACATAGGGTACATTTTATCCCGGGAAAAAGTACTGCTCCCGAGGGATCGACATTGACGCGGGCGAAGCCACGGGTGAAAGCTAGTTGCCTATAAATTTTGTTAGATTAGATGATAAAAATAAAAAATAAAGTCCAAGTTTTTATTTCAATATTTTAACAGTATTCCTAATAGCTTCGAGTGTGTCACAGGGTTATCGCATATTAATAATAATCGATACGATCACATTTCTTATTATCTATTAATAATAGAGGAACACAATGCGGCCGGTGAACCGGAAGGAGCCTTGCTCCAACCCTTTGCTGCCATTTTGTGTCTATTCATTTTAATTTTTAACCCTTGCTTGTCTAACAATTTTTAATAAATCAGGTGGGCTTTTTGAGACGTGAGACTTTCTTTGAATAATGTATCGGTCTAAAATATTTTTCACCTAATTTCACCTGTATCTAGAAGATATAAATTTGATATCCTCCTATTTTAGGAATCGTATAGATATTGTAATTGCGAAAGTAAAGAAGCGGCGTATGTGGATTTAGGTGAAAAAGGGTAAAAAATATATTTTTAGAAGTCTCTAATATATTTTGCAACAGTTTGTAAGTTTAGGGTATGGCTTGTGAGAAGCAGATTAAGGTGAAACTACTAGTCTATTCTACATACATACATAATATCACGTCTTTTCCCCTTGCCCAGGCCAGGTCTATAGAACATATCATCTGACCCCCAACCACTCTCTGCAATCGTTCAACCTCACCTCACCACACTTGATAACCCCATCCACCCACCCATTCATAAACAATCACTTTCATACACACATATGCACACATCACAAACACGCACACATTACAAACTTCATAGTTAGTCATAGACAGCCAAAATATAAAATTCTAAATATGTATAAATATAAACTAGTACGTAAGTAAAGCCATACTAACTAAAAAACGAAATAATATCATAAGATTAGAAATAAATGTATTCAATATAAGCAAACATGCATATGGTTTACCACATTAGTTTTTTAAGCGCCAATGACTGTAACAAGTACTCCAAGGGAGGGGCCTAGTTACCTGTAGTACAGGTCTCTTAGGAGACCTATTTCAGGAACTAGTCTCTTCACAAGGCTTGCAAGTTCTTGTCATAGGTTAGTCTTATAATATAAATCACTAGTTACTAAGAGCTTTCGCAATGTGAAGAGAAAATAAAGTTATTTTATTATATTATAAGAGCTGTTGGCCACATTTAGCATATTGGTGGGTGCTGGAAAACTAAATCATAATAGTGATGGGTTGAGCATCGCCTATTGACATGATTCCTCAGATTTTCGCCCATTCCCTCGATCGGCTTTTATGATTTGCGCGGGAAGATATGCAGCTGGCACATTCCAATTTTTTTTTCCTAGACCATAATAAAATAGTCTATAGTAATATTATTAAGATGAAAGATGTGATGGTGTGTTCAAATATTTGAGTGTTTGTTTGTAATGGATAAAATTAAAAACTGCTGAACTGTTTTTGAAAATTCTTCCGCCTATAGAAAGCTACCTACATCATCAACGGGCAACAGGCTATAATTTACTTGGATGATCGCGAGTAAACGACCATTAGATTAATACCGGTAATTATTCAAATTATATTAAAACACAAAACATAAAAATCAAAAACATCATGTTACACCTAAACTAACAAGAAACAATATAGTTGAAAAAAACCGACATGTTTACTCAAATATTTGAACAAACCAAACACACTTCATACACAAAAACCTATTATTACACCGATTCAAGTAACTATCAAATATTGGCCGCAAAAAATTGCAAAAAAGGCCACTACACTCTGCACACAAAACAAACACATTTCACGGGTTTATGGTTATAAAAAAAAAAGAAAAAATCTATGCACAATGAGGGCTGTCCTTTTGTGCCGAATTTGACTAACCTTTGTTTAAAATGCTGATTTATAGGCTATTAAACCCTTTCTATTAATGTATGGATAGATAAATTTATGCGTATTATTCCGTTGAAAAAAATGTTGGTTATAATTTATCGGTGGTATAGACTCATAGACAACAAAAGGTGTAACGGCAGGGGTGCGCAGGCGCATACGTTAGATCTCTGTCGACGGCGGGACATCTTCGTCTTTAGTTTATGGTAATTGAATTTTATTTTAATGACGGTATAAAATATAACGATCGATTTTATATACATGAAGATTGCATAATTAGTGTGAGGATAGGATCGACATTATTTATTGTGATAGGTCGCGATTGATTTCTAAAAGCTATTAATTATAAAATATTATCTTTATTTCGCAATCTCGTCTGCTCAAATTACTCGCTCATAGTGATAAATAATAATAAATAAATATATTCTTTATTCAAATAATAGAAACCCATTTTACATTATAAATACTTATAGGGATATATCATACTCAGATCATAGAAGCTGGACGAAAGGCCGCTAGTCTTAAATGGAACTGGGCAGGGCATATCTACCGCATGCCTGACGAGTTGTGGGCCAAAGCGACCACAATATGGATCCCACAAAATCGCAATCGAAAGCGTGGAAGGCCCAGAAAGAGATGGGAAGACGAACTGCAATCCTATCGGAAAGACTGGACTTCAGTACCCCTCGACCGAAATAGTTGGAATGATGAAAGGGAGGCCTTTGCCCTGCAGTGGGACAGTATAGGCTAGAAATAGAAATAGAATATAATAGGGATATATGAATTATGGGTAAGCAACCTAAGCTAGAATAAGAATTAGATTTTGAAATACAGGTTTAGGCGTTATAATATAAGACTTATCAGTATATAATAGAACTCCAATAAATAATTACACTTCAAAATTAAATTATACATAATAAGACAATAACATGAACTACTAACTATAATATTATTTTAAAACTATTAGTAACTTCTCTATTTCTTCGTAGGACATAGGTATTTATTAGTTCTTGTAGATTTTTTTTCGTTGCAGTATAAGTAAAAGAATAAAAGCCTAGTTTTTAATTAAGTCTTTTTAGAGGAGTGGACCAAAAAATATAAAAAAAAAAACCGGCTAAGTGCAAGTCGGACTCGCGCATGAAGGGTTCCGTATCATTACCTAAAAAAAGGCAAAAAATCATGTCTATTGTATAGGAGTCTCCATTATGATTATTTTTTATTATTTATTTTTAAAGTGAATATATAAGTAAATATTCTGTCAATATTTCAAGCGTCTACCTGTTGCCTAACTTCATAACAGTAAAGATTTAGTAAAATGCATTTTTAGTATAAATATAATAAGTTGTTTGTTAATTTATCGAATAAACTTCCGAGGTAATTTTAATATTTTCAATTATACGTCATAAGCTCTCGCCCGCAGTTCCGCCCGCGTCAATGTCGATTCCTTGGGAACAGTACTTTTTCCCGGGTCCTTTTCCGTACCCCAGATAACGTGTATGCAAAATTTCATGATGATCGGTTCAGTACGGTGTTACAACGTGAAAGCGTAACAAACAACAATCAAACAAACTCATTTTGATGAAATTTAGATATGACCTTTTTGGAAATACACCTTTCCAAGTTTTTCCTCAAAATTGTTTATATCATTATTTAACAGAGATATGGGGTAAATAATATTAAAAAAAACAAATTTAAAAACACAACCGAATTAAGAACCTCCTTTTTGAAGTCTGTTTTCGAATGAAACGTGAGTAAAACCGTGGTTCTATAAAGTATACTGGCTCTGTGGTCTAGTGGTTAAGGCGATTGCCTGTATTGCCGGTCGTGGATTTGATTTCTACAGAAAGCATACTTTGTTTAGGTGTTTCCAGTTTAGTTAGGACATTGATGACTTGAAACCACGTCAGAGGCCAAGAGGCGGTCCCGAAGAACTCTAATACCAGGATGTGTATGGTCGAATGAACGTGTTATCTACTCGAAATGATAATGATTTCATGTTTTAAGAACAATTAAATAAGCCGCCAGGCCGTGTGTTATCCGGCAGAATAGAATAGGACCACTCCAAGTCTTCCCGTGGATGTCGTAGAAGGCGACTTAGGAAATACAAGCTAAACAAAGCTTATAAACATCTGTGAGACTTCTCCAACCCGTCTGGCCAGCGTGGAGATTGTAGGCCAAGTCCTCTGGCTGCTCTGGCCAAGTATGGCTCTAGTAGTACAGAGAGGGTCGTGCTCCTGTAGTGGAGACTAAAAAGGACCTGATAATGATGATGATGAAATAAGCCGCTCAGAACAACAACTCAATCGTTACGTTACCCTGTAACGTTGTTGTTGTAAAAAAAATACAACAGGTTGCTCTCCGGGAGTGCTGGCAGATGTGAACTCGCCTTTACGACGGTCTCAGGTCATGGTTTCGATCAGGTCAGGTGTCCTGACGCGAGTTTTACATTTTTTATCCATCCCAAAAAGTGGACAACGCCTAAAGACGTTGACTTTGACCTACTTAAGCCGAATAAAATGTTCGATGGGTGACCTTCGACCTATGTTAGTGGAAAACATAAGCAAGTTTTAAAATAGCTCTATTTTTACATAATTAAATATAGATCTATATTATGACGAGAAAATAATAACAATATAATAGATTTACCATCGATTCATACAATAGATTTTCCTAATAACATCACTTATAACTCTAAGGAAACAGATTTCCAAACAAACTAATAAAAAGTCATAAAGTGATAAAGAACGTCAATAAACTCCAGGTAGAATTACCTTGCCCTACTTTTAAAGTGAACCCAAAACAACTTTCACCTTTCCTAAAGAAAAAACGAACAAAACTAACGTCCCTGAACTGAGTAAATGGCGTGAGAAAAAAGTAATTTTCATTCATAAAACCATTTTCTTAGAAGCACTAGACGGGGACGGAAACACATCTACGATATAGCCGCATCCCGCTCTTGCACACTCATTTTTAATGCACTTTCCCGCAAGAGTTTCTTTTTATACGTCTTTTAAGACTGGCAAGCAAGACTCTTAAGTTTTTCTTTTAAACGCTCGTGAATTTTCACTTTTGTCACTGCAAGTTTGTAATATTCTTTACGGCCAGCTACAAAATGTTAGACGTTGTTTTAGGATCTCTTTTTTAATATTTTACTTTTATAATGTCGTTCTGAATTTAAAATCACAGGACATTAGACGCATCAAGCACAGCCAATAAAATGCTATTTAAATAAGCCAATCAGTTGTAAAGATTTTGAATATGGATCGCGTATCGACAACGTTAATCCTTTGAGTGGTACTCCATTTTGAATAGGATGCTACTTTCTTTGTGTGCATTTAATTTATTGTCACAGGCACCGGTTGGGAATGTCCTACATATTTTTTGTAGTTCAATGGGTGACAATTTAACTGATGTTGGAGCGATAAAAGGCAGTTTGTTCGGTAGCGATATTAATTGGTCTGTCAGGATCGTGATCGAACGTTAAATTACCTACTTAAATGCAGTTGTTCGATGAAGTACTTACATAACTACCTGTTTATTTTGAATATAATACTCACTTACTTGTTTATTGTATTTATTCATAACGCATATGAATTATTTATTTCGTCATTATTTTTTTTTTTAAGTCGTATATTTTTTTATTATATTTTTGTTTTTATGAAAATTAAACTCAACTACTTAGTTACCTAATTGGTCTTGATGCTTTAGTTAGGAAAATGTTTATCTTTTAATTTTTTATGTGTAAAAAAACATACATATCACGTCTTCGTCCCTAACGAGGTAGACATAACCCGGAGTAAGTATAATGATTTAAAGGCCAAGTTTAGCGTGTGATTCCATTTTGTGGGTTGCTAGCCACGTCATCTACTGATATGGCTCCTCAGATTTTCAGCTATTAAATAGAACGGCGCGGGAGATGAAGCACGTATCTACGTTTCACGTTTTTCTTTTTCCTAAGACAAGCATTGAAGATTTCTTCACAAAAGTAGTTAAGAATAAAATATTAATAAAATTAATAGTTATGAGGCAGATATAATTCAAGAGAAGTGCCTAACGTACTTTTGCATATCAACTTTTCTATATAACAAATCATCATCAAAATGTAAGAGCAACGCTCTTGTCGGTGGAGCTCCCTCCATCTTGGTCTATTCTCTGCCAGTCTTTTCACATCCTGGTACGAAACCCTTTCCACTTTTTCCTTTATCTGTTTAAAATAGCTGTGCTGTGCTCTTTAAGTACACATATAACAAATATGTGTACTTATAGATGTTTGAATTTAGAACTCCATATTGACAATTCCATTTCCCAAACGCAACTTCAAAACTACCGTATAAAGATTCCGTATAAAGCCACAAATAAAATAAAATGCTCGCGCGGGATGCTCAACTTATGACAGCGAAGTTGTGAACCACTCCAAGAAGTCGAAACTTTACCAACAATATATTTGTCTGTTCGCCTTATGCTTTTTGGAAGTCGGGTTTGGTGGGAAAAGATCCGCGATTTTTCATCTATGAATATTCACTGGCAGGTGGCAGAATATCAGTGTTTTTCTCATACTCTACTCAACTTTCATATACTCGTCATTTTTATACTTTACTACAGTCTATTTTATACAACACACACTAAATTACAACATATTTTTTTGCTATATTTTTGTGTTTAGTTTTGTTTCTTTGTGCTGTATTTTGAGTCTGTGTTTTATTAAACAAATACATTTATATCTTTGAATATAGTCAAATACAGTCCTTAGTCGTCTACGATGACCTACTTCTTATATATCTGTGATGCATGATATTTCTTTTTAAATTTCCAATTTTGGATTGGCCCCATAGGAATAGTTGTTTATATTGACATGCTGCATTACCCCCTCAAGGCTATGTTGATGGTAAATGTTCTAATTGTACTTAGTCTACCAATAGGCAACTAGTCATTATAATCTTATTTTATGAGAAAAAAGAAAATATTTTATACTTATATAGTACAAACACACACACACACACACACACACACACACACACACACACACACACACACACACACACACACACACACACACACACACACACACACACACACACACACACACACACACACTCACACACACACAGTAAGTGTGTGGTGTCCTTCACTCAGCGAATTGGTATTGCTATATATCGCGGAAATGCTGCCAGAGTATAATGGGCACGTTGCCTCGATACGGCGAGTTGGACGATTTCTTCAATTTAAGTTAAATTATTTAATATTTATGGTTTGCAAAAAGTGAAAAGGATCTCCGTACGTCAAAATCTGTTCAGGCATTTAGAAGGAGAAAGTGATAAAGAATAACATACATGAACTACTATTTTTATAGGCATTCGTGAAGAAAGGAATATCATATTACGACGGCTCATAAGAAATGTATACCAAAATACCGCTTCCCGCTTTTCTATAACCACAGAGTAAGTAATAAAATGACAAACGGACAAACACACGAAGACGGCACTCAGGCTATACGCTATAACTTTATATTTGTGAGGAAACTTTTCCTGCTACGGAACCTAACATTTGCAAGTAATATTGTTTATGGTACCTAAGTTTCTTATTCCTTGAATTTTTCAGAATTTGCGTCATTTCTGTGTCTTTCTTACATTTCCATGTAAAGTTATGGGAAGTATTTTCATAATTTTAAATCAGATGAAAAATTCTGTTACTTGATGCGAGAAAAACACGCTTCTTCACGAGATAGGTTAATATTGTCAGCACGAACCTTTTATTTACTTATTTCGATTGACGTTTCTTTGGAATTAGATCCATCGTGGCTGCGAGAGCAAGAATAAATAAAGAAAAAGTTCGTACTAAGTTCCGTTGACACTAATAATTAGTAACTATATGGCTTATAAAAGTCTTAATGTGAAAAATGATTGGCTTCCCCTCGTTCTTTAAACCCAGAGTGCTATTTTAAAAATAACGCCGTTCGTAAGCGAGCGATTATTCCATACAAATATCGCTCGAAGACGAGTGTCATACTTTCAAAAATAGTATCCCTAGTCGAGAATACGAGTAGAACTCATAACTTGTACTTCAGAGAACTATGATGAGATGATTACCCTTAGATTCATAGAAGTTATCGATTATTATAATCAAACTAAATTTGATTGGATATACAGCTCTATATTTTCCCCAATTCTATAAGGGTGTTTTAAACGGTTAGCAGAATATTCGTATTTTGTTAGCAAAAAAAAATGTAATCGGTCAGCTAAAATAGCTTTGGCAGCAACTTATGGTCAGCAAAACTTCTTTTCTGCGCTCAGTCATTCCAGGTGGAAAGCCAAGGCTTATCCAATTGTTTTTTCTGCTGCCTCAGTTGTAAATTCTGCTGCCTAATAATTATTTAGCGGCTCAACTAATTACTTTCCATTCCATAATATTTTATGATTATTTTCTGTATTCTTCTTCTTCTTGAATCGTAATGTCTTTGGATTACAGTAATTTTGCCCAGTATTCGGCCATGGCCACTGCCCTGTCACTATGTATTCAGGCAGTAAAATTATTTATTTTACTGCCTGAATAAGTATAGCAATACCAGATCATCAAGAGAAGGGTTTTCAATACTTAAAATCCGGCGACAACCGCTCATCAAACTGACGTTTCTGTTGTAAAAAATAATTTTTTTAACATTTATATTAAAAGCGAAAACAAGAAACATATTTTTTAATTTGTTTTTTAAAATGTTTTAAAATATCCGTTTTTGAACATAAATTTTAATATATTGACTATTGTTGAAGTCTCTAATATTTTTAAATTTAACGAAAATAAAGAAATAAAGGTTGGGTGAAGTAAGAAGTAACGTCTGAAATCGTTCCCTGCGTCTTTGGGTGGCGTTTGACAAAACAACCCTCCTCGCCCCGCGGCATATGCGAGTAACACATTATCTATCACGAATAAAGGGTGTGGAGTCGCTGTTACATTTACAATTACTAGAAATGTACTGGGAGTCTCGCTCTGACTCGGCGGTTGATACTAAATGTAATCTTAATGTCTCAAAATCATCTCTAGTTTCATTATTCCCTTTATTTTTTTTTATTTTAATATATTTTTTATTATTAAATTATCTTTTAAATTAATCATACTTACCTATATAAATAAGTTTAGTATAATATCAATGAAAAAAACAATCAGTTAAATTGTTGATGTTTCATTGGACTTACATTTTATACTTACTGAGCCTATATTTTTACATTTTCGGAGTGATGGCAAAATTAGAGAATTATATAAATAAATAATTATAATATTTTTTTACTGGTACTCAAACGCTGCTCCTTTTCTTTGTGTGTCAAGTCAACTCAGCCAAATTAAGTATATTATATACTATGTTTGATATGTCGCTATATATTTATTTATATAAATAAATAATAGCTTTCGACCGACGCTCCTATATCGATCTTTTAGGAACAGTTGATACTTTTTCCGGGAATAAAAGGTTGCGTATTAAATCCTACGTGATTAAGTAACAAACAAACTATTCAGCTTTATAATATTAGTATAGATTAGAAGGATAGGATTGAGTTAGATTTTTCAAAATCATTATCCATGGCAATATCTACTTTAATGTGTCATATAAAAAGTAATATTTCTGATCATCTCCACGCCTTTCCTGTCCTGCTACCGTGCCATATGACACATGTGCGGCATAAAGCGAGTAAGTATTGATCTAGTGCTCACTCCTTCTTTGTAAGATAGTGGAGCGGACGCGTTGTCTTTATTACAGAATATATAGATATTGTACACGGTTTTTTTTCTTCGTTTCGGACCCTTAAAGGGGTGATTCGATATGAACAACTTTTCCTATAGGACCAACACTGGGAACTCAAAAAAAAAATTTCGGCCGCAAAGTCATTTTGCATGGGAACGCCAAAAAAATTTTGAGTTCCCAGCATTGGTGCCATAGGAAAAGTTGTTCATATCGAATCACCCCTTTAAGAATCCAAAACGATCAAAATTTCACCGTGTATACAGGTTCCCTGTGCCGTTTAGTCTCCGGCTTTTTTCATCTTGTATCGATTAGCTCAAGAGATGTTTGATTAAATTTTATCGCCCAGTAACTAGCCACTCTCAAACCACTCTGTCGACCTAGAATCGACCCACTACGAATCTTCCTAAGGCTGAAGTATGAGTATGAAGTAATTAAAGTACAAAATCACAGACAATATAGTAAAAACATAATGTACATAGGAGACGTTAAGGGGTACAATTAGCTGGCTGTAATACTGAGTATTTTTTTTTTGCGTTTTAAAAGTTTATTATTGAAAACGCTGACTTGGTATACACTGACCACAGACGATGAGATATACAGGGTAAGTGGTAGCTAACGCATAAACTCCTAAATACGACTTAGGTACATCAAGATAAACTACGTTTGCTATATGACTTTGTGTAATTCGATGTTTGCTTTTTTCATACGAAAAAAATAAAATGCAATTTTGTTATTCTACCCGTCTTAACTCTATGGCACTCAGCGCTACGAGATAATAATAGTAGGCACCTACGCTCACGTGGCACCTTCGATCATGGCACGCGGCCGGCAGCATAGACTTAACGTTGTATAGAAATGCACTTAAAAGCTAATGGTATGTAAAATCTTACTATGTATTGCGTTTAGGTAAAAGTCATATAACAAACGTTGTTAGTCATGATGAACCCAAGCCGTCTTTAGCAGGTTTTGCGTTAGTTAACTATAACCCTGTATAGAGTGGGCTTGCGGGCGTGGCAGGTGAAAACGCTTTATGCTCAAACTGATTATATTTCTTATGAAGTGACCGCGTTTTAGAGTAGGGAGTTTATGTGTGTATGCGTAACATTTTTGGATGCTTAAATGTTGTGCAACGATTATGTGCCAAATTGATGCTGCGTCTTTATATATCATCATCATCATCAGATCTTTTTAGTCTCCACTGCAGGAGCATGACCCTCTCTGTACTACCGGAGCCATACTTGGCCATAGCAGATAGAGGATTTGGCCTACGCTCTCCTCGCTAGCCAGACGGATAGGAGAGGTCTCATTGATGTTTTTGAGCTTTGTTTAGGTTGTATTTCCTATGTCGCATCTTACAACCTCCATGGGAAGACTAGGAGTGGTCCTATTCTACTCTGCCGGATACCACACGGCTTATATGACGGCGATATATATATATGAGTCTGAAATATCATGGCATCACCTACCATAAGAAAAGTAAGTGTCATAATATTGTGTTTATAAGGCATTTTAGAGCAAAAGACTAAAAGATATTTAATATTCTGATATCTATGGCACCTACCCACTCTAAGCTCCAAAGTATCTGTATCTGAGGATTCAGCCGGGAATACGCATGAATAAAAAGGAGGGGTAATAATAAAAATAAATAAAAAATTCGGTCGAAAATGTGCTATCCTGCATTTTCGGAGTGCGAACTTATTTGCGACATGTGACATGCCACGTCAACCGTGTTTTGACGTTTTCACTCGTTTCTGACGTTATTTTGAAACAGTAATGAGACATTGCAGAAGTTATGCATTTTCATTTCAAAGGTATCGTTTTATTTGAGAATAACTTTTCTCACCCAGTTGTTTCGAAATGTAATATGACACTAAAAAATGACGAATAGGAAACCTTTCTTTTGAAAACTTATATTCTTAAAAGTAGTACAAAGTGTATCAATCTACCACACCACATCGTTTGCAAAATTATGTAAAAAAAAATAAAGCACTTCGCGCTAAGAAAATACCGTCAAAGACTTGGCCCGGAGCGATAGCCACAAACTACGTGGTGGAACCAATAAACGCATGTCATCCTACTCTGATTGATCTTTATTTTATGCGCCAAACTATCTACCTATCTCCCTTCTACAGTGGAGCACTGCCAGCGAATATATTTCCACACTTCGCGGTGTAGAAAATGAGGCCTTTTCCGTTTTTATTTGAATACAGAACGCTGGAGTGATAAAAGTAACAGACGTTAGTTTATGGTTAATCTTGGCTTGGAGCGTCTGTATTTTTGCCAGTTCTTAATTCAAAAGTGAATATTTTTAAATCGTCTAGCCATTATGATTATTTAGTCATGGTCTATAAATGGCGCTACCGATTCTATGGATATTTAAAACAAAGTTTGAGAGTTCCATTTTTATGACACGAAAATCTGTAAATGACTTATTATGGTAGTGCCATACTTACGTACATTTATTTCAGACTAGGTAAGTTATGAAACTTGGTACACACTTTTACCAAATCTATATAATATTTTTCTATACGTATTAGTACGGTGGTTAACTGCTAGCCTATAGGAAATTACTTCTTCACTTATAAGCATAGACTAAAAAGTCTTTTTACTTCTATGCTCATAAGAAATATAATAATATATTTAGGTAATATTAAAACTCAAACTTTTTTACTTCTGTTTATTGAACCATATGAAATATATACGTT
The DNA here is from genome assembly GCA_947532085.1 of Elegia similella. Lineage (NCBI taxonomy): Eukaryota > Metazoa > Arthropoda > Insecta > Lepidoptera > Pyralidae > Elegia > Elegia similella. The sequence continues at coordinate 6,507,260 of OX383939.1, forward strand.
ACAATCTTGAGCAAAATCACTTGCAATATAAAACACCTCTGTATTACGGAAAACCTATTCTATGCGTGCGGTTGACAGTTCACCTAAAGGATTTATGAATGCTTCCCGTGCCTGAGGGGGAAAAACAACTTACAAGTACCAAATATTGGGCGGGAAATTCTTAGTTTATAAAATACAAATTTCGTTTTTTGTGTTTTAAGAATTTGGAGATTAATAATAATAAATAAATAGATATATACGGACAAATCACACAGATTGAGCTAGCCCCAAAGTAAGTTCGAGACTTGTGTTATGGGATACTAACTCAACGATACTATATTTTATAACAAATACATATATAGATGTAAGACCCAGGCCAATCTGAAAGGATATTTTTTAGGAATAGTTTTTGTCTAATCCAAAGAAGATGTGTCGTTTCGGAATGCGATGCTGAAGGCTGCATTCAAAGAGTACTTAGATTATTCAGTCCACGGTACAAGTTCGATGTGAGCAGAAACGAACACCCGTCATTTTCGGCTAATACTTCCAGCCCAAACCAGACCGATACGATTTTATTATTATGCAAATTTGACCCAATTAGACGAGTGCAGTACCGAGCATGCATCTGCCTGCAACCAACAATGCGTCGGATATTATAAATGCACCTTTTTTAGCGTAGCTGTTGAAGCCAATAGGTTAAGCCAATAATTTTTATTAAAAAAAATATATTTTTTATTTTTATATCTTTCTTAGCAAATTATATTTAAAATGAAAGATATCGATCAAGCTTTCGAACGATATCTTTAATTTTAAAGAAAGGAAAGTGCTAGTTTCATCAAAATCTCTCTATTATTTTAACATATCCTCCCAATTAAGGCGCTGTGCATCACAAGAATACCGTAAAACGTCTATTTTTTCGTCGCGCAGTTAGCCTTATTTTCCATGGAATACTAGCATGAAAAAAATATGAAGTACAGTTCAAAGATCAAAATAAATGGATACATCAAAATATTTTCAAAAAAGTAATTAAAATCTAGCAAAATAAAATAGCAAAAATGCTATACCCAGAAAAAGTTTCGTCGCGAATTACTTGATATTTTCAGCGACAACTACCAACTTTTTTACGGCTATAAAAAGTATAACTAAATGAGCCAGATGGATACCTAAAAAAAATACAATATTTGGCTATAATTATTGAATTATTAAATTAAAAGTGAAAATTAACACGGAAATGGCCGACACGGGTTTGAAATGAGACTAGGGACAGGCCAACCGGTATCGCCACTTTCAGCCGCTACAAAGGGTTAAGGGATACAGCGCCTTAAGACTAAAAACTACGAAACGAAAATAACAAAAAAAAAAATAGAAACTACATTAATTACTCTAATTGTACTCTAAATGTAATTTTTTTAGGTAGGTACATTTCATGAAACTGACGGCTCAAAAAGGTAGAACTAATTATTAGTCCGGTCGAATTAGACATTCGAAAGTACATAAATTCCGATGAAGCTGAAAATTAGTAAATTCGTTCAAACATAATTAAAAGTAACATTTCAAAGCTCCCCACCGCTGCGGCACTGGCAAAATATGTTACTCAAGGTCAAAGGTAAAAAAAAATGGGATTTTCGCGATTTTCACCGAAACGGTAAGTTTTATCACAAAATTACCTCAGACAAAAATTGTAGATCATAAAATTATCTACAAAAAAGATTTAAATACTTTTTTCCTAAGTGTTACCGTTACTGAGATAGAACGATTCAAAAAGCTCGTTACGATATGAATAAGTACACCACGTATTTACTTTTTTGTCGAATTTGACCGGAGTATTAGTCGCAATTTAAACTCGATGGACGTAAGTAAAACTATGAATAAACAATTTCTTTTATCAAACTAAGAATGTCCTCACACCCACCTAATATATATAAAGAACTTCATATACGGAAAATCTATATAAAGTATAAAGCACTCTACATATGAAAGATAAGCCAAAACGTCTCCATATCCGAATCCGAACGCGATGGCGATAGCGTAACGGCTGTCATGAACTTAGATACTGTTTCAGATTAAAGCGAATGCCGAAAAATCGCTATAATACAGTACTTCAGTATAGTACGGTAATATACAGGGTGTTTCATCGAACCGGGTCAGTTTTTTTTTTATACTATAGTGGTATAAGAAACCATGACATCAATTTTTAGGAAACAGACAACTGTACTCTTAGATATATTGGCTGCATGTTTTCCGAATAAGATAAAATAAAGTAGATTTTCAAACAGCGGCATAACTGGCCAGGAAGTGCAATGATTTCGAAAAAAAAATGTTCGCAATGTACTTATAACATAATAATACCACGTCTCATCCCCTTGTGGGGTAGACAGAGCCCAGATCTTAAAGACCAAAAGCCAAGTTTATCACAAAAATGGACCCACTGATTAATGTTGTAAAAAGTTAAGTGGAATCTCGTTGAGGTTTCCCCGATAGACTTCAAATTTCGAAAAAAGAAGAAAAATTTAAACGTTTGACGTTAGTACTATGAGTTCTTGGCGAGAATTTCAGCAGACTGCACGGCTTTTGTTTTGGATTGTTTTGAAAATTGTTGACTTTATAATTATGAACAAAGTGAGATTTACTTAGCGGGCTGGTGTTTGCTCGCCTCATTGCATCGTTTATGATCAAACCAGTGGATTCGTGGGATTGTCGCCAGGGCTCCGTCGAAATCAGCGAAATGAATTACACCATAATTTTGTTAATACACAAGCAAGAATAACTAGAAACTGGCAAAAATAAGCTTCTGAATGAAGTTTGGTGGCCAAATAGATTAAAAGAAAAAAAAAACGTTAGTACTATGATTTGCTGTGTCTGATCAACCGTCGCAAGAGGAATTCAAATCCCCACTCCAAAATTTCATAACAGCACAATACTACACAAAATAGAACAAGAAAAATCATAACACGCCCGAGAACGCGATACATTTCTTCATATCCGCTGTATTCCGAATGAAAAATGCGCAAAGAGTTGACTGGTTGAAGGAACTCTCCCCACCGGGGGGAACTACAAATCCGCTAGACAGAGACATAAATACGTGCAAGAGCGAGACGCAAAGCTAAACCCGAAAAGATGGATGGTATACAATGTCACTGCCGCTATGCTGAAATTGTATATTTTATATTTCGTATAAAAAACCCGCAACATACGATATTAAAAAAGGCATGTGAATATTTTCCTCGCAGTAGTTATATTGTGGAGGAATTTAATCTTGAGGCGACATGGGATGAGTACTAAAGTAAAGGATTATTGGGATGTCTCCGGCTTCTGATTTCGTGTATACTTTTTATGATAAAATGAGGGAGGTTTGGGGGTTGGGATGGGTCATTGAATTATATGGGACACAGTGGTCGGGCTGTTGGGTTATTGGAAGTGATGCTACATGGAATTCAGATGTTGGTGAAATAGAAATAAATATTATAAAATGATGACGAATGGATTTGGAAATTTTGGACACCATTAAAAAGGTACTTAAATGTTTAATGAGTCCCTAAAAGTAACATAATTAGTGGTTCTGCGAGAACAGTAGACCTCGCGAGCCCTTACAACCAACATTCACATTTGCCCTCCAGTGCTCTAAAATATATCTGTTACTAATATGCTAATTGACTAAAGGATGATTTCCTTCAGTTACTATTTCCCAATCCCCGCTGCTATTATTTAGGTACCAGAGGAAACGGAAATTTAAACCTACATTCCCCTTACCATAAGACCCGACCAGACCCTTTTTAAGAGGAAACACTAAGCTCGAGAGAATTAAAAAATAGATATTTATAATATCTATTGCTGTCGCGCCGCGTGCCCAAACAAACCCCGCAGAGTGCGATAGAGATAACTGCAGCTCGGCCGGAAAATACTTATAAAAATTACACAAAATTAACGCTTCGTAGTCCTCTGATTTCTTCTCCAAAACTTAACCGATTTAATATCTTTTTAGATTAAAAATTTAAAATAAGCTATGGCTGTGTTTTTCTGCGTTTATTTTTCTTATATATATAATTGCCCAAATTTGTTTTCTTGATGTTTGAACACAACGGAAACTCGTACCAATTTTTCATGTTTTTGAAGGTTCATTTCTCTTTAAATAATTCAATTATGAAAAAAATTTAACATCCGAATTTTTTAGTAAAAAATCATTACTCTATTTGTGCTATCCGGCGAGGAATCAGGGGACTACTCTTGTATGGAAACACGGCCCTTGAGCACCATGTTTAGTATGATTTTGTACACATTAACTTAGTTGGAGTGATCCTCTTCAAGATCGGAAATATCGGAATAGCGAACTTGACATGGATGAATAGGAGGCAAAGTTTAAGAACCCGGTTTCATAGTTGTTATGTTACCAATTGGTCAAAATTTTAATATCAAAATTTTAATAGGACGCTAATTTTTAACTATTATGGCAGACAAACATGCGAACTTTACGTTAAGAAGTGACCGGCACCTATAAGCCCCGGGTTCAAGTCACAGGATAGCATGTGAATCGTTTTTTATTTATTTTTAATTCTTATTTCAGGATTCTAAGTTTATTCAGTGTTTTCAATTATAAAAGTAATACGATTATGGTCGATTGACCGTGACACCTACTCGAAATGATGATGAATTATAAAAGTAATACGCAGTATCATGCTTTAAGCCAATAAATATTTTTCATATTTTGATTTTTGTTCCTTAGGGAAAGTTGTTCAATTTCACTCCCTCTCCCACTTCACGTACTTCAACTTCTTTCATAAATATACAGAAAATCGATCTCAGACAACTTTTGGGAAAATTGCCGACTATAAACACGTTCAAATTTATCGTATAAAAAAGTTGTTCAGACAAAAAAGTTGAGTCCTAATGAGAATAACAAAAAAGTCTAATGACATTTTTGTTTTTTTTTTCAAATAGCTGTGCTATGAGTTTTTTTAAGTTTCGGACCCCCAAATATCCGCCATTTTTTAAAATTTTCGATAAATTGGCACGACAAAAAAATTCTATATAATTACCGAACCTGCTCACAAAATTTCATGAGAATCGGTTGAGAAATACGACCTGTAGGCGAGAACAGACAGACAGACAGACAGACAGACGGACAAAAGAATTTTGGGCAAGTGGAAACTGAGACGCTTCGCTCGCTTCGCTCGCTCGGTCAACTAGTTATTTTAGGTCACTCGTACTGATAGAATTTTTGTATTTTCGAACGAAAGCTATATTTGAAAGCATACATCTATCTATCCTTTGTATCTATGTCTATATCGTATAGCGCCTCGATCCCATTACTTTCGCGATGCTCGCAACCCCATCGATGTCCCTCAGGGTTTTGAGATACCCTTACTTGGATCATCCCATCTTACTTTAAATAACCTCTGCGATCAAACAAATTTTACGAACAGATCAACATGGCATATAAAATTAAATACAATATCCCAACCTTTTTTGAAAAGGGATTTTAATAATTTTTTGACACAGATGTAGAAGTACATAGATGATGTAAGATTCATCAACATGTCTTTTTAGTCTCCACTGCAGGAGCATGACCTGACCATGACTCTCTGTACTACCGGAGCCATACTTGGCCAGAGCAAACAGAGGATTTGGCGTACACTCTTCTCGCTGGCCAGACGGGTTGGAGAGGTCTCATTCATGTTTATGAGCTTTGTTTAGCTTGTATTTCCTAAGTCGCCTCTTACGATATCCATGGGAAAACTTGGAGTGGTCCTATTCTACTCTGCCAGAAACCACACGGGACGTAAGTTTAATTCAATTCATTTATTGCATTACATTTTGCACGCTGTAGTTATATTAGGTACAATATTATGAACCCTGTGAACATCGCAAAACTAAAAAATGTGGAACGGCAAGCGGTTTATTATATAACCTAGTTTGTGTGTCTGAACCCCGACCAAGGACATAAGTTAATAAGGACAATGTACACTCAGTCCACATACCTAGTTTTTAAGAACTAAAATTGTATGTTGACGTCAATTGGAGAAAATGCGCTGTGCAGTTTGTTGCCGCTTCTTCTGCACTCCGCTTTGGAAGCGGCATTAAACTTAGCCGTAAGTAAATTATTCATGTCACCAATTTTCAGTTGGAAATTCAATTATTAACTGTCCAAATTCAAAACATTTTTAATATAAAAAAAATATAAACTGAAATAAAAAAGTCACGTCTTCAAATAAAATAACGTATTACAGCTTTGTAACACAAATTCCTTATTCAACTGCACCCGTTTTCTAACAATTGTCGCTTATTCCAGTCACAATCCAGTTATATTTGCTAAAGAGCCAGGAATCCAGGACGGTTTAAAAACTTGAATTTCGAATTCCGATCACGTGACGGCAGGAGGCGTACGTGGTACCGCCATCTAGCGACAGTGGCTACCATTCTAAGGTTTTCTTTTTTTTTCTTGTATATGGCGATCGAACTTCATTCAGAAGCCTTTTTTAGCCAGTGTCTACTAGAATGAATCTACTACATGAATTACCCGAAGATTAACTAGACACTGTCTAGTTAATCTTCGGGTAATTCATGTGTGTCAACGAAATGATGATGTGATTCATTTCGATGATTCGACGGAGCCCCTGGCGACCATTCCCACGGACCAGTGGATTTTGATCATATACGACGCAGCAAGGCGACGAATCACAAGCCCGCAAAGTAAATCTCACTACAGCCGCACCATGACAGTTTATTCTAGTTATTCCACACATTGTTCATAAACATGGGTATTTATAATAACACCAAATTTCACCGATTTCACATTATAAAGTCCACTAGAAACTATTTGCAAAATAATCCAAAAGAAAGGCCGTGCAGTCTCCGAAATTCCCGCCATGAACTCCCATTAAAAGGTTAACATAGAGTCTTGAATTAAGTCTACGTGCCTATGCTCTAGTCACTAGTCTATATTTGCGGTTGTGCGGTTGGCAACCATGCCTTAACATTAGGTTTTGTGGGCACGTTGCGTCGTTCTACGTGGCATGTGTTAAGATGAGTTGTTTGCTGAATAAAGAGTTTAGTGATTGGATATTCGCAAAATGACCTGCTACTTAGAATGTCCTAGTTAACGAATTAAGGTTGTATTTTAGTCATATAGGTACTTAAAATAAATCACTCCTTTCTCTACATATCCTTTGTGACCAAGCGAGCGAAGCGAGCGAAGTGTCTCAGTTTCCACTAGCCGAAAAGTTCTCGCCTACAGGTCGCATTTCTCAACCGATTCTCATAAAATTTTGTGAGCAGGTTCGGTAATTATATAGAATTTTTTTTTCGAGCCAGATTTTCGATATTTTATAAAATGGCGGAAATATGGGGGTCCGAAACTTAAAAAAACTCATAGCACTGCTCTGCATTTGAAAAAAAAACCAAAAATGTCTTTAGACTTTTTTGTAATTCTTATTAAGACGCAACTTTTTTGTCTGCACAACTTTTTTATGCGATAAACTTGAACGTGTTTATAGTCGAAATGGTCTGAAATCGATTTTCTGTATATTTTTTGTATAAGTGCATTCAGTATGATGTCGTAAATACAAATCTTTGGTATGCCAAGTATGAAAATGGTGCGTAGTAAATGTGACGTCAGTGATACAGAGAAAACATGTTTTTTTTATACCGGGTGTTACAAAACTACGAAATAATATTTATGGGGCATGATCAGTCCATAATATTAAACAACTTTCCCCATGAGACAAACTTCGGAACATGGAAAGAAAAATTCGATCTCCGATACAAAATAAGCAATTAGCTGGTCGACTATCTATGAAAGATCAAAATTTATTTTTGTCTTTCGATGTATCTCCTTTGGGGATAGTTGTTTAATATCATGGACTGATCATGCCCCATAAATATTATTTCGTAGTTTTGTAACACGCTGTATAAACATACCATGTGCAGATATATTGTGGATGTTGGTTGTAAGGGCTCGCGAGGTCTACTGTTCTCACAGAACCACTAGTAATACAGAGTAATCGCATTATATAAATACATATATAATACTTTGATTTTATATATCCATAGTAAAATCCGTAAACTAGTTTTTCTATTCTACGTGATTAGAGAAAAAAGAATATATAGTGTTAACTCAATTTTTTTAAAATAGATATTAACAAAAATTAGTTTCCATATTATAAAAAATCATAACGATTACTTAAGCAGATAAAGCGTGAAGTAGTAACAAAGAAAATGTCGATATATATTGTAAAATTTAACTATATCTCAGTAACAGTAAGTTTTCTGAATATGACTTTTTATTTAAGGAATAAAAATAAGTTTGTTTTTCAACAAAACTGTCATACCATCATTGTGTGATAAAATAGATCATTTTTCATTTAGAAGTCATTTCGCTTAAACTTCAAATGTCTCAACCATTTTGCATTAATATGTATGGATATAGGATTTATGTTTTATTACTAGCGTGACTCTCTTATAACGTCTTATAAGTACTTGTCTTCATAGCATATTGTTAAGAAAATAATTTAGACAGTAGTGTAATGTCATCATCATCATCATATCAGCCGTAAGAAGTCCACTGCTGGACATAGGCCCCTCCCAATGATTTCCAAAATGACCGGTTGGAAGCGGCCTGCATCCAGCGTTTCCCTGCGACCTTGGTCAGGTCGTCCGACCACCTGGTAGGTGGGTGTCCGACGTTTCGCTTGCCGGTACGTGGTCGCCATTCGAGAACCTTTTTGCCCCATCGGCCATCGGTTCTACGCGCTATGTATGTATGTAGTGTAATGTACTGATTTTATATTGCAGTTTTGATTTTTTGAGTTCCGGAGGAATGTACAACTTTTTACGGCGGTATACAACCTTTGCAACAACAATGTTTTCTTGAAATGCCATCTGATACTATAAAAAACAGAGCACTCCGGGTACCGACAGTGTAAACTCGCCTTTGCGGCGGTCTCAGATCACGTGTTCGTCTTACGAATTTTCGATCAGGTCACGTGTCCTGACGCGAGTTTAACATTTTGTACCCATCCCAAAAAGTGCACAACGCCACTAAAGAAATTTTGACTTCAAAAATAACCAAGTCGACCATTACATTTTTCAAGAGAAACTGCCCTGTGACTCGCTGCCTGTGACAGACGGACGGACAGCGAAGTCTAAGTAATAGTCCCGTCCCGCTTTTATCCTTTTAATACGGAACTCTAAAAATGCTTTTTATATATAACTAGCTTTCGCCCGTGGCTCCGCCCGCGTCAATGTCGATCCCTCGGGAATAGTACTTTTTCCCGGGATAAAAGGTAGCCTATGTCCTTCTCCGAACTCCAGAGACCTTGTATGCAAAATTTCATGATGATCGGTTCAGTAGTTACGGCGTGAAAGAGTAACAAACAAACAAATAAACAAACAAACTCACTTTCGCATTTATAATATTAGTTAGGATTAGGATTGAGTGCGAGCCGAACGCTTAATTGGCTGTTTTAAATATTGGGCTTCATGACTTATTTATGACGACATCAAATACAAATTGGTATATAATGTTCTATTGTATTCTACTCGTGTATAACTCTTATTTATACAAAGTAGATTATTAATGTCAGGATTATTATCGTTCACTGACACCACTGTTTATGATCGTTGTTAATTATTACATTTTGATCGCAGCCACGCACGTTATGCCCAGGGTGATGTCATTGTAATTATATTGTACAAAATATACCTCCTATATAAAAAGTGCAATAAATATATATACAGAATAATCACACAGATTGACCTAGCCTCAAAGTAGGTTCGAGACTTGTGTTATGGGATACTAACTCAACAATACTTTATTTTATATCAAACTAGCTTTCGCCCGCAGCACCGTCAATGTTGATCCCTCGAGAATATACTGTTTTCCGGGATTAAAGGTAGCCTATGTCCTTCTCCGTACTCCAGAGAACTTGTATGCTAAATTTCATGATCATCGGTTCAGTCGTTAGGGCGTGTAAGCGTAACAAACAAACAGACAAACTCACTTTCGCATTTATAATATTATAGTAAGGATGCATATATAGATAAACATCCAAGACCCAGGCTAATTTAAAAAAGGTTATTTTCTTTCTTGACGTGACCGGAGATCGAACCCGGGAATTCCGGTGTGACATCCTAGCATGATGACCAATAGGCCACAGAATTCATTAAAGTGATACAGTTTTTTGAAAAGTTGTATATTTTTTTCATATTTGTACATTATTTTTTTTATAGAAAAGCTATTTGGTTCATTCACCCAAGTGAGTATTATTTCAATACCTTCATTCCCTTCCCAAATCCAACCTATTCCTTTGATTCCTAAGCTGATAATGTTTCCGATGGGCAGCAGCGTCGGAAGTACAAGAAGCCGAAGAAACTGCGCTTGCCAAGCGTTAAGAGTATGGTGATATCCTCCCTTGAAACGAAGAATCCCTGGAAGAGACTACTTGTGGCTAAATTGATGATGATCTTACAAAACAGCTTCATTGTGTTTAGTGGAAAAATCATATTTGCAAAGTACATTGACAAGGTAGTAAAATTATTATTTCAGTAACATTAATTTTGTTCAGGTAACAGTAATTTTAGGTCTAGCCACGCTACCCGCAAAATTAATTTTTGCTAGTAGCTTGAATGGGCTGGCTCGTCCGGGGAAATACCTCACTCTCACAGAAAATTGACGTTTGAATAGAAGTTCCACCGCATCGTTCGGTGAATGAGAGAGTCGGAGGCCCATCCTTCCCATCTCCCCCATGTCCTCCCCCAACTACTTGAAAGGCCGGCAATGCTTCTATCACACCCTTGTGTTGCAGTTGTCCATGGACAGCGGTAATCGCTTACCATCAGGTAACTCGCTTGCTCATTTGCCGTCCTATATCATAAAAAAGGTAAAGTGTTTAAAATGGAAATTTTGAATTGGGCTTTTAAGTCTTAAAAACCTGAGCTCCGTCTACCCCGCAAGAAATAAGACGTGATGCTATGTATGTAAAAATTTGATACTCGAGTAGAGTTATTAACTCACAACAATTCCAACAAAGACATATTCCAAATTCAACAAATTATACACATACCAACCGAAAGAAAATCTCAATGAAAAAATACATCGACAAAATTGACATATGTCTCCAAATATCCAACATAAATACGGTATAATGTAAACAGGCCCTTAAGAAAACAAAGGACGGCGGAGAATAGGTAATGTGGGTTGTAAGGAAAACATCACATTTCCATGCGATCCGGTGGCAATCTACGCAAATACATATGTATTGTACATTAGGATTCGATCGCATATATTTTGGTGTAGGCGATTTTGATACTGAACCGATACGCTCGTGTCTCAGAATACGGAGAGAAATCTCCAGAATCCGCCATCATTTAATTGAAAGAGCATTAAGGTTAGATCAATAGTTTTTAGAGTTCAGTACCCAAAGGATAAAAACGGGACTTTATTAATATGGTTCCGCTGTCCGTCTGTCACCAGGCTGTATTTCATGAACCGTGATAGTAAGACAGTTGAAATGTATTTCTATTGCCGTTATAACAAACAAATACTAAAAAGCAGTATAAACTGTATATTTAAGGGGGCTTCCATACAACAAACGTATTTTTTTTTGTCGTTTTTGCTCGATATTATGAATAGGTAGACGCTTGAAATATTCACAGAATATTTAGTTAAGTACCTACTTTTAAAAAATAAATAATAAATTAAATAATTATAGGGGGTAGGCTGCCACACGTGTTCTTTTGACGTTTTTTCTCGATTGTGGCAAAGTTGCTGCTTACTTATTACCTTACTAGCTTTCGCCCGCGGCTCCGCCCGCGTCAATGTCGATCCCTCGGGAATAGTACTTTTTCCCAGGATAAAAGGTAGCCTATGTCCTTCTCCGCACTCCAGAGAACTTGCATACAAAATTTCATGATGATCGGTTCAGTAGTTACGGCGTGAGAGCGTAAAAAACAAACAAACTCACTTTCGCATTTATAATATTAGTTAGGATAATAGGTCTCTTGGAAGAGGTTTTAACCTTGGAAGAGGTGGTACCAACCCCATCGCATCAAACTCTCTAAGGGCTACATGTTGGATCTGTGTCTCCACCCAAGCCTTTTAAAGGGCCGGTTCGTCCCACCTGTGTTGTTATGATAGAGGACCATAAAAATCTATAATCCATATTAATATTATAAATGAGAATATAACCCTGTTCGTCTATCTATCAACTTTTCACGCTTCAACTAATTTGGATATAATTTGGTGGAGGTAGTTTGAGGCCCGGGAAAGGACATAGAGAACCTTTCATTCCGGGAAATTATACTGTTCCCGAGGAATCAAAATTTAGTAAAAATAATGTGAATTATTCTTTGAGAAAATTAGATTTTTCTCAAATAATACTTATATTATGACCGATATTACAAGTTTTAAAATATCCTTGCTGTAAATTTTGAGTAATATTTGGAAATGTTTAACTAGGTTTACGCATTATCTAGCACAAAAATCTGTATCTAACTACCTCTTAGCAATTGAAAGTTGTAAAATACATTAGAGACACAAAGGAAAGTGAGAGACTATGCAACAAATCTAAAGAAAATCATTTCTCAAACCAGCATTATCTTCACACGAGATAAAAATAATGAAATATGAACTACCCAGAATTCACTACACTCGACGAGGGGCTAGAAGCTTCCGAGAAAAAAGAATCCCATCCATCAACTGGGAAATAACGATTCCCGTGCCTTAGACAAATGATTGACAGTGAACGAAAAAAGGAATAAAAAGAAAAAAGTAATGATTCCGTATTCAAATTTCCACGGCGTTCGATTTTTTCCTTTGTCGCGGCGTTCCGTTTTGTTTCCATTTGTAATTTGTCGGTTTGCTCTTTCCAGTATAACTGTGCGTTGAATTGAACCGTGAAAGTCTTTGGCAAGTTTTTTATTGGTTTATTACAGGGCGCACGGGTAGCGTAATTGGGAGCGACTCGACGATTGAAGACGCGATGCCTTCAGTTTGTATTATTGTAGAATTTTATATAGACTCAACTAGAGCTTTGTGACTGAAAATGTTGGGAGTGTCAGTACTCTTTTGAAAAAAAACAAAACAAAATAGTCTCAGCTGTTTTTTAGGTATATGGTATCTTGCGGGAGGTTGGTAGCAAAAAATGTTACGTCAATGATTTGGAAAATAAGGGTTATCCCCTGCTTATCGATAGTAATTTTATATTAGCTTCTGAAAAACAAACTTTCGAATTTTAGATGCATAACCTAGTAATTTTGGATTTATATTCCTATTTCACTCACGTACATCTCGCTGACTACTTTTTTGAGATACCTAGTTATTTATGTAGTGTATTTTAAATTATTACATCATCATCATCATCATCATCAGGTCTTTTTAGTCTCCACTACAGGAGCACGACCATTAGCAATTATTACATATTTATGTTTATTTGTTGGATTAGCGTACACCCCGTCTGATATCGTTCGTTAGTCCTCTCCATCCATTGGTTGTCTGGTAGAGATTTTGTTGCTTTTAGCAATAAAACCGCCCATTGTACATACTCGTTGTTAAATTTTATATATTTGGTGTACAATAAACTGTTATACACATTTACTTTCAGCAAAGAAAAGAACGAGTATGAATGAAGACTGAAAAAACAATGAAAATTTAGCGAGCAAACCCTTTTTTCTCACAAACTAGACCTTGTACAACGAGCATAATTTAAAGTTGATGATCACTTACTCTCAAATTCTATAACAAAAAAATCCTAACCTTTATATGACATAATGTAACAAAATTCAAACACGTTCCGAATCAGCTGATCTACCGCCCGAAACGCATTTCTACGACCTTGTTACCGCGTTAATTCCACCCTCGCATCCCACATAATTTGCGCTTACCGTAAAACTGATTACGCTTTCTCTACGAGCAGACGAATCCATCTCTCTCCAATTCAGGTCGTCCTACTCCCTCCCATTCATGAAACGTTTAATTATACCGCCTTGGGACGGCGCTATGCGAGAGTGAATGTGCGAAAGTTGCATTGTTGGGGGTGGTGGAAGTTGTTGTTTTAGTTTGAAGATAGTTGGGGAAGTTGTTTTAGTACAAATTTGTTATATGAGGGATGATATGGCAAGAGAGTTATATATAAACAAAGTTGGCTGGTGAGGGTGAGACTTAAGAAAAAGAATGAGAAAAATTGCAAAAATATTGCCAAAAAACACTGATGAAGAGTGAAGTTTATGAAACTTGGTTGTACTTACCTCAATAAAGTAGAGAAATAAGGTAAACTTTAGTAGAAATTTATGAAAAAGTTTCTAGTTTTGTCTGCTTCTGTTATCTTCATATTTAAAAATGATACCTAACACAGTTAAAATTTACTAAAAGGTTAGGGAATTATAAAGTTAACTGTAATTTTTCACCTATTTTATGAAAGTTAACCTGTGAAAATAACCTTATTGGAAGCAGTGAAGGCTAAAAGACCAAATCTTTGGTGAAGCTTACGGAAACCCATCAAATTTGAAAAATGATTTTCAAGATAAGTTTGAAAAATTAAAATATTTAAAAGATCAACAATTTACTTGATATAGTCTATAACTAAGTTAGGTAAAACTCCACAGATAACTTTGCAGACCAAAACTAAAAAATACAGTAAAGAAGAAAATAGCAAAAAGCAAGACAAAAAAAGAAAATAGCAAGACTGCATGAAGCCGTCACCGCCATTACTTACGGCCACTTTTCGTCTCGTTTTTTAAATATGGAACGAACGCCCCAGGCGAACTCTCAAACACTCATTTATTTTCTTTTTCTCACTTTCTTGTCTTCCGTATTCGGGTTAATTTTGAATGTGGAACGCGAAGAAAACGCAAAGTTGCGGTAGGTCCGGGTTTATTAGACCCCTGTAATGAGTGAATGGGGTGGGGAGAGGGGGGTGTGAGGAATTAAGGAGCGTTAAACAAGCGATTTGGGGGTAATTTGTGTCACTTGTTGATACGCGGGGAGACTTGATTGTTATGATTCGCTCGGAAGCCGTTTCGTTAATTCCTTACCTTTTTTATCTGTGCGGTTTTTATTATTATTATTGATTTTTTATGGTTTGTTTCTCAGGGGAGAGTTTTGATTTAAGACATTTTGTTTGAAACTATATTCTTTTTTTTAACGAGGTACTTACTTTTATGCGAAAAGCGTAAGTGTTAGTCCACCGAAAAGAGTGAGCCAGTGGTCTTTTCTCTCAAACAACACCGTTTCTCTGAAAATGCATTGTACAAAACTTTTGAATGGAAAAATTTTGGTTTGACATAATTGTCAGTCACGTACATCTGCTGACATAACTTTATCATGGTTGAAATACTGAAAAATTTAAATAGGTACCGTAAACGATTCCCAACCTTGTACCTGCGACCCTATAAGTAAGAATACAAATATAGAGGTACTTTTTGAACGAGTGACTTTACCATATAAGAGAGAGAAAACATGGCATGTTTAGTTAAGTCGGCCATTTAATAATATTAAAAAAACTTCTTCAAGCAATTTATTGATTCAATTTTTATGAAATTTAAATGTGATTAATAAGAAAATTAACTTTCATTTAAAAAATTATTTTTTCAAATCGGTTTATAAATGACAGAGTTATGACGTAGCAAAAAAAATACCGGATTGATAACATCCTTGATACTTTTGAAGTCAGTATAATAGTATCCCAATAGTCCATTATTGCAGTCTATTAAAAATTTAAAAATGGAATTAAAGCAAAACTAATTCTTTGTTATCCATCCAATAAACAAACCGTTACAAGCAAAACAAGTCGTAAATAAAAAAGCCGGGAGTTATTGGTCCAAAGCGATTTAAATTGAGAAACGTCGGTAGTAATAAACTTAATATCGTGACAAAACGGTATAGCGATCGACCAATAACACGATATTTACAATAACGTGCTGATCGAGGCAAATTACCTCGGTACTGGCGATGACAAACGTCTTTAACCAATATTTTTAAATATCCGTTTGTATATCTAATATATAAAATTCTCGTGTCACAGTTTTCGTTGCCATACTCCTCCGAAACGGCTTGACCGATTTTGATGGAATTTTTTGTGCTTATCCGGTATCTATGAGAATCGGCCAACATCTATTTTTCATCCCCCTAAATGTGAGGGGTAGTCCACCCCTAAATTTTTTATTTTATATTTTAGACATTATTTATATGGCAAAACAACGTTTGCCGGGTCAGCTAGTAATATGTAAAGATAACCCTGTCTGATCTTTGAAGGAGGATTTAGCCCGACGACAACTTTTCTTATGAGATTAAGCTAGGAAATAAAAAAAAATACATTATCAAACAAAAATGTACGGCTGCCTAGTCAATTTATATGGGAACGTTAAATAATTTTGAGTTCCCAGCATTGGTCCCATAGAAAAATTTGTTTATATCGACGGGCTGCATCATCCCTTCAAGGATCGGATAGGATTTTCTTTACATATTGTATAGTAAAGCATATATTCAGAAAGTCTGGTTCAGATAGCATATATACTGTGCTGTCTGAACAATCCAAACGTCTATATACTAACGAATACTATATTGTTAAGAAATATGTATGAACAAATCACACAGACTAATCTGGCCCCGAGGTAAGTTTGACACTTACAAGTATGTTATGAGATACTTACTCAATGATACTAGATTCTATCATAAATACATAATAAATAACCTTCCAAGACCCAGATCAATCTGAAAAAGATCATTTTTCATCTTGACCTGACCATTATATTCTTCACTATGTGTTCATTAGTTGGGCCCTCACCTCAACATAAATCATTGAATTAACGTGAAAACAATTTTCATTTTAATATTTTTTTGTTTAATAATATATTTTATTTTTTTCCCTTATGGTAGACTGGAAGATATTGCATAGCGCTAATTCCGCCATTGTATCTTTTTTTTGTAATGTAGTTGTATATTCCTCATTTAAAAATGTATGTTATGGTGCAATAAAGAATGTTTTATTAATTCATATACCATGGACTTACAAAGGCTTAATTTTCATAATTTATTACGTTATAATACATTATGTTACTTAATGAATACTCAAAATAGAAATCACAGTTGTACTGCAGGTAAAAGATAGTATGTAATACTAAATATCGTGACAAAACAGTATTGCGATCAACCAATAACATGATATTTACAATAATGAGCCGACCGAGGCCAATTAACCTAAGTAATGGTGAGCACAAAAGTTTTATTACAATTTATTATTCACGGAAACGTGCCATACAGAACAAAACAATAGTTATTTTGATAGTATCAATAATGTGCCATCAGTGCCATTCTACTTGTCAATTATTATCCAACTAGCGACCCGCTCCGACTTCGCACGGGTGCAATGTAGATAATATGGGGCAGTAAAATATACATATAAACCTTTCTGTTTTATCACTCTATCTATTGCTGAAAACTGCATTTAAATCCGTTGAGTAGTTAAAAAGATCTAAGTGAACAGACAGCGGAAGCGACTTCATTTTATACTATGTAGAGATGACAGTCACTCATCGGACCCTACGATACAGTTTTGCCAACAGATGGTTACCTTTCAAAAACCTTATTAATTTTATTCATTAAGTATGCCATGTATGAGGTATAAAAATTGACAACGGGCTTTATCCTTATCCTTACTAATATTATAAATGCGAAAGTGAGTTTGTTTGTTTGTTTATTTGTTTGTTTGTTTGTTACGCTTTCACGCCGTAACTACTGATCCGATTATCATGAAATTTTGCATACACGTTATCTTGGGTACGGAGAAGGACATAGGCTACCTTTTATCCCGGGAAAAAGTACTGTTCCCGAGAAATCGACATTGACGCGGGCGGAGCCGCGGGCGAAAGCTAGTTTAGAATAATTATGCAAAGATACTCGTAAACACATAAAACATTTTAAATATCGAACTCTCCTTTTGTCTTTTCACAAACTACTGTGCAATTTACCTTCACATTTTAACAATGAATTAAACTTGTGTAAGCCATTGTACTAAATAAATGAATTATAAATTCGATAACGTCTGTTTCTTTATACTTTTATAAAGTAATCATTACATTTAGTACTCTAAATGTCGAATCATCAATTATTTTAGGGTTCCGTGCCTGGAAGGAAAAAACGGACCCCTTATAGGATCACTTGGTTGTCCGTCTGTCTGTCTGTAAAGACCCTTTTTCTAAGGAACGCGTAGAGGTATCAATGTGAAATTCATATCAAATACTAAGGTCTACTGTCCCTTGGAGCTGTGAAAAAATAAAACTTCAAAGCCAACGGAATCAAAAGATACAGCTGGTTATGCCGCAAATTTTCGTATTTTTTCGACATTCGCATGGAAATCAAAACCTACAGCGTACTTCTCGTGTACTCAGAATCTTGAAATTTAGTACGAAGCAACGTCTTATAGCAGATATAAAGGAACAATTGCGAAAAGCATAAATTTATAGTTACATCATTTAATAAAAATATTTTTAATTATCTCTAACTTTAATAAGTTTGAGACAAATAGAAACATCATTTATACAATTCGAGTAACCACTCAGTTCGCTGTGGAAATCATATTTTTTTTATGACTTTCGTCTTTTTTTTACATCATTGTTAATAATAACGGGACATAACACGAATATTTTATTGATTGATTTCCGCTGACGTTTTTATGGCGTACTGTACATCCAACATGGTCGCTGTGAGATGAGGTCTCGATAATATTAATCTTTCAAATAAAAAACCGACAGCCAAAATACTAAACCGATTTTGATGAAATTTATATAGGACTCATTTGAAGTAAATATACCCTTTCAAATAAAAAAAATATATTGTCATATCGGTTCGTAGTTATGAGGTAACAAATAGAACTATTTTTCAAGTCAGTTCAAAATGTGTATATTCAATGGAAAATATTGTCAGTGTTGTAGGTTAATTTTTCATTTCATAATACGAAAATGAATCTAAGCAAAAGTAAAAACCTTTCATGTTAACGTTGCGATGAGAATGATGCCATGACTTGAAAATAAAACCGGCCAAGTGCGAGTCGGACGCGTACACGAAGGATTCCGTACAGTTAATACGAGATGAGTTAATACTACGGTTTAGTATTTTGGCTAAGTCGGTTTTTTATTTAAAAGATTATTATTAATATTATCGGGACCTTATCTCACTGCGACCATGTTGGATGTACGGTACGCCATAAAAACGTCAGCGGAAATAAATCAATAAAATATTCGTGTCATGTCCCGTTATTATTAACAATGATGTAAAAAAAAGACGAAAGTCATAAAAAAATATGATTTCCACAGCGAACTAAGTGGTTACTCGAATTGTATAAACGATGATTCTATTTTTTAATTACTTGTTCCATGCCGAATGCGACCAATAGATCAGAAATCATATCATTGAAACTAACGTGAGATTTCGTCGGGAAATAGCACGTGAGTGACCCGTTTTTAGTACATAATAGATCAGAAACATTTTTTGTACATTATTTCTTTGAGTTTATTCAAATATTCACGAATACAAACTGATACCCATGATATTTTATGAATTTCATAATAGTTACTTGAGTAATTTAAAACCATCTAGTACTAGTTCATTTCGTTTGATATGTGTTTATAAAAAATATACAACATAATCTAATACTTATAGTCAGTCATATTTAAAATAACCAGAATTTTTGTTCTTGTCAGTGTCCTTTCACAGTGTTGTCTTAACTCTTAAAAAATACAATAAAGGAAGGAAACACAAGGGAAAAAGATAAACCCGTGTACAACAAAGGCTGTATCCCTTTAAAATTGACACATAGTAATCCTTGCCCAAGCCTTATTAAATGTCCAAACAGACCTGTGTCGAATTATTCAAGAGAACGTCAAGATAGGGTGCGTATATCACATAGATTTATAAAGAGAATAGACTTGTCAAAGTGGAATTTAAAAACAACATTTTAACCGACTTTAATTCACGTATAGATGCATATTTTGATTTTCTGTTAGCTCATTGCTACTTTATTAAAGTGAACATTTATTTCTTGGTGGCTAGACTACCAATAATAAATACAATGATAATTTTATGCTGGAGTATAGATAATTAAAAAACTGATATCTAAATACACTTCCAACAAAAATATAAAGTAGTTTACTTTGATCAGCTTTTGACCTTTATGAAAAGAACATATCTGTTTTATTTTGCCATTAAGTAAGACTTTATTATAAACGCTAAGTACTCGTACCTAGTTACTAGGTCGTTACTTTATTCGTCAATCGATCTTTCAAGATAATTTACATCAGATTTTTGAGGTTATAAATCTGATTACTACGACATTTACTATGTTTATATTCTATTACTATTTCTGCAGCTTCAGTTTTAAGTTGTGTGACTGCCCTAACTTTTGTAAAATTTTGAGTAAGTTTATCTTTTACTTTTCTCGACGACGGATCTAACCTTCATTTAATCTATGATATACCCATACTCGTACGATATACAGTACACGTGCTCCTCCGCAAATCCTTCAGCGAGGCGGGGGTGGCAAAAGGGGGGTAGGGAGCCACCCTCACCTATAGAATGTCTCCGTATTCTCGAATCCCCTTTGTGGAAGGGTTACCGCGGGAACGGAATAGAAAATAGTACATAATAAAAATTCAAAATATATTCTTTCGGAGGCACCAATTTCCCGGAATGCCCCAAGGAGGCGTTTCAGCTTTGCTGTGACATATGAATGTTGAAGCAATCAGGTTTTTTTGAATATGTTATTATTGTGCTGTTTGTTTGGTTGGTGGCAAGCTGGTATTTTTTTATTAAAGTTATAAATATGTCTGTGATTCTTAATACCCTACATATGGTGCTCAGCTTCTCAGCTGGCGAGTATGCATGCTAAGTGTGGCATCATTCTGACCACGCTAGAGAGGTGGACACTCAACCACAACAACGATAATCACTGGTTGTCTAAAACTGACACCACCTTAACATACTCAATCTTGTTGCTGGTATTGCTCCACCGTTAATCCGAAGTGTGGCTGGGCCGTTGAAAGAAAAAAAAACAAACTACCAACCCCAGACACTGTCATACGGAACTCCAACCTCGAACCAGCCAACTTAAGAGCTGTAATAGTTTTATTGCAAAAACAAAACAACTAAAAGTTCACGAAAAATTCATTAGCCTAAGTTAGATGTAATGATATATAATAAAGATGTAGCCTAGTAAGATGAAAATTTGTAAGGGAATGTCGAAAATTTTTTGAGTTCCCAGTAGTGGTTCAATATGAAAAGTTATTCATAATAATGGGCTGAGTCGCTCCTTAAAGGGAATGTCAAGAGTACATTTACACGTTGTATGTATCAACCAAGCTATGTCAGACCTTATTCGATACCTGCAACATCATCAGGCCTCTTAGCTAACTTTTCTCAAGTAAGGTAAACGTTTAGATTGTCACATCAATATACATTGCGCCTTTCGTATGATTGACCATCTTCATTAAGATTGTGTAAACCGTAATGGATTTCGAAGTGACTATCAAAACGTTTTACACCATACATAGTTGTCTAATAGGCCTATTAGGGGTGTGATAAGAGCATTGCCGGCCTTTCAAGAAAACAAACTCGTTTTTCGTAGGTCGCAATGTAGTATCGATTCGGAAATACCGCCGCATAAAGTCAATTTCTTACCTTACTTACCTCAATTAGGCACTTACCATACGAAAAGAAGGAACACCTTATATTTCGATGACCTACAAAATGTAAAGAAAATCCTGTCCAATCCTTGAAGGGGAAACCTTTTCAATCTGATATCAATCTGGGAACTTAAAAAACAGGTACAGGTTCCGTTTTTTCCTTTTGATGTACGGAACCATAAAAAAGGACATATCTAAACAAAAATTTTAGGCCCTCGGACACAATTTGTTTGGCTAAGTAAAAAAAAATTGAGTTCCCATCATTGGTCCCATAGGAAAAGTTGTTCATATTGACGGGCTGAATCATCCCTTCAAGGATTTTATAGGGTTTTCTTTACATATTGTATATTGGCAAAAGACCATACAGCAGGGCAGTCGTAAGAAGCGACTTAGGAAATATAACCTAAACAAAGCTCATAAACATCAATGATACCTCTCCAACCCGTCTGGCCAGCGAGGAGAGTGTAGGCCAAATCCTCTGTCTGCTCTAGCCAAGTATGGCTCCGGTAGTACAGAGAGAGGGTCATGCTCCTGCAGTGGAGACTAAAAAGTCCTGATGATGATGATGATGAGAAGTGCATAGCTCAGAATGCTACAAAGAAAGAGTTCATTAATGCTGAACGCTTTATAATAGTTATTAAGTTTACTAACCTATTTATAAACTTGTTTCTTGAAGTAAATAATTCGTTCATTCATTCATTCATTAGTAAAATTTCCGTCAGCTACTTAAAAACATTTTGCAACAAGCCATTACCAAATATTCAATCACTAAATAAAATACCACACGTCGTTCCGTTCGATGCATTCAAAATAAGGAAATTATGTCGTGATCTAACATCCACCGTGTCAGGTGCGGCCATGAAAAGAAATTCCATTTTCAGAAACGAAAAATCCATCCAATACAATATATCACAGGGTTCTAAGTCCGTTAGGAATAGAGGGAGACGGGTGTATGTGATTTGTCGGTGTCAGAGAGAGAAGAAATCAAATGTCCCTGCGAAATGGAACGTAAGAAGATTGAATAGAAGTCACACGAATACGTACGGGTTACCTTTACACACACGTGCAGTGATGATGTTAAGGCACCGTATTAACTTTTTTCCCATTGAAAAAAAATATTATTTGTATTTGTAATACTTAAGCTCTAAAGCTTTACATCTTAAAATGTAACCAGGACAAAAATTTCGCTAGAAGAGGATTTCTTGTTGTATCGATATGTTGTATGGGGTACATATTAAAATCCCAAAAAACATAATACCTTTATTTAAAATGTACGAACCCAAAATACCCGAACTTAAAATACCTTAAGATTTAAAATACCTGAACCGATTACACCTTACTTTACAATGCCAGAATTCGAAACACTAAAACATTATTATGTCAGATTTTTAAAATACCAAACCTTAAAATATTAAATTTTCAATTAACCTTACATTAAAATTCCAAAATATGAATGTATAAAATAAATAACCCAACCTAACCTAATACTCGTATTCTGGTAGCAGCTCGATACTGACGGCGATTAGTTTTCTGGTGGGGTCGCAGTTCTATCCCAACCTAACCTACTATTCTGGTAGCAACTCGTCACCACCACGTCAAAGGTCGAGGAGCGGTTCCGAAGAACTCTGACACCAGGGTGTGTATGGTTAATTGACCATGTCACCTACACGAAATGATGATGATGGTAGCAACTCGTTTTTGACGACAATCCGTTTTTTGGTGGGTCACAGTTCTAACCTAACCTAACTTAATAGTCTGGTAGCAGCTCGTTTCTGACGGCGATTCGTTTTCTGTTGGTATCGCAGTACTAACCCAACTTAACATAATATTCTGGTAGCAACTTGTTTCAGACGACAATCCGTTTTCTGGTGGGTCACAATTCTAACCTAACCTAACTAATATTCTGGTAGCAGCTCGTTTCTGACGGCGATTCGTTTTCTTTTGGGATCGCAGTACTAACCTAACCTAACCTAATATTCTAGTAGCAGCTCGTTCCTGTCGGCAATTCGGTTTCTGGTGGGGTCGCAGTTCTCACCTAACCTAACTAATATTCGTGTAGCAGCTCGTTTTTTCTTCGAACTTATAAAATCAGTTAAATTAGGTTAAGTCTTTTTATGACTAAGGACTAACTCTTATGGATAAGGTATTCTGTAATAAGATGTTTTGTGCTTGAGCTATTCAAAAATAAGGTAATTTAAATATTTTACTTTGTAAACACTTGGTATTTTAAATATACGGTATTTAGAATTCGGGTATTTTGGGCTCGTACATTTTAAATAAAGGTGTTATGTATTTTGGGATTTTAATATGTACCCGTTGTATGGTTTCTGATTTCTTTAAAACTTTTAGATCAAAATATCTCAGAAAAAAACCTGAAATTAAGCAGTTATTTCTTTCCCTATACTTATAGTATGATGCTAGTTATGTTGATTTAGTAAATTGGACTTAACAGTCAACAATTGTCTTGTAAGTTATTCGTGACGGAGTTCAAATTTATACATACTGTGAACTCTGTCTTCCAATGTGTACCTGAGCAAGAAATGGCAACCGTAATATTATAACAAAATGTGATATAATAAAATCTACTGAATTAGGACTAATAACTGACTAAACATTTCAAACACAAGCCAAAATAATTTGATCCAACCTAGCCTTAACAGAAAATTCCGAAGTGTGCGCCTAAGTACACAACCACAAGCAAAAATTCAGATCAGCCGTAAAGGAATCACGCACACATTCGAAGCGAAAGGCTTAGATCACCCACACATACTCACTTTACTGTGTACGTACAAGCCAATCTTGTTTTGTCGTCTCTGTATGGTACCCGTGGGTACGCACACACTGTTGTATATTTCATGCATTTGTACTGAATTCTTTACGTATAGTTTTATTACAATGAAGTTGACGAAATATGTTGAGCTGTCGTTTGAATATATTTACCTGTATTAAAGGGATATAAGGTTTCAGAAATGTAGAGTATTTTGTTATCTTTGTCAGACATTTTGCTTTTGCCTGATGTAAAAAAAAATATAAAAAATATTAGCAAGTTAAGTATGTTTGTCCTAATCACCAAATTTATTTATTTATTAACATAAAGCATACACTACAGGTAACAATAAGTTAAAACCTATGTTTTTTTATCCTAAAATGTATCTATCCTAAAAATATTCCTTTCTGAGCTTAATAGAGACCCAAAAAGGTGAATACCACAGCACATACAGTTGTAAAGATCGTTCGATTACACATCCTTACCAATATTATAAATGCGAAAGTGAGTTTGTTTGTTTGTTTGTTACGCTTTCACGCCGTAACTACTGAACCGATCATCATGAAATTTTGCATACAAGTTCTCTGGAGTGCGGAGAAGGACAAAGGCTACCTTTTATCCCTGGAAACAGTACTATTCCCGAGGGATCGACATTGACGCGGGCGGAGCCGCGGGTGAAAGCTAGTAGAAAATAAAATAAGAATGCCTAGGAGTGATTTTTATATTCATCATCATCATCAGGTCCTTTTTAGTCTCCACTACAGGAGCACGACCCTCTCTGTACTACTAGGGCCATACTTGGCTAGAGCAGCCAGAGGACTTGGCCTACACTCTCCACGCTGGCCAGACGGGCCAGATTTTTATATTATAAAAAAAAAATTATAATACACAGTCGCAACTATGGGTTAAGGGGTAACAACAATTAAAAACCAGCCAAGTGCGAGTCGTACTCGCGCACGAAGGGTTCCGTACCGTTATCTAAAAAACGGCAAAAAAATCATGTCTGTTGTATGGGAGCCCCCTTAAATATCCTTATATATATTATTTATATTAAAAAAAAAATATCCGATAGTACAGACAGAGTCATGCTCCTGCAGTGGACTAAAAGACCTGATGATGATAATAATGATGAAACATTAAGAAATACAACTGAATTGAAACTCCTCCTTTTTCAAGTCAGTTAAAAAAGCTCGTAAACAACTTACAAAGGCAGTTAAACACCATATTCGTAAATCTGAGCCTTTTCTTCTGAGAATTTCCTCGTTTCTGCAGTTACTTGATCGTAACCAATAATAGCAACAAAATTGTCGGGCCTATACGTCTATATACCATAAAACACATTCATATCCTGCCGGTAATAACTTTTTATGTACGCGTTGCACGGAAGTCGGTTGTTGAGCGGTGGCGAACAGTTAAGTATTCGTTTATACGGCTGTGCTGCGTTTAGATGAAAGAAGTACCTCGAAGCAAGTTCAAGTTACAGTTAGTCTACGTTATATTCTGTTTTAAACTTTTGCGATTTAAACACATTATTATAAATTTTAACGGGACTTAGCACAAACCTTATATTTATTTCCGCTGACGTTTCTATGGATTTACATCCATTGTGGTCGCAGCGAGACTCGCTGAATGATGATGAATATATAAAAGACAAGCTTTCGCCCGCGGCTCCGCCCGCGTTAATGTCGATCCCTCGGGAATAGTACTTTTTCCCGGGATAAAAGGTATCATATTTCATGATGATCGGTTCAGTAATCACGGCGTGAAAGCATAACAAACAAACAAACAAACAAAAAATTAAAAAACAAACAAACAAACTCACTTTCGCATTTATAATATTTGTTAGGATTCGTGCTAGTCCCGGTAGAATTAATAATTAGACTACACTTTGGATCTTTGAACAAACCATGTTTGTAATAACTCTTTAAGTAGTGTTGCAAAAGCAAGGCTTAGGATCTTTGTGCCTTTGTATGTTTATGTATAATAATATATATTTATGTACCTGTATTCTTCAGTTAACATTTTATTAATTATTGTGCTTACTTTCATTACTTACCATAATCACACCATAAAATTCAAGTTGTATTTTATTTACAACGATTGAAACCGCAAACTCAGGCAGCTAGTTTAATCAAGTAAACTATTACTCAAGCACGGAACAAATGGTTACTGTCATATTTTAGCAATATTTAATTACGTATGCTATCAAGTTATTGTGGTTTTGGAAATCAGTATTGCAGTGATGTGTTCCTTGAGCGGGATTTGACGTATATAAGTCACTGAGTTTGTTTGTTATGTAAACGACAAACCTGGCGGTCAGTTTTTTAACAAGCCTAAATAAAAAGCAATAAGAGCATCGTTATATTGTTTAAGTAGCATAGCTTCTATTATTATATTTTTAATATTTAAAGCACCGTCCAGCCCGCTGTAATAAACGCATGACGTAATACTTTTCCATTGGATACTACGTATTTGTAAACGTTCAATTTAGTAACATAATTCTCATTCTATGGGTTTTACAATAATTGCAACCGCAAAGCCGCAACCTCAAGCGTTCAGTCAAGTAAACTAGCCAATTCAAACGCAGCACAATACTATGCTGTCGTGTTAAGGCGACATTTACTTGCGTATACTATCGAGTTCATGTGGTATGGAAATCAGTATTGCAGTGATTTGTTCGTTGAGTTAGATTTGTGGCATGGTGGGTAGGCAGGCGATGGTAAGCATGTAGGTCACATAAACGGAGGTATTTATATACAGGGTTATAGTTAACTAACGCAAAACCTGCTATAGACGATTTAGGTACATCATGATTAACAACGTTTGTTACCTAAACGCAATACATAGTAAGATTTTACACACATTAGCTTTTATGTGGATTTCTATCAAACTTTAAGTGTATGCTACCGGCCGCGTGAGCGTAAGCACCTATTATTACCTCATAGCGCTGATTGCATAGAGTAAAGACGAATTGCAAATTTGTATTTTTTTTTTGTATGAAAAAAGCAATCATCGAATTACAAAAAGTCATACAACAAACGTAGCTAATTTTGATGTAACTTAGTCACCTTTAGGAGGTTATGCGTTAGATACCATTTACCCTGTATATTTGCATGTAATTGAGTTAGAGTATGCCCAAACATTAAACATAATCCTTACTATCCTTACTAATATTATAAATGCGAAAGTGAGTTTGTTTGTTTGTTTATTTGTTTGTTTGTTTGTTTGTTTGTTTGTTTGTTTGTTTGTTTGTTTGTTTGTTTGTTTGTTTGTTTGTTTGTTTGTTTGTTTGTTTGTTTGTTACGCTTTCACGCCGTAACTACTGAACCGATCATCATGAAATTTTGCGTACAAGTTTTCTGGAGTACGGAGAAGGACATAGGCTACCTTTTATCCCGGAAAAAAGTACTATTGCCGAGGGATCGACATTTACGCGGGCGGAGCTGCGGGCGAAAGCTAGTAAATAATAATTGTTCTTGTGTTATTCGTGTTTAAACGGCCAACACTGGTGTTAGATTCAAGCTGCCTATTAGGCATCTGACATAACTAAACGACTGCCATCAATGATGACAGCCCGGTCATGATTGACGTGCATCACGAAGCACAGAGGAGCTCGTGATTTTTTATGCCACTTGTGGTCACCCATCTCAGTGGGGACCGCGTCCGGGCAGTGCTTATAATGCTCGGGCCACTGCACCATCGGGCTCCAGTCAAAAAAAATATGTTCCAGCTATTTATTAGACAGTGTAGGCCATAGAGGCCATATCCTCTGTCTGCTCTAGGCAAGTAAGGCTTCGGTAGTACAGAGAGCGTCATGCTCCTGCAGTGGAGACTAAAAAGACCTGATGATGATGATGAGAAAGATAAAAGCTTTATTGATATCAAAGATACACACATGCAAACAAAATATACATATACAAAACAGATATACAGACCACGAATCTGAACAACTTTCATAGGACAAACTTCGACATCGTGAATAATATATCTGCTTTTACATACAAAAATTTCATCTACTTGGCCAAAATCTATGGAAAAGCTGATTTTTTTTGCACTTTCGTATTTGGTCTCATAGTGAAAGTAGTTTGTTACTTGCCTAGAGCAGACAGAGGATATGGCCTACACTCTCCTCGCTTATGAGCTTGTATTTTCTAAGTCGCTTCTTAAGACATCCATGGAAAGACATGGAGTGGTCCTATTCTAATCTGCCATGAACCACACGGCTTTTGTCTATCTACAATTTAATTAAACAGTCCAAAAACTTTTAATAATGCGTAAAAGTAACAATACAAATTCACCCGAAAATTCCTAATTCAAAGTTAGGTTTTAGGCCGTCCGGCCTTCCGGTCCAGACGATGGTCGATAGCATTGACAAGTCTAGACCAAAACGTCAGGTGATACGCTTGTGCCTGAGTTTAGTTTCCGGTTTTTTGTGTGAAGGGGGAACTCCAGTTGATATTGAGTACTTACTCGTTTGTTTTCGTATGTGTAAAAAGAAAGTCAAGTCTTATCTCTTTCTGAACGTCATATTATCTTATAATATTTTTTATATGCTAAATCGAAATACTACTTGCGTTTCGGAACGACCACTGGTGAGAAGAATAAGTAGGCCAACCACAGGCCAACTTAGACCTAAAGGCACCTGACAAAGCCTAACGACTGCCATCAATGATGACAGCAGGTACCAACGGCTTAACGTGCTTTCCGAAGCACGGAGGAGCTTGAGATATTTTTATGCCACTTGCGGTCACCCATTCCGGTGGAGTCTGCACACAGGGTTGCGTAACATGCGTAATCATTACATAGTATAAAACAAAGTCGCTTTCTGCTGTCTGTCCGTCCCTATTTATGCTTAGATCTTTAAAACTACGCAACGGATTTTGATGCGGTTTGTTTTAATAGATAGAGTGATTCAAGGTTTATATTATGTACATTGCACCCGTGCGAAGCCGGGGTCCGGGTCTAGTTAGCTAGTCGCTAATAATACTCACGACCATTGAGCCATCAGGCTCGTCACTTAGTTAAGAGGTCATTACTTACTTAGGAGGTTTACATGAGTCACCTAGCATTACCCTTATTTCATTTCTTTCACTCCTAAATCTAAAATTTACTTCGGTTGTAATTCGGTCATGCCAGCCTACGACACAAGGGTTCAATCCCCGGTCAGGTCAAGATGGAAAATGATTTTTTTCAGATTGTCCTGGGTCTTGGATGTTTATCTTTATATGTATTTGTTATAAAATATAGTATCGTTGAGTTAGTATCCCATAACACAAGTCTTGAACTTACTTTGGGGCTAGCTCATGCTGTGTGATTTTTCCGTATATATTTTATTTATTTATTTATAAATTACAGTATTTTTTTGTTATTATTTACATCATAGTGCAATAATTCACTTAATTTACCAAATGCGATTAGAACCCAAAACCTTTTGATTATAATGCACTCTTTATCCACTTGACCACTACTTTTATTTAAATCCTTACTAATATTATAAATGCGAAAGTGAGTTTATTTGTTTGTTTGTTATGCTTTCACGCCGTAACTACTGAACCGATCATCATGAAATTTGCATACAAGTTCTCTAGAGTGCGGAGAAGGACATAGGCTACCTTTTATCCTGGTAAAAGTATTATTCCCGAAGGATCGACATTGACGCGGACGGAGCCGCGGGCGAAAGCTAGTATTTTATAATTTAAACCCATAAATGCACATTACATACATACTACATTTTATATTCTCAACAAACAGCAGAGTTATAAAACAACTAGAACTACCACTAACAAAGTTAGTAAACAGCAGGGTAATTCTGTTCACAACAGATTCGCTCTCAACTAGTTGCAGTGAGGTCGAGAGTATTACCCCAGTGATAAAGACAACTAATTTTGCTTTCACTGGCGAAGTTTGCTGGCCATTGGCAGTCAAGTTTATCGTCAAGGGAGTGTACCAGAGTAAATATACGACATTAATGTACTCTGACAGTGCATAATACATTTTTATTTAGCAATTTATTTAAACATTTGTTTACTATGACAATATAATTTATAATTTACAAAAGAATTAAGATTAACACTAAATCAACTTAAAAATAATACTAACTAACAACTAGAACTAAGCAAAACTGTTTATTATGTACACTAAATAAAAGTTATCTATAAATAAAAAAATA
This sequence comes from Elegia similella, assembly GCA_947532085.1. Taxonomy (NCBI): domain Eukaryota; kingdom Metazoa; phylum Arthropoda; class Insecta; order Lepidoptera; family Pyralidae; genus Elegia; species Elegia similella. Next base: position 6,537,841 of record OX383939.1, read on the forward strand.
TCACGCAGATCATTGCCTTGCGGTAGGGTGCCTAAAAGGCTCTCCACATACAGCCCTCCGAATTGAGACGTCGCTGGTGTCAGGACGTCTACCCTTTAGGGCCAGATTGGCTGGCTGAGGGCCGTTCCTATTCCTCTCATTGGAGAGGGTACCGGAGCTGGATGGGGCTGCGTATTAGCGGCCGCCGCGCTGGGGCTGTGGAGCATTAGGAAGCACACGGCCTCGGCATTATGCGGATTGGGTAATGACACCGTGTGGTTTTAGTGGGTTCAAGTTCCACATACCTGTCCGGCTTCCCGTGGCCGGATAGACGAGACATGAGTCTTTCAACACGTTAAAAAAAAAAAAAAAAAGGTGCCTAAAAGGCTGGCAGCATTGCCACGTTGGATGGCAATGCTAATGCGTTGTGCAAAAAAAATGTTTACTTGTTTTACAAGTACTTATCATATTAGCTTTAGTGAATGTGTCTGAAAGTTTCGTGAATATGTCTGCGGTCATCCCCCGAATCCCCCTGCGGCATCACCTAACTTTCTTTTTCGTTTTTCACCTTTTTTTCTTACAATTCTGTATTCCATTAGAGATCTGATTCCCAGATTTCAATATAGCTAGGGGGTTCAAAATCACGCTGTATTATGTATCTACAGCATCAAAATTATTTTCTTACTCATTTTTTGATTTTTAACATACAAATCTTTGCATTTTTTTAACTTTATCAGATCGTCATTAAAAACCATGATAGTTTCTTTTAAAAAACTTAAGTCCATTGACTTAAGTATTAGTTACGGTGTAATGCGCACTCAAAATGTCAGAAGCAGCTAACTGGTCCAAATGAGGCGACTAAATCGTGCGAGTGAAGTAGTCAGTACAGAAATTAGTTACATCGAACCAACTAGCCACCAAATTTAGTTTATGGAATATCTAAAAACAAAAAAGCATGCCGACACAATTATTTAAAGCCATAATTGAATTTTTAATTGTCCAATACTGTCCTAATTTGAAATAAATTATTTGAAGAAAAATGGAGAAGAAATTATTTAAAAAATATATGAAGCCTACGATGGAGCACTATGCCTAACATTTTATAATACGCCATATGGCATACGTCATACGTACAGCAAGATTGTGGAATGGACTCCCTCCCGAGGTTTTCCCTATGTGTTATGACTTGAGGTCCTTCAAAAGGCGTGTTTACAGGTATCTTAAGAGTCGGCAATGCATTAGCACCTCCTCTGGTGTTGCAGATGTCCATGGGCGATGGTGACCACTTTCCATCAGGTGGCTCGTCTGCTCGTTTGCCGTCAAATAAACATAAAAAAAGGACGTCGAATCATAGTTAGTATGACACATGGGAGTATGCCTTATCTAGACAAATGCTTCGACCGTTTCAAGATATGATTTTCAGCGAGTTTCTAATACAAGCAAAACGGGTTTATTCTATTGGTGCAATACATATTTAACATCCTACCTCTCCAACCCGTCTGGCCAGCGAGGAGAGTGACGGCCAAAACCTCTGTCTGCTCTGGCCAAGTTGGCTCCGGTAGTACAAAGAGGGTAATGCTCCTGCAATGGAGACTAAAAAGACCTGATCTTGATGATGATATATGATTGACTAGCTCCGTGGCGCAGCGGAGTGACCGGGTTCGATCCCCGGCCAGGTCAAGATGGAAAATGATCTTTTTCAGATTGGCCTGGGTCTTGGATGTGTATCTATATATGTATTTGTTATAAAATATAGTATCGTTGAGTTAGTATCCCATAACACAAGTCTCGAACTTACTTTGGGGCTAGCTCAATCTGTGTGATTTGTCCGTATTTATATTTATTTATATTTATATATTAACCTCAAGCATTATAAACGAGCGACTGACTGACCCTTGTCTGATTTTCAATTCTTTGAGACAACTTAACAATGTATGTAAAAAATCTTACACATAAAACAACAACTTACCAAATAGTTAAAGCAGAACGAAATTATAGAATTTACACCAGTATACCTTTACACTACCAAGTGTAAAGGTATCTTCACAATGCTTTATTTTTACCATAAGCGGCTTATGATGTACGCAAAGTAAAAGGTTAGGTTGGTATGGCCATGTTATGAGGATCATATCACAAAAAGAGTTTTGGGAATTGAAGTTAGAAATCGTGGACATCAAAGAAAAGGTGGATAGAATCCGTAAGAAAGGACATAGGTAAGATAGAAGATATGACGAGCGATCGATTGAAGTGGAAAGAACTGGCATTTTGTTCCGACCCGACATAATAGTGGGAAGAAGTCAGGTCGTAGAAGTCAGGTCTGTGGAAGTAATCCTTACTAATATTATAAATGCGAAAGTGAGTTTGTTTGTTTATTTTTTTGTTTGTTTGTTACGCTTTCACGCCGTAACTACTGAATCGATCATCATTAAATTTTGCATACATTTTCGCTGGAGTACGGAGGACATAGGTTACCTTTCATCCCGGGAAAAAGTACTATTCCCGAGGGATCGACATTGACGCGGGCGGAGCCGCGGGCAAAAGCTAGTTATACATAAATCATAAAACAGCAAACTAAGATGTAAAGCTTGGACCAGACAGGATATGTAATGTACCTATGATTTACTCGTATGTATGTTATATTTGACTACTACAGCGTTGCAATCGCAATTGTATTCGCCTCATCTGAACACGGTCTTAGTGTTTTTGCTGCTCTAAATTATTATAAATTTATCTCAATTAGATTTTTCGAAAACAATATAATCTAATTCTGCACATTACCTGGTCGTTAATTCGACGCGCATTAGATTTTTTCTTTAGTGTATAACTTTATACATTCTTATACCTTATATATACAGGATGTTTTTTTTTGTGGTAGTATTTTGGTGTTGGAATCGAAATCTCTAATAGAATATAGACCTGCAGGAAAAAACGGTAAAAATTACGAAAATATATTGAGAAATTTGACCAGCTGATCGGTGAATATAGAGGTATATTCACTGATCAACTGGTCAAATTTCTATGGAAAGTCTAAGTTTTTTTTTCATAAATTACTATTTTTTCTTGCGGATGTGTTATTTCATTAGGGATTCTGATTTCAACATTGAAATATTGCTAGGTAATTCAAAATCACCCTGTATACAGGATGACTAGTAAGATACTTAATATATTGATAGAAGATACCTATTCTATTCTCTTTCCAAATAATATAAAAAATGGATGCTTAACAATCGAGTTCATTAGTAAAAACAATATGTATGGATACGCGCCGTGAGCGCTTTGAAACGACAAGTTGATAATGTTGTTTTAGGGTTCCGTACCTTAAGGGTAAAAACGGGACTCCCAAAAGGGGGGCTCCCATACAACAGACATGATATTTTTGCCGTTTTTATAGATAACGGTACGGAACACTTCGTGCGCGAGTCCGACTCGCACTTGGCCAGTTTTTTAAATTGAGTAAGTAGGCTTTTACTACTTCACTGAGCATTTGCCATATTTTTAGGGATCCGTTGTAAATAAGGAACCCTTATAGTTTCGCCATGTCTGGCCGTCCGTCCGTCTGTCCGTCCGCGTGAGTAAAACTTAGAGATTATAAGTACTAGAAAGATGTAATGTGGTATGAATATTTATGTATATTAATCATTTCGAAAAAGTGGTAAAATAGTCTTAAAAAAAATTTTTTAAGGTATGTAAAGTTGCAATTTTTTTTTCTCGACTAACTTAATAAGTGGGGTATTGTTGAATAGGTCTTTTAAAAATATTATAATTCTTTCTTCAGTAATCACCGTCCTATGTGGGCTCGTTTTCAGTCATTTTTAATCGTTAAACCGTGAGGTGTGTACTCAAAGCTGATATTCGCAACTACAGAACCCAACACTGCGCGTCGCCAGACGCGCTCTTGGCCGGTTTTTATTACACCTTAGACGCCGTGTCGGACAACGTTGTCCGACAAACAATTAAAAACTATTGTGTCTGCGATTCCGGCGTTCAGTGTTAATACACCGGTCAGTGCGTGAGGCCGCGCGGAGTCCTCGTTTTTCAGGTCTTAGCATATTAATTCTAATTTTTTTTCTGTAATTTATTGATATTTATTTTTTCCCTTCTTTTTTGTACATTACATGTGACCAAAAACCAGACAGCCTGTAATATAAGACTGTCAATTTATCTGAAAATCAAATTCGTTCCAATAAAATAAATTTACGCCTAAATGGATTGACTTTTAGCAAGATGACACAATCTTTGCTCGGTTTCTCTCTTCAAAACTAGCAATAAGCAAAAACACCATTACCAAATTGGAATGGTTTCAATATCTGTAACAGCAGACGTAACAAATCGTGTCGTCGCCGTGCCAAAATCGTAAACATGTCGGCGGCTGGTAGGGGGTTCTAATATTACTTTGGCAAGGAATGCAGCAGAATTATTGCAATATATTGATTTGAAGGAACTCTTGATAATTATTACACTTCTATAGTATCGGTCGAAATATTACTTGGGCATAAACTGTCTACGTCTTATTATAAAACAAGGACTAACCTTCGTATCGTACCTGGTTTAAACCATTATCCGACCAAAATAAGTCGACACTTATCACATTAATGTTTGGTCAACTGTCATTGTCAATTTAATTTGGTCGGGGTAAACATTTCCTGTCTTTGACTTGTTCATTGGTCAGGGATGTCATCGTCAACTGCCTATCCGGTGGTTGCAGGCATGGCAGCGGATATGCGCCCCGGCTTCCCGAACTGCTCCATGCTTTTTTCCTCATTCATCCTTAGATGAATAATAAATAAATAAATATATACGGACAAATCACACAGATTGAGCTAGCCCCAAAGTAAGTTCGAGACTTGTGTTATGGGATACTAACTCAATGATACTATATTTTATAACAAATACATATATAGATACACATCCAAGACCCAGGCCAATCTGAAAAAGATCATTTTCCATCTTGACCTGGCCGGGGATCGAACCCGGTCACTCCGTGTCGCAGGCAGGCGTGTTGACCGCTGCGTCACGGAGCTAGTCAAATAGTATCCTAATACCTTAATTCTCTTCCCAGATCCAATAAATTCCTACCTTTCCCCAGCGTAAAAATGCTCCCGACGGTCAGCAGCGTCGGAAGCACAAGAAGCCAAAGAAACTGCGCTCGCCAACCCGCCTGCCAAGCGTGGTGAGTATGGCAATATCCTCCCATAGAATAAAGGATCCTTGGGAGAGGCCTCTGTCCAGCATTGGAGTGCTGCATGATGATGATATACATTTCCTTAATTTGTTTTATTTGATAAATGGAAAAGCCAATCTGGCTTTCGTTCGATATGTATTCTTATCCTTATCCTTACTAATATTATAAATGCGAAAGTGAGTTTGTATGTTTGTTTGTTTGTTACGCTTTCACGCCGTAACTACTGAACCGATCATCATGAAATTTTGCATACAAGTTCTCTGGAGTACGGAGAAGGACGTATGCCTTTTATTCCGGGAAAAGTACTATTCCCGAGGGATCGACATTGACGCGGGGGAGCCGCGGGCGAAAGCTAGTGTATGTACCTATAATAAACAACCTTTCTTAACTTCATCTTCTTCTATAGAGATATAAAATGGCTATACGTGTTATTATGAGTTTAGACCCGTTTGCATTCTTTACTAGCAGCTCTCCGTTCCCGGAAAAATGCTTTAAACACATGGATGACTTAAATTTGTATGAGCTTTCGCCCACAGCTTAGCTCGCGTCAACGTCGTACCCTCGGAAACAGTACTTTTTGGGATAAAAGGTAACCTATGTCCTTCTCCGTACTCTAGAGACCTTGTATGCAAAATTTCATGATGATCGATTCAGTAGTTACGGCGCGGAAGCGTAACAAACAAACAAAACTCACTTTTGCATTTATAATATTAGTCAGGATATTAATGACTTATCACTAGTTTGAATACGACACAATTTCAAAGGCTAGAGGATTGATTTATCTATGAAATGAAGATAGTAATGTATACGTTACGAAACCGTTACATTTACATAAAATAAAGTTATTATACAGCCGAGTAAAAGTCCTTAGAAATGTCATTGACTAATGTTTATAATTCAAGTCCTATGGCTATCATTTGCGACAAGCACCTGCCTACTATTTCCAGTTATTCCTACTAGATCCCCAGTTTTATTGTCATTCTTAGATATTCCTTGTAATGTAACGATTGTAGAATCAGTTCGATACCACATTTAAACTTATTTAAAGGTTTCAATAATAATCTTTCTGAAATAGTAATAATTTCAGCCCAACTACTACACCAATTCTGATAAAATTTAAAGAAGAATTTTTAATAAAAAAGATATTAGTACTTAAACGATATCAATACTAAAAATAAATCTGTAAGGATTGGTCATGCGAGTCAACTACTTTGTTTTCAGTGATATCGTGTTTATGAGCTCTATACATGATACTAAAACTAAATTGTCGATTTTTAGATTTTTTCTGTATGTATGTATACCTATATGTATGTTCGTCCATAACTCTGAAACATCTGATAACTCAATTTAATGAAACTTATTAGATAGACATTTAGGCATACAGGACACAGGATAGGCTACTTAAATTTTTTCTCCAGTTATGATAAGACGTGGCCCTCATACAAATGTACGCGAACGGAGTTGTGGGCACAGTTAGTATAAATATATAAATAACATTTCTTCGTTCATACTTACAAGGAAATTAATACTTCTAAGGTCCTTCCCGTTGATCTAGAAGCATGTAATTTCGCAAAAAGCAAGCTAATAGCAGCACGAATAGAGATACATCCAAAAACAATACATTAGTAAGTACTAAAAAACATTATACGGAACCTTATTATTATAAATTACGTATTTTTAGAAATCACAATGTTAATATTATTTCTGAATTTAATAAGATACGAAACAGTCACATACCACGAGACCTACTCACAAAAGCCGGTTTTTAGGGATCCGTACCCAAAGGGTAAAAACGGGAACCTATTAATATCGCACCACTGTTCGTCTGTCTGTCCATCCGTCTGTCACCAGGCTGTATCTCATGTACCGTGACCGTGATAGTTAGACATTTGAAATTTTTACAGATGATGTATTTCTGCTGCCGATTTAACAACATATACAAAAAAATAGAATAAAATAAATATTTTTTTTGCTCGATATTGATAACGGCAACAGGTAGACGCTTGAAATATTCGCATACAATTTAGTTATAAATTCACTTTAAAAATAAATAATTATATAAAATTAAAATTACTTAAATTAAAGCAGACATGATTTTTTTTGCTGTTTTCATAGATAACGGTACGGAACCCTTCGTGCGCGATTCCGACTTGCACTTGGCCAGTTTTTTTTGTAAATCAGGCATCTGTTCTACTTGCATTATCCATTTTTCCAATCGTGTTAGAACTTATCAGCCTTCTAGTTATTTAATTGCCTGCAGATGGTTTGTTTATACACGTAACATGTTTTTCGTTTTGGACCCTTAAAGGGGTGATTCAGCCCGTCGATATGAACAACTTTTCCTATGAGATCAATGCTGTGAACTAAAGAAAATTAACATTTCCATACAAAAATCGGCCACCCGGTCAATTTGTATGGGAATGTCAAAAAAAAGTTGAGTTCCCAGCATTGTTCTCATAGGAAACGTTGTTCATAACGGGCTGAATCACACTTTAAGGTCCAAAACGATCAAAATTAAGCAGTGTATATCGAAAACTACCTCCGTGGTCCAGTGGTTAAGGCGTTTGCCTGTTGACCCGTGGGGTCGACCACTGGAAGCTTGGTTAGAACATTGCAGGCTTGAATCACCTGATTGTCTGACAATAAAGATGTTTCCGTGCTTCGGAAGGCACGTTAAGCCGTTAGTCTCGGCTGCCATCTAGTAGTCGATAAAGGAACCATGTCAGAGGCCGAGAGGCGGTTCCGAAGAACTCTGACACCAGGGTTTGCATGGTCAATTGACCATGTCACCAACACGAAATGATGATGATGAGTGTATATCGAAGGATTAGAATATCTTAGAAACCCTTCTAAGATATTCTAACCCTCGACATCTAGCCCGTCGATGCTCTCAACCACTGAGCTGCCGTAGCTTCAAATCATCGCGGCGAATTAGTTCATTACATATTATAGGTACACGCATTCGAAGCATGCGTAATCTCCATTACTACCCACTATTTAGAAGTGTGGTATCCAACTTAATTCATATCAGATGAATTGAAAGTTGATTAAAGTGGAGAAAGCTTTCTCAATTAATAGCATTACAATGCTCGGTTTTATATTAAAATCGAAAATTTGTGATGAAAAAATTTTCGATTTTAATATAAAACCGAGCATTGTAATGCTATTAATATAATTAATATTCTAACCCTTTGATATACACTGTTAAATGATCGTTTAGACATTCATAGTAAATGTCTTACACAAATATTTATTACTACATTAGCTTTCGCCCGCGGCTCCGCCCGCGTCAATGTCGATCCCTCGGGAATAGTCCTTTTTCCCGGAATAAAAGGTAGCCTACGTCCATCTCCGTACTCCAGAGAACTTGTATGCTAAATTTCATGATGATTGGTTCAGTAGATACGACGTGAAAGCGTAACAAACAAACACACAAACTCACTTTCGCATTTATAATATTAGTTAGGATAGGATTTATAGCAATGGCTAATGAAGTCAATAGATACATTAAAAAATGATCAAATCAAATTATAGTGCCTATTCGTGATAGGTTTCTCCAATATATTAAAGGCAGGCTCGTATTATGGTAATTGTGTGAAAGGAAAATTACGCAATGATTGTTTGTAAGAAATAATGGGTATAGATTTCACTAGCATATGGAGCGTAGTATGTTGGGTATTAAACGAACAAATCGAGTCAGAAATACCATCATACGCTCCATTACAAACGTGGTAGATGTTGGCAAAAAGTCAGGTAAGCTGAAGTGGGACTGGGCGGGTCACGTGTGCCGTATGCACCAGGACAGATGGGCCCATATAGCTTCTTTATGGACTCCGACAGACGGAAAAAGAAAGAGAGGAAGACCCAGAACAAGGTGGTCGGATGAATTAAATTATTATGACGAAAACTGGAAGGAGAAAGCTAGGAATAGGGATGCCTAGAGAAATGAAGGGGAGGCTTTTGCCCAGCAGTGGGACGTAAATAGCTAAAAAAATAAAATTAAAAAAAATGTTTCTTCACTATGTTTTTGACAAACTCTGTGGCTTAGTGGTCATCATGTCAGGCCGCCACACCGGAGTTCCCGGGTTCCCCAGTCAGGTCAAGATGGAAAATGATCTTTTTCAGATTGGCCCGGGTCTTGGATATTTATTTATATGTATAAATATTTGTTATAAAATATAGTATCGTCTAGATAAAAAAAAAATATACTGATTGATTTTGAACTTCTGAACTATACTGAAATCCTGGAATCGGAATTCCTAATAGAATACATAATTGCAAGAAAAAAGGTAAAAAGATAAAGATAAGATAAGATAAAAATATATTTATTTATTTTTATCTAAACTTATCTAGTTTAAAAATTTATATATATATATATATATTATAAAAAAAAAATATCTAGTTTAAAAATCGAAAACAAAAATTAGGCTTCCTATACAAAGTCGCCGATATGCTGATAGAAGGGCAAATTTAAATTTTCGATTTTAACCAATTTTTCTTGCAATTCTGTATTCCATTAGGGATTCTGATTCCAGGATTTCAGTAAGTTCAGAGGTTCAAAATCTCGCGATACATATTTATTTTTGTACTAGCTTTCGCCCGCGGCTCCGCCCGCGTCACTGTCGATCCCTCGGGAATAGTATTTTTTCCCGGGATAAAAGGTAGCCTATGTCCTTCTCCGCACTCTAGAGAACTTGTATGCAAAATTTCATGATGATCGGTTCAATAGTTACGGCGTGAAAGCGTAACAAACAAACAAACAAACAAACAAATAAACAAACAAACAAACAAACTCACTTTCGCATTTATAATATTAGTAAGGATAAGGATTGTGTAGACATGACTACATCGTAGATTTAAAAGTTTTGATCAAGTCATTTAAGATGTAGTCAATGTCTAATCAATATAAAACATGTCTAAAATGTCCACGATATAGTTATCTAGGAAAACAATGAAACACTTTTGTAAAAATGAGACACATTTTCTAATAATCTTTAAAAATGTTCGAATGTGCGAGTGAGATAGCCAACCAAATGTCAAACGAAGGCCTTTAGGTTATAAGTGTTCAAACAAACCCAACTTTTATACGTTTTATCTATACTAATATTATAAAGCTGAAGAGTTTGTTTGTTTGTTTGTTTGTTTGAACGCGCTAATCTCAGGAACTACTGGTTCAAATTGTAAAATTATTTTTGTGTTGGATAGTCCATTAATTGAGGAAGGCTTTAGGCTATAAAACATCACGCTGCGACCAATAGGAGCGAAGCATCAATAAAAAATGTTTTGAAAACGGGGAAAAAATATTCATCTACACTAATTAATCATAATAACAGAAATTGCCGCGGACGAAGTCGCGGGCAACAGCTAGTATATTAATAAACTATTCCTGCTATAAAGTTATCTATACTAATATTATAAAGCTGAAGAGTTTGTTTGTTTGTTTGAACGCGCTAATCTCAGGAACTACTGGTTCTAATTGAATTTTTTTTTTGTGTTGGATAGTCCATTTATTGAGGAAGGCTTTAGGCTATAAAACATCACGCTGCGACTAATAGGAGCGAATCATCAAAAAATATGTTTTGAAAACGGGGGAAAATTATTCATCTATACTTATCAATCATAATAACAGAAATTGCCGCGGACAAAGTCGCGGGCAGCAGCTAGTATTATTATAAAAATTATTAATAAATGCAACAGAGTTACAAATGGCACGTTCCAACAAAAAGTTGATATATTTCCGACATAATAGTTTACTTGATGAACTTTACTACGAACTAACTTTATAACTTATGAATATTTATCTACTTAAATATATATAACTCAAAGGTGACTGACTGACATAGTGATCTATCAACGCACAGTCCAAACCACTGGACGGATCGGGCTGAAATTTGGCATGCAGGTAGATGTTATGACCCCCAAGGGGATAAAACTTTGTCAATTTTAAACCGATCGGGCTGAGACTTTATACTTCTTAACGCGAGCGAAGCCGCAGGCAAAAGCTAGTTATATTATATATGTATATGAATAGTTAATAAGTTTTGATATTTATAGATGGGCCCTAGCTTTAGAGAAGAAGTAAGAAGATGTGTATGCTGGTCGGACTCGCGCACGAAGGGTTCCGTACCGTTATTTATAAAAACGGCAAAAAAATCATGTCTGTTGTATGGGAGCCCCCCTTAAATATCTATTTGATTATTAATTTTTCAAGTAAATATACAACTAAATATTCTGTGAATATTTAATGCGTCTACCTGTTGCCGTTATCAATATCTAGCAAAAACAAGCAAAAAAATCACGTTTATTGTACGGGAGCCCCCTTAAATATTTATTTTATTCTATTTTTTTGTATTTGTTGTTATAGCGGCAACAGAATACATCATCTGTAAAAATTTCAACTGTCTAACTATCATGGTTCATGAGATACAGCCTGGTGACAGACGGACAGACAGACAGTGGAGCGATATTAATAGGGTCCCGCTTTTACCCTTTGGGTACGGAACCCTAAAAATGAACGCGCATCATGAAACCCAAATATGTCGATTCCTAAATGTATTGACAATAGCTGTTTAATTATATAGTGCTTCCATGCTGATATGGGAGAAAATTTAAAATGTACCAGCTGTTTCTCTTGGTTGTTGGTTTTTACTCTGAATCTCAGAATTTAATGTACTCTGAATGTTTCTAAAGTTATTAAGTAATGGACTAACCCCTAAACCCTGAAGACTTTTACCTCTTTTTAAGCAGTTGTGCAAATCCGATTTCTTCAAGTAAAACATATGATTCTAACTATAATACCACTTAGGTACATTGCTAATGTATATAGAGTGTTCCTTTTGTGTGACAATTAACTTTATTTCAAGCTTGTCACGCGTTAAACGGACATGCCACGGGGAAGGCTTTTATTTGTCATTATTTAATAACACCCGTCGCAGTAAAAAGCGTAACTTTGCTCTTATAAAACTACTGGATATGACAAAGTATTGAAAAGTACGCATGCTTAGAATGCGTATACTCTACGAGGGAAGTGATAAGAGAATTCGTCGCACTGATTCGAAGTCACAGTGGTGTAGTTTGGTAGCACACTTAGAATGTAAACCTTAGGGACGTGGGTTCGAATTCTACCTGTAGCGAGTTCTTTTTCATCACATATTTTCAATATTAATATTATACCAAGCATTGTAATTCTATATAAAAACAGTTTAATTAGATAAGACAAGTTGTACAATCGATTGAGCAGCAACTCTGTACTAGTAATAATACAACAAAAATTAGTGAAAGAGATATAGATGTGTCACAAGCCGAACGCTTAGGCCGATCGTGCCTCTCTGTCGCTTGTTCCGCGCTCTCACTTGCACACTTAAAATACCTTAAGGTAGCTCGAAATCTGACACCAGTATTGACCACTTCCATACACGAAAAGCAAGCAAGAAACTATGTGTTGAAGGTATCTTTCACGCATTTCCTAAAATTAGAAGTATATTCTGTTAATGAAAGTTTTTAAATTTTTGACAACTGTTTTTGACGTGTTAACGTCTTTTAAATCGACAAACACGCACAAAAAAGTGTCACGTTCCACTTTCTTGTACGTGCAGCCGGCGTTCATAAATTTATAAACCGTTATTACGTCAAAAAATTTGCAATGCATCAAAAAATGTCGAGGATAATTCATTAAGTCAGTCAAAAGTGTAATAATAATAAGGGGTTTAAGTGACAATTTAAGAGAAAATTTATCATGTTTTTTCCACAAGATGGCGTTGATTTAAATCAAGTGACAAATAAGGTCCTTACGATAAGATTTTATCATCCATGACATTCACATTTGCCTTTTTATCAACGCCATCTATCTAACTTAAACTTTATTTCATTCATAGTTCTTTTGAAAAGTTCTCATTATTTTATAAGACAAAAATATTTTGCCTTTGATCGTATAAAATGTTAGAAACTGACGTCGAAGTAACGTATTGGAAGACAGGTAAAATTTATTTTTAATGAGCGAAACTACAAAAAATACTTACGGAATACTTGTATCCAAAGCTAAATTGTAACAACATGCCACTTAAATTATACGTTTGCATTTTAACCCATTCTCAGCTAAGACACAGTTTTCTAAGCACTTCTAGTAATTAAAACTACATCTGTGATAGACAACGCATGCATAGTCCAAACAAAAAGTACAAACAGAGCCCTAACGTAACAACTGCCGCGCACATGGCTTCTAAGTACCAGTGTCATAGTATATTACCTATAGTAAGACAACTTCCTCTGATTAATATACATACATACATATTAAGGTCAGTGGTCTTTCTCAACTGCTTGCCATTATGTTAGCACGCTCAGCCATCAGCAGTATGGGAGGCACCCACACTGCTGATGGCTGAAATGATGAAATGATGAACGCACCACACCTGGTGCAACAAGGAACTTACTTGGATGCGCGATGCTTTTGTTCGGTAATAATCTTTGATTGGAATTTTATTAGGGTTATTCGTTATTTCACACCATGAACGATTCGAACCACGGTGCGAATCTATCCAAGAATCCAAGTACTGTTACTGAACGGGATTCCGCTTCATCGCAGATCTCGTCTTAACCCTCAGGGTTAATTCAAGGTCGTGACCTTAGACGCATACTCTTGAGTAAGCCTTTCTAAAATAAAAATAAAAAATATTCGCACTGCAGTGGTTGGAACAATGCGAATGGCTTTTTTTGGTTGATTCGGACCATGGAGCAAGGAAGACTTGCCCGTGCTCCAGGGTTATTTGTTCTATTGATTATACAAATACAAAAACCTTTATTTCTCACATCTGGTAGAAAGACTAATTAAACAGTACAAAGAAAATACATAAGAGATGTACAATGATCTATATTCCAATTCATGTGAGAGACAGGTCTCTGAACTAGGATATACCTGTATGACAGATATTCAGCATCTCCTACACTGGGCCGTGTGTGCCTTTTTGGCAGGTAAGTACCTTCACACTATAAGGGATGTTCTTTACAGTAAGAGTAGCAAGATCTAGATGAGAAGGAGAAATTGAAATTAGGAAATGTGTATGCGCATTTTTGAGTATAAAGAGGAAATTAACATATATTTCGGTGTCATCATAGGTTCGTGGTCAGTTCGCCAGGAAGAATAATCTTACTAATATTATAAATGCGAAAGTGAGTTCGTTTGTTTATTTGTTTCTTTATTTGTTTGTTTGTTACGCTTTCACGCCGTAACTACTGAACCGATCATCATGTAATTTTGCATACAAGTTCTCTGGAGTGCGGAGAAGGACATAGGCTACCTTTTATCCCGGAAAAAAGTACTATTCCCGAGGGATCGACATTGACGCGGGCGGAGCCGCGGGCAAAAGCTAGTTTCTTTATAATTGAGTTTTGTTAAAAGATTTATGTGACTCTACGTACATATTTTTACCACCTAATTAAATTATTAGTGATACATTGACAGTTGCGTACGTATTATATTTTGCTCTTATTACTAGATTTACATTTGTTTGTCCGCCCCGGCTTTGTACGGGTATATAGAGGTATTTATCCTATAGCCTATGTTCATCAAGCATAATGTAGGATACTAATGGCGAAAGAATTTTTCAAATCGGTCCAGTAGTTTCGGAGCCTATTCAATGCAAACAAACAAACAACCAAATATTTCCTCTTCATAATATTATATGGTGTAAAAAATATATGATACTAAGGTGTCATTAGGTATATAATAGAACTCTGCAGTTTACCTACTTATAAATTTTAACTATGACTTTTTTTTTATGCCCTGAGAAGATAATAATTTGTCTATTGTAATATATGCAAGTTCATTGAACTAGTTTAGGCTTAGCAACTTTGTTTAACTTTAACAAATACATACTTGTGCTAGAAAGTATGTAATGAAACTAATTTTGAAGATTCGCTTTTAGGCAATGGCATAATATAATTATGTTTGTCAAACAACAGCGTTTACATAGTTGCATAAACTTTATGCCGTAGTGGTACATCTTTGTTTTGACCCCAGTAATTCAGGTTCGATACGATATTCGACCAGCTCAAGTATCCTTATCCTTACTAATATTATAAATGCGAAAGTGAGTTTGTTTGTTTGTTTGTTACGCTTTCACGCCGTAACTACTGAACCGATTATCATGAAATTTTGCATACAAGTTCTCTGGAGTACGGAGAACGACATAGGCTACCTTTTATCCCGGGAAAATGTACTATTCCCGAGGGATCGACATTGACGCGGGCGAAGCCGCGGGCGAAGCCGCGGGCGAAAGCTAGTAATAAATAAAATAAAGCTTATTTAACAAATCTGACTCGAAAAGAAGAAGAAATTCCAAATTAATTAAAAAAAGGTCACAGCTCATGTAAATGTCACCTTTTTTTAAATATAGTGAAACAAATCCAATGAAAGTAAGAGTTAGAAATTTAAATTAAGATTCATCATCATCATCATCATCATTACAACCGGTAAAGTCAACTGCTGGACCACTGCCTCTGGCAAGGAGTTTTCGTTCCATGACAGGATATAGCCATACTCACCACGCTTGGTAGGCAAGCGCAGTTTCTTTGGCTTCTTGTGCTTCCGATGCTGCTGCCTATCGGAACCTTTAAGCCGGCGACAGAAAGGAATTTGGTGGATTTGCGAAGGACATTAAGGTACTGGGAACAATGGGGGAAAAGCAAGTAGCAGCTCGGTAGGCCGGAAGCGCGTACCCGAAGCCATACCGGTATGGATGATATGGATTCAGGCAATATATTTACAAGAGCCCGATGGCCTAGTGGTCGTGAGCATATCGCTTACGCATGTTAAGCAACCCTGGGCGCAGTCCCTATTGTGATGGGTGACCGCAAGTGGCATAAAATGTCTCGAACTCCTCCGTGCTTCGGAAGGCACGTTAAGCCGTTGGTCGATGACAGTCGTTAAGCTATGTCAGATGCCTTTAGTCAGTTTGAAAAATCAGACACCAGTGTTGGCCACTTACACATACGACCTACACATACTTATACACTTATTTTTTTTATCAAAAACATCAAATTACCATCCCCTAGTAAAAAGTAGATCACTTTCTCCTCAACCTGTGTTCAAAAAAAACTTAATATAGGGTTGCCCACCTGAGATTTACAAAAGGATGTTTGGCCGTTTTTTTTCTTCTTTTTTATATTGTCAGTCAACCCTTTCGGAGGGGTGGAATCTTGCGCACCTGCGTAGAAAGTGAATCGGTACTCAATCTTTATAATTTATGTGAGATAGTCGATTATTCAAAATTAAGCTCGATTCAAGCTCGTGAGAGAGTTTGATGCCATGATTATATCATTAGTATGTCTGTCTGTTATAGTGATTTCTTTTATAGAAGGATTGATAGAAAAAAAATTCATAGTTAATTAGAATCCTTTTAATTTCTGAGAGCTACCGACAAATTGTTTCTCAAATTTTTATTTATGCCTCTTGGAGAAAAAAACACCTATGCATGATGAAAATAAATATGCATATAGGGACATATCACACACATTGAGACCCACAGTAAGTTGAGAACTTGTGTCGTTATTGCGCTACTAACTCAGCGATACTATATTTTGTATTAGATACTTATATAGATAAACATAATTATGCCTCTCAACCTATCCCACCCGTGGCCAGCGTGGAGAGTGTAGGCCAAGTCCTCTGGCTGCTCTGGTCAAGTATGGCACTAGTAGTACAGAGAGGGTCGTGCTCCTGCAGTGGAGACTAAAAAGAATAACGATGATAGATAAACATCCAAGACCCAGGTCAATCTGAAAAATATCGTTTTCCATCATATACTGACCGGGGTTGAACCCGAGCACCCTCATGTCGCAGGCTGGCGTATTGACCACTGCGCCATGGGCTACGGATCTCGCCAATCCTTATATTTAATGACAAGTGTCATTCAGGAGACGTAAATTTAAATTAGAGTAACATTTTGTTGGTGCCTTTTAGATATCGAAAAAAATAAAGTATTTAATCAACTTCGAAGTTCTTTCTTTTGTTTTTCATTATTTTTACACTATTTCTTAGAATATTTTTTTCTATCTATGCTATAATGTCTGAATAAGCTTATGGTTTAAAAACCTTAACATTCGTTAGATGCTTTTTTTGTGTAGGCGGTGTCGAAAAAAATTGTTTCCATAATAGTCTTAATAATCTATAAGGACAAGGTCAGGTTATACAGAAGACCAGAGAGTATAACCGGCCACTATGCTTAGCGTTTGTGGACTATGAGAAGGACTTTGATTCGATCGAGACATGGGCCGTACTTCGATCTCTCCAGCGATGCCGCATCGATCATCGGTATATCGAAGTGTTGAAGTGCTTATACAGCAACGCCACAATGTCAGTCCGAGTACAGGAGCAGAGTACGAGGGCTATCCGACTACAGAGAGGTGTGAGACAGGGAGATGTGATATCTCCAAAACTGTTCACCGCTGCTCTGGAGGATGCCTTCAAGCTGCTGGAATGGAAAGGACTTGGCATTAATATTAACGGCGAGTATATCACTCACCTTCGATTTGCCGATGACATTGTTATAATGGCGGAGTCGCTGGAGGGTCTGAGTGCCATGCTCAATGACCTCAATGAAGTTTTCCAACAAGTGGGCCTTACAATGAACATGGACAAGACGAAAATAATGTCGAATGTCCATGTTGCGCCTTCTCCAGTGCTTGTTGGGAGCTCCATACTTGAAGCTGTTGACCAATACATCTATCTGGGTCAATTGATCCAGGTTGGAAGTTCCAGCTTCAAGGATGAGGTCTTTCGACGAATCCGACTCGGCTGGGCAGCGTTCGGGAAGCTCCGAAGTGTCTTCTCGTCAAAAATACCTCAGTGCCTCAAGTCGAAAGTATTCGACCAATGTGTGTTGCCAGTGATGACTTACGGGTCCGAAACGTGGTCGTTTACTATGGGCCTCATAAGAAAGCTCAAGGTCGCTCAAAGAGCTATGGAAAGGGCTATGCTCGGTGTTTCTCTGCGAGATCGAATCAGAAACGAGGAGATCCGTAGAAGAACAAAGGTCACCGACATAGCTCTGCGGATTAGCTCTTTGAAGTGGCAGTGGGCGGGGCACATAGCTCGAAGAACCGATGGCCGATGGGGCAGAAAGGTGCTCGAATGGCGACCACGTACCGGCAAGCGTAGCGTTGGACACCCACCGACAAGGTGGTCGGACGACCTAACCAAGGTCGCAGGAAGACGCTGGATGCAGGCCGCTTCCAACCGGTCATATTGGAAATCCTTGGGGGAGGCCTATGTCCAGCAGTGGACTTCTTGCGGCTGAGATGATGAATCTATAAGCGCTATGAGCAAATAAGAGGTTATCATCAAATGAATGACTCCCCAAATACTCAAAACCATCATAAGAGTATCTTAACTAAAATCGATCTCAAATCTCGTTCTGCCACTGTCTTGACAATTACCTAGCAAGACAAACACAGACGAGAATTTGAGTCGTGATTAGTTAAGATTTGTTTAAAAATTCGGGGTTAATAGGCCCAATGCCAAAGCGAGTACCTTTAGTGAGTAGAATTTGTTATGTCTATACCGCCCATGAAACACAATTTTTTCATCACTCTCAGTACAAAAAGCCTTCTCCGTGACCCTTATGCAATGTGTAGTAAAAGTGTGAAAACGCAACAAATAAACAAACAGACAACAAAGAACTTCCTGCGGCGGTGTTTCCGAATCAATTCCACATTGGTACCTTCAAAAATCCACTCTATGTGTTCCCGAAAGGCCGGCATCGCTGATGTCACACCCCGTGTGTTGCAGTTGTCCATGGACAGCGGTGATCAATTACCATCAGGTGACCCGCTTGCTCGTTTGCCGTACTATAACATAAAATAATCTCACTTTCGCTCTTATAAAGATTATTAAGAAGTAAGTTAGATTTCAAATATTAATATAAAGATTACGTTACATACATATTATATTACTTATAATAACAGTAATAATTGAAAAAATCAAAAAACCTCACTATAAAAAAAGTTAAAACTATAAAGAGAAAGCAAACATAACAGTAAAAAAAAAACTTAAAGATAAAAAATGTCTCGCAAAACACTGCCCTGCGGAAGTATGGCCAAAAGCATTGCCACGTTGTTTGTGCAAAGAAATTGCCAGCCCTTTGGTCATTGGACACCTCTACCTCGTCTTTTGCTTAAAAGTTTAAACATTTTTGATCTGAGATTTCCAACGTTTCCACACCAAACGGCTCAAATATGTAGCCATCGCTTAGGCATGCATATTATTGTCGACGCAAGTTGCGTCCCACACTAACGGTCGTCCCAGCCTCCAGGGCACAAGTGTCATCCCATCCGGTCTCCTACCATCATTCCGGGCCATTTTTATATAAAGATCCCCAGAATTAGACTCATTCCTTTGAATGACTTTTACTATGAGTGAGGAAAACCAGCTGGTGAACTACTAAAATTTCAACCATTAAAAACCCGGTACAAACTGCAAGCCTGAATCAATTCTTCATTCAATGGAACCCTCAACGAACGATATGCAAATATAAATCACGGCTTCACAATGGCTCCTCAGGTGTAGAGATGACACAATGGAGAAAAAAAAAGCGATTTCTCATTATTGTTGCCGGGGGCTTGAAAGTAGTCTATTTAATATGCGTGTGAATATTTTTGCTATTGTTGCCTACGAAAGTTTTTTTTATCGATTCTTGACAAGGTCCGATGTCTTGTATTAATCATATTAATTTATTGGAGAGTTTGTTCATCATCATCATCATCATCATCATTGCAGGCGTAAAAAGTCCACTGGCTGTCCAGTAGATTGTAGTATAGTCGTAGGCCGCAAGTATTCTTGGGAAAGGCCTTTGTCTATTGGCCTCTCCCAAGGATACTTCGTTTCATGGGAGGATATTGCTTTACCGACCACGCTTGGCAGGCGGGTAGGCGGGCGCATTTTCTTAGGCTTTTTGTTGTATGCCCTCTTCAATATTTATTATAACTATTCTGGTTTTTAGTATTTGTGGTTATAGCGGTAACAGAAATACATCATCTGTGAAAAAAATTTAACTCTCTATCTATCACGGTTCATGAGATAGAGCATGGTGACAGACGGACGGACGGACACACGGACAGCGGAGTCATATTATTTACCCTTTAATATGTAATGTAAAATGTTTTTCTTAAGGAAGCATTTGTCTATGAATGCGTAATATTTTACAATTAATTGACATGTTTTACATTAGATGTAAATAACTAGTTGCAACAAATAGTGTTAAGCTACGCGTGACATGCTAGCCTTTATTTATGTCGTAAAAGGACAAAGACTAACATACAATTTATCTACTATGTCCCTTAACTACTGTTTTTACCGACTGACTTACCCAGCAGAAGGGTAATGTTTTTCGCGCGTATGTATGTATGTAAATATGTCTGTTTTATTCTACTGAAAAGATTTTGATGAAATTTAAATAGTTCCTCCGAAATAACGAAAAAAATGTTTTTTTCAAATCGGTTCATACGAGTAAATGATAGAGTTATGGCGTAGGTAACAAACACACAGTCGAATTGAGAACTTCCTCCTTTTTTTGAAGTCTGTTGAGCGTTGGAATCAGGCTGTAGGCCGGCCTTAAAAATGTTGTCAAATAATGACCAGCATGGAAGACTATTGTCTGGTCTGGGAGAAAAGAAAAAACGTAGAATGTGCTTCTCTTCCCGCGCAGATCGTAAAAGCCGATCGAGGGATTGAGCTAAAATCTGCGGAATCATGACAATAGGCGATGCGGGTAGCAACTCATCACTATTTTGATTCCGTTTTTCATCTACACGCTGTCCAATATGCTAAATGTGGCCATATGGTCAGACCTAGGCTCCACCTACCCCGCAAGGGAAAAAGACGTGATATTATGTATGTATAAGTGTGTCAAATAATATAACAGCACATGTATGTAAGATTTAAATATTAAAACTTTTATTGTATTCTAATTTTTGTAATGATTTTTTTTTATTTAATTGCATGCCTACTGAACTCATATAAATTTACACACCAGTGATGGTAAACATGTCGGTATATTTGTAACATATCCATTTAATGTAATTTACACGTGCAAATAAATAATATTTATCTTTAACAATGGATTTTAATTATCTGAAATAAACATTATTTTATTTATTTATTTATAAGCAGCACGGCTTGATAATAGTTCATAAACTCATACAACATATTGAGAACACCCTGTACAGCATCCCCAGCATCCCGGAAACCAGGTAAGCTTGGGGTACCTCAACAATAGTTCATTTTGTTATGCAAAAATAAAAATCGTAACTTAATATGCAAAGTGGGTTCTTTGGGATGCAAATTTTGTTTTTTCGACAATATGCCACAATGACGCAGTTGCCGGGTGAAGGGTTCGATTCTCGGGTCGGATCAATACGGTTATTGATTTTTCGAGTGATTTATTGGCTTACGATGTCTGCTCCAAGGGATCTAAACATGTTTGCTGAATGTATTACAAAACCTATGAAAAAGTTTTGTTACAAGCCACCATACGATACAACATAAGTAATTTTATCAGAAAATTTGTTTTTTTTTTGTTTTTCTTTTTCTCATAGAAACCATTTATTGAATAAAAATAAAAACAGTACAGATTATGTCAAAACAAAAAAAAAAACTTTGTTTTATTTCACTTCACTACATAGCATAAAACCAAGTCGCTTCCCTCTGTCTGTCCCTTTGTATGCTTAGATCTTTAAAACTACCCAACGGATTTTGATGCGTTTTTTTTAATAGATAGAGTAATTCACGAGGAAGGTTTGTATGTACAATGCACCCGTGCGAAGCCGGGGTCCGGGTCACTAATTTCCATAAAAAAATGTATATTGATAGCTTCTTGTATATTTTCTTGGGATTTCGTACGCAAAGGATGCAAACAATTGCATTACGAGCTTGGGTATAAACATTTGATGTTTATAAATTATTTTGTACAAAATATTGTTAAATGTTTTATGTCTTATATAAAATAAAAGAAAATAATAAATAAACGGGAATAGATATTATTGACACTCCGTTATATGGCTGTCCGTCTGTCACAGCTGTATCTTTAAAACCGTAATTGGTAAAAATTTAAAATTTTCAAATAATATATATTTTTGTTGCCGGTTTTTTTCATTAGCATATATATTAAGTAGTTAAATATCGTTTGGTGGTACGGAACCCTGCATGTACTACTTACACTTGTCTGTATTTATTTTATCTTTATCAATAATTTTAATTCCGTCTTGTAGCATTTTTTTTTATTTTTTTACAACGTCTTTATTCATAAAATAGTCAATTTTCTTTTGTAACAATTTAATTCTAATACAATGTTTATTTTTCAAAATAATCCCAATTTCTTTGTAATTTTAGTTTTATTTTTAAGTGCAGAAATGTTATTTTACCTATGTTAAACGTCTAATATATACGTATTAAGTATTATCTATACTTCTATATATACTAATATTATAAAGAGGAAAGATTTGTTTGTTTGTTTGACGTGAATAGGCTCCGAAACTACTAGACGGATTTGAAAAAATGTTTCACAGTTGGGAAGATTCACTATCTGCGCTGAACATAGGCTATGTTTTACGCGGACGAAGTCGCGGGAAAACAGCTAGTATACGTATAATGTAACAATTTTATTAAGTATATTGCTTATGATTTTTTTTTATAAAAAATGATCTATTTGTTCGATATCAATAAAACTATATATTTATACAAGTTAAAACAAAAGAATACACTTTCCCCATAAAACGTAACAATCGTCTATCATTTTACCAGCGAACTTACTGACCCTTACAAAAAAACCAATTTCAAGGCTCGCCGCCCCCTACTTAAAATCCCCCGAATATCGGAACTACCCACATGTATTGTCGGCCGCCCCTCTATTGACAAGGGCTACCGGTTGTGTTTACCGTAGACCTCACTTTTTGGTAAAAAAGCACACGACGGTAAATAGGAATGGTTCTAACAGAATTTTAGACCGATAACATCTTTTTTAACCGATTTAAAAAAAGGGGGAGGTTATCAATTCGGTTGTTTTTAGGGTTCCGTACCTAAAGAGTAAAAACGGGACCCTATTAATATGGCTCCGCTGTCTGTCTGTCTGTTTGTCTGTCTGTCCGTCTGTCACCAGACTGTATCTCATGAACCGTGATAGTTAGACAATTGAAATTTTCACAGATGATGTATGTTTGTTGCCGCTATAACAAAAAACACTAAAATAAATAATAAAATAAATATTTAAGGGGGCTCCCATACAACAAACGTGATTTTATTTTGCTTGTTTTTGCTCGATATTGATAATTGCAACAGATAGGCGCATGAAATATTCACAGAATATTTAGCTATATAATCACTTCAAAAATAAATGATTAAATTAATATAAAAGGTGGCTCCCATACAACAGACATGATTTTTTTGCCGTTTTTATAGATACCGGTACGGAACCCATCGTGGGCGAGACCGACTCGCACTTGACCGGTCTTTTTTTTTGTTTTTTCCTTAAGATTCATTTAGAAAAAGATTATTTTTTTTTTTTTATTTAAATGGAATGCTTTCTAGTTAGTCCCATTCTTTCATCTCTAAAGATTCTGTACTCTGATCTTAGCCGGTTTTCTTCATATAAAAGTTTATGTTCTGCGTTATAAAGAAACAAACACCAACATGCAACGTGGCGTTTGGGTCTTATCTATTTATAGACAGTATTCATTACCCATCATAGTAATACAGACACATCATAGTTTCTTTTAAAACAATACATAATTCTGTAGACTTATGTATGACACAGAAAGGGCGGGTTACAATTAGAAATGCTGATCGTTCACAATTTACCGTTGCTCGGCCGGTGTTCTGCCATGCAACCTATTGTTTTAAATTTAAATAGAGTTGTTAAAATATAGAGCAGGCAACGACTTTTAATTGCGAAAGTCTTTATGTACAAGCTTTTGCATTTGGGTTCGCATAAAGGTTTTTGATTTTATGGCTTAACAGTAGGCCGCGATGTAAAGAAGCCCTTTTAACGTTTCTCATCACGCGTTTACTACATGGTAACTCTACTAAACGTTAAGCTTTTAATAACCATTTTCCATACATCTCTTTTGACATCGCGTTAAATATTTTTTAAACACGTTACGGCTTATATAATTAATTAATAACTTATATCAATAACTGATAATTAATTATAATTTACAACATTACAAATGCGAGATCGTCCCAGATAACTTGATGGTGTAGGAGTGTTTATGTCTCTATTCAATCACCTACAGCTATTATAATTATTATAATGCTTATTGTATTGTCAATCTTATTATGCTGTTGTTTATAATTAATTGTGACTTATTATGTCATTTGAATGTATTGTAAGTATTTCTGAATTAGACAAATAGATATCTGACGACTTCTATGGCTTAGTGGCCATCAAACCAGGCTGTCACACAGAAGGTCCAGGGTTCGATCCCCGGTCAGGTCAAGATAGATAATGTTTTTTTATTCAGATTGAGCTTAGTCTTGTATGTTTCTATACATATACATTAGTTATAAAATATAGTACCGTCAAGTTAATTTCCATAACACAACTCTGGAACTTACGATTACTTTCGGGCTAGCTTAATCTGTGTTTTTTTCTACCAGATATTTATATTTTATTTATTTATTTAAATAGAAGTACTAATTAGCAACGTAAGTTCTTCACTTGAGAAAAGAAATAAAAAAACACATAGTGCAAACATAAGTACGTATCTTTATAGTTCTTCCATCAAAATTAGAAAAAAAAACCATAAAGTGTGAAAAAAAAACCTAATTAGTATATTTTACGCATATGTATTAAAATACCCTCACAAACAAGCACCTCGTAATTTAAAACACAAAAAACCCAATTACCCCCTAATGAAAAAAACATTTGTCACCACAAAAAAAAACAAATTACCTACTTACACACATCCGGTCACACTGACCACAATAAAAACCAATTAACATAATTACCACTTAAAAAAAATTATACTTACGTACGGCCGGCCCGTAATTTTTGAACCAAAAAATTGCAGTTGCACTGTGACCCCACGAGGGCGCTACCCCGCCATACGCGGTCGACGCCCATCGATTTTTTTCATAGGGGGGATGATCGATCCCCTCTCTAATAGTTTGTGGGGTGACAGCTGGTCTTATAAGATTTTTGAGTCTATGGGTAAGGATTCTGATATGGATTTTTTTTGTAAAGTCTTGAATGGGTCTGTCAATCAGATTTTGAATTGGTTTTTACAGTTCTGTATAAAATGTTTAACCTTATCACTTTTTTTACTATGTTTAAATCTAATATATAAAATTCTCGTTTCACAGTTTTCGTTGCCATACTCCTCCGAAACGGCTTGACCGATTTTGATGAAATTTTTTGTGCTTATCCGGTATCTATGAGAATCGGCCAACATCTAATTATTTATATGGCAAAACAACGTTTGCCGGGTCAGCTAGTAATTTATAAAAATATATACATAACCAAATAACCTTTTTTTTTTTAAGTGAAAACTTCTTTAGTCCTTTGTGCACTTTTTGGGATGGGTAAAAAATGTTAAACTCCCGTCACGTGACCTGAGACTGCCGCAAAGGCGAGTTTACACTTCTGCTGGCACTCCCAGAGCGCTACCCGTTGTTTTTTTTTCTTATTAACTCATTGCTTGACACTCAACAAGACACAATACAATTTTTATTGTTATATACGCTATAGAAATGGTCCAGTAAGGCGATACCACTGTAAATAAGGTCGTTCTGAACCTTATTTATCTCGCAAAATACTTAAATTAGGAGTTTCAAATCTAAGTAATATGATTTTTGACTATTTCATCTCCAAAAATTGAAGATGAAAACACGTTTTGATAAAATTTTCTCGATAGATATATTTTTTGAAAAATGGTCTTCGTTCGCAGAGTTTTTGTTATTGTAGCTCAAATGCAACGCATGAAATAATGATTTTTAGACTAAAAGATAGGTTATTAGTAATTCATCAAAATGTAAATATGAAAATACAATTAACCGGTCTGATTTTATATAAAATAGAAATAACGAATTTGGCGCTTACGTTTTTTTTCTTTGAGCGACTCGAGACTATCTCCTATCTCATCATTCACGGGCTAAACCGCCAAGCGCTATCCCTTGCGCGCACTTGATCAGTCCTTTGCCGAGCGAAGGTACCAAACATTTGAGTCCTCGTCTTAACTCATTGCTTGACACTCAACAAGACACAATACAATTTTTATTGTTATATACGCTAAAGAAATGGTGCAGTAATATATTAAATTCATTGACATTTTTGAGCCGTGATGAACATAAATATTTTATGGCAAAAAAATTTAATCGTATGCTTTACTTTGTTAAAAGTTGCCTTACTAATACTATAAAATTTCGATGGTTTGTTAGTCCTTTATGCAGAAAACACAGGACGTATTTCGATCTGAGGTAATTCAATAATGAAACAAGAAGTATTATTCCAAAACAAAAAAAAAACCTACCGAACCTAACGATACCTTATCCATCCAGCCGTTTGGATGATACGAAGTAATAAAAAACCGGCCAAGAGCGAGTCGAACTCGAACACGAAGGGTTTCTATGTATAATAAGTTTAAAAATTATTAAATATATTTTTATTATATGATGTAATTTAAAAATTATGCTTTTTTCTTTATCTAAGCCACAAGGCGTTACTTCGTTCTAAATTTCAAGATTCTGACTTCACGGGAAATAGGTACCCTGTAGGTTTTGATTCTCTTGCGAATATCGAAAATTTGCGACATAAACGGCTGTATCTTTTAATTACGTTGGCTTAGAAGTTTGGTTTTTTCACAGTCCTAAGGGACAGAAGACGTGAGTATTTGATATGAATTTCAGCTTGATACCTCTACGTGTTCCTGAGAAAAAGGTTCTTGACTGACAGACAGACAGCTTCGTCAAACGGGTACTTTTTTAAAGACTGGGTAAAGACAAAACATATCGGTCAAAAGGGTCCGAGATCCAACGAAGTGATAAGTGTTCCGTTTTTTTCTTTTGAGGTACCGATCCCTAAAAATTACAAACATACATGATACGCGAAACCACGCGCGAAACAAATAACTCCTTGACAGTCGGGTAAAAGTATATTCGCACGTCCAGTCCTAGCAAGATATTATCATAACAATGTCATACCTACATGTGCAAGATTATTATAATAGTATTATTAACATGCACCGCATGACTGGGGCTTAGTCATAATCATTAATAACACCGTCAATACCAAGTGATCGCCGCTGACAGTTAAGGAAACTATTGCGATACATACTAATTTGATTTAATTGTGTACTCGTGTAGCCTTATGTTTAATTGTTCCAATGGAAATCTGAACATTTTTTTGTTTTTCGTGTGTGCAAGTAGCAAAGCCGTGTGGTTTCCGGCAGAGAAGAATAGGACCACTCCAAGTCCCATGGATGTAAGAGGCGACTTAGGAAATACAAGCTAAACAAAGCTCATAAACATCAATGAGAGAAATCCTCTGTCTGCTCTGGCCAAGTATGGCTCCGGTAGTACAGAGAGGGTCATGCTCCTGCAGTGGAGACTAAAAAGACCTGATGATGATGATGATGATGAAGTAGCCAACACTGGTGTCAGATTTTTCAAGCTGCGTAAAGGCATCTAACAAAACATAAAAGCTGCCATCACTGATGAGAACCGAGACCAACGGTTTAACGTGCCTTTTGAAGCACGGAGGAGCTCGGGATATTTTATGCCACTTGCGGTCACCCACCTAAGTGGGGACCGCGCCCGGAGTTGCTTAACATGCGTAATCGTTGTTTTTGCTCACGCCCACAGGGCCATCGGGCTCTTCAACTATACTCTGAACTATTAATATAATACAGTTTGATGCGTATAATTAAGTGAGGTAGGTAGTAGGGTTGAAATTGGTACTTTTTTAGGGTTCCATACGACATTAATAGGGTTCTGTTTATACCCTTTGGGGTAAAAACAGAAAACCCTATTAATTTCGCTCCGCTGTCTGTCTGTATGTTTGTCGGTCTGTATGTTTTCCTGTCTGTTTATCTGTCTGTTTGTCTATCTGTCTGCCTGTCCGTCTGTCTTCAGGCTGTCTGCCACGGCTCATGAACCGTGATAGTTAGACAATTGAAATTTTCACAGATGATGTTTTTCTGTTGCCGCTATAACAACAAGGAATCATTTTTTTTTTTTCAATAATATTTCTACGGTGCTATGTGATTTACTTTAATACAAGTTGAATTATAATTGTAAGGAGTAACAACTCCTTTATGCAAAAACTACAAGTGATTTTACAATGTCATATCTTAAAGAATATAGTGAGACAAGATGTATTAATCCAAAAATAAACACACAACCGGTCAACTGCGAGTCCGACTCCCACACAAAGGATGGCGTATCATTACCTAAACAACATAAGACTCTATATAAAAACATAATATTACGTAAGAAAAAACTAATTTGACAAAAATGCGAAGTGTCGATTAAAACTGTTATTATAACTGTTATTCCAATTAAAATAACGATTATGTTATTTTCGAATGAATTCAAAATTCTAATAAGTTGAAAATGTGACTAAAATCTCCAATTTGATTTGTTTCAGTCATGCTCAGGACAAGCAACGCCATCTATCGAGTTTGAGGTAAGTTGTGAGTTTAGTCTGCGCAAAAAAGAACCCTCGTTTTTAGAAGTTCCCGTGTTTCGCGGTGAATAGCCGAGCAGTGACATCTAGATTAAACTGTACAAAACATTTTGTGAATAAAATTTGGTCTTCTGTTACGTTTTTGTGCTTATTTGTAATGTTCTGAGGCAATTATTACCGAAATTAAAAAGTAATTATTAAATGAAACATTTAAATTACAAAATTATTTAATAATAACTGGGCTAAGCAAAGTCTGGGTCACACTAAGGGTCCGCTCCACCGTAGGTACACTATTTAAGTACAAAAACCGCGTTTCTTGTTTGGATCTGTTCTGATGTATAAGTAGGTACGCTTACAGCTCTTCCAGGCAACCTCTCTTAAGGGGTTAACCAAACTCTATAGAGCTCGAATACTATTCTTAAGTTTGACGTCTCAGTAACTCAGAACAAGGACTTAAGCAGTAATCATTAAGCAGCAACTTTGAAATCGAGAAAATACCCTAACAAAAAACACGTTTCTTTTATGGGATCTGTAATTTTTGTATTTTTTGTTGTTAAAACAGGAATTGATTACACATTCTGTGAAAATTAGAAAAGTATAAACCATTGATTATACTTAATAATTAACATTTGCTTACATTATTAATTAAGCTACAATTTGTCCAGCAGAGTTATCTCTCCTTTTTATTTTTTATTTGTTACTGTTTTATTTTATGGACAGGAGTCACGGAAGACCAGCGGCGTGATGTTACTCAGGTACATCACCGGTTAATGCTGAGTGACCCCTTTTGGTGCCTTGTTTTGTAAAATGTTAGAAATAAGTATTGTCTGTTTTGATTTGGTTCCAAATAAGTTATTTTTCTTTCTTTCTAGAGTAACTTGCAACGTTGGTAAGGTAGTCTACCCCTTGCTTATTTATTTTTATTAATAGAATAACAACGTTATACAGAAATAATTGTTTTTTCATGCAATTAACCAGTTAGAGCTCTCAAAAAAATACATATGTTGATTTCTTAAAATATCTAAAATAAAAGCTATATATTTACTGGGAAGGCTGCAACTGGGACTGATCGTATCTATGACGTATAGAACAATGGAATCCTCACTTCAATAACAAAAAAATATAGGCAACAGATTATAAACGTTAGGGAAAAACTCCTATTTTCCTATTAGCATTCTTGTACCAATTAGAACCGTCTAGCTATCAAGTTTTTAGAAAAGACCGCAGAATTCCAATGAATCTGGTCTAGTCACGGCAAGTAATGAAAACAATTATCGGCCTATTGTTCGCTGGTGCAAGTCTAAAGTATTCAGTACTAGGGTAGTAGTAGTATAGTAGTAAACGGTAGAGCAAATCAGTAGAGTACTACTCGACTATGCTTTTGTTTGATATAAGTTGGTGCTATTATATTTTATACGTCTTGATGATGATCTATGCCGTTTCCTAACTTATAATACGATATGATATTATTATATGTGCGTTATTTGTTTTTTTACTTGTTTGTTTGTTTGTTACGCTTTCACTACTAAATCGTTCATCGTGAAATTTTGCATACAAGTTCTCTGGAGTACGGAAAAGGACATAGGCTACCTTTTATGCCGGGAAAAAGTACTATTCCCGAGGGATCGACATTGACGCGGGCAGAGCCGCGGGCGAAAGCTAGTAATATGATAAATGCGAAAGTGAGTTTGTTTGTAACGCTTTCACGCTTTTACTACTAAACCGATTATCATGAAAATTTGCAGACACGTTATCTGGGATACGGAGAAAGATATAGGGTACATTTTAACCCGAAAAAAAAACGATTCGCGAGGGATCGACATAGACGCGGGCAGAGCCTGCCACTGCCCCACTACCATTAGCCTGCCACTGCCCCAGTTTCCACTCCACCATTATCGCACACCACGAAGAAGAAGGACATGAAAATGGTCACCGAAACGTTCTAAGTACTAGTTTGTGCCATTATAATTTATTCTACTTTTAAGTTGAGAATTGAGTTGTTCAATCTACCATTAAATCGATCCGTATAATAAAATCTTTACAGAAGCATTTGATTAAGTCGACGTCGAACATTGTACTTATATCTTACAAGGACTTGAGTCATTTGTATTCTACGTCACAGATACGCGGCACGTGTATGTAATAATATAATGCAAGCGTCGATACGTGATTACTTTTGCATTTAAAGTATGCCTCATAATAGCCCAAGCTAGGAGCCACGCAAGGAGCGATGTTAGGACCACTTTTATTTATTTCTTAATTGCAGTAATTTTGCAAATTGATCCGGTAGCCTTTGATATAGATGTGCTGATGATGTATTTATAGATTCAATTTAACGCACGTTAGGTAGCCGCTATAACTGTCACATTTATCTTTACTAGCTTTTTCCCGCGATGTCAGCCACCTATTTGTTTTTGCATATTTCTATAATGGTGGATCGAATTTGCTACAATGTGTAACAGTTTGTTTTACCACATTTCACCTATAAATAGATGCAGATGTGTTATAAATATCTGAATCAATATAAGTTTGAGTGTAGAAAAAGATTTTGGATTTTATTCTTTGTTCTTTTATGATGATTTATGATAAAGCGGCAAACGAGCAAGCGGGTCACCTGATGGTATGTGATCACCGCTGCCCAGGAACAACTGCAATAGCAGGGTGTGACAGGTCCGTTGCCAGCGTTTCAAGGAGTTGGGGGAAAGGAAATGGGGAGAAGGGGGAAGGATGGGCCTTCGGTTCTCACACTCACCAAACGAAGAAACTTTCTACTCAGGCGTCGATTTTCTGTAAGAGTATGGTACAGTCAGCCAACGATCTAACTTTATCTTGAATTGTCTCTTAAACTAAAAGTAATATTAATATGAAAATGTATATTCAGAGGAGCCGGCCCATTGCTACTGGCAGCGTGGCTCTACCACGACTTAACTGTTCTTATTTTACATACAATAACACTAGTGTTAGATTTTCTAAGCTGCCTATAGGCATCTGAAATAGGTTGAAGTTCGCTTTCTCATATAACAGAAAAAAAACAGCATATTAAACCTTCTAAAGTAAGGAGGGCTCTAGATATCTTGTGCTGCGAATTCCGATCATCAGACTGTGTACCACGTCAATGGTTACTTTACGTGAATAAGTGCTAATAATGCATATAATACCATTGAGATATCCATTCGGTTTTAAACTGGAATAAAATGTCAAGACTTCTTTGAAAATATTCAATGTACAGACACAAATTTGTTACAGCTTTATCATAGTGAAAGATAAACCTGAACTATCGGAGCATACGAATGTAGAAAATATGTGTAGATTGTTATTTTATACATGCAATTTTAAATTTATGTGCCATTTCATCAGCTCGCGTCAGTGTGGACGCCTTTTGAGAACAAGCCGCTTTCTCGATATTAATTTATTGAAACCAGTAGGAGGTAAAAATAAATATCAATCATGATTAACAAGTTGAGTTTATGTTTTTTATTATTATTATTTGTATCTCTCTTTTTTCACGGGTGTTACCCCGGTTTTTTTAGAGGCTTGCGTGGGGATATGGATCCAACACGTAGAGGCCCTTTGGAGAAGTTGATGTAATGTTGGTCTCCAGCCAGAACCCGTTCCTAGAAATACCAATGTGTGATATACCCTTGAACAAGTCTTGGCCGGAGGAGGAGCTATTGCATTTTAAGAAGGAAATTAATGGGTTTATGGGATTGAGATTTGGGTGGACTTATGCTGGGTTATTGCAAAGGGACGTGCACCTGCCATAATCATGATAACTGACTACAATTGGCAGGTGGTGGCTTGCTGCCCACTAGATGGGCCCCTCAAACTAGCCGACGATTAATGCCGGCAAAAAGGGCAACACCGGTGTGGGCGACTCAGGGGTGTCGAGAGGTGTGCTGCGCTTTCTCCGTAGTTACTCGCGGCGTTATGCCCTTTAACACTTCCACCCCTGGAGCAACAGCTCTCACGACTCCTCTCTGGACGGCCAACTAAGGCAAGCCAGAGCCGAGAGTCCTGTGAGCCCTCTTGGGTTTCTACCCCGACCGATGAAGACACGTCGGGGGCGAGGGCTCTGACCGACTCTCTGGAGCACTCGGGTCCGTGGTGTCGTTACTCACCAACAGCTCGCCACAAGCTGCCCTGCGGCTTTAGTCTAATAATAATAATTATTATTATTATTATTATTAGACCGATGGGCAGAAGAATGTGAGAATTTTTAAACATATTAAATTAATGGTTCTGCGAGAACAGTAGACCTTGCGAGCCCTTACAATCAACATCCACATTTGCCCTTCAGTGCTCTAAAATATATCTGTTACTGATATGCTAATTGACTAAAGGATGATTTCCTTCAGTTACTATTTCCCAATCCCCGCTGCTCTTAATTAGGTACCAGAGGAAACGGAAATTTAAACCTACATTCCCTTACCAGAAGACCCGATCAGACTCTTTTTTTTAAGAGGAAACACTAAGCTCGAGAGAATTGAAAAATAGATATTTATAATATCTATTGCTGTCGCGCCGCGTGCCCAAACAAACCCCGCAGAGTGCGATAGAGATACCTGCAGCTCGGCCGGAAAATACCTATAAAAAGTACACAAAATTAACGCTTCGTAGTCCTCTGATTTCTTTTCCAAAACTTAACCGATTTAATTTCTTTTTACATTAAAAATTTTAAAATAAGCTATGGCTGTGTTTCTGCGTTTCTTTTTCTTATATAATTGCCCAAATTTGTTTTCTTGATGTTTGAACACAACGGAAATTCGTACCAATTTTTCATGTTTTTGAAGGTTCATATCTCTTTAAATAATTCAATTATGAAAAATTTTTAACATAAGTATTTTATTAGTAAAAAATCATTACTCTATTGGTACTATCCGGCGAGAAATAAGGGGACTACTCTTGTATGGAAACACGGCCCTTGATCAGCATGTTAAGTATGCTTTTGTACACATTAACTTAGTTGGAGTGATCCTCTTCAAGATTGGAAATATCGGAATAGCGAACTTGGCATGGCTGAATGGGAGGCAAAGTTTAAGTACCACCGGGTTCATAGTTGTTATGTTACCAATTGGTAAAAATGTTAATAGGACGCTAATTTTCAACTATTATGGCAGATAAACATGCGAACTTTACGTTAAGAAGTAGCCGGCATCTATAAGCCCTGGGTTCAAGTCACAGGATAGCATGTGAATCTTTTTTATTTATTTTTAATTTTTATATCAGGATTCTAAGTTTATTCAGTGTTTTCAATTATAAGAGTAATACGCAGTATCATGCTTTAAGCCAAAAAATATTTTTCATATTTTGATTTTTGTTCCTTAGGGCAAGTTGTTCAATTTCACTCCCTCTCCCACTTCACGTACTTCAACTTCTTTCATAAATATACAGAAAATCGATTTCAGACAACTTTTGGGCAAATTTCCGACTATAAACACGTTCAAGTTTATCGTATAAAAAAGTTGTTCAGACAAAAAAGTTGCGTCTTAATGAGAATAACAAAAAAGTGTAATGACATTTTTGTTTTATTTTTCCAAATAGCTGTGCTATGAGTTTTTTTAAGTTTCGGACCCCCATATATCCGCCATTTTTTCAAATATCGAAAATCTGGCACGACTAAAAAATTTTATATAATTACCGAACCAGCTCACAAAATTTCATGAGAATCGGTTGAGAAATGCGACCTGTAGGCGAGAACAGACAGACAGACAGACAGACAGACAGACGGACAAAAGAATTTTGGGCCAGTGGAGACTGAGACGCTTCGCTCGCTCGGTCAATAAATATATACGGACAAATCACACAGATTGAGTTAGCCCCAAAGTAAGTTTGAGACTTGTGTTATGAGATACTAACTCAACGTTACTATATTTTATAACAAATGTGTATAATTTGACAGCTCCGTGGCGCAGCGGTCAACACGCCAGCCTGCGTGCGACACGCAGTGCCCGGGTTCGATCCCCGGCCAGGTCAAGATGGAAAATGATCATTTTCAGATTGGCCATCTTGACCTGGCCAGGGATCGAATCCGGGCACTCTCATGTCGCAGGTCGCAGGCTGGCGTGTTGTCCGCTGCGCCACTGAGCTAGCCAATTAAATTTAAACAATATGGAAAGAAAACCGATCAGTCGATATGAACAACTTTTGTTATGGGATCAATGCAGGAAACAATTTTTTTTTTGACTCTGTACAAATTGATAGGGCGGTCGAACATTTTTGTTTAAAATGCCCATTTTTTTTGAGTTTGCAGCTTTGATCCAATAGGAAAAGTTGTTCATAATGACTCCTTCTAAGATCGGACAGGGTTTTCTTAACATATTGTATATTTTCATAATGCAAGCATTTTTTGTGCATTTTTTTATTATAATAACCTTTTTATTAATATTAAATCACGAAATCAGAATCTCTAATAGAATACATGTTTTAATACAACTTAAAGAGAATTTATTCATGAAATTGTTGCTCATGAAGAATTAACAAATTGGACTGTTATCTTATGTATGGCTCTTGGCAGAAGTCGGGTATTTTACTCTAGCTTGGCCATTTTCGTACAGACGACACAGTACACACGTTTTCTAAAGAAATAATTTAAAAAATTAAAATAACAAATAATCGACTTCAATGCAACTACTACACTGATTTTGATAAAATTAAAACAGGACCAATTTTAAAGTATATCTTTTTAACTACAAAGGAATCTAAATGGTCCAGGCGTCTTTTAACAATCGTGGAACATTCAAAAATTGACAACCTCCTCGATAAACCAGTTAAAAATATAATATAGGTACGTCACAGCTAAAAATAAAAATACAATTCGTGCACATGGTAATTATAATGAATTTCATACAATTACATCACTGGGTAAAGTTTTTGCGACATCTGCATACAAAAACTGCAATGATACAAGAAATATGTCTACAGTTGGCTCACAAATGAAGGTCACAAAGACACTGCTGCCAATAACAAAGTAAGGAGTAATAAACACACATCAATCATGTTGTTGAGAGCAAACCAGACGATAGAGAATGGACTATTAATATTAATTTATGTATTCAATTAAATTATTATGTACATTTTTATAATAGACAGTAAATACATTGAATGCCGGTTGTAATTAACTAGTTTGTGAGTTGTAGACTTCGCAAGTTTTATCACAACGAATTCAGTGGTCATTTTGAAAATGGTGGTAATTGGCTAATGGACCTTACCAACATTAAAGTTTATAAATAAAATAACAGGGACATATCTCACAAATTGAGCTAGCCCCACAGTAAGTTGTGAACTTGTGTCGTAGGATACTAACTCAATGATACTATATTTTATAATAGATACTTATATAGATAAACATCCAAGACCCAGGTCAATCTGAAAAACATCGTTTTCCATCATGACCGGGGATCAAACCCGGATCATGTCGCGCGTCGTGGAGTGTTAACCACTGCACCACGGAGCTCACCATTGATACTTAGGTCCTTTTTTTAGGGTTTTTGAAATCGATTTTTCCCCCAAGTGGCGGCACTGTGACGTACATCACACATCAATTATCATGTTCAGAGCAAACCAGATCATAGAGAATGGACTATTAATATTAATTTATGCTTTCAATTAAATCATTATGCACATTTTTATAATAGACATGAAATACATTGAATGCCGTTTCTTAATAACTAGAGCTGTGGACTTCGCAAGTCTTACAGGAACCTCAGTAGTCATTTTCAAAATGGCGGCAGTTTCCGCCATTTTGAAAATGACTACTTAGTGGCAAATGACACAAAGGACCAATCACAGTCGGAGTTATGGCGCTTATATTTTGTGTTCAATTAAAAAGTACGTGCAGAGATGAACAGCCCTACAATATATGAAGCCTTATAGTTTCGTTTCAGGAGTGGCGTCGGGCGGTGCGTGTAGCATGGGGTTTTTCGCTGCAGAGCACGCGGTAATTCCGCTCATATTTTACGCAGTGTAAAGAAAAAACAATACTATCACTATTAGATTAAGGATTGTTTTACATCGATAAGTAAGCAATGATTTAGTATCAATTAAACGAACTAAAAAAAGGCTCTCAGTTTACGGCACCATACTTTACCATAAGATTTTAACAGCACGCACTGCTCAACGCGAAACGCGATGTTCCGCCGCCGCGCCGCCGCCGCCGTCTCTCCGTAAATGCGGCCTAATGCTTGAGGAGTCCGTCATCGCAATGGTAGAAACCAAGGTGTAAGACAACTGGGGTAGAAAACTTTTATATCTTTAGGATTTTTTAGTTTCTTTAAATTGATGTTAAAAAATCTGACCTTCTATGATTTTTTTTTTAATTTACCTAATTCATTAATTATAAATAATACATTTATTGTACATTAAAAAGTCGCAGTGACACACTACATGTTGCACCTGTTGTACCACGATAAAGGTATTGTATTTGTATTTTAATTGTTCGTCACATTATGCATTGTCATAGCCTAAGTGTTTGTAGTACGTTTTAGAATATTCCTAACTACTTTAAAACAAAGGAAAGACAAAAATGAGTCAACTGACTGACTCAGCGACCAAACCCTCGGTCGGCTCCACTTGAATCATTCAGACATGCACATAAATCTTTCCACTTTCTTACTTCCGTTTGAGTTAGGTTACTCATAATCACCAGTATATCTAGCTCGAGAAATAAAAATACAATATTTGAGTCCCGTACTTTATTAATTTTTTTATTCATCAAATCTTGCACGATAAATTAGGAATGAACAGTCGTATCTATACTAATATAATAAAACTGAAGAGTTTGTTTGTTTGTTTGAACGCGCTAATCTCAGGAACTACTCTGGTTCAAATTAGAAAATTCTTTTTGTGTTGGGTAGTCCATTTATTGAGGCAGACTTTAGGCTATAAAACATCACGTTGCGACCAATAGGAGTGAAGCATCAATAAAAAATGTTTTAAAAACGGGGGAAAATTATTCATCTATACTAATTAATCATAATAACAGAAATTGCCGCGGTCGAAGTCGCGGGCAACAGCTAGTGTACATATAAAACAGACCCCTCTAACAAAAGATCCTCTGTCTGCTCTGGCCAAGTATGGCTCCGGTAGTACAGAGAGGGTCATGCTCTTGCAATGGAGACTAAAAAGACTTGATGATTGAGTCCATTTATCGGTTAATTATCTGAAAGGTTCTAAGGAATAACTATGTTTTTGGACCTGTTCTAACATTAGATCAATATGATGTTGTAGACCTATGCCCAGCAATGGGCTGATGTGAACTGAAAATAATGATGATGATAAGGTTGACATACTGATTAAGATTTTATGATAATCTTTTCAGTGCAGATCACATTATAGAAAACTAACTTACTTACTAGTAGTTTTTTTGTAATTAAATATTGTATAGTGGTACGGAATTTTTCAAGTCCGACGCCGACTCGCACTTGGCTAGTTTTTATTTCCGCTTAATTGCAATAGTTTGCATAAAAAGCAGCCAGCGCTTTTGTCACGAGACCTATCACCATTATAACAAACCAGTACCTACTGCCTAGTAACACTTCGTGCTGAGATACGTAATCTGTAGGTTGTCCTTGGCGTTGAAATCTCCACAATTAAAACGTCATTGCATGTGCAATGGACTCATGCACCAGGAATGCATCAACAAGAGCTATGTGGGCAGATGACCATTCTTGGTTGAAGTAATTGATGGTATTTACAACCGCTGGCTTTGTTTATGTTTCACATAAAACTTTGCGTTGACAAACAATTTGCGAGCTCCGTGGCGCAGTGGTCAACACGCCAGCCTGCGACACGAGAGTGCTCGGGTTCGATCCCCGGCCAGGTCAAGATGGAAAATGATCTTTTTCAGATTGGCCTGGGTCTTGGATGTTTATTTATATATGTATTTGTTATAAAATATAGTAGTAAGTATCCCATAACACAAGTCTTGAACTTACTTTGGGGCTAGCTCAGTCTGTGTGATTTGTCCGTATATATTTATATTTATTTATTGCATCGAAAATTGTTATATATATATGATTTAAAATATTCCGTTCTGTAATCAATTGAAAAATCATATAAAACAGTGGTTGAAAATAAAATCCCTCGAAGGGGTGACTCAGCCCAGTTCAGCTAGTCCCGAAAACGCGCTAACAGTTCCTGAACAAATCTGATCCGTTGGTATTGGTGATGATAGGGTACGATAAGTAGAAATTATCATTATGACGTCACAAGTGCCTAGGTTTATTCAGGGGTGTTTGTTTCTTCCATGCTGGTTTGGGAGATAATAAAAAAACCGGCCAAGTGCGAGTCGGCCTCGCGCACTTAGGGTTCCGTACCATTATCTATAAAATACGGCAAAAAGTCATGTCTGTTGTATGGGAAGCCTTAAATATTTATTTTATTTTACTTCTTTTATTTATTTTCAAAGTCAAGAACTATATAACTAAATATGATGTCAATATTTCAATGGTTTTCCTGTTGCCGTTATCAAAACCGAGCAAATAAAGTACGTTGGTTGAATTATTGTTATTCTCATTTTTAGTATTTGTTGTCATAGCGGCAACAGAAATACTTCATCTGCGAAAAATTTATCATGACGGTTCATGAGATACAGATTCTTGACAGACGGACGTACAGGCAGACAGGCGAACAGCGGAGCCTTATGAATAAGGTCCCGTTTTTACCCTTTGGGTACGGAATTCCTTAAATACGTTAATGTACCAGCTGACCGTAAAATTTGTAGGAATGGCCAATAAAAATAAAAAAAATATAAGGAAAATCAACAAGCAACCATGCGGGTGGCAACCTATCGCTTACTTGATTAAATTTTCCACCTATAAGCCCACCAACACGCTAAACGTCGCCTTTGGGTCTTCTGGTCTCAGGCTCTGTCTACTCCGTTAAGGATTAAGACGTGATCAGTATATAACGACTAAGTTCTACTAGTGTACAGGATGTTTGAGAGAAAACTAAGAAGCAGAATTACTTTGCAATAGTTGACAATGGAAGGATATGAACGCATGATTCACCAGATTGATGCAGGCAGCTCATTAAAATATAAACGGTGTGCGATTGTGTCCACTCATCTTTATAGGCAGAGAGAGCAATGTCAAAAAGAAGTTTGAATGTATTAAAACTAACTTCGTTAAATGTTTCGATGCAGGGAGCTGATCAACCAAACAACAAAATACTTGGGTCCACTTATGTTTATAGTCAGAGCCCAAATTAGTCTGAAAGTATCAAAAATTATATTTTAATATCAACAAACTTAACAGTAAAAAACTAAAAACGAATTTTCAAAAATCAAAATATACAAAGCTATTGATGGATAATATAAAATACAGTCCAGACTGTGTCCAGTTAAAAGGTACTAATCGTGTTAGCAGTATTGTCACTTCGAATAGCAGTAGACATCCTTTAAAAGGTAAAAGATATGTTGAAAGTAAACTTGTCTGTTTGTTTCCTATGCAACAGGGTAGACTACGCCAAGGGCCGTATGTCTCAAGGATTATGTATCAAGATGGTAGGCTAATAAACTAGCCAACCGTCACAAAGGTAGTTACATTTTCAGCAACTTAAGTTGTGAGTTAGGAAGGCATTTCCAAAAACGCAATACCCAACATAGCTGCTGTACAAAATTCTCACATCACGCGTACAAAATGCCTTGTATTTTCAAAGAACCAATTAGGGCGCGTCGGAATGGGGTTTTGTTACCTTATGATTTTAGGTTGGCAGTGTTATGTCTTCACTGATGTGCCAATTTTAGGTTATCTTTCCATAGAAACGATATACAACGTAAATAAATGTGAACTCCTCATTGGAAAAAAAAAATAAAGGACGAAAATATATTTCCTACAATTTAGGCTTTCAGATAGAATATCGGTTCTAGCTCCCAATCTAAGATAATGGTAACATGGGTGCAGATGAATTGAGTTTCCTCGCACAATGGTTAGATGTTGCTGGTAATCGTTGTGGTACTCGTATGTTGAAAGAAATTTAAATCTGATGTAGTGATGATATTAATATAATATTATAATTTATCACTACTAATATATACACTTTTTTTTAAAACAAGAGGTTATCGATTTATTTGTATGTTTTTTGTCATTTATAAACAGATTTGAAAAAATATTTGCCTACTACATTGAAACGTTTATGCGTCCAGATTGGTCTCATATAAATTTCATCAAAATCGGTCCAGGAATTTGTTTGAAGCCGTTTTTTTTATATGAAAAATTATTATAAGATGGCTACAATTCAAAATTAACATACGCATATACCTACAAAGATATTAATGACGTCTTTACCCATAAGGAGTAGACTGAGGCTGAAGCCACATTAAGCCTATTAGTCGACACATATGGATACAAAAACGAAATAGTTAAATAGGAATAGAAAAACGGAAACGAAGTATTAGGTTGCCACATCGTCTATTGTTAAAAACCTTAAATTTTTGGCCATTTGGTCGCTCGGCCAGCTGATTCGGTCTGCGCGGGATGAGAAGCAGTTGGTACATTTTACGCATTTTCCTCTTTCAGACAAGAATGGAACCAACTATTTTAAAAAAATGTCTGAAATATATGAAACTCGAAACTTACTTTTTGTAATGTAAAAAAATAAATAAATATATACGGACAAATCATAAAGATTGAGCTAGCCCCAAAGTAAGTTCGAGACTTGTGTTATGGGATACTCAACTCTGAAAAAGATCATTTTCTATCTTGACCTGACCGGGGATCGTACCCGGGCACCCTCGTATCGCAGGCTGGCGTGTTAACCAATGCGCCACGGAGCTCACCAACAGATTTTTCAAGCCGACAGCAATGATAACAGCCAGAACCATCAAGCTCCCCAGAAATACCACTAAAATTGATAAAAAATATTTTAACTAAACTCCTTATCTAAATCTTCCATGCTGGTCTGGGAGAAAAGAAAAACGTAGAATGCGTCAGCTGCTTCTCTTCCCGCGCAGATCGTAAAAGCCGATCGAGGGATGGGGCTAAAATCTCCGAAATCATATCAATAGGCAATGCGGCTAGCAACCCATCACTATTCGATTCCGTTGTCCATCTACACACCCTCTAACATGCCAAATTGGCCATAAGGTGTTATAGACCTACGTTTTGTCTACCCCGCAAGGGAATAATACGTAATACTATAACTAAATAAACATGGCATTATTTAGAACAGCGTCAGAGACTCTTGATTAAAGTTGACAATACATTAGTCACGGTCACTTATGGCTAGTTTACAAGAACTTAGTTTAAATGATTAGTGCACTAATTATGTACGAGTAAGCGACACTGCCTACGTGGTCCAGTAGTTAAGCCGTTTGCATGTAGATTCGGAGGTTGTGGGTTCGATTCCCACGGGAAGCATTCTTTGTTTAGTTGTTTCCAATTTGGTTAGGATATTGCACGCTTGAATCACCTGATTGTCTGATAATTAAAATGATTACGTGCTTCGAAAGGGCCGTCAAGCCGTTGGTCCCGGCTGCCATCTGGTAGTCGTTAAAGGAACCACTTCAAAGGCCGAGAGGTGGTCCCAAAGAACTCTGACACCAGGGTGTGCATTGTCGTTTGACCGTGTTACCTACTCGAAATGATGATGAGCGACACTTTAGCACTTTTTGGGATGGATAAAAAATGTTAAACTCGCGTCAGGACACGTGACCTGATCGATAATTCGTAAGACGGAGACGTGACCAAAGACCGCCGCAAAGGCAAGTTATCACATCTGCCGGCACTTTTGGAGTGCAACCCATTTTTCAATAGATAGAGAGACACAAGAAAAAGATTTACACTCGTATATACATTGCACCCGTTTAAAGCCGGGGTCCGGGTCGCCTGTATCATATAAGATATACCCATCTCATCAGAGACATATTTACACTAGCCATGTTCAATATTTTTTTTTTTTTTTCGATCTATGGAACTTTACTATTAAACTATTGAAACTTGGTCCAAAACATCCAATCGAATGGGGCAGCATTTCGAGTCCCCGGTCAGGTCAAGAATTAAAATATAATCTTGTTCAGATTGAGCTGGGTCTTAGATGTTTGTTATGAAATATAGTATCGTTGAGTTAGTATCCCATAACACAAGTCTCGAACTTACTTTGGCGCTAGCTCAATCATACAGATTTGTGTTATATATATATCCTTGTCAGTACCTTTGCTCGTGTAAACTAGATATAAAGATCGCAAGTCCAGATATCATGCCCTTCAATGGCGAGGGACCAGATTACCGGCCAACTGCCCACACGTCTGATATTATAGTCTGATTCAAAGAAATTCTTTGTGGCAAAATCTAAAATGATAAGGAGAAATTGCTCCACTTCTAGATATTGTTGGAAATTATCTCTTATTTCTTAAAGATTCCTTTCAAATTTTAAATATTTTGCTTCATGCATTATCCTTGATATAGATCCTAGATCTTGATCTGCTGCTGCTTCGTACCGTCCCTTTGTCTTGGTATGGCAGGTTACCTGAAAATACGAACATTATAGAACAAAGTATGTTATACGGTTTAAAAATTCTATACATACCTATTCCCAAAAAACTCTTAAAATAAATCCGTTTACAAATCCTTCTATTCTTTCATGCTGGTCTGGAAGAAAAGAAAAAACGTGCAGACCGTGAAAGCCGATAAAGGAAATGGTTGAAAGTCTGAGAAATCATGTGAGTAAGCGATGCGGCTGCAACCCATCACTAGACTGATTCCATTTTCCATATACACGCCCGCCAATATGATAAACGTGGATTTTAGGTCTTGTAGACCTTGGCTCTGTCTACTCCGCAAGGCAAAAAAGACGTGATAGTATATATATGTTTAAAATATGTATAAAGTATTATTAGCCACAAACACTTATCGGATAAGATTAATTAGAATGTCCCAGATAAAAGAAAAGTAGGTACATCCGTTCGTGAACAAAGTAGTTTTATTGATTGCTTCCTGTACAAGTATAGAAATCTGATTTTACGATACATAAGACGAAATACTAGTTGAGTACAAATAGCACGTACAATGGAAATAACTGTATTGAAGTATGTAGGTCTTTGTAAGTAAGTAGAGCTTGTTTTCGTCGTGGCCCGAAAAACAAGACCCGTGTCTGAGATGTCAATCCGTTATATGTCTTTTTCGGCGAGCTCCGTGGCGCAATGGTTAACACGCCAGCCTGCGACACGAGGGTGCCCGGGTTCGTTCCCCGGTCAGGTCGAGATGGAAAATGATCTTTTTCAGATTGGACTGGGTCTTGGATGTTTATTTATATATGTATTTGTTATAAAATATAGTATCGTTGAGTTAGTATACCGTAACACAAGTCTCGAACTTACTTTGGACCTGGCTCAATCATATTGAAATTTAAAAAGTTTATTTAATGTAACTTTTTTGGACACTTATTAATTGTCATATATTTTCAACTGAGAATTGTTGACTAATCATTAATTTACTTATGGTTGAGTTTAGTGCCGCTTCCAAAGCGGAGTGTAGTTAAGGCAGCAAACTGCACAGCACATTTTCTTCAATCGTCAATTACAATTTTAGTTTATCTTAAAAACTAGGTAGTGCATACATTGTCCTTATTCAGGTCATAAATTGAATTTTAAGAATTATGTTATTATATTACAATATTTATTGATTTTCTTTTTCAATATACAATATGTAAAGAAAAGCCTGTCCGACCCTTGAATGGGGAATTCAGCCTGTCGATATGTACAACTTTTCCTATGGGATCAATGCTGGGAACTCAATTTTTT
This sequence comes from Elegia similella, assembly GCA_947532085.1. NCBI lineage: Eukaryota > Metazoa > Arthropoda > Insecta > Lepidoptera > Pyralidae > Elegia > Elegia similella. The sequence goes on from OX383939.1 coordinate 6,582,404, forward strand.
TTGTCGCTCCCATACAAATTGTCCGAGCGGCCAAACAATGTTGTATAGAATGTCCATTTTTTTGAGTTCTCAGCTTTGATCTCATAGGAAAGGTTGTTCATATCGACGGCCTGAATCATCCCTTCAAAGATCGGACAGGGGTTTCCTTACATATTTTATATCTTACATTTAGCTTTTCTTATTTTCATTGTGTGAATTTAATATTCATTTCAACAACATTGTGAATATGATACGGGTGGCATTGGCCTGAAAATGTCACAATATTTTACTGGCGTCCAATATTTCAAAAATAATAAATTGACTATACAGGTATAATTTTCGTAAAACTCGCGGAAAATCTAGCGTAACATAAACGTACATTTAAAAAATAAAATATGTGGGTAAGCTACATAGCAAGACATTAAAAAAATAGATACGTCATCTCAGTAATGAATTCAGTCCAAATTCTATGCAAGAAGTCGTAACTAAGTTCATCATTTTCTAAAAAAAATATATTTTATCCTATTGTAAGGTGTTTGTAACTAAATTTAAATATATTGTAATTAGCACTAGTTAATGTTAAAGAATTCGGGGAATTATTTTGTGATCATAAAAAAAGCTTACTGTTAGAATACTAATAAGTTGTCATTTGTAGAAATTACCATAATATTTTTAAAAAAGCCTCATTTTCTCCTCTACTACGTGTTTAAATCTTAATTTCTATTCATAGTTCATTTTGTGTTCAGGACTAAGGATAAGGAGGTTGATACTAAGGAATTCGGGCCAAGCATGCGTGGGACGCGTCATAAATAAGGTCTAAGTAAGGCATGTTGGATTGTTAGAATGCTAATAAGCTGTCATTTGTACAAATGAATACCAAATGATAATGTCAATGCCTGAATGTTAGGAAACAATGCTGGGCTGGTACAGAGTAAGATTATTTACGAATGATGTTAATTTTTGACATGTGTGTCACACAAGCCGTGTGCTTCCGGGCTTAGAATAAGGACCACTCCATCACATCTCATGGATGTCGTAAGAGGCGGCTAACGGTAAAATTACTAACGTCCAGTGCAACAACTGCTTGCCCAAGGAGGGTTAAGGTCAGGCGGCGTTCGGTTATAAAAATTGCTACTAAACACAATAGCATTCCCAAGGAGGGTTGACATTGGGCAGGAGGTCGGCTTTATCTCAGTATGAAAAGTTCTTACTCGAATCATCATCATCGTCATTTATCATCATCAGGCGTTTGCCTGTTGACCCAGGGTTCGTGGGTTCGATTCCCACCGGAAACATACTTTGTTTAGTTGTTTCCAGTTTGGTTAGGACATTGCAGGCGTGAATCACCTGATTGTCTGATAATAAAGATGATTCCGTGCTTCGGAAGGCACGTTAAGCCGGTGGTCCCGGCTGCCATCTGGTAGTCGTTAAAGGAACCACGTCAGAGGCCGAGAGGCGGTTCCGAAAAACTCTGACACCAGGGTGTGCAAGGTCGATTGACCGTGACATCTACTCGAAATGATGATGATGATCATCTCAGCTGCAAGAAGTTTTCTGCTGGACATAGGCGTCCCCCAAGGATATCCAATATGACCGGTTGGAAGCGGCCTGCATCCAGCGTCTTCCTGCGATATTGGTTACGCCGTCCGACCACCTGGTCGGTGGGTGTCCAAATCATCATCATTGCTGCCACAAAAAGTCTACTGCTGGACAAAGGCCTCTCCTAAGCACTCTTCTTTCCATGTGTTATTGCCACAAACACCACGCGGAGAGCGCAGTTTCTTTAGCTTGTTATACTTTCGACGCTGCTGCCCTTTATCAACATTCTTAAGCTCAGGAAAAGGCGGGATAAGCTGAAGGAAGAAGTAAATTTTGAACATGCAACCTCATTTTGTCCCGACTATGGCGAAGCCAATTGGAGGGATATTATTTTGGCCGCTATGTATGTATGGATGTTCGTTTGTTCCTCATATCTTCGGAACTACCTAACGTAATTTGAAAACTTGATTGTTCACAAGATAAAGGCTACTTGACGTCATAAAAGATCTAATATGGTACCCACTAGAGGACGTGAATTCCGTTACTTAAAAATATTTTTCGAAATGTTCTGTCTTTGGGATCAAATAAAAGGTGTTTTTATGTAAAATACGAAAATGTATACATTATCTAATATTATAAAGAGGGAACAATAGATTAAATGTAGTTTTTGTATAATAGACAAATGTAAACTGAGTCTACCTGCGAAAATGAAAACTGTAAAGTTTTTGAAAAATTAGATGTAATAATAATGTACTAAACACGATTTTAAATGTTTTTTAGTGACAAGAAACTTTTTAAGTAATTTAATTTAGATGTGTATAATTATATACATAAATAGTTTCACGTCTTTTTCATTTGCGGGGTAGACAGAGCTTACGTATATAAGATCCGAAGGCCACGTTTAGCATGATGGTGGGCATTAGGTGAAAAACGGAATCAAAATAGTGATGGGTTGCTAGCCGCATCGCCTATAAACTTGATTCCACGGACTTTAGCCCGTTTCCTCGTCCGGTTTTTCCAACTGCGCGGAAAGAGAACAGTTGAAATTCTACGATTTTTCTAACATGGAATGGCAGCACTTAAATGTGTAACAATTGCGAAAACATTAGAAAAAAACACTAACATAATTCGGCATGTAAGTAGGTACTAAAACACTAGCTGAGGATGCTTCCGGAAATACTCTTGATCAAATAGAAGAAGCATTTTTGATCAAATGGAAGAATACTTTTTAAATTTCTAAAGTAAACTCTGTAGAAAATCTAATTTGATTTACAACATAGGCTGGTGAGTTACCAGCTTACATGAAATGTCTAGAATGAACGACTTGACAAATGAAGAGTACAGTTAAAAATAGCAGCGACGCTATCTTTTTATTCAAATGTCCGTATGCGGAAAGCCATAAAGTGCAAATATGCAGCCGCCAGTACGGACATGTTGCATATAGGCCGCGTGACACAAAATACAAATCTTACAGAAATGTAACTTAGAGATTGACATTTCTGTTTACATTACTAACGTTCACACTACACGGCTGCCTCAGTGATGCAGTCGTTAATACGACATCCGGCTATACGAGCGGCACCAGGTTTGATTCTCGGCGTGGGAAAATACTTTTACTTTATTTTCAAATGTATTTTGTCCACAGTTGTGTGTGCTACCCAAGATGAGTTTGTCTCAGGCAGACATATGGCGTTTGTGTTTTAGTTCTTTCTTGTTTTTTTTTCTTTTAACTTGTCTGAAGTACATACATAAGTCCAACAGTTTTAATTAACGCTTGAAAAGAAACCTGTTTATGACCATGATTCCTATTTCATTATTGTTTAATTACTTAAATAAAGTTATAACGTACTTCGCATAACAATTCAATATTACTAATCTGACAGTGGAGTCAGATGGTGGACACAAAAACTTCTAAACTAAAGAATATAAACCCAACGTGTTTTGACTCATTTAATTTGTTATGGCAAGCGTTATTTTTAACGAAAATATTTTTTGTTTATTGGTAGTACTACTAGTCCTAACTAATATTATAAATGCGAAAGTGAGTTTGTTTGTTTGTTTGTTTGTTTGTTACGCTTTCACGCCGTAACTACTGAACCGATCATCATGAAATTTTGCATACAAGTTCTCTGGAGTATGGAGAAGGACATAGGCTACCTTTTACTATTCCCGAGGGATCGACATTGACGCGGGCGGAGCCGCGGGCGAAAGCTAGTTCAGTTTATAAATTGATAACGCCCACGCCACACTGTATATGCGTTGTGTGAAGCCATTTCTGTACACTCGTTATTTTATGTTGCGGCCTTGTATGGGACTACCGTTGCAGTCGTCGAGTTTCTTGTAAGGCAAACTTGTGTGTTTTAGCATAGGTTTTGCTCTAAGCTTTGTTTGGTAAAGATAGAAAAATGTTATAAAATTTAAAACAAGACATTTTTTACAGTATTTTTTACAGGAGTTGACATCAGGCAGGCAGCCAGCCTCAAAAACTTCGCCAAATCATATCACAACATGAATTCTGTCATGATAGCGGATCCTAGGGTCCGAAGCATAAAAACAGAATACGCAACCGGGGACAAACGCTCGGATGATGATGATGATGATGAAAACAAGATTTTTTCATCATCATATAAGCCCCTTTTCCGCCTACTGCTGAGCATAGGCTTCTCTTTGTTTACGCCACCCACCTCGGTCCTGTGCCTCTCTCAACCAGGTACGACTCGTGCTTAGCTATGTCGTCAGTCGTCACCAATCTATCTCATCGCAGGACGACTAATTCAATTCAATGTATTTATTGCATTTCATAATGTACATCAGTTCTTACTATTAAAAGTCACTGTCCTACATATAAATAGGTACACTATGAACCCTGTCGGGTATCGCAAAACAAAAGAAATGGACCAACTTCTGTCCTTCCTGTTCTAGGCCACCATTCTGTTAATGTTTTTCTCCACCTACTATCGCTCCGTCAGGCCAGATGATCTGTCCAATTCCATTTGAGGCTCGTAATCGTTTCTCCCAATATAGCGTACTTGTACGCTATCAGATTGAGATAGGAACGCGGTGCAACTTGATGGCGAGCATGGTACGCTCTATAGCTTTCTGTGCTTAGCCGTGTGGTTTCTGGCAGAGTAGAATAGGACCACTCCTAGTCTTCCCATGGAGGTCGTAAGAGGCAACTTAGGAAATACAAACTAAACAAAGCTCATAAACATCAATGAGATCTCTGCAACCCGTCTGGCCAACGAGGAGAGTGTAGGCCAAATCCTCTGTCTGCTCTGTCAAATATGGATCCGGTAGTAGAGGGTCATGCTTCTGCAGTGGAGACTAAAAAGACCTGAAAATGATGAAAAAAAAAATGTATAAATTAGGTTGGTTCTCCGTGGCTCGGTTTTTTAATAAATGAATTATGAAGATCGTACGATGAGAGAAAAAATATCAAAAAGCTGCTTTCCGGACCCAAGCATCATATCAAAAAATGCAAAAGCGGCAATTGCAACAGAAATCAAGCAGAGATAATTACAACCAGCTACTCAACTGATAGCATTAACAGTTCTCAACCAAGCTTGTTCTGTATTGAAAAATCACTTAAAAGGCAAAAAGCCTATGACATTGCAATGCTTCTAGCTTAGTAACTGTGATCATAAAACATGAAAAACATATTAAGTAAACGTGCTGACGGTGCTACGATGTAAAATATGTCGTAGAAACGTTGTTTATAAAATAAAAATAAACTTTTATTTGTATAATGTAAACTAATTTAAACTTGCATTTAAGGATAACTTAGCTTCCATTGTCTTCCATTTGAAAAAAAATGCCTCTGAGATTACTTAGATAGAATAAAAAATAGACTATAGTTATAATTGTCTTTAAAAATATAGCAAATAGAGCTCTCTTTCTGAATCGCTGCACCAAATAATTGAAAACATATATATATAGTCATCATCATCATTATGTGAATGAGCCATACTTGGCCAGAAGAGACAGAGGTTTTGGCCTACACTTTCCTCGCTGGCCAGACGGGTTGGAGAGGTCAGAGGTCTCATTGATGTTTATGAGCTTTGTTTAGCTTGTATTTCCTCTTACAACCTCCATGGGAAGACTAGAGTGGTCCTATTCTACTCTGCTGGAAACCACACGCCCAATATTTTTTATTTTATAGTTAAAAACCTAACCTAACCTAAACCTAAAACCTATAACGTCCTCTGTACTAAGATTTCTCCACGTCCTCATAAATAAACAGAGAATCCCATTTTACTAGAACATATTATGTATAATATATATATATGGCACTTCATCTATACTAGCATATCTAGAAGTTATTACATCTATGTGTTTTACCTTATAAACAGAAAATTAGCATTATAAGTAACGCGGGCGGCAACCTTGTTCGGATAAGAACCTAGATCTTAACAATTTTAATTAACAATCCCTTTAGCGTTATGGTTCTTAATCCTATATGGATGGATATTGTCATGACTGTGGATGGCGGTGATAAGGATGAACCTACATAACAGCGTAAGTTTTTTTTTTCTTTTACGTATATAACTCTAACCCAGCGTTTCTTAACCTTTTTCAATCCGCGTACCCCTAGAAAATCAAGCACAATTTCAAGTCAACCTTAATAAAACACTCAGGAATAAATATACGAGTAGGTCAATTTATCTTAGTACTGAACAAAAAATTGTTATATTAGGGTTAATGTTTTACTTAATCGTAAAAATAAGTTGTATCTTGCAATTATTTATCCATTCAAAGGTTTATAGACAACACGACGGACCCCCAGGGGTCCGCGGACCACAGGTTAAGAAACACTGCTCTAACCTGCTATGACGGCCAATGATGATTGTTAAAAATTTTAGTATTTATTAGTACTAGCATAGTTTCTTAAAACTCTATTACAAAAGTTATTTTGTATCTTTATAATGGGTGGCGCAAAAGTACTGGCACTAAAGAAAATACTTTTATTTTTTTTATATGACATTTTCTGTCATTCTGTTTTTGAAAATTGTGTAGTGAACAAATGTAAAATACACTGAAAATAAACATGGACCGTTTTACTCCCCAAGAACGTGGAATAATTGTGTCAATGTTCTTACGGAATAATTCATCAGTGATAAGAACACAACGTGAATTTCGTCGACGATTTCACCACCGTCCGGCACCGATTGCCCGATCTGACCAGTCCAGACTTCTTTCTTTGGGGTTTTTTGAAATCTCGGGTGTATGTGAACAAGCCACAGACTCTCGCAGCTCTAAAAGAAAACATTCGTCAAGAAATAACGAACATATCGCAGGAAGTGTTACGGCAAGTTATGCAAAATGTCATAAATAGGGCTCAAATGTGTATCAACTCTGGAGGTCACCATTTAAAAGACATCATCTTTAAATCCTAATGGTACGAAATTTAATGGCACAAATATACATTTAAAAAAACCTAAATCTAGTTTTCTAATTTAGAAAAAATGTTATAGCTGAACCAAATAGGGTCTTTACTTTTGCGCCACCCAGTATAAGTTGTAGTGCATAAAGTGCTTTAAGTGCAGCGCAATGTGGGAGGTACTCATGACTGTTGTAATTGTAAAACGAATTGACCAACTAAGCTTATGTTAATTTTGCTTAGTGGCGTAGCTATGTAGGGCGTTATACCGACATTAGCCCAGGGCCTCCTTTCCACTTGACTGCGGCAAAGTTTCATACACATGTTAAAACTGGCCTCATTGCTATAGTGCTAGGGTGAAATATCTTTTTTTTTTTCAATGGAGCCTTTGGCTTTCGATTAAGTTCGCAATGTGCTCCGGAACCGGAAACTAGCATCATTCCCGTGCGTGAACTTAATGTCTAAGACTGTGATAAACAATATTTTAATTTAAATAGTAAACAATGTTAGAAGAGTAACAATTATTTAATCTACTAGCTTTCGCCCGCGGCTCCACCCGCGTCAATGTCGATCCCTCGGGAGTAGTACTTTTTCCCGGGATAAAAGGTAGCCTATGTCCTTCTCCGCACTCCAGAGAACTCGTATGCAAAATTTCATGATGATCGGTTCATTAGTTACTGCGTGAAAGCGTAACAAACAAACAAACAAATAAACAAACAAACAAAAACTCACTTTCGCATTTATAATATTAGTAAGGATATCTATATTATACATGAAGCAAATATTAGGATTAATTTAATACTACATCCAAATTGTCTAAAATAAGCTATAAAGCGCCATAGTCATGTCAATTTAGCTGGAAAATTTCAAATTTATAGTTTGATTAAATTACGTTAATATTTAGTTTTGTCTCCTTTTTATTAAGTAGGTAAAGTATAAAGGCGAGAGCAATGGTTCCACTTGCGTCCTCAGTCGTAGCCGAGCGAAAGGTATCATCACTCTCAACGATTTTGGAAACGTTCTCAGCCACATAGGGCCCACTCAATCACCCGAATGATATAGGGCCCCTAGCAACATCAAGGATCTCAGCCCCCTCCCCTCAATATCTTAGGCCCTGTATCATTAACACTGTAGCTACACCCCCTGTTGCACTTCAAAGTCACCGCGCGTGTGGGTGTCTTATTTATATTAATCGTTCTTTGGCGGTAACTACAATGTTGCTTGGTTATGAGTTGATGGATAGCTAAACCTTGCCTGTCGCAATGGGGAGGCTGATTCTCATACAACGTATTGATAAGTTCCAAGAACATAGAGATGGTCTATAGACGGCACTGAACAGCTTTTCCTTTGTAGACTGTAGGGCTGTGGGGTCTATTTACAGGTTGAGTGCTACAACGAAGAGTAAAGAGTAAACAATACCAGGTAGACCCATTGGAAAATAAAATATGGTTAAAAAATTTCATGCGGGCGGGACTTGAAAAGGGACCTAGTTCTATGTACGACTGAGCTACCGCATAATTCAATTGGCGCCAAAATACGTATAAGGGAAATGGGATATGGTGGAAAATTTCGGCGCCAAGATTGAATTATGCGGTAGCTCAGTCGTACATAGACCTAGGTCGCCGGTTCAAGTCCCGCCTGCATGAAATTTTCGCTGTATTTTATTTCTTAATTTAATAAGAATATATCAAAATAGCATTGTGAATGCAAAATAAAACACATAAAAATAACACATTGAAAAAATTATTTAAAACAATAACAACTTATATAATTGACCGTGCGAATATATTATACATTGTAAATGGTCGCTTAATTGACATCAAGAAATAAAGAAAGTTGTTACCTCTCATTCATTTAACATTGTATGTATTTCCTCTCAAAACTGGGTACTGGAAAAATCAGTAATAAAACGGGTAGGTGGTCTATTGCCAATTTTTATGATTCTCTAATTTTATGCCCGTTATCTTCATCACCCATGCTGGTTTTACAGTCGATAGAAACGCAGTGTGCTATTGAAAGCTGGTCTGGGAGAAAATGAAAAACGTAGAATGCACCAGCTGCATCATAGAAGCCGGCTGAGGAAATGGGCGAAAAACCTGAGGAATATTTTCAATCGTCGATGCGGTTAGCAACCCATCACTATTTAGATTCCATCTAGTATCGTTAAGTTTGTATCCCATAACACAAGTCTCGAACTTACTTTGGGGCTAGCTCAATCTGTGTGATTTGTCCGTACATATTTATTATTATTTATTATCATTCACATACACGCCTACCAATACGCTAAACGTGGCTTTTGGGTATTATGGCCTTCGGCTGTGTCAACCCCATAAGGGAGAAAGACGTGAAAATATGTATATTCTAGCTGCTATTCCTCTCGTGCAAATCATAAAATTCAAAAAATAATACTTAAGTATATTTCATATAAAAAAAAAACCTACTTCCATCAAATTACTGAACCGATTGCTATAAAATTTAAATGGCACTAACTTAAAAGCATACCCTTTCAAACAGACATTTTTTTTAAAAACGGTTTATAAGTGACGGACTTTTGAGGTAACAAACATAAAAAAAATACAACCGAATTGATAACCTCCTCCTTTTTTGAAGTCGGTTAAAAAGAAGCAAGATGAACGATTGTATTGATGTTAGAGATTTCATCAGATTGATACTTCATACTTTTATGAGATATAACATATTATAGATTATTATACTTATTGTATTTTTTTCCCTATTTTTCATTTCGTGTAGGTGACACGGCCAATCGACCATGCACATCCTGGTGTCAGATTTCTTCGGAACCGCCTCTCGGCCTCTGATCTAGTTCCTTTAACGACTACCAGATGGCAACCGGGACCAACGGCTTAACGTGCCTTCCGAAGCACGGAATCATCTTTATTATTAGACTATCAGGTGATTCAAGCCTGCAATGTCCTAACCAAACTGGAAACAACTAAACAAAGTATGCTTCCCGTGGGAATCGATCCCACCACCCCCGGGTCAACAGGCAAACGCCTGGACCATGGTGGCAGTCGTTGTTTTCTCCATAATACCTAATAGTTAATACGGAAGTAATGTATGTGCCTATATTCATATGAAATTGGCTAAAAATCTTAATAAATTACAAACCATCTCCATAACTCAAGAACTTTATTTACACATATATTATATTATCTTATAAATATCTATTGACACTAGAGACACGTTAAGCAGTTTCATCGAATGCGCATATGAATGCCTTCCTGAACAATATTTCAAAGAGAATTAGCTAAGCTAATGTCAATATCACACGTAGCGAATGCTCAGTATAATGCCATAGTAAAATAATATTAGTAGGATAACCCGATTACCCACCCCGTGAACATGTCAAAGCATCAGTATCATAACAACAGGTTTATTCGTGTTTTGTTAGTCAGTATATCCGGCAACTTTCAGCCAATTCACCGACCGTTTGCTATAATAATAATAATAGTGTATTTTGTATTCTTGTGTCGAAATAGTTTACCTTTTGAATTAATGTATTAACATCCAATGATAACTATAATTGGATTAAATAACGATACAATATAAGGATATTGTGGTTATAAATTTTCTCTACCTTCTTTTTTTGCATGTTTTAATTTTAGTTCAGATTTTTATCTTATTATACGATTTACTAAATCACTCTCCTTTTTTTATTCTCCTGTTGTGCACTCTTATTAAAATAACCAACCCATGGCCCCGTATCTAGCATTGATATTTCTAACTCATAAATAGACTAACTTATAAAATGCTCTCCAAACTCTTAGGCGTCTCAAGTCATTATAACCCTTAACAGTTAATTAGGTGCATTGACTGTTAAAGGTTATAATGCGTAAGAAAATTAATTTAGAGCATTTTATGAGTAAGAAATATCAATGCACTATAATTGCTGAAACAAAAACTGTGACTCGACATGTACGAAGCTGTCGTACTAACTCTACCTTATACTATGGTAATTCCCCGATCACGATCTCAAGATTTACTCTATTACATTATTACCAGTATACATATCCACTACTCGACTGCAAAACAACCAATTTTCAACCATTTCCCATTACAATAAGGATCATTTCTTAAGTTTTTAAGGTTATTTTAAAGTCGGTATCGGTTCATTATGGTGACTTTAATGACATTCCAGCGCTGACGAGAATTCACTCACTTTTGAAGGTTATGTACAAGAGCTTAACATTTAGCTTAATAGTAAGTAATTGTTTTGACCTAGTGTCGTATTTAAATTACACGTTTCTATTATAGTTACTATAATTCTTAAAAGGTTCTTATTAATAACTCAAAGTTATAAGGTTATTTACTCAAAGTTATAAGTTATAAGGTCCCTTCCATGTTGGCCTGGGAGAAAAAAAATAGAATATGCCATCTGCTTCTCTTCCCGCGCAGACCGTAGATGCTGGTCAAGGGAATAGGCGAAAATCTAAAGAATCACGACAACAGGCGATGCGTGTAGCAACCCATCACTATTTTGATTCAGTTTTTCACCATATCGCCCAATAACACGCTTAACCTGGCCTTTCGGTCTTATGACCTTAGGCTCTGTCTACCCCGTAAGGGATAAAGACATGTTAATTATATGCAATAATTGAAAAATCCATACTTCCATACTAAACTAATATTAAAAATGCGAAAGTAACTCTGCGTGACCTCTTTTCAAGTTTCAACCATTGAACCAATTTAGATGAAATTTGGTATGGAGGTAGTTTGAGGACCGGGGAAGGACATAAGGTACCTTTCATCCCGGAAAATTCTACTATACCCGAGGAGGATCGACACTAACGCGAGCGGAGCCGCGGGCAAAGGCTAGTACTTAATAAATGCAAAATCTATGCTAGTTAAAATCAGTCGTTCTCTTTAGAATATTTTTAACGACTGTGTTTTTAATTTTCAAAACTTTTATTAGCATTATATTTGAATTTATTAAACTTTTACTTAATGGTTTAACATAATTGTAAATTATTATTTACAATATTTATAATTTTAATACCTTGATAAAATCATTTACTCATTGAAATAAATTTTATTAATTTGTTTCCAGATCTAAATCAAGAAGGACAATGATTTGTCAACCTTGCAAGCCCTTTAGTTCCACAGCTGTTCATCATAAAGAAGTGAGTGGATTTACAAGAAATCGTCATGATTCACACGATGATGTCAATGATGATTCAAGATGGTACTTTTAAAAATTTCATTGAGTATATTCTTGTGTAACTATGAGTTAGGTAAATAGGAATAAGAAAAAAATATTAGTCGCTTTGTCTGGAAAATGTATAAAGACTTTACTAGTTTTAGCTGTGGTAGAGCCACCTAAACGCTACCGGCAAAATTCATTTTTGCTAGTAGCATGAATGGGCCGGCTCGTCGGGGGAAGTACCACACTCTCACAGAAAATTTGTGAGAGTGTGGTACGACGTTTGAGTAGAAGCTTCTATGCTTCGTTCGGTGAGTGAGAGAGCCGGAGGCCCATCCTTTCCCCATTTCCTTTCCCCAACTCCTTAAAAGGCCGGTAACGCTCCTGTATACCCTGGTGTTGCAGTTGTCTATGGGCAGCGATGGTCGCTTACCATCAGGTGACTCGCTTGCTCGTTTGCCGTCCTATACCATAAAAAAAAAGTTAGTTTGTAAAGGTCTCGGGTTCGAATTTCGCCCGGCCTGACATCCTAGTTGTAGTCCAATAGTCCGGTGAAGGAACACATCGTAATGGACAGCAGCGTCGGAAGCATAAAAAGCCAAAGAAACTGCGCTCGTCAATCCGTCTGCCAAGCGTGGTGAGTATGGCATTATCTTCCCATGGAACGAACAATCCTTGACAGAGGCCTACGTACTATGTGCCCCTCCCACTGCAACTTCAACCTTGTGACCTTTGTTTTTCTATGGATCAGCTAATTTCTGATTCGTTCTTGCAGATAAACACCACTGAGCATAGTTCTCTCCATAGCTCTTTGAGCGACCTTGAGCTTTCTTTTGAGACCCATAAAGGGCCACATTCCTTTTTATTTCTGCCCATTTCCTCGGCCAGCTTCAACGGTATACGTGGAAAGAGAAGCAGCTGATACTTTCTAAGTTTTTTTTTTTCTCCTAGACCAGCATGGAAGAATTTGATAGATAGATCTTCAAATGTATCTTTTTATCCGTATGTTTGTACATGTACAATTTCACGCATGCTCATAAACCTAAAAGCATAATAGTCAATTAGGGTCAAATTAATCTAACACCAGCTTACTCAAACAGTTTATTGGTGATTAAGGTCAGTGACACCAAGCACTTAATTGGACCTCGTTGGTGCATATCAAATTGAAAATTAAGTGTTTATGAAAATTACTTTGTTTGGATAATAATTGCTTTATTAATACCAGTACTTATAATTAATAGGACAAGCAAAATTCAGCTCATTGTTGCCCTTGAACTGGTTTCTGTTGAGAACTCCGCCCGTCAATTTGTAGACTAGGTCTTAGGGCCCCAGTTAGGGCAGAGGGCATCGCAATCAGTCTTTGGCGACGTGCTTAACTTACGTTTGCCGGACATCCACCGACCAGATGGTCGGATGACCTGACTAAGGTCGCAGGAAGACGCTGGATGCAGGCCGCTTCCAACCGGTCGTATTGGGAATTCTTTGGGGAGGCCTATGTCCAGCAGTGGACTTCTTGCGGCTGATATGATAATGACGATTATGAAAAAATTTGATGGAACAAAATAAAATCCTTATCCTTACTAATATTATAAATGCGAAAGTGAGTTAGTTTGTTTGTTACGCTTTCACGCCGTAACTACTAAACCGATGATCTAGAAATTTTGCATACATGTTCTCTGGAGTACGGAGAAGGACTAAGTCAAATGTTTAGCTCAAAATTTAAGTTAAAATCGATACTTTAAGCACGTTTAGATCATAATTATTGTTTGAAGTCATATCAATTATAATTAATTACTTTTAATGCTATCAACTGTATAATGCGGTCGAATGTATATAATTGTTGTTCTTGGTAAGCAGCGACTTTTATGTTTCTGTCGACAACCGTTTATTGAAGGAAAATTAATTTATAGGACGTGACAACATAAGTACACAAAGGGTTACGTAGCAGCTGCGATTAACTTTAATAAGTACTATTATAGGACTATTATTCTTATTGAGGGCTAATAATTAGTTATGAAAAATAAGTTGTTGTGATCAGGTTATTAAGCTGTATTATAGGACATAAAAACACCAAGCGGGACGATTGGATCTCCGATTCTACATGGGACCTTATCCAGATGCGGAAAGATCTGCACGTTAAAATTTTAGGAGCTTTAAGTGACACTGAACGGACCAACCTCAGGGAACAGTACCGACAGACACGAAGACGCATATACCGCAGTGCCCGAAGAGATAGAAGGCGATGGGCTGACGGCTTAGCTGATCGTGCACAAACAGCTGCCGAAACTGGCAACCTGAGAGAGCTATACAGTGCTACCAAAACCCTGGCTGGAAACAAAACAACCAGTAAAAAGCCCTTACGAGACAGAGAAGGTAAGCTCATTGCAACCTCTGAAGGACAGTTAGAACGTTGGCGTGAGCACTTTGAAGAGGTCTTTTGCAGGACTAACACAGCCCTACCAGTCACACCAGCAACCATTACACCGCCACAGTTGCTGGACATTGACACATCCCCACCTACTCGAGCCGAAGTTGAAGCTGCCATTATTTCTCTTAAGAGTGGTAAAGCGCCAGGACTCGACCTTGTTACAGCAGAAATGCTTAAAGCTGACTCACAGACCGCTGTCGAGGTCATAACACCACTCTTAGAGAAAATTTGGATAGCCGAAGAGTTTCCTGACGATTGGAACAAGGGAGTGCTGATAACCGTCCCAAAGAAGGGTGATCTTAGCCAGTGCAGTAACTGGAGGGGCATCACACTGCTTTCTGTGCCATCTAAAGTCTTCTGCAAAATTCTTCTGAGCAGAGTATCGAAGGCAGTTGAACCCATTCTTCGCCGTGAACAAGCTGGATTCCGCCCCAATCGTTCCTGTACAGACCAAATCAACACATTGAGGATCATAATTGAAGAAGCATCAGAATGGCAACGTGAGGTTTTCCTCACGTTTGTCGATTTCGAAAAAGCTTTCGATACTGTACATTGGCCTAGTATTTGGTCTCGTCTGGATGAAATAGGAGTCCCGCCGAAAATTAGGGACCTGCTCAAAGCCGTCTACAAGAAATACTCCTGCAGGGTAACTCACGACGGTTTGTTATCAGCAGACATCCCAGTTCACGCAGGTGTTAGACAAGGCTGTCTGTTATCGCCCCTACTTTTCCTCATCGTGCTGGATGGTGTGCTGCATCAAGTGAACGACGGCAAGCGACGTGGCATAGAGTGGGGGTTGACAGACCAGTTGGACGACCTAGACTACGCTGATGACCTCTGTCTCCTTAGCCACAAGCACGGTGATATGCAAGCTAAACTGGATGACCTCCAGCGTGAAGCGGGAAAAGTGGGCCTTAAAGTCAACGCGCGGAAGACCCAAGAGATGCGTATAAAAGGAAAGAACCTGCTGCCGTTAACGCTTGGCACAGAACAAATTCAGCGCGTGCAGCGGTTTTTGTACCTGGGGAGCATAGTGTCGCAATGTGGAGGAACAGAAGAGGACATCACTTCTAGAATTGCTAAAGCTCGAGCCACCTTTGCGCAACTCCGCCCCATATGGCGGTCTAGGAAGCTTACTCGCAGAGTAAAACTCAAAATCTTTCGCTCCAATGTAAAAACCGTTCTGCTATATGGGTGCGAAACGTGGAAGGTGACCAAAGGCATCACGCAGCAGATCCAAGTCTGCATCAACCGCTGCCTTCGGCAGATATTGGGTATCTTTTGGCCTGAAAAGATATCCAATGAACGTCTGTGGCAGCTTTGCGGCGAGACACCGATCGGTCACCAGGTAGCGCGTCGTAAATGGATATGGATTGGCCACACGCTCAGGAGGGACCCTTCTCACATTCCGAGACAGGCAATGGAATGGACTCCTCAAGGAAAGAGGAAGCGTGGTCGACCAAAGCAGACCTGGCGGCGATCGGTAGCGGCGGAGATGAGGACAATCGGGCTGTCTTGGCCCGAAGTAAAACGCGTTGCTCAAGACAGAACGAGATGGAGAAGTTCTGTAGCGGCCCTCTGCCCCACCTAGGGGACATAGGAAAATAAGTCAATAGCAGACATAGGGTGTTTGTTTTATGAGTATTGTTTTATATTCTTTTAATATTTTTCGTCGAGTTTTGAAATCAAGCTCTTGTTAGAGTCATTGTGCGGCAAACAATATCTCGATATAAGGATAGTCAGAAAAAAATACCTTCTACATAAAGACGTGTATATTGAATTTGGAACAATGTGATTTATTTTTATTTAAGTATTTCGAAAATAGAAAAAGTAAAAAGATTGGATCGCTTCGGTCACGTGATGAGAAAAGAGAACATTAGGCTAAAAAAGAGCTTAGTGTACTAGACGGGTAGAAAGAACGAGCAGACTAAATCAGCGATGGATGAATTGCGTAAAGAAAGGTCCATTCTCAATTCTCACCCCCATAGGGGGTGAGAATGGACGCTGGAATGACGCAGATTTGGAATTGTATATGGAAAGAAAAGGCAAGGAGAGGGAAAGGAAGACCAAGAAGAGCATATTTGGATGAGATAAAGGAATAGGCTGAAGTTGTGTCATATGGAGAGGTGGAGAGAATGGCTGAGAACCGAGTGACATGAAGAGTATTCCACCGACAAGAACAGTTCTTAAATTATAGATAGATAGAAAGAAAAGACATATTGCGTTGACCCCTTTCGGTTAGATAAGTCAAGTAATGATTTCAAAACCAGTAGCGTAAATTGTAAAAGTAATGAATTTTTATAAAATTAGGTATTCTACCGGGTGTTAATACCCTCGCCATAGGGATGACTTAGTCCATTTAAAAAAGAAAATTTACTTTCCATACCAAAGTGTTCAACTCGTATGGGTATGCCAAAATTCTTTCGTGATCCCAGTTTTGGTCCCATAGGAAGAGTTGTTAATTATGAGTTATGCAGTGAAGGCAATGTCGTAACATAAAAGGTAAGCAAGTAAGTCGTGCTTCGGAAGGCACGTTAAGCCGTTGGTCCCAGCTGCCATCTGGTATTCGTTATAGGAACCATGTCAGAGGCCGAGAGGCGGTTCCGGAAGAACTATGACACCAGGGTGTGCATGGTCGATTTGACCGTGACACCTACTGGAAATAATGATGACTAGGTAAGCAATACTATCACATGATATCCATTCGTACATTCTACTTGTATTTAATAAAATAATTAAATATATTTTGTCAATGTTACAAAAAGCATCCCACTGTATAAACACACAAATAGATTACAAATGACATTCTAAAAATATATTGTCTTTTTGTTGCGACATTTTTTTATTCCTACGTGATATCTTTAGCGACAAATATAAATAAATAAATATATAAGGACAAATCACACAGATTGAGCTAGCCCCAAAGTAAGTTCGAGACTTGTGATAAGGGATGCTAACTCAACGATACTATATTTTATAACAAATACTTATATATATACACATCCAAGACCCAGGCCAATCTGAAAAAGATCATTTTCCATCTTGACCTGACCGGGGATCGAAACCGGTCACTCCGTGTCCTTTGTCACGCCGCCGGTAAAAGTACTTTTATATCTAAAAATCTTACACTCGAATTGCCAGAATTGGCTCTATTAAGTTTTTAGTCTGTGCCATTATCTTTGGATGTAAATGTAAAAGTTCTGAGTAATACTGGTATTCTTCTTTTAGGATATAATGTAGTATTAGTAGGAGTTACTTCAGGGGTCTCATCTTCAACTGCCTGTTTGGTGACTGTAGGTATGGCATCGGGCGCCGGCCTCCCGACCTGCTACTTGCTTTTCCCCATTAATTTACTGTAAAAATCAAATACTTATCCAAAATCACATATAGTCAAGAAAAAATAGCATCAACAAAGAGCAACTTATCCTTAAATCAATGAAAAAATAACAAAAAATGTTGTTTGAAATTCGAAATAAATTCAATAAAAATGATAAAGCACCTTCCGAACCAGTAATGTTGCAGAAAAAGAGATAAGAATAAAAATATTAATAATCTGTCGAAATAAATTAGCATAGCAAGCCAGGGAACCGAATATTTGAATTTGGTAGTAAATAATTAGTGTATGAACACTTTCTATATTATAGCTTATGAGTGGTAATAGTACATATAAGGGTCTTAAAATACAAATATATAGTGTTATGAATCGAGCCTCCGAGTTTCATAATAACAACCTTAGGAACAAATTCATCCGAGTGATAAGTATTCCAATACCGATATCCCTTCCCAAATCCAACAAATTCCTATCCTTCTCCAGCATAAATATGTTTACGGCGGAAAGCAGCGTCAGAAGCACAAGAAGCCAAGGAAACTGCGATTATCAACCCGCCTGCCGAGCCTGGTTAGCCTTCTTCTTCATTTCGAGTCTTAATGTCTTTTAACTACAACAACTTTTTAGCTCCCTCCGTGGTCCAGTGGTTAAGGCGCTTGCCTGTAGACCGGAGGGTCATGGGTTCGATTCCCACGGGAAGCATACTTTGTTTAGTTGCTTCCAGTTTGGTTAGGCCATTGCAGGATTGAATCACCTGATTGTCTGATAATAAAGATGATTCCGTGCTTCGGAACGCACGTTAAGCCGTTGGTCCCGGCTGGCATCTGGTAGTCGTTAAAGGAACCACGTCAGAGGCCGAGAGGCGGTTCCGTAAAACTCTGACACCAGGGTGTGCATGGTCGATTGACCGTGACACCTACTCGAAATGATGATGATGACTACAACAATTTTGCCCAGTATGTGGCCACGGCTACTGCCCTGTCGTTTGCCTCCTCTAGATCCTTTTGTGTGCAGTGAATGGGGCATTAAGGGCTCGTCAAACGCCTGGAGCGTAATATGCTCCCTTCGATCCATAGATCGAAGAAACCCTGGGAGACGCCTTTGTCCAACTGTGGACTGAAATGAGAGTTCTTTTCATTTTAAGTGGCGTCTGTTATATGTTAAATTCGTACTGGCATTAAATCTTATTACCTATGTTCATTATGTAGTAGGACTAGTAAGAAATTCCTATCGGAGCAGTACAAGACTTAACTCACAGTTAATTGGAAATTTGAAAGGGTTTCTGATGTTTATGGTTATAGACCAACCGAGAGACAATGGTCCAGTTATCTGAAATTCGTTCAATGTTTGCAAGATTTGCGAGATAGAATCCGGAAAGGCATGCGACTCGTTCGTAACTAACTAAAGTACGGTCAGCAAGCATTATTATTATTAATATAGAATATTGTATTATTATTATTAATAATGATTATAATATTATAAAGAATATTGTATTATATTAGGGTCAGGCTGCGTCCTCGATTATCTCGATTAACTAATTTTCATCCGATATTTTATTTTGAGTAGGATAAAAGGAAATACTAGATTCATTTCTACGAATAACAATAATGGAAACTCATGAGCTTTTTACATATGGGGAATTCTGGCATTTTTTTTTTGTTTTTAAAGATCTGGCAAAACACCAAAAAAAATTCGGTATTGGTTCTATACTTACATAAAAATATTGTCGTATTAATCCTAACTAATATTATAAATACGAAAGTGAGTTTGTTTTTTCATTTGTTTATTTGTTTGTTTGTTACGCTTTCACGTCGTAATTACTGAACCGATCATCATGAAATTTTGCATACACGTTATGTGGGGTACGGAGAAGGACATAGGGTTTATTTTATCCCGGGAAGAAGAAAGTTCCCGAGGGATCGACATTGACGCGGGCGGAGCCGCGGGCGAAAGCTAGTAAAAAATAAAGGCGTATTAATGAATTCATAGTTTCCACAGTAGCTTGATAATAGCCTTGCACATTTATAGGGCAAAAATACAGTTATGCGCTAATAATTGGCACTTACTTATAAAACGATGCCTATTTGTAACATTTGAGCTTAATGTACTATAAGTAATGCTGTAATTTATTTATTTATTTAATAAGGCACTTATTAAATAAATAAATAAATAACTGTATTTTTGCCTTGTACAAGATATTAATGAGACTTATCATTAGCATTGTCATATTATTTAAGGATTATTTCATTTTACCAGTATAAAATGAAATAATCATTAAATAATAATTCGGTAAGACTCCCAAAGATTAAATAATTATGCACGGATTTTTTGCCGACCCTACTCCCGCAATCAAGATCCCAGTTCACCGATTGAGTTATGATGACTCGGTCCGGAATGCGCTGAGTGTGCTCCCAGCCCTTACCCATACAAATTTGACACAATAGATTGAGAACTGGCTTTGCACAATTAAGTATTAATCAGTCACTAGCCAGGCTGGTTAAAATATTAGAATTGAAATGGTTATTTATCACTTGTTTAGTGTTACTGTTCAGGTTGCAAAAAGATCTGGCAAAGTTTGTAAGGCCGGTCACCTGCTTAGTATCTAAAAACACCGGCCAAGTGCGAGTCGGACTCGCGCACGACGGGTTCCGTAACGTTATATAAAAAAACGACATGGCAAAGAGTCATGTCTGATGTATGGGAGCCCCCTTTAATACTAATTTTATTTTTATTCAATAATTTATTTTTAAAGTGAATATATAACTAAATATTCTGTGAATATTTCAAGCGATGCTCGATATTGATAACGGCAATAGGTAGGCTATTGCCGTTTTATCACGTCTGTTGTATATGGGAGCCCCCTTAAATACTTATTCTATTTTTTAGTATTTATTTTTATAGCGGCAACAGAAATACATCATCTGTGTAAATTTCAATTGTCTTACTATCACGGTTCATGAAATACAGCCTGGTGACAGACAGACGAATAGCGGAGCAATATTAATAGGGTCCCGTTTTTACCCATTGGGTACGGAAACCTAAAAACGAAGCATAGAAGCGGAAAACCTTCTACTCAAACTTCGATTTTCTGTGAGAGTGTTATACTTCCCCGGACGAGCCAGCCCATTCCTGCTACTAATTTTGGCGGTAGCGTGGCTCTACCACATCCAATTTTTATTTTGAGTCACTTGACTTATTTTCTTATGTCCTCTGGATAGGGCAGTGTGCCGCTACAGCTTCTTCATCTCGTTCTGTCTTGAGCAACGCTTTCACTTCACTTCGGGCCAAGTCAGCCCGATTGTCTTCACCTCCGCCGCTACCGATCGCCGCCAGATCTGCTTTGGTCGACCACGCTTCCTCTTTCTTTGAGGAGTTCATTCCAATGCTTGTCTCGAAATGTGAGAAGTCTCCCATCCTGAACATGTGTCCGATCCATGTCCATTTACGACGAATTACGAAATTTTATTTAAGTTTATATTATTTTGTTGTTGTATCTAACCACGAGACAACAGTTTTAAAAATGTGGGAAATATTGTGCCTCCGGTTCCCGAAATATCATTTCATCGATAAGTAAAATATACTAGGCATAAGGAAGATTAACTAAAATATACTAGATTGTGAGATTGTGTTTTAAATAAGAGTAAATATATCAATGGGATTGTATTTTTAATAACAATATACAAAATAGCCTTGTTATGTATGTGTAAATAAGATTTTAAGATTCTGACAGGCCATAAATGTCATCATCGTCACCATCATTCGGTCTTTTTACTCTCTACTGCTGGAGCATGACCCTCTCTGAACTACCGTAGCCATATTTGGTCAGAGCAGACAGAGGATTCGGCTTACACTCTCCTCACTGGCCAGACACTGGAGAGGTCTCATTGATGTTTATGAGCTTTGTTTAGCTTATATTTCCTAAGTCGCCTCTTACGACATCCATGGGAAGACTTGGAGTGGCCCTATTCTACTCTGCCGGAAACCACACGGCATAAATCTCATGAGTTCTTAGTTATCATATTGTAGTTTGCATTAAATTCCTAGTAAGTACAGACCTCTCAAACGCTGGAACTAGTTCTACCTATACATAGTTATCTAAGCTATTAATAAAGACAATAGAATTTAAATTGGACAGTCAAGAAACCGGTAGTGGGAGATTGATTTAAATATAACCGCTGTTGTAGATAAACAACAAATTGTTTTACAATCAAGTTGCAGGCATTGTCCGGAATCGGGTCTAGGTAGGCGGGTTTCTGAGTATGGATAACTTAATAGGAGAATGACGGCTGTGCGAGCCGAATTCTGATTCTCAGTTGTCATCAGCTATGCCATGAGGTCCCAACCCAACCAGTGATGTGCGGGAGAAATATTCTCTATTCTCATGAAGTCTCTTGAAGTTGTGAACTTGTGTCGTAGGATACTAACTCAAAGATACTATACTATATTTTTGTGTATATCGTTTTCAATCATGACCTGGCTGGGGATCGATCCCCGGACCCGGTACTACTCAGCCATAATCGTCATAGGTAAATATTTTCATTAACATAGGTACATTTGATTATGGACTTTAGATTTATAAAATCTGTTACAGAGTGCATCGAATATATTTTCAGCTCTTATTTTTCGTACCAGCCTACGATCATTTCAGTACAAGTACATATAGCCCACAGAAAACATGATTATTTGATTATTCAAAACTAGTATAAATATTGAAATATAACGTATTTTTTTATTTATTTAATAGGCTTTATAGAAATTTAATATTTTGTTACAACAAAATAAATCAATTTTATTAAAATTAAATAGCATTCTCTCACGCACAGACTAAAGCTATCCCGACAGGTTTAATACTTTATTGCTTTGGTAGTCATTAAATTTACTCCGTTTTGTAAACAGATAGAATCCCGCTACTCTAATCCCATGTCGCGACTCGCGACCGGCTCAGCGCCCCCTGCTGGCAAACACGATAAAACGGGCAAATAAAATGCTAATGACCCAAAATCTGTTTTGATTAAATTGTAAGTAGACTCTAAACAGCTATCCTTGATCGCCGCAGCCGGTCTTATAATTGCATCTCTCGCGTTAATATACGATTTCATTACAACAACCATCAACCAGTTTCTCGTCATGGTTCGTACCGAAACCACGGCGCCACTAGCGCACGGCCAATACGTGAACTAAAATGTTGGCAATAAAACAACCCCTTTCACTCAGTGCTGCCACGACAAGAGAAAGTTCGAACCCCATTTCTCTGACTACAAAGTTCAGCTACTCCCCGCTAGGTGGCGCTCTGCCGAGCGTCCCGAAGCATTCGTTTTCGTTAGTGTGCGTGAGAGAAAGAGACCGCAAGTGAAAAATAAAAAAGGAGTAAAATAGACAGCAATATGTGTGTTATACCAAGGCGTGGTTACGTGCATGCAAGCGAATTTTTTATCGCAAAAATGGCCGGAACTTTACACTGTGAGTGTTAGACTAGAAAGTCGCAACTACAATAGACCCGTTTGCATTTAAACTCTATTACATAGTAGTAAGGTTGAAAATTAGAGTTTAGAGTTTTTCAATTGCGTTTTGGTATTGAAGTATGGCACAATAATTGGCGTCACCGGCGTCGCGGCGTCACTAGAAAGAGAGGGTAAGACGCATAAAGTGCCAACGTTAGAGCAGAGCTCCCCAACCACCGTTAGAAGGAGGGGGATGGCGAATTAGCGAACGTTGACGTTAGAAAGGGACATGTGGAAAAAATGCCCGAAAAAAGCTGTTTTTCACTAAAGGTGCGCGCCGCGATAGAAATTATAGAATCATGGGCGCGGTTTAAAAAATGTCGGGGGCGCCTGCGCCCTCGGCGGTGCCTGCGGAAGTAAAGGGGGAAAGAGAGGTTGCTAGTATTATGTGACGAGTTGCAGTGCCAAGTTGCGCCGCGAGCGGTCGCCACTGACGCGACCAACAAAAACAATACAGCTAATTACTGGAGTAATGAGCGATACCTTTTGTGCACATGAGAAGCGAATCGAGCGCGCCCAGTGACAGCGGATTCGAAACTCAAATATTTGAATTTTGTGAGTGCGTTCCGAATTCTGAAAAATACTTTTTGAAATGTAATTAAGTGTTTAAACATTCAATTGGCGAATTGGAACGTTTTGATGTCGAAAAGCGAAACATAGTGATGTTTGTTCGATATCGACAAAGCGGATGATTCTGCTGTTTTCCCGCTAAATTGTTTACGCCAGAACGCAAATCGTCGAGTTGTCCGTGTGTCGACGCTAAAGTGAATTAAAAACATTATTTCTGTGAATTAATTAGTTGCTTGATAAATAGTGCGAGAAATGACGTCTTAAACCAGCACGTAAAGAGAATTATGGATATTTTTAGGTATGTTTTCTAATAAGAAAAACATTCTACCTAAACGGTACACTAGATTAGGCTTATTTTTTCGTTACTAACTTTAATTCTTTAAAATAATTTATTCTTTTTCTCAACCCTAAAACACATAAAAACAAAGTTTTGTAAAGTGGAAAATTTAAACGAACATAACCACATAACGTAGAGTAGGGTTATCAATTAGGCCTAACTCTTGTATCACGAAATCTCTATTTTGCATTTTAATTATACACAACGTTAAAAAAAAAAGAGAAACATAAAAGTAAAGCATACCTAATTCTTATTTTGAAGTCATGATAAAAATATTAAAGTACAAATAAACATAAAAATACAGGCAAAACGTCCAGAGAGAACTAGGTTTTTTTTAATCTGAAATTTTATACCCACACACCGATGTTAAATTAATGTAAGTACAGTACCTGTAGTTAAAGTACGTACTTATCTTTTTATCACCGCGAATGTCAAAGTCATTCTTATCTTTGAGATAAAGACGATAACAGGTAACAAATAAACTGTTATCAATTTAAAACCTTCAACGAAGGCATTTCAGACAATATGTTACAGAGTTAGACACAAAAAATTGCATCAGTTTTGTTCTTTGTTTTTTTTTTTAAATATTATCCTGTACTGTCTCACTGCTGGGCAAAGGTCTCAAAGGTGGTGTTTTTTGTTATTAAGTTAAAATGCATTTTAAGTAAGTACATATTCTAACTTCCTTTTATTTTAGTGTCAAAATTACTATTATTTACTTATGCTGATGCACCGATTCTAAAATTGGTGACGAAATTCCTTTGTAAATTCTTCTTCTTCTTCCTTTACCTTATCCCACTTTTTCATGTGGGGTCAGCACAGTATGACAGTTACGTACAATTTTGATCTATCGTCTATCAAAAAATCAAAAAATATATATATTTTTATTTTTGAAGATATCTGCTCTCAATTTTATTTACAACATGTGATTGGTCATACTTTAAATAATTGTGTAATTTGAAACTGTGTACAGTATTTTGGGTTACAAAAAACCTAATAATCCTAAAATATATATTTTTTATCAGTATCTAGCTCTACCGAAAATGTGCATAATGCTTAATAATTACATATCTTTCCATCATAAATACTACAATTTTAGAAGAAAATTATAGGTTAAAAAGTAAGTTAATATAGTGATTCATGTAAATATGTTTTTCAATAAATAATTTTGGTCAAAACGACAAAATACAAAAAAAAAGGTAATGGAAGAAATATTCATGAAAAATAACAGAAAGAGTTCTAATAACACAAAAGAGATTAAATAACATAAAACGCTCGTAGAGCACAAAAAGTAAAACAAACAAGAGTTCCTAATGAGATATTTCGAAGAATAATGAAATGAACCAGTAAAAGGTAACTCTAGTAAAAAGTAACCTATTATTTTGAAAACAGTGACCATAAAAATGCACGCAATCACATAATTAGTTTCAATACAGAATTAATTGAATTGATAAATCAAACTGTTGATACAGGTCAGGCTGTTTTAACCCATATAAAACATTTTGATGGACACCTTCTAAAAATTCCAACATCCTCTATTAATTAAAACTTTAACAAGTAGGGGCTCGACACAATCGAATAAATCAATGAACAACTGGCCAGCAAATTAGTCGATCCCAACACCTGTATTCAACATCGTAACAGACGTAAATTTATTCAGAAAGCGACTATAATTACTAGATATGCGACATATAAGACTTGAAACATAAGAACCAGTCTCATAAACATAAACCTGGTTCGTATCGGCAGAATGCCCTCTGTCTAATAAATTTTCTTAATTTCGACTCGCGAAACGTGGGCCACGTTATGGGTGTGTATGTGTGTCCATTACCAACTGTGTAAACGGTTTTCACTCCCGCCTCGTCCACGGTCGTAATACCAAAGCAAAATTTACACGAAAAAGGTGTTTAAACTCTACTCTTTGGAATAGCTCGCTGTGCCCATTCTCGCGCCATCTGAGACCACATTGGCGCGTACCAAATACACTACTTACCACGTTTCTCAATGAGTAGCGTTAATTCAGTACGTGCGCTAATCACTAGGTAAGATGTTTTTGGTAGAATTTATTTAACTTGAGTCATTGTGTATTCAGGCATAGGTGTGCACATTAATGTGTATATTTTACATTTTGGTAGATAAACTTGCGTTTCTAATGTCGTTCCAAATGGTATTTGTACTGTCACTAAGTGCTCATGTAGTGAGAGCTATTAGTTTTGTCATGTTATTTGCTTTTTTACCAGCACGCTGACAGATCACATCGTACCTACTAGATGACTTTCTAGTTACAGGAATTGACTTGAAAAAGTAAATTGGTCAATGTTTACATTCATCTTCTACGTTGACTGTAGACATTTGAGCTTCATCGTTGAGTAATCAGAACCCAGCACCGTTCAATGATCCGTTACGACGTGTGTACCAATTAATGTGTTGGATTATAAGAGTGCCTCAACTGTACGCCACATGTTGCTCTAAAGAATCCCATTAGTCTGTGAGGAAAGAGTGTCCCTTTCATTAAAATTTAAGACGAAGCACTCATCTGCGCGTACTTACTAAGTCTGACACTACGGTACTATTGCATCGGCGACGGCGAACACTTGAAGAGGACACACATGCGTTACGCGGCTAAACTACCGATGATATTCCGTCCCTCTCGCACGCGTGCGCACTGTGACTCCTCTCCCTCTACACGCACGATCTGATGTTGGTCGCGCTCCGCTCGTCACATCCCTCGAGGTCGTATACCTAGCGCATAGGAGCTAGATTGGCGCGTCGCGTATTCAAAATAGGAACGTTAGTAATGGATGGGAGCTGTGTACGGTGGGGTGAATGTGTGCGTGCGAGAGAGCCAGCGACCCTCCCCCGCGCCGCCCCCGCCGCTGACGCCAACCAAGCGAGTGGCTCGCGTTTACACAATCCGTTGGTTCGGAGCACCGACGATGCTCGTCGCGCTTCGCCCTTCTCGCGACGACGATCGACGCGCGTACACGTTTCGTCAATTGTTTTTTTACGATACTCATGCGACTCCAGCGCGCTCTCGACGTTTGGAAATTCTTATAAGATTCTTAGTAACATGACTCATTACGATTTTTTTATAACAAAAAAATGATGGTGCATCTGGCAGAGTGATCATTCTGAAGATGCTCCGAAGACATGAATACTTACCAGCCCTATCATCATGAACTTTACCAAAGAATTCTAATGGATTTTATATTAATCCAAATTTATATCAGCAATATTAACTACGATTAAAATATTATAATTACTTTAAAAAATGTGGAAACATAAGTGACGATTAGTGATAATTGAAAAGTGACAGGAAATTTGGAGCGGAAAAGAGCGCAAATACAGTGATATAGCAAGAAATAAATTGAAACTAAACTATAAAGAAACAAGAAAGTTCATCAAAACCAAATCTGCGTTTGTCAGTGGTAAGTGTTTTTTTTTTTTTTTTTTTTTTTCAATGTTGGATATCCTTATTGCCGACGGTATCGAAGTCAATCAAACCTACAAATTCTCAATGTTTTACAAAAAAATATGGCGATTTGAGGACTTAATAAAAGTCACATCGCAAGTTCATAGTATCTATAAAAAAAATGGGATCGCTTTAATTGTTGCCGAACGCAGGTTGATTTTTTGTGGATGAACTTTTTGTGACCGCACAAAAAACGGCCTAAGTTGTTGCTGCTAGAGTATTTTTTATAAAGCGATTTTTTTTTATTAAACGTTAAATTTAGTAGGGTGAAGCGCGGTTTATCTACTTTTTATTAATATTAAACTAGTATTCTTATTGAAAACAAAAAGAAAAAAAAATGTAGTAACATTTTTTAAGTATAAAATTATAATAAAAATTTTGTCACTTAGCAACAGCATCATAGGTACTGTACTGATAAGCAGTCATGAGTTTTATCATGTTGCTACGATTTATATGCCACTCCCTTATCTAGAATAAATATTGAAAAAATGTCCGACCGACAACATGTCTAGCTGGTATAAAATTTCGCTTTTACTTTATAATAGGTAGTTTCCATTAAAATTGGAACGTATACGTTCAAAACAAATTTTGTAAAGTATTTCGGTACTAGTACGTACCAAAATATTTTATATGGCAGAAATGGCCTTAAAAGAATTTAAATATTGTATGTAAAATACAAATAATAATATAAAAATTGACTTATTTAAAATATAACTTTTTAGTAAGTATTCAAGAAAAAAAGTATTATACATGTAAAACAATTGAACCCAGCAACAACAGGGTTAAACGTCAAATAGATTTTAGCTGTGGGTGTGTGCGGTGCGTGTCGTAGTGTTGTGCCTACGTAGTAAGACCAAATATTTTTTTAAAAATAATATTTGTTATTTTTTAGTTATTTATATAAAACAAAAAAATAAAAAATACAGAATTCAAAAATTGTTTAATAGTCAACGAATGGAATATTTAATGTGAACCTATTGGATATGTGCGTGATGAGGTGATGTACTAAGTTCACATAGTTAAAAAATACATTACCTGTGTTATTTTACAAAAAAGTAAGCACCTAGAAATAAGGTCGTAAGTAAGCCTATAACTCAAATAATTAATTTCAGTTTTATTTTTGTCATGTGCATAAGTAGCTTATTCTTGTGCAAATAAAAAAAAAAAAAAACGTGAAAGTATGTATGTATACTGTCACATATTTTTCCCTGACGTGGTAGACAGAGCCCAGGTCCATAAGACGTAAAAGCTACGTTTTACTCACTATGATTTTTCATGTTTCCCTGACGATCATGGAAGAGATGATACATAAAATTTTAAAATTTTACATAAAATAATGAAAATTGAATGTAAATAAAATTTGGGTGTGCGCACCTACGTATATAAGGTCAGATAAATTTAAAAATAACGTAACGTTAACGAATAGGTATGTAACCTTTATGACGTAATCCTGAACCTATTATCATGTTCACCTTTAACTAATCGAGTTGTTTTTGTAAAAAGGTGGTTTTTGTTGTATGTAGGTACTTAATCCCGTTGATAATAAACGCTAATTTTATCAGTCATGAAGAACAGACTAAACAACTTGTGTTTTGTCAGTATGTTACTGCCTTGCCTTATCTTAGTTGCTATGTCAGTTGTAGGTACCACTTTCTTGCTTGGAAAAAACATGTACCTACTTATATTTTTGTTAACGAATAAATAAATACAAAGAATAAAAATAAATAAAATATTATACATGGTGATATTTTTATCGTTTTGTACCCTTAAAGGGGTGACTCAGACCATCAATATGAACAACTTTTTCTATTGGACCAATGCTAAGAACAAAAAAAAATTCGTCATTTCCATACAAGAATTCCGCCGTCCGGCCAGTTTATGGGAATATCGATTTTTTTTTGAATTCCCATCATTGTTCTCTTAGAAAAAGTTGTTCATTTAGATGGTCTGAGTTACCCCTTTAAGGGTCAAAAACGATAAAAATTTCACCATGTATAGATCAGACTTCTTACATCCAATTTAACGTAATAACGTACTTACATAGGTATATATGGGTGTTATTTAAACGGTTAGCAAAATATTCGTATTTTTGTTAGCAAAATAACGTAATCGGTCAGCTAAAATAGCTAGTTGGGCAGCAACTTATGGACAGCAAAACTTATTTTCTGCTCTCAGTCGTTCTGGGTGGTCATAAAAAAATAACCAAAACCTTACTTCTTTTCTGCCTGTGGAAAGCCAAAGCTTATCCAAATGTTTTCTCTGATGCCCCAATTGTAAAATTTGCTGCTCAAATAATTATTTAGCGGCCCAACTAATTACCTTCCCTTATATATTTTCTACTTGTAAAATTACCTATAAACAAAAATCTTATATTAATTCGTAGAACAGAAGACTGTACGTTTAGCTGTCGTGTTTGTTTGTTTTTCGTGTGTTCACGTGGCCAACACTGGCGTCAGGTTTTTCAAGCTGCCTAAAGGCATCTGACATAGCTTAACGACTGCCATCAATGATGACAGCCAGGACCAACGACTTAACGTGCCTTTCGAAAAAGAATAAACCCACAACTAGTTATTTGAATTTATAACTAAAACGACAAGTTTGATGGAAAATATCGTTAGTGGCAGTATGAAGCCAAACCTGTGTTTATAAGTCATCGACAATGTCGCTAATACTTGTAACGACAGATAATTGCTTTTAGAAGTTATTCAGAAACAAGAACGCGTTAATGTCACGTAAATTTATCTACAGTTATAACACTAAAACGTTATTAGAAACGTTATTTATAAATAACAGCTACCAAAATCGACTCTACACTTTCACGCGCCATAACTGGATAATGACGGGGACATAATAAACATCTGCTTTAAATTGAGTAGGTATGTACCTACATTCAAATTCGAATGCGTGTTATTATTTTTGTTTCTTAGGGTTCCGTTTCCATTGTGCCATCGGAACCTTATCACTAAGCTTTCACTGTAAGTCATTCAGTGGACTGTATTTCATGAACCGGAGTAGATGGACCGAGAAATTAAAGAATCTTTTATTATATAAGAATACTAGCTTTTGCCTGCGGCTTCGCTCGTTAAGAAGTAGTAGTCATAGTACCTTTATGCATGCAAAGTCTTAGCCCGATCGGTTCAAAATTGACAAAGTTTCATACAAAGTTTCATCCCCTATTTTATCCCCTTGGGGGTAGAATTGATCAAAATCCTTTCTTGCTGCATGTCAAATTTCAGCCCGATCCGTCCAGTGGTTTCGTCTGTGCGTTGATAGATCACTACGTCAGTCAGTCAGTCACCTTTAAGTTATATATATTAAGATAGATATAACTTTTTTAAGTTCAATGTTTTAGTTAGTGTTTTTATTTTTAGTTAGGTATTTTTTCGTAATTCGTAAATTAATATAGCACAAAAGTCATAATCTCTAAAATAAACAGTGAACAGGCATCTTCTAGGCAAGCTCGCTCCATCGTAGATCTTGTCTTTACCCTCTGGGTTAGTCTAAGGTCAAGACTAAGCCTATGCAAAATAAAATAAAAAAATAAAAAACATGATTATTACTCGATTGCAATAATTCTCACTGTCGCTGTATTTAACGTCATAATTCATGCAAAATAAAAAAATAAAAATACGGTCATCCGCACATAATTCATCAAAATATCACGAAGAATCCTTAGCAACATGCTTCGTCAAAATTGCAATAATGATTAATCTATAATTTGGTCAAAAATATAAGGAATTGTTTTCTAATGCCACAAAAAAAAGACTAGGACTCAAATGTGAGTTTCAAGAACTATGAACCTTTCATGTATGGGTGCGACTCGCACTTGGCCGTTTTTTGTTAGAGTAATTTTATAACGGACAGTCCACTGAGATATGCAACGCCCACACTTGGTAATATGTTTTTATCTGGCAATAATTTTGGTGTGCATGAGAAATAGCGGCTATTATAAGTCTGTAAACGTGGAATTATTAATTTGGTTTGGCCCTGGGCAACCTTTTATGTTGATTGAGCCTAAAGGTTTATCGTGACTTTTATATTTGGGCCATATCTTTGCTTAAAAACAACTTTTTTTTATTAAAAACAACTTTTTTTATAGAGTTCCAAATAGAGTAACTACTTGGAACTATAAAAAAAAATGCCTGTAAAATCGGTTTACGGACGATAATTTTACGTGATAATTGCGGAATAGAGATAGATGCATCACAAGTCGAACGCTTAGGCCGATCGTGTCTCTCTATCGCTTATTCTGTGCTCTTGCTTGCACACGGAACGTGACTCTTTTTCGTGCGTACAGCCGGCGATCATCAATTTATAAGTCGTTAAAAAATTGTGTTTTACTTGACTTTAAGGTCTCATAGGTTACTTTAAAATAGAAAAATAACCTTACCTTTTACAAAATTAACTTATAAAACTCAAACCCGGCTTAGATTCCAGGGCATAATATGGATTGCAACGGGAGAATTATACCAGACACAAAACTTACTATTTCAAAAACAGTTTTTTTTTACTTTGCGATTTATGTACTCTATAGGATGCCATTTTGGATAAGAAGTGACGCCATATATGTATATAACCAGCGGACGGTCAAAACGTATTAACGATTAATCACATGTCCAGTTACGTTGGGTAGTTTAGGAGATACGAGGGTACAAACCAACATACATACATAGTGTCAAAATCAGAACCCTCATCTTAGTTTCCTGTAGTCGGGTAAAAATATTCATTCATTTACTCACATAGGTACTTAATTTAAGGATTCTCAGAAGTATTTTAAAAACCGCTATTAAATTGTAGAGATAATAACAGGCGAAGTAACTAATACCGTTTCTATTTAACACGATAATTCAGACCATTACCAATCTAACTTGAAAGTATGAAGATATAAATCAGAGTTGTTCGTTCGTGTTATTAATTTCTACCCGCCGTGGGCGACAGGTTTGGTCGTTAGTCTCAAAGTGTGCCGAGTTCGATTCCCGGCCGCTAATTATTATTTATGACCACCTCTTATCTTTTGCCCTGAGGCAATAGGAAGTATTACAAAATATTGAAGTCTCCGCCGCTTCGTTACAACGGTAATTGGTTCGACGACGCGACGGTGCTAATTTAAAAAAAAAGATTACTCTAACCGCATTCCATTTTTCATTGTTGAAAACAATTACAGTTTAATAGGTTTAATTTTACGATTTCACACTACGTATTAGAGACTTGACAGTTCATATCAATTAGAAGAACAGATTCAAAAAAATATCTTCACGGACAGCGAAGCGCGTAACATTAAAAAAAAAACCCTTGTTAAGATGTAAAAACCTTTATTAACAGAATATCTACTACCTATCTACTTATAAGGTATACAAGTAAAGTTTCCTTCCAACCTTCAATTCAGAGTTGCTGCCTTGCTTTGTGTGTGCGTGTGTGTGTGTGTGTGTGTGTGTGCGTGTGTGTGTAAGTGGCCAACACTGGTGCCAGGTTTCAAGCTGCCTAAAGGCATCTGACAAAGCTTCAAGACCGCAATCTAGTAATGACAGCCGGGGCCAGATCTTAACGTGTCTTCAGGAGTTTGAAAAACGTTTGTGCCACTTGTGGTCACCCATCCCAGTGGGGACCACGCCGGGGTTGCTTTACTTGCGTTAGCGCTAATGTGTACGCCAACTAGGCCATTGACCTCCTCATACATAAACATAGTAATAACAAAGTTAGGATAATTCTAAACAATAAAAAAATAACAAATTAAAAAATAAAATTTAATAACATTTGTATTAATTAAATGAGCATTCCCCAATTAACTCATAAAAATACTTATATTAAGGGCAATAAATTTTGACATTCCCTTTTTTAAAGACTACGAAATTCTCACATAGAAATTACTAACTAATTAAATTGTACCGCAACATTAAAATACAATAAAATATTATTGTTGTACTTCCTCGCGGCTGCAGCTAGTAATGCAGGAAAACACTTAGAAAGGTAATAAAATTTCAATTCATGTTATAATTTATGATATAAGGTTGCCTCAAATTAATAAGCTGTAATACCAAAATAGTACACCAAGTGAGAGTCAGAAATGAAGACGAAGGGTTCTGTACCACTATGTAATATTCACATAGAAATAACGCCCATACACTTCATTTCCTCTATGATTATTTTTTTTATATTTTTGGTTAAAGCGGCAATCGACACATTATGTGAAAATTTTAAACCCATCTATTACGGTTCAATAAAAAACAGATGGAAGGACGGATGGAAGTATAGACAGCGGGGACTTTTATATAAAATCCCGTGATTCTGCGAAAATTTTAAGTCTCTATTTATTACGGTTTAATACTACAGCACTGTGATAGATGGACGGACGGACAGACAGGCTTAGTTATAGTGTTGTTTTTACCTTTTGAGTACGGAACCCTAACAGTTATTAAATTGACCGTGTAGTAAAAATGGAAATATATAAATGTATATGCGTAGTATACCTTAACTAAAAAAGTACGCATTAATTTGTTAAAGTTCATTAAAAAAATACATGAACATTGTTTTGTAATGAAATTAAATGAATATACATTTTTAAATTTAAAACCTGCTCATGACTAACTTAATTATTCTTATACTTTTTGCCTATTAGTTAACAATTGAAATTCACATGCAATTTTGTACAGTTTTACTAATTGAAGTTACTACGACGTAGTTGGCGCCACTTTGTGAAACAATAGTCAGTAAATGGCAAATAATACAAGAAGTTTTATTGAAAAAAAAAAAACAGACAAAGCAAAAAAAAAATACTGAAATTAGATGTGTAAAGTGATATTAGTGCAGCCCGCATAATTTATTTTTCTGTAGTGCAGCTATCTTGTCCAAAATTATTTAGATTTCTTCAAAGTACCTAAGCAATTATAACAGCTGGCAGCAACACTGTCATCCATCAGGTTTAATGAAAAGGACTATAAAAGGTACTTGAACAAAGACCAAGATTAAGATAAGTTTAAAACCGTATTCTCAAATCAATCTTCTTTTAGCGATAACTTATAAAATAAAATAAAAAAACAACATTGTTTTAAAGTAGGTTTCTTACCGTAATAAAACAATGTTCAAATTCGACGCGTGATTTTTTTATTTTAATGCAATTAAGTTTTATTGCGTCACAAACGATACAAACTTAATAAATAATATTTATGGTATCATGTACCTACTGTTCGTAAGTAATAAACTTACGGACAGTAGGTACATGAACATTTTTTTTTATAAATTTTTAGTAAAAGATCTTTAGTTATTCTGGATGTATCTGACTAGTTTTGATACCATTACAAAAGTGACATTTTAAAGATAATAAAAATTGAAAAAATTATTTTCCTGATTTTTTTCAATAATGGCTTTGTCAGTGACAATCAGATTAACGTATAAATACTACATATTTTTAAAAGTTTATTAAATAGAGAAAAATACACAGCAAATAAAATTTTAATGTTTAAAAATAAAATAACACAAAGTCGATTAGAGCATTTTGTCTTTGAATTTAAATGTCAAAGTTACAGTTCTTTTGTGTGAACGGATTATATCTCAATACATAATACGAAAAGACTTTTCCCCCAACCTAATATATACATATATATAACTAGAAGAGCATTTTAAAAAGCAATCTAAATGCATGTTTACGCTTGCTTCTCTCACGCAACGTTTCGTGGCTAAAATATTCATTGCAAGACATCCTTAGTTTGCTATAGTAGCTGCTGGTTATTGCATACACTATTTTACTTACAATGTTACTCCTTGACACCATTTCTGATGAAGAACAGGGAAAGGGACATAAGATCAAAAGGCCCTGGCATAGCGTGAAGGCTGACCAGCCATCTCGCTATGCCAGGGCCTTTTAGACCAGATCTTTAAAGACTAAACCCAAATCCAACAGATTGAAATCCATCCCCAGCTTAGAATGCTTCCAGCAGCATCAAAAGCACAAGAAGCAAAAGAAATTGCGCTCACAAACCCGCCTGCCAAACGTGGTGAGTACGGCAATATCCTACCATGGAATGAAGAATCCTTAGGAAGCCTTTGTCCAGCTGTGGACTTCTTACGGTTGAAATGTTGATGATGATGAAATACTATAATCATAATAAAAATGTGATATTATAGTCCCATTGTCTATGATTTTACAGGCAATAATTTGCTAAAAATTAAGTTTTAATTGCATTAATTGACACATAAACCAATAAGTAAGTAACTTACTTACTCAAATTACTGTTTTTTTTTTATTATACTAATAACTTAAAGTATCCAAACTATTTGGTACAAAACTCCTACTTAGATTACAGTCTGTTGAAATATCTATGAATGAATTAACTCTTTAGTGTACACCAAAAAATTAGCTTATTTATAAAATAATATACAAATAAAAAAAATAAATGCACAATGTATTTTACTTAAAGTTAAGAATAAATTAAATAAATGATATTTCAATCAATAACTGAGTAAATTACGTACTTACATTTTTTATTATAAGACAATCTTTTTAAATTATACTAACAATTTAAGTTATACTAACCATTTCGTTCAAAACTCCTACTTAGCGTACAGTCTGTTGAAATGTCAATTAATCTTTTTTTCACATGAACATGAAATGTTTGTTAAAACATAAATTTCCTTTAATTCGCGAAGGAGATCGTTAATTGCCCTGACTGACAAGTTTATTGGACGTAAATTGTTTGGCCAATCGCCATATTGGATGCGCAA
Organism: Elegia similella; assembly: GCA_947532085.1. Lineage (NCBI taxonomy): Eukaryota > Metazoa > Arthropoda > Insecta > Lepidoptera > Pyralidae > Elegia > Elegia similella. The sequence continues at coordinate 6,618,814 of OX383939.1, forward strand.
TTTAACACACCTATGAGTGCAATTTGTTATTAATACGATTCATTTAAGATTGTCCAATGGCAGTGTAAACAATATTTAGTAAGTACCTACTTAGAGAGTGTTTATAGAAATGTGTATAGAATAAAGTGGGTCGATGAAAACAAGTAATCGCAACAAAACGTTGCTTGAATGATTGATTTCAATCTTATAAGCTATTTTGAGTTTCACTTGCGCCGGTGTCTATCAATTATGAAAACTTGAAGGTTAAGTTTCTCAGACTTCCCAGCTTTTGAGCTAATAGATTCATCGCTAAATAGCTTGGTCACGTTTCTTCCAGTGCCTACTGATACCATCGCAAAAAAAAAAATACATTTTAAAATTCGAACGATCTGCGTTCGAAAATCAAATACGCAAATCGACTTTCAATGCACTAGCACAGCCTTGGGGACTATTTTAGTGTTGTTTGTGTCGTCGAATGGCATTTAAATGCAAAGTTTGTACAAAGCAACTATGTCAGTTGGCACTATTTTGTATTAATTATTTCTCGGTAACGCCCAAACGTGCCAAGATGACACTGAACCGTGCTGTTGCACGGGGGCTATTTTTAAATGGTTTACTGACTTTTCTTAGATAGTGACACAATATTGCAACAAACAAGAAGTACCTACATACGTTAAAATATAGCATGCATGACTAATATAATGACTTTACATGAGAGTAAAGAGCGTCCGGTGATCTGTCAGGTCTGTCTGGCGCCCCTCTGGATAAGTACGACACTGAAAGATCTTTAAATATACTTATGGCATTAAATAAAACTGACCAAATGCGAGTCGTATTAACAAACACTCACTAAAAATTTCGTGCCATCGTATGTTTCGTAAACACCAACAACCACGATTTTTTTAAAGGATTCCTGATCTATAAAAGTACGCATGAAAACAGGAGAAAAAACATGCAGATGAAGCTAATAAACCCGTGTAAAAAAGACATAAATGTTACACACACACACACACGCACACACTCACACACATACGCACACACAAGTGTGACTCTGAGGTTAAACATTAATACATCTTAATCACTTCAAGGATAGTCTTAACTATTGAAAATCAATAAGTTCACTGACTTACAATAGTGATTTAAAAAAGAAACAGTTCTTAATTAGATGAAGTAGCATCATTAAGCAAAAACTCAACAATAGTAAGTCGGACTTGCGCACAACGATTCCGTACACTATACCAAGACTGTTTATTATGGATCTTCAGTTGAAGATCCACTGATGAATTTCCAACACATTTGTATATATTCTAGTGTCCGATCATACTGACTCAAAATATACAGTGAAAAGATATTCAAAGAAAATACGGGTTTGAACTTTCATGTATGGAACCCTAAAAACAGAACAATTTTCAATTAAGTCGTTGTCAATTAAAACCAGTGATAAATCGATACGCACGATTCTTACCTTTCAGTTATTTCTTAGTCACAAACGCTTGTTACGTATACCATCTCTACCTTAAAAGGCGCTGGTAATATTTCTCTTCTCCGTTAGTGTTGCTGAAGTGTCGATAGTTTTATGATCGATAGTTTTATCTTAAATCCTATCGTTTGTAATAAAATTATTAAAATACAATTAAAAAGAAAAAGAAGAAATACAATTATTACATTTCAATTCAATAACTGCAGCATTGTGATCTTAATTAATAACAAATCTATCGACAGTATCGATTTTTTGCAAAATTTACTGTTGTATATAGTACCGACTCTGACAATATTAAAAATAAATACTATCTGTATTGTACTTTAATTAATCTTAAAAGAGTATCGCGATGGCCCAAATGCCTTGAGAATTATTAGGTAAATGGCCTGGTCCGTGCTGGTATGAGTTCTATGGAAGGATTTTTTTTGACCGGTGATCCTGGCAGTCGACACTGATGGGAGTTGTTAAGCTATGTCGAATGCCTTAAGGTAGCTTGCTTAATCCAATATTAGCTTTATCCACTTATAAACGAGAATTACAAAAAACATTGTTCTTATCTAAAATGTCGATACTAACGATGGTTTTCCATCTTTTAGCTATCGATAATAGGACTATCAAGCGGCAACACTATTCTTCGTTAATTTACACGTTTTGAGAAGTTATGCATCGGCACTGCCATTTTGAATATTGCTTAATTGCGCGCAGTTGAATTTTAGGTATGAAATTTATTGCCAATTTGAAATGTACAGATAAATAAACAGTAAATAATAGATATTGCATGTCTAGGCTAAATTAATTCCGTCTTGTTTAGGTACTTGATTTTAATCGTTGCTTGACGTTAACTCAAATTCGCAGTGTATCACTAAAGTTTTTAATAAAAATTAAATTCTAGATCTGGAGGTCGAGCAGTTCTAGGGCTAATTCTTCATGTCATATTACATAATATAGGGCCTTGTGACGTCACAGATAAGAAAAAAAAACTAGAATGAATAAAATACATGAAGTAGAATAAAAACTATGAAATTTTTTCGTAAGTTAAATGTATAACCATAAAATAAATTTAGGTATTCAAAAAAACTTGGCTGAGTGAAAATGTGGCTTATCAAATAAGATACACAACATTTTAGAATAATAAACTGACGATAAGTGAATTCATATCATTTTTCACCAAAAGATGAACGTACGAGAGAGCGAACAAGGGTACTATTTTTGACCAAGTGACTTCTCAAGACGGGCAATGTTTTCATAAAAAAAATAATTCGTTTTCAAACTGTCGCATGTTCATAATAGCACTAACTATCTGTCTTTCCAGTTTCCCCATACAAATGTTATTGCCATAAATCTCAGAAAAGCTGCGAGCTAATTCATCGGATAAATGACCGCAAACTAGCAGCTTGGGATGCTGAATAGCATAATTGAAGACTATATCTGGTTAGTGGCTACTAGAACAGTAAATTACAGTGACACAAACTATTCTGTTACCGTCATGACGGCGCCATCATTATCTATCTGATGAATGTATATTATTGTGGCATCTTTAAAAAAAAAAAACAATATTTTGAAGATAGCAAAAATGCCTTCCTTTTTGGTCTGAGAGAAAAGAAAAAATGTTGAATGTATCAGCTGCTTCTCTTCCCGCGGAATCATGTCAATAGGCGACGCGGCTACCAACACATCCCTATTTTGATCGGTTTTCCATCTACACGCCCTTCAAAATGCTAAATATGGCCATAAGGTCTGTCTACCCCGTCATATACCTAGGCTCTGTCTACCCCGCAAGGGAAAAAGATATTATACTATGTATGTAGCAAAAATACCTTATAATATTTGAGTACAGGAATGTGTCACATCACATTCAGTTAACATGAGAATAAGTCACTGAGAGACCAAAATAATGAAATATTTATTTCACGACTTTTTAATTTTTAAATTTGTCTATATTATTGCTAAGCTATGCGTATGCGTGTATAAAATAAGGTAAAATTGAAAGAATGTTTGAAAAGACAATTAATATATAAAATTCGGATGACATATTATCAATTTCACGTTACGATAATTCGACTCTTTTGATAGAATGCCTAAAAGGATAAAGATTACCACCCCTAACTATTCCCTAGAACTATCTTTCCTACTAGTTACTCGCCCTATTAACTATCTCAATGTGAGATAGGCTTAATAACACAAATTATGTCTAGAAACGAGATATTCTGGTGTATTTAATAAGGTGTTGGTGCCGGAACCGATGGCCTGTTATTTAGAACTATCAGCATCTAGTTTCGGTACATACGGACGTAAATAGACCTATTATGTAATTTAGTGATTATGTAATTATGAGGGCTGGGAGCAATCTTTTGGAAAATCTTTTTTGCTGGCTAGACGAAGATAGTAACTTGTTTGACGACTTCCAGTACTCATTTTAAGTTTATAGGAACCACACTGGTGGAAAGAGGACCATCAGAGAATACTGGGGATGTCCAGCCACCTGTTAATGCCTTTGCGTGTCTAGTCAGCTGAAATGTCACCCTATTTATAACATTTTTCCCTATTGTGTCCTACTGTTGGGCAAAGGCTACCTATATATCTATTAATAAAGATCGCCAATTTTTATCATGATTTGAATCACCTGATTGTCTGATAATAAAAATGACCACGTGCCTTCCGAAGCACGGAATCATCTTCATTATCAGACAATCAGGTGTGTCAAACCTGCAATGTCCTAACCAAACTGAAAACAACTAAACAAAGTATGCTTCCCGTGGGAATTGAACCCATGACCTCCGGGTCTACAGGTAAACGCCTTAACCACTTGACCACGGGGGCAGTTGTTAAAAAAATAATGAATATATATTAAAAGAACTACTTGTCCACAATTTTGAAGTGGTGAATCTCTTATATACACAGGTTCTGTCTACCCCGTAAGGGATAAAGACGTGATCAATATAATTATATGTATGATATATGGGCAATTCAAAGTCAGCTACTGATCGACATAATTCGACCCACTTGCTGCTAACGCGATCAACGCATTTACCGCATATAAGCACGTTAATTTTAATGACGTCCTCGTATCATGGAGGTTTTTGTACGATACGTCCTGTTAAAATGTCCATGTCCTATTTTATCACTTTAACACAAATAGCCTCTAGTCATACCAGTCAGCGCATCCAAAGATAACCATATGCCTTAATTCTCATTTGTCCAATAAACACTGAAGGAAAACATGTCGGGGTGAGTCACGCGGTCACAGCCCAGAATAGAATAAATGACATGAGCACTAGCTGTTGGACAAGTAATGACCGTTGAATATTACAGTATGGAGCTGACTATGTTATTATTATTATGAATTAGTAGAATAAATGGGTATCTCATGGATAGGTATGTAACATCCTCGTCTTCATCGTCACTTACCATCAGGTGAGATGGGAGACAAATGCCTAATCCAACATTTGGTACAAAAAAATAGTCGCGTCTACTGAACTTTTTTTTTCGTGATAACGAAAAATTTATGAACGCACGGCTCGCCACGAAAAAGTGTCACGTTCCGTGTGTAAGCAAGAGCGCGGAACAAGCGATAGAGAGACACGATCGGCCTAAGCGTTCGGCTTGTGACGCATCTATCTCTCTGTCACTGGTATCACCTACAATTATCTATGACTTTATAGGCAACTATTTTTTTTTTGGTCCTATGCCTGATTGCGTCATCAGATGTACTTTGGATCTAGTGTAGTATTCGTTTTACCTCGTCTTTAGTATCCTTGATATAATAAAGAATATATGTTTACTGAAAACAAGCGTTTACTGAACTTTTATTGAATTAATGACATTAATTTTTTGTTGTAACAATCTTTTTAAAGTCACTTCAGTGATAAAGTGACGAATTGGGATTAATACGTATATAAAATATATCCAATCATAGGAATAGCAGATTGACAATGAAGATGATGATAAAATAAACACTAGTTGATATAAAACATCTTTAGAAATAAACTTTTTTGCGTATTTTTTCATTAATATTGTCATAGCAATGTTACATAACTTCGTGGTCCTTTCTAGACTTCAAGAGAATACAGACTTTTCAAGATAAATACCTTGAAAAGTCTGTATTCTCTTGAAGTTAAGCTTTTTTTCAAATTACCGATATGTCAGTTCTACCAGTCATACATCATCGCTGCCGAGTAGATATTTGTTAATGAGCAAAAACTGCACATTGCAATAATGCAAAGATCAAATTCGTTACAATTATTATTGATTTGCAAAACGGAACAAAAACCCAGACACCGATATATGTAAAAACCTTTTGTACTGAATTAATTTTGCATTACTCATTGTTGTACAAAAAGCTATGTAGCTTTTGCATTTAAAAGTTGTTATATATTTCTTATAATATAATAAAAGAATGGTGTAATTTCAAACAATATATAATGATTACAACATGTCTTATATGGAAATAATAGGTTAACAACTAACAATAATGTAATTATTCTGATATATGTATTTAAAATTACATAACTATATGAATAAATAATTTACGTCGTATAATGTATATTAAATTAGATAAAGTGACAACATAGAAAAATTATAACTAGACAGCGTGATTTTGTACCTAGATATGAACTATGTTTCCTGGAATCCCTAATTGAATACGTAATTAAAAAAAATAAGGTAAAAGCCGAAAAATTTAATTGGACCTCCCATACAAAATTTCCGGTTTGGGCGAATTATATTGCCGAGCTGGGCGAATTATATTGCCGAGCTGGGCGAATTATATTGCCGAGCTGGGCGAATTATATGGGAAGTGAAAATTTTTTTTTCGTTGTTTACCTTTTTTTTACAGTTCTGTATTCAATTAGGGATTCTATTTCTAGGATTTTTAATATAGTTCATACATACATAATATCACGTCTTTTTCCCTTACGGGGTAGACAGAGCCTAGGTCTATAAGACCTGAAGGCTACGTTTAGCATGTTGGTAGGCATTAGGTGGAAAACGGAATCAAAATAGCGATGAGCCGCATCGCCTATTAATACGATTCCTCAGATTTTACCCATTTCCTCGATCGGCTTTTACGATCTGCGCGGGAAGAGAAGCAGCTGGTACATTCTACGTTTTTTCTTTTCACCCAGACCAGCATGGAAGAATACAGCATTAAGTTTATGGGTACAAAATTACGCTGTATGTATAAAAAAACTGATATTTACTTAAAATTAAAAAAAAATCGTTTGTTTTATTCATTTAGTTTGAAAAAGTATACTTACTAACTATTTATACCATATTTACTCCTACCTACTATCAAGCCGCCTCAAGGCTGCCTGCTTTCGTAATCATCAGTCACGTGTCGTTGTTTTTTTTTTTTTTTTCAAATTATGTGGCTTCTTTCGTTTTGTTTGTCTCGATTTTACGTTAATTAAGAACCAACCAACTCAAGTATGAATTCCACATTTTACGTAACTGGTTTTACTCGTAAACAACTAAATGTCGTGGTCCATCGCCCTTTTTTTAATAACAATCTGAATATTCTTTTTTAAACTTTCGCGCTTTAAACACTAATGCCTAAAAACAAAAATTATGTGGGTAGTGAAATTATCAAAAATTATTAGTGAAACTGCGTCCACCACCACAAGATGACACCGCAGTACTCCAGTCTCGTTGTGACCACGATGGATGTAACTCCATTGAAACGTCAACGGAAACAAATAATAAAAAGGTTCGCGCTAAGTCCCGTTTATATACATAATCTGAATATAATAATTAAGAACTATTTAGCTCAGATAAAAATTAATTTGAAAATTCTTAGCTTGTATGCGTCTTTAGTGCTTGGATTCCTAAATTTATAGTAGTGTACCTAGTAAAATACTAGCGGTATTACATATAGCTGCGTAAGTATACGACTAAAATAGGAATATAAGTTTGATTTTATAAATCGTTTGGAGAATCATTGTGCTCGTATTGCAATTTTCTGACTAAATAGGATATTCGTTAGTAGACATATTTTTTTTTATTTATATATTAAACGCTTTATTGCTCCAATAAAAACAAATACAAAATAAAAATATATAAATAAATAAAAACAAAGGCAGCCTTATTGTTAAGTGTAATTTCTACCAATAGTCTTCTTTTCTTTTTTGTTTTATTCTTGGTTTTACAATTTTCTCATTGCACTTACTTGGTTTTACCTGACCAGTTTTAATAGGAGCAAAAAAAACAAAAAGTTTATTACACCTAACCTTTTTGTTGACGGCACTTTTTCGCTCCTATTAAAACTGATCCGAAAGAAACTATTCTTTTTCTTGCAAAGGTTAGATGTCATTTTTGACAGGTAATTAAACAAAGACATACCTACAGAGCTGTCAGTTATTATGAATCATTATTTGTGAATCGTTATTTATTACAGCAGGAATTGTCCTCGATTCCGGCCCAAGGGCGAGTTTTGACAATTACAAATGATTTTTAGATGATTTTTGACCTTTATTGATTGCGACATGTTTTTTTATAACATCAAAGGGCTTGCTTCATGCTTTGAAGAAGTCACGAATTAATCATAATAAGACATAAAAATATGCCTTTTATTATTACGCATGGACTTGATAAAACAATAAATTAAGCTTATAGTTATATCTTACGTAAATTTAATAGTTTTTATATTACCATCACAATGCCTTTGTGTAGGTACGTCTCTAAATGGATTAATATTATCATTCTTCATTTTGATAGTTTGGAACGTTTATAGCTTAATTATACGAATAACAACTTGTATTTTATGAAAATACAATGTATTAAAAAAATATTTAGACCTCATTGATTTTTCATACAGTAGTTCAATTTCCAATAACTCAGTAGTAATTATGCAAGAGCATCTAAACAGCAAGCCTTTTATGCTTTTCAAACACCATTCAATGCTGTCAAAACATACGCCACAGAGTAACAAGCAATTCATTACAATCCTATACACAATACTATGAATAGAAATTCATAGCCCATTCTGACAATAGACGACATTACGATAAGTGTACAAGAAGGTTAGTACTGGCCTATTGTGAAACAATTTCTTTTCCATTTTTTTTCTTTTTATCAGTTGCCAGTAATAGAACTGTCATGTTTAAAATTAAGTGTAGTTCTTTCTTCTCTTAAAATATGGAATGCTACTGAGCGTTTGCCGATGGCTGCCCACTTAATTATTGGTGGATATAATTTTTGAGAATGTATTTTGAAAGTAGAATTAGACAGAAGCAACTTTTTTATTCGTTTCTCAGCTCAGACGTGTTGTTGCATTAATACACAAGATAAAAAAAATACTTTAATAATTGCTATCGGAAATGCTAAAATTAATTAAAAAATAAATTGTAGGTGCGTGTCCAACACAGTTACTTACAATTACTCAAACAATTGCTTAGAAAAATGTTAATATGAGACAGACAGATCCATAATGATAAAAATATACCTAGGTAATATAGGTACCCACTTGTTTATTTCACATACAGGCACTTATTATCAAAAACAAGTATTTTTACCAGTTTGTAAAAAGGTCACGGTATAATCGTGTATTTTTATTTTTCAACATGTTTTTGTTTACAAACACGAAGTTGTTCGAAATAATATCGACTTTCCAATGTCTATTTTTTACCCCGTCATCTTACGTTCCGTTCAACGAAGTAGAAACCTGATATTTTGGCTGTAACAGTGTTGCTTAATTCGGTTATGTTAAACATCAAAACAGGGAAATTAAAATTTGGTAACGAAAGATCGGGTTGCCTACAATTTTTTATAACCTGACAACACAGTTTACATTATTATATTTTAAAAAAGAAAACTAAGTGATTTAGGACGTATTATTTAAAAACTGAAACCATTGATACGCAGCAATACCTTCTTTGCTCTGTAATTCACTGTAGTCTTTAAATCAGCTTACAAAATGCAAATTTTATTTAGAAACGTTTTATGTAGGTACTTATCCCCAGATATTTCAGATTTCGTTAGGGAGATCATAATTTTAACAACTAAAGTTGATGTCCAGATTTCAGAGAAGTATATCGTTATTTTCAAAATGCAAGTATAGAAGAAATTGTTCAAAAGTGATCATCACACCATTATCAATTTACCCTGTTTAAACTACGACTTACCTAACAGGAAAAAGCGAACAAAATCTATTAATAATTACAATAACATTTATGATAAAATTGCAATTATTATAATACGAAGTGAAAAAAGTAATAGTAAATTAAAAAAGTGTTAAAAGATATTTTCTGTCATCATAAACTCCACACCTAAGGGAAGTTACTAGTAATATATGCCCAATCGTTTACGCATGCGCAATGATCCTAACTGCTTCCACCGCTCACCACTTTAACCCTTGAAAAGTCGATGCAAATTTCTTGCATAAATAAATAATATATGGGCCCCGACGACACAGATATGTGCAGACGATAAGCCCGGTTAGACATAGACAAATGGCTAAATGTGATTTGTTGACACCTTGCAGTGATAAATTTCTTGATAAATTATCTCTTGGATTGTACTTTTACGTCGCTTATTCGTAAACATGCGATTTTTATGGATGCTTTTGAAAAATGTTCTGTTATGACTAATTGGCTGTTTGCAAAAAATTTGTAGACACTTTGATTAATAACTTGTAATAAATTAAATAAAAATCTCATATTTCATTGAAATACCTAGGTTTTAAATTATAACCGAGTCAATGCCCGAAAAGATTGCCTTAAGTGGCATAATAAAAAACAGTATTTCTTGCTTCGTAGTTTCCGAATGACTGTATCGCTTTATCTGTTAAAAGAAAAAAAAACTTGAAAGATATAAATGAACAAATTTACCGTCTTTAAATAAAAGTTATCTTTGCAAAATCTTTAAAACTTCGTCCATTTTAAGACAGCAATAGTACAAAAAAGAACAAGTTACATAAAACCACGGCAGGTGGCTGCTAAATGTCGCAAAGTGATCCAGTCACGATATCAGTTAACATTATCAGTGAAAATACTCAAAAACCAGTCGCTGTAATTCGAAATAAGTGAAAACAAAACTCTTTGACTTCGTATTTCTTTTTAAAACGTTCCTTAAGCTTTTTATTTCATCGTGTCCCGTTGACAGCTGTCATGCCAATTATCTTATCATTTAAATTTTAATCTTTGGATGTAGTTAATCTATTATATTTTATTATTGAATGAATCATATTAACAGATATCCTTACTAATATTATAAATTAATATTATAAATGCGAAAGTAAGTTTGTTTGTTTGTTTGTTTGTTACGCTTTCACGCCGTAACTACTGAACCGATCATCATGAAATTTTGCATACAAGTTCTCTGGAGTACGGAGAAGGACATAGGCTACCTTTTATCCCGGAAAAAAGTACTATTCCCGAGGGATCGACATTGACGCGGGCGGAGCCGCGGGCGAAAGCTAGTTTTTATATAAATGTAGACTTGTTATAGGAACATATCTTTTTTGATCATATGTATTGTACCATATATTATTTTTAGAATAATATTACTGATGTACAATTTTATAACAGTTATAATAGGTTGTTGCCCTTGCAACTGAAATGATATCAGTTAATAAAAATAAACTTATTTCCTGTTATTATTTACCTGTCGTATTCTTTATATTATTATTTTTAACATAGTGTTTTATTGTTTCAGAATGAGGACACGGGAACAAATAAAATCGTGCAAATAAGGTAAATGAAGACACTGTCATTAATAATAAAAACAGATTTATTTTTGAAGTACTGTGTTTAAAAGACCGTATTATTTATGATTTTAAATAGAAATATACATTTGATCTATATACATATAGCATTTTATATCCAAATTATAACAATCAATAAGTAAAATATATTTTTTTATTCTTTTCGTATATTTATAGAGTGTCGAATTAATGAATTATGTATATGAGTTTCCGTGCATTCACTAATATTAAACTAATAACACTAAAATATAAATGAAATCAAATATAAAAAAGTGTAACTAATAAGAAATAAATTGGCTATGACAGACGGACAGAGAGACAACGGAGTGATCCCAAAAGGTTTGTCACTCGGACGCACGGAACCCTTAACCCAAATGACATTAAACAAATCTGTACATTAGAATAAAAATAACATTAAAAATAAACATTTTCATTGATAAAGAGTCCTTTTTTTGAAGCGGCGACTACTCGAAAACCATTTTGTGTGGAAAAACCACAAAAACCACTCGTCTTGTGAAGTCACTCATTCAAAAATACTAACCCTTACTAGTACGTTATTTTCGCCTCAATTGCGTAGCTGGGTTTGGCTCAGCGGTAACTATAACATTTTACGTCCAAAAGCCCCGAGTTCGATCCTCACCGGCCTCATCGAAGCTACATATTTCGTTCGTTGAATGTGTTAGTCAAATCATGGCCTATATGAAAGAACCCCTATCGGTCGCGATTTAGACAATTATGTCTCCAACGTATTACCATTGGGGCCAACAATTTTTACCAGAATTTTCCGGTTATGATTAGTAAATAGTTCGTAGTACCGGTTTTAATTAATCTTTGTAATATTTGTTTTTCGGATGTTATGTGTGAATGTTGTAACATATTTCGTTTAGTTATTGATTAATTCGATATTTCCAAGAGGTTTTATTTTAAAGTAACTAACATAATTGTGCGATGGTTAAACATTTATGTAACTGTATATATTTTTTATTTAAATCCGAAAAATAAAAAAACTTGTGTAAAAAATCATGAATTACTTTCATTCATTTATTTTATTTTTCGGACTTTTATTTTATTTGACTAAATCAATGAAAATAAATTACATTAATTTAATTTTGAAGTGAAAAGATTAGATAAAATAAGGACTAAATGCCTACATTATATATTTTTATTAATTTGTATGAAATATTTCCTTACGTAATTTAAAAAAATATACTTTTTATTAAAAAAAAAAAGGTTTTTATTTTTTAAGTTTAGGCGAATTATCTTGGGTAATACTTACCTAGTTATAAATAAAATGAACTGATACTATATTTACAACATGCCGTCATTGATATGCTATCATATTTCGTACTATCAGCTTTTCAATATGACTTTAAATAATCTACTCTGATAATCATATCAGTAAAGCCAAGAAAGAAAGTTGTCGATATAAAATTGATTGATCGCGTCGAACCCGTACGATAAACATAAAAGTAAGAATGTTTTTTTTTAATTTTGATATTTTTTTAGCAAATTAAATTAAAAAATCTAAACGCAAATTTAAAAAAAAATACGAATGGTTTGTTGTATGCCTGAATATAATATAATATATAATTTATAGCATGTCTTAGATTAGAGTAATATTTCGACTATTAACGAAATTTCTATACAAAACAGCCGGCCTAAATACACCCTTACTAACCCTTCACCGCCATACGGCGTTTTAATACCCCGCGACTTTCACATCCTTCCTGTTTTAAATGTATTCATAACAGGACAAAAAACTAATGCGTATCATTTGACGGTTTCTAGACAAAAGACCTATATCTATTGTGGGGTTAAAAGGATTTTTTGCCGTCTGAAAGTGGATCGGAAGATGCAACGGCTAAGGGTCGTTTTATGGGTTGCAAGATAAATTACTTTCCTTTTTGTTCTACTCACCTATATTTCTAATAAAGGTTTTTGTTTTTAAATATTGATGATTAATTTTGAAGAAATACATTACAGTGTAATTATAAATTGCGGTTTAATACGTAAAGGAAGTATAAAGTAAAGGTTTAAATTATAGTAATCGATTACCTAGATAGAAACCTGTGATTACACGATAACATCGGTATTCCAAGTAGAAATAAACGTTTAAATTGATATTGACTTGCTCAACTCGCCTCGTTAGTCGCAACCAATACTGTCCTTTCAACAAACGTCTTGACAAACCACCATAAAGTGCGCTATTGTGCCCCCTGTCTCCGTTACAAAGCGCTACCGTGCATCAAACACACCGAAATACTACTTTGAATAAAGAATACCATTGTCATTATTATAAATATTATGCTAATGCGATAAAAGAATTTTTTGACTCTGGTATCCTCGGCCAGGTGTCGGTACGAAAGGGTTGAGATTCAAATGTCTTGCGACCCTACTTTGTATGTGATCATTTATTAAGATTTACCCCATTGTTTAGTTTATTCCCATACACGCATGCATGCATGGATTGTAATTTATGTGAGAAGCATGTCTATGATATATTTTTAATATTCTAATGCATTCACGGTTCTAAGGACATGAATCGTGTAAGGAGTCGGTTCGTAGGTCGTAAATTTTTGGATTGTAATAAAACGAATTCTACGCTTGAAACATTTTTATTTTGTACAATTTAGTTTATATCTGAAATGTTTATTTAAATTAGTATATTTTTAATAGCAACACATTTTCAGTTGGGGTCAACGGAATCGTAAAATGATATTTTTATGTTGGTACGATGCTTAAATGCGTTGTAATGCTTAAAAATTGCAGTTCCTTCCTCGGCCGAGATTCTCGAAAACCCGACATCAAATTATGTAATTATCACTGACATCTTGATGGACAAAATATGTATAATTTGGCGCGTTGTTTCAACGACTCTTGAAAAATGTCTATAGTAATATATAAGGATGTATATAAGATGATTTTTTGTTAGGTTTTGAATCGCCATGAATATGTGTCATCAGTCATCACCATTATAAAGTTCCATGTTTTCTGTAAATTACATTAAAATCGTTTTTTGTTGAACTTCAGAGAACTTGTTTTATTAAATAAGCTAATTGAAATATGCCGTGCTTAAGTGCAATATAAATTAATATGATGTGTCAAATTAAGTAATAACATGAGTGTATAAAGCGCTGGATACAAGTTATTTTAGTCATATAGGTACATTGCTTTGATAATTAATAATATTTGCACACATTATTTCAAAGTTATGATCCGTTGAGAAATATGAAATATTTTGATTTATTTCGTCGTATATTAAACAAATGTGAAATTAAATTTTATCTTTAATAAAAATCCATACTATCCATACTAATCCTTACAAATATTATTAATGCGAAAGTGAGTTTGTTTGTTTGTTTGTTACACTTTCACGCCGTAACTACTTAACCGATCATCATGAAATTTTGCATACAAGTTCTCTGAAGTACGGAGAAGGACGTATGCTTTTTATTCCGGGAAAAGTACTATTCCCGAGGGATCGACATTGACGCTTGCGGAGCCGCGGGCGAAAGCTAGTTTATATATATATTATTAAGTAACCACGTAATACCAATCTCAAGACACTTGTCCTCAGTTTCCCGTTACCAAACGTGTACTTACTAACACATGGCGAGCACAGCTGTTCCTTACCATTCTCATGCAAATTATTTCATTGTACTATCCTTACATAGAGTAATAACCGAGCGGGTCCCGTGGCAGGGTTAAGTTTTACGTTTTCGTTTGGCGTCAGTTTTGTGTCGGCTCGGTCGAAGTGACCAGTGTTGCGGTTAAGTGTTAAAAACGATATAAACGTGAAAAAATTATCAGTGATTCATCCGTGGTGTACTTACTTAGTGGTTGTTATAAAATATTTTTGACAAAACATAAGTCGTAAGTACCTTTTGTGTATATAAAATCCCATTTGAACATCTTCTTAGACAGCTCTTAAATATCAGAGAAAGAGAAAGATAGAGAATATTATAACAGCATCACATCTATATTCCTATGAACTATCGAAATGAACCATGCCCGCGATTTTCTTTGACAAGCTCAATAGCCCAGCCCACATGTTGTGTACTGGGCTATTGAACTCATAAACAAATCAATAATCACGTATTAATGTACTATATTATCACGTCTTTATCCCTTACAGGATAGACATAGGGCCTACGGTATAAGAGCCAAAAGCGTTCAGCATATATCCATATATAGCCCATATTTTTTTATCTCCTGTCACATTTTTTAATCCTCTTCATGTCGTCTGATATAGTTAGTATGTATTTTATGTATAGATATATACATATATATATATATATATATATATATATATATATATATATGTATAGATATATACATATATATATATATATATATATATATATACATATATTATATTTATTATGTTCATATTTTAGTTTTTTGTAAATTTTGCGCCTTACCTCCTAGTCTTTTCCTAATCTTTCTACTACCCTCAGGTTGCCTGGAAGAAATTACATTTTGCGATAAGGCCGCCTTTTGCTGTCCTTTAATAATTCTTTTTTGTATTGAGCTCATAACCAGGAATATACAACATGTAAATTGACCCTTGACGTTCCCTTAACGAGATGACTCAGCCTATCAATATGAACAACTTTTTCTGCGGGAACAACGCTGGAAACTCAAAAAAAATCGACATTCCCTTACAAATTGGCCGGGCAGCAAAAGCAGCTTTTGTAAGGAAAAGCCGGATTTTTTTTTTAATTCCCAGCATTGGTCCCATAAGACAAGTTGTTAATATTGATGGTTTGAGTCACTCCTTTAAGGGAACGTCGATGGCACATTTATATGTATGTTCAAAGCTCATAACCAAATCAATAATCACGTCTTAATGTACTTTTAATGAAAGACGTCTTTGTGTCGTCCAATCGGTTTATTTTCCATCGTTCCTCGTAAACGAGTTTATGGGCCATAAACCTTGTAGTCCACTGTTTGTTAGCATTCATATTTAAAGGTTTCGCACATTATGTGTGTGACTGTGGCACAGTTTGTTGTTTTTCGTGTAAGTGATCGTTCAAAGGCAATTGACGTAGCTTATAAATTAGCATATAGATTTCTTGTAGTCCTTCCATGTTAGTCTGGGAGAAAAGAATAAAACGAAGAATGTTCCAATTTCTCTTCCCGCGCAATCGTTTAAGCCGATCGAGGGAATGGGCAAAAATCTGAGGTATCATGTTAGTAGGCGAAACGGCTCGCAAGCTATCACTATTTTGATTCCGTTTTCCGAATCCACGCCTACTAACATACAAAACGTCGCTTGTAGGTCTCATATTAGACGTGATACGCCTTCTAAATTGATGAACGCCGGCTGCAAGCACGAAAATGTGTCACGGCGTGTGCAATCAAGAGCGCGGAACACGCGATAGAGGCGCAATAGGACTACACGACGCATCTATCTCTCTTCCTCCGTTATCCTTATCCTTACTAATATTATAAATGCGAAAGTGAGTTTGTTTGTTTGTTGGTTTGTTACGCTTTCACGCCCTAACTACTGAACCGATCATCATTAAATTTTGCATACAAGTTCTCTGGAGTACGGAAAAGGACATAGGCTACCTTTTATCCCGGGATAAAGTACTGTTCCCGAGGGTTCGACATTGACGCGGGTGGATCCGCGGGCGAAAGCTAGTCACGTTAAATTATCGTCCGTAAACCGTCTTTACAGAAAACCATTTTTTTTTTTATTTACTTCCAGACCCTTATGGAACTCTTAATAAATTAAGAAATAAAATATGGTTAAAAAATTCATACGGGCGGGACTTGAACCGGCGACCTAGGTCTATGTACGACCTATGCTCTGCCATCTGAGCTACCGCACAATTCGATCTCGACGTCGAAATTAAGTGTATATCAAAATAGCATTGTAAATGCATGCATACCGTATGGAACTTTTATTGATTACTTATAATAAAAACTACATTTATTAGATCGTGAGTAATGTCTTTAACTTATATCATATCACGTCTCACATCAGTTACACATACGAGTACATCTCACGCTCCATATATCAATTTTCTTTATCTTTAATAGACATTTATTGCGTTAAGTTTTTTTTTTCACGACATTACAGTGCTATCACATTTTCTACGTCGTTGGTCAAGTTAGAAATATTGATTTATATCCGACTTATATTTATATCCGAAATTAGATATTCATCTACATTCATGAATATCTAATTCATTGGGACGCTCTATTATCCTAACTAATATTATAAATGCGAAAGTGAGTTTGTTTGTTTGTTTATTTGTTTGTTTGTTTGTTACGCTTTCACGTTGTAACTACCTAACCGATCATGATGATCGGCTTTGTTTGAAATTTTGCATACAAGTTCTCTGGAGTACGGAGAAGGACATAGGCTACCTTTTATCCCGGGAAAAAGTACTCTTCCCGAGGGAGCGACATTAACGCAGGCGGAGCCGCGGGCGAAAGCTAGTTATACAATATGTTAAGAAAACCCTGTCCATCCCTTGAAGGATGATTCAGCCCGTCGATATAAACAACTTTTCCTATGTGTCCAATGCTGGGAACACACACTACTCTACAGACATACATTGCAAGTTAAATAAAAGCTTTAAAAAACTTGTTAATTTGTCGTGGGTACAGGAACCTTGTAAATCTGAGAATTAAATTGACCGAATTCGAAATTCAAAATTGTTCTTCTGACAGTTGGTTTACAAACATGGCGTCTCATTAGTGACATGGCGGCATTACATGTGTTCTCGCATCAGTTCCCAGAATTTCAGAGGCCTTTATAATTCTGTTGCTTCCTCAATAAAATTTTATAGGTTATAATTAAAGACGATGGCAGACCACACGTCTCCTTGTTTTAAAATTCTTCGTCTCACTTCGTCGCCCCCCTCCTTTTTCGATTAGTCTTGTTAAGTGTAATTTAACTACGTACTTACCAACGTCTTCTTACTAACTAAATAATTTATCTACTATTTTATATTTTATTATGTAAAATAACGCAAGTACATCTTTTATGGTTCTACCTCACAAAAATGTGTGTTATTTGCGGATGATATAACAATAATTGTTAAATGTGAGGATAATGAAACATACAAAAGTAATATAAATAAAGCGCTTTATAACGTAATCGAATGGATGGATGTTAACAGCTTACGGTTAAATGCAGATAAAACCAAATTTATGCAATTCTCGTCCTATAATTCTAACCAAGCCCCCCTAAAAATAACTTATTATAACCAAACCATTGAAAAAGTTGACGAAATCAAATTCTTAGGTATAACAGTAGATAGCCATTTGAATTGGAAGGCACACATCGAACAAGTCTGTAATAAATTAAACCGTTTTGTCTTTGCACTGAAACGACTAAGACAGACTGTGTCTACAGAAGCCCCGGTAATGGCATACCATGGTTACGTCGGATCTGTTCTTAATTACGGACTTATAATTTGGGGAAATTCAGTTGATATAGACAGGGCATTCAAAGTACAGAAAAAGTGTATTCGGGCAATATGTAACGCCTGGATAGATGACAGCTGCAAACCGCTTTTTAAGAAATTAAATATTCTGCCACTGCCTTGTGTTTACATAAGAGATATCTGTGTGTTTGTAAATACTTACACAGAGTATTGGCAAAAACGAAGTGAGGTAAATTCAAGAAAAACTAGAAATATTATAACGAATAAACTGTACCAACCCATGTGCCACAAAGATATTTACAAAACAAACGTGTATAATATGTGTATAACGCTTTACAATGTGCTGCCTAATGACATCAAATTATTAAAAGGTACAGCTTTTAAAACTAAATTGACAGGATAGTTATTTGAACACTGTTTTTATTCTGTAAATGAATATATACATTTCTGTAAGACTCAGTAAACTATAATATATATATACGTAAATCATCGTTTGACCATTATTATTTTGACGTATTGTGTGTTACATCGTTTTAACTTAAATTATGAATTCAAATGTTTTCACTAACCCTTCTTGTAACTATCTTATTATTTGCATGCCTGATTTCAGGTCAATACATTGTACCTATACTTTAATTTTAAGACCTGCATTTACTGTATTTTTGGCAAATAGATGATTATGATTATGATTATGGATTTTTTTTCTCAATCACTCGGAAACCACACTAAGGATTGCAATGAATCTAATCCCATAGCAATATTGCATTCACTTTAAAATCCTTACGCTAAGAGATAGCAAACGCCAGTGAGATACGAGTATATCCAAGAGCTTTTAATTATTAACCTATATTTATGGTTAAATTATGAAAACCTCTCATATAGTATTAACATAAACTTCAAAATTAACATCTCATTACCGTATACCGACCGCCCATCCATACTACAGGACGCGGATTCAATAACTTCGAGTTTTAATTAACCAACGCTTAATTGGTGATCAGTATCTCGCCTTACATTTTTACCGTCGTATTTTAAAATTGAATTTCTTGTGTAATTAATCGTAATGGGGTCACAATCGATTTATCATAATACATTCCTATTGTTCGTGTGCCAATTTTAATTGCCTTTGCTGTATCAACTGTCATCGATGCGGGTGTCCACACTCAATTTTGCCGAGTTTTGTTGTGTAAAATAAATAAAAATGGTAGACACGCTAACCCTCTCCCCCGATCCATCATGACGCAGGCGTGGCGAGCGAGCGAATGACGCCGACGTATACTAATCGCTCCCCCGCTGATAGATGCGACGCCATATTGGATTTCCTTTTTTAAAAATTTCTTTATCATTTGTCGGTGCGCAAACGCAATCCAGCCGGTAACTTTAATTAAACTTTTTTGTAGTTTTAAACTGTCACTGAATATGACCTCTGTTAATATCTTTCCTGCCTGTTATTTATCCGACCCTGTTCGATTTTTAATCAGAACCGTTTTGGAACTGTCTGGTTTTCACATTTTTTACTCACTATCAATGTCGATTTATGCACTACTAATTACGTTCGCTTGAATATCTTATTTATTGCATGACTGGCGATGCACTGTGTCATTGATACTTGCATGCCTGGAGGAAATACCGAGCGTAAGATTTCGATCTCGCAAGATCATTAACTTGCTTTCAAACTGTCGGCTTTTCGAAGTTGTTTGATGTTTTTTTTTAGGTTATTTTTCACGATATGCCGTGATAAACTGGTATACAAATGGGCTACGTGCAAGACTGAGCGTATCGCGCCAGACATCGCATTACTTGGTCTCAACAATTTTACGTGAGCGGCTTGCTCTTCAAAAGTAGAAATTTGGGTTGCACCGTTGTATTTAATGTTATTGTTTTTGTTCGGGTATGGGAAACATGAAATGCCACTAAATCGCGTCTGTCTCATGTTTTTTTGTCACTTTTATATGTCAATTACTGATAATTATTCGAACGATTGATGTCTCATCATCATCATCATCAGGTCCTTTTTAGTCTCTACTATAGGAGCATGACCCTCTCTGTACTACTAGGGCCACACTTGGCCAGAGCAGCCAGAGGACTGGATTGATGTCTATTTTTTCCCAATAATGTTTTCATCATAGTAGAGGTTTAATATACCTACGATGAGGCATACGCAATGCATGCATGTTTCATATAATGAATTCAGTTAGTAGGTAATTATATATTCTGCTATACTGTTTCTCTCGTAAAATGTAGTTTAGCATCGTTGCCATTTTTTTTATTCTAACCTATTTTGTCCCACTGCTGAGAAAAAGTCTCCCCCGTTGCTTTCCATACCTATTTCTCTATTTTGCGCTGTATCCCACTTCATTTCAAATTTCTTCATATCGTCACACCAACGTTGCCTTTTTTTCGTTCCTAATAACAAACTGTACCGTTTTGTTTTTTACTACACAAATTTCGAATATGATAATATTCTACTATTCATTCATTTCACTCTCATGAAGTTCAATTGGACTGAGGAGGTCAGAAATTCCGAAAAATTTTATGCCGAAAATCAAGCTATTTTTGAAGAATGACTTCAAAAAAAGCTTAATTTTCGGTATTTAATTAATATATTGGAATCTCACTGGTTTTATTATTGACCAGCTCTGTGGCCTAGTCATCATTCTAGGCTGCCATACTGGAGGTCCTGGGTTCGATCCCCACTCAGGTCAAATTGGTCTGGGTATTTGATGTTTATCTGTATATCTATTTGTTAATATAGTATGTGTGAGTTAGTATCCTATAATTACACAAATTACGAACTAACCTAGGGGCTAGCTCAATCTGTGTGATTTGTCCATGTATTTTTATTTATTTATTATTTCTCATAATAAATTGTACAAATCCATTCATATTCATAGAACAACGCAGCCAGATGCTTAAAAATGTAAATTTGAACGTTGTTCAGTTATAATTTAAAAAGTTTATAGCAACAGTATGCGAATTTCTCCATATGTTTCGAATTCGGTTGTTTTTAATAACTCATCGGTCGTTGAACCCGTAAAACAATGTAAATTTATTGTTTACGCATGTTTTGTAAAACTGTTTGTTTTGTTATTTTCAGAATTCTCATTATAATTTTGTCTTGTCTTGAAATTTAAAATATCTTTGTTTTCATGTATGTTGCAATACGAGGACAGATTGATGCCTTTGTTTTTGACATCATTTATTTTACGATGTTTGAAAAGATTGTTTAACATTAAATGAAATTATTTAAGGAAATAAAACATTTAGCTGAGGATAGGGAAAATTGGAAATCACTCCACTGACCAAGCGAGCCAAGCTCTCAAATATAAAAATAGATTTTTCAAATTTAATTGGGGTAACTCGATTTTTGTGTTGCCAGCTTATACTGTCAAACTGCCTTTTTAACTCCTGATTTGCCGTATTCTGTTTCATGCAATTGAAATAAATATACGTATTATTTTCGCCTTGCTCTTCTTAATTCTCATTTTTTTTACTTTATGTCGTAAACTATAGTTAAATTTACAGGTTTGTTCTATTACTAATTCATTACCACTTTTACGTCAGTTATATTAATCATCATCATCAGATTTTTACGACCCACTGCTAGGTATAAACCTCCTTTTATCTGGCGCCATTCCTCTCAGTAAAAATGAATGTAAACATATTCATAATAAAAAAATGTACAGGGTGAATTCGGGAAACATCCTGGCAATATTATATAGAGGGAATCAGAACCCGAAGAAGGTTATTTATGAGAAGAAAAAATAGACGTCTCGTGAAAATTTGACCAGCAGATCGATGATTTTGTATGGGAGGCCAAATTTTTCTATTCTATTAGGTATTTTAAATCCAATATTCAAATATTTCCAAGGAATTCAAAATCACTCTATATACACAAATCACACAGATTGATGCTGCTCCCACAGTACGTAGTTTATTTCTTCCATTGTGCCCACAATACTCGTAATTTGTGAACGTGTATCATAGGGTACTAACACATTTCAAAATCCAGGTCAATAAAAAAAAGTTTTTTTTTTTATCTTAACCTGACCGGAGATCAAACTCAAGACCCTGCGATTCAAAGTTTACCCATTTTACGTTTAAAAATCATTGCATCCCAACTCGAAACCGGCTCGATAAAAATCGTTTCAAATGTGTTACGAGCGAGCGGGGCAGAAAAAACAGAATCGCCCCAACCTGTCTGGCCAGGACATTTGGTGCGCCCAAATTTATCCTTTCCTTTTTTGTTTAGCTTTTTGAGCCGAAAAAATGTAAATAATACGATCCTTTGAAACGCTGGGATACCATTGCGGTGAGGGTCGTGGCATACTCGGTACAGTCGGTTCTGTTCGAAATTCAAAATTTTACCGACGTCTTAAAAGGTCAACCGTTAAAAATCAGATGGTTGAGCATCACTTTTTTATACTGATTCAAGTGTGCGTAATTTATAACCTTGCTGCTATACTATTCTTATGCAGGTGTAAGCTGTTTTTGAAGTTATATCAAAATCCATTTAGCATTTTAGCACGTACCTACATATGTATCCAAAAATCCTTTAAAGATTAAAAAAATTATTCAATAGTCATTTTCAGGTACTTTTTTACCTTAATGTAAATTTTAGATAAAGTCAATACTTATTTACTTATATTCAAATTATTATTTCTATTTATGAGATTACTAGCATTCGCCCGCGGCTCTGCCCGCGTCAATGTCGGTCCTTCGGGAACAGTACTTTTTCTCGTGATAAAATGTACCCAGTCCAATGTACGTCAGTAATTACGGCATGATAGCGTAATAAACAAGAGTTAGGTAGAATGTAAATGATAGTACAGAATTTTGAAGATAACATAAACTGAACATGTTAATTTTATTAACTTATACGCTTATTTAAGCAATTCTGTAAAAGTTGTTTAATATTGTGCAAATCATACAAAAAATAAATAGGTAATGAATAAAATTGTACGTCTTCAGACTGTTTATGGCGCGTGCTAAAATTATTTTAAATCGCCGAGTCATTGCAATTTATAAGTGTTATAACATCTAAATAAAATACGATCGGTAACGAATAGCAAAACCAACAAAATTAAACTTTTTATGGCACGTAAACGCAAGCAGTTTATTTTTTAACAGTGTTAAGTTTATTGGTGTCAATAACAGGCATTAGTTGGCATATATCGTTGTTGCTTAGCAAATTGTGATGAGTTTGCTGTATTTTTGTCAATGATAAACTTTTTTTTATGAATATTTTACCATCTTTATTTGTAGTTTTCAAAGTTAGTACTAAATTTGGCGCCGTCAGGCACACTCTTTCAAGTTTTTTTTCAAATTAAGAAAAAATCAAAGATTGTGTTCTGTTAGTAAGTAAAATATTTATAAATAAAATATGCTAGTGTGTCACGACCTTTTGTTCATTTCGACTGACAGGACCACTCTGTTCGGGTTTAAGTGCAGGTATCTTTTACTTTTTTTATCTTTTCGACTCCAAAATAGGTTATAACCTATTTATTTTGCTTTTCAAATTGGGTATAGGTAGTGTAGTTTAATTTGATCACCATGAGAAGGGTTAACTTTTTTGACAATGAAATTTATAATATGGCCACAAAATATGGTTATTATAGGATGGGTAATGGTATGCCTATGGTGTTCTAAGACGGTTGGTATTTCGAAGTAGTTTTTTTTAACATTATGTTAGTTAGATTCGTGGATGATGGGAGGCCTTCTACTATTATTAATCAATTGGCATATAAAATAGTTTAGTATTTCTTTTATTTTATTGCACAGTTCATTTTGTATGGTACAGCAGACATGTTATTGGGACTGATCCCATACAAAAGTTGGACGGATGACGTGTAATTAAGACCTTTAATTTGATATGCTCGGATTTTGAAACAAGTAGTAAAGAAACAATTTATTTAGAAGGTTAAGATGAACATAGCATACATACATAGTATCACGTCTTTTTCCCTCGCGGGATAGACAGAATCTAGGTCTATAAGACCTTATGGCCACATTTTGCATGTTGGTGGGCGTGTAGATGGAAAAATGGGTTGCTAATCGCATCGCCTATTGACATGATTCCGCAAATATTAGCCCAATCCCTCGATCGGCTTTTACGATCTGCGCAAGAAGACATACACCTGGCCCATACTAAGTTTGGTTTAGATAATATATCTCTTAAAACTTTATGTCTAAAAATCTAACTAACATTTAGTTAGATTTTTACTACGATTCCAAGACCACAGTTAATCCGATTAGTTTTTGTCGCAGACCGACAATCAGTTCGTTGATATGTTTTAAATTATATATCCCTTATAGCCCTTTATTTTATCCTACACGTGCAAGCGATTGTCGACCATAGAACTATGCAATTAAGGATGATTATCTATGAGAAGAGGAGATAAATGTTTCAGAGAAATACGTGTGAATGCTCTACCTGCTATGAGTTGATATGTGGACGAGTTTATGCAACGAATTGCAAGAAATATATTAAATGTAGATGCACAAAAGTTCTGAAAGTCTCTTAACTTAGCTTTTGTATACGTATTTTTTTTTATTTATTTAACTTTATACACAATACAGGGTTAAGGAGGACTTAAAAACAATGTCTTTTTTAAACAGTCAATCAGCAGTCATAATTTATGTGTAATCAAATCCTAACTTTGTATGCGTATGACGTAAATTTAATATATAACACCAACAAATGCATGTTTGATTTCTTAAAGCGATTGCCTTAATATTCATAAATATTGCTCTTGTTTTATTGCTCGGAAAGAGTTCGAATGGCATAGGCATCTTATTCACATAGAACTTATCTACTTTTCAGGTTATTAGATGTATGACGGGGAAAAACTATTTTAATTGATGACTGAAATTACAACTTTTATAATACGCAAAATTTGTTATGTCTGGTTTTAACCCTTTGACCGCGAACGTCGGATAAATCCGTCAAACATTTTCATAGAAAATATATTTCGGATTTATCCGACGTTCGCGGTCAAAGGGTTAAAAACCATGAAACAAAAAATTCTGAAGTGCTTTTCAGAACTTCATCAATTATTTTCTAAGTTGCTGCCTTTATTTCGCATAACTCCATCCGACGACACCTGCTCTCTTACTAGACCGGTCTAGGGAGGAAAAAACAACCTTTTTTATTTTAAAACATTTCATAAGCCAACCGTGGGACTTTAACTTTGTTTACTAAATATATTCATTTGTTTACTAGTGTTTATTTGCGGTGGCCGCGCGTTGAAAGCTGGTCTCGAAAATAAACAGGTTTTAATAATATTTAAATTACAGGATGCAGTAGTATAAGTTATTGCGTTTAACCTGACTTCTTTACTGATTTACTTGTTTTTATCCGACTGCCAAGAGGGTTATGTGTTTCGCGCATATCATGTACGAGCTTTCACCCGCGGCTCCGCCCGCGTCAATGTCAATCTCTCGGGAACATTACTTTTCTCCGGGATAAAATAATGTTTAGCATGTTGGTATATTAGGTGGAAAACGGAATCAAAATAGTGATGGATTGCTAGCCTATTAACATGATTCCTCAGATTTTAGCCCGTTTAGCAGTTTAGCAATAGCATAATTTTTGTAATTAGGAGTAAGTCTATGAATAAATGGCTAGCTCCGTGGCGCAGCGGTCAACACGCCGCCAGCCTGCGACACGAAAGTGCCCGGGTTCGATCCCCGCCAGGTCAAGATGGAAAATGATCTTTTTCAGATTGTCCTGGGTCTTGGATGTGTATCTATATATGTATTTGTTATAAAATATAGTATCGTTGAGTTAGTATCCCATAACACAAGTCTCGAACTTACTGTGGGGCTAGCTCAATCTGTGTGATTTGTCCGTACATATTTATTTAAATAAATAAATAAAAAAAAAGATTTTACCTATTCCCTCGATCGGCTTATACGATCTGCGCGGGAAGAGAAGCAGCTGGTACATTCTACGTTTTTTCTTTTCTCCCAGACCAGTATGGGAAGAAACCATTGGAAATAAAGTTTATTACTATTGCATTAGTCCATTCCGAGTATTAAACTTATCGCTACACTAAAACTGACTGTAATGGCATTCTGATAGAGACAGATAACTGTAACTATTTTGAAAGTGCTTCGCCTATTAGTTTATCTTAAGGCCTTCTGGCCATTAACTGCATATTTTGAGATAAAATGCTCTTCAGAAATTTCCAAATGGCTCGAAATATTTAATTTAATTGTAATTTAGGTGATAACTATCCTCTCACACAGCATCATTATCATTTACACCATCATTTCAGCCAATGTCCAATGCTGGACAAACGCCTAATTCAGGGATTATTTGATCAATGTCTGCCACTCTTGGTAGACGAGATGGTGAGCGCAGTTTCTCGTGCTTCCAGCGCTCCTGCCCATCGGAAGCATTTTAAGCTGAGGAAGGATAGGAACTTGTTGGATTTGGGAAGGGTTACTACTCTTTGAATGGGAAAAAAGTAAGTAGCAACTCCTCCCGGAGACACAAACTCGATGCTATTGCGTTAGCTGCACCCACCAGGCCGGCAGTTGAGAATGACACTTCTGACCATTTTCAAATCGTAGAAAACCCGAGTAATTTGGAGGTCGATTTAGAAATATAAATATTCTATACGCGACATGAGAATGTTCTTAAATATCTAATACAATTTCTACCTTATAACGTCGAATATTTACATTACAATTTTCAACTTTCTGCTCGCCACGAAACCGATTCCCTGTGTAACAAAAAGTCGCGGCAAAATTTATTTTCTTCTCAGAAACTAGAGGTTCAATTTAAGTAACCGGTTTGACGAATTTGATGATTCAAAGCCACGCCCCTTAATATCGAAGCCTCAAAACATTTTTCTCGCTTGACTAATGAAAATCAGGTTTTTTATCAAGCCCGCTCCGATTCGAGACACTATAACAAGACAACGCTCCCTCGACGCGGCTCATTTATTTACATCGACCGATTTGTACACAAAAATGATAAAGGACGTGCCTAACAAAGAGTTAGGTCATGCAGGTCGCGTCGGCCAATGCTCAGCTGCAAAAAATATTGCAAAATCATCGTCGACGCAAAAACAGCCAGTATTATACGCCATACGTTGACTCATGGTCTCTATAAAGGACCTAAACAATTCTGAATTTGAATCGGTCATTCCATTCTACCAACGATTGTCATTTGTCAATTCGCGTGCAACTACCGCGCAATGTGACACATCGGGCATTAGCGTCAAGTAAAAACAAAATAAAGACCACAATTTGCGCGTCCCAGCATATTGTTTACGATAACTTATTATGCCATTTATTTTCGATCTTCAACTAACCTTGAACGAGAGATTTGACGTCGCGAGAGCCTGAACATCTGTACGGTTCTGTATTTGTGTCAAACATTGTTTCATCGTTAACTATGTAAATAACTATGCCATTCCATTGTAAAATTAGCACCCACAAAAACTATACACAAAAAGCGCTGTGGTTGAAAACAATATTTCGGCTAGGATACTCTGTCCGCGGTTGACCGAGGCAAGGTCGTGCGGGTTTTGAACTGCGAACAAAAAATCATTCCACATTTAAATGTTGCATTATGACTGCGCTGATTGATGGGTTTTCTTTTCGAGCGATTAATTTTTTCTTGTGTATTTGTTATTTTTTTCTGCAAGCCATTCACGGCGGCTATTTTGCGGCCAGGATGCATTCTGCGTTCTTAAATTATTTTTGGTTGCATTGAATTCTCGATGACGATACTTATTTTATAAACTCTTTTGTTTCAGGTTGTCGACCCCGCTGCGCTGTGGTGTGTACGTTGCGGTGACGGTATTCAAACGTTTTTATATTGTAATGCCAGTGTGGTTATTGATATTTAAGTTTTTAGCGTCCCCGATATCCGTTATGCATATCGGCTTTATACGGGCCCTAGAAGAGCGTCGTCTCATTGTCTTTCTGGCCGTCATGAGTGACTCACGCCATTGTTGGATTACACAATAGGTGTCTTTGTGCATTGTGCCCCGGGGACCCTGGTGTTACGTATTTTGTAATAATTAGTCGACGTCTATTGGACTCGCTAATGACACGTATTGCCGTCTGTTCGAAACTCCATACGCATGTGTAAAATACTATGTAGATGCGTGCATAATTAGCGGTTAACCTCCGAAACAAAGACCAGCGTCATTTTCGCGTCGATTGAACGTGGCTGTGAATACAAAACAAAATATTTTTATTACGACAACGTATTGATTGAGCAAAAAAGTTTATAATATAAATATCTCAAACGGCACGCGTTACAGGGGAACATGAACATTGCGATTTGAACTACAAAGGGCAAAAAATACGAAAGGGTCTGGCTCTGGCCAGAACATAATAGATATGCGAAAACTCAATCGCGTACGTTCAACAATAAAACCGAATGATCTCTTACAAATTCAAAACGACTGAATTTAGACTCTGTAATATGGGCAGTACGATTATTTTTTTACAGTTACACTATTTCGAATTTGGAAGCCCTTTCAAATTTTTTAACGCGGCAACTTGTAGGCGGGAAAAGTGGTCGTTCGTTTAGATATGTCAAAACAAATTAGCAGTGTGTGTTTGCACGTGTGCGAATATGCACACATGGGAGTAACATAGTTCTAACTCGTTCTAACAGTATGAGTGCAAGGAGTATAACCATCGAATATTGAAACTAATTTATTGGCGTAGTTTTCCCCTTTAGGCGTTTAGATATCGGTGTGTGGGCAACGAATATAGAGTTTTGAAATTGTCTGTGATATTTTTCGTTTGGTTTATGGTGTTTATGTCCATAGCATTTAATTTTTACTAGGTAGTTTATTCCATTTTTGTTAAAGCTATAAATAAAGCATCGGTGGGTCACCTTTACAGTTTTATTGTTTTTTTTAATACTGTTTTTATTCGTCTGTCTGAGGCATATGACGCACCTAATGGTCACCTGATGGTCAGTGTAACCATTTCAGTATGGACATCAACACAAACCAAAATCAATTTATTGTGGAACACAAGTTACATAAGGTCTTAATGTTTAACATCGTTTCACTGTGATCTGTCAAGACGTACAATATCCTTACTAATATTATAAATGCGAAAGTGAGTTTGTTTGTTTGTTTGTTACGCTTTCACGCCGTAACTACTAAACCGATCATCATAACATTTTGCATACAAGTTCTCTGGAGTACGGAGAAGGACATAGGCTACCTTTTATCCCGGGAAATAGTACTATTCCTGAGGGATCGACATGGACGCGGGCGGAGCCGCGGGCGAAAGCTAGTTTAATATAAATGTTAAAAACAGCAGTTAGTAAATGTATTACATTTTGAAAAAAAATGGCGGCCCATTGACGTAGGTTATTATGTAACCACCTACATTTGAACTGAAACACAACAGTAACAATCTAGACAGCAAAAGAATGTAAAAGTAAGCTTCAGACCACATAATAGGGCTTAGTAGTAAACAAGGAACCCGTATAGTCTTACCCTCTGTATGTAAGTCTGTTTGTCCGCGGTTTAGCCGAAAACTATTGCCTACTGGAAAGATGTAATTTTCTAAGGTACGCCAGAAAAGTAGTGATTAAATCAAAATTTTGGATTACATAGAATATTTTGGCGAACTCCGTGGCGCAGTGGTTAACACGCCAGCCTGCGACACGGGGTGCTCGGGTTCGATCCCCGGTCAGGTCAAGATGAAAAATGATCTTTTTTAGATTGGCCTGGGTATTGGATGTTTGTCTATATATGTATTTATTATAAAATATAGTATCGTTGAGTTAGTATCTCATAACACAAGTCTCGAACTTTTTTTGGGGCTAGCTCAATCTGTGTGCTTTGTCAGTATATATTTATTTACTTTTGAACAAGTTATTTTTTGAATATTTGGCGTAAAATGATCACCATTTGTTATGTTTCCCACAAGAGCAGTTATATAAATTGCCCCAAATCTTCTATAATGAAACTTGTAACACAAATCAACCCGACACGCGACCCCACAGAAACGAAATTAAGTGCAACTTTGAAAAGCGAGCAACCATAATGACTGAAACGAGCAGCTCGATAGCCCAGCGGGCGTACACGTTAGAGCTTAAGCATGTTAAGTAACCATGAGAATGGTTCTGACTCGGGTTGGTAACCAAGAGTCAAAATAATGTTATGACTCTTGGATCTTGGCTTCACTCGTTTCACTCATAATTACGTAAAAATCTTGATTGTAATCAATAGATGGGGCCCATTATATTAATTAACAAATTATTTATTTAAAAGAAACCGGAAACCTCAATCTAATTTTGAGGGATTATCTAGGGCCTTGCAATACAAATTTTTAAGTAAAATATCAGTTTTTCTTTTAACCATTTATTTGAAATTGAAGCATTACCGGGCTCCAAAAATGTAGACATTATGTAGCTACTACCTAAAGTACAGGAAATTAGAAAAAAATAGATATTCCAAAAAGGCGCGAACTGTTTCAACTAAATTTATAAAAAAAAAAGAAAATACTGTTATAAAGTGACGTTTTTATGTTAATTATCTAAATGCTATAAATAACACTGTTATCTTTTTAATCCATAGACAACCACTCCAATTAAGAAATATCTGTCCAGTCTATCTTTAGTTCTGTGTATAAATTATGTTAAAAATGTATCGTCATAACGAAAGAAAAGGCGAAGGATATATCATTACGAATAATTACATATCTTCACAAAACGTACAAAAGCAGACCCATAGGCAAAGCTAGTTAACTAGATAATTACGAGAAACTGGCCAGCGAGACCGCAAAAGTGAATTAAGAATAAAAAATCGAATTACGAATGCTTATAAGTAATTCAAATATCGAATGATGAGTCGAGTGGGTGGCGACGTTCGATGATGGGGTAAAAATTACCCTCGGGGGTAATTCGTGGGGTACGCGCCCTATGTGATCCGTATGCGTATGTGTTTATGTGTTGGTGTGTCGGAGGGAATGATAATGGTATATTTCCTGCCTAGTGGGGCCCTCTCGCGATGCTCTTGAAATGAGAAATGTGGTAGGAGATAGCGATTGCTAGGGGAACTAGGTATTTGAACGGAAATCGCGATGGCTACGTGAAAAAAGTATGACGTTCAAAAGAAATAATTGTTGATTAAAAAATCTTGGTTTCGTACAGTAAATATAATATTCAGTACACTTGTATAGCTTTTTCTCTACACTACAATTATTACATCCTTTTTCTTGAAAGCTTACATAAAAATCTATTACTATTAAGTTCATTTATAATATATATAAATTAACTATTAAGTGGGTGCAAAAAAAAAAAGTTTTTCGGTTCATATTTTAATTTGACGTACTTATCCGTAGATTATTATTTTCATATTTGTTTTACGGCATTTGGCTTTCTATGCCTTTTAGCCCTTCATATTTTTCTACGTGTTATCAACGAAATGGTGGTGTAATTCATTTCGTTGATTAAATAGAGCCCCTGGCGGCAATTCCGACGAATCAACTGGTTTGATCATCATAGACCTCGGAGTAAGGCAAGCGACCACCAGCCCCCTAAGTAAATCTCACTTATCCGTAGACAAGTAGCGTCTTTTTTTTAAAACATATAAAACTTACTTGAAATTTAAAGAGATGAAAATCTTTTTAATCTAAAAATAAAACCTTCTTTATCCCAACGAACAGATGAAACGTGTCTCGCACAAAAAATATCATTTATGTACTTTTACACTTTTATAAGCGGCCATAAATGTAACGAATAACCTACGAAATGGCCATTAAAATGCTGCCATTAAACGCCTTCTGAAACGACTGTTTGCATTTTAGCGGCCCGACAAATGGCAAGTGCATTCTGGGGTACGTCCACTCGGAGAATATGATCTGGAGGATGGAATTTGATCGTACGCTTACGTTTTAAATAAAATAAATAAATATATACGGACAAATTACACAGATTGCCCTAGCCCCAAGGTAAGTTCGAGACTTGTGTTATGGGATACTAACTCAACGATACTATATTTTATAACAAATACATATAAAGATAAACATCCAAGACCCAGGCCAATCTGAAAAAGATCATTTTCCATCTTGACCTAGCCGGGGATCGAACCCGGTCACTCCGTGTCGCAGGCTGGCGTGTTGACCGCTGCGCCACGGAGCGGAGTCATTCACAAAAAGTCATAATATTTATTTGCAAAAATGTAAATTCTGAAAGTTTTTGTTTTACAATAATATCAATTTTTAATAATCCTGTAATGTAATCCACGATCACACAATTTTTTCTTGGAAGTATTTATAATTGGCTAATTTAATAAATAAAACATAACGTACACTACACTTGTAGCCCATAAATACATTTCTTTCTATTGCTTTTTTTTGACAACATCATCACAGCGAATGTATAACGTGTCTATTTAAATTATACTCTTAATAGATCAAATCATCTAAGTGGACACACCCACATTCTTCAACGAAACAGGGCCATAATTCAAAATAAAATGGCGAAGCGAAACAAAGCAACCCGAGAGTCTAAACTGCAACTTAACACATAATTACACAAAACGTTTAGCTTGCCCTTACGAGGGTTCTCGACATTATTTCATTTTGTATGTTCGTGCAGCAATATTGTGTTTCATGTGTGTGCCTGATTTAAGAATACGATTAAAGAAACTTGAATCGCACTGGCCACCTATAACTCTCGTATATTTTCTTCTAGGCGAAAAAATATCTCTGTCTATGTATGGAGCACCAGGCATTTAGCCCCTACAATGTTTTTAATTGCGCCTATAAAATTTGAATATGGAACGCGCGGGAAATGTCGTCGCCATAAACGTACGCATTCATGCAATGGCTTTTGGCAGAGGCGACTTTTTCCTTGGCAAATGGTTTGTATCGGCTGCATTAAAATACTCTAATCTTTTAAGGCTCGCAAGACGCGTGGTATGTAAGAAAGTATTTACGCAGTCGGCTCGCATAGCAGTATTCTCGCTTCGTCGCATTGAGTAGTTTGCTTTTAAGGTTTGTTTGGCATAGCCGTCGTTCGAAATTTGAATTTCTAACTGTACCAGTTATCTAGTAAAAACATAATGTAATAATTATTTGTAGGTACTTTATTTCATCTACATCAGAATTATGTTAATTTTGAATCATATATATACTGTGTGTTTGTGTATTTTTTGATATATCATTTTTTATTCTTCGAATTAGAAATATTTTATTCCAGTGCATATTTACCTAAACTAAATTTTTGGCTCATATATTATGGCAGCGGCTTCTTCGAACATTTTTATTTTAAATAAAATCCTTGTTTTCAGATCTGATTCAGATATAATTTGCTATTTCACTCTTACACTTACAAAATACTTAAATTCCCTGACTTTAACTACGAGTAGGCCTGATTGCAAACTGTTACATAGTAAGTAAGGGTGTTTTTGCTTCGTCAAAAATCATTAAATTACGTTGGAGCAGGGAATGTATGGAGTGAGATATACTCACTCACTCCTTACCCTTAAAATATAAAACAGGATTTTTTCAATAACAAAGTACTTTCCATAATTGCGAAGTTCTGAACTTGAGGCTAATATGCACTGCAAATCCGTTCTCTATCTCCAACAGTTAATGTCCAGTAGATTGTAATAGACTGCTAAGATATTAGGGTTATGACCATACTAAAGAAAGTAATTTGGATCATACTCTATACTCTATGGGTTACGCTTTCAAAGATCCAAGACTGTTTACGCGTCAAAGTAGTATTTATTGAACATTGGCGTCGCGTCAGTGGCTTGTACGATGAAACTGCTTGTTGGCACGCGACGTTTACTTATCAAGTTTCTACGGAATCCGTTTTCGCTACTTGCGTTATATGTTATATATCGTGTGTAGCCGCACTTATTGTATGTTGCGTGGCCTTTCAATTGAGACGTTCATACATATTTAGGTGGAATTAGGCTAGGGAAATTGGTTTAATCGCGCGTACCGTTTCTGTTACTCAACACATACGTATTATCATGCAAGTTATTTGGGTAACTATTGCGGGCTTTGGTTGTTAATTAGTTTTAACTGTGAAACATTCGCTAGCTAATTATGATTTCGTTTTTTCACTTTTACAATTGCATTAAACCAGCATAAACGCTTATGGATATACACACACACAGGAGGTTATATTGGTTTTTTCTTTTTTTATTAATTAACATCCTGTCATGTGTTAAATTAATAAAATAACCAAGATACCTAAGATACTGATTTTTTAAAAATCGATATGGCTTTGTTTATAAATCGAATTACACCCATAATGCTTAGAATTTTTGAGTCATAAATAACACCTTGTAAGATTAATGACAAAAAGGCTTTACTCAAAAATTTTACGATCGGATTAAAACCATTACAAAATTGATTTTTTATAGTAAATAGTATTTTTTTAACCACACATAACAACGACTACTTTTTCGTACAATCTCGAAGAAAACAATAAGCAACGTAAATGTTGGCGCAAATCCTGCTAGGGTTATTTATCTACATCCCTTTCCCATCTACATCTGTAACAGGGGCTCGGTAAGCCTCAGATTTGCGAACTAATTTCAACAGCAAATCCTTAAAATGAGAGGGATTTGTCGACTCGTCTCACCCGCCATCTTTATGTAACGATATCACAACGAGAATCTTGTTTTTTTTCACGTAAATAACCCGACACATAAAAATAAAATAATGTGTTGACTACTACTGTTTAAAAATAAATTGACAAAAGAAAAAAAAACTAGATTTAAAATACTAAGAGCGGCCAGTATCTTGCATCAATGACGCTTTTTTGCCGTAGATCATTAATTTTGAAAGTAGAAGTTTTATTCATATTTTAATTTTACATATTCGTAGAACCAGTAGCAAAAATTTGTCACAAAAAAGTTTCCTTGACGCTATTATGCCTTCTATTAATTTATAGAGCGTTAATATTTCAATGTTGGTACTACGCGCCTGTCCTAATTATAAAGAGGGTGCAGATACGTCAGATGTCGAGTCCATGTTCTGGCTCATTAAAATTGAACTTTAAAGAACATGTGTAGGTTGCTAAGTCAGTAAATAAGCCTGAGTACACTTTAGCGCGTTGGTAATGTCTATGTTACACAATTAATGTGGCTCATCTGGTCATATTTTACGGGAAAGAGCTATTATTAAGTGCCATGTGTAGTCATTAATTCGATGTGGAGTAGAATGTGAACAGTCTTATTATAGTGCTTTTGTGGCAGGTTTTTTATAGGTAATTTGAAATGTTTAATTTTTCGTACTGATTAAAAAACTACTACATACATACATAGTACCAGTATCATGTATTCTTCCCTTGCGGGGCAAACAGAGCCTAGGTCTATAAGACCCAAAGGCCACTATGACTTAAATACTTACTTTTTTTGTAACCTAGAAAATAATAATCCTAATTTAATAACATCAGTCAATGTAAAAGTCCTTCTTGCATCTTTTGAAGTCTATGGCAAAAATAAAGATCCAATAGTTATTGCGTGTCAGGTTGGTAGGCTTTGTATTCTAGTCTTAAATGATTGTATAGGTTTCATTCGTCATTGTGAAATCTTAGGTTTATTAAGTGTTACAGTATAACTCAAAATGAATGATTCTCGCAATTTTTCATTCATCTGTGCATTCAGACGTTGCTTCGTACCAAATTTCAAGATTCTGAGTTCACGGGCGGTATCCTGGCTGTCAGTCGTGTTACTTCAGGTTTTATTCTAGGCTAATGATATTCTATTAGAAATAAAAAGCGTAAAATAGAATTCGCTCGATCCTAGACCATATCTTTGCCTTTGGCCTAGATTATGGTCAAGAATAAACCCATTTAATATAAAAAAAAGTAAGTCCAGTAGCTGTCAAGTCTTTGCTCCATGTAAATTGTATCCTTAACAGTGTATGTGAGTATACGAAGCAGAAGCGAATTTATGAAAATAAGTATAATTTGCTCATTAAATGAAGCATAGTTCTTTAACAAAGGAGAAGGAAAATTTGGTTGTATATTTTTTATTGTTTGTTACCTCAAAACTCCGTCATATATGAACAGATTTAAAAAAGTACTTTTTTGTTTGAAAGAGTATGCTTTCGTTGGTGGGACCAACGAAAGCATACTCTTTCAAACAAAAAAGTATTTTTTTAAATTTCATTACAATCGGTTCAGTAGTTTAATAAATAAATAAATAAATATATACGGACAAATCACACAGATTGAGCTAGCCCCAAGGTAAGTTCGAGACTTGTGTTATGGGATACTAACTCAACGATACTATATTTTATAACAAATACATATATAGATAAACATCCAAGACCCAGGCCAATCTGAAAAAGATCATTTTCTATCTTGACCTTGCCGGGGATCGAACCCGGGAACTCCGTGTCGCAGGCTGGCGTGTTAACCACTGCGCCACGGAGCTGTCAATTGAAGTCGGTTATTTTATATGAAACATTATTTACCCATCATGTCACGCACCTTTCGTATTTAACTTAAATTTAAATTTATTTGAAGTAAAGTAAAGTTTATTTATTTGCCATACATGTGGTAGCATAGTACAATTAAATTAAGTCGTAAGTATCACATGTAACTGTTTCCAGCATTCATTCATTTCATTTATTTATTCATAAACAATTTTACAATCGTGTCTGAAATATTACATAATCTTAAAATATATAAACTAAAAATATAACAATAAAAGAGATAATAATAATAAGAGCATTAATTAATAAAGTAATAACGTCAAAACAAAAAAAAACGATAAATGCAATGTCATTTTTATTATTTGCCTTAATATTATCAGTCATTATGCTTTAAAAAGAAATCTTCGATTTTATAAACACTTTTCTGTATTAATAATTTTTTCAATTTATTTTTGAATGAAATATAACTAATGGTTTCCCTAAATTCGACGGGCAGCTTGTTGAACATTCTTATCGCTTAATATTGTGGACTGTGCTCGACAATATTAAAAAGAGGTATCATGTTGGATTTGATACACTTCCTTCTGGTATTTTCACGCTTGATCCTTTCATTTTCAGTTTCTAGTTGAGGAAGCTGTTTTTTAAAATCATCTAAAAGTACAAATAGGTAAAGACTTGAACCGTTAGAATTCCTAATCTTCGAAAATGTGCTCTACATGACTCCTGTGGCGTTAATTTTACCATGGCACGTATGGCACGCTTTTGGGATACGAAAGCTCTATTTATATTGTATTCGTAGCTTTGTCCTCAGTATTTTATGCTGTAGCGAAGCTTTGACTCTACTAGAGCATAATAAACCATTATGAGCCTCTCCAAACTAATTTCATCGCGAAGACTTCTCAGCGCATAAGATGCAGATGCAATAGCACTTTCGATTGAAGATAGCTCCGTTTTCCAATTTAAGTATTGGTCTATATATGTGCATAGAAGTTTTACATGATCTACTACGTCAATTTTTTTATCATTACATTTTATGTCAAATATTTCTCGATTTCTACTGGTTAATTTGAATAGTATAATTTTAGTCTTATTTTCATTTAATTTTAAACCACATGTCAAATGCTTTTAATACTTTACTTGTTTTATTAGTTAATCTTTCAATGTCAGTGTCATGTATAATAGCATTAGTATCGTCAGCATAATTTATTAATTCAATGTCAGGGGCGTAGTTTCTAATATAGTTACATAAATCATTAATAAAGAGAAGAAACAGCATAGGCCCCAAAATAGATCCCTGTGGGACTCCTCTTTTAACCAATTCTATTTTAGATTTTGCAGTTTTCTCATATCCATCATCAATATTATTTATTTCAACAAATTGTTTCCTATTTGTCAGATACGAACGAAACAAATCAAGGCATTTATCTCTTATTCCCCAGTGTTCGAGCTTTTCTAAGAGTATGTCATAATCGACAGCATCAAAAGCAGAGCTTAAATCAAGAAAAAGACCAGCTACCTTGTTCTTTTCATTAAGCCTAATTGCTACCTCGCCAATTAACTTATCAATCGCATCTCTAGTACCTTTGCCTCTCTGATATCCGTACTGATTACTGCTAAGTATGTTATTTTCATTCAAATGCGCAATTAACCTTTTTTTAATAACTTTCTCAAAAAATTTTGATATAATGGGCAATAAAGAAATAGGTCTATAATTTTTAGGATCAAATTTTGTCCCTTTTTTGTAGATGGGTACAACCTTAGCTATCTTTAACTGTTCAGGGAATATGCCATTCTCATAACATTGATTAATGAAGTCGCTCAAAGGTCCCGCAAGAACATTTATATTTTCTTTAATTAAAACAATGGGTACACCATCATGTCCTGAAGACGTTTTAAGTTTCATATTGCTTACAATGCATTTAATCTCATATGGTGTAACTGGATCCCAAGTCATGGCTTTTATGACGTTCGAATTGGCGGTCGTCATGTCAATTGCTTTTTTAATGTTAGTTTTTGCATCCTGTGTGTCTATTTTAAAGTTTTCAGAAAAAATATCAACAATGTCCTTAGTGTCATTTATAAGCCTGTTATTAATTTTGAGACATATTTTATTAAAGTGCAGTTTAGTCTTTTTATTTCTGCTCTTATTTACAACTTTCCATATTGCTGTTATTGAATCTTTTGCATTGTCTATTTCCTCAGTTACTGCTAATTTACGCGCCCTTTTTATAACCTTCTTATATTTTTTTAAATAAGAACACTTATATTTTTTTAGTGACTCGTCATTATTTCCATTAATAGTAGTCAAAAAGCGTTTCATTTTACTGGAAACGTTTAGACCTGGTGTTATCCATTTTAATTTAGAAGTGTTTCCATATTTAATGTGTAGTTTTCTTTTTTTAAACGAGTTAATAAATATACTATGTAGAGATTTAAGGAAAAAATTTATGCCTATATTATTCCAGTTTTTTTGCAATAGACACTGTTTAAATTTTTCTTTGTTAGTTTTGTTAAAGGGCCGACGTTCAGCTATATAATGGAAAAAGACTTTCCTTTTTGGTTCAAACAAACTAAGGTTACAAAACAAAGCTGCATGGCCATCAGCAAGGCCGTTATGATCAACATCAATATCGTTAATATGTTCTTCAGGTAAATTTGTCAAAAAATTGTCAATACAAGACACCCCGCCGTTTCGTCGAAATGTAGGAATCTGAATTAGAGGTCTATAATTGATACATGTTAAAAGAGTTATCAGGTAAGCATGCAAATAGTCTTGATTACATTATAAAAATTATTTTAGTTTTGAGTCCAATTACATGTCATGTTAATTTATATGATAATAAATTAATACAATCATAATATTATTACAATGTCATTATTTTTCAAAAACAAATCATTCCGTTTCAATTACTCATCATCATCATCAGGCCCGTTTAGTCTCCACTGCAGGAACATGACCCTCTCTGTACTACCGGATACTTGGGCAGAGTACAAGGAGGATTTGGCCTACACTCAGGCCAGACAGGTTGGATAGGTCTCATTGATGTTTATGAGCTTTGTTTAGCTTGTATTTCCTAAGTCGCGTCTTACGACATCCATGGAACTTATATTAATTCTGTGTCCATGGGAAGACTAGGAGTGGTCCTATTATACTCTGCCGGAAACCACACGGCTCAATTACTTAATTTATATATTTTTTTGTACCAAAGTGTTCAAACAACAAATAGTACAAACATGACGAATATAAAAAAAAAATATTCTTATCTTATGGTTGGATGTTTTTTGATTATTCTAAAAACATCGGAATAAAAATTTTATTATGATACATGCACGTGCCGAATGCTAACTATAATTACTTTATGTCATTATACTGGTCTTACCTATAAAAAAATAGAAAAAAAAGTTGATTGATATGTCTATAGTGAGCAATATATTCATGATTGTGTTATACTAGCCAAAGGCTACCGTCGTTATTATAATTAGTACTTATATCAGTTGCAATAAAAACATGTATTCAAGACAACTTAATGAATTATATGTCAAAAGTAATAGAGTGCATAATAAATTTACATATAATGTTTTGACGATGTGTTGAAAATAAAATATTGTTTGCAAGTTTTTTTAAATTCAATACTCTTATAATAGGTACAAGAACAATTTAACACTTCGAATGTCAAATTTGCCATAGTCATAAATTTATTTTTATATCTTTTAATGTCACATGAAAGTTGACTTCCTAGTTGATGTTTTATTGTAAAAAAACATTCTTTATATTTTTTTATTTTTTCTGATCTTGTCACATAAAGAAAATACGCAGACTGAATGTAATATTGGCCTGTTTATTTCGCATAATATTGATCCATATTCACGTCAAAACAATTGAAATAAAAATAAAGATATTTAATTCGGAGGACATCACTCCCGTCAAAATCGGGCCGCAGTTCGGATGTTAACAATGGCGCGAAAAAAAAACATATTGTATCGAAAGTCCTTACACAGGAGACTACATACTACAAAGTCAAATGATAAATATTATCAGGTATTAATTTTCTTCACCCGAATATAAATGATTAGCATTTTAGTAAATAAACTTACATTTAACAAATATATCTATAACATTAGTAATACGATCAGTTCTCGTTGTAATTTCTTAGTACAATTTCTACATCTTTTCAAACGCAAATTCGAGTATTCCATTCCCTGCCAAGGGTATTTTAAAATAAAATATCCCACACTTTTACAAAATATGCAAATCCTTGACCTTCAATCTCCGTTCCCGAAAATAATAATAAAATTCGCTACTGTACATTGTTATTGTGCCTAACTCGAATTTCTTATGTAAATTCGCTTCCCACGGCGAAACTTATTTGCATACTCGTACCTTTAAGGGGTTGGTAACTTATCTACTTACAGCAAATCCCTTCTTTAGGATAAAATATGGTAATTTCAACTACGAAATTAATTATGGCGCTACCGTAGCCACCTGGTTGCCGTTTGCGAATAGCAATTCTACTATTTAAATGTCATTGTGAACTTTGCATTCTGGATTTGTTTTTGGAATCGTGCGAACCTGTAATGTGTTGGTAATTTGATCTGTTAGGTTGGTTGGTTTTTTACTTTTTAATTCTGAGTTAATGTTCCTATCCGGCCAGATTTATTTAATTATTATAAACTTTTTTGCATGCTTAAATTTTACAAATATCTATTAAGTGCGTTATTGACATTTTTCTAATATTTCTTTAAGATAGTTTAGTAATTAATTTCTATAGTTTTTTTTAAAGATTGATT
Organism: Elegia similella; assembly: GCA_947532085.1. NCBI lineage: Eukaryota > Metazoa > Arthropoda > Insecta > Lepidoptera > Pyralidae > Elegia > Elegia similella. The sequence goes on from OX383939.1 coordinate 6,660,560, forward strand.
GTATGACGACATACATGTGTTATATTTTGCAACTTTACAAAAAGCATTCGACAGAAAGAAGAAAGCCGAAGAATACTGATTCCAAATTATCCAAAAAACTTAAAAGAAGACTTGAAGATATTAGAAGATTCAAAAGAAGACTAAAGAAGACTTCAGAAGATTTGAGAAGATACCTGGTGATTGCCACTAGCGAGGTATAGAGTTCCTACGTGTCCCACCGTAGGAACTTCATACCGTGCTCTTGGGTTTGCCAAAGTTCTACGCTGTCTCTCAAGAAATTACTACAAATTATAAGAAGAATCGATTAATAAATCATTAAGTTTTGTTACTCTCTCTTCCATGATGGTCTGGGAGAAAAGAAAAAACGTAGAATGTGCGAGCTAGTGCTATTCCCGCGCAGATTGTAAAAGAGTATTTCTTCTTTTGTTTCTCAAGTGCGGGAATTATTGAGAAATTCTCGAGAATTATTGGAAATTTGCCGCAAATTTCCGTGAGAAGAAATTCATGAGAACAGAAAATTTCTCTCCGGCACATCATTTGTCGGGCCGGGCGGGGTTTGAATCCGTAACCTTTCGCTTATAGGTCGTTCTTTTAGACCACTGAGCTACTACCACTTGTGTGGAATGAATTGTTATGTATATTTTTACACCATATTTCTGTTTCTTTGAACCTAATTTATTTTATTCTTTATGTTTCTGTATTTCTCTTGTGTTTAATAATTAAGTGTTGTAGTTGTACCAGTTTTTACTTTAACGACATCGTTATTTATTGTAATTGTTGTTATATTAAATGTTTAATTATTGTATCTATTAAGTTTATTTATCCAATACTTATTTTTATTAAATTGTATGAGAGATTGACATTTTATACAATTATAAAGAAAGCCCTGTCCGATCTTTGAAGGGCTGATTCAGCCCATCGACATGAACAGCTTTTCCTATGGGACCAATGCTGGGAACACATTTTTTTTACGTTCCCATACAAATTGACTGGACGGCCGAACATTTATGTTTGGAAAAGTCATTTTTTTTAGAGTCATCTGCTTCGATCCCATAGGCAAAGTTGTTCATATCGACGGTCTGAATCACCCCTTCAAGGACCGGACAGGGTTTTCTATACATATTGTATATTTATTTTGGAAACACATGGGTATCAAATAACTTTTTTCACTGAACATACACAAAAACGTTCTTCAATTGTTGCATAGTTGTATGGATCTTTAAAGTTTTTACGATGTTTCATACAAACTAGAATTCAACTGCAACTATACACAGAGGGCGCTACGTGCTAATTTAACAAGTATCTGTACTATCTAACAATAAAAAGCATTTTCGGTTATTACATACATATATATCGCGTGATTTTGAACTTCTGAACTATATTGAAATTCTGGAATCAGAATCTTTGATAAAATATAGAATTGCAAGAAAAAGAGCTAAAAATGGACGAAAAACATTAGGCTCCTCATACAAAGTCGCCGATCAGCTGGACGAAAAAAGAAATTGAAAAAAACATGCCCTTTATAATATCTATGGGAGTTGTGAAACGGTATTTTCACAAAAGATTTAATGATGCAGTTGATACGTGGTTAAGACGATTTTAATCATAAACGGTTAATACATTGAATTTTACAATACGATTGGAGATATGTCGTATCGTGCCTAACGTATAGCGGTGTTCCCTCCCATAAGATCCTAAATTCAGGATGGTCTAATAGGCGCTTAAGGTGATACCACTGTAAATAAGGTCGTTCTGAACCTTATTTATCTCGCAAAATACTTAAATTAGGAGTTTCAAATCTAAGTAATATGATTTTTGACTATTTCATCTCCAAAAATTGAAGATGAAAACACGATTTGATAAAATTTTTTTTGATAGAAATATTTTTTGATAAATGGTCTTCGTTCGCAGAGTTTTTGTTATTGTAGCTCAAATGCGACGAATGAAATAATGATTTTTAGACTAAAAGATAGGTTATTAGTAATTCATCAAAATGTAAATATGTAAATACAATTAACCGGTCTGATTTTATATAAAATAGAAATAACGAATTTGGCGCTTACGTTTTTTTCTTTGAGCGACTCGAGACTATCTCCTATCTCATCATTCACGGGCTAAACCGCCAAGCGCTATCCCTTGCGCGCACTTGATCAGTCCTTTGCCGAGCGAAGGTACCAAACATTTGAGGCCTCGCCTTAAGCGTTGGATGGCTGTAGGCATAACTTAGCGCGGTAGGGTTACATTGATCAAACTGAAGTTCGTTGTCAGTGTGATCGAGTCGATTCTTCAGACAGGCCCCTTCTTTCGTGCCCAATGTGCCCAACCAGCTGCACAATAGTATATATACGGACAATATATATATATATATATACGGACAAATCACACAGATTGAGCTAGCCTCGAAGTAAGTTCGAGACTTGTGTTATGGGATACTAACTCAACGATACTATATTTTATAACAAATACATATATAGATACACATCCAAGACCCAGGCCAATCTGAAAAAGATCATTTTCCATCTTGACCTGGCCGGGAATCGAACCCGGTCACTCCGTGTCGCAGGCAGGCGTGTTGACCGCTGCGCCACGGAGCTAGTCTAGTAGTAGCTAGTAGAGCTAGTGATGTGCCGGAGAGAAATTCTCTGTCCTCATGAACTCCTTCTCACGGAAATTTTCTGGGAGTTTCCAATAATTCCCGCACTTGAGAGAAAGAAGAAGAAATTCTCGCGATATATTTTCGATGCGTTCTCACCGTTCTCGAAAATTTCGAGCACAACACTATGCACAATACGCAACCTCTATTCTCAGCGACGGAGTGTGGTATAAGAGTTGCCACATACTGGAGGAACAAAATTTGATTTTAATTTAAATTATTTGAGCCAATCGACACGATAAGAACAAGACTGTAAGCATTAATAATAACGTATCTCGATTACCTTATTCTCAAAATAACATTCACACCAGCTTAGACATAACACGATTGAGATAAACATATGACGCATTGCAGTGTTTTATCGTAATCGATATAAACTCGGATACGTTGAAAATCACACCACACGTTATATTTCGTGACATACCGGGTGTTTTACACTCTATATTCCCTTTTCCCTATTTGAGGGGTGGCTCAACCCGTCAAATAGGAATAATTTTACCCATGGGACCAATTAACAAAATACTCGTAGCTATGTAACCTACTGGCCTGGCACTATCTTACCATCATCCGTCCAACCATCTAACCGGCTGGTAGAACTATCCCGGTTGGACATGTCGATTTTTTTAGATATATAATAAAAGTAATTGATATATCATCATCATTATTACAGCCGCAAGAAGTCCACTGCTGGACAAAGGCCTTTCTATTAGACTACCAATCGTAGAGTCACTAGTGTCCGCAATAATCTTTACCGTCCTTAATGTAAATTTTATTATTAATGCCTCTCCTTGTCGTGTCGCTGGCACAAAACGATATTTTGTCCTTTCAATAGGACGTCACCCTGACACCTCTTTCTGAAGCTTTACAGAGGTCAGCTAGAGGGACATGAAGGGCACGGAAGCTCCTCTCGTGCCCTTCATGTGACGTGACGTGGTCTTATATTCATGACTGCGAATCAACAAAAAACACAATTTATTAAAGTACTAGCTTACACCCGCGGTTCCGCCCGCGTCAATGTCAATCCCTTGCGAACAGTAACTTTTTCCCGGGATCAAATGTACACTATGTCCTTCTTCGTACCCCAAACAACGAGTACATAATTTCATGACCATCGGTTCAGTAGATAGGACGTGAAGGTGTAACAAACAAACAAATAAATTTTCTGACGCATTTATAATATTAAGTTAGGATTAGGATTATAAATTCAAGTTTCGCCATCTGATGTGTCCGTATCGCTTGGTATAAGTCCAGTTATAAGCCGATAAAAGTGACCATCCAATTAAGATTAAATGATAACTGTAAATTATACTGGTGACGCTTAAAATAAATCTCCAGCTTGCTCGTTTGCCGTCATATGTCATAAAATATGACCTGGGTCAACTGGCGTAAATAATTATTTTCCTTTTGTTTTATTTTTTTGGGAATTTTCCTATGTTTGTAATACTTACTCTGCTATTAAAGGTAGCGTCAAATCCAACAATCAAAGATCATAAGAATCGGTCTAGCCATTTTAAATAACAATCTTAGTCATCATCATCAGGTCCTTTTTAGTCTCCACTACAGGAGCACGACCCTCTCTGTACTACTAGGGCCATACTTGGCCAGAGCAGCCAGAGGACTTAACCTACACTCTCCACGCAGACGGGTTGGAGAGGTGTCTTAGATGTTTTTTAGCTTGTATGTCTTAAGTCGCCTTCTACGACATCCACGGGAAGACTTGGAGTGGTCCTATTCTACTCTGCCGGATACCACACGGCTATCAATCTTAGTAATTATATATATATAAAACAAAGACTGGTTTGTTTAAACACTTATGAGGCCTTTGACACTTTTTAAAGATTATTAAAAAATGTGTCTAATTTTTTCATTATTTCACAAGATAACTATATTCTAAATATTTTAGACATGTTTTTGTATTGTATAGACATGACTACATCATAAATTAGTTGAGCAAAGTTTTTAAAGTTCTGATCAACTAATTTACGAAATAGTCAATATCTAATCAGTATAAATTACTTAGGTATTAAAACATGTCTAAAATATCCACGATATAGTTATCTAGGATAATAATGAAAAAATTTTGTAAAAATGATCCACATTTTAATAACCTGTAAAATGTTTGACTGTGCAAGCAACAGCCAACCAAGTGTCAAAGGCCTCTTCATCATCATCATCATCATCATCATCAGGTCTTTTTTAGTCTCCACTACAGGAAAGGCCTCTTTAAACTTAAGAATGGATAAACCGATTTTTATAATCTTTAATTTGTTGGTTTTGCTATAATAACTATTAAAATATAAGAATAAAATACTGATAAATTTTGGGAAACATAGTTTACCGGGTTAGCTTGTAAACGTATCTATCTATCATCTATCTATCTATATATATATATTTAAAAATCTCGTGTCACGATCTTTGTTCGGATAAAGTTTGAAACTACTGAACTGACTTTGATCAAACTTAGTAACTAACTGTAATTTCAACTTAAAGGATTAGATAGCTTTTACTTTATAGCGAAACAAAGTTCTCTTATAGAAATAAAATAAATATGCTTGACAAGATCGCCGAGTAAATAGATTTATTCGGCTGGTCATTGACGGAATTCACAAGGGCAACATTATTTGTGTTTATTCAACATTCATTCATTACTCTCAATAACATTGTAAAAAACATTCTATAAATAAAAAACTTCATCCAGCGCGCCGCATCGAGGCAACGTACCCAAAATACTGGCAATATTTCCTCGCTGAATTGCAAGGCTGATCCGCTGAGCAAAATAACTGCCAGCCCTCGGGTCTCCTGTAGCCTCGAAGAGGCGCGTTGTGATATCAGTTGTTTGTGTTATGTTAAAAGTAATAAATGAAAGCATTGTACGTTATGCTATTGTATTAGATTGTTTTTACCTTATAGCGAAACAAAGTTCTCTTAATTAATTAAGAAATAAAATAAATACGCTATTGTATAAGGGAAACCTGTGATGATAGTGTAAGCAGAGGCGTAGCTACCGCCGTATCTGCCATCAATTATACGATTTGTAAAAAACAATGAGGGAAAGAAAAGAGATTTTCCCAGCGGAGCTACAAAAAGACAGAATAAAAAGAAAAGGGACGAGGTCATAAAAAATACTTAAGAAAAACTAAAATCATCATCAGATATAAATGATTTAATAAATCATTATGCCGAAAAAAGGCAAGGAGATTGTATATTAAGGTAATATGTTTGACTAGCTGTTGCCCGCGGCTCCGCCCGCGTTAATGTCGTTCCCTTGGGAACAGTAGAAATGATAAAAATTCCATACAAACCCCTCCCCCTCTGCTTTTTCCCCTTAAGGGGGAATTTAATACATTTCACCTGCATAGATCTTTAGCCCTTAAGAAGGGGATTTTGCCCATTTCACCTACACAGATATTTTGTATTGTAATGGAGAACTTCTTATTGTGATATTTCTAAGTGTAAATAAAAAAAATCCATACAAACTTTACCCCGCCTATTTTACCCCTTCAAGGGGAAATTTGGTCCATTTTAACTACACAGATATTTTAAATTGTAATGTAAACATGTATACTTATTTTTATACTTCTATGTCCAGAAATGAGAAAATTTCCATACAATCCCCCTCCCCTTTATCCCTTAAGGAGAAAATTTTGTACATTTCACCTACACAGATCTTTTTTAATTGTAATCTAGAACGTATATACTTATTTTCATACTTCTTAGTCTAGAAATGAAAAAAAAAAACTATACTAACTTTACTCCCCTATTTTATCCCTTCAGGCAAAATTTTGTCGGTTTTACCTACATACATCTTTTTAATTGTAATCTAGAACGTCCAGAAATGAGAAAATGTCCAAACAAACGAAAACCGCGTAAACAAACATGGCCCACGGCTCCGCCCGCCTAAGTGTCGATTTCTCAGGAACAGTAGAATTACCCGAAATACATTAGTTCATGACTTTCAATGAAACACCTTAATATTGAATTTCAATTGAATAACTTCCAAAACGGAAAGTTTCATACTAACTTTGCATCCCCGTTATAAGGAGGCTTAAGGGATGATTTTTGAGAAAAATATTTTACTCGTGTTTCATGCCTTTCAGTAAAGTACCTTCATGCTGAATTTCATTCGACTAACTTCAAAAATAGCAAAGTTTCATGCTTACTTTGCATCCCAATTTTACCCACTTAGGAGATGAATTTCCAAAATTCCTTTCTTAGTGCTCCCCTACGGTATAAAAGGAACCCCTGTGCAAAATTTCAAGTTCCTAACCCAAGATTAGTCCCTGCGTTGATATGTCAGTCAGTCAGTCAGCTTCTCCTTTTTTTAGTATGCATTAATAAGGATAGTATGGATAGGTATAATGCTGTCGTATAATGATGATGATTTGACTTTGGATTTTAATTTTCTTGTCACTTATTTTTTTTTTTGCTATATGTTTGCAGGCAAACTCATGCCTTGAGTTCATTCAAACGACGATAACTTTTTTCTTAATGAACCGATTTTGATGAAACAAACTTTAAATGTTTTGCTGAGTTAAAACAAAGCAATTGGTGAAAGTTTGAAGTAAATCGGTTCAGTATTTTCGGAGATAATCGTGATCATACATACAGACAGACAGACAGACAGACAGACAGATAGACAGACAGACAGACAAGAAATTCGAAAAAAAATTTTTTGCTTTCTATTATTCTTTTTAAGTGTCCCTCTATCCATTTCAGTCAAAAATTCTAAATGTACAGACAAAATATTTTTACTGTTTTATTAAATGTATAGATTAAGCCGTGTGGTTTCCGGCAAAGTAGATTAGAACCACTCTAAGTCTTCTCATGGACGTCGTGAGAGGTGACTTAGGAAATACAAGCTAAATAAAGCCCATGTTTATGGGAGAGGTCTCATTGATGTTTATCAATGAGACCTGTTCAACCCGTCTGGCCAGCGAGGAGAGTGTAGGCCAAATCCTCTGTCTGCTCTGGCCAAATATGGCTCCGGTAGTACAGAGAGAGTCATGCTCCTGCAGTGGAGACTAAAAAGACCTGATGATGACGATGAAAAAAAAATCATGCGGACGGGAAGTGATTAGTAAATTGGTTATATGGGATACTAACAACGATACCATGCATAAGTTAGATAATTATACTTAAGTTATAATATAAATGGTAGTAACCAGACTTTATTATGAATATATAAAATTTCAAACGTTAATAAATACGAACACTGACATTTATCTATACTATAATAAATATAATATATTCCGATCGCAGATAAGATTTCGTAACTCGTGACCGATACATATGTTTATCATTTCTAGAATATGCAGGAAACATATATTTCTTTATTGTTTCCTCGTACAGCTTGATAGCGCAGTTTATTACTTATATAAGTTCTATTTAAGTTTAAAGGCTGGTAGTGGCACACATCGGTTAAAGAAATAAGAAATCGATATACTTTTTTATGTTTATTTGACTGCAAACGAGCAGACGAGCCACCCGATGGAAAGTGGGCAACGTCGCCCATGGACATCTGCAACCCCAGAGGAGGTAATGCTGCGTTGCCGACTCTTAAGATACCTGTAAACACGCCTTTTAAAGGACTCCAAGTCATAACACACAGGGAAAACCTCGGGAGTCCATTCCACAGTCCTGCTGTACAAGGAAAAAACCACGTGATGCTCTGACATTTTTGGAGACCCAAGTGTCAAGGATGTGGGGATGGACTCTACTCCTGTAGCGAGCGGTGCGGTGGTAGAAAGGTGACGGTTGCACCAGTTCAGTTTTGCTTTTTCAATCAAAATAAATATTTTATAAATATATAAATGAATATATAGTACCTGGGCGACCGAGCTTTGGTCGGTTATTACTATTTATTGTAATATGGTGGTGTTTAGGTGATAATCTACATAAACTTTAAAAGTAAAATGCGAACTGACAATTATTATACTACATTTCTTAATCTTTGAACCTTAATTCTAAAAATTCTTGCCCCTATGTTGGCAAGAATGCTGGCTGCATTCCCACGCTGGATAGCAACGCTTATCCTTTGTGCCAAAAAGCAGCCAACCCCTTTTGTCACGTGCGGCGGAGATCAGGCGAGGAGCAATCTCTTTGTAGAGAGCTCTCGTACCAGGACCTCATGGTCCAAATGTGTCTACACCAAACGCGCGCGGACGCTTACTTTAAATTGACCTTATACAGGGTAAGTGATATATAACGCATAACCTCCTAAAGGTGACTGAGTTTCATCAAGATTAACTACGTTTGTTCTATGACTTTTTGTAATTAGATGTTTGCTTTTTCATACAAAAAAGAAATAAAATGCAGTTTTGCAATTCTACCCGTTTTGACTCTATGGCAATCAGCGCTATCTATACTAATATTATAAAGCTTAAGAGTTTGTTTGTTTGTTTGAACGCGCTAATCTCAGGAACTGCTGGTTCAAATTGGAAAATTCTTTTTGTGTTGGATTGTCCATTTATTGAGGAAGGCTTTAGGCTATAAAACATCAAGCTGCGACCAATAGGAGCGAAGCATCAATAAAAATGTTTTGAAAACGGGGAAAAAATTATTCATCTACGCTAATTAATCATAACAGAAATTGCCGCGGACGAAGTCGCGGGCAACAGCTAGTGAGGTAATAATAGTAGGGACCTACGCTTACGTGGCACGCGGCCGGCTGCATAGACTTAACGTTTGATAGAAATCGACATTAAAGTTTATGTATGTAAAATCTTACTATGTATTGCGTTTAGGTAAAAGTCATAGAACAAACGTATAGTCTTGATGTACCTAAGTCGTCTTTAGCAGGTTTTGCGTTAGTTAACTATAACCCTGTATTTGAAACGCATTCTTCCCAATGTTATGAGCTCTGCGTCCAGCCGGCCTACTTGCTAACTCAGTGTACAACGTTTCGATAGTCATTTCAAAGTATATTACGTTTTATATATCTTTAATAAAAATAGTCAGTCATAGGAAACCCGCAATGTATTTTGAAGTGACTATCAAAACGTTGGTCACTGAGTTAGCAGATAGGCCGGCTGGACGCCTGAAATACAGGTGTAACCTAGTTTAGGCTCCAGTCCACCTCATACGAATACCAGTAAATTGTACTTCATATGAGTGAAAAATAAAAAACATTTTCATTTAATTCTATGGAATGTCATTGGCCGATTGGTCACCAATACCATTGTGTTTAAATTAATAAAGGAAAAATGTTTTGTTGATAAATGTATAGCCACAAAACTATTTTATGATTCATGTCCTTTTTGCCTTTTGTATTTCTATGACAAGATATCTGACTCACTCAGTGAATCATTTACTATAGTTATTTTATACTAGCTGTTGCCCGCCACTTCGTCCGCGGCAATTTCTGTTTTTTCTTAGTATAGATGAATAATTTTCCCCCCTTTTCAAAACATTTTTATTGATGTTTCGCTTCTATTGGTCGTAGTGTGATGTTTTATAGCCTAAATGGACTATACAAAACAAAAAGAATTTTCCAATTTGAACCAGTAGTTCCTGAGATTAGCGCGTTCAAACAAACAAACTCTACAGCTTTATAACATTAGTATAGATTAGTATAGATACCGCATGATTTTGTACCTCTGAACTATACTGAAACCAGAATCCCTTAAGGAATACAGAATTGCAAGACAAAAAGTATAAAACGATAAAGAAAATGACCTCCCATTGAAATTCGCCCAGCTGATCGGCAACATTGTATGGGAGGCCAAAATTAGTTTTTCGATTTTCTGCTCTTTTTCTTACAATTCTGTATCCTTTTAGGGATTCTGATTCTAAGATTTTAATATAATTCAGAGGTACAAAACCACGCGCTATATGTTTTGTCTCACAGATTTTTATTCAACTAAATAGGCAAACAGGCATACGGTCCACTACCAGAACGATACAAGGCTGCTTGATGCCTACTGCGCTCAGTTTTAGTTGTTTTGAGTTAACAAAGCGGGCATTCGCAACTACAGAACCCTACACTGTGCGTGGCCCGACACGTACTTGGCTGGTTTTATTTTTTTTATTGATTCGTCAGCATATCCTTACTAATATTATAAATGCGAAAGTGTGTTTGTTTGTTACGCTTTCACGCCGTAACTATTGATGAACCGATCATCATGAAATTTTGCATACAAGTTCTCTGGAGTACTGAGAAGGATAGAGGCTACCTTTTAAAAAAAAACCTTGTAAAATTTACAGGATACCTCAAAAACCTATCCCTTCAACCAGCTTTTAAGAACTATGCGGAAATAGAAGCACTTATGACCTACCTCTCTACCAGACCGGTATGCGAAAATATATTCCTAACAAACAGCTTTAATATGTTATCTCGAAAACTATGACATTATAGCAATCTTCTTGACACGTTGTGTTTATCTTTAATGTCTTGTAAATATAGAAATAAGATAATAACTATATTTGTGGCATGTGTGTATATTAGGTTACCTCTTTATATATTTATAGTACTTATTGATGTATGAGTGGGAGTCCGTGGTATGCAATTATTTCGTAAAATGGCCTTAATGGTCTTGCGACGTATTACGTGTTGAGTGGAAACGAGATTTTTTTTTTTTTTTTCAAAAATTGAAATTTCAAAAAAGCTTTTCTTATAAACGAGTCCACACTGTATAGTGTTTTAAGATAAATCAGACGACCCCAAACACGATTGGTGTACGTTGTTTGGTTTAAGAGTTCCTATGGCCACCTTCCGACTCTATCATCAGACCAGGCAACAATTTCATAATATTGTATTGTCATCCCATTTACACACGCATGCTATATTTCAGCTCTATCGGTAACCGGGAAGTGGATTAAATTTCACCTTCAGGATTTCATCATCTTCATCATCATCATATCAGCCGCAAGAAGTCCACTGCTGGACATAGGCCTCTCCCAAAGATTTCCAAAATGACCGGTTGGAAGCGGCCTGCAGCCAACGTTTCCCTGCGACCTTGGTCAGATCGTCCAACCACCTGGTTTGTGGGTGTCCGACGCTGCACTTGCCGGTACGTGGTGCTTCCAAGATTTGATTACAGACAAACATCGGGACAGGTGAATTAATTAAAAGCTTGTAAAAAGTTATCATTTGAAGGCCGTCCATGGACATTTCATCAGCTGATCGGCAAATTTGTATTATTGTGCATTTATTTTTTAATAAATAAAAAATAAAAAAATAAAAATTATTTATTTTCAGACAACTATTAGTCCATAATAAAGAAAAAAATTGAAAAACATTAATAATTAATAGTACTTAGTTTAAGAATAATTAGGCATAAATATCAAAAATTAAATAATATCATCAAAAAATTATTCAGCATGTACAATATATTTTTTTTTTAAATGTAAGTTAATTAAATTATAAATAAATGTATCAAAAATTATAAAAAAATAAAATAATAATAACAATTCTAATTTTTAATTTAGTCATACCTATCCTTTTTGTGACGAGCTTTATTTTACCAACCGCATTTTTCTAACATGCAGGTCTATGAAACGACTCAAAATGTCAGAGTCCAGCCTATCAGCAAATACCCTAAGGATCCCATTCGTACTTCCCCTTATCCGATTCACGGCAACCGCAGTCTTATTTCTTATTATGGCATAGAAATCATTTACATGGGCATCTGCGAACATACCTGACGCGCTGCAGAAGCGCGGGAGCCAGAACAGGGCCCTGAAGGTATTATTATACTGAACTCTAAGATTGTTGTAGGCCTTTTGTGTAAAATTGGTCCACAGAGCACATGTATAAAAATTTTGGCAATATGTCTTAAACAGTAATATTTTCACAGCTGCTGTACAACGCCTAAACCTATGAATCAGCATATTGACTCGTACTGACAACGCTCTTCTTTCTCTATGTATATCTAGGTCGTCAGTGAGGGTCTCCGTCACTATGTGGCCAAGGTACTTAAATTGAGAGACACGCTTCAGAGCTACACCGTTTAAAGTTAATGATGGGACCTTCTTTAGACTCATACTTTTGCCAGTAAAAACCATGAATTCGGTTTTAATAAGTGAATCTGGAAACACTAGCATTATTGTAATGTCGGAATGAAAAGCTAATAGAATATCTACAAGCAAAAGAAATGGTTTCATAGAAATTTGATCGACTGATCGGGGAATTTGTATGGGACGTCATATTAAAAAAATCTTTCTATCCTTATTTCCATTTTCCCTTTATTGAAACAAATGGTTTTTCAATTTATATTTCAAAGGGAAAGTTCCTTATAATTTCACTACTATTTAAATCTACAGATTGTATGTCCTTGACATTATAAAAAAATATATAGAAAAATATTACAAATCCAAACATACCCTGCCTCCTCCTTTCTAGATTAGACTACCCTAAAACAAACCTTATTGAAAATGTGGCGGCCTTCGTGAATATCTTTACCCCTTGCTTCACCGGCGCCCTTTGCCCGTACTCGATCAACCTACATCTCATTATCATCATCTTAGTCATAAGAAGTCCACTTCTGAACATGGAGTTTTTATCCCTCCATGGTATATTGCCATACTCACCAAGCTTGACAGGCGGGTCGGCGAGCGCAATTTCTTTGGCTTTTTGTGCTTCCGACACTGCTGCCCATCGGAAGCCTGTAAAACCTGGGAAACGACCCCAAGACCAAGAAAATTAAAAAAATAAAAAAAAAACATGGTCATAACAAAATAGGTTGTCTGTAAAGTCGGTTTAGGGACAATAATTTTACGCAATAACGATGGAAGAGAGATAGATGCGTTACAAGCCAAACGCTTAGGCCGATCGTGCCACTCTATCGCTTGTTCCGCGGTCTTGCTTACACACGGAACGTGACACTTTTTCGTGCGTGCAGCCGGCGTTCATCAAATTATATGACGTTATCACGTCAATCAATAAACATTTTGTCTGAAATTTAAGCACGTACCCATTACGCATCTATTTAAAGACTTCTTATCTTATATGGGCCTAATGGCACGCAGAAACGTCTTCTAAGAATACAAATTATGAATAATATAGCAGTTCATATATAAATAATTTGCACAAATTAAAAGCATGTCTAAATTAGCATAGAGAGGATCGATTACAGCATCTAGTGGGGTTTAGTGTGGGCGGCCTGCAGATTAGTTGACGTGATATGCTTGATACAAATACTAATTACTGTAAGATATTCTAAGATAGTCAAGTCAAGTACAAGTCCGGTAGCTAGGTAAGTTGACGACATAAAGCAAGAAACTAACAGATGCAGTGCGGCGGAGGCGCGCCACAAGCGGCGCAGAGTCAAAACAACAGAATATTAACCGTAATAGTATGTAGCATAAAGTCGATTTTTGTAGTGCGCCCGGCGCCATCATGCGGCGCGATGCAAAGAGACGCGCGCCGCATGATGGCGACTTTATGCTACATACTATTACGGTTAATATTCTGTTGTTTTGACTCTGCGCCGCTTGTGGCGCGCCTCCGCCGCACTGCATCTGTAAGTTTCTTGCTTAAGGCATATTGCTGGAAAGAATTAAACTGCCTCCGTGGTCCAGCGCTTAAGGCGTTTGCCTGTAGACCTGGGGGTCGTGGGCTCGATTCCCACGGGAAACATACAGTTTAGCTGTTTCTAGTTTGGTTAATACATTGCAGGTTTGAATCACCTGATTGTCTGATAATAAAGATGATTCTGTGCTCCGGAAGGTACGTTAAGTCGTTGGTCCCGGCTGCCATCTGGTAGTCGTTAAAGGAAACACGTCAGAGGCCGAGAGGCGGTTCTGAAGAACTCTGACACCAGGGTGTGCATGGTCGATTGACCGTGTCGCCTACTCGAAATGATGATGACGAAAAGAATTGGCTTGAGATGGCTGAAGTTATTGACGAATGGCGCAGATAGAAGCAGGATATACCCAACAGTGGGTCGAAGAAAGCTGATGATGATGATGTGTTCAAAATTGATCATAAATTGGGATGGTATACAGGGTAAAATTAAATTCATTAGCAAACGTTTAAGGAGTGTCTCAGACCACGAATCTGAACAACTTTCATTATGGGACCAACTCCGAAATTGCAAAAAAAAAATCACTGTTCCATAGATTTTAGCCAAGTAGATATTCCACTTTTGTATCAAGGAGCAGATAATTTTTTCATGATGTCGAAGTAGCCTAAAGCCTTCTTCAATAAATGGACTATCCAACACAAAAAGAATTTTCCAATTTGAACCAGTAGTTCCTGAGATTAGCGCGTGCAAACAAACAAACTCTTCAGCTTTATAATATTAGTATATAGAATATCGTACAATAATAAAATTTAAACCATAGTTACGAAGCTAGTATAGTTTTTTGATAAAATTATACAAATAGGTAAGATAAATAATATTCCAACTAACCTTCTTACGCGCAACGCAATTAAAAGTAATAAGTGCAAAAAACTTTACAAGTCTTAACAATTATTAGTTAAGATTAATTTGTTTTAATAAGTCATATAACCAACGTTTACGGCCAGTAATTTCTACAATTTGCTACTTCCAACTAAACAATAAAGCGGTTGCAAATAAAATAATACCAAATAATAACTGCAGTCTATCTGATAACTTCCCAACAAAATAATGAGGGTGTAGAAGAATGGAGTATCGATTACAAAAGAATCGAGATCATCTTCAACTGCGTGGCAAGTGGCTGCTGGTATGGCATTGAGGTTATAAATAAATAAATCTATACTAATATTATAAAGCTGAAAAGTTTGTTTGTTTGAACGCGCTAATCTCAGGAACTACTGGTTCAAATTTGAAAAATCTTTTTGTGTTTGACAGTCCATTTATTGCGGAAGGCTTTAGGCTATTCAATTCAATTCATTTATTTGCATAATGTGGGTATACAGATGTTACATGTTCATTAGTCCCGTCACATTACCTTCTGCCAGGCATGCAAATGTTAACAATTATTACTGATTTCCTATACTTGTTATCCAGTCAAATTAAATTAATTTCTTTATATATTGTTAATTAAACACTATATTAATGCATCATAATTTGTCACTTAATTAAATAAAAAATACAATTATACATGTCAAAGTTATCTAGGTTGCGTCATATTGAACAATTCCATTACTGAATAAAAATTTCTCTCAAGTAACCAAGATTTCAGTTTTTTTATATATTAAACATCATGCTGCGACCAACAGGAGCATCAATAAAAAATATTTTAAAATCAGGGGAAAATCATTCATCTATACTAATTAATTATAATAACAGAAATTGCCGCGGACGAAGTCGCGGGCAACAGCTAGTATAAATATATAAGGATACATCACACAAATTGAGCTAGCCTCACAGTAAGTTGTGAAACTTGTGTCGTAGGAAACTAACTCAACGATACTATATTTTATAATATATACTTAAATAGATAAACATCCAAGACCCAGGTCAATCTGAAAAATATCATTTTCCATCATGACCTGACCGGGGATTGAACCCGGTCATCCTCGTGTCGCAGGCTGGCGTGTTGACCGCTGCGCCACGGAGCTCGCCGAGTTATTGATCTGTGAAGTGCACAAATTTTCTGGCGGTTTGTAATTAGTTATAAATTACCAGCAAACCTGGCGAGCTCCATGGCACAGTGGTTAGCACGCGAGCCTGCGACATGAGGCTTCCCGGGTTCGATCCCCGGCCAGGTCAAGATGGAAAATGATGTTTTTCAGATTGGCTCTTGGATGTTTATCTATATAAGTCTAAAGTGTCTATTATAAAACATAGTTTTTTAAGTTAGTATCATACGACACAAGTTCACAACTTACTGTGTGGTTAGCTCAACTTGTGTGATATTATGACCCTATATATTTATTTAAAAAAAACCTAACCGTACTTAAAACGTGTAACCTGTTGGAAATTTCTGTGCACATCACTGCTCGGTTATAACTATGAGTTGGTATTTATTTTCTGTGCACCTCACTGATCAGTTATATCTGTAAATCAGGTTATTTCAGACGGGTTGTATATTCTGTATTTTCCTTTTTTTACACCACGATATTTTATGAGATTACTGTAATTTTAACTACTGTACTCGTCAGTTAGTAATTAGTTTTGCTGTCTTACATTTCCGAGTGTCTTCCGGGATGCGTCCCTAGCTGTGTTGCTACGGAACTCGGGTCTACTATTATGGCAACATGTGGGATCTATTCATGCTGTAAAAGAATGTGGCAAAGTTTTTAAGGCCAGCCGCTTGCCTGACGCCAATCCTCTTAGGTAGTAGTGATGTTTTGTTGTAGTATTGTCGATTAATACTCAAAAAAGAGAACCATGGTTCCACTCTAGACTTTTTAGGTTTTGAGGAGCCCGATGGTCAAATATAGGCCGAAAATATAATTTGTGACTAAGTTTTCAGCTTTTCAAGATATTAAGTTTTCTGCTGAAGTAACGTTTTGCAAAAAATCTTGCTAAAACTATGACATGTGCGCTTGTGTGCAAATATACACGTAATGTGACTTACAGCCAACATAACGGTATCACAACTTTGACGTCAAAATACGAAAAAGGGGCTCATCCCATGATGTGGATGAGTAGACCAAAAATCAGTTTCTTTAATCAATGATCATAGTGCAAAGTTTCAGCTTGGAATCTTTCGCACATAAAGAGGTATAATAATAAAAAAAAAACAGAAAATGATAATAACGCTGGTTATCCGACCAAATTCGAGTGACTACAAAAAACGCGCCAAAATTTTGAACTTTAGGTTTATGTAATTCAAACTCTGCCCACGTGGATTTTTTACCATATCTTATTTCTAAATGTAATAAGAGAATATCAGAACAACATAGTGAATTAAAAAATCCCTTATATTTTCTTAATAAATTATGAAATAAAATATGGTGATTGATCATGCGGGCGGGACTTGAACCAGCGACCTAGGTCTATGTACGACCTTCGCTCTGCCATCTGAGCTACCACATGATTCAATCTCGGCGCCGAAATTCTCCACCATATCCCATTCCCCTTATACGTATTAAGCCTTACGTCACCTAACACTACCCGACTTTTACAAGTGAGGTATTTGATTTGACTCATTTTACAATGGATTTGCTTCCTACATATTAAATGATTTTTAAATTCATTGCAAAATGAGTTGATCAACTAATTTTACATAGCGCGTAGAACCGATGGCCGATGGGGCAGAAGGGTTCTTGAATGGCGACCACGTATCGGCAAGCGCAGCGTCGGACATCCACCGACCAGATGGTCGGATGACCTGACTAAGGTCGCAGGAAGACGCTGGATGCAGGCCGCTTCCAACCGGTCGTATTGGACATCCTTGGGGGAGGCCTATGTCCAGCAGTGGACTTCTTGCGGCTGATATGATGATGATGATGAACTAATTTTACAATGAATTTAGTATATCAAAGCATTGTGAATATAAAATAAAACACTTATAAAAAAACCATTATTTTGTTTTATTTATTTATGAACCTAAGGCATACACAATAGCTAACAATAATTTAAAGCTCATTCTAAAAATTCATCCTATTTCTGAGCTAGATTGAGACCCAGAAACGTGTATACACAGCATGACAGTTGTAAAAATTGTTCGATTACACAAAGAAAATAAAATCACAGTGCCTAGAAGTAGTTACATCATAAAAGAAAAATAATTTATAACAAAAGGGAACAGAATAAATTTAAACTTTTTAGATTGATAGGTAGAGGTTCCAAATAATTTAATGTCCAAGTCACTCATGTCCATAATTAAAAGATCTACAGTAAAATATGCTAGCTCTACCTGTTTTACATTTTGACTACAGTCGTCAATGTGAAACAATGTTTTATTCATACAATTAATGGTAACGCGCGAGTGGCATATGTTTTTGGTAAGTTCCGTAGCAACAAGTAAAGTTTTGGCTTTATCCTTTATTGGGTAGATGCAATAAAAGCGTTATACATGATGTTAGCTTTGAATATGTAGTCTGTAAGGTGTAAAGTATATAGCCGTGTGGTTTCCGGCAGAGTAGAATAGGACCACTCCTAGTCTTCCCATGGAGGTCGTAATAGGCGACTTAGGAAATACAAGCTAAACAGAGCTCATAAACATCAATGAGATCTCTCCAACCCGTCTGGCCAGCGACGAGATTGTAGGCCAAATCCTCTGTCTGCTCTGGCCAAGTATGGCTCCGGTAGTACAGAGAGGGTCATGATCCTGCAGTGGAGATTAATAAGACCTGATGATGATGATGAAGGTGTAAAGTATAGATAGAAAAGGGCCATAATGTCATGAATATATATTCTTTATAGCTTTTAAGTCATGTTAGGTATAGAATATTTAGTAAGTAGATAATAATAGTATGAAAATGGCATTAGTTACAATCATATTTTAATACAAGTTATAATTTAACTTGTTCTATGAGGGTCAAATTTAAACCACGTCCGCCACCGATTACATCGAATTTC
The DNA here is from genome assembly GCA_947532085.1 of Elegia similella. Classification (NCBI taxonomy): domain Eukaryota; kingdom Metazoa; phylum Arthropoda; class Insecta; order Lepidoptera; family Pyralidae; genus Elegia; species Elegia similella. Next base: position 6,679,610 of record OX383939.1, read on the forward strand.
AACTCTGTGAAAAATTCTGTGAAATCAGTAAGTCGAATGACAGTGCAATGTTATAGAATCGTATAAATAATAGCCATACTTCCATAGTAATTATTAATGCGAAAGTAACTCTGTTGTTGTGTTTTTACGCTTGACCATTGAACTGATTTGGATGAAATTTCCTATGGAGGTAGTTTGAGGCCCGGGGAACGACATAGGGTATGTTTCATTCCGGGAAATTTTACTGTTCCCGAGGGATCGACACTACGCGGGTGGAGCCGCGGGCAATAGCTGGTAGAACCATAAAGCTGGTCTAACGATAGATTAGGAAGGAGGCACTTCTAAATTTAGCAAGATAAGTATTAGGGCTCATTTAATTTGTCTTGGCAAGCACTTTATAGTGAGAATCGCAAATTATAAAAGCTTGTCATATACTGCGACTGTAATACTTTTATTGGCTAGGTTAATATAAATATAAGCCGTCTTATTATAAAACGCGGACTAATTTTAGTACCTAGTTTAAACCAATATTTGACCAAAACAAATTGACAATGACAGTTGACCAAACGTCAAAGCGATAAGTGTCGACTTATTTTGGTCGGATAATGGTTTAAACCATGTACTAAAATTAGTCTTCGTTTTATAATAAGACTAAGATTTTATGCCTTTCAAAGTTGAAAATAAAACATGCTGCGCTATCAAGTAAACTTTGATCAGTCATTTTAACTCAGCTATTCTCTCTTAGTTTGGATCTTTCGCTACATGATGCGTAACCCTAAAAGTTAAAGTATGCCGTGATATCTCACTCAAACAATTTATAGCGTGCTATCGACCACTCATTTGAACAAAATTAGAAACGTAAGCATTATTCTGATTAACATACGAATGGCCTACCGATTGTAATATTTAAAAATATGTAGAATATTATAATTGTTTACTTTTTAATGTTTGTGGTACCTACGCGTATCCGTTAGCTCTATGGCACAGTGGTTAACACTCCAGCTCCAACATAAGGGTGCCCGGGTTCGATCCCCGATCAGGTCCAGATGGAAAATTATCTTTTTCAGATTGGCCTGGGTCTTGGATGTATATCTATATATGTATTTTTTTATAATATATAGTATCGTTGAGTTAGTATCCCATAACACAAGTCTTACATTGGGGCTAGCTCAATCTGTGTGATGTAGATAGGATCAGAACGATGTCTCAGTATACCTACTTTCTTATTAGGGTTCCGTGCCCAAGGGATAAAATACGGAACTTTATTACTTAGTCTCTGATGTCTATCAGCTCGTCCATCTGTCACAAGGCTCTCTCTTGAACCGTAATACTGGGAGACTTGAAACATTCACAAAATGTTACCGAGATTGCTGCTAAAAACAAATAATAATAAATAAATGGTGGTCCCATACAGGAAACGTGTTGCCAATAGACGCGTGATGCCAACCCTCCTTGGATAGTACATGACCCTTACGGTGTTAGTGTAAAACGAAAACACCTTATAGAAATTGGTTAAATACAAGAAATATTGAAGAGAGTATTATGATTAGAGCTATATACTCACAATTTAAAAAGAATCATCGGTGTATCATGCTTAAAAAACGGGTTTACAATAACTGACCACACTAATCTGAATATTGTGGTCAGTCTGTGCAATAAATTAATTTTACTCTAGTGATTTTTTTTATACCACACATTATTTTGTAGGAGTAACTGTAATATCTAAGGCAAACTTTTGTGTCTTCTGTGATTGTGGTATTTCCATCTTGATAACCGCGACACTTGATAAACGAGTTATTGAAATACAACGTGATTTTGAATCCCCTAGCTTTATTGAAATCTGAGAATCAGAATCCCTAATGAAATATAGAACTGCACGAAAAAAAAGCTGAAAAAAAAAAAAAATTAGGGTTTCCCATATAAAGTCGCCGATCAGCTGGACGAATTTCTATGGAAAGCCAATATTTTTTTTCGGTTTTTACATTTTTTTCTTGGAATTCTGTATTCCATTAGGGATTCTGATTCCAAGATTTCAATATAGCTAGGGGGTTCAAAATCACGCTATATTGTGTAGGCGGTTGACAAGTGATGATAATCTATTTATTTATTTTTATCAGATGCAAAACGAGTAAAAAAGAAAACAAATATAGATAATATGAGAATGGCTTTGATTAGGAGTGGCACTTTCGAATAAAATCATCAACATCATAGTATCACATCTTTTTACCTTGCAGGGTTGACTGAGCTAAGGTTTTAAAAAACCTTAAAGTCGCGTTTAGTATGTTGGTAGGCGTTAGGTGGAAAACAATATTAAAATAGTGATGGGTAATAAATCATTCATTCATTTCGAGTAGGTGTCACGGTCAATCGACCATACACACCCTGGTGTCAGAGTTCCTCGGAACCGCCTCTCGGCCTCTGACGTGGTTCCTTTAACGACTACCAGATGGCAGCCGGGACCACCGGCTTAACGTGCTTTCCGAAGCACGAAGGACTTTATTATCAGACAATCAGGTGATTCAAGCCTAAAATGTCCTAACCAAACTGGAAACAACTAAACAAAGTATGCTTCCGGTGGGAATCGAACCCACGACCCCCGGGTCAACAGACAAACGCCTTAACCACTGGACCACGGAGGCTGTTGGGTAATAAATAATATTTCAAATATAAGAAAATGTAATTTTACTAACTGGGCGTAAGTTAACATTTTTGAATCATCATGATGTGACAGCGATTCTTTTTGAGTTTTTAAAACTGACCACATAATAACACAAAACTACCAATTTAATTCGGCATTCGGATGCTATGAATGTTTGCACTTGTGGCTCTACAAGCTATTCGCAGTTTTTTCTCCAATCAGCAATTATCCTAATTAGACCTGTGTCGAAATGAATGTCAATTAAAGTAGCATTCATACTTGTCAATCTGCCTTTTTGCGAGGTACAGTTGGCAAAACAATTTTAATGATATTGATGCGGTATATTTTGTTTTATTTTATTTTAAAGATGTTTATGGTATTGGTATGTTGTTGTTGATATTAGTTTTTATTTTTATGGTATAGTTTTGTTTTATATTTTATTTTATACATTATTACTAGCTTTCGACCGCGGCTCCGCCCGCGTCAATGTCGATCCCTCGGGAATAATACTTTTTCCCGGGATAAAAGGTAGCCTATGTCCTTCTCCGCACTCCAGAAAACTTGTATGCAAAATTTCATGATGATCGGTTCAGTAGTTACAGCGTGAAAGCGTAACAAAGAAAACAAACAAACAAATAAACAAACAAACAAACTCACTTTCGCATTTATAATATTAGTAAGGATTATAGTAATTTCACTTTAATTTTATATGTATAGGTGCTATTGTATATCTATCATTTTGTAATGGGGTTTTACCTTGAATAAAGAAATTTATTATTATTATTATATTTATGACAAATTGTTTCTCCTTTAATTTTTAAAAGGGTATATTCTATTTATACGGGCCGGAGCCAGAGCTAATAATAATAATATATTATTATTATTATAACTAGATGGAGCACGGCTTGCGCAGTAGGAAATGTCTCGCAAATGTACTCTTGGTGATGCCAAATGAGCTTACATCGCCGATCATTGGGCAGTGGATATGATAACCCAAACCCAAGAACTTGTCCTGGAAAGAAGAGGCTACAGCGGCCTGGAGGAACTAAATAGCTTCCAAACAACCTGGCGTAGAAGGTAAGGGAAAACCACTACGACTCTTTCTCCGAAGATAATTTTCCGACCTCATTAATAATGGAAGAAATTAGGTCAGGTTCATCGTGAGCACAGTGTAGGTAAATAATATGTTGAGGATGAATGAAAAATTGGCAGTATTCATTGTTTTCATACAAAAAGTAGTTTTTCTAAATAGTATGTTCCAAAAGTAGCCATTTTGTTTTTGCTCCCGATGAGGGAATTTGCCACGATCCTTCGCGTGTACAAAATCTCTTTATTGTAGAACACAGGTAAGATGAGATGTTACAAAAATAAAAAAAGGCTCTGTTCTGCCCATACTAGACATACTATAATTACTTAGTAAAAAATATCAGATACTAACCATTATTATTGTAAAGTAAAAAATAAATTAAAATTCGCATAAATTGTACAAATTAATCATCAAATTTATCATTAAAGAAATCGTCAATTGTATAGCAACATTTTTCAGTCAAAAATAACCCTAATTGATGTTTGAATGATTTAACATTTTTACATTTAGCTCCATAAACTTGTCAGGCTGTTTATCGTATATAATTGGTACCATACCAATAATACTTTTTTTCATAAGGGCTGTTTTATGGCCACCAGTTGCTAATTTATACTTATACTGTGATCTAATATCTTCTGACCTCTTTCTTGTTCATGTAAGGTCGCAAAAAGATGTGAATTAGATTTAACAAACACACTTATTTCTAATAAAGTAAAGTAAACTAAACCACAGGATGAAGTAAAGTAAAAAAGGTACCTTTAAAATTAATTCGCACGGCTTTTAGCCATAGCTTTCTTTCAGCATAATTATTATTTTAAGAACTATATTTTTATAATTGGAGTATTTTTACATCTTTTCCTATAATTCGCTTGAGGCCTTAGATTATTCAAAATATGACATTCGTATTTAAACTGGTAATCTACCTTTTTGCGAGGTAGAGTCAGCAAAACAATTTTATTGTAGTATTTGTGTGTTATTTATTTTTAAAGTAGTAATTAAAGCTGTTATTAACCTTTTTTTATTAGATATTTCGTCCCACTGGCGGGCAAAAGCTCCCCCTTTTCGCCCACAGCTCGTCTCTTCATCTCGTTCTTGGCTTCCCTCTTAATTGTCTTCCATCAGTACACTGAAAAAAAAAATAGATTGTTTCTACCAAGATCTTGTTTATTTAAATCACACATCATGACTCCATATGAGCCTGTCAACATCATGACTTCTGTGACTAAGAGATATTTGTTAAACCGTCTTAGTCCCTTCCATCAAATTACAGTACTGTCCTAATAAAGGCTAGTTAGCCAGTTTCAATCAGATCTTGTACAGTACAAGCATGAAACCGTATCACATTATCAAAGTACGTTTGTAGATTCAGCTCTTACCAGAGTTAAATCAACTAAGAGCATAATTCGCCGAACAATGTTAGTTAGTCATTTCAGCTTAATTCTTGTTCAGTCTGGTTATTGAACTTCTTTAGACCAAGGATTTTACTAAGATGCGTCTATTAAGTACTGTACTTGCTTTGAAAAGTCTTTTTAGTTGAGACAGTCATACCTTGATTAGTGTAACCATGACACCTTATTAAAGTAACAAAGTTCGTTGCTAGAATCGACTAAGTGAGATAGCTCTATCAACTAAAATAATAGTTTTACGAACTATGCTTTTTATTTATTTCAGATTAACACTTGTCGAATGTGATTAATTAAACTTTATTAGATCAAACAATTTATGACTTTAGCCAACCAAGATGATTGTTTGTGTTGATTAGGTATCTACGCTAGGTCTGAAAGGTATTTATTGTATGTACTAAGAATGTTTTTTGATGTACTTAAGCCATGTTATCAGTTAAATTAAGATCCTTTTCGATCAACATATGTTTCATCATTGTATTTACGAAGTGTATTGATCAATTCTAGCAATTTAAATAGTTGTTCCTATGTAGGTACTTTACTTTTGTAAATCAATAATGATAAATTTGTATGTACAGTTTGCACATAACTGTGATTGCGTCATTCTGTTGTCTCTTATAGTTAAGGGAGTTCAAGTTCGGACATTTAAATTTTATAGAAGAGGTAGGAGCTACCACTGTGGTAAATACCTTTAAGGAATTACTAAATATATTTGGGTAACCCTTAACTATAAGAGACAACAGAATGACGCGACCACTGTTCTAGTGCACTGTGCATACAAATACATCGTTATTGATTTACAAATGTTTTTACATAAGAAAATCATACACGGTCTCATTTTATTAGATGCAATCTCTATATTAGGTAATTCTACTGCCCAAATAGTACTACAACTTTAAAGAACACACATTGAAATATTAAAAAAAGTTCTACTCCACATACAGTTGATTTTATGATTGGGCTAGTTACTCGTTGTTTTGAGGTTTTGATCAATGGGATCCATTGAAAAAGTTGGTAATAAGAAAAATATATATTTGAGCAGTAGAATCACCTGTCAAAAAATCGCATCCAGTAACATAGGACACAAATAGCTAGAAATACCCAATACAATACAAATTACACCAATAAAACATTTGTTCACTAAAAAGATCTCTTAAATCGTTCTATGAATATCTATTATTATAATTATGTTAAGAGGTTTTGTATAATAAATAAAATATATAATAGTTCTTTTATACAGGTTTATTCTTCCATTTTTATATCGTACATCGCAAAGTTACATATTTTTTTCCGTTACTGATAATATTAATGTTACATGGAATAGGCGACACCAAATTCTTGTGGTATTTAACAACGTTTTCTTGAACGTCTTTTTCTACAACTTCGTAGGCAAAAAAATGTTCATCAAAAATTACAGTTTTCAATAATATAACAATCATATTATTTGATACAAGTATACATTTTGGACTTTAAAGAATACAGGGAGCAAATCATTATTAGAACTTGTATCATAAATTAATATTGCACCTTTTGAATAACGTGTAGTATGTCTACTACTTGTATTCTTTAAAGTCCAAAATGTATAAGTTTGTTTGTACAGTTGCCCAAGTTACATGTATAAGAGGCTTATTTTGACATAATTGTAAAATTGATTGTATGAATTTTTGTAAAAAGAAAAAAGTATAGAAAAAATATTTAATAAAAAGCTTACATGTGCTAAAACATGCGTAAAAACAAAGAAAAAGAAATTTATATAAAGTGTAAACAATTATCTAAAAATGTCTGAAGGAATATGCAGTTCCTAAATTAGAATTACTTATTTACTACTTACAAGAGTATAACCGTGCGGTTTTTTCAAAGCTGGGTAGCTGTTACAGTAAGATTCTATAGTTTGGTCTTGATTGTGTAATGTTAACATTCGCTGTTTGCTTGTGATTTTCCATTTTGTCTCAACCAAGTTCCATGGTTCACTTGCATTTTTAAGCCACAGTAAATCATCTTCAACATTTTCGTTTAACAAGTCACTACTATTGAGGCTATCAGGAAGTGGTCTTGGGGATAAAGATGATGGTCCAGGGGCAGGGCTTTCTTCTCTGTTTAGTTATCAAGCAACCTAATTGTTGCAAACGCCTCCTTTTATTCAAAACCTGGTGAACAAGTTTTCCCCGTGCTTGGAGAACTGTGCCAGTTGCTGTTGTGCATGCAGGGATGTAGTAAGTTGTTGTTCTTTCTCCCGGAAAAAGCTCCTTTATTAGTTTTGCCCATTTGAAATATACGAGGGGTGATCCAAAAGTAATGATAATGAAAATAAAACACGGTGATGAAAGCGAAAAAAACATTTTATTTTTCAATGTAGTCTCCTAATAAGTTAATACATTTAGTCCATCTTTTTTCTAAACCCACGATTCCTTTTAAAAAAAATTCTTTGTCTTGACCTTCCAAAAACGCCTCAACAGCAGCCATCACTGCGCTATCGTCTTCAAATTTTTCGCCTCTGAGGTGTTCTTTGAGCCGAGGAAAGAGGTAGAAGTCACTGGGAGCTAGATCTGGCGAATAGGGTGGGTGTTCTAGCAGTTCGAATCCCGTTTCTTGAATGGCAGCCATCGCAACTGTGGCTTTGTGAGCCGGCGCGTTGTCCTGGTGAAACAGCACTCCAGCTCGCAGTTTGCCGCGTCTTTTTTCCTTAATCGCCTCCCGCAGTCTTCTTATTTGGTCAGCGTAGTAGGACCCAGTAATAGTGGCTCCCTTCTCCAAGTATTCAATCATAATGATTCCTTTGGCATCCCAGAAAACCGACGCCATAACCTTGCCCGCAGAGCTTGACACTTTGAATTTCTTCGGTGTCGGAGAGGAGGCTCGCTTCCAAGTCTTCGACTGTTGTTTGGTCTCAGGATCAAAATGATGGATCCAAGTTTCGTCCATAGTCACAAAACGAGATAAAAAGCATTCTTGATCTGCTTGGAACTTTTCGAGATTGGCCCTCGAAATGTCAACACGTTTTTTCTTTTGCTCGTCGGTTAACATTCTTGGTACCCAACGCGCAGAGACCTTCTTCATATGCAATTCGTTTGCAAAGATTCTTTGAATGCTGCCATATGAGATCCCTGTGATCTCAGCTACATGCCTGATGGTCACTCTTCTATCCGCCAATACAATATTTTCGACTTTTTTCACGTTATCTTCGGTTAGGGACGTGGATGGCCGTCCTTCTCGATTTTCATCTTCAGTCGATGTTCTGCCCAGCTTAAACTCCTTGGCCCAGCGTGCAACTGTAGAATATGGAGGAGCAGACTCCCCCAATGTTTCCACCAAGTCGCTGTGTATGTCTTTGGTAGACATTTTTTTCAGACAGAGGTACTTGATGACAGCCCTGATTTCATTTTTCTCCATTTTGATGTGTTCACTGCGACGGTTGGTTTTCAAATAAATGTATCTCCCTTTTTTTTTTTTTTTTTTTTTTTTTTTTTTTTTGAAAGGACTATGTAGCTAGCTCCAAGTGAGCTTTCGCTACTTCACCGGGCGTTTGAGGTGAGGGCAGAGTGCCCTCAACCTGTATAGACAACATCACCAAAGGGCCCCCAGGAGGGACGGACCTCGGCTTTGGGCGTTGCCTGTGTGCGCAAGGCTTGGAGAGACAGCAAACTCTCATATTGCCTGATGGGCCGCGTATGCGTGCATGCAAGCCTGAAGGGCCAATCTGAGAAACAATGGCAAAAGCCTTTAGAGAGCAGCAACTCTCATTTTTGCCGTATGGGCCGAAAGCTACGTTGCCAGAAGGGCCTATCCTGGGTGCAAGTCACCCGGGACCGCCGGGCGGTCACCAGTAATCGGAGCTAATCCTACTCTACGCACTCTATTCCGGTGGCGAGTGCGACGGGGTCGGATAGTGGGATTCCTCTGGCTATTCGGAGCCGAAGAGGGGTCGGGGCGGGCTTGTGCGATGTCAATAGGATCATCGGGATCGTCAAGTACGTTCCTAGGACGTCTACGACGTAAGGTCGTATCGTGTAAGTTGGGGGAGTAGTTAGCAGCTTGCACTACTAACGGGTTGGGGTGGCGTGCGGCTTTCTCAAAGTAACGCTTGGAGGCGTTTTTGAGATAGCCGCGAATGGATGGGAGGTCTAGGTCACGGTGTAAGTCTGTCATGCGCAAGTACCGGTGGTGACTCGTATTCGTGGCACGGGTGACGAAACGGTTCTGCAATCGTTGCAGCCGATCGATGTGGGAGGGCGCGATATGGGAGAAGACTACGCCGGCGTAGGTCATGATAGGGCGGACGCAAAGCTTATAGAGTGTCAACTTATTTCTAAGTGACATCTTAGCATTGCCTATCATGGGGTGGAGACGGCCTAATACGAAGGCGGCATGGTTGCGGACTTTGGTGATGTGGGGGCCGAAGGTCATCGCGCTATCGAGTACGACTCCAAGGTATTTAGCCTTGCCTGCCCACTGAATGGGCTTTCCGTACAACGATACTGATCCTAACGAGGGGAGTTCTGCTCCGGACATGGTGATTTTTCGACGTGTCACAGCTTGGTTATCCTTTGAGAAAAACACAGCTGTGCTTTTCTCCGGATTAACTTCGATGCGCCACCTCTTGAACCACCCGCCGAGAGCGTCCACGGCGGACTGAAGACGATTCACGATGACCGTTTTAAGGTGATGGGACGTGTAGAGGGCCGTATCGTCGGCGAATAGTGCCACTTCTACATCTGGGGTCTTTGGGATATCGCTTGTGTACAGCGAATAAAGGAGGGGCGAGAGAACAGCGCCTTGCGGGACGCCGGCTCTAATGGGACGGGGCCTCGAGAGGCATCCCTCTACTCTGTACCGAAAAGACCGATTCGACAAAAAGTCTCGTATGATGTGCACGAGACTATCCGGCAGGCCCAAGTTGGTCAACTTGGATATCAAGCCCGAATGCCAGACTTTGTCGAAGGCTTTCGCTACATCGAAGAAGAGTGCTCCCGTAGGACGTCCCCAATTTCTCAACTTGAGAATATGCTCCGTGAGGCGGTGCAGTTGGTGGTGACACGCGTGTTTGGCCCGGAATCCAAACTGTTCGTCGGGGATGAGACTTTTGGACTCTACGTAGTCCTTGAGTCTTTTGAGGATGATCCGTTCGTAGATCTTGCCTATACAGTTCAAAAGACTGATAGGCCGGTAGGAGGAGGGGTTCTTCAGGTCTTTGCCTGGTTTAGGGATCCCGATCACGATTGCTTCTTTCCAGGCGGCTGGAAAAGTGCAATTTGCAAGACAAGCATTGAAGATGCTTACGAGCAGGAGGAGGAGGGTCTGTGGGAGGCATTTGAGCACTCCGTTCGAGAGTCCGTCAGCGCCGGGCGCTTTCCGGGGTTTGAGATCGCGGATGATTGACTTCACTTCGTCAAGTGTCGTCGGGGCAAGGGGGGTATTCGGTGGGATCGTCTTAGAAGCCACGAAGCGTTCTACGTGCGATTCCACCTCGCGAAGGTGATCGGGGTCTACTGGCTCACGACTAGGGGAGCATTGGCTCTCCAGGCTGTCTGCTAGGCATTCAGCTTTTTCATCATCATCGAAGGCGATGGAGCCGTCTGGACGTGTGAGGGGGGGAGTGGCCGCAACCGTGTCGGTCTTGAGGCTTCTGGCTAGTCGCCAGTATGCCTGGTGGGAGGGCGTCATCTCGGCAAGGAGATCGCCCCAGCGTTCGTTCCTAATTTCCGCGATGCGTTCCTTGACTCGCCGTTGCAAGAAACGAAGGTGGGCACGGGCCTCTTCGGTGGGATAGTTGTCATGTAAGCGTGAAGCGCGATTCTTCTCTGTCAACAGCTGCCGCATATCCTCGGGGAGCTCCATTCTGTGGGTGGGATCCACAGAAGGGACTTCCCGAGAGCATTCCTTGTAGGAAGCTTGCAGGTGGCTGGTGAGAGAGGAGATTGCGCTGTCAGTGTCGTCAGTCGTGGTGATTATGTCAGGGATTGCATCCAAGTGCGGTGTTGGCTGGTTGATAACTTTTCCAAGTTTCTTCCAGTCAGTCACCGTCCTTGTATGCACTATACGTCCGTTGTCTGTCGGTCCTAGTTGTAACACTACAGGTCGGTGGTCGGAGGAGATGTCAGGGTGGACCTCTACTGAACACACCTGAAGGGTGATGTTCTTAAGGAGGGCAATGTCAAGAACGCTGGGGTTTTGTCCCTCTTGAGTGGGGTAACGCGTGGGAGCTAACGTGGCCACAACGTCGAAATCTAGTTCGTCATGGAGACTCTCTAGGATTAGTCCGTTGGGCGAGTTCGTGACAGAGTGCCAGCGAACTGACTTGCTGTTAAAATCTCCAGCCAAAATGGTAGAGTTTGACAGCGAGAAGAGGGATTCGAGGTCGCTACGGAGCAACGTCTTTTTGCAGGGGAGGTAAATCGAGGCGATGTTGATAGGCGCATGACCGGTCATGGCTATCCGGAGGAGGGAGCACTCGATATTTGTAAGAGCTGGGGGGTCCAGCTGGGTGCAGTGAAGTGACCTTTTGTAGTAGATTACTGTTCCGCCCTTTTGGGTGCGTAATCTGTCATTACGGATGATGTTGTAATTCGCAATCCGAGGATTGCGGTGGTGGGGCTTCAAAAAGGTCTCTTGTGCAAGGAAAATGTCCACCTGATGTGTTGTAAGAAACTCCTGGATGAGGGGTTTCACATCGGTGAATTTTCCGTTCGCGTTGTAGTACGCGATAGTGAGGGAGCGGGGTTTGATTCTCTTATTGAGACTACCCATATTAACGCGAGGGGAAGTAACGCGCGAGGAAGGGCGCGTTTTCTAATCTTTCCATTAGGAAACGGTGTTGGAATACGATTTCCAAGATCGCGTAAGCGTCGCCGTTTGTCTCGAGAATGGCGTGACCCATTTCGAGGATCTCGGCGCGGTCCTCACGTGTTTCTCGCGCAATGTCGAGAACCACTCCGAAGGCCAGAGTGTCCTGGTCCCGGCTAGCCGGAGGAGCGCTGTGGCGCATCAGAGGTGGGGGCCTGCTGGGGGGAGCGCGGTTCCCCGTTGGAACCTTTGGGGCTTCTGAGCGAGACACCGGCTGTCTCTGCTTCAGAGGGGGGAAGGCAGCTTGGCTGCTCATAAGGGGTTGGGGGGCGGTGGGCGCCGGCGCCTGGGGGGCACGATTTGTGCGTGTTTGGGGGGCAGCATTTTGCGAGGATTTTGAGCCCCAGGCGTTCCTGCTCGCTTTGGGGGCTTTTGAGCACCCCCGCCAGTTGGCGGGGTGGCCTTCCTGCCCGCAAAGTACGCAGGCCGCCTGAGTCTCGTTCTCCGCACTGCGGACTCTTTCACAGTCCGCTGTGCCGTGATCCCCCAAACACTTCACGCATCTGGGATGGGCATGACAGTTACGGGCCGAGTGCCCGTAACATTGGCAGCGGTGGCATTGACCGATAATGCCACGCTTGTGGGGGGGCTCGACTTTAAACGAGGTTAGCCCAGCGCACGACGAGATTTGGAAAATCCCCTTACCTTCCGGTGTGTTGTCTAAGACAACTAGCACTATTGGGTACGGGGTTTTCTTTTTCCCGTACATGCGGTGGACCTCGTTTACGGGGAGTGACTGAGAGACAAGGGTCTCTTTTACATATTCGACCGAAGTCGAGACGGGGATGCCCTTAATGACCGCCCTGAGTTTGCGGTCCTCAGGTAGGCCGAATGAGTGCCAAGGGATTTGGCGCTCGTTAAGGAGGCGGGTGAGGGAACGGTAGTCCTCCATGGACTTGACATTTATGTCGATATTACCGTCGCGGTTGGTGGACGCGCGCGTGTATTGCACCTTTTGTGCATTTAGCGAGCGGGAAAGCGGTTCCCACTGCTTAGGGTCGCGTAGGACCACCATCGGAGGTGGTCGGGGCTTCCTTCCGGTGGAAGATGGGGCGGGCTGGGAGGGAGTCTTCGCGACGGATGAGCCGTTCGCGGTTTTAAGTGCCTTAGGGGCAGGCTCTTTCTCGGAGCCCTTCGCCTTACGCTGGCGCTTTGCTCCGGTGACGACGGTGTAATCGTCGTCGTCGGAGCATTGCGGCTGCTCTGGCTCGGGGTCCTGTCCAGAGGGGGGCGTCTGCTGGGAGGCTGTCTCCGTCTCCATATCGTCGGACTCGAGGACAGCCTCTAACGTCGCAGCTGGGTATCGCGGTTCGAAGGGCTGAGCGGCGGTCTCAGCCGGGTCATCGGGATAATAGTAATCGGTCTCATCCACGGGGAGGCCGTCGTATCTATTTCCGGGGAGGGCGGTCGCGGTCGCGGTCGGAGAGGGGGAACCCGGGGCAGAATATACCACGGGGGATCGGGGACGCGTCACGTCTGAAGACCCATCGGTGATGAGATCCTCGCGAGCGATGCCGCGGGCGATACGAGCACGGTACTTGCGCTTGTATGCGTTATAATCCTTCCTAAGAGAAGGATTGTTGATTACGAACTCTTTGAGGAGTTCGTAATCGGAGGGGATGGCAGCCATTACGAAGGCCGCATGGAGGGTTCGCGTTGGGGTAAAAACGTGGCCCTAATGAACCTAACGTCTCTGAGGGGTGAACTCAGAGCCCTAACGCCCTATCCTCTGTTGGGTGGCGCAGAGGGAACCCTACCGCCCTACTTACAAACTACAACGGAACCTGCCTACTAACCGCTGCCAACCTTGATAGTGCAAGCGGGACGAACCTAGGTCTTAACTACCTAACCGATACTCTGGCTTGACTAGGAGATCCCCCAAGGCCAAGTGCTCCAGAGCCCGTCCTGTAGTTGCCGTTACCCTGAAGGGGTAAAGGCTAGCGCCAGGGTCAGCACTACGTAAACTACGAGTGACCCGTATTGGCGTAGAACACCGCAACACGATCACTCGAAGCACGGCCTCGGCTAAAAGCGAGGACTACTCCACCAACGCACAGTGTGTGAAGGTGGGCAAAGAAGGTAGTTGATCGGCAGAAACACTTACGGTCAGTACTTGCCCTGAAAAGGACAGACCGATCCGCGTGTACGCCACGAAGCGCGTTCAAGAAAAGAACACGCGCGTTCTAACGAACACGTGCGTTCTTAAAAAGAACACGTGTGGCGTCGAAGCGTAGACAGGAACCTCGCCGCCCACAGGGTCCAAGTGGTCGACGAGCTGCAGCTGGAACACGAATCGGAGTTAATGGGCTCGATCCCAGGATACGCCTGGCCGAGCAATCGCACTGAGCGTTGGAGCCTGCGATTTCCGCACAGAGCCGACGGGGACAATCACCACGTGGCGATTAAATCACTTTGTGGCCAGAGTCTCCGACAACAATGGGCCGAAACAACAAAACACAAACGGACAGTAGTTCCAATAAATACAGCCTCACAGAGAGAGCGTGCCGCGACAACACGTCTGCTCAGTTCGACTGCACAAACCGGAATGACGATGTATCTCCCAGAAATCGTAACCTATTTATATGATTTTTTTATGCTCAACTAGTAACTACATAAGCAACCAGGAAAAAATATTTCAGATTTTTATGCTGGCTAGAAATAACCGATTATCATTACTTTTGGATCACCCCTCGTATGTGTCCTACTATTGGTGAATTTTTATTTTCATCCAATATTTTTCTAGCTATCACAGAGGCCAATAAATTTCGAGTCCCATCACCATCTAAGGTACCGCCTTTGTATATCAGTAGTGAAGACGTTTCCAATGATTGTTTTAATATATTTTCCAGCAACTGAAAAAAAAATTGATTTACTAAAATGGTAAATGAAGCATAGAAATTCGAGTATATAGAGTAGTAGAGTGGAATGAGGTAGGTTAGCTTAGCAGTCTATTTAAATATACATATAGTTGTGGACAGGTAATTAGAAACACCGTCAACGTTGGAGTACTCTCACTAATAATCTCCTTTTTTAGGGTAAATTATGTAAGTCCAAATGATATTTTATTATGTAATAATAAACATTTAGGTATCAAGATTATAATGAACTAACAATATTTGAAGTCTCCTGTAAATATTTTTTTACAGGAAGTTCAAAACTATAACAGATTTTAATATCAACTTTGGCCGTCGGGACACCTAATTAGAACCAAACTCATTTTAAAACTCTAAATTCGTAATTTCGGAAACTTAAACGCTTGAGATTAAAACTAAGACTTTTGCATTCATTTCATATAGTATTAATAAAATAAATTACATTTATTTCTAATGATTGTTATTAGAAAGTGATAAAAGTAAAGCGTTACTTCAATGTTAAGGAAAATTAAAATGAACTGGCATTTTAAACAAAATCAGCAATCCAAAAAAAATCTGAGCATTTATTATAGTTATTTACTATTATTCACAATGACATCATTAGAATGTCATTGATTATTCATCAAAATCAACAATCCAATACATCAAAAAAAAGTTAATGGGTACTTAAAAAAGTCTGTTCAAAGAAAAGTAACAATTCTTGATAAGATAGCTGTGAATTAAATTGGTCATAATTTTAAAATATAAACATAAATATTTAATTCTGTTCATAGGATGAAGTTAACATCACATTGGGATACGGAACCCTTGATGTGAGGGTATAGCAAACAAATTAGACTTACCCCGCTCTGCGATTCTACCACGGATTCTACTTCTTGTATTTGGTTACAATTTTTAATTGGACTTGTATTTTCTTTTTCTGGCTCTTTTATTGGTAAAACAATATATTCGTTCATATTCTGTAGATCTTTATCCTCATAATTTTGCGATTCCTGATCAAAATTTGTCAAATCCAGGCCCTAAAACAAAAAGATAACAGTAAAAATCACTTAAAAAAGTATACATAAAAGTGAGGTCTTCTACTTCTTCTTTTCGAGTAGGTAGTAAGGTCTTATGACCCTACACACCCTGGTGTCAGTTTATAAATCGCCACAAGGGCCTTTGACGTGGTTTATTTGACGACCGCTATATGGCGACCGGAACCTCCGGCTTATACGTGCCTTCCGAAGCACGGAATCATCTTATTTTTCGGACAATCAGGTGATTCAGGCCTGCAATGTCCTAGCCAAACTGGAAACAACTTTACAAAGTGTGCTCCCCGTGGGAATCGAACCCGCAACCTCCGGGTCACAAGGCAAACACCTTCACCGCTCGACCACGGAGGCGGAGAGATAAAAGTGAAGTTAGTAAAGGTATTAGGTATATGTACTGTCCATTTCCTTATTAGAATTTAGTTACACATGCGCAGTTATTTAACTTGCATAACACTGAACCGGATTTTAGGCCAATATCAAAAAAACATTATGTTTGATATTAATATGTGTTGCCTTACCTTAACTACCTACCTACACAAAGTTTTATTTTTTACGAGTTATTTAGGGACCATATTACAACTACAAGACTATGCTGCTGGCTGTCTACGTATCTATCAAAAAACTCACCGAAAAAGATATGATGTCTGACGCAAATTCATTTTTCCATGTGCGCCAACACCTGGTGAAGAGGACCCTGGGTCCTGCCAGGGGAATTAGGCCTTTGAAATCTTCTTGTGACAGTGCGGATAACGCCTGCAGCGTAATCTTTTGATCTAAAAGTGAATTTAGTTATTATTAAAATGTACCTTGCTGGGTTAAATAGACCTGCAGCCCACAGGATAAAGAAGACAGGTAGATAGGTATTATCTGCATCTAAACAGGGCAACTAGACTGTACCAAACCAACCTATATCTGGTTGGTACCTTGAGCAGTCAATTAAATGTACCTAGATATAAACGTCCCGTCCTACCGAGACTGACAATGACGTGTATTTATAAAATAACATTTATGAGGCACGGAAAGTAGGTGCTTATACCTACCTAGGTTGGTTTATAAAGAAAAAAGTACATAATGAATAGTGTTATAGCAAGCGTCGTAGGTACTTACCGGCAAATGTAGGAATCAGCTCAGGGAGCTCCCATGTCCTTAGGAGTTCTCCTACGTCATCCATGTGTGTTGAATAAATAAAATTCAGAACACAAAAACTATCAAAATTCGAAATTCCGAGTAGAAAACTCGCCGCGTCCTTTGACGATGTTTGCTCGCCGGTGAATAGGTATACTGAACGAACTGAATGTATGTATGCAGCAGTCTTGCGTTTGCGTTGCGTTCACGTCGTGATATGACAGGTCGTGAGCGATCGGCGACGGCGATCGGGAATGGATGGAAGACGGGGCCGGGGCGGGGGTGGCGCGGGATGATACTCTTGTTTGAATTTACAAAGAACATGCTAATTTAACTATACTTACTATTATGTTACTACTAACTAACTTGATTGTTGCTACTTGATAAATTTATTGTTTTAAACATACTTAAAATCATTGATGATGTCATGAACGTTTATAGATTTAACTTTGTGTCTTATTTATTTCTAAAAGGTTGATTGTTTATTTCAACTTTGCACCTCATTAATATAATTAAAAAAAATCGTTAACGCAAACACAGATTTTTCGTTGATCTCATTAACATTATATAATCAATCTAACTTTTATGTCTTAACAAAGCTTAAAAAGAATCAGTCGTTTCTATAAAGAAGTTTAATTACATTGACAATTTATCGATGCTTTATAATAACTAAATTCCGCTTGTTGTTGCAACTACCCATTCTTGTGTTAAGTAATTAAGTAAAATGTTATTCCAATCAATATTGGGCCAAATAAGAGAAAAAGCAACTTAGTTGGAGATTATTTTTTTCAGTGTAGGTACCTCATACGGCATATTATTAGTTAATGATAGGTGAGTATTATGTTAACATTAGTTAAAGAGCTCTGTGGCCTAGTTCATCATGCCAGGCCACACCGGAGGTCCCGAATTTGATCCCCGGTCAGGTCAAGATTTTAAATAATCTTTTCCAGATTGGTTTGGATGTTTATCTATATATATTTGTTATGAAATATTACTAACGATATTTTGTTTATAATTGTATAAAAAGTACTAGGCAATACTAATGGGTACACAACAAGGAACTAAAAATATTTCTTATAACATATTATTATATGAAAATAAGACATAAGATTTCTTGATACCTTGTTAAGGTACCTACCTAGTATAAGAGATCTATTTCATGCAATGAAGCTGAAAAAAGTAAATATATCTTTCATTAAAAAAAAGTCTTCAATCAAGCTACTGAACCGATTGTGATGAAATTTAATTAGGACCAACTTGTAAGCTTACACTTTCAAATAAAAAAAATAAAAATAGTTTATAAGTAAATGATGGATTTCGGAGGTGACAAACATTAAAAACAAATAAAAAAGAGATACAACCTAATTGATAACCTTCTCTTTCTTGAAGTCGGTAAAATATATAAACCAATATTAAACATTACATACCTAAACACACATATTATATAGAACGTATACACATAAAAATATGATATGAGTAAAATAATTGTTGTATAGAAAGACTTTAGTTACGGATTATGCTCTTAACTTCCTACCGCTTACATCCGCATCGTATTAATGCCTAAAATTCTCCATTCCACGTTAATTCTCTGCTAACGGTACTTTGTTTACGATTTGTAGAAAAAGTAAGAGGGCAACATTTTTTCTTCTGCTCTATTGTTGTTTCACTTATTGGCAGTGGTCACGGCATCGCCTCGTAGAATGCGTACTATGGGAATAGACTACTAAAATGATAGACTAGTCACGAAGACGACAGACTCGTGTGTATACAAAAAGGAACTTAAAAATATTTTGTCACACAAACATATATGAAAAGAAGACATGGTCTCTATACCTAGTAAAGTGTAAGAGATCTTTCAATAAACTCTTCATTGTAAAAACTTAATAGATAGTGATCATTACTGAAAAATATAACCAAAACAAGCAGGTATAAAGGCATCACTGAAAGCGGTTATTCCAGTCATCTTTTAGATATTTAGGAACTTATGTAATATAAATGGCGGTATTACATGCAATAAAGCTAAAAGTAAATGAAATACCAAACCTATAACCATTATTATAAACATTACATACCTAAACATACTTATTAGACAGAATCCATACACACAAAAAATATGAAATGAGTAAAATATTTGATAGAATAAAAAGAGTTTAGTTACGGATTCTGCTCCTAACTTCCTACCGCTCAGATCGTACTTTGTTTAAGATTTGTAGAAAAAGAAAGAGAGCAATACTTTTTCTTCTCTTCTAATGTTGTTTCACTTATTGGCAGTGGTCACAGCATCGCCTCAAAGAATGCGTAATATGGGAACAGACTACTAAGAATGATAGACTAGTCAAGACTACGGAACACTCGTGGGTACACAATAAGGTACTGAAAATTATTTTGTCATACGATCATATATGAAAATAAGACATAAAATCTCCACCTTGTAAAGATAGCTGATGTAAGAAATCTATTTCTCTAAATAGATAATTTCAATAAACTCCTTATTGTACCAACTTAATAGATAGTTATAATTAATTAAAAATATGCGACAGAAACGTTACAGGGCAGGTATTAAAACGATACGTATTTTTAGTATTAAGTAATGACAATAATGTATTAAATTTTTTAATGAGTATAAAAATATTATTATTAAAAATAAAACCAAATCAAGCAAGTACAATGTTGGGCTCATCACTTAAAGCGATTAATTCAGCCAACATTTGGCTATTCAGGAACTAAATTTAACTGGCGGGATTTAAATGCAATATAGCCAAAAAAGTAAATAAAATACGATCTGTATTTTATAACATACCTAAACTATATCATTTAGCATTCTGTATAAGAATAAATCACTTCCAATAGGCACCTTTACTTTGCAATCCATATTTCCCCAACTTATAATAAGAACTGAACTTTGTTTAACGATTATTTCAGCGCAAATATTTCTTATATTTTAATAGTTATTCTACTATTCGGAGTGATAAAAAAACTAAGAAATCAAAGATTCACTCGTTCTCAAGTAGATTAAGTAATATAATAAGTGTTCGAGCAAACACGACTTTGTTTTATTTTTTATTAAGATATTTGAAATGCGAAAGTAAATTTTATTTAGATGATTTTTTATAAAGAGATAGTTCAAGGCCCGGGAAAGGACATAGGTACCTTTTTACCTTTTATTTCAGAAAAAGGTATTAACATCCACGCGAGCGGCGCCATGGGTGAAAGCTAGCACATACAAATTTTCTTACGTCTGTTTTTCATTTCAACCAGTCTAAATTACAGGTCTATGTCTTCGAGTATATGTTAACTAGTCAGGCTATGCCTTGGAAACTATACTTTCACAGCTATTTCTGAAATTCTGACACTTTATTAGTAGTTGTTGAGCGTGACTTTGTTGGATTTTTTTCTTATTTATGATACCGACAATCGTGGAATGGAACGACCACCCACTATGATTTTATGCAACTTAGTTGCAAATCACAAATAGAGGGACTCGATGGAGTTTGATGGCTCAGTGGGTGTTAGCATTGCAATCGACAGTATTAAATGGAAAATCGGGAATCAATGCAAGGATTCCTTTTGCACTGCTTTGTCAGCACTACGATATCCTTATCCTTACTAATATTATAAATGCGAAAGTGATTTTGTTTGTTTATTTGTTTGTTTGTTTGTTACGCTTTCACGCCGTAACTACTGAACCGATCATCATGAAATTTTGCATACAAGTTCTCTGGAGTGCGGAGAAGGATATAGGCTACCTTTTATCCCGGTAAAAAATGCAATTCCCGAGGGATCGAAATTAACGCGGGCGGAGCCGCGAGGAAAAGCTAGTCATCCATATTTTTCTTACTTCTACAGTACTCTGGAAAAAAGAACCTATAGCTAAGTTGATAGATCGTTGCATAGCTTCCTACTTACGTGAACTCATGACACAAAAAAATCTAAAAAAGGTATATTTCTAGAATTTTACGAGCATCATTGTGACAATGAAAAATCTAAAAAATATATATTTATTTTTAGATTTTTTACGAGGAATTATACTGCATCATTATTGCTTAAAAATACTTTATCCGCCCCGCCTAGAAAAGTTTGGTCAAAATTTGTCCAGTCATTGTCGTGTGATAGATAAACAAACACATCTAATATTTAAATCTAATCAAAATTTTCACATAAGATAATAAGCATTAGCATTGCCATACAACATGGCAATGCTGCCAGCCTTCTGGGCACGCTACCACGGGGTAATGAGCTTCCAGGGCTATTTTATTTGTAATTTAGTTTTCTACTTATATAGGTATAGCTTTTAATTTATTGTTACATTTTTAATTATTATTATCTACCTAGATAATAAGATATTGAAGTTGAATGTTGTTTAAGGACCCCAAACATAGATTTCTAAATCGTTACTACGTAACTTCAAATCTGTTAATAAAAAAGAATCCGGAATCAAATTTTTAGATGAAGTTTCAAGTTACAAAGTTGAAAACCTATATATTTTATTGCATCATTTCCATAAGCCTTAGTTTTATGGACCCTGTGAACCCTAACTGCTCCGGGACCAAAACTGGTCGAGTTCAACGCACTCTACTCATTAGTTTTTGATCACAGCCACCCAAATACCGAAACGACCCAGGTTCAAAACTCCCTACAATCAAATCTCGACTGTAAAACTTTACCTTAAAGTTGAATTTTGAAAGTTCGTGCGAAGAATTTTTTTATTGCTGGCTTACAACTGGTTTTGGAGTTTTAGACGGTTGAAATGATAAAATTCCTCGGTACCGTATACCTATAGATTAGGAAATGCCTTACCCTACCTTCATATTACAGAATTAGAGGTTGTGGGTATCGCATGACGATATTCTGTTTTTAGGGATCACCACCTGAAAGGGTGCCGCTGAAACCCTTTTACTGAAGTGCAGCAGATCACAATCTTTAGAAACTTTAGAGGTCGAATATTTTGACGTTGAATATTTATTACTCTATTTCGACCGCCTGCGCAGCAAATAATTATTAAGTTTTAAGATCAATTTCATAAAAATTAGTCTTTTATTACGTTTTTTTTGTCAGGATTATCTTATCTGTATGGTTTTTTTATATATGTTACTCTTATTATTAGGTAATTAATACACCTTAGATCGCCGCGTATTTTAGATACTAAACAGAAAGGAAACAATAAATAAAATAACCAGTTGAAAATAAAATAACCTTCCAAAACAATAAAAAGTTGGATTAGGTATTTGTCTCCCATCTCACCTGATGGTAAGTGACGATGAACACGAGGATGTTACATGCCTATGCAAGAGATACCCATTTATTCTACTTTTGGGAAGTTCCATTTTTAAACCGTTTCTTTTCAAATGAGACTCAAAAATAAGCCAGTACTTTGGCTAAGCTCTACAAGAAATATTTCTATTTAAGAACGTTACGGAACCCTTCACTTACGAGTCTCACCTACACTTTACATGAACGTGGGGTCTTTTTTAACACAGGAACACTTTAGAAAGACTACGTACCTTACTTAGTCTTTCTGAAATTTTACGAAACCTTAGAGGAAAAAGTACGGAACCCTTCATTGACAAGTCCAACTTACACGGAGTCGTTTTTTTTTTTCAAGAATGTGTGGTTAACTCCCCGTTTCTATGAACGTAACGCGTGAAAGAAATAATATGTGCGTACTTTGACGGACAAAGTACGCACATATTATTTCTATTATATTATTTCTGTATATTTCTTCTGTATTACAGAACCCTTTACTGAGAAGTCCGTCTCACCCTTGGCTGATTTTTTTCAAGAATGTGGGGTTATTCGTATGAACGTAACGCAGTCGCTCCGTGAGAGAATGCCTTGAAAGATTACATTTGCATTCAATTGCCTTTGTAATAAATTATTCTGCTAAGTTTGTATGGATACATTTAAATGAACGTTTGTGTATGACTTAAGTGTTCACGACTCGAGAAAATGCCTGCTGCTGCAGTTGGGAAATGATTGATCTCCAATTAAGTACAGGTAATAGGCTAGTTTCTTTAAAAAAAATATATAATTAAGTAGTAAAAATACTATAAAAAATAAATTAATATGTATTTTTTAAATTTATCGATTTAACTAAAAATACATAAATATTAAACAAACATGTCATCATCATCAGGTCATTTTAGTCTCCACTGCAGGAGCATGGCCCTCTCTGTACTACCGGAGCCATACTTGGCCAGAGCAGACAGAAGATTTGGCCTACACTCTCCTCGCTGGCCAGACGGGTTGGAGAAGTCTCATTGATGTTTATGAGCTTTGTTTAGCTTGCATTTCCTAAGTCGCCTCTTACGGCCTCTACGGAAAGACTAGGAGGGGTCCTATTCTACTCTTCCGGAAACCACACGGTTAACTTAAATAAACTAACGTGTAACGTTATAATTTGTTACACTTTTAGCAAACTGTGATGTCACGAGCGAGTGATGTAAAGAGTATCAAAGTTCATGACGGGGGGCTCATGAACATTGTCAATATCTTATCTTTATATTTATTGCCCTCAGGCCTAAGCCTCAGGCTGAGAACGACAACTTTCTAGAATGACAACTTCTAAAATGACAACTTTCTTTGTTTAACACACAAGAGAAAAATGTGTATCAATGTTTATTATTTTGACCCTGAAAACTAGCCTGACTAACTTATTATATGACAGGGCAGTTTACATGCTATAAAATAAGTTCCTGCAGTATATTTTAACACACTACTGTACTTAAACTGTAGTCTACGTCTAAAAAAAGTCACTTTTTTTTATTTAAAATTGGATACATTTATCTCTTTTTGAACATCATATTTTAATCTTATATTTTTTTTATTATATGCAAAATCGAAATGCTACTAGCGGAACGACCGCTGGTGCAATGAAAACGCCGAAAGAAACTCCTCAGAATAGAGATAAACTCAATCCAGACGTCACTCTGATTAAAACTAGGTGTCCAAAGTTTAAAGATACATCAAAATAAAATTAGGAATATAGAAGTTGCTGGAATAAAGAAAGTTATATGCATAAATTCTGAAAATGTAACACTTTGGAATGTCACGTAAAAAAGGTTCAAATAAGTAAACTTCTAATTATAATAAATCACGGAGCATATAAACCTATATGCATACATTACGCCAGTTCAAATCACGTTACATCTTTACTCTTTACGAGTACTTATTACACTTACGTCAACACTTTTTCTCCTGCTTCATAAACAAGAAGCAGGAGAAAAAGTGTTAAGTGTGAACGCATATGCGTTTTCATAATACATGATAAGCAAGCAGGTTAGGAAATATATGTTATTGAAATATAAATATAAGCAGGTTAAAAAAAACTTTGATCATATGTTATGTAGGTAAAAGAGTTTCTGACCAAATAGTTTTTCACAAAAGAATTCTTGGATATAATTGAAATTAACCATCGGTGCATGTAAATTGTTTAACAGAAGACTCGCATATATAAATACTCGAGCAGTAGTCACAGTTAAAGTGTTAGAAGATATAACGTGATTTGAATTAGCGTAGCGAACCCGGAACGTATAGCTAGTAAGTTGTGTTGCCATAAAACAAAGATTTTTGTTAATAAAACACAAAATGAATGCGACTAATTTATTACATGATTTACAGCACTATTTCCTCGTTTCACTGTTATAGCTTAATTTAGACATGATCATAGCGAGATAATTATTATGTCTATTGAAGTTTACATGCAATCCGTCCAAATTCTAGAATATTCTGTCCCATGCAAATACAAAGCAGCTATAGTTTTAAGACTACCACATAAAGAAGACAAAATAGTAAGAAAACAAAAAAATGTGGAACGAATTGTTATGCGGTTTTTAGTCCTTACATGGTTTGACTTCGAAGTTATCAGATATTATCGTATTCGAGGATACAATTATATCTATCTACGAGTACAAGGTCCGAACCTTGTAGATAGATAAAATTTTTCTTGCATTAACTGAGACACACATACATTTTTATATACTAACAGTACGCTGTGTTTCTTACAAATAGTTAAAGTCCTGTGGCTACTTCAGATGTGCATCGGACAAAGTTTTCTTCGATTAGAATAGGATGCATGACGTGAGATATAGGACATTATTAAATTATGTAACAACGGGTTACTTACGTACGAAGTCGGCTACTGATCAGTGCGGGTCGGACGCGGGTCTCGATCCACATTCGCCCTGAGGAAGACCTCCGGATGAGGTCGAAACATGTCGGCCTGTAGCTAACTTCGTACGTGAATAACCCGTTGTTACATAATTTAATAGGATGCATGACTTTTGGAAATACAGCCTAATAGATAAAAAAATGTGTAAATGAAGTGGCAGACAATGTAATTAGCACCTCTCTTATACGAACTTTAGATCATTATTCACATTCTGGCAACGATAATTGAAATATACTACTAGATACTAGTATAAATAAATGATTTACCTCATTTATTTTTATGACAATTGTGAAATGGAATGTATTATCTGTAACTCTAGACTATTCGACATGGGGCAGGGTATTGAGAATACGTAGAAACCATTTTTGGAGTCTTTCTAAAACAAGCTGGTATTCTATCGCAAGCAGGCTGGTGTATGCAGTCGGGTAAAGCATCAAATGGAATGAAACTTTCACACATTAATCGGCCAAGACATTTTGGAATCTTGATGCAAGGCGGGTGGTGCTGACAAGGCAACTCACTTCTTCTTTTTACTTCACTTTGAACATTACTGATCTCCCCATACATTGCGCAGTCTTTAACACATAACGGCAGATCAGGACATTTTGGCTTATGTTTGCATGTATTGTGATCATTATCACAATCTTCACACTCTAATAAACACTCAGGGACTTTTCTGCACATCGGCACATGAACGCAACAGAAGTCTAATTTTAGGGAATACTTTGGCTTGCAGCACTGCCTTACAAATCTGCAAGGTGGATTATGATGACAGACACTTTGAACGTCTCTTTCTATTCTGTGTTCGTTCTTGTAGCATTGCATTATGTCAATAAATTCTGAGTGCAGCGAATCATTTTTATCATCATCAGATATATTATTTTGTGGGAAATTGATATTCCCTTCTTGTGTAACGTACCACATTGGAGTCGCAGCTTCTTTTGGGCCTACGTTGAGGCATCCATTAACCAGTATACACGGAGGATTATGAATGCAGAGGATTTCACCATTGTATTTTTCAGCTAAAGTTTTAGTGACTAAGTCGTGATCCTGTTGGCACGGTCTTTTATCTTGAACTGGAGTCACTTCTGGCAAGGGTATATCGTACGGATTACGAAAACTTTGTACTTCTTCAGACGGGCACTGACATTGAATTTTCTTATTTATTGTTCTATATGGCAGCTTTGCATAATTATTATATGAGCTGCTACAACAGAGACTTGTTGGGTGATTGGTGTACGGATTCTTATTATTACAAAAAATCTGTTCTGTCTTCCTCGCATCGCATCCAGTCTCGACACAATTACAAGGTTTTAGGCATGCGACCCTCTGTTGACGACACCTTTCTTGAATTTTGTTTAGCATATACTCCCAGAATATCGATGATCTGGCCTGTACGATATCATTTTTCCAAGACGTACTTACATCTTTACTATTTTTATTAAGTTCAGAAAATACTTGATAATCTCGCTTTTTAGGATCAATATACGAGATTTTTGTTTGTTTATCGTTTTGTCGCCATGACTTATTTTTTTTGTACTCGTTAGGTAATTGTGTAGTTTCTTGGTAGTCTTTGCTATTCAAAGTGACTACGTCAAGTTCACTTGATATTGATGAACAAACTGGTATGAGTGTATATTTTGAGTTTTTTTTTTTTACATTTCGAATAACTTGTTGTGCCGCATAGTTAACAATTTTTGTTGTATTAAATGGTGTTTCTGTTTGCCGTTTAAGTTCATGGACAGGGTCTAAATCAGATTGTCTAAACTTTTTAAGTCGTTTGTTAGTGTTTTTACCATACATACTATAGACATGGCATGCGTGATCATTTTTTACGAGATTTTCTTTAACTGCCTTGCATTTGTCGATACTATATACGGGTCTAAAAATACTTGAAAAGCGTGTTATGAAATTGTCCCGCAATACAATTTCGCTCCTTGACCTATCTGTTTCTTGGTAGTTTTTCCGAAAGGATTTGTTAAATCTTTCTATACTATCGTATTCTTTATTTATAAGTTTATAACTATCAAGCACCTGGATCTTTTTTCCCTGGCGTTTCTTTTCAACTATGTTCCCATAATCTTCATAATTCACGTGGTTTTTCATATAAAGATCTTTCTCTTTCATCCTAACTTTTCTGAGTAATTCTTTGTTTAGAAAAAGCTTATTTTTCTTGAGTTTTGTGAGGTCTGTAGAACTTTCAAACTCGGAGCTGTCTGTGTGTTCCACTGTGAATTGAGGGTCGTAAGTTTGCACGGACTCGTGGTCACACATCGTGAAACAAGCTTCAGGTTCTGTATGTGGACATTGTGTTTTAATGGTTTCTGAGAAAACTACGGCATTTTTTGTCGCATCTTTAAAGTTTTGTTAATGTTTTGACATGTTTGTTAATCACGATGACATTTAGCATTTTATTTTTATCTTTGAGTTTTCCATAAAACCTTCATATCTTATTCCTTTATCGAAGAAGCTCGGAATTTAACCTACTTAAAAAATTGGTTATTTGTAATATCGGTTTACAAACGATAATTTTACGTGATAATGGTGGAAGAGAGATAGATGCGTCATAAGACGAACGCTTAGGCCGATCGTGCCTGTCTATCGCTTGTTTCGCTCTCCGTAGACAGGCGATGGACACGGAACGTGACTTTTTCGTGCGTACAGCCGGCGTTCATCGATTTTTATGACGTTATAACGTCAAAAAAAATGCAATGGTTTTTTTTTTCATATCTGAGTCTGAACTACAAACTTAGAGGAGTTTATGGGCATGTAGATGAATGATCTTTCATATAAAAAACCGACTTCTATCAAACAAGTGAACCGATTTTGATGAAATTAAAATGAGACCAATTTGAAAGCATACCCTTTCAGACAAAATATAATTTTTAAAATCGCTTCATAAATTATTATTGTTAAACATACATAGTATCACGTCTTCTTTCCTTACAGGTTAAACAGAGCCTAGGCTTATAAGACCTGAATTTTATGACCTGAAACCTGCTATGTTTAGCATGTTGGGCACTAGGTGGAAAACGGAATCAAAATAGTGATGGGTTGGTAGCCGCATTGCCTATTAACATGATTCCTCAGATTTTACCCAATCCCCCGATCGGCTTTTACGATCTGCGTGGGAAGAGAAGCAGCTGGTACATTCTACGTTTTTTCTTTTATCCCAGACCAGCATGGAAGACTATATTATTAAAAATAAAAAAAAAGAGTCGGTTAAAAACTGAATCAAAATAATGATGTGTTCCTAGCCGCAACGCCTATCACTCGTAAGTCGTTACTTGATTCCTTTGATTTTTGCCCATTCCCTCGGCCTGCTTCTACGGTTTGCGCGGGAAGAGAAGCAGCGGGTACATTCTGTTTTTCTTTTCTCCCAGTTCATCATGGAAAATATAAATTCAAAATATCTGTGAAACATCTCATTACATCGAATCGAATCCATCCAATACTTTAAAAGCTTTGTGTACGAAAGTTCGTTGAATTCAAACAAACGCGCCGACGGGGTAACGTACTAAAACAAAGCTGGTATTATTATTATTATCGCTATTAAACGGTAAATTAATATGCAAAGGTGATACGTCATGCTGGAAGCGGCCCATTCGACTGAAGGGCTATGTAGCGTGACTGAGTGGTCTTAATAATTTGTATTGTTTTTTGGGTTCATTAATGCAATATATTGATTTTAGGGGTCGAAGACTTGGCGCGTGCATTTTAAGCGCTTGTGCATATAAAGTAACCCCGGGCGTGACCGCGCTGAGATGGGTGACCAAAAGTGTAGGTAACGAAAATTTCACGAGTACCTCTTCACTTCGGAAGGAACCTTTAGCCACTATTCCCGGCTGACGGCGCTAGATGACGGTCGTTAAGCTATGTCGAAAAATCTGACTTCAGTGTAAGCCAGTTACACACAGGAAAATCAAGCATGGAAGCATCTATTTGGTCCGGTATATTATGTTTCTATATATCCCATCTTTAGATCTTCTTTTTTTTGCAAAATATAAGATTTATTTAGTCTAAAAACACTTGGCAGGGCATTCTCCCATTCCACTGAACAACAACTTTGTTGTATCACATCTAAGAATTAAAAAGAAACCCTAATTTCTCTCTCGAATAATAATCTAGGCTAGATTTTGGCAATCTATGATGTTTTAAAATAAATTTCAAAAATATTTCTCTTCATTCATTCATTTTGAGTAGGTGTCACGGTCAATCACCATGCACACCCAGGTGTCAGAGTTCTTCGGAACCGCCTGTCGGCCTCTGACGTGGTTCCTTTAACGACTACCAGATGGCAGCCGGGACCACCGGCTTAATATTTCTCTTAAAAATATGATAAACTACAAATAAATTTAATCAGGTACAACGTCAGCCACTCTTTATTTTTGTAAGTGAAAATTTTAAGAACAACATAGTGATGGGTGGACGATAGGGTTACGTGTTGCGATTGCGAAAGAAGTTTTTTGGGCTTTTTACTCGGCCGCAAGGCAGTCAAGGCTGGTAATAAATTTACTCAGAAAGTGCACTATATCTTTAGCTTTTTTGCTAAGAAATATTTAAGATTTAACAATAGAATGGCCATCAATTTATTTTAAAACAATTCATAGAACCAGGTAAGTGTTTAATATCAAGATGACGTAGTCACTCTATACGACGATAAGCAACGCGTCACACTATAAAATAATAGAAGTTGAATAAAAAACGGCGTCGGATGCCGAAGCACGTATACGTTTTAGGAATAATGAATCGAAAGGGTTCAGTTAATGCCAGAGGGGCGCAACCCCCGACAATCATAGGTGATCTGCGCTTTTGTCCTTTTTATTTTTCTAAATTAGAAATTCTACAGCTATTAAGTTTCGGACGTTTTGGCCTGTAAGGGATGATATGTTTTTGTGAGTAGAAGCATTTTTGACATTAAAACGTCTTATCAATCGATGAACGCTGACTGCACGCACGAAAATGGGTCACGTTCCGTGTGCACACGAGAGCGCGGAACAAGCGATAGAGAGGCACGATCGGCCTAAGCTATCTCTCTTCCACCGTTGTCAGGTAAAACTATCGTCCGTAAACAGACTTTTATAACCAACTAGCTTTCGCCCGCGGCTCCGCCCGCGTCAATGTCGATCCCTCGGGATTGGTACTTTTTCTCGGGATAAAATGTACCATATGTCCTTCTCCGTACTCCAGAGAACTTGTTTGCAAAATTTCACGATGATCGGTTCAGTAGTTACGGCGTGAAAGCGTAACAAACAAACAAACAAACAAACAAACAAACAAAAACTCACTTTCGCATTTATAATATTAGTAAGGATAAGGATTTAAATAGGTTGTATGTATTGTTTTCATGTTTGTCTGGGAGAAAGTAAAAAATGTAGAATATACCAGTTGTATTTCTTCCCGCTACTAGTTGTTTACTACAGATCGTAAAAGCCGACCGAGGGTGCAAAATTTTTATTTTATTATTATAATTATTTTTTACACAATAGGAAATAAACTTAAACTAATAACTGATGAAACTTATTATTAGAAATTATTATTAGGCAATGTGGTTGGCAATCCATTACTATTTTGATTCACAGTCTTATAGACCTGAGCTCTGTCTAACCCGCAAGGGTAAAGACGTGATAACATGTATGTATTTATAGGTATTTAGACATTGTAAGTTTGGATCTTCGAATAGTTATTACTTATAGGTTTGGACTTATTATCACAAAGAAACATACAAAATATTATATCTACCTCGTAAGACAGCCTTACAGAGCTTAAGGCCAAGACTCAAAGGCCACGTTTAGTGTGTTAGTGGGTGTATAGTTGGAAAACGAAACCAAAATAGTGATGAGTTGCAACAACGTCTTATATCACACTAGCAGTTCGCGGCGACAGACAGACAGAGTTACTTTCGCATTTATAATATAAGTATTAAAAGTATGGATATAAATAGTACTACCGGAGCCATACTTGGCCAGAGCAGACAGAGGATTTGGCCTACACTCTCTTCGCTGGCCAGACGGGTTGGAGAGGTCTCATTGATGTTTATGAGCTTTGTTTAACTTGTGATTTCTAAGTCGCCTCTTACGAAAATAACTTTACATAATTATCTGAAAGATCTTGAAGAAACAGTGCTTTCACTTTGATTTTGTAAGACAAGCGAAATGAAATATTATGGAGTCATACTGGTAACTCAAATAGATAAATCAACCTAGTTTCGGCTTCTTTGCTTTATCTTGACACGCACTTTATATGTAGTCTTAATTTGTTCATAATAGCTTGACACAAAAGTGATTTTAATTTAAAAACACTAGGTATTTAGTTAATTGATTAATTTATCTTATAAGCACCTATGACACGCACATCAGCATATCTGATAAGAAATCTTAAGTCATTCTGCAACTCATTACAGACTATATCTATGAATCACTTCGGTACTTACCAAGATAACATAATATATTATTTTTCCACTAAAATAAATCAGTTTAGATTTGTATAAAACACATGTTGTCCGGTTAGATTTAAACCCATAAAAATAATATACGACCATGTTACCTTTTAAGATTTAACGAATATTAATGTCGTATAATTTCTGATTGTTATATAAATCTAGCGATGTGCTTCGGCTTCGCTTGGTCAGTACATAGCCTTGTTACACCAAGATATGTAGCTGTAGGTGAATAGGTAAATGTTAAAATCAGATCAGCAATACCCATTACTTATTTAGGTAAATTTATTTATAGTCTGTGTGACTACAAACAAACAAAAGCAGCTTACAACTTCTACGTATTGTTTATGACTTTGACCTCTAATTCTTAACGCCACTATGCTGTCTTTTTTTTTTTTTTTTTATGTATATCCGACGGCAAACGAGCAGACGAGCCACCTGATGGAAAGTGGTCACCGACGCCCATGGACATCTGCAACACCAGAGGAGGTGCCGATGCGTTGCCGACTCTTAAGATACCTGTAAACACGCCTTTTGAAGGACCTCAAGTCATAGCACACAGGGAAAACCTCGGGAGGGAGTCCATTCCACAATCCTGCTGTACGAGGAAAAAAACCACGTGACGCTCTGACATTTTTGGAGACCCAAGTGTCAAGGATGTGGGGATGGACTTTACTCCTGTGGCGAGCGGTGCGGTGGTAGAAAGGTGACGGTGGCACCAATTCAAATAGTTCTTCAGAACACTCCTCATAGTATAGACGGTAAAATACACACAGAGAACCAACGTCTCTCCGTAGACTGAGGGTGTCTAAATCGTCTGTGAGAGTGGGATCGTCAATAATACGAATTGCCCGGCGTTGGATGGAATCAAAAGGAAGGAGTTGGTATTGAGGTGCACCAGACCAGATATGAGAGCAGTACTCCATGTGGGGCCGGACTTGAGCTTTATATAACAAAAGTCTATGACCCGGAGTGAAGCACTGCCTCGCTCTATTGAGCACCCCAAGTTTTTTAGAAGCCATTTTGGCTTTACCTTCCAGATGATTCCGGAATTGGACCTCCTTCGTTATATCGACGCCAAGGATCCCAATACTTTTAGAAATTGTAAGAGAGGTGTCCTGGAACTTCGGTGCCATGTTAAATGGGGTCTTCTTAGCGGAAAACACGCAGACTTGTGTCTTAGTAGGGTTGAATTGAACTAGGTTTAGTTTACCCCATTCAGAGACCTGCTCCAGGGAGGTCTCAATGTCAGACACAAGTCTCTTTCTGTTCTCTTCCACCTGTGTTTGAGGGATATTTGCACGACCTGCATAATATGCATCACCCGTACTGTCGTCTGCATAGCAATGGATGCCACTAATGTTTAGCATGTCGTTGATGTGCAGAAGAAACAGCGTAGGTGATAAAACAGATCCTTGGGGGACGCCAGCATTGATGGGCATGATATCGGAGCATAAACCGTCTACAACGACCTGAATGCTACGCCCAGATAAGAAACTAGCGACCCACAAGCATAGTCCCTCAGGAAGCCCGTAAGATGGTAACTTCGCGAGAAGAGCCTTATGCCAGACCCGGTCAAAAGCCTTTGTGACATCTAGACTAAATGCCAGTGCTTCTCCCTTGCTCTCGATGGCGGCTGCCCATCGATGCGTGAGGTACACAAGAAGATCACCAGCACTACGCCCGTGTCGGAACCCGTATTGACGGTCACTAATTAGCTGATGATCTTCAAGGTAACCAAGGAGCTGGATGTTTATCACACGCTCCATCACCTTAGAGAGCAGGGAGGTTATCGCAATAGGCCGATAGTTAGACGGGTCTGTGCGGTCACCCTTTTTAGGAATAGGGTGAACGTAGGCTACTTTCCACGAAGACGGAACTTTTCTTGAGGTGTAAGACAGCGAGAATAGGCGTGCTAACACCGGAGCCAACTCAGGAGCGCATGCCTTAAGCACAATTGCTGGGATGCCATCAGGCCCGCTGGATTTCTTGACGTCAAGGGAAAACAAAGCGCGTCGCACTGCACTTTGAGTGAAGCGTATTTCGTGCATTGAGTGCTCGCATCGCGGTAAAAAGGGCGGCGATGCCCCTCCGTCGTCAAGGGTAGAATTTGACGCAAAGAGAGTAGCCAAGAGGCCTTCTCTTTTGCGGAGTGAGCCAGCGAGTCCTGACGATTGTGCAGAGATGGAAGTGAAGGGCGACAGAAATTCCCCTGTGTTGCCTTAGCAAGAGACCAGAAGGCTCTACTCCCGGAAGGATAGCCAACCAATCTCTCACCAATGCGTGTAGTGTGCGCAAACTTTGCTGCAGTGATCTGCTTCTTGTAGGCTCTTGAAGCTGCGTTGAACCGCTTCTTCAAATCAAAAGTATTACGATCCTTGACATTTCGCGCAGCAACTCAGGCTTCGTAGGCTTCGCGCTTGAGGTGGGCGGCACGCAAAGACGAGCCACGAAACCAAGGTTGAGACCGCCCTCCGATACGAACCGCTGAGCTGGGAATGTAGCACTCCATGCCCAGCAGTATCGCCTCGGCGACAGCTTTCGCACAATTGTCAGGATTTTCTGATGAGAAGCACAACCGTCTCCAAGTCTAAACATTTAGTTTTTTTGCGTTTAACCAACCACACAAAGTTTCGCTTTTATAATAATAAAAGTAAGAAATAAAATCATTAAAAAAATAACTTGTCATTCACAACTTTAGAATCGCATTAAAAAATAAAATTTGAATTTGGAACGTCGGAACGTCAATCGCGAATTTAATTTGATTGGCTGAATACCCGCGGGATCTCCGAATCGGGGGAAATCGGGGGAAAATAAAACTTTTATTACGTCATACGTGTTCGGTGTCCATTTATTGTTGGTCTCTGTCACCCTTGAGTTTGTGTTAGTTTGTAGGGTTTGCTGGTTAGGTTAGGGGTCAGGTTATAGTGGTTATTTGTTGTGACGTGTAGGGTAACCAATCGTAAGCTGATGTCGCGATTGATTGGCATGGGGCGATTTGGCAATGTGCCCGTATGGGGGCGCGTTCGCAATTTTTGCCGTGCGTTGTGGGTGGGACTTGTGGCATGTGGGAGCATAATGTGATTTTTTGTAGAATAGGTACCTATATCTTGAGTAGGTATTCTTGAAACATTATACTGCCGACAAATGCAACTGACAAATTAGTCATAATACTATATATGGGACTAGAAATTTGTGCAATTGAATTAATAAAATATTATTTGAAATAAATTTATTGAATAATGTAAAATGATGTTATTCCTCCAAATCATTCTAAAACCGATTTTTTATAGGTTTTTATTGCTAAAGATCGCATTACTAAAATCATTTTCCTTATGTTTTTTGTCGTATTTATAAGTATATCTGTTGCTCTCCTAGTTTTTCTTTCTGCTAACTAGGTAATCAAGCACTAACTTATGTGATGGTCGATTAGCAACCCATAAAAACTTCTCACTTAGAATCTAAAGAAAAGTTTTAAAGCTGCTCTGTTAGAAATAAAACAACATAGAATGTATTAGTCGCTTGGAGGGTCGACAGACACGATTCTATATTTTATTAGTAACTAGCTTTAGCCCGCGGCTCCACCCGCGTCAATGCCGACTTCGAGCCCGCGTCTTGATTCACATTCGGCTGAGGAAGACCTCCGAATGAGGACTTCGTACGTGAGTAGTTGTTACACATTTGAATAATGATTTTCCATTACCTTTGAATCAAGTTGCACAATAATATATTACCAATATAATCGACATTGTAATTACAGCACAACATAATCAAAAGTAATAAAAAACTTAATGATTATGTACGGAATAAACGGAATGCCTACAGTAGCTCATATCCGTTCTATTCAATCTATCATAATGACTATTTTGATTTGTTAAACAAAACCTATTTAATCTTTATTCTGTTGTAAATAAAGTTTATAATCGTTAATTATTAATTTTGACAGTTGCGAAAGAAAATGGCTGCCGTGTTCGGTGCGAGCGCCCACGCATGTAAGGGTCTTGTCACACCAGCAATTGTTAGAAATCTGAATATACAAAACTAAGTCTCGTTTTTCGAACGCTTAAATACAGGATGAAATTGAATTCTATAGCAAACTTTTAAGGACTGACTCAGACCACGAATCTGGACAACTTTCACTATGGGACCAATTAAATTGCCAAAAAAAAAATCTGCTGTTCCATAGATTTTGGCCAGGTAGATATTCCACTTTTGTATGAAAAAGCACATAATTTTTTCACGATGTCGAAGTTGGTCCCATAATGAAACTTGTTCAGATTCGTGGTCTGAGTCACTCCTTAAATGTATACTAATGAATTAGATTTCACCCTGTTTAAGTTAAGAACGGGTAAACCGGTTTTTTATCTTTGATTTCTTGGTTTTGTTATTACCCTGAATAGCAGAATAACTATAGTCTAGTTTCCTGAATCAAAATAATAACTTTAAAATTATTTCATCAGTTAGATGATCAAAAAATATTGGACACGTTTTTTTTTCTTTTGTCAAATAAACAATAAATGATAAAGATAAAGCGGGTCAACGTTCATGAGTAGGGGTCGTGACGTCAAAGATTGCTAAAAGTGTAGCAAACTATGACGTCACACGGAAATTCAAAGGGCTATAATATATTTATTTTTTCAATCGACAGAAAGAAAAATACGAATCCAATATTTTTTTAGTATCTGACGAACTAGATTCTTATTTTTTTTAGGAAACTAGCCGATATAAGAAATATTTAAGACAAAAAATAATAGCGAAATGAAGTTGGTCGGGCCAGCTAGCTAGATTAATAATAAAAACGGGCTAATGTTAATGATATAACTCATGAGAGTCCATTTGGAATAAATTATTTGAAAGAAAACGGAGATATAATTTAAAGTTTTCTATTGCGGGTCTCTAGACTCTAGATAACCTTTCAAACTATTTTATGAACCACTGTTTATAGTTTAAAGTGACAAGGTAAAGTTTTTCTTAGCATTTTTGCCTTAAAACGACAACTTGATCATGATCCCGAAAAATTCATGTTTGGTCTTAACTGTCTTAATACAATCTTATCTGATTGTCATACAAAGACATGAGAAAAACACATATCACGTGTGGATTAACGTTTTGGAAAGAACAAGGGCTGTCTCTACAGACAATATAGTAAGTCGACCCGACTCACTATATAGTGAGTCGGGTCGACTTACTTATTCGTCTTGTCAAAATAGTACCTATAGAGGGTACTATTTTGACAAGACGAGTCTTGAGATACTTTTCCTTACAAAAACCTTAAGTACGTGTTGAAGCAGTCACCGGTTCAAAAGAAGTTATTCCAGTAATCACTCCCACGCGTGAAGTGTATATTGCCTTAGAGACCTTTTTTAATCGGGGGTTTAAGAAATAAAATGTACCGTGGTGTGGTGAGGCCCTAAGGGCAAGATTACACAAGGCTACCGTTACTGAATAAATACGAATAGGCGGACACCTTTCTCTGATTCAGACGTCACTCCAATACTCTTTCTCACGTCAATGTTACTAAGAGATGGCGATTTATGATTCTGCTTCATTATACCGACGGTGAAAAATGTAGTTTTACTTTCATGTTGGCACTAATGAGAATGGTTATTATAGTGAGATTATTGGAACTTCATTGAGGCGGTTCAAATAATAAAAAAGTAAAATTATTTTTAACCGACTTCAAAATAAAAAGGAGCAGGTTATCAATGCGGTTGTATGTTTTTTTTAATGTTTGTTACCTCAGAATTCCGTCATTTATAACGGATTTGAAAAATTCTTTCTTTGTCTGAAAGGGTTGCTTTCATTGCTTTCAAGTTGGTATCACTTAACTTTCATTACAATCGGTTTAGTAGTTTGATTTAAGTCGATGTTTTATATGAAATATTATAAATAATCTTTCAAAAAGGAATATTGAAGTACATCTGTATGATAACATTTAACAGCCTCCGTGGTCCAGTGGTTAAGGCGTTTGCCTGTTGACCCGGGGGTCGTGGGTTCAATTCCCACCGGAAGCATACTTTGCTTAGTTGTTTCCAGTTTGGTTAGGACATTGCAGGCTTGAATCACCTAATTGTCTGATAATAAAGATGATTCTACTTGAAATGATGATGATGATGTATGATATAGCTCTTCCATGCTGGTCTAGGAGAAAAGAAAAAATATAGAATACGCCAGCTGTTTCTTTTCTCGCGCAGATCGTAAAAGCCGATCGAGGGACTGGGCTTAATTCTGCGGAATCATGTCATTAGGCGATGCGGCTAGCAACCCATCACTATTTTGATTCCGTTTTCCATATACACGCCCTCCAATATGCTAAATGTGGCCATAAAGCCTAGGTCTTATACACCTAGGCTCTGTCTACCCCGTAAGAGAAAAAACGTGATACTATGTATATATCTGTATAATAGCTATAGATATATCATAGAGATGTAATTCAATATTCCTTTGCAACTTAAAAGATTAGGATAAATTACATTTTTATCTGACCGCCAATAAGAGTAATATGTTTCGCGCGTATCATGTAAATTTCTTAATTAGTCAAACGACAGGATGATTTTCGCCACTTAACGGCCCGCCATAGGTCAGGCGGCGTGGCGGTTAAAACGCGTTGGCTACTTTGATATTTTCGTTTTTAAAGAATATTCAAGGGCATTTCGAAAAAAAGTCATGATGGCTGCCTTATCTGTAATGCAATTATAATCAAAAGTTTCAAGGTTAATTTTAATGTATTTAGTGAATACTGCGGTATACCGATTAAATTTGATTTGGAGGCAAATTTGCAATTTTTTTTATCGAGAAAATTTAACGTAATTGTTTTTTTGAGTCAGGTAGTTACCAGAGTTAGTCCTGAACTTTGCTGCATTTTTATATCAACTTGAGTATTTCATTATTATTGATATTACAGACAATCTCTAGCACTATATTATACAGCACACACACACACACATTCACACGCAATATAGAAACACTCCATCTTTATTTGTCTTTCTTTAGTTAATCCCAAAAATATATTGTTTTGTAACACTTCTTGCTCTTTCGTTTTATTACGATCGAACACTTAACTCCAAAATACAGGCTTAAGCCTAGTTTGGAGCGCAGGGTTTACATACATATAATTGTGTCATCTGTAACGTACTCAAGAAAACTAAATGTGTATACAATTTTATTTGAATAAAGAATTTATTATTTATTGTTATTATAATCACGCAAAGCAGTGTAAGGTAGTATGGGCGTTAAAAATCGTTAAAAATCTTAATTTTGTTCTTAGGGACCGTTCAAGTGTTACGTAAGCAATATATCAGTTATTTTCAACCAAAAAATCGACATACCCATACAAACTGGCCGGGCGGCGGGACTCTTTTGTATGGTTATGACGAATTTTTTTTGAGTTTCAATCTTTGTGCCCATAAAAAAAGTTGTTCATTTTGATGGTCTGAGACCCCCTTTAAGGGTCCAAAATGATAAAAATTTCACCATGTATACAGGGTGTAACAAAACCGCGAAAAAATATAAGGTCTACATGAAAAGTTACCCAGGATAAGTAGTTCGAAAAAGAAAAAAATCTCTCTCGCACTTTTAATAGATAGAGTAATTCAATAAGAAGGTTGATTATGTACAATGCACCCGTGCGAAGCCGGGGTCCGGGTTTCTCGTAAATGTATAACACTAGGAATTTACACTTACGTAATTCAATGCTCAACATAAATCAGATTTCGTTCGTTGAAGCATTACCATATTCTATCTTTCCCAATTTACTTCCAATAGTTTCCCCTTTCCACCTGACATGTCTGCCTACATTCATCATTATCATTTCGAGTAGGTGTCACGGTCAATCGACCATGCACACCCTGGTGTCAGAGTTCTTCGGAACCGCCTCTCGGCCTCTGACGTGGTTCCTTTAACGACTACCAGATGGCAGCCGGGACCAACGGCTTAACGTGCCTTCCGAAGCACGGAATCATCTTTATTATCAGACAATCCGGTGATTCAAGCCTGCAATGTCCTAACCAAACTGGAAACAACTATACAAAGTATGCTTCCGGTGGGAATCGAACCCACGACCCCCAGATCAACAGGCAAACGCCTTAACCACTGGACCACGGAGGCTGTTGCCTGCCTACATTGAAGATAATTTATCGATAGCATACGTATTTCCAAACATATTTCCATACGTATAGCAACCGCCATTTAAACAAATCATTACAATTTCAAAGATCGAATACCAGCCTGTTTTTATCTGAAAGACTGGGAAGGATCGATGCGTATCGGAGTATTTGCATTTTGAATACATTACAATATTGATATTGCGTGCATTAACATAAATACAAGTAATCAATTGAAACGCATTTTTTTTTGACGTCTTAAGCCCATCTTTCTCAGTTCAGTTTCCCACGTCCCTGTGGCGTATGCAAATCGTATTGTTGCGTCCCAGTGTGAACTCCTCCGGTAGCTAAGATATTCAAATTTGGAACACAATATTTCGTTCAAAAATCAAATTTGCATTATTTATTATTCGCATGGCTTTACCATGTGGCTTTACTTAACAAACTGCTGTTTTTTTTTTAAATGGAATCTTTAGCGGCTTTGTGCACTTTTTGGGACACGTGATCTGATCGAAAATTCGTAAGATGGACTGAGATCGCCGGCTGGCGCGGCATAGGAGAGGAATTAATATCCCCATCTCTTTCTAATGCGCGAAGTTTTCGCTTCTGCCGATACTCCTGGAGTGCAGCCCGTTGTTTTTAAAATGAAAACTTTTTTAGCCGCGTTGTGCACTTTTTGGGAAGGGTAAAAATTGCTAAACTCGCGTCAGGACACGTGATCTGATCGAAAATTACAGACACGTGACCTGAGACCGCCGCAAAGGCGAGTTTTCACTTCTGCCGGCACTCCCGGAGTGCAACCCGTTGTTTTTTTTTAACTTTGTTTGGACGTACCAAAATAGTTGCTATTTAAATTGTAATGCTGCTCAATCGATTAAAATTTGGCTCATTTCATGATTTTGCAAATGTCCATGGACGACAATGGTACTATCTGGTGTTTGTATGCTCATATAACATTTGCCTGCACAAATATACATTATACATATAAAAAAATAAGTTTGATGACAATGCCATAAAATGGAATCATTCTGGTTATTTGTTTGTGAATAAATCGTGAAGGCTGAGCAATAAGTATTCAAAATCACAAAATTTCACATTGTATATAAAAAAAAGGAACGCCATTTTTTATACCTACGCGGAATGACTTAACGTAACTAAAATATTTTAATTAATAAAAAAGCGCCGACAAAATGTTTCAAGTATTTATTTTTATTTACTCATAACACGACGTTGAAAAAGTGTAAAGGAAACACACAATTAGTTTAATATAAAAATTTCAAAAAAAATAAGAACATATTTAAAAGCAGTTACTTATATCTAGAGAAAAGGAAACGAACGATCTAATTCGTTTAATTGGTTAACTTTCAATGCCTTGCTATTAATTTAAATGATTAAATTAATAGATATCCTGTAATTAGAATAATTATTAATTTTATAATCCTGTAAAATCGCCATTGAAATTTAATGAATATTAAAAATAGTTATAATTAATATTTCACAATTCATTACCTCTTAACAGCGCAATCCAAGCTTAATATTAATAAAAATTGAAAGAATTAATTACACCCTAGTTTCTACTATGGGCGTATATAAAGCTTTCGCGTAGGGGGAAGCTGAAGTAGGAGATATCTAGAGGTCTAATTGCAACCTGTAATACCCGGAAGGTCATGGATTTAATTTCAATCCGTTTCGATTCAATTCCGTTCGATCTTTTTCTTAATCATCTTATCCCTTTTTTTGTAGGGTCGTCACAGTATACAACGTGATTTTGAACTCCCCAGCTATATTGAAATCTGGGTATCAGAATCCCTAATGGAACACAGAATTGCAAGAAAAAAAGGTAAAAAACGAAAAAGAATATTAGGTTTCCCATACAAAGTCGCCGATCAGCTGGACGAATTTCTATGAAAGGTTAAATTTACTTTTTAGTTTTTTACCTTTTTTTCTTGCAATTCTGTGTTCCATTAGGGATTCTGATTCCCAGATTTGAATATAGCTAGGGAGTTCAAAATCACGCAATATTAGTATCTTATTTTTTTATTCCTGTAAGTTTGAAATAGAAACTTCACAAATATAAACATATACACTGAGTTTTCAAATATCGCCTATTTTAACTATATTAACTTTTTTTTTTATACGATATACTTTTAATCTATTTTATAACTTTAACAATATTATACTAACTAACAACTACAGCTAAGTATAACTGTATAATATGTACACTAAATAAAAGTTATCTATAACCGACTTTTGCATTTAACATATACCTATGTTAACAATTATAATTGATACTATTATTTAATGGAAATACAAATACAATTAATGCTATTATAATATTCCTAATTTTTTTTACCTAATTCGTCTAAGCAAAATTTTAATGAAAATACACGTAATTGAAGTTGCGTCAATATTCCGAAATAAAATTCCTAGTTAGCCCAGTCTAAGGGGCATTGACCCTCTCACTCCCAACGCTCCTCCCCCCCTATATACGCCCAAGATTTCTAATATCATTTAATTCTTACCCGTAAATCACTCACGGCATCACACATTTGGCTCTCCATACCTATAATTTAAAACTAAAATGCTTACTAAAACTCGAAAAGTTGATGGGAACCAATAAACTGACTTAGAACCGGTTGTAACCGGTATAATACAACGCATTGTAATAACCACACTATGCGGTAAAAGTAATAAATGTTGATTAAGAATCGACTTAGCCCATATCTCGCGTTCTTAAAAATATGAATTATTCATAAGAAACTCGTTAATAGACACGACTTGCGTCGTTGAGATACCGTTAGGCGTTGATGGCTTCAAAAAGTACAATATACCAAAAAAAGGTACTTTAGAATATATTAGTAGTCAGATATGTAGGAAATATTATCAGATAGTTGCCTCAAAAGATATTAAGATATGTCTGTCTCATATAATACCTACAATATATAAAAAAATAGTTTTTCTTTTTTTTCTACGGGACTGAGTTTACTTTATTATAATTTTTATTTCCCAAATCTGTAAATTTTGCGCCCTACCTGTTCCTTATTCCTAGTACCCTCAGGTTGCCTGGAAGTAATTGCATTTAGCGATAAGGCCGCCTATTGCTTTTCTACATCTGTTACCCTTATGTTTATTTCTTGAAATTGGTGCAATAGAGAGTTAAATAAATAAATAATGCACAAATACTTGTAGCATATATTTTACAATAGCAGTCTTTGTCGGTGTCATTGAGTGGAAAGA
This sequence comes from Elegia similella, assembly GCA_947532085.1. Lineage (NCBI taxonomy): Eukaryota > Metazoa > Arthropoda > Insecta > Lepidoptera > Pyralidae > Elegia > Elegia similella. Next base: position 6,722,534 of record OX383939.1, read on the forward strand.
ATCGCTCTTAGCCATATATATTTTTTAAATCCGCATATATTTAAACTTATCCTTTTACCAAGTCTACATTTCACTAATTTTATAAAGAGGAAAGATTTGAGTGTATGTTTGTATCGAATTTGCTCCTAAACTACTAGACCGATTTGAGTAATTCTTTCACCATCAGAATCCTACAGATCCGTGATGACAATAGGCTAAAGATTAAATATATATCATACTTTGCATGAATATAATATATATAGACCTTATGGTCTTATATGCCTAGGCTCTGTCTGCCCCGCAAGAGAAAAAGACGTGATATATACCTATATGTATTCCGTTTAAAGACTTATACGAGTATATCCTAATAAAATATTTTTTCTAGGATATATAAGATTTTTGACCTTGTATTAAATAAATAACTAACCATGTACGAGTCGGAATCGCACACAAAAGGTTCCGCACAAAATGTAACTACAAAAAACGCTCAAAAAACTTTTTTCGCGAAATGTTTAATTTTATTTAGTTTTTATTATTTTTTGCTGCAGCGGCAATAGATATACACATACTGTCTAAATTTCAAGTCTCTATCTCACTTTGTTCAAGAGATACAGCCTTATGACAAACGGACTGACGGACGGACGTCTTAGAGTCTCAGTGATATAGCCCTGTTTTTTCTCTTTAAGTACGGAGTTCAAAAAAAGTGTTGGTTAGCAACGCGCAAAGCGTCGCTTATAAAAAAAAACTGTATCATGTTCAATAGGCAGATGTGTATTACAATCTAATAATTAAAATACTAAACATATGCAAATTAACAACTCAAAGCGCAAAACGCTTAAATAATAAACCAATAAAATAAAATCCGCAAAAAACAGCAGATGGCGCATTTTTTCATCATTTTCTTTGTAACGACACTTTTTTTTACCAAAAATTTAACCCTACACTGTTTTTTCTTAGTGAATTTAGTCCAACTAGAAAAAAATCCGGGGTCGAGTATGCAAATAAGATATAAGAATCCGCGCATGAAATATTTTATTAAAAACGGAGCTAGAGGGTTACAGGGGTCGGGTATGAAGCGCGTTTTTTTAAGAGGTTTCATCACATAACAGTTTTCTTTTTTAGGGTACCGTACTAGCAGAATGTTAAGAATAATAAGCCACTTTTTATCTGTGTATCATCGTAAATATATCATGAAATTCAATAAGATACATAACTGCCTCCGTGGTCCAGTGGTTTGCCTGTAGACCCGGCGGTCGTGGGTTCGATTCCCACGGAAAGCATACTTTATTTAGTTACTTCTAGTTTGGTTAGGACATTGCAGAATTGAATCACCTGATTAACTGATAATAAAGATGATTCCGTGCTTCAGAAGGCACGTAAAGCCGTTGGTTCCCGGCTGCCATCTGGTAGTCGTTAAAGGAACCACGTCAGAGGCCGAGAGGCGGTCCCGAAGAACTCTGACAACAGGGTGTGCTGCATGATCGATTAACCGTGTCATCTACACGAAATGATGAATAGGATACAGTCGAAATATTCAAGTATGTCTATTCCGAATAACTTTATAACAAATAATAATAAATAATTAAATATATACGGACAAATCAAACAGATTGAGCTAGCCCCAAAGTAAGTTCGAGACTTGTGTTATGGGATACTAACTCAACGATACTATATTTTATAACAAATACATATATAGATACACATCCAAGACCCAGGCCAATCTGAAAAAGATCATTTTCCATCTTGACCTGGCCGGGGATCGAACCCGGTCACTCCGTGTCGCAGGCAGGCGTGTTGACCGCTGCGCCACGGAGCTAGTCAAACAAGAATAATAAAATATATATGTTACAAGAATAATAAAATATATATGTTTGCTTTTCATGTGTTACCATCATCATCATTTCATGTGTGTAAGTAAGGTCGGCCTGCCAACGAACTTAGGTCTATGTACAATCTAAAGTACAAGGTAAAGGTCGCTGGATCAAACCTTGCCCGCGTGCATTTTTTAACCATATCTTATTATATACATATATCAATTTAATAAGAGTGTATTGCCCACGAACTTGATAAACGTGGCCTTTGGGCCTTATGGCCATAGGTTCTGTCTACCCTGTCAGGGATAAGGATATGATAGTAGAGGTTATGTATGTATATGAGAATGGTGTTATGAACGCAAAAAATTTATACACGGTGAAATTTTGATCGTTCTGGACCCTGAAAGGGGTGATTCAGCCCATCGATATGAACAACTTTTCCTATAGGACCAATGCTGGGAAATAAAAAAAAAATGGGCAGTTCCATACAAAAAAATTTGGCCGTCCGGTCAATTTGTATGGGAACATCAAAAAAATTTTTGTCCCATAGGAAAAGTTGTTTATATCAACGGGCTGAATCATCGCTTTAAGGGTCCAGAACGATCAAAATTTCAATGTGTATAAATAATATATTTTTTTCCGTGAAGTAACACGAGATACGGGAACCTTCGTGAGCGAGCCCGACTCGTACTTTGCTGCATTTTTAAAGAGATTTCATAACCGTTTTCATATTACATGTTGCATCCAATTAAAAAGTTTTTGTGTTGTGGAATTTATGGTGTACTTACCTTGTTTTTTGGAATTTATATAACTTTGCGTCAACTTAGGACCGAGTAATCTTATATTACCATTGGCTATGGATTAAAAGACACAAAGCATATTCATTCATTCATTCATTCATTCATTTCGAGTAGGTGTCACGGTCAATCGACCATGCACACCCTGCATGGTCCAGAGTCCTGGTGTCAGAGTTATAAAATAAAAAATAAAAAATTATACAATCAAATCCCGAAACAAACACCCTTATATCTTGTTAACGGCAGACAGAACCGTTCCTGATCAAATATAGGTAGTTAAGAATTAAGCTTTCAAATTAAAAGAAAGTTACATTAAAAACGTAATTTTTAATGTAACTTTCTTTCGCGAGTAAAAAGAATATAAGAAACGCTATAAAACCGTATTGTATGATTTAATTTAAATACAATCATTCATAGTATCACGTATTTTTCCTTTACGGGGTAGACAGAGCCTAGGTCTATAAGACCTTACGGCCACATTTTCTTTTCTCCCAGACCAGCATGGAAGCTTAGCCTTAATTTAAATGTACAGATAAATTGGACTCCGCAGTAGTGACACTATACTGCGACGGGGTCAGATTTTTCTGCAGCCGTCTGTACATCAAAATTGATTCAGAGGTTCGAAACATACACATCTTTTTTCATCTTTCATAAGTAAATTAATATATAGGGATATATCACACAAATTCAGCTACCCCGCAGTAAGTTGTGAACTTGTCTCGTAGGATACTAACTCAAAGATACTTTTATAACAGATACATACATAGAAGAATGAAGCGATTTTTTTTTTTTTAAATCTATGGATACATACATAGAAAAATATCTACGACCCAGGTCAATCTGAAATAGATCGCTTTCCATCATGAACTGACCGGGGATCGAAACCGGGCACCCTCGTGTTGCAGGCTGGCGTGTTGACCGCTGCGCCACAGAGCTCACATAGCACGTAGGTGCTGCAACATTTATCCAAATTTTAGTAATTATGCGGGAAGCTTAACTAATCACTGTGACTGTCATTTTTATGTACCTACAATACCTACCTGATAGTTATAGACTCCGTCAACCCCGATATATTACAACGAGATGGTAGACATACTATTCCAACTACTATTAAAACTATTCCAATCCAGTATTTTAAAGTTTCCAAACAGATTAATAACTATTCGAGTATGTATATATAAGAGTAAACTTCGCCACATCTTTTTTTTAAATAAAGAGAACGCGGATATGAAACCTCTTTGTTTTGTAACGTACTATAAAAATCTACGAATTTGTTTTCAACCGTTTTATGTTAAATTTAATCATGAATCAGAGAAAAATCTAATTTACAACTTCCCATATTATAAATTCCAATTAGACAAAGACTATAAACAGCGCATAGATAATAGAAGAGATTCCGTGAAACATACGAGGAAAATGGAGATAGGACGTGAATCACGTGTGGTCCGTGAATTTCCAAGTTTCGGCCTTAATTGGCCTTAAATTGGTTAACACATACTTAAGAGGCCTTTGACACTTCGTTGGCCGTCTCGCTCGCACAATCAAACATTTTAAAGATGTGTTTATTAAAAAATATGTTTCGTTTGTACAAGTGTTTGTCTGAAGGATTGGGCTAAAATCTGCGGAATCATGCCAATAGGCGATGCGGCTAGCAACCCATCACTATTTGATTCGGTTTTCTATCTACACGCCCTCCAACATGCTAAATGTGGCCATAAGGTCTTATAGACCTAGGCTCTGTCTACCCCGCAAGGGAAAAAGACGTGATACTATGTATGTATGTAAGTTTTTGTTTATAATCCCAGATAACTATATCGTAGATATTTTAGACATATTTTTGTACTGTAGACATGACTTCATCGTAAATTAGTTGATCAAAGATTTAAAAATTATGAACAACTAATTTACGATGTAGTCAATGGGATTTTTTCCCATTAGGGATTCTGATTCCAGGATTGCAATATTGTTCATATACACCGTGTAAATAGACCCTCGACATTTCCTTAACGGGGTGACTCAGCCCACCAATATGAACAACTTTTCCTATGGGAACAATGCTGGGTACTCAAAATAAAATTAGACCTTCCCATACAAACTGGCCGTGCGGCGGAACTCTTTTGTATGGAAATGACAATTTTTTTTTGAGTTCCTAGCATTGGTCCCATAGGAAAAGTTGTTCATATTGATGGGCTGAGTCACCCCTTTAAGTAAATGTCGAGGGTACGTTTACACGCTGTATATATAACTACCTCCGTGGTGCAGTGGCTATGGCGTTTGCCTGTAGCCACGGGGGTCGTGGGTTCGATTCCCTAAGGAAGCATACTTTGTTTAGTTGTTTCCAGTTTGGTTAGGACATTGCAGGCTTGAATCACCCCGATAATAAAGATGATTTCGTGCTTCGGAAGGCACGTTAAGCCGTTGGTCCCGGCTGCCATCTGGTAGTCGGAACCACGTCAGAGGGCAAGAGGCGGTTTCGAAGAACTCTGACACCAGGGTGTGCATGGTCGATTGACCGTATCACCTACTCGAAATTAATGAATATTGTTCAGAGGTATAAAATCACGCTGTATACAGGGCTATTTGTAAATCACTAATCACCTCGCAGTCCTGCGAGGTTATTAATGTTTTCAAGTCACCCTGTATTATTGGTTTCTGATGTTTCGCGATTGTAACACATTTAAATAAAATATAATAGAATAGACTGATATTGCACGTGGGTATGTCGACTGTGTGTATTTTAGAATTAAATAAACAGGTTGATTTAAATATAATCACTTTAATACGGTATTATCGCGTATATTACATTATTTTTACACCTAACGTTTCGAAAACTTTACAGTTTTCATGGTCGCAGGTAGACTAATTTGACATTTGTCTTTTGTGTTAAAAGAACTATACAAAACTACCGCCTACAATATTTATTGATAACGTTCCGGATGTACGCAGTATTGGCTCACGGTGTCTGAAGGTCTTGCAGTCTTGTGATGCGCTTGAGATTTTATTAAATTAATGAAAGGATCCTTTTCGAACCGTTAGGTGTAAAAATAATGTAATATACGCGATAATACCGTGTTAAAGTGATTATATTTAAATCACCCTGTATAGTTAATTCTAAAATACAGACAGTCGACATACCCACATGCAATATCAGTCTGTTCTATTATTGGATTAAAAGTACCACAGTTATAATTCCTGCTAGAAATTATACTCTGACAGAGAACCAGTTTCTTTGAATATGTATGTGGCGGTCGGAAAATTTCTTGATTGTTGTTTACGTTCTTGACTTCAATTCAATGCGTATCTAACTCATATTTATAAAGTAAACTAGCTGTTGCCCGCGACTTCGTCCGCGGCAATTTCTGTTATCATAGACATATAATGTCGTGGACATTTTTTTAGTCGTTTGGGTAACTTGAACCGTTTACGCATCGCACGCGTCGGATGTCCTCAACTATGAATCATTTTCCCCCATTTTTCAAACATTTTTTATTGATGCTTCGCTCCTATTGGTTGCAGCGTGATGTTTTATAGCCTTCCTCGATAAATGGACTATCCATCACAAAAATAATTTTCCAATTTGAACCAGTAGTTCCTGAGATTAGTGCGTTCAAACAAACGAACAAACTCTTCAGCTTTATAATATTAAGTATAGATAAATATGTAGTTAACGACTCCCTATGTACATAATAATGTTTACCTAATCACTTGTAGATCATCATCATCATTTCAGCCTTAAGAAGTCCACTGCTGGACAAAGGCCTCGCCCAAGAATTCTTCGTTCCATGGGAGGATATTGCTATACTCACCTCGCTTCGCAGGCGGGTTGACGAGCGCAGTTTCTTAGGCTTCTTTTGCTTCGGACGCTGCTACCCATCGGAATCATTGTTAAGCAAGGGAAGGATAGGAATTAGTTGGATTTGGGAAGGTAATGAAGGTATTGGGATACTACTCACTCAGGTGAATGGGGGAAAACTAAGTAGCAGCTGCTGCCATTTCTGCAACCACCTTACAAGGAGTTGTGGATATATGGATTACTAATAAGAACTACTAACCAGAAATCATACTAAACTTGACAATGTATACAGTATACTATACAGCGATTATATTAAGCCTAAAATTTATGAAACAGGTGAATCTATTGGATGAGGGTAGGTAAGAAATGGTATATTATCACGTCTTTATCCCTTACGGGGCAGATAGAACCTAAGGTCGTAAGACCGAAAGGCCACGTTTAGCATGGTGGTGGGCGTAAAGGTGGAAAACGGAATTAAAATAGTGATGGGTTGCTAGCTGCATCGCCTATAGTCACGATTCTTTAGATTTTTGCCCATTCCCTTGAACGGCTTCTACGGTGTGGTTTCTAATGTTTTCGCGATTGTTAAACCTTTAAATAAAACCACTAAAAGACAAATGTCAACTTAGTCTATCTGCGACCATGAAAACTGTAAAGTTTTCGAAACGTTAAGGGCGAAGCCAGACGAGCTTAATTTTTTGAGTTGTGAGCCGCGTAATTTCGGTCGCGTAATTTCTGTTACAATCGGTTTCATACAAAAGCCCTGTTTTGCCACACGGCGACGCAAAATGAGTTGCGAGTTTGTATAAACAGAAATTACGCGTCCGAAATTACGCGACCCACGACTCACTAAATTACGCCCGTATGGCCTCACCCTAAGTGTTAAAAATAATGTACGCAATAATACCGTTTTATTTAAACGGCTACTTCGGGCTCCGCGGAAAGAGAATTTTTATTCAAATAAGTGAATTTTATTTTAAAAAATCCTGAGCTTTTCTTATTGGGTTTCCCCTGCCGTCAATGATGGCAACCGGGACCAACGGCTTTACATGCCTTGCGAAGCACAGAGGAGCTCGAAATATTTTTATGTCACTTGCGGTATCTCATCCCAGTGGGAACTGCGCCCGGATTGCTTTGCTAAGGGTATATGCTTACATCCACTAAGCCATCGGGCACCATTGCAAATAAATCACCTTAGAAACAAATATTTCGGTTGAGGTAGGTAATGTAAATAAAAAAAAAACTAGTTTTTTACTAATATTAATAAAAAATATATCACACAAACTTATAACGTGTGTAAAATATACATTATTTATGATGGCCATGGCACCACCATCAAAATAATGTAAACTATGACAGTTAATATATTATATTAGTCAGTCCACCCACACACTAGTGTGAAGACCTCGTTTGACAAATAACAGTTGTATAAATGACACCTTATTTAATGGAATAATATTATATAAAGTGATTAATTATACATTAGCATGATATCCCTAGCCTAACCTCTAGGCTATTTCTATTTCTAAATAGGCATCGTGACATGTAGCCATAATCCATTATTTAGATTAGGACGTATAAGTATTAAGTCACTTATTCGAAAGGCTAGGAGCTCCAAGGTAGAGGACCTAAACCAGGGGTATGGAGCTCTTTTTTTGTAATGACTTTGTAGCTGGCTCCAAGTGAGCTTTCGTTACTTCACCGGGTGTTTGAGGAGAACGCAGAGTGCCCTCAGCCTATATGTATAGACGAAATCACCAAAGGATGGAATTTTATTCCATCAACAATTTTTTTTTATTTAAACTTTATTGCACAGTTTAAAAAAAAAATTACAAAAGGTGGACGTAATGCCATATGTATGCCATTCTCTCCCAGCCAAACCTTTGGACCAAAAAGAAAGTTAAGTGGGTGGTGCGATAAAGTGCCAAATATGAATAAATGTGACGTAAAACATAAAATACATAAACGACATAATTATCAAATGGAATATATATACTTATATAAATATAATTTTGTTATTTGCATATAATAACTTGCCTATTAATTTTACAGAATTTTACGAATAACCTTTTTAAAGAGTTTAGAATGAGTTTATTTTGGTTGTTTTGGGTATAAGAGTACAACAGGCTGGCCACATTACCACATAGTATTTTCTAATATGTATTGTCTGATTTACTATGTTTTTTTTTCGTAATTATTACACTTTTTCTTGAAGAAATCAATTGCATATGAGAAAAGAAGATTATTAACTTAAAAGAAAAACTAATAAGAACGTATTTATCACGTCATACGCACCGTTGCTTTTTATCAAAAATATACTGAAAATTTCAAAGAACAGAACGTTTTCATGAAATCATATTTTTGAGTACAACAAAAGACAATAAGTTCTTAACTTATTTTGTTTAAAATTTATGCATACCAATTTCAAATTTCTTTTGGATTGATGTATGGTGATTAGTAGAAGGGAAAAGACCAAGAGGCAATAGTCCAACAAAATGGTTAGACCAAATAAAGCAACAACTGGGGACATCTAATACGCGGCGGCGCGGCGGTCCGATATGCAGCAGACTGAGACAAATGGTGAGAACTTATCCACAGCCATGTTCAGAGGCGCCACGATCCTCATCAGTGAGGGAACGCATTAGAGATAGAGAGTGTGGTGATTGGCGGATATAAAATCCAAATAACTACCACATTATTTAAAAATAAAAGACGGTGAAATTAGATAGATAGAAGCATTGATTGATTGATATAGAAGGTTGTTGATGATGATGATGATGTAAATCTTATATTTTTTCTAATTTGCTGTACACATAGTTAGACGACATGCTAATAACATAACATAAATATAAGTATCTTTTATAAAATATGGCATCATTGAGTTAGTATCCTACGACACAAGTTCACAACTTACTGTGGGACTTACTCAATTTGCTGTGATATGTCTCTATATCATTATCATCATCATATCAGCCGCAAGAAGTCCACTGCTTTTATGTCTCTATATATGTATTTATATAATAAAGATATACAAATACATTTAAAATAATTATTTATAAAATTAGACTATAGTTTCTGTAAGATTGTAAGGTAGATTAGTAATTTATGAGGCGTTATAAGGGCTAGCGATTTTCTGATAGATAAGATAACACATCTAGAGATGAACTGAAATCACTATGTTAAGGCGATACCACTGTAAATAAGGTCGTTCTGAACCTTATTTATCTCGCAAAATACTTAAATTAGGAGTTTCAAATCTAAGTAATATGATTTTTGACTATTTCATCTCCAAAAATTGAAGATCACACGTTTTGATAAAATTTTCTCGATAGAAATATTTTTTGAAAAATGGTCTTCGTTCGCAGCGTTTTTGTTATTGTAGCTCAAATGCGATGAATGAAATAATGATTTTTAGACTAAAAGATAGGTTACTAATAATTCACCAAAATGTAAATATGAAAATACAATTAACCGGTCTGATTTTATATAAAATAGAAATAACGAATTTGGCGCTTACGTTTTTTTCTTTGAGCGACTCGAGACTATCTCCTATCTCATCATTCACGGGCTAAACCGCCAAGCGCTATCCCTTGCGCGCACTTGATCAGTCCTTTGCCGAGCGATGGTACCAAACATTTGAGGCCTCGCCTTAAGGCGCTGTATCCCTTAACCGTTTGTAGCGGACATCGCGCGACATATTTTTTACTCGTGTCATACTTGTCGTCAGTCTCAGTTCAAACCCGTATCTGCCATTTTCGTGTTAATTTTCACTTTTAATTTAATAATTCAATAATTATAACCAAATATTGTATTTGTTAGGTATCCATCTGGCTCATCCAGTTATACTTTTTATAGATATAAAAAAGTTGGTAGTTGTCGCTGAAAATATCAAGTAATTCGCGACGAAACCTTTTCTGGATATAGCTTTTTTGCTATTTTATTTAGCTAAGTTTTTAATATATTTTTGAAAATATTTTAGTGTAACCATTTATTTTGATCTTTGAACTGTACGTCATATTATTTTCATGCTAGTATTCCAAGAAAAATAAGGCTAACTGCGCGACGAAAAAATACACGTTTTACGGTATTCTCCTGATGCACGGCGCCTTAAAGCCCAAACCTAAAGATGTAACAGTTTCTTTGTAAATAATAAATTTATACGGTCAAATCACAGAGATTGAGCTAGCCCTAAAGTTAGTTTGAGACTTGTGTCATGGGATACTAACTCAGCGATACTATATTTTATAACAAATACATACAGTATAGATAGACAGCGAATTTTTTATCTTGACCTGCCCGGGAATTGTCACAGCGTAGGTCCTGGGTTCGACCCAGGACCTACGCTGTGACAATTTCACATGCTGACCACTAGGCCACAGAGGTTGACGAAGTGTAGCATTAAGCATAATAGGCTTATTTCCTAAAAAAATAAATTTTTTAAATGTTTAGTCCGTCTTACAGATTATCGAAAAATATTAGATACGTATTTTTTCTTTTTTCAAACTAACGAAAGATGATAAAGATAAAGCTCATCAAAGTTCTGGATTGGGGGGCTCATGACGCAACAAGCCGGTAAAAAGTGTACCGGATAGTGTCACGCGGAACTTTAACGGGCTATACCTTTATCAGTTTTTATTTGATTGACAAAAGAAAAAATACGTATCCAATATTTTTCAATAACCTACCTGACGGACTAATTATTTTGAAATGTATTTTTTTTAAACAGCCCATCTGTGGGATAGTGTTGGGCTCCTTTCGCTCGCCCTGATTAAATCATATAATTACTCTTAAAACAAAGTCCGTTGCACAAAAACGACCCGCATGGAGCTACTCAAAATAAAGAGTGGAGCACACTGCAGCCCTTTTGTTTTAAACCTTGTGAAGCATTTTTTTAAAGAACAATAGAGTAATTGTTTTGGCACCCCGCGAGGTAGACTTCTTTTATGCAAATCATTTTTGTTTTAGATTTTTTGGTATTGTGATCATGCGGGTTTTGTGACACACGTGTGCGTTTAGCTTTATATTTCCAAAATGCAATTTAAAATGGCATTAAAGTTTTACAATGATTTTATTTTGCCGACTTTACTGCCTTTTTTATATAAGTAATTTACTTTTTATTAACCTATAACCTATACTGTCCCACTGCTGGGCAAAGGTCTTCCCCATTTCCTTCCAAACATCCCTACTTTGTGCCACTTTAGACCATTTTGTTTTGTAAGTAATTTACTTACAAAGAAAAATACATACGAGTCATAACTTAATACTATAACATTAGGTATACATATATAGCGCAAAGGTGCCCAAGATGCTGGCTGCATTGCCGCGATTTTTCCCTATTTTGTGCAATAGTAAGGCTATAGCTGCGTATTTCAGCCGCGCATTGAAGTTGAATAATAACCCAAATTACATAAATAAAACTATGTTGCTATCTCTTAATTAATTCCTTTATGTGGTTGCCCTGGCCATTCGTCCTGGCTGTCATCGTTTAGCGAGCTCCGTAGCGCAGTGGTCAACACGCCAGCCTGCGATACGAGATGTCCGGGTTCAATCCCCAGTCAGCTCATGAAGGAAAATCGATCTTTATCAGATTGACCTGGGTTTTGGATGTATAACTTTATCGTTGAGTTATTATCCTCCGACACGAGTTCACAACTTACTGTGGGGCTAGCTTAATTTTGTGATATATCCCTATACATTTATTTATTTGTCATCATTGCCAGCAGTCGTTAAGCTATGTCAGATGCCTTTAGGCAGTTTGAAAAATCTAACACCTCTGGTTGGCACTACCAAACTTTCAAAGACTTTAATTTAAATTGTCCTGTATATTTAAGTTATAATTTGTACAGAACTCTAACAAGGAATTTAAAAATAAATCGTCAAAATTGGAGATGTGTCTAGACTAAAATAAATGGCGCCTTAGCACACAACACATAAATTTTACTATCACAAATTGATATCCAAAATGGCTTTACACTACTAATTTATTATTTCAATGTCTAAATTGGCTTTTTAATAGTTTGTTGCTACACTTTTAGTGTTATTAACAACGTGTCCCGTTCAAATAAATAAAATATATGCATGTCCCTTTTTTCCGCAATACCACCCGAAAGTGCCGGCTATGTCTATACGAAATCAGATTGAATTTTCTATTCATGCTATGAATACACTACTACTATTCTCTAAAAAAGTCGTAAAAACTATAAAAATAAAATATATACTATTCTTATAAGAGCTAAATATGCATATATTAATATTTCTTATCTCATTAGAAGATTAAGAATTAGAATATTTCTTATTATGCGTTATTTTCTAAGAGTCTATTCTGTTAGAGATGGTGGGGTGGTAGTAAATTCATAACATTTTTCTATTGAAAAGTCCCCAGATTTAGTTTCGTGCATAACTATACTTATGGTAGGTATTTTGGAGTGTCTTAGCAGGAATAGTGAATAGCGGAACTAACCCCAAATATCGGACCAATATTTTTATTGGGCTAACGCTAATTATTTACTTATAAAACGATGAATTATATTTCTTTACTGATTAACTCAGTTAATCTTCTTTTTCATCTACTACATAAAGAACTTAAGGAAAACCTATTCCATTATTGTTGTAAATAAACCTATAACATAATATTCTCAACTTGCCCCTTAACTTCAGGCCCTGTCCAAAATGGGACAGCTTTTTGGCCACGATGTAAACAAGCCCATTTTCCCGTCTTGGTCAATTAACAAGAATTATGTGTTCACAATTTTGTATTCGCGTAAAACGAAACGTATTCCCCTTATTTAGACTTTAATTAAAATGTCTAAGTTACCAATAAGATACGTAATCGCCTTATCCGTATCATTATTCATAATAATGTGCTCGTAAACGTAAGTTAAATTCGTCTTTATGTTAATGATGTAGAGTCGATTTTTGGATATGATGAATTATGTAGAAAGTATTAATTTCGTATAATGAAGGCAATGCTATTTGCTATAAATTTAACACAATGTAGTTTTAATTGTGTGCATGGATGCGCTGTAATCATTTGTGAATATTGGGCTCATTATGAGACACGTAAAGCCCTTAAATAACGTTTAATGTGTAAAGCAGGTGATTTCGAGAAGATATTGTCTCATCTTTAGTTTTTATTCTCATAATCGGTTTAGTTTTTGATAATTATAATTATAAGCAAGTTTATTGTCTTAATCTGGCGTTCCAATTCATTTTAGATATTGTTGGGTTAAGGTTTAATGCGATGGCGAGATAAATTCGACAAATTCCAAAAGAACTGGAATAATCTAGCCCAAGAAGAACAGAATGGATGAGATGGAGGGAGGCCTTTGCCCAGCAGTGGGTCAGTTACCGGCTTGAAATGAAATGAATAATAGGCTTTAAAAAATTAACGTTAGAAGTTTTTCTCATATTTATTCTACGCTTAAACTTATTTCGGGGAAGACGCTGCGCTCCACTACACACGGATTCTAGTGTTCAGCGCTACACTGATTAAGTACCTATCTTTATTTTGGCAATACTTATTCTTAAATTCAGTATACTCTAGCTTATATTATATTAGCTTTCGCCCGCGGCTCCGCCCGCGTCAATGTCGATCCCTCAGGAATAGTATTTTTTTCCCGGGATAAAAGGTAGCCTATGTCCTTCTCCGTACTCCAGAGAACTTGTATGCAAAATGTCATCATGATTGGTTCAGTAGTTACGGCGTAAAAGCGTAACAAACAAACAAAAAAATGAACAAACAAACAAACTCACTTTCGCATTTATAATATTAGTTAGGATTAGGAAGTCAGGATGGTTCGGGGCCTTTGTATCGTAGATGTATATAAGTACTTAATCATAAGGAAAATTATATTAATTAATTATCAAAAATAATAGATTTTTTTGACGTAATAACGTCTGATACGCCGGCAGGACGAAAAAGTGTCACGTTCTGTGTGCAAAGAGCACGGAACAAGCGATAAAGAGGAACGATCGCCCGAAGCGTTCGGCTTGTGGAGCATCTATCTCACTTCCACCGTTATCACGTAAAATTATTTAGACAAAATGTTTTTTATTTTTTTAAACTTTTTGGGGCCAAAGAGAAATCCTATTGGTGAACTTCCAATGTCAGTCTGTCTGTCGCAGGGCTGTGTCGAACATGATAATTAATATGATTGTTGTAAAGAAAGTAGCCGTGTGGTTTCCGGCAGAGTAGAATAGCACCACTCCTAGTCTTCTCATGGAGGTCGTAAGAGGCGACTTAGGAAATACCAGCTAAACAAAGCTCATAAACATCAGTGAGACCTCTCCAACCCGTCTGGCCAGCGAGGAGAGTGTAGGCCAAATTCTCTGTCTGCTTGGCCAAGTATGGCTCCGGTAGTACAGAGGGTCATGCTCCTGCAGTTGAGACTAAAAAGGACCTGATGATGATGATGTAAAGAAAGTGAGAAATCAAAATTTCAGGCACAATCAATGTGCCTAACAATGTTATTCTCAACTGCCTGTCCGGTGGTTGCAGGGATATCATCAGGTATGCGCGTCCGGTCCATCTGTTAGGTAATCAAATGCCTTAAAAAAAGTACATTTTCGTGCATGCAGCCAGTTTGTCGTTTCTCGATAAAACACGTTATCACGTCAAAATTAAAAATAAAACTAAAAACTTAACCTATCATAAAATTACATAAAAAAAAGGTATGCTTTATTTTTATGTAATTTTATGATAGGTTAATTGAACCTATCATAAAATTACAAATCTTCAGATTTTTAAGTTTGCTCTATTTTAATGTAATTTTATGATAGGTTAACTTAACCTTATAAAGCAAACTTAAAAATCTGACAATTTGCTTTATTTTAATGTAATTTTATGATAGGTTCACTTAACCTATCATAAAATTACATAAAAATAAAGCAAACTCTTTCACCTTTGGCATGTTGGCACGAATGCTGGCTATATATATATATAGCGACGCTCATCCTTAGCCTTCCGTCAGTAATTATTATTACACTAGCTGTTGCCCGCGGCTCCGCCCGCGTTAATGTCGTTTCCTTGGGAACAGTAGAAATGATAAAAATTCCATACAAACCCCTCCCCCTCTGCTTTTTCCCCTTAAGGGGGAATTTAATACATTTCACCTGCATAGATCTTTAGCCCTTAAGGAGGGGATTTTGCCCATTTCACCTACACAGATTTTTTTTTATTGTAATGGAGAACTTCTTATTGTGATATTTCTAAGTAAATAAAAAAAATCCATACAAACTTTACCCCGCCTATTTTACCCCTTCAAGGGGAAATTTGGTCCATTTTAACTACACAGATATTTTAAATTGTAATGTAAACATATATACTTATTTTTATACTTCTATGTCCAGAAATGAGAAAATTTCCATACAATCCACCTCCCCTTTATCCCTTAAGGAGGAAATTTTGTACATTTCACACAGATCTTTTTTAATTGTAATCTAGAACGTATATACTTATTTTCATACTTCTTAGTCTAGAAATGAAAAAAAAACTATACTAACTATACCCCCGTATTTGATCCCTTCAGGCAAAATTTTGTCGGTTTTACCTACATACATCTTTTTAATTGTAATCTAGAACATCCAGAAATGAGAAAATGTCCAAACAAACGAAAACCGCGTAAACAAACATGGCCCGCGGCTCCGCCCGCCTAAGTGTCGATTTCTCAGGAACAGTAGAATTACCCGAAATACATTAGTTCATGACTTTCAATGAAACACCTAAATATTGAATTTCAATTGAATAACTTCCAAAACGGAAAGTTTCATACTAACTTTGCATCCCCGTTATACCCCCTTAAGGGATGATTTTTGAGAAAAATATTTTACTCGTGTTTCATGCCTTTCAGTAAAGTACCTTCATGCTGAATTTCATTCGACTAACTTCAAAAATGGCAAAGTTTCATGCTTACTTTGCATCCCAATTTTACCCACTTAGGAGATGAATTTCCAAAATTCCTTTCTTAGTGCTCCCCTACGTTATAAAAGGAACCCCTGTGCAAAATTTCAAGTTCCTAACCCAAGATTAGTCCCTGCGTTGATATGTCAGTCAGTCAGTCAGCTTCTCCTTTTTTTAGTATGAATTAATAAGGATAGTATGGATAGGTATAATGCTGTCGTATAATGATAATGATTTGACTTTGGATTTTAATTTTCTTGTCACTTATTTTTTTTTTGCTATATGTTTGCAGGCAAACTCATGCCTTGAGTTCATTCAAACGACGATAACTTTTTTCTAATGAACCGATTTTGATGAAACAAACTGTAAATGTTTTGCTGAGTTAAAACAAAGCAATTGGTGAAAGTTTGAAGTAAATCGGTTCAGTTTTTTCGGAGATAATCGTGATCATACATACATACAGACAGACAGACAGACAGACAGACAGACAGACAGACAAGAAATTCGAAAAAAATTTTTTTGCTTTCTATTATTCTTTTTAAGTGTCCCTCTATCCATACCAGTCAAAAATTCTAAATGTACAGACAAAATATTTTTACTGTTTTATTATATGTATAGATAACTAAGTTTAGTGCGATTCAAAGTGGAGTGCAGAAGAGGTAACATTCAAAACCTATTTTAAATTCTTCTAAAGTTTTCTTCTTTTTGTTCAAGCTTCACCGGTTATGATTAGTTGCTATGTCTTATAGGTAGTTTGATTCAACATTCTTTCTCAGTTTCCAAGTTCAAATTCGGCCTACTAAATATGTGAAGAACGCAAGAACGTGGCTTGGGGACTAGAGGTGATAAAAATACTTTTATTTTTAGATTTATTCCAAAGAACCGAAGAGGCGTAGAAAGTTTGTCTCATTAGTATTCTTTATTACGGCTGTTATCCCATAAAACTTCAGCGACAAGTGTGTGGACCATTTCTTCATTCAGAGGCCTAAATTGATCTAATTTACTGACTGCTGGGCGTATAATAGACATGCTACTTGGAACACATTAGGTTTTTCCCGCGAATTCAAATGCGTGTACTAGTATTTATGTTATTGTATGTTAATGTATCATTACAGCCTTACTTCCTTAGTGAGTTTGTTTATTTGTTAGTCTTTCACGCCGTAACTACTGACCCGATCGTCATGATATTTTGCGTACAATTTCTCTGGAGTACGGAGAGGGACATAGGCTACCTGTCATCCGGGATGAAAGGTAGCCATTTTAGACATTCACAAACTTTAGATCACTACCCGACCAAAATAATTACTTTGTATGTACTTTGTCAGTAAATTACTTTGACTTTTGTTAACTAATAATTTTCTAACAAGACAGATAGACTTGATAGTTAGGAAGATAAAATGTACAAAACAGAAAAAAATCGTAAACCTTGCTGTGACATCTCATCATCAGGTCTTTTTAGTGTCTCCCCTATAGGAGCATGACCCTCTCTGTACTACCGGAGGCATACTTGGCCAGAGAAGACAGAGGATTTGCCCTACACTCTCTTCGCTGGCCAGACGGGTTTGAGAGGTCTCATTGATGTTTATGAGCTATGTTTAGCTTGTATTTCCTAAGTCGCCTCTTACGACCTGGGATCATGGGAAGACTAGGAGTGGTCCTATTCTACTCTGCCGGAAACCACACGGCTCTACTACTAGTTAACTACTAAAAGATGTTTATAAAACCTAGTCATTGTTTAAACGAAGGAAAGATCGTTAAAAAATGTCACTCGTATTCTACACGTGTCAGCCTTGTACTGGAGATGTTACATTGACGTCAATTACATTACATTTGTATGTTACTAGACTGAACAAACACGTAATAACATTTGTTCCACTTTTTTATCTTAGTAAGCAAAATTCCAATCTATTAGTTATATTATAATCGTTGCTCGAAGGAAGTGAAATGAACTCTCTTTCGAGCATATTGCACGTCCTTTTGTACATGTAGTCTTTGGGCTAAATACACTAAGAAATTATACGGCGCTCTCCGTGTCCAATATAACAATGCATTCAGAGTGCTGATGGGGTTGCCTAACTTAAGTTTTGCAGTCAGGGATGTTTGCAGAAGCTAATGTGGATTGTTTTTATGCTACAATGCGGAAGCGATGCGCATGCCTGGTACGCAGAGTGCGGACTAGCCCCAACAGCATTCTGAGTATGGTAGATGGTAGGCAGTAGATTGGACTGTGCTTACATTGGCCACTGCTGTGCTGTCTCCCATGGGTCTGTACAGCAGTGATTGCTAAATTTTTCCGTGGTATGTAAGTATTTAATGTCATTTAGTTAATACTAACCATAGCCTAAGATATCAATATTACTAACAAAAAAGACTGTCTGAAATAAAAGTTTTATTATTATTCTTTTTAAAGACTTTAAAAAATAGTCTTATTAGCCTAATTAGAATTTAGCTTCGTCGACTTGTTGTGGCATTGGAAATACTTTAAAACAATGGATAATATTTATTGTTATTATCCATTCAACTATTCAATGAAATAAGAATGTTTAAGTGCCATTTGCTGTTGTATTGCAAAAGTTATGTATGGCAAGTTTTAGTATTATGTTTTTCAAAATATTTTTTTTATTTCTGTTGTTCGATTATTGCTCTTTGTTACTATCTTGCTTGATACTTGCACAAATATAATCTAATTGGAAATTGTTCTACTAATTACAATAGTAATTTTATGAGTTGTAAATTATGTACATTTAGGTAATATTTATTAATTGAATATAAATATAAATCCATTCAAAGATAAAATAATGAAAGATAATGCAATTAATTTAATATCACACGGCTGGCAGTACAGTTGGCCAGCTTGGCGGTCTTCTTTGCGTAATTGGCGTTTGGTGTTAAGTTCTTTTAACCGGTTTATTAAATATTGTAATTTTGCTGAGGATGGTAGATCACCTAAAGGACCTTTTCGTAGCTAGTTCCTCCGAACATTCAGGATCTATGCCATATGCATTAAGATCCTTTTATCGCAGATGTTGATCACCGTGCTTCCGTTAAAGACGATATTAGTATGTATGTATAATGCAAGCATTGAATATAAACAATAGCGATTATGTTGCTATCATTTCGAATGGCCCATTCAGCGTATCTAGCATAGCTACTAATATATCAGTCGGTGTGTTTTTATCATTGTGTATTGGTAATTACTTGATAACTAAATGACAGGTAGATAACGAGGGTCAATTAAGACAATTTATCTCTTTTGGTTATTACTATTTATTACCTACTTGTGATAGGGTGACATTTTCCAAAGTTGTTATTGTCAACTTGCAAAAAAATGTCTTGTATTAATGAGGGTTTATTTTTAACTGAAGCTATTAAATCCTTTGACCGCGAACGTCGGTTAAATCCGACATACATTTTCTATGAAAATCCAACATACATTTTCTATGAAAATCCGACATACATTTTCTATGAAAATGCTTGTCGGATTTATCCGACGTTCGCGGACAAAGGGTCAAAGGGTGACAGTATCATGGAGAAATAAAACCTACTCTTATCTTAAGAGGCCAAGATGTGCCAACTAGCCATAATTTTATTTAATGTAGGTACATTCAGAATCAGAAAGTCTTCATCTTCATAATTATAATTAATAATTATTAGCATGTTAATTACTATAATTTAAACTATGCTTCTTACTTCAAGTAATCCCACAAATTATTATATGTTTAATATCAATTAATTACTGAATATGCTGATGTTTTAAAGTTTTCGCTTCTCGTGAGCAGATTGTAAATAAATGCCTGATGTTTAGAGATAATCTTCTTTATCAATGTTTTCTATCAGTGAGGACCTATAATAGACTTTCTGTTTATATGTAGTTTCCTATGTAAATTAGAATAGTTGTTGATATTCTCAATAAAATAAAAAATTAAAATCTTTTAGGTATTTCAAGAGAAAATCCAAAATATAAGTAGAGAACCTGGTCAAATATGACGGTACCTGATTGTATAAACATTTTTATGTAGAATCCTTTTTTCCCTCCCTCTTCGCGCCTCAACACTTCGCACCTTCGTCTTTCGCACTTAAATTACACACTCGTTAAAACGCTATAACGTTTTGGAACCGCAGATAAAACACTATGGTTTCACATACCTATATTCCGTTATATTGTAGTTCAAAGTTGAACAGCGGTCAAGCACAAAATTAATTTCTATTCAAATACTGACAGTTTAACTTTAATAGTTCTTTAAATCATCTCGCTAAGCATTAAGTGGGCGATGCGGATCATAAAACCATAGGAGATAGTAAAATTTGTATGTTAAATTGTTTTACAAACTTAGATTTTCAATAATGTAACAAATTAATGGCGATTTTATCTTCAGTCTTATATGATAAGGCTTAGACCTGGATGTCATCTTATCGGTTTTATGTAGTCGTATTTTATACCTTATTAGATACATTAAGGTGGACTAAATATTAAAAACGGGTATCAGAACATAACAGGTCTTAGTAGGAGAACTGGTACTAATTTTTGCAATTCTTTAGAAAAGGAAATATTGCGCGTCTTTAGAATGAAACCGACTTAACTCAAAAAATCTTAAATTTGAGTTAATGTTTCCGAACGACTCTACACATCGTATTCTATCGCTTAGTTAATCGGAAAATGGCCCAACTGTGTTAGAAGAGTACGAACGCACAATTTTCATCTCTTTATTACTGGACGCGAAGAGGTCCCGGGTCGGAACGTCAATGCCCCTTTTAGGGTTATTCCCGCAGAGGCAAGCGCAACACGTTGACGGAATGCAAATAAAGTGACCAATTAGTGCTTGAGGCGTTTTCATTCCGAAAAACGGTAAGAATTACATTTTAATTTTTGTTATTAAAGTGACCTAATAGGCTCTAAGTCGATACTCTTCCAAATATTATCATTATATTTACGACTTATTCGTGCTTACGCCACTTTATTACTAAAATCTGTTTTACACGTCATGACTTAACAACAAATAAGTCACTTTTTTATAAAACTTTTTGTCATGTTCTTTGTCCTATTATGGATTAAGTCTCTTTTATATTTAAACGGTTATTGATAATACCGTCCTTATGAGTTTTCAGTCGATTTAATGCCAATGCTACCATAAGTTTTTTTTATTTTAGGTCATTGTTTTTTTTAATTCGTGAAAGAGGAAAGGGGTACGCTCATGACTTTGGAAAATACTACAAAAAGAAAGAGTGTGGACGAAGACGAGAATAAACAGCGGCTAAGCATATTTCGTTTTATACTCTTAAGTTGTGAAAATACTCTGTTTTGACCAAATTATCATTAAAATATATTTATAAGCATAAAAGCATGAATTGAACGGCGCATTTAAACTTTTGCTAATAATAGCTATAGCATAAAATTTAGTAACGCATAATTTTAAGATTTGGTTTGCTGCTTTTAGTGATATGAGCTTTTATTTTTTGATTTTTCAGGAAACACAATTTAATAGTGAAAATATTTCCCCGAATGCGTCGTTTATTGAAACAGCAAGATCGTGAAAATCAAGAAACTAACCATTTGAATCGGATTGAGGTAAGTAAAATATTCATTAGACCGTCGTCCCAACGCCAATTTCTGATGGATAAGATAGTGTTTAGAGACTATAATACAAAGATGCGTACTTTATTGTTGAACATAAATAACCAATTTCTTACATCCGGATAGGAAGCGTTTAGGAGCTAGACAGTTTGAAAAATGCAAATTTTGTCAAAACAATATAGTACGTAGTAGGTACTTGATAGTGTAAAAATCCTTATCAGTACGAACGGCAGCACTGTCCTGTGCAGGTTAGACCAATTTCTGTCACGGAGTCAGGAAGCTTTTGCCCAAACAGACGCTTTTTATAGTCCTTAGAGATTTTTGTTCAAAATGTATGTATTTGATAGTGAGATGAGACCTCATCCAGGAGCTAGGGCATCTTTTACACAGCCAATAAAACCATTTCTTTCTCAATTCTTACAAAGCGTTGATGAGATATTAAGATTTAAATGTGGCAACCAAGCGTGGCCTTAGACAATGTTACGTATACAAAAATAGTATTTGTGCCAAAGTGACATTTTGGCTGACAAATACAAGTCTTATCAAGCATCATGCGCTAATTTATAACGACATCAGCACCCACCTTTACTCTCTTTGTTCATACTCTTCATATAACATTATACACGGGGAGCCCCTCCGTGTATAATTTTATTATTTTATTTATTTATATGGAGAGTATAATATA
The DNA here is from genome assembly GCA_947532085.1 of Elegia similella. Classification (NCBI taxonomy): domain Eukaryota; kingdom Metazoa; phylum Arthropoda; class Insecta; order Lepidoptera; family Pyralidae; genus Elegia; species Elegia similella. The sequence goes on from OX383939.1 coordinate 6,745,072, forward strand.
GATTTTATCAAAAATTTATGTATTTCATAGTGTGATTGATAAGATTAGGTACATCCTTGTGTAAGTTCACCTTTTACACACTAAATATTTCTCTAATTAAACTTACAATTATACCTACTTTCTAAAGTAAATAATTGTTGTTAATTCAAAAAATACTAATATCGCGCCAAAGAGATTGTTCATTTAAATTTGTTCTTGTTTATAAGTACATTTATTTTTTACTATCTAATCGTTACGGATAAGTAGATGTAGGAGTCCAAATGTTAAACCTTTACTTATTAAAATAATGTACGTTAAATCAAACTAATAAATAATATGTTACTTGTGTTTTTTTTTCAATATAGCCTTATTTCACCTATCTCTGAATCCCTAGAATCCATACTAGTAATTCTAATCTGAGCGTATCGGTTTGCATCCTCTAATGACATGGGCTCGATGGGAGCTGATGTAGGTATACTGTGTGTATTTTTGAATAAGTATAGCGTATAAATACTCTTAAACTTTCGCCCTGCATATTTACTAAATGCATTAGCGGGAATTAGCGCGAACATACCGCTTTTCTCTAGACGTTTCGACCAGGTTGCACCGGCCGTGGTCACTGGATGACTGATGCAACGGTGTCAATACTCCGTCGGCGCGGTGGTATCTTCATCCACCGGCATATTACTTTTTATCCAACTACCAGCACACACTACTGAAGAAAAGCGGTATGATCGCGCTAATTCCAGTTAATGCATTTGGTAAGTATAGCTTATTTTATCTTTATTTGTCTCAGTAATATATTCGGGATATTATCGGGAGCGGCGCAAGGAAACACAGGCGTACAGAGTATGACTGATTTATTTTAGGTTTACCCACATACAATTAATATCCATATGCCACACCTCCCCCCCTAAGCTAAGTAACAATTCAACAACTCCAAATAATTAAAGTTCCTTATATAACTAGCTTTAAACTGTATATAATATAATATAATATAACAACCATGCCAACAGCACAAGCTACCTATTAACTATATAAGATAAAGGCTTCCGTTTTATGTGTCACATATATATTTTAGTAAATAAAATATACAGTGCCTAACGATACGCCAATAACTTTATGATTTGAAACCGTGACATGAGAAGCAAGGAAAAGTAATTGAATGCCAGCATCAATTTTATAATAAACAAAAATGGATGTGACGCAAATTAGGTATTTATCTTGCTTCCCATCGCACCCTTCCGACCATAAGAAAACTAAATTTGATAGCAAAGTATAGTAAACAGAAAATATAAAAAAATAATTTCTAAAGAAGTTTAACATAAAACCTTAATTCCGACCGATTCTAACAATACAGTCAACAAAAAAAATGCTATTAATATTAATAAAAAATTATTTATCACTTTTGTTACTTTTAGCTTTTAAAACACAAGCGCGTTTAGGCCGCGGTTCTCTATACTTATCAAGGGCACGCGATATGTCTTCGTTTGTTTTTTGAGTGTCCGGACACTTTGAACTAACGATACCGTCGCCTTGTAGATTTTCCGGTGGGGGGTCGAGCGTACCCTCCATGATGTCAGTAACCGGTTCCGAGTTTGACCCGGGCTGTGCAGTTGCAGTTTCTGCCGTTTCCGACTCGCCAAGGACTGTAACAGGGGCTAACGAGTGTCTGATCGGTTTTTTTATAGGAAGTAACTGATCTATGTGGCGCTTCCACTCACAGCCATCCGACAAACGTACCTTATAAGTGAGTGGAGCATCCCTGGTAACCACGGTAGCTGGTGCCCATTTCTCCGCTCGAGCCCTATAGTCGCGAGCTAGGACTGAGTCCCCCGGCTCGACGTGCCGTGCAGCGCCGGGCCGCGCCCGCCCTGCGCGATCTATAGCTATTTCTACCGCGCTCTCCGTCGACGGCTTTAACACGTCTAGACGACCACGGAGCCGACGGCCGAACATTGCCATCGCTGGTGACACACCCGTGGTGGAATGCTCACAGTTCCTATATTGAAATAAAAATTGAGCTATAGACGTGTCAATATCTTTTCGTTCGTGTACAGCTTTTTTCATTGCACGTTTTACTAGCTTCACAGCATTTTCAGCGGCCCCATTTCCGGCCGCCCGATAAGGACTAGTAATAATATGGCTGATTAAATTTTTGTTCATATAATTGGCGAATTCAGTTGAGCTGAAAGGGGGGCCACCGTCACTTATAATTTGGGAGGGCAAGCCAAACCGAGCGAAAAGTTCGCGTAATTTGAGTATAGTCGCCTCTGCGCTAGTGCTTGACATTCTCTGTACTTCGATCCATTTGCTGTGAGCGTCAATAGTAACTAAATAATGCTTGCCCTGAAATTCGGCGAAATCAATATTTAATCTCTGCCAAGGGCGCATTGGAAACACCCAAGGATGCAGCTGTGCGCGCGGCGGCGCATCACGTTGCTGTAGGCACGCCGAGCACGAGCGACACACACTCTCGATCTCCGCGTCGAGCTGAGGCCAGTACACATAGCTCCGTGACAAATTCTTCATTTTAACAACCCCCAAATGGCCCTGATGCAGTTCATGCAACACTCTTTGTCTCAATACCTTAGGAATCACGACACGATGATTATATAAAATACAACCCCTATCGATGGCCAAACAGTCCTTGCGATGAAAATATGGTTTAACTAACTCGTCAGTCACTGCAGCTGGCCAGCCATTCAAAAGATAATCATAAATCATTTTTAAAATACTATCGTCTTGTGTTTTAATAGCTATCTCCTTCGCGCTTATAGGAAAATATTCTTCCACATAATTAACATAAGATATTACGTCCGTTTGCGGTTCGCCCTTTCGCTTGTCCGGCAGCGGCAAGCGTGATAACGCGTCAACATTCCCGTTATCCCTGGACTTTACGAATTCGATTTTAAAATCGTAGGCGGCTAACTTTGTAGCGTACCTTTGCAGCCTACTTGCTGCTGTTTGTGGCAAACCGTATTTTGGGCCAAAAATAAACGTCAGGGGTTTGTGGTCCGTTTTGATGATAAACTGACGACCGTAAAGGTATTGATGATGTTTATTAACCCCGCTAATGATAGCGAGCGCCTCTTTATCCAATTGGCTGTAGGCGCGCTCAGCCGAGTTTAAAGTACGCGACGCGAAACAAATGGGGCGTTCGTCACCATTAGGATACCGATGAGATAACACGCTGCCAATGCCGTACGAACTACTATCCACCGCCAACACTAACGGTAGTTCTGGATTATAATGAACAAGTACCTTGCTACTAGACACAGCCTTTTTTACATCACAAAAACACTTGTCACATTCCGTGGACCAACTCCAATCAACATTTTTCCGTAACAATAGGTGTAATGGGTACAAAATCGTGCTAAGTTTTGGAATAAACTTAGCATAATAATTGACTAAACCCAGAAAAGATTTGAGTTGGGTAACATCTTTTGGCGGCGGCGCGTCAACAATTGCCCTGATTTTGTTTTGGTCAGGGTGTAAACCATCCTTGTCAATAACAAATCCGACATAAGTAATGCTATCTTGTAAAAATGAACATTTCTCCAATTTTATTCTTAAGCCAACCTCTCGTAATCGATTAAAAACCGCCACCAAATTGGAAATATGCTCTGAGCGGTTCCTACCGGTACAGGCGATATCATCAAGGAATACCGCAACACCCTTTAGGCCCTTGAGGGTTTCTTCCATAAATTTTTGGAACTTTTCGGGAATACAAGTTAATCCGTATGGTGTACGGTTATAAATATATGTACCTATGTGTGTTGAGATGGCTGTACAAGGCTGGGAGTCCTCATTTAAAAACAATTGTTGATATGCGTTTGTCAAATCAATTTTTGAAAACTGTTCCCCCCCGCTGAGCGCTGCGAACAGCTCCTCGATTCGAGGCAGAGGGTACGGCTCGCGCATTAACTTAGGATTTATAGTCACCTTGTAGTCTCCACAAATGCGTATTTCACCTGATTTCTTAATCACCGGTACTATAGGAGTACCATATTCCGAATAATCCACTTTTCTGATCGTACCCTCACCCTCGAGTCGCTCCAGCTCTCGTTCAACGGGCTCACGTAAAGCTAATGGCAAAGATCTAGCTTTAATAAACACTGGTGTTTTGTCCGTCAAATGTAATGTTATATTTTTGGTACAAGTTCCTAATCCTGGGGCAAACACCGACGGGAACTGACGGCGAAGTTGTCCCACTAAACTGCTGTCGTTCATTTGAAATAATAGTTCATTTATTTTAATATTGCTAATTTTAAGTTTTCTTAGCCAAGATCTACCCAGGAGGGGCGGTCCACCGTTTTTAATAACAAACAATTTAAGGTCCTTAGCCGTGTGATCCCCGACAACAACATCAACATTAATAAAGCCTACAGATTCGATGGGGGTACCTACATATGAAGACAGAGATATATCATAACTCAAAATGGGCAAATCAGAGAAATTATTATAATAAAAACTTAAACTGATTGCGGATAACTTACTGCCAGTGTCCAATTCAAAGTTTACCTCCCGGCCGTTCACTCGCGCCGGCAACATATACGGTTTGTCATTTGTTCCACGAACACAGATATTATACACCTCACTGTCCGATTCGTCTTCTTCACTATTAACTATGTAATTTTGTTTTCGCGTCGATGTTAAAAACGCCTGATTAGCCTCATGTTTAGCTAACTTTTTGTTACACATCACTTTGATATGACCCTTAAGGCCGCACACGTCACACGAGTAGTTTTTGAACCGACACATCTCCGCGCGATGATCTCGACCGCACCGCCAGCAGCCGTTGCTGCGGTGCCCACCTCGAGACGTCGAGGGATCGCCAGACGAGCGTCCGCCACTGCCAGTTCCACGCACGTTCGCGGTAACGCGATATGCACGCTCCCCGGTTGAAACTCGATGCACCGGCTCAAGAGCGCGCGGCGCGCCCGCCGCTAAGCCACCCGCCGCCGAGTTACCGCTCGTCTGTGCATGTCGTTCGGCCGCTTCTAATGCTAACGCCAGCTCGATTGCCTTCTTGTATGTTATTGTGGGCTCAGCAAATATTCGTGACCTCATTTCATCGCTTGCCAGTCCTGACACAAACTGGTCGCGCAAATTTTCTTCCAGCGTAGTAGTAAAGTTGCATGTACTCGCCAAGTGTTTGAGAGCTTGTAAGTACTCGCTGAGCGATTCACCCACATTTTGTCTTCTCTGACGAAAAAGATGGCGTTCGGCGATTTCTGACCGTTTCGGCTCGAGATGATCACCCACTATTTTCGCCAAATCACTAAAACTTTTACTCTCCGGATTGCTCGGGGCGCATAAGTCACACATGAGATCGTATGTGGCTCCTCCAACTAACGTCACCAAGGTTGCAACCTTTAATTCTTCTTTAATTTCGTTTAACGCCATAAATTGTTGCACGCGCCTAATGTACGCCGACCACTTCTTGCTCGATAGGTCAAATTCCTCAACTTTTCCGATAGGCATTTTGATATTTCGCACTGCACACACTGTCCCGAATACCGTAAATTGATTTTTAAACGGTAAAACTCGTCGCCAGTAATATATTCGGGATATTATCGGGAGCGGCGCAAGGAAACACAGGCGTACAGAGTATGACTGATTTATTTTAGGTTTACCCACATACAATTAATATCCATATGCCACAGTCTCCATGCAACCATACTAGTAACTGATAGTAATTTATTTGGAACAATGTATGTTATTAATGATGTATTTAAACGGGACTAAGGACGAACCTTTTTATTAAACCGCGTCGTCAGGAGTCATACAAAAAGTCGGACACTGTTAGTGTAGTGTGTACCGGGGCTAATGCATAAATACAAAACTTTGTGGGTAGTGAAATTATCAAAATTATTAGTGAAACTGCGTCCACCACCACACGATGACACCGCAGTACTCCAGTCTCGTTGCGACCGCGATGGATGTAACTTCATTGAAACGTCGAAAACTAATAAAAAGGTTCGTGCTAAGTCCCGTTTATATACATAATTATGTGTTTAAACCGCGAAAGTTTAAAAAACAATAATGTATGTTATTCTCTGAATACAATAAATAACTTGAACACTTTGATCAAAACTGTTTTGTAATAAAACCCAAGTTTTTATTACAAAACAGTTTTAATCTAAGTGACTTATTAGTAAACCCGACTTACTCTAACTTTAATACCAAAATGACATAATACTTAAAAGACCATTCATTAATTTTAAGTTATTAAAACGAAACTGACTTAATACATATTAAGTCAAACGATAATATAGAAGTTCGGTCAAAAAGTGACCTAATAGTGACAAGTTTTTGAAAATTGTTATTTCAAAATATTATTTATTAAAATAATAAAAAAAAATGTCAATGAATATCAAGCCTAATAGTTATTTAAAACATATCAGCAATCAGAGAGCAATTATCTTAATTAGTTTGGAAGATATATTTAAACTAATGCAAAAATGACTAAAACTGAAATCTTTTTTTGCGATTTCCCAAAAAGTAGAGATTTTGAATTAAGTCACTTTCGTTCTAAAGAAGCGTTTGGTGCTAGCTCTCGGACTATTTTATATACTCTTTAATATTTATGAGCTAGGCTCTGTATTTTTACGTGGAAAAAAGCATATAATGGCAAATATTTTTACAAAAATGCGATCTCTGTGGCCTAGAAGTCATCGAGCCAAACTGCCGCACTGGAGGTCCCGGTTAGGTCAAGATTGAAAATTACCTTTTTTAGATTGACCTGGGTCTTGGATCTTTATGTATTTGTTATAAAATTTAGTATCGTTGTGTAAGTATCCCATAAAACAAGTATCGAACTTATTTTAGGGCTCACTCAATCTGTGTGATTTGTCCGTGTACATTTATTTATTAAGTACTAGCTTTCGCCCGCGGCTCCGCCCGCGTCAATGTCGATCTCTCGGGAATAGTAGTTTTTCCCGGGATAAAAAGTAGCCTATGTCCTTCTCCATACTCCAGAGAACTTGTATGCAAAATTTCATGATGATCGGTTCAGTAGTTACGGCGTGAACAAAGCGTAACAAACAAACAAACAAACTCACTTTCGCATTTATAATATTAGTAAGGATAAGGATAAGGATTTATTTACAGAGGTGTCGGTTATGGTAACAGTAACAGTAAGCGTATAACGAAGTTTTCACTTTAAAAAAATACTGGTTGTTTTTAAAATCGGTTAACGGACGATAATTTAACGTGATAACGGTGGAAGAGAGATAGATGCGTCAGACACAAGCCCTACGTTCATGTCTTTCTATCTTTTGTGACACGTTCTCGCTTGCATATAGAACGTGACACTTTTTCGTGCGTGCAGCCGGCGTTCATCCATTCATAACGTTTGTATGTATAAGTACATGTGGCTTTCTTTTTGTTACAATATCTTCTATTTGCCTCAACGGATATTATATAATAATAAATAAATAAATATATACGGGCAAATCACATAGATTAAGCTAGCCCCAAAGTAATTTCGAGACTTGTGTTATGGGATACTAACTCAACGATACTATATTTTATAACATATACATATATAGATAAACATCCAAGACACAGGCCAATCTGAAAAAGATCATTTTCCATCTTGACCTGGCCGGGGATCGAACCCGGGCACTCTCGTGTCGCAGGCTGGCGTGTTACCACTGCGCCACGGAGCTCGGATGTGGACGTGTAAGGTATCGTTACAGTTATAACACTTTCTCACGATACTAGCCCATACGTTTTGGCAGGGCAGTCGTATTTTGACCATGCGCAGCGGTCAACACGCCAGCCTGCGACACGGAGTGACCGGGTTCGATCCTCGGCCAGGTCAAGATGGAAAAATGATCTTTTTCAGATTGGCCTGGGTCTTGGATGTGTATCTATATATGTATTTGTTATAAAATATAGTATCGTTGAGTTAGTATCCCATAACACAAGTCTCGAACTTACTTTGGGGCTAGCTCAATCTATGTGATTTGTCCGTATATATTTATATTTATTTTTATTTTATTTTATCCATGATTTTGACATGATAACGTCTTTATTTCAATAGTTGAAAGCCAGCTGCACGCACAAAAAAGTGTCACGTTCCGGGTGCAAGCGAGAGCGCGAAACAAGCGATAGAGAGGCACGATCGGCCTAAACGTTAGTCTTGTGTGTGACTCATCTATCTCTCTCCCACCGTTTTTAAGTTGCGTTCCGTGTGCAAACGAGAGCGCGGAACAAGCGATAGAGAGTCACGATCGGCCTAAACGTTAGTCTTGTGTGTGACTCATCTATCTCTCTCCCACCGTTTTTAAGTTGCGTTCCGTGTGCAAACGAGAGCGCAGAACAAGCGATAGAGAGGCACGATCGGCCTAAACGTTAGTCTTGTGTGTGACTCATCTATCTCTCTCCCACCGTTTTTAAGTTGCGTTCCGTGTGCAAACGAGAGCGCGGAACAAGCGATAGAGAGGCACGATCGACCTAAACGTTAGTCTTGTGTGTGACTCATCTATCTCTCTCCCACCGTTTTTAAGTTGCGTTCCGTGTGCAAACGAGAGCGCGGAACAAGCGATAGAGAGGCACGATCGACGTAAACGTTAGTCTTGTGTGTGACTCATCTATCTCTCTCCCACCGTTTTTAAGTTGCGTTCCGTGTGCAAACGAGAGCGCGGAACAAGCGATAGAGAGGCACGATCGGCCTAAACGTTAGTCTTGTGTGTGACTCATCTATCTCTCTCCCACCGTTTTTAAGTTGCGTTCCGTGTGCAAACGAGAGCCCGGAACAAGCGACACAATCGGCTAAAGCAGTGAGAACAGTGGCGTTACAAGCTGAACAGCTTGTAACGCCACTGTTCTCACGTAAAATTATCGTCCGAAAACCGATTTTACAGACAAACAATTTTTATTTTTCTTCGTAAAACTTGTTGATAGAAATAATAGATTTGTATTGTGCAGGTTTCTACACGATGTTTACTTTTACCGGAAGTAAGTGATGGTCGTTGAGGAGAGGCTAACGTACTTAATAGAGTTAAGGCGTGGGTCGTGTGGTATTTTAACCTTCCCATTCCCATTACAAGTTTCTGACCACTTCACGACGTCCACAACTTCTTTTTACAAGCTTATATTTAGTTTCACCTGTCCCGATGTTTTGTCAAATATTGCAAGTTAAATTTGATCCACTTCCCGGTTACCGATTGAGCTGAAGTTTTGCACGCAATTTTATCGTTATGCGTGTAATGGAGTAGAAAGGTGGTCATGGGAACTTTGAAACTAAACCAGGTACACCAATGGTGTTTGGGCTAATTTGATTTGAAAAAAAGTCCGATTAGATCGTTGCCTCGCAGTAGCGTGCCCAGAAGGCTGGCAGCATTGCCACGTTGGATGGCAATGCTGATCTTTTGGCCAAGGTATAGACCAGCCTTCTGGTCATGGGTCACCTCGATCAATTTATGGGCAATGGTGCCGAACAGCTTATGGAATGATGGCCCCCATGGTCCTAAAGTTTCGACCCCAAACGGCTCAAATATATAATTATAAACATAAATATACGGACAAATCACACAGTTTGAACTAGCCCCGAAGTAAGTTCGAAACTTGTGTTATGGGATACTAACTCAACGATACTATATTTTATAACAAATACATATTTAAATAAACATCCAAGACCCAGGTCAATTTAAATAAGGTCATTTTCCATCTTGACCTGACCGGGGATCGAACCCGGGCACCTTCGTGTCGCAGGCTGGCGTGTTAACCACTGCGCCACGGAGCTGTCTAACTTAGTTGTTTCCAAGACTACTGTACTTGCGCCGCTTGAGGTCTTCTGTCTTATTTACTATTTGTCTTATTACTATATTTCTTATTTTTTTCTTTTAGAATTTAATGCATAACAATATTTCTCTTAAGGATTTTGATATGCTGGTCAATCGGGGTCTCGTGACAAAACTAAAATTTAGAAATTAGTATCATCAACACGTTCCGTTAAAAAATGTTACAGAAATGCATCCGCAACATGCTTCGTCAAAACAGTTACAGAAGTTTTACTACCATTTGCTTTGTAAAAACTTAAATTATCTTAATCTTTGAATACATTACTACTTTTTAATAACCTCGTTTAGTTTGTTACTTCAAAGTGCGTAAAAACTATAAATTATAGACAATTTACGGTGGCGGCCATTTTGGAAACGATTTTTAGGGTTCCGTACCCAAAGGGTAAAAACGGGACCTTATTAATATGGCTCCACTGTTCGTCTGTCACCAGGTTATTTTCACGGAGGATGTATTTCTGTTGCTGCTATAATAATTAATATTAAAATATAGAAAAAAATAATTCTCCGGAGGCGCCCTCTCCATAGAACAAACGTGATTTTTTTTCTCGTTTTTGCTCGATATTGGCAACAGGTAGACGCTTGGTATATACACAGAATATTTAGTTTATACATTCAATATATGAATGAATAATTAAAATAAATATTTCAGAGGGCTCCAATTCAACAAAAGTGATATTTTTGCTCGTTTTTGCACGATATTGATAACGGCAACAGGTAGACGCTTGAAATATTCACAGAATATTGAGTTATATTATTTACTTAAAAAGAAATGATTAAATTAACATTAAATAATATTTAAGGGGGCTCCCATACAACAGACATGTTTTTTGACGTTTTTTTAGATAATGGTACGGAACCCTTCGTGCGAGTTTCCGACTCGCACTTAGCCGTTTTTTATAGTTCTGGCGACACATGTAAGATGGGCTCAGTTGTATTTAACGGCTGATCTAAATCTTAATTCTTTTTAGTATTTTTTTACTGCTTTGTTGGTCTGTTTTCAATAAAAATCTAGTTTTGATGACAGTAATATCGGCATTTTAAAACTATCTGGCCTGTTTTTTTTTAAGGCAAGATAGATATAATATTGAAATTAAAACACTTAATACGGTTTTTATTGCGTTTATTAAATTACTAGCTAAATACCTATATCCGATGCTTTTGTGAAGAGAAAATTAAGAATTTTATTTAATAACTAGCTGTTGCCCGCGACTTCGTCCGCGGCAATTTCTGTTATTATGATAAATTATGTTTTTTCTTAGTATAGATGAATAATTTTTCCCCATTTTCAAAACATTTTTTATTGATGCTTCGCTCCTATTTATCGCAGCGTGATGTTTTATAGCCTAAAGCCTTCCTCAATAAATGGACTAAATATCACAAGAAGTGTTTTTCAATTTGATGCGTCAAAAGCCGAACGCTTTTTCCGATCGTGCCTCTCTATCCCTTGCTCCGCGCTCTCGCTTGCACATGGAACGTGACAGTTTTCGTGCATGCAGCCGGTATTTATCAAAGTATAAGCCTTTTTTTAACCTATATTATCCCACTGCTGGGCAAAGGTCTCCCCCATTTCCTTCCAAACATCCCTATTTTGTACCACTTCAGACCATTTCTTTTCATGGCTTGCGATATCATCACACCAGCCAGCGCTTTCAAGGCCTACCTCTTTTTCTGGATCCATCTTCCGGAGTTCATTATCACGCGTAAGCCTTTATCACGTGTAAAAAATAAACCAGTAGCATATACATCAATGTATATCGTTTACCAGATACATTACGTTTCAGTTCGCAGTTTTATACTTCCACCTATTTCATTACCCTGTATAAGTAATTGAGATTCGTACTAAGCCGCGTATTCTGTCGTCGTTCTAACACATCTAAAGTCAGCTTAGCAACAATATAAATAAGGTGTGTCCACAGTTTTACGGTCGGCGTGGAGTTAAAAATAAAATGAATACAGAATAGACTCCAATCCACAGAAAAATATCAAGATAGAACGGCCAAGTGAGCGGTACACGCGTGTCTCATCTTGCACGATCGTGCAAGATTTGTTAGGCTTTCAATCAGTCAGCGTGCACGTTCCGACTTGAACACATGCTTTATTCTGCAGTTTTTTACTGTAAAAACTGTTTATCGATATGACGCGATTTATTTCTGTGCATGGTATATTACTATTTCGCTAGGAATGACGTCCCAATTGCAATTGGGGGCGCGGCTTATGCAAAACTGACACACGCGTTTCCTTACCAAAATCCTGGCATCACCGTTCTATCTTGGTATATTTTTGTGCTTCAAGCTTTCTTTGCGCAATAGCTTTGAGGAAAACATGATTTTTTGCAAATAAATCATTTTTGAGTCAAGGTTTTGTTTTAAACTTTGACTTTTTTTTTGGTAGGACTTTGTAGCTGGGCGTTTGGGGCGAGGGCAAAGTGCCCTCAACCTTTTTAGACAACATCACCAAAGGGCCCCCAGGAGGGACGGACCTCGGCTTTGGGCGTTGCCTGTCTGCGCAAGGCTTGGAGAAACAGCAAACTCTCATGTTGCCTGATGGGCCGCGTATGCGTGCATGCAAGCCTGAAGGGCCAATCTAATAATCAATGGCAAGAGCCTTTGGAGAGCAGCAACTCTTATCTTTTGGCTTATGGGCCGATAGCTATGTTGTCAGAAAGGCCTATTCTAGGTGCAAGTACCGAGGCGACTTATAAGCATGGTACTTTTATATCCAATTGTAGTAGCTATCTGTCTGTTTTCTCTATATTTTGCGCTTTACGGTCAGCCCGGTGTCCACTCGAATATAAACGCTAAGGCGATGAGCGTCGCATTTTAATCACATATCCAATATTTACAATGTGAGTGGGATAGCAAGAAGGAATCGTAAAATAGTTCGTTAACCGACTTCAACAAAGAGGATTATATCTATTCATTTATTATTTCTAAATCATAGTTACGACGTATGTTAAACTTAATGCACCTACCTACTCGATTTATAAGCGTGAGAAAATAGTTTGGAAATGGCTAGGAAATGGTTATTCATGTAATTAGGTAGACAGTAGAAATTTTCATAGAATGAATAACTTCTACTGTCTACCTAATAACAGTTCCTAAGATAGGGCCACAGAGCTCTATCTTTGGAACTGTAATGAAGTAGATCTATCACATATATTGGCGAGCTCCGTGGCGCAGTGGTCAACACGCGAGCCTGCGACACGAGGGTGCCCGGGCAAAGAATATATACACTACGCGGGTTCGATCCTCGGCCAGGTTAAGATGGAAAATGATCTTTTTCAGATTGGCCTGTGTCTTGGATGTTTATCAATATATGTATTTGTTATAAAATATAGTATCGTTGGGTTAGTATCCCATACCACAAGTCTCGAACTCTGCTAGCTCAATCTGTGTGATTTGTCCGTATATATTCATTATTTATTTACACACAGGTGTGACAGATGGATGGGCGAACTTTGGGTACGGAACCCTACAAATGAAGAATTGTTTGTATGTTTATTTTCAACATTATAACGACTTGACCGATTTAAAAATCTTTCACTGACATAAATATGTACAGTATAAGTAACAGTTAAATTATGCCAACGAAGTTGTAGGCTATGGTTGCAGGAAGAGTGACTTGGAAATCAAAAAGGCGATGGGTCACTTCATGTTAATGTCAATCATCTTGTGGCATGCTTTGAATGCAATATATAGTATAGTATACGATTCAATTAAACTAACCAATATGTTAAACTACACAGTACCAAGATCTGCAAATGTGAGGGCTGCTCGCACTTCTCTTTTTTTTTATCTAACTTAATGTCGAACAAATGCAGGAGTGCGCGCACCTATGAGAAAGCTTCGAGAAATATATAATACTTACTTTAGTAACGTAGACATATTTGCTCTATCTCAATTTAAATTTAAGAAGGAACTGTTAAGTCAATTAAAATGAACCTCTCTATCTAGTTAGTTTTTTTTTAAATTGTGTCACAAGAAGTAGCGGCTCTCTGTACTACTAGAGCCAAGTATGGCTCTAGTAGTACAGAGAGGTTCGTGCTCCTGTAGTGGAGACTAAAAAGGACCTGATGATGATGATGATATTGTGTCAAATATTTAACTCGCATCTACTTAATCTAGCTAATTTAGCTAATTATAAGTACATTTTAATCACTGTCAAATCAGTTGTACCTTTCTTGCAATGGATAGGTTTAGAAAAAAAAATGTCACTTACTAATACATTGGATTTGAATATATTGGATTACTGGGAGCATAGAAAAATATACTCGTTTACAACACACGTCCTATATTAATCTGTGCGTTGTTGGTTGCACATGTATCTATTATATTTATACCTGTTAAAAGTTATGTTAAGATGTATGTGTAATCGTTTGTAAACCCAAATAAATAAAATAAAAACAATAGTTATGATAGCATCCCACGACTGTAGTTCATAAATGATTGTGAGGCAACCTCATTTTGTGTGATTTATCCCTATATATTTAATTACGATAGCTCCGTGGCGCAGCGGTCAACACGCCAGCCTGAGACACGGAGTGACCGGGTTCGATCCCCGGCCAGGTCAAGATGGAAAATGATCTTTTTCAGATTGGCCTGGGTCTTGGATGTGTATCTATATATGTATTTGTTATAAAATATAGTATCGTTGAGTTAGTATCCCATAACACAAGTCTCGAACTTACTTTGGGGCTAGCTCAATCTGTGTGATTTGTCCGTATATATTTATTTATATTTATTTATTTATCTGTATATAGGTCTCTTCCATCCTGGTCTGGGGAAAAAAAAACGTAGAATGTACCAGCTGCTTCTCTTCCCGCGCAGATCGTAAAAGTCGAGGGAATGGGTAAAATCTTAGGAATCATGTTAATAGGCGATGCGGCTAGCAACCCATCACTATTTTGATTCCGTTTTCCACCTGATGCCCACCGACATGCCGAACGTAGCCTTCAGATCTTATAGGGCTAGGCTTTGTCTACCCCGCAAGGGAAAAAGACGTAATACTATGTATGTATGTATTGTAAAAAGGTTAGGGGTGTCATCCTCAACTGTTTGGCCGGTAGTTGCAAGAATGGTATCGTGTAAGAACGGAAGGCCTACCGACCTGCTACTAGCTTTTTCCCCATTCATGCGAGTGAGTAGTAGGCCAATACGTACCTTTCCAAATCCAGCAGATTCCTATCCTTCCCCAGCTTAAAAATACTTCCGATAGGCAGCAGCGTCGAAATCACAAGAGGTCAAAGAAACTGCGCTCTCCAAGCCTGCCAAGTGTGGTGAGTATGGCAATATCCTCACATGGATGAATAATCATTCGGAAAGCCTTTTGTCCAGCAGTGGACTTATTACGGCTGAAGTGATGATAATGATTCTTTGTACTAATATCAGAGCAAAGTGGGTATTTCTCCACTGTTACAACAACAAGAGTCAATGGAGTTTTATTTGACTATCCAGTTGGTGATCAAATTAATTTCCTAAAATGACGGTTCACGGCGATCAGAAACGAGTAGATCCGTAGAAGAACAAAGGTCACCGACATAGCTCAGCGGATTAGCTCTTTGAAGTGGCAGTGGGCGGGGCACATAGCGCGGAAGACCGATGGCCGATGGGGCAGAAAGGTGCTCAAATAGCGATCACGTACCGGAAAGCGCAGCGTTGGACACCACCGACCAGGTGATCGGACGACCTAACCAGGGTCGCAGGAGGACGCTGGATGCAGGCCGCTTCCAACCGGTCATATTGGAAATCATTGGAGGAGGCCTATATCCAGCAGTGGACTTCTTACGGCTGAGATGATAACGGTTCTTTAGGACTTTGTAACTATCTTATACTCGCATTTAACTATCTTTAAAAACCATTAAGGCTTATAACTCGTGCGTAAGTAAGTAGATTAATCCTTCATCAAATTTCAAAACAGTCTCCAAAAATAATTTTAAATTTTTCAAATAGTACAAATAAATAACCTCAAATTACTTGTAAATCTCTCCACGCAATTAATTCCCCATAAAACAGAAATAAATGCACTTATGCAGCGTCAAAATGAAGAATGCTACTTGCTCCTAAAATAAATGTGTTCCGTTACATACATGCAATAAATCCTCATTTTAATGACCTGCGCGTTTCAAATGCCTAATTGACGATTTTCAAATTATTTTAAGCGAGATGGGATTCCTTATTTTATGAGCATAAATTATGGAGAAACACGGATGTTACACTTTCATCATATGAACGAGATTCAAGTTTAGAATTATGTTTATCGATTCTTTTTTTTTTTTTTTTACTAAATATTGAATTAGGCATTTGTCTCCCATCTCACCTGATGGGAGACAAATTCTAGTGTTCAATGAATTCAATACAACGCCTGCACCTACTAAACATTTGCATTTTACATTTTTAGTTAACAACATCTTCTTAATTTACACTTTCTATTAATTGTAACTGTAACTAGCTAGTCTAGTATCTGTAGAATTAGAAAAAAAAAGTCAATACCAAGTATGTACGGCAAAAAAAAATTGAGATTCGACGATATTTTCGGTTTTGGCATAAAATCAGCCGAGCTTTCGGCCGCACCCAAGCTCACGTGTTTGTGTGAATCGCGAATTCGCGACACGCGCGTTTATAACCAGTGTTGCCGTTCGACAAAAATAAAATGCACTAGACTTTTATCAAAATTGCACAAAATCTTGCAAAAATACGACTTTTCAAATGCACTAGATTCTGCTGAACAATTTACTATAGTGAATTGATAAAATAGGTAGGTATTAAAAAAACTATGAAATAAAGATAATATACTTTTTTATTACTAAGGTACTAAAATCAACTAAATTTCTAAACAAAACTTTAAACAAGAAACACTAGTTTATGCTAATAAGACGAATATCGAAGCGAGATGGCTGCGATCTACATAATTCTTTACTGAGTAAGGATAATATACTTTATCTTAGGATGAAACAATCGGTCAGTCCTCAGAGCTGAGCCTCAGAGTCAGTCAAGTCAGGAAATCTAAAGGAAATCGACTCCCATACTTTTATTTCTCTATGGTTTTAGGCGTCATAGGGGTGCTATTTTTGAAATTTCGCCGGTCATAGACGAACGAATATATAAGGAACGAACATAGACGTAAGGAAATCAAAATTTGTGCACAAAATCCACTAAATATTTTTTGTGCGTAAGCGCGTAACTAATTTTAAGTATTGCGCTAGATTACACTAGATATTTTGCTAGATTAGACTAATATTTAGCGCATAACATTGCAGGTTTGAATTACCTTATTGTCTGTCTGATAATTATGATGATTCTGTACTTCGGAAGGCACGATAAGCCGTTGGTCCCGGCTGCCATCTGGTAGTCGTTAAAGGAACCACGTCAGAGACCGAGAGGCGGTTCCGAAGAACTCTGACACCAGGGTGTGTGCCATGGTCGATTGACCGTGACACCTACGCGAAATGATGATGACCTACGACATAGTCTTCAAACTTTTCAGATTATGGATAGAACTCAGGAGTTACTCTTCTGTCGACCACTTTATTTTATGTTACGAGTGTGGTGACGTAATAATATGTTAATTTGCTATTAATTTGTATCAGACTCTGGGTTTCGTTTAGGAATGGCTGACTTGACGTATTTAGGGAGTCGTAAAGTTAAAAGTATGGTTCTCAGAGTGCGAAGACATATCTTAAATTAATAATTAAACAGTATAAAATTAACTTGTAAAATAAATAAGTTGAATTTTGTTTTTCAATCGAAATCGTGTCTTTATTGTAGGAAGTACATAATGTCGGTACATACGAAATAATGAAAAATGCGAAAATCTAAAGAATCATCATCATTTCGAGTAGGTATCACGGTCAATCGACCATGCGCACCCTGGTGTCATTTCTTCGGAACCGCATCTCGGCCTCTGACGTGGTTCCTTTAACGACTACCAGATAGCAGCTGGGATCAATGGATCAACGTGCCTTCCGAAGCACGGAATCATCTTATTATCAGACAATCAGGTGATTCAAGCCTGCAATATCCTTACCAAACTGGAAGCAACTAAACAAAGTATGCTTCCCGTGGGAATCGAACCCACGACCGGTCTACAGGCAAACGCCTTAACCACTAAACCACGGAGGCAGTTAAAGAATCATGACAAAAGGCGATGCGGCTAGCAACCTATCACTATTTTGATTCCGTTTCGATTTGCTTCGCTGAGTGCACGCCGCTTCCAAACGGCATAGGAAGTCCTTGGAGAGATTCTCCTTGAAGAGGCCTATGTCCAGCAGTGGACTTCTTGAATTAGTATGCGTGTTAGTTTCTTCATTCCACTGTAACTGTTCAACGACTAAATAAAGGACGCTAGAATCGTTGCCTAAGCTCAATTGACATAGACTTAGTAATTTTTTTGACAGGGCGTCGTGTTTTTATTTATTTTTGAAATATTGTTCGTTCCTCTTACTCTTCTATGCTGGTCTGGGAGAAAAGAAATGAAAATTTCAACTGTCTAACTATCACGGTTCATGACATATGGACAGACAGATAGACAGACAAACAGCGGAGCGATATTAATAGGGTCCCGTTTTTACCCTTTGGGTACGTAACCCTAAAAACGTAGAATGTGCCAGCTGCTTCTCTTCCCGCGCAGATCGTAAAGCGGAATAATTTCAATAGGCGATGCGGCTAGCAACCTATCACTATTTGAATCCGTTTTCCATCTACACGCCCTCCAACATGCTAAATGTGGCCATAAGGTGAGCTTCGTGGCGCAGTGGTTAACACGCCAGCCTGCGACACGAGAGTGCCCGGGTTCGATCCCCGGGTCAGGTCACGATGGAAAATTATCTTTTTCAGATTGGCCTGGGTCTTGGATATTTATCTATGTACGTATTTGTTATAAAATATAGTATCGTTGAGTTAGTATCCCATAACACAAGTCTCGAACTTACTTTGAGGCTAGCTCAATCTATGTGATTTGTCCGTATGTGTCTACCCCGCAAGGGAATAAGACGTGATACTATGTATGTATGTATGTATGTATGTTGTTCGTTCCTCTGTTGTGACCTTCAAAACATGACAGTCAAACGCGCTTTCACATGTATTGTCGGGTGATATATTTATTAGTAGCTCTATATTTTTATAAATACATATCGATATGAATTTAATTAAATGACGTTGGTTTATTATTATAGGTAATAAATTAACTATTAGATAACTACAATCACTGAGATTATGTAATGTTTCAATGTTCTAGTTAGATAATTTAACAACAGACATCAAGTTTCCGTAGTGTAGCGGTTATCACGTGTGCTTCACACGCACAAGGTCCCCGGTTCGATCCCGGGCGGAAACAGTAATTCTTTTAGACTTTTTTGTGTCTCCTGTCTTTTTTCATATATATTTATTTATTTACTAGCTGATCCGGCAAACGTTGTTTTGCCATATACATATAGTATCACGTCCTTTTCCCTTACGTGGTAGACAGAGCCTAAGTCTACTAACCTGAAGGACACGTTTAGCATGTTGGTGGGCATTCGTTGGAAAACGAAAACAAAATAGTGATAGGTTGCTAGCCGCATCGCCTTTAAACATGATTCCTGATTTCCCTCGATCGGCTTTTACGATCTGCACGGGAAGAGAAGCAGCTGGTACATTCTATCTCTGAGGGGTATAAAAAATAGTTTACGTCCTATTCTGAGATCTACTTTACATACAAATAAATGCGAATGTAACTATCTGTTACCCATTCACGCTTGAACCACGCAACAGATTTGGATAAAATCTGGTATGGAAAAAGTTGAAGCCCAGAGAAGTACTTTCAGTCTGGAAAAGGATACTGTTCCAGAGGGATCTAATTTCACGCGTGCGGAGCCGTAGGCATAAGCTAACTAGATTAGCCTATCACATGAAACTACATTGTTATATACAATAATAATAATAATAATAATAAATATATACGGACAAATCACACAGATTGAGCTAGCCCCAAAGTAAGTTCGAGACTTGTGTTATGGGATACTAACTCAACGATACTATATTTTATAGCAAATACATATATAGCTACACATCCAAGACCCAGGCCAATCTGAAAAAGATTATTTTCCATCTTGACCTGGCCGGGGATCGAACCCGGTCACTCCGTGTCGCAGGCAGGCGTGTTGACCGCTGCGCCACGGAGCTAGTCAATACAATACATTATGTAAAGTAAACCCTGTCCAATCCTTAAAGGGGTGATTCAGCCCGTCGATATGAATAAGTTTTTTCAATGCGATCAATGCTGGGAACTCAAAAAAATAGACATTCAAACTATAATGTTCGGCAGCCCAGTAAATTTTTATAGGAACGTAAAAAAAAATCCCAGCAATAGTCCCATAAGAAAAGATGTACGACGGGCTGAGTCATACCACACAGTTTTCTTAAGAGCCCGCCATATGCCAGGCGGCGTGGCGATACAAACGCGGATGGTCTAAACGCGTTGGCTACTTTAGATATTTTAATTTTTTAGGACAATTCAAGGGTTATTCGAAAAAGAAAAACATATGATGGCTGCCTTATCTGTAATGCAATAATAATTAAAAGTTTCAAGGTTAATTTTAATGTATTTGGTGAATAATGCTATATACCGAGTAAATTAGACGTGATTTGGAGGCAACTTTGCAATTTTTTTTATCTAGAAAATTTAACGCAATCGTGTTTTTGAGTCATATAGTTACCAGAGTTAGTCCTGAACTTTGCTGCATTTTTATTTTAACCAGAGTATTTAATTATTATTGATATAACAGTCAATCATGCAAAGCAGTGTGAGGTAGTACGGGCCCTTAACATATATATTGTTTTGACTAGCTCCGTGGCGCAGCGGTCAACACGCCAGCCTGCGACACGGAGTGACCGGGTTCGATCCCCGGCCAGGTCAAGATGGCTACTTCGTCCGCGGCAATTTCTGTTATTATAGAAATATACTGTCGCGGACATTTTTTAGTTTATTCTTTAATACACATTTTTGGGTAACTTAAACCATTTACCTACGCATCGTACGCGTCGGATGTCCTCAACTATGAATAATTTTCCCCCGTTTTCAAAACATTTTTTATTGACGCTTCGCTCCTATTGGTCGCAGGGTGATGTTTTATAGCCTAAAGCCTTCCTCGATAAATGTAGACTATACAACACAAAAAGAATTTTCCAATTTGAACCAGTAGTTCCTGAGATTAGCACGTTCAAACAAACAAACAAACAAACTCTTCAGCTTTATAATATTAGTATAGATAACAAAGAATGCATACAAAATCATTATGCAAACTATATGTACATCGAAGACTATTGAACCCACCCAAATGTCAACAAATTCTTTATTGAAATCAGCAATATTGAGGTTAATCACAAACGATTTCACTCAACTTCGCGCCAAAACGTTAACAAAATGGCCGACGTGTTGGAATTCGAAAATCGAAGTGTCCCTGAAATGGCAACGTGCATGCAAGTCCTGCGGCCTGCTGCAAGTTAACCTACATCAACCAACACACATGAATGGCACTATTAAGTATAAACCAAAATTGGTTGTCTGTTAAGTCGGTTTACGGATGATAATTTTACGTAATAACGGTGAAAGAGAGATAGATGCGTCACAAGCCAAACGCTGAGTCCGATTGGGCCTCTCTATTTCTTACTCCACGCTTTCGCTTGCACACGGAACATGACACTTTTTCGTGTTTACAGCTGGCGCTCATCAATTATTAAGACGTTGTTACGTCAACAAATTACTAACAGTTCTGCACAAGTTTGGTTAGTAAATTGCCCTGAACGAAAACGAAGAAACATGGGTTCTGGCCAAAAAACTACCTGGAGCAAATATCTAATTACCGTTCTCCCATCACGTTTCATTTTCAGCTCTTTATTTATCTATATTTATTACCGATTTGACCACATGGTCATTCTATCATATTTTTATCTCTTATGAAACATTATCAATACTAGTGCTGGTCATAGAACCAAAATGAGTAAATATAAATGTAGAATTGTTGAGTTGTACAGCCTTGAACGTTGTTACTGTAGATGAGAGATCGTTCAAGATAGGATATAACCAAATACACACTTCTATTATATTTTCTGCTCAAAACTCACTTAGAATATTGTCTGATAACAAACTGCCTTCCGTTGTGTTTGGAGAAAGTAATGCCAAACATATCCATTGTTTCTGTCGAATATTAACATTACGTGTTCTTTCAAAGATATAGATGAAAGATTCCTATTAGCCTTTATCTTTAACAGAATGCATAAGTTTACTTCAGAAAGCTTCAATATATCGAAGTTATCGGGTGAGAGAGGATACCTTGCAGCAGGACCCTGCTCTACACAGATTTCGCATCGTATCATTTCCATGCCAGGATTCGTTTGACAGCCGACGCCTCTAGCACTACGTTACTCTGCAGCATGTCTTTATTTGGGTGGTCAATTCTGTAATGCGATACGTCATTTTTTTGGAACGCAATATGGCGATCGCATTTACCGGTTCTTTTCCTTTTTTTATCATGATTAACCACAGTGCTTTTACGGGTTTAATTGAATTTTGATAAATGAAAAAGCGATCTAGGTATATTATAAATAAATAATAAATACGGACAAATCACGCAGGTTGAGCTAGCCGCAAAGTAGGTTCGAGACTTGTGTTATGGAATACTAACTCAACGATACTATATTTTATAACAAATCTTAATATATATAAATCTCGTGTCACAATGTTTGTCCTCAATGGACTCCTAAACCACTCAATCGTTCGATCCAACTTGAGAGATAGGATAGTTTTTAACTTATGGCGAAACGAAGTTCGCCGGGGCAGCTAGTACATATATAGATAAACATCTAAGACCCAGGTCAATCTAAAAAGATCATTTTCCATCTTAACCTGACCGGGGATCGGAC
Source organism: Elegia similella (assembly GCA_947532085.1). Lineage (NCBI taxonomy): Eukaryota > Metazoa > Arthropoda > Insecta > Lepidoptera > Pyralidae > Elegia > Elegia similella. The sequence continues at coordinate 6,767,762 of OX383939.1, forward strand.
CCGGGGCCCTCGTGTCGCAGGCTGGCGTGTTAACCACTGCGCCTCGGAGCTCGGTCAAAATATTATAAATATAAATTGGTTTTGAACAATCAATTTCAATTGATTCATTAAAATCCATATTTTACTATCGGTTCTTATCGACGAAGAGAATGTGAGTGGCGAGTCACCACTCACAAAATAGGCCAATTAATTATTTATAGTGTTTATGGCAGGTGTCGCACCCATTCGCAATAGTTGAAGTCAACCCCAACATCATCAGCCAATATTTATTTTCCATTAATTCAAAACAAACTACTATCCAAAGGAAGAGAAGAAGGAATATGAAGAGTATGGCTGAGAACCGAGAGACATGGAGAGTACTCCACCGACAAGAAGACAGTTCTTAAATGATAGATAGATACTATCCAAAGGGTATCTACGTGTTGGATCTGTGTCCCCACGCAAGCATCTCAAAGGACCGGGCTACCACGCCGAAAGGAGGAAAAACATAATAAAATATCTACCAATGTACCAAATTTCATCCATTCATCAGTTGATTCGTGACTGAGTTAGAAATATCGAAACTAATTTTTTTTTGGTTTCAGGTAATTTTACTATTTTTTTTTTTGTTTTCAGTTATTTTTACTAAAAGTTGACGATACAAGTAACTGGGCATACAAAAAGAAAGCTATTTGTTTCACCATTACAGCAATTTGTTTAATTGTTTTTCGTGTGCGTGAGTGGCTAACCCTGATGTTAAATTTTCTAACCTGCCTAAAGACATTTGTCATGGCTTAACGACTACCATCAAAGATGACTGCCAGACCAACGACTTAACGTGCCTTCTAAAGCACGAAGGAGCCCTAGATATTTTATGCCACTTGTGGTCACCCATCCCAATGGGGACCGCGCCCGGGGTTGCTTAACAATAACTGTCCGATAAGTAAGATCACTGTCAGATAGCTAACTTAACATACGTAATTGCTAATAATGCACAGACCCTGGGCCATCGGGCTCCTCAAACACAATTAAAATCATGAATTTATTTACCTGTATCTTGCAGGTGCTGGCATTTTAGAATAAACCACAATGCAATGGAGTGCAGTGCTCACGAACGGTGAACTGACATAAACGTGACGCGTACGGCATTATGGTGTCTTTGACGCGCGCGAGGTGATCGGTGAAGCGATGTACGGAGTACGAGTATCAATTTGTATCCCCCACCGCTTCACGTATTTTTGTCGTTTCGAAACGCTAGTTGCTTATCGATTTTGCAAATATCTATACATATAATAAAACAGTAAAATTATTTTGTCTGTACATTTGGAATTTTTGACTGAAATGGATAGAGGGACACTTAAAAAGAACAATAGAAAGCAAAAAATTTTTTTTTGAATTTCTTGTCTGTCTGTCTGTCTGTCTGTCTGTATGTATGATCACGATTATCTCCGAAAATACTGAACCGATTTACTTTAAACTTTCAACAATTGCTTTGTTTTAACTCAGTTTAACATTTAAAGTTTGTTTCATAAAATCGGTTCATTAAAAAAAAAGTTATCGTCATTTGAATGAACTCAAGGCATGAGTTTGCCTGCAAACATATAGCAAAAATAAAATAAAATAATAAGTGACATAAGAAAATTTAAATCCAAAGTCAATTCATCATCATTATACGACAGCATTATACCTATCCATACTATCCATAGTAATCCATACTAAAAAAAAAGGAGAAGCTGACTGACTGACTGACATATCAACGCAGGGCCTAAACTATAAGGGTTAGGAACTTGAAATTTTGCACAAGGGTTCCTTTTATAACGTAGGGGAACACTAAGAAAGGATTTTTGGAAATTCATCTCCTTAGGGGGAAAAACGGGTTGCAAAATTAGTATGAAACTTTGTTGTTTTTGAAGTTATTCGAATGAAATTCAGCATGAAGGTTCTTTACTGAAAGGTATGAAACAGGAGTAAAATATTTTTCTCAAAAATCATCCCTTAAGGGGATATAACGGGGATGCAAAGTTAGTATGAAACTTTCCGTTTTTGAAGTTATTCAATTAAAGTTCAATATTAAGGTGTTTCACTGAAAGTCATAAACTAATGTATTTCGGGAAATTCTACTGTTCCTGAGAAATCGACACTTACGCGAGAAATCGGCAAACCTGACTTATATATCAACGCACAGCCGAAACTACTGTGTGCAAAAACTTGAAATTTGGCACAGGGATTCTTTTATGATGTAAATGAGCCTTAAGAAAGGATTTTTAGAAAATCAAAGGGGTTGAAGTTTTATGGAATTTTCTCATTTCTGGACTTAGAAGTTTGAAAGTAGGTGTGCAAGTTCTCAATTAAAATTAAAAAAGATCTGTTTAGGTGAACCAGACAACATTCTCCCTTGAAGGGGTAAATAGGGGGTAAAGTTTGCATGGAATTTTTCCATTTCTAGACTTAGAGGTATGAAAATAAGTACCTATATACGTTCTAGGTTACAATTAAAAAAGATCTGTGTAGATGAAATGTACAAAATTTCCCCCTTAAGGGATAAAGGGGGGGGGGGGGGATTGTATGGAAATTTTCTCATTTCTGGACATAGAAGTATAAAAATAAGTATATATGTTTACATTACAATTTAAAAAGATCTGTGTAGTTAAAATGGTCGAAATTTCCCCTTGAAGGGGTAGAATAGGTGGGGTAAAGTTTGTATGGATTTTTTTTATTTACTTAGAAATATGACAATAAGAAGTTCTCCATTACAATAAAAAAATATCTGTGTAGGTGAAATGGGCAAAATCCCCTCCTTAAGGGCTAAAGATCTATGCAGGTGAAATGTATTAAATTCCCCCATAAGGGGAAAAGCAAAGGGGCAGGGGTTTGTATGGAATTTGTATCATTTCTATTGTTCCCAAGGGAACGACATTAACGCGGGCGGAGCCGCGGGCAACAGCTAGTTAAACAATATAATAAAGAGATACATGATATCCAAATTTGAATAAAATTATATTTCATTTAATTTGTATCTTAGTTTGTTTCTAATGTATTGTGTGTTTTTGTTTGTCTGTATACATAATCTGTTAAATTCTAGAGCTGTAATTTTATCAAACAAAGAAAGCCTATTGCATATTTGAAACCCTTTGGCAACCAATTGCATAACGAATTAAAAAGATTTTTGACAGATAAGTGTTAATATAATATAACAGAATTCTGGAATGAAAAATTGTAAGATAAATCTACTTTTATTTTGACATTAAATTTCTAAGATTGTGTTATTTTTTACTATGAATTTCATTACTTAAAGACAGTTCTATTCATCTAGATATTTATTTATGACACTTCATTCGTTTTTTTTTTTAATGAAAATATATGTATTGCAATTTTATTATTTGAACAATTTATGATTTATGTATTGACATATTTCACAATGCCAGAACAGGTATATTTATAAATAGTTTTAAGACCTAATTTATAAGATAAACATACTGTGAATGCTATTTATAAATTGAGTGAATAAATGAATATAAATATGCCTGAACACAACAATGTAACCTTTGGAACATGTTTTTTTTTATATGTAACATTTTTCTTATTACTTTCCTGCAATCTGTGGGAGTGATTTTGTAAAATGGGATGGAAAAGTGTAGCAGTGTGAGACCTCGACCTTTCCCGGCGCTCTTAGTCGAGTTCCCAATTATAAGGAAGTAGAAAACAGAAGACTCGACACAACAATAGATTAAATTTATTTGTCACAGCTTAACTTCTATAAATATAATAATGTATTACAGATCAGAGACCGTAGAACTAGAAGTGAACAGTCCGAGAGATGATGGTAGAATGAGAGATGACCGAGAGAGAAATGATTTTAAAAAAAATTGAATTATATGCAATTTTGAAATGAAATCAGGAATAAAAAGTGGACAGGACGAGATTCGAGAAACAAATGAGGTTGGAAGAGATGCAGCATGCAGGTGGCATGCAGCAACGTTACAACGCAACGTCAAATCGCAATCAGATTGTTTATTACCAAGGTTAGATGTCAGATGTTCCAAATCATATGCGACTACTATAAGGCTCGCTCGTTTTTTAGGATTTTATACTCAAAATGTGCCAAAAGGAACGCTATTACTAAGCCATTGATGTCCGTCCGTCGAACTGTCATAGGCCTGTATCTATTAAACCGTGATAAGTAGAGACTTGAAATTTTCACAGAAAGAGTTATCTATTGTCGCTATAACAAAAAATAAAAAAATACTCGTGTTCTTTTGGGGTTTTGCTCGATTCTGGCAAAATTGCTGCTTATTTTTTACTGAGACGTCAAACTAGCGATAGTGTTCGTGCTCAAAATAATCAGTACATTTCATAAGATAGCGTATAGCGCCAGACTTAGTGATGGGTAGGCCCAACAGCATAACATGAATTATTGCTACTTACTTGGGTTGAAGATGATACTTTGGAGACACCAAATCACTTACATACATACATAGTATCACGTCTTTTCCCTTGCGGGGTAGACAGGGCCCGCTTAGCATGTTGGTCGGAGTTAGGCAATAAATGAAATCAAAATAGTCATGTCTTGCTAGCTGCACCGCCTACTAATATGATTCGTCAGATTTGCCCATTCCCTCGATCGGCTTTTACGATCTGCGCAGGAAAAGAAGCAGCTCTACGTTTTTTCTTTTTTATCCCAAACCAGCCAATCGAAGTGACACAAGATAACGTCACAGAGAAATGGTTTATTGTTGTTGCTGGTTACATGATGGTTGGGTGTGACGGATCCTTTCTCAATGTCATTATCCAGGCCCTACTCAATAGTATCGCCGATCGATAGTACTTCACTGTGCCATCGAAAGTATCTCGAGGCGAGTTCGGTGTAAGTCTCCGTTTGATTTAAGATTATGAAGCTATTTATATTATTAAAATGAAACTTGCCTTGGTTGCACTCCGGGAGTACCGGCAGAAGTGAAAAATCCGCGCAGTTGAAAGAGAATATTACTTCCTCTCCTACGCCGCACCGACGGCTGTCACAGGTCACGTGTCCGTCTTACGAATTTTCCATCATGTCACGTATCCTGGCGCGAGTTTTACATTTGTTACCCATCCCAAAAAGTGCACAACACCGCTAAAGTTTTCTGTGCTTCAAAAATTAATTGTCTGTAAATTCGGTTTACGGAATAATTTTAAGTGATAACGGTGAGAGATAGATGCTACTACTGCTGCTGCTGCTCCGGAACGTGTATTTTTCGAGCGTGCAGCCGGTGTTTATCGATTTATATGACGTTATGACGTCAAAAAGCTGACGCGTGACTAACTTATTTGGATGACTACATGATGGTCGCCGAAATGTACGACGTAAGTTCGGACAGAGAACTTGGAAGAGGTTTTAAATGTACAGTCAGGGACAGAGATAGCTGACCAGGCACTCTACCTATATCTTGACTTTCCTCTTAAACTATAAATAATATAAACATGAAAATGTATATTAAGTAAGAATCCATTAAAATTTTTCTGTATATACATTTTCATGTTATTATTATTTATAGTTTAAGAGAAAATCCAAGATATAGGTAGAGGTCTTGGTCACGTATCTCTGCCCTGATTGTACTTATACATCAGAGTCCACGCGACGAAAAGTGGATCTTGTTGCTAAATAGTGTATACTAGTACAGAACCCTTGCTCTGTGTGTAAATAAGAAGTGAACTTTTAAGTAATTTGTGAAGTGAAAACTTTTAGCGACGTTGTGCACTTTTTGGGATAGGTAAAAATGTTAAACTCGCGTCAGGACACGTGAACTGATCGAAAATTCGTAAGACCTATACTTTATATAGTACTAGTGTTGGGTCATCATCATTTCGAGTAGAAGTCACGGTCAATCGAACATGCACACCCTGGTGTCAGAGTTCTTCGGAACCGCCTCTTGGCCTCTGACGTGGTTCCTTTAACGACTACCAGATGGCAGCCGGGACCACCGGCTTAACGTGCCTTCCGAAGCACGGAATCATCTTTATTATCAGACAATCAGGTGATTCAAGCCTGCAATGTCCTAACCAAACTGGAAACAACTAAACAAAGTATGCTTCCGGTGGGAATCGAACCCACGACCCCCGGGTCAACAGGCAAACGCCTTCACTAGACCACGGAGGCTGTTACTGCCTACCACCTGCCACCACTAGTATTGGGTACGGACGCTGGATGCGAGCAGCCCGCGAGGTGGTCATACGATTAAGTAAACTTATTCGTAGGTATAGACTACACTTCGGTGAGTGAGCACAAGAACTGCATTAATCCCACCTTCCCTATCTTTCTAAGGAATTTTCACTTCTGCCGGCACTTTCTTTTGCATAAACTCTCTCTGATATAAACAGCATCACATCCGCACCAAACTGATAAAGAAATCACTTACCTGCAACTAATGTTTGAATAACAATTTACGTTATGCAGATGAGCGCACGCTCTGTTAATTTTCCAATCTGTCCGCTCTGAATAGTCATTAGGCTATGGTATAATAGAGCTCATATCTAATTTCGTATGAAAAACGCTGTCTGACAATAGCCGCGCTAATGTGTAAATATGTCTAGTGTGTGACCATCATTGCGTGTAATGTCAATGTGTGGAGTAACCGTAGATATAGAACACGTAGATGGGGCAATATGACTGAGCAAGATAATCTATACTAATATTATAAAGCTGAAGAGATTGTTGAACGCGCTAATCTCAATAACTAATAGTTCGAATTGGAAAATTATTTTTGTGTTGTATAGTCCATTAATTGTGGAAGGCTTTAGGCTATAAAATATAACGCTGCGACCAATAGGAGCGAAGCATCAATAAAACATGTTTCGAAAACGGGGAAAAATTATTCATCTTTACTAATTAATCATAACAACAGAAGTTGCCGCGGACGAAGTCGCGGGCAACAGCTAGTAGGTTATAAGAGTTTTAAATATTCATAATGCTATACAAATAAAATGCTATAATAATAAGCCGTGTGGTATCCGGCAGAGTAGAATAGGACCATTCCAAGTCTTCCAGTAGAGGTTGTAAGAAGTGACTTAGGAAATACAAGCTAAACACAGCTTGTATTTAGTGCTTAGTGACGGAAGGACGCGTCGATAAAAGCATTTAACGACATATTTTTTGTGAACATCGGCGAAATCGTAACGAATTAAAAAAAATTACTTCTTGTGTAGTAAAGTGGTGCAGGAAAGCACCAATTCTTGCACCACTTTGATCATCCTCACGGAAAGACGGAAAAGTGAAAAAAATTGAAAGCTTGCGGCGAGCTACTAGCCTACCTACCTCCGCTATGATGACACCATAGCGTTCATTAGATATGTTGACACCGCACCGTAACCTTGATGCAGCCAATCGCAAACTAGCTTCGTCCATGAGTGCGTAAGGTTTTTGTTGTGATTTAAGCTAAGTATGTTTACGTAAATGGGACTGATATTAAATCGTTAGTTGTATGAGAGTTTCGCTTCCATACTTTTTTCTAATTCAGTAATTATCTTAGTCTTATTATAAAGAAACTAGAGGCGGTGAAAAAATTCTAACTGGGCTGGGTTTGAACTGACGACGTTCGGTTTCTTCATTATCATTTCAGCTGTAAGAAGTCCATAGCTGGGCGAAGGCCTCTCGCAAGGATTCTTCGTTAGTGGTAGGTTATTGCCATAATCACTATTCTTGACAGGCAGATTGGCGAGCGTAGTTTCTTCGCAGTGCCTCTGGTGGGCAGCTGCAACATTTTAAAGCTGGAAAATGATGGAATTTGTTGGGGCCTGGAAAAAAAAGATTCAGGTGTTACTTTGCGGAAGTCAAAGCTACATTTACTTTGAGACAATTTACTTTGCGAGCTTCCGCCACCAGTTAGTTCATGCAAACTATTGCTGGTCAGTGCACACCCACTACTGTTAGTCCCTCAATGCCCGCCACCACTAGTTGATCCATGCAACCTTGGTCGATACTGCTGCATACGTTGAAGCTGCAGCAATATCGGCCGTCGTGCTTGCTGCAGTCTCAACGGATGCAACAGTATCGACCAGGTCTCAAAGTAAATATTTAGGTACTACTGACTCGGATGAATGGTGAAACAAATAGCAGCTAGAGAAGCTGGGCACGCGTACTTGACGCCATTCCTACAGCTGCCGGCCGGAGTTACAGAGGATGACACACCTAATCTTATCCTTAATTAGACCTTAGGTCTATGTATGACCTAAGGTCTTTGAACAAGATAAGTCAGAGAAAATAGTTTTTAGACAATAACGTATCCGAGCGTTTCCTTGCGTTCTCAGCGATGCGTAAGAATCCGAAGTAATTGCATCTTTAGCTATGCCAGGACTCCGCTGTTATGACAGCTCATATGATATAATTTGGCATAGTTTTTACCACCAGCCGCCCGCTTGATGCTTGAGCCCCTCTAAGCTCCAAAACCGCGTTGAACCAGAGAAAATAAGGTACAAGTACACCGGGATCTGTACGCGAACTACCCATCTTGCATGTTAACCATTGCACCCAGAGAGTAAAATATAGCAATAGTAGTAATATTTTAGACGTAAAACAACGCTACACAAACCATACTATTATATTATACTATACCCGAATTATAAATGCGAAAATAATTTTGACTTATTACTTCACGCTTCAAATATTAAAGCCATTGTGATCAAATTTAATATGGATAGTATAAGGCCTGGGAAAGGACATAGGATTCTCCCCAAAGGTACTGTTCCCAAGAGATCGACATTCACGAGCGGAGTCGCGAGCAAAAGCTAGAGCAGTAAAATGATGTATTGAAATATTGTGTTATATCCACTGAGCGTATATCTGTGTATGTGTAGGGTAGACGCAGCGACCCGCGATAGAGTCATTTCCTGATTTTGATGTCGCAATACAATGTCGATGTTTAGTATATGCAAATATTTCAGATGTAGCGCAGTGATGTGATGTGACACTAAAGATTGCTAATATTTTTTATTTAGTATCTATCCCTGCCACTGCCCTAGCCAGTATTTTGCTTTATAAGTACTGGATTAAGGTCCCGGTTGGAAATTAAATTACGCAAATGTGCATTCGGACACAAACCATAAGCTTACCTATGTATTTACTTTTAAGTAGCTACAGTAACTTATCCAGATTGAAAAACCAGTTAGGCAAGTAATCTGGCACAAACCATTTATTTCGATTTCAACGCTTTATTATAAACTAGCTTTCGCCCGCGGCTCCGCCCGCGTCAATGTCGATCCCTCGGGAATAGTTCTTTTTCCCGGGATAAAAGGTAGTTATGTCCTTCTCCATACTCCAGAGAACTTGTATGCAAAATTTCATGATGAACGGTTCAGTAGTTACGGCGTGAAAGCGTAACAAACAAACAAACAAACAAATAAACAAACAAACTCACTTTCGCATTTATAATATTAGTAAGGATACTCATATTGTTTTATGTAATTTACTGACAAATAATTTCTGTGTTCATTTCTCCAGTTCTGGTTTGGTCGGTAGTGCATATCTGTCGACTCTGTCTGGAACACCTGTAACAAAATTGAATTGTTTAAACATATTGGATTTATTTTTCTGTTTGCCTACAAAGTAGTATAAAAAAAAAAATGCGTGAGTCAAAAATAAAAGGAATCTAACCACCATAAAAGACCAAGCAGTAGCTTTTGTTATTATGAATGTAATCATCAAATGGAAAACCCAAATAAGGCTATAAAATGTTATGTTCAATTGTTATCAACGACATTAAATAATATATAATAACATATATTATTTAATATCGTTGATAACATTTGACATACCAAGGAGTAAATCAATAATTATAATATAATTTTATCTTCTTAAAATGGACATTACATTACAGCCAAAAAAGTGTATTTTTTATATAAGTTTATCTATTTCACCAAAACTTCTTGTGACTCAACGGATTTAGACTAGGTATCGTTATAATTCTTGCCTAAATTTATCGGCAGGACAATCATATTATTATTTATTATTAAAAAAAAACTTGGTACTAGTGTCACTTTTAAAATATCGATATAAAAAAAATGACGAGTAAAATTTCTTAAATCTTAAGTTTAATTCGTATCGAAAAAAATGCAGATTCAAATATCTGCCACAAACATACCTAATCACGTTGAGAGAATTATAAGTCAATTTCAATATGAATAAAAAAATAAAACTTTAATAACCCGGGTACCTCATGCAGACCGTTATTTAAAAAGTTATGTTTATTGCCATTAACTAGTCTTTATATCTTTGAGGTATGCATGTTTGTCTACAAAAACATACAATTATTTAAAAAAGCTATTGATATGAGTGGCAGAGCTCAGAGGAATCCATACAGACTAGTCATTGATAATGTCCCAAAGTCCCAAAAATGTGGAAACAGTCCCCATAATATGTGTGTGCGAATCTATAACCGGTTACCCAATGACATGAAAGAATTTAATGAATATATATTTAAAAAACAGTTAAAAGCCTGGTTGATGGAAAGGTCTTATTATGACATAAAAGAGTTTTTATGACAATTGTTATCTTTTTTAATTTTTGATAATTTTAATAAATTCAATGTTTTGTTTTTTCTGTATTTGCATGCCATTTAATATGGCTAAATATGTGTTCTTGTATATTGCATTTAACACCTCAATGTACCATGTTTTATGTGAATAAATAAATATGAATATGAATATGAATATAAAAAGGAAATTCATCTGACTTTCTAACTTATACTGTCCGTTAGCAACAGAGCGAACGAGGATGTGGCTGGTCAAAACGGTGCCTAATTTGGACTAATTTCATCCGATCTCTACAAACTTAATGTTGCATCTACCACACTTTCAGCCGTTTCTAGATACAGATAGTAATAGAATATAATATCATAATCTACATCTACACAATAATATTATAAACAGGAATGATTAAATTGAAGTGCTTCAGATGGTACGTTACGTGGTTCCTGCTGTTATCACTAGATAGCGGTCTTTAAGTTATATCAGATGCCTTTAAGCAGCTTGAAAAATCTGACTCCAGTGTTGGCCACTTACACACACGCAAAGCAAGCAAGTTCGAAAAGAACTTTTGTATTGTTTTCTAACCGCAAAAGCTAACTTTGTCGAATTACTACTTTCAATAGATAATATACGAAAACTGTGTATTGTGTGAAAAATTCATGGGCCGTAGCGTAGCGTTTACTATTAATGCATTATACTTTGGAATTTAAGCCTTATCACTATTAGACATAAGCGTGTGTGGGCGCCGGAACAATTCGGCACTAGTCTCATACAATCGTCTATTGTTACTATATTTATTGGTTGTATAATGTTGTTTATGTGCTGATAGTATCTATAATAGTATACTTTGGTATGTAAATTGGTCAGTTTGTTAAAACTATTGTCATGTTTAAACCTAAAACTGCGGAAAGGATTAACTAAATAAGTTAATTTATGTAGAGTCTGTGGAATACTAAATCACCACATGGGCCTAAAATTTTGACTTTAGTACCAAATGAAGAAATATTTAAAAGAAATATAGACATTTGGTCTTTAACTGATCTTCTACCCAGACCTACCTCCGTGGTCCAGTGGTTAAGGCGTTTGCCTGTAGACCCGGGGGTCGTGGTTCGATTCCCACGGGAAGCATACTTGGTTTAGCTGTTTCCAGTTTGGTTAGGACATTGCAGGCTTGAATCACCTGACTGTCTGATAATAACGATGATTCCGTGCTTCGGAGGACAAGTTAAGCCGTTGTTCTCGGCTGCCATCTGGTAGTCGTTAAAGGAACCACGTCAGAGACCGAGAGGTGGTTCTGAAGAACTCTGCACCAGGGTGTGCATGGTCGATTAACCGTGTCACCTACTAGAAATGAATGAATGACCCCGACCTGGATATCTAAATCATAAAGTTAATATCCTCGTTGGAGCTCAAAGTGGGTTATTTCGAACTCATCCCATGTTTCTTACATTACAAGCTTTCGCACGCAGCTTCGCTCGCGTCAACATCGTTACCTCGGGAACAGTATTTTTTCCAGGATGAAAGGTAGCCTACGTCCTTGCAGAGAAAGATTCGATACAGAACATAACACGTATAAATAACAGGGGTTTTTCTAACAATATGTTAGAAAAACCCCTGTCCGATCCTTGAAGGCGTATTCAGCGTGTCGATGAACAACTTTTCTTATTAGGCAATTGCTTAAATCTCAAAAAAATTTTGACGTTCCTGTACCAAATTTACCTGATGGCAGAACATTTTTGTATGGCAATGTCCATTTTTTTGTTAGTTTCCAGCTTTGATTCTATAGGAAAAGTTGTTCATAATTATGTATATAAACGGGACTTAGCACGTACGCAGTACTCCAGCCTCGTTGCGACCACGATGGATGTAACTCCATTGAAACGTAAACGGAAACAAATAATAAAAAGGTTCGTGCTAAGTCCCGTTTATATACATAATTATGTGTTTAAAGCGCGAAAGTTTAAAAAAGAATAAAGTTGTTCATATCGACAGGCTGAATCACACCTTTAGGGATCGGACAGGGTTCTTTTTACATATTGTATAAAAGTCATGATCAAATTAAGATCCATCGTGTCCAATCCAAAGTATAAAAATAAACGCCCACGAAACATGGTTTGATATCATACTTCGAGGAATTCCAACTCAATTGGTAAACAAAAATATTTAAGGGAGAAAGCACCTATTTAACCCTACATAATCGTAAAATATTATGAGCCGTACGTTACCAGAATCGTGCGTGTATTGACCATAATACAATCACGATCGGGAATAACAGTGGCGTAGCTACCGCCGTGTCTACAATATCAGGAACTCAGGGCCCCTTGTATAAAATGCCCCCTGTATGCGTAAGAAACATTTTCTTAATGTTTCAATATTGTTACACATTATACAGGATGGTTGGCAGTTATCATCAGCTTGGGATCCTTTCATCAATTTAATAGAATCTAAATCTTAGCACAAGATTGCAAGACCTTCTGATACTGTGAGCCAAACCTGCGTACATCCGGAACGTTATCGAAAGATATTGTAGGCAGTAGTTTTGTATAGTTTTTATAACATGATAGACTAAATTCAACTTAATCTACCTGCGAACATGACAATTTGTAGTTTTCGAAACTTTAGGTATAATTACTATTTAATAAACGCGATAAAACCGTGCTAAGTGATGTAATTTATACAGTACCTAAAAGATTTTCTACAATCTCATCCGAATTCCTATTTCATCTGTTAAAAAGAGAAAACTAAAGTAGGTGCCCAAAAGTAAGCACACTATTCATATATCATGACGCCGTATTGCGACACCTTGGCCCTTTGTATAGACAGAAACTGATTCTTGTTCAATTACCATAATCTAAAAATACATAAGTGGAACAGTTGGTTTAACAGTTCATTCACACTGTAAAACCATAAACTTTTAAAATAGAGTAAATGGAACTCTCATATAATGTTTAAATAGCTATTTTTCCCGAACTATTACGCCATTGGGCGGCAGGGCATCAGACAACTGTTGATGCCTGGTCTGTCTAGAGCAAAATACGCCACTGAGGAATTAAATTATCGAAAGGCTATACAAAAAGCTCTTACTTGCGGTTTTAAGATCATTGATACTTACCTAAAAATAAGCGAATGATGAAAAATATTGCAAATTACAATTTAAGATGTGTTAAAATAATGAGTCCGAACGAAGGATTCCGTACCATACCAAAAATACCAGCTTATAGTCGCCAAAAATATCAGAGAATGGGTAAAATCTAAGGTATCATGTTAATAGGTTATGCGGCTAGCAACTCATCACTATTTTGATTTCGTTTTCCACCTAATGCCCACCGTTTCTTTCCGCACAATGACATTGACAAGAGCCTAGCTCTTAAACGCCAGAGAGAGATAAAGCCCAGGCCCTTAATGCCACGTAAAGTGTATTTTTGGACGTGTTCATGGAAATGAAAAACCGAATAATGATGATGCTACGCCCATAGATCGGGGGTGACATCTTCAACTACTTGGCCGGTGGTGGCAGATGAACGCGCGCCTTGCATCCCAAGTTGCTACGTGCTTTTCCCCCATTGATCCGAGTGAGTAGTATCCTAATACTTAATTCCCTTCCCAAATCCAACAATTTCCTATCGTTCCCAAGCTTCAAAACGATTCTCATGGGCAGCAGCGTCAAAAGCACAAGAAGCCAAAGAAACTGCGCTCGCCAACCTACCTTTCAAGCGTGGCAAGTATGGCAATATCCTCCCATGAAACAAAGAATCCTTGGGAGAGACCTTTGTCTTTTAATGGCTGTGATGATGATGATGATAAAGCCTGTAGATACTATTCTGCAGATTTTTGTCTATTCCCTAGATCTATTGCGATCTGCGCGGAAAGAAGAGCGGCTGGTACAGTCGCCTATTACGATCTGCGCGGAAAGAAGAGCCGCTGGTACGGTCGCCTGCAAAAGTCCATATAGAAGTTGCGTAAAAAGTCGTGTGTAGCTAGGGGTTCTATTTAAAAATTACAGCAATTTCAACCTTATTGATGTGGCATAAGATTCATTATATTGTTAAATTTATATGCCTTCCTAATCAGTACAATCGATTTTCACCTTAAGGCTATGTATGGACTTTTGCAGGTGACCGTACATTGTACATTTTTATTTACTTCCAGTCCTTCATACACATAGATTTAAAAAAAAAATATTCCATACTTCTATGTTCATACATATAAGTCATAGAAGTATGAAGAGACGAAATTTTTTTTTTAAATCTATGATATAAGTAGTAGTTTAAAATCAAAACAAAAAAGTTTTACAAAAGCGCTTTCCCAAACGTTGCCCAATTCCAGTCATGATTCGCATCTGTTACAAAACCATCAACTCCCATTTTACGTGTGTTAACTTACAACGGTTAATTTTAACTAAAATATTCACCTCACTCGCTAGAAAAGATAAAGCCGTTGTGTTGCGCGTACGCATAGACTTTGTAAAGGTCGGCTTCCAGTAAAAAGAAGCTAGTATGGTTAATTTCATTTTCAGGGTTCCGTACCCAAAGGGACCCTATTGATATGGCTCCGCTGTCCGTCTGGCCGTCTGTCACCAGCCGGCCTATTTGCTAATATAGTGTACACTTCAAAATACATTACGTTTTATACATCTTGAATAAAAATAGTCAATCATACGAAAGCCGCAATGTATTTGAGGTGACTATTAAAACGTTATACAATAGGCTAGTTTCCTAAAAAAATATAATTAGTCCGTCAGTTAGATATTCAAAAAACATTGGACACGTATTTTTTCTTTTGTTGATTAAACAAAAAATGATAAAGATATAGCCCTTTGAAGTTCCGTGTGACGTCATAGTTTGCTACAATTTTTAGCAAACTTTGACGTCATGAGCCCCCACTCTTGAACTTTGACGCGCTTTATCTTTATTATTTATAGTTTATTTGACAAAAGTAAAAAATACGTGTCCAATATTTTTTGATTATCTAACAGACGGACTAATTGTTATGTTATTATTACGACCCAGGATACTAGCCTATTACTTAGCAAATAGGCCGGCAGTTAATATCTCACGAACCGTGATAGTTAGACAGTTAAAATTTTCACAAAAAAAGCAGAATTAAATATTTTAGGGCCCTCATTTAACAAACGTAATTCTCTTCGCCCGAGATTGATAAGGGCAACAGGTATAGACGCTCAGAATATTAGTTATATATCAACAAACAAGATTATTTTGCCAATTTTATAGATTACACGGATTTTATGAATTAGCACCCTTTGTGCGCGACTTCGACTCGCATTTGGCCGCTTTTTTAATCAATGCTCATGTGGATGACCTAAGCATTGATAAACTGTTAAAAGAAGATTAACTATTGAAGCAACCTTTGAATATTCGGCCGTAAAACTCACGTAGTTAGGAAGGAAAGATATTAAGAGATGTCGCCAACGCTGTTTAGTGGAATCCTATCTTTATCGCGATTAAGTAAACGCAGTAGAAAAGATAGTATCTCCTAACCACCGGGTATGTAACACAATAATCGTACATCGCGTAAAGATACAGTCGGCTACTCATTAATATAAACACTGGTGTGAATTTGTCTTCCAAAAAGAAGATCTCTTATGACAAGGTAAAAACCTCCTGCTGGCAACGAGACTACTGCCTTTTAATTACAATAGTTTCTTATCTTTCTATGTTTAATAAATTATAAATGATATAGGTACTAATATTATGTGTAGGAAAGTATTTTATTTAGTAAAGTAAAGATAGAGAACGCTTGGAAGCTTTCGAGATGTGGTGCTGGAGCCGTATGGACGGTATTAGTTGGATACAGATAAAAACGAATGAGGAAGTATTGGGACAAGTAAATGAGAAACGAAAACTGCTTAAGACGATTGAAATGAGAAGAGAAAGGATGTTTGGTCACCTTATACGGCACGATCAATTTATAAAAAATAATAAAGAGGGAATAATTGAGACAAGGAGAGGGAAAGGAAGACCAAGAAGAGCATATTTGGATGAAATAAAGGAAAAGGCTGGAGTTGTGTCATATGGAGAAGTGAAGAGAATGGCTGAGAACCGAGAGACATGGAGAATACTCCACCGACAAGAACACGGTTCTTAAATGATAGATAGACAGATAGAAAATATTTCATAGTGGTCTGTTAGGAAAAAAAATAAGCCGGTCAAGTACGCGTCGAACTCGCGTGTTTAGGGTTCCGTACTATAATTCTTATTTTATGATTTAAACCCCAATTGTTTCCACCCATAATTCAACCATACATTTCATATAGGTTTTCCTGTCATCTATAAGTAACCTAAGGGTATATTTTTTTTACCCTTATTTTCAGATTCATAATTTCAGAGATAACGTTTGAGGAATAGTAATTTTTTGTCTACTTTGGTAAATAGTTTTTGATACATATCCTTACTAATATTATAAATGCGAAAGTGAGTTTGTTTGTTTGTTTGTTAGGCTTTCACGCCGTAACTACTGAACCGATCATCATGAAATTTTGCATACAAGTTCTCTGGAGTACGGAGAAGGACATAGGCTACCTTTTATCCCGGGAAAAAGTACTATTCCCGAGGGATCGACGCGGGCGGAGCCGCGGGCGAAAGCTAGTATTATTATATAAAAAAAATCTGGGATCCTCGCAATGAGCGTTTTGATATCGTAAGATTAAGTCTGCATTTTTTATACTTTCCTGATTTGTGGCCCACGAAAGTACACTTACACTCAAAATATCTTTTTATTTACGTAAAATGTTAGTTTTCGGGTCACATAAATATGCACATAAGATTGCTAAATTTCAACTTAATCGGTCCAGTACATTTGAAACAAATCGGTTGTTACAGACACACAGCCAAAAACACGAGGGATTTTATAAGGGTTCCGTTTTTGTCAGTCAGTCGAACGGAACTCTAAAAACATCATCATCACTATTTTAATTCCATTTTCAACATCTACGCCCTAAACTGGGTCTTATGCCTTTAGGCTCTGTCTACCCAGTGAACATACATACATAGTATCACGCCTTTATCTCTTGCGGGGTAGACGTAGCTTAGGTCTATAAGACCTTGTAGCCATTAGCATGTTGAAGGGCGTGTAGATGGAAAACTGAATCAAATATATGGTACGTTGCTAGCCGCATCGCCTATAGACATGATTCCGCAGATTTTAGCCCAGTCCCTCGATCGGCTTTTACGGGAAGAGAAGCAGCTGGCACATTCTACGTTTTTTCTTTTCTCCCAGACCAACATGGAAGAGTGAAGCCGTGATAGTAAGTTTGTATGCATGCGAAAGTTTGTGGTTTGGGATATTGAATTTCGTTAATCCAAATGCTAAAACATATTGATGTAATAACGTCTTATAAATCAATGAACACATCACCATGTCAGGCTCTCACAGCCTAGGTCCTGGCTTCGATCCTAGGTCAGGCCAAGATGGAAAATGATCTGATCTGATTGACCTGCGTTTTGGATAATGTATTTGTCTTAATATAGTATCGTTGTTAAAATATAGTATCGTTGAGGCTAGCTCAATTTGTGTGATTGTCCGTATATATTTTTTTATTTTATTTGTATTCCCAAATAAGGTTACCTTACGAATACATAGTTATACTAAAAGCTTTTCCATTAAAAATAAATAAATACAAGTTGCATATTCATCTAACTTGGTTAAATAAAGAAACTCTCAGACATACAATGAACCTTGAAAACATTACATTTCCTTTTTCTGGCAGTTGTGTAAAAAGGGCTGATGTTGCAATCGCCTACCAATAACTTTTCTATCGCTTTCGAAACTCGCGACACAGCTCAGCAACATAAAACTGACCAAAATTTGATCGTTAATCTATTTTATAGGTACACCTACGTCGCGGGTTCGGTTTTGAGGCGTTTCGGCACACTTTGAACTCGGACCGCGGGTGGAATCGCCCAAATCTCGTTTAACGCAATTTTTAGATGGGGTCTTCAGCACGGACCGAAACTACTCTATACGCTTTGTAAATGGGGGCGTCTGGACCATTTCAATACCTTAAGATTGGTTCAAATATTCTAATCGAACAAGATCCAATGTTAATAACTTAAATTTTACACACAGCTAAACCCAAAGAAAGATACCCTTGATACTGGTTGCTCTGAGTGGAACAATTTTCCTCAAATGCAGCCAACAGACAAATAAAACAACTAACAGACAAAAAAAAATATTCAGCTAGCAGAAAAAAAATCAAGCGCGAGAAACGCAGACACAATGTACATATTTTCTATTATTATGCGGACCGATCGGCCCGCTTGGTGGTTGAGAAGTCAAGTAAAAATATACAAGGGCAAATCAAACAAATTGAGCTATCCCTACACCAAGTTGTGAACTTGTATAATAGGATACTAACTTAACGATAATTTATTTTATAATAGATGATTTTCTCCGTGTGGGGACGGAGTAGAATACAATTCCCCACTGCCCGTCAGGTTGGCATCTCGTAAGAGGCGAGTAAAATACCCAACATGCTCGGTGGTAGGACCTCGAGGGTCCGACTGGCTGGCGACCACCCTCATGCCGAAATCTATCGTAAAGCACCGTTGGGTGTGTTTCGACGGTTGCGCGTGAGAGCCAATCCCCATTCCCGATTCCCGTAGTTTCGACAGTTTATGGTCCCTTAGGGGCTGGAGTCTTGCACTGTCTGATTGGGGGTGCGACGTTTGCGCGGGGGCCAGGGAGACCCGATGAAACGGTTGTCCGCTGGCCGCCCGCTGGTACGTAGAGGAACCGAACCCTGGCTGTCCCGGCTAGGGAGGCTGTCCTGCCGCCAGTGTCAAAAGCTCGTGATTGGTCGTCGTGCCGGCCTGGGAGACCGGAGTGGAACACGGCGGCTGATCATTGTGTTGGATCGGGGGCCCTTCCGTCCCCCGTGCCAGCAGCGCACCTCACTGGTCATTCATTGCGGGCCATCATTCCTTAACTTTGCCTATGTAACTGTCGTAACTACGGCAATCCTTAATTTTTTCCCTGTTAACCACCTTTTTTATGGCAAGATCGAAAAATAGAAAACATGTTTCTACAGCGGCACCCCCTTCCACATTCAATGTGGACTTCTTCAACGTCAGAGGAATGCATTCCAACCTCAATGTCGTCCATCATCACTTGGAGACGACTAAGCCGGCTCTATTTTTCCTGACTGAGACACAAATTTCCTCTCCTACCGACGTCACATATCTCTTGTATCCCGGTTTCAGCTTGGAGCACAAGTTTATGCCCAATGCTGGGGTGTGTATGTACGTACGGGAGGATGTATGTTGTCGACGTCTCAGCAGCCTTGAAGACAGAAACCTGTCATTGTTATGGGCGCGCGTAGATCACGGTGACCGCATCCGGTTCTATGCGTGCCTTTACAGGTCCCATAGCGGTGATGCCGAAACAGACCGACTTCTCGGGCATGTACAGAAGGGCATAGACGAAATTCTCCAGCAGCACCCATCGGCGGAGGTAGTGATCCTAGGGGACTTCAACGCTCACCACTTTGAGTGGCTAGGATCACTGAAGACCGACTACGCTGGGAAGGCTGCATACAACTTTGCTGTAACAAATGACCTCAACCAGTTAGTTGATGGTCCTACCAGAATACCTGATATTGAAGGACACAACCCTGCTTTGTTGGATCTTCTGCTGACCTCACATCCAAACGATTACCAGGTATTCCGTGATGCCCCTCTAGGAACCTCGGATCATTGCCTGGTACGTGCTGTGGTTCCATCCGGTCAGACCACGCAATCCAGACAACCTGGTATGCGTCGTGTGTGGCATTATAGGTCAGCAGATTGGGATGGATTGCGAGAGTTTTATGCATCCTACCATTGGAGACGGTTGTGCTTCTCATCAGAAAATCCTGACATTTGTGCGAAAGCTGTCGCCAAAGCGATACTGCTGGGCATGGAGTGCTACATTCCCAGCTCGGAGGTTCGTATCGGAGGGCGGTCTCAACCTTGGTTTCGTTGCTCGTCTTTGCATGCCGCCCACCTCAAGCGCGAAGCCTACGAAGCCTGGGTTGCTGCGCGAAATGTCAAGGATCGTAATACTTCTGATTTGAAGAAGCGGTTCAACGCAGCTTCAAGAGCCTACAAGAAGCAGATCACTGCAGCAAAGTTTGCGCACACTGCGCGCATTGGTAGGAGACTGGTTGGCTATCCCTCCGGGAGTAGAGCATTCTGGTCTCTTGCTAAGGCAGCGCAGGGGAATTTCTGTCGCCCTTCACTTCCATCTCTGCACAATCGTCAGGACTCGCTGGCTCACTCCGCAAAAGAGAAGGCCGATCTCTTGGCTACTCTCTTTGCGTCAAATTCTACCCTTGACGACGGAGGAGCATCGCCGCCCTTTTTATCGCGATGCGAGCACTTAATGCGGGAAATTCGGTTCATTCAAAGTGCAGTGCGACGTGCTCTGTTTTCCCTCGACGTCAGGAAGTCCAGCGGGCCTGATGGCATTCCAGCAATTGTGCTCAAAACATGCGCCCCTGAGTTGGCTCCGGTGTTAGCACGCCTATTCTCGCTGTCTTACACCTCAAGAAAAGTCCCGTCTTCGTGGAAAGTAGCCTACGTTCACCCTATTCCTAAAAAGGGTGACCGCACAGACCCGTCTAACTATCGGCCTATTGCGATAACCTCCCTGCTCTCTAAGGTGATGGAGCGTATGATAAACATCCAGCTCCTTGGTTACCTTGAAGATCATCAGCTAATTAGTGACCGTCAATACGGGTTCCGCCACGGGCGTAGTGCTGGTGATCTTCTTGTGTACTTAACGCACCGTTGGGCAGCCGCCATCGAGAGCAAGGGAGAAGCACTGGCATTTAGTCTAGATGTCACAAAGGCTTTTGACCGGGTCTGGCATAAGGCTCTTCTCGCGAAGTTACCATCTTTCGGGCTTCCTGAGGGACTATGCTTGTGGGTCGCTAGTTTCTTATCCGGGCGAAGCATTCAGGTCGTTGTAGACGGATTATGCTCCGATATCATGCCCATCAATGCTGGCGTCCCCCAAGGATCTGTTTTATCACCTACGATGTTTCTTCTGCACATCAACGACATGCTTAACACTAGTAGCATCCATTGCTATGCAGACGACAGTACGGGTGATGCATATTATGCAGGTCGTGCAAATATCCCTCAAACACAGGTGGAGGAGAACAGAAAGAGACTTGTGTCTGACATTGAGACCTCTCTGGAGCAGGTCTCTGAATGAGGTAAACTAAACCTAGTTCAATTCAACCCTACTAAGACACAAGTCTGCGTGTTTTCCGCTAAGAAGACCCCATTTAATATAGCACCGAAGTTTCGGGACACCTCTCTTACCATTTCTAAGAGTATTGGGATCCTTGGCGTCGATATTACGAAGGAGGTCCAATTCCGGAGTCATCTGGAAGGTAAAGCCAAAATGGCTTCTAAAAAACTTGGGCTGCTCAATAGAGCGAGGCAGTACTTCACTCCGGGTCATAGACTTTTATTATATAAAGCTCAAGTCCGGCCCCACATGGAGTACTGCTCTCATATCTGGTTTGGTGCACCTCAATACCAACTCCTTCCTCTTGATTCCATCCAACGCCGGGCAATTCGTATTATCGACGATCCCACACTCACAGACGATTTAGACACCCTCGGTCTACGGAGAGACGTTGGCTCTCTGTGTGTATTTTACCGTCTATACTATGGGGAGTGTTCTGAAGAACTTTTTGAATTGGTGCCACCGTCACCTTTCTATTACCGCACCGCTCGCCACAGGAGTAAAGTCCATCCCCACATCCTTGACACTTGGGTCTCCAAAAATGTCAGAGCGTCACGTGGTTTTTTTCCTCGTACAGCAGGATTGTGGAATGGACTCCCTCCCGAGGTTTTCCCTGTGTGCTATGACTTGAGGTCCTTCAAAAGGCGTGTTTACAGGTATCTTAAGAGTCGGCAACGCATCAGCAGCTCCTCTGGTGTTGCAGATGTCCATGGGCGACGGTGACCACTTTCCATCAGGTGGCTCGTCTGCTCGTTTGCCGTCGGATATACATAAAAAAAAAAAAAAAAAATACATGTATAGATTAATCTAGAGCCCAGTTCAATCTGAAAAAGACCGTTTTCCAACTTGACTTGACCAGGGATCGAACCCGGAATCCTGTGATTTAAAGGTGATACCGCTAAGCTGCAGAGGTCATCCAAATATCTTGTATCTAATAAAGAAAACGAAATCCGTCTATCAGTTCGATGACTACGATGCTAAAGATCATGCACAAAACACACAGTATATATAACACACCTCTTTTTTATCAAAAATTAAAAAAGTGGTTCAAAACGCGGTGCGTAAGGCCCCATTCAAAACAATACATGGGCGATTCGGTCTGCGATCCGAAAGAGTGCCGAAACGCCTCAACAACAGGTTCGAATCCCGCGTTCCCGGCCGGATGTGCGCTGGGCGGTCCACATTGTCATTCAAAAGCTTGCGTTTTACGATGACCACATGTTATGCTTACTAAGGGATATTATTAGATGTTTTTTTGCCATTTAATAGTCGTAATATTAATGTTTGTATTGTATGCTACTTTGTTAGTACCATTATGTCAAGTTAACGTCACATTAAGTTTAGATCATAAATTGTGGTACGTTTTTTATGCTTGCGACAGCATTATAGATAAAAAGTAAAGAAAACACCAATTTATTTATGTCAAATGTATGTAAGTTAAACCAACCAGTCCTTATTTATGAATTTATCAAACATGTGTTACAATTTCAATAGAAACTTCCTTCCACGTAAAATCGAATTGTGGAATGAACTGCATTCCGAAACGATACAATATTGAAACCTTCAAAAAACGAGTCTATGTTTTCTTAAAAGGCCGGCCATGCTCTTGTCACACCCCAGGTGTTACAGTATAAACAAATCTTTGCTCAAGAAGTATAGAGGTTTTGCAAATTGTATAGAATAACGTGTTTTACTTGTTATTGATAGTTTCAGTTAGTATCCTATCTCTATTCGAAAGTTAATCATAGGTGCGCTTCGCGTAGTCTGGTTATAGATTGCACGATAAAATTTAACACAAACCAATGATGGGATACCTAAATCATATTATTGTTTATATTCAAATTAGCACGCCTCTATTCCATTTTGGCAGGTAGAAACTAAGAACTCCACTTGCCACGATCCTTACAAACCACTCCGCTTTATCTACACTTTTTTCATGGATGGACGCCAGTTTGAATAAATGAATGATTTATTTGATAAACACACACAGTACGGTTTAAAAAAAACATAACATAAAATAAAAATACATTTTCAGCACTTTGTTCGTTTTCAGACAGATCCCAACTCAGCATATCTGCCCTACTAAGCGCAAAAGCGGTACCTATCTAAAAAAAAGGAAACCTCGGATAGCGTATTGTTTTGAGCTATCCGATGGCATAAAAATCATTTTTTTGAGATACCGCTTTTGCGCTTAGTAGGGCAGATATGCTGGCGATAAAGCCAGCGCTGGTCTTCCGTTGGGATCCATATTGACGTCACGGGTGTGCGCAATTTACAGACAAAAAAATAACGAAAACAACGCAATGGAACTACCAACCTACAAATAAACATAATAAAACCATACAAATATTCTTATATTAAAATATAAATATTTTAGAATATTATTTTGAATGAAAAATAAAAAAAGAACACATAAAAACAAATATATACACAAGCAAAGCACACAATACAAAACATTGTCTTGTGCTCATCATAGACAAAAAAAAAGTACCCATATCCTGACCTGACCCCCCGCAAGCATTTGTATGCTCTTTGGCAAGAACATACCTACAAAATAAATATTTATTTTTATCTACATCCATCACTTTTTCATGCATCATGCACACCGGTTTCGGATACTCCAGACCTGCCCTTTGGCAAAAGTGTAAAATATATATTTATTTATGCTATCAATTAAGAAGCTCAAGCTTAATAGGCATTTTTTTGCAAATTACATATTCATCATCATCAAGTCTTTTTTAGTCTCCTCTACAGGACCACAACCGTCTGTACTATAAGAGCCAGACTTGGCCTACAATCTCCACGCTGGCCAGACGGGTTGGAGAGATGTTTATATGCTTTGTTTAGCTTGTATTTATTTAGTCGCCATCTACAACATCCACGGGAAGACTTAGAGTGATACTATTCTACTCTGGCGGATACCACACAGCTAACAACTTAAAAAAAATACATATTATACACATGAAATAAAAAAAAAAACATACTTTTTGGCACTTAACTCAGCCAGAGACCGAGCGGCACTAGTTCAACACAACAATAAATCTCTGCCCTATATCCCGTTCTCACCGTCAATTTGGACACACACGCGAACCAAAACCTATTGTCTTGCTACTATTAACAAAATTGCTGTTTACCCCCACTTATTACTCTTCCGTTATTATCTGTGTTAATTAATACAGTCATTAACCTTTTAGTTGGCTGTTGTGTTTAACGCTACTTGCTCGCTTGCCTTTCGTAAGTGGCAACACTGGTGTCAGATATTTCAAGGTGCCTAAAGGCATCTGTCATTGTCATAGCTTAACGACTGTCATCTAGTGATGAAAGATTAAATATTTATTACGCAACTAGCTTAGTCGAACTTTATTCGCTATTTTTTTGTCGTAAACATTTCTTAAATATTAATAGTTATTCTGCTATTTAGGGTGGTAAAAAAAAAAATATAAAAAATTAATTATTTATAACAATTGACTTACTTTTATAATAAATCCCTTTGCCGTTCCAACTATTTAATTTTTGCGAAGCCTGATAGGGTTCGTATTGCACGTACTATAAAATAACACAGTGCAATGTATAGTAAGAGCTGATGTAATGTGCAATAAACGAATTGAATTGAATTAATTTGGCAGAGTATTTCCAGTCGAACGCCAGAGAATTCTTTATATTCATAATTTTCTTTAAAAAAAAAAACTACTTTTATCAAACTAATGAACTGATTATAATGAAATTTTCACGGGAACAATATAAAAGCATTCAAACAAAAAAAAATATATTTTAAGACTAGTTCATAAATTACGAAGTTCTAAGGTAACAAATATTTAAAAAAAAATGATAATCCTCTTCCTTCTTTGAAGTTGGTTAAAAATACATTTGGTCACGTATTTACTATGGTTCTCGTAGAAACCATAGAGCACACGATAAAGTTGTTGTAAAAGTTCAATAAACTGACTTGTTTTAAAATTCTCTATGCGTGGGCACTGGCCGAAATAATAGATGGAAAGGTAGACTACAATAGACAATAAATATTGAAAAAGATGGCCAAGAGTGACTTAATATTACAGTCTGGGGTCAAATATGTTATTACGTAACGGAAATTGAAGGGTCCGTTGGACTTATGCAATAGAATTCTTTGAAACAATATTTTACATTTAGATAGTGAACTACCGTAAAAAGTCTTTATTGGGTATAAATTTATATACGTTGTATTATACTTATTTTTAAGTCATCATTTCAGCCCGAGGATTTTTCGTTCATCTCACTTACTTTTTATCCTTCTCCCACTATTACGTGGGGTCGGCACAGCACATCAATCTCTTCCATTTTGCTCTGTCGCTTGTCAAATTTTCTGTTATGCCCTTCCTATCCATTTCCTGTTTAACGCACTTAATCCAGCGTTTCTTTGGTCTTATCCTACTTCGACGTCCCTCAATTTGCATACCTAAAATCCTCTTAATGACAGGATTTTCTTCCCTCAGCATAACGTGTCCTAAATTTTTTAAGGATTTTTCGTTCTAGTTGGAGGATATTCACCATGTTTGGCAGGCGAGTTAGACAGCGCAGTTTCTTTGGCTACTTGTGCTTCCTACGCTGCTACCTATCATTTAGCTGGGGAAGTTAAAACATTGTGGGATTTGGGAAGGTAATGAAGGTGTTGGGATACTACTCACTCGGATGAACGGGGGGAAAGTAGCAGCAGGGGGGTGCGCGTATTCGATGCTATACCTGCGACCACCGGCCAAGCAGTTAAGGACACCCTGACCCCTTTTTGAAGTATTCCACCCATAATTAAATCTTTTGTTTTTAGTATTTTTGACTGATATTGTTATTTTCTAGATTTTGATTTGTAGACTTAGAACACGCCAAAATTGAGTACGTGTTCAATATGACCCTAACACCAGAACAAAAAGCTCGCATACATGACCCGTATATCCTGCCAGTTCTCACCTATGGGTTCTGACACTTGGGCTCTTACCAAGGAGATTATCCATAAACTCAGGGTAACTCAACGAGCAATAGAGAGAAAAATGGTAGGTGTTTCTTCAAAAGACCGGAAAAGGAATGAGTGGTCCAGAGAAAAGAACAAGGTCACAGATGTCATCAAGCGTATAGGGAAGCTGAAATGGCAATGGGCAGGCCATGTCGCTAGGGAGGAAGACTCATGGTGCAAAACGTTTGTGGAGTGGAGACCATGGGGCGAAAAGCGCCCGCAAGGCAGACCATAGATGCGTTGGCATGACAACATCAAAAGGACAGCGAGTGTGAACTGGATAGAGAAAGCTTAAGATCGAGAAAAGTGGCATAATCTGAAGGAGGCCTACACCTTTAAGGTAGAAAAGAGCTAAAAAGAAGAAGTAGAGTAGGAACATTTAATCATTACAATCTGCCCTTTTAATTATTATAATAAAATAAGTACCCTACAAACTGCTCTGCATCATCATCATCATCATCATCATCAGGTCCCCTTTAGACTCCACTACAGGCGCACGACCCTCTGTGTACTGACCCTCTCTACTAGGGCCATACTTAGCCAGAGCAGCCAGAGGACATGGCCTACACTCTCCACGCTGGCCAGACGGGTTGGAAAGCTCTCTTAGATGTTTATAAGCTTTGTTTAGCTTGTATTTCCTAAGTCGCTTCCTACGACATCCACGGGAAGACTTGAAGTGGTCCTATTCTACTACGAATACCACACGGCTACTGCTCTGCATAGGGTTTGTTATTACCTTATTCCAGAAAGGAACCCTAAAATATTGGTCTATATGGCTCTTTATTCTAAATCAGTGTCAATCTGTATGCCTTCGCCACGTCTCCGTGATGTTCTGATGTCTTTATTAGATATACAATTCCATTGTGTCGAAAATAGACAGCTATTACGTTTTTACTAAAGCAATAGCTGGTATATAAAAAAATATGGTTGTCAGTAAAGTCGATTTACTAACGATAATTTTACGTGATAACGGTGGAAGAGATAGATGCGTCACAAGCCGAACACTTAGGCCCATTGTGCCTCTCTAACGTTTGTTCCGCGCTCTCGCTTGCACACGGAACATGACACTTTTTCGTGCGTGTAGCCGGATTTCATCGATTTTTAAGTCGTTATCACGTCATAAGATTTTTAATTATTAGTCTTAATAAAATCAAAGCACTACTTTTCTCGCCAAAACATACTTCATTTGAATACTGAGTAAATCAATATTTGTTTTTGTTTTAGGGTTCTGTACCCAAATGGTAAAAACGGGACCCTATTAATATCGCTCCACTGTCCGTCTGTCTGTATATCTGTCTGTCTGTCCTTCTGTCAACAGGCTGTACTCATGAACCGTGATAGTTATACAGTTGAAAGTTTTACAGATGATGTATTTCTAGTGCCGCTATAACAACAAATACAAAAAAATTTAATAAAATAAATATTTATGTGGGCTCCCATACAACAAACGCGATTGTTTTGCTTGTTTTTGCTCGATATTGATAAGGCAACAGGTGACGCTTGAAATATTTACAGAATA
Organism: Elegia similella; assembly: GCA_947532085.1. NCBI lineage: Eukaryota > Metazoa > Arthropoda > Insecta > Lepidoptera > Pyralidae > Elegia > Elegia similella. Next base: position 6,795,994 of record OX383939.1, read on the forward strand.
TTTAGTTATATATTCACTTTAAAAATAAATAATTAAATATAAATAAAATTAATATTAAAGGGGTACAACTCCCATACAACAGACATGATTTTTTGCTGTTTTTATATAATAATAATAATAACGGTATGGAACCCTTCGTACGTGAGTCCGACTCGCACTTGGCCGGTTTTTTTTTTTTTGTATTTTTGTTTTAATTGCTAAAGATTTTGGTCGCGGCGATTTGAAGCTACGGCAGTTCAGTGGTTGAGAGCATCGACATACCAGATGTCGAAGGGGTTCAAATCCAACCTGTGGTAACTGGTGGCGAAATTTGTTCATTACATATTTTCAATTTTAATATTAAAATCGAGCAATGTAATGTTATTAATATAATTAAATGAATAAATAGTTTTTCTAGACGTCTTAAATGCCAGCGTCCATAAGATATCTTTACCCGTTGTTAACAGCATCTGTGGTCCGGTGGTTAAGGCGTTTGCCTGTTGACCCGGGGGTCGTGGGTTCGATTCCCACCGGAAGCATACTTTGTTTAGTTGTTTCAGGCTTGAACCACCTGATTGTCTGATAATAAAGATGATTCCGTGCTTCGGAAGGCACGTTAAGCCGGTGGTCCCGGCTGCCATCTGGTAGTCGTTAAAGGAACCACGTCAGAGGCTGAGAGGCGGTTCCGAAGAACTCTGACACCAGGGTGTGCATGGTCGATTGACCGTGACACCTACTCGAAATGATGATGACCCGTTGATTGGTTTATTCTATAATTTCAATAATTCTACCTTTCGATTAGAATAATTACATAAGATGTTACACAAAATGTTTAGCGTGATGAGCATTTTATGATCATCAGTCATCTTTTGTTAAGGCGTCATTTTTATATTTCTTATAGTTTAGCTGTACCGTTATAATAATATTAAAATAATAATAATAATAATAAAATATATTTATTTTTCTCCAAAACATATGTATATGAATGAAAAACAAATCAGACAATTTCAAAACACACTAAAGATAAAGTAGGCACCTAAACTTAACAATATTGATGTATGTAGAGATCTAATGCCCGTGTTAGGTTTCCAAAGAACCTGTGTTACGGGTCACCAGGACTCTCCATCAGACTGGACATGAACGACGTTCGTACAAAAAAACAATTTCGTTATAGTTCTGCATCAGGTGTTCCAGTTTTCAAAATAAATTATACCCTATATGTTGCTCGTGCTTGATAGCTATACAATGAAAAAAGGTGTATAAACACACAAACAAACAGACAGCAATTTTTTTTAAATTCTCACTCTATTAGTATGTCTCCAAAGCCCTATATATTTTTTTTGTAAATATATTCAATGTACAGACACATTTTTTAACTCTTTTATTATATATATTAAAAAGCTATTAGGTGTAAAATGTAAAATTAAATTTTTGCGATTAAGTACATTTGTATATTAATTATGATTTTGCAAAAAGTCCTTTTTATTTATTATTTACTGATACCTGCTTTTTACAAACACTGCAAGTCATATATTACATGAAAATCGGCAAAAAATTACTATATTCGAGTATTCATTAATTTAATGTCAAAACGAGCATGTTTTTAAAATAAAAACTATTAAAAATAATCGCTTGTCTGAATTTTTGGCACATCAATTGTTCAAAAACTAACGACAGCATCCGTGACCATGACTCATAGTTCATATTGGTAGTTATTTTTAGTACAAAATTGTGCATCATTCTGGCCGTATGGCTATTTTTGTAACAGTTATTTTTCGAGACGACTAACAGGACTTTTTAATAACGGACCGGTACTAGAGAATTTCTATGAATAGTACATCTATCACACCACACTACCCTTCTACGGTGTGACCTCAATAGTGCCCTTACTTATGACAGCTCCGTGGCGCAGTGGTTACCACGCCAGCCTGCAACACGGAGTGCCCGGGTTCGATCCCCGGCCAGGCCAAGATGGAAAATGATCTTTTTCAGATTGGCCTGGGTCTTGGATGTTTATCTATTTATGTATTTGTTATAAAATATAGTATCGTTGAGTTAGTATCCCATAACACAAGTCTCGAACTTACCTTGGGGCTAGCTCAATCTGTGTGATTTGTCCGTATTTATTTATTTATTTATTTATTATTATTTATAACGGGAGCGCTCCTCAAACGATATCTACCTTGCCGCCAGCATACTAAATCTGAAAACAAGAATACCACACCTGAAAACGAGAGAAACGAAGAACCCACATATGCCGAGGTTCATCCGAACAACCAAAGATCACACCAAGACGAATCTCATCTTCCAGCAACATTTTCTCTCAAAGTTCTAAATTAGTTGCTGTTCTGAGAGTGGTGTTATAGCTATAGCTTCTATGAAGATCGCTGACAGTATCCACAAGCCTTTAGCATTCGACCTACATTTTTGGAACATTCTCGAAGACAGTCAGCAATATTCATCCATATGGCCCTGCCGCGTGACTGCTGAGTCGAAGCCTCGTGCCTGCACCGAAAATTGTATCAGCCCATGGAGGAACGGACACTTCGGATCTAGCATCGACCGAAATTAGTTAATTTTAGAATTTATTTAAATCGTAAATTTTCTTATTTTAATAAAATTTTATTTTAAACTTTGTTTTTTTTTAAGTACTCCGGCTGCGGCCTGCGTATTTTGCATTATGTGAAACGTAAACATAGACGTGGTAAGGACAACAAAGTACGAGTACACAACTTCACATAAGTCATGTTATGCAAAATGTTCACAAATTCAGATTTGCCCTGAAAAGACTTCCGTATCCAGTTGACTTTGTACGTGGGTAACCCGTTTATTTTTTTTAACTAGCTGTAGTATCCCACTGCTGAGCAAATGCCTCGCCTCTTTGTTTCAACATGTCCCTGTTTTGTGCTAAACTCCGCCAATTCCTATCAAAATGTGACCAGTCATCTACCTCAGTTCTAGGTCTTCCTCGTATCTTTCGGCCTCTTGGTATCCAGTTGGTATTATCGTTTATAATTACATAGTAATTATGTCTGTGTTATAGTGTATTAGTGAAAAAAAATATGGTATGATATAAAATATAATTGTATTTTTTATTTTATTAAGTGACAAATTATGATGCATTAATGTAGTGTTTAATTAACAACATATAAATTAATTAATTTAATTTGACTGGATAACAAGTATAGGAAATTAATAATAATTGTAAACATTTGCATGCCTCGTAGAAGGTAATGTGACGGGACTAATGAACATGGACATCTGTATACCCACATTATGCAAATAAATGAATTGAATTGAAAAAAAAGGAGAAGTCAGGAAAGAAAACAGAAGGCCGAGGAAGGCTTTCATAGACGAAGTAAAGGAGAAGACCAAAGTCGTGCCATATCAAGATCAAGGAGATAGTAGCGACAAGATCATAGTTCTTGAAGTAATAATGATGACGTTGAAAAGTGTTTTATTTATTTTCTTTTTGAGTATATAGGTAAAAATCTCCAAAAAGCGTATCCTTATCCTAACTAATATTATAAATACGAAAGTGAGTTTGTTTGTTTGTTTGTTACGCTTTCACGCGATAACTACTGAGCCGATAATCATGAAATTTTGCATACAAGTTCTCTGGAATACGGAGAAGGACAAAGGCTACCTTTTATCCCGGGAAAAAGTACTATTCTCGAAGGATCGGCATTGACGCAGGCGGAGCCGCAGGCTAAAGCTAGTTTGTAATAAAGAGGAAAGGGAAGGCCGAGAAAGTCGAATGCAAATGAAGGTATGGGAGGAAGCGAGTAGCAGCTCGGGAGGCCAGGCCGGTGGTTGAAGGTATGTCGCGTATCTGATGCCATACCTGCAACCATCGGACTGGCAGTTGAGAATGACACCACTGACCAATGAAAATTTAAAGTAAAATGTACCTAATATATCATCATCATCGTCAGCTTTCCACGACCCACTGCTGGGTATAAGCCTCCTTTTGTCTGCGCCATTCTTCCCTATCACCAGCCCTCGCAATCCAGTTCTTACCAGCAATCTGCTAATATAACTGGTTGAAAATTAAACGTAGCTTCTATCTTTTCCGTCACTTATTTTCTTCTCGAGCATGTAGTCAATCATCATCATTTCGAGTAGGTGTAGCGGTCAATCGACCATGCACACCCTGGTGTCAGAGTTCTTCGGAACCGCCTTTCGGCCTCTGACGTGGTTCCTTTAACGACTACCAGATGGCAGCCGGGACCAACAGCTTAACGTGCCTTCCGAAGCACGGAATCAGCTTTATTATCAGACAATCAGGTGATTCAAGGCTGAAAGAACTAAACAAAGTATGCTTCCCGTGGGAATCGAAACCACGACCCCCAAGGCTACAGGCAAACGCCTTAACCACTGGACCGCGGAGGCAGTCAATGTACTCTACCTAACTCCATCTATTCGTATCATTTTATCTCTATGATTCCTACAAAAGTCTTCATATTTCTGCCATTCTATTATTCTCTCCAACCTCTGAATAGTGTAAAGCGTAGGTTGATTAGCACGCAGAGAGCGTAGGTAGTTGCTAAAAGGGCGTGTTGGTTCAAACGATCGTCACTTTTTAATGAGAATGTGTCTATTAGAGGTCTATTAGCATTTCATTTAGTGAATTGGCACGTATAGGCTCTGTATTTGGCGCACAATAGATTTAGTATGGCCTTTATTTTTGTTACTAGCTTTCGCCCGCGGCTCCGCCCGTGTCAATGTCGATCCCTCGGGAATAGTACTTTTCCCGGGATAAAAGGTAGCCTATGTCCTTCTCCGTACTCCAGAGAACTTGTATGCAAAATTTCATGATGATCGGTTACTGAACCGAAGCATACTTTGTTTAGTTGTTTCCAGTTTGGTTAGGACATTGCAGGGTTGAATCTCCTGATTGTCTGATAATAAAGATGATTCTGTGCTTCGGAAGGCACGTTAAGCCGTTGGTCCCGGCTGCCAAAGGAACCACGTCAGAGGCCGAAAGGCGGTTCCGAAGAACTCTGACACCAGGGTGTGCATGGTCGATTGACCGCGACACCTTCTCGAAATGATGATGATTGCCTACATGCTCGAGAAGAAAATAACTGACGCAAAAGATAGAAGCTACGTTTAATTTTCAACCAGTTATATTAGCAGATTGCTGGTAAGAACTGGATTGCGAGGGCTGGTGATAGGGAAGAATGGCGCAGACAAAAGGAGGCTTATACCCAGCAGTGGGTCGTGGAAAGCTGACGATGATGATGATGATATATTAGGTACATTTTACTTTCAATTTTCATTGGTCAGTGGTGTCATTCTCAACTGCCAGTCCGATGGTTGCAGGTGTGGCATCAGATACGCGACATACCTTCAACCACCGGCCTTGCCTCCCGAGCTGCTACTTGCTTCCTCCATACCTTCATTTACATTCGACTTTCTCGGCTTTCCCTTTCCTCTTTATTACAAACTAGCTTTAGCCTGCGGCTCCGCCTGCGTCAATGCCGATCCCTCGGGAAGTACTTTTTCCCGGGATAAAAGGTAGCCTATGTCCTTCTCCGTATTCCAGAGAACTTGTATGCAAAATTTCATGATGATCGGTTCAGTAACCGATCATCATGAAATTTTGCATACAAGTTTGTTTGTTACGCTTTCACGCCATAACTACTGAGTTATGGCGTGAAAGCGTAACAAACAAACAAACTTTATTTCGCATTTATAATGTTAGTAAGGAGATTGTTAAAGTTTGTTTGTTTATTTTGTTTTTGTTTATATTTCCATCTTTATATTGACTTCTGAGAGTCAATATAAAGATGGAAATATAAACCTTTTTATTATTACTAGCTGTTGCCCGTGGCTCCGCCCGCGTCATTGTTGATCCTTGGAAACAGTACTTTTTCCCGAGATTACCCCAGACAACGAGTATGCAAAATTACGGGCGATAATTTTTGAGTGATCTTTCTTCTTTCTTTCTCTTTGAGACTTCTATCTTTTAACCTATCTGTTGTTGTTGCACGCTCGATCGCTAACATAACGCTATTCTACAAAATTATGTTAAATGAAGTAGTATAATACATGGAATCAGTAAAAAGAAAAAGTAAAAATATAAAATATCATACAAAGCCCTTCAGGCAAGTAGGCGACCATCACTGTTGAAAAGAGTTTCTTTCGGCGTCTTCTTCTCTGCCGTGGTCGGTTCCGTAACGCTGTAGTTTGAAGCTTTTAAACAATAATTAATAATGTGAATACAATTTATAGGTATTTTTTAAAATGTGAATTGACGTTAAAAAGTGCCTAAAAAGGCCTATTTTCTTAATAAATCTTTGAACGCTTGGGCCGATTGTGCCTCTCTATCGCTCGTTCCGCGTTCTCGCTTGCACACGGAATGTGACACTTTTGCGTTCGTGCAGCCTGCGTTCGTCGATTTATAAGACACTAGCTATCGCCCGCGGCTCCGCCCGCGTCAATGTCGATCCCTCGGGAATAGTACTTTTTCCCGGGATAAAAGGTAGCCTATGTCCTTCTCCGTACTCCAGACAACTTGTATGCAAAATTTCAAGATGATCGGTTCAGTAGTTACGGCGTGAAAGCGTAACAAACAAACAAACAAACAAATATACAAACAAACAAACGATTGCCACCGCCGAAATTCCAAGCATTTTGGAACCAGCTGGATTAGCGCGCGACGATGGCAAGCGCCCCGACGGCTTGACCTTGGTCCCCTGGGAGCGGGGGAGGGCTCTCGTCTGGGACGCAACATGCGTCGACACGGTGGCCCCTTCTCGCCTCGGGGGAACCGTCCTGAAGGCTGGAGCCGCGGCGGAGGCTGCAGAGGACGCCAAGCGGCGCAAATATGCTTCTCTTACTAATGAGTACATGTTTGTTCCGCTTGGTGTCGAAACATTGGGTCCATGGGGTCCTAGCACTAAGAAATTTGTAAAGGGATTAGCGCCCAGGCTTATCGACGCCGCTGGTGACAAGAGGGCTGGCTCTTTCCTCGCGCAAAGAATTGCGATTGCTATTCAGCGGGGGAATGCAGCTAGTGTTCTTGGCACTTTGCCACACGGGCAACATCTTAGTTTAGATTTTTAGTTTTTAATTATTTTATATTTAAGGTTTTTTTTTAGTATGAATATAGTTAGGTTTATTTATAAGTAGTTTTTAATAACAGAATTATGAATTCAATATATTAGTTGGTTTGTGACTGTTTAATATCTTAAAATTAAAAAGATCTGTGTAGTTAACAAACAAACTCACTTTCGCATTTATAATATTAGTAAGGATAAGGATTATCACGTCAAAAAACTACATTAGAAACTTTATTTTTTTATTAACTAATGTATATAAACTATATTTTAAGAGATTTTCCTACAGCACAATAAAAAAATGTATGCATGTACCTTATTGTTACGTCTCCGCTTTCGGCCTCTCATCCTTACTAATATTATAAATGCGAAAGTGAGTTTGTTTGTTTGTTTGTTTGTTACGCTTTCACGCCGTAACTACTGAACCGATCATCATGAAATTTTGCATACAAGTTCTCTGGAGTGCGGAGAAGGACATAGGCTACCTTTTATTCCGGGAAAAAGTACTATTCCCGAGGGATTGACATTGACGCGGGCGGAGCCGCAGGCGAAAGCTAGTAGTATATAAATCTAACTGTCCCGAGCAACTGTATGTCTTGTGTTAGGCAACTAACTGTTGTGTCAAGTTAACAAGTAATTCGTATGCTCGTTTCGACGTCCAGTCGTCGTGCGAGTAACTTATTTTACTACTGTCGTGCCCACTGCATTCTTTCTCGTGCTAGAATGACACGAATAATAATTCAAATAAATTGACGCCTCGGCTTAACCGTGGGCGTATCTATAGCTTACACATAGGGGTGTTCGCGAACAAAAAATTATATATTTTCTCTACCTAATTTTATTAATTGTGGTAGAGCCACGCTACCGGCAAAATTAATTTTTGCTTGTAGCATGAATGGGCCGGCTCGTCCGGGGAAGTACCACACTCTCACAGAAAATCGACGTTTAAGTAGGAGTTTTACCGCTTCTGCTACGTTCGGTGAGTGAGAGAGCCGGCGGCCCATCCCTCCCCCATTTCCTCCCCCTATGTCCTTTCCCCAATTCCTTGAAAGGCCTGCTGTTACACACTGGTGTTGCAGTTGTCCATGGGCAGCGGTGGTCGCTTACCATGAGATGACTCACTTGCTCGTTTGCTGACCTATGACATTAAAAAAAAACAACCTTAGTTCTCTTCCTAAAATGCTCTTGCACAAAGTTTTGTGCAAAAGCATATACTAAAGACGATTCACGTCATTTAGGTAGACGGCCATATTAAAATTATTCATGACAAATAAAATATATTCTAAAGTATTAAATGATATAATCAGGGTCCTTATAACTATATAATTAGTATCTCGGAAATGGCTCCTCTTTTGTATGTCTTGTTGCGATGAAAAATCGATGTAGCTAGGTCCAATACATAGGGATCTTTCCCGACCGGAGCTCAGTCATCCAGTTACAAACAAAATCTTCATACTAAACAGCCTGAGAGATCAGAAGGCTCAAAAATGTTATAGCTAATAGCTATTTAATTTTAAAAGTTATGGAAATGCCCTATCTTTGCGAAATAAAAGCAGAATTGTAACGCTTACTCTATAGAAATATCTAAAAATCTTAATTAAAAAAATACTTGAGTACGATCGTCGTGGACAGTTATGGACAATCGATAGTTAGTATATCGCTTAACAATGGAGCACATACAAATCTGTGTCATCTATTTATTCTACATGATTACGATTTTTTTATCATTCGATAAAAAAAGCCTCAAAAAGGGGGAGCAAACTGGCTCCTCCTAACCTTTTTTATATTCGCCCATGGCCTTATCTCCATCGAGAGGTGAGATGATTTGTATCTCTGCCGTATAATCATAGTAACTAGCTTTTGCCTGCGGCTCTGATCGCGTGAAGTACTAAAATATGGAACAATTTATTCCCATTTCATGGCGAGCGCAGTAGCGCAGTGGTAAATACGCCAGCCTGCGACACGAGGGCCCCGAGTTCGATCCCCAGTCAGATCAAGGTATAAATAGGCCTGGGTCTAAGGTATAAATAGGCCTGGGTCTAATAAAAAAATCGTAATCATGTTGATGTTGATCTATATATGTATTTGTTATAAAATATAGTATCATTGAGTTAGTATCCCATAACACAAGTCTCGAACTTACTTTAGGGCTAGCTCAATCTGTGTAGTTTGTCCGTATATATTTATTATTTATTTTACATATTTTAAAATTTCTGTTGATCACGTTCTACAGCTGTTAAAACATCTAAGTTGCTGATACTATATATGTGCGACTGTATAGATGGACTATCAACAGAAACTACTGGGTAGATTTTAATAAAAAATTACAAAGCCTAACACTCATACCTTAATCTTTCTAAAATTTCAACTGTCTATCATGGCTCATGAGATGCCTGGTGACAGACAGACAGACTGACAGACAGACAGACAGATAGACAGACGGACAGCGAAGCGATATTAATAGGGTCCCGTTTTTAAACTCTGGGTAACCCTAAAAATGTAGGGTCATAAAATTGTAATTTTACTACACTATGATTGCCATTAACATATCTAGAAAGTTTACAGTTTCAAAGGTCACAATTTCGAATACCCGCTGTGACTGACAATATTTTATAGCGCTTATTTTTATTTTATGCAGTTGAAATCTAATAATAAATTTGATAAATCACCATGTTGGTGTTCAATATTGTTATTTTATTCCTAATATTTCAGCTAAGCTGCCTATCTGGAGAGAAATTGAGCGAGTCATTTTAAAAAACCGGCCAAGTGCGGGTCGAATCTATAGAAAACGGCAAAAAAATCATGTCTGTTGTATGGCGTTAATATTAATTCTATTTTTATTTAATTTATTATTTTTAAAGTAAATATATAACTAAATATTCTGTGAATATTTCAAGGGTCTACCTGTTGCCGTTATCAATATCGAGCAAAGACAAGCAAAAAAATCACAGTTTGTTGTATGGGAGCCCTCTTAAATATTTATTTTATTCTATTTTTTTGCATTTGTTGTTATAGCGCCAACAGAAATACATAATCTGTGAAAATTTCTACTGTCTAACTATCACGGTTCATGAGATACAGCCTGGTGACAGACGGACAGACAGACAGATAGACAGACGGACAGCGGAGTGAAATTAATAGGGTCCCGTTTTCACCCTTTGGGTACGGAACCCTAAGAAACCTCTCGGCGTTTCTTCTCTGCAGTGAACGGTTTCAAAACGCAAGTAGTCTGTTAGCTTAACATTAATTATCATTTCGAGTAGGTGTCACGGTCAATCGACCAGGCACACCCTGGTGTCAGAGTTCTTCAGAACCGCCTTTCGGACTCTGACGTGGTTCCTTTAACGACTACCAGAAGGCATCCGGGACCAACGGCTTATCGTGCATTCCGAAGTACAGAATCATCTTTATTATCAGACAATCAGGTTATTATATATATTTATTCCTCTGGCTGCTCTGGCCAAGTATGGCTGTAGTAGTACAGAGAGAGTCGTGCTCCTGTAGTGGAGACTAAAATGGACCTGATGATGAATCAGGTTATTCAATAACCTGATTGTCTGATAATAAAGATGATTCCGTCTGCAATGTCCTAGTCCTATTAGTCCTAGTCCTAGTAATATTTTTTTTACTAACTGTTTATGACCCACTGCTGGGCAAAAGCCTCCCCATTATTTTTCCACTTTGCTCTATCTCTTGCCATGTCTCTCCAAGTTTCATCAAAAACAGTCAAGTCGTCTGTCCATCTTGTTTTTGATTTACCTCTTGATCGTTTCCCATCAGTAGGTACCCATGAGGTTGTTTTATAAGCCCATCTTTCCGGCACTATTCGGCAAACATGGCCCGCCCAGTAATATTTTATTAGTAATATTTATTATTACTAAATTAGAAAATTTAACGTGAAACTCGCCATCATCATTTCAGCCGTAAAATTCACTACTGGAAAAAGCTTCTCGCAAGGATTCTTCGTTCCATGGGAGGATATTGCCATACTAGCTACGTTTGGCAGGCGGGTTGGCGAGCGCAGTGGCTTCTTGGGCTTCCGGCGCTGCAACCCTTCGAAAGCATCCTTACTAATAATATTATAAATGCGAAAGTGAGTTTGTTTGTTTTTTACGCTTTCACGCCGTAACTACTGAACCGATCATCATGAAATTTTGCATACAATTTCTCTGGAGTGCGGAGAAGGACATAGGGTACCTTTTATCCCGGGAAAAAGTACTATTCCCGAGGGATTGACATTGACGCGGGCGGAGCCGTGGGCGAAAGCTAGTTTTTTATAATTTAAGTTGGGAAAGGACAGAATTTGATGGACTAGCGAAGAGAACGAAGGTATTGGAAACTACTCAGTAGGATAAATGGGAGAAAAGTAAGTAGCAGCTCAGGGGGCCGGGCCCGCGTACCCGATGCCATAACAGCAACTTGAGGATGACACCTCTGTATCATGACACCTCTGTATCATGACACCTCTGTACAATGACACCTCCGAACCCTAACACCCCTGAACTATGCCTGTAAAGGCCTATTTATTGAACAAACGCTTCAGACTTAATTTAGACCTGGTAAGAAACTTTCAAAGTTATTTCTTTTTCTTCATCTGCGTCCTTGCACTTTACATGTATCAGTACAAGGCTGTAGAAATAAACCAGACTTTTTAAGGAATCACGGTTTCATTCGTCGGATTCACCGACTAGTTTTGGTCTGTTAGGAAGACCATCATCAGGGCGAGTATTAGGGTTGACGACACGACGGATTTGCTTCCCTTAAAGCACTGAGGGATGGCTCGCGCGTCGCCGCCCGCGCCGCTGCGGCTTCAAACAGTGTCTGGTGGAAGGGGTGTCGAAATTTCGGCAGGTGTTACCTGTATTGTGTCTCCATCGTTTCCTGAGTCGAGTATAAAACGTAAGTAAAAACCATGATTCCATAATTAATTTATCTCGCGTAATTTTGAAATTGTGGAATTTGACGTAATTTTAAATCTTAGGTACAATTCCCTGGATTAATTGAATACATCAAAATTATTTGAATTGTTTAGGTCGATCCTTGCACAAGATCACCGCCTTGTTGGATTGAAACAGATACATATGAAATTTAAAAACGATACATATATGTTATGATACCAAAAACGAAGATTTCGACGAATTTTCCGTCGAAATCTTTTTAAAATTTTACGTCTAAAACAATAATTCTCACATGAAATTGTTTATTTTTACAACCCGCAGGTCCCATTGTTATTTTTTTTTATTAAAATATAAATCTGTTTTTTACATAAATGCCTAATGGTTTTGCGCAGAACCGACGCTTTTCGTTCGCGCGGCACACTCTTAAACCAGACTTAGATTAATCACACTGACTCATAAGTGACTCACGATCACGTCTGCATTATTCAGCGCCCAATTGATTATAATAGTGCATTAATTAGAGTTTCAATTGTTACCGCTTCATGGTTCAATTTGTATTTCTAAATTCGGATCAAAGGTTCATGTTCAAAGAGCTAGGCGAGCTCCGTGGCGCAGTGGTTAAAATTCAGTCAAATGCTTAAATTATGTCAAAAAAAAAATAAATGATATTTTCACAGCACTTGCTGTGAATATATATAATTGATATTTTTTGACATAATTTGAGTATTTGACTGAATTTTAACTTGTAAAATAATAAACTTTTGCACTAGAAAACATGAGTACAAATTTAATCGTATAGTTATCTACTAACAGTACGTTTTAACAATTTTCTAAACCAACACTTCCGCACTGACGGACTGACACTATGACAGACTGACGTATTGACATTCTGACGTATCGACATTCTGACGGATACGTCAATCGTACGGGTGGGCAAATAAATAAAACAGGTGCTGCTTCGATCAACATCCGATTACTGCATTCTGTTATATTGTTAATTCCATGAGACCACGGTTTTTTTATGATTTGAACGAAGCATAAAGCTTCTACTTAAACGTCGTTTCTGTGAGAGTGTGGTACTTCCCCGGTCGAGCCGGCCTATTCATGCCACTAGCAAAAATTAATTTTGCCCGTATCGTGGCTCTACCACGACTAAAACGGTCTTGCGGAGGATCTGTTTACACATTCATTAATACTTCTTACTTCTTTATCTTTTACGGCACAGACAAAACCTAGGACCGTAATACCTAAATGTCATATTAGGGTGTTGGTGGGCGTGGATGTGGAAAATGTAATATTGATAGGTTGCTAGTATGACATTTCTATTTTGTCTCACATTGTATCAACTATCCGCCAGACGGTCAGGGGTGTCATCCTTAACTCCTGTCCGGTAGTTGCAGATATGCCATCAGATACGCGCGCCCGGCCTCCCGAGCTTCTTCTTACACGGAGAAAAATAATTTTAACAATACTACCAGAACGTATCGTAAATATCATTCTAGTATAAAGAAACAGAATTATGTTATTTTCACCAGATTTACTTTTAACATCAAATAATCATATTGTAGCGTATGCCAGAGTATTATAGTAATCGTATTTTTCGTAAGCAATACTTAAACCTATTTACAAGTACATTTTATTATTGTAAAAAGAAAATTGTAATAATTATAAAGTCTACCTGTATAGTTTGTTTGTTGTTACTAGCTGTCTATTGAAAACTACAATATTTTTGTAATCTCTAAAATAATGCACGTATGGTTAACTAAGCTAGAATATGCTAGATTCTTATAGTACTATCAGCCAGGTTATTTTTCACTGTGCCTATCAATGTATTTTGTATTAACCAGCAATATGGTTCTAACTATTAAATGAGGCGTATTATGTTAACCATTGTACTAAAAGTTGGAACTACTATTTAAATTAATAAAGGTTATCATATAATGGTTTTGTGTAACATAAAGACCGTGCATCAAACGAAACGTTGTTTAAGTTTGTCAAAAAGATTGTGGCACACTTTTCGAGCCATTTTTTATTTATCGTGTGTCGTGTGCGCAGGCGGGCCATTTTTGTGCACATATTCTTTCTAATTTGTGGTTTTTGTGCGGTTGGTGTAAAATTGACACTGCAACTTAGTAAAATTGAACTCGTTTCGTAATTATATATAACTTTATGTGGTTCTCATCTATGTCCAGCTAATTAACACAAAAAGGAAGCGTAACTCCACACTATAGTATTGTTGGGTCACCTGCAAGTACTTCAACCACAATATGTGCATTAATTGACTCACCTACCAGTACCAACAATGCTTCAAACCTAGCAGTTAATGGGATTTTTATATATTCTGTAAGTTTTTAAATAGGCACTTTATAACAATAATATAAATTGTAAGCTTTTTTTAATAACACCCTTATATAATACAACTTTTTTATTTCTAGGGACTAAAAGAGTTATATTCTGAAAGTGGACTGTTATCAAGTAATAGTCGTAGAAAGATATTCAACATTATTGTAAAGGACATCCAATTCAACACTGCTGCAGTACGCTCAAGATATTACAACCATTTTCAGCAAGGAGAATGTTTGAATAAATAGTATATAAATAACATAATAATCATTGAATTTATTTCAGGCATCCTACCCATAGGTACACCTTACAGAATAACATTGTAACCATTTAAATAAAAACAGCTTGTTTTTTGTGCACTACATACACCGGAGCCAGGCTTTAAAACCAGCATTGTGTCATGAATCCAGTTCACTCTCTGGAGACCCAAAGGGACGTTGGTCTTGTTTTTAATATATGTGTGTTGACGTGATAGATTTGTTCGGCTCGTATGATGGCTTAGGTGCCAATTCACCTCCTATAAAAGCCTCCCGCGGGTGACCTTCCTCCTTCATTAATTTTAAGTCTTACTTAATTTTAGAAGTACCTTATCCTAGCCCAATGCTGGGCGATTGTACTACTTAAAATTGTTGAAGTTGGAGACTTACTCGCGGGCGGATTGTTTTATAGTGGGCGAATAGGCATCTAAGTCGTCATAAGAGCCCGAGTCGTACAAATCTGTCACGTCTTCACTACTTAACGTAGGTAAAGAAAAAAATAAAGTATTGCTGTAATAAAAAAAATATAGTAAACTGCACAATATTTTTTCATTTTTTTAGTAAACTTAACCATTGCATATGATGATAGCCAAGTAAATGTAAGTAAACACAAAATAAAATTATATTCAACTGAACAATATACTCATTCTGTTATGTTTAAAATAAAACTAATGTAATTAATACAAATGAGTGCAATGTGCACGATACCAAAATGTTATTCATATGTACCAGCATTATCTTTAACTGTGCTAGATATTTTGGTAAGCTATTACCAGATTTTTCTAGTAAAGTCAACAAAACAGATAGCTGTCATATATACCTATTACAATAAAATCTAGTATCATTAACTATATTCTAGTTTACTAAACGAGAATTTTCTCTCAGTGTACTCATTCCAATTCATCTGTGCGAGTAGTATCCCAATACCTACATTCCCTGCCTAAATCCAACAAATTTCTATCCTTCCCCAGCTTAAAAATGCTTCCGATGGGCAGCAGCGTCGGAAGCACAAGAAGCCAAAGAAACTGCGCTCGCCAAACCGCCTGCCAAGCGCGGTGAGTACCTATAGCAATATCCATGGAACGGAAAATCCTTGGGGGAGGGCTTAGTCCAGCAGTGGATTTCAAATGATGGAATGATGATTCGGCAGACGAAGAATTAGCGAACTACTTGTTTGCCGACTGGCTTTTAGATCTTCGCAAGAAGAGAAGTACCTTCTACGATGTTTTTTCCACATAGAGATATTTATCTACAAACACAGGTCACTTTACTTTTTGTCGATTTTTACAGAACATGTAAAATTTCATTCACATTATAAAGACTTTGCAGATGAGATGATGAGAATTGTGTCAGCATGACTCAATTCTCATATATCTGGATCGTTACAATACCTGTCATTAGCGATATATAGTTTCTATTTTGCTGTTGCTAGCCACTTCCACGATGTATTGAGATACTTATCCATTTCCTCCCCTGGATCACGATCTGCGCTGGGAGAGAAGCAACGGCTACATTTCTATGTTTTTTCCTTTATCCTAGTCCACTAGGTTTTTATAATCATCATCAGGTCTTATGAAATTTAATTATGTAATATAAATGGACTTGGTTGCCTGAAATAAAGAATTATTATTATTATTTAGTCTCCACTGCAGCAGCATAACCCTCTCTGTACTACCAGAGCCATACTTGGGCAGAGCAGACAGAGGATTTGGCCTACACTCTCCTCACTGGCAGACGGGTTGGAGAGGTCTCATTGATGTTTATGAGCTTTATTTAGCTTGTATTTCCTAAGTCGCCTCTAACGACCTCCATGGGAAGACTAGGAGTGGTCCTATTCTACTCTGCCAGCCACCACACGGCTTCCGGATACCACACGGCTTTTGTATAATAAATAGGCCTTATTATCGCTGCTTACATTATATTTGTGATCTTGTATTCGTTAACACAAGTACATGAAATATAACACCCGTTCACTTCAAGTGTGGGTGACTGTTTGGCCAACAACAACATAGCGGAGATGGAAATTAGGTGTTTGCTGTGGACTTGCAGTTTCTAATGTTTATGTGATGATAAACTGGACAAGATACCGGTATTATAAGGAAATTTAAGTTGGCGTATGCATAGCGCTTACGCGTGTAAATCATAGCCGTGTGGTTTCCGGCAGAGTAGAATAGGACCACTCCACATCTTCCCGTGGATGTCGTAAGAGGCGACTTAGGAAATAGAAGCTAAACAAGCTCATAAACATCAATGAGACCTCTCCAACCCGTCTGGCCAGCGAGGTGAGTGTAGGCTAAATCCTCTGTCTGCTGTGGCCAAGTATGGCTCCGGTAGTACAGAGAGGGTCATGCTCCTGCAGTGGAGACTAAAAAGACATGATGATGATGATAATGATGTGTAAAGCAACCGCGGTCGTGGTCCCGACTAGGATGGGCTACCACTAGTGGCACAAAAATATCTCGAGCTCCTCATTGCTTCGGAAGAAACGTTAAGCTTTAGGTCCCGGAAGCATCATTAGATGGTAATCGTTAAGCTATGTCAGATGCTCAGGAATCTGACACCGGTGTTGGCCACTTACACACACGAAAAGCAAAGCAAGGAAATTACCAATAATAATGCGAAATGTTTAAACTTTTGCATCTAATTTTGATCTTAATCCAACATCGAGGTCGCAAACCTTTTTTTTTATTTGAACTAAAAAAAAAATTACCCTGTTATCCCTAAGGTAATTATCCACTTCTACTGTTCAAATAGCTATGGTTGAATAACTTTGTCTAATAATTGACCATGTCTGTTGCCTTAGGAACCCCGTGCTAAGGACTTATGGACTACACTTGGGAAATAACATGAAAGGGAGTTCCAAAGTAAACATGTTAAACGAGTCGCACATTTCACCTTTTTTATCTTGTTACGTAATATATCGATTTATTCAAATGTGGCTTAGGATGTTTAAGTGGTCATCTATTAATATAAATAGAATATTTCAAGAGTCTAGCTGGTTATTAATATCGAGCAAAAAATGGCAAAAAATCAGGTTTTCTGTATGGGAGCCACCTGAATATTTATTTTATTCTATTTTTAGTATTATTTGTTATAGCGGCACTATAGATACATCACGTATGAAAATTAAAACTGTCTGGCTGTCACGGTTCATTAGATGTGTAGCCTGGTGACAGACATACAGACGGACAGTGAAGTCTTAGTATAGCCTATTTTTATATAGCCTAGTTTTTACCCTGTCTGTCTGTACAGATAGGGTAAAATAGGACACAGACAGCGTCTGTACATTGTCACAACTCTGTCTGTCTGTTTTCTTTTCACGCTTCAACCATTGTTGGATGAATATTTGATATGGTGGAGGTAATTTGAGGCCCGGGCAAGGACATAGGGGAGGTACCGTTTATTCCGGGAACTGTTTCGGGAAAGACTGTTCCCGAGGGATCTACACTAACACGGGCGGAGTCGCGGGTAAAAGCTAGTAGTCTATATTTAACAGTGACGTGCACAGACATTTATCATAGGGTAGACATAATTATAAAACTTACCTTACAAACATACCACCTATATACCTTACCTTACTATACGGCTAGTTATCTACAACTCGTTTAATATTATGATAGTCTTTCGATCTTCGACCGCAAAAGTATTCAAAACAAGCGAAAGATAAGAGATATGATTACAACCTGCGAGCCACGTACACGTAAGGTTTAAGATTAAACGTGGATTAAACTTTAGAATAACTAACCGGTTAGGTACTTGATTTGTTCTTTTGCGTGTTCACAAAACACTTTATATTTCGATTTCGGCATGCAAACACTAAGCGACACAACTTTCACATGAAAATATTTTTGTCACAAATGAAATTTAACTGATAAAGCATTTAATTTTTAAATAAAACTTTAATCTTGGATTGTTAGTAAACACTTTAATCAATGACATTTACATAAGTATGAATAATATCTATAATGACATTGACAGGTGACGTTGACATTAATATCGCGCGCGGCAGGCAATAGAAACCTCGGAGACAGTGTCTCAAATTCACACACACAGCGCCAATTTGCTTTGCATGTGTGAGCCGATGAAAGATGTTTACTTGTACTACTACAAAAGCGATTTCCTATCGGTGTATAATAATTTTCTATGTGTGCGTGAAAAGTCAGACCTTTGAAATTTTGTCTTACGCGGCTTACGCGTATAGATCTGCTTGGCGCGGGCACGCGCGGACCGCGACCGCAGCACCGTACTTGATCAAAATCGACTATAAAGTATTTGCTAGCAGAATTTTGCAGGCGCACCGAATATAATTATTTTTTTGTAAGAAAAAAAATTGTATTTATTTACCGACTGCAGGGTAGACATTGTCTAATAGTCTATATGGACTGCACGTCACTGATATTTAATACCCGAAGCCAAGGCGTATCGCTAATGCTATGATGAATAAATAAGTACAAATCACACAGATTTAGCTAACCACACAGTAATATGTGAACTTGTGACGTGGGATACTAACTCAACTTGAGTCTTTATTAATATATATATTTATATTAAATTGAGTGTTTATTAATTTATAAAGACCTAGGCCAAACTGATAAAGATACATACATACATAGTATCACGTCTTTCTCCTTGCGGGGTAGACAGAGCCTAGGTCTATAAGACCTTATGGCCACATTTAGCATGTTGTAGATAGAGAACGAAATCAAAATAGTGATGGGTTGCTAGCCGCATCGCCTATTGACATGATTCCGCAGATTTTAGCCCTTTTAGCCCAATCCCTCGATCAGCTTTTACGATCTGCGTGGGAAGAGAAGCAGCTGGCACATGCTACGTTTTTTCTTCTCTCCCAGACCAGCATGGAAGATAAAGATATAAAACTGATGAAGAACGTTTTCCATCAAGTCCTGCCGGCCTATTTGCAGTTGCAACGTTTTGATACTCACTTCAAAATACATTACGGTCTATGTATCTTAAATGAAAATAGTCAATCATACGAAAGCCGCAATGTACTTTGAAATTACTATCAAAACTTTGTACACTAAGCTGGCAAATAGACCGGCTGGCCGGGGATCGAACCCAAAACCCTGAGATTAAAAGGCACTTGCGGTTCCACTGAGCTAGAGAGGTCGTATAAGGCGGCAATCATTTCCCGTTTTCAAATACCTTGCAATGTTGCAGTATATATTTGTTCTCTACTAACAAGACCCAAGCCATATTTGGCAGACAAAGCCATTTGAGAGATGGAGATCTCACTCAGGAGATATTTCACCGACGTTTATATTACTGGTGCACTGACATGCACTGAATTGGAATTCCTTTATGAATGTGTAATGGTTGGATTGTTTGATCGCTGTCTTAAAAAGAGGTTCTCAGTTAATCCGATACCCGGGATTGTCGATTCAATTAGTTTTACGAACATACATGTGAGACATCTAAATCGTTTACAAAATCGTTAGCAAAACTGTAATTCGCTTTTAGCTTTATCGTATTTGTGTGAAATTATTTCACCTACCTGAAAATAAAAATTTGCTAGTCCTAATAAGCTTATATATAGTATAGACGAATATTTGCAAACTAAGTAACTATAATAACACTGAATTTAATTTAATTTGACATTTGCAATATTAATTTATACTATTTTTATTTATTTTTTGTTTATTTATTCATCAATTTCCGATGGCGTCTAAGTTTAAGAGAAAATTCAAGATATAGATACAGGGCCTGGCAAGGTATCTCTGTCGCTGACTGTACAGTAAGCATAATTTCATGATAAACAGATAAACAAACAAAATCACTTTCGCATTTTATATGCGGATTAATAGCTTTCACCCGCGTCTCTGCCCGCGTCAGGGGCTGGAAAGGTATTTCTGTCGCTGACTGTACCTGACCACCTCAGATGAGGATACAACCGGAAACGTGCTCAGATGAAGGAGAGGTTAAATATCATCAATAGTTTTAATTTATGTATGAGTATACAGCGCCGATGTATCAGTATAAGAACTAGGTATGTGGACTGAGTAGTCCACGTACCTAGTTCTTAAGATAAACTAAAATTGTAAGTTGACGTGGATTGGAGAAAATGCGCTGTGCAGTTTGTTGCCGCTTCTTCTGCACTCCGCCTTGGAAGCGGCATTAAACTTAGCCATAAGTAAATTACTGACGTCAACAATTCTCAGTTGAAAATATATTACATTAAGTGTCCAACTGACCTTTATTAATAAACGTTTTGAATTTGAATTTCAGAGCTGTCGCCCAATAATGACATTTATAGGCAAATATTTGATAGCCTGGGCTTCATTATTATAATTTTCTCACGGATCCCTAATAATTTTGAAAATAAAATATAGCTTTCTATTGGTAGATAGTGTAGCTTTCTATAGATGAAAGGTTTTTTTAAAATCTGACGAGTAAGTTTTGAATTAATCCATTACAAACAAACACACAAATCTTTCCTTTTTAGGATTCCGTACCTCAAAAGGAAAATACGGAACCCTCATAGGATCACCTGATCATCCGTCTATCTTTCTGTCTGTCTATCTGTCAATACCTTTTTGTCAGGAACTTATAGATGTATCAAGCTGAAATTCATATCAAATACTCAAGTCTACTGTCCTATAAAGATGTGAAAAAATCAAACTTCTAACCGACCGCAATCAAAAGGTACGGCTGGTTATGCCGCAAATTTTCGTGTTTTTTCGACATTCGCAAGGGAATCAAAACCTACAGGGTACGTTCCATGAAATCAGAATCTTGAAATTTGATACGAAGCAACGTCTTACAGCACAGGTATAGGAAAAATTTCGAAATGCATAAATATTTTGTAACATCATGTAAAAAAAATATTTTTAATAATTTTAAACTTGTTATAAATCATGGTACGGAAACATTCGTGCGCGAGTTCGACTTGCACTTGACCGGTTTTTATAATATTAGTCTAGATGAATCAACTTCCAACTGTTAATAAACCCGTCGTCAGACAGTCAGACATTATGCAAATCATAGACACAATATTTGTTTTATATCTCTTGACTTTAGGCAGATATTCAAATTCAGTCGTATTTATTTTATACAGTGATAGAACTTACTACAAATTAATGCTTTTCTAATATTAAACAGAAAACTTTTATACAACGAGACGGCAGGCTTACTTTTCTCGAGGGGCATGAGTCAAGGCACAAGCGCCAGCGGATATGGACTAGGCTTTTGTTTGAGATATTTGTGAGAAATACAATACTTTGTAAAATACTATGTTTTAGTGTGTAATTTTATGGTAAGCGAGCTTATTATACGTTTTATTTTACGTTCGTATTTTTTTATTATTATGTACCATATTTTTTTTTAATATTAAGTATTTAATTAGGCATTTGTCTCTCATCTCACCTGATGGTAATTGACGATGAAGACGAGGATGTTATATTATCCAAGAGATACCCATTTATACTACTTTTGAATGTCCCGGGACTGTACTTATTTACTAAATAAAAAAAATGTCCTTTGTAAAAATACTATGTGTAATATATTTTATTTATTAAGTCTTAAAGCATGTGGTGTATATTAAAAGGTTTCGATAGTGAACGTATACATTTATTTTACAACAAAATATTGTTGACGTTAATTTACTAAAGCTATGTTAAGAGTTTTATAGCCTATAATATTAATACTTACAAAATACTAAAGTAACACAAAAGGCATAAATTTAAGATAATATAATATAACGGGAACCCTTCCGCTCGATCTTATAACATGTAATCGACCCGCCAAAAAATGGTTGACTCTCATAAAAGTTTATATCTAGTCGTAAATATGTAATTTGACATTAATTATTATAATTACCTCGCTTTCTACCGAACCGTTCGATTAGGTACTAGTGAAAATGTACAATTGGTTCTCTCGAAATCAGTAAGTTGATACATCAGGCTTGATTTTATATAAAAGTACTCTATAGAATAGAATAGAATAGCTTTATTTACGGATATGGTTATTACAAAAAGTCTTAAATACATTTAAATCCTGGTCACACATATTCTACCGCAATTATGACGGCGTGTAAATGTTATGGTTATGGTCATTGAAGTTAATTAATTAATTACATTTCAAAAGCTAATATAAATTTCATACCAATAAACTTATAAAATAGTCAAAAACAATGTTAGTCAAAAATAAAATTATTTAACAAAAATTGTAACGTCGATACTTATATTTTTATGTCAATTTGTCTTGTAGGAACGCATGTACTGTGTAATAGCCTTTGTCTGATAAAATATCAAATAAATCTTTTTTAAATTTACTCAAATTATATGTATGAAATCTATTAGGTAAATGATTATATATACGGATAGACTTGGAGTGGTCCTTTTCTACTCTGCCGGATGTCAAGTCTTCCCGTGGATGTCGTAGAAGGCGACTTAGGAAATACAAGCTAAACAAAGCTTAGAAACATCTAAGACACCTCTCCAACCCGTCTGGCCAGCGTTGAGAGTGTAGGCCAAGTCCTCTGGCTGCTCTGGCCAAGTATGGCCCTAGTAGTACAGAGAAGGTCGTGCTCCTGTAGTGGAGACTAAAAAGGACCTGATGATGATGATGATGATACGGATAGCCATTACATAAGCGTTTTTTTTAAATACACAGAGCTTAATAACTTCTATGCCAGCCTAAGAATTAATATTACTATCATATACCTTACTGGTCAGTGGTGCCATCCAAAAATGACTTTCCGGTGGTTGCAGGTATGGCATCGGGTACGCGCGCCTGGCCTCCAGAGCTGCTACTTCATCATCATCATCATCAGGTCCTTTTTAGTCTCTACAGGAGCACAACCCTCTCTGTACTACTAGGGCCATACTTGGCCAGAGCAGCCAGAGGACTTGGCCTACACTCTCCACGCTGGCCAGACGGGTTGGAGAGGTGTCTTAGATGTTTATAAGCTTTGTTTAGCTTGTATTTCCTAAGTCGCTTTCTACGACATCCACGGGAAGACTTGGAGTGGTCCTATTCTACTCTGCCGGATACCACACGGCTATAAGCTGCTACTTGCTTTTCCCCATTCATCCAAGTGAGTAGTATCCCAATACATTAATTCCCTTCCCAGATCTAACAAATTTCTGTCCTTCCTCAGCTTAAAAATGCTTCAGATGGGCAGCAGCGTCGGACGTACAAGGAGCCAAAGAAACTGCACTCGCCAACCCGCTTGCCAAGCGTGGCGAGTACGGCAATATCCTCCCATGGAACTACGAATCCTTGGGAGAGGCCTTCGTCCAGGGGTACTATTTTTGAAAGTGTGACATACGTCTTCGAGTGATTTCGGTCTGGAAAAATCGCTCGTTTACGATCGGCATCATTTCAAAAATAGCGCTCTAGCAATGGAATTCTAACGGCTGAAGTGACTGGGTATAGAAAGCCATAGACTAGAAGGCCTAAAAGCTTTTAGCATATTGGTTGAAGTGAAAATTTCTTCAACGGCCTTGTGCACTTTTTGAGATGGGTAAAAAATGTTAAACTCGCGTCAGGACACGTGGCCTGATCGAAAATTCCTAAGACGGACACGTGACATTCCGAAATATTCAAAAATGCACTATGTTAATATTCCAGTTTTCACGTCTGCCAAAAAAAACAAAACGGTGCATTCGGTGTGTGAATGCCTCACACACATAATGCACCGATTTGTTTTTTTTAAATTAAATGACACTCCTTACATCCATCAGTTACTGAACCGTCATAACCTCGCTGGGTATATCGGTGTTCGGTGCGTCGCTATAACTACAACTAGCTGTTGCCCGCGACTTCGTCCGCGGCAAATTCAAGTGGCTTTCCCATCCTCCACGGCACAAGGGTCATTCCGTCCGGCCTTTATTATTTATTTATAATGGTTATTTTTAATTAAGTAGGTTAGGTTACTTTATTTTTAGTTAGTTTTATTATTAATTCAATTTTGTAATTACCTACTAATACGTGGAATTTATTAAATAAAAATATTAAGCTTATCATAATTAATGTTATATTAGTATTCGCTACATAATTCAGTTTTTCGTGCCAACAGAGGTTAAATGTTAAAGATTATTCATAACCATATATGTCTCCTTAATACCAATTTAACAGCTCATAAATATTTTTAAACAGCACTAAATTTTCTAAACTCACATTTTGCTTCTATCATGGTTCGTCATACAATATAGCATATTAGGTCAAGGGTATCATCGTCAACTGCGGAAGTGTTTTTATAAGTGTTTTATTTTGCATTCACAATGTTATTTTTTAATAATAATATAAGTAAATTTATTTCAAAATTAATTTCCATAGAGTGGGTTAGTAAAACAAGTAATACTTAAAACTAGGGTTAGTAAAGAAAGTATTTATATTATTTTATATTAACCAGAGCCGGTTTTGAGCCAACATGGGTCTGGTTCCCATTGGACCAGACCCATGTCGGCTCGAAAATGGCTTTCAGTATAGAAAACCCTAGTTTTAAGCATTACTTGACAGGGATAGGACATCTCATCTTAAGGCATTCCTTAAGATGGAATCCTTAAGAAGGAATGCCTTGAGATGAGGAAACAATAACGGCTCCCTATCCCTGCCAGGAGGCTGTTGGGGCTGTCTCGAATGCGGCGCCACATCGAAGATGTTCACTCGTTCGTGCATGATAGTTTGGAAACTATCTATGCGGGCTTCAGCTAACATTGCCGACGCACTGCAATTCCGAGGCAACCCCATCAACATCCTAAACCCGTTATTATATTGGACGCGCAGGGCTTTAATAACTTACTTGAATTATTTTCCTATTTCCCCTGAATCGGGCAGGGGCCGCTACAGTGCTTCTCCATCTCGTTCTGTCTTGAGCAACGCGCTTCACTTCGGGCCAAGACAGCCCGATTGTCTTCACCTCCGCCGCTACCGATCGCCGCCAGGTCTGATTTGGTCGACCACGCTTCCTTTTTCCTTGAGTTGTCCATTCCAATGCCTGTCTCGGAATGTGAGAAGGCTCCATCCTGAGCTTGTGGCCAATCCATGTCCATTTACGACGCGCTATCTGGTGATCGATCGGTGTCTCACCGCAAAGCTGCCACAGACGTTCATTGGATATCTTTTCAGGCCAAAAGATTCCCAATATCTGACGAAGGCAGCGGTTGATGCAGACTTAGATCTGCTGCGTGATGACTTTGATCACCTTCCACGTTTCGCACCCATATAGCAGACCGGTTATTAAATTGGAGCGAAGCAGCGATAGATTTTGAGTTTTACTCTGCGAGTAAGCACTCGCAGAAATAGGAAGCTTTTCCTAGAGCTACGCGGGTCACCGATGACCGGCCATACAATTGAAAAACTTTGTGTCTGCGATTTTGGCAGTCAAAGTGTTAATGAGTATATAAAACAATATGGTGGATATGGGGAGGAGTTGCGCTAGAGGTTTTTTTATATACTGCCAGCCACCAGCTGCTTCTCTTCCCGCGCAGATCGTAAAAGCCGATCCAGGGAATAGGCAGTTTAAACATTCATGTTAATAGGTGATGCGACTAGCAACCTAGCACAATTTTGATTCCATTTTCCACCTAATGCCCACCAATATGCTAAAGGTGACTTTCAGGTATTATAGACCTAGGTTCTGTCTACCCCGCAAGGGAAAAAGACGTGATGGTATACCCAGCCATGATGCGAGGTAATCTCCATATTTTAGGCGTATTTTAAAGGAATAGAAACAAAATTCTTTTAAATCATTCTATATGACAAATTTTTACCAATTTATTCGATAAAGTATAATTTTGGTATAAAAGTAATTTAAATGATGATTATGTCGAGTTTCTATAGGCTTATTGAATATGTATAATATAATATAAACTTGCTTTCCATAAAACATATAACAAATTCGCTTAGTTTTCAATTAACTTGTTTTAAACACACCGTATTTACATTGTATCTGCATCATTTATCAAACTCTCCATAATCGTATTCATTAAGTTTAACGAGCGAATTATCGATAAAAATTAATTTACTATCGCGAACTTGTAATAAAAGAATAAAAAAAGGGTAGGAGTGAAAGGAGTCAGCAAATTGATGGTTCCGTAGCCAAATTAGTAGAACCTTAATATGTTATAGATAAGGTTAGTCTATTTTCAGATATAATATAAATATATAGGGACATATCACACAATTGAGCTAGCCCCACAATAAGTTGTGGACTTGTGTCGTAGGATACTAACTCAACGATACTATATTTTATTTTACATACTCATATAGATAAACATCTAAGAAGTTTAGTTATTTATTATTATTAATTAGTTTTTAGGGTTCAATTACCCAAAGGTTAAACGGAATAATACCGCAAAAATCGCGAAATGCAACACTTTCTTTTTGTTTCAGAAATAATTTTTGTTATTTTTATTAAAAAACGTTGATATGTCGTAGAAATGTGGTCGGCCCTTTGGATTTTCTTGACGCAGATCCCTAAAAATGCAAGAGTGAGTGTCAAAATTACATGTGGTGCGTATACACCTGTTGTTATCCGATAATGGCACAGTTTTTACTTGGGAACCGTCATTTAAAATTGATGCTATAATTAAGTCGATACAAATAAATGTTTGTAATTTGGTGTCGAAAAAATAAACAATGAGTAATTTTTTTTTTACATTCGTTCTGGAAGTAATCCCTGAGTTGAAACATAATTTTAAACTAGGTATTTAATATACTATTATTATACAGCGTGATTTTGAACCCCCTAGCTATATTGAAATCTGGGAATCAGATTCCCTAATGAAATACAGAGTTGTAAGAAAAAAAGGTAAAAAACGTAAAAATTAATTAATCCTGTCATAGAAATTCGTCCAACTGATCGGCGACTATGTATGGGAAACCCTAATTTTCATTTTCGTTTTTTACCATTTTTTCTTGCAATTCTGTGTTACATTAGGGGTTCTGATTCCCAGATTTCAATATAGCTAGGGGGTTCAAAATCACGTTGTATATTGGAACGGACTAAAATAAATAAATTGTATGTCTGTCTTATTGTCTTATTGTATCTGTCTTATTATAGATGTAGCATGTTCGCGGAGGCAGATACAGATGGCTTTCACGCTATTATACGCAAGCGGTGTGCCTCCATGCTCAGGCGGCTGCGTGACAGCTCCGATAGCATCCTGAAGATGATTGCGGATAGATGGAGCAGTCCACTGCTGATGCACTAGTATAGTTTGCATTGCGGTTAGATGGGCAGCTCCACTACCGTATTGTCAGTTTATAGCCTACGTAAATATCATTTAGTACTAACCTCAGACGTAAGACATTTATTACTAACACTATGGGCAAATATCTGATAGCCCAGTGGGCACATTCATGCCCACTGGGCCATTAGGCTACTCCTTAAGATAAGAAAATGTTCTCAAATTACAGAGGTATCATCATCCTGTCCGCTGCATTTTTGAAACCATGATTGAATTCTTACAATTTCCTTAAATTTTATCAATTTGATAAGTATTTGTGAAATTTTATAGTGCATATAACAACTTTACGTCCAATTACTACTAAATGTTAAAAAACATTTAAATTTTAGATTAAACTATCTTGGTATACATGAAAGGTCATCGGGTCGTGCCGAAGTTTCTCGAAGATATAAACACTCGTACCAATAAGGAATGATTCAATTTAACTCAATGAATTAATCAAATCGTTAGTTTAAAATAACTAACTACTAACACGATTTCTCTAATCGAAATTCATAGTCAGCTAATTCCCAATTAAATTAACAAATTCGATGCTAAATCGATGTAACGAATATCGATTCCGAAATGAACTGGTTTGGGCTAGTTCAATCGATAATCAAGATCGATAAGACAAAAGCCTGCTCCCGGATTCGGCCCATAATTGCAACAAGCATTGTTGACAATAAATCTGAACTTGCACTCGTCAAATTAGAGATAGAAGGAGATATATGGTAGCGTATATTAGGCAAGCTAACCTTTTTGCAGGTAATGATTTTATCTTTTTATATGAAACATTATTTTAAGAAATTGATTTTGTTATTTCCACGATTTATAGATTCACAAAGTGATATCATATCTACATCTTGATTTTAATTAGGCAGCAAATCGTCGACAATAGGCAAAAAATATTTTTTCATAAGAAAAATCTAAATAAACAGGGTTAAATAAGGGTTAGAATAAAATACTTCATCGAATGACGTTACAAAACGCAATATTTATTTATTGAATATCTCAGTAATACTTCGCTTTTTAGATATTAAATATGTGACACAAAAGAGTTCTGAAATCAATGCATTAAACTTACTCACATATATGTATTTAACTCTTGTGTACATTTTGACTTAAACTATTTTACGACTAAATGACGTATAAAGTTAAAGACTAATTTAATGCTCTCTCTTACAATTGGCTAGTTCCGTGGCGCAGCGAACAACACGCCAGCCTGCGACACGACAGGTTCGATCCCCGGCCAGATCAAGATGGAAAATGATCTTTTTCAGATTAGCCTGGATCTTGGATGTATATCTATATATGTATTTGTTATAAAATATAGTATCGTTGAGTTAGTAATAACACAAATCTCGAAATTACTTTGGGGCTAGCTCAATCTGTGACATTTGTCCGTATATATTTATTTTTTATATTTATTTTCTCTTAGAACAAACTGGCTGAAAATGATACTTCAAGCGAAATTAATTATAGCCATAGTCACTGGTCTTGAGTAGACCATAAAATTACTATTAAGGTACTTGATACAAATCTTTGAAGTTATGGTGGAATAAAAAACTGTCAGTTAAACATTATATCTCTATTTAGGGCAGCCGTTTTTTTACTAGTATATCTCTTTCATTCCGTAATCTGCACAAACCTAAAGCTATTTTGTGCTTGCGCAACGACAGCAATAGACAGGGCATTACTCTTGGCTCGTTGGCGGCGACAGAATGATTTCTGGATATAAACCGCCAAAACTTGCTGAATGCTGATGGATATGGCGGATAAGTATGGTATCGGTCGGACGGCATACGGATATGGATATGATCTAATATTACCGTCCGAACTTAGTTTGCTCCTTTATTTCCATAGGGCCCTGGGCTGTAGCCAAAAAGCCTTTGACTAGATCCACCTTTGATCTGAAAACCGGCCAAGTGCAAGTCGGACTCGCGTACGAAGGGTTCCGTACCGTTATCTATGAAAACAAGAAAAAATCATGTCTGTTGTATGGGAGACCCCTTTTAATATTAATTTTATTGTCATTTAATTATTAATTATTAAAGTGAATATATAATTAAATATTCTGTGAATATTTCAAGCGTCTTACTGTTGCCGTTATCAATATCGAGCAAAAAGAAGCAAAAAAATAACGTTTGTTATATGGCCCCCTTAAATATTAATATTATTCTATTTTTTTGTATTTGTTGTTATAGCGGCAACAGAAATACATTATCTGTGAAAATTTCAACTATCATGGTTTATGAGATACAGCCTGGTGACAGACGGACAGACAGACAGACGGACAGCGGAGCGACATTAATAGGGTCCCGTTTTTACCCTTTGGGTACGGGTACCCTAAAAATCACATTTATTGTTTCCACTGCGCAGAAAGAGATGCATTTAGTACATTTTATGTTTTTTTCTTCCTCCCCAATCAGCATGGCAGCATATAAACTTAAAATAGTGGTATAAATTAAATTCTAAAATTTATACAGAATCCTAATGACTAAATTTTAAACTGATTTTGAAAAAATAAAAGTTATGCACAGCGATGATTGTGTGTATAGTTGTGAAAAATAATAACTGCTACAGGATGATTTCAAACTCCCTTACAATATTACTTTAGTGAAAGACTCAGAAACCCTAATATTATAATATAAACTAACTCCCATTCAAAAAAAATTTAATTGTAAACAATGCTTTGACTACTTATAGGCAATCTGTGCAACTGACAGGTACATTTCGCGGAAAATTTAAAAAAAAAAGTCAGTGCTGCCAGTAATTTTACCATAAAAGTAACGCAAGTTCTCACATTTTTTTTGTATATTTAGCAAGAAACTTCCAACTTCAACCCCATTCAAACAAAAAAAGAATTATTAAAATCGTTTCATAAATGACGGAGTTCTGAGGTACGAACAAACATTAAAAAAAACAACCGAATTGATAACTTCCTTTTTTTTTAATCGGTTGAAAACTATCAAAATCATAATTTCAAGTACCGTACCTACATTAGAAAACAAAATCATTTTTTACCTAGAATTATTCCCATCTTCGAATATCTTTATCAATATGCATCAAATTGGTCTATTGAATTAACAAACAAACAATGAAAAAATACTATACTATAATATACAAATAAACACGGTACAAAATAACAAGTTAATAAATATTACATGAAACTCGTTACTCCTATTTGGCAAATCGGTTACAATAAGTTACAATATTTATTTCGGAGGAAATGACACTGGCAAAATAATTTCATTTATTTGTTCATGCAGTCAGGTTGACATTGTCATTTATACAGAAAAAGAGTACAAATTATAACCTCGTAGTAAACGCCATAATCGAAAATAACGATTTCAGTAAAAGTTTATAGGTAAAATCTAGTGACATTCATTTAAAAAGGCGTAAATCATTACAAAGCATCGTTTTAAAGTGTTAGTGTTCGAAAGAATTGTGTGATTGAAAAAATATTTGCCAACAACCGTGTCGAGAAGGTTTGTTTACCTTTAAATTTTTTTTGCTTGGGACAAATATTAAGGCACGTCCGCAAAAAACAACGATAGTCATCATCAGGTCTTTTCTTTTCTTTTTGGTTTCCACTGCCGGAGCACGACCCTCTCTGTACTACTAGAGCCATACTTGGCCAGAGCAACCAGAGGACTACTGGCCTACACTCTCCACACTGGTCGGACGGGTTGGAGAGGTCTCTCAGATGTTTATAAGCTATAATAAGCTTGTATTTCCTAAGTCGCCTTCTACGACATCCACGGGGAGAATTGGATTCATATCTTTTAAACCTTGCGGGGTAGACAGAGCTTAGGTCTTTAAGACCTTATGGCATGCATGCATTTAGCATGTTGGAGGGCGTGTACCTAGATGGAAAAGGGATTAAATAGTGATGGGTTGTTAGCCGCGTCGCCTATGACATGATTTCGCATATGATAGTATGTACATACATATGAAGTTGTATGAATGTACTCGATGTTTCACATCTGCCAGCCGTCCCGCGACGGCTTACAATTTTTTTCGTTGTTTACCTATTATTTCTTGCAGGTCAATACTCTATTATGGGTTCTTATTTCAAACATGGCCAGGTAACATACAAACATCCTGTATAATGTATTTGATGCGATGAAGACAACATGAGAATAAATAAAACTCGTAGTCGCCTATAATTTCGACCTGTGGCATGTTTATGACCTGGAATACACTTTAATATTAAAATCTAGACCATTATTTATTATTTAAAAGTCGCGATGTCTTTATAAAATGTTATTAATTTGAATTATTACCTGCTACATAAAGGTCATTGACCTTTAAATATCATTTACTTTGCTTATTCATTGATGAAAATATTTACATTTTTTTAATTTCAATAATACTAAGGCAAAACAACATATTGTCACGTTTTTATTCCTTTCAGGGCAGACAGAGCCTATTAAGGCCGTAATACGTTTAGCATACTAAATTCTCATTTCGAAATGCTAGATTTAGATTTTGCATATATTAGAAAATATATGACGTTAAAAAAGATACATGTATCCAATTTGAATAAAAATCTTTGACTTTTTGACTCGTAAATGAAAAACAGAATCAAAATAGTGATCTGCGAGTAGCATCGTGTATTAACATGATTCCTTAGATTTTCGCCCATTTCCTCGGCCGGCTTTTACGGTCTACGAAGAAAATGAAGCAGCTGGTACATTGTACGTTTTTTCTTTTTTCCCATAATGGAAAATAAGATTGTCAACATAAAAATAAAAACATGACTGCGTTGCCAAAAAATATAGCCTCATTCTTGATTGATTCTTAAACGAAAACCCACATGTCCAAATCCGTTGTGTGCATCTAGAAATTACCCGTCTGGCCAGCGAGGAGAGTGTAGGCCAAATCCTCTGTCTGCTCTGGCCAAGTG
This sequence comes from Elegia similella, assembly GCA_947532085.1. Taxonomy (NCBI): domain Eukaryota; kingdom Metazoa; phylum Arthropoda; class Insecta; order Lepidoptera; family Pyralidae; genus Elegia; species Elegia similella. Next base: position 6,828,634 of record OX383939.1, read on the forward strand.
TGGTTCCGGTAGTACATAGAGGGTCATGGTTCTGCAGTGGAGACTAAAAAGACCTGATGATGATCATGAAAGCGGACCCGCCCGGCCTCCCAAACTACTTACTTGCTTTGCCCCCATTCATCCGAGTGTAGTATCCCAATACCTTCATTACCTTCCCAAGTCCAAAAAATTCCTATCCTTCCCTAAGGTTAAATACTTCCGATAAGCCGTAGCGTCGGAAGCACAAAAGCCAGAGAAACTGCGCTTGCCAACCCACCTGGCAAGCGTGGTGAGTATGGCAATATCCTCAAATGAAATGACCAGTTGTGGACATCTTACGGATGCAATGATGATGATAAAAGCGGACCACGGGCTCAAAAGCACTCCAGCTGAGGAAGCAACCGGGACCACGCTCGGATGAGAGAAAGAGACTAACATATAAGCTTACATACATAGATATACGAACTCTATAAACAATACACCCCGTTTTTGGTAGTCGTTTAAAAATATGTTATCTTAACAATTTCGGAATGGCGTCCAATATTGGAATATTGGACGCAGTAGGAGAGAAAGAGCGATGTTGTGATATTTTATAGAATTTTTTTTTTTTATTTTTACAGATTATCATAAGATTCTAGCACAAAAATTTTCTTCGAAAGGCTGTAATCAGGGAAGTTTGAAAGCCATTAGTTACTTTACCTGGTTCTTTAATAAGACAAAAATGATACCAAATATCGAAAAACCTACGCGTTAATAGTTTGATTATCAGTCTGAAAAACTTCGAAGGAAAAGGCTACCCACTCTTTAATTCCTGCCGGAAATAATCATTGATACGTTTTATGGCGACCAACAAAAGCCTATCTAACAAAGTGACGTAGCCCATCATGCAGGTCATAAAAATACTGATATTACCCATAAAAATACATCCCTAACCCTAAGAAATAAAGGAAGATTATATCCCAATTTTATAGCGTCCACAAAATCATATTTCAATTCTATCAAAAGCACTTGATAAACGTCACCGATTCCTATATTTATATTTTAATTGGCCCCGCTACTTACGTCTTTAAATTTCTTCTTTACACCTGTTACAATAAATTTGGGAACAAACTGCAATGTAAAAAATGCAGGTGTGCGTACGAACGCACTCTTCAACTCCGCACCTTGTGTTTTTTTAACAAAAAGTCCGTTAAAACGTCGTTTTTTCGGTTCGATTCTCGAATTTGTAATTTGAATTTCGAACCGTGAAGATGGTGGATAGATGACATGTCAATTAATGTGATTGGACAACTGGCATGTCTGTGTCTGCGCACGCTTCGGCTTTCGTTCGGAAATCGAACATGATTTATTGACAATTCAAATGTCGCTCTTAATATGAAAGAAGCTTATCTACTTGGCCTTGTAATATCGTGTCAGTTTTTTCATTTCAATTTGTGATCACTATTTGTGTTTTAAAATTAATTGTAGATACTCCGATCGTGATCAGTTTGAATTATCTGGTCATTAATTATGGGAACAATCCTTTATACTTTGTCTCTTCCATGCTGGTCTGAGAGAAAAGAAAAAAAACGTAGAATGTGCCAGCTGCTACTGTTCCCGCGCAGATCGTAAAAGCCGATCTAGGGATTGGATATAAAATCTGCGGAATCATATCAATACGCGATTCGGCTAGCAGCCCATCACTATATTGATTTCGTTTTCCATCTACACGCCCTCCAACATGCTAAATGTGGCCATAAAGTCTTATAGATTTAGGCTCTGCCTACCCCGTAAGGGAGGTGATACTATGTAATACCAGGGAATATTTCAACTTAATCGCTGTTTCTATGACATGTCTTCATTTAATGGATCCAGGCAAGGGCAACTAAGAAATTAAAGGCAAATTTAATATAATATTTTAATTAAAATACTGTTTTATGCTATAAACCAAGCTTTACATTGATTTAATACAACGACCACACACTGAGAATTAATATCAGTAAATGTAGGTCTTAGGTCTAAAGAAGCTTGTGAGTCTTAATGAAAATGTGTAATAAGTACAAAATTAATTATATTAATAGCATTACAATGCTCGGTTCAATATTTAAGTCAAAAATATAATATACCTATAATAATGTGATGAACATATTTGCCGCGGTGATTCGAAGCTACGGCAGCTCAGTGGTTGAGAGCATCGACGGGCTAGATGTTGATCGAAGGTTTGTGGGTTCAAATCCTACCTGTGGCGAAATTTTTTCATCACACAAAATTACTACTAAACGCAAGATAATACTTTTAGTATAAATACTGTTTAGAAGTAACAGCGTTTGACTAGAAATAAAGCGTTTTGCCGCACCGTGCTGTGTATCTCTGCTGCAGCACTGCACTGCAGTGCAGTGCTGTTCTTTTTTTTAATTGAATATGTAGCTAGCTCCACGAGAGTTTTTGCAACTTCACCGGGCGTTTGAGGTAAGGGCAGAGTGCCCTCAACCTATATAGACAATACAGCATCAAAGGACCAGGAGGGACGGACCTCGGCTTTGGGCGTTGCCTGTGTGCGCAAGGCTTGGAGAGACTGCAAACTCTCATATTGCCTGATGGGCTACGATTGCGTGCATTCATAACCTGAAAGGCCAATCTGAGAAACTATGGCAAAAGCCTTCGGAGAGCAGCAACTCTCATCTTTATAGTATTAAAATTATTTATAACTAGCTTTCGCCCGCGGCTCCGCCCAAGTCTATGTCGATCCCTCGGGATTAGTACTTTTTCCCGGGATAAAAGGTAGCCTATGTCCTTCTCCGTACTCTAGAGAGCTTGTATGCAAAATTTCATGATGATCGGTTCAGTAGTTACGGCGTGAAAGCGTAACAAACAAACAAACAAACAAACTCACTTTCGCATTTATAATATTAGTAAGGATAAGGATAAGGATAAGGATAAGGAAGTAAGGATGTACTTTAATAATGTATTTTTATAATAAACTCTCATCTTTTGCCTTATGGACCGAAAGCTACGTTGCCAGAAGGGCCTATCCTGGGTGCAAGTCATCCAGGCAGTCACCAGTATAAGAGCTAATCCTACTCTACGCATTCTGTTCCGGTGGTGAGTGCCAGGGGGTCAGATAGTGGGATTCCTATGCCTATTCGGAACCGACGAGGGTTGGAGCGGGGCAGTGCTGTTCTGTGCGGGTGTAGGTACCTAAAATGTCGCTTCTGACAGTTTTTTATTGTAAGGAACACGATGGCCTATTCGGCGTTCGCACTATTAACGCACATGCATGGAAAGCAACCCCGAGTGCAGTCCTTATTGCGATAGGTGACCACAAGTGGTACAAACTTTATTAGCTGTCAACAATATTTGGCAGTCGTTAAGATATGTCAGATGCCTTTCAGCAGTTTCAATAATCTGACACTAGTTTTGGCCACTTATACACGCGAAAAGCAGAGCAAGTTAGGCAAACGCTGTTTTATCTAAACATAATTACCCGACTTCAAAAAAGAGAAGCTTATCAATTCACTAACACGTTTGGTAACTCATACGATCATAACTTTTTGTCGGGACAGTTGAATCTGTGTGGATTGTTAAAAAAATATATAACCCCCGTCAATACTTATTTATTCAAAGCATAAAAATATGCAAATTGATCACATTAAAATCTGAAGTGGTTTGGTTGAAGGTTTGACGGTTTTTTGTTTCTACAGCCTAAAATAGGATTAGCATTTTTGAATTCTACCTACATATATGATGTACCCAGCTGGCCTATTTGCTAACTCAGTGTACAATGTTTTGATAGTCACTTTAAAATACATTGCAACTTTCGTGATTGACTATTTTTATTTCAGACTAGCTTTTGTCCGCGGCTTCGCTCGCGTTAAGTTTCATACAAACTTTCATCCCCTTGATGGTAGAATTGATTAAAATCCTTTCTTAGCGGATGCCTACGTCATAAAATCTACCTGCCAGCATGCCAAATTTTAGCCCGATCCGTCCAGTGGTTTGGGCTGTGCGTTATGTTTCACCTTTGAGTTATACAAGGTGATTGGTATCAGTCTCCTTGTATAGATTTAGATGTATAAAACGTAATGTATTTTGAAGTGACTATCAAAACGTTTACTAAGTTATAATAGGCAGGCAGGTCTTTAAATTTTTAAAGCGTGGTTTTCAAAGTCAGGCAGGATGCCATTGGAACAAATAGTTTTCTGTGTGTACGTAAGCTTACTTTGCAGAGAGTGTCGTGTCTGTTGGTAACTAATTTGTGGTCAGACATAAGGGAAATGCTGGATTAGGTACCTCTCAATACTATCGTAACGGCATCTCCATAAATTGTATTCAATGTAAGCAGCAATACTTTCAAACCGGGTTTACGATTCAAGCGACGCCATCACGCAGCTTAAGCTATGGTTTCCTTCAAAAGCGGTGCCGTCAGTGCGGACGCAATACCAACGGTTGATGGTTACTATCCGTGTTAGAAACTTTGACGACCTTGCTTTCATCGCTAGTGTTGCCTAGTGTCAAATCGAAATACATCAAGTCTAAGAGTCTGTATGATGTTCGTCTATGTTAAGTTTGGCCAACGTAAAGCGTTACTGCACTTAGAGAAAACCTTGGCTTTACAAACGCAGCTCAAGATAACGTATTGGTGAATAAATAACCTTAGCGCGTTTCTTCCCACCTGTACGGCCTACTGGTGCGGGCTATTCCTTACAGTTTCATCGGTTTTGTTCCCAAATCATTTTTGACGAAAAACATTCGTCGTGGTCTCGTTAGTGTGATAAAGTCGAATTTATTTCCTTTAAAAAAATTACGTACCTATGCCTAATCAGAGAAATTGTGTTTCCAATTATGTCGAACACTTTTTCTATAAAGTACACTTCATGGGGCCCAAATCTTATAATCTCATTTAAATATTCCACAACTCACTTATTGAAACTTTTCACCCCTAGGGAGCAAAGCAGGGTATAGAAGGAGTAAACTCCTGGTGGCATTATTCAAGACGACATCTTCTATTTTCCCGAAATTTGGAAGTCTACATGGACTGTTTTTTTTTTGTGATACTACTTAGCTTCTATTGTTGTAAAATTATTTTATTATTGAATACATATTATTTTATTTAAAAAATTGAATAAAAAATGAAAAGGTACATTTAAGGTACTTTCGATTGCATAAATAAAAACCATCACTTCCGGTTTGTAGTAGGTTGTCAATTCTTGAGTAAATTACTCACCTGGTAAGAAGGTTCTTCGAGAGCTATACTCAATACTCACTAATTCATAATAATTTCGCCAGACAGTCTGTTGTAGCCTGCGAATTTGAGTCACCGTCAAAATAACATCTATGTCAAAATATTAGTATGGAAAAGTCGAATTTATTTTATCTTTTAAAAAATTACAAACCCATGCCTAATCAGAAAAATAGTGTTTATAACTATGGCAGACACGCTAATTGTTATGTTAAGTATACTATATGGAGCCCAAATCCTCTGATCCTATTTATGTATTTTTCATACAATAAATACTCACTTATTGCAACTTTTTGCCTCTAAGGAGCAAAGCAGGATACAGAAGGAGCAAACTCCTGGTGGCATTATTCAAGACGACATCTTCTAACAGAGGTTATGAAACCTTAGATGTCTGGCCGCGAGTTTATAATACTGGGATCAGGGGTCCGATTTATTGGGCGACCAGTGCCTTAATAAATTGTTTTCTCATACATTTGTACGAGAATTTATTGCTTGATGAGGATGATGTCTTCATTGTTTGGTATTGAATTGTTGAAATGTGCGTAACATAAGCCCGTGTTTCAACGGAAATCCTGATAAATTAAAATAATAAAATATTCGTCCTTCAAAATAAATTATGTGAAGATATTGCACAAACCAAATTTTGATTTTCAAGGGAATGCTTGGAAACACATGAAGATTCATTTTGGCTTGTACTAGTAACTTTAAATTTTATTGAGATATTCACGAAGTTTTATAAAACCAACAAATTGGAAATCTGTTTTTTGATTCTATTAATGTCAATAACAAATCATAGATCCTCAATTTACAGATAATACTAAACTTACATGCTTGATTTTAATGTCTAAATACTAATAATATTTAAAACTACTTAAAATATATAAATATTTACAAATTATATAGTCCCTGCAAACCTTCATTCTGCGACAACGTGCCTTTTTTTTTGATTATTTTGTCACATACGAGGTTTTAGATTTGCAAAAAATAGAAATGTTGGATTTGGGAAGGCAATGAAGAATATATAAGGATACTACTCACGGATGAATGGGGGGAAAACAAGTTAGCAGCTCGAGAGGCGTTTAATGCTATTCTTAGAATCACCACCGAAGTAGTTGAGGAGGATCCATGAGTTTGAACCAACGACCTAAGTTCGCAAGTTCAAACCAAGCTCGCGTGGAAATTTTTCAGTGAACAGTATTTTGAATGGAGAAAAACCATGGTAAAAATATTATGCTGAAGAAGTCACAAGACAAAACTGGTAGAAGGTACATTAATTCGACAAAGGCATAGACGATTGTCGATACGATCTTCTTAACAAATCTATGGAACCTTCACACTCAACGGATCACGTTAAAACGCACGCGCTAGGAATTCATAAATAATTTTGTAGAATAAAAAAAAAAACAGTTGTTAGAGGACAAGTTAATTATATAGTGAATTAATATATTATTTATATTAGAACAGTATTTTGAATGGAGAAAAACCATGGTAAAATATTATGCTGAAGAAGTCACAAGACAAAACTGGTAGAAGGTACATTAATTCGACAAAGGCATAGACGATTGTCGATACGACCTTCTCAAATCTATGGAACCTTCACACTCAACGGATCACGTTAAAACGCACGCGCTAGGAATTCATAAATCATCATCATCATCATCATCATCATCATCATCATCAGGTCTTTTTAGTCTCCACTGCAGGAGCATGACCCATGCAATTCATAAATAATTTTGTAGAATAAAAAAAAAACAGTTGTTAGAGGACAAGTTAATTATAGTGAATTAAAATATTGATCTAAGCGAATGAAAGCATGTATTTTAATGGTTTATTTATTGAAATAGAGGGTAATATGACAGAAATATTTAAATTCTGCCTTATTAATAAAGTCACAAGTGATGGTTATAGCATTTTTATTTTATCTAAGTGTATTAACAAATAAGGCAGATATATATGTATGTATGTGATACGATGATATCATACAGATGACAGGACACGACTGGATTAAATCAGATAAGTCAAAGTCAAAGTCAAAATATTTTATTCATCGTAAGATATTTTAAATATCATTTGGTAAATATCATAAAGATAGAGAGAAAGTTGGCGGAGGCCTTTACCCAAACAGGGGTCTATATTTCTAACATAAGATTAACATTAGTTTAAATTTCGGTACAACTTACTAACACATAATTATATTAAAAATGAAATATGGTACAAATGGCTTTAATAATAATAATCTATGTATGTATGAAAGTGACAATAAAAAGTCAGATTGATCTGCAACCACAGATATAGATGTACATAGATGAAGCAATTAGCACTATTTTATGGTACGAAATTCAGTGGTATGAAATTCAAACCGGTTCAATTTTTGGACTATTACTATTAGTTATTACGCACCGAGGCTTTTTTAGTTTTGAAAGCCTTCCGGCTGCAACAACAGACGCGCGCGGGTATGTCAGTAGCCATGGCCAACCTTGACGCTTGGTCAGGGTTCGGACATGCAAGGGAGGTGCATTTACGTTACTTAGTAACTATCAACTAATAATCTATGATTTACATAATCTATGTATATCTATATGTGTCTACAACCTTAGAGAATGGATAGCCAGGATAGGCCCTTCTGGCAACGTAGTTTTCGGCCCATATGGCAAAAGACGAGAGTTGCTGCTCTCCAAAGGCTTTTGCCATTGATTCTCAGATTGGCCCTTTAGGCTATGCATGCACGTAATCGCGGCTCATCAGGCAGTATAAGAGTTTGCTGACTCTCCAAGCCTTGCGCACACAGGCAACGCCCAAAGCTGAGGTCCATCCCTCCTGGGGGCCCTTTGGTGATGTTGACTATAAAGGCTGAGGGCACTCTGCTTTCGCCTCAAACGCCCGGTGAAGTAGCAATAGCTCACTTGGAGCAAGCTACATAGTCAATCTAAAAAAAAAAATAGAGCCCGGTTCATCATCATCATCATCAACCTATGGGAGAGACACGGCACTGAGCCAGATGTCCACTGCTGGAATCTGGCTCAGTGGCGTGTCTCTCCCATGGCACGCCACTGAGCTCGGTCTTGAGCTTTTCTTTTCCAATCACTGCCAGCATCCTTCCGTATATCGTCGCTCCATTTAGCCCACGGGTGTCCTACACTACGTTTGCCAAGACACGGTCTCCACTCAAGTACTCATTTTCCCCAGCGGTCATCGGTTCTGCGGCATATATGATCAGCCCATTGCCACTTCAGCTTACTAATTCTCAGGGCTATGTCGGTAACTTTGGTTCTCTGTCGGATCACTTCATAGCCCGCTCCATATCTCGCTGAGCGACTTTGAATTTGTGGACTAGTCGCACCGTGAGTGTCCACGTCTCGGATCCGTACGTCATAACAGGCAGCACGCATTGATTGAAGACTTTAGTCTTCAGACTTTGGGGTATGGGCGACGAAAAGACCCGACGAAGTTTACCAAATGCTGCCCATCCCAGCTGTATTCTCCTACTGGCTTCCCTCTCGAAACTGTTCTTACCCAATTGAATTGTTTACCCAAGGTAAACATACTCCTTAACAATTTCGAGAAGCAGTCCATTAACAGCAATCGGTTCCGGAGCGACCAGCTCGTTGAACATAACTTTGGTCTTGTCCAAGTTCATCCGTAAACCGATGCGTCGAGAGGAATCAGCTAGACTGGTCAGCATCTGTTGCAGGTCTTGCAGCGTTTCCGCCACAATGACGATGTCTTCCGCAAATCTCAAGAGTGAGATGTGTTCGCCGTTGATGTTAATACCACGACCTCTCCAGTCCAGTGTCTTGAACATATCCTCCAGAGCATTCGAGAACAATTTAGGGGAAATAACGTCCCCTTGTCTCACTCCACGTCTTAGAGGAATAAGTCCAGTCTGCTGGTTCTGGACCTGGACGGTCATTGTGGCGGTGTCGTATAGACATCTCAGCACTTGGATGTATCGCCAGTCGACTTGGCATCGCTGCAAAGACCCCAGAATCGCCCAGGTCTCGATAGAGTCAAAGGCCTTCTCATAGTCCACAAACGCTAAGCACAGGGGCTGATTATACTGTTCGGTCTTCTGTATAATCTGCCGCACTGTGTGTGTGTGGTCTATGGTGCTATATCCTTTTCGAAACCCGGCCTGTTCCGGTGGCTGAAACTCGTCGAGTCTTTTTGCGAGTCGATTTGTGATGCAAGAGTCATCACAAACCGACTCGCAAAAACAACTTATATTTTTATATATATATATATATACGGACAAATCACACAGATTGAGCTAGCCCCAAAGTAAGTTCAAGACTTGTGTTATGGGATACTAACTCAACGATACTGTATTTTATTACAATAACAAATACATATATAGATAAACATCCAAGACCCAGGCCAATCTGAAAAAGTTCATTTTCCATCTTGACCTGGCCGGGGATCGAACCCGGTCACTCTGTGTCGCAGTCTGGCGTGTTGACCGCTGCGCCACGGAGCTAGACGAATTATATACGTGGCTCAAAAGCGAGATGGGGCGATAGTTTTTCAGACAGGTTTTGTCACCTTTTTTGAAAAAAAAAAAAAAAAACACCAGAGTGGCTCTTGGGTCTTGTGTGCAGGATTCAGGTTGAGGTGCGTGCGAGGAATACAGCTGGCTGTAAAAGTCTTCTACTTCCGCAAGGATCCCCGGCCTAGAAGTAACGACGTTTCCACCGGATGTTGTCAGCTTCGTCAGATGGCTCCTCCCCAGTTGTTGCATAAAGACTTTTGACCCCCGATTTTGCTCGATCACTTTCTCTATGGAGCGTGTATTAGAACTTCGGAGGTCTCGTCTTACTGCCTTGGAGATGGTCTTATTAAGAGCCCGCTATTCTAAGTAGATGGTGGGTCTTCACGTCGCTTCCTCATCAGCTGTACTGATTCCTGCGAAAGTTTATACTTTTTGCCCGTGCGTCGCGTCTCACTTAGTTTGGCACCTTCTTCCCGCATGATTTCTACCACTCGATCAAGGTCCTGGTCTACGTCAATTGTAGTTTCTAAAGCAGTGAACCGATTTTCGAGCTTTAGCTGGAACGTTTCAGATTCAGCAACGGCTTGGAGCAAGTTGGGTCGGAGCGTGGACTTCATCAAACGGACACGTTCAAGCTTGCAATTGATATTCAGGGTGCCTCAGACGAGCCGGTGATCACTTCCGGTTTTAAACCTATTGATTACTGAGACATCCCTGAACATTCGCTTTTTGTCCGCTATGATGAAGTCGATCTCATTTTTTGTTTTACCGTCGGGGCTCTGCCAAGTCCACTTCCGTTGAGCACGGTTATATTAAGTAAAGGTACAGTCGTGTGAGTTGAATCCTCGTCTCATACACGCACACAACCGGGATAGTAGAAAACAACAGCTACAAGTAGTATTTATAGCCAATGCGAATTATATACAATAACGTGAAGAGAACCAGTCTTTTGGTCGTAAATCTGTGGATGTCCATTTTCTTGGATATTAACACTGACCTTTGGTCAAGTTTGGGAAAGCTTCGCAGAAACGATATAATGTACTATTAAATAATGTAAGGTAAATGAACACTATAACGGTGTACTATACCGTACTAGTGTACCTACATTTACTAAGGCATACTGTATTACTCATAGATTTAAAAAAAACTTGCGGTATTACTATTCCATTTTGGTTCGATAAATTTCATCCAAATTGGTTCGATGGTAAAGCGTGAAAAGGCGACAGAGTTACTTTCGCATTTATAATAATAGTATGGATAAGACAACACTGGAAGCTTCTCCCATGCTGGTCTGGGAGAAAAGAAAAAACGTAGAATGTGCCAGCTGCTTCTCTTCCCGCGCAGATCGTAAAGCCGATCCAGGGGATCGGCGAAAATCTGCGGGATTGTCAATAGGCGATGCGGCTAGCAACCCATCATTATTGTGATTCCATTTTCAATCTACACGCCCACCAAAATGCTAAAATGTGGCCATAAGGTCTTATAGACCTAGGCTCTGTCTACCCCGCAAGGGAAATAAGACGTGATACTATGTATGTATGTATACTGTGTTATTTTGATTTTTGTAGAAAGATCAGCAAAAGCGTGACTTTAATTTTATGGATCAACATTTAGCCGTGTGGTTTCCGGCAGAGTAGAATAGGACCACTTTAAGTCTTCCCGTGAATTACGACATTCAGAGGCGACTTAGGAAATAGAAGCTAAACAAAGCTCACAAACATCAATGAGACCTCTCCAACCTGTCTGGCCAGCGAGGAGAGTGTAGGTCAAATCTTCTGTCTGCTCTGGCCAAGTTTGGCTCCGGTAGTACAGAGAGGGTCAAGCTCCTGCAGTGGAGACTAAAAAGACCTGATGATGATGATCATTTATGCAGTCCTCTCCCATGGATTGAATTAATGAATTAATTAACACTTTATTGTACACCATAAGTAGCAATTAACAATATATACATTAATCTATGTACAATGGGCGGTCTTATTGCTAAGAGCAATCTCTACCAGACAACCGATGGATGGAGAAAACTAAAAAACGATAACGGAACGGGGTGTACATTTCAACTAATAATAAACATAAATATATATTTATACATAATATAATACTTAAATAAATAAAATATATACAAATTAAAATAAACATACATTGACTACTAATGTTAGACTTAAAGATATGTTAACGAAGCAACGTAACGATGTTGGACAACTAAAACTATTTTTGCAGGTAGAACTCTTTTACCTGGTCTTTAAAAGAAGATAGTGACTGCGCTCTTTGGATTGGTTCAGGTAACGCGTTCCAAAATCTCACAGCTTGGACAGTAAAGGATTTTGAGTAGAAAGAAGAATGATGTACCGGTGTTTTCAAAGTGAGGCTATTGGAAGATTCTTCGTTCAATGAGAAAATATTGCCATACTCACCACGCTTGGCAGGCGGGTTGGCGAGCGCAGTTTCTTAGCTTCTTATGCTTCCAATGCTGCTGCCCATCAGCAGCATTTTTAAGCTGAAGAAGGATAGGAATTGGTTGGATTTGGGAAATAAATTATTGCGATACTACCAACCTGGATAAATGGGGGAAAAGCAATTAGCAGCTCGGGAAGAAGGGCGCGCGGATCCGATGCGATACCTGCAACCACCGGACAAGCAAATATAACGACACCCCTGACCTTCATCTTATGAATTCCACAAGGTTTAAAGACCCAATTGGACTTCCAAAGGCGTCAGATGAAAGCACATTTAAGTACCTTAGGACTCTGATTTTGGTTAGCATACGAAGGCAATGTTCTGTAAAAATATTAATGAGTTAAGACGAGGCCTCAAATGTTTAGTACCATCGCTCGGCAAAGGCGTACGCAGACTGATCAAGTGCGCGCAAGGGATAGCGCTTGGCGGTTTAGCCCGTGAATGATGAGATAGGAGATAGTCTCGAGTCGCTCAAAGAAAAAAACGTAAGCGCCATATTCGTTATTTCTATTTTATATAAAATCAGACCGGTTAATTGTATTTTCATATTTACATTTTGATGAATAACTAATAACCTATCTTTTAGTCTACAAATCATTATTTCATTCGTCGCATTTGAGCTACAATAACAAAAACTCTGCCAACGAAGACCATTTTTCAAAAAATATTTCTATCGAGAAAATTTTATCAAAACATGTTTTCATCTTACACTTTTGGAGATGAAATAGTCAAAAAACATATTACTTAGATTTGAAACTCATAATTTAAGTATTTTGCGAGATAAATAAGGTTCAGAACGACCTTATTTACAGTGGTATCGCCTTAATAATATTTTTTTTATGATATAGGACGGCTAACGAGCACCAGTCACCTGATGGTAATGCGACCAGCGGTGCCTATGGACCACTGCAACTCCAGGGTGTAACAGCAACCAGGGGTTGACTCATTTTAGGGTTCCGTATTTAAAATCGGGTCGAATACAGAATCAAAGTAAAATTCTTCAGAATCAAAAAAGTGCGATATATCTAGGTATATGGTAAGCAACTTTCTACCTGATGTGCCCTATGCTTGCCAACATAACAAAAACATTGCTTTATAAAGCGTTGCACTCCACGGTGGCTTACCAGCGCGTTAACTTTTTGCCGCGCCAACACATATCGCTGGCAACTTTTTTGTCGCGAGCTTATGACCCGGTCGGGCCAGTGCCTCTTATAGCACGGGCGACTTTTTGTCGTCGTCTTGCCAATTACGTATTGAGGTAGATGCATTCATTGAATGATTTTGTACTTTTGAGTTGAATGAACCAAGAGCCTTGTTCAATAAACTACTTGACAGAAATATACGAGAAATGCTACTTTTGTTTGGTATTACATTTTTACTCAAGCGAATGCCGCGCGAACGAAAAACGTCGCGATTACGCAAAACCATAAAAAAATGGAAAATATGTAATTTAAATATAAAAATATTTTCATATTTTATAATTTTTTTATAAAAATTAAGAAATAATTTAAAAAATAATTTTTTATTTTTATAAAAAATTAAGAAAGGGGGCGACCTGCGAAATTTAAATATAAATATAATCATGTGAGAATTATAATGTTCTAGACGTAAAATTTATAAACATTTCCAAGAAAAATGTGTTTAGATATCATAACAATGTACCGTTTTTAAATTTCATATGTATCTGTTTCATATTCCAACAAGGCAGCGATCTTGTGCAAGGATCGACCTAACTTATACAAATCATTTTTATGTATTTAATTAATCCAGCGAATTGTGGTAGTGATTTAGAAATAGATATATCAAATTTCACAATTTCGTGCAGTAGGTACCTTCTTAATTGCCAAAGAATAAATTAATAATTGGATAAATCATACAGATTGAGCTGGGCCCAAAATAAATTCTTGAGATATTAACTCAACGATACTCTATTTTATAACAAATACATAGATAGCCATTCAAGACCCAGGTCAACCTGAAAAAGACAATTCCATCTCAATCTGACCTGGGATCAAACCCAGGACCTTCAACGTGACAGCCTGGTATGATGAACACTAAGCCACAGATGTAGCTTTCACCCGCGTCAATATCGATCCCTCGGGAACAGTACTTTTCTATGGAATAAAATGTACACTATGTCCTTTTCCGTACCCCTGACAACGGGTATGCAACATTTAATGACAATCGATTCAGTAGATTGGGCGTGACGGCGTTACAAACTAACAAATTCACTTTCGCATTTATAATAGTAGTAAGGACAGGTTTCCGTGTGGTATCCAGCAGAGTAGAATAGAACCACTCCAAGTCTTTCCGTGGATGTCGTAGAAGGCGACATAGGAAATACAAAGCTTATATACATCTGTGAGACCTCTCCCGTCTGGCCAGCGTGGAGAGTGTAGGCCAAGTCCTCTAGATGCTCTGACCAAGTTCTGGTTCTAGTAGTACAGAGAGGGTCGTGTTCCTGTAGTGGAGACTAAAGAGAACCTGATGATGATGATGACTAGGTTTCAGCAGCAGCTCCGCCTGCCTCAATGTCAGTGCCTCGGGAACAGTTCTTTTTCTCGGGATAAAATACGTGAGTTCTGCTACAAACTCACACTACAAATTGTCCATTGTTTATATCAATAGTGTGTGTATGTTAACATCGTTCTAAATAAAAATGCCAAACTTCTTCGTCAAATAACAGAGTATAATTTTTTTTGTGAGCGCTATACTCTGACATAGCAACAACGCCGGCACAAAAAATACTATCATGTTTTTGTGCCTATCCGTAACCTTGAGGTTAACTAAATTCTCGTAGTACAGACCTACTGCTACAGTAAATAATACTAATGACCAGAAGGCAATTTTAATTTACCACATATTTTAACAAAAAAAAAAGAATAAAAATCATATAGAGAGTAAAAAACGTAATTTTATAACATAAAAAGTTGATATAATGATTTTGTGCCTATCTGTTTTTTACAATTATTGTTGGTTATCTTAATTCTTGCTGAAAAGCAAATAATACTATTGATCAGAAGGCGATGTTTATAAAGTTGGATTTTTATAAAAAAATCGTATGCACTCATAATTTTTGCACCTATCCTTTTGTAACCGTGAAGTTAATATTAGTACCTCTTCTACTATCGACTTGTAAAATGGCAATACATACATATGAAATATATTTCGACCAGTTTGCTATCGTGATTGCCCGTTCATTTACCACATTCAAATCTTTGATGAGAGCAATAAATTGAGCTTTCTGGGCTCACCAAGATAATACATAATTAATAATAGAAAGGTAAGATTTTGAAAGGATATGTTTTTTTGCAAATTCGTAATCTTAAAGTTGACTAAATTCTCGTACTGCTACATAAAAATAATACTAACGATCAGAAAGTCATGTTTAAGACTCTTTATACGATGAGATCTTTATTCTTCATGTCTCATCATTTAATGAGCAATCTGCTTCTGTTCCCGGACACAATATTGTAAAAATTGTTCAGAGAGATTAAAGTACAATATCTGATATTTATTTATAATTTATTGTCTAAATTAAAACCAAAAACCGTATCGAATTTTTCATTTTTGCAAAGTTAGAAAAGTTATATCAAGCAAATATTTATAGTTATATGAAATACTTATGGAAAAAATGTCTCACCATTGGCTTAATTTTAATCTGTGCTTTTATTGATTTCGTCGAAATTACCTATTATATATTCTGCTTGATGCTTATGTTATAGTTTTTTTTATTAAACGTTGATATTATTGGTGCGTTGATTTCTATAGGCTAATAGGTACAGTTTTATTTAAATTTTCATTTATTTTAATTTTACTTTATTTCGACATGTATGTAACAACACACTTGGCAATGCTTCATAACCAAATCAATATTTATATCATCCATCATATGAGGTATTTCATGATCATATTTTTTTGTTGTTGTTTTTTTTTTGTTGCCGCAAAAAATGTTTTTCTTTTTTTCTTATGAAGTTTACCTACTGATTATGTTTTTATTCAGTGTACCAAATATAGACACCATATACGATTCAAGGTTACGAAAAACATCGCCTAGCAACTCGTTAAATCTCAGGATGACGCAATAGTGTGTTGACCCTATTATTCAAGATGGCGCTTAACTGGGGTTACCATGAAATGTTGGATTTTGGGTTATATCTTATATTTATATCTTATATCATATTCATTTCTAATAATGATGCTGAAATTGATGGTGATAATCAAATAAAGAATTTAAAACAATTAATAAAAACTTCGTTTTGGATTTTATGTAGGTAAGTACATCATCATCATTTCAGTCACAAGAAGTCCACTGCTGGACATAGGCCTCCTCCAAGGATTTCAAGAACGACCGGTTGGAAGCGGCCTACATCCTGCGTAGTTGAGTACATATTGAATTAGTATTGAAGAGTTAAAAACAAATAAAAAGTGGGGCTTTTCCACTAATGATAGATGTACTGTGTATGTCCCACCTCTTGTACGAGAGAGGATTTGGCGAAAGCCACGGATGCGGCTGTAAAGGTTGCATCATTCTGGGCAAGATTAATTTAATCGTTTGGACCATTGACACGATAGAAGAAGAAAAACAAATAAATAAATATTTCCGGAAAACTCACAGAGATTGAGCTTGCCCCAAAGAAAGTGTTATGGGATACTAACTCAACGATACTATATTTTATGATAAATATAGATAAACATCCAAAACCCAGGTTATTTGAAAAAGATAATTTTCCATCTTTACCTGATCGGGGACCGAACTTCTTTCTTTTAACGCACACTTCTTCTTAAACAAGTCGTATTTTATTTATTTACATAGTTTTTATTGATTTCATTGAATGTTAACCATAAACTTTTATAAAAAAAAGTCTACATTAAAGTAGTTTTGCTTGGAACAGAATGTACATACATACCTGCGGTGCAGGTAATAAAAACTGTGTTTATTAGAGTTAAACAATTAGTTTAACGTCATCGCGTGGTTCAAAAAGCAGTTATAACTTGCGAACTTGGACCCCCCGCAACGCACGCCACCTGTAGCGATATTCGATGCAACCCCTGAGCTAAAGAGAAAGTAAAGACGCATAACAATTACCTGTATATTTTTATTGACCGTGTGCCAATGCATAAAGATACTGATGTTATAATTTTGGAAGTCTTTTTTTAGTTCTATTTAGAAATTAACTGTTTTGGTTATAATTCGTTTTGCAGGAGAATCTCTTTCCTATCCTACACTTACTCGGTTTATTTTCGTTTCTCACGAATTACGTACGCACCCAGAAATTTAATTACTTACATTCGATACATTGTACAAATCCATTTCTTTAGTTGTTAGTTTCAATTTCACGGGAGGCGGCATCCCCAAATCTTTTGTTACTTTTATATGTTGCATTCTATAAATGATCATCGCATTTTTCCGTTTCTGGTTTATTTTTTTGAGCCCCCATACATCTATTTCTGGAAATCTGTAAAGTTTGCGGCAATTATCGCTCCCTTTGCATGGACTGAGAGCGGTACCAATCGCGTCATTCTATATAAAGTGCGTGAAGGCGACCTGATCGCTGCCACCAACTTCACAGTCTAAATAGTTCTAGTACATAGACCTAAAGTCGCTATTTCATACCTTTCATTTAACATGAGTATATCAGAAAAGCATTGTGAATGCAAAAAAACTTATAAAAATATACAAAGTCTACTTTGGCGAGCTCCGTGGCACAGTGGTTACTACGTCATCCTGCGACACAAAGGTTCCCGGGTTCGATCACCAGTCAAGTCATGATGAAAAAAATATTTTTTAGAATGATCTAAGTCATGATGGAAAACGATATTTATCAGATGGGTCTCGGATGTTTATCTATTTAAGTACTTATCTATTATAAAATATAGTATCGTTGAGTTAGTATCCTACGACACAAGTTCACAACTACTGTGGGGCTAGCTCAATTTGTATGATATGTCTCTATATATTAATTTATTTATTTAATCCTTGGATTTTACATACATATAGTTTCTAATAAATGACTTCGATAAAACTAGGCTAAAGCAATCCGTCTTTCTTTTTTATTGCGAAGAGCCCCCAGGTGATAATTTCGATTACTCGTTCGGGGGCAGCATTCGATACTATCACGATGGATCGATTACAATTGCAAGCATGTGGTTGAGGATTAAATTTGTAGTTTCCGTTATTTATTGTGATAAAAAGCCAGCCTGAGGCAGTTGACCGATATTCAAACAATATGTTGGTTAATTCTATAAGAAGGTACCTAATGTTAAATCACTCTAACTCCAAAAGCAATAATTCAAATAACTTATAAATTTTATATCAATATAAAAAATGAAAACATAATTATATATGACTCGCATATCCTAACTAATATTATAAATGCGAAAGTGAGTTTGTTTGTTACGCTTTCGCGCCGTAACTACTACCCCGATCATCATGAAATTTTGCATACAAGTTCTCTGGAGTATGGAGAAGGACATAGGTTACAAAAAAACTAAAAGTACTATTCCCGAGGGATCGACATTGACGGGCGGAGCCGTGGGCGAAAGCTAGTTTAAATATATTTCGAATTAAAACAGCTACTTTAACCAAAACTACCCAACCGATGAAATTTTGAGACCAATAGTAAAGTATACTATCGTATACATTCATAGTCATCTCATATTTTGCCCTTGTGGGGTAGACAGAGTTCAGGTCTTAAAGACCTCAAAGCCGCTAAAATAGTTGATAGCCGCATCGGCTTCTAACTTGATTCCTCAGATTTTCGCCCATTCTTTCGACCGGATTTAAAAAAGCAGGAAAAAGTTAATATACTCTTTACACAAGCTTTACTCCTTACAACAAGCTATCAACGATAGAGGTAAGAAGCGGATTATGAATAAATGGATAACTCTTTTTTATGTATATTTGACGGCAAACGAGCAGACGAGCAACTTGATGAAAAGGCGTCACCGTCGCCTATGGACATCTGCATCTTGGATAGGCATGTAACATCCTCGTTTTTATCGTCACTTACCATCAGGTGAGATGGAAGAAAAATGCCTTCTTAAACATTAAATAAAAAAAACATTTTTTTAAATCTATGCTAGCAACCCTCTGGTAGCATTTTTTAAAATCTAAGCTAGAAACTGTGAATTTATCTCTTTCGATCCCATCACAGTGTGTTCCCCGTTATCAAAAGTAATGACCAGCACTCACTAGCTTTTGACAACGTTTTGATGTTCACTTCAACAACCATTACGGTTTAATATCTTAAATAAAAATAGTCAATAATACGAAAGCCGCAATGAACCTTGAAGTGACGGTCGAAACGTTGTACCGTAGATGTCAAAATTTGCGAGTAGGCTGACTGAAAGCCATAGATAAACTTTGCCTATTCAGTATAGCATATAATTAGGTATCTTAGATATTAAATAGAACTGCCTCCGTGGTTGACTGATTAAGTCGTTTGCCTGTAGACCCGGGGGTCGTGGATTCGATTTCCACGGGAAGTATACTTTTTTAGTTGTTTCCAGTTTGTCTCACCTGATTGTCTGATAATAATGATGATTCCGTGCTCGGAAGGAACGTTAAGGCGTTGGTCCCGGCTGCTATCTGGTAGTCGTTAAAGGAACCACGTCAGAGGCCGAAAGGCGGGTCCGAAGAACTCTAACACCAGATTGTGTATGGTCGATTGGTCATGTCACTTGCTATGATGATGATGATGGAGAAGTGTTTGTTAAGTACAACTTACTGCAAGTAATAAAGGCACTATTATATTCATTTGCTTGCGTGTTTCTCCTAAACAATAGGTAACATTGAATCGCCCACACGTCTCTACATTATCATAACAACTCGACGAGGCGTTCGTTTTGATTTATACACAATATAAATCGATAATCGATTGTAAATTTTGGGAAATAAGCGATGAATATACATTAGCATGACATATTATTTTAGGGTCCCGTATGAAACAAAATAAGATTTTTTTCGAAAGTATATTCATTACTTTCTAAATATTTTTTTACATCGAAAAACGAACATATTTTTTACTTTATAAAGAAATGTATAACAGTACTTTTTCCGGTATTATATGTCCTTTCCCAGGCTTTAAACCTCCATTCCAAATTTCATCTAAATCGGCTCAGTAGTTGATGCGTGAAGAGGAAACAGGCAGTTACTTTCGCATTTATAATATTAGTATGCATATGGATATTAAGCATGTTAGCCGTTCATAATGTAGGTTTTTATTAGGTGCACTTACATGCCGGTCTAGGAGAAAAGAAAAAACGTAGTATGTACCAGCTGCTTCTCTTCCCGCGCAGATCGTAAATGCCTAACGAGGGAACGGGCAAAATTCCGTGGAATCATGTTAACAGGCGATGCGACTAGCAACCCATCACTATTATATTACTATTATACTATTATATTATTAATAATTTATTTAATTTAATTTATTAAATTTATTTAATTATGTTTCAATTATTTTATAAGTAGCTACTTGTTAATTTGTGTTTATAAAATTTTCAACACAATGTAAATTGTTATGAAATAAATGAACTTGAACTATTTTGATTCCGTTTTTCACCTAATTCCCACCAACATGCTAAACGTGGCCTTCGGGTCTTATAGCTAGGCTCTGTCTACCCCGTAAGGAAAAAAAACTTGTTACTATTTATGTTCTATGACTACTATACGAACATACTACTAGATAGTATGTATGGTATGTTCTATTAGCTGCAAGATTTCTTTATCAATTCAATCGTTTTGGAGTTTATCCATTAGAAACATACAAATAATCAAATTTTTCCTCTTTTTAATATTAGAGTAGATAGGTTCCCTCTTCAAAAGTAACTTCTGTCTGTCTGTCTGTATTAGTATAGTAAGGATTTTCTTTATAAGTCTTTTATTATTTTTTCATATTTTTACTTTTAAATAGAAAAATATTTTAGAGTAATCTGATATTTTTAATTTATTTGTAAATATTTTTAGTATAACATTAATAAAGAAAATAATATACTATAATGAATTGTTTTTTTATGCGTGTAAGTTGTGTAAAACAATCTCATATAATTGTTTTTCGTGTGTGTAAGTGGCCAACAATAGTGTCAGATTTTTTCAAGTTACCATAAGGAATCTGACATAGCTTTACAAATGCCATCAATAATGACAGCCGGGACCTATTTTTATGTTACTTGCGGTCACCCATCCCAATGGGGACCGCGCCCAGGGTTGCTTAACATACTTAAGCGTTAATAATGCTCAAACCCACTTAACCATCAAGCTCATCTTAATGTTCTAATGTTTTTCAAAACTCGGTCTATCAATTTAACTGTACCACCTTCACACAAAGAGTTGCATCTAACTTTCGGAATTTCGATACCGTTGCTAGCTTAAAAAATACCGAACATATGTTAAATATTATCGGATTAACATTTTCTATTTTCATGTAGCCGTTATAAGGGCAAAATAACTTAAGTTAATCTGATACATACGATTTTGAACTTTAAGCTGTAAGTTTATGGCTCCAAATTATCTTTATTAATGGGAGTTTTAATCAGCCTTGAAAACTTAAAGAGTAACTTTTGCAAATATCAAGAGATAAGTGTGCTAAAAGGTGAAAGCACTAATTTTAACGTTAAGTAAGTAGAAATATCACCAAGGATAGTAGAAATATAAATATTTTTATTTGCCAAAAAACAAATACGCATCTGCGTACTTTAACGTCACATACATAAGAAAAAGTACACGATATGACAAGGTTATAAAATTATTTGATCAATTGGCAAGAGAAGTGAGATGTTTCCATAAAAAAACTAGCTTTTGCCCGCGGCTTCGTTCACGTAAACTTCGATCTTTCGGTAACAGTACTTTTTCCAAAAGCTTTGCAAAATTTCGTCAAAAATTTGTCCAGCCGTTTCAGAGTGTTAGCGTGACAAACATCTATACATCCAAAAGTTTTCATTTATAATATTAATATTATATAATATTTATGGCAATAGCAATCCAGCGTGGCAATGATGCCAGTGTTTTGGGTATCTTTGCACCGGAAACCACAAGAGGCGGGATATATTTTTTTTTAATTTTCTTTTTGTGACATTTTGTTATTGACATGTAATGTAACATTGTTTGACATTATTTTTAAATAAATCTTATTACGATATAATATCACTATATTATAGTCTAGTCGGACGACCTGACCAAGGTCGCAGAGAAACGCTGGATGCAGGCCGCTTCCAACCGGTCATTTTGGAAATCATTGGGAGAGGCCTATGTCTAGCAGTTAACTTCTTGCGGCTGATATGATGATGATTAGTCTATACCTACTTATCTCAACTAATAACTTATCAAGTACACCTGAAAGTGAGTTATTCCGTGAATACAAATAAAGACTTGAGAATGAGGTACATTTCTTCACGAATATAAATAAAATCCGATTATACTGATCTATGCTAATTGGATAAATTTTTTAAATCCAAAATTCTTACTTGGTCTAAAAAAGCATGTAACACACGACAGATCTATCTTATGATTTTATCTGTTTCTTTTCAACACACAAAAAAAAAACATGGCATGCAGCGGTGCAGAACAGTTTTATATGTTAAGTATTTTATTTTATTGGAGCTCACTTGATTTTTTTGACAGTCACAGGCTTGGAAAAGTCAAGGAACAATATACTTTTCGTTTTATCATTCCTAATACTTAAATGTATGCTATTTATCTAAGTTGTCTATCTAGACTAAGTTCAGAAAGAGAATAGACGTAGCGTAAAAGGGAATTAACACTATGTTTTTACATTGCCATCAAATTCAGACGTTGAAATGAACCATATACAGAGTGAAATTAAATTATTAGCAAACGTTTAAGAGTAACTCAGACCATGAATCTGAACAACTTTAACTATGGGACCAACTCCGAAATTGCAAAAAAAAAAAACAGCTGTTTCATAAATTTTGACCAAGTAGATATTCCACTTTTGTATAAAAGAGGAGATATTTTTTCCACGATTGGTCCCGTAATGAAAGTTGTTCAGATTCGTGGTCTGAGTCACTCTTTAAACGTATGCTAATGAATTCAATTTCACCCTGTATTTATTGAAGAAACTCTTGAAGAGTCTTTGAAAACATACATACGATCACGTATTTTTCCTTTGCAGGGTAAAAAATCCAATAAAGATAAATAAAAAGAAAAGGGGCAAAAACCCTATTCAGTTCTAGGAGGGAAATACCAGCACAGTGAAAACTAAGCACCTAAGCACCACCCAATCACACATATTCTTCAAATCTAAACGGAGGAAATGTTTAGTAGAAAAAAAATCCGCAATACTACAAATATGATTATTCATTCCAAAGTTTTTAGGAAGCTTGATAAATCTGACAGTGTTGGCCGTTACACACACGTAAAACAGATTTAAAATTCTGTTTAAAAAATCTATAGAAAAATATGAATAGTCGCCCAAATCGGTAATCGAATTAAATTTTATTAAATACTAGCTATTTTCCCGCGACTTCGTCCGCGTAAAACATAGCCTATGTTCAGGGCAGATAGTGTAGCTTCCCAACTGTGAAAGATTTTTTCAAATCCGTCTAGTAGTTTTGGAGCCTATTCGCGTCAAACAAACAAACAAAGACACAAATCTTTCCTCTTTATAATATTACTAGCTTTCGCCCGCGGCTCCGCCCGCGTCAATGTCGATCCCTCGGGAACAGTACTTTTTCCCGGGATAAACGGTAGCCTATGTCCTTCTCCGCACTCCAGAGAACTTGTATGCAAAATTTCATGATGATCAGTTCAGTAGTTACGGCGTGAAAGCGTGAAAGCGTAACAAACAAACAAACAAACAAACAAATAAACAAACAAACTCACTTTCGCATTTATAATATTAGTAATAATAAAGTAAGGAAAGGATATAGAATATAGATATAGATAGATTATTATAGAAGTATAGATATAGCTTTCACCCGCGGCTCCACCCGCGTCTATGTCAATCCTTCAGGAACAGTACTTTTTCTGGGGATAAAATGTACCCTACCCTATGTCCTTCTCCGTGCCCCAGATAACATGTATGCAAAATTTCATGATGATCGGTTTAGTAATAAAGGCGTGAAAACGTAACAAATAAAAAAAACTCACTTTTGCATTTATAATATTAGTTAAGAGACTAAATCAAATGCGGTGACACCATACCTAATTCTCTTAATTATCTTGAAAACAAAAGACGGCTGTTGTACCTATGTTTTTTTGGTAGCTATTGTCAATTTGGGGCGTTGAGAACTTTTGTTGTATTCTTGTAGATGTATTGTAATCGATTTTAATTACACGGTTTGGCAAAAGGTAAATTAAAGAACAATTTTGCTATAAAATTAAATTGGGCAGTAAAATCATACGAACGTTAATTTGTTTTGAACGGATCCGCGGAGTTAGACACGCATATTTATAAATGTTTCGTTTTAATTATAGTTTGTTTAAATAAAAAAACGAGGCGAAAAACTTGTTGGTTTTTGATAGCACTTGAACTTATAATGGCCATTGTATACTCATTTTTTTGTATAACTGTAAGATAAAATTTAAAGTTTAATTTTGTATTCTTTGTGTACTCTAAAAAAAGAATTACGAAAGGTAAAATCTCTAAAAAAAGAAGTACGAAAAATATATACGGCACATGTGGCTGGGACAGACGGACAGGGTAGGCAGGCAGGAGTACCCGAAACCGACGAGCATGCTTGAAAAGAGTAATGGATGTAGATGAAGCAAAAGAGGTTTGTAAGGCTCGTAGCAAGTGGAGATCCATAGTCTCTGCCTACCCCCATGGGAAACAGGCGTGATAATATGTAATGTTATGTAATAATATGTTGTGTACCCTAACTCAGCCTGTGAAAGTGTGTAAGGCTAACGATACCTGATAAGCCTAAATCCTTTGAGGCATTTGGAAGTTATGGTGGACTAAAATCTCACATATTCACATATTTACGTACATACTTGAGCTCGATAAACTATACACTTCTTTTACGGCAGTCGTGTACAAACAGAATAAGAAAATTGTTTTGACACGAAAGTAACGTTTAACAAAACTACGTGCCAAATGTTCATCTCCCCATAAATGAAGCTCATAGGAAAGGGTAGGAATTTCTACCTGCAGGATTTACGCGACCCTGCACCTGTGCCCTTCGGCACCTCCCCGGATATTGGAGCCTCAATAACAAAAAAAAAAAACAATATTCTAAATTTCGTAGGCACGTTGTTAAATACAAGTTTTTTTGCGGTTTCTCTCGCTACATCAGGTGAAAGATTATATTCTGTTAATGATCTGTATGCACCAACTTGCTAAACGTAGCCTTTGGGCCTTATGGCCACAGGCTTTGTCAGGTGTGAAAGTATGTATGTATGAAAACTATCCTTTTTTATACGCCTGAAATACAGCGTGTAACAGATTTTCATTCAAAAAAGTTCGGCCGGCCCGGCGGTTAGGAAGAATGTCAAAAAGTTTGAGTTCCCAGCATGGGTCCCATAAAAAAAGTTGTTCATTTGACGGGTTTAGTCACTCCTTCACGGGAACGTCGTTGGTTATGTTACACCCCGCATATTTATCGTATTGCAACATAAATACGATTTTGAAACCCGACACCCGAAAATTTTAGGTATAAATATTTTGTTATCATATACCTATTTTTCCAAAAAACCAGAAAGATACCGGTATCTTTCCGATTTTTTGTGATTCGGGTACGATTAAAATTTAAAATGACAGTTTACCTACTTATGTTGGCACGATTTAATAAACACTCAATCACATAATAGTAGTTTTGTAGATGACCAGAGTTCATCAATCCAAGCGCGTGATTTCGACGTTATTTCAGTCACAAACGTAATACAAATTCCTCATTGGCTAGCCTGTTTATTTGTATGTCCTTTTGAATGTACAGCAAGGAGTATTACTTTGTTACGTTAAGAACGCCCAACCCGTCAAACTTTTCATACAAATGCTCGTACGTAATTATGGTGTTGTAACAGACTATTTTATTCATCTTTTGATGTTAAAGTTATCTTGTGAGCCTGTGAGAAAAAAAATAAATGATGAGAAACAAATTCAGTAGCCTCCAAAAATCTAGGTTTTGCACAAATTTTACCTGATTTTCGGTCATTCATAAAGTACTCATAAACAGTGAAAATAAATAAAATGTTTTTATATAAACCTCGCAAATGTAATGAAGATTCTAAATCTTCTTCTATCGTGTCAATGGTCCAAACGATTAAATTAATCTTGCCCAGAATGATGCAACCTTTACAGCCGCATCCGTGGCTTTCACCAAATCCTCTCTCGTACAAGAGGTGGGACATTCGGGGCATGATAACAGATGTGGCATGGATTGCACAGCGCCACAGCTACATCTATCATTAGTAGAAAAGCCCCACTTTTTGCGGTTCTCTCTGCATCTGCCCACACCTACTCGCAATCTGTTGAGAGACTTCCACGTACTCTAGAAGATTCTAAATAAAAAACATTTATTTCACTAACTTGTAAGGCTTACTGAAAAACACTTATTACCTGGAACAAGTTTTTCGTTCAATGTTATCGCGTTCTCACTTGCTTGTTAGTCAAATGGATGAAACAACAATGTTTTCAATAGGCCGGGAAGGGCCCTCTTAAGTGCTCGTACTACCTCACACTGCTTTGCATGATTATCTGTAATATCAAAGATAATGAAATACTCAAGTTAAAATAAAAATGCAGCTAAGTTCAGGACTAACTCTGGTAATTATTTTACTCAAAAACACGAATACGTTAAATTTTCTCGATAGAAAAAAATAAAAATGCAAAGTTGCCTCCAAATCACGTCTAATTTACTCGGTATACAGCAGTATTCACCAATTACATTAAAATAAACCTTAAAACTTTTGCAGACATCATGTATTTTTTTTTTAAATAAAACTTGAATTTCTTTAAAAACGAAAATATCTAAAGTAGCCAACGCGTTTAGACCATCCGCGTTTGTACCGCCACGCCGTCTGGCCTATGGCGGGCCAGTCAATAAAAAAAGTTTCGAAAACGGGGGAAAATTATTTATCTATACTAATAAAAATACGAATTAATCATAATTACAAAAATATCCGCGAACAAAGTCGCGGGCAACAGCTAGTATATGAATAATTTTCCCCCGTTTTCAAAACATTTTTATTGATGCTTCGCTCCTATTGGTCGCAGCGTGATGTTTTATAGCCTAAAGCCTTCCTCAATACATTTATTGAGGAAGGCTTTAGGCTATAAAACAGTAGTCCATTGACTATCCAACACAAAAAGAATTTCCTAATTTGAACCAGTAGTTCCTGAGCTTAGCGCGTTCAAACAAACAAACAGACTCTTCAGCTTTATCATATAGATTTGACACATATTTTTGTATTATCTCAACATGCAGTCCAGTTATTAACCATGTCTTGGCGTAATATGCGTGTCAGATAAGCGTACCCTCGTTTAATTATTGTACTAATCTCGAATCTAGCATAATCTGCAAACGTTTAGTCACAATTTGAGTTTATGTCTTTTAAACAGCATTATCATAAATTCTGCAACATTGTATGGAAACTTGATACCAACGTAAATGGTAACGGCCTAGGTACTGACAGTCTTAAATGATAGCATCAGAAGTTTAAGGCGAGGCCTCAAATGTTTGGTACCTTCGCTCGGCAAAGGACTGATCAAGTGCGCGCAAGGGATAGCGCTTGGCGGTTTAGCCCGTGAATGATGAGATAGGAGATAGTCTCGAGTCGCTCAAAGAAAAAAACGTAAGCGCCAAATTCGTTATTTCTATTTTATATAAAATCAGACCGGTTAATTGTATTTTCATATTTACATTTTGATGCATTACTAGTAACCTATCTTTTAGTCTAAAAATCATTATTTCATTCGTCGCATTTGAGCTACAATAACAAAAACTCTGCGAACGAAGACCATTTTTCAAAAAATATTTCTATCGAGAAAATTTTATCAAAACGTGTTTTCATCTTAAATTTTTGGAGATGAAATAGTCAAAAATCATATTACTTAGATTTGAAACTCCTAATTTAAGTATTTTGCGAGATAAATAAGGTTCAGAACGACCTTATTTACAGTGGTATCGCCTTAATAAGAAAAGTCAACCGTACGCATTTTATATGCAATGCTCCGATGCGTCACAGCTGTGGAGGAGCTCCATGGCCCAGTTGGTGTGAGCATTATAAGCGCTAACGCATGTTAAGCAATCTCAGGTGCAGTCCCTACTGGGATGGGTGAACACAATTATATAAAAACCTAATATTTCTGCAGGAATTTTATTATAGAAGCGTACTCCTAGACCTAGAAATGAATCCATAGTTTTCTGCAATCGCAATACTGGTGTAGCTAATTTATTTTTATGACTCGTGTTTCGGTCATGAATATCACTATTTTTCTTATATAAATCAAGATTACAGCGCGCAGACATAATATTCGCAAATATGTACTGAGAAGGTAAAGAGATTTGTTACACGGTATATTTATTATTACCACCTAAATTAATGTATTTATAAATTGCTAGTATATTCTGTCGCACAATTAAGTTATTAAGACCACTTTTGAGTGGTATTGTATGCAATATCCAAGTAAACCCAAGGGTATGTATTATACTCCTTGAAATAAATATCTACATGGAATACATTGTATAACAACTCTTGATTTGTGTATTTAGTAGTCCGCCGCCTGTTTTATACATTTTATCTGATAATGACTTTTGTGATTGTCTGATAATTCATAGCCAAGAAGCTTAGCTTAATTTGCCCTTCAACTTGAACTAATTCTCAGGTAATAATAATGAGTACTACAAAAAATAATATTTAAAGCCGGAAACCATACGGCACAGCATGTGACGACATCATTGAGGCGAAGGTACCTCATTAGCACTGACGCAACGCTGTAAACAAAATATCTACCATGTAAACAGACAGACACCCACACGACCGTGAACATTGAAGTATTGTATAGAGCAGACGTTGACCTTAGTTGGCAAGACTTTTACCATGTGGTATTGGGACATACCTATTCCGACGTATCTGTTTTAAACTCATCACATAGATGGCGCTTTAGGTTTATTCACAACTATATATTCACTGTATTATGAAAAAATTAAATCAGTAATTACGGAAACTATCTTCATATCATGCAGGCTTATATTCTTATTTTTTCAGTTTGCTTTGGTTTTACCAAGTTTAGGCTAATGCCATTTAGCGATGAGTGGAAAAGGTTATCAATTTTGAACTACAGTGCTCTCGTCGCCAATCATAATGGCAGTTAATGGAACTAACTGCTACGGCCTACCAGCTAGTCAAGCACCTTGTAAAAATGTAAAATCATCTTAATAATATTTTTAGGCTGTCTTTTCTCTTACTTAAAAAATTAAAAACCCCTTTAGGAGCGAAAGATAACAGTTAAAGTTTCATAATTTGAAATAAGTAATATCGGTACACATTATATTTCCTATCCATATTGAAGACATAATAAAATACTAAGTTATCATCAGAGGATAAAACTACAGTATTCGATGAGGTGAGTAGTACCCATTAGATATTTCACCGTTCAAAAGTAATAAAATTTTACTTTACTCGTGACAATCACAACACCTTTTATTAATACAGTGCTAGAGTTTTAAAAAATAAGTACAAAAATTCGCAAATTTCGACAAGTAAAAACTCTTAACACACTGAAAAAAAGCTGATATGTACTAGATTATTTCTTCCAAAACGTAAGAAATAAAAAATAATTATGCTTCCCTCCCTTATGTCACTAGATTTTTCTCACGGGCTTTGGTAAGAGAAGGTATCTGTTCAATCCCGTTTTCTACCTATGCACCAACATCCCAAACGTGGCTTTTAGGTCTTAAAGAATTGGGCTCTGTCTACCACGCAAGGGAAAAAGATAAAAAAAAAAGTCAAAAGTCAAAAAAAGTCAAAAGTCAAAGATTTTTATTCAAAATTGGATACATGTATCTCTTTTTGAACGTCATATTTTTATTTCTTATATATTTTTTTATATATGCAAAATTGAAATACTACTAGCGTTTCGGAACGACCACTGGTGAGAAGAATACGCCGAAAGAAACTCAATCCAGCCTTGGTCCCTACGTGCCTGAAGGGCTCTGAATACATTGTTAACATTAAATACAATTTTTCATACTATAGATTAATTTTAACATTTAATAATTGTTAACATTAAATAAATTTATATAAATTTCCACGCATTTTTATCAGTAATATAATCATCAATGCAGTAATAAGCCTTTTTTATTAACTGGTTTTTTACAATCGTTTTGAACTTAAGTAAAGGCAGACCTAATATTTCTGCAGGAATTTTATTATAGAAGCGTACTCCTAAACCCAAAAATGAATTCATAGTTTTCTGCAATCGCAATACTGGTGTAGCTAATTTATTTTTATTTCTCGTGTTTCGGTCATGGATATCACTATTTTTCTTATATAAATCAAGATTATAGCGCACAAACATAATATTCGCAAATATGTACTGAGAAGGTAAAGTTAAAATATTTATATCTTTAAACAATTCTCTAAGAGATTCTCTAGCACCAAGTTTATATATAGATCTAATAGCGCGCTTCTGCAGGACAAATATGGTGTTTACTTCTGCAGCGTTACCCCATAGTAAAATCGCATAAGACATAACACTATGAAAGTAACTGAAATATACCAAACGCGCAGTATCAACATCAGTCAGTTGTCTAATTCTCCTGACAGCATAAGCTGCAGAACTAAGTTTACCCGCTAACGTAGTAATATGGGCACCCCATTGAAGCCCGGCATCAAGAGTTATTCCAAGAAATGTTGTTTTATCAGTTAAATCTAGTGGTTCATTATCCATTACTATTTGTGTTGGAATTTTTGTAACATTTGGTAAGCAAAATTTAATACATTTCGTTTTCTTAGCGTTCAACAATAGATTGTTCGCTGTGAACCAATCCAACACTTGAGCTAAAGTACTATTAACCACGTCAAAAGAATTAGTTTGTCTATCAATTTTGAAGACAAGAGAAGTGTCATCGGCAAATAGTACAGCCTTACATGTATTG
This sequence comes from Elegia similella, assembly GCA_947532085.1. Lineage (NCBI taxonomy): Eukaryota > Metazoa > Arthropoda > Insecta > Lepidoptera > Pyralidae > Elegia > Elegia similella. The sequence continues at coordinate 6,859,833 of OX383939.1, forward strand.
ACACAGTAAAAGATATGATTAATGTATGTATATATATATCGGTTTAATACTCTTAGTTATAGCATGAGAGCATAACAATCCAACAATACAAACTCACTGCAACATAGCTGGGGATTAGTGATGTCAACTCTATACGTAATATCTCAAAGAATAATAGTACAGCTGCCCCATTTCAAGATAATTAATTATAATCTAATGCGCTTGTGGGAGGAACGACAGCTTAGAATACGATTTCACTAGTCTTTGAGATTTGGGGACTCTATACCCTAATATTTATATTTTTAGAAAGTTTTGCTTCCGAACTATCATGGACATATCACTATGCATGGACGTGCTTTCATCGTTCATCCGCGTAGTTTATAGCCTACGTGCTATTCTGATGAGTTAGTTAAAACATTGTGAAGTTTCATCTAAATCCGTCCAGTATTTTTTTCGTGAAAGAGTAACAAACACCTTTAACAAAAATAAAAAAAATATACAAGAATCGAAAACCTTTTTCACCTTAACAACACTAATTGTCTTAGTCTTTTTAGTGAATCAGCTGTTTTTTTTTATTAATATCACAAAACAAATCTACTACTACACCCTCGGTAGAACCGTGAAACCCTGTTATTGGCCGTATGACTGACTATAATCACATTTCTACGAAAAAGCTGCTTTAAAAAAAAAACAAAAACAAGTTCATATCCATTCATCTAGAAATTCACATTATGATGTTTCGTGTGACGTGTCATGTGAGAATTGTTGTTTTAGACGTAAAAATTATAAAGTTTTCGAAGAATAATGCTTTTAGATATCATACCGTATAAATATCATTTTTAAATTTCATATGTATCTGTTTCAAATTCCAACAAGGGGCGATTTTGTTCAAAGATTGATCTAAATTATACAAATACTTTTGATGTTTTTAATTAATTCAGCGCATAGTATTAGTGATTTCAAAACACGTCAATTTTCACAATTTCATGCAGTACCGTCTAAAGAGTATATCAAAATAGCATTGTGAATGCAAAATAGAACACATATAAAAATAAAACTGATTTTGATTTCACTATTTTATTAAAAAACTTTTATGACCAGCTTACAATGGGTTTTTTTTGGTTGGAACAGAACATAAACATTGTCTAAGTCGTGGGCACCATAATAGCTGAGTCCACTTAGATCAGAGACAAGCTAAATGAGATGTCACTGCTTCGTGCGTTGTTTAGATAAAGCTCGTTTGTAGAAACGTGTCATGTAGGGCCGCTGAGTAGGCAGAATATTGTGTTGGGTTATGTAGGGCATACCAGAGAAACACAAGATTGTCCATATACTTATTTATTTTCCGTTTAGTAGGAAGGTGTGTTTATGCAAAGAAAGCCGTACAACGAATAATCCACAATGGCTGTGGGAACGTAGTCGTGATACTTTAAGTGGCTTGTGACGGTTCGAGTTGCAATCATTAAATACAATATTTATGACCAACTGATGACATAGAGAGAGAAAGATTATTGAGTTAGACAGGGATAGAAATGTGATTTATTTTTGCCACATTCCAACACGCCCCCTCAAAAATAAATCCATTATTACTCAACACGCCCCCTCAAAATAAATCCCTTTTACAACAGTATACCTAAGATAGTACATATCAAACAACTGTATACAATAATATAAAATTACACACCTTCCTTTCTGGGGAACAATTATCATGGCCCAACATTTGTTGCACAGGATTAGGGAAACCCAGAAAAACCTAATCAGGCCAATAAATAATATTATCTATTATTACTAGTGTTAATAACTAAGTTATAGATAGTTACTGAAATTTATATGTTCAATCCAAGTTTCAGTCTCATCTCAATCAGTCTCATCAAATCGTGTTGCAGACACTAGTGTCGTTAGTATATCCGCCAGTTGATTATCTGTGGAAATATAAACCATTTTAATTACATTTTTTCTCAACCTGTTCTCTAGAGAAATTATACTTTGTATCAATGTGCTTCGACCTCTTGTGACTAGTCGGGTTATTTGCAATACTAATACATCCATTGCTATCCTCAATACTATTCATTAATGAATTCAAAATGATCAATTTTAACCATAACGTTTCTTTTACTACTTCATAAAAAGACATGTACTCAGCTTCAATGGATGATGTTGTCACCGTCTGTCGTCTTTTTGTTTGCCAACAGATTGTACAATTGTTATACAATTTAAACAAATAACCCGAGGTACTTTTTCTGTCAATCTCATTACAAACCCAGTCAGAATCCACAAAAACACTTAAAATGTCTCTATAATCACTTCGTGTAACTAAGTTCACTTAAGATTTATGGTGCCTTTTAAATATCGTAGGACCCTTTTCAAGTGTAACCATAAAGAATGATTGTTTTTGTTTGCATATCGACTCAAGATGTTAACAGTAAACTTGTGCAAAGCACCAGATAAGATTTCGACAAGGGGCATTTGTAGTTTCACACGAATTCAATGCGTTGTAATCAATTTTACTTTCAAGAGGTGACTTGACAGAATTACAGTCAAACATAAAAAAAAAAATTGGCTCGATCCAAAGTGGTTGGTTTTCTTAGAAAACATAATCTCCTTTAATAACTATTCATAGTATTTATATTTGTAATACATATTACACATCAACCGAAAGTAATACATAAATATTCTTTGAAATATGCCCTTCATTGAGAATTTAAATGCATCGATCTGCTGATGAAAATTAAAACCACGCACGTAGGCACGTTAAGCCGTTGGTCCGCTGCCATCTGGTAGTCGTTATATCGGGTCGAGAGGCAGTTCCGAAGAACTCTGACACCCTGTGCATGGTCGATTGACCGTAACACATACTCGAAATGATGATGAATTGAAAACCTTTGTTTATTAAAGCTTGTTCAAATATTTTAAACCAACAACGTGTGTTTAATCCATATAATGATGTTTGTAATTTACAGACACCATATTATTTTCACATGGGATACCCTCTGGAATTTTCATACAAATTCCCTTATCCAGTTTCCCGTTCAAAAATGCTGTTTTCACGTCCATATTATGTACATGCTAATTAAATTGATTAGCGAAAGCTAAAATTATTCTAAAAGTTGTGACTCTGGCTACACGGGCAAAAGTTTCATCATAGTCGATCATATATTTTTGACTAAAGCCACGAGCTACTAATCTCGCCTTATATTTCAAAGGTTTTCCCAAACTCATTAATTTCCTCTCTAACAGCATTTTTATCACTTCTAGACTGAATTACCTTATATGACTGAGAGACATGAAATATCAATGATTCACTCACACCTTTGATCATTAATACCAACCTCACACATAGTAAATAATTGCAAGAAATACTTTCATCATCGTTTTCATTATATAAAATAGAAAGCATATTGCGGATCCTATTACTTCGTCTCAAATCCTTATCAAAACATTTTTTTTTATCTGATAAACTGATACTCTCATTTTGACACGGAGTTTCTGGCATATATTTATTTGGTATCAAATCTAACGAGCCTGGCATTAAAACTTGTTTGTGAGAAACATCTGGTAAACCAGATTCAACTTCAGTAATAGTAGTCCTAAAACTTCAGTATTTATTTTTGGAAAATATATTTTTCTTCATCTATTCAGCGCTTTGCTCCGCAGGAGTTTCATCAATAATTTACAGAACAACGAGTTCACTTAATAAATTGTAAATGCAGTACTTCCACACGCCGCATTTGTCACCATCGAATTGTTTAATGTTCCTTTTATATTCCGCACTGTCCATTTTTATCACTTTTTATTTCCTGTCACTAAAAGTTTTTACTTTCAAATTGCAACTGATAGACTTTATTAATAACACGCACTGAACTAGTGATCTGGGCCCATAACCTGTTGGGTTATGTAGGGCATACCAGAGAAACACAAGATTGTCCATATACTTATTTATTTTCCGTTTAGTAGGAAGGTGTGTTTATGCAAAGAAAGCCGTACAACGAATAATCCACAATGGCTGTGGGAACGTAGTCGGGATACTTTAAGTGGCTTGTGACGGTTCGAGTTGCAATCATTAAATACAATATTTATGACCAACTGATGACATAGAGAGAGAAAGATTATTGAGTAAGACAGGGATAGAAATGTGATTTATTTTTGCCACATTCCAACATATTGTCCATTGACCTGTCTTGGCCTCGTCTATAATATTTTTTCAACAATTATTTTACTACACTCTGACTCATAATCATAATAATTTATTAGTAATTTACACGTCAAATTTACAGTTTAAGGTCAAATTACAATAACATTCAGATTAAATTATAATTAAGATTAAAATCCTAATCCTAACTAATATTATAAATGCGAAAGTGTTTGTTTGTTTGTTTGTTACGCTTTCACGCCGTAACTACTGAACCGATCATCATGAAAATTTGCATACAAGTTCTCTGGAGTACGGAGAAGGACATAGGCTACCTTTTATCCCGGGAAAAAGTACTATTCCCGAGGGATCGACATTAACGCGGGCGGAGCTGCGGGCGTAAGCTAGTATTACATAATTACAACGTGATGTTGAACCCCCTAGCTATATTGAAATCTGGGAATCAGAATCCCTAATGGAACACAGAACTGCAAGAAAAAAAGGTAAAAAACGAAAAAATAAATTTAACCTTTCATAGAAATTCGTCCAGCTGAACGGCGACTTTGTATGGGAAACCTAATTTTCGTTTTTTGCCTTTTTTCTTGCATCTCTGTGTTCCATTAGGGATTCTGATCCCCAGATTTCAATATAGCTAGGGGGTTCAAAATCACGCTGTATAAATATCACAATTTCAAATATTTTCTATTACTATATATTATTAACTACAATCAGTCTGGAATCAGGAGGAACTTTAATCCGGAATATAAAAAAAATTCTCTTCCAAGTGTGTGCTCAAGAAGAAATTTTTTTAGCCTAATTTTAAAACTAGTTAAAGATGGTGCCTTTTTTTACATCAGGCGGCAGCTTATTATACACTAGGGGCCCCATAATACTCATGATCGGCAGTGACGTGCAGTCCATATAGACTGTTAGACACTGTCTACCCTTCTGTCGCAAAATAAATACAATTTTTTTCTTACAAAAAAATAATTATATTCGGTGCGCCTGCGCCTGCGCCAAAATTCTGCTAGCAAATACTTTATAGTCGATTTTGTTCAAGTACGGCGCTGCGGTCGCGGTCCGCGCGTGCCCGCGCCAAACAGTATCTATACGCGTAAGCCGCGTAAGACAAAATTTCAAAGGTCTGACTTTTCACGCACACATAAAAAAATATTATACACCGATAGGAAATCGCTTTTGTAGTAGTACAAGTAAACATCTTTCATCGGCTCACACATGCAAAGCAAATTGGCGCTGTGTGTGTGAATTTGAGACACTGTCTCCGAGGTTTCTATTGGCTGCCGCGCGCGATGTTAATGTCAACGTCACCTGTCAATGTCATTATAGATATTATTCATACTTATGTAAATTTCATTGATTAACGTGTTTACTAACAATCCAAGATGAAAGTTTTATTTAAAAATTAAATGCTTTATCAGTTAAATTTCATTTGTGACAAAAATATTTTCATGTGAAAGTTGTGTCGCTTAGTGTTTGCATGCCGAAATCGAAATATAAAGTGTTTTGTGAACACGCTTTTGAACAAATCAAGTACCTAACCGGTTAGTTATGGTTAGTTATTCTAAAGTTTAATCCACGTTTAATCTTAAACCTTACGTGTACGTGGCTCGCAGGTTGTAATCATATCTCTTATCTTTCGCTTGTTTTGAATACTTTTGCGGTCGAAGATCGAAAGACTATCATAATATTAAACGAGTTGTAGATAACTGGCCGTATAGTAAGGTAAGGTATATAGGTAGTATGTTTGTAAGGTAAGTTTTATAATGATGTCTACCCTATGATAAATGTCTGTGCACGTCACTGATGATCGGACATAGTAAAGTGAGGACACTAAACTTGCTAAGTAATCATTCATCATCATCATTTCGAGTAGGTGTCACGGTCAATCGACCATGCACACCCTGGTGTCAGAGTTCTTCGGAACCGCCTCTCAGCCTCTGACGTGGTTCCTTTAACGACTACCAGATGGCAGTCGGGACCAACGGTTTAACGTGCCTCCCGAAGCACAGAATCATCTTTCATCATCATCATCAGGTCTTTTTAGTCTCGACTACTGGAGCACGACCCTCTCTGTACTACTAGAGCCATGCTTGGCCAGAGCAGTTAGAGGACTTGGCCTACACTCTCCACGCTGGCAAGACGAGTTGGAGAGGTTGGAGTTGGAGAAGTTGAAGAGAATCATCTTTATTATCAGACAATCAGGTGATTCAAGCCTGCAATATCCTAACCAAAGTAAGTAATCATTTATCTGTATGCGACACAAGTTTTTATGCAAAAATTACAAATTACAAGTCTAATTATAAACGACTAGCTTTCGCCCGCGGCTCCGCCCACGTCAATGTCGATTCCTTTGGGAATAGTAATTTTTCCCGGGATTAAAGGCAGCCTATGTCCTTCTCCGCACTCCAGAGAACTTGTATTCAAAATTTCATGATGATCGATTCAATAGTTACGATGTGAAAGCGTAACAAACAAACTCACTTTCGCATTTATAATATTAGTAAGGATAAGGATAATCGAAGATTCAAATGAGCCCAAACACGATTGGTGAACCTTGTTTAGTTTAAGAGTTCCTATGGTCACCTTCCAACTACATCATCAGACCAGCGCGACGATTCCATAATATTGTATTGTCATCCGACATGCATGCAAAATTTCAGCTCAATCGGAAACCGGGAAGTAGATCGCACTTGCAAGATTTGATTACAGACAGACATCAGGACAGTTGAAACCATAGAGATAAGATAATTCTTGAAACTAAATTAAAGCTTGTAAAATACTGCTGTGTGTACTAGATATACGCATTAAGGCTTGCATCACTTAGGATGTAGGACGTACAATAGACCTAATGTTGCTGGTTCAAACAGTGACCGCGCGGAATTTTTACCCGACTGACCCAACCAGAAGGAGGGTAATGTTTTTCGCGCGTATGTACGTATTTATATAAGTATGTCTGTTCCATTGTCCACTCCTGTAGCCTAAACGGCTTGACTGATTTTGAAGTGTAAGGTGTTATATGATTTGTATTCTTCCCTGGAGTGTCACAGGCTGTGTGACGTTAGTAACATATCAATATGGCGAACGTAAACTGGCAAAAACTTGCAAAGAGTTGTTACTTCCTGTGGCCCCAATGACTTCACCAATTTTGAAGATTGAGGCCTCAGTAGATCTGTATTCTTCCCATGAGTCTTAAATTATAAGCAATGTGACGTCAGCTAGACATCAATTTTGCGGACATAAATGCAACAATTTATAAATATCAAGTTGATAAACTTAGTTCCTAATTCGCACAATAGATGACGCTGGGTCGATGGTTAGTTGAATTTTTTTAAATTAAATTACTTGTTTGCCATATTTCTTAATTTGATAAAAGTATATCAGAATAGCATTGTGAATGCAAAAAAAAGACTTACAAAAATTTAATACCTAGTACAAAAAAGGTTCTTCGGCATGTCTATACACAACCGACACAGAAAAACACAGTCCATAGAAGGACTAGACCGCCGACTTCCTGGGTGAGACAATGTCTATCCAAATACGGGTATTGCGAGGTCCATTGAATTGTCTATCAGGGAGTGTCACCTGTGTGCAGACAAATCAAGATTGCAGACAATCCATTGCGAATAGAAAGGACAAACTGCTTATAGACAGGCAGACGGTTGCAACACTCGGAATTAGCAAAGTGTTCGCCAGTTGCTAAAAATACATTTGTTTCTTTGGTTTTAAAACACGGTGGTCTTAGAATTCCACTGATTTCAATCAGTTAAAGTCATAAGTTATCAGGTCATCATCATCATCATCATTTCGAGTAGGTGACACGATCAATCGACCGCACACCCTAATGTCAGACTTATTCGGAACCGCCTCTCGGCCTCTGACGTAGTTCCTCTGTCGTGTTCGTGGTTTTAACGACTACCAGATGGCAGCCAGGACCAACGTCTTAACGTGCCTTCCGAAGCACGGAATCATCTTAATTATCAAACAATCAGGTGATTCAAGCCTGCAATATCCTAACCAAACTGGAAACAACTAAACAAAGTATGCTTCCCGTGGGAATCGAACCCACTACCCCCGGATCTACAGGCAAACACCTTAACCACTGGACCACGAAGGCAGTTATCGGGTGACTAGAGGGCTGGCAAATTTTTAGGACAAAGAATAAGCATTGCCTTCAACGTGGCAATGCTTCTGCGTGACAACGAATAGCGAGACATTTTTTTTTACGTAGTGGTTGTTTTTAGGTAGATTATTTTATGTCCATTTATGTTTATTTATAGGTGGTTATATTAAAGTTATTGTGCGTTAAGTTTTGTTTTATTCGATATAATATTAAATAAACATAAAATGTATGTTGAATATACGATAAATATTTTCTAAAGTTAACTTCATCATCGAGTGCGCACACGTTGATGTCTTTTTTACACAACTGCCCCAAAAAGGAGTGTTAAGTTTGATGGAACTATGTATGCGAGTTCTTTGTTTCACCATACTTTTATAATCCAGTACTGATTTGGATGTGTTAGGTATATTTGAACCCTTGTCTTATAGCGAATGACATAAGCTATAATATTTTTGGCAGACCATTTGATTTCGTTTTCCACCTACGAGCCCACCAACATGCTCAATATGGCTTTCAGGTCTCATGGACCTAAGCTCTGTCTAGCCCGTAAGGGAAAAGACGTGATAATATATTTTTTTTGTATGTATTAGGTGGGGGAAAAAGTTTTTACGAATTTATATGTACAAATATGGAGTCATCATCATCATCATCATCATCAAATATCATCGATTATGCTGTTTGTATCTGACTGGTTTTGGTACCATTAATAAGGTACATTTTAAAGAAGAATATAAAAGTGTAAGAAATATTTTGATATGTATGTATAATATATGAAATTGGTTTATTATTTGAGGATAATCATAGATTCTTAATAAATAAATAAATAAATTATGGTGAAAAATATTCAAGCGGGCGGGATTTGAACCTGCGACTTTAAGCCTATGTACGACTTACGCTCTTCCAACTGAGCCACTGCCTGTTCTTAATAAAAGTATATCAAGATAGCACTGTGAATGCAAAATAAAAACACTTAAAGATAATCATAAATATTAAAATTCAACCAGGGAATATAGGTAACTTATTTGGGTATCAAATGTCTAGGGTTTAAATAAGTATATTAAGTTTTTTCCTAAATAAGACTCCCTGTGACCTTGGTCAGGTTATCCGACCACCTGGTCGGTGGGTGTCCGACGCTGCGCTGGTCGTGGTCGCCATCCGAAAACGTTTTTGTCCTATCAGCCATCGGTTCTACGCGCTATGTGCCCCGCCCACTGCCACTTTAAATAGCTAATCCGCAGATCTATGTCGGTGACTTTTGTTCTTCTACAGATCTCCTCATTTCTGATTCGACCTCACAGAAAAATACCGAGCATAGCCCTCTCCTTTACTCTTTGAGCTACCTTGAGCTTTCTTATGAAGCCCATAGTAAGGGACCACGTTTCTAAGCCGTCAGTCATCACTGGTAACACACATTAATAGAAGACTTTTGTCTTTAGGCACTGAGGCAGATTTTAACGAAAAAACAGTGCGGAGCTTCCCGAACGCTGCCCAGCCGAGTCGGATTCGCCGAAAGACCTCATCCTTGAAGCTGGAACTGCCTTGACCAACTGTCCCAATTAGACATATTGGTCTTCAACTTTAAGGATGGAGTTTCCAACATAAACCGGTGACGGCGCAACATGGACATTCGGCATGATCTTCGTTTTGTCCATATTCATTGTTGGGAAACCTCATTAATGTATTTATATCCACCTATATAATTAATTTCAAACGATACTTGCCATACTACACGATTTAGGAAATATGAAAGTGTTCAAATGAGAGATATGTAATAAGTAAATATTCATCTCGAAAAAATTAGGCTGGTTTTACAGTGACGCGTTCCGTCCGCCCGGGTGGTAAGCGCGGCTCGCAAGCATGACAAGCGGATGACCCGCTCGAATCTATTAAACGAGTTTAGTGCCATGCGGCTTGCTATATAATAGGCGTGACTGTGTAACGCACACTGGATGCTGTGACTCCTCGCCCGCGCGCAGTTGATAAGCGCGGCCGAAATGCCGTCAGCGCGGGCCATCCGCGCGGTTTATTTTACTATTTAACGATCCCTTGACGCTCATAGCTCGTGGCCCGAGACGCTTACCAATCGCGCTGGCGAACGCGTCACTATAAAATCAGCCTTATAGGCTGTCAAGTTCTTAACTTGAACCAGTGCGACTGTCTTTTTTGCATTGGTGTTAATAAGTATAAGCTGATATAACCTTTCCCATAAATATACTTAAACTTAGCTACAGTTAACTTTCTCTTACGGTACGACTGAATGCTGAACGGAATGTAGCTATTATTTTTGTGTTCTTTACTAATTGGATACAATAATCAAAATTCGATAGACGGACCTCGAAGATATTGTTTCATAAATCAATATTACCTACTTTAAACTTCAAATTTTGTGTTCGACTAACGAACACCTTAAGTAATTTGTGATATTCTTCTTCTTCTTCTTTTAGTGCCTCTCCATTACTGGATGTTGGCCGTCAGCTTCCCAAACTCCTCTTGCCAAGCGGAATAATTCCTCGACCTTTGTTATTCCGGTCCACTCCCTTATGTTCCTTAGCCATGATTTCTTGCGTCTTCCAACGCGTCTTTTGCCTTCAACTTTGCCCATCATTATAAGTTGTAGCAACTGATATCGGTCATGTCGCAAAACGTGACCCAAATATTCAACGTTGTGCTTTTTGACGGTTTGCAATAATTTCCGCTGCATTGCGACACGTTGGAGCACTTTTTCATTGCTGACTTTTTGTGTCCAGCTAATACGAAGCATGCGACGGTAACACCACATCTCAAAGGCTTCGAGCCGTCTTCTCACGTCTTCTTTAATAGTCCATGCTTCGCTGCCATAGAGGACTACAGGCCAAATATAGCATTGTAGAATTCTTACTCGGAGTTGTATCTTAATGCGTCGGCAGCACAACACTTTTCTCATCTTATTAAATGAAGCTCGAGCGATTTCAATCCGCGATTTTATTTCTTGATCAGAATCCCATACTTCATTCACCCAAGCGCCGAGGTATTTGTACTGCCGAACTTGCTCCAAGCATCTACCACCCACTGCTAATTTTGGCTTCAAGTCAGCTTTTCGGGACACTACCATGTATTTCGTTTTCGCGATGTTAATAGAGAGACCAGCCCTTTCACTACTTTCATGCACTCTGTCTAAAATCTTTTGCAGGTCACTTCCTGAGGAGGCAATAAGTCAGGGTAATAATCATGCGGTAGCTCAGTTGGCAGAGCGTAAGTTGTACATAGACCTAGGTCACTGGATCAACTGAACTGGGCGGGGCTCGCCTGCATGAATTTTTTTTCACCATATTTTATTTCTTTGTTTAATAAGAGTAAATCAAAATAGCATTGTGAATGCAAAATAAAACAGTTATAATTAGTGATATTTTTTCCCAAGAAACCAATGCTGGGAAATTGGACCAAATAGACTTTTGACTTTGAGATAACTATTACACAACACTTTGGCAGCGTCGATCCCACTAAGTTACGTTAGTAGTATATTGTTTTTGAACCAGCTGAGTCATCCATAAACCGTGTATATATTAGGGAAAGAGCATGACGAAAAGGTATTAAAAAAAAGAACTTATGACGACATAATTATGTAGTGCAAACTCTTGATCTGATATTGGTAACTATGTTAAATTTGGTTGTGCAAGTCTATTTTAAAGTAATAATAAATAAATAAATGTTATACCATAAAGGTATCCCTTAAAATTTAAAGCAACTTTTGCCATTTCTATAGACGTAATATTTAACTTAGCTGCTGAGAAAAGTTCTCACAAAAGCTTCATAATCGACGTCACAGCACAGCTGTGCAATATTTTCAAAGAAATGTTTTTGGGACCGCTCAAAAATAAATAGTTTAGAGTCAGGCATAAATGGGTTCGGATCCATATGTCCAGTTAGTGAAAAACCCTATTTTAGCACCTGCACTTCACACTAATCCTAGGTTGTGCAACCTGTCGGGAAACATCAGTGTCAGTAGTAAGATTTTACGAGGTGTTCAGAACCAAACAAGCAGTCGTTGGAATTAAATATATTGTTACATTATACTATTATATTTCAAACAATTCATACGCTACCTCAATAGGTGCTTTAGCTATTTCAATTTCAAGTAAAGAGATTTTCCTTTATATTGTCTACCATATTCCATGTTGTTGTGCCGTGTGGTTGCCGGTGTATTACCTATTTATAAATGTGAAAGTAGGTTTGTTTGTAAAAGTATGTCTATGTATATGTTTTTTTATTTATTCGTTTGTGTTGCATTTACGCCTTGACTTCTGAAATCGATCATCATGTAATTTTGCATACGTTTTTTGAGGTACGGAGAAGGACAATGGGTATCTTTTATCCCGGAGAAAGTACATAGGCACTGTTCCCAAGGGATTGAAGTGTAGTTGGAAGTTATGATATATGAGGATCATTATCATCTTGCAGCCCATCTTTAGCCCACTGCTGAGCATAAGCCTCTGTTCCCGCCATCCGTCTCGGTCCTGCCTGTGCTGTTCATCAAGGAGACCCGCATGAGGATTCTAGAGAACAAATGCAGCGTCATTTCAAGCAAAACTAGCAATATGTACGACTTGTTAAATGCTTTTGTGTGTGTCTTTGCATTTCAAAACACTACATCATCATGATCATCATCATATCCACTGCAAGAAGTCCACTGCTAAAGATAGACCTTTTCCAAGGATTTTCAAGCGACCCGTATCCAGCGTTCCTCTGCGATTTAGTCTGCGACCAGGTGGTCGTCCGACCACCAGGTCGGTGGGTGTTTAACGCTGTGCTAGCCGGTAAGTAGGCGCAAACCTTTCTGCCCCATCGTCCATCGATTCTACATGCTTCTGAGGGCACGATTGAGATCATACTCTGAGAAGAGGGATTTACTATCATTTCTAAGTTTTGAACTGATAGGTTTGCAAAGATCGATCTGCACGGAATTAGGAGCAGCTGGCACTTTTTTATAACTGTTTATTTTGCATTCACAATGTGCTATTTTGATATACAAATATGATGAAAAAATTCCACGCGCGCGTTCAGCATTCAATCTAGCGACCTTAGGTCTGTGTACGACCTACTGCTGTCGCTGGTTCGAGCCCCGCCCAAGTGTTTTTTCTTTTTACCATATTTTATTTCTTAATTTAATAAAAGTACATATTTTATATTTGCTCTTAGGCCAGTTTAAGTACATATAATGTAAACTTACCTAGCTGCTAGAAATGTGTCAATATAATTACAAACTATCCTAAATACAGGTTTGAGTTTCTTTAAGGTGGAACTTATAATGATGTCAATTTCTCTACAGCAAGTGATGACGGGAATATAATCTTAGGTGGCAAACAACGCTGGCCCTAGCTCTTAATTATGGTTGAGCAAGATTGTTTTTTAGCGCCCCATTATAGCGTGAGTAGAACTGTGACAAGAGCGCATGCAAATTTCAAACCAACTTCTTACTATACAGCATGAATTTGAACTTCTGAACCATATTGAAATCCTGGAATTAGAATCCCTAATGGAATACAGATATTCAAGAAAAAAAGTAAAAAAAGAAAAAATAATTAACCTTCCATAGAAATTCGTCCATGACTGATCTGCTTGCATACAAAATGTATGGAAAGCCATTTTTTTTTATATTCAGCTTTTTTCCTGCAGTTCTATATTTCATTAGGGATTCTGATTGCAGGATTTTAATTTCAATATAGTTCAGAGGTTCAAAATGACGCGGTATGAGTAGCTTCTTCTTCTTAAGGTGCCCCTCCAACTAGTGAAGGTTGGCGATCAGCTTGGTACAGTCATCTCTGTTCTTGGCTCGATGAAACAGCTCAGCCGCTTTAGCAATCCCGGTCCCGGTATGAGTAGCTACGAATGTATGAGTGAGCTACTTCCAGCTAGGAGCTAGGGGGAATCCTTAGTTTTCCTAAACCGTGTGCCCGCCGTATATTAAACAGGTATTTAACCCTCTGGCAATATTTGTACCTTAGAGTTTCTGAACCATATAAGTTTGATAATGTTTTTGACTGCAGTTTGTTATATGTGCATAATAATTATAATAAAATTGTCACTAATAGAAAAATTAGTAAGAGAAAAATAAAAATAAATGCCTCCGGTAGAATATCAGTGAATTTGTTAATTTTAATCTATTTTTTCGGGTTTAGAAACCTTTCAACACGACGCCAAAAAGAAATGTTCACGTTTTTTCAGATTTCATATATTGTATGTTCCTAATTTACATTCTTTATTCCATCGTATTCTAAATGCTTCAACGGATATGGATAGGCGATTCCGAAGAACTCTTGACACCAGGGTGTGCATGGTCGATTAACCGTGACATCTACTCGAAATGAATGAATGAACGGATATGGATATGGGGTTAGAATCCGTATCCCGAGTAACAAAAAAAAGTATTTTTTATTGCAGGGGTGTTTTAATTTTTCTTTGTAAAAACTTTATTTCTCACGATTTTGTGATATTTTAGTAACTCTGATTCATGATTTAATTCTTTAAGTGGGGTCAAAATAAAATAAAATTGATTCACTCTGGTTTCACATTGGTGATGGTGTCACATTGACCACTTTGGCCCCTTGAGCAATCGCTGCGCTCGCTCCACCCTAGGACCGCCCTGGTGGCAACTTGTAATCATCTTTATGTACATAGCCATTTGTAAAACACTTAAGTCGTCAAGGAGGTAACGATGACTGACAGCTATAAAAATATATAGTTTACATTCACACGTAATTATTTGCTAGTTGTGACATAAAAATGTGGACAGGAGAGGACGCTTCTTTTAAGAAATAAATACGGACAAATCAAACGGATTGAACTAGCCCCAAAGTAAGTTCGAGACTTGTTTTATGGGATACTTACTAAACAATAGTATATTTCTTAATTATTCCTAGATAAACATCCAAAATCCAGTTTAATCTGAAAAAGATCATTTTCCATCTTGACCTGACCGGATTGAAACCTGGACCTCCGGTGTGACCGCCTGGTATGATGACTACTAGGCCACATAGGTATTTTTAAGATGCAGCCTTCGATCAAATATAATGGTAGATAGATACACGATTCGCGCTCGAAAAGTGGCACCGGCATACAGCGCACTAATCGAGTTTCGGAGCTGTTTTGTCCACAGTTTCAATTAACCGCGCTAGCACTCACACGTCTCGCGATGACATAGGTAAGTGAAAAGATGCAAAAACTACGCGTTAAAGGTGAAAAAGAAAGATGGAGTGTCATACTTTCAGTATGTACCGTTTTTTGGTTGTTGTTTGTGAGTATGCATGATGTTTTGGCTCGGGGACATTATTTAGGCTTCTTTTTGTATGAGACTGTGTATCTACCATTACATTTGATCGAAGGATTCAGCACATTTTACTGCTAAGTTTGGTAATAGCAGATTGCATAAAAATGTCTTAAGATTCACCATGTAGAGGTAAATTAAGCCAAAAGGCAGCTTGAAATACCCGATACCAGGTTTGGCCATAATTACAAACATAGAACTGTATAAATAAATAATGTAAATGTTAGTGTATCATGTTTTAAAAACGCTTCATAATTTCCTAGATGAGTCTTTACAGACAAACATGCAGATAAAAGAGGGACTGCTACTAGACTACTAGAAGTTGAGTGGGAGTGTAAGGTGAAAACTGAAACAATAAGTTGAAATAATAAATGTAATCCGTCAGCTAGATAATCAAAAAATATTAGACACGATTTTTTTCTTTTGTTAATTAAACAAGAAATTATAAAGATACAGCCCGCTAAAATTTTGTGTGACTTCACAGTTCGCTACACTTTTTTTCAGACTATGACGTCACCAGCCTAGAATTTTAACGCGCTCTATCTTTATCATTATTTGTTTGACTAACAAAAAAAAATATATGTTTTGATTACCAATTAGACGGACTAATTATAATAAAATTATTATGACCTAGCTTATTGGGGCTACTCCAAAATCGACAAGGTTTCCTCGTCTTAGGTATCCTCGATTTGAATTAAAATATTGCCAGTCATAATCATAACAAAATAAAAAGACATTTAGGATTCAATTGGAATTATAAACGAACCCTAAAACGGGAGTTACGACCAGTTATGATGTATAACTACGCGTAATTATTGTAGACATAAACAGGCTTCAATTGCTGGAATCGGAGAAATTAAAAATAATGGTCGCAAATGCGTGTTCCAATCGTCGATAGGGGTTCTATTTTTAAATAGGAGACTTGACTAAACGAGCGGTTTGTTATAAATTTATATGTAGCTAGCTAGCTCCGTGGCGCAGCAGTCAACACGCCAGCCTGCGACACGAAAGTGCCCGGGGTTCGATCCCCGGCCAGGTCAGGATGCCAAATGATTTTCTTCAGATTGCCCTAGGTCTTGGATGTGTATCTATATATGTAATTGTTACAAAATATAGTAGCGTTGGGTTAGTATCCAATAACACAAGTCTCGAACTTACTTTGGGGCTAGCTCAATCTGTGTGATTTGTCCGTATTTATTTATTATATGTACAAACGTACGTGTTGGTAAAACAACTCGTTCACTCATCATTATCATTTCGAGTATAGGTGTCACGGTCAATCGACCATGCACACTCTGGTGTCAGAGTTCTTCGGAACCGCCTCTCGGCCTCTGACGTGGTTCCTTTAACGACTACCAGATGGCAGCCGGGACCACCGGCTTAACGTGCCTTCCGAAGCACGGAATCATCTTTATTATCAGACAATCAGGTGATTCAAGCCTGCAAGCAATATCCTAACCAAACTCGTTCAATAGCATTCCAGGACCTTTTTCAACCCATTCGGCATATAGTTATTTACAATTAGAACCAGGCTCTAAACAAAATTGAGTCTAGGCGGCCGTTGTAGCCGCTAGAAAGACTATACGCTATTTACAATTACCATGCAATATACACTAGCTGTCGCCCGCGACTTTATCCGCGAGAATTTCAATTTAATGAGATAATACCATCATCATAGGAGTCCAATGGTCCTGTTGGTCTGAGTATTATTAACGCTTACATATGTTAAGCAACACCGAGTGCGATCCCTACTGGGATGGGTGACCGCAAGTGGCATAAAAATATCTCGAGCTCCTCCCTGCTTCGGAAGGCACGTCGTTGGTCCCGGCTGCCATCATTGATGGCAGTCATTAAGCTATGCGAGATTCACATTGATGCAGCCTCAACGGATGCAGCAGTATCGACCAGGGTTGCATGCATCAACTATTGATGGCGGGCATGAAGGGACTAACAGTAGTGGGTGGGCGCTGGCCAGCAATAGTTTGCATGAACTAACTGGTGGCGGAAGCACGCAAAGTAAATTGTCTCAAAGTAAATGTATTTTTCAGTTATACCAAGTTTAGACTAACGCCATCTAGTGAAGGGTGAAAAAGGCTGTAACTATCGCCACTGCAGCGCCCTAGCTGCTGCCCATAGTGGCAGTTAGTCGAACTAACTACAACAACCTGCCGGCATGCTTGCTATGTTTTTTTTTTTTTTTTTTTTTTTTTTTTTTTTTTTTTATTTCCAAGCCTTAGTTTATAAAAATACATATTTCTGGGACCCACCTAGTAAGCTTAGATAAAGCCTGTGACAGGTGGATCCGCTCTTCCAGAACACATCATAATAACTTAGGCCTAGTTAACGTAAATACATGATGAAAGTTAGAGCAGAAGATTATATATCTATTAACTTACGTGTGTATGTGTGTGTGTGTGTGTGTGTGTGTGTGTGTGTGTGTGTGCGTGTGTGTGTGTGTGTGTGTGTGTGTGTGCGTGTGTGTGTGTGTGTGTGTGTGTGTGTGTGTTTGTGTGTGTGTGTGTGTGTGTGTGTGTGTGTGTGTGTGTGTGTGTGTGTGTGTGTGTGTGTGTGTGTGAAGGTGTGTGTGTGAAGGTGTGTGTGTGGGTGAAGGTGTGTGCGTGATGGTGTGTGTTGGTGTGGGTGTGTGTGGGTGTGTGTATTGGTGAGAGGGTGTGTGTGTATGAGAGAGTCTGTGTATAAGCGTCTGTGTACTGATGGCCGATTTGACATTATTATTATTAGATAATAATAAGATTATACGGAATAGTACTACTCAACCCTGCGATAAAATCTTGGGATCAGAGACCACTAGCGGACTGTTGTCAAAGCTAGTTAGTCCAGCAATAAGTAGTGGTCTCCATTGAGTTACTTATTTAGTTTATAATTTATATATATATATATATATATTGTCCTCCTTTCGGCCGTTGTTGATCAGGCCGAAATCCGATATAATTGTTGATCAACCTTTACCCGCCTCTAACTCTGAAAGTTTTGGGTCTATCGTGCTCTTTCTGCTATATATGAATTCTCCTCGTTACGACACTTTGCTTAATTGTGCCGTAAAGTCTAATACTCGTCATAAATTATCACGACAATTATTGATCAATTAACCGCCTTTTTTCATGCACTGAGGATACTTTTGTTGATCGAATATATACCGCGTTTGATCAATATTTGCTGCGAATTATTGCTTTCGAGCATCGCGGCGGCAGAGCGGCAACGTCGCAAAAAACGAAATGGAAGTATGTTAAAGTGAGATAGAAAGTGTGCGCGTGCAGTCGGTGTATTTCGTTGGATGATGTGTTTTTAAGGTCTTATGATTACGTATTTTTGTTTAGGAGACGGACGACATAAGTATGTAAGAACTTATTTTACTTTTATATTCCATACTACCAGTATCCATATCCATACTAATATTATAAATGCGAAAGTAACATATTGTCTGTCTGTCTGTCTTCATAGACACTTCATCTGTCTTCATTCAGAAAATTTCCATACATACTTCCCCCTGAAAGGGTAAAACAGGGGGAAAGTTTGTATGGAAATTTTCTCATTTCTATTTATTTATTTAATAACGCTACAGCAGTACTTTCTAGACTTGGAAGTATACAAACAGGTGTATGAGTTCTCTATTACAATTAAAAAAGATTATGTAGGGGAAACTGGGCAATATTCACCCCTAAAGCCACGAAGGGTAAAATGGTTCGAAGGCGAGGGCAAAGCCCGAGCCATTGAGGATTCAGCACGACCCCCCCCTTCTACCCCAAGTGTGCTGCAGTGCCGCCGCAGGCCGAACTGCTGAACACTAGGGCCGTGAGGCCGTAGACCGAGCCCCACGGCGAATGCGAAGCCCGAGCCGTCGAGGATTCAGCACGACCCCTTCCTCCTAACTCCCCACGACCAAGTGAGCTGCAGTGAGGCCGCAGGCCGAACTGCCGGACACTTGGGCCGCGAGACTGAAGGCCGAGCTCCAAGGTGAGGGTGAACCCCGAGCCGTTGAGGATTCAGTATAACTCCCCCCCCCCCCCCCACCCCCCGGTGAGGTGAGTGAGGCAAAGACTATATGAATAATACGTTTATTATTACACATTGCACAGGTGAACAAAGTTGCAGCAATATCGGTTCTGTGAAAGCTGTCTACCTAGTGATAGTATAGAAACATCAAATACATTGTCGTTTGTTATAATAACTGTATGACTATAGAAAGAAACCGGCCAAGTGCGAGTCGGACTCGCGCACTAAGGGTTCCGTACCATTATCTATAAAAACGGTAAAAAAATGTCTGTTGTTTGGGAGCCCCCCTTAAATATTTAGTTTATATTAATTTAATTATTTATTTTTGAAGTGAATATATAACATTATCAAGCAAAACTGAGCAAAAAAAATCACGTTTGTTGTATGGGAGCCACCTTAAATATTTATTTTATTCTGATTTTAGTATTTTTAAGGGTTCCGTACCTCAAAAGGTTAAAAGGTACCCTTATAGGATCACTCGGTTGTCCGTCTGTCTGTCGCTCTGTCAAGACCCTTTTTCTCACGAACACGTTGCGGTATCAAGCTAAAATTCATATCAAATATTCAAGTCTACTGTCCCTTGAAGCTGTAAAAAAATCAAACTTCTAAGCCAACGCAATCAAAAGGTACAGCCGTTTATGCCACAAATTTTCATGTTTTTCGAACTCCAAAGGGAATCAAAACCTACAGGGTACTTCCCGTGAACTCAGAATCTTGGAATTTGGTATGAAGCAACATCATAAGGCACAGATAAAGAAAAAAATGCGAAAGGTCTTCATTTTTTGTAACATCATGTTATCATAATATTATTAAATTTTAATGCCGCAAATTTTCAACATTCGCAAGGGAATCAAAATCAATAGGATACTTCCCGTGAACTCAGAATCTTGAAATTTGGTGCAAAGCAACGTCGTAAAGCACAAGTAAAGAAAAAATTGCGAAAAGTGTAAATATTTATTTACAACATATAATATAAATATATTAAATAATTAAATTTTGCTATGCAATAATGCTTATTATAGATAACGTGCGCGAGTCCGACTCGCACTTGATCGGTTTTTTTTTGTTATAGCGGCAACAGATATACATCGTCTGTAAAAATTTCACACTGGCAAACTGTCACGGTTCATATGATACAGTCTGGTAACAGAAGGACGGACGACAGACAGACAGACGGGCAGCAGAGCCATACTAATAGGATCCTGTTTTTACTCTTTGGGTACGGAACCCTTAAAAGGGTACATATCAAACCTTACTAATATTATAAATGCGAAAGTGAGTTTGTTTGTTTGTTTGTTTGTTACGCTTTCACGCCGTAACTACTGAACCGATCATCATAAAATATTGCATACAAGTTCTCTGGAGTACGGAGAAGGACATAGGCTACCTTTTATCCCGGGAAAAAGTACTATTCCCGAGGGATCGACATTGATGCGGGCGGAGCCGCGGGCGCAAGCTAGTTTTCTATAAACTTGCGTCTGCGACAGGTACCTGACTGTACGTCAAAATATTTATCTACCAATATTCATATAATGAACTGAATTCGTTATAGAGTTATGGAGGAACATACATAGATGCATACAAAAAAAAATCTAAAAATCGTCAATTTAGTTTCAGTGTCATGTATAAAGCTTATAAACACGATATCTCTGAAAACAAAGTAACTTACTCCATGACCGACCCTGACAAGTTATTTATTAGTAGTGATATAATAGTTATAGGATTATAGGTAGGTACTTTAATCTTACCACAAAAAGGTATTAAAGTGACGTCATTACTTCGTAATTGTAGTAAATATGTGTTTTACTTCGTTAATTAAGTAATTGTTATGACCTGTCTTAGGTAGCTTGTTTTAGATTTCCCTTTAATTAAATCATTCATTCATCTCGTGTAGGTGTCACGGTCAATCGACCATAAACATCCTGGTGTCAGAGTTCTTCGGAACCGCCTTTCGGCCTCTGACGTGGTTCCTTTAACGACTACCAGATGGCAGCCGGGACCAACGGCTTAACGTGCCTTCCGAAGCACAGAATCATCTTTATTATCAGACAATCAGGTGATTCAAGCCTGCAATGTCCTAACCAAACTGGAAACAACTAAACAAAGTATGCTTCCCGTGGGAATCGAACCCACGACCCCCGGGTCTACAGGCAAACGCCTTAACCACTGGACCACAGAGGTACGAGGGGTGGCTGATATAAAATCTACTTTGTTAAAGAAAGTTTTGAAAATCGAACTGGCCACTGCAAAATCATATTCTATATTTATTCCTTTTTCAAAATTATGACGCTTATTTTTTTTCGCTTGCTTTTGTTTTTTTGGCGCGGCTTTGATTTCACCATGTCGAAAGAAAATTGCAAAATGATGAAATTTGAGCATCGAGCAGTGATTAAATTCCTAAGTAAAGAAGGAAATACGCCTACGCAGATCAGAGAGCGCATGTTAAAGGTGTTTGGTGATTCAAGTCCTTCTGAATTCGTTATAAAGTTTTGGTCGAAGCAATTTAAACATGGCCGTGAGAGCCTGGAAGACGACCCACGTAGTGGAAGGCCAATTTCTGCTGTTACCGCAGATAATGTTGAAAAGGTGAAGAACCTGATTCTTGCAGATCGGCGAATCAAGCAGTGGGAGATAGCCAGAGATGTGGGCATTAGCAAGGAACGAGTTCATGAAATTATTCACGAACATTTGGGCATGTCCAAGGTGAGCGCGCGTTGGGTCCCTAGAATGTTGACCCCCTTTGACAAACAAAGGCGAGTAGAATGTTGTCAGGCATTTCTAGACCTGGTCAAAGGTAAAGAAGAAGAGACTATCTCTCGAATTGTGACCTGTGATGAAACTTGGATTCGCCAGTGGGATCCGGAAAGCAAACAAGAGTCAATGCAATGGAAATTTAAAGGAGAAAAGCCGCCAAGGAAGTTCAAGGTTCGGCCGTCGGCTGGAAAACTAATGGCCACCGTATTTTGGGATGTCGAAGGGATTTTGATGATTGATTATTTGCCTAAAAATACAACAATGAATGCTGAATATTATGCAAACTTGCTTGACCAGCTTCGTGAACAAATCAAAGAAAAGCGGAGAGGCAAACTCAGCAAAGGTGTTCTGATTTTACAAGACAATGCTCCTGTACACACAGCCTTAACGGCGAGGTCAGCCCTGAGCAAAAACGGCTTCACAGAAATTAACCATCCACCTTATAGTCCAGATCTGGCTCCCTGTGACTATTTCTTATTCAAAGATTTAAAGAAAAAATTGAGGGGTCGCAGATTTTCGACGGACGAAGAAATGAAGGAGGCTGTGACTGACCATTTTGACGAGCAAAATAAAAATTACTATTATAACGGCATGATGTCACTTATTTGCAAATGTCATAAGTGTATTTCACTTGCAGGAGACTATATAGAAAAATAAAAAAAAACTAGCCATCAAAGTATTTTCTTTCATAGTTAGGTAGATTACTTATCAGCCTCCCCTCGTAGTTTAATAATTACAGAGGAGAAATTAAATGATTGATTACTTGTGTTATCTATCATTTATCCTTCGTACCATAGGTAGGAAGGTAGTATTGATACCCAATCCTCATAGAAAAAAAAAACACTTGCATCCTTACTAATATTATAAATGCGAAAGTGAGTTTGTTTGTTTGTTTGTTTGTTACGCTTTCACGCCGTAACTACCGAACCGATCTTCATGAAATTTTGCATACAAGTACTCTGGAGTACGGAGAAGGACATAGGCTAATTTCATTCCGGGAAAAAACACTATTCCCGAGGGATCGACATTGACGCGGGCGGAGCCGCGGGCGAAAGCTAGTACTTTATAAGTAGTAGTGTCCGATCCTTGAAGGGATTCTCAATCCTAATTCAGCCCATTGATATGAAAAATTTTACAACTATGGGACCAATGAATGCCGAGACAGTCGTTGGCGAGTTACATACTTTACTCAAAATTAAACATAGCATCGTTAGGAATAGAATTCATATGTAGCAAAATTTGCAACATATGAATTCTCTTTGCTTTAAACTGAACACTTCCTAAGTAAGAAGCCGGTACAGGTGGATCAACAATTAATGCGGATTTCAGCCTGATCAACAAAGGAGGCAAGGGGTGTCATCCTAAACTGTATATCCGGTAGTTGAAGTAATGCTTCTTGCTTTACCAGTGTTAGTAGTATCCCAATACCTTTATATCCTTCCTTAATCCAATAAATTCATATCCTTCCCCAGCTTAAAATTACTTCCGTTGGGTAGCAGCGTCGGACGCACAAGAAGCCAAAGAAACTGTGCTCGCAATCTCGTCTGCCAAGCATGGTGAGTATGCCAATATCCTCCCATTGAACGAATAAGTATCCTTGGGAGAGGCCTTCGTCCAGCAATAGACTATTTGCTGCTGTATTGATGAATGATGATGATGAACAATAGCCGAAAGGAGGACAACACAGGAAAGGCTACTTCTGATTTTAGTATTTTTTTGTTACAGCGGCAACAAAAATACATCATCTGTGAAAATTTCAACTGTCTTACTATCACGGTTCATGAGATACAGCCCGGTGATACACGGACGGGCAGACGGACGAAAAGCGGAGCCATATTAATCGTTCAATACATTTCGATTTTGCAAAGAAAATATTTTTGTAACTATTTCTCTTTAGCCAAGTCAAGAAAGAGATCAAATATTTTACAATTTTGAAAGCAGCAAAAAGATTAGGAATCATTAGATCCCAAGATCACTTAAGAGAAGGTCGCTCAAAGAGCAATGGAGAGGGCTATGCTCGTTGTTTCTCTGCGAGACAAAATCAGAAATGAGGAGATCCGTAGAAGAACGGAAGTTACCGACATAGCTCAGCGGATTAGCTCCTTGAAGTGGCAGTGGGCGGGGCACATAGCACGTAGTACCGATGGCCGATGGGGCAAAAAGGTTCTCGAATGGCGACCACGTACCGGCAAGCGAAGCGTCGAACGCCCACCTGCCAGGTGGTCGGACGACCTGAACTAGGACGCAGGGAAACGCTGGATGCAGGCCGCTTCCAACCGGTCATTTTGGAAATCATTGGGAGAGGCCTATGTCCAGCAATGGACTTCTTGCGGCTGATATGATGATGATGATGAGATCCCAAGAATGTCAGGCAAGGCTTGATGCTGGTTGAGAACATCAGGCTGCATCTCACTTAGCGGAATCCTATGCTACTCGCGAAGCTCACCTGAGTGCTGATTGTGAGCGTCATACGTCATCTCGCGATTCAGAAATTTACATACAACGGGAATCACGCCGTATGCTGTCATAAAAGGCGATCTTTGCTAACAATCCATTCATAGATAATATATATAGAACTATCTATTATCTATGCTGTGATAAAAGGCGATCTTTGCGAACAATCCATCTAAAATAAATTGGTATATAGTATATTTTGTAGGCGTGTTATATTTGATTGCTAGCTGATGCCTGCGACTTCGTTCGCGTCGACTGACGTTCATGATCAGTACTCTGTAGTGCACTCTAAAACAAGTGAGGAACGTGGATCGCAACTGAGACCTAGACGTGGTTGTGCATATACCTACGGCAAGAAGTCAATCGCACATCACGTTCCTCACTGGTCTCTAGATACCTAGACGTAGACGTGTTAATACGTTGAGAACTCAGGCGTGATTCTCGATGTATGTTAATTTTTGAATCGCGAGATGACGTATGACGCTCACGATCAGCGCTCAGATGTGCTTCGCAAGTCGAAGAGGATTCTGCTGAGCGAGATGCAGCCTGATATTCTCGATCAGCATTAAGTCTTGCCTGAAATTTTTGGGATCTAATCTTTCCCAATCATTTTGCTGCTTTTAAAATTGCAAAAGATTTGATCTCTTTCTTGACACGGCTAAAGAAAAATAGTTACAAAAATATTTTCTTTGCAAAATCAAAGTGTATCGAACGATTAATATGGCTCCGCTATCCGTCCGTCTGTCTGTCCGTCCATCCGTACGTTTGTCAACAGGCTGTATCTGATGAACCGTGATAGTTAGATAGTTGAAATTTACACAGATGATGTATTTCTGTTGCCGCTATAATAAAAAAAAAATATTATAATCAGAAGTAGCCTTTCCTGTGTTGTCCTCATTTTGGCCATTGTTCATCATCATCATCATTTGAATAGCTCCGTGGCGCAGCGGTCAACACGCCAGCCCGCGACACGGAGTGACCGGGTTCGATCCCCGGCCAGGTCAAGATGGAAAATGAACTTTTTCAGATTGGCCTGGGTCTTGGATGTTTATCTATATATGTATTTGTTATAAAATATAGTATCGTTGAGTTAGTATCCCATAACACAAGTCTCGAACTTACTTTGGGGCTAGCTCAATCTGTGTGATTTGTCCGTATATATTTATTTATTTATTTATTTATTTATATTTATATCATTCATCAATACAGCAGCAAATAGTGCATTGCTGGACAAAGGCCTCTTCAAAGGATACTTATTCGTTCCATGGAATGATATTACCATACTCACCATGATTGGCAGGCGAGATGGCGAGCGCAATTTCTTTGGCTTCTTGTGCGTCCGACGCTGCTGCCCATCGGAAGAAATTTTAAGCTGGAGAAGGATAGGAATTTGTTGGATTAGGAAGGGAATAAAGGAATTGGGATACTACTAACACTGATAAAGCAAGATGCAGCTCGGGCGGCTGGGTGCGCGTTCCCGATGCCATCACTTCGACTACTGGATAGGCAGTTGACAACGACAACTCTTACCTCCATTGTTGATCAGGCTGAAATCCGCATTAAATATTGATCCTCCTTTACCGGCCTCTTACTTAGGAAGTGTCGAGTTTAAAATTTTGCTACATGTGAATTCTCTTTCTGACGATGCTTTGTTTAATTAGGAGTAAAGTATGAACTCGCCAACGACTGTCACGGCATTCATTGGTCCCATAGTTGAAAAGTTGTTCATATCAACGGGCTGCATTAGGATCGAGAACCCCTTCAAGGCTCGGACAGGGTTTTCTTTACATATTGTATGTATTGATTTACTACTATTTACAATGTATGCAAGTGTTTTTTTTCTATGAGGACTGTGTATTAATTCTACCTTCCTACCTATGGTATGAACGATGAATAACAGATAACACGAGTAATCAATCATTTAATAAAGAACAATTACAAGCTACCTAAGACAGGTCATAACAATTAATTAACGAAGTTAAACACATATTTACTACAATTACGAACTAATGATGACACTTTAACACCTTTATGGTAGTATTGATTAGCTGGTAAGATTAAAGTACCTACCTATAATCCTATAGCTATTATATAACTACTAATAATAAATCTGTAAGGGTCGGTCATGGACTAAGTTACTTTGTTTTTCGAGATATCGTGTTCATAAGCTCTATGACATGAAACTAAATTGATGAATTTTAGATTTTTTGTATACATGTATGTATGTATGTTTATCCATAACTCTTCTATACGTATAATATCTATACATATAAAACAGTAAAAATATTTTGTCTGTACATTTACAATTTTTAACTAAAATGGATAGAGGGACACTTAAAAAGAATAATAGAAAGCAAAAAAATTTTTTTCGAATTTCTTGTCTGTCTGTCTGTGTATGATCACGATTATCTCCGAAAATACTGAAACGATTTACCTCAAACTTTCACCATTTGCTTTGTTTTAACTCAGCAAAACATCTAAAGTTTATTTTATCAAAATCGGTTCATTAAAAAAAGAGTTATCGTCATTTGAATGAACTCAAGGCATTAGATTGCCGGCAAATATACACGGTAAATTTTTCTATCGCTTTGGACCCTTAAAAGGGTGACTCAGTCGTCAAAATGAACAACTTTACCTATAGGAACAATGCTGGGAACTCAAAAAAAAATCGACATTCCTATACAAACTGGCCGGGCGGCGGGACTCTTTAATATGGAAATGAATTTTTTTTTTGAGTTCCCAGCATTGGTCACATAGAAAAAGTTGTTCATATTTATGACCTGAGTCACCCTTTAAGGGGCTTTAAGAGCCTTAAAATAGCACTTAAATAGTAAGAGATTAAATAATAAGTGACATAAGAAAATTTAAATACAAAGTCAATTCATCATCAGTATACTACAGCAATATACCTACACATACTATCCATACTAATATTATAAATGCGAAAGTAACTGTCTTCGCGGCTCCGCCCGCGTTAGTGACGATCCCTCGGGAACAGTAGAATTTCCCGGAATCAAACATACCCTATGTCCTTCCCCGGGCCACACACCTCCATACCAAATTTCATCCAAATCAGTTCAATGGTTGAAGCGTAAAAAATGACAGACAGAGTTAAATGCGAAACATCTATACTAATATTATAAAGCTGAAGAGTTTGTTTGTTTGAACGCGCTAATCTTAGGAACTACTGGTTCAAATTGGAAAATTCTTTTTGAGCTGGATAGTCCATTTATTGAGGAAGGCTTTAGGCTATAAAACATCACGCTGCGACTAATAGGAGCGAAGCATCAATAAAAAATGTTTTGAAAACGGGGGGAAATTGTTCGCCTATACAAAGAAAAAACATAATTAATCATAATAACAGAAATTGCCGCGGACGTAGTCGCGGGCAACAGCTAGTAAATAAATAAGTTCATTAAATGAAACTTGGTAGATAAACATTTCGATTTACAGTCAGTTACCTGTCGCAGACGCAAGTTCATAGAAAATACATCAACGCGTCATCACATTTCTCTGATGATTTTTTCGAATGACAGATATGAACAGTCGGTCCAAATATTATGTAATTGGATATGTACCCTTTTTAGGGTTCCGTTATTAAAGAGTAAAAACGGGACACTATTAATATGGCTCCGCTGTCCGTCCGTCCGTCTGTTACCAGACTGTTTCTCATGAATCGTGATATTTAGCCAGTTGAAATTTTAACAAATGATGTATTTCTGTTGCCACTATAACAAAAAAAAATTCAGAAAAAAATAAATATTTAAAGGGGCTCCTATACAACAAACGTGTTTTTTTTTTGCTCATTATTGCTCAATGGCAATATGTAGACGCTTGAAATATTCCCAGAATATTTAATTATATATTAATTTCAAAAATGAATAATTTAATTGATATAAAATTTATATTTAAGGGGGGCTCCCATACAACAGAGATACTTTTTTGCCATTTTTATAGATAATGGTACGGAAACCTTAGTGCGCGAGTCCGACTCGCACTTGGCCGGTTTTTTCCTATAGTCATACAGATATTATAACAAATGACAAAGTATTTGATGTTTCTGTCACTAGGAAGTCAGCTTTCACAGAACCGATATTGCTGCAACTTTGT
The DNA here is from genome assembly GCA_947532085.1 of Elegia similella. Lineage (NCBI taxonomy): Eukaryota > Metazoa > Arthropoda > Insecta > Lepidoptera > Pyralidae > Elegia > Elegia similella. The sequence goes on from OX383939.1 coordinate 6,888,714, forward strand.
TCACCTGTGCAACGTGCAATAATAAGCGTATTATTCAATTATGAATAATTGAATTTTGCTCAATTATGAAAAAAGTATTAACTTTATCTTGTATCTCATGAACCGTGATAGTTACAGTTGAAATTTTCACAGATGATGTATTTATTTTGCCACTATAAAAAAAAAAACTAAATTCAGAAGTAGCCTTTCCTGTGTTGTCCTCCTTTCGGCCATTGTTCATCATCATCATTCATCAATACAACAGCAAATAGTGCATTGCAAGACCTCTCCCAAGGATACTTATTCGTTCCATGGGAGGGTATTGCCATACTCACCATGCTTGGCAGGCGAGATAGCGAGCGCAGTTTCTTTGGCTTCTTGTGCGTCTGACGCTGCTGCCTATCGAAAGCAATTTTAAGCTGGAGAAGGATAGGAATTTGTTGGATAAGGGAGGGAATAAAGGTTTTGGGATACTACTAACACTGGTAAGGCAAGACGCAGCTCGGGCGGCCGGGTGCGCATACCCAATGCCATTACTTCGACTACCGGATACGCAGTTGAGGATGACACTTCTTACCTCCATTGTTGATCAGGCTGAAATCCGCATTAATTGTTGATCCACCTTTACCGGCCTCTTACTTAGGAAGTGTTGAGTTTAAAGCGAAGAGAATTCATATGTTGCATATTTTGCTACATGTCATACATACATTGTCGCAGATTGTAAGCCGATCAAGGGATTGGGATAAAATCTGCAGAATCATGTTAATAGGCGATGCGGCTAGGAACCCATCACTCATTTGACAACGAATTTGATTCCGTTTTCCACCTAATGCCCACCAACATGCTAAACGTGACCTTCAGGTCTTAAAACTTAGGCTCTGTCTACCCTGCAAGGGCAAAAGACGTGATACTAAAAATCGTCAATTTAGTTTCAGTATCATGTATAAAGCTTATAAACACAATAACTCTGAAAACCAAGTAACTTACGCCATGACCAACCCTTACAGATTTACTATTATTACTAGCTGTCCCGACGAACGTTGTTTCGCTATAAAATAAACACTCTTTAAAACAATCTTATCTTTTAATTTGGACCAAATTACAGATAATTATAAAGTTTGTTCAAAATCTAAAAAATTTGTAGTTTTAGATTTTATCCCGAACATACATCGTGACACTAGATTGTTATATACAAGAATTTCTCGTATATGCTATACTTTATTTACTAAACTTTCCAAGTCATTGTATGTCCTCTGTAAACTTTATTATTATTATTTCGAGCTCTTTTTTATGTTTTTCTTTCCCAATTTTTACCCATGACCAAGGCCAAGTGCAAATGAAAATAAAAAGGAAATGTCTATTTCTGTATGAATTTTATTATTATTATTTGTATCTCTTTTTAAGTCATGGGACATGCCCCGGTCCTTTGAGAATGAGCTGAATGAGCTTGCGTGGGAATATAGATCCAACACTTAGAGGCCCTTTGGAGAAGTTGATGTAATGTGTGTCTCCAGCCAGAAACCGTTCCTGGAAATAGTAATATATAATATGTTCTTAAACAGGTCTTGGCCCGAGGAGAAACTATTGCATTTTAAAGAGAAATTACTGGGTTATGTTATTGAAATGTGGTTGGACTTGTGTTGGGTTATTGCAAAGGGCCGGACACCTGCCATAATCATTGGCGGTTGTGCTGAATCCTTAAAGGCTCAGGCTATGCCCTCGCCTTGGAGATCGGCCTGCGGCCTCGCGGCCCAAATGTTTGGCAGTTCGGCCTGCGGCCTCACTGCAGCATACTTGGGGGAGGGAGTGGATGGGGCGATCGTGCTGAATCCTCAACGGCTCACGCTATGCTCTCGCCTTAGAACACGGTCTGCGGCCTCGCAGCCCAAGTGTTCGGCAGTTCGACCTGCGGCCTCACTACAGCACACTTGGGGAAGTGGGGGGGGGGGGGGGGGGATTTCTGAATCCTCAATGGCTCAGGCTGTCCCCTCACCTTGGAGCTCGGTCTGCGGCCTAAGTGTTCGGCAGTTCGACCTGCGGCCTAAATGCAGCACCAACCCGGGGGGGGGGGGGGGGTCGTTCTGAATCCTCAACGGCTCAGGTTATTCCCTTGCCTTGGAACTCGGTCTGCGGCCACGCGGCCCAAGCCTTTGGCAGTTTGGCCTGCGGCCTCAATGCATCACACTTGGGGGAGTGGGGGGAGCGGGGGGGGGGTCGTGCTGAACCCTCAGCGGCTCGGGCTCCACTCTGAGCTCGGCCTGCGGGGTCGCGGCCCAAGTCTTTGGCAGTTCGACCTGCGGCCTCACTGCAGCACACTTGGGGGGTGGGGAGAGGGGGGGGGTCGTGCTGAATCCTCAACGGCTCAGGCTATGCCCTCGCCTTGTAACTCGGTCTGCGGCCACGCAGCCCAAGTCTTTGGCAGTTCGGCCTACAGCCTCAATGCATCACACTTGGGGGAGTGGGGGGAGGGGGGGTCGTGCTGAATCCTCATCGGCTCAAGCTATGCCCTCGCCTTGGAGCTCGGTCTGCGGCTTCGCGGCCCCAGTGTTCGACAGTTCGGCCGGCGGCCTAAATGCAGCACTATCCGGGGGGGAGGGAGCGGGGGAGGGGGGTCGTTCTGAATCCTCAACGGCTCAGGCTGTGCCCTCGCCTTGGAACTCGGTCGCGGCCCACGTCTTTGGTAGTTCGGCCTGCGGCCTCAAAGCATCACACTTGGGGGAGGGGGGGGGGGGTCGTGCTGAATCCTCAGCAGCTCAGGTTATGCCCTTGCCTTGGAACTCGGTCTGCGGCCACGCGGCCCAAGCCTTTGGCAGTTCGGCCTGCGGCCTCAATGCATCACACTTGGGGGAGTGGGGGGAGGGGGGGGGGGGGTCGTGCTGAACCCTCAGCGGCTCGGGCTCCGCTCTGAGCTCGGCCTGCGGGGTCGCGGCCCAAGTCTTTGGCAGTTCGACCTGCGGCCTCACTGCAGCACACTTGGGGGGTGGGGAGAGGGGGGGGTCGTGCTGAATCCTCAACGGCTCAGGCTATGCCCTCGCCTTGTAACTCGGTCTGCGGCCACGCAGCCCAAGTCTTTGGCAGTTCGGCCTGCAGCCTCAATGCATCACACTTGGGGGAGTGGAGGGAGGGGGGGTCGTGCTGAATCCTCATCGGCTCAAGCTATGCCCTCGCCTTGGAGCTCGGTCTGCGGCTTCGCGGCCCCAGTGTTCGACAGTTCGGCCGGCGGCCTAAATGCAGCACTATCCGGGGGGGAGGGAGCGGGGGAGGGGGGTCGTTCTGAATCCTCAACGGCTCAGGCTGTGCCCTCGCCTTGGAACTCGGTCGCGGCCCACGTCTTTGGTAGTTCGGCCTGCGGCCTCAAAGCATCACACTTGGGGGAGAGGGGGGGGGTCGTGCTGAATCCTCAGCAGCTCGGGCTCCGCTCTGAGCTCGGCCTGCGGGGTCGCGGCCCAAGTCTTTGGCAGTTCGGCCTGCGGCCTCACTGCAGCACACTTGAGGGGTGGGGAGATGGGGGGGGGGGTCGTGCTGAATCCTCAACGGCTCAGGCTATGCCCTCGCCTTGGAGCTCGGTCTGCGGCTTCGCGGCCCCAGTGTTCGACAGTTCGGCCGGCGGCCTAAATGCAGCACTATCCGGGGGGGAGGGAGCGGGGGAGGGGGGTCGTTCTGAATCCTCAACGGCTCAGGCTATGCCCTCGCCTTGGAACTCGGTCGCGGCCCACGTCTTTGGTAGTTCGGCCTGCGGCCTCAAAGCATTACACTTGGGGGAGTGGGGGGAGGGGGGGGGTCGTGCTGAATCCTCAGAGGCTCGGGCTCCGCTCTGAGCTCGGCCTGCGGGCTAGCGGCCCAAGTTTTAGGCAGTTCGGCCTGCGGCCTCAATGCATCACACTTGGGGGAGGGGGGGGGGGGGATCGTGCTGAATCCTCAGCAGCTCGGGCTCCGCTCTGAGCTCGGCCTGCGGGCTCGCGGCCCAAGTCTATGGCAGTTCGGCCTGCGGCCTCACTGCAGCACACTTGGGGGAGTGGAAGGGGGGGGGGGGGGCGTCGGCTTTGCCCTCGACACTCCGATCATCGGTTCGGGCTGCGCCCTCGCCCCGTAGCTCATAACTTATTGCCTACAAACATAACATAATTAATTAGTAATGTACGCGAACGGAGTCGCGGGCACTGCTTGCATTCTATAATCCTAATAAATAGGTAACTACAGAATAGATGACAGGTCGTTCCATCACAGCTGTTTAGCTATTAGTTGTGATGCGATCTAGAGCGAAGTGGCAACAGCGCACAATGGACTCAGCCAATCGTAGAGCAGGAAGCCTCTCATTGGCCCATTTGAATCTGATCAATAATTGACGGAGTGGAATTGTATAAAAAAGTTCAATTTTCTGCCACCAGAGGGCTGGCAATTATTGATCTAATCTGAGATCGGATTGCTCACAATGTACGCAAAATCCAGCATTAGATCAATAAATGCTGTCCTGATCAACAATTGCCAACTGATCAACAATTAACTGATGCCACGATGCGGTCGATCAACAAATGTCGAGTGGAGATATCTATATATATATATATATATATATATATATGTATGTATTTTGTTTTTCTTCAATATCACAGATTAGCTATAAAATTTTCAATCTCATCATAGTCTAATGTAGATAGCCATTCAGTTATTGAGGTCTTACATTTGTATTTACTGATTTTATGGATATCTAATAATTCATTTAGTTTATTATATAAATGTGTTGACATTACGTAAAATTGTCTTTTAGCAAATGCAGTATTGTTTTTATGAACAGGAGCGACCTTGCGCCTTCTCCTTCCAATTTGCTCATTCGGACTAAACGGTATTGTTTTATGTAGTCTCAAAGTTGCCAATAGAATAAATAGTTTCCTAACTGATAAAAGTTTGCTGAGTTCATATAGGTCTTTAGTAGGAAATCTGAGTTTTTTGAAGAACATTACCTTTAACAGATATCGCTGGCCCCTTTCTACCTCTAGAAATTTAGTTTTTGTTGCTCCTCCCCATGCAGAAATAGAGTAAGTAATTATTGATTGAGCCAAGGCAATGTAGATTTGTTTAAGTAATTTTTGTGATGCCACATGCCTAAGTTTCTTAAAAATCCAAATTAGTTTCCTGACCCTCTTATTGACATGCTCAATATGTGGGTGCCAGGAAAGACGCTGGTCAAGTATGACACCAAGGTACCTAAAGGATTCCACTTCCTTTATAGTTGGACAGTTACAGTTGGTAATATTATTCCCATCACACATATGTGCTTTAAGTTTATAGTTATGGTTAGGTTGTGTTTTTTTTGTGATGTAATGGCACATGTACTTTGTTTTTGTGGCGTTCAATGAAAGCAAATTCGACCTTAACCAAAGTGAAACTTTTTCCATCCCCTTATTCGCTCTTGCAAAGACCTCATCCCATGTGGATCCCTCGAATACGATGGCAGTATCATCAGCATATGAGACAGTACCTCCACCCTCCAGCTTCAGGTTAGTAAGGTCATTTATATACAAGAGGAACAAGGTTGGGCCCAGCACGCTCCCTTGAGGTACCCCATGTGTGACTTCCCTGGCCTCACTTATACATTCCCCTATACGAACTTTCTGCCTTCGCCCATATAAGTATTCGCCAAAGAGTTTCAAGGGAATGCCCCTTACTCCGATTTTTTCTAGCTTTTTTAGGAGAGTAGGCAGGCAAACGGTATGTACTTTATACGTGCTTTTACAAAGCCTTAAGTTGGGTTATTATTTGTCTATACGTTCGTATTAATAAATAAATATACTATACGGACAAATTACACAGATTCAGCTAGTCCCAAAGTAAGTTCGAGACTTGGGTTATGGGATACTAAGTTAACGATACAATATTTTATAATAAATACAAAAGACCCAGGTCAATCTAAAAAAGATCATTTACCATCTTGACCTGACCGAGGATCGAACCCGGGCACCCTCGTGTCGCAGGTTGGCGTGTTAACCACTGCGCCACGGAGCTCGCCAAATACAATTATACCTATTGTCTCTGTCTCCTCTACTACACGCAATGTTACTACTGTCTTGAGTTGTAACTTCCGAGACTGTCATATTATCAGACCAGCAAGCTGGCAAGCCAGTCACAGATTTCATGTATTTACAACAGAGTTTCCTTTCACAGCACCGAATGGTGTCATCTGAGTGCTATTGTGGTGCCATTTTGACGTGTAAATGTGCTAGCTAGCCTATTCCTAAGTTATATATTTTACATGTAAATATAGTACTTATGTGGTCGATGCAATTTGTACACATCCCTGTTTAATTGCATTGACGAATATTTTGAATAACCCTTATAAAGTCTTAGAAAATAAGCTATTAGACTGTTATATATAATGGCAAGCTAGCTAACGTGTGTTTAAATTAGTTATTAAGATTTAAAAATCGGTTTGGTATTTTGCCCAGAATGCTGTAGAAAAATGTAAAGAATTAGAAAATAAAACAATGAATTTAATATTAATTATAATGAATATTTTACCGCTGTCCTAAAGAGATGGTAATAATGAGGGCTATGATGTCTGAAATATTCGCTAGGGGCGCTAGTGTAGCGTGATATTTCCGAAATGACATTTAATACCACTAACACTGGCACACCAAGATTTAGACGGTGTTAGCGCCCAGCTCCCATGGCCAGGCCGAGGACGAGGATGCTGCCTTAGGTGAAACCGCCGCCACGCCGTCCACTACGAGCCCGCCACGTGAATACGGGGCGTCTCCCCGCGTCTAACCTTTCCGGGTGGCGTCCTGGGTAGGGTTTTAAATAAAATACTTGGTTTGCACAAGAAATACTTATTTAGGCTGCAATGTAGCTATCAAAAGTTAACACGTAAACTTTTCCGATTTTTCAGTTTAATTCCACAGTAGTTCTTTTGCCAAGAATTCCTCTGTATAAATTATAGCCTATGTAACCCGCTAATGATGTACTTACCTTTTTATAAGTGAAACAATTTTTAAAATCAGTTAAGTAATTTTGAGTTTTTCCATAACAAAAAATACATAATTCATATATTTGTCCTTTGTAAGATTAGTGTTATAGATACAGATCAGTGGTTCCCAAACTGGTCCAAGTGGACCCCCTGGGGTCCACGACACACTCGGTGGGAGTTTATGCCGGCAGGAATAAAAATTGGAGGTTCACAAGTTGTAAGTGGGATCTGTCGTCATTCCTTGTCAAAAAAGAGTTTTTCATTTGATACAAACATATTAACTAAATAAAGGAGCAGATTGAATATCACAGTATGGGAAGATTTACTGTTATTCCTTACAAAAAAGCCAAATATTAATAATATTCTGTCAATCCATCAATTAAATCCCTCCCAACTTACGTTTTAAATGTAAAATATTATATTACGTATGTTATCATAGTGTTTAACTATATAAATAACACAAGAAAATATACATATTTGTATATTTACCTCTCTAAATTTAGAATTAAAACTAGCGTGCGCGCGACGCTAATGGAAATTCGTCGGGTCGCGCGCACGTTACATCTAAACTTAAAATTTTATAATGTTTTATAAGGTAGAAATGTACATGCTGAGTTCACCGTTTCGAGAAATAAAGCTTGGGAACCTCTGATATAGATGAATACAAGGCAATAGCCATTTAGTCCCATTTTATGGAACAGAACTATCCTATTGACTTCAGATAGGCTGATTAAAGCTATTTTTAATCTAGAACAATGATGTCATTGTTATTCTCGAAGAAAGACCAAGTGTGATTTTACTGATAGACCAAGAGCCAGGAGCCATTTTTGTCTTAATTATACAAAAGTATTTTTTTATGAAATGTATATTTTTTTTAAAGTTTGTAAATACACCGTGTAAATTTACCACCGATATTCCCTTGGTGACTTAGACTGTCAAAATGAAAAACTTTTTCAAAGAAAACGAAGGTGGCATAGAAAGACGACATTTTCGTACAAGTGTTCGGCGAATTTGTATCAAAATGTCCCATTTTTTTAGAAATCTGAAAAGAAGATAGCCTTAAGTAATACTTTTACTTAGTACCCATGCATGGTCGATTGACCGTGTCACCTACTTGAAATGATATGCAAAAGTGTCGAGCGCCATTATCGCTTGAACAATTAAACGTGATTTCTGGTATTTTTAAATTTATAAGAGTATATTTTTACCTTTATAGTTTGTTACTACTGATTATTTTCTGAGACTAGCTCCCAGTCAATAAAACCATAAAAACACGCCAAGAAACTGTGTCCTGAATACCAAGTGACCCGCACGAATTGAAATTCAGACACATCGAAACTTGGCATATTCTATGTGACGGTATATTTATAAAAACGTACATACTTACCAAGCCTTTTCCCTTACGGGATAGAGAACGCTTAAGGATCTAAGATCCAAAGAGACATTAGACTCATGGAGGGCGTGTATCTAGAAAAGATACTACGGGTTGCACTTCGGGAGTGCCAGCATAAGTGAAAACTTAAACATTAATAGTGTGCATTTTTAATATAATAATAAATCTTTATTTATTTAACTTCACAATAGTTAACAGAAAACAAAAGAAAACAGGTGAGGTTCTCTGCAAAACCTATCTTTGTGAAGGTCTGGTGCCTGAAATAGGTTTCTAAAGGAAACCTGTGACACAAGTCACCAGGGCCCGCCAGTCACCCCGCGGACAGACTTTATAGGAGCCAAGTTAGTTGCATACCTATGTGTTATGATACAACAAAATGAGCAAAAAAAAAACAAATTTAAAAGGAAAACTAAGTAAAATACAATAAAATATTTTGGAATGTCTTGACTTTTCGATCAGGCCACGTATTCTGTGTCCGCGAGTTTTCGAGTTTGACATGTAGCATTTTTAACCCATCCAAAAAGTAGACACACAACGTCGTTAAAGAAGTTTCCCTTCAATAAAATCAAAATGCGACGGGCGGATAACAAATCAAGATCAAAAACCAATCAAAACTCTTTAAGTCTACAATACTTATAATCTATCATATAAAAAAACCGACTTTAAACTAACTACTGAAACGATTTTGATGAAATTGAAATGGGACTAGCCTGGATGCATATCCATTTAATTTTTTTTTCTAATCAGTTCGTAAATGACGGAGTAATGAGGTAACAAACATTTAAACAAGTACAACAGAATCGATACCTTTTTTTAAATTGGTTAAAAAAGTTCCGTCCGTGACTTGTGTAAAACTATTCTTGGAACAAAATATAAAATATGGTGTAAATTTCAGACAGATATAAGTAAATCTATAATAATATTATAAAGCTGAAGAGTTTGTTTGTTTGAACGCGGTAATCTCAAGAACTACTGGTACAAATTATTTTTGTATTGGATAGTCCATTAATTGACGAAGGCTTTAGGCTATAAACATCACGCTGCGACCAATAGGAGCGAGGCATCAATAAAAATTGTTTTGAAAACGGGAAAATTATTCATCTATACTCTTAGACTATACTAATAAAAAAAAGAAATAATCATAATAACAGAAAATGCCGCGGACAAAGTCGGAGGCAACAGCTAGTTGCTCAAAATTATGAACATACTGTAGCACATTACGTTATCAAAACCTGTCCGTAAAATAATAAGATTCCGTATGAAATTGCATCAAATTACCTTTTTGTGTAATGACTTGTTTCGTTTCAAAGTAATTATTGTAAAGCGGAATGAAACTTATTTCAAGATGTTCAACCACATGCTCACTGCATTATATTTGTTAACCGTTCCTCGATGGTTACAATTAACCGGTAACACAGAATATGTGCAACACCAGAGCCTATGTTTTTAGAAATATGTCTTATATTTCCTTTCCTAAAGAGCAAAAACAGTTTTATGTGGCAGCCCAGGATAGATCACAAAGAATCCCCCAAAACCAAGCTCATGCTTCGGGAAAGAATATACACACTAAGTCCATCCGATATTCCACCTGTCGAGAAGGTTCCACCCGGAAGAGATCTTCCCTGGACAGTCTGGAAGTCCCTTAATCGGCTACGGGCTGGTGTTGGCTGCTGCCAACTGCCCCACTAGTTGCACAGTACAGGACCTTAATGAGGCTAATAATACAGCGATCAGAGTAGCCACGTACTGGTCGAAGGAAGCGTGATCAAATGGTGCCATTTCGACTCGAAAAGAAGAAGATTTCCTTTTCTCACCTTATCCCATTTTATGTGGGGTCGACTTACATGCTGTAGGTCTTTCCCTTTCACGAGCCGTTTCTTTCGTTATCTACTTTTACTCATATCCTCCTATTTTGTCGTCTTCTATCTTACTTATAAATGTATAATTGTTTTAAAATGTATACTAACTATACAATGCTTATATTGTCATACATATGATGTAAGATTATATATAGTGTGGATTATTTTCCTATGTCCCCTAGGTGGGGCAGAGGGCCGCTACAGTGCTTCTCCATCTCGTTCTGTCTTGAGCAACGCGCTTTACTTCGGGCCAAGACAGCCCGATTGTCCTCATCTCCGCCGCTACCGATCGCCGCCAGGTCTGCTTTGGTCGACCACGCTTCCTCTTTCCTTGAGGAGTCCATTCCAATGCCTGTCTCGGAATGTGAGAAGGCTCCCTCCTGAACGTGTGGCCAATCCATATCTATTTACGACGCGCTATCTGTGGACCGATCGGTGTCTCGCCGCAAAGCTGCCACAGACGTTCATTGGATATCTTTTCAGGCCAAAAGATACCCTATATCTGACGAAGGCAGCGGTTGATGCAGACTTGGATCTGCTGCGTGATGCCTTTGGTCACCTTCCACGTTTCGCACCCATATAGCAGAACGGTTTTTACATTGGAGCGAAAGATTTTGAGTTTTACTCTGCGAGTAAGCTTCCTAGACCGCCATATGGGGCGGAGTTGCGCAAAGGTGGCTCGAGCTTTAGCAATTCTAGAAGTGATGTCCTCTTCTGTTCCTCCACATTTCGACACTATGCTCCCCAGGTACATAAACCGCATATGATGTAAGATTATATATAGTGTATTAGAAGCCGTAATTGCATTAGAAGATTCCAATCAAACTGTTGCTATCACAAATTGTAGAATATAAATTGAAACATTTTTCGAATATGAACTATCTGTTGTTTGTGAAATGCCTCTTTAAACACAAACTCCGTATTGTATATGTGAAGGAGTGAAATAAATAAGACTTACTTTTAGTAATACCATTTTAATATCATGACAACTTGAAGGCCTGACAGCCTGTCATCTGTCGATATGACCATCGACAACATATACATACTTAACACTCCTCCCCTATTACAAAGCTACATAAAATGAAGATTTATTTAAATAAACTTTTTATAATCAACTCTGGGTATGTTCCTTAGCAATCTTGCTGTTGATCGTGAAGGAATTTGATCAGGAGATGACGTAGAATGATCTGTCTCCTGTCCGCCCCCCACAACGCTTTGTGGTAAAGAATTAGGACCATTTGTATCACAATCCCAACAATGTTGAACATGCTTATCATACCCTTTAAATAAAATAATCTGATTCTTATGCTTTTTAAATGACAACGATGATAAATGATCGTTAACTACAAAAATAGATTTTCCAATTTTTCTCGTTATTATACCTCTACACCATTGGTACTTATTTTTGTTAACAAATTTTTTAAAAAGCACTTCATTTCCGACTTGGTAATCTTGTGTATTCTTTCCGCCATACGATTCACTCTGCGAACACTGCTTACGCTCCACATTGTCAGACAACACAGTAGGTGAGGGCTTCGACGACGATTTGGCCGGTTTTATCAAATCCAAACGCGACCTAAGATTTTGACCAAATACTAATTGTGCCGGGGTAAACCCAGTGACAGAATGAACAGAGTTTCTATAATCAAATAAGTACTTAAGTAACTTTAACTTACAAGCTTTCATATTATCCGAAGCTGCAAGACTAGATTTTATGCCTTTTTTAACAATTTTGACATAACTCTCGGCTTGTCCATTACTGGAAGGATGATGTGCTGGAGATGTTACGTGTTCAATACCGTTTAATTTGCAGAAGTTAGAAAACTCGTATGACGTAAAAGCCGTGCCATTGTCACTGACTATCGTTTGAGGAAGACCGAAACGCGACATGAAATCGTACATTTTCTCGATGACAGCTGTAGAAGTTGTAGTGTTGGCCATGTCATATACTTCTACCCATTTAGTTTGCGCATCTACAATTACCAAGTACGAATGGTTATTTATTGGACCTAAAAAATCGATATGAAGCCTAAGAAAAGGTTTAGACGGAAATTTCCAAGGCGCTAACACAGTTCGAGGTGGCGATGGCCGCAACTGTGTGCACACCTCACAACCAGCTATCATTTTCTCTAAAGCTTCATCAATCCCGGGAAACCAAAAACGCGAACGAGCTTCAGCTTTGGTTTTGACAATTCCCAAATGTGAATTATGAAGCTCCGCCAGTAACTTAGATCGCAATTTCTCGGGTAAAACTACTTTGTGACCGCGCATCACACAGCCATTCTCGAATGAAAGTTGCGTTCTACAAGAATGATATGGCTTGATACGCAAATCCGAAACTTTCTTAGGCCACCCTTTTACAATAAATTCAATTACTTTGTTCAATGAAACATCTGCTTTAGTTTCATCACATAAATCTTTATGTGTTATGGGTAAACTACCTTCTATGACAAAATTTACATATGTGGCACGGTCAATCGTTTCTGTGTCAGCATACACATCATAGTCAGGCTGATCCGGCAGGCTGGCACGAGATAAATAATCAGCGCAGTTATCCGCACTACGAACATATTCAATAGTATAATTATAAGCACAAAGGAAAATTGCATACCTTTGAAGACGATTTGCCGTAACCTCAGGAATACCTTTGTATGGACCAAAAATGGATATCAGAGGCTTGTGATCCGTACGCAATACGAATGGTATTGATCTTCCGTACAGATACTGATGATACCGACGTACCCCAAAGATGATGGCAGTTGCCTCCTTCTGTATTTGGGAATACCTTTTTTCGGCAGCATTCAAAGTACGCGAAGCAAAACAGACTGGCCTCTCGATACCTTCGCTGTCCACCTGAGATAAAACTGCACCTAAACCACTTGGTGATGCGTCAACCGTCAAAATTATTTTTGCGTTAGGGTTATAATGAGTTAAAACTTTGTCCGAAGCTAAAAGTGACTTAATTTTATTAAATGCTTTGTCATGTAAAGCATTCCATTCCCATTTGGAACCTTTTTTTAGCAAATCATATAACGGACTTAAAATACTCGATGCTCCTGGAACAAAATTTCGATAATAGTTCACTAACCCTAAAAACGACTGTAACTTATTAACATCGTTAGGTTTTGGAGCATCAACTATGGCTTTAACTTTATCAGGTGATTTTTTTAACCCTCTAGCATCTATCACATAACCTAGATAGTGAATTTCATTTTTGAAAAATTCACATTTTTCTTTTTGCAATGTTAACCCCGCATCTTGCAACCTTTGTAACACGGCGTGAAGCCTCTCTAAATGAAGTTCCGGATTACTAGCTGTTACCAAGATATCATCGAGTAGGCATAACACACCGTCCATGCCAGATAGGACTGTTTCCATTGCGCGTTGAAAAATTGATGGGGCGCTAGTAAGGCCAAAAACCATGCGAGTATATTTGAAGAGGCCTCGCGGCGTATTTATGCATGTAAGGTTTTGCGACTCCTCATCAAGAACAAACTGATTATAAGCCATAGACAAATCTAATTTTGAAAACTGTTGGCCCCCATGCAATTTCGAAAATAACTCGTGTATTGTCGGTAGTGGGTATTGCTCAACTAACAGTTGTTTGTTTATGGATACCGAATAGTCTGCACACAGCCTAATGCTGCCGTTACGCTTCAATACTGGTACAATCGGTGATGCATACTCTGAATGATCAACAGGCTTTAAAATACCCAATTCTAATAGCCGTTCAATTTCCTTATTCACCTTTTCTCGGAGAGCGAATGCAACGGGTCGAGCTTTAAAAAACATCGGCTTAGAATTGTTTTTCAAACGTAACTTAACTTTATATTTATTAAAAGTGCCAAGTTTTTCAGAAAATAAATCCTGAAATTTACAACTTAGCTGTTCAATACTCGATTCGCAAGAGTTAAGAAATTTGCATGGAACTAGTTGTAAACAAAATAACGATAAAAAATCTCTACCTAATAACGGTGGACCACCATCCCGAACTACAAAAACATCCAACATACGCGTGCAATCCTTATATGTTACAGGCAAACGTAAAACCCCCAAACAATTTATATTGCCGCCATTATATGCTATCAGTTTTTTCGAAGTCGGTGACAATGGCATACAGCAGAAAAAAGTTTTGAATGTATTTTCAGAAATCACAGTGACAGCTGAACCGCTGTCAATTTCAAATTTTAATTTGACACCGTTCATAACAATCGTCTCTGTCATGGGTTCACCCTGCATAGAACGAATACTAAATAACTTACCATCGTCGCCGTCGCCGTCCTCACCCACTGTTTCCAAGTACTTCACTTTCGTACACATGTTACGCAGATGGCCCTTTGAATTGCATCTCTTGCACTTATAATTAGCAAAACGACATTCCGACGACGCATGGTTGGTGCGGCCACACACTAAACACCTTTCCTTAAATTCTTTGGCTGTGGTAGCATTTTTCTTTTGACAAGATCCACCGTCAATCTTGAACAGATGGCTTTGCTGCTGTACAGATTGCAAGGTGGCAGCTGCTCCCGCTCTCGCACAGCGTATATTTTCTGCGATCTCTACCGCTTTCGTAAGCGTCAGCGACTTCATTTCTTGCATGAAGAGTTTGTCCCGCTCGGGACCCGCCGACATACCCATTACGAATCGGTCGCGTAACACTTCTTCTATGTTTGTAAAGTTGCAATAAGCTGTAAGCCCTCGTAATCTGGACGCCCACTGGACGTGGCTCTCACCGGGCTGTTGTACTGCAGCATAAAATGTATGCCGCTCGCTAAACCCACACTTTTTCGGTGTAAAATGATTATCCAAAAATTGTAATATTTCCTCGTATGGCACATCCTGTATGTCCTTCGGCAACGCCAAATCTGCTGCAAGTTTATACGTGGTATCCGCGAGCGCGCTTAATAAAATTGCCCGCCTCTTTATACCCTTGGTGTCCGACTGAGGCGTGATATCGTTCGCTACAAACCACTGAGATAATCGACCCTTATAGGTTTTCCAGTCTTGAGCATTATGGTCGAACGTTGATAAAATTCCGAAGTGAGTAGACATCTCGTCGCCACTATTGTATATGTGAAGGAGTAAAATAAATAAGACTTACTTTTAGTAATACCATTTTAATATCATGACAACTTGAAGGCCTGACAGCCTGTCATCTGTCGATATGACCATCGACAACATATACATACTTAACACTCCGCAAAGCTTATAATACTTGGACTCTAATTTTATGTTCTCTGTGCCGGTACCGCGAAATAGTTATTCTGATTGGACCCTTTGGCACTATTCCACGGAATCGTACTTGTTCTTGCAAACTTATAAAACCTGCAATAAAAACAACAATACGTGACCATTGTTTGATGGCTTTTTCATTTTTGCAATTTTTATGCAGGTATTGTCAATATGTAATGAGGTACTTATCCTAACTAATATTATAAATGCGAAAGTAAGTTTGTTTGTATGTTTGTATGTTTGTATGTTTGTATGTTTGTATGTTTGTATGTTTGTATGTTTGTATGTTTGTATGTTTGTATGTTTGTATGTTTGTATGTTTGTATGTTTGTATGTTTGTATGTTTGTATGTTTGTATGTTTGTATGTTTGTATGTTTGTATGTTTGTATGTTTGTATGTTTGTATGTTTGTATGTTTGTATGTTTGTATGTTTGTATGTTTGTATGTTTGTATGTTTGTATGTTTGTATGTTTGTATGTTTGTATGTTTGTATGTTTGTATGTTTGTATGTTTGTATGTTTGTATGTTTGTATGTTTGTATGTTTGTATGTTTGTATGTTTGTATGTTTGTATGTTTGTATGTTTGTATGTTTGTATGTTTGTATGTTTGTATGTTTGTATGTTTGTATGTTTGTATGTTTGTATGTTTGTATGTTTGTATGTTTGTATGTTTGTATGTTTGTATGTTTGTATGTTTGTATGTTTGTATGTTTGTATGTTTGTATGTTTGTATGTTTGTATGTTTGTATGTTTGTATGTTTGTATGTTTGTATGTTTGTATGTTTGTATGTTTGTATGTTTGTGTGTTTGTGTGTTTGTGTGTTTGTGTGTTTGTGTGTTTGTGTGTTTGTGTGTTTGTGTGTTTGTGTGTTTGTATGTTTGTATGTTTGTATGTTTGTATGTTTGTATGTTTGTATGTTTGTATGTTTGTATGTTTGTATGTTTGTATGTTTGTATGTTTGTATGTTTGTATGTTTGTATGTTTGTATGTTTGTATGTTTGTATGTTTGTATGTTTGTATGTTTGTATGTTTGTATGTTTGTATGTTTGTATGTTTGTATGTTTGTATGTTTGTATGTTTGTATGTTTGTATGTTTGTATGTTTGTATGTTTGTATGTTTGTATGTTTGTATGTTTGTATGTTTGTATGTTTGTATGTTTGTATGTTTGTATGTTTGTATGTTTGTATGTTTGTATGTTTGTATGTTTGTATGTTTGTATGTTTGTATGTTTGTATGTTTGTATGTTTGTATGTTTGTATGTTTGTATGTTTGTATGTTTGTATGTTTGTATGTTTGTATGTTTGTATGTTTGTATGTTTGTATGTTTGTATGTTTGTATGTTTGTATGTTTGTATGTTTGTATGTTTGTATGTTTGTATGTTTGTATGTTTGTATGTTTGTATGTTTGTATGTTTGTATGTTTGTATGTTTGTATGTTTGTATGTTTGTATGTTTGTATGTTTGTATGTTTGTATGTTTGTATGTTTGTATGTTTGTATGTTTGTATGTTTGTATGTTTGTATGTTTGTATGTTTGTATGTTTGTATGTTTGTATGTTTGTATGTTTGTATGTTTGTATGTTTGTATGTTTGTATGTTTGTATGTTTGTATGTTTGTTTGTTTGTTTGTTACGCTTTCACGCCGTAACTACTAAACCGATCATCATGAAATTTTACAAACAAGTTCTCTGGAGTATGGAGAAGGACATAGGCTACCTTTTATCCCGGGAAAAATTACTATTCCCGAGGGATCGACATTGACGCGGGTGGAGCCGCGGGCGAAAGCTAGTTTTTATATAAAACGAACTACTGAACCGAATTTGATACAATTTAAATGCGACAAGTTTAAACTGAATCGGTTCATAAATGGCGGAGATAAGAGGTAAGTAACAAACTTTAAAAATATATAACCTTTCTTGAAGATTTTTAAAGTCGGTTAAAAATCAGAATGCTTTGGTCAAATATTCGACATACTTACATATTTCGGACCAACCGAAATATGTAAGTATGTCGAATATTTGACCGATTCTGATTGCGATTATAATCAAACCTTTATCTATATAAAAACAATCTTCTGCTTCCTTTCCCTTATTCCACTTTTTAATTTTATGTCGGCACAGTATGACAGTACTCTCCATTTTGTTCTCTCGCCTACCATACCCTGTATTACTTCTTCATTGTTCATACTCTCCTCAACACAAGTTATTCATCTTTTCTTAGGTCGTTCTCTATTCCATTCACTTTCAAATCCAATTTCTTAGTAAAACAATATAATATTGTTCATATTTTCTTAGGTGCCGTTCAAGTATTACGTAAGCAATATATCAGATATTTTTAACCCCCTCCTCCCCCTTGTAAGCAAAAATGAGAAAAGCTCTTCCCCCCTAAATATTGGCATCATTTTCACAAAGTTTGTTTATTTAGCTAAATGTTGCATCACTGTGCCAATTCCCCCGCCCACCATGTCAGCAAAATAAGCCTAGCCCCGACTCCCCACCCCCCATTAGCTGCTTACGTAATTATTGAATGACCCCTTACTCACATTCGCTATTATTGTTGACTAGGTTAGGTTATCATATTATGAATATTAAACGAAACTGGAAGTCAAATTGTCCGAACCCTCTCTCAAATAGTTTAGACGGTGCCGTGAGAAAGTCCACTGTCGTCTCATTTTTGTGTGCATAGTCTGTTGACAGTATCCACAGAGCTTACAGCGCAGGAACTTATGTTTTCAGAAATCTATTCTTATAAAGACTTTGTCCGCAACTCTGTTTGTGGTATTATTCTTTTGGGATTTTTTTTAAATAAAATGTACCTACTCAAAAGTATGTATTTCCTACTAGCTGTCGCCCACGGCTCACGTCAATGTCGAACTCGCGGGAACAGTACATTTTTCTGCCTCTTTTTTCTATAACTGCCTCTGTTGACCAGTGGGTAAGGCGCCTGCAGACCCGGGGGTCGTGGGTTCGATTCCCACGAGCATACTTTGTTTAGTTGTTTCCAGTTTGGTTTGGACATTGCAAGCTTGAATCACCTGATTTTCTGATAATAAAGATGATTCCGTGCTTCGGAAGGAACGCTAAGCCGTTGGTCCCGGATGCCATCTGGTAGGTAGTCGTTAAAGGAAGCACGTCAGAGGCTGAGAGGCGGTTTCGAAGAACTCTGACATCAGGATGTGCATGGTCGATCGTGATGATAATGAGGACCGATTAGAAAAAATATTTCACCATTAGAATCCTACATCATACCTGATGAACATAGGCTATAGAATTAAATACCTAACCGTGCGAAGCCGGGGCAGGCATCTAGTATTTAAAAACATTAGTAAAATTGCGAAACAAAACTTTAAAACTATACATAACCAAGCAAATTCCATTCCAAAAATGGCGTTTAGGAATTCAGATAGGTCTGAAGATAGTCTATCACGGCGAGACAGATCTCGCTAACGAACGGCGGAATGTGGCAGGAATGTCAGCTCCGGGAAACCAGTGATACAGATTTGCTGTTCGATATTGCTGGTGGCAATATATTTTGTGGCAAATGTCCGATAATTTTATAACAGGCGAGCTCCATGGCACAGTGGTTAACACACCAGCTTGCGACATGACGGTTCCCGGGTTCGATCCCTGTCCAGGTCAAGATGGAAAACGATATTTTTCAGAATGACCTGGGTCTTGGATGTTTATCAATATATAAGTATGTATTATAAAATATAGTATCGTTGAGTTAGTATCCTACGACACAAGTTCACAACTTACTGTAGGGCTAGCTCAACTTGTGTCATATTATGTCCCTATATATTAATTTATATTAAACTGGCTTTGGCCTGCAGCTTCACTCGCATCAACGTCGTTCCCTCGGAAACAATACTTTTTTCCGAGGTCTATGTATGTCGTTGTCCCTACACCAAAGAACTTGCGTGCAAAACTTCATGATGATCGGTTCAGTAGTTATGGTGTGAAAGCGTAACAGACAAACAAACTCACTTTCGCATTTATAATATTTGTATGGAAGTATGCACTAACTGACCTGACAGACATTGTTCTGTCTTCTAAATCTCTCTAAATCACCTATATAGAAAGCGTTTTCTTCCTTAGTACCTAAATAGACGCCAACTGACAAGCGACTATCAACAGGTACGATGCTAAGGTTAAATTTAAACAGTTAATACGGTCGTAAAGTTTTCTCTTTTTTTTAATTTTCGATAAAACTTTCTTTATAGTTTCTTTCATAGGAACGTTCTCCTCAGAGAAACAAAACACGACAAAAAAGAATTAGCCAAATCGGTCTAGCCGTGCACACGTGATGCCATGACCAAGGGAAACAGGGATTCATTTTTAAATAAGGTACCAATTCTCGGGCCACGTTAATAAGTAATTTTCTAATAAAAATAACTATAGTTTCACCGACGGCTCCGTTCGCATAGTACTATTTAATTTTTCAGTGTGTTAAGAAATATCTATTACTAGCTTTCGCCCGCAGCTCCGCTCGCGTCAATGTCGATCCCTCAGGAATAGTACTTTTTCCCGGAATAAAAGGTAGCCTATGTCCTTCTCCGTGCTCCAGAGAACTTGTATGCAAAATTTCATGATGATCGGTTCTGTAGTTACGGCGTGAAAGCAAACAAACAAACAAACAAACAAATAAACAAGCAAACAAATAAACAAACAAACAAACTCACTTTCGCATTTATAATATTAGTAAGGATACTTTAATGATTCGTAAAACAAGCTTACGCCTGCAGTGTTGCTTGGGTAAAAGATTTTCTGTTGTTGACGAAGATAACAATTTTGTAAATTAAAATATTTATTTTCCTATCCATTTCCAACTCAACATGGCGCCGTCGACGCTTCTTAAAATGTCCACTTTTATATATTTGCTTTGCGTATTTGCGAACGGAGCCGGAAGAGGGAGCAATGACCTTGCGTGTCAATAGACAGACAAACAGACAACTCGCCCATGTGCGAGCAAGCGGGCTGAATCTTCGTTCGATGCTGGATAAGAGTGGGTGTACATTTTGAATACTCAAGGGAAATTTCATGAACTTTTAAATTTTATCACAAAAAAGTCTTAGCTCAGCTGTGGGATAAAAGCTAGGAAAGATTCAAGATCATTTATTTCTTTAGAACATGGTAGTTATAAAGATGTTACAATTGCATGTGTGTCAAACATATTATGTCAGAGTTGGCGTAGGAATTTTACATTGTAGTAGTTACATAATTAAGTATGTCAAAATAAACTAAATCTCAAATAATAAATTCGTACAAAATGATATACACGGTGAAATTATTGCCCTCCTTTTTCGGCGGGGGGCTTTGCCCCCAAAGCTCCCCAGTGCCGTATTCGATTAAGCTGTAAGAGATCACAGCGATTTGCACGTTTGTGATGTAAATCTAAAACCAGCCAAGTCCGGTAAGGGTTTCGTACCGTTATCTATAAAAACGGCAAAAAAATCATGTCTGTTGTATGGGAGACCCCTTTAATATTATTATTATTAATAGCCTTTTAAATCCCACTGCTGGGCAAAGGCCTTCCTTTCTTCTTTCCACTCTTTAATATTAATTTTATTTTTATTTATTTTTAAAGTAAATATATAACTAAAGTATTCTGTTAATATTTCAAGCGTCTACCTGTTAATATCGATCAAAAACAAGTTAAAAAATCTCGTTTGTTGTATGGAAGCCCCCTTGAATACTTATTATTATTTTTTGTATTTATTGAAAAAGCGGCAACGAAATACATCACCTGTGAATATTTCAAATGTCTAACTATCACGGTTCATGAGATACAGCCTGGTGACAGACGGACAGCAGAGCCATATTAATAGGGTCCCGTTTTTACCCTTTAGGTACGGAACCCTAAAAATTACATCGAATGTCCTATGTGAACTCCGCCTAACCTAACCTAACCAATGAATAAGCGTCATTCACGAATAAAGAAAAGCTAGTAAGTACGCCATTCTAAGTGCTCATTGAATACTGTCGCTTCACAAAGCTGGCTTTAAACTCTTCACCGAGAGATATGTCGTAGAATTTATGCGTGTCGTCGTCCCAATGAATGACGGGATGTGAAAATGTGACACGGAAATGCAAAAGCTGGCGAAATCAAAAAGTAATGTTTGAACATTTCTGTGAGTTTTGTTTGTTTGTGAAATTTAGATACCATAGAACTTACGCTCGTACCGTTTAGAGTGATCTTTGAAGAATAGTTAGTTTACTTGATGGGTTGCTAGCCGCATCGCCTATTGTCATGATTTCTTAGTTATTTGTCCATTTTCTCGGCCGGTTTCTACGGTCTGCGTGGGAAGAGGTGGGAAGAGAAGCAGCTGATACACTAGGTACATGTTTTTACTCAGACCAGCATGAAAAAGATTTGGTTGATGTTATTTTCAATCGACTTCAAAGAAAAGGAAATAATATATATATGCTAGCCTTCGCCCGCGGCTCCGCCCGCGTCAGTGTCGATCCCTTGGGAACAGTACTTTTTCCCGGGATAAAATGTACCCTATAACCATACCCCAGATAACGTGTATGCAATTTCATGATGATCGGTTCAGTAGTTACAACGTGAAAGCGTAACAAACAAATTCACTTTCGCATTTATAATATTATTTTAGGTTCGGATGTCGCAAAGTCCATACTTAAAAGTTTATTTATACTTATTCGTATTTAAATTCTACTCATTACCAGACTCATTAACAAACTACCAATTGAAACACGGGATAAATTGACGACAAAAAATATAAAGTATAAACTTAAATAGCATTTCCTTAGTTCACTTAAAATGCACCTAGGTATATAATAATCACGATAATTAATAACCGAACCATATCTATTTGTCCGATTCTTTTACTTTTCTTTTCTTTCATGTAAGTGTTGTGTGATTGACGTAAACTTAATTCTTAACTTAGTATAATTTCAAACCTTAGTGGTTAAATGAAAAATAGAAATATAGTTTCGGACAACATAATTTATGAACAAACAATACGTGCATTTACAATATCGATTTCTCATACATAAAATCTCTAATTCTTCAAAGAATAAAAATAAATAAAAAAAAAAGTAAAATAACATTTCTCGTTTTGATGTAGATGGTGGCACCTTTATCTCATTCTCGAAATTTGAGAATATTCTGCCAAATCTATACTCATATTATAAAGCTGAAGAGTTTGTTTGTTTGAACGCGCCAATCTCAGGAAATACTGGTTCAAATTGGAAAATGATTTTTGTGTTGGATAGTCCATTTATTGAGGAAGGCTTTAGGCTATAAAACATCACGCTGCGACCAATAGGAGCGAAGCATCAATAAAAAATGTTTTGAAAACGAGGGAAATTATTCATCTATACTAATAAATTAAAGATTAGATGTGATCTATACTAATGAATAAATGGTTAGATGGGGTCGCCAATGATACCAAGTGCCCGTGTGGCTACGATTTGCAGACAATGTCAGAACTACTAGAATGCCCATCCTGTCCCACGTCTTGTACGATGGAGAACCTCATGGCTGCTACCCCCAATGCGATATTGTGGCAGATTACTGGTCAGAATTAATTTGACGTAAATAATATTCAGTACTCGACACGACGAAGAAGAATAAATAGTAAAAAAAATTAATTAATCATAATAATAGAAAATGCCGCGGATGAAGTCGCGGGCAACAGCTAGTTACGAGATAAAGTGCATGAAATATGTATACGTCAATCTGCGTCTTGCAGAATTGTAATAAATGACAGTAATATTGCGAAATCAATCTAACAAATGAGGTGTCCATCATAATGGCGGTCTGTAATACCTATAAAACCCATGTTCAGATGAGGCGAATTAAATATACAATCAAGTCCAGAATCAACAGAAAGGTCTTATTAAAATTGGTTGTCTGAAATTTAGAAGTCTGGTATCGTCACATTACTTTTCCTCTTTTTGACTCTTATTTTTCATCTCTTATCTTTCTGTTCCATTTTAGTATGGTATAAATACGTATATGCCCATAAGATATCTACTTTAGTATATGTGTTTGATTTCAATGATTAGTAATATGTTTCTTTTTTTACGAAAGCTGCGCCAACCGTCCCGCCTTTGTACCTTCCATAGACCGGTATTTTCCAATATAGTTTACTTATAAGTGTTAGTGCAATAAAGCATATTCATTTATTCATTCATAAGTCAGCTAACGGACGATAATATTACGTGATAATGGTGGAAGAGATAGGTGCGTCGCAAGCCGAACGCTTAGGTCGATCGTGCTTCTCCGTTCATTGTTCCGCGCTCTCGTTTGCACACGGAACGGGATACTTTTCCGTGCATGCAGACGGCTTTCATCGATTTATAAGACGTTAACGCGTCAAGAACAAGTTATTTCTTTCTTATTTTTTCACTTTTATTCCCATTAAAATGAAAAAATTATTTTGTTTACAAGGTGTTTATTAAGACTATCATAAGATAGCATTGTAAATCCTTAAAACCTCCTATATCACTATATAGTATAAAACAATAGCTTTCTTCTGTCTGTCTGGCCCTATGTATGCTTAGATCTTTAAAACTACGCAACGGATTTTGATGCGGTTTTCTTTTAGATAGTGTGATTCAAGAGGAAGGTTTATGTATATTATTTATCGCACCCATGCAAAGCCGGGGCGGGTCGCTAATCTATTATAATTTAGATAGGTCTAGGGTCCAAACTTCGGCTAAAGTGTCCTCTGAATTTTTCGTATCATCCCATGCATTTACGTTTATTTTCATTGACTTACTTTGAGCTTTTTCCGGGCAAAGAAATCAACTTGAAGAAATATGCATACGTGTAGTGTATTGTTTAAATAACTGATATCCCTAGATGGCAGTACTGGGCTACGTTATATGCTTTCGGGACACTTAGCATATTTGAAGTAGAAGACCCCTTTGACCAGTAAATTAATTGGCATATGTATTTTAGATCCCTTATCCGAACATGTGAATGGGAATACCTCGTCGCCAGAGTAGACCTCGTTGAACGTACTGCGATGAGATTGCAGACGTTATTAATATGAAGAAGATGTAAGGAGAACCCTAAACCGCAGAGCATGCATGAGGAGATTGATGGCAGGATACGAAGCTAAAGAGACATAATCAGGATCGTAGCAAGTGGAGATCCATAGTCTCTGCCTCCCCCATGGAAAATAGGCGTGATAGTATTCAGGTTGTCCCAACGTTATTCCATCCAAGCAGAGAGATAGAGTTCATGCTGAAAAAATTTAATAAACCATCTGCATCTCGTCTTGTGTTCTTTGTATCAATCAAGGAATGGGCGAATGTTTCAGAAAATTATCAAAGGCAATGTGGCCGACAGCCATTATCACTATTTTGATTCCCTTTTCCACCTACACGACCTGCACCACAATAATAATTCTATCATCGTTCCTTGACTGTTTTTACCATTTCTACGCAGATGACCTCCAAATCTATGCTCAAACACCCGTAGAGGATATTGATGCCGGAATATTTCAACTTAATGCTAATTTATCCAAAATTTTTTCTTGGTTACAACATTTTAGTATCTCTGTCAATGTTTCTTAATGTCTGGCAATTATAGTGGGTGGCTCTAAACAGCTGTCAAAAATTAATCAAAGCCATGTATCTCCAGTTATGCGTAATGATTCTGTAATTAGTTATAAGTATTTGGTTAAAAATCTTGGTATCTACGTTGACACATCTCTCAACTATTACTCAAATCACAGAGATTAGTCAAACGGTCACATACCCTCTCCAGTATTTGAATTGATTTAGAAATTGTATCCCCATTAAAACAAAAAATACACTCATACAAACATTAATCCTCACCACCATTGACTATGCTGATGTGTGTTATCCAGATCTAAATGAAAATCTTCATAATAAACTTACCGTCTTCTCGATCGACCGATCTGGTTATCCTGTAACATGATTGGTGAATAAATGTACATATCTCCACCAGCTGGGTTAAAGGAAGAAACTTCTTAATTAAAACTCAAAATGTGCGAGCTGGAGAGAAATTTTCTGTTCTCAAGTATCTTGCAACTTGTGGCAAATTTCCAATAATTTCTCCACAAATGCATGAGCATCAATCGTGCGAGTTAAATCGCTTAGTTTGAACTAAGTCTATGCATTTTGAACAGCAGTTACATACTATTTATAGTACTGGGTGTGAAAATCGACCGATTAATATTAGCATTTTGATTGAACAAATTCGAAAGATATCGATATTCGATGGGATAATTACGTGATAATTAATATCAATAATTTGTCAAAATCCTCATCGCTATGGATGTAGGAAAAAAGTTAATGAAAATGAAAAATTTCGTGATTCAAAAACAATTTGTTAAGTAAGATGACTCCATTTTTATCGCTTTAATTAATGGTGTCTTGACTAAATGAATCATGCTTATTTGTGCGCCAATGCAAATTCCTTTTTATTAGTCACAATAAATATATTATGGGTAGGTCATCATCATCATTAAATCAGCCGCAAGAAGTCCACTGGACATAGGCCAAGGATTTCAAATAAGACCAGTTGGAAGCGGCCTGCATCCAGCGTCTTCCTGCGACCTTAGTCAGGTATCCGACCATCTATCTGGTCGGTGGATGTTTAACGCTGCGCTTGCCGATACGTGGTCGTCATTCGAGAATCCTTCTGCCCCATCGGCCATCGGTTCTACGCGCTATGTACTAACTCCAAATTTAATAGCGAGTCATATAATATTTATCGCTTGGAAACTTCCAGTCAATACATCTATAAAGAGGCGTATTAGAGCACTGATATGAACAACTTGTCCTTAGACTACGTGTAGGATATACAAAAGAATTACGGAAACCCATTCCGTGCTAATTTTAATATTATTATATTAAAACACAACAATTCAACTAAATTTTAAATCTTAAATTGAAAAATAAATTTTATTCTATTAAATAAATAGGTAGGTACCTACCTAAATAACGCCAATACTATAAATAAAAAATGTCCCGCAGGTCGTTATCACACGGAAGGATACCCAGAAGGCTGGTGGCATGCAACGTTGGATGGCACTGCTTATTCTCTGTCCAAGGCCAGCCCGATACCTCAACCAGCTTTTGGCTCAATACCTTAAATAGTTTATGCGCCGACGGGCCCCACGGACCCAGAGTCTCCACCCCAAACGGCTTAAATATGAAACCGTTACCGATACAAGCATACGAGTATTTTCGCCGTTTCAGCCATGTCCGCTTTAGACCCAGTGCCGGGGATATGGGAAGACGCAAGTGTGTCGACGCAGGTGGCGTCCCAAACCAGTGGCCTCCCCATACTCCACGGCACAAGAGTCATTATATCTGGTCTCTTGCCATCCTCACGTGCCAGGTTCTTAGGTTCTTAAACGGCTGGCATGTGAATGGTGAAAAGACCTCGGTACGGAATAGTTTTATTTTTCAATATTAAAGCACTATATAGAATCGAAAAAGTGAAAGTTTGAAGTGGCGGTGGGCGGGGCACATAGCGCGTAGAACCGATGGCCGATGGGGCAAAAAGGTTTTCGAATGGCGACCACGAACCGGCAAGCGAAGCGTCGGACACCCACCTACCAGGTAGTCGGACGACCTGACCTAGGTCGGAGGGAAACGCTGGATGCAGGCCGCTTCCAACCGGTCAGTTTGGAAATCATTGGAAAAGGCGAAATTCTATGTCCAGCAGTGGACTTCTTGCGGCTGATATGATGATGATGATGATAGAGTCGAAAGTGCGCTAATATATTTTTTCAAGCAACGTCCGTCATCATGTTTGTCTTTGACACAACTATAAACACTTAACTCATTGAACATTGTGAGGTCAGTGACCCTGTTAGCCAGCGCCAACATCAAAGCTAAGTTACAAAATGTTATAAAGTTTATTGCAGAGGTCCGACGTTGCAGGTAAATAGTGAAATTTGTGATTTTGCGAAATTCCTAGATGTGACGTAAAATTATTAAAAAGCTGACGCTCGCATTGTAACTGTAACTTTTGTGTCGTTTGTGTGCAAATTTTATAGAAGATGAGACACATAAAATTACAAAATAGAAACTGTAACGTAAAAGCTAATTATAACAAAATTTAAAAAGTTAATTAAAGTAATATTATTAATTACCTTCTAATGAATTAATTCTATTGACTTACAAAGTGTAGAGATTTATTTATTTATTTTAATTTTAAACTTCATTACAAACAAGTAATTGGCGGACTTAAAGCCATAGACTTTATATACCAGTCAACCAACAGGTGATGAAGAGGACCAAATTAATGTAGTCTCGAGATCCAAGAAGAAAAAAAAGTAAAAAAAAATGTCATCAAACTAAGTAATTACCAGAAATTTCACCAAATGACTTATGTTGCTTTACACCTGCAACGTATATAATATCCTCTTTATAATTATTCCTCCTTATTTTCATAGCCTTAATTGTTAGACCGGTCATCGCACTCAAGTTAGAACTAGTATTAAAATATACAAACGTACAAACCGGTGACATTATATAATAATAGTTTTAAAACTACGGTGACCATGATGTAACGTTTTGCCGGTCCAGCACCCACTAGATTTTTTTATGTCGTTGGGACAAGACATTGTACGAAACTGTGCATTAGAAAAATACCGTAAAACGTCTATTTTTTTTTTTATCGCGCTGCTAACCTTATTTTTCATGAAATACTAGCATGAAAAAAATATGAAGTACAGATCAAAGATTAAAATAAATGAATACATAAAATCCTCGCAAAATAAAATGGCACAAAAGCTATATCCAGAAAAAGTTTCGTCGCGAATTACTTGATATTTTCAGCGACAACTCCCAACTGTACATGTAACATTTTTATCTAAATGAGCAGGAATGGATACCTAAAAAAATACAATATTGTCATCATTCCAGCCGCAAGAAGTCCATAGGTGAAGAAAGGTCTTTCCCAAATATCCTTTGTCCCATGGGAGGATATTGGTGTACTCACCACGCTTGGCAGACGCATTGGCGAGCGCAGTTTCTTTGATTCCTATTGCTTCCGATGCTGCTGCCTATCGAAAGCAATTGAAACTAGGAAAGTATAGGAATTTGCTAGATTTGAGAATTGAGTGAAGGCAAGGTAAACTTTCAAATGTGATTTTAAATAATAATAAAGTAACAAATGCATTCAATCAATGTATTTTGTTTTAATGAATAAATGAATAAAAAACTATGAGACTATTGAGAAACTACTCACTCCTCCATTGCATGTACGGCAATTTAGAAGTAAGAAGTTAATTATAAAGGCTTTTAAAGCAGCTAATAAGTGTTTTTATTTATAAAAACCTCATTTACTCAAAATTGATCAAAGTTAGTGAACACCAATATATTAAATTATACATGAGCCTAAATTATACTAATATATTCTACACGCTTTATGTAATTTAATTTATGTTGATTTTGTGAATGATATTTCATTGGATTACAGCGCAAAACGAATAATATCACATACTTTATATTGGCAATAAAACGTCTGAATAAGGCCGTTAATATTGTTTCAAACAAGTACATATATGCAACGGATGCCAGCATCCAATGCTACTTTATTTATCATCTTCATTTAAACTTGCATTTAAACGCTATAACATACATTAACTACTCAATTCAATTATATTTTCTATCAACAAATGCCATTAAAATAGTATTTAATGCATTCAATTATTGGAAAGCAGGGAATCGTTTATACAAGTCACATAAATACTAGACAAAGTCTCCAGGAGCCATCAACATAGTTACAATTTCAATTAAGGCATAACATTTATATCTCGTTAAGAAAACGATAATAGTTATATTAGTAATATTATGAAGCCGTAACAAGTATGTGTTTGTTATTAAATCGCATTGGAAGTTTTTCAATAATAATTTTTGTAGGTATTAGAAGTTTAAAACCGTGACCTAAGAAAAAAATAATGGGTTGCACTGCGGGACTGCCGGCGGAAGTGAAAAAAGAGAGACGGATATTACTTCCCCTCCTACACCGCGCCGTCGGTCTCAGGTCACATGTCCGTCTTACGAATTTTCGATCAGGTCACGTGTCCTGACGCGAGTTTAACATTTTTTACCCTACCAAAAAGTGCACAACAACGCCGTTAAAGAGGTTTTCACTGCAAAAATTGTCAATGAGAGAAATAGAAAGCCAGTATAAACAAAACTTTTTATGTTACAAAACCACATGATTTATTAACGTCTCATATAACCAATGAAAGCATATCCTTATAAGCGTCAAGGTGTGTTTTTGTTCATACTTTATGTTTAAAGCAAAATGGGAATTGAATTTGGAGATTGCAGATCCCTAATTGATGTGACGTGATAGGCAGAAAGAATCCAAACAGAAAAAGCTGTATTTAAAATTGAATAGAAGTGTATTTGTTCCTTTATTCTCTATCATCGAGTAATAATAGTTACTGCTAAGAGTATTAAGTAAAACATATTTTTGCAAGTATTACGTTCAAATGTTATGCAGGCAAAGCCGCTATGATAGTAGCAACATAATTGAATTGTGTAACGGTATTGAAAAGGCTGTAACTCTACAAGCGAGCGATATACCATAATTTTTGCAGTCCCCATAAAGTAATGGTCACCCTAATAAAGAGTGTAACACACTGCGTTCATGACGGCATGCAATCAGCATGTAAATGTCGATCTCACTCCGAGGAGCAAACATCGAATATTGATCGGCGCATTATGATAATCTTAGAACGTAGAAATGTTAAGACGCCTCGCGGCTACGAATAAATAAAATCTAATGAACTAAAAGCTGTATAAAAGCTGTATTTTATGTGTCATGTGTGATAATGATAATAAATCATTGCCGTAGCTGCTAGAAGTTTACTACTGGAGATAGGCCCTTGAGAATTTCTAAAAAACCGGATAAAAGCATGAACAACCTAAGTGCGGGTCACTACCTGGCGGTTTGACCCGCATAACCTAATAAGTAGATGTGCCGTGTCGTTAATTATATGAGAAGAAGAATTATGTGCAGGGTATTCTTATAAATAAATATATACGGACAAATCATTGAGCTAGCCCCAAAGTAAGTGCGAGACCGTGTTATGTTATGGGATACAAACTTAACGATACTATATTTAATAACAAATACATATAAAGATGTACATCCAAGACTCAGATCAATTTGAAACCTATGTCTATACCTATACCTACCTCTGGTGCCCACTAGGGCACAGATGTAGCCTTTCATGTACATACATATAGTACCAAAAGGCTGATCTCAAAATGGTGAGTACTTCAAAACTGAAAATTGTACAACAAGTAATGGTCAATAGTATACGATTTTAAGCTTTCGCGGAAATCTCTATTATTGTATGACACAAATCTCAAAAACAATCACCGTAAATCCCGTAGTGACAATAATAATGGTCATTATAACTTAATTAACAAATTGGATAAAAAAAATGGATATTTTTTTCTCTTGCGCTCCCGTCTTTACTTTATCTTGCTCGGTCTCAGCTCATGATGTAAATAAGTGAATTTAAAATCTTGCTGACGACTAAGCCTCGAGCGCGGGATACGACCACGAACATAGCAAAATCTAGATTATTGAATAGCATATGGGAATAGGTAGAATAGGATAGAGTATACAGGTAAGTAACGTACTGTTATGTTGAATGGAGAAGTAAATGTAGCGTGGTTTCCGGTCAAGATGCACGCTAAAAAAATTCCCGGCTTTGACTTTGATCTTTGAAAGTCTTAATCCATTCATCAAATCAAACTCTGTGCGATCGGATGAGAAATGAAATTGTGATATTTTGTTGTTTTTTTTTTTTTTTTTGTGCGTAAGACCTATTTTTTCTTTTTGGCAAAGTCTTATCATCCACAGCGAAATTTATATGTAGAATACATGTTGTTGGGGATGTTTTCCAAACACTAAGAAAGGTAAATTATGTAAAAAGTATGTGAGTACAACTCTCATATCAGTATATCAGTATGTGATCTCATATCAGTATGTGAGTCTCAACATATAGCGATCCACAAAAATCGTCGTTGCTTTAGCAATATTAAAAACATTTTTTTTTATTTTACAAATTTTCAAATAATGAACCTACGTACTGGCCAGTTCTAAAAATGAAAGTATTCTGCTTTACGAACTAAAAGATATAAAGTGATTTTAAAAAGTGAGGCAATTATCTGGCTGAAAGCCAGCCCTTTTGATTCTTCGAACCCTGGGCTCAAAAAGGTTACAGATGAGTATGCATCAACAAACTTATACGGGCTATAAGTAAAACACTCATCATCATCGTGTAGGTGACACGGTCTATCGACCATGCACACCCTGGTGTCAGGGTTCTTCGGGACCACCTCCTCAAGGGAAAAAGACGTGATAAACATCTTTTTCCCTTGCTGGGTAGACAGAGCTTAGGTTTATGAGATCTAAAAGCCACGTTTAGCATGTTGGTGGGGCGTGTTGGTGTAATAACGAAATCAAAAAAAATAGTAATGGGTTGCTAGCCGCATCGCCTACTAACATGATTCCTCAAATTTTCGCTTTATATTATATATACGAGTAAAAGTGGTAGAAAGTGAAGAGGTGAAAAGATAAGAGTACCTACATTATATAATTTTGTTTTGTCGTGTGTGTGTAGTGTTGAAACAAATGAAGCTTACCATCGTTAACAGAACATATACCTAACAAAGGCGGCGATCAAAGAATTTTAAGCCATTTATTTCTAAGTCCATTGACAGCTTAATCGTTCATGGAAGTGTCGATCGATTGAGATATTTAGTCAATGAACAATCGAGTTCAAAACCAGTAGCACCAGATTGACGGCTACTCGATAGCCAGCCTAGACTCGACAGTGATATCTTATCACGTAGACATATCGTTTGAGGAATGTCATATTTGCCTATTCATTATACATTGTACTGTTTTATCTCTCATTACGCCGCTAAATGATCCTCAAAATGCTTTAAGACAGACTATAAGATCTATTGGCCAACACACAAAGAAATAGGAATAATAACCAAAAAAACTTCTACTTCCTACATTGACACTTTCAGTGTTTCCATTAGTTATAAACCTAGTCTAATTCTATTTGTATTGTCTTGAATGTAAGATATAATACTTGAAATTTCAAAACAATAATATAGTAATGATATTTATAGATATATATAAACATATGCCGTTAAAATTTTATATTCTGAAATGTTTTCGAGTTTTCAAACTTCCGAAATTCTATTTGTATGAGGTCACAGGTAAAGATTAGTTCCTAATTATACGAGAGCTTAAATTGATGAAAATTCATGCTAAATAAAAGATTAGATCAACACTTATATTCATTGCAAAGTTGAGAGCAAAGTTACCTCTACTTTCATTCATACGCCAACATAAATCGGACAGATAAAAAATAATGCATCTATTTAGTTTTATCTCAATGAAACATAACAACTCGGCTAGGCACGACCGCCATTGTATGATAATCGGCCGTGTGCCTTGCATCCGCGCCTAGACAGCCTTGTTTCCAGGAAATTTGACCATTTATGCATAGATAGTTGTCGCTTATAATAAATTGTTCGTGACATGATTATCCGTCGGCTGTCGGCGATAGTTTAAATCAGTAACTTTTTTTAGAAGACCAAGAAAAGTGCGGTTGTTTGAAGGCAGGGATGAATTATTTTATGATGGTAATGACATGGGATTACATTCAATTTTTTCGTTCTGGTTTTGTGATACTGTCAATTTAGGCTCGAACAGATAAATGAACGAATGAATGAATGAATGAAAAATTCTTTATTGCACCAAATTAAACATAAACACAATTGGAGTACAAAACATACATTTGGTCCAAAGGCGGACTTATCGCTAAGCGATCTCTTCCAGTCAACCTTAGGGTAGATGGAAAATAAACAACATAGGCGATGGTGCAGCAAAACATAATTTTAAAACTATACATAGGTACCTACCAATAAACTTACATATATACAAACAAATAAAATACATACATATTATAAGTTATAATTACAAATACATATTCGTAAACATACATACACTACAATACGACAGTAAAGGAAATATCAAGTACAAGTGGAGAGATAATGAGACTTAACGAGGCTTTTAAAATTCAAAATAGTCTGAGACTTCCGAATATCAAGAGGAAGGGCGTTCCATAGTCGAACAGCCTGGACGGAAAAGGAATTAGAACAGAATTTGGTAGAATGAGTAGGCATGCGAAGCCTAAGTGAGACAGTACTACGGAGCCCTCGCCCAGGAACATCACTGAGAAAACTGAAACGATTTTTCAAATATGGAGGAGAATGTGGATTAAACAAAATAGAAAACAAAAGGGAGAGAATATGTAAATTTCGACGTTGACGTATCGGAAGCCAATTGAGCTCGGAGCGAAAGGAAGAGATGTGATCGAATTTACGAAGTCCGAATATAAATCTAATAGCTAAGTTTTGGAGACGTTCCAGCTTATTCAATTGATCTTCAGTAATGTCCAGGAAACAAGCATCAGCATAGTCCAGAAGAGGAAGAAGCAAGGATTGCGCCAGCGCAATTTTGGTGTCAGTAGGTAAAAAGTTGCGGATCCTACGAAGCGAACCTACAGCAGCGAACATTTTCCTACTAATCTCGCCAATTTGATGCGACCACGATAACGTTTTATCAAAAGTAATTCCAAGGTTTTTGACCGTATCACAAAAGGAGATATATTCATTATTAAAAACAAGGGGATGCAGAGAATTCCAATCTATACGAGATATAAAATACGGACTACCAATGATTATTGCTTTAGTTTTAGCCGGGTTAACAGCTAAGCCAAAAGATTTACTCCATTCGGATATTCGTGATAAATCATCATTCATTATTTTGATAGCGTTGGATAAGTCAGACAGACGCGAATGATAATAAATTTGGAGATCGTCTGCATACAGGTGGTAGGAAGACTGAAGATTTATTACGATTGAATTAATAAATAATGCAAACAATAATGGTGTGGCGTACCCAGTAGAACCTGAAACAAAAACATAGATTAATAACATAAACAAATGTATAAATTCATATAAATAAGGAATAGCACTTACCTTCACTGTACATTTGTAGTAACAATATTACCTTTATTAATATTGTATTATAAAGTATAAACTTAAATATAAATATATTAATATACATAAATACTCATTTATATATCATGTACGAAGCGCATACATTAATTTATTATATACTTAAAATATATAGCATTGTCACAATATAACTTAACTTTCACACTTGCATATTTATATAAACTTAATTATAGTTAAAAATACTATAAAATAATACTTACTTATTTTTGTGTAAACGATAAAAGTCGTACCGAAGTCGTATGCAATAAATGTCGTTTTGTGCGCCGCGATAGAATGAACGAGTCGCGGGCGCAGACCGGTTCCTCGCTTCGGTGCGGCACGCCAGTCAGTGAGCCACACACGTTTGGAGCCGACGCACGTCGCTTTGTGCCCCGCGCTGTACGCTTACGCGATCATTCTTTTTACTGCTTGTAACTGTGCTTTTGGACTGTAAAGAAATACACACTGTGAAGAACGCTGTACGCTTACGCGCTCATTCTTCTTGCTGCTTATAACTGTGCTTTTGGACTGGAAACAAATACACACTGTGAAGAACGTAAGTGTTTTTTTACTTATCCACCAAAACACCACACTGGTGACCCCCTTCGATAAAGAACATGGAATCGAGAGATAAAGGCAATGACGCCACGACGGCCAACAAAAGTTACGACTCATCAAAGACTTTTACACCTCACGACACGACCGGAATTTTTCGCGTCGGTGTCCGACCACCACCATTCTGGCCTGAGGAACCTGCCGTTTGGTTTTCACAACTAGAAGGAAATTTTATCTTATCTGGCATAAAAGATGATGATACAAAATATTACTATGTGACATCAACATTGGAACATAGATATGCAGCAGAAGTTAAAGACATCATTATATCACCACCGAAAACAGGGAAATACGAGCGACTCAAAACCGAACTCATTAAGCGCCTATCTGCTTCACGTGAAAAAGAAGTAAAACAACTTTTGATGCATGAAGAGCTGGGGGATCGTCGTCCATCGCAGTTTCTACGTCACTTACAACGACTGGCAGGACCATCAGTCCCGGACGAATTTATCAAAACTATTTGGACTAGTCGACTACCTACTGCCATTCAGCCAATCATCGTGTCACAGAAAACTGCAGACCTGCAAGCACTAGCAGACTTAGCAGACAACGTCCACGAAATAGTTCCCAGTACACCTCAAGTTGCCGCTACTTCATCACACTTCCCTGCTTCAAGTTTGGAGGCAATGTCTAGGCAAATTGCAGAACTAACGCGAAAAGTGGAAAGCCTGACTACAAGAGACCGAGGAAGATCGCGCTCAACTAACCGCAACCATCAGCGTGACCGCAGTCGATCACGATCCCTATCCAACTACAGAAGATTTCCGACATGCTGGTACCACTCCAAGTTCGGGTCGAAAGCCAACAAGTGTGTGAAGCCATGCGATTTCGCGAAGGGAAACACTCAGGGCAGTCACTAATGGCGACGAGTGACAGCCCCATCTCATCCGGTCGCCTCTTTATAACTGACCGCAGGACTAAAATGCAGTTCCTCGTGGATACCGGGAGCGACTTATGCGTTTTCCCACGCACAGCACTTCGCGAACGCAGATCTCCGACCGACTACACTCTTTACGCTGCAAATGGCACCACTATTGCCACCTACGGTTTTGCTCGCCTCGTTCTTAATCTCGGCTTACGGCGCGACTACAGCTGGAGGTTCATCGTGGCTGACGTCACGAAGCCAATAATCGGTGTCGACTTTCTGTCATTCTACGGACTCATCGTCGACTGTCGAAATCAACGGCTTATCGACAGTACAACCACTCTGAAGGCACCAGCAGCATATGTTTCGTCATCGAACAACCTGTCTTCAGTGAAAACTACTATGGGTGACTCGAAATACCATGAACTGCTACGCCAATACCCAGAAATAACGCGCCCAGCTGGAACTCAACGCGTCATCAGCCATAACACAGTTCATCACATAAGAACGACGCCTGGTCCACCAGTTTCCTGTTCTCCACGACGCCTGGCTCCCGACAAGCTAAAAATCGCGAAGCAAGAATTTGAAGCAATGATCAAAAGTGGAACAGCCAGGCCATCTGAAAGCCCATGGGCGTCGCCCCTGCATCTCGCACCTAAAAAAGATAATGGATGGCGTCCATGCGGCGACTACAGAATGCTCAACTCGAGGACAATCCCAGATAGATATCCGATCAGACACATTGGGGACTTCACTCACAATATAGCTGGATGCCACGTCTTCTCTACAATAGACCTTGTAAAAGCATATAATCAGGTACCTGTAAACAGCGCTGATATCTGCAAGACAGCCATCACTACGCCATTCGGATTGTTTGATTTTCCCTTTATGAGTTTTGGACTTCGAAACGCAGGTCAAACTTTTCAACGTTTCGTCGACGAAATCACTAGAGGGATGGATTTTGTATATGCGTACCTTGATGACTTCTTGATCTACTCCAAAGACGAAACCTCCCACGAAGACCACCTACGTCAAATATTCGAGAAACTAAGAAAGTACGGCATGGTAATAAACCCAGCCAAATGTACATTCGGAGCGAAAGAAGTGACTTTTCTGGGCTATAAAGTTTCGTCTGCTGGTTTGAAGCCGCTGGAATCAAAGGTCGAAGCTATAAGAGAATTCCCGGTACCCAAGACCGTGAAGGAATTGAGAAGATTTCTCGGTATGATAAACTTTTATCGCAAGTTCATACCCGACGCTGCTGAAATCCAAGCCCCACTTCACGCACTGCTGACAGACAAAGTAAAAGGCGCACACCCAGTGGACATTATAGGCGACAAGTTAAGAGCATTTGAAAGATGCAAAGACAGTCTGTGTCGCGTCACACTCTTAGCGCACCCAGACCTAAACGCCAAGCTCGCACTTGTTACAGACGCCTCAGACACCGCCATCGGCGCCGCACTACAACAACTCAAAGATGACACATGGGAACCCCTCGCATTCTTTTCGCGGAAACTCAGTCCATCACAAAGTAAATACTCCCCTTATGACAGGGAGCTACTGGCGATTTACGAAGGAATCCGCTATTTTAGACACATGCTAGAAGCCCGTCACTTTACGGTATATACGGACCATAAACCTCTGTGCTACGCATTTACTAAAAATAAAGAAAAATGCTCACCGCGACAATTCCGTCACCTAGACTTGATATCGCAATTCACAACCGATATCCAACACATATCTGGTCGAGACAACGTCGTGGCAGACACACTATCCAGGGTAAATGAACTAGCAAAGCCCGTTGATCTAGAAGTCTTAGCAAAATCACAAGACAGCGATCCAGAAATAAAACAAATTCTCGAAGGAGGTACATCACTACAACTGGAGAAGATGACGATTCCTGGAACGAAAACTCAGATATATTGTGACAAAAAGACAGAAATACTACGACCTTTTGTCACAAAATCGCTAAGACGCCAAATTTTCGACAGCTTACACTCGCTTAGCCATCCTGGACCGAATACCACAGCAGACCTGGTAGCTAAACGATTCGTGTGGCCTAGATATCCGGATGGATAGCACGCTTTGGCTGCCCTACTATCATTATCACAGACAGAGGGACACAATTTCAGTCTGAACTCTTCAAGCACCTGTCAGAAATGGTAGGTTTCCAGCACAGAAGTACTACTGCCTACCATCCTGCCTGTAATGGGATGGTCGAGCGCTTTCACAGACAATTAAAAGCTGCCATAGTCTGTCACTCGAATATCAACTGGACAGAAGCACTCCCAATTGCCTTGCTCGGCATCAGAAGTGCCCTCAAGGAAGATTTACAAGCTTCTTCAGCAGAACTTGTTTACGGAGAACCCCTGAGACTGCCTGGAGAGCTATTTCAACCATCCAACGATAAGACAACTGACATACTCGACTTCATGGGTCGATTAAGGTCTATCACTAAGGATATACAGCCCCAACCAGCTTCGAGACACTGTAAGAAATCAGTATTCATCTTCAAAGACCTATCTACAACCACTCACGTCTACCTTAGAGACGATGCTGTCAAAGGAGCACTGAAACCTGCCTACACCGGACCCTATGAAGTAATAGAAAGAAATGACAAGACCTTCAAACTCCGCATAAAAGGCAAACCTGTAACGGTAACAATTGAAAGACTTAAACCCGCTTACATACTTACCGCTGACAGCAACAGCCAACCTCCTGGCGACGACGAGACTCCGCCACCACCTGTATGGAAAACAAGTGACGAGGAGGAAAGACCTGAAAAGAAAACTAGATTCGGAAGAACAGTTAGATTACCTGACTATTATCGCCCGTAGACGGTCTCTGGAGGGGAGTGGTGTGGCGTACCCAGTAGAACCTGAAACAAAAACATAGATTAATAACATAAACAAATGTATAAATTCATATAAATAAGGAATAGCACTTACCTTCACTGTACATTTGTAGTAACAATATTACCTTTATTAATATTGTATTATAAAGTATAAACTTAAATATAAATATATTAATATACATAAATACTCATTTATATATCATGTACGAAGCGCATACATTAATTTATTATATACTTAAAATATATAGCATTGTCACAATATAACTTAACTTTCACACTTGCATATTTATATAAACTTAATTATAGTTAAAAATACTATAAAATAATACTTACTTATTTTTGTGTAAACGATAAAAGTCGTACCGAAGTCGTATGCAATAAATGTCGTTTTGTGCGCCGCGATAGAATGAACGAGTCGCGGGCGCAGACCGGTTCCTCGCTTCGGTGCGGCACGCCAGTCAGTGAGCCACACACGTTTGGAGCCGACGCACGTCGCTTTGTGCCCCGCGCTGTACGCTTACGCGATCATTCTTTTTACTGCTTGTAACTGTGCTTTTGGACTGTAAAGAAATACACACTGTGAAGAACGCTGTACGCTTACGCGCTCATTCTTCTTGCTGCTTATAACTGTGCTTTTGGACTGGAAACAAATACACACTGTGAAGAACGTAAGTGTTTTTTACTTATCCACCAAAACACCACAATGGGGATAATACACCACCTTGAAGGTACTCCGTTTGAGGTATGACACCATGAAGACATGTTGTCCTCAATGCGCACACACTGCTTACGGTCACGGAGGTAAGAAGAGAACCAATTGACAGCCGATGGAGATATGTTTAAAGTGTGCAACAGACTTAGGAGAACGTCTTGATCGACCGAATTGAATGCATTGGTAAAATCT
Source organism: Elegia similella (assembly GCA_947532085.1). Classification (NCBI taxonomy): domain Eukaryota; kingdom Metazoa; phylum Arthropoda; class Insecta; order Lepidoptera; family Pyralidae; genus Elegia; species Elegia similella. Next base: position 6,928,445 of record OX383939.1, read on the forward strand.
AATAACGTAAGGAGAGTCAACTGAGAATCATCCATTGCAAAGCGAATGTCTTCAGTTATAGTAACGAGTGCGCTAGTAGTGCTATAACCCGCTCTAAACCCTGACTGGTAAAGGTTAAGGATATTGTTTTTGCGAAGGAAAGAATTTAATTGGTCTTGAACTAGCCGTTCAAGGACCTTCGATAAGAAAGGTAGAATAGAAATAGGACGAAAGTCAGAAAAGGAAGAAGGATTAGGCTTTTTGGGCAGAGGAGTAATAAATGCAAGTTTTCATTCAGATGGAAATATGCCGGATAGTAAGGAATTATTAAAAATTTCAGTGATAATAGGAAGGACGATATCAAGGATAGGGAGGAACATTTTACGACTTATGTCGTCAGCTCCAATTGCGTTTGAAGGCACAGAAAGTACATACTTTTGAACATCACATACAGCTATTGGTTGAAACACAAAAGAAGAGTAGTCAGGAGGCGAAAGAGAAGAGAGGTGGTTTAATATATTGGTTTTATCATTGCCACCAAAATTGCTGGAAGTAGAGAAATGTCTATTAAGACCATTAATATCGAGGTTGTTGGAAACATTTTGTTTGTTTTTTCCTACTCCAAGCGACTTCAAAAATCTCCAGACCTTGCCTGGATCACCGTTCTCCACGGATTTATGGATATATATGTCCACGGATAAATGGACGGATGGACAGAGATTTTACTTTTTGTTATTGATTGTAAGCAAATCGGCTATGTACCTTGTATCCACGCCTCAACAGCCTAGTTTCCAGAAAATTCGACCATTTATGCGTAGATGATTGGTTATTGTAGATGGCTTATAATAAATTGTTCGTGACATGATTATCTGTCGGTTGTCAGCGATATTTTAAATACGTTTATTTTTTAAAAGGCTGGAAGCAGTTTATCTGGGAGGAATATTTTCATCATCAACATCGGACATATCTTCCCCAACGGATTTCAAATTCGACCTGTTGGAAGCGTCCTGCATCCAGTGACTTCCTGTGACCTTAGTGAGGTCGTCCGACCGCCTGGTCGATGGGTGTCCAACGCCGCGCTTGTCGGTACGTGGTCACCAATCGAGAACCCTTCTGTCCGATCCGCTATCGGTTCTACACGTTATCTTATTACTAACTTCTATTACGAAAAAATACCATTCTTTTACCAAAAAATGGTAGTCGTATAAGAATCATAATAAGTACGAAACGCTAATTTCTGAATACTAAGTTCTCTAACACTTTTGTTCTGAGTCCGATAGCCACTGGGGCTAAAAATGTTCATACCCGCTGGTGCATAAGCATTTTTAGCAAGTTTTAAGCAACTCGGACGCAATTCCCATTAGTATGGGTGACCTGTTATATAAACACTTGTCCACCCTATCTACAAAAAAGATGGTGAAACAGATCCCAGTTTCCGACCAATAGCAATATCCTTCACATTTGCAACGTTCTTAATAATACCCGGTTTCAGAAAATCTAAATCAACTACAATAGCAGTTTATCAGTAAGTACAAACAGCCCTCTAACACGTAAATGATAAAAAGGTTACACTAGGCCTACCTCTTAGACATGTCTTAAGCATACGACAAAGTTTCACACAACATTCTTCTTTCAAAACTATATGGTTCAGGTATTCGAGGTCCAGCTTACTCATGGCTCCAATCCTTCCTTCACAATAGATAACAAGTACGATTAGTACAAATAGAATATCACAACAAACTAAATAAACACATACAATCAATCAAATCAGAGCCACATGCATTAACATGCTCAATACCTCAAGGTAGTGTATTGGGATGTGTACTGTTTTTGCTATATATACATGATCTCTCCCTAACACCCTTGATGTAAATGAATGCCTACCTGTCCTATTTGCCGATGATGTATCTATTCTTTTAAAAACGGACAATGAACACGACTTAAAACCTTTAATAGAAGAAACGCTAGAAAACATCAACTGGCTGGAAGATCATAACTTAGAAGTAAACTTTAAAAAACCAAAAGCTATTCAGTGCAGACCCTACAATAAGAAACCCTAGAGAACAGCAATAACATACAAAAATTACAAAATTGAGACAGTTGAAAGTTGGAAACCAACTCGTTGTTTTAAATTAAACAAAGCACAAATGTACAGATAGCACTAGCGACTTTCTATGCTTATCCGTACTCTTGGTTTAAATATGGCATTATGTTGAGAGGTATTTCCTCACAACATTATGCCATACTTAAATATTCAAAAACTATTCATACTCCAAAAAAAAATGTATACGAATAATAGCTCAGATTAAAAATATACAAAGATGCAAGCCATTCTTTATAAAATATAAAATACTGACATTGCCATCTATATACATACATGATTTATGTTCTTTTGTCCATAAAAATGTACATACATTTACAAAAATACATGAAACTCATAATATAAATACCCGTAACCAAAATAAACTATATTTACCACCATCCAGAATAAAACTGTTACAAAATAGTCCACATTATATGGCATTAAACTATATAATAAACTACCTAAAGATACAGTGAAGATACATATAGTGAAAACTGTAAAGATAGATTTAAGTTCATGCCAAATAAATAAATAAATAAAATAAAAATTATTAGTTAGAAAAAAAAAATCTTTGTTTAGTAAAAAGCTCCTCCGTCCTTCAAAAGGCACGATAAGGCGATGGACCTCACTGCTATTGATGATGACTAGCCAACAGCCAAATGAAGCTTAACACTTTTCAGGACATCCTGCCTGTAGACGTAATTTAAATTGTTGTTTCTATTGTGTCCGGTTTAGTGTCCGTGAATGAGTTAAAAAACAACGGGCTGCACGCCAGGAGTGCCGACAGAAATGAAAAACTCCGCGTGGTAAATCATCATCATCATTCCGAGTAGGTGTCACGGTCAATCGACCATGCACACCCTGGTATCAGAGTTCTTCGGAACCGCCTCTCGGCCTCTGACGTGGTTTCTTTAACGACTACCAGATGGCAGCCGCGACCAACGGCTTAACGTGCCTTCCGAAGCACGGAATCGTCTTTATTATCAGACAATCAGGTGATTTAAGCCTGCAATGTTCTAACAAACTGGAAACAACTATTTAAACAAAGTATGCTTCCCGTGGGAATCGAAACTCGACCCCCGGGTCTACAGGCAAACGCCTTAACCACTGGACCACGGAGGCAGGCAGTAGAAAGAGAGGGGGATATTGCTACCTCTCCTACGCCGCGCCGCAGTCTCAGGTCACGTGTCCTGACGCGAGTTCAAGATTTTTTACCCATCCCAAAAAGTGCACAACGCCAGTAAATTAGTTGTTACTTTAAAAATCTGACACCAGTTTTGTCCACTTACACACACGAAATACGAAATCAAAACAACAGATAGTTTTTCAATTCTTCACAAATTTCGACCGTCGTGTGTGACTACATACAATAACTATACACAATTTTTTTTACGAAGACGTAGCTAGCGGACCCACGTCGATAGACGACTTTTATAGCCCATTACATACCACCAAAGAAGTTGCCTATTTATATAAGACACAGTTTCCACACTTTTATTGCATTTCTAAATTGTCTATCTTGAGAATTTGAGAACATTTCGTTAGACATTCCGTTAATTCAATTTTATAAACTATTCATTGCTGCTTTTGTATTAGTCTGATTCTTTCAAGCAAAACCCAGCCTGAAGTATAGTTAAACCTTGAATTTCGGTCGCAAATTCGTCTCGTTCGTTATATGATTGTGTGGGGTCTATTACTTGATTGGTTAGACATAAAACATGCCAATATAAATCAGAACTTTAATCTTAGGACCATAAAAATGATCGCTGATTTATTTTTAGTAGTTTCAGGGTTCCGTACTCAAAGGGTAAAAACAGGACACTAATAAGAAGACTCCACTGTCCGTCTGTCTGTTTGTTACCAGGCTGTATCTCATGAACCGTGATACTAGACAGTTAACATTTTTACTGATGATGTATTTCTATTGCCGCTATAACAACAAATACGAATAACAAAATAAATATGTAGGTGGAGGGTGGTGGCTCCCATACAAAAAACGTGATATCTTTGCCGTTTTTTGCTCGATATTCAACGGCAAAAGGTAGGCGCTTGCAATAATTAGAGAATATTTAGTTATATATTCACTTCTAAAATAAATGATAAAATTTAACAAAAGTGAAACTAAAAATAGGTTATAATATATTGTACGGAACCCTTCGCGCGCGAGTCCAAACTTGGCTGATTTTTAGGGTTCGGTACCCAAAGGGTAAAAACGGGACCCTATTAATTTTGCTCCGCTGTCCGTCTGTCTGTCTATCTGTCCGTCTGTCACCAGGCTGTATCTCATGAACCGTGATAGTAAGACGGTTGAAATTTTCACAGATGATGTATTTCTGTTGCCGCTATAACAACAAATACTAAAAAATAGAGTTAAATAAATATTCTTCTCCCATACAACAAACGTGAATTTTTTGCTTCTTTTTGCTCGTTATTGATAACGGCAACAGGTAGACACTTGAAATATTCACAGAATAGTTATATATACATTCACTTAAAATATAAAAAAATAATAAAATTAAAAGGGGGCTCCCATACAAAAGACATGATTTTTTTGCCATTTTCATAGATAACGGAACCCTTCGTGCGCGAGGGACTCGCACTTGGCTGATTTTTAAATTACCGCCGTTTATTCGCTTGTTTTAATTATTGTAGAACAGTTATGATTTATGTCTTGAGAGTAGGACACTTATTACAATACAAATGTAATTTTATCTTTGACTAAATCCGACATGAATGGCCAAGGGTGAGTCGGATTCACAGATACACACGAAGTGATCCATACCACCATACAATAATCAACTACAATAACTACGTTTCTTGTACAGGGACCTCACGGGGAATAAATATATAGGGACATATGATGCAACAAAAACTGCTTTAAAAAACTATGTAGATCAAACCCCACAGTCTTGAGATCATTAATTCAAAGTTAAAATTTGAGATGTCCCCCCACCGTAACTTTTGAAATATTAGCAGCCGTTCTGTACTGTTAGTTTTTATAATAATTCTGTGACCTAACTATCCCTTTAAACGTGAGAAAATAACCAGAGTACCGTATTTCAATAGAAAAGACTGTCTCCACTAAACTTATGGTGTTAACCGCTACAATAGTACTTCATGTTATAAAGTATAGTATAGTTGAGTTAGTATCCCATAACACAAGTCTCGAACTTACTTTGGGGCTAGCTCAATCTGTGTGATTTGTCCGTATATATTTATTTATTTATTTATTTATTTATTTTATGGCACCTGTAAAGAAACTTCCCATTTTGAAATTTTCTTCTCGAGTTGACATACGGGTTTATAATTATAACATAAAACATAAAATTCAACTTCTGAGAGTGTTTTAACCCTCATCACAAAAGAGGGGTATTATTAGTTTGTCCCAGCATCTCCACTATAGCCGTGTGGTTTCCGGCAGAGTAGAATTCCTATTCTCTCCACTCCAAGTCTTCCCATGGATGTCGTAAGAGGCGACTTAGGAAATACAAGCTAAACGAAGCTCATAAACATCAATGAGACTTATCCAACCCGTCTGGCCAGCGAGGAGAGTGTATGTCAAATCCTCTGTCTGCTCTGGCCAAGTATGGCTCCGGTAGTACCGAGAGGGTAGTGCTCCTGCAGTGGAGACTAAAATAAAAAGACCTGGTGATGATGATGATTAGTTTGTCGTGTCTATTTATGCGTCTATCTGTGTCATCGTAGCTCCCAAATGGCTGAACGGATTCTGTAATTCTAGCGAGAGTGTTGTAAGCTATACAGGGTGAATTTGAAGTGCCTGGCAATATTTTTTAATGACAGGTATCGTCATTTTATGAAGAAAATAATCAGATTTCTCTTATAAATTTGACCAGCTGATCATTTTAATTTATTTTTTAACCATTTCTTCTTGCCCGAATATTGTAATCGGTTGAACTAATTGCGAATTGTGATTTTGAATTCCCTATCGGAACCCGGCCTATATCGCCAGGAAATTTAAAATCATCCTGTATTTGATTGATATTGGTTCAACTGTTACAGATATTTTTGTGTCAAGGAAAGACCGAGGGTGTTATATGTGCCATAGGGTTGATATCGCAGTTACAAAGTTTTGTTGTTTTTGGGGTGTGTAACTGGCCAACACTGGTGTCAGATTTTTAATACAGCGTGATTTTGTACCTATGAACTATATTAAAATCCTGGAATCGGAATCCCTAATTAGATACAGAACTGTAAGAAAAAAAGGTAAAAAACGAAAAATAAAATTGGACCGCCCATACAAAATTGCCGATCAGCTGGGCGAATTTCTATGGGAAGTCAACATTTTTTTTTCGTTTTTTACCTTGTTGTCTTACATTTCTGCATTTAGTTAGGGATTCTAATTCCAGGATTTTAATATGGTTCATAGGTAAAAAATCACGCGGTATAGTTAAGACACACACTTCTTCCATGCTGGTCTGGGAGAAAAGAAAAAACGTAGAATGTGCCAGCTGCTTCGCTTCCCGCGCAGACCGTAGAAGCCGGTCAAGGGAATGGGCGAAAATCTAAAGAATCATGACAATAGGCAATGCGGCTAGCAACCCATTACTATTATGATTCCGTTTTCCACCTCTACGCCCACCAACAGTCTAAAGTGGCCTTTCGGTCTTATGGCCTCAGGCTCTGTCTACCCCGTCATCATTTCGAGTAGGTGTCAATCGACCATGCACACCTTGGTGTCAGAGTTCTTCGGAACCGCCTCTCGGCCTCTGACGTGGTTCCTTCAACGACTACCAGATGGCAGCCGGGACCACCGGCTTAACGTGCCTTCCGAAGCACGGAATCATCTTTATTATCAGACAATCAGGTGATTCAAGCCTGCAATGTCCTAACCAAACTGGAAACAACTAAACAAAGTATGCTTCCGGTGGGAATCGAACCCACGACCCCCGGGTCAACAGGCAAACGCCTTAACCAATGGACCACGGAGGCTGTCTACCCCATATGGGATAAAGACGTGATAATATGTATGTATGTAAGACACACACGAAAGACAACTAATATTTACATATATTTTAAAGCGGAAACATTTTATTGATTGTTTGCATTGAATAGGCTTGAAACTACTGGACCGATTTGAAATATTAGTTTTCCTCATGATTCTACATTATCCCTCATGAACATCACTTCATAGTATAAAACAAAGTCGCTTCCCGAACTACTGCTTTTTGTTTTGCACCCGTACGAACGTACAGGTTCGGGTCGCTATTAGCCTATGTAATAAAAACCTTCTTCTTGTATCGTGTCAATGGTCCAAACGATTAAATGAATCTTGCCCAGAATGATGCAACCTTTACAGCCGCATCCGTGGCTTTCGCCAAATCCTCTCTCGTACAAGAGGTGGGACATTCAGGACATGATAAAAGATGTGGCATGGATTGCACAGCGCCACAGCTACATCTATCATTAGTAGAAAAGCCCCACTTTTTGCGGTTCTCTCTGCATCTGCCCACACCTACTCGCAATCTGTTGAGAGACTTCCACGTACTCCAGGGCAAGGAGTGACCCGGTGGCAGTTAATAAAAACCTATAGGACATAAAATAATTTTCTACCTTTAAGCGCTTATAAAAACAAACATTTGAAATATTAACCTGTTTATTTCGATCATAACAAGCACATTTATGTTCGAAAATATCCACTGCAAAATTAAATTTACATAAAATCCTACACACGGCGCAATACGAAACCGTGTAGCTAAAGATATAAATATCCAACCATACTAGACCCCTATCCCCAACTATAATTATATCATAAACAGGTCAAGCAACAGTGGTTTTTGAATATATTTATTACATAGGAAAGCCGGACCAACAATTTGCGGTGAGCTGATGGGATTTTGGTATTAACTGCTGTGACAAAGGTATTTGTTTCCTGTAATAACTCTGGTTGAGGTAATGTCATAACTATAGTTTAGGGTTAACCCTATGGTTTGTGGGTTAGCAGTATACGCACGAATGAGTTTTAGAAATATGTAAAATTTTAATACTTTCTGTGGCTAAGTTTATTTTGTTATGGCGGGGGCTTCGCCTCCGAGGCCCCTTTGTAACCTCGGGGTAGAGAAAAGATTACCTAACCTAGCCAAATCTCACTAACATTTTTCCCCAGCAAATAATTACTTTGTTATAACGTAGTGTATTTTAATTGTATATATCTTCAAACCTATTGATAAAAACTTTAATTTAAATTAACATGTAAACTTTACTAATAAACATTGACATTACTAATAATTAACGATCGCTGATAATAAATACGAAACTTATTAATTTATAATTTTATTATTTAGCTGCATGTCATAAAACTCGCTTGCCGTTCCATTTCTTTTGTTTTGCGATACCCGACAGGGTTCATAGCATAGATTTAAAAAAAAAATGTATGGTTCATAGTGTACCTATTTATAAGTAAGACAGTGACTTTTAATAGTTAGAACTGATGTACATTATGAAATTCAATAAATACATTGAACTGAATCGAAGTGTTTGTATAAATGACAAGTTTATATTTGCGGTTTTTGCAAACGTACAAAACAATTTTCGTTTAAAATGTTCACTGAAATTTGTATACACTTGTTTGATTTTTACTTAACACTCTTTATTTCGAAAGTTAGGGGACGGAAGGGGCACATATTACCATTTTGGAAGTGGTTTTAAACTATTGACTTTGACAAAAATGGTTTTAGGAACCTTAATGTAATTTTAAAGACCTATCCCGCACGTATAGGTTTGATCTCGGTTTGATGATTTCTTTTGTTTCAGTTCCATGTATGGGAAGTACAATGATCCCTTCATCATTTATTTTTTATGGCTGTCTGCCTTCGTGGTCCACTGTTAAGGCGTTTGCCTGTAGACCCGGGATGGGGGGTTTGATTCCCACGGGAAGCATACTTTGTTTAGTTGCATCCAGTTTGTTTGGGACATTGCAGGCTTGAATCACCTGATTGTCTGATAATGAAAATGATTCCGTCCTTCGGAAGGCACGTTAAGCCGTTGGTCCCGGCTGCCATCTGGTAGTCGTTAAGGGAACCACGTCAGAGGCCGAGAGGCGGTTCCGAAGAACTCTGACACCAGGGTGTGCATGGTCGATTGACCGTGACACCTACTCGAAATGATGATGTTGTATGGCTCTGACATATAAATGGATAAACAGACATGACGAATGTATAAGGTTTCTGTCTTTTTGCCATTCGGCTACGGAATCTAATAAGCAACTAGTCAAAATGCGACGTTTATTCAGGTGATTTTTAAATACCTGACAGTATTTTGGTGTTGGAATCGGAATCCCTAATAGAATATAGACTTACAGGGAAAAATTGAGCCTTCTATACAAGTTCACCGATCAGCTGGTAAATTCTATGGAAAGTGTAAGTTTTTTTCATAAATTAATCTTTTTTTTTGCGGTACATCCGCAAAAAAATGTTCTGTTATGGATTCTGATTCCAAAATTGATATGTAGCCAGGTAATAAAAATTCAATTAAAATTCAAATATTACTGTTGTTCTAGCTCAACATAATTCCTTACACATATTATTTTTTAAATTCTAAGAGAAATATTTTAATTTAAATTATGGTTTAGTACTGACCGATCAAAACAACAAAAGTTGACATGACAATGAAAACTTTTTAAACTTAACTTTTTAATAAAAAAGATTTCTTTGTTGCCAGCAACAGTAATCATCTTAAGAATGTATTCGTAATGTATTCGTTATTTGTACCTCCTTGTAGAAGCATTATTCGATAAAAGCTACGAATAAAAGCCACAAAATCTATTTTAAATGACTTCATCAAACTTATAATTATGAACCCCTTAAGCAGAGTTAAATTGTTTTTGTTATTTAACTAAACACTGACTGAGTGTAATGGATTCTGATCAATTAAGCACATTTGGAGCCAAACAAATAGCGAGACGTTATTCCGAGTGCATTACGGCTGGCGTCACAATTCAGACAGAGGACATTGAATTATTATGTCGTAGAGACGACATATTAGTCATTAAAATGTTTTTGTTAAGCGGGTGCCGCGCAAACGAAAAACGACGTGGCAAAACCACTAGGCGATTATGTAAAAAATTGAAGTCCGAATATTTTCATCTTTATATTTATTATTAAAAATTTAAGAAAAGGGGGCGACCTGCGAGATGTATATATAAATATTTTTATGTAAGAATTATTGTTTTACACGAAAATTTACAAACTTTTTGAAGAAAAATTGATTTAGATATCATAACATATATGCTTCGTTTTTAATTTTCATATGTCTCTGTTTTAAATTCCAACAAGGCGGCGATCTTGTGCAAGGACTGACCTAAACTATACAAACAATTTTGATGTATTCGCTGGATTAATCCAGCGAATGCTGCCTGCCATCTAAAGTCGAACTAGTTCGACTTTAGATGGCAGCTGAAGTGTTACGAAAATATCAGACGAATCTCAAACATAATCGGGTACGTCCCGTGATAATAATAATGATTGAGACCGTGAAAGCTTAAATCATAATTTTAGACGCGTTGAGCAATTCTTGGCAACGGAGAAATCTTTAAATTTAGTTTGTGAATCATGTATCATTAATTATCTATATTGGTGACACCACACATTAAATATGTTGTGGTCGCATTTAGCGCCAGTTTTAGTGGATTTACTATATTGACATAATATGTATTTTTTTTTTACTAAATATTAAATTAGGCATTTGTCTCCCATCTCACCTGATGGTAAGTGACGATGAAGACGAGGATGTTACATGCCTATCCAAGAGATACCCATTTATTCTACTTAACATGATATATTCTAGATATATTCTATTTATTCTACGTATGTATATTAACATGATATTACTCGATCTTACGAGTAACTAAATGACGCATTTGACCTTCAAACCTAAGCAAAACCAAATTCGTAAAGCAATATTTCATATGTGGGGTGGTGGGGGTTATTACTGGTGAAAACAAATAATATTATCTTAATTATTAAAACAGTTGACTTTATCACTAAAAAGAACTTGGAACAATCATAGTGTTGAATAATTAAAAAATACACGTAATTCAAAATATGCAATAAAAATATCATAACAGATTGTTTCTTGTAATCTAGAAAACTGTTAAAATTAAATGATCATTTTAATAGAGGTAACTCTTCACAATTAATTTATTATCAAGCCAATTTGTCGCAAATTAAGAGAAGTTAATTAACTTGTCAGGTTGATACGTTAATAGCTCTATGTAAAAATACGATGTTACTCCACAAATTAGAAAATGAAATAACTTGAAAGGTATTTACTTATTACTGTCTAATACCGCAATTATGACATTTAATGTAACGCTATATGGTTGAATTTTGCGTGGCACGTGTTATTCGGATTATACTCGTATGCATTAGAATAATTGCATTGGACAACTCCCATGGCGTGGTTATTAAAAAAACATTAGACTGCGTCATATTAATTAGTTTATAAGAATCGTATGTTGCCTGTATCCCATTAGTAATGTTTCAAATAAAATAATACGACTATCAAAGAGATTAAATACGTATATTTATATAATACTCGCACTAGGCCTAAGGCCTACTAGGCCAGAGGTGTCATCAACTTCCTGCGGGTATGGCATCAAATACGCGCGCCCGGCCTCCGTCATCATTTCGAGTAGGTAACATGGTCAATGGACCATAAACACCCTGGTGTCAGAGTTCTTCAGAACCGCCTCTCGGCCTCTGACGTGGTTCGTTTAACGGCTACGAGATGGCAGCCGGGACCGACTTAACGTGCCTTCCGAAGCACGGACTCATCTTTATTATCAGACAATCAGCTGATTCAAGCCTGCAATATCCTAACCAAACTGGAAACAACTAAACAAAGTATGCTTCCGGTGGGAATCGAAACCACGACCCTTGGGTCAACAAGCAAACGCCATAACCACTGGACCAGGGAGGTTGTTACTCGGCCTCCCGAGCTGCTAGTTGCTTTCCCCCATTCTTCCGAGTGAGTAGTACCCCAATACCTTCATTCTCTTTTCAAATCCAACAAATTCCTATCCTTCCCTAGCTTAAAAATGCTTCCGATAGCTGCAGCGTCGGAAGCACAAGAAGCCCTCTGAACTGCGCTCGCCAACCCGCCTGCTAAGCGTAGTGAGTATGGCAATGGAATATGGAACGAAGTATACTTGGAACAGGCTTTTGTACAGCAGTGGACATTTACGCCTGGAATGATGATGATGATGTAGATCAGCTTTAAAATGATGAAGATGATGTAGATGAGCAGCAGCGTTGGATGCGAAGCCAAAAACACTGCGCTCGCCAACGTGCCTGCCAAGCGTGATGAGTATGGCAATATCCTCCCATGGAACGAAGTATCTTTGGAGAGAGGCCTGTCCAGTAGTGCAGTTTTGCGGCTATAATAATGATGATGATTTAACACTAGCTGCCCGCCCTAGCTTCTCACGGGTAGATATACATAATATGTAACAAAAATTTTAACATTTCAACATAATCTTCATTATTAATTTATCAAGTTTGATAATTATTACTACACAAGAAGAGGGAAAGGAAGGCCAAGAAGAGCATATTTGGATGAGATAAAGGAAAAAGCGGGAGTTGTGTCATATGAAGAGGTGAAGAGAATGGCTGAGAACCGAGAGACATGGAGAGTACTCCACCGACAAAAACACAGTTCTTAAATTATAGATAGATCATAAATTTTCAATGGCATGTCCGATTTGAATAATTCGAAAAGTACTTTACAGGTACTGATTATAAAAGCCTTCAAAATGAAGTGATTTATTTAAATACGAAGGTACGAATGATGTGGGCTAGTTTGTACCGGCATTACTACTGCATATTTTAACATGAAAAAGTAGTCAAAATGACATAAATGTAGTATTCTTTTTTAAACTTTCGCGCTTTAAACACATAATTATGTATATAAACGGGACTTAGCACGAACCTTTTTATTGTTTTGATTCCGTTGACGTTTCAATGGAGTTACATCCATCGTGGTCGCAACAAGAAAAAGTTCGTGCTAAGTCCCGTTTTTATACATAATAACTGTAGTAGTTAAACATATGGTATTGTATCTTTGTACTAAGTTGCAAGTTGTTTTCTACAAATTGAATTATTTGTTTTGTGGTGCAATAAATAATTAATTCATTATTTTTTTAAGTGTTTATTCTTGCATTCACATGCAATTTTAATATACTCTTATTAAATTAAGAAATAAAATATGGTGAAAAAATTCCATGAAATTGATCGGTTTATTTCATCTGACGCTTCGTTTAATGATCTTTCATATAAAAACCCGACTTCAATTAAACTACTAAACTGATTGTGATGAAATTTAAATGGAATCAACTTTAAAGCCCTAACATACCCCTTTAAACGAAAAAAAAATATGTTTAAAATCAATTTATAAATTACAGAGTTCTGAAGTAAAGAACATAAAATACATACGAATTGATAGCCTCCTCCTTTTTTTAAAGTCGGTTAAATATACAAAACTACATACAATTTGGAGATTACTTAGTTGACAACAAGAAAAAAAATTATTTTCAGAAATCACTTTCTAAATAGAAACGTAAAAGTTTCAACCTATTTCCACTCTTTAATTAGAGGAAAGGAGACTGTCGTATTCTTGAATTACACATCAAAGATTATATTTTTTTCAGAAGGTAACGTTTTGTTTGGTTAAGGCATTTTGCCTGTACTGCCTCCATGGTCCAGTAGTTAGGGCATTTTGCCTGTAGACCCGGGGGTCGTGGGTTCGATTCCCACGGGAAGCATACTTTGTTTAGTTGTTTCCAGTTTGGTTAGGACATTGCAGGCTTGAATCACCTGATTTTCTGATAATTAAGATGATTCCGTGCTTCGGAAGGCACGTTAAACCGTTGGTCCCGGCTGCCATCTGGTAGTCGTTAAAGGAAGCACGTCAGAGGCCGCGGTTCCGAACAACTCTGACACCAGGGTGTGCATGGTCGATTGACCGCGACATCTACTCGAAGTGATGACGAGAAGGTAATTTTATTTTTGACGCGATAACGTGTTATAAATTGATAAACGCCAGCTGCACGCACGAAAAAGTGTCACGTTCCGTGTGAAAGCGGGAGCGCGGAACAAGCGATAGAGAGGCACACACGATCGACCTAAATGTTCGGCTTTTGACGCATCTATCTCTCTCCCACCATTATCATGTAAAACTATCGTCCATAAACCGACTTTACACAAAACCACATTTTTTACCTCACTACTGCGAAGCCCGGAGTGATTTTGGCCGTTATATACGCGTATGTAGTTTATTTCCTCGTGTCACCTAAATTGACCTGCGTAACTTGATAGTCTTGATATATGATACATCGTTAGATACGGCTTGACCTTCCGCATGTTATAGGCTAGGTGACGTGACACCAAATGTAAGATGGCGCCCTCTAGAATATACTTATAACTACACATTATACGTTTAATATTAATATTATTGAAATATAATGTTTAGTTATCAAATGAAAGATATTTTCATGTAGATTACAAAAATAAATTACTTTTTTTATATAAAATTTCAAAATATGCGAAAATATATTAGTAAACAGGTTTGTTCTAAACTTTTATATTGACGTATGCTGAAAAGATTGATGATGATCGATGATCTGAGGAGGGTCGCTGGTAGTGGCTGGATGAGGAAAGCGGTAGATCGTGCACTGTGGCGTGCCCTTGGGGAGGCCTACGTCCAGCAGTGGACTGCGATAGCCTGATTTATTGATGCTTAAATACTTGACAACGGTAGGTAATAAAAGCCTCTTGGTCCAAGTACAAGAAATTATGTACCAACATTTGTTAAAAAAATTAACAATTTTTAATTTTTTAATCTTTTGAAAGTGGTTAAGGCGATTGCCTGTTGACCCGTGTCGTGGGTTCGATTCCCACCGGAAGCATACTTTGTTTAGTTATTTCCAGTTTGGTTAGGACATTGCAGGCTTGAATCACCTGATTGTCTGATAATAAAAATGATTCCGTGCTTCGGAAGGCACGTTAAGCCGGTGGTCCCGGCTGCCATCTGGTAGTCGTTAAAGGAACCACGTCAGAGGCCGAGAGGCGGTTCCGAAGAACTCTGACACCAGGGTGTGCATGGTCGTTTGACCGTGACACCTACTCGAAATGATGATGATGATTAATTAGTTAGACTACCAAAGCAAAAAAGCTTTTTTTGCAAGCCCACATGCTTTTTATGGTATGCACAGAAAAACATACTAATATACAAACGTACAAATAAACATAAAATATGCATACACTTATCAATTTTTGCATAGGTACGTATTTAGAAGCTACTATACTATTACTTATTCTGTGCTACAAAGTTGTCGTCAGGTGACAGACGCGGCGTTTCACAGGTTAGGACAAATGTCACTTCTGGATACGTCTACTCTTTGCCTTACATTTAACACCAATTATCGTATGATTAATGAGAAGACAGATATTTTTAATAACATGCGACGCTCTTAGTTGACATGTCTTTGTGGTTTTCAGTATTTTTGGATTGTGTTGTTTACTTATTATTTATAGATGGGTGAATAACCCTTTCATTAACAAGTATGTCCCTTCAGCAAACTGGAGAGATGTTTTATGAGGAAGAAAATGGGAATATTTAAAAATAAAAATCAAAATAATTAGTCCCACTGGTAGAAAAATATTGGACACGTAATTTTATTTTGTCTATCAAACAAACATTCATAAAGATATAGCCCGTTAAGGTTCAGCGTAACGTCACTGACCGGTACACTTTTAACCGGCCTGTGCGTTATGAGACTAGTTTAGTAGTGGTACCACTACCAACGCTACCGGCAAAATGAATTGCTAGTAGCATTTATGGGCCGGCTCGTCCGGGGAAGTACCACACTCTCACAGAAAATCAACGTCTGAGTAGAAGCTTTACCGCTTCTTTGCTTCGTTCGGTGAGTGAGAGAACCGAAGACTCAACCTTCCCTCTCTCCTCCCCATTTCCTTCCTCCAACTCCTTGAAAGGCTGACAACGCACCTATCTCACCCTGATGTTGCAGTTGTCCATGGGCAGCGGTGATAACTTACCACAGGTGACCCGCTTGCTCGTTTGCCGTCCTATAAAATAAAATAAAAACCCCGCTCCTGAACTTTGATGTTTTATCTTTATCATAATTTGTTAATAATTTCGCCGGGGCAGCTAGTATGTTATAATAATCAAGTAAGCATTATTAAAATATGTAACAACGGGTTACTCACGCACGAAGTCAGCTACTGGCCGACATGTTTTAATAATGACAATATCTTACGTTAGTTATAATGAAAAAATCAATTAAACTTTTTAATTAAATTATTCAGATACAAAATTCACAGTCAATTGGCTAACCTTACCTGCCACGCGAATGTGAAACCTCTTGCAATTAGATTAAAGTTCATAATTAGTCCATTAATTTCTCTATATTAAACCTAAGTGGTTGATATCTAACAATGAGGTGGCATTTTGTGGCGTGTCTGTGGTATATTACCTTTGTGACTATCGTGAGTGCTAATCTATTAAATAGAAATATAAAGGGACATATTACATAGAAAGAGCTTACCGAACAGTAATTCGTGAACTTGTGTCATGGGATACTAACTCAAAGATATTAAATTTAAAAAATAGATAATCATCCAAGATTCTTACTATTCTGAAAAAGATATTTTCCACCATGACCTGAGCCCGGAAGGAGTTGGTATATAAAATCCTTCTATTACTCGAACTTATTTATTAAAAAAACTTTATAGTACCTTAAAAGATACAAGAGGTAGATTTAATGCTAAAAGCATTCTCCCCCAATCAACCTTATCAATATAATGAAAAAGCTCATTTTATACTCGTAGATCAAAAAGGAACATACTTCGGCCGGCAGCTACCACGTGATATTGTCGTCGAATCTGGGCGTGGTTTTATAATACATCATACCTGAACTGACACACTACTATTTAACTATGAAATGGCTTTACAAAGACGCGATAAACATGTCTAATTGACTAAACAGAAACTGATCGTATCGACTTGTATTTTTTAGACATTATGTAGTTATAAATAACTGCCTAAAAACTCATTTGGAGTGATTTCATGGTTCTTGTCTATAACAAACCAGTAATATAGAGAGTGTAACTAAGTAACTGAAACAGCGATGCCCAGAACTATAGATAGTAACGAAGTTGAGACGAAACGTCATTGGAAATATTTTCGGTAATATTTCTACTTCTGTACTTTTACTATCTTATGTGTGACTTAGACGTTTGATCCTATCATTCGTTGCGCAAATGAGGCCATTTAAGCACCGAATTTCTTGATAAGCTTTATTTTTTTATATATGGAATGAAAAAACCACAAGCAGAAGTTTGTTGATATCCATTCGTTGCGAAAATAATGTTTTTCAGAAACACTCGCTAGCAGCGATCATACAATGTTGTCTTTGGATTGTGATTTAATAATTTAAAATTAATCGGGCTTGAATAAGCCGCTACAACACTGGCTTTGAAATAAACTGTAACCATACCTGGTGGAACAAACAGGAATAAACCAAACTGCTCGAAATTGTGGAACTTGACGTATTTTCAAATCACTACTACTATGCGCTGAATTAATTAAACACATCAACTGCACAAGATCACCTCCTCGTTGGAATTTGAAACAGATACGAAATTTAAAAACGATATATATTTATATGTTATGATACCTAAAAACATTTTTCTTCGAAAAGTATGTAAATTTTATGTCTATAACAATAATTGACATAACAATATTTACATTTACATCTAGCTAAAAAATTAAGAAAGGGCCTATTCTTTTTTTTTCTTACTTTTTTTAAAGAAAAGACTCCTTTCTTTATTTTTTATAAACATATAAATATATTAAGACTTTTTTTTTTTTACATAACCACCTAATAGTTTTGCGCAGCCTAATGGTTTGCCCATTCGCGACGTTTTTCGTTCGCGCGGCACCTGCTAAATAATTATCTCTAGGGGCGAAGCAAACTAACCAAATAGGATTGCACCTCGGCCGGCAGCGATCACGCGACGTTGTCGTCGGCTCCGGGCGTGGCTTAGTGATTAATCGGACCTGAACTGGCCGACACATTACTTATATTCAGTCGTTAATTATTTACAGTCATATCACATGCTAAAATTAGGAATCTGCTTGTGGCAGTCTATATTAGGTCCATTTAAATTAAGCGCCAATATGTTAAGGGCTGGCTGGTAAATTATATAAAAAAAAAAACATTCGCGATATATTTTTTTTTTTTATTAAAATCGGTAATACACCTTTTTTGATTATCGACGTCAGTGACTTGGTATTCATAGTAGGTAATAGTAAAAAGTTGCCGCCAAGAAAATGTTCTGTTTTTCTAAATCTTCAAGGCAAGATATCTCGAAAACTAGCGGGTCGATTTTTTTACTTTTGCTTTATAGAAGTTTTTGTTACTTCTGGGAGCCTGCCCTTAAAATATTATGCGCTTAATTAAAATTGAACTTATATAGTCACATACAAGATGTAAGGGTTAACCCCGTTGTCCCTTAAACCGTAAAATCAGCCCGTTGTGACAAGCCCAGTGGTAGTGAGCATTGAAAGCGTTTACGCATGTAAAGCAACCCTGGGCGCATTCCAAACTGTGATGGGTAACATGGCATTTGGCATAAAAGTGTCTCGAACTCCTCAATGCTTTGTAAGGCATGTAAAGCTATTGGTCCCGGCTGTCATCTTTGATGGCAGTCGTTAAGTTGTTAGATGCCTTTGGGCAGCTTGAAAAATCTGACACCAGTGTTGGCCATTTACACACACGAAAAACAACAAACAAACAGCCCGTTAAAATGAACAATTTTTCCTGTAGGACTCCGGGACCACAAAAAAACCCGACATTTCCGTACAAAAAAAGTACCAGGCCGGCTAAACACTTCAGTTCCCAGCATTGGTCCTATAAGAAAAGTTGTTTACTAAGACGGGCATATTTGATGGTTGGAGGGACAACTGTGTTTAGGTACTCTAACATCCTATAATATGGACATCAGATTTTAGATAAGTTTAAGATGAAGTTACTAATATGCAGAAGTCTTTATTCGAGGAGCTTGATGGCCATGTGGTATATTTATTTACTTAAGTAGGTACTTAACAATAAATTGAACCAATTTCCTTTTCTATGGATAGTTTTTTTTAAAGTGAAATCTTCTTTAGCGGCATTTAGCACCGGGATGGGATAAAAATGTTAAATTTACGTCAGCACACGTGACCTGATCTAAAATTCGTAAGACAGACACGTGACCTGAGACCGCAACGCAATCAAAAGATACAGCCGTTTATGCCGCAAATTTTCGTGTTTTTTCGACATGCGCAAGGAAATCAAAACCTACAGGGAACTTCCCGTGAACTCAGAATTTAGAAATTTGGTACGAAGCAACGTTGTATCAAGGCTCATTAATGCTACTAGCAAAAATGAATTTTGCAGGTAGCATGGTTCTAACACAACTAAAAAATTGGTAGTGTTTCATTTCCTTTATGGCGTGCGTTCTGAAAAATTGCTTCTGAAAATGCAGAGACATGCTTGGGTCAATTAGACTATCTATAATCTATAATTAAACCTTTAATCGTCAAAAAGACCTCTCTCTATTGATATGTGTCGTGTCGACACCAAGGTATTGGCAGGATTCATTAAATTGGACTCGAATAAATCCATCACCCCTACCAATACTTATGAAAATGTATCTCCAATGAAATCTTTACCTACTTTAAAAGACGTAATGCCACCACTGACGCGTCGAAACCTAGGAGCGCTGTTCGCAGTATTCATTACAAAGAACCGACGGCAATCACCAATTCCATGCACTTTAATGATCCACCATTGGGCCAATTACCCACAACTTGGGACCTAAAGCGATGACTGTGAGTTATTGACGGCAAAGAGGTTTATCTTCCATAGAACAGACTTTGCAAAACAGCGATTGTAACAGGTAACCTTGTTACATTCTAATTTATTTGAGCACTTCCTGCTGCATCCAAATTATTTACAACTTGGAAGCTAATGCGATTGTTTTTTTTTATGACATAGGGCGGGAAACGAGCAATCGGTCACCTGATGGTGAGCGATCACCGCTGCCCATAGACTACTGCAACGCCTGGAGTGTGACAAGAGCGCCGGGCTGCCGGCCTTTTAAGAAAACATAAAGACTTGTTTTTTGAAGGTTCCAATGTTGTGAATTATTGACGGCAAAGAGATTGATGAATAAGTACAACCTAACAAAATAGAGCTTCTACTGTTTAGGGATCCTTCTTTCAAATCTAAAATCTTTTTTTTACTATACATGCACAAAATAAGTTATTAAAAGGAGTTTTTATATTGCAATATAGGTTCGTCTTTGATCAACAAGAAAACCGGTGAGTTGTCAGTTCCAATTCTTTAAATAACTTATTTTGTGCATGTATAGTAAAAAAAAGATTTTAGATTTGAAAGAAGGATCCCTAAACAGTAGAAGCTCTATTTCCCTAAACAGTAGAAGTTTCTATTCAGAAATGATTATAAGTTCACACCTTATACACTTCAACCACTACTGTCGTTCTGTGGTTCAGGAAAGATTATTGTATATTATGGGAAATTATCCACCATTTTACGTGTGGTTGCGTTTACAAAATTCCGCTCGTTTAACCTGAGCCATATTAAAATTTTTCGCGCATCTTAAATTATCTAAGTATAAATACTGCCCAAAACTAACTGCTTACTGTGCCCGTCGAGAACGGTGTAAGATGTCAACTCTTGTATATTTTGTTATGTTTTCAATGAAGGCTGAGTAAATATATGATGTTATAGTAGATCTTGTATGACAGACTAGTCATGATTCGCTGCAGGCTACAGCATTGAAGCGTTC
Source organism: Elegia similella (assembly GCA_947532085.1). Classification (NCBI taxonomy): domain Eukaryota; kingdom Metazoa; phylum Arthropoda; class Insecta; order Lepidoptera; family Pyralidae; genus Elegia; species Elegia similella. Next base: position 6,949,394 of record OX383939.1, read on the forward strand.
GACAAAACGTGATGTGTACGCTAGTTTTAAAACTAAACGCGAAAACACGCACTCGTTGCTTATCTATAAGTATTAGAAAACACGATAAAATGTTGTATCTATGTACAATAATTGTATGGCCAAAATTCAGAAACATTACAAAAACACAGTACAGTAAGATAGGAAGTGCATCTAGATAAGGAAATGAAACGTTTAAAAGTAGCGACTCTGATCCCGGATATCGGCTTAGCAAGGGTGCAGTGTACATTTATATATACCTTTCTCTTGAATCACTCTATCTATTTAAAAAAATCGCATCAAAATCTGTTGCGTAGTTTTAAAGATCTAAGCATAGATGACAGACAGGCAGCGGGAAGCAACTTTGTTTTATACTAGAATAGTGATGATACATCAGAGATGCCCTGAATTTTAAATCGTGATAAAGTGTGACGAGTGTTACGTCAGCACGCGTCACACATTCATGGATCGTACAAAAACGACACGGTTTTTAGCATTAGTGTGATGTCAGCATCGTACAAAAACGACACGGTGCTGACGACACACTAATTCTAAAAGCATTAGTGTGTCGTCAGCACTCGTCACACATTCACGGATCGTACAAAAAGACACGGTTTTTAGCATTTTGGTCCGATCTTGAAACGTTCTTCTTACAGTGCTTCTCTTCACTACAGGAGGTTGGCTGTTTATTCCAAACTATTTTCGATTTATCACTAAGCAAAGCAGTTGTTCGGCCATGGTTTGAACGATCATAAGAACTAGATCGTTCAGACCTGTTATCTCACTAAAGAATATTATCCACTGACAAGATTCTGATAGCCCAAGCTCTCAACAAAAAACGCATTCAAAATAATTTTATAATTACGCTTATTTTACAGAATCAAAAAATAATAATAGCAATCAGTAAATAATAGCAAATATAAAATTTGAACCTAGACGTAAATAGTACAAGTCTTTCCTATAAATAAATTGTTGTCTGTAGAGTCGGTTTACGGACGATAATTTTACGTGATAAATGCGTAGGAGAGATAGATGCGTCACAAGCTGAACGCTTCGGCCGATCGTGCCTCTCTTGAATTGGACCACGGAACTCTCAAGTGGTGCCGTGGTCCAACTATTTTTAACTTGGACTACCGCTCCTAGTCATGATCCAACTAGTTGGACAGAGCAGTTGGACCACTGCCCCGGACTGCTATCGCTTCTTCCGCGCTCTCCATGCAAGTGGGGACCGCGCGCGGGGTTGCTCAGCGTAAGCCTCACGCCCACTAGGCCATCGAGCTCCTGCTACTTCATAACTAGTATGTAACCATAAATGGAGACTTCAGTCCATATCATCTTATACCACAAAAAGAAAGGTGAACGTCGACCACACCATAGTATTTCGTTTAACGCAATAAGTTATAATAAAAAGTGGATAATTCACTTAATGGCTTGGTATTCGATAATCACCCTTATACAATAGGTCTAAGTTGACACGTGAGAGATAGATCACTTGATATTTGACAGTTAAATTATAAGGTAAGGTCAGCAGAACAATTTTAACTTTGTAACGCATGACCTTTTGATTTGATGAGGCAAACGTTTCTGGAATTCTTAATTTGTTAATTATGTTGTTGTTGACGTAAACGTCTTATAAATTGAAGAACGCACAAAAAAGTGTGACGTTCCGCGGGCAAGCGAGAGCAAAAGAAAACAACTGATAGAGAGGCTCGATCTACCTAACCACCTAAGTGTTCGTTTTATGACCCATCTATATCTCTTCCACGGTTATCACGTAAAATTATCCTTCGTAAACCGACTTCACAGACAACCATTTTTTTTATGTATATCAATGTATAAAAAGGTCTTCTTACTATTTATATATTGCACGGGACATTTCATATTACACAGTCCATTAACTTTTGACTAGCTCCGTGGCGCAGCGGTCAACACGCCTGCCTGCGACACGGAGTGACCGGGTTCGATCCCCGGCCAGGTCAAGATGGAAAATGATCTTTTTCAGATTGGCCTGGGTCTTGGATGTGTATCTATGTATATGTATTTGTTATAAAATATTGTATCGTTGAGTTAGTATCCCATAACACAAGTCTCGAACTTACTTTGGGGCTAGCTCAATCTGTGTGATTTGTCCGTATATATTTATTTATTTACTTTTATGAAAATGAGAATTAATTATTGATATTATGTATGATGACGTTCTATCTATATTCTAACTGACAGTCAGGTGACTCTTACAGCGCTTAACTCTGACAGAATCGATTGCAGATTGTTTTTGGATGGTGTGAATGCCTAAAATCCACTGGGCGAGCATAACAGATTAGGACTGGTTTGGATACCGGGTCACGTCGGGGTTAAGGGCAATGAGAGTGCCGATGAGCTGACAAGGATAAGATCGAGTATGCCATTCGTAGGACCCGAACCCGGTAATTACTGCAATAAATAAGAATGTAGACAGTAGACACCAAGCTGAATGGAGAAATATGAGTGGACTTATGCACTCTAAGGAAACAATCGGCCTAAACAGAGCCAGGCAGGTGGCACAAAGTTATCTGTAAATACAGCAGAGAACAGACAAGAATTCTAGTAGAAGCCCTGACTAGACACTTTGAAATAACAATCACCTCTTTAAACTGAAGATTGTCGAAAGCCCATTATGTAGGGCATGTGAGGAAACGGACAAGACAATGAGACACATTTTGTGACTCGTTGGCTGGTAAGCGTTTGGACCTTTTATAATCAGCGTATCCTGAGCTAGAGGATTACATGCACTACGCACTGTACAATATTCTGAAGCTCATGAAGTCCTTCTTCGGAATACACCGTGTGGGTGAGTAAGGCATGGTGTAAGTACAAAATAACCCAAGGTTAGACGTGCCAGCCTAAAAATGCTTCCAATAGGCAGCAGGGTCGGAAACATAACAAGCTAAAGATACTGCGCTCGCCAACCAGCCTGCCAAGAACGAAGAATTCATTATCATCATTTCGTGTAGGTGCCACGGTCAATCGACCATACACACCCTGGTGTCAGAGTTCTTTGGAACCGCCTTTCGGCCTCTGACGTGGTTCCCTAACAGATGGCAGCCGGGACCAATGGCTTAACGTGCCTTCCGAAGCACGGAACGAAGAATTATTATACCAAGGCATTGTCTAACAGTGGCCTTCTTACAACTGAAATGATAAAGAGATGAAGACACAAACAGCGCCTAAAGATTTCTAAAGTAACGGAAACGAAGCCTTCCAAATTTTTTTTTTTGCGTACCCTACTTGTAACAAGCGGGCAAGATTTAAACGGTCCGCTCTTAGCAGAATCATTGTAATTATTTATTAGTACGATTGCCTTGCATACGCCACGATATGTACCACTTCGATTGATTATGAAATGTTCAACGATTACGGTATTTTTGCAATATCGAATTTCGTAAAAATTCTGATACTTAATTGTAGACAATTTCGCAGTCATTTATGACCTCTGAGCCTAATGGTCATCATGCTCGGCTGTCACAACGTCCTGGGTTCGATCCCCGGTCAGGTCAAGATGGAAAATAGTCTTTTTCAGATTGACCTGGGTCTTGATTTTTTATCTACATATAGGTATGTATTATTTATCTACACTCTTACACTAATACTATAAAGAGGCAAAATTTGTTTGTTTGTTTGCATTGAATAGGCTCCGAAACTACTGGACCGATTTGAAACATACTTTCACCATTACAATCCAACATTATCCCTGGTGATCATGGGCTATAAAATTCAATACCTATATTAAAAAACAAAACAAACAAACAATATTTTTATAAAATTGACTAGCTCTGTGGCGCAGCGGTCAACACGCCTGCCTGCGACACGGAGTGACCGGGTTCGATCCCCGGTCAGGTCAAGATGAAAAATGATCTTTTTCAGATTGGCCTGGGTCTTGGATGTTTATCTATATATGTATTTGTTATAAAATATAGTATCGTTGAGTTAGTATCCCATAACACAAGTCTCGAACTTACTTTGGGGCTAGCTCAATCTGTGTGATTTGTCCGTATATATTTATTTATTTATTTAATACCTATATTTACACGTACGAAGCCGCTTGTATTTTATATAAACTGAAATAAAAAAATGGCAAAGTAAGAGTCGGAATCCCACTTGAAGGGTTTTGTATTACCATACAATATTAAGTACATTATAATAGGTATAACTTTTAACTGTAAACTAAAACTAGATTTACTTCGGTCGGCGGGTTGTTCAAATTCAATCTTTGGACAAAATGCGAGCCAGCCCTTTGGTTACTTTGATTAAGCGTGTTCGATAAAGAATATCTCCTTCTTGAAGATCTGTCGGGCCTCCGCACCTCGAGGCTCTTAGGACTCCACGGCAAAGGGCACAAATATGTAAGACGAAATTATTTTCGATAGAAAAATAAACCCGTAAAAAAGTTTAATGTGTTGATAGATGAAAAGCGGAATTAAAAACTACAAAGATGACAATAAATCAGAATAATATTAGATATGATACAGTGTAAACTTACAATTCCCTTATCTTTATGACATGCAATTTTGTTTTTCTTTTCTTTCTCATCAACAATTAGCTCACACTACAATTAAGCAAAGCGTCAATAAAATTCGCCATGAAATGACCACCTCATAATTGGCAGAAGAATTTGCAACAATGTTTTATCATCAAACACCAATATCTTCATCAACAACCAACCCTATTTCCTGAGAAATAAAACTTAGTTTTCCTTACCATCTTTGTCTTGAATTCCAGTAGCTATCAATATGATTGGCAATGTAATGATTTAATGCCTTTTTTAAACTGTTTTCCCGCCTATAATGACATAATGATATTGATTTTTGATTGAATAATTGTACGCGTTGTAATTTTCACATAGCTTGTTTACACCTTTCGGAGATTTTACATTGGTTGCGTTCTAACTTCGATCAACAATACCAACTCAGTTCGTATAAGTGAGTTCCCTTTAGGTACATTTCCTATAGGACAAATGCAAAGACCTTCAAAAGAAATTCTTATAAACTTTATTTTTAACTATCTGTCGATGTTCCACAGCTGGGAAAAAGTCTGGGTAGGCTTTTGAAAAAGATAAAAAGTGAAGGGAAGAGGGTTCTTTTCTTTTACTTTTTCTTCTTCACCAAGTTCTTATCAAATGCTCTTATTTTATCTGACCACCTTGTTATTGTTTTACCTCTTTTTCTAATCCATCGGATGGGACCCAGTCAGTGAAAATGTAAGCCCACCTTTCCGGATGCATGCGGCAGACGTGACCCGCCCAATCCCACTTTAATTTAGCCGCCTGTTTGATCTCTACAACTTTAGTGATGGAGCGCAGCGTGGAGTTGTTTGCTCGGTCGGTTCGTTTAATGCCTAAAATACTACGCTCCATTGACCTCTGACTAACCTTCAATTTGAACCGTTGACCTTTTTTCAGTGACCAAGTTTAGACACCGTGGTTTAGGATTTGCAAAATATACATATCAACGTGTTTTTTCTTCAGGCATATAGGTAGATTATCTTTGAATAGTTCTTTCAACAACCACAAGCTTTTTTCCTAAAAACTCTTTCAGCTTGTTTCCTAAAAAAAAAAACACTTAAAATAATAAGTCTGTCTTATAGATTATCGAAAAATATTAAATACGGGTTTTTTCGTTTTTCAATCAAACAAAAATTGATAAATATATAGTCTGTTAAATTTCCGCGTGACGTCACTATCCGGTACACTTTTCACCGGCTTGTTGCGTCATGAACCCCCACTCCTGTATTTTGATGCGGTTTATCTTTATCATCTTTTGTTGGATTGAAAAAAGAAAAATACGAATTTAATATTTTACGATAATCTATCATCATCATCATCAGGTCTTTTTAGTCTCCACTGCAGGAGCATGACCCTCTCTGTACTACCGGAGCCATACTTGGCCAGAGCAGACAGAGGATTTGGCCTACACTCTCCTCGCTGGCCAGACGGGTTGGAGAGGTCTCATTGATGTTTATGAGCTTTGTTTAGCTTGTATTTCCTAAGTCGCTAATCTATAAGACGAACTTATTATTTTAAATTGTATATTTTTAGTAAACAAGCCTATTCTGCGGACTTTTATACTTATGAAAAAAAAAAACAGAATTCATAGCGCTGGTCTCATACAAAAGGTTGTATAATATGACGGGGTGAGTCACCCCTTTAAAGAATTGTCAGTGGTAAATTTACAAGCTGTAAAGTGCCACAATGCATCATACCTGACGCAGAATAGTCATAAGCCAAAATCTGACAGTCATTTATCGTGCTGACATGACTAATAACATTATTTATATCGTTTCTAAATAACGCTCTACTTAGTCTAACAAACCTTATAGTTTTACCAACTTACAAATGAATTTTCAACCTTAAATCAAATGCGAGAAAGTTTAAATTGTTTTGAATATTGCTTAAGGATATTTTGGTATTGTAACACATTGTTTGCGATATAAACACAGATTACCAATTAGGATACGTCAGTGAGTTTGTGCAAATGCTTTTGGTAAGAAATAGACTTAGATTAAATTGAAAATTAACATGTCTTCGTAACAAGATTGGATTGAAGTCTATTTTGGAGCATGTTGCAATATAGAGGGCAGTGACTTGAATTCTAATTTGGCTTTTTGAATATTTAAATAATGTCGACGACATTCTGGAGATTTAAATCACAAAAAATACAGGAAACGATACCCATGTCGATTTCTATGAAACATCTCGTCCACGATCTTGGATTCCAAAACAGTCATTTCCGACAGAAAATGACAAACTTTTCTTATTTTAAAATTTTGTTAAGACTAACTAGTTTGTTTGTAAATACTTTGTTGTACATCAAAATTTCATACATCTTAAAAGGATAAAACTTATTGAAGGAGTATTTTTCGTACAAATAGAAGAAGCTCACATTCAAAACTTTTCGCCTCCGCATTTACTAAACAATTAATTCTTACGCACTTTTTTCTTTTTATCAAGACGCATTTAATTAAAATACACGTTTTTTATTACTTTTATTTATTTTCACCCATTAACTTTTATGATATGACTCTACAATATATAAAGAAAACTCAGTCCGAGCCTTGAAGGGGTGATTTGGCCCGTGATAGTACAACTTTTCCTATGAGATCAAAACTGGGAACGTAAAAAAAAATTAGTGGGACCTAAAATAAATGATTTTTATTTTTTATTTATGGGCTAAATCTTTTAAGGATCGGACAGGGTTTTCTTTACATCCTTATCCTTATCCTTATCCTTACTAATATTATAAATGCGAAAGTGAGTTTGTTTGTTTGTTTGTTTGTTACGCTTTCACGCCGTAACTACTGAACCGATCTTCATGAAATTTTGCATACAAGTACTCTAGAGTACGGAGAAGGACATAGGCCACCTTTTATCCCGGGAAAAGTACTATTCCCGAGGGATTGACATTGACGCGGGCGGAGCCGCGGGCGAATGTATTGTATATTATGGTTCTTTTTTATTGGAGCAGAAAGCAAGTATAAACATTTTCTATGAAAAATCCTATCTCATCAAAAAGTCGAAATTTAAGATTTTTATTCAAAATTGGACACATGTTTCTCCTTTTGAACGTCATATTTTAATTTCTATAATTTTTAATATATGCGAAATCGAAATAGGTACTACTAGCGTTTCGGAACGACCACTGTTGAGCAGAATACGCCGAAAGAAACTCAATCCAGACTTGGTCCCTACGTTCTATATAATCTATAGCGGCCACGAACAGCTAAAATACAAAAAATACATACCTTAAAAATACGTCTGGAATAAAACATTTCAAATTATAAGCCACGTTTAAGAAGTAGGCTTTGTCTATGCCAGAAGGGAAAAACACGTGTTAGTATGTATATAGTATGCATAAAGTACAATATATGTACGAAATGATTACAGGACTCACTTCCAAAAGTACGAAAGAGACAGACACAGACATACATCATATAACACCCCTCCTTTTGATATGGGATGAAAACAAAAAGTAGCCAAAACGCCAATGGTATTTCACTGCAATACCATGCAATTTGTCAGCCCGTCGACAGAAATAGGCGAAATAATCATCAGAGCAAACAAAACCTGATATTTATGGATTATCCACCTCACAAGCGCAATTTACCACTGCATAAGCTCATATTCATCTGTCACTGGTGCTGGTATACAATTATTACTTGTCCAAGATTGCTAGCCACCAGTCTGGCATTATTCACGTCGTGGCCCGAAAATATATTTTCTTTTGTATTTTTTCCGCGTATTTTTAGCAGGATTATTTTTAATAAATTAATAACAGCATAAACTTATTGCCATTTTAGGGTTTCGTACCTCAAAGGAAAAAATAGAACCGTTATGGGATCACTTGATTGTCCGTCTATCTGTCAAGACTCTTTTTCCCAGTAACGCGTATTATATTTCCCAGAGGTATCAAGCTGAAATTCATATCAAATAATCAGATTTACTGTCCCTTGAGCGGAGCGGTGAAAAATCAAACTTCTAAGCCAATACATTCAAAAGATACAGCCGTATTCATGCCGCAAATTTCGACATTCGTAAGGGAATCAAAACCTACAGAGTACTTACCGTGATCTCAGAATATTAAAATTTGGTGTGAAGCAACGTCTTAAAGCGCAAATAAACATACCTTTTTTAGTTACATCATAATAATACAAATATTATTCCAAATTTTAAACTTATTTATTATCGACTAGCTTTCGCCCGTGGCTCCGTCCCCGTCAATGTCGATCCCTCAGGAATAGTACTTTTTTCCGGGATAAAAGGTAGCCTATGTCCTTCTCCGTACTCCAGAGAATTTGTATGCAAAATTTCATCATGATCGGTTCAGTAGTTATGGCGTGAAAGCGTAACAAACAAACAAACAAACGAACAAACAAACAAATAAACAAACAAACAAACTCACTTTCGCATTTATAATATTAAGTAAGGATAATGGTACTCCCACTAAAACTGCGTTATCAGTGGCATTGTATGGATCCTCGTTTGTGTCTATTCCGGAATAAACAAAAGTAAAGCGTCTTCATATACGTATTGTATATGAAGATGCTTTGCTTCAGTTTATTCCGGAATAGATATTGAATGAAAGTATGAATGCATTATTGCACCACAAAACAAAAATATATTTGTAGAAAACAATTGATAATTTGGTACAAAGACGGACTTATCGCAAATCAATCTCTTCCAATCAACCTTACGGTAGACGGAAAAAAGGAACGTCATTGGCACGATGCAGCAAACAACATTATTGCATAACCAAAAAAACATAACAAATATACTAAACGACACAAAACTAATTTACATATATACCTAACTAAAGATATAAATATAATTATATAACTATAAATGAATATTGATAAGGACATTTCAAGTAAGAGTGGAGAGATAATGAGAATTACTGAGATTTTTAAAGTTTAAAGTTTTTAATTATTGATAATGCATTCGGGCCAAGATTAAACCGGGACAAGGCATAAATGATTAGCTGTGTGTCTGTCACTCTGAAAAACGATAAATAGGAGATAATTGCATTGACTTGGAGCTGTGAAGGGCATAAATTGTGCAACATTGTCGGTTTACAAGGTGGGAGTGGAATTTTCGTTCCTGTTCTGTAATTTGTTCAATGAGGCCTAATTATTTGATAACGTGGTGACTTGGCAAGCCCAAAACGTCAAAGCATTCCACAAATTTACTGAATAGCCACTTTGGTTTTTAAAAGCAGCATCTTAGACATAATTGAGGAAAATCGCCAAGAAAGACAATTTCTTGTATGGGAATCCTCCTTTAATTTATAATATGTCAATGTCGATCCCTCAGGAACTTTTTCCGGGATAAAACGTACCCTATGTCCTTCCGTACCCCAGATAACGTGTATAGAAAATTTCATGATGATCGGTTTAATAGTTACAACGTGAAAGCGTAACAAACAAACAAACAAATAAACAAACAAACAAACTCACTTTAGCATTTATAATACTTATTTTTCTTAATTGTTGTTATCCTTACTAATATTAAAGATGCGAAAGTGGGTTTGTTTATTTCGCTTTCACGCCGTAACTACTAGCAGTTGCAGTACAAAATATACACATTCAAACAAAATTTCAAGAGTCTATCTATTACGGATCAAAAGATGGCCTGTGACAGACGGACGGAAGGACGGACATTGTAACCCTAAAAAGCCGTGTTTCTATCATAATCATAGTCATAACAATTCAAAAATTCTCATACAAAAGTATTCATTCAATAAATTTGTATTGTCTTGTACGTTTATTACTCAGTATAGACAATAGAGATAATAAAATAGAGTTATTCTCAAAGTACTCCAATCGTTTGTAATCTATTGTATTGTAAACTGTGTACAGTTAGTTACAACATTTTTTGAGTATGAAAATATCTTGCGGATATACAGTCAAACATAGAATCTTCTTTTTTTTGAAGTTGGTTGATTATTTATTTTTGTTTAATTATATAAAAACCGTGCTCTGTACCTGCCGCACCTGACTATACTCATGCAAGCTTTTGGAGTAAACAAAATATTAAAACAAGTAATTGTTTAAATTGATTGCTTTTTAATTTAAATGGGATAGAGTACTTACTTTGAGAAAATTTTTATATTATTGTAGATGAAACCGAATGAAACTTAATTCAAAATATTTTTGTTTGGGAACTTTTTGCGAAGTACTTTGGGAATAACCCAAATAATCCTGAGTATAGACTGAAAACTGCAACTCGTTATGCCATCACACACCATGATAATTGTGAATTCTGAAAATAGCCATACCAATTCGTGGCATCAAAAATAGTGGTTTTAATCAATCTTAATTGAGAGCGCTTATCTACATCGCCATTGCGTTTCCTGCAATTGTTCTAATCTATAAATTAACAACCTGCTAAGGGATTATGAGTTTTATTGTTGAAGTCATAGAAGTGATATTATTTTTATAGATGAATATCGCTATGAGTGAGTTGTTACTGTAGTTTATGCAATGTATTTTAAACAGTCATTGTCAGATATTGTTGATGGTGAAATAGAATCAGATGTTATAGGGATTGACTCCAATACAATGTTAGTTGAAAAGGATCGCTAATCTAAAAGATCTATTGTACACATCATCATCAGGTCTTTTTAGTCTCCACTGCAGGAGTATGACCCTCTCTGTACTACCGGAGCCATACTTGGCCAGAGCAGACAGAGGATTTGGCCTACACTCTCCTCGCTGGCCAGACGGGTTGGAGAGGTTTCATTGATGTATTGTACACATACTCGTAAAATAAAACAACTTTTACTTTGTATTTTTACCTAATAAAACCGAAGTACAAGTCGGACTCGCGCACGAAGGGTTCCGTACCATCATCATCATTTCGAGCAGGTGTCACGGTCAATAAATAAATAAATATATACATAAATATATACGGACAAATCACACAGATTGAGCTAGCCCCAAAGTAAGTTCGAGACTTGTGTTATGGGATACTAACTCAACGATACTATATTTTATAACAAATACATATATAAATACACATCCAAGACCCAGGCTAATCTGAAAAAGATCATTTTCCATCTTGACCTGGCCGGGGATCGAACCCGGTCACTCCGTGTCGCAGGCTGTCGCTCAAAAATTCCTTTGAAAATTACCCGGACAAACTGTAATGTAAATGACAGATTATTAGGTATATCACGATTTTGGAATTATTTTATTACAATATTGTTCATATTAATCAAACAAGTCCTGGCTTTGCATATTATGATTTCGACAATATGTACCGTGATCAGCCGATACATATTGTCCAAAACCACTGAAAAATCAACTTCAAGAAAATTTAATTTCACCTCGTCCTTCCATTCTAGAGTTTATGTATGGCGTTGTTTTTACGCCATAACTCTGTCTTTTATGAACCGATTTATAAGGTTATAAATTTTATCACAATCAATTAAGTAGTTTGTTTAAAATATTATCAATTATTATAAAAACCATCCAAGATATTATTTTTCTTTTGGGTGCTGTCAGTTTCTCAAGGCAAAAAACGCAAGTCTTTATCTGAATGAATAATGAGCGTAAAAGCTCAGCAAATCATTCAAGAGCCAATAACTAAATGAGCAACAGACACCAAGGTCACTTAAGTGATCCCTAACTCCCTAACTACTGATACAGAGTGATGTCGCATTAATGGAGAGAAAGCGAGAAGCGATATTGGTAATATAAATGATCAACGACGCAATCTGTGAATACACTACAGTTAAGTTTATTTCCTTAAGTCATTGAATATCCAAAAAATATTGAGCACCTATATTTTCTTCTCTAAATAATACATTAAGCGATAGGTCCCAAACGTATAACCAAGCCAATCTTACCGCTTCCGTCGTCAATGTACCAGCTTCCATAACCAAACGAGACAAATAGATTAAGGCGGTCAAGTTATATGCTATTATGTCGATTACGAAGCGCAGACGACGTTATGTGATTCATTAACTAATAATCTCTAAGTCACAGTCTCTATCGCTTCCGTCGTCAATGCGCCAGCTTCCATAACCAAACGAGACATATAGATTTAGAGAGTCAAGTTATATGCTTTATGTCGATAACGAAGCGCAGACGACGTTATGTGGATCATCAATCTATTTATTTGTCCGTATATATATTTATCAACTTATAATCTCTAAGTCACAGTCTTTATCGCTTCCGTCGTCAATGTACAAGCTTCCATAACCAAACGAGACAAATAGATTTAGAGTGTCAAGGTATATGCTATTATGTCGATTACGAAGCGCAGACGACGTTATGCGGTTCATCAACTTATAATCTCTAAGTCACAGTCTATATCGCTTCCGTCGTCAATGTAACAGCTTCCATAACCAAACGAGACATATAGATTTAGAGAGTCAAGTTATATGCTTTATGTTGATTACGAAGCGCAGACGACGTTATGTGGATCATCAATCTATTTATTTGTCCGTATATATATTTATCAACTTATAATCTCTAAGTCAGAGTCTATATCGCTTCCGTCGTCAATGTACAAGCTTCCATAACCAAACGAGACAAATAGATTTAGAGTGTCAAGTTATATGCTATTATGTCGATTACAAAGCGCAGACGACGTTATGCGGTTCATCAACTTATAATCTCTAAGTCACAGTCTATATCACTTCCGTCGTCAATGTAACAGCTTCCATAACCAAACGAGACAAATGGATTTAGACTGCAGGGTCAAGTGACACACTAAAGCAAAAATAGTTATATTAATTCTTAGCACAAGAGTACAATCGAATTGTGAAGAAACTAGCTCCTGAAATAGGTTCCTGAGGAACCTGTGCCACAGGTAGCTGGTCTCTCCCGCCAATTTGACAATGAAATTAATAATGATCATTTGATCAAGTGTCCAGCAGTGGACTTCTTGCGGCTGATATGATGATGATGATGGTTTGATCAAGTAAATTAATATTGCACTTTGTGTATCCAGTACCTTTTGAGAAATATTAAAAGTTTTGTGCGAGACATATAGATTTAGAGAGTCAAGTTATATGCTTTATGTTGATTACGAAGCGCAGACGACGTTATGTGGATCATCAATCTATTTATTTGTCCGTATATATATTTATCAACTTATAAACTCTAAGTCACAGACTATATCGCTTCCGTCGTCAATGTACAAGCTTCCATAACCAAACGAGACAAATAGATTTAGAGTGTCAAGTTATATGCTATTATGTCGATTACAAAGCGCAGACGACGTTATGCGGTTCATCAACTTATAATCTCTAAGTCACAGTCTATATCGCTTCCGTCGTCAATGTAACAGCTTCCATAACCAAACGAGACAAATGGATTTAGACTGCAGGGTCAAGTGATACGCTATTACGTCGATTACGAAGCGCAGGCGACGGGTCAGACTTTATTATACGGGCCGGAATTGGCTTAACGGCACTAAAGGCCCGTATCATTAAAAAAACCTCGATTTGTCTTTTTTAAGTGTTTTGAAGACATGATTCGATAAAGCTTTTAGACGTGGTGAAATTGATCTGGATAGTATGTGTTTGATAGATATTTGTGTAGTATTCTAATGTCAAAATATTAAAAATAGAATCACTTCTTTCAATACCGTCCTTTCCAGTTTACAATTAGTCGCCAGTATGTTTTCATTGTGACTTATTCTAAAACGGTGTGGATGGAATTCTGTACAACAGTAGAAAATTGAACAAATGGTAGAAAACAGCTCCTTTTATTTGCTAGTAATAAGAATCGAAAATATGATGTTGATGAGAAACTCATACATCGGAATCAATCATATTATTTACAAAGTTTTATATCAATATATTATTTAAAAATTATTGACAACAAAATAGAATAAAATGAATGAGAGATAAATGTTTTCACCGCCATAACTATTTGTCAAAGCAACATTAATGGAAATCTAAAAGCTAATCAATTTACTGATAGTAAAAGTCATCCGCAAAGTACCTATCGGCCATGACAGCTTCATTGTGTTCGGGCATCAACAGAACTATTTGGTGCCAACACGTTGCCCTGCGTAAATCCATGCAACTTTACTATTGCAGTTAACAATCCTAAAGATGATATCACCTACGCTCTTAGAACTGAAGCTATAGGTATCAAAATCGTGATTAATTTAAGTTTGGAAACAGCAAATATTGTTAGTGTTTCAGTAACGACGCTCATTTGGCCCGTTGCAATTTGTAGGGGTCGTCAACACAGTAATGGATTAGTTCAATTCACTTCAAAGAATCTCAGGGCTGACGTTCAGTGGAAATGAGGTGCAGTTGCATTCGTACGTTATAAAAGGATGCTAGATTCACTTGGGATTAGGATATGGTGGATGAGAAAGTTATTGTAGCGTTAAGTCTGACATGTCTGATATTTTTATCTTTTGTTTTATACAGCGTGATTTTGAACCCCCTAGCTATATTGAAATCAGAATCCCTAATGGAATACAGAACTGCAAGAAAAAAAAGTAAAAACCGAAAAAAAAATTTTGCCCTTCCATAGAAATTCGTCCAGCTGAACGGCAACTTTGTATGGGAAACCCTAATTTTGTTTTCGATTTTTACCTTTTTTCTTGCAATTCTATATCTATATTTCATTAGGGATTCTGATTCTGAGATTCCAATTTAGCTAGGAGATTCAAAATCACGTTGTATTTATCGAATTTGGAAGTAAAGGTAAAGATAGAACTTTATAACAATAATAATAATAACTGCCGTTTGTTTTCTCTTCACATTAAAGCAACAATAGTTATATTAATTCTTAGCACTAGAGTACAAATAAGTAGGTATTTCGCTTATCGAATTGTGAAGAGACTAGCTCCTGAATTAGGTTCCTGAGGAACCTGTGCCACAGGTAGCTGATCTCTCCCGCCAATTTGACAATGGAATTAATAATGATCATTTGATCAAGTGTCCAGCAGTGGACTTCTTGCGGCTGATATGATGATGATGATGGTTTGATCAAGTAAATTAATATTGCACTTTCTGTATCCAGTACCTTTTAAGAAATATTAAAAGTTTTGTATGTTTTTGTTGTAATAACTGACCCAATCATCACGTGCATGCCCATTGTCTGGGGTACGGAGAAGGACATAGGGTATATTTTGTCCCGGTAAAAAGCACTATTCCCGAGGGATCGACACTGATGCGAGCGGAGCCGCGGGCGAAAGCTAGTTTAGCATTATAGGAGCAATAGGATTGCTGACTGTCATTATGACCAATTACTGTTTTCACCTATAAGCCCATCGTGATTTCAAGGGTCTTTTGGCTTTCAATCCCATTTCATAATAGAATTTCTGAATTTGAAACCAATTTGATTTCGATTTTGAACACAAACGTCCGGCGCTGTTCCATGAAATCAAGCTGGACTAATGTCACAAATTACTGAGACTATAGAAGATTTACCATGCATGAAATTCAGCTATCTATTATACCTATATACTCTTTATGACGTATATGATAATAACAGTAAATTATGACGTAAAAAATCCGATAAGTGTATCCTAATTTCAAAGATGATTGAACTTAAAGAAGTTGCACCTCTGTGCATAAATAAAAAGATTTCCTTGTTTTAAATTCTTACTAGTTCTTAAAGGAAGTAGTTCTACCGAATGAGCCTTTGTATGGGTCTGGCAGTAACTTTGTTTTTAAATCCATAGTACCTAGTTGATGCGCCTCCAGTCTTCGATAGAACATAACAGAAGTTCACAAAGAAAAATGACTTCTATGATCTGTATTAAATTAATCGTTCTCTTCATTGTTTACAAGTTTTTGCGCTACTGCTTTGATAGAGAATTCGATATGATGAAGTATTTAAACCCGCTTCGACTATACACTTTTTGAAATCTGCTTTGACAATATTTGATATACGTCACGGTCGTCACGGAAAAGACTCACTTGAAGATAGAGCTTCATCCCATTAGGTTCAGTTCGACGGACGCTTAGCCCTGTTTTGAATACATTTGTATTTTTTTTTAACACCAGTCACACTCACATTTTACACCAGACAACTATATAGTGAAATAGATAAACATGCAATATTCACACAACCGTCAATAAAAGTGTATTGTTTTTCGAGTTCATGTCATGTATGTATCTTATGCTTTAATTCACTATAACTTCCAAATTATGGTAAGGATTGTGGAATGGGCTTCCCTTCGAGCTTTTCCCCGTATGCTATGATTAGGGGTCCTTCAACAGGCGTGTTTACAGGTCGGCAACGCATCAGCACCTCCTTTGATGTTGCAGATGTCCATGGGCGACGGTGACCACTTTCAATCAGGTCACGTCTGCTCGTTTGCCGTCAAATATACATTTAAAAAACTCAATATATTTGGACGTATAGGGGATAGTTAGAATCTTTACACCTTCCCAAGTGACATGGTAATATTTTAGGCAGGGCAGACGTGTTTCTTAAATCTTGTATTTCATATGACATCTGCATTTGACGAGTCAATGTTTTGTGGGTCTGGTCTGTAACTTTTTTAATTTATGCGAACGTCAAGTTAATCCCATTAGGTTCGCGCTGACAGACGCTGTGCTCTGCTTTGATCTGTAAACAAAGTCCACGTTTTATCAACTGACGTCATTACTATAGTTGACAAGCACACCCTAAAAAGGGAATTGCTTTTACAAGTTTTATTCAGTGTTACATTCTCTTCCAACCAAAAATACGTCAAAAGAGTTTATAAGTCTTTCAATAAAAGTTTATGTGAAATTAATTTAAATCCACGTAAATAAATGCAATTCGTCTGTTTTACGGTTCTCTTCATCAAGCATTCTATCCTAATCCGTGAACGTGAAAACATGAACACACAGTTAGATACTAAAAATTATCCATGACCATGATCATTATAATCCTAACTATTATTATAAATGCGAAAGTTAGTTTGTATGTTTGTTTATTTGTTTGTTTGTTTGTTTGTTACGCTGTCACGCCGTATCTACGGAACCGATCAGCATGAAATTTTGCATACAAGTTCTCTGGAGTACGGAGAAGGACATAGGCTACCTTTTATCCCGGGAAAAAGTACTATTCCCGAGGGACCGACATTGACGCGGGCGGAGCCGCGGGCGAAAGCTAGTCTTTCATATAGAACAAAACAACTTCAACAAACTACTAAACCGATTGTGATGAAAGTTAACCAACTAGTCAGGGGACCAACTCGAAAGCATACCTTGAACTTTTAAACAAAAAAAGAATTTGTGAATGATGAATGAGAGTTTTATGCTGGTTATGTGGTGACAAACAGTAAAAAATATAACCTAATTGATAACATCCTCCTTTTAGTGAAGTCGGTTAAAAATTATGTTAAATCGACAACTGAGTACAAACACTCAGTTAATTTTGAAGTCGGTAAAAAGGTTTGTCTGTATCCGCTCATCCTAACAATTAATCCAGTGCTGGCATAATCAGCAGGGACGACACCAATTGGCGGCGCCGGCGCAATTGCCACGACCTTCTGCAGTGCTAATTATAATCTGATTTAGAGATAAACATTTGATGTGAATGCTTATTAGGGATGTCATCCTCAAGTGCGTGTCCGGTGGTTGCAGGTATGGCATCAAACCTCCGAACTGCTACTTGCTTTTCCCAACTCTTATAAGCGGGTCAAAATAAGCAGCTTTTAAAAAGCAATTTTGATGATGGCTTCATCAAAATTTTACACTTTATTTCAATTAGGTATATGGGTCAAAAAAGACGCGTGCCACCCCCAGGCATGTTCAGCAAAACATCATTAGCAACACTGGTGCATTGCAAAAAAACATCCTATGATGCACAATAAACAGAATATAGAAGTTAAACCGTAGCAAAAAAAAAACACGCGGGCAGAGTTTTGTGATTGATGACTAGCTCCGTGGCGCAGCGGTCAACACGCCAGCCTGCGACACGGAGTGACCGGTTCGATCCCAGGCCAGGTCAAGATGGAAAATGATCTTTTTCAGATTGGCCTGGGTCTTGGATGTTTATCTATATATGTATTTGTTATAAAATATAGTATCTATCGTTGAGTTAGTATCCCATAACACAAGTCTCGAACTTACTTTGGGGCTAGCTCAATCTGTGTGATTTGTCCGTATATATATATATTTTTTATATTTATATATCATTGGTTCAGTCCTGCCCGCGTTAGATTTTTTCAACACACATTTTATTTCTTATTTTAATAAGAGTATTGATAATAGCACTATAAATGCAAAATATAACGTGAAATTTTTAACAGGAATATGGTTTAGATGCTGGCAGGTAACTTTTGCTTTTAGCTCTGAAATCCAATGAAATTGTGAGCAAAAAAAACGGGATGCACTTCGGGAGTGCCGCCAGAAGTGAAAACTCCACGCGGTAGAAAGAGAGGGTACTATTACAGGGTGGCCAAATAACATGTATACACTTTAGTTTTATTTTATTCTATGAAATATAAAAAAAATATTAGGTATTCCTTGTTAAATATAGTATATAGGGCCGGCAGTTAAACATGGAAAATAATGCCAGACAAATGCACCTTTAGCAGCATGGCTGATGTGAACCTTTTGCAGCGTGTTTTTCATCACATATCCTGCGTTACCCCAGTGACTGTGTTTCTAATATTAAGTTTTAATTGCTGAAGGTTAATTGGCCTGTTATCATACACACGACCGTTTAGATAGCCCCACAGAAAAAAGTCAGTAGCTGTTAAGTCGGCGATCTTGGGGGCGAATCAATGTCACCGTTTCTAGAAAATAATCGACAGGGAAAAGTTCTTTTTAATCATTCTAACAACCTTTTTTTAATCATTCTAACTTTAGTAATTAAAACACGTTGTTCTATCGTAAAACGCTCCATAACAAATTTGCCGTATCTACACAAGGTAATTTTCATGCAAAAACTGTCACACTCGTATACCTCCAAGTTGGCCACCCGGTACCACGCCTAATACCAAATACTACTTCTGTAGTATCCCTGTTTTAATCTAAGTTTCTGAGAAGAGCGAAACCCGGGGCAATCGCCAATCAAGCCATACGTGCGCTTGCACAGAACAAAAGTAAAACTACACCGCTGTTAAACTGCAATTTGTTGTAAATAATCGATTTTTGATGAATCTCAGAGTTATCCTTAAATTGTTCATTCTTTTTGCGACTAGCGAAGATTATTTCTTAGTAATTTTAACTGCTAATGCGATACCTTGCTTTGAAGGCCTATTCTACGTTATACAGGGTAAGTGGTATCTAACGCATAACCTCCTAAAGGTGACAAAGGTACATCAAGACCAATGTTTGTTCTATGACGTTTTGTAATTCGATGTTTGCTATTTTCATACAAATAAAATAAAATGCAATTTTACAATTCTACTCGTCTTAACTCTATGGCAATCAGCGCTACGAGGCAATAATAGTAGGTACTTACGCTCACGTGGCACATGGCCGGCTGCATAGACTTAACGTTTGATAGAAATCCACATAAAAGCTAATGTATGTAAAATCTTACTATGCGTTTAGGTAAAAGTCATAGAACAAACGCTACTAGTAATGATGTACCTAAGTTGTCTTTAGCAGGTTAGGCGTTAGTTAACTATAACCCTGTATATCTGTTGAATTAAGTCAAGTATGCATAATATATCTTTATCGTATTACCCGCAATACCTCCACTATTGGACAAAAACGTCTCCCAGCTATTTCCAGTACGTCCTTTTTGCTAACTCCGTGACCAACATTTTGATAGACACTTCAAAATACATTGCGGGTTTCCTATGATTGACTATTTTTATTAAAGATATATAAAATGTAATGTACTTTGAAATGACTATTAAAACGTTGTATACTGAGCAAAAAGGCAGGCAGATCGACTGACGAGGGTTCAGAGTATGGTGCCCGAAACAAAATATTGTCCAAGAAGACACATTCTGCTTTTCCTCTCCCTCTATGAGAAAATAAATAAGTTACCTTAAAATATGAATAATTTAAACTAAAAGGTAAAATAAAGAAACGATTAAGTTTGGTATTTCTTATATAACCAGAGTACGGTACGAATTTGTTGGTAGGTTTATTGCATGTCAAGATGTGCCAAATATTGTTGGTTGGTAAATTGAAATGTAGGGAAAAAGACAATGAATGAAGAAGTATTATATTTTCTTATTTTTTTTTAAATATGTTGATATCATATAGTTATAGATGATAGCACCTTCAGCACGTGATAGGCATAAACATGCATCATAAAATACTCCAGGCCAGTCGTACTATCTATACTTATTAATATTAAAAAGCTGAAGAGTTTGTTTGTTTGAACGCGCTAATCTCAGGAACTACCGGTTCTAATTGGAAAATTATTTTTGTGTTGGATAGTCCATTTATTGAGGTAGGCTTTAGGCTATAAAACATGACGCTGCGACCAATAGGAGCGAAGCATCAATAAAAAATGTTTTTAAAAAGGGGGAAAAATATTCATTTATACAAAGAAAAAATGTGATTAATCATAATAACAGAAATTGCCGCGGACTAAGTCGCGGGCAACAGCTAGTTTATAATATGACTAGCTTTCGCCCGCGGCTCCACCCGCTTCAATGTCGATCCATCGGTAACAGTACTCTTTCCCGGGATAAAATGTACCCATGTCCATCTCCGTACCCCAGATAACGTGTATCCATAATTTCATAATGATCGGTTCAGTAGTTACAACGTGAAAGCGTAACAAACGAACAAATAAACTCACTTTCGCATTTATAATATTAGTTAGGATAGGATTCGACCTTTTACGTCACGGAAATTTTCGCTACAATATTTGTTTGCATTTCCACGGGACTAAAAAAATAATCAACTGTAGTTTAAATATTTTTAGTCCCTTAGGAATAAAATATACTGAACTCTATTTTCGGGTAACCGTTCTTTAATTTTTGAATAGGTAAGGTTAAAAAAGAACCTAACCTTTGTTCAAGAAACGTATACGCTTACTGAATTCACAGCATTGTTTCTAAACAACTAGGCCTGCTTCAAACTATTTCCGTTTAAGCGGCAATTTATTAACACTGTGGGTTTACACTTATACGACAATTGCATGATTGTCTACGTGTGTTGAGAACAAATTGCTGAGAAAACTAATTTCAGCATGCAAATTAGCATTTAAAAAATACCTTTATGTACGTTTGTTTGAAAATTCTAAGGCTTTATTTTCCAATGTGTGTTACCTGTGATGATAAATACAAGTGCGAAATGTGGTCTCTTACCATTGAATTAGAAGATCTATGGAAGCAGCATTGCGCTCAGGAACTGACACCACGATAAGTAGCTCAAAGCGGGTGGGGCTTAAAAAGTAGATTTTTTCGTAAACTAGTCTGTCGCGCGTTCCGTGACGGAAAGACGCGTCGATAAAAGCATATAACGACATATTTTTTGTGAACATCGAAAATTTTAACGAATTAGCAAAAAAAGACTTCTTGTGTATTAAAGTGGTGCAGGAAATGCAAGGAAAGACGGAAAAATGACACTAAATTAACTTATCATTGGTGAGTTTATTAGTTTTAGCGACTGCTAGCCTGCCTACCTCCGCTATGTTGACGCCATAGCGTTCATTAGATATGTTGACGCCGCCCCGTGACCTTGACGCGGCAAACTAGCTTCGTCTATGAGTGCGTAAGTTTTTCTTTGTGATTTTTGTTAAATTTGTTTGCGTAAATGGCACTGATATTGAATCGTTAGTTGTATAAGAGATACGCTTTCATATTTTTTTCTAATTAAATAAATAATAAATAAATAAATATATACGAACAAATCACACAGATTGAGCTAGCCCCAAGGTAAGTTCGAGACTTGTGTTATGGGATACTAACTCTACGATACTATATTTTATAACAAATATAGATAAACATCCAAGACCCAGGCCAATCTGAAAAAGATCATTTTCCATCTTGACCTGGCCGGGGATCGAACCCGTGTCGCAGGCTGGCGTGTTAACCACTGCGCCACGGAGCTGTCAAATTAAATGTCCCTTACTATACTCATAACAAACTCTAGGTGTCTTAAAGAGCTATGGAGATAGTTATGCTTGGTGTCTACGAGACCGAATCAACTGAAACAAGAAGAAACAGAAACAAGGTCAGAAGTGTCATACCCAACTGCTTTTCCAGAGGTTACAGGTATGGCATCAGGTACACGAACCGTGCCTCCCGACCTGCTACTTGCCTTTTCCCCATCCAGCCGAGTGAGTAGTATCCCAATATCTCTAATCCCTTCGCAAATCAAACAAATTCCTTAAAAAAATGCTTCCGATGGGCAGCAGCTTCTGAAGCACAAAAAGCCAAAGATACTATCCTGTGACGACCCACGGATGGACAGCAATGCCTAGTAATAAGATCCCGGTTACACCATATAAATACCCTTTAGGTACGGGAACCTAAAAATTTATGAACGTACACTTTTGTACGAGAAAGGGTTTTTTTTATTACACAGCTGCCTTATTCAAGGGTACTATTTTTCTAGTTCATGTGTTATGTACGTTAATATGTAGGAGTATGTATGTGAATTTATTTATTCCAGCATAACTTCTAAATGCCTTAACGGTTTAAAACGTATATATATGGTATCATTAAAATACTTACATCGTTCCGAGCCGAGTAACATAGGCTATCAATTTTTGGGCAGGGTAGTTGTGTCTTTCTATTTCTTTAAAAAAATACTGGATTACGGGCGTTAATTTTACGTGATAACAACGGTGGAAGAGAGATAGATCCGTCACAAGCCCGAACGCTTAGGCCAATCGTGCCTCTCTAACGCTTGTTCAGCGCTCTCGCTTACACACAGAACGTGAAACTTTTTCGTGCGTATAGCCGGCGTTCATCGATTTTTAAGACGTTACCATGTCCGAAACTTATTAGATGTCCCAGCACTGGCTCCATAGGTAAAGCTTTTCATACGGGGCTGAGTTGCCCCTTCAAGGACAAGTCCAACACTCATTTAAGCTAAACTAAACATTTTATTTAAAAAAAACCCTTAAGTGGGTGCCGCGCGAACGAAAAACGTCGCTACTGCGCAAGCCATTAGGAAAAAAGATGAAAATTCTTTATATTGTCATATGTATATCTTTATAAAAAAAATAAGAAAGGCGACCTCCGAGACGTACATATAAATATTGTCATGTGAGAATTATTGTTTAAGACCTAAAAATTACAAAGTTTTCGAAGAAAATGCTTTTAGATATCATGCCAAATATATATCATTTTTAAATTTCATATGTATCTGTTTCAAATTCAAACAAGGGTGCGATCTTGTTTAAGGATTGATCTAAATTATACAAATACTTTTGATGTATTTAATTAATTCAGTGCATAGTACTAGTGATTTAAAAACACGTAAATTATAACAATTTCGTGCAGTACCGTCATAACTGCTTATGACTGAATAATTTAACTGACAACAACATTGAACGCAAAGACAATAAGCGTTTAATTTCAAAAGTCAGAGGGTAAAAGATGCAAAATTGACAACTGCAAGTAATTATTATGCACTCTGGGTTCCGTAGTTTTGTCAAACTATAGTACTTAATAAATGGAATTTAAAAATAATTTTATAGGGACAGTCAAACTTATCTTCTATGTAATATGTAAAATTATGGTGCCACAGTATTTGTGACTAAACTCCTCAGAAACGGCTTGACCGATTCTTATTAAATTTTGTGTGTATATTTAGTACGTCTGAGAATATGACGTAAAGTATTTGTCATACCCCTCAGTGATAAGGGTGGTCTATCTACCCAATGATTTTTATTTATATGGGAAAACAACGTTTGCCGGCTCAGTTAGTATCTTAAAATGACAGTTTTTGCTGTGCAGATAATCGTTGATCGCTCGCACCTCACAACTGTGTAATGTTGCTGAAAAATCTATACCTTTGATCTTAAAATGCTATAATGCTGATAATATTATCGATTCTTTTCATAGATTTTCGTACGGATCCCTAAAAGGTGACCATCTCGCCGACCACAGTGACACTCTACACGGCGCGACGGTGAGTATAATGAAACACAAGTGAGTTTTTGCCGTGTGGATAATTGCTGTTCACTCACACCTCACAACTGCTGAAAAATCTATACCTTTGATCTGAAAATGCTATATTATTGATAATATTATCTGTTTTTTTTTAATAGATTTTGGTACGGGTCTCTAAAAGGTGACCATCTCGCCGACCACAGTGACACTCTACACGGCGCGACGGTGAGTATAATGAAACACAAGTGAGTTTTTGCCGTGTGGATAATTGCTGTTCACTCGCACCTCACAACTGCTGAAAAATCTATACCTTTGATCTGAAAATGCTATATTATTGATAATATTATCTGTTTTTTTTTAATAGATTTTGGTACGGGTCTCTAAAAGGTGACCATCTCGCCGACCACAGTGACACTCTACACGGCGCGACAATGCGTATTTTATTTGTTTTTTTATAAGGTTCGCAAACTAGTTGAAGTATAATGAAACGCAAGTGAGTTTTTGCGGTGCAGATAATTGCTGTAAACTCGCACCTCACACACACAACTGTTGTTGAAAAATCTATACTTTTGATCTGGTTTTTTTAATATTGTATTTTATTATAGTATTTTATTTGTTTTTTTATAAGGTTCGCAAACTAGCTGAAGTATAATGAAACGCAAGTGAGTTTTTGCGGTGCAGATAATTGCTGTTCACTCTCACCTCACACACACAACTGTTGAAAAATCTATGTCTTTGATCTGGTTTTTTTAATAGATTTTGGTACGGGTCCCTAAAAGGTGACCATCTTGCCGACCACAACGACACTTTACACGGCGCGACGGTGCGTATAATGAAACGCAAGTGAGTTTTTGCGGTGCGGATAATTGCCGATCGTTCGCGCCTCACAGCTGTGATAGCACCTATAAAGCATATGCCTATATTGGGTGAAAATATACCATCGACATTCCCTTGAAGAGGCGATTCAACCCGCCAATATTAACTAATAAATAAATAATAAATATATACGGACGAATCACACAGATTGAACTAGCCCCAAAGTAAGTTCGAGACTTTTGTTATGGGATACTAACTCAACGATACTATATTTTATAACAAATACATATATAGATACACATTCAAGACCCAGACCAATCTGAAAAAGATCATTTTCCATCTTGACCTGGCCGGGGATCGAACCCGGTCACTCCGTGTCGCAGGCTGGCGTGGTGACCGCTGCGCCACTGAGCTAGTCACTACTTTTATATTATATACTGGGAAGTACAAATTTTATAAACTGGGAAGTCAATTAATAATCCTGTCCTTTTGTGATATAGGTACCTGTATTCGAAGATCCGTTAATATCAGTTTGGTTGTTGAGTCGTGATTGAGTAACAAACATTCAAACATACGAACAAATAAACTTTCTCATTAGATCAATAATTCAATGACACAGTAATCAACTTTGATTTGAGTCCAACATTGAATAGTAAACACAGCCTTCTTGGCCTAGTGGTTAACATGCCGGTCTGCACCAGGGGCTTGATTTCCGGCTCGGGCAAAGACAATATAATACTAACATATAGACTGCCTCATACAAAAATATTGGCCTAACCAAGACTGCTATATAGTAGTTAGTTCCACTCACTGCCACGGCTGCCACTATAGGCGGCACCAACGGCGCTATAGTGCTGTGTTTTTCAGTCACTAGATGGCGTTAGGCTTAATTTGGTAAAACTGAAAAGAAAAAATACTAAATGCAAACTAGTTTTTTTTTCATCATTAATAGTATTTATTATATACTAGCTTTCGCCCGCGGTTCCGCCCGCGTCAATGTCGATCCCTCGGGAATAGTACTTTTTCCCGGGATAAAAGGTAGCCTATGTCCTTCTCCGCACTCCAGAGAACTTGTATGCAAAATTTCATGATGATCGGTTCAGTAGTTACGGCGTGAAAGCGTAACAAACAAACAAACAAACTCACTTTCGCATTTATAATATTAGTAAGGAAGGATACATTTCGTGAATATTGCTTTTATTTTACTCAAAATATGGTTGACACATTTGTAAAGAAACCTCTGACGCCATCTATGTGCCATTCATAGAACAAATCGTACGCTATAAGGCCCTCAGCACACGGCGTATTTTAAACGCGCCGATGACGCGCGTTTCAGGAACGCGTTTACGGCGCCGTAGATGTAGATTTTTGCGTTTGTCCGATTCGAGCGCGCTTATTTCACAATGGCTCCGTGTGCTTAGGTTACAAAGTTGTGTTCGAATCTCGTTTGAAGCGCGTATACGCGTCATCTGTGCGTAGTTGGCGCGTTAAAAATACGCCGCATGCTAAGGCCCTAAGAGTTGAGACCGCATGTAGCAAGGAAAACTTATTCTGAAGCTACCTAAAGCCAGGAACGCAACTGGCCTTGAAATCTTTCGCCAAATCATATTAAAACCTGTGTGCTGTTACAATAGCGGTCGTATTTCACGCAGCACAGCTGAGCGTGCGACCGGGAAAATTCAATAGGTTATAAAAATAATTATTGTCTGTAAAGTCGGTTTACGGCCGATAATTTTACGTGATAACGGTGGAACGGAGATAGATGTGTTACAAGCCGAACGCTTAGGCCGATCGTGCCTCTCTATACCTTGTTACTGTGTGCCAATTTTTCGTGCGGAGAGCCGGTGTTTATCGATTTATAAGACGTAATCACATCATAAGTCTGTTCTAAGTAAAAAAACATAATGAAACCTCTGTGAGATTTAATTGACCCAACAACGTCCATCGCATCTAAACGCGGCAACTATACTAGTACTTGCAGATCAATCAACCTGTGCCAATCAGATATTGAAAATCGCAGCTTAACTCTTTTTTTCACTTTGCCTAGGCTTTGAAAGTTTATTTTTTGTTCGAGTAGCTAAGGTGTGGAATGAACTGCCTGCGTCTATATTCCCAGATAAGTACAGGCCCGGGACATTCAAAAGTATAATAAATGGGCATCTATTAGATAGGCATGTAACATCCTCGTCTTCATCGTCACTTACCATCAGGATGGAAGACAAATGCCTTCTTTAACATTTACCTAGTAAAAAAACGCACTCATGACTCATACATGATGTAGTTGTATAGAATTACTTCTACTCTAACCTAAATTAGCTCCAAAATTCTGGATTACCCGGAGTTCCGAAGCAGCCCCATAAGTCCACTGCTGGACAAGGGACTCTCCCAATGATTTTCATTCCATGGCACGATATTGCCATACACATCACTTGGCAGGCGGATTGGCGAGCGCAGTCTTGTTGGCTTCTTGTGTTTTCGACGCTGCTGCCCATAGCAATTTGTTAGGTTTGGGTAAGGGATGATAGGTAATGATAGTTCGTACAGCAGGATCATGGAATGGGCTCCCTCCTGAGGTTTTTCCTGTGTGCTGTGACTTGGGGTCCTTCAAAATGTGTGTTCACAGGTATCTTAAGAGTCGGCAACACATCAGCAGCTGCTCTGGTGTTCCAGATGTCCATGGGCGACGGTGATCACTTTCCATCAGGTGGCTCATCTGCTCGTTTGCCGTCAAATATACACAAAAAAGGTATTGGGATACTACTCATTTACCTACCTACTCACCCGAATGAATGGGGGAAAAGCAAGTAGCAGCTTTGTAGTCCGGGCGCGAGTACCCGATGCCATATACCAGGAGGATGACAACCCTGACCTTATCAAGGAATATTCGCGGCGAATGCGATACAGAACCAGCCCATAAAAAGCTCCCGTTAAATTACCTTAATGGCCCGCCAGATGTTGAAATCATAAAAGCAAGAAAAACAGTTTACATCAATTTACAAATACTTACAAGAATATTTTATTACATCTTAATTGAACGTACTAAAAATGATGTTAAGCCGTAAATACTGCATTAAAGTCCTCTCACTTATCATAACTTAAAACCATATTTGCCTACTAAAAGCAAGCAAGTACTTTAAGAAGATATAGATATTATGTATTAAATAAATTATCAGGCTATAAGATTTTATACTGTCAATAAAGGTCGGTTCATATCAAATCGGAACTGGACGCAGTGAAAATATGTACCCTTTAGCAGGCATTGCTCCACCTTCAGTTCGCCGAGAAGTAGCTTGTGAAATTGAGACGCATAAGCAGGTTTCCGACCCAAGACATCCCCTTTATGGACTTCAACCAGCAACAAGCCGCCTCAAGAGTCGCAATAACTTTCTGACGGTTACCAAACGACTCCGAAACGATCCAGGAACCTCCCGACTACAGATGTGGTATAAGCGGCACGCTTCGACTTTATTCCTCCATCGGAGGAGCTACCACCAAACTCCATGGCCCGATATAAATACTTCCGATGGGCAGCAGCGTCGGAAGCACAAGAAGCCAAAGAAACAGCGCTCGCCAACTCGCCTGCCAAGCGTGGTGAGTGTGGCAAAATCCTCCCATGGAAGAAAAAACCCTTGGGAGAGGCCTTTGTCCAGCAGTGGTCTTTTTACTGAAATGATGATGATGATGATGACGACGATCTCTTCTAAATAGATATGTCATCATCACGGCGTATTCCCGGTTGCCTCCTCAGTTGAGATGCGTTGGAGCTCAAGGTTCAATAATGAGAGCATCCATGCTGTTAAATATGATTTGGCGATAGTTTTTACGGCCGACTGCCTGTCTGACGCAAACCTTTCTTGCATTGCTTCAGAACAACAGACAAATGCTTGGGAAAAAACATACATATATATTATCACGTCTTTTTCCTTTACTGGATAGACAGAGCATAGGTTTATGAGACATAAAAGTCACGTTTAACATGTTGACGGACTTGAAGGTTTAAAACGGAATCAAAATAGTGATAGATTGCTAGCCGCATCGCCTACTAACATGATTCCTCAGATTTCCCACCCATTCCCTGCCATTCCAACCATTATCTGCTTTTACAATCTGCGCGGATAGACAAGCAGGCTAGCATAAAAATGTCTAAAAATAAAATACAGATAATTGCACAAGCCGGGAATCGTACTCATGCCCGGTGAAGTAGCGAAAGCTCACTTGGAGCTACGTAGTCCTTCCAAAAAAAAATCGTACTCATTTGGCATATTGGCAGTAGTTAACACAAGGGGCTAGTGCCTTGTGTTAACTACTATGCCAAGCAATTCGTCGCTACTCGTTATATACGGACAAATCAGACAGATTGAGCTAGCCTCAAAGTAAGTTCGAGACTTGTGTTATGAGATACTAACTCAACGACACTATATTTTATAATAAATATACCTATAGATACACATCCAAGACCCAGGCCAATCTGAAAAATATCATTTTCCATATTGACCTGGCCGGGGATCGAACCCGGGCACTCTAGTGTCGCAGGCTGGCGTGTTGACCGCTGCGCCACGGAGCTCGCCAATAAATATGTACCAATCCTTAAATGCAAAATGTATTATAGTAATAATCCGAACCACTTTTATGTTAGTTTTAATTGCAAGACCTAGTTTCAAGTTTTAGATTTAAAAATACCAATGTTTACCATCGTAAGTAGTTATTATTTTTTAATGATTATTGTCTGTAAAGTCGGTTTACGGCCGATAATTTTACGTGATAACGGTGGAACGGAGATAGATGTGTTACAAGCCGAACGCTTAGGCCGATCGTGCCTCTCTATACCTTGTTACTGTGTGCCAATTTTTCGTGCGGAGAGCCGGTGTTTATCGATTTATAAGACGTAATCACATCATAAGTCTGTTCTAAGTAAAAAAACATAATGAAACCTCTGTGAGATTTAATTGACCCAACAACGTCCATCGCATCTAAACGCGGCAACTATACTAGTACTTGCAGATCAATCAACCTGTGCCAATCAGATATTGAAAATCGCAGCTTAACTCTTTTTTTCACTTTGCCTAGGCTTTGAAAGTTTATTTTTTGTTCGAGTAGCTAAGGTGTGGAATGAACTGCCTGCGTCTATATTCCCAGATAAGTACAGACCCGGGACATTCAAAAGTATAATAAATGGGCATCTATTAGATAGGCATGTAACATCCTCGTCTTCATCGTCACTTACCATCAGGATGGAAGACAAATGCCTTCTTTAACATTTACCTAGTAAAAAAACGCACTCATGACTCATACATGATGTAGTTGTATAGAATTACTTCTACTCTAACCTAAATTAGCTCCAAAATTCTGGATTACCCGGAGTTCCGAAGCAGCCCCATGTTTACCATCGTAAGTAGGTATTATTTTTTAATGATCTTAGATATTATCTATGAGCATTTTATATTTTTATATTAAGAAATCGATAAAATAATAATCTGATTTACGTTTTGCTTGAGTGCGTCAAAAGGAGGGGTATGTTTTTCGAGTATATGTATGTTTAGTTCTCTTTTCATATATTTAAAATGAGGTTCGTCTACTTGCTTCACGGGGTAGATAAATCCT
Source organism: Elegia similella (assembly GCA_947532085.1). Classification (NCBI taxonomy): domain Eukaryota; kingdom Metazoa; phylum Arthropoda; class Insecta; order Lepidoptera; family Pyralidae; genus Elegia; species Elegia similella. Next base: position 6,980,286 of record OX383939.1, read on the forward strand.
TATAATCCAGATATTACACGTTATCAGTACTTATCAGTGACGGGGCAGCACATTTGGCGTATACACGGTGAAATTTTGATCGTTCTGGACCCATAAAGGGATAAGATAAGATAAGATAAAGATTTATTTGCATGAAATACATTACAGTAGTTAATTTGTAGTGGTTAACAATGTAGGTCTTATGTAAGTAATGTAATCAGCCTGCTTGCAGGCGTGCAAATATTATTTTTATAAATTTTTACATTTGCCATTAAATTAGAAATAATAGTAGCCAACAATCAATTAAAGTCACAATTCACCATCAATTATTATCACTTAAATGTCACAAATATTCCGTCTTATATAATTTCGTCAAGTATTTAATGTCAAATATTAATGAATCACTCAGTCTCTACAATCTAAATATTCCATAATACTATAAAAACCTTTCTCCTTCAACCATTTCGTCAATGTTATTTTGAACTTATTGTTATTTAAGCTTTTAATATAAGTCGGAAGTTTATTAAATATTTGAATGGCCATATTATAAGCATTTTTTTTGTATATATATTTCCGTGCACTTTGTTGAAATAAGTTATGTATATAATATGATCTAACCTGTCTTTTTGATACTTGTGTAAATAATTCAAAATATTGTGGATGTTTTTTTACAAAGCAGCATAGGTCTCTTATGTACATGCAAGGTAGTGTCAATATATTTAACTTTTTAAATATTGGTTTACAACTGTCTAAATACCAAGCGTTTGATAAGGCACGTACACATTTTTTTTGTAGACGAAATACTCTATTTGCATCTACAGAATTACCCCATAGTATCAATCCGTAACTCAGCACCGAAGATACATATCCGTAGTATGCTTGTAAGGCTGCTTCAATTGATACAGTCTGTCGTACTCTTCTTAAGGCATAAACAAAGCGGTCAAGTTTATTACATATTTGATTAATGTGCTCTTTCCAATTTAAATGTTCATCTAGGTGAAAACCTAAAAATGTTGTATGGCTTATTTGTTCAATTTTATTAGTTTTGTAGTAAATATTGAATTTTGGAGTACAGCAATTGTAAGATTTAAATTTAATAAATTTAGTTTTTTCTAGGTTAATTTTTAGATCGTTTGAATCCAGCCATTACGACGATTCAGCCCGTTGATATAAACAACTTTTCCTATGGGACCAATGCTGGGAACTCAAAACTTATAAGGTACAAAGGCGAGTGGAACCGTGGTTGAAAGCTAGTTATCAATAAATGCATCTTGTACTTGAATTCTATTTTTCCGGAGCTCACGTAGCAGCTAAAATGTTATCTTTTTAGGGTTCCGTACCTCAAAAGGAAATTCAAATTCAATTTCAAATTCAAATTATAAATAAAAATAATTATTTCTAATTGTATAAACCGGACATATTTGTGTTTATATCAAAAAGGCCTCCTCTCAGCATAAAGTTGTGTGAACACCACAACGCTGGTCTTCCGAGGACACCATTACAAAATTAAAACAAAAACTATAATTTTATGAACACACACACATTACAACAATAATCTAGGGTGGCGCTACACTATATATACACTTATCTCATATATATATATTAATAATTTAACGTGTAGGGAAGGAAGTTAAAAAGTTACGCTACACTTTGCCCGTCTGTCTGTCTGTCTATCAAGACCCTTTTGCTCAGGAATGCTTGGAGGTATCAAGCTGATTCATATCAAATACTCGTACTCAGGTCTACTGTCGCTTGGAGTTGCGAAAAACTCAAACTTAGCCAACGCAATCAAAAGATACAGCCGTTTAAGCCGCAAGTTTTCGACATTCGCAAGGGAATCAAAACCTACAGGGTACTTCCCGTGAATTTAGAATCTTGAAATTTGGTATGAAGCAACGCCTTCTAGCACAGATAAATAAAAATTGCGAAAAGCATAAACTTTTAGTTATATCATAAAATAAAAATATTTTTAATAATTTCGAACTTAATATAGATAATGGTACGGAAACCTTCGTGCGCGAGTCCGACTCGCACCTGTTCGGTTTTTTCAAAGCAAAATCCTAAAAGAGTCTGTGGCAGACGTGCACAAAGTGAAGTGAAGTGAGAGGACGCATCGAGGCGCGCCGGCGGGTAACCTCAAAAGGGTGGAATTGCGCCTTATAATAGATACGATCTTAATATGAAGTAAAATTATAAACCTAAGCTTTTGCAGCTTTTTAATATTACTTACCAGCTTTATATAGTTTCACCTGCCTCTATACAATAAAAACCTCTGGGGAAACTACTCGTACTTTGCCTACCTGTTATTACGTATTATAATTAGTGATGTGCCGTTCCCAGGAACGTTCCTACATTCCCCAGATTTCCAAAATCGTTCCCGGGAACGTTCCCAATAAATGGAAATGTCAGGGAAAGTTGTAATTTTATTTGTCATACAACTTTTTTGTCAATGCAAATATATTGAACTGATGTATATGCATTACTTGGTATAAGTAATATATAAATATTTTCAATAATCGACAAAATTTCCGAAATAAACGGGAACGTTCCCAGGGAATGTTCCCAAATTCCCGGGGAACGTTCCCTTGTTGCTGGGAATGAGACCAAATCTCAAAAGTTTTTATTTAGTAAGTATACAAGATTTTCCTAATTTAGATGGGAACGTTCCCCCGAAATTGGGAATGTTTCCGGAAACATTCCCGTAAACGGGAACTGGGAACGTTCCCTGGGAATGGGAATTTGGGAACGGCACATCACTAATTATAATAACTGTATACTGTTGCCCACGACTTCGTCCGCGGCAATTTCTCTTATTATGATTAATTAGTATAAATAATTATCCCCGTTTTCAAAACATTTTTATTGATGCTTCGCTCCTATTAGGCGCAGCGTGATGTTTTATAGCCTAAAGCCTTCCTCAATTAATAGACTATCCAACACAAAAATGCATTTTTTCTATTTCATTGTAAAATCCATTTGAACGCTATTATACTATCATACTAAGCAGGCTAGGATGTGGTTGTAATGGCTTGATCTTCACCTATACCTGACAATGCGATCTGATTCAAAAGCAAATGGAATGACACTGTGTGCAACATTGTAGTTGAAAGAGATTCAATGGGACCGCAATGACGTAGAGCTACCTTTATCTAAAAGTATCTTTTTCACATTCAGTAGAGGCTTACTATACCTATTCTGAGTTTAGACTGGATGATAGATATTAATCTTAACATACACTTTGAGTTACCTTACTTTTTGTGCTTCCTTCACCAGACAAAGTAATAAAATAAAATAAACTATTTTGTATGGAGGCATACAAAGTAATTTAACTCAAAGTGCAACTTTGAGTTTCCTAAAGTAACGTAACGCCTTAATCAATTCATTATCAATCTTAACCATTTGGCGTCTATTTTTTAACATTAAAACAGATATTATATTGTTATTATAATATCTTTAAAATTAACAGACATTAAAATTAGAAAATAAAGAATCTATGCTCTGATCCATACTAATCTTGGAAAAATAATATATTTAAAGAAGATAGAGTATGCCAATATTTTCCCACGGAACCAAGAATCCTTGCAAGAGGCCTTTGTGCAGTAGTGGATTTCTTACGACTGTTATGATGAATCTGTAAAAAAAGAAAAAAGCTGCTTCTCTACCCGCGCAAAGCATAGAAGCAGGTCGAGGGTAGTGGCTGTTTTTTTAAACATCTTGATAAATGTAAATCTGTCTACTGGATTAAAGATGCGAGTTCAATTTTAATTAGCTATGAATAAATGGTAGGTAGATATTTGTGCTAAGATAAACTCTATAATTAATTGAGGTGTGAGGAAGATGAAGAACCTGTGCTATCTGATTGAAATTAACGCATACTATAATTGGGTATTAAAATATAAAATGATCATCTTATATTCCTTTTTGGTTTTTATGGTCAGGGGTGTCACCCTCAACTGCTTTGTTTGTTGTTGCAGATATGGCATCGAGTACCGGCCTTCCGAGCTGCTACTTGTGAGTAGTATACCAATAACTCCGTTAGCTTCCCAAATCCAACAAATTCTTATCTTTTCAAGCAGCAAAGTCAGCAGTGAATCACAGAAGCCTAAGAAACTGCGTATGCCAATCCGCCAGCGAAAACTGGTATGGATGCGGACTGGCGGACTATGGATATATCCTCGCATGGAACGAAAAATCCTTGGGAGAGGCCTGTGTCCAACTGTGGGCTACTTAACGTATTACTTCGGGATAGCTTTGTAAGAGAGACTAAGCCTATTAATATGTACAGTCAAGTAGTATAAATGGAGTCATAGCTTAGAGATCAAATTACTTTGCAGTACGCATCGTCCCTCTTTGCGTGAGTGTTTGTGTCCATAATGCACACAGTGATCATTATCACATTACCCACACAACTCTGCTACGTGCTTGCTTGACACAGACAACATAGCACTAACTATAGGTGTATTGTAAAGAAAACCGGAAAAGTAATAACGAGTCATTACGACAGGCGAGATGGAACCGGTTCTTAATTTCGCCACACGTCATAGCAAGTTAATGATCTAATCAGTAGATGGTTGGACTGCTAATATAATGACCGTGGTTCGTATCGCATTTATATCATTTTTAAATAATTTAATTTTTAACTCATAGTATTTTTTTAATAACTTTATTTTATATACTGCATGCGATAGGTATTAATCCATTTGTTAAAAAATAAAAATGCACAAAGACCATGGTAACGATTTATTAGACGGATCATTTAAGTAATAAAATAAAATATCAGTGTGACAAATATTATGAAGGTCAATATGTTTACACTACGGACTACTGTCCGTATCCGTATGAGCGTAGGTAAAATTTACGTGTAATGTATAAATAAATATAGGTAGAATAGTAATTATACCTAAGTTTTATTTACACATTTAAAAAGCTAGAATTAAAAATTATATAGGTAGAATAAATATTGATATATAGGTTAAATTAATAATTAATAATAGAATTAAAAAAGAAACTATTATACTCGTATAGGTTAGAACAGTAATTCTTATTATTTTATTTAATTAAAAAATCTACTTATTTATTATTTATTTATTTTATTAAAAATAATTTTTACATTACACATAAATTTTAGCAACAACTCATAATCACAAGGTCTTAAGTGCGACTAGTTTGTTAAGCAATTAGTGTGAGAAATTCTGACTGCACTTTTGAAGCTGACCGTACATAATTTCCTACGGAACCAATGATGGGAAAAATTATTGACGATCCTATACAAAATTGTTTTATCAGCCGGGCTAACCACTGTGTCACGGAAGGCGTCTTTTAGGGTTTAATTTATCTGCAACTGTGCGTTATACTGTAATCCAAGATAATCCTTTGGGCGCTTGCCGCCGGCTCGCTTACCGCATCGATTTTGTGTCTATTCCGATTACCATGCATACATCCCCACATGCACGTACTTACAATAATGAAATTATTGGTTTGTTAGGTTAATTTACGGTTAAACTGTCGTCTATTTGAATGGTGTCACTCATTTTTAGAGTTACCCTGGATTTTATGTCTATTCCGATAATATATAATAAATAAATATAAATATAACGGACAAATCACACAGATTGAGCTAGCCCCAAAGTAAGTTCGAGACTTGTGTTATGGGATACTAGCTCAACGATACTATATTTTATAACAAATACACATATAGATATATATCTAAGACTCAGGACAATCTGAAAAAGATCATTTTCCATCTTGACCTGGCCGGGGATCGAACCCAGGCACTCTCGTGTCGCAGGCTGGCGTGTTGACCGCTGCGGAGCTAGTCCGATAACCGACACACCCTTATATATGCACGTACGTACAATAATACAATGGTTTAACTAATCTTTTGAGTGACTCCATATTTTGAGTCTTATCCGATTACCTACTACCTGCACATTTCTACGCATGAACGTATTTACAAAATTGAAAAAAAAAATGGTATGATACGTTCATTTAGGGTTAAATATAACTGATTAAACAAATTATACTAAACTAGTTACACATTTATTTTTTCTGAGCGTGGTTCCTGTTGAGATCTGAGTATGCAACAGGGAACACCGTGCAAAAAATTGTATAGTATTTATGATAATATATCTCAAATTATCAAAAATATAAAGGAAATATAATTTCCGGTGCGGGAATACCTAGTTTTTATTGAAGTAAGAGGGTAAAAAATAAAACTATTCATATTGTCACCTCTGCTGCACTCTATTGTCGTCCCTCACCTCGTAATTTTTATTTTTACATTTTCTTTAGAAAAATCTAAGTTGCCAGTTCAAACTCTGCCCGCATACAATTTCTCATTATATCTTATTTCTTTGTATAATAAACCTAAGATAGTAAAGCATTGTGAAAACTGTTTTAAAAAACCGGCTCATTCCGAGTCGGACTCGAGCACGAAGGGTTCCGTACCATTATCTATAATAAGTTTTAAATTATTTAAAATATTTTTATTCTATGATGTAACTAAAAATGTATGCTTTTTGCAATATTTCACTTTCCCTGCGAATGATTTGATTCCCTGCGAATGTCGAAAATTTTCGGCATAAACGGCTGTACCTTTTGATTGCGTTAGCTTAAAATTTTAATTTTTTCACAGCTCCAAGGGTCAGTAAACTTGAGTATTTGATATGGATCCCAGCTTGATAACTCTACGCATTCTGCAGAACCTTTTTCTCTCTCTTGACAGACATATGGACAACAAAGTGATCCTATAAGGGATCCGTTTTTCCTTTTGAGGCATGGAACCCTCAAAACTGTTATAGTGTTTTATCGTAATCTTTAACATATACTGCACGTTACGAAACCCGATCCCCCGTGCGTCGAGTTTCACCTTTCGGGTTTCAATCATCGGCGCCCCTCGGTAATTCGGGTGCGCTTCTACCTCCCACACCACTCGTCTGCAGTGGTTTACTATACGACATTCACTTCACGAAAATCTGTGGTATCTCTCTTGATAACAACTCATACTTTTAACTATTATTTTTTAACCCGCGTAACAAAAACGGGCTGTTATAAGTTTGACTGCTGTGTGTGTGTGTATGAGTGCAGTGATTTGGCAAAGCAGGTTTTCTAGGTCAAAGGTTGTAGACATGTTTCATCAAAGTGAATCCAGCCGTTATCAAGATAAATGGATTTTCATGTCAGGGGTCGCTCGAAAATTTTAATTTTATACTATTTCAATATTAAAATCATCCTTCCATACTGGTCTGGGAGAAAAGAATAAAACATAGAATGTACCGGTTGCTTTTCTTCCCGCGCTGATCGTAAAAGTCGATCGAGGGAATAGGCGAAAATCTGAGGAATCATGTAAGCTGGCGATCTGCTAGCAACCCTCAATATTTTGATTCCGGATTCCAGCTAACGCCCATCAATATGCTAAACGTGGCTTAGGTCTGCAAGATCTGAGCTCTGTCTACCCCGCAAAGGAAAAAGAGGTGATAGAATGTATGTAAAGAAGCGCGTGACTGTTTTTTTTATTTATTTTTGACGGCAAACGAGCAGACGAGCCATGGAAAGTAGTCACCGTTGCCCATGGACATCTGCAACACCAGAAGAAGTGCTGATGCGTTGCCTGCTCTTAAGATACCTGTAAAGACGCCTTTTGAAGGACCCCAAGTCATAGCACACAGGGAAAACCTCGGGAGGGAGTCCATTCCACGATCCTGCTGTACGTAGAAAAAAACCACTTGATGATCTCTGGTCGCCGATGTTGGGTGATTCTATTTTTGAAGACAAAACACGTACATTCATACACACATTTTCTTTATAGAAAGCGAACAATCAGACGTTAAAAAGTCTTTCGTTGACCAATTTTAGGATCATTTCATTTTTTTTTCTTGCTTTTCTGCAATCTTCTTCTTACTCCGAGCGTTATCTCCCGGTTTGTTCCCTCAACGTGAAGTGTTTGAGCCTGGAGTGCACTATATATAAATAAATAAATAAAATAAAATTATTCAATTCAGACAACTAAGATCCATAGAGTAACAAAGCACTCATACTTTTCTACAATATGTGGGAGTGATTCCGTTATATGGGACGGAAGTGTGTAACAGAAACGGGCTATCAGAGGCACCAACCAATACAAAAATAACTGTCAAATGAAAGAAAGAAAAATTATTTACTTGATATCACAAACACTGTAAAACAATGTTACCAATTCTCAGCAATTAACATATTTGGGCCTATATCATAATGGCCTCCCCTCAGTAAAATGCTACACATCGTGACTACTGTGAGGTTCGTTCGTTATTTTTTAGATTCTATTCCTATTTGTTCTTATAAGGGATCCAGTTTGAACTTCAAACCCTCCAGTGAGACTATTTCTGCAAAAGTAAACTTGCAAGAGCCAGATTTAGAGAAATTTTCATACATTATAGATTGAAGATAGAGCAGATTTAATGTGTGTGTGTGTGTCAGCTGCTTTATTCGCCGTAACAAGGGTCATGTCGATAAAACTCTTCCTTATACAGGCAGCATGCGGCTGAGCAATAGAAAATTGCTAGGAAATTTAGAATCAGCCTGTATATAAGTATACCACTCGTTGTAAACAATTCTTTGATGTTTTGACGTCTTATAAATTAAGAGCCCGCCATATGCCAGGCGGCGTGGCGATACAAACGCGGATGGTCTAAACGCGTTGGCTACTTTGGATATTTTCGTTTTTTAGGAATATTCAAGGGTTATTCGAAAAAGAAAAACATATGATGGCTGCCTTATCTGTAATGCAATAATAATCAAAAGTTTCAAGGTTAATTTTAATGTATTTGGTGAATAATACTATATACCGAGTAAATTAGACATGATTTGGAGGCAACTTTGCAATTTTTTTCTATCGAGAAAATTTAACGCAATCGTTTGTTGAGTCATATAGTTACCAAAGTTAGTCCTGATCTTTGCTGCATTTTTATTTCAACTTGAGTATTTAATTATTATTGATATAACAGTCAATCATGCAAAGCAGTGTGAGGTAGTACGGACCCTTAATGAACGCCGAAAGAAAAAGTTTCACATTCCGTCTGCAAGCGGAAGCGTGCAACAATCGATATAGATGCACGATCGGCCTAAGCGTTCGGCTTGTGACGCATCTATCTCTCTTCCACCATAATTACATAATTACTTATTCCGTAAATTTTTCGACCGATTATTATGATAATGGTCACGTGAAAGAAAGGTTATACGGCCAATATTTATGAAACTCCTTTCGTTTTTATGCATTCTATTATCGTTCCTACCGATATCACGTGTCTCCAACCCATTCACTGGCCTAAAATACGAATAAAATAAAAAACAAAACGATGTAACCTAAAGCCTACACGGCCATACCCCCAAGCTGCGGTCCGTAAGCAGAGAACTTCATGTATTCTCGTATTTCACTATCCATTATTTGCTACGAGGACAATTTTTATTTGTTTTGCCCTCGGTGATCCGTGAGCGGGAAATGGAACGCATCTTGATTTCAAAACTCGAAACAGTCAAATTGGAATTTGAAATGCGTTTTGAACTTTCCGTAAAGGCATTTTTAACCCCCGATGCAAAGTTAGGAGTGATATAAGTATGACGTCGATGTCTGTGTGTGAGTGTGTGTCTGTCTGTGGAATAGTAGCCCTCAAACGGATGGACCAATTTCGATGCGGTTTTTTTCTATTTGAAAGCCAGTTTCCTTGCGGTGCGAGTTCCGTACCCAAAGGGTAGAAACGGGACCCTATTAATGACGCTCCGCTATCCGTCTGTCTGTCTGTCTGTCCGTCTGTCACCAGGCTGTACCTATCTCATGAACCGTGATAGTTAGACAGCTGAAATTTTCACAGATTATGTATTTCTGTTGCCGCTATAACAACAAATACTAAAAAATAGAATACAATAAATATTTAAGGGGGCTCCAATACAACAAACGTGATTTTTTTTGCTTGTTTTTGCTCGATATTGATAACGGCAAATGGTAAACGCTTGAAATATTCACAGAATATTTAGTTATATATTCACTTTAGAAAAATAAATAATTACCTAAATAAAAATAAATTTAATTTTAAAGCGGGGCTCCTATACAACAGACATGATCTTTTCGCCGTTTTTATAGATAATGGTACAGAACCCTTCGTGCGCGTGTCCCACTCGCACTTGGCCGGTTTTTTTGAGTCTGATAATAAAGCCTTGGAATCGCAATATCGCCAACGATATTATCGTTTCCTTCAAAGAAATTATTTGAGAGAAACCGCATTTCTTAGAAATTCGTTAAATTTGTGTTATTTTAAGCATAAAATGTAAATGTTTATTTCCATGCAAAGAGACATTTATCTAACAGTTAATACAAACCATACAATCCTAAATTGGAATTCTATAGACAATAATGGCGGGGACTGATGTCTCTATAATGCTATAACGGAATATCAGTGTTGCAATTGAGAAATGGTTAATGAAATTCCGTAAGATATGAAGACAGATTGAAGTTTACCGGAATGACAAAACGAAACTTTATTACGAGTATAAATTGTATAAATTTGTCACGGCAATAAAATAGTTAGTGACTATTTCATACTTTATTTCTATTAACATATGTTTAAGCGCAAACAAATCTTTTAGTTTCTTACCAGCGATGAACCTGGTTGCGTTCTAGAGGCTCTTATCTCGTCTACTTTGCAAGACGTGTTAGTTAAGCACCATCACATCAAAATGATATTAGCTTTTGTGAGTAAATGTTTAGGCATAATTTTCGTTTTATCAACGAAATTTGCATAGCAGTGGCAGTGCAGTGTGTTGGATATCAAATTAATTAGAACCCAGAAGTATAACTTATACTAAAAAGGCTCGATAGTAAAGTATACAAAGAGAAATCGACTTTCATCTACCTATGTGTTTATTCGATAAATAATATGTGAAAAATATATCGCGAGTTATATAATAACATGTTTGGTACATGACATACAAAACTAAATAAAAATGTCCTTGAAGTTTTTAAGGCAACCTAATCGCATTTTTTTTACATGTTTAGTTCCATTTCTATATAAAATTTTATTGAGTAAACAGATTGGTGATGATCGACTTCTCTTAGGATCTTAGACCATAAGAGGAAAAAACCTAATAGAACCGGACTAGTGGTATTTTTTGTTGGTACTCCGTTGACGCATAATGACTTTCCATCAGGGCCGTATGCCTGTTTGCCTACTAAGTAGTATTAATAAAAAAAAAATGCAACTCTGTAAAGAGCCCATCATGCATCCTCGCTACACACCGCCGCGCCAGTTTAAAGTTACATACTATACAACCATATGTACATATTTGTATCGCTCAGTCACACCGGAAAGAAACGGATGCATAGACCGTGTCTAATTTTAGGTAGCTTAACATACATACATAGTATGTCTACTATGACTACTATGAGCTTAAGTCCATAAAACCGTGAAAATTTATTGAAAAAAAGTAAAACTCATTGTGTTAAATTAAAAATTTTAGTTTTATGTTCGTTATTGAGTTAGTTCTTCTTCTTCTTCTTCTTCAGCCCATTGTCACCCAATGCTGAGTGTAGGCCTCTAATAATGCACGCCATTCTCTTCGGTCTTGCGCTTTTCTCATCCATCTTTTTCCAGCAATTTTGACCAGATCGTCGGTCCATCTAGTAATTGGTTTACCCACACTTCGGCGACCAGTTCTGGGTCTCCATTCCAGCACTATTTTTCCCCAGCGTTCATCTGTGGTGCGACATATATGGCCCGCCCATCGCCACTTTCTTTGAGCTACTTCCTGGGCAATGTCGGTAAGTCCTGTCCGTCTTCGGATCTCAGTGTTTCTGATCTTATCTCGGATAGAAATACCAAGCATTGCGCGCTCCATGGCTCTCTGAGCGACTTGCAGCATGCTCACAAACTTCTTTGTGAGCGTCCAAGTTTCTGCGCCGTACACCATCACGGGAAGGACACATTGCTCGAAGACTCTGCGCTTTAGGTTGGTTGGTATGCTGCTGTCCTTGAGCACATCAGACAGTTTACCAAACGCTCCCCATCCTAGACGAATGCGGCGTTTTATTTCCTCTATCTGCTCATTTTTATAAAGGCTCAATCGTTGGCCGAGATATATATACTCCCTTACTCTCTCCAATGCATTTCCATGCACAGTAATGTGGTCGGCATCGATGTCTTTGCCCATGAATTTTGTTTTTGATATATTCATCTTTAATCCCACCATCACTGATACATCATAGAGTTCTTCGACCATGGCCTTCAGGTCGTCTAGGTTTTCGGCGAAGAGTATAATGTCGTCCGCAAATCGAAGGTGTGTCAGATGTCTTCCATTGATGTTTATGCCTCTGTTGGACCAGTCGAGAAGCTTAAAGACATCTTCCAAACATGAAGTGAATAATTTAGGAGATATGGTGTCTCCCTGTCTCACACCTCTTTTTACGGGGACAGGATTCGTGAGCTCCTGCAATTTTACCTGTAGCGTAGCGGATTTATATATAGCTTTAATTGCTTCTACATATCTAGTATCAACTTGGCATCGTTCTAGAGAATTTATTACCGCCCAGTGTTCCACTGTATCAAACGCCTTTTCATAGTCAATGAGAGCTACTACTAAGGGTCGGTTGTGTTTTATTTGAGTTAGTAAAGCGAATCTTTTACGAGAGGATATTTCTATGAGCTCTATATTTTGTAGTGGTACATCCATTGCAATTAGCCTTCTGCCCAATAGGGAGATGCCGCGATCTGCCGTCATTTGTCAAACGTACTGCAATTTCGTGTGGCATTTTGTGTTTGGTATGCAAACAGAGTTGTTTGTTTTGTTTGCTTGACATATACAGTAATGCCATAAGATTAACACGATATTTTTAATTGACAAAGCGAGTGCGGAGCGCGAGCAAAGCGTCTTCGATCAACTTGAGTAAAAAATCTTTCTCATGTCCATCTGTCCCGCTGTGCGGCCGTCTGTCTATTGTCCTGCACAGTAACAGAGGGTAACGGTTGGGAAAAATTGATTGAGAAGATGACTAGCAGTTGACCATTCTTCTTCCGATATAAAACGCACACCGGGATAGATGATACTTGATTTGTGCTATCTGCCCAGTTGGGCGACGTCATCGATGAATTAATTTTCCCAACACCACCGCCGCGGATGGGAGTTATTCTACAAGTGACATTTCTCAACCAATCCCTGTGAAATTTTGTGCCCAGGTTCGATAATTATACTATCTATATAATTATTTTTGTTGATTCAGTTTTTGGATTTTTTCTTCATGGCAGAATAGTTGTGCTTACACCAGCGAGGACTACAGCTCACATGCCACTAGTTATGGAGTGAAGTTTAATTAAAACAAAAAGGTCTTCAATTATTGCTATTGTCGTACCCAAAAAGGTAAAAACGGGACCCTAATACTATGACTCCACTGTCCATCAATCTGTCAGTCTATCACCAGGCTGTATTTGTTTGACCAAAATTATTATAAATAGTGGTTAACCACTTGAGCACACATGCTGTGTGGTATCCGGCAGAGTAGAACACACAAAGGACCACACACACAGGAAATACAATCTGAACAAAGCTTATAAACATCTGAGTTGAGACCTCTCCAACCCGTCTGGCCACCGGCTTAACGTGCCTTCCGAAGCACGGAATCATCTTTATTATCAGATAATCAGGTGATTCAAGCCTGCAATGTCCTAACCAAACTGGAAACAACTAAACAAAGTATGCTTCCGGTGGGAATTGAACCAACGACCCCCGGGTCAACAGGCAAACGCCTTAACCACTGGACCGCGGAGGCTGTGGATTAGCTATTAACACAGACAAGAAGAACAAGAAAGTGAACACACACAATAATAAAGACCAACATCCCTTTCCCATAAACATATTTTCAAATTAGTAGCCATTTCATTGCTTACATAATGGAGCGGTCATGCTAGCAGCCACAAATATGCGAAATTGTTAGGGTGTGCGCAATAAATGATATGAAATAATCAAGTGCACTGATGCTATCGCTGCCTACGCCTTCGTGCGTTTCGGTAAAGTCGAGTACAAAGAGCTTAAGTAACTTTTTATCATTAACAGACGAACAAAGGTTGGACCTACTCTTTAACTTTTGATGACTTCAATGAACAACGTATTGATGGTTACTTTAACATCCATCACGATTTATATATATTAAATGAATATAGTCAATCATACGTAAACCGCAATGTATTTTGAAACGTTACTATTATACCGTAGCTTTCAAAAGCTAGCGCGGAATAAGTACTATTAAGTCGCACTCTGCAAAGGTAGGTATTCAAAGAAATATCAAGTCAATGAAGTTAGCAATACCGTGTAATTTACGCATCACCTTTTCGTTTAGATACCTACAGAATCCATTGCAAGCCAACTTCATTCTTACAGCTCTGAACAAACGATACATAATTCAGTGAAGTCGGTGAACACACATGACAAAATGCGCGTCTACTTCAAAGTGGTCGCCGCGGGTTTGGTATGTATGTTTTCAATACATGGAATGCGGCGTGAGCCAGGCCTGGCGTAGTTCATGGTCCAAAAATAAAACTCATCGATATATATAAACATACGAATATAACTTTATATGAATGGTTAAATATATAGTACAGAGAGGGTCGTGCTCCTGTAGTGGAGACTAAAAAGACCTGATGATGATGATGATAGTACCTACCTAATGTACGATAAAATGAATTCTACATTAAGGTGTTGATTTTTATTGTTTTTCGTATGTGTAAATAGCTAACAGTGGCGTCAATTTTTTTTCACTATATTCTACCCTGATTCAAAATTAATTTATTTGTTATATTGTTTCATGCACTTATATGGCTAATGCAATGTTAAATGCACTCCGATTCTCAATCCATTTACGAACAAACAAGTCTCAGTTAGCAATGTGTGTGTATTATAATACGCACAGATTGGGTCTAAGCTATAGGTATTCAAACAGGCCCTTTTCTGAGGACAAATGACCATTCGCCCATGAGAAAAGGTCCACATTTATTGACCAACTAAATACTTCAAAATAACTGGTAGTCTCCAACGTTTAGTTTTAATTAAGTCAATCATATCATCATCAGGTCATTTTAGTCTCAACTGCAGGAGCATGACCCTCTCTGTACTACCGGAGCCATACTTAGCCAGAGCAGACAGAGGATTTGGCCTACTCTCTCCTCGCTGGCCAGACGGGTTGGAAAGGTCTCATTGATGTTTATGAGCTTTGTTTAGCTTTTATTTTATGACCTCCATGGGAAGACATGGAGTGGTCCTATTCGACTCTGCCAGAAACCACACGGCTAAAGTACATCATATACAGTTTGATATTTAACATTATTTGCTAATATTGATTATTTAACACTTTTCCACCCACTATTACATGAAGTAGCAAGTAAGTCGAGTTGCCACTAAATTATTAGTGATGTCAAAACATTCTGCATACAGCGAAATTTATCGAGCCTGCCCGCGGCTGGGCAGGCATCGACATATCGATAATATGGATTGAATTACTAAATCAAGTATGTCCTTTTATGATAACTACATTTACTTTGAGAAATAATGCCTACATTTTTTATATATAATAATGATAATAATATTAAAAACTTACGGGAGATAAATTCATTATTTAATTACGGTATTACTCACGTTTTATTCTTCGGATTCGCCGACTAGTTCTGCCGGCCTATTTGCTAAGTCAGTGTCCAACGTTTTGATGGTCACTTTAAAATACATTGCGGGTTTCGTATGATTGACTATTTTCATTTAAGATATTTAAAACGTAATGTATTTTGTAATGACTATCAAAACGTTGTACACTGAGTTAGCAAATAGGCCGGCTGGTCTGTTTTAAAGACCATCATCGGAGCGAGTGTTAGGGATGGTGACACGACGGTTTAGCTCAACCTACAGTTCCCTCAAAGAACTGTAGGTGTTATAAGGACTTTCAAATTTAAAAAAAACATTTAACTATATAATAATTATTCAAATATATTATATCATACATAATCCAATAAAAAGGTATATAATAGAAAGGAAGCTAAAAATAAACTTCAGGCCTCTTATACCGATCAGCAGGTCGAATTTCGACGTGAAGTCATTATTTTTTATTTCGTTTTAGCCATTTATTCTTGCAGATATGTTGCTACAGAGAAAAAAATATTGCCAGGTGATTTAGAATCAGCCTGTATATAAATCATGCATATGAGATTATAAATAAAATGTTTTGACAGATCGCAGACATGTTTACGTATTAAGTGAATAAGATTAGGATTTGCATGTATATGCAATAGAATATTTACTGCCTATTACTATGTAGATAGATGGATAGATAGACAATACGTTTATTTAATTTCTACAAACACACAAATTAGTAATACAGGCGATCTTAAATCTAAGTACATAAACACAAGAACAGTCATTTTGTGTGCTGCAGCAAGACAAAAAGCACAATTCAAAATCTTTTTATTCTCTTGAAAATAAAAACATATTTTAGAACCTGGTTTCGGGCAACCGTTCTTTGTTTTTTAAATAGAGGAGATGAAAAAGAACATATAAACACAGCCAAAGCTTATTTTTAATGAAAAAGACATTAAATCAGATCAGCTTTGAAGAAGAAATTAGGGGAGTTAATTTTCTGTCTTTTTAGGTATTTTTGGTCCGAGTTGCAGTTGTCTCTATCGCACTATGCGAGGGTTGTTTGAGCACGGCGCGACAGCAATAGTTTTTACGAATACCTATTTTTTTAAATTCTCTCGAGCTTAGTTTCCTTTTAAGTAACCATGTATATTAACATATACATACAGTCATACTTGAACTCGGAAAATCAATACACTCTTTTTTGGCACTCGTGTAATAAAAACAGTACCCTCCATCTTCGGGACAGTCGTTTAAAAAATTACAACGTCATCAAGGGTGACTAACTCAAGTGCATTTCAATATCGGACAAATCCGCATGCACACAATATATCAATCACTTTATATCGGCGGGGTGCACACTCAATAACTAGGGCTTAGTGTGCACCCACTTAAGTGCCATTTAATATCACTTACGGCCTGCGAATTTGACTACTAACACCGGTGTTTTGATCTACATTGCTGCTTGTTTCCTAGATTTTTTCTACTGGACATATGAAACCCGCGTTGGATAACGAAACGTTAGCGTTTGTTCGATGTAATCTTCAGGGCCCTTGCTGGTTAAAACTGTTTGCAGATAGTGGTATTGTGGATGGTTTACAGCTGATTGATCGGGGATTTTTTGTCAAATAGTTGGTAAGTTGGTGATAGAAAGGATTTTGCAGAAAGCAATTTTGTATATCGTTTTTATACTCTTGTAGGTATATATTCGCGGAATATTGATATTTATTATAAAGATAATATTTTTGAATAGATGTATTTTTTTTCTTTTTCTTCTATTGATTGATATATTGTGTGCATGCGGATTTGTCCGATATTGAAATGCACTTGAGTTAGTCAAAATCTAGAATTATCTCATTATCAGACTCCACTGTTATTTTATCAACCAGCCGAATTAAAAAAAAATATGTACGTTCAATTCATGATGTAAAAAATAAAACTTTTTTTTATTATTATTTACTTCAAGTTGATATCATTTCGCTCAATTTTGTTAAACCTTCCATAAGCATTTATATATCCAAAAGGTCTTCCTTTGTCTTTGACTTACATATTAAATGTGTTATATGCGAGTCAAATCGAATGTGCGGACAAATCTTTTAAGGTTTTATAGATCTTTTAAGTTATTTAGTTGATTGATGTATTTGTTTTATGAATAAATAAAAAAAACCGGCCACGTGCGAGTCAGACTCGCGCACTAAGGGTTCCATACACTATATATAATAAGTTTAAAATTATTAAAAATATTTTTTATTGTATGATGTAACTCAAAATGTATGCTTTTCGTTAAAATATTTTTTCATTATCTGTGCTATAAAACGTTGCTTCGTACTAAATTCAAGATTCTGAGTTCACGGGAAGTACCCTGTAGGTTTTGATTCCCTTGCGAATGTCGAAAAAACACGAAAAATTGCGACATAACGAGCTGTATCTTTTGATTGCGTTGGCTCAGAAGCCTGATTTTTTCACAACTGCAAGGGACAGCAGAACTGAGTATTTGATATGAATTTCAGCTTGATACCTTTACGCGTTCCTGAGAAAAAGACAGACGGACAGACAGACGGACAACCGAGTGATCCTATAAGGGTTCCGTTTTTTCCTTTTGAGGTACGGTAAAATAAAAAATAGTAACTATTTAGTAATCTGTGCTTTAACTTCTAACTCCTTATTAGTTTAAGTTACGGTTAACAATCGATATTTCTATGACTGAATAGCTTAAATAACTAACCCCAAATTTGTACGAATGATATTTAAATCCACATTTAGAACCATTTTAATGGATGGTCTTCAGACAAATGCAAAGGGCATTCCTTAGAAGGTCCTTCCCTTTTATGAAGTGAATTTCGCAATACATACTTATTTGTACACTGAGAGAAAATTCTCGTTTAGTTAACTAGAATATAGTAAATGTTACTAGATTTTATTGTAATATATATGACAGCTAACTGTTTTGTTGACTTTACTAGAAAAATCTGGTAATAGCTTACCAAAATATCTAGCACAGATAAACATAATGCTGGTACATATGAATAACATTTTGGTATCGTGCACATTGCATTCATTTGTATTAATTACATTAGTTTTATTTTAAACATAACAGAATGAGTATATTGTTCAGTTGAATATAATTTTATTTTGTGTTTACTTACATTTACTTAGCTATCATCATATGCAATGGTTAAGTTTACTAAAAAAATGAAAAAATATTGTGCAGTTTACTATATTTTTTTTATTACAGCAATACTTTATTTTTTACTTTACCTACGTTAAGTAGTGAAGACGTGACAGAATTGTACGACTCGGGCTCTCATGACGACTTAGATGCCTATTCGCCCACTATAAAAAACCCGCCCGCGAGTAAGTCTCCAACTTCAACAATTTTAAGTCACAAGTACAATCGCCCAGCATTGGGCTAGGATAAGGTACTTCTAAAATTAAGTAAGACTTAAAATTAATGAAGGAGGAAGGTCACCCGCGGGCGGCTTTTATAGGAGGTGAATTGGCAACTAAGCCATCATACGAGCCGAATAAATCTATCACGTCAACACACATATACTAAAAACAAGACCAACCCTTTGGGTCTCCAGAGAGTGAACTGAATTCATGGCACATTGCTGGTTTTAAAGCCTGGCTCCGATGTATGTAGTGCACAAAAAACAAGCTGTTTTTATTTAAATAGTTACAATGTTATTCTGTAAGGTGTACCTATGGGTAGGATGCCTGAAATAAATTCAATGATTATTATGTTATTTATATACTATTTATTCAAACATTCTCCTTGCTAAAAATGGTTGTAATTGTAATACGAGTATCTGGAGCGTACTGCAGCAGTGTTGAACTGGATGTCCTTTACAATAATGTTGAATATCTTTCTACGACTATTACTTGATAACAGTCCACTTTCAGAATATAACTCTTTTAGTCTCTAGAAATAAAAAAAAAATTGTATTATACAAGGGTGTTATTAAAAAAAGCTTACAATTTATATTATTGTTATAAAGTGCCTATTTAAAAACTTACGGTACTGGTAGGTGAGTCACTTAATGCACACATTGTGGTTGAAGTACTTGCAGGTGATCCAACAATACTATAGTGTGGAGTTACGCTTCCTTTTTGTGTTGATTTGCTGGACGTAGATGAGAACCACATAAAGTTATATATAATTACGAAACGAGTTCAATTTTACTAAGTTGCAGTGTCAATTTTACACCAACCGCACAAAAACCACAAATTAGAAAGAATATGTGCACAAAAATGGCCCGCCTGCGCACACGACACACGATAAATAAAAAATGGCTCGAAAAGTGCGCCACAATCTTTTTGACAAACGTAAACAACGTTTCGTTTGATGCACGGTATTTATGTTACACAAAACCATTATATGATAACCTTTATTAATTTAAATAGTAGTTCCAACTTTTAGTACAGTGGTTAACATAATACGCCTCATTTAATAGTTAGAACCATATTGCTGGTTAATACAAAATACATTGATAGGCACAGTGAAAAATAACCTGGTTGATAGTACTATAAGAATCTAGCATATTCTAGCTTAGTTAACCTTACTTGCATTATTTTAGAGATTACAAAAATATTGTAGTTTTCAATATTCATCTAGTAAAAACAAACAAACTATACAGGTAGACTTTATAATTATTACAATTTTCTTTTTACAATAATAAAATGTACTTGTAAATAGGTTTAAGTATTGTTTACGAAAAATACGATTACTATAATATTCTGGCATACCCTACAATATGATTATTAGATGTTAAAAGTAAATCTGGTGAAAATAACATAATTCTGTTTCTTTATACTAGAATGATATTTACGATACGTTCTGGTAGTATTGTTAAAATTATTTTTCTCCGTGTAGGTAATGGCGGATTCAGAGCGGTTATTAAGGATATTTATGACTTCTAAACTGAAATCAGGTGAAGAAATTATGTTTTATGTACTAAAAACGGGTCCCTCACGTGCTATTTCGTCGGGCCGACTATAGTTTCGGACTCGTCAGGAGCCCATTTTCAAGGCGAGTGCGAGACGAGCGGCGGAGGGTCTCGAAAAAATAACTATAGTCGGCCGAAACTATAGTCGGCAATCCCGACGAAATAGCACGTGAATGACCCATTTTTGGTACATAACTTTAATTTCTTGGCATACACCGTCAAGGAAAGCTGACAATGTTGATAATGATAAAATTTAATGTGAAAACTAACCGTCATCCTTTGTTACTTAGTAAATTATTTTTTTTTAGATTGAAACATTAGTAAATTACAAATGAAGACATTCTTTTTAGATAGATAGTACTTTATTTAACCTAGATTCCGCCCTCGGCTTCGCCCACGTTAGTATAGATCCCTCAGAAACAGTCCTTTTTCCAGGATAAAAGGTAGCCTATGAGTCAAAATCAGTTCAGCCGCTTAAGCGTAGCTGAGTAGCAAATATCTCCACATACAATCATACACATTTTTGAATTCGACATCATCATCATCATCATCATCAGGTCTTTTTAGTCTCCACTGCAGGAGCATGCAGCAACAGTATTCGACATACAATCCGACAATAAAAACTACATAGGGAAAAGGAAGAAAAAGAAAAAGAAAATATTAAAAGGAAATAAAATATGGTGAAATAATTTCAAGCGAGCGGGATTTGAACCTTACGTGTTTGTACGGCTCAAGGTCGCAGGTTCAAATCCCGCTCGCTTGAAATTTTTTCACAATATTTTATTTCCTTATTTAATAAGAGTATATCAAAATAGCATTGTGAATGCAAAATATAAACATTTAAAAATATTATAAGTAAGACTAGAGAATCTGTCTATTGACTAACTAGATGCGCTCTTAGCATTTGTTCTTGTCAATAAAACGCTAGCTTTCTCATATAAGTGACAGTTTCTTTAGAAGACTTCCCATCAAGCCAACCATGAAATGCCATGCTGTAACCATTAATTATCATACAACCGTACAAGGGCACTAGAAATGCATCTTCAAGAACTGACCAGAGTAAGCCAATAAGAAACCAAACATCAAACTTAAATTAAACCATATAGCTCAAAAAATAAAGTTCGAAATGCTTTGCAGTTTTGTCTTGACGACAAACACACATGGCTGACTGTCGTGGGAAAACAGTAGCGACATTGTGACAATGTAAGAAATATTTGCCAAATGAATTTAGGTCTTAAACTGAAGCATTAAAGTGCTATATCCTGTGTGGAATATTTGTCGCTTAGAATAACGTATTGGAAAGTGTATGCAAGTAGCAATTTTCAAGAAACCACAGACCTCACCCAGAATAGCTTTGTTCCTAATTTTCAAGTAAGCTAAGTACCTACGTCTTTCACTTGTGGGAAACATGTAGGTAGACAAGAGAATCTATTAACCAGTTTTCAAGTCGCACTATAAAGTAGACGGGTACTTACGAGTATATAGAATTGTATATTAAATAATACATCGGATCATACTATATAGCCGTGTGGTTTCCGGCAGAGTAGAATAGAACCACTCCTAGTCTTCCCATGGAGGTCGTAAGAGGCAATACAAGCTAAACAAAGCTCACAAACATCAATGAGACCTCTCCAACCCAGCGAGGAGGGTCATACAGAGAGGGTCATGCTCCTGCAGTGGAGACTAAAACGACTTGATGATGATACTATCTTATCATACTATATTACACATTATATGTCATCAGGTACGTGCGCCCAGCCTCCCGAACCGCTACTTGCTTTTCCTACATTCATCCGAGTGAATAGTACACCATAACATTTATTCCCGATCCAAATACATGAAATTCCTTTCTTTCTCCAGTTTAAAAATGCCTCCAATGGGCAGCAGCGTCAGAAGCACAAGAAGCCACAAACTGAGCTCGCCAACCCGCCGCAAGCGTGATAAATATGGCAATATCTTCCATTAAACGAAGTCATTGGTGGCATTTGTCCAACAGTGAACTTCTTATGCTGAACTGATGGAAATTATTATATTACACAAGTACTAACAACTCGTTTAATAACAGATATCAAAGTAAGGATGAAAGCCGGCCCAAAAATTTTACTACATAAAAAATAGTAACGATAAAGAAATCAGTACTTGCCTGGGCTTCTACATATTATAGTAATTATTTACAGCTAAGAAGCCAATGCAGAAATCGTCAGCATGCTCTTTCTCTATCTCTCTTTTTAATCTGAATTAAAAAGAGAGATAGAGGAAGTAGAGCAGAAGTGGTAAAAACATCAAAGCTTTCGACC
Source organism: Elegia similella (assembly GCA_947532085.1). NCBI lineage: Eukaryota > Metazoa > Arthropoda > Insecta > Lepidoptera > Pyralidae > Elegia > Elegia similella. The sequence goes on from OX383939.1 coordinate 7,003,144, forward strand.
TGCATCACGAACGTTGAAATGTATACAAAACAATACTTGCTTCGGCAATTATTACTGCCAAAATAATTAGTAACTTAACAACTTGTAAACAAGTGTTTGTTTATGTATGTCGTGAAGAGAAAATATGTATAACATGAATAATATCGGGCGGTGAATAATCAGTTCGATGAAAACTAATAAAATTTGTAATTTTAAGGCTACAGTTATTATTAAGGATAATTGCCCTTGTACATGGTGGTCAAGTCGTAAAACCAAAATATCCAATAAAAAACCGGCCAAGTGCGAGTCGGACTCGTGCATGAGGGGTTTCGTACCACTAACTATAAAATAAAAAGGTCATTAAAGGAACCACTTCAGAGGCCGAGAGGCGGTTCCGAAGAACTCTGACACCAGGGTCGATTGACCGTGACACCTACTCGAAATGATGTACTATAAAATAAAAAAACATGTCTGTTGTATGGGAGCCCCCCTTAAATATTCATTTAATTTTAATTATTTATTTTCAAGTGAATATATAACTAAATATTCTATGAATATTTCAAGCATCTACCTGTTTCCGTTATCAATATCGAGCAAAATAAAAAAAAAGTAGTATCGACGTACTCTATCGAAAATCTTGACCATCGTGTACTAGGGCCCTAAGATTCCTTAGTGTTTATTCTTAGAAACGCAGGTTTTGACCATTAGGCAGTAGGTCAATTGTTGTAGTTACAATTTTATGTCAGGTGACATTCTAACGTCTCACTGTCTAAACCTTATACGTAAAGAATTCATTATCTACACATTCTAAAATGTAAATTTGACATTTTTATAGTCTGATTATTGTTTTAAACAAGCATATTTATAATTCTACCTCTTATTTGACCCGGTGTTTCACTTGATAAAGAATTTTTTAATTACATACACCAATAAAAATTGTTTGATACTAAAAGTACTATCCAATATAATTAGATGCCTCCTAGCCCGGCTGTTTAGGATGTTTCCAATTTCACCAAACTTAGCTATAGTTTAAAAACTATAGTAAAACTTTGCTAAATTTAACTCTATGGGGTTCAAGCTCACTCAACTCTAATAGAGTAGGCCTGTCATAAAATAGTTAGGTGGGAGTATGGTAGCTCAGCAGGCAGGGAATCAGAATGATAAGGAACAAACAGGAATAGGTTAGGTTAATACACCACAATCGAATTGACAAGCAAATTTTTTTGAAGTCGTTTAAAGAGGTATACAGGGTTATAAGATGAAAAAATGAGATAGATTGCAACATGCAGCATAAAATAAAATAGATATGCAGCATCGTTAAAATACAGTAAATATTATCTTTTTCTCGCGGCTTCGCTCGGTTTTCGAGAACAAAAAAGACTGATTAAATGAAATACTCATCAAATAAACACAACACCCCTAATTAGATGAGGACATGTCATGATCGACAGTTTTTTACAGTGACATAAATTGACACATGTTTTCCTGAGACGTACGTGTGACTATGCATATACCGCAAACCGCAATGTTCTTACGGCCAGGCCTGCCTCAGTCCCCGTGTCGGTATCGGAAACATACCTACACGCGGCGACCCCTTCGAAGGGTTTCCCCTTTCGCGGGTCGCCGCGTGTAGGTATGTTTCCGAACAAATCCGGTAGAAACGACGCGCGTTTGGACATATAATTAGCTTTTGCGTTTTATGCTTTTGAGTTCGAGTAAGTCATGCTCACTAAAATGTTCAAACTGGTGGCGACGTTGTGTGTCGGGTCGTCGAGTTCCCATCTAATATGGTTGAGCTCAGCAATGGCTGATTCATGCGTCAACTCGTGACCGGGTGCTGCCGGGGGGGGACAGGTCTGCTCGGCCTCTTTGAGACTTCTATCCATCTTTGAGACTTTTATCATATCTGTTGTTGTTGCACGCTCGATCGCTAACATAACGTATTCCACAAAATTATGTAAATGGAATATAACATGAAATCAGAAAAAAAAGAAAAGATAAAAATTTTAATATCTGCCCTTCAGGCAAAGCGTGACCAATACTGTTGAAAAGAGTTTCTTTCGGCGTCTTCTTCTTTGTAGTGGTAGATTCCGAAACGCTAGTAGTTTATAGCTTTTGAACAATAATTAATCATGCGCGCCAGCGAGAAGAGTGTAGGCCAAATCCTCCGTCTGTTCTGGCCAAGTATGGCTCCTGCCGTGGAGAATAAAAAGACCTGATGATGATGATGAATATCATTTAATAAACAGCAGTAAAATTCGCAGTAGAAACAATGGGTCCTTGGGGCCTGGATGCGAAATTATTTTTAAGGGACATCACAACGCGCCTCGTGGAGGCAACGGGAGACTTCAGAGCTGGCAGATTTTTTGCTCAACGTATAAGTCACGCGATACAGCGAGGAAACGCTGCCAGTGTTTTGGGCACGTCTCCTCCCTGAGGAAGATTATTTTAACGATATGAATCATATCTATGGTTCACAGTTGTACAGTTCAAAGAATATATTATAGCTTACTTATAACAATTACAAATAAAAAAAATATATTTAATTAGTATTATTTAAAATGTGAATTGACGTGAAAAAGTGCCTGAAGAGGCCTATTTTCTGAATAAATCTTTGAATCATACATTAATTATGAATTGTTTGTTCAGAGCTATAAGTATATAATTGGCTTGCTGAAAGGTTCTGACGCGTTCTGACGCGTGCTAAATTACACCGTATCGCTAACTACATTGAGTTGATATTTCTTTGAATACCTTTGCAAAATGTGACTTCTGTATTTAAGTACTAGTACTTATTCTATGCTACGGCTACTTAAACAACTTCTCATTAACTAAGCCAAGAAAAGAGGCAACTAGTAGTAATGTTCTATGTTTTTCCCGCTCTTTCCAGTTTGGTTAATGCCACTGCGTTTTGAGCGGACGTAATTGGCGGGGGCGGAATGTTACTGTGTGATTGTTTCTAAGAAATGCACAGACCGGCTTAGGAGAAGTGGCACCGGTTAGTTGCGCTTAGCACTAGTGATATACTGTTTTTGATTAAATTAAAATATAATACGAATCTGCGCTCCCGAATTGCAGATGTAGGTGCTAGAACTGACAGGCTGAAATGGGGCTGGGTAGGACATGTATGTCGCATGTGGTAAGTAGGATGGGCAAAACTTGCCACTTTCTGGGTATCGGACGGCCGCCGTGGCAAAGGTAGACCAAGGAGATGGAGGGAAGACCTCGATTTTAAACATGGATGGGGCCAGAACTAGCGAAGGAATAACGGGTGAACCGATTTTTATAATCTTTAATTTGTTAGTTTTGTTATTACCCTAAATAGCAGAATAACTATAAAAATATAAGAAATATTTACGAAAAAACTATTTTATAAAATATTTGCTAAATAATCTAATAAACATTGTTCGTATACTTTTCGACTGAAATGATATTCAAAACAATTGTTTTTAATTTCACCTGATTCAATAATAACCTTTTTGCAATGTGAAAAACGCAGTTACATTATCTGAATGCAGTTAAGTCATTGTGGTGTAGAAATTGGCCAATTTAAGACCATACAGGTTGTCCTGGAGGTCTATTTTTGAACTGGTAGCTGTTATTCACTTATCAAGAAAATACATAGGTTAAATTAAATTAAATCTAATCAATTTGAAGAATAAAGATTGCATCACACTCATTCGTACATATTTTTGATAAAATATAGATATGATTGTACTGAACATACACTGCATCCCACGCATAGGTTGTTTGCTCTAGAAGTCTATAAAAATAAGACATCGTATTATAATCCTGTGGTTCGCATGTTTAGAACTTATAATAATCTTGTACGCAATCACAAATCCCTTGACATTCTTGGAGTCACTTTATACTCCTTCAAAACAAAAATAAGGCAGATTTTGGACATCTGTTGACCTACTCATTATGTGTTTTTGTTTTTTCTTATCTCTTTTATTGTTACTTATGCATTATGCTGTCATTACATATATGAAATCAAATTTTTTGCAACTATTGTACTTTATATATAGTTTCTCTTTCTAGCTCTCATATAATTTTTAAAGACATATCTAGTTGTATGTATGTAAACAAACAAACAAATTCACTTTCGCATTTATAATATTAGTAAGGATGTATAATTACGATGATAATTTGTTACGTGTGTCTTATGAAAATAAATAAAATACACTTACATTTTATAATAAAATGGCATGTAAGAATTATGACTTTCAAATGCATTGTTAACTTTAACCACAGAATAGAATCGAATAACCTCCGTTGTCAAGCTTCCGCATGGTGAATCTCAATTGGCCCTAACCATTATTTGAATGGGTTTTGCGAATGCTCGCACGCAGTGCAGATACGCTCAAAGATAAATAAGTATTTGGCACCTTTGAATACCATCTGCTTGCCATTTGACTACCATCCGGTACTATCATGTACCACAAGATCCGCGGTTCCATTGGGGTTCCAACTGGGTCCCATCGCATTCCAATTGGGTTCCATCTACTAACTATTAACAACCACCAAAAACCACAAAGAAGTAGTAACTTGCAACTAACATTAGCAGCATGAGAGCAGTTCGCACGATTCAAAACAAGTTGCTGTAGGGCTACCTCAATTTGCGTGATATGCAATAAATTTATTTATTTATTTAAAAAAATACGTATACGGTCGAATTGAGAAACCTCCTCCTTTTTTGGAAGTCGATTAAAAACAAGACCATTCGTTGATTTTATTCACGTGTGAATAGAGTGTTGACGTCACAACGAGGCGGATGGATTCTACCAGTTCAATCCTCCTGATCGAATTCAATGTCCGACACATCAACAGGAAGAGCCTTTTTTTATTTAAAAGGATATGTATCCATTTAAATTTGACCAAAATCTGTTCAGTACTTTGTTTGAAATCGATTTTTATATGAAAGTAGGTATATTAGAATTATTTAAGTGCACTTACTTTTAAGCAAACACAAAATAACCCTAATCGGAAAACTGTATTTTTTTCTACTGCTTTAACATATATGGCTACAAAGGTTGACTTTTGAAATTGGATACAAGTCCACAATACGAACCAATTAAAATGTTTGTTTTTGAACATGGAACGAAAAAATTAACTGTCATCGATCGTCAACTTCATTTACTTTGTTTACTTACTGCTCAAAGTAATTTAAAGCTTATCACTTATTAATAAGGTTTAAATAAGCTTGTTTTATCGTGTTTATTAACTCTATAATTGATCCGTTGTGCGTATTCATTTTATTCGTCGTATAATTATTACAAACAAGTGGTATCTTTAATAACATACAAGCCCAATGGCTCGAGCAGTGGTTACAGTCGGCAATGTCTTAATTTCTACCCAAATGATACTTTTTTATGGTTTTTAATTTTGTGATAATTGTACCAACTCGTTTTCTGGGGTAATAGAGCGGGGATTACGTTGAAATTGTAATAAGCGGTTACATTTGAAATTTTTTGCTCTGTGAGGTTCCTTCTGTAATTATAATATTTAACGATTATGTCTAAATATAAAAAATTAAGACGAATTAAGTTTTTTGTTATTATAAGTTATTAGATCTTCCATGTTGTTCTGGGAGGAAAGAAAAAAACGTAGAATGTACCAGCTGCTTCTCTTATCGTAAAAGCCGTATCGAGGAAATGGGTAAAAATCAGAGGAATCATGTTAATAGGCGATGCAGCTAGCAACCCATCACTATTTCGATTTCGCTTTCCACCTAATGCCAACCAACATACTAATTGGGCCTTCAGGTCTTATAGACTTAGCCTTTGTCTACTCTGCAAGGGAAAAAGACGTGATACGTATGTTATTTATTGGAATGCTTTCTTACTGCGCGCCTTATACTATGTATACACGCACCAATAATACTAATATACAAATACCTAGAAATGTATGTTAAAATAAGATTTTGTGATTCTGAGATGCTAAACCGCCATAAATCTCATTCGTTGTATCTGCTTCATTATCATATACTAGCTCTTGCTGCGGCTCCGCCTGCTTTAGTGTCGATCCCTCGGGAACAGTAGAATTTCCCGGAATTAAATTTCATTCAAGTTGGTTCAATGGATGAAGCGTGTAAAGAAGACTTATTACTTTCGCATTTGTAATATTAGTCTGGATTTGCGACGAAAACTCAAGATAATTAAATTCACACCTTACTTGTGACAGAGACAGAAGATTGATGAAAAAATAAACATGGAGGTAAATAAAATAAATACTTAATTGATTTAATTAAATTTATTGTATTGATTACATTCTGATTACATTCAATTCAGTTAAATTAAACTGAATGTAATCTGAAAAAAATCTAATATATTTTAATTATATGAACCGCATTTAGATTTAGTGGGTGTCATTTGAATCCTTACATAATATTCAAATTTTCAATAGTATATTTATTTCAAAAAAGTGCCTTCTTTCTTGTTCTTCTTCATTAGAAGCAGTGATCAGTTATCCCAACTTAGTCATCAGCTTGGTCATTTCAACGATGCATCTGAAACAAAAAGTATTCTTAAAACAGCTGTTAGTAAAACATTTCTACATGGAACAAAGAAAAAATGTAAAATGTACCATCTGCTTCCCTTCCTACGCCGACCGTAAAAACCGGCCGCGGGAATGGATAAAAATCTTAGAAATCATGTCAATAGGCGATGCGGCTAGCAGACCATCACTATTTTGATTATTTTCCACCTAAACGTCTACTGACATGCTAAATTGTCCTTTAGATTTTATTTCTAAGCTCTGTCGACACCATAAAGGACAAAGACGTGATTTGTATGTTAGTAAAATCACGATTCCACACGTCTGGTTAAAAAAGTGTATTATTTAAGCATTTTTTTAACAAAAACCGCATTTGGGTTTAATGAGTGTCATTCGAATCTTAACATCATTATCCAAGTTGTCAATCGTAAAATAAAAATAACTGGTCAAGTGCGAGTCGCACACACTAAGGGTTCCGTACAACATTTAACTGTGTATAATGTAAAATATTCTATAATTATAATTATTGCCGATTAGCCGTGTGGTATCCGGCAGAGTAGAATAGGACCACTCCAAGTCTTCTCGTGGATGTCGTAGAAAATACAAGCTAAACAAAGCTTATAAGCATCTAAGAGACCTCTCCAACCCGTCTGGCCAGCGTGGAGAGTGTAGGCCAAGTCCTCTGGCTGCTCTGGCCATGTATGGCCCTAGTAGTACAGAGAGGGTCGTGCTCCTGTAGTGGAGACTAAAATGGACTTTGATGATGATGATATAATCATTGCACACTCGATCGCTAACATAATATGTTCCAAAAATAATAATGTATACAATAAAAATTTTAATCATTATTAAAATAAAAAAAATATGATATCTGAAGAAATTTGACGATAATTGATAAAGATAGATGATAAAATTACAAAGCCCTTCAGGCGAGTAGGCGACCAATACTGTTGAAAAGAGTTTCTTTTGGCGTTTCATTTCTGCAGTGGTCGGTTACGAAACGCTAGTAGTCTGTAGCTTTTGCATATTAATAAATAATATAAATCTGACTAAATTAGATCCTTTAAAATGTGATTTGACGTGAAAAAGCGTTCCTGCAAAGATTTTGATTTGATTTATGTTTTATCCAATTGTTTAACTTTAAACTAATACCAATGTAATTTGTGAGATTTATAAACTGATAAAACTCAGCTGTATAGAGGTTTTCTACCTTGTCACGTAGTTTGGTGTAAATTCTTGTCTTATCCCAACGTATAGTCGTAAAAATAAATGAACAATTAACGCAGTGACTGCGGCATTTAAAACCGACGATAAGTAATGAGGCAATTTAAATAGATAAGATTGCGGTAAGATTTTACTTATATGGTGTTGGTGATACTGAGATTTATAGTAAGCTATCTTGTCATCCATATCCAAGGGGATATCATGGTGATATATTTGTAAATATGATAGGTCCTTTCCTATCATATTTACCAAGACTACCAACCGCTTGATGGATCTATCGTCATAATAAAGTGTAGCTCATCTTTGATGGCGATTAGATGACGACCTCCGTGGCGCAGTGGTTAACACGCCAGCCTGCGACACCGGGTGCCCGGGTTCGATCCCCGGTCAGGCCATGATGGAAAACAATCTTTTCCAAATTGACCTGTGTTTTGGATGTTTATCTATATAAATAACTAGTATAAAATTATAGTATCGTAGAGTTAGTATCCTACGACACAAGTTGACAACTTACTGTAGGGCTTGCTGAATTTGTGTGATATGTCCTTATATATTTATTTATTATTAAATAAATAATTAAATTGGTAAGTAACGCCAATGGTAATGTAAAATCTCCAATGGTACTACCGGATAAGATAGTAGTACAACAGCCAAAAACAAAATCCCATTGGTAACTACCACTAGCACCACACGGGTAGGATTTAAAGCGTAAACTTGGTCTTTATACGATCATTGATTTACCAATTAAGATACCTTGCTTCCATCTACACGATATTGAATATCTCCACCACATCCCATTTCTATTATATAAGATAGATATCTATCTATCTCATGCCGTTTATTTGCTGCTCTAGTCACACATATACAACAGTTTGATAAAAAACAATGTCATTAAAATACAGAGTAAAATAAAAACAATACTTTATAATTGTATATGTATGCCTCAGCAATACAAAAAGGTCATAGCTCAGTGATTATATTGCCCTGAGAGCATTACACTGATTTTGCCTATCATCAAGTGCGAGTGCGCTTCTCAGACCATGGCACACCTGTTGTCTTGCCCTGCGTGTCCTACCACTGCACACGCGAGGACCTATACAATGCCACTGATAACGCTGTGTCAGTGGTAGAGTTCTGGTCAACACAGATTTAATTCGCCCGAGTCGATATGATAAGAATAAGTACGGGAAATGTTCAACACGCCGCCAAACACGACGCACGACGCTTCGCGAAATGCCAAGCCTCTTAACGGCCGGCCATAGGCCAGGCGGCGTTGTGGTACAAACGCGGATGGCCTAAACGCGTTGGCTACTTCAGATATTTTCGTTTTTTAAGAATATTCAAGGGTTATTCGAAAAAGAAAAATACATGACGGCTGCCTTATCTGTAATGCAATTATAATCAAAAGTTTCAAGGTTAATTTTAATGTATTTGGTGAATAATGCTGCATACCGAGTAAATTAGACGTGATTTGGAGGCAACTTTGCAATTTTTTTCTATCGAGAAAATTTAACGCAATCGTGTTTTTGAGTCCTGAACTTTGCTGCAGTTTTATTTCAACTTGAGTATTTCATTTTTATTGATATTACAGACAGTGATGCAAAGCAGTGTGAGGTTGTTCGGGCCCTTAAACAAGGCCTTAGGGTATCAGAACCTCTTCACTAGTTCGAGTAAAAAGCGTCAAACCTGTGCCAGGGTACCAATCATAGAATTTCGACACTCAGTCCCTTGACAAAACGATTCATAAATAAGCAATAACAAATCTCACCACGACCAGCGGTATGACTGATGGCTATCGGGCAAAAACACACATAATAGCAATAATTCGTGGCAGGCTGCCGCCGTCTAGTTTTTCATACGACCAATAATTGCCATTTGTTATTATATTGCTTTTCGTTTTTAGAGATCCGTACAAAAATTAGACTCTTTACTTAGTTTTCAAAATTTGTTGTACAGTTGAACTAATTTATTGGAATAGTCATCGCAAGACAATAAATATGTCCTTACGGTCTTACGGTAACTAGCTTTGTCTACCCCGTAAGGGATAAAGACATGAATATTATGAATGTTATCGACCACCACTGGATTCCGGCACACTATATTGTAAATTCAAATGTGTGAAATAGAGAGGCCAAACCATTTTATGAATTCTGCCAAAAATGGACTTCATAAAACATGTCAGAAATCTTTGCTCCTTTAGCAATATCCTTCATACACCGTGTTTCCGGAGCGGGTTCTTTGACCATTCGTTTACTGTTAAAGCTGTACAGCTTTGGAACGCTTTACCAGTATCCAGAGGATTAGACTCACTTTTAAGAGTGCACGCGCTTATTTTCTTCACGAACTATCAGATAGAATAAAAATACATAGTATATGCAGTATATGTACTCTACATTATACTGTACGTATGTACAGTCGGGTGCAGATAAAATTTACCCTTCTAACACAGGATTTTAAATTCACACATTTATTTGCACCCGACTGTACATAATCATGATATGTTTGTATATAAATATTATTAATTAGCGTACACTAATTTATTTTGTCCAACTTCCAAAATTCTCCATTCTCAATAACACAAGACTTCAAGTCTGCCTTTTAAATTTGTAAAGAAGTTAATTAATAAAAACAAAATCTTTCTATACTCGATTTCCAGAGATGACCATTAACACTTATGTATCGTATCTAATAGTTTAAACATGAAATGGAGTATTTATATTTATGTACATTTTACGCCTTCACTCTTTAACCACTGAACCAATTTTCATAAAACTTTGCAAACTTTTCAGAGATACAAAAACAACAAAGAGATAAAAGTACTTTTTCCTGAGAATAAGAAGCAGACCTGGTTTATGGTTTTAAATACATTACGGTATTTTAGCTAGCACGGTATAGCCACGGTAGCACGCTATAACACGGTATAGAACCCTTAGTATTCGACTACCAGTCACACTTGGCATTTTTTGCGGAACCAGCGAATATATCGCATTTTATTGCGGTAAAAACCGTTATTTATTCGGATGGAATTAATTGAGAAATATTTTCCCATTGATTTTCTTTGTGATAGATATCTTAGGTCTGGAAGTTTTCAATGATTCATTCATTGCAAAAACCTCACTGATGTTATCGTTCACACGCTGTCCAATCGGTTTTCTTGGATTAAAGGCCTTTACCGGTATTCTTAAATAAAATCAGCCAAGTGCGAGTTGAAATCACGAAGGGCTCCGTACAACCATAATAGTAGATTGTTAAACGAGGGTCGAAAGAATCAATTCCCGAGGTATTTAGACGGCTATAGTCCGAGTATGAATTGATTATTTTACTCGTGTTAAACACTCTACTTTTCATTTCGAATATGAGGAAAATAAAACTAGTTGTTTATCTAAACTATTTATTAATAATATAATGTATAATAATATTAGAAGTGCCAGCGATAATAATATTAAAATTTTAAATATGGAACTCACCGCGTAGTTGTAGCGGCTTATTCCGCTCAAAGAAGTTTGCGCTAATCTTATCTCTATGGTTCACACTGGCTGTTTAGAAAGTCACATGGCCGCAGCATTTTTTTAATTAGTTTTTTTTTTACCTAATGACAGCCGACACCAGTTCTATTTTTAAAGTTCATTCCGGCCGGTGGGAAGTAATTTGTATGAGCTTTTTCCTCTCTATGAAGGGAAGCAGCATTTTCCACCCAATAATCAGATCAAAACAACACTACTTTCCGAGTATGAGAAATGAAAAATATTTTACTACAAAAACGTTAAAAAAACGGTATGCGTCTGTCGTGTCGTATCTATAGCGTGGCGTGGCGACCCATGCCGTGGCGCAAGATCTCTAATGTATTATTTGTCATTTAATACCTAATGTAAATATAGAAATTTGGCCAGCTCCTTGGCGCAGTTGTTAACACGCCAGCCTACGCAACAGTGCGGATTTGATCCCCGGTCAGGTTATGATGAAAAACGTTATTTTTCAGATTGATCTGGGTCTTGGATGTTTATCTATATAAGTAGCTATTAAAAATATAGTTGTTTTAATATCCTACGGCATAAGTTCTTAACTTACTGTGGGGCTAGATCAATTTGTGCGATATGTCCCTATAATATTTATTTATTTAACCGTAGCTAAATAAAAATAATACAATATTTTTAATAATACACCGAGCATTGTAATGCCATATTAAAATATTTATATTAATAACCAATACAGCACCTAGAGACATATGAATGAAAGTTTTATATACAGGGTGAAATTGAATTCATTAGCATACGTTTAAAGAGTGTGTCAGACCACGAATCTAAACAACTTTCACTATGGGTCCAACCCCGAAATTGCAAAAAAAAATCTGCTGTTTCATAGATTTTGCCCAAGTATAGAATCCACTTTTGTATGAAAAAGCAGATAATTTTTTCACGATGTCAAAGTTGATCCCATAATGAAAGTTGTTCAGATTCGTGATCTGAATCACTCCTTAACTTGGACGAATTAACCACTGGACGCGAAATCAAAGAAAAATGTATGAAAACTTGTTCAACCAATACTGGGGGGACGGGAGGTAATGACAGCATAGAACCGAACAAATATGAAACATACTTACCTCTTGCGACATGCGTCTATATCTAAAATTTTTAATTTATTCGTGTTATGTCAGATGTCATAGATAGTGTTGTTACAAAGTCGACAGTCGACAAATTGAATGAATGATTGGTTTAAAGCATCGCAAAAATATGTAACGGGCTATGCTCAATTTCTTATAAATATGCTCAGCTCAGTTACGTATGCTGTTTATTGAAAGAAATAATGTTTTTTAGGTACACAAAACATTTATTATGATTTTTAAGGTATCTTGCCCTACAGCGGGCATTTTACGTAATACGGCGCTTGTTTCAAATCTAAATCAAATTTTAATTTGAAAAATAAAACGAATTTGGCAAGGACACATTTAATGATAATAATCACTGTCATTTTCGTATTTCAACCACCTACTCTTAGGATTCCGGCCTTCAAAATGTATCTCCTTTTGAATCACACACACAATCTACAGAACACTAGGTTTCAAGTTGAAAATAATATTACATATTTAGGACTAGTAGAAGCGCTAGTGGTTCAGGTGTCATTGAATTCGAACCATAACGAATTAAACCGAACGGTCCCGGGTTCAAACCGCGCCCGGCCTGAACTGTATCTCTGAGTTTGTAATAAAATCTAAATCAAGTACCATTTTCATCGACCGATACCTGCTTCTGATGAAAGAAAACATCGTAAACACAAGTGGATTTTTTGCTAGTACCCATGTGAAATGGAGAAAGCAAACCATTCCATTATTTCCTGGTCAAAATTAGTCACTGAGTCAAATTGTTTACATACAATGACACCTTCAAGGGCCTAGCTCTTAAATATTAGAGAGAATGTGTACATAAAAGCTTTATTTGGAAAACAAAAATTCGTTCATTAAAGGGTTAAACTGTTTTTTAGAATATAAATATTTGTTTATTTCAGGTTTGTTTGTTTACGCTACAAATTTGATCGTGTTTAGTAGGTATCCATGTTTTATCTCTTTGGACAGCTGCAACCCACTTCCTTTTTCTTGATGGATCAGTAGGAAATCTGAAATTTACGAGTTTTATTATGTAACTCGAATAAGAAGTAGGTTTTCCATGGAGTTAAAAACTAAAAATTAAGTTACAGAGCACATACTGATAACCGTTTTAAAATAAATATTTACTATAAACTATGGTAGAAAACTCTCTTTTTGCAAATAGTATTATGTGAACAGAACCTATAATAAAACGAACGGATATTAACGTTTTGGGTGTTTCTCGATTACTTTCTCGAGATTCGTATGATCGACGTCCCTAACTATGTATCTTACATATTAGCTGACTCCGGACTATAGGAAAAACAATCGGATGGTGATTAAGTGTATTTGAACATGGAAAGTAAATACATTTATTTTTTTCAGGGCCTTTTGATCAGATATGAATTTGCAGGCTCTATCTCCACTGTTATGGATAAATACATGAACCTTCATGTGTATTTATTTGCCCTTAGAGAACTAGTACCTGGGCGACCGTGCTTCGTTGGGTTATTACTATTTGTTGTAATATGGTGGTGGTTAGGTGAATCTATATTTATGATAAATATATATAGTTATCTCAAACATTAACAATAAAATTAAAAAATTATAAATTAAATATAAAAAAAGTAAGTCACACGCGGGATTCGAACCCGTAACTCGTTTCTTGCCGTCCGCGTCTTAAACCGCTGGACCAGACTGACAGCGGCCAGTAAGACGAAATTAGCGACCATATTCTGCGTGAAAAGAAAACGCATGAAAACTGGAAAACACGGGTTTTTCCAAACATAAGATTAATCAAAATCGATTGTTTACATCCGAAAACCCCCATATGCCAAATTTCAGCGAAATCGTTAGAGCCGTTTCCGAGATTATAGAAATAAATTTATAAAAATATATAAGAATTGCTCGTTTAAAGGTATAAGATATAAAGGCATTTTAGCACACGGAGACTAGCTCCGTGGCACAGCGGTCAACATGCCTGCCTGCGACACGGAGTGACCGGGTTCGATCCCCGGCCAGGTCAAGATGGAAAATGATCTTTTTCAGATTGGCCTGGGTCTTGAATGTGTATCTATATGTATTTGTTATAAAATATAGTATCGTTGAGTTAGAATCCCATAACACAAGTCTCGAACTTACTTTGGGGCTAGCTCAATCTGTGTGATTTGTCCGTATTTAAATTTATTTATATTTAATTCCAAACAGTAAAGCCGTAGAGGTAAATTACTTAGTTTATGAGAAAAACATACAAAAGCCACTTTTTAATATCGTGAAGCTAGGTCTTGTCTACTCCGTAAATAATAAAGAAGTGATTCTGTCACTTTGCTTACTGAAACTAACAACCAACAAATACAATTTACGAGAAAAGGGAAATAGATACTAATTGTATCATAAAAGTTTTCAACCCTGGTTTGTGATAAATCTTAATAGGAACTGGTTATTTACGGATATTTATACATTTTGAGTATTTATTTAAATTGGCTATTTATCCACCGCCCGTAATACGATTGTCATTCCTATCGATATCATTCATCGACACGTTCATCGATATATGCAAGCTCTAAATTAAAGGAATGAACTGAAGAATTAGTGAACGAATGTAACAATGACAGAATTAATCCGACTCGTTGGAGTATGACAACATTCTGGTTGACTTGCAGTTTGAACCAAGGATTTTTTAAATGGACGTATTATTCGGTCTGATGATTACGCATTTAATAAAATTTACAAGAAAATACCAAGAAATATTGGACAAAATGTGCTTACTGGTGAAAAGAAATGTGGTTCGTGCGATTACTGTAATTTTTACACAGCAATACCGCACACTTCACCCTTTTTTACGCGATGTTTTGCCTTGAGTCTCTGAAGTCACACTGACGTAGCGTGTTGTTTAACAAAGAACTATTTCATGGTACCCAGCTAGAGGGGTAAGGAGTCAAATGTCGCGTCCAGTGGTTTATTCGTCCAAGCTCCTTAATCATAAGCTAATGAATTAAATACCCTGTATACTTATGGGTACATGTTTTTCAAACACAGCATGTCATTCACTTATACATGGCAACCACATACCAGCGTATAATATATCCTTGCCCGTCTGAAAACCCTTTTAAAATCTCTGAACAAGAAGGCAGTGCTGAAAAAAATTAAAACAAACCTACTCGCTTTTATTTCGTCATAGTCGCGTCGAATTTTTTGTCCTTTTCTCTCTCAAGTGTGTCTGAAGTTTCGTCTCGCTTTTTAGCTTGTTTTTCGTCTACACGTAAGTACAGGTGGAGATGAGTGTGGCGTCAAATTGAAAAAGTGTAGTATCTCGGAAATAAACATTGGTCTAGTTTGTTATGAATAAAATACTAGCTTGTTTGTTTTTTGTGTTTATAAGTGGCCAAAACTGGTATCAGATTTATCAAGCTGCCTAAAGGCATCTCATCATCATCAGGTCTTTTTAATCTCCACTGCAGGAGCATGACCCTCTCTGTACTACCGGAGCCATACTTGGCCAGAGCAGACAGAGGAATTTTGGCCTACACTCTCCTCGCTGGCCAGACGGGTTGGAGAGGTTTCATTAATGTTTATGAGCTTTGTTTAGCTTGTATTTCCTAAGTCGTCCTCTTACGACCTCCGTGGGAAGATTAGGAGTGGTCTTATTCTACTCTGCCGGAAACCACACAGCTATAATGTCCTTCCTTGTACCTCAAACTACCTCCATATCAAATTTTATTGCAATTTTGGCACAAAGTTACTTTCGCATTTATTATTTAACTAGCTTTCGCCCGCGGCTCCGCCCGCGTCAATGTTGATCCCTCGGGAATAGTACTTTTTCCCGGGATAAAAGGTAGCCTATGTCCTTCTCCGCACTCCAGAGAACTTGTATGCAAAATTTCATTATAATCGGTTCAGTAGTTACGGCGTGAAAGCGTAACAAACAAACAAACAAATAAACATAAAAATAAATAGTAAGAATAAGGATAAGGATATACTAAGTATGTCCTTATCCTTATATAATTTATTTTTTATATTACTTATGTAATTTACGAAGTTATTACTCTGACAAACTGAGAAGACAAATCAAGCGACAATTCATTAATGTCTACGCCGCGCCGACACTCGCCGCGCATTCCGCAATTCAATAGCTCTAACAAACGCTATTGTGTGTGCACAAAGCACTATATTTACAGCAGTCATACAATATATCAATAAAACATCATAGGTGTTTTATTAATATATTGTATGCTTTTGGTTTATAGCCTGCGGCTTTCTATACACTCAAAGCTTAATTTCATCGACCATTCCCTTTATCTATCTCTTTCGATAAATTGATGACACGGGCACAGAATACCTAAAGGTAAGGATAAAGATAAAGAGAATTTATTTGCATAAACATGTGTAAACTACATTAAATGGATATATTATAAAAGGACCGACATGTTTACCATTACTGGTGTGCAAATACATATAAGTTCAGAAGGCATGCAATTAAATTTTAAAAAGTTACAAAAATTTAAATAAAAGTGCAAAAAAATTTTAATATTTAGGTACATCGAATCTATGCCATCAACAAAAATAAGGAATATATATATATATATAATACTATAGATTGTCAGATATTACATTAGATAACATTTTTCAGATAACAATATTTGAAGCTTTTTCTTAAAGAGTACCTAAGTAATAATATTACGGGCTGAAATTGCATTCTGCAAAGGTATTTAAAGAAATATCAACTCAATGTAGTTAGCGATACGGTGTCATTTATCTCGCGTCAGAACGCAGCACCCTCTTGTTTAGATACCTATAGAACACATTGCAAGCCAATTTCATTCTTATGCTGTAAATAAACGATTCATTAGCCGTATGCTTTCCGGCAGAGTAGAATAGGAGTTTCAAGTCTTTCCATGGATGTCGTAAGAGGCGACTTAGGAAATACAAGCTAAATAAAGCTCATAAACATCAATGAGACCTCTCCAACCCGTCTGGCTAGCTAGGAGAGTGTAGGCCAAATCCTCTGTCTGCTCTGGCCAAGTATGGCTCCGGTAGTACAAAGAGAATCATGCCCCTGCAGTGGAGACTAAAAAGACTATGATGATTATGATGAAACGATTTATAATTAATTGAAGTCGGTGAACACATGTGACCAAACTAGCGTCGTTCCTACTGGATTTGCCTGGTTTTAGCGCTTCGAAGTGAATGTTTTCGATACTGACACGGGGAGTGAGACAGGCCTGACATGAAGAACTGTTTGTTTTCCTAAATAAGTGGCAGCACTGAGGCGTCGGGTCTGATAAGCTATTGTTGGTCAACAATGTGTCACTTATTGCTGCTTGTCGAATATTGTCCATAACCTTTCGATTCAGTGCTGCCATCTGATGGGAAGTATTCAAAAGAAATAAATAAAAGAACTAGGCTAGCTCATAATCATAACTAAATAAATATCCTGTAAAATTTCATAATAGCAAGATACTATATCGCAGATATCTATATCACAATGCAAATATAACCATTATATGTATCTCTGATATCTTATCCAGCCCCGTAACTCTGACGGCTAATTACAAAATATATTTTAGCCACAAGTTAACAAACACGGCTTCCTTATTTAGACAATAGTTTTGCTAAAGCTTTTACTACTGAATGTAAAACGCACAAGAAAATCGCATTAGATGCATGTGTTTTGCAACCTGCAGTGCTGTAAGCGGGCATAGTATAAAACGTAGCTCAGAAGGTTGTTATACCACGTGTAAATTTACCACCGAGATTCCTTGAAAAGGCTGGCTCAGGCCGTCAAAATGAACAACTTTTTCTATGAGACCAGGCTCAAAAGTAAAAACATCCGACATTTTTTATAAAACAATGCCGGGCTGGGCGGCAGAAATATTAGAGAAATATCTAGTACACTAGTACGCTTTAAAGAACCTTTATGCTATAGAACTTATGCTTCTTACTTAGATAAAAAACAAATAAGCGGGTGTTAATAAAACAGAGATTAATGTGGAAATTTCCCTAATGTTTATCTAGGGATATATATTTTTTTATATAGGGTTCTCGAATGGCGACCGCGTATCGGCAAGCGCAGCGTCGGACATCCACCAACCAGATGGTCGGATGACCTCACTAAGGTCGCAGGAAGACGCTGGATGCAGGCCGCTTTCAACCGGTCGTATTGGAAATCCTTGGGGGAGGCCTATGTCCAGCAGTGGACTTCTTGCGGCTGATATGATGATGATGATGATGATATATTTTTTTGTATTAAACTTTCCTCATGCCGAAAAGAAATAACGTATGAGTGATTCTAAGCTTTTGCAGATTCAAAATTTTAGATTGTCATAACGAATGAAACGAAACAAAGATTTATAAATTTACTGCAGTTTTCTTGGAATCAGTAAGACAGTAATATTGTCGAAATATCAAATCTAAAACAAAACTAATGAGGCACCTAATTGTATCAAAATTAATCACTACCACTGATATATAACTTTCCTACATTTAACTAAGTAGATCTATGAGTCTTCACCTTCTGTCCTTTAAAAACGTGTACTGTGGTTTGTTTACGCAGACACCTTTCGAGTTGCCTTAACTATTTTCTGCGGACGGCTGTTAAGTGGTAAACTGTGTGTTAGTTCTTAATGTTAAGCTATGTTAAGTTTGATTTTTTACTCCAGAAGTAAAGTTAAGCTAGGCGTATAATATGTGTAAAGAGTCAAATTATATTAGGGTTAAAGCAACAAAGCAAAATAACTCAAAAAATAAAGCAAGATAGTATAAGGCGCCGGGGGGCGCCGACACAAAAGAAGTGTCGGCGCCCCCCAAAGGCGCTGTGGATTTGAGGCTGCATCAATGTGTCCTGCGCCTGTACACATACGCAGGCAGGACACATTGATGCGTCGCGCGGAATAATAAAAAATATTTTCCAAATTAAATAATTTTATTAGTTTCATTTACTTTGATTACTAAAGTCTATCCGCCCAAATGGTTTGACCATTTGGGCGGATAGACTTTAGTAATCAAAGATATGTCTAAAATATAATGTAGCAAATCTGAATCAAGTACAGTCATTTCATTGACTTATAATTGCTTCCTGTGAAGGAAAACATTCCGAGATAACCTGCGCACTAGTAAATTCTTCACTATTATCTGAAATGGAGAAGCAATGGCAGTCCATTCTATTCTTTTCGGCCAAACATTTTAATTTGTGCATTTATTTCTACACAATGACACCGACATGAGCCTAGCTCCTTATTATCATAGAGAATGTTGAAAGATAACTTAATATACAGCGTGATTTTGAACCTCTAAACTATATTAAAATCCTGGAATCAATCCCTAATGGAATACAGAACTGCAAGAAAAAAGGAAAAACTCGAAAAAAAATTTTACATTCCATATAAATTCTTCCAGCAGATTGGCGACTTTATATGGGAAGCATTGGAACTTTTTTTTCTTGCAATTCTATTTTTTATTAGGGATTCTGATTCCAGAACTTCAATATAGTTCAAAGGTTTAAAATCACGTGGTACAATACTCATAAACTTCAATGAACTTGGCATAACTCGACATCGGTTCGATCTGGAGTTTGTGCGCTATGACCTTTGATGAGGACTATACAAAGCAAAAGTATATTTCAACAAAAGCCTCTTCTCAGGAACCCTTACGTTCGCATCGGGAGAGGGATTGAATGATTCATATCAAAGTATAAACTTTATTATATCATTGAAACTATTTATTTTCCATGCTGTTCTGGGAGAAAAGCAAAACGTAGAATTTACCGTCTGCTTCTCTTCCCGCGCAAACCGTAAAAGGGTAAGAGCGCGAGCGCCTCTTAAAAAAATATAATTATTTCGCTACAAGAATGGCGCGTGATACGAATGTGCTTTAGGCCAAAGAATATGATCAATTTGTCTCACCCTAGAATGTCGTACAGGGGGACCTAAGCACAAGCACTCTTAAACATGTGAATAGAAATAAAATTATATTTGTGCCGCTCAGTCTTTAGTTTGAACTCTGAATATTCTTATCTTTTATTGTGCTGGGTGTCACTGCAAGCTTTTATTTCGGGGAGTTTGTAATATTACTAAATGTAAATCGTGATATTACTGAATGTGGATATGACGACACCGAAATGGTTAAATGCAAATTGCTTTTCTTTCTTGCTTTGAGAAGATGAGGTCGTATGCTGAAATAAGATACTAGTTGTTTTATTTTCTAAAGATTTTTTTAAATTTAATTGTCTACATTTATCCAAGGTATTGCACATTAATCTGTAATTTTAAATTCTAAATTAATGTGAACATGAGAAAAATCTTGTAATCTTATCTTATACCCTTAAGGGCCCGTACTACCTCACACTGCTTTGCATGATTGACTGTAATATCAATAATAATTAAATACTTAAGTTAAAATAAAAATGCAGCAAAGTTCAGGACTAACTCTGGTAACTATCTGACTCAAAAACACGATTGCGTTAAATTTTCTCGATAAAAAAAAATTGCAAAGTTGCCTCCAAATCACGTCTAATTTACTCGGTATATAGCATTATTCACCAAATACATTAAAATTAACCTTGAAAGTTTTGATTATTATTGCAAAACAGATAAGGCAGCCATCATATGTTTTTCTTTTTCGAATAACCCTTGAATATTCCTAAAAAACGAAAATATCCAAAGTAGCCAACGCGTTTAGACCATCCGCGTTTGTACCGCCACGCCGCCTGGCATATGGCGGGCTCTTAAACGAGCAATTCTTGTATATTTATATGTACACAAATTTATTTCTATGATCTTGGAAACGGCTCTAACGATTTCGCTTAAATTTGCTATATGGGGGTTTTCGGGGGTAAACAATCGATCTAGATTAGTATGTTTGGGAAAACGTTTTTCTTTCCCCGCAGAACAAGAAACGAGTGTTAAGGGTTCGAATCCCGATCGGTGACTTACTTTTGTTTTTTTTTATATGTTCAAGTATTTATATTTTTTTTTAATTTTATTGTTTTTAGACAAGTTAAAATGTAGTGAATGTTTGAGATAACAATATATATTTCTCATTAAGATCACTGAAATCAAACACCTGATCTACACAGAAATCGATTGTAATTGTCAGTTCATATTTTACTTTTTAAGTTTATTTAGAATATCACCTAAACACCACCATATTACAATTAATAGTAATAACCGAGCAAAGCTCGGTCGCCCGGGTACTACGTCTTTTAATCAATAAGCAGCTCCTAAGAGGTCGTAAGAGGTGACATAAGAAATACAAGCTAAATAAAGCTCATAAACATCAATGAGACCTCTCCAACCCGTCTGGCCAGCGATGAGAGTGTAGGCCAAATGCTCTGTCTGCTCTGGCCAATTATGGCTCCTGTAGCTCCTGAAGAGAGGGTCATGCTCCTGCAGTGGAGACTAAAAAGACCTGATGATGATGATGTGTCAGATGGACGGACGGACAAACGGACAGCGGGGGGTTGGTAATTAGGTCCCGTATTTCTTCTTTGGACACGGAACCCTAGTAACTATCAAGTATACTAATTCACCAGTCACCTGATAGATGTTATATGGCAATTGCTTTTTTATTATATCTAGGATATTCAAATGAAGATTCTCACCAAATCTTACTCATTTTTGCTAACACCCTTTTAAGAGCTGTATGATGGATGGAACGTCGATGAAACAACAATCATGTAATGTAGGGCGTATACTCATCAATCGGCTCTTAAGAGTATATAAAAAAATAAATCCGGCCAAGTGCGAGTCATTTACACTACGGGTCCCGTACAATATTTAATTACAAAAACCACGCTTCTTGTATTTCTTTCGAGCTCTGTGGCCTAGTGGTTTTCATCTCTACCACACCAGAGTTCCCGGGTTCAATCTCCGGTTAGGTCGAGATGGAAAATTATCTTTTTCAGATTGGCCTGGGTTTCGATGTTCTTAAATATATGTATTTGTTTTAAAAAATAATATAGTTACTATTTTATTGGAAAACCTTGGGGGAGGCCTATGTCCAGCAGTGGACTTCTTACGGCTGATATGTTGATGATGATGTATCGTTGAGTTAGTATCCCGGAACACAAGTCTCGAACTTGCCTTGGGGCTAGCCCAATCTGTGTGATTTGTCCGTATATATTTATTTATTTATTATTTGTATGTGAACTCTGATGTAGGTATGCAAACATATGAAACCTCTACCATGCAGCCTCTTCTAGCATCCCCTAGCCGAGTCGGACCTCATCCTTGAAGCCGGATGGCTGCCTGGATTAACTGTCCCAGGTAGACATATTGGACTACAACTTCAAGGATTCCCAACATAAACCGGTGACGGCGCAACATGGACATTCGACATGATCTTCGTTTTGTCCACGTTCATTTTAAGGCCCATCTGCTGTGAAACTCCATTAAAGTCATTGAGCAAGGTAGTGATGACAACGATATCATCGGCAAATCGAAGGAGAATGATATACTCGCCATTAACGTCAATGGCAAATCCTTTCCATTCCAGGAGTTTCAAGACATCTTCCAAAGCAGCGTTAAATAGTATAGACTTGGATACTAATTTTTTTATGTTATGGTACGGCAAACGAGCAAGGAGTCACTTGATGGTAAGCGATCAGCGTTGCCCATGGACAACTGCAACACTAAGGTGTAACAGGAGCGTTTTCGGCCTGTCAAGTAGTTGGGGAAAGGACATGGGGGAAATGTGGGAAGGATGGGCCTCTTATTTCTTAATTATCTGTGGTTTTACGTCTTAGTAATTAATAAGTAGCAACTTTGACAGATTCGAGAAATAATTAAAAAAAAAGGAGATCCTTGTATAAAACTTTCAGTAATTTTTATTATTTTTTACTAAAGCGGCAAAAGATTTACATATTCTAAGTAAATTTACAGTCTACCAATTACGGTTCAATAGACAGCCGCGTGACAGATGGATGGACGGATGGACATCGTTTTTACCCTTTGGGCACGAAACCCTAAAAATTAAAATTAAAACTCATCTCAAGTCTATTCAAAAAACGAATAATTGACTCTATCAACACTTCCTCGCCGTTCAACATTTCAAAACATGTTCTCAAGATATACTCGTACTTATCTAAAATTTCCGGTCTCGAACCGAGAATATAATATTACTTTCGGCTACTTAATTACCAGTGTAATTTAACCGATTAGTCACAATGATGACAAATGTCTTTAATTTTCGTCGACGATGGGTCTTCCTGTAATTTTTTTAAGTATATCTTTACTTTCTAATGTGTGGTGACGGCAGCGCATAATTTTATGTAAGTGGTCTTAATTTGCAAGTAGGTATAATTTCATTTATGAGTAGGTATCAGAGGCGGCTTTACCTATAGTGCAAGGTGTGCGGCGCACACGGGCGCCGAGTCTAAGGGGGCGCCGAGCGCCCTCTAATGCGACACCTCCAAAGATGCGTCGCTCGCGGCACCGGGGCGCTCTCAAAGAACCTGCGCCCGTGTTACATAGCCGATCCCGGACGCGCAAAAGCAAGGTGCGCCACCGCAAGCTGCGTCTCTCGCTACTCTACACAATAACTTTTGTTTCAACGTGAAATCAGCTTTAAAACAAATATATTATACTAGCTTTCGCCCGCGGCTCCGCACGCTTCAATGTCGATCCCTTGGGAATAGTACGTTTACCCGGGATAAAATGTACCCAATGTCCTTCTCCGTACCCCAGATAAAGTGTATGCAAAATTTCATGATGATCGGTCAGTAGTTAAAACGTAAAAGCGTAACAAACAAACAAATAAACAAACTCACTTTAGCAGTTATAATATTAGTTTGGATAGTTAGGATTAGGATTGGCGTAGTGTCGCGTCGCTAAAAAGCGCGTGCCGGTACCTGTTTTGATTCGTTTGAAAACACGCCGAATTTTGGAAAATATAACTGAGTATTCCATTTTGACCCCGCTCCTACTAGAGGGCGCCAGGGTACTGGATGCACACGGGTGCCACAAGAGCTAGAGCCGCTTCTGTATGAAGAGTTGTTAGGTACTTATATACAGGGCCGCCTTTAACCTATTGAAGCCCTGCCCTGATTGCCCTGCTCATGAAAAGCCTTTGTCTTGACCACTATTTAAAAAAGTACTTTAAAAAGTAACAATAAAGTGTCACGTTCCTTGCGCAAGCGAGAGCGCGGAACAAGCGATAGAGAAGTACGATCGGCCTAAGCGTTCGGCTTGTAACGCATCTATCTCTCTCCAATCGTTATCATGTAAAATTATTGTCCGTAAACCGACTTTAAAGGCAATTATTTTTTTATATATAATTTTTGAATG
The DNA here is from genome assembly GCA_947532085.1 of Elegia similella. Lineage (NCBI taxonomy): Eukaryota > Metazoa > Arthropoda > Insecta > Lepidoptera > Pyralidae > Elegia > Elegia similella. The sequence continues at coordinate 7,027,702 of OX383939.1, forward strand.
GATATGAAGATTTGAAAGAGGCTTGTCTTTTCAAAGTTTGATATAACTCACCAAAAGGTTGAATATAAGGCCCACGGAATCCTCCTAAATGCGAGTCTAACTCGCCCTTGACAAGTTAATCTATACCTTTATACTAACATTATAAAGCTGAGTTTGTTTGAACGCGCTAATCTCAAGAAATAATGGTTCAAATTGAAAAAATATTTTTGTGTTGGATAGTCCATTTATCGAGGAAGGCTTTAGGCTATAAAACATCACGCTGACACCTATAGTAAAGCATCAATAAAAAATGGTTTTGAAAACGTGGGAAAATTATTCATCTATACTAATAAAAAATCTAATTAATCATAATAACAGAAATTGCCGCAGACGAAGTCGCGGGCAACAGCTAGTATAAGATAAAGTTACTTTGTATATTGTTATGGTTCTTGGAGATATTGTTAGGAAACTAATTGATCTGAACTGAACTGAAGATAATTATAAATCTTTACAATACCTCACATACAAATTTATTATGGAAACGAGGCTTTTTTCGGGAATAAATATTAGTTATCGCACGTATTTGCAGCATCTAGGAGGCCTTACCGTTCGCGGGGCCTTAAGCACATGCCTAGATTACCCATTGTGTAAGCGAGCCTGCGTATATTTATATAATTTAGCACTATTTGATATATATACTGTATATATTTATATTTACTTATTTATTAGTGTAAGAATAAATTAACCCACGTTTATGAAGATCCTTGTAGGGCAGTAAATCCTAATCCTAATCCTAACTAATATTATAAATGTGAAAGTGAGTTTGTTTGTTACGCTTTCACGCCGTAGCTACTGAACTGATCATCATGAAATTTTGTACACAAGTTCTCTGGAGTACGGAGAAGGACATAGGCTACCTTTTATCCCGGGAAAAAGTTACTATTCCCGAGGGATCGACATTGACACAGGCGGAGCCGCGGGCGAAAGCTAGTCTAAAATATTAAAACCAATTTGAAACATTAAATAAAAATTGCATAAAAAATGGGTGTCTGTAAAGTCGGTTTATGGACGATTATTTTACGTGATAACGGTAGAAGAGAGATAGATGCGTCACAAGCCAAACGCTTAGGCATATCGTGCCTCTCTATCGCTTGTTCTGCGCTCTCGCTTGCATACGGAACGTGACACTTTTCGTGCGTAGGTAACGTTAAGGTTTATAATAATAATATAATAATAATATATTTATTTGCTTAAAATATGGTACATTAAGATTTTTCATATACATAAAATAGATCCACATATTTTACCATAATTGGTATGCAAATTATCAATTTATAAGACGTTGTAACTGTTAGCAACTGATATATGCGTTTATTACTTCATACGTCAAACTCGTACATGGTTGCAAACATAGTTTTAAATATAATTTAGATTTATAAAAGTAAAACAACATAGATATAAGTTAGTTTTCTTTTGAATTGTTTTAATCAGAGGCATGGCGCCCTCCCCACCCCTTTACTATAAAAAGGAGATGCCGCCATTGCCTCGATCGCGTGCTCGTATCGCCCGCGGCATCGCTCGCGAGGATCTCATCACCGATGGGTCTTCAGACGTGACGCGTCCCCAATCCCCCGTGGTATTTTCTGCCCCGGGTTCCCCCTCTCCGACCGCGACCGCGACCGCCCTCCCCGGAAATAGATACGACGGCCTCCCCGTGGATGAGACCGATTACTATTATCCCGATGACCCGGCTGAGACCACCGCTCAGCCCTTCGAACCGCGATACCCATCTGCAACCTTAGAGACTGTCCTCGAGTCCGACGATATGGAGACGGAGACAGCCTCCCAGCAGACGCCCCCCTCTGGACAGGACCCCGAGCCAGAGCAGCCCCAATGCTCCGACGACGACGATTACACCGTCGTCACCGGAGCAAAGCGCCAGCGTAAGGCGAAGGGCTCCGAGAAAGAGCCTGCCCCTAAGGCACTTAAAACCGCGAACGGCTCATCCGTCGCGAAGACTCCCTCCCAGCCCGCCCCATCTTCCACCGGAAGGAAGCCCCGACCACCTCCGATGGTGGTCCTACGCGACCCTAAGCAGTGGGAACCGCTTTCCCGCTCGCTAAATGCACAAAAGGTGCAATACACGCGCGCGTCCACCAACCGCGACGGTAATATAGACATAAATGTCAAGTCCATGGAGGACTACCGTTCCCTCACCCGCCTCCTTAACGAGCGCCAAATCCCTTGGCACTCATTCGGCCTACCTGAGGACCGCAAACTCAGGGCGGTCATTAAGGGCATCCCCGTCTCGACTTCGGTCGAATATGTAAAAGAGACCCTTGTCTCTCAGTCACTCCCCGTAAACGAGGTCCACCGCATGTACGGGAAAAAGAAAACCCCGTACCCAATGGTGCTAGTTGTCTTAGACAACACACCGGAAGGTAAGGGGATTTTCCAAATCTTGTCGTGCGCTGGGCTAACCTCGTTTAAAGTCGAGCCCCCCCACAAGCGTGGCATTATCGGTCAATGCCACCGCTGCCAATGTTACGGGCACTCGGCCCGTAACTGTCATGCCCATCCCAGATGCGTGAAGTGTTTGGGGGATCACGGCACAGCGGACTGTGAAAGAGTCCGCAGTGCGGAGAACGAGACTCAGGCGGCCTGCGTACTTTGCGGGCAGGAAGGCCACCCCGCCAACTGGCGGGGGTGCTCAAAAGCCCCCAAAGCGAGCAGGAACGCCTGGGGCTCAAAATCCTCGCAAAATGCTGCCCCCCAAACACGCACAAATCGTGCCCCCCAGGCGCCGGCGCCCACCGCCCCCCAACCCCTTATGAGCAGCCAAGCTGCCTTCCCTCCTCTGAAGCAGAGACAGCCGGTGTCTCGCTCAGAAGCCCCAAAGGTTCCAACGGGGAACCGCGCTCCCCCCAGCAGGCCCCCACCTCTGATGCGCCACAGCGCTCCTCCGGCTAGCCGGGACCAGGACACTCTGGCCTTCGGAGTGGTTCTCGACATTGCGCGAGAAACACGTGAGGACCGCGCCGAGATCCTCGAAATGGGTCACGCCATTCTCGAGACAAACGGCGACGCTTACGCGATCTTGGAAATCGTATTCCAACACCGTTTACTAATGGAAAGATTAGAAAACGCGCCCTTCCTCGCGCGTTACTTCCCCTCGCGTTAATATGGGTAGTCTCAATAAGAGAATCAAACCCCGCTCCCTCACTATCGCGTACTACAACGCGAACGGAAAATTCACCGATGTGAAACCCCTCATCCAGGAGTTTCTTACAACACATCAAGTGGACATTTTCCTTGCACAAGAGACCTTTTTGAAGCCCCACCATCGCAATCCTCGGATTGCGAATTACAACATCATCCGTAATGACAGATTACGCACCCAAAAGGGCGGAACAGTAATCTACTACAAAAGGTCACTTCACTGCACCCAGCTGGACCCCCCAGCTCTTACAAATATCGAGTGCTCCCTCCTCCGGATAGCCATGACCGGTCATGCGCCTATCAACATCGCCTCGATTTACCTCCCCTGCAAAAAGACGTTGCTCCGTAGCGACCTCGAATCCCTCTTCTCGCTGTCAAACTCTACCATTTTGGCTGGAGATTTTAACAGCAAGTCAGTTCGCTGGCACTCTGTCACGAACTCGCCCAACGGACTAATCCTAGAGAGTCTCCATGACGAACTAGATTTCGACGTTGTGGCCACGTTAGCTCCCACGCGTTACCCCACTCAAGAGGGACAAAACCCCAGCGTTCTTGACATTGCCCTCCTTAAGAACATCACCCTTCAGGTGTGTTCAGTAGAGGTCCACCCTGACATCTCCTCCGACCACCGACCTGTAGTGTTACAACTAGGACCGACAGACAACGGACGTATAGTGCATACAAGGACGGTGACTGACTGGAAGAAACTTGGAAAAGTTATCAACCAGCCAACACCGCACTTGGATGCAATCCCTGACATAATCACCACGACTGACGACACTGACAGCGCAATCTCCTCTCTCACCAGCCACCTGCAAGCTTCCTACAAGGAATGCTCACGGGAAGTCCCTTCTGTGGATCCCACCCACAGAATGGAGCTCCCCGAGGATATGCGGCAGCTGTTGACAGAGAAGAATCGCGCTTCACGCTTACATGACAACTATCCCACTGAAGAGGCCCGTGCCCACCTTCGTTTCTTGCAACGGCGAGTCAAGGAACGCATCGCGGAAATTAGGAACGAACGCTGGGGCGATCTCCTTGCCGAGATGACGCCCTCCCACCAGGCATACTGGCGACTAGCCAGAAGCCTCAAGACCGACACGGTTGCGGCCACTCCCCCCCTCACACGTCCAGACGGCTCCATCGCCTTCGATGATGATGAAAAAGCTGAATGCCTAGCAGACAGCCTGGAGAGCCAATGCTCCCCTAGTCGTGAGCCAGTAGACCCCGATCACCTTCGCGAGGTGGAATCGCACGTAGAACGCTTCGTGGCTTCTAAGACGATCCCACCGAATACCCCCCTTGCCCCGACGACACTTGACGAAGTGAAGTCAATCATCCGCGATCTCAAACCCCGGAAAGCGCCCGGCGCTGACGGACTCTCGAACGGAGTGCTCAAATGCCTCCCACAGACCCTCCTCCTCCTGCTCGTAAGCATCTTCAATGCTTGTCTTGCAAATTGCACTTTTCCAGCCGCCTGGAAAGAAGCAATCGTGATCGGGATCCCTAAACCAGGCAAAGACCTGAAGAACCCCTCCTCCTACCGGCCTATCAGTCTTTTGAACTGTATAGGCAAGATCTACGAACGGATCATCCTCAAAAGACTCAAGGACTACGTAGAGTCCAAAAGTCTCATCCCCGACGAACAGTTTGGATTCCGGGCCAAACACGCGTGTCACCACCAACTGCACCGCCTCACGGAGCATATTCTCAAGTTGAGAAATTGGGGACGTCCTACGGGAGCACTCTTCTTCGATGTAGCGAAAGCCTTCGACAAAGTCTGGCATTCGGGCTTGATATCCAAGTTGACCAACTTGGGCCTGCCGGATAGTCTCGTGCACATCATACGAGACTTTTTGTCGAATCGGTCTTTTCGGTACAGAGAAGAGGGATGCCTCTCGAGGCCCCGTCCCATTAGAGCCGGCGTCCCGCAAGGCGCTGTTCTCTCGCCCCTCCTTTATTCGCTGTACACAAGCGATATCCCAAAGACCCCAGATGTAGAAGTGGCACTATTCGCCGACGATACGGCCCTCTACACGTCCCATCACCTTAAAACGGTCATCGTGAATCGTCTTCAGTCCGCCGTGGACGCTCTCGGCGGGTGGTTCAAGAGGTGGCGCATCGAAGTTAATCCGGAGAAAAGCACAGCTGTGTTTTTCTCAAAGGATAACCAAGCTGTGACACGTCGAAAAATCACCATGTCCGGAGCAGAACTCCCCTCGTTAGGATCAGTATCGTTGTACGGAAAGCCCATTCAGTGGGCAGGCAAGGCTAAATACCTTGGAGTCGTACTCGATAGCGCGATGACCTTCGGCCCCCACATCACCAAAGTCCGCAACCATGCCGCCTTCGTATTAGGCCGTCTCCACCCCATGATAGGCAATGCTAAGATGTCACTTAGAAATAAGTTGACACTCTATAAGCTTTGCGTCCGCCCTATCATGACCTACGCCGGCGTAGTCTTCTCCCATATCGCGCCCTCCCAAATCGATCGGCTGCAACGATTGCAGAACCGTTTCGTCACCCGTGCCACGAATACGAGTCACCACCGGTACTTGCGCATGACAGACTTACACCGTGACCTAGATCTCCCATCCATTCGCGGCTATCTCAAAAACGCCTCCAAGCGTTACTTTGAGAAAGCCGCACGCCACCCCAACCCGTTAGTAGTGCAAGCTGCTAACTACTCCCCCAACTTACACGATACGACCTTACGTCGTAGACGTCCTAGGAACGTACTTGACGATCCCGATGATCCTATTGACATCGCACAAGCCCGCCCCGACCCCTCTTCGGCTCCGAATAGCCAGAGGAATCCCACTATCCGACCCCGTCGCACTCGCCACCGGAATAGAGTGCGTAGAGTAGGATTAGCTCCGATTACTGGTGACCGCCCGGCGGTCCCGGGTGACTTGCACCCAGGATAGGCCCTTCTGGCAACGTAGCTTTCGGCCCATACGGCAAAAGATGAGAGTTGCTGCTCTCTAAAGGCTCTTGCCATTGTTTCTCAGATTGGCCCTTCAGGCTTGCATGCACGCATACGCGGCCCATCAGGCAATATGAGAGTTTGCTGTCTCTCCAAGCCTTGCGCACACAGGCAACGCCCAAAGCCGAGGTCCGTCCCTCCTGGGGGCCCTTTGGTGATGTTGTCTATACAGGTTGAGGGCACTCTGCCCTCACCTCAAACGCCCGGTGAAGTAGCGAAAGCTCACTTGGAGCTAGCTACATAGTCCTTTCAAAAAAAAAAAAAAAAAAAAAAAAAAAAAAAAAAAAAAAAAAAAAAAAATTGCCTCGATCAGTTCGTTTCCGACGTTGGTGCAGTTAACATCTAAAATTGTAAGTGATTATTGTTTTTTATTTCTTTGTAACAATGTTATATAATGTGTGCATTATTATGTTTGTTTATTTTAATTTACTTAAATGCCTGTAATTGATGATAAAAATATATTTCTTAGTTTTAGTGAATTTAATTTAAATAATGTAGCATATTTTGCCAAATTATATTAATTATAAATTGATTAAAGCCTTTTATTTTACAATTCAGAAGTGGGATAAAATGACTCAATGTTTTTTTTTCTCAGTATACTTGTTTTTTCCTTTCTTTTACCAGGAAATATGGACAATATACGAGAAAAGTCCCCGTTATTGGGAAAAGATCAGAGAGGCCGCCGCAGCATGGCCAGAGAGTCTCCGAGACTACGCCGTAGTCGGGCAATCAGCCCACCTAGATGCGCAGCCAGTCGGCAGCCCCGCAGCCGTTCGCGCAGCTCTGTGAAGCGCGCAGATCGGCGGGCACAAAGTGCGTCCCGGCGTCAGCATGCCATACGGCAGATACGGAGCCGGTCAAAGCGCAATGGTTCGCATGGGCGCGAATCTCGCAGTCATCGGTCGCGTAGTCCATTACGTAACCGATCCCCAAGCAAACAGCCTGGTGATTATCATGGCGGGGGTATCCCCCAGCCAATGCACTACCGCTCACCGTGCGGCAATGAGCGCTACAGTGGCGGCCGGCGCTCTATTTGCAGCAGCCGGCGTCACAGCGGGCAACGTAGTCCAGAGCAACAGCGGCCCACAATAGCGACGCCTGAGCCTCGAGCTTCGACTACGCAAGGATCAGAAGGTAGCACCACTGCTGTGAATATTGGCAGTGGTGATTTACTTAATAGTTTACCCGCGAATCTAAATGTGTTATTGCAAACATTGAAATCTTTGATTCCGGATAATGAAAAGTTAGGTTCTTTTAAAGATAGTATTCCAGAATTTGACCCTGCAAGAAAGGAACAAACGATGGCAATGTGGATACGTAAAGTTAATGAAGCTGCTGAATGGTATTCATGGAATGAGAAACAAATTGTTCATTACGCTATTCCAAAACTTCAAGGTGTCGCGAAACGTTGGTATGAAGGGTTGCCATCGGTGTTCTTTTCTTGGAATGAATGGCAGACAAAGCTACTATCGGCATTCCCCTCAGAGGAAAATTATGGACAGATGCTAACAGATATGTTGGCTAGGCGCGCTCGTTTCAATGATTCCCTTGAAGATTATTTTTATGAGAAGGTTACCCTCATAAACCGGTGTAATATAACTGGCAAACGAGCGGTAGAGTGCATTCTGCACGGTATAGACGATAGGGCAGTGAGGTTAGGGGCTGAAGCAGCTCAGTATGAAGACCCTGATAAATTGCTTAGTTATTTGAAAAATTCTAGGAATGTAAAACCGATACCAGATCGTAAATTGACTATAAAAAATCAATCTGCTGCTTCTGAATCTACGACAAAGAACTTGAGCCTTAAAGACAAAGTCCAACGGTGTAATAACTGTAAACGAGAAGGCCATTTTGTACGTCAATGTCCCGAACCTTTAAAGAAATGTACTAGATGTCAAAGGATTGGTCATGAAGCGGAGCAATGTTATACGAGGAATCCAATTGCTCCTGCTACTTTAAAAACCGAAAATGAAAAATCAGTAAATAGGGTTACCAATACCAGTAAATATTCAGATAAATATTTTAAGAATGTTAGCGTTAATGGTGTAGAAATGGAGTCCTTTGTCGATCTTGGTAGTGAATGCTCAATGGTTAAGCAATCGCAATTGCACAAATTAGGAGAAATTCACATAAATAACAATGATTTACCTATATTGAGGGGATTCGGAAACTCCGTCGTCCATTCCTTGGGTAAAATTAATACTGAAATAGATATTGATGGGGTGAAAGCTAATGTAGAGTTATTGGTTGTCCCTGATGATGTTATGGCAGTACCTCTTATGATAGGCCAAACTTTTACTGAACAGCCACACGTGATGATTAAGAAAACTGGCGAACATTTTGATATTTTATATAATGGTTTTGACGATTTTGTAAGCTCTAGTAAAGTAAAAATTCTTAATCATAAATGTGCCGAAATAGTTGGTTTAAATATCTTAGAAGTATATACTCAGCCGAAATACAAAGGCGAACTTTACGTTGTTGGAGGCTTGCGTAACGACTTTAACTGTGCTTATTTTATTCCGGAGGGTATATTCCGATTTGATGACGATGGCAATGGGCAAATAGTTATAAACAATTTGAGCTCTAAGCCCTTAAACTTAACAAAGGACATATTAATTTCTCGTGGAATTATTGCAAATCAAGAAAGCCATTGTAATGTTCTTCGTGTTTCTGAATCTAAACAACAACCAATGAATCCTATCATTAGTACAGATTTAAATATATCTGGTGATTTGGATCAAACTGCGATTGATGAACTATTGACATTGCTAAACAAATATCGACATTGTTTTGCTTTCTCTCTTTCCGAGTTAGGACACTCGTCTGTTTGTGAAATGAGTATTGACTTGCACAATGGTGAACCGGTTGTTTATAGACCCTATAGACTAGCTATGAAAGAAAAGGAAGTAGTTAGAGAAATGGTAAACGAATTGTTGGAAAATGATATTGTGCGACCTTCAGTCTCCCCATTTGCTAGCCCTATTGTTCTAGTACGGAAAAAGAGCGGCGAATATCGCCTTTGTATTGACTACAGAGCCTTGAATAAGAATACCGTCCGCGAAAACTACCCAATGCCTTTAATAGACGACCAAATTGATGCTTTAGCTGGTAATAATTTCTTTACTGCCCTTGATATGGCATCTGGGTATTATCAAATATCTATCAAGGAGCAAGATCGTCATAAAACATCTTTCGTCACGCCGGAGGGTCATTATGAATTTAACAGAATGCCCTTCGGCTTGGCAAATGCCCCAGCGACTTTCCAAAGAATGATGCATCAGGTTTTGGGGAGTTTACGCCATAAGGAGGCTATGGCATATCTGGATGATATAATTATTCCATCTACAACCATAAAAGAAGGAATGGAAAGATTAGAGTCTGTTTTGATATTGCTGGCCGAAGCAGGTCTTACACTTAAATTGTCCAAATGTGTCTTCTTTGGGCGCTCTGTCAACTACTTAGGTTTTATTATTTCTAGTGAAGGTATCCAACCAGGATCTGATAAGTTGAAGTCTGTAGAGAAATTTAGAATACCAGTAGACAAACATACCGTTAGACAATTTTTGGGGTTGACTAGTTTCTTTCGTAGGTTTGTGAATGGTTTCTCGATAATAGCTAAACCATTAACGCAATTGCTTAAGGACAAGGCTGCATGGGTATGGGGCCCTGATCAACAGAATGCATTTGATACCCTTAAATCAGCTTTAGTACAAAAGCCAATATTAGCTCTGTACAACCCAAAATCCGTTACAGAATTACATACCGACGCTTGTAAAATAGGTATTGCGGGTATACTATTACAGAAAGACGAAGGAAACGTTTTAAGACCGGTAGCCTATTTTAGTAGACAGACCAGCCCTGAGGAACAGAACTATTGTTCCTATGATTTGGAAACCTTAGCCGTTGTAGCTTCTCTACAAAAATTTCGGGTGTATCTAGTAGGGATTCGCTTCAAAATTGTTACCGATTGCAATTCAATAAGAGCCACCTTTATAAAGCGTGATATGATCCCTCGCGTAGCGCGTTGGTGGACTCAGATGCAAGAGTTTGACTGTGAAATAGAGTATAGAGCAGGAACATCAATGGCACATGTGGACGCTTTGAGCCGCAACCCATCTACCGATACTAATAACCAGTCTGAACGAATCGTCAATACAGTAACTGAAACTGATTGGCTTTCAACTGTTCAAAACTCTGATTCCGAGATAAAAAGGATTAGTGGGATTTTATCTAATCCTGAATTTGAAGATATCGTAGACATAAAAAGCAACTACAAATACAAAACCGGAAAACTTTTTAGAATCACAGCTGAAGGCGATAGATGGGTTGTGCCTAAGGGCGTCCGCTGGCAAATCGTCAAGCAAAACCATGACGATATAGGTCATTTCGCCGTAGACAAGACGTTAGAGCGTATAAAATCTCATTATTGGTTCCCAGATATGCGCTCTTTTGTCACTAAATATGTAGGCTCCTGTCTTGAATGTGCATATAGCAAAACACCTGGTGGTAAGAGACCTGGTTTCTTACACCCCATCCACAAAATAGACACTCCATTTGACACAGTTCATATGGATCATGTTGGCCCATTTGTACGTAGTAGTAGAAAGAATATGTACATTTTAGTATTGATTGACGCATTTACAAAATATATTTATCTGAAACCGGTAAAAAGTACAAAATCCAAAATAACTGTAAGTGTTTTAAATGAATTCATTAGTATATTTGGCGTACCTAAACGTATAATATCCGATCGGGGTACATCATTCACAAGTGATCTCTTCAAAAAATTTGTAATGGACAAGGGCATCAAACATATTTTAAATGCCGTTGCTACCCCGAGGGCTAACGGGCAGGTGGAGCGATACAACAAGATTATCATTGACGCTTTAACTGCTAAATGTATTGGTTCCCCTGATAATAAATGGGATGACCACCTGCCTGATGTTCAGTGGGGTATCAACAACACCTTTAACAAAGGCATAAACAAAACTCCTGCTGAGGCTTTGTTTGGCCTAAGGCTACAGGGCCCTGATAGCAAAGTAACTTTAATAATTGATGATGATATTGGGGTAGCAGATAAGAGCCTTGAGGAGATCCGTACTGAGGTATCCTCTCATATAAAAACAACACAAGAAGCCCAAAAAGCAAATTTTGATAAATCCCGATATGAACCGGTCAAATATAGTGTTGGGGATTTGGTAAGGGTAGAGCGTCATATTCCTGCTACAGGAAGTAGTAAGAAACTAATTCCCAAATATCAAGGGCCTTACAAAATAACACATGTATTTGATCATGATCGTTACCAGGTTGAAGATACACCATTATCGAGGAAAGGAAATAAAAAGTATTCCAATGTTATAGCCGTAGACAAATTAAAACCCTGGGTATGTTTCAAACGACCTCACGATGACACTTTAACAAGTGATAAAGAATCTGTCAATGAATCAGACAGTGAATAATTCTCCATGTATGTTACTTTAATATACCTAGTAGCAACAAATATATTATAAGTAGTACCAATGGGGTGTATTCATGTTATAGGACAAATTAGGACCTATTGGGTCCTTACGTAAATTGTGACCAATTGGGTCTTTATGTAATTTGTGACCAATTGGGTCATTATAAAACTTACGACCAATTGGGTCATTATATGATTGACGACCGATTGGGTCATTGTGTAGAAATAATTGTGTATACTATATAAGGTTAAAAACAAATAAACTTCTGAAATTAGTTTGATCGCCTTCTAATTATTTGTTACAGAATGACTGCTGCCAAGTACGAGGACGTACAATAATAGGATGACCGACTGTTAGCAACTGATATATGCGTTTATTACGTCATACGTCAAACTCGTACATGGTTGCAAACATAGTTTTAAATATAATTTAGATTTATAAAAGTAAAACAACATAGATATAAGTTAGTTTTCTTTTGAATTGTTTTAATCAGAGGCATGGCGCCCTCCCCACCCCTTTACTATAAAAAGGAGATGCCGCCATTGCCTCGATCACTGTGAAAGAGTCCGCAGTGCGGAGAACGAGACTCAGGCGGCCTGCGTACTTTGCGGGCAGGAAGGCCACCCCGCCAACTGGCGGGGGTGCTCAAAAGCCCCCAAAGCGAGCAGGAACGCCTGGGGCTCAAAATCCTCGCAAAATGCTGCCCCCCAAACACGCACAAATCGTGCCCCCCAGGCGCCGGCGCCCACCGCCCCCCAACCCCTTATGAGCAGCCAAGCTGCCTTCCCTCCTCTGAAGCAGAGACAGCCGGTGTCTCGCTCAGAAGCCCCAAAGGTTCCAACGGGGAACCGCGCTCCCCCCAGCAGGCCCCCACCTCTGATGCGCCACAGCGCTCCTCCGGCTAGCCGGGACCAGGACACTCTGGCCTTCGGAGTGGTTCTCGACATTGCGCGAGAAACACGTGAGGACCGCGCCGAGATCCTCGAAATGGGTCACGCCATTCTCGAGACAAACGGCGACGCTTACGCGATCTTGGAAATCGTATTCCAACACCGTTTACTAATGGAAAGATTAGAAAACGCGCCCTTCCTCGCGCGTTACTTCCCCTCGCGTTAATATGGGTAGTCTCAATAAGAGAATCAAACCCCGCTCCCTCACTATCGCGTACTACAACGCGAACGGAAAATTCACCGATGTGAAACCCCTCATCCAGGAGTTTCTTACAACACATCAAGTGGACATTTTCCTTGCACAAGAGACCTTTTTGAAGCCCCACCATCGCAATCCTCGGATTGCGAATTACAACATCATCCGTAATGACAGATTACGCACCCAAAAGGGCGGAACAGTAATCTACTACAAAAGGTCACTTCACTGCACCCAGCTGGACCCCCCAGCTCTTACAAATATCGAGTGCTCCCTCCTCCGGATAGCCATGACCGGTCATGCGCCTATCAACATCGCCTCGATTTACCTCCCCTGCAAAAAGACGTTGCTCCGTAGCGACCTCGAATCCCTCTTCTCGCTGTCAAACTCTACCATTTTGGCTGGAGATTTTAACAGCAAGTCAGTTCGCTGGCACTCTGTCACGAACTCGCCCAACGGACTAATCCTAGAGAGTCTCCATGACGAACTAGATTTCGACGTTGTGGCCACGTTAGCTCCCACGCGTTACCCCACTCAAGAGGGACAAAACCCCAGCGTTCTTGACATTGCCCTCCTTAAGAACATCACCCTTCAGGTGTGTTCAGTAGAGGTCCACCCTGACATCTCCTCCGACCACCGACCTGTAGTGTTACAACTAGGACCGACAGACAACGGACGTATAGTGCATACAAGGACGGTGACTGACTGGAAGAAACTTGGAAAAGTTATCAACCAGCCAACACCGCACTTGGATGCAATCCCTGACATAATCACCACGACTGACGACACTGACAGCGCAATCTCCTCTCTCACCAGCCACCTGCAAGCTTCCTACAAGGAATGCTCTCGGGAAGTCCCTTCTGTGGATCCCACCCACAGAATGGAGCTCCCCGAGGATATGCGGCAGCTGTTGACAGAGAAGAATCGCGCTTCACGCTTACATGACAATTATCCCACCGAAGAGGCCCGTGCCCACCTTCGTTTCTTGCAACGGCGAGTCAAGGAACGCATCGCGGAAATTAGGAACGAACGCTGGGGCGATCTCCTTGCCGAGATGACGCCCTCCCACCAGGCATACTGGCGACTAGCCAGAAGCCTCAAGACCGACACGGTTGCGGCCACTCCCCCCCTCACACGTCCAGACGGCTCCATCGCCTTCGATGATGATGAAAAAGCTGAATGCCTAGCAGACAGCCTGGAGAGCCAATGCTCCCCTAGTCGTGAGCCAGTAGACCCCGATCACCTTCGCGAGGTGGAATCGCACGTAGAACGCTTCGTGGCTTCTAAGACGATCCCACCGAATACCCCCCTTGCCCCGACGACACTTGACGAAGTGAAGTCAATCATCCGCGATCTCAAACCCCGGAAAGCGCCCGGCGCTGACGGACTCTCGAACGGAGTGCTCAAATGCCTCCCACAGACCCTCCTCCTCCTGCTCGTAAGCATCTTCAATGCTTGTCTTGCAAATTGCACTTTTCCAGCCGCCTGGAAAGAAGCAATCGTGATCGGGATCCCTAAACCAGGCAAAGACCTGAAGAACCCCACCTCCTACCGGCCTATCAGTCTTTTGAACTGTATAGGCAAGATCTACGAACGGATCATCCTCAAAAGACTCAAGGACTACGTAGAGTCCAAAAGTCTCATCCCCGACGAACAGTTTGGATTCCGGGCCAAACACGCGTGTCACCACCAACTGCACCGCCTCACGGAGCATATTCTCAAGTTGAGAAATTGGGGACGTCCTACGGGAGCACTCTTCTTCGATGTAGCGAAAGCCTTCGACAAAGTCTGGCATTCGGGCTTGATATCCAAGTTGTCCAACTTGGGCCTGCCGGATAGTCTCGTGCACATCATACGAGACTTTTTGTCGAATCGGTCTTTTCGGTACAGAGTAGAGGGATGCCTCTCGAGGCCCCGTCCCATTAGAGCCGGCGTCCCGCAAGGCGCTGTTCTCTCGCCCCTCCTTTATTCGCTGTACACAAGCGATATCCCAAAGACCCCAAATGTAGAAGTGGCACTATTCGCCGACGATACGGCCCTCTACACGTCCCATCACCTTAAAACGGTCATCGTGAATCGTCTTCAGTCCGCCGTGGACGCTCTCGGCGGGTGGTTCAAGAGGTGGCGCATCGAAGTTAATCCGGAGAAAAGCACAGCTGTGTTTTTCTCAAAGGATAACCAAGCTGTGTCACGTCGAAAAATCACCATGTCCGGAGCCGAACTCCCCTCGTTAGGATCAGTATCGTTGTACGGAAAGCCCATTCAGTGGGCAGGCAAGGCTAAATACCTTGGAGTCGTACTCGATAGCGCGATGACCTTCGGCCCCCACATCACCAAAGTCCGCAACCACGCCGCCTTCGTATTAGGCCGTCTCCACCCCATGATAGGCAATGCTAAGATGTCACTTAGAAATAAGTTGACACTCTATAAGCTTTGCGTCCGCCCTATCATGACCTACGCCGGCGTAGTCTTCTCCCATATCGCGCCCTCCCACATCGATCGGCTGCAACGCTTGCAGAACCGCTTCGTCACCCGAGCCACGAATACGAGTAACCAACGGTACTTGCGCATGACAGACTTACACCGTGACCTAGACCTCCCATCCATTCGCGGCTATCTCAAAAACGCCTCCAAGCGTTACTTTGAGAAAGCCGCACGCCACCCCAACCCGTTAGTAGTGCAAGCTGCTAACTACTCCCCCAACTTACACGATACGACCTTACGTCGTAGACGTCCTAGGAACGTACTTGACGATCCCGATGATCCTATTGACATCGCACAAGCCCGCCCCGACCCCTCTTCGGCTCCGAATAGCCAGAGGAATCCCACTATCCGACCCCGTCGCACTCGCCACCGGAATAGAGTGCGTAGAGTAGGATTAGCTCCGATTACTGGTGACCGCCCGGCGGTCCCGGGTGACTTGCACCCAGGATAGGCCCTTCTGGCAACGTAGCTTTCGGCCCATACGGCAAAAGATGAGAGTTGCTGCTCTCTAAAGGCTCTTGCCATTGTTTCTCAGATTGGCCCTTCAGGCTTGCATGCACGCATACGCGGCCCATCAGGCAATATGAGAGTTTGCTGTCTCTCCAAGCCTTGCGCACACAGGCAACGCCCAAAGCCGAGGTCCGTCCCTCCTGGGGGCCCTTTGGTGATGTTGTCTATACAGGTTGAGGGCACTCTGCCCTCACCTCAAACGCCCGGTGAAGTAGCGAAAGCTCACTTGGAGCTAGCTACATAGTCCTTTCAAAAAAAAAAAAAAAAAAAAAAAAAAAAAAAATTGCCTCGATCAGTTCGTTTCCGACGTTGGTGCAGTTAACATCTAAAATTGTAAGTGATTATTGTTTTTTATTTCTTTGTAACAATGTTATATAATGTGTGCATTATTATGTTTGTTTATTTTAATTTACTTAAATGCCTGTAATTGATGATAAAAATATATTTCTTAGTTTTAGTGAATTTAATTTAAATAATGTAGCATATTTTGCCAAATTATATTAATTATAAATTGATTAAAGCCTTTTATTTTACATAACGTCCAAAATATCTATTTCATAAAAAATCCTATAGCAGATTTTTTATTTTGTACCTACATCACCTGTTTCAATTATAAGAATACAATAAAAACGACGATAATAATTTCATCCCTATCCATTATTCTTTCATCGCAACCCCCGCTTAAGGGGTAACGCGCACTCCTACGAATTTTCCCTTTAGGATACGTTCACACAAAGTTTGCGTCTTTCACACTGCACGAATTTTTAGTTACAAAATTACTTATGAGATTCCATTTTGACCGTGACATCAATCCATGATAACTAAAATGTTTTTTTGTTTTAGCTATCATGAATAGATACATA
Organism: Elegia similella; assembly: GCA_947532085.1. Taxonomy (NCBI): domain Eukaryota; kingdom Metazoa; phylum Arthropoda; class Insecta; order Lepidoptera; family Pyralidae; genus Elegia; species Elegia similella. The sequence goes on from OX383939.1 coordinate 7,044,351, forward strand.
CATATATAGCATCATGTCTTTTTCCGTTGCGGGGCATACAGAGTCCAGATCTTTGAGACCTGTTTAGCATATCGGTGGGCGTTAGGTGGAAAATGAATACTATGTCATCCTAAATCCTTACTAATATTATAAATGCGAAAGTAAGTTTAGTTTGTTTGTTTGTTACGCTTTCACGCCGTAACTACTGAACCGATCATCATGAAATTTTGCATACAAATTCTCTGGAGTACGGAGAAGGACATAGGCTACCTTTTATCTCAGGAAAAACTACTATTCCCGAGGGATCGACTTGGACGCGAGTGGAGCCGCGGGCGAAAGCTAGTAATTTTATAAATGCGAAAGTGTGTTTGTTAGTTTGTTACACTTTCACGCCTTTACTACGAAACCAATCATCATGAAATCCTGCATACAAGTTATATGGGGTTTGGAGAAGGACATAGAGTACATTTTATCGTACTGTTCCTGAGGAATCGACATTAACGCGGGCGGAGCCGCGGAAAGCTAGTTGGATTTATATCCAACAAATATATGAAAAATTCGACCAAACTTTTCCAGATTTATTCCATGAAAAAGTTTGGTAGAATTTTTCATAAAATTTGGTTTAGGTTCCTTATTGTCAAAACATGATAAACTAGCTTTCGATAAGAACATATAATATATTGTCACAAAGTCATGCGTATGCTTATTTTCATTGCTGTCTGTTAAGTAGATCCAGAAAGCATAATAACCAAACAAACAGAAACCTACTTTCACATTTATAAAATTAATTACGATAAATTTCAATAATACAAAATTACCTTTTTAAATAAGTTGAAATATTTTGGCACCGGTATTTATGAACATACCCTAAAAGGTGCCCTTTCATATTTCCCGCTTTCCGCCAAGATAGGCGTAATCCTAGTCATGCTGCGTGAGATTTGTCGGATTTTTTACGATGATGAAGAAAAATGATAAGTCTTGTCTTTGAAAATACGTCTAGTGCAGAAAAACATTGAAATAAATACTTCTAGAGAGTTGAACACCTACCTACTTTTTTGTAGAAGCGGTAATCTAACGAGCACTCTGAGTAGGTAGGTACGATCGAAGTTATTTGATTGATTATTTATTTAAAGAAATAACAAACAGGTACAAAGTATACAGTTTCTTTTTTTATGACATAGGACGGCAAACGAGCAAGCGTGTCACCTGATTGTAAGCAATCAAAGCTGCCCATGGACAACTGCAACACCAGGATGTGATGTTTCCATCTTGACCTGAACCCGGGGCCCTCGTGTCGCAGGCTGCCGTGTTAACCACTGCGCCACGGAGCTCGCCCCATTATAATTAAAGAACATATCAAGAATAAACATGAACACTTATCTATTGTATATTAATGTATAGAGAGAGACGACATTGGTAAACCACTCAATTATTTTTATACCAAAACTAGCTGTTGCCCGCGATTTCGTCCGCTTTTATTAGTATAGATGAATATTTTTTCCCCGTTTTCAAAACATTTATTATTGATTCATCGCTCCTATTGGTCGTAGCGTGATGTTTTGTAGCTTAAAGTCTTCCTCAATAAATGGACTACCCAATACAAAAGGATTTTCCAATTTAAACTAGTAGATCCTGAGATTAGCGCGTTCAAATAAATAAACAAACAAACTCTTCAGTTTTTTAATATTACTGGCTGGTGCCCGCAACTTCGTTTTCGGCAATTTATGTTATTATGATTAATTAGGTTTTTTATTAGTATAGATGAATAATTTTCCCTCGTTTTCAAAACATTTTTTATTGATGCTTCGCTCCTATTGTTCTCAGCGTGATGTTTTATAGCCTAAAGCCTTCCTCAATAAATGGACTATCCAATACAAAAACAATTTTCCAATTTGAACCAGTAGTCCCTGAGATTAGCGCGTTCAGATAAACAAACAAACTCTTCAGCTTTATAATATATTTTATACCTACATTATTGTGTGCACTTCTTTCCACACAATGATACCATCAAGAGCCTGGCTCTTAAAACTGGCGGGCACTTCAAACTAAGAAGGATGCAGTATATTCAAAACTCACGTATAACGCCAATTATAAATTTCGTGTGAAATCTCCGCCTTCTCGAGTGCAGGCAGAAAATTAGGAACATGCACTATCTTCGGATCGCTCAGAGAGCCGGATTCTGTCACCTCAAGCACTAGTGAGAACCGAGGACACGATGTAGGGTTGCCAATTATTAATATAGAAGCCGGACAGACCAGCTGCATTATTAGAAAACCGGACCTTTTAGATGCACACGCATTCGCTGCAGATAATAGAGATTCATACATACCGTTCACATATTAACTTTTCTCTACATACTAGACTCTAACTCTATTGTATGTATGGGCATTAAAACTTCTTCTTGTATTCATACATATAATACTGTATAAATAAAAGTATAGATAGTTTCACAAGTACCATTCAATATGGTGGGTTAAGTGGAAAACGTCATTCAAAATATTTTCACATAAATCATTTATGAATTAATCATAATTATTTCGGCACAAAACTTTTTCAGTTTATTTACCAAAAAAATTCTTTAGATCGAGCTTGAGAATAAAATGTAAAGACACGTTACATTTTTCCACTTTATTTTTGACGTAATACCGTCTTATAAATCGATGAACGCCGGCTTCACGCACGAAAAACTGTCATGTTCCGTGTGCAAGAGATTGCGCGGAACAAGCGATAAAGAGGTACGACCGGACCGTTATCACGTAAAATTATCGAACGTTAACCGACAATATTAACTTTTTCGCACACGTATTTAAAAATCCTATATAATTTAAGCCCGGACAAGCATCTGTTTGGAATGCGTAGCCTATCCTTAACGTATAGAGTAGTTCGGAGCCGACAACAGGCATAATTTTTTTCACTGTCCGGAAAAGTCCGAACTGGATTATGCCCCCAAACACCCGAACTGTAAAACTCTTGATGCTTATAGACGGCAACCCTAACCGAGTACCGGGTGAGTACCACGTGAGTACCGCGCGAGTATTGGTGAGATCGGACGAGGGCTCACGAGGCAGTCGAGGACGTAAGAGCACTCGAGTCTCGCGATTTTTGAATATCTTGAGGTGAAATATGGCTTTTAAGTACGAGTTTTAGGAGTAAGCGCTTCCTATATTCAGGTGAGGCGTAGGAGACTAGATATGGGTTTATATTTAAAGATATTTCCCCATTGACGTCCGCAGCTTCAACGATAGAACAATACAACGGAACGTATTTTCAAGTAATGAAAATGCGTACCGTAAATGTAGTAATTAAAGGCCCAAATGTACCCTCGACGTTCCTAGGGTATAAAATCATAAAGGGGTGACTCAGACCATCAATATGAACAACTTTTCATATGGGACCAATGCTGGGAAATAAAAAAAAATCGGCATTTCCATACAAAAGAGTACTGCCGCCCGGATAGTTTGTGTGGGAAAGTTGTTTTTTTTTTTTAGTACTAAGCATTGTTCCCATAGGAAAAGTTGTTTATATTGATGGGCTGAGTCACCCGGTTAAGGGAACGTCGAGGGTCAATTTACACGCTAAAAATAAATATATACGGATTAATCACATACAGATTGAACTAGCCCAATTGTACGTTCGAGACTTGTGTTATGGGATACTAACTTAACGATCCATACTTCCATACTAATATTATAAATGCGAAAGTAACTCTGTCTGTCTATTTGTCTGTCTTCTTTTCACACATCAATCATTGAACCAATTTAGATTAAATTTGGTAAGTAGGTAATTTGAGACCCGGGGTAGGACATAGGGTACCTTTCATTCCGGGAAATTCTACTGATCCCGAGGGATCGACACTAACGCGGGCGGAGCTGCGGGCAACAGCTAGTATTTTATAATAAACTAGCTTTCGCCCGCGGCAATGTCGATCCCTTAGGAATAGTGCTTTTTCCCGGGGTAAAAAGAGAGCTTATGTCCTTCTCCATACTCTAGAGAATTTGTATGCAAAATTTCATGATGATCGGTTTAGTAGTTACGTCGTGAAAGCGTAACAAACAAACAAACAAACTCACTTTCGCATTTATAATATGAGTAAGGATACACACGCGGTATATAAACATCTAAGACCAAGGTCAATCTGAAAAAGATCATATTTCATCTGGACCTGACTGGGGTTTAAACCTGGGACCTACGCTGTGACTGTTTAGCATGATAACCACTAGACCACAGAGATCAGCAAATATTTATATCATCACCAAATAGTGACTTCTATAGGAAGACGATTTTTATTCGATCTTCCATCTTGGTTCTCATAAAAGTTGTTCATATTGAGTTGGTCAACTCACGCGGCATATGCCATCTAAGCATAATCAGGTTATTGTTTTGAGGCTCACCTTCAAAATATTCCTTCATTATAATTTGAAGAACAGGGAGGCAGGGGTGCGATGAGTGCGGAGTCAGGCCCGTACGTGACATCGCATCGGGAGTGACCAATTTTCCACTTTCTTACTTCTAGTTCGTATTACCATAAGGTTTTTTTTGTTAATGCGAATTACATCTCTACATATTATTAACGATGTGTCGAATTAAGGATCCTACAATCGGAATATGTCCCTCTCATCATCAGGTCTTTTTAGTCTCCACTACAGGAGCATGACCATCTCTGTACTACCATACTTGGCTAGAGCAGACAGAGGATTTGGCCTACACTCTCCTCGCTGGCCAGACGGGTTGGAGAGGTCTTGTTGATGTTCATAAGCGTTGTTTAGCTTGTATTTCCTAAGTCGCCTCTAACGACCTCCATGGCAAGACTAGGAGTGGTCCTATTCCACTCTGCTGGAAACCACACGGCTAAACATATTATATGTCCCTGTACTACTTGCTTTTATTCTCTTTTTTTTTGTGTGTAAGTGCAGTTTAAAAAAATATATATTGTTGGCCACACTGGTGACAGATTTTTTAGCTACCTAGAGGTATTTGATATAGCTTAATGACTAACATCTAGTGATCACAGCTGGAACCAACGGCTTAACGTGCCTTCCGAAGCAGCGAGAAGCTCGAGAAACTTTAGGGCCACTTGGAATTACCCATCCCACCTATCTTTTTGTTTAAACAAATGCAATGTACGAGCAGTAACAAATCAAAGAATGTCAAAATCCACCGATCATGTTTAATTATAATTTTTATGATTGGTTGATTTTGACAGGGACTGTCAAAAATAACTCTCGTCTCTGTGCCGCCACCTGGTGAAAAATTGATTCCAAAAACTCTCATTATTAGTGTAACTTAAATTTGAAAAAAATGCTATATTATTTTTGACGTAATAATATCTTATAAATCGATGAACGCCGGCTGCACGCACGATAAAGTGTCACATTTCACAAAACTAGCGATAGAGAGGCACGATCGGCCTAAGCGTTTGGCTTGTGATGTGACGCATCTCTGTCTCTCTTCCACCGTTATCGTGTAAAATTACAGACAGTATGTTACTTATAATTTTGAATGGATATAGAAATATGAAAGAGTCTTATCCTTTCCATGTCTGATATAACCCACCTGTAAAATTGATTAAAAGGCCCACGGAACCCTCCTAAATGCGAGTCTAACTCGCACTTGACAAGTTAATATAAGGTAAAGTTACTTTGCATATTTTTATGGTTATTGGACATATTAGAAAACCTTTAGCATATATCAACCGTGACATAATTATGAATCCCTACAATATTTCACATAGAAATTTACTATGGAAGGCCTTGCTAATAACCATAAAACATCAGATTGAAAATTGGTGGCACTATATCCACGGGAGGTCGGCTGTATAGTATTAAAATCGATAAAACTAGGTTTGATTTATTTCCCTATGAACAGGTTAACATGGTTTTTCGTAATAACTAAATGTGAGGAAGTCTACTACTCGGCGAAATTTTCAGATGTAGGCTCATCATTTCGTGTAGGTGTCATGGACAATCGACCATGGTGTCAGAGTTTTTCGGAACCGCCTCTTGGCCTCTGACATGGTTCCTTTAACGACTACCGGATGATAGCCGGGACCAACAGCTTAACATGCCTTCCGAAGCACGAAATCATCTTTATTATCAGACAATCAGGTGATTTAAGCCTGCAATGTCTTAACCAAACTGGAAACAACTAAACAAAGTATGCTTCCCTTGGGAATCGAACCCACGACCCCCGGATCTACAGGCAAACGCCTTAACCACTGGACCACGGAGGCAGTTATAGATGATTATAGATGTAGGCTGCAACAGACATACCGAAAAATCACGGCAAAAATTTCACGTCTACATTTTTACAATATCAAGGCTCTATTTTGAATTACCCAGCTATATTACTATTATAGTTATATAGTAAACACGTCAAAATTAAATAAGGAAATAAAATGTGAGAAATAAGGAAACGAAAACTTTGTGTTTTACAAAATAGTCCATAGAAACTAATCTTATAACTAATCGTAAGAACTCTGACACCAAGGTGTGCATGGTCGATTGACCGTGACACCTACTCGAAATGAATGAATAAATCGTATAAAAATAAATTTAATCTTTCATATATAAAAATCGATTCTTCAATTTAGCTATTGAACCGATGATGGTGATGAAATTTAAATAATAATAATAAGTTTATTTATTTTCTCATCACAAAAGCATTACAGAGGTACATACATTTTGGCGCTAGTACTCTAGTTTTTTTTGCTCATCTAGAAGTGATGAGAGAAATGAGAATAACTTGAAAGCAAACCCTTTCAAAAACAAAAATGATTTTTAAAATTGGTTCATAAATGACGAAGTTCTGAGGTAACAAACATTAAAAATAAATACAACTGAATTAACAACTTCCTCCTTTTTGTAAGTCGGTTAAAAATATAAAGTTTAGTTTCTTTATTACAAACTGGTTATGCAATCTAAACATCCTATTTCATCTAAATAAAGATATACCTATTATCTAATATTCCTAAAAATTTGGATGTTTGTTTTAAGTTCCACTGGTAGGAACCAGTGGAACTTAAAACAAACATCCAAATTTTTTAGATCCGGGGGTCGTGGGTTCGATTCCCACGGGAAGCATACTTTGTTTAGTTGTTTCCAGTTTGGTTAAGACATTGCAGGCTTGAATCACCTGATTGTCTGATAATAAAGATGATTTCGTGCTTCGGAAGGCATGTTAAGCTGTTGGTCCCGGCTATCATCTGGTAGTCGTTAAAGGAACCATGTCAGAGGCCAAGAGGCGGTTCCGAAAAACTCTGACACCATGGTCGATTGTCCATGACACCTACACGAAATGATGAGCCTACATCTGAAAATTTCGCCGAGTAGTAGACTTCCTCACATTTAGTTATTACGAAAACCATGTTAACCTGTTCATAGGGAAATAAATCAAACCTAGTTTTATCGATTTAATACTATACAGCCGACCTCCCGTGGATATAGTGCCACCAATTTTCAATCTGATGTTTTATGGTTATTAGCAAAGCCTTCCATAGTAAATTTCTATGTGAAATATTGTAGGGATTCATATTAGCGAGGACGCTATTGAGGATTAACTGACCATAAATAAGTTACAACAATAAATATTTAAACTAGATGATGTTTCTATAACTATGTATAATTTTTTCTTAGCGTATTTTGCTATAGCAGGTGCAGTTGAAGGGAGTTCTGTGTTGGGTTTAAAACATTAACTCGGCTTGACTCAGCTACTGAATTTCCTCTACATACATTCCGCAGATAAGCCGTGTAATATCCGGCAGAGTAGAATAGGACCACTCCAAGTCTTCCCGTGGATGTCGTAGAAGGCGACTTAGGAAATACAAGCTAAACAAAGCTTATAAACATCTGTGAGACCTCTCCAACCCTTCTGGCCAGCGTGGAGACGGAGAGTGCAGGCCAAGTCCTCTGACTGCTCTGGCCAAGAACTGGAGAGGGTCGTGCTCCTGTAGTGTTTTTATTTGGAAATGTCAATTTGTTTTAACTTCCCAGCTTTGATCCCATAAGAAAAGTTGTTCATATCGACAAGCTAAATCCCCCTTCAAGCATCAGATAAGGTTTTCTTTACATATTGTATATTAAGTCAGGATTAAATAAACCTAAATGCCAAGAGTCATCTAAATCCGTTCTGCTATTGAGTCGTGCGTGATAAGGTAACAACCAAAAGTCCAAATTCGATTTATAAATTCAGCTACCGAATTTCGTCGACGTAAATTCCGTAGATGTGTCTGCTGAGGTTGGTTATGTTAATGAATGTTCCCGATGGGTTCTCACGGTGCTGTGATTTATCGAAAATACCGTACCATGTGGGTGGAGACACTACTCGTTACTACTCGTAGTTCTAAGGTGCACGGCCATTAAGAAAAATGTATTCCTATTTTATTTCATCAATTATAATAAATCTGTAAGGGTTAGTCATGTAGTAAGTTACTTTGTTTTCAAAGATATCGTGTTTATAAGCTCTTTTTATAATCTCATAAGTATTTATTAAATACTGAAACTGAATTGACGATTTTTAGATTATTTTCAGTATGTATGTTTCTCCACAGCTCTAGACGTACGTGACCACAAAACAACAAATACATTAGAAGTGTTATCATGTGTGATTTCTATGCAAACAGAGTCGCCTCATTTCAAGCATACTACTAACGCACCACAAAGGAATAGAAACTCCTCCTTTGGTCAAAGTTTCACAAGGACTTCTCACTTTACACGTAAAAATAGCACACGTCGGCATTTTTCGATTTTTTTATTTACCTAAATCTTACTTTTGTTCCTTTGACGATCGCGGGACAAATTACTTAGAGTCACGCCCCATTGCCATTTCTAATGTCTTTGTTTTTCTGTGTACGGGACACAGGATGGGCTACTTATTTTTTTTCTCCAGTGATGAAAAGACGTGGGCCCCATACAAATATACGCGAACGGAGTCGCCGGCACAATTAGTTAATTTATAAAACTTGCTGTATTTCTTAGGGTTCCGTACCTAAAGGGTAGAACGAGACAATATTATTTAGCCGCCAATGATCATCCATCCTTCCGCCTGTCACACGGCAGTATCTATTGAACCTCAATAAGAAAATGTGTATATCGTAAAAACAAAACAAAAAAAAACTGAATGGGAATCCTATACAAGAAACTTATTTGTTTGGAGTTGTTAAATTTTATATTAAAGGGGAGCTCCCATACAACAGCCATGAGTTTTTTGTAGATAACGGTACGGAACCCTTCGTGCGCGAGTCCGACTCGCAGTTGGCCGGTTTTTTTTTACTTAGTCATCAAACCACAAATAATTAAAGAAAATGGTGTCCATTCAAGAAAGATTTGGTACCTCATAAGAGAGGTCGCACATAATAGGTTTCATGCGTCTTTATACATCAGATTTGATGGTTTTTATAATCAAATGGTACTTACATTAAGATATGCGAATCGCACTTGACCAATTATTATTAGCATAGTTGTTTATTTTTCACTGGAAAGGCTCGTTTACAATTTACGGGACGATATGCAGCTATAACCTTTCATATTATACAAGTGTGCGTGTATCCTTATTTCTGATTAAGTTTAGTGGTATCACTTGTAATAGAATAACTTGCAGTTCTGTATGTTTTGCGTGTGCACACTATGTTTTACTTGTACACAATATGTGCGGAATAAATTCACTGAAACAAATGAAATATTTCATTGTTTTTAACCCTTTGACCGCGAATTTAAATCTATGACCGCGAACGACGCATAAATCCGACAAACATTTTCATAGAAAATGTTAAATAATAATTAAATAAAATATTTGTGTTAAATGTTTTCGAGGTTAACTTATGCATGTATGTTGTGTATTAAATTTTTTTTTCGCAGGTTTGCGACAGCGAATATAATTCTTTTAATACCTTCCGATCATCATCATTTCGAGTAGGTGTCATGGTCAATCGACCATGCACACCCTGGTGTCAGAGTTCTTCGGAACCGCCTCTCGGCCTCTGACGTGGTTCTTTTAACGACTACCAGATGGCATCCGGGACCACCGGCTTAACGTGCCTTCCGCAAGCACGGAGTCATCTTTATTATCAGACAATCAGATGATTTAAGCCTGCAATGTCCTAACCAAACTGGAAACAACTAAACAAAGTATGCTTCCGGTGGGAATCGAATCCACGACCCCCGGGTCAACAGGCAAACGCCTTAACCACTGGACCACGGAGGCTGTCATACCTTCCGATGGGCAGCAGCGTCCCAACACAAGAAGCTAAAACCTGCGCTCGCCAACCGGCCTGCCAAGCGTGGTGAGTTTGGCAATATCCTCCCATGGAACGAAGTATCTTTGGGGGGAGCCTTTGTCCAGTACTGAACTCTTCTACAGCTGTAATGATGATGATAATGACCTTCACGAGTTCCTAAGAAAAAGGCAAGCAACTAAGTGATTCTCCAACATTTTCTTTTTATCCCACGGGAAGCATAATTCCTTTAGTTGTTTCCAGTTTGGCTAGGACATTGCAGGCTTGAACCACCTGATTGTCTGATAATTAAAATGGTTCCGTGCTTCGGAAGGCACGTTAAGCCGTTGGTCCCGGCTGCCATCTGGTAGTCGTTAAGAGAACCACGTCAGAGGCCGAGATGTGGTCTCGAACAACTCTGACACCAGGGTGTGGATCGTCGATTGACCGTGACACCTACTCGAAATGATGATGATGAGTTATAACTAATGCTGAGTGGTTTCTGTAAACATTACCATAAGACCATTAGTAACCATTAGACTGACTAAGGCAGTCTGCCATATAAGGATTCTTCTCAAGACCACATTAATCACTTAACAATAATTCTGACATTTCCAAATGAACAGTCACGAAACAGTCAATATTATGACACCACGATATTAATATTATTTAATAAGTACATGATAGGTACCAGCTGTCTGTTTGTGGGCGTCAATCCATGTCACTTGTGTAGTGAACAATGGAAACTATATTTACTCCAAAATTATCGCTTTCCCAGTTCGTAAAATAACTTTGTACATAGATTTTGAAATCTCTTAGAAATGTAATGGTATCACACTTAGGGCGTGAACTTAAGGGACGTGGGTTCGAATCCTACCTGTGGCTTAGTTCTTTTACATCACATATTTTCAATTTTAATAATAAACCAAGCATTGAAATGCTATTTAAAAACAATTTAAGTAAGTAAAAAGCTTTCTTCAATTTAATCAACTTTCTATTCATCGGATATGAATGAAGTTGAATACCACACTACTAAATAGTGGGTAGTATCGAAGAAGTACGCATGCTTGAAATGCGTGTACTCTACGGGGTAATATGTGATGAGAGAATTCGACGCTGTGATTCGAAGTCACGGTTGTGTAATGATATCACACTTAGGGCGTTAACCTAAGGGACGTGGGTTCGAATCCTGTGGCCGAGTTCTTTTTCATCACATATTTTCAATTTTAATCTCTTAGAAAGGTTGGCAGAAAGTGTATGAAGTAGAATACCGTGGTAAGCGATATAAGTTCTGAACTTACATCGCTGGCATTATTATTCAAAGATACTGAATTTTATTTTTAAATACATAATATAGTTTAACATCCAAAACTCAGACTAATCTGAAACATATAATGATGCGTAAGTATTTGTTTACTTACTAATATGTAATAGAAAAGCTTTTTCGATTTTATCACTATAGTCTCTATGAATATTTTTTTTATTTTATCACCGCTTCTTTTCACCTCTCTATTACTTTTAATAACATTAATATATTTATAAACGACTAAAAGAAAAATACAAAAGCAGTTGCATGAGCCGTACCGTTGCTTTCCATTAATCCGCTGTTACAACGCTTCTTACAACACTATTATCAATCAATTCAACAATGGCTACAAAATTCAGTATTGTGCAACGCTTTATCATCTGCGTTTACGACTTGACACTATTTGGGCCCACGCTAGGAGGATCGTTTGAATGGTCGAGTCACTTGCCTTTTGTGGTTGAGTAAAGACTTGCCTGCTAAAGTCAAAACGTCTAGTAATTGAACATGGGGGGCGGGTAGTATATTCTCGTTTATTACATAGTATAAATCAAAATCGCATCTTGCTGTCAGTCTGCCCCTGTGTATGCTTAGATCTTTAAAACTACTGAACGGATTTTGATGCGGTTTTTTAATAGATAAAGTAAGGAAAGTTTACGGCTTGCTAGTAGCTATATAAAGCAGTAGGTACGAGTAGACATGATAAGTAAGCATGAAACAGAAGAGTCCAAAAACGAAAGGCAAGTTGCTCTTCATGGGTAATAAATACATAAATAGCTTTAACGGCCAGATGACATCTACCAGTGCCCTATTTTGTCTACATATTCAATGTACCCGACCGACTAGTCTATCACGACGTGAGCGAAACTTTCCTAATCTAATATGCTTATCGAAATGTCAAACATCTTACCAAAGTTTAGCGACCAGACGGTTTTACCGAGGTTTAAAGAGGGTAAAGAAAGAAAGATTTAAAACAAATTGAGCGAAGCAATGGTCTGGGGTGTCATCCTCAACCACATGGCCGGTGGTTGCAAGAATAGCATCAGAAACGCGCGCCATGCCATCCAAGCTGCTATTTGCTTTTCCCCATTTATCCGAGGGAGGAGTATTCCAATACATTTATTCCCTTTCCAAATCAAACAAATTCCTATCCTTCCTTTGCTAAAAATCCCATCCGTTGAAATACAAGAAACCAAAGAAAGTGCGCACGCCAACCCGCCTTCCAAGCAGTGAGTATGACAATATAAGGTCATACTCACTATGTTTGCGAGGCGGGTTCCATGGAACGAAAAATCTTAAGGATAAAAGAGGCCTCTATCCAGCATGGTCTTCTTGTGGATGAAACTATAATTTTTCACCCATTCTTCATTTACATGAACACTTCTACTCTAATATTATAAAGTAGAAAGATTTTTTTGTTTTCATTTAGGTTCTGAAACTGCTGAACCTATTTGAAATATCCTTGCACCATTAGAATCCTACATTTTGTCTGATGAACATAGGCTATACAATATCTTCAAAAAAGTTAGGGATTCGTATAAAATCTTTGATAATGTCCTTAAAATAAAAAAAAGGGTAAAAATGTATTATGTATGGTGATAAAATTTTTATAAATAGTTTAGTAACTAAACATTTCAAACGAGCCTCGACAAGTGCGAAGAAAGATAGCTTTTCTACCGATTATCACTCCGTGGGCGAGACCTTCCTTATCCAATATGCTTATCAAAGTTTCAAACATTCACACCTAAGTTAGGCTTTCGCAATGCATGTATTTAGAAGGGAAGTTTGTCGTTGCCTTCGATGGTGAAAAGTCAAGGGATAAGTCAAGGCAAGAGGTCAGCTCGTATTGTTGTGTTAAGAGCATATTAGCATTGTTACATGTTTGGGTTATTCCCAAAGCACTGCACATAAAATTCCCAAATTACTGCATGCAAAGAGAAAAAATTAATTCTACTCCGCGATAATACTATTTTTTTTTTCAAAATACCCTATCCTATTTTAATCAAAAAGCAAGCTTGCAAAAATGTATTTTTATATATGTTTAAATAGAACGATATTGACAAACACACACGATGCCCAGGAAATTTGTAACTGTCTGTACCTAGTTGATAATAATTTTGATGGAGCAGTTTGGGAATTGATATCAAATAGTCTATGGAGTATTTTGAGAACCAATGGAACAGAATGAGAAGAAAAAAAAAGGATTTTTAAATAGTAATAATACCGTTGGGAATTATCGTATGAGTGGAGTTCTTTGGGGATAACCCCAATACTTGTTGATCGATCTTTTATTTTTGTTATGATATAGAGTTTCAAACAATTGTGTATTGATTTTAATGCAAATATGAGGAGATAGATAATCTGTTGGCATTCGTAATATAGGTAATATTACGAGTCTCTCGTCAGTGTTCCGGTTGTATCCCAACTGTTAGGGTTCGGCGACCCAGACCGTGATTTTTTCTTCTGTGTGGTTTTAGTAATTACGGGCAACGATATAATTAAGTGTGCAGAGCCTTACTTTCGTAAAGGTTTATTCAGAAAATGTTGGTATTGTAATGACACATAAAAAAAAATAGGCTACAGTAATATCTTTTAAAGTTTTGATTTTAATCAATCTTTTAGTTTGGTCAAAATATTGATACATAAATATGGACCTACATACTTAATAATTTTGTTAACAGTATATTCGTGGGCAACCGTTATGTCATTAGATGGAAATTTTAAAAATATCAGATGATACATACATTTATAAATACATACTATCACGTCTTTTTCTCTTGCGGGGTAGACAGAGCCTAGGTCTATAAGACCTAAAAGCCACATTAAGCATTTTGTTTGGCGTGTAGGTGGGCAAAAAGAATCAAAAGAATCATAATACTGAATTTTATTAAATTCTGAGACTGATCCCGAAAACATTGTGGTCTAGTTAAAAATGAAAATCAATAATTTTTATTTAAAATGGAAAACAAGTATCGCTTTTTGAACGTAATTTCTTTCTGTTATTTTTTTTTTTATTATATTTAAAACTTCTAGCTTATCGGAATGATCACTTCTGAAAAGAAGTCCAGAAACTCAGTCAAGTGTTTGTATCTAGGTACTATGACCACTCAGGTTATCACATTTTCTGTCTGTCAAATACGAGCATGTCTGTCTATTTAGGGTATTTGGGGAGTACAGGAAAAATCTTAAAAATCCGCTATTGGCAGAAAGGGTGGCCTCATATGTCACCGCCACGTGTGGGCGGGGTGCGCCCTACCCCTTGCTATATCTTAGACATGCGCGAAAAGAAACGAAAAGTTGAGAAAGTACAATGGCAGCATTTCTCTGCGATCATTTTCTAAATAATCTTTCATATAAAAAAAACCGACATCATCCAAACTACTGAACCGATTTTAATGAACTCTAAATAAATTAAGTTTAAATGGAACCTAATAACTGGCAAGCATACCCTTTCAAATAAAAAAGAATATATAAAATCGGAAATATATGACGGAGAAGGAGAGGAGAGACAACATCCCTTAGGTACCTACTGTAATATTTAATCTGCTCCTCTCTTTGTTAGTAGGTTTATAACAAATGACAAACTCTTCTTTTGACACAAAACGATGAGGGAAACGAAAATCTTTCGAATTTTCGTTTCGCTGGCAGGAAACAGCTGGCACAAGATTGTGGTCCCCCAATTTTTTTCCTGCCAGCGTAGACCCCGCCGAGTCTCCCGTGGACCACTTCGGGAACCACAGACTTAGACCATTCATGTGACAGCGGTACCAATGGGTTTTTTACCCTTTAACCTTTAGTTTATATGCTCCCCAACTACTCACTATAACAGATGTACAGATATGTATACAAGGGGTGCCTCAGCCCGTAAAAATGAACAACTCTTCCTATGGGACTAATGCTGGTAAATCAATTGTTTTTTTTTTTACTTTTTCATATTAATGACGTACTAATTCATTTTACTATCCACCATCATTATTAATATTTAGGCCGCAAACCGCAATTAGTCTACTGCTGGACAAAGACCTCTCTCAAGGATTCTTTCTTACACGGGAGGACCATGATATGCTTGGCAGGTGGGCTGGCGATCGCTGTTTCGTTTTTCTTCTACCACGCTCATCGGAGGCATTTAATTTGTAAGCTGCCAACTTACCTCAAGATGGCGTACGGCCCCCAACCACGCAAAATCCCAGCGCGCGCGCTCGTGAATATAAAAAATCCTATAAGTGATCAGACGTGGAGAAAAGCAGCGCAAGGAACCTGGAACGCGTGTCTTCGTCCCGAGGTAATCCTTTTCGATTCCCGCCCCATCATAAACTAAGCACTATCACTATGTAGTGCTTGATAGTGTATATTTCTTTTCTTTGAGCATTAAATGTTTCCTTCTTTTATTTTTCGCATGGCTGGATCTCATCTTATAATGACATCATCTGCCTTATTCCCAAATAACAGTTAAATATAACTAGTTTAAAGCGCTAAAAAGTTAAATAAGCGCTCCATTCTCGGATGTCTTAGTTTAAGGTAGCTATAATTACGATAACAGGGGGCGATGGAGCGGAGCCTGTCGAGGTGTTGGCCCACCAAAATACAGGCCCGACCTAGTTTGGACTCGGTGCTGTCAGTTCGTCAAGTGCTTCACGTTCCACCACTCCTTATTTTTATACTATTAAATATTTCTTGGTTACATCTCTCTGCATATGTATATTGTCTTATACTTTAATTATTTTGTATGTTACCTTTATATCAATAAATATTATTATTATATTATAATTGCCGGGCCAGCCGAACACTTTTGTATGAAAATATTTTTTTTTTTTAGTTCCCAACATATGTCCCATAGAAAAAGTTGTTCATATTAACGGGCTAAGTAACCCCTTCACGGAAACATTGGAGGTTATGTTACACGCTGTATACCACAACACAAGCAAATTCAACTTCATACTCTATTTAATCAGCAGATCTAAAAATTTATTTTCTAAAACCATGTCTGAAGTATAATGTAACTTTAAATGTAACTAAAACACATACTACCCGTGATACAGAACAAATCCTTTCTCTTTGCAGCATTTTTTCATTACACCCTGTAGCTAATATTACACCTTTTAAAATATATGAAAAGCTATGAAGGTAGTAAATCATATAAATTAAAACACATTATTTAGCAATACAAGTCGCATAAGTTTAATTTAATGTAATCACTAAAATATTAATGGTAAGCAAAAACATAAAATTGCACTTGTTGATAATAAAATAAATTGAGGGTCCAGCCAAGGATTCCAATATCGGAATTTATGATTTGACCCACAACATGACCCAAAGCCAAGACTTTACATCTCGTCCCGTATTAAAAGTATTCAATTATATTTTCCTCTATTTGATATTTACATACACCTTCAACCTTCGTCGTACTGCGTGTCTTTGAATCGCAGGGCCCTGGGTTCGATCCCCGGTCAGGTCAAGATGGAAAATGATCTTTTTCAGATTGGCCAAGGTCTTGAATGCTTCTATGTATATATCATCATCATCATTATTCCAGACACAAAAAGACCACTGCTGGACACGGGCCTGTCTCAAGGATTCTTCGTTCCATGGGAGGATATTGCCATACTCACCACGCTTGGCAGGCGGCTTGGCAGGCGGCTTGGCGAGCGCAGCTTCTTGGGCTTCTTGCGTTTCCGATGCTGCTGCCCATCACATGCATTTTACAGATAGGGAAGGATAAGAATTTGTTGGATTTGGGAGGGGAATGAAGGTATTGGGATAGTACTTACTCGGACGAATGAGAGAAAAGTACTTTACGTCACAATTAAAAACATTTATTTATTATGTAAACCAAAATGGATAAGTAGTAAAAATGTAAGTACAAATTATATTTAGTTAAAGGTAAACATCGGGTAATAGCACAATTATCGGGCCAGGTTAGAAATCGGCAACACCCTGAGGCCACTAAGTCAACATTGCAATTAATTATATTTTACCACTACCAGTAATATCACAAGTCGAAGTGTGATTTTAAACGTCATTAATCTGTTCAACGATTACCCCCTATCACCAGAGATATTGCTGTAATAAAATAGTTGAGTTACTGAACATAAATTGACAATCAACTAATCAGCTTCACCTTAACGGTTTCAACACCCAATTACTAGTCAAACAAAAGTGATTGTATTTTTAACCGACTGCAAAAATAAGTGTTTGGTTTGCCATTGTCTTCTTTCTTCATTTCATCATCATCATCATCAGGTCCTTTTTAGTCTCCACTACAGTATTTATAATGTTATTAAATTATGGTCGGGTTCGAGGTCTTCCTCAGGGCGAATGTGGATCGAGACGCGCGTCCGGATGAGGTCGAAACATGTCGGCCAGTGACTGACTTCGTACGTGAGTAACCCGTTGCTACATAATTTAATAATGTATATATCTCACGTTAGTTTTAATCAAAATATTTATAATGTTTTGTAAAATGTGTTTCTATTATTTGAATAAAGTCATTGTTTGACCTGGTATGGCCATATTTTGAGAATGTGTGATTCCATCTGGCGAAAAAATGGTCTACCTGGTTAATAAAAGGCACAGAGGAAGGGAAAGACCGACAAAAGATATGTAATGAATGTAAGAATTAGACGGGATGTCAGAAACGGGTCTAGGGCAAAGTATCGCCAGTCACTACATCGCCCGTCTCTGCAGTGAACCAGTTACGTTGATGGTTTAATGTACAGAACAACAAAGACATTAGAAATGGCAAGGCAACGTGGCATGATAATTGATATTATTTTTAAAAAATATGATGACTGACTGTTAGAAAGGATTAAGTATGTTGAGGAGGATGATGAAGAGATAGTTTCGAAATTAATATAGTATGGCGTTTAAATATTCTGTTAAATAATATTAGTGCAATTAATAAAATGGATAACAATACGTATGGCACTCATATGAGCATCATCACCATCATCATCATTTCGAGTAGGCGTCACGGTCAATTGACCATGCACACCCTGGTCAGAGTTCTTCGGACCTGCCTCTCAGCCTCTGACGTGGTTCCTTTAACTATTACCAGATGGCAGCCAGGAACACCGGTTGCCATCTGGTAGTAATAATGATATAACACATAATTATATCATTATGGTATGTAATGTACGGGCGAACAAGAGTATGTCACATATTTTTTAAGGTAAACAAACATTCGGGCAAATGAAATTCGGGAACATAAAATTCGGGCATATGATGTTATTGCATTTATTTTTTAGGCAAACATTAGACATTCGAAATATATATTTATATACATACATACAATCACGCCATTTTCCCTTGAGGGGTAGACAGAGCCTAGGTCTATAAAACCTGAAAGCCACCTTTAGCATGTTGGTGGACGTTAGGTAAACAACGTAATCGAAATAGTGATGGATTGCTAGCCGCATCGCCTACTAACACTTGAAATATTAATGTCTAAAATAAAATAAAATTCTCTAACGTACCGTAACACCATCTAAGTTGGTTTATCTCTAACCATAACACGACATTATCTTCGCGTAGTAGCAATAAAGTTTATGTCCACAATAAACAGTAGCGGGTTCGAGCCCTGTGTTAGTTCATTAAGAAACCTTAGGTTTATTACCAGGAAGATGTTTAAGAAAAGTCATATACTTCGATACGCTACTTATCTAGATACTTATTTAGATTATTATGAGGTGAAGGTAGGTATGTGAACAAATATAATATTATACGAAACGTTTCAAATATCACAAATATTAAGACATACCTGTTCTGAGTAAAAAAACTCAGCTAAGTACGAGTCGGACTCGTGAACGGAGGGTTCCGTACTAAATTAGACACTATATAACCTTTTTAGAGTTCCGTACCCAGAGGGTAAAAACGGGACCCTATTAATATCGCTCGGCTGTCAGTCTGTCTGACTGTCTGTCCGTCTGTCACCAGGCTGTATCTCATGAACCGTGATAGTTAGTTGGAATTTTTTACAGATAATGTATTTTTGTTGCCGCCACAAAAACTAAAAACTAGAATAAAATAAATATTTAAGGGGGCTCCCATACAACAAATGTGATTTTCTTGCTTGTTTTTGTTCGATATTGATTACAGCAACAGGTAGATGCTTGAAATATTCAAAGAATATTTGGTTGTAGGTATATTCACTTTAAAAATAAATAATTCTGGGTAAAAAAGAAAAAAAAATGTATTAATTAATAAAAAATAAGTAAATAAAAATAATGATAAATGTGTGATCAAGTTCAGGTGGCATGCTGCAACGTTACAACTTCTTACGAATTTTCGATCAGGGTCACGTGTCCTAACGCGAGATTAACATTTTTTACCCATCCCAAAAAGTGCACAATCCTGCTAAAGAAGTTTTCACTTCAAAATATATTAATTCATTCATTTCGTGTAGATGTCGCGGTCAATCGACCATGCACACCCTGGTGTCAGAGTTCTTTGAAACTGCCTCTCGGCCTCTGGCGTGGTTTTTTTTAACGACTACCAGATGGCAGCCGGGACCAACGGTTTTACGTGCTTTCCGAAACACGGAATCACCTCTATTATCAGACAATCAGGTGATTCATACCTGCAATGTCCTAACCAAACTAGAAACAACTAAACAAAGTATGCTTGACAACAACTAAACAAACTCTTGCCCGTGGGAATCGAACCCACGACCGCCGGGTCTACAGACAAAAGCCTTAACCACTGGACCACGGAGGCAGTCAAAAAAATATTATACATAGGTATATATACATGACCGTATTATCTTTATACTAAATTCTATCTAGGTATTTTCCTAGTTTGCATAATTTTTACGACATGCTGCTTAAGTTTAACTACTGAGAAATAGGCATAATTTCATATCGTTAAAATCGTCATTATCATAAAATATTCCTTTAACTGCTGGTTAAACCGCGGTAATTAATATTACTCTGCGGTAATATTAGGTACTATCAAATCGTTTTCGAAATTCGATATATCTAGATAGGTATGTTAGCAGAGTGAGTTCTTTATGTAAGTGTATTTAACTCCCTCTGTGGTCCAGTGTCTAAGGCGTTTGCCTGTAGACTTGGGGGTCGTGGGGTCGATTCCCGCGGGAAGCATATTTTGTTTAGTTGCTTTCACATTGGGACATTACAGGCTAGAATCGCCAGATTTTCTACTAAAAAAGATGATTTCGTGCTTCGGAAGGCATGTTAGTAGTTGGTCCCGGCTGCCATCTGGTAGTCGTTAAAGGAACCACGTCAAAGACCGAGAGCCGGTTGCGAAGAACTCTTACACCAGGGTGTGCATAGTCGATTGACCGTGTCGCCTACACGAAATGATGATGATGATGAGAGAGATGTGAGGGCCGTATGCAGTATCATTATCATCATCATCATCAGGTCTTTTTAGTCTCCACTGCCGGAGCATGACCCCCTCTGTACTACTGGAGCCATACTTGGCCAGAGCAGACAGAGGATTTGGCCTACACTCTCCTCGCTCGCCAGACAGGTTAAAGAGGTCTCTTTAATACTAGCTGTTGCCCGCGACTTCGTCCGTGGCTAATTCTGTTATTATGATTTATTAATATAGATGATTAATTTTTCCCCGATTTCAAACCATTTTTTATTGATGCTTCACTCCTATTGGTCGCAGCGTGATGTTTTAAGCTTAAAGCTTTCCTCAATAAATGGACTATCCAAGACAAAAAGAATTTTCCAATTTGAACCAGCAGTTCCTGAGATTAGCGCGTTCAAACAAACAAACTCTTCAGCTTTATAATATTAGTATAGATTTATGAGCTTTGTATAGCTTGTATTTCCTAAGTCGCCTCTTACGACCTCTATTCTACTCTGCCAGATACCATACCACATGACAAAAAAAACCCTTTGGGTACGGAACCCTATTCATGTGTGGAAGTTGTCCATTACAGAACAGGTATATTTTATTAGCTTAGACGATGCGTACGTAATTTAAAATCTAACAAATGTGTTAGCTGTTGCCGCCGGCCTCTTTGCTGATGTCAGATCTTTGACTTTGAAATATAATGAAATTATTGAGTTACGGCAATTTGAAACGCAATAATTTCACTATATTTCATATGAAGATACCATATTAAAATAGCTGGGAGCAAGGGGCTTTTTATTATGGTCTGGTGCACAATATCACCAGTCACTACATCGTCTGTTATAATTTATGTTATGCAGTGGAATCATAGGGATATGTATCTTCGTAAATAAATATAAATATATATATATACGGACAAATCACACAGATTGAGCAAGCCCCAAAGTAAGTTCGAGACTTGTGTTATGGGATACTAACTCAACGATACTATATTTTATAACAAATATATGTATTTTATAACAAAAATATGTGTGTATTAGTTTTGTTTTTCATATGATTAAACACTCTTTTTAATATTACGACAGAATACTATGTTTGGTCTATGGTTAGATTGTCGGAGAAGATGTCAGATGATGTAAGACGCAATAATTATTGAAGACGACGATTTAAGTAAATGATTATTAATTCGAAACGCTGTTACTTCTTCCAATCCCACATATATATATATATATAGATACACATCCAAGACCCAGGCCAATCTGAAAAAGATCATTTTCGAACTTGACCTGGCCGGGGATCGAACCCGGTCACTTCGTGTCGCAGGCTGGTGTTGACCGCTGCGCCACGGAGCTAGTCGAGCTAGTAAATGTAGTAACCGATTTTAACAGAGGGGACTATTCAGTTACTCTTTTAGTAGGTGACGTACTAACTTCTTGTAAGGCCGGCAACGCCTCTGTCTAGAGATGGGAACCGGGAAAATACCCAAATATTGTGAAATTCCCGGGAAAAAACCCAAAAGGGTAAATATTCGGGTTTTTTTCATTTATTACAATTATACCTATTTAAAAACCTAAGATTACTCTTTACTTTTAGATTTTGTCTAAACACATTTCAAGATAGATTTGAATTTATTTGAAGTTTTAAAACGACCAATGATATCACGTTTCAATTTATTTAAAAAAATGTTTTTAATATAAAACTAATAATGTTAAACATAATATCTTGTGAATATGAAATGCTAATCTGTTAAAAAATTTGCATCAAAGAAATTGATATAAGTCAACGAATTCGAATAAAACTTGTGCAGTACAACATTATCCGAATGATTCGACTCATAGTCATGGCTCAGGCGGAACGTGACAATTTTTCGTGCATGCAGAAGGCGTTCGTTGATTTATAAGACGTTATCACATCAAAAAAAAACAATTTAGTACAAAATTTAAAGGTAAAGGGTCCATAGATCTTGAAGCAGGCGACTAATATGGGTAGTTTAAAGTCACTCAATTCATTTTATAACATTGCTGATATCTATATGTAGTATATATGTCGAAAAAGGAAAGCATAATAATATTAAAAAAGTTGTATAAAAATATCCGGTATCTGAGTATTTTTACATTTGGGAAAAAAACTGTCTATTTCCTTTTGGGGTTTTTTCCTCCGCCCATCTCTACTCCTGTCACACCCTGGTGTTGCAGTTGTCCAAAGGTGATCACTTACTATCAGGTGACTCACTTGCTCGTTTGCCGTCCTATATCGTTAATAAATGGAACTCCATGCAGACGTAATCGCAGGCAACAACTAGTTATAAGTATATATTGAATGTATATCCTTTGTCTAGACATTACAAGGTTTTTCCTACAACACATAAAGTCTGTACTAACTTTTGATTTCCAAGTACTTTACGTCCAACACTAAAGGTTTATGGTTACAGCTCTAGGTACAATACAGCATTGGCTATGCCACGCAACCATTGAGTGTTAATTTGACCTTTTCCAAGCATGCGACATTTATACGTCCCATCGTAAAAACATTTAGGCACGTATTACCAATCTCACGAAAATCGTCGCCTATATATTACACCCTGTATAACATTACTATTTCTCAAAGGAAATTCAACCATATTTGTGCAACAATAGAAATCAGTCTCCTTTGTAGCGGATGTAAAGATAATGCTTTTTGGCGTAGGGTTGGGAGATGTGTGATAGGGGAACATATGTGAAGAAGGGCTTAAGGAGGCGTGTAGGAGAAAAATCGCGATTTTTCGCGTCTTCGCTACTATTGGTGAAATTTCGTTTACCTATACCGGAAAATCGGCGCTCCTCTGAGAAAATTCTTTATCGAAATAACATAAAGGTGGAATAAAAAGGGTTGGTATACGCGTATGCCACTTGAATATAAAACAAATGTTGAAGCATAAGACTACCTTTGATACCTTCGTTGTTTATTTTATTGTAACCATGGAATTGCACTAAAAACATTTTATTACATTTCTTCAGTAGCCATTAAAATTTAAGCCATGAAAATACTGACTTGGTCACGTATTTGCACCCAGTGTGGTAGATAGAGCCAAATGGTACATTTATTTGTGTAATGTCATCTTTCCCTTAAGGGCCCGTACTACCTCACACTGCTTTGCATGATTGACTGTTATATCAATAATAATTAAATACTCAAGTTGAAATAAAAATGCAGCAAAGTTCAGGACTAACTCTGGTAACTATCTGACTCAAAAACACGATTGCGTTAAATTTTCTCGATAGAAAAAAATTGCAAAGTTGCCTCCAAATCACGTCTAATTTACTCGGTATATAGCATTATTTACCAAATACATTAAAATTAACCTTGAAACTTTTGATTATTATTGCATTACAAAAAAGGCAGCCATCATATGTTTTTCTTTTTCGAATAACCCTTGAATATTCCTAAAAAACGAAAATATCCAAAGTAACCAACGCGTTTAGACCATCCGCGTTTGTATCTCCACGCCGCATGGCATATGGCGGGCGCTTAATTAACATTTAAAATCTACAATGAACAAAAAGCTGTAGACTATTATTCGCTGGGAGCGAATCAGCATGGCAAAAATATAACCTTAAAAGATATTTTTTTTAAATTTTATTTAGATTATTCCACACATCTCTGAGATAGCGATATGAGAAATACCAATAAAAATATGAAAAAATACAATGGCACTCAAATACATTTTCAAGATGAACGCGAACCCTTAAAAGAATTTTACATTTACGAGGAAAAAATCATATACGAATAATCTTTTCACATCCCATCCGAACGATATTAAAAACCTCTTAGAGATTTTATTTTCAATACTCCATATTTTCATACCGCGGATGTCATATCGTAACGAATCATATCTATTTATTTTGCCGTTGAATTTTAAACTTTAGATGTAGGTGTTAAGGCTGTAAAAAGGTTGGCAATACTAACAATCCCTCTTTGCGATTCCGTACGATTTCACCCAGTAATGATTTGCCGTAATGAGAGACGCGCGAGTAATATTCTGAGAGGAAAACCAAAGATAAAAAGATTCTAGATGAGGCAAAGTAGAAGTAAATGGAGTGTATTGGAATGTCACTTATTTGAAGCAAAATCTATTTTTAAAATAAATGAGTGACAAGGATTTTTTTATCGATGTGTCGATAGAGTAACTTAGCTTTATTGTCTATTAGAAGATACGTGATTGAATTAATGGGCAAACTCTAGGACCCAAATGAAGGTACTCATAATTAAATAGATTCTTGGCGCCTTGGGACACATTATATAATAGAACAATAACACGCAAAAATGGGATAATAATTCTTATGAGAATGTGATATGTAAGATAAGATAATACACAATATGTAAAGATGTTTATTCGACAAAAAGCACATACACAAATCAGAACAGATCATGTAGACTATATGGCGCGAAGTCTCCCACATTCAAAACAAGTGAACTGATCTGCAGTTTTATTAGGATCCCGTCTATTTGGTACATTACACATACCAACAAGTATATTTAAACAGTATACAAATAACAAAAAAAAATCCTTACATGATAATTCAAACTCAAGAGGTATTATTCGGATTACTTGTTTTTTATGTATATTTGACAGCAAACGAGCAGACGAGCCACATGATGGTAAGTGATTACCGTCGCCCATGGACATCTGCAACACTAGAGGAGGTGCTGATGCGTTGCCAACTCTTATTATATCAACAAACATATAAAAAACAGAAAGTCTATTGAAATACCAAATTCCATAGTAATATTAAAATTATTATTTAAAATTATATTTACTCCAAATGACATTAAAAAAACACAAAAGTATACCCTATAACCCCCAAATAGCTAGTAGAAGAAGAAAAAACGTAGCAAGTGTTCCGTTTGCTAAGACTGAATACGCAAGAATTCAGTATTATAGCCGCTCTGCTGAAATATATAATAAAATAAATAAAGAATTAAATATATATAATAAACCATCCCATGAGTGTAAACTTACAATAACCACTTGGCTTAAAAAACTTACCTATGAAGAATTAGAGAGTTTTATCACTTCATAGTATTTGTAGAAACTTTACTTATAACACACACTTATACAAACACACACAACAATCCAGGCAGACACATACAACACACACACGCGCGCGCGTTTACACACACACACACACACACCCACACACACACACACCCACAAACACAGACACAACACACACACACACACACATACACACACACACACACACACACACACACACACACACACACACACACACACACACACACACACACACACACACACACACACACACACACACACACACACATATACATACACACACCCTCATACACTCACACTAATACAAACATAATAATATTATTATGTTTGTCAACATAATAATATTATTATGTTTGTCACATATGTGAGTACATACAAAAATTATTCCAAATCATTAAAATTTTTCTAGTTTGTAATTTTAGTTTATAGTTTTATGTTCTAAATATACTTTGCTATAGGTAGATTAATTATAAGAATTGTTATGGAAGAACGGAGCCTGCTGGTACAAGTATTCTATTACTTAAAAGTAGGCTCCAACATCTGTCTATGAAATGTATACAATTTACCTAAATAAATTATTATTATTAAATTATTATTATTATTAAAATCTTTATTTTTAACCTAGGTTTTTTATATTTTTTGTTGATATAATAAGAGTTGGCAACGCATCAGCACGTCCTCTAGTGTTGCAGATGTCCATGAGCGTGCGAACATGACGTCCTGGAGCTGGAGCTCTATGCAGGCTCTCTCTCATATCCCCAATAAAATGGTGCCGAGACTTACCTATTGTAATAATTTAAAAGTTGTACTTCTAGCAATCTTTTTTACATCCATAAAGGAAAACATCGTCCTTCCGGAGTTTATTATTGCTGTTATTGCTTCCATACGTCAAACAGACTTCTTTGCGCTACTTTATATATGTATATGTGCGTGTATATGTCGAGAACTTGGATAATACGCTGATTATCATGAGCCGTCCTTGCTGTCAAATAAGGATACTGCTCCCGAGTTTGTTTTACGTGAAATTTCTTATTTTTATTGCTTTTATTATTTTTCATTAATAAAATAACAAAATGCTTACCTTTTCTACTCTAGAGAGAAAAGAAAGAAATAAGTCATACCATAGTTTGACTTCTATGTAATTACATAGAAGACGGAAGGACGAAGAACAAATTTAATTCACATTGCGGTTCACTTTCACTTTTGGGCACATGTGCCCAAAAGTGAACTGCTGATACCCAGGGTGTGGAACATGACTAGAGTTGCTATGATATGATATGAGGCATCTCTTCGTACTCTGGGCTATCGAGCTCCTCTACTTCACTACACGGTATAAAACAAAGTCGTTTCTCGCGGCCTTTTTTTATATTATAGAACGGCAAACGAGCAAGCGAGTCACCTGATGGTAAGTGATCGCCGCTGCCTATGGACAACTGCATCACCAGGGTGTGACAGGTGCGTTGTCGGTCTTTCAAGGAGTTGGGGGAAGGAAAGGATGGGCCTCCAGCACTCTCACTCACCGAACGAAGCATAGAAGCGGTAAAGCTTCTACGCAGACGTCGATTTTCTGTGAGAGTGAGGTACTTTCCCGGCCGAGCCGGCCCATTCATGCTACTAATAGCAATTCATTTTGCCGGTAGCGTGGCTCTACCACGACTTTCTGTCCCTAGGAAGGTATGTTTAGATCTTTAAAACTACGCAACGGATTCTGATGCGTTTTTTATATAGAGTAATTCAAGAGAAAGGCACCGGTGCGAAGTCGGGGTGGGTCACTAGTACTTTTTTTAAAGTAATAAATATATCTATTAAATATCTTGAAATAGGGCTAATCATACTCAATCATGGGTATGATTATCTATCACTCGAACCGTCAGAATCTTGTATCAGTGGTTATGTTGTCAATCACACAAAAAAAATGCTAAAAAATACATTTCTTTAGCCTTCTCCATCAAGTATAACGGCGAAATCTTAATAAAAATGTAAATATTACATGCAAGAAAAAATAAGAAATACGAAAGTACTTAGATGTGTTGCTTTTCCTCCCGAACCTGCATCAGTAGCAAAACATATTTGTCATGTCACAAATGTTTGTCGTTCGTTTCAAATTATAATATTATGACAGATAACACATTTTTCTTAGAAAGCAGGCCCTCAAACTCGTCCCGGCACAATCCGGTAACGTCACGTGGGCTGCCCCACTAAGCCCACACAGTTTCGACACAACACCAGTGGCAACTTTCAACTCATTATTGTCGACAAGCGCATTGCTTAAAATGCTTCAAGCACTGTCACAAAGCTACATTTTTTATAGAATACTTGTCGAAATACCACCCACGCGCCCGCGGGTCACGGCATAACGAGTAACCGTGTATGGGGACTCTTAGAACGAAAGCCACTCGACTCTCCCCTCTCACTCCTCCCCGCAAAAAAAGAACGAGACGCGAACACCACTCACATTTTTCCCTTTACCACCCTCGCCATCTCAAGCGTTCTTTTATATAAAAGAGGTTCTCGAGAAAATAATAACGGAACTCAAAGGGCGTAGTACTTTCGCTGTTCAGCTTTGATTTTCGCCGTAAAGAATTTTCGCGGCCACAAAGCACCCGATATACACTTTTGATTCCGAGGTAATACTTGTACGGCTATAATGGAGATTTACCGGCCGATAAAACAGCTTAGGTTCTTTATAAGGTAAATTGGTCTGATCCGCCAACTGTTTACAAGTTACTGCTATACGAGAACTCATTTGTAGCCTTTCAATCGTAAATGTTACTCAATTGATTTCCAGAACGAGTGATTGCTTGCCTTCGGATGAATGAGTTCAAAATAACCTCTAAGAACTGGTTCTTGGAAAATTTAATGATGTATTAAATCGCAGGAACAAGTATCACTGTTAAATGATGTAGCAGTAACAAGTTGAAAAGCAACTCGCGCCATTTGCTATAAAGTTTTAACATATCCCTCATAACTACGCGAAAACATTTCAGAAAGAATTTTTCTTTAGTCGAGAGATTTTATGACGACAAATGACAAAAATACTCAACGTTTCATTGTGAAACTTGGAAACGGCGCTGCAAGCATTTTTGTGAGCCCTTAGCGAGGCCCTATACATGTGTACAGTAGGGCGAACTTATTTGCCTTCGCTTCTCTTCCGTCCATTTGCCCCTCCACCCTCACCCCCGCTTCCGGTTTCCATATTCCGCCTACCCCCCGTCGGGACCGCCCAAATATCACAAACAAAACGCAACCCTAACGAAAACTATTAAGTCTTGTATTCGAACGCGAATATTTTCATTATTTTTCTTTCACCTCCGAGAGCAACGTGACATTTCTCGCTCGAGAAAGAATTCGAACTTTGAATTCAAAGGGACACATTTGAATTTGGAAGAGTTGAGTCGTTGGTTCTTGGTACGTTCGGATACGTCGCCTAGCGTCTCCCTGAGCGAGCGTGGTCCGTACGAAAAACATATTTTTTAGATAACGACAATGAGAAAGGAAAATATTCAGATGAAAATTCTCCGATACGGCGCCGGGAGCGCCCGCGTGGAAGATATTAAGGGGCGGGCGTGTACTACTTAACGATATTTTTCGACATGCTTTATTTTTATTGCTAACTCACGGCTCTGATATCGGATACCCGTTTGTCGTATATCAAAAAAGAACGGGATTCTGGCATGCATTGTAAAAGAATTTCTTTAGTCAGTATTAAATATTGTTGTCTTACATTACAAGAATCATAATAACATGAAAAAATGAATCAAAAGTCTTTGAAGGAATGTTGAAGAAGCAACAAAGCGCGGTAATAATATTCCTCAAATCATTACGAACAATGTCCCAGTGGGATATTAAGTAACACGATATTAGCATCCCTCAATTGAAAAGAGACGGAGATATGGATTAAATAGTTAATTAGAAAGAGACGGAGTCACAAGGGGACGATCTTGTCTAAAGGACATTGGCCTCAGGGGCACGCGACCGTTGATTCGAACTCCTTTTTAATTCTTTTTTATTAATTATACTGCGACCGCGTAATCTAGAACTTTTGACATGAAATATTATATCAGCTTGTTACAAAAGCTTTGTTACAAATATGTTTATGAAATTATTGGACTGTGCTAGCAAATAGCATAAACAAGAAAGGAACATTAGTCATTTGTGTTGTTTTTATCAATATTTGAAGTCAGTCGCATTCGCATATAAATTATGAATCGCATTAACAGAAAATATAATTAAGAAAAGGTTTTCGCAGTTGATATAAATATCAATTATTTGAACTACAAACCTTAAAAATTAAAAGTATTTAAATAAATAATTTAATATGAAAATTGTTAAGTACTTCAAATTAGATAATTTATCCACAAGTCCGGTTGGGCGATAGATTTTTTGGAAATACCAGCAGTTGTCCTATTGGGTAAGTTGACAGCATTCATTCAAAGATTTATCCAAAAAATAGGCCTTTTCAGGCACTTTTTCACGACAATTCACATTTAAATAATACTTACTAAATTATATTCTAATTATTAATTATTTTTCAAAAGCTACAAACTACCAGCGTTTCGGTGCCGACCACTGCAGAGAAGAAGACGCTGAAAGAAATTCTTTTCAACAGAATTGATGGAATAAGGAAAGATTTGATTGTTTGTTTGCATTGAATAGGCTCCGAAACTACTGGATCGCTTTAAAATTCTTTTGCCCTTAGAATCCTACATTATCCATGATGAACATAGGCTACAGATTAAATACATATATGCGAAAAAATTTGCGTGAAGCCGGGCAGACCGCTAGTTGTTAATATAACAAACGTTTTATGCTATACCACAGATTAAGTACTCTGCACTCGCACTCTGCAAAGGTATTCAAAGAAATATCAAATCAATGTACTCGTAGTCAGCGATACTGTGTAATTTAGCTCGCATCAGAACGCAGCAGCACATTTATTTTAGATACCTACAGCAAGCCAATTTTATACTTATACCTCTAAATATATAACTTCACCTTCGAAGGTGTCGCCGCGCTTAGGTATGTTTTCGATACCTACACGGGGAGTGACACAGGCCTGACTTTACTAAAGGTTCGTGTTAAAACCCGACAGCAACAATCAAACCCAAGTATCAAAACCCGTCATCGTGCTACAAATCTTAAACGCCCCAGCTTCCGCAACTCATTAAAGAGCTTTTTCTCAACTAAGCGGCGCCGGTCCCATTAATGCGAGCTCCTTTAAACTTGGCAATGGGGAAGAAATGGGTCAGTCTTTGACTTAATTTTTTTCACCAAGGTCGGTATAATCAATATTCTA
Organism: Elegia similella; assembly: GCA_947532085.1. Taxonomy (NCBI): domain Eukaryota; kingdom Metazoa; phylum Arthropoda; class Insecta; order Lepidoptera; family Pyralidae; genus Elegia; species Elegia similella. The sequence continues at coordinate 7,075,513 of OX383939.1, forward strand.
AATTTACGCCTGCTCTAATTATATTTGAGTATAGATTTTGGGGTAGGTCGCGGCGGGATCGATTGTCGGTGGAGTTATTGTTTGAAGATGTTTGGATATCTTTCCTTAATGGCTTAAGGAGGGTAACTGTTTTGTGTGTATGTGTGTCTTTGTGGCAGCTTGTAACGCCTTGATGGAGAGATATAGTAGTTATTCGTGATACCTACATATTACATTTCAGAAAGAAACATAATAAGATGTTGCCGCTAGCTAAGGTGAAAATTAAGCTATGTCAGATGCTTTAAGACAGCTAGAAAAATTTACGTACCTCTTAATTGTTTTTAAAGATTAAAAGTTATCGATAAATAGTGACCCATTGGCGGGGGGCACTCACGTTGACAGATGTGAAATATATTTTACTAAGGATTATCTGATCACTATGATTTTACTATATGCCTTTAGTTATTAACAAAAGTGATATTGAGCAGTTTCACATAATACGACTTATATATTAATACGACAAAAATCCTAAAAAACCCTCAAACATCCAAAAGTAATTTGTAGGTTCGTCGTTTTGTTTGTTTTTCGTGTAAGTGACCAACACTGGTGATTTTTCTAGCGGGATGACTGCTAATCGTGATTTCCGAGGAGGAGCTCGAGATATTTTAATGCCACTTGTGGTCACCCATCCTAGTGAGTCTGCGCCAAGGGTTGCTTAACTTGCACAATCTCTAATAATCTCTCACGGGCTCACGACCATCAGGCCATTGGGCTTTTGGGTTTATGGTAAACTGTAGAGTAGACACCTCGTTTAATTTGGTTAATGCAAATTACTCGCCCTAATCGAGCATAGCGGTGAGCGTTGACACGTAGTGACGTCACGAGGTCGATAACACCCCATCTAGTTTATTAAAAGTGTGGTATCGCTGTTCTCTTTTAACCGAATTCTGCTTTGGCGGTCTCATTTACATTTTCTTTGTCAATTTTTTTTTTTATTAAACTCTTCTTTAGCTGCCTTGTGCACTTTTTGGGATGGGTAAAAAATGTTAAACTTGCGTCACGACACGTGAGATGATCAAAAATTCGTAAGACGGACAATACATGTGACCTGAGACCTCCGTAAAGGCGAGTTTTCACTTCTGCCGGCACTCCCGGAGTGCAACCCGTTTATTTATTTTTTTATCAGTTCATAGTTGACGGAGATAAGAGGTAACAAACATTAATAAAAACATACAACCGAATTGATAACCTCCTTTTTTTTCTTTGTAAGTCTTTGTAAATTTGGATAATCGCAGCGTCAGACACCCACCGACTAGGTGGTCGGATGACCTGGCCAAGATCGCAGTGAAGCGCTGGATGCAGGCCGCTTCCAATGGGTCATTCTGGAAATCATTGGAGAGGCCTATGTCCAGCAGTCGGCTTCCAGCGGCTGATATGATGATGAATGGATGTTGAAGTGACGATTTATATGTCTTACAACTTAGTCCAGGTATGGCATCGGATATGAGCGCCTGGACTCCCGAGCTGCTACTTTTCTCCCATTCATTCGAGTGAGTACTATCCCAATACCTATATTACCTTTCCAATTCCAACAAATTCCTACACTTCCCCAGCTTCAATATGCTTCCGATGGGCAGCAGTGTCAAAAGCACAAGAAGGCAAATAAACTGCGGTCGCCAACCCACCTACCAGGGTTGGTGAGTATGGCAAAACCCTCCCATGGAACAAAGAATCCTTGGGTGAGGCCTTACTTCTTACGTCTGGGATGATGATGAATATGACTAGACTGCCCTCGCAGATTATTGCCCAGGGTACAGACGAATTGATGATCACTACGTCACGCTTTTCCACGATTTTAACCCCCCATTTGAAGCTGAATAAGACCGAAAAGAGTCAAATCCGACCTTTTCTTTTGGTTTTTAAGTTGATGGAAATTATATGATTATAGAAATGCAATCTCAAAGCCTCTATTTATTAAGGTTTTATCGAACTTTTCTCACCAATATCTGATTGACTGACCAAACAAGTAGTTCTGCAAACAGTGTTCTGACTCATTACCGGCTTACGATTGATTTCGTATATCATTGCGTTTGCTGCTCGTATAGGGAAATCTGATGGACGGTCTACAAAAAAAACATTCGATTTTTAAATATGTATGGACAAAGCACACAGATTGAGTTCACCCCAAAATAATTTCGAGGCTTGTGTTATGGGATACTAACTCAACAGTAATTTATATCAAAAACAAATATAGATAATCATTTAAGGTCCAGGTCGAATCTGAAAAAGACCTTTACGACCTTCGATGTGACAGTTTGGCGTGATGACTACTAGGTCACAGAGGTGGCCGAAAACAATGGCTCTACACATTGTGATAGATAGGTATACTTTTAGGAAATAAACCTATTACACCTCAAGATTAAGACTTTGAAATATATTAGTACTAGCTTTCGCCCGCGGCTCCGCCCGCGTTAAAACTCGGGAATAGTACTTTTTCCCGGGTTTATCCCGGGAATTTTAAATTATGGTGCAATAAAGAGTATTATTATTATAATTATGTTTTACTAGCTTTCGCCCGCGGCTCCGCCCGCGTTAATGTCGATCCCTCGGGAATAGTCTTTTTTCCCGGGATAAAAGGTAGCCTATGTCCTTCTCCGCACTCCAGAGAACTTGTATGCAACATTTTATGATGATCGGCTCAGTAGTTACGACGTGAAAGCGTAACAAACAAACAAACAAACTCACTTTCGCATTTATAATATTAGTTAGGATAAGGGTTGTAATAATTATAAAATATTTATAATTTCTAAGTAAGTTTAATTATTATTGGTATTTTCTGATTTAATTTGATAAACTAAAATTTAACATGTACCACAAAATATGTAACTTTCTTCGGGGAGTTTGTTTATAAATTTTTTAAATTTCATTTAAATTTTAAATGTTTATTGTGTCTATCATACGGAATGTTTATGTTTTAAAGTATAAAATAACATAAATATTGGTATTATATTATTATCCGTATGATACTTTTTTCTATGGCACTAAGGAATATTAAAAATTCTAACAGAAAAAAAATATCGACACTCCGACCTGTATGAGGAAAGTCGATTTTTAATCGAATTCCTACCACAGGTTCCATCAAGGTAATGCTGAGGGTTAATTTTGACCTGATGTCTATAATAAATGATATTTGACGAGCTCTGTGACCTAGTGGTCATCATGACCGGCTGCCACACTGGAAGTGCCGGGTTCGATCCCCACTCAGGTAAAAATGGAAAATGATCTTTTTCAGAATGGCCTGGGTTTTGCATGTTTCTACACATGTCTTTGTTACAAAATATAGTATCGTTGAGTTAGTGTCCCATAACACAAGTCTCCAACTTATGTACTTCGGGGCTAGTTTAATAACTATTTATTTATTAGTATAAATCTCGCAAGCTGCCACAACGCAGTGCTTTTTTATTGTTTGTTTTGCGGACAGTACCGAAACACGGCTCGTCGCGGGTGTACGACCTATGTATTTGCGCACGCTACCGCATTCCGCTTCAAGCAAACACCGCGCTTACGCTTTTTTGCTGACTCTCCACGCTTGGCGACGAGTGGATAAACGACGTGAGTACTTCGGTCAATACAGGACGAATTCTTTGAAGTGCGTTGTAAAGTAGCTCGGTATAGCTTTGCAAGTGAAAAATGGACAAACTACTCGTATGCAAGTAACCTCCACGATATTTTTGTGTTTTATTTTCCATTCACAATGCTATTTTGATATCATCATCATCAGGTCTTTTTAGTCTCCACTGCAGAAGCACGACCCTCTCTGTATTACCAGAGCCATACTTAGCCAGAGCAGACAGAGGATTTGGCCTACATTCTCCTCGCTGGCCAGACGGGTTGGAGAGGTCTCATTGATGTTTATGAGCTTTGTTTAACTTGTGTTTCCTAAGTCGCCTCTGACATCCATGGGAAGACTTGGAGTGGTCCTATTCTACTCTGCCGGAAACCACACGGCTATTTTTATATACTCATATTAAATTAAATAATAATATATGGTGACCAAATTTCATGCAGACGGGGTTTGAACCAGCGACCTTAGGTATATGCACGACTTACGCTCTGCCAACTGAGCTACTGCGTTTTCTTACTTCGGCGCCGAAATAAATAAGAGAATTCATTTAATAAGAATATATCAAATACTAGCTGTTGCCCGCGGCTCCGCCCGCGTTAATGTCGTTCCCTTGGGAACAGTAGTAATGATAAAAATTCCATACTAACCCCTGCCCCTTTGCTTTTTCCCTTAAGGGGGAATTTAATACATTTCACCTGCATAGATCTTTAGCCCTTAAGGAGGGGATTTTGCCCATTTCACCTACACATATATACTTATTTTTATACTTCTATGTCCAGAAATGAGAAAATTTCCATACAATCCCCCCCCCTTTATCCCTTAAGGGGGAAATTTTGTACATTTCACCTACACAGATCTTTTTTAATTGTAACCTAGAACGTATATACTTATTTTCATACCTCTAAGTCTAGAAATGGAAAAATTCCATACAAACTTTACCCCCTATTTACCCCTTCAAGGGAGAATGTTGTCTGGTTCACCTAAACAGATCTTTTTTAATTTTAATTGAGAACTTGCGTACCTACTTTTAAACTTCAAAGTCCAGAAATGAGAAAATTCCATAAAACCTCAACCCCTTTGATTTTCTAAACATCCTTTCTTAGTGCTCATTTACATCATAAAAGAATCCCTGTGCCAAATTTCAAGTTTCTGCGCACAGTTCGGCTGTGCGTTGATATATAAGTCAGGTTTGCCTTTGGCCCGCGGCTCCGCCCGCGTAAGTGTCGATTTCTCAGGAACAGTAGAATAACAGGAATACATTAGTTTATGACTTTCAATTACTTTCAATTACCTTAATATTGAATTTCAATTGAATAACTTCAAAAACGGAAAGTTTCATACTAACTTTGCATCCCCTTAAGGGATGATTTTTGAGTAAAATATTTTACTCGTATTTCATACCTTTCAGTAAAGAACCTTCATGCTGAATTTCATTCGAATAACTTCAAAAACAACAAAGTTTCATACTAAATTTGCAACCCGTTTATCCCCCTAAGGAGATGAATTTCCAAAAATCCTTTCTTAGTGCTCCCCTACGTTATAAAAGGAACCCCTGTGCAAAATTTCAAGTTCCTAACCCTTATAGTTTAGGCCCTGCGTTGATATGTCAGACAGTCAGTCAGCTTCTCCTTTTTTTTAGTATGGATTACTATGGATAGTATGGATAGGTTTAATGCTGTCGTATAATGATGATGAATTGACTTTGGATTTTAATTTTCTTATGTCACTTATTATTTTATTATATTTTTGCTATATGTTTGCAGGCAAACTCATGCCTTGAGTTCATTCAAATGATGATAACTTTTTTTTTAATGAACCAATTTTGATGAAACAATCTTTAAATGTTAAACTGAGTTAAAACAAAGCAATTGGTGAAAGTTTGAAGTAAATCGGTTCAGTATTTTCGGAGATAATCGTGATCATACATACAGACAGACAGACAGACAGACAGACAGACAGACAAGAAATTCCAAAAAAAATTTTTTGCTTTCTATTATTCTTTTTAAGTGTCCCTCTATCCATTTCAGTCAAAAATTCGAAATGTACAGACAAAATAATTTTACTGTTTTATTATATGTATAGATTATTATATTTTTGCTATATGTTTGCAGGCAAACTCATGCCTTGAGTTCATTCAAATGATGATAACTTTTTTTTTAATGAACCGATTTTGATGAAACAAACTTTAAATGTTAAACTGAGTTAAAACAAAGCAATTGGTGAAAGTTTGAAGTAAATCGGTTCAGTATTTTTGGAGATAATCGTGATCATACATACAGACAGACAGACAGACAGACAGACAGACAGACAGACAAGAAATTCCAAAAAAATTTTTTGCTTTCTATTATTCTTTTTAAGTGTCCCTCTATCCATTTCAGTCAAAAATTCGAAATGTACAGACAAAATAATTTTACTGTTTTATTATATGTATAGATGAGTAGTACAGAGAGGGTCGTGCTCCTGTAGTGGAGACTAAAAAGGACCTGATGATGATGATGATGAGTAGGAAGGTAGTGACGGAAGAGTTGACTGGAGATAGAAAGAAATGGAAAAGGCTTACATGCTGAGCCGACCCCACATAAATAGTGGGATAAGAAGAAGCGTTGTGAATGCAAAACAAAACATTTACAAAAATATTACATGACTTCCTACATATTAGTTGATTTTCAAATTCATTGTAAAATAAGTTAAATCAAATACCTCACTTGTAAAAGTCAGGTATTTGATTATATAATACCGATAAAGATAATAGGATATGGTGGAGAATTTAAATGATAGTTGGATTTTGAAGTTTAAAATGTTATTGTGAAACTTTTAACCCTTTCACCGCGAGACTTAATATCAGTCGTCGTGCTTCTAGCGCAATGCGTAGTAAATAAAAAAAAATACCTACAACAAAATTGGATTATGAGATTAAAGTGCGTGATATTGTGTACATGACACATAATTCTAGACTATATTTTATCTAATATATCTTTCGCCCGCGGCTCCGCCCGCGTCTATTTCGATCCCTCGGGAACAGTACTTTTTCCCGGGATCGGTAAAATGTACCCTACGGCCTTCTCTCTTCCCCAGATAACGTGTATGCAAAATTTCATGATGATCGGTTCAGTAGTTACAACGTGAAAGCGTAACAAACAAACCAAACAACCCACTTTCGCATTTATAATATTAGTTAGCATGAGCATATTTTTATCTGAACACATCATCATCATCATCAGGTCTTTATAGTCTCCACTACAGGAGCACGAGACTCTCTGTACTACTAGAGCCATACTTGGCCAGAGCAGACAGAAGACTTGGCCAAGTATTATGCCATTATCTGAACACACCAAGAAAAAATAAAAACGCCAGATATTACAGAAGTTTTGGTCGGAAATACATATACGACGTTCGCGAAATGGGCACGAAAATTTTTGTCGGATTAATTCATGTTGATTCAATTCAAATGTCATGAATAAAATAAATATATAAATATATACGGACAAATCACACAGATCGAGCTAGCCCCAAAGTAAGTTCGAGACTTGTGTTATGGGATACTAACTCAACGATACTATATTTTATAACAAATACATATATAGATAAACATCCAAGACCCAGGCCGATCTGAAAAAGATCATTTTCCATCTTGACCTGGTCGGGGATCGAACCCGGGCACTCTCGTGTCGCAGGCTGGCGTGTTGACCACTGCGCCGCGGAGCTATAGCATAACACAAGTCTCGAACTTACTTTAGGGCTAGCTCAATCTGTGTGATTTGTCCGTAAAAGAGAAAAAAAAATCGTATAGATGACCCGGAGAATCGACCATGCACACCCTGGTGTCAGAGTTCTTTTCTTGTAACGTTGCAGCATGCCACCTGCATGCTGCATCTCGTTCAACCTCATTTCTTTTTCATCTTGTCCATTTTTCAGTCCTCATTTTTAATCAAACTCCATTTTTTAATTCAAATTTCATTCCATTCCATTTTTAGATTACTTTCTCTCTCTCTCTGATCACTCATTCTTCAGTCTACTACCATCTTTCAGTCTACTACCATCTCTCGGAGCATAACAGTCTCTGTTATTAATTATTGAACTCAACATCTACATAGTTGAAGTTATTCTCTGTGTGTGTTCTGTGTGTCGAGTCTTGTGTTCTCCCTAACTTACTTATATGTGCCAACTCTGCTAGAGCGTCGGGACGGTGGAGCCCTCTCAGACTTAATGATATATTCTAAACTACAGGTTTAGCCCATATAACCAATGACCACAGATAATTTATTTGTTCGTCAATACCAACAAGTGTATTTCCACTTAGCCTGCGTCCAACTCAAATATAATTAATGTCATATGCACTACTATATTAATATGTCCGGCCAACATTTACAAACACAAAATGAACGGCAAACATTATCAAGAAATCAAATATAATGCTAACACGGCTATCTAATGGAATGGACATACAGACAGACGCGTGTTAGCTGGAATTTCTAATGCATATGATTGCTTACTATAAAATTACTAAGAAAATATTACATTAGTTTTTTTCCGCGTCTTTGGCCGCGTAATTTCGAAGCTTTGCTTTTCTTCTTTTCATATCAATGGCTCAATTAAATTCTGAAAAGTGCCTTTGATAGAATTGCAGGATGCCGGAATCGAACCCAGCTAAGTCATAAAACAATCTTTCTCAGATTAGCCTGGGTCTTGGATGTTTATTTATATTATTACTGAACACTTTCGCTGACACTGCCCGCCTGTAGACGTAATTATATTATTATTTCTTTTGTGTCTGGTTCAGTGTCAGCAAACGAATTAACTAGAAGAATAGAATAGTGTCGGGTAAGTGTCTAATAATGAATTTTGACGTGACAACATCTTAAAAATCGATTAACGCCGGCTGCACGAACTAAAAAGTGTCACGTTCTTCTGTAACGGAACACTTATGTTCTCGTTCATGATTCTCAAATATTAACTGGAAAACTGAAATTCAATCATAAATACAGTCCTTTGTAAATTGTTCCACAATAATTCATTATATCCATCTTATTTTGTTTGTTGTGAAGCAGAATGACATTGACAGTTTGTCTTATCTATAATTGACGCGAGGAAGAAAATTGATCTATGATCTATGAAAAGTAGAACTTAAATTAAAAATATGAAATTAAAAGTATAGTTTGACTGACTTTATATCTTTAAGTAAGAACAAGGAAATAAATAATCATGATGATAACAAAAATTTGATCAAATAATTGATAATTAGTTTATTCTTTTGTCTAGTTGAAAAAAAAGTAAGCATTTTACGGATAATCGAGAGAATCGATTCAATCAAAATTAAATAAATATTAAAATAAATTAATACTCAGCGTAAAAGAAATTTAAATGGTAAAATTTATTATAATATCTCGTGATACCAGATTATGCTAATAGGTCGATTCAAGGGATTCTATAGATAGCACAGGGAACACTAATAATTAAAAGAAAGCTATGAGATTGTCTATGGAATTAAATTTGTTACAAGGCACGCTGACCTTTATTTCGTTACTATTAGGGGTGAAGAAAGAGACAGGTAGTCTTGGAATGTTTTAGAAAGTTTTGGAACTAACCAATGGAAAAACTTTATTCAATTGAGAATTTAATGAAAAAGGTCTTATCGACAGGAATGAGCAAGGCAGATTAGTTATTAAATGTAGAGATATTAGTTAGATATTTGCATGAGGTTTTTAAAAAAAATATTGGCCAACGGTTTTTCAGTCGAAGTGGTGTGATTTCTGAGAACCGCACGGTAGCGAGTATAAAAGGCTACGGCGCCATTAGTCTGGGTGATTACGCATCGGGGAATTTGAAGAGTCAAGAGGAATTGCTGCCAGAACGCCACTGCAAGTTTTATTTTAAATCAAGAAAGAAGTAGTTTAAAGTGTGGGTTATCGCGTTATCTTGGCAAATTAGGATCGAAAAGTCCCGCGATGTCCCTTGCAAAAATATTTTAGCTAAGAAGCACATTGGTATCGTGTTCTGAAGTTAAAATATTGTAGATTCTTTTGAAATATATGAATATTAGCTTGTCCAGAGTAAATTCACCATAATAGTTTCATATACTGTAAAGTTTTGAATGATATTGAGGAAATGATGTTGGGGAGATCTTTGATTCTTCGAAATCTTCTCCGTGTCAAATCTGAGATATCTAGTTTCTATTTGTTTGATTTTAATGTAAGTTTAATAGAGTTTTGTGTCGAATTGGGGAATACATGGCCAAGATCAACGCTGGACCTCTATTCCTTATGAGAGCGATTGTTCTTTATGAGGGTAGCGGCCAAGTAGGAGTAAAAATAATTCGACATTGTAGCTGGTCGAATGGGCTGAAATTCCCAGCCTAGCTATGCTACTTGGGGCGTCCAGACGGCCTCTGTGCCTACGGAAACCTACGGTCCGAACGGTGCGCTAGTTTTCAGCTCCCTAGCCACTTGGGGACACGTCTGGGACCTCAAACCTTTGTTAGGGCGTGGAAGTCTCGATCCTGACCACAAGAGATGACCACAACCCAAGAGTGATAGGAATGATAGGTTCGTGGGCCCAAACTCTGGCTCCCTTTTACAGCTTAGAGATGACGGATCCTTGCTAGGAACCTAATCTATTTACCAGAGTAGGAAATCTGATTTTAGGAGCAGTCAGGCAGGTAGAATCATTAAAATAGGGCGAGGGAAGCTTCCTCAAATCTTTTTAGCTAGATTAGGGAGCGATCTCTTACACCGGAGTTCGTTCTACACACACACACACTTTGGGGATGGGGGGACAGTAACTTAACACCTTTAGACTAGAAATTAGGGACTGATAGGGACTAGATTAGGCCCATTAACGGTTGCGTCAGGATAAGGAAAAGAGGGGTATAGGAGATAAAATTCCATTCGTTTTCACGGTAAATCCGGTGGTAGCAATATAACCATCCAAGCTGCTGGTGGGTAGGACGTTAATAATTCAAACAATTAATCTTCGACAGTAATTTTAAGTTAGATAGTCGTATCTAATATGAAAGTGAAGTTGAATGTGAAAATATGATAACAAAATGGCATAAGTTGGTTCTGAGATAGTGACGAGTGATAATGCTGACGAAATGTGCGTATTCTGATTGTGAAAGATTCAGAGAATCTGTTTCTAACAAAGGTATGAAATTCCTAACCTTAATTTTTATGTACAAGGCCCTGATATATAATAGTGTATAGAGTATCTACCTGAATGATTTGGGGATTTTCATATTGTAAAATCACATAGATTGGCCATGAACAACTAATATCATAACTTGTGGCATAATCTCATAGCTACTTGACAATGGATTGAGTCGGAGTTGTCTATTTAATTACTAAATAAATACCTTCTTGATCTACCTATTTTGTTGAAAAATTCAGATTTGTTTAGTCCAGTGAGATCTCATAACTCTCTGACAATATATTATCATGATAATCATTCTCTGAAGGGGATGGTCTGTTGGTTCCATGGAAGTCATGTAAATTCTGTAAGGTTGAGATATTGACAATCCACATATATACCATATGATTCATCTAATTCTGGAATGAATAATGAATTCTGGGAGAGTAATGTTCCTTATATACTACCAAGGGCGAGTGTAAGGTTGACTCCAATCCCTATTTATTGAAATACAGGAATATTACAATCCTCACACGTAAATTTGATTGAATCACTGAGACAAATAAGTCTGATGTAAATGTGCTTAAATACTAATAGACATTTCATCTCCATCTATCTCTAAGATCTAGAGTTAGTGCATAATAGTGCTTATACATAACAGCATGGCATAACATTTACATGCTTACATACATAGCTACATAATTCCTGAAAATAATAGGATAATGAGTAACAATTGATACAGGAAGTATTATCATGTAAGGATGCCTTTTCTACAGTGAAGGTTGAGGTATAGTTTGACTGACAAACAAACCCTTGCTATAAAACTCCATCTGAGTACCTAATACTACCTGCTTGTTGTAAATTCATAATTTGAGTTCTTTGCTTTTACACCTCCGTGGTGTTATTTCAAAGTAAATAAGTCTGAACTCATCCCAGCGAACACAATGAGAGCATAATGCTTGTGTAGCAGGTAATACGCTTGAAGACATTTAGTCTACCCTCTTGTCTCTGAATTAATAGTCAGACATAATTTTACTGACAAATTGCCTATCCTACTATTAGGTGGGAACAGGTACTATTTACTCTTTAATGGGTATCCCTATTGCTTTCCAAAAGAAATTAGCATACGGAGGAATCACGTCCAAGTCTGGATGACGAGTGGTACTCTGGCGGGCGGAAGGCGGGGCTCGACAGTAAACCGTAACACCAAAATGCTGGGTACATTCACTATAATGTATATCTACCACCACTGACTAATACATACAATGACAATATTAAACTATTACCTTAGACTTCTATCCAATATCTACAGTTGTGGACATCTATAACTCATTATAGATCAATATGGATACTTACATTCTAATACTTACTATACATATCCGAAATTCAATACTATATCTATAAGCCGCTGGTAGAGGAACAATTTCTGTAGAATGAACCATGCTAGATAAGCAATATGCTCCTTAATGAAAATAATTAACCAATTCTTCATAAAATAAGGCAATTATATTAATGTGAAATAGCAGGCAACAGAAAATAACACAAAGTGCAATTTGAACAATATTTATTAGGAAAAACATAAGCGTACCTTACGATAAGGTTATTCTTATTTATAAGTAAAAATTAGTCATACACAAGGCCGATAACAACCTTAGGCATAGCATAAGATAGGATTAGGCTTCCTCACCATAGGTTAAGATCAAAATCACTTCATTTAAGAAGGTCCAGGGGTTACTATGATAAAACAAGGGTTACTTCCGCTAGATATGATCATGCCATATAGATTTGAACAAAGAAACAAAACATTAATAGGGTATGTATGTTGATAAAGTAGATTAAGAGTAATACAGCTAGTATTTGGTGCAGTTAGGAATTCATAGTAAGGGTAGGCTAGAGAAAAAAAAAATATACACATAGGTAGGGTACAATTTTAGTGTCCCGTGACCAGGATATCTGGTGTGATAGCTGTATTACTAGTAATAGTATTTTGATTGATTACGGCCCCAATAATCCAAAGTGTTAGCATAGCAGTGTATACATACATAGGTTAATTTGATAGTAGAAATGTTCGATTTATTGTTTTGTTTCACTGTTCAAACCCGCTTAGTGACTGGACAGGCGATTCTCCATAAGGATGGCTTCGTTTGGTCACATTTTGATGCCGAGACATGGAAAAGATGTTGTGATTTTGTTGAAATGGTTTCATGTTTTTCAATCGTGTTGGATTAAGCCACATTTCACATCACTCGAAACCGTAAGCAAAGTAGTAGGGTCGTATTTTCTGTGAGTTGTATTATATGTCAATTTAGATACCTGAAACAAATAAAATAGCTTAATAAAAAGGAAATAAATGCTTAATTCTGCTACTACGCATTTTGATATTGTGAATCTGTCATTATTTTCACGTTTGACAGTAGTCGTTGTCGTTGGTATATTAAGCAAAGATAAGTAGTGTTATGCAGCCATACGAGTGAGGCTCTACACTATGCGAGAATATTTTAAGCAGATTCTTATCTCTATAGAATTAATGTTGATTTGTTTTCTGTTTGCTGGATTATGTTAACATAATTTAACAATAACAATTAGAATTTACTTAGAAATAAAAACGATTTCGTAATTATGGTAACTTTGCATAGCTACTAAACAAAATAATAGTATGAAATTATTAAGACATTATCTACGGCTATGAAAATGTTTTATATCACCGGCGTCATCTAGTGATCACTAGTTGAACTATTGATAGTACGGTTTGATATTGGTTCTAAGCATCGCGTTATTTAAATTACCTTAATATTTAAATAGATATTCCTAAATATTTATTTTTCAAAAAAAAATTTTGCATATTGAGCTAGGTAGAAAACTACATAAAACTAAAGAAAAAATATCTACATACTAAAACATTTTATTACAAAATAATTATACCTTTTATCGTTTTAATATATTACTACGGATTTAATGCGTATATATTCGGACACTGGGATTTATTATTGAAGGAAGGGATATTGATATGTGGTTTGTTTTGGTTGTCAGATCTGACCTTACGATACGAGTAACAATTATCTGATCCTAAATCGTGCTGAAAACCTATAAGATGGTTAGACCTCAGCGTAAACGTAAAATCCCGAGAAGGTATGGACCTCAGGATTCTAATAGGGAAAATGAAGAAGAACCAGTGATAGAACAAATACCACTTGAGGGTGAAGCTAATTTAGCTCAATCTCTAGAAGAACCAGTGATAGAACAAATACCACTTGAGGGTGAAACTAATTTATCTCAACCTCTAGAAGAACCAGTGATAGAACAAATACCACTTGTGGGTGAAACTAATTTAGATCAACCTCTAACGAAAAGAAGATGTCGGCGTATAGTAAAACCCATGCGTAGAGAACAAGGTTCAAAAGAAATAGCTGTAATGCAATCTATGTTAAGGAGAACCGTAGGGTTATTGACAAGAAAGATAAACGAATTAGGAGAAGATGTGAAACGTACACGAGCAGCCTTACCGGATAATACAGAAACTAACACGAGTAAAAATACAGTGACTAATGATAATCCGGAATTAACGGAAATAAACAAGGATATGGGAAATTAGACTTTGAAACGCAAGATATAGCTGGTCAAATAGTAGAGGTTTTAAAATTAAATAGTCAACACTCATTATTTGATATACATGAGGGCAGTTTAGTGTCAGCGGTTTTCGATGAAAGGGTCGAAAAATCACAGGGCAGTCGTAATTTTAAATCTGAGTTACTAGTGAACATCTTTGACGAAAAGATAGTTGCTCTCTTAGATACAGGTAGCGATATAACGTGTGTGTCAGAAGAATTTTGGAATCTTTTACTTTCTAAAAATCCTAATATACCTTCCTTACCTATTAAACCTTTCTTTATTAAAATAGCAGTAGGACAAAAAAATATAGAAATTCGTAAAATAGCTTTAGTTAAATTAGGGATAGGCCCATTTGAAAGTGACCTTTCTGTATTAATAATTCCAGGGCTTACCTCCAGCCTTATTCTTGGTTTCGACTGGATGAAGGAAAATAAAGTTTCTATTAAGTTAGACGAACATGAAAAAGGGATCGAAATATTAATAGGTCAGGAAAAGCGTCTGTTTAAGTTCCATGAGAGTCGGCAAATTAACAGTGTGGTATGTCCGGAACAGGCGTTGGAAGTGAACGAAGTAGTCGAGAGTTCGTATAAGAACATACAAAATTTAATAACTCAGTTAAAATTAAGTAATTATCAGAAAGTAGAGCTTAAAAGGGTATTATTAAAACATGCCAAGTTATTTTCATCAAAATTGGGACGTAGTAATTGTTATGAACATGTTATAACCATGCTTATCCATCCTGCCATCCTTATCCAATCCCATATGCTTATAGGGAAAAGATAGAAAATAAATTAAAAGAAATGCTAGAGCAGGGAATTATTAGTCGTGAATCCACTCCTTATTGTAGCCCATTAACATTTACTTTGAAAAAGGATGGTACAATTCGTGTTCTATTAGACGCTCGAGAAATAAATAAACATATGGTACCGGAAACCGAGAAACCTCCTTTACAGTTAGATGTAATAAATTCATTTCAGGGAGCCAGATTTATTAGTATTTTAGATTTAAATAACGCATATTTTCAGATCCCTATTTCGAGAGATAGTAAGAAGTACACAGGGTTTTCATTTAACGGAAAGTCATATGTATACAATGTTCTACCTCAAGGATTAAAAACGTCAGTCGGAAGTTTTAGTAGGGCTATGGATTTTATATTGGGACACGAAGTTAGTGATTTTTGTGTTAATTATTTAGATGACTTAGCTATAATAACTACTGGAAGTTTAGAAGACCATCTAGAGCATTTAGATATAGTATTGGGAAAGTTAGCAAAAGCTGGGCTAACTTGTAACCTAGAAAAGTGTAAGTTTTTGTGTAGTGAAGTGAAAATGTTAGGATACATAATTTCCACTTCTGGACTTAAAACAGATCCAGACAAAATAGAATCAATTCAAAAATTCCCAGTTCCAAAAAAGTTAAAACAAGTTAGAGCCTTTTTAGGCTTGTGTAATTTCTATCGAAGGTTTATACCAAATTATAGTTTCCATATTCAACCATTGTGTGATTTACTGAAGAAAGCGAGCGCCTGGAAGTGGGGAGAAAACCAACAGGCTGCATTTGAAAAGGTAAAATCATTATTTATTAAAACTGTAGAACTAAACCACCCAGACTTCAGTAAACCATATTATTTGCAAACAGATAGCTCAGGAATAGGCTTAGCTGGGGTTTTGTATCAATTAGATAACTTAGGGCAAATAAAGATATTAGGATTTCATAGTAAACTTTTGAAAGGAGCGCAGTTAAATTGGACTGTTACAGAACAGGAATTCTATTCAATTATTTGTTGCTTAGAAAAATTTGAAACTTACCTAAGAGGATCTAAAGTAATAATTAAAACTGATCATAAAGCCTTAACCTTCGTGAAAAACTGTAAATTATATAATGCAAGGTTAGCTAGATGGATTAACTATTTGGAACAGTTTCAGTATGAGGTACAGCATGTTAAGGGGAGAGATAATATAGTAGCGGATATTTTATCCAGGTATCCACCTGTAAATGATATTTTGCAGGAAGATAAACATGATTTGCCCAAAATATCTTATACTGAGGTTAGGCCAAATAGGGAATTACTAAGTAAATTGAAAGAAATGTCTAAATTGCAACAGGATGACTTAGAGATCAGTAAAATAATTTCAGAATTAAGAAAACAGGGGGTAAATAGTCAGTCTAATTCAACGCTTAAAAGATATATGTTGAAAGATGGGTTGTTATATTTTTTACCAGATGGAATAGTAAATCAAGTCCTTTATTTACCTCAAATGCTAAGGGAGGAGATTATCTGGCAAGTTCATATAGAAATGGGACATCAAGGGGCATATAAAATTATTAAATATATTAGAGATAGATTTTATTGGAGGGGACTTACTAGGCAGGTCAAAAGTGTGTTGAAGGGTTGTCATGATTGTCAGATTTCAAAGAGCGATACGGTTAAGCTTGTAGGGCCCTGTCAATCAATAATATCTAAAAATATAGGAGATTTAGTGATGATAGATTTATATGGCCCTTTACCCAGTGGGAAATTTGGAATGAACTATATCTTAGTGATTCAGGATTCATTTAGTAAATTTGTAAAATTATTTGACCTTAAGAAAGCAACAGCGGTTTCAGTTATTAATAAGACTAAACAATTCTTTAAAATAATTAAGCCTAAGGCTATTATGTCAGACAATGGGTCTCAGTTTGCTAGCAGGTTGTGGAAGGAAACTATGAGTCAGTATGGTGTTAGGGTTATTTATACAACAGTTAGAAACCCACGTCCAAACACAACGGAGCGAGTGAATAAGGAGTTAGGCAGACTGTTCAGAACCTATTGTAGTGCAAGACATCAAAGTTGGGTGACTGTGTTGCCAAAAATAGAAATATTATATAATAACACACTTCATGAGAGTACTGGGTTTACACCTTGTGAGATTTTGTATGGTGAATCTACAAAACTAACTTTTGATGAGGAAATTGGTGTTGACTTAAGAACTCAGACTGTGGATTCTATTAGGGAAAAGGTTAGAGAGAACTTGCAGAAGGCAAGTCGGGTACGGATTGACAAGTTTAATAGAAGATACAGAATTATACAATACCAGATAGGAGATTTAGTTAAATTAAGAAGGTTAAATAGATCAGATGCTAAGATGAAAATAACAAAGAAGTTTGAGCCGTTATATGAAGGACCATATGTGATTGCAGCCAACCCTTATAAAAATGTCTATCTGTTGGTTGATCCGGTGACAAATAAAGAAAGAGGAAAGTTTAACACTATACATCTGTCGAGGTATTATAAGTGATCATAGATGAAAATTAAAATTGTAGACAAAAGTTTAGGAGAATGTGAGGAACATACAGTTATAATTTAATTAGTTGAAATGTCTAAAAGTTATCAAATATAAGTTTTCCCTCACATTAGTATACATATACATGAGAAATTTATTATAAAAAAGTTATGTTTTGGTTTAATTTTGATCTTTATATTTTTGTATTAGCTAATTAAGGTTGAATATTGTAATTTGAATAAGAATCATTTAATAAGAATTAATAAATAAAGTTCAGGGGTAGATTTGTGTAGAATCTGGTGGACTTAGGGAAAAGCCTATCTGACATTATGGGAATTAGCTCGCTTGAGTAAAAAGAAAAATTGCCATGCGCAAGAGGAAATTCAAAACGCTCTTGGCTAGCTGAAAAGACACTTTCATACATGCATATTTTCTATAGGAAAACCTGGAATATACTATTGTTTAAATAAAATTTAAATTAACGAACATAACATAAAGTAAATAAACTCTGTTAAGTTGAATTTTTAAGGTCAGGGTAAAGTAAAAATACTCAGAGTTAATCGTAAGGTCAGATAGAGGGGAGTTGTGGCGGCTTTTCTGGGGGGAATTTTAATATAAAATAGTTATATACATAAAATAATTAGATTGAATAAGGAATATGTAGTGAAAGTGTGAAAGTTAAAGTGATAGTGTTCAAAGTAAAGTGATAGTGTTCAAATTAAAGTGAAGTGTTCGGTTTAGGTGCTGTACACTGACGGTTATGTAATAGTACCACTCATTACAAGAAGGGTTAGGATGTGATAACTAAAGCGAACCATTTACTTGTATCATGTGCTGATGTTTGTTTTCTTTAATATAAATTTAGTACTATGAGTCCAACTACAGTAATTTAATCCAAGTATTCGAATTTGTCTCAAAACAACTAAGATATCTTTAGGCAATACATTATGTAGTAAAAGGTCATACATAATGGTCCTCATACTTACATGATAGGTACCTTAAATGTTTACAAGGTATGGCATAGTAAATCTTTTAGACAGAGTAAAACATATTTTTATTCAAATAGATTCACTAATTATAAATAAGGCTATAACATTTATGTCACAGTTCACACTTAGGTCACATTCCGACAATGACTTCTTATAGGCTCTTCAGATTTTTCAATATATGTAGGACTTGATTAGATTTCTCGTAGCATTACATAGATCTGCACAGATAGATGCTTATTCAGGTTATCTGAAACAATAGAAGTAGGGTTATGTTTATATATTTTTACAACAATTTGATCAAGAAGTTAATGTAAATCATTAAAGGAGTCGCATTATTGAAGGATGTACCGTTATGACGAGTCATTGGGTAGTTTTATGTACTTTTATATAGAGGTTAGGTTGAATAGATAGTATGAATAAGTTATTTCTAGGTTAGTATCACAATAGTATTGTAAACTGTTACTTTCATGAGTTTATAGATAGGAAGGCATTTATATGCTCAACATAGCTCTCTTACTACTATTCCTACTGTGTTATTGAAAAGATTTAACGATAAAAGGGTCCATAAATACTTACGATTGTTAAAGCGTATTGTCCTGAATACATTGATATTGGTTATCCATTTGTACCGTTTGATGCGGCGAGGTATATTATACTAACACATTATAGGTTGGTTAGAGATCGTACATGCGTTAATTCCTTGAATAATCTGGTATTTACTATGATTTGTTGATTAGTTTCATTTGACCACAAACTAAATAGGGATCCAAGTTTCATTTGACGACGGCCATGTTGAAAATGACATAGGATGTTTAGATAGTCTGTTCAGAAATCAGAAATCAATCGATGCGATGCTTTTAGGGGGACTATTTTTGTGACACTTGTCTTCGGGTACATTTGATATAGATGAATCGCTCGTTTGCGGACAGCATCATTTCGAGAATAGCACTTCTGTATACTTCGCGAGCATAACTATTCTAAAAGGCGGGATATTTAAATTTTCGGAAACACGGTAATAGACGTAGGTACTCTGTAGTAATATTATAGCAGATAGTAGGTAGTCCAGCGTATATGAATTAGAGGTATCCAACCACAGAGATAATTTTCAACCGACTTTAAAGAAAAAAAAGGAGGAGGTTCTATGTTTGACTGAATGTTTTATTATAAATGATAGCTCGAAACGGCTGTACAAATTTTGATGGTATTTGGTGTAATGGTGGTTGGCGCTCTAAAATTGGCCTAATATTTTACCCGGCTACTTAAGGGGGCGGTGGTATGAGATTCGCCAGGTTTATTATTAGTTATAAAAAAAAAATCAAATAAATTAAAATAATTTAAAATTAATTCAAATAAATTAAAATAAATTCAAATTAATTCAAATAAATTCAAATAAATTCTAATAAATTCAAATAAATTCAAAAAAATTAAAATCAATTCAAATAAATTAAAATAAATTCAAATTAATTCAAATAAATTCTAATAAATTAAAATAAATTCAAATAAATTTAAAATAAATTAAAATAAATTCAAAAAAAAAATTCAAATAAATTCAAATAAATTCAAATAAATTAAAATAAATTAAAATTAATTCAAAAAAATTTAAATAAAAAAAAAAAAAATATATACAGATTAGTCCAAAAATATTTAGTTAAAATGTTATAAATTCAAATAATTATTTTTTCATTTAAGTAGATTTGATTTAAATTCATTCAATTCATGTCTAGTCACGTAGATCTTGCAGTCTACGCGGCTCACGCAGTTCCTAAGGTTTACGCGCTCATGCAGTTCGTGCGGATTATGCGGGTCATGCAAATTATGCGGATTACGCGGATCACGCGGTTCATGCGGATGACGAGGAACTTGTGGTTCATGCGGAGCATGCGGGTCATGCGGGTCAACATGAGTGAAATGATATACTTATTTATTGATTATTTTACATATTTAATGGAAATATATTATATTGTTGCAAGTGATCTGGTGAAGCGCTGATGTATTCTTGGCAAGAATGATTGAGTATGAAGGAATGAACTTGGTGGTTAGAACAGGGATGGGGAAAAGGGAAGGGGGAATAACGTCTAGGAAGGGCCTTGGTATACCAGATGTGAAGCCAGATTACCAATGTTATTTGCCCAAGACCTTGAATATACACATCACAAACGAGTTTTATACGGGGGGAATATTGGTGTTAGGGTAAATTTTAAATTTTCAGAGACATTTCTCTTGGAAATAATCCCAAGTGTTATAACACCCGTATGAAACTCCACACTCTACAAGAAGCTGAGAGCTACTACAAATTCACACTACACACTCTCCAAGGCGATGTTAAGATTTGCTTGAGCGAAAGTTTTGAATATGACTTTTAGGTATGGCTTACAAAGGTCATTCTCCTTAAAGGCAGATCAGATTCTTGGAAGGATACTTATGGCGGATATAGTTTTGATTGTAAGGTAGAATCAATTCATATGCCCATAATAGGACCACTAGGGTCAGTAGCCTCACAACCTACTCCATCCTGGACGTTGATCTATAACTTGAGAAGGGTAATTGTCGGTTATAAATAAAGGTATTAGCTCAAATCCGTAGCTTTGGTGATGAAAAACATGTCCTTAGTTTAAATACACTATACACTAGCTTAGGGACACACATACACAGATTAGGACTACACCATTTGAAGGTTTTGGGAGAATAATATTTTGGAAAAGGGGGGGGAATTGAAAAAAAAGGGGTTGTTTTGCTTATATTTAAATAATTAACATATATAGTAATATTTGAGAATTTAATTTAAAATTTAAATTTGGTAAAATTTAAACTCCAGGTCCTTTGAGAAAGTCGCTTTCGTCTAAATTTGAAGGGTCGGCTGTAACGGAACACTTATGTTCTCGTTCATGATTCTCAAATATTAACTGGAAAACTGAAATTCAATCATAAATACAGTCCTTTGTAAATTGTTCCACAATAATTCATTATATCCATCTTATTTTGTTTGTTGTGAAGCAGAATGACATTGACAGTTTGTCTTATCTATAATTGACGCGAGGAAGAAAATTGATCTATGATCTATGAAAAGTAGAACTTAAATTAAAAATATGAAATTAAAAGTATAGTTTGACTGACTTTATATCTTTAAGTAAGAACAAGGAAATAAATAATCATGATGATAACAAAAATTTGATCAAATAATTGATAATTAGTTTATTCTTTTGTCTAGTTGAAAAAAAAGTAAGCATTTTACGGATAATCGAGAGAATCGATTCAATCAAAATTAAATAAATATTAAAATAAATTAATACTCAGCGTAAAAGAAATTTAAATGGTAAAATTTATTATAATATCTCGTGATACCAGATTATGCTAATAGGTCGATTCAAGGGATTCTATAGATAGCACAGGGAACACTAATAATTAAAAGAAAGCTATGAGATTGTCTATGGAATTAAATTTGTTACAAGGCACGCTGACCTTTATTTCGTTACTATTAGGGGTGAAGAAAGAGACAGGTAGTCTTGGAATGTTTTAGAAAGTTTTGGAACTAACCAATGGAAAAACTTTATTCAATTGAGAATTTAATGAAAAAGGTCTTATCGACAGGAATGAGCAAGGCAGATTAGTTATTAAATGTAGAGATATTAGTTAGATATTTGC
Source organism: Elegia similella (assembly GCA_947532085.1). NCBI lineage: Eukaryota > Metazoa > Arthropoda > Insecta > Lepidoptera > Pyralidae > Elegia > Elegia similella. The sequence goes on from OX383939.1 coordinate 7,097,742, forward strand.
ATGAGGTTTTTAAAAAAAATATTGGCCAACGGTTTTTCAGTCGAAGTGGTGTGATTTCTGAGAACCGCACGGTAGCGAGTATAAAAGGCTACGGCGCCATTAGTCTGGGTGATTACGCATCGGGGAATTTGAAGAGTCAAGAGGAATTGCTGCCAGAACGCCACTGCAAGTTTTATTTTAAATCAAGAAAGAAGTAGTTTAAAGTGTGGGTTATCGCGTTATCTTGGCAAATTAGGATCGAAAAGTCCCGCGATGTCCCTTGCAAAAATATTTTAGCTAAGAAGCACATTGGTATCGTGTTCTGAAGTTAAAATATTGTAGATTCTTTTGAAATATATGAATATTAGCTTGTCCAGAGTAAATTCACCATAATAGTTTCATATACTGTAAAGTTTTGAATGATATTGAGGAAATGATGTTGGGGAGATCTTTGATTCTTCGAAATCTTCTCCGTGTCAAATCTGAGATATCTAGTTTCTATTTGTTTGATTTTAATGTAAGTTTAATAGAGTTTTGTGTCGAATTGGGGAATACATGGCCAAGATCAACGCTGGACCTCTATTCCTTATGAGAGCGATTGTTCTTTATGAGGGTAGCGGCCAAGTAGGAGTAAAAATAATTCGACATTGTAGCTGGTCGAATGGGCTGAAATTCCCAGCCTAGCTATGCTACTTGGGGCGTCCAGACGGCCTCTGTGCCTACGGAAACCTACGGTCCGAACGGTGCGCTAGTTTTCAGCTCCCTAGCCACTTGGGGACACGTCTGGGACCTCAAACCTTTGTTAGGGCGTGGAAGTCTCGATCCTGACCACAAGAGATGACCACAACCCAAGAGTGATAGGAATGATAGGTTCGTGGGCCCAAACTCTGGCTCCCTTTTACAGCTTAGAGATGACGGATCCTTGCTAGGAACCTAATCTATTTACCAGAGTAGGAAATCTGATTTTAGGAGCAGTCAGGCAGGTAGAATCATTAAAATAGGGCGAGGGAAGCTTCCTCAAATCTTTTTAGCTAGATTAGGGAGCGATCTCTTACACCGGAGTTCGTTCTACACACACACACACTTTGGGGATGGGGGGACAGTAACTTAACACCTTTAGACTAGAAATTAGGGACTGATAGGGACTAGATTAGGCCCATTAACGGTTGCGTCAGGATAAGGAAAAGAGGGGTATAGGAGATAAAATTCCATTCGTTTTCACGGTAAATCCGGTGGTAGCAATATAACCATCCAAGCTGCTGGTGGGTAGGACGTTAATAATTCAAACAATTAATCTTCGACAGTAATTTTAAGTTAGATAGTCGTATCTAATATGAAAGTGAAGTTGAATGTGAAAATATGATAACAAAATGGCATAAGTTGGTTCTGAGATAGTGACGAGTGATAATGCTGACGAAATGTGCGTATTCTGATTGTGAAAGATTCAGAGAATCTGTTTCTAACAAAGGTATGAAATTCCTAACCTTAATTTTTATGTACAAGGCCCTGATATATAATAGTGTATAGAGTATCTACCTGAATGATTTGGGGATTTTCATATTGTAAAATCACATAGATTGGCCATGAACAACTAATATCATAACTTGTGGCATAATCTCATAGCTACTTGACAATGGATTGAGTCGGAGTTGTCTATTTAATTACTAAATAAATACCTTCTTGATCTACCTATTTTGTTGAAAAATTCAGATTTGTTTAGTCCAGTGAGATCTCATAACTCTCTGACAATATATTATCATGATAATCATTCTCTGAAGGGGATGGTCTGTTGGTTCCATGGAAGTCATGTAAATTCTGTAAGGTTGAGATATTGACAATCCACATATATACCATATGATTCATCTAATTCTGGAATGAATAATGAATTCTGGGAGAGTAATGTTCCTTATATACTACCAAGGGCGAGTGTAAGGTTGACTCCAATCCCTATTTATTGAAATACAGGAATATTACAATCCTCACACGTAAATTTGATTGAATCACTGAGACAAATAAGTCTGATGTAAATGTGCTTAAATACTAATAGACATTTCATCTCCATCTATCTCTAAGATCTAGAGTTAGTGCATATTAGTGCTTATACATAACAGCATGGCATAACATTTACATGCTTACATACATAGCTACATAATTCCTGAAAATAATAGGATAATGAGTAACAATTGATACAGGAAGTATTATCATGTAAGGATGCCTTTTCTACAGTGAAGGTTGAGGTATAGTTTGACTGACAAACAAACCCTTGCTATAAAACTCCATCTGAGTACCTAATACTACCTGCTTGTTGTAAATTCATAATTTGAGTTCTTTGCTTTTACACCTCCGTGGTGTTATTTCAAAGTAAATAAGTCTGAACTCATCCCAGCGAACACAATGAGAGCATAATGCTTGTGTAGCAGGTAATACGCTTGAAGACATTTAGTCTACCCTCTTGTCTCTGAATTAATAGTCAGACATAATTTTACTGACAAATTGCCTATCCTACTATTAGGTGGGAACAGGTACTATTTACTCTTTAATGGGTATCCCTATTGCTTTCCAAAAGAAATTAGCATACGGAGGAATCACGTCCAAGTCTGGATGACGAGTGGTACTCTGGCGGGCGGAAGGCGGGGCTCGACAGTAAACCGTAACACCAAAATGCTGGGTACATTCACTATAATGTATATCTACCACCACTGACTAATACATACAATGACAATATTAAACTATTACCTTAGACTTCTATCCAATATCTACAGTTGTGGACATCTATAACTCATTATAGATCAATATGGATACTTACATTCTAATACTTACTATACATATCCGAAATTCAATACTATATCTATAAGCCGCTGGTAGAGGAACAATTTCTGTAGAATGAACCATGCTAGATAAGCAATATGCTCCTTAATGAAAATAATTAACCAATTCTTCATAAAATAAGGCAATTATATTAATGTGAAATAGCAGGCAACAGAAAATAACACAAAGTGCAATTTGAACAATATTTATTAGGAAAAACATAAGCGTACCTTACGATAAGGTTATTCTTATTTATAAGTAAAAATTAGTCATACACAAGGCCGATAACAACCTTAGGCGCATAAGATAGGATTAGGCTTCCTCACCATAGGTTAAGATCAAAATCACTTCATTTAAGAAGGTCCAGGGGTTACTATGATAAAACAAGGGTTACTTCCGCTAGATATGATCATGCCATATAGATTTGAACAAAGAAACAAAACATTAATAGGGTATGTATGTTGATAAAGTAGATTAAGAGTAATACAGCTAGTATTTGGTGCAGTTAGGAATTCATAGTAAGGGTAGGCTAGAGAAAAAAAAAATATACACATAGGTAGGGTACACTTCTTGCAAGTGAGAGCTCGGAACCAGCTATAGAAAGGCACGATCGGCTTGTGTCGCATCTATCTCTCTTTCAAGGTTATCACGGAAAATTTTCGTTCGTAACCTGACTTTACAGACATTTTTTTCTTTCTCCTGAAATGGTCGATTAAAGTTATTGTACGGTCACATACAGCGTGTAAATTGACCCTCGACATTCCCTTTACGGGGTGACTCAGCCCATCAATATGAACAACTTTTCCTATGGGAACAATGCTGGGAACTCAAAAAAAAACGACATTCCCATACAAACTGGCCGGGCGGCGGGACTCTTTTGTATGGAAATGACGAAATTTTTTTTGAGTTCCCAAAATTGTTCCCGTGGAAAAAATTGTTCATATTGATGGTCTGAGTCACCCCGTAAAGGGAATGTCGAGGGTCAATTTACACGTTGTATAAAACTTCAAGGTGAATCAATTGCACTGATTAGAAAGCAAACACATAATCATAAATATTTGACAATATCAAGAACCGTATACCATACACATTAAGTTGAAATTGCTGTAATTATGAATAGAATTCGACGATACACACCACTTTTTACCTAAGCAATTCTATATGGACTTTGGCAGGTGACTAAATTTTTTTTTATTAATTTTTTGGCAGGTGTAAAAAGTAGCAGAGGTTAGACTGGGAAGCGTTCGAACCTGCGTCCTATCGTTTACAGATTGCGCTCTCAGACTTCATATATGGAAAACACATATAGCGTGATTTTGAACCCCCTAGCTATATTGAAATCTTGGAATCAGAATCCCTAATGGAATACAGAATTACAAGAAAAATAGGTATAAACTGAAAAAAAAAATTGGCTTTCCATAGAAATTCGTCCAGCTGATCGGCGACTTTGTATGGGAAACCCAAAATTTTTTTTTGACTTTCTGCCTTTTATCTTGCAGTTCTATATTTCATTAGGGGTTCTGATTCTGAGTTTAATAAAGCTAGGGGGTTCAAAATCACGTTGTATAAATATTGAAACAAAGGTAATATTTACATACTGAATATTAATTTTAACTACAAATACCTAAGTCCACTTTATGGACACACATATACTTATTTATTACTAATAATGTTTAACACAATGTTTCTTAAACATACAATCAATCAATTCATTAGTTATTCATTACTTAACTTGGCATTGGTTGAAATATGTTGTTAATTAACATATTTAAGCTTCACACACACCAGCTATAATGTAATAGGTTTAAATTAAAAAACTTTATAAAAACAATATTTTATGTACTTAACTTTATATTTCGACTTATTTGATACGAGCCCTTTAATTTGATATCCATATTGTTGAAGTGCATCAAAAATAGCTATTCCACCATCTTGGGTCTTCCCCATGTTGGATTTAGAATGACGTCATACTGACCATGAATTGTCAACCAAACTAAACGAAAATACATTTTTTTTTTATTATGCATTTAGAATGCTATTTAGATTTACTCTTAAAAAATTAAGAAATTAAATATGGTGAAAAAATTTCTTGCGGGTGGGACTTGAACCAGCGATCTAGGTCTATGTACGCTCTGCCATCTGAGCTACCGCATGATTCGATCTCGGCGCTGAAATTCCCCTCCATATCCATTATACTGAAATGACTGGAATGAGCTCAGATGGCAGAGCATAGGTCGTACATACACCTAGGTCGCTGTTCAAGTCCCGCCCGCATGAAATTTTTTCATCATATTTTATTTCTTAATTTATTAAGAGACTACAAAATTTCAGCTTAATCGGTGGAAGATATCTGCTATAAAATAAAGGTGCAAGATTTGACTCTAACAAACATTACAAGTTAAAAAAAGTATATTATAATAACACAATATATCTCATTACATGGTTTCATAGAAATCGTCATAAGACTACATATCACGGAATTTAATATTAGTCAGATACCGAGATATCTGACCCCGCCATCGACCTATATCTTGAATTTTCTCTTCAACTAAAAATAATATGAAAATGAAAGTATATGTTTGTATTATAAATAAATAAATAAATATATACGGACAAATTACACAGATTGAGCTAGCCCCAAAGTAAGTTCGAGACTTGTGTTATGGGATACTAACTCAACGATACTATATTTTATAACAAATACATATATAGATACACATCTAAGACCCAGGCCAATCTGAAAAAGATAATTTTCCATCTTGGCCTGTCCGGGGATCGAACCCGGTCACTCCGTGTCGCAGGCTGGCGTGTTGACCGCTGCGCCACGGAGCTAGTCAATAAAATATGTTAGAAAGATCTTAATTAAGACTTTATAAGTCAATTTTCACGTAAATATTATTTTTAGTCAGGTAGAGGGCCTTCTGGCGTTTATTAAATTTAATATACAAAATCAAAAATCAAAATTAAAACGTTTATTTAGAAAATAGGCCTTTGCAGGCACTTTTTCACGTCAAATCACATTTTAAAGGATCTAATTTAGTCATATTTATATTATTAATTAATGTGCAAAAGCTACAGACTACTAGCGTTTCGGAACCAACCGCTGCAGAGAATATATTTAAAGCTGCCGTGTGTAAACAGCTTTATGCAACAGTAATAAAATTAATGGATTTTTTAAATAGTTGTTTGACATGTTGTTTGATTGCTACTGAAGGCCTTGTAATATGGTAGTCAGTGAGGAAATTACGAAGAAAGTCACCATTATAATTTACAAACAAGAAATAATTACAATAAATAAATATATAGGGACATATCACACACTGCCAAGAACAGAGCTAGCCCCACAGTAAGTTGTGAACTTGTGTCATAGGATAATAACTTTACGATACTATATTTTATAATAGATACTTATATAGATAACCATCCAAGACCCAGGTCAATCTGAAAAAACTCTAGAGCGACACAATGAGCTGTAATGAAGCTGCAGAAACTTCAAGATTACCTAAGATAAACACTATCTTTCCGATTTGCTATCTCTTCTTTTATCTACAATGATTTATCTCACATGTGTAACTTTAAAAGTGAAAGCATGTGCAAGGCTAAATCCATTATTGAATCTGTAAATAATACTTATAATAAAGATTCTCTTGAGCAATTGTAAATATTCTAGCCTTCGACTAGCAACAGGTACATAGCCACACAAGTCTCCCAAAAGGACTAATACCAGGTAATTAAGTGCCATTTGTAACCGCGCCTCCTATTGCGCTTAAAGCTTCTGGTACACGAGTACAGTAAGTAACGCGTGTACAAGAGTGAACGGTAGAGTAGAGAGTCTACTGCAACTGACTCTACTGCAAGCTACTCTACCATTATCCTTCCCCACCACTACTTACTCTACAATGCACTCTTCCAATATTTAGTTACGAAGCATGAATGGGTTGGCTCGTCCGGGGAAGTACCACACTCTCACAGAAAATCGACGTTTGAGTAGAAGCTTCACCGCTTCTACGCTCCGTTTGGTGAGTGTGAGAGCCGTCCTTCCCCCATTCCTCCCTTCCATGTTCCCAACTCCTTGAAAGGCCGGCAACACTCCTGTCACACCCTGATGCTGTGTGCGGTGATCGCTTATATACAATAGGTGACACGCTTACTCGTTTGCCGTCATATTTCGTAAAAAAAAATACTAATTGCGTAAATAGGAAAGATATGTGTAGATATCTATGAAGACTGGTAAAGTAGTAGGCTGGTCTGCTCTACCACTTACTCTCCTCGTGTAACGAAGCCTTAATTTACTGTGCAGTCGGGTAAATTTATTGAAACCCATTTGACTCCCGACCTGCGTGTTGCGTATTAGTATTATGGGGTGGTAATTACCTTTTATGCTTTAAAGATGACTTCTGCTTTAATAATATTCTGGGTTTAAACTTCTGATTAAATTTAAAGATTAACATTTGACCGCTGCTAGATGTTAATTCATCAAATGTTCGTGTACAAATCGACTTTCGTATTACATCCGATCCGAGCGGACAATAAGTACAGGAATTTTGAAAAAACACGACACGGGAAAGACATTAGACATAGCTTAACATCTTTCATGCCATATAAAAAGTTACCATATTGTTTGTTTATTTGTCGTGTAAGTGGCCAACACTGATGTCCGATTTACAAGCTGCCTAAAGACATCATACATACATACATAGTATCACGTCTATTTCCCTGTTTTCATTTTCGAGTTAGACAGAGCCTAGGTCTATAAGACCTTATGTCCACATGTAGCATGTTGGAGGGCGTGTAGATGGAAAAAGGAATCAAAATACTGATGGGTTGCTAGCCGCATCGCCTATTGACATGATTCCGCAGATTTTAACCCAATCCCTCGATCGAATCCATCGATCGGTTTTTACGATCTGCGCGGGAAGAGAAGCAGCTGGCACATTCGAAGTTTTTTCTTTTCTCCCAGACCAGCATGAAAGGGAAAGACATCAGATATAGCTTAACGACTGCGTTCAATGATGACAGCCGGGATCAAGTGTTTATCTTCCTTTCCGAAGCACTGAGAAGTTCGATATATTTTTAATTATTCATATATAACGCTAAGTACCTACAGAATAAGTACTAGTAAGTCTACTCTGCAAAGGTATTCAAAGAAATATCAACTCAATGTGGTAAACGATATGGTGTTTTTTAGCTCCTGTCAAAACGCAGCACTTTTTGTTCCGATACGTACAAAAATAGAATACTTATAGAAAAAAGAAAAAACACGTTTACTTAAGATCATGGTGGGCTTAAAGATAGTAAAGTAGAATTATAAACAGTATCAGATAGCTAGTTCATCGTCTTTTTAGATAATTCGAAAGTGAGTTAAAAAAAATTTTTTGTTTTTAATTTTTGATTATCATTTACTTGGTGTAATTAAAGGTGCCTCACCACGTTAAGTCAAAAATGAAAGTATGATCATCTACGGTGACTAAAATACATTTATTACACGCTAAAATAGGCACAGATCACACAGATTGCCCCACAAAAACTAATAATAGCTAACCCCACTGTAAGTTGTACACTTGTGTCGTGGGATACTAACTCGGTTTCTTCTTCTATCGTGTCAATGGTTCAAACGATTAATGAATCTTGCCCAGAATGATGCAACCTTTACAGCTGCATCCGTGGCTTTCGCCAAATCCTCTCTCGTACAAGAGGTGGGACATCCGGCATGAAAACAGATGTGGCATGGATTGCACAGCGCCACAGCTACATCTATCATTAGTAGAAAAGCCTCACTTTTTGCGGTTCTCTCTGTATCTGCCCACACCTACTTGCAATCTATTGAGATACTTCCACGTACTTAGCGATACTATATTTATAATAGATACTTATCCTTATACGAGTATTATATGTAACAAAAGATACCATTTTCCATCTTTGTTGTAAGTGTGCTATTATCTATGTGACGTAAGCCTTATTACGTATAAGGGGAAATGGGATATGGTGGAGAATTTCGGCGCCGAGATTGAATTGTGCGGTAGCTCAGATGGCAGAGCACAAGTCGTACAAAGACCTAGGTCGCCGGTTCAAATCACGCCCGCATGAAATTTTTTCACCATATTTCATTTCTTCATTTATTAAGAGTATATCAACATAGCATTGCAATGCAAAATAAAACACATAAAAAATATTGCATGGCTTATTAGTTGATTACTAACATATTAGTTGATTTTTAAATTCTGATTTTGAAATTCTGATTTTGATTTTTAAATTATTAACATATTAGTTGATTTTTAAATTCATTGTAAAATGAGTTGAAGTTGAATCAAATACCTCACTTGTAAAAGTCGGGTAGTTGTGTAGGTGATGTAAGCCTTAATACGTATAAGGGGAAATGGGATATGGTGGAGAATTTCGGCGCCGAGATTGAATTGTGCGGTAGCTCAGATGGCAGAGCATAGGTCGTACATAGACCTAGGTCGCCGGTTCAAGTCACGCCCGCATGAAATTTTTTTCACCATATTTTATTTCTTAATTTATTCAAGTATTTTCCAGCCAGACCAGGGATATATTAATTATTGGGTAAATATTTAACGTACCAATAAATACTAATAGCAAACAACTAACAAGCGAAGTTCGTTTTTAATTTAGCATAAAGATATCTAAGCAAGTCTAATATCTGAAGTTCGCGTCTGAATCAATTTGTTCGGGACGCGTCAAAGAAAGAATTTCTCATAAGTTGGTTGAGGGCTGCGAGGAGACGTGAAGACGTGTTTGGTAAAGGTGATTTTACATTGGCATAAATATTGGATGTTATCCTTAAATACAATCCCTTAAGACACCCATAATTTTATTCTCTTACTCCTAAACACGATCAAATTGTTTTGATCACCGAGCAATTACTGGAAAGATTATACTTGGTACATATTCACGATCTTGTTAACGGCTTCAACGATTTTAATGAATTTTTAATGCAGATGGTTTTGGTGGTGAAAAAAATGATGGTGGGATCCCTGAGGAAGTTCTCCGTGCAAAGTTCGGTCACCCAGGTGGGTACTTATATATTTTACTATTTAAGCGTTATTATTCATTCAATCATCAATCAAATATAATTTATTCATCATAAGATACTTTACATACATATCATTTGGTGAACGTTAACATTTATTTTACAACAAAATATTGTTGATTAATTTATTTAAAGCTAAGTTTAGAGCAGCGGCTCTATTTCTGCAGTCCGCTTTGGAAGCGTCCAAAGCGGACTGCAGAAGAAGCGGCAGCAAACTGCACAGCGCTTTTTCTCCAGACGTCAACTTACAATCTATACTAATATTATAAAGTTGAAGAGTTTGTTTGTATGTTTGTTTGTTTGAACGTGATAATCTCAGGAACTACTGGTTTAAATTGTAAAATTATTTTTGTGTTGGATAGTCCATTTATTGAGGAAGGCTTTAGGCTATAAAACATCACGCTGCGACCAATAGGTGCGAAGCAGCAATGAAAAATGTTTTGAAAACTAGGGAAAATTTTTATCTATACAATATAATAACAGAAATTGCCGCGGACGAAGTCGCGGGCAATAGCTAGTTTATAGTATATTACTTAAAACTACATATATTTATATGTGGACTGAGATTAAATTGTCATGTCATAATTCAAATTGAATACAATGCCAAATTGTATTGAACGTTAGTTAAGAACGATACGTCATTAAGTTAGTTCGGCACCTATAATTGCATAAAACCTTTGCACTTAACACTTAAATTATTTCTTAGAAGTAATAATATACAGTTTCGTAATTATAAACACACCTTAAGTTTAATTTACCTAATCGTTGAATCCAATTACATCGAAAGCACATTCCAATAATTTAATCTTTAACAAACTCAATTACAAAAAGGTACCAATGCAGACAAGAATCTCATATAGCAAGAATCGGTTCACAGAGAAAGAATTTGCAATAAACTTAGCCCCGCCTCCACACACGCGTCTGTACTATTGGCGTATAGGAAAAATGGGGAAAATGGGGAAAACCGAACGGGAAAAGAGTTGGGCGTGAGGATATGTGTAAGACGATTGGATGATATGGGTAGGCAGAATGGACGGCGTAAAACGGGTATGGTATACTTGTATTCGAAAAAAATATGCGCGTCTTAGTTAATTAATTTAACTAATATCTTTACTGCTAATTATAAGAAATGGCGCCGTTTTTATTATTTTATGCCTTAATTTTGCAAATAGCTTATTTATTTTCTCCAACTTCTTTGAAAATACGAAATAAAAGTTATTGACGAAGAAAAGCAATGACATTCATCTCCCAATACCTTTAATCCCTTCCCAAACCCAAAAAAGAATCCTTATTCCAATCCTTTGTCCAGCAATGAACTTCTTATGGCTAAAATGATGATGATTAACATAAAACTACCAATAATCAACTAACCAATGCTTAAATTCAAAATAAATATGAAACATTCATTTCATTTCAAGCCGTTAACTATCCCACTGCTAGGCAAAGGCCTCCCTCCATTTCTTCCATTCTGTTCGGTCTTCAGCTAGATTATTCCAGTTCTTTTGGAATTTGTCGAGTTCGTCTCGCCATCGCATTCTCGGCTTACCAGGTCTTCAAACACATACGTTATATTTTTGTAATGTAATATAGTGTTGATCAACTGCTTTCAACGGTCAATACCACAAAAGAAAAATCTACCTTCACAAAAACATAAAATAAGTAACGCGAAATACCAACTATAGCCAAATATTGCTAATCTTTTAATATAAAAACACTTTTTACCTTTGTCAATAAATTTCTTTCAAATAAAATAAGGAACTCAAAGTCAACTTTGATAAAAAATTTAAGCAACATTGCATGAAAAAAGTACTTTCGTTAGAGCTTGGCAATAGAAATACTTAACGAAACTCATTTTCCTACGTCTGTTTATATATATTTTTTTCTATATAATGTGAGTGATAATCCTGAGAAGTTCGAAAAAGCTTCAAACTTAAAAGTCAGTGCATGCAACATTTTTAATATCGCGCGAATCTCGATTAAAACTCGAGCGGAAAGAGTCTCAGACCCATACAGCCTTCAGTAACTAACTTTTCATACCTGTCATTATGATTTCGAGATTAAAATCTTTACAGTGGAATCAATATCAACCTTTTTACAAAAAAGGAAAAAAGATTAAAAAGATTTCATACTCATACTTTGATTACAAGAAAAGATTTTTAAATAAATTGAAGAAGCAAAAAAATATTCAAGAGTAATAAAAATGTCACTCATTATAACAACACGAGTCTGAACAACGGTTATAAACGTGGAATTTTCAAAAAATCGTATTATTAGCAAATTTATTCTGTAACTTTTTGTAAAATATAACATAAATACATATTACTACTTACTAAGGCCAAAAAACCTAAAGAACACGTTTAGCATGTAAATGAGCGTAGATGGAAAAAGGATTAAAATAATGTTAGGTTTCTAGCCACATCACTTATTGATATGATAGCAAAGATTTTCGCTTATTCCTACGGCCTATTTCTACGGTCTGCGCGTAAAGAAAAACAGTTGGTACATTCGACGTTTATTGTTTAAACCAGCTTTGTTAATAATCCAAAATACCAATCAATCGCTTTAGGACAAAAGATTCAAAATTCTGTTGCAAGTCAAACAACATCCATACTAATCCCATCCATCCTAAGTTACTATACAATAGGTTGTTATGCGGGTGCCGCGCGAACGAAAAACGTCGCGACTGCGCAGAACCAATAGGTTTTGATATTTATATATTTTTTATAAAAGAAGAAAGGCGGCGACCTTCGAGAGGTATTTTATGTCTATTTCCACAATTTCGTGCAGTACCGTCTTAAAGTATAGGAGCTTGTAACGTAGAACAGACAGAAGTCATTAGATAAGTGGGTGCGTCATCTAAAAAGGCAACAACTAAAACACGGCAACACAGGTTCGACGGAGCTCTCATAAAATGCCAAGAAAAAAAATGGCAAAGTAAAAAAACTTAGTTTCGTGACTCCGTATGAATGGGGGTTGAGGCTACGGCAATATTGCTAAAGTTCTACAACTTTTTATTAATGGCGAATCTTCTTTGTTACGTCGCTACTCCTTTCTGAAACTGTTTGTGTGCGCGGAACTCGAAAACTACTTTATAGAGCTACTGAGCTATTTGCACAGCTATGCTGAATTTTGTTGGGTATTTTGCAAGAAGGGTTTTGGTTTGCCCGCCAACAAACACAGAATGAATACCGCCAAATTAAATAGTTAAGTCGAATATTATTTTAACTTAGCTGCAAGAAGTCTTCTATTGGATATAAGTTACTTCCAAGGATTACTTTGGTCTTTCCGAATCACCTATCTCATTTAGGCATATGTAGTGTGCTATTAAGTAAGCAACCCTTCTACTACATATCATGGCTAGGCAGTTTTTACGGATCTACATATATGCACTCTGGCTGAAGTTTATTTTTTTACTAAATTATGAAGTAGGCATTTGTCTTCCATCTCACCTGATGGTAGGTGACGATGAAGACGGGGATGTTACATGCCTATCCAAGAAATACCCATTTATTCTACTTTGAGTGTCCCGGGACTGTACTTGTCTGGGAATATAGACGGAGGCAGTTTATTCCACACCTTAACTACTCGAACCAAAAAGGAACTGTCAAAGCGTTTAGTACGACTCTTTGGTATTTCAACGATAAAAGGGTGAAATTTCTGTCTGCGCCTCGTAGTACGATGGAGGAATGGTGAGGGTTCAATTAGCTTAAGATGCCTGGTGTACATAGGGCGCACTGTAAGTTTCCGGAACTGGCCACTTACATAAACAATATTTAAAAATTTATTGCAACATTTGAAAATAGAACTCTTTGGCTGTAGAATGCAGTTTGTTTCATTTGACTGTCTTTTGTTTTTACCTTGTGGCGCCATTTAAAAAATTGTGTGTCTGCATCAACATGCATTTAACTCGGGAAAATTTTCGTAGTATGATTTTCTACGATTATAAGTGTAATTTGACAGCTCAACAGAGCATCGCTCGGCTTGAAACAGCTTTTGGCAATGAAGCACCATGCAAGACAACTGTTTATAGCTGGTTTGCAGAATTCAAGCGTGGTCGTATCAATCTCAGTGACGAATCTCGCGATGGTCGGCCGTCCACCGCTGTGACCAACAAAAACATCGATGCTGTGCGCCGTATGATTGAAACAGACAGGCATGTGATCTACCATGAAATTCGCGCATCCTTAGAAATAGGCATGAGTCAAATACAATTAATCCTACACAAACATTTGGGTGTGAGAAAGCTGTGCTCGCGGTGGATCCCACACAACTTGACCGAGGCTCAAAAAACGGACCGCGTCACTTGGTGCAGTGCCATGCTTACCAGATTCAACGAAGGTGCGTCAAATTTGGTGTGGGACATAGTAACAGGTGACAAAACATGGATTTATTGCTACGATCCCAAAACAAAGCAGCAATCGAGCGTATGGGTCTTTCAAGATGAGCCGAAACCAACCAAAGTAGCGCGCGTGAAAAGTGCATCTAAGCGGATGATTGCTTCTTTTTTTAATAAAACTGGACACGTGGCTACTGTTGCTTTAGAGAATCGTCGTACAGTAAATAGTGACTGGTACACGACCATTTGTTTGTCGGAAGTTATTGACGAACTCCGTAAAAATAACCGTAAACGCCGTATCATCCTGCACCACGACAATGCTAGTTCTCACACGGCCAGACAGACAAACGACTTTTTGAAGGCGAAAAATGTAGAACTCATGAGTCATCCTGCATACAGTCCCGACCTGGCACCTTGTGACTTTTTTCTGTTCCCAAAAATTAAGAACCAATTACGCGGTCAACGATCTTCATCACCAGAAGAGGCTGTCGAGGAGTATGAAAAACACGTTTCAGAGGTCACCACAGAGGAGAGGCACAAAAGTTTTCAAAACTGGTTTCATCGAATGAAAAAGTGCATAGACGCCAAGGGAGATTATTTTGAAAAACAATAAATTAATTTTGTACCTTTAATAGTATTTTTTCATATTCATTCCGGAAACTTATAGTAGAGGTGAAAAACGTGTCACGAGCACGACTGCCGATGCTGCTGCAGCCTCAGCAGATGCAGCAATAACGGCCAGGTTTGCATGCATCAACTATTGGTGCATGCAAACCATTGGTGGTGGGCATGAAGGGGTTAAAAGTAGTGGGTGAGCGCTTTCCAGCAATAGTTTGCATGAACTAAGTGGGCATCATCATTTCGAGTAGGTGTCACGGTCAATCGACCATGCACACCCTAGTGTCAGAGTTCTTCGGAACAGCCTCTCGGCCTCTGACGTGGTTCCTTTAACGACTACCAGATGGCAGCCGGGACCAACGTGCCTTCCGAAGCACGGAATCATCTTAATTATCAGACAATAAGGTGATTCAAGCCTGCAATGTCCTAACCAAACTGGAAACAACTAAACAAAGTATGCTTCCCGTGGAAATCGAACCCACGATCCCCGGGTCTACAGGCAAACGCCTTAACCACTAGACCAAGGAGGCAGTTTAAAACTAAGTGGTGACGGAAGAACGTAGTCAAAGTGAATCTCTTTATTCGGTCACTAGAGAAACTTAGGTTAACACACAGCTATAATAAATGGTTTAAATACCAATTAAATACTCGTATAGCATTGATATATAATATTATCTCGACAAGTACAGGTAAATACGAATAACAAGAACCAAAAAGTGGTACCTTAATTCTGCTGAAGTAATGTAGTGGGTGGGAATACCCAAGGATGACTTTCAGCTAAGCGGCTGGGAAAAATAATTTTGCCAATTCATTTAACTACATGAGTGGATGCTATTTTTAGCGAAACCTAAGCTCTAAGCGGTAAGTAAAGTAAATATGGATTCAACTGTGTATTTTCAGTTGAATGCATATTTTTACTTTACTTTCCTCATCTAAAGGTTTTTCTGGATTCATAACCAGAAAAACGTATTTTGTTTCTTAATTAACTTATTGTTTTTTATCAAACTCAAGTAAATTTATCATTTCTTTTAATATTATATTTTTGACATATATTCACCATTAACAAACTTAATGTTTAAAATTTTAAAGTATTGCAACATCCAATCAGGGTAGATATACATGTATTGTAATCTTTGTATTTATTGTATATATGTGTGAAGCGATAAATAAATGAATTATGAATCTTCTATCAAATGAAAAAACGTATTTAACTATATTATTTATTTCGAGCCATCATGTGTCCCACTGCTGGACAAAGGCCTCCCTCCACTTCTTCCGTTCAGCCCGGTCCTGCGTTATTTCCTTCCAATCATTCTTAACTTTAACTATAAATAGAGAAAATTCACAGTACTTTAAAATGCAAACGAAACTAAAACTCTTTAAACAAACGATCACTTATCGACCTCATCGGTGGACATTTGCAAGCCCAGTAGTTCCAATCCACTTAAAGCAATCTGAATAAAAATAAACAAGCAAAGGCTACGTGCGCCGAACGCATTTGTATTCATAGTCAGCCTCACTCGGTTATTTTTCCCGGCCTTTGCCCATTTTCATCTCTTCTCGGATAAATCTTATCTGTGAAACAAATTAAAAAGAACGCGGAAGAGACGCTCCATATACCATCCAGCAATGTTAATGTTGGAAATTACACTAAATTATTTTCTACGAGCTGTCCCGACGTATTTAATTTTTTTTTTAAACTTGCTGTGGAACCGGTAAAGGTTTTGGTATGAAAGCGGAATTTTACGAAACTGGGATGAAAAAGTGGGATGTAACCGAAAAGTCCTGACGAAATTCATTTCGCTATATTATTGTGTCGGTAATATTTCTAATATTTTAATAGTTAATAGTTATATATATATATATATATATATATATATATATATATATATATATATATATATATATATATATATATATAGTTATAGTTATATGCTATTTGCGGTGACAACAAAACCACCAAATCGAAGATTATAAAAATAGGTTAAAGTGTTCAAACAAACCGGACTTCGTATAATATAATAAGATTTTTAGTGATATACGAGTATGTTTTGTGTAGTACTCTCCAATGCTGGTTTGGGAGAAAAAGACTTAGAATATACATTTTATAGTTTTTGATTAATTATAAAGTCGATTAAGGGATTGGGCGTAAATCGAAGAAACCATGTTAATATGCGGCGGGGATGCGGCTAGCAACCCAGCAGTATTTTGATTAGGTACGGTACGCTTTCCAAATTTACACCTACAATATAACACGTTAAAAAATCTAATATCTTTCACCGATTGAGCTGAAATTTTGTATGCAATGCATGGCTAGCTGTATGACGTCATCCTAAATCCAACATGGCAGAACACCCAAGATGGCGGACTAGCTATGTTTGATGCACTCCGACAATATAGATATCAAATTATAGGGCTCGCTAAAAATAACTCGAAACATAAAGTGATGTACACAAAAGCTTATTTTAAAAAGTTTTTTACTTTTAATTTATAATACTCAAAACGTCAAAAATGGCAAACGCGCTGCATCAAAGCAAAAGCGCGCTTCACGAGTAGTTGTTAAGTTAAAAGAATAGATGTATCTTTTATACTAACATTACTTTGTGTCTTATCTGTGGCCCACTTGTATTTAATGCTCAATCTATATACATAGCCAGTCGTTTATGTACATGCATTTCATTTACTCGCTCTCCTTTCTCTGTCTAGTACATTTGTGCTCTCTTTCTTTGGATTTCCAAGCGCCAAATCCTACTTATAGCGTCTCTTGGCTCAGCTGAAATGGATTTTTTCTAATGTATGCTACCCAGCCAGTTTTGATCGTATGAACTTTCTTAGGCAATTTTTGGCACATGTTTTGTACAGTATGGAGGAAGTTGGTTGGTCTATCAATTTCTTCAAAATGACGTTGCTTTTATCTTTAAAAAAAAAACAATGATATACATTATGTGTAAGTTATTTCAAGTGTATTTCCTACTAAAAGGTATCCGACAAGAAAATGTATATTGCGTATATATATAGATATAAGTTATTCATGCGTAATATATACACGGTGAAATTTTGATCGTTCTGGACCCTTAAAGGGATGATTCAGCCAGTTGAAATAAACAACTTTTCCTATGGGACCAATGCTGGGAACTCAAATTTTTTTTTATCGTTCCCATACAAGTTGACCGGCCGCCCCAAATTTTTTGTATGAAACTGCCCATTTTTTTTTGTGTTCCCAGCTTTGGTCACATAGGAAAAGTTGTTCATATCGTCGGGCTGAATCTCCCCTTTAAGGGACCAGAACAATCGAAATTTCACTGTTATATTTATACTTTTTCTAGCTTCAGTAAGTTTTTCGATTTAACGTTGTGTTTGGCGTACATGTTGACCGAAAAAAATAGCTAAGTTCTAACAAAATAGTCTTTCATATAAAAACTGATTTCAACCAAACTACCAAACAGATATTGATGAAATTTTAATAAAATTTCAAATAAAGAATGAATATTTCAAATCGGTTCCAAAATGTAGGTTATAAACTTCAAAAAAAAAATACAGCCTCATAGAGAACCTCCTCCTTTTTTGAAAATCAAATAAAAAAGAAATTTACTCACCTATTATATTTAGGATACAGTAACTGTTTACTTTTTTTTCGGCATCGGGAGTATTTAGAAGCTGGGAAAGGACAGGAATTTGTTGAATCTGAGAGGAGAGCAAAGGTATTGGGAGATAACTCAGTCGGATGAATGGGGGAAAAGCAAGTAGCAGCTGGGGAGGCCGGGGACGCGTACTCGATGCCATATCTGCAACTACCATACAGGCAGTTGAAGATGACACCAATGACCGTGCTCTAATCAACATCTATACTAAGTATAATATAAGTAGAATACCACACTACTGAATAGTGGGTAGTATTGAAGAAGTACGCATGCTTGAAATGCGTATACCCTACGGGGTAATATGTGATGAGAGAATTCGACGCGGTGATTAGGAGTCACGGTGGTGTAATGGTATCACACTTAGGGCGTTAACCTAAGGGACGTGGGTTCGAATCCTACCTGTGGCCGAGTTATTTTTTATCACATATTTTCAATTTTAATAACATCTATACTAATATTATAAAGCTGAAGAGTTTGTTTGTTTAATGAACGCAATATTCTCAGGAACTACTGGTTCAAATTGGAAAATTATTTTTGTATTGGATAGTCTATTTATTGACGAAGGCTTTAGGCTATAAAACATCGCGCTGCGACCAATAGGAGCATCAATAAAAATGTTTTGAAAACGGGGAAAATTATTCATCTATACTAATTAATCATAATAACAGAAATTGCCGCGGATAAATTCGCGGGCAACAGCAAGTAAATAATAATATTATTATCGATAGAACATGTTCTATAGACTTGGGTCCCAATTGAAATTTTACCTAAGCTATGTATGTACTAACGACCACTTCCGTGACTTGTGGTTGCGTTTACAATGTATGTACAATTTCGCATGTCTGCATACAATTTGCGATTGGTTTGAGCAAACCACATCCAATATTTAACTAGATTACCTTCAACTGTAATATTAATCCCGTTAGGAAACCTATTTTTGAAACTACTATTGTCCTTCACACGTTTCTACAGTATTCTGTTAAATCGTATTACTTCAGTATCTACGTTCTTATGTACATCACTCAGAATTGCGTAAATATTCAAACGATTTACCATGCTTATGTCCAAATTCTTTTAATCATTTACCGGTCATGGTAAGATAAATAATCTCATACGTATACGTATGCACCCTAAAATCATTACACTCTTGTTTGAGGCAGTCATGTAATAACGGCACTCCAGATCCAACTATTTTCATTAAACACACACATAGTATTATTCCCTTGCGGGGTAGACAGAGCCTAAGTCTATAAAACTTTATTGCCACATTTAGCAAGTTTGGTGGGCGTGTAGATGGAAAATGGAATCAAAATAGAGATGGATGAGTCAATAGGCGATGCGGCTGCTAGCCGTTTCGTCTATTAACATGATTCCGTAGATTTTCGCCCATTCCCTCGATCGGCTTTTACGCTCTGCGCGGGAAGAGAAGCAGCTGGCTCTTTTTTCCCACACCAGCATGGAAGAATTTTCATTAAAGATTATGTAAAATGGCTTGGAAAATCTGACGCAAAGGTTGTCCTGATAGTCTCGTTAAGAAGGAGATCGGGTTCATCTATGGATAATTAGTGTAAAAACATGATACGATAAGGACTGGTATGAATATTTCAAAAGCAAAATCAGCTTAAGTGAACCTAATTTGCGTGCATCTTTGTATTTGTACACATATGCCGACTAATTTCCATTGACAAGGTACCGGCATAGTTTAACCATTTTATCCAAAATTTATTCGACTTTTTCCCATTAAAGAATTTCTTAGGAATCTGTAGCTCGTCCATTACCCTAAATGGGGATATTACTATGTATTTTTGTCCAGTCTCCTGTGTTAACTGACATATAATTTATGAATAGCCTAGACTGAACGTAAATGATTTCAAAATGAAGATGATTCACTGTATATAGTATGATAGGCATGTAACATCCTCATCTTCATCGTCACTTACCATCAGGTGAGATGGGAGACAAATGCCTAATCCAACATTTAGTAAAAAAAAATTATATTTAGTCGCTTCGCAGTGGATAATATTTTGACAGTGGAACTGCAGTCTTTTCCATTTTTCCTTCTGGCTGGCTGTTTATAACTAGACAAAGTCTACAGTAAGGTTTTTTTTTGCTAGGTTCTATTTGATTGGTATCTTTGTTAGAAGTATCTTTACAAAGTCAAAGATTTTTATTCTAAATTGGGTACATGTATCTCTTTTTGAACGTCATATTTTTATTTCTTATATTTTTTTTATAAATGCTAAATCGAAATACTACTTGTGTTTCGGAACGATCACTGGTGAGAAAAATGTTACCTGTTGACTGTATTGTTTGTGTTTTGAAATAAATTGATTGATTGAAGAATACGCCAAAAAAAACTATTATTTATTTATTATTATTTTATTAGACACAATTTTTCATACTATAGTTAATTTAGTTTCATTTAACATTTTTTTATAAATTTCCACGCAATTTTATCAATTATTTAATCATCAATATAGTTTTTACTAACTTTTTTTTTTTAAGTTTTTGTGAACTCAAGTAAAGGTAGACCTAAAATTTTAATTTCTTTTAATGGAAAAGATAACTGATTAATAAAAATTAATTAAACCGCGTAATAAAGATGTTATCGATGGGGCCTGTCATTTACTTCCATTGGTATATATCAGAGTACGTAAAAATCTTTAGTCTAGAAGCAAAGTATACTCTTCCATTTCCACGTCCAAAAAACTTGACTCTGACGCTTATAGAGTTTAATATGTTCACGGTTGTCTCGATGTATTGAAATGTATTCGTGAATGCCAATGGACGTGGCATTTACCGCATTTACCATTCACTATTTATAGTGTCAAAGTGATCGATCTTTTATAGGTAAAGTAAGGAAATATTGACATGTTTATGGAAATAATTTCGTGAAAGAAAGGTGTTGAATGATACGTGTATCAGTATTCGAAAGGTGTATGAATTTTCAATTTAATACAAAGTTTATATGACTTGCAAGAATATGTAAGACTCGTTCATGATACTGCTTCTCTTTATGAACTGGCTACGCGAACTGGTTATATTATGTGATAAAGAAATCTGCTGATGTCTTTGAATAATTTTACCATACAAATTTCATTCCTTTTTAGTTGCTCATTCAATGCAATGTCCTAACCAAACTGGAAACAACTAAACAAAGTATGCTTCCGGTGGGAATCAAACGCACGACCCCCGGGTTAACAGGCAAACGCCTTAACCACTGGACCACGGAGGCTGTTAGTTTAGTTGCTGAGCTGATTAGATTATATGGGAGGTCCAAAATTTAATGCTTCAGTATCAATCAAGGTATCAATTCTCCTTTTATTTTATTAATGTTGTATCTCATAGACATTTTTTTGAAATGAATAAATATTTATACAAATCTTTGTGTCCGCATATATTACCAGACAATTTATGACTTTGTATGCCTAATGGCGCAACATAGTGTTGCTTGAATTTATGTAACTAACACCCATTGCACCTGTGATTGACAAAATAAATAAATATGATGATAATTAAGTACTTCAGTATTTAGGAGACAGAGACTAAATAATGTTTTAAATATACTGTTTAAATTTTATCTTATTACTAGACCAAAATTATTCTTCAATAAACTGTCCAAATATTAGAAAAGCCAAGTATCAATACTGTTCAATTGCAGTATCTAAGAAGAATGAAACGCACTATGTATTAGAGATGGCTGGGTGAATTCACAAGAATAGCATTATTCTGTATTAGTTATGTAAATTAGGTACTTACGCTATTGTATTAGGTTAAGCCCTGTAAAAATAGCTGTAAAAGTAGAAATGAATAAATAAATATCTCCTTAAATTCTGCAACACAACCATTTTAGGAAAATATACGGCTCTCACTAGTACAATGGCCCGGCACCGGAAAAGTCCGGCTCACTACCAGCAAGGTAGCGAGCCGGACTTTTCCGGTGTCCCTATCTAGAGCTTAAGCATAATAAAATGACCTGTTATGACACTAGCCTTTGTGACCAATACTTTCGCTGACCCAAGACTGTTTTCATTTGCGAGCTTTAATCTTGTTCGGTGTGTTTCTTTCAAGGTGTCTCACGTCATTTTAAAACTGTCCCACATCTACTTTTAAATAAAATTAACCGAATTTTAACCACAAGAAACTGTCAAAATATGAGAAAACACAAGTATCAATTCTCTTCAATCGCGGTATCTAAGAAGAGCGAAACGCACTCTGAGAGATATTTCTTTATATTCCGCGACACAACCACTCCAGGGAAATATACGGCTCTCGCTAGCACAATGGCCCGGCTTCGCTCGCGGCTCTTCCGGCAAAACTTGATAATTTCGCCGCGTCGAGCAAAATTGCAAAACATATTCGAGATTTTTCATAATATGCATTTTGTTTTCCTTCATGAGATATTATTCTAGTCTTGATATAATAAAGTCGTATTTTTCCAGCCAGCTTTTCAACTTCGTAGTAACAGCGTTAAAGCCGATCGAGGGAATGGGCAAAAAGCTGACGAATCATATTAGTAGGTAATGCAACCCATCATATTTTGATTCTGTTTCCTCCTAGTGTCTACCAAGATGCTAAACATGTCTTATAGGTCTTAAAGACCTGGGCTCTGTCTAACCCGCAAGGGAAAAGACGTGATAGTATGTATGTCTTATTGACTGACATATTTACCTATAGCCGAAACTACAAAGACTATATGAACTTAAAATTTTGCACAAACGTTCTTTTTTATAACGTAGAATTCCACGAAAGGATTTTTTTATATGTATCTTTTTAAAAATCTTTTCGTAGAATTCTACGTGTAATTAAAAAGTCTAAAGAAATCCTCAACTTACTATTGGACCCCTCCAAGGCTATGTCAAGGATATTTAGGATAAGAATAATAAGAATGATGAGCCCATCAATAAGAACAATTATCATATGGGACAAATACTGAAAAAAAAATGGTCCAGCCGCCTGAACACATTTGTACGGAAATGTAAAAAATAATGGGAATGTTGTTCGTTTCGACGGGCTAGTCACCCCTTGAAAGGAATGTCGGTAGTCAATCTACATGCGGTAAATAAACAACCAATAACATACAAGAAGATGTACCTACTAGCCATTTATGTGAATTCCCACATTATTATTACTCAATTATTCACTTTGCATTGAAAAAGATGGCGCCGTCGAATTTCGGCAGGTCGTAAATTGTGTGGGCTTTTGCAGGACTATTTGTAATGCAGCTGAGGTTTGTCAAACTATACCCGATGTCCTCTGTAGAATCCTAATCCTAACTTATATAATAAATGCGATAGTCAGTTTGTACATTTGTTTTTCTGCGACGTTTTGATCATCATGACATTTTGCATATATATTATCGAGGGTAGGCCGTGTGGTTTCCGGCAGAGTAGAATAGAACCACTCCAAGTCTTCCCATGGAGGTCGTAAGAGGCGACTTAGGAAATACAAGCTAAACAAAGCTCATAAACATCAATGAGACCTCTCCAACCAGTCTGGCCAGCAAGGAGAGTTTAGGCCAAATCCTCTGGCTAAGTATGGCTCCGGTAGTACAGAAAGGGTGTTGCAGTGGAGACTAAGATGATGAAAGACCTGATGATGATTAAGAATTATTTTACCCTTTTATTCAAAAATGATTATTATTCCTAATGAATTATCATAAACGCTAGCGAAATGGGCGAAACTACGTTAGTACTATTACTTATTCTGTGGCGAAACCAAGTTTTTTTCCAATCAGCAAACTCCATTTCAAGTCCTTTATTACAGGTTTATCTAAACACTAGTTAATAATCATATATTTCCCAATAGGCTAGTTTCCTAAAAAAATATAATTAGTCCGTCAGTTAGATATTCAAAAAATATTAGACACGTATTTTTTCTTTTGTCGATTAAACAAAAAATGATATAGCCCTTTGAAGTTCCGTGTGACGTCATAGTTTGCTACAATTTTTAGCAAACTTTGACGTCATGAACCCCCACTCCTGAACTTTGACGCGCTTTATCTTTATTATTTATTTGACAAAAGAAAAAATACGTGTCCAATGTTTTTTGATTATCTAACTGACGGACTAATTGTTATGCTATATTATTACGACCCAGGAAACTAGCCTATTATGACGACAATAATTTAGTTAAACTAGGTTAAACGCCGCTTTGAAACTTGAAGAAAAAAATCACATTCACAATTTCTCGACCACATCATCATCATCATTATTACAGCCATGGGCCTCTCCCAAGGATTCATCGTTCCATGGGAGGATATTACCATACTCACCACGCTTGGCAGGTGGGTTGGCGAGTGAAGTTTCTTTGGCTTCTTGTGGCAAGCAAGCATTTTGAAGCTGGGGAAGGATAGAAACTTGTTGGATACGTGAAGGGAATAAAAGGAATTGGGATACTACTCAGTCCCATGAATGGGGGAAAAGTAGTAGAATGTTATTACTATATATTACAGCCCCCGTGGTCCAGTGGTTAAGGCGTTTTCCTGTTGACCCGGGGGTCGTGGGTTCGATTCCCACCGGAAGCATACTTTGTTTAGTTGTTTCCAGTTTGGTTAGGACATCGCAGGCTTGAATCACCTGATTGTCTGATAATAGAGATGATTCCGTGCTTCAGAAGGCACGTTAAGCCGGTTGTCCCGGCTGCCATCTGGTAGTCGTTAAAGGAGGCAAGAGGCGGTTCCGAAGAACTCTGACACCAGGGTGTGCATGGTCGATTGACAGTGACACCTACTCGAAATGATGATGACTATATATTACATACTGTGTCGTCAATCTATTCCTGTTTGTAAATACTTACTGTATCTATAAATAATATCAATACGTGGTATTTATCTTCAAAAAATATCTATCACCGACAAAACCGAAGCACATTGCTTGTCAAAACAATATATACACTCAATCATTCCACATACATTCCACCGATTACCATTTGCTAAACAAGACAAATTTTAATCGAAGGATGTACTTATGCAGTTTGCATCGATAATGGCCGCCGAATCGCTTCGCTATTGTATGCTAATGGCATAGCTTATGAGACTTTTAGGGAAAATTATAATATGTTTGAGGATTAGCTGTATGCAATGTTGCCAATTGATGTGTCATTGAACTGAAATTCTTAATCTTTTTTTTTTTATTTACGACTAATGACGCTAAGTCGTCAAGCCTATATTTTCGCACCAATATTTACAAGGATAAGGTAGAGGGAATAGTAATTTTAGGCCATTTTCTTGACTATCTTTCAAACTACATACCTATTATAAAATTTAGAAAAAAATAAATAGCACTTATTTGTAAACTTTTTGACTAAAAGTGCACCAAAAATAGATTTTTTTATTTACGCAACATGTTTAAGTTTGGGTCCTATAAATCTGTAAGTGTACAAAATTTCAACTTAATCGGTTCAGAAGATTATTTGCCAATTGGTTGTGACAAACAGGTGATTCTTTAAAGGTTTCGTTTTGTCACTCGGTCGAACAGAACTCTAAAAGTAGAGTTAAGTTGCTGTAAACATCTCATTCATTCGTTTAGCATCACAATATGATACGACAAACATACACTTGCACTGAGTCGCTTATATAAATTTAAAGAAAAATTACGTGAAAGAACCTATAGAAATAACTACGAACCAAACCTTACAAAGTTTACAACAAAACTTTTCTTCTAAACAGTATTTTTCTTGAACAAAGCATTTGATTAATTCGTGCCAAAATTAGGCGACTTAGGAAATACAAGCTAAACAAAGCTTATAAACATCTAAGACACCTCTCCAACCCGTCTGGCCAGCGTGGAGAGTGTAGGCCAAGTCCTCTGGCTGCTCTGGCCAAGTATAGCCCTAGTAGTACAGAGAGGGTCGTGCTCCTGTAGTGGAGACTAAAAAGGACCTGATGATGATGATGATGATGATGTGCCAAAATTGTATCTGAAATGTTAAGTGTTAAATACGCCATAGATTGTATTTTATTTAGTCATCATTCTAGTGCAAGGCTTGTAACCGGTACTAAATTCACATTAATAAGTACCAGTAAGTACCGTTTTTTCCATTAGGTTATAATGTAATTATGGATATCGGTAATCTGGTAACATAACGATATAATATAGTTAAAAAAAAAGTTAATGTTACCGGTACCTACGCTTTGTTGCGGTCCCGTACAAAAATTTACTTCGAAACAACATTTTCGCTGCACTCTCTCACCTAGCGCTGCACAACACAAAACGGCAACGCTGCGCTTTTGTTATCACTGTTCGTTTGTTTTTCGTGTGTGTAACACTGGTGTCAGATTTTTCAAGCTGCCTAAAGGCATCTGACATAGCTTAACGACTGCCATCAACGATGACATCAATAAATGATGAAAAAAATAATTCCAGATTTTACCAAGTACCGGTAAAGTAATTTAATACCGGCAGTACGGGTACCAATACCGGTAAAATAGTGTAAAATATTCGTTACCACACATAACGATACCTCTATTATTAACTGTTATTATTAAATTTAGCAGTACCAATCCAATTACCGGTGCTGTAGTTTCCTACAGATACCGGTATTCCAACTCCTGTTCTAGTGTTTTTCCGGTTGTAAGCTGAAGTCAAATATCTACATTTTGGGGAAATATATATCATTTCTAATATAAGCAAATCAATACGCATCTGCTGTATGGACAAGAAAATTATTTGCCGCTCCGGAAATCGAACCAAGTGCCCCGTGTAGTAGTGGGCTGGTACTTGTATATATGGTATTTTAGTATCAAAGTCTAGGATCAAAAAATAAACAAATCTGCGAGCGAAATAAAACTGAAAACATTTTGTTTTCAGTACAACGAAAAGTTTTCCTTTGGCATGTCTGAAATGGTATTTTTCTTGAGCTAAATATTTAAGTAATTCATACCCAAGTTAAACTTAGAAAGTATGAAAAAGTAGAGTTAAATGTAAGTAGAGTAAGTAGAGTTGTTATGCGACTTGTTCAGGAAATATTTAAAAACTACTGCATAGAATTAAACATTGTTAGTTCTCTCTCGCAGTGTAATTGTTAAGTAGATTATATTTAAAAAAATCTCCGATATTGTAATTTTTTCTAATTCTCTGTTTCTACAAAAAGCAAAATTTATAAATTCATTTCGAAACAGAATTCCTAACCATGGACATAGGATACATTAATGTACTTGCCTCAAGGAATTATGTAATTCAATTAACTTATATATCACGAAGTTTGTCAATTTCATACATTTTAATCTATCTATACATATAATAAAACAGTAAAAATATTTGGTCTGTACATTTTGAATTTTTGACTGAAATGGATAGAGGGACACTTATAAAGTATAATAGAAAGCAAAAAAAATTTTTTCGATTTTTTTTGTCTGTCTGTTTGTGTGTCTGTCTGTATGTATGATCACGATTATCTCCGAAAATACTGAACCGATTGAGACTGTCCGAAGCCTGTCTAACTATCACAAAGTTGACCGTTTCGCATGTCTCGGTGCCATTCTATGTGTAAGAAAATGCGTTCAAAGATTTGGGGATAGATGCCTCGCTTATGTCGGCGGGGCATCTATCCCAATGAAATAATATGGATTAGGCAACTACCCCCTATGTGGGATAGATGCCACAAAAAATAGAGGTTCTGAAAAACTACTAATGCTCTAACTATATTAAAGCTAAATGTTTTAACTTTCATATATTTGTAGACAAAGAACCAAAGTATTAGCCAGTTCTAACAATAAAGTAATATGCTTTATCTACAAAAATATATAAAAGTGATTTCAAAAACCGGCTACTATCTGTATTTTACCTTATATAGGTAACTATCCCCAATGTGGCATAGATGCCACAAAAAATAGAGGTTCTCAAAAATCACTAATGCCCTAGCTATATTAAAGCTAATGTTTTTTGACTGTCATAGATTTGTAGACAAAGAACCAAAGTTAATACTTTCTAGTTCTAATAATAAAGTATTTTGCTTTATCTACAAAAATATATAAAAGTGATTTCAGAAAGTGCAGCTACTATCAGTATTACCCTTAGTATTACCACACAAAAAATAAAAGTTCTCGAAAATCACTACTGCTCTAGCTACATAAAAGCTAATGTTTTTTTAACTGACATATATTTGTAGACAAAGAACCAATATTAGCCAGTTCTAACAATAAAGTATTATGCTATGCTATATCTACAAAAATATATAAAAGTAATTTTGAAAAAGTGCGGCTACTATCCTTATTTTACCCTATATATGGTTTTATATAGGGTAAAATGAGGATAGTAAGATTTCTTTTTAAGATACTAAGATTTCTTCGGCAACGCGCGAGTGGCACCCCTGGTGTTGCAGGCGTCCATAGGCTACAGTAACCACTTTCCATGAGGTGGGCCGTATGCCTGTTTGCCTACTAAGCAGTATAAAAAAAAAATACGGATAGCCGCACTTTTTGATATTTTTCTCTAGACGGAGCTAAAAAACATGGAAGGTCCCGCCTATTCCCCATTCAGTTAAATCCATCCAATAACTTGCTTCCTTAAAAGTGTTCTTTAACTCGATTTATGCTTTTTTCGATTTAAACGAAGCTGCTTCGGGCTAGTCGATAAAACGGCAAAAACAGCCTTAATGAAATTTAAAGAAATTGTTGTTAACTGTGCGGTACAGTCGGCAACAAATAAGTTTAATCATATCCTAATCCTAATCCTAACTAATATAATAAATGCGAAAGTGAGTTTGTTTGTTTGTTACGCTTTCACGCCGTAACTACTGGTCCGATCATCATGAAATTTTGCATACATGTTCTCTGGAGTACGGAGAAGGACATAGGTTACCTTTTATCCCGGGAAAAAGTACTATTCCCGAGGGATCGACATTGACGCGGGCGGAGCCGCGGGCGAAAGCTAGTCCATACTAATATTGTAAATGAGAAAGTATATCTTAGGTGATTATGGTAACATCCTCCCATGGAATGAAGAATCCTTGTGAGATTTCTTTGTCCAGTAGTCGGCTTTTGGCTGAAATTATGATAATGATGACAAAATAATGGGCTAAAATCTGCAGAAACATGTCAATAGGCGATTTGGCTGGCAACCCATCACTATTTTAATTCCGTCCATCTACACGCCCTCCAACATGCTAAATGTGACCATAAGGTCTTATAGACCTAGGCTTTGTCTACCCCGCAAGGGAAAAAGACGTGATGCTATATATATAGAACATATATAGATATATTTATGAAAAAATAATGCTGTCTTTATGCTATTTATCTATCGGTAGTGGCTGCGTGGTCTAAGAGCTCAACCTATAAATAAATAAATAAAATCATCATCATTTCGAGTAGGTCAATCGACCATGCACACCCTGGTGTCAGAGTTGTTCGGAATCGCCTCTTGGCCTCTGACGTGGTTCCTTTAACGACTATCAGATGGCAGCCGGGACCAACCGCTTAACGTTTCTTCCGTAGACCAATCTGTCTTAACTTAGGTCATTTTCGTCGACCTGCATCCAATGAATGAAATCAGCGTGAGGCAACCTGCCTATTACTGGATTGTTCACTAGTGTATTTAGTGTGTAAAAAGGCAATGGCAAACCATTATTTTCTGCCAAAAATAGACATTGCGTGAGTTTCTTTCACACGTCAAGAGCCAAGCTCTTAAATGTCAGAGAGCTATTTATCCAGAAATAAGAATGTTTACGACCGCGAATAAATATTACCGGCAAATTATTCTGTACATGGTCCCTATTTAACATTCAGTTTCAACAGCATTAGCATCAGCTGATTAGCATCTACGATTGCAACCTTCGATACCAGATGTTATATGACATCATTTAAAAATTGCAAGTGTTTTAAATCTGCTTTTGATTAAGTATGATTTACTAGCTTTTGCCCGCGGCTCCGTCCGCGTCGATCCCTCGGAAATAGTACTTTTCCCGGGATAAAAGGTAGCCTATGTCCTTCTTCGTACTCCAGAGTACTTGTATGCAAAATTTCATAAAGATCGGTTCAGTAGTTACGGCGTGAAAGCGTAACAAACAAACAAACAAACTCACTTTCGCATTTATAATATTAGTAAGGATAATATTAGTAAGGATTAGAACTTGTTTTAATTGAACCGATGTTAGGGATCCGTACCTCAAAAGATAAAAGCGGAATACCTTTATAGGATCACTTTGTTGTCCATCTGTCTGTCTGTCTGTCAAGACCTTTTTGTCAGGAACACGTGGAGGTATCAAGCTGAAATTCATATTAAATACTCAGATCTACTGTCCCTTAGAGCTGTGAAATATCAAACTTTAAGCCAACGCAATCAGAAGATACAGCCGATTATGCCGCAAATTTTTGACATTAGCAAGGGAATCAAAACCTGCAGGGTACTCAATTGTTTTTGAAGTTCCCATACAAATTGACCGGGCGGACGGACACTTTTGTATGGAAATGTTGAATTTTTTTCAGTTCCCAGCATTGGTCTCATATGAATAGTTGTTCAAATCGACGGACTTAATCACCCTTTAAAGGGTCGGGCAGGGTTTGTTAACATAATTATTGTATATGTATCCCAAATATGGCTTCCTTCTTCATAGCCGATAAGTATCTGAGATAGCGAAAATCGATAGGATTTATATGACAGACTGTACAAATTGCTACTTTTTCGCAGCAACGTTGACAACACTATAGGCCACGCTCGTTACTCACACCGCGGGGGTTGCGTATACATAAACAAACGCACAGTTTGTCCAATCTCATGAATTCAATAGCACGAAATGTCGTGGGACTGTAATGTGAGAATCCCAAATGAAATAATTTGTAAAACGTTTTGTATTGAATGTGCTGAAGGAGTTTTAGTTGGATTGGATTTTGTTGACTATTTCTGCAAAAAATTGGTTGTCTGTAAAGGCAGTTTACGGACGACAATTTTACATGATAATGGTGGAAGAGAGATAGAAACACAAGGATTAGGCCGATCGTGCTCTCTCTATCGCTTGTTCCACGCTCTCGCTTGCACACGGAACATGACACTTTTTCGTGCATGCAGCCGGCATTAATCGATTTATAAGACGTTATCAACTCAAAAATAACAACACCTTTTTAAGGTTTCGTAGCTAAAGGGTGAAAACGGAACCCTATTAAAAGGATCTCTGCTCTTCGTTTGTCCGTCTGTCACAAGGCTGTGTCTGTATCTAAATGTAATAGATGAAAACACAGAACGATCTATTACCGCTACATCAATAAAGTAGGGTGGCGTAAGAAACGTTTTTGGAGCGTTTTTTTTGTAGTTTAATATTGTACTGCACCCTTCGAGTGCGATTCCGACTCGGTCTTGGCCGGTTTTATTCTCGTTTTTCTGTCTTCTTGTCAACACTATATCACTGATTAACGCTTTTCAAGTAATCACATTAAAAAATAAAATTAACCGTGAGGTTACATTAGGTAACCGATTTTTGTACATTTTATCGAACTCGTTGTGTACATTTCATCGAATTTGCGCAAAAAAAAACATATTAGGTGTGGTGTTAAGGAAAGAAAAAATACTAAATGTCTCGTTTTAAAATCGATCAAAAATAATGTTAGCATTATTTTTATATATTAATAATATTAGCATTGTCTTCGAAATTCAAAACACATTAAGAGCCCCAAACTTTACGAAGAGGCTGCCCAAAACATCTCGACCCGAAAATACCGAGGTCGATAAAGGACATTATTAAAAAGTACTGGAAACAATAATCCTCTCCGGCAAACTCGGAAGGGTCACATTTTTGCCTAAAGTATAAATACGGGTCTTCGTTATCCGCAAAATCCACACAGCGGAAAATTTCATTTCAATACCGATAGCTATGGGCGTATTTAGAGATCAAATTAGGGGTAAAAATAGCTTTTACAGGGGGTCTACCCCGTACCCTATGTCTACAGAGCCTAAGGTCTTAAGACCGAAAGGCCACGTTTAGCGTGTTGGTGAACGTAAAGGTGGAAAGCAAATCAAATAGCTGCATACATAATTATTATACATTTATTTGGATAATATAAACGGATGGATGAAATTTACATAAGTGGGTCTAGTGAACCGAAAAAAATATTAAGCTAGGTCTAGTTTTTGAGAAAATGCGTTTTTCTAATGCTTGGTCACTCAGGTACTAATAATCAAAATACCTACATACGATAAACTGCAAATTTTCACGATTGTAAATAGTATGTTAAGGCAAACCCCCAGAAACCAATACCCTTCTCTTATATACGCCCATACCGATAGCTGCTTTGCAAATAGCTGCGGACCCAGCTTAATATGCATTAAGGGCAGTCCCGAATTTTCTTCAGTAAAAATGTATGAGAACAACCCGACCGTGACGTATAAGTGGATTATGCTCGCCGCCTCGCTTTAATGTAGAGCGCGGTCTCACTCTGATGAAAATCCGCTGCGGATGTGGCAGTATGAAGAACGCTTTTTGTTACACGACTGCTTAAAAATAAGTGTTTTGACGTTTATTGGTTATAAAACCCTGAAAATGGAAACATCATTGCTTCTATCCTCAGAAGAACAAACATGATAGTTGTTCTGAGCTTCTATCATAGAACAACAAAGACATTATAAATGGCAAGGGGGCGTGGCACGCACACCGATAATGCGCTCGATCAGCTTACTTGAATCACATAAGTAGTTGGTCCCGCGATGGTCAAAGGAACAAAAGTGAGATTTACGTGAAAAACTAATTTAAAAATGCCGACGTGTGCTATTCTATCGTGTAAAGTGAGAAGTCTTAGTGAAACTTTGACCACTACTCACCGGTAAATCAAAAAACATATTAAGTAGTATATAACATATTTAGTAGTATTGTGTTGCGTTAGTAGTATTCTTGAAATGAGGCAAAGCTGGTTATAATAGAAATCACGCGTGATAACAATTCTAATGTGTTTGTTGTTTTGTGGCTTCTGTTATATTTTATTTATTTTTATTTTATTTTATTTGGAGAACATACAATCATAATAACAAACCTAAAAAAACTACATTACATACTAGAGACCATTTGCATATTCTCGCAAATGTGTTTTTAAAGTGCTTGCCTATTAGAAAACCTAAAGAAAAACCAATACCCAACCAAATAGAACCAAATAAAAATATTTAACATAAAAAAAAAAATAAACAATGAGTATATAGCAACCAACAGCATGCACGAATCTAAAATATGTAAGCTCTTTTAAACTAATTTTATTACTCCTCTCGTTGAATTTTATGAAATTATTGATTGCATTATTGATAGTTTCACGATCTGTTTAGCATTTGAGCGAAGTTTAGTATTGGCCGTAAAAGTAATTAATGCTATTTGAATCTAACAAGTCACCTCGCTAGGCCATTAGAATATTTTCCTGTTCAAGAGATGATAGGTAGTTCGTTAATTATAGTAATGTGCAATGCCATAGATTTTAGTACATTACATTTATAGCACAGGAAAACAATTCGTACGTTATGGTTTTTCATTGATTCGAGACTGCATCTCTTTTGAATAATCTAAAGTTAATGAAATTCAAATGTCATTTAGCGCCTTCTTCCTCTCAATTTAACGGACATTATATTGTCGCCTGATATAAATTACTAAATATATCTTTTTTTAAGTAGTCAGCATTCAAATCGATACATTTTAATATGTTTTTGTTTGTATTAAATAAAATCCTTTTTTCTTAAACATGCTAAAATAAGTTCATGAAACTTCGCATGACCGTTTATTATAAGATCACGCTGAGTAATCTATATACTGTATGTAACAATATAAGTAAAGATAAAAATATATACTTATAGATTTTGTGCACTTTCATATTTTGTATGTCCAGGATTGGGTACATGTATTGTATACGTATAAAAGGTAGAAAGTGATATTAATTCCTAAATTGTATGCTAATGATTCCGATATGTATATTTATAAGTATTCAAAATTTTGAATACTTATATACAAAAATAAATTTGTTTCAGAAACGCTACTTTTTAACTCATTCCTGGACAGTGAACTGTGAATAGCATACAAAACAATAGAACGTGTATTGTGTCTCGCTCGGTGTCTGTCAAAGTGTTAAAATGTTTTGGCTTTGATTCACCAATTGTGTAATTTGAGAACCAAGCGACAATATTTATTTAATTATATTTAAATATACCTACTTTTAAGTTGTTTTTTATTTAAGATAGATACACAGAGGACTGCAATTAATAATCGTTATTTGCATAAACATGATAATTAAAAATATATGAGTAACACATGTTTTTGCAAGATTGTGTACTAACGAAAATAAGTTAATCCTTATGTTCTCATACTCATTTTTATATAACACGTTATATTTTGTATCATAACAAATCCTTATCCATAGTTGCTTATCCTGACTACAGCCGTCGCGGAGACAAAGGCAGTGTGATGTAAGCATATTTTTCCGCGACGAGTTTTTCCCAAATCAATACTTTATGTCGGCAAAATTCACACTTCAAAAATGACGGCTAACGTCTAGACATCTTTTGTTTTCGTGTATTAAAAGTCTAGCTTTTTGTTCTGTTCACGGGTTTTAAAAAAAGGGAATAACAACTTTTTTGGATGTTTAAAGCTCTTTTTTCGTAAGGCTGTTGTTTATTCCATGGAGAGGCATTTTTTATAATTACGAAAATGATAATAATCTTTTAGGCTAAAATCCAATTTTAACAAAACAAAACCTCCTTTTTCTAAAGACGATTGAAAAGCACGGTTGTAACGGACCCAATTCAACATGTATTTTTTTATGTTATACGACGGAAAACGAGCATCCGAATCACCTGATGGTTAGCGATCAACGCTGCCCATGGACAACTGCAACATCAGGGTGTGACAAGAGCGTTTC
Source organism: Elegia similella (assembly GCA_947532085.1). Lineage (NCBI taxonomy): Eukaryota > Metazoa > Arthropoda > Insecta > Lepidoptera > Pyralidae > Elegia > Elegia similella. The sequence continues at coordinate 7,132,991 of OX383939.1, forward strand.
CGGCCTTTCAAGGAGAAGGACATTGGGACGGAGAAGGGGGGAGGACATTGGGGGAGAAAATGGGGGGGAAGGATGGACCTTCGTCTCTCTTACTCACCGAACCAAGCATTATAAACTTCTACTCAAACGTCGATCTCAGTATCCTTACTACATGCTTAATTTCAAGCGATTCGATTTCTCAAAGAAAAGGTTGCCTGGACTATATTGCTTTGCGATAAGCCCGCCTTTTGCGCATTTTTATATTTCTAAGGTTTAGTTTGTCTATTTCCTATGTGCAATAAAGGGTTTTCTAGCTATCTAACTATCTTCACTGCTGGTCTGGGAGAGCAAATAACGTATAATTTATTTCCAGCTGCTTTTCTTCCCGCAAAGCCCGTAGAAGCCGGTCGAGGAAATGGGCGAAAATCTAAGGAATCATCAATAGGCGAAGCGGCTAGCTACCCAACACTATTTTGATTCCGTTTTCTATTTTCCACCTGCCAGGCCACTAACACGCAGAGCGTGGCTTTTGAGTCTTATAACCTTGGACTCTATCTACCCTGAAAGGAATTAAGACTTCATCACGTCTTTATCCCTTTCAGGGTTGATAGAGCCGAAACTTGTGCTGACTTTTTTTGAGGTATTTGTTCAACACCGGTGTTATAAAACGTTTTTTGATATTTAGTTACATTCGGTAGGAGAGCATAAACTATTATGTTATAGAATGTTATCATTGTTACACATTTTATAACTTTTTGTTAACATATAACTTTTTGTTAAAATATAAAATATACATGTTATATTTTATAATGTTATATAACTGCTGTGTGGAGCACCATATCAAACCTGGAACCACACACGCATAGGCAAAGTCTAATTTCCTATTGGTTTTTAGTTACACCATGGTGACACAGGAAAACATATTCAGAGTTATTATAAAACACGGACTAAAGTTAGTACCAGGTTTAAGCCGGGGTCTAAGTCAAGTACTAAGGAAAATCGTATTATAAAACGAGGTTTACCGTTTAAGCCAGAGATGATCCTAGGTCTAAAGATAAACCTACGATTCCCTAGTTTAACTCTAGTACTAACTTATTTTGTTACTAACAAATAGGTCACTTTTCACCAAAAAAAATACTTTTATGCTAAAATCTATGTCAAATCCTATTACCCTATTCGCAATGATCAAAAACCTGGAAATGCGAAGAAATGAATAAAACCAACACATAAAATTATGAAAAAATATTTTAATTATTTGCATTTTAACATATCAAAACATTTAATTAGATTATTTTCAACGCTTTTGTCGTCATTTATATTTCACAAGCGCCACAAAACAATGACTTTTAGGCACCTTAATTTCATATTAGGAAAAATAGTTTGTACAAATCATCTATATAGTAAGTATTTTTTAGGTACAAATATAAACAAATTTTCACACCATATTCACTTTTACTTTAGTCACGTAATTTTTATCTCACAGCAACTTTAAAACAATTACTTTCGACACACTGCACCGTTAATTCATTAAATAAAAATATATTTTTTACAATCATATTTGTAAACAAACTTTGAGGTTACTTTGGAACAAATTCGATTTGTTGCGCGCGCACACGCGTTCCGTTTCAGGTTTGTAAAATTATTAAATCGTTTTATATAAAGTGTGATTTTTTTATCTGACCACTGAATTTATGATATAAATAAACATGTTTCTCCATTTAAATTTTATTATTTTTAGTTTTATACTAGTTTGAAACAATACATTTTATTATTTATTTTAATATTAGTGTAGATCGGAACGTAGTAGTAGCATACTGAACGAATGATTGAATGAATCCTGCTTCCGTTAGATCATCCAGAGATCGTCTCAGGTCTAAGTTAGTCCTGACTTAGTTCACTTTTTGTAATGAAACAAAGTTTAATTTGCTTAACCTAGGTTGATCCATCGTTAGTCCGGACTAAGGTAGACCAGGTTTAAACCTGGGTTTTGCCGTTTTTTTATAATAACACTGATTACGTACAAGTTGCACCAAAACAAACCCATTTTAAACTGTAAACGACAGCAAAATAACCACAACGCAATAACGGCTTTTACTTATGGTGAACCACAATACTGTGCAGGTAATAACTAAGAATTCTAACGTATATTAAACTACCAACAAATGGTTTGTGCTAAAAGCCTAACACATATTTTGTTTACTCCTTCCATGCTGGTCTGGGAAGAAGTAAAAAAACCGGCCTAGTGCGAGTCGGACTGGCGCATGAAGGGTTCCGTACCAATCCAAACTAATATTATAAATGCGAAAGTGAGTTTGTTTGTTTGTTTATTTATTTGTTTGTTTGTTACGCTTTCACGTTGTAACTACTAAACCAATCATCATGAAATTTTGCATACACGTTATCTGGGGTACGGAGAAGGACATAGGGTACATTTTATCCCGGAAAAACTACTGTTCTCGAGGGATCGACATTAACGCGGGCGGAGCCGCGGGCGAAAGCTAGTAATTAATAATTTAAAATATTTTTATTTTAGATGATGTAACTAAAATGTATGCTTCTAAAATGTATATCAACTATATTTGATCGAAGATGGCTGGAAGTGATCTAGATCTTTTGACAAATAAAATATTCTATTTGTAACATTTAGAATCGTCTGGTCAGCTGCCGAGAGCATCTTCAGCTGAGGTGCATAGGAGCCAAGAGTCCGCTATTATACCAGCATTCATGATGTACCTCTAGTATGATTTAGCAAAGTTATTACGGCCGGCTGCCTGCTTAACGCCAAGCCAATGGATAGCTCCATCGCTAACAAATATCTGTGAAAACGAAATAAAAGTATTTTCCCGCACCGGGAATCGAACCTGGTGCCTGTCGTGTAGCAGGCGTGTTAACCGCTGCGCCACGGAAGCTGGCTTCTATTTGCCACATTACATTGCACTATATAAGGTAAGAATAAAGAGGCTTTATTACTATTACTAGCGCCCCACCCCGTTTCCCCCGAGTGCTATTAATTATACATACCTATAGGTAAGCTTTCTATTGAATCAATCACTCTTTAAAAAACCGCATCAAAATCCGTTGCGTAGTTTTAAAGATCTAAGCATACATAGGGACAGACAGACAGCGGGGAGCGACTTTGTTTTATACTATGTAGTGATTATTATTTGTATCTCCTTTAGAGTTCACGGGTATTACCCCAGTCCTTTCAGAGGCTTGCGTGGGGATATAGATCCAATACGTAGATGCCCTTTGAAGAAGTTAATATAGTATCCTGCCATAGCCCATTCCTGCCAATATCAATGGGTCTCCGCAGGAGGAGGAATTATTATTATAACATAAGGAAGGCTGTGAAGATGTTCACAGATGCATAAAAATAAAATTATTTAAGTTAGCCGACAATAAGTAAATGTCAGAAAACTCACCTCTTCTTTAGTCCATCTTATCAAACAGCATTGATAAGTATAGAATAACAGTATTATTTCCAAACAGTGATAACACAGATGATGCTCACAACCAGCACTATCGACATTTCCATTATTCAACGATATTAGTAACACAACTCTCCAAATATCAAAAACTAAAATGATCACCGTACGTTATATTTCTGTATTTACTTAATTATCACTTTTGGCTTCACTTGTTGCACGCACCGGCAAAACATTCTCCCCACCACTCACTTATTCACTTATCCTAATTTTGTCCACTATTTCAGGTAATGTAATTAAACGACGGTCTAGCTGTCTGTCCCCGGCAGCACCCCAGCCTGCACTGGTGGGCTAAATGAGAAAGATTTCTCCTATTTCTTCCCATTCGAGAGAGAATATAAAACTCTTTTTCGCCTTTTTTTACTTCCAACTTCGTCTTAATATGCCACCCGCTCGGACCTTGTGACAGTGGCGTTAGTGTCTCATAGAGGCGGTAAAGGTAATTAAAATAATGTTATTTTAAGTCCCCAAATTTTTTTTTTGTACATGGATTATCTCTGTAGTTTATTTCAAGTTGTTAGAATGACTGGTCGACGAAACGTGGCGTTTCTCAGCAATCTTTGAATCCTTAAAATGTGCTGTAACTTGTACAATATTCTCTATTTGCTATATATCATATACACAAAATACATAACTCATAATACTAGTTAAATTATTAAATTATAAATTTTAATGGTTGTGTGATCACGTCGTTGTAGTACCGTAACATATTTTTTATTCCACATTTTAACGCATATTCTATGTCAAACCGCAAGACCATATTGAATTAACCGCTTAAATTTACCCTTTAAAGGGGTGACTCAGATCATTCGTTCGTATGAACAATTTTCCCTATGATACCAATGCTGGGAACTTAAAAAAAATCCATCTTCGGACGACACGGCGTAGGCAGGGATTCTATATATATATGGTCGATATTCCTGCTCATCTCTTCTCGATTCTCACCTAGATTCGCCTCCTCCTTCATAATGCGAACTGTGAAGGAATGGAATTTCCTCCCCGTGTCACTGTTTCCCGACTCGTTCAATTTAGGGATTATCAAGTCAAGAGTGTATGTTTATGTCATTATGTGAGTTATCGTGTACCAACCTAGAACTCATGTTGCTTCCGATCAGGCAAGATAGAGGTTAACGCACTTGAATTCGTCTTATAAAAAAGTGGTGTCCATTCTATGTCATAAGCAAATGCAGCTTCACATAATACCATCCTTACACGTTAAACAGAGCCCTATTTAGTTATGTTTAGCAAGTGATTGACCTACTACATTAATAAAGAACGGTCATTTCTACCTTCTTTAGCTTCGTAACTCTACATCCAAGGGGTGGTTGTGTTAATCGCGGGGCCGCCCCGTTCTTCGTTAGTCTAGAATTAATTCGTTGATAAGACGCCGCGCCTCCCGGCTACGTCTTGAGATGTCAGGGTTGACACTTCAGGGAAATTTAGGTACCAAAGATATTAGTTGATTGTTCCAAGAATACTGTACCTGATTCGGCTAATGAACTTCTTGCTGAATAGATTAAAAATTTATTAAATTAATATTTTCGTATTTCAATTCCAAATAATGCATATATTTCGCATGTCGAATCTGTTTATTGTTAATGTAATATGTTTGTATTTCAATTCAAAATAATATGTTTATTTTGCATATCATAAATCTATATTTTAATGCGTTCTTTTGATTGTCCATTTATAAAAATATTCACTTTATAATAAATGGCTTTTTAATAGGGATGCTCAAATTATGACAGCGTATACGAGTAGCATCCATTTTGGTAAAGCGAATTTTGTCAAATTTGGCGAAATACCTATAATATATTAGTCGTACAATGTCACCATGAAATGCGAGGCGCTTCAACAACGCGCAAAATTCATAAAAAATTGGTTGTCTGTAAAATCAGTTTACGGACGATAACTTTATGTGGTGGAAGAGAGATAGATGCGTCACAAGCTGAATGCTTAGGCCGATCGTGCCTCTCTATCGCTTGTTATGTGCTCTTGCTTGCACACGGAACGTGACACTTTTTGTATTATACTGTTATTATGACTATTTTAAAAGTAAAACAGACAGAAAATGTAACAAATTCAATCTGTTAACTAGGTACCAGTTCATAGACTAGCTCCGTGGCGCAGCGGTCAATACGCCTGCCTGCGACACGGAGTGACTGGGTTCGATCCCCGGCCAGGTCAAGATGGAAAATGAAATTTTTCAGATTGGCTTGGGTCTTGGATGTGTATCTATATATGTATTTGTTATAAAATATAGTATCGTTGAGTTAGTATCCCATAACACAAGTCTCGAACTTACCTTGGGGTTAGCTCAATCTGTGTGATTTGTCCGTATATATTTATTTTTATTTATTTTATTATTTTAACTGTAACAGCCAATAAGGTTTATATTGGCATAACTATACGACAGCTCACGCACACTTGCTTGTTAAATGCCTATGCGAATAAAAACTGTGTAAACACGTACGTATTAAAATATAAAAACAGTTTTCTAACAGGTTGGTTACAGAAAACATATCTGTTTCACTTTTATTAGTGTTAAGAGCAAAACTGGTTTGAAACACCCAAATAAGTGTTACAGGAATAATTATGTTACAAATTTAATGTGTAACCCTTATGAATGTGTATCCGTTATAATGGTGTTTTGAGTCCCTGGACTTGACAGAGTGACGGCAGGCAGAGTAACGAATTAGGAAAATGGTTTTCAACATATTCTCGGCTACCATATATACATCTTATTTTTGCCACTTTTAACCCGTGAAATATTTTACGAACGGTGTATATACAAGATGATATTTATAATACGTATAATTAATAGATGCAGTTTTGAAATCATTAGAAGATGTTGATGATATCATCCCTTTAATCAATAGCGCCATCGACATTATGACACAAATTATTTTTTATCCATAGATTATGGTATGAACTATGTAGTAATAGATTATGTATTATTAAATATATATGATGAGAACTGGTCGCGAATTTTTTCCTGGCAATTTCTCATTTCTTCTCGAGAATTATTGAGAAATCTCGAGGATAATTAGCAATTTTTGGCAAATTGCAAAGAAGAGAAAATTAAGAGAACTGAGAATTTCACTGTGGAAATTTACTTATTATGTTATACAGTATAATAAACTGCGGCTTCCGGCGACTGGGACCACTTTTAAGAGAATAAAGTGAAACAAAAAATGTTTAAAAGTAAACCTTTGGTTTTGTGTGGCATATCTAAGATGATTTTAAATACATTTTATAACCTGTCCCAATCCTTCAATGTCAGCCGCTCGGTCATAACATAATGGAAATTTAATAAGCCAAAGCACCATCCCAAGCCATCCTGTGCCCTAAAAAATCAACATGTAATTTTAAAATTCCGCACAGCCCTGAAATCCAAAAGCAAATTAAAAAGACGACCACAGGATCGCCCGGAGTGCAGGGGGACACCCCAGAAGCCTACGCTGACCCTCTCTAATGAACATTGCACTGTAGTGCTGTCTCTGTCGCACCCACCCCGAGGACACCTCGCCCTCTCTCGGACCCAAATGATACCAATTGTCGTCTAGACTGCAATTTTTCCAATGTTATCGTAATATAATAAATGCGAAAGTGAGTCTGTCTATTTGTGATAATCATCACGAAATTTCACACATACATTTTCAGAGGTAGTACCACTAAGAAGGATAGTAGAAATGTACTTCCATCCGTAAAAACTACTTCTGCACTTTCCCAAGTGATTCAACTTAAATACTACACTATAAAATCTGACACATTTAGCCAATCGGTAAAGATATCAATAAGTATTGTAGGTGATAGTTTTACATGGTTCTTTTAACACAATAGGCAAATCTCAACTTAGGTGTAAAAATCTTTACTAATATTATAAAGCTAAAGAGTTTTTTTGTTTGTTTGAACGCGCTAATCTCTGGAACTACTGGTTAAAATTGGAAAATTCTTTTTTTGTTGGATAGTCCATTTATTGAGGTAGGCTGAGTGAGGCTATAAAACATCACGTTGCGACCAAAAGGAACGAAGCATCAATAAAAAATGTTTTGAAAACGGGGGAAAATTATTCATCTACACTAAGAAAAAACCAAATTAATCATAATAACAGTAATTGCCGCGTTAAGTATCATCCTATTTTTAGCAAACAAATGATTTTGATATGTATACGTATAGTTTTTTTTTTTTGGAAGTACTATGTAGCATTCGAGTGAGCTTTCTCTACTTCACCGGGCGTTTGAGGCGAGGGCACAGTACCCTCAGCCTATATAGACAACACCAAAGGGCCCCCAGGAAGGAAAAACCTCGACTTTGGGCGTTGCCTGTGTGCGCAAGGCTTGGAGAGACAGCAAACTCTCATATTGCCTGATGGGCCGTGTATACGTGCATGCAAGCCTGGGGCCAATCTGAGAAACAATGGCAAAAGCCTTTGGAGAGCAGCAACTCTCATCTTTTGCCTTATGGGCCGATATAAGTATAGTATAGTATCACCCTGTTTTTAGAAAATAAATGATTTTAATTTGTGTACATACAAATTTAAAATCATTTATTTGCTTACATAGGGCTGCAGAAAAATCTGACCTCTCAGAATAGTGTCAGTCTGGAAAGGGGCCAGAATTCTCTGCAGCCGTATGTATGTAGTTGTAGGTATGTATGAACATAGAAATCAAAATCATTTAGTTGCTAAAAATAGGGCCTATGCGAGTTTTTAAGGTATATCAATTTTGGCTAGCTCCGTGGCGCAGCGGTCAACACGCCAGCCTGCGACACGAGAGTGCCCGGGTTCGATCCCCGGCCAGGTCAAGATAGAAAATGATCTTTTTCAGATTGGCCTGGGTCTTGGATGTGTATCTATATATGTATTTGTTATAAAATATAGTATCGCTGAGTTAGTATCCCATAACACAAGTCTCGAACTTACTTTGTTCGTATATATTATTAGTTTAATTATCAAATTTCTTTCGCTTAAAATATTCGACTGCAGTGTTTTTAACACATAAGTACATGATTATGTTATGCTTACGGTAGTACATCGAATTTTTTTCTTACCTGTGGCACTACGGTAGTACCACCTTTATTTTTATCCCCCTAGTACTACTGGTAGGTCTAACGGTAGTAACCATGGGCAACAAACGGTTCCTTGCGGCCCTGTCTATCCGTAGGGAGATATGACGTGATACAGGATGTATGCAACACTTAAATTACAACGACTATAACTTTTCAACATTATTAATAACATCGTTCTTTATTTTAAAGGGCACTACAAGAAATATTGCACTACAAATTACAAAATAGAAGATTGATAACTGATGACCTCTGTAAAGCATAGGTTAGAACACTTTTGTGCCCTGTGCGAGGTCAAAGATTCTATTCCTGATCAGTCTAGATAAGAAAATAAATGTTTTGTGATGAATAACATTTATTGAAACTGTCTTTTACTATAGTAAAATAATATTAGGGTTCTGTAAAAAAAATACAATTCCGATGCGGTATAACTTAATTTCAATAAATATATATTGAGATAAATCACCAGATTGAGCTAGCCACACTAAGTTATAAACTTGCGTTGTGGGATACTAACTCAGCGATACTATATTTTAAAATAGATACATATATAGATAAACACCCAGGATATTCTAAAAAATACAGTTTTCTAAGGACCTATTTTAATTTCGGATGATTTGTCTTCTAAGTCAGTGCAATTTAAAAAACATTGTTTTCAAATCCATCCAACCGTTTATACACTCAGGTATCATAATAAAATAGTAATATACTAGAAATGTATACACCCATATTATATAAATAAAAGAAAGTCGGGTTAGAAACACCATTTATAACTCAAGAATAGCTTGACAAATTTTGATAAAAATTGGCATGTAGGTATTTTTTTTTTATGATATTTGACGGCAAACGAGCAAGCGAGTCATCTGATGGTCAGCGACCACCGCTGCCCATGGCCATGGACAACTGCAACACCAGGGTGTACCAGGAGCGTTGCCGGCCTTTCAAGGAGTTGGTGAAAGGACATAGGGGGAGGGGAAGGATGGGCCTCCGGCTCTCTCACTCACCGAACGAAGCATAGAAGCGGTAAAGCTTCTACTCAAACGTCGATTTTCTGTGAGAGTGTGGTACTTCCCCGGACGAGCCGGCCCATTCATGCTACTAGCAAAAATGAATTTTGCCGGTAGCGTGGCTCTACCACGACTAAAAGGTTGCTGAGAACCTGAATTAATATATATTTTTACCCGACCAACCAAAACAGAGGCAGTACGAAGTTCGGCGTGTGAGCTTGTAATCCTAACTAATATTATAAATGCGAAAGTGAGTTTGTTTGTTTGTTTGTTTGTTACGCTTTCACGCCGTAACTACTGAACCGATCATCATGAAATTTTGCATACAAGTTCTCTGGAGTGTGGAGAAGGACATAGGCTACCTTTTATCCCGGGAAAAAGTACTTATCCCGAGGGATCGACATTGACGCGGGCGGAGCCGCGGGCGAAAGCTAGTATTTTATAAAAGGTAGGTACCTTACCTAATGTTGTCAATTATCCATAAGTTGGGTTCTTTTCCCTTTAACTTGAATCCGGAAATGCCCCAAAACAATGAGGCGTCACATTATTACCGAGAGTTTATTATTTTTTGTCACGTACCGCCTAAAGTTCACCCAAACCCATGAAAATTAATGAGCCAATCGCGCCCAATTTGTGAAATACATACAAATATGTGTAACACGTCATGTCGTTAAACAAAAGGTTATGATAATTTAATTCTAAAGCGCTAATTAATGGTCAAATGAGCCGTACTGGCAATAACTTTGTGGTTTTATGTACTGAAAAGTATTTTAATTCGGTTTAATGCTCGGTTTTTATCAGTGATTCCCAAACTGAAGAGTAAGAGGGTGTTCGGAGGTAGCAGTCGCTGGCAAACAAAAAAAAAGATGAACTGTTTTGATTGACTAGCATATCTCATATTTAAAACTCAAGTACTTAAAGTAAAGGCGTTTAGGAGCGGCAAAACAAAATAAAACACGAATATTGTTGTAAAATAAATGTTTGCGTTCATCAAATGATAAGTAAAATATCTTATGATGAATAAATGATATTTGATTAATGATTGATTGATTTATCCGAAGTTAAGTCATATAGCGACTTGGTTGGTTTATTTTAAGGTACTGTACCTAGATATGTCTACAAATCCTAAATTAATGTTATTAAATGTTACACGAGATATAATTATTATTTTAACAAACGGTTTCACTCACGTATTTTTAGTCGGTATCGCCGACAAACAGCCAATCAGATGGCCCGTTACAGGCAGTGACGTGCAGTCCATATAGACTGTTAGACATTGTCTACCCTGCAGTCGCTAAATAAATACATTTTTTTTTTCTTACAAAAAAATAATTATATTAGGTGCGCCTGCAAAATTCTTTTATAGTCGATTTTGTTCAAGTACGGCGCTGCGGCCGCGGCCCGCGCGTGCCCACGCTAAGCAGTATCTATACGCGTAAGACAAAATTTCAAAGGTTTGACTTTTCACGCACACATAGAAAATTATTATACACCGATAGGAAATCGCTTTTGTAGTAGTACAAGTAAACATCTTTCATCGACTCACACATGCAAATCAAATTTGCGCTGTGTGTGTGAATTGAAGACACTGTCTCCGAGGTTTCTATTGGCTGCCGCGCGCGATGTAAATGTCATCGTCACTTGTCAATGTCATTATAGATATTAATCATACTTATGTCAATGTCATTGATTTGCGTGTTTACAAACAATCCAAGAGGAAAGTTTTATTTTAAAATTAATTGCTTTATCAGTTAAATTTCTGTGACAAAAAATATTTTCATGTGAAAGTTGTGTCGCTTAGTGTTTACATGCCGAAACCGAAATATAAAGTGTTTTGTGAACACGCTTTTGAACAAATCAAGTAACCGGTTAGTTATGGTTAGATATTCTAAAGTTTAATCTTAAACTGTATGATACGTGGTACGTGGCTCGCAGGTTGTAATCATATCTCTTATCTTTCGCTTGTTTTGAATACTTTTGCGGTCGAAGATCGAAAGACTCGTAATATTAAACGAGTTGTAGATAACTAGCCGTATAGTGAAATAAGGTATATAGGTGGTGTGTTTGTAAGTAAATTTTATAATTATGTCTACCCTATGACAAATGTCTGTGCACGTCACTGGTTACAGGGCGAGTTATTAGAATTCTTAAATTATTGTCATGTTAGAATTTTTATTTGGATAAAAATTGAAGTAGAACGTTTTTAGAAGTACGGCGTGGTTACCGCTTGGATTGGTTAAATCGTTTCATTCATCTGATTGCGGCTGAAATTATGAATGGCGGACTTTCTACTATATCAGATGCATTTAGACAGCTTAAATAACCTAACACCGGCAAAAACAATCAATAAAAAAGTTCTGATAATTTTATGGATATTTTTATAATTAGCATAATAAACATGAGTAATCATAATAATCACTTTTGTTGAAGTTCTCTTTCGACCCCTCGCATCATTCCCCAGTTTGAGAATATCTGACCATTGCCGGGCATAGATAACAGAGGTCGTAGATTAAAACTAACGAACATGTTATATCATGGCTATATGCATGGCATGGGTATAACAGGCTTCGGCTTGACATGCAAGCTGCCGAACATTGCGCTATTCTGTAAAATGGCTAAGAGCGTGTCGGCCATGTCTCCGCAGAGTTCGGCAATTTTTGTCTAAACGGGCTCAGTAGACGCTGGAAAAGAGTCTCTAAATGTAGAGTTCATATCTTTGTAAGGCTGCCTAAAGGTTATTTTAAATTTATTAGTAGCTTTCTCCCTCAGCTCCATAATTTTTTTTGTAAATCCCTCGGGTACAGGACTTTTATATTGGCGGCCGAAATTTTTTGCAGCATTGGTCCCATAGGAAAAGTTGTTCATATCGACGGGCTGATTCACCCCTTTAAGGGTGCAGAACGATCAAAATTTCACCCAGGTATTGATCGAGGCCCTATCATGTTGTTGACTGTACATGCAACAAGCGAAGATTGAACTCATTTTTCTCAGATTATTCGCTTTTTAATTCCAACCATTAAACCGGTCTGCCACCACGGGTTCCCTAAAGGGAACCCTAATAAAAGCTAATTTGTGGTAAATTAGCTCGTGCGTGGGGCCATAAAGTCGATGGCTCATTACTACCAATTTTGCACCTTGCGGCGAATTAAACTCCGAAGAGTGTTTAATAATATGCTTTAAAACACTTCAGGGGAAAGTCAAAAGAAAAAAAGTATTTAAAACCAAATATCCAACGTTCTTAGTTCTTTTCCATCGTCTTTCAATCGTATAACCATAGATATAGTCTATTGTCCTGCAGAAAAGTGCTATCAGATCTAATAACCTTGGTGCTAGAGAATCTCTTAGAGTATTGTTTAAAAATAAAAATATTTTAACATTACCTTCTCAGTACATATTTGTGAATATTATGTTTGTGCGCTATAATCTTGATTTATATAAGAAAAAAGTGATATTCATGATCGAAACACGAGAAATAAAAATAAATTAGCTATACCAGTTTTGCGATTGCAGAAAACTATGGATTCATTTCTGGGTCTACAAGTACGCTTCTATAATAAAATTCCTGCAGAAATATTAGGTCTGTCTATACTTAATTTTAAAGAAACTGTAAAAAAACTGTTAGTAAAAAGGCTTATTACTGCATTTCTGATTATATAATTGATAAAAATGCTTGGTAATTAATATAAATTTATTACATGTAAACAATGTAATCAGAGCCCTTCAGGCACATAGGGACCAAGTCTGGATTGAGTTTCTTTCGGTCGTTCCAAAACGCTAGTAGTATTTCGATTTCGCATATATTAAACAAAATATAAGAAATAATACGTTCAAAAAGAGATTCATTTATCCAATTTTTTTTTTAAATCTTTGACTTTGACTTTAAAAATAGATGAGGAGGAGCCCGACGGCCTAGTGGGCGTAAGCATAATTAGCGCTTACGCATCTGAAGCAACTCCGGGCGCAGTCCCCACTGGGATGTAAAAGGAAAACCACATGTAGACACCACCATATGTAGGGCCGACTCTGCGCATCAGCGCCGCCGGCCGTGGTCGTCCGACCAAGCCACGGTCGGGTTGACCTCGTGACTTCACTTGTACCTATGGGATGGGTGCTCTGATTGGCACCCATCCCACACATTGGATTTGACTAGCTCCGTGGCGCAGCGGTCAACACGCCAGCCTGCGACACGGAGTGACTGGGTTCGATCCCCGGCCAGGTCAAGATGGAAAATGATCTTTTTCAGATTGGCCTGGGTCTTGGATGTGTATCTATATATGTATTTGATATAGAATATAGTATCGTTGAGTTAATATCCCATAACACAAGTCTCGAACTTACTTTGGGGCTAGCTCAATCAGTGTGATATGTCCGTATATATTTATTTATTTATTGGCCGATTTCCAAAAATCAGAGCAACCTAAAAGCTATAAATGTAAACCGAGGGCTCTATAGCGTGGTATTCGTTGTCGTCGATCAGTCAAGAGCGCCCCGGAAGAAAAGTGGAAGCTAATAAAATCAAGATTACGGGAATAGCGCGCGTTTTACTTTTTTTTTTACTAAATATTGGTTAAGGCATTTGTCTCCCGTCTCACCTGATGGTAAGTGACGATGAAGACGAGGTTGTTACATGCCTATCCAAGAGATACCTATTTATTCTAGTTTTACATGACTACCACCTTCAGGATTGCTGCCCCAGTTCGTCGCCTACAGGACCTATTTTTGAGTATCTACAGTCCGCTCGTGAATAGCTAACACCTCTGACATAATGGCAATATTACTGTAATGATGACAGCCGGTACCAAAAAGGATATAATCCGTTGAGTGTTTTACAAAATACTTGTGTTTAAAAATAGTTAAATATAACGGCCTCATTTTATCTATAACCAATTTTCTATAACGACTCCAGTAACTACATATTGACTTTGTTTTTAAGTTTTCGTTATAGCAAAAATAATTACTTTAATAAGCTACATGCATTGTTTTCGCGGTATTCTCTATTGCTAATGATGTCATTATTTCGCCGTTGTCACGAAATGTCTTGACCTTCTTACAGGTAAACAAATAGTAATTTCATCGGTAATTTATTTAATCTTGTACCAAGCTTAAGGCTACGTTCTCTTTCGTTTTTGCGATGTGTTTTAAGCGGAGAAGAGTTAAGATGCTTTGTGGAGCTTTTAAAATGTGCGAGTATTTCTACCAAAAGAACTAAGCGATGCTAAAAATTAGGGCGAAGTGTTTCCAAATTGTCATTTTCTGAACTGACAATGTCACGCCAGGGGTGTCATCCTCAACTGTCTGTCCAGTGGTTGCAGGTATAGTATCGGGACGCGCGCCTGGTTTCACGAGCTGCTATTTTTTTATCTCTAATTCATCCGAGTGAGTTGTATCCCAATACCTTCACTCCGTTCCCAAATTCACCAATTCGTAGCCTTCCTCAGCTTAAAGATTCTTACGATGGGCAGCAACGTTGGAGGCACAAGTAGCCAAAGAAGCTGCGCTCGCCAACCCGTCTGCCAAGCGAGGTGAGTATTAGCCTTCGTTCTAGGGGAGGATATTGCCATCAATATCCTCCCCTAGAACGAAGGATCCTCGGGAGAGGCCTTTGTCCAGCAGTGGACTCCTCATGGCTGAAATGATGATGAATGTCACAAAACATATTCCCCACTAGATTATTTACCAGAACTGTGTAAAGGGCGCGACTGAGGATTAGGAAAATATAGCACTAATTAGTAAACTACCCAAGGAGGGTTGACTTCAGGCAGGCAGAGGGCCGTAAAAGCTTTGCCAAATTATTTCGCAGCATGAATGCTGATATAGTTGTTATAAAGGACCACGGGGTCCGATGCAGAACAGCTGAGAATAGAACTGGGAATCTACTCTAATAATTATTTGACTTTTTTAACATGTTGTAAAAGTTTCATGTAGATCTATCAAATGCGAACCAAACCCACTTAGGCTGCGTTTCCACCGAAGCTGCGTGAGACAGCGCGCCAGTAGACAATTCACCGATCAGTTATCAACATGTCCGATCCTTGAATAGGTGATTCAGTCCGTCGATACTACAGCTTCCGTGGTCCAGTAGTTAAGGCGTTTGCCTGTTGACCCGGGGGTCGTGGGTTCGATTCCCACCGGAAGCATACTTTGTTTAGTTGTTTCCAGTTTGGTTAGGACATTGCAGGCTTGAATCACCTGATTGTCTGATAATAAAGATGATTCCGTGCTTCGGAAGGCACGATAAGCCGTTGGTCCCGCCTGCCATCTGGTAGTCGTTAAAGGAACCACGTCAGAGGCCGAGAGGCGGTTCCGAAGAACTCTGACACCAGGGTGTGCATGGTCGATTGACCGTGACACCTACTCGAAATGAATGAATGAGTCCGTCGATATGAACAACTTTTCCTATAGGACTAAAACTGGGTACTCGATTTCTTTTTGTCGTTCCCTACAAATAGACTGGCGGCCGAACATTTTTGTTTGAAAATGTCTTTTTTTAAGCTTTCATCTTTGATGCCATATAAAAAGCTGTTCATATCGACAGGGTGAAACACCCCTTCAAGTATCGGACAGGGTTTTCTTTACATTTGTATAACCATCAAGTGATTCTCCGATGATAAGCTCATTATATGTTTATCACAGAACCGGACCATATTTGTGATTTTTTTTAAATAAGCCTGGATCTTGGATACACACATATCACGTCTTTTTCCCTTGCGGGGTAGATAGATTAGGACCTAGAGACCTAGGGGTCTCTAAGACCTTATGGCCACATTTGGCATGTTGGAGGGCGTGTAGGTGGAAAACGGAATCAAATAGTGATGGGTTGCTAGCTGCATCGCATGCTTACGCAGATTTTAGCCCAATCCCTCGATCGGCTTTTACGATCTGCGCGGGAAGAGAAGAAGCTGGCACATTCTACGTTTTTTCTGTTCTCCCAGCCCAGCATGTAGGATCTTGGATGTTTAATTATATCTATTTTTATAACATAGTAACTTTATGAAATATCATCACAAACACAAGTTCACACTACTAGCTTGCGCAATCTGTGTGATTTATCCATAATTATTTATTATTTGTTATTCACGTGGTAAGTTAGCTTAGATCAAGATGCATCTTTCGGTCGACACAAAAAATACAGGTTCCAGACAAACACTCAGGTTCCGGGTTCAAATCTATAATTAATAAATAATAAATAAATATATACGGACAAATCACACAGATTGAGCTAGCCCCAAGGTAAGTTCGAGACTTGTGTTATGGGATACTAACTCAACGATACTATATTTTATAACAAATACATATATAGATAAACATCCAAGACCCAGGCCAATTTGAAAAAGATCATTTTCCATCTTGACCTGGCCGGGGATCGAACCCGGGCACTCCGTGTCGCAGGCAAGCGTGTTAACCACTGCGCCACGGAGCTGTCATAAATTATACTTCTATTGCAACATACGACGTATCTATCTATAGAATTTTACAAATCGGGCTCTCATCACACCCCCTCCAGCCGGTGACCAGGACCTGAACGTATTTTTTCTACACCAAAATCTAAATTTTGAGGTAGAAAAAATACGTTAAGTCCAGATAGGCCTAAGCCTTGCGGCGCCATTTAGTAAGACATTTTCATGAACGCTTGCACTTAGGGCAACTTGAATCTTCATGTAACCTAGCTTTTCGCGTGCGGTCGTTAGTTCACACAGACGTGACAGAGGCACTGAGGGCAGCGTGATGGATGGGCTTTAATGACACGGTATCGTCCTGTATATAAATGTTATAATTTAATGCAAAATACTTGTATCTTATAGCCTTATTACTTATTCGTTGGTCTGAGCCTTATGTTTTAGCTTAGCCTTACGGTTTAGCTATATTATGAATAATCATACATAATCTGTCATCATCATAGCCATGGTTGACAGCGAGACGTCGTGGAATGCGGTGCCGGCCTTTGCGGAACAGGTGATGCTCCGCAGGGAGGCGGCGGAGAGAGAGCGAGAGGATACCACCGATCTTGCCATCCGCCACCAGTGCACTGGGCGCAGGAAGCGGGCCTACGTCCTGCACCTGCAACCCCTAGAATAACTGCCGGTCGGGGAGGAAACGGGATTCCACTGCTCGACATAACGGCTCTTCGGGTTTAAAGTCGTCTAGTGTCACGATGACTTTACCCTTGCGGGTAAGGAGAGTGGCCGATGGGCCCACCCTGCAGACTCGCTCTGATATCCTCTCTCCATGAGAGTCCCCAAAGCGGGCAGGGACCACAGAAGTGGTCGCCGTGCCGGGCTGTAGAGCGAGAATAGCACACGGCCTGGCTCAGAACGGCTGAAAGTGACACCGCGGAGTTTTTAATGATAACACCACATAACCGTGACAAAAAAGCTGTATCATCATCATGACCACGCCATGTTACGCGCGGTTTGTGGGGGACGATTTCTCGCTGTGCCGCCACGACCGCGTGGTGTGGTGTGGCATGGTCGACCGACAGTGAGACGTCGTGGACAGCGGTTCTTTGCGGAGTGCGTCATGCTCCGCAAAGAGGCGGCGGAAAGAGAGCGCGAGGACACCACTGACCTCGCCATCCGCCGCCGGCGCAAAGGGCGCAGAAGGCGGGCTTATGGCCTGCACCATCTCCATAACAAAGACCGGCGGATACGGGAATTCGTCATCCGGCTTAAGGGTCCGGGTTAAAAGGCGCGCCGGTGTCAAGCGCGCCTTTACGCATGCGGTATCCTTGCTGGAGATGGGCTCTGAGAGCGTGCCGCACCGAGGCCGCCGAGGTAGCGGCCGCCGTGCCGGGCTTTGGAACGAGAATAGCAAGCACACGGCGGCGCGGCTCTCACAACCTCACAACGACTGAAAAGTGACACCTCGGAGTTTTAAATGGCAACACCACATAACCGTACCGGCTTCCCGTAGCTGGTGCGATATCCGAAGGGCTTTTTTCGCGTTACAAAAAAGAAGCGTGTCATCATCAGCCGCTGTGCAGAATACGCGAGCTCGGCCCCCCGGGCTGCTACTTGTTTTTCCCCCCTTCATCCGAGTAATTAGCGAATACAACAAATTCTTATCCTTCTCCAGCTTAAAAATGCCTTCGAATGGCAGCAACGTCGAAAGCACAAGAACCCGAAGAAACTGCGGTCGTCAATCCGCCTGCCAAGGTGGTGAGTATAGCAATATCCTCCCATAAAACAAAAAATCTTGGGAGAGGCCTTTGGCAATTTTTCTTAGCGACAGTACATAACAGATAATGATGATACATACAACCGATTAAAACACATTTAGCACACGTAAAAATGTTCATCAAAAGTGTTGATAAAAGTATTCATTTTACATCGCTTAACAAACACTGTAACGTAATGACTTTATCGCACGAAATTCCATATAGTTTTAATGCTTTAAGGTCTTTATGGTATACACGGTGTATGATATGTCTTTTATAAGGTTTTTGTATTTACAATGATATTCTGGTATATTCTTTTTTAAATTTCAGCTTGATACCTCCACGCGTTCCTGAGATAAAGGTCAGACAGACGGACGGACAACCAAGTGATCCTATAAAGGGTCCGTTTTTTCCTCTTGAGGCACGGAACCCTAAAAATCAGGTCAAGTGAGAGTCAAACTCGCACACGATGGTTTCCGCGTTACCGTACCAGTATCTATAAAAAAGGCCAAAAATATCATGTCAGTTGATTGTGAGCCCTCTCAAATATATTAAATACTAGCTTCCGCTCGCGGCTCCGCCCGCGTCAATGTCGATCCCTCGGGAATAGTACTTTTTCTTAAGGTAGCCTATGTCCTTCTCAGTACTCCAGAGAACTTGTATGAAAATTTCATGATGATCGGTTCAGTAGTTACGGCGTGAAAGCGTAACAAACAAATAAACAAACAAACAAACTCACTCTCGCATTCAAACAAACAAACTCACTTTCGCATTTATAATATAAGTAAGGATAAGGATTTATTTTTAACACCTATTTACTTTTAAAAGTGAATAATATAACCTCAATATTCTGTAAATATTTTAAGCATCTACTTGTTCCCGTACCGAGCAAAAAACATCACGTTTGTTGTGTGGTTAAAGCGGCAACAGAAATACATCATCGAAAATTTTAACTGTCTATCAGTTCATGAGATAAAGCCTGGTGACAAAAGGATAGACAGATAGGCGGACAGCGTTTTTTTTACCCTTTGGGCATGGATCCCTAAAAATTACGCCACCATTGACTCTAGTTTTTTTGTTTATATCTCGTGGGTAACTGTTACATAACACATGTTTGGTCTTCTTATTCTTTAAGTGCCACTTCATCACTGAACCGTCCGCTCTTTAAATCGTGTCTTGTCCATCATCATTTCGTGTAGATGACACGGTCAATCGACCATGCACACGCTGGTGTCAGAGTTCTTCGGAACCGCCTCTCGGCCTCAGACGTGGTTCCTTTAACGCCTACCAGATGGCAGCTGGGACCACCGGCTTAACGTGCCTTCCGAAGCACGGAATCATCTTTATTATCAGACAATCAGGTGATTCAAGCCTGCAATGTCCTAACCAAACTGGAAACAACTAAACAAAGTATGCTTCCGGTGGGAATCGAACCCACGACCCCCGGGTCAACAGGCAAACGCCTTAACCACTGGACCACGGAGGCTGTCTTGTCCATGGCGAGTCTAAATAGTTGTTCTACCGATTTAGTCATCATCAGGTCTTCTTAGTCTCCACTGCAGGTGCATGACCCTCTCTGTACTACCGGAGCCATACTTGGCCAGAGCAGACAGAAGATTTGGCCTACACTCTCCTCCCTGGCCAGACGGGTTGGAGAGGTCTCATTGATGTACATAAAACACATAAACATGTGCTTTGTTTAGCTTGTATTTCGTAAGTCACCTCTTACGATCTCCATGGAAAGACTAGGAGTGGTCCTATTTTACTCTGCAGGAAACCACACGGCTAACCGATTTCGTCACGTACGTGAAAAGAAATAGAGCTCAATTCTGTTCTTGACTAACTACTCAAGTAAACGCAGAAACAATGGCATTTTTATTGTTATGTTGCCCCATGGGGCAACTTCAAACTTGACCAGGAAATGTTGATTGACTTCGCTCGTAGTGGGTACATTGATCGAATTCTAATCTATATCGCATTAGAACGGCAACACTAATAAGCTCTCGATCAAGTAAGAGATACAAGTAACCGTAGAACGTGGTGTTTCTAATGATTTTTTAATTTATTGCACTCTGGTTTCGCCCTAGGCCATGCGAGCGAAATATTCATGTAAACGTCATTTATCAACAAGAGTCGTAACAAGTTTCGCGTTAATCATTAGGAATGGTATAATTTCTAGCAGAAAATTAAGAGTTGATTACAACTTTATAATTTTTTTATTATCATACAATTAAGCGGGTTCCGCGCGAACGAAAAACGTTGCAAGCCATTAGGCTGCGCAGAACCATTCGGCGATTAGGAAAAAACATGAAAAGTCTTTATATTTTCATATTTATATCTTTGTAAAAAAAATAAGAAAGAGGGCGACCTCCGAGACGTACATATAAATATTGTCATGTGAGAATTATTGTTTTAGACGTCAAAATTACAAAGTTTTCGAAGAAAACTGCTTTTAGATATCATACCATATATATATCATTTTTAAATTTCATATGTATCTGTTTCAAATTCCAACAAGGGGGCGATCTTGTTCAAGGATTGACCTAAATTATACAAATAGTTTTGATGTATTTAATTAACTCAGCGCATAGTACTAGTGATTTAAAAACACGTCAATTTTCACAATTTCGTGCAGTACAGTCCTGCTTTGCGTGAATGTCTGTAATATCAATAATAATGAAATACTCAAGTTGAAATAAAAATGCAGCAAACTTCAGGACTAACTCTGGTTACTATCTGAGTTAAAAACACGATGGCGTTAAATTTCCTCGATAGAAAAAAAATGCAAAGTTGCCTCTAAATCACATCTAATTTACTCGGTTTACGGCATTATTCACTAAATACTTTAAAATTAACCTTGAAACTTTTGATTATAATTGCATTACAGACAAGGCAGCCATCATGTATTTTCTTTTTCGAATAACCCTTGAATATTCTTAAAAAACGAAAATATCCAGAGTAGCCAACGCGTTTAGACCATACGCGTTTGTACCGCCACGCCGCCTGGCCTATGGCGGGCCCTTAAACATCACGAGTAAAGCGACACAAAAATAAGAAGTATCATAAATAAAACAATAATAAATATATACGGACAAATCACACAGATTGAGCTAGCCCCAAAGTAAGTTCGAGACTTGTGTTATGGGATACTAACTCAACGATACTATATTTTATAACAAATACATATATAGATACACATCCAAGACCCAGGCCCATCTGAAAAAAATCATTTTCCATCTTGGCCTGGCCGGGGATCGAACCCGGTCACTCCGTGTCACAGGCTGGCGTGTTGACCGCTGCGCCACGGAGCTAGTCGAAAAGCACTTCCTTCTATCATAATAGAAGGAAGTGCTTTTTAATCATTGATCACTGGATCACAGATATATTTCTGTGTGTAATCCATTTCTGACATCTCCATTTCTTAGGCGAGCTCCGTGGCGCAGTGGTTATTATGCCAGCCTGTGACACGAGGGTTCCCGGGTTCGAGCCCCGGTCAGGTCATAATGGAAAACTATCTTTTTCAGATTGACCTGGGTCTTAGATGTTTATCTATATAATTATAATGTAAGAAATACAGATGGTTAGTGTTACCATACTGTAAAATAGTAAATGAATTAATTAACTACCTACTCTATTGCATTGGGTAATACTGTAAAAATAGAGTACCTAAGTGAATAAGTAAATAATAATAAAATATTGTATCGTTGAGTTTGTTTGTTTGTTTGTTTACAAAAATTATTTACTTGAGTTAGTATCCTACGACACAGTTTTACAACATACTGTTAGCTTAGCTCAATATGTGTGACTAGGGGGTTTAGGTGTATTATGAGACAGAGCCCTGTCCATAAGACCTAAAAAACACGTTTAGTTGTGACCATATTTCGTGGAAAACTAACTTAACGATACAATATTTTATAATAGATACATAGATAGATAAACATCCAAGACCAGGTCAATCTGAAAAATGTCGTTTTCCATCTTGACTTGCACGGATATTGAACCCTGGACCAAAAGCTTTGCGGTACTGAGCAACCGAGGGTCGTCAATCAATGACAGACATGATAAAGAATGTCTGTTACATAAATACATCAGAGCTTTTTTCATTTGGTTAGACTATTTCATATTATCCAACCCGACAGAGCGTGGCAAGGGGACGTAATGAAATTGTTAGGCCTACGCTTGACCATTGAGCTAGACATGGTTGAACTGTGATATGCTCTCCGGAAGACTAGTTCACAGGAAACATCAAAGTTATCTCTCAGGGACAATCCATTTTAATAAAACGGGGGATTTGAGGACCTCTGTGGCCTAGTGGTCATATCATGCCAGGTTGTCACAGGGTTGGATCGATCCCCGGTCAGGACAAGATGGAAAATGATGTTTTTCACATTGGCCTATGGGTCTTGAATGTGTATCTATATTGTATTTGTTGTAAAATTAGTACCGTTGAGTTAGTATCCCATAACACAAGTCTCGAACTTACTTTGAGGCTAGCTCAATCTGTGTGATTAGTCCGTATATATATATTTATTTTTTTATTTAGCCATCAAGCACGAGAAACGCAGACACAATGGATTTTCTATTATGTCCGCATAGGACCGAACGGGCCGCTTGGGGTTGAGAGGTCAATAAAACGGGGGATTTGAGGACCTCTGTGGCCTAGTGGTCATCATGCCAGGCTGCCACAGCCTAATGTATCCCACTTGTGGTCATCCATCTAACCCAATGGCGCCAGTGCCCGGGGTTGCTTTACATGCATAAGCGCTTATAATGCTAGAACGCCTACTCGGCGATTGAGTTCCAACACACACAGTTGACACAGTAAGAAAGTGTCTTGCATTTTCCCTGTTTTTTGATCATCATTATTTCGTGTAGCTATCACGGTTAATCGACCATGCACATCCTGGTGTCAGAGTTCTTCGGAACCGCCTTTAGGCCTCTGACGTGATTCCTACAATTTACCATTACAATGCATATTATTCTTGTTCACGCAAAGGAGTGAACTCTATGTGTATTGCTAACAAATTCTCCCGCCTCATCGACAATAAATAAATCAAGGTCAATACGTCCAGGAGCGTTTAGCTTGAGGAGGAGTACACACGTACGGTCCATGCTAACCTCTTTTGTTTGGCGCAACATTGTTTGAGCTGTTATTAATGTTGCATTAACGACGGCCGATCTTAAGAGGAGGTGCGGACCTCCCTGGAGCGAACACGATCACACTACGCGGGTACAGGGGCGGACTCGGACGTATACTTAAATTTATTTTTATAAATAATTATTATAATATATTATATTATATGGCGATAAAATGTATTTATTCAATTAAGTACTAAAAACTAAAACTTAAATTAAATTCAAAATAAAATTAATTTATAAAACACATCAAATTAAATAAAATATAGTTGACAAATTGCTGCGGTCAGCAGGGTGCCCAAAATACTGGTGGCATTTCCTCGCTGGATGGCCAGACTCAATCTTTGAACAAAATGCGCGCCTACGCCTGAAACGTCGCGGGCGGAGCCGCGGGTGAAAGCTAGTATAGGCATAAACCACTGTAAATAACATTGTTTAATTAATAAACTTAATTCTGCATTGTCTTAAAAATAATTGAAAATAAAAAGTAATCTAAATACCGGATGTTCATGTAGGCAGAACCATAACTAAATACTTAAACAATCAATTTCTAAATTGCCATCATCAATCATTCCCCATCCCCGTCATAAATATGCAGTATAATAATAAAAAGCCTGCAGCCGGCCCTGTCCGATCTTTATCAGTGCAGCGAAAATCAAAAGCCATAGTCTGGAAAATAATTTGCAAAGGTATTATAATAATTTATAGCTTCATTTTCTTCTTCGTATGGGCATTTCTTCACCAGCCGACTCAACACTGTCCGGTCCGGCATCAATACTTTTTGATGATTAAAACGATTGAGTCCTCAACACATCAAACACAGGTAAATTTTCAATTTGTCTGGTAGGAGCTGGCCGTTGATAGCTGTCAAATTATAACCAGAACACTTACATGGTGCAAGCTGGAAGGAACCATAACGAGGCGTGTAACTCGCACAATCTAGATATCTTTAACACAAGTGTGACGTCGGCGTGGGCGATGCTGAGACGTAGTTTTTTCCTAATCCCTAATCTGAAGTATCTTCAAATTGTTAGTCTATTTATGTACTTAATTAGTTATTTTGCAGATATTTATGTCCATGCTTTATTTTATAAACTACTAGCTTTCGCCCGCGGCTCCGCCCGCGTCAATGTCGATCCCTCGGGAACAGTACTTTTTCCCGGGATAAAAGATAGCCTATGTCCTTCTTCACACTCCAGAGAACTTGTATGCCAAATTTCATTATGAAAGTTTGCACACAAGTTCTCTGGACTAAGTCAGTGGATAAACGCCCTAATGAGGGCAGTAAGAACAAGGATTAAGGAAACAAAACCAACAAATTTGTAGAATAATACGTCTTTAAGTCATACGTCCACTTATATTATTGTTGATCAGCGGAGATCTACGAGTTTACCGGACCGGCCAGTGAAGAAACGCCCTACGCTCGGCAAATATTAATTCTGACATTAACCTTGTAATGCGATCACGTATCGATTCCAATGAGTGTTTCCAACTCTATCTGACTATAATTTTATGCTTTATTAATTTACTCCACGTTAAGTTATTGAAGATCCATTAAGGTAAGTATATACCTAGGAAGATCTGTACGAGATAAATTGAAGAAATATAGCGATTACGGAGTGCTTATTAAAATGAGGATTAAGCAATCACTAGGTCAGTGAATAAACAACCTAATAAAGCCAGTTAGAACAAGTATCAAAGTAACAAAAGCTAAAAATACATAGAATCAGTCTTTACTTTAAGTCCACAATAAATATTGTTGTCGATCAACGGCGATCTACGAGTTTACCGGACCGGCCAGTGAAGAAACGCCCTACGCTCGGCAAATATTAATTCTGACATTAAACTTGTAATGCGATCACGTATCGATTCCAATGAGTGTTTCCAACTTTATCTGACTATAATTGTATGCTTTATTAATTTACTCCACGCTAAGTTATTGAAGATCCATTAAGGTAAGTATATACCTAAGAAAGATCTGTACGAGATAAATTGAAGAAATATAGCGATTATGGAGCGCATGTTAAAATGAGGATAAAGTATTGTTTGCTGAGATGAATTAAAAGTTTATTTTTTAATTACAGTTTGACATTTATTTAGCTAGATGATTATAGTATCTAACTTTCAATAATTTTTAAATACTAAGTATGGTTATCAAACAACACCGATCTTCTTTGTAAGTGTCGTCTGTCCCTGACGATTACTGTTCTACTATATAAGTTCTAACTTCTATAGGTACATTGTTGCGAGTCTAGTTAACAAGTGCTTTTTAGGTCAAAACTTTGTCGTGTTCTCCGAAAATAGTAATTGAGGTGTCATTAAATTTGCAAGGCTTTTTTTAAATAGATAGAGTGATTCAAGATTGCAGCCATGCGAAGCCGGGGTCCGGGTCGCTAGTTATATATAATTCAATTCAATTTCTTTATTTCATAACAAACATACATTTGTGTCGAAAATAAATTACAATATTAAATAATAATAAATAATATATTAAATAATAATATTAAATATAATATATAATAGTATATTATAAAAAGTTATTTGACTAAAAGTCCTATGGTCGCCAGGCAAAAGGCTGCTACATAATTTCGCCATCACCATCGGCTTTGGTTCCACGTTTATCTTCGGGCCAGATTAGACCGTTGTCTTCATCTTCGCTGCCCCAGTACTCCACCAGGTCTGTTTGGAACAGCCCACTTTCCTTTTTCCCTAGGGGGCCAACTCCAGGGATTGCCTCGGGATGTGCGAGGGCTCTCTCTCAGAGAGAGAGTATGGCCTATCCGTGTTCATTTGCGGAGCATGATCTGCTTGAGAGAAGAAGAAGAAGATGTTTGCAGATAAAGTCAAACAAACTCAGACCCACGATTGGTAGTGTCCATAAATCACACAGTGCCCTGCAGGCACCCTGACCGATTAGTACCTAGGTGGGCTGGCAATAGAATAACACTTCTCAAGTTTCTTCTAGATGTGTTAGTGTAGCGTTAGGTCTCAGAAATCACATATCATAGGATTAATACCACGAAAACTAGGAAAGTCTCAGCAAATCTATCTATAATAAAGAGTGGCCACAGGTGCCCCGAACGATATGCAGGTGCGCCATCTATATTCTGGCCCATCTTATCGTCATATTACTGCTAATAAGTGATATCTGCAGCCTTATTGTATTGAAATAATTGAATTTGAAAGTTTGACCATTCATTTTCACGTGAAATTTATAATAGAGAGGTTTTTGGTGGCCATAAATCGATCTAAAAAACTTTCCCGAGCGTAGCTCGATCACCTAGGTCTTTGAATTAAAATAATTTGGACAGACTAGATCTATTTTCAAATTGATTTATCATATTCATTTCTCTATGGAAAAAGACTTTAAAAAAATCTAGATATTCTATAATACAATGTAATTATGAATATATTTTCGTCCACAACAAATAACCAGTCCGCTCACCTTCCAACCCTCACTATCTCTTCACAGTTCATGCTCATCATAAAATAAAGAGAGCAGAGCAGCATAACTATTCCTACATTTCTCTAAATGCATTCACATTCCTGTCAATGTTCAAACATTTTGTATACCTACTTACACATATAGCAAAAACTAACTAAAGTAAAATTCATGAAGGTTGGCCATAAAGTCCATTGACACTTGCGTACTATGTTTTCCTAATTTCAAAAACGACAATTTCTTAATGTATGAAAAGTATCGCAAAATTATGTAAACACCATAAACTTGGTAAAGAGTAGGGTTCATACAAGTTCACAGTAGAAATTGTCAACATTTCTTTGAAAGTACAATATATTAATCAACTTTCTAACTTATAAATGTTAAGGGAGTTCCTATATTTTTAATTGGTTTGTTTGATTGTAGATTTCTTTGTTTGTTAGGTCTTTACTCACCACGCTTTAACCACTGAACTGATTTAGTTGAAATTTGGTGCGGATACACAGTAGTAGTTTCGAGTCCTAAGGAGGGACATTGGATAGTTTTTATCTCGGAACGTATACCGTTTTTCGAAGAAAAGCGTTATTATGACAATCAAGCGAGTGGAGCCGCGGCTGGTGAGAAAATAAAATTAATAAAGAAGAAGCAGCTGGCACATTCTATGTTTTTTCCTTTCACTCAGACCAGTATGGAAAGTAGGTCCACCTTCCATGCTGGTCTGAGAGAAAGGAAAAAAGTTTCGTGCTGTCCTTAAATTTAACTATGTATTTAAAAAACCGGCTAAGTGCGAGTCGGTCTCGCAGACGAAGGGTTCCGTACCATTATCTATAAAAACGACAAAAAAATTGGTCGATTTTTGGTCGTTTTTATAGATAATGGTACGGAACCCTTAAACCCCTTAAATTTTAATTTTATTTAAATTTAATTATTTATATAGTGACACACCGTGGCGACGGTGTGGTAAAACAACAAAATGGCTGCCGTGCCGAATGTTGTTAATCGCTGTCATCGGTACCCCACAAAACAAAGTGTATAACTTTAAAACGTAACGTTTTTCAGTTTTATTAATTAATTCTTGCTAAAAACATATTTTTATCACGAAACACTGTTATTTTAACAAATAATAGTCGTAAGATAAATAATGTTAGAAACTATTTCAAGTAACATTAAAATTAAACCAATAAATTTACTTTTCATAATTTTTATGAGAGCGTCAATTATACGCGTTTAAGAGATAGACTGTTTTGTGTTGCGTCAAGTATTATGAACGTCATTCGACAGCGTTACACATCGTATTGCTATAATCCGGCAAAATATGAATTCTGTGATCGTGTAACAGTAAAACGCAGATAGGTGCCTTTTTTATTTGTGGGATTGTTATGGTTAAGATTTTATAGTACAAGTCGTAGTAATGAACTTTATGGCCTTTTTACGTAAACAATACTTTAATAATTAGCGTTATTTTATCTGCTGACACAGCAACGACCCTAACTCTAAACCGACCCCACCACGACCACCAGGATTCCATAAGGCTTATGTATGTTTAACTAACCAACAGATTTAACATAATTATAACGGCAAAAATCACATATATTTTGCCAAAAATGTTTTGATCACCAAAATTAAATCCATAATTTAACGTAAAATTAAGACCAAAACTATTACAACTTGCGATACTATATAAAGCAGACATCGTTTTTCGAAGGTTTTTTTTTATGAATAATTTTAGTACGTTTGACCTCTATCTTGCCTGATGGGAAGCAACGATGAGGTCTAGTGTGATTACACGCAAACTCAATTAATGCCTATTCACTCTTGCCTTGAAAATCCCTAAATTGTACGAGTCGGGAAACTGTGACGTGGGAAGGGAATTCCATTCCTTCGCGGTTCGCATAAGACGAATCTAGAGGTACGATGAACAGGAATATCGACCACGTAAGAGTGGAATCCCTGCCCATGCACGCCGTGTCGTCCGAAGATGGAATGGTGCAGAGGGAGTTAGATCGTTCAGTTCCTGTGCGCATTCACCGAAATGCCTGTAAAAACACAGACTTGCTACTAATTGTCTGAGGCTCTGAAGCCGTTCTTCTGGGGGTTCCAATGCCGTATCGAAGTGAGAGTGGTCCTAGCAAAGTGACCCTTCTGTAGCCTTTTTAACGTGTAATTCAGTTCACGCTCTGGAATCGTGACCTCCCGATTGGCCGATGAAGTCATAAATTATATAATGCATTGGAAATTGTTTCTCGCGGAGGATGGCCGCTCCTACTAATCGGTTAGGGCGCCTACAGCACTCTTTGATTTATGGCGTTTGCACTGCATCGATTTTGTTTGGTCTTTCTGACGGCTGATTATACAAATTCCTTTTATATCAGGATGTACTGATCTGAGGTAGATATTTCAGAAAAATTACAGAATAATAGAAAAATGGCTTAATATGGCCAGCGTCTGCGCGGAGGTTGGATGAATGTTGGGTATTACCACGCGAACCGAGCAAAGATGAATCGAGACATCAGGGAGTTTTAGTGGGTTCGAGTCCTACACTACCACTTTCCATCCCCGCAGATGAGTGGTGTGGGCCGGCCATTCTTCTATGTACAAAAAAGGATGTATTGATCTGCTTTTAATTTTTACAGATTGTCCATCTAGATGTACAGAACCCTGCAAAGGATTTGTGGTGCGCAAACCATAACCTTTGGTATATTAATGTAAGATAATCGACACTCTGGGGTTAGTGGTACAATAAATACCTTTAAATCGCAGGGTCCCGCATTCGTTCCATTTAGGGTCAAGATGGAAAACGATCCTTTTCATCATCATCATCAGGTCTTTTTAGTCTCCACTTCAGGAGCATGACCCACTCTGTACTGCCGGAGCAATACTTGGCCAGAGCAGACAGAGGATTTGGCCTACACTCTCCTCGCTGGCCAGACGTGTTGGAGAGGTCTCATTGATGTTTATGAGCTTTGTTTAGCTTGTGTTTCCTAAGTCGCCTTTTACGACCTCCATGGGAAGACTAGGAGTGGTCCTATTCTACTCTGCCGTAAACCACACGGCTAATTATCTATTTATGTATCTATTATAAAATATACTTTCGTTGAGGTAGTATCCCACGACACAAGTTCTCTACTTACAGCGCTAACTGAATCTGTGTGATTGTGTCCATATTTATTTATTTAAATTATTAATTATTAACAATCATCCTCTCTTTTTCTCCCGGTTACATACTCAGCTGTGATGCGTCAGAGCCCGGCGTCCGCTATTATGGCAGCATTCATGCTGTGATATGATTTGGCCAAAGTTTTTACGGCCAGTTGCCTGCTAATTCCTTGGTAGCTTGAAAGGAGGGATTGAATAGCCTAAAATAGTATAAATAAATAATAATAAATAATAATCCTTATCCTTACTAATATTATAAATGCGAAAGTGAGTTTGTTTGATTGTTTATTTGTTAGTTTGTTTGTTTGTTTGTTACGCTTTCACGCCGTAACTACTCGACCGATCATCATGAAATTTTGCATACAAGTTTCCTGGAGTGCGGAAAAGGACATAGGCTACCTTTTATCCCGGGAAAAAGCACTATTCCCGAGGGATCTTCATTGTCGCGGGCGGAGCCACGGGCGAAAGCTAGTTATTAATAAAGCAAATATTGACTTGACATCATTGTTACATGCACTCATTTGTGAACTTGAATCGTGGAATAATAATAACTCAACGATATTATATTTTGAAAAAGATAGTTAAACATATTAACAGCCAAGACCACGGCTTAACTGAAAAAAATCGTTTCGATAATGATGTACAGTATTAGATGTAAGTTTTAATACATATATCACTTCTTTTTCCCTTGTGGGGTAGACAGGGCATATAAGGTCGATAAGACCTTATGGCCATATTTAGCATGTTGGAGTGCGTGTGGATGGAAAACCAAATCGAAATGGGTGTTATACCTAAAATGATGGGTTACGAGCGGCATCGCCTATTGATATTGTTCCGCATATTTTAATAGTTAGTTTAAATAGCTTTGAAAAGCTAAGAAATGTCAGAAGTTATCATCGTAGATAAATCAAGTTGCATGTTGCAATGCAGCCGTCTCAATAGTTGCTTTATTAACATTAATTACTTGGTATTCAAGGAGTATTCGCTTGCATTTCTGATAATTCATATTAATGTGACATTCCGACTTTTGTGAACAAGGTGAACCAGCCGTTAGGATTATTGAGAGGATTTAGGACAGTTATTAAGAGAGACGCAATTTCTTTTTGAAATCTATGGTTATTAGGCAGTTACAATGTGAAGTTAGCATACTTTTAAACAAAATCAGCTAAGTGCGAGTCGGACTCACGCATGAAGGGTTCCGTACTTTACAATACGGGTATACCCGTATATACATACCCGTACGGGTAATTATCTTTACAATTTTAGACACTATATTATATACTTTTTTAGTTTTTTCACGTTTTTTGTATGAAAGCTCTCTTGATTAAACATAGTGTTGGCCATTTACACACTCGAAAAAGAAACAACTGTAAAAAAAGGTTAAATGAGGAGAAACCGAATCATAATGACAACAGAGACTGAGGTGGAAATTATTTAAGAGGAAACACCAAGCTCGAGAGAATTGAAAAATAGGTATTTGTAAGATCTATTGCTGTCGCGCAATCCCAAATAACCCCCGCAGAGTGCGATAGAGACAACTGCAGCTTGGACCGAAAATATCTACAAAAATTACACAAAATTAACATTTCGTAGCCCTTGATTTCTTCTCCAAAACTTAACCGTTTTAATTTCTTTTTTCATTAAAAATTTAAAGTAACTTATGGTCACGAAGGCTATGGTTGTGTATCTATGATTTCTTTTTCTAATTTAATCGCGCCAAATTTGTGTTCTTGATGTTTGAACACAATGAAAATTCTTACGGTTCATATCTCTAATAATTCAATTATGAAAAAATTAAATCATACGGACATGCTAATATACCTACTCATAGATTTGTGTAAAAATCCTTGCTCTCCTAGTACTACCCGGCGAGGACTCAGAGGACTACGCTTGTATGGAAATATAGCCACACTATTTCCTGTTAAAAATAAACTGTAGGGACATTTAATACACTAAAGTATATAACTAGTAATTATACAAAAAAATATAGGAATTATAATGGCGAGCTCCGTGGCGCACTGGTCAACACGCCAGCCTGCGACACGAGAGTGCCCGAGTTCGATCCCGGCCAGGTCAAGATAGAAAATAATCTTTTTCAGATTGGCGTGGGTCTTGGATGATTATCTATATAAGTATTTGTTATAAAATATAGTATCGTTGAGTTAGTATCCCATAACATAAGTCTCGAACTTACTTTGTGGCTAGCTCAATCTGTGTGATTTGTCCGTATATATTTATTTTATATTTATAACGGACTGAAATTTGATTCCGAACATCTGTTTCATCTTTGTCACGACAATAAAAGCCTATAAATCCGTTAGTACGCGAGGACGCCATTCATCACTATCCGAGGACAAAAATATGGTCTGCTTCCCGTCCCACGGTAACAGGGCAGACGGCCCATTTACTGGGAATGTCATTAGAAATATAAGAAACCGTAGTTAATTGTTAGAGATTCCTTTAATTGCTAATTTTGAAACGTCCAATCACATTGAGATAAAAAAAGAAATAAAAATATAAATTTTTGTTTTCATCAGTAATTATAAAGTAATGTCTGGTTCATTACACCATTTGAAGTTAAAGAATAGCTTGACCGATTTCGAGTACAAAAATAATAATAGAAAATAAGGAAGATAATTTATTAGAAGAACGAAGATCTTTCATGCTGGTCTGGGAAAAAAGAAAAAATGTAGAATTTGCCAGCTGCTTCTCTTCCCACGCAGGTCGTATAAGACGATCGAGGGATTTGGCTAAAATCTATCTATAGTAGGCTAGTATAGTAGGTATAACAAACAAAGTGTATGGACACGGCATTACATTGCCATAAAGTTATATGGGTAACTCTCTCTCACTTTGTTCAAATTGTTTGCCGGCCGATACGAGAGAATATTAAACTGCAATAATTTTAACATTCTCTGTTTTGTTAGCTTTTACTATGACAACTATTTAAATGGTGCCTTATTCAGCAATGAACAATGATGATGGCCCATCAGGATTGCCCTAGCTGCCCCACTTCTTGTACTGTGTAGAATCTGCTTGAAGCGAACAATCGTACCTTGGATATGTAAAATTTCTGATCAAGACCAATGTAAAGAATTAGCCATATTGCTTCGAGAAAAAGAAGCAATGAAAAAATGGAAGCTAAAGAAAAACTCGACTATATATATATACATAGTATCACGTCTTCATCCCTTGCGGGATAGACAGAGCCTAGGTCTATAAGACTTTATGGCCACATTTAGCTTGTTGGAGGGCGTGTAGGTCGATGGAAAACAGAATCAAAATAGTGATGGGTTGCTAGCCGCATAGGCATCGCCTTAGTGCCATGATTTCGTAGAATTTCGCCCATTCCTTCGATTGATTTTTACGATCTGCGCAGGAAGAGAAGCAGCTGACACATTCTACGTTTTTTCTTTTCTCCTAGACCAGCATGGAAGAGAAAAGCGGGTCTTGTTTTTCTTATTAATGTAAATAAAAAAAAAGTCACTGTCCGCCTTTTGCAAAATTTGCAAATGAAAAAATATATGTACATGTTAACTGTTCCTTTTCTGCAATAAAGCGTATTGTTTTATAAATGCCAGAGTCTTTGCTGCAAACAAAAGTTGATTTACACAAACACCCTTAATTCCCCACAACTGCCCAATACGTTACACTGCTGCGTAATTAGTAACTACATCACCTCAGTCCATTCCGAACCACCATTCAGTTTTATCGCGCAATTAAACTCCATAAAATCAGAGGGTCTAAAGCGCGGTACATTTTCGACATAGCAGTCGGCGTTCACATTGCAACGCCTAGAATGCACCGCCATTACGATACTTTGGCTTTAAGCGGCGCCGACACTTTTTGTCCTATTAAGACCATCATATTTATTCTTGCTTCTGTTCATAGAGTAAGTGGGAAGATAGTGATGTATTTGTTTTAAGGCCAGGCCTCTCAAACCTACTCATTTTTCTAGCCTTCGTCTGCGACCGTAAATAAAGCATTCGATGTTATGCTATCTCGTTACACATATGCAATCTCTATGTTACATTTCATACAAATACCCCTAAACAAATTAAATTTGAAGACTACACAGAATTTGATAAATTTTGATAGAATAACAATAAAATCTCTTCTCACCTCAGTTCATTAGCGCCTCATAGTTTCGCACCTCAGTTCATTCGTGCTTCAGCTCTTCGCACCTGTGTGTATCATATATATGAGGAGTGTGTAATTTAAGTGCGAAAGACGCACTTAAATTAAACGTTCTTATAAAATGTCAATTTTTAAAATAGGTACTTTAATAGACAGTCAATGCAATCTTACTGTCGAATGTTAACTCCCAGCTAAATTGAATCCACAGAAAGTTGGTACCTATTTACAAAATCTTTCGACGCCGCCAAATGATTCTGTCTCAAATTATTTTTATCGTAACAATGCTTGCTTCCGGTGAAAGTAAACATTATTAAAATCTACACTCAAATTGTCTATACCGTTTTAGTTGTACAATACAGGTGCCCCGTTTACTTTCTCTGTTAGTTAAGCTACGCCGAATGCCTTTCTAGGCAACTTCAAAAACCAACACTAGCATTAGGTATCTACTACATACATCCATCCAGCGAGGAAATGCCGCCAGCCTTTTGGGTACCCTGCCACCTGACCGCAGCGATTTGGCAACCATATTTTATTTAATTTGATGTGTTTTATAAATTCATTTTAATTTAAGTTTTAGTTTATAGCCTTATTAAACTAATTATTCTTTTGTTAAAATAAAATATTACGTATATAATTACGTATCGTCATATCGTACGTAACGCATCCTCGTAGTATAACAAATAAATATAATTTATTTTACATACGAACATGAAAATGTGAAAGTTGTTTTAATTAAATTACTTAATATAGTTTAATTGCGTTTATGACATTATTTTTTACACCTAACGATTCAAAAACTTTACGGTTTTCATGTTCGCAGGTAGATTAAGTTGACATTTGTCTATTTTTTTGTTGTTTAAAATATACCGCCTATAAGCAGTATTGGCTCACGGTGTCTGAAGGTCTTGCAATTTTGCGCTGAGCTTGACATTTTATTATATTAATATAATATAATATAAATTAAATTTATTTCAGGTAACTTAAGTAAGACCCATATACATTTCAAATTACTAATTAATACATATAAAAAGAACAATAATACATTAATAATAATAAATAATAAAAGTCAATAAATAATATATATACAATTCAGTTCCTGCCGCTATACCCGGCACTGTATGTGACTTGGCTGTCACAGCAATGCCGGATATAAGGGCAGTCCAGTCTAGATGCGATCATCGCCAGAACAGTGTTGGCGCTAGCCCTCACCCGGCGCACCAGGGACGCGCACCGCTTGCGCATGCTAGTGTGAAAACAGTCTGTCCGCGCGGTCGCAAACATACCAGATGCGCTGCAAAAGCGGGGCAGCCCCAACACTGCTCGGAAAGCATTATTAAATTGGACACGAAGAGCGCTATAGCTTCTTTGCGAATAGTTCGCCCACAGTGAGCACGTGTACAGCGATACGTGTACAGTATTAATAACAGGACCCCAAGCTGGTCGTAACTACCAACCATCCTCTCTATTGTTTGAATAGGATGTTTTTTTATATCAATAGCCTCACGAAGCATTCTTGGAATGTATTTTCTTTTGCAAATACTTGTGGATTATCGAAACGCATATATGGTGGTTGATTTTGTCCAACCACTATATATACAAAACATATAATGTACCAGCTGCTTCCCTTCCCGCGCAGACCGTAGGAGCCTGCCAAGGGAATGGGCGAAAATCTTAGGAATCATATTAATATGGGATGCGGCTAGCAACCCATCACTATTTTAATTCCATTTTCCATCTATACGCCCACCAACACGCTAAACATGGGCTTTTGTTCTTATATCGTCTAGGGACCCTGAGAGGGCTACCCTAAAAGGGAAAAGTCATGAATAGAATAATAATATATAAAGAATAAACTTGTAAAATAGTATATAATGATTATATAAGGACAAAATAATACATAAAGAATGTGTATGTATTTGGTCAACATGCTCGATGTTAACAAACTACAGACAGATGAGAAAATATTGTGAAAGTTGTGTTATTACGGTTTTATGAAATAAAAAAGCGGGTGTGTATTTTAGGTGAGAAAGACGAAGGTGCGAAGAGTGAAACGCGAATGAACTAAGTTGCGAAGAGCTAAGGGGACTCTGGGTTCAAAAACATCAAAGTTAAGGATGAAACCATAAGACGAGGACTCAAATGTTTGGTACCTTCGCTCGGCAAAGGACTGATCAAGTGCGCGCAAGGGATAGCGCTTGGCGGTTTAGCCCGTGAATGATGAGATAGGAGATAGTCTCGAGTCGCTCAAAGAAAAAAACGTAAGCGCCAAATTCGTTATTTCTATTTTATATAAAATCAGACCGGTTAATTGTATTTTCATATTTACATTTTGATGAATTACTAATAACCTATCTTTTAGTCTAAAAATCATTATTGCATTCGTCGCATTTGAGCTACAATAACAAAAACTCTACGAACGAAGACCATTTTTCAAAAAATATTTCTATCGAGAAAATTTTATCAAATTGTGTTTTCATCTTCAATTTTTGGAGATGAAATAGTCAAAAATCATATTACTTAGATTTGAAACTCCTAATTTAAGTATTTTGCGAGATAAATAAGGTTCAGAACAACCTTATTTACAGTGGTATCGCCATAAGCCCCCTTAGATGGGCGAGAAAAACTGTCCTTCTATACCTTGCTCTTTGCTGCGATCAGTCTGATCTATAAATGACTGACAGAAATTGCTATTTCACTACTTCGCTGCTGCAATTTAGTATTATTACGGCCGCATATTTTTTTTAATTGAGCGCCATGTTGCGTTAGGCATTTCTCTATAAATACATTACTTATAATTTACATGACTTCTGAATCACTTGGTAAAAATCTTTTTTTTATGTTGTAGGACGGCAAACAAGCAAGCGAGATACCTTATCATCATCATTTCGAGTAGATGTCACGATCAATCGACCATGCACACCCTGGTGTTAGAGTTCTTCGAAAACGCCTCTCGGCCTCTGACGTGGTTCCTTTAACGATTACCAGATGGCAGCTGGGACCAACGGCTTAACGTGCCGTCCGAAGCACGGAATCATCTTTATTATCACACAATCAAGTGATTTAAGCCTGCAATGTCCTAACCAAACTGGAAACAACTAAACAAAGTATGCTTCCCGTGGTAATCAAAAAAAAGAAGGAAAAAGGGGGCCAGGAAGACCGAGGCACACTTTTATGAAACAAATTAAAGGAAATAAAGGTTACTTCTTATAAAGAAATGAAGGTACTGGCGGAAATAAGAGAGAAATGGAAAAAGCTCTACCGACAAGAGCCTAAGAAGAATAAAAAAGTGACCAAGTGAGAGTCGGACTCGCCCATGAGGAACCCTTCATAGGCGAGTCCCTTTGTGGGTAGCAGCTAGTAACATTATATAAAAGGTCAAGAAAAACCTTTCATGGGTAGCAGCAAGTAACATAACGTACTTTTTTGTACTTGTTCTTTAATGTACTTGTTCTTGTATTAAAAAAAAACTACTTACTAGATCGAGTTCAAATCAATTTTCGGTGGAAGTTTGCATGTTAATGTACATCATATTTTTTTTTTTAGTTTTATCATATATCTCTTATTTTAGAAGTTACAGGGGGGGGACACATTTTACCACTTTGGAAGTGTCTCTCGACCTCAATATCATTTTTGAAGACCTATCCATAGATAACCCCACACGCATGGGGTTGATGAAAAATATTTTGAGTTTCAGTTCTAAGTATGGGGCCCCCAAATTTTTTTTTACATTTGTTTGAAAATCTTAATGCGTTTCACAGAATACATCTACGTACCAAGTTTCAACAGTATAGGCCTTATAGTTTCGGAAAAAAAGTGGCTGTGACATACGGACGGACAGACAGACATGACGAATGGGAAAGATAAACTAAAATTGTAAGTTGACGTCGTTTGGAGAAAATGCGCTGTGCAGTTTGTTGCCGCTTCTTCTGCACTCCGCTTTGGAAGCGGCATTAAACTTAGCCATAAGTTAATTACTGACGTCAACAATTCTCATTTGAAAATATATGACAATTAATAAGTGTCCAAATGACCTATATTAAATAAACGTTTTTGAATTTTGAATTTTGAAGCCACAAAAGTACCGTTTCTAGCCGTTTGGTTACGGAACCCTAAAAAAGAGAGCACTTTGAGAACCTCTTGTCTAAACTATAATATACCGTTAAAGTGTTGTCACTTATAGGATGATTTATAACGAGGGCCATAAAACAAAATTAATTTAATTCTTAAATCCAATCTCTAGTAATTTATTTCATGACGACGACGATATACATAATCTAATTACGTATACTTCTTTTGATAAACTTTTATAGGTACTAACGGTCTGTAATGGTCACCATTTCCTTTTTAGACTGCCGATGAAATTAAATTCATTAAAGAAATGATTTATTGCTTAAGTAAAGTATTGCTTAGATTCTCGTATTAATTACGTCAACCTCAGTCCTTAACTGTATCCTATAACAGTAAGTTTTATGTTTACGGATTCATCCGTCGTTCGCAGTCAAAGGGTTAATTATCGCACCGTCAAATCTTTTAAATTTAAATATTAGGAATATCTTTTGAATATGCAGAAATTAACTGAACTTGTGCTGTGTTGTATAGATATAATTTAACGTTTACTAAATAGGTATAGTTTACTCTATTTTCTTTTTCTAGACCATTCTGTTCAGTAAACCCCTACTGCAAACCATCTTTTAAAAACAATATATTTACATTTTTACCATTTAATTAATCATCATTTTTATTTATATGTTGAATTCATAACTGTTAAATTAATATATGCACGGTTTGGCGTGTCGATGCAGCGCTAATGATGTGCCGGAGAGAAATTCTCTGTTCTCATGAATGCCTTCTCACGGAAATTTGCGGGAAATTTCCAATCATTCTCGAGAATCTTTCATAAATTCCCGCACTTGAGAGAAAGAAGAAGAAATTCTCGGGAAAATTTTCCGACGAGTTATCACCGTTCTCGAAAATTTGGAAGCTTGGTACAACACTATGCATCGCGCAGTATTACTTCTCGATTGGCCGGTGTCTCCGGAAGACCAGCGTCGGGGTATTGCAAGATGCCTCCTAGACTCATGCTGAGTGGACGTCGGTTTAGCGTTATGTTTAGAATACTTAAACTACAGAAATGTTATATTTTAGCATGATATTTGGCGCTAATTATCAATTTTTCTTTTTCTTTCAAATTGAAAATACCTATAATTATTTTTCACGTATTAAAATATATTGTTGTGCTAAAAGAAAATACTCTAAGCATGCCTTGGCAATGGCTACATATTTGAGCCGTTTGGGGTGGAGACTATGGGTCCGTGGGGCCCTTCAGCTCATAAATTATTTAAAACTATAAATAAGCGATTGGTCGAGGTATCTGGTGACCAAAGGGCTGGCAATTTTTTTGCACAACGCATTAGCATTGCCATCCAACGTCGCAATGCGGCCAGCCTTTTAGGCACCCTACCGGAAGCCAATGATCTGCGTGACATTATTTATTTATAGATAACTTTTATTTAGTGTACATATTATACAGTTATACTAGTTCTAGTTGTTAGTTAGTATTATTTTTTAAGTTGATTTAGTGTTAATCTTAATTATTTTGTAAATTATATCTGAAATAAACTCTATAAACAAATACTCTTGAAATTTTTGAAGTGAAAACTTCTTTAGCGGCGTTGTACACTTTTTGGGTAAAAAATATTAAACTCACGTCAGGACACGTGACCTGATCGAAAATTCGTAAGACGGACACGTAACCGGCGCGGCGTAGGAGAGGAAGTAATATCCCACTCTCTTTCTACCGCGCGAAGTTTTAACTTTTGCCGGCACTCCCGGAGTGCAACCCGTTGTTTTTTTTTTATTTAAGAGCCCGCCATAGGCCAGGCGGCGTGGCGGTACAAACGCGGATGGCCTAAACGCGCTGGCTACTTTGGATATTGTCGTTTTTTAAGAATATTCAAGGGTTATTCGAAAAAGATAAACACATGGTGGCTGCCTTATCTGTAATGCAATTATAATCAAAATTTTCAAGGTTAATTTTAATGTTTTTGGTGAATAATGCTGTATACCGAGTAAATAAGACGTGATTTGGAGGCAACTTTGCAATTTTTTTCTATCGAGAAAATTTAACGCAATCGTGTTTTTGAGTCAGATAGTTACCAGGGTTAGTCCTGAACTATGCTGCATATTTATTTCAACTTAAGTATTTCATTATTATTGATATAACAGACAATCATGTGAAGCAGTGTGAGGTAGTACGGGTCCTTAAAACACGATATCTATAACTGCACTCAATAGTAAAAAATCTATAAGGTACCCCTCAGAAATCTATGTTTTCGCACCTGAAAACATATATTATTGAATAGTGCCCTAATATTATAAAGATAACAGATTTTATTGTTTGTTTGTCTGTTTGTAATGAATAGGTACCAAAACTACTGGACCGATTAGAAAAATGTTATCACCATTAGAATCCTACATTATCCCTGATGAACAATAGAATTAACTACCTATTTCTAACCGCTAGTACTAATTAAATACTCATAAAATATAACACTAGAAATACTTATTCTGACATAGCTTAACGTCTGCCAACAATGAATAATATGCGTTTCGCAGCACGGAGAAGCTCGAGATATTTTTATAACAGTTGCGCGCGGTCCCCCCTTGGGATGGGTGACCCAATCCTAAGGGTGGACCGCGCCCAATGGCTCCTCAAGTATCTATACGGTGATTCAAAACTTTACTTATTCACTTTATCGTTAATTTTTAGGGTTCCGTACCTCAAAAGAAAAAAACCGGAACCCTTATAGAATCAGTTTGTTGTCCGTCTGTCTGTCAAGACACTTTTTCTCAGGAATGCATGGAGGTATCAAGCTGAAATTCATCAGGTCTACTATCCCTTGGAGTTTGCATAATCAAACTTCTAAGCCAACGCAATCAAAAGATACAGCCGTTTATGCCGCAAATTTTCGACATTCGCAAGGAATCAAAACCTACAGAGTACTTCCCGTGAACTCAGGATCTTTAAATTTAGTACGAAGCAACGTCTTATAGCACAGATAAAGTAAAAATTGCGACAAGTATACATTTTTGACACATCATATAATAATAATATTTTTAATAATTTTAAACTTATTATAGAAATTGGTATTGGCCCTTCGTGCGCGAATCCGACTCGCAATTGGCCCATTTTGAAACCAAATTTTACTAAAAACACGTCACTCAATATTTTACTGAGCAACCGTTGCTTCCATACCAAAAACAACAAAAGTGGCCCGTTAACAAAGCCTCATAAATAGCAATAAATAGAATGGCCGGTGTAACGAATGTGCCATAACTATAAGTAGATATTACGCTCGTCAAATTTCTCATTTCGCACTTACAAGTACCTAACTGGTCGGCGCCTTTGAACACTTTGAAACCAAACGATTAAAGGCGTAAATGCAATCTATTTGTGACGTAATATCTTATACGACCTCATCTGAGATTAGGATATTGAATTATTCAGCCTGACTGGGAAATCACATTACATACATTACATATGGATATAATAAATAATGTTCACACGTAACGTTAAAAATATAAAACCAACAAAATACTTATTAGATTACAAAGATAAATTTAATCAAATTAGTCCGCACAGTCTCGGAATGTTTGGTAATCGCGCGCTCGCTACGCGCATTCAGCTAGACGGTCCACGGCCAACACGAAAACAAATAGATTTAAAAAAAATTGCCGAAAACAAGTACGCGCACTTTGATTAGCGCGAGTATTCACACATCTTGTTTTTATAGGATAATTTGGTCAACTTTTAAGCCCCTATTTTTTTATTTATTTCGAACGAGAATCAGGTACTGAGTGCCCCCTTTCAATATGTAACGTGATTTACCAGTCACGCTGTATACAAAATATATTACGAAAACCGTGTCCGATTGCGCAGTCGCATACTTGCTCTTCATGTTAACAAGTGGTCTAGTGGTCATAATACCAGGCTGCCACACTGAGGTCCCGGGTTAAGACCCGGTCAGGTCAAAAGATAATTGTAGATCCTAGATTAACCTGGGTCTTGGATGTTTATCTAAGTACGTCTTGGCGTGGCTTGGTACTCCTTGGCGACAGACCTGCTTCTCGAGTGACGATCCATCTGTCTGTGCGGACTCAGTTGTTGAAGTGCTGCGTCAGAGTATGGAGTATTTCATCCCATACTCCGACATTGCGTACGAAGAAGGAGCACGGCCTTGGTTCAACGGCGGATGTTTACTCGCCGAAGCGAATAAACACTCTGCTTTTGTATCATGGTCTAACGCTCGTAGCCGCAAAGACCCTGGTGTTCACGTCTGGAAAAAAGCCTACAACCAAGCCGCCAAGGCGTGTAAAAAGGTTTTAAGAAAAGCCAAATTCCAGTTTATTGGCCGGATCAGTGGTAGACTTGCCGGATATCCTTCAGGAAGTAAAGCCTTCTGGTCCCTTGCGAAATCTGTGCAAACTAATTTCTGCCGTCCTTCACTACCACCGCTACTGAAACCAGATGGGACACTGGCCCATACTGCAGTTGAGAAAGCGAACTTATTTGCCTCTCAATTTGCTAAGAACTCCCAACTTGATGCGGGTTGCGCCGTACCTCCTGCTCTGCAGACATGTGAGTCCACCATGCCTGAGGTAGCCATCCACCAGGACGTGCTCAAAATCCTGCGCAACCTTGACACAAAGAAAGCCAGTGGCCCTGATGGAATCCCAGCGGTGGTACTAAAAAACTGCGCACCTGAGCTTTCTCCTATACTTACGCGGCTCTATCGTCTGTCGCTGAGGATCGGTAAGGTTCCGAATTCGTGGAAGCTTGCGAATGTGCAACCGGTGCCTAAAAAGGGAAATCGTGCTGACCCCGCAAATTATCGACCAATAGCCATAACTTCCATTCTCTGTAAGGTAATGGAACGTGTTCTTAATGGTAAGCTCCTGGCATATCTTGAAGGTAACGATCTCCTCAGTGATCGACAATACGGATTTCGACAAAATCGGTCAACTGGGGACCTTCTTGTGTATGCCACACACTTCTGGGGCGAGGCTATCGATAAGTACGGAGAGTCTATCTCCTTATCGCTTGACATCTCCAAAGCCTTTGATAGGGTGTGGCATGATGGCCTATTGGGCAAATTACCATCTTATGGAATACCTCCCGGTCTTTGCTCGTGGGTAGCTGAATTTCTGAGAGAACGATCAATACGAGTAGTCATCGATGGATGCTCGTCTGATCAATTGGCTATAAATGCCGGGGTACCTCAGGGGTCAGTTCTTTCTGCAACCCTCTTTCTGCTGCATATTAATGATCTGCTTGAACCTGGTATCCTTGGTTATGCAGA
Organism: Elegia similella; assembly: GCA_947532085.1. Lineage (NCBI taxonomy): Eukaryota > Metazoa > Arthropoda > Insecta > Lepidoptera > Pyralidae > Elegia > Elegia similella. The sequence goes on from OX383939.1 coordinate 7,176,910, forward strand.
TGACAGCACTGTTGTGGAAAGATATATACCCGATCCGCGAGATGGAACCAGGGAGATCCAAGCTTATAGAGAAAGTTTAGTGGAAAATATAAACAGGTCCTTGCAAACTGTGTCGGACTGGGGCGAGGCCAATTTGGTTAACTTCAACGCCTCAAAAACACAAGCATGTTTGTTCTCTGCTAAAAGGACCCCGTTTAACTTGTCTCCCACTTTCCGGAATGAGCCTGTGGTTATGACTGGCAGCCTTGAATTGCTTGGAGTGACTTTGGACTCCACTCTAAACTTTGGGCGCACCATCGAACACAAGGCAAAAACTGCCAAAAAGCTTGGTATCCTAAACAAAACAAAACGATATTTCTCGTCCAAACAACTTCAGGTTTTATACCAAGCTCAAATCCGTCCTTGTATGGAATACTGTTCCCACCTTTGGAACGGTTCGGCCAAGTATCAGTTACACGCATTGGACTCTGTGGAGCGTCGTGCCCTAAAACTTATAGGCAACGATAAGTTCAGATTCCAAAGTCTTGAGCAGCGACGTCGAGTGGCTCGTCTGTCAGTTTTCTACAGGTTGCATTTCGGGGAGTGTTCACAGGAACTCCACGAACTTATCCCACCCACCCTTTTCCGACATCGGTCTACTCGACGGGGTGAAAGTATGCACCCGTATGTGGTTGATATACCACCAGCTCGCACGAAGCGCTTCTCCTCTTCGTTCATCTTGCGTACGGCTAGGGAATGGAATCTCTTGCCACCGGATGTTTTCCCTGACACATATAATTTGGGTCTCTTTAAGACTAGAGTGAATAGGTTGTTAATGAGCCAGCGAGTTCCACCATAGGTCACATCTTCACTTAACATCAGGTGAGATCGTGATCAATCGCTGGATCATCCAAAATAAAAAAAATATAAAAAAAAAAAAAAAAAAATATATATAAAATATAGTATCGTTGACTTGTGTCATGACACAAGGCTCGAACTTACTTTGGGGCTGGCTGAATCTTAATTTAAGGATTTTTACGCATTATTCTACGAATTTTCTTTGAGGTACTTATAACTTTTTTTTTTTAATAAAAGCTTGTTTAGCTTCTACGATTTGACCCACACCAACATACAACATTATAAGCTTCTGGGCACGTTACCACGGGGTAATGAGCTGCCAGGGCTATTTTATTTGTAATTTAGTTTTCTATTTATAAGTAGTTTTTAAGTTCTTGTTATATTGTACAATTCTGTTTTGAAAGTTAACTTATAATAAAATAAATAATGGTCTATAAAAAAAAAACATTAAAAGCTTATAAATAAATATCTAACCCACCATACAAATACACCGATCATGGATGAAAATTCATGTGACGTCTATTTTTTATCCTTTTCCACCTATCCTGAATCCAGAATTCAAATATTCTCAGGAGATTGACACAAGGAAAATCAAAACGCACTCTTTGAAATGCTACAATTAATCTACAAGAATCTAAAATAATCTTCAAAAGCGGATTCACCCAAGATCTCTAAACAACCTCTATAAATCATGCCGTCGTATTGTCCGTCTATTTGTGTACACTAATATGGCCATAACTCGGGTCTTCCGTGACTAAACCAAAACTAAACGCTGCGACCACCCATCCAGCGCTAATTAAAGACGAAATAGCGCTTACCCAGCGACGTAAATGTCCCTTTACAATAGGGAGTATGCAATCCTTCATTAAATGGAAAACATGTTTTGAAATATGTTTTAAATTAGTCTAAAAATCCGCACAATTTGTTTTGATACGTTTTATGGGCTTTTATAGTGGGTAATGAAGTCCAACTAAACTTTGTGCGTCCACCCATCCAGCGCTAATTAAAGACGAAATAGCGCTTACCCAGCGACATAAATGTTCCTTTACAATTGGGAGTATGCATGACTTCTTTAATTGATGTTCATGTTTTGAAATATGTTTCAAATTTGTTAAAAAATATGCACAATTTGATTTTGATACGTAGTCGTTTTAAGTTGGTAATGAAGCTCATATAAAACTAAACGCGTTCACTCATCCAGGATAATTCAAAGCCATATAGCGTTTATCCAGCGATATAGAGACCAAGACTGGACTGTTTCTTTCGGCGTATTCTTTTCAGCAGCGGTTATTCTGAAACGCTAGTGTTTTTCGTTTTTTTAAACATAAAAGAAAGAAACATAAATAATAGAAATATATGACGTTCAAAAAGCGATAGATACTTTTGATTTTGAATTAAAAAATATTCATTTTTATTTTTATATAAACTCCCTTAAATATTGGGTATATGCATGATGTTCATATTTTAAAATATGTTTTAAAAGCTATCTTAAACTACGCACAATTTGATTTTGATACGTTTATAACACTTAATGATCATCTTAAGTTAGTGATGAGGTTCTTTTAATATGTATAAAAACTAAACGTTGCGACAGCCCATCCAGCGCTTATATACCCAGCGATATAAACATCTCTTGACATGTGGAAATATGCATGATGGTATATTTTAAAATTATATATATTTTTTCAAAATTACTCTATAAATATGAACTTTTTGATTTTGATGTGTTTAATAATCCTCTAAACTTGGTAACAAAATCCATTTAAATAAGTATAAAAAAACTAAACGTTGCGACCACCTACCGATCCAGCTCTGATTACAGATGATATAACGCTTACTTAGCGATAAAGATGTCCCTTGATTAATAGATTAGTCAAAACAATAATATCAAAATTAGTCCGTCTGTAAGATAAATAAAATATTGGACACGTATTTCTTCGCGCATCATTATAGTTCATGTGTGATGAACTCCTGATATCACAGTTTGCTTAAAAGTGTAGCAAACTATGACGGAATTTTAACGGGCTATATTTATTTATTTTTTTGTTATCTTTTACAAAAAACATTGATTTCCACGAAAATAAAAAAAGATTATAAGACTAAAACAGGAAGAATAATTTATAGACACCAAATAAAAATTCCTCAGACGACAACATAACTGTCGCCCACCAATTTACTTGATCGTAGCCCACCAACAGATATTCCGATTTTGAATTTCAAAATTCCGAATATTTTAGTAGATTTTAGTTCAAACGACTCCAGTCTGTGTCTATGGTAACCTTTATCTTTATTGTCTCTGCTCGATTTGCATACCCTGACTGCAAGCTAGGTGGGCAGATCGACAAATATCAATATCAATTCACTCCAAGTGTGCTTGTGTGGGATGCTATTGACAGATTTCGAATTACTATTGTAATACAAGATATTCTGATCGTAAATAAATGGCGACAAAATAGTTTTATGTTAAATTTAGATAAATTTGTCAAGTCGATCAATACTTTGTGACTCAATTATTTCCTCAACTTAGTTTCTCCTGCTCAGGTGTCTGTCTGCGGGTATGTGTAATCAACTAGTACCAGCAAAAAAAAATACGTATATTCTCTTGTGCTATAGTTTCGTAACAATTTGTTTTTCCGTGGATGGGTTGTTAACCCTTCGTGCAACCCCCGAAATGCTTGAGGACCACACCCATCGTCGGTCAGCGAGTCCATCGGACTTGGCCGGAAGCGTAGCTAGCGGCCGTTCCTCTATCCGCCAACTTGGGGACGCTCCTATACGCTAGATGGGACAAGGCGAGCGCCGAAAGCGCTGGCGTTCTCTTGTGCTGGAGGCCAAGACTCACTTTGGGTCGCTGAGCCAGGATAGTAAGTAGTAGTAGTAGTAGTAAAAAAGTACGGAGTTCCCAGGATTTGATTCAGCCGAATATCTATGGCGAATAAGGGTTCATGAATGCATTCTAGCAGTTTACCGACTGTTGTCGTGACGCTGATCAACGCGTTTCGCTCTCTAGGTCAAAAATTCAAAATTCTTTATTTGCCAGAAATTTTTTTACAGCATAAAGTTTATAATGACTCCCGCACAGTCGGAGGTCGTGGTCCACCTGTTTAGTTCACCTGGATGGACCACGGGCATTTTTTCCTGCCGGTGGTTCACCTAAATGATGAGTAATATGCTAAGCAAAAATATCTATAGGTAGGCCATGGTCAACATAAAATTACTTCCACGTGATCGTGTCAGTATGGCTCCGCTGGTCAGAGAGAGTCATGCTCCTGCAGTGGAGACTAAAAAGAACTGATGATGATCGTGTCATTTTACTTAAATTTAAATAAAAAAATGAAAGCTAAACGCACTAGGCACAGGTCTGTATCGCAGGTCGTGCAGATTTAATTATTAAGTTTTCAATTTAGAACTGGGAAATACTTAAACACTTCCATACATTTTATTGAAACAAAGAAAAGAACAATTAAAAAGGTTACCAACTACACTCACTTTCTTTAAATCACATGAAGACATGTTTAATCCATACTGGGAAGTGGGAAGAGCAATTAAAAATATTATTTTTTAGTGATGCTGTAGTCGAGTGATTTGAGCCAGGTGCAAATGATTGTTTTTGCTTTAAATAGCGATTTGTTAAGAGCTAAGCAATATTTTTTAAACAATTTTGTAAACATATGAATCTTGAAAACGTTTAGCATATTCAGTGGATCAAAATCAGATGCCACCAAAATAGAGTCAAGTGGGGTTTCTCCAAAAATAGTGAGTGCCACTGTGGTGCTATCCAATCTATGAGCCACCTCTTGGTGTGGCCAGAAAGCCCAATTTCTTGCACTCAACAAGATCAGAATGAGGCAAACGAGAGGGCAATTGCAGTGGCAATGCTCTAATCAAAACATATTTAATTAAACGCAAAGCTATTATACGACTTGATAGAAGACGAAGAAGAAGTGGAGACTCTTGGGTTATAACGAAGAGACGGCTGCGAAAACGTATTACTCGCCAATTGACTTATAGTCTGGCGATGCTCTTGATGTCTGGGCTAACCCGTTAAACTATATCCGCCTGAACATGTTTCCCTACAACAAAAGCAACGGCTTTTCGTACCTATTGAAAAGGTTGTGAAGCAAAAGGGCAAAACGCATTCAGTCGCCGCCTCCAGCATAAATTCGTCAAACCATAAAAGTCGCAGAATGACTTGACGTCCGCACTGCATTCGACGCGCTCAATTATGTGTGTGACTAAAACCATCCCGCGTTAATAGGTACTAAGGCAGTACTTAGTTAAGTGTTTACATCTTCAGGAAGAGGCCATTGAACCAAAAATCCCATTGAAGAATTAAAAGATGGAGAAAAAGTCACAATCAGGTATATGCATACATTGTTTTGTGCTACTAAAATTAGTGTATTAAAAATACTTTTAATTCAGTCTCGAAACTTTCGAGACTGAATAAAAAAGTATTTTTAACGAAAGTCACATTTTCCAACATGCCCGAAACGGCCCATTGAAAATACGAGACAGTTTTCATGTCGTGTATGTAGCAAAGCAGTGTGGTACCCGGCAGAGTAGAATAGGGCCACTTCAAGTCTTCCCATGGATGTCGTAGAAGGCGACTTAGAAAATACAAGCTAAACAAAGCTTATAAACATCTGAGAAACCTCTCCAACCCGTCCGGCCAGCGTGGAGAGTGTAGGCCAAGTCCTCTGACTGCTCTGGCCAAGGTTGGCTCTAATAGTACAGAGAGGGTCGTGCTTCTGTACAGGAGACTAAAAAGACCTGATGATGATGTAGCTCATGGAACAAAATTAAGGATTATTATAAGACACATCTAGCAACAAAAAAAAAACATATAATTATACGAATCACGGGATATTATTATCAGTATTTGCCTGTAGATAAACGTATATAGCTTCCATAATGTGAAATACATCGTTACTCTTAGTATAAACGAGAAAGATTGTGACTGTAACGATCATCTCCAATGCCTTTTTTTTTTAAACAAATCTAGTCAAAACATTGTATTTCAATCGGCAGAGCCTGAAAATATTAGCTAGTTATGCAATAAATAAATAATAATAATAAAATTTGCTTTGGGATGAGTTAAGAATAAGGAATACGAAACCATCGGATGAGAAAAGAAAGGATGAGTGTGGAATTAAAATTTGGGTTGAGGAAATAATTTTAAAACACGTGACGAGGGATGAATACGGAATAACCCGAATATACTCGTACGAAGAAATGAGTTGATTATTATATGAGTCCGAATAGTTTCTCACCCAGGGATGCCGATGAAAGTGCGACGTGGAGAAGAAAAAGTCGCAAAGCGAACCCCGGGCTCCAAAGAACTCTAGCTGAGTACACGACCGGGAAACACGCTCCGATTAGAGAGAGATAGAGTAGCAACCTGAATATAATCACTACATAATATAAAACAAAGTCGCTTCCCGTCTGTTTGTCCCTAATTATGCTTAGATCTTTAAAACTACGCAAGTACGCAACACTTTGTTTTTTTTTATAGATAGAGTGATTCAATAGGAAGGTTTATATTTACATTGCACCCGTGCGAAGGCTTGGTCCGGGTCGCTAGTTACATATATATTTATTTATTCGTACTTAGTTGTGAGATATATCTATACCTCACACCTAAGTACGTATATATATCTCACACCTAAGTACGAAAATTGTGATGTTCGAATGTTGAATTCCAGAAAGTACTAAAACAAGGTACTAATACTATTTCACAAGTCCGTATTTCTTTTCAATGGTGCAACCGAAGCAACAAGTACTTGTGTGCAATTTGTGGAATTAACAAGTGTTTAGACCTCCTTACAGCGACTCATACAACACGTCGAGCCGCCAAATAGCTACTATTACATTATTACAATAAGTAATAAGGAGAACTAGGGCTGCCAGATAAACTTTATCAGTGTTATTATAAAAAAAACGGCAAAACCCAGGTTTAAACCTGGTCTACCTTAGTCCGGACTAGCGATGGATCAACCTAGGTTTAGCAAATTAAACTTTGTTTCATTACAAAAAGTGAACTAAGTCAAGACTAACTTAGACCTGAGACGATCTCTGGATGATCTAACGGAAGCAGGATTCATTCAATCATTCGTTCAGTATGCTACTACTACGTTCCGATCTTAACTAATATTAAAATAAATAATGAAATTTATTGTTTGAAACTAGTATAAAACTAAAAATAATAAAATTGAAATGGAGAAACATGTTTATTTATGTCATAAACGATATATTCAGTGGTCAGATAAAAAAATCATACTTTATACAAAACGATTTAATAATTTTACAAACCTGAAACGGAACGCGTGTGCGCGCGCAATAAATTGAATTTGTTCCAAAATAACCTCAAAGTTTGTTTACAAATATGATTGTAAAAAATATGTTTTTATTTAATGAATTTAATGAATTCACGGTGCAGTGTGTCGAAAGTAATTGTTTTAAAGTTGCTGTGAGATAAAATTTACGTGAATAAAGTAAAAGTAAATATGGTGTAAAAATTTGTTTATTGTACAAACTATTTTTTCCTAATATGAAATTAAGGTTCCTAAAAGTCATTTTTTTGTAGCGGTTGTGAAATATAAATGACGACAAAAGCGTTGAAAATAATCTAATTAAATGTATAATTATATGTTAAAATGCAAATAATTAAAATATTTTTTCATAATTATATGTGTTGGTTTTATTCATTTCTTCGCATTTTCCAGGTTTTCGCTCATTGCGAATAGGATTTGAAATAGATTTTAGCATCAAAGCAATTTTTTTGGTGAAGAGAGACCTATTTGTTGGTAACAAAATAAGTTAGTACTAGAGTTAAACTAGGGAATTGTAGGTTTATCTTTAGACCTAGGATCATCTATGGCTTAAACGATATACCTCGTTTTATAATACGATTTTCCTTAGTACTTGACTTGGACCCCGGCTTAAACCTGGTACTAACTTTAGTCCTTGTTTTATAATAACACTGTATATCACTCTTGTTACTAACTTAAATATAAATTAGTAATATAAAAAACCAGCCAAGTGCGATTCGGACTCGCACACGAAGGGTTCCGTAATAGTGATGTAACGAATATTCGCATTCGCATTCGCATTCGCGGATATTTGCATATTTTTGCATATTCGCATTCGCGAATTTTCTGCGAATGTTCTTGCGAATATTTTTTTTAATTTTTTTTTATTGTTGTTTGATATAATAAAACAAAATCATTAACTGTGTTTTAATTCAAGAAAATTATTTAACCTCGTCATCACATAATCAGTCTTCTCTTTATCATTTGGTTGGTAACATTTATTTATTAACTTTGAGAAATTAACCTTAAATCTAAAATTATAATGTCTACAAACATTGTACACAAACAAAAACAATTCTTCTATGAATTTTTACCTTTTCTACTTCTTAACAAAACTAAAAATAACAATCAACAAACATTATTTGTCAACAAAAAATAAACTATAATTATGAGAATCATAAGTAAACTCTTTAAGAAACAAAATAATTTCTTTTCTTTTATAGCTTTAAAATTAAATTGTCGCCATAAACTATAACCAATATATTAGTATTGTATTATGTTCTTCTAATAACAAAAATATTTTTTACAATTAAACTTTTCTCAGTCTTAAGATATATCTTTAATGTTTAAATAATCAAACTAAACTGCTATCAAGGTCACCAAGCGATAGTGAATTGGCGCCAAATTTAAACAAAATCTGAATATTCGCATTCGTATTCGCGAATGTCGGTAGCAAATATTCGCATTCGTATTCGCATTCGCGAATGTCCAAAATATAACATTCGTTACATCACTATTCCGTTCATTATATCTTATGAATTTGAGAGTATTAAAAATATTTTTACTATACGATGTAATTCAAAATTAAAGCTATTCGCAAAAAAAAATATTTTTTATTTAGCTTTTAAAATTTTTCCTTTATCTGTGCTATAAGACGTTTCTTCGTACCAAATTTCTAGATTCTGAGTTCACGAGAAGTACCCTGTAGGTTTTGATTCCCTTGCGAGTGTCGAAAAATTATTAAAAATATTTTTACTATATAATGTAACAACAAATTTATGGTTTTCGCAATTTTACCTTTATCTGTGCTTTAAAATGTTGCTTTGTACCAAATTTCAAGATTCTAAGTCCATGGGAAGTACACTGTAGGTTTTGATTCCCTTGCGAATGTCGAATAAGTCCGGCTAATCCGCTGCACAAGGACAACTGTACGAGGAAAATTACACCACCACCATCGCACCTGGAAAGTCTAAACAGCTTTCTTAGGCAGCCAAACCTACATTCTATAGCAGTATTTTTCTTTATACTAAGTAGAAGTATGTTTATACTCTGTACGAAAAAAAAGTAATTTTTGTGTAGGGGGAGTAGGGTAGTCAACAACCTCACTACGTCTTACCGTGGGGGAGGGGGTGGTAAAAAGTTGCATAACGTATTAATCTCTGTTGTCTATGGGGGTCGTCAATCGTTCAATGTCTGCTCATTCACATAGCAATTTCTATTGAGAATTTTATGAAGAACGTGTTAGCAAGCAATCATTGACATTATTGAGTAGGTGACGCATTTAATTATATTCAAAAATAATTATAACATTAATCAAATTACAGTTAATACTCTTATTAACTGAAAATTGTAATTGATGTCTTGACAACCCTAGCTTCAGAGAAGTTTGACATGACACGACAGAACAGACACTGCGAAGGGCTCATAAAATTATCATTGCGTGAGCGTTGGAGGTACCTAACACAGAAATATCTGGGTGTTGTTAATATCTGCCTCCTTCAAAAGATATTGTACAATTATAATATGTTCCTTTAGTAACAAAGGGTCATGAGGGTCATGCTCCTGCAGTGGAGACTAAAAAGCCCTGATGATGATGATGATGAGTAACAAACTGGTCTTTTTGAGCTGGTGGTGTCTTTCGGGAAAAGTGCGAGTCACACAATATTTAACTGATTCTTCTCTAAAAATGAAATGAAATAAACATATAAGGAGGGCCTTTAATTATAATTTACTTTCATTTCTATTATTAAATATGTTTTAATAGCTGTAATACATACTCGTATAAATAATATGTAAACTTTCTGCTACAGTTTAATAGATGCAGCCCGTGTGCGTGCTGCCCTGTAATAAATGGACAGACGGACTGACACTGAAAGCTTAGTAATAGGGTCCTGTTTTTACCCTTTGGGTCATCACCATCATTTCAGCCGTAAGAAGACCACAGCTGGACAAAAGCCTCTCCCAAGGATTATTCGTTCTATAAGAAGGTATGGCAATATCCTACACGCCTGCCCACCGTAGTGTGTATGGCAAAACTCAAGACGCTTGGCATGCAGATTTACCGTGGAATATAGGAATTTGTTGGATCTGGGAAGGTAATGTAGGTATTGGAATACCACTTGGATAAAAGGGTTAAAGTATGTAAGTAATATAAAGCTGGGAAGGCCAAATTTCAACCAAATTTCATCCAAATCGGTTCAATGGTTGAAGCGTGGAAAGACGATAGACAGACAGAGTTACTTTCGCATTTATAATATTAGTATGGATTGTCCATGAAACGTCTATACGTATCTTAGTCTTCGGTGACTGCATCCACTCTGATAGCTTTCTTCTCCATTTCTACAGTTTATGGTCCGATGAAAAAAAAAACCTGACTCTTGCTTACACTAAACGCTTGTGACAAACAAAATGATTTAATTCTAATCATCAGAAAACGTTAAAAATACCGGCTGTTTCAGAGCGTCTCCCCCCTGGTCATGATCTACCTTGGGCGACATGGAAGTCCTTGAACAGACTCCGGACTCAAGTCGGACGAAGCAAGGAGAACATGAATAGGTGGGGTTACAGCTCTGATATTTCCTGTCCATGTGGTGCTAGTCCTCAGACCATGGCACACCTGTTATCGCCCTGCGTGTCCTACCACCTGCACAGGCGAGGACCTATACAAAGCCACTGATAACGCTATGTCAGTGGCAGAGTTCTGGTCAACACAAATTTTATTCGCCTGAGTCGCCACGATAGGAAGAAGAAGAAGAAGAAGCTGATTCTCGTCAGTCAAAATTGGAGTAATCATGTCAAAGGCAATGCAGCTGGTAACACATTACTATTTTGATGCCATTTCCCGCCAACGCGCTCAACTTTTTGTTGTTACATTGTTTATTACAAGTAAATAAATTATATGTTTCCAATTTCTCCATAATTTCTTATGAATGATTGTTTACGGCAAGACAACGCAACGGTTCCTGCTCCTCAGACAATCCCAGCTCTTAAGGTAATTACACACCAAGCGAGATAAGTGTTGCGATAACACACCATAACTCCGTGTGGGTACCGCGCACAAAACAGTCATATGTGGCCCTTATGAATAATTTATTGTAAATTGTACGTAGGTACAATGGGTGAAATCTAGCAAAGAAGTCAAATAAACTTGTAAAAACTTGTATCAAAGGAATATTTCAAAAATATGGCAATCATTTGAATTTTAACCGATAGATATTTTATTTGTAAAGATTGAAGGAATTATTTTGCACTGTTCTATAATAATGAACACATTTTCTTTGTTCTAACATAAAGGACACTGTGATTTTCAACAAAGATCTGTGGAGACTATGCCACGAAGAACCGATAGACGTCCAGATCCTTCAGCGAAAGTGGCGTTGCATCGGGCACATGTTACGCCGCCCTCAGGACCATATCCCCCGAAGAGCTCTGGATGGGAATCCGCAGGGCAAGCGTAAGCGAGGACGCCCAAAACAAACTTGGTACCGCACTGTCATAGCATAGGTAAAGAAGCTGGGATACACCTGAAGTGAGATTAAGAACGCTGCGTCGGATAAAACCTCCTCCTTCCTGCTTCAGTCGTCTGCTCACTGCTGAGCGTCGTGATGTGCCCGACCTAACTTTCCAACGATCTCCCTCCATTTTTTGCGATCTTTTGCTTGGTCCAGTGCCTTGGAGATCTTCGTGTTCAGGTGTTTTTCTATCTGGTCAGACCATCGTATCGGGCTACGGCCCCTAGATCTTTTTCCTTCCATCCTACCGGTCACCATAAGTTTCTCCAGGTTATCGGAGGGTTTTCTGGCTATATGGCCAAAGTATTGAAGTACTCTCTGGAAGCAAGTACTAAGGAGCCTCTGGTCAATTTTAAGCTCCTTCAAGATGGAGACATTTGTCCTGCGTGCCGTCCAGGGTATTCGCAACATGCGTCTCCAGCACCACATTTCAAAAGCATCAATCCGGCGCCGATCAGCTGCCTTCATGGTCCAGGTTTCTACGCCATACAAGAAAATGGGAAATACTAGTGTTCTGACCATATATATTTTAGTCTTTTTCAGTATGTTCCGGTCTTTCCATACTTTTCCTAGTTGGGTCATAGCCGACTTCGCCATACCGATGCGTCGCTTAATTTCGTGCTCGGAGCCACCTTTGTTACTTATGCTCGAACCTAGATATACAAATTGTTGCACGATATCATATTGCCCGAGTAGGTGAACGTGCTCAAGAATATTGGCCCGGTCGACTATCATTATTTTAGTTTTGGTGTGGTTGATTATAAGTCCCATCTCCTGACTGACGCGTTCCAAACGACTCATTAATTGTACCATTTCTGTTTCGTTGGTGGTCAGTAAAGTCTAGTCATCGGCGTAACGAAGATTTGAAACTTTCAGGCCTCCCACAGTGATACCACCATCCCATCCCTCCAATGTTTTGCGCATGATATACTCGCCATATATATTAAATAGAATTGGAGAGATGATGCATCCTTGCCTTACTCCTTTCTCGAACTGAAATTCAGTTGATCTCGTTGAGCCTATCTTGACGTCTGCATGACCCGCAACATATAAATTTTTAATGAGTACAATCAAATGGGTGGGCACTCCCATTTCCTTTAAAACTTGCCACATATGGGTCCAGATCACACAGTCAAATGCAGTTCGATAATCGACGAAACATATTACTGCTGGGATGTTAAACTCGTAACATTTTTCGACAATAAGCTTCATATTCAAAATCTGCTCTCTTGTCCCTTTACCTTTCACAAATCCTGCCTGAACTTGAGGGATTTGCCAATCAAGGTAGTATCGAAGCCTGTTGTTTATAATATGAAGCAAGATTTTGCTTGTATGCGACATGAAGGCGATAGTTCTATAATTTGCGCATTTTTTTGTTGATCCTTTTTTGTGAAGTGGCAAGATAGTGGAGTGAGTCCAATCTTTGGGCCATGTTGCGGTGCGCCATATGATATTACAGAGCTTTAAGAGCTTGGCGGTTCCTTGCTCCCCTAGAGCCTTGAGTGCCTCTGCGGTGATAAGGTCGTGAACAGGTGCCTTGTCGCATTTCAACTTATGTATGGCCTCATCCATCTCAGATTGTAGAATATCTGGTTCCAGCTCTGCGGTGTTCCAGTTGAAAGACATGATAGGGGTACAGCTGCTGTCTGCGCTGTATAGTTCTGCACAGTATGTCCTCCACCGATCTGCGACCGCGTCCAATTCGTGGATAAGTTTGCCATCTTTACCTCAACAGTCCAGGATTGGCTTTTGGATTGCCTGGTTACTTGTTTCACTTTTTTGAAAAGGTCGGCTGTCTGGTACTTTTGTGCATGGCGTTCTATTTCTTCGCATATTCCTGAGAAATGGGAATTTTTGTCACGTCTGCAGAGCCTTTGTATCTTAGAGCTAAGGTCTCTGTTATTATCTTTGTCTGCAGTACTTTTGAGGCCGTTGGTTTTAAGTTCTTTTCGCGCCTTAATCGTGCTCCAAGTCTCAGCACTTATCCAGTCCTTTCGCTTTGCATGCGGTTTTCTCTCTCTGGCAATACTGTATTGCCAGAGAGAGAAAACCGCATAGGAACATAGGACCTCCGTAACTTTCGTTTTAAAGCTTGACCATTGTTGTTCAGAGTCATGTGTTTCTGGATCTATCCCAGCTTCAAATGAGGCTTCTGTTTGTTTTCTGAAATATTCAGATTCTATTTTTGCCAATCTTATCGATGTTCTTTCAGATTTTCTGGGTGCTTTAAAACGGATTCGTACATCAGCCACAAGTAATTGGTGATCACTTCCACAGTCAGCTCCCGGATATGTTTTGGCGTTAGTGACGCTGGACTTCCATCTCTCATCTATCGTTATAAAATCTATCTGATTTCTGTACAAATCTCCTGGAGATGTCCAGGTGTATAGACGGCGTATATGGTGTTTAAACAACGTATTTGTAATTGTCAGCTTGTGGCCAATGCAAAACTCCAAAAAGCGTTCACCTCTGTCGTTTTGAAGTCCAATGCCATAACTACCTACCACCGATCGAAGGTGGTCACATCCATTAGTGTCCCCAACTTTCGCATTCCAGTCTCCTTGGACGACCAGTATCTCGCGCCTAGGAAGTGCTTTGATGGTTTCTTCTAGCACAATATAGAAGTTATCAATTTCTTCTTGGGAAGATAGTGATGTTGGTGCATAAACTTGGACTATATTAAACGTGAAAGGTCTGCAATTGATCTTAATGGTCATAATTCTCTCATTTACTGGGTTGTAACCCAGAACGTGCTTTTGCAGAAATTTTGGTATTAAGATGGCCACTCCCTGCTCACTCTTAGTCGCATGACCTGAGTAGTACATGATGTTGTTAGAAGCAGGGTAGTGACCAGCACCTTTTATATGAGTTTCAGCTAGTCCAAGTATTGCTAGACGATGCAGAGCCATTTCTTTCTCAACTATGGCCAATTTTCCATCCTTAAGTAGGCCCCTTACGTTCCATGTTCCGATTCGATGGGGAAGGCGGGCCTTAAGATCTTTTTTTCTGGCCATCAGTAGCATTTGCTATCGTTCGGGCCTGATGACTAACCCGTACGGAGCCTTCGGTAGCCAATTTCACACTCAAGGACCCGGGTATCCTTGAGCGCCGGTTGTCAGGCGGGTCGTCCGACCTCGCATATCTCTTTTCTCTATTTGACATTGTTGAGGTCGGGACATTCTCTTGAGAGAACTAGTCGTAGTGGTTTCCCCTTGCCTTCTACGCTAGGATGTTTAGAAGCTTTTTAATTCTTCTAGGCCCCTGTAGCCTCTCCTTTCCAGGGCAAGCCCTGTAAGGGTTCGGGTTATCCTATCCGCCGCCCGATACTCGGCGTTGTCAGCTCGTTTAGCACCACCCAGAGGACACATGCAGGGTTGTGAGAGGTATTTCCTGCGGACGTGAGCGACACCATCCTCCGGATAGAACCAGATGGCGCCAACTTGTATCTGCCCCTGACGGGGCGACATAGGAAGCCAAGAATATCAAAAGTATGAAGTATATACATACGTTTTAAGTAAAATAGTAGGTACCTATGTAAGGCAGTATCTAAGTAACGCCGTAAGTTTGATTTTTGACAAGACAAAAAGAAAGAGAAAAACTTGAATGAACTATAGAATTGTAAATCTTAATTGTACATTAATTTAAGTTAAGTGGTACTTAAGTTGTATTAAATAAGTATTATTTGTTTACAAGAAAAAACAGAATAAAATTGTACTTAAAAACATAATTTAAATATACGACTGCTGTTCTTATATAATATACCTAATGTTATATATAGCTATAGCTTCTGATATATCTTTCTCAGTAAGCCTGTGAATATCCCTTAAACCGAAACCAACGGTTATTAAATGGAATACGAAACTGAAACAACAAGAGCAAAAATTAATAACAGTCCGTCCCAAAAAGAACCAAAATACGACATCAAACAAAACAAAACCGAGTAATAATGTCCAATTACCAACCCTCATACATTCTGACCGCCCCGTATGTAGGGCTGAGATAACAGTAACCGCACAAAGGGCAAAGCGCAAACAGGGGCGCAGAAAATTCTAGACTGTTTCTTACTTTTTTACATAATAATAATATTTATTGATATAAAGGTAACATACAAAAAACCTTAAAGACAATATACATATGCAGAGAGACGTAACCGAGAAATATTTAATACTATAAAAATAAGGAGTGGTGGAACGTGAAGCACTTGACGAACTGACAGCACAGAGTCCAAACTAGGTCGGGCCTGTATTTTGGTGGGCCAATACCTCGACAGGCTCCGCTCCATTGCCCCCTGTTATCGTAATTGTAGCTACCTTAAACTAAGACATCTGAGAATGGAGCGCTTATTTCCCAAACTAGTTATATTTAACTCTTATTTAGCTGTTAAGGCAGATGATGTCATTATAAGATGAGATCCAGCCACAACACACAGTGCTCAATAAGGACGTATATTTTAAAAATTTCACAGTATCGAGACTTTCATTCTTAAATTTCTTAATTCAAAATAAACAAACTTCCAACCCTTAATTTAACCTTTTAGAAGATGAATTACCAAAAATTCCTTCATTTCAGTGCAAACTTACGTCATAACATCGTTTGCAAAATTTTGTGCTTCTAGTAATTCTTTTCTGGTAATTAGCCTATAAGGTACCTTTCATTCTGGAAAATTCTTCTGTTCCCGACTGACGCGGGCGGAGCCGCTGGCAGTTCTAAATTTTATTTTTTTTAGGTTTTCGCCCCCAACTCAATTAAAAATGACTCAATCGACTAAAAAAATCTGTTCCAGCTAAACAAGAGAAATAGGCTTGAACTTATCAGCCCTCAATTCTGGTCCGTAAATAAATCTTGCCCGGGCGCATGAACCGTCTGACGGTACCCACAGAAACATTAGCGGATCCACCGCTAGATATTAAAACATAGG
Source organism: Elegia similella (assembly GCA_947532085.1). Classification (NCBI taxonomy): domain Eukaryota; kingdom Metazoa; phylum Arthropoda; class Insecta; order Lepidoptera; family Pyralidae; genus Elegia; species Elegia similella. Next base: position 7,193,484 of record OX383939.1, read on the forward strand.
CGTGTCTTAATTAGAAATTTAACCTGCTAATAAATTACCGATAGCCACCCAAGGCGTGGCGACGCAACACTCCACTTATTTCCCCGGAGACTTGCAGTAAACCACTCATTTCGGATATTTTTGGAACGTCGTTGTTGTGTCATTTGCTATCCTAAACGAATTGTTGTCCATTAGGGTTATTTATTTTACTTTCAACTTTAACATGACATATTTTGAACCGTATTCCTATGAAGTTAAGAGTGTTAAATTTATAAAATATTTGTATACTAAATTTGGACTAATAAGACGCTTATAAATGTATCCGAATGAGTTTTTGATGAGATTGAGTAATGTGTTCATATTTTTATCACCCTATTATTGAGTGAAAGCTGGTGTATATTTTTATATTATAATTTTACTTTGGATATGGCGACATTTATGTCTTCATAAAATTAAAATTTTTGTTAGTATGTCAAAACTAACAGTATAAGTAAAGTAAAAGTGTATTTCTTTCTTTTTCTTTCTCTCTGTACAATCTTACATGACAACATAGAGTTTAGTTAAGAGGCCTTTGACACATGGTTGGTTGTCTCGCTCGCACAAGCAAAAATTTATAAAGATTATTAAAAATGTGTCTCATTTTTGGAAAAGTATTTCATTTTTATCCTAGATATCTATATCGTAGATATTTTAGACATATTTTTGTATGGTGTAGACATGACTACGCCGTAAATTAGTTGATCAAATATTTAAAAGTTTTGATCAACTAATTTACGATGTAGTCAATGTCTAATCAGTATAAAAACATGTCTTAAATATCCACGATATAGTATATAGGATAATAATAAAACATTTTTGGAAAATGGGACACATTTTTTAATAATGTTTAAAATGTTTGATTGTGCGAGCGAGACAACCAACCAAATGTCAAAGGCCTCTTAAAACATATTAGTGAGACATGTTACCATCTCAGATTGGAGGAGACTGGAGACTGATGTAGGCAGAACCTGGATTACAGATATTGTCTGTGATTACAGTACACCAGAACTGTCCTTCGATGCGTGCTCTTAAAGTTTATGCATATGCACTGATATACAACGTGGAAGGGACATACCCGTAATAAATCGACCTACGGGATATACTAGATAAAAAGATAAAAAATATATTTTATTTTTCTCTAACAATCCAAAAAATTTACAAAAGTATAACAAGGTAACATGGTGGTATGAAATCAGATTGATGGAGACTGGAGCCTAAAGAAGGCTAGGCCTGTGGCACAGATCTCCAGTCCTCCCACTTCTGGATTGTCCAACAAGAAAATGATTATGATAAGTTACAAAGTAGTGCGCTTAATAACAATAATAATACATAATAACGTGAAATAGTTTTCTTAATATACTCTAATTTTGAAGGAAGGGTTTTTTTTTATCTTACTGGAAGGATTAGGCTTTCAGTATCGTAATAGTTAAGGGTTTTTAGGTATGTTGAGACGATAGATTTACAGGAGAATTTAGGAAGAGAGAGGATGTTGAGCATACCGTGGAGTTTATTGTAAAGGAAAGGGCCTAAGAAGCAGAAAACCCGATGGGAGAATTCAGTGCTTAGAACAGAAGAGACGACGACTAGACGGTTTCTACACACCAAACTTGGATTGTAGATGGTAGTGCTGTGCTGATGTATGATTGTATTTAAAATAAACAACTGACGAACAGTAAGAACATCACAAAACTGGTAAAGATCACGGGTTGGAAATAAGAAAGGTTTGAAAGTGCACACTTTAAGCAGAGCTCTCTGAGCCCTTTCAAGTTTTAACAAAGTGGTCTTACTAGTACCACCCCATGATGATACACAGTAAGTCAGTAGGGATTGGCCAAGGGCAAGATATACCATTTTAACTGTTTTCGGGTCCGCTACGTGTCTAAGACGTTTAAAGATATAAATCAATTTTCGGATTCTGCCGGTAGTAATATTAATATGAGGTTGAAAACTCAAATTTTTGTCAATGACCACGCCCAGATATTTAGTCGAATCTGCAGATGCTAGGTAAGAACAGTCACAGGAGTTATTGTCGGACGTTGAGTGGGTATGGGCGACAAGGGATAGGTTAGCTAGGGTAGTTTTATTTGTTTGTGAATTTTAGATAAAAAAGTTTATTATTTGGGATTTTTTAACATTTAAGGTGAGAAAATTTAAACGAAGCTACTCAGATACAATATTCAGTCCGCTTTGAGCCAGTTGGTAAGTCTCATGCCAAGTTTTATCAGTAAAGAGTAATGCGGTGTCATCCGCGTACGAAATAATTTTACACTGAGATATATTTAAGGAAAACAGGTCATTAACATAGACTAAAAATAGAGTAGGACCAAGAATACTGCCCTGTGGCACTCCGTAATGAATGGAGAGTTCTGAGCTACACTGACCATTAATAACTACTTGTTGCATGCGATCTGTAAGAAAACTTTCGAATAACTTTAACTGAGTACCTCTAACTCCGATGTGTTAGATCACTAAATTTTAATGAAATTAAAATATCAGTCAAAACCCAAAATAAAATTCTAATAACAACTTTTTTTGCGATAAACTTGAACGTGTTTATAGTCGGCAATTTGCCCAAAAGTTGTCTGAAATCGATTTTCTGTGTATTTATGAAAGAAGTTGAAGTACGTGAAGTGGAGAGGGAGTAAAATTGAACAACTTTCCCTGAGGAACAAAAATCAAAGTATGAGAAATATTTTTTAGCTTAAAGCATAATATTACTTTTATAATTGAAAACACTGAATAAACTTAGAATCCTGAAATAAAATAATTAAAAATAAATAAAAAAAGATTTACATGCTATCCTGTGACTTGAACCCGGGTCTTATAGATGCCGGCCACTTCTTAACGTAAAGTTCGCATGTTTGTCTGCCACAATAGTTGAAAATTAGCGTCCTATTAAAATTTTGATATTAAAATTTTGACCAATTGGTAACATAACAACTATGAAACCGGGTACTTAAACTTTGCCTCCTATTCACCCATGCCAAGTTCGCTATTCCAATATTTCCGATCTTGAAGAGGATCACTCCAACTTAGTTAATGTGTAAAAAAAATCATACTCAACATGGTGCTCAAGGGCCGTGTTTCCATACAAGAGTAGTCCCCTGATTCCTCGCCGGATAGTACCAATAGAGTAATGATTTTTTGCTAAAAAAATCCGTATGTTAAAATTTTGTGTGTGTTGCGAATTTCCGTTGTGTTCAAACATCAAGAAAACTAATTTGGGCAATTATATAAGAAAAAGAAACGCAGTAATACAGCCATAGCTTATTTTAAATTTTTAATGTAAAAAGAAATTAAATTGGTTAAGTTTTGGATTTGTTTGGGCACGCGGCGCGACAGCAATAAATATTATAAATATCTATTTTTCAATTCTCTCGAGCTTAGTGTTTCCTCTAAAAAAAGGGTTTGGTCGGGTCTTCTGGTAACGGGAATGTAGGTTTAAATTTCCGTTTCCTCTGGTACCTAATTAAGAGCAGCGGAGATTGGGAAATAGTAACTGAAGGAAATCATCCTTTAGTCAATTAGCATATCAGTAACAGATATATTACAGATGTTGGTTGTAAGGGCTAGCGAGGTCTACTGTTCTCGCAGAACCACTAGTTTCATTATACTTTAATGATGTAGTATAGACCATGGTTCGATTTATTAGGGTATGTCCCTTCCACGTGTATATCTGTATATCACTATAATATACTGTATCTGATATTAAACAAAAAAGTTACTTAGAGAGAAAACAGTACAATTAATTTATAAAGTAAACTGCGTTTATAAATTCAAAAATATGTGATGAAAAAATATTTCGCCACAGGTAGGATTTGAACCTACAAACCTTCTACATCTGGCCCGTCGATGCTCTAGACCACTAAGCTGCCGTAGCTTCAAATTACTGCGGCGAATTTGTTCATCAGATATTATATTATAGGTACATGCATTCGAAGCATGCGTAATCTCCATTATTACCCACTATTCAGAAGTGTGGTATCCAACTTAATTCATATAAGATGAATTGAAGGTTGACAACTGCGTTATTAATAAAAATAAGACATTGTGAAACTACTTATGCTAGAAACTATAAACATAAGTATTTGGCTGACTTCATTGAAAAAAGTTCACTAAGATTGCGGAAACAGAGCTTTCCTTTATATATGGTTTAAATTCGGTACGTATATGTACCTCCAGGTATGTTAGAAACCTTCAAACAAAAAGAAAAGACCTGCTCTAACCAAAAATATGTTTACATCTCATATCTGTTTATCATCGTAATTAAATTATCTATGGAAATTAGTACCAGCTACTTTTTTCCGGTACAGATCATTAAAGCCTGTCGAGGGAATGGGCGACAATCTCAAAATCAATAAACGAAGCGGCTAGCAACCCGTCACTATTTTTTATTTATCCAGTTTTCCTATACGCCTACCACACACCTACCATCACGCTAATTATTTTCGGTATTTAAGGACTTACGGCTTCAGGCTCTGATTACCCCATATCCCTTACGGCGTAATGGATGAGATATAAGAAAATCCCACAAAAAGTCTCAAGCTCCTCTGTGCTTCGGAAAGCACGTTAAGGCGTTCGTCCAGGCTGTCATCTCTAAATGGCAGTCGTTAAGCTATGTCAGATTCCTCAGCTTAAAAAATCTGACACCAGTGTTAGCCTCTTACACACACGATAACAAGAAAAACCGGCCAAGTGCGAATCGAACTCGCGCATGAAGGGATCCGTACCGTTAACTATAAAAACGAAAAAATAATCATGTCTGTTGTAAGGGATAGAATAAAACATGTCTGTTATAAGAAGATAACATTAATATTAAAGGGGGGCTCCCTTTTAATATTAATTTTATTTATTTTTAAAGTGAATATATAACTAAATATTCTGTGAATACTTCAAACGTCTATCTGTTGCCGTTATCAATATTAAGCAAAAACATCGCTTGTTGTATGGGAGCCCCCTTTAATATTGCATTTATTAAATTTTTTAGTATTCGTTGTTCTAGCGGCAACAGAAATACATCATCTGTGAAAACTTCAACTTTCTAACTATCACGGTTCATGAAATACAGCCTGGTGACAGACGGACAGACAGACAGACAGACAGACATCTGTCTGTCTGTCCGTCTGGACAGCGGAGCGAAATTAACAGGGTCCCGTTTTTACCCTTTGGATGCGGAACCCTAAAAAGTTAGTATAAATGCCTTGTTTGCCTAGTATAAACTTTAAGAAGCAATATTATATAGGCTATAGTACATAAAATACTTAACTTTATGTAGAAACTTGACAAGCAATGAAATGGTTATAGTAGGTAAAGGTAATAATTAGTGAGCTATAAAATCATTTATAGTGTTGCATATATTATGTTTATAGGGTAACGAGCGGTCACTTATGGTAAATTTATATATTTCCTTTGACCCTAACTGTGGGGACCTAAGTTTATAGAGCTTGACGTAACCTTACGAGTAGACATACCTATTAAGCTCATACTAATAAATATAAATTTTATAAATTTATTTTATAATGTAATACATGTATACAATGTAATCGGAGCCCTTCAGGCACATAGGGACCAAGTCTGGATTGAGTTTCTTTCGGCGTATTCTTCTCACTAGTGGTCGTTCCAAAACGCTAGTAGTATTTCGATTTTGCATAAACTAAATAAAATATAACAAATACAAATATGACTTTCAAAAAGAGATACATGTATTCAATTTTGAATAAGAATCTTTGTTTTTGACTTTGAATTTAAATTATTTTGTAAAGACAGTTGTCTATGCTGTTATCTAGTCCTCCATGCTGGTTTGGGAAAATAGAAAAAAACCGGTCAAGTGCGAGTCGGACTCGCGCACGAAGGGTTCCGTACCGTTATCTATAAAATCGGCAAAAAAATCTGTTGTATGGGAGCCCCCCTTTTATATTAATTTTCATCATCATCATCAGGTCGTTTTTAGTCTCCACTACAGGAGCACAACCCTCTCTGTACTACTAGAGCCATACTTGGCCAGAGCAGACAGAGGACTTGGCCTACACTCTCCACGCTGGCCAAACGGGTTGGAGAGGTCTCTCAGAAGTTTATAAGCTTTGTTTAGCTTGTATTTCCTGAGTCGCCTTCTACGACATCCACGGGAAGACCCACTCCAAGTCTTCCTATTCTACTCTGCTGGGTACCACACGGCTAATATATAAATTTATCACCTGATTATAATAATTTTATTTAATTATGGGAGCCCACTAATATATTAATTTTATTCTATTTTTCAGTATTTGTTATTATAGCGGCAACAGAAATATATCATCTGTGAAAATTTCAACTGTCTAACTGTCACGGTTCATGAGATACAGCTTGGTGACAGACGGACAGCGGAGCGATATTAATAGGATCCCGTTTTTACCCTTTGGGTAAGGAACCCTAAAAACGTAGAATGTTCCAGCTGCTTCTCTTCCCGCGCAGATCGTATAGCCGATCGAGGGAATGGGCGAATCTGACGAATCATAGTAATAGGCGATGCGGCTAGCAACTCACTATTTTGATTCCTTTTCCATCTATCACCCACCAACATGCTAAACGTCCTGGGGCTTTGTCTATCCCGTAAGGGAAAAAGACGTGATATTATGGGTAGTTATCTATAATGAGGTCTATCGTGTGTCAATTTTCCGATAGAGGCGTTAGTGTAGCGTGAGGTGAACCAATCGACATTTAATAGGTAGGACTTATACGAGTACCTGGGAAACTGACATTTAGACAAAAGAACGTATTTTCCCAAAAGCCCAAAGAGTCCACTGCTGGACGAGGGCCTCTCAAGGATTATTCGTTCGAGAATATTGCCATACTCACCACGCTTGGCAGGCGAGTTGGCGAGCGCAGTTTCTTTGGCTTCTTGTGCTTACAATGCTGCTGCCAATTGCAAGCATTTTGAAGCTTTTTTTTTATGTTATAGGGCGGCAAATGAGCAAGCGAGTCACCTGATAGTAAGCGATCAACGCTGGTCATAGACAACTGCAACACTAGAGTGTGACAGGAGCATTGCCGGCCTTTCAAGGAATTGGGGGAAGGACATTGGGAGTAGAGAAAAATGGGGGGCATGGGGGAAGGGGGAGAAGGATGGGCCTCTGGCTCTCTCACTCACCGAACGAAGCATAGAAGTGGTAAAGCTTCTACTCAAACGTCGATTTTCTGTGAGAGTGTGGTACTTCCCCGGACGAGCCGTCTCTTGCATGCTACTAACAAAAATGAATTTTGCCGGTAGCGTGGCTCTACCACAACAGCAAGCAAGAAGCTGAGGAAGAATAGGAATTTGTTGGATTTAGGAAGTGAAGAAGTATTGGGATACTGCTCACTCGGATGAATGGGGGAAAGCAAGTTACACCTGCAACCATCGGACAGGCAATTGAGGATGACATCCCTGATATGATCCCATGATGACTTCCCAGATATGAGACCAAGCTATATCGATTTTCGTACTTAATTTATATCGATATATGTATTGTTGAAACCATTTCTTACATCCTTATCCTTACTTATATTATAAATGCGAAAGTGAGTTTGTTTGTTTATTTGTTTGTTTGTTTGTTTGTTCGTTTGTTTTTTTGTTTGTTTGTTTGCTTTCACGCCATAACTACTGAACCGATCATCATGAAATTTTGTATACAAGTTCTCTGGAGTGCGGAGAAGGACATAGGCTACCTTTTATCCCGGGAAAAGTACTTTTCCCGAGGGATCGACATTGACGCGGGCGGAGCGGCGGGCGAAAGCTAGTTATTTTTATATATATACAATAATCGTTTGTGTAAAGTATAAGGTTATACTTACAACTCGTTAAACGTGACCTTTATCTTGCGAGCTCAAGCTCTGTCTACCCCGCGAAGGTGAGAGACGTGATTAATTTGTATGTAAATTAGAAATGTGTTTCCCCCGAGTCGTGCCTATTTATAATGAGCCAGCAAACGAGTCAATCGGCCTTCTGCGAACCACTGTTTATATGCCGTGACTGCGTTTCTGGAAACATGTTTGCATGAGATGTATGTGAACCTATCTTAACCGTCTGAAAACAAAGATACCTGACCAGGCTCTCTATCTATATCTTGAATTTTCTGTTAAACTATAAATAATAATAACTTGAAAATGTATATCATCATCATCATCATCATCATCATCAGGTCCTTTTTAGTCTCCACTACAGGAGCACGACCCTCTCTGTACTACTAGGGCCATACTTGGCCAGAGCAGCCAGAGGACTTGGCCTACACTCAATGAAAATGTATATACAGAAAGATTATTTTCATGTTAATATTATTTATAGTTGAAGAGAAAATTCGAGATATAGGTTGAGGGCCCGGTCAGGTATCTCTGTCCCTGACTGTACATGTTGATTGGAGATGCGGTTAGCAACCCATCAGTATTTCGTTTCCGATGTCCAGCAACACGTTAAAACCTATGTCTTGCGGGCCCAGGCTCTATCTACTCCATAAAGTTCAAAGACGTAATCAATATACATTATTAATATTAATAGCCTATTAAATCCCACTGCTGGGCAAAGGACTCCCTCTCTACTTTCCACTCTTCTCTGTTCCGAGCATTGGTTGGCCAGTCATTACAGTTCGCATCCAAGTCATCCCGCCATCTCCGCCGAGGTATTCCAGGTTGCCGGTGTCCATTTGTTGGGTTCATTAATATACATGAAATTTAGAAAATAGTTCCGTTCTTGCAGATGTAACTCTTAGTATGTGCGAATCTCATTCGTACTTGGACTTCTTTTACAATGTTACTTGTTTTTATTTTATAAGTTTTATTTATTTTCATTCATCCCGATTTCTGTCTGTGGGTCTATGTGTCTGTAATCAAATCTTATAAGTGTAATAATTCTACCAACATCCCGATGTCCGATTCAGCTGAAGTTTTGCATACACGTGTAAATGCAATATAATAGATGAAAAATTCTCCAAAATTCCCTATCAAAATTTTCAAATACTAAAGCCTGACTAAAATTACGAAAAATCTAGCCATTTTGCAGAAAACTATTGAAACTAATTACTACAGTAGGCTACGAAACTTTAAGATGTCATTAATGTAATCTGTCGAAAGTGCGATATTGATTGTGCGTGATCTAATTCTTGGAGATTGTGAATTATTATGTTAAAAATGCCGAAAGATATTAAAATTGAGTTATTTACATTATCTTTTTCTGCCTTATCCTTATCCCACTATTTATGTGGGGTCGGCACAGCATGTAAGCTTTTTCCATTTCTTTCTATCTCCAGTCAACTCGTCCTTCACTCCCTTTCTATTCATATCGTCCTTTACACATTCCATCCAAAGTTTTTTTGGTCTCATGAGTTACTTTAACACGACATCATCATCATCATCATCAGGTCTTTTTAGTCTCCACTGCAGGAGCATGACCCTCTCTGTACTACCAAACCCATACTTGGCCAGACTGGACAGAGGATTTGGCCTACACTCTCCTCGCTGGCCAGACGGGTTGGAGAGGTCTCATTGATGTTAATAAGCTTTGGTTAGCTTGTATTTCCTAAGTCACCTCTTAAGACATCCATGGGAAGACTTGGAGTGATCCTATTCTACTCTGCCGGATACCACACGGCTTTATAACACGACATAAGTTCACAACTTACTTTGGGGCTCAATCAGTGGGATATGTCCTTATTTGTTTTTTAAACAAATAAGAAACAAACAAGAGTGATCTAATAAATACCTCACTCTTACTCCTTCTTCTTTTCGAGTCGTAATGTCTTTTAACTATAACAATTTTGCCCAGTATATGACTATGGCCACTGCCCTGTCGTTTGCCTCCTCTATATCCTTTTGTGTGCAGTGAATGGGGCATTTAGGGCTCGTCAAAAGGTGGCTCTTTGACTGAACATCGCCGCAATTGCATGTACTATTGCCGAGAAACCCTCACCTAACCCGATTTTCTTGGCAATTCTAATGTCTACTCTTACTAATTCTAGTGTAACATAACTACAGATACACAGATAGTCAAAAGAATCAAATGAAATAGGACACAAGTGGTACCTGTCAAACCTGTCCATTTATAGAAAAACACGTAAACCAGCCTAACTTTATTATATCTTCGGATCAACATTTCAGCACGATTAAGCTACATCGGTAATAAAATAGTGTCACTGGATTCCTTGTATAAGGCTGCGTTTCTACCAGAGAAAATTGCACAGCGTCACTATATATCCTTGGACGTCATAGATTGCCACCTTCCAAAGGCATCTCTGGCTAGAAGCGAAGGTCTATATATCTATGACATCCAAGGATGTATAGTGACGCAGTGCAATTTTTCAACAGAACACTCTCACAGAAAATCGACGCTTCTATGGTTCGTTCGATGAGTGAGAGAGCCGGAGGCCCATCCTTCGCTCTCCCCTCCCTTTTCCTTCCCCCAACTCCTTGAAAGGCCGACAACGCACTTGTCATTCCGTGGTGTTGTAGTTATCCATGGGCAGCGGTGAATACTTACCATCAGGTGACCCGCTTCCTCGTTTGCCGTCCTATAACATAAAAAAGATAATGATGATTCAAAGCTCTTCTGCCTACCGAAAACTTCATCACATATGTAGTGATACTATTAGTAATTATAACCGGTGTAAAAGCAGCCTTACTTTCAACAGCGGTGAGCCTAAAGAAGAGCGGCATCTTTGATCTGAGATAGCGGGCCCTCTGTACTCCATCCACACGCTTCGCCTAACGCGCTCTATAGAACTTTATTTACCATGTGTGTTAATGTACATATTGTACATACTACCAAAACATCGTGTATAACGGGTCTAAAGTGCCGTTGACATGTCCAACCTCTTTTAAATTTTCTTTTTATTTGGCTGGCCAGTGTCAACATAGTGGCTATTGACCTCTTCAAAATGAATATTGTTTCTTATAAACCACAAAAGTTTCCTAGGCTAATAGACATACTAAAATTTACAGTCCTAATGAAAGCTCATGTCCAATTTTATAAATAAATAATACAAGCTTTATTAAATAAAAATAAATAATAAGAAAACATTTTTTATCGCAACGTGATGTTTTATAGCCTAAAGCCTTCCTCAATAAATGGATTATCTAACACAAAAATAATTTTCCAGGTTGATCCAGTAGTTCCTGAGATTAGCGCGTTCAAACAAACAAACAAACTCTTTAGCTTTATAATATTAGTATAGACTAGCTGTTGCCCGTGACTTCGTCTGCGGAAATTTCTGTTATAAGGTATACTCGTAGATGAATAATTTTCCCCCGTTTTCAAAACATGTTTTATTGATGCTTCGCTCCTATTGGTCGCAGCGTGATGTTTTATACCCTAAAGCCTTCCTCAATAAATGGACTATCCAACACAAAAATAATTTTCCAATTTGAACCAGTAGTTCCTGAGATTAGCGCGTTCAAACAAACAAACAAACAAACTCTTCAGCTTTATAATATTAGTATAGATAGGTAACATGGCTCCACCACAACTAAAACAACAAACTTAAAGAGAAGATCTGCATTCTATAAAAACAAAGCTATTGTAAAATACGCACTTAATATGTTGTACTACCAGAAGAAACCTTAAACTGGAATTAATTCACTACTCCAAACGTAAACCGTTAACTTTTACAATCAAAGATCCATCTTAAGATACTAAAAACGAAAACCCGTCTGTCTTTAGCATACTTGGCTACGGAAATCTTTTTAACATTTCTAGAATTTAATGCAATTTATTTGCATTAAATTGTAGAAATGTCAAAAAATTCGATTTATTATTATAAATAAATAAATATATACGGACAAATCACACAGATTGAGGTAGCCCCAAAGTAAGTTCGAGACTTGTGTCATAACACAAGTCTCGAACTTACTTTGGGACTTTGTTATAAAATATAGTATAGTTGAGTTAACAAATACATATATAGATACAAATCCAAGACCCAGGCCAATCTGAAAAAAAATATATAAATAAATAAATATATACGGACAAATCACACAGATTGAGCTAGCCCCAAAGTAAGTTCGAGACTTGTGTTATGGGATACTAGCTCAACGATACTATATTTTATAACAAATACATATATAGTTACACATCCAAGACCCAGGCCAATCTGAAAAATATATTTTTCCATATTGACCTGGCCGGGGATCGAACCCGGGCACTCTCGTGTCGCAGGCTGGCGTGTTGACCGCTGCGCCACGGAGCTAGCTATTAGTGACGGGTAGCAACACATCACTAATGAGTGACTCCGTTCCGTTATACCTCTTGTAACCCGATCGTTTAATTGGACTGATCGCGATCAGCCTGGCCAAATCGATATGTGCCGCCATATTTTGATTTAGCTACCTAATTACCGCCATATCGTTCAAGCATAACGTTTGACGATTTTTCCATACTTGGCCAAATCGATTCAGTAGGATGATCAACATCGTGATCAACAGATTTTGTCCTTCTACTTTTATCACATGTATTACCAATATTTTTAGTTGAATCGCCGTCATTTTTTCTGCACGTAAACGCAGCTGATTGTCATATGAAATGACAGAGTGCCAAAGAGTCGAAAATTGGAACTAAATCACGATGCGCCCAGGCATATCCCGATACGCCCAGCCATACCTTGATACGGCCAAGTAACTGAATGGGAATCGACCAATAGGCTGCTCTCGTCGATCTGCCCAAGTTTGCATTGGGCACATCATGAAATAATTGGGCAAATCAAAATATGGCGGCACATATCGATCTGGCCAGGCATATCGCGATCGGCCCAATTAAACGATCAGCCTACGACATACCTATATGCCCATTAACACGCTAAACATGGCCGTTGGATCTTATTGGCTTAGGCTCTGTTTACCCTGTATGAAATAAAGACGTGATAATGTGTAGTATATATTTTTGTCCATTAATTGACATAAGTTTTGAGTATTGTCTTATTAATTGATTATGATTTTGTCTTCAAATTCATTGTCTTGTGTCTATGTAGAAAATCAGGCAGCAATTCATATCGTGTTTAAAATCTTTGAAATAACAAACTAATTATTTTTCTATGTTGATTTGTTTTACTTCATAAATATACCCACGGACAACGAATCTTTATTGAATATCTTCATGTGATCCTTCGTTAATAATATATTATTTTATGTCTATATATCGAACGAAATATCTGCGTACTATACTTCAAATCGGTTATCAATTTAGATACGCACTTACCGTTAAGTCATTATTTAGAACTTTTAATTAAATTTAACAGCCTCCATGGTCCAGTGGTTAAGGCGTTTGCCTGTTGACCCGGGGGTCATCAATTCCCACCGGAAGCATACTTTGTTTAGTTGTTTCCAGTTTGGTTAGGACATTGCAGGCTTGAATCACCTGATTGTCTGATAATAAAGATGATTGCGTGCTTCGGAAGGCACGTTAAGCCGGTGGTCCCGGCTGCCATCTGGTAGACGGTAACGAAACCACGTCAGAGGCCGAGAGGCGGTTCCGAAGCACTCTGACACCAGGGTGTGCATGGTCGATTACCCGAGACACCTACTCGAAATGATGATAATGAATATTTAGAATAATCTAAGACAGCTGTGGAAACAGTACATTGACTTGTATATTATATGAAAACCTTGTTGGATGAGTGAAATCGCGTGTTCGTAAATAGTACCCGAGTTCTGTAATCGTAATCGATTAAATCGCGCCTTAGCTTTAGAATTCGTTCTCTCAGTACGTTCTCCCATAAATACTGGTAGCTACAATTTGTCGGCCATAAAATACTTAAAGATGCAATTTGTCACTGTCAGATCGCAATGCGTACCGATGCATCGAGACGATTGAGATCGATATCTCGAGTCTTTGTATCAGTGCTGGCGATTATCGATTGTGTAGCGGATTCGGTCCGATTGCGTACTGAATGGTAAATATGAATATCGAATGCAGGCCGTTGCTATTGTTTATTCTGATTTTGAATATCAATAACTGACGGCTCCAGTGACGCATACAGATGTTAACAAGATCTAGGATTGCAGTCATGACTTGGCGCGTGATCTTACTTTAATAGAACTAGGGACGATTTGCATTTTTATTGGTATATCTAAGTTTGAAGCGGTTGCGGTAAAGCGGTTATCATCATTTCAACAACATTTCAGCAGTATGAAGTCCCAAGACCTCTCCAATGGATTCTTCTTTCCATGGGAGGATATTGCCATATTCACCAGGCTTGGCAAGTTGGCGAGCGCAGTTTCTTTGGCTTCTTCTGATTCCGACGCTGCTGCCCATCGGAAGCGCTTTTTAAGGTGATACCACTGTAAATAAGGTCGTTCTGAACCTTATTTATCTCGCAAAATACTTAAATTAGGAGTTTCAAATCTAAGTAATATGATTTTTGACTATTTCATCTCCAAAAATTGAAGATGAAAACACGTTTTGATAAAATTTTCTCGATGGAAATATTTTTTGAAAAATGGTCTTCGTTCGCAGAGTTTTTGTTATTGTAGCTCAAATGCGACGAATGAAATAATGATTTTTAGACTAAAAGATAGGTTATTAGTAATTCATCAAAATGTAAATATGAAAATACAATTAACCGGTCTGATTTTATATAAATGGCTGGGGAAGGATATGAATTTGTTGGGAAGGGAATTAACTAGGGACGATTTGCATTTTCATTGGTATATCTAACTTTTGAAGCGGTTGCGGTAAAGCGGTTATCATTATTTTAACAACATTTCAGCCGTATGAAGTCCCAAGGCCTCTCACAAGGATTCTTCATTCCATGGGAGGATATTGCCATATTGGCGAGCGCAGTTTCTTTGGCTTCTTCTGATTCCGACGCTGCTGCTCATCGGAAGCAATTTTAAGCTGGGGAAGGATAGGAATTTATTGGATCTGGGAAGGGAATGAAGGTATTGGTATACTACTCGCATGAATGGGGGAAAAGCAAGTAGCAGCTCGGGAGGTCGGGTGCGCGTACTCAATGCCATAAAACCTTACAGGCAGTTTAGGATGACACCCCCGACCTTGGCAAAGCTGTTAAAAAGCGGGAATTCTGATTGAAACGTTCTGGTTTCGATCACCTACTCGTACTGATGAAAATAACCGCAGATTATTGCTGACCGATTCAAAACATTCACTAGGTAAACTGATCCCGCGGGATAAGATCGCGTAGCCTCAGTTTACCAAAGAGCCAGATTATTTTCGTAGTTATTTTTATCAACCATCTGTTGTGTCCCGGAAGGAAATATCGTGACTCTACGCACTGGATTACTCACAAGTGTATGTGTATGTGAGAAGGCTGTAAAACCTCTTTGCTTTATAGTAATTACTAGCTGTTGCCTGCGACTTCATCCGCGGCAGTTTCTGTTATTTTGATTTAATTTAATAATTAGTATAATATATTAATTAGTATAGATGAATAATTTTTCCCCGTTTGCAAGACATTTTTTTATTGATGCTTCGCTTCTATTGGTCGCAGCGTGATGTTTTATAGCCTAAAGCCTTCCTCAATAAATGGACTATCCAACACAAAAATAATTTTCCAATTTGAACCAGTAGTTCCTGAGATTAGCGCGTTCAAACAAACAAACTTTTCAGCTTTATAATATTATATAGTATAGATTTGCGTTGAATTCGACACAAAGACATCTCAGAAAGATAGATCAACGCTTGCGAGCGTAATAGTAATAAAAATTAACCCACCTCTTTTTTTTGCGTCCATTTATCAAAAAGTGGCTATCAAAAATATATGTTACTAGCTTTCGTAAGCGGCAACTCCTGCGCTACTAACAGACGTTTCTCTGGATGAAAGTTCTGGTCTCAGATCATCTGATAACGTGTAAAACTGGAGACATATTGAGGCCCGGAAGGACTACGGGTATATTTCATACCTATAAAAGGTACTGGACATCTACATTCTACGTTTACGCGGATAAGCTACTTAGTTCATAATTTAAGTTTGATTATGACTAATATTTTCGTAAATTAATGAGCAATCACGCATAAAACATAAATGAAATAGAATCATAATAGCCACTAAAAGTTTTATCTAACGGTACCTACATTATATGCCTAATATGGTAAGTATTTTATGAAGGCTTTAATGCAGACTTTCATTTATTCTGGTCTTATAGACCGTAGATCGTGTTCACGCATTTGATACGTTTAACGAGTTGGTATTGAATGGTCTCAAACGCAAATAGTCTAAAAAGCAACTAGAAACTTGTGTAAATAGCATATCGTCTAAGTTAGTTGCAAATAGTCTGGAATGTTTCGGCTAAGTTGCAGGTAGTCCAAGATAGAGTCAAGAGCAAGTTTATTGTTGCAATTACTCCATGACGTAAGTCCACTCCTGCAACTAGTTTTCACACAGATCTGTTTGTGGGTCTACGTATGTTCACTTCCTGTATTATACTCCTAATATCCTATTTATTTATTTTAAACCCATAGTCCTAGGTCATCAACATCATTTCGAGTAAATGTCACGGTCAATCTACCATGCACACCCTGCTGTCAGAGTTCTTCGGGACCGCCTCTCGGCCTCTGACGTGGTTCCTTTAACGACTACCAGATGGCAGCCAGAACCAACTGCTTAACATGCCTTCCGAAGCACGGAATCTACTTTATTATTAGACAATCAGGTGATTCAATGCCTGCAATGCCCTAACCAAACTGGAAACAACTAAACAAAGTATGCTTCCCATGGGAATCGAATCCACGTCCCCTGGGTCTACAGGCAAACGCCCTAACCACTGGACCAGTAGGACCGGACTCGGGGGCAGTCCTGAGTAACATAGACTATGTGACGTTAAAATAAGAATGACAAATTTTGTTCTCAATAGTGCTCAAACTTCAGATTGAACACAAAATTATTTCTAATATCCAAGTGGGGTATTAAAGCAAAAAATTGTGTTCACAAAAATATATACAGAACAAATATTTTTTGTCTTTACATCAAGTGTTTGATGATAATTTGTCAAATGAATCGGTAATTTTATTCAGTCTTTTGCTAATAATTTTGGTACATAGTTCTCTAGACCACCTCATATTTAGACCAGATTAGTTTGAGTCAACATAATTTATACTGTAACAACTTATTAGATCAGACCATGAGCTTTTTAGACGATTGGATAATGTAAACTTTCAACGATAGGCTAGTTTCCTGGGTCGTAATAATAACATAACAAATAAACAATAAATAATAAAGATATAGCGTGTCAAACTTCAGGAGTGGGGGCTCGTGACGTCAAAGTTTGCTAAAAATATAAACAATCTATGACGTCACACGGAACTTCAAAGGGCGTTATCTTTATCATTTTTTGTTTAATCGACAAAAGAAAAAATACGTGTCCAATATTTTTTTATTATCTCATTGACGGACTAATTATATTTTTTTAGGAAACTAGCCTATTGCGACGATTTGATTATTTTAGGCCATTGACGATGTAGACGAGTTGCTATTGTAGGCCACCTACGGTTGCTACTGTAGACCACCTAAGGTTGCGACTATTCGATACTTGTACAAAGGTATTACCGAATCACGTATAAAACTAGGCAATAAATTAAAATTAACTTTCCTATAAGCTTGATTAGCCAGTTTATTAGTATCGCTTATAAATGCCCATCGTTATTATACCAATAAAATGGTAATCTTTCTGATATGAGGACTCATCAAGTATGATCACGCGCGCTATGTATCAATCTATACTAATATTATAAAGCTGAAGAGTTTATTTGTTTGAACGCGCTAATCTTAGGAACTACTGGTTCAAATTAGAAAATTCTTTTTGTGTTGGATAGTCCATGCTGACTGACGCTGCGACCAATAGGAGCAAAGCATCAATAAAAATGATTTGAAAACGGGGGGAAATTATTCATCTACACTAATAAAAAAACTAATTAAACATAATAATTCTCTGTCTGCTCTGGCCAAGTATGGCTCCAGTAGTACAGAGAGGACCATGCTCCTGCAGTGGAGACTAAATAGACCTGATGATAACATTAGTTGATATTCTCCAACCCGTCTGGCCAGCGAGGAGATTGTAGGCCAAATCCTCTGTCTGCTCTGGCTAAGTATGGCTCCGGTAGTACAGAGAGGGTCATGCTCCTGCAGTGGAGACTAAAAAGACCTGATGATGATGATGAATCATAATAACACGAATTGCCGCCGACGAAGTCGCGGGCAACAGCTAGTACTAATAATAGAACTGTAAGAGTTGGCCATGGAGTAAGTTACTTTGTTTTCAGAGATATCTCCGTGGCGCAGCGGTCAACACGCCAGTCTGCGACACGGAGTGACCGGGTTCGATCCCTGGCCAGGTCAAGATGGAAAATGATCTTTTTCAGATTGGCCTGGGTCTTGGATATGTATCTTTATATGTATTTGTTATAAAATATAGTATCGTTGAGTTAGTATCCCATAACACAAGTTTCGAACTTACTTTGGGGCTAGCTCAATCTGTGTGATATGTCCGTATATATTTTTTTATATCGTGTTTAAAAGCTCTATACATGATATTGAAACTAAATTGATGATTTTTCGATTTTTTCTGTGTGTATGTATGTTGCTCCATAACTCTTAAATTAGCTAACTGAATTTTCTTAAACTTGGTAGATAAACATTTAGACGTCCAGGACACAGGCTACATTTTTTTTTTCTCCGGTTATGATAAGACGTGGCCAACATACAAATGTACGCGAACGGAGTCGCGGGACTTATTATATCAACGCACAGCCGTAACTATTGTACCTAGAAACTTGTAATTTGGTACAGGGGTTCCTTTTATAACGCAAGTGAACAATAAGAAAGGATTTTTAGAAATTCTTTACTAAAGGGGTAAAATGGGGGGGGGGGGGGGGGGGGGTAAAGATGTATGGAAATTTCTGGACTCGGAAATATGAATCCTTATCCTTACTTAGGTATATTATAAATGCGAAAGTGAGTTTGTTTGTTTGTTACGCTTTCACGCCGTATCTACTGAAACGATCAGCATAAAATTTTGCATACAAGTTCTCTGGAGTACGGAGAAGGACACAGGCTATGTTTTATCCCGGGAAAAAGTACTATTTCCGAGGGATCGATATTGACGCGGGCGGAGCCGCGGGCGAAAGCTAGTAGGTATATAATTTTTCCACTGCAGAAAAGAAGACGCCGAAAGAAACTCTTTTCAACAGTATGTAAGTATCTATGTAGTGACTTTAAAGAGGGAGTGATGGTTTGGTTATTTTATCCTATGTGACACAATAATTAATTATCAGTGAATCCTAGAAAGGTCATCTTTGATCTCTATTCCCGATCAAGGTACGTGACAAGACTTCAAAGTTTACTCTCAAGTAGTTTCGAGCCGACTCATTTCCACCGTTTATCATCGGCTTTGATCCTTATTGTAGCGCATATTAATAGTATTATACACGGTGAAATTTTGATCTTTTGGGCCCTTAAAGGGGTGACTCAGACCATCAATATAAACAACTTTTTCTATGGGACTTTTCCATACAAAGGAGTCCCGCCGCCCGGCCAGTTTGTATGGCAATGTCGTTGTTTTTTTTGAGTTCCCAGCATTGTTCCCATAGGAAAAGTTGTTTATATCGACGGGCTGAATCACCCCTTTAAGGATTCTAAACGATTAAATTTTCACCGTGTATAATTGTACACAAACAAAAATTTTGCAAGCCCTGAAAATGCCTATTGTATTATTGTGCACAATGATTAACTTTGGCTTTCCCATAGTCCTAGGAATAAGACTGAAAAAAGTATTTTTTTTAGTAAGAACATTTTGAAGTATATTACTTTTCACTGGCAATCTATACTAATATTATAAAGCTGAAGAGTTTGTTTATTTGTTTGTTTTAACGCGCTAATCTCAGGAACTACTGGTTCAATTGGAAAATTATTTTTGTGTTGGATAGTCCATTTATTAAGGAAGACTTAAGGCTATAAGACATCTCGCTGCGACCAATAGGAGCGAACCATCAATAAAAAATGTTTTGAAAACGGAAAAAAATTATTAATCTATATACTAATTTATAATAATAAAGAAATTGCCGCGGAAGAAGTCGCGGGCAACAGCTAGTACAGATATAAGCGTCTAAACGAGTCACAATGCCTATTTTATGAAACTTTTTCCTGAAGGCTGAAAAACAATATTTTTCTTTCATGTCAGCTGTTCAGCAACAACGGGCATTTTTCATCGACCACTACTTGAAGGAAAACAACGTGGTTTGGTCGTGGGTGGACTAGTGGGTTTCTCACTAATGTGTGAAATAAAGAAGGCAATTGCAAACCACTTTATTATTTCCTGCCAAAAAAGAAACATTATTTCTACACAATGACAATATCAGAGATTGTTCAATAAGAATTTTGTTGAAGAAACTCGAATAGGACATAATTTTATAGTAGATTTATTTAATACCAAGTTGAGCATGCTGATCGCGATTGAACAACTCCAATTAATTGCTAACTAATTTCATAGGAATGTAACTACGTGCGTGACCAAAACCATCGGGCCTTTCATCAAGCGGTTTCGCCGCCTTTATCTTAGCTTTACGTAAATACTTGTACTTATTCTGTGCTTATGATACGACTGATTTCCCTGCGATAAATTTACCGCGTTCAAATTTTATAATTTATTTATTGGTTTTGAAAGTTATTAGTTCAAGCCTCCTCAGACGCAAAGCTTACTAATGAACACACCTTATAAACAAAAAATTGCAGCCATGAGACGCACAGAAGATGTAAAACATACAGAAGAGAGTTATGCCGTCTGACAAATAAAAACTTAGATAAATACCTAACGATGAGAGAAAGAGAGACATCTATCGACACAGAAAACCATAATATAGAATAACCATAAGGTGTCACGGTCAATTGACCATACACACCCTGATGTCTTCGGAACCGCCTCTCGGCCTCTGACGTGGTTCCTTTAACGGCTGCCAGATGGCAGCCGGGACCAAGGGCTTAACGTGCCCTAATGAATTTGACATTTCAACCTTCAAGTACAATGGTCGCGAAGACCCCATGACATATAAGTTTTAAAAATAATTGCGTCCATATATGAAGGTGAAAAATTTGTAGATGTGAAAAGGAAAGAATAGACATGGAACTGACAAAATAAAAGAGATTACCAGGACATGGACATTAAAAGTTAGAGAAATTAAAATTGTACCGACTTCACATAAAAAATAATAAGTAAGTTCAAGTAGCACATTACATTTGCAAATTGGTAAAACCGGTTGGTAAATGTACATAAAATCTAATAAGAAATATTATTTAGTTTCTGTTGCATTGCAGTACTCTGATGAGCTTACACACAGATAAGGCTGACCCGGCGACATAACGGCTGACACAGCCCATCTATGCTGCCCACATGAATGTGGCTTGTTAAGAGACAAGAAATATGCCAAAATACTACCGCTTACGAACCGATCAGAAAATCCTAGCGGCATATTAAATGGAATAAAGTTGAGCGAAAGAAGAAAGAATAAGACAGCCCGGCAGGCTCTGCGAAGTCAAACGTACAGGATAAACCTCTTTGCAATGAAATTATATATATTTAGTTTCGTTTTTTATTGTTGATTTAAGCGCATTCTATCTAAGTTTATCTCACCTGATGGAAAGCAACGATGAGGTCTAGGGTCTATTCATTTATCTATTTAAAAATTCCTCAATTTAGTTTAATACTTTTAATTGTTTCTTATGGAAAAACAAATTACACATCTCGTCAAAATAGACAATATATGTCGGTGGATCGGAAAAGACGTCAAATATGTGAGCTGATCAGCGATTTCGGTGTGTAGAGGCCATAAAAAGTACGTTCAACGTGAAGGTAGAATTTAAATTTTCTTATTACCAATATATTCTCAACAATTTGCATATTTGAGACGTTCAAAACCACTACTGTTTTAACACGTTGACAGGAATCTAAAATGTAACTATTTACATTATCTGGGGATCTTGACATGCCAACGGTATCATAAAAAAGTGCTTTAGTATCATCTTACCCGGAGATCATAAATATCTGATTCATTTAATCGTTTAGCATAAATAAATGATCAGACCAGTGATTCTCAAACTGATTGATCAATGGCACTGTCGAAAATCTTTCAAATTTTAGCCATTTATCTCTGTCTTTAGCCGATGTATAGACGCCAGATTAAAGTAGGTACTGGAAGGAAGGCCACGCAATGAAATTTTTTTCCACTTAATGAGGAATCCTTCCTTATCCTTACTAATATTATAAATGCGAAAGTGAGTTTGTTTGTTTATTTGTTTGTTTCTTACGCTTTCACGCCGTAACTACTAAACCGATCATCATGAAATTTTGCATACAAGTTCTCTGGAGTATGGAGAAGGACAAAGGCTACCTTTTATCCCGGAAAAAGTACTATTCCCGAGGGATCGACATTGACGCGGGCGGAGTCTTTGGGCGAAAGCTTAGTTTCTCATAATTACCAATGTGCAATGAATTATCCCTGGTCATGATTTATTGTGGTCTGTTTATAAGGACAACTTGGCCAGGCCAGGGGAACAGTTGACAGCTCTCAGAATCAATATAAGTGTGGTTTCTCGTCACAAACGCACGTTTTATCATGTCCTAGAGGCCTAAACACCTGTGACCCTGGACGATTTATTTTCAGCCTCTGGCAGAGATATAGAAGTGGCTCGATAATGGGCCCATGAAATTTTTTATAAAAATAAAAACAAAAATACAATTTATTGACACCATAAGTAGAAAAAGCTGATGTATACCAATTAATTAATTTTTTGTGAATTAAATACTTATCAGAAATAGTAAAGGTAGGTTGCTAAACATGTACCTATGCACGAGACATTTCTAGTTGATGAATTTTCAAAAGCGCAAACTGACTGGTACGTTCTAATAGATAAATAGTTTGAATACCTCTGGACTATCATCTTAGCTATAAAAATACGTGGTTGTGGTAACGAGCAGTACGAGTTACACGTAGCGATCATACGATATGAGATATCGAATAGTTTAATGCAAATTGCGAAAAATACGCCTCGGTATTCGGGAGATCCGACCCATGATAGGCGTGCGTCAACATGCGCGTTACGTTTTACAACCTTATTTTTCACTTCTCAAATTATATACGCACACTGATTCTAAAGTAATAGAGTTGAAAATACGATGAAAATTGTTTTGATGATGGTGAAATAGTAATTTTGTTAGACATATCGAATATCAGAAGCATCAAGCAGACTGGCCGGAGAGATAAGTGTGAACGGACTCACGCAATGGGGAGGTTCAACGATTTTGTAACATATTACAAGATTACAAGTAATAGGATCTTGTTCGTTGGACAAGTTCCAGTATTTTAATAATAAAATAATATTATACATAAATTATATTTTGAAGAATATTATTATAACTAAGATATACATTATTTGCGGTAGGTTAGCTCCTTACTTTGCGTTATATAATAAGCGCATGTATAATAAAAATACAATTGCAACAAACGTCTACACTCACGTATTTTAATTAGTATCACCGACAAATATCAGCCGAATCAGATAGTCAGCTTCTAAAAAAATGAAGGTATTGAGAAAACGAAAAATAGGGCGAAAAGAGGGCTATCTTTGTGTTTGTCAGGTCTATGGTCTATGTATTGAAATAGAAAAAAATATGGAGGCGTAACTCTTATGCAACTAACGATTCATGTTGGCGTAAATGGGACTTATATTAAATCGTTACTTGTATGAGAGTTACGCTTCCATATTTTTTTCTAAATCAATGAGTCTAGTTTACTAATGAATTAGTGGACCTTCTGATATCTAACGATAACTTTTAGAACTAAAATTGCCAGAGTCTTTGCCAGAACGTGCCACAGGATAAGCTTTCTATTCCGTTAGAATTGTGATATATATGCCAGAACGAAGATTTTGAGCTAGGGAGTTTTATATTCAGTATACCCTAGATCAAACGGGGGCCCAGTTCAAGTTGGAATTGGAATATATTTTGCTAATTTTGGTTATTTGTAGCGACCTTTACAGATTATAAATACATATTTGTAACAATAGTAGAAATGTATCAGTTGGCGCGCATCCAGCACTGCATATTGTTGCAGCGATGACGCATGCTTCCGAGGTATAATTTATAACCACGAGCTAAACGGAGATACTTTATGGTAAACACGTTGTAAATCTCCTCAATAAAGTATCTCCTGAGGAGCTAATTGGCCAACTGAAGAGCAGCAGAAGGAAAAGAGTTCCCAGTTCGCCCCTGCAAGGGCCGGACAGGGTTTTCTTTACATAAGACAAACAGCTTATAAAGTGCTTTTCGAAAAACGTTTTACAGAGCTACTTTTGATCACGTGCATAGTAAGTAGCTAGCTAGAGCTTGCGAATTCAGGTCTCTTGTTGCTCGCTCGCTGCTATGGCTAGCTCCGTGGCGCAGTGGTTAACACGCCAGCCTGCGACACAAGGGTGCCCGGGTTCGATCCCCGGTCAGGTCATGATGGAAAACGATCTTTTTCAGAACGACCTGAGTCTTGGACGTTTATATATACCTACAGCGTGTAAATTTACCCTCGATGTTCCCTTAACAGGGTGAGTCAGCCCGTCAATATGAACCACTTTTCCTATGGTAACATTGCTGGGAACTCAAAAATAATTTCGACATTCCTATACAGACGGCAGGCAGAACTCTTTGTATGGAAATATTGTTTTTTTTTTTTTGAGGTCCCAGCATTGATTTCTTGGGAAAAGTTGTTTAACAATTAATAATAAATTATAAGTTTGGCCAAAGATCCTAGAGCCAAACTTATCCGACACTATACCGAAGATATCCCGGACATCAGCCTGTACGAGATTAGGATTGCTCTCAAACAGCTCAAGAATAACAAGGCGCCGGGCGAGGACGGAATCACAGCAGAGCTTCTGAAAGCGGGCGGAACGCCGGTACTGAAAGTCCTTCAGAGGCTCTTCAATTCGGTTCTGCTCGAGGGCGTGACGCAAGAGACGTGGAACAGTAATACCCTGCTGAAGAACTATAGACCCATCACGCTCCTGACCCACCTCTATAAGCTGTTTTCGAGAGTAATCACGAATCGTCTCACGAACAGGCTCGATGCCTTCCAGCCTCCCGAACAAACCGGTTTCCGAAAAGGCTATAGTACCATAGACCACATCCACACGCTGCGGCAGGTTATACAGAAGACCAGAGAGTATAACCGGCCACTATGCTTAGCGTTTGTGGACTATGAGAAGGCCTTTGATTCGATCGAAACATGGGCCGTACTTCGATCTCTCCAGCGATGCCGCATCGATCATCGGTATATCGAAGTGTTGAAGTGCTTATACAGCAACTCCACAATGTCAGTCCGAGTACAGGAGTAGAGTACGAGGGCTATCCGACTACAGAGAGGTGTGAGACAGGGAGATGTGATATCTCCAAAACTGTTCACCGTTGCTCTGGAGGATGCCTTCAAGCTGCTGGAATGGAAAGGACTTGGCATTAATATTAACGGCGAGTATATCACTCACCTTCGATTTGCCGATGACATTGTTATAATGGCGGAGTCGCTGGGGGATCTGAGTGCCATGCTCAATGACCTCAATGAAGTTTCCTGACAAGTGGGCCTTAAAATGAACATGGACAAGACGAAAATAATGTCGGATGTCCATGTTGCGCCTTCTCCAGTGCTTGTTGGGAGCTCCATACTTGAAGCTGTTGACCAATATATCTATCTGGGTCAATTGATCCAGGTTGGAAGTTCCAGCTTCAAGGATGAGGTCTTTCGACGAATCCGACTCGGCTGGGCAGCGTTCGGGAAGCTCCGAAGTGTCTTCTCGTCCAAAATACCTCAGTGCCTCAAGTCGAAAGTATTCGACCAATGTGTGTTGCCAGTGATGACTTACGGGTCCGAAACGTGGTCGTTTACTATGGGCCTCATAAGAAAGCTCAAGGTCGCTCAAAGAGCTATAGAGAGGGCTATGCTCGGTGTTTCTCTGCGAGATCGAATCAGAAACGAGGAGATCCGTAAAAGAACAAAGGTCACCGACATAGCTCAGCGGATTAGCTCTTTGAAGTGGCAGTGGGCGGGGCACATAGCTCGAAGAACCGATGGCCGATGGGGCAGAAAGGTGCTCGAATGGCGACCACGTACCGGCAAGCGCAGCGTTGGACACCCACCGACAAGGTGGTCGGACGACCTAACCAAGGTCGCAGGAAGACGCTGGATGCAGGCCGCTTCCAACCGGTCATATTGGAAATCCTTGGGGGAGGCCTATGTCCAGCCGTGGACTTCTTGCGGCTGAGATGATGATGATGATGAATAAATAATAAAAATTTAATATTGGGGGTTACCTTTAGTTTTTAGTTCAGAGCATTAGAGACGGTCTGTGTAGCCCCCTCGAACTTATGTGGATGGGAAAGATAACTCGGACTCTTTAGAGAAGTTCAATTTTTTTCTAATAACTCTACCCTAGCTTTGTACAATAGTAATTTTTTTTGTACAATAAAATTAAAGTTTACAAGTTCATATAACGAATATAAAAATTACGGTGAAATAGAAAAGTCACATACGAATATTTGCAAAAATATTTACATACAAACTAAAAAAATAACAATACACTCCTTTATTGGCAGTCGTGAAATAAACTCAAAACATCATACGCTGGCTATCGTGTACGACTCGAACGTGTTACCTACCTACTACTTCCTTGTTAGGCGCTTGGGTGCCATAAAATATGCAAAATGTTCCTCTAAAGCTGGGTTAGGCAGCGTTTCCACCAAATATACCTATACTGTGTAACGGAGCGATACTAAGCTAAGATGCATTGCAATGCGGAGCTGTCAAACTGTAAGAATGTTTCTAGAGTTACAAATTTATAGCGTAGCACGGCTTTGCTTTTTTTATGATATAAGGCGACATACGAGCAAGCGGGTCACCTAATGGTAACTGATCACCGCTGCGCTGCCCATGGACAACTGCAACACCAGAGTGTGACAGGTGCGTTGTCAGCCTTTCAAGGAGTTGGGGGAAGGAAATGGGGAGGGGAGCGGGAAGGATGGATCTCCCGCTCTCTCACTCACTGAACGAAGCATAGAAGCGATAAAGCTTCTACTCAGACCGCCGAAGTCGATTTTCTCTGAGAGTGTGGTACTTCCCATTCATGCTACTAGCAATTCATTTTGCCGGTAGCGTGGCTCTACCACGACTATTTATATATTATAGCATTATGTTTAGTATATAAGGTAAAGAAAAAATTATCTCTTTAAAAATAAATGTAGGAATTTGTATGTTTCTTACTCTTTCATACCATAACTAGTCATTATAAGATATTGTATACACACTGTCAATCATTATTAGATTTTGCAAACATACTGTCATTTTGGGAAAATATTAACTGAACAAAATTAATAGGTGTCACTAATTAGTGACGCCTATTAATTTTGTTCAGTTAATATAAACATTGCTTTATCTTTTCTTTTATAGCTTTTCAATTGAAAAGCTATATAAGAAAAGATAAAGCAATGTTTTACACAACGAACATATCAAATAAAAAAAACTTGTATAATGTTTCAGTTTATTTATTTATTTTTATCTTTAATTCAGCTAGAAATTTTCTAAATCTAAAGCTGAATGCCTCTCCATTATTACCATTGCTATTGACAATCGCATACTAAATACATAGGTTGATATAGTCATGTTTCAAAAAGGCTTCTAAAATTTCTGAATGTTTGGTATGTTAACAAACTTTTGCATTAATTCGCTAAGCTAACTTTTCGTTTAACTGGCTGAATCAAAAACCATGTCGATGTGTATACGCTCAAACAACTATATTTTCGATATTACAGATTTTTAAGATGAAGGATACCCAGATACGCAATAAATAAATTTCGCGTATTGTGACGTCATGCGTGAACGCATATATATGCGTCTACGAAAGAAGTGATTAAATCGATTTAATCCTATGAAGAATTTTCTTTTAAAAATTAGTGTCTTAACTGTAGACATCATACATTAAGCCCTAATACTTAATGGTTGCTTAAATAGTTAACCTGTTCTTAACAGTTAATCAATGCTCAAGTGTATGACTTGATATTCGTAAGTTACTTATAAAATAGATATTGTGACTTATTCCAATAAAATTAAAAGCGGTCGTGAATATGGCGTTACCTACTTTTAATAATAATAATAAATAAATTCTTTATTCAAATAATAGGAACACATTTTACAATACATTATAAATACATTAAGGGACATATGAACTAAAGGTGCCTGAGCTAGGATGAAAATCAGGCATTATAAGACTAAATAATACTAGAAACTCCATAAACAATTACACTTAGAATTAAATTATACATAATGAGATAATACAATATTGAGACAATAATATATTATAACTATAATATTATTTTAAAACTATTAGCAATTCCTCTGTTTCTTCATAGGACATATTTAATAGGGCTTGTTGTAGTATTTTTTTAGTTGCGGTATAAGTAAGCGTATAAAAGCCTAGTTTTTTATTAAGTCTTTTGTAGAGGAGTAGACTAAGGAATAGAAAAAAACGTGAGGAGAAGGCGTGTTTTGTTTGACATAATTCATTTGAGCAAACGATATCTTTCCGTCTTTTGTTAGTAAATTGAGTGCTGAAAGGCAGTGCGGCGTGCTGTTTAAGGATTGTGTTTACTATAAACAGTTGCCTAACTGTTAGTACCTTACAGGATTTATATAAAAGGTCTGTGGGGAAAAGGAAAGGGCGATGTGTATAAACCTTAAGAATGGCTCGCTGTGCTCTCTCAATAGTTAGTAGTGAAGTTTTAGCAATGCCACCCCATGACGTAATACAGTAAGTTAATAGTGACTGACATAAAGCAAAATAAACTTGCTTGATTATTTTTGAGTCCGCGATAGAGCGTAGTTTTTTGAAAACAAATATTAACTTACGAATTCTGCCATTTAAGATTTGAATATGATGCTTGAAAGAAAGAGTATTGTCTATAACAATACCCAAATATTTTGTTTTGTCCATGATAGAAATGTCAGGGCAATAACACGTGTTAGTTGTAGGGTTTGTACAGTGATGTGCATATATTTTTATGTGAGAATGTGATGAGTGCAAATGACGCATGGAAAACTGAATGAAATTAGTCTTGGCTGTGTTTAAAGTAAGAAGATGTTGCTGAAGCCAACAGTTTACGGCATTAAAACCCTGTTGCGCATATTTAAAGACTTCTTTAACCGAGTTAGCGGAGAACAGAAGAGCTGTATCGCCGGCGTACGAAATTATTTTCCCTCCTTCTATATTTAAATTACACAGGTCATTGATGTAAATTAAAAACAAGGTCGGGCCTAAGATACTTCCCTGGGGAACTCCAAAACAACTATTTTTTAGGTCAGAACTATAAATATTGCCTATTTTGACGCATTGGGTGCGTTCATCTAAATAGTTTGCGAACAGTTTAAGCTCATTTCCTCTTATACTAATGTTTTCAAGCTTGTGCAATAGAATGGAAATGGAAATAGTGTCGCAGGCTTTTGCAAGGTCAAGGAATATTCCTATTGTTTGTCTGCCACTATCGAGTTTCTTTACTAAATAGTCGGTTAGACTGTGAACGGCATCCGCTGTTGATAACTTAGACCTAAACCAAACTGCCTTTCCGATAGTAAATTGTACTTTTCCAAATAAGTCACAAGCCTGTCGTTTATAATTTTCTCTAAAATCTTTGATATCGAGGGCAATAATGAAATAGGTCTGTAGTTTGAAACCTGCTCTTTGTCACCAGATTTATAAATAGGAACTACGACGGCTTTTTTTAAACAGTTAGGAAAAATTCCCTCCGATGGGCATTTCTTAAAAATTTGTGTTAATGGGCGGACTAGGATGTGTTTTAAATGTTTAAGAATATGATTAGATATGTCATCCCATCCAGCGGCACAGCTATCCCTCAAGTTTGAAATAATTGCTTCCACCTCGGCTTCATCCGTGTCTAGCAACACAAATGAATTGAGAGAGCAGCAGGGTATTGGGCTTGAAGGCAATGTAGGTGACTGTCTTTTCACTTTTTCTGCTAATTTTTTTACCTATACTTACAAAGTAAGAATTTGCAATGTTTGCAGAGGTCAGCTGTGACGCGTGCACGTGTAACAAACTCGAAGATGACTCATGCTTTTTTGTAGTATATGTGACTTGTTTTATAGTCTGCCATATTTGCCTATTGTTGCCACCGGCTTTTAATAGTTTGTTTTTTTCGTAAATACACTTAACTTTCCTTAGAAGTTTATTGCAAAAATTACGATATCTTTTATAGGATAACTGTAATACAAGATCTTCCGGATTATTGTTTGCTAGTTTGTGTAATTTATCTCTATGTCTCATACAACGAATGAGCCCTGGTGTTATCCATGGCTTTATGTTTCAATATTTATTATTCAAATATGTTTTTGTTGTCTACTTTTAGAAAATTCAAGAAAATACGGAAGTAACGAAAACAGTTTCGTTATTTCAGTAATGTTTTTTTTTCGAATCATCATCATCATCATCAGGTCCTTTTTAGTCTCCACTACAGGAGCACGACCCTCTCTGTACTACTAGGGCCATACTTGGCCAGAGCAGCCAGAGGACTTGGCCTACACTCTCCACGCTGGCCAGACGGGTTGGAGAGGTGTCTTAGATGTTTATAAGCTTTGTTTAGCTTGTATTTCCTAAGTCGCCTTCTACGACATCCACGGGAAGACTTGGAGTGGTCCTATTCTACTCTGCCGGATACCACACGGCTATAAAATGATAACCCTACAAAAAGTTTGCATACCCAATTAAAGTTTGCTTGCCTAATAAAATCAACGAGTCAAATAATAATAACTAGTGGAGATCCAACAGTTATTATTAGATTCGACTAGACAGTTCAGTTTAAGATAAGACAATCTCTACCTAATTTGCTCTGAATATTCTCGCTCTAAAACCTGAAACGCAACTGGGATATCAATAGTCATAGAATGTAGAATAAACACGATGCGATAACACAACATAGTTCCACTGGTCACAGCCGTCTCTACATCGACTCGCAGTCAACTCGAGTTGTCACTTTCAATAAAACCTACAACGAATGCATTAGTGGTGGCGGCGTCCGGTGCATTCCAATGGGAAGTTGTTTATGTCATTGATTATACTGAACTAGCATAGCCAATGTAGTTACATGCGTGTTACATTAAGTATTGCGAAAACTGGATGTTGTACTAAAAAACTTAATGGAAAGATTTCGCGCTGTTGGTATTTTAGTTAGGACTAGTTTCGGATGTAGAATAACTCCAAACCATAGAACAAAAATCTTAGCCGTGTGGTATCCGGCAGAGTAGAATAGGACCACTCCAAGTCTTCCCGTGGATGTCGTAGAAGGCGGCTTAGGAAATACAAGCTAAACAAAGCTTATAAACATCTAAGAGACCTCTCCAACCCGTCTGGCCAGCGTGGAGAGTGTAGGCCAAGTCCTCTGGCTGCTCTGGCCAAGTACGGCCCTAGTAGTACAGAGAGGGTCGTGCTTCTGTAGTGGAGACTAAAAAGGATGATGATTGAACAAAAAAGTTTAATGACACAGAGGAGTTACTCGGAGAGGTCTTAATATCGACTTGCAGTCAACTCGAGATGTCACTTTCAATAAAGCCTACAAGACTGCATTAGCAGCAGCGGCAGCGTCCGAAGCATTCCAATGAGAAGTTACCTACTACGAATAAGTAATAAGGAGCTAAGCTAAGAGCAAGGAGCTACATAGACAATGTGGTCACACGCCTAAAAAAGGTTTAAACGTTAAGTTCCACGAAAACTGTAGTTACTACTATGTTTTAATGAAAAGATTTCGCGTGCTAATGGGATTTTAGTCAGGAATGTCCTGACTGTTGAGTTGCGGATGTAGAATAATTCTCTACCATAAAACGAAGGTGCTCAATGACCCAGAGTGAGTTCACATCATTAGTGCATAAGTGTGTTAAGCTACATTAGGCGTGGTCACCACTGAGATAGGTGGTTATGTCGCAAAAAATATCTCGGGCTCTTCCGTGCTTCAGATGGCATGTTATGCAGTTGAGCCTAGATTTTATCATTGAGAAAATTGCCATCCGTATTGGCCACTTACACGTAAAACGACAAACATAGAACTAAGTAACCGTCCCTTCATAATTCTATGTTCTATCCTTATATCTTCTTCGTGTAGTCAACTCGAGTTGTCACTTTCAATAAAACCTACAACGAATGCATTAGTGGTGGCGGCGTCCGGTGCATTCCAATGGGAAGTTGTTTATGTCATTGATTATACGAAGCTAAGTTTAGACCAAGGAGCTAGTAGAGCCAATGTGGTCTCAGGCTTAGAGTAAGTTACTTGTTTGTTTCTCGTGTGTGTAAGTGGCCAACATTAGTGTCGGATTTTTCAAGCCTCAAGGCATCTTGAACGATCTGAGGAGCGTTGCCGGCCTTTCAAGGAGTTGGGGAGGACTAGGAGGAGGAAATGTGGGGGGTAGCTCTAAACGTCATTGTCAATTGTATAAGGTATTTAAAATCTAAGGAAGATGAGAAATATTTATAACAGAAATTGGTTGTCAGTAAAGTCGCTTCCTTCTTCTTCTTGCTTACCTTATCCCACTTTAAGTGGGTTTGGGACTTCATGTAAGTTTTCTCCATTTTGCTCTATCTTGAGCAATTTTTTTCGTTACCATCTTTTTACCCATATCCTTCTTCCCACGCTCCATCCATCTTTTCTTTGGCCTACCTCTACTCTAACTCCCAGTTACTTTCATATCCAACACCTTCAAAACATGTCCACACCATCCCAATCTACAGCTTCTCAATTTTTCCGTTATTATTATATGGGGCTAGTTTCGTGCTTCCTCTCACATCTTCTTCTTCCCTTACCTTATCCCACTTTTTATGTGGGGTCGGCACAGTATGTCAGTTCCCTTCATTTTGATCTGTCACCTACCATATCCTTTTTCGCTCCTTTCTTGTTCATACTCTCCTTGACACAATCCATCCATCTTTTCTTAGGTCGTCCTCTGTTTCGAGTTCCATTCACCTTCAGTTCCAAAGCCTTCCTTGCGATATGACCTTCTTCTCTCCTCATCACATGCCCATACCAGCTCAGTCTATGACTATGGAGCTTTTCAATTACTGGCGCGACTTTCATACTTCCCCTTATATACTCATTCCGTATTTTATCCATTCTTGTCACTCCACACATCCATCTCAACATTCGCATCTCTGTTACATGCAGTTTTCTTTCTTCCATCCCTTTTGTGGCCCAACATTCCGATCATACAACATGACAGGTCTGATAACAGTTTTGTAAATTTTCCCCTTAAGCTTAAGGGGCATACGACTATCACAAGTTACTCCCGTGACCTGTCTCCACTTTGCCCACCCTGCGCTAATACGGTTATTAACGTCGCGATCAATATCGCCGTCCTTCTGTATAACTGAACCGAGGTACCTAAAATCGGAGCAGACCGGTAAAGAAACACCACCAAGAGCAATAGGAGAGAAGTTAGATGGACCACCGAAGTCTTTAAACAGGTGTTCTGTTTTGGTCCTGCTAATTTTCAAACCTACACTCTCCAGTCTGTCCTGCCATCTTTCCAGCCTACTCTGTACCTCAGGCGCATCTTCTCCGACCAGAACGATGTCGTCAGCAAACAACATACACCAGGGCGCTTCCTCTTGTATATCTGATGTTAATGCATCCATTATCAACAGGAATAAGTAAGGGCTTAGAGCCGAGCCCTGGTGTAGGCCCACCTCCACACTGAACTGTTCAGTATCCCCGGCTTCGGATCGAACTTTAGTACTGGCTCTGCTGTACATTGCACGTATTAGCTGCAGATACTTCCATGGCAACTCTTTTACATTCAGGGCCCACCACAGAACCTTACGAGGAATTCTGTCATATGCCTTTTCGAGGTCAACAAACACCATATGCAAGTTTTTGTGTACTTCACGGTATTTTTCGCATAGTTGTCGTAGTGCGAATATGGCATCCGCTGTTCCTCGACCAGGCATAAAACCGAACTGGTTCTGTGTTATCTCACACTCTTCTCTTATTCTTCTTTCAATCACTTTCTCCCAAATTTTCATACTGTGTGACATAAGCTTTATTCCTCGATAGTTGTTACAATTTTGTACATCACCCTTATTCTTAAAAATGGGTACCAGTGTACTAGTACACCATTCCTCTGGGATCGCCTCCTCTTGTAACAACTTATTGAAGAACAAAGCTAGCCATCTCCAGCCATTCATTTCTAATAACTTCCATACTTCTACTGGTATTCCATCTGGTCCTACAGACTTTCCATTCTTCATACTTGCAACCGCTTTTCTTACTTCATCCATGCTTACTTCATTTATCATTCCCACATTTATGGGTACAGTCGATAGCACACCACTCCACTCATTTTCGACATTCATTAATCCATCGAAATATCTCTTCCAGCGTTCTTTTATTTCATCATCTTTCGTTAAAACTTTCCCATTTTCATCTTTCATGCATTTTATGTGACATATGTCTCTCGGACTCTTTTCTCTTATTTTTGCCAATCTATATAGATCTTTTTGCCCATGAGGGCTATCGAGAGATTTATACAGCTTATCCTGTACGTTGGCCCTTGCAATAGCTATGATTTTCTTAGCTTTATTTTTATAATTCTTATATATTCCTCTTTTACTTTCTTTCAAACTTTTATCCCGATCACTTACATTCTGCCATTCTTTAAATGCCACTTTCTTTTCTTTAATTACCTTTTGTTCTTCTTCATTCCACCACCAAGTGTCCTTGTCTATCTTCCTCTTACCTTTTGACTCTTCTAATACTTTCTTTCCTACGTTTCGGATGATGCCTGCCATTTCATTCCAACATTCATTTACAGATTTTTCGGTTAAATCACCCATCTCAATCATTCTGTCGACAACATATTGCTTAAAATTCTCAGCAAACTCCTTCTTTTGCAATAAATGCCATTTTATTTTAGGTTTGGGCTTTGGTTGTTTTTTATTTGTTTTAACTTTAAATTTCAGTGATAAGACCAGTAATTTGTGTTGTGGTGCCAAGGCCTCACCTGGTAATACTTTACAATCAGTTACTAAACTAATTTTGTTTCTGCGGAGTAGAAAATAATCTATTTGTGTCCTGTGACTACCACTTTTATAGGTTATGAGATGTGTATCACGTTCGTGCTTCCTCTCACATACTCATTCCTTATTCTATCTTTTTAAAACACTCCACTCATCCATCTTAACATTCTCATCTCCGCTGTATGCAATCGCTTTTCATCCGTCACCTTGGTGGCCCAACACTCTGAACCATACAAAACTACTGTCCGTAAAGTCGGTTAAAGGGCGATAATTTTACGTGATGATGCTGAGCTCTGCCTCGCGCGTCCCCGCCCGCGCCGCTGTCCGCGCTGCAGGGCTCAAAACGATGGCTGGAAGGAATTTCGACATCCCCTCTAGCCATCGTTTCGAGTTTCAATACATGTTGAAATGTCAGCAGGTCAGAATCAAAAATATAGAATAGCTTCAAAACTTAAGTAAATAACCAGATACTGTCCAACCTCTATCGGACAAATAACCCGTGTAACTCCGAGATTGTTTACCAGCGAGCCCGGGCATTACCGTAGACGCTAACCTAAATGAACCAGCCTTAAAAGGCCTCAACTAAATCGCTATATTGTTAAAGTAAATTGGTATTTTACAACACGAAGTTTCGTGTGGCATTCCCTTGTACGGCGGATAGACCATATAACCATGCACTCGTGGATCGCAATACTGAACCTTAAGATCTAGGCTGTAAGGAACTAAGGATGATAAGTTAAGTCTTAGGATAAGGAAGGGTTGTGGCTAAAATTAAATGTCACGCGCGATGACAGTCGTTATGGCGACAACTAGCGGTCAGGTCGTAAACGAGCACTCTGAGCCATAGCTATAAGGAAATACTGAAAAATCTGTTTGGACTTGTTGACATTAACAAATCGGTATGCACGGCGACACAGAACCATATCAAGGCATAGGCGACAGACCAAGGTATGGCGCTTCAGGAGCAGTTAGTCTTCTCTACCTCCTCTGACCTCACCACCTCTACAGGTGGTAAGGGGACACTTAGAGCTAGCTACATAGTCATTTCAAAAGAAAATGATTAGGACTAGGTCCTCTGCATTGAGTTTATTTGTGGTAGAGCCACGCTATCGGCTAAATTCCTTATGCTAGCAGCATGAATGAGCCGGCTCGTCCGGGGAAGTACCACAATCTCACAGAAAATCGACGTTTGAGTAGATGCTTTACCGTTTCTATGCTTCTTTCGGTGAGTGAGAGAGCAGAAGCCCCATCCTTCCCGGCAACGCTCCTGTCACACCCTGATGTTGCGATTGTCCATGGGCAGCGTTGATCGCTTACCATCAGGTGACTCGCTTGATCGTTTGGCGTCCTATATTATAAAAAAGGTTCATATCTCCTTAAATAATTCAATTATAAAAAAAAAATTACATACGGATTTTTTTAGTAAAAAATTATAACTCTATTGGTACTATCCGGCGAGGAATCAGGGGACTGCTCTTGTATGGAAACACGGCCCTTGAGCACCAGGTTTAGTATGATTTTGTACACATTAACTAAGTTGGAGTGATCCTCTTCAAGATCGGAAATATCGGAATAGCGAACTTGGCATGGGTGAATAGGAGGCAAAGTCTAAGTACCCGGTTTCATAGTTGTTATGTTACCAATTGGTAAAAATTTTAATAGGACGCTAATTTTCAACTATTATGGCAGACAAACATGCGAATTTTACGTTAAGAAGTGGCCGGCATCTATAAGCCCCGGGTTCAAGTCACAGGATAGCATGTGAATCTTTTTTATTTGTTTTATTTTTTATTTCTGGATTCTAAGTTTATTTAGTGTTTTCAATTATAAAAGTAATACGCAGTATCATGCTTTAAGCCAAAAAATATTTTTCATATTTTGATTTTTGTTCCTTAGGGAAAGTTGTTCAATTTCACTCCCTCTCCCACTTCATGTACTACATAAATATGAAAGAAGAAGTTGAAGTATGTGAGATTTTCAGTATATTTAAACAGAAAATCGATTTCAGACAACTTTTGGGCAAATTGCCGACTATAAACATGTTCAAGTTTATCGTATAAAAAAGTTGTTCAAACAAAAAAGTTGCGTCTTAATGAGAGAAACAAAAAAGTCTAATGACATTTTTTCCAAATAGCTGTGCTATGAGTTTTTTTAAGTTTCCGAACCCCATATATACGCCATTATTTAAAATTTCGAAAAACTGGCACGACAAAAAAATTCTATATAATTACCGAACCTGCTCACAAAATTTCATGAGAATCGGTTGAGAAATGCGACCTGTAGGCGAGAACAGACAGAGAGACAGACAGACAGACGGACAAAAGAATTTTGGGCCAGTGGAAACTGAGACGCTTCGCTCGCTTCGCTCGCTCGGTCAATAAGGCATTGATTTTGGTTTGGTCCCATCTACATGTTCTATATCCATGGCCATTACCTGCTTTCGAAATAAATAGCACGTGGGCGCGACTTTTACTACTAAACAGAGATAAAACAGACTTTTATCTAATCTCCATCTTCAGTTCTGAATTTACAGCGTTAACACGTCGTAGCCAGGCACTAAACGGCTTTAATCTCCCTCACAATGTCGGCGTGAGTTCCATAATTCACTTTATCACCTGCGAGCTAACGGCATCATGCCTA
Organism: Elegia similella; assembly: GCA_947532085.1. Lineage (NCBI taxonomy): Eukaryota > Metazoa > Arthropoda > Insecta > Lepidoptera > Pyralidae > Elegia > Elegia similella. The sequence goes on from OX383939.1 coordinate 7,231,184, forward strand.
CACGTACTAAAACGTGTTGATCTCAACATGCCGAATATTATTTTGACAACCTTGTGAAATAAATCAATACCTAATTGCTGTACTGGCCAAATGCCTGCCAGCAGTGCCAGCAAATTAGGTATAAAAAAACATATTTGTCCTTTTTTTAGCAGCCACATAAATTACTATGTAGCGTAAGTATTGAAAACACATTCAGTAGTGCAATTTAAAAATGGATCGACCGATATATTTTGAAATAATGCAACCACGGAGGTAACTTATCAAAGGTTTTATTTAGAATTCGAACTGGCCTTCAAATAAAAATGTATTATTATGTTTAAAAAATATATTATTATGTTTTTAATAATTTGTTCGAATTTCTGCGCATTACTTGAGAAAAACACTATTATTTGATGAATTTGCATATACAACGTGAATTTGTACCTATGAACTATATTAAAATCCTGGAATCAGAATCTCTAATTGAATATAGAATTGTAAGAAAAAAATACTTTTGCGGCCTTCATTTTGTATGAGACTGTGTATCTACCATTATAATTGATCGTAGATTCTATAGATTTTCATCAGGGATAATGTAGGATTCTAATAGTGAAAGAATTTTTAAAATCGGTCCAATGGTTTCGGAGCCTATTTAATGCAAACAAATAGACAAATCATCATCATCATTTAAATAAATATATAGGGACATATAACACAAATTGAGCTAGCCCCACAGTAAGTTGTGAACTTGTGTCGTAGGGTAGGATACTAACTCAACGATACTATATTTTATAATAGATACATATATAGATAAACATCAAAGACATTTATAATATTAGTGTAGAAAAGTTTAATTTAGCTTATGTTAATTAACATATCATATCGTATAGAAGAAAGCGAAATTCACAAATAACTACTTATTGGCTTTTAAGCCTTAAACTCCAGATTCAAAGCCAAACTCGCGATCATATTATTTCACATTGTGCCCTGAAAATAAACTTACTGGAACATATGAGCTCATTTAATGTATGTTGCAGTAGGAAGCCAAAGCCGAGCCTACTTTCTGCGATCACGAACACCTGGTGGAACCAATAATTTCGCTCACACCACTCCATTTCATGTTCCATTTTGCCGTCATTAGCGTCGGTACCGTTCTGACATAGAGCTCCATTGTTTATTGCGTTGCGTTCAGTAACGTATTAAAAGTTGAAGTTCTGGGCAATAAACCTGGGCAAAATACTGCCGCCCTTAATTACAGAAAAACATCATCATTGTCATATCAACCGTAAGAAATCTTCTGATTTCCAATAGGACTGATTAAAAACGGCCTACATCTAGCGCCTTCCAGCGACCTTGGTCAATTCGGCCAACTACCTGGTCGGTGGCTGTCCAACGCTGCGCTTACTCGTACATTCGGGAATCATTCTGTTCTATCTGATCTGAGAGCCGATAGCTGAGTAAAAATTAAAAAATGAGAATATAAGAGTATTTCTTCTTCTTCACATGCTTCTTAGAAAGGCTTTAAAATCACGAGGTGGTAATAAAACAGATACATCTCTCAAGAAGAGTGAAGTGTTTAGCTAACCCTTTGTAGAGATTTCAGTAGCTTTTCCGTTTAATCCTGTCAACACATTTATTATTGAACGCCGTAAGGGCTGGCGAGCCATCCCTTATGTTGCACCTTCAAAGTAATGGAGCGGCAGACTTGCCAATCGTGCTTAGATAGAATTCATTTTTGAGACGCGGGGTAACCACGTGGTATCACTCCGTACTTAGTCTTCCTTAGCTTTGGGGTATACGCCTCTGTTATTAGTCTAGTTGCGTTGCGATACAAATCACTGTAGGTGTAAGTAGAAACACTCCAAATTGTTCACTTTAGAGTCTAGTTAAAAATCAATAAGGAACTTCTGTTGGTTCTTGACTTTAAAGTCTGTTTGCGCCTTAAAAATCATGAGTCGAAAGGTTTACAATCCGTTCTTAGCATTTATGTTTAGGGGCCCTGATGTCCTGCTGCCCCGGTTCATACCTGTCTTGCCCTTGGGGTCAATACGCCACTGAAGCATTGGTCTGGTTGCGTCGCTCGACACAAATGACTGTGTGCTTAGCCTGCTAGATGATCCGTGAGCAGTATGCAGGAACACGCCAAATAATGCCATTTGAACGGTCCGCTCCATTGAGCTAAGTCCATGTACTCAGCTCAGATGTGAACGGTTACGCACTACTAACAGTTCACAAACAGTCGATTTATTTGTCTAATAACTGTAGGATAATTATCGGTAGATTATGATCTATGGATTGCTGATGAAATTAATGTATGTGTCATCATCATCATCATCAGGTCCTTTTTAGTCTCCACTACAGGAGCACGACCCTCTCTGTACTACTAGGGCCATACTTGGCCAGAGCAGCCAGAGGACTTGGCCTACACTCTCCACCCTGGCCAGATGGGTTGGAGAGGTGTCTTAGATGTTTATAAGCTTTGTTTAGCTTGTATTTCCTAAGCCGCCTTCTACAACATCCACGGGAAGACTTGGAGTGGTCCTATTCTACTCTGCCGGATACCACACGGCTAATGTATGTGTATTCTAACTGAATAAACGTGAGTGTTTTTTATGATAATGTATGTGTATATTGTTATGTTCAGAGGTGTCATCCTTAACTGCATGTCCGATAATTGCAGGTATGGCATCGGGTATGCGCGCCCGGCCTCCCGAGCTGACTGATACAAGCCTGCAATGTCCTAACCAAACTGAAAGTATGCTTCCCGTGGGAATCGAACCCACGACACCCGGTTCTACAGGCAAACGCCTTAACCACTGGACCACGGAGGCAGTTATTTCTTTTATTTCAGTGACGCCAAACTATACAGCGTGTAAATTTATCACCGACATTTCCTCGAAGGGGTGACTTAGTCAATCAAAAAAAACAACCTTTTCAAATGGGACCAATCATAGGAATTTGAAAAAATCCACATTTTCGTACAGAAGTGTTGGGACGGCCCAGCAATTTGTATGAATATGTCAAAATTATTTTTGAGCTCCCGGCGCTACTTTAATGTAAATAAAAATCGTTAAAATATAGTTTATAACTGAATGTTAACAAATTCGCAAAATTTATTATAAATGACACTAACAAATGGCTAAAATAAAAATAAAATATTAGGTCCTAAAATCATAATTTAACCAGGTAATTAAGTATTTTATATATACCTATTTAAGTAGCTATTAAATGTTGTACAAAAGTTTTGTAATTACGTTATTGAACTTTATTACTATAAAATTATAAAACACAGATAAGCTTACGTTTATAGATAGCACAAAACATCGGGACATTATCAAATAACCCTTAAAATGTCGACTAGCTCCGTGGCGCAGCGGTCAACACGCCTGCCTGCGACACGGAGTGACCGGGTTCGATCCCCGGCCAGGTCAAGATGGAAAATGATCTTTTTCAGATTGGCCTGGGTCTTGGATGTGTATCTATATATGTATTTGTTATAAAATATAGTATCGTTGAGTTAGTATCCCATAACACAAGTCTCGAACTTACTTTGGGGCTAGCTCAATCTGTGTGATTTGTCCGTATATATTTATTTATTATTATTATTATAATGTGGAACAGACTGCAACACACAATAATTCTGTCAGCGTGCCCAAGAATCTTATTAATGTTGGACTTCGCAAAAAAAAAAGAATAGGCGAAAAAATAAGCTGGGAACTCAACATTTTTTTGACATTCCCATACAAATTGATCGGGCGGCCTAAAATTATTGTATGGAACTGCCTATTTTTTTTTGAGTTCCTAGCGTTGTTCCCATTTTAAAAGTTGTTCATAATGACGGGCTGAATCACCCCTTTAAAGGTCCAGATCAATCAAAATGTCACCACGTACAGCCCGCGGCTCCACGCGCGTTAGAAAGTTAGTAAATAAATGAAATTGATGTCTTCAAAGTGCAACCTCCAATACTGTATCGTCTCGGGCGTTGTGTAAACAGCCGTTCCCTAATACCATTACGGCTGACCCCCGGTCAACGATAGCTTAAAATAAACGGGAAATCTGATAATCCTCTGTGTGCAACTTGCCTCTACGACATGGGCCTCTCACGAGTTTGTACGCAACAATAACCTGTCCTACAATGCAACCACCTGTCCAATGTCGTCTTTACCATAAGGGACAGCGCACATGCCCAGGGCACCTATGCTTATTGGGCCCCGAAGGACCGAATTTCCCTCACTCTTCTTAATAGGGTTCTTTAAAGCATAGTTCCAGAAATATATAGGTCACACATAGTTTTCCCGAGTTTTAGAGAACACAACATTATTTGTCACTTTGCCCTTTTTATTTATAACTTTTTTTCTAAGTTGAATTTCAGTAATTAAATACACGGTTAATTTTCTGGGTTGATTCCGCGTAATTTGGTACTCTACTTTTTGGGTAAGTAATATAACATATAAACACAAAATATATATAATTTAAGATAAATATCAACAAAACATATAATTTTGGTTAGTATAATTATCAAGTAAGATAAAAATCATAAGAAATAACTTTAAAAAAAACTAAAATCTTTAAATATAACTATCATTCAACATATCAAACCTTTATTATACCGTTTTATTATTATAAACTTTAAAACATCGATTACTTGTTATATATAATAAACGTTATATATACATATTGGTACGGATAATAATTATTGGTTATACGAATTAATTGGTAGAAGATTCTCAATATATAACTAATAATTAAATTTTAAAAAAACCTAACATCTCAATCAATTTTATATTTCGAAATTGTTCCATATTTCCAAAGTTCTTTATTATATCTTCACCAAATTAAAATGGGAACAACTTGGTAGTAAAGGCTTTTAAATAAAAAAGAAATATCAAAATCGGTTCACAATTGGCGAAGATATCGTGTAACAAACATACAAAAAAAAACATACAGTCGAATTGATAACCTCCTCCTTTTTGAAGCCGTTTAATAAATTATCTTATTTATTTTTATGGAACGCCTAGCCGATAATTAGTAGCAACCTGACGATCTCGGAAACGCAAAAAAATATTAATAAAACAAGAAAAAGATAACAATAAATTAAAACGAAAATCTGAATACGAGTGTGAATCTCTTCGAGCTATAAGTCTCTAATATAAGTAAAAAAAAAATAAGAAAAATAGGTATACTAAAAAAATACTTAGAAAAAATGTGATACATACAAAATGCGCGCGCATTTTGTATGTATCACATTTTTTTTTATTTATTTTATACTTTGTCCTAATATTTACATGCAATAAAATTTGTAATAAGTTCTTTTGTTTGTTATAGTTTTTTGTAATCCTATGAAGTTAATGATTCCTTGTATTACTTTCCCTTTGCTTTACCGATGAAATCGATTACCTATTATTAGTTATTCGATAGTCTGTTTGAATGATGCACCTTTTGCTGGCTACTCCGATTTTTTACAAGAAAATGAAGTTTATGAATTGCGCGAATTATTTCGTAGGTATTACTGAAATAATTCAAATTCGCAAAATAGACATGGGTCTTTTATACTAATGAGCTGGTATACTTTCTCTGTTATATATTTTTAATACGTATACATTTTATAGATTTTGATTCATATTTATTTTAAATACTATACTTTTTGAATGGTATACATTTTGGCAGGTATACCGCACAAGTTGTATAACAGGTGATATTTAGTATTCATAAACGTTATAAAAAATTAGTTTATGCTTTTCGAATTGAAAATTTTATGAATGTTATAGCTTTTAAGAATATAATCAGTAATGATTATGTCAAGTTAACATTATATCTTTTGAACTTTATTGAAATGAAAATATATAATTTGTTATTATATCAATCAATACGCACCCTACTTTTTACCACAACTTTATGTTTTCAAGCGCAAAGCGAATAGAATCGTGGCTTTCCGACCGGCGGATCCCAACCTGCTCTGACGACAATAGAAAAACATTATTACACTTTTTTTTACCAAAAAGAGTCAACTCCAAATTACCTAATCGAAACACTTGCTTACTTCGTATTTTTTACGGTTGGAGAATCAAAGCGTAGTCCAAAAATAACAAAGAAATTTAACAATTTTGTACATAGCAAGTGATACAAATAAAAATTTCCTTGAAAATTAATCACGATATAATAGAACCCTACCCTACCGAGATCCTGAAAGAAACTATTAGCGTAATCCCATGCAAAAAGTAGTATCCTCATATAAATATATATAAGCGTATTTCTTACATTCTAAAAGGGCCCCAAATTCTTGTGTGCCCAAGGGCTCCACCATAGCTGAAGACGGCGTTGCACCTATCCTGTACTGCGTGCCTCTCCAACACGGGCCTCTCACGAGGTTGTACGTTACAAGATCTCCTCAGTTATCAGTCTCCTTATATTCAAACTTCCTTATATAATAGAGCAGGCAGTCGACCGAAAGACGAAGACCAATTCATATTATAACATAAATTCTGACATAATACAGGCCCTTGGTTCCGAAGCATCTCATAGCTGAGGATGCAACCAGGAAGAAGGATTTTGATCAGAAGATCAGCATCATCATTCATCATTACAGCCGTAAGAAGTCTACTGTTGGACAAAGGCCCCTCCCAAGGATTCTTCGTTCCATAGAAGGATATTTCCATAATCACCAGGTTTGGCAGGCGGGTTGGGGAGCGCAGTTTCTCTAGCTTCTTATGCTTTCGACGCTGCTGTCAATCGATAGCATTTTTAAGCTGAGGAAGGATAGGAATGTATTGGATCTGGGAAGGGAATTAAGGTATTGGGATACAACTCACTCGGATGAATGGGGGAAAGCAAGTAGCAGTTCGGGAAGCCGGGTACGTGTACCCGATGTCAAACCTGCAACCACCGACCAAGCAATTGAGAATGAGACCTGATCTTCATAGTGTTATATGATTGCATTTTCAACCGGCTTGACACCAATAGTAGTCAAAGCTTGACACCAATGCTAGTCAAAGTTTGACACTAATGCTAGTCACAGCTTGACACCAATGCTAGTCGCGGCTTAACACCAATGCTAATCACATGATGTTAGTGTTTTTGTCCTTTAGACGCTTACTTCGATTTCCATACGACTCGGAATGTTCCTAAACTAAGCCGGAAACTGCACGGCACAAAAGGGGCAGAGGTCGCGACTTCAAATTTTGCTTTCACTCACTGATTATACTGAATCAATAGAATGAAGGGTCTGCGTCGTGTCTAGATGATGTGTTATTAGGAAATTGAATAGCTCTAGGTGTCCTGAGATGTGATCGCGGTGGTCTTGGTAATTGACGGTTCTTTGTAAGACGTTTGTGCTGTTGCACAATTGCAGCGTTTCATGTATTCTTAAGGCGCTGTATCCTTAACCGTTTGGAGCAGACATCGCGCCATATATTATACTAGCTGTTGCCCGCGACTTCGTCCGCGGCAATTTCTGTTATTATGATTAATTAGTTTTTAAAGGAATATATTTTAAAGTGCTTTTCTTGTGGCAGAAGAACATATTGATTTTTTACGCAACCCGATCTTCACAACGCGACATGTAGTTGGCCGTGTGAAAAGCAGTCTTGACGTAAATCGATTCCTACGTGTTTAAATGTTTGCCCCTGTGATTTATTAATTGTTACAACAAAAGATAACTTAACTGGGAATTGAATTCTTTTAAAATGATGTATAAACAGTGTTTGACCAACTGCTGGACCAGTCAAAACTATTGCAACGATCACGTTATTACGGAGAAACTTGACTTCAAAGTCGGTTCCCGTTACATAAATTTGGTGGTTTAAGATTTCTATGTAAAATTATTGGGGCACCTATTTTTAACTTGAGGGAATATGGGGGGAGGCCACTCTGGTTTAAGGTATTAAGAAATTCCTGTGCGTAATGGAGCGCGTCTTCTTGATCCATTACATTATCAATAGATGTGTAGGTAATTATATTTCCTGGAAATTTAGTTAAAATTAGGTCGTTAATTTCGTCAACACTACTGTTTCTTGCCGCCAATATTGCCCTTTGATACATCCATTGATGATCTTTATTTTCTATTTCAACTATATCTATGGGTAAACCTTCGATATTAGATCCTCAATGCTAGTCACTCTTTCATCTTAATAGTGATCAAAATTAATTTTATTTTCTAAATGAGGTACTTTTTTTCGGCGGGTAGCAGTGAAACTGTTTAGTCACGTTTTTTACTGTCTCTCTATTAAAAATCATAATAATTTTATTTCTAGTTTATTGACTACAAAATATATGTTTATTGCAATTATATAAAGTATTCTACCTGCTGACATATCTCCTTTTCACATTAAACATGGACTCACTGCAACAATCCATGATTGATATGATGGCTCACTTTGATAATAAAATGGCGGAATTTCAAAACAATCTCCAAAAAGCCACAACTACACCAACAATCACATCACTTGCGGAAGATTTTAGTCACTTCAAGACCTTCATGACTTCAGTTATGGACAGCTGGAAGCAGCAGATGAAACTAGCTTTGAAGCAGCAAGACCACCTTGAGATGAATGGTAGGCGTTACATCTTGCTTATCCATGGAGTGTCAGAGACCAATAATGAAGACACAGCTGCTGCAGTCATCAAGATTTGCATTGAGAATTTAAAGCTTGCCGACTTCTCAGTTACGGATTTGCGCAGATGTCATCGGATTGGTCGGAGTTCTCAGGGTAGGCCACGGCCGGTTTTAGTTGAATTCCTCAGGATGCCAATGAAAGATAGGTGCTGGCAGGCTAAAACTCTGCTAAAGGGTTCAGGAATCACTTTGTCTGAGTTCCTGACCAAAGTCAGGCATGATGCATTTTTGTCCACTCGCCAACATTTTGGGATTAACAAATGCTGGACGCGAGATGGCTGTGTTTATGTGTTGGGGCCCGATGGACAGCGGCATCGTATCTACTCCGTGGATGAAGTCGACCACCTTCAGAGTTCCGTATCGCAGGTAACCGGCGATGTGGTAGCCCCTGATACAGCGTCACCCTGCACAGCAACGGCGGCTGCTACGGGAGCACCCAGTAGAGCGGCGACCGGACCGGTCGGTGTCCCCCGGCCCAAGCGCAATGTCAGGAAGTAATCACACGCCTTTTATAAATATATTAATTTGGTGTCAGTATTCCTTAGCCTATGTTTTTGCTATTGTAGTCATGTTGATTGATTTAACGTAATCAATCCACCCACATTTATTTTTATATTTTTATAATTTAGTTTTAGGTTAAAGTAGCACACATATTGTAATTACTTTTCTCATGTTTTGGCTATTTGATGGATGTCACTTTGACAGCTGACATCTAACTTTTTAAACCTTGTTTTTTTTTTTTTCTTTTCTGGCACACATCACTAAACTTAGATTAAACTCCACTTTTTTACATCTTTTATTGTCATTGCCTTGTCGTTGTAATTTTGATTTTGTCATTGTATTGATGAGTGTGCCATTGTGAGTGTGCGTGATTCATGGCAAACAGATTTTTTTTCGTTTATGGTATTTATTTTTATGTTTTTGCCACTGTCTCTTATTACTATTTTTTTTTTTTGTTTTTTAATTCTGTTCTCTCGGAATTCCTGCTGGCGGGTAGAATGTTTGTAATGAAATTGAGTTTTAGTTAGTATTTTTAGTGTAATTAGTATTATTCATATAATCTTTATTTATTATTATATTTTCTTGGTACATCATATAAACCCTTAATTATGACTGATGTATTAAATAATAGCTTTTTCTCAATCTCTTCGAGTGACGATAGCTTCCATTCATTACCTGAACCTCTCAACGAAACTGTTGATCGAAATTTGTCTGAATTCCCTAAAAATTTTAACGTTTTGCATATAAACGCCCAAAGCATTCCAGAACACTTTCCCGACCTACTTTCTACCTTTGATAGTAAACATATTCACGCCCTATTAGTTTCAGAATCATGGCTTAAGCCTTGCCTTCCCTCTACTTCTTACTCACTTCCAGGCTTCCAGCTCATTCGCAACGATCGTCTAGGTGTGGTGGGAGGCGGTGTTGCTATTTATTTACGTGCTCACATCCCATTTAAAGTGATTTCCATCTCTCAAACTCAGAATCCTTCACACGAAGCCGAGTACCTTTTTATAGAAGTCACCCTATCCCACACGCCTGTTCTTTTAGGTGTCTTCTATTGTCCTTCCTCAAAAATAAATTATTTCTCCATGTTTGAAAATATCTTGGAAGATATTACACCTGCTTACAAGCATATTATCATCATGGGTGATTTTAACACCTGTCTTCTTAAAGGTGACCATCGCTCTCAGTCTCTCAGTTCTACTATCAACGCCTGTAACATGTCTTTACTTCCTCTCCAAGCTACTCACTTTTTTCCTAACTGTATTCCTAGTCTTCTTGACCTCATCTTAGTTTCCACTCCTGATCTTGTTGCAAAACATGGTCAATGTAGTGCAGACATTTTTTCTTATCACCATCTTCTCTTTCTTTCTTATAAAATTCGGACCCCTAAGCCTAAACCTAAAATTCTGTTGCAACGCAATTTTAGTGCTCTGAACATTGATCGGTTACGTGAAGATGCCATAAACTGCGACTGGAGCGCTATCGCTGATTTGAACACTGTTGATAGTCAGGTGGAAAAGTTTAATCAAATGATAATCTCCCTTTATGACATGCATGCTCCTGTTCGCCCAGTAAAAGTGAAACATCTACCAGCGCCTTGGTTGACAGACGAAATCAGGGCCGCTATTTCTAAAAAAAATGCTGCCAAGTCCAAATACAAGTCTGATCCCGACAGATATCGTGACAAGTATATTAGAGCTCGCAACGTCTGCAACAGGCTGTGTAGGGATGCACAACGTCGCCACATCCACAAATCTGTTGAAAACGGCGACCCAGCTAAAGTCTGGAGATTTCTCAAGTCAATGGGAGTAGGAAAGAGTACGCACAATATTTCAAATGATTTTGACCTCAGTGTCCTTAATAAACATTTCTCGTCATCCGTAGTCTTTGGTGGCAATGATAAAAGTAACTTATTAAACCACTTGTCTTCACTTCCTTCTCCCGACTACTCACCGTTTTTCTTTAGTCTGGTAACTGAATGTGATGTTCAGAAGTGTATCCAATCCGTATCGTCAAATGCAGTTGGTGCCGATGACATAAGTCGGAAAATGATCCTACCGATTCTTGATATCCTACTTCCTATTATCACTCTTATCTTAAACAACTCCCTATCGTCTGGCACCTTTCCGTCTTTGTGGAAAAACTCCTATATCACTCCAATACCGAAAAAGGCTCATCCTTCTTCTTTTTCCGAGCTCCGTCCAATTTCTATTCTTCCTTTCCTCTCAAAAATCCTCGAACGTCTTGTCCAAATTCAACTCGATTCCTTTCTTCGCCAAAATTCCATCCTCAACCCTTTCCAATCAGGATTTCGAGCAGGACATTCTACTACTACGGCCTTAGTTAAAATCACCGATGATATTAGATATGGCATGGATAATTCTAAAATGACAATCTTGACCCTACTTGACTTTTCCAGTGCTTTTAACTCGGTGGATTTTGACGTTCTTTTAGAACTTATGCGCGGACTGAACATATCTCCATTCGTTATCGACTGGTTTCGTTCTTACCTTCGTGATCGTCGGCAGTGTGTGCGTGTGGAGAATAAATTCTCAACATGGTGTCATACATTATCAGGGGTACCACAAGGCGGCGTTTTATCTCCTTTACTTTTTTCAATATTTATTAATTCTATATCTTCTCAACTTCACTCCTCTTACCACCTGTATACAGACGATCTCCAAATTTATTTTCAGATTGACTTTGAAAACCTCAACATTGGGATTACTAACATTAATAATGATTTGTCACGAATATCTGACTGGAGTAGAAGTCACGGCTTGATAGTCAATCCTTTGAAAACCCAGGCCATTATTATAGGTAGTCCTTACTACATATCACGTACTGATTGGCGTTCTCTTCCTAAAATAGTATTTGATGGAGTTGACATTGAATTCAGCGAAAGTATTAAAAACTTAGGCATACTCATGGATAGAACCTTGTCGTGGCGTCCTCAAATTAATGAAGTCAGCAGGAAAATGTTCGCAGCGGCGGCTTCCCTTAGAAGAATCCGTAACTTTCTGCCAGTCAAAACTAAAATTGCGTTAGCACAATCTCTCCTTCTTCCTATCCTGGATTACGCTGATTCCTGCTACCTAGACCTCACGCAAGACCAATTGAATAAACTTGAGAGACTTCAAAATTTGTGCATTCGCTTCATATTTGGGCTTCGTAAGTTTGATCACGTTTCTAATTTTCGTTCCGATCTCAAGTGGCTCCCAATCAGGCAACGTCGCCATGTCCATATCCTTTCTTTACTTTATTCCATTTTGTTTAATCCTGCTACCCCTTGTTACCTTAAAGAACGCTTTTCCTTTCTGCGTGAGGTGGGTAATTCTTGTTCACGTGATTCAGTTTCCCTACGGCTTAGATATCCTACACATTCCAGTTCCTATTATTCAAATTCTTTTACTGTACAGGCTATTAAACTCTGGAATGCTTTGCCATTAGACATTCGGAAGGCACAGACAGTATCGAAATTCAAAAGTCTAGTATCGTCACATTACTTTTCTTCTCTTTGACTCTTATTACAATTTTTTTTTTTTTTTTTTTTTTAACTTTTTATTTTTTTCACTAGGGTATATGTACATTAAAATATCTATATAAGTATACATATGCATATATATATATATATATATAATTTAAATATTTTTAATATGTTTTTTTTTTCATTATTATTTTTTTAAATCTGCGCCTACCATGCCTCTGTTTACATTATCTTCTACCCAAAGGTTGGCTGGAAGAGATTGCGTTATGCTATAAGCCCGCCTTTGTACCTTCCATAAACAGATATTATCCTTTTTTGTTTACTTTTAAGTGTTGGTGCAATAAAGAATATTAATTCATTCATTCATTCATTCATTCATTCATTCATACTTTCCCGTCTCCTATTAAAAGTGACTTTGAAGAAAAAATTGATAATAAATAAATAAAAACTGCCCCAGTGCTCTCATATTCGTAGATAGTTTTAAGGTATGTACAAACTTCCATAATGGGGAACTTTTAAGGCATGATTTTACAATGAGTGTTCTAGTTCCTTTTACTATAGGTAGGTAAAGTTTGCCGAAAATCCCCAGCAAACATAACAGTGTCCCACCCATGATTTTATCACAGCTTCTAATATCTCTAAGAGAGCTTCTACTTGAGCTCTATGAATCATGGTACAATCGTCTTTTTAGGGTTCCGTACCCAAAGGATAAAAACGGGACCCTATTAATATCGTTCCGATGTCCGTCTGTCTGTCTGTCTATCCGTCTGACACCAGGCTGTATCTCATGAACCGTGACAGTTAGACAGTTAAAATGTTCACAGATGATGTATTTCTGTTGACGCTATAACAAAAATACAAAAAAAAATTAATTAAATAAATATTTAAGGGGGCTCCCACACAATAAACGTGATTTTTTGCTTGTTTTTGCTCGATATTGATAACGGCAACAGTTAGACGCTTTAAATATTCACAGAATATTTCGATATATATTAACTTCAAAAATAAATAATTAAATAAAAATAAAATTAATATTAAAGGAGGGCTCCCATACAACAGACATGATTGTTTTGCCGTTTGCGTTTTGGCGTTTTAGATAACGGTACGGAACCCTTCGGCGCGAGTCGGACTCGCACTTGGCCGGTTTTTTTAGTTCGTTTAAATAGAAATAATTCTTAAATACACATTTTTTGAGTAACTTGAACCGTTTACGCATTGCACGCGTCGGATGTCCTCAACGATGAATAATTTTCGTCGATTTCAAAACATTTTTTATTGATGCTTCGCTCCTATTGGTTGCAGCGTGATGTTTTATAGCCTAAAGCCTTCCTCAATAAATGGACTATCCAACACAAAAAGAATTTTCCAATTTGAACCAGTAGTTCCTGAGATTAGCGCGTTCAAACAAACAAACACACAAACTCTTCAGCTTTATAATATTAGTATATATTAGTATAGATTATTCTCGTAATGAAATAAGGTAGAAAGTGGCATACCGGTTGGCCTGTCACCAGCCTCATTTCAAACCCGTGTCTGCCATTTCGGTGTTAATTTTCACTTTTAATTTGATAATTCAATAATTATAAACAAATATTGTATTTTTTAGGTATCCATCTTGCTCATTTAGATATGCTTTTTATAGACGTAAAAAAAATGGTAGTTGTCGCTGAAAACATCAAGAAATTCGCGACGAAACTATTTCTGGATATAGCTTTTTTGCTATTTTATTTTGCTAGGTTTTAAATACTTTTGTGAAAATATTTTAATGTAATCATTTATTTTGATCTTTGAACTTCGTATTTTCATGCTAGTATTCCATGAAAAATAAGGCTAACTGTGCGACGAAAAAATAGACGTTTCATGGTATTCTTCTGATGCACAGCGCCTTAAAGAAAAAGCGAAAGTGAACGTATCTTGTATACGAATTGAATATAGAATGATATAACATATTGTCATCAAATCATATGCAATGAGTAATACTTTTTTTGGAAGACTTAGCGTAATTATCTTTAGACCTTTTCCATTGAATCATTCTAATTCAATAATCTTTTCCAACGGCCTGTGCGAGCTGTGGACTTCTTGCGCCTGAGGTGAATCTTTAAAGTAAATATTTGTATTCCCTACAAAGTATAATGGGTATATAAATCTTTATTTTTATACTTACTCCAAAAACCACTATTCAATTGGTATTTGGGGGTCAGAAAAATCGTGGGTCGCAATTGGTTTCCTAAGGCAGAAGACCGAGATATTTATCTCGGTCTTCTCGGTCGTCTCATACCATTTGGTATGAGAGCAGCAACATTAAATTATTGAAGGTTGCCTATGATCGGACACGAGGCTTCCCTGGTTCGATCCCCGGCCAGGTCAATATGGAAAACGATTTTTTTAGATTGATCTGGGTCTTGGATTATCTATTGTATCTTTTATAAAATATAGTTCGTCGAGTTGTGATCCTACGTGCGATATGTCCCTATACAGGGTAAGTGGTATCTAACGCATAACCTCCTAAAGGTGACTAAGGTACATCAAGATTAACTTCGTTTGTTCTATGAGTTTTTGTAATTCGATGTTTGCTTTTTTCATACAAAAAATATATAATGCTATTTTGCAATTCTACTTGTCTTAACTCTATGGCAGTCAGCGCTACGAGGTTATAATAGTAGGTACCTACGCTCACCTGGCATGCGGCCGGCAGCATAGACTTAACGTTTGATAGAAATCCACATAAAAGCGTTATGTATGTAAAATCTTACTATGTATTGCGTATAGGTAAAAGTCATAGAACAAATGTTGTTAGTCATGATGTACCTAAGTCGTCATTTAGCAGGTTTTGCGTTAGTTTTTTTTTTTTTTTTTATTTATATTTAACTATAACCCTGTATATTTATTAATTTATTTTATGATGATGATGAAATTGTGCCTGCGATTGTGTGTTTGAGCTCCCTCGGACCCAGTAATATTATTGGAAGACAGGAAAGTCATCAAAATCAATTGATAAATACTGTCTTTTTGAATCATACCTACGTTTTCAAGGTATATGTAAAACATCAGATGTATTATTAAAATCCCATCAGGTAAATGCCAGTATAAGCCGTTTTGTAATAAAACGTATCAAAATCAAGCGCAGTTCATGAGATTTATCTCAATAATGGGTATCAGACTGACAATATCTTCACGCCTCACCTCGGGGTATCGTGATGGCGAGCGGTGCACAGAAATACACGTAGATCTTTTATTATATCTACTCATTATATTTACATCATAAAATCTATACATTAAGATGTAACATATACCTAATGGCTCATTTGCATAAAATTTTATACTATAATAAAGACGAGCCGAGGGCGACAGGTTGTAATGTAATAAACGCAATAAAACCGTATTATCTTTATCATTTTAAGTTTTGTGTTCAAATATAGTTTACACTAAAAATAAACTTTTTAAAATTAATGTACATCACTTTACTTTTCGAGTTACTTTCAGCGAGATCTTCAATTTGATATCCATATTGTCGGAGAATATCAAAAATAGCTAGTCCGCCATCATGGATATTCTACCATGTTGGATTTAGAATGACGTCACATAGCTAACCATGCATTGACATTCAAACTAAGCAAGTATACAACATTTTAGGTCAATCGGTGGAAATTATCAGCTTTAAATTGACTTGCAAGATTCCACTCGAACAAACATAGTTACATTCTTAATAAATTAAGAAATATGGTTAAAAAAATTTAATACGGGCGAGTCTTAACCGGCGACCTAGGTCTATGTACGACCTATGCTCTGCCACCTGAGCTACCGCACAATTCAATCTCGGCGCCGAAATTCTCTACCATATCCCATTTCCCTTATACGTAATAAGGCTTACGTCACCTTTACAACTACCCGACTTTTACAAGTGAGGTATTTGATTCAAGTCATTTTACTTATAATATTTTTATAAGTGTTTTATTTTGCTTTCACTCTATTTTGATAAATTCATAATAAATTAAGAAATAAAAGATGGTGAAAAAAAATTTTTTTTTCATGCTAGACTTGAAATTTTTTCACCATATTTTATTTCTTAATTTATTAAGAGTATATCAAAATAGCATTGTGAATGCAAAATAAAACACTTATAAAAATAAAACATAGTTACCAACATACACTGCAAGTTGATTAAAAGCTTGTAAAAAAAGCTCCTAAAGAGAAGTCGCAGGTAACAGCTAGTCTATCACATTAATTACATTACACTGCAACAATGTTTCTTGATGACGCTTGATTGTGCACCTATCAATCTGTCATAGGGCGTGCACTCGCGTTTCAATCATTTTGATGCCCACCTGCCTTAGCAAATATCAGAAAAAGCACTGTAGTTAATGTTTAATAAATATTTATTTTGGGGTACCGTATAAAAGTGTGTCAAAAAAAAAAAACACATTTTTTGTTATGTATATTTGACGGCAAACGAGCAGACGAGCCACCTGATGGGAAGTGGTCATCGGCGCCCATGTACATCTGCAACACCAGAGGAGGTGCTGATGCTTTGCCGACTCTTAAGATACCTATAAACACGCCTTTTGAAGGACCCCAAGTCATATTACTAATCCTTCGATATCTGTCCGTCATGGCTGTATCTATTGAACCTTAGTATAGATAAAGAGTGAAAATTTCCTTGCTATAACAACAAATAATAAAATTTATAATTAAAGGGGGGTCCCATATGATACATGAGATGTACTGTCAAAGTTGTTGCTTACTACTGCGACTATAGGTAAAATCATAGGAAAAGTTGTTCATTCTGACGGGCTGGGTCAGTCACCCCTTCACGGGAACGTCTTTGGTTAAGTACACGCTGTATAAGCCTCTGGGGAATAAGCTACGGCACTTCATTACATGTTATTAATTTCATTTTATTATACAAGGTATATAATTATACAAAGTAACTATTCTGTAGGTTGTAGGGAGGTCTGGAATGCCCTGTTTGTGTGACGGGCTTCCCAGGTAATTTAAAGCCAGAATGTTAATTCATACTTAAATTATAAGTACCTACTATTAATTTTGATTTATACTATTTATGCCGTAAAATAATATGATATAACGACAGTTTATATCTCAACTGCCCTTGGGTAAGTGGTGACCCAGAAATGGACCATTCATTAATTAAAGACAAATCGTCTTTAATAAATAAATGGTCCATTTCTGGGGGGAGAGTTGACCACGTCTTATTTTTCTTACTAGAGAAACTACTATTTTTTTTTCTTACCGATTGGTATTGATATTTAATATAATATAAATATATACTGACGAGTCCGAAACTATACAGGAATTAAATTGAATTCACCAGCAAACGTTTAAGGAGTGACTCAGACCACAAGTTTGAACAACTTTCTTTATGGGACCAACTCAGATATTGCAAAAAAAACAGCTGTTTCATAGATTTTGGCCAAGTAGATATTCCACTTTTGTATAGCAGCACAGATAATTTTTTCACGATGTCGAAGTTGGTCCCATAAAGATTCGTGGTCTGAGTCACTCTTTAAACGTTTGCTAATGAATTTAATTTAATTCCTGTAAACTATACAGGATAGTCGGCCTCTAGTCGGCAATCCCGACGAATAGCACGTTTGTGAACCTTTTTAAGTATAATAAGATATAAAGATATAAATATATACGGACAAATTACACAGATTGAGCTAGCCCCAAAGTAAGATCGAGACTTGTGTTATGGGATACTAACTCAATGATACTATATTTTATAACAAATACATATATAGATACACATCCAAGACCTAGGCCAATCTGAAAAAGATCATTTTCCATCTTGACCTGGCCGGGGATCGAACCCGGTCACTCCGTGTCGCAGGCTGGCGTATTGACCGCTGCGCCACGGAGCTAGTCAATATATATAACTTTTTCTCATGGTAGTTTCATGCAAATAATTATCTAAAATTATTTCTTTGAAAAAAAAACAACCCTATCGTATCCATTTTTCCTTTAATACAAGTACATACATACATACATAGTGTTGCCTAAAAACTACGTTACCCTGTGCGGGGGGTCAGCCTGAAACACTGTTACCCCGGCAATGGGACAAACAAACATACATACAAACAAATTACGCTCTGCTACCAGAGAATGCTGATTAAAACTATGTTACCCTGTGCGTGGGGTTCAGCCGTCAAACGGGTTACCCCGGCAAGGGGACAAACAAACATACATACAAACAAACTACGCAGCTCTGCTACCACCCTAGATAAGGTCTAGGGACCTACTAACCTAATTATAACCTAACCTAAAAAACCTTTCTTCGAACGACCTCGTTTGGCAGGATCCCGAAGCTTTCTTCAAGGTGGGTGATGCCTTGGACCTCTTCCACGGTCTCAAGGCAGGAGTGAACAAATTGGGTCCCTATTCAACCCCCCCTGAGCTCATATTTGTCGCCCCCAAACGAATATGACGATGATTATCACTCCACCAACACCATGTGACTTTCACCAAGGTTACTATTTCACACAACCAGACAAACAAACTTGGGGTTTATGACGCAACCCCATGCCACGTCTTTTATAACAATTCACAATGGATTAGTTTTAAATAAGTCACAAACACTAGTTTAAATAGTCAAACTTCTGGGTCATGACGTGACCCCACTCCGCGTCCACGCGGTTATCAAACAAACAACAAGTACACTGATTTTACATATATATATATCGTACTTAATCTATGGCACACTGCCTCACAAACAATAGGTCAACTCAATCAAGGGCATTTAACAAACACCATTCGATTTCAGTCTAAATCGCTTCCGTTCTAAACGGGCTACATGCCACCATGACACGATCAAACCGGAATGTACAAAATGGCGGCGCGCCTGACGAACCGCGCGAGACACGCCTGGCCGTAAGTGAGATTATCAACCGACTAGCTCCATCCGCGGAGCCGGCGCACGTCCCGTCGTCGCCGCTCAACAATTTTATTCAAAACTATGTAGGTATACGAATATATCTGCGTTCGCGCAGTGACGAATACATTTTTTATCGAACACATAGTATCACGTTTTTTTATCCCTTACGGGATAGACAGAGCCTAAGGCCATAAGGCCGAAAGGCCACGTTTATCATGTTGATGGGCTTAAAGATGACATACAGAATCAAAATAGTGATGGGTTGCTAGCCGCACCGCCTATTTACATGATTCTTTAGATTTGCGCCCATTCCCTTGGCCGATTTCTACGGCCTGCGTGGGATAGAGAATACAAGTACTTCATCAATATACAAGTGCGTTGGGATGAACTGTTCTTATTTTTTGGCAACAATCGTCTTCACAAATGTTCATAGCTCAAAAATCGCATGACATTGTGCGAAAGTCACATTCGCGAAAATGAGCAATTGCGTAAATGATGTTCCGTGTCATAATCGTCGGATATTCTTTCGCAGCAAATGCAAATCCATTTGTACTTTAAACGCCTCGTACGACATCCATACGGCTCACCTATACTCGCCTTTTTTGGGCGCACTATAAGTTTCCGGAATGAATATGAAAAAATACTATTAAAGGTACAAAATTAATTTATTGTTTTTGAAAATAATCTCCCTTGGCGTCTATGCACTTTTTCATTCGATGAAACCAGTTTTGAAAACTTTTGTGCCACTCCTCTGTGGTGACCTCTGAAACGTGTTTTTCATACTCCTCGACAGCCTCTTCTGGTGATGAAAATCGTTGACCGCGTAATTGGTTCTTAATTTTTGGGAACAGAAAAAAGTCACAAGTTGCCAGGTCGGGACTGTATGCAGGATGACTCATGAGTTCTACATTTTTCGCCTTCAAAAAGTCGTTTGTCTGTCTGGCCGTGTGAGAACTAGCATTGTCGTGGTGCAGGATAATACGGCGTTTACGGTTATTTTTACGGAGTTCGTCAATAACTTCCGGCAAAAAAATGGTCGTGTACCAGTCACTATTTACTGTACGACGATTCTCTAAAGCAACAGTAGCCACGTGTCCAGTTTTATTAAAAAAAGAAGCAATCATCCGCTTAGATGCACTTTTCACGCGCGCCACTTTGGTTGGTTTCGGCTCATCTTGAAAGACCCATACGCTCGATTGCTGCTTTGTTTTGGGATCGTAGCAATAAATCCATGTTTCGTCACCTTTTACTATGTCCCACACCAAATTTGACGCACCTTCGTTGAATCTGGTAAGTATGGCACTGCACCAAGTGACGCGGTCCGTTTTTTGAGCCTCGGTCAAGTTGTGTGGGATCCACCGCGAGCACAGCTTTCTCACACCCAAATGTTTGTGTAGGATTAATTGTATTTGACTCATGCCTATTTCTAAGGATGCGCGAATTTCATGGTAGGTCACATGCCTGTCTGTTTTAATCATACGGCGCACAGCATCGATGTTTTTGTTGGTCACAGCGGTGGACGGCCGACCATCGCGAGATTCGTCACTGAGATTGATACGACCACGCTTGAATTCTGCAAACCAGCTATAAACAGGTGCCTTGCATGGTGCTTCATTGCCAAAAGCTGTTTCAAGCCGAGCGATGCTCTGTTGAGCTGTCAAATTACACTTAAAATCGTAGAAAATCATACTACGAAAATTTTCCCGAGTTAAATTCATGTTGATGCAGACACACAATTTTTTAAACGGCGCCACAAGGTAAAAACAAATGACAGTCAAATGAAACAAAGTGCATTCTACAGCCAAAGAGTTCTTTTTTCAAATGTTGCAATAAATTTTTAAATATTGTTTATGTAAGTGGCCAGTTCCGGAAACTTACAGTGCGCCCTATGTATAGGACGACAAACGAGCAAGCAAGGCACCTGATAAGATATCAGCACTGCCCACGGTCAACTGCCACACCAGGGTATGACAGGAGCGTTGCCAGCCTTTCAAGAGTTAGGGGAGGACATGGGGAGATTAAATGAGAGGGGGATGAAAGGAGGGCCTCTCTGTCTGTCACCGAACAAAGCGTAGAAGCGGTAAAGCTTCTACTCAAACATCGATTTTCTGTGAGCCTTTAGCAAACATCAAAACATTACCTTGCAAATACCACCCATTACTGCTCGATCAATTTGTCATTATTGTTGCATACCTATTATTTGTATTGCTATATGATAAAGAACACCTTTAGTAAATGTAATTCATATTTATTTGATCACGATATTGTACTTAACATTATTTGTAAGTATCGACATAATCTAAAACTTATGACTACCAACAGCGGCACGGCTTTAAATTATACAAATAACATTGTTTTTCTATATATCTGGTTGAAACAAAAAAAAACTTAGAATGTACCAGCGGCTATTTGTCCGTCAGATCGTAATTTAGAGTCCCACAATGTCACAAAACACATTCTTAATTGTCTTATCACTACTTAGTATAAAACAAAGTCCCTTTCCGCTGTCCGTCCATATGTATGCTTAGATCTTTAAAACTACGCAACGGATTGTTATGTGGTTTCTTTTAAAAAATAGTGATTCAAGAGGAAGGTTTAAAACTATTTGACATGCGTATCCTGCACGTTTCAAGAGACGAAGCGCAGACCCGCCAGCCTATTTGCTAACTCAGTGTACAACGTTTTGATAGTCACTTCAAAATACATTGCGGCTTTCGTATTATTGACTATTTTTATTTAAGATTACAACACGTAATGTATTTTGAAGTGACTATCAAGACGTTGTACAATAAGTTAGCATAGACCTTATTACAAAAGCAAGACAGCATAGACTAATAATAAAAAAAACAACGGGTTGCACTCCGGGAGTGCCGGCAGAAGTAAAAACTTATACATTAACGTTTTGCAGTTTTTAATATTTTGGAATAGTAAGGAATACTTTTGCACGAATTGCTTTATTTATCAGTGCAAAAGTACTATCAATTCATTTATTGCGCTATCGTACGCAAACATGATAATTCATATTTTCACCGATAGACAGAGAGGGCTCGGTCGAGCGGCTGTCTTCGGATCTCGTGTCCCTTATACGAATTTTCGATCAGATTACATGTCCTGACGTGAGTTTAGCATTTTTTACCCATCCCAAAGTGCACAACGCCGCTAAAGAAGTTTTTACAAAAGTATAAAAGTTGTAAAGTTTCGTCCATTAACTTATATCCATCTCACATTTTCTTTTTTTTTCTTTCATTTAGCAGTCCCGGAAGTCGACAGCCACCAGGCGACGCACTAATTTATTCATATTGTAATGTAGCCATTAATATACGAGCATTAGCCGTAGACGCCTTAGTCAATTGAATTACTAATGTAGCTCAGTAAATATGTCAAGAGAACGATACGCGGGACACGAAGAACATGGAGCCCGAGCGCTTCTGTCAATCAGACCTAGGAAATTAATGTAGCACTCTGTAGGAACAGATTGTGATTATTTATATACGAATTTCTAGCCAAGCTGTCGCAATGCTTCTGTCTAATCACAGATACAGGAGCGCGTAATTAACTCATACGTAATAAAAAACTGGCCAATTACGAATCGAGCTACCGCACCGAAGGTTTCGAAAAAAGCTTTTTGATTTAACAACAAATTTACGATTTACAGATTTTAATCTATAATCTTATAAGAATATAATATAAGAATTTGCAAAAGTACGACTTAAACGGCTTTGACTAGAAATTTAGATCTTTTCACAGCTTTAATGGATCGAAAGCTTGAGTATTCGATACAAATACGTCACGCGTTCCTAAGAAAAGTTTATTAATAGACAGATGGACAACGAAATGATCCTTTGATCCTTTTAGGATTTCTTTTTATCTTCTGAGTTACGGATCTCTAAATACTGTATTTCCTCAAAATTTTCCTGTGTTGTAACAGTTTTAGGCATATTTCATGAATACCACCACTTTTATAACATTGTGACTTCCGAACAATTATAATAAGAAAATATTTTTAGTTTAGGTACGTCAAATGTAAAGTTGGTGTCAAGTAACAATAAATTAAATGAAGTGTGACAAAAATAATAAAAACCAAATTACACGTTTACAAAGTTAACATCACCATCAGAAAAAAACAAAAACGAATTATCATCCGTATAAATAATTCAAAAGGCCCTTGCAATATTATCTTAAATTGAGGGTACAAAGTAGCGAACCGGTTGCCACACATATAATCTTAGTATCGGGACTTTAACAAAACAATTTGGTGTTTGAGCGTCATTATCTCAGGCCGTAAATCTTGGGCGAGTCAAATCGCTCTCATTTCACACCAAATAAGTTACGGGGAAGAGCTGCGCGGGCGCACGAGGCAACTGCAATTACGCATGGAAATGGCCGGCTGGCGCGCACGCATCCGTCCAGAGACTGACTCAGGGAGTAGGCAATTTTAATAGGATTACAAATTCGTAAATGATACTAATATACCAACATACAGACTAGTGGCTCTGAGCTGTAGACCTCACGAGTCTTATCACACCCGCCATTTTGTAAAAGTTTCAAAATGAACAAAGTATGCTTAAATTTGATAAACAAACCACGCGTTGTGAGACGCATTCAATAAAGACAATTGAAACGCAGAAAATTATGCCCTAATAAACATTACAGAAATAATATTTACCACTTTGGGGCGTCAAACCACTTCAGTTAAAATATTTTGCTCTACTAAATTTACATTGAAATAATGCGCCCTTAGGTTTCGGAGAAGTTGATCCCTGACAAAAAATAAAAGTAAAAAATTTAAGTCAAGGTAAAACAATACATCTTTAACTAAGTCCGTACCTGTGTGGCGCTAAAAACAGTATTCAATATTGCGTTCCATAATTCTTTGATGTTATTTCAATTTTTTTTCGATGTTATTTAACATCTGAGGTAATGAACCTGCAACAATCTACCTGTATCTGTAGCAACAACAATCTATCTGATCAACAATCTATGTCTATCTTTCAGAAAAACATCTTCCCGGTTGCTTCCTGCTTCATGGGTCAACTTTGATATAGGTACCTATGGAGGATTTGATCAGGGAGGCAATCTTCTATAAATCGTTGTCAAACTTTAACTGATAATGATAAGATGAGAGGCCCATCCTTCCCCAATTTCCTCTCCCATGTGCTTTTCCCAACTCCCGGAAAGTCCAGCAACTCACCTGTCATACCATGCTGTTGCAGTTGCGCTGATCGCTTACCATCAGGTGACTCGCTTGCTCGTACAGTCATAAGCATTGATATAAATATACAGTTGAATCCCATTTTATACCTTATCACATTGACTTACGAACTGATATGTTTGCATATGAATGCCTATATAATAATACTAGCTGCCCCGGCGAAATTCGTTTCGCCATAAGTTAAAAACTATCCTATCTCTCAAGTTGGATCGAACTGCACATGGTGTGCGAATTTTATTATAATCGGTTAAGTGGTTTAGGAGTCCATTGAGGACAAACATTGTGACACGAGATTTATATATATTAAGACTAGCTGCGCCGGCGAAATTCGTTTCGCCATAAGTTAAAAACTATCCTATCTCTCAAGTTGGATCGAACTGCACATGGTGTGCGAATTTTATTATAATCGGTTAAGTGGTTTAGGAGTCCATTGAGGACAAACATTGTGACACGAGATTTATATATATTAAGAAGATAGATGCACCATAAAGAAAACTTAAATTAACAAAGATTTTGATACGGAACGAGCAAACGTGTGACAATTTTCAAAGCTTTCAAGCACAAAAGCTAAGGATGATAAGGCTTAAAACCTCTTCTAAGCGACCTCACTTATGTAGTTAATTAAATTTTATCGAACACGAACACTAGATCTTATATCATGTAGTTTGTCGTCTCAATAATAAATAAGCAGCAACTTTTACAAAATCTAGAAAAAACGCCAATAGAACACGTTTCTTGTATGGGATCCCTTTTGATTATTAATTTTATTTTGTTTTTATTATTTGTTGTTATAACGGCAATAGCACATTCTGTGAAATATTCAAGCGTAGTCTTGAATATTTCACTATTACGTTTTGATAGATACAGGCTTGTGGTGGGTCAGGCTGCCATCCTCAACTGTTGTCTGGTGGTTATGGTACCCGGCCTCTCGAGCTGCTACTTGCTTTTCCCCAATTCATCCGAGTGAGTAGTCTCCCAATACCTTCATACCCTTCCCAAACCCAATAAATTCCTATTCTCCAGTTTAGAAATGCTTGCGATGGGCAGCAGCGTCGAAAGCAAACCTGCCAAGTGTGGTGGGTATGGCAATATTATTCCATGGAACGAAGAATCCTTGGGAGAGTCCCTTGTTCAGCACTGGACTTTTTGCTTTGCGGCTGTAATGATGATAATGATGAAGACGACGGACAGACGAACAAACATCGGAGGCTTAGTAATTGCGTTCCTTTTTGCAACCTTTGGGTACGGAATCCTAAAAAAATACGTAAAAAATGTAAAAAGATTTAATTTTGTACGGAATGCAACAATATCAGATGGTTAAGCAAGATTTCACGAAGTTGGTCTATATCTATACAATTATGTGAGAATGCCAGAAATGCGGAACAATCGAGTAGGAGAACAGGCACTCAGCGAGGTTGAAGCCGCGGCTGTCAGTTGCGCAAGAGCCGATCATTATCCGTATTGCAGACATTCTCCAGGAGACAGATCGTATGTCTATATCTATGAAATAAAATAACTTATTCATATAGAAACTCAAATGTGTTTTATATTTATTTAGGTCTTTTGACGTGGATGCGTCTTTGTATGTAAAATAGTCGCCCCTTCATAGCAGAATTAAAATCATTGTTGTTGTAATCATGTTTAGTTTAGTGTATGTACTTTATGCACAGAAAGATGTGATTATGGAACTTATTTTTAGGGTTCCGTACAACCGGGTGACAAAAGGGAACCCTACCCTCTAGCCTAAGTCGACGAATTACCGGACTGATTAAAATGTTCGGCATACTTATAGAGTTGCATAACTCAAATACGAGCGTATAACGTAATTTTGAGTTCGGGGTATATTTGAGTGTCACAAATCAGGAAATAATAAAAGTGTTTTGTTACTCTTATCTATACCGTATTACATAACAAATGAAAGGGTCAATTGCAAGGATCTCAATTAGATGGATGTAATTTTATCAAAATATTATAATAAACTCTTTGTAATGGCGAGCTCCGTGGCGCAGTTGGATACTTAATTAGCGATACTATATTTTATAACAAATACATAATATATAGATACACATCCAAGACCCAGGCCAATCTGAAAAAGGTCATTTTCCATCTTGACCTGGCCGGGGATCGAACCCGGGCACCCCGTGTCGCAGGCTGGCATGTTAACCGCTGCGCCACGGAGCTAGCCAATTATAGAGGGTTCAACTAAACGAATTAAATTCAAAGTACTGAACCTTTTCCACGCGTGATAACTTTCACTTGGACGGCTTATTTATTTTGCAAATGTTCACTACAAGCTTCTCACAAGTCACAATAAAACTGGGAATGCCCTCGGGCCTTCAGGAGACCTATGTCCAGCTGAGCATTATAAATGGTTTGAACAGAACCCGTGCACCAGCTGTTCCCCCCGGCTACGCTCTTTGTAACGAACTAACGTTGCGTTCTCATAATTTTCACACTTTAAAATTGTATAAAAAATGCAATGTACAATGTGAGTAGAATTTATTTGTAGTATGTTTCATTCTTCTATGTTGGTCTGGGAGAAAAGAAAAAATTAATGTGCCAGCTGCTTCTCTTTCCGCGCAGACCGTAGCGGGAATGGGAAAATGAAAATAAAATGGGAAAATGAATAAAAAATGACAATAGGCGATGTGACTAGCAACCCATTACTATTTTAATTCCGTTTTCTACCTTTTCGCCCACCAACACGCTAAACGTGGCCTTTCGGTCTTATGACATTAGGCTCTGTCTACCCCGTAAGGGATAAAGACGAGATAATATGTATGTTTGTATAATGTAAGTAGTACGAAAGAGCCCGCCCTATCTGTTGCATCTAGCGTTACCTTCCGTTCTGATAAAGCCGGATAGTGTTACGCTTTTTGACCTCTTGTCTGCCTCCGTGGTCCAGTGGTTAAGGCGTTTGCCTGTAGACCCGGGGGTCGTGGGTTTGATTCCCACGGGAAGCATACTTTGTTTAGTTGCTATTAGATTGGTTAGGACATTGCAGGCTTGAATCACCTGATTGTATGATAATAAAGATGATTCTGTGCTTCGGAAGGTACGTTAAGCCGTAGGTCCCGGCTGCCACCTGGTAGTCGTTAAAGGATTCTTATTTTATCTTAATATCCTAGGCTTTAGGACCTAAAAGATACTAGAGCTGGTTAGTTAAAGTTTAACTATAGTATTTGTATCTCCGCTCCAATCTAGACTAATAGGTATTACAAAAAGGAAATATGTGTGTGTTTGTTTGTAATGGATAAACTCAAAAACCTCTGGACCGATTTAAAAATTCTTTCATCAAAAGAACGCTATATTATTAGCAAATAATATTGGCTATATTTTCAAATCCCGTATCCGGATCCGTACGAAAATTGCAATAATATAATCCAAGGTATAGTCAGGTGTGTCATCCCCCCTGCGAATGGCCCAGGTGAATTTTGAGTGGCCTTCACATATTCCCCTTTTTCTGAGACGTGACGCGGCCACGATTTTTTTTTAGGGCTTATTAAATACATTACTTTATGTAACAAATACCGTAACAAGGTGTTGTTATTTAGGACCCCTACATACCTGTGGTTATCTGGGGAAGACTAACCAAACCTCAAGTGCCACACTCTTAGCTTAAATGTTTCCGATGGGCAGCAACGTCGGGAGCACAAGAAACCAGGGAGGGAGAAAAATTATCTTTGAATGTCATAATTTTTACAATAATTTGTAAATTAAATGATACAAAATTATATTTATGGACGGACACACCCGTAGGCATCACACTTTTTAAATTATTTGTCTCCGACAATATGCAACATACTGATAATAACACTCTCAAAAGTCAAGGCGTGCCAGGAGCAAAACTCAGCTTGTCTATTCCCTGCAATTACTAAATAAAAAACCGACCAAGTGCGAGGCGGACTCGCGCACACAGAGTTCCGTACCGTTATATATAAAAACAGCAAAAAAAATCATACCTGTTGCCATTATCAATATCGAGCAAAAACAAGCAAAAATAATCACGTTTGCTGTATGGGAGCCCCCTTAAATATTTATTTTATATTTGTTGTTATAACGGCAACAGATATATATCATCTGTGAACATTTCAACTGTCTAACTATCACGGTTCATGCATGAGATATGTACAGCCTGGTGACAGACGGACAGACAGACAGACAGACGGACAACAGAGCGATATTAATAGGGTCCCGTTTTTACCATTTGGGTACGGAACCCTAAAAAAGTATGATAACGTTATACATAATTACTGACAACTGACCATAAACCAGGGCCGTATCCAGCTCTCAAAAGAAGTTGATACCACGCCCATCCTAAAGTCGCTTAAGTGTGAATTTTAACGCAACCGATGAGTCTCGTGTCCCGTTCGGTCTGACATATGTATACCTCAAAGCATATCATAAATAGCAATTCAAAATATGGTAAGTATACAACGTAATTTTAAACCTCCTAGCTTTATTGAAATCTCAGAATCAGAATCCGTAATGAAATATAGAACTGCAAGAAAAAAGCTGAAAATCTAAAAAAAATAGGGTTTCCCATACGAAGTCGCCGATCAGCTGGACGAATTTCTATCGAAAGTCAATTTTTTTTTCGGTTTTTACCTTTTTTTCTTGCAATTCTGTATTCCATTAGGGATTCTGATTCCCAGATTTCAATATAGCTAGGGGGTTCAAAATCACGCTGTATAATTAACTTAAAAAAACAATATTCATAAGTGTATCCGGACTTGAGGTTATAGACATGCCCATTAAACTCACTAAGCTGGATCCGCCCCTGGCATTAAACTGGCAACAAAGATAATATCCATGCAGAAAAGTGCATCAAACTTTCTTTGTGATGCAAGGTGCGTCCTTAGGGCTGTGCAAAATTAGTATTGTATTACCCAGTAGCTTCTATCGGAGAATTATTATATAATCACTAAGTACTCACAATAAACGCAGAAAAGTGCACGATATTTTCTTTGTGGTGAATTGCAAGGTGCGCCTTTGTGTCGCCTAGGGCTGTGTTAAAAAGTAGCGACCGTCGGACAGTATATTTATTAGTCGATCGATAAGTTGTTTCAAATAAAAGTAGCTTCCCACGTGTCTTGTCTTCGTTTAAAAAATGGTTCTAAATACGCAACTGCTGTTGATGTTCTAAATTATAAAGTCAGGGTTATTGCTTTTTATCTTTTGACATTTACGAAGACATGTCGGTCTTTGTAGCTTTATTTAAATTACTTCGTTAATACTTTTGTATGTAAGTACTATTTTTACCTCTGCGGTAATGAAAACAGACAAAGGATACTGCGTATTCGTCAATATTTTCCGGAAAACAATAATCTAATAGAATTACTTTATTAGCAATCGTTCACTTTATACAACTAGGCTTACGTTCGCCGAAATAAACTCCAATTTTACGAGAACAAATGGTAATCTAACCATTGTAGTCCCAGATTGTCTTAAACAATACACAATTATTTAAAATAGTATGTAAATAAAGTCACTAAATTTTATGAGAATGGTCAGCACCAACCATTGATTTAACGCGTCAATTTCATAAATACCAAAATGGCCGCAATAAAGAATAGTACCGTCCATTGCAAGTCACACGTCCATGCTATCAGTCAACCAACGCAGCTGCAAACGCACCGACCACTGCACCCGTTTGTGATAACCCTACTTCACTTAACTCTTCGACAATCATCACAGAAATATCTACCTAATTCATGTTAGTTTAAGAGTTAATATTGCTTGTGTTGATAGTGGTTTTTACGGTATTTTTTCCGATAGATCGGTAATATTTTATAGCTGCATAGACACAGCAATTGCGGTAGCGACTACCGACGCTTTATGCGTAAAGAATACAAAACCGGTGAGTATTTTATATAATTAACCGCTAAACAGAGGCTAACTATGACAGTGGCATCCTGCGCATATTCAATATACGGCTTTGATGGTTATCGATGCAAATCACTCTTTTGTATAAGCTGGTGTTTTGTATGTTTTTGAATGTGTTGGAATTGGAGGCTTAATTATCTTATAAAATGTTCGAGAGATTAAATCAGTAGAATGTACTTCTCTTTTGAGCATAGTAACGTAGGTTTTATGTTATATTTTGTTGATGTTTTTTCTGTGTTAGTTGACAGTTATATAAAGTGTGTGTCGTGAACTTACGTAAACGTCACTTTAGGAGTTAGGTTAACGTTTACTATGCGACTCAAGGTAAGTATTTTTAGTGCATTGACTATCCGCTAGGGGCGCTGATCAAATTCCATATAAATTGTTTACAACAGTCGCTAGCGAGTATAGTTTGACAAAACTCATGGTAGAGGTACAGATGACAGATAGTAAAAATTTTGAAATGTTAAAGAAAAAAGTCTTTATGTAGATATTACTTAATCTCTACATCATTATCATCATCTACAGCCGTAAGAAGTCCACGGCTGGACAAAGACCTCTCCCAAGGATTCTTTGTTCCATGGGAGAATATTGCCATACTCACGCTTGGCAGGTTGGCAGGTCGCAGTTCCTTTAGTTCGGCTTCTTGTGCTTCCGGCGCTGCTGCCAATCGGAAGCATTTTTAAACTAGGAAGGATAGGAATTTGTTTAATTTGGGAAGGTTATTAAGGTATTGGGATACTACTCACTCGGATAAACGGGGGAAAAGCGAATAGCAACTCGGGAGGCCGGGCGCGCTTACCCGAAGCCATACCTGCAAACACCAGCGAAGCAGTTGAGGAGGACCTGACTAAATCTCCACGTCAGGACTCTTTTATACTTACGAATAAATAAATAAATATACAGGGACATATCACACAAATTGAGCTAGCCCCACAGTAAGTTGAGAACTTGTGTCGGATACTAACTCAACGATATTATATTTTATAATAGATACTTACATAGATAAACATTCAAGACCCAAGTCAATCTAAAAAAACCGTTTTCCATAATGACCTGACCGGAGATGGAACCCGGGCACCATCGTGTGGGCCACGGAGCTCGCCAATATAACCTCCGTTCTAAATAAAGATTATTCAATGCCGAAATCAATGCTCATGCAGTGGAGACTAAAAAGGCCTGATGATGATGATACCAAAATCAATCCGACTTTACTGCGTCTTCATACTTCCATGATCCATAATGGATTTTAGATGATCGCATGCAATGGTGACTGCATAACCGATGTTGAGAGAACATAAAAACATACATACATATTATCATGTCTTCCCCTTGCAAGGTAGACAAAACCCTGGGCTTTAAGACAAAAAACCTACGCTTAGCATGTTGGTGTGCATTTAGGTGAAAAACGAAATCGAAATAGTGATGGGTTGCTAGCCACGGTGCCTACTAAAAAGATTTCTCAGATTTACGCCCTGAAACGGCTTTTACGAAAAAAGGTAACTGGTACTTTTCTTTTTACCCAGAGCAGCATAGAGATAAAACTAAAAACAACTAAAAAAATAACCGTTTGATCGCATATTTCACTTTCTAAAGTTTATGAACCGATCGGACGTGGGATTCAGCCCATTGATTGAAAGTGAACGTGTATTCCCTGAAAATACTGCGTATCTAAAACTGGTCCAGAATTTCGATTTCGCCCGCCATTCGCGGAATGGACGGCCAGCGAAATTTCACTCGCACACGTCATGTTAAATTATCGAAAGTGGTCCTTTTAAAAGCAAACTTTTTTAATAAATAAAAAAAAGAATAAATCACACAGATTGAGCTAGCCCCAAAGTAAGTTCAAGACTTATGATATAGGATACTAACTCAACAATACTATATTTTATTGCAAATACATATATAGATAGACATCCAAGACCCAGGCCAATCTGAAAAAGATCGTTTTCCATCTTGACCTGACCGGGGATCGAACTCGGGCACCCTCGTGTCGCAGGCTGGCGTGTTAACCACTGCGCCACGGAGCTAGCCTCCGTTAGGACTACGTACGTGAAAAAAAAAATTATATACTCTTATTAAAGAAATAGAATATGGTGATAAAATTCCTCCTTTTAACTGCCATAGAAAATCGAAGAGGTAATATGATAAGGCACTTGTTGCGACACGATCAGTTTATGAAAACTATTATAGAAGGCAAAATAGAGGGTAGGAGAGGGAGAGGAAAGCCCAGACACAGTTATATTAAACAGATAAAGGAAAAGTGGAAAGGGTTTCGTACCAGGATGTGAAAATACTGGTAGAAAATAGACTAAGATGAAGAGAGCTACACCGACAAGAGCGTTGCTCTTAAAATTTGATGATGATGATAAAATTCCATGCGGGCGGGGTTTGGACCAGCGACCTAGGTATATATACGACCTACGCTCTGCCAACTGAGCTACCGCATGATTCAACCTCGGCGCCGAAATTCTCCACCATATCCCATTCCCATTCCCATTATACGTATTAAGACTTACGTCACCTAACACAAGTAGACTTTTACAAGTGAGGTATTTGATTCAACTCATTTTACAATGAATTTAAAAATCACTCAAAATTATTGAAAATCAAATATGCTTTCACCATATTTTAATTGATTTCTTAATTACATCATTTTGGTAAAGCGCACACACTGCTAGACCGATATTAACTAAACATAGCTAAGAGCCACCGTAAGGAAACTGGCTTTCAAATGAAAAAAAACCGCATCGAAGTTGGCCCATCCGTTTGAAAGCTACGATGCTACAGACAGACACACAGACATCAACGTCAAACTTATAATACCCCTGTTTTTGCGTCGGGGGTCAACAAAGGTCTCGTATGAAGATTTTATTGATGACAAAGGCAATATGGAAGCGTGCTGGGCACAGCTAGTTAGCTCATATTTTATTAAAGATTCAAATACATACGGAGACCTTTACCACTGCATAGAAAACATAAAACAACTACGAGTACAAGAACACATTTCCACTCAGCATAACTCATCACTAGACCACTCGTAAAGCTCCAACCTCTGACCGCAAGGTTCCAAGTTCGATCCCTGTCACATAAAACACTGGTTACAAATGAACTTGCTACATCATTAAGAATACTAGCTTCGCGCTCGTTATTTATCTGTGGATGCTGCGTTGTAGTATCTATTGTGTGAAATATTACATCGATTTTGTAGTCATTTGTTATTTTAAAGATAAGTTTTCTAAAATCATTAGTAATTAAAGTTTGTTTGTTCGTACACATTTATTTAATGCACACAGATGATAAAAGTTAGTTTAGAATATGTTAATGTACTTATAGTGACACAATTTATACGGGAACAGCGGGTCATTCTCTTTCTCTCTCTCTCTCTTTCTAGTTCTCTCTCTCTCTCTCTTTCTCTTTCGCTTCCTCTTTTTGTTATTCTTTCTCTTACCCTTTCCCTTTATCTTTCTTACTTTCTCTTTTTCATTCTCTTTCTTTCTCTCCCCCCCCCCCCCCTTCTTTTCTCTCTCTTCCTGAAAACCTCACACAATACGGTATTGGACTGATGTTGAGATTAAACAAAACTTATTTCACATGTCGCTGATATCTACCTACTGTTACTAACACTTTCAATTATATATCGATTCGTTAAGTTACCTTAATGATCCTTTAAAGCTTAATGGGCCATACCATTTTTAACATACATACATATTATTACGTCTTTATCCCTTACGGGGAAGACAGAGCCTAAGGTAATAAGACCACGTTTAGCTTGTTGGTGGTTGTAAAGGTGGAAAACGGAATCAAATTGGTGATGGGTTGCTAGCCGCATCGCCTATTGCCATGGTCCTTTAGATTTTCGCCCATTTCCTTGACCGGCTTCTATAGTCTGCGCGAGAAGAGAAGCAGCTGGCACATTCTACGTTTTTTCTTTTCTCCCAGACCAGCATGGAAGCAGCTACCATTTTTAAAACTATGAAAATATTAAAATACGAATTTATAATCCACTAAAGTTATGGTAACTTTGATAATGAAACCATTACCATAATAAAGCTACCACACAAAGCTTTTATATCTGAAATATTTTTTTCAACATAACGTTTATTTTTGGACGGTCTTTCTATGTATCTAAAAAATGTACCTGTACGCAATTCCAAAAAACGATTAAAGCTATACCTATCTAAATTTAGCGACGTCCATTACTGATTTTTGACGTGATAACGTCTTATAAGTTGATGAATGCCGGCTGCACGCACTAAAAAGAGTCACGTTCCGTGTGCAAGCGAGAGCGCGGAACAAGCGATAAAGAGGCACGATCGGCCTAAGCGTTCGGCTTGTGATTGTGACGCATCTATTCTCTTCCCCCGTAATCACGTAAAATTATCGTCCGTGTTTTTTTTATTTTTTTATTTGCCATTGCATATAAAATATATTAAGAGAAACGAAGATCTTATTTAAAATGTTGACAGGTGAAACCCTTGATAAATCATTGAATTAAGTTCTTTTTTTTTCGTGTCGGTTGCAAACCTTTTTATATTTTCAATTCCCACTATTCAGCTATAAAATTATATTATGAAATATTAATCACAGTTTAAGGTTTAAAAAGGGTTACCTTGGGCTCAACATAACAAAATTTTATATACAAAATCGTATATTAATTTAAAATGACAGGATACATAATTATGTCTTCTCATCAACAGTGCCGTATGTGGGGGGGAAAGCCGGGTATGGTATGTTAAAGTTAAAGGGGCGGCAAAGTCACAAAAATATAATAGTTAAACAAAGCTTAGGGTGCAAAGAAGCATGATTCGAGTTGCTTTAAGTCCGACAAGACTCTTCCTTCGAGTGCACAATGAAATGAATATTTGACGAATATTTGACCCAGAGGCGAGTTTTCGAAATACAAGACATCCTGAAGAAGACACGGGCGTAAAGCTAGTATAATCCTAACTAATATTATAAATTCGAAAGTGAGTTTGTTTGTTTGTTTATTTGTTTGTTTGTTACGCTTTCACGCCGTAACTACTAAACCGATCATCATGAACTTTTGCATACAAGTTCTCTGGAGAACGGAGAAGGACATAGGCTACCTTTTATCCCGAGAAAAAGTACTATTCCCGAGGGATCGACATTAACGCGGGCGGAGCCGCGGGCGAAAGCTAGTAACAATATAAAATATGTCTGACCGATTGTAATTTGAGTATAGAATGATAAGACCCCGTGTTTAGGTTTATCAACGTAATATCTCTTGTTACACGCACGTGTAACAAGGCCATATTGTCTATGATTGTCATCTCCCATATATATGTTAGAGATTGAGAAAAATCTTATAGTATGTAGAAATTCTTACGAGAAATATATATAAATAACTAAAATGGTAAGATATTATAACGCGATCTTATAGTACCAAAGAGGCTATAAATACGTTAGATACATACTATACAACGTGACACTGCACCTCCTAGCTATATTGGAATCTCGGAATCAGAATCCATAACGGAATACAGAATTACAAGTAAAAAGGCTGATTTAAAAAATAAGAGGTTTCCCATACGAAGTGGCCGGTCAGCTGGACGAATTTCTATGGAATGTCAAGCGTTTTTTTGTTTTTGTTTTTTACCTTTTTTTCTTGCAATCATGTATTCCATTAGAGATTCTGATTTCTAGATTTCAATATAGCAAGGAGGTTAAAAACACGCTGTATGTAATGCTAAATAAATTCAATGCAATGATAAATTCACGGATATAAACTGATTTGTAGAAAGTAGACTCACGCACGTCACATCTTATGCTATTGTTGCTGCTCGTGAAGTTATTTTTTTTTTCAGAACTTTCTAAACATATTTGATCCTTCAATTAAAAGTTTTGATTTTGTTCTATTAGCTATGTGTGACATAAAATCCGAGTGAGAAATTTGATTTCAGCAGTAAGAAGTCTACTGCTAAACAAAGTCTTCTATTGCCATACTTACCACTCTTGACAGGCGGGCTGGTAACCGTAGTTTCTTTGGCTTCTTGTATTCCTACGCCGCTGCCCAACCGAATTTGGGAAGGTGGGTAGATACCTTAATTCTCTTCCCAAGTCCAACAAATTCCATCCAGCATCGGAAATATAAAAAGCCAAAGAAACTGCCAAGTGTGTCGAGTATGGCTATTGCTATACTCAACACACTTGGTAGTTTCTTTTTTCTTGTTTCTTCCTTCTTTGGAACGAAGAATCTTTGGGAGATGCTTTGTGTGGGCTTCTTAAAGCTGAAATGATAATGACATACAAAAATAACTTTTTCACAAGTCTTTCCAGTTTCACAGCAATTGTATGTAATTTGACAAACATGTGGCTTAACAGGTAATATGTAGTTAACTTCTAGGATTAACACTGACTTTTAATCGCACGGGCGAAGTCTTATGCAGAAACTAGAGTGATACAAAATTTATGTCGAACTACCTTTCGCCCGCTAGTTCCCTTAGGAACAGTACTTGTTAAAATTTCGTGATGTTCAATAGTTACGGCGTGAAAGTATAACAAACAAACATACTCACTTTCGCATTTATAATATTGGTAAGAATAAAGCGTATCCCTATACGCCTAACATTAGACAGAAAATACGCAAATCCAGTACAAAATTGATTCATAATAATACACCACAGTGAGATCTTTACGCCGTCCTTTTAGGAGTAACGAGTAGCTGCGTGCTGCAGAATTACTCGTAATAGGGTCCTAGGTGTTAATATTAGACGTTATTCCACGGCGATTGAGAATTAATTTCTTGGTACGGAACCGTGGCGAATTGATAAGTTTATGCTTGGCAGGCTGGAGGACAAGACTTTGTTTATGATGCTGTATGTATGTTATTAGGAACACATTTGTAATGGGTTAAGCTAATGAATAAATGATAATCGCATCAAAAGTGCAGTTTGTATTATTATTTCTTGGGCCGCGTTAATTATAGCCTACTAGCATTCGCCCGCGGCTCCGCCCGCGTAAATGACAATCCCTCGGGAATAGTACTTTTCCCCGGGATAAAAGGTAGCCTATCCGTCTGTAGTCTTTCTTCTCTATCCGTAGCCTTCTCCGTACTCCTAAGAACTTGTATGCAAAAATTTATGATGATCAGTTTAGTAGATACGGCGTGAAAGCGTAACAAACAAACAAACTCACTTTCGCATCCTTACTAATATTATAAATGCGAAAGTGAGTTTGTTTGTTTGTTTGTTACGCTTTCACGCCGTAACTACTGAACCGATCATCATGAAATTTTGCATACAAGTTCTCTAGAGTGAGGAGAAGAACATAGGCTACCTTTTATCCCGGGAAAAAGTACTATTCCCGAGGGATCGACATTGACGCGGGCGGAGCCGCGGGCGAAAGCTAGTTTATAATATTAGTAAGGATGTACTACTGTTAGTAAAGTTTTTATGGCTAAAAGAATATTATATACAAATATATTACGACGCCCGTTTTCCATGGGGTAAGCAGAGACTATCTGGATGTCCACTTGCTACGATCATGAAAAAACTATCAAGCGATACACTCATCGCTCTCCTTGTGCATGCTCTTCGTTTTCCGATACGTCTAACATCTTTATTAGAATTAAGTAGTTTTTGAGTTTCTACATTACAAACAAACTTGGAAGTGAAATATTTTTTATTACTTATACGTATATTTAGATTTATTCTTAAAGTTATCTATTTATTTCAGAACTTAGTCTATTATTACATGAGTAAACCTGCAATTGACCAGCCAATAAATTAAAACTAGCATCGCACTTATTTTTTTAAATGCGTAGTTCAGTTTTTAAAAGCTGTGCCTTTATGTGACTGTGACGATATCTGTATTCTTTTTTTACTTTTCACTTGAGAAATAAGATAAATTTTTCCCTATATAAAACAATATAAAATAGATGAGTAAATAAGTATAAACAGACATCCTGTACTGTAAATATAGTCATACAGCTGCACCAGCATGCTTCCTTGCACCAATCTGGTTCCTAACTGCACAGTCAATCAAAGTGACGTCTTCGAAGTTTCCATTCAAACATGAAGTCTGCTTTGTATACATTTTAATACATATTTTGCTGCATCACCTAATCGCAATTAGTTCATAAAGCTCCCGTAGCATGGCACGCGTGACAACATTTATCAACTATTTTTTTTTTTAAGGACTTTTAGCTTACTCCAAGTGAGCTTTCGCTACTTCACCGGGCGTTGGAGGCGAGGGCAGTCCCTCACTATCGCGATCTTGTTTTCCGTAATATTAAAGAATGAGATTAAGACGCCGTTTATATCGCGCGATAATCTATCCCTAATAGTTTATGGCGCGATATAAACGGCGTCGCGACGCCAAACTAATGGTGTTGTAGTTGCGATACCAACTGCAAATTTATAATGGTTATTCAATATACAACGTAATTTTGAACCTACTTGCTATATTGGAATCTCGGAATCAGAATCCCTAATGGAATACAGAATTGCAAGAAAAAAAGCTGATTACTTAAAAAAATTAGGTGTACCATACAAAATCGCCGATCAGCTGGACGAATTTCTTTGGATGGTCAAATGTTTTTTTTTTCTTCGTTTTTACCTTTTTTTCTTGCAATTATGTATTCTATTAGGGATTCTGATTCTGAGATTCCAATATAGCTAGTAGGGATTCTGATTCCCAGATTTCAATAAAGCTACGCGTAGGAGTTTAAAAATCACGCTGTAGAACTTATCATTCATAAGGAGTGCATGTATCGCCTCGTTAGTAATTCAATTCTTTTAGGACCATTTGGCGCCTTTTTTTTTAAAGCCACTAATCTTCGCCCCTGCATCGTTTTCCAGCTCTGATTTTAGTAATATAATTCTTTCCGCCGCTTTATTGGTCTCATCGTGCCATCTACACATTCCATCTTAAACAATCATGAAGGCATGTACTGCGACGGCCTACAAGGTTCCTAATTGCAAAGTCAATCAAAGTGACGACTATTAAGTTCTACGCTATCCCTTCACTCATGAAGTCTGCTGCGTCTTTGTACTTGCTTTATATTTTACTGCATCGTACATTTGTAATTAGTGTGAAAGGATAACATAAAACCGGCCATGGGTTCCGTAGGATAATTTTATTTTGTTCAATTATATTATAAAACTTACATTTCTTATAGGTAAGAAAAAATTAAATACATACCTAATTAATGAGGTAGGAGAAAAAAAATTGAGGGGGTAATTTGTTGATAATAATTGCCGTATGTCATAACACATATGGAAAATATGTATACTTAAAAATTCTCGCAGAAAGCTCTTTTAATTAATATGTCACAAGATATGGTTTGCAAAACTATTTTTTTTATTTTCTGATTTGTGACTTTACGGGGTCACAAATCAGAAAAATCAGAGGGTCACAAACCAAACTCAACATTATTTACTTTTATAACATTTTCGTGTTTGTGCTACAAAGAATCTGTTAGTATACCAAATGTTAACTTAATCCTGCTAGAAGATACGGAGCAGATTGGCTGTGACAGATGGGCAGATAGTCAAACGAAAGATCCTATATCGGATCCCTTTTTTTACTCGGTCGACTAAATAAGAAGAAAAAAATAAAAAATTCATCATACTTATAGAGTCTATAACAAACAAGTATTTTTCGATCCTTGGTTCTTCTACTCCACCTTTATTCGAATGTTCTATCATTGTCATTCTTCGCATCAGCGATCTACGTTCGTGTTTTCTTCTTCTCGCGGTTGTTGTCATATACCACTATCGTTCATGTAGTTTTCCCCCACACCACCGTATATATAATGTCCCTTCGTACCATACATCCCGGCTCATGACAACTTCCATGGTGGTCTGGGAGAAAAGAAAAAACATAGAATGTGCCAGCTGCTTCTTTTCTCGCGCAGATCGTAAAAGCCGATCAAGGGATTGGTCTAAAATGTGTGGAATCACGTCATTATGCGATGCGGCTAGCAACGCATCACTATTTTCACAAATACATATATAGATACACATCCAAGACCCAGGCCAATCTGAAAAAGATCATTTTCCATCTTGACCTTGCCGGGGATCGAACACTCTCGTGTCGCAGGCTGGTGTGTTGACCGCTGCGCCACGGAGCTAGCCAAACTATGTATGCATGTATGTATCCCGGCTTATGAAGTCATGCTTGCAATGCGCCGTCATGGTTCCATGCGCTGGCCTGCAACAGGTCTCTAATTGCAAAGTCAATCACAGCGACGTCTATTAAGTTGCGCATTATCCCTTCAAACAAGAAGTCTGGTGCGTCTTTGTTCCTTGGCATAGACCTTAATTTATCTTGATACATTTTGCTGCATCATGTACTTGCAATTAGTGTAAAAGAGCAGACAAAGGAAAGGTTATGATGATCAATACATTTATGCGCAGGCATAAGCAACCTTTCATACTTATAGCTTATACAAA
This sequence comes from Elegia similella, assembly GCA_947532085.1. Taxonomy (NCBI): domain Eukaryota; kingdom Metazoa; phylum Arthropoda; class Insecta; order Lepidoptera; family Pyralidae; genus Elegia; species Elegia similella. The sequence continues at coordinate 7,272,173 of OX383939.1, forward strand.
TAAATTATAGATAGTTCGTCGCTCTTGCGTTTTCATTTCTGGACTCTTGTTCTTCGCATCTACATTATTTTATACTACCGTTCCTTGCATTGAGGGCTCCCATAAATTAAAAAAACTGCGTTCATACTTCAATGAGGGCTCCGATAGCCTAGTGGGCATGTGCATAATTAGCGCTTACGCATGTTAAGCAACACATGGCGTAGTCCCCTATGGGATGTTTATACCGCAAACAACATTATAAATAGACCGTTGGTCCCGGCTGTCATCATCGATGGCAGTCGTCAAGCTATGTCAGATGCTTTAAGGCAGCTTGAAAATCTGACACCAATGTTGGCCACTTACACACACGAACAACAAACATACCGTTTATTGCATCTGCTTTATATTGCACATACGCTATTCGGAATTATATTCTTATGCGCCGCCACCGTCCTCCTCACTACTATTCTTCGCACTCGCGTTATTCCACATCACTATTCTTCGCGTCACTATTTTTGAGCCTGCAATCACTAAGGTGATGCAAAAGATAAGTTATACACAGGACCATATATGGCGCCTGCCTGCGTGTTACTATATCAAACAATTATTAGCTATATTCATTCATTCATTACAGCTGTAAGGCCTCTCCCAAGGGTACTTCGTTCCATAGGGCGATATTGCCATACTCACCACGCTTGGCAGGCGAGTTGGCGAGCGCAGTTTCTTTGGCTTCATGTGCTTTCGACGCTGCTGCCCATCGGGAGCATTTATAGCTGGGGAAGGACAGGAATTCTGTTGGATTTGGGAAGGGAATAAAGGTATTGGAATACTAATCACTCGGATGAATGGGGAATAGCAAGTGGAAGATCGGGTACCGTACCTGCTAGCAGTTAAGAATGACACCCCTTACCTCTGAGCTATATTTCTGTGCTATCGATATTTTATGCAAGGGTCATGAGTCAGGCTTCCTCCGCGTCATAACTTGTGAATGATGGCGCATACACTGTATGGAGTTGTGCTTGCCTATTTATACAGGTTGTTTCTCCAAGAGTTAATCGGGAGATATTTTAAACTATAATATATAGAGCAATATGGTCAAAGAAACTATGACATTATTTTATAGAACGAACCAAAGACAAAAACTACATTTATAGATTTTTAAATAATATATAGTTATAATAAAGTAGTACAGTACTTACAGCGTGATTTTGAACCAAATTCTCTTTGATATCATAGGTATTTGAACCAAATACCTATGAACTATATTGAAATCTCGGAATCAGAATCCCTAGTAGAATACAAAATTGCGAGATAAAAGGTAAACACGAAAAAAAAATTACCTATACCATAGAAATTCCCCCGGCTGATCTGTTACTTTGTATTAGTTTTTTCAATTCAATTCATTTATTTGCATAATGTGGGTATACAGATGTTACATGTTTATTAGTCCCGTCACATTACCTTCTGCGAGGCATGCAAATGTTTACAATTATTACTGATTTCCTATACTTGTTATCCAGTCAAATTAAATTTCTTTATATATTGTTAATTAAACACTACATTAATGCATCATAATTTGTCACTTAATAAAATAAAAAATACAATTATACAAGTCAAAGTTATCTAGGTTGCGTCATATTGAACAATTCCATTACTGAATAAAAATTTCTCTCAAGTAACCAAGATTTCAGTTTTTTCATAAATTTGTGTAGCGGCAACGATTGAATATTTCTGGGAATGGCATTATATACCTTTCCACACATAGCCAAACTACTGTTCTGATACAGAGCTGTTTTTGGAACTTTAGGTCAAACGATTCTATCTGGATCTCTTGTGCATCTCGGATAGATGTCACGCGCACGCTTGAATAGAGTTGGATTCGATTTTACAAAGAGCGCCAATTCGTAAACATACATGGAAGCCAAAGTTTGCAATTTAAGTTTTTGGAATAAAGGCTTACAGGATTCCCATGGTTTCGCTCCGCAGATGGCTCTAACACATTTCTTTTGTGCCAAAAATGCACGTTGGGCGTGTGTTGAATTGCCCCAAAGCAAGAGTCCATATTTTAAGACTGAGGATACATATCCATGGTAAGCCATTAAAACAGTTTTCTGGTTTGATGTTTTCCTTAGTCTATACAAAACATAAACAAAACGATTCAGTTTATTGCAAACTTTGTCAACATGGGCTTTCCAATGGCAATGATCATCTAGAGTAAGTCCTAGAAATTCTATTTGTTTAGTACCTATTTACAATAGTTTGATCATTGTAAGTGACGTTATAACTTATATTGTCTTGTCTATAGTTATTAGAAAATTTTACTATTTTTGTTTTAGTCAGATTTACTTCTAAATTGTTATTATTTAACCACATTATAATAGAATTAATAGTATTGCTAATGTCATCAACATTTTTATAATACGAGCATTCATCATTATTCTTTGGTAAAGAGAGAACAACTGAAATGTCGTCCGCAAATAGGGTACAAGGAAATGTAGTTGCCTTTGGAAGTTCATTAATATATAGAATGAATAGTAAAGGCCCTAAGATACTGCCTTGGGGTACCCCATATTTGTTTACAGCATAAGCAGATCTGTATTTATGAATCTCATTTTTTTCATTCAAATTTGAAATTTCTACGCATTGCAGCCTATTTGATAAATACGACGATAGCCAGTTTCCGGCTTGTCCACGAATCCCGTATTTTTCTAATTTTTGTTAAATAATTTCATGGGATACAAAATCGAATGCTCTCGTCATATCAAAAAATATTCCGAACGTCATTTTGCCTTCATCAAGACTACTTATTATTTCATTTACCAATTTAAAGCCTGCTAGTGTGGTAGATTTATTTTTAATAAAACCAAACTGCTCATTAATTAATATAGAGTGCTTATTTAAAAATTCTACAATTTGTATTTGCATGGCCTTTTCAAATATTTTTGATATAATTGGTATCAAAGTTATGGGACGATAGTTTTCCAATTTATTTCTACTGCCTTTTTTAACTGTTTTACTATGGATATTTTTAAATGCTCGGGAAAACATCCTTCTGCAAAATATAGGTTTATCAAATATGTAAGCACTGGTACCAATTCATAACAACATTGTTTTAATATTTTTTTTTTTTCTCATGTTTTACCTTTTTTCTTGCAAATCCGCATTCCATTATGGATTCTTATTCCGAGATTTCAATATAGCTCAGAGGTTCAATATCACGCTGTATAATATAGCAATATCGGGAGTCATAATGTTGATGGTGTTGTTTTTTTTTTTTTTTAAATAAAAGCATTAAATATTTGTTTAACACCGTGTAGTAAATAAAGGTAAGCAATTAAAAAAATCTGTAACTTGACACTGATTCTACACGACAATGAATCTAAGGAAATTGAACTATATTTTCTTTCATCACATTATATGGCCGTGAGGCGGTTTCGAAGAACTCTGACACCAGGGTGTGCATGGTCGACTGACCGTGTCATCTACACGAAAAGACGATGATCATTTGATCATCATATCACTTATAGTTACAAAAAAAAACAATAACTACTGTTCCGTTTCGGGCAGACAGACACCCTGTATATGTATACCTTGTTAAGAGAGGCAGGAAGTCACGCATACATAACGACATAGTACTTCCAAGTGCTATTACTTAGATATATTTGATGGTCAGGTTTTGTTATAAGTTGCTTGTGCGGGTATTTATTAGCAATTATGTTGAATGTTTATTTTAGTCAAGTTTATATATAGGCCTTGATATAGGCCTAAGGCTGCGTTTCTACTAAATAAATTAGTGGAAGAATTCACCAATGGTATAAAAATAAAGCTCTGGGAAAAATGGTCAAGTTGGAAATGTTGTGTTATACGACTTAGGTATTACTTATTCGTAGTTTTATATATTGTCAGTGAAACATTACATAACTGAAATATATGAGGTTAGCAATAAGACGACCGTTAGCTATGTACCATTTATTGGACTGATCAACAATACAAAACACAAATACCTTCAATATAAATATGACAGCTAACAAGCATACCCTACAATCCTCCACCCTTATTTACTAAAATATTTACTTATTAAATTAACGTTTAAGTACGACTATTTAAAAACTACAAACAATCAAACTTTGACTGACCGCAAATACATTGACCTCCTACGTAACATTATGCTCACTACACTTTATAATCAAGAAATGGAAAATCATATAACGTATAGGTATCATAATTGAGAATCGTCCGTACGATTTATACACAGTATTAACCTAGGTACTATGAATTAAGTAAAATAAGAAATAAATCAATATTTTTGAAAAATCATCTCAACAAAAAAATAACTTAAGTAATATAATTTTTACATAACTGTTTGTTCAGTCTACACTGTCGCATTGGACGAGACCGGGGTGGTACTGGCGGGGTGCTGCTAACATTCTCCCTAACCGGTATACTGTTTTCCCCATTGTTGACCGACTTGGCGTCCGTCTCTGTCGCAAGACTTGAAGTATTAGGACTAATCGTACTCTGCTCGTGCCCTGCCTCCTCCTTAGCGCTTTCGTCAATATCTATTTCCACTATTTTCTGCGATGGTGGTCCACTAGGACAAACAAGGGAATTCCTTGACTTCCGTCTTATCTGGTCTATATGCCTATGAGTTTCCTTACCTGTCTCGTCCCTAACCTTGTAGTCGGTCGCACCTAACGCCTGTACTACTTTCCCTGCAACCCATTTATCTGGTTTGTTGTACTGCCTTAGCCATACTTCGTCACCAGTAGACATTGCCCGATTGGCACCTGATTTACCCCGCACCTGACAATCCTGTGCTCTCTGTACTTTTTGTTCCCGATCAGGCTGAAGTCTATCGAGTTTGGTTCGTAATCGCCTCCCTAACATCATTGTTGCCGGACTTTCCCCTGTCGTGGCATGCTCAGTGTTACGATAGTGTAGTAGAAATGTGTGTAGGGCTTCTATTATGTCCGTTTTTTGATTAACCGCTTTTTTAATTACTCTTTTAACCGTACGTACCTCGTTCTCTGCGGCCCCATTTGAAGCCGGGTGGTACGGAGCAGAAAACATATGGTCTATACCTTGCTCCTTACAATATTGTTCGAATTCCTGACTAGAAAAGGGCGGGCCGTTATCCGATATTATTATTTTAGGTAAACCCCACCGAGAAAACAAATCCCTGAGTTTGCCTATTGTGCCAACAGCGGCAGTACTATTAACTGGAAATACTTCTAACCATTTAGTTCTTGCATCCACTACCACAAGAAATAATTTACCATATATCGGTCCCAAAAAATCTACATGGATACGAGTCCAGGGTTTTCCTGGCCACGGCCAATGATGAACCGCGCTCCTCGGCGGAGCGTCTGCCTCCGCGGCGCACACTGTACATGACTTGCACATTATTTCTAAATCTTCATCTATTCCGGGCCACCATACATAACTCCTTGCCATAGACTTAGTCTTTACAATTCCCATGTGTGATTCATGGAGTTCGCGCATTACTAAATGTTTACATGTTGCCGGAACGACGAGTCTATAGCCCCACATGATACATCCTAGTTCCTCATAAAGCTCATCCTTCCGATTAAAAAATGATTGCATACTTTTTATTTCATTGTCTGCCGGCCATCCATCCCTAATATAACTCAACACCCTACTTAACATGGGATCACGCCTAGTTAAATTAACTATAGTCCTATAATCTAAAGACATCGCCTCCTGTGCAAAGTGTAAGTATGTCTGTTCCGGTACTTCCAACTTTTCGCTTTCTGGTGAAGCAACAGGCAATCGTGATAGCCCGTCCGCACCATTCTTAGTTGTGTGTACGTATTCAATATCATAATTGTATGCTGATAGTATAATTGCCCACCGCTGTAATCGACTGGCCGCCATAGCTGGTACCCCATTTTTATTTCCGAAAATACTAACTAGCGGCTTATGGTCCGTTTTTAATAGGAAACGACGCCCATACAAATATTGGTGAAACTTCTTCAAACAATAAATAATAGCAAGAGCCTCCCTGTCAATTTGAGAGTAATTTTTCTCTGCGTTGGTGAGCGTCCGCGAGGCGTACGCGACCGGCCGCTCGCCGGCGGCCTCCTCGCCGGGCTGCGTGAGCACTCCGCCGACGCCGCGCGCGCTCGCGTCGCACGTTAAAATCAATTTCCCGAGAGGGTTATAATGTCGCAAAACTTGCGTCCCAGTTAACACACGTTTGATATTTTTAAAAGCTTGCTCGCAATTGTTGTTCCACTCCCACCGAATGCCCCTTTTAAGTAATTTATACAACGGTTCTAATATGAAACTAATATTTTTGACAAATTTGGCATAAAAATTTACTAAACCAAGAAAAGACCTAAGTTTGGTAATGTTATTGGGTCGTGGTAGTTTGACTATGGCGTCTACCTTTGAAGGATCCACTTTAACCCCATCTTTAGAAATGATATAACCTAAATACCTAACTTCCTCAACCATGAAAACACACTTATTTTTCTTAAGTCTCATTCCGTGAGATTGTAGCCGGTTAAGTACTGCTTCCAATATCTGTAAATTTTCGGTTTTGTTTTTGCCCCCTATAATGACATCGTCCAAAAATACTTCAACATAAGGTATACCTTTTAACAAGTTGGCCATGGTTCGTTGGAAAATGCCCGGACTAGATGAGAGGCCGTATACGAGTCGATTATAAATAAACAAACCCCTGTGTGTATTAATAACTGTATATCTCTTCGAATCATCCAAAACCAATTGATTGTACGCCTGGGATAAATCGAGTTTTGTAAAAATATTAGATCCATTCAGGCCCACTAACAGATCATCAATACGAGGCAAGGGATACCTATCGACCAGTAAGACAGGATTCAAGGTTACCTTATAATCCGCGCAAATGCGTAGACCACCATCCGCTTTACTCACGGGCACCAAAGGCGTGGCCCAGTCCGAGCTGTCGACGGGCTCGATCACCCCGTCCGCCAGCATGGCGTCTAACTCGGCGTCCACCCGCTCCTTGAGCGCGTAAGGCAGCGGCCGGGCACGACAGAACACCGGCGCCGCGCCCTCCCGCACGCGCAGCGTCACCTGCCCGCCTGTGTACCTCCCTAGCCCCTCGCTGAACAAATCCTTATACCTGTCAAGGACAGAACTTAAATTATTATTATAATTCGTGTTTAAAACTTTATCCCTACTGTCTATCTTGAGGTTTTTTACAATTAAAGGCACTTTTATTTTTAATTCCGACAGCCAATGTCTCCCAAGTAATGAAGTGGTGCCCCCATCTATTACAAATAATTCTAAGTGTCTACTCTCATTCTCAAAACAGACTCTTGATGTAAAAACACCTTTTGGTGATATTTTACTGCCATCATAAAATTTTAATTGTAAGTTACAATTTTCTAAGGGTACATTTTTAAAATATTTTTCGTATGTATCACTACTTATACAGGATATAGCGGAACCCGTATCTATTTCCATACAAAGTGGTTGCTCATTTACTAATAAAGTTAGTCTTACCGGTTTATAACCGTTTAAACTCAGCTGATGGAATTCCTCCACTTCCGATGAGTATTCGTCCTCCGATTTATCATATGCTGTTGCACCGGTCGTTACATTATAATTCAGGTTTCCTCTGCCCGTGTTGGTCTTGCGTTGCATAAAGCCACCAGCCGGCCTGTCCTTCTCCGGGCACACGCGCCGAAGATGGCCCATCTTCCTGCATTTGCTGCATTCAAAATGTCTATAACGACATCCTTCCTTGGTATGTCCCCGCACTCCGCACGCTTCACAAATCTTGGTACTTTGTAGCTGCTCATGATGCCCGCGCTGCTGCCCGGCCGGAGCCCCCGCGGCCGCCGCCGCCCGTGCCCTGCCGCCGCCACCGTACCGCCCGCGCGCTGTCCCCAGCGCATGCACTGCGCTAGCTTCCGCGCCGTTTGCGCCGAGCGCCGCCGCCGCCGAGCCCGCGGCCGTGACACCGCTGCCACTCGGTTCTACCGCGGCTGCATTTTTCTCCGCAGCTTCCAACACACATGCTAACTTCAACGCGTTTGAAAATGATATTTCGTCTTTCGCAAATAATCTTTGTCGAATGATGTCGCTCGATACTCCGCATACAAATTGGTCTCGAAGATTTTCATCTAAATTTGTTTTGAACTCACATGACTTTGACAATTTCTTCAATTCCGCCACGTACTGAGAAATTGATTCGCCGTTATGTTGTCTCCTTAATCTAAACCGATATCGCTCCGCCAATATAGATGGTTTAGGGTTCAAATGAGATTTCACTAGTTCCACTAAGGCTACAAATGAAAGTTCGGATGGCTTTTTGGGGCTGGCCAAGTTCACCATCAGTTCATAGCACACGTCACCCACGACCGTTATCAATGTCGGCACTTTAGCGTCTTCCTTCACATCATTAACTTTGAAATACATTTCCAATCGTTCACAATACACGTCCCAATGTCCGGACTCCACGTTAAATTCACTGATCTTCCCGATTCCCATGATTGCGCGTTGTTCAAAACTCGTCGCTAGTTGAAATATATGAGGTTAGCAATAAGACGACCGTTAGCTATGTACCATTTATTGGACTGATCAACAATACAAAACACAAATACCTTCAATATAAATATGACAGCTAACAAGCATACCCTACAATAACATACATAGTTCCACATCTTTTCGCGTGCAGGATAGAAAGGTCCCAGGTGTATTCGTTTTCTACCTAGCCACGACCTAATGCCTTTTCCACCAAAGGTTTTCCACCACCTAATGCCCACCAACTAAGCGAGTCAACAAGCTAAACGTGGCCTTCAGTTAATATAGACCTGGGCTCTGTCTATCCCGCAAGGGAAAAAGACGTGAAACTATGTATATATGTTTTTTTATGCATTTACAATTCTTTTTTCTTACTAAATTAAGAAATAAAATTCGTTGATAAAGTTCCACCCTGGCCGCATGAAATTTTTTCACCATAGTTTATTTCTTAATATAATAAGAGTATAAAATATTTGTTAGGAAATATTAATACCACAGAATAAGTACTCATCATCATCATTATCAGATAACTAGTACTTACGTGTTACTTAGTACTTACGTACTAAAAAATATGTAAGACGCAGTAATCATCAGACGTTATTTATTTTCTCTCTCTGTTCGATTTGAAGTCGGTAGAAAAACCGAGGATCAAATGGTCGTGTGGTCACTGCCATTCGCAATGTAGACGCATAATAGCGGATTACGTGGCTTTATTGAAAATGCAAGCTGCGTTCATTCAAAGATCGCTGCTACAATGTATTCACAATGCGAGCCTTTCCGTGCGGGCCTACCAGGACCTACGCACTAACAGTCAAACGGATGATCATTAATAATAGTGCGAAGCCTTTTTGAATCCGTTGGCAAACGAGTATTGGATTTACGCCTTCCTTATCGCTATTTCCAACAAACGCGATCTTAGACAAGTTTAAGAGTTTATAAGAAACCAAAATAGCATGATTAGTGGTGTGCTGTGCCCGAAATTATGAGAACGGTGAGGACAGGTCGGAATTTTTTCCCAAGAATTTCTTATTAGTTCGCTCAGTGTGGGAATTATTGAGAAATTCTCGAGAATTGTTGGGAATTAATGAGAACAGAATTTCTCTCCGGCACATCCCCATGAATAACAATATGGATCGAAAAAAGAACATATTTTTTTTATATAATGGTTTATTCGTCCAAAATAATGACATTCAAATTCGATTCGGATTTTTTAAATTTTGCATCTTTTCTTTTAAGAATACTGACATATTTTTGTATTAGAAAAGTGGTTCTATAAAACTCTCTTTCAGAAATATCTAACTACTAGCTTTCGCCCGCAGCTCCGCCCGCGGTAATGTTGATCTCTCGGGAACAGTACTTTTTCCCGGGATAAAATGTACCCTGTGTCCTTCTCCGTACCCTAGATAACGTGTATGTAAAATTTTATGATGATCGGTTCAGTAGTTACAACGTGAAAGCGTAACAAACAAACAAACTCACTTTCGCATTTATAATATTAGTTAGGATTAGGACACAGACAATGTGGATTAGGATTAGATTATGCAATTGTTTATAATTCAACTTCCACTTACAATCTCCAATATACCTAGACTATTTTTTCTTTGATTCAACCATATCTTTAGTCACGTAGGTTAGTATTAAATTAATGATTCTGTATAGACTATAGATTACGTCTATTATTGCGCCATTACTCGCGCAAAATAAGGACCAGCCAAACATTACCGCCAAACGCAATTTGCTTTATCACAATACATAATTTTCTATCAGCGAGTGGCTCTTAACTCCTAACCCCGGGCGCGATACCATCCGCTCATTACGGAGATGTGGTCATAGTCATACCTCCCGATCGTAGATACCGCGGTATTACGACCCGTTAGCGAATAATGCCCATTAAGGTACAACCCTAATGTATTCATTGAGGTATTTGAGGTGGACTTCTGGTGTGCCTACTAGATTAGAGCTCCTCTAACAACGGGAAATTCTATATCTATTTTTTATTTGTATTATCTTGTTAATTTTTTTTCTTATGGTTCATTAAACGTCGGCTTTCTCGTTTTTAAAGGAAGAAAGTAAGTGTAACAGAACTATATTTTTATATTTTCTGAAAAATTTAGCTCCCGAGTTACTCAAAGTCTACATTTGTTGTACGTATTGTAGAAAGGAAGTGTCTAACCATGAATTTATAGTTTCTATAAGTGAGCGATTGAAAACATCATCGTAACTACTCAATCAGATATAGTAGTAAGAACTATCTAAAGGTAGGAGTGTTCTGAAAAGTTTTACCTAACTCCTAACCCCGGGCACGATACTATCCGATCATAAGATGTGGTCGTAGCATAGTCATACCTCCCAATCTATCCCAATCGTAAATACCGCGACCCGAATAATGCTCATTTAAGAAAAACCCTAATATATGCAAACAGTTTTTAATCTACTGCAACTGTCATCGTTACCATGTTATTTTTAAAGTGTGTCTTCGTTCGAACAAAAATATTTTTCATGTTCATTTCCCATCTGATAATCTATACATATAATAAAACAGTAAAAATATTTTGTCTGTACATTTAGAATTTTTGACTGAAATGGATAGAGGGATACTTAAAAAGAATAATAGAAAGCAAAAAAATTTTTTTGGAATTTCTTGTCTGTCTGTCTGTCTGTCTGTCTGTCTGTCTGTCTGTCTGTATGTATGATCACGATTATCTCCGAAAATACTGAACCGATTTACTTCAAACTTTCACCAATTGCTTTGTTTTAACTCAGTTTAACATTTAAAGTTTGTTTCATCAAAATCGGTTCATTAAAAAAAAAGTTATCGTCATTTGAATGAACTCAAGGCACGAGTTTGCCTGCGAACATATAGCAAAAAAAATAAAAAATAATAAGTGACATAAGAAAATTAAAATCCAAAGTCAATTCATCATCATTATACGACAGCATTATAGCTATCAATACTATCCATAGTAATCCATACTAAAAAAAAAAGGAGAAGCTGACTGACTGACTGACATATCAACGCAGGGCCTAAACTATAAGGGTTAGGAACTTGAAATTTTGCACAGGGGTTCCTTTTATAACGTAGGGGAGCACTAAGAAAGGATTTTTGGAAATTCATCTCCTTAGGGGGAAAAACGGGTTGCAAAGTTAGTATGAAACTTTGTTGTTTTTGAAGTTATTCGAATGAAATTCAGCATGAAGGTTCTTTACTAAAAAGCATGAAACACGAGTAAAATATTTTTCTCAAAAATCATCACTTAAGGGGATATAACGGGGATGCAAAGTTAGTAGGTATGAAACTTTCGGTTTTTGAAGTTATTCAATTGAAATTCAATATTAAGGTGTTTCATTGAAAGTCATAAACTAATGTATTCCGGGTAATTCTACCGTTCCTGAGAAATCGACACTTACGCGGGCGGAGCCGCGGGCCAAAGGCAAACCTGACTTATATATCAACGCACAGCCGAAACTACTGTGCGCAGAAACTTGAAATTTGGCACAGGGATTCTTTTTATGATGTAAATGAGCACTAAGAAAGGATTTTTAGAAAATCAAAGGGGTTACAGTTTTATGGAAATTTTCTCATTACTGGACATAGAAGTATAAAAATAAGTATATATGTTTACATTACAATTGAAAAGATCTGTGTAGTTAAAATGGTCGAAATTTCCCCTTGAAGGGGTAGAATAGGTGGGGTAAAGTTTGTATGGATTTTTTTTATTTACTTAGAAATACGACAATAAGAAGTTCTCCATTACAATAAAAAAATATCTGTGTAGGTGAAATGGGAAAAATCCCCTCCTTAAGGGCTAAAGATCTATGCAGGTGAAATGTATTAAATTCCCCCTTAAGGGGACAAAGCAAAGGGGTTTGTATGGAATTTTTATCATTTTTACTGTTCCCAAGGGAATGACATTAACGCGGGCGGAGCCGCGGGCAACAGCTATCAATCATTATAACAGAAATTGCCGCGGACGAAGTCGCGGGCAACAGCTAGTATCTGAATAAACCTCAATTTATTGAGGTAGGTACCTATTTGAGATGAATTTCCGCTGTATTCGCCAGATTGGACCTCTTTTACTACCGTAAGAAAATCTTTGTCTATATAATAAGACATAAATTGCTATACTGTACCTTTCACTGGCATTTGCTTTCAAACCAATAAAGTGAATGAACATATAGCGGCAAAGAAACACCTAATTCAATCGAATATTTTATCTAATAATTTATGTTAAACGCGAAGCTCTAGACAGATTAAAGATGAAGCACTAGACGACCACAGGACACGGGTCCAATAAAATGTTTGTCATTACTGTTGCTTTACTTGGTTTGATGGGTTAATCTCAAAGTGATCTTTCTTTTTAGCAAGTATTTAGATATTTTTAAGTTATTTGCTCTCTTACCTAACAACATTTTAGTCCTTTTAGTCTTGGTAGAGCCATGCTACCGGCAAAATAAATTGCTAGTAGCATGAATGGGCCGGTTTGTCCGGGAAAGTCCCAAAAATATTTCGGTCTACTGTCCCTTGGAGCTGCGCAAAAATCAAACTTCTGTGAAAAAGCGCCAATACAATCAAATGATACAGCTGCTTATGCCTCAAATTTTCGACATTCGCTAGGGAATCTAAACCTACAGGTTACTTAATTTTTTGTAACATCATATTATAAAAATGATTTTTAAATAATTTTAAACTTATTATAGATAATGGTACGGAACCCTTCGTGCGCGAATCCCACTCACACCTGGCCAGTTTTTTTGACTTTCTATGGCACAAAGTGGTAGCTAGAATCTTTCAACAACAAAGGGGTCGCGAAATCATAAAAGACAGTGCTCTAGTCTTACGGCCTAACTTTCTAGCCACGCCCATGGTAGCAAGAGGAGCCCACCAAATTCGTGTGAGATGGCCGCTTAATGAACACAGGACAATGTGTGTTATCAATCATCGCGAATACTTCCACGTCAAGGCGTATTGTTTATGCGCCAACGGTATTCCTTAATGGTTTATTAAAATGCAACAGTGACAACGCGGTTTCATAAAATAGACTCGCCGCCCATTCTGTGTTCGAACATTTTTGTTTGCAGCCTTTTAATACAGGTGCGGTTTCTTAATTATGTTATGTTTTTATTAATAAAGCGTGGCGCTCGGACGGCTTTAAATATAAATGCGTATGCAATTTGGTCGAAGCCCTTATTGCTAATCGCTTTGCTCTTTTTGGAAAGAACTTGAATCGTTCCATGTTGCTGTAAACATTTTTATTCTACATATGCGTATGTCATTTAATTTCGTAGTCCACTTTTTCTTACCATTTTGCATTATTAGGTTGTTTCCCAAGTTTTAATAATGAAAGGGGGCTCAAAACCAGACGTATTTCGGTACTTTTCGTTACATCAAAGCCCAAGAACTGTAGCAACATGTGGTAATTACTTGCAATGTGCAAATCAATAATAGAAACTAATTACTCGACCAACCGCGAAATCGATAAAATATATAAAATGGTCCGATAATTTCGTAATGAATCCTTATTTTATTGATTTTTAGGATTCCGTACCTAAAAAGGAAAAACGGAACCCTTAAAGGATCACTTTGTTTTAATCTCTTGGCTTCCTGACTAACGTTAATTCCAAATATATGTAACACGGGGAACATTGACAATGACAGCGTAAATAAGTCGTGTGATGTGAATTGTGATTGTGATACACAGGCCGGTAGCACTCAGGGTAACGCTACCTGTTCAGCCCCGTCGCTATAATTGGCCACTTGACGGAGGTTTGACGCCGGACGGTTTTTGTCCGCGGTGGCTGATTGCAATGCTCGGTAGACTTTTTGTTCAATTAGCAGTATTTGTTTGGCCATTTCAGTAATTATCGCGGTGGCTGGCCATAATACTGTTATGATGATTGCCAGCCCCCGCCGAGGTGTAATAACACCCAATTTTTTAGATTTTATTTCAACGTGTTTTATAATACAAATCTGCCTCTGGTTTTCTGTTTCAGCAAGTTTATACATATATACTAGTGTTGTGCCGTGCTCGAAATTTTCGAGAACAGTAAGAACTTTTTTCGCTCAAGCTCAAGTGTGGGTATTATTAAGAAATTCTCGAGAATTATTTGAAATTTCTGTGAGAAGGAATTCATGAGAACAGTAAATTTCTCTCCGGCACATCACTAATACATACTCGTACGTATTAATTTCACCACTGGGGAAGTTTATTCAAAATTCGTTTGCATACTATTCGCTGTCATAGTATATTAGGTACGGAGAAGGACATAGGCTACCTTTTATCCCGGGAAAAAGTACTGTTCCCGAGGGATCGACATTGACGCGGGCGGAGACGCGGGCGAAAGCTAGTTAAATTATAAATTAAAATATGGTGAAATATGCCACGCGGGCGGGGTTTAAGAAACAGTGTCTGTACGACCTTCGCTCTGCCATTTGAATTACCGCGCTTCAAAGCTCAGCGTCTAAAATCTCTTTAATGCGTATAAGGAGAAGGGGATACCTATGTCGGATTACCCCTTGCACCACCTTACAATGCAAAACACTTAATGCCCAAAAACCCATTTGATTGCAAAAAAAAATGCAGTGTATTGTTGGTACGCTTTTGCTAAAATGCCCAACGTTCTCACCCCTGTTGCCACCTGTAAGGCCACAACGATACAACAGCCTTTGAATATATCTTAACTTTGTAATAACATATAAAATATATGTTGTATCCTTTATTCTGAGGTCGTGATGTAAAGAGTTGAGTGACGGATAAAACTTTACATTCAGCGGAAATATTATGCTGTAAAAGTAAAATTATCTACTACTAGCTGCTAGCCCCGGCTTACATATAGATATTAATTCCATGGCCTATGTTCATCAGGGATAATGTAGGATTCTAATGGAGAAAGTATTTTGCAAATCGGTCCAGTAGTTTCGGAGCCTATTCGATGCAAACCAAAAAATCAATCAAATCTTTCCTCTTTATAATATTAGTATAGTATATAAGTATAGAAGTATAGATAATGATAAGGAATAATAGTAAGGATAAGGATAATAAGGATATATTTGCATAGCCGACCAAAGGGCACAAAAAAACAATTCCGGTCCAGCCTATAAGGGCAAGGACCATCACTGCATATGATTGTATTATCATATCATTGCCTTCTGTTTTGGCTTGGTAATACGGAGAACAAGGATAAAGAAAGGCTTATTAGCCTTATTAGCCAACCTTTTTAGATCTCTGAATAGGTATGAATGCTATCTGTTCTGATGACTTAACTTTTGTACTTTTTGTTTTTTCTAGAAAAACGCCGTAAGATATGTAGCAATTCTATAATATTGACGTCATAACGTCTTAAAAATCGATTAACGCCGGCTGCACGCACGAAAATGCGTCACGTTCCGTGTGCAAGCGAGAATGCGGCACGATCTAAGTTTTCGGCTTGTGACGCATCTATCTCTTCCACCGTTATCTCGTAAAATTATCGTCCGTAAACCGACTTTACAGACAAACAATTTTTTGATTAATGAAAAAACGCAAAATCGGAAAAAGAAATAAGTAGCCTCCTGTGTCCTATACGTCTAAATGTTTATTCATAAACTTCAGTTAATTCGTTTCAGAGTTATGAAGGCACATACATACCTACAGAAAAGAAGAAATGAAGAGAGAGAAATTTAGTTTCAGTATCATGTATAGAGCTTAAGCGCCTATTATACCATCCTGAATTTAGGATCCGATGAGAGGGACGCCGCTATACGTGCGATACGATTGGAGATATCTCGTATCGTTTCTAACGTATAGCGGCATCCCTCCCATTCCCATCGGATCCTAAATTCGATAGTTTAATAGGCGCTTTAAAAAAGCGATATCTCTGAAAAAAAAGTTAACTTACTCCATGGCCGACCCTTACAGATTTATTATTTGTATTCATGTCAAATTTTGTATCGAATTCGCTTATCTTTGTACCTACGAGTATATGAATAGTGAACGCCCGCAGCGTACAAGGCCCACATTTCTGAACCATATTGCACATTAGGTTACGTCGGTTTCACAACATCGAAGGGCTCGCAATCACTCGGAAAGGTCACGCACACGACCACGACACATCACTTGTGTTGTTCCATATACCTGTGAGCTTTTATAGGACCACTCAAAGTCTTCCCGTGGATGTCGTAGAAGACGACTTAGGAAATACAAGCTAAACAAAGCTTATAAACATCTAAGAGACCTCGCCAACCCGTCTGGCCAGCGTGGAGAGTGTAGGCTAAGTCCTCTGGCTGCTCTGGCCAAGTATGGGCCTAGTAGTACAGAGAGGGTCGTGCTCCTGTAGTGGAGACTAAAAAGGACCTGATGATGATGATGACTCGTATACATTGCCGTGTTAGTCATCATAGTCATCGTTTCAGCCGTAGGAATCCACTGCTGGATATAGACCTCTCCCAAGAATTCTTCATACCATGGAAGGATATTTCCTTACTACGCTTGGCAAGCGGCGAATTGGCGAGCGCAGTTTCTTTGTCTTCTTGTGCTTCCTTCGCTGCTGCTCTTCGGAAGCCTTTTTTTAAACTGGAGAAGAATACAAATTTGTTAGAAGTTCTTGGGATATTACTCATTTGGATGAATGTGAATTATGAAATTATGAATGTGAATGTGATGAATTTAAATGATGAATGTGATATTCTGAAGCTCATTCAGTCCTTTAGAAATTATCATGTCGATGAGTAAGGTATAGGATAAGTACAAATGACCCGAAGGTAAGACGTGCTCTCAATTTTTAATCGGCCACGGTAAAGATTTTTTAATCATTTAATATTTTCCGCGTATAGGTACCTCTAAAACGTGCCACATCACTAGCCATAACCTTTCTATTTGATCAGTCAATTGACTCGAAACTTGGATAGCAAACAGACCCATCATATTCTATTACCATAGCCAACCTAATCTGTTTTCAATTTTTCAACTCTTTCACTGAAGACATAGAGTTTATTTCTCAGTGAAATTTTACGAAATAGTATAAGAGCTAATGCCCATGACGTGAGAGGCTCTTTCATTAAGCGCACAAACGGACAAACAGACAAATATTCTTGTAGTAACACTGAACGTTTGCCGACGGACTTTTATTGTTGGAAGAAAGCTCTCCGCATTTCCATTGTCTAGTAAAATGCAAATACTTTTAAATTAAATAAATATTTTGAATGTCTGCTTCGTCTGTATGTTTTAGGAACTCATTTACACAAATACCTACGAGAACGACCTCCTCAAAAAGTAGGTAAGTACAATGACTTTCAAGACGATGCAGACACTATTGATGCTTTTACGTAAGTAGAAACATTTTCATCATCATCATTACAGCCGCAAAAATTGTAAGGGTTTCTCTTTTATGTATATAGGTCTGTCCTACTCGGAGTGCGGCACCGCTATATTAGAAACCAATGCATAACGAAGCTGTCTTGTTGTGTGTCGTGAGATACTATATCTTCATGGTCGAGAGGGATTGTGTGACAATGTCACAAAAAAAATTCTCGTGCGTCAGAATTTCTCGTGCGTTTCCACCAGAGATATACGAAGCGAGAAATTATGACTTAATTTCATTTTCATACCGAAAATGAAATTAAGTCATAATTTCGTGTAGGTGACACGGTCAATTGACCATGCACACCCTGGAGTCAGAGTTCTTCGAAACCGCCTCTCGGCCTCTGATGTGGTTCCTTTAACGACTATCAAATAACAGCTGGGACCAACGGCTTAACGTGCCCTCCAAAGCACGAAATCATCTTTATTATCAGACAATCAGGTGATGCAAGCCTGCAATGTCCTAAGCAAACAAAAACCGTTGGTATCGAACCCACGACTCCCGGGTCTACAGGCAAACGCCTTAACCACTGGACCACGGGGGCAGTTTTAGCACATCTTTAGTGGAAACATTCTACTTAATCCGTCTTGCTCTATCTCAAACCTCTGGTGTAACGGTAGCATTATTTTCACTATGCTCCATGAAAGGCCTGCCGGATAAGTTTGAGTGATATCTTAATTAATCACAATCATGCCGCCCTCGAATGAGTTCTATCCATCCTTGAGATGAGCCTGCCAAGTTGAGGCCTCTCCCGATACAGCTATGTTAAAAGCACACATATTTCAGTTATGGGAGTTAAGGGGAAGAATTATCGTCAGTATTATTTTTTCTAATCTGGTTAAGGCGCTGTGCATTGGTCCACAGGTTCAATAGTCACAAAACCAACAGTACGAACAGCATTTAACACGGTTTCCTTACGAAATATAAGGTAAATTTAAATTAAACGCAAATATTTTAAGGGCTGGCAGCCAAAATCACAAAAGTGCTTTAGGAGAAAAATTTTAAAAAAATTACCCGCATTATTTTATTATTGTTTTTTCCAATAACATAATACCCAAATACATAGATTTAAACAGATATGACAAATAAAAGGCGGTATGAAGTTCGCCGGGTTGGGTCAACTAATCTTACTAATAATATTATAAATGCGAAAGTGAGTTTGTTTGTTTGTTTGTTTGTTTGTTTGTTACGCTTTCACGCCGTAACTACTGAACCGATTATCATGAAATTTTGCATACAAGTTCTCTGGAGTACGAAGAAGGACATAGGCTACCTTTTATCCCGGGAAAAGTAACTATTCCCGAGGGATCGACATTGACGCGGGCGGAGCCGCGGGCGAAAACTAGTATGGCAAATAAAAGGCGGTACGAAGTTCGTCGGGTTGGGTCAACTAATTATTAATAATTCACAGAATATTAAGAAACGTTGGGTTGTCACATTATAGAAAGGAAAAAAAATCTAAAACGAATAAAATATTTAAGAGCAGTTGATTTTGTAACAAAATGATGAGAAAACTATTTAATTCGTAAGGATGCAAAGATGGCATGCTCTTAAATTGTCCATCACATGAAAGTAATTATTGGTTTAATTACTGCGCTACACTTGAACGACTGGCCACGTATTAATATAATAACAGATGTGACGTATTAATATAATAACTGCTGACCGAATAAAAAAAAAGGAAAAACCGGCGAATTTATTACTTTTTATACGTGTAGATAGGTAACCTTTAAGTCTGTCTATCCTTAGACAACTCAAATTTTAAATTCAAAAACGTTTATTAAATATAGGTCATTTGGACACTTATTAATTGTCATATATTTTCAACTCAGAATTGTTGACGTCAGTAATTTACTTATGGCTAAGTTTAATGCCGCTTCCAAAGCGGAGTGCAGAAGAAGCGGCAACAAACTGCACAGCGCATTTTCTCCAATCGACGTCAACTTACAATTTTAGTTTATCTTCAAAACTAGGTATGTGGACTGAGTATACATTGTCCTTATAGTCATTTTAAATAGAATTTTAAAAAATGATGTTTAAGAAAATAATATATGAATATAAAAAAATATGTCAAAATATTCAACACGTGATATTATCAAATATTTTAAGTCAACATGTGATATTATCTGTATTAGTTAAAAGCTGCGCAAGAGCATAGCTTGGGACCGTTCAAGAATGTCCGTTACATGCAAGAAAAAGCCCTGTTCGCATCGATTTCCTCCGCGACCAGAGTGTGATGTTCGTTCACATCAATTACAAAGGAAAGCTAATGGCGCGTTTTTGTCGGGAAATCTCGCAATTATGTCCAGTGTGAACGCGCCACGATCAATTTCAGGCCTGGGAACTAGGTGGGTTTTCAATTTCTTTTATAATTTTTAGGGTTTGGTTCCCAAAGGTTGCCAAAAATAACGCTTTTACTAAGTCTCCGATATCTGTCCATCTGTCACAGGGTTGTATCTATCGCTAAATGCTTACAACAATACATAATAAAAAAAAAAATAACCGCAATATGTAGAGACTTGAAATTTTCACAGAAAGTTATTGCCGCTCTAATAACAAATAATAAAAACAAAATAAAACTAATAATTAAAGGGGGATCCCCACGACGGGGATCCCATACATGCTATAAAAGTGTTGTGTCCTTTTGACGTATTTTCTCGATTCCGTCAAAGTTGCTGCTTATTTATTACTAAGACGTCAAACCACGGATAATTAAGAAAATAATGTTTACCCTCAAAAGAGTTTGGTTGACCTCATAAGAGAGGTCGCTTGGAAGAGGTTTTATACATCAGAGCCCAACAAGAAACGTGGTTTCATTAGTTTAATATTGTACGGTGGCACACACAACTCCTAATACAAATTTTAGGCATAATCTGGACGTGGTTGACGTGGACTTATATTGGTGACAATTAAATAGCTAATAATATAAGCTCAATCTGTGTGATTGAATTCCCATAAATCACAATGATACTTAGCTCATTATATCAATATTTGGGAAGAGAATGATACGGGTCGAATTGATAACTTCTTTTATTTTAAATTTGGTTAAAAATAATGAGCACACAATAAAGCCAACCTGTATATGCGCTGTAACGGTAGTCAAACCTCTGTCATGACTAGAAGCTGAAACACGATCAGTCATAAAACATACAACACTTAGGGTTGCCAACTATACTGTTAAAAACAGTATTATACTTTTTTTTACTTTATTATACTTTTTAATGTTGAACAAAAATAAAGAACACAAAATACTGTTTTCATCAACATCAAACTGCTTAACTTTTTTTTTTATTTAGTCAGAGGCCAGTGGGAGTCCAGTGCAGCGCAGCCACAAACAAATTACAAAAACTGTAATTAATAAGTTGTGCGAGAAGCTATAAAAAATATGTATTTAAAACATTCTTCTTCTTCTTTTCGTGTCGATGGCTCAAGGGATTAGATTTTGTCCCTCCAGTATGTGGCGACTCTGACACCATTCTCGGATGCAGTGTACAGATTCTCTTTGGTGCAGCTGGTGGGGCACAGAGAGCACGAAAGGAGGTGCAACATGGTCTGGTCATGAATTATTAATTTTATTTATTTCATTTAAAACATTAAAATAAATAAAATACTGTTCATTTTTCTAAAATACTATTTAATGTTATTCTCAGACCTAAAATACTTTATTTCTTGTAAAAAAATTGGCAACCCTAGTTACACGGGCTATCACACTCACAGTACGCACATTACCGTCCTATCTGAGAATTATTAGCACTGTTAAGCGTGTAGAGAACAAGTCGTACAATAAATTGAAGAATTAAAGACGCTAATAAAGGCTTTAGTGCCTTCGGCCGCGATAAGAAGCAACTATTGACGCTTTTAGGCTTCCGTATCTAAAGGATAAAACCGAGACCATATAAATATGGCTCTGCTGTACGTCTGTCCATCTGTCACCAGGCTGTATCTCATAGACCGTGATAGTCAGACAGTTGTAAAAATTTTACAGATGGTGTATTGTTGTACAACATAAACTTACTAAAAAACAGAAGAAAATACATATTTGAGGGAACAGAACATGCAACAAACGTGATTTTTTGCTCGTTTTTCCTCGATATTGATAACGGCTACAGGTAGACGCTTAAAATATTCACAGAATATACTGAGTTATGTTTTAAAATAAATAATATAAATTAAAATAAAATTGATATATAAGGGGTTATACAACAGACATTATTTTCGCCGTTTTTATATAATAAAATTTAACTTGGGGTCCTTCAAAAGGCGTGTTTACAGGTATCTTATGAGTCGGCAACGCATCAGCACCTTCTTTGGTGTTGCAGATGTCCATGGGCGACGGTGACTACTTCCCATCATATGGCTCGTCTGCTCATTTGCCGTCAAATATACATAAAAAAAATAATAGTACGGAACCCAGCATGCGTGAGTCAGACTCGCACTTGGCCGGTTTTTTTATTACACGTTAACTACGTGCTAAAACGTGTCATAAACTGACACCTGATGCACGGATCTTCAACGCGTAAAGCAGCGTATTAACCACGAGTGCTTAAGCGAAAATAAATAATGGAGTCCCCTCGGGATGGGTGACCGCAAGTGGCTTAAAAATATCTTCAGCTCGGAAGGCACGTAAGCCGATGGTGCCGGCTGTTATCACTGAAAGTCGTTACGATACGTCAGATGCCTTTAGCAGCTTTTTGGCAGCTTGAAAAATCTGACACAGTGTTGGCCACTTACACACACGAATAACAAACAACCTACAAGCCCATCAACATGCTAAACGTAGCTGTTAGGTTTTATAGATATTTGACTAGCTCCGTGGCGCAGCGGTGAACACGCCAGCCTGCGACACGGAGTGACCGGGTTCGATCCCCGGCCAGGTCAAGATGGAAAATGATCTTTTTCAGATTGGCTTGGGTCTTGGATGTGTATCTTTATATGTATTTGTTATAAAATATAGTATCGTTGAGTTAGTATCCCATAAGATAAGTCTCGAACTTACTTTGGGGCTAGCTCAATCTGTGTGATTTGTCCGTATATATTTATTTATTTTTTATTATTTATAGACCTGCCTATTTGCTAACTCAGTGTACAATGTTTTTATAGTCACTTCAAAATACATTGCGGCTTTCGTATGATAGACTATTTTTATTTAAGATATATATAACGTAATGTTTTTTAAAGTGACTATCATAACGTTGAACACTAAGTTAGCAAATAGGCCGGCTGAGCTCTGTCTAGCCCCCAAGGGAAAATATGTGATACCTAGTTTGTATGTATTATATCAAACCGTTTTCAAATTGATCACGATCATGAAACTACCTAATATAATCCTGATTCTACTGGATGAAGTCGCGGGCAACGGTAGTTGCGAATCTATATCTATACTTCCATACTACTTATACTAATATACTAATACTAATCTATACTAATATTATAAAGCTGAAGAGTTTGTTTGTTTGTTTGAACGCGCTAATCTCAGGAACTACTGGTTCAAATTGGAAAATTCTTTTTGTGTTGGATAGTCCATTTACTGAGGAAGGCTTTAGGCTATAAAACTTCACGCTGCGACTAATAGGAGCGAAGCATCTATAAAAAAAGTTTTGAAAGCGGGAAAAATTATTCATCTTTACTAATTAATCATAATAACAGAAATTGCCGCGGTTGAAGTCGTGGGCAACAGCTAGTAATATTATATAGCTGAAGTGTTTGGTTGTTTGAACGCACAAATCTCAGGAACTACTGGTTCAAATTGGAAAATTATTTTTGATTCATTCTTCAAGCCCATCAACGTGCTAAACGTGGCCTTTCGGTCTTATGGCCTTAGGCTCTGTCTACCACGTAAGGGATAAAACGTGATACTATGTATGTAACTTTAAATAGGTACAAGTGGTACTAGTACTAGTATAAAATGCAATAAGTAACATTGCGAGTCAATGTAACATCCTTTCTACCGCCCAAGCAGTTGAATACTATCAAGGAGTTAATTATTATGGAAATAGATAGTGATTGCAATCCCGGGGTTTATGGAGAATAAATAGTCAACTTTATAAACTCTGAATCCTAAGAACGTATTCAGAGAGAAGGGGGGGGGGGCTTTTGCTGATGTTTGAAATAATCATAAGAAATGGGGTTCAGAGAAGTTAGAAGAAGTTTCTATATATACAGTAATAATGGGTCAATAGGGTGAACCAATAATATTATATGGACCTTTTCCACAAAACGGGGCTTTTGGATTCTATGGCCCTAGACACTGTCTGTCTACCCCGTAAGGAACAAAAACGTGATAATATGTTTGTATGTAAAAATGATATTGTAACCCCTTACCTAACGCTCATTATTCCAAACCGATACTTAAGTACTGATGTTTATATCTCATGTTAGTGTCCTTAACAAAGAAAGGCACGCAATGTCTGTTTTTGTCATTAACACTCATAATCAAGAATCAATATATACCTCTATGTATGTATCTTCAATCAAATATTATGGTAGATACACAGTCTCATACATAATGAAGTCTTAATAATGTCCCCGAGTCAAAACATCATGCATACTTACAAACAACGACAAAAACTGTACATACTGAAAGTATAACTCCATCTTTTTTTCACTTTTGATGCGTAGTTTTCGCATCTCTTCACTGTACCTTCGTCATCGCGAGACGTGTGAATGCTAGCGCGGTTTATTGACACTGTGGACAAAACAGCTCCGAAACTCGATTAATGCGCTGTTTTGCCGGTGCCACTTTTCGAGCGCGAATCGTGTATCTACCATTATATTTGATATAAGGTATGTATTTTATTATCTTAATATATATAAATCTCGTGTCACAATGTTTGTCCTCAATGGACTCCTAAACCACTTAACCGATTATAATAAAATTCGCACACCATGTGCAGTTCGATCCAACTTGAGAGATAGGATAGTTTTTAACTTATGGCGAAACGAAGTTCGCCGGGGCAGCTAGTTTATTTATAAATTTTATTATAAATATGATCTATTTTTAACATATTTTGCTAGCGATCGAATGTAATTATATTAGATTAGTCTCAAAGAGGCCGAGCAGACCATTCCTCCCTAGCAGCACCCGTTCTCGAGTTGAATGAGTGCTGCTAGGATAGACTGGTTTGCTCAGCCTCTTTAAAACGACTTGTATGGCACTCCACTTTGGAAGCGGCATTAAAGGTAGCTGTAATTATACTGGACATGTTTTATAAAAAAATACTTTTAAAAATAGTTTTTTTTTTTTTTGGAAGGACTATGTAACTAGCTCCAAGTGAGCTTTCGCTATTTACTGTCCGTCTGGTCCAGCGGGTTTAAAAATAGTTAGTCCGTCTGGTAGATTATTGATAAATATTGATTTTTGTGAGCCCCCACTCCTGAACTATGATGCGTTTTCTTTCCTTACCATCTTTTGTTTGATTGAAAAAATACATATCTAATTATTTTTGATAATCTATAAAATGGATTTATTATTTTAATTGGTATTTATTTGGGAAACATGCCTATTGTCGTGAAATAAAAGATGACGTTCACTGAATGTAACATATTTTGAATCTTTGTCATCATCATTTCGAGTAGGTGTCACGGTCTATCGACCATGCACACCCTGGTGTCAGAGTTCTTCTGAACCACCTCTCGGCCTCTGACGTGGTTCCTTTAACGACTATCAGGTGGCAGCTGGGACCACTGGCTTAACGTGCCTTCCGAAGCACGGAATCATCTTTATTATCAGACAATCAGGTGATTCAAGCCTGCAATGTCCTAACCAAACTGGAAACAACTAAACAAAGTATGCTTCCGATGGGAATCGAACCTGTCGTAGGTTCGATTCGATTCGTTCCGATGATAATGTATGTGTATATTGTTATGTTCAGAGGTGTCATCCTTAACTGCCTGTCCGATAATTGCAGGTATGGCATCGGGTATGCGCGCCCGGCCTCCCGAGCTGACTGATACAAGCCTGCAATGTCCTAACCAAACTGAAAGTATGCTTCCCGTGGGAATCAAACCCACGACACCCGGGTCAACAGGCAAACGCCTTAACCACTGGACCACGGAGGCTGTTTCTCATCTTTGTCATGAGTCATGACTATCCATCTCCAGTTAAAATCCTGGCTACGTGCCTGGAGGTCGGAGTCTTCCAATAGTTTATACGCTAGTAAATAAAAGATAAGATCTGCGCTTTCATTCCTAAACGGCTTATCCTTATTTACGCTTGATAACTTGATATTCAATGGCAATATATTTAATTATTTTTTATTTATTTAATTACTAGCCTTCGCCCGCGGCTTTGCCCGCGTCAATGTCGATCCCTCGGGAACAGTACTTACGTACCCTATGTCCTTCTCCGTACCCCAGATAACGTGTATGCAAAATTTCATAATGATCGGTTCAGTAGTTACAACGTGAAAGCGTAACAAACAAACTCACTTTCGCATTTATAATATTAGTTAGGATTAGGATTAGGATTTGCTCATACAATCAATTGTGAATGTAGCAAAAGGTAATAACTTAATGCTAAGCATCACTACCAGTTCTACATTTGGGATGTGGTGAAAAGCTGATAGAAGGGGTGCAAGATTTAAGTGAGAAATTTGACGAAGGAGACATTTATGAAGGTAACATAATATAATATACATAATATAAAGCAAATATAACTGAATATTTTTATATGTTATTAACATACATATATATATATACATAAATATAAATAAATAATTAAATAAACATACATATATTATTGCAGCATGGATTGCTCGCGATAATGTCTGATTACAAGCATTTTGAAGTAATCACGTGTATGTGCTCTCATAATGTTGTCTTTGAGATGACCACCTAGTTATATATAGTTGACATATCTTATTATTATAAATTATTGAACTTATGACATGCCGTATTGGGTACAAATGCTGACATATAAATTAATATAGATAATGCTTTTATATAGATTATTATTGTTATTTCTGGTTTGAATTGTATCGGAACTATTATTGTATTAATCTTTATAGTTATATAATATATTAATAAAATGGAATAGCATGTAACGACAAAGAATAATGTAAGTTAAATATATTGTCAAGATTAAAATGAGAAAGATATTAAATATGTTAAAACAGTTATTTAGTATTAGACTAGGATAGATAGGATTATATTATAATTATGTTAAACTTATTTTATTTCAAACACAATGTATATTGTTATTGAATAAATGAACTATGAACTATGAACTATGAGGGCGTTCCAAAGCTGTAACGGCAAAGGAATTGGCAAGAAAACTAGTGCGGTGAGGAGGAATAGCTAGACGTAAAGTGTCTGAAGAGTGCAGAATTCTGTCATGAGTGGAGCATAGAAGCCACAGAATAAGGACTAATATAAGCTAAAATTGAGAGGTTAAATACCTGGGGGCTATGGGGAAAGAATGCTATGCAGCTGACCCAAAATGTGTAGATTTCTGTGCTATCGGATAGTGAGCCATTTAATAGTTTAATAGTTTGTTGCCGATACCTATACAAAGTATTATGTTGTTTTTATTATTTTTTGTTATAGCGGCAATAAATATACCATTTCAATAGATTTGTAATAAAATTAAAGTCTACCTATTACGGACCAATAGCCTGTAACCTGTGACAGACGGACGGATGGACAGACATCGGTGGCATAATAATAAGGTCACGTTCTTCCCCTTTCGGTTCGTAACTTCAAAAAAGGAAAGCACTATAAAATCCATTACTTAATATCAGTCGGTCACCCTTAACCCTATGAAGTCATAACACTAAATTAACGCGATAGTGTTATTACCGGGTCCCTTTATCCCGTCGCGGTATTGTGGAAATCGCACCTTTAATGGGGATCTTAATAGATTTGAATGCTGCCAAGCTGCAATCCGAGACGGGAGAATACAACGTAGTGTTAAGCCGTGGTATACACGTGTGAAAATTTAAGATTATGCACACTAAAATCTTTTCTTTAGCCGTCTCTATGGTCATTTTGGACTTTATTAGTTTTATTTTTTAGCTATCCTAATAGTTTAACGATAAAATAAATTTAAAGCAGATTCCCACATGCTATTAGTTTAGTTTTTCTCAGTCAGGGGTGTCATCCCCAACTGCTACTTGCTTATCCCCCATTCATCCGAGTAAGTAGTATCCCAATACCTTCGTTTCCTTCCCAAATCCAACAAATTCCTGTCTTTTCCCAGCTTCAAAATGCTTCCGATGGGCAGCAGCGTCGGAAACGCAAGAAGCCAAAGAAACTGCACTCGCCAACCTGCCTGCCAAGCATGGTGAGTATGGCAATATCCTCTCATGGAACAAATAATCCTTGGGAGAGGCTTTTGTCCAGCAGTGAACTTCTCACGGCTGTAATGATCGTGATGATGATGATGATGAATAGTTTCGTACCATTGTACAATATGCAACTATAAAAACGCCACAAATACCACGTTTATAATAAGCTCCCTAAAAGTTTGCATGAGAGGTATTTTCTCCAAGCTCTCTTGTGTTTGAGGTTAATAAAACTCATACCCATTAAAGTACGACGGAATCAATTAAAAACGCTCAATGAAATACTTATATACCCTTTAATATTTAATATTAATTGTTTATTAGCTGGTGTGTTGTTATAACTTGACTAGCTCCGTGGCGCAGCGGTCAACACGCCAGCCTGCGACACGGAGTGACCGGGTTCGATCCCCAATCCCTTTTACAAGCAATTTCAATATTGGGTATTGTGATATCCTATACATTACATTTCAGGGGTATCAATATCCCCCATGGAACGAAAAATCATTGGGTGTGGCCTTTATCCAGCTGTTAACTTCTTACGGCTGTAATGATGATCTTTTACTAAAACTACAATAGATATGTCATCAAACTAAATTGATTTTCCATAGACTTAGGTGGGTATTTTTCATCCCTAAAGTTTTAAAGATAAAAATCTCTTACCAAAAATAAATTACAGACTGACACACACTATTAGATCTTTCGTTTAATTACAAATTGGATACTACTTACAAAAGCAGGAGTTCCTCACCTTGATAGAGAGTTTATCAGCCAAACCTTACTTACAATTTCCTTAGTGAAGTACTTCAATTTCTTCAAGTTAGTTATCGCATTTCAAAGAAAAGCCATTGTTTAGGCGATCAATTCTCAACAACTATGTCCGAAATTCCACCACCCACGGCTGGAGCGAGGTCAGAGGTTACACAAAGCCTCTAAACTGGGAGAAAGGGATATGCTCGCCGCCGGGGACGCCGATATGCTCAAATATACAATTGCTATCGTAAGGTCGGCTAGTATGTCATGTAACCCGTGAGCTAACTGCAAAAAGCTTTCATTTCACATTACTTTAAAAGCTTGATAATCGAAAGTTGTAGGTTTGCCAACCTTACTGTTTAAAAAGTATTAAGTATATCTACTCATTTTCGCTTGTCTACTATATAATACTTTTTACTGTTGTAGAGGTAAAAAGTATACAAAAATCTGTTTTTGAGACCGGTAGTTTTCGGAGTCCCAGAATAGTGCCGGGATGACAAAAATAATGCTTATATTTATTCAAAAATTTTGCTTCTCTTTTATTTAAATTGAAGAAACGTATGAATATTTTTTAATTATCAAAAAGTTCTAAATAATGTTTTTAAACTTTCAAAAAAATTAATTACTATTTACTTCCCAAACATATTTGTTCATTTTACTCTCTTTTATTTTCGTAAAAACAAAAGTTGAGAACCCTAATTAGGTGTAGCGCGATCCAACGGGAAAATCGATCGTAGGCTCATTGGGCGCACGTTGGTATTGTTAACACTTACGCTAGTGAAGCAAACCCAAACGAGGGACACACTTGGTTTAGTAACCACAGACACATGAACAAATAGTTAAGCTATTATTCAGGGCTGCTGCTGCGTTACCATATAATCTGGACAGCCAGAAAAACATTTACAACAGAATGTTTGTTTGTTAAAGTGACCACTTAAACACACAAAATTACCATTTGTTGCATATTTCCTTCGTAAAATCTAAGTTAAATTTTCCTATCATGTTCCAAAGTAAAGCCATTGTAAAAGCATTCACTTGTCACACCTATGTCCAAAATTCCACCACCCACAGCCGAGGCGAGGTCAGAGGGCCATATGCCCAAATATACAATGGCTATCGTAAGGTCGACAGTATGTCATGTAAACCGTGAGCCAACCGCAAAATCTCTACGTCATTTTAAATTATTTTGATATATCTAAATACCGGTCCGTTGGGTAAATCCAGATGAACTATAAGGGTTAGGGAGCCTACCCCAGGTGCTAAAAACCGACCTCTACATAATCACCAGCAGACTAGCTAAGAAAGCTTCTTTCTATTAAACCTCGTAGCACGCGCTATATGACGTGCGTGAAGTAGTAATAAAAAAAAGTACAGGCCATTCAAAACAACCAAACAGTACTAATAACATGTAACATTTATCATCATCATCATCACATCAGCCGCAACAAGTCCACTGCTGCACATAGGCCTCTCCCAAAGACTTCCAAAATGATCAGTTGGTAGCGGCTGGCGTTCCCTGCGACTTTGATCAGGTCGTCCGACCACCTGGTAGGTAGGTGTGCGACGCTGCTCTTCCCGGTACATAGTCGCCATTCTAGAACCTTTTTGCTCCATCGGCCATCGGTTCTACGGGCCATGAACTTCGCCCACAGCCACTTCAAAGAACTAATCCATAATGTACTCGTAGTAATATTTATCTCAATATCTATTACTTTGTAATCTACAATTAATTCCATTTAAATATGCTGCAAACGCGGTAAAAGACATGGACCTTTACGTCACCTGTGACATAAGTACGGTGTACCGATTAACCTTTACCCCCCGCCCCGGGCGCAGCCTTATTCCGCTGTTTGAGATAATAAATTCAATATCTAACAGCTTGAGAGAGTAGCGAGCCTAGGATATATGGAGCTCGGGGCTACTATATGATTGACGCCCGAAGAATAAAATGTTATCAAAGAAAAATAAAACAATTAGTCTGTCTACAAAAATTGGTCTGTCACTCGGTAGTCGGTATAAGGCACGGATCTAAGGATACCTCACACCCCCAAATCTGTTCTAGCATTTAGAATTTGAGGTGGAATAAAAAAAATCACCAACAAACCTGTGTAAGCATTAACTTTAAAACCCTAATAAAATTACCTATCTATATTTCCGTTTCCCCTTCCATACATATTTCCTAATTCGCCGCGACGGCCTGTGATTGGCCGAAAAGACAGTCGTAAAAATATGGCGTTCGAGTCATGTTAGCGCGCCGCTTGCGCTGATATAATTTCCAAAAATAACGACATCTAAGGACTTTCGCTGGCCGAAAACAACCCGTGCGTGTGTGTTGGTGTACCACTAGTGTCAGCAGTAAGAAAAGGAATACAGTTCAAGCCCGGGAAATTGCCAGCCAGCCGCCACGAGGCCTGCCGCAGGCGATTTC
This sequence comes from Elegia similella, assembly GCA_947532085.1. Taxonomy (NCBI): domain Eukaryota; kingdom Metazoa; phylum Arthropoda; class Insecta; order Lepidoptera; family Pyralidae; genus Elegia; species Elegia similella. The sequence goes on from OX383939.1 coordinate 7,303,481, forward strand.
TTCCCAGAGCCCTGTCCACCTGGATCCAAGGTCAGTGCTTACTGTTTCTCTTGCTGTGATTTTGGGGTTGATCGGAGAATGCAGTGACCCTTCTAGAAAGTCGCAACATTAATTTATGGTGCCTCCTGTGAGGACATTCCTCACGTACTTATTTCAAATTTACCCACTTAATTTCAATATTTTCAATTAAAGTTATTTCCAAATATGGATAACTAATTTATTCATAAATAGACTTATTATAGATTCAAATTAACTAGGTACTTACCCACCTAGCATTTGTCTATTTGTCTAACAATCTCGAATCAAACAGGAAATTCCATACCTGTGCCATACCATAGTAAATACCTATTGCTTACGAGTACATACTTCTTATCTCGTTAATTCCCTTGTAATAATCCCTTAATCGTTCGATTTGTATGCCATAAGGTACTATCTTGTTACTCAGGCTTTCGAACTATTTTGGATAGCCTAGATACCTACCTAAGGTTAATTAATAGCAGCGAGTTGTGTATTTATGATTATAAGTAATAGTCCGTAGTTTTAAAACCTACGTGTTTTGTGAATATCTGTTCCATTACTCAGTTTCCATTTAAACTTTTGCTACCTACCTACCTTACTCGTACTTTCACAGTTAGTGCTTAGCGAAAACATGGCAGAAGGAGAATTAATGTCAACCATTAAAAAACGTGAATATGAGTTTAAAAATATGCAAATACTTTATGACTTAGCAAAAATTACGAAAGAAAATAAAACTAAATTAGCATCCTTTCGAGCTAGGTATAAAAGAATTGATAAAATTCGTGATAATTTCTTGGAATGCAACGATCGTGTAAACTAGGAAAAGGTTTGAATTACAAAATACCGAAGAAATTCCTAAATTTAATAATTTGATTGTTTATTTACAGAATTATATGAAGGTATTAGAGGTTAGTCAACCTAGTAATTTACAGTCATTCAATTCTACAAATAAACAAAACCATAATAATACAAAGAAAGATAATTTTTCTCGGCAATCAAATTCTTCCTTAATTACTTCTTCGAACTCAAATAATAATAAACCTAATCAGGCTGTTTGTGTGTATTGTCATAAAAATCATTCAATATATCGCTGTGGTAAAGTACATTCTATGAATATAGGACAGCGACAACAATTAGTTAAAGAGTTACAATTATGTCAAAACTGCTTAAGGCCCGGTCACACTAGTGCAGACTGCAAGTCTAAGTCCATGTGTTTCATTTGTAACTCAAAACATAACACATTATTACATGAAGAACATAAAAGTTTATTAGCTAATACCATTGACCTAAAGACTTCTGAGAATTCCAATATGAGCACTTCCCTAACTTGTACAACTCAGCCAAACATGTCAAAGTCACCACCTATGAGTACCAAAATTATTGGTTCAGCAGTGGTTCGGTTGAGAAGAGTGGATGGTTCATTGCAGTATGCTCGTATAATCATAGATAGTGGCTCGATGGACTCTTTCATTACAAGTAGCTGTGTGCGACAGTTAGGTTTACATATAAAAAAGTGTAATTTAAATGTAACCGGTCTCGGTCAAAATTATGTTTGTAATATCAAAGGTTATACTTTTGGCTCTATTGTGCCTTAATCAAATGACTCGCCCCAATTTGATATACCATTAGTGGTTTTGCCTAAAATCACTTCAATGGTTCCTTCAACCTCATTACCATCAGTTGTCAAGGAAAAGTTTAAACATCTGGATCTCGCCGACCAAGATTTTGATAAATCGGGTCCGATCGATCTGTTGTTAGGAGTAGACTGTTTTGACCAGATATATACTGGTTCACGTTATTGCCCAGGTCCTGGTTTTCCATGTGCACTGTCTAGTGTATTCGGCTGGGTGATAAGTGGTCAGTTTCTTCAAAACGTGGTGGCTCAAACTCCAGCCACACCCGTTACGTCACTCATCGCGTCTTCTGGTGCGCTCGATGAGATCGTTTAACGTTTTTGGGAATCCGAAGAGCCGTCGAAATGTAAAATTTCCGGTCCTAAGGATGAAATATGTGAAGTGGCTCAAACTTCAGCCACACCCGTTACGTCACTCATCGCGTCTTCTTGTGCGCTTGATGAGATCGTTCAACGGTTTTGGGAATCCGAAGAACCGCCCAAATGTAAAATTTCCGGTCCTAAGGATGAAATATGTCAAGTGGCTCAAACTCCAGCCACACCCGTTACGTCACTCATCGCGTCTTCTTGTGCGCTCGATGAGACCGTTCAACGGTTTTGGGAATCCGAAGAACCGTCGAAATGTAAAATTTCCGGTCCTGAGGATGAAATATGTAAACAAAAATATAAAAATGGCACATATCGTACCTCCGAAGGTCGTTATGTTGTACCAATTATGCTTAAAGATGATACTCCAGCCTTAGGAGACTCATATCATCAGGCTCTTAACCGTTTTCTCAACTTGGAAAAGCGTCTTGCCAGCCAGACTGAGTTGAAAACGGAATATAAGGAATTTATGCAGCAGTACGAAGATCTGGGACATATGCAGCCTGCTGAATCTTTGTCTACTGACCGTTATATTATTCCTCACCATTGTGTAATACGACCCGATAGTACAACGACACGTTTACGAGTAGTCTTCGATGCCAGTAGTCGGACCTCGAATAATCTGTCACTCAATAATATTGTTCATGTGGGTCCTAAGCTGCAAGTGGATATTGTCGATTTAGTGACAAAATTTAGACTTCACAAAATAGTTTTTACTGCCGACATTCGTCGTATGTATCGGCAAATATTGATAAGACCCGAGAAATGGACTACTAACGTCTTCTTAAGGATGTTCCTCCTGAATTTTGTCAAAGTTCCAAATCTTTCGATGAATCGGGAAATGAGTTTGTCAAAATATTAGGGATACGATGGAATCCCATTAATGATTCTTTTTCATATGCCTTTTCAGACTCGTTCGAAGTCAAATTTACTAAAAGATCCATACTCTCTTTAGTAGCCCGCATTTTCGATCCACTCTGTTGGATATGCCCAGTAGTCTTTGCGATCAAATCGCTGTTGCAAGAAATATGGCGGTTAAATTTATCGTGGGATGAGACTATTCCAAAACATTTAATCAAACAATGGCATTTAATAGCGGCCAATTTGTCTGATTTACAAAAAAATTCTCTTCCGCGGTTAGTTATACCTTCCAATCCGATGGAAGTACACTTGGTAGGTTTCTGTGATGGTTCTCTGAAAGGCTATGGTTGTTGTGTGTATATTTGTGTGGTTACTAATGAGCCCAGAAATTCTACTGCGACTAGTTTACTGATTGGAAAATCTAGAGTAGCTCCTTTAAAACCTACCACGGTAAATAGACTCGAGCTAAGCGCAGCTTGCAGCGGTGCTTCTGGCAAAAGTTCAATCGCATATGTATAATTTGCTAAAAGACCATATAACTATTAATTCTATTCGAGCTTATTCAGACAGCAGCACTACCTTGTCATGGCTTAATACCGCCCCTCATTTGTTGAAAATGTATATAGCCAATCGTGTCATTCAAACAACTGATTTGATTAGTCCCGATCATGGATATTATGTTTCGTCTAAGGATAACCCGGCCGACTGTTGTAGTCGCGGAGTGTCCTGTCCAGAGCTGATAAACCATCCTCTGTGGTGGAAAGGTCCTTCTTGGCTACAGGATTTGCCTAGTCAATGGCCTAACAAACGGGTTCTACTTCCAAAAGAAGACTTACCCGAGCTCAAACCGCTAGAAACTAAAAGTCTTCACGTGATTGAGGTGAGAAACCCACTTCTGGACTTAATTGCCAGACATTCCTCTTTTACAAAAATTCTAAGAATTGTAGCATGGTGTATTAGATTTATTTCAAATTCGAGGGTTGCAAGGCAAAATCGAATTCTTTCATTTCTCAGTAGTCCTGAACTCGAGAAGTCAACCAAAGTGTTAGTTAAATTGAGTCCGTATCATTATATGTCTTCCGAAGTCAGTCGAGTGCGAGATAATGAACCATGTGTAAAGTCCATTCAAAAACTTTCACCTTTCCTGGACGATGATGGGATCGTGCGGGTGGGGGAACGCATCGATGAGGCTAATCTGTCACCATCTGCGTTACACCCTTTTTTGTTACATAAACAATGTCCAATATCTAAAATTATAATAAAACATTTTCATAAAAAATATTTGCATTGTGGACCTCGAACCTTACAATCTCTTATTCAACGCCAGTTTTGGATAATTGGATTGAGACTTCTGATACGTACCGTGCTGTCAAAGTGTGTTAGATGTTTTATTTCGTGTCCGCGCTCTCGTTGGGTCATGCTTAAGAAAATTACCCAGAGATTTTGGCGCGTATGGCAGCGTGATTATCTTCATACATTACAACGAAAGAACAAAAGGTTCGTACATGAACCAAATATTAAAATAGATAACTTAGTCATAGTTAACGAACCTAATCTTCTGCCGATGTTTTGGAAGTTGGCACGTATTGTGTAAGTGCATGCTGGTTCGGATCAAGTAATCAGAGTAGTTACTTTCCGAACTGCTAACGGAAAGACCTTTCGTAGACCGGTAGTAAAGGTTTGTCCCTTACCAATTAATTAAGATATTTTTCATAAATTACTAAAACATAAATACACACTATCCAATCCTTAGGCTAGTTAAAACTTATTTATTACTTTATCTTTCGAAAATAATATTTCTAGATATTCTTGCAATAGTGCGTAGCTATTGCTTTTGTTTTTTTATCTTTCAATTTGCATTCTCTGTGAAACCCTTGTGGATTTCAGGTGGGGGAAAATGTGTAAGCATTAACTTTAAAACCCTAATAAAATTACCTATCTATATTTCCGTTTCCCCTTCCATACATATTTCCTAATTCACCGCGACGGCCTGTGATTGGCCGAAAAGACAGTCGTAAAAATATGGCGTTCGAGTCATGTTAGCGCGCCGCTTGCGCTGATATAATTTCCAAAAATAACGACATCTAAGGACTTTCGCTGGCCGAAAACAACCCGTGCGTGTGTGTTGGTGTACCACTAGTGTCAACAGTAAGAAAAGGAATACAGTTCAAGCCCGGGAAATTGCCAGCCAGCCGCCACGAGGCCTGCCGCAGGCGATTTCTTCCCAGAGCCCTGTCCACCTGGATCCAAGGTCAGTGCTTACTGTTTCTCTTGCTGTGATTCTGGGGTTGATCGGAGAATGCAGTGACCCTTCTAGAAAGTCGCAACAAAACCTATATAAATACATAAATGAACGATGAAAATATGTTTCTTTTTTTGGGAAGGCGTGTCAAACAAAAGTCACACATGAGTTTTTACAGTCGATATTTTTTTTAATCTACGCTTTTGATAAATATCATAATAAATTATTAACGCGAGACATAATTAATGTTACAATAAAATTATTTCACTCTCGTATAGTTAGTTGGTATCGACGACAAGTTTAAGCCAATTCAGATGGCCATCTTTAGGGCGAGTGTTGCCACTAGCCCTTCCTTGAGGACTTCACGTTCGAACGTTGGCCACCTGAATTGGTAGAACCTTATCAGCGAGACCCATTAAAAATAAGTGAGTGAAACAGTTTGTTGTAATAAGGTTTTATTTTATCCAAACAAATATACAATAATCTTAAAATAAACTACTTATCAATAACCCTAACTATACTAATAAAAAAAACTTAAAAATGAAAGAATTTAAATCTAAAAATCTAAACTAAGGTGTTGCCCGTGTGGCATCGTGCCAAGAACACTAGCTGCATTCCCCCGCTGAATAGCAATTGCATAGAAAGAGCCAGCCCTCTTGTCACCAGCTGCGTCGACAAGCCTGGGTGCTAACCCCTTAAAGAATTTCTTTGTGCTAGGACCCCATGGACCTAATGTTTCGACACCAAGCGGAACAAATATGTACTCATCAATAAGAGAAGCATATTTGCGCCGCTTGGCGTCCTCTGCAGCCTCCGCCGCAGCTCCAGCTCTCAGGACCGTTCCCCCGAAGCGAGAAGGGGCCACCGTGTCGACGCATGTTGCGTCCCACACGAGAGCCCTTCCCCGCTCCCAGGGGACCAAGGTCAAGCCGTCTGGACGCTTGCCATCGTCGCGCGTTATACCTGCTGGATCCAAAATGCTTGGAATTTCGGCGGTGGCAAGCGCCCTTTTAAATATGTCGTTGAGGGAGCCGTGGCGGGAGAACCTGCCTGTTTGTTGTAATAATAATAAATTCAGTTTGGATCCGCTTGATTGAGATATTGAAAAACAATAATTATTAAAAAAAAATTGGGCCTACCAAAAAGTCATATCTCTCTTTCTAGAATATTTCTGGATCCATTCTGATCTGTGGTGTTTAGGAACCCGAAATATTCAAGACATCTATAAACAACTTTTGTTTTTAAATTACCTATCTGGCATTTTTTTACCACCGGCTGCCTTTTGAGTCCAACTCTCAATCTGTACGAGATGTTTTTGTAGGAGCAACTTTAGGATTCTTCGCGTATATAGCCTGATATAAGTCGAATTGGCATAGGCAGGATTTGTATTTGGGGGGATGGGTTGTGAACAATGCCAGCCCGCGGCTAGTAGGGTAGCAAAACACGTGGCGGTTTTTCGGTAAAATCGTCTTTTGCGATACACACACGTAAACACTATGTTTAAAATTAAGGCAAGCGAAGCGAATGCGAAATTTCACGATTCTGATGGGTCAGCTAACAATCCTCGTTCGAATGTCATACGAGCAAGCGAGTGAGTACAATAATTTTCACTCATAATGATATAACAATCGAATAAAAATACAGAGACAAATCACACGGATTGAGCTAGCCCCACTGTAAGTTATGAACTTGTGTCGTGTGATACTAATTCAACGATACTATATTTTGAATATATATTCATCGATATAGATCCATAATACGCTAGATTTCTGGGTCAAAATCATAACATTACAATTAGTCCGTAATTTAGATAATTAAAAAATATTGGATACGTATTTTTGTCAATTAAACAAAAAAATATAAAGATATAGCGCTTCAAAGTTCATGAGTGGGGGCTCGTGATGTCAAAATTTGCTAAAAAGAGTAGCAAACTATGACGTCACATGGAATTTCAAAGGGCTCTAACTTTACAATTGTTTGTTAAATCGAAAAAAGAAATAAATAATAAAATAAATACGTATCCAATGTTTTTTAATTATCTAACTGACGGACTTATTATATTTTTTTAGGAAACTAGCCTATTATTTAAACATGTGACAAGAATTTACGAAATTTCAGAGATCGGTGACGGATACGACACTCATGCCTCCCCCTGTGTATCTACGCCCCTGATAAGTGGGAATATTTGTAAATACTATAAAGAAAATAAGTATTTTCAATTTTAAACAGCTACTGGCTAAATACGCCACTGCCCGAGGCGCAGTCACGCCGAGTCGCGCCTGATTTTATGAGGCAGATAGTTTCTAAACGCGATAAAATAATCACTCTGACATTTACGAGTCCCCGAACAGTGCGAGACTCTAACTGGCGCCTTATTAGTCGACACCATTTGACAGGGAATCAACAAGTAGGCGAAAAAATCGGCCAAGTGCAATTCGGACACCCGCGCGAGGGTTTCCGTACATCTATACAACATTAGACACTATATTAAAACCTTTTTATATTTAGTTTCACCAGCAAATAATAAAATCACGTTGGTGTATCGGAGCCCTATTTCAATGTGTTGTTATAGCGTCAACAGAAATACATCACCTGTGAAAATTTAAACTGTCTAGCTGCCATCACGGTTCATGAGATACCTTCAGCCTGGTCACAGACAGACGGACAGTGGAGGCACAGTAATGGAATCCCATTAATACCCTTTGGATACAGAACTCTAAAAACCATATTAATATTATAAATGCGAAAGTATATCTGTCTGTTACCACTTCACGATCAACTTTTAAACCGATTGCGATGAAATTTGTTATGGGGGTCTGAGACCAGGGCCCTAATTCTCGTTTCTATAGAGATTTATCGAATTCGACAAAAATATCGAAGGCACGATGTCGCATGCAAATATCACTGAAATATCACTAATGCTATTCTGGGGCATAATAGACATGACATTTTACATCTCTACTGCAAAACGTTCCGTTTTGCTCGATTGTAACCAATCATAATCGAGAAAATATTAAATAACTTTAAAGTAAAATTATTCTGTGCTATATCGTAATAAATGATAAAATATCTTTACTTATAGCATTACGTTACATTAAATAATAATATTTTTAATGTATTGTATTTTATTTTCCATATTAATAAATAGCTCCTTTTGTTATTTTTGATGGGGTGTTTGCTTGAAATGAAACATATCACGCGCGGTCATTGAAGCGCGCGTTTTGTGTTTTTGTCAAAATATCTAGAAAATTGAATTATTTGTAAAATCTTTCTTCAAAATAAACAATTATTTTAATTTTTGACTTAAAAGTGTGTGTGCAAAAACGTGCAAGTGGGACCAGTCCCCATCTACACCTTCTTTCATGAAGAAAACAGCAGTCTCTGGCGGTTAATTTGATAAAAAGAACTTTGACCGTAACCAAAGGTAAGCATATTTATCGTAATAGGTATCTATTTCTGTTTAAAACTCCCTTCCAAATGAGTGTTTTTAATTTACCTAATCTCATTGCTTCGAATATCGGATTTGATGATTAAAAATTACAAACTCACATCGGCATATGTATTTGATTAAAGATTTAATCAATTAGACCATAATATTTCAAGGTCCTACTCGTATTTTTCCTATGTTTGGTCTCATTTTTAATATGAACAATGGTATAACATTAAATATAAAAGCTGTATTTTGGGACACAGTAATTAGCCTTTATATTATTTATTAACATTTGATTAGTATTATTGTCAACCATTATCCTTTTATTTACAGATTCTAACGGCGAAGTTTCAACCCAAAAACCGCAGGCAAAAGACTACTTGAAAATAAGACAAAACAATTTGGAACAACAAGAAATCAGCAGTAACTGACGTAGTGAAGTGTGGATTAAAAATAAATGTTTAAATACCTATATAAGAGATATTTTATTTAAAAACAACCCCATATTACTTCGTAACCTAACCTAAAAATCATGAAAATTTCAAAGTTATTGCATTAGACATTCATCTCGAGTGCTACCGACCATTCGATGTATGTCGAACGCTAGCAATAGACATTTATCGAATGTGATAAAGTGAGAATAGCACAATTCGATATCCGCCATGTTTTTTCGATATATATCGAATTCGACTTCATGTCGAGCGTGCGAGAATCGCCCCCCAGTGGAAGGTCACAGGGTACCTTTCATCCCGGATAAATCTACTATTCTCGAGGTACCTATATTGCCTCGCACGAAGCCGCAGTCATAAGACCGAAAGACATTTAGCGTGAAAAAAAAAAAACGAAAGGCCACGTTAAGCGATTGTAAAGGTGGGAAACGGAATCAAAATAGTGATGGGTTGCTAACCGCATCGCTTATTGTCATGATTCTTTAGATTTTCGCACATGACCGGCTTCTATGGTCTGCGCGGGAGGGGAAGCAGAGCTGGCACATTCTACGTCAGCATGGAAGGAATAAATAAATACGAGTATACATAAATGTATGAGCATGCAGAGTAGGGCCACACATAGATTTACACTCTCAACATTGTATAATCAGGATATACGCATTGATGTAGGTACTTAACATACAACTTTGAAACTTAGTAATGCGCAGTGCCTCATAGTAAATGCGTTAGCAGAAGTTACGGGACAAATAAATAATTATTTACATGCCTAAGACCTGTATTTACGAGGCGGACGCGGCTGGTATTTATTCCCCGTAATTATAAAGGGCTGAGCACGAACACACTGCACCAGAGAAATTATAATCTCAAAACAAAAACATATTCATTACTATTATAAGCCGTGTGGTAGGTATCCGGCAGTGTAGAATAGGACCCTTCCAAGTCTTCCCGCGGATGTCATAGAAGGGAACTTAGGAAATACAAGCTAAACAAAGCTTATAAACATCTGTGAGACTCTCCAACCCGTCTGACCAGCGTGGAGAGTGTAGGCCAAGTCCTCTGATTGCTCTGACTAAGTAAGGCTCTAGTACCTAGTACAGAGAGGGTCGTACTCCTGTAGTGGAGACTAAAAAGACCTGATGATGATGATTACTATTATAACAAATGGTTACACTCACGTACAGTTAATCGGTATCGCCGACAAGTGTCAACCAATTCCGATGGCCATCTTCAGGGTGAAACCACTTTGTTATACTTAATAGTAGGTTATGTCTTGCGTAACTTTGGCGAGCTCCGTGGCGCAGTGATCAACACGCCAGCCCGCGACACGAGGGTGCCCGGGTTCGATCCCCGGTCAGGTCAAAATGGAAAATGATCTTTAAGATTGGCCTGGGTCTTGGATGTTTATCTATATATGTATTTATTATAAAACTAGCTGTTGCCCGCAACTTCGTCCACGGTAATTTCTGTTATTATGATTAATTAGGGTTTTTCTCAGTAGAGATGAATATTTTTCCCCCGATTTCAAAACAATTTTTATTGACGCTTCGCTCCTATTGGTCGTAGCGTGATTTTTTATAGCCTAAAGCCTTTCTCAATAAATGGACTATCCAGTACAAAAATAATTTTCTAATTTGAACCAGTAGTTCCTGAGATTAGCGCGTTCAAACAAACAAACAAACTCTTCAGCTTTATAATATTAGTATAGTATAGATATAGCGGTCTCGAGCTTACTTTGGGGCTAGCTCAATCTGTGTAATTTGTCCGTATATTAACTTTTAACATATTCATTATAAAACCATGGTTTGACTCACGTTTTATTCGTCGGATTCGCCGACTAGTTGTTCCGATGGCCGGTGCTTGCAGGTATGGCATCAGGTACGCGCGCCCAGCCTCCTGAGCTACTTATTGCTTTTCCCCCAATCATCCAAGTGGTAAGATAAGATAAGATAAGATTTATTTGCATTAAATAGGGTACAGAAAGATGTTAATATAGAAGTGTAGCTTAGCCTACTTAGCCATTTTTACAGCATGCAATATTTTTATTTGATTACATTTCTATTTACAATACTAAATATAGGCTCTTTAATCAAATTCACAATAGTGAGAAGTATCCTTTACCTTCACACCCTTCTCAAATCCAACAAAGTCCTATCTATGGTCCTATCCTCCCCAGCTTAAAAATTCCATGATCTCCAGCGCGGAAGTACAAGAAGCCAAAAAAACTGCGCCCACCAACCCACCTATCAAACTACAGAAGAAATTTATCCGAGCATTATGTGGTTTAGGACCAATTGAATCTTGCAAACCACACTTTAAATCTTTAAAAATACTACCCCTTCCATGTCTGTATATATACAAAATATGTGTCTTTGTTATAAAATACCCATGTCTGTTTCAGCGAAAAGGTGATACAGAATACAGCAGAACTAGGCATAAAAATAAATTAGAGCTTAGAACACAAAGATTACAACTGTATTCAAAGAACTCGTACTGTATGGCTATAAGAATCTATAATCATCTTCCAGACAAATTTCATCTAAATATTAATAAATTCAAAAACGAGTTAACCAAATTACTATTAGAAAAATGTTATTATAAAGTTAAAGACTATCTTGAGGACTCTCTTAAATAATGTGTTTAAATTATAGTAAATAAATAACACTTGTCTAATTAATATTATATATTATCAATGAATTATAATAATTACTAATTGTGTGACATAATTTATGATTTTGTTTTGTGTAGTGGTATTATGAACTTTTATAAAAACTTATTCCAACGCCAAATAATGGCAGAATGTGCTTGTATGTACTATCTGTTCTGTAACACCTGCTTTTGACCATTTTCGATGGAATAAATGATTTCTGATTTCTTCTGATTTCACCTGCTAAGTGTGGTGACTGGTGAGAGGCCTTTGTCCAGCAGTGACAGCAGCAGAATCTTACGGTGGAAATGATGATCAAGAGCATGTAATGATGCAACATTACACTTTTCATCTTAACACTTTTTAGGGTTCCGTACCTCGAAAAGAAAAAACGGAACCCTTATAGGATCACTTTGTTGTCCGTCTGTCTGCCTTTTTCTCAGAAACGCGTGGAGGTATCAAGCTAAAAACCACATCAAATACTCAGGTCTAACTGTCCCTTGGAGCTGAGGAAAAATCAAACTTCTTAGCCAACGCATTCAAAAGATATAGCCGTTTATGTCGTGAATTTTCGACATTCGCAAGGGAATCAAACCTACAGGGTACTTCACGTGAACTCAAAATCTTGAAATTTAGAACGAAGCAACGTATATTATACAACGTGATTTTGAACCTCCTAGCTTTATTGAAATCTCAGAATCAGAATCCCTAATGAAATATAGAACTGCAAGAAAAAAAGCTAAAAATCGAAAAATAAATTGGGTTTCCCATACAAAGTCGCCGATCAGCTGGACGAATTTCTATGGATAGTTAATTTTTTTTTTTTCGGATTTTACCTTTTTTTCTTGCAATTCTGTATTCCATTAGGGATTCTGATTCCCAGATTTCAATATAGCTATGGAGTTCAAAATCACGTTGTATAACGTTATAGCACAAAAAAAATTGCGAAAAGCACAAATTTTTATTACATATTTTAAACTTAAAGCCAAAATATTTTTAAATATTTTAAACTTATTATAGACTAGCATTCGCCCGCGGCTCCGCCCGCGTCAATGTCGATCCCTCGGGAATATTACTTTTTCCCGGGATAAAATGTAGCCTATGTCCTTCTCCGTACTCCAGAGCACATGTATGCAAAATTTCATGATGATCGGTTCAGTAGTTACGGCGTGAAAGCGTTACAAACAAACAAACGAACTCACTTTCGCATTTATAATATTAGTTAGGATAATGGTGCCGGTGGGCCTATATTAAATTGAATTTATATTGCAATATAACTTTGTTGTAGGTTCTATGTCCCCACTGGCGATTTCTAAATTTTTCTATTACATGCATAAGAGTAACATACCTACATCCTTATCCTTACTAATCCTTATCCTTACTAATCCTTATCCTTACTTCCTTACTTCCTTACTATATACTATACTATAATATTATAAATGCCAAAGTGAGTTTGTTTGTTTGTTTATTTGTTTGTTTGTTTGTTTGTTTGTTACGCTTTCACGCCGTATCTACTGAACCGATCATCATGAAATTTTGCATACAAGTTCTCTGGAGTGTGAGGCTACCTTTTATCCCGGGAAAAAGTACTATTACCGAGGGATAGACATTGACGCGGGCGGAGCCGCGGGCGAAAGCTAGTAAGTACATAATTATCACGTCTTTTCTCTTGCGGGGTAGTCGAGCCCAGTTCTTTAAGACCTAAAAGCCACGTTAGGTGGAAAATGGTGATGGGTCGCTAGCCGCATCGCCTACTAATATGATTCGTCAGATTTGCCCAGCTGATATGATGATGATGATATTTCTTTGTATTCGTCATTATGGCGCAAGTGCTATTGGTTACAGAAAAAACTTAAAATCTTCAGTACATATGACTGATATTTATTACAGAAATAAAATGGCAATAATCACGTTTTATTGAGGTTTCTTATTATATCCTTAGTACCTACTTACTTGATTAGGTAGGAATATTTAGCTCATTAATATTGTAATGAGTGATTAGGTGAATTATGTTTCGGATTTTCAAAGATACTTATTGCATAAATTATGTTAATTTTATAGACATCGCAACGATGGGAAGAAATTAATTTACAATTTTATGTCATATTGATGTGCTTACTCGTAAGCTGGTAATAGAAAAATTGAGAAATCGCCAGTAGGTACATACCTAGAATCTACTACAAAGTTAAATTGCAATATAAATTCAATTTAATAAAGGGCCACCCAACACCATGCCCATTATAAGGCGCATTCGATTAATCAAATCATATCAAATTTGATCCTATAAGGATCACTTTGTTGTCTACTGTTATCATTGTCACTTTGTTTATTTTTCTGTCTATCTGTTTGACCTGAGATAAAGGTCAGGAACGCTTGGAGGTATCAAGCTAAAATTTATATCAAATACTTAGGTATACATATACCTTGGAGCAATAAAAAAAAAACTTCTAAGCCAACGCAATCAAAAGATACAGCCGTATGTGTCGCAAATTTTCGACATTCGCAAGGGAATCAAAACCTACAGGGTACTTTCCGTGAACTCAGAATATTGAAAATTGGTACGAAGTAACGTCTTAGAGCACAGATAAAGGAAAAATTGCGGAATGCATAAAACCTATAATAAAAATACTTTTAATAATTTTAAACTTACTATTGATATTATAGTACGAAACCCTTCGTGCGCGTATCCGACTCGCACTTGACCAGTTTTTTTTCTTTTCTCCCAAACTAGCGTGGATATGATGGTAAAATATACTTGAAATGAAATAAAATTTATTCAAATTTGGATATCTTCTATCATCCTGATCTGATGATGGAGTCGGAAGGTGTGCCGTAGATAAAGGCAGGTCTATCTTTTATATGCTAATATTTTATGGATTTTATGTATCAGGTACTCGTAAGAATCTTACTAAATACGGTATTCAGTTTATGAATATCAAGTTTTAATAGTTGCAATTGATTCGATGATAAGAGTTTATCGATACCTAAATAAAGGTTACTTGATTCACCGTTAAATCAGTCATTGCTTAAGGGGAATAGTACAATTCTCAGAACATACGAGTACAATCATTTTCTATATTTCTATATAAATTAATTTGACTTGTAGATTCTAATTTAGTCGACTTTTGTTAATTCAAACAAGAAGTAGAAAGTCTTTTAAAAAATATTTGTATGGGTTTGAAACTTTTAGTCTAGTACACTCAGTTATGCTTGGGGGAGGCCTATGTCTAGCAGTGGACTTCCTGCGGCTGATTTGATGATGATGACTTAGTTATGCGAAGTCAAGTCCAAGTCCCTTATTATATATTCACACACAAGTGAATCCTTTTCCCGTCAAGCTAAAAAGCTTACGTTTATCCCATATTCCCAGGTTCTTTACATACATTCATACATATTATCACGTTTTTGTCTCTTACATTACGGGGTAGACAGAACCTAGGGCCATAAAACCTGGTCCTATATGATCTTGAATTTAATTCAGATAAAAAAAACATTCATTTTAATGAAAAGAAAGATCATCATTAGCCGTAAAAAGTCCACTACTGGACAACGGCCTCTCCCAATGATACTTCGTTCCAAAGTAGGACATTGCCATACTCACGCTTGGCAGGCGGGTTGGCGAGCGCAGTTTCTTTGACTTCTTATGCTTCCGACGCTGCTGCCCATCGGAAGCATTTTAAAGATGGAGAAGGACAGGAATTTGTTGGATTTGGAAAGGGAATGAAGGTATTGGGATACTACTCACTCGGATAAAAGGCGGAAAGCAAGTAGCAGCTCGGGTGGCCGCGTGCGCGTACCCGATGCCAACTTTCAACCACCGGACAAGCGTTAGATTAGAGTTGAGAATGACACCCTTAGCCAAAAAGGCAAATGTTGGTATCAAATCATTTCGACTCGCTCCGTGGCGCAGCGGTCAACACGCCAGCCTGCGACACGGAGTGACCGGGTTCGATCCCCGGCCAGGTCAAGATGGAAAATGATCTTTTTCAGATTGGCCTGGGTCTTGGATGTGTATCTATATATGTATTTGTTATAAAATATAGTATCGTTGAGTTAGTATCCCATAACACAAGTCTCGAACTTACTTTGGGGCTAGCTCAATCTGTGTGATTTTTCCGTATATATTTATATATTTATTTATTTTACCCTAGAATAACACCTGTAAGAAAAGTCGAAAATTGTAGTCAACTCAGTATCAAAAGATCTTTCATAAGACGATTCCACTTAAATAGTTACATCCCACTACAGGCACCGCAGTCACGTAGGTTGATAATGAAATACAGTTTACGAAACGACAAAAACATGTAGGTACCGACAAAAGGTCAATAGAATCGATTAATAACGGTGTTTAGCTCTAATGGAGATAATGCCGCGATAGCATCTTAGATTCTGAGCGATACGAGACTTGAATTTAATTTTAACAATCACTTTTTGCGTAAATTCCACCTTATCTAGGTTGAGAAGTGGAGCGGAATGCACAGAGAAGTAAAAACTGTCGGCAGACTCTGAAACGCAACTCACGTCGATATCATCATTATTAACACACACACTTTGATAATAATACGCTATATAACTTGGTAGTACTTAGCGATGAAGTGTTCAAAGTATTATTACTAGTGGTTCTGTGAGAACAGTAGACCTCGCGAGCCCTTACAACCAACATCCACATTTGCCCTCCAGTGCTTTAAAATATATCTGTTACTGTTATGCTTAACTAAAGGATTATTTCCTTCAGTTACTATTTCCCAATCCCTGCTGCTCTTAATTAGGTACCAGAAGAAACGGAAATTCAAACCTACATTCCTCTTACCAAAAGACCCGACCAGACCCTTTTATATGAACGACGAACTTTTATCAAGAGAAATAAGGAGGAAATTCATGATAACAACTCTTCCCTTGGCATACATATATATTTTTGCTCTGTGGCCTAGTGGTCATCATGCCAAGCTGCCACACCGAAGTTTCCGGGTTCGAATCCCGGTCAGGTCAAGATAGAAAATGATCTTTTTCAGATTACCCTGGGTCTTGGATGTTTATCTATTATGATATGTATTTATTATAAAATTTTTGGTATCGTTGAATCCCATAACACAAGTCTTATTTATTATATACTGACGACCTCTGTGGCTCAGTGGTACTGCAAGTCTTCATCATCATCATCATTAGGTCTTTTTTAGTCTCCATTACCGGAGCACGACCCTCTCTGTACTACTAGAGCTATAGATACTTGGCCAGAGCAGTCAGAGGACTTGGCCTACACATTCCACGCGGCCCAGATGGGTTGGAGAGGTCTCACAGATATACACAGTATAAGCTTTGCTTAGCTTGTATTTCCTAAGTCTCATTCTACGACATCCACGGGAAGACTTGGAGTGGTCCTATCTTACTCTGCTGGTTACCACACGGCTAAGTACCGCAAGTGCCTTAAGTGCTCGGGTTCGAACACCGACCAGGCCACGATGGAAAACAATACCTAAAATGTAGTTATTGTACTAAAATGTTGAGTTAGTATCCTAGATTGAGTTAATGAACACAATTTCATGAACTCAATCTGCGTGATTTCTCCCTATATATTTATTTTATGTATAAAAAAAATATGCTACTAATTTTGAAAGTGTAACATTGTGTTACAATGCACATGTCTTTGTCTAGAAGTACGAATCCTTTTCGGGGCTTTGCCACCTTCTATCTCATGCTCTCGTCGTCAAACTCACGACAAAATGCCTAGGACGAAACCTAACGAAGCATGCCTAGACTTATAGGTATTAATGCCTTTAAGTATATGCTCTGTAGTGGTAATAATCGGTTCTATACTCAGCTAATGTTTATAAGCAGGTACCTACTCATCATCATCATCATCATCAGGTCCTTTTTGGTCTCCACTACAGGTTTTGGTGTTACCTACTCATAATTTATTGTAATCTATCACTACTTTAACGCTCGACCATATATAGGGCGTGCCTCCTTCGATTCAGCAAGATTAAGAGGTGTGGTGACATAAAATGCGAAGTGAATATTTCAGAATCAATAGAATATCAATCACAATCTGGAATCAATTTGGAAATCGAATAATTTGTCTTGTGTTGAAAGTTAACAATCGATCTAATATAAGTTGCAACATAGAGCGGTTAGCCACGAACGTCTGGCCACAAAATAATCAGCTGCAGAAGCGACAATCACCTTCGAACTCCCAGGTGTCATCAAAACGCTAAAATGCTTCTCTGCGGAGGTCGGTTTCGATACGCTAGTAGCTTCTGAAGAATAATTAATAATGATGATGATGATGACGTGAAAATGTGTTTATTCGCTTGTATGAACACAACTGTAATGTGTGAACCAGACAACCAAATCTTTCCTAGCTAATATCACAGCTAATATTATAAATGCGAAAGTTTTTTGGTTTTGGTGTTATTGGATTGTTCTAGTGTATCTATATTCTATTAGGGATTCTGATTCCTTCTGATTCCAACATTAAAATAATGCTAGGGTTTTAAGAATCACCCTATATTTGTTACTTTTCAACAAGCTAAGCATCAATAGATCTGCAGGAAAATGTTTGTCTTGAAATATTATTGGGATACCGATGCCAAATGCCACACACCGCTCGCCATATTAATATGTACATGTGTATGTGTTGTTCAACCGAAATCCAAACTTAGCCAAAAAGCACTTCTGGATATAGGCCTGACCCTGGCCGCACCCTAGAATTTTCAAAATAACCGGTTAGAAGCGGCTTCCATCCAACTTTTCTCTGTGACTTTGATTAGGTCTGCCGATGTGGGTGATGGCCAACGTGTGCTGGTATGTGGTTGCCATTCGAGAACTCTTCTTTTCCATCAGCCATCGAATCCGCGCATTACGTGCTTCACCCACTGCCATTTCAATTAGCTATTCAGCTAAGCTGTGTCGATTACCTTTGTTGTAGTACGGATATCCCCATTTCCGATTCAGTCTCAAAGAGAAATATAGAGGACTGTGTTTGGAGTGTCGTATCTGCAGGTATCTCATTCATGGCCTAGCTTTTGAGCCTGCATCAATCATTATGATTTAGCACGCCTATCGGCTCAATGCCTACCTACTAGGTTCTGCCAGTAATCCCTTTGTTGTGGAAGTAAGGCACGACCTTTGTCACGACAATGTATTTTTGAAATAGGTATACTCCATCATGCCTAATGACACAGAGGAGAAAGTATGGATATTAACTAAAAACTAAGTTTATTTTCAGGATTCTGTTCACAAACGTTGCCAAAACCCCTATTACTAAGCTTCCGATGGCCGTCCGTCTGCCTGTCTGCCCCGTCTGCCCGTCTGTCACAGGACTGTATGTGGTCAACACGCCTGCCTGCGACACGGAGTGACCGGGTTCGATCCCCGGCCAGGTCAAGATGGAAAATGATATTTTTTCGTTTTTTACCTTTTTTCTTACAATTTTATATTCCATAAGGAATTCTGAATCCCAGATTTCAATATAGCTAGGGAGTTCAAAATCACGCTGTAGATAAAGGTACGAACCCTTCGTGCGCGAGTCTGACTCGCACTTGGCCGGTTTGTTTTTTACCTCACATCGGACCTGGCAACACTATATCTAACCCATGCCTTAGGCTGGCGGTAGCAAATTGTCAGCGCTTTCAAGCATACTTTTTAGAGACAATGAGCCTATTCGTCGTATTAGTAACCGGCTTGAAGTTAAATAGCGTTAAATAGCATCTACTAGCAGCCTGGCAGTAAGTACAGCTAGCCAATAAAAACACTAAACCTATATCTTGCCGCACTTGCCAATCTACACAGGTAGTAAATTCAAATTTACTGTCTGTGTGTTAAATACTCGTTAATAAAATATCTTATCTTACACCATCCTTATAATTATGATATTTTGTGTAGTTGTAAAGATGTTATGATAAGAAGTTATGTTATGATAAAAAGTTATGATACGATAAAATTATGCCTTGGTAAGTTATAGAGGGGCGTAAGTATTAGTACTTATCCTGTGCCCAGGGTGCAATAGATGTGGTGCTGCAGGGCGACTGGTTGTTGGAGGCGCCTTCCTCCCCCGCTGGAAATATCTGACGCGCGTTTCGGACACCTCGCATAATACCTTGTAGTCATCATCATCATTCTTGGCCAGAGCAGCCAGAGGACTTGGCCTACACTCTCCACGCTGGAGAGTGTAGTACAGAGAGGGTCGAGCTCCTGTAGTGGAGACTAAAAAGGACCTGATGATGATGATGATCATCATCATCATCATTATTCCGTGTAGGTGACACGGTCAAACCGTGCATACCCTGATGTCAGAGTTCTTCGAAATCGCCTCTCGGCCTATGACGTGGTTCCTTTAACGACTACCATATGGCAGCCGGAACCAACGGCTTATCGTGCCTTCCGAAGCACGGAATTATCTTTATTATCAGACAATCAGGTGATTCAAGCCTGTAATGTCCTAACCAAACTGAAAACAACTTAACAAAGTATATTTCCGGAATCGAACCCACGACCCCCGGGTCTACAGGCAAACGCCTTAACCACTGTACCACGGAGATAGTTAAATACCTGCTAGTAAAAGTAATCATGGTTTAATTTTCGCGGTTAGGCAATTAGGGCTGCACACTTTTTCTCAAAAAAGTCACAAAATCTCTACTCCATTCCAACCAGACGTTCCACGACTAATAACTTAGCACCTGGTGAACAACTTAACAGTATCATCTAAATATTCAGCCTACTATCCAAGCAATCAGTATCACTTTGTATAATTGGCCACCTGAACTGTTTTCCTCGCTGTACTGGTGCGCTTTGGCATGCTAAGGAGTAGGCTTGAGCTTTATTCACCGCACATTCACGCAGCGTTTGTGACATGGACATATTAGAATATAGAGATTATGGTTGGAAATAAAAAAAAAACCGGTCAAGTGCGAGTCGGACTTAAGGGACGGGGACGGACGGACGGACGGACGGATAGACAGACAGACAGACAGACGGACAGCGGAGCAAAATTAATAGGGACAGCGGAGCAAAACTAATAGGGTTTTTACCCTTTGGGTACGGAACCCTAAAAAACGAAAAACATTATCTATAGTAAAATGAAAAACAATCTTTCATATAAAAAACTAACTTCAATCAAACTACTGAACCGATTGTGATGAAATTTAACTCATGAAAGCATAGATAGTCTTTCGCACAACAAATATTTTTTAAAATCGGGTCATAAATAAAGGAGTTCTGGGCAGCGCCGTAGCTAGGGGTGGGGTTCGTTGTGGGGCAATGCCCTACCTTAAAATCACAACGCCTCCTCAAAAAATTCCAAAAACTAAGATAAAATATTATAATTAAATTATTTGTTCCTAGATTGAGATAAAAAATGAGTACTGCTCTCATATCTGGTCTGGTGCACCTCAATACCAACTCTTTCCTCTTGATTCCATCCAACGCCGGGCAATTCGTATTATCGACGATCCCACACTCACAGACGATTTAGACACCCTCAGTCTACGGAGAGACGTTGGCTCTCTGTGTGTATTTTACCGTCTATACTATGGGGAGTGTTCTGAAGAACTTTTTAAATTGGTGCCACCGTCACCTTTCTACCACCGCACCGCTCGCCACAGGAGTAGAGTCCATCCCCATATCCTTGACGCTTGGGTATCCAAAAATGTCAGAGCGTCACGTGTTTTTTTTGCTCGTACAGCAGGATTGTGGAACGGACCCCCTCCCGAGGTTTTCCCTGAGTGCTATAGCTTGGGGTCCTTCAAAAGGCGTGTTTACAGGTATCTTAAGAGTCGGCAACGCATCGGCACCTCCTCTGGTGTTGCAGATGTCCATGGGCGACTGTGACCACTTCCCATCAGGTGGCTCGTCCGCTCATTTGCCGTCAAATAAAAATAAAAAAATAGTTGTACCAATAGTTATCTAAACTTTGCCCCCGAACATACCAGATTTTGACATTCATTTCATATTATAATAATTATAGATGGCATTTGCAGCGCCCTACCTCAACCAATGCTGCTCTATCTCAAATTCGCCTTACATTCAAATGTAATGTCCAACACTAGTGTCTGGTTTTTAAGCTGCTTAGAGGTACCTGACATAGCTTAACGACTGCCATCGATTATGACAGCCGGGAGGCAACGGCTCAACGTGCCGGAGGAGCTCGACATATTTTTATGCCACTCGAGGTCCCCCACATGTTAAAAGGCCACCATGTTGGTGCCATGCGAACCCTTTGAACAGAAATCCTTTAATATCAAACTATCGTAAAAGAAACTGAAACAATCACAACATTATAATTCTCAATACTTTATCTAGAAGGTAATTGCTCTGTGTTCATGACGACCAAACACATTATTCCGTACGGGCCTTCACGCGGCAGCCGCATTAGGAATACCGGAAAAACTATCATTGTCGTGCCCATTACATGACAAATTGCAGATATTCAACCACTACCACATTGGGACTATATGGCAAAGCCCTTCATAATTATGGCGGGTTTTTTACTTCTAAGAAAATACTTTTTTCAAAGGTTAAGTCGGGAGGAATTCCGCAGCAACTCTTGCTTAGAGTTAACACAAAAGATCGAAAGTATAGAAATAAAAAAATGGCGAGCTCCGTGGCACAGTGGTTAACACGCCAGCCTGCGACACGAGGGCCCCGGGTTCGATCCCCGGTCAGGTCAAGATCGAAAATGATCTTTTTCAGATTGGCCTGGGTCTTGGATGTTTATCTTTATATGTATTTGTTATAAAATATAGTATCGTTGAGTTAGTATCCCATAACACAAGTCTCGAACTTCCTTTGGGGCTAGCTCAATCCATGTGATTTGTCCATATATATTTATATATTAAATTTGTTGCGAGTCAAGACCACGGACCTGAGTCTTACATGGAAACCCAAGAGGGCTCGTTGGTCTCTTGACTCTGACTTGCCTTACTTGGCCGTCCTGAGAGGAGTCGTAAGAGCTGCTGCTCCAGTCCAGGGGTATAACGCCGCGAGTAACTTCGGAGAATGCGTAGCACACCTTTCGACATCCCTGCGTCATCCGCACTGGTGTTGCTCCTTTTGCCAGCAAAAATCGTCGGCTAGTTTAAGGGGGCAATCTAGTAGGCGGCAAGCCACCACCTGCAAATTCAAGCCAGTTATCACGATTATGTCAGGTGTCCGACCCTTTGCAGTCCAGCCACATTCCAATTCCATAAATCACTAATTTCTCTTTTAAACGCAAGTTCTCTTCCAGCCAAGACGTGTTCCAGACACAAAACACCACCTCTGTTGGCTCTGTCATCAGTGCCGGCATCAGCATTGCTGGCACCTTGGGCGAGATTCCTACGAGCGCCCCCTCTTATTGGGGGATGCAATGCGATTGAATCCCAATGCCCTGCATCCTCTGCCTTTGCTCAGTTGTTTGTTTTTCGTGTGTGTAAGTGGCCAACACTGGTGTCAGATTTTTCAAGCCTCCAAAAGTTATCTGACATAGCTTATCGACAGCCATCAATGGTGACACCCGGGACCTTTCTGCCGCATCGGCCTAACAACTTAACGTGCCTTCCTTATTTGGAGGGGGCGCCCCTTCCTTCTCCAGCGCCCTGGGCGGTCGCCCAAGCGCGCCCTACTCCAACGCCGCTATTGTTTGTCATCTAGGTATAACTAAGTTTACCATTTTCCTAACAAGTCTAATGGAGAACCGGGGCTTTTGAAAACATTGGCGTCTGACAAATGATACTCATATATGCAATATTTACGAGTAACTTATGCTCGTAGTTGCGAGAGTCGGTTGAAAGTACATATAGGTAATTGGCTGGTTTGATTAGTGCTGTTTCACTATTTTACACCGCTTGTTGGCCATCAACAGCTAAACGACTGTCACTCATTCAACCGTCTAACCTAACCTGTCTTAAAATAGGTGTAAGACGTGAAAATAACTTGGCAATAAGCCTTTCATCTAAGGACCAGGAAGACCAACAAATGTCTCTGTAAATCTAAGAGCTATGTTTATCTAAGAGATTAATCTAAGCTAACTGTACATTTATTTCTGTTTATAACTGTATACATCAGAGATTCCTAATCATTGTGATCTCTCGTAGGCAGCTAAAGTATGCTAAATCTTTCCTCTTAATTAGAATTCTTTTACCATTTACGTCATCCATTCCTGTTCGGTCTGTTTCCAAGATGGAAAATTATGGTTTGTAAATAGAGAGTGAGTAAAGGTAATGTTTTACCGTCTACAATATTAATTCATAACGTATCCTTCGATAACAGACAGGATCGAGAAATTGAGCGCCGCACTGGTAACGCCTGGAAGAGCTTCTGGTCCATGAAGGAGTTGATGAAGGGTAGCCTCCCTCTAACTCTCAAACGGAAGCGCCTTGTGCACATGTGTATTCTGCCTATCTTGCCCTATGATGCACAGACATGGTCTTTTACTGAAACTCAAAAGTCCAGACTCTAGGTTTGCCAACGAGCAATGGAGCGCAGCGTGCTAGGCTTGCGACCTTTAGACAAAGTTAGGAACACCGAGCTGCGCTCCCAGACACGAATTGCGGATGTAGGTGCTAGAACTGCCAAGCTGAAATGGGGCTGGGCAGGACATGTTTATCGCATGTGGTTATGGCCACAGGTGGGCAAAACTTGTCACTTTCTTGGTACCGGACGGCCGCCGTGGCAGAGGCACACCAAGAAGGAGTTAGAGGGACGACCTCGATAAACTTCAACATGGATGGCCAGAAGTAGCGAAAGATAGGGATAAGTGAAGAACCCAGAGGGAACCCTTGCCCAGCAGTGGGACACAACACAAAAAGACTATGAAAAAGAACGTACCGGATGTAGGTACGCAGTATTGGCTCACGGACTCCGAAGGTCTTGCAGTCTTTTGAGAGATTTGATTAAATTCACGACCGGATCTCAAGGTGGTGGTATGGTAGCTGTCATGCCAAGCATCATCTCTATTGAAATTAGGATGTGTTTTTTAATTTCAATGGCCTCACCAAGCATTCTTGGAATGTATTTAGTTTCTGTTAGGACCGCATATACTCGAAGTAGTTGTATTATTTTTCACATCCACCACTTGCGTTCAGAACTTCAGAAGATTTATTTCTCACGTCGACCACTTGCGTTCAGAAGTTTAAAAGATTAATTTCTCACACCGACCACTTGTGTACCTACCTAATAGACATGATACAAAATCTCGAATGCATAATATAAAATTAATTCCATTCAAGCAAACACAACATTGATTCTCAGAAACGTCATTTCTAAGAGCAGTCCTCAATGCAGATCTGCAAAAACATGACTTCATCTAGTAGCCTGAGTTGTGACGACCGCGATTTATATAAGTCAAGCCTTAGGGCCCCGCCACACTAACGACTGTGTGTTTCAAGCTATGGTGATTTGTTTTGAGAGGTTGGGGGCAAAATATAGAAACTTGTGTTTACTTGACCTTATTGTGATGACGAATGAGAAACCATCCCACCACCGCGTCCGCAGAAGACCAGCGTTGTGACTTGTGGTATAAGCCGCACCATATGCTGAGCGGAGATCGTATACAGGATGAAATTGAATTCATTAGCAAACGTATAAGGAGTGACTCAGACCATGAATCTGAACAACTTTCATTATGAGAAACCATCCATCCCACCACCGCGTCCGCCAGAAGACCAGCGTTGTGACTTGTGGTTTAAGCCGCACCATATGCTGAGCGGAGATCATATACAGGGTGAAATTGAATTCATTAGCAAACGTATAAGGAGTGACTCAGACCATGAATCTGAACAACTTTTTGTATGAACATATAGATGATTTTTTTTTTTGTCTCTTTTTGTTGTAGTATATTTATTTTTATCATCATTATCATTACAGCCACAAAAAGTGTACCTTCCCAAGGATTCTTCGTTCTATGGGAGGATATTGCCATACTCACCACGCTTGCCAGGCGGGTTGGCGAGCGCAGTTTCTTTGGCTTCGTGTGCTTTCGATGCTGCTGCCCATCGCAAGAATTTTGTAGCTGGGAAGGATAGGAATTTGTTGGATTTGGGTAGAGAATTAAAGGTATTGGGTACTCGGATACTACTCACTCGAATATAAATATGAATAAAATATAAATAAATCCGATGCCATACCTGCAACCACCGGGCAGGCAGTTGACACCCCTGACAACACTTGACAGAGTTCTTGGCGGGAATTTCGACGGACTGCACGGTTTTTGTTTTGGATTGTTTTGCAAATTGCTTCTAGTGGACTTTATAATGTGATATCAGTGTAATTTGGTGTTATAAATGTCCATGTTTATGAACAATGTGTGGAATATCTAAAATGAAGTGTCATGGTGCGGCTGTAGTGAGATTTACATAGCGGGCTGGTGGTCGCTCGCCTTACTGCTACTGCGTCTATGATCAAACCAGTGGATTCGTGGGAATTGTCGCCAGGGGCTCCATTGAATCACCGAAATGAATTACACCACCATTTCCTTGATAACACGTAGAAAATATGAAGGGCTAAAAGGCACAGAAAGCCAAATGCCGTAAAACAAATATGAAAAAAAAAAAAAAAGACACCCCTGCCATTTTTATGTTGTATACCAAATAAACGATTTTTCCTTTTAACCGTTTAAGCACGTTATTGCAAAGTACGAGTAAATATTTAGAATGTGATGCTGTTCATGCAAATCGTAGACGACCAGACAATTTTCCTAAAGCGACTAACCATGTTCCGGCGTGAGATGGAAGTCGGAAGGGAGGTTAAGTCGTTATTATGACTTACCACGGATTGCACTTAACAGTCGTATAATAATCCTTTCTTTATGCGTAAAAAAATTAACAATTCACATTGTGGGACATCTGTGTACTGATGTCCGAAGTGAAGCGTAGCGAAGATCGCGATCACGATGGAATACTGAGGAAACACTCTAGCCCACCTGGGCGCCTGAGGGCCTTAAGTCAGTAAGACCCAATGCACCTTTTTTGGTGCAAATAAAATTAATAAAAATATAGCATACCTATTCCTTATGGCAAACTGAAACAGAATTGGTTATTAAGATAAAGTTTAGAATCCTAACCCTCCTTTTGGCTTCGCGCTGGTCAGGTAATAACAAAGACAAATCAGCCAAGTGCGACTCAGGCTCGCGCACAAGGGTTCCGTACCATTATCTATACAACAATAGACACTATATTATAAACTTTTTTGTTTTACGTTTATTGTATGGGAGCCTCACTTAAATATTTATTTATTCTGTTTTTAATATTTGTTATAATCTTAATAAATTAAGAAATTTGTTGTTATAACGGCAACAGAAATAGGACATCATTTGTGTTTCTATCACGCGTCATGAGAAGCCTGTTTACAGACAGACAGTGGAGCCATATTAATAGGGTCCCATTTTAATCCTTTACGGAATCCTAAAAAGCACATAAGCTTAGCCTTCTCTTGGTGTGATAAGGCTTTATTGACTAGGAGACCTTTCCATCAGCCCACAAAGGGCAGGCCCGACCTAATAGACCATTACACGTGGATTTATGCCAGAAACATCGTCAGATTGAGCCATGCGGACTCCATTTACATAAGTGCGCAGGCATTCTATGGAAATAAACGTTAGATACGTGACTCTACAGCGAGCTAGTATCGTAGATGGAACTGATGAGATATAATTATACATTAAACTTTATTGTGCCTTTTTAATGCCCGTGTGGGCATCGAGTAAGTAATTTTGCAGATAAGATTGCTACTTAATCTTTATGTCAAGCTGTGTGTATCACTCTTGTTGTGAGGTATCACGTGTGTCATCATTTGTTTACATACGTCAGTTAAAAACAAAGTAAAGATGCATGTTCCATCATGTTCAACTCGCTAAATTTGAAATAGAAAAAGCTCTCAAATCATTGATCAAGATCGAGTGTTTTGTCACCAACACTATATAGTGTCAGATTTTTCAAGCTGCCTAAAGGCATCTACCATAACTTAACGACAATGGCGTGCCTTCCGAAGCAGGATATTCCCTAAAACTAACTAACAAAAAATATCTCGAGCCACTGCTTAAAATATTTTTGCTAGTTAGTTTTATGCCAGTTGCGGTCACCCATCCCAGTGGGGACTGCGCCCGGGTTTTATTATTTATTTGTGATGCCGCTATAACAACAAATACTAAAAAATATAATTAAATAAATATTTAAGGGGGCTCCCCCCAATAAATAAAAGTAAAGTATATAATAAAAGTGATTTTTTGGTTGTTTTTGCTCGATATTGATAACGGCAACAGGTAGACGCTTGAAATATTCACAGAATACTTAGTTATATATTCACTTTAAAAATGTCAATGTTTTCATACAACAGACTTGATATTTTTGCCGTTTTTATAGATAACCGTACGGAACCCTTCGTGCGCGAGTTCGACTCGCACTTGGCTGGTTTTTAAAGTTTGAAATTCGATTGACGTATCTCGTAGGTATTCCATATTCGACTAAATGCGTATTTTAAAATTATTTGTGTTGTACCGAGGAGATATAGTGTTGATGTTCCCGTAAGCGAAATGCAGTATAGCTGTACAACAAATAAGATAGCAAGTGCCATCCATCACCCAAGTAAGGAAGGCATTGCATACGCACTGCGGCACACTGCACGCAGTGATATCTACGTGCTCGTATCTACGCACTCTTCCGGACGGTTCGCGGAATGCAATGGAGATTTATGCGAGGAACAGTCGACCACTTAAATTCTTAACAAATATGTATCATCTTATATCGTATATCATACCCAGTATATCCAATTTAATGGTGACATCATCATGATGATGATGATGATATCCAATTTAATGGTAACGTTTATACGCAACATTTTTTTAGATTGGATCCGGATTATGTATGACATAAATCTCTCTAGAGAACCGGCTAGCGTCTTATGATGCTCATCAGTTTGTGAGGGTTTCTAGACTAGATAAAGACTATAAATAAAGAAGTTTCCATTTGTGTACTCACCTATTCCGTGGTCCTAACTACTGGAAGCCTCTAAAAGTACTAATATATGCACCTTTTTAATTCTCATCCCGTACATCTGTTTTTGCAACTTAATAAAGACTATAAATTAAGAAGTTTCCATTTGTGTACTCACCTAAGTACATCGTAGTCCTACCTACCGCAAGCCTCTAAAAGTATATAGTATCATCATCATCAGGTGTTTTCAGTCTCCACCTGCAGGAGCGTGACCCTCTCTGTACTACCGAAGCCATACTTGGCCAGAGCAGCCAGAGGATTTGGCCTACACTCTCCTCGCTGGCCAGACGGGTTGGAGAGGTGTCATTGATGTTTATGAGCTTTGTTTAGCTTGTATTTCCTAAGTCGCCTCTAACGATCTCCATGGGAAGACTAGGAGTGGTCCTATTTTACTCTGCCGGAAACTACACGGCCAATCTAAAAGTATACACCTTTGTAATTCTCAGCCCTTAAATCTGTTTTTGCAACACACAAATACAATACTAATCTAGACTAGATAAAGACGATAAATTTAGAAGTTTCCATTTGTGTACTCACCTATACCGTAGTCCTACCTACCGCAAGCGTCTAAAAGTACTAATGCACCTTTGTAATGCTCAGCCCGTACATCTGTTTTTGCGGCGCGTTCACGGTACTCATTAGCACCGACCTCGGCTAATTCATTATTTATGGCTTATCAGAAATCACTGCCCTCCCATTGGCGCGGTTTGTTTTTCTTTGACGTGCTAGCTTGCATGTAAAGTCGGAGATTATTCAGCCTGAGAAGAGTTACCGTTGCAGTATCGCCAATTTTGTTTTTACGAGTTTATGGAGTTTGTTGAAGTGAACATTTCTTTAGGCGCGTTGGGCAGATATGGAAAAAACTATTGAACTCGTGACACTGTTACCATCAGGGACTTTACCGGTATTCAAATAGTGTTTTGAACACTTTTATAAAGATACTGAAACACTTTCATTCAGTTATCAAAAATACCGGTTCATAAGTGTTATACCTGTTACAGGCTCTAAAGTTTACATTGGCATACCTATGCGACGCACACTTGCTTGAGAAATGGCTATGCGGATACGAGCTGTATCTCAGAGAATTATTACTCTGAGAGCTGTATAAACACGTACATACTTCGATCAAATATAATATCGAAGCGTAAATAGAAAAATGTAAAAACAGTTTTCTAACAGGTTGGTCACAGAAACCATTATATTATCTGTTACACTTTTATAAGTGTTAAGAGCAAAACAGGTTTAAAACATCCAAATAAGTGTTACAGGAATAATTATCAGATTTAATGTGCAACCCTTATGAATGTGTAACCGTTATAATGGTGT
This sequence comes from Elegia similella, assembly GCA_947532085.1. Lineage (NCBI taxonomy): Eukaryota > Metazoa > Arthropoda > Insecta > Lepidoptera > Pyralidae > Elegia > Elegia similella. Next base: position 7,333,411 of record OX383939.1, read on the forward strand.
TTTTGAGTCCTGATACCGTTATCGTAACCGACACATCTGTACCTCTATATCGTAATTGTTCAAGTTTACATTTCTGTGGGTATCCCGGGTGACACTTTCTTTACTTTGTTTGAAAATATAAAAAAACGCTAATAAATTTTACAGCTGTTAACTGTTAATAGCTCAGTAAAAAAATCTGTTCTTCCATTCTGGTCTGGAAGAAGAAAAAAACGTAGAGTGTACCATACTAGCTGCTCCTCTTTCCGCGCAGACCGTAGAAGCCGGACAAGCGAATGGGCGATATCTAAAGAATCATAACAATATGTATGTATGAAAAAAAATGGGCGGTTATATTATTATCTGGTGATTGGTACCTAAATTCTGACACAAGTTAAATATAAAAAAAAATTGTGGCTACATATTTAATTTTAACATGGCTTTTAGGTCTCATAAACCTAAGCTCTGTCTACCCCACTAGGGAAAAAAGACGTGATAATATGTATGTATGGTATGTATACATGTATATTAATTCTTTTTTTTATGTATATTTGACGGCAAACGAGCAGACGAGCCACCTGATGGAAAGTAGTCACCGTCGCCCATGAACATCTGCAACACCAGAAGAGGTGCTAATGCGTTGCCGACTCTTAAGATACCTGTAAAAACGCCTTTTGGAAGGATACAAAGTCATAGCATACAGGAAAAACCGCGGGAGGGAATCCATTCCACAACTCTGCTGTACGAGGAAAAATACCACGTGACGCTCTGACATTTTTGGACACCCAAGTGTCTCTAGCCAATCGTCGATTTCTAATCCCAGTTATCACCCATATTTGTAATACTGCTTTCCACTCTGGTGTCTTTCCTAATGCCTTTAAAAAGGCCCTTCTCCATCTAATTCATAAAAATGGAGATAAAAGCAACCCCGCTAACTACAGACCCATCTCAGTCCTACCCGCCTTGTCCAAATTACTTGAAAAACTTCTTAATAAGCGTCTTATCCGATTCCTCACAACAAATAATGTCATATAAGACCAACAATATGGTTTTCGTGCAGGTATATCCACTGAGGACGCCGTCGTAGATTTAGTCACTCATATCACTACAAAACTAAATCAGGGACAAAAATGCTTGGGTGTTTTCCTTGACTTCCAAAAAGCCTTCGACACCGTCGATGTGCCTACACTTCTATCTAAACTCCATAATTTCGGAATAAGAGGTATCACCCATGACATATTTCGTGACTACCTCTCAAATCGCCTCCAAAGCGTTACTATCGACGGATATACTAGTGACGAGGAACCTATAGAATATGGCGTCCCTCAGGGGTTAATTATCGGACCGACACTGTTCCTGGTCTATATAAACCAATTATGTAATATAGTATTACCAAAATGTAAAATTTTTACTTATGCGGACGACACCGTATTAGTGATCCACGGCTCAGATTGGCTTAAGATTAAATCGATAAGAGAACATCACTTGTCTATTATCAATAGCTGGCTTTCACAAAACCTCTTAACCTTAAATCTGACCAAGACACACATAATCCCCTTCTCAATTCGTAAAAATACGCAACCACCCCCAAACTATAAGATATTTATCCACTCCAATTGCATTCACTATGATAAATGTAACTGTCATCCCTTATCACAAGTACAATCTATTAAATATCTTGGTGTCTATATAGACTGTAACCTAAATTGGTACCATCACATTGATGCACTTTCTACCAGAGTGAGGCGCCTTATCCATCTATTTAAAACACTTCGACATTCAGCCGACTCAGAAACTGTAAACCTTGTTTACTCTGCACTCTGTGTTTCGGTTTTGACCTATTGCGTATCGGCTTGGGGATGCGCTGCAAAGACTCACTTCATTAAGATTGAAAGGGCACAGAGAGCTGTGCTCAAGGTAATACACTCCAAACCCATCTGGATTCCCACCAAACAACTTTATACCCTTGCCTCAGCTCTGACTGTTAGACAACTGTACGTGCTTAGAACTATCTTACGGAAACACTCTAAAGTACCACTACCAGATCCCTTAAAAAGACTAAGATTTAGGATATGTCCTTTGCCCCGTCATAGAACCACTTTCGCGACCACACAGTTTTATATCTCCAGCTCGATAATTTATAACAAAGTTAACAAAATTCTAAATATACTTAAACTAAATAAATTTGAGGTCAAAAGAAAACTTGTAAATTGGCTGTTGCAGCGCGACTATGACGATACAGAAAAACTATTACCTGGCAACACTTAAATAAATACTTTCACTTAGTAACATCTATTTATTTTTCACTTATTTACTCACTACCACACACCGCATACACAACACACCCTACACACACACACAACTAAGAAACACCTTTCATCATCCTACCACCACACTCACTCACAATCACATAATTATTTGTTTAGTTATTTATCTGATTCACTAGCACTATATTATATTATATTATACAGCACACACACACACACACACACACATACACACATACACACGCAATATAAAAACACTCCATCACTCGATCACCTCACTCGCTCACAATCACACACACTCATCTCTCAACAAGGTTTGCACTTCGTACTTCGTACTTTGTACCCTTTGATGTAATTTTTAGTGCCTAATTTTATTTATGTCTTTCTTTAGTTAATCCCAAAAATGTATTGTTTTTTGTTACACTTCTTGCTCTTTCGTTTTATTACGATCGAACACTGAACTCCAAAATACAGGCTTAAGCCTAGTTTGGAGCGCAGGGTTTACATACATATAGGTAATTGTGTCATCTGTAACCTACTCAAGAAAACTAAATGTGTATACAACTTTATATGAATAAAGAATTATTATTATTATTATTATAGTGTCAAGGATGTCATCGATGTCAAGGATGTCATATTTGTTTTACTGCATTTGGCTTTCTATACCTTTTAGCCTTTCATGTTTATCTAGGTGTTATCAACGAAATGATAGTGTAATTCATTTCGTGGATTCAACGGAGCTCCTGGCGACAATTCCCACGAATCCACTGGTTTGATCATAGACGACACAGTAAGATGAGCAACCACCAGCCCGTTATGTAAATCTCACTAAAGCCGCACCATGACACTTTATTTTAGTTATTTCACACATTATTCATAAACACGGGCATTTATAACACCAAATTACACCGATTTCACATTATAAAGTCTTTTTATTTAGTCTTTAAGCAATTTGCAAAACAATCTAAAACAAAAACCGTGCAGTCCACTGAAATTCCCGCCAAAAACTCCTGTGTTAGTTCGTGTAGCGCACAAGCCTGTACCTGCGCCATCTGTACTCGTAGCTAATATCCGAACCACCATTAAGTTTTTATAGAAATGTAATGTATATTTTTCATATTTTCATACTTTTGAAATGGATTTTTTCAATCAGTTTTAACCAGACTGAATGTTTCGAAAGCAGATTAAGTGCCCTATACAGTATTTCAGCTAGATGCTTGCATTATTATAAACATTTTCCCAAACGTGGCACTCTTTCGGCGAAACCCAAGGTTCGACTGATTTTATGCCGAACCCGAAACTGTCGCCGAAACTCCGAAACTTGCTATAGCCGAAATTTTGATCGGTCTTTACTTAGTAACTAGCGGACTTTTCACAGGTAGATATAGGTATTTCTAAAGTCTATCTTCATCAGGGATAATGTTAAAAGAATTTTTCAAATTCAGTCCAGTAGTTTCGAAACCTATTCAATGCAAACAATCAAACAAATCTTTCCTCTTTATAATATTACTGTAGAAGTGTAGATGTAGATCAATGTAGATGAAAAATAATTTATCATGCGCCTATTGAGTTCCCAAATTATATGTCCTTTATAGATTTCATCAAGTATAAAGAACTATACAGGGTAAGTGGTATCTAACGCATAACCTCCTAAAGGTGACTAAGGTACATCAAGACCAACTACGTTAGATCTATGACTTTTTGTAATTCGATGTTAGCTTTTTTCATATAAAAAAATGCAATTTTGCAATTCTACTCGTTTTAACTCTATGGTAATAAACGCTACGAGCAAGGATTCTCTTTGGCTACGAGGTAATAATTTTAGGTACCTACGCTCACGCGGCCGGTAGCATAGACTCAACTTTTGATAGAAATCCACATAAAAGCTAATGTATGTAAAATCTTACTATGTAATTCTTATACAAACGCTGCTAGTAATTATGTACCTAAGTCGTATTTAGCAGGTTTTGCGTTAGTTAACTATAACCCTGTATACCGAATCCGCGAAAAAACGTTATCACCAAATAAGCGCCCGCTAGACGAATGGGTGCATATTTTCCGTTTAAATTTGAATTTTGGATTCCAAAAGCTAAAACTTTCGATATTCGACTTTGTGGCATGCAAGTAAGGTTGTAAACATAACAATATCTACTTACAAATAATTTTTCTTCCACGCTAGTTGGGAGAAAAGAAAAAACGTAGAATGTGCCAGCTGCGTCTCTTCCAGCGCAGATCGTAAAAGGGAATGGGCGGAAATCTGAGCAATCATATCATTAGGCGATGCGGCTAGCAACCCATCACTATTATGATTCCGTTTTCCAGCTAATGCCCACAAATATGTTAAATGCGACCATAAGGTCTTATAGACCTGGGCTCTGTCTACCCCGCAAGGGAAAAAGACGTGATACTATGTATGTATGTACAAAAATTTTGGACAGCATTAAGTGTAATTTTTGTATGTGCCTGGTTTTTGATACCTACTAAAAAAACAATACCGTAGTACTGTTGAAAAAAATAGCCGTGTGGTATCCGGCAGAGTAGAATAGGACCACTCCAAGTCTTCCCGTGGATGTCGTAGAAGGCGACTTAGGAAATACAAGCTAAACAAAGCTTTTATATATCTAAGAGACCTCTCCAACCCGTCTGGCCAGCGTGGAGAGTGTAGGCCAAGTCCTCTGGCTGCTCTAGCCAAGTATAGCCCTAGTAGTACAGAGAGGGTCGTGCTCCTGTAGTGGAGATTAAAAAGGACCTGATGATGATGATGTTGAAAACAAAGAGGGAAGGTTTTACCCAGCAGTGGGATTAAAATAGTTAAAAAGACCTTGTAAATAATGTAATGTATTAATTATCAACGTATAGTATATCACTAGCATTATAAATAGCTAAATAAATTATTCGTCAAAGAGTAAATTGACGTCGACGTTGAACTGCCCCCTCTCGAGATCGCATGCCACCTGGTGGCTCCACTTGTCTGAGCAGCCCACATAATGTGCCCGTTTCTGAAACAAGAGGAATTCGTTGTCTAACAATGAGCATTTAATCTTTTCAATCAAACCCTGGGGTATTATGGAAAGTAGGTAGGGTACTGAGGTTGCTAATATTTTTTTTCCAAACTGAATAGTTTGCGCGAGAGACACTTCCAAAGAGATAAAATGTGTGCTGCAATACATTACCATGCTAACTTCCACCGAAAATTGGTTTGAACAAGATCTAGTAAGTAGTTTTTTTTTTAATACTTCATAAATCATAAACCGCGATTTATCTTTCATTCCGTCAACTCGAATATAACAAGACTACTTGCTGCTACGGAACCCTTCATGGGCGAGTCCGACTCGCACTTGGCCGCTATTTGCTCAAGTTCTATTCTTTTTTTGAAAATGAAAATGTATTTATTCAGTCACTTACAGTAGGTAACAACATTGTGGCTGGAGCCTCCATTTAAGTACATTATATAGTTTGGAGTATCTGCTCTTCCTAGGTCGACTAAAATTATGTAAGTTAATTAAATCTAAGGTTTCAACATTCTAGCTTTTTACATTTAAACCCGCCATTATAATTAGTGTAATATAATCAAATAATTCAACTTACCAGTATTTTGACAGCCTGCCTCGTGTGCATGTCCCATTGCACCCAGCTGTCGATGCTCGGCCACTCAGTAGGGCCAGAAGTGATTGATTTTCCACCTACTTTCCAAACAGCCCATATCGCGAATCCATTCACAATTTGCTTTTCTTTCGTATCTGTATCTCTGAAAGCAAATAGCAAAATCGGTACAGACGCTATTATTTATCATCATCATCATCACCTCAGGAGCCAGAGGCCCATTGCTGGACATAGGCCTACCCCTAATAATCTTCTACATTGGGGGAATGTGCCATACTCACCACACGCTTGGCAGCATTGAATTAGAAAAAAAACATGCTTAAGGCGATACCACTGTAAATAAGGTCGTTCTGAACCTTATTTATCTCGCAAAATACTTAAATTAGGAGTTTCAAATCTAAGTAATATGATTTTTGACTATTTCATCTCCAAAAATTGAAGATGAAAACACGTTTTGATAAAATTTTCTCGATAGAAATATTTTTTGATAAAAGGTCTTCGTTCGCAGAGTTTTTGTTATTGTAGCTCAAATGCGACGAATGAAATAATGATTTTTAGACTAAAAGATAGGTTATTAGTAATTCATCAAAATGTAAATATGAAAATACAATTAACCGGTCTGATTTTATATAAAATAGAAATAACGAATTTGGCGCTTACGTTTTTTTCTTTGAGCGACTCGAGACTATCTCCTATCTCATCATTCACGGGCTAAACCGCCAAGCGCTATCCCTTGCGCGCACTTGATCAGTCCTTTGCCGAGCGAAGGTACCAAACATTTGAGTCCTCGTCTTAAGCTTCATTCACACGTACCACAACCACACCACGTCGTAGCGACAAAATGTGGTCAAGCAGTGGTTATGTGTGAATAGTGTCGCTGCAGCTTTTTGTGGTTGCGTTGTAGTACCAATAAAATGTCGATGTGGTTGCGTTGCCGCCAGTAGTTGCGATGTGGTTACGTCGTGCAAATGCATGGCAAATTACGGATCTCCTCAATAAACAATTCTGTGTGAAAAGTCTCGTTGTCAGACATCGCACTCGACGCACGCGGCACCTCAGTCGAACGCAGAATGAAAGGGAACGAGCGCGGGCGGCGTGCGCGCACTGTCGTTGCGTCGACGCAACGTTGTTTGCGATGAAGTCGGCCACTAGTTCGCGTGGTTGCGTTGTGGTTGTGATGTCGGTCGGTAATAGTCGGTATCATACACGCAGTCGATAACGACCGCAAAATGTAGTACCTACGTGTGAATAGTCCTATTCATTTTTAATATAAAATATACACCTGACCACGTGGTGTGGTTGAGGTGTGATTGTGGTACGTGTGAAGAGGCCCTTAGATAACTAAGATATGACAGCGCCGTGGTGCAGTGGTTAACACGCCAGCCTGCGACACGAGGGTGCCCGGATTCGATCCCCGATCAGGTCAAGATGGAAAATGATCTTTTTCAGATTGGCCTGGGTCTTGGATGTTTATCTATATATGTATTTGTTATAAAATATAGTATCGTTGAGTTGTATCCCATAACACAAGTCTCGAACTTACCTTGGGGCTAGCTCAATCTGTGTGATTGTCCGTATATATTTATTTATTTATTATTATAACTAAGACATCAATAGTTTAGTGTGACGAATATATGGACGAGTATAAAATGATAACTTACATCAAGGAATGTGCATCATTAGTGGCATAAGTGGCTTGCAGTTGACCAAAGTTTATTTCAAGGAGTTTCCTGGGAACGCCGCGGCATTTGCACGGGTACTCCCACAGTGGCTGGGGCTCCACTTCTGCGTCGCTTATTACACGAGAACTCTGAAAAACAAGACCGAAACTTATATTAAAACAAGGTTGTACAGCAAAAATATAGTTATAACCAACTTCTGTCTGTAATAATGCAATAATAATTATAGAAATAATAAATATTGTTCATTTTTTATTGTTACGTGTTAGCGGGTTCGGTATTTGGATTAAGTGATCTTTAGGGAAATTATTCATTATGGAATCCCAACACTGACACCTAACTGGTCATCCAACACGTCGAATCCATACTATTAATATTATTAAATGTGAAAGTAACTCTCTGTTAAACCAATAACGACGAATTTGATATGTAGGTAGTTTGTATTTGGCTAGCTCCGTGGCGCAGCGGTCAACACGCCAGCCTGCGACACGAGAGTGCCCGGGTTCGATCCCCGGCCAGGTCAAGATGGAAAATGATCATTTTCAGATTGGCCTGGGTCTTGGATGTGTATCTATTAATGTATTTGTTATAAAATATATATCGTTGAGTTAGTATCCCATAACACAAGTCTCGAACTTACTTTGGGGCTAGCTCAATCTGTGTGATTTGTCCGTATATAATTATTTATTTTTATTTATTTAATAGTAAACTAGTAAAACTGTAGTTTTACTGGTTTACTATTAAATAAATATCTCTTTTTTATGCATAAAAAAGTTATCAAAAAGTATTCACCTCGACAAGTTCATCAAATATCATCATGTCAATCCCCTCACAGCTACCCAAAGATATTCTGATCTTGTGTAAATTTAGAAACTGCACCGGCATAGCCCAGAACTCGCAGCCCTCGGGCAATATGGACGTGTGTGGACATATCTGACTGCGGTGCTTATACAACATGTACGCTATCTTCAAATTCTCCCACGGCAGTATTGCATTACTGAAATTTGGATCAGCAACCACGTTTGTTACTTCATGTAAAATATCATCATTTATGTCTGGCACTATATGCACGTTGTTTATGCCGTTCTCTTTGATATAGTCATTTAAAACCCCAACATTCAAACTATGGTTTTCGAGAACGTAAACTTTTTTCGCGCCCATTTTTGCTGCAGCCAGACCAAGGAAACTACTGCCATTCAGATCTAGAACCACTGCTTCTCTGACTAAATCTTCTTTTATCTGGTTAAGCAACTTTTTACTTCGTCTTCCATCGTTTAAGTATGAAACATGTGTCCTGGACAGTGTCATATGCACTCCGCATTCACAAATAGGTCTTTTATAATGTCTTTGTTTTATTTTTTCGTCTTCTAAGTAGAACCATAGAGAATATTCGTCCTGGCAGGATACGAGGGTGGCTTCAGTATTTTTGTTGAGCGTGATTTCCTGTGGAAGATAGTACACCGCTTGCATCCAATGGTCACGCCATGGTATTGAGTCTTGCGGCCGCTCAGCTACTAAATTTGTATCAGGGTGGTTCCACCAAGGTGCACAACTGATAACTATTCTACCTGAAATTGTATATTTAAAAAAAATTGGTTGTCTGTAAATTCGGTTTACGGACGATAATTTTACGTGAGAACAGTGGAAGAGAAATAGATGCGTCACAAGCCGAACACTTAGACCGATCATGCCTGACCATCGCTTGTCCTGCGCTTTCGTTGGTGCAGCTGGCGTTCATCGATTTATAAGACGTCTTCACGTCAAAAATAATTCACATTATATTAATAAATATTTTTTTTTTTGTAATGATATTTAGAGTAAAATAATTTATATCAATATTTTCCTATCCACCAAGAAGCCAAGCTCACACTCCCCCCCATGAATGAGGCCCCATTTAATATGTTTGCCTCGGGCCCCCGATGATATAGATACGCCACTGCACACGCGCTACGCAAAGCAGCGATACAATCGCGCTAGCAACGTAACTGCAGCGATACAGTCGCGATGCAAACGCTTGGCAGGCCGGTTAGCGAACGCAGTTTCTTTGGCCAAAAAATAGGGACCAAGTCTGGATTGAGTTTCTTTCGGCGTATTCTTCTCACCAGTGGTCGTTGCGAAACGCTAGTAGTATTTCGATTTTGCATAAATTAAACAAATATAACAAATACAAATATGACGTTCAAAAAGTGATTTGACTTTGACTTTGACTTAGGCTTCTTGTGCTTCCAAAGCTGCTGTCCATCGGAAGCATTTTAAGCTGGGTAGGATAGGAATTTGTTGGATTTGGAAAGGAAATTAAGGTATTGGGTTAGTACTTTCTCGGATGAATGGGCAAGCAAGCAGCAGCTCGGGCGGCTGGCCACGCGTACCTGATGCCATACCTGCATCCACCGAACAGGCAGTAGAGGAAGACACTCCTGACCTACATCCAATGATAGACTAGCTCCGTGGCGCAGCGGTCAACACGCCTGCCTGCGACACGGAGTGACCGGGTTCGATCCCCGGCCAGGTCAAGATGAAAAATGATCTTTTTCAGATTGTCCTGGGTCTTGGATGTGTATTTGTTATAAAATATAGTATCGTTGAGTTAGTGTCCCATACCACAAGTCTCGAACTTACTTTGGGGCTAGCTCAATCTGTGTGATTTGTCCGTATATATTTATTTATTTATTGAATTAGAAAAACTATGGAAGCAGCATTGCGCTCAAAAACTGACACCACGCAAAGAACCTAGATCAAAGCGGGCGGGCTTAAAAAGTATATCTATTCGCGAACTAGTCTGCCACGCGCTCCGTGACGGAAGGACGCGTCGATAAAAGCATTTAACGAAATATTTTTTGTGAAATCGGCGAAATCTTAACGAATTAAGAAAAAAATGACTTCTTGTGTAGTAAAGTGGTGCAGGAAATGCAAGGAAAGACGGAAAAGTGACACTGGAGTAACTTATCATAGTGAGCGAGGCGAGCTGCTGTCGCGAGCGGTGTCTACCTACCTCCGCTATGTTGACACCATAGCATTTATTAGATATGTGGACACCGCCCCGTGACCTTGACGCGGCCAATCGCAAACTATCTTCGTCTATGAGTGCGTAAATTTTTCGTTGTGATCTGAGTTAAGTTTGTTTGCGTATATGAGACTGATATTGAATCGTTAGTTGTATGAGATATAATGCAATGCCTACATCACTCTTTACTTACTTCCAGTTCCAACAAAATGGTGATAGTGAAAAACACCTTCCAACACATGATCTACAGATAATGAGTAGATTTTATACAATTATGTATATAAACGGGACTTAGCCAGAGATGTCATCCCCAACTGCCTGTCCGGTGGTGAAGGTATGGCTTCGGGTACGCGCGCCCGGCAACCCGAGCTGCTACGGACTCATGATTGGGCCTTCCGAGTCCGTAGTATCCTCATTTCCTTTTTCCTTCCCCAAATCCCAACTTATCCTATCATTATTACCCCTATCCTTTTCTCCTTTTCCTTCAAACATTTGATTCCCGAGGTGGGTTGACGTCAGGCAGGCGGCCGGTCGTAAAACTACAGCCGAATCAAACAAAAATGAAAAGTATAACAGGAGTCCGGTTAAATGCTAGGGCGCCGCCGCAAAACGGCGCGCAGAAGCTTCGCCCGACTTTTGTGAAAAGTGGGCTAGGGCTACCGTGTCCGGGGCGGACACGGCTAATGACGAACGCCCCATCCCAGAAGCTCCGCTTCGCAACTTGGAACGTTGGCACGCTGACTGGACGCGCGAGGGAGCTGGCCGACGTACTCTCTAGGCGTCGGGTGGCCGTGGCGTTCCTGCAGGAGACTCGTTGGAAAGGCAGCAGATCCCGGTCCATTGGAAATGGTTACAAGCTGATCTACACCGGTGCCCCTGGAGGTGAGAACGGGGTGGCTGTAGTACTGGACGAGGAGTTTCAGGACAGCGTCTTAGAGGTGAAACGCTTCAGCGACCGGCTTATGGTTGTAGTAGTACTCATCGAAGGGGTTATGACCCATCTGATGAGTGCCTACGCGCCGCAGGCTGGTTGTAGCGAAGCCGAAAAGACGAAGTTCTGGGACCAACTAGACGGGGTATTACATAGCATCCCGTTGTCACAGGCGGTCGTACTGGGTGGCGATCTGAACGGCCATGTGGGTGAAAGGTGTGAGGAGTTCGAACGTGTTCATGGTGGCTACGGGTATGGCAGCCGCAACCCGGAGGGAGAAAATATCTTATCAACGTGTGCGGCTGCAGGCCTGGCCGTCGTGAACACGTATTTCAAAAAGAAATCCGAACATCTAATCACCTACAAGAGCGGGAGGCACGCTACCCAAATTGACTACCTATTGATCAGGAGACACCACATCGGCAAAGTAGTGAACTGCAAGGTCATACCCGGTGAGAGTCTAACTGCCCAACATCGCCTCCTTGTCATGGATCTCCGCGTAAGAACCAGTGATAAGCCTATTGAGCGCTGCCGACGCCAAATAAAGTGGTGGCGGCTGAACGAGTCCACGTCCCAGGAATTCGCATCGGCGATTGGTGAAAAATGCACGGTAGCCGATGGCGAAGACATCCAAAAACAATGGGACACGATTCAGGCCGCTGTCACTGGTGCGGCGAAAGTAGTGCTTGGCCTGTCTAAAGGAGGACGCAAATGTGACAAGGAGACCTGGTGGTGGAACGGCACAGTCCAAAGGGAGACAAAGGTGAAGAAGGACCTCTTCAAAATGTGGCAAGCGACCAAATCCCCCGAAGACCGTGACGCATATAGGGTTGCAAAACGTGCCACTAAGAAAGCAGTTGCCAGAGCCAGACAAGACTTCGTACAACCATTGTACGACCGCCTAGAATCGTCTGAGGGGCAGAAGCTTCTCTACAAGCTGGCACGTTCAAGGGCCATAGCGGCACAGGATATAACCAAGTGCCGCTGTGTTAAAGACTCTAACGGTAACCTTTTGTGTAAGGACCTCGCGGTTAAGGAGAGATGGCGCTTGTATTTTCACAAGTTACTCAACCAGCAGCATAAAGAGGTTCAGCCACCAGACCTCCTTCCAAATCAGGGACTAGTGCCACCCATAACGCCCGATGAAGTCTACTCAGCTCTTCGTCGCATGAAAAATCGGAAAGCTGTCGGAGCCGATGAAGTCCCCATCGAAGTCTGGAAGGCGTTGGGTCCTCGTGGTGTGGGCATTTTAACCAACCTATTCAACCGCGCACTCTTCGCCGGTAAAATACCTGACCAGTGGAGACTGAGTATTATTCACGGAGTACATACAGAGAGGAGTTGCCCTAAGGAATATTTTCTATGAAACCATGCGTGGCACTTACAGGGGGTGAGGGGAGTATTATCTGTCTCACTCTACTTGCTCTGTCTCACTCCCTCCTTTATATCCATCTAGCGGCGAATAGCCCAACTACTTAATAAGTTCGATGTTGATCTTTCTTTTTAGTTTATCTATCCGTCACTAGATGTCCCTAACACCTACTGACATCTAGTGTTAGATAGCTGAGTAATTAGGGTTGCCAACCAGACTGTTAAAAACAGTATAATACTGTTTTTGCTAGTTAATGCTTTTTACTGTTCTATTATAAGAGAGTTTGCAAAACACTGTTTTCACGACTGCTGGTAAAACTATGGTTAGAAACATATAAATTTTCCAATAACATAATATTGTTGTATATAGTATAGTTCTGTACCTGTTCAAAGCAATCGTTTATTTGGAGACTACATCTTCACAGCCACAAAAACAAAGAATCAATATGTTTTATGTAAATTATTTCCTTTCTGTTTTTTGTCATAGATAATTAATCAAATTCCATAATAAAACCATAGTGTCAGTGACCATATCATGTAAAAGAGTAGTCAAAATCCAGGCAGCATACGAGTTGACGCACGGGCCACCCAAAACTTTGCCATACTAGAGGTGACTTGAGCTAGTAGTAGTACTAGCCTGCCTTCGACGCCGCCACAAGTTTGTATATTTTTTTGACCCACATGCTCGATTCACATGTCAAAAAATATACAAACTGGTGGATTGATCTTTTGTTGATCGTTGATCTTATCAAGAAATGACATCGATCGTATGAAATTTTTCCATCATTAATAATAAAGGACATAGGGAGATATTGGTTCCAATAGTAAAAATCAAATACTATTATGCTTCGATCATATATTTCTTGAAGTATTATGATTTAATAATCATAGCATGGAGTGTAAATAAGCTTAAGAATAGCCATAAATTTTTTTCTTACCATGAAAAATCTACATTAACAGACATAATCTCAATCAATTGAAAAAGTATCACGTAACGCCAAAGTGCAATATTCGATTTGTATGAATGTCAAAAAATGATACAACATGTACAAAAGTTTTATAACTTAACTAACAAGCGGGATCAGAAAAGGAATGGGATGTACAGATCAGCCGACCTATTTGCTTACTCGGTGTACAACGTTTTGATAGACACTTCAAAATGCATTGCGGCTTTCGTATGATATTGTTAATTTTTATATAAGATGTATTTGATGTGACCATCAAAATGTATTTTGAAGTGACCATCAAAACGTTGTACACTAAGTTAGCAAAAAGACTGGCAGGTCTTATCCATGTCTTTTTCATTTTGGAGAAATTTTTGGCCAAAGGTCAAAAACTGTACTGCGTATTCGTAGATTTGGAAAAAACCTATGAAAGAATTGTGGTCGATGCTGTCTGCATATGGGGTGAGCACTCACTGAAAGTAGGTTTCTTTGATGAAAAATGCTCTCGGGGTGCTCAGAAACATCATTATTCCCTCATCTTCCATGTAACTTTTTATAAAATTTCAAAATCCAATCGTAGTTTTATCAGCGTTTGAGAAAACAGTATTTTGTATACTGTCTTTTAATAAAACAGTAAAAAGTATTAACTAGCGAAAACTAGGTGGTTGGCAACCCTAGACATTTTGCCATGTATGGCTATTATTCGTGAACGTCAAGATGACGGGACACCGCCCGGTTTTGTGAATATGATGTAACTATGATGTAGTACCATTACGTACGTAGTAATATTAGTGCTATTATTATACTTACATACGTGCTATAATAAAATTGTACACTCAAATGATTTCAAGATATTCAACAAAGAAAGTGGTCCCGCTATTATAATATCAAAATGGCGGGACCACCATTCAATTCTTAAAAAACACTTCAATTATAAAAATAAAAAATATTTTCAACGATTTTTCTGGGGAAATTCTACAGATTAAAAACTTGGTTTTTAAAATGCAAAAACGGTGTATCCGCTCTATGTTTGGTCTACAAAGCACTGATAGCTGTCAATCTTATTTTAAACAATATAAAATACTAACACTGCCATCACTGTATATATTTGAGATAGCTGTATTTGTTCAAAATAATCCCCATTTATTCAAACGTATATCGGATGTGTGTGCAAGAAACAGAAGAAATGGCGATAGACTTTGTCTACATCAATCAAAAACAGCTCTGTTCCGAAAATGTATAATAAAATCCCTAAGGAATATAAAACATTAAATATAAATTTATTTAAGAAAAAACTGAAATCATTCCTAAACCAGAAGTGTTACTATGATATTAGTGCGTTTTTTAATGATTAAATTTAGTGTTTTCTAACGATAAGCATGTTGATTCCTACTTTTATATTATTTAACACATTGTAACACATGTTTGACAAATAAATAAATAAACGAATAAGCTCCTGAGGAAAAAGTGAATTTCAAAGCCAAGTAGCATTATACTGCTCTTACAATTTGCTTAGGCGTCTGTTTGACAGTTTTATTATGGAGGTTATTCTACACTGAATTTGTTTTAATTTACCTTTGCCTAAAAATGAAGTGCAAAACCAAAATGTTAAAACATACATACATATTATCACGTCTATTTCCCTTACGGGGTAGAGAGAGCCTAACCTCCATAATAAAACTGTCTCCATAATAAAATTTTATTATGTAAGTATAAAATAACACTAATATGGTACTACATCCTAATCACATCATATTCGCAAAATCGGGCGGAGTCCCGTCATCTTGACGTTCACTATTATTCAACGTTGACGACAGGTGGCGCATTGCTGAAAAGAGAATTATGAAACAACATAAACATAATCTTTTTGTCAAGGTAAAAGTCTTTAGGTATAAATTTAGAACAAATTTCAGTACTTATGGTTATTATTTATTACGATAATTAGCTTTAATATATTTTTATAGTTCATACGTCCCATTACGCAAAGTGGTGCCATCAAACGATGAGTAGCACGGAACGTCGCCAAAAGATTTTTCTAGAATATATTAAGTAAATTACGAATAATAAATATACTTACAAATGAAATGTGATTCCTTCCATAGCATCTGAACGTTTATCTGAGTAGTTTTTACATGATATAATGCAACACTTCATGATTTTCTTCGTAAAAAACAAGATAAGTCCGAAAATCTCACTGTGTGCACAGAACTAACCACGTACGAACATTGACAGCTAAAACAGCAGACTAATAGGCCACGCCTACTCTCGATGTTAACGTGATGACGTCAGGACCTAGTTGGAATCACAGTGCACAGTAGCTAACGCCGTCTCCACTCTGTATGTACTCCGTGGTATTATTACACCAGTCTTCAAGGGAAAGGGATCGGTGCAAGAGTGTAGCAACTACCGCGGTATAAAGGTCATGTCTCACACCATGAAGCTCTTTGAGCGGATAATAGACTCTCGGATCCGACAGGAGAGTGCTGTTTCGGGGTGTCAATATGGATTTCGGCCAGGACTAGGGACCATGGACCCTATTTTTGCCCTAAGGATCGTCATGGAGAAATACAGGAGAAAGAACACGCCTCTTCATTTCCTGTTTTTGGATATGGAGAAGGCCTTCGACTGTGTTCCACGGGAGATGATCTGGTGGGCATTGAGGTCCAAAGGGGTGTCCGAGATCTATATTGACATTATCCGCGATATGTACCGTGACTCAGATTCCTTGGTCAGGACTGCTGTTGGTGACACTAAACCCTTCCCCGTCACAGTCGGAGTCCATCAAGGCTCGGTCCTTAGCCCCTTCTTGTTCAGTGCGATATTAGACGAAGTGTCACACAGTATTAGAAATGCACATGAGCAACCCCCGTGGCTTCTCATGTATGCTGACGATATCGCACTGGCAGATGCGGACAGGGGAAGACTGGTGCGACGCGTGAATGCGTGGAAGGAGTCGCTTGAAAACGGTGGTCTGAAACTAAACGTGGCGAAGACTGAGTACATGGCTTGTAATGTCACAGATCCCCTGCCAGTACGCATAGGCGAGGACGTGGTCGACCACTCTGATCATTGTAAATACCTGGGATCTGTCCTTAGCGCAACCGGGGACATCGACAGCGACATCAAAGCTCGTATAACGGCGGCGTGGGCAAAGTGGCGTGAGGTGACTGGTGTCATTTGTGACCCAAAAATGCCGGTTAGATTGAAGGGACAGGTCTATAAATCCATCATCAGACCTGTCCTTTTATATGGATGTGAAGCGTGGCCTGTACTTGAGCGGCACAAGAGGGAGCTGCGTGTCACGGAGATGAAAATGCTGCGCTGGATGTGTGGAGTTTCGCGGCAAGACCGCGTGAGAAACTCCCGCATTCGCGGCAGTCTCCATGTCCGAGACATAGCGGACAAGCTTCAAGAGAGCCGCCTACGCTGGTACGGCCACGTTTTGCGAAAACCGGCAAATTATGTAGGAAAGAAATGTCTGGCTATGCCACCTCCGCCGGGCCCCGGCAGAAGGGGGAAACCCAAGAAGTGCTGGCTGGATGTCGTTGGGGACGATATGCGAGCCAATGGTCTCACAATTAAGGATGCCGCAGACCGTGCGAAGTGGAGAAGAAAGAGCCGGAAAGCGGACCCCGGGCTCCAAAGCACACCAGCTGCGGATGCAACCGGGAACACGCTCGGATGAGAGAGAGAGAGTATATAAACGGGACTTAGCACGAGCCTTTTTATTATTTGTTTCCATTGACGTTTCAATGGAGTTACATCCATCGTGGTCACAACGAGACTCGTTCTCGTTGCGAACACGATGGATGATAAAAAGGTTCGCGCTAAGTCCCGTTTATATACATAATTATGTGGTTAAAGCGCGAAAGTTTAAAAAGAATAGATTTTATACCTTCCGTGTCCATATTGAGCTCCCACCACATGAACACCATCTGTGCTCGGCCAGTTCCAGTCACTGTGAACTCCTGTTTGACAGTCCTCTTCATGTCAATAGGGCTGCGGCCGGACCAGTCGTAGTAGAACACTGGGATGGGATCGGACAACTCACAGAATGATTTACGAGGTAGCTGTGACAGCTGGATGTCGTGGACAGCAGCTGAGCCACCACAATCTTTCATCTGTAAATGTAAATGGAATTTATTTTATTGTATTCTAAATCAAGCTAGGCCTAACTAAGTTTCATAATAATTAATATCTTCCATGTCAATTCACTGTCTTCCATGCTGGTCTGGGAGAAAAGAAAAAACGTAGAATGTGCCAGCTGCTTCTCTTCCCGCGCAGATCGTAAAAGCCGATCGAACGACAGGGCTAAAATCTGCGGAATTAAGTCAATAGGCGATGCGGCTAGCAACCCATCACTATTTGATTCCGTTTTCCATCGCCCGTTTCCATTACACGCCCTCCAACATGCTAAATGTGGCCATAAGGTCTTATAGAGCTAGGTTCTGTCTACCCCGCAAAGGAAATAGACGAGATATTATGTATGTAATGAGATGTTTGTTTTTCGATTGTGTAAGTGGCCAACACTGGTGTCAGATTATTCAAGCTGCCTAAAGACATCTGACAGCTTAACGACTGCCGTCTATGATGACAGCCGGGACAAAGATTTAAATTGCGTTCCGAAGCACGGAGGAGCTCGAGATGCTTGCGGTCACCCATCCTAGTGGGGACTACACCCCAGGGTTGCTTAACCTGCGTAAGTGCTAATTATGGCCACGCTCACTAGGCCATTGGGCTCCATAAGATTTTGATATAGTTGCCTCAATCATCATTTCGTGTAGATAACACGGTCAATCGACCATTCACACCCGGTGTCAGAATTCTTCGGAACCGCCTCTCAGGCAGCCGGGACCAACGACTTAACGTGCTTTCCGAAGCACGGAATCATCTTTATTATCAGACAATCAGGTGATTCAAGCCTGTAATGTCCTAACCAAACTGGAAGCAAATAAACAAAGTATGCTTCCCGTGGGAATCGAACTCACGACACCCGGGTCTATAGGCAAACGCCTTACCCACTGGACCAAGGAGGCAGTTAAATAAACCTATTGAGCGCCATTGCGCACTTTAGTTGCAAAACGGTCGCGTTACTGAGACGCCATTGACAACTAAAGTTATTACAATTTGTACTAGCCTGGCGTCGGGAGTAAAGTAACGTAAACAAACGGTGGCGTGCAAAAGGTTAAACGCGTCACTGATTGCAGATAATATCTACTGACAAAAAATCTTAAGTCAAAAAATCTCAAGTTATTCAGAAAAAAAGGGCCTTTACAGGCATTTAAAAATTTTCATTTCAAATCACAGTTTAACGGATCTAATTTATTAGAATTTACATTTTAAATTAATGTTCAAAAGCTACAGACTACTAGTAGGCAGTATCTCTTCTTTAAGTCAAGTCAAGTCAAAGATTTTTATTCAAATATGGATACATGTATCTCTTTTTGAACGTCATATTTTTATTTCTTATATATTTTTTAATATATGCAAAATTGAAATACTACTAGCGTTTCGGAACGACCACTGGTGAGAAGAATACGCCGAAAGAAACTCAATCCAGACTTGGTCCCTACGTGCCTGAAGGGCTCTGAATACATTGTTAACATTAAACACAAGTTTTTCATACTATAGATTAAATTGTTAACATTAAATAAATTTATATAAATTTCCACGCATTTTTATCAGTTCTATAATCATCAATGCAGTAATAAGCCTTTTTTATTAACTGGTTTTTTACAATTGTTTTGAACTTAAGTAAAGGCAGACCTAATATTTCTGCAGGAATTTTATTATAGAAGCGTACTCCTAGACCCAGAAATGAATCCATAGTTTTCTGCAATCGCAATACTGGTGTAGCTAATTTATTTTTATTTCTCGTGTTTCGGTCATGGATATCACTATTTTTCTTATATAAATCAAGATTATAGCGCACAAACATAATATTCGCAAATATGTACTGAGAAGGTTAAAATATTTATATCTTTAAACAATTCTCTAAGAGATTCTCTAGCACCAAGTTCATCAAGTATATATAGATCTAATAGCGCTTTTCTGCAGGACAAATATGGTGTTTACTTCTGCAGCGTTACCCCATAGTAAAATCGCATAAGACATAACACTATGAAAGTAACTAAAATATACCAAACACGCAGTATCAACATCAGTCAGTTGTCTAATTCTCCTGACAGCATAAGCTGCAGAACTAAGTTTACCCGCTAACGTAGTAATATGGGCACCCCATTGAAGCCCGGCATCAAGAGGTATACCAAGAAATGTTGTTTTATCAGTTAAATCTAGTGGTTCATTATCCATTACTATTTGTATTGGAATTTTTGTAACATTTGGTAAGCAAAATTTAATACATTTCGTTTTCTTAGCGTTCAACAATAGATTGTTCGCTGTGAACCAATCCAACACTTGAGCTAAAGTACTATTAACCACGTCAAAAGAATTTAGTTTGTCGATCAATTTTGAAGACAAGAGAAGTGTCATCGGCAAATAGTACAGCCTTACATGTATTGACACAGTAAGGTAGGTCATTGATGTAAATGAGGAATAACAGAGGCCCTAGGATAGAGCCCTGGGGTACGCCCATCTAAACCGATGATCCGGAGGATTGTACCCTATCTAAAGTAACTTTTTGAGTTCGGCCACTTAAATAAGATTCAAGTAAATCGCGAGATTTACCTTTTATTCCATAGTGCTCCAGCTTGGAGAGAAGGGTATTGTGGTCTACGCAATCAAAGGCTTTGGAAAGATCACAAAAAACACCAATAGCATTTTGTTCTCCCTCCCAAGCCTCATATATGTATTTCAACAGAGCTACACCCGCGTCTGTAGTTGACCGACCCTTTGTAAATCCATACTGTTCACGATGGAAAAGGCTATTTAAGTTAAAAAAAGCTAATAACTGATTAAAAATCATTTTTTCAAATATTTTACTAAGCGCTGGCAGAATAGAAATGGGACGGTAATTAGTGGGATCATTTTTATCGCCAGATTTGTACAAAGGAATGACTTTACTTAACTTCATCAAGTCAGGAAATTTCCTAGTATCTACACACTTATTAAATATAGAAGCTAAATATGGTGCAATTGCTTCAATGATATTACTAATGACAGCTACAGAGATATCCCACAAATCTCCAGTTTTTTTATTATTCAAACTCTTAAATGTATCAATGATTATTTGAGGTGTTACATGTTGAAATATTAAATGATTGTTACATTCTGGTATACAGCTTATTAATAGGTTTTTAGATTCCTCAGATGATGAACGTAAGGAGGCAGTAGTATTTACGGGAATGTTAGTAAAGTAATCTTCGAAATATTTTGCGACGTCTTCATTAGTACTGAGGATCTTATTATCTACTTTTAATTCTATTTTGTTGTCACGATTTTTAGTTTTCCCGGTTTCCGTGTTAATAATTTTCCAAGTGGTCTTTATCTTATCATGAGAATCTAGAATAGCTTTTCTTGTATATAAAGATTTTGCGCACAGGCACGCCTTTTTAAAAACCTTAGAGTAAGTTCTAACATCCTTACTTAATATTATAAATGCGAAAGTGAGTTTGTTTGTATGTTACGCTTTCACGTCGTAACTACGGAACCGATCATCATGAAACTTTGCATACAAGTTCTCTGGAGTACGGAGAAGGACATAGGCTACCTTTCATCCCGGGAAAACGTACTATTCCCGAGGGATCGACATTGACGCGGGCGGAGCCGCGGGCGAAAGCTAGTAATTAATAAATTCAGAATTTTTATTGTAAGCTTTCATAGCTTATTTAACGAAAGCTTATCTAAATTCAAGAATATAATTTGAATGACTACCTGATTCATGCAGACTAAAATCCCAATCATACTTTACTGAATTCAGTAACTGACGAGATGACACCGAAGTACGTTAGACATAATAAATAAATAAATATATATGGACAAATCACACAGATTGAGCTAGCCCCAAAGTAAGTTCGAGACTTGTATTATGGGATACTAACTCAACGATATTATATTTTACTAGCTGTTGCCCGCGGCTCCGCCCGCGTTCGTGTCGATCCCTCGGGAACAGTGGAATTTCCCGGAATCAAACATACCCTATGTCCTTCCCCGGGCCTCACACCTCCATACCAAATTTAGCGTAAAAAACGACAAATAGAATTACTTTCGCATTTATAATATTAGTATTAGTATGGAAGTATGGATATTATTTATACTTCTAAGTCCAGAAATGAGAAAATTTCCATAAAACCTTTACCCTCCCATTTTACCCCTTTAGGAGTGAATTCAGTCCATTTCATCCACATATATCTTTTTTAATTGTAATCGAGAACTTACATACCTATTTATTTTCATACTTCATAGTCCAGAAATGAGAAAATTTCCAAACAAACTTTACCCCCCTTCTGGGGGATTTTTTCCAGTTAACCTACACAGATCTTTTTCAATTGTAATCGTGAATTTATTTACCTATTTTGATACTTCAAAGTCTAGAAATGAGTAAATTCCTATACAATCTTTACCCCGCTATTTTACCCCTACAGGGTAAAATATCGTCCATTTTACGTACACAGATATTTTTAATTGTAACCTAGAACTTATATACTTATTTTTATACATCTAAGTCCAGAAAAGAGAAAATTTCCATACAAAGTTTATATCACCCATCCACCCCCATTTTACCCCTTAAGGGGGGAATTTAGCAAATTTCATCTACCTACACACATCTTTTTTAATTTTAATCTAGAACTTATATACCTACTTTCATACTTCTAAGTCGAGAAATGGGAAAATTCCATATAAATTTTACCCCTTTAGAAGTTAAATTTCTTAAAAATACTTTCTTAGCGCTCACTTACATCATTAAAAGAACCCCTGTACCCAAGTTTCTAGGCGCAGCAGTTTAGGTGCCGTTTGCCCGCGGCTACGCCGCCGCCGTTAGTGTCCATCCCTCAGGAACAGTTTGGACCCTTTAAGGGGTGACTCAGGTCATCAATATGAACAACTTTTTCTATGGGACCAATGCCGGGAACTCAAAAAAAATTTTGTCATTTCCATACAAAAGAGTCCCGCCGCCAGGCCAGTTTGTATGGGAATGTCGAATTTTATTTTGAGTTCCCACCATTGTTCCCATAGGAAAAGTTGTTCATTTTGATGGTCTGAGTCACCCCTTAGGGCCCAAAACGATAAAAAATTCACCGTGTATATTTGCAGGCAAACGAATGCCTTGAGTTCATTCAAATGACTATAACTTTTTTTTTAATGAACCGATTTTGATGAAACAAACTTTAAATGTTTTGCTGGGTTAAAACAAAGCCATTGGTGAAAGTTGGAAGTAAATCGGTTCAGTATTTTCGGAGATAATCTTGATCATACATACAGACAGACAGACAGACAGACAGACAGACAAGAAATTCGAAAAAAATATTTTTGCTTTTCATTATTCTTTTTAAGTGTCCCTCTATCCATTTCAGTCAAAAATTCTAAATGTACAGACAAAATATTTTTACTGTTTTATTATATGTATAGATAACAAATCTTAATATATATAAATCTCGTGTCACAATGTTTGTCCTCAATGGACTCCTAAACCACTTAACCGATTATAATAAAATTCGCACACCATGTGCAGTTCGATCCAACTTGAGAGATAGGATAGTTTTTAACTTATGGCGAAACGAAGTTCGCCGGGGCAGCTAGTACATATATAGATAAACATCCTAGACCCAGGCCAATCTCAAAAAGATCATTTTCCATCTTGACCAGACCGGGAATCGAGCCCGGGCACCCCGTGTCGCAGGCTGGCGTGTTAACCATTGCGCCACGGAGCTAGCTTAGGCCTAGAGCCTCATGAATGGAGATATCTCGCATCGTGATTCTTGTCTAACTTACTGCGGCCACGGACTGCGGCTTCCCTTTCGCGATTCGTCGCAAAATGTCCCTTTCGCAAAACGTACTTTCGCAAAATGTCGTTGCAAAATGTTGTTTCGCATAATGTCCCTTACACAAAATGTACCTTACGCAATATGTCCCATTTTGCTAAAGGGACATTCTGCAATGATGACTGAATTCAGTTAAGTCTGATTAGGCTTTAACCTGTGAAACTTTTACAAATGCGCTAGTCAAAGATTGATAATGAAAATACCGAAATATTAAAGAGACTACCTTTTGTGGTGCCCTAAGTATGACTTGTAAGTCTTCATCAGCTAAATCATTGAGTTTGTTCCACTTTTGCAGTGTCGGGCACTCCACCAATTGGACATAGATGACTGCGGAGTCAGGGACCACTATGCAGTCTTTCTCCAAGAGATGTTCGTGGGCATGAGAGAATGTTGATAATGCTCCTGTAAAAAATAATAAAAAAAATATACAATAAGAAGTTTCAAATACAAGATATTTGTAAAAAAAATAAAGAAATGCCAAATACAAATATTTTTACAAAAAAAACTATGAAACAATCACGAGAATAAGGTTGATAAATGCATCCTGTAAACCAAAATCTGAAGCATAGTAGCTTCGCTCGCACTTTGCGCTCACTCAGTCAAAAGTCAGATTTTTATTCAAATTTGGTTAATTTATGCAAAATCGAAATACTACTGGCGTTTCGCAATGACCACTGGTGAGAAGAATACGCCGAAAGAAACTCAATCCAGTCTTGGTCCCTATGTGCCTGAAGGGCTCTCATGACATTGTTTACATGTATTAAATTTATATTAATTGCCAAGCATTTTTATCAATAATATAATCAGCAATGCAGTAATAAGCCTTTTTTAACTAACTGGTTTTTTCCAGTCACTTTAAACTTAGAAAACCTTATATTTCTGCAGGAATTTTATTATAGAAGCATACTCCTAGGCCCAGAAATGAATCTTGTCTGCAATCGCAAAACTGGTGTAGCTAATTTACTTTTATTTCTCGTGTTTCGATCATGAATATTACTATTTTTCTTATATAAATCAAGATTATGGCGCACAAACATAATATTCGCATATATGTACTGAGAAGGTAATGTTAAAATATTTATATCTTTAAACAATTCAATAACAAGTCAAAAAGAACCATTCCCTGTTATCTATACTAGTAATATTATAAAGCTGAAGAGTTTGTTTGTTTGTTTAAACGCGCTAATCTCAGGAACTACTGGTTCAAATTGGAAAATACTTTTTGTGTTGGATAGTCCATTTATTGACGAAGGCTTTAGGCTATAAAACATCACGCTGCGACTAATAGGAGCGAAGCATTAATAAAAAATGTTTTAAAAACGGGGGAAAATTATTCATCTATACTAAGAAAAAACCGAATTAATGATAATAACAGAAATTTGCCGTGGACGAGGTCGCGGGCGACAGCTAGTCCCTTGAAAAGACAGTATGACTCTATTATTCAAATAAATACTGAAACAAGTACCTTCACCAATCAACTCAGTGTCAAACACCTCTGTCACCAGGATATTAGCCTTCTGCTTCATATCACCATCTTCACCCACAGTCAAGTCTGTAGATCTCTTCGGAATGAGAGTTATTTTGTCTGCAACTCCATTGCGCTCAAGGATCTTTGCACAGCATTCTGCCATTGGTTTGAAAGCTTCACAAGCAACAATGGAGTCAGCCCCACATCTTGCAGCCATGATAGAAAGCAGACCGGTACCAGTCCCTACAAAATTAAAAAAAAAAACAATAAAATTGTTTTTAAAGTTTAAAGTGTATTTGAGCATAACTTATTTCTAGAATAAAATACTTAGTTATCAGATTGACCTGAACTGAAACTATCCACTATCTACCAGCTGGGTCTTTCATCTAGAGCAAAAATAATTTAGGGGTTGCAATAAAACTGATTAAAAATATTACATACATAGTATCACATCTTTCTCCCTTGCGGGGTAGACAGACCCTGTCTTTTAAGAACTAAAGTAATGTTTAGCATGTTGTTGGGCATTAGGTGGAATACAGAATCAAAATAGCGATGGGTTGCTAGCCGCATTGCCTACTAATATGATTCGTCAGATTTGCACCTATTCCCTTGATCAGCTTATACGATCTACGCAGGACCAGCTGGCACATTCTATGTGTTTTCTCCCAGACTAGCATGGCAAGAAGCTTCCAATAGTAGCAAATTTAACCCATCATTCGTGGGGTAAACAACTTTTTCATACTAAATGCGGTAACCAGCATAATCAAAATAAAAATTTGTTTGTAATTAGTCCCAAATATATCCCTATATATTTATTATTTAATTATTAACAAAATATAAAATTCAACTTATGTTAAGATAAATAATTACTTTTATACCTTCATCTTACATTAGTTCTCCTATCAGAAGCCACATAGCAATAATAGTGGGATAGAATATTAGTGAGATCTTGATTCTCTAAGAATATCTTAGAAAATCAAGATCCCACTAATATTTTAACACAAAAAAACAAGTAACATGTTGTCTGATTTGGCAAGATGAAAAGAATTGGTAAGATCCATGTTGCTATATTTTTTTAATTCACATTATAAATGTATTTTTTTATTGTAAGAAAAGTTACATTTTGACTTATTCAGCTATATATTATTTGGGATAAAAAAAATATTCAAATTCAAAATGTTAATTCAATATAGGTTTCTTTGAACACTTATTAATTGTCATATTTTACTTCTCAACAATTGTTGACGTCAAAAATTTACTTATGGCTAAGTTTAATGGCGCTTCCGAAGCGGAGTGCAGAAGAATGCAGAAGATGCACAGCGCATTTTCTCCAAGGACGAAAACTCACAATTTTTGAAAATCTTAGAAATTAAATATGTGAACTGAGTATACATTGGTTTATTTAAATGTCATGTTCGAATTGAATTTAAAAAATAATGTCATATTATTGAAATTAATACACCGAAATAAAATAAAAAATGTCAAATTATGTACCTACTAAAATTAAAATAAAAATAGTCATATAAATACAGAATTACGAGGCGTCCGCGCCTAGCTCAAGCCAAACATTCTTATTGTCGCGAAGCTCCCAGAACAGAATAGTCTAGAACTTTTCCGAACATCGTCTGTCGCGCTCATACATCTTCCATCCTGCTCACACATATGTATTCTATCCCGCTCATACACATACTCGAATATTCTGGAATGTTTTAGTTATCGGCCGTCGGGACCGGAAGTATATGGAACTTTCTAGATACCCATAAGTCAGTATATAAGGGAGCGGACGTGGCGATCGTTAATCAGTTTACCGCGAGTGTTCTTAGTGAGCTATACTAATACGAGTGATTTGTGTGCGACTGATAAGTGATAATTTATACGACCACAGCAACGGACCAGGACTACGAGTGCTTTGCGTTTTGGATATTCGACGTGTTGGAAGACCAGTCAGTGTTGGGATTCCGTAGTGAATAAATTCCCTCTGAAGAGTTTGGTGTTTTACTCCAAATCCTGAACCCTAACCACGTAACATTTGGTGTCAGAAGTGTGGGATTTGGAAATGCCAGTGTTGCCGAGGGACGAAGAAGATAAGGAAGGCGTCCGGACCCGGGCTCAACGTGCAATGGAGGCTACCGCAGCCGCCGCCCAAGTTGCATCCGCTCGACATGCGCCAGCCGCCCAAAACATCGCAGCCGAGCAACTGCCGCCCGTAGCCCCAGAGGTCGCAGCCGCCCAAGACATGGCAGCCGCCCAGGACATGGCAGCCGCCCAAGACATGGCAGCCGCCCAAGACAGGGCAGCCGCCCAAAATGTCGCAACCACCGAAGCCGTCACAGCCACCCAGGAAGTAACGGCCTCCCAAGTGATTGCCGCCGCCCAACAGATGCCAGCCGCCCATCATCAAGCCACGTTTCCTAGCCCCTCTTTCCAGGTTCCCACTCAAGCATCTTTTGATTTTGGTAGCTTGATGCAAATGTTGCAGTGCATAAATGAGAACCAGAGTAAACTGCAACGCATCAATGTGGAACTTAATGGAGAAATACAAAATATGCGGGATGAACAAAAGTGCTCGAGGGATGAACAAAAGCGTATGCAGGAAAAGCTGCATCATATGAGTGAGGACCAACGAATGGTATTAGCAGCTGTCAGCAAAGTCAGCAACGTGGTGGACCAGATCCGTAAGGATGTGGATTTGGTGGATAATCGCGTGACAGGTCTGGAAACAAACTTCTCCGGACTAGAGAAGAAAGTGCTGCGACTGGAGACAGTAGGCGTGAAAGTGACGTCGAGCAACGCTGTTGCTTATGCACCTGGACCCAAGGTGAAAGTGCCATCTTACGACGGAACTACTTCCTGGGCCGCGTATAAACAGCAGTTTCAAACTGTTGCCGCAGCAAATGGATGGACTAATGAACAGAGCCTGACAGCCCTCACCGTTGCACTGAAGGGCTCCGCTTTGACAGTATTAGAAGCACTACCTAACTCAGGTAGTGACTTCAAGGACTTGTTGGAGGCTCTTGAAGCAAGGTACGGAGAACGCCACTTAGAGCACGTATTCCGAGCCCAGCTTCGCGACCGAGTCCAGCGATCAGGCGAGGGGTTACAACAGTGGGCATTAGAGATCGAGAGGCTCGTAAGGAAAGCGTTTCCCTCAGAAGACCCCCGGATGGTGGAGAAAAATCTACTGCAAGCCTTCGTGGATGGAATTAAGAATTCAGAGGTAAGGGCTACAGTAAAGCTCCAACATCACACCTCGCTTAAAGATGCCCTTGCACACGCCCTTGAAGTGGAAGCGGTAAGACAAGATGTGCAAGTTCATAAATTGAGAGAAATTAACGAGATAAGCGAGGTAGTCAAGGCGGTTAAGGCCCCTTCAAAGAAGGATAATGGAACTGGGCCTATGTGCTGGAATTGTGGTGAAAGAGGCCATTTACAACTCAATTGCCGCAAAAAGAAACAGTTAAAGGAAGAGCTCAGGGAACAGCTTAAAGAAGAGATCAAGAAAGAGATTAAGGAAGACCTAAGCAATCAGTTTATGATCTCTCCTTTAAAGAAGCAGGGAAACGAGTAACAGCCAGGACTAAGGGGCGGGTACTGGCTGGCTCAGAAGAAGCCCCAGCAATAATCATCTCACAGGCAAGCAATGAAAATTGTCTGGCAATATGTGGTTCAGTGGATGGGAAAAACTGCAGGATAACAGTAGACACAGGTGCATCTAGGACTATAGTTAAGCCACATCTAGTGAAAGCGGCAAGGGGACGCAAGAACATCAACTGTCGGCTTCTTTCTGCTTCTGGCCAGCCAATACCTGTCCTAGGAGAAATGGCAGTTACGATGTACGTGGGAGAGACACCCTATACTCACAATGTCATCGTAGCTGAAATCATTGATGACTGCATACTGGGCTTAGATTTTATGAAGAAATATAATTGTGGAATTGATATCACGAATGGTGTTTTCAAGTGTGGTAATGAAGAAATCTTCATTCTTGGAGCTTCCACTGGAAAAGTAACCTGCCTTAACAAAATTGTTATTCCTGGACGAACACAGGCTCAAATAATGGTGAGACTGCCCACGACGGCTAAGAAAACAGAGGCAAAGAGATGTGTTTTGATTGAGGACACATTACACAAACCAACTGCGAGAGGACTCCTAACAGCAAGAACCTTAGTGCGTGGAAGCGATACTGCAGTGGTAAGAGTGGTTAACCTAGACTTCCATGAGGTCAGCCTCAATGAAGGAGATACTGTGGGAAAATGCGAAGAAGTTGTGTGGATGAGAAAGTGTCAATCAAAGCTGAGCTCAGTGTCACCTAACATCGCGAATAACTCTACAATTATTGATCTTCTGAAAGACAGCAAAGATAATCTGACTTTTAAGCAATACTCGGACGCAAAGAAGTCACTGTTGCGTTTTGCTGATATCTTCTCTTCGAAAGAAGAAGATCTTGGAAGAACTTCATTAGTTCAGCACAGGATTGACACTGGAAGCGAAAGACCTATTCGTCAGCGAGCAAGACGAATACCGATTGCCAAGGAGAAAGAAGTTGAAGAAATGTTGGAGGGCATGAAGAGAAATAAAGTTATAGAACCATCTGCAAGTCCTTGGTGTTCTCCTGTGGTTCTAGTTAAGAAGAAAGATGGCAGTACACGGTTTTGTGTAGATTATCGACGACTAAACGAGATCACTAAGAAGGACAGTTATCCGTTGCCCCGAATTGATGACACCTTGGATACTCTAAGTGGAATGCGATGGTTCTCTACTTTGGACCTAAAATCTGGCTACTGGCAGGTAGAAATACACCCAGAGGATAAAGAAAAGACCGCATTCTCAACTGGCAAAGGTTTATGGCAGTTCAATGTTATGCCCTTCGGATTATGCAACGCGCCGGCTACTTTTGAGCGACTTATGGAGTGTGTACTAGCTGGATTAGTAGGAGATGCCTGCTTAGTATATTTGGATGATGTCATCATCATGGGCAGAGACTTTGATGATCATTTGCGGAATCTAGAGAAAGTCCTAAGGAAGATACGGGGAGCAAACTTAAAACTGAACTCAAAGAAATGTCATCTATTCAGGAACAAAGTAAACTACCTCGGTCACGTAATTAGCAGTGAGGGTGTACAAACCGATCCTGATAAAGTTGAAGCAGTGCAAAAGTGGCCTACACCGAAGGACAAGACAGAGGTGCGAGCCTTCATGGGACTGTGCTCATACTACAGGAGATTTGTCAAAGGATTCTCAGAGGTTGCTAAACCTTTACACCGTTTGACAGAAGACAAACGACCTTTCTTCTGGGACGAGACTTGCGAGAATTCCTTCCAAAAATTGAAGGAAAGTTTATGTAAAACTCCAATTTTGGGATATCCACAGACTGATGGTCAATTCATCGTTGACACAGATGCAAGTAACACGGCTATTGGTGGAGTGTTATCTCAGAAACAAGGTGACGCAGAAGTTGTAATAGCTTACTTCAGTAAATCTTTGTCAAGGCCTGAGAGGAACTACTGCGTTACACGGAAAGAACTCTTAGCTGTGGTAAAAACGCTGCAACATTTCAACAAGTATCTCATCGGCAGAAAGTTTAAACTGAGAACTGATCATGCTGCTTTGAAGTGGTTGCTTCAGTTTAAAAACCCGGAAGGTCAAGTTGCTCGTTGGATTGAACAACTCCAAGAGTTCGACTTTGTTACTGAACATCGCAGTGGAAAGTCACATGGAAATGCTGACGCGCTTTCAAGAAGGCCTTGCTCAGAAGATTGTAAACACTGTGTCAAACAGGAGTCTAAAGAAATCGCTGTGAAATTAACAAGGGCGAGTCCGCCGGGACCATGGGATGACGCGATCTTCAGAGAAGCTCAGGAGGATGATGAAGACATAAGGCTTATTATTGCATGGAAGGAACGCGGAGCAGAAAAACCTAAATGGGTAGAAGTTGCACCTACAAGCCCAATCACCAAAGCTTACTGGGCTCAATGGGACAGTTTTGTCTTGGAGGACGGAATACTTTACCGTAAATGGGAAAAACCAAATGGCAAAGAGTTTCACCTACAAGTAGTTGTTCCAAGAGCTAAAGTAAAAGACGTTCTTCGTGAAGTCCACGATGGGGTGTCCGGTGGACATCTTGGCGTCAAGAGAACATTAACAAAGATACGAGAAAGGTTCTACTGGCTCAACTGTCGAGAAGACGTGGAGGATTGGTGTCGCAAATGTACCATATGCGCTGCTGTGAAAGGGCCATCGACAAGAAATCGCGGTAACCTCAAGCTCTACAACGTTGGTGCACCCTGGGAACGCATTGCAGTTGATGTGGCAGGACCATTTCCTATAACTGAGTCGGGAAATAAATACTTCATGGTGGTAATGGATTACTTCACCAAGTGGCCTGAAGTATTTGCCATACCTAACCAGGAAGCTGCAACAGTAGCCTCCAAATTAGTTGAGGAAGTGATATGCCGGTTCGGTGTGCCCTTGGAAATCCACTCCGATCAAGGACGGAACTTCGAATCACAACTATTTCAAGAAATCTGTAAGATTTTAGGAATGCACAAAACAAGGACCACGCCATATCATCCTCAGTCAGATGGCATGGTGGAACGCTTTAACCAGACGCTGGAGAGGCATTTGGCGAAATTGGTTGATAACCATCAAAGAGACTGGGACAAGTACATACCGCTATTTCTCCTCGCTTACCGGACTTCAGAACACGAAAGCACAAGAGTGACCCCAGCTTTTATAAATTTTGGCAGAGAACTTCGGTTACCGGTAGATTTGCTAACGGGAAGACCACCAGAAGTTTCTCACACTGTGACAGATTATGTCTCGGATCTTCGGGAAAGAATGCGAGATGTATATGACCTAGTTCGGGAAAACGGGCTGCAAGCAAGCGAGAACATGAAAACTAGATACGACCGAAGAGCAAATACGAGTGGCTATGAAGAAGGAGCTTTAGTGTGGCTTCACAACCCAATACGCCGCAAAGGAAAATCTCCAAAGCTGCAGACGAGATGGGAAGGGCCATATAAGGTGATCACCCGCATGAACGATGTGACATATCGCATTCAACGACAACCAAGAGGAGCATTCAAAGTGGTGCATGTAGACCGCTTAGCACGTTATCATGGCAGCAACAGTGACGCTCGGGACGAGCATCTCTAAGAAGGGGGCAGTGTCGCGAAGCTCCCAGAACAGAATAGTCTAGAACTTTTCCGAACATCGTCTGTCGCGCTCATACATCTTCCATCCTGCTCACACATATGTATTCTATCCCGCTCATACACATACTCGAATATTCTGGAATGTTTTAGTTATCGGCCGTCGGGACCGGAAGTATATGGAACTTTCTAGATACCCATAAGTCAGTATATAAGGGAGCGGACGTGGCGATCGTTAATCAGTTTACCGCGAGTGTTCTTAGTGAGCTATACTAATACGAGTGATTTGTGTGCGACTGATAAGTGATAATTTATACGACCACAGCAACGGACCAGGACTACGAGTGCTTTGCGTTTTGGATATTCGACGTGTTGGAAGACCAGTCAGTGTTGGGATTCCGTAGTGAATAAATTCCCTCTGAAGAGTTTGGTGTTTTACTCCAAATCCTGAACCCTAACCACGTAACATTATCATTAATAAAATCTTCGGTCCTATAATATGCCTTTTTACAAAGTAATTGATTTACATAACTTTTGAATATTCAATCAGGCATATCAAGGACCGATTTTGGCAATTTGTTGTAGTATGAAAATTGAAATGAAAAATATTTATTGTAACACACAATGGCACACACAACACAAGAAAGTGTGTATACAGTTTCCCATGAACGACTCGCTAACTCTGCTTAGCCGATATCGCGGAAGAAATAATTTATGATTGTTTCGCAAGGGTCTATTTATTAAAACACTAACTTTTTTGAACAACAAAATATTTTTCCTTGCATACATTATATTCTTGAATATATACTGTGAAGCTACAGTTAAGATATTAATTTCTTTAAAATTCTGTCTGAGTGAGTCCCTCGCGCCCAGGCCGTAGATGGCACGAATTGCTCTTTTTTGTAGAATAAAGATAGTCTGGATGTCGGCTGCATTGCCCCACAGAAGTAATCCTTACGACATTAAACAATGAAAATAACTAAAGTATACAAGCCTAGCAGTGAACTCATCTGTCAGTTGTCTAATCCTTCCAACAGCGTATGCTGCGGAACTAAGCCTATTAGAAAGTTCAGAAATATGGGCACCCCATTGTAGTTTTGAGTCGATAGTGATCCCTAGGAAAGTAGTATCATTGACGAAACCTAGTTTTTGACCATCTATTAAAATGTCAACATCGGTCTGCCTCACGTTCGGGAGAGTAAATTTAGCGCATTGGGTCTTTTGGGCATTTAGCAATAGGTTGTTGGCTGAAAACCAGTTTGAAATTTTTGCTAATATGCTATTTACCGCGATAACGTCATCATTTTGACGGTCCATCTTGAATATGAGAGACATGTCATCGGCAAACAGCACTATGCCCGCTTCATTTTCAACCATATAGGGCAGGTCATTGACGTACGCTAGGAAAAGAAACGGGCCTAAGATTGAGCCTTGAGGCACGCCAATGTTTGAATTAGTACCATTTGATTTGACACCGTTAATATCTACTGTCTGATACCTATTTGTCAAGTACGATTCTATTAATTCTAATGAATTATTTTCAAACCCGTATTGTCGGAGTTTGAGCAAAAGTGTTTGATGATCAACGCAATCAAATGCTTTAGAGAGATCACAAAACACTCCAATGGCATCCTGTGAATCCTCCCAAGCGTTGTAAATATGAGTAATCAGAGCTACTTCCGCATCGGTGGTTGATTTTCCACCAGTAAAGCCAAATTGTTGGTTATGGAAAAGGTTGTTAGTCTTAAAATGGAATTGCCTCTGGTTCAGCATTATCTTTTCAAACACCTTGCTCAAAACCGGTAAGATAGAAATAGGCCTATAACCAGGGTCTGATTTTTCTCCTTTTTTAAATAGTGGTATTAACTTACTACACTTCATTAAATTAGGAAATATGCCTTCATCAATGCATTCATTAAATATATAACTAAATCAGCAGCAATAATATTTATAATGTGTGTGACTCACTACACTAACAGACATATCCCAGTGGTCCTCCGATTTTTTAAAGTTTAGCTGTTTAAATGCATCAATAATGTCACTGGGGTTAATATGATTATATTTAAAGGACAATGCCGATTCGACTATGGGAAGTGGCGTCTTTTTTTTTTCGCGCGGCCACTGACCTAACCATGTTTTTATTATAGATAATAGCATAATAAACAAAACGTAATATGAAACATATACCTCTAAACTCAGTCCGAGCTGAGTTATTTGAGTTTGAAATCAGTAAAAATCATATATTTAAGAAGGCAATTTTCGTCAAAAAAGTGGCAGGTTAATTGAAATATGCAATGAAACATTATCTTTGGACTTTTTTATTATCACTTTACCCATTTGCGGCCTTCCCCACCAACAGCAAACGTTGTTCGGCGAGTTTAGTGGTACTGGTGAGTCAACGGTCATTATGCGAACAAAGCAGATCTATCCGTGGGTACACATGTAGCTAGTGTTCTTGCGCTAATTCCTTCCCCCACCTGCTTTCACAGGTGCAATCTCAGATTTGATTGTCTCTTTCTTCGTGAAAGCAAGCGTTTGGAAAGATTCAATTTCACTCACCGTTCTGTCTTCGTGTCGTACGCGTATGTAATTCCAGTTTTTATATAGGAGTGATCAAACGACGACTTGGCCTGTTTAATTGACTCCGACATTGATATTTTACCTTTGTGGATTGGCTTGTTATATGGACCTTACTGATATTCCCCCTGTGTAATGAATCGACTTGTGTATTACGGACTCTGATTGCCAATATTGTATGTGCGTTTGTACAAAGATGGATCGTAGACAGTGCATTGCTTGTCTTCGAAGTATAAGTAGAAGTAATAACAGTACAAGAAGATTTGACTGCGCAGTGCTTCCAACAACATCCATTCCTGATAGATTTTTTGGGAAGAAGTTATAAATATTACAGTATTATATGCCTTCGGGCGTCCTCTGACTGATCATAGATTGGTTGAAGCAATATTATTAGCAATAGAAGCGACCGCAGAAACTGAGAACTATCTAGGCGATTATATCATTAATAAAAATATAAACGCAAGAAGAGCAGTGTTCCTGACGAATACAGCAGAGGATCTTAATCACATAGTCCATGACTTTCCTGTTATTAGTATGGACGAGTTAATTATTTATGCCTTGGGAACTTATCAAATCAAACAAGCTCGTAGTTATTACGGAGAATAGAAGTATGTAGAGATATGGACTTAGAAAGTCTCGAAGAACATAATATTACAGTCACAAATCCATGGTTGCTAAGGGCGCAAATACAATCAAGGTATAGACAATCTCGAATTTATTATACGTATATTTTAATAGAAGGTGGTATGGGAGGCAGGCAAGCTATATGCGCCCATTACTGCAGCTGCATTATCGGCAAACGAACGCTTGGCTGCTGTTCCCACGTCATGTCAGTATTATAGTACTTAGCATGGGGGAGATACTTATTTCCCTGTTCACATCTTCTTTTGTGCTGTATGTCACCACACCTATATTATTGTTACAATAACCTTATTATGTAGGTAAACCTGATGTTTTACAAATAAATGTACCTACTCGATCAATGTATGTATATGTTTTTTACCTGTAGTTTTTGTGTCATGACTAAAATCAAACAAATATTATTATAGGTAAAACGAATCTATTGTTAACCTCTTTTATGCTATTCATACTATAACAACCAAAAAATATAAAAAAAATTGGTTGCGAGTTATACCATATACTGTAATAGTTATAAGAGTTGGGAATTATTAAATAAATACACTTAAAAATTAACTGGCAATTTATTTTTGAATGTATTGTGAAAAGAAAGAATGGGCAGTACATACCTGCACTGTAGTGCGCAGGGTTGGCAGAGAGGAGGCGGGGGAAGGGTAGGGATACTATATATCTGTGTATAGTAGGCTTTTATCTGCTTTGTTCGCAAAATGAAAGATGACTCACCAATACAACTAAACTCAAACAAGGTGTGCAGATGGTGGGGGCCGGCCTCAAAGGAGTAAAGTAATAATAAAAATGTTCAAAGATAATTGTTTTATTGCATATTTTCATTTAAACTCGCGATTATGATAAAAATTGCCAAATAAAATGCATGATTATTTAAGAATTTTAAACCCAAATAACTCAGTTCGGACTGAGTTTAGAGGTATATATGTAATAATAAGTTTTGTTTAGTATGCTATCGTCTACAAGAAAAACAAGGTTCGGTCAGTGGCCGCGCGAAAAAAAAAAAGACGCCAATAACCGGCATTGCCCTTTATAATTACAAGGAGGAATATTATTTTTTTGTAAGTCCTCGGCACGATTTAAACTAGAGTTAATGTTTGACGTTAGAACTAAAGAAATATTTGTAAAAAAATCCTCAAATGTATTTACGATTTCTTTAGTTGTGGTATAAGTTTTGTCTCCGCATTTAATTTGAGTAATGTTTTGTCTAGGTTTAATTTTACCGGTTTCTTTGTTTATGACATTCCAAGTTTCCTTAATTTTGTTTGGTGCGTCATTTATTTTTCTATTTATGTGATTGGCTTTAGCTTGTTTACAAACTCTCTTAAATATTTTAGAATAATTTCGAACATACTCAATAAAATGTATGTCAAAATTATACTGCTTCTGGGCATACAGATCAAATAACTTTTCTCTACTTTTATAGATGCCAGTGGGTAACCTATCACAAACTAGATTTGTTTTTCTTCGATTTTTATTTGTTTGAAAACGGTACAACGAAGTTTTAAATGCCAAATGGGTTCTTTACTATATTTTCTGCTTATATAAATTCAATAAATATATTTTTCGTCTTCTATAAAAACTATCGACCGAAAATCAAAATATGTAATTTTTATTTGAAAATTTATTTGGTAACAAGAATTTTATTTTCTAGAAGTATTAATGATAGAAATAACTTCTTCCAAATTATTATTTACACAGATTTTCAATAACTTTTATTTTATTAACAGTAATTTTGTACATGCAGGATTAATATATTATAATAAATAACACTTATTTAAGTAACAATAATATATGTAACAATAATTTTATTTTCTAGAAGTGTTAACAATAGAAGAGGTAACTTCTTCTAAATTATTATTTATACAGATTTTAAATAACTTAAATTTTATTAACAGTAATTGTGTACATGCAGAATTAATATATAACAATATTCAAATTAATTTTGAAATTTCTTTCAAGTATTTTATTTCACTAAGATTTTCTTTAATTTCTATTATTTTTTTCAATTTTTCATCTTTAATGATATACTTTCTTCTTTTTTTTTCAGGCAGTGATCCGCATAACATCTTTTCTATCTCTGATTCCTTTATTATTGTCTCTTTTATAAGTTCTTTTATAAGGTGATAAAATCCGGGAGATTTTTTATCTATTATTTGGTTAATGCGATGATGCCAAGCTTCCGCTGAATTTTGAGTTCGTGGCAATTTTAATGAATTTATCAACTCGCAGCATCCAAATTCCGGAATATATCTTGCGGGTGCGCTGCAAGTGCCACTAACATAATTTTTTCAAACCAATGGGCTAAAGAAATAATACCATCGTCGTCTGAAAAAAAAATAATAAAAATTAAAACTTGCCATGTTATATGTATAGCCAAGTATAAAAATGTGACGTAAAAATGTAGTTATATATTTACCTTTAAAACTGACGAGTAATTTATTAAAATATATAGGAATCTCGTTCGGAGGCAAAAAACTTAGAGCCAAAAGACATTTTACATCTGTTTTAAACTTTATATCACTTTGTGTTAGACCCCTTTGCCGATATAATATTTGCCCGAGATGAAAGTGGCAGCCATGTAGTATCACATTCTCAAAATTAGATTTTAAACTTTGGATTGCCGCCTTTTCGAAGTCCAAAATACATATTTTTGGATGAAATTCTAAATCATTTTCCACTCCGTATTCTTGTAATAATTCAAATATCATGTCGTATGTTTTCTTATCTTTGTTTGTGCATAAACAATACAGTAAAGGGAACGTTTTTGTTTTATTTCCTGTTACTGATAAATTACCATGTATGGTGTATAATTGCTGAAATATGTGTGGCACAATCTTAAACGTACCATCAAGGACCCAAAAATCTGCTTGTTGCAATAATTGCATCATGTTTTTCGTTGACAGTAACAAAATTCGCTTATTATTATTGTAAATCCGATCTTTGATGACAAAACATTGACCATTTATTTGCATTTCACTTTCATCTATTTCAAATAAAATATCAGTGGGCTCTTTCTTTTTTGGGACCTTTGATCTAGCTCTATACACCACCTGCTTAAGAGCTGATTGACTAGGTAAATGATCTAGAAATTCTGGAGTGCAATCACTTTGATTATTTTGCAAAATTTGGCATACCTTTAATCCGGTTTTTGCGTCCTCTTTCAATTTTTGCCTAAATTCCGAGATTTCTGTATCAAGTGGATTTGGTTCATGATTGTGCTTATTACTGCATTTTAAAACATTATGTATCATATCATTTGCACTATTTACTTCTGTAACTAATGTTGCACAACATTTATATATATAGTGTTTTCGTGAATCACAGCACCAGTAAAATTTAGTATTGTTCACTTTGTTTCTATAATAACTGAATCCTTCATAATGTAATTTTAATCCACCTCTATTCGATTTATACACTTTTGCTAAATTATCAGACATTTTAATAATAACGATAAACAACAATATGTGTATGAGATGTTTAGACAGACAATGATGTTTATTATCTAACTACCGTAAATATAATTAATAATATTAATGTTACAGCAACACAACAAAAAATGTTACTTTAGAAGATTAACACTATGTATTTAAACATTACGTTTTTGGATAATTCTATATCACATTTGAATCTTGTGACAGCGCTATAGGTAGGTTCAGGTTGCGGCGGGGTGGCCCTTGGGCCACCCCAAGCCGCACAACATGAATACACACAAACACAAATGTGTTTAAACCTACTTATAAAAACAAAAACCTTGTGGCAGAGCGCTATAGGTAGGTTCAGGTTGCGGCGGGGTGGCCCTTGGGCCACCTCAAGCCGCACAACATGAATACACACAAACACAAATGTGTTTAAACCTACTTATAAAAACAAAAACCTTGTGGCAGAGCGCTATAGGTAGGTTAAGGTTGCGGCGGGGTGGCCCTTGGGCCACCCCAAGCCGCACAACATGAATACACACAAACACAAATGTGTTTAAACCTACTTATAAAAACAAAAACCTTGTGGCAGAGCGCTATAGGTAGGTTCAGGTTGCGGCGGGGTGGCCCTTAGGCCACCCCAAGCCGCACAACATGAATACACACAAACACAAATGTGTTTAAACCTACTTATTAAAACAAAAACCTTGTGGCAGAGCGCTATAGGTAGGTTCAGGTTGCGGCGGGGTGGCCCTTGGGCCACCCCAAGCCGCACAACATGAATACACACAAACACAAATGTGTTTAAACCTACTTATTAAAACAAAAACCTTGTGACAGAGCGCTATAGGTAGGTTCAGGTTGCGGCGGGGTGGCCCTTGGGCCACCCCAAGCCGCACAACATGACAAACACACAAATAGAACATAACTACAAAGTATATACTCAGTATATATAAACATTTTGGATTTCAAAATTATGATTTAAATTATTTGGTATTTGTCATGTTGTATTTTAATAATAGGGAAAATAATTTTTAGTTTAAATAATTATTTTCTTCATGAAACATATAGAAATAGTATTATCGGTTTAACGTTAGGTTGCAATACAAAGCATATACCTTTCAAAAATATAACAATCGAAAATCGGAATTTCAACCAGATGGAATAAGAGATTCCGGTCAAATGAAAATATTGAAATTAAAAAAGTTACGAAACGTTTTTGGTATTTTCAAATTCGTAACTAAAGAATTCTAGTTTGTGATAGGTAACCATGCCAGTGGTAGCCCATTCACTAAAAGTAAATTTATTACAAACCTTTACTTGTTTTTGTTTTAATGATTTAGCATATTCAGTAGAGACTGCATTGAATTAATAAATATATAATAAATATTTCTTTATAATTTGTTGTCATTTGAAGCATTGCTATGTTTATACTTTTTACTGTGCCCCCTGAAATATTATTGCCCCGGGTGCAAGACCCAGCTGGTATCTCGGATGGTAGTCTCAGGTCCATAGTTATTAAAGCATTTGCCTGAAAATGTAAGGTTATAGAATTGTTTGTAATCAAAATTAAAAGCTTAATTTGGTAAACTAACCAATATCTAAGACGTTAGCTGGCTTGCCCTCTCCATGCATCTTTTCGATAGCTAGTTGCAAAGCTCTATAATACTTCTTATTCCTCTCGGTGTCGTGAAGCATGTCCGCGAAAGCGCTTCTGGCTATCTCTTGATGGTAGTCATAGTCCTCATGCTGCACATCCCATTCCGTGCTACCCGTTATGGGATTCCTCTTCTGCGTAAACACTTGCATTCTGACCTTCGTCGCAGTAAGAAACCTGGAATATTTTCTGTGACCAAAATCTACCGGTAACTATGAATTGGTCTTAGTATAAAAACTTATATACGTACCAACCTTTTAAAAATGGGAACTACTAATAAACTACGCAATTTAAAAATGGAGAGTCTCATTAATATGTATAATTTTTAATTGAAATCATTTCGAAAGTATTAGAGCAGAATTCGTTAAAAATAACCTCAAACTGAAACCAAAGAAAGATGCAAAAATGTCAATGTCAGTTTGGAGTCACAAAACCACAAACAACCTGCCATGCATGGTAGACTTTTTCCTACATTGAAAAATAAAAATATAGCGGTTTTTTCCTGGAGTGCTATTTTTGAAATGACGCCGTACGTAAACGAGTGATTTTTACATATAAAAATCGCTCGAAGACGAGTGTCACACTTTCAAAAATAGTATCCCTGATGAAACAACTGAGTTTTAGGCGTATTAAGGTACGGTTTTTAAAGATTGCGGCGTCCGTCTGAACAAACGCAAAGCGGCCGCCACTATCCTTGGGTTGGGTGGGTGGAATGTAGATGACGGACGGGACGGATCACAGGGGTACTATTTTTGAAAGTGTGACACTCGTCTTCGAGCACTCTAGATTTGAAAGCGAGCGGACGTAAACTACAAGTATTGCCACTCTTGCCATTTGTTAAATCGATAAAACTTAATAGAAGTGTCTTACCACTTTTTTATTCCTAGCTGCGCCATTTTAATTGACAACATACTACACACCGGAAGTGATGGTTTTTATTTACGCAATCGAAAGTACCTTTAATGTAAATACTTCCAGAATTTTTTTAATTTTTTTTGTCCAGAAATATTTTTTTATGAATTTTTGTAAATAATCCCAAATGTAGGATTTATAAAGCAATATTCCCATGCTTAACCACATGACAATGTCAATGTCATTGTCAATCTGTCAAATAATGATGACGTTAACAGCCAAGTCTTATGAGTTGCCAGGTTGGGGAATATATTTTCCGAAATTCGTACAGCGTACAAGGACCGTCTTTTTTTGATACTGCACTATAATAAATTCACTTGGTGTGTTTGTTGAAGTGAGATTTACTTAGCGGGCTGGTAGTTACCAGCCGAATGAATAAATTACGCGAATTGCTTCTGAACGAAGTTTGAGGGCCTAATAGTTTATACTACCAATAATAGCAATAAATATACCTATATTTCGGGTGGAATCTTGCAACTCAATTTTTCTATCTTCCACCGAATGAGCTCAAATTTTGTATGCTCTTTTAGTTTGGATAAAAATGCATGGTAAGCTATGTAACGTCATTCTAAATACAACATGGTGAAACACCCAAGATGGTGGACTAGCTATTTTGAATACTTGTTGATTTGGGCTGGCTATAAGAAAATGAAAAAAAAAAGATGCACTTTATGTGCATCCCTTTTTTTTTTCAGCGTGTTTTAAAATAATTCTTGCCTACTATTGCTGTGCCGTACTTGTCGTCAGTCTTAACAACTTTGACCTACATATATGGGAATGGGGCGGACGTCAAGTGCGGCACCGCGATGGTAGACAAGACAAGGCACCAAAGCATTATTTTTAGCACGATTCAACAAAAGATTTAGGACTTTCTGACATACTTTCTCAAATCTGTGGGTCACTTGCTCGGAGTGCTATTTCTGAAACTTCGCCATTCGTAAACGAGCGATTTTTCCATACAAAAATCACTCGAATACGAAAGAC
The DNA here is from genome assembly GCA_947532085.1 of Elegia similella. Classification (NCBI taxonomy): domain Eukaryota; kingdom Metazoa; phylum Arthropoda; class Insecta; order Lepidoptera; family Pyralidae; genus Elegia; species Elegia similella. The sequence goes on from OX383939.1 coordinate 7,375,940, forward strand.
ATACTTTCAAAAATAGTACCGGGTCACGTGTCACGATTTTACGTTGATGCTTCAATTCATAGTACAACTGTAAACCGTCTATCCGAGCAGGACCACCCTATATACGTAAAAGAGAAAGTTTTAAGGGTTTCTATGAAACCAAGCGAAAAGCATTTTAACCTCATACACGCATAGATCCCAGGTTCATGCTTGGCTTGGCTTGGCTTGGCCAGCCATGGGCTGCTATAATCTTCGAGCTGGGCTCTGGAACGTCCAATAAGACGAGCACTAGTCACTTATTCCTCAGTTCATTCGGCTTCCACTTTCTTCTCTCCAAGAGGCTCGTGAGGGTAGCTACAAAAATAAGCGAACCAGCATAGTAAGTTCGGCAGTATTCCTCGAACATCAAAACCGACCCGAAGTAATTACTGCACTTGTTCAGCTTGTGCCGATTGGGTAGTTCATTTGGGTCGACAAATCATTGTAATCGGCATTACTTTTCTAGTTGACCTGTAGCAAGTATTATACTATATACGTTCGGCCCCATTCGGGGAATCACAACCCGCTCGGCTTAATTTTTAGTTCAGCTAAGATCTAAAATTTAATCCGAGCAGGTTGTGATTCCCCAACCATAACTCAATTACATATAGGTATTCGTCTTTACCGACCGGCTTTGTCGATGACTGCCGGTCCGCTAATGCTGCCCGCCAGCCTAATGCGTATAATCAAGTGGCCTTTTCTCGAACATAATTCTACATACATTCGATTTTACCGACCGGCTGTGCCGATCTTGCCGATTAATACCGGGTCTGCTTAAATGTGTTTATTGGTTAAAGCTGATCAGTCATGTTAGTGCTGAGGGTAGCCCTGATCGGCTTTAACGAACAGACTTATTTGCATACATGCCTACCAACTTTGATGCCTAAACTAGATACATACTTATATATTAAACCATATTAAACGGACAAAATCATAACCCACCTTTTGTTTTGCCATAGGCGGATAAATATCTAAATACATAAAACCTATTTTTTATACATATTTTATTCATCCAGCCAGATATTCAAGTTAGGGGATTATGATTGACGGTGTCATATTTATGTATAAGTGTCTATGTCAATTATTTACGAAAAATCAACATCTTTATTGGAAATTTGTGATTTGTGATTTTTCGCGGAAATTTTTAAATATATATCGAGCTACTTCCAGGGTTATAGTATAAAATATGATATTTTTTTTCTAATGGCAGTTATTTTGTAGATGTCACCCATTTCGTCTTTCAAGTTTCATTACGACGTTTTACTATCATGGCGGCCGCGGTCGGTAGGATTTGTGGGGCACGGCTTTTGAGAAATTATAGCCAAGTAACTCCCCAGGTACTTAAATCAGTTATGTAAAGTCGACTAATTAATAATCTTTATAATAAAAGTTTACGGAGTGACCCTACATGTCAATCAACGTGTCAAATGTCCTGTCGCAACAATCTGTAGGCGCAAGTGTATTTTATCAATTTAGGAATGGTTCCGAGGATGTATAGTAAGATTTATCATAGGAAGTGGGCGTGTAAACCTGCAGTTATTCAAATGTTATATCAGTGTTAGAAAAAAATATTCACGGGCAAGTGATAACCTAGTCTGCATTATGTAACAAGTACGTAAGAATTCTAATTGAGCACGTACATTCCAGGTATGTCAGCTGTCCACCAGTTCGCAAGGATGGTCAAGGAATAAGAAATTGGTGAGTAAACCTCAAATCTTCTTACATATTACATTCTGTTATTCATAATATAAGTCAGCCACACTCATTCAATGTCATTCTTAGTACCTATCCTGTTTTGGTGGTAGGTCAAGAACAATATTATAATTTCGGAAACTGTTTATAACTTAGCGTGTAGGTATCTTATGATTTTATTGTTACGGAGAGCGGGGATTGCAAACACAAGTATATGTTTACTTAAATGTAGTCCCCATTCACAATGTAGAAATGTAATCCAAGATACTGAATAAACATTATTATTATTATTATTATTATTAATTACCTAATTTATTTTTCAAGACATTATCAACTGATTGGTGAAGTCGTCGTCAAACACCTCAATGTACTAATTGATAATTAATGTTACATTAGTTGTAAAATAATGATTTTGAGGAATTAGGGACAATTGTTTAATTTTACTAAGTAATAATGTTATTCCTGTGAAAATGTATATTTGCATTTTTCAATATAAATTCAAGTATTTAATTAATTTCCATAGTTTTCCTCAAGTTAATACTCTTAATAAAACATAGTCAGGTTTGTCAAATACTTAAACCTTAAGGCTGAACGAGTTGATACTTTTCCCATACAACATTTGTGAGGGCTGTACTCCATTGTTTGACATTGTACATCCAAAGTTTAACATGATATCGTTTTGTCTCTTTATTAATTTTGTCTGTACTGTAATAGATTAGAAAAATAAAAAACCATTAAGAAGTTATGAGCCAACAAACTTTTGCTTTTTTTTACTAATTTTAACATCCGGTATGAACGGCTGGACTGAAGTGGCATTTTTTTTGTGTTTGTTTTTCTCAGGAGAAGATTCTTATGAAAGAAAATATTATGAAAGTTGCGCAAAAAATTAATTTTAGACAGAACAGCATCTGTCAGTTCAGCTAGTTATCAATAAAACAGTACTTTTTGTGTTGACAGTTATTATCGACATTGGGAGTGGTGGGAGGTGGTGTGGGGGCACTGTTGTTTGCACTTGAACAGTCAGTGGAGGCATCCGGCGGAGAAGCACATCCCCCACACATGCCATGGAACCATGAGGGGTGGTTCAAATCACTTGATCATGCCAGGTGAGTCCTTGAATTTTTTTGAGATTGCAATTTTAGAAATGCCTTCTTAATTCGTCATGGTAATACTAAAAGTAATTTTAGGTGGATTAGAGTATTACTAAAATATATAAAAAAGAATTGTATGTATATTTAACGGCAAACGAGAAGACGAGCCACCTGATGGAAACACCATCGCCCATGGACATCTGCAACACCAGAGGAGGTGCTCATGCGTTGCCGACTCTTAAGATACCTGTAAACACGCCTTTTGAAGGACCCCAAGTCATAGCACACAGGGAAAACCTCGGGAGGGAGTCCATTCCACAATCCTGCTGTACGAGGAAAAAACCATGTGATGCTCTGACATTTTTGGAGACCCAAGTGTCAAGGATGTGGGGATGGACTTTACTCCTGTGGCAAGCGGTGCAGTGGTAGAAAAGTGACAGTGGCACCAATTCAAAAAGTTCTTTAGAACATTCCCCATAGTATAGACGATAAAATACATATATAAATAGCATATTATGGAGGAAAGTTTTTTTGCAATAAAATAAAAGGAATACAAACAGGTTCCATGTAAATTTATAGGAAGAAATTAAAATCAAAGTTATAATTTTGATCACCAGCACATACAGCAAATACATAATTATTTAGGTATCTTTAGGCAGCCAAATCCAAAATAGTAAAAACAAAATAAAATACCTAATATGACTACTCCTTCATTAATATAAGAGTTATTGATTTTTGAATCATATTAAGAGTCATACTAAAATATAAACATTTTGAAAGCACTTAGTAAGAATGCCATAGACTAAACAAGCTTATGTAAGCTTGCACAGTCTTCTACATATACAGTGAGCTTACTGTGTGTAGCAGTAATAACTGTTATAAGGAAAACCATAATACAGTATATCATAACATGTTTAATCTTCATTACATTTGTTTTTTGATGATTTATATGAAAATAAATATAAATGAGTGACCAAATAATTTTAACTTTCATTATATTGATTTTTTTTGGCAAGGAGTTAAAGAATAATGTCATTTAGACAATTGAACATATCACTTGGCTATAAAGCAAATGTAATTCAATACTACAAAGAAATTAACTGTTTAGGAAAATTGTTACAAACAAACTTTATTTATGTAGGACTGTAAGATAGGCATCTGTTTGTTGAAACATGACACAAACCTTATTTATTGATTAAACTTTGCAAGATAAATTCATTATTAATCACAGTTTTACTCTCATTCATTAGTTAAGTAGTGATACCCAATAGAATGTTCAACTAGACTAGCTTTCTATTGAAAAACCAAAACAACATGCTTTGATTAAAAAAAATATATTTAAGACTCACCCAAATCTGAGAAATAATAAAACAAAAATTAACCCAAACTTCAGGTTTTCCTGGTTACAGACTAACCATCTATCTTTAACCGATTTTGATGAAACCTGCATTGTTCCCTAAGTTCGACTTTACCAAGTTGAACTAAAAGATATTTTTGCAATCCAACTGATATTTCTAATGTAAGATATGCATGAACAAACATACAAATATACACTTATGAATTTTGGCACACATGTTTAAAAGCTGATATGGTTTTGCATATAACTGTGCAATTCTGATAATATTTCATATATAGGTACAAAATGAATTGATAACCTGTTTGTTAACCTGTAGGTATTTCTTAAAGAGAAACATAAGTTGTGTATAAAAATATAATTGTTATTTATTAACAGTTTTATAAACTAGTGTTTTGCTATTTAATAATAATGTCTCCCTATAAATAAAACTATGTAATTTATTTACTTCTGTAAAATAAAACATAACACTTAAAATTACTGTGTAAGGCCTATGAATAAGTACCTATTACTTATTCATAGTGTAAGGCTTTTATGAAGCAGAACACATTTTTTTTTTTAAATAACTCATATAATAAAAAACGTTTGCCGTCAAATACACATAAAAAAAAAATGGAATTTCCTTTTTGCTGCCAATCATTTATCATTGCTGCAGTATTTCATCGGATGCCTAACTGGTTGATCAGGGTCCTAAATAAAAAAAAAAAAAACCTGCATGTGTGACGGCACAAGATAAGAGTCCATGCCGTTTGCGGTTCCGACATACTAAAGTGAGCAAGGGAGGTTTCACAAAAAATAATAAATCTCTGTTTGTAGTATTCGCCGTGGCTATGAGGTGTACAAACAGGTGTGCAAGGCGTGCCACTCGTTGCAGTACATAGCCTTCCGCAACTTGGTCAACGTCACCCACACTGAGGAACAGGCCAAGGCAGAGGCTGAGGAGGTAATCATTTATTTTCATCATCATCATCATTTCAGCCGCAAGAAGTCCACTGCTGGACATAGACATCTCCCAAGGATTTAAAAATGACTGGTTGGATGACGTGGCCTTCATCCAGCGTTTCCCTGCGACCTTGGTCAGGTCAGGTCAGGTCCCTGCTGGTCGACCGACCACCTGGTCGGTGGATGTCCGACGCTGCGCTTGCCGGTACGCGGTAACCCTTTATACACAACAGCTTTGTCTACTGATCTCTTAATAGAATCCCAACATTATACTTCGGATCCCGGCTTTCAGAAATAGTGAAAGGGGGATTTTTCTTTTTGATGTTGAGCTAGTAAATTGTTTTGCTCAGAGAAGTCTGTATGAGTCTTGCGTTTAGTGAAGACGGTTGTACTTGTGCTTGCTACTGGAGTCACTATGAGCCACTTTGCTCAGCCTTTCCCTGTATTCCAAGTTCACTCAAATCGAGGTGCATTTTTCTCCAGCGCGCTTAGATCGCACCTTTCATCATCATCATCATCATGTCAGCCGTAAAAGTAAACTGCTGGACAAAAGCGTCTCCCAAGGATTCTGTGTTCCATGGGAGGATACTGCCATACTAACCACACTTGGTAGGCGGGTTGGCGAGCGCAGTTTCTTTGGCTTCTTTGGTTATTTCCGACGCTGCTGCCTATTGGAAGCTTTTTTAAGCTGTGAAAAGATAGGAATTAGTTGGATTTGGGAATCATCATCATCAGGTCCTTTTTAGTCTCCACTACAGGAGAACGACCCTCTTTACTAGGGCCATACTTGGCTAGAGCAGCCAGAGGACTTGGCCTACACTCTCCACGCTGGCCAGACGGGTTGGAGAGGTGTCTAAGATGTTTATAAGCTTTGTTTAGCTTGTATTTCCTAAGTCGCCTTCTACGACATCCACGGGAAGACTTGGAGTGGTCCTATTCTACTCTGCCGGATACCACACGGCTATAATTGATTTGGGAATGAATTGAAGCTATTGGGATACTACTTACTAGGATGAATGGAGGAAGCAAGTAGCAGCTTGAGAGGCCAGGTACGTGTACCCGATGCCATAATTGCAGCTACAGGCAGTCGAGGATGACATCTCTGACCGTTTTCACCTGACCCTGACAGGAACGCGCCTTTAACACATTTTAAATACATCTGCTCTTGTCCTGCGTTATTGCTTTCAAACTGTCTACATTTTTGAAAACTTGTATTCTAGGTTCAGGTCAGGGATGGTCCTGATGAGGAAGGCAACTTCTTCGAGAGGCCAGGCAAACTGTCTGATTACTTCCCGTCGCCGTATCCAAACGAAAATGCGGCCCGAGCTGCAAACAATGGTAAGTAAAGCGTATGCAAAACACATACACAAAATATTGGGGAATCATAGGTTTCGCCTGTGAATCTTATTGCAAGAAAGACTTAAGCGCCTATTAAACGATCTTGAATTCAGTCCCTCACGAGAGGGATGACGCAGTATATTACACACGAATAGAAATATCTCCAATCGTATCTCACGTATTACATAGTCACCTCGTCAGTGACTGCATTCAGGATCCTTACTATCCTTACTAATATTATAAATGCGAAAGTGAGTTTGTTTGTTTGTTTGTTACGCTTTCACGCCGTAACTACTGAACCGATCATCATGAAATTTTGCATACAAGTTCTCTGAAGTGCAGAGAAGGACATAGGCTACCTTTTATCCCGGGAAAAAGTACTATTCCCGAGGGATCGACATTGACGCGGGCGGAGCCGCGGGCGAAAGCTAGTAGTTACATAAGCTTAAGCAGCCTCCTCCCAAACTTTGATGGGGATATGATAGGGCATGAAGAAAAGCTCAATTTTGAAATTGTGTTAAAAATAAGCGTAAAAATATAATAGGTATTGACAAATGTATGTCAAACTGAAATTTTGAGACTCCGATATTCCGATACGCCATCATTCTCACTTAAATCTGTGATTATATTCTATACAGGTTGTATATGACTTAAGCCATCCTGAATATCGAATCCGACGGGAGGGACGCCGCTATACGTAAGATACGATACGAGATATTTCCAATTGTATCGCACGTATTGCTGCGTCCCTCATCGGATCCAATCAGGTGTAATTTAATGTAATTCCTTCCTGGAATACGACATATTAATGAAACCCACATCAAAATCACTCTTGGTTGCAATTATAGATTACTAGCTTTCGCCCGCGGCTCCGCCCGCGTTAATGTCGATCCCTCGGGAATAGTACCTTTTCCCGGGATAAAAGGTAGCCTATGTCCTTCTCCATACTCCAGAGAACTTGTATGCAAAATTTCATGATGATCGGTTCAGTAGTTACGGCGTGAAAGCGTAACAAACAAACAAATAAACAAAAAAAACAAACTCACTTTCGCATTTATAATATTAGTAAGGATAAGGAAGTAAGGATAATGAGTATTTTTTTTACAGACAGATAGATATCTCCTCATCTGAAGACAAGTTATACTAAGTATTGTTTTGTGTCTGTGTTCCAGGCGCTTACCCCCCGGATCTGTCGTTGATCTGCTCGGGTCGTAAGGGCGGTGAAGATTACATCTTCGCTCTGCTCACCGGATACATGGATCCTCCCGCCGGAGTCTCACTGCGAGAGGGACAGAACTACAACCCATACTTCCCTGGTGGAGCCGTGGGAATGGCAAAAGTACTTTTCAATGAGGTGGGTAGAAGCTTCTAATGTTTGTTTAGCAACGTTAAAAAACACTTGTTATTTTGGCTAGTTCAGTGGCGCAGCGGTCAACACGCCAGCCTGGGACACGAGAGTGCCTGGGTTTGATCCCCGGCCAGGTCAAGATGGAAAATTATCTTTTTCAGATTGGCCTGGGTCTTGGATGTGTATCTATATATGTATTTGTTATAAAATATAGTATCGTTGAGTTAGTATCCCATAACACAAGTCTCGAACTTTCTTTGGGGCTAGCTCAATCTGTGTGATTTGTCCATATATATTTATATATTATTTATTTTTTATATCAATCAAAGCTATTTTATGACTACAATCAACATTAGCTTCCCTTTATCGGGAAGGGGGCGTCCATTAACGTAAGGCGATTTTGGCAATTTTTCGACCCGCCCTCCCTCATGGTGAGATCTCGTAAGATTTAACTCTATTCCCTCCCTCCCTCCTAAATCTCACGTGAGATTTTTCTGTGCTAAATTTCATTGGAAAGGCATTCCTTCTATGCATTAATTTCTATAAATACATGTAAATAGACTTATGCCAATCTTCGTGGTCACTTCAATTACAGTAGCTACTACTGGAATCGAAGTAACCACGATTGAACTGTTAGGTAGAAATGCGACAAGTAATAAAATACGTGATATTTGCCGAGACTCCTCCCTCCCTAAAACATCAAATCGGATAAGATTCGGCTCGACCCCCTAAACACCTCACGTAATACATGGACGCCCACTAATTTATAATAGAACTATCAAGTTGATCTGATGGGAATCTCCTCAGTTCAAAATTTTACGGACAAATTTAATGAGAACTACTTACATACTTATATTTTTTTACTTGTGATACACACTGCTCTAGTGATTCATACCCTTCATGTACGGGCGTAGACACGGGGAGAGATAATGGGCATCCGGCCCTGAAAAATTTAAAAATTTTAATGGTTTTTTGTTTCAAATATTTAAATCATTCCCTACAAATGGAATAGTACACATTATGAACGAAAATTATTGTTTTGCTTGTTGCATTTGCACTTCTGACGTTACACACGTCAGAATCAGAATCGCATTTCGCGCTCGCTCCGCTCTTGTTAGTGTTAAATATACTTTTAACGCCGTGCACACATTTAGGAGTCCATCGAAATGTGGCTTGAAAATTAGTTTTGTCAGTTCTTCTTTCGGCGTACAAAGGGTTATACTTCTGCCTAGCTTAAACCTTAGACAATCCCCTAAGGCTCAATTTTTTATTTATCCCACGGAATCGAGGGGAATATTTAGAAATTCAGTGTAGGTACATCCGCCTCTACAGGCTACTGTACTAGTACTCGATTGTCGTTCCAAATACAATAGGTAAAGAAAATCCTGTCAGGTCCTTGAAGGGGTGATTCAGCCCGTCGATATGAACAACTTTTCTTATGGGGCCAACGCTGGGAACTAAAAAAATTCCGGCCGCCCGGAAAATTTAATTTTTTTAATTTCAAAAATTTGGGTTCCAAGAATATAAAACCAACAACGATTTTATTTTCTTGATGTTACGTGTGATCCTTGTTTATTATGCCCTTAAGTATGACACGTGATTCACAGTCTATAAGTATGTCAATAAAATACTAATTTGTATGAAGAAATTAACGGACGCTCGAAAACGCACACTTCCGGCGAACATTTTCGTTTCTTTTTTGTTGAATGAAATTTAAACTTCGAGGCACTCGAAAATTAACTTTAAAATTATTGAAATAAAGTGCATACATGCTTAAACCCAATAAAAAAATGCTAGCCTAGTAAAACCCATGGTTAATTTATATTGACGAAGAGTGCCTTAAGGCGATACCACTGTAAATAAGGTCGTTCTGAACCTTATTTATCTCGCAAAATACTTAAATTAGGAGTTTCAAATCTAAGTAATATGATTTTTGACTATTTCATCTCCAAAAATTGAAGATGAAAACAGGTTTTGATAAAATTTTCTCGATAGAAATATTTTTTGAAAAATGGTCTTCGTTCGCAAGGTTTTTGTTATTGTAGCTCAAATGCGACGAATGAAATAATAATTTTTAGACTAAAAGATAGGTTATTAGTAATTCTGTCTGATTTTATATAAAATAGAAATAACGAATTTGGCGCTTACGTTTTTTTCTTTGAGCGACTCGAGACTATCTCCTATCTCATCATTCACGGGCTAACCCGCCAAGCGCTATCCCTTGCGCGCACTTGATCAGTCCTTTGCCGAGCGATGGTACCAAACATTTGAGGCCTCGTCTGAATAAAATCCTCTCTGCGCTTCTTTTTTTTTTTTTATGTATATCCGACGGCAAACGAGCAGAGCTTTTCTCTGTCTGAACTGACCCTTAGCGTTAATTTTTATTGACGAAGAGTGCCTTAATAAAATCCCCTCCGCTGCGCTTCTCTCTGTCTGAACTGACCCTTAGCGTTAATTTTTATTGACGAGTTGCTTTATATTGACGAAGAGTGCCTTAATAAAATCCCCTCCGCTGCGCTTCTCTCTGTCTGAACTGACCCTTAGCGTTAATTTTTATTGACCAGTTAATTTATATTGACGAAGAGTGCCTTAATAATAATCCCCTCCGCTGCGCTTCTCTCTGTCTGAACTGACCCTTAGCGTTAATTTTTATTGACGAGTTGATTTATATTGACGAAGAGTGCCTTAATAAAATCCCCTCCGCTGCGCTTCTCTCTGTCTGAACTGACCTTTAGCGTTAATTTTTATTGACGAGTTGATTTATATTGACGAAGAGTGCCTTAATAAAATCCCCTCCGCTGCGCTTCTCTCTGTCTGAACTGACCCTTAGCGTTAATTTTTATTGACCAGTTGATTTATATTGACGAAGAGTGCCTTAATAATAATCCCCTCCGCTGCGCTTCTCTCTGTCTGAACTGACCTTAAGCGTTAATTTTTATTGACGAGTTGCTTTATATTGACGAAGAGTGCCTTAATAAAATCCCCTCCGCTGCGCTTCTCTCTGTCTGAACTGACCCTTAGCGTTAATTTTTATTGACCAGTTGATTTATATTGACGAAGAGTGCCTTAATTATATCCCCTCCGCTGAGCTTCTCTCTGTCTGAACTGACCCTTAGCGTTAATTTTTATTGACGAGTTTATTTATATTGACGAAGAGTGCCTTAATAAAATCCCCTCCGCTGCGCTTCTCTCTGTCTGAACTGACCTTTAGCGTTAATTTTTATTGACGAGTTGATTTATATTGACGAAGAGTGCCTTAATAAAATCCCCTCCGCTGCGCTTCTCTCTGTCTGAACTGACCCTTAGCGTTAATTTTTATTGACGAGTTGCTTTATATTGACGAAGAGTGCCTTAATAAAATCCCCTCCGCTGCGCTTCTCTCTGTCTGAACTGACCTTTAGCGTTAATTTTTATTGACGAGTTGATTTATATTGACGAAGAGTGCCTTAATAAAATCCCCTCCGCTGCGCTTCTCTCTGACTGAAGTGACGGTAACTGTGGTCTTGCAGGCGGCGGAGTACTCCGACGGCACGCCGGCCACGGCGTCCCAGATGGCCAAGGACGTGGCCACGTTCCTGCGGTGGTGCTCGGAGCCCGAGCTCGACGACCGGCGGCTCATGACCCTCAAGTGCGTGATGATGTTCTCGCTGCTCACCACCATCGTCTACTACTTCAAACGGCACAAGTGGTCAACGATGAAGAGCAGGAAGCTAGCCTACAAACCCGTGTCTAAGAAGTAACCGCTGCCACCATTACATAGTAGTAAAAAACAAATGTTTTAGACAATTTTTTTTTCGATAGGCACAGTAACATGTTAATTGTTTATAATTAAATTAATTTATTTTATATTTCATCATGGTTTTCTTCCTTCGGTTGCTTCGCTTGTTACCATTTGTTAAGGTCTCCATCGAACGATGCAATTATAGTGACTAATTTAATGTTAAATGATGAACCACGTTCACCTCGTACGTACGTATCAGCACAGGCAGGTGATCGGTCGGCGGACTGTGCTTGTGATGTTCCATGAAAGATATGTAACTGTGAATCAGTGTACAGTTGAATAAATGAGTTATTGAAAATCAAACATTATGCGTGTTTTTTTGTACCTGTTTCTCAAGTTTTCGATTTTTTCCCTTCTACTAGCTTTTGCTCGCAACTTCGCTGTATAGCCTATCGAGGATGCGTGAAGCGCACTTCGATCGAAAGGCGGACGACAGGGCGCTACCAGCTGGCAGAAGGCGGACCCGCTCTCAGAAGAGGATCCGCTGACATGACGACAGAATATGACATGATAGAACCTGTCGAGATACAAGGACGAACGTTGGACCATTGTTAGCACAAGCTGGAGAGACCCTAGAGAAAAGAAAAAGCCGGGGAGGCCAAAAACTAGGTGGTCAGACGACAAGGCAGTGGCTGGAATAAACTGGAAAAAAAAAGCGCACGAGACGAGTGACATAGGTGTTGGAGGAGGCATAGGCCTCTGGGTATAGACCCAAAAGGGGTTCTTTCCCAACGAGTAAACTTCACTTCTAGTAAAAGTAACATAAAAAAAAAGAATGATAAAACTACAAAGAAGACAAAACAAAAACAATAGACTAACACTATTATATAAGTAGGTGGATTAGTATCCACACCATAGAAAAGAAGAAATGCGTTTTATCCGGATAGATGCTCGAGTCGATGAGACGATGACCACCCGGTCATCGTCTCATCGACCACGAATGCGCTCGCAGCGACGTCAGTGAGCCCAAAGAGTATATAATCACTACGTTTTAGTGAGCCGAATGCTGATTTGTAGTGAAGTGTGTGTGCATGAGTTACATTATTTGCTTACTTACGACTGTTGTATTGTATATCTATATCTAGTTAGTGCGGTGTTTGTAATTACTGGTTCGGAGAATGCTACCTACGTCATAATATAGTTGCAGGTTCGTCAAATTATCCGAGCAGTTTTTTTTGATGTGATAACGTAACGTCTTATAAGTAGTATAAATACATAAGTCTCACGTTCCGTGTGCAAGCGAGAGCGCGGAACAAGCAATAGAAGCCCTAAGCATTCGGCTTATGACGCATCTATCTCTCTTCCACCGTTAGCGCGTAAAATTTTCGTCCATAAACCGCTTATACAGGCAACCAATTTTTTTGAGAAGGTATACGAACATATATCCATCCTCTTTTTTTCTGTGATGTTAGTAAAATGAAAGACATAAATAACCAATGTATGTTACACGCTGTATGGACAAGGCATAATAGGGTACTAAGACTTAAGTATAATATATGCTGAAGAGCGATTCGAAATCGCACACGACAGGTTCCGCATACCACCATATAATAATTAACTAAGTATGAAAAACTCTCAAAAATACATTTTTTGAATGTCACGTCCGCTAGAAAGGTGCCTTCCTAGCGTGAGAGTGCGGGCTTCCATGTCCATACATCTAATCACAGATATAAGAACATTTCTTGAAGATCTAAATGTTCTTTTGGTGGAACTTTATTCCACTCAACTCAAATAGATACATGAACCCAGGAAACATTACACTCCTTAATTGGGCAGTCCTGTAAAATCTATGCTATGGTAAAATAAAAACATAAAGTTGTATGGATTTGATTTATTGGTATCTCAGAAGAATAATATACATAGAAGCCGCATAAAAATAGAAACTGAAAACAGATAGTTGACACTGTATTTTTCTTATGAGCTTTCGCTTATGACAGAATGAGACAAAAACTTCAGTCAGTTTCTATTATTTTCATGGTTGTCCCGACTTGAAATGTCAATGGACTCCATTGGACTCCAATTAAATCCGACTAAATTCAAAATAACTTATTACAGTTCAACGTCTGTAATATTAGCATCTTGCCGATTTGATCGGGTTATATATCGACAAAAACATTGCGGCGGAATTGTGATGTCTGCAAATTAAATATAGGATTGTGCTAAAATTCTCACGGAAAAAAGTATTAACCGGTGTTGGGTTGGTGCGTTATCAAATGACCATTATACTAAACAATGTCTTGTGCAATGGAGCGATGTAAATCCCATTCAGGACGAACAGAAATAAATTCTGTAAAACATAATTTTCTTCGGTAAGTTTTTCAGTTAAAAGTGCATAATTAAAACCCAAAATACCTCAAAATACAACAATAATATTGTCAATTATATAACGTATTGTATAAATGACAACTTTTATAGGTATTTTGCTTAAAATTATCGTTTTTTCCTTATTTCAAATTAGGTTAGTTTTTTTGCTAGTGATGTGGTAAAATCACGTATCTACGAGTATATCGATATTTTTTATGACGGTCTTGCTATCAGGGATATTTTTGTTATTGTTGAGCCATGCAATAGTAATGTAACAAATTGAACCATCATGGTAATTAAACAACCAGCAAAGTGTGAGTCGGACTCGCGCACGAAGGGTTCCGTACCATCCTTACATATAATATTATAAATGTGAAAGTGAGTTTGTTTGTTACGCTTCCACGCCGTAACTTCTGAACCGATCATCATGAAATTTTGCATCATCATCATCACCATTGCACGATCTCTGGAGTACGGAAAAGAACATAGACATAAATTACATCTCAGAATAAGGTACTGTTATCGGGGATAGACATTAACGCGAGCGGAGCCGTGGGCGTAAGCTATAAAAACGCCCGAAATTTTTGTTTGTAATATTTCAACTGTCTCACTATCACGGTTCATGAGATACAGCCTGGTGACAGACAGATGGATATCGGAGTCATATTAGTAGGGTCCTGTTTTTATCCTTTGGGTACGGAACCCTAAAAAGAATCGATTTTTACTAATATGAAGAAAATTATTGTTGAAATTTTATTGCAGCTCCCTGAAGTAAAAGGAAATTAAAAAGGTGTGGATCCGAGGAACTTTCAAGCGACATATTGGACATAAAATGTCATACATACTCGAATTTGTTCAAAATATTTTACTGCCGTGCCGATACATTAATTTCGAATATAAAATTAAATGGAAGCGATTGAAACACGATGCTTTACCTACATTTATATTTGCCGAATCAATGGTAATAAGAAAGTTTACGGAAACGGTTTTATTATTTATATTTAAAATTATGAAAAACATTTTATTTTGGACAGTAATGAAAGTGGGTAAAGTAATCTCTTGTTTTTCTTCACCTCTTGTTTTTCTATTACCAACACTGTGAATTTTTCACAAATAACACACTGGCACTTTTTTACCCTAGTGTAAAAGTTTTATAAAATAAAAAATATCACTTGGAATTATGTGTTTCTCTTTACCTACCTGATTATGTTTCCTTTACTGACTGTTCCTCAAAGCTAGCTGGGAAAAGCTTTAGATGGTTTTGGAATATGCTGAATGGCCCATTGATCAAGTGAAAAATATATCTGACCTTATATTACCTTTTGATACATGAGCGCCCCATTGCAATTTAGAGTCTATTGTGATTCCTAAGAAGGTGGTATCATTTACAAAGTCTATTTTACCTTCAACTAGTATGTCAACGTTGGACTGCCTCACATTGGGGACTGTAAATCGAATGCATTGGGTTTTTTGCGCATTCATAGGTAAGGTAGGTAAGTAGGCACTGTTTGAATTTCGAAATAATCGAAAATATGATTGACATCATATTAGGTATTCTGCCGTTCGACCAATACTGGGTAAGGCCTAATGACCAGCAGTAGACAGTAGACGCGCGGTGGGTAATGTATGGATTTTTTTTTTACCTATTTATCAGATGAAGCCAAGCGGCGCCATGCGATTAGGAGTTATTTAGGTGTATCTTGACGTAACTTTTAAAGTAAAAGCCTCTTTAGCGGCTTTGTGCACTTTTTGGGATGGGTAAAATAGAAAACTCGCGTCAGGACACGTGAATTGATCGAAAATTCGTAAGAAGGACACGGACCTGAGTATGCCGCAAAGGCGAGTTTTCACTTCTGCCGGCACTCCTGGAGTGCAACTAGTTGTTTTTTTTTTTATGAATCGTACTCATTTAACGAATCGATACAATCAGAGTAGAGTACATTTATGACTCTCTTAGGACGAAACATTTAGTCGATAAATATATTTCATCGATATAGTACAACCCTGATCACATCAGTACCCCAGGACAACCTGCACATTTACGCAAATGGCATTGTATATGCATCTCTTTCTGATGCTTTAACAATGCCATAAGTAAAAACAGTGTAGAATATTGTATTTTGTTGTTATTTTAACACGGTTTCTATGCTTTAGTTATTGTTCTGAGATTGGTATTGCCCATTTTTTGTGAGGAAGGGAAAATAATAAAAAAGTTTATTTTATGGCAGTGACAGTGACAGTGACAGTGACAACTGACATTTGTTTTTCGTTTCTTGTTTGCACAAAATATTTACATAGAATTTTAAGGTTTTAACTTAATCCATTTACACTTTATTTTAAAAGCATAAGTCGAGTATTTACTTACTATTAGTTTTCCAAACAATACAAAATAAATCTCACAAGATTTTGCAAAGTGCAGATATGCGATGACGACGTAACTTCATGATCACCACTGTTAACTACCTTAAAGTTTTAAAATGAATGCTATAGTGGGTCTGTGCCACTTTTGCGAAGCCCACGGACCCCGGCCCTTGTTTTGTACGTTCACGACGGACGACGAAAAGCACACGACCGAGTCTTCGAAGACCGCTGTGGAATGTACAGGCTGCACATCCCTTGGCGCTGAGACTGTTTATGTTTCTAGAGACAATGGTGGAACAATATTCTGTAGCCGGGAGTCCGTCCCTAATGCGGACGTCACTGCGTTTTTGCGACAAGCAGCTATTAGAAGTATTACTTGTGAGGTAAAGTTTATTTTTATTCTTTAATATTTTCTTCGTGTAGGGATTATCATGCTAATCGAGAGGTTTTGGGTTAGGGTGAATTTATGGATAGATAGATTTTTCACGTTGTTTTGCCCTAATAATACATGTTCAAAACTACTTATTGCAAGAGTCTGACGGAAGGTTTGGTTTCGGTGTTTCAGCAGAAAAATAGTTTCGGGGCGTTAGACCCAGAGCTATGTTTCTTTTAAAAATTCAGTTGTTCAATCGGGGAGTCTGTGTTCATATTTTCTCATAGTCTGTTAAATTATTTCCATGATTATGTTCACAGTCTAAAATAGATTGAAATAAACAGTAAGCCACCATTGATTCTATTTGAGACTGGATAGCTATCTCTATATTGTAACAGGTATCATAGTATTGAACTAACAATGCCTTAACCCCATATATATCGGAATATTCGAAGAGCTTATCACAAATGTAGATGTTCTATCATCTACATTTGTGATAAGCTTTTCGAAAATTACTACTTACTAGAAGTCTGAATAGAAAAAAATACTTTTTCCTTTAGGCCATGATTGTAATTATTGAGACAGCTCCGTGGCGCATTGGTTAACACGCCAGCCTGCGACACGGAGTGCCCGGGTTCGATCCCCGGCCAGGTCAAGATGGAAAATGATCTTTTTCAGATTGACCTGGGTCTTGGATGTTTATCTATATATGTATTTGTTATAAAATATAGTATCATTGAGTTGGTATCCCATAACACAAGTCGAGTCGAACTTACCTTGGGGCTAGCTCAATCTGTGTGATTTGTCCGTATATATTTATTTATTGTATTATGTTAGTAATTGGGGACACTCATCAGATTTTGCTTAGTAAGAGCTCCATTTAATCTTTTCCCTTCGCAAAGGGGTCAGCCGTGACTTAAGTTTGAGAACTGTTGATATAGAAACTTCCAAAAAGTACAGTTAGCAAGATTGTGCTTTAAAATTCACAGGTCAGCTGGAGCAAAGAAGGAGGGGTAGTATACTTTAGTGAGACACAGGGCCATGTCCTCAGCCTCATGTTCCAGCTGAGAGACACACGCGCCAGGGGTCTCAAAAGATGGTTCTCAATTGTGGTGCTCATGAAGGACAAAATGTTATTGCTCAACATCACCCCTGTGCTCTCTGAACACATGTTGGTATGTATCAAATGCAACTAAAATGGATGAACTTCTTATACTTAATTTCAAATTTTATTAATTTTAAAATACAGACATACCTATATCAAACAATGTTCATGTCATGTCCTATTAAACCATCCTGAATTTAGGATTTGATGAGAGGGACGCCACTATACGTTAGACACGATAAGAGATATCTCCAATCGTATCGCACGTATAGTGGCGTCCCTCTCATCGGATCCGATTTAGGATGCGATTCAGGATGGTATAATACCCCCTTCAGTGAGGAAAAATATAAAATTAATCCAAGAAATAGATAGACTTTAACATAACAATTGCATTCTCGAAATATCCTTGCTAAGTTTCAAACCAGTGACACAGCTAGCACGGGTGTCACCAGAGGCGGTAGTCATAGTGTCACTGTTACCCCAGTGTCGGATTAACAAGGTTGCAAAACAAAACACTCTGCTCCCTCCCTTTGCTCGATTTTGAAGGCGGTCGCCCATGTTACCCCGTATTATATTTTTTACTACATCCCCCAAAGGCATCAGAAGCGAGCCGCCCCCGTCAAGCTATGCGTTCATAGTATTGTTAAATTATAAGAACTTAATTGTCTCCAGAAACTATCGAAAGAACTGCAAGCTTTGGCTGAGACAGTGTTCAATGAAGAGCAGAAAATATGTTCCCAAAGGGCACTGAGGTTGAAGACTGGCAGCTATGATTTTGGACAGTCAAGATCATTGTTAAAGTTGACTGGTAAAGATTTTTTTTACCTCTTGCTAATAATTTGACACAGATTAAAATAACTAAATAAATAAATAAATTTGCTATCATGTAATGCCTGAAATACTGCATCATTTCATCATCCATTCACCATTTCAACCGCAAAAAGTCCACTGCAGTACGTAGGCCTCTTCTAAGGATTTCCAAAATTAAAATTTTAGTCAGGTTGTCCAACCACCTGGTCTCGCTGGCTTGCGTGATCGCCATTTAAGAACTATTCTGCCCCATCGGCCATCAGCTCTGTGCCCCCAGCCGCTTTATGGAGCTAAGAAGCTATGTCGGTGACTTTTGTGCTTTTACGGATCCACTCATGTCTAATTCATCACATTGCTCTAAGACTTATCGACGTTAGGCACTGATGTATAGACGAGAGAACACTGCGGAGCTTCCCAAACGCCGCTCTGCTTCCCAAAGTCGGATTCGTCAAAAGACCTCTTCTTTGAAGCAAGAACTTCCAACCTGTCCCAGGACTAAGAGTGTTAGGGATGGCGACACGACGGTTTCGGTTCCCTCAAAGCACTGAGAGCCGCGCATCGCCGCCCGCGTCTCTACCCGTGCTGCGCGGCTAGCTACAATTTCTGGTGGTAGGGGTGCAGAAATTTCGGTGGATGTTGTCTGTGGTGTATCTTTGTCATTTTTAGAGTTCGGTATAACGAGAGCGTTCATTAACCACCGTAAAATAGGTTACGAAGGCATGTAATACGGCCCTTCTAATGTCCTCATACACCACTTCTATCTCTTCATCTGAGTCACATGTACCTGAATGACCTTCAGCAAGTATATTTTGGATACTCTGAGTATAAAGTATATCATCCTGCTGGATATACTCTCGATGGTTCCGACGTTGTTTACGAGGGACCTGTGGACGAGAATCTCAACACCATGCTGGGACTATTTCAAGTCACCTTCCCGGGGTGAATAGGGTACCAGACTTAAGGGTTGTCGTGCTCGTGCCCTTTCTTCGCACGACCCCACTATGTCACATCGTAACCTTCCTCTCCCTGGACTTTCTTATCAAGCCTCATAGTGCGAATATTGTGTGTTACCAGGTCCAGTCGCCGTCGGGGGTGGTAGCCGGGTCGAATCCAACCAGGGATACTTACTGTCGGCCTATTTCTAACTTAATGTCCAACGTTTTGATAGGCATTTCGAAATACATTGCGGCTTTTGTATGATTGACAATTTTTATTTCAGTTATATAAAACGCAATGTATTTTGAAGTGTATATCAAAACGTTGTACACTAAGTTAGCAAATAGGCCGGCTGGTCTTTTGACGACTTTCGATAAAATTGTATTGCCATATCACCACGATTATTATTGCGCTTCCGGTGTTGCTGCCCACCGGAATCATTTTTGAAGCTGGGGAAGTATAGGAATTGTTGGATTTGGGAACGGAGTTAAGGATCACATACTCGGTTGAATGGGGCAAAGCAAATAGATATCATACTGCAATTACCGGTCGCGCAGTTAAGCGCCTATTAAACCATCCCGAATTTAGGATCCGATGGGAGGGACGCCGCTATACGTTAGAAACGATACGAGATACTCCAATAGCGGCGTCCCTCTCATTGGATCCTAAATTCAGGATGAATTTAGGATCCGACGAGAGTCGACGTTTCAGTTTAATAGGCGCTTTAAGGATGACACCCCTGACCTGAATACAATACTGTTCCAGGTGATGAAAATATCTTCAAAAGACTGCACTCTCACTTCACCTGGATGTTAAAAGCTGGTGCTCTCACATACTCTGAAACCCTTCACACTAGTCAGGAATTGTTGAAGAAAATTAACCCAGAGTCCACAAAACACTCAATATTTGCCGAAAATGCATGCAATGTGCCAACTGATGAAGAATGCGTGCCATTGAGAGCTCTTGAAGACTTAGTGTCTAAAGAAGTGTTTAGGATACTAATGTATTGTACATTGACTGGTATTCAAGTGAGTGAAGATATTTTTTCTTTAATTCTTTTGAAATATATTATGAGGCAGTCTTTGCAATACGTTTATATTTCTTTTCTATGCCATGGTAAAATAGTCTTGTTTATGATTATATCTAAATTTACAAGAACATTGTTAAACTAGGTTTTTCAATGTTGTTGCTGCAAAAACTTTAGACGTTAGTTTTTGAGGATGAAAGGCATGTATATCAAGCGAAGAAATCCTGATTTCTGTTTTTGCACGGGTTCGCGCTGTAAATTTGATATATTTTTAATCCCCAATAAATATTGTATTATTTTCAGATAGTGATCAAGCCGCAACATCCGAATGCTGTGACTGTCGCAAAAGGCCTAACTCGGCTATATCCAACTAGCAATATAAGTTTAACAAGAATTAGAATAAGCGATGAGAATGAGCAAGTCTCTTGCACAGGCAGCCTGTGTGTATTAGATTCAGAAAACAATAACTTCTGTTGCAAGTGGCCTGGAGCACTGCCTCCGAAATGTAAGTATACCTAACCAGTTCTGCATAATATTCTTCCTTGTTATGTGTGCTTTTAAACTGCCTAAAGGCATCTGACATAGTTTGTCGCAACCTTCTAGCATAGTATTGCCAGATGGACTGACAGATTTATAACTAGGTTAAAAAGGTTTGTTTGCTATTTATCATAAACTGGTCAATTGCGAGTCGGACTCGCGCACGAAGGGTACCGTACCATTATTTATAAAAATAATGTGTCTGTTGTATGAGAGCCTCCTTAAATATTATTTTATTAATTTATTTTTAAAGAGAATATATAACTAAATATTCTGTGAATATTTCAAGTGTCTACCTGTTGCCGTTATCAATAACGAGCAAAAAAACGTTTCTTTTATTAGCCCCCTTAAATATTTTTTTATTCTATTTTTTAGTATTTGTTGTTATAGCGGCAACAGAAATATCTCATCTGTTAAAATTTAAATTGTCTATCACGTTTCATGAGATACAGCCTGGTGACAGACGGACAGCAGAGCCATATTAAAAGGCTGTACTCGTACCTTTTGGGTACGAAACCCTAAAAACGGGGATTTCTGCTTTCAGGTCCCACCATTATGAATAGGATAGAATCGTCACTAAATAATTCAAACTTCAATGAAGCAGTACTCCATCAGCATCTCAAATCATTACAGCTGGAATGGCTTGGGTAAAGTATCCTAAACCTGTATAAGATACCTTTTTGCCCTCTTAATTATAATAATAGTTAGACTCATATTATAATAAAACGAGGACTAACTTTAGTACCTACCAAAAAGGTTTTAAATATTCTTTCCAAAATATTTTGCTTAAAATGAATAATTTTGATCTTTGAACTGTACTTCAACTGCACAAAGAATAAATAGACGTTTTACGGTATTCTTCTGATGCACTTTTTGCGCATTTTTGTCATCTTACTTTACTTTATATATAATAATAATACCCCATCTTACGAAATAAATTAATGGCGCAACAATATTTTTTGTTTACAGAATAGCAAAAGCAATAAAGGCTGCAGTAGAGTCGTCAGGTGCACAATCAGCAGCTGTGGCCAACTTGAAAAAAGTTTTTGGTTTATCACCTCAAGATGAACTTTTAGTTAATTATTGGATAAGTTCCTTTTGTTAGTGAATGCTCAGAAAAAGTGAAATAAAAGCTGTGATATTATTAGAACACATCTAATTATTTTTTGACTTATGTTGTGTAATATTCAGTCAGTAAAAGTACAGGACTTAGTGAATTGCTGTTAAATAGACAGTTTTACTTCTCCAAGTCAATGGTTAATGGCTATACTACTTTGTTTTTCGTGTATGTAAGTGAGTGCGTTACCCCAGCCGACTAAGCGCTTCTTTTAAGAATTGATAAATGCAAATAATTAGATCATTACTTCGTGTAAATGTCCCCGAAAGTAAATAATTTGACAACCCGCCGTTTCAGAGATAATTAGGAAAAAAAAATTCGGCTGTTACCCCAGCCGACTTTTTTTGATTCCGTCGGTTTATCTGGTTAAAAAGTATGCACAAAGATTGATTGAATTTGCTCTCAAATGTCCCCGATAAAATTAAATTTGACACCTTTATGGATTTCGAGTTATTTCATTTTCTGCTGCGGTAACGTTTGGTCAATCTCTGTATCTCTGAAACCGTAAGACGCAGAATCATGATTTTTTTAATACGTATAGAACGGAATTTGTCTCCATTTGACACTTAGTTATCTTAAATATTAATAATATGGTTTGCGAGTAATAAATATTATTCTGAAAACCATATTTTCGGTTTTAGTTATTAAACAAGGGAACCCTGAAAATTCAAAGTAATCCTAATAGATGCCTCTTATAGAGACATACAAAACATCAAAACTTTCATCAGCCTAATCCAAAGCATTGGCTGTTATAATGATATTATTACTGGTTCCAGAAAGCCAGATTCTGGGGCTCTCGATTTAAACGAGGAAAATAATACTTTCCTTCCACTTGGCTGATTCCATATTTAAACAATAATTAGACACTTTAACCAAAAATATACATACAAATTTTCAGCTTTATATACTTTCGTATATAAGAAATAATAATTAAAAACTAAACCTAGATAATTTTTCCCGATTACCCGACCAAGTTCAAATGTGCATCTAAAAGCGGCCGCACGATACATAACGTATACCTTCTAAGATCTGCACAATAATAATAAGTGGTTGGGTATATTCAAGTAGAAAAATTGTTAGGATTAATTTTAATATTATAAAGACTCGTATTTAATAAATGAAACCTTAGGGTCAACAGCAGAAACAGCCTCCGTGGTCCAGTGGTTTAGGCGTTTGCCTGTTGACCCGGGGGTCGTAGGTTCGATTCCCACCGGAAGCATACTTTGTTTAGTTGTTTCCAGTTTGGTTAGGACATTGCAGGCGTGAATCACCTGATTGTCTGATAATAAAGATGATTCCGTGCTTCGGAAGGCACGTTAAGCCGGTGGTCCTGGCTGCCATCTGGTAGTCGTTAAAGGAACCACGTCAGAGGCCGAGAGGCGGTTCCGAAGAACTCTGACACCAGGGTGTGCATGGTCGATTGACCGTGACACCTATTCAAAATGATGATGATGATGATGAATGAAACCTTAGGGTGACTAACAGATATTCTCTTTCAGCAAAAACTATTACTTAAATGGCAATGTCTACATACTAAGAATGTAAATAAAATATATTTTTATGCTTTTTTTGTTTGAATGATTTTAAGGCAGACCTCATAAATAGAGGTCTGCCGTCTGCATAATAGTTCAATCCAACTGTCACCGTAGTTGGTAATCAAAAACCAACGCAAACAAGGTTATATTCTATCATCATCAGGTCCTTTTTAGTCTCCACTACAGGAGCACGACCCTCTCTGTACTACTAGGGCCATACTTGGCCAGAGCAGCCAGAGGACTTGGCCTACACTCTCCACGCTGGCCAGACGGGTTGGAGAGGTGTCTTAGATGTTTATAAGCTTTCTTTAGCTTGTATTTCCTAAGTCGCCTTCTACGACATCCACAGGAAGACTTGGAGTGGTCCTATTCTACTCTGCCGGATACCACACGGCTAAATTTATATTATATTCTATAATGTAAGACTATCAAGAGATAAATAAAAAAAAATCTTGAGTGTTATTTATTTTTGCTGCTCTCGCGTAGAAAGTGTCAGTTTTACAAATTGGGAGTAAAATGTGTATCCATCAACTAGGAAAACGCGTCGTTATTAGTTAAACAAATGAACTAGAAGTCCGTATTTCTTTTTCTATATTATGTACTGCTTGTTTTATTCTGCATTGCTTTATGCGAAGATATAGGGGACATCTTACAAAGATTTGTTCGAAATCAAAAGTAGTCGGTACCGTGTGCGTTACCCCAGCAAAAAAGTACTGAATATCAAAACGTAATATTACTAGATAATCAGTGCGTAACGTCATGTAAATGTGTGTAAAAGTTTGAAATTTGTGCGTCCATTAATTTTTAAATATTAATTAAAATCTGATTCTGCCAGGATGACATTTCAAAGCTTCCCCTATTTGAAATCTAATGCCGTTTGATCAAACATGATTTGCTCGAAAACTTTTACTCAAAGAGTAAAATAATATATAGCTTTTACTCAACTGTCTATAAAACCTACAATCCATGTGCTCTATAGTTTGCTACATCAATGCATCAAAATCTCTAACAGTTAAAAGAGGTAAACGCGAATTATCGAAATATCTTCAGATCAAATAGTTTAATTCTCTAAGTACTATTATTTTACCTATGCTAAATACAAACAAAACAAACGATCGGAAATAAATTTTTTACTCGGAATTTAAAGTCTACCTGTTTTTTTTTTTAGATATGCAATTAATCTGTGATAAAAAGAGTTAAATAAAACCATAATACTTAATAGTTCTGTATCATTTTAATTATGAAAAATGGTAATCAAAACTTCTGGTAAAAAGGATTAAATGTATGTATAGAATACGTAGTAGCCTACAAGGTAAAGTACATAAGTACATATAGCAATAGTACAACAATTAAATGCCTTACTATAATTATTAATTTGTTAATTCTGCGTTTAACAAATAGAAATGATTCCTCTAATCATATCATATAATCAACATCGATACATAATAAAGTTTAATTGTCACAAAGGTCTTAAGGTGATACCACTGTAAATAAGGTCGTTCTGAACCTTATTTATCTCGCAAAATACTTAAATTAGAAGTTTCAAATCTAAGTAATATGACTTTTGACTATTTCATCTCCAAAAATTGAAGATGAACACACATTTTAATAAAATTTTCTCGATAGAAATATTTTTTGAAAAATGGTCTTCGTTCGCAGAGTTTTTGTTATTGTAGCTCAAATGCGACGAATGAAATAATGATTTTTAGACTAAAAGATAGGTTATTAGTAATTCATCAAAATGTAAATATGAAAATACAATTAACAGGTCTGATTTTATATAAAATAGAAATAACGAATTTGGCGCTTACGTTTTTTTCTTTGAGCGACTCAAGACTATCTCCTGTCTCATCATTCACGGGCTAAACCGCCAAGCGCTATCCCTTGCGCGCACTTGATCAGTCCTTTGCCGAGCGAAGGTACCAAACATTTGAGGCCTCGCCTTAAAGCTTGAATACACATTTTTGACATTTTTTACAAAAAATACTCTGATATAATGATAGTCAATGGTCAAACGAACTCACAAACTATCTGGTGTCAATAACTTTTGCATACGTACTAGCTAACCAATAATTTTATTGATGAGGGTAGTTAAGAAAAGCCGTTGCGTCTTACGATATTAATATGACGTACGAGAAAAAAATATTTGGTATGGGTACCCAACCTATTTAACTAACAATAAAAAGAGGAGTGTTATAAGTTTATATTTTACGCGTTATTATTGAAATCATTTGTGCAAAAGTTTTGCTTAGAAGTTATCATGATTAGTATAATATACTTAGAGTTTAAAACGATTTGATCTTACGATATTTCGAAAAAACGCGTTTACCTATTGTAATCGTTAGAGATTTTGATGCATTGATGTGGCAAATTATAGTGGTCACGGACAATCGAGTAAAGGTTTTCGAGCAAATCATGTTTGATAAAACGACATTAGATTTCAAATAGGGGAAGCCATTTCAAACGTTACGCCAGCAAAAAAATTTCTCGAATCCGAGTGAAAGTTAATACAATAATTAGTAGTTGATGTGTAGTAAATGTAGCTGTATAAATAGAATTTGTGCGTCTTCAGACTTTTGTGATATTCAAATTTTTGCTGCGGTAACGTTTGGCCGATTGCTAGATCTCAGAATCGGCACGGCGTAGGAGTTTGATTTTTTTTACACACTCTGGTATGAATTTGTAGGTCATGTCTGTGAAAACAGAATTTCTAAAAATGTTACCATTCAAGGATTAAAAATGAAAATATGAAATCAGGTATTTTGATTCCAGTACTTTAAATATGGGACCTAGAGACTAATTGTTGACGTTAGTTTTTACCATAAAATTTCCTACATTGCCTAGGTAAGTATCAATATAATATCTTAAGTATTAAATAAGTTATGAGAAAAAGTACCATAACTTGGTCGCCAGGAATTTCGACAGCCGATTTGATCAGTTTTTCCATTAGTTCGGAAGTTGATAGTTATTGCACTATTTGTAAGGGTAAGTTAACTATTAGTTCACAAAAAATCAGCTCAGTCCACGCAGTAGTTTAAGATACATCATTAAATATCCAACCGTAGGTGAAATACCATACTAAGCCGACGATTTTCGGGAGTATAGCAAAAAGCGACGCTGCCGTATATATTGCTAACCATCCTAAATTAGCAGTTGTATTAACGTAAAATAGTACAGTCGTGTACATCATTGAATTCAAGCTATTTCAACTTATCCAAAACTGTTGTTTGTTTACAACCACATTTTTTTATGTCGCACTTATGATACAATCACAATTGGAATGTGCTTAAAAAAGTGGCTAACTAGTCAATCGCGGATACGAAGTCACAATCAAGTTTTAATTCTAATACGACCAAATCAGGTGTGCCTTTTTTTTAAATTTCGCCGTTCGTAAACGAGTGATTTTTCCATACAAAAATCATTCGAAGACGAATGGTCATACCTTCAAAAAAAGTACCCCGGGTTTTTTGGGAGCTGAAGCTGACAGGTTAAAATAAAAAATCGGAGAATTGTGAGCCAGACTCGCGCACGAAGGGTCCCGTACCATTATCTATAAAAACGGCAAACCATCAATTCAATTCAATTCAAAACGTTTATTCAATATAGGTTTCTTTGAACACTTATTAATTGTCATATTTCACTTCTCAACAATTGTTGACGTCAAAAATTTACTTATGGCTAAGTTTAACGCCGCTTCCAAAGCGGAGTGCAGAAGAAGCGGCAACAAACTGCACAGCGCATTTTCTCCAAGGACGACAACTCACAATTTATGAAAATCTTAGAAATTAAGTATGTGGACTGAGTATACATTGGTATATTTAATGTCATGTTCGAATTGAATTTAAAAATAATGTCATATTATTGAAATTAATAACACCGAAATAAAAAAAAAAATGTCAAATTATGTACCTACTAAAATAAAAATAAAAAAAGTCATCTTTAAAAATAACACGTACAGAATGTACCACACATTATAGTCATATAAATACAGAATTACGACGCGTCTGCGCCAAGCTCAAGCCAAACATTCTTATCATTAATAAAATCTTCGGTCCTATAATATGCCTTTTTACAAAGTAATTGTTTTACATAACTTTTGAATATTCTATCAGGCATATCAAGGACCGATTTTGGCAATTTGTTGTAGTAGCGTATACAGTTTCCCATGAACGACTCGCTAACTCTGCTTAGCCGATATCGCGGAAGAAATAATTTGTGATTGTTACGCAAGGGTCTATTTATTAAATCACTAACTTTTTTGAACGACAAAATATTTTTCCTAGCATACATTATATTCTCGAATATATACTGTGAAGCTACAGTTAAGATAATAATTTTTTTAAACAACTGTCTGAGTGAGTCCCTCGCGCCCAGGCCGTAGATTGCACGAATTGCTCTTTTTTGCAGAATAAAGATAGTCTGGATGTCGGCTGCATCGCCCCACAGAAGTAATCCGTACGACATTAAACAATGAAAATAACTAAAGTATACATATCCTAGCAGTGGACTCATCTGTCAGTTGTCTAATCCTTCTAACAGCGTATGCTGCGGAACTAAGCCTATTAGAAAGTTTAGAAATATGGGCACCCCATTGTAGTTTTGAGTCGATTGTGATCCCTAGGAAAGTAGTATCATTGACGAAACCTAGTTTTTGACCATCTATTAAAATGTCAACATCGGTCTGCCTGACGTTCGGGAGAGTAAATTTAACGCATTGGGTCTTTTGGGCATTTAGCAATAGGTTGTTGGCTGAAAACCAGTTTGAAATTTTTGCTAATATGCTATTTACCGCGGTAACGTCATCACTTTGACGGTCCATCTTGAATATGAGAGACGTGTCATCGGCAAACAGCACTATGCCCGCTTCATTTTCAACCATATAGGTAGTCATTGACGTACGCTAGGAAAAGAAACGGGCCTAAGATTGAGCCTTGAGGCACGCCAATTTTTGAATTAGTACCATTTGATTTGACACCGTTAATATCTACTGTCTGAAGCCTATTTGTCAAGTACGATTCTATTAATTCTAATGACTTATTTCAAACCCGTATTGTCGGAGTTTGAGCAAAAGTGTTTGATGATCAACGCAATCAAATGCTTTAGAGAGGTCACAAAACACTCCAATGGCATCCTGTGAATCCTCCCAAGCGTTGTAAATATGAGTAATCAGAGCTACTCCCGCATCGGTGGTCGATTTTCCACCAGTAAAGCCAAATTGTTGGTTATGGAAAAGGTTGTTAGTCTTAAAATGGAATTGCATCTGGTTCAGCATTATCTTTTCAAACACCTTGCTCAAAACCGGTAAGATAGAAATAGGCCTATAATTACCAGGGTCTGATTTTTCTCCTTTTTTAAATAGTGGTATTAACTTACTACACTTCATTAAATTAGGAAATATGCCTCCATCAATGCATTCATTAAATATATAAGCTAAATCAGCAGCAATAATATTTATAATGTGACTCACTACACTAACAGACATACCCCAGTGGTCCTCCGATTTTTTAAAGTTTAGCTGTTTAAAGGCATCAATAATGTCACTAGGGTTAATATGATTATATTTAAATTTAGAATTACAAGGAGAAATATTATTTTTTTGTAAGTCCTCGGCACGATTTAGACTAGAGTTAATGTTTGACGTTAGAAATAAAGGAATGTTTGTAAAAAAATCCTCAAATGTATTTACGATTTCTTTAGTTGTGGTATAAGTTTTGTCTCCGCATTTAATTTGAGTAATGTTGTGTCTAGGTTTAATTTTACCAGTTTCTTTGTTTATGACATTCCAAGTTTCCTTAATTTTGTTTGGTGCGTCATTTATTTTTCTATTAATGTGATTGGCTTTAGCTTGTTTACAAACTCTCTTAAATATTTTAGAAAAATTTCGAACATACTCAATAAAATGTATGTCAAAATTATACTGCTTCTGGGTATACAGATCAAATAACTTTTCTCTACTTTTATAGATACCAGTGGTAGCCCATTCACTAAATGTTAATTTATTACAAACCTTTACTTGTTTTTGTTTTAATGATTTAGCATATTCAGTAGAAACTGCATTGAATAATCTGTCATAGTGGTCACTCGGGTTATTTCCTGAATACGCAACCGAACATAGTTTGTTTTCAATATTACTTTTGAGTTTACTTATATTTTTAGAAGTAATAGGCCTGCACATAATTTTTCCCTTATTTAATGGTATTTCTATTTTTTTAACAAAAGATGCAAATTGGCCAGTGTGATCTGAAGGCAATTTGTTAATAATAGCTTTATTTAAGTACCCATTTTCACAAAAAAAATTATCTAAGCAAGTTGCAGATGAGGCAGTGATCCGAGTTGGTTCACAAAATACATTAATTAAGTTGTAACTTTTAAATAAGTTTAAGAATTAAGTACTTTTTGGAGACTGTTTTAATATGTCTATATTGAAGTCACCGCATACAATTAAACTTTTCTTACTAACTGATGCAATTTTTAGAACTTGATCCATTACTTTGACAAAACATTAAAAATCTGTTTAGGCTGAACATCATCTCACTCTCTTTAAGCCAATGTTCAGTCAAACATAAAATGTCCACATTAGATTCTTGTAAAAACAATTCAACAATTAATTCTTTGCCGGAAAGGCCTTGCAAATTTTGATGGACAATTCTTAGTTCATGAGGCTTTTCCGTTGTCCTAGTGTTTAGTTTAAATCAACTATATTTGAGTTTAAATTTAAGTCTAAAGAGTTACCATTACAGGTGCTTGGCAAGTCTGTAGACACCTTAGAACTAATATTTTGTTTACAATGTAAACTCGTCCAAAAATTAATAGTATAAGCTACTAATGTAGCAACCTTATGTCTAAAAAACTTTGAAAGATAAATACTATCTTTCGTCGACATCATGTTTTTTGTATGGGAGTCCCCCTTAAATATTAATTTTATTTATTTTTAAAGCTAATATATAACTAAATATTCTGCCAATATTTCAAGCGTCTACCTGTTGCCTTTATCAATATCGAGAAAAAAAAATCACGTTTGTTGTATGGGAGAACCCTTAAATATTTATTCTGTTTTTAGTATTTGTTGTTATAGCCGTAACAGAAATATATCAACTGTGAAAATTTCAACTGTTTATTATTCACAGTTCATGAGATACAGCCTGGTAACAGACGGACGGACAGGCAGACAGGCAGACGGAAAGCGGAGCCATATGAATAGGATTCTGTTTTTACCGTTTGGGTACGGAACCCTAAAAATGAGTGAAAAAATTATCATATTTTTACAGGGTATGGATGAGATAAACTGAAATTGTTTAGTTCAGAATTAGATATTTAGATGGCACTCCTGCAGAGTGGTGTTCCTGTGGGGTCGACCAAATGCCTAGAGAATGAATAACACGACAGTGATCTTTTTTTGTGTTGACGTCTCGGTATCGCACTTAATCTCAGAACAAGGACTAAAGTTAGTACATAGATGTTTTATAGATGTAGATCTCTACTCTCGACAGCGTCAAATTAAAAAACTAAAACTTTGATTTTGATCTCCAAAACTATATGCGATTTGATTCGTAGTTTGCAATTGAAATAAATATTATATACTTATTTAACAAAAACTAAACAAGAGGGAAATCCGGAAGCCTCCAAAAAGTAATTTTTCCTACTCGTCGTAATAGGTATTTTGTAAACGCGTAGTGTATTACTCGAAAGAAATAAGAATAGGTGATTGGATACACATATTTTATACCTGAGTACCTAGGTATAAAATATAAATCCTGCGTGGCAGGCATCACCAAGCCTCCTGAGTGCCATAAATCCAATATGTGCTTGTGCATAGTATATTATTTGGTATGCATGCGAACACTTCAGTACTCACAAGTACCGCAAAAATTCAAGGAGTACACGACCAATTTCAGTAACACAGCCAAATATACGGTACCGTCGCTTTTTGCTATACTCCCGAAAATGGTCGGCTTATCATGGTATTTCACCTACGGTTGAATATTTAATGATATATCTTAAACTACTGCGTGGACTGAGCTGATTTTTTATGAACTAATAGTTAACTTACCCTTACAAATAGTGCGATAACTATCAACTTCCGAACTAATAGAAAAACTGATCAAATCGGCTGTCGAAATTCCTGGCGACCGAGTTATGGTACTTTTTCTCATAACTTATTTAATACTTAAGATATCATATTGATACTTACCTAAGCATTGTAGGCAATTATAAGGTACAAACTAACGCCAACAATTAGTCTCTAGGTCCCATATTTAAAGTACTGGAATCAAAATACCTGATTTCATATTTTCATTTTTAATCCTTGAATGGTAACGTTTTTAAAAATTCTGTTTTCACAGACATGACCTACAAATTCATACCAGTGTGTAAAAAATATCAAACTCCTACGCCGTGCCGATTCTGAGATCTAGCAATCGGCCAAACGTTACCCCAGCAAAAATTTGCATATCACAAAAGTCTGAAGACGCACAAATTCTATTTATACAGCTACATTTACTACACATCAACTCTAATTATTGTATTAACTTTCACTCGGATCCGAAAATTTTTTTGCTGGCGTAACGTTTTCATCCTGGCAGAATCAGATTTTAATTAATATCTCAAAAATTAATGGACGCACAAATTTCAAACTTTCACACACATTTACATGACGTTACGCACTGATTATCTAGTAATATTACGTTTTGATATTCAGTACTTTTTTGCTGGGGTCCCGCACACGTCGGTACCACAGTACAGAGTATCAATACTTTCCTGTGTCCTTCATTGAAAAAAAAAAAAAAATATATATATGTTATTATGCGCGAGCAAAACTTAGGGACTATCGCTGTCCCGCTCGCGCACATTAGCCAATGAAATTGCAGTTCCGAACAAGTGCAGTTGTATTTTTTTTCTAATTCTATCTAACAAAGCAAGTATTACATACTCCTATTTCCAATATTACCTGTAGCTGCCTTTGGTCTTGCAATAATAGACTTGGTCAATCCCGTTAGGAATCAATACATTATAAAGTATAAGTATGGAGGAAATAAGTAATTCCATTATATAAGGCATATATTTTTTTACTAAAAAAATTTCCACTTGCCTGTACCATCCAATTTAGAATACAATGCGAGTGCGTTACCCCAGCCAACTAAGTGCTCCTTTTACGAATTGATAAATGCAAATAATTAGATCATTACTTCGTGTAAATGTCCCCGAAAGTAAATAATTTGACACCCCGCCGTTTCAGAGATAATGAGGAAAATAAAATTCGGCTGGCGTAACGTTACCCCAGCCGACTTTTTTTGATTCCGTTGGTTTATCTGGATAAAAAGTATGCACAAAGATAGATTGAATTTGCTCTCAAATGTCCCCGATAAAATTAAATTTGACACCTTTATGGATATCGAGTTATTTCATTTTCTGCTGCGGTAACGTTTGGCCAATCTCTGTATCTCTGAAACCGTAAGACGCAGAATCATGATTTTTTTTATACGTATAGAACGGAATCTGTCAACATTTGACACCTAGTTATCTTAAATATTAATAATATGGTTTGCGAGTAATAAATATTATTCTGAAAACCATATTTTCGGTTCTAGTTATTAAACGAGGGAACCCTGAAAATTCAAACTAGTCCTAATAGATGCCTCTTATAGAGACATACAAAACATCAAAACTTTCATCAGCCTAATCCAAAGCATTGGCAAGTTATAATGATATTACTGGTTCCAGAAAGCGAGATTCTGGGCTCTCGATTTAAACGAGGAAAATAATACTTTCCTTTTACCTGGCTGATTCCATATTTAAACAATAATTAGACACTTTATCGAAAAACATACATACCAATTTTTAGCTTGATATACTTTCGTATTTAAGAAATAATAATTAAAAACTAAACCTAGATATTTTTTTCCGATTACCCGACCAAGTTCTGATGTGCATCTGAAAGCGGCTGCGGCATACTACTAGATATACTTCCATATTCGACGGCATTGTATTCTAAATTGGATGGTACAAGCGAGTGGAAATTTTTTTTATAAAAAAATATATGCCTTATATAATGGAATTACTTATTTCCTCCATACTTATACTTTATAATGTATTGATTCCTAACGGGATTGACCAAGTCTATTATTTCAAGACCAAAGGCAGCTATAGGTAATATTGGAAATACGAGTATGTAATACTTGCTTTGTTAGATAGAATTAGAAAAAAATACAACTGCACTTGCTCGGAACTGCAATTTCATTGGCTAATGTGCGCGAGCGGGACAGCGCAGCGATAGTCCCTAGTTTTGCTCGCGCATAATAACAAATCCTAACTAATATTATAAATGCGAAAGTGAGTTTGTTTGTTTGTTTGTTACGCTTTCACGCCGTAACTACTGAACCGATCATCATGAAATTTTGCATACAAGTTCTCTGGAGTGCGGAGAAGGACATAGGCTACCTTTTATCCCGGGAAAAAGTACTATTCCCGAGGGATCGACATTGACGCGGGCGGGGCCGCGGGCAAAAGCTAGTATATATATTTTTTTTATTTTCAAAGAAGGACACAAAAAAGTATTGATACTCTGTACTGTGGTACCGACTACTTTTGATTTCGAACAAATCTTTGTAAGATGTCCCCTACATCTTCGCATAAAGCAATGCAGAATAAAACAAGCAGTACATAATATAGAAAAAGAAATACGGACTTCTAGTTCATTTGTTTAGCTAATAACGACGCGTTTTCCTAGTTGATGGATACACATTTTACTCCCAATTTGTAAAACTGACACTTTTTACGCGAGAGCAGCAAAAATAAATAACACTCAAGATTTTTTTTTATTTATCTCTTGATAGTTGGTTGCGCCAATGTTCAAGCAAAATCTCACTAGATGTCGTAACTGTCCTGGAACCCCGATTCAAAAGTTTGACGAGCCTGCGCTTGACCCACGCCGCGAGAGGTCGCTAGTATCCTCCGTAACGCCGTCGCGCGAGGTTGATCTCCAGAAGGTGACACGCTATGTCCTTCTGCTGCTTGTGACTTCAGACGCTGTGAAGTTTGCTTGCCCGCTTAAAATCCGCAAGGCTGACTAAATTGGCCAGGGTGACCGACCCACCGCTCGTGATAAATAACCCATGAACTTTATATACGTGTGGACGGTGAAAATTGAGAGTGTGCCGACTGTAGCTGTCGTAAGCTGATGCTGGTTTCCTGGTTTCCTGAGAGGCTGGTCTGCGAACTGGTAAGTCACTTTGGGGTCGGGATATCCTGAACAGATACGAACGTTTAAGAGATTTGCTTGAATTCGAAGGGAATTTTTGGGTCCATTAGAATCCGCACCCGCTAAAGGCGCAGCACGCTGCTGGCGTCTTCAATATTCTTACCTTATAGAATATAACCTTGTTTGCGTTGGTTTTTGATTACCAACTACGGTGACAGTCGCATTGAACTATTATGCAGACATTAAAGAGGTCTGTCTTAAAATCATTCAAACAAAAAAAATATAAAAAGATATTTTATTTACATTATTAGTATGTAGACATTGCCATTTAAGTAATAGTTTTGCTGAAAGAGAAAATCTGTAAGTCACCCTAAGGTTTCATTCATCATCAGCATCATCATTTTGAATAGGTGTCACGGTCAATCGACCATGCACACCCTGGTGTTAGAGTTCTTCGGAACCGCCTCGGCCTCTGACGTGGTTCCTTTAACGACTACCAGATGGCAGCCGGGACCACCGGCTTAACGTGCCTTCCGAAGCACGGAATCATCTTCATTATCGGACAATCAGGTGATTCACGTCTGCAATGTCCTACCAAACTGGAAACAACTAAACAAAGTATGCTTCCGGTGGAAATCGAACCCACGACCCCCGGGTCAACAGGCAAACGCCTTAACCACTGGACCACGAAGGCTGTTTCTGCTGTTGACCCTAAGGTTTCATTTATTAAATACGAGTCTTTATAATATTAAAATTAATCCTAACAATTTTTCTACTTGAATATACCCAACCACTTATTATTATTGTGCAGATTTTAGAAGGTATACGTTATGTATCGTACGGCCGCTTTTAGATGCACATTCGAACTTGGTCGGGTAATCGGGAAAAATTATCTAGGTTTAGTTTTTATTTATTATTTCTTATATACGATAGTATATCAAGCTGAAAATTTGTATGTATATTTTTGGTTAAAGTGTCTAATTATTGTTTAAATATGGAATCAGCCAAGTGGAAGGAAAGTATTATTTTCCTCGTTTAAATCGAGAGCCCAGAATCTGGCTTTCTGGAACCAGTAATATCATTATAACTTGCCAATGCTATGGATTAGGCTGATGAAAGTTTTGATGTTTTGTATGTCTCTATAAGAGGCATCTATTAGGACTAGTTTGAATTTTCAGGGTTTCCTCGTTTAATAACTAAAACCGAAAAATGGTTTTCAGAATAATATTTATTGCTCGCAAACCATATTATTAATATTTAAGATAACTAGGTGTCAAATGGTGACAAATTCCGTTCTATACGTATAAAAAAAATCATGATTCTGCGTCTTACGGTTTCAGAGATACAGAGATTGACCAAACGTTACCGCAGCAGAAAATGAAATAACTCGAAATCCATAAAGGTGTCAAATTTAATTTTATCGGGGACATTTGAGAGCAAATTCAATCTATCTTTGTGCATACTTTTTATCCAGATAAACCGACGGAATCAAAAAAAGTCGGCTGGGGTAACGTTACGCCAGCCGAATTTTATTTTCCTCATTCTCTCTGAAACGGCGGGGTGTCAAATTATTTACTTTCGGGGACATTTACACGAAGTAATGATCTAATTATTTGCATTTATCAATTCGTAAAAGGAGCACTTAGTCGGCTGGGGTAACGCACTCTACAATGCCGTCGAATATGGAAGTATATCTAGTAGTATGCCGCAGCCGCTTTCAGATGCACATCAGAACTTGGTCGGGTAATCGGAAAAAAATATCTAGGTTTAGTTTTTAATTATTATTTCTTATATACGAAAGTATATCAAGCTAAAAATTTGTATGTATATTTTTGGTTAAAGTGTCTAATTATTGTTTAAATATGAAATCAGCCAGGTAAAAGGAAAGTATATTATTTTCCTCGTTTAAATCGAGAGCCCAGAATCTGGCTTTCTGGGACCAGTAATATCATTATAACTTGCCAATGCTTTGGATTAGGCTGATGAAAGTTTTGATGTTTTGTATGTCTCTATAAGAGGCATCTATTAGGACTAGTTTGAATTTTCAGGGTTCCCTCGTTTAATAACTAGAACCGAAAATATGGTTTTCAGAATAATATTTATTACTCGCAAACCATATTATTAATATTTAAGATAACTAGGTGTCAAATGGAGACAAATTCCGTTCTATACGTATAAAAAAAATCATGATTCTGCGTCTTACGGTTTCAGAGATACAGAGATTGACCAAACGTTACCGCAGCAGAAAATGAAATAACTCGAAATCTATAAAGGTGTCACATTTAATTTTATCGGGGACATTTGAGAGCAAATTCAATCTATCTTTGTGCATACTTTTTATCAAGATAAACCGACGGGATCAAAAAAAGTTGGCTGGGGTAACGTTACGCCAGCCGAATTTTTTTTTTCCTAATTATCTCTGAAACGGCGGGGTGTCAAATTATTTACTTTCGGGGACATTTACACGAAGTAATGATCTAATTATTTGCATTTATCAATTCTTAATAGGAGCACTTAGTCGGCTGGGGTAACGCACTCTATGTAAGTGGCCAACACTGGTGTCAGATTTTTCAATCTGACCCTAAAGGCATCTGACATAGCTTAACGATTTCCATCAATGATGACCGCCGGGACCAATGCCTTCCGAAGCACAGAGAAGCTAGAGATATTTTAGTGCCACTTGCACCCATCACAGTGGGGACTGCGCCCAGGGTTGCTTAGCATGCGTAAGCGCTTTTAATGCTATCGACCCAGTGGTCGTGAGCGTTAAAGCGCTTACGCATGTTAATGATAACCCAGTGGCTATGGTGTCCTCGGCTATACTTCACATTACTCTTGATCAAAATTTGGCCAATGGAGTTCAAATGAAACAAGAAAATTGATAGTACTCCTTATATTTAAAGATTAAACGTTGGAGCGACGGCTGGGTCGCGCGCGCTCGTGTCCCTTTGAGCGCACGTAGGGCTTGGTGTGCGAGCGCGGAGCTCCCGGCGCCGGCCCGAAGTGACGCACGGCCTCGCGGGCGTTGCGGCGGCCTTGTACTAACACGGTCTTGCGGCCAGTGGGCGCGCGAAGAGCCAGCTGATCGAATGTTAAGATCTCACCTGAAAATAATAAAAACTTATAGTATGAATATTACTCCTTCTAGCGTAAACTAATAAACTGTCGTCCCAATATCATTTTCTGATCAAAACTGTGACCATTGGAAGGCAAAAGCTTTCTAGAATCGTGACAGAAGTTTGTCTTAACTGCTTAAAACAATACTGCTGATTGTGCTTATAAACTACGGCTTTAAGGGCCCGCGCCACACTGGATTGGCATGGCATCACTTCAGTCAGACGCGTCGCTTCTCGATGGCAGTGTGGCCCAGCCCTATTGGTCATCAAGTTGCGAAAAAAATTCCACGCGCACGGCTTACTTTAAACAAGTGGTTTTTGTACACATGTATACCCCAACAATGTATGTAGGAGATATGGGGTGAAAAAAAAATTGCTGGTTTGTTGTTTTGTTTTTCGTGTGTAAATGGCCAACACTGGTGTCAGATTTTTCAAGTTGCCTAGGCATCTGACATTGTTTAGCAACTGCCATTAATGATGACAGCCAGAAAGAATGGCTTAAAATGCGGAAGAGCTCAAGAATTGTTTGCACCACCCACAGTGGGGACTGCGCCCAGGGATGCTTAACTAATGTAAGTGCTATTAATGCTCATGACCATTGGGCCATCGCACTTCTCAATATTGCTGGTGTATATGGTAAAACATGTTTTCAATCAAAATCACAGTTTTAATCGTATTAACCTATTGAGCGCCATTGACCACTTAAGTTGCAAAACAGTTGCATGACTGAGACAACACACCTTTGACAAATAAAATTATTACTATTTGTACAGATCAAAAGGCGTAAGCTGAGCTTTGCATTTGTGTGAGTGTCAACAGATAGTGTAGGTGTGATGTCGGCCTAAGGCGATGCTCGCCCCTTGCATGCATGTCATAAACCGGTTTATACCGCTTTTTGGCAATCGGCCTGATCGTCCGCGTACTGACACTTGTACTGGTAGCATAGTAACGTGTTTAATTCTTTTATTTTATTTTTGTGTTTGATTATTACTATTCGTGAAATGGTTACCAATACAGTTAACTAAAAATACGAAATCCTTTAAATAGCCAAGTAAAGATCAATTTAAATAGTTATTTAAAAGCCTTGAACAATAAAGACATGTCAAGTGACACTACGTCAGCATAATTGGTAGCCATATAGACGAGAATTCCGCTGTCCACTTTCAAGTGAGTTTTGTTGGAACATAATCGTCTTTTGAAAGTCGGAAGCAAAATTAAATCTCCGAAAAAGATCAGATGTAAAAATAAGGATAAAGAAAATTATGAAGATGCAATGTCCGGGGTAGAAGAATTGTTGTAATATTTTATGTTTGGATTATAAAAATAATAATAAAAAATATTTTTTTTACTTTTTGTCTGACTACTTTTGGTGATGACCCACACAAATGCAAAGCTCAGCTTAGGCCTCGCAGACTGTACTAGCCTGGTGTGGGGGGTAAAGTAATATAAACAAGCACTGGTGTGCAAAAGGTTTTATGTCATTCGGGATACCTCATGCTACATGTCGAAAATTCACATATAGTAAATTAAGCACATAAAGAGACAACCCCACCATAGACCTTGTCCAATGTCTGGTATGTTTTTTGACTAACAGATAGTAGACAAATCAAGAATTGACATATCTGTCTTCACTCTCACTATTTCGCAGATAAGATATTAGTTATGGACCACTTGAAGCTGTTGAATTGTTAAATAGCATTCATCATCATCATTTTCAGCCCAATGCTAGGCAATAGGCCTTTCTATACCATTTTCTATAGTCCTGTGCAAGTCTCATCCCCTATTACACAAAGTCATCTGACAAGCAGGTACACACAGTTGAAGTGGGGATGATCGGGACATTTGGCCCGAAGAGTGGACAGTCATTGGACCAATAGGCTAGTTTCCTGGGTCGTAATAATAACATAACAATTAGTCCGTCAGTTAGATGATCAAAAAATATTGGACACATATTTTTTCTTTTGTCAAATAAACAATAAATGATGAAGATAAAGCGCATCAAAGTTCAGGAGTGGGGGCTCGTGACGTCAATGTTTGCTAAAATTTGTAGCAAAATATGACGTCACACGGAACTTCAAAGGGTTATATCTTTTTGATTAATCGACAAAAGAAAAAATATGTTTCCGATATTTTTAGAATATCTACCTGACGGACTAATTATATTTTTTTAGGAAACTAGCCTATTGTATGGGTATCATAAAAATATTTATCATATTTGTTTTGTAAACACTGGTGGCTACTTTCAAGTTCGTAACCTTTACCATATAAAGCAAAACAATTGTGAATGCCCTGTTTTGTTCTTAACATAACCTAATTCTATACAAATAACACTTCATAAACATACCTCCAGCAGCCAAGATGCGGGCGCGAGCCTTCTCCGTAACGTGGAGAGCAGCCACTGTCATCTTAGGCACTGTGTATAGCCTCACATCATTGGTGACTGTTCCGACAACAACAGCGATCAGACCCTCACGAGTAGGCTTCTTCATGTGGCGGGCCAGGCGAGATAGAGAGATTGGCGGCCGGTTGATGCGGCTCATGAACAGACGGCGCAGCACGATCGTGTTGAACTTAGAGTTCGTACGCCTGGCCAAGTACCTGTATAGCTGTCAACAACAATTTGAGGTTAGGTTGATTTCATGAGTTTCTAATGGCCCTAATGAATGAAGCCGTTCTCTCAACTAACTAGTATATGCCTAGAAGGTTAATTATGGTTTACTTACTTTCACAAGCAGCCTCAAGTATACATCTTGAGACTTTACTTCCGTGCGCCTAACTTTCCTATCGTGTTTGTGGTTGATGTCGATACCCTGAAATAAACAAAGGAACACATACTGAATTCACTTGTCTTATGGAAATTACACGTAAACTTTCACTGCACTTCATTTTCACTTAGATTTTTATAGATTTATTTTATTTCTTCGCAACAAAACTCACCATCTTGACAACCGGATTAAAAAGAGACCATAGACAATAACAATATTTGACAATTCAAAGTTGAGTGTTGCCATGTTAATTTTCATTACACAGTTTGACTTTTCTTGTGTAATACGAGTAAATGTTGCCACTTTATTGGTCGCTTAAGAAGGTTTTTATTAAGCTGTGCGTGCACTGGACCGGAATCGAAGCGGACGGAGCGGCCGGAGCGGCCGGAT
Source organism: Elegia similella (assembly GCA_947532085.1). Lineage (NCBI taxonomy): Eukaryota > Metazoa > Arthropoda > Insecta > Lepidoptera > Pyralidae > Elegia > Elegia similella. The sequence goes on from OX383939.1 coordinate 7,417,077, forward strand.
TTTCAAAATGCCAGTGGGGTGCGTTCACTGCATTCGGATTCCGGGCCGGCATTTTTACAGTGTTGCCAGGGCCCTTGAGTCATAAGTTACGTTTCGTTTCCTGAAATGTTACATTTTTGCAGCAAAAGTTACAATATTGTAATTTTTTTAATTTACGTGTTTTTGGGGTCGGAGTATAACCCTCCACACAGCGCTATCCTATAAAGTGGTCACTAACATATAGCATAACGCTTTGCTTTATTTACCGGCGGTGACTTTTGTTTATAATAATAGAGATAGAGAAGATACCACCTAAACCTGTACCAACCTGCCCTGTCCCATTATTATGTCTGTGTCATATTCAAGTCTATCTTTACCAAAACACAAAAAAAATATTCTAAGATCTAGATCATCACGATGTCTATACCTTACTGGGTAATCATTACTCTGGCTGGAGTGAGAAAGATATGGGTGCATAATATGAACTCTAAAAGACTCCTCTATGGAGAGTTTCATACATTATATGCTGATTTATTAAAAGATGAAAATAGATTCTTTGGGAATTGAAGAAAAAATATTTTGAACTTCACTATATTCTTGCACCTTATATTTTATTTTACTACTTTTTCGGCATGATTAATATACATATCCGTACCAAATTACAGCTTTTTAGTACTAATAGTCTATGAGTAAAACCACGGACGGACAGACGGACGGACGGACAGACATGGCGAAACTGTAAGGGTTCACTATTTACTACGGAACTCTGAAAATTGGTTGACTCTAAAGTCAGTTTACGGCCAATAATTTTACGTGATAACGGGGAGAGATATATGCGTGATAGATACTACTACTACTCCTGCTGCTGCTGCTGTTGCTGGTCTGGAACGTGACATTTTTCGTGCGTGCAGCCAATGTTCATTGATTTATATCTTTGTTTTTAATGTCAGTATTTTCATCACTCTGTATTTTCGTCTTACTCATTCACGACATATGTAATTGAGGAAGACTACGATGAATGACTACCTAATGAATTTAAAAGTTATGGATGATCTAAATCGAATTCCTACGAAATGAGGTTTCTACCATTCTCTGTTATTCATAATAATATTCCAATATAAAAAGTTCTACCATAAGGGGTAGATCTTCTTATGAACGGCAACACTGACGACTGCCGATGCCGGTGACGTCACCGGCAGAAATTCCGGTCTCCGGCACGGAAATGCCGATGCAGTGCACGCAGCGCCATACAAATCCATACAAAGCAACAAATCCGTCCGCTCCGTCCGCTTCGATTCCGGTCCAGTGCACGCACAGCTTTAACTTCCCCCAAAGAAAGTGTCGTGTTTTTTTTTTTTTTTTTTTTTTTTTAACTAAAAATACGAAAAAATATACCTAATATATTTAACGCTCAATCCCTATAACTGATCTACTCTGCAAAAAAGAAACTAATTTTAATTATTTATTTCAATAAAATATAATGTTCCCCCTGAGTTAGGTATTTTCCCATTCCTTCGACCGTGATCTGCACGTGATAATAATAATTATATTTCAGGCAATAGTATTGTACTTACAATTATATACACTACCAGAGGCCCATATTATAAATACCTTACAGACTAACATACATAAAGTTCATAAAATAAATACCTTATAACAAACATGCATATTAAATATCTATATACTTATTCTATATCACACGTAGTGCCGGCGACGTGTGAGGCATACATATATATGTGTGATATAAGAAGTACATGTTATTCAATGTTACTTTTAACCCAGACCAGCATGAAATAATTTCATAAAACCATTTCAATGAGTTCGTTATAATTTCTATGGGTTTCGTCAAATTGGTAGATTGCATATAAGTACACATAATTCGGAAAAATTATCAGATTTCCAACTTTGGCGTAAAGTAAAAGGCGACCGTTCTTCTGTCGGTATAACTTCTTCACATAACACATTTCAACTGTGTTTATTTAAAAATGTTTTTAGGGCTCTCAAAAAAATAAGTATGAGTATATTTTAATAACATTTAAAAGTTATTCCTTAGCAAACAGTTATTTCTGAATGAATGGTATTAATGTAAAGGTCTATGTTTAATAATATTTTATTGACAATAGACCTTTACAGTTCTCTTTTACTTCTTATTGATGATTCCAAGTGCTTTTTTTAATAAATAGACTTATTTTATTATCGCTGCCATCTTATAGATTAGACGATTCTGCTATATTACCTTAATAACCGATCACAAAGAATGATGACACTATTACCACCGCATCGTCTTCTTCTGTGAATAAAATAGAGGTGTACCACAAGGCTCCATCGTTGGACCTTTGTTATATTATACATGGTGATATTTCATTTGTTTTAGATCCATAAAGGGATGATTCAGCCCGTCGATATGAACAACTTTTCCTATAGAACTAATCCCACGCGGGGTTAGTCCCATAGGAAAAGTTGTTCATATTTTGGTTCGAACCAGCAACTTTAGGTCTATGTACGACCTATATTCTGCCAATTGGACTATCGCGCTTCAAACCTCAGCGTTGAAATTGTCCACCATATCCCATTCCCCTTATACGTATTATGGCTGCGTCACCTAACACAACTACCCGACGTTTTTTACAAGTGAGGTATTTGATTCAACTCATTTTACAATGAATTTGAAAATGAACTAATATGTAGAAAGCCATGCTATGTCTAAATATATATAACTCAAAGGACTGTGCGTTGATAAATCACTATGACTGACTGGCATAGTGATTTATCAACGCACAGCCCAAACCACTGGACGGATCGGGCTGAAATTTGGTATGCAGGTAGATGTTATGACGTAGGCAACCGCTAAGAAAGGATTTTGATCAATTCTATCCCCAAGGGGATAAAATAGAAATGAAAGCTTGTATGAAACTTAACGCGAGCAAAGCCGCGGGCAAAAGCTAGTTTTTTATAAGTGTTTATTTGCATTCACAGTGTTGTTTTGATAACTCTGATCAAAATTAAGAAATAAAATATGGTGAAAAAATTCCACGCCCGTGGGGTTTGAACCAGCGACCTTAGGTCTATGTACGGCTATGTTCTGCCTGCCAATTGAATTACTTATTCTAACTAATAATTGTTAGCTCACCAAAAATGTTACAATACTAACTAATGTATTTAATTACAATAACAATATCACAAAAATTGACAATTTCATTGCTGCTGATATGTTCGTACTTGTAATTCTTTATCGTATACAAAGAAGCAGCGCCCCCATGTCCTTCGAGATCTCTTTCTGAACATGTTGATGAAAGGAAGCAAGGTGAGAAGTCGGAACCAAGGCTTCATGTATCATCACAAAAGCGTCCGTATATTAAAGAATTTGAGGTTGACTCATGCTGTTAACTTCTGATATTTATTAATAAGAAAGATCTATCGACCCTGAATAATTCATTAACCAAATGGATTATTTCAAAAAATAAAAACACATGCTACTGCCTTTTTGACAGTTTATTTCCGCCATATATTTATTTGATAACGTCACATAGCCCTTGACACTCCAGGGAAGAATATGAATCTAATGATACCTCGCACTTCAAAATTGGTCAAGCCCTTTAGGCTTCAGGAGACGACAATGGAACAGACATAATTATAGGTCAGTCGGGTAAAAAATCAACACACCAACACGACGACGCACCTATATATAATTATAACAGGCAGATTGCAATAAATTAAGAATACAATATTTGAATCATGTCAGAAACAAATGAATAAAAATGTCGCCGCCTTGCCAAGCCTGTCATCGCGACAGATAACAAGTTTCGACCGCCGTTTTTTCGAAAGGGATGGAATTTAATACGAAACATAGAAAATTATCCAAAAATAAAAATTCTGTTCGTACTCCCGCAGCCACTAAACAACGACTAACCAAAAAGAAGACTGTAGCTCGAAAACGAAAATGCGTGTGCCTTCCTGAAAATTATTCGGTAGTAGAATTCCCATCAATATGGAATGAACTGCGACAAAATGGCCAATTGTGCGATGGGACGATTGTTTGTAGGGATATGAAATCAATACGAGTACACAGAGCTATACTTTCGGCCGTCAGTCCCTACTTCAAAGCAATCTTTGTGAATTCACTAAAAAAGGGTGAACCAGAGGAAACGGAAATATTTGTAGATGTTCCAAGCTGCTACATGAGTCTGATCCTCGATTACGCTTATACAGGTACATGCACAGTAACGGCCGAAAATGTAGAATTTTTATTACCATATGCCGACCAATTCGACATCGTTGGTGTTATACAGCTGTGCTGCCAATTCCTGCTACAGGAGTTGAGGCCCCATAACTGCCTTGGAATATTCAAATTTGCTAGGTATTATTTTTGTGGTGAGCTTGAAAAAAAGGGGAAGTTGTATATAAGACAGAATTTTAGCAGAATACTTAAGGAATGTAATGAATTTAAATCGTTATCTTATGAAGAGCTGGAAGATATTTTGAGGGATGATGAATTGAACGTTCGGAATGAAGAAATAGTGTTCCAAGCAGTTAAAACATGGGTCGAACATGATTTAGAAAACAGAAGAAAATACATTCCATCACTATTAGCCTGTGTGAGATATGGCCACATAAGTTACAAATATTTCAAATCAAAAATTTTACAATGGCAGCCGGTAATAGATGACGAGGTGAGTTTCTTAACTTTTGACGAGTTCGAATGGATGACAGACAGACACTTCTTTCGTAGTACGAATACTTTTTAATTTACTTTTTTAATTATTTAAATTATTTATAATAATATAATTTAAATATTATTGCTAGAAATGCCAAGAAGCACTTTACCCCGCGGTGGTATTCCTAACAGTCTTGGATTCAAGGCCTGGTACGGAAGCAGATCTCAACGATCCCTTGGCGCGGCCTCGGATTCCATACGAAATACTGTTTGCGGTTGGTGGCTGGAGTGCCGGCAGCCCTACGAGTTTTGTTGAAACTTATGATACAAGGTACCGAAGATATAAATCGAATTTTCTTAATCAATAGCACCAAAGCAAAATTATGGTTCTCGAACAGTGGGCAGTGGAAATCTCACAAATATCATAGATACTAAAAAATAATAATTTAGTTACACAACGATTTTTGTTTGACCTGGTTATTTCAAAAGACGGGTGTATTCCTTTTTACAAGGCAAATGTCTCTGGGCGACGATAACACTAAACATCAGGCACCATCAGGTGATTCGTATGCTCGTTTGCTTTGCCCGTAAAAGAATAAAAATATTGGATCGAGTGTTTAATAGCGTATACTTACTTACGTATAAACAAACGCTTCAAGAAATTACTATAACTTGTTCTCCCTGCTAGGGCTGACCGCTGGTTCCTCTCGATCCACATGGACCTCACTCCCCGCGCGTACCACGGCCTGTGTACGCTCAACAACCTAATCTACATGATCGGGGGCTTCGACGGCAGCGACCACTTCAATACAGTGCGGTGCTACGATCCAGTCAGCAACACTTGGCACGAGCGCGCGTGCATGTACCAGGCACGCTGCTACGTGAGCGTTGTTGCTCATGGTAGCGTTACTTTTGTTTCGTAATTTCAATTTTCAGCTGTGTGAAGTAACAACTACTACAGTATTAGAATCCTCCGAAGTATCACGGATGCGAATTCAACCAACTGATGACCGATATTTAGTGTTCCTGTGCGTTGACTGGTTGATCAACCATACCATTCGACGTTTGATTTTGCTCAATGAGTGATCGGAATGTTATTTTATCAACAATTTATTTAGGGATCAATGGAGGGAATGAACAAAATCTTAACAATAGTCCTAAATAGGCAAGCGATATGCCTGTAATGCCTGTCCTGCCTGCCCGTAAAAGTCCTGATCCTGATTCCATTACCATCTTACTATATGAGGTCCAACGTTTCGCCTGTGCCAGGTTACTGCCCTTGAATGAATTTTATTCTGACATGTTGGCGGTAGTCCGTATTCATGGGCGTCTTTACGTGAGCAGTGTACGTCATGTCACTGGCTTTTGTGACTTACAAGAACTGTTTCCAAAAATAAATTGCGGTAAAACTGTTTCTAGATGGCCTGATCTACGCGCTGGGTGGATACAACGGACGTACGCGGATGTCATCTGTAGAGCGGTATTACCCTGACAAGAACCAGTGGGAGATGACCACGCCGATGAACAAGCAACGATCGGACGCCTCTGCGGCTTCCCTCGGAGGCAAAGTATGGAAAGGCACATAGGTGTCACAACAAATAAATAGTTACAAAATCTTATACGGGTCATTGGCGGCTCTCGATGAAACTTGGACGTCGGCCGGCGAAGTCAGCTTTGCGAGGCCCTTTTTAATTTCTAGCTAGATATCCTATACTGAGTGGCACACAAGACACGTTCCGCGAGGCCCTGGTCCCGCGGCCCGGGGTCGACCTATAATCAGGGCCCGAGGCTATCCGTGGTGCTGACGGCACCGATGCCTGATGCCTTAGTTTCTTTCTCCTAGTGTAATTCCGCACTTCGTGCAGGACAGACCTGTATACGTAAAATAGAAAAATGTTAGGATTTCTCTTTTATGTATATTGGTCTATCCTGTTTGGAACGCGGCACTGCAATGGTAGGAACCAAGGCAAGGCAATTTACCCGTTTTAGGAACACTCACGTCACCGTGGGAACACTATATTAATGGAGACTATAGCAATTTGAAGTCTTTAAAGAATTCGTACATTCTTGTTGAGGTTTATGTGGAAAAAATAGGCAGATTTTTTGTCAACAAAAATCTTTGCACTCGACTCTCGACTAATTCACGTTTCTTGATTTCATTCCATGTGCACCAAATTCTTTTAATATAACTTATTCCTAATCAGATATACATCGTCGGTGGCTTCAACGGTCAAGAAGTGCTGAGCTCGGCGGAAGTCTTTGACTCCGACACGAAGCAGTGGAGCTTCATCCGCTCGATGGTCAGCCCACGTTCAGGCGTCAGCCTTATCGCGTATCGGGACTGTCTGTACGCGCTAGGAGGCTTCAATGGCTACAGCCGGTTGAACACCGGTGAGTTATAATTCATTTCATCCATTGCATGGTCAGCCGCCGCGCGGATGGCAGCCTTATCGCGTACCGGAACTGTCTGTACATGCTAGGAGTCTTCAATGGCTATAGCCGGTTGAAGACCGGTTACCTGTCCATCCATTGCACTTCCGCTTTAATTAGTCGATCCTTACTAAACGGACTATGCGAATAATATGCAGAAGCGGCGGCAGCGGTTTTTGGTACGATGGACACACCCCTCCGATAATAGGTCTAAGTACTATCCCAATAGGTCAACTTTCACAAACGGTTTGTTTTTACAAATTGTCAAATTTGTAGATAAGTAGCGTAGTAGGTACAATTTTTGATTATATTATGCTGACAGCATATAAAGTCAAAAATTTACTTACACTATTATGTAATGTTTTAAATAATCTAAGGTTGTAGCGTCAAAATAAGAAAAGGCATTTTATTTTTCTACAGGTGAGAAATTCAATCCTCAGCGCGGTGGTGACTGGCAAGAGGTAACGGAGATGTTCAGCGCCCGAAGTAATTTTGCCACCGTTTTACTCGATGACATGATTTTCGTGATTGGAGGATTTAACGGTTTGTATTAATTTTAACGTTCAATAAAAAAAAAGTGATAAGTGCATTAATTTGTTTTAATCTTAACGATGATTTTACGGTATTCACATCTGGATTACTACTTAACGCAGTTTTTGGTTCTTCTAGGTTCTACCACGATACCACACGTGGAATGCTATGATGGTGACACCTTGGAGTGGTACGACGCGGCGCCAATGAACCTCAACCGTTCAGCCCTCAGTGCTTGCGTGCTCGTTGGACTCCCGAACGCGCGTTCATTCTCGTACCTGGCCAAAGCCGTACCAGCCGCCGGCGCAGACCAGGCACACCACACCTGAACCGAACCATCACAAAATACGCACAAACATACATAAACAAAACCTTGGAAAATCGTTCCCTATAAACAACAGTTCATTATTTCCGACGATCACCATGATTTTTTTGCATTAGGTTCGCGGAATAAATTGTAAATGGCGGCCGCTAGTGATATATCTGTGATATTTTAATTGTACAGTTATCGTTTGATTATTCTATTTTTAATAATTATTATCGTAAATCATGGATAATTAATTAATAGCGTTATTATGTACAGTTCATAATCGTGTTTGTATTTTATTTTTACTTAGTAGCGCAGTGATGATGTAGGGGAATCGGAACCCCATAATGTTATTTTAGAAGCAATTTTAGCGACGGGTTAGCTCGAAATTTTCAAGTCTTTTTTTATTGTGTAGTTTGTGACAAATTTTTATTTGGTATTTTTGTGTATAGTTCGCGTCCGGCAAATCAGGATGGCCGCGTTTTGGATGTTTGTACGATATTGCGGTAAGCGAAACATTCGCTATGCTGTTGTATCTGTGATATTTTCATTGAATTATTGTAACGAAAGTTCAAAAAAATGTAAAATTGAATATTTTTATTTTGAAAAATTTACTGTACCTGACAGAAAGATTGAGAAATTGACAAATAAAGAAAAACCAAACGAAATAAATCTGTTATTTTATCCTCATTTTATCTACCTATCTTAGGCGCAAATAAAAGAGATAAACTACGTGTGTCTAAAGCTAACATACGTCAGTGAGTTTTTTTTTTCAATTGACTATGTAGCTAGCTCGAAGTGAGCTATCGTTACTACACCGGGCATTTTGTAGCGAGGGCAGAATGCCCTCAGCCTATATAGACATCACCAAAGGGCCTCCAGGAGGGACAGACCTCGGCTTTGGGCGTTGTCTGTGTGCGCAAGGCTTGGAGAGATAGCAAACTCTCCTGATGGGCTGCGATTGCGTGCATGCATAGCCTGAAGTGCCAATCTGACAAAAGCCTTTGGAGAGCAGCAACTGATTTCTCGGACAGTATATTATAGCGGCCAAATCATCTAAAAATGCAAACATTGCAAACGCGCATGTAAAGGCTACTTTTAATATGTTGTAGAAAACCACTGTAGGTACCTATAGACTAATACACTCAAGTTTGCAACTTTCTTAACCCTGTAGGTGGGGGCCCAAAAATATGGGACTTGCAATATTTTCGAAAATCTGTTCTACAGTTTGAGATGAGTTAAAGTACTTACCTAAGTATATTAATGAAGTTACTACTCTTGGGGGCCCGAAACTATGGGACTTCTTGGAATAATTCCGAAAAACTGTTATACTTTTTAAAAAAATACCTACAGTTTGAGATGAGTATATTATAATTTAATGTATGATGAATATTTTTTAAGTACTATCTTGAGAAAATTTTATAATTAGTGATCAAAAAGTGCTTTATTTGGGGGTCGTACCAAGTGTTAAGGGCCCGTACTACCTCAGACTGCTTTGCATGATTGACTGTTATATCAATAATAATTAAATACTCAAGTTGAAATAAAAATGCAGCAAAGTTCAGGACTAACTCTGGTAACTATATAACTCAAAAACACGATTGCGTTAAATTTTCTCGATAGAAAAAAATTGCAAAGTTGCCTCCAAATCACGTCTAATTTACTCGGTATATAGCATAATTCACCAAATACATTAAAATTAACCTTGTAACTTTTGATTATTATTGCATTACAGATAAGGCAGCCATCATATGTTTTTCTTTTTCGATTAACCCTTGAATATTCCTAAAAAACGAAAATATCCAAAGTAGCCAACGCGTTTAGACCATCCGCGTTTGTATCGCCACACCGCCTGGCATATGTCGGGCTCTTAAGAAATTTACAAAATAGAGTGTAAAAATTCTAAGGGGTCCCCACAACATATTAAAAATCGCCGTTACATATGATGTCGATATTGACAGGCCCTAATACCTATGTTTACAATGCAATTATTTAAGCATAATGAGAACTTGTCGTACTAAAATAAAGCAACGGGCTAGTGCGACGTTCGATGATCTGAATCAACGTACACGCGCACGACACGGCAAATAGCCGGCAGCGAGTAGCGCGCTAACGTGCGTGCGTATATTTACTACCGAAGGGGGGCATTGGGGAGAAACCGGGAGACGCCCCTCCCCCAGCGCGGCTTCCCGTCCGATCGAACCGCAAGCAAACCGGGGGCGTAGTAACCCTGCGACATTCGGGAAGTGCTGTCTCAAAATAGAAAATAAAATGGAGCTGAAAGGAAAGGTAGCACTCATCACAGGTGCATCCACTGGCATCGGGCTCGCGTACAGCGAAGAATTACTGAAACAAGGCGCAAAAGTGAGTCATCCCACATCTTATTTTACAACGTAATCTTAAGTTCAAGGTAAGTAACTGTTGAATGAAGTGCCTGGAAGCACGCCAAGCATACAAAACCATGCATGGTTTGGTTTGCCAATTACTGAGAAAAGCTAATTTTCCGACCGGCACCCTGTATTGATTTTAGCCGGCGCCCTAGTCGGGATTGTTTTCCTTTTTGACTTTCTTTGTTGCACATCCTTATCGCCTATACGTAGTTAGGTATATGGTGACTGGATTGATACGCTTAAAATTGGAAACATATACTCGAGTTTATTAACTTTGTCACCCTTCTTGGTTTAAATACAAATACGCAAAAGATCTAGATACACTTATTTTACTTCTGGTATTATTGATAGGTCCTACCTCATCATATCGTACATTGTAGGTAATTGCAGTGCAGTACATATCGATAAACCTGAGATAGGTACTACTCAAATACGGCTACGTATTTCAAGTGCAATATTACCTACTTATTTATCTACAAGTAAATAAATAAGCTGTACTTTATTTGTAACCTAAATATAAATAATCTAAGTAAATGATTGATTAATAACTCGGTGGTACACCTTCATTGGATATTTGATGGAATGGGTCCTTGGGCCAATTTAATTGGTCCAAGAATGGTCTTTACCTATAACGATTATTTCCGCTTGCCATATTGTACCTAATGAGTATGATTTGCAGTTAAACACATCTTTATATTTAAAAACTTAAAAGTTGGCTATATTATTAATCTTCGGCATGCATTAAACATTTTGTTTTTCGGACTTTAATTATTGAGAAATGCTCATGAAAAGAACTCGTTTCAGATTTTGACGGTTTTGATAAAAAAATGTCGTTCCGAAGAGTAAAAACCGTTCCCTATTAAAATAGCACCGCTGCCCGTCTGTCTGTCCGTCTGGCACCAGGCGTATCTCATGTTGAAATTTTTACAGATGATGTATGGTATGCCCGTTTCCTTGCCACTATAACAACAAATAGGTACTAAAAAATAGAATTAATTAAATGTTTAAGGGGGTTGCCATACAACAAACGTGAATTTTAGCTCGTTTTTACACGCTTTTATTAGCTTCACCTGTACGTTTGCTTGTTTGTAACAGATTCCTTTAAACTGGATTTTGACCGACGTTAAACCGTCAGATTAAAATAAAAATTTGTAGATTTATCGAGGATCGATGACAATACAATAATTTCATAAAAGCGTGTTTTTTAGTTTTTTAAACTAATAGGTATATGTAGGTATTTTTGCTCGATATTGATAACGGCAATAGGCTTGAAATATTCACAGAGTATTGAGTTATAAATTATTGACTTCAAAAATAAATAATTACATTAAAATAAAATTAATATTTAAGCTCCCATACAACAGGCATGTTTATTTTTGCCGTTTTTATAGACAATGGTACGGAACACTTGGCCGGTTTTTTATTTTCATTGAACAGACTTAAAATGTTGTTGCTTTTATTAAATTTTCATAAAATAGCAGTAATATAAGGCCACGAGTTCTTTACCTAGAGCATAGAGATAAAATAATCCAGACCTAGAGTTAGAATTTAGTCATGTCCAAATAAATAACCAAGGCTGTTTTTTGCAGGTTTCGCTATGTGACATCGATTCGGAGATCGGCGAACAGGTGTCCGATGAACTTGGAGCGAAGTATGGCCGAAAAAACGTGCTTTTTTGCCAGTGTGACGTCACTGACTACCCGCAGTACGAAGGTGAGGTTTTATTTTTTTAGGGTTGGTGAAATAGAATAAAATAAACAAATATTTAAGGGGGCTCCCATACACATTACTTTTTTGCTTGTTTTTGGTCGATATTGATAAGGGCAACAGGTGGACGCTTGTTATATATTCACTTTAATAATAAATAAAAATAAAATTAATATTAAAGGGGGGCTCCCATACAACAGACATGATTTTTTTGCCGTTTTACTTACGTTTTGAGTAAGGATAATATATATTGGCTTTACTTTACAGAGGCCTTCGAGATGACGATGAAGGTGTTCAACCGCCTGGACATCGTGATCAATAACGCCGGAGTCATGAATGACAGGTTTTGGGAATTGGAAGTGGATGTAAATTTGGTAAGGTTCTTTTTCAACCCTAAACAAAGAAGCAGTGGAGATTACGGAGAGGCGGTTTGGAAGCTTTTTTTATGTCCGGTTAGGAAGCTTATTTCCTTTAAGCTTCCTAACCGGATGTAAGAAAATTGAATAATTATGTTCACCTATAAAGTGCTGATCCATATATTATAGTCCCCAAACACTATCTTATAGGTACATCAGAAAATTGCGTTGGGACGAGACGGTCTATTATTTATGCTTCTAGAATAGCCTAGCATACTTAGTTGGTGGTACTACCACGAGCAGCGCTAACCTACTCGTATATGGTTTCAAATGGCCATTGTATATATGATAATATCATATCTACTTTTTGAAGTGCGTAATTTAAGTGCGAAAGAGGAAGGTGCGAAGTGTTGAGGCGCGAAAGAACGCAGGCGCCTCAGCACTTCGACTTTCGTCACACTCATTTTTTTTATCCATATTCGGAGAAACTTCAAGCCGAATTGGGGGGAACTTCTAAAATTGCTATCTGCAACTTATGAGCTCTCTAAATTTTATAAATACTTGAATTACTTATTAAGATTAAATAAAAATAAAAAAAATATTATATATTTATATATATTTCATTCTTTAATTTTTTTATTTAATAATTTGATGCAGGCAACAGACGCCCAAAGAGTAATACATTTCATGAACTTAAAACCAAACTATCGAATCGAACAAATGTTTATAACTCTGCCAAATAATACACACACAGAAATAAGCTTCGTCTCGTCATAATAATCATATTAATTGTCCATAAATAACTCTGTATAAATCCTTACCTATCCTTACTAATATAATAAAAGCGAAAGTGAGTTTGTGTGTTTATTTGTTACGCTTTCATGCCATAACTACTGAACCGATCATCATGAAATTTTGCATACAAGTTCTTTCGAGTACGGAGAAGTACATAGGCTACCTTTTATCCCGGTAAAAAGTATTAATACTATTCCCGAGGAATCGACATTGACGCGGGCGGAGCCGCGGGCGCTAGCTAAGCTCGAAATTATTATAATTAATTAACAATATTAACAGAACGGCGTAATCCGCGGCACGCTCCTGGCCTACCGGTACATGGGCAAGGACCGTGGCGGCCAGGGCGGCACCATCGTGAACACGGCGTCCACAGCCTTCGCCAGGCCGCAGGTGTCCACGCCCATTTACACTGCGACGAACTACGCTGTGGTCGGACTTACCAGGGCTTATGGGGTAAGTTCGACATACTGATTCAAGTGAGGTCCTTGAACAGGCATAGCTAGAAGAATGGACAAGTTGCATATCTCACCAGAAGTGATATATTTGATGTATGCAATTGATAGCACCTTATATGTGAATACTCCCAGATTTTCTTAATTTTTTTCAAACCAGTTTATTTTTTTTTATGATTTTATAAAATTCTTCCAGTGTAGGAATAATAAAGCAACATTCACATGCTTAATCACATGACATTGTCAATGTCGTTGTCAAATAATGATGACATTGACAGCCAAGTTTTATGAGTTGCCAGGTTGGGAAATATTTTCCCGATTTTTCCCCAAAATTAGAGAAAAATTACAAGGACCGTTTTTTGTTCGTTTGACCGTTCTTCTCAGCAGTGGTCATTCCGAAATGCTAATACTATTATTTTTCGATTTTGCAAATATAATAAAAGAAAAATAAATAACAGTAAAATATGACGTTCAAAAAGCGATACACGTGTATCCTATTTTGTGATATACGACCAAACGATTCTCCTGCCATCGAATGAGGACAGCCTGAAACAATGGCTGGAACTCGTGTTCACAGTGCATTTATCACAATAAACCTATAAGCTATAATATACACATATAATACAATATTTTAACTATGTTTCAATAATCAAATTGTGTTCAGTTAAAAAAGTTCTACTATGTATACTCTATAAGAATGACATTGGCTTTCCATTGGATTCTGTAGGTGTCTAAACGAAAAGGTGCTGCGTTCTGACGCGAGCTAAATTACACCGTATCGCTAACTACATTAAGTTGAAATTTCTCTGAATACCTTTGCAGAGCGCGACTTCTATAGATTCTGTACGTACTTATTCTATAACATTTCATGTAATGAATCACAATCCTTGTGTATTCATCGGTGGCCCAGTTAGCGTGCTCATTATAAGCGCTTATGCATATAAAGCAACCGCGGTTGATGTACCCACTGGGATGGATGACCACAAGTGGCATAACATTTTTTCGAGTGCCTTCGTGCTTCGGCAGGCACGTTAAGACGTTATCCACACATAGAGACCCACGAAAAAATATAAGAATATGGCACTAAACGCGAGGAGGGCAAGATACCTTTCTGTAGAGGCTCCTCCTCTCCTATTATCGTCAGCTGCGAATCTTGATAGCTGGTGATGGTGAAAAGTGACTTCAATATTACGAGTATTGTCTAAATTAAAGTATTGTCTAAATACTCGTAATTGTAAACATAAATTAGAAAAAGCATAGCGTCCAGTCTGCGCCTGTAACAAATAAATTATTTCCAGGACCAATACCACGTCAATTTGACCGGCGTCCGAAGTCTGGTGCTATGTCCTGGGCTGACGGACACCGGCCTGGTGAAGGAGATCCGCAAGCAGCTTATGTCGTCTGAGTACGAAGCGGCCTGGCAGAGGGATAACGTCAACAGCAAGACGCAGAGGTAACAATACGCACTATTACTTATTTATATGTAGGGAAGTAACATAGAATATCAAAATATGATAGTAGGATAAGTAGGTAATCTCACAAAATAATCAACTATCTTTTTTAGAGGAGGTTAGCGGGAAACGAATGTAATTCTCATTTACATACCTTCAGAACACAGACTAGAAAAAAAATATTGGCCTAAAACGCACTAGTAAATATTTATTTTTGTGGCGGAATAAATAATGCCATACATATAAATATATTGTTATTTTAGCTGTCTAACCACGAGACAAACGGTTTAAAAAATGTGGGAAATGTTGTGCCCCCGGTTCTCAACAAACGAAAGAAAATGTCATTTGATCGGGTATTCAAATATGATAGGGCATAAAGAAAAACTAGACTTTGGAAGATAGTTTTTCTTTATGCACAGTAAAATATGACAATTTTACTGTTGTATATTATAGTGATCGATAGTTAAATAAAAGGGTTAAATAGGTATTGTTATTATATCTACAAAAAAACCTTGAAATGTATGTTAAATTGAGACACGCACGCCATACATTTCATGTTATATCTGCTTACTTATCATGTTATATCTGTACTTTAGAATCATAAATGGTGTTGTCTGTCACCAATTGGTGGAGATGGGACAAAATACCTATATTTTTAACCCATTTGCCGCTACTGTGGATGTGTACCTTTAGGAGTGAATGGGATTAACACTATACACACATCACCAGATGGCAAGTGCATAAAAAAACGGATCTGCTATCTGTACTCGTCGATTCTTTTGTCTAACACATCTAACAAGCAAATTTCAAGGTGCCAATTAAATCTGACGTAAATGACCACAACCACTTGCCCGCAACCGTTTTCTATCTTTGCTACTAACTAGAAAAATATTCATATCCACTAATTTCATAATTCCAGTGCCGATCACGTTGGACGAGCGCTGGTCGAGATCCTGACCAAGGGGCAGAGCGGCTCCGTGTGGATCGTGGAGAACGGACAGCCGGCCCGCGAGTGGCGCGGCTAACTAGCCGGGCCTTCTGGGCTTTAGTTATACCATCGGTCGTCTTGTGGCCTAATTGCTACCACCACCTTGGCGCTGTCATCGAAATTTTAGAACGTCGGTGAAGGTTTGGCTCATCGGTCCATCCGTTTGCAATAGCGACAGTTTGGAACTGCTGTTTGTAAGCGGCCCAGGGAGCTGTAGCATTGTATGATGGCTTCGATCAGTTATTAAAACTAGATACCTACACAGTCACATCATTATGTCCATAATATTTTTTATAAGTAAACATTCTTATGTTATAAACCTACATTAATGCAAAACCAACCTTACTTGCTTGCCATAAAGTCGAATTTCGAAAGCTGACCGTATCCGAATGTCTAAAGATAAAAGATATGCAAAAACATGTGCAATTTATTGCAATACAATATTAACTGCAAATGTTGGATATTTACAAACTTGAGTCCTAACATGTTTACCATTGTTGGTTTGCAAATATGAATTCAGAAGGCATGCTGTCATAAAAGAAACAAATATAATTTAAAGCAAAAAGGAATAACAATAAAATTCTAGTGACTGCATATTTGATGAGGACGCTGCTTTTTATTGCGTATTGTGCCTAGTTTTTATACTTGATCGAAAGATAATTCCCCTTCGAATATGAGGTACCAATAATATCCCATCACCACTTATCTGAGCAAATTCCCTGTAGCAAACTTGCGAGTCCAGGGTTTGCTACTAATGTAGAACATCCATGATAGCTCATACTCTTCATCCTAATATTTGGTTATTTTACAGCCTGTTGTCTGTCTTAAGCTAATCCCTCGTCGGATATCAATCCCGTAAGAGGGACGGCTTTATTATTGTTCTAAGTTATTAGACAATATTTCGCAACTAGACTTATAATTAAGAGGAATTGACGTGGGTCAAGAACTTCGGATGGTATAATTAACAGCAATAATGTGTAGTAATATTAAAATTAAAACACTTTTTTTTACTTGGAATACTGTTAACGTTCTTTCGCTTAGAATACAGCATTGTAAAGTTACGCTACAGTGCATACAAACCATCATCACAAATATATGAAGTCCATTGTATTTGGATAATGATATTGACGATATCTAAGCGAGTGGACTAAAGCGCCTATTATACCATCCTGAATATGGGATCCGATGGGACGTCGTTATACGTTAGACACGATACGAGATATCTCCAATCGTATCGCACGTATTGCGGCGTCCCTCTCATCTGATCCGATTCAGGATGGTATAATACCCCCTTAAAGGACGACTCACGCTTCACGCTAGACCGGTGGAGAGCGAGCCGAGCGTCAGGCGTAGCACGGACCACGGTCAACTAATATTCATAATATTTTGTGTGAAAACACGATAGATTTAAAAAAAAATTAAAAAACACGCTATACCGATTCATGTCCGATCATCGGACAACGCTCGGAAATAGGTGGTCCCGCCTCGGCTCTGCCGGCAAAATAAAATGCAGTAGTTGGAAAATTCAATTACCAATTTAGCCAGTTGATGCTCATCAATTTGTTGCTCTTTGCCGATGCAAAATTCAACATGACTGCAGTTTACAACACCCTGGACGAGTAGACTGCATCACAGCGCAACGGTAACCGATCGGTCGAGGCCCGAGGCCAGTCTGCGTAAATTACAGGCAGCGAACCACATCGATGGCCATGCTACGCCCAACACTCGGCTCGGAATGCTACGCCCGACACATGGTCTAACGTGAGTCATCCATCCTTAGCTGAAAAGTGTGACTCAACGTCTCAGTTGAGGAATCCAGGGCTGCTACAACCGTTTTTTAAGGCGACAACCAAGTTGAGAGACTACGATGTATTTTCAATCGACGCTCAAGGACCGAATTAGATTTACGTCTTTACCCCACCAAACGCTTGAAATACTTATGAATAACTGGATAATAAAATAGACAGCAGAAGTGGTTGTGTAAATATTTTGTTCCAGTAGGAATAGTCTCTTAAGAATCAGCGTTTCTATTTTAAGAAAGTATTTTATAAAATTGCTTACATACCTATATTATATGTAATATATTAACATAGGATGTAAGGCTATTATGTATCTTCCTAATCTTATGAACGAGTATGTATGTATGTATACGGTTTGCCCCAAGCTATCCGGCATGGAACCTTGCCTTATTAAATGTTTTATCAATATTTCTGTGTCTAAAAGAAATGGAGAAAATATTTGTAGTGACTTCAATAATGCAACTTTCTGATACCTATAATTTTAAAAACCATTGTACTAATCGTTTATTTTTTCTTTCTTTTTTTGGCCCTCAATCTTCATTCAGAAGCTTTTTTAGCCAGTGTCTAGTTATTTTTCGAGTTATTCTTGCGTATCAACGAAAATTAATAGTCTTATTAGTTCTTTTTTTCTTACAAGGGTTTCATGCTCGATAGTAAAGGGCGCCATGTTTTAAATGCTTTGGAAATGTAAGTTACGGATGTCAAACATTTTGTTATATTGGTATGTTAGCTGGCATGTGTTTGTTGAAGTATGATTTTTTGATTACATTGTTTTAAATTTTGTATGTTTGTTACTTATTGACTGAATATAATGCTCTTTGTGGCCAGATATCGTGTTCGATTGATTTGCAATAAAATATTCCTAAGAAAATGTTGGCTTTTAAATGAAATCACCGTTTGGAAGATTTGTAGTAAATGTATATTTCCATATTAATACAATCACCAGGTACAGATTTTTTCGAGTTACAGATTTTTACAAATATGTATTTGGTCAAAAGTTTATTCAAATTTCTCAATTGAAAAGGACTTTTGCCAATAGGTTCGAGTAATGCAGAATATATTTTACAACAAATGATTCCAACTTAATGAAAGATAATTTAAACTAAGTCCTTTTCCAGAACATTTAGAATATACTAAAATTTAATTTGTGTGATAAAACAGTGGATAAATTCTGGCAGCAACCAGAATGGCGGCGCCGGCTGCTCAAATCCATGTACACCGATTCGACTTTACAATAACTATCACTAAGAGATTGAGTAGCTCGGGGTCCGGCGCCGCCACACAGAGACTGCAGTCCTACTATCACATTTTATTTCTATCACTAACAAAAGACAGTCAATAAAACGAATGTCATCCATGTCTTACAAAAGTTAGGGCCCAGTAACATGGAGCTCTCTGGCCAGCAGAATAACATTTCACTATAATATATAACGCGACAAAATACACTCACTAACGTGTCATTGAACACTAGTAGGACTGCCGTTACGTCGTCATTGCAAATTATACAAAATGGAATTGCAATGACCCCTTAAATAAAACATGTACATATTAATTTAACCTGCGTTACTTTAATAGGCACGAACGCGGATAACAGGTGAGAAGCTTTAGGAAAATATAATTCATTGAAATGGAGATTTCAATTATACTAGGCAGGATTCCTTACATAGCCTCCGGTCACAGGCTCTCACCTCAGCATGACACCGATCACATAATTTAGCCTAATATCGTGTCATCGCCTTGTGACATGTACAATACAATTTAGTTGATGCCAGCCGACTGCCGCTCCTCAAACGAATCTCACAATAATCCTATACTTACAACACTACGGAGCGGCCGGAAACATTTGTTCTGTCGCATGCTTGCGGGAATTCCTTCTTCCTCCTTCCATAATATTGGATACAACACTATCACACCAAAACAATGTCCTTCAACTGTAAACTGCACACTTCAACGTTCCCGCAACGACATTACATTTGATTACATTTGAATTATTAAACAATCACCATACTTTTCCGTTACTTTTCCATTTGTGATCAGTCCTCGCGATAATAAGTTAAGATTCAGTGTATACTCCATGTCGCAACATCCACTTCTACTTAGCTGTAAAGAAAGAAAGAAACAATTAGTATAATTAAGACAGATCACCAAATACAAAAATTATATAGTCTGATAAAAAAAAAATTAACAGATAGGCGCCTCTTAAACCATCCTGTATTTAGGATCTGATGTGAGGGACGCCGCTATGCGTTAGACACGATAAGTGATATCTTCAATCGTATCGCACGCATAGCGGCGTCCCTTTCATCGGATTCGATTTAGGATACGATTCAAGATGGTTTAATACCCCCTGTATCATTATTACCATCCTTAATCGGATCCGATTAGACTCCATGAGAGGGACGCCGCAATACGTGCGATATGATTGAGATTGAGATATCTTGTATCGTGTCTAACGTATAGCGGCGTCCCTCCCATCGGATTCGATATTCAGGATGGTTTAATAGGCGCCTAACTGAATGATCGCAAGTTCAAATTCTATTTCAGAGTAAGTCATAAGTATAACTTAACGTAAGTCATAAGATTTCGGATGCAAAGTAAAAAAGAAGAAATCAGTAAAACTGACACAAATGAGGGCATTTGTCAAATACAAAGGTAAGTAGAGGAGTCTGGGAACAACACGCTCAATCAGTGGAAGATATCTCCTACAAATTTGAGTTGCAAGATTCCCTACCCGAACAAACATAGTTACATACATACATAGCAAGTTAAATAAACACACAAAGGTGAGGCAATAAAGGGGAGGAGGAGTTTGGGGGCTGTCTCCCAAAAAACAAAAACAAATCGTAGAAACCGATCTCGGAAAACCATACAAGTCATCATTATCATCAATTTGAGTAGGTGTCACGGTCAATCCACCATGCACACCCTGGTGTCAGAATTCTTCGGAACCGCCTCTCGGCCTCTGGCGTGGTTCCTTTAACAACTACCAGATGGCAGCCGAGACCACCGACTTAACATGCCTTCCGAAGCACGGAATCATCTTTATTATCAGACAATCAGGTGATTCAAGCCTGCAATGTCCTAACCAGACTGGAAACAAAGTATGCTTCCGGTGGGAATCGAAGCCAAGACCCCCGGGTCAACAGGCAAACGCCTTAACCACTGGACCACGGAGGCTGTCACCACACAAGTGTTAAAATGGAAGTAGCACTGACCTGCCGCAGCGTTCGGCTGCTGGATCTGCTGGTTGTTGGGCCCGCGGTTGTTCTGGTGCTGGTGGTTGTTCTGGTGGCTGTGCTGGCTGTGCTGGTTGTGCAAGCCAGGTTGGCCGTTGCCGGGGCGGCCGCGCCCGCCGCGCATGGGTCTCCAGCTGGGAAAGTACGTCCTGACTCTCAGTGAGCTTCCGCTCCACAGTGCACACAAACAACAAAGTAATTAATATAAAAGATGTATCAACTATTGTCATCATCATCATTTGCAAGCTACGTGGCACAGTGTGAAAATGATCTTTTTTCAGATTGGCCTGGGTCTTGGATGTTTATCTTTATATGTATTTGGTATAAAATATAGTATCGTTGAGTTTAGTATCCCATAACACAAGTCTCGAACTTACTTTGAGGCTAGCTCAACCTGCGTGATTTGTCCGTATATATTTATTTATCATCAGGTCTTCTTAGTCTCCACTGCAGGAGCATGACCCTCTCTGTACTACCAGAGCCATACTTGGCCAGAGCAGACTGAGGATTTGGCTTACACTCTCCTTGCTGGCCAGACAGGTTGGAAAATATTAACTAATGTAGGACTTGAAAACGACGAAGCATTTTCTGATATCTTTTGACTTGGAAATCTAAGATTTGTTGATAATGATATATTAGGGACATTACTAAGGACTACAGATTAGCCACTATTTTTAGGATTTCATACCCAAAGGGTAATAACAGGACCCTATTAACATGGCTCCGCTGTCCATCTAACACCAAGCTACTTAGACTTATTTAACTAATAAACTATCAACTTCAAGAAAAAGGAATTTGTGATTTTACAGTCATCTCAACTACATCGTCACAACTATAGGCCGTCGCTCATACAGAATGCTTGAAATATTCACAGAATATTAAGTTAATATATTATTTTAAAAATATAAAAGGAATATTAAAGAGGGCTTTGACTAGCTCCGCGGCGCAGCGGTCAACACGCCAGCCTGCGACACGGAGTGACTGGGTTCGATCCCCGGCCAGGTCAAGATGGAAAATGATCTTTTTCAGATTGGCCTGGGTCTTGGATGTTTATCTATATTATGTATTTGTTATAAAATATAGTATCGTTGAGTTAGTATCCCATAACACAAGTCTCGAACTTACTTTGGGGCTAGCTCAATCTGTGTGATTTGTCCGTATATATTTATTTTAGGGCTCCCAAACAACAGATATGATTTAGTAAATGAGAGTCTAGTGGGGATATTTTGGTGAGTGGGTACTCACGGCTGGTGCATGGGGTTGTGGTGGCGCCAGGCCGGGCGCCCCCGCCAGGCGCCGCGGCGCGCCGACGCCACGCCGAACGTCTCGGCGTTCAGCTTACGCTCCGTGCGCCAGTCCGTGCGCTGGCTGCGGCCCTTGGACCTGCGACAACACATACATTAAGACGATACTGCACGAAATGGTGAAAATGGACGTGTTTTTAAATCACTAGTACTATGGGCTGAATTAATTAAATACATCAAAAATACCTGTATAATTTAGATCAATCCTTAAACAAGATCGCCCCCTCTTCTTCGAAAACTTTGTAATTTTAACGTCTCAAACAATAATTCTCACATGACAATATTTATATGTACGTCTCGGACGTCGCCCCCTTCTTATTTTTTTTTTATAAAAATATAAATTTGAAAATATTAAGACTTTTCATCTTTTTTCCTAATCGCTGGTTCGCCGTCTTTCGTACGCTTGACACCCGCTTAAATAAATACAATACATAAGAAAGCGAATACGAGTGTCTTCATGACACTATTCCTCACACTCCAAACACAAAACACCAGCTTACGAATGTTTTCTGAACTGCCTTGAATTGTCGGGTGTATCCCACTATTTCCATGGAAATACAAAATAGAAATAGTGGGACAAGCGACATTTTCAATTTTTATGCCATTATTTCTATTTCGACAAAAAAAAAAACGCAGTTATATTAGGTATTTAAATTGTTTACCACTTAATTAATAGAGTAAAATTAAATATATTATTATTCTTGTAAACTATCTGTCTAAGTGTATTCATAACCCTCATACAATGTACAATAGTATAATACCCTTTCCCCTTTTTATGAACTCCATTACAATTTATTTAATTCAGAACCAACACCTATCTCGTAAAGCAATAATAGCAGCTGTCAATCAAGAATAGTAATTACAACTATGATCAAGAGGTTTTATCTAAAGAGGACATAAATAAATAGTTTTTGTATGCACGCTGCCATAAGAAGTGATAATGCAGCCTTTTTTTTGTCGCAGCTGACAAAAAATAGTGGGACAATCATTCTGAATCAGGTCCAGTATTTCTATCAATGGAAATACCTAATAAAAATAGTGGGATACACTCGAATTGTCTCCAAGACAATGGAGATCCCTGGCCACAGAATAACTTACGTACAAAAGTAGCACCCTGCAAAGGTATTCGGTTAAATATCTAGTTGGCGATACGGTGTAATTCAGCTCGCGTGAGAACGCAGCACGTTTTCGTTTAAATACCTACAGAATCCATTGCAAGCTAACTTCATTCTTATAGCTTTGAACAAAAGATTCATCATTAGATGAAGTCGGTGAACACGTGACCAAACGTGCGTTGTTCCTACTGGATTTGCACCGCTTCGAAGTGATCGCCGCATGTTTTCGATACCGACACGGGGAGTGAGACAGGCCTGGCCTGGAAAAGGTTTTGTCAGTCTCCTGCTCACACACAATGGGCTGACAAGAGACTAAGGTGCGGAAAATTGCCCACAGAACCAGGTGAAAGGTTTTATGTGTGGCACACTGCCGATGTCGTTAGTGTAAAGGAATGTCTCACCTCTCCACAGCCTCGCAGGAGATGCTATCAAAGAAGCTCTTCTTGCGGTCATAGCCAGTGTAATTGTCGTCATCTAGCTCAGCCTCGCCCGCGCCCGTCTCGTTGCCAGAGTCGTCCTTCTTGTCCACCTCATTTGGTGGCTATGAAATAACAAAAGGGATTTTTAGTTCATAAACTTTATAGGAAACAATATCAAAAGCAGTAAACAAAGCGTGAAAAATAAAAAAATAAATGGAATACTAAAAAACAATATCTTTAATCAAAATTTTTGCTATAAATATGCGTCGAAAATAAACGAAATTATAAGACATTTAAAATATGCTTAACACATGAAAAGAAAAGAACTCCTGCTTGTGTACCATTTTAGTGATAATAGACCAGAATTGTCCTAAAAATTCTTTTACTAACCGAAATAGTGACGAAATATTATCAAAACATGTCACACCACCACCCAAAACAAAAGGAAACGAAATAAATATCTACCAATTCTGTCCCTGTAGTCACCTCGGGCTTGGCATCACCGTCGGAGATCTTGGTCTTGGCAAGCTGGCTGCGCAGCTCCTCGAACTCGGTGTTGGCCTGCTCAAAGTCGTAGTCGATGTCGAACTTGAGCGTGTTCTTGTTGCGCGGCACGAACCCACGCCCGCGGCCTCGGGGCCGGCCTCGCCATCCGCCGCGACCGTAGCCCTGCCCTGGGGACAACGTCACATACATCACAAATATTAATAAAACCAGCCAAGTGCGAGTCAGAATCGCATATGAAGGGTTCTATACCACTACAATTCTTAACTACAAAAAACGTTTAGAAAACACGCTCTTTGAATCCCTTATTTTTATTTAGTTTATAGGCTAAACATCAAAGAGTCTAGTCTACCCTAGACACATGCCGACAGGCGACCTGAACCTGTCTTGAACAGCGAATTCCCCAAGTACCTGCTGGCACTACCGAGGGTAAAATTACGACTTCTGATAGGAGTAATTACCGGGCACTGCATGATAAATAAACACCTATTTGATATATGAATGACTGACAAGTCTCCTTTGCAGAGGCTGCCTAGAAGCTAAAGAAACTGCAAAGGGTCTCCTACTGGACTGCCCAAGCATAACATCTACAGAGGACTTCCTGGGACACCCAGAGACCATGAGCGAGGCCTGCAGCACACCCTCTGCAGTTTTATGCTTCCTCGACAAGCTAGGTTGGCTCAAAATAACAAAAGGCAACCCCAAAAGGAATAGAAGGAAGATACGAGAGAGCGTAGACTCTCTAAAGCAGAAGACCGAAAGATGGATAGTCTTCCGCTCACACAATGGGCCCAAGCAAGAGGCCTAGGTGTGGAACCAGGTAAACCCTAACTAGTAAACATTTAGCCAACCTTTCAACTCATGTAAGTAAAGAAGACACCTGAGAGAAAGTGAAAATTTTATGGAAATTAGTCAATGGAATCAAACTGCATGTTTATGACTGTAAATACTGGAAAAACAATTTTAATTTATAAAATGTGCAACATGTTGATGATGTTGGTCTGGTTGGTTGGTTTGTGTTTTTGTTTCCTGAATTGTTTCCGGTTGCTTTGATAAATATCTTAAGTGGTTGGTGATGCTAGTTCTGCTAGTATTGCTGTTAATGATGCCATGGCTGGTTGTGCACCGGCTGAGATAGAACTGGCGGTTTCGCGAGTTGGCTTGGTTGCTTTGACCAACATCTCACCAGGTTGCCGAAGCTGTTGTTGATGACAACAATAACAACTATCGCCGATAAACTAGCATTGTCTTAAGCCCTCGAAACCTGCATGACATTATAAAATGTTCTCCGGGTCTCAAACTATGTCATAAACAGGGTCTTGACGGGTTAAGGGGGTATTATATCATCCTGAATCGGATTAATCATAACCAGGACTATCCCCTGAAAAAAGTATAATATTAAAATGTAAAAAAACTTTTTTTTATATTTTGTGTAGCCTTCATTATTATCCATGCAACTTCTAAGACGGCGCATGGAGGCCACGATATTTTCTTTATTTATTAAGATTAGGAGATCTGCTGGCCACGGAATAACTAATTTCTGTATGTTCTCTAAACCATCCATTAACAATTCTTGCACGGTATATGGGGAGAGAGGGACGCCGCAATACATGCGGTACGATTGGCGATATCTCGTATGGGTTCTTACATATAGCGGCGTCCCTCCCATCGGATCCTAAATTCGGGATGGTTTAACAGGCGCCTCACCTGGTTGGTGATGGTGCATCTGCTGATTTTGCTGATGCTGGTTCTGCTGATGGTGCTGCTGGTGCTGCTGATGTTGCTGGTGCTGCGGCTGGTGCGGAGCGGGCTGCGCGCCGCCGCTGGGGTAGCGCTGGCGGTTCCGCGAGTTGGTCCGGTTGCGCGCCTGCTTGTTGGCGCCCGGCGTACTGCCGCGCCGGCTGTCGCGCTGACCCTGCCCCGACCCGCCCGCGACCGACCCCACCTGCTGGAACCAAATCATGCATTTTAATATTTCTGTTCATAGACTATAGACAACCAGGAATATACTCATGAGATGATGTTTCTATAATTTTCCCCCGTTTTCTAAACATTTTTTATTGATGCATCGGTCTTATTGGTCGCAGCATGATGTTTTTTAGCCTAAAGCCTTCCTCAATAAATGGACTATCTGAGATAGTTCCTGAGATTAGCCCGTTCAAACAAACAAACAAGCTCTTCAGCTTTAATATTAGTATAGATGTAAATGTAAACATGTTTCACAAATAAATCTTGAATCTTGAAAAGATAATAAATTCAAAAACAATAATATCAGAAATCTTGTGGTAATAAGACAACCAAATTAATTTAATTAGACATAATTATATGTAAAATGAGAACTTTTATTGTAATATATAAGAAAAAGCAAAGTGGCGCATCTTGGAGGAAGCCTACGGCCAGCAGTGGGTTGCTACAGGTTTATCAGTTGTATTGCCCATCTTTAATATTATTCAATGAGTACCTATGTTTACAGTATTTTTTCCTTTAACTTAACATATTGTGATTTGCATTAAAAATCAAATTATAGCCTCTCCTAGTATCAAAATACGATATGGTTTACTTTCATACAAAGTAAGTTACTGAGGTTGTAAATATTAACCAGCAGTTGACTTTGTATATATGGTTTGTGATTCGCATTTTGATGACTTCTCATGATCTCACCTCATTCTAAAAACAAAAAAAATGTCTATCTTACGTAACTTACAATGATACAACAAGGGTACTCTACCTGCGTGCCTTGATCCGCGGTAGGGCTCTTCCTATGGCCACCAACGGCCGGCGTGCCCGAGCGCGACGACGACTGCTGAGACCCTCCGATGAGGTCCAGCATCGAACCTAGTTAGGACAAGGTTTAGCTAATTACAATCACATATCAATAAGTACACCAATTCTGGCCTGAAAGAGTAGACTATTGTATTCATCCAGTGTATTCTGGCCTATATTTATATAACTTACACAAAAAATATTAATATTTGTGGTAATAATCACTGACTGGTACTTACCAGTCAGTCAGAAACTCAGTCAGAAACAGAGGTTCGAAATCTATGTCAACTAGTTGAAGGTACTTTCTGTTCCAACCCAAAAAAATCCCTTTACAAAAAAGTCCGTGGTAATGATCAATTACATAAATTCAAAGACTCTTAAATCATCTTGTTACAGTAGTGTGCATAATTGTTGTTTACTTGTCGAGTTTTTTTGCTAAAAACAGATGTGAGAAGTTTCGTTTTAACTTTTTTTTTGTTGAAACTCATGTGAAGAATGATATCAACAGGTGACTCCTTACAGCCGGCCTATTTGCTAACTCAGTGACCAACGTTTTGATAGTCAATTTCAAAATACATTGCGGGTTTCCTATGATTAACTATTTTTATTAAAGATATATAAAACGTAATGTACTTTGAAATGGTTATCAAAACGTACACTGAGTTAGCAAAGACGCTGAAGAAACTGCAAAGCATCTCCTATTGGAGGGCCCAAGCGCAACATCTACTAGAGAGGAGTTCCTGGGACATCCGGGGTCCATGAGCACGGCCTGGAGCACACCCTCTGCAGTTCTACACATCCTCGACGAGCTGGGATGGCTCGAGTAAAACCACAAGAAAATGAGGAAGAGCAAAATCTCTAAAGCAGAAGACCAGAAGACAGAATGTCTTCTGCTCACACACAATGGGCCCAAACTAGAGGCCTTAGTGTGGAAAATTGCCCACGGAACCTGGTGAACAGGTTTATGGCCATCTCCATAGGCCATGAGGGCATTTATGTGTGAATTTTCTGTAAGAGATGCTAGTAAGTGTGAGGTTACCAAAATGACATTTAACAGGATACTAACAGGGAAACTGAGATTTAGACGGAAAATATGATTTTCCAGATATGAGACCTACACAACTTGACTTTTCACACCCAAAACCCCATGTCAACTAAAATTGATAAAAATCATTAAAACAATTTCTAACATTATTACTTACTAGCTTTCGCCCGCGGCTCCGCCCGCGTCAATGTCGATCCCTCGGGAATAGTACTTTTTCTCGGGATGAAAGGTAGCCTATGTCCTTTTCCGTACTCTAGAGAACTTGTATGCAAATTTCATGATGATCGGTTCAGTAGTTATGGCGTGAAAGCGTAACAAACAAACAAACACACTTTCGCATTTATAATATTAGTAAGGATTCTTACGTATGCAATATTGTTTGTTTAAAGTAAGAAGGTTATTGCAGTTTATGTAGACAAAAGCATTAAATTATTATTAAAATGTACAATTTGTTCCCACAATTTTTATACTTCCCAAAATATTTCTCAGTAATGAATGACAATGAAAAAAAAATGATTTATGTTGAGCCCTCATTCCAAGACTAAAGGCCTATGTTCTTTTCCATACCTCAGAAGGCAAATTTGCATGATGATCAATGTTGTTTAGCTTAACAAACTCACTCTCACATTTGTAACTAGTGAATTATATTTAATAGGACTCTGCCCAATATGTTATTGGGCAGAGTCAATGTTTTTAACTGATCTTATTGGTCCTATTAATAACTAGATAATCATCAAATCAGAGGGCCTTTTT
Organism: Elegia similella; assembly: GCA_947532085.1. Taxonomy (NCBI): domain Eukaryota; kingdom Metazoa; phylum Arthropoda; class Insecta; order Lepidoptera; family Pyralidae; genus Elegia; species Elegia similella. The sequence continues at coordinate 7,446,055 of OX383939.1, forward strand.
TTGCTTTATTAAGCAGTAAGAAGTTATAAAAAAATTAAATATATAAAAATTATATGGCTATAAATATTGAAATGAAAATAATACCTTATGAAAGGTAATGTACTTTTGGAGTATATATTGTAAAATAAATGCTTTCAAAATTAAACATAGCTAAGACAAGGCCCTCTTGATTTGATAACATTATAAAAAATACTTGAAGTTTATAATATAATATTTGAAGTTTATGCTAGGCAGTTGGTTGAGCACTACATGCATAATTCAAAGTTATGAATTTCATGAATATAATGCATTGGGATGTATAATGAAGAAGAATTGCAATGTGATTTAACATTCTAATGTGAAATATTTAAAAATCTTAATTCTTATAATTGGACAAGCAACAGACCAAGGAATGATAATGCAAGTTGCGATTTTATTGATATAAAGAGTGTTATTTTGTTAGTAAATTATTATATTATTTATATAAATAGGTATAATTAACCAATAGTTAATTGTTAAATTAAAATCATATATATATTTTCTTGTATAATAATTATAAATACCTATTTGTTAAGAAATTAAAAGTTAATCAATATTATTCAATTAGACTAACCAGTACATGACTATAAATGAAAAAGAGATATATACAATAGAATAATTAAAAATATAAACAAATAAGTGGGTCAATAATTAAAGAAAATAAAAATATACCTACTTATCATATACAAGCATATAATGTTAGATGAGATGGGAGCCCAGGAAGTCCCCGACAGGTACTTGTCCCAAACCACCAAATTGTCAGCGTGTAGTTTTAGAAATATTAATCAGTTTAGTATTCAAGTACCTGTCAGCAACTAGCAAAAAACGCAACATGTCATGATGTGGAAGCTGAAGCTTAAATCAGGTAAAGGAAAACCTTGGTCTTTCACTTGATTGGAGTGGTGGGCCACTCCAGATCCAATAGGGGCAGTCGTCGGCTGGGGCTGTGGCGCCAGGTCCATTGATGCTTGCGGAGACAACTCACTCGTCTTGTTGAGCTGAGCGTGCACACTGCCCGGGAAGCCTGCCATCGGATGGTACTGCGGGTACTGCGTTTGGCCAACCACCGGGTGGTTGAACTGCCCGGCAAATTGACCAGGTGCTCCTGCGCCTCCACCACCGAGAGATGGCGGCACCGACATCTGCATGATGGCAGGGTCATTTGGCAAAGACGGCACATTGTTCACTACTCTGATGTCCTTGATGTCAGAACCACGGAACAAGATGTAGTCATACACCTGACTCTGAGGTGCTACAGGATACTGCGTTTCTCGGTCCTCTGTACCAAAGGACCGGACTGTGAACAAAAAAATATAAAATAGTATGAAGGTAGACTAATATTAATAAAACAAACAAAAGGTAAGTAGAAAATCAAGAAAAACGAATAAGAACGTACAAAACTGCACTAATTAGGAGTCATTTGGTGTCGTGAGATAGATTTACCCCTAATAAGGGAAAAACAATAAGCTACCTTGTCAATATTGATAAGATCAAGTTTTTATATAGAACTTGATAGAAGCAGATTCTGGCAAGCTTACAACGGCGTCGTTTCATTGAATTTCATTATTTAAAACCCTGCAGTTGTTATCAACGTCATCAATGTGAAACTACGGTCATTTTAAACTATTTTAACATTTGTATACAGAGGGTAGATAGAAAAGAACGTGTTTCAGCCGAAGAGATCAATTTAGGGAAAACGACTTGGAAAGCGAGAAATAACGGGAAGATTATAACCGCTTTCTCAAACAATAAACAACAATCGGTTGAAATACAGGAGGGAAAAAGTTCTACGGATATTGTGAAGTCCCGTAACATTATTTTTACCATAGTGTGGGTAAAAAAACGAAAAATACGCTACATGACTCAGAATCAGGGATAACAGATACAGGATAAGGACTTGCAATACAATACAAACTGATGGAGTATCCATTTGTCAACTTACCGCTAGCCAAAGCGATGGTACATTCCTGAGGATCGACGGTGAAAAGTCGGCCTTCGTAACGAATATCTGCTTTCGATATTAGGCTTATTTTGGAGCCCAATTCAGGCATCCCAGAACTCATAATGTCACTTTGGAAATTAACTGCCGATGACAAAGATTTTTAGCGATATCGTCGACCGTGAAATTTCTTTCAGCCACCGAACAAAATGACTGACGGGAAGTTGGCAACAAGCGCAGCGTTTACAAACAGCTGAGATAGCGAACTACCATAGACAAGATGATTAATAAATAGTGACTACATACGATTTTCCTCAAAAAGTTAATTTGATTTGTACATTTACATATTACTTGTATACTTTATTTAGGAATGTAATAACTGTGCTGAGATTAATTGCTAGCAGACTTTTTTTATTGATACAACCACAGATAATAAAAACATTGATTGGGTCTATCTATGTAATATACCTGTGAATACAACGACACATAAGTAAGGTGGGATTCCGTGGGATTCATCGATGTACACTATCGGGTGGCGAATTTGGATGTGCATTCCCACGGTGGGATAGTGTAATCCGATCATTCTCGGAGTAATCACCATCACCATCACCGGAGTAATCACGCTCGATCGCTAACATAACGTGTTCCACAAAAATATGTAAATTAAAATTGTATATAATATGACGTCAGAAAAAAAAAGGAAAGATAAAAATATTAAATATCATTTCCCTTCCCTTTCTTCCCTTCAGGCAAGTAGGCGACCAATACTGTGGAAAAGAGTTTCTTTCGGCGTCTTCTTCTCTGCAGTGGTCGGTTCTGAAACGCTAGTAGTTTGTAGCTTTTGAACAATAATTAATAATTTGAATATAATATAATAAGTATTATTTAAAATGTGAATTGACGTGAAAAAATGCCTGAAAAGGCCTATTTTCTGAATAAATCTTTGAATCTTTGAAGTTATAGTCATGGTAATCGTGGTAATCATTGTTCCAATAAATAATAATAAATAAATAAATAAATATATACGGACAAATCACACAGATTGAGCTAGCCCCAAAGTAAGTTCGAGACTTGTGTTATGGGATACTAACTCAACGATACTATATTTTATAACAAATACATATATAGATACACATCCAAGACCCAGGCCAATCTGAAAAAGATCATTTTCCATCTTGACCTGGCCGGGGATCGAACCCGGTCACTCCGTGTCGCAGGCTGGCGTGTTGACCGCTGCGCCACGGAGCTAGACAAATAAAAAATAGGTTCCAAGTTGGAAGGTAGGACGTGCGCTTTCCGATAGGTGGAACTTCCAACTATCGGAAGGCGCACGTCTCCAATAGCCGTACGTATGAGATGTCCGAAACCAAAGAGTATATGTATAATCACTAACCGAAACGGAATAAAGCTGCGCGTTCACTGGACCGGAATCGGAGCGGACGGAGCGGCCGGAGCGCCGGCATTTACAAAATGCCGGTGGAGTGCGTTCACTGCATTCGGATTACGGATCGGCAATATCGGCATTTTTAAAGCAATCGTCATAGCTTGCACGTGCTTAGCGTTATGGAGGATAGTGATGAAGATATTTTTGTTATTAGCTGTATTTTGTCAGACGAGGAGGAGAGAAAAAAAAAGAAAAGAAAGATATGGGTGCATAATATGAACTCTAAAAGACTCCTCTATGGAGAGTTTCATACATTATATGCTGATTTATTAAAAGATGTAGATAGATTCTTTGGGTACATCCATATGACCCGAAAAAATTTTTTTGAACTTTACTAAATTCTTGAACCTTATATTTTATTTTACTACTTTTTCGGCATGATTAATGTACATATCCGTACCAAATTACAGCTTTCTAGTACTTATAGTCTATGAGTTAAACCACGGACGGACAGACATGGTGAAACTATAAGGGTTCCCTATTAACTACGGAACCCTGAAAATTGGTTGACTGTAAAGTCAGTTTACGGCCAATAATTTTACGTGATAACGGGGAGAGATAGATGCGTGATAGATAGGTACTACGACTCCTACTGCTGCTGCTGTTGCTGGTCTGGAACGTGACATTTTTTGTGAGTGCAGCCAATGTTCATCGATTTGTATTTTTGTTTTTAATGTCAGTATTTTCATCACTCTATTTTTTCGTCTTACTCATTCACGACATATGTATTTGAGGAACACCACAATGAACTTTTACAGTTTCATTCAATACCAGCGGTAGACTTGAAAATTAGACATGAAAGTTAAATTAAATGCTGCATGCTTGCTTGAATGCTGCGTACATAATGGTAACTATATACGTACATTTTCTGTAACATGTGTTGATCAATTGCTCATAATATGTAACCTAAGCCAAATGATGATTCTGACAATACATTTTCTCAGATATGATTGACTATAGAAATGAATTGTATTGTATGGCAAAAGGCAATTGTAACTATGTGTGAATTTAACTTTATGCGATAAAATGATTCTCCTTTTTAATTATTATGGCTATTAAGTTTATGTCATGGGATGATTGAATTTAAAAGTTATGGATGATCTAAATCGAATTCCTACGAAATGAGGTTTCTACCATCCGCTGTTATTCATAATAATATTCCAATATAAAAAGTTCTACCATAAGGGGTAGGTCTTCTTATGAACGGCAACACTGACGACTGCCGATGCCGGTGACGTCACCGGCAGAAATTCCGGTCTCCGTACGGAAATGCCGATGCAGTGTACGCAGTGCCACACAAATCCATACAAAGCAACAAATCCGTCCGCTCCGTCCGCTTCGATTCCGATGCGGTGAACGCGCAGCTTAACTCCGCGATTTTATTGATCCGATAGCCGGAAGACGCATTTTCCATGCATTTCCATAGTGATAAAATTGACGCCGTTTTGACGATTGACGATTCCACCACCCTATTTAACAATTGACAACTTACTACAAACCGGAAGTTAGGTTTTTATTAATGCAATCGAAAGGACCTTAAATGTAAACATTTCCAGATTTTTATTTATCTGAAATTGATATTTTTATGAATTTTTGAAAAAAAAACCCTAATGTCGGATTTATAAAGCAATATTCCCATGCTTAACCACATGACAGTGTCAATGTCATTGTCACTCTATCAAATAGTGGTGACGTTGACAGCTAAGTCTTATGAGTTGCCAGGTTGGGGAATATTTTCCCAAATTCGTACAGCGTACAAGGAATGTTTTTTTTTTTTTTTTGGGTCTGCGCTATAATAAAATTCACTTGGTGTGTTTCTTGAAGTGAGATCTATTTAGCGGGCTGGTGGTTGCTCGCCGAATGAATAAATTACGACAATTGCTTCTGAATGAAGTTGGAGGGCCTAATAGTTTATGCTGCCAAATAGCAAAAAATATACCTGTATGTTTTGACGTGATATGATAACGTCTTAAAAACGATGAACACTGGCAGCATGTACAGAAATGAACTGCTGCTGCAGCTGGAGCTGGAGGCCGATATGTGTCGTATGTGTGGAGGCTGTATGTGACACTTGTCTCATTGTCATTTTGACAGTTGTCTGAATCTCAACTGAACCTCTCAGTGCTGCCACCTGGTAAGCGACATTTCAGAAAACCCTCAATATGGCAAATAGTAGAGGTAGGTATTCAATAGTAAAATAAAAAATAATTTTACAACAATGGAAGCTAAGCATTATCACAAAAAAAAAACAGCCCATGAAATGGAATGGAAAATACTTTCCAACCTGGCAACTCATAAGACTTGGCAGTCAACGTCATCACTTTTTGACAGATTGACATTGTCATGTGATGAAGCATGGGAATATTGCTTTATAAATCCTACATATGGGATTTTTTCAAAAATTCTTAAAAAAAATAATTTTGGATAAAATATATAGAAAAAATTCTGGAAGTATTTACATTTAAGGTACTTTCGATTGCATAAATTAAAACCACCACTTCCGGTTTGTAGTAAGTTGCCAATTGCCTTTTGCATTTACACTAAAAAAGTTGTGTTGTATTGTAATATTTGAACATACAAAGGTGTGGAGAAAAAAGAAAATATGTTACAGTACAGTTCATCCCCCCAAAAATCTTTTTTATGACTCTGCTATAAATTATTATATTGGTTAAGTAAGATTAAGTACGTTTACTATTATCTCCTCACCTGTTGACTTGGCTCCTCTCGACCCCGGACTCCGATCTATTTTTCTGTTGACTGACTTGGCTTTGGAAACCAAGTAAGTCAAATTCTAAATTTATTATTATTTAAAGTTAACAGAAAATAGACTTGGTCCTATCGTTGCAGGTTTCATGCCAAACGGCCATAACACTATAACCAGACCAGAAAAACTGTACTTTCGTATACCTTCCCAAGCTCAAGCTGAATGGTACATTGCTATTAATGGGAAAGTTGATAAAGGTATTAAAAGTGCACTTAATATTGTGAAGACCATTGCAGCCGTAAGAAGTCCACTGTTGGACAAAGGCCTCTCCCAAGGCTTCTTCGTTCCTTGGGAGGATATTACCATACTCACCACGCTTGGCAGGCGGGTTGGCGAGCGCAGTTTCTTGTGCTTGTTATGCTTCTAACGCTGCTGCTCATCAGAAGTATTTTAAATCTGGGAAAAAATAGGAATTTGTAGGATCTGAGAGGGGAATAAAGGTATTGGGTGGGATACTCACTCGGATGATGAATGAGAGAAAAGCAAATAGCAGCTCGGGAGGCCGGGGACGCGTACCCGATTCCATACTGCAACCACTGGATAAACAGTTGAAGATGACACGCAAGTATAAACCTACATTGAAATTATAGTTAAAGATATGAGATTATTTATTAATAACAGCGTCACATAAAACGATCCTTGAACTCTTCTCAACTTTCGGGGAAAATATTCCCCAACCTGGCAACTCCAGACTTGACTCAACGCCAGACTCAACGTCATCGTTATTTGAAGGACTGACACTGAGGACTGACAATAACATTGACAATGTCAGGCGGGTGGTTATGCATGGGAATAAATCAGACATTCAGGATTTTTTTCAAAAAAATCATAAAAATTGGTTAAAATAACTGAGATCCGGTATTCTTCTACGCCCGAACGTCCATCGAAGCAAAATAGACCCATATAGATATTAACATATATTAGAGAAATCCTTTAAACTTTCTCTTTTACGCATATAGGTCTGTCCTACTCGTACTATATAGTGGAAACCAAGGCATTACACCCTCCGTGATTACACCATGTAATCTGATTTTAAAATACATCTTTTATGGAAATACCTTTATAATATTTATAGGTTGGCAATTTTCCCCATAATTTTGATATCTTCAAATGAAAGTCAGTGAAAAAAAAAAACAAATAATTTTGTCTATAGTTTTAAAACGTCAACATGCGTCAAGTCAAAGTCAATCAAAAAACCGTCAAAACTTTGAAACGGTCGTAGCATTTGATTTGTTTGTTCATGATTTATTGATTGATTATAATTTGTGCAATGAGTACATTGTGAATGCTATCTTTTCAGTGTTTATGATTGGTTTTGTTATTAATTAATTGGAGGAATTGTAATGATGATAGAAACTCCATTATCATCTACACAAGGGTTGACGAGACTGAGCATTGGCGGGAGCAATAGCTCCATACGACGGCGTAGTCTTATTCCCAAAACCAAAACTAGAGAAGAGGTTTGTAAACCATGGTCACTAGTCCATTCTCACTTGTTACCTATCAAAATAAGTTGATGAGGAAGTCACGACCTTTGAACAACATCACAATATTGTTTAAATTAATTAATAGCTACTTCAAAATCGGTAACAAGCGTTTCATTTAGAACACCTAAAATAATTCAATTTAAATAACTACAGGAACATAATGATGACGATGCTGAGAGATCTTCGCTGCTGGCTTCAGAGCGGGCGGTGGCTACGTCCACACCCGCTACAGCGTCGCCGAGGCGCGGAAGAGACACTATGTCGTCTTCCCCGCAGAAAGAACACTTTCAAGGGTGCCTCAAACTGTATGCTGAAAATGTAAGTAAAAAAAAAAACATCATTTTGTTTATAAACTCTGCAGTATCATCTATGTAATGTTGTGACTTTTTTCACTGTAAAAGAAAAACTATGCTACTCTCTTATATGCCAAATTCACATTGATTCTCCAACATTATGATATAAATACTTGAAAAAAAAAGAATATTACATACAGTACATTATTTGGGACTTTTATAACAAGTCATAACATTTATTCCTTAGTAGTATAGGCAGATATAAATAAATTACAGTATTATTTCCTATAGATATTTATTTCTATAAGCGTATTATTTTATCTTTTTTCCAGAAAATAAACAAAGACAATGCATGGAACCTCCAACTGATTGACTTCATGACGTCCATGCTTCGTCGTCATGACTCTCGTATGGACAACTTACAGACGGCATCAACTGTAGTAGATGCGTCGGCCAGGATCTATTCTTTCAGAGTGGACGCTGTGCACTATGATGTTTTGAAGATGGCTGGTGGACTGAGTAAAGCTGCTCAGGTACTCAATGCATTAACCTTTAGCATGCCGGCACTTGTTTACATTACTTCATACCCGAAGCCAGGCTAGTTCAAATTGTAATAACTTAAATCGTCAAAGGTGTCTCAGTCACGCAACCATTTTGCAACCAAAGTGGTCATTCTCACTTGTTAGTAAAGCCAATAGGTTAATCATTTGTTAAATTGAACCTCCAGTCAAAGCTAGATATTGATCTCAAATTGGATTGAACCGACCTCATTCTCTTATCTATTTTTTTATGTATTAGTAATAGGTCTATGTTCATGTGCTACTGGAAACCTAGTTTCAAAAACAAACTATGCTATAAATTAAGTAAAGATTTTATTCATCTGCTCGGAAGTTGAGTTCTGATTGAGTAACATACATACAAACTTTCATGTTTTTAATGTTAGTAGGATTACAATATGGATTATGGAGGGACACTATTTAATATTTGTGTATGACAATTTCATATTTTAATGTAGTTTTTTTTTACTTCACAAGGAGAAGGGTCACAATTTGTTGAAATATTTCTTTATGTAGGAGCAGAGTTCTAAGGTAACACCTCAGAACTCTGCTCAGATCCATTCATAAACCAATTCAAAAAATTATTTATGAATTCTTAGATACTTTCTAATCAGTCCCAGTTAAATTTAATCAAAATCAGTTCAGTACAGAAGTCACACTGCAAAAATGTTCAAAGAAATATCAGCTCAATGTAGTTAGTGATACAGTGTAATTTGGCTCGCTTCAGAACAGCAACTTTTAGTTTAGATACCTACAGCAAGCCTTACCTTTACCTTTACCTTGACAAAAAGATTATGTTTATGTTGTTTCATAATTCTCTTTTCAGCAATGCGCCACCTGTCGTCAACGTTGAATAATAGTGAACGTCAAGATGACGGGACTCCGCCCGGTTTTGCGAATATGATGTGATTAGGATGTAGTACCATATAAGTGCTATTTTATACTTACATAATAAAATTTTATTATGGAGACAGTTTTATTATGGAGGTTAGGCTCTCTCTACCCCGTAAGGGAAATAGACGTGATTATATGTATGTATGTTTTAACATTTTGGTTTTGCACTTAATTTTTAGGCAAAGGTAAATTAAAACAAATTCAGTGTAGAATAACCTCCATAATAAAACTGTCAAACAAACGCCTAAGCAAATTGTAAGAGCAGTATAATGCTACTTGGCTTTGAAATTCACTTTTTCCTCAGGAGCTTATTCGTTTATTTATTTATTTGTCAAACATGTGTTACAATGTGTTAAATAATATAAAAGTAGGAATCAACATGCTTACCGTTAGGGTGTACAAATATTGAATCAGATGAGCTCTTGTTAGTACCACATAAAATAAACAATAAATAATATTAAATTACAAAATTAGTCAATATATGTACAATAAGCACAAAAAATATATAAATAGAAGATAAAAAAAAACACTAAATTTTATCATTAAAAAACGCACTAATATCATAGTAACACTTCTGGTTTAGGAATGATTTCAGTTTTTTCTTAAATAAATTTATATTTAATGTTTTATATTCCTTAGGGATTTTATTATAAATTTTCGGAACAGAGCTGTTTTTGATTGATGTAGACAAAGTCTATCGCCATTTCTTCTGTTTCTTGCACACACATCCGATATACGTTTGAATAAATGGGGATTATTTTGAACAAATACAGCTATCTCAAATATATACAGTGATGGCAGTGTTAGTATTTTATATTGTTTAAAATAAGATTGACAGCTATCAGTGCTTTGTAGACCAAACATAGAGCGGATACACCGTTTTTGCATTTTAAAAACCAATTTTTTATCTGTAGAATTTCCCCAGAAAAATCGTTGAAAATATTTTTTATTTTTACAATTGAAGTGTTTTTTAAGAACTGAATTGTGGTCCCGCCATTTTGATATTATAATAGCGGGACCACTTTCTTTGTTGAATATCTTGAAATCATTTGAGTGTACAATTTTATTATAGCACGTATGTAAGTATAAAATAGCACTTATATGGTACTACATCCTAATCACATCATATTCGCAAAACCGGGCGGAGTCCCGTCATCTTGACGTTCACTATTATTCAACGTTGACGACAGGTGGCGCATTGCTGAAAAGAGAATTATGAAACAACATAAACATAATCTTTTTGTCAAGGTAAAGGTAAAGGTAAGGCTTGCTGTAGGTATCTAAACTAAAAGTTGCTGTTCTGAAGCGAGCCAAATTACACTGTATCACTAACTACATTGAGCTGATATTTCTTTGAACATTTTTGCAGTGTGACTTCTGTACTGAACTGATTTTGATTAAATTTAACTGGGACTGATTAGAAAGTATCTAAGAATTCATAAATAATTTTTTGAATTGGTTTATGAATGGATCTGAGCAGAGTTCTGAGGTGTTACCTTAGAACTCTGCTCCTACATAAAGAAATATTTCAACAAATTGTGACCCTTCTCCTTGTGAAGTAAAAAAAAACTACATTAAAATATGAAATTGTCATACACAAATATTAAATAGTGTCCCTCCATAATCCATATTGTAATCCTACTAACATTAAAAACATGAAAGTTTGTATGTATGTTACTCAATCAGAACTCAACTTCCGAGCAGATGAATAAAATCTTTACTTAATTTATAGCATAGTTTGTTTTTGAAACTAGGTTTCCAGTAGCACATGAACATAGACCTATTACTAATACATAAAAAAAATAGATAAGAGAATGAGGTCGGTTCAATCCAATTTGAGATCAATATCTAGCTTTGACTGGAGGTTCAATTTAACAAATGATTAACCTATTGGCTTTACTAACAAGTGAGAATGACCACTTTGGTTGCAAAATGGTTGCGTGACTGAGACACCTTTGACGATTTAAGTTATTACAATTTGAACTAGCCTGGCTTCGGGTGTGAAGTAATGTAAAGTGCCGGCATGCTAAAGGTTAATGCAAGCGGGACCACTTTCTTTGTTGAATATCTTGAAATCATTTGAGTGTACAATTTTATTATAGCACGTATGTAAGTATAAAATAGCACTAATATTACTACGTACGTAATGGTACTACATCATAGTTACATCATATTCACAAAACCGGGCGGGGTCCCGTCATCTTGACGTTCACGAATAATAGCCATACATGGCAAAATGTCTAGGGTTGCCAACCACCTAGTTTTCGCTAGTTATTACTTTTTACTGTTTTATTAAAAGACAGAAAAAAAAAGTACTGTTTTCTCAACCGCTGATAAAACTACAATTGGATTTTGAAATTTTATAAAAAGTTACATGGAAGATGAGGGAATAATGATGTTTCTGAGCACACCGAGAGCATTTTTCATCAAAGAAACCTACTTTCAGTGAGTGTTCACCCCATATGCAGACAGCATCGACCACAATTCTTTCATAGGTTTTTTCCAAATCAACGAATACGCAGTACAGTTTTTGACCTTTGGCCAAAAATTTCTCCAAAATGAAAAAGACATGGATAAGACCTGCCAGTCTATTTGCTAACTTAGTGTACAACGTTTTGATGGTCACTTCAAAATACATTTTGATGGTCACATCAAATACATCTTATATAAAAATTAACAATATCATACGAAAGCCGCAATGCATTTTGAAGTGTCTATCAAAACGTTGTACACCGAGTTAGCAAATAGGCCGGCTGAACTGTACATCCCATTCCTTTTCTGATCCCGCTTGTTAGTTAAGTTAGTTGTAAATAAAACTTTTGTACATGTTGTATCATTTTTTGACATTCATACAAATCGAATATTGCACTTTGGCGTTACGTGATACTTTTTCAATTGATTGAGATTATGTCTGTTAATGTAGATTTTTCATGGTAGGAAAAAAATTAATGGCTATTCTTAAGCTTATTTACACTCCATGCTATGATTATTAAATCATAATACTTCAAGAAATATATGATCGAAGCATAATAGTATTTGATTTTTACTATTGGAACCAATATCTCGCTATGTCCTTTAATATTAATGATGGAAAAATGTCATGCGATCGATGTAATTTCTTGATAAGATCAACGATCAACAAAAGATCAATCCACCAGTTTGTATATTTTTTGACATGTGGTCGAGCATGTGGGTCAAAAAAATATACAAACTTGTGGCGGCGTCGAAGGCAGGCTAGTACTACTACTAGCTCAAGTCACCTCTAGTATGGCAAAGTTTTGGGTGGCCCGTGCGTCAACTCGTATGCTGCCTGGATTTTGACTACTCTTTTACATGATATGGTCACTGACACTATGGTTTTATTATGGAATTTGATTAATTATCTATGACAAAAAACAGAAAGGAAATAATTTACATAAAACATATTGATTCTTTGTTTTTGTGGCTGTGAAGATGTAGTCTCCAAATAAACGATTGCTTTGAACAGGTACAGAACTATACTATATACAACAATATTATGTTATTGGAAAATTTTAAATTTATATGTTTCTCACCATAGTTTTACCAGCAGTCGTGAAAACAGTGTTTTGCAAACTCTCTTATAATAGAACAGTAAAAAGCAGTAACTAGCAAAAACAGTATTATACTGTTTTTAACAGTCTGGTTGGCAACCCTAATTACTCAGCTATCTGACACTAGATGTCAGTAGGTGTTAGGGACATCTAGTGACGGATAGATAAACTAAAAAGAAAGATCAACATCGAACTTATTAAGTAGTTGGGCTATTCGCCGCTAGATGGATATAAAGGAGGGAGTGAGACAGAGCAAGTAGAGTGAGACAGATAATACTCCCCTCACCCCCTGTAAGTGCCACGCATGGTTTCATAGAAAATATTCCTTACTGCAACTCCTCTCTGTATGTACTCCGTGGTCGTACACCTAGATATGTTTTCGATACCTACACGGGGAGTGAGACAGACCTGGTTTGGTTGAAATTAGTTTTTTATCTCAAAGAGCCAATATATTATAAATAAACAATAAATCAAAATAGCATAATGATTGATACATATGTCCTGCTCCTAGACAAAAAGAGGCAAGAAGGATGATGATGGCGCGACACAAGACGAAGGGGCAGTGGACGGCGACGCAGCGCCAGTTAAAGCGAAGAAGAAGAAGAGGTCTAAAGGCGCTGTGGCAGCCAATCCTGAGGTCTTCAATGGGGACTTCGATGCTAATGACTATATTGGTATGATTTGATACGCTGTTGTTGCTTTGTTTAAGTGGTGTTACATTTTACGTTATTGCATTGAATTAGAAAAACTATGGAAGCAGCATTGCGCTCAGAAACTGACACCACGCAAAGTAGATCAAAGCGGGCGGGGCTTAAAAAGTATATATTTTCGCGAACTAGACTGCCACGCACTCCGTGACGGAAGGACGCGTCGATAAAAGCATTTATCGACATATTTTTTGTAAACATCGGCGAAATCTTAATGAATTAAGAAAAAAATTACTTCTTGTGTAGTAAAGTGGTGCAGGAAACGCAAGGAAAGACGGAAAAGTGACACTGGAGTAACTTATCATTGGTGAGTAAAATATTTTTTCGCGAGCTGCTAGCCTACTAGCCTGCTAACGGATTTAGGCACTTCCGCTATGTTGACACCTAACGTTCATTAGATTTGTTGACACCGCAACGTGACCTTGACGCGGCTAATCGCAAACTAGCTTCGTCCATGAGTGTGTAAATTTTTCGTTGTGATTGTTTGCGTAAATGGGACTGATTTTGAATCGTTAGTTGTATGAGCAATATGCTTCCATAGTTTTTCAAATTCAATGCGATATTGCCATAAACTTGTGGCTTATTATATTATGGCAAAAGTTATAACAAAAAAAATTAAAAAAATTCTCTTTTTTGCCAAGTTGAAATGGTTACCTTTAGATTTTGACCAATATTTGGCCACGCTGATTGCCTTATCGTTGGCCTCATTGAGGTCTTCAAGAGAGCTGGTAGTGGGACGACATTTTAATACCCCAAATATGGTTCACTTTGGTTCAACAAAGCCTTACAGTACTACCAGTTTCATAAGTTGCATCGGCTTTGTTCGACGGCGTAGAATAGCACAACCAATCGCCGAATGAAAACATAATTAAGAAAAGAACTTATTCCTACTACATAAGATTTAAAATCCAAAAACAACAGGACTAGCGCTGTCTCGCTCATAATACTAGTGCGGCTCGAGGCTGCATTGAACTCCAGACTTGGCGCGAACGTATCAGCCAATAGCAGACGGATATTTTCGCGCCATGCAAAAGATTGATTTCTGCGCAGGTACATCGGTGTAACTTATAAAATTGGTAGCACTGTACCTGCTGCTTCATTTGGTTCCATGGGCGATTTCCCTCACTAAGGCCACTTGTTTGGGCCCATTGTGCGTGAATGTGTGACGTCAATGGCCAGCCATTTGTATGGTGCCAGACTTGGTGTTAGGCCCAACACCATACATGAAGAGATGTTGCTGCTTGCTGGGTTGAAGATGGTGGTGTGGAGACACAAGATCACGTCACGGAGAAAGTAGTTTATTGTTCTTGCTGGTTACATGATGGCTGGGTGTGACGGATCCTTTCTCGATGGCAGTGTCCAGGCGCTATAGTATCGCCGACCGTTCGATGTGTGTCTCATGACGCCATCGATATGTATCTCTATATGTTTTAAGATTATAGAGCTATTTATATTGTTAAAGTAGCTGACACGCGACCTACATGATGTAAGCCGCGGGTCGCCCAAATGTGCGAGCGTAGCTCGAACACCATTAATAAATAAAAAATAATTATTTGTAGATCCGTTTTTCGAGAGGCTTGCTGCAACAACAGGAGATGTGACTTCCTCAAACAGAGCCTTCAACGCGACGCTTCCAATCCATGATGCCACATTAGCTTTAATATTGAGGTAGGTATATATTTTTTTATATGTTTATTTAAGGGGATACCTTTTTCGAGGTCTAGTGCTGCCCCATTTGAAAAAAAATAATTAGAGAAAAAGGGAGTTTATTGTGAAGACCTAGCTTTATTATTATTTTGTAATAGCTATTGCCCGCGGCTCCGCCCGTGTTAATGTCATTCCTTTGGGAACAAAAATGTCCCTGAATTAAAGCTACCATATGTCCTTCCTCGGGCCTCCAATTACCTCCATACCAAATTTCATCCAAATTGGTTCAATGGTTGAAACGTGAAAAGGATACAGACTTTCGCATTAGGTATAATATTAGTATAGAAGTATGGATAGTATAGATTGTTGCGCGTAAATCATTAGACTATTTAAAATACAGTCCAAAATTTTGTGTGTAGCTGTCTAGTTTTACTGAAGTATGAGTCCAGGGTAGACAGAGTCTAACTATCTATATAGACTGCACGTCACTGTAGTTCACCCCAATTTTTTAAATATGTATGTATATGTTTTAGATAACCTATATTGTTATATTGAAGGACTGACAACCAATTTCTGGAGTCCATCAAAGAGAACATCCCTGAAGACATCGACATAACTGACCGCGTCACACTAGCCAAGAAGTTGTTGCCTGCATTCACAGAGGTGGACCACATCTGCGAGCCGTTCACGGGATTCTCCATCAGCAACTGGGATCCAGACACCGAAGACACGTAAGTACAGCGTCGCTTACAACTTCTGGGGGATGAGAAAGTAGTAGAACTGTAGGGTATTTTTGGAAGGGCGAGTTTGTATTATTGAAATGGATATTGTAACAGACGCGTGTATGGTAGAATCGGGTAATAATGTCTGTCGGCTAATACGGTCTTAGTAACATACATACAATTTAAATTATTGGGAATTGCTGAAACTTACTAAGATTCAAAGATTAATCAGAAAATAGGCCTTTGCAAGCAATTTTTCACGTCAATTATGGCATTTCAGGCTATTATGTACCTAACACTCGCAGTTGGTCACTTAAACTTATCGCGACGTGATAGCTCGTTTGCTTCTAACAATGCAACGTCATTCATTGTGGGAAGCTTGCACAGCTTGACAGTCTCCATTCGGAGAGCCAGTCAGGTAGAGCGTCGAGGGAGGGCTGTAGCCTCTTGGCGGCATGCAACGGAATGATGGTCGACGCGTCGTCTGCTAATAGCGCCAGCTCTACCGGGCCGACGACGAATGTCGTCAATGAACTGAAGCGCTATTGCAAACTACGGAAACCCCCTGGGATGTAATCATTTTATCTGAATGTCGGCTACCAGGCATAAAACAAATTCCCGAGTTAACTAACTACTCTAAGGCCGCCACCGCCCAAAATAGGACGCAAAACGAAGGAGTTGCCATATATTACAATAAGCTTCTAAAGGCAACGGTGGAAGAGCCCCAAATAGAAGATGCCAATTGTCTTATTTTAAAAATTAATCACACTATTTGCATCGTAGGCATTTACCGACCGCCAGGTTACAAAGATATCTCCAACTTTCTCAACTCACTTGATCGTACCCTTTCACAGCTAAAATCTTTCCAAAACATAATTTTGTGTGGCGACATTAATATCGACATAATACCTAATAATCTTTATAAACGCCACTATGAATACCTTAACCTTCTAGCCTCTCATGGTATGCTTCCTGGACACACCCTGCCCACCCATGGCCGGACCTGCTACGACCACATGATGATTAAAACTAAGCTCGATGCATCATGTCTGGTTATAGACTCCACCTTAACAGATCATTTCACAGTAGCTCTTAATCTCAACCTGCAACAAAATACGCCCCTAAGAAACGACATTACAACCCATCTCGACTTTGAAGCGCTAGACCTCACAATGAGTAAAATAAACTTTACCTCGATCTTGGCCAGTGCAGACACAAACACCGCCGCAAACCTTCTTATAGACACATTATCCGTAGCTATAAAAAAATGCACCAAAAAAAGAAAGAGTCCAAAGCGTAAACTTACCCGGAAACCATGGATAACCGAAGGTCTACTACGATGCATCAAAAACAGGGATAACCTACACAAAAAACACAAAAAGGACCCAGACAATCAAGTCCTGTCGACCACATACAAACGATACCGGAACCACTGCTCTTTAATTTTAAAAAAGGCTAAAAGGATGTTTGAAAAACAACAAATAGAAAATGCACGCAGTAGCCAAAAGCGTCTCTGGGAGGTTATAAAAAACATAAGTGGCTCCAAACACCCCCCCGACCACTCAATGTCACTTATATCGGATAATGCCCCAAAGGATAGCGTAAACACGGTAAACGGACACTTTGCAGATGTGGGTAGAAATCTTGCTGGAACGATACCAATTAGCAGACACGTGAGGAACCGCCCCACACAACAGTCCCTTCCCTCATTGCATAGTCTACAAATGGCGCCTGTGCTGGAAGAGGATGTCTTCCACATCATCTTAGGTCTAAAAGAGAGGTGTGCAGTTGGCTTAGATCTAATCTCAACTAAAACTATTAGGAGATATGTCCAGCTGCTCACCAAACCTATCACCCACATCTGCAATCTATCCATAGAGCAAGGTGTATTCCCCGAAGCTTTCAAAAAGGCCCTTATAAAGCCTATCCATAAAAACGGCGACAAAACCCATGTCGACAATTTTAGACCTATATCCATCTTACCCGCATTATCCAAAATCCTCGAACGTATAATGAACGACCGGCTAATTCAATACCTAGAGAAGAACAACCTGTTGGCGCCATCCCAGTACGGATTCCGTGCCGGGAAATCCACCAGCGACGCAGTCCATGACCTAGTCCATTCCATCATCACCTCCTTGGATGGCAAAAAGAAGTGTGTTACCATCTTTCTGGACCTTACCAAGGCGTTCGACACCGTGTCCATTCCCCACCTTCTGGCCAAACTGGAGTACATAGGAGTCAGAGGAATACCACTCAAACTCTACACAGACTTCCTCACCCACAGATCTCAACGTACCAGAATAGGAGAGTGGACCAGTGACGAAACCCCCCTCACGTTTGGCGTGCCACAAGGCAGCACCGTCTCTCCGACTCTCTTCCTCATCTACATCGACAGCCTATGTCGCCTCCAACTCCAGGATGGGAAAATCTTCACCTTCGCCGACGACACCGCACTATTCTTTACCGGTGAGACCTGGGAAAACACCTTCTGTAACGCGCAAATAGGCTTCAACCAAGTAGAGGAATGGCTAACAGAGAACCTACTCACCCTTAACGTGAAGAAAACCAAATACATTCCTTTCGCGCTAAAAAGAAATTACTTACCATCTATGAACTTAAACATAATCGCACATAATTGTTCCCAAAACCAGTTAAGCTGTTCCTGCCCTCCCCTTCAAAGAACTGACACCATCAAATACTTGGGCGTCATAGTAGACCACACGCTCACATTCGCACCCCATGCTGAATCACTAGCGGCAAGGCTAAGGAAACTCATTTATATATTTAAAACCTTAAGACACTCGGCCAGCCGGCAAGTGATCAAGATGGTATATAACGCCTTATGTCAGTCGCTAGTGATCTATTGCATTACATCTTGGGGAGGCACAGCCAAAACCTCCCTCATCGAAGTGGAAAGAGCTCAACGCGCAATACTAAAAGTTGCGGCAGGACTACCTTTCCACCACCCAACGCACGAGCTATATAAGCTCTGGGACGTACTCACCGTTAGGCAGTCTTTCGTGCTCTATACCACTCTGAAGCAACACTCCCAGACACAATTTACCCCAATGGCAACTACGAACGTACGTAGAAGGAAACCTATCTGTGCGTACAATAAGCTAACAACGGCAACCTCTAGTCACTTTTTCTGCTATCTCGGCCCGTACCTTTATAATAAGCTAAACACACTACTCAATATATTCCCGCTTCATAAGTATTCATGCAAAGCCACAGTCACCAAATACCTCAAAACCTTAAACTACACTAACACGGAAGCCTTACTTACACCTAACATATAAAATCACTCAAATCACTCCCTGCCGTTCTCTTCTAACTATCGTATATACCTCTATCATTCACCACTTTCATGAATTAATTACCTTCACACACTTACCTATCAAAAATACTTCCTCTAGAAACACTTATAAACATAATAAAATATCACCAGCAAAATTCTTAACGACTCATCATTACCTACCGTTGTCCCTGACCGCCGTTTCTGATCTCGTTCACGCTCTTACTGACTGATACTACAATCACCTACTCACTGACACTCACTCTTCCCACAACTAACTTGACGCTAACGAAACTAAAACTGACTTTCATTCTCTACACTCTACACATTCATACACTCAAACACAACACTAACACCTGTCTGACCCTCACACTTCCACCCACACACACATATACAGACACAAATCTTACACTAACACCTACCTGTGCTCCCCAACTTAGATTAAACAATATGTAACTTTTTATACCTATTCTACACTGTATGTAAGACTCAGTGATCCGAGGGAGGGGCCTAGTCACTTGTGGCACAGGTTCCAATAGGAACCTATTTCAAGGACTAGTCTCCAAACAAAGAGAACAAGTCGCAACAAATTGTACAACCATAGTTTTTAGGACCCATACTTTTAAGGCTTATCTTTGTTAAAGAGAAAATAAACATATATAAATAAATAAATAAAATAACTAGGCATAACAGGCCGGCAAAGGCAGCTTCCTTAAGGTCTCCCATTCTGACGGGCCGCGTCTCTGACATAACGTCTTTTACCGCCACGTGGATTCTTCGTTCTTCCAGGAAAGAGGCCACGATCCTGACCAGACTTCTTGGCTGCTTTTTCCTCTAAGGCGTCTTTGATTCTCTTCACTAGTCCGCTTAGGTCCTGGCGCATGACTGGGCAGGGCAGGGTCGCCAGGATTCTTAGTTTTCCCATCAGGGACTGGGCGTTCCAATGAACGATCCTCAGATGACTACTCGCGACTAGGAAGCAGTCTGGATAGCCCTCTGGGGACCGCTGCTGTGATTACGGCTATGCCTCCATCCATACCCGTAATCTGCAGCGAAATGAGGTGAGGTCCACGGTGGGTGGCGTCGCTATGGCCAGGGTGGAGGGCGCCTGGCTCTGTGGGGTGGTCATTTTGTCAACGGTCGCCGTCTTCTTTCCCCTGCTAGCGGCTCCCTCCCGCCTGGCCGAAGGGAGGCGGGCTGGCTTTTTCTTCTTGTTCAGCGCTTCGCTTCGCCAAGTGGGTAAGGTAAGGGACGCCATCAGTGTAGCGGGAGCACTCTCCTCCACTTTCGCTGGTGGATTAGTTATCAGATTCATAGGTTACATTAATATTAAAATTGGTTTATTTGGCTTCATTGTTTTTATTTTATTTCAAATCTTCATTAGTCTTATTACCCGAACCAACCTTATATTTATCCTTCTTAATTAATACGAAGTGTTTAAAGATCTGGAGTAGGTATGTCTCATTGCAAAGCCAATGAGAAAACAAAAAATCTTGTATTACAGTAACACCCGTGTAAACAACTGGGTGGAGGAGAACCGGCTGAACCTGTCCCAGCAAGCGCTCGCATTCGACGTGAACGCCGAGGTCGAGCCCATTCCACAGGACGAAGCCCACAATGATCTTTTTGGTGAGTTCTTCAATTATTAACCAAAACTTTATTCGTTTTTTCCAATATTTCCTAAAATCGGGACCAACATCTTAAACACTGTTAATCCCAATTCATTTGATAAGATTGTCCTCGCTGAGAACTTCTTATTCTTCTTATCGAATCGGAGATGGCTATTTTCAAATATATTTTGACCAATATTTGGTCACGCTGACCGCCTTGTCGTTGGCCTCGTTAATATCTTCATTTGTAAAGGAAGTGGGGCAGTTGGGACACGACAAAAAGTGGGCCATAGACTGAGTGGCACAACAGTCACATACGACAACTGCTGGAGAAACCCCATCTAACTCGGTTTTCGCGACATCTCCCAACACCAGCTCGGAGCCTGTTCAGAGACTTCCAAACTGCCCAGGGGAGTTGAATATTAGATGGTGACGGTGGGTACTTGCGTTTCCATCATGAGAGTTAAGTCCTATTGGATTTTTGGCTGGTACTAGGTTGTCTGAGAAAACTATACAAATACAAATGTAATATGTTTTCAGACTTCTTCCAATCAGTATACGAACCTTTATCATTTGACAGACATAAATGGAAACCACCGAACGATTATCACAACAAAAGTCACTGTATTAGTAGTTTAGAAGTATCCATTGATAGAATACGCGAATCTCTTTTATCTTTAGACGTTTCTAAGGGTCCAGGCCCTGATACTTTACCACCATTATTTTTTAAGTTAACAGCTAATAGTCTTTGCGTACCATTGTATATTATTTACAATAAATGTTTAAACGAAGGTGTATTTCCTGAAGTCTGGAAACGAGCCTTTATTGTACCGGTGTACAAGAGTGGTGACAAGCACAGTGTTGAAAATTATCGTCCTATTTCTATACTTTCCACCTTGTCGAAGGTCTTTGAAAGTCTTGTACATGGAGAAATATATCCCTTTCTACATAATGTTATTAGTCCTCAGCAGCACGGCTTTGTGAAACGCCGGTCCACCACTACTAACTTGCTAATAATGACAGACTTTTTATTCAAAAACATGGATCGACGGACACAAGTCGATGCTATTTATACAGATTATCAGAAGGCCTTCGACAAGGTGGATCATGAATTGCTACTGAACAAGATAGCATATAACGGAATCCGCGGTAATCTACTGCGATGGTTTTGCTCCTACATTTCTAATAGATTGCAGACGGTAGTAGTAAATGGTTATGAGTCTAAGCCTATCATGGCCTCTTCTGGAGTTCCGCAGGGCTCAGTTATCGGGCCATTGCTTTTTGTTCTGTTTATTAACGACATAGACAGTTGTTTTAAGCACTCAACATTTCTGCTTTACGCAGATGATCTAAAAGTTTTCCGAGCCTGTTTAACTTTGAGTGACTGCGGGCTCCTGCAAGAGGACCTTGATAGATTATCCCTGTACTGTAATCAAAACAAGCTACACCTAAGTCTTCCTAAATGTAATGCTATAACGTTCACGAAGAATCGAAATATACTTAGCTACGATTACACTCTAAATAATGTAGTTTTAAAAAAGGTCAGTTCTGTTAAGGACCTGGGTGTAATCTTAGATTCTAAATTGCATCTCGACGCCCATGTTACCACTGTAATCAACAAAGCTTATCGACATTATGGTTTTGTCATGAGATCGGCTGATAATTTCAAACACATGTCTACCTATATAGCTTTGTATAAGTCTCTTGTTAGATCCCAACTCGAATACGCCACACCTATATGGAATCCCTTTTATGGTAAATACATAGACTCAATAGAAACAATTCAGCGTAAGTTTGTTCGTTCTGCACATTATAGATGCTCCCGTGCCCACTCGCCCTATGATATTTTAATGAACCGTTTTAACCTGTTAAGTCTTGAATCAAGGCGACGTTACCTATCTACTATGGTTTTATACAAAATATGTATTAATAAATTTGACTCCATTGACCTCTCTAGCAAGTTATGTTACACAGTTCCAAGATCTCCTAATGTAAGGGCCGCGCGTGCGCCCCGTTTGTTCTACCTAGATCTTTGTCGAACAAACGCAGGTGTACGTGCACCACTTAGACGATTAGTCGAGACTTATAACACCTATTTTAGTGACCTTGACATATTTGTTTTATCGGAATACCGTTTCAAGAAAGAATTAATAGTCTCCTTGCAATTTTCTTAAATTTTATATCTGTCTGTTTTAGTTTTTATTTTTCTTTTCTTACATATTATTGGCTACCTAACTTAATCATACATGCCTATTATGCATATTTTAATGTACATCTTTATTGCATTTCTCTGTACGTTCATATATAGTAATGATTATAAGTGGGCCTTATGCCTATGTTTTGTAAACCGGAGACTAATGAACAGTTCTATCAAAACAAAAATCTTAAGAACTTACTTTACCTTAATCATAGCTAGGTAATGGAACTGTTCATTAGTCACTGGGATTTGATTTGTAGCAACACACGTCCGCTTTTAACAATCTGTGGACAGCGGTGATGGTTGCACACATATAACTCCATATAAGTTGTTGTTACCTTAGACTAAGACATATGTGTAACCGTTTGCTGACCCTTAATAAATAAAATAAAAAATAAAAACAAATACAAATACAAATCGTTTATTTGCTGAAATAGGGTCAATAACAGATGTTACATAAATAATAGAGCAAGCCTATTCAACTGTTGAAAACAGTATGCAATTTTTTTTCTTTATAATTATCTACTACTTCTTATTATACTTATTTCTTACACACATGCATTTTCCAATTGTAAAAACATTTTTAATTACATTTGATATAACATTAAATAAATTAGTGACAAACAAAATGTATTATTGTCTAGTCCCGCGCCAGAAAGTCATTTATTGAGTAAAATATGTTTTGTTGTAAAAATTGATGCAAAGCTTTTTTAAATTTATTTAGTGTTAGCTGTTTTATATGATCTGGTAGTTTGTTGTATATGCTGATGCACATGCCATAGCAATTTTTCTTGAACCGTTCATGTTTCGGTACGACATCTAGTACAAGCCTCGTAGGGTTTCTAACACACCTTGGAAATAGATCCCGCGCTTGCTTAAATATATGTGGATTTTGCTTGACAAACATGCATACCTCTTTTATGTATATACACGGTACCGGTAAAATTTGTAATTCTTTGAAATAAGGCCAGCAAGATTCATAAGGACCAATACCACATATAGCACGTATGCACTTCTTTTGTGCTATAAATACATTTTTAGCATTTGTGCCATTTCCCCAAATCAATATGCCATATCTTATTGCTGATTCGACATAAGCGTAATATGTAATAATAGCTGTTTGTCTACTGGCTACTCTAGCTAGTTTGTACATGGCATATGTAAAGCTGTTTATTTTTTTACTAACAATCTCTATTTGTTCCTTCCAACTGAAATTTGTATCTAAAATTATACCTAAAAATTTTGTACTATCTACCATTTCTAATTTTTGATTATTATAAATTAAATCAAATATATTATGAGTATGATTATTAAAATTGATAAATTTAGTTTTATTTAAATTAATTATAAGATTATTACGACTAAGCCAATTTATTACTAATCCTAGAGTTTCAATTACGTCAGTTGAATGTTGATCTACGGTCATATTTTTTTCTGATGTCACAATAATCGAAATATCGTCAGCAAACAAAATAGCTTTATGTCTTACTGCTTCAGGCAGGTCGTTAATATAGAGTAGAAACAAAAACGCTCCCTAGTGGAACTCCATATTTATTTTGTTTCAAATCAGATCTGCTTGTTTCTATTATATTCTTAGAATTTATGTTTGTAATATCAACACATTGTGCCCTATCAGTCAAATAGGATCTTAACCAGTTTAAAGCTGGTCCTCTGATTCCATTGAATTCCAATTTATTTAACAGCAAATCATGAACAACAAAATCGAAGGCTTTTGATTAAGCCGGCTCTTCAAACGTGATGGTGGAGAGGCCTGTCCTGGTGCTGAGAACTAGCCTCTATGCGGCGTTGCCGAGGAATAGCCATCGGGATGAGCCTGCAAATTGACGTATTAATCCGTGTGGTGTGCTTTGTTTGGTGTCCCGCAGAAGACGAGCCGCTGGGCGGCATGGAGAGCGAGGAGGAGGCGGAGGCGGCGCTGGCGGCGTGCGCGCCCCGCGCCGCGGCCGCGCCCGTGGCGCGCCTCACCGACATGCGGCCCGCCGCCGCGGGGGACACGCGGCTCGAGTACTCCTACTGCGGCTCCATCGTCTCTGCCTGGGCGGGGCCCTCGCATTGGCGGCTGAAGAACAACAGAGGTAACCCACCTTTTACCCATCTCGCGTTATTAATGGACGATTACGCACAGATATTTTCCATTCATCCTTTCTATAATAAAATTTATCTTTTACCCCAGCATCCAAACAATCGGAACGCACACAATCAACTGGCGGACGCTTTACAATAGAGGGCAAGAAGCCAGCTCGCACGAAACGACAACTGGACTTCCTCGGAGCAGGCCTGGCGTTTGACTCCCGGGCTGAACCTTCTGGGGAGTACGAGCCCACACAACCTGCTAAGATCATGATCAGTAGAAAGACCTTGGCTACAGGTCATACATGGAACGAGACTAACTTCAAAACACCAATTGACCGGTAAGAAGAATTAAATGTTTTTAGCAGTTATCCTGGTATCCCATAACTATGACCTGGTCCTAGCTATGTGGGGAACGAGGCACGACAAATTTGTAAAGGAATGTCGTGTATGACATAATCTCAGTTCCTCGAAGGTCATGTCTAATATTCGAGTTAAATGATCGCAGTATAACAATGAAAACATTGACGCATTTACATTTTGCCATTTATTTGTTAAATTAAAGTCAATTATCAAATAAACCTTCAAGTATGTTTAATTCATAATTAAATATTATGAATATAATTGATATTTAAATATTAGGCATTGAATTTCAGTCAAAGAACAATGCCGATTCGACTATGGGAAGTGGCGTCTTTTTTTTTTCGCGCGGCCACTGACCAAACCTTGTTTTTATTATAGATAATAGCAAAATAAACAAAACGTAATATGAAACATATACCTCTAAACTCAGTCCGAGCTGAGTTATTTGAGTTTGAAATCAGTAAAAATCATATATTTAAGAAGGCAATTTTCGTCAAAAAAGTGGCAGGTTAATTGAAATATGCAATGAAACATTATCTTTGGACTTTTTTATTATCACTGTACCCATTTGCGGCCTTCCCCACCAACAGCAAACGTTGTTCGGCGAGTTTAGTGGTACTGGTGAGTCATCGATCATTATGCGAACAAAGCAGATCTATCCGTGGGTACACTTGTAGCTAGTGTCCTTGCGTTAATCCCTTCCCCCACCTCCTTTCCGCCATCTCCACGCGCCACTCAGCAGGTATCTATTACCTTCCTGCTTTCACAGGTGCAATCTAAGATTTGATTGTCTCTTTTTTCGTGAAAGCAAGCGTTTGGAAAGATTCAATTTCACTCACCGTTCTGTCTTCGTGTCGTACGCGTATGTAATTTCAGTTTTTATATAGGAGTGATCAAACGACGACTTGGCCTGTTTAATTGACTCCGACATTTTTTTTTTTTAAAGTAAAGTAAAGTTTATTTATTTGCCATAAATGTGGTAGCATAGTACAATTAGATTAAGCCGTAAGTATCACACATTTAACTGTTTCCAGCATGCAAATATTCTTGATTACATTTTAAAATATTTATTACAATGTCAATCAATTAATTTTTTCATTTTAAGTAGTCACTTATAGAATAAAAGCATTTCTCCAATAGCCATGAATGAAGTTCAATTTTAAATTTATATAATGTCAACTGTTTAATGTCTTCAGGCAGCTTATTAAATACTTTAGCGCACATGGCATAACAGTTTCTTGCACAAATTTGCGTCCGAATATTCGGCAACATCAGCTTATTGGGATGTCGACAGTTAAATCCACTGACCTCCCCTCTTTTTCTAAATAGAGACAGGTTTTTTTTAACAAAGATGCACATTTCATAAATGTATATGCAAGGTAATCTAAGTAACTTAAGCTTCCTAAATAATGGAACACAGCTAGTAGTTGGAGTTACATCACAGATTGCTCGAACACACTTTTTTTGAGCAATAAAGGCTTTATTGACATTCACTGCATTTCCCCATAATAAAATACCATACCTAATATTTGATGCTATGTACCCATGGTAGGCCTTAAGTACTGTGTCTCTGTTTGTTATTTTTCCTAGTTTCCATAGGGCATATACAAACCTATTTATTTTGGTGCACACTTTATCAACGTGTTGCTTCCATGTACAACATTCGTCAAGTATGATCCCTAAAAAGGTTGATTCTGACACTTCACTTATTTTATTATTTTTGTATAACACATTTAAGTCAATTTTTCTACCCCCCCTTATTATGAAATTGAATATATTTTGTCTTAGTCATATTTATATTTAAATTGTTGTATTCAAGCCAGTCAATTATATGAGATATTTCATTATTAATGTCATCATTATAAGTATTTCTATTCTTACATGGTATTACAATGGATATATCATCAGCAAAAAGTGTACAATCACTTACAATATTTTCAGGCAGGTCATTTATAAATAATAGAAAAAGTAAGGGTCCCAATATGCTTCCCTGAGGTACACCGCATTTTACAGGCTTTATATCCGATTTGAAAGCTTTCTGTTCCAGCTCAGAATTGACATATGCAATTTCCACGTACTGAGCTCTCTTGTCTAGATAACTTCGGAGCCAGTCTAGAGGTTTACCTCGAATTCCGTAGACTTCACATTTTGTGAGCAATAAATCATGAGGAACACAATCGAAGGCTCTACTTATATCAAATAGTACTACAGTTACGGGTTTCCTTATATTGACAGACTCTACAACATTATTAATAAGAGTAAACGCAGCTGATGTCGTGGATTTCCCGCTCTGAAATCCATTCTGGTTTGTGCTAATTATGTTATTTTTTGTTATGAATGATGTTAGTCTTTTGTGCATTGCAGTTTCGAATATTTTTGCTATTATAGGGATCAAAGCAATGGCTCTAAAATTATCTATACACTCTTTATTGCCTTTTTTATGTATCGGTATTATTAATGAAATTTTTAGCTTATCAGGATATACGCCTTGTGAAAAAGACAAATTGATCATATAACTTAGTACTGGACATAGAATGAAAGAACAAGTTTTTATTAATTTTGTTGTTATTTCATCATTACCCACAGAAGCAGTATTTTTCAACTATCGTATTATTTCAAATACCTCTTCAGCACTTATAGGGTTTAAAAATAGGTTATGATTATTAGATTTGGTTTTATATTTATATCTACTGTGGTCTACCTTTACTTGTGATGTCAAATTTATAAAATGGTCATTAAATGCGTTTGCAATGTCGCTGGGATTACTAATCACTTGATTATCTTTTATTATTTGTTTTATTTCGTCTTTCTTTTGGCGTTCTGATGTTTCATTTTTAATTAGATTCCAAGATGCTAAACAGACATTTTTGGAATTACTAATATATTTTTTATTTTGTAGTTTTTGTGCATTTAAAACACAGCGTTTAAAAATCTTGTTGAATTTCTGATATTTTATTTTATTTGCAACCGTTTTGTTTTTGTAATAATTATACCTCAGCTTTCTCTTTGTATTAGATGCCTTTTTGATACCTTTAGTCAGCCATAATAACTTTTTTTTGTTGTTTTTAATTTTGATATGAATTATAGGAAAACACAATTCAAAGAATAATTTCAGTAGTTCAATAAATGTATTATAAGCATAATTAATATCAGTTTTGTCATAAATTTTGGTCCAAGATAAGTTAGCTATACAATTATAAAATTTTGTCATATTTTCAAAGCTGAAGTCTCTCCGCGTAATAAAGAAATAGCTGGGTGGTTCATTTCTATTTTTGACTGGCACAGTAAGCAACTGACCGGTATTGTGGTCAGAAAGATGAAGATCAAGAACATGACCTGTAGCTTGAGGTATATTACTTATGATTTGGTCTATACAAGTTCTAATCCTTGTTGGCTTATTAATATGAATATTAAAATTAAAATTTTGTGTAATTTCTATAAGTATTGACCGTTTATCTGATTGTTTAAGTAAATCTATATTAAAGTCTCCTGCTATTATTATTTTTTTGTTTATATAACTTCGGAGCTTAGTCAAAAGTAATTCCAATTTATTAAGGAATACATACGCATTGCTATCGGGAGTTCTATAAACGCATACAATTATAAGTTTTAAATCGGGAATTTCTATACCACATATCTCGAAAATACAGTCCACACCTAGATCTTTGACATAGGGTAATTTTTTAAAACCAATATAGTCTCGACATAATATACTAACGCCTCCGCGGTTTTTTGACAACCTACAATAACTGTCCGCTAGTTGGAAATTGTCTAACTGCATATTCTGCTCTTGTCCAGATTTAATAAACGTTTCACTCAAACATAGCACATCAATTGAATTGTTATTGCCTTGAAGTTCATCTAATGTTATCATAAGAAGATTTTTTTTGCTATTAAATCCCGCCAAGTTTTGATGAAGAATATTAAACGTTCTTTCTTTATTTTTATTTTTAGCCACGAAATAACAAACTTTCATTAATATTTTCAGCATAGTTATCTTCTTTTATATTATAATGACGAGTGCTTACTGAAAAATAATCCAAAATAGTTTTTTGGCTTAGCTTTTTTACTTTGGCCTTAGACGGTACATGACATCTTTTCTTAGGTTGATTTAGTTGTCCATCATTACTATGCAGGCGCTTCTTGAGTTCTTTTATATTTAGAAACGTATTCTTATAGTCAATACAATCTATGATGTAGCTCAGTTTTTTACTAAATGCATAATAAGACGAATCCATGAAGTAACAATTTTTATAAGCATTGCACAAAATTCTAATCTCTTTGTTAAGAAGATTTTCATTCAAATAGTTATTTTTAAATACACTTAATACAATAATAGTATGAGAATTAAGAGTTTTTAGAGCAACACTTAGTTCTGAGATAATTTTTACAGGATTACAGTCATTCTCATCTACAGATATAACAATTTTGTCAGTATCGTTTAATTTAATATTTTGACAATCTTTGAGAACTTCTTCTGCAGTTGCATATGGTTTCGTCATTGCTTCAACCAAGTACTTTTCATATTTCGTCGATTTCCTTAAATCTAGTAGATTAGACGCTAATCCAACACATTGCTGGGTTCCGAATATAAATATTTTTCTAGCGCTCCCAAAACTTGTAGTTTCCTTAATTCTTTCATGCATGGAGTTATGCAGAGTAGCATTTTCTTTTATAGTTGTTTCACTACTGTTTTGCGGGCCTGCAATATCTTCGTTTTTATTATTTATATCTTTTAGAATTTCAGGCGTTAGCTTGAGTTTTGTAGGTGTTAACTGTTTTGTTGGGCTAGATGTGCACAACCGGGTGAGTAATTGTATTTTTTGGTCTTGTTGCGTCACTTTTTTCTCTAGTTCTTTTTTTTCCAGGACTAAATTTTCTATTTCCTGATGGGCACTGTTCAGCTGTTCATTCAGTAGTTTATTTTTTTGTTTGAGCTCATATATTTCTTCATTTTCTCTAGTAGATAGATCTGGCAGACTTTGTTGAAGTATAGACTCAGGAGATAAGAGTGATTTTTCATCCTCGGATAATGATTTAGTCATGTCAATTTTGCCCCGTTTACACTTTCTTGTTCTTCTGTTTGTGACATATTCCAGAGAATGATTTAATTTTTCATGTTCAGTAATCAGTAATAATGGCGATGCATTGGGGGTGCTCGTAAAAGCGCTGATGGGAGTACCTTTTACACTTGTATTTGTCCTTTTGTTTTTATTTATACAAGTACAACATTTCCACGCTTGTTTATTTTCTTTTGTCATTAACCGATATCTTTGCAATGTAACAATCGTGCAATCAATATCGAATGATTGTTTACATAGTGAACATGTCAATAGTTCACTATTTTTGATTTTTTTGTTACATTTAGCGCAAGTATGAAGTTGTTTATTTCTATTTGATGAAGACATTTAATAGCTTATTATTTCCTTTTTCACTACTACGTCAACTTACTGCGTTCAAGCGAGGCACAGGATACAGCGCCGATGTTAAACGGGGCACGAGTACAGCGATACGACGTTGATGACTCACCGCAGCGAGCGAGCCGCGGGTTGGGGCAGGTCAGGGATCGGCGAACGTTTTTTAAAAATTTGAACTTTATTTGCGTATAATTTTTCACTCCATTTAGATTTTAAAAAACGAATTGCACCACTCAATAGATCGATTTCCTGGCTATTGGAATATATATAATATTAAATTCAACGGTTACTTTAGACCTCTGTTTTGGATTAAAATTCACGGAGCAACGAATAACGAACTACACTTAAGATTGACGCTTAAACGACATTGATATCTTACCTTTGTGGATTGGCTTTTATATGGACCTTACTGATATTACCCCTGTGTAGTGAATCGACTTGTGTATTACGGACTCTGATTGCCCATATTGTATGTGCGTGTGTACAAAGATGGATCGTAGACAGTGCATTGCTTGTCTTTGAAGTATAAGTAGAAGTAATAACAGTACTATCTAGGCGATTATATCATTAGTAAAAATATAAACGCAAGAAGAGCAGTGTTCCTGACGAATACAGCAGAGGATTTTAATCACATAGTCCATGACTTTCCTGTTATTAGTATGGACGAGTTAATTATTTATGCCTTGGAAACTTATCAAATCAAACAAGCTCGTAGTTATTACGGAGAATAGAAGTATGTAGAGATATGGACTTAGAAAGTCTCGAAGAACATAATATTACAGTCACAAATCCATGGTTGCTAAGGGCGCGAATACAATCAAGGTATAGACAATCTCGAATTTATTATACGTATATTTTAATAGAAGGTGGTATGGGAGGCAGGCAAGCTATATGCGCCCATTACTGCAGTTGCATTATCGGCAAACGAACGCTTGGCTGCTGTTCCCACGTCATGTCAGTTTTATAGTACTTAGCATGGGGGAGATACCTATTTCCCTGTTCACATCTTCTTTTGTGCTGTATCTCACCACACCTATATTATTGTTGCAATAACCTTATTATGTAGGTAAACCTGATGTTTTACAAATAAAAGTACCTACTCGATCAATGTATATATATGTTTTTTACCTGTAGTTTTTGTGTCATGACTAAAATCAAACAAATATTATTATAGGTAAAACGAATCTATTGTTAACCTCTTTTACGCTATTCATACTATAACAACCAAATAATATAAAATCTTAATTGGTTGCGAGTTATACCATATACTGTAATAGTTATAAGAGTTGGGAATTATTAAATAAACACACTTAAAAATTAACTGGCAATTTATTTTTGGATGTATTGTGAAAAGAGAGAATGGGCAGTACATACCTGCACTGTGGTGCGCAGGGTTGGCAGAGAGGAGGCGGGGGAAGGGTAGGGATACTATATATCTGTGTATACTAGGCTTTTATCTGCTTTGTTCGCAAAATGAAAGATGACTCACCAATACAACTAAACTCAAACAAGGTGTGCAGACGGTGGGGGCCGGCCTCAAAGGGGTAAAGTAATAATAAAAATGTTCAAAGATAATTTTTTATTGCATATTTTCATTTAAACTCGCGATTATGATAAAAATTACCAAATAAAATACATGATTATTTACGAATTTTAAACTCAAATAACTCAGTTCGGACTGAGTTTAGAGGTATATATGTCATAATAAGTTTTGTTTAGTATGCTATTGTCTACAAGAAAAACAAGGTTTGGTCAGTGGCCGCGCGAAAAAAAAAAGACGCCAATAACCGGCATTGCCCATATGCACTTTGAGTTAAATTACTTAATGTGCCACCATCAGTTAGTTCATGCAAACGATTATTGCCCAACGCAGCTAGTAAATGTACATATCCTGAATGTAAATAAGTACTCTGCAGCCTCAACGGATGCAACATTATCAGCAAGGATTGCATGTTTCAACAATTGGTGGTGGGCATGAAGGGACTATCAGTGTGTGTACGCTGCCTAGCAATCAAAAAAAAATCAAAAATATTTATTTTCCATTTCAAATTCAGATCTTATAACTAGGTGTTGGAGTCTCCTTTTAGGCTATCAAAGATGCCTGTGCCAGGAGGCTCCGCTCTTCTTAAACCGTGCCTGATTGAGATCTTTAAACAAGTGATTACATTTTAGTTTTTAAATTTTGTATAATATTATTTACTTTTATTTAAAAAAGTATATGAAAGTATATAATAAGATGTATGGTTGTATGTATATGTGTGAGAATGTTATTATCAAGTACCTAATAAGTAATGCCTATATTCTGTATTCTGTATCTAGAAGTTGTTCCGTGTCAGAGTAATTTAATTTCAAGAGCCAATCACTTAAGGTAGATTTAACATCATAGTAGGATTTTGAATATATATCTAATTGTTTATTAATTTTATTATAAAGATAGCAAGACCGATTATTGTATTGTATTTTGGCAAAACTGGTTTTAGTGATTGGTATCTCAACTACGTAATACTTTCGTCTTTTATAACTTTTTCTGAATTATAGGACAGTGATTTGTGCTTTTTAAGGAGAAGCTGCATAATGTACAATTTGCGAACGGTTAATAATTTACATTCTTGGTATAGTGATTCAGTAGGAAAGCGACGTTTTTTAAAGAACATAACCTTTAACAATGCCCTTTGAGCTCTCTCTACTTCAAGGAAACGAGTTTTATACGTACCACCCCAAACAGAAACACAGTAAATGATAATAGACTGTACTAATGATGTATATATATTAATTAATAAATTTTTTGATTTGGCATCGGTAGATAATTTAGGATTAGGAACTATATATCTTAAGGTCTTAAATAGCCATATAAGTTTCCTAATTCTTGAAGAAATGAGCTCTATTTGAGGATACCAGGACAATCTTTCATCCAAAACAATACCTAGATATTTGACTTGTGCCATTTTACTTATAGTTGGACAGTTACATTGGTTAGTTGATAAACTACTATTACACGAGTGAATTTTTATATTAAAGTCGTTACTTGGTTGCGAAGCTTTAGTTATAGAAAAACATATGTAATTTGTTTTTTTTAGCATTTAATGTAAGGAGATTATTTTTTAATTATTTTGAGACTAGAGTCATGCCTTTTTCAGTATTTTCCCTAACCTTTGCCCAAGATTTTGCACTAAAAACGATGGCAGTATCATCAGCGTAGCAGAAGAGTTTTGCATTATCAATTTTTGTATTACATAGATCATTTATGTATATTAGAAACAAGGTAGGACCGAGGACACTACCTTGTGGTACGCCAAAAGATACGCCAACCTCTCCACCATAAAATTCGTCAAGTTTTACTTTTTGTTTCCTATTAGATAAATAATCTTTGAAAATGGAGAGCTGTGTACCTCGTATTCCTAACTTTTCTAATTTTTGAATAAGGATGGGGACAGAAACGGTATCAAAAGCGTTTTTTAAGTCTATAAAAACAGTAAGGCATTTGTCTCCGCTGTCTAATTTTTTGGAAATTAGTGCTGTTAGAGAAGTTACAGCATCTTCTGTTGATACACCTTTTCTAAAACCGAATTGATTTGGAGAGAGTATGTTAAATTTAGTTAAATAATTAAGTACTCTGATATTTAATAACTTTTCTAAAATTTTGGATACTACTGGTAAGATTGAAATTGGTCTATAGTTACATACATCCTCTTTGTCACCACCTTTATGTATAGGTATAATAACTGATTTTTTCAAAAGGTCAGGGAAAGTACCAGTGACGAAACAGCGATTTGCTAGATGAACTATTACAGGAATTATCTCATTTTTTATATATTTCAAATATTTAGTTGAAATGTTGTCCCATCCGGGAGCACTGTCCGATTTTAGGTTTATGATTATACTATCGATTTCATCATAATCTGTTTCAAGCAGAACAAAAGATTGATGCTGAGAAGGCAGACTATTAATGTAGTCATTTAGATCTTTATTGTCAATTTTGTTTTCTATGTCTTTAGCTAAATTTTCTCCTACTTTTGAAAAATAATCATTAACGTAATTTGCCGATTCCAAGGGTGTTGATTTCAAGTTAAGTAGTTCTGTGTTAGATTTAATATTTTTATTTGTATTTGTAATAGTTTTTATAGTTTTCCAAAGCATTTTATTGTCTTTTGCCGATTCCGTTAGTAATTTTCTCTCATACTTGCGTTTAAGTTTTTTTAGTAAATTATTGCAAAAATTCCTGTAACGGGTATACGTAATTTTTAGAACTTCATCAAAAGGGTTGTTTCGCAGTTTTTTTTGTAATGAATTTCTATTTCTGATACATTTAAGTAAGCCTGGGGTCATCCATGGTTTTATTATGCGTTTACTTTTTGGAATATTGGTTGTATGGGTATTTAAGTTTATTGATTCGATGAGTTTTTCTATAAGATTGTTAGTGATTGAATTAGGGTCGACACAAAATAAGAGTTCAGATAACTGTGCTTCTTGTAAGTATTTTAAAGCCATTTCAAAGTTTATCGAAGTTTTTGACTTTGATGCATTTGTTTCAAGTTTAGATTTTGATAATTTTAGAAAGGTAGTTGCATGGTCTGTGATGGTAGTGTTAAGTACTGCAATAAAAGCTGATACCTTTTTATTGTTTACTTTTAACATAAAATGGTCTATACAAGATTTTGATTTTGGCCTGGTTGGCAATTTATGTCCGGGTAAAATTCCAAATGCAGATAGCATATCAAGATAATGGACCCTATTTTTAGTTTTATGGGGTGGTTCATGTGGTTTAGGTAAAAGGTTGATATTTATATCTCCTGCAATTATAATATTTTTATCAGTATTAAGTGTATCTAGATGGGTGCAAAGAGAATTTGTGAAGTCTTCTGAATTTTTATTAGATGGCGATCGGTAGATACATAGAACTAAATTATTTAGTATATCTAGTTGTAAGCATGATGCTCCTGCCAGCTTTATTTCTTTGACCTTACTACTAAGATTATTTTTAACGAATACCACTACGCCGTCATTTTGATTGATTAAATTTGTAGTATAGTGAGAACTGTAGTTTGTTAGAGAAGGTAAAGGTTTATTGCGGTCGAGGCAACATTCTGTAAATAATAATACATCTGGTAGAAAGTTTAATTGCGTAAGGTTCACTAAAAAATCGTCAAAGTTACAGTAAATACTTCTAATATTTTGTGAAAAAATAGTAAAGTCAGATTTATGTAAGTTACAATGCTTAAAAAGGTCATTTAAATCGCATTGTGTAGACTAAGCTGGATTTAAATTATCTATATCGTTTATTGTGTTTACTAGCTTATTCATATTGGGAGATTTAAATGTGTATCATTATGTAACGCGAACCGGGTTTTTTTGTTAAAGAAGTACTGATATATATAACGGCACTGTAGTATATTTATATATTTTTTAGTTTTATA
The DNA here is from genome assembly GCA_947532085.1 of Elegia similella. Lineage (NCBI taxonomy): Eukaryota > Metazoa > Arthropoda > Insecta > Lepidoptera > Pyralidae > Elegia > Elegia similella. The sequence goes on from OX383939.1 coordinate 7,482,489, forward strand.
TTTGTTATAGGATATTAATATGGGGTGTATTTTTAATCGTACTGGCAAAATTTCATAGATTAAATTATCAGAGATTTCTTTTTGTTCAGATTTATTTTTTTGAATGTATATAATTCCTAAGAAGTTGATGTTTAAATACCAATAAATACAATTTTGAAATTTTATACATTTTAGAGCTAAACGGTGTATTTTATATAAAAGCTGTGGTTTGCATTGTATGTACCCTATTGCAGCTGTTTTATGTCCTATTTTTTTATTACTTGTGGAATAAGTAAGATTGATTAACAATAAAGTGTAGCATTTGTATAGAGAAAATTTAACGCTTGTATAGAGAAAACGAAAGTGTAGTGGTCTTATACATAGTTTTGTATGTTTATATTGCTTTTGTAAGATAATATTTATATATGAAAACAAATGAATGTGATTAAATTTACTGTACGCTATTACGCATTTAAACACTAGAAAAAAATTAATAGGTGACTCACATTGCTTAAAAAGAGAGTACCGAGATTTTTCACTGTAAGAATAACACAAATTAATACTAATAAATAGTCACTTATCAATATACAATTGTTGGATATGCCCTTCACTCTTGATGTGGATAATTTCCGAGTCAGGGCTCATTCTTAGGTATATACGACCGAAGGACGACCAGCAGAATTTATACTTCTTAGCCGAAGCAAGTTCGCGCGCGAGGAAGAATAGACGCGCCGCCTTCGGGGTAAGATGTTCCGAAATAGTCCGCAATAGTTTGCATGAACTAACAGGTGGCAGAAGCACACAAAGAAATTTAAAAAGTGTGTGATATTTAAATGTAAAATATATGTGTACATATAAATTATTAAAACTCATAAACTATGCAGCGGTCTGGACGAGTCCCACTTCTGCAAGCTGTTCCTGCGACGCAACGTGGTGCTACTACGGAAGCGAGAGCTGGAGCAGAGCCGCAAGGCGGCCGAGCCTGCGCCAGAGCCCCTTACTGTGGAGGAGGCGAGGGACTACGACTACAATAATGAGAACGATGCTTCTTATTGCCCTAATAATATCAATGTAAGTACATATGCTAGTAATTATCTTTTCTCAAACATTCTCGGAAATGTAGGCATTATTGTAGTAAAAAGAAGACACGAATTTTGTAATTCTTGTCTGGTGCACTACTTTACTGGCCTAGGCCAGGAAAGTAAGTATGAAAATTCATTCCTGGCCGCTGCTCAATACTTTTTATTTAATCTATGTAACTTGTCATACAGCCAATAGCTACCACATTATAAAAAACCAGTAGTCGAGCATATAAGTATATGAATATAAAAATATTTTTAGTAAAATGTTGGTAAAACATCACACAAAAATATGCCAATAATAAAAAGAAAAAACGCGGGAAAGCAGATTTTTACGGTATTTGGGTAAAATATGACTGGGCTGTATGGGCTAAGTTTCCTTAGCATTAAATGACAATTAAAAATTAAAAAAGAAAAAAAACGCGGGAATGTACTATAAGAGTTCTTGGCGGGAATTTCGATGGACTGCACGGTTTTTGTTTTGGATTGTTTTGCAAATTGCTTCTAGTGGACTTTATAATGTGAAATCGGTGTAATTTGGTGTTATAAATGTCCATGTTTATGAACAATGTGTGGAATAACTAAAATGAAGTGTCATGGTGCGGCTGTAGTGAGATTTACATAGCGGGCTGATGGTCGCTCGCTTTACTGCTACTGCGTCTATGATCAAACCAGTGGATTCGTGGGAATTGTCGCCAGGGGCTCCATTGAATCACCGAAATGAATTACACCACCATTTCGTTGATAACACATAGAAAATATGAAGGGCTAAAAGGCACAGAAAGCCAAATGCCGTAAAACAAATATGAAAAAAAAAAAAAATATACTATAAGACTTTCGGCGGACTGCAAGGTTGTTGTTTTGGATTGTTTTGCAGATTGCTTCTATAAATTTGATAATGTAAAATCGGTGTAATTTGGTGTTATAAATGCCTATGTGTGTGGACTAACTAAAATAAAGTGTCATGGTGCGGCTGTGATGCAGATTTAGAGATTTACATAGCGGTCGCTCGCGTTACTGCGTCGTCTATGATCAAACCATAGGATTCGTAGGAATTCTCGCCAGGAGCTCCGTCGAATCAACGAAATGAATTACACTATTATTTCTTTGAAAAATATGAAGGGCTAAAAGGCGTAGAACGCCAAATGCCGTAAAACAAATATGAAAATAAAATTGTACATAGTTTATAGTTTTTTTATATTATACTCATTTATACCCAGTAGTATTAGTCCGATAGCGCTAGCCGATTTTGGGGTCATAACCTTCAAAAACTCTAAAGTGGCTTATTTTTTGCCTGAGGATGCTGTTGTATTTAAAAAACACAATTTTGCATTTTGTGTCGAATCTTATATGTGTGCGTTACCCGGAATTTAATGAAATGTGAAAAATAAATTTAATTCATAACTACGCTGTCAAAATTGAATTTAAGTTAAAAAATATAACTCTATTGAATATAAGATAGCCTGTGTAGTGTGCAAACCTATTTTGTGCCGTCTTTGTCTTGTGTATACTGACATAGGACCAGTATGTAACAACATTGTCAAAAGAAAATTAAAAGATGAAATAATAATATAACACATTTCCGATCACCTAAATATGTATAATAAATAAATTTGTGCCGGTTTACGCAATGGATTTTTGAGATTTTTATTTATTTGTCTTTTTAAAGGCAAAAACGTTCGAAAAAAAATTTAAATACATTAGAGTTCACATATTCAAAATCATTAATGCATGAAAGATTTACAATATCAATTTGTGTCGTTTTTAAGCAGAGCATAAGTAATAAAATACAAAAAACAATTTCTACGTTTGAAACGATAAAAAAATGGCGCCGCGCCGGGCGGCGGCGGCAATGAGCGCGAAGAGACGCGCGTGCCGTGTGGATATTCGTATTGTCCGTAACGCACACACGCTCGTTAACTATTATACCTAAAATATAGATATCGTCAAGCGAAGCGCAAGGGCACTTGGTACCTACCTCATCTCGAAGCATTTAGACGTTTTTTTATTACTTACCTACTTACTTGTTAGACATGTAACATATATGTATTTTTCCATGTTGGTGTAAGTTAACCGAAATAGGCAAGGGCGTCGCCAAGGGGGGGCAGGGAGGGGCAGCTGCGCCCCCCTAGAGATTCTAAAAAAGTTGCCAAATATAATGCAACCAAAGTCCTAAGTCTAGTACTAAGATACTGTTGTTATTACAATCGCTGTAGATGTAAGGCTCGTAGTACAAGTGAAAAGCTTCATGGGCTGTCGACTTTACCTACAATTCATACCTACTTTTCTCATTCATAGAGAATGAGAAAAGTATGAATTGTAGTAGGTAAAGTCAACTTGCCCCCCCCCCTGCGCCATCGGCTGGCGACGCCCTTGGAAATAGGTATTGCGAGATATAGAATGTTTAGGTACTTTTTTTCCCGCGCAGACCGACAAACCAGTTGAGGGATTGTGCGAATATCTTATAAATCACGCACGTCATAAATAAGCCCGTATGTCTTTCTATCCCGTAAAAGGTAAGAGACGTGATTGGTATGTACATACCTACATACTTACCTACATACATACGTAGGTACAAAGTATTCACTTTCGTACATATCTTTTTTGTATTTGTCGATGCGTTATTATTATTACTAAATTGATGCAAGTGAACCATTTCCACGTCTATTATGTCAATACGAGTCTTTTGCCGTCTATAGGGTTGTCACTTGGTTGTCAAGGTCAAAAATCACAAGTTAGTTCCAGTACAAAAATACTTTAAGAGTAAGTAATCAAATATAGCCCTTAATACACGTTGATAATGAAAATAAAACCCAAATAATTTTTAAAATCAGTCTAGTATATTAATTTCAACAATTTTTTAACAATGAATTAAATCATATATTGATATAAAAGGAGAAGTTCCCACTGACTGACTGACATATAGACGCACGCACAACCCTAACCGGTAATGGCAGAAACATGAAATTTGGACAGCTAAGCACACTAAGACGGGATTTTGAAAAATTTTAACCCTAAAGGGGTGAAATAAGGTTTGAAAGTTTGTATGGAAAATGGTTAAACCAGCAACGATTTTGATAAAAATTGAGATACATGCTTTTAAAAACATTTCATTGAATACGTGTTTCACGGTTTTTTAGAATTCACCATCTAAGGATGCAAAATAGGGGTTAAAAGTTTGTATCGAAAATATTTAAAGGTAAAATTTTGTGTGTTTTCTTCCATTTTTACAAGTATGTGTATACTTATGTACACATACAGAATCAAGTATTTAACTTTACGGGGTAGACAGAGTCAAGGGTGTCTAGAATATATGGCCGCGGTTTTTGCGTTGATACGATTGTCCAAAAAATAGTGTTATGTTTTTAGAGTTCATGTATGTACTTGTATATCTGTAGTAAGTTTTATTTGTGTCTATTGAAAACGATCTTTTCTTATTTCAATTGACACATTGAATACTTTTTATTCCGTAGTTTGCGAGAAATTTTATCCATAAGATGTGTTTAATTACCTAACACATTTTTTTTTATATCTCTATATAAGCTAGCGTGCCTAAAATGCCATCCATCTGCCCGTCTGCTAAAGGGCTGTACTGTATCTTTTGAACCGCAATAAGTAGAGACGTTGAAATGTTACGACACAGCTATAACAACAAATCTTTTTCTAATTCTGTATCTAAAAAAATACTTTCGGCGCAAAGGGTAAACAAAATTCCACTCTACGTTTTTGATTTCGCTACGTTTTTGCCTCCGCTAGGACAGTGCGGTACCACGTTTGTTTAGGGCGTCCAGGCCTTGTACACTATTTTATATTATACTTGCCTTGTGGGTTCCAATCAAAGCTCTTCGGGAATGTGTTTGTGTGGACGGTGCAACGTGTGGCCGATTCAACGCCATTTACGTCGGTGGATCTGCACGTCTATGGGTTCTTCATGGCATAGTCTCCATAAGTCTCCGTTTGAAAGAACAGTATCTGGTTAGAAGATCTCCATTATGTGTTGCAGGCAGCGATATACAAAGACCTGGATCTGGTGTTAGTTCTTCAAACACTTTCTTAGTTTCGCATCCGTATAGCAGCGCCGATTTAATATTGGAAATGATATATTTTTAGTTTCGCTCTCTTAGAAAGATGTCTGGATCGCCATACGCAGCGGAGACTCGCAAAGGCACATTTTACTTTGTTTATGCGACATGTGACGGGTGGAACGGATACGGACGTTCCGAATCCGTTCCACCCGAGCACGATACAACACTTCCGAGGTAGGCAAATTCATATACTCTCCGCACCTCCCCACCATATATACAGTGGACTATCCCGTTTCGCATATCTCGAGTCTTAACTATTGATATTTAGCCCAACTTCTGCCACAGATTACTAAATGTGCATTACGTAGTAACCTTCGTAACAGATACATCACTCCCAATCATGTATCCCAATATATATAAGTAACAGATACAAAAACGAAAATACCTACGCTATAATAGCCCACAAAATCTTTATAATAATACCTGCTGTTCGCAGTTTGAACATATTCCAAACATAACACTAATCTAGGGGTAAGTAATATAACATATAAACACAAAATATATATATTTTAAGATAAATATCAACGAAATATATAATTTTGCTCAGTATAAGTATCAAGTCAGATAAAAATCGAAAGATATAAGTTTAAAAAACTAAACTCTTTTATTATAACAATTAGGTATTCTACATAACAAACCTTTATTATACAATTTCATTATTATAAAATTTAAAAAATCGATTATTTGTTATGTATAATAAACGTTATATAATAATCATTGGTTATACGAATAAATTGGTAGAAGATTCTCAATACATACCTAATAATTAAATAAAAAAAAGTACTTATATTTTATTTTAGGAGTTTCTTCCATATATCCAAAGTTCTTCATTTTATTTTCACCACATTAAAATGTGACCAACTTGGTAGTAAAGGCTTTTAAATAAAAAAGTAACATCAAAATCGGTTTACAATTGGCGAAGATATCGCGTAACAAACATACATAATACAAAAGTAGAATAAATGGGTATCTCTTGGATAGGCATGTAACATCCTCGTCTTCATCGTCACTTACCATCAGGTGAGATGGGAGACAAATGCCTAATTCAATATTTAGTAAAAAAAAAAAAACATAAAAAATAAAATAAAAACATACAGTTGAATTGATAACCTCCTCCTTTTTTGATGTCGGTTAATAATTTTTTTTTTTAAAGCGCCTAGTCGAAAATTCTCGTAGACGCAAAAAATATTAATAAAATTAGAAGAAAGACAACAATATATTAAAGAGAAAATTTGAATATTCCGAGTGTGAATTTCTTCGAGCTATATACAGCCTTTAATATAGGTTTTAAAAAAATAAGAAAAATAGGTATAATTAAAAAACACTTTAAAAAAATTGTGATACATACAAAATGCGCGCGCATTTTGTATGTATCACATTGCATATAAGATAATTTGGCACAAACCTTAGAATGAAGAGATAGAAGTGTGAATCCCCTCAAACCAACAATAAGTAATTAAAAAAAAAACAATATAAAAGGTTTGTGAGAAATTTAAAAACATTCAGACTCCATTTTTGATGACTTTAAAAAAGCTACTTTTTCTTATTTCTACGGACACATGGCATCATGATGTCCGCTTTTTGTCATATACCTTTTGTTTCTGCGATCTGCGGCTGAAATTAATATCTGACACATATAAAATACCTACTCTGCTAATGTCTATGATACAAAGCATCAAGATAAACACCTTTTATTGGATAACTCATGTTCCAGTAACCTTTTATACAGATTTTATATGACAGATGATTCTCAATTTTCTAAATAAATTACTAGTTCAATACTTTATAAGTGTGAAATCAGCAGAGATACATTTTTTTTGTCAAAATTGAATATTTTCATGAACCAAATGATGTTAAAATCAGCTCAAAAACTGTTGGTAGGCAACCCTATCGTCTAATCACGCATCAAAACGGTTGTCATGATGCGCGGTGTGCGCAGGCTCTTAAAATGTTTTGTTTTGTTTTATATGTGTAAGGGGCCAACACTGGTGACTTTCCAAGCTACCTAAAGGCATCTGACAAACCTTAACGACTGCCATTAATGATGACAACCGGGTTCAACGGGTTAACGTGCTTTCCATAGTACGGTGGAGCTCGGATTATTTGTATGCCACTTGCGGTCACCCATTCATTTCAGCGGGTCCACGCCCGTGGTTGTATTAACATGCGTAAGCGATAATGATGCTTACACTGGGCTAATCTCACTCCTTAAAAAAATTTAATATGTAAAAAAACATGTTGCAACTTGCAACTCGCGCCGAATCCTAACAGAGAAATGCCGCTCTGCGCCTGTGAAACACACAGGTGTGGTAGGTAACTCGTGCGTGCTGCATTAAAAAAATTGGTACACATTTACAAAATGAATGAGGACTATAAACAAACTCACACTATTATTTTCATTCAACTTATTTTAGGCACACCATTCCACTGAGTGGTCAATCTAAATTCGAATCTAAAGCTCAAGAAAGAAAGGCGGAGATTGAATGTATTGTATTCTAGCCTTGGAACTGAATAACTACTAGTACTTACGCGGCCTCTGCTAGTTACTGAGCGCGCGCTTTTTAAAAGTGAATGAATTGAAAAGTTTATTTTTTTAAAGATTCTATTGATAAATATTACACAAATTATGAATAGCGTTTTATTGCAATTAAATAATATTAAAGGCGTGAACTCTAATAACTTTATTTTTTTTTTCTGACTTTTATAGCATATTAAAGGAAAAAAAATAAATAACGAAAAATGCACGGGATCAATTCGACACAAAATATTTTGAACAACAGATATCTGTGTTCTAAATCGCTAATACCTTTTTTATCTTGATTAATATTCTTTTTGAGCCATTTAACCAGCTTGATTGGTACTGGTAAAATAACCGTATTCCACTGGTCCGAGAACACACAAAAAGCCAATTTACATACGTTATTATCTAATAATCATCATGGAAAGAAAATTTTGATGCTTAATTTTCTTTTCATCCGATAAAGCTCAAAAATAAAAATACCTAAATTTCCACCTACGCACATTCAAAAAGTGACACAAATACATATATTAGGCCATAGGATATGGTTTGGAGACTATATGTAGAAAAACAAAATATTTAGCATTATTGAAACCTCAAAACCTAGCGCTACCGGACTATATGTCTTTCATTATTTCCTCGCATTTATTGAGAAAAGCACAATACATGCCTTGTCCGGCAATCCCTTACTTCCCGGCCTCTGCAGTAATGTACTATTGCTTCTTACTGCCCTAATAATATGAATGTATATTTATTGTATCTCGAAAACTTCAGGTATCCCCCCATATCATCATTATCAGGTCTTTTTAGTCTCCACTGCAGGAGCATGACCCTCTCTGTACTACCGGAGCCATACTTGGCCAGAGCAGACAGAGGGATTTAGCCTACACTCTCCTCGCTGGCGAGACGGGTTGGAGAGGTCTCATTGATGTTTATGAGCTTTGTTTAGTTTGTATTTCATATTTATTATATCGGCATATAATAGAAGATATTTCTATAGATATATATTTTTGTGCAGGACGGCGACGACTGGGGCAACGAAGACGGGACCGCAGCGGGTGAGCTGCACGAGCAGGTCAAAGCGGCCGAGCCCGAGGAGATCGGGGACATGCTGGAACCGCCCACCAAGGTCACATACAAACTCCTTTGTTTGTTCTAAAATGCTTACCACAAGCACAGAATGCTTACGTAAAGAAATCGCACTTCAAAGAAATGTAAATTCCATGTAATGTTATCGATATGGTGTAATTTTGTTCGCGTCAACACGCAGCACCTTTTCGTTTAGATACCTACAGAATATTTGAGGGATGCCATTTGGTTTTTATTATTGCGTTGTGACCGCCGCACTTAGTCCGATAGGACAGACCTATAGACGTAAAAGAGAAAGTTGTAATGGTTACTCTTTTACGTATATATGTCTGTCCTACTCGGACGGAGTGCGGCGGCGTGCGACACAGTAAAAACCAAGGCATAAAAGGGATGTAGACTGCAATTTTTGAAATGTGTATAATTATTTTCTACAGGTGGCGAAAATATTCATTCCTTACGCGATGCGAGCGAAAAAGGTGGATATGAAGCAGTTGAAGCATTGTACTTGGAAAATGCTCACAGAGAAAACACCAGAGGGGGACAAGGAAGTCGTCTCGCAAACTACATTCTTCAACATTTATTCGCAGTTGCCTAAAAAACTGTCTTCAAATATGCGGGAGTCGCTCAGTGTGCCACTAGCTTTATTGTCAGTGCTACATTTAGCGAATGAGAAAGGCCTGATACTCGAAAAACGGGAAGATTTAAAAGACATAGGCATTTTGGGACTTATTAAATAGTTGCTCATTTTCATTTGAAATTACAATAATTTCTGTAAATTATTTTAAAAGCATGGAGAATTGATGTTATATTGTCTTGACCAATTCATTCAATGCTGGACATGATTTTGTACATAAGACAATTCATTTTCCGACTGCCATATTTGTAACAGTTCGTTTTATAAAACATTGTACAGATGTTTTTTAAGGAAACTTTTATGCACTATTATTTTTGTAATAAGAATAAAATAAGTTTACTACTATAAAAGCAACTTTCATTACAGTCAATTTAAAATTTGTAAAATATAAGGGCATTTGAGAACATTTTCATTAGTACATTGGAACCTTCAAAAATACGAGTATGTTTTCTAGGCCGACGAGGCTCTTGTCACACCCCAGGTGTTGCAGTTGTCTATAGGCAGCGGTGATCGCTTACCATCAGGTGACCCGCTCGCTTGCTCGTTTGCCGCCCTGTCATAAAAAAACCACAAAGCGAGAAAAGGTCTTACACTCAGGTCTTATGTATTTGTGGAAACATTAAATTTGATATACTTACAAAAACAAGCTAAAAACTTTTCGATGGCGTATGTCAGTCAGCATCAAAGAGATAAGTCAGCATAATTTCTGAGAAATATTTGTCCATAGAAGAGATCAGATAATCCTAACTATTTTTCTATCATTTCTTACAGCTGTCAGGTCTACGGCTGTCACCGTCTAAGGTCACCGTTCGCCGTAATAAGTAGGGGTAAAACGACTTAGTTCGCTTTCGTACTAAGTTGTTGCTTCAAGTTTATAGTTCTTATGTATCTCTTTAGAAAAAACCTAAAATAAAAGATTCCAAGTTTATACAGAAACTTTATTGTCGAAAACAAACAATATGAAAACTCAACTTGAATAGGGTTTCGTAACTATGTTATAAAAAAAACATTTCACAACATGTTAATCAATACAGTAGTCAGAATTATACAATGAACACCATTTACATTTCGGACAATTTGATCAACAAATTGATAGACTAGTCTGTGAAGTTAAAGGAATGTTACAATTATGTTAGTTGCGATTCTGTCCTGGAAATGATGCTTTTTCATAAGTACGCAATTACTAATTACTGGGTGAATTATACATATTTACTGTAATAGGCGAATGCAGAGCAATAAATTACGTAGCTACTATAACATGAGTATTTACTATGACACAGTGTGATGCATTCACCAACAAATAGACACGTAAATAAATATACACTGAGAGTACGAAACGGAAATTTTATCCCGTAACAAGATCAACAAGTTCAAAAGAATAACGTCCTTACAGAATTCCAACACGACCAGTGTCAATCTCCAAAACACACCATAAAATAAACACAGACAACACAGAACACTCTTCAATAAATCAAGTATTAAAAAAACGTCTTATAACAAATATAACTTTTATAAATAGAGAAACCGTCTCCGCTATATAACACGGTGAATGCACTTCAGTCGTTGGGCTTCTCGAAGGCGAGCTCTAATGATTTTACGATAATCACTAATGAAAAACTCGTAGTATTAAAAATAAGCACTAACATCAGTTATTAAAGTATCACAAAGATGCATTGCTTTGCAATAGTTAAATTTAAATATATCCTTTTTAAATTCGACGTGTCTTTAACGCATGTAGAGAAATACATTAGCTGCCAGACAAGTATTGTTTGTCTAGATGTTGCAGTTTTGTTGACAAAAGTTAAATACGCATCGAAGTTATAAAGGATGGACTATATATGAGATTTAATATAATACAAAGTAAACTGGGTTCAATGTGTGTTAACCTTCCTTATTTAAATCGACTTCTACAGGTTCTTTCTTATCAACGCTTTCGTCGCCTTGCCCGATTTCTTTCGTTGCAACCTTCTCCTTTACTGGAGATTCTTTGGTTGGGGATTCCTTTTCCGGGTACTCTGTCTGTTCAGTCAACGGCGACGCAGCCTTGTCCTGTTCAGCATCACTTGTGTATCCCGTATCAGTAATAGAATCTTTTGATTCGTCTCTTTCTGGAGATTGAACAGTGTCATTCGAATTTTCAAGCGTCGACGACGAGGCATTCTTTTCTGGCGAAGATTCTGTTGCTATAGGCTCGTCTGACGCTAAAACAAATTCGTCGCTCACGAACGACCTGTTCTCAACAACTGTGTGCGTGCTCTCCAGACTCTCATCAAGGTCGCCTTGTGAAGTATTGAGCTCTGTTTCCCCATCAATGTCTTCTGTCTGTTTAGCATCTTCAGTTGCGGTTTCAGTACTTAAACTGGGTTCAGTAAATTTACTGTCAGACGCAACTTTCGAAGTGTTCTCATCGACTTTCAAGTCTTCTATTACTATTTCTGAAGTATATTTCGTTTCAGTAGCTTCTTTGTCTTCAGATTTCGTTTCAGTAGCTTCTTTGGCTTCAGATTTTGTTTCGGCAGCTTCACGCACATCTTTCTCAGTTTCTATGGCTTCTTCTGGCACTGAAACTGCATTTGGTGCAGATTCAACATTTGATATATGGCTAATTGTTTCTGTTGTACCATCTATTTTTTCAGTTGCAAGACTTTCAGATACAGCTTGATCCTCAGATGCAACTGGTACCTTTGATGCCAAGCTAACACTAACATCCTTACCATCTAGTAGTAATTTCACCAGGTTTGGTTCCTTAGTGCTATCTAAAAATTCTATTTGGAATGTTATGGATTCGTCCGCGGCAAGTTCGTCTAACTTGTCCTTGATCATTTCGTTCACTGAGCTATCCTCTCCGATGCCCGCTAGTCTGCAGCACTTGGCAAGGGGTTCTATTAAGGCCAAATGTTCTGGTAGTTGTCTGAACTCTTCACATTTCGCCTTGTTGCCGTAATCGATAAATTGTACATGGCTGCCGACGTCACAGAATTCTAAAATCCTTGCTCTGTACCACTGCTCGTCTTCTGTCCAGAATGCGGCACATACAGATCCCACTTTTAATTCAGCGGCAGATTCGAATTCTTCCGCATTGGCCATACTATCAAGAACTTTATCCAAATTAGTTACGGTCTCGTCGAGCTGTACATAGAACTCGTCCAATGAATGAATGTAACAAATTTTGCCGCTACCATGCAAGTCCTGTCCGACTGGCGTCGGTCTTTCACTTGCGGGATGTTCTTCACAGAGACTTACTAGCTCTTCTGTTACCGATTTGCCTTCTAAATAAAGTTCTACAATAGAAATATCGCCTGACGCAATGAACTGCACATTGAAAATAGTTTCTCCATCTGCAGCAAGCTCATTGAATTTAACTTCCGATTTTCGCGACCATTTGATGTCTCGTGGTTTCTGTAAGGCACACTTTCTCGAAAGTGCCGGTTTGACTTTTAGTTCATCAGGAAGACTGCGCAACTCATTCGCAATAGAGGCATTTCCGTAATCCATGAAGAGCACCTCCGTGCCTTCAGATCCATCGACGATAACTTGTGCTCTGTACCAAGCACCATCTTCAGGGTATTTCGCCGCACAAATAACTCCTTCCTCTTTCTCGGCTAGTTCAGGGAAGTTCTCGGCATCGACCATAGCGGTCTCCATAGCTTGGAGCTCCGGAACCGCCGATTCTAGCTGTATCCAGAACTCTGAAGGCGAATTAACATGACTAGCAAAGCAAGATGGAAAATCGCCACATTCTGTCGTTTCCTCAGATTTAGTAGCGTAACCTTCTGAAACCAACTTGTCCGTGAGATTTTGACCGTTGACGAAAATGTCGACGTAAGTTGTGACATCCTTAAGTACTATAAGGGCATCCACGGGATTCGACAAATCGCCGACAAGCTGTGTGAAGTAGTCAGAAGCCGGTTCGGACCACTGGCCCGTGCCAGTCGGGACGGCATTGACGCTGGATTTCACCGCGTAGCGCTCGATCTCTCTCATGTTCTCTGGCATGTTCTTTATTAGACCTGGCTGATTGTCCAGGACGTCTGTATTGCCGTAATCGATAAAACGGACCGTTGTGATGTCGGAATCAGAGTCAAGGATCTCAGCGCGGTACCATTGATCGTCTGCCAAATATTTCGCTATGCATAAGGTTCCCATATCTCTATTGTCGATGTCGGCGTACGAGTCAGCATTAGCTTGAAGTTCGGCTTGAATTTTCTCGATTTTATCGACTTTATCCAGCATTTGCAGCCAGAAGTGTCCAGGGGTATCGATGTGGCTGATGTACACTTGCGTGCAGCCAACGGGCAGGGAAACCGGTTCTTCAACTGGCGCTACGTCTTTCTGTTCTTCAGTTGCCGCTATTTGCGGCGTCGCTAATTTCTCGTTGACCAACTTCATGGCTAGATCTACGCCATCTAGGTGCAAGCTGGCGAGCCAACCATCAGTGCCGAACGCTAGAGTGACTTGTACCTCCTTTTCCGTCGTCCATTCCGTCAGTTTCGCCAGTGCATCTTCTTGCAGCGCTACCAATCCTAAGCTGGCGACTAACGCCAGAGAGCAAGGTTCGTAGAACTTCGGGTCAAGTACCTTGAGGCTAGCCTTGGGAACTGTCTCCATGTTGCCGTAGTCGGGGAAGTGGACTTTGACCTGGTCGTCTTCGAGGCTGACGATGGTGGCACGGTACCAGTTGCCATCAGACGAGTGCGCGACGCACAGACCCTCAACTTCGAAACTAGTCAGATCTTGTGGGGCACCTGTTAACAAAGCCAAATATTATAAATAGTGACATACCACAGAATTGCAAAGTGCATTTCAAAATAAGGATTTCGCCATCAAAGTCAACCTGCACACTAGGCCGTCATTTGGTGTGAAAAAACATTAAGTTTGTAAGTTTGGTACTAATGTCAATTACTTGAACAAAAACCACGTGAACGCGAAAGGAGATCAACTCACCTTCTTCATAGAACTTATACAGCTCTTCCAAAAGCTGCTCGATCCGTTCGCCATCAGAAGACTTCTGCAGGTATATCTCGTTCAAGTTCTCCGAGTGCGAGATGTAGGCCATGCCGAAGTTATAGTTGAACACGGCTCGCGTGCACAGCTGCACTACTTCGTCGTATGCGCCCTCGTCAGGCTCGAAGATTGCGACTTTTTGGCCAGTTACGTTGTCATACAGCGTTGTTATTAGGCTGAAAACAAATCGATTTATTACTAACAAGATAGCCGTGTGGTTTCCGGCAGAGTAGAATAGGACCACTCCAAATCTTCCCGGGGATGTCGTAAGAGGCGATTTTGGAAATACAAGCTAAACAAAGCTTATAAACATCAATGAGACCTCTCCAACTCATCTGGCCAGCGAGGAGAGTGTAGACTAAATCCTCTGTCTGCTCTGACCAAGTATGGCTCCGGTAGTATAGAGAGGGTCATGCTCCTGCAGTGGAGAGTAAAAAGACCTGATGATGATGACTAACCATATACTATTAAAAATTCAGATAAATAACTACAAAACCAATAGCTTCAAGGATTTTATTCAAAATGTGGATCGGTATCAGCCTTCGACTGGTTTAAAGGACCATGTTCAAAGAAGAATGTTGTTTCTACGCCGTATTGCTGGCAAAATAAATGAGAGCCTGCCATATGAAAATGTGGTCTCAACTCTAAAATAGCCTGTAACTACTTGGTGACAGCTGACAACACAACATTTAGGAACATGCAACACCATTGAAGCTCAACCTAGAGATTGATATAGATCTGTTCTCTATGTTTTCTTTTTTAGCGCCTTTTGGAAAGCCAAAGTTAAAAGGGAGCCCTAAACTAAAACTAAACAACAGAAAATTAAAGCTGCAAATACTGCCTCTTACAATAAGGGTCACATATTCTCCTGGTTCTCCTGGTACAGGCAAATATATGCTTAAAAGGAGGCTCCAACAACTATGATGTAAACATTATAAATTACCTAATATTTTTTTTTACATATCCGATTTTTCCTTAGGTGGCGGCACAGTTACAAAGGTAAGTACTACTTTTATAAGTCCCATTGGCTTTATTCGTCGGCGCAGAATAACACAACCTACCTCCGAACCAAACGAATGAAAATATCAGTGAAATAACGAACTTATAGCTACTGCATAAAATTTAAAATCCTAAAACAACAGGACTTGTGCTGTCTCGCTCATAATACTTGTGGGGCGCAACACCGCAGCGAACTCCAGACATGGCGCGAACGCATCAGCCAATAGCGGACGGATATTTTCGCGCCATGCAAAAAGATTTTTGCTTATAAAAGTGGTAGTACTGTAATTAGTTGTCACTACATACCTGATGTCTTGGACATCATTGACGTAAATGATGAACTTTTTCCCAGTTAGTTTCTCCCGTAGCTCCTCGATGGAGAGGAAGGTGTTGGACTCGGCTGTGTAATTGTTCAGTTGGCACATCAGTGACTGGTAGTAGTACACGCTCAGTTCACTGGGCAGGATCATTAGCTGCAAAATAAACAAGATATTTACACTTCCCTATATCAAAATTATGGTCGCAAATCTCCCAGAACAGAATAGTCTAGAACTTTTTCGAACAACGTCTGTCGCGCTCATACATCTTCCATCCTGCTCACACATATGTTTTCTATCCCGCTCACACATACTCGAATATTCTGGAATGTTTTAGTTGTCGGCTGTCGGGACCGGAAGTATATGGAACTTTCTAGAGACCCAGTCAGTATATAAGGGAGCGGACGTGGCGACCGTGAATCAGTTGACCGCGAGTGTTCCTAGTGATCGATACTTCTCTCTCGAATTTTTACGACCTCAGCAACGGACCAGGACTTTGCGTTTTGGATATTCGACGTGTTGGAAGACCAGTCACGTGTCAGTATTGGGATTCCGTAGTGAATAAATTCACTCTGAAGGGTTGGGTGTTTTACTCCAAATCCCGAACCCTAACTACGTAACAATTATGAAATAAAAGTTATTTATTAGTAGAAGTATTACAAAAAAATATTTAATGTCTGTCTTACTAATACGGTCAGGGGTTTCATCTTCAACTGCCTGTCCGGTAGTTGCAAGTGTGGCATTGGGCACGCGCACCCGGCCTGTATCACATCACCTTCGTGCCCTCCCCTAATCCAACAAAATCCTCCTTCACCAGCTTAAAAATGCTTCCTACGGGCAGCAGCTTTGGAAGCACAAGAAGCCAAAGAAACTACGCTTGCCATCCCGCCTGCCAAGCGTGGCGAGTATGGCAATTATATCCTTCTATAGAACGAATAATTCTTGGGAGAGACCTCAGAGGTCCAACAGTGGACTTATTACGACTGTAATGATGATGACTTACTAATAATAGGGCAGTTTTAGCCAGCGTCCAAGTTTATTGTCACAATTTTATAACAAAGTACTTAGGACTGATTAATTGATCACGGAAACGTCCAGGCAATTTGGAGACTCAGGCACCAGTATTAAGTACTTACACACACAAAAAAATAAAAATAATAGCAATAGAAAGACACAAATTTAGGCTGAAGTGTTAGATATGTATCTTACATTGTCTAGAGACGTGGTGACAGTATTCCCGAAGTCTGGCAGTACGGCCTGTATAGCGTTTGTATCAGCGATATCGCTTAGTATCGCGCGGTATATCTTGCCGTCGTGTTTCACCGTGCAGTGGATGCCTTCCGCCAACGTCTGCTCTGTTAGCGGCGTTAGCTAAAGAACAGACAAAATATAATTATAAAAGTTTTAGTATGATGTACGTAGATGATGTGCAAAAAACGGTGAAGAAGAAAAATACCAAAAATAACAAGACAATCAAAGTTGAGCTCCAAATAAAAAAAACTCTACAAGAACACTATAAAATAGTTGAAAACAAAATGATCGAAATGGAGCCTTCATAAATTTGTAGTCATTATTTTACTACTGACTGCAGATATACAGGCTGACTGGTAAATCACGTTACATATTAAAAAGGGGCACTCAGTACTCGATTCTCGATCCAAACATATAAAAAAAAATAGGGGCTTAAAAGTTGACCAAATTATCCAATAAAAAGTGTCGACACTCGCGCTAATTAAAGCGCGCGCGTACCTATTGACGTGACGGCCGTGGGCCGCGCTGTTTCTAAACATTTCAAGATTTTGCGGACTAATTTGACTATCCTTTTTTGTATTTCTGGGTTTTATATTTTTTGACATTACGTGTGATAATGATCACACGTAATGTCAAAAAATATAAAAGTGTCATACTTAAGGACATAATAAATAATGATTTTTTATGTCCTTAAGTATGACACTTGATTCACCAGTCAGCCTGTATAAGCACAAAAACAATATTATCAATGGTACAGGAAATTGCTCACTATTCAAAACCAATAAAACATAACTTACCTTGGCAACATCGTAATTAGCAATGGCCTCTTCAACCATCTTAGCTTTCTCGAGATCCAACTGAACATAGAACTTCTCGAAGGATTCCACGTACGTGACGCGGCACATGATTTGCTGACCTACGATGATGGTCAGGTCGATAGCCTCATCTGAAATTTATAATACAATATTATATTCTAGTCTAGATGGAAATATCTTGTATGATTGTCCAAGTTATTCAGAGGCATCATCAACGCAGAAATATAGAAAACTGCGATTTGGAAGGCAAGTTAAACAATTGGCCCTCGCTGTTTTTATTATGTGTATCACAGAGAGATGTAAGAGCAGATCCTGGGTATCACAGAATCACAGCTGACGATGCAACCAGGTATGCTCTAATAAAAGAAATAGAATTACCTGAAAGCAGGCAGCTTGAAAAATCTGATAAAAGTATTGGCAAATAGCTCTCACTGCATAAATAAGAGCAGAAGATAGAAAATGTTTTATCAAGTGACATAAGATTGATGAAATAAAACTAAATTTTTAGGATTATGTAGAAATTGAAACCGGTGAGTGATGGATGTAGATGAAGCGAAAGAGGTTTGTAAGGATCGTAGCAACTGGAGGTCCCTAGTCTGACAACCCCAATGGGAAAGAGGCGTGAAATGTGTACTTATGTATGTAGAAATTGCTAAAAAGATTGTCCTGTATTCCTTTACCTTTCAAAGTCACCGAAGACTGGTGTTCAGACAAAATAGCGAGCTGCTTCTCGACCAGCGTATCAGCGACGCTCACGCCGTTGTTCCAAAGAGACACCTTGTACTGTTGCTCTTCCAACGCTTCTTGGAACACGCACTGGTACCGCGGCGCGTTAAAACAGAGATCTATTTCAGGATCCGCCTTCCATTCGCCGTCTTTAGGCATCACACCGACCAATGAGCAGTGTACTGCCATCTTGGGCAAGTCCATCAACTGCTGGTCCAATTGCCAGATATCTTTAGCGTCAACTAGCTGCTTATTGCCGAAATCGACGTATCGAACAATGAATTTGGAGAAAGGCTGAGCGGATACTACCGTCGCTCGGTATAGGACGCCGTCAGCTGGATACCTCGCTAAAACCGAGGCACCAACAGGCACCATTCCAGTGTAAGACTTCACGCCCTTATACAAGTCGGGTATTTTGTGCATCATCTCTAGGAATTTAGGCTGGAGAGACAAGATCTGTGTGTAGAAACTTTCTGGGGAAATTATCCACGTGACAGAGACTTCATGTTGAGCGCCAATTTCGACTGTGGGCTCGACGAACGGTGTTTCCAGAGTCACTGGGGCTGATAGCTCTTTGTATTGGACTTGTGTGAATTTGCTTCGGCTTTTGTATGGCGGGGCGCGGCCTGCGCGTCCGCCGCTGTCTTGTGAGCCAAAGCTTTTGTTTGACCGTCTGTCGGTGTCAGATCCGAAGGATTTATCAGCTCTTTCTGCGCGATCTCTTGGTGTAAAGTTACTCCTTGGTGGCCTGTCTTCTCTGGGACCCCGGTCTTCTCTAGGTCCTCTGCTCTCTCGGGGAACAAACTCTCGCTTTTGGAAATTCTCCTTTTTGTCTCCCCAACGATCACCACGGTTGTCCCGTCGGTCCGGGCGCTCCGGCCGGTGCTCACGACTTCTGTTGCCCCAATCATCGTTTCTATCGTTTCTGTTGTCCTCTTGATTGAATCTATTATCGCTGCAAATAATAAATATACAGACAGTTATAATTAAGAATATGAAAGGTTAATTCAGGTTATTTTTAAATAGGTATGAATTAACAAACAACCTTGTGCTTCAGATGCATGACTGTTAACCTTTAGACCACATTTTTATGAAAATGGAAATCAGTGATTGAGCATTGCAGCTTATAGAATACTTGTTACTACACTTACTACAGATTGATTCATACTAGGCAGCTCAAATAGGAAACCCTACATGAAGAGAAATTATTCTGATTATGCAAGCGTCTACCTAAAAAACAATGTTAGGCACACTATTGATTTGATATTCGTAAATTAAGTTTGGTTTGGGCAAGTCCAGATTTAAGGTATGAATAAATTTAAAATATTACATTGCCATAAGGTATCCCTTAAAATGTATAGCAACTTTTATTATGAAACTATTCCCATAAACACAATATTTAACATAGCTGCCGAACTTACTTCTCATATCACCGGCACAACAGCGATGTTGGACGTCACATCTGTATGGTCTAATCAAGGCGCTGTAATGGACTCGCCCAAAAAATGTGACTGCATCGTATCTCAGAAATTTTCGATTATTATGGTACTATTGACTAATGTGCCCCTTTTTGGGAAGACGTTACATAGCACAAAGAAAAATATATATGATTCGATTACTATTCATATGATTGATACGAATTGCGAAGACAAAATCAAATTACAGACCACACCAAGCATCAATGTAAACGAGAGACAGAATTCAGTGCAACACAACGAAAAACGAAACAAAATATGTGCTGAAAACGAGTATTGCTTCAAAACGACGCTACGTAACAGATGGAATGTGACAAAAACGAAAGCCGAGTATGCAACTCGGCCGATACGAACTAATGTGCTGCAAGACAAGCGTGACGGCAAGCAAATAGGGCGGGGAAACGAGAACGATTCAAATATTAATGCCGTCGCATCGCGTTAATTGCTGCATCGCGTGCTGGCTTTTCTCAACAATGCTCTTTCGATGCGTCGATATTGGCTGATTAGCTGTTAATACCTAACGTTAACAGGCGAAAACGTTAGTATTTCATTTTAAAAAGCATGTATGTGCAGATTAATCGCTTTCTATGATATAAATGTTTTATTAATTGACTAAGTTTATTGCTCAAGTTCACATTTATCGAGTTTTATATATAATTAAATATCTTTTGTTAACAAAATTAATTACAAAATGGAGGCGATACAGATGAAGAAAACTTTTGATCGGCATTAATATGGAATCACAGCCCTGTGCTATGTTTTGATATTGGATTTTCCAACCATATACACGAAATTGAATTCATTAGTAAACGTTAAGGAGTGACTCAGACCACGAATCTGAACAACTTTCATTATGGGACCAACTCCGAAATGGTAAAAAAAAAACCAGCTGTTCCATAGATTTTGGTCAAGTAGATATTCTACTTTTGTATGAAAGAGCAGATAATTTTTTCGTGATGTCGAAGTTGGTCCCATAATGAAAGTCGTTCAGAGTGGATTGAGTCACTCCTTAAACGTTTGCCAATGAATTCAATTTCAGCCTGTATGTACATTTGATAGTAAAACATGTGTCGCAATGCAATCTTATATCAAAACGATAGCTCAGAGCAAAGATAAGCAAACAAAACAGCGTGTGGTCGACAATACTACACAACGGCCATCACACAACACGGTACCGTTTGAGGCGGTCCTGAATCGAGCTTTTAGGCGCTTGGGTGTCCGCCGAGGCGGCCTCGACCGCTTGTCTTAGCCTTTTGCCCACACCGGCCGAGTCTTTGTTCTTCCAACTAGGCCTTTGACCGGCCTTTTCGTGGTCCGGCTTAGGTTTTCTTCTGTTGAATTTTATTCAGTCAGATGGAGTGTTTATGTTAGGGATTTCTCCTGCCTGCCTACGCTGTGTAATTAATTTCGATCGTTGTTATTATTGTTGAATTTGAGTGATCAAATAGAGACTTTCTATCAAAGATCATTAATGTTCTGGAGCTATTTTCTGTATAAAAATTTAATTTTTAATTTATAAAGAAGTAACAAATATCAATTTTACAGTATATAGGAATAGGAGACATTGTCCCTGATTTAGGCACCACTATTAAATTCTGTAGTACTGTTATGTAAAGTCTGGTAATACAATCTGCAGTTAAGGTCTACAGTTTGTATTAAAATTGAAAATCTACAATCTATAAGCACAAAATTCATCTTTTAACACATTATTGCAAAACTATTATCTAAAAAATTGAATTAATTAGAAAGGCGTTGCCTGAAAAGAGTCGAATAATGCATTCGTAATAGACTGCTGGTTTCTCTAGAAAGAAAAACATCGATTTGATATTTGATTATGTGCTGGCAATGTACCAACTGAAATAACTTGGGACAATGGAATTGTTAACGATTCACGCATAACAGTGTAACGAAAATTATGAAAACGTATTTGTATTACATACTATAACCAAAAATTTACTTGAACAGTTCGTATATAAATACGTAATAAAAAAAGTAAATACTAAATTATTGTTATGTGCAATAGCATTATGTGACAGCTGTTTCCTGTGAAATATAATAAAAATAATAATACATAAATATCTTAGGTACAATAAATCGACCCAAGCACCTGGGTAATTCATAAATTGATTTAAAATAATAAAATATATTGAGGATTGAATGGCAAAGGAAGACTCAAATCATAGCGATTATTGGGACGTAAAAAAAATCAAAGAATTTTTAGAAAGTTGTCATAATAAACTTGGCTTTTAGTCAGTTACACAACCGACATCGGCTAAAGCTAACCTGCAACCAGTGCGTACTTGGCCATTCTTATAATACTTAATTGGCCTTTCTTATAATACTTAGATAACTCTTATAAGCGGTTAACCTAACGTGCAGTTTGTCAAAATTGAAATAATCGTTGCCGAAGCGCCACGAGTAATTGAGCGCTTCGTCCCAATCAAAATGGGACAAAACACACGCAAAAAAGTATTTAGAAGTGTTAGATTAGTCCCATTGAAATTTTTCAAAGTAATGTCCGCAAAAAAGTCAAACGATCACTATATCATAGCTTAATATATGTTGTCCCAGGTTTTATCCATGCCGATAATACCGACATTAATAGCCTTTTTAAATTTACACTTGCTACTTTAATGACAAATCAATATTTTTTCTTTTATTTTTATTAAGCTTGTGTTGCTGTCTGTACTAAATTAATTCAAAAAATGTAATAATAAAAATATTGAGTCGAATCGCACAACACATAATAATATAACGCTTACCTACTCAGTGTGTTAATAAAGATTCGCTATGTAATGCTAAGCATTTGACAAACCATAGTTGCCGCATCAAGTACATGGAAAGTGGCGGAGCCTGGTTCACCTGGTTCCGCGGGCATTTTCCACACCTAGGCCTTTTGTTTGGGCCCATTGTGTGTGAACGAAAGACTTTCTATCCATCGGTCTTCTGCTTTGGAGTCTTCGCACTCTCGCCTCTCTGTTCTATTTACTTTACTTATCACTTATCTATCTAGTTATTGTAATATTATAAAAGCGAAACTGAGTTTGTTTGTTTGTTATGCCTTCACGCCCTATCTACTGAGCCGATTGACATGAAATTTTGCGTACCCGTTGTCTAGGATACGGTGTAGGACATAGTGTACATTTTGTCCTGGGAAAAAGTACTGGTCCCGAGGGATCGACATTGACGCGAGCTGAGCGGCGGGTAAAATAAAGCGCGGTATAAGTGGCAGAGCTTTGGGAACAATTTCAATTCCAAGAGTTTGGCGCTGTGAGATTCCCGCACAGCGCCAAACTCTTGCATGGCACCCATGACATCGTGCCTATTCGTCATCTCACTCATTATTATTACGTAAAAAGAGATAACAATAGTCGTGTAGTTAGTCGATAAACTGTCACTGGTGTCATTCTGAAACACCGGAACTATTATCAATGTATACATATATATAATACAACTTACCGATCCCGATTATCCCGGTTGTCTCTGTTGAAAGGTCTGGAGGGGGCCGGTTGGTGAGTGGGGGGAGGGGCGGGGGTCTCGTCCCAGCCGTCGTCGACGACGGGCGCTGGCGCTGGCGCAGGCGGAGAACTTTCCCAGGGCTTCGGTCCACCTCGTCTGTATAAGATAACAACTCACGAATGAGCTTTTAAAAGGTTGTAACTTAACTAATGTGTACGTGATTATCACTTTAAAGTATTATGAACAAACTTTCTTCCATGTCGATAACTAAACCTTGATTAACTATATACAGTGTGTTTGGTATTGATCTAGCGATAATTTAAGTTCACGTTCCCAGCATCAATACGAACAACTTTTGTTCTGTGACAAAGTCCGATATCAAGAAAAAATCTGCTACTCCCTACATTTGGAATCAGTGGGAATTCAATGTCTGTTATCGCGAGTTAATTTCCCGTTAGAGGCGCTAGCGAGAGGTTTTAGAAATGACATTTAATTAGACTATTACATGGGAAACTGAAGAAAAAACGCGTTTTCTCAGATGTGAAACGTGGCTTCGTCGATTGTACAGTTTGTAAAATGTAAAAAAGGTTACAACCATAGTATATAACACTGGCCACTAAGAAACGGTATGAAAAATAAATTAAAATTTTAATTCTACACTCGAATTTCTTCTGACATTGAAATTTTTTTCCCGCTCTCGGAATAATTGTATTTGTTTTATAATAACAAAATATACTTTATTTTATTGTATGTCACTACACATCGTTTTATTTAGTTTCGACTGAAAGTAACGCAGTCATCGATTATTCGCCCCTAAAACCAACTATATACTTAATTTCATCAAAATAGTTGGAACTAATTCTATGATTTTTTTTTATTTACATTCGGTTACTATACAGATTATGTGGCAAATTAAATTATATAATAGGCGTTAAATATGATTGAACTGTAAACTTTGTTGTAATAAAAAATTTATGGTTTGTTTGCCGACCAAGACTCGACCATTTGTAAAATTCTTTCACCTTTAGAATCCTACATTATCCCTGATGAACAGGCTAGAATTAACCTGTTGCACGACAGAGCTTATTTACCGAGACGCCAGGCTAGTACAAATTGTAATAACTTTAGTTGCCAATGGCGTCTCAGTAACGCGTTTTGCAACCAAAGTGGGCAATGGCGTTTAATAGGTTAAATAACTCTAATCTACCCATGCGAACCCGGGGAAAGCCACTAGTATAATTATAACTTAACAAGAAGTGGAAATGATGGTTAAAATTACACTTATTTTTTGTTCGAAAGCGTCGGTACGCTCGCGTACTTATTGCTATCGTTAACTGCTAACATATCGTACTCTATTATTATGCTTTATTATTACTGACAGCCGGGTATTAACGGCCTGACCAAGAGTTTGTGGGATCCTGGGCTAAGAGTACTTAGAGGGCAATAACTACTGTTAGGGAACCGACTGAATATCCCTTATCCTTGGACGAATTAATTCGTCCAAGCCCTTATCCTAATCCACGCCATCTCACGGCTCTGTGTAAAAACAAAACGCTTCAAGCCCGCCACCTAGCGGGCAGTGCAGTCTCTACGAGTCGAACCTACGTGGTCGCGCGCGCAACAGTCAAAATATCAAATAAAATATAATTCCCTGTTTTTCTCAAAACTATCGTGTGTCAAACTTGTATGTTGTGTCCGTGTATCTATAAATTCGACTACAGCAGTCCAGAACAGTGCCCCGGGGACAGAAGACCAAATATCCAAAGAGCTTCATTCGCGTGAGTACCTTCCCCTTCCTTCAGTCGGCTTATTTTCTGGGATTCACTATTTTAATCAACAAACCTTGTTTATACAACATAATTTGGTCATTTCGAGCCTGATATTTTACCGAATACAAGTTCAAAATAGGTAAATACACAATATTTCACGTTTAAAACTGCAACCTTGTAGGTACTTGCACAAGTGTTTGCCCTACGGTATTTTTTGCAAAATATTCATTCAATAGTTCTATATTGCAATAATACAGTTATATAAGTGGTCAAACACTGTCAATATCTATTTTTACCGTATATAATCTCTTAAGGACTCAGTTTAGTGTATATTTAGGTACGCGACAAACGGTTTTTCTTCGAATCAAAATGGCTATGTCCGACCTTCAAATAAAAATTAATACACTTATAAGTCGTAAAGAGCGATGTTTTAGACGTGTTCAACAATATCATGACTTAGCTAAAGCTGTGGAAAAGAATACAGCAGAATTTAGCAAATTGTCCGTGCGGGTCAGTGACCTCCAGTCCACTAGGGAATCGTTTGAAAAAATTGTTGATGACATTTCCGCTTTGGAGTTAAAAAATGACCCTAATTATAAAATTGGTAACCAAGAGGTACATGCCTTTGATGACCTCTATTTTGAGATTTTACGTATTGTTCAAAAGTACGAATCGATATCAAAACCGCCGAAATACGTAAACGCATCGGAGCGCGGCGCTCAGCCTCGCTTACCTAAAATTGAACTAGTTCATTTCGACGGCAAATTAGAAAACTGGATAACATTTCGTGACACTTTTTCCAGTTTAATCCATACAAATACTACCATAGGCGATACAGAGAAATTCTACTACCTATTGTCAGTCGTAACTGGACCTGCACTTCAAATTGTCAAAAGTCTACCCGTATCTAAAGACAATTATAACATTGTATGGACCAGCCTATGTGATAGGTATGAAAATAAGCGTGCTATAGCTACGCGCTATATGGATAAGTTGTTTGCGTTCAAGCCACTGGCTAATGAATCCGTGAGTGGATTAAATTCCTTTTTAGAAACATTTCAAGAGTGTGTCCAAGCCCTTGAGTTATTAGGAATTGATAACTTAGCGGGATTTATTTTATGTTATATTGGATTGCGTAATTTAGACCAGGTTTCTAGGCGTGAATTCGAACAGAAAATAAGTACAAACGAAATACCTGTTATCAAAACATTGATCGATTTTGTCACCAATCAGACCCGAATGTTAGAAATGTCAACGAGTGCGAGTACTTTCTCGAAGCCCGGTACTAGTAAAGCTATTACTTCTTCGATTCAAAATAAATCAATTAGTAAACCTAGCACGAAAAATACAAGTTTAAAAACTTGTTTAGCAAGTAGTACGAGCACTGATAAGGTTAATTATGCAAAAAAGGGATGTTTGTACTGCAATAAACCCTTTCATTCAATTTATAAATGTTTCGAGTACATCGCACTAACACCTGTACAGCGAGTTAATAAAATCAAGGAATTGCATTTGTGCGAGAATTGTCTCCGTCAAGGTCACGCGTCTAGTGAGTGCCCATCGAAGATAACGTGTACGGTATGCAAAAATAAGCATCACCACACGTTGCATTTAGATTCTAGTACGAGTTTAATTACTGCGGATTTAAATAATTCTTGCGATGATCATTTTAATAATAATAACGAAAGTCAAGTGTCGTTGACGTGTTCGACTGGATCCACAGTCGTGTTAGGCACTGCGATTATACACGTATTGGACGTTTTAGGCAAATATCAACCCGTGCGCATGGTAATCGACAGTGGTTCTCAATCTAGTTTTTTGACAAATGATTGTGCACAGCGATTAGGACTCCCGCGTCAAAAGTGTAATACTCAACTGACAGGTTTAGGCGGAACAATAGTTCGTGATCAGGGCATGGTATTATGCAAAATCAAACCAACTACCTCCGATAATCCAATTTTCAATTTAAAGGCGGTTGTGGTTTCTAATATATCTGGTGACATGCCTTCGGTAACTTTGTCGGAAGAATTAAAACATGAATATAAAAATTTGTTGTTGGCTGACCCTACTTTCTACCGTTCGAGTCGTATCGATATGTTGCTCGGCAGCGACGTGTTTCCGTTTGTTTATGACGGTGGTAGATATCATCCCTCACGGCAAGGACTACCGCTGGCGTTAAGTAGTGTGTTCGGGTACGTAATTACGGGTCAGCTGACGTGCAACAATACGAGTAACACCCAAAATGTATCGATGTGCATGTTCACTAGTGAGACAAAAGTCGATGATTTGATTAAATCGTTTTGGGAAACTGAAAGTTTAGTCTCGGATTTACCCAAAAACCCGGATGACGTCATCGCTGAACAGATGTTTGTTAATGATCATAAGCGGGATAGTACAGGTCGATACATCGTCAGATACCCGTTTAAGCCTGACGCTGAACTAGGAGACTCAAAGCAAATTGCAATTAAAAGATTTCAAAATTTAGAGCGTAAATTGTCACGTTTACCTGACCTACGAAAAGAATATAAAAAATTCATGGATGAGTACGTTTCGCTCGGTCATATGATTTGTGTCGGCGAAGTATCGGAAGTGGAATCGGGGTACATCATCCCCCACCACTGTGTTCATAAACCTGACAGTAGCAGTACTCGCCTCCGCGTAGTTTTCGACGCCTCTTGTCAATCCTCGAATAATATATCGCTCAACTCTGTTTTATACACGGGCCCGAAGTTGCAAGCTGATCTTATAGAACTATTAATACGTTTTCGGTTGCGTAAGATCTCCTTATGCGGCGACATATCTAAAATGTACCGTTGTATTTTGGTTGAAAAGTCGCAACGTAAATATCAACACATATTGTGGCGCGATTCGCCCATCGAACCTATAAAAGTGTATGAGCTGTGCACCGTGACGTATGGTGTGGCGAGTAGCCCGTTTTTAGCGATACGCACTTTACAACAGTTAGCCGCGGACGAGGGCGCCCGATTCCCCGACGCTTCCCGTGCTCTGCGCGAAGGATTTTACGTTGATGATTTATTATGGTCTGTAGATGGCATTGAGGAGGCTTTAAAGATCCAGCAGCAATTGGTCGAATTATTGAAGCTGGGTGGATTTGAATTACGCAAGTGGTCAAGTAATAGCGATCAAGTACTGAAAGGACTGCCTAGTGATCAACTAGAGCCCCCAGTTCAATTCGATGATGGTAAAACTATGGCTATTAAAATTCTCGGTCTACATTGGTTACCTAAAGAAGACGCATTTTCCTTTCGTACTACACCTACAGAAAGTATTATTACGAAACGATCAGTACTTTCACAAACAGCTAAGTTATATGACCCGTTGGGATACGTTGCCCCGTGCATTTTCCTTGCTAAGAATTTTATGCAAAAATTATG
Organism: Elegia similella; assembly: GCA_947532085.1. Classification (NCBI taxonomy): domain Eukaryota; kingdom Metazoa; phylum Arthropoda; class Insecta; order Lepidoptera; family Pyralidae; genus Elegia; species Elegia similella. The sequence goes on from OX383939.1 coordinate 7,511,083, forward strand.
GTGCGCTCAATTAGGATGGGATGACTCCCTTTCAAAGTCGTTACTCAATGAATGGTCAATGTTTGCATCTCAAATACCGTTATTATCGAAATTAAAACACGACCGGCATGTCTTTGTCAAAAACCATGCAGTCTCTCAAGTGGTAGGGTTTTGTGACGCATCAACGGTTGGATTCGCCGCCGTCGTGTATATTCGCAGTCAAGATGCGCAAGGTAACGTTAATGTTAGCTTACTGTTATCGAAATCTAAGGTCGCGCCCTTAAAAACAGTATCAATCCCACGTCTTGAATTAATGGCTGCTCACTTATTGTCAAAAACTTTACGGTATGTAATCGCAATTTTGGCCAAGGAAGTACTGATCAGTGAGGTATTAGCATTTACCGATAGTTCAGTTGCATTGACATGGATAAATACACCTGCGTTCAAACTAAAAACTTTTGTAGCCAATCGTGTTGCTAAAATTAATGAAAGCTCGGCCGAGGTCCAATGGTTTCACATTAATGGCACTGACAACCCTGCCGATGTGTGCTCTCGCGGCGCCATGCCAGCGGACTTATTGCTGATCGCGGATCAGTGGTTCCGTGGCCCACAATGGCTATACGAGCCACAGCATGCGTGGCCAATTAGATCCATAAAAGAGTTCAATGGTGAACCCTTGGAGCTCAAACCTGTCAAAGAAAACACTCTATTTAGCGAAGAGTCAGATGTGAATACGGATTTATATTCAATAATGTTCAAATTTTCAAGCTTCAACAAATTATTGCGTGTTTTCGCCTGGTGTTACAGATTTATAAACAATTGTAAAGCTTGTGCTGTTAACAGAGAAAAAGGTGCCTTGCTTAATTTTGAAATTAATAAGTCACATGATAAACTTATTCAAATTGTTCAATTAAAATATTTTGAAGATGACATTAAGTCGCTTAAGAAAGACAACCGATGCTCTCAAAGCCTACGTAAACTCGACCCGTTTATTGATAACCGTGGTCTCCTCATGGTGGGGGGTAGGCTTTCACAGGCGGATTTGCCATTTACTCAACGTCATCCATTGATTTTACCCAAAAAATCGCACTTTACAAATATTTTGATAGATTATTATCACAAGGTCTATTTGCATACAGGGCCTAGATCACTTCAAAACATATTAGCTCAAAAATATTGGATCATAGCTGCTAGGTGTATAATACGATCTCGCCTTTCTAAGTGTGTTACGTGCTTCAAAAATAGGCCTACTATTATTCAACCTAAGATGGCCTCCTTACCGAAATGTCGGTTACAGTCTGTTTATCCTTTCCATATAGTCGGTGTTGATATGGGCGGTCCATTTTATACAAAAGAATCAAATAGACGCAATGCGAAAATATCAAAAGCTTATTTGTGCTTATTCGTTTGTTATTCAACGCGCGCAGTACATCTTGAAGTGGTCTCGGCGTTGACTACTGAATGCTTTTTGGCTGCATTCGATCGATTTACGGCCCGACGCGGCCTTCCACATACGGTCTATTCCGATAATGGCAAAAATTTTGTAGCCGCTGGTAGACACATAAATGAAATATACGAGTTCTATACTTCAAATAAAACCCAGTTGACTGATAAGTTTACCATCAGAAAGGTTACGTGGAAGTATAATCCTCCAACTGGTAGCCATTTTGGTGGTATTTTCGAGGCTGGAATCAAATCAGCAAAGTATCATTTGAAACGCGTAGTCGGTACACGAGCTTTATCGTTCGAAGAAATATGTACTTTATTTTCTAACATCGAGGCGATTTTAAACTCACGTCCTCTATGCAGTTTATCTAACGACCCCAGTGAATTCGACGTCCTGACACCAGGACATTTTTTAGTTGGTCGTCAATTGGTTTCGGTTCCAAGTCATGATATCTCGGACATGTCTATTAATCGCTTAACGCGTTGGCAATGTATTCAACAAGCCACATTGCATTTTTGGCGTCGATGGAAATTAGAATACTTGCATACATTGCAACAACGACAAAAGTGGTACGTTGATACGCCTAATCTATCTATTGATGATTTGGTGCTTATTCATAATGATAATGCCCCTTGTCAACAATGGAGTTTGGGACGTGTAGAACAGATTCATCCCGGACTTGATGGACGGGTGCGCGTTGTTACGGTCCGAACGCAACATTCGCTACTCAAACGGCCTGTCACTAAACTGAGTCCTCTTCCAAAAGAGCAGGATGAATAAAATATCAATTATCTTGTAATATATATTCATTTAAATTTATTTATACAGTCCATTTCGCTCACAAGCTAATCGTTTTACGTTTATTCTTTTCTTTATTTATGTTGTAAGTTTTTAAGTTAAACTACATGCTTATGTAATAAGTAAAACTATATGCTGCATAATTTGCAGAGCCCATTCTATAGGTTAACATTCTGGATGTGTAACAGTTTTGTTTTGTGTTTGCCTATTTTGAAATCATTGTTGATTTCGGTGGGGGGAAAATGTTAGGGAACCGACTGAATATCCCTTATCCTTGGACGAATTAATTCGTCCAAGCCCTTATCCTAATCCACGCCATCTCACGGCTCTGTGTAAAAACAAAACGCTTCAAGCCCGCCACCTAGCGGGCAGTGCAGTCTCTACGAGTCGAACCTACGTGGTCGCGCGCGCAACAGTCAAAATATCAAATAAAATATAATTCCCTGTTTTTCTCAAAACTATCGTGTGTCAAACTTGTATGTTGTGTCCGTGTATCTATAAATTCGACTACAGCAGTCCAGAACAGTGCCCCGGGGACAGAAGACCAAATATCCAAAGAGCTTCATTCGCGTGAGTACCTTCCCCTTCCTTCAGTCGGCTTATTTTCTGGGATTCACTATTTTAATCAACAAACCTTGTTTATACAACAACTACTAATGTAATTTTGTTAAAAAGTTATTTTTTGATCATTTTGCACTATATAGGTGTACTTTGGTACATACATAGTAACTGCAATTGATTTGAAGAAAATTAACGTATAAATGAAAGGATCAAAGTGACTGAATGAACTGAACAATTTTTAACAATTATTATTTACTAGCGGCCCGCCCCAGCATCGCACGGGTGCGATAAATTATTCATATAAACCTTCCTCTTGAATCAGTCTGTCTATTAAAAAAACCGCATCAAAATTCGTTGCGTAGTTAAGATCTAAGCATACATAGGGACAGACAGACAGCGGGAAGCGACTGTTTTATACTATGTAGTGATTGAAGTCATCAATGCACACAAAAAGCACATTTAATGATAATAATACAAAAACACCTAAACAAATGGCGGACTCAACGCAATAACAATCTCTTTCAGCCTTAACAGAAATTTCAGACTTGTTTCACCATTTACATAGCAGTTCCAAGCTATGGATCTATCCTATGGATTTAAGTATATCTATCCTATGGATTTAAGTATAACAGAAACAGGGGAAAAAGTAATAAGGGCTATTAATATACAAGGAACCCTGGGCTATATCTCAAAAAGCCCTCTTGTAGTTCCGCCTGTATTTGTTGATGTTGAGTGGTTGGTTATATAACTTTTTTTACTTCAGACATTGTACAAGCAAGTGTGCCCCATAATAAACATTATGAAACGAAGTCACAAAAAACACTTACATCATGTGTGGATAGTAAGAAAGCTTAGTGCGTCAAATTTGAATACAAAGGAATCGACGCTTTATGCTAGGCTAATTAAAATCTATTTCGGTCTGAAGCCAAATTGTTTACTGTTATGTCTGCCTTTCAAACAAATCACTTCGTATGCAGATAGTAAGATCAGTGACCACTAGTTATCGACTCGTTTATGACTTTCGCGATATTTATAAAATTACAGCAAAACAGAAAGTGTCAAGTGACAATAGGTCGGAACTCGATATCTTAGTAAGCTAAACCTTTTCGTTTCTAAAACGATTTAATTTTTAACGCAATAAAAGAAATTAAAACTAAAGTTCCTGTAGATAATAACAATTTTAAATTGGAATGGAAAGAAACATAAACGCGAGAAGCTTGGAGTAACTACATACCTTTCTCCTCGTTCAGGTCTCCCGCCAAACTTATCGCTATGCCGTCCCGGGCCCGATCTGTCGAAACTCTCCTTATCCCTGCACAAACACAAACATCAACAAAAGAGCTAACAATCTATATACTAGAGCCAAATTAGCAGGATTACCTCCTATACATGTTATTTGGTAGCACAAAGCTGCACTGGACTGGCGGAGTGGAGTTCAAAGAACCGAATTGAAGGTCAAGTCCATGAGTCAGTAATTTATTTTTTGTGCTATCACAAAAACTGAACTATAATAATGCGTTCGTCTAGGAAACCGCGTTATCGTGGTGTTGCTTATCCGAGATGACAATTTGAAGCTGTTTTATCATATTTGAGTGATTTGAGATTATGGCGTGAAACATGTTTATTACCATTACGAAGATTATATTAGGTGTGTACATGTTTTATCTCTTTTCGAGACCCTGCCTTCCTGTTTCTACTGCGTCCGGTTCAGTGTCTGTGAATTAGTTACGCAGCAGTCTCTGTTTTAAGACAAATTAGACTAGAGATAAAGTCTATAGATTTTGTAAACTATCAATTCAGACTGCGAAATTACTGAAAGAACGAATTAAAATAAAACTTTGTGCATTCGGTAGCCAAGAGTCGTTCGCTAGCCTCATAACAAAGTACAGACAAAAGTTATAAATTTATTACTTTTTAAAAATATGGTTCAGTCGACTCTTGTTAATACGAAACTCTAGGAACTCTATTACGAATTATATACTGATTAAAATATCGAATGGTTCGAAATTTTTGAGATTAAAAGAAAACTTTGAATTATTGAGTTTTGATAATCAATTATTATTTATTAACTGCTATTCTTTAACAATTACAAAAGTTTAGAGGTACATACGTGCACATATTCATAATGTGAAATAATTAATATTTCGAAAGAACTCTGTTGTATTGGTTTGCTTCAAAGCACATTGCTGCTGCTCAGACTGCTCATTAACTTTTTTAAGAGAAAAAGTTCCTGATGCCTCAAATATTATTGGATTTGAAATGCTTTTTTATCACTTTCTTACAAGAGTAACAGCAACTGAAACTTAACTAAACAAACCAATTCGTGCGGAAGTGTGTGTCAAACTAATAATCATTACAAAAACATAACAAGGCTCATGTACGAAGATTTTGAACTTGTCTCAAAATGTGGTAGCAAGCTCTGTAGTCTTTCTCTCTTTTTCTCTCTGAAACTTTGAATTGACGAGTGTTCAAATTAACGCGTCGTTTTTTTACGTAGCGATGATTTCTTCGTTCGAATTACCAAGTGCATAAAAATGTATAGATTTTTGTTCGAAATATAAAGAGAGTTTCTAGGGAACTCGTGATAACTTTGAATCATAGAGGTTCGAACTATCGCAGGTTTTAATTAACGAGAGTACTGTACGTGTCTCGATAGAAATAAGGAACTTTACTAAAGGAGGCCATCAGCACAGCAGGGTGCGCGTATTGTTAACGACAACAAAATATTCTGTGCCCTAAATTACATTAATATCTCATTCCATGCCAAGTTTCGGTTTGGGATATTAAACCATTTTTGGTCCAGGCCTAAGGCCAAGCTATATCTTCGAACAGCTTAAAAATTTGCGGAGGCCATTTACACATACGGCAAAAAAGCACAAAAACATTATGCAGTAAATAAAAAAGGATATGAAAATAAATTAAATAGAAATTGATTTACAAACATATTGCGGTGTACGCGTAAAATCATTATAATGTAAATATTATAACTCGTCTACTAAACAGGTTATGCTAAGCTTTTCTTTTCAAATACTCAGCATATCCAACACAGACTGAAAGACAAAGTGTGCCCATTTCATCATCATATACAACGTTTTCAGTCGACAGTATATCTTTATCCATACCTCCATACTAATATTATTAATGCGAAAGTAACTGTCTGTCTACTTTTCATGCTGCAACCATTGAACCAATTTGGATGAAATTTGGTATGGAGGTAGTGAGAGGCCCGGGGAAGGACATTACCTTTAATTCCGGGAAATTCTACTGTTCCCGAGGCATCGACATTTACGTGGGAGAAGCCGCGGGCAAACGCTAGTCAACTATAAATTCATCTTCATGCATGAACGACCGCGTCATTTGAAGTTCAAGTGATGTAGGTATTATGCAGTAGTCACCTTGAACCCTGTCCAAAATTAAGGTGCAATATTGAAGCTGTGGATGCTGCCTTCTGGAGAACTGAAGCTACTAGACGCCTTTTCGAGCATCACTGTTGCGGGTTTGGGCTGTATAAATAGTAGTTATATTATTATGCAATTTACCTTCTTCAAAAACTGCCAGCTCTCTGTCCAAATTCTTCATTGCCCACTGCCGAAAGCTGAAGCTTTCTGGTCTCTAGTCCTTAGTATAGGACTTAATACCATGTATTTTGTTGGTATACTCATGTAGGTTGTTCGAATAGAGCTACATATATGGGGTAATATTTACCTGCTACGAAAACTGCCGGCTCTCTGTCCAAATTCTTCGTTGCCCTCCCTCGGCCTGCGTTCCTCTTTGAAGCTCTTCTCGCGTCTAAAACTCTTTTTGCGACTGTCATCAGGTACGCTGCCTTCAGGAGAACTGAAGTTCTCTGGCGCCTCTTTGCGGATCGGTGTTGTGGCTTTTGGCTGTGTGGGAAAATTTAACAATATAGCCCTTGACAAGATGTGGCATTCTAAGAAACTCTAAATAATGTTTGTTGCTCACACAATCTAGGATAATATATGTTAATTTATATATCCATACTAATATTATAAATACGAAAGTAACTCTGTCTTCTTTTCACGCTTCATCCATTGAACCAATTTGAATGAAATTTGGTATGGAGGTAATTTAAGGCCCGGGGAAAGACAAAGGGTACTTTTAATTCCGGGAAATTCTACTGTTCCCGAGGGATCGAATTTACGCGGGCGGAGCCGCGAGCAATAGCTAGTTATATCTACATGCAAACACGCATTTTAGTGCTTGCGTGTAGGCACAGGTAGTGGTCAATTTTCTGAGTCACCTGTGCTACTAGACTCGCGCATAGATCGCCTCATCTGTTTATGGTCTATACTACATAGAGGATTTCGAACAACAGGTACCTAGGAAATTATTGTAGTTTCTCAGTATTCTTTTTTTTTATTCTAATTATTTTTTTGAGGCTTCAGTAGCATTTTGTGTGACTATGCCAGCCTCATGTGGGACCTCTAATATAAAATTTATCTAATTAATATCTAAATATACCCTACCAGCGGTCCGCTCCGGCTTCGCACGAGTAGATATAGGTGTTAAATTCTGTAGCCTATGTTCATCAATCATAATGTAGGATTCTAATTGTAAAATAATTTTTCAAATCAGTCCAGTAGTTTCGGACTCTATTTAATGCAAACAATCAAATCTTTCCCCTTTATAATATTAGTGTAGAAGTGTAGATGTAATATTTTTTCGATAATTTCAATAGTTCAAAGGCTCAATCAGTTGTTTTCAGTAGGTCATTCCTTGAAATCTTATAACCACGTCGAAAATAATACGACATAATGACGTGTAATTATGATGCTATTCTAATACGTCAGCAAGAATGCAACGCGATAATGCGGCCACGGCATAACAATTAGAAAATCTTCGTATAATTCTGCTAATTCGAATTACTGCCGGCTAAAAAATGCATATGCTGCTTATGATTCTGCACATGATCTAAATTGCAAGGAAGGATAATAATTCATTTTGTTATGAAATATTTTAAGATGTAATCAGATAAGTATTAGGTAACAGAAGTTGCAGTTGGCATCTCCAGTCCAATCTATGTAAATAATTATTTTCAAATCTATACAGGATAAGTTCCCCAATCTTTATTTTAGGTAAAGTGCCTATTAAATAAATAAATAAATATATACGGATAAATCACACAGATTGAGCTAGCCCCAAAGTAAGTATGAGACTTGCGTTATGGGATACTAACTCAACGATACTATATTTCATAATAAATACATATATAGATATACATCCAAGACCCAGTACAATCTGAAAAAGATCATTTTTCGAGACTTTCCGGTTACATCCCACTTTTTCATCCCAGTTTTGTAAAATTCCGGTTTCATACCACAATCTTTTCCGCTTTCACCCCAAGTTTAAAAAAATATTTTTTAATTCCGTATTCTACCCAAATATCATTCCGCTTTCGCCCCACACAGTTTTTTCTATTAAATTTGTACAGATAGCAAAAGCGTACTTGAAAAGGATTAGACTTAAAATATATATTTTTAATTTACTTTGCCACATTATTATTATCTATATTTCCCTTGATATGACTACAGGGCTGGTATTTCAGGTAGCTATTATTATAACTCGTATATTGGGTTAAGTGAGATAAGGGGCTGACAAAATGTAGTCAAGGTTAACGCAGGTAAATATAAAGTAATAGACAGAGAAAGAAGATAAGTAACTACAAACGCGAGAAAGAAATAGAAAGCTACATTGTTTATTCACTTTTGACATATTTTTGCAAATAGCTTATCTTATCGGTCATGGTTAACCAGTTAGATCCAATCTCGTGAACGGGATAGTCCCCTGACGTATGAAAGTGAAAAAGAAAGATGGATAGGGATTCTGCTGAAGACTTCTATTTTTTGGAATGGATTTGAAGTTTTGTTTATAAGTGTTGATTTTTAATGTGATTAAGATCTTTCTGTGATTTTAGATTAAGTACTGTATTTTCTTTTTTAAATGTTAATAAAAAGGAACATTTAAGTCATAATAGTTTTTATATTAACCATGAATCTATAAGCGTAATAAACGAGATATGGAAAATAAAAAAAAAGAATATACAATACTTTAAGAATATATAGCCCAGGTGACCTAATTTTCCAATTTTATTTCAGGTAACTTGGCTGTAAATCTAAGTTTTCATAATGTTTTATTTAGTTATAAATATACAGATTTTTAATTCCATATACATACCTTATCATTTGTATCATAAACCCTTTTTTTTAGTTTCAATTCAATATAGATATTGTAGTCATTTATTACAGTTATTTATCAAGACCTATATTTATTTATGAGTAACAGAAATAAATATTAGATTTAAAAAATTAGTTTCACTTTTTTTGCTACCAGTAGTACTGAACATTTTGAATGGGTTGAAAGCGGAATTTAATATCAAGGTGGGTAGAAAACGGAATAATTATTATTATTTTAAGGCGGTGGGGTGAAAAACTGGGATGGAAACGGAAAGTCCCCATTTTTCATCTTGACCTGGCCGGGGATCGAACCCGGGCACTCGCAGGCTGGCGTGTTGACCACTGCGCCACGGAGCTAGCCAAATTAAACCGTCATGAATTCAGTTACTGACGACAGGGACACTGCAATACGTTAGACACGAATGGAAATATCTCTAATCTTATCGCACGTATTGCGACGTCCCTCTCGTCGACTGATTTCAGGATAAATAAATATATACGGACAAATCACACAGATTGAGCTAGCCCCAAAGTAAGTTCGAGACTTGTGTTATGGGATACTAACTCAACGATACTATATTTTATAACAAATACATATATAGTTACACATCCAAGACCCAGGCCAATCTGAAAAAGATCATTTTCCATCTTGACCTGGCCGGGGATCGAACCCGGTCACTCCGTGTCGCAGGCAGGCGTGTTGGCCGCTGCGCCACGGAGCTAGTCATAGGATGGTTTAATACATTTCCCACAAGAATAAATCACAGTGCAGACAGTACTTACCATAAGTATATATATCTTGTTACCTAACTGCACTGCGATTTATTACTGTGGTAAGTGACTTACCTAATAAAATTATGCTAATAGAAATATAAAACCTATAAGAAACAAGCATATATCCTCCTTTTGTCTGTGCCTTCCATACTATGGATGGCGCAGGTAAAAGAGACTTATACCCAGCAGTAGGTGGTAAAAAGCTGATGATGATATAAAAACTTAGTGATCACATTACTTAAGTGTAGCTTGATCTCTTAGATAGGACATAAATACCCACAATCCTCTACTATAATCAAAAGTCACTTACCTCTGTATTACTCCTAGGCTGTGAGAGCTGGGTCATTCTCCGTGCCACATCCAGGGGAGGGTTGACAGTGTCGTCCATGAGAGACACCAGCATAGTGTCACTGGATAGCACACCTACTACCTGGGCCATTAGAGTCTTTTCTAGCGCCAGCATTTCCAGGAGGTTTGACGTCTTTGTCTCTATTGGTTTATTTTCAAATCCCTATGAAGGATAAAGGCAATTTTTACATACCTACCTGATCTGATAGAATTATGTATTACTATACTCTCGTTTGTTTAGGTATTTAAAAACATATAAACAATCTTGATACGTCTTTTTATTTAAATGTACTTTTTTAATCAAAATCTTTACACTTTACCAATTCAATGTGAAAGTAAAAGTAATTTCATGAAATTCAAGTAAAATGTAATTATTTAGATTTTTAAACTGTTCATTTAAATAAAAACATGTATCAAGATTGTTTACATGTTTTTATATACCTAAACAAACAGTATAGGTCAAAATCAAAGGGCTCTGTCAATCTAATGGAAGTATCCAAGTATGAACACTTTTGTATATTATGATATGATTTCAAAGTATTACAATTTTGTATGTAGAAAAAGCACACTTTAAATGCCAATTTTTTTCTAAGGATGAAGAATAATAAGGAAAACATTAGACTCACCTTCAATGCACACTTCATGGCTTGAGCTGGCAGCTTTATAAGATCCGGTGTTATTGTTCTCAAGTCCGACACATCAACCTCTTGCTCATTGCCATAGTCAACATAAGCAACCACTACTTTGCTGCCTTTCGTGTCTCTGACTCTGGCTCTGTACCAATTACCATCATCTGGAAACCTTGCACAGCAGGCTGCACCTACTGGTAACTCTCCCGGGGAAGAACTATTCTCACAATGAACCTTTACAGCGTCCATTACAGCATTTAACTCGTCTATCTTATCTGATAGTTGAACAAAGAATTTAATACAACTGTCTACATATGATACCAGTACTGACTGCCTTGTTCCAAGCTGCAGCATTTCCATCCAATTAAATTGCAGCTTGTCCTTCGTATTTGCCATCAATATGTCCAGCACATTTTTGCCCTCAAAGTAGAGTTCTCCATACTGTATGAGTGGAGGGCCCTCAGGTGCTACCACCCTCAATGTAAATACCTTGTCGTTAATTAGCTGCTTAAATGTCTCTGTCAAGTGTGGGCCTTTCTCCAATTTCTTTACCCCAGACAAACAGAATCTCATAGCAAACACATTGGGTTTAACAAACTCCTCTGGTATATCAAAAATATCATAGTAGGACACCATTTCTGTGTCTCCAAAATCAACAAAGAATAGTTTACACTGGGAGCCTGATAGATTCATAACTATAGCTCTGCAAATGATACGATCACCGGACATACGACCCAGACACACTGTGCCAATCATTGGGGGCTCTGTCAGACTGCTGTGGGGCCTCCTGTTTATATCATCCATCATATCCTGGAATTTCTTTGCATCGGCTACCAGTTGCACAGCAAAAAGTTCAGGTCCCTCCTCAGCAAATGATACACATACTTTGTGCTGTGAGTTTAACTCCAATAATCTACTTTTGTATGTGTTAGACTTCTTAGGTGATGGTGGTTTGTTCAGGTTGATGGGTGGAGTCAATGGAGGTGGGGTACCTGGCACTGCAATTGGGTTTGTGACAGCATGTTGTGGTTGTCTGGATGGTGGTTTTAAGTTTACAGAGTTACGTGCCACCCTATTAACAACTAGCCTCTGGCTGATCATAGATGGTGAAGGAAGGGCACCATTAAATGGCAATGACACATTCTGCTGTTGTATTCTCATTGCTGATGCAGGATTGGAGGGAAAATTTTGATTCATAATAAAGGGTACATGTTCAGGAAAAGTGGGGGATTCATTTATAAAACTAGGTTGCCAGTTGGGCACTTGCTGGGAATCTCCAGACATTTGCAAAAGTAATACTTCTTGTTTAGTCACAGGCAGAGCAACGCCCAACCGGTTGGTGACTAGATGAGTAGACAAGTCTGTACCCTTGTACTGGATGGATATAATAGGCAATGTCCGAGTGTGTGCCTCTATAGTTGCTGGATATTCTGCATAGCATATCAAGCTTTGAAGTTTCAGTATTAATGGCTCTTCCCATTTGCCAGAAGGCTGCATAAGACGTGAGAGGTAATAATCTGTGGCTTGGCCACGCAATTGGAGGAACATAGGATCATAACTGTCCAAAAATCGAATAGTACTGAGAGAAATGGTGTCTTTGTTACCATAGTCGATAAAGTGTACACCGACTAAACCAGTCGCAAGGTTGGTGACATTCGTGATCTTCGCTCGGTAGTAAATTCCGTCTCTGTATTTGGCGGCACAAATTATACCTTCATGAATAGCTGCCGGAGGTACAGCGCCTACGCCTTTCTCCAAGTTTTCTCGAGCACTCTCGAAGAGGGACTCCAGCATTAACGAAGTTTGTTTATCAAGTTGCCCACTTATCTTCAGAAAATGACCCTCTCCATGCACATGGGTCACATAAAGATTGAAAGATCTTGAGATTTCTGCTGGCAAAGCCATGGTAGTTGTTTTTTAAAAGGTAACGAGTAACATAAAATATAGTAACTTGTTCACATCACTCTAATTAAAAGCCAGTATTGTGTAAATACGTTCTTTTGTTGAGACTTACATAAAAAAGCCGCTTTCTTTTCCGTTTACGTTTTCAACAAACATGGCGACTGGACATTTTTCAAACAAAAGTAAAATTATAAAATATATTCATCTATTGCCCAATTATGTTTAGAGATTTTATTGAAATGGCCAATCCGAAGACATTATGAATCAATTTGATTGGTACCCAGCAATTATGTCAAAACGATGTCAACTTCTAAACGACAGCGGAGGAGGAGGGAAATTCAGTTAGACAGAGCTCAATTAAGGCTCATTCATACATATGTATGAACGGATTTTCTTTCTCCGCCTCGCACCTCCTGGGGACGGATAGTAGGATGCTAGAGACAAAAATTAAAAAGTTAAAAATGGTTGCGGCTATTTAGCCGATTTGACATATTGAGTTTTATGACATTGACAAATGACGAGCTTGTACGTATTGTAGTTTCCTATTACTGGTACCATGTTATTGTAAGATAAGTATTGTTATCGATTCTCAAAATGATTGAGACTTGTTCTAAAAGATGCATGTTACTAGGTACCGTAAGTTTGGGAATGTAAGTATAATATTATAATGACTATAAAGATGACGATTTGGATGTTTTTCTTACAAGTTCATAACTATGTTCACTGTATTCTGTTTTAGATTGACTTTAGTCGTGCTAATATTGGAGTCTCATTTGGCCGACACACTTTCTGGTAGCCAGAGAAGGAACAAAACATTCCCTACAGAAACCAATTCAACATGTTACAAGCATAAGGCTTTCAAGATAATCAGTGAATGTCATCCTTGTTCAGGTAAATTAGGCCTTAAAATATTTTGTGATACTTATGGTTACTACTAAGTAATAATTTAATATTTTTGTTTTTATTAAACACTGTTTATATGTCTCACAGCTGGGCAAAGGCATCCTCTTTCTGTTTACATATTTATTTTTATTATATTAATATGTTTATTAACGAGATGGAGAGACAAGCTGTTTGCTTTCAATGAGGGATGGCAAAACAGCAATGAATAAAACAAGGTGGAAAACAGAAGGGGAGGCATTTGCCCAGCAGTAGGACCTAAATGGCTAATAAAAAAAATATGTTTATTCAATTTCAGACTTTGAAATTAAAAGTGAGAGCATAGGCGTTTGTAAACATACAAGTTTCAAAGAAATTTTGAGATGTGATAATGGAGAAACAGTAACTCGAAGGTATGTTTATTCAAAAGTAATGGTAATTAATATCATGAGTGGAAAATGCAGTGTTGTTTTCCACACTTTTAGGTGATTATCATGATGAAATACTAAATAAACATAGTCAGATGTAAAGAGAAGGCAATACAATGTAGTCGTTTTCAAATAGATAATGTGATCAAAGGTATGACAAAAGCTATATGGTTTCCGTTACAAACAATTACGAGACTAATATCTCTAGCCATCCTTACCTCAATTATTCTTTGGGCAGGTTGCTCAAGTTCGCGAGTCGGACTCGCACACGAAGGGTACCATTATTTATAAAAAGTCATGTCTATTGTATGGAAGCCCCCCTTAAATAATAATTTTATTTTAATCTAATCATTTATTTTTAAAGCAAATATATTGCAAATTCTGTGAATATTTAAAGTGTCTACCTGTTGGTGTTATCAATATCGCGCAAAAACAAGCAGAAAAATCTCATTTGTTGTATGGAAGACCCATAAACTATTTATTTTATTCTGTTTTTTAGTATTTGTTTTTATAGCAGCAACAGAAATATAAAATATGTGAAAATTTCAACTGTTTAATTATCACGGTTCATGAGATATAGCCACGTGACAGACAGACAGCAGAGCCATACAATAGGGTCCTGTTTTTACCCTTTGGGTATGGAACCCTAAAAATTAAGATTTGCTACAGTGTATCTGGATTGAGTTTCTTTCGGTGTTTTCTTCTCACCAGTATTTCGATTTTGCATAAACAAATTATAAGAAATACAAATATGGCATTCAAAAAGAGATACATGTATCCAATTTTGAATAAAAATGACTATCTATATTGGGATATTTTTTTGTTTTCAGCTGTGATAGAGTAGCTTATTTAGAAGAAAGAGCATATTGGAAATTCACCATCTGGTCCTTTGTCATTGGGGCAGCCTCCTCCATTGCAGTCATGTTGAGGATGCGGGTGTTGAACTACAGGGCCAAGAGAAGGGCTCAGCAAGTCCTCAGCAATGGATCTATATAGTTACTTTCTAGTATTATCTACTTGAAACTCTTGTCGGTTTTTGTTTTGTTTTTTTTCCCTGTGTCTAAGTGGCAAACACTGGTGTCAGATTTCAGTCAGGTTCAGTCATCCTTGTGAGGGTAAAGCAATACACATGAATAGCCTTACTTGTTCACATCTTTTGATTCCATGAGGGAATGCTGGTGACGATAGTGTGTACAAGAATAGCAGTTAAAGATAAATTCTTTGTAGAATTCGAGATATGTCAAACGAAATTGTAACCTGTAAAACTAGATTAAACGAGGTTGATTTACATGAAGAGAGTTTAGGTGCCCTCTGTAAATCTCTAAGTAGTTAAAATATATATATATCCGAATTAGTTAATTTATTGTTACTTCATCCATAATATGTAAAACTTTATATACATAGAAAGAAAGAAAATTATTTATTAATATGGCTAAAGTAGCTAAATGTCTGACAAGCACCTATTCAATTATCCTGAATTCCGTGACTGACGAGAGGCATGCCGCTATATGTGAGACACAATTGGATATATCTCCAATCGTTTCGCACATTTTGCGGCATCCCTCTTGTCAGAGACTGAATTCAGGATAGTTTAATAGGTGCTTAACAAGTCATATCCTTATTATAAGTAGTCATACTTTTAAATTGCTTGGATGAAAATGTGTTATATTAAAATTATATTTATTTATCAAACAGTATTTTTAATAATTCTGAAATCACTTTAACATTGACACTGTTCCCTAATAACCTGTAACATTGTTTTATTGTAATACTATTTGGAAAGTTGTAGTTTTTTGGAAATGCCATCAATGTTTGAACCTCTTTTGGGGTGAAGAATCGTAGTTGCAATTCTTTTAAGCATTGCATAAACTCATCACTGCCAGGTTCATTCACATTAGCTTTTTCAAAACAATTTTGTACTTTTTCTGGACTTTCCTCTGTAAATACCGAGCCAGTACCATCAACATAATGAGAATAGGCTTTTGTAAAACAGCAAGATCTCCTGGAGTTTTTGTAGCAAATATCAAATGCTTTTCCTTTTCGTAATAACTGATCTTTCACTAAGAACTTTTCAGACACATTATCTTCCAAAATATCTTCTATAGCATAAGGTTTTCCAAATTCTTTGGGTAATTGATACATCTGTAAAGTAAAAAAATTATATACATTAAACTTTAAACTATAAGAAAATATGTCCATAATTTGTCAAATGGATTGCTAAGTTGTATACTTACAATTTCACCTTTTCTCTTAAAGTTCCATTCTGATTTAGTTCTTCTTGCTAGGCAATAGTATCTCAGTCTAGAGTTAGGTATACCTACTGAAGATGGACATAACAGAAATTCTTGATAGTCAAACTTGATCTGTTCAAGCTTTGTAATAAATATATGTCTCACAGTTGAACACTCAAAACCTTTGACATTCTCCATCAAAATATATTCAATATTATCTAATTCATTAAGAATATTAATTAAATATAAAAATGATTGAGTTCTTGGATCATTGTTATCCAAGTATTTTCCATTTCTTGTAAATGGTTGACATGGTGGAGACATTAATATAGTATTTACATTGAATCCTATGATTTCTTTCGGGGTTAAAGATTGTATGTTCCTGGTGATTAGATTTACATCGGGGAAGTTATATTTATAGACTTCATTAGCAACAGTGTTGATATCCATTGCTGCTATTATTTCACCTGGCAAACTGGATTCTGGAACA
Organism: Elegia similella; assembly: GCA_947532085.1. NCBI lineage: Eukaryota > Metazoa > Arthropoda > Insecta > Lepidoptera > Pyralidae > Elegia > Elegia similella. Next base: position 7,527,743 of record OX383939.1, read on the forward strand.
GATGATCATTTATTTTAGGATAGAGGTCCAAGATTTACTAAGGACCAACGCATGAACACATACCGTTCCAAGCACAATGCATGCCCCCTATGCCGCTGTAGAGTTCTAAAATTCTGTGCTTTGTCATGGTAAAGTCTGTGCCTGAAATCACAGCTTTTTGATAATTATTTAATCTTTCAAGTTCCGTTTTCCTCTAAGTAAGTGGAAAGTTATGATCACAGAACAAATTTACTCCTAGCGGAGGTTATATTCCTTTTAACGTGGACTCTATTTGTTGACAAAAAATACGTAGATCATGACAGTCATTGTCAATGTCAATTATACTACTCTATGATGTCAACTGTCGACCTGTCGCCTGTCGACAGAAAATAAATAATGACGTATTCGTTCGGAAACAGAACATTGAGAATTGCCAGATAACAAAATTAACCTGGACGGTGGATCGAATCTTCTGAACTGACATGGCAATACTTTTTGTAAATAAAATAAAAAAAATAAACAGTCATGGCGGATCCACAACATGGAAAGGACGTGTCTGGTGTTGTGGAAGGTGAACATTCCGATTCAAGAGAACATGTTTACCTTCAGGAAACATTTTATATTCTCTCCAAAAAGAATTCAGTGTTTCGGGTTAGGCTTACATCAAAAGGATTATCGTTGATAAAAGAAACCGATGGCAGTTCAAAAGAGCAAACAATTTTACTGCGAGATATCGTCGGTAGCAAATGCATGAGGAGCAAGAGACGTCGCCCCGGTGTAGGTTCATGTGTCTGCAGCTCGCTAGTAGGGCCGCAGCAGCTTAAAGTCGTCGATGAAAATAGCGGCGATCTAGACGAAAATGATATAAGTGCATACCTCTATGTTTACGCTTACATCCTGAAAAGCAGCCGGCGTACCATGAAACGAGAGCGTACCACAATAACACTGCGGTTCAGATCGTACGACAAATATGAGGATAACAACAAGGAAGCCCAAAAGTGGAGAATTACGCTGAAGTGCTTGATAGCGGGGCATCCGATTACATACATGCCGCCTGTCAATGATAAAAAGTTATTGATACTTTTGAATCCTAAGTCGGGGCCGGGGAAGGCTAGGGAGTTATTCCAGACGAAAGTGGCGCCTATATTGCAGGAGGCCGAGGTTCCTTACGACCTGCATGTGACGAAATACGCTCAATACGCGCGGGAGTTTGTTAGAACGAGAAATGTTTACTCGTGGCGAGGTATTGTGGCCGTGGGAGGTGATGGAGTGCTCTTCGAGGTCCTGAATGGCATGTTCGAGCGCTTGGACTGGCAACAAGCGCTATCCGAAGTACCCCTGGCGATTTTGCCATGTGGCTCTGGTAATGGTTTGGCGAAAACCATATGTCATCAGTTCAAGTAAGTGGCTATCCAATCAATTCAATTTATATCGTTTTTTCACTTGTTAATTTGTGGTTAATGTACCTACCTAAATTGATACATTATCATGTACCTTGGAATATGAATCCAATCTCATTTAGTGACTGATACACAACTCTTCAAGTCTCAAAACTACTTAACCAATTTTGATGAAACTTACACTGTTCCCTAAGTTGGCTTAAACTAAGTTACTCTGTGGTCCAACTCAAAAGGATTTTTTTGCAATAAAATTTATAGTTTTTGGGATAGCACATATCTCAAAAACTATAAATTTATTGAAAAACATACAAATACAAAAAAATAGAAATATACAAGATAGGTATACTTATAAAATTTGTCACACAGAAGTGGGTATACACAAACATACAACAACTGTGCAGTTCTGACAATAGTACATAGGTAAATACCGGTCCAATCAAAATAGATTTGTTCAAATCTATTTTGAATTGCATGATTGAATGACATATTGTTATTAACTAAGTAATCACAATTATGATTGATGAAGTGTAGATTATTTTTTAATAACAATAATAATGATGCTAATGTGAAAAAAAAGCAATAATAATGATGAGAATATGCAAAAAAATTACAATTAAAACTCATTAAAAAATGAGAATTATTTTGAAACTTATATATAATTTGCACCTATTGTCAGCTGTTCAAAGACATGCTATCATTGTTTTCATAAGAATTCTGATTAACCTTCAAAATAAGTAAACAGTCAATTTATTTCATTAGATAACTTTTTAACAAAGTTCAAAATTATTACTTTCATATCATATAACATATTTCTACTTGACCTTGAAGGTGAAGTAAGCAATCAGTTATTTTTAATGTTTTTCTCTATGATAATTATAAGGTTTAAGTAACTTTTTTTTTAAAATCCTTATTAATCTATACAATTATTATAAATGCGAAAGTATCTCTGTCTGTCACCTTTTCACGCTTCAACCATTAAACCAATTTGGTATGGAGGTAGTTTGAGGCCCGGCAAGGGACATAGAGTATTTTATCCCGGGAAATTCTACTGTCCCGAGGAATCAACCTCAACGCGGGTGGAGCTGCAGGCAAAAGAAAGTATTATAAATATGTCTTATGTTTTTTTGTTATATTTTTAAATGTAGTTAGAATATGTCTGATAAACAAAAACAAAGCATGATAAGTTCATAATTTGTTTGAAAATTAAAATTTAAGAAACAATACCAAGTCTATGGTGCAGAGGTCAAGAAGTGTGATATCACATCCTGAATATAGGCTGTCTTTTGTCTGCATAATTATATGAGATGACTCAGTCTGAAGTGTATCTCAGATCAGAACAATTATTGCTATATTGTTTCTTTATTGCCTCCAGTGGTCCTCCTCTATAGTGGTCCAGTGGTTAAGGCGTTTGCCTTTAGACTCGGGGGTCGTGGGTTCGATACCCTATTTGGTTCGCATACTTAGTTTAGTTGTTTCCAGTTTGGTTAGGACATTGCAGGCTTGAATCACCTGATTGTCTGATAATTAAGATGATTCCGTGCTTCGGAAGGCACGTTAAGCCGTTGGTCCCGGCTGCCATCTGGTAGTTCTTAAAGGAACCACGTCAGAGGCCGAGAGGCGGTTCCGAAGAACTCTGACACCAGGGTATGCATGGTCGATTGACCGTGTCACCTACTCGAATTGATAATGATGATGATGCTCTGCTGGTCTGGGAGAAAAGAAACGTAGGATGCACCACGCACCAGCTGCACGTCTTCTCGCGCAGGACGTGTACTCGTATGTAGTATTAGATTTTTAAGAATAATATGTGGTTCATCACATCACAGGCTATCTATGTCACAGTAGGTAGTTTGGCAATACGCGGCCGGATCTAGTTGTACTAGCGGCCCACTGGGTGACATTTTTGCGGCGCCCACTCATTTCATTGTCGTAGTCGCTGGAATGATTATTTTTATGTCATTATTACTTGTATTATTGAAATCCCCTGCCATTCGGTCATTCCCAGTCACCAGTCCCCCAAACTTTTAAATCCCGCGTTTCCATATTTTTTCATGCTGTGCTAACGTGAGCGTGACAGATAGCATACTGCATAACACGTTACAGTGCGCGTGCGCGCCAAACTAGTACTTCTTTTTTCTAGGATAAATGTCAGGCTTTTGCGTGAAAAATAACGCAGATCACTTGCTCTCTAGATCTCTAGCATACATTGAGCATAGAATATACGATGTCTCTAAGTAGCCGCCGCCACCCAAATATTTTTCGCGTATTCCTTAGAAATAACAAACCCCACAATTACCTCGTATGTAATGCGTACCGCATACTCCACTTTGAGAAACCGTGATCTAGATCTAAGCAGACATATGGATAGATCCTATAATAAGGATTCCTATACATCTTTATAATGATTCCTTTATATCTTTTCGCAGTACGGAACTCTAAAATGGCGCAAAAAGTGGATTCTGCATTACAGATAAATTCATGAAAATAATGTCCTAAAATAATGAGGCGGCTAATAAAATTAAAACCAAAAGGTACTGAAAGTACTAAAAGTACAATCTCCTACGCAGAATGGTTCTTTGAAGATTAGTGATTATTTCTTAATGACTATTAGGGACAAACAAGAATAATCCCAATCTCAATGCTCTTGATAACACTATTTTATTGATATGTAGTCATGTCGTAAGTAAAAGCGTAATTATTCGTTTTATCTGCGCTTATCAGGGAATAATCATAATAGGTGACCATGGAATGTGGACTGGTATTGGTGGTTAGGGAATTTTTAGAGGCAAATAACAATCTTCTTTTTACTGTGATACTTGCCAATTAATACTGGTGTCAGATTTACCAAGTTTTTTTTAAGGCTTATGACTATGAGTTATGATTATGACGTACGGACGATTATTTACCAACTGCAATATAGTATTGTGGACGTTTTACGGCTGAAATTATAACTTTGTCCGCGTAAATTATAGTTATCTGCTGGTAATTGACTTTTTTTTACTATATGTTGGATTAGGCATTTGTATCCCATCTCACCTGATGGTAAGTGACGATGAAGACTAGGATGTTACTTGCCTATCCAAGAGATACCCATTTATTCTACTTTTCAATGTCCCGGGACTGTACTTGTCTCGGAATTTAGACGCTGGCAGTTTATTCCACACCTTAGCTACTCGAACCAAATAGAAACTGTCATATCGTTTACTACGACTTTTTGGTATTCCAACGATAAAAGGGTGAAATTTCTGTCTGCGCCTCGTAGTCCGATGGAGGAATGGTGAGGGTTCAACTAGCTCAAAGAACGCTTTCGCACACTCCGAAATGGATCCTATAAAACAATACAAACAAAGGTGACTGCAGTACTCCATGCAAGAGCGAACCTGGGCTGTATAAAGATTGAGCAGCCGTTCAGAGCTGAAGTACCGCCGAACCTTTGGGATGATGCCCAACTTCTTGACTTTCCATAGGTAAAAGATTTTTTAGTATATCCATTTATCATAAATAATCGCCATTTAAACCGTAAAATGTTCGCTGTGTCCAGCAGTGAACATTTGTTTCGTTTTTTTTTTAAACTTTATTGTACTAAACACAAAGGACATTACAAAATGATACACAATTTGTACAAAAGGTGGACTTAACCCAAGAGGGATCTCTACCAGTCAACCAGTTGGACAAAGGATAATTAAAAGTAATACAGCAGGTAACTTTTTACGGCTATGCGTGACTTTTACGATGGATATGGTGGATTTTTTTACCCAGTTCCAACAAATTCCTATCCTTTCCTTGCTTAAAAATGCTTCCGATGGGCAGCAGCGTCGGAAGCACAGGCCAAAGAAACTGCGCTCGCCAACCCGCCTGCGAAGCGTGGTGAGTATGGCAGTATCCTCCCATGGAACAAAACATTCTATGGAGAGGCTTATGTCCAGGCCTTCTAACGGCTGGAATGATGATGATGACGTTAAGTAAAAATATATGACTGAATCACTTCTTATTTTTTTTCTGATTAGTCACACCGAAAATGCTGAATATCCAATCGGTTAGTATTCTTATATGGTTCTTAAACTTCTATATGGTATTCTAATATGGTTCTAAAACCTTCTATGTTATGTTACCATACAAATATTTTCCAAAAGCAATACTAAGTTTGTAAATACTACATTATGATAATAAGGTATGCATTTATGCAATTACAGCAGCAAGCAACTAAAATAACAGGGCTTGGAATACCGTTAAAAATTTGGTAACGGTAATTCGGCTCGGCAAAGGTAACGATACTTATAAAATAACGATACCTATAAGTATCGTTACTTTGGTGCCATTATACCGGTAAAATGAGTATCGTTAAAATTAATTTTAACGTTATGTATTAACGGTACATGTCTATACCGTTAATATTTGGTAACGTTACTTCTATCAAACGTAGTTAACGTTATCAGCAAATAACGATACCACCTGTGGTGGATAACGTTATTTTTCCAACCATTACCGATAAACTCAGATTGCGTTAATGTTAAGAGTAAAAGGTATTGTTAAGGATATTTCCCTCCCACCCGCTATACCGCGTATAAGAAGGCCCCATTATTTTGACTTTATTTTAGCCAGTCTAACTAATCCCGGTCATACGCGCAGCTAGTTACCTAATGTACCTACATATAATAGTAGGTCAAGACAATTTGAAAATTCTACTTTTTCTTTGATACCTTTGTCTAAAGATTGGGTGTTTTGAAAATGGGTGAGTTCAGTAGCGGCGTTAGGGTAGGGCGCGGTTGGGCGACCGCCCAGGGTGCTGGATACGAAAGGGGCGCCTCCACCAAGCAAGAAAGGCACGTTAAGTCGTTAGGCCGATGCGGCATAAAGGTCCCGGCTGTCATCATTGATGGTATTCGTTAAGCTATATCAGATGCCTTTAGGCAGCTTGAAATTCTGACACCAGTGTTGGCCACTTACACACACGAAAAACAAACAATCAAGCAAGGGCAGAAGACGAAGGGCAGTGTGATTCAATTCCATTGCACCCCCCTCTCCCCAATAACAGGGGACGCTCGTAGTACTATCGCCCAGGGCGCCAATAATGCTGACGCCGGCACTGGGTGAGTTTTTAAATGTTACATTGTTAAGTATTAGAATTATTGTGGCGTTCCACTGGTAAATTAACCTTATGGAGTTTGGCGCTTAAGGTTGAACGAGTCCATACTTTTCCCATACAGATTTCGGGGGGGCTTTACTTAGTGCATTGTTTGACATTGTTTATGCAAAATTTAACACGATATCCTGTTGTCTCATATTTTTTTTATTTATTTTATAAAATAAAAGTAGTAAGTACCTAATAAATAAGTAAGGGGTAGCGGGGCAGGAGGTAACGGCCAACTTGAGGCAAACTGGTAGTAACTTAGTTAGCGCTTACACATGTAAACAAATCTCCACTAGGATGGGTGAACACAAGTGGACAAAAATTTCTCAAGCTCGTTCGTGCTTTGGAAGGCACGTTAAGCCGGTGGTCGCTAGATGGTGGTCGTTAAACCACCTATGTCATATATCTTCAGGCAGCTTGAAATATTTTGACACCTATTGTTTTCCACTAACACACATGAAACGCAAATCAAAACCCAAAATACATACATACATATAAAGTCACGCCTGTTTGCCATAGTGATAGGCTAAAAAAACTATCCCGCAATGCCACGAGTACGCGCGTTGCGCGGCTGTAACGGGCTTCAGAGGCAGGCGCACGCGGCAGAGGTAAGCGCCCGCGCCAGGCGGTGCGCTCGGGCGGCAATAAAAGTGGACGTATTTAGATCAAAAAGAATACAGTAATTTTTTGAATAATACAATAACTTATTGTTTCAAACGTGTTTTGAAGGATGCCATTATAACGATACGTGCTTATTGACCGACTTCAAAAATGGAAAATGTTCCATGTTCGACAGTATGAATGTTTTTTTTGTGAACGTTCTCCGGTTTCTTAGTGGACTGATTTTTAAAATTCTTTTCTTATAATTTATTTATGTCAAAAAATATGTTTTATTAAACGTATATTATATGAAAAACCAAACCGGCCAACCCAATTTCTGAAGACATAAAGATAAATTATAGTTTGGTCTAAGACGAACTGACTGAATATTTATTCAAATATTGTTGATAGCTTTAACGTAGGGAATTTAGGGCTGTTGAAAATTATGTCAGTTTTGGAATTCAAAATTGCAGACGCGACTTGTCACTAAAAATTGACATGGGTGTCGTTTTCTAGGTATTTTGGGGTCTAGATATCTAAAATGACATCAGTTATAGAATCTGCGCGTCGCACACGAGCACACGTCCGCCATCATGGATTCCAAAATATCCAAGATGGCGATCGCGACTTATAATAAAAATTCGACATGGGCGTTGTTTTCTAGGTTATTCAGGGTGTAGACCTCGAAAATGACGTCAGTTACGAATTCCTAAATGGCGGACGCAAGTTTTCATGAAAATCGACATGGGTGTCGTTTTCTAGCATTTTTGGGGTCTAGATCTCGAAAATGACGCCAGTTTTAGAATCCAAAATGGCGGACGTGACTTGTCATGAAAAATCGACATGGGTAGCGTTGTCAAGGATTTTTGGGGAATAGATCGCGAAAATGATGTCAGTATTGGGACCAAGATGGCGGAAGCAAGTTACTATTAAAAATTTACATATGTGTCGCTTTCTGGGTTTTTTAAGGTGAGGATCTCAAACATGACGTCTGCTTTGGAATCAAAGATGGCTGACGCGAGTTTTCATCAAAAATCGACATGGGTGTAATTTTCTAGGTTTTTTTGGAGTGTAGATCTCGAAAATGATGTCAGTTTTAATTCGAGTTTCAACCGCATGTAATAAATAAAAAAAAAATAAAAATAAAAATATTGTTTATTATCCATCCACAACAACAACAAAAGTTAACTTAATAACTAGAACTTAATAACAACTTTAGGTTTGTGTAAAAGTCTGACATTGGTGAAAGTGTACAGGGTTGTTGTGGAGGACTGGTGCCTGAACTAGGTATCCTAAGAACCTGTCTTACAAGTCACCAGGCCCCCCTACCCCACTGTAAACATTACAAGTTGGTTCTAGGTGCGTTATGCAGGTTTAAGTCACATTATTATCCCAAAGTACCTCTTATATAACTAGTAAACTTATAACTAGTATAGCGAACACAACAATATTTCTTTATTGTAAAGAGCAATTATTTGTGATGTTTATTGTTACTGTACATATAACTTTAAGCTTAACTTTAAGTATTTTAAACTAATCCTAACTAATTAATTAATGCGAAAGTGGCATTGTTTGTTTGTTTATTACGCCCTCACGCCATCCACTGAACCTATCAACATAAAATTTTTGCATACACGATTGTCTGGGATGTTTATATATGTGTACATACACACACACATACATATACACATACATACATATATACATACACATATACACGCATACGCACATATATTTATAAAAATAATACATTTCGTTAGTCACAGGTCCTGTGGCAGCTCTACGAACAAAATCTTGGGATCGGTTATGATATGGTCCATATCATAACCACATGCACACAGGGGCTGCATGGAGAAGCCTATTAATTAAATATTACACGATAGGACGAAGTAGTGTTTCAGTTTCATCATAGGTAAGGCCTTGGAGCCACATCATTACAATCTTTTTGCAATTGAACTTGTTAAGTGGAAACATGTTTAGTTTATAATTTAGGTTCTTATATAAGAATGGACCAAGATACTGGAAAAATCTTTGAAAGAAAACTGTGTTATAAGTTGGTACAGAGATATTCAGTCTATTATTACGGGATATAAGTTTAGGATCGTACGTCATAACAGAGTGTTGTTGGAGAATTGTCATTAAGATAAATAGTTGCCTAACTGACAGTACCTGGGTACATCTATAGAGATCAATTGTAGGATAACGATAAGGTTTGAAGTAAGCTACTTTAAGTAGGGCTCTTTGGGCTCTTTCAAGTTGGAGCAGGTGTGTTTTCGGGGACCCACCCCATGAGGTGATACAGTAGGTAATTATGGACTGGCACAGAGCCATGTAAGTAAGTTTTACAATTCTAGACGTAGCGACATGTCGTAGTTGCTTGAATACAAAAATAAGCTTTCTGACTCGTGAGGATAGGAGACTAATATGTTGATCAAACTTAAGATTTTGGTCAATAGTAACACCCAAATACTTAGTTGAATCCACCAAAGTAAGTTTAGGACATTCACAGTAGTTAAGGGTACAATCCGGCGAACGATTTTGATGGGCCACTATATAAGGTTGGATAGGGCTGGGGAGGCTAGGTTTTCTGATACCAAAGTTCATAAAATTTGTTTTCGATACATTCAAGGATAACAAATTGCTGGATAGCCAGGCTCTAACCCGATCAAAGCCAGTTTGGGCCGAAGCAAATGTTTCTATCCAAGTCACACCTGTGAAAATGAGAGCCATGTCATCCGCAAAAGAAATTACCCTACCATTTTCCAATTTCATGTCGCAGAGATCATTGATGTATGTGAGGAATAGACTCGGGCCAAGTACGCTACCCTGTGGAACGCCAAAACGGGTAGTAAGATCTGTACTCATGTATGTACCAATTTTAACACGTTGGGTTCTGTTTGTGAGATAATCTTGGAAGAAATCTAATTGCTTACCTCTTATACCAAGGCACTCTAATTTGTTTAAAAGCATGGGAATAGAGACCGTATCGAATGCTTTCGCCATATCGAAATGGGACGGAAGTTGTCGACACGATCTCTATTTCCAGCCTTATGGATTGGATGAATGATCGCAGTTTTAAAGACAGAGGGAAATATTCCCTTTTCAAGGCAAAGATTAACAATATGAGCTAGTAAAGGGGCTATTAATTTCTTGTGTGTTTTGAGAAGGGAGGGAGTAATCTCATCCCAACCCGCGGCCCTGTCAGAGTTTAAAGAGTCAATAAGGGCAAAGATCTCATCCACATCGGTGCTCAGAAATACAAAAGAAACAGATGTATTATTTCTAGGTTTGGCAAGATAGCCATCAGGAGGAGGTTGTACAGAACTAGCTAGCTTTTCTCCAGCATTAATAAAATATTCATTAACAAAATTAACCGACTCAGAGGGCAAGTCTTTTAGGGTAAGAAGCTCTTCAGCATGTGCACATGTTTTAAATATCAAGTTTAAAACCGCATGTGCACATAACTTCGAGGCTAATTGAATATAAGGAGCTTTGCGTTGCTGCGTTCCGGTTGGTACAGGGAGTAACCGATCCCTTTGGTGAGTTCGAACAATCCTTCAGGAGTAGGAAGCTACCCCAGGTACCATAACACATACATTGTAAAAGTAATGTTTTGTAAACTTTTATTTATTTGGTGTACAATAAAGTCTTACTTACTCACTTACATAACACCGCCAACTGCGAGACACCCCGTAGTCCAGCAAGGTAAGCTGCTTTCAATTTAATCTGCCTCTTAACGCACGCTAATTTGTTTTATAATACAGTCCAAGCCCCCAGTATCGTTTTCTAGGATCTTGGATTCCCAAACTGACGTCATTTTTTAGATCTTCATCCAAAAAAACTAAAAAAACGACACCATCAACACAAAAACAAAAATCTCCCAAAACTTCACCTTTACCAAAACTGACGTCATTTTTGTGATCCTCGCCCCAAATATCCCAGAAAGCGGCTCCCATGTAACTTTTTCATAAAAACTCGCGTCCACCATCTTGGATTCCAAAACTGACGTCATTTACACTGTCACTGACCCAAAAAAACTCAGAAAATGACACGCATGTAAATTTTTTACGTCAAGTCGTGTCCACCATCTTAGTTTTCAAAACTGACGTCATTTTCGAAATCTACACCCCAGAAAATTACACCCATGTCGAATTTTCATGCTAATTGGCGTCTTGGATTCCAAAACTGAACTCATTTTCGAGAATTACACCCCAAAAAACCTAAAAAACGACATTCAAGTCGACTTTTCACGACAAGTCGCGTCCGCCGTCTTGGATTCCAAAATTTACGTCATTTTTGACCCCAAAAACTCAGAAAGCGCCACCCATATAAATTTTTCATGAAACGTCGTATCCGCGCTCTTGGATTCCAAAACTGACGTCATTATCGAGGTCTACCTCGAAAATGACGTCAGTTTTGGAATATATAAATTTATCATATAAATTTTTCATGAAACGTCGTATCCGCGCTCTTGGATTCCAATTCCAAATTCCAAAACTGACGTCATTTTCGAGGTAGACCTCGAAAATGACGTCAGTTTTGGAATCCAAGAGCGCGGATACGACGTTTCATGAAAAATTTATATGGGTGGCGCTTTCTGAGTTTTTGGGGTCAAAAATGACGTAAATTTTGGAATCCAAGACGGCGGACGCGACTTGTCGTGAAAAGTCGACATGAATGTCGTTTTTTAGAATGCCAAAACTGACGTCATTTTCGAGGTCTACCTCGAAAATGACGTCAGTTTTGGAATCCAAGAGCGCGGATACGACGTTTCATGAAAAATTTATATGGGTGGCGCTTTCTGAGTTTTTGGGGTCAAAAATGACGTAAATTTTGGAATCCAAGACGGCGGACGCGACTTGTCGTGAAAAGTCGACATGAATGTCGGTCAAAAAGGAGTGTGGACGGTTTAGAAACTGTCCACACTCCTTTTTTTGGAGGTAGTGTAAAAATAGATAAATTTTCATATAGGTAACAAAAGTCGACTCTAATCAAATAACTGAACCGATTGTGATGAAATTTAAATGGAACCAACATTAAAGCATACCCAATTAAAACAAAAAAAAAATTAAAATCGGTTCATAAGTGACGGAGTTCTAAGGTAGGTAACAAATATTTAAAAAAAAAACAATTAAAATGATAAACGTCTTCTTTTTTTAAGTCGGTTGAAAACTAGCAAAATCACAAATATCAAGTACCGTACCTACATCAGAAAACAGAATCATTTTATACCTAGAATTATTCTCCTAAATACGTCCACTGCCACTGACTCACTACCGCTATTGTTCTAACATAAGGTCTGGCACAGCATGTCGTCTCTTTCTATTTCGGTTCAAAGCTGCCGCGCTGTGTTTGTGCGCATCCGTGCCGCTCTATATTTTTTTTCGTGAACATCTTCTACCATTTGTATGACTTTGTGCGGAAACGCAGGTGCCTGCCTCTGACGCGTGCGCCTGCCGCGCGTACTCTTGAACGAGCCGTAACGCGTGCGCCTTCCTCGCGTAGGTACTTGTGAACGAGGGGTAAGAATACATATCATTGATTTTAACAGGCAGTGCCATTTTATTAGTAGTAAGTAATTCTTTAATTTCTAATGTTAGTTAACAAACATTTTTTTATTTGTTTATTATTATAGAAATCACATCATCTGCATGCTAGTCAGTCACAATGCTAGGTTTATATAAAATTATTACAAAGCAAAAGGAAAATATTACTAAAACAAAAATTACAATTATAAACAAATGTCAAAAAGATATCTATACCTATGTTAGCTGTTTTATGTCAATGTCAAGTAATACCATCTATATAGTCAGTGTTTTTTCCTAGAACGTCCTTGAGTAATACATTATATAGAATTCTTATAATCAACTGTCTTGTTTAGAAATACATTAAACGAGTCATAAAATACATCAATGTCATTGTTATTGACGAGCTTGTCACTGAGCAGTCTCAGGGCTTTCGGCGTTGGGGCATTTTGCGCGTATTCAGTGCGGACGGCAGGAGGCATTCCTCCTGCCGTCCGCACTGAATACGCGCAAAACTTCTGACAGAAGACACTCTCAGTATAAAACCAAGGGCTTTAGAAGCTGCCATACACGTATTCATATGATCATGGAAATTCAGACAGCTATTTATTTATAATAGATCACAAAGCGTGCGTCTTAAAAATGAAAACAAAATATGTACGTACTCGTTGCTCTCACATTATACCAGAACACTAATTGGTGTTTCTAGAAAAATGAAATCCATGTAAAACGAATTTGTATTATAAATAATCGTTAAATCATATGTCCACCTATAAGTGTAAAAAGCTTTAACCAAGCATTAGCCTGCTATGCAATCTATGTGGTTAAATTCAATATTTAACCACATAGATTGCATGTGGAAGACCTATTTTGTTCATTTGTAATGAAAAACGGTATACCGCGTTCTTTCATCTTCGCCCCATACTGCTACAGAGTCGTCTCAACCCTAATCAAAATAATTTCGTGTCCGGCTACTAAGCGCTATCTGCTACAAATGGCCTCACAGATGTACTACTCTCGCGTTTCGATCTAAGTTACCCGTGACGCGTGGGATGGTAAGACGATGTGCGCGCATTGTTGCCGTTCTTACCGATTCCCGCCCCCCCCGCACCTCGAGAATCGCGCGGCGCGTCAGTCGTCGAGTCGAGAAACTTGTACGGAGCGGCAACGTCGGAGAGGTATCATAAAAGTATCGTTAAATAGAATTGTTACCTGGTAACGTTATAATGCAGTTCCGTTACTTAAAAAGTAACGTTATAATATCGATAAAATACTTTTTAACGGTAAATTACTGTTAAAAAGTAACGTTCTAATACTGTTCCGTTACCTAATTAACGTTAAACATTTTAACGATATCAAAGGTATCGAAACGAAAATAACGTTATTTAACGGTATTTTTAATGTGAATTGGTATCGTTACCAAGCCCTGTAAAATAAACATAATGAACTGGTACATATATTACGTGAAAGTACCTACTTACGGCCAAGTAAAACAATAGATGCAGTTATGTAAATTACTCTGAAGTACAAAATCTGTCTCTTGGAAATCAAAATCAATCTTTAGGGTTTCGTACCTAAGGGGTATAAACGGGACCCTATTCATATGGCTCCGCTGTCAGTCTGTCTGGCCTTTTAATTGACCGAGCGAGCGAAGCGTCTCAGTTTCGACTGGCTCAAAATTCTTTTGTCCGTCTGTCTGTCTGTCTGTTCTCGCCTACAGGTCGCATTTCTCAACCGATTCTCATGAAATTTTGTGAGCAGGTTCGGTAATTATTATAGAATTTTTTAGTAGTGCCAGTTTTTCGAAATTTAAAAAAATGGCGGAAATATGTGGGCCCGAAACTTATAAAAAGCTCAGAGCACAACTATTTGAAAAAAATTCAAAATTGTCATTAGACTTTTTTGTAATTCTCATTAAGACACAACTTTTTTGTCTGAACAACTTTTTTATAAGACAAACTTGAACGTGTTTAAAGTCGGCAATTTGCCCAAAAGTTGTCTGAAATCGATTTTCTGTATATTTTTTTGTGTTAGTGCATTCAGTATGATGTCGTAAATCAAAATGGTATGATAAGTATGAAAATTGTGCGTAGTAACTGTGACGTCGGCGATACAGAGAAAAAATGTTTTTATATAAACATACCATGTACGGTATCAAATAAAAGGGCTATATGAGTAGATTACACAGAAATAAATTTCACTCCCAAATTGCTAAAACCCACACACTATATGTAGTACAAAAGTTAAATATAAATTGAAATTAAAGAAATTGAAGTATGTGAAGTGGGAGAGGGAGTAAAATTGAACAACTTTCCCTAAGGAACATATATCAAAATATTTTATGGCTTAAAGCATGATACTGCGAATTAATTTTATGATTGAAAACACTGAATAAACTTAGAATCCATAAATAAAAATTAAAAATAAATAAAAACGATTCCCATTTTCCTGGGACTTGAACCCGGGCCTTATATGTGCCGGCCACTTCTTTACGTAAAGTTCGCATGTTTGTCTGCCATAGTAGTTGAAATTAGCGTCCTATTAAAATTTTGACCAAATGGTAACAACTATGAAATCGGGTACTTAAACTTTGCCTCCCATTCATTCACCCATGCCAAGTTCGCTATTCCGATACGATCTTGAAGCGTTATATATTCTTTGATCTTGATGAGGATCACTCCAACTTAGTAAATGTGTACAAAAGCATACTAAACATGGTGCTCAAGGGCCGTGTTTCCATACAAGAGTAGATTCCTCACTGATTCCTCACCGGATAGTATCAATAAGCAATGATTTTGTACTAAAAAAATCCGTACGTTTAATTTTTTTCATAATTGAATTATTTAAAGAGATATGAACATCATATGAACCTGCAAAAACATGAAAAATTGGTATGAATTTCCGTTGTTTTTAAACATCAAGAAAACAAATTTGGGCAATTATGTAAGTAAAAGAAAACACAGAAACACAGCCAAAGCTTATTTTAAATCTTAATATATATAAATCTCGTGTCACAATGTTTGTCCACAATGGACTCCTAAACCACTTAACCGATTATAATAAAATTCGCACACCATGTGCAGTTCGATCCAACTTGAGAGATAGGATAGTTTTTAACTTATGGCGATACGAAGTTCGCCGGGGCAGCTAGTTTTTAATGTAAAAAGAAATTATATCGGTTAAGTTTTTGAGATGACATCAGAGGACTAAGAAGCGTTAATTTTGTGTACTTTTTATAGGATTTTCCGGCAGAGCTGCAGTTATCTCTATCGCACTCTGCGGGGTTTGTTTGGGCACGCGGCGCGACAGCAATACATATTATAAATATCTATTTTTCAATTCTAGTGTTTCCTCTTAAAAAAGGGTCTGGTCTGGTCTTCTGGTAAGAGGAATGTAGGTTTAAATTTCCGTTTCCTCTGGTACCTAATTAAGAGCAGCGGGGATTAGTAATAGTAACTGAAGGAAATCATCCTTTAGTCAATAAGCATATCAGTAACAGATATAATATATCTGTTACTCCTTCAGTGCTCTTAAATATTATTTTAGAGCACTGAAGGGCAAATGTGGATGTTGGTTGTAAGGGCTCGCGAGGTCTACTGTTCTCGCAGAACCACTAGTTATTTATTTTTAAGTGAATAATATAACTCAATATTCTGTAAATATTTCAAGCGTCTACCTATTGCAGTTGAGCAAAAACGAGCAAAAAAATCACGTATCACCCCCCATAAACATTAATTTTATTCTTAGTTTTAGTATTTGATGTAATGGCGCTCGAGAGAATTGAAAACTAGTTATTTGTAAAATCTATTGCTGTCGTGTGCCCAAACAACCCCCGCTGAGTGCGATAGAGACAACTGCAGCTCGGACCGAAAATACCTATAAAAATTACACAAAATTAACGTTTCGTAATCCCCCGATTTCTTCTCCAAAACATAACCGATTTAATTTCTTTTTCATTAAAAATTTTAAATAAGCTATGGATGTGTTTCTATGTTTTCTTTTTCTAATATAATCGCTTCGAATTTGTTTTCTAGATGTTTGAACACACCAGGAATTCTTACCAATTTTTCAGGTTTTTGAAGGTTCATATCTCTTTAAATATTTCGATTATGGAAAAATATTGAACATAGGGACATGCTAATATATAGATCGATTTTTTTTGTAAAACATCATTGCCTTACTGGTACTATCCGGCGAGGAATCAGGGGACTACGCTCGTGTGGAAATACGGCCGTACGTTTTCCTCTTAATATTTCTAGGCGTATTTTGAACTAAGGTTATAATAGTAGTATAGGTATAATAATACTAGCGGCCTGCCCCGCCCTGACACACTTGAACAATGTAGGATAATAATGAAACAAGAATTTTTGAAATCTATTCAATGCAAACAAAAAACAAGCAATCAAATCTTTTCTCTATACATATACCTATACATCACTAAACACAAATGAACTTAACTTTATCTTGTACAGTATTAGTTTGGTCTTTATTACATAATTATCATAGACTTATTGTACCCCATTTTTGGACAAAGGCCTCTCCCAGGACCCAGTTACTTCCATCTCTTTTTATCTTCTCTATAACTTGCCAGCCACCTTTGAGATCATCGTCCCAGCGCACCCTGGGTTTACCGAGTTTCTATGCCCCAATCTTTTGCACCAGGCAGACATTTGCTGACTCCATCTGTTATCTGTGTGTCTCATAAGGTGTCCAGCCCATTGCCATTTAAGCCAGGCAATCCTCTCTCCAATGTCTACCACACTCCAGGTCTTCATTACAGTAAATGTTAACGACTTATTAGGTCTTTACTACACACATCTAAATATCGCGAAGTTATTAGGTTCTATGTTAACTTGTTCTTTTTAGGTTCCGTACACAAAGGGTGCCGAGAAGAACTAAATACTAATTCATCTCCTCTGATATCCATCCGTCCGTCTGTCACAGGGCTGTATCTATTGAACCGTAATAGGGAGAGACTTGTAATTTTCCCAAAATATATATATCTTATGCCGCTATAACAACAAATAATAAAAACAAAATAAAAAAAATATTTAAAGGGATTATTTCTGTAACTTCAAACATTAATTCAAAATAACAGTAGTCTTCGTGCTCGAAGAGTTTGGATAACCTCAAAAGAAAAGTAGCTTGGAAGAGATTTTAAGGGTGCTTATTTAACAGAGTCCTCATACAAGAAATATGGATCTTGTAGTGAAATATTGTACGGTAGTACGGAATCCTAGTTGTGTGTGCTAATGCGACTCCTATTTGACCGTTTTTCTATTAACTTGTGATAAGGCGCAAAAGTTACAGCCTGGTTAGTCCCGGAGCCAGTACATAAAAACCCTAGCGACACAAAGCTGGTGGATTGTTAATAGAACCGTTTTCGAGTAAATTATGGTGTCACTAATGCGCATTTACTTGAAGATTCCATTTGATAGTGTAGTTACCAACAGTTAAACGGCCCATTATTTTTAATTGCAACAGAAAAGTATTACTTTGTCTCCTATTTGACCGCAAGATGATCTCAACAAATAGATATAGTCACATACACGTGTCGAACGAAGATCAAGCGGGTACGAGTACAAACGAGTTAGAATGCATCGGAAATCTTGCATGCCAATTATCGCGAGCAGTCCCTTTTGTGACGTAGATTCACATTCCGTTTGCATTCAGTACTTAGACGCCATGTAACTCGTCGTCGCTTCGAGGTGATCTTTCGTGAATAGCATTGATTTAAAACTTCGAAAAAAAATTATATTTCTGATATTATTCTGTATTATTAAAAGATTGTTTCCAAGTAATGTCTCTGGATCTGCTGAACCAATTCTTATTTTTCTAATTATCTTGTTTCGAGTGTCCCAAGTAGTATTTATTTTTTAAATAGGCTAGTTTCATAAAAAAATATAATTAGTCAGTCAGTATAATAATCAAAAAATATTGAATACGTACTTTTTCTTGTCTTAATCGACAAAAGAAAAAATACGTATCTAATATTTAATTTAAATACAAAAATTGATAAAGATTGCCCTTTGAAATTCCGTGTGACGTCATAGTTTCCTACACTTTTTTTAGCAAACTTTGACTCGCTTTATCTTTACCATTATCTATACATATAATAATCTATACATATAATAAAACAGTAAAAATATTTTGTCTGTACATTTAGAATTTTTGACTGAAATGGATAGAGGGACACTTAAAAAGAATAATAGAAAGCAAAAAATTTTTTTTCGAATTTCTTGTCTGAATGTCTGTCTGTCTGTCTGTATATATGATCACGATTATCTCCGAAAATACTGAACCGATTTACTTCAAACTTTTACCAATTGCTTTGTTTTAACTCAGCAAAACATTTAAAGTTTGTTTCATCAAAATCGGTTCATTAAAAAAAAAGTTATCGTCATTTAAATGAACTCAAGGCATGAGTTTGTCTGCAAACATATAGCAAAAATAAAAGAAAATAATAAGTGACATAAGAAAATTACAATACAAAGTCAATCATCAGCATTATACGACAGCATTATACCTATCCATACTATCCATAGTAATCCATACTAAAAAAAAGGAGAAGCTGACTGACTGACATATCAACGCAGGGCCCAAACCACTTGTTTTCTAAATTCCGTGGCCTAAACTATAAGGGTTAGTAACTTGAAATTTTACACAGGGGTTTCTTTTATAACGTAGGGGAGCACTAAGAAAGGATTTTTGGAAATACATCTCCTAAGGGTGTAAAACGGGTTGCAAAGCTAGTATGAAACTTTGTTGTTTTTGAAGTTATTATAATGAAATTCAGCATGAAGGTTCTTTACTGAAAGGTATGAAACACAAGGAAAATATTTTGCTCAAAAATCATCCCTTAAGGGGGTAAAATAGGGGTGCAAAGTAAGCATGAAACTTTGCCATTTTTGAAGTTAGTCGAATGAAATTCAGCATGAAGGTTCTTTACTGAAAGGCATGAAACACGAGTAAAATATTTTTCTCAAAAATCATCCCTTAAGGGGGTATAACGGGGATGCAAAGTTACTATGAAACTTTCCGTTTTTGAAGTTATTCAATTGAAATTCAATATTAAGGCGTTTCATTGAAAGTCATGAACTAATGTATTCCGGGTAATTCTACTGTTCCTGAGAAATCGACACATACGCGGGCGGAGCCGCGGGCCAAAAGCAAACCTTACTTATATATCAATGCACAGCCGAAACTACTGTGCCCAGAAACTTGAAATTTGGCACAGGGATTCTTTTTATGATGTAAATGAGCAGTAAGAAAGGATTTTTAGAAAATCAAAGGGGGTGAAGTTTTATGGAATTTTCTCATTTCTGGACTTAGAAGTTTGAAAGTAGGTACACAAGTTCTCAATTAAAATTAATAAAGATCTGTTTAGGTGAACCAGACAACTTTCTCCCTTGAAGGGGTAAATGGGGGGGGGGGATTTTTTTTCATTTAGACTTAGAAGTTTCAAAATAAATATATACGTTCTAGATTACAATTAAAAAAGATCTGTGTAGGTGAAATGTACAAAATTTCCCCCTTAAGGGATAAGGGGGGAGGGGGGGAGTGTATGGAAATTTTCACATTTCTGGACATAGAAGTATAAAAATAAGTATATATGTTTACACTACAATTAAAAAGATCTGTGTAGTTAAAATGGACGAAATTTCCCCTTGAAGGGGTAAATTAGGTGGGGTAAAGTTTGTATGGATTTTTTTTATTTACTTAGATATATGACAATAAGAAGTTCCCCATTACAATAAAAAAATATCTGTGTAGGTGAAATGGGCAAAATCCCCACCGTAAGGGCTAAAGATCAATGCAGGTGAATTGTATTAAATTCCCCCTTAAGGGCAAAAAGCAGAGGGGGAGGGTTTTGTATGGAATTTTTATCATTTCTACTGTTCCTAAGGGAAGGACATTAACGCGGGCGGAGCCGCGGGCAACAGCTAGTATAAAATAAGTGTACAATATTTTTTGATTATCTTACTGACGGATAAATTGCACGTATATTATTTTGATCCAGGAAACTAGCCTAACATACTGGTTTCATTTTATTAAATTCAGCGAGCCTAGTGTTTATTTACCTATGCATAGGCCCAGGGCCTCACAAGTCGACCATCTCTGTGGTTCCCAAACCGCATAGCATATGCCTTAGTTGGGATAGGGATAGGGTAGACATTAGAACCCATTGCCACACTAGGTTTTTTTTAAACAATAAAAGAACACTGGTCCTGTAATAAAAAGGGCCTATGTTACTTGGGATGAAGTGTGGATTCACCACGAAAATATCCCAAAAAAACCTAATTTATGACTGACTATTTGAGTACTAATGGAATAAAAAAAAATACATATAAGAACCCCGGAAACAGCACTATACAAAACACACAATACCAAAAAAGTTGCAATATAAAAAAAATGTAAGTAATTTACTAACGAAGTACAGATGTAGCAATTTTTTCAATTGAGTAAGAAATCAAATGATAGTTGGATTTAATTATTCTATATCTGTCAGAATCACACAAACAACTCGCGAAGTTACAAACTCGTGTGTTATCGCTTGACCATTGACGTAATATACTAATAGGTAATTGCCAACTTTTTGTTTTTATTGATGTTGTGGTTTTACGGCAAAAAGTTAAGAATAAGCGGATCTTGGTTGTTTTTTTAAATGTTTGTATGTTTTTCCTCGTTGGTCCATAAAGACAAATATTGCTCGCGGCTTTTCACGAGAAAAAACATATAAGCTATGTGACGTCAGTAAAAAACTATATGGCGGACGTAAACTGTCAAAAAGGCTTTTTATTTACACTTCTTCGGGATGATAGTTTGTTATTTTCTCTCTCCGTACTCCAGACAACGTGTATGCAAAATTTCATGATCATACTACGAGTCATTCCCAAAGTACTCCATTCTATTATTGATCTCGAAAGAATTTTAATCTCATATTAATTCCAAATTCACTCCACGGAATTATTATTATTTAAAAATCCTGATAACTTTCTTCCCATTCTGCTCTACAGGTATTGCGAATTATTCTCAAAATACTCCATAGACTATTTGATATTAATTCTCAAACTGCTCCATCAAAAATAAACTGTGTACAGTCAGTTACAAATTTTGCTTGAGCGCTGTGTGTGTGATAAAATCGTTATAATAACATAAAAATAAATTGTTGCAAAGCTTTTGTACCTGATTGTTGTACACATGCTATCTTTTGGAGTAAAATGAGACATACACAAGTAATTGTTTAAATTGATTTCTTTTTCATTAAAATGGGGTGGAGTAGGTACCTTAAGAAAATTTTAATACTATTGTATATAAATAAATATATACGAACAAATCACACAGATTGAGCTAGCCCCAAAGTAAGTTCGAAACTTGTGTTATGGGATACTAACTCAACGATACTATATTATTAACAAATACATATATAGATACACATCCAAGACCTAGGCCAATCTGAAAAAGATCTTTTTCTATCTTGACCTGGCCGGGGATCGAACCCTGGTAAACATAAAAACAATAATTTAAAATATATTTTTTTGCATGGAGTTGTTTGGGAACTTTTTGCGGAATACTTCAGGAATAACCCATACTACACCCAGAGAGGTAAAGGTGTGAATGCGGAACGAAATTACTAAAGCTAGAAATCAGGTTCATTTTATGACATTACTAGGTTTCGCCCGCGTCTCTGCTTGCGTCAATGTCGATCCCTCGGAAACAGTAGTTTTTCCTGGGACAAAATATACCCTACGTCCTTCTCCGTACCCCAGACAACGGGTATGCAAAATTTCATGGTGATCAGTTCAGTAATTACGGCGTGAAAGCGTAACAAACAAATAAGGAAATCAACAAACTCACTTCCGCATTTATAATAATAGCTTTCGCCCGCAGCTTCGTTTGCGTCAACGTCGTTCCCTCGGGTACAGTACTTTATTTCGGGATGAAAGGTAGTCTATGTCCTACTCCGTAATCCAGAGAACTTGTATGCAAAACATGATAATCGGTTCAGTAGTTACGGCGTTAAAGCGTATATCAAACAAAATCACTTTCGCCTAACCTAGCCTTAAATTTCTAGATTTTGTAATTTTGGCTGTGTGATGTGATGACTGATGAATGATGATAGTTCTAAAAAAAAACTTACTTCCTGGAAATGGATGTTTGATACTCAGTCACACTAAAATGGCTGAACGGATTTTGACGAAATTTTGCACAGAGTTAGGTTATTACCTGAATTTTAGGCTACATTTCATTCCGGAAAAAAGGACTATTCCCGCGCGATCGACTTTATTGTAAGCGGAGCCGTCGGCGACAGCTACTATTATATGTGTAAATTTACAAGCGATATATTTTCCAAATAAATGTACTGCGCAAACTTCAGTTCTGTATGTAAAAATTTTGAAGGCGTGTATGTGTTTGACTGACACTCATTGTGTTTAAAATCAGTTGTAAAAATTCGAGTAAGTTTATTATTGAACGATGCCCCAACTTGTTTGCTGCTCGTTCACATGCGTGATAAGGCCGAAAATTCCAGTCTTATGCAAATTTAAAATGTAACATACAACGCTGCGTCCTCTTTTGGAAACAATTTAGAATTGAAAACAGCCCGAAAAGAAGTTAGTAGGCCGTCGATCCCAGTGTGCTGCTAAAATTGTAATGTTTTCACCATAGCTGCATAACTACTTAATTAGAATAGAGTGCGTAGAATAGGATTAGCTCCGATTACTGGTGACCGCCCGGCGGTCGCGGGTGAATTGCACACAGGATATGCCCTTCTGGCAACGTAGCTTTCGGCCCATAAGGCAAAAGATGAGAGTTGCTGCTCTCCAAAGGCTTTGCCATTATTTCTCAGATTGGCCCTTCAGGCTTGCATGCACATATACGCGGCCTATCATGCAATATGAGAGTTTGCTGCCTCTCCAAGCCTTGCGCACACAGGCAACGCCCAAAGCCGAGGTCCGTCCCTCCTGGGGGCCCTTTGGTGATGTTTTCTATAAAGGTTGAGGGCACTCTGCCCTCGCCTCAAATGTCCGGTGAAGTAGCAAAAGCTCACTTGGAGCTAGCTACATAGTCATTAAAAAAAACTAATTCATCTATCGTAAAATGCAAAGAGCGGGCCATTTTTGAACAGATGGCAACCTGTAAGCTGTACATACTTATTTGTCCAGCTTTCAGGCTGCCGTCAAGTGACTTAATATACCTCTATGGCTTTTATGACTCATTATCATCAAGGTATACAAATTTTGCGCGAGCAAGAATAGTTTGGTCAATATCTGATATATACAGCTTCATTTTCCTTACGCTAAAAACCAAGGCCATCTCGCTAGACAGCTAACATACGATGCAATTATTCGGTGGCATTGCAAAATAGGGGCCGATGCAATATGCACGTCGAAGATAAGCTTAAATCCTTATCCTTACTAATATTATAAATGCGAAAGTGAGTTTGTTTGTTTGTTTGTTTGTTACGCTTTCACGCCGTAACTACTGAACCGATCATCATGAAATTTTGCATACACGTTCTCTGGAGTACAGAGAAGGACATAGGCTACCTTTTATCCCTGGAAAAAGAACTATTCCCGAGGGATCGACATTGACGCGGGCGGAGCCGCGGGCGAAAGCTAGCTATTTATATTTCAGAGGCAAATGTTTAGGTTATGCAGTTCAAATTAATAGTTATGGATGCATACACTAGCTATTTCTCGCAATAATCTGCGTGGGTTGAAATTTTGAAATGACGGAGTTTCATACAAACTTTCATCCCCGATTTAAAAAGTAATGATTAATTTGAAAATAATACCATAACACACTTTTGTTTGAACCAAGTTTCTACAAAAATTCCAAAAAAATCTTCTTTGTGCAAACTAAAGTTATTCAAGAAACGTTAGTCTATAATTTCATGCTTCAAGACCTAGCTTTCAGCTGTGCCCTGCCTTGATCGATAAGTCAGTCAGTATCTTCATACTTACCTAGATGAAATATGTCATTATTTATCCGTTACTGCGAACATCGAGCCAAGGGTCATAGGACCTATGGGTAACGTTTGGCAAACTAAATCACTATAAAATTATTCTTTTGCATACATTTTTTGCAGCAGTAACGAAAAATAGTATAAATGTGTATTTCCCTATCCTGTGTTCAGTCTGTATCAGATACTAGATATTTTGCCTTTATCTATTAATATTTTCATGTTTTCCTCTGTAGTAGTTTTAAATAATTAAATTGTCGAAATAAGTTTTTTAGCCATTATGAATATCGCAAAATAGCAATATGAACAATTTATAACACGTATGAGTAATATTTACAAAGAAATTGGACTTTGAAATTAGGAATTATTAATTTAGAAATCGACACACTTTTTGTTGTCTTTTCCAAGTTCTTTCAAACAAAATATAGGTATATTTTTTATCGTGAAATTAGCCGTTTGATTTGTTGACGTCAGTAAATTAGAATCCATACTACCTAGGTATTAGTAAAAAGTTGCACGCCAAGAAAGTGTTTTTGTGCACTGTATGTATTTGCGTCTCTATTTTTAAATGTTAAAGTTAAGAATCTCTAAAATTAGTGTGACATTTTTTAAAATTATTCTTAATGTATCCGACGACACAAGTTCACACCTTTTATTGTGGGGTTAGCTCAATCTGTGTGATTGATTTGTCCCTATAATATTAATTTATTTACTAAGTATTGACAGCATCTTATATTAATTAAAGAATTAAGATAAGAAGAACCAAGTGAAAATAACACCAATCCTTATCCTTACTAATATTATAAATGCGAAAGTGAGTTTGTTTGTTTGTTTGTTTATTTGTTTGTTTGTTACGCTTTCACGCCGTAACTACTGAACCGATCATCTTAAAATTAGGCATACAAGTTTTCTGGAGTACGGAGAAGGACATAGGCTACCTTTTATCCCGGGAAAAAGTACTATTCCTGAGGGATCGACATTAACGCGGGCGGAGCCGCGGGCGAAAGCTAGTAATTTATATTTTACTGTTATCCATACCTATCCCCTTACAAGTAATCTAATATAATTATAATTTCATTAATTTAAGTATAATTTCACGCATACAAGTAAATGCCGCTTTACTTCCTGAAATGCAAGAACTGTATCTAATCTTGACTAATCATAAGTATCCGCTATCCATACTTTAGTAACTGCAAATCGCAAATCTTATCAGAATAGGCATGTCTGTCGACTGAAATTACATATTTGCAAATAATGTAAAGATATAGATAGAATTATCTATGCGAATGCGACTAATAGGTAGACATTGTCTGTAGGACCCTATTTTCCAACGGGCACTCTGGGCAAGTGCCCAGGGCCCCGTGATCGATAGTCCCCCTAGTTTTTTTTCTGTTTATTAGGGTAATCTAACAAAAACACTACGTATTTTGTATGTATGTATGTGTGTTCCTCTCCATAACTCTTAAACGAACAAACTGAATTTTATGAAACTGGATAGACAAACATTTAGACGTACACGACACAGGATAGGCTACTTAATTTTTAGGGTTCCGTACCCAAAGGGTAGAAACGGGACCCTATTAATATGGATCCGCTGTCCGTTTGCCTGTCTGTCTGTCCCGTCTGTCACCAGGCTGTAACTCATGAACCGTGACAGTTAGTTGAAATTTTCACAGATGTATTTCTGTTGCCGCTATAACAACAAATACTAAAAAACAGAATAAAAAAAATATTTAAGGGGGCTCCCATACAACAAACGTGATTTTATTGCTCGGTTTTTGCTTGATATCGATAACGGCAACAGGTAGACGCTTGAAATATTAACAGAATATTTAGTTATATATATATACACTTTAAAAACAAATAATTAAATTAAAATAAAGTTAATATTGAAGGGTACTCCCATACATCAAACATGTTTTTTTTGGCGTTTTTATAGATAATGGTACGGAACCCTTCGTGCGCGAGTTCAACCCGCACATGGCCGGTTTTCTTTTTCTTAGTTACAAATCAAAATGTACGCAATAGGAGTCAGTCGCGGGCACATTTAGTTTCTTATAAATACTTACACTCATGCGAGTATATTGAATAATTGTGACATACTTAAGAAAATAAAGTTAATAAAAAAAACATTGTAGCTACTTAACGTTTATCTATCCCTTAATCTGGAACTTTATAACTTTATTCAAATAAAACAGTGCTATGTCAAAGTCATAACTTAAGTGCCCAGGGCCTCCAATAGTTTAAAGACTGCTCTGAAATGTCAGCGAGGGCCTTAACTCAGGGATGCTTATTAGATCAATTGTCATCTGACGGAAAGGGACAAACTTCACTAAGATATCTTTTTATAAAAGCATTATATTGAGAACAATAGACAATTACTGTGCTTAGCGCTACAAGTATTATATCTTCCAGTCAACCATTTGTATACAGAAAGATAGTCTGATATTATACGTACAATTGTATATTTATTATGAAGATAAATTATATGTATGTATGGTCGCCTGCAAAAGTCCAATCTCCATAATCAGTGCAATAAATTTTCAACATAAGGGACTTTTGCAAGTGACTGTACAAGTGTTGCTTCTTGGTTTTTATATCTTAACATGGCAAGTGATCCCCTGGTGATGTTTCCTGGTCTTGTTCTGTTAAAATACAATTAATGTGTATTTTGTCCATATTGATTATTTATGTAATTAATAAGGGGTCTCGCAGACTACAAATATTTCGATTTAGAAGACGGTTTTCATAATATAAAGAAATACCGTCTTAATATAAAACGAGGACTAACTTTAGTACCTGGTTTAAACCATTATGCGACCAAAATAAATCTATACTTATCACTGACGTTTGGCCAACTGTCATTGTCAATTTGTTTTGGACCTCGTTTTATAGTAACACTGATACGGTTTTACTCGCGTTTTATTTGTTACACTCGCCGCGATGATGGTCTTCATCACATACCGAAACTAGTCGGCGAATCCGACGAATAAAACGAGAGTAAAACTGTGATTATATCATTACGTTATCTCGTGTAAGTTTTGTTTGATATACGGAAACTAGTCGGCGAATCCAACAAATAAAACGAGAGTAAAGCTGTGATTATATAATGAAGTTATCTCGTGTAAGTTTTGATATTATTATAACGGTTATCATACCAATCAGTCAGTCAAAAAATCAAGCATTTCTAACCGCACAACTCATCAAACTGCCGTAGTTTGTGGATGAGGTTTCGTGGTCCTGAAAAACGAAAATATAACATGAAATATATACCATAATCGAAGTAATACAGGTTAGGTAGATTGTATTAAATCTGAATGTATAAGAGCAATTATGTTTGTTACAGTGAACCGTACATTCAACAAAACCTGGTCGGTCTCTCCATGGCGCTGACAAGAGGCAAAACCACACCGCTGGACGTCGTCAGGATAGAGACAAAGACGAAAGTAAGTTATCAATCAATCGTTCAATCAAGCCGTGTGGTTTCCGGCAGAGTAGAGTAGGACCACTCCAAGTCTTTCCGTGGATGTCGTAAGAGGCGACTTAGGAAATACAAGCTAATCAATGCTCATAAACATCAATGAGACCTCTCCAACCCGTCTGGCCAGCGAGGAGAGTGTAGGCTAAATCCTCTGTCTGCTCTGGCCAAGTAGGGCTCCGGTAGTACAGAGAGGGTCATGCTCCTGCAGTGGAGACTAAAAAGACCTGATGATGAATCAATCGTTACCACTTGTGTCACATTTTTCAAGCTGCCTTAGTGCAGCTAACATAGCTAAACGAACGTTATCTAGTAACTCGGACTGAATAGAACATACAACTTTCATTCACAGTTTATTAAATGTACTGTCTGGAGACTGGCTGATTGTGTAGCTCGACTATATTTTTTTTATAGCACTTAGTAGGCAAACAAGCATACGGCCCACCTGATGGAAAGCGGTTACCGTAGCCTATGGACGCCTGCAAAACACCAGGGGCGCCACTCGCAATTATGAGGTAGTCCCAAATGTATTTTACGAAATAAGTCTTATGCTAATAATCATCAAAATAAATAATCTAATATTTTAAATAATACATCAGGTCACAAACCATTATAATTCGTTCATAAATAAATACTTAATTGCTTCTAAACAACATACATTTCCAACATTTTTAGATTTTTCGTGTGTTTATTTTGTGGCGCACCGATTTTGTTAGTTTGAGTCACTAACATAGTGCAAATAGTACCGTAATTAAGTAACGATAATTAGATATACTCATTCTAACTCAATTATTAACACCGCTGACCTACTATCCTGATTTTCTTACGTTTGAATGAACCTTATTTGCCTTGTTAACCTACTATACCTGTGTGTTATTCACCGTGTTGCCTTGTTAGGGCCGTTGATGTAATACTCGTACGAAAGCAGATTTCTAGTTGTAACTCAACATCCTCAGTGGCACCAAAAGTAAACTAAGTTGTCATTCTCTTGAGGACTCCCCCATGAAGGGTTCCGTAGTAGCAAGCATAAAGATTAGGGGTACATTAACAAAAAGGAGGAGGGGAGGGAGACACATTTAACCACTTTGGAAATGTCTATCTAGACCTACTTCAATGTCAACACTGGCAGTTTAAATATAATGTTTTTAATACTTTTGTTTTGTATATCATCAATTCACTGTTCTGTCTAACTTCTACTCAACACAAGTCTTTCTACTCTCTGCGGCAATTTATAGATTTAAGAATGAAATAGATTATAAGATATAGATGACATTAAGAATAGCTCTATATTTTAAACGATTGATTTTGAGAAAGAATGGTTTTTGCAACCTTGATGTCAATTTTAACCCTTTGACCGCGAACGTCGGGATAATCCGACAAACATTTTCATAGAAAATGTATGGCGGACGTTCGCGGTCAAAGGGTATCGTATACGTATCATTACCGCAAGCATAGGTTTGAGGAGTTTCAGTTTCATGTACGCCCCTTAATCTTTTTTTTATTTTCTATTTTTGTTTTAAATCATAAAGCGGTAATAACTGACGATAGGTCTATCGAATTAGCGCTCCATTGGAGTGGCAAAATTTAATCCTGTACCTGCACCATCGACACGCAAAGAAGGAGTAAATTATACACGCGAAAGTGAGTTTGTTATGCTGAAATTTTGTTTGCATTAACATTGTCAGGGGTGGAAACGGGCATTAATACCTTTGTTCCCGGAAAAAAATACTTTTCCCGAGGGACATACACAGACCTTAACGCGAGCGAAACAACAGACGAAAGTCAGTTGCATTTAATTGTAATTTACATTGACGCATAGTTTGTGAAAAACACGATGGAAACGTCAGAGCTACTTTGAGAGTGACTCACACCGCATACCTTATACAAATAAGTATGTTTTACAAAATTATATCACCGTTTACCCTGTTTAGTCCATTTTGATTTTCCTTCACGTTTTCCAACAGCTCATTATATGTTTATTATCCTAATCTTGATATTGATATGCCATGGTCATAAAAACTGCTTGTTATGTCGCAAGAACAGGATAATTATGGGCTTGGGGTAACTTCTGCGGTTGGGATTTCCCCTTTGGGTTTCTCACACAAACCGGCGTAACAAATCGTTAAAAAAAATGACTGCATGTTATCTTGTTTTGATATTTGAATATATTTAAGGCTGTAAAAGCTTTTGGCCGATCTATATACACCTTAGGTTTAACAAGACTTTTGTAAATAGCTGTTAGTCTTGAATACACCACATCTAAATCTTATCAGTGGCTATCGAATTCTGCCACCGTTTCAATGATGTATGATTCATAATCATACTTATGAGCTTAGATTTTAAATTACACTTTTAATATCTATATTCGTATTTAATAAGAATTATGAATCATCAAAATTAATTTAAAACAAAGGATGCTGTAGCCCTTTAGCCTTGCACATGTTACAGAAATATTGAATAAAGATAAAATAGTTAAAATACATATTGGTAAAACTAAATATTTATTTTTGATGTACATCTGTATTATGCTGGTATGACGTGTGTATAAAAAATACAGTGTATGGTATATTGTAGGAATATATTAAACAAAAAATAAAAATTATAGCTCACTAATTTGATTTAGTCAAATTAGTAAGTTATAATTTTTATTTTTCATGAAAAGAAAATTTAAACAGCATTTTTGCTTTCATAACATTAAATTGCTTTTGAACAAGCTATTCGGTGTTTTCATAGCAAAAATGCTGTTTCAGTTTTTTTTTATTTTTTTATTTTTAGGGTTCCGTACCTCAAAGGTAAAAACGGAACCCTTATAGGATCACTCGGTTGTCCGTCTGTCTGTCTGTCTGTCAAGACCCTTTTCCTCAGGAACCCGTAGAGGTATCAAGCTGAAATCCATAATAAATAATCAGGTCTACTGTCCCATTAATTTGTGAAAAAAATCAAACTTCTCAGCCAACGCAATCAAAAGATACAGTGGATACGCCGCAAATTTTCGTGATTTTTCGACATTCGCAAGGGAATCAAAACCTACAGGGTACTTCCCATGAACTCACAATCTTGAAATTTGGTACGAAGCAACGTCTTTATAGCACAGATAAAGGAAAAATTGCGAAACGCATTAATTTTGAGTTACATCATATTATAAAATATTTTTAAACTTATTACATTAATGTATCAAATTTCAAGATTCTGAGATCCTGGGAACTGCTCTGTAGGTTTTGATTCCCTTACGAATGTCGAAAAAACACGAAAAATTGCGGCATAACCAGCTGTATCTTTTGATTGCGTTGGCTTAGAAGTTAGATATTTTTACAACTCCAAGGGACAGCAGACCTGAGTATTTGATATGAATTTCAGCTAGATACCTCTACCGGTTCTGAGAAAAAGGTCTTGACAGACAGACAGACGGACAACCGAGTGATCCTTTAAGGTTTCTGTTTTTTCTATTTGAGGTACAGAACGCTAAAAAACATAAAATAACCCGAAGCCGGGTACCGTGATTTCAGGATATTTTGGTCGTGTGTAACGAAAAGACGGTGTATAGGGTAATAATATCTATAACTAGCTGTTTCCCGCGACTTCGTCCGCGGCAATTACTGTTATGATTAATGAATAATATTCCCCCGTTTTCAAAACATTTTTTATTGATGCTTAGCTCCTATTTTACAGTATTTTATATATTTTACAGTAGTTCCTTAGATTAGCGCGTTCAAACAAACAAACAAACTCTTCAGCATTATAATATTAGTATAGATATGCTCTATCAGCACCAAAAAATGTTGGGGTCAAATCTCCTACAAGTATTTTATGTTCGGAGAGCGGTTATGACGAGTGAAATAATTTTACTGTAATCCACTGCATGATCTCGGAATTGTAGTGTAGACGTTATCGTATTGGCTTATCTAACAATTCGCTACGTTGTGCTTAGTCATAGATTTAAAAAAAAAAAAATTCGTCTCGCTATAGTACTAAGCCTTATGACACTTTAGCAATTAGCCATGTTTTCTTTTCAAATGTCGTTATTCTATATTTTTATTAGAGACTAGCTGACGCGACAGACATTTAGAAGCCAACTGTCAATACAAGTCAAACTAAGGTTACAATACTTTTAAAAAGGTTGTTAGGTCGTAAATTTATCACAATTATTTTAATTTGACACGCAACTTTCTTAATATTTTCTTTCATACGGACCTTCTCCTGAGGAAAACAAAAGAATTAGCCAAATCGGTCCAGCCGTTCACACTGTCGTGCGTGACCAAGGGGAATATGGATTAACTTTTTTTCCCTTTTTATATATAGAGATAAAACAGTCTTTTATGAAATTAAATTCGTCATTTTCCCAATTGTTTTCATTCATAAATCTTCAAGCTCATTGAGTTATTTTTATTAGAATTAGACACAAATACAATATTGTAAGCAACTTAATGTGGGATGACTAGACTATTAAGAAAACAAATTATTGTTTTTTTTCCATTCGAATAAAATGTAGACTTCGCGAAACTTGTACAAATACAAATAATACGCGGCTCTTGATAAACATTGAGACAAAACTATTAAACCAGTTGAAAGAGGCGGAATTAACGCAAGGTAAACTTCATGATACTAAGACTACTTGCAATTCAACTAATTGTTAGCCTACTAGACCTACCAAGCTAGTTATGGCTCCGCCAATTATAATTGTGGTAAGTCAGACAGCTAACATAATTCTAATACTAATACAGAAAAATCAGAAAGTGCGAGTCGGACTCTCATACGAAGGGTTCCGTACCATTACAACATCATATCGAGCAAAAAAGGCAAAAAAAGCATGTTTGTTGTAAGGGAGCCCTCCTTAAATATTTATTGTATTTTGATTTAATAATTTATTATTGAAGTGTGACAACAAAATAGATATTCTGTCAATATTTCAAGCGTCTACATGTTGCCGTTATTAATATTGAGCAAAAAACAACAAAAAAAGCACGTTGGTTGTGTGGGAGCTCTTCTTAAATATTTATTTTATTCTGTTTTTGTTTTTTTGTGATAGGGCTAACAAAAATACATTATCTGTAAAAATTTCAAGTATCTATCACGGTTCATGTGATACAACTTGGTGACAATCAGACGACTCATCGATGTCTTAGTAATAAGGTCACGTTTTTACCCTTTAGGTACGGAACCCTAAAAACACGTAGGGAAAAACGACAAATTGTAAATTAATGGATTATCTGATATTAATAGCTATGCTGTTGGCGGTGTCGCGACGCGACACGTTTGCATGATTATTTATTCATGTAAGTAGTAGAATTATTTGTAATATATCTATGCTGCTATGACCACAGTATCAGAAACATTCCGTATGTTATATTAGAATTATGTGTTAATGCAACTCAAAACAAGATTTAATCAATGAATGAAATGTTATGGTATGTATGACTAGTATTTTACAAATCAGTCTGACAAGAAAATATTGTCAATAATATAAGTTTAAAACAGGTTGAATAAGGAGAGAGGCACTGTAAAAGCAAGGTTAATTCGAACTTCCTCAATTACGTAGGTACACGAGTCACTGCAAATAAAATTCACTTAATCCGTTTACTAAAGACACGTATGATACGGTTTCAGTGTCCCTTCACAGCTTGACATATTGACATCTTGTTGCCATTTTATCAATGGCTAACAGTAGTGTAAAAAAACGGGCCAAATGCGAGACGGACTCGCGCACGAAGGGTTCCGTACCGTTATCTATAAAAAGGCTAAAAAATCATGTATGTTGAATGGTAAATAAAAACCCTTTAATATTTTTTTTTATTTAATTATTAATTTTTAAAGTGAATTTATAACTAAATATTCTGTGAATATTTTATGCGTCTATCTGTTGCCGTTATCAATATCGAGCAAAAACAAGCATAAAAAATATCACCTTTGTTGTATGGGAGCCCCTTAAATATGTATTTTATTCTGTTTTCTAGTATTTGTTGTTCTAGCGGCAACAGAAATATATTATTAAAACAGGGACATGTGGAAACAAAAAGGTGCCCAGTAATAGAACATTACGGCTAGTCAAAAAAAGGTGAATTAGAAAATAAGGAACTCAATCATTCGTTTAAAAAATGGCAGGAAATCTAGTGTCATTTTATTTTTTTTCACAAGTTCAAGTTCGTCGTTCGTAGCAAAAATTGAATAACTGCGAAAATATTTTTAGGGCGATCTTGTTTTATGACTCCAAAATGCTATTGGACATCTGAGCACCGTAAGGCGTTGGTTCGCAGAATTTGATCTTGGCCGTGTTTCCCTCATATTGAAATTCGTAAAGAACAAGGGCAGTGAATGCTGAGTGGTACACCATAATTTGTTTACCCAGTATCTTATCAGTTAGGGAAAAGCGACCAACAAGTCGCATCCTATTGGATCAAGACAATTAAACGTACACCGCGAATAAGACAAAGTCATTTTTGGATTCTGTAAAAGTAGGTAGAGCCTATTACTTATTCTGTGGTAGAGCTAGTGGAGTGACCCTCTGCCTATCCCGCACATAGTCCAGTACTCTATTTTCCCAAAACTCAGTTCTTTATTTTCCCATAAACTAAAGATTTGATGAGAAGTTTGACATTTACTAGGCCGGAAGAAGCCGTAATAGCTTTCAACCAGCACGTGAAAACATGCCCTCACTCCTACCCTCAGACTCGGACTAATATCCTCGTTTGACCGAATGAAAAAGTATTAAAAATGTAATTGTTTTATTAATGAGGTACATACGTAATATTTTCAGTGTACCCCACGTACGCGGGAAACACATAACCCTTCTTAGTCCATTCATCATCATCATCATCAGGTCCTTTTTAGTCTCCACTACAGGAGCACGACCCCTTGAAATGTTTCAATTGAATCTTAGTCCATTGAAATGTTTCAATTTATGTTGCGTCCTCTGACAAACAAAATTTAATAGATATGTAAGTATTAGTGTAAAGTTAAATCCAAGTTTGTGGGGTTGCCCTTGTCCCAAGGTCGCTTGGAAACCTTAACTAATTAATAAAAAAAATGTTTATAATGAAAATTATCCCTTAAAACACCATCAGTAAAAATGGGCTGTAATAACTTTTTGTAAAATTTTTAGAATATAGTTATACGAACAAATAGTTTTTTTTTTAAATTGTGGATTTTCGCTTTTTATTTATGGTTCTACGACTAAAAGTTACTGACAAAAGTTGTAGATACCTAACTTCATTTGCAACAAAATATTTACTTTGTTGAAGTCAGGTATAAAAGGGGTGGCAAATTACGCCCGGGGCGACAAATGTTAAAACAGTCACTGCACTACCTACACGTGTGGAGGTAAGGGGATGGGTCACGACTTCACGAGAGGACGTACTTTACTACTCGTTATGTGGTCTGCGAGCGTCGCGTAGTCTGTATTTTTATTAAACTTTACAATTAAGTTTATCTTTTGTACGAATAAAATAAATAATGTCGTAATACTAAAGATTACAAAGTTGTTTATCTTGAATTGGATCCAAAGCGTGTAATGATAAAACAAAGTACCTACGTTTTATCGGTACACGCTTAGGATCCGGATCGCGCCAATCTCAAGGGAGCTGATTTAAAATTGATGTTAACTACATTTGTTGGAAACATTGACCTTTCTCGAGCAAGCCTAGGGCCCAGTATTCTAAAATTTTAATATATGCCCATTTAAATAAAATTTAACAGTATTGCTGCCATTCTTTAGGATGATTTCAGAGTGACGCGTTTGAACAGCGCCGTCCAGACGCGCGCGCTTGCAATTAAACTAGATAGTAGTTCTCCTTTTATAGTTACGCAGTCGAAATGCACCGCTCGCTCGGGAACCGCGTACTGTCCCAGCCAGCGTTGCCGAAGCGCGCGCTCAATAATCAATTTGCAATCTATCTATAATTTAAGAACTGTGTTCTTGTCGGTGGAGTACTCTCCATGTCTCCAATCTATACATATAATAAAACAGTAAAAATATTTTGTCTGTACATTTAGAATTTTTGACTGAAATGGATAGAGGGACACTTAAAAAGAATAATAGAAAGCAAAAAAATTTTTTTAGAATTTTTTGTCTCTGTCTGTCTGTCTGTATGTATGTATGATCACGATTATCTCCGAAAATACTGAACCGATTTACTTCAAACTTTCACCAATTGCTTTATGTTAACTCAGATTAACATTTAAAGTTTGTTTCATAAAAATCGGTTAGTTAAAAAGAAAGTTATCGTCATTTGAATGAATTTAAGCCATGAGTTTGCCTTGCCTGCAAATATATAGCACTTACTTATATATTATGTGACATAGGAAAATTACATGCTAAACGTGGCCTTCAGGTCTTATAGATCTAGGCTCTGTCTACCCCGTAAGGAAAAAAGACGTGATACTATGTATGTATGTATAGTCTTCTTTTCACGCTTCAACCATTGAACCAATTTGGATGAAATTTGGTATGGGGGTAGTTTGAGACCCGGGGAAGGACATAGGGAAGGACTTTTATTCCGGGAAATTCTACAGTTCCTGAAGGATGGACACTAACGGCGGCGACGTAGCCGCGGGCAAATTCTGACTTATATATCAACGCAACCGAAACTGCTGCGCCTAGAAACTTGAAATTTGGTACAGGGGTTTTTATAATGATGTGAGTGAGCGCTAAGAAAGGAGCGTCTGTTGTCTTTTTACGCTTCAACCATTGAACTGATTTGGATGAAATTTGGTACGGAGGTAGTTTGAGGCCCAGGAAAGGACATAGGGTATGTTTGATTCCGGGAAATTCTCCTGTTCCCGAGGGATCGACACTAACGCGGGCGGAGCCGTGGGCAACAGCTAGTTTGCAATAAATAATAATAAATAAAATGTTTTGCGACGTCGCTGTGGCACTCTTTCGCATCAAAAATAAACATATAATCCTGTTATTACATTTGTCCCAATGTTGTGACTATACACAACTGTACATTGTAACGAAATGCGCGGTACTAAAACTCGTTTCACTGCGCACGCTGTTGAAACGCACTGTTCAACGACGCGTTCAGCCGGCGACACTCTGAAATCAGGCTTAGTAGCAAGGCGGTGGCATAGGACCCTTAGTAACTTTGGACAGTATAAGCATCCTAAAGGCCCGCAGTAGTTACGTAAAGTTACTAGAAATGATTTTTGAATTAAAATCGATTGTATTGAGTATTGATCTTGTTTTTATTTGCTACAGCTTATTGTAGAAGATCTATACCGAATTGTAAGTAAATAGCGTCCTTTGACGACCTGTTTGGCTCAGTGGTACCGCAAGTCCATTTGAATCGAGGGTCCCGGCACGGTAATGATACCATTACCGTGGTCCCGGATTCAATCACTCGTCAGATCATGCTAGATTATGTAAAAATTGTGAAAAGCATACATTTTTTGTTACATCATAACCGAAATTTTCAGACGCTGGTGGATCACATTTTAGACGCTCGCCAAATGAGAACAATTCTTATAAGTACTGTGTGGCTCGCCTAAAGTTACTCTTTCTTTTGTCTTTTAGAAGTCTGCGGTGACTTCGGTATTACGTACTGTTTACGTAAACTCGCTTTCGAGTCGTTGCGGTCAGCGTAGTCAGTCAATGGGTTATTGTGTTTATTCCCGCTAATAGAGACGAGTTAGTAATGAGACATGCTTTATGTGATTGGCATTGTGGTTAACATTCGGTAGATTATGTACTGTACTAGATGTATTATATTGCAGTTTATATCTTACTAGCTTTCGCCCGCGGCTCCGCCCGCGTCAATGTCGATACCTCGGGTCAAACTCACTTTCGCATTTATAATATTAGTAAGGATCAGGACTAGTTTATTCCCGCGGCTCCGCTCGCGATAATATCGATTATTTGGATAAACGGTCATCCTTCTCTGTACCCCAGACGTGTTTCAAATTTCATAATGATCGGTTCAGTAGTTAAGGAGTGAAAGCGTTACGAACTAACTTACTTTTGTGGACAAGTCTACGATAAATAATTCGTCAAGCCTATTTTTAGTTTTGATCTGATTCGTCAAATCTACAAAATCTGTATCCCAAATTATAACCGAGCCATTTCTAACCAGCCAGTTTTGACAATCAGCGATTTAACAGTAGCTGCTACTAGTATGTAATCCACTATTTATTTAATGCAATCTCTAAATACCTATTGCACCTGCACCTGATCAATAAAAATAATTACATAAATTAATGAAACAATATATTCATTGCACAAATCAACTATAATTGTCATATAACACATAGTAATGTGTGTTCTAGTTGTTGGGATTGGACCCCGATTGCAACTCTAACAAAGCATTACCTATTACTTTTACTCTTAAGAGCCCGACATATGCCAGGCGGCGTGGCCATACAAACGCGGATGGTCTAAACGCGTTGGCTACTTTGGATATTTTCGTTTTTTAGGAATATTCAAGGGTTATTCGAAAAAGCAAAACATATGATGGCTGCCTTATCTGTAATGCAATAATAATCAAAAGTTTCAAGGTTAATTTCAATGTATTTGGTGAATAATGCTATATACCGAGTAAATTAGACGTGATTTGGAGGCAACTTTGCAATTTTTTTCTATCGAGAAAATTTAACGCAATCGTGTTTTTGAATCATATAGTTACCAGAGTTAGTCCTGAACTTTGCTGCATTTTTATTTCAACTTGAGTATTTAATTATTATTGATATAACAGTCAATCTTGCAAAGCAGTGTGAGGTAGTATGGACCCTTAACTACAAAAAAAAATGAGTCAACTACACAGTACTAATAGTTTATGCTACTCGTGTGTCATCCTCTTTCAATTTCCTACTATTTTTGCGTTGGTTTTCTTTCAATATGATTTATGAAGTTTTAAAGCATTTTAATAAAATAACCGGTCAAGCACGACTCGGAATCGCATACGAAGATTTCCGTACCACCATACAAACAAACACTCTAAAAACACGTTCTTTGTATGACACCCCTATTTTTTTTTGAAGCGGGTATAGATTACGTATTCTGTATATATTTCAAGTCTCTACATGTTACAGTTCAATTGATACAGTCTTGTGAGACGGACAGACAGACAGTGGAGGCTTAGTAATAGTGTCTCTATACTTCGGAACCATAAAAATTAAATTGAAAATGAAAATTACAACATACAGGTAGGCAGACTTTATAGCTTTATGGAAGGCCACATTTAAATACGAAATGCTTTACTGCTCAATCCTCCTCCTCATCGGAGACTTATCCCAGTTGCATCTTCAGCTCTGCATCAGCTCCGCAATTATGACAACATGCATTTTGTAATATTATTTAGAAAGCTTTTGCGGCGTCTACCTGATACCAATTCTCTTTCTGCTTACGAGTAATTATATCGTAGTAGCTCCAAAACCGTAGATATCATCATCATCATTTCAGCCGTGAGAAGTCCATTGGACAAAGGCCTCTCCCAAGGATTCTTCGTTCCATGGAGGATAGGAAAGACTCACCACACGAGTCAGGCCGGTTTGGCGAGCGCAGATTATTTGGCTTCTTGTGCTTTCGACGCTGCTGCCCATCAGAAGTTATACTAAGCTAGGTAAATGATAGGAATTTGTTATTATTAAACCATTCTAGATTTTTGATGTAATACAGTTACGTGAGCATCAATAAGTCTATTATCCAAGCCACTAATACTGATTTGTGTTACGCCGTACAATTGTGTACGTCCGCCCAGTCAAGGAACGTTCGCGAGCGGATACAATTATCCCCATCTACTCTGTACATTGATATAACCTAATTATCTTACGCTATTAGGCACAGGTGGACGATACAGTTATCTCGTAACCTAGACTTTGAACTACCTAGTCCAAATTAAGGTATTTTATCCAGTGAAGGAATTTGTTCTTTTTAAGCCTTTCTAGATCTTTGATGTGATCCAGTTATCTGAGCATCAATAAGTCTGTTATCCAAGCCACTAGTACTGATTTGTGTTACGCCGTACAATTGTGTACGTCCGACCAGACAAGGAACGTTCGCGAGCGGATACAATTATCCCCATCTATTCTGTTTATCTTACGCTATTATTAGGCACAGGTGGACGATACAGTTATCTCGTAACCTAGACTTTGAACTACCTAGTCCAAATTAAGGTATTTTATCCAGTGAAGGAATTTGTTCTTTTTAAGCCTTTCTAGATCTTTGATGTGATCCAGTTATCTGAGCATCAATAAGTCTGTTATCCAAGCCACTAGTACTGATTTGTGTTACGCCGTACAATTGTGTACGTCCGACCAGACAAGGAACGTTCGCGAGCGGATACAATTATCTCCATCTATTCTGTTTATCTTACGCTATTATTAGGCACAGGTGGACGATACAGTTATCCCGTAACCTAGACTTTGAACTACCTACCTAGTCCAAATTAAGGTATTTTATCCAGTGAAGGAATTTGTTCTTTTTAAGCCTTTCTAGATCTTTGATGTGATCCAGTTATCTGAGCATCATTAAGTCTGTTATCCAAGCCACTAATACTGATTTGTGTTACGCCGTACAATTGTGTACGTCCGACCAGACAAGGAACGTTCGCGAGCGGATACAATAATCCCCATCTAGTCTTTGTACATTGATATAACCTAATTATCTTACGCTATCACACACAAGTGGACGATGCAGTTACCTCGTAACCTAGACTTTGAACTAGCGGAGCCGCCCTTAAGCTATTTCATTATTGCCGCATCCCGTTAACCTTTGACGCACGACTTCCAAAATCTGCGGTCCTAAGCTTAGCTTACTCAGCCGGCTGGCAAATCCGTTACTGATTTTGTCGCTCTCCATGGTTAGGTTACACACTTGTCCGCCCTGGCAGTAGCGGCGTTAGGGTAGGGCGCGCTTAGGCGACCGCCCAGGGCGCTGGATACGGAAGGGGCGCCCCCACCAAGCAAGTAAGGCACGTTAACGCTTTCGCTGACACTGCCCACCTGTAGAAGTAATTCTATTGTTATTTCTTTTGTGTCTGCTTCAGTGTCAGCGAATGAGTTAAGCCGGTAGGTCGATGCGGCAGAAAGGTCTCCGGCTGTCATCATTGATGGCAGTCGTTAAGCTACGTCAGATGACTTTAGGGTTGCTTGAAAAATCTGACACCAGTGTTGGCCACTTACACACACGAAAAACAAGCAAACAAGCAAGGGCAGAGGACGCAGAGCAGTGTGATTCAATTGCATTGCATTCCCCTCTCCCCAATAAGAGGGGGCGCTCGTAGAAATCTCGCCCAGGGCGCCATTAATGCTGACGCCGGCACTGTGTGGAGGCACTGTGTATGTTTAAATGCGAGCACGAGAAATAATATCTTACTAAATTAAGTAATAAAATAGTGTAAATAAGTCCCAAGTATTTAGATTTTCGACGCCGAGGTTTGACGCGTGGTAGCTCAAATGGCAGATCGTAGGTCGTATAGAGCTAAGGCCGCTGGTTCAAACCCCGCCCGTGTCGAATTTTTTCACCATATTTCTTAATTTAATAAGAGTACATTAGAACAGCATTGTGAATGCAAGGACGTTTTTTCCAGATGGACAATTTTAAAGCTGTTGGACATTTTTCTTTTTTGACATTACTCGTGCAAATGAAAAAAAACATGTATAAAAATATAATATCTTACTTATATTTGATATTAATTATTTACAATCTGCGTCTATTTCCAGATCATGTTCTCGTTCCTCTCGGTCGGCTGGGGATTGCTTTCAGACATCGACATCGAAAGCGAAAGATTACGAGCCATCGGAGGCCAGCGATTCGCCGTGTGGGCGCTGGCGAGGATACTCGGCCTGAGAAAGTACAAAGGTGTGGTGAGCTACGCGAGAATCAAGGATGTGAGCAATCTTCCCAATCCCAAACAACCGCTCACCCTCAGCCATAGCATCAGTCAGGACGGCGCGCTGGATTCCCCCGACGCGGAAGCGTTTATTGATTGCGACGAACGTTCCGACGTGTACTCGAGCGCCATAAACGGTAAACATCAGCGGGTCGACTCGTGGTACTCTGTCAATTCGAGAAGGAGCGCATTTTTCAGCACCCGCGGCTCCGAGTACCACAGCGTGACGAGCGATAACTCAGAGATGCGCTCGCCGGTACATGTATGTATGCACGGGCCAGCTTCGCACCTGCCATCCCTCATGTCTCAGCTGCCTTCACACTGGGTGCACGAGGAAGGCGAATTCATTATGGTGCACGTAGCATACCAGTCCTACATCGGCGAAGACTTTCTGTTCGCGCCGCGCTCGCAAATCTCCGACGGCGTCATGTGGATGCTCATTATCAAAGCTGGAGTATCGAGGTCCCAGCTTTTATCGTTCCTCGTCAACGCTGATCAAGGCCTACACGCAGACCTTGATAACGAGTACATCAAAATGGTTCCTGTGAGTGCATTTAGGATAGTTCCAGAGGGTTCCGAAGGCTACCTCACGGTGGATGGGGAATTAGTAGAATACGGACCCATACAAGCGGAAATATTTCCCAACATAGTAAATCTCCTAGTGCCGGACACTCAATAACAACCGAAGTATTAATTTTGAAAAGTATTCTAAATGACTGAATTTATTTAATTGAAACAAAAACCGAGCCGACGAGAGTGCAATACAAAAGAATACTATTATAATATTACCATTAAAAGAATTAAATATAATAGTTGTGCCACAATATTATCTAAATTAGTTAATACCAAAGTTTATTATTTAACTGGTTTATGAATTGATCATTCCATTAGAATTGTGATTTATTTTAACATTTCAGAGTATCTTATGGGAAGATAATAAGTTTGGTTGGTTCAATAATTCGAATGTGATAATATTATTTTAAGTAAATTGATTAAAGCCACTACGATAGCTGCTAGTCAAGCTTTCTATACCCAGAAGTGCCAAAAGTTCTGCACTATAAAATATTTTATGTGCGATAATGTTGTAGTAAAGGAATTGATAAAATTGATATCATTAGTTGGTCAAATTAGAGCAATTATCTGTTTTCCTACTTAATGTTATTGGGTCTTTTTTATTTATGTAGTTTAGCTTGAAGCTTAATTTATAAATATTTTCGATAGTATTTTAATAGTTAATTAATGTAGTGCATGATTTTTATTGGCATTTAAACTGTTTCTGAGTAAATCCCCTCCGCCGCGGTGGTCCTGCCCCGGTGACGGGACGATTGGAAAAATTTATTCATCGACCGCGGAAGATCGGCCCCGTCGGTCAACGGGGCAGATGGCATGGCACAGATCAAGTATCATCTGTTCCGGTGTGTATTTTTAATGGGAGAAGAATGGTCAAGTGCTAGGCGAAGTCGCGGGAGAGATCTGTGTTATACAAATGTTATTTTTTTTTATTTAGACCTCAATTGTAATTCTCATAAATATACGAACGCCGCAGAGATAATGGGTGATTGGACCCCACATATGAGAGGTACCTATATTTTTTTAAATTTTCGGATTGATGGTTTTGGAAATAAGGTACCCTACCTTAATTGTCATTTTTGTTGAATAACTTTAAAATTTTATATTCTTACATTTTTAAAATTAATAACTGAGATCTTTGCTCTAAGCCCTTTTTTAATTACTGCAACTAGCACTTGATCATTCTTCTCCCGTTAAAAAACACACACTGGGGTAGATGATACTTGATCTGTGTCATCTGCCCCGTTGGTCGACGGGGTCGATGAATCAATTTTTCCCAACCGTCCCGCCACCGGGGCAGATCCACCGTGGCGGGTGGGTGTTACTCTGTTTTCTGTACCTACAGTCGGTAATAGATATTTGGATTAAATAAATAAACAGCGAGATTTTTTTAAAAGCCTAGTCTTCGCTGTCGATTATTTTTAACGATCAGTTGGATTGCAATTATCTGGAGGACGAATTTAATCAAATAAAATAACAATTAAATTTGTTAATGTTACAACAAAAAGTAACTTTTCAGCAACTATGGGATCAACATGACAAAGAAACTGTTATACCATGTCTTCCTTATTTTGAAACACTCTTATTACTGTATTAATTGTCTGATGTTTAATAATTATTTTCGTTATTGTGTATTTTAATATGTTTATTATTTTAGGCACTTATTTTTCAATTGTAATTTATGTTTCTTAATTTTTAAAAGTGATATGATCATAATTTTAATGTAACTTTAGTATAAGTAGCATTGGGTTTGGGTCCCTAACTAGTACTTATATGAGCTAGGTAATATACAAGTTTTATGATATATACAAAAAGGAATTTCGAGTGTTCCGTGTTCCTTCATTCCAATTGAAAAAATATGTACAATATAACCTACATCGCAGCTATTTAAGTTCAATGATTTAATGGTTAAATTGTTTGCCAGATTTAAAATAGTATTAATTAATATATTGTATGTTATATTTTTGAAGTTTCTGTGATAATAATTAACTTTGCCATAATCAGTTCCCGGGAACAGCACACAAACCCCAGTTGAAGCCTAATTGATAATGTTTATGTAGGGTCAAAGTGGGTAAATGGAGACAAAGTAAATAATAAAATTATTGTGATTACTTTGACAGCCTATTAGATAGTTATCTTCTAATCCAAGTTAAGCCCCTATTAAACCATCCTGAACATCGGATCCGACGGGAGGGACGCCGCTATACGTTAGACACTATACGAGATATCTCCAATCGTATCGCACGTATTGCGGCGTCCCTCTCATCGGGTCCGATTCAGGATGGTATAATACCTCCTTTAGGGAAACAGGTTCATAGTATCATCGATATAGGACCCCGAAATTATA
Organism: Elegia similella; assembly: GCA_947532085.1. Taxonomy (NCBI): domain Eukaryota; kingdom Metazoa; phylum Arthropoda; class Insecta; order Lepidoptera; family Pyralidae; genus Elegia; species Elegia similella. The sequence goes on from OX383939.1 coordinate 7,572,558, forward strand.
GTAATTCTCATTTGTCAACTGGGAGTAACCCATTTTTTTTTATTACTTTATAATAACCAGTTTTACAGTTACCTGCTTTGACTATAATTTATTATATGTGATAACTTCATTTTTTATTGTGATGTCTTAATGGTTATACATTGACATTCACAGTTGTACAATTTAGCAATGAAATTGTATTGTTATAATATTGATTTATAGTAAGGCATGTTCAATAGTCGATTAAGTACTTATAATTTTATCAAGTAACAATACAGAGTAATATGTATTATTTCACCATTAAATTGTGAACTCCATCAGCTTATAATATAATGCGTGAGACTACAACCAAATGGTAGTTTAGATTGTCATCTAACTATAAAACTTTATGAATTCACAATTTTATTGTGTCAGATATATCAAAGTTTTCACACTTGTTATTGTAGCAAGGTCGAGTAATTCTAGTTTCTACTTATCATCACAGTGTAGAAAGCACAAAGTATTTTCATAAGCAACATTATAATAGCTCAGTACTTTTTATGCACAACATAAAAAAATGTTGAAGTTATGTTTTCTGTTGCCTGTTGGTCGAAAATGTTACGTAAATTGGTATGGTCCTAATTTCTTGTAGAACTGATTTGTGTAAACTATATAGAAAAATAATGTTTGCCTTTAAATAATAATTATACATTTCCATTAGGTATATGCATTTATTTTCTTTCGCTTCTCGGCCAAATGACTGCCATTATTTAAATTTAAGGAATTGTGAATATACTTTTAATAAAATTAAATTTTATATCTCACCATGGATACTCAACCAGGCACAATAGATTCCATGTCTACAGGTCAGTGTCTTGGAAAGTTTTAAATTATTAGGAAGATGTCCATCCACACCTATTTTTTGGGTCTGCATTGTCCATATCATTAAGTATAGTATTGAAAATGTCTGCACAGCAAAATTCTGTTTGGTCTAGTGATGTGCCTGAGAGAAATTCTCTGTTCTCATGAATTCCTTCTCACGGAAATTTGCAGGAAATTACCAATAATTGTAGAGTTTCTCAATAATTTCCGCACTTGAGATAAAGAAGGAAGGAAATTATGGGCAAAAATTCCAACCTGTTTCACCGTTCTCAGAAATGTCGAGCACAGCACAACACTAGTTTGGTCTGATTAAAACAATTTATCAACTGTAGAAATATAATTATTTTATACAAACTTGGCCGAGACATTTTTGGTATTTTATTTGTATTGTATCACTTGCATTGTTGTAAATGAAAGTTTATGAAACTGTTGTTAATAAATAATTATACAAAATATTTGGGTCTTATTGGAATAAAACCATGGGTTTGCCAAATCAAAAACATTTATAATTAAATAACTCTTAGTCATTATACTATAATACATTCACAAATGTTTCTTCACTCATTTACAATTTACACCCTAAATTTGAAGATTTGCTTTCAGTTTTCGATACTTCATAGAAATAAAGTCAGCAAAAACTAAGTTGAACTCTCAACCCCCAAGCCGCCCGATCGGTCCGCATAACAATAGAAAATCCATTGTGCCTTAGTTTCTCACGCTTGATGGGTTAAGATCATCAGTTATATATAATGCATGAGTAATTCATATAGTTAAACTAAAGTATAATAGAAAGTACCATGAAAATATTAAAGTAACTTATTTAAATATTTTTATTATCTACACTGATACTCTATCACCAAACCAAATGCTTAATATGATTTCACATTTATAAAATATGTCTATATTTTTATTATCTACACTGATACTCTATCACCAAACCAAATGCTTAATATGATTTCACATTTATAAAATATGTCTAATTTCACTTAACAATACTTATATCTAATTGTGAGTTGTTTATAAGTAATTTTATGTAGGCAGTACATTTTTTAACCAGTCTTGCATTTCCCATGACAACCAGTAACAACTTATCTCAATTTCAGTGAATCAAGACTGTCCAGCAGGTTTTGTACTTCAGTATCCACTTGCTCTCTTGTGCTGACTTGCTCCAATCTTTGTCGAAGGGACTCTAGATCTCCAGCATCAGCTTTTTGTATCTTCATGTACTTTAACATCATTTCCACGACTAAACATATTTCACTGATTAGTTGTTTAGTTTCTTCTGAATGTCCAGTACTGCTAGGACGCATTCTTATGAGCTTCAATTTACTTTGAGCCAGTTGTAAGGGATTGCGTCCGTTTTTGTCATTTGAACTGACATCAGTGCCAGCATCAAGTAGAGCTATGACAACTGGAATGTGGTTGGTACATGCAGCAAGATGTAAAGGAGTGTTCCCTAAAGTATCTTTAATATTAGGATTGGCGCCATGTCTCAAGAGTGTCTTTACAACATCTACATACCCCCAACATGCTGCCAAATGCAATGGGCTGCGTTTGTGCTCATCTGACGAATTCGGATCGGCGCCGGATAACAAAAGCGTTTCCACGAGTTCTACGTTGTTCGTGGATGCTGCAACTCGAAGACGCTGGTTCTTAGAAGAACTTAATCTATATTTTAGTCGACAGTGTCTGGCCTTAGTGGTACATTTTATCTTGCCAATATGATCGTGTCGTTCAACCAAATAGTCTACAGGTATAGCTTGTCCAGCTAAGTTGATAGGTATCGCTGGGGGATTGAATTCAAAAACGCAGTGTGAGTGATCAAAAATAGGATTATCGCTACTTTCGTTGCTTGTATCCACTCCAGAGTCAGCCATGTTAGCAGTAGAAATACTTTGTTGTTTACACACAATAGAACATTATATCCAGTCAAGGTAACTGGTGTTATAGTCTAGTATGTTGTAGGGCTTGATAAGATTGCGATAAGAAAGGTTGTTTGTTTGCAAAGTAAAAGAAATCCGAATGAATACAGTATACAACATGGACGAAACTAAAGGGCGAAAACTGTATAATAAAATAATTGGTATTGAATTGACAGCAAGCTACAGATTATAAGTAACGTAATGACAGATGACACACAGTCTTTCTTGTCTTTGGTAAACAGGGTATAAAATAAAACGGCCTACACACGATTCAACATCGCGCTATATTTGTCAACACAACTTGTTGAAGTTAAAGTCTAGTTGAAGTTGACCGTTCTCAACTTACTATACGTTTTACTGAGAATATCATATAGGTATTATTTTACCAGATTTTACCTAAAATATCACAAACCTAAAATATTTTATGCCAAAGCCTGTCCTCAAAAAGCAAGCTGCTTTAGTTATTGTTCAGGTGTACTATTCTTGAAGGTATGACACTCGTCTTCGAGCGATTTTAGTATGGAAAAATCGCACGTTTACGAACGGCGAGTGGTATTTTTGAAATTATGCCGTTCGTAAACGAGCCATTTTCCGATACAAAAATCACAATTCCATACATAAATAGTACCCGGCGTCATTTAAAAAAGAACGGGACGGTACTATATTTAAAAGTGTGTCTTCGAGGGGTAAGTAATATAACATATAAACACAAAATATATATAATTTAAGAAAAATATCAACGAAACATATAATTTTGGTTAGTATAATTATCAAGTAAGATAAAAATCGAAAGAAATAACTTTAAAAAAACTAAAATCTTTAATTATAACAATCATTCAACTTTAGACAGCTCCGTGGCGCAGTGGTTAACACGCCAGCCTGCGACACGGAGTGCCCGGGTTCGATCCCCGGCCTGGTCAAGATGGAAAATGATCTTCTTCAGATTGGCCTGGGTCTTGGATGTTTATCTATATATGTATTTGTTATAAAATAGAGTATCGTTGAGTTAGTATCCCATAACACAAGTCTCGAACTTACCTTGGGGCTAGCTCAATCTGTGTGATTTGTCCGTATATATTTATTTATTATTATTTATTTATTCAACATATCAAACCTTTATTATACCGTTTTATTATTATAAACTTTAAAACATCGATTAGTTGTTATGTATAATAAACTTTATATATACATATTAGTACGGATAATAATCATTGGTTATACAAATTAATTGGTAGAAGATTCTCAATTTATACCTAATAATTAAATAATAAAAAAAACCTAGCGTCTCAATCAATTTTATTTTACGAGTATCTTCCATATCTCCAAAGTTCTTCATAATATCTTTACCAAATTAAAATGGGAACAACTTGGTAGTAAAGGCTTTTAAATAAAAAATAAATATCAAAATCGGTTCAAAATTGGCGAAGATATCGTGTAACTAACATACATAAAAAAAAACATACGATACTTTTTTGAAGCCGTTTAATAAATTATCTTATTTATTTTTATAGAACGCCTAGCCGAAAATTAATAGCAACCTGACGATCTCGTAAACGGAAAAAAATATTAATAAAACAAGAAAATGATAACAATATATTGCAACGAACATCTGAATATTACAAGTGTGAATTTCTTCGAGCTATAGTCTCTAATATAAGAAAAAAAAAATAAGAAATATAGGTATACTAGAAAAATACATAGAAAAATTGTGATACATAAAAAATGCGCGCGCATTTTGTATGTATCACAATTTTTTTTATTTATTTCTAACTTTGTCCTAATATTAACATACAATAAAATACTGTAAAAGTTATTTTTTTATTTATTTTATACTTTGTCCTAATATTTACATACAATAAAATAGTGTAAAAGTTATTTTTCTACTTCAAAAAAATTGTGATACATACAAAATGCGCGCGCATTTTGTATGTATCACAATTTTTTTATTTATTTTTACTTTGTCCTAATATTTACATACAATAAAATACTCAAAAAGTTATTTTTCTACTTTAAACAATTTTTTTATTTATTTTATACTTTGTCCTAATATTTACATATAATAAAATATGGTAAAAAATACATTTCTACTTTTAAAAAAATGTGATACATATAAAATGCGCGCGCATTTTGTATGTATCACATTTTTTTTATTTATTTCATACTTTGTCCTAATATTTACATGCAATAAAATATTGTAATAAGTTCTTTTGTTTGTTATATTTTTTTGTAATCCTATGAAGTTAATGACTTCTTGTATTACTTTCCGTTTGCTTTACTGATGAAATCAATTACCTATTATTAGTTATTCGATAGTCTGTTTGAATGATGCACCTTTTGCTGGCTACTCCGATTTTTTAACAAGAAAATGAAGTTTATGAGCTTGCGCGAATTTGACTTATTTCATAGGTATTACTGAAATAATTCAAATTCGCAAAATAGACATGGGTCTATACTAATTAGCTGGTATATTTTCTCTGTTATATATTTTTAATACGTATACATTTTATAGATTTTGATTCATATTTATTTTAAATACTATACTTTTTGAATGGTATACATTTTGGCAGGTATACTGCACAAGTTGTATAACAGGTGATATTTAGTATTCATAAACGTTATAAAAGATGGGTTTATGCCTTTCGAATTGAAAATTTTATGAATGTTATAGCTTTTAAGAATATAATCAGTAATGATTATGTCAAGTTAACATTATATCTTTTGAACTTTATTGAAATGAAAATATATAATTTGTTATTATATCAATCAATACGCACCCGTCTTCGAGCGATTTTTGTATGGAAAAATGGCTCGTTTACGAATGGAGTCATTTCAAAAATAGCACTCCAGGGTGTCATTTCAAACATAGCACTACTGAACGCCTGCCTGTCAATCCTCCTCCACAGGCAAAATTTTTGTAAAAGAAAATATATAAATATTTATCAATACTTTTATTATAATATATTTTGAGTAATTACTTACTCATATTGGATGTCTACCCGCCGCTGCCCATTTCGAGTCAAGTGTTATTAGATTTCGGAAATGAAGTTTTTCCGTGTAACGAGCGATTATTGTAGAAATGGGTAATCTCGACTCCGAGGCGTGTTTCCGCTCTTTGAATCTTGACCCGCATCCGGTACCGACCAGTATCTCTTAGTAGTTTGTGACAATGTAATAAATATCCGTCTCGTTCTTCTCCATAAAAATCATTTCGCATCTCATTCTAATACAGGCAATGGCGGCTTACGCACGCTGAATAAATGAATATAACCGAACGTTCCCCGATTCCTTCCGAGACGAGCCGGCCACAGACAGAGTACCTACTGGCGAGTTGCGAGTCGTGATGGACGGGAACGCGACCCGACAGGCGCCGAAACCAAGTACCTACGTACGGATCTAATGACTCCCGGAAGTCGATAAGGACTTGACTCAGTAAGGGAATAGGCTACTGTTGATGAATTGACTCATTTAAATATTCTAGTCCGGAGTTACCCATGTCCAGATTCTTGTTTACTCCGTGTGGGGACGGAGTAGAATACAATTCCCCACTGCCCGTCAGGTTGGCATCTCGTAAGAGGCGAGTAAAATACCCGACATGCTCGGTGGTAGGACCTCGTGGGGTCCGACTGGCTGGCGACCACCCTCATGCCGAAATCTATCGTAAAGCACCATTGGGTGTGTTTCGATGGTTGTGCGTGAGAGCCAATCCCCATTCCCGATTTCCGTAGTTCCAACAGTTTATGGTCCCTTAGGGACTGGAGTCTTGCACTGTCTGATTGGGGGTGCGACGTTGGCGCGGGGGCCAGGGAGACCCAATGAAACGGTTGTCCGCTGGCCGCCCGCTGGTACGTAGAGGACCCGAACCCTGGCTGTCCCGGCTAGGGAGGCTGTCCTGCCGCCAGTGTCAAAAGCTCGTGATTGGTCGTCGTGCCGGCCTGGGAGACCGTAGTGGAACACGGCGGCTGATCATTGTGTTGGATCGGGGGCCCTTCCGTCCCCCGTGCCAGCAGCGCACCTCACTGGTTATTCATTGCGGGCCATCATTCCTTAACTTTGCCTATGTAACTGTCGCAACTACGGCAATCCTCAATTTTTTCCCTGTTAACCACCTTTTTTATGGCAAGATCGAAAAATAGAAAACATGTTTCTACAGTGGCACCCCCTTCCACATTCAATGTGGACTTCTTCAACGTCAGAGGAATGCATTCCAACCTCAATGTCGTCCATCATCACTTGGAGACGACTAAGCTGGCTCTATTTTTCCTGACTGAGACACAAATATCCTCTCCGACCGACGTCACATATCTCTTGTATCCCGGTTTCAGCTTGGAGCGCAAGTTTATGCCCAATGCTGGGGTGTGTATGTACGTACGGGAGGATGTATGTTGTCGACGTCTCTGCAGCCTTGAAGACAGAAACCTGTCATTGTTATGGGCGCGCGTAGATCACGGTGACCGCATCCTGTTCTATGCGTGCCTTTACAGGTCCCATAGCGGTGATGCCGAAACAGACCGACTTCTCGGGCATGTACAGAAGGGCATAGACGAAATTCTCCAGCAGCACCCATCGGCGGAGGTAGTGATCCTAGGGGACTTCAACGCTCACCACTTTGAGTGGCTAGGATCACTGAAGACCGACTACGCTGGCAAGGCTGCATACAACTTTGCTGTAACAAATGACCTCAACCAGTTAGTTGATGGTCCTACCAGAATACCTGATATTGACGGCTCCATACAAAAATATGTATGGTTCAAACAAACAGTACACTAACGTACTAAAATGTAAAATGTTTTAGATTAATTATTAATATACAATACATATATACACTTTATACTTTACATATTACAATCTTGTAACCTATCAGTAATATTTGTAATGGGTTTTTACCTTTAATAAAGAAATTATTATTATTATTATTATTTGCTTTTAGATTTTTTAAATCTCAGCCTAAGCTGGTATTATTACACCATTTACGGGCTTTAGCCAAGTAAATGGTATATTTATAGAGGTCCTTGGTCTGTCGGTCCGTTTTCATCTATTTGGAGAAATTTTCTAACAATACGACATGTGTTTAATATAGCAGCTTTTTGCATAGCTATGTAAGTTGTGGGTTTCAGATCAAGGAGTTTGAGGCTATGGTGTAGATATTTAGGGATGATTCCTGTAGTCGATAAAACTATGGGCACAATAAATACTTTTTCCTGTTTCCAGATTCTGGTGACTTCATCCTGTAGATCAGTATATTTGTGAATTTTTTCAGCTATGGTTTTCTGTATATTGTGGGTGTTTGGAACAGCGATATCAATAAGGTACGTAATTCTATTTTTTTTATCTTGTAGTGTTATGTCTGGTCGGTTGTAGGGAATAGTGCGGTCAGTAAGTATTGCTCGGTCATAATATATCTTGTGTAAGTCATTTTCCAGGATGGGTTCTGGTTTATACTTATAATATGGTGTGTGAGTGTTAGGGATTAGTTTGTGTTTGAGTGCTAGTGATTGATGAATAATGTTTGCTATTTGATTGTGTCGGTGTGTATAGTCTGTCTGAGCAAGGTTAGGGCATGCTCCGGTTATGTGCTGTATATTTTCAGAATGACTATGACATTTACGGCATCGGTCATCATTTATTGTTACGTCTTTGATGATGTGTTTCCTGTAGTTTCTTGTGTTTATAATTTGATCTTGAATAGCTATCATGAAGCCTTCAGTTTCTGGAAACAGGGACCCAATAGAAAGCCATTTGTTGGAAGCAGAAGCATCAATGTGTGGTTGGTCTAGGTCATATGGATGCCGACCATGAAGTACTTTTTTCTTCCACTGCTCTATCCTATCTTTATCAATATTACCTATATCTGTGACTCTATTTCCTTCACAAAAGTTTAAAGGTGTATAATTGAAATCATTTTTAACTACTGCTCTATGAATATTACTATTAGAAGATTTATGGTAAAAGAATTTACTAAGGCTAGAGATTTGCTTCTTCCAGAGAGAAACTATGTTAATTAATCCTCTGCCTCCATCTTGCCTTTTTACGGTCATCCTTTCTATTGCCGATTTGGGGTGTAAACAATTATTTTTTGTTAGAATTGTCCTGGTACTTATTTCTATTTGATTGATATTGGTTTTACTCCATTTAATGATACCGAAAGAGTAGGTCAATATAGGAATTGCAAACGTATTTATGGCTTTGATTAGGCTTTTACTCGTTAATTGACTCTTACATAAAGCGGTAACTCTTTTTTTGTATTCCTTTGTTAATGATGCCTTAATTGCAGTGTAGTCTAAACCCTTGCCTTGGTGGTATCCAAGATATTTGTATAACTCATTCGGTTCCATTGCGGTAATATTATCTTCATCACCTACTGCGTAATCACCAGGTTGGATTTTGCCCTTAACTATATGAACTGTTTTACATTTATCCAGGCCAAATTGCATATTAATATCTTTACTAAATTCATTTGTGATGTTAACAAGTTTTTTCATTTCTGTTTGGGTCTGAGCATAAAGTTTAATGTCATCCATATAAATTAAATGTGATATAGAAGTTTTAGAAGTGTCATGTTTTAATTGATATCCAACCCCGCTTTCACGCAGCAAGTGTGATATTGGGTTTAAGGCGAGGCAAAACCACAAAGGACGCAAGGAATCTCCTTGGTAAATGCCTTTTTTAATTGATATTTCTCTAGTTTTCAAATTTTTCAGATATAGTTTGGTTTTCCACAATTTCATTGTGTTCTCGAGAAAACTTATAATTATGGGATTAATTTTATAAATTTTTAAAATATGTATAAGCCATGAGTGAGGGATGCTATCAAATGCTTTTCGGTAATCTATATATGTACAGTGTAAATTTCTTCTATTTGCTGCAGCATGTCTGTGAATAAGTGAGTCTATGACTAGTTGTTCCTTGCATCCCATGTGGCCTCGCCTACAGCCCTTCTGTTCTTCAGCTATTATTTTATTTTCTTCTAAGTGTTTATTTATCTTGTTTGTAATTGTAGACGTAAGGATTTTGTAAATAGTAGGTAAGCAAGTTATTGGTCGATACTGTGATGGTAGAGAAGAATGTTTACCTTTTGGAATCATATAAGTCATGCCTTCTGCTAGAAAATGTGGAGGATTTTGTTTACCTTGAATAATTTGAGTTAAATTTTTTGCTAAAATTTTATGCAGGACATTTAATTTTTTAAACCAAAAGTTATGTATTTTATCTATACCAGGACTTTTCCAATTGTGCAGGCGAGATGTGACATTTGATATATCTACTTCAGTTATTTCAGTAAAAATCATTTCTTCTAAAGTTTCCCATCTTTTCTCTTCATCTGCTATCCATGTTGCAGCTGCATTATGTTGGGTATCTTTCTCCCATATTCCCGCCCAGAATTCTTCTAGATTTTTCACTTCCGGTACTCTATTATCGACATCAGTGCTACCTTTGTTTGCAAATAAATTTCTATAAAATAACTTTTCATTATTATTAAATAACTTATTATCTTTCTTCCGTTTGTACGATTTTTTATACCTTGATAGTCTATTTGCTTTTAAAGAGAGTTTTTGCTTCAATGTGTCTAAATATTCTTCCGGTTTTTTATTATTTCTTTCGTGCCTGCTATGAATCTGAGTATTTCTAAAAATTCTATTTACTTCATTTATTACATGTCGGGATCTATTATTGTTTATATATTGAGTTAATCTACCTATATCTCCTCTAAGTTGCGTTATATCTTTTTCTAATCTATTAAGCCATGCTGGTTTTCTTTCTCTTTGTTGCTGTGGATGATAGTCTTCTCCTATTTTATAACCCAGTTCTCGGGTAATGACAACAGCAGTACAATATATTAGGGTATGGATATCAGATAATTGTGAATCTTCTGAGAAAAAATGTGGAAGTATATTGTTATTGAATGTTTCTATCATTTGTGTTAGGTGTAAACTATATTTTAATTTCGGTAATTTTGGTCTTAACGTTGGGTCCATTCCTGCGTATTCGACAATAGCTGTTTGTAGATTTTCATGTAAGCTATGTGCGGATTGATTTAAGGCAATAGGCGGTTGTAAAGCTTCGATTTCATTTTCAACTAGTATGCTAAAACTCTCAGTTTGTGTGGCTATATGTAAGTTGGATGTAAGTGAATTATCGAAATTCAAATTTGAATGGGAGTTTACTGGTAAGTTTGTAGTTGTTGACGTATGTAGAGGTATCTCTTCCAAGTTTGGTGAAATCGGGGAATTTGAATCTATATTATGGAATAGCTGGGTTTGTAAGTTTGTATCTGGTAAAGTGTTTGAAAGTATGTTCGATGTTGTATTAGAACTTTGTCTATTCCTACTCGATGAAACACGCGATTGAGGAAAAGGGTCGGGGAATGGTAGTGAAGGTGTTAGTGAGTCTGTCTTTTCAAGTTCCTGTCTAACTTCCTCTTTAATCTGCGATAATACTTCTTCGGTAATCATTTTATTTCTAATTATAACGCGTTTTTGGTCTGAAACCCTTTGTTCTGAGACGCTTACACCTGGGTACTGTTTTATGAATTCTTGATGCAATAATTTTCTATATACTGTCAAATCTGTCTCTAATTTAGTAATTCGATAATATGTACGCATGATGAATATATTAACATCATTTGTCCATCTCATGCGTACGCGAGGTTTACCAGCCTTCGTGGACGCAGGTTGAAAAGCTTGAGCTTCCTGCGTAACACGTAAGGTTGGATTAGAAACTATAGGATCGCTGGGATCTTCGTCCACAGAGCTAAGGGACGGTGCATATGATGCTGTACTTGGGCTATATGGCTCAAATATGTCTGAGGTGGATTGAGGGGATAGACTCCTGTATCTGTTACAGGTCCGTCTAGTACTTCTTCTTAAAGAGATTGTTTGTGTTGTATCGTTCCTATCTATTGAACTCTGTGGGCGACTATATAGAGGCGTATCTGAAGTGTGTTCACTTTCTACAACAGTTGGATACTGGGTAGACGATAAAGGTTTTCTTTTTGATTCCATGGTGGTCCCACGAGCAGCAAGGGATTTAGAAGGTCAACTACGGCATTGCCCCGCTTACCGTAGCAAGGGTACTTGAAAACTGGAGGGCCCCCGGTATCCAGAGTCCGCATATTTAATACTGTGCACTCCCACAGTCATGCAGCCCTCGGCATATGCTGTTCCGCCTTGGCTTGGATTGACCTTTGCCTTGTTGGCCGCGTAAGTTTCGATAGTACGCGTGTCCGCCCCCCACGTGGCTAGATGTTCGGCGCGGACGTAAGGTAGGGTTTTAGGGGGCTTATTATTATTATTATTATTATTCGTATTTATGTATTTTTCTCCTCGAATGAGGGTAACATTAACAACTACCGCGGGCCGTGGCCAAGCGATAGGAGTAGAAAATTAAATAGAAAAGGAAGCTGAAACGCTGGATGAGGATAGGAACTTCCGGGTAATGCGACAAGTGTTAAGCACGGTAGCTTTTTGTAAAAGAGAGAGTATATAGGTTGGCATCTCCAAGGTATTGAGACTCTGTGATAATGATTTCGGTACTATTCCTGTTGCTGATAGAACGATAGGCACTATGTGGACTGTTCGTGATCTCCATTGGGACTTGATCTCTATGGCAAGTTCTTGGTATTTACTGAGTTTTACTGATATTGTTTTTTGGATATTGTGTGAATTGGGGATGGCTATGTCTATAAGATATACTATTCCGGTTTCTTTATCTTGGACTGTTATATCTGGCCTATTGTAGTAAACTGTTTTATCTGTTAGTAATGTTCTGTCCCAATAGAGCTTGTGTTGTTGGTTTTCTAAAACTGTATTTGGCTTATACTTATAATACGGAACCATTTCTTTAATAAATTTATATCGGTAAGCCAGATGTTGATGGATAATGGCAGCAACCTGGTCATGGCGGTGTTTGTAGTCTGTTTGGGCAAGCGCTGAACAGGCTCCTGTGATGTGCTGTATTGTTTCGGATGCACTATTGCAGTGCCTACAAAGATCAGTGGGTTGGTTGTGGTCTTTTATAATGTATTTAATGTAATTTCGTGTAGCTATAACTTCATCCTGTATAGCAAGCATGAAGCCTTCAGTTTCGGGGAACAGTTCACCTTTCCTGAGCCACTCGTTCGACTTATCCTTGTCGACGTAGGGTTGGCTCAGGTAGGATCGGTGCCTGCCGTGTAAGGACTTTGTTGACCATGCTGCTATTTTTTCCCTAGGATCAGTTATTTGTTCATTTGCTTGTATGCGCGAGTCATGTAGATTGAGTGGTGTGAATTTGTTGTCTATTGTTGTGATGTGTTTATGTAATGGTGATTGTTCGGATTTTCTATGAAAGTATTGCCGGAGTGTATATATCTGTTTATTATGTAAGTTCTGTATATCAATTAGTCCTCTTCCTCCTTCTTGGCGTGGTAATGTGAGACGTTGTATACATGATTTTTCATGGTGTTTTCTATATTTAGTTAAGTGAGTATTTATTGTGCGTTGCATTTTCTTTAAATCTGTCTGTGACCATTTTATAATACCGAATGAGTAGGTGAGGATGGGAATTGCGAAAGTGTTGATAGCTTTAAATGTATTTCTAGAATTTAACTGAGTCTTAAGTATGGCGTTAAGGCGGTGTTTAAACTTGTCCATCAGTTCTACTTTAGTAGCTTTTTGGCAAATTTGCCTAGATTGTTTAAATCCTAAGTATTTGTAAGTACTTTGTTCCTCTAAGGCCTCAATCGGTTCACCAGTCTGAAGTAAATAACTATTGTTCTGAATCCTTCCTTTTACAATCGATAAAACTTTACACTTGTCTACTCCGAATCGCATTTGGATATCTTTTGAAAACTCCTGACTCCTGAGTAATATCAGCTAGCCGGAATAATTGGTTTTTATCATTGGCAATCAATTTGATGTCATCCATGTAGAGCAAATGAGATAATATATATTGGGTATTTTGATTATCTATTTTCAATCCTATTTTTGTATTATTAAGTAGAGTGGATAACGGATTAAGCGCCAGGCAAAACCATAAAGGGCTAAGGGCATCTCCTTGAAAAATGCCACGTTGACCTCTGATCGGTTCAGTAGTAATTGATTGGTTATCTTTTTTCAATGCTAGGCGAGTTTCCCATTTTTGCATGGCTGTTTCTAGAAAATTTACTATCATAGGATCTATGTTATAGAGTTTTAGAATTTGTTTTAACCAGCTGTGTGGGACGGAATCATAGGCTTTTTGATAGTCTATAAACATTGCATGTACATTTAATTTATTTTTAGCTGCCTTATTCATGATAACTGCATCTATAGTAAGTTGCTCCTTACATCCTTGACTATTTTTCCTACATCCCTTTTGCTGTTCTACTAGTATATTGTTATCTGTTACATGTTTATATATGATTTGACTTATGCATGCTGTAAGAATTTTGTATATTGTTTGGAGGCAAGTAATGGGTCTATATTTAGCCGGGTTTTTTGTATCATTTTTATCTTTTGGGAGCATATAAGTTATACCTTGAGTGATGTACGATAGCATTGTGTGAGGAGCGATTATAAATGAATTTAGATAGTTATGAATGTATGGGTGTGTGCATGTGAACTTTTTGTACCAATAGTTATGGATGTTGTCTGTACCAGGGGATTTCCAGTTATGTAAATTTTGGATGACCTTTAAAAAAGCTTCTGCTGAAATATGTTCAAACTTCATGGTAGGGATATTAGAGTTTTCACTTAATGTATGGATCCATTCAGCACTACTTTTGTGTTCAACAGGATTTTCCCAAATATCAGCCCAAAACTGTCGCAAGGATTCTGGTGTTGGTATATCTGTCTGTTGATTTGGAATGTGTGTTGATGATAAATTCCTGTAGAAGGATTTTTCGTTGTTACTAAATTGTTTATTTTGATTTTTACGAGTGGTACAAGTTAAATATCTTCTGATCCGACTAGAGGCAATATTTAATTTTTGCTTCAGAGTGTCTAAATAGTGTTCAAGTTGTGTATTATGGTTTTCATGTTGCGCATGTACAGAGTATTTTCTTTTTATAGCTTCTACTGTTTGTACTATCTGTCTACGTCTATTACCTTGAATATATTGGATTAATCTGCCGATATCTGATCTAAATTTCTCTATTTTCCTCTCTAATCTCTGCTGCCACGATGGTTTTGTATTATGTGTTCTTAACCGTCCATCTAACTTAATTTTTGTGCCATTACAGGTTGCTGCTGTGTATGCCGCGGTATATATTGTCCTTTGTAATGTTATGAAATCAATTTCAGTATTTAAATGTTGGGGGAGGATTTCTTTTTAAATGTAACTAACTATCAGAGCGAGTCTCTTAGAAGACTTTTGTTTTGGGATAAATGGCCGAGAAGTCGGATCTGTATCTTTGAACTGATCAATTACTTCATTAAAACGTTCTTTAATTATCTGCTGGAATTCAGGGTGAAGGTTATGCGTGTTACCTGAAGTGTTTAGGTTTGAGACGTGGTTTGTATGTTTGATTGTATTGATTCTACTATGTGCTCTTCATTTTCTGTCAAATCTTGTGTACTATCTTGTCTTAAATTTATGGTTGATGGCTCTTCTACTTGTATATTACTATCATTTATGTACGGGTGATTAGGGCAGTTATTATATGCTTGTATTTTTAATTCTACTTCTCTTTTTATTTCTTGTATTCTATTTTCAGATATCATTTTATTATTTACTATTGCTTTTCTCTGGTCTGATAGTCTTTGTTCAGATATGTGAGCTAAATGTGGGAACTCTTCGCCAAATTTGGTATGCAACTTTTTTCTATTGGCTGTCATATCTGATTCTAATTCGGTTACTTCATAAAATATTCTGATAATGGCTTCATTTATTTCATTAGACCATCTCATACGGCTTCCGGACGATCCTATTTGAGTTGACTGTAGCGGTTGTTCACTCAGAGTAGAAGAAACCTCATTTCTAATTTCGTTTAATGTTGCTTCTGTAAGTAAATGTTTGTTAATAATAGCCCGGCGTTGATCTCCTACTCTTTGTTTCGAAGCATCCATTTCAGGAAATTTTTCTGTAAAATGTTGGTGAAGGGTGGTAAGATATCCGCGAGTATCACGTTCCATATTAGTTAATATTAAATAGGTGCGCCATATAAACTTATTCATTTCTTCTGTCCACCTTTTTCGCGCGCGAATATTATCAGCAATGGGTGCAGAATTTGTGGCGAATGCCTCCTGCACAACATTTACTGACACGGGAGAAATAGTTGATGATCGTGATACTATTTCTGTTTGGAATGAGTATGGTGATGAGCTGGGTGAAATAAAGAGGCTATTGGAAGATGATGGTGAATGGGGGGTGATGTCGGCTGTAGTCGATGTTCGAGGGGAGCCCGCCTGTTCAGCTCCCCGTCGCCGATGGTTTGCATACTGTGGCACTCAGCACCGGCTCCAAGTGCGCCCCGGCGACCCCCGGGAAGCGACCGTAAATTATACCTACTATTTTTATTTTCCATTTCACTTCAAGAGGGGGTGTGTGTTGGGACCGTTGGTTTGGGAAGGGTAATGTCAAGATATTAGTGACTAAAATATGTATTAGGTTCAGATGTTATTGACCTATTAATTATCCATTGCTTCCCGTAAGCCCCCCCACCACGACAAGGTGGCCCCACGGGGGGGTTATTATTATTATTATTATTATTATTGAAGGACACAACCCTGCTTTGTTGGATCTTCTACTGACCTCACATCCAAACGATTACCAGGTATTCCGTGATGCCCCTCTGGGAACCTCGGATCATTGCCTGGTACGTGCTGTGGTTCCATCCGGTCAGACCACGCAATCCAGACCACCTGGTATGCGTCGTGTGTGGCATTATAGGTCAGCAGATTGGGATGGATTGCGAGAGTTTTATGCATCCTACCATTGGACGTACGGACGACGGTTGTGCTTCTCATCAGAAAATCCTGACATTTGTGCGAAAGCTGTCGCCGAGGCGATACTGCTGGGCATGGAGTGCTACATTCCCAGCTCGGCGGAGCTTCGTATCGGAGGGCGGTCTCAACCTTGGTTTCGTTGCTCGTCTTTGCGTGCCGCCCACCTTAAGCGCGAAGCCTACGAAGCCTGGGTTGCTGCGCGAAATGTCAAGGATCGTAATACTTCTGATTTGAAGAAGCGGTTCAACGCAGCTTCAAGAGCCTACAAGAAGCAGATCACTGCAGCAAAGTTTGCGCACACTACACGCATTGGTAAGAGATTGGTTGGCTATCCCTCCGGGAGTAGAGCATTCTGGTCTCTTGCTAAGGCAGCGCAGGGGAATTTCTGTCGCCCTTCACTTCCATCTCTGCACAATCGTCAGGACTCGCTGGCCCACTCCGCAAAAGAGAAGGCCGATCTCTTGGCTACTCTCTTTGCGTCAAATTCTACCCTTGACGACGGAGGAGCATCGCCGCCTTTTTTACTGCCCTTCACTTCCATCTCTGCACAATCGTCAGGACTCGCTGGCCCACTCCGCAAAAGAGAAGGCCGATCTTTTGGTTACTCTCTTTGCATCAAATTCTACCCTTGTAGACGGAGGAGCATCGCCGCCCTTTTTACCGCGATGCGAGCACTCAATGCAGGAAATTCGCTTCACTCAAAGTGCAGTGCGACGTGCTCTGTTTTCCCTCGACGTCAAGAAGTCCAGCGGGCCTGATGGCATTCCAGCAATTGTGCTCAAAACATGCGCTCCTGAATTGGCTCCGGTGTTAGCACGCCTATTCTCGCTGTCTTACACCTCAAGAAAAGTCCCGTCTTCGTGGAAAGTAGCCTACGTTCACCCTATTCCTAAAAAGGTTGACCGCACAGACCCGTCTAACTATCGGCCTATTGCGATAACCTCCCTGCTCTCTAAGGTGATGAAGCGTGTGATAAACATCCAGCTCCTTGGTTACCTTGAAGATCATTAGCTAATTAGTGACCGTCAATACGGGTTCCGCCACGGGCGTAGTGCTGGTGATCTTCTTGTGTACTTAACGCACCGATGGGCAGCCGCCATCGAGAGCAAGGGAGAAGCACTGGCATTTAGTCTAGATATCACAAAGGCTTTTGACCGGGTCTGGCATAAGGCTCTTCTCGCGAAGTTACCATCTTACGGGCTTCCTGAGGGACTATGCTTGTGGGTCGCTAGTTTCTTATCTGGGCGTAGCATTCAGTCGTTGTAGACGGATTATGTTCCGATATCATGCCCATCAATGCTGGCGTCCCCCAAGAATCTGTTTTATCACCTACGCTGTTTCTTCTGCACATCAACGACATGCTTAACACTAGTAGCATCCATTGCTATGCAGACGACAGTACGGGTGATGCATATTATGCAGGTCGTGCAAATATCCCTCAAACACAGGTGGAGGAGAACAGAAAGAGACTTGTGTCTGACATTGAGACCTCTCTGGAGCAGGTCTCTGAATGGGGTAAACTAAACCTAGTTCAATTCAACCCTACTAAGACACAAGTCTGCGTGTTTTCCGCTAAGAGGACCCCATTTAACATAGCACCGAAGTTCCGGGCCACCTCTTTTACCATTTCTAAGAGTATTGGGATCCTTGGCGTCGATATTACGAAGGAGGTCCAATTCCGGAGTCATCTGGAAGGTAAAGCCAAAATGGCTTCTAAAAAACTTGGGGTGCTCAATAGAGCACTTCACTCCGGGTCATAGACTTTTGTTATATAAAGCTCAAGTCCGGCCCCACATGGAGTACTGCTCTCATATCTGGTCTGGTGCACCTCAATACCAACTCCTTCCTCTTGATTCCATCCAACGCCGGGCAATTCGTATTATCGACGATCCCACACTCACAGATGATTTAGACACCCTCAGTCTACGGAGAGATGTTGGCTCTCTGTGTGTATTTTACCGTCTATACTATGGGGAGTGTTCTGAAGAACTTTTTGAATTGGTGCCACCGTCACCTTTCTACCACCGCACCGCTCGCCACAGGAGTAAAGTCCATCCCCACATCCTTGACACTTGGGTCTCCAAAAATGTCAGAGCGTCACGTGGTTTTTTTCCTCGTACAGCAAGATTGTGGAATGGACTCCCTCCCGAGGTTTTCCCTGTGTGCTATGACTTGAGGTCCTTCAAAAGGCGTGTTTACAGGTATCTTAAGAGTCGGCAACGCATCAGCAGCTCCTCTGGTGTTGCAGATGTTCATGGGCGACGGTGACCACTTTCCATCAGGTGGCTCGTCTGCTCGTTTGCCGTCGGATATACATAAAAAAAAAAAATGGAAAAATTGCTCGTTATACGGAAAAACTTCATTTGCGAAATCTAATAAGACGAGTGACACACTTTCAAAAATAGTATCCCTAGTCTTTAACACATTGAGATTTCGTCTTCGACTTTAATGAATGCAACCGCAACACAACTCGATTGCAAAAAAACATCAACTATGAACGCATTTACACAGCATTTGACTTGACATGACAGCCAGTCAGCGATTTGACAGCATATTCGGCCTCGGATGAATTTTCGAAGATATTTTTACCAAGATTACTGCGTAAAATTTGTTATCAAAAATGCAACAAATAACAGTATTTATGGTGAGTTAATAATTATACAAATTTTGGTGATATTATGTGCAATGAATATGCGAGGTGAGTCTTAACCTATAATGTTTTGCCGATAGGATATCGAGAGCTCACGTTCGTATATTGATGAGTTGTACTCTTTGGATGAGGCGAAGGTTATAGAAGCATTAGTGACGCTTAAGAACTCTGTGATCGGCAGCAACAGGCAAAAGAGCTCAGTGATCCAACAAGGAGTGGTGCCGCGGCTACTGCAGCTTATGTCAGACGAGGCGCTCGATCCCAATATAAGACTTGAGGCTACTATTACTATTGGTAAGTCTGATTAACGTTTAATAACGTTCCTTTTTCTTTACAGTTGTTTTGGATGTTATATGTAAGTGTAAGTATACCATAATTGTAATAGGACCATGGCTTTTAAAATACAACGTTAATAGTAATCAGAGATTGAACAAGAGTTATTACTGAGATTGGTAAGAAATGTTGGTTTTGTGTCCATTCGTCATAACTTTAGTTTTGGATTCATTCATGGTTAGACCCACTCTTTCACTTTCTTGTGCTAGGCTTTGCAGCATTATTTGTAGTTCGTCAGGTGTTGTGCTTATTAGAACTAGGTCGTCCGCAAATCTGAGATGGTGTAGTCTTGAGCCGTTAATATTCATACCAAATTTGTTCCATTGTAGATTGCGGAACATTTGCTCCAGTACAGCAGAAAATAACTTTGGGGAGAGTGGGTCTCCTTGTCGTACTCCTTTTTGTATTTCAAATAATTCGCCCTTCCTTTCTAGCTGAATTTTTGCAGTGCTGTGGTTGTATATTTTTTTGAGTATTTGGATGTATTTTCTATCCGTTCCTTGACTTTTAAGTGCTTCCCATATTGTTGAATGTTTTAGTGAATCGAAAGCTTTGTTGCAGTCTACAAAAGCAATATAGTATTTGGTGCAGAATTCATTATAGTCTAAGATCCGGCTGCAAAATCATTACGTTCATCATGTGGTTCATCAAACTAAAATTTTTACATATCGACATTGCCCTTTCGGCCGCAAGCTCTTCGCAGCCAGGAGTAAACAGGTACCATTTTGTTATAATTATTCGTTCATGACGTATATCGATCTTTTTTATATCAAATTGAAGCTTATTTTTTTCTGAGTGTGATGTTATAAGGTTGCCATTGAAAAATTGGCCGCAAATAGGAGGTGCCAACGATTAAAGATGCTAGATTTTAAAAATAAAGTGAAAGAGAGTAAGCGCGCAGCGTTGCTTGTCAGACAAAATTGGCGACTGCCAGCCTACGCTGCCAGCTGTACAAGTTTTCGAAGCCATTGCGCATGCCAGATAAGGTTTTCAACTTTGACAGACAACGTAACTATTACAGTTTAGTTTATACAGCTGTATAAACTGTAGTAGTAATGAGTTTATAGACACTTAAAAATATAATATCCAGTTGTATTAAAAAAACATAACATTTATTCTAAAACAAAAAAATCTAATTTATTTATGAAATACAAACTAACAGATATAAGTACTTATGAAAAAGAATACCTGGATTACTTATGTCAATATAATCGTGAGATACAAAATAATTACATTCATTAACAGAGAAGCAGTAGTTTACATAAAAAAAGACAAATGTGCAAACAGTGACATCAATATATGTGACAGTGGGCATTTTTTGTGTCAAATACTTGAGCGGCGGCGGCGACACGTGAGAGTTTTCGTTGCAATTGCTAAAAAAAATTGTATCGGATGGCATAACGTTTAAGTATTAGGTAAACTAATAGTTGGTTCATTTCAGAGTAAGTAAATCAAAACAATAGTGTTTTATTTTTAGATGTCGATGTACAAAACCGGAGGAATAAAAAATGGCTACTTTCAAATTGAATTTATAGGATAGAAACAGGCAGAATTCTAAAAATTAATAATTAGTTGTATATTTCGTTTGTTTCAGTATGATCGCAAAATATTATAATACTTGCTGTTTTACAAAAATATAATTATTTTTATGTTTTTATGTAGTGTGTATATAGATTTATATAATTTTCCACGCCCCACTGCAACATATTGACAATAGAACAAAAATGGCGGCACCATTTTTTAATATATGTATTTCAAACATAATCTTTATTTTTATAAAGTTCAATAAACAAATTTACTTAAAATAAATAAATAAATATAAATATATACGGACAAATCACACAGATTGAGCTAGCCCCAAAGTAAGTTCGAGACTTGTGTTATGGGATACTAATTCAACGATACTATATTTTATAACAAATACATATATAGATACACATCCAAGACCCAGGCCAATCTGAAAAAGATCATTTTCCATCTTGACCTGGCCGGGGATCGAACCCGGTCACTCTGTGTCGCAGGCTGGCGTGTTGACCGCTGCGCCACGGAGCTAGTCTTACTTACAGTTAAAGTTTTACAAAACTCTTCAAATTCTTGCTTATCTTTCAGTTTAAGAACTGTAACTTTTACATACCCATACATTTCAGTTGATTTCATTGGTAAAATAATATCATGGTATTTGTATTTTTTTTCTTTCTGACGAAACATTAATATTGAGAAACACTTTTTGAATAATACATCTTTAAAGACAAGTAGATCTTTTGGTTTTGTACACAAAAAGTAATTTCTCATTTTTTAAAATTATTAAGACTCAAATAAACGTGCTAAAATTTAAAATTAACCGAATCTGTCAAGGCATACGCGATGGATTCGAAATCTGAAACAGCTGACAGTCGCCAATCTTGTCTGACAAGCAACGCTGCGCGCTCACTCTCTTTCACTTTATTTTTAAAATCTAGCATCTTTAATCGTTGGCACCCCCTATTTGCGGCCAATTTTTCAATGGCAACCTTATAACATCACACTCAGAAAAAAATAAGCTTCAATTTGATATAAAAAAGATCGAATAATTATAACAAAATGGTACCTGTTTACTCCTGGCTGCGAAGAGGTTGCGGCCGTAAGGGCAACGGCAACCATAGTTTTTCAAAGTCTTTACGTATACCGCTGTCTAATGGATAATATTTTATTGAACAATTAAGTGAATGAAATTTTATGTCAGTAATAAATTTTCATTATTTTAATTAAAAGTACTTGCGGGCACTTTTTGACTGGCACCTTGTTGAAAGTGTATTCTCCTATTCATGTAAATATGTAAGAAAAATAGTTTGATTAACCACACTATGAACGTACTGATTTTGCAGCCGGATCCTGTACTATTACATTTTTCTATGACTTGTCTTAGCACGTAAATATGGTCTATCGTAGAGAAGTTAGTTCTAAACCCAGCCTGTTCTACTGGTTGGTTTTCATCTAGTTGGTTTTCATGTAAGGCTTACTTGGTATCAAACTAGGTAAATATGCACATATGAATAAAATAAACTCAATTTCCAATTACATATAAATGCAACTTCGTCCGCGGCAATTTCTGTTATTATTATTAATTAGTTTTTTATTAGTATAGATGAATAATATTCCCCGTTTTAAAATATTTTTTTATTGATGCTTCGCTCCTATTAGTTGCTGCGTGATGTTTTATAGCCTAAAGCTTTCCTCAATAAATGGACTTCTTCGTCTTCTTCTCTGTCGTATCCTCATGTCTGAGGGTCGTGACCACCTAAAGTAGCTCTTCTTACTACATCTTTCCACGCCGCGCGGTCCTGTGCTAGATGTATGGCGCCCTGGGTGTTAGTGTGGGTTATCTGTCTGATTTTTTATTTTTTATTTTATTTATTAAGTCGAAAACATTATACAAAAGATTACATTTAAATGTCATCCAAAAACCACGAGGGTTTGTCTGGATGCACTGTGATCTGCATACAATCCAACTACTTAAATAAGTACACACGTAACATTTTAAAAAACATAATAATATGTACACACAAAATAAGACTATACCTATAAAATAATTTTACCAAACAAAAAGTTAAAATAATTTAGGTAAATGCAAAGGTCGTAAAGTCTACGCGGATGGATTTGCGGGTACCAGCCAGTTTAATCAGATCTCTCAATAAGAATCAGTCGACTGACACAAACAGCCTATGGTAAATTATCGGTCGCATATTGACTAGTGCAAAACCAGTTTTTAATAAAACATCTACAGGTTGTTCAGAAAATAGGACTTGAGTTTATTTTTAATGTTTGATTTTGTGATGCTATTTATAAGAGATTGTTGTAGGTTGTTCAATAAGCGAGGGACTATATAGGATGTGGTCCTTTCACCATAGTAATTTTTGGACGAAATAGTTATTAGTTTTTTATTTGTTTTTTGTCGCGTATTTATGTCATGCGTTATATTTTTTTGTATTTTTTTATTGAAAAATTCTTCTTTTAATAGACTGTACTTCACCTTGTCATTTATAGGCACGGAGTACATACGAAGAGGAGTTGCCCTAAGGAATATTTTCTATGAAACAATGCGTGGCACTTACAGGGGGTGAGGGGAGTATTATCTGTCTAACTCTACTTGCTCTGTCTCACTCCCTCCTTTATATCCATCTAGCGGCGAATAGCCCAACTACTTAATAAGTTCGATGTTGATTTTTCTTTTTAGTTTATCTATCCGTCACTAGATGTCCCTAACACCTACTGACATCTACTGTCGGATAGCTGAGTAATTAGGGTTGCCAACCAGACTGTTAAAAACAGTATAATACTGTTTTTGCTAGTTAATGCTTTTTACTGTTCTATTATAAGAGAGTTTGCAAAACACTGTTTTCACGACTGCTGGTAAAACTATGGTTAGAAACATATAAATTTAAAATTTTCCACAAATTAATATTTCTATAAAAATATTTTTAATAACATAATATTGTTGTATATAGTATAGTTCTGTACCTGTTCAAAGCAATCGTTTATTTGGAGACTACATCTTCACAGCCACAAAAACAAAGAATCAATATGTTTTATGTAAATTATTTCCTTTCTGTTTTTTGTCATAGATAATTAATCAAATTCCATAAAAAAACCATAGTGTCAGTGACCATATCATGTAAAAGAGTAGTTAAAATCCAGGCAGCATACGAGTTGACGCACGGGCCACCCAAAACTTAGCCATACTAGAGGTGACTTGAGCTAGTAGTAGTACTAGCCTGCCTTCGACGCCGCCACAAGTTTGTATATTTTTTTGACCCACATGCTCGACCCACATGTCAAAAAAATATACAAACTGGTGGATTGATCTTTTGTTGATCGTTGATCTTATCAAGAAATTACATCGATCGCATGACATTTTTCCATCATTAATAATAAAGGACATAGGGATATATTGTTTCCAATAGTAAAAATCAAATACTATTCTGCTTCGATCATATATTTCTTGAAGTATTATGATTTAATAATCATAGCATGGAGTGTAAATAAGCTTAAGAATAGCCATTTTTTTTTTCTTACCATGAAAAATCTACATTAACAGACATAATCTCAATCAATTGAAAAAGTATTACGTAACGCCAAAGTGCAATATTCGATTTGTATGAATGTCAAAAAATGATACAACATGTACAAAAGTTTTATTTACTACTAACTTAACTAACAAGCGGGATCAGAAAAGGAATGGGATGTACAGATCAGCCGGTCTATTTGCTAACTCGGTGTACAACGTTTTGATAGACACTTCAAAATACATTGCGGCTTTCGTATGATATTGTTACTTTTTATATAAGATGTATTTGATGTGACCATCAAAATGTATTTTGAAGTGACCATCAAAACGTTGTACACTAAGTTAGCAAATAGACTGGCAGGTCTTTTCCATGTCTTTTTCATTTTGGAGAAATTTTTGGCCAAAGGTCAAAAAATGTACTGCGTATTCGTAGATTTGGAAAAAACCTATGTAAGAATTGTGGGGGTGAGCACTCACTGAAAGTAGGTTTCTTTGATGAAAAATGCTCTCGGGGTGCTCAGAAACATCATTATTCTTCCATGTAACTTTTTATAAAATTTCAAAATCCAATCGTAGTTTTATCAGCGGTTGAGAAAACAGTATTTTGTATACTGACTTTTGATAAAACAGTAAAAAGTATTAACTAGCGAAAACTAGGTGGTTGGCAACCCTAGACATTTTGCCATGTTTTGGCTATTATTCGTGAACGTCAAGATGACGGGACCCCGCCCGGTTTTGTGAATATGATGTAGTACCATTACGTACGTAGTAATAGAATAGAAATAGAAAATAGAAAAATGTTTATTTGCCAAAAAGAAAATTACAAGTACACAGATGCATGATATGTACATAGTTTACTCGTGATAATTAATAGTGCTCGTTTAATATTAGTGCTATTTTATACTTACATACGTGCTATAATAAAATTGTACACTCAAATGATTTCAAGATATTCAACAAAGAAAGTGGTCCCGCTATTATAATATCAAAATGGCGGGACCACAATTCAGTTCTTAAAAAACACTTCAATTGTAAAAATAAAAAATATTTTCAACGATTTTTATGGGGAAATTCTACAGATAAAAAAATGGTTTTTAAAATGCAAAAACGGTGTATCCGCTCTATGTTTGGTCTACAAAGCACTGATAGCTGTCAATCTTATTTTAAACAATATAAAATACAACACTGCCATCACTGCATATATTTGAGATAGCTGTATTTGTTCAAAATAATCCCCATTTATTCAAACGTATATCGGATGTGTGTGCAAGAAACAGAAGAAATGGCGATAGACTTTGTCTACATCAATCAAAAACAGCTCTGTTTTGAAAATTTATAATAAAATCCCTAAGGAATATAAAACATTAAATATAAATTTATTTAAGAAAAAAACTGAAATCATTCCTAAACCAGAAGTGTTACTATGATATTAGTGCGTTTTTTAATGATGAAATTTAGTGGTTTTTTTTTATCTCTCCATTTATATACTTTTTGTGCTTATTGTACATATATTGACTTATTTTGTAATTTAATATTATTTAT
Source organism: Elegia similella (assembly GCA_947532085.1). Lineage (NCBI taxonomy): Eukaryota > Metazoa > Arthropoda > Insecta > Lepidoptera > Pyralidae > Elegia > Elegia similella. The sequence goes on from OX383939.1 coordinate 7,598,790, forward strand.
TGTTTATTTTATGTGGTACTAACAGTAGCTCATCTGATTCAATATTTGTACACCCTAACGGTAAGCATGTTGATTCCTACTTTTATATTATTTAACACATTGTAACACGTTTGACAAATAAATAAACGAATAAGCTCCTGAGGAAAAAGTGAATTTCAAAGCCAAGTAGCATTATACTGCTCTTACAATTTGCTTAGGCGTTTGTTTGACAGTTTTATTATGGAGGTTATTCTACATTGAATTTGTTTTAATTTACCTTTGCCTAAAAATTAAGTGCAAAACCAAAATGTTAAAACATACATACATATTATCACGTCTATTTCCCTTACGGGGTAGAGAGAGCCTAACCTCCATAATAAAACTGTCTCCATAATAAAATTTTATTATGTAAGTATAAAATAGCACTAATATGGTACTACATCCTAATCACATCATATTCGCAAAACCGAGCGGAGTCCCGTCATCTTGACGTTCACTATTATTCAACGTTGACGACAGGTGGCGCATTGCTGAAAAGAGAATTATGAAACAACATAAACATAATCTTTTTGTCAAGGTAAAAGTCTTTAGGTATAAATTTAGAACAAATTTCAGTACTTATGGTTATTATTTATTACGATAATTAGCTTTAATATATTTTTATAGTTCATACGTCCCATTACGCAAAGTGGTGCCATCTAACGATGAGTAGCACGGAACGTCGCCAAAAGATTTTTCTAGAATCATTTTAGTAAATTACGAATAAATATACTTACAAATGAAATGTGATTCCTTCCATAGCATCTGAACGTTTATCTGAGTAGTTTTTACATGATATAATTCAACACTTCATGATTTTCTTCGTAAAAAACAAGATAAGTCCGAAAATCTCACTGTGTGCACAGAACGAACCACGTACGAACATTGTCAGCTACAACAGCAGACTAATAGGCCACGCCTACTCTCGATGTTAACGTGATGACGTCAGGACCTAGTTGGAATCACAGTGCACAGTAGCTAGCGCCATCTCCACTCTGTATGTACTCCGTGTTTATAGGAATAACTTTACTGTACTTAAATAAACCCAACTCATCGTTTTTATATTTTTCCCTTATATTTGATGGTACTATCATTTTCAATATTTTAATCTGCAGCTTAAATATACAGTTAAGGTAGCTATTAAAAGTTCTTCCGTAGCTTGATAGACCATATCCTATAATCGATTCAGCAAGAGCATTAAACAGTAATATCTTAACTTTATATGGAATTCGACTTTTTATTACATACATATTAGCTAGAAATGCTCTGAGTTTATCACAAACATGGTTTATATGTGGATGCCAATTAAATTTATGATCTATAATTAGGCCTAGATATGTATGTATGTCGACACTCTCAATAGTTTGGCACTTACAAGTAATTTTTTTCTCATGCAGACAGTCGTGGTCATGTATAACTAATCTATCATTGATATTAGATTTATCCTTGGCATACGGTGAACGAATATGTATCAGTTTAGTCTTGTTACCATTCAGTACAAGTTTATTATCATGACACCATTTGTTAAGATTGTCAAAATCCTCTTGTAAATTGTTAATGGCAGCGTTAACATTTCGGTCAGCGACAATAATACAAGTATCATCAGCGTACTGGAATGATGTTCCATGTTTAATGACGTTACTCATATCGTTGACGTACGCGATAAAATGTAAGGGGCCCATCACGGAGCCTTGTGCCGTTCCCTCTTCCGCTATATAAGAGTCACTCAGGCTGTTATTGACTTTCACACAATAAGTTCTATTTTTTAGGTAATTATTGCACCATTGTAGAAGAGGTCCATGTATGCCAGTGTTTTCTAGCTTTTTAGTTAACGTTGGATGATCTAGCGTATCAAAAGCGCGGGAAAAATCAATGAATAAAGCCAAAACATGTTTCTTAGATCTTAGAATTTAGCCAAAACATGTTTCTTATTTTGAGAGTTTATTTCGTCAGTAAATTTAGACAATAACATAGCTGTACTTTTATTGGGCTGAAAACCAAACTGATTTTTATCTACTACTTCATTTTCTTCATAAAACTTATAAATTTGATCACTGACACTTTTTTCAACTACTTTGTTAACAGTGGAAAGCAAAGTGACAAGTCTAAAGTTTGATACATCGCATTATTTACCTTTTTTGTACACCGGACGTACACAGCCGTTTTTTAAATCATCTGGATATATACCTGTTTTTAAACTAGTGTTGATGAGGTTTGAAATAGCAATTGAAATATTCTTACTGATTTTTTTGATATCAATTGCTGTAATGCCATCTTCTCCAGGAGCTTTAAATCTATGCAATTTATCTATAATTTTTTGTACACTATCAGGAGTAGCTTTTTTTATAAGTATAGTTATGTCACATTGATTTATGTATTTTATATGATCCAAAATAGGTTTTTTACATAGAGGTATTATGCCTTTAACAGCATTTTGGAACTCGTAGGCGAATTTATTTGCGATGTCAGTTGAAGAAAGATTTTCTTGACTAAAAGCTTTTATAATTATCTGGTCGATAGAATGAGTTACTCTGCCACATATTGAATTTATGATCTGCCACAGTCTTTTCGGGTTCGAGAAATTATTATTTATTTTATTTTTATAATATTTATTTCTATAATAATCTGTTACCTTATGTACTTTATTACGAATTTTATTATATTCTAGCCTCAAACATTTATCAGTAGTATCTCTTTTCCATAACTTAAATAAATTATCTCTTTGGTTACTTAGATTTAAAATTTTCTCATTTATCCATGGAATTCTTATTTTTTTATTAGTAAGTTTGCTATTGATATTAATAGATTTTTGTGACTTTATTTTAGCATTTTGAAAATTATTATTTATAAAATTATTAATTTCGATTGGACATTTCATACTCTCAGATAAAGACCAGTCGATACTGTTGAGTTCATTGTAAAATATTATATTGTCATATGAGTTATATGAAGATTGCATATTTGAACACCTTGTATCAGCATGTATACGACCCATACCTGCGCCATCGCTGGCGACCAGTATGACGCGATGATCCGCCAGTACTGTATCGATAGCTGCCGAGCACGACGTTTGCGTTAGTCTAATGAAAACGTGGTCAATGCATGTTTTAGTTATTTTTCCTAATCGTTTTTCTATACGTGTGTAGTCAGTAATTCCGCAACCAAACCCGTGCTCGGACAGCATATCAGTATATGTTTGGCAGACAGCTGTGTATTTTTTCAAGTCTACGTTGATGTCTCCAACTAATATCATGCCAGTCGATTGATGTTTATTGAGAATTCGAGATAGTTCAGTGACAAAGAAGGATTTGTTTGTAACCGGAGGTCTATAGACTGCGCACACTGTTACGGCCTTGTTGTGTTTAGTAATTAATGTACCAGTAATATTTTCAAAAGTGTGTGATTTTAATATTGTTGGTGTGAATTTTAGACATTTTTTTATATAAATTATTATGCCACCACCTTTCTTACTTTGCCGTAACTGTGTGTGCATTCTATACCCTGGAATTTGGAACAAGTTACATATAACCTCAGATATACCTACTTCAGTTAAAATGATCATATCAAATGACCAATTAGATGACTGAAGTGGACTCTCGTCGACGACGCTCAAAGAGCTAACACGTATTTCATATTTCTCCGTGATTTTTAATTGCTAAACCAAGTAAAAAGTTATCGAGTTGTGTTGTGTTGTGTACTGTCGGAAGGAGAATTCACTGGTCGAAGCGGTGTTACTTTTATTTTTACGATAAGCGGCCCCCTTTGTAAGTTACAACAAAAACTATTTCCAACGATTCAATAATTCGCCCATCACCGCGTTGCGCCGTGTCGCGCCATATCGACAACCGCTGTGCCGAGCGCCCGCCTGCCACTGACTCACACTCGCTCCAAGGTCAAGCGCATATACTCGTAGCGTAGGTACTCGCCTCGTCCCGTACCGTAGCCGCACGATCGCTTGCAAATAACGAGAGGATGTCTAACAACAACAAAAAGATATGCTCTGGCTGCCGCGATATAATTACTTCGCGTCAGTTTTTGGTTTGTAGTTTCTGTACCTTGACCTACGATTTAGAATGCGCTAATGTATCTGAAAAGCGCTTTTTAATAATGACCTCTGAACACAAGAAGCAATGGAAGTGCCCCGAGTGTTATAGCAAACAGCCAAAGGTTAATAATGCGAATACACCTGTACGCGCTGCAGGGAATGAAAACATGCCAAAGTCTTCTACTTGTGTCCCTTCCACAAATTCATCAGATTTTGTTAACATATCTAAGAGAGGTAAAAAACCGGAAACATAGAACCCTACGACATCTTCCTTGGTTCTAACAGAAGATAATCTTCGGGATATACTTAAACAAGAATTGCTGTCCATTATGAGAGCTGAACTGAAAGGGGTGCACGATAAAATGGACAACTTCCAAACGGCGGCTGAATTTTTCAATAAACAGTATGAGGACCCCAAAACAGAAGTAAATGAAAAATCAGCTATGATCGAGACACTTAAGGAAGAGAATTCCACACTAATTCAAAACCTGACAATGAGATTAGAATTGGTGGAACAGCAGCAAAGAAATGGCAACGTCGAAATTAACGGCATTCCCGAGAGTCGGACTGATAGTAACCTTGCCGACACGATTCTGAAGATTGCTAACACTGTGAATTACCCCATTGCCGACACCGACATTCTGCAAGTAACAAGGGTTGCAAAATTCGACAAGAATAGTAGCCGACCTCGTACCGTAATCGCGAAATTCCTGTCCACACGCCATCGTGACAACTTTTTGGCTTCGGTAGTCTACTACAATAAGAAAAACCCCCAGAATAAGTTGAACACCCGGCACTTGGGCCTTGAAGGTGCAAGCAGTCCAGTATTTGAAGCTGAGCAACTCACCCCAACCAACAAATCCTTGCATGCCCAAGCACGAAAGGCAGTAAAGGAAAAAAATTACAAGTTTGTGTGGGTGCGGGAGGGACGCATTTTTGTAAGGAAGGATGAATTTTCCCAACCTATTTTAATTTGTCACAGCAAAAGAAATCATTAAAAAGACAAGATCGCTAGACACTCACAAGAGTGCTGGCCCCGATGGTATTCCACCAATTTTTGTGAGGCGTTGTGGTGGTGTACTTAACTTGCCCTTAAGTATAACCTTCAATCGTTCTCTTCAGAGTGGGCAATTTCCTGATGAATGGAAAAAGGCAAAGATAGTGCCAATCCATAAAAAAGGGGACAAAGGAAATGCACGCAATTTTAGGCCTGTCTCAATACTCTCTGTTTTCCCAAAAATTTTTGAAACTATAGTTGAACCTGTCATAAGCCACCATCTTAATAATCTAATCAATGTACAGCAGCATGGTTTTAAAAGCAAACGGTCTACAGAGTCTAACTTGGTGTCATTGGTATCTGATTTGTCACGCGATGTAGATGCAGGATTACAGGTAGATACAATTTATACGGATTTCAGTAGTGCATTTGACAGGGTAAACAATTCTCTGCTTTTGGCAAAGCTAGAGGCGAACGGTATTCATGGTTCTCTATTAAACTGGCTTAGGTCATATCTAGAAAGAAGGTCACAAATTGTCGCAGTCCTCGGATATGAATCTCAGGTTTATTATGCCGATTCTGGCGTTCCGCAGGATTCGCACCTTGGGCCAATACTGTTCTCTCTCTTTATAAGTGATTTATCTGAAGTCATACTGCATTCCAAATGTTCTATGTTTGCTGATGATACCAAGATTTACAAGACCATTAATTCACCAACTGATGCTAGTCTTTTAGAAGGCGATCTGGTCCGATTGTTGAATTGGTGTCGTGCTAATGATATGGCTATTAATACCAGTAAATGTTATCATATTAGATTTACAAAAAAAAGGAAACCTATCTCAATACAATACACAATAGGCTTAGATCAAGTACAACTAGTGAAAGTCGTGAAAGATCTTGGGGTGTGGCTAGACTCCGAATTGAATTTTGTGGAACACATAGACAATATTGTCACAAATTCAGCAAAAATGTTGGGTTTTCTCAAAAGAAACTCCAAAGACCTCCGTTTATCCAGTACCAAGATTTTACTGTATAACACATTAGTAAGATGCAACTTGGAGTATGCTAGTGCTGTTTGGAACCCAATGTATGCGATTCACTCACAGAGAATTGAACTCATACAAAAATCTTTTACTAGGCATCTGGCTTATGTAGAACCTAATATTTCTCATCGTTGTCCATATGACCAAAGACTTAAACACTTTAAAATGCTTTCGCTTTTCGACCGAAGAAAAATTCATGATGTTTTATTTCTGTACAAAATCTTTAATAATATGATCGACTGTAGTAGTATTTTGTCCAATTTTAATTTGAAAGTTCCTTTTAGGCCACCGCGTCATCCTGTTATCAAAATATTCTGTGGCCCACCCTATAAAACCAACTTGGGTTGTCATGCCCCTGTGAACAGACTTTGCAACACTTATAATCTTTTAAATCGAGATGCAGGGGACTTGGATATTTTTGGAGACAGCTTTAATATCTTTAAGGCTAAAGTGCTGAAGTTTGTAGGTAAAACTTAAAATCATGGTTTGCATTGTTATTTTTGTAAAGATTCGAGCTTTTTTGATCATTACTGCAATTGTTGTGTATACCTGTTATTGGTGTTTGCATTAGTCCTAAGCTGTATATGTCACTATATAATGTTTTTATGTAGACACTGTTGGTGTACCTAATTATTAAATAAATAAATAAACTAAGTACTTTATCAAAATTCCTGATCATTGAGCGTATATTAACGTGCATACAAAACAAGTCGGTCTCTGTGAAAGGTGTACTACTTATAAATGAATAAATAGATGAGCAATTCTGGATTTCAATAACTTTATCCATAAAAGTAATGAGGTATTTATTTATTATGAATAAAAATACACTAAGCAAATAGTAAATTTAAATCTGAAATGCTATCCAAGCAAGTTATTATTCACAAATTGACTCAATATCTGAAACACAACGTACTATAACTGCTCGGCTACTGTGTTCGTCTTTTTTGACAAATATTTTACCGTCCTTGCACCAAATAAACTTATATTTACCACCTAGGCTAGTTTTAGCTTTATATAAAAGCGCCTTTGTTTGCTGTGTAAGTGCTGCCCTAACGTAGATGCGGTTTGTGGCCATTTCTGTGGGTAGGTCCGTCCAAATCTTTCCAGCTTGCATGTCCTGGGCTCTTGCCGATGCTATCCACTGCTCGCAGGTCCCCTTGGATGGTAACTCGACGACGATGTGTCCCGGCTTGTCCTTGCGGCGCGATGCCACTCGTCGAGCACTGATTATATGCTGGCTGCTCAAATTAAGTTTTCCAGCCACCTCCTTAACTATGCTGACCGCATCTTTATTAGGTATTTCAGGAATTCCAGCTATCTCTAGATTAGTCGACAGAAGCTTTTGCTCCATCTCTTGACATCTTTGCTCCATAGCACTTACACGAAGATCTAGATTTTGATTCTGCTTCAGAAGTTCTAGATTTTTATTCACTAGACTTTTAATGGTGATCTCCTGTTGTTTTACTATGCTTTCTAGATCAGCTACTTGGCTATTCAGGTACTCCACAGAGGTTGTTAAGCCCTCTAGTTCACTTTTAACTATCTTCCTCATTTCGCAGCTGATTTGTCTAACTAATTGATCATTATTACATTCCTTGCCTCTATTTCTAAGCTCTTCCTCGTTATCCGAATCATCTGGAAGAAAGTAAGATGATCGCCGTGACACATTACGCAGACACTCCTCGCAGCTCCACTCCAGACCGTCAGCGTTGCGAAGAGCTGCAAGCTGCTTATTCGTGAGATTCCCGCAGGATGTCGTTGCATGTACAGTTTTATTACAACGGCTACATTCCAATCCCGGTAGCTTTTGAGTTATATTCTTGTTGCAAGAAGAACACTTTTTCAACACCATTATCGTTGTATTGCGGGTACACTTAACGCTTTTAGTACCTAACAATTGACACAAGTTTGTCGCTTGACGACTGTACGCAGACTGTACGTATTGCATCAGTCCATCATTCATTCATCATTTAATTCAACACAAAAAGAATTTTCCAATATGAACCAGTAGTTTCTGAGATTAGCGCATTCAAACAAACAAACTCTTCAGCTTTATAATATTAGTATAGATTATTTCTAACACGTACAGTAAACATTTTTCTGTGCATAAATTACTTGAAAATATAAATCACCTATGTAATTTTTTTACTATAGGTAGTTAACTAGTTAAACTTTTATTATAAAACTGAAATAATGCCTCTAAAAACTAGACAATAACAAATCATTACAGGAGAAATAAGAAACTGCATGATACCAATTTTTAATTTTTGTAATCCACATTTGAACAAGGCAAACACATGGTGGACAAACATTATTTTTACATACATGACATATGTGTCAACTACTTTTGATATTTTAGTAGGCATGTGTAAAATTCTGGATGGTCAGACATATATGATCCCAGTTCTCGCATCATACTTAATTAATATTCATTTCCAAAAAGGTGAGTTATCATTGGTATTGGTTAACTGTTCTTCCGGAAGTAGTACTGGATTCCATTTTTGGCTATCTGATCTTTCACTTAAAAAAGTAACTGACATTTGAACCCAAGCTCCTTTTCAATGTAAGTACTGATTATCGATCTAAAACACACAAACATCTTTGAAACTGATGAAATCACCTAATTTATGCGCTATACCACATAAACTGCCCTTAATGCTCTCTAATTGACTTAACCTTGTGAAGGCTCGACCGTCCCGACGCTCTAGCCGAGTTCTCACATAAATAGGAAGGGAGAGCACAAGACGACACACAGAACACAGAATAACTTTATTATAATTTTACTTTACAACTTGAATAAATTAAAAACAGAGACTTATGCTCCAAGATATGGTAGAAGACTCAAAGATGTTAGTAGACTGAAAGATGTTAACAGATTGAAAGGTGGTAGCAGACTGAAGAATGCTCGAAGAATGAGTGATGAGAGAGAGAGAAAGTAATCTAAAAATGGAATGAAATTTGAATTAAAAATGAAATTTGAATTAAAATAAGGAATGAAAAATGGACAGGATGAGAGAAATGAGGTTGGATGAGATGCAGCATGCAGGTAGCATGCTGCAACGTTACAACCTGAAGCTAATAGATGCAGTGTATGTATCGCATGCAGGGGAGGAGCGTAATTCGATATTATTATTTTCGCTGGGCATGAGCAACCCCTACATAAGCAGTTAAGAGTTAATTAAAATTTATGCCTTCTATTGCAATAATACAAACATCTTGTATTGACGTTTCTGATAATCCTGGCATAGTCACAACACATAAAGCGAAGGTTAAGATAAAAAGAAGATAGCCAAATGATACTTTGTTTTCAACCGACTTAAAAAAAAAATCAATTGTAAAAACTTAGTAAAAATAACAATTCTGTGTCACGAAGATAATATTAGCTTGTTTGCTGATAAAATTAGTTTATTGCTTATTATAGTGTACAATATAAACACCTTATAGATATACAATATTCTATTCTTAATTAAATAATGAATTTCTGTCCTAATGACATTATTAGTATGTTATTATGTTATGTTGTTATGCATGTTATACACCTATTCATGCTGAATTTAGGATTCCGATGGGACGGAAGCCGCTATACGTTAGAAACGATACCAGATATCTCCATTAGTATCGCACGTATAACGGTGTCCCTCTCATCGGATCCGATTCAGGATGGTATAATACCCGCTTTAGACAGAATTATTTTTATTTAGTAATGTAGATATAACAAAAATCGTGAAGGCCAAGTACTACATTTACTGAGTAACCACATATGAAGTATTATTCAGTTTTGCCTTCATTTAACTGAATAACTCAGTTCAGTAATGGTGCAGATAAGGTATTCTGTTAATTTTCAAATTTTAACTTTTTAAAGTTTTATCAATGTGACTACCATAAAAGTTGTTTTTATTACTTATTTAACCCTTTGAACGCATATATCAGGCGACTTTTCTGCACTCCTATTACATCAGAGGTCCTTAGTACATGATGTCATTTATATCAGATGTGGCGTTGAAAATGTTAAAAAATATTCAGCAGTTGAACCATGCTATTTGGCCGAGCGTGAAAAAATACTCGGAACCATTATCCAGCAGTTGAACTGAGTTATTTGGCTGACTATGAGTACTTGAAACTCCTTAATATCATAAAGAGAAAAATCCACAGATACATCATTTCTCAGTCACAAGATCCAGAGGATTCTTGTGAATCATCATTTCGAGTAGGTGACACGGTCAATCGACCATGCACGGTGTCAGAGTTCTTCGGAACCGCCTCTCGGCCTCTGACGTGGTTCCTTTAACGACTACCAGATGGCAGCCGGGACCACCGGCTTAACGTGCCTTCCGAAGCACGGAATCATCTTTATTATCAGACAATCAGGTGATTCAAGCCTGCAATGTCCTAACCAAACTGGAAACAACTAAACAAAGTATGCTTCCGGTGGGAATCGAACCCACGACCCCCGGGTCAACAGGCAAGCGCTTAACCACTGGACCACGGAGGTTGTGACTGAGAAATGACGAATGATGAGGCAGTGACAGGAATATGTGGAAAAAGCGCGTACTTGAAGGAGGAGGTTTACATGAAATGCTTAGTTCCTGACCTTGGATGATCATGATCATAAGCCTATCCATTGAAATTGTTTAAAGCATCTGTATAGCTGCAGATAAAGCTGATGATGATGATAATGTAATAAGACATAACTAAAATAATGTTATTAAAATATATTATTGCAGGGTCTTTAGCTAAAGGTACTCCAGAGAATGTAGCGTCACTTGTTGACCAAGGAGCAGCAACAGCCTTAGTAGAGCTATTGAAGACTGTGCCGGTGACCACAAAGCTCGCTGAGGCCGGGCTATGTGCTCTCCGCAGTGTGTTCCTTGTCCCGCCGGCGCCCATTACAGCTCTCCCTGCCGATATGAGACTCCTGACTAGGTTAACACGTAAGTTCTTTATTTATTTAAAGTAAGCTATTTGCCTATTTTGTGAGTACTTAATAATTTATTTGGCTCATTTTCATGGCTCATTTTCACTGATCATTTTAGCCATAATGGGGGTGTAAGTCGGTAAAGCGGTTTTCTAACTGCTTTGTCGACTCGGCACTTTCCCAAGTCTCGCCTTTGGGGAGTTCCTTCATGCTGTATATAGACTGGGTTATCGAGTAATAAAAATGAGCCGTAAGAGTCAATGGAATATTTAACTTTACATGAAGCATAATAGCTAAATAGCTAAGGCCTTATTCACTTTAATTATAGAAAAAATCCAGAAAGGTCATGGTGTGGTTTTACTCTAGAACTGATTTGACAATCTCTGTGGCACTATAGTATGGCAAGTGCCTGGCGTCGTAGGTTCCTGAGTTCGATCCCCGGTTAGGTCAAAATACAATATTCTTGAGTTAGTATCCCACACTAAGTTGTAAACTTTTGTCATGGGATACTAAATCAGTGTAATTTGACCCTGTATATTTACTTTTATATGTTATTAATGATATTCAACTAAAATTCATGACTAGATAAAATAAAGTCATTGCCTTTTGATTACGAATAGATAAGAAATTAATCTTTATTATGACAAATTAATCTATAAATGAGAGGGCATTGACTGTAATATAAGTAAATATAGAAAACCAAAGTTGCGAGATTTTATTGAGAATTCCTATATTACATGTTTGTTTCCGTGATTTGTTCACTCAGAATTAGCAGCTTGTAGAGCTAATTCATTTTCTCACAATATGTTAAAAAGTTCTAGCAAAGCATAAGTTATATAAGAAAAAAAATTTAAAAGTGAATTTAAAAAAAAATCGCATATATCTTAATACTATAATTTATCATTTCTAAACACTATTCTTCCAGAAATCGCCCGCGAAGGTTCACCCACAGCGCGTTGCTGCGTGGTCCGGATTTTATCCATCTGGTGCGGAGGCACTTTGGAACAAGAGGCATTGTGTGCTGCCGGGGCCTGCTCAGCTATTGCAGCGCTGTTGACAAATGGAAGGAATGGACCACCCGTGGCTAGAGCGACGCCAGCGCTAGAACTGCTCGCTAATATGTGCTTCGAAAACACCAATGTGGCGCATGTGGCTTTGAATACCAAGTAAGTTATGATTTCATTTGTACTACATAACACAACACAAGTCTTGTCTATTATTAGTAGAGCCCATGATGCTAAATGTGCTCATCGTCGTGGGGACCCATTAGACTTTAAAGATTAGGTAGTTGAATAAGATTATATGATATTTATCGATACTGCTCTAGGCAAGGCCTCGGTAGTACAGAGAGGGTCATGCTCCTGCAGTGGAGACTAAAAAGGCATAATGATGACGATATTTTTCATTTCACCAGTGGACATTTTTGAAACTTTCTTGCCGCTCTCCAGCAAGAAGGTTTCAAAAATTTAAAAACAAAATAATAGTTTCATGAAAATATTCTAGCGCGTCCAATTAATGTAAGCTAGCTGAATAACATGCTAAAAATTGTGTATAGCACGAATGTGACGATTTGAACGTGAATTCGAGGGGTGGGAGGGTAAGAAAAATAACCCCCATAGAATAGTCGGATATGTGGTAGAGGTAATTATAACTGTGTCCCAGGTATCCCTCATATCTTAACACGCTCGAGTAGATCCCAAAATCCCTTCTTGGGCTCTCCTACTAATATCTGGTGTGGAGGTGTTTTAATCAACAAGCATTGTGTGCTGCTGAGGCCTGCTCGCTATTGAGTGCATGTATTGCTGCAGCAACATTGTCAAATTGGAGGGATAGAGCATTCATGGCCAGACCCCGACTTGCTTTGGGGTTGTGCGTTCAGAACATTAATGCGCTGTGTGCGTTCAGAACATTAATGCGCTGTGTGCGTTCAGAACATTAATGCGCTGTGTGCGTTCAGAACATTAAAGCGCGGCCCACATCTATTTGAATACCAAGTAAGTTTTATAAGTTGATTATACGTTCAGATACTTTTGGGGTGTCCTTGATGGAGTACGTAATAAACTGGGCTTTGCTTGTCTGTTGTTGTGAAGTTGTAGTATTATTGATCATGTGATTTTTTTAGCAAATATTTAACTTTTGTTATAAAAGTACTTTTTGATTTTTTGACGACCCTGTAGGAAAAGTGTTAAGCCTTTGTTTTCACTTAAACGATAAGTCGTAAAGTGTATTTCTTTTCTTTTTTGTGTCGCTACTTGGCAAAGGCCTCCCCTCTTGAACGCCATTCGTCTCTGTTAAAGATCGCCAATATTTATTATGTCGCCAAATCATCAGACCTCCCGTAAAGTTTAGTTGATTTTATTCTATTTTCGTTTGATGGTCACCTCACCAACCATTACAGTTTATATATCTTAAATAAAAATAGTCAATCATACGAAAGCCGCAATGTATTTCGAAGTTACGATCAAAACGTTTGACTAGCTCCGTGGCGCAGCGGTCAACACGCCTGCCTGCGACACGGAGTGACTGGGTTCGATCCCCGGCCAGGTCAAGATGGAAAATGATCTTTTTCAGATTGGCCTGGGTCTTGGATGTTTATCTATATATGTATTTGTTATAATATATAGTATCGTTGAGTTAGTATCCCATAACACAAGTCTCGAACTTACTTTGGGGCTAGCTCAATCTGTGTGATTTGTCCGTAAAAAAAAAAAAAACGTTGGACACCGTAGTTATGTCAAAAGTTAGCAAGAGACGCCGCAATACGTTAGACACGAATGGACTCGTGTCCCATTCGTGTCTGACGTACTCTGGCGTTCCTCTCGTCAGTGTCTGAATTCAGTTAAGTGTAATAGGCCTTTGTTCTACATACTATCCCTTCAAGCGTGGGAAACGCAGACACAATGGATTTTACCGGGTGTAACAGAAAGGGGGTGATCATATCGAATACATGGAAGCAGTCACCGGTAACGAACAGCCTGGTGCCCTGTTGAACCTTGAAAGTTAATCAATTACATAGTTGTATTTTTTGAAATTTGTTAAAACATATTCATTAATTTACACTTGCACATCATTATGGCAATAAACAGCTGTGAGGTCAATATCCTACGGCAACGCACACTAGCATCCATTTTCCACCTCCTGTTTTTACTCCTGATATTTAAAAATATAAAATTCAATGTTGGGTTCCCGATATTTTTTTTCCATAAGTGAGTATTTATTTCTGTGTATTTTCATTATTTTGTAATGTAATTGTCACATTACAAATTAATGAAAATTATCACGGCTTTGAAACTAGGTTTATTTACTATGTGTCTCTTAATATCCCAACTTTACACTAAAGTCTAGTGATTTAGAAGTATTACCTCTCCATAGAAGAGGGTAATTTGATGTATCTGTACGATATCGGGTCAGAAATGAAAGATCCATAAAAGAACACTGACCAAAGTTAATTGAAATTTATCGAATTGATTCTTACAGTTCTCGACAAATAAAGTTACTAGAGAAAAAAGACCTTGATAATAACATGATACACTTTTATTTACACAAAGACGTTTGAGGCGTGGTTATTTATCTAAACTTCAATAAAATGAATAATAGGCCTAATAAAGTTGGTTTTGAGTGAAACTTTCCAAACGAACCCTGAAAAATACGTTACTTTTCTCTGCTCCTGGTAAAAAAATGATAATTTGTAATATGGGTTCTGCATATTTTTTATTGTTTTTCTGTTACAAAGTAATTGGTATTTCATGTAAAAGATAAGACGACAAACTAAATTCGTATCATGAAGAATCTTAAATGGTATAATCCTATTTTTGAAATAAATAATTTAAGAATAGTTGACTAAGTACTTAATTATTTTTTCTCGAAGTCACAAAGGCAGAGTTGAATTTGAACTAATTACAGTACTACCACTTTAATAAGTTACGCCGATGTACCTGCGCAGAAAGCGAAATTTTTGCTTCGCGTGAAATTAACCGTCTGCTATTGGCTGAAGCGCCGCGCCCCATCGTAAATTATCTAGTCAAAATTTTAAATGTTACTTTGACTCTTATCTTATGTTAATTTAGGTATCCAATTAAGAAAACTCACCGCATTCGATCCGTCCATCATTTATGAGACATAGGGAACAAACTTGCAACACTCCTCTGCTTGTATCGTGGATAAAAATAAAATTAAAAACTCCCGAATAATAAAAAATCAAGGGTGAAACTACGAAAGCCTACCCGGAATTTATGAATACGAAAGAGGTTTAATTTCTTTAAATCAGAAATAAACGAAACAGAACCCTAATTTGCTAAAACGGGCAGGCAAGACTAGAGTTTGTCTAACATACTTAAATTAGGGTAGCTGTCCCAGTTTTTGATCCCCATGGTCAATTAAATTTATTAACTCCTACATCCATAAAATTTGTTTTTCACGTGAACTTTCCATTGTTTAATAGTTGCCATTGATTATTAAGAATAAGAGATGTTTATGTAAATGTAATCCCCAATCCAAGCTGTAAAAACACCCAGGGTTGTTTGACCTGACCACACATTGATAATAATTACTTAAACTTAGGTTGTATTTTTCATGTAATTCGAACATTTTTTTTTTGATATACGTAATTCTAGCATTGCATGTGTTTTACTGGAAATAATGTTAAATAGCCTTTCCAGTATTTACTAAGTATTGATCATTAAAAGAAAGTGACAAAACATGTTCGTGCTAAAATAGGTTTATTAATCGTTTCTTAATTTAGCAGCCGGAACCGGAACATTCTATGTTTTTTCTTGTCTAGGAAACGAAAGCTGCTAGAACATTGACTTTTACTAATAGGAGTAATCGTAATATTTAATACTCATCACATAGCCTACTATGGGCGTAGTTACCCTGTACTAGGATGCCAGAATATGCAAATGATAAATTTTCGGTATTCATCAGTCGTTCGCTATCAGTCTTCGTAACAACATCGTGATTTGTTTTGGATGTGGATCTTTTCACGCTCCAGTGCCAACTGGTCGAGCTACTTTGCAAGATCCAGCGTTTGAAGACGCCGTGTTGCAACATTTCGAGGATAACCCGAGGAGCAGCACCCGCCGTGCTGCCTTGGAGCTGGGGGCGGCTAACCACATGCAGGTGTGGCGAGTGTTGCATGGGGACCATCAACACCCATATCACTTCAGCCGCGTCCAGGAGTTAATATCTACCGACTTTGCACCTCGCGTGACTTTTTGTCAGTGGTATCGACGTCAGGTCGAGACCTCATGGGAGTTTGCTTCGAAAGTGCTATGGACCGATAAAGCTTCATTCACAAGAGCCGGAATAAGTAATATTCATAACGAGCATTATTGGTCTCATACCAACCCACATGTGTTTACTGAATCGTCATTCCAGCACCAGTGGCGGATAAATGTGTGGGCTGGAATAGTTGGAGATGTTCTCGTCGGACCATTTTTTTTACCAGCCAGTTTAAATGGAGAGAATTATTTAAATTTTTTGCATAATCAACTGGATGATGAACTGTCGGTGATGCCAGTGAGAAGGTACATCGATCTTGTGATGGAAAATAATTTAATTTTCCAACACGATGGTGCTCCAGCTCACTTCGCACGAGTCATGCGCAGCCACCTCAACGAGCGCTTCCCGCAATGGATTGGACGAGGAGGACGTATCGCATGGCCACCGCGGTCCCCAGATCTCACACCGCTTGATTTCTTTTTGTGGGGATACATCAAAAATAAAGTGTATGCTGTGGAGTGCCCTACGAGCGAGGAGATGGAAGCCCGAATCAAAACAGCATTCGCTACGGTGACACCAGAAATGCTTCATAATGTCCGTGCATCCATTTACCGGCGAGCTGGCTTGTGCATTCAAGAAGAAGGTTGACATTTTGAACCCTTACTTTGAATGGTAAGTTGCTCAATTTCTCTTAAATCGTAGGTAGGTAGGTACTAAGTGCTGCCGTAATGAACAAAGAAAAAAAAGTAGTACATACTTATTTGTTTCGTTAATTGAAATTGGCCTTTTTACCTATTTTGTACCTACTTATTTCTCTTGCTTGAATTTGTTTCATGCGAATTTTTTTCACGCCATTAGTTTTTCAAAGCAAAATGATTCTTATCAGTAATGTTAATAAGACCTAATTTGTTTGTTTCAGAATCTTCAACAAACATTAGCCGACCCGTGCCGCAATCTCTTTGTCGGCGTGTGGTATAGCCGACAAAGCGGCTACCGCGAGAGCTTATGCAATGTTACCAGGAGAACACGGCTAGTGAGGAGTTACTGTTATGGTGTACACCGATAGTGACTTAGTGTGTGTGATGTTTTGATAAAAGATGTTGACATCAACTAGTGATGTGCCACATTTGTTTACATACAAATAATAAAAGTTTTTTTTTACATACATTTTTGGATGTGTAAATTTTAACTTGAAATTTCGTAGGAAGAATATATGAAAGGTTAGTTATAGTATTGACCCACTTCATATGATCACCCCCTTTCTGTTACACGCTGTATATTGTTATGTGGACCGATTGGGCCCGCTTGGTGGTTAAGAGGTCAATCATATATTTATGTGTAAATTGTTACAGACATGGCGACAAAAGCATCCCAGAGTTGCTGATGAGCCTGGTGTCGCGCGACAAGCCGCTGGTGGTGGCTCTCGGCGCGGCGCGTTGCCTCACCTTCATACACCGCGCCGGCGCGCTCCCGCATACGGACAACAAGTACGTTTGTTCGAATCTAAATATGTATAACTCAAAGGTGACTGACATAGTGATAGTGATAGTGATCTATCAACGCACAGCCCAAACCACTGGACGGATCGGGCTGAAATTTGGCATGCAGGTAGAGGTTATGACGTAGGCATCCGATAAGAAAGGATTTTGATCGATTCTACCCCCAAGAGGATAAAATAAGGGATGAAAAATTGTATGAAACTTAACGCGAGCGAAGCCGCGGCCAAAAGCTAGTTGAAAATATGTGATCAAAAAGAACTCGGCCACAGGTAGGATTCGAACCACGTCCCTCATGTTTACGCCCTAAGTGTGATACCATTACACCATCGTGACTTCGAATCACCGCGTCGAATTCTCTCATCACATTTACCATCTCATCAATCTCTCCGTTATTGGCTGATGCGTTCGTGCCATGTCTGGAGTTCGCTCCACTGACGCGCCGTACGAGTAATATGAGCGAGATAGCATGAGTCTTGTTGTTTTTAGATTTCAAATCTTATGTAGTAGCAATAAGTTCGTTATTTCACTGATGTTTTCATTCGGTTTGATTCGGCGGTAGGTTGCGCTATATATAATATATATAACAATGCCGATGCGACTCATAAAAGTGATACTACTGTAGCTGACTAGTTTATTTCGGGATAAGCCAATATATCACATACATACTTACATACAAACGTGAACTCTGAAAACCTAACACTCATTTTAAAAAAATAGGATATAAGAACTACAAAAGTGGCTTGATCTACCGATTCAGAAATAAAAAGTTTGAAATAGGAACGAATTTTTAATCAAAAATGTTAGCAGACCGATTTAGCTAGATTTATTCTGTATTTTGGCGGTATCTTTGATGTTTCATACAAACTTAGAGTTGCGCTGCAACTATACACAGAGGGCGTTACGTGCTACATTGGACATATTCACATTAGAACTAACAATAGAAAGCATTTTAGATTATTAGCCTCACAACCATAAAGAGTTATACTACAAATATATAAATTATCCAAATATATATATATTATAATATTTTTATATAAATTTTAGATAGATATAGAAAAAGAAAAGAAAACAACGGGTTGCACTCTGCGAGTGCCGGCAGAAGTGAAAACTCGCCTTTGCGGCGGTCTCACGTCACGTGTCCGTCTTACGAGTTATCGATCACGTCACTTGTGATATGTCGCGAGTTTAACATTTTAACCCATCAACCCATGATTAGCTCCGTGGCGCAGCGGTCAACAAGCCTGCCTGCGACACGGAGTGACCGGGTTCGATCCCCGGCCAGGTCAAGATGGAAAATGATCTTTTTCAGATTGGCCTGGGTCTTGGATGTGTATCTATATATGTATTTGTTATAAAATATAGTATCGTTGAGTTAGTATACCATAACACAAGTCTCGAACTTACTTTGGGGCTAGCTCAATCTGTGTGATTTGTCCGTACATATTAAAAAAAAAAAAAAACATCCCAACAAATGCACAATGCCGCTAAACATTTTTTTTCACTTCAAAAAATTTTTTTTTAAATTGTAAAGGAGTTTGTTGTATGTGTAAGTATTTGTTTTTCAACAGAGTGGTGTTCGGAGCCTTGCCCTGTCTAGCGCGGCTGTGCACGAAAGAAATGCCCGAGGACATCCGAGCTAAAGCCGCCGAGACTCTAGCGTACTTAGCAGAGGTATACACTCACTGTTTTTTTTTGTGGGTAGCAGAGGAAAAAGTTTGACGTCTTTTAGTAGCTTCCGATTATCTTTATTTTAAATTAATTATATTAAACATATATATAAAAATATTGCCAGTTTATGATATAAATAATCAGATAACAGTACCTGCCAGATAATAATTTCACCACTCCTTTCACTGTTTGGACTTCATCACTCACTTTTCACTACAATGGACCCACTCGCACTGCTTTGCAAGAACATGGACGAGATGAAAGAAATGTTTGCTTCCAAGATGTCATCCTTTGAGGAATCCCTTGGTGGTCGCAGCCAGGCCCATGATCCTGTCCTCTTAAGTGAGTACCAAAATTTTAAAACATTTATTTGGAAGGCGGTATCTAACCTGAACAGGCAGATGGAACTGGTGTTTCTCACTCTAGATGATAATGAAATGAGATCTCGAGCCAACATTCTTCTACTTCATGGCCTTAGTGAGAGCAAGGAAGAGGACTTAACATCAAACATTCAGACAATATGTCATGATAAACTGAAGATTTCACTTCAACCTGGGTCAATTGCATCTTGCTGGCGTATGGGAAGGACTGTTAAAGAGGATAAGCCGCGTCCTGTCTTCATCCGTTGTGCTGACATCCGATGTCGCAGTGAGATATGGATCAACAAAAAAAAACTTGAAAGGGAGTGGCCTAACTATATCCGAGTTTCTCACAGCCACTCGTCACGCCGTATTTGTTGAAGCACGGAAAGCATTGGGCGTTAAAGGTTCCTGGACCAGCGATGGTAAGATTGTAGTCGTTTCTGCTAAGGGTCTCCGCAAGAAAATCACTACGATGACGGAGTTGCGTGCCATTACTGAGGAGCATGCTGCAGCCAAACCCAATGACGATCAAGTTGCCGCTGGCTCGGAAACGCGATCTGTAGTAAGCCCCTCGGTGAGGGAAATGACCGAGGGTGGATCTTCCAACCGTCCCCAATCTAAAGAAACTAGAGTCCGTATTGCTAAAATTCAGACAAGGGCGCAGAAAAAATGACATTTTCAGTTGGTATTATTCGCTCGTGAGATCTTTTCAATCTCTTTTGTTGAAGTATACATTATATCTATAGCTTTTCATATCACATAAATTATTCAATGCACGTAAGGTAATCCTAAATTCTTTTTATTGTTAATGTTTTTACAACCACTTAACACGATTGCAAACCTTGCTTGTTATTTGAATTGACTATTATTTATTTGACATTGGCATGGCAGAGTTTGACAGTGACAGCAACTTAATACTTTTTTTTTTTTGTTTTTAACATTGTACACTACTTTGCATTACTAGCTACTCTGCCACATATCATTCACAACATGCAATGCGTTTTGTTATAAATTTTTATACCTATTTTTTTTTTTTTTTTATAGTTACCTTGCTTCTACTTCTCTATTTAGTTTGGACTCGGTTTTCTTTTTTGCATTTCTTGCGATGAATCATATAAATTCAAGAATTATCTGATTAGTCCATGAGTATTTCACAATACGTTGATTAAGAGTTTAAGGTTTAAGTAAGTCCGTCTTTATACATTTAAGCTATCTGGCAAGTAGGTATCTGAAATAGATATTTCGGTGTTTAATTGCTATTATAGGTTTATATTTTACTATCAGCATAAGTAATAGTGTTAGATTATTTAGTATATTGTATGTGTATATATTTGTATAGTATTGTATTTAATTAACCATCACTGCTCAATGTCCGATGTACTTTGTTATAATTCTGACCCTGAATATTATTCCTTATCTTCTTCGTCTAATAGTTTTATAAGTATTGAAGAGGACGATTTATTCTCTCTTGAGGACAGTCTAAAAGTCACTTTCTCTACACTTGCCAAAAATTTTAATGTTGCTCATATCAACGCCCAAAGTGTCCCTGCGCATTATAATGATTTACTAGTAACCTTTTCATCCTCGAACATTCATGCAATCCTCATCTCTGAAAGTTTCCTTAAGCCTTCTCTTCCCTCTACTCTCTTTCCTCTACCTGGCTATAGGCTTATCAGAAGTGATAGGACATACATAGCAGATCGAAACGGGGTCCCTAAAATGGCTAACTGCGGTGGAGTGGCCATCTATCTGCGTAGTGATATACCTTGCCGAATTCTATCTCAGTCACCCTCTATATCTCAGACGCCTGAACACCTTTTCCTCGAGGTCACCCTCAATGTCACTAAAATTCTTCCTGGTGTGTATTACAGCCCTTCTCTTCATATAAATTTCTTCAACTCCTTTGAATCTCTTTTATCTGAATTTCGTGCTCAATTCCAACATCTAATAATTCTTGGTGACTTTAACACATGCCTTATCAAAAATGATTCTAGAACAAATGCTCTCCTCACTATCCTTGACTCATTAAATCTGCATTCCTTACCCCTTGGTCCCACTCACTTCCCTCATAATGGACCTCCATCCCTACTTGACCTCATCATCACTTCCTCTCCTGAACTTGTAGCGGTGCATGGTCAACACAATGCGGCATGCTTCTCGGCACATGATCTTATATATGCTTCTTTTAAATTACGCTCTCCTAAAAAGAAAAACAAAATTATGATGCTGCGGAATTTCTCAGCCATTGATCGTGAGCAGCTAATTGCGGATATTGTCGAGACTGACTGGGATGCCGTGCTGGCTATGCAAGATGTCGATAACAAGGTGGCAGCTTTTAATGATGTTATATTGAATATTTATAATAAACACGCGCCTTTACATCCGGTCAGAGTCAAGCACTTTCCCGCCCCTTGGCTAAGTCCAGACATAAAAACCATGATGGCTAGACGAGATAAAGCCAAAATCAGGCTACGTCAATGCCCGTCAGAATCTAACCAGTATGCTTACGTTGCGTTACGAAATCTTTGTAACAAGAAGTGTCGTGAAGCCAAACGGAAATACGTTCATTCAAACGTAGAGAACAATCCTCCCAATAAAGTGTGGAACTTTCTAAGACGGCTAGGTATAGGAAAGCAGAGGTCTGGTCTTAATTCTTCTTTTGATTTAGATGCACTTAACAGATATTTTAGTACACCTCCTGCGAACCTTTCTGCCGGGACAAAGCAAAGGACGCTGGATGGTCTCGCCTCAAGACCTATTCCCGATATTCCTTCATTTGATTTCGCTAATATATCCAGGGACGAGGTAGTAAAAATTGTAAAGGGCATTAATACCAAAGCGGTGGGCAATGACAATATTTCTTTAGACATGATTAAACCCATAGTCGAATTTATCGCCCCTGCCATAGCTGATATCGTTAATTGCTCCCTGTCTTCTGGTGTGTTCCCTTCTGCGTGGAAAGAAGGTCTTATTATTCCTCTTCCTAAAAAACCTAATCCTATAATGCCTTTCCAACTAAGACCTATTTCCATCCTTCCCCTCCTATCCAAAATCTTGGAACATCACGTTCAGCACCAAATTGCATCATTCTTTTCCCGTCATAATTTATTGGCTACTCACCAGTCGGGTTTCCGAGCCGGCCACAGTACAACGACGGCCCTTGTCAAAATCACAGATGACATTCGTGCGAACATCGAAAATAAAACCTTAACAATCCTAGTTCTCTTAGATTTTACCAACGCTTTTAATATGGTAGATTTCGATGTTTTCATAGGCATTTTGCGTTCTCTTAATTTTTCTCCGCATTCACTTTCGTGGTTTCTTTCTTATCTTTCGGGCCGCCGTCAATCTGTCAAAATTGATGATCGTCAATCTGTATGGTGTGACCTGAAGGCAGGTGTTCCACAAGGTGGGATTTTATCGCCGGTTCTGTTTTCAATATTTATTGATCGTATTTCATCCTCTCTGTCCTCTTCATTTCATCTCTATGCTGATGACCTTCAGATATATACGGCCGCACCTCTTCAATATTTGAGTCAAGCTATAGCGACGATCAACTCCGACCTGAACCATATTGCAAATTTCTCTCGCAGCTTTGGCCTCCTGGTCAATGCTGCTAAGTCTCAAGCAATTATTATTGGCAGTCCATATTTCATTTCCAAAGTTGATTTCAGTGCGACGCCTGACGTAATACTTAATAATGTTATAATTCCTTTCTCCTCTACGGTCACAAATTTAGGCATCGTATTGGATCAAACTCTTTCCTGGGGTCCACAATTCAACGGAATTAGCCGTAAAATGTTTGCTTCCCTCCATTCCTTAAGACGCCTGCAAAATTTCCTTCCCACGGATACCAAAATTCTCCTTTCCCAATCCCTTCTTCTTCCCCTCCTCGACTACGCGGATGTGGCATTCTTGGATTCGAATGAAGGAATACTTAATAAATTAGAAAGGCTGCAAAACCAATGCATAAGGTTTATATTCGGGTTACGGAAGTTTGATCATGTGTCCGAGTTTCGTTGCCAACTCAACTGGCTACCTATCAGATTGCGCCGCAAGGTTCACATCTTGTCCTTACTTTTTAACGTCCTATATAATCCAAACTTTCCTAGTTATCTCCATGAGAAATTTACTTTCCGGGAATTAGATAGTCGGCTGCGTGCGAGCGGTAACCCTGTGTTGCAGATCCCCCACCACTCAACAGAGA
The DNA here is from genome assembly GCA_947532085.1 of Elegia similella. Classification (NCBI taxonomy): domain Eukaryota; kingdom Metazoa; phylum Arthropoda; class Insecta; order Lepidoptera; family Pyralidae; genus Elegia; species Elegia similella. The sequence goes on from OX383939.1 coordinate 7,622,764, forward strand.
CCTATGCCAAATCATTCTCCGTTTTTGCCGCGAAGTTGTGGAATGCGCTCCCTTTGGATGTTAGAATGGCTCCCTCGATCGCCTCCTTCAAGTCAAGACTTAGAAGATTGTACATGAATCCTTCGATGCGTTGAGCTTATATTATGTATATGTATATATTGTATGTATATGTATATGCATGTCTATATATGTATTATGAATTGTAGTATTTATAACCAACTTAGTTTATTCTATAACCAACTTTAATTTATTTTGACTAGGTACATAGTTTGCCTGGTTTCTTAATTTTCCCCGTATTATTATTATATTTTTATTTTTGTATTTAAACTTTCACCTGTACCCCACATCACATAACTGATTCTGTCCTTTCAGATACCTGGTTGACTGGAAGAGATCCCCTACTGGGATAAGTCCGCCATTGTGCATATTCTCTGTCTAGCTATTAAGTTTACTTCTTTTATGGTATTTGATGTTATTTTATGTACAATAAAGAATATACAAACAAACAAACAAACAAACACTGTAGTGACATTTCCTGATATTTTCAACGTATTTGATCTTTCCTCTCCGACGTTAAAATATTGCCAGGCAATCTGAAATCATCCTGTATATAATATAATTACATATAAGTTACGGTGGGGCTAGGTCAATCTGTGTGATTGGTACCAATATATTTATAAATATAAAAAAAGAATTCTCTTGTGCTCAAAAAAAATTATATGAAAGGACCAAAGAATAGACACAAAACAGATTATAATGTACTAATAAAATCTGTTCACCAGGTTTTTGACAACGGTCGTGGACAATATTGAGATATCGTTATCTTGCTTCATGTAATAACTAGCTTTCGCTCGCAGCTTCGCTCGCGTCAACGTCGTTCCCTTAGGAATATTTCCGGGATGAAAGGTAACCTATGTCCTTCTCCGTACTCCAGAGAATTTGTATGCTAAATTTCATGATAATCGGTTCAGTGGTTAAGCCGCGAAAGCGTAACAAACATACAAACTCACTTTCGCATTTATAATATTACTAGTTTTCGCCCGCGGCTCCGCCCGCGTTAATGTCGATCCCTCGGGAATAGTACTTTTTCCCGGGATAAAAGGTAGCCTATGTCCTTCTCCGAACTCCAGAGAACTTGTATGCAAAATTTCATGATGATCGGTTCAGTAGTCACGGCGTGAAAGCGTAACAAACAAACAAACAAACAAACAAACAAACTCACTTTCGCATTTATAATATTAGTAAGGATTATTATATTACTAGCTTTCGCCCGCGGCTCCGCCCGCGTCAATGTCGATCCCTCGGGAATAGTACTTTTTCCCGGGATAAAAGATAGCCTATGTCCTTCTCCGCACTCCAGAGAACTTGTATGCAAAATTTCATGATGATCGGTTCAGTAGTTACGGCGTGAAAGCGTAACAAACAAACAAACTCACTTTCGCATTTATAATATTAGTAAGGATAGTAAGGAAAAGTAAGGATAAGAATAAGGATAAGGAAGTAAGGATAAGTAAGAATAAGGATAAAAAGTGAGATGGTGATACTTTTTAGCGAGACATGAACTTTGTCGCTGATGCTGCTGGGTCCAAATTCCCATTTGATAGGTAAACTTTTAGTTGCGTGTACCTGAAGAGTTGACTGGATAGCCGCGCGAACTCGGCGACGGACATATTATCGAGTAATTGCTGTTTCACCTGTATTAAATGGGGGCGCTACGCGAGCGAGCAAGATGACACGACGATTTTACCTAAATCAGGGCATTATTCAACGCGCCTTCCGTCTTTTAGGATATAAAGTTACGGAAAAATATGTCATTACAACTTATAAGTAAACTACGTACACAAGTAATTAATATTGGAATTTTCATGTTCATAATAGTATTTATTGACCTCCAAAGTAAGGTTAAAAATGGTGCTAAAATACCGATGTTTAGAGGCTTATATTTCTTAAACCATTGATTATTCAATCAAGCTGTATAGCAATGTACAGTCAGGGACAGAGATACCTGACCAGGCTCTCCAACTATATCTTAATTTTCTCTTAAACTATAAATAATAATAATATGAAAATGTATATGCAGAATTTTTTTTAATGAAGTCTTACTTAATATACATTTTCATGTTATTATTATTTATAGTTTAAGAGAAAATTAAGATATAGTTGGAGAGCCTGGAGAAATATAAGCCTCTAAACATCGGTACTGTACATAGATTGTCTTCTTCGTATTCCTTTACCTCATCCCACTTTTTATGTGGTGTCGGCACAGTATGTACATAGATTATGATGAGATAAATTGATTTAATGCTTAAAATTGTATTAATATTATCAAATATTGCCGCGATACCCTTTCGCCGTTTGTATGGAGGTTTTGGCCTCCATGGAAGCCTTAACTAACTTTAGAGGACAGCCGTGGAATAGTGCGTTATAATTTTAGGTTGACACATCTCTACAAAGGCTAGCAGCAATCTCAAACCATCTGATGAGCTCCCTGGCCGATATCGTCAACTGCCCGTCCGCCGCCGCCAAGCAAGGCGCCTTCAAATGTTTCGCCTCTCTGGGTGCCAATGATGAGGATATTAGGAAGAGGATCATAGAAACACATGGTCTTATGATGCATATCGTCAGTGGGATGAATAATCCGGAGCCTACTGTAAGTTAATAGATTATAACCTTTATTATTCATGCTATAAGATTAATATTGCCGTTGCCTAGCAAGACGCCATCAAATGCTTCGCCTCTCTGGGTGGCAATGATGAGGATATTAGGAAGAGGATCATAGAAACACATTCTCTTATGATGCATATCGTCAGCGGGATGAATAATCCGGAGCCTACTGTAAGTTAATAGATTTTAACCTTCATTATTCATACTATAAGATTGATATTGCCGTTGCCTAGCAGGACACCATAAAATGCTTCTCCTCTCTGGGTGCCAATAATAAGGGCATTAAGACAGATTCATAGAAATACATGGTCTAATGATGCATGTCGTCTGTGGGATGAACAAACCGGTGCCTTCTGTAAGTTGACCAATTATAACCCTCATTACTAATGCTGTAACTATCGTATTCCCGTCGCCAAAGCAAGACTCCTAGAAATGCTTCACCTCTATGATTGCCGATAATGTTTATTTTTCTTACAGATCAGACTAGCAGCAGTTAGATGTCTACATTCGCTATCTCGATCAGTACAACAGTTACGAACGACGTTTCAGGTAAATATTTTAGTCACTCCGAATATATTCTACATTGCATTGACATAATAATATGTGCATTTTATCCTAACTTAGAAGTAATTCGTAATTAGTTACATATTGTTACTTGGTTAGTATCGCTCGACGATCGCCCCGCCCATATAGATCCAAGTGCGCTTTTGCGACTTCACTTTAGGTGAGGGGAGCGAGGGCAACCTTCTTTGAATAGAGATTGAAAAAACTATTTCAATACATTAATTCAACAAACAAATAACGGTTGCCGGCAGGATCTAAGGTACGTTTTATTCCCGGGGGACTTTAAACGTTTAAATTCTCAATTCAACATTGTTTTAGTCCCATGAGAATGAAAAACAAATATTGTTTTTCTCATAGAGGAAGTTGAGTATCAATGTTTCTCTCATAATCTCATAATACTTCTACTTCGGACAATATATTTTGAATCCCTGGTCAGTGAAGAGAGCGTTTTAGTTTTGCTCGAATGTTTGCCTCAAAAGCCGGTCGGATTTATAATATATAATATTATATATATACATTATATATAGAAAAGTATATATAGTATGGATTTATAGATAAAGACCCATTATTAATAGTATGATAATGTGCTATGGCAGGACCACGCGGTGTGGCGTCCGCTGATGCAGCTGTTGAACGACTCGCCGGGCACGGAGTTGCTCACGGTGGGCTCGTCCACGCTCTGCAACCTGCTGCTCGAGTTCTCGCCCGCCAAAGAGCCAATGTTAGATCAAGGTTTGATGCTATTATAACTACCACGTGCTCGGGGATAGACTTACTCAAATATTGACCTGAAAAATACCGCCTGTACATTTACGCTCGTTAAAATTTAAAGTGCCACTGATCCCGTCATATGCGTTTTTTTTCCTATGTTCCGTTTATTTTAAACCACTTAGTATGCAAACAGGCATATGGCCCACCTGGTGGTAAGTGGGCTGCCGGCCCTCAAGAAATCTTTTCACGCCCTTTTTAAAGAACGTCGTGTTGTAGTCACTCGATAAAACTATGGAACTTTCCATACAAATTACTCGGGCGGCTAAGTATGATTAAGATTAACTAATAATTAGAGTTATCAACATAAATCCCACAGGAGAAATTGTTTGCGTTGGTGGGCTGAGTCGCGGCCATGTCGTAAGGTGAGATGATGATGATGTTTGTACTTTCGCGCTTTTAGGCAATACGATGCTCAAACTCAAACCCAAATTGCTTCACCTTTGCGTAAACATATCGACAGGCTGACTAGTAAATCACGTGTTATATAAGGACATAATAAATAATGATAACATAAAAGAAATATAAAACCAATAAAATATTTCACTTATTAATAACATTTCGAATGCGCCAAAGGTACCGCTGCGTATTCGGCTCGTTGTTTGAAACCGCTTCATCGCGCGCATTGCGAGTGTCCACCCTTCTTGTTTTCATTGGATAATTTGGTCAATTTTCAAGCCCCTATTTTTATATATTTGGAACGAGAAGCAAGTACTGAGTGCCCCCTTTTAATATGTAACGTGATTTACCAGTCAGTCTGTATACAGGGTGAAATTGAATTCATTAGTAAATATTTAAGGAATGACTCGGACCATGAATCTGAACAACTTTCATTATGGACCCACTTTATCATCGGGAAAAAATTATCTGCTCTTTCATACAAAAGTGGAATATCTACTTGGTCAAAATCTATGCTAGCTAGCTGTTTTTTTTATTAATTTCGGAGTTGGTTCCATAATGAAAGTTGTTCAGATTAGTGGTCTGAGTCACTCCTTAAACGTTTGCTAATGAATTCAATTTCAACCTGTATATGGAAACCCGATAGCTTTCTCGTAATCATCATCATCATTTCGTGTAGCTGACACGGACAATCGACCATGGACACCCTGGTGTCAGGGTTCTTCGGAACCGCCTCTCGGCCTCTGACGTGGTTCCTTTAACGACTACCAGATTTCTCGTCATATGTGTGGTCTATCCCCGAGAGTAAGTGCCTCATATATCTGCGTGAGACAATGCTAGACTTAGTAAAGGAAGCGTCGTTCGCAGGAGCCGTGGAGATGCTGTGCAACCTGACCAAGCGGCCCGAGGCGGCGTTGAGGCTCAACGGCATCTGGGCGCTCATGAATATGGCTTTTCAGGTAATTGAAGTATGTAAATAAACAAGATTTTCGATTTTTATCAATCTACAGCAGTACCACGTTTTATAAGTCGCCTCGGCATTGTTCGCTGACTCAAAAGGTATGACAACGTCATTGAAAAAACGACCTTATTCCTATTATATTAGATTAAAAATCCAAAAACAATAGATCTTATGCTATCTCGCTCATAATTCTACGGTTGGGCGTTACAGCGAACTCCAGACATGGCGCGAACGCATCAGCCAATAGCGGACGAATATTTTCGCGCCGTGCAAAAATTATTTCTGCTCAGGTATTTGGTGTAACTTATAAAAGTGGTAGTACTGTACTATAATGTTAAGCTGTAAAATGGGTGACGGCAATGTATTTTTGCTAAGCGAGATGTTTAATTTCGAATTAGTGAACGTTATAGAATCAAACACAATTTTTGTATGCTTTTTCTTTGGGATTCCAGCAAAACTGCTTGACCAACTAAAACACAAGATTTTTGTATTTGGTAGCCAAAAATTTGTCGAGATAATTTCGATAAAGAATAGCTTTCTAAACCTGCTATAGTGTTTATCCCCAAATTCCTATAAGATCCGGAGATAGCATAAAAAAAATTAAGTGTGTCACATAGATATAGTCGAAAATACCAAAAGTTTAGTATCGTTTTATTTTATATTATATTATTTATTTTATATTTTATACAATTTTATTTTATATTACTGCCTGTACCCGCATGGTTAAACCGCACGTAGCACTATCTGATTTATTGTGTATTGCGTATTTCATGTAACTAAGTTAAATTAATCAGTTCACGTTCCCGACTCACCGTCACATCATGTGCATTACGTTCGTGTACTCAGTCTGAATACCTACAGAAGCATATATCATATTTTATCTAGCATATCAGCAGCATCCTATGGTGTCACGTACGGTCACCTGCAAAAGTCCATAGAGAAGTTGCTTAAAAAGTCGTGTATGGCTCTGGATACTATTTAAAAAATATGTAACAGCAATTTCAACTTTATACATGTGGCATAAGGTTTATGATTTTGCGTAATATATATGCCTCCCTAATCAGTGCAATCGATCACCTTAAGGCTATGTATGAACTTTTGCAGGACCGTATGTACATGCTCCTTTATGTTCTCATATGTGTTGTGTTTATATATTTATTTATTTATTGTGTTCTCAGGCTGAGCAGAAAGTAAAGCAGCGTATCCTGTGCTGCCTCGGCACCGAGCAGATGTTCAGGCTGCTAGGAGACAGCGACACGCGGGTCATCATGAAGACGCTAGGCTTGCTGAGGAACCTGCTCTCCACGAGGCAACACATTGACGCCATCATGAGCGAGTACTCCTCCCAAGTTATGCAGGTATTAATTATTAAAACATTTTCACTCGGATAGTTTAGTCGGAGCGATTAGAAAGTGTGACGACATCTACATGCGCCACAAGAATTAGCCAGACCTGTCAAGATTGGTGATATAGCAATTACTACAAGACCACATCACAAGATGGCGCTGAGCAATTCTGAAACACGCAAACAGAGTTTCAACGATCTACAAACACATCCTCCGATCCAACTCCTCCGTGTGCGACCGAATGGCGCACACCTTGCCCAGCGGGAAAATCTTCCCTTTGTGGCGGTTGCGCATACCACCTCGCTCCCGCTACAAAAGTATTGTCAACTTGATGACGAGTGTCAGGGAAGTTGAGGTTTTCAGCACAGTCATCGTAAGGACGAGTGACAGGTTATCTAAAACACGACCGTCTATTTTTTTAGGGTCGTAATCAAAGGATAAAATCGGGACCCTACTACTAAGACTCCGATGTCGATCTTCTATCTTGTAAACGCAGATCCGAATTTGCTAAAACATGTCTAAGGGCCAAGAAAACCTGCTTTCAAAGGAAAAAAACCCATCCAAGTCGTATTTTATAAGTGTTTTATTTTGCATTCACAATGCTATTTTGATATACTTCAAACCCCGCTCGGATGAAACTTTTTCACCTTATTTAATTTTTTTATTTAATAAGAACATCCAAATCGGTTAACCTGTTGACAAATACAGCACTCAATATTATAACAACTTAAGCGTCGGGCGGGCGTTTAAAATTATACCATGGTAAAAAAAACATCAAAGGAAACATAAAAAAGACAAAAGTCCCTTTACCACAACTCTGTACTATCCATACTCATATTATGGATGCGAAACTGTCTGTCTGTTACCACTTCACGCTTCAACTTTTACATCAATTGCTATGATATTTTATGTATGTTAAAAGTAACCTCACTAGGTAGTTTGAAGACATAGGGTTTCCTCCCGGAAAAATCTATTGTTCATTAACGCGAGCGGAGCCGCGGGCAAAAGCCAGTACTATTACATCAGTAAAGTTTGATATTTCTTTTCCAGGCTGTGATAGTAGTGTTAGAGGGCTCGTACCCCGCGGAAGTGAAGGAACAAGCGCTATGTATCCTCGGCAATATTGGCGATGGTGAAAAGGCGCGAGACTTTATAATGGCGAACGAAGATGTGCTGAGGAAGCTAGTCGATTATTTGGTAAGTTTATTTTAGTACGTTAGCTATTATCGGGTAAGTTAGTTATTATCTAGATTTACTTATGTAGGTCCTCTTTAGATATAAATTAAAAATTATCTTGAAATTTCGTTTTCGACAGCTGGCGCTATTAGATATGGAAATCATTATTGAATTAGACAAAAATCTGATTGAAGTTTAGCTTAATTCGTTCTTGATCGCATTTCACAATTTTTTTAATGAATAATTTGAGTGCGTTTGCCCTCCATCTTGCCTGATGGGAAGCAACGATGAGGTCTAGGGTGGTACACGCATACTCAAATAATGCCTATTCTTGCTTGAAGATCCCTAAATTAAACGAGTCGGGAAACAGCGACGCAGGGAGGGAATTCCATTCCTTCACGGTTCGCATACAGAAGGAGGAGGCAAATCTAGACTAGAGGTGCGACGATCACTAGATTCATACGTGACTTTCTCTGGTCGGCAGCGGCACCATTTTTAGGGTTTTCTATCTCAAAAGGTAAAAAGTAAGCCTTGTAGGATCTTGTTAACATATTTTTAAGGAACACCCCTCCAGGTGGTAGGTTTCAAGTCAAAATTTATACAAAATACTCAGGTCTGGAGTCCCTGAAAAAATTAAATTTCAATTGTAATGCTTGTCGTTCATAAGTTTTGAGAGGTTCGCAAAATAATTAAAAGCCCAATCACCTTTGTTGAATTCAGGCACTGACGAGAGGGACGTTCGTAAGACACGAATAAAAATATATCTGTAGGGACACATTGTTATGTCAGCGTTTCGTATCGCAGCGGGTTGGTGTGCTTTTGGCCGCCAGTCGCTACTCGCTCGTCTCTCGCGTAACTTGTGTACCTCCTCATACATATTTGTTATAGAGACTTTCGTAATTCTGTATAACTGTGATTGTGACTGTGTGTAACTGTGGACATAGAAATATACTCATCGTCCTGGAACTTGTCTTTAATTTACAAGGACCTTCTGTACTTCTTAACGTTAGGTCAAGCTAGTGGAGTGCGTAGACATTTATCAGATAATCAGTGATCAGTCATAGTGACCTACATATCCAATCGTGTCTAACGTTCTGCAGTGTCCCTCTGGTTTGAGTACAGAGCGATTGCTTTTTTTTTTGCAAGGTTGTATGTGTGTGTTTGTGCAGGCGCATCCAGAGAGCAAGCTGCAGGAGGCGGCGCTGTTCGTGGCGGGTAACCTGGTGCGGAGCGGCGAGGCGGGCGCGGCGGCGCGCCAGGCGCGGCTGGCCGAGCTCGGCGTGCTGCGCGCGCTCAAGCTGCTGCGGGCGCGCGCCGACGCACAGCACCTGCACGACAAGTCAGTGTCCCGTGTCACACCTATTCATACAGGCGGCGCGGCTGGCCGAGCTCGGCGTGCTGCGCGCGCTCAAGCTGCTGCGGGCGCGCGCCGACGCACAGCACCTGCACGACAAGTCAGTGTCCCGTGTCACACCTATTCATACAGGCGGCGCGGCTGGCCGAGCTCGGCGTGCTGCGCGCGCTCAAGCTGCTGCGGGCGCTCGCCGACGCACAGCACCTGCACGACAAGTCAGTGTCCCGTGTCACACCTATTCATACAGGCGGCGCGGCTGGCCGAGCTCGGCGTGCTGCGCGCGCTCAAGCTGCTGCGGGCGCGCGCCGACGCACAGCACCTGCACGACAAGTCAGTGTCCCGTGTCACACCTATTCATACAGGCGGCGCGGCTGGCCGAGCTCGGCGTGCTGCGCGCGCTCAAGCTGCTGCGGGCGCGCGCCGACGCACAGCACCTGCACGACAAGTCAGTGTCCCGTGTCACACCTATTCATACAGGCGGCGCGGCTGGCCGAGCTCGGCGTGCTGCGCGCGCTCAAGCTGCTGCGGGCGCGCGCCGACGCACAGCACCTGCACGACAAGTCAGTGTCCCGTGTCACACCTATTCATACAGGCGGCGCGGCTGGCCGAGCTCGGCGTGCTGCGCGCGCTCAAGCTGCTGCGGGCGCGCGCCGACGCACAGCACCTGCACGACAAGTCAGTGTCCCGTGTCACACCTATTCATACAGGCGGCGCGGCTGGCCGAGCTCGGCGTGCTGCGCGCGCTCAAGCTGCTGCGGGCGCGCGCCGACGCACAGCACCTGCACGACAAGTCAGTGTCCCGTGTCACACCTATTCATACAGGCGGCGCGGCTGGCCGAGCTCGGCGTGCTGCGCGCGCTCAAGCTGCTGCGGGCGCGCGCCGACGCACAGCACCTGCACGACAAGTCAGTGTCCCGTGTCACACCTATTCATACAGGCGGCGCGGCTGGCCGAGCTCGGCGTGCTGCGCGCGCTCAAGCTGCTGCGGGCGCGCGCCGACGCACAGCACCTGCACGACAAGTCAGTGTCCCGTGTCACACCTATTCATACAGGCGGCGCGGCTGGCCGAGCTCGGCGTGCTGCGCGCGCTCAAGCTGCTGCGGGCGCGCGCCGACGCACAGCACCTGCACGACAAGTCAGTGTCCCGTGTCACACCTATTCATACAGGCGGCGCGGCTGGCCGAGCTCGGCGTGCTGCGCGCGCTCAAGCTGCTGCGGGCGCGCGCCGACGCACAGCACCTGCACGACAAGTCAGTGTCCCGTGTCACACCTATTCATACAGGCGGCGCGGCTGGCCGAGCTCGGCGTGCTGCGCGCGCTCAAGCTGCTGCGGGCGCGCGCCGACGCACAGCACCTGCACGACAAGTCAGTGTCCCGTGTCACACCTATTCATACAGGCGGCGCGGCTGGCCGAGCTCGGCGTGCTGCGCGCGCTCAAGCTGCTGCGGGCGCGCGCCGACGCACAGCACCTGCACGACAAGTCAGTGTCCCGTGTCACACCTATTCATACAGGCGGCGCGGCTGGCCGAGCTCGGCGTGCTGCGCGCGCTCAAGCTGCTGCGGGCGCGCGCCGACGCACAGCACCTGCACGACAAGTCAGTGTCCCGTGTCACACCTATTCATACAGGCGGCGCGGCTGGCCGAGCTCGGCGTGCTGCGCGCGCTCAAGCTGCTGCGGGCGCGCGCCGACGCACAGCACCTGCACGACAAGTCAGTGTCCCGTGTCACACCTATTCATACAGGCGGCGCGGCTGGCCGAGCTCGGCGTGCTGCGCGCGCTCAAGCTGCTGCGGGCGCGCGCCGACGCGCAGCATCTGCACGACAAGTCAGTGTCCCGTGTCACACCTATTCATACAGGCGGCGCGGCTGGCCGAGCTCGGCGTGCTGCGCGCGCTCAAGCTGCTGCGGGCGCGCGCCGACGCACAGCACCTGCACGACAAGTCAGTGTCCCGTGTCACACCTATTCATACAGGCGGCGCGGCTGGCCGAGCTCGGCGTGCTGCGCGCGCTCAAGCTGCTGCGGGCGCGCGCCGACGCACAGCACCTGCACGACAAGTCAGTGTCCCGTGTCACACCTATTCATACAGGCGGCGCGGCTGGCCGAGCTCGGCGTGCTGCGCGCGCTCAAGCTGCTGCGGGCGCGCGCCGACGCACAGCACCTGCACGACAAGTCAGTGTCCCGTGTCACACCTATTCATACAGGCGGCGCGGCTGGCCGAGCTCGGCGTGCTGCGCGCGCTCAAGCTGCTGCGGGCGCGCGCCGACGCGCAGCATCTGCACGACAAGTCAGTGTCCCGTGTCACACCTATTCATACAGGCGGCGCGGCTGGCCGAGCTCGGCGTGCTGCGCGCGCTCAAGCTGCTGCGGGCGCGCGCCGACGCACAGCACCTGCACGACAAGTCAGTGTCCCGTGTCACACCTATTCATACAGGCGGCGCGGCTGGCCGAGCTCGGCGTGCTGCGCGCGCTCAAGCTGCTGCGGGCGCGCGCCGACGCGCAGCATCTGCACGACAAGTCAGTGTCCCGTGTCACACCTATTCATACAGGCGGCGCGGCTGGCCGAGCTCGGCGTGCTGCGCGCGCTCAAGCTGCTGCGGGCGCGCGCCGACGCACAGCACCTGCACGACAAGTCAGTGTCCCGTGTCACACCTATTCATACAGGCGGCGCGGCTGGCCGAGCTCGGCGTGCTGCGCGCGCTCAAGCTGCTGCGGGCGCGCGCCGACGCACAGCACCTGCACGACAAGTCAGTGTCCCGTGTCACACCTATTCATACAGGCGGCGCGGCTGGCCGAGCTCGGCGTGCTGCGCGCGCTCAAGCTGCTGCGGGCGCGCGCCGACGCACAGCACCTGCACGACAAGTCAGTGTCCCGTGTCACACCTATTCATACAGGCGGCGCGGCTGGCCGAGCTCGGCGTGCTGCGCGCGCTCAAGCTGCTGCGGGCGCGCGCCGACGCGCAGCATCTGCACGACAAGTCAGTGTCCCGTGTCACACCTATTCATACAGGCGGCGCGGCTGGCCGAGCTCGGCGTGCTGCGCGCGCTCAAGCTGCTGCGGGCGCGCGCCGACGCACAGCACCTGCACGACAAGTCAGTGTCCCGTGTCACACCTATTCATACAGGCGGCGCGGCTGGCCGAGCTCGGCGTGCTGCGCGCGCTCAAGCTGCTGCGGGCGCGCGCCGACGCACAGCACCTGCACGACAAGTCAGTGTCCCGTGTCACACCTATTCATACAGGCGGCGCGGCTGGCCGAGCTCGGCGTGCTGCGCGCGCTCAAGCTGCTGCGGGCGCGCGCCGACGCACAGCACCTGCACGACAAGTCAGTGTCCCGTGTCACACCTATTCATACAGGCGGCGCGGCTGGCCGAGCTCGGCGTGCTGCGCGCGCTCAAGCTGCTGCGGGCGCGCGCCGACGCACAGCACCTGCACGACAAGTCAGTGTCCCGTGTCACACCTATTCATACAGGCGGCGCGGCTGGCCGAGCTCGGCGTGCTGCGCGCGCTCAAGCTGCTGCGGGCGCGCGCCGACGCACAGCACCTGCACGACAAGTCAGTGTCCCGTGTCACACCTATTCATACAGGCGGCGCGGCTGGCCGAGCTCGGCGTGCTGCGCGCGCTCAAGCTGCTGCGGGCGCGCGCCGACGCGCAGCATCTGCACGACAAGTCAGTGTCCCGTGTCACACCTATTCATACAGGCGGCGCGGAGCGCACTCAAGCAATAGGAACTTAGTCTCTCATGACCTAGGTTTACATATGTATAACTAGCGACCCGGACCCCGGCTTCGCACGGGTGCAATGTACATATAAACCTTCCTCTTGAATCACGCTATCTATTAAAACAAACCGCATCAAAATCCGTTGCGTACTTTTAAAGATCTTTCAAGCATACATAGGGACGGACTGACAGCGGAAAGCGAATTTGTTTTATAAGTATATCTTTGTAATGATCAGGCATTCTATATTGTTCAGGCATCATGCACTGCTGATGTTTCTTTTTTATCTTTCCACAGGGTGAAGACTGCTCTAGCTCAGTTCAATGAGTTGACATAATATCGCCGGAGCCATCGACGCAAGCGCATGAAACGCGAGTGACTCTATACCAATGTGATGTTATACAGTGAGTCGTACGAGTAATACTAAGTGTACATAGCTAGGTCTCAATGTTGTTATCTCAACTGAGGATTCAAATAATTTATTTTAATTTATCATGTTTTCATTTTGTTTCGTGAATGGTGTAAGTTGAATGCGCGAAGGTGAACGAATGTTGTCGTACATTAATGTTTTTCGTTGTTTATGATGTCTTTTCATCTTTCTCTTAGAGGTAGGCGGTCAAGTTCGAGCGTGAAATGCCTTAGACAAAATATACGATGAAGTTTCCACGAAGCGAATAGGCAAGTGTATGCGGTCAACTGTTAGGTACATATTGGTTTCATTCGTTCAAAAGTTATATTTTTATCTTTCTTACCGCGCTTCGTACGGTGACAAATACAAAATACAATGTGGATAAGACATATGCGTAATAAATTGTACCACATTTTCGTGGTATCCTAACTAATATTATAAATGCGAAAGTCAGTTTGTTTGTTTGTTTGTTTGTTTGTTTGTTACGCTTTCACGCCATAACTACTGGACCGATCTTCATGAAATTTTGCATACAAGTTCTCTGGAGTACGGAGAAGGACATAGGCTACCTTTTATCCCGGGAAAAAGTACTATTCTCGAGGGATCGACATTGACGCGGGCGGAGCCGCGGGCGAAAGCTAGTAGTATATAAATGGTGAGCAAAAACCACGCAGAAACTCATTAAAATTCATACAATGGTTTTCGAACAAATAAATTTTAAAATATCAGCTGTTCTGTTTTGAACCTTTTTGAATACACAGCAGAAGTAGACAGGTAGTTAAAAATTTTCACAGTAATTTGGTGAATTGTTTTCTATTAAAGTAACATTTCGGTAATTTTTTGGATTCTTGACTGTTATTATAATTTCAATACATTATAGTGATCTAGTATAGACTGTGGATTGATTCGACGACCTCTATGGCCTAGTGGTCATCATTCCAGCCACACTGTTGGTTCTGGGTTCGATTCCCGGTCAGGTTAAGATGGAATGACCTTTTTCAGATTGATCTGGCTCTTGGATGTTTATCTTTATATTTTTATATGTAATTATAATAAAATATAGTGTCGTTGAGTTAGACTAATGTTATGACGTTCAAAAAGAGATACATGTATCTAATTATGAATAAAATTCTTTGACTTTTTTTTAGTATCCTTTAACACAAGTCTCGAACTGCCTTTGAGGTTAGCTCAATCTGTGTGATTTATTCGTGTAAAAGAATATTTTTAAATGACGTATCCACTCTGTATAGCATTATTGGTTAGACTAGATGGACAGACCGTATACAGATTGCCTTAACTGGTGCAGGCGTATCACGCACGATTTTGACAGTCTCAGGGTTCTCAAAGTGGGGTACGCGAACCCCTAGGGTTGGCACATCGACGGGTACACGACAAGATTTACGTAACGGCGGCTGCAAGACTGGCAAGTGCCTGCGGCACGCATATAGGCGCGCGGCGCGCCTGATCTAACACGATTTAACTCGCTCGCTCAAGGTACAGGCACGGTAAAGATATCTAACAGTATTGTAACTCGGGCCTGTTCTTGAAATAAATGCCTACCGCCGCGCGGTACATAAACACGCGCTAGGGCTACCCACGTCCACAGTGTTTTTCCTTTTATCCCAGACTAGCATGGAAGTCATCAAATTTAATGTAAATATCTTCTAGGTAGTTAACTAGCAATAATTACTAGTATAACCATTTCATAATGATATTTCGCGTATTTCAATATTATATGTTAGTAGCAGTAAATTATTAAGTATCTATCTTTCTTATCGTGTGTGTTAATGACTAACACTGGTGTCAGAGTTTTTGAACCGCATTATAGACCTCTGACTTGGTTTTGTGTAGCAACGGCTGTCAAAGGCAGCGACCGGGACCGACGGCTTAACGTGCCCTCCGAAACACGGATCCTCTTTCTTATCAGACAAACAGGTGATCAGCCTGCAAATGATTTAACCAAACTGGAACAACAACAACGCGCAAAGTCGTTGCCCCCGCCGGGAATCGAAACCGTGACCTCCGTAGTGTAAGCCAAACGCTCTAACCACTACACGAGGAGGTAGTTAGTTGGTATCTATATAGCCTAGGAAACTTCCAGTTTTTTTTTATCGTGTCACTTGTTTTTATCTCCTCCACTTATTTATTTATGACTAGCCGACTCGGTGTACTTCGTATAACCGTTAAATTTTCCATGTTTTCTTACCATATAAACCTACCCTAGACTTCCCCAAATAATTATATAAAAACCAAATTTAACTAAATCGGTCAAGCCGTTCCCGAGTTTCAGTTGGACACACGAATAGAAATTGATAAGTTTGTTGATACAAGAAGGAGATTATTTATACCTACTTTGTATGTGGAATTCTTAAAATACTTACCTAGGTACTAAAAAGAAATAAATTGATAAGAGTAGGTAAAAAAAAAAAACCATTTTATAATCTTACTTTTCGGTGATTGCAGGTAATTTGAGGATTTTTTATAATGGGTGGCTTAATGATGAATTTACGCAATCAAAAACAGCACAATATTATCTATATTTAACCATTTTATTCTTACACCAAAATGGATGTGCTTTTATATAACAATATCTACTAATAAACTTTGAAACAATCACATACTCGTTCGTCCGTCACCGACTACAGCGCATCCTTGACTGCGAATCGCTGGTTGCGTACCAATAATGTACTAGAGTGTGTAATGACCTCGGAGCGCGAGTTTCGACCGTTTGTATGAAGACGGAATACTGTTAGATATCTTTACCGTGGTACAGGGCACAAAGCGTAGCGCGTGGGTGGAAGCAACCTTTTATTGAAATTGTAATAAAAAGCCTTAGTTTCTGCAACGGTCAATTTTGTTATTTTCCTTTTGTAGTAGGGGTTCGCTGTCATTAAGAAACTTTAACAGGGATATGTGGAGCCATAAGTTTGAGAAACCCTGGCCTATTGTATATTATTTAGCGTGTTAGTCACGCCACCCAGTACTTTGTGATCTGATCATGCGATATTCATTCGAGGTATCCTAACTAATAATATAAATGCGAGGTGGTTTGTTTGTTTCGCTTTCACGCTTTAACTACTCAAACAATCATCATGAAAATTTGCACAAACCTTGTCTCAGGTATGGAGAAGGATATAGGGTACCTGGTAAAACGTATTGTCCTCAAAGGGATCGCCATTAAGGCGAGTGGAGTTGCGGGCGAAAGCTAGTTTTTACTAATTCCAACGACGGCGGTGCTAACCCCTCGCTAAATGATATTTTTCAATCTAGCAAATGTAGTTAAACTACACTAGTGTAATTTATTATGTAGTTGTTGGCTAATGGATAATTAACGTTTTTGTCCTTGTCACTCGAATCGTGTCGGAAAGAGAGGGGAAGTCGTAGCGACCGTGCGTAAGGTACTGATAGAAGCACGGGGCTCTTATTGAACGTCTAACAGATAAACTGAAACTATTTTAAAGGTTTGCCTTAGTCGGAACGAGCAATGATTTCCCGTTTGCTTTAGCTGTGATGCGTCGGAGCCCGGGTCCGCTTTTATGAGAGCATTCATGCTTTAATATAATATGGTAATGTTTTTCGGCTGTTCCGAACACTGGAACCTGTAAAAATGATGTTCACGTTCAAGTTAATCTGAGAAATAATGTTAATAAGTAACGCGGCTAGCAATCCATCACTATTATGTTCTGTTTGCCACGTAAAGGTGGGCACGGGACGTCACAGCAGCCAAACTTTTCACGTCAGTCCAACATCAGAGTTCGAAATTAATGTCGGTCCCTCTCCGTATTCCCTGCGTCGTAAGACGGCACATATAATATCAAAACGGTAATATCACTCATGTGTTTACTCTATTGGTCGTCATATCATTTAGCGAGGGGGACGTCTGTAATAACAGACGTCATATTTTTTCAATCTTTGAACCTTCATATCTTATTTCGGACTGATTTGACGTTATTTTGTGTAATTTATACCTAGGTTCAATCATCCGACACGCAAAAAAAGTGCGTCAATTTTAGGCAATGACTTTTAAAATAGTTTCGGTTAATTTCGTTGGACCTTACTCAAACAAACGTGTCTTAACGCTGAATTATATGTATTGCCAAGATGAATAAATCTTCCATATATTGTATTTTATACTATGTACAGACATCCACGAAGAAGTGACCCAGTCTCCTTACTAATATTACAATACAAACATCTGCAACAATGCAATAAAGTCACGTAGGTTAGGCTGATTTCAGAGTCGCGCGTTTGAACAGCGCCGTCAAGACGCGCGCGCTTGCAATTACACTAGTTAGTAGTCGACTTTCATAGTTACGCAGTTGAAACGCGCCGTTCGTGTAACGCGCGCCCAGCGCTGCCGAAGTGGCATTAAAAGAATTAATTTGCAACGTCTTTCGACTTCGCTGTATCACTCTGTTCCATAAAAATAAATAGCTCATCCTGTTATTATGTTTGTCCCCATGATGACAACTATACACAACTGTATATTGCCATGAAACGCGCAATACTAAAACTCGTTTCACAGCGGTCCGCCCCGTTCAAACGCGCGATGTTAAACGCACTTGTCAACGGCGTTTTTCGCTGGCGTCACTCTGAAATCAGTTGTAGATGGCGATCGGCTGAAAGCGATTGACGTTCAGGTCAAAATTTTGTGAGGCACGTATTCGTGGGTGCCATAATATGTATGAAGCTTGCTTTATTGGTATTCTTAGAACAATTTGGACGATTAAGAAAAAAAATAGTATCGATTAAAACTTCGTTGTAACGAGGAATGATTTTGGTGCTTGGTAAAAAAGGAACTAGATGTCTATAGCTGGGATATTTTGGTATGATTAATATTTTTGATATAGTAGTTCCAAAATCGTTTCTCGATTAAATGTGTTTCCAGTAAAGAAAAATAGAATAAAAAAAAACTGATTTTTTTCTCTTAAAATTTGACATGTTATATATACATTTTTTTAATGATTAAAACTGAACTTTATTAACACTAGAATTCATTTTCCGTTTATTTCAATCATGCACTGTAACTTAATATTAAATAACACTGAAATACTCATAATAATAATTGTATTTGTTTAGTTTTGACATGTGTAATGAAAGTTTCATGAATGATAAAATTTGTATGTTGCTATTTTGTAATGCAAAATATTGCTACTGCTGCGAAAATTGAATCTGTTTTAGATTTTGAAAGCTGACTGTTTTTACATTTACTTATTTTTGATGTAAAAGTTTATTTTGTTATGTAAATCGAATGAATTAGTGTACATACGTATACATTGGTTTCTGTAATAAAATCTGCATGTGAAGTTAGACTTATTTAAAATTGCCGTAATCATGGTTATCGACTTATTTTCTGTGATTTTTCAGCTTTGTGTATAGTATTGCTTCTGTATGTATATTCTGACATTCAAACTCGATATTGTATGCATTATTTATGAAAGAGCTGTCTACATTTTTCATGTTAATACAAACGGATAATGCGAGATATTGTTGTGTCATTTCAAACACCGGTTTCACACGGTAATCAAGCTTGTGTGACAATGATTTAAATTATCGGAGTCGGGCCGGATCAGATATACACTGAAACAAAGGAAATTGAACAATATATATTATTGCTAAATTTTATATTCGAATGACAAGGCGGCGGCGGCTTAGGCCGACTCTGTTTTGTGTATTTCATTCAAATATGCTATATACGAGTTATAGCCCAATTTTGTTTGTTGCATAAACATGCGCTTTTTACTTGGCGCGTCCAATGTATTTCGTCCATTTGAATAAATTTTCCATAAAAGAATAGCATAGCTTTAAATTGCTGAGAGCAGTTCAGAATATTACCTCTATTAAATAAAACAGTGATTTTTCAAATTTCTCCTTTTTTGGTATAAGCCTGGATTTGGAAGGTTTTACTGTAAACAAATTAGTACAAAATGTCTGATTTATTCAGGGTTTTGGAGTTCTTCAACTTTTCCCCTTTCATCGAAGTGAGTAGTATTCCAAAACCTTCATTGCCTTCCAAATTCCTACAAATTCCTATCTTTATTCAACTTAATAATGCTTCCGATGGGCAGAGGCGTCGGAAGCACAAGAAACCAAACAAACTGTGCTTGCCAACCCGTCTGCCAAGCGTGGAGAGTATGGCAATATCCTCTCATGGAACGAAGAATCCTTTGGAGAGGCCTTTATTCATCAGTGGACATTTTTCAGCTGAAATGATGATGATGATGATAACGTAGATGCATACTGCTGCATAAACCGGGGTCATCATGTAGGCGTCGTTCAGCAGTGACGTGCACAGACATTTATCATAGGGTAGACATAATTATAAAACTTACCTTACAAACATACCACCTATATACCTTACCTTACTATACGGCTAGTTATCTACAACTCGTTTAATATTATGATAGTCTTTCGATCTTCGACCGCAAAAGTATTCAAAACAAGCGAAAGATAAGAGATATGATTACAACCTGCGAGCCACGTACACGTAAGGTTTAAGATTAAACGTGGATTAAACTTTAGAATAACTAACCATAACTAACCGGTTAGGTACTTGATTTGTTCAAAAGCGTGTTCACAAAACACTTTATATTTCGATTTCGGCATGCAAACACTAAGCGACACATCTTTCACATTAAAATATTTTTGTCACAAATGAAATTTAACTGATAAAGCATTTAATTTTTAAATAAAACTTTCATCTTGGATTGTTAGTAAACACGTTAATCAATGACATTTACATACATAAGTATGAATAATATCTATAATGACATTGACAGGTGACGTTGACATTAATATCGCGCGCGGCAGCCAATAAAAACCTCGGAGACATTGTCTCAAAGTTATTGTTCTGAGGTCTCAAATTCACACACACAGCGCCAATTTGCTTTGCATGTGTGAGCCGATGAAAGATGTTTACTTGTACTACTACAAAAGCGATTTCCTATCGGTGTATAATAATTTTCTATGTGTGCGTGAAAAGTCAGACCTTTGAAATATTGTCTTACGCGGCTTACGCGTATAGATACTGCTTGGCGCGGGCACGCGCGGACCGCGACCGCAGCACCGTACTTGATCAAAATCGACTATAAAGTATTTGCTAGCAGAATTTTGCAGCCGCATCGAAAATAATTATTTTTTTGTAAGAAAAAAAATTGTATTTATTTAGCGACTGCAGGGTAGACATTGTCTAATAGTCTATATGGACTGCACGTCACTGTCGTTCAGTATACCCAGCAGACCCTGCGCATAATTGAATGGACAGTTATATATTTTTGTTTTGTTGGTGTTGCTGTTGGTGTTGCTATTGGTAATATTATACCTAAAGATAAAGGATCACAAATAATGGAGATGAAAGACTTGACGAATAATGATGAAGAGGTAAGGGTAGACGCACCGACATCGTCTGTGGGTAGACGAGTATGAAAACATGTTTACGATTTTTTTACCTGTAGTAGGTACTTAGTTGTCTCTGTTGCATTGGGCGAATATTAAAAACATCAAAATCTATACTCTTTATATATTTACCTATTTGTATAGTTGATCGATTTTTTTATTATTAGGGGTTGTTTTTACGGGTTGATAAAAACATACATATTTAGTTGCTACATACATTTTTTAAAGTTAATACAATCTTTTATGAGAAATTTTAGACTGAAACCTTACGCTTCACTGGCACCTCGCGATATTGATATTCATAACTTATTGATAACATATTTAAATATGACCTTTATCGATTAGGTACCTTTTCGAATTTATTCTTAAAGTATTGTCGAATAGCTTACAAAGTATTATTAATATATTAGCTAAAAACCAAAAGCAATCCCAACCACAGGTACAGAATTAATATAAGTACTAACTACACAGGCCCAACTTTGAAAAAGAGGGTAAGTAGAATCGAAATTCTTATGTTTGTGCAAATCGGGGCTGCTTGGCAGCATAACCTATTTAGTTTTACAGTTTTTAACTTGCAATTACTGTTGAGCGTTAAGATGGCGGGATCAAGTTGGACTACAGGCAAGCCCCACTTTCCCACAGGCCACTCTTTGCAAGTGCGCAGTGCCTTCCTTGTATTTTTCATTTTATTGGGGTAAACTTACAAAAACAATACCTACATATTTTTTATAAATACTTACTGACACTCATATATTGAATTATTTGCCATTAGCACCGCTCACCAAGACTTACTTAAGAAAATAATGTTAAGAACCAACATTGTCTATTCATTTGATTTGACTGTACAAAAATAATTCTAAAACTTTACGTACTTTCTTTATCTATTCTAGCAAAATAGAGCTCTCTCAAAGTCGTGGGGGCTTGGAGACCCATTATCCTCATATGCCCAGGGCTATATACAAATAATAGGTTGAAGACGGCCCTGAGTACAGGGTACTGTATATTAAAAATAAAGAGGGTCAACAGTATCTATCATCTGAAATAATCTATGAGAGGGCACTACGAACAAAGAAGGATACTAGAATAGCTATAGCTACTTACGTAGGTACAACGAAGATGCGGTCAGCATAGACCGAGAGCCTGCGGTAAGTTAATTTATAGGCTGTGGCTCGCGCTCTCTTGGTGGTACTATACAAGTACAGCAGTAGGTATACAGTGTCATTTGTCCCTATAAGTGTATTTATTTAATTATATAAAAGGTGTCTAACATAACATGTTTTAAAAAATTGTGTCAGTTTTAAGCTTTTAAGTATATTTATTCCATTCGTAAATTACATGACTAAGTATTAAAATAGTTTTGCAGGTCAGTTAAGGTCTTATTTAAATACAAATAGACACATTCCTATTTCTCGCTCTCGCTCGTAAAATATTGTGTTCATCACGGAGAGCCGGATACTCCTACACGTGCCCACATAAACCAGTTCAGTGCTTCCAGCGGCAAACTTTTCGGAAAACAATTGCGGGTTCCGGATTGGCATAAACCACAGAAAGTTTAATTAGCAGAGTTTCATTGTTTCAGGTGAACATTTAAATTTTATTTTTCAGCTTTTCTGATTTGTGTGAAACGGAAAAAAGTAGGGCTAATTCCTATCTTCGTGGTAGAAGTCAACTCTGATAAAGATTTTTCTAACTGTATACTTACCTATGATTAGATATTCTTAGATCCATGGCTTGGATGGATTAAAGTAAATAAGTGTTAAGTGTAGGTACTAGTTTGATTATAATATTATTTACTTACTAAACTAGGATATTCACCATTGTTGAGTGAGTGAGAGAGTGAGATCCGGTTGTTAACAACCTTGATCCAGCTTGGACCAACAACTTAAAACCTTCTTTTAGATGATGTATTTTCGATTTTATTACAGGTAAAGTACGCTGTGACCTAAATTTGGAATTTTACTTTCTTCATCTCAACATAATATAGAAGGTATTTCTTTTAATCGAAGGTAGCAAAAGTCAAATATACTGGGACAAAATATGTTAAAATTACGGAATATTAAAAACAGGAAAATCAGTCTTCTACCGGTATCAAAATTAAATTATGTACTTACTTAGATAAATCTCTAAAGCACACCCATCGTAACTGTTCTGAAGAATTTCAAGCAAAATTTTCAATCAAATTTTACTTTGCAAAGTTGAAGTTTTAGAAGCCATCTAGCCTACCTAATGTTATCGCTGTCTTATATAGTTTCTGCTATGAAAATATTCTGCATGGTAAGCGTCTAAATTGCCTACGTGTGCAGACAATGTGCGGGCATTTTTTGCTCGTTACGTTAGATATAGTTTTTCATCATCGCCGCTCTTCGTAGATAAGCGGAGAAAATTGTCTAGCTTAAGTAGGTACGAGATAACTTAATGATTTTGTAGCTTGAAGTGCTTATTTAGTTCGAAGACCTACAATTTTACCTTATCTCTATAGTAAAAAGGACGTCTTTATTTACCAATGACTAACAAATATGAATAGGTACTATAGGATAGTTATCTAATGGACATCTCAGTAAAAATCTCTCGTTCAATTACAGCAATAATAGTTATGTGAACTCTTATTTGGCGTGATATAAATTCAAATATGTATCTGAGTAGATACTAGACGATAATCTCAAATCCTTAGCAGTAACGAGTTTCTGAAAAAGTATTTATGTCTAAACTAGCGACTCGCCCCGGTTTCTATATGGGGCAGTAGGTAAATTATACATACAATATGTAAAGAAAAACCTGTCCGATCCTTGAAGGGACGATTCAACCCGTCGGCATGAACAACTTTTCCTAGGGGACCAATGGTAGAAACTGGAAAATTTATTGACGTCCCTATACAAATTGACGGGGCGGCTTTTGTTTGAAAATGTTTTTTTTTTTGAGTTCCCAACTTTAATCTAATAGGAAACATTCATATCGACGGGCTGAATCACCCCTTCAAGGATAGGGCAGAGTTTTCTTTACATATTGTTTACCTAAACATCTTCAATCGCTCTATCTATTGCTGAAAACTGCATTAAAATCCGTTGAGTAGTTTAAAAGATCTAAGCAAACACACAGCGGAAGCTTCGTTTTATACTATGTAAAAATACATAACAATGTCCTTAGTAAAATTTCCATATTTGAAAACAAATAAGTGTAAACACAATAGGTATGATTAACCCTATTCAATCAATACCTATATGTAACCGTAGTAGGCAGGTTATTGTATCTTCGTTGAAACTTGGGAGCTATTGTTAAATTTGCAATCCCTCAGTCCGTGACAAAGGCCCAAATCATCTTCACAGCCTTTGTCGACCTTGCCGAGATAACCTACAAGTTTATCATCAATTCTGCCGATTTAGAAGATAGTTGAAGAGCCTCAGACGAAGGTCGTAGCCAAGAGTGCTCAAGTGTTGCAACGTAGTCTTAAACTGCAAGCTTCGAGAGCTTTTATAGGGCTTTTGTTTTAAACTTTTTCTTCTATTCTGGATAAGTGCTTGAAGTTACAAAGCGAGCTGCGCTTTTATTTAGCAGTAAACAACCTTTAAAATTCAAGCGATTTTACACCAAATACTTTCCTACACGTATGTTATACAGGCTGGTTCTGAACCCCTTGGTTAAATTTTTTGGTTTTTTGGCAAGATTTTGGTCTCGGAATCAGAATCACTAGCTAAGACAGAATCACAAGAAAAATATCCTACAAAACGGATAAAAAATTATACCCCAAAGAAATTCAACGCTGATGGGGGAATTTGTATGATAGGTTCAAAAAGAAAAAAGATAGGTACTACCTTTAAATTTTAGTAATCGTTTTAATTCTTTTGATTTTGTGTATGCTTCGCGCATTATGTAAGTAGATGAGATTTTTTTTGAAAGCCACGATTTGTTAGAAAGATCCACAAGGCCTCTCGGACCGGGTCTTGGGAAACGTGTCGATTTGCGAAAAAGAGCTACAAGGTGTTGTAGACCGTGTCTTGGAATGTCTACAATTTGCGAAAAAGGGCCACAGGGTCTCCTGGAAAGCCTACGATTTGCCTAAAGGAGCCATCCTCGCGGAACGTGTGAAAACCTACAATTTACGAAAAAGACCGACAAAGTTTTAAGTAACGTGTCTTGGTATGTTAAGGTGTACCTTAAAAAAATCTACAGAAAGTCCGCGATAGTATTTATTTCTTTCTTTTAGGGATAACCCATAATTTTTTAACCTTTACTTTTTACGAGAAATAATGGATTAATCCTTATCCAATTAAGTACCTTAAATACATTGTGCATTTAGGCTTAATATGCTCTAGGTACAACCCGTGCGAAGCCGAGGCCCTACTTCATAATACATACCATTTTGAAAACACACTTTAGTACTTAGGCAAGTGCAATAGGAAAACTCAACACAACAAAACAAGTCTCGCGAGCGGGAAATGCAGTTTGGGATGTGATTACGCTGCCTTTGATCTCCCCGTTGCATCATTTTGTACATTCAGCGATCCATCTAGCTGTTAAGTGACGTTCTATGTATCTGTTATACCTAATATATATAGGTACACGGTTGAGCTACAGTTGTTTTAGACTGCATCCTAACTTTACACGCTTGCTGATTGAACTTTGTCACTGGATTTTAGGTGGTAGGTACATGCCCTGGCTGCCTCACTACTTGCACGGTACAGAACCTCAATGATGCCAATGATAAAACAATCAGCGAAGCCAAAGTGGTCAAAAGAAATCTAATCAAATAACTTTTGTGCCTTGTCAGCAGAATTTATGCTTTGCTCCGTATTGGTTTTAGAAAATATACCCATGGTATGTACCTAATCCAACTTCATGCTACTTCATGCTTATTTTATTGGAGGGTAAATTACTTATCATCATCATCAGGTTTTTTTAGTCTCCACTGCAGGAGCATGACCCTCTCCGTATTACCAGAGCCATACTTGGCCAAAGCAAACAGAGGATTTGGCCTATTATAAATTAAATTACTTATATTTTAAGCTATTAACGACGTACTTCTAACCGTCAAATGGCATCATGATATACACTCAAATTTTTATACGGTTAGGTTAGATACTTACTTAAGTAAGTATACTTAAGTAAGTTATAAGTCATTCATAAATATACTAATGAGTATATATATAAATATACGAATGGCACCCAATAGAAAAATTCTTCATGGTTTGTGGTCGGTACCAATATTGTCAGTAATGGAGTGTGTGCTTCTCAAAACAGCGAGCTTTCACTAAAAAGCCGCTGCGCCCGGGACGAACGCAAAAAACTGTGCTTTGAACATGAAACACTGAGTCAGTTTTTGTTAGAATATTTATATCAGACAGAGCCAAAGGTCATAAGACCCAAAGGCCACGTATAGAGTGTTAGTGGGTCTTTAGGTGGAAAATGGAATTAAAATAATGGTGGGTGGCTACTCGCGTCGCCTATCTACATGATTCCTTCGATTTTCGCCAACTCCCTCGACTGGCTTTTATGGTCTGCGCGGGAAGAGAAGCTGGTATATTCTACATTTTTTATTTTCTCCCAAACCATGGCTTTTGCCAGAGGCAGGTACCTGCTTATTCTTTTTTATTTTTAAGTAAATATACTTATATGCAATACTGATTTAAATTATTGGCATGTGTTTATAGATAAACACATGCCACTATCTATTATAAAATATAGTATCGTTGAGTTAGTATCCTACGATACAATTATAACTTACTGTGGGGCTAGCTCAATTTGTGTGATATGTCCCTATATATTTATATTATATATCGATGTTAGTACCATATTCAAAGTCGAAAACACCGCACTTCTTTGCAAACGACTTAATAGCCAAAATACATAACGCGGCTATATAGGTAAAGGAGGCTTTAACGAGCTCTAATATACTTTGAATGGTGAAAGTTAAAGCTTCCATCTTGCTTTATGATTGACCTAGTTCTTTATCGCGCTGGGAATCTGTTTGCAAGTTATTCTTTTCCTCAAACTTTTCCGCTACATATTTTTTGAGTAATTTCTACAAAGCGCAGTAACTTTGTTCTTTGTTTACCTCAGTAAATCATTAGTTCCAATGTGATGCGCTGAAAGTTTCTCCGCATTATAAAAATATGGAACTTATAAAAATTAAATAATCACTTGCTAGAATACGTTAACAAGAGGACTTAGTTTTGCTCAAAGTATAAGTTAGTATACTTTTTCTGTCGTACAAGTATAATGTTACCTAAGACGAATTTCCCCGCGGTTTAGCTAGCTTCTAATTATTTGTGCGTCACATGCCTTGAAATCACTTTAGGTAATTTTAATTTGATTCGAATAGCGATCACATTAGCTAACGGCCTTTTTAACCGACTACAAAAACGAGGAGGAGGTTATCAATTCGGTTGTATGTTTTTTTTAAAGTTTGTTACCTCAGAACTCCTCCATTTATGAACCGATTTTAAAATATTTTGATGTTTGAACGTACGCATTTAAAATTGTCTCATTTACATTTTATCACAATCGCTTCAGTGTTTTGATTGAAGTCGGTTTTTTATATGAAATAGTATAGATAATATACATTATAATATCATTAATAGCTTCTCCCCAGTCCTTTGTTGAGATGTTTTAGAGCCCCGGGGTTAGATTAAACTTTCGGATTATTATTACACACATTCGGATTATTATAACACTTAACACTATAAATGAGTACCTAGAGTATCTTATTTCTTCCTAAATTTATATTTTAATCGGTCCCCTTGGTCACGTTTCAAATAGGAATTAATAAATTCTGTCTCCTGAAGATACAATGGCTACCCTGTTCCCTCGAGCGGAGCGTCTCGCGTCGCCGAAACGCCCCAGAGGGTCGTAAGGTCCGCCGCTGGCTTTGTAGGTCACTATTAAATAATGCAGCGCCAAAGATACGACCTCTGCTTATTTTCCTACCAGATGTAACTTACCGGGGACCCTACCTGCAAGGTATTTATTTACAAGCTTTTGCTTGTGTTTGTTTACTTAAATTCCTGCAAAAATAAAAAATAAATATCCTTAGTAGTTGAACTTTACGTGCCGGTTCAGAAGAGACATGGTGTTTTTAGAGGATGGAGAGGAGCATGGATGAGGTCCTTAAAACGGCATCGAAAAGTATGAAACATTTAATTATCTGTGGTGACTTTAATGTTGATATTTTAGTAAGTAAATATCTCAAAAAGTACACAATTTCTTAACCTTTATAAATGTTACAATTTAGTAAATGTTTTTTTTTGGAACCAACCAGAATAACTGCCACAACGGCCACATGTCTTGATAATTTCTTTTGCAGTATTCAATATATGGACAAATCTATTATAAATAAACTTCCATCTGATCATGCAGGTCAATTGGTAACTTTTGTCTAAGATTCCTCCTCCCTCTTAAAACAAATCTAGAAAATAAATTAAGTTCAGTCATGTACACTGGTAGTAATGCTGATGATCACTATACGACATTATTTAATACTATTTCTATTGAATATTACAAAACAAACAGAAA
This sequence comes from Elegia similella, assembly GCA_947532085.1. Lineage (NCBI taxonomy): Eukaryota > Metazoa > Arthropoda > Insecta > Lepidoptera > Pyralidae > Elegia > Elegia similella. Next base: position 7,651,021 of record OX383939.1, read on the forward strand.
CCAGTCAATGTACGTAGTCGATTACAGTTTAGTGAATGGGCTACTACAGGTATTTATATAAGCAGAAGGAAGTTATTTGATTTAAATGCCCAAAAACAATTTAATTTTGATCCCAACTTTATTGAATATGTTAGGTGTTATTCTAAATTATTTAAAAAAGTCTGCAAACAAGCTTCATCTATTCTTATTGGAAGAAAGATAAATGAAGCGCCTAATAAAATCAAAGAATCTTGGAAAATATACTATAAATTGTAAGTTGACGTCTGGAGAAAATGCGCTGTGCGGTTTGTTGCCGCTTCTTCCGCACTCCGCTTTGGAAGCGACTCTAAATTTAGCTTTTAGAAAATAACGTCAACAATCTTTTGTTGTAAAATAGATGTTAACGTTCACCAAATGATATGTGAAGTATCTTATGATGAATAAATGATATTTGACTTTGACTTGACTTTTAAAGTTGTTCCTATAGCTAATCTGATAACGGAAAAAATACACTAAGATTTGAGAGGCAGAACATGTCTTAAATCTATACAAATTATTTAACTTGAGATTTAATAAATACAGATTAATATTCCTCTACTATTTGAATTTTAGTTATGTTTTTTGCACAGAAATACCCTTTTTACTTTATTTTCAATTAATTGCGGACCCGCATTCCAGGGTCCAGCGCCAGCTGATAGATTCAGCAAATACAAAAATGCAATCATGCTATGTAAGTATTTATATTTGCTGGTTTGTTTGTTAAGCTTTCACACCTTAACTACTAAAACTTATTATCATGAAATTATCGAGGTATACATATTGTTTGGAGTTTGGATAGAGACATAGGCTACCTTTCTTCCCGGAAATAGTACCTACTGTTCTTGACGATCGAAATTGACGCAGGCGGGGCATAAATATATGTAGCAACAAAGATTTTTCTTGGTAAACGTTATGTATGAAATACTAGCTTTCGCCCGCGGCTCCGCCCTCGTCAATGTCGATCCCTCGGGAATTGTACCTTTTTCCGGGATAAAAAGTAGCCTATGTCCTTCTCCATACTCCAGAGAACTTGTATGCAAAATTTCATGATAATCAGTTTCGTACTTACGGCGTGAAAGCGTAACAAACAAAAAAACTCACTTTCGCATTTATAATATTAGTAAGGATATGAATGATGCTGTATCTGGTCCGGGTGAAAATTAGAGGGGGTCACAAGCACAACTCAATGTCGTTGCAAGCGTATGACGCCGCATACCTAATGCAGCATCAGCAGTACGATCTATGAAGTATGAATGTATTATTATTATCATCTCTTTATTCATTTTTATTATTATAACGCACATCTGCATGTCTATGAAACCGTATCTACTGCTCATCATTTCGCTGAGCAGTACGGTTTAATAAAAATGAATAAAGAGATGATAATAATAATACATTCTTTATTTCGGATTATTCCTTATTACACATAGGTAATTAAAAAAGATATCAAATACGACCCCCTATAGCAAAGCTACCAACATGCAGTTTTTCAGAAATGGGGCAGTCGGTATGTGAAGATATGGTGCTGTTGGTGCTGTTCCGCACACGTTGCAATAGGTAGTCGGAGGTTATGGAATAATCATCAACAAGTACATTAAAAAGTGTAGTAACATAAATAAATTTCTTGTAAGTTTTATCAAGTAATTATGAGACATGTTGCTGTACGGTGAATATTCAGAGGCGGGCGCATGCAAATTTCACTGCGAGCGCGTGACGCCGCACACCTATCGCACAGCATCTGTAAGAGCAGGGTTACATGCGGATACATATGATGCAGTTTTTATTAAATGACTAGTTGACCCAATATACATTGTTCGATTATCATAATAACTCTAAAGCATAGAAACCTTAAAATAACCTAAAAATAGACGCCACAACGACTGGCAAAACGAGGGTAAAGTTACATTTCGCGCGAGCTTCGTGGCGCAGTGGTTAACACGCCAGCCTGCGACACGAGGGCCCCGGGTTCGATCCCCGGTCAGGTCAAGATGGAAAATGATCTTTTTCAGATTGGCCTGGGTCTTGGATGTGTATCTATATATGTATTTGTTATAAAATATAGTAGCGTTGAGTTAGTATCCCATAACAAGTCTCGAACTTACTTTGGGGCTAGCTCAATCTGTGTGATTTGTCCGTATATATTTATTATTGTTTATATTTATTTAAAAGTTAATAAAGTCGTTAAGATTTTCAATCTTCCGCGCAGCTTTTTACCTATATTTAGTCCGATATCTAGTACGATTAATTAGTCAGATCATCTTAGATAGATAAATTATTCATTGTACAATCAGAAACACACGCAAACAATAAATAAAAAAACTTAAATAATAAAACAGTTCGTGATAGTTCATGTTCGCAGTGTTACAAATAAGTAGTAAGTAAGTACATTATTTAAGAGCACACAAAAAATAACAATAAACGCAAAAGAGAAAGATACTAAAACAAAAACACCCACACAGACAAAGCTATACAATTGAGCAAAGAAAAAAAAAAAAATAACGAAAAATATAGTATCAATTTGATGCTCTCAAAAGCGGTCCAATTCAGCATATGCTGGCCGTTCACAACGGCCAGCGCCGGTCTTCCATTGGGCCCTTTGATGATGTCACGGAAATATGTAATTACTAGCTTTTGCCCGCGGCTCTGCCCGCGTCAATATCGATCCCTCGGGAATAGTACTTTTTCCCAGGATAAAAGGTAGCCTATGTCCTTCTCCGTACTCCAAAGAACTTATATGCAAAATTTTATGATGATCGGTTCAGTAGTTACGGCGTGAAAGCGTAACAAACAAACAAACAAACAAACTCACTTTCGCATTTATAATATTAGTAAGGATATAAAACATGATGTATTACATTTGCATGCCGAAATAGGTAAAATATATGTCCCGTACGTACAACTAGGTATTTTAACTTTGTAACCATATTTTTAACAAATAATAGGCAGTATCCTAGTGCATATATTACTCGAAGAGTAATGTGCAATGGTTTTCAGTAGTGTTTTTACTAGCAACTAGAGAGAACAAGCCATGCTTAGGTACAGGTTGGTTGCGAACTATGGGTTACATTGTCTACGAGATTATGTTAAGTGCTACATGTTATGGACAACGAGTTACGTGCTTCGCGTTACAGGCTAGTAGCGAGCTGGCACATTTTACATATTACCAACGTTGAGATCTGAAAAGAATTTAGACATTCCGTTCCGTCAGTTGCACAACTGGTTCAAAAACTTGTAATGGTTTGCGAGAACTGAACCTTAGTCCTATAGAAAAAAATGTTCATAGTAATGAGCAGATTCGCCCCTTCAAGTACATTTAGACAGTTCGTGAAACTATTTCAGATGGTACTAAAGTAATGAAAAAGTAGCGGGGTTCTCACTTCTGCCGGCCCTCCCGAGTGTTCTTTTTTTATGACATAGGACGACAAACGTGCAATTGGGTCACCTGATGGTAAGCGATCACCGCCGCCCATAGACAACTGCCACACCAACGGTGTGACAAGAGCGTTGCCGGCCTTATAACATAGACTCGTTTTTATAGGTGACGACCGATAACGAGATATTATTAACTGGCTTTATTACAAGCAGTTTATACCCATACTGGCAACTATGAATAAAGTACATACATTTCACACATAGGGCATAGATCGTTATCTCATAAACCATCAAATCAGCCCGTCAAAACAACTTTTCCTATGGTACCAATGCTGGAAACTCAAAAAAGAACGACTTTTTCATATAAATTACCGGGCCGGTTGAACGCTTTTGTATGGAAACGTCGAATAATTTTTAGTTCTCATTACATTCCATAGGAAAATATGTTCATTTTGGCGGGCTAATTTCATGGTTTGAAGTACATCGGTGTTTTCCCTAACGTTGTCTAATGTACGAGTATTATCACGTATTTATCCCTAACGGGTTAGACAGTGCTTACGACAGTAAAACCCCAAGGCCACATTTGGTGATCGTATAAGTTAATGACGGAATCATTTACTGAGCGAATAAAAAGCATGAGCGAAGCGTCTCAGCTTCAGCTTGGGCTAAAAATCTTTCTCATGTCCGGCTGTTCTCCTCTTCGGGTACATTTCTCAACCGATTCCCGTGAAACGGAGGAGCCCTTTAGCCCGGTTTTTGGATTTTCAAAATGGCCGATTTAGCATAGAGAACCTAAGCGCCATTGGGGTCTGGTCTATGGCACTTAGGACCACGGATAATATATACTCTGTGCTAAGGAGTATTGTCAGTTCGCTGTGATAAGACTCGTGAGGTGTACAGCTCACAAAGACCCTAGTAATAGTACTTAGCTGGCTTTTACGATCTGCGCGAGAAGTGAGCAGCACATTCCATGTTTTTCCTTTACTCACAGACCAGCACGGAAGCACATGGACAAATGTTGTACCTAATTCTTCAAATGAAGTACAATTAAATGGAGTACAGTCCTGCAATTAAGAGCGTCACCAGGCTGTAAAAGCCCGTAGTCGGCACACAATGGAAACTAATGATTAACTAGTAACCCTAGGAGCTACGGCGCTGATGGAGTGTAGGGTTAAGGAGAACTATCTCTGCATGTGAATAAAAGCGGCCTGCTCTAAGTTCAAGCCTCATGGTTTAAAGCTGCTATGATTTTATATTTGCTTAAATTTATGTGGTTCGTTAATTTATAATCCGACAATTTACTTTTCCGAGTACATTTATAAGTTGGTCGACTATAACTCTTTAATTTGCAAACTGTACTCGGCTCTGACAGTTTTCGTTTAAATTTCGCTATATATACTACTACCGTGATTTTATTCACGTGTTCATATTTAACTATTGAGTAGATAGGGGAGAGGGACACTTGACTCTACAAGAATTGGCACTGTAAAACCAAATATTTCAGAAACGGATGCGTAAATTGAAAAATTATGTCCACAAGCTCACAACATATTTAAAACAGCCCACACGTTGGGTTAGTAAAAAAAATGGACTCCCACTTTACTTGTATGGCACTTAGAATAAAAAAAAATTACCACTTTTTCGGCATAATTATTATCCATCCAAATTACAGCTCTCTACTACTTATAGTCTCTGAGTAAAACCGCGGACGGACAGACGAGCGGACTGACATGGCGAAACTATAAGGGTTCCTTGTTTACTACGAAACCCTAAAAATTACCGTCGAATGTTATTAATTACTATCAAGATTTTGCAGTGTTCCTGACATTTTTTCTGAAATAGGATTTGGATATGGGATTGCAGCTACGAGTACACTGTAAAACGTAAGCGTGCCAGCTCTATGATAGATAGGGTAAACAATACTCCGTGGGATAAATGGCATAATCCTCAAATTAATTGATACACGATTAGACTGATCAAACTTGCATGTACCATGTAGATAATTAATATACCTACTAACCTAGTTATTAAGTTGGTTTTTAGTATTTCACTAGCGGACAGTTAAGATGGATGTAACGATATGTCGTATGTTAAGCGACGTTAGTTAGTTAGGAAATATGAGGGAACAAACATATATACAACCATAGCGGCCGAAATCTTAACCCTGCTTTTGTCTTTGCCATAGCCAGGTAAAAAGAGATAGCCCACTGTCGCAAAGGTGAAAAATTTTAAGAAAGTTTATAGTATCACGTCTTTTTCTATAGCGGGGCAGACAGAGCCTAGGTTTATAAGACCTAAAGGCCACATATATACCTAGAATAAATAAAAAAAACAAGAAGAGACAGCTTACGCAACAGCCATCTGCGATTTTTTGGCAAGCACTTTATTCCGTCTACAACTGCTAAATTGCATTACTCTTGCGTTATTATAGGCAGATTTTCAATTCGATTTAATGCTTTTAGGCTAACACTTTTACAACTTATATCTCGTATAAGATTATTCTCCTTACCGCTACACTCTATAGCGCTGCGTTATGTCTTTACGGGCATTGTACGGCGACGGCGACAATTTATGCATCTACGTGTCGCTGCTGCGCTTCTGGGAGCACCAAGACAATGTAATCCTGCCCCTTGTTATATCATGGATGTGTAAATGTCGGTGAATATGATGTTTGCATAATTTTATATGGTCGCCTTACGCCGAAAATTAATCTAATGCTATTTTCTTCTATTCAATTAAAAAGATAACGGTCAATTGCGAATCAAAATCGCGTGGAGAGGATTCTGTACCATAATTTTTCTGATTTAGAGTCCAATTGTACCGCCCACGGATGGACAGACAGACACTAGTGTTCCTGGGTTCCGTTCTTTCAATCGGGCATGCTTATATGAAAGCCGCAGCGGACGCTGTATCTGATCCCTGATTACCTAATGAATAATAGGAAAACAAACCCTTTTAATAAATACGGCTAAGAGAATTGTTATTATGTTATATGTTTATGTCTCGACTCGAGTAATGATGACGAATAATTCTATTTTCTATTTCTAGCCTATATTGTCCCACTGCAGGGCAAAGGCCTCCCTTTCATCATTCCAACTATTTCGGTCGAGGGCTACTGAAGCCCAGTCTTTCCGATAGGATTACAGTTCGTCTTCCCATCTCTTTCTGGGCCTTCCACGCTTTCGATTTTTTGGGATCCATATTGTGGTCGCTTTAGCCCACAACAACATAGCATCCTACATAGCAACTCCTCCGACTACATAGCATAAAAAATACTTCTGATCCTTTTAGCAGACTTTATTGTATATTCTTCATGTTTTCAAATTAAAAATCTTTTAGAAGTTACAGTTTTGTCTATTGTGACAATAACCTCAAATCAAGCTTAACTCTTTAGAATTACTTTTAAGATTTATTACATTTGCTTTGATTCTTGAATCTAAATCTATTTCTGATCTGATTCTTCAGCATATTATTACAAACTTGCAGCCTGTTCAAATCGTGTTTATGAGGTGTTCAAATACCTCAGAGTCAGAGTACAAAAAAGTAGCGTCGGATAATACCTACGCGCATCACCGGAACTTTGTAGGTATCTCGTTTACAACGTCCGATTATTGTTTTTACTTTCATACTACTATAGACTACAGGCTTTTAGATTTGTTCAATTCGTGTTTATGAGGCTATTCTAATAGTCGAGCATAAAATGTAGCCTCGAATAATAATTACGCGCATCAGCGATCTATATCTATCTCGTTTTTAACGCCCGTTATTTTTTTGAAGTAAAAACAACTTTAGACTTGTTAGGCATTTTTTGAGACGGGGGAAAAAAAAATCATTCCGTTACCGTTAAAAAATTATGTTTATTTTACTTCTGTCGGTACTTCCGGAGAGCATCAGCTGTTAACTTGATATTCATCCCTACTTATTTAAATTTATTATAATATATATAAGTAGGGATGATATATAGAAGTAGTATCCTTACTAATATTATCCTTACTAATATTATAAATGCGAAAGTGAGTTTGTTTATTTGTTTGTTTGTTTGTTTGTTACGCTTTCACGCCGTAACTACTGAACCGATCATCATGAAATTTTGCATACAAGTTCTCTGGAGTGCGGAGAAGGACATAGGCTACCTTTTATCCCGGGAAAAAGTACTATTCCCGAGGGATCGACATTGACGCGGGCGGAGCCGCGGGCGAAAGCTAGTATTATAATATATAGAAGTAGGGATATATACTTATAATATTTAAATGCGAGTTTGTAAAAGTGAGTTTGTTTATTTATTTGTTTGTTACGCTTTCACGCCGTAACTACTGAACCGAAAGAAGGGGTGTAGGGATTTTTATAATCCGTGATTTGTTGGTTTTGTTATCGCCCCGATTATTAGAATAATCATTAAAGTATAAGTAATATTTACGACAAAAAAATAATAGCGAAACAAAGTTCGCTGGGACAGTTAAATGATAAAACTCAAACTTATTTACTGGACCCTAGTTAAATTAAATATTCAGGTAGAGTTTTATTGTTTGATTCTTATTTACTTTCTGCTCCCTACTCACTTTATTTTTTTCAAACTTGGTAACAGTACATTCTTTTTTTGATAGGTATTACAACTCGTTATGAAATAGTTGATATTAAAGCCAAAAACAGAAAAGTACTTACTTGCCTATTTGGGTGTCAGTTTTGCATACGTGATCGAACACAACCCTACTTGGGTTGTGTTCGCTATTATTTTATTATATTTCTTAACATTTACATAATATTTAAACAAGAAAAAAAATCGTACAGAAAACGTGTTGAAAGTCGTTAGCGCCAAATGCCGTCGGCTAAATAAATAGCCGCAGACAAAGGGCGCGAGTGACGCAACCGAGTTTTCGGCATGAATGGCCTTGTCTTATCGCGTCATAAGATAATTCTAAAGGAGAAAATTACCCCTGAGTTTGCTTTACAGCGGGCCCTGATAATCTTCGATTTATGGACTAATTAAAAACATCTGTCAATTTATATAACTTATGATGTAAAGGGAAATATAGTTAAGATTTTTTTTAAATCTTCATAATTTTTTGTAAATTTTGTCATTTGTTACGGCATTGGTCTCGTAGAAGACGTTGTTCTGATACCTATGTATATTGATGGGCTGAGTGACCCCGTCAAGAATCGGACAGGGTATTCCCGTGGGGTATTCTTTCATAGCGTATTATCTCATAGCGTATTTCGTATACAGAACATACCTACCAAAAAATATTTACTTATTTTATTCCAACATGTTTGTGTCAAACAACGGGATATTTCGAACTCAAATATTTGATATGAATAAACTAGGTCTTATCGGTTTAATGGGATCGTTTGAAAGGAAAAAAGGTATTTTTTGAGTTGACTTTACATTGGTTGCGAATGTTGAAAGTTGCGATAACAGACAGTTTTGGAAATTTACTAGGATGACTAGGACTTGTTTTCGTAAAAAAAGGCCAAAATGCACCATTGTAAAAAGCTATGACAGCATGACATTATAACAGACTTCAGCTGTCATAATAGCAAAACCCGGGCTCTGACGCATTACAGCTATGGTCGCAACCGGGAAGAAAATGATATAGTAGCCCCATTTAAGAGAAGGAATAGCTTTCGGTTCCAGATAGCCGATTAGCCCCATAACCTTAACTATGACTGGATTTTACTCCATACCCATAACTCATTGACAACATTATTATCTAATTAATATATAAGTTCAAGTTTCAATATGCTTCCTAACTATCCTAACTAATATTTTAAATGCAAAAGTGAGTTTGTTTGTTTATTTGTTTGTAACGCTGTCACGTTGTAACTACTGAACCGATCAACATGAAATTTTGCATACACGTTATCTGGGGTACGGAGAAGGACATAGGGTACATTTTATCCTGTGAAAAAGTACTATTCCCGAGGGATCGACATTGACGCGGGCGGAGCCGCGGGCGAAAGCTTGTTTTACTATAATAGCGAAAACTTAGAAAAAAGGGTATTGTTGAACCACAGACAATTTTTTTTGGCTTTGTGTAATCTAACATCTACATAACTAATCGTAATTTGTTTGAATTATTTCATAAAAATGCAAACTCAATTTTATATGTTTTTGAAAAAATCCTTATCTTATGCCAACCGTTCAAAACGGAAGACGCCATGCAGGGCCGTCCTTACACGGGGGCGAAGGGGTGCGGCGCACCCGGGCGCTATGTATAGGGGGCGCCGAAACGAACGAAAATGTACCCCACTATACTTCAGAGTACAGAGGACGGCATCGGCAGTCGGGCGATAGGAGCGTAGTCAACACCTGGAGCATAACGGGGTAGGGGGCGCTGGGCGGTTTCGTCTCCATTTGCACGCTCGCCCCCATCATCAAGTCGCGCTTTGGTAGATAAGTGGCTCCAGCAGATTTTCGCACCTGGGCGCCCAATGTGGTTTAGACGGGCCTGAAGCCACTTTTATGACATATTCGTACATAGATATAGAGCTCAGTATATTTTGCTAGTATACGAGTCATCGTATACTAGCAAAATACTGAACTTTATATCTACACATACCCTTTTAGGCGCGAAGTTTCAATATAAAGTTTTAATTGAGTTGAGTTTTAGGGTATTTATTGATATTTAAAAATACTAATTAAATTATAGCGTAGCGACTAATTATACGCCAAGGATATAATAGTATTAATACCGTACGACTGACTCGACGCGTTCATGACTGAAATGCAGTTTTTATTACTCAAAAGAATATCCACACTTTTTACCGGTTCAGCATCGTAACACAAATCTTTTATGATTTAATACAGCACTGAAAAAACATTTTAAGCCATTCCGTTGCCCCCGTCGGACGTCATAAACCCGATTTGGGTTGCTTATGCAGTCCTATTAAATAAATTCTCTCCACGGCTTTCACATGAACTCAGCTGAGCGTCCAAAAGGCGTCCTAAAGTCTTGTGCACACGACGGATATTCGTCGTCCCGCGAGACGTCAGACGACCTGTATGATAATACAGAATTTAAACGTCTCTACCAGAACGATGTGCTTAAATCTTTGATTGTTTGAAATACTTTAAAATGCTCGGTTTAACACTTTCGCTGACACTGCCCGCCTGTAGACGTAATTCTATTGTTATTTCTTTTGTGTCTGGTTCAGTGTCACCGAAAGTGTTAGTATTGAAATCGAAAATATGTGATGAAAAATCTTCGCCACAGGTAGGATTTGAACCGACAAACCTTCGACATCTGGCCCGTCGATACTCTCAACCACTGAGTTGCCGTAGTTTCAAATCACCGCGACGAATTTGTTCATCACATACTAGGTACACGCATTCGAAACATGCGTAATAATTTTAGGGATACCTTGCGCATCCGGACCTGTATCCTCAGTAATATTATAAATGTGTGTGTTTGTTCGATTGTTCATACTATCATGTAATTTTTCATAGGTACAAGTTCGCAGGGGTACGGAGCAATACATAGGCTAGGCTACCTTTAATTCCGGAAAAATGTACTGATTCAATGGGATCGATCGTCATAGACGAGAGCGGAGCAGGGGGCGAAAGCTGTTACATACATACATACATATTGAAATGAATTCTCAAAATGTATAACAATTTACTCCTTTTTTGGTAGCCGTGTAAAATGGGTCGTTTTCGTATTTTTATATACTTAATTCAATTGAAACGGTTTATATACAATTTATAGTCGACTAGCTTTAACTGATCCCTCGGGAACAGTACTATTTCCCGGGCTAAAATGTACACTATGTCCTTCTCCGTACCACAGACAAAGGGTATACAAAATTTCACGATGATCGGTTCAGTAGATAGGGCGTGAAGGCGTAAACTCATTTTCTCATTTATAATATTAGTAAGGACAAGTCGACACATGACAGGCGAAAATCCTATTAAGACTTCAGAAGACGGACTTACCTTATTTTACCCATACAATATTTTCCCCGGTGGATACTAAGCCTAACCATAAGGTTTGAAATGAGTGTCGTTTGTGGGTCACCGAGAGGGACAAATTGAGCACATTACTGTTAACGTAAATATGGAGGCAAGTCGGCTAGACGCATACGACGTCAGTAAGAACCTCGTTAGTCATTGTGTTCACAATGGAATTACAAAAATCTTTGCTTTTCTCATTTTTAGAAAGAATATCTCACCAATGGTGTTTATATACTAAAGTATTTATGTTTGTATCATATTTTAATTTAACTGATATATTAAATTCAACTTTGTTTTTTTTTTAGTAAAAATTCCTGCGGGGGAAATCTTGTTGCACCTTTGAAGTACTTATTCGAACAGACAGTTAACTGCCTCCGTGGTCCATGGTTAAGGCGTTTGCCTGTAGACACGGGGGTCGTGGGTTCGATTCCCACGGGAAGCATACTTTGTTTAGTTGCTTCCAGGTTAGGACATTGCAGGCTTGAATCACCTGATTGTCTGATATGAAGATGATTAGTGCTTCGGATGGCACGTTAAGCCGTTGGACTCGGCTGCCATCTGTGGTAGTCGTTAAAGGAATCACGACAGAGGCCGAGGGGCGGTTCCGAAAAACTCTTACACCAGGGTGTGCATGGTCGATTGACCGTGACACTCACACGAAATGATGATTTGAAGAGATACCGTATACGTCTTTGAAACTTACAAGATGGACGTATAATGCAAGAACCAAATGAATAATTTAGAGTAAATGCCCATCGTTACTGACTAATGTACAGTCGAGGGTATTACGACCGTCCCCTCTAACACCAGATTTTAAATTGTAAGGGGTCACATTTACCTGCCCCCGACTGTAAATGTCATTCAACCAGTTGGCCTGCTCGCAAATTTTTGACAATTACGGTGTACAACGTATTGATCGTCATTTAAAAATACATTGCTCTTTTCGTATGATTGACTTTTTTGTTTGAGAAATATAAGCTGTAATGGATGTTGAAATAACCATTATAACGTATAAATATGCTAAATGTGGCCATAAGGTCTAATAGACCAAGACTCTGTCTACCCCGCAAGGAAAAAGACGTGATACGCATGTATGTTAAAGGTTTCAATTGGTCCCATTTAGATTGTGGGCAAGTAAAAACAATATAATCCCGCCAAGTTACAAGCTCATATTTACGATTATTTTTACGTTTGTTCCGACGATATTCAATTCATTAAGATTTACATATAAACCTATACGGATTTTTCAAGGGAAAAAAGAAAATGTGGCTCAGTCGAGTCGAGTCCCATCCATAAAGCTTATGCAAATCTCTTTACCGAGCTAAGTCTCGTTGGACACCTAATTATTACTCCAAGTGCTACAGCCATCCGGAGATTTTGTTACCGGCAGAATTGGCGCGAACAAAATACTTAGACAAAAGTAACTTTTGACTGCGACTTGACTGACAATATTATCTGGTAAAAGTATTGGAACTTACCATCAGGTAAGATGGGAGACACATGCCTAATTCAATAATAAGTAAAAAAAAAACATCTAATTTCAACAGAGGCGAGTTCCGTGGCGCAACGATTAACACGTCAGCCTGCGACACGACGGTGCCCGGTTCGAACTCCGGTCAGGACAAGATGAAAAAATATATTTTTTTTCAGATTGGCCTGGGTCTTGGATGTTTATCTATATATCTATTTGTTATAAAATATAGTATCGTTGAGTTAGTATCCCATAAAACAAGTCTTGAACTTACTTTGGGGCTACCTCAATCTGTGTGATTTGTCCGTATACCTACTCGTATATATATATTTTTTTTATGTTAATTTGTGCAACAGTAGATAATAATAAAAAGGTACATTTTGTGGTAGTTTTTTTGGATAGAAGTGAATTTTAAGTACAAGTTCAGTTACGTGGTGACTAAATTTGAAAGAATTTATTAAAAGTGTGCTTTTGAAGTTATTACAGTACAGTAGTCATTATAGTATAGTAAACAATATCGCCATGATAACATATTAATCAAAATCAGTCAGCTCACGAATTTATTCGAAAAATAAATATAATAATAGGTGACACGGTCAATCGACAATGCACATACTGGTGTCAGAGTTCTTCGGAACCGCCTCTCGGCCTCTAACGTGGTTCCTATAACGACTACGAGATGGCAGCCGGACCAACGGCTTAACGTGCTTTCCGAAGCACGGAATCATCTTTATTATCAGACAATCAGGTGATACAAGCTTGTAATGTCCTAACGAAACTGAAAGCAACTAAACAAAGTATGCTTCTCGTGGGAATCGAACCTACGACCTATAGACAAACGCCTTAACCACTGGACCACGGATGCAGTTACGACTTGATTAACTTTTGATTAACTAAGCTCGAACTGAGTTAATAACTAGTCTGGTAATAAACCGGGATTAGCAGACGACTATAACATATTGCTCCAGGCTTATTAATCTGAAGGCAATATTGCTTAGCAATATTCTGATTGACTATACTGAATTAATGTAATTAAGTAGTATCATGAGATCTTATACCTCTGCTTATAAACTTTACTAAACACTATCGAGCGCGTTCGCTTTCAAGGTTTATAGCTATTTTCTAGAACCCCAGTACAACATTTTGCCACTTACTCATTGTACTAACCTCTAAAAAGGAATATCACAACCAGTGGTACTGGTGAGACCGTTAACGCCTGAAAAAATAATATTTGTTGCATTAAAATTGTTCTAATTATCTTTGACTAGCTGTTGCCCGCAACTTCGACCGCGGCAATTTCTGCAATTATGATTAATTAGTTTTTTTAATAGTATATAGGTGAATAATTTTCCCCCGTTTCCAAAACATTTTTAATGATGATTCGCTCCTATTGGTCGCAGCGTGATGTTTTATAGCCTCAATAAATGGACTATCCAACACAAAAATAATTTTCCAATTTGAACCAGTTGTTCCTGAGATTTGCGCGTTCTAACAAACAAACAAACAAAGTCATCAGCTTTATGAAGTATACATATAGATACCTATGCTTAAAATACAGACAATGTGATTATTTATGTTGGAAGATATAGTTAGCTTCGAAGAAAAGAACAATTCGTTATCTCATGCACTGATATTGCTTTTAATATGCAATGTTCTCTTCGACTGTACTGAATAAAGGTGGATTCAGTTGTGTGTGAGCATTCATACCTCATTACAGTGGTGAGGGAGGCGCTAGAGCGGCAGCAGTGTGTTGGCTTACCAACTTATAAACCCTCTCAGCTACATGGCGAATGCAGGTGGTGGTAGGGTTGGTAGATATTATATATAGAGGAAAGCCATCCTTATATGCAAACATACAAACATACTATCACGGAATAATAATAAAAAAGTAATTTAACAATGAGGACATACAATTCAGGTTGATTTTTAATGTATGGCAAAGGAATGCCTCAGCTTTTGTTAGCCCGGAATAAGGTCCGAGCATCCGATCACGTCTTTTTCCCTTGCAGGGTAGACAGACACCTCAAAGCCACGTTTAGCATGTTGGTGCGTATAAAGTGGAAATTGGAATTGGAAATTGGATGGGTTGCTAGCCGGATCGCCAACTAACACGATTCCTTAGATTTTCGCCCATTCTCTCGATCGGCTTTTACGATCTGTTTGGGAAGAGAATAATACATTCTATGTTTTTTACTTTCTTCTAGACCAGCATGAAAGTCATCATCCTCTAATAGTCTTATAAAATGGAGGAGTTACTTTATGTGGAAAAATGAAATGGTGCTTGGTGTCCGACACCACGTCTTTTCCAATAGGCTAGTTTTCTGGGTCGTAATAATAACATATAAACTAGTCCGTCAGATAGATAATCAAAAAATATTGGACACATATTTTTTCTTTTGTCAATTAAACAATAAATAATAAAGAAAAAGCGCGTCAAAGTTCAGGAGTGGGGGCTCGTGACGTCAAAGTTTGCTGAAAATTGTAGCAAACTATGACGTCACACGAAACTTCAAAGGGCTATAATTTTTTGTTTAATCGACAAAAGAAAAAATACGTGTCCAGTATTTTTTGAATATCTAACTAACGGATTAATTATATTTTTTTAGGAAACTAGCCTATTGTGTTTAAATAATGCACCACTTTATAGTCATCATCATCATCATTTCGTGTAGGTGTCACGGTAAATCGACCATGCACACCCTGGTGTCAGAGTTTTTCGGAACCGCCTCTCGTCCTCTGACGTGGTTTCTTTAACGACTACTAGATGGCAGCCGGGATCAACGGCTTAACGTGTCTTCCGAAGCACGGACTTTATAAAATGCGCGCCCGACTTCCCGAGCAGCTACTTGCTTTTTCCCCATTCATCCGAGTGAGAGGTATCCCAATACTTTCATTCCCTTCCCAGATCCAACAAATTCTTACCCAGCATGCCGCGTCAGTATCACAAGAAGCCAAAGAAACTGCGCTCGCCACCCTGCCTGCCAAGCGTGGCGAGTATGACAATATCCTCCCATGGAACCTAGAATCCTTGGGAGAGGCCTTTGTCCAGATGTCCAGTCTAACAGTCCATGGGCATGTAACGTCTGAAATGATAAATAAATAAAATAAATAAATATATACGGACAAATCACACAGATTGAGCTAGCCCCAAAGTAAGTTCAATACTTGTGTTATGGGATACTAACTCAACGATACTATATTTTATAACAAATACATATATAGATAAACATCCAAAACCCAGGCCAATCTGAAAAAGATCATTTTCCATCTTGACCTGGCCGGGGATCGAACCCGATGATGATGATAATCAATGCATCACTTTTCTCTATTATTAGGTAGGTAAAAAACGGAACCCTTATGGGATCACTTGGTTGTCCATCTGTCTTTCCTTTTTTTTTCATTTGTCTTCCATCAGTCTGTCTGTCAAGACTCTTTTTCTCAGGAACGCGTGGAGGTATCAAGCTGAAATTCATATCAAATACTCAACTCTAGTGTCCCTTGGAGCTGTGAAAAAATCAAACTTCTAAGCTAAGGCAATCAAAAGATACAGTTAAATATGCCGTAAATTTTCTTGTATTTTCGACATTCGCAAGTGAATCAAAACCTACAGGGTACTTCCCGTGAACTCAAAATCTTGAAATTAGGTACGAAGAAACGTCATAAAAAACAGACAAAGAAAAAATTGCAAAAAGCATACATTTTTAGCTACTTCATATAATAAATATATTTTTATTAATTTCAAGCTTATAATATGTAATGAACGGAATCCTTCGTGCGGGAGTCCGACTAGCACTTGGCCGGTTTTTAAAATTTTACGTAAATAGCGTCTTTTCAAGCTCATTTCTTAATCTTGGATTTTATACGTGAAATATTAAATTTTATATGAAAGAGATTAAACGATCGATCAAGTTGAAGTGCATTCAATACATCAACTGAATACAGAACAGAAATGTTTGGTGCAATACAGGGTTGCAACTCCTGTGGAGCCATTATCTCTATGCATTTAATTACGAATGTAATTAGTAAGGATATATCTCTTAGTTTAAAACTCGTAGGAATGCAAAAAATTACAGGAAAATTTAACATTTTTATAAGTTTAAAGCCTTATTCTATGTAGGAACGAAGAAAAACTATTGCTTGGTATTCTTTTGGTACAAAATAGTTGACTGTTAAATTTGTTTTATCAATAAAATAATTATTGGAGCTTTTTGTTATCGTAGATACTAATGTTTTTCAAATTCTCCGAAGATACAAATGTAAATTAATTAGAGGTACAGTCAGCCACCGAGAAACCTGACCTCGCCCTTTACCTATATCTTGAATTTGCTCTTAAACTAAAAATAATATTGACATGAAAATGTATATTCAGGAAGTCATAATTAAAACCTCTCTGAATAGGTATATCAATATTATTTTTAGTTTATGAGAAAATTCAAGATATACAGAGTGATTTTGAACCCCCTAGATATATTGAAATCTGGGAATCAGAATCCCTAATGGAATGCAGAATTGCAAGAAAAAAAAGTAAAAACCGAAAAAAGAAAATTGACTTTCCATAGAAATTCGTCCAGCTGATTCTAATTCTGAGATTTCAATAAAGCTAGGAGGTTCATAATCTCGTTGTGTATAGAGGGCGGGGTCAGGTATCTCGGTGGCTGACTGTACTTACAAACTTTAATTAACTAATATAAATCCTTATCCTTATCCTTACTAATATTATAAATGCGAAAGTGAGTTTGTTTGTTACGCTTTCACGCCGTAACTACTGAACCGATCATCATGAAATTTTGCATACAAGTTCTCTGGAGTACGGAGAAGGACATAGGCTACCTTTTATCCCGGAAAAAAGTACTATTCCCGAGGGATCGACATTGACGCGGGTGGAGCCGCGGGCGAAAGCTAGTAAATTAATAAATAAACATATACTGACAAATTTCACAGATTGAGCTAGCCCCAAGTTCAAGACTTAACGATACTATATTTTATAATATATCTCAATCTTTCCATACACGTTGTTAGTTTTATATATAGGCTTTATTTAATTTTTAATAACATTTATTTTTTTACCTTGTGAAATTAAAAGCTTCCTAAATGTTAGTCCAGGTAACCTAGATTGATAATGTGACCGCCGTATGCTGATCCGCTCCAGTCGCCCTACTTTCTGAGGCGGGCACGCGTAAACTGTTGGGGCGGTAATTCCCGCCCTTGCGCCGATAGGGTTGCAAATGTATTGGAAAAGCGTAACAAGTTCTAAGCTGTTGACCTAAATGCCTTGGCGAACGATGACCATTTACTTTGTTTACATATTTATAATTATTTGTATCCTTTTGTATCACGGGCGTTACCCCGGTCCTTTGGAATATTTCCGTGGGAATATAGATCCAACACGTATGTAGAGACGATTTGAAGAAGTTGATGTAATGTTGGTCTCCAGCCAGAACCCGTTCCTGGAAATAAAAAATAAATATATACGGACAAATCACACAGATTGAGCTAGCCCCAAAGTAAGTTCGAGACTTGTGTTATGGGATACTAACTCAACGATACTATATTTTATAACAAATACATATATAGATACACATCCAAGACCCAGGCCAATCTGAAAAAGAAAATTTTTCATCTTGACCTGGCCGGGGATCGAACCCGGTCACTCCGTGTCGCAGGCTGGCGTGTTGACCGCTGCGCCACGGAGCTAGTCATACAGTAAATACAAAAACAAATGCATGATATGCCCTTGAATAGATCTTGGTCAGAGGAGGAACTATTCTATTTTAGAAGAGAATTTCGTGGGTTGTGAGATTGAAATTTGCTGGGTTATTGCAAGGGGTCGGAATTCTGCCACAATTATGATAATAGACTTATAATAATTGGCAGATTATTAATAATAAAAATATATTTATTTTAAGATTGTTTAGTAGTATGATTCAAGTCGGATTTTTTATATGAAAGTATATCATAACACGAATGCTGTGCATTTGCCCACACAGGTAACGGAATGTCAAATAAACATTAAACATCGCTGGATAGAGGTCTCCTAAGGTATACCGTATAAGTACTGTCATATATATACAAAACATAGCATACATACGAGTATAATACGCTTATCATTATTAATGCGTCAGACAGGCAACAGGTTGTAAAAATTTCAAATCATATCACAGCATTAATACCATAATGGCGGTCCCCGGGCTCCAGCGCAACAGAGCCGAGGATGCAACTGGGAAAACAGTCAGATGATGAGATGAGACAGTACTGAGCATCAATCAGCACAGAATATTAATCGAGCACTTGAGGTAGTAAATTCTCGTCTAATTCAAATGACAACTTCTCACGTCATTTTTGTTCTAAGTTACCGACTTCCGTCCAGCGATGTTTAATGTTTATCTGACGTTCCGTTACATGTTTAGGCAAATGCACAGCATTCGTGTCATGATATACTTTCAAACAAAAAACAAAAAACAACTTCAGTCAAACTCATAGAGATAATACTATGGTCAAACTACTGAACCAATTTTAATGAAATCTAATGGGGCCATTGGGAAGCATTCCTTCAAACAAAAAAATTAAATCAAGTCATAAATGACCGAGTTGTGACCTTTCATGAAGTCGGTTAAAAATGAAATAGCCGTGCCGTAGGTAAACGATGTTTTTTTTGTAGCCTGTAGGGGAAAGATTAAACTAGAAATGTTCGACGAGGGAAATTATCGAGCGCATAGCGAGACGCGACATGCGGATAATCGCATAACTCGTGCAGCCGCGGTGCAACGTAACAATGTCGTTGTAAACTTTGAAGTATATCTAGACCTACTCTACTCGGATGGAGGTAGCCATAATCATAATAAAACCTTATTGTTTTTACTCCAATGTATTCATAATATTTAGAGATTACTGTTTTTGTATAGTATTTTTGATGTCTTTGTTTGTTACTTTTGTAATTATCCTTTATTTGTTACTTCTGTAA
The DNA here is from genome assembly GCA_947532085.1 of Elegia similella. Classification (NCBI taxonomy): domain Eukaryota; kingdom Metazoa; phylum Arthropoda; class Insecta; order Lepidoptera; family Pyralidae; genus Elegia; species Elegia similella. Next base: position 7,670,791 of record OX383939.1, read on the forward strand.
TTATCCTTTAGTAATTAGTTTCTCCAAATAAAAGTAAATCTTATCTTATCTTATCATAATAACACATAAGCTCAGTCCACTCCGAAAAAAAGTTACTTGATCAATTATCAAGTAATTATTTCTCTGTGGCTATACCTCTGTGGCTTAGTGGTGATCATGCCAGGCTCTCACAGCGTAGGTACTGGGTTCGATCCCTGGTTAGATCAAGATGGAAAATGGCCTCTTTCAGATTGACTTTGGTCTTGGATGTTTATTTTCGTTTGGTTTATTTATATGTATTTGTTATAAAGTATAGTATCGTTAAGTTAGTATCTCATAACACAAGTTTCGAACTTACTTTGGGGCTAGCCACGGGGCTAGCTCAATCTGTGTGATTTGTCCGTATATATTTATTTATTAATTTATGTGAATCGATAGGCATATGAAGGAATGTGACGATGAAACCAAGAACATTTAGCTGAACCACTGACACAAGATTCAACTTAACCGAGACCTCAGGGTAGAAAAATACTACGCCGCGACCAAAACATGGCTTGGAATTTTTTATTCATTTTGTTTTATGATGTTTAAGTAAGACTAACACAAGAAAGACATGCACTAGGTTCATCCTAAGATGTGTACACTAGTCTACCTCAGCCATCAGAAGCAGATGACGGCAAAGCAGTACCAGCCACAACATCTGCGAGAGCGTCCGACCCTCTGCCCAGCGCATCAGCCCGAGCGCGGCATGATGGCGGCGATCCTCAATGATCAGCCGGCCTATTTGCTAACTCAGTGTACAACGTTTTGATAGTAATTTCAAAATTCATTACGGCCTTCGTATGATTTGATTATTTTTATTTAAGATACATAACACGTAAAGTATTTTGAAATGACTATCAAAACGTTGTACACTAAGTTAGCAATGTCACATTCGCCCGGAGGACGGCAAACGAGCAAGCGAGCTACATGATGGTAAACGATCAGCGCTGCCCAAAAATAAGATTATCATATACATATATAGGCTGAAACTTAGCGATACCGACTAAAAATACGTGTAAAACCGTTGTTTTAGCATTTAATTCTGTTATCTCGCGTGACTTTTAATAATATAATGTCTAAAAGGTATTCTCAAAAAATAATTGAACTCGAAGAGAATAATACTATATATGTCCATAAAGGAATTATTGCATCTATAGCAAGACAATTCAGCTTATCTTATAACTCGTGAAAGCCGGGGTGAACCGTAACAATGACATTGTGTATTTGTGAACTCATGTGGATATATAAATGTATTTCACTTCTATTTTCGTGAAACAAATTTGCTATTAAATGGCCTACTATAGAGATATATTTATTAGCTTTCCTTTAGATAACACCTATTGAATAAGTTAAAGTAAAATGACAATGTTTATCTATACTTCTATTCTAATAATATAAAGCTGAAGAGTTTTTTTTGTTTGAACGCGCTAATCTCATGAACTGGTTCAAATTGGAAAATTCTTTTTGTGTTGGATAGTCCATTTATTCAGGTTTTAGGCTATAAAAAAAATAAAATAACCAATGCCACAACTAAAAATAAATATAAATAAATAAATATTTACAAATAAAATAGTTCGGGTAGATCGTTGGCAGAAAGCTGGCAGCCTTGCCACGTTGGATGACAATGCTGATTTGGCCAAGGTATAGACCAGCTATATATATTGTATATACATATTTATATATTATAATATATATAATTTGAATAAAGTGTCAAACTTAACCTTTGGAATAAATAGATGGATGTGTATTGAAAGTTTAAAGGGTAAGCGACTATTGTGTATTCTTTACAATTTATTGTGTATGCTAACGTTTTTGGGGAGCTCGATAGCCCAGTGGGCGTGGGCATTATTAGCGTTTACGTATATTAAACAAACCTGGGTGCAGTACCTAGGATGGGTAACAAAAATTAAATAAAAATCATATTCAAAGCTGTGACATAAGTTTTCGTTAATACTTGTTAAAGTAAAAAGCTTACTCATATAAACTTAACATACCTATATCATTCAGTTCAATTGAAAAGACTTAATCAAATTGCACCACCACTGAAAAACATATATTTGGCAGCAAATTCTAATAAGCAATTACGCTAAGTAAGCCAAAGCCCAGGTAATAGGAGCGGAGCTACGCCATTTTTCTCCGAAATGCATACTTGCGAGTTACCTCACTGCCTACTTAGGCGCTGTGCCAAATTGCATGCGATAGTTGAAACTTAATAGCATGCTGGAAGATATTCCTGTAGATGTGACGTCACGTTCGCATCGTCAAGTTTCCTAAATGTTCTTTTTAGATTCCTTCTATGAGCTTAATTCTACAATGGTAGAAGAAACAATGGTTTCTAATAAACACAATACCACGCATACGAGTATCTTCATTGTGGTATAGATATAGCCAAATACAAATTACCTAATATAAAATAACTTTTTACTACACTATCAATACTCTTAAGTGCGGTTGTAAAACGTATCAATATCATCAACCTACAGCTGGATATGTCCGTCCCATGGCACGCCACTGAGTTCGGTCTGTCAAAGGTATGTCTAGTGTAAATGGCTAATTACTCTTGTATAACAGCTTTTTCAGCCACGTGCAGCTCTAGGCAGTGTTGCCAACTCTACTCAGGCAAAAAGCAGTATATCGAACTCTAAAAACAGCAGAAAACAGTAAAATTATAATTTGTAAATATTGAACCCACTGTCTCAAAAACATTTCATAAAATTGTTAAATTTACACACAGTAAAAAAATAGATAATCAAGAGTATTTATTACTTCTAAAAATATTTTTACTTTAATTGTTCATCATTTTCAATTTCTCTATCCTTTTTACACTTATTAAACTATCAATTATATATCCTGCTTTACTATGAGCCAAAATCATTGTTTCTATGAGCATTGTGGTAAAGTGTGGAATACCCCACCCAAGATTGTAGTTCCAAGGAATCCCTGCCTGAGTAAAAGCGCGCGGCACAAGTAAAAAACATCTTTATTGCTTTGACTTAAAGACTACTTACGTTTGACAATTTTTGACTTAGGATCTAATGGATCCCGAAAAACAGTAGAAATTCGTATTAAAACAGAAAACAGGAGTAAATCTACTGTTAAAACAGTAGGGTTGGCAACACTGGCTCTAGGGCTAAGAAGTACGGGTATCAAGATAGAACACTATCAAGATCCAGTCCACGGCTGACTTTAATTTCATGCGACTAACCAATCTTAATCTTTTAACTATAAATATATTTTAGTTATTCATATTTTGGATATCGTTGCACTGACCACAAAATATTGGAATCCCAAAAAATGATATTGAAATCCTAATCTTATCTGTCCTAATCTATTTAATAACTAATATTATAAATGCGAAAGTGAAGTTTGTTTGTCACGCCTTCACGCCTTATCTACTGACTGACGTCATGAAATTTTGCATACCCGTTGTCTGGGGTACGGAGAAGGACATAATGTATATTTTACCCTGGAAAAGTACTGTTTCCGAGGAACCGACATTGACGCGGGCGAAGCCCCGGGTGAAAGCTAGTGATTAAATAACCGGCTAGACGATAGCCACAAAAATGTAATTAGAAAGCCCGCAGAGGACATCTTTCTCAGACTAATTAAAGTGAGTCAAATAACAAATTAATTGGGTTACTCGCAACAACAAAGAGTAATGGCGGCTTATTTTGCATGAGTGGTCAACTCTCGTGTTAGACCTTTTAACCGTCAAAAGGTTATTCTACTTATTTATTTATTTTCATAAGTACACAAATCAGTAAGTTACGTGGGTAATAAAAAAGATGCATTTGTTACAATGAAATCAATCAAACCGACCAACAATATGTGTACATAACTTGCTTAGCTCAAATTAAGTTCATAAAGTAAAAGTACAAATAAGACGAGGACAGTACCATACTTTATGGATTACGAATACAAAACAAAATACAGTTATTTAAGAATTATTGTTTATTGCAAGTAAGCATTTCTTTTTGAATGTCATGCGTGAAGTGCAAATGTCGGGATTCCGTTGATGAACATAGTGAATTATAAATTGGACACATTCTATACAGCGGGTTGTTGTGACCAATATTGTTTGCACAGACGAGTACCTGAAATAGTTGAGGAATTCTTTGACTTCGTGTTGGTATTTTAAAGTTAACTTCAGCTAAAATTTACCTTGATAATTGTGAGTTAACAATTTTCAATGAAAGACAAATTTTCAATGAAGAACGCGGCTAGGGATAATTGAAATTTGTGTTTTAACCCTTCTTGAACAGAACAAGCCTGTGTCTTTTTCTTTGCTTAATATAATATTCAATTAGATTAAAAGAGAAAAAGTTGTTTAGTATTATGTATGTAAAGTTGAAATAAACTACATATCTTTCGTTTAACTGTATGTAATTATCTGACTGCATATGTCACCACTAGAAAGGTCAAATTTTCAAGAATATAAAAAGTTGAAAACATTTCTCCGTAGGTATTCCTCAATTATATTGTCTAATAAATGTATCAGATTAACAAAACAACAAATAACAAAGTTAATTGAATAAAAAGAGAGAAATGAGAAACGGACATCGAATAAATGTGATATTTACCTAAGCGTCATCAGTCTGAGAATTTTGATGTCAAAAATTTGTTCTTTCGTATGAACGGATAAAATAAATAATCCATATTATACGAGTACTGAATTGATTATGTAGGTAACTGGCTAAAAGATCAGCAAATGTTACAAAGCCCTGCAGAGGACATTTTTTAAGTCTTATTTAACTGAATTAAATAAATCCCAAACAGAAAATTTAAATGAAAGTAATTATAAAAGAGAGTCAATGACAAAGTTATTAGGTTACTCGCGACAACAAAGAGTAATGGCTGTAACGTCGGCCATTCGTCTCCAATTAAAACGAAAACCGCGGATATATGGCCTGTAGCCGGAAAATAAAGTAAAAAGACAAATAACAATAGGCCTGTTTCCTAAAAAAATACAATTTAAAATATTTTATATTATAACAAACGGTTTCACTCACGTATCGTTAGTCGGTATCGCCGACAAGTTTCAGCCAATTCAGATGGCCATCTTCAGGACGAGTGTCAGGGACGTCGCGACACGGCAGTCCCTCGAGCACTGAGGTTCGCCGCCCGCGCCGCCCGTCTCTCCGCGCGAAGCGCTCGCGCCGATGCGTTGACACTTATATTAATTCTGTGGCGTTGATTAGGGGGTCAGACGCCCCCGAAGATGTTGTGGCTGGTTCTACTCCGTCATCATCTACTTCTGGCGACTGTAACACACTTGTATGCACAGAACTGACCGTGTCGAAGTCTCGTAATGGGGTGTCATTGTTGTTTTGGCATGTTTGAAGAATCGGTTTCCAAGTTGTAGGCAAGGACCAACCTACATCACGGTTGAAATTCGGACGCCGACTTATCTCTATTGCTTCGCGTATTTTCCGCGGGACAAATGCCTTCTCCCGTGTCAACACTTTGGCCTTATCGAAGCGAATATAATGAGCCACGTCCGAATCCAAAGCATGCTTGGCGATCGCAGAACCATTCTTGTCCAATTTCTTCAAACTGCGTATGTGTTCTGTCAGTCTTGTAGCTACGTTGCGTCCTGTTTCACCGATGTAGCATTTGCTGCAATCGCATGGAACGATGTATACGCCTGGCACAATCAATGGGTCACTGTCCTTAGGAGAGCGCATTAAATTTCTTAGTTTCGTCAAGGGCCGGAAAATAGTTTTAATGCAATACCGTCGACGTAATAGGTGACCAATTTTGTCTGTTATGCCCTTGACAAAAGGTAGAAATACCAGCGCTCTATCCACTGAAGTAGGCCGTTCTGCTGCGTTTATGCTGACTCTAAGGCTCTGTTTCCAGCTGTAGCCATTTGATACCAGCACTTGCCTTACATGCGTTAATTCTGCATCTATGTGTTGCGGGTCACACAAACGCAAAGCTCTGTGTATCAACGTACGCGGAATCGATGCTAAGTGGGCCGGGTGGTGGTGTGAGTCAGACCTTAAGTATCGGTCGGTGTGTGTGGGTTTTCGGTAGACCGTATGCGTGAGATTTCCATTGGATTGTCGCATGACCAATACATCAAGGAACGCTAGAGTGCCATCCTTTTCTTGCTCGGTGGTGAATGAAATTTTCGGATGTATGCTGTTCAAATGAGCAAAAAAAGTCATAACCGTATCTTGGTGTAAAATTGCAAACACATCATCAACATACCGCCACCAAATTCTTGGTATGTCAAAAAGACTTACGTAATAACCCGGACATACTAGTGCTACCTGCGGACAAAGGGAACGCCACTGTCATAGTGGATACAGTCGCTTATGATAGGAAGATCACACAAATAGTAAGTGATGAAAATACGTACAAAAAGGTGAATTACAACCCTACATTACGTGTGACTTCCGGACTAGACAAAATACTCCGCTCCTGTCCTGATGACAGTCTCAGGAAACGCTTACGTCCACAGAACCCTACCGCTCCGAAGATATATGGGTTGCCCAAAATTCATAAACCTGACTGGCCCTTAAGACCGATAGTGAGCCAGATTGACTCGCCAACTTATAAAGCTTCCCGTTTTATGTCAGATATCTTACAACCGTTAACAGGGAAAACTGCGAGCTACGTGAAAGACTCCACACACTTTATCGGGCTGTTGGAGAGTGTAAAGTTAGCCAACGAAGAAATTATGGTCAGTTTTGATGTAACCTCATTGTTCACCAATGTACCGGTAAAGGACACACTCAACATCATAAAACACATCGTTGAAAATACAGATTTACCTACTGAGTACATTGGTATTATGGAGTATTGTCTGACCAGTGGTTTCTTTACTTGGCGTGGGGAACACTACCTGCAGATTGATGGTGTAGCGATGGGTTCCCCAATAGCACCAGTAGTTGCCAACATCTTTATGGAGTGGTTTGAGGATAAAGCACTGAGTACAGCATGTGACAAACCAAGAATTTGGTGACGGTATGTTGATGATGTGTTTGCAATTTTACACCAAGATACGGTTATGACTTTTTTTGCTCATTTGAACAGCATACATCCGAAAATTTCATTCACCACCGAGCAAGAAAAGGATGGCACTCTAGCGTTCCTTGATGTATTGGTCATGCGACAATCCAATGGAAATCTCACGCATACGGTCTACCGAAAACCCACACACACCGACCGATACTTAAGGTCTGACTCACACCACCACCCGGCCCACTTAGCATCGATTCCGCGTACGTTGATACACAGAGCTTTGCGTTTGTGTGACCCGCAACACATAGATGCAGAATTAACGCATGTAAGGCAAGTGCTGGTATCAAATGGCTACAGCTGGAAACAGAGCCTTAGAGTCAGCATAAACGCAGCAGAACGGCCTACTTCAGTGGATAGAGCGCTGGTATTTCTACCTTTTGTCAAGGGCATAACAGACAAAATTGGTCACCTATTACGTCGACGGTATTGCATTAAAACTATTTTCCGGCCCTTGACGAAACTAAGAAATTTAATGCGCTCTCCTAAGGACAGTGACCCATTGATTGTGCCAGGCGTATACATCGTTCCATGCGATTGCAGCAAATGCTACATCGGTGAAACAGGACGCAACGTAGCTACAAGACTGACAGAACACATACGCAGTTTGAAGAAATTGGACAAGAATGGTTCTGCGATCGCCAAGCATGCTTTGGATTCGGACGTGGCTCATTATATTCGCTTCGATAAGGCCAAAGTGTTGACACGGGAGAAGGCATTTGTCCCGCGGAAAATACGCGAAGCAATAGAGATAAGTCGGCGTCCGAATTTCAACCGTGATGTAGGTTGGTCCTTGCCTACAACTTAGAAACCGATTCTTCAAACATGCCAAAACAACAATGACACCCCATTACGAGATGTCGACACGGTCAGTTCTGTGCTTACAAGTGTGCCACAGTCGCCAGAAGTAGATGATGACGGAGTAGAACCAGCCACAACATCTTCGGGGGCGTCTGACCCCCTAATCAACGCATCGGCGCGAGCGCTTCGCGCGGAGAGACGGGCGGCGCGGGCGGCGAACCTCAGTGCTCGAGGGACTGCCGTGTCGCGACGTCCCTGACACTCGTCCTGAAGATGGCTATCTGAATTGGCTGAAACTTGTCGGCGATACCGACTAACGATACGTGAGTGAAACCGTTTGTTATAATATAAATTATGTCTCGCGTAACTTTTAATATTATTAATATTATCAATTTAAAATAATTCCGTCCTTCAAAAATTAGTCCGTCCTAATAGGTTATTGAAAAATATTGAACACGTATTTTTACTTTTGTCAATCAAACAAAAATTGATAAAGATATAGCCCGTTAAAGTTCCGTGTGACGTCACTGTCCGGTACACTTTTTACCGGCCTGTTACGTCATGAGCCCTCACTCCTGAACTTTGATGCGCTTTATCTTCATCATCTTTTGTTTGAAAAAATCGAAAAAAGAAAAAATACGTATCTAATATTTTTCGATAATCTATAAGACGGACTAATTTTTTTTTTTTTTATGAAACAAGCCTATTCATACAATGTAACTCACTTTCTGTTCAAACTGTTAGCGGTTTATGCGATGGATTGTTCTGCTTTTTCAAGCTGATGTGAAAGTTTGTTTACTGCTATTAGTAGTTCCGTAAGTAGACTATATGAAAGCATGGTGTAAGGTCTATGTTACAGGTTGCGTGGTGGTATTACGATGAATAAATAATACCATAAGACCCAAGACAGTTATTGGACTTAATTATTTATATAAACAGGACTTAGCACGAACCTTTTTATTATTTGTTTCCAATTATTCCATTAACAAGTTCGGGCTAAGTCCCGTTTATATACATAATTATGTGATTAAAGCGCGAAAGTTTAAAAATAATAATTATTGGACCGACTGATTATTTATTAATAACAATAACAGGGTGTGCATGGTCGATTGACCGTGACACCTACTCGAAATGATGATGATGAATAACAATAACACCGTATGTAGTAATTTAACTAAATAAATAAATAAATAAATATATACGGACAAATCACACAGATTGAGCTAGCCCCAAGGTAAGTTCGAGACTTGTGTTATGGGATACTAACTCAACGATACTACATTTTATAACAAATACATATATAGATATACATTCAAGACCCAGGCCAATCTGAAAAAGATCATTTTCCATCTTGACCTGGCCGGGGATTGAACCCGGGCACTGTGTCGCAGGCTGGCGTGTTAACCACTGCGCCACGGAGCTGTCTGACTATTGTGAAACGGCACGTTAAGCTAGGGATGTGATGTTCTAAATTAACAATACCTATAAATATTGATGATTATTACTTTGTATTTCCTTAGTCGCAAGTCCGACTATTAAGGGCTGCTACACATGGTACACAATGTTCCTAGTGTGTGGTAGTTATAACGTCGGTACTGTAGTATCATGTGCATTTGCACTAACCTGCTGCAAATGCAAGCAAACCCTGACGAGCATATTATGTTTTAGGCTTGAGTTTGAATTTTACCTATAAATCTTCAACGTTAAGTTCCGCAATGCAATGTACATTATTTCAAATATGATAGGTAAGCTAAATATTTTATAGTAAAAAAACAGCTTTATAAGCAGCATTACAGATTTATATATTGATTCGTAGGCTTTACATAGCAACATAAAGATTTAAGTTTAACACTTTCGGGGCATGTAGACGGAAACTTCTATTGTTATGTCTGTTGCGTCTGGTTCAGTGTCACGTCTTTTCCCTTGCGGGGTAGACAGAACCCAGGTCTATAAGACCTTGTGGCCACATTTAGCATATTGGAGTGCGTGTAGATAGAAAACGGAAACGGGTTGCTAGCCGCATCGCCTATTGACATGAGTCTACAGGTTTTAGCCCAATCTCTCGATCGGCTTTTACGATCTACGCGGGAAGAGAAGCAGCTAGCACATTCTACGTTTTTTCTTTTCTCCCAGACCAGCATGGAAGAGCATGTTCAGAAATACAGTAAACTGAAAAATAAGATAACAGAAACACTATCCTTTTGTAATGTTCCACTTTTGGGACCTGTGGCTGCGGGCTGTGTTTTCAAATGATGATAGTATCATTACCTTTTATTGTACCCTCAACACTCGAACATTAACCAAGCCAGAATGTGTGCATTATAATCAAGGGCTAATGACTTTGTCAAATATGGTTAGGTATTCGATTCAATGCGTTTATGGCTCTTATCATGGGTAGGTGAATATTCTCGACTTGATATTAAAGATTTGCTGCCTCATTTACTATTTATAAAATAACTAGCCTTTACGCGCCCGCGTCAATGTTGACCCCTCGGGAACAGTACCTTTTCCCGGGATAAAATGTACCCTATATCATTTTCTATACCCCCAAACTTGGCATCAGACATAGCCTAACGACTTCCATTAATGATGACAGTCAAGACCAACGGATTAAAGTACCTTCCGAAGCACGGAGGAACCCAAAATATTTTTTTGCCACTTGCGGTCACCCATCCAAATGGGGACCGCGCCCGGGGTTGCTGAGCATACGTAAGCGCTAATAATGTTCAGACCCACTGGACCCTCTCCTAACTCTAGTCATAACATCACACTTAATTTTAAACGTCACCTTGTCTGTACTAACCGGCCAAAAGTAATATAAAATAAAATACAATTTGCACACCACAGCTCCACAAATGCTTAAATACCGTCCATTTCCACGTCGGTGACTAGAAGTTAACAAATTACATTGAAAATTGCACGGTGACAAACGAGCGCCCACCAAAATTAGACACTGCTGTATATTCTTAATTAATTGCTGCGAATTTCGTGAATGTGAAATAAAATATTATAAACACCTATTTCTTTCTTGGTGAAAATTGAAAACAACGCTACCTAAGCTACCAATCAATTGAGCTCAATTCGATACTCTAGCAATACTATAACAATGTTTTATGTTATTACCTTCGATCTTGGCAGTTCAGTGGTTATAATGCTGCTGCATAGACAGACTGACACACATACAGACAGAATAACGTATAAAATAATTACAACACCTTCTTTAATTGGGAGTTACAAAGTAAAAATATGAGACAACCTTCAATTTAAACCAAAAAGTGATGTCATCTAATTAGATCAAATCGAAATAGAGCTCTTACTAGCGTTAGAAAATGAATATGGCGAGGGCTGAGGAAACGAAAAACTATAATAATATAATAATAATAATAAATATATACGGACAAATCACACAGATTGAGCTAGCCCCAAAGTAAGTTCGAGACTTGTGTTATGGTATACTAATTCAACGACACTATATTTTATAACAAATACATATATAGATCAACATCCCAAGACCCAAGCCAATCTGAAAAAGATCATTTTCCATCTTGACCTGGCCGGGATTCGAATCCGGGCACCCCGTGTCGCAGGCTGGCGTGTTGACCGCTGCGCCACGGAGCTAGCCTAGCTAAAGTTGTTTCAAATAAGACCGCAAAAACTATAACTCACAACGAGCGCCCGTCCCCACGAATTGGGGCACATCTAAATTTAATAAGCGACCTGGGTAGTGAGTACAAATTTCATTAAAAAATGTATTTCGCCTGCTCTCGCAACTAGCGGCTAAAGCTTGAATTTTTTATCGCTTAGCCTTCTCCTATCTATATCTATACATATAATAAAACAGTAAAAATATTTTGTCTGTACATTTAGAATTTTTGACTAAAATGGATAGAGGGACACTTATCGGTTCATTAAAAAAAAGTTATCGTCATTTGAATGAACTCAAGGCATGAGTTTGCCTGCAAACATATAGCAAAAATAAAATAAAATAATAAGTGACATAAGAAAATTAAAATCCAAAGTCAATTCATCATCATTATACGACAGCATTATACCTATCCATACTATCCATAGTAATCCATACTAAAAAAAAGAAGCTGACTGACTGACATATCAACGCAGGGCCTAAACTATTAAGGGTTAGGAACTCGAAATTTTGCACAGGGGTTCCTTTTATAACGTAGGGGAGCACTAAGAAAATGATTTTATGAAATTCATCTCCTAAGGGGGTAAAACGGGTTGCAAAGTTAGTATGAAACTTTGTCGTTTTTGAAGTTATTCGAATTAAATTCAGCATGAAAGTTCTTTACTGAAAGGTATGAAACACGAGTAAAATATTTTTCTCAAAAATCATCCCTTAATTATAACGGGGATGCAAAGTTAGTATAAAGCATTCCGTTTTTGAAGTTATTCAATTGAAATTCAATATTAAGGTGTTTCATTGAAAGTCATTAACTAATGTATTCCGGGTAATTCTACTGTTCCTGAGAAATCGACACTTACGCGGGCGTAACCGCGGGCCAAAGGCAAACCTGATTTATATTTCAACGCACAGCCGAAACTACTGTGCCCAGAAACTTGAAATTTGGCACAGGGATTCTTTTTATGATGTAAATGAGCACGAAGAAAGGATTTTTAGAAAATCAAAGGGGGTGAAGTTTTTATGGACATTTTCTCATTTCTGGACGTTCTGGATTACAATTAAAAAGATGTATGTAGGGTAAAACCGACGAAATTTTCGCCTGAAGGGATAAAATAGGGGAATAAGTTAGTATGGATTTTTTTCATTTCTAGACTTAGAAATATTAAAATAAGTACATACGTTCAAGATTACAATTAAAAAAGATCTGTGTAGATCAAATGTACAAAATTCCCCCCTTAAGGGGTTAAGGGGGATGTATTGTATGGAAATTTTCTCATTTCTGGACAGAGAAGTATAAAAATAAGTATATATGTTTACATTACAATTAAAAAGATCTGTGTAGGTGAAATGGGCAAAATCCCCTCCTTAAGGGCTAAGATCTATGCAGGTGAAATGTATTATTCCCCCTTAAGGGGAAAAAGCAGAGGGGGAGGGGTTTGTATGGAATTTTTATCATTTCTACTGTTCCCAAGGGAACGACATAAACGCGGGCGGAGCCGCGGGCAACAGCTAGTTTGTAATAAACTAGAGTCTATTGAGTTACCGCGTCAACGACTAAGACCAGTACCCGTAGCACTTTTTTTAAAATTGACTAAATAGCTAGCTCCAAGTGAGCTTTCGCTACTTCACCGCCTTTATAGACAACTAGCTTTCGCTCGCGGCTCCGCTCGCGTCCATGTCGATCCCTCGGGAAAAGTACTATTTTCCAGGATAAAAGGTAGCCTATGTCCTTCTCGCACTCCAGAGAATTTGTATGCAAAATTTCATGATGATCGGTTCTGTAGTTAAGGCGTGAAAGCGTAACAAACAAACTCACTTTCGCATTTATAATATTAGTAAGGATATCACCAAAGGGCCCCCAGGAGGGACGGACCTCGGCCGTGGGCGTTGCCTGTGTGTGCAAGACTTCGAGAGCCAGCAAACTCTCATATTGCCTGATGGGCCGCAATTGCGTGCACGCATAGCCTGAAAGGGCTATGCATGCTATCTGAAAATCTATGGCAAAAGCCTTTGGAGAGCAGCAACTTTCTACTTTTGCCTTGTGGGGTGAAAGCTACGGGCTTATCCTGGGTGCCTGTAGCATGGCGCCCACGACGCCGTTTATATCGCGCAATAAACTATCCACTGTTGTGCCGTTTGGCGTAGAGTCGTTAGGACCTTGGGGTCCCAGCGCGAGGGGATTCTTTAAAGAGATTGCCCCACGACTCATCTCGGCTGCCGGAGCCGGTGACAAGAGGGCTGATTTTGATGAACAGATAAGCATAGCTATCCAACGGGGGAAGCAGCCAGCGTTCTTGCCACCATGCCACACGGGCAAGATTTGGAAGATAAGCTTTTTATTATTTTTTTCTTTTTTTTTACTATTTTTATACTTCATGTAAATATACCGGGTGTTACAAAACTACGAAATAATATTTCAGGGGCATAGTCAGTCCATAATATTAAACAACTTTCCCCATGGGACAAACTTCGAAACATGTAAAGAAAAATTCGATCTCCGATACAAAATAAGCAATCAGCTGATCGACTTTCTATGGAAGGTCAATACATTATTTTTTTTTTCGATGTATGTTCCCTGGGGATAGTTGTTTAATATCATGGACTGATCATGCCCCTTAAATATTATTTCGTAGTTTTGTAACACCCGGTATATACTTAGTTACATATATACATGGCGAAATTTTTATCGTTTTGGACCCTTAAAGGAGTGACTCAGACCATCAATATGAACAACTTTTTCTATGGGACCAATGCCAAGTTCCCAACTCAAAAAAAAATTAGTTATTTCCATACAAAAGAGTTCCGCCACCCGGCCAGTTTGTATGGGAATGTCGAATTTTTTTTGAGTTCCCAGCATTGTTAATCGGTAATAGACACTTATAGATAAATATCCCAGACCAGGTCTTCAGGCGGGAATATTCCGGCAAATGTTAAAGGTCCTCCGGTATGATTTTAACCACGTTTCAAATTGAATGTCTATAAGATGTACCTAATCGTGTACACGTGTACGTATCTTGAGATATCTAATATCGATACTGTGCTTACGAACAGACGTGAAGGTAGTAGATAGTCCTCGTAGCAGGTTGATAAGCCAATCCACCTAGAAATACTGTTTACAGTTTCAATATGGCCGTTGTAACTCGCCTAATAGGCTTTCTAGCCGTACTACATCAGATTAACCAGCAAATTGAATTGCATTGTCTCATAACCAGTGATTTCGCGCTTTAGGGCCACAACTGATTAATGAATACCTGAATGCAATTTTCATCATCATATCATATCGTATGGCATGGTCAGCAAGAATCAGGCCAATTGTTACTAACCCCTGTGGATCAAGTTATCTGAATTAAACTGCCTCCGTGGTCCAGTGGTTAAGGCGTTTGCCTGTAGACCCCCGGGTCTCGGGTCGTGGGTCCGATTCCCACGGGAAGCAAACTTTGTTTAGTTGTGTCCAGTTTGGTTAGGACATTGCAGGCTTGAAACACCTGATTGTCTAATAATGAAGATGTTTCCGTGCTTCGGAAGGCACGTTAAGCCGTTGGTTCCGGCTGCCATCTAGTAGTCGTTAAAGGAACCACGTCAGAGGCCGAGAGGCGGTTCCGAAGAACTCTGACACCAGGGTGTGCATGGTCGATTGATCGTGACACCTACTCGAAATGAATGAATGAATTAAACAATTATTCAGTCAGAATGAATTAAACAAGGCAGTCTTCGGCTGCTGGCGAAAGAGAGTGGAGTTCCTTAAGGCCTCCAGGGAAACCATAGAGTGGGAACTCCTCGACAATATGCCACAAAGTTTATTCTCTGGCGTCACAGTCGCATTCTGGAGAGTCTTTGTAACCCCACTTATAGAGGTGGTGATTAGACCGTCCGTATCCTGCTCGGAATCGGTTCAATTTTACCCACAGACGAGTGTCTTTGACTATCAAAGACTGCTGGTTTTTTCGTTGGGTCCAAGATAATGTTCTCCTGTGCAAGGCCACACAACTCCCAAGATGAGCGCCAAGATTTGTCTATATTATATAGCGGCAACAGAAATACATCATCTGTGAAAATTTTAACTGTCTAACTATCACGGTTCATGAGATACAGCCTAGTGACAGACAGACAGACTGACAGACAGACGGACAGCGGAGTGACATTAATAGGGTCCCGTTTTTACCCTTTGGGTACGGAACCCTTAAAACGGGCCACTCACGTGCTATTTCGTCGTGGTTGCCGATTATAGTTTCGGACTCGTCAGGAGCTCATTTTCAAGGCGAGTGCGGGACGCGCTACGGAGGGTCCCGGACTAACTGGCTTAATTATTATTATTTATACCAATCAAAGTTACGCAAGACGATATAATTAAATAAAGTCAAATTTCAGCATATACAGAAAGCTATCTTCAGGGCAAATCACTTTCGATCACTAGTCGAACAGTGGTCGACGTGCTCAAATGACCTTCTGAAACTTGTCGGCGATACCGACTAAAATACGTGAGTGCAACCGTTTTTTAGCATTTAATTAAGTAAGTATTATAAAAGTTTTAACCAAAATTGGGAAACATCAATTTATCTTATCTTATCAATTTATCTTATCTTAATTACTAACTAAATTGTATCTTTTTTGTCTGTGTTAATATGTTAACATGTGTAATTAATACTCCAAGTTTTTGTATGTCATAAACTTATACCCGTGCTATATACATACATAATATTACGTCTTTTTCCCTTGCGGGGTAGACAGAGCCCCGGTGTTTAAGACCTAAAAGCCATGTTTAGCATGGTGGGCATAAAGTGGGAAACGAAATCAAAATAATGATGGGTTGCTAGCCGCATCGCCTCCTTATATGATTCTTCATATTTTCGGCCATTCCCTCGATCGGCTTTTACGATCTGCGCAGGAAGCAGTTGGTACATTCTACGCTTTGTCTTTTCTCCCAGAACAGCATGGAAAATCTTATAACCGTGCTATATTCTGATTATGATTCTAGTAGATTCTTGAGGTAATTCACGTTGTTCCTGCCCCGTTAATATATTATAGTGCTTGCTTCGCGTTATTAAATTTACAGCGGGGTTGTTTTGTAACTGTGTTTGCTAAATTATGTAACGTTTGAGTTTTAACGTTGTTAGGAAGGAAATTTTATTGCGAAGTGACTTTTATGCTCTGAATAAAGTTGAGTAATGGAATTATAAACATGCTTGTTTTATTATTTGATTTCCGAGCCATTGTTTATCTGTATGCATCATAATAATCGTAATTTGAGGCTTGTCTCTACTATACTATCCTTATGGGTTAGACATGGCTTGAGATCCATATCTCAAGCCTGGTCCAACCCATAAGGATATTAGCACACAAACATTTGTGTGATTATACTAATAGGCTTGTTTCCAAAAAAACCATCGAGGTTATCGAAAAATATTGGACACGTATTTTTTCTTTTGTCATTCAAACAAAACTTGCCCGTTAAAGTTTCGCCTGACGTCACTAGCCGGTATTTTTTACGCCTTTATCATCTTATGTTTGATTAAAAGACTAATTATTTGAAATGTACTAACTCGTTTACACATTGATATACGACTTTCATTGAATTTATGTCTTATACTTTAATTACAATCATTATGAAATTTTACCACGCACATTTTTATTTATTTATTTATATAAACTGTATTGCACAATTTAAAAAAAAAATGTACAAAAGGTGGACTTAATGCCATATGGCATTCTCTCCCAGCCAAACCTTTAGACCAAAAAGAAAGTTAAAGTGGGTGGTGCGATAAAGTGCCAGTTTTAGACTCTATTACGAGTCCTCTCTGGATTGGGTAGTAAATGTTTTAGTAATACACTAGATAGGGATAAAGGGGGGGGGGGGGGGGGCTTTGCTCAACAGTAGGAGGGAGGTAAAGTAGACTACTAAAAAAAGGGGTTAAAGTAATAAAACTTAATGAAATTGATGTTTAAATCAATGTCAATAATGACAACAAAATAGCGTGCTACGTTATCATAGGAGCACCACTGCAGTGCTACGATGTCGTAGATCACTGCTACGTGCTACGCCGTCGCAGACGTGCTCACTCGTAGCTCGTAGCGGGGCTACAAGTGTGGACAAATGAGGCGTAGCATTGAACAGCGCCGCGGAACAACGCGACTCGATGATTTATTGTTTTTTCGAGTTAGTATCGAATGGTCGAAATCTTAATTGGCTAGTAGCGATTCGTCTAAAATGCAGATTAAACCCCTCATGTATACAGCAACTCGTTTATGTTGCAAGTAGTCACAAATGTCATTTTGTCTAAGTTGCTGGTAGTCTAAGATGATATTTAATCCACTGCTGCAATTGGTCTACGATGTAATTAAGTCTACCCTTGCTACTGGTCTACTTATGTTCATCTATGAATATATAGAATAAAAGGACTGTGATGTATAATTTACCTCATTGTGCGACCTAAACAAAGAAGTATTCCATATCTATCGAGTGGAAAATTATAGGGTTCTCCTATATATAGGTATAAAAAAGTAACTTATTTATGTGCCTACATGATCTTCTTGATGATAATTTGCTAAAAAGTTCATTCAAGACAGACTTATTTTGTACTAGCTGTTGCCCGCGGCTCCGCCCGCGTTAATGTCGTTCCCTTGGGAACAGTAGAAATGATAAAAATTCCATACAATCCCCTACCCCTTTACTTTTTCCCCGTAAGGGGGAATTAAATATGTTTCACCTGCATAGATCTTTAGCCCTTAGGGAGGGGATTTTGCCCATTTCACCTACACAGATATTTTTTTATTGTAATAGAGAACTTCTTATTGTCATATTTGTAAGTAAATAAAAAAAAACCATACAAACTTTACCCCAACTATTCTACCCCTTCAAGGGGAAATTTCGACCATTTTAACTACACAGATCTTTTTAATTTCAACGTAAACATATATACTTATTTTTATACTTCTATGTCCAGAAATGACAAAAATTCCATACAATCCCCCCCCCCCCCCTTTATCCCTTAAGGGGAAATTTTGTACATTTCACCTACACAGATCTTTTTTAATTGTAACCTAGAACGTATATACTTATTTTCATACCTCTAAGTCTGGAAATGGAAAAATTCCATATAAACTTTACCGCCTATTTACCCCTTCAAGGGAGAATGTTGTCTGGTTCACCTAAACAGATCTTTTTTAATTTTAATTGAGAACTTGCGTACCTACTTTCAAACTTCTAAGTCCAGAAATGAGAAAATTCCATAAAACTTCAACCCCTTTGATTTTCTAAAAATCCTTTCTTAGTGCTCATTTACATCAAAAAAAGAATCCCTGTGCCAAATTTCAAGTTTCTACGCACAGTAGTTTCGGCTGTGCGTTGATATATAAGTCAGGTTTGCCTTTGGCCCGCGGCTCCGCCCGCGTAAGTATCGATTTCTCAGAAACAGTAGAATTACCCAGAATACATTATTTTATGACTTTCAATGAAACACCTTAATATTGAATTTCAATTGAATAACTTCAAAAACGGAAAGTTTCATACTAACTTTGCATCCCCGTTATATCCCCTTAAGGGATGATTTTTGAGAAAAATATTTTACTCGTGTTTCATGCCTTTTAGTAAAGAACCTTCATGCTGAATTTCATTCGACTTACTTCAAAAATGGCAAAGTTTCATGCTTACTTTGCACCCCTATTTTAAGGGATGATTTTTGAGTAAAATATTTTACTCGTGTTTCATACCTTTCAGTAAAGAACCTTCATGCTGAATTTCATTCGAATAACTTCAAAAACAACAAAGTTTCATACTAACTTTGCAACCCGTTTTTCCCCCTAAGGAGATGAATTTCCAAAAATCCTTTCTTAGTGCTCCCCTACGTTATAAAAGGAACCCCTGTGCAAAATTTCAAGTTCCTAACCCTTATAGTTTAGGCCCTGCGTTGATATGTCAGTCAGCCAGTCAGCTTCTCCTTTTTTTTTAGTATGGATTACTATGGATAGGTATAATGCTGTCGTATAATGATGATGAATTGACTTTGGATTTTAATTTTCTTATGTTACTTATTATTTTATTTTATTTTTGCTATATGTTTGCAGGCAAACTAATGCCTTGAGTTCATTCAAATGACGATAACTTTTTTTTTAATGAACCGATTTTGGTGAAACAAACTTTAGATGTTTTACTGAGTCAAAACAAAGCAATTGGTGAAAGTTTGAAGTAAATCGGTTCAGTATTTTCGGAGATAATCGTGATCATACATACAGACAGACAGACAGACAGACAGACAGACAGACAGACAAGAAATTCCAAAAAATTTTTTTTGCTTTCTATTATTCTTTTTAAGTGTCCCTCTATCCATTTCAGTCAAAAATTCGAAATGTGCAGACAAAATAATTTTACTGTTTTATTATATGTATAGATTAGTATGGAAGTATGGATATTATTTATACTTCTAAGTCCAGAAATGAGAAAATTTCCATAAAACCTTTACCCTCCCATTTTACCCCTTTAGGAGTGAATTTTGTCCATTTCACCCACATATTGTGATCGAGAACTTACATACCTATTTATTTTCATACTTCATAGTCCAGAAATGAGAAAATTTCCAAACAAACTTTACTATCTGGGGGATTTTTTTCCAGACTACACAGATCTTTTTCAATTGTAATCGTGAATTTATTTACCTATTTTCATACTTCAAAGTCAAGAAATAAGTAAATTCCTATACAATCTTTACCCCGCTATTTTACCCCTTCAGGGGAAAATATTTTTTACCTACACAGATATTTTTAATTGTAACCTAGAACTTATATACTTATTTTCATACGTTTATACCACCCACCCACCCCCATTTTACCCCTTAATGGAGGAATTTTGCAAATTTCATCTACCTACACACATCTTTTTTAATTTTAATCGAGAACTTTTATACCTACTTTCATACTTCCAAGTCCAGAAATGAGAAAATTCCATATAAATTTTACCCCTTTAGAAGTTAAATTTCTTAAAAATCCTTTCTTAGCGCTCACTCACATCAATAAAAGAACCCCTGTACCAAATTTGAAGTTTCTAGGCGCAGCAGTTTCGGTTGGTTTGCCGTTTGCCCGCGGCTACGGCGCCGCCGTTAGTGTCCATCCCTCAGAAACAGTTTGGACCCTTAAAGGGGTGACTCAGGTCATCAATATGAACAACTTTTTCTATGGGACCAATGCTGGGAACTCAAAAAAAAATTCGTCATTTCCATAAAAAGAGTCCCGCCACCCGGCCAGTTTGTATGGAAATGTCGATTTTTTTTTTGAGTTCCCAGCATTGTTCCCATAGGAAAAGTTGTTCATTTTGATGGTCTGAGTCACTCCTTTAAGGGTCCAAAACGATAAAAAATTCACCGTGTATATTTGCAGGCAAACTAATGCCTTGAGTTCATTCAAATGACGATAACTTTTTTTTAATGAACCGATTTTGGTGAAACAAACTTTAGATGTTTTACTGAGTCAAAACAAAGCAATTGGTGAAAGTTTGAAGTAAATCGGTTCAGTATTTTCGGAGATAATCGTGATCATACATACAGACAGACAGACAGACAGACAGACAGACAGACAGACAAAAAATTCGAAAAAATTTTTTTTGCTTTCTTTTATTCTTTTTAAGTGTCCCTCTATCCATTTCAGTCAAAAATTCTAAATGTACAGACAAAATATTTTTACTGTTTTATTATATGTATAGATTTTTTTCGTTTTAATGTTGGCAAAATTATTCCTTAGACTTAGACCATTGATTTTTTGGCAATATACATTTTAAGTCCACTTCATATTATAACGACATATTCAGTTAGACAATGAGTTTTTTAGACTAGATACTAATGTGAATTTTGTTGATTTATTATTAGATTTTTGGACCATAAGCGATTTAGATGAGTTGCTATTGTAAGCCACTTACGTCTGCGACCATTCGAAACTAACTCGTTTTGTCGTGTATTATTTCTTCGAACAGTTTTATTTGACGTTATCTGAGATTTCTATGAAACGTCACTACATTTAGACATATTATAGAAAATTCTACGTATTTCGCTTATCTCTGGGTGTTACAAAATGGCGAAATAATATTTAAGGGGCATGACCAGTCCATAATATTAAACAATTTTCTCCATGGGACAAACTTCGAAACATAAAACAAAAATTTCCGATACAAAATAAGCAATGAGCTGATCGTCTTGCCATGGAAGGTCAAAAAATTTTTTGTCATTCGATGTGTTCTCTGGGGATAGTTGTTTAATATCATGGACTGATCATGCCTAATAAATATTATTTCGTCATTTTACGTGTTACACACGGTATATAAGAAAGCAAACAAAGTGGATTTTTATTGTTTTTTATCACAGAAGAAACAAAAATATTTTTTGTGGTCCCTGAAGAGTGTTACCGCGGCACACCTTAGCGTTTGAAGCAACCCATCACACTGCAAAGTTTAAACTACTTTCCCAAAATATTGTTGGATGATAAGTGACATGTTAGCGCGATCACGGGCGCGATAAGGGATCGTGAGAAAATGTAAAAATGTTTTATTTTTGCAAAAAATACATTTTTGTGACAATCTTTTATTATAAATGAATCCAACCAAATAACATGTATTTTCCAAGACTAATCAAACAAGACCAAACACAATTGATGTACTTGTTTAGTTTTAGAGTTTCTATGACCTTCTGAACTTCCAACTCCATCAGCAGACCAGTGTAACAATTCCAAAATATTGTATTGGTATCCGATTTACACATGCATGCAAATTTTAGCTCAATCGGTAACGGGGAAGTGGATCAAATTTAACTTTCAAGATTTGATAACAGACAAACATCGGGACGGGTGAAAAATAAAAGCTTGTAATATATACCAAACCGTGTGGTTTCCGGCAGAGTAGACCACTCCTAGTCTTCCCATGGAGGTCGTAAGAGGCGACTTAGGAAATACAAGCTAAACAAAGCTCATAAACATCAATGAGACCTCTCCAACCAGTCTGGCCAGCGAGGAGAGTATAGACCAAATCCTCTGTCTGTTCTGGCCAAGTATGGCTCCGGTAGTACAGAGAGGGTCATGCTCCTGCAGTGGAGAATAAAAAGACCTGATGATGATGACATACCAAACATATTTTAAATTTTAGCGTATTATAATCACATAAAACCCAAAAAAAATTATATTGAAAAGAATTCAGTTTCAATTAAGCTGCCTAAAGTAATGAATAAACGAGGTTTCTAGATAGCCGACACGGCGATTCAACGCGTCGGTGATTGGACAGGAAATTCCTCGGCACCGCGACCATTCGCACAATCCGACTAAATCCCTATCCGACATACTGCGATCGTACCATTTAGATATGTCATATTTAATGACATATATTTGAACATTTTGCGATGTAGTATAATATAAATAAATGAACATATACTGACAATCGTGTGATTTGTCCGTGTATTTTCATTCATGGGGATATCTCTCAATCTGTGTAGATTGAGCTTGTCCCAAAGCAAGTTCGAAACTTGCGTTTATGGATTACTAACTCAACGATATATTTTATAATAAACATCCAAGACACAGGTAAATCGAACTTGGGACCTTCGGTGTGACAGACTGGCATGATGGTCACTAGGCTAGTGATCATCATGCCAGTCTGTAAAGTCAAAAAGCATCACTGGCAACGTTTCTATTTGTTGTTCTTTTATTTGAGCTACATAAGGATGTACGCCGTGAAGAAAGAAGCGATACGATGACGACGCGATGCGAGCTTGGATTGTGGGATCATCACATAACAGTATAGAATCGCTGGTGTGTGGAGTTAAAATATAAATACTACATACATATGTATGTACCTACATACCAATGATGAAGAGATAGAAATTAAAATAATTCAGATAGTGCACCTGTTTTTTACTCCTTTTACCGTAAATTAGTAAAGATTGCATGGCCAGATATTTGTTACCTATTGCTACTGTCTTGCCTGAAGGACTCCGTTTTTTTCAGATTTACTTGTTAACTTCAGTGAGGGTTTTCTGTTAACTTAAGTGAGAGATTCCTCTTAACTTCAGTGAGGGGTTCTGAAATAAGCGGCTGCAGCAATGAGGTGTCGGGTCCAGTAAGATATTGGGCAACAATGTGTCAGTTGTCTCTGCTTAATAAATATTATCCAATGAAAGAGGCTCATACGGACTCTAAGATTCTGACCTACCATCTGATGGAATTTAAGAAAATGCTCATGGGACTGGTGATTGTATATGTATATAACATTTTAAAGCTGGGAAAAGATAGTACATTGTTGGATTTCGGAAGGGAATGAGTGGATTGGGATACTACTCATTCGGATAAATGGGGTAAAAGTAAGTAGCAGCTTGGAAGGCCGGGCGCGCGTACCCGAAGTCATACTTGCATCCACCGGTGAAGCAGTTGAGCATGACAGCCCTGACCTTACTCGTATAATAACTGTAACGTTGCAGCATGCCACCTGCATGCTGCATCTCGTCTAACCTCATTTCTTTCATCCTGTTCATTTTTCATTCCTCATGTGGAAGTCTTAGGTTCTTCCACGAGGTTTCCTAGTGACTGTTTTGTAGGCGCCGATGTAGGGAGCCCGCCAGGAGTTGGGAATAAAATGCCTCGCTTCCGTCACACCGTTTATTGCACGGCTGTGCAGCAATGTTCACAATATACTTAAATTTAAATAGAACTAATAATAAAATTCTCACAATAGTGGACGCGTGCGTCTTAGTCGAAGGTTGGCAGAGAAGAGAGAGAGAGATACGTTCCTCAGAACAATATACGTTCAAAGCCAAAGCGAGACGGCAACACCATGTCAAAGACAACACACAAACTTTTTAATATTACTTCGGTCCTGGTAGGACGATGGGATATTTTTATGTTGTCCTCAACACCTCATTTTAATTCAACTTTCATTCCATTCAATTTTTAGATTACTTTCTCTCTCTCTCATCACTCATTCTTCAGTCTACTATCATCTCTCGGACCGTTCAGTTCTATTTATACGGTACACGTACGGTCTTGTAATACATAAGCTGTAACCTATAAAGTTATTCTGTGTGTGTGTTTTGTGTTGAGTCTCTATTCTTCACTACTTCCTATTTATGTACTTACCTACTCGGCTAGAGCGCCGGGATAGTTGAGCCCTCACATAAGTTCACATAACTAATATATTGGTTACGTAATACTTAAACGACCTCTTATTGAGTAAGGTGTACATTATCACGAGCATGTGGTACGATTTTTTAGGCAAATGTTTTCACCATCCTGTACTCTGCCCCGATAAAAAGAAAGGGCGTAACTTCCATTTTGGGCTACATAGAGTTATCATACATAATGTGCACATATTTAATGTTTTAAATTAGTACTTTTATTTCAAAAGTATCATGATTTGCGATCCCACTCCGTTGCATCTATTTTGGCGTCCGATTATAGGATTGGAATCACGACTGATCATTGGAATTTCCGATGCCTTTATGCAGTTTGACGTATGCTGCTAGAGAGACAGTATCTGTCACTGGTATTTAAACTATTTGGTCAAATGAGTAGATTCGTGAGATATAACATCTATGTGAAATGCTACTCGTATTAGCGTTGCTTAGTAAATCATTACATTTTTTTTTAAAGCGTGATTTAATTTTATTTTACCACTTTGTTCGCGTGATTAAGTAATACACATGTCAAATTATTGTATTGAGTAGGTACTAATTAAATATTAAGAAAAACACAATAACATGCAAAAAAAACACACACGCACAACCACATACATAAATTAAAATTAATCAAAAATACCGCCCCGAATCGTACCTGGTTCAAAGGTTCCCATAATGCTAGCTGCGTTTCCCTCTGAATAGCTATGGAAATTCTTTGAACCAGGTACCACCCGGCGCGCTGGTCATATCTTAAGCCAATCAATCATTACATTGTTTTGTTGTTTGTTTATTTTATTTTTTTACTAGCTGTTGCCCGCGGCTCCGCCCGCGTTAGTGTCGATCCCTCGGGAACAGTAGAATTTCCCGGAATCAAACATACCCTATGTCCTTCCCCGGGCCTCACACCTCCATACCAAATTTAGCGTAAAAAAACGACACATAGAATTACTTTCGCATTTATAATATTAGTATTAGTATAGAAGTATGGATATTATTTATACCAGTCCAGAAATGAGAAAATTTCCATAAAACCTTTACCCTCCCATTTTACCCCTTTAGGAGTGAATTCAGTCCATTTCACCCACATATATCTTTTTTAATTGTAATCGAGAACTTACATACCTATTTATTTTCATACTTCATAGTCCAGAAATGAGAAAATTTCCAAACAAACTTTATCCCCCTTCTGGGGGTTTTTTTCCAGTTAACCTACACAGATCTTTTTCAATTGTAATCGTGAATTTATTTACCTATTTTCATACTTCTAAGTCTAGAAATGAGTAAATTCCTATACAATCTTTACCCCGCTATTTTACCCCTACAGGGAAAAATATCGTCCATTTTACCTACACAGATATTTTTAATTGTAACCTAGAACTTATATACTTATTTTTATACGTCTAAGTCCAGAAATGAGAAAATTTCCATACAAAGTTTATACCACCCATCCTCCCTCATTTTACCCCTTAAAGGGGGAATTTAGCAAATTTCATCTACCTACACACATCTTTTTTAATTTTAATCTAGAACTTATATACCTACTTTCATACTTCTTAGTCCAGAAATGAGAAAATTCCATATAAATTTTACCCCTTAAGAAGTTAAATTTCTTAAAAATACTTTCTTAGCGCTCACTCACATCTTTAAAAGAACCCCTGTACCAAATTTCAAGTTTCTAGGCGCAGCAGTTTAGGTTGGTTTGCCGTTTGCCCGCGGCTACGCCGCCGCCGTTAGTGTCCATCCCTCAGGAACAGTTTGGACCCTTAAAGGGGTGACTCAGGTCATTGTTCCCATAGGAAAAGTTGTTCATTTTGTTGGTCTGAGTCACCCCTTTAAGGGTCCGAAACGATAAAAAATTCATCGTGTATGCAAACTAATGCCTTAAGTTCATTCAAATGACGATAACTTTTTTTTTAATAAATAAAAAAATAAAATTATTTTTATTCAGATAACTTTGATCCATTTTGTTAGTAACAATTTAAACTTAAAATACGTTAGTAGGTAATAATATTCTATACTGCACCTATCACAATACTACTCCAGAACGAATGGAGTGTGCTCTCATATTTAGCACACAATGCCTGCAGGATGCTGTTGGTGCTGCCCCGCAGTCTGCTTTGCAAAGAAGCGACTCGTTTGCGTCTGATAGCATAGAAGTCATCAGTAAGAGCTTCAGCAAACATCGCAGATGCGCTGCAGTACCGAGGCAGCCGCAACAACATCCTGAATACATTGTTGTACTGTACGCGCAAGGCGCTGTATGTCTTTTGCGTGTACCTAACCCACAGGCTGCTCGTGTAAAACGATTGGCAAAAAGCCTTAAACAAAGTTATTTTGACATCAGTCGTACAGCGAGCAAACCTGCGGGCCAGCATATTACCTCGCACAGCCAGCGCCCTGCGCTCGCGCTCAATATCAGAATCATCTTTGAGATCCTCAGTTATAATGTGACCTAAATATTTAAAGCGGCTCACTCTAGTTAGTGGTAATCCATTGAGTGTAATTGGTGGTATTTCAGGAATTTTGCGACCCCCGCCAAAATACATGTATTCGCTTTTTTTTGGTATTATACACCAGACCTTGATCTACAGCATACCGCTCGCAGACGGATAATAAGCTGCGGAGAGCACTGATGGACGGACTCAACAGCACCATGTCGTCTGCATAGCTCAAGTTATTAACAGCTACTCCATCTATGTAGCAGCCTGCATGCATGCTGCTAAGTTCGTCAATCAGGCTGTCCATGTACAAATTAAAAAGCGTTGGCGAGGAAATCCCCCCCTGCCTCACCCCACACAGAAGTCTATATTCCTCAGAATAACTATCAGCCCACTTTACAACATTAGTCTGATTACCATACCAAAATTTGAAAATATCGACTACTTCATTTGGGACTTTATGATTACGAAGTTTATCCCACAGGATCTCATAATTGACCAAGTCAAACGCCCGTGACAAATCGAGGAAACAAGCAAAGACCGGTGTTTTCCGCTCCAAGTAATATCTAATCGTCTCTTTCATGCTGTATATCGCAGTTTCCGTAGAGAGTCCAGGTTGAAAGCCAAACTGCGCCTGATGTAATTTAAGATTTTTTCTAAGAAACGAATTCAGCAAGCTGTCGAAAACTTTAGCCAAAATAGTAGCTAACGATATTGGCCGATAATTATTACTGTCACAAATATCACCAGTCTTACACTTAACGATGGGCACAACTATAGTTCTCATGAGATCCTGCGGCATGTAACTATGTCCCAAGCAAAGGGAATAAAACATTGACAATACTCGAGGTAAGTGTTGGCCCGCATATTGAAGGTGTTCAATACTGAGGCCATCAAATCCCGGTGATTTGCCCCTTGTCATATGCCTTATAACACTATGAATTGCCTTCGCATCAAAATGTAACACTCTCTGAGTATCCTCAAAAGTATTATTTGCCTTTGTAACAGGTGGTTTGTTCAAAGAAGGAGTATTCAAATTGAATTGAGTTTTAAATAAAGTGGCAATCCTCTGAGGATCCCTTTCTGACCCTATACACACGGCGTGACCTTGTTTTAAACTTAATTTATTGGTAGATTTCCAGAACTGTTTAAAATTATTAGCCGACCGATGAGTTGCCAGCATGTCCATTTTAATCTGTTCGGCGTTATCCTGGCACCACTTAAGCCTCGATTTAAATACTTTCTTATGAAGCCGCATTTCCTCGTAAACTTTACCAAAAGAAGGCTTATTATGCAAGACCCAGTTCTGGAAACTAGCCTTGGCCCTACTGTGCGCTTCTTTGACATGCTGGTTCCATCCGGCTACGGGTCTACTATTTTTATTACGTAGGTTAGTACTCTTAACGGCAGAGTCTTGCAAAATATTTACTATATTACAATACATATTATCTAATAATACTCGATGTGAAACGTCCTTACAATTCTTATCTGCACACATATTAAATTCGGGAGGAAATTGAATATGCTTTAATTTACTATTACACAAATCAGAATAATGCTCAATTTGGGTAGGGGTCCTGTCACCCCATAGTATGTTATTAGATTTATTCGGGCACTGCAATTTCTTAAATCTAACTAACCCAAAGTCACACTCCATTTCTACTGGTAAATGATCCGACCAAAACACACCGTAATGCACTTTTATATTGTTTATCAATTTGCCGCTGGTTTCCGTAGTAAGTACGTGGTCAAGCCAAGAACAAGTGCCATGCGCATCACTAATAAAAGTGTAAGTACCTGAATCACGTCCAAGACGCTCAACGTCTGCGCACGTCCACTGCTGCTCCACACAGAAATCCATTAGCTCACTATAAAATAAACCGCCCGGATGTGCATTAAAATCACCAAACACAAAAACGCATTCAGTATCACTACATTCTATAATAGAGTTAATCTCACTTAGACACTCCGTATATTCTGTAAGATTATTTTCTGACTCCGTAGGCATGTAGGGACATATTATTAACACAGTACGCTCATCATTTATGACGACTTTGCACGCTATTATTCGATCGTTATCACTGTGCACGACACTAACAGAAGAGAATGCATTTTTGCGCCACAACACAGCTACTCCTCCATATGGTCTTCCCTTGAGAGAGCCAGCCGATGTTTCTACTGCAGACTTACCCAGGTACCCAAATTCATCGCTTATTGTTCCCAGTATGGGGATATCATGAGGCAGTAGCCAAGTTTCTTGGAGTAATACTATGTCTGCCATGCCACATAAAGACTTAACACATTCTATCGATCGTTTTACGCTCTTGCAGTTAAAACTGATTATTTTGCTATATGTATCAGTCATAAAGTTGTTGGTTTATTCCCTTATCTGGGCGTCCATCCGCGGTTCGGTACTTGTTATGTACAAACCGACGAAAGACAATCCCCCTTGGCCACAATGATTCATTTAAAAATATGCGTAACTTAAAACTGGGTACAAAAAATTTGTAGGCACTATATCTATTTTCATTCTTTATTGACAGCTTAATAAGCGTAACTTGTTCTTCCGTCTTTTCCTGAATGTAGTCGCTTATGTCCTGAACTGACGTTTCTTTATGTACATTGGTTATATACATAGGTACTTTCTTATCTGCCGCTTTAAATTTCAATCCTTTTTCGCAAGTTGCGTTCCCAATTTTTCCTGCGAAACCATTATTTGATTTTCGTTTTTGAACTACGGTCCATCCTTCATCGTTATCTTTAGCATTATTTTGTCCAGATGGTCGGCGCACCGAGTCTAAAAATGTCTTCTTTTCAACAGGATCAACGCAGCGGTTAGCTATCGTGTTATTACATAACTTTGTAGAGAGAGTAGGTTTATCGCACGGCGATGCATTCGAAGTCAGCTGACTCATAGGCAAAGGCGAGCCCTCCGCGCCCGCACTCCCCGCGTCGATCTCAGCTGATACCGCACTCTCATTATCACGTTGGTTGTTAGGATTTGGTTGTTTGAATTGATCATTCCGTCCTTTTGTAGGCGAAATAGTAGACTTATCGCTATTATTAAGCAAAAAGGCCATCGGACCACTATCTAAATCACAAGTATCGTTAGCTAAATACCCTCCTCTTCTCATGTTAATATTGCAATCGAAGTTGTTTACGATAGATGCCTGCTTTATGTTTTCAAGCTCCGTTCGTAATTGATTAATTTGTTCCAGCGTTGCGTAATCAGTTTTTATGTTCTTAAGGTCATTTTGCATCACAAGAATATCTTTTAACAGTCTTGTTACATCTATATGGTCAAATGTAACGGGGGGTAAGCGGTCAAGCTGGTAAGCGACAAAAGTGGGAAGTTTTTCAGGGTCCACAGCCTTCATGGTGCTTATAATATCCTCAATGTTGCGCTGACGTTTTCCTTCACCCTTTCGAACTGTTTTCTTCACTGCAGCTGAAATGGAGTCGAATAGCAAGTCCTTTGCCAATTCTATCTCGGTTTCCGTAAAGCTAGTAAGACACAAACGTGCCATACTCAGCTCGTCCATCACCTTGGATTTGCATTGAATAAACGCTAGTACTTCATTAATTACTATATTACAATGTGCACATTTAACAGCGGTTGACGCCATTATCACTCAGGAAATATTATAACAGACGCAATATGCGCGCGCGCACGGTACGGATGTTACGCCACGACTGAAACGATTTTGATGAAACAAACTTTAAATGTTTTGCTGGGTTAAAACAAACCAATTGGTGAAAGTTTGAAGTAAATCGGTTCAGTTTTTTCGGAGATAATCGTGATCATACATACAGACAGACAGACAGACAGACAAGAAATTCGAAAAAAAATTTTTTGCTTTCTATTATTCTTTTTAAGTGTCCCTCTATCCATTTCAGTCAAAAATTCTAAATGTACAGACAAAATATTTTTACTGTTTTATTGTATGTATAGATATATAGATAACAGCCTCCGTGGTCCAGTGGTTAAGGCGTTTGCCTGTTGACCCGGGGGTCGTGGGTTCGATTCCCACCGTGAGCGTACTTTGTTTAGTTGTTTCCAGTTTGGTTAGGACATTGCAGGCTTGAATCACCTGATTGTCTGATAATAAAGATGATTCCGTGCTTCGGAAGGCACGTTAAGCCGGTGGCTGCACTCTGGTAGTCGTTAAAGGAACCACGTCAGACGCCGAGAGGCGGTTCCGAAGAACTCTGACACCAGAGTGTGCATGGTCGATTGACCGTGACACCTACTCGAAATGATGATGATATAATCATTATTTTTATGTTACGAGTAGATTTTGCCGCCGCTTACACGCCGTTTCAAGAGATCATTTGTTTTACCAGAACTTGATTATCTTTAACAAGGGATTACACAAAAAAAAATATACTTGAATTCGATCATCCGAGAACTGAGATCCTGTTATTAGTAGTAAGTAGGTTTGCCATATATAACATACATCATGCGTCTAATTTATCAATCATAAATTGAAAAAACAATACGTTTCACCATATTTGAGTGTTGTACGTGAAAGTAATCTATACATATAATAAAACAGTAAAAATATTTTGTCTGTACATTTAGAATTTTTGACTGAAATGGATAGAGGAACACTTAAAAAGAATAATAGAAAGCAAAAAAATTTTTTTCGAATATCTTGTCTGTCTGTCTGTCTGTCTGTCTGTCTGTCTGTCTGTATGTATGATCACGATTATCTCCGAAAATACTCAACCGATTTACTTCAAAATTTCACCAATTGCTTTGTTTTAACCCAGAAAAACATTTAAAGTTTGTTTCATCAAAATCGGTTCATTAAAAAAAAAGTTATCGTCATTTGAATGAACTCAAGGCATTAGTTTGACTGCAAATATACACGGTGAATTTTTTATCGTTTTGGACCCTTAAAGGGGTGACTCAGACCATCAAAATGAACAACTTTTCCTATGGGAACAATGGTGGTAACTCAAAATAAAATTCGACATTCCCATACAAACTGGCCGGGCGGCGGGACTCTTTTGTAAAGAAATGACGAAATTTTTTTTGAGTTTCCGGCATTTGTCCCATAGAAAAAGTTGTTCATATTGATGACCTGTGTCAGCCCTTTAAGGGTCCAAACTGTTCCTGAGGGATGGACACTAACGGCGGCGGCGTAGCCACGGGCAAACGGCAAACCAACCTAAACTGCTGCGCCTAGAAACTTGAAATTTGGTACAGGGGTTCTTTTAATGATGTGAGTGAGCGCTAAGAAAGTATTTTTAAGAAATTTAACTTCTAATGGGGTAAAATTTATATGGAATTTTCTCTATTCTGGACTTAAAAGTATGAAAGTAGGTATATAAGTTCTAGATTAAAATTAAAAAAGATGTGTGTAGGTAGATGAAATTTGCTAAATTCCCCCCTTAAGGGGTAAAATGAGGGTGGATGGGTGGTATAAACTTTGTATGGAAATTTTCTCATTTCTGGACTTAGACGTATGAAAATAAGTATATAAGTTCTAGGTTACAATTACAAAATATCTGTGTAGGTAAAATGGACGATATTTTTCTCTGTAGGGGTAAAATAGCGGGGTAAAGATTGTATAGGAATTTACTCATTTCTAGAGTTAGAAGTATGAAAATAGGTAAATAAATTCATTTACAATTGAAAAAGATCTGTGTAGGGTAACTGGAAAAAATCCCCCAGAAGGGGGATAAAGTTTGTTTGGAAATTTTCTCATTTCTGGACTATGAAGTATGAAAATAAATAGGTATGTAAGTTCTCGATTATAATTAAAAAAGATATATGTGGGTGAAATGGACTGAATTCACTCCTAAAGGGGTAAAATGGGAGGGTAACGGTTTTATGGAAATTTTCTAATTTCTGGACTTAGAAGTATAAATAATATCCATACTTCTATACTAATATGATAAATGCGAAAGTAATTCTATCTGTTGTTTTTTACGCTAAATTTGGTATGGAGGTGTGAGGTCTGGGGAAGGACATAGGGTATGTTTGATTCCGGGAAATTCTACTGTTCCCGAGGGATCGACACTAACGCGGGCGGAGCCGTGGGCAACAGCTAGTTATTTATAAATCAAAATTCATTACCTTATTGTGACAAGCTTTTATTATGAACATATTCATATATGGCTGTTTAGATTTAAGAAGTTACTGATCATCAGATCATCTCCATGTACCCATAATATTGGATTGTCATCCGACTGACATAAGCGTGATAATTTTACGCGGATTCCGTAAAAATTAAACAATTTAGTAGCAGAATTTGACACGAACAATTTTATTTTGCGAGTTGTAACTTGCAGTTTCGGAAGCTTTTATGTCGAATATATATGTTTTATTGGCATACCTACACGCATTTGACGGACATGAAACATTAGCTATGTAGTTTGCATGAAGTGGCCACGTATGAGCAGTTAGTAACTTGAAAAGACCTATACTTAATGCGGTATTTATACCTACATGGTAGGAAAAAGAAATAAATTGATAAAAATCAACCATTCTCATATTAATCGTCATGGCAAGACCTGGAGTGAAGTTGCGTAGCTCAAGACAGATCGAGATGGAGAGTCTTTGTGGTCGCCCTCTGCCCCAGATAGGGGATATAGGACTATCAAGTCAAGTAAGTCATCTTCATATTAAGCTTGTGGTTCCGATGGACAAGCACATAAATATATAACAGTACAAATAAATCATAAATAATAATACAAGTATCTGAACTCTTTGGGATTCGTTATTAGTAAAATATATAACGGGTCAACTAATTAGCTACTAAGTGCCGTCACGAGAGAAGTTACTAGCATATTTCTATTGTTTTCTTATTTACCAGACCAGTTCATAAATGTCGCCTGGTCTATGGCGGGCCCTTAAACACCCCAGCTGCCCATGGTCTCTACGGCTATGGGCACAGAACAATATTGTGGCTCCATAGCCGCGTACTTTAACCTCTTCCTCTCCGCTGCATACTCAGCTGCCGCTACCGTTGTATCAATCGATCGTACGAAGCGGCGACTGTGCTGACACAGGTCGATACCTGTGTCAGCACAGTCGCCGCTTCGTGCTTCTATGCGGGACGATTCCCGCATAACGCTTTAAATGACTTGTTTATTGTAAGAAAATTGTAATTAATAAATAAATACACATTTGCAAATAAAAAAACATAAAGTTTAATTTAAATATACTATTGAAACTAAATAATACACGAATAATCTTCTCTGACATTCACCCATTCCTCTGATATTATTATAAGATTTCTTATTTTCAATTTTATACATTTTAAATTATACATCAAGCTGTAAAGGGCCTTACTATACATGATTACACACACAAATATATTTCATTAAGTATTGTATTAGTAATGCGCTACATAAATGTAAGGGTACTGACTGAACATTCTGGCAGTCTTGTTACGTACGTATTACTTTATGAATAATAGACACTCATTTCCCGAAGACGTTGCGAAATGTAAGCATCTTGAGAGGGCGAGGTTCAATTGTTTTGACAGGTTGAAGGCATTTTTCAGTAGAGCCAGTTGATAAAACAAGTGTTGTTTGCAATAAATAATAAATAAATAAATACATATATACGGACAAATCACACAGATTGAGCTAGCCCCAAGGTAAGTTCGAGACTTGTGTTATGGGATAATAACTCAACGATACTATATTTTATAACAAATACATATATAGATACACATCCAAGACCCAGGCCAATCTGAAAAAGATCATTTTCCATCTTGACTTGGCCGAGGATCGAACCCGGGCACTCCATGTCGCAGGCTGGCGTGTTGACCGCTGCGCCACGGAGCTAGTCATATATATATAACATAACACAACACAAAAAACAATAAATGCATTGTTGAGACAAGCTTTTATTATAAACGAATCCACACTGTAAACTGTTTTCCAAGACAAATCAAATGAGCCCAAACACGATTGGTGTGCCTTGTTTTGGTTCCCCTGGCCACCTTCAGACTCCATCATCAGACCATCACCACGATTTCATTGGCAAAATTTCGGCTCAATCGGTAACCGAGAAGTGGATCAAATTTAACTTGCAAGATTTGATTACAGACAAACATCGGGACAGGTGAAATAAATAAAAGCATGTTATTATAATTTACTAGCTGTTGCCCGCGGCTCCGCCCGCGTTAGTGTCGATCCCTCGGGAACAGTAGAATTTCCCGGAATCAAACATACCCTATGTCCTTCCCCAGGCCTCACACCTCCATACCAAATTTAGCGTAAAAAAACGACACATAGAATTACTTTCGCATTTATAATATTAGTATTAGTATAGAAGTATGGATATTATTTATACCAGTCCAGAAATTAGAAAAGTTCCATTAAACCTATACCCTCCCATTTTACCCCTTTAGGAGTGAATTCAGTCCATTTCAGCCACATATATCTTTTTTAATTGTAATCGAGAACTTACATACCTATTTATTTTCATACTTCATAGTCCAGAAATGAGAAAATTTCCAAACAAACTTTATCCCCCTTCTGGGGGTTTTTTTCCAGTTAACCTACACAGATCTTTTTCAATTGTAATCGTGAATTTATTTACCTATTTTCATACTTCTAAGTCTAGAAATGAGTAAATTCCTATACAATCTTTACCCCGCTATTTTACCCCTACAGGGAAAAATATCGTCCATTTTACCTACACAGATATTTTTAATTGTAACCTAGAACTTATATACTTATTTTTATACGTCTAAGTCCAGAAATGAGAAAATTTCCATACAAAGTTTATACCACCCATCCACCCTCATTTTACCCCTTAAAGGGGGAATTTAGCAAATTTCATCTACCTACACACATCTTTTTTAATTTTAATCTAGAACTTATATACCTACTTTCATACTTCTTAGTCCAGAAATGAGAAAATTCCATATAAATTTTACCCCTTAAGAAGTTAAATTTCTTAAAAATACTTTCTTAGCGCTCACTCACATCTTTAAAAGAACCCCTGTACCAAATTTCAAGTTTCTAGGCGCAGCAGTTTAGGTTGGTTTGCCGTTTGCCCACGGCTACGCCGCCGCCGTTACTGTCCATCCCTCAGGAACAGTTTGGACCCTTAACGGGGTGACTCAGGTCATCAATATGAACAACTTTTTCTATGGGACCAATGCCGGGAACTCAAAAAAAATTTCCTCATTTCCATACAAAAAATTCCCGCCGCCCGGCCAGGTTGTATGGGAATGTCGAATTTTATTTTGAGTTCCCACCATTGTTCCCATAGGAAAAGTTGTTCATTTTGTTGGTCTGAGTCACCCCTTTAAGGGTCCGAAACGATAAAAAATTCATCGTGTATGCAAACTAATGCCTTAAGTTCATTCAAATGACGATAACTTTTTTTTTAATGAACCGATTTTGATGAAACAAACTTTAAATGTTTTGCTGGGTTAAAACAAACCAATTGGTGAAAGTTTGAAGTAAATCGGTTCAGTTTTTTCGGAGATAATCGTGATCATACATACAGACAGACAGACAGACAGACAGACAGACAAGAAATTCGAAAAAAAATTTTTTGCTTTCTATTATTCTTTTTAAGTGTCCCTCTATCCATTTCAGTCAAAAATTCTAAATGTACAGACAAAATATTTTTACTGTTTTATTATATGTATAGATATAGATTAGCTTACTAGCTTTCGCCCGCGGCTCCGCCCGCGTCAATGTCGATCCCTCGTGAACAGTACTTTTTCCCGGGATAAAAGGTAGCCTATGTCCTTCTCCGCACTCCAGAGAACTTGTATGCAAAATTTCATGATGATCGGTTCAGTAGTTACGGCGTGAAAGCGTAACAAACAAACAAATAAAAAAACAAACAAACTCACTTTCGCATTTATAATATTAGTAAGGATAAGGATAAGGATTAATTCATAACTATTTCATTCATAAGAATGGAAGTACACCAAAATCTAAGAACCGGAGTAAGTAACCGGAGGGATACCAGTTCGAATCGTGAGCTACCCACGGAGATGCCACGGAGATATGGCTTTATTACAGTTTGAATGAATAAACAATCGGCAAACGTTGGGATGATGGGAGGCCCAGTATTAATTGGTCCTCATCCGAATGTTTTGCCTCGCCCAACCCGACCTATACTTTTAAATATACCTATAT
The DNA here is from genome assembly GCA_947532085.1 of Elegia similella. NCBI lineage: Eukaryota > Metazoa > Arthropoda > Insecta > Lepidoptera > Pyralidae > Elegia > Elegia similella. The sequence goes on from OX383939.1 coordinate 7,707,975, forward strand.
TCATTTGACTGTTTAGTATTTATTTGATGGTCATATTCAACATGTATACAGAAAATCGGTAGACTTTTGATTACGCTATGTCATCATCATCATTTCGAGTAGGTGTCACGGTCAATCTACCATGTACACCCTGGTGTCAGAGTTCTTCGGGACCGCCTCTCGGCCTCTGACGTGGTTCCTTTAACAACTACCAGATGGCAGCCGGGACTAACGACGTAACGTGCCTAAATATACAGGGACGAATCACACAGATTGAATTAGGTCCTGCGATACTAGCTAAACGATACTATATTTTATAATAAATACATATATAGATAAACATCCAAGAGTTAGGTCAATTTGAAAAATATCGTTTGTCATCTTGACCTGACCCGGGATCGAACTCAGGACTCTGCGATTCAAAGGCACCTGCGGCACCACTAAGCCTTAGAGGTCGTTGTCACAAATGTTAATTTGGTTCCAAAGATTTAAGCTTTTTTAACATTTCTGTTATATTTAACAATTGATAATAATCATAGAAGAACCTACTGTTAGAGAACGGGTTGGGGATAGGAAAGGAAACGACAATCCTATGGAATAGTGCCTTTATTGATAGCCCAAGTAGGAGCTCACAATTGACAGCGTCCTAGCCACTGCACTAGTATGTACGCGAAACGTCACTTCACGCGCGTGGACTACGTCACTGCACTGTCTTACGCGCGAAACGTCACTGAACTGTCACTCACGCGCGGAATAATTGACACTACATTGTCACTCGCGCGGAGTTTCACTGCACTGAACACTTCACTTCTTACTCACTACTGCATCTTCACTTTGCTCACTAGTTCTTCTTCTTTTCCTTTCTTCTTCCTTCGGATTTCCCTTCCAAACTAAAACTGCCTTCGGCCGCACCTTGTACTGCTTATATACTAACTTCCTAATTCTCACTCATTTTCTGGCCCGTATTTTCTTTTCCATTTGAATTCGTGACATTGTCATTCCTTGTACTACGCGACACTACTAAGATTCTAAGTAAAAAAAAACAGTTTGTTAAATCAAGGTACTAACTAGGTATTTATTTGTCCTACACAGACGTAGACGCTGGCAAGAGCTAATATAAATATAGAACCAGAATTCTCTCTAGTGTGCAAGGGCTTTAAAATAAGTAATGAATGGCAAGCAGCGTGCCGCCGACAGTGATTGCATGAGAAACCCTAATTAAACAAGTTTGGACAGATGTCGCTCCGAGCGCTTCCATCAAGAATGTTACATTTTGTTATTGTAATGGTGAAAAGAGCCCAATACACATCTACAGGCTGATTTTTAATCCCTAATAGAATATACATCGGTAAGAAAAAGTAATTTATGAAAAAGAAACTTAGACTTCCAATAGAAATTGGACCAGCTGATCGGTGAATTCGTATGGCAGGTTCAATTTTTTTTCATCATTTTGCCCTTTTTTTCCTGCAGGCTTATTTCCTATTAGGGATTCTGATTTCAACACCAAAACACTGCCAGGTAATTAAAAATCACCCTGTATATTTTAATATTTAGAACAAAGTCAGAATTTATTTTTGAGGTTGAACGTCAATTGAAACAAATTAATTATTAAGAAGGTACGTCCCGTTAAAGTCGGGTTTGTTAGAACACTATATAACATACTGTTGAAACAAATTTTTTAATCTTCGATTTGTTGGAATAATAGCAGTGCAGGATTGAAGATGCTAACTAAAACCGAATTTTGCTTATTAGGAGCTCCCATTTTCTCAGAAGCAGTACCCTCTGCCATCTTATGTAAGAAAAATATTATTATAAAATCAGAGGCAATATTGAAGGACCTTCCTGCCCACATTGCTTTAATCCTTTTTTAGAAGCTGCATGTCAATGCCCAAACTGACCTATGTCTTGAGAACTGCTCCAGTGTGGCTTTTTCCTAACGAAATACTAATGATAGATGCCACACTTAAGAGTGTTCTCGAAGCGATCCTTAACGTTAGTCTTAATGATGGTCAGTGGCGGCAGGCTTCACTGCCGGTCAGACATGGAGGCCTTGGTATACGTCGTGTGCAAGACACTGGGCTGCCAGACTTTTTGGCCTCTTCGCATGGGGTACTTGAGCTCGTGACTCAAATTTTGTCTATGAACGGTGGCGAGCTCAATCTGCCCTTAGAATAGGATGCGATATTTGCGAGCAGCATCAATGCATTTGTGGGGCTCTTGTAGATGTGAAGGGGCATCATGGACTTAGTTGCTTGAGATGTGCTGGTAGATTTCCACGGCATCACGCACTTAATGACACCATTCGAAGAGCAATGACTAGTGCTAACATTCCATCGGTTTTGGAACCACCAGGTTTAAGTCGTACTGATGGAAAGCGCCCGGATGGTCTGACATTGGTCCCTTGGCATCGGGGTCGGTGCCTGCTTTGGGACGCGACCTGCGTCAGTACTTTTGCCCCTTCACATCTCAAAGATACTATTAGAGCCGCTGGAGCGACTGCGGAGAACGCGGCCAAACAAAAGCATGCAAAATACTCCGGCTTACAGCCTTCATATATTTTTGTACCAGTTGCCTTTGAGATAACAGGCGCTTGTGGAGCAGAGGCTAGGGCATTTATAAAAGAGTTGGGGCGACGCATCAACGAATACACTAACGACAGTCGCTCCGCATCGTATTTAGTCCAAAGGATTTCCATAGCGATTCAACGAGGTAATGCAGCCAGCATTATGGGAACTTTTGGGCCGGGTACGATGCGGGGTGGACTTTTTGACTGACATTTTTGGACGAAGCTTGTTGTGGATAAACTTATGTAATTCTTGACGAAGCATGTTGTGGATGCTCTTCTGTTACTTTTTGACGAAGCAGGTTCCGGATACTTTACTGTAATATACCTAGTCTGTGTTAGATTTATAGCAGAATAACTATTAAAATATAAGAAATATTGACGACAAAAAAAATATAGCGAAACGAAGTTCGCCGGGAGCTAAATATTAAATTTTTTTTGAAGTGAAAACTTTTTTAGCGGAATTGTGCACTTTTTGGGATGGGTAAAAAATGTTAAACTCGCGCCAGGACACGTGACCTGATCGAAAATTCGTAAGACGGACACGTGATCTGAGACGAACGGCGCGGCGTACGAGAAGTAATATCCCCCTCTTTCTACCGCGAGGAGTTTTCACTTCTGCCAGCACTCCCGGAGTTCAACCCGTTGCTTTTTATTACCAATATTGTCCCACTGCTGGTTTACCCAGCCCAGCTGGTCTCCCATTTCCCTCCACTTGTCTCTGTCCAGATATTTCATCATATAATAAATATTATACTTAAAAAACGGCTTGATGGCTTCAGAGTTCATGTAAGTGTAAATATATATGTACCCCGCGTTACCTGCTTTAATTTCAAGCTATTTCTTAAATAAAAGGTAGGCAACCTATGGAAGAAATTGCTATGCGATAAGGCCGCCTTTTGCATACTTTCCAATAGGAAAATAAAAAATAACAAACTAAACTAAGAATATTTTCTAAGTTTAGTTTGTAATTTTTTGCCTATTTTCCATGTGCAATAAAGGGTTTTCTGTCTATCTACGTTTTTAACTTTATTTATTCTAGTATAACTGTTAGCAGACTTGGATGTAACGATCGTAAGAACGTCCGTAATGACCCTGGCTGGTGGCAGGACAGTCATAGTCATGACCCAGTTAAGTATTGTACGTTGACATCACAGCTGTTTAGAATTAGAGGTAATTTATAGGAGGCAGTAATCACCAGCTGTGGCTCGTAGTCGGGTAAAGGGTTGTAATCAGTACGTCTGTCATAAAAGCGTTTGGTACGCTCGTAGAGATAACGGTAGAGCTGCTATGCTGCTATTCACTACATATAAACATACATACCTATTATTATCACGTTTGGCTAGCTCCGTGGCGCAGTGGTTAACACGCCAGCCTGCGACACGAGGGTGCCCGGGTTCGATCCCCGGTCAGGTCAAGATGGATAATAAACTTTTTCACATTGGCCTGGCTCTTGGATCTATATTGTATTTGTTATAAAATATAGTATTTTATTTATTGAATATATTTAGTCGTTATCCTCTATTATGCGTGTGTTTTATTAACGTTGCCTATCTGCCCAAACCTTTTCCTCAACCCGTTGAAAAACGACGTAGCACGTGGCGCGTACAAAATGTACGAGTAATAAGCCTACATTGTCCAATATTCAGGGGCTGCACCCAAATTCAGGCAATCGTGGGTAATGTGCCGGCACGCTCGGGAGACGATACACAAATTGCCTGCTCAGTGTGAAAAATTACTGATGATTGTTTACTTTAAGACTTTTAGGCTCAGTGTTGTAACTTTTTGGAGAAGAAAATTGTTACCGTACGATCTCGGATTGACGGAGATTTCGATGGCTCAGTAGGCGCGAACGTTATTAGCGTTTACGAATGCTAAGCAACTGCGGGCCCAGTCCTCATTTGGATGGGTGCAACTGGCATAATAATATCTTGAGCTCCTACGTGCTTCGGAAGGCAAGTTAAGCCGTAGGTCCCAGCTGTTATCATTGATGGCTGTCGTTAAGCTATGTCAGATGCCTTCTGGCAGCTTGAAAAATCTTACATCAGTGTTGGTCACTTACACACACCATAAACAAAACAAATAACCGTGCGATGTGTTACTATTCCTCTCCTCATCCGAGCGTGTTTCTGGTGACGCCCACGGCTGTGGTGCGCTGAAATATATATATTCATGCCGTAATACAATTTGGCAAAGTTTTTGCAGCCGGGCGCCTGTCTGATGCCAACCTTCTTTTTTCACCATAGAGGTCCTTATATCAGCCGGTCATAAAAACATTGCCGAATTCTGTCATTATCGGAAACTCCGCCAAAGCTGAGATGGAACCGTTGCATCGCTATGATGAGGTGGAGAAGAAGGTGCGTAAAGGAAACATTACTTATTTATAAGTTTTTTCACTAAAAATAAATATTTGTCTTTCATTCCTGAAAGACCTATTCGGTCTTTCCTATTTAACATTTTAAGGGAATTTGTCAACTAGATGTCGAAGAATTGTTTTCACGGCCAATGATTGCAGTGTTTTCCGAGAGATATACGCCACGTTAAATGAAAACCGACTTCGGTCTGTCGTAGAGTTACGAAACAATGAGTACTTAACAATAAAGAAAGACTCGCTGTCATGAAACAGATTATAGTGGTTATTTTTAATTGGTTCGGTTAACGGTAGCTTTTAAATGTCAGTCCCGTGGCTTCAGTACTTTTTTGCAGTAGTCTGTGTGCAAAGTTTCGTCAAAATCTGTTCAGCCGTTTTGGCGTGAGTGACAAACATCCAAACCTACAAACATACAAATTTTCGCATTTATAATATTAGTAGGAAGTAGGATTTGTGATATACTTCTATTATAGTAAGAAATAAAATTTATTTATTTATTTATTATAAATGGGAAGGAAATTCCAGTCGTAGTGATGTGCCGACGAGAAATTCTCTGTTGTCATAAATTCCTTTTCGCGGAAATTGTCGGGAAAAATCCAATAATTCTCGAAAATTTCTCAATGATTCCCGCACTTGAGAGAAAGAAGAAGAAATTGTCAGGAAAAATTCAGATCCGTTCTCACTGTACTCGAAAATTTCTGTTGAAAAGAGTTCCTTTCGGCGTCTTCTCTGCGGTGGTCGGTTCCGAAACGCTAGTAGGTAGTTTGTGTAGCTTTTGAATAATAATAAATAATTTTAATATAATTTAACAAGTATTATTTAAAATGTGAATTGACGTAATAAGTGTCTGAAAAGGCCTATTTTCTGAATAAATATTTGAATCTTAAATACAACGTTCCTTTAGGTTTTGAATATTTAAGCCATTATATGAATTTTTGTTCTGAGTAACTCCGCACTCATACTTTTACTTAGTCCTTACAAACAATATCTTCAAACGTCCATTAGCCTAAAAAGCCTGCCAACAAGATTTCAAAGCTCTCGATCCTACTTTTAAAGTTTTCCTCTCACACACACACAACTAAACTAGTGCTTATACGCTGTCAAATAGTTGTAGAACTTATCAAAGTGTGTGTCATAACAGGAATTTTGGATGTCAGGTGAGGTAGGGCGCGGCCCGTTGCCATGTCGTCCACCGGTGTGGAGCCGTACCATTCAATGACACCGTGCCGTTTAACGGCGCCGCACAGTAAGGTGAAAATCGTAGAAAAACTAGTAGGTTAGAGTAAACCAGACAAAAACTTATAAATTCTGTCAGATTTCAGACATGACTATTTATGGAATTACTGGGTATTCGAATTACTTAAAAAATCGCAGGTCGAAACTGGATTTTTGAGAGACATTGAGAAGGGCCTATATGCAGCAGCAAGTCAACAAAGAATCATGGCGAACGCCAATACATCGAATGTACAGAAAAAAAATTTAAAAAGAGAAGATGAATTATATAGCAGTATTGAGGTTTCCTTACTAGTAACGTGTCTGCATAATAGAAATATTTTTAAACCCCCGTTTATATAAAATATTTCACAATAAAAGTTATAGCCTTATTGCCATTTTCATTTGCCTAAAAAAGATCACAATGGTTGTCAAACTGACTGTTTGTTGTAGATCTGTCACTCAGAACTGTCAAGTCAATGAAAAAATGTCAGTCGGATTGACAGTTTTTTTTAAAATTTTAGCGGATGGTTGCCTGCTTGCGTGGTGTTGCAATAAATTAATATATTGTAACGTGTCAGTTGCAGGTAGTGTTCGGATATTAACTCAAATATTATTCATATGCGTTCAGATATCGATTAAAAAAACAGTATTTAAATAAATAAATATCTTTTTTTCCCCGTCTTTAAAAAATATTCTGATTAATTCAAGTCGTTGACCAGAGCCGTAGTAATCATATAAAAAATATTTCTCCTTCTCTTTTTTTAAAATTTAATTTGTACAAATTTCGCCATGATTCTTTTAGATTTACTACTGTAAACATATATAATGTTTCCACAAAATTCACTTACAGGTTTTGATTGCCTTGCGGTTATGCAAATGACGTGATCAAAACAGCTATATCTTATAATAATTTAAGATTTTATCCAAGCTTAAACTCCTGTATTTTTTTTTAATAATGTACAATATAATTATACTAAATAATACTAATTATAATTTAAAACTACTTACAATATTTAATTACTTACAAATTATATAGTCCCTGCAAACCGTCATTCTGTGGCAACGTGCCCAAAAGGCTGGCAGCATTGCCACGTTGGATGGCAATGCTTATCCTTTGAGCCAGCCTTTTGGTCCAAGCTTCACTTTAGACCTTATCATATTTCTGATAAAAACGATCTGATAGACAGACGATGACAACAATATGTTGTAAGGGTTTTACTTTTGGTAGATTTCATTTGAGGTACAAAGATATTTTTGACAGCTCCGTGGCGCAGTGGTTAATACGCCAGCCTGCGACATGGAGTGCCCGGGTTCGATCCCCGGCCAGGTCAAGATGGAAAATGATCTTTTTCAGATTGGCCTGGGTCTTGGATGTTTATCTATATATGTATTTGTTATAAAATATAGTATCGTTGAGTTAGTATCTCATAACACAAGTCTCGAACTTACCTTGGGGCTATCTCAATCTGTGTGATTTGTCCGTTTATATTTATTTATTTATATTTTTAAGGCGTTTGCCTGTAGATCTGGGGGTCGTGGGTTCGATCCCCACGGGAAGCATACTTTGTTTAATTGCTTCCAGTTTGGTTAGGACATTGCAGGCTTGAATCACCTGATTGTCTGAAAATAAAGATGAGTCCATGCTTCGGAAGGCACATTAAGCCGTTGGTCCCGGCTACCAATCGGTAGTCGTTAAAGAAACCACGTCGGGGGCCGAGAGAAGGTTCTGAACAACTCTGACACCAGGGTGTCAATTTCATGGTCGATTGACCGTGACACCTACTCGAAATGATGATGTTGTTGGCGTTTCAATGTAGTAACATCCTTCGTTGCTAACACGATACAAATGTTAAAAAGGTTCGTGTTAAGACCCGTTTATATACATAACTATGAGAAACATATTTTATTGTTTTACTTTTGGTAGATTTTATTTTTGGTTCGATTGATATTCTGGTAATCGAATCGGGCTTCGAAAAGTTGTGTATCCATTGAGAGTTCATACAAGCTTACCGCGGCGCCGGCTGGGCGGGCGGTCCGATCGATAGGATCACCTATCAGGCTGGCCGAAACTTTGGACGAACTTGCGGCATTTCACGGTCCAGAGGCTGTGCTTATGTTATCGCTATGAAAAGGAAGTCATATTTTTTATATAAAACTTACGAGTGATATAGGTCTACCTATGAAATTGTCCCTTTTTTCCGCTTGTTATTTTGTTCCTAATGACTATGATTTTCAGTTAACAAAAGTGAGATCTTTTGTTTTTTTTTTAACTTGAAAGTGGACTATATTATTAACATTTTGCATGCATAAAATTTTTGGTTTTTCTGATTTTAATTACTGAAAATGCCAAGGAAAAGAACTCGTCGCAGATGTTGATAAAAAATGTCGTCATTTAAATATTCTTTTTTTAACTTTTTGTAAATTTTATAATATGTAAATCAAGCTTACAGATGTCCGTAAATACATGCAAAATTTCACTTTAGTTGAATTTATTAAACCCGAAATGATAGGTACTAAAATCGTGAGTATGAAAAATTATATTTACTTGAAATCGGCTTTAGAAAACGACGATTTCATAGGTAGACCCAATAGTTACTTAATATTATAATATGCGAATTACGGGTCACTCACTTACGAAGTCAGCTATAGGCAAGTTTGAAATAAATGAATAAAATATTTATTGTAGAAATACAAACAATAATACAGTTACTAAAATAATTAAATTTACAACAAATAAAATTTGTGTACTACGTGTACTATAGGTGACGGCTACTAATGTATCCAGAGCTGTGTGACCAACACTGATTTTTAGCCGTCACCTTTTTATATCAACTTCATTTTATGTTATAGGACGGCAAACGAGCAAGCGGGTCACCTGATGGTAAGTGATCATCGCTGCCCATGGACAACTACAACACTAGGGTGTGACAGGTGTGTTGTTGGCCTTTCAAGGAGTTGGGAGAATGAAATGGGGAGGGAAGGGGGAAGGATGGGCCTCCGGCTCTCTCTCTCACCGAATGAAGCATATAAGCGGTAAAGCTTCTACTCAGACGTCGATTTTCTGTGAGAGTGTGGTACTTCCCCGGACGAGCCGGCCCATTCATGCTACTAGCAATTCATTTTGCCGGTAGCGTGACTCTACCAAACGACAAATTTTCATTCGCCCTGATGAAGGCATACGGAAGAGGTTAAAACATGTCGGCCTATAGCTATAAACATAAATATATACGGACAAATCACACAGATTGAGATAGCCCCAAGGTAAGTTCGAGACTTGTGTTATGGGATACTAACTCAACGATACTATATTTTATAACAAATACATATATAGATACAAATCCAAGACCCAGGCCAATCTGAAAAAGATCATTTTCCATCTTGATCTGGCCGGGGATCGAACCCGGGCACTCTCGTGTCGCAGGCTGGCGTGTTGACCACTGCGCCACGGAGCTAGCCAAAAGCTGAATTCGTACATGAGTTACCCGTTATTCGCAATTAATAAGGAAGTTATATGTCGAGGATAGAGTCTTTACAGGCTATCTCAGGACTATATCGTTATATCGCTTTCTCAAACTTAATGAAAAGATTATCGGGCCGTAATTTTGGACAAGCTTGCGGCATATCGCGCTTCGGAGTCTATTCAAATGTTATGGAAGTCATAAATTTTTCGAGCATGGAAAGCCACTTGTAATCGCTGGTTGGTTTTAAAAGCTGGTCGAGGGAATGAGCGAAAATCTGAGAAATGAAGAATCAGTAGGTTATGCGGCTAACAATAAAACAAGTCTAATGAAAGAGCCCGTCACTACATTGATTACTTTAATCATGACTTAGGTATTTAGGGATGCTTCCATATTAAACAGTTTCGCATTATTATTCATAAACTTTTTGTTCGATAAACATAAGTACATCCTTATCCTCACTTCCTTACTATCCTTATTCTTATCCTTACTAATATTATAAATGCGAAAGTGAGTTTGTTTGTTTATTTGTTTGTTTGTTTGTTACGCTTTCACACCGTAATTACTGAACCGATCATCATGAAATTTTGCACACAAGTTCTCTGGAGTGCGGAGAAGGACATAGGCTACCTTTTATCCCGGGAAAAAGTACTATTCCCGAGGGATCGACATTGACGCGGGCGGAGCCGCGGGCGAAAGCTAGTATTGAATATAGTTGTGCACGATTTCACATATAAATATAAGTTGATATCGAATCCCAAGGAAGCAAAATGGAAAATAAGAAAGAAACAAAATATAAACTACTAGACGTGCTAACGCGTAGAGTTAACTTCAATAACTCTATTTAACAATGAATCAGAGTTTCACGAGAAAACTTTTATTATTGTTCGAATAAATGAAACCAGACCGGGATAGTTTTAAAGCTTGAAATTAATTAGGGTCCAAGGGATAATGACGGTAAACAATATTGTTCACACGGCTTCGTTTAAAATTTAACCTTCGGGCGATAGCGGTAAAGTTCCAAATCAAAACAGCTTGTTGGAGCTTCTACATGTTTGGGTTAACTTAAATATTACGATCACAATAGCAAATTTTCGTTCGAGGGAAATAATAAATGTTGTATGGTTAAGCTCGTGACGTATACAACTTGTGTGTGTATAAGAATTTGGGAAATTTCGCTGAAGCACAATAAGTTATTTAAGCCTTTGTTCCTAAGGCTTTTGAATATTTTTGCATTTTTTTCTTTTCTTGGAAGATTCTGTAAAACCTACTTATATACCTATATTAAGGAATGTGAAAAATGTAATTTAATCAAGGATCGGATTATACAGCGTGTAAATTGACCCTCGAGGTTGCTTAAAGGGGTGACTCAGCCCATCAATATGAACAACTTTTCCTATGAGAGCAATGCTGGGAACTCAATAAAAATTTCGGCATTTCCATACAAAAGAGTTCTGCCGCCCGGCCAGTTTGTATGGGTAGGTATTATATAGTATAGTATTGGTCCCATAGGAAAAGTTGTTCATATTGATAGGCTGAGTCACCCCTAAACGTGAACGTGGAGGGTACATTTACACGCTGTATAGAAAGCAAAATAAAATTAACACATCTATAAAAAGGAAAACTAAAATTGTACACTCTAAATTTACAAATAGATAAAATCAGCCTGGCAGATCGTCGCCCGGTGATACCGTCCCCAGTAGACTGAATGTTACAAAAAAGAAATCAATCATCATTATCATCAGGTTTTTTTTTTTTTTACTAAATATTGAATTAAGCATTTGTCTCCCATCTCACCTGATGGTAAGTGACGATGAAGACGAGGATGTTACATGCCTATCCAAGAGATACCCATTTATTCTACTTTTGAATGTCCCGGGACTGTACTTGTTTGGGAATATAGACGCAGGCAGTTCATTCCACACCTTAGCTACTCGAACCAAAAAGGAACTGTCAAAGCGTTTAGTTCGACTCTTTGGTATTCCAACGATAAAAGGGTGAAATTTCTGTCTGCGCCTTGTAGTCCGATGGAGGAATGGTGAGGGTTCAACTAGCTCAAAGAGCGCCTTCGCACACTCTCCAAAATGGATCCTATAGTATATAATACCGATAGACAAGCGACTTTACGGCGATGCTCCAGGGATTGCAATTTCCTATTTGAGACCACGTCGTTGTTTATGAGCCTGCGGGCTCTTCAGTCAACAGAGTCCAATGCTTCAAGCTGATATTTCGCTGAGCCATCCCAAAGGTGATTGCAGTACTCTATGCAGGAGCGAACCTGGGCTGTATAGAGATTGAGCAGCCGTTCAGAGCTGAAGTACCGCCGAACCTTTGAGATGATGCCCAACTTCTTGGAAGCAGTTAGTGCCATCGAATCAATCTGTTGGCCGAAGCTTAGTTTGGACGTGACTGTCATGCCTAAAAGCCCAAGGTGGTCAACTAACGGTAGGGAAACACCCTGGAAAGTGGGTGTAAGTGGGAAAGCACTCTTTTTTGCAGAAAATAGACACGCCTGTGTTTTGGATGGGTTAAACTTAACAAGATTGGCGTCTCCCCAATCGGACACCCTCTATAATTTCGAGTTAACCCGTTCAATCATAGCCTCTCTTAGAGACTGGACTTCTTGTGGACTTGCACTGGCACTGGACGTATAACTCTCTACAACGGTGCTGTCATCAGCATAACCAATAATGCCAGACATAAGGAGGTCATTAATGTGCAGCAGGAACAAGGTTGCAGAGAGAACAGATCCCTGAGGTACCCCGGCATTAATAGCCATTAGGTCGGAAGAGCAGCCATCCATAACCACTCGAATCTTCTTAGTCTCCACTACAGGAGCACGACCATCTCTGTACTAAGTAAGTAAGTAAACATTCTTTATTGCACCATAACTATACATACAAATATAAAAACAAATTCTAAAAAAAAAAATACAGTACAATAGGCGGCCTTATCGCCAAGGCAATCTCTTCCAGGCTACCTTTGGGTGACAGGAATAAATAAAAAACGTGCGTTATGGGTGATGTGATTGAAAATAAGATAGAGAGAAAAAAAAAAATATAAATATAATTACAAATAGATTTATTAATATAGATAATTGATACTATTAATTCAGTAAAATATATACAACAGAACATTATCAAATATATGTATACACAAAATATAAATAAATACCTACATATACGACATAAATAAATATCCAAATACACACATCATATACAATAATAAGGATATACTTTCGTTAAGAAAGGAGAAAAATGTTACAGAAATGACAGAAAATGACTTTTTACTTGATTTTTGAAGGATGCCAGCGTTTGAGCACTACGTATAGAAATCGAAAGGGCGTTCCAAAGCCGAACAGCCTGGACAGTAAAGGACTTATTATATCGTACATCTCGGTAACATGTGGTGGAGTTCTAAGTCGAAGATTACCTGCACTGCGTAAATTACGGTCGTGAGAGTTATGAAGGAATACGAAGCGTTCTATAAGATAGTTGGGATAAGTAGTGTTGAAGAGGATAGAGTAAAGAAGACAGAGAATATGCCAGTCACGACGAAGTCGAATGGGAAGCCACTTGAGTTGCGTGCGAAACTGAGATACATGATCGTACTTTCTTAGACCGAAAATTATGCAAATACAGAGATTTCGAAGACGTTCAAGTTTATTTATTTGCTCGTGAGAAATATCTAAGTAACAGGTATCGGCGTAAGTAGACTTTGTTACGTCTATTAGATACAGTTAATAGGAAACATATTAGTAGGCGATGTGGCTCACAATCCATCACTATTTTGTTTCCGTTTTCTACCTACATGTCCGCCAACATGCTAAACATGGCTTGAAGGTTTCATAGATTTAGACTCTGTCTAAGAAACATGAAAGCCTTACCGTAAGTGAAAAAGACGTAAGCACTTATTCGTAGGTGTCACAATGTATGTATGTAACATCTAATGTGTTCATTAAAATACTTTTACTATTTTTTTATTGCATTAATGGGAACGCAAAATGGAACTTATCTCTGGGAAAACGCGTTGGTCAAAGCAAAGCTTATTTCCCCAGGTACTAAAGATAAAAACACTAACTTAAGTATTATCCGTTCGTAGTTCTTATGTGTAGACCTTCGCCCTCGCGGTCCATCCCATCCCATCCCAAATATTCAAGCTCGTGTTTTATTCACGGCGGCTGTGGTCTCGCTTTGTAGCCGTGTAACACGTGCGTGCATAAATTCCCGCGACGTGAATGCGCCGCTCGTGGCCGCTATAAACAAAACATTGTACATAAAATAAAAATGTTTCACTTAAAAAACCGCAAAGTACTATACCGATTTTGATAAAATTTAAATGGGATGAACTCAAAAGTATTTCATTCCAAATATAAAAATATTTTATCAAATCGGTTCATAAGTTTGGAGTCAGTTGGAAATCTTTCAATTGCTTGCATTTTTGAAGCCCTTTTTCGATCTAGCTCGTCTCATCTCTGGGAAAATACATTCCTCTGACCAAAGTTAATTTGCTCAGGTAGAACAAACGAAAAGAGAAGTAAGTGTTATCCATTCGTTATTCGTGTTGAGGTCTTCGCCCTAGCGGACAATCTCAAATATTCAGGCTCGGGTTTTATTTACGGCGTATGTTGTCCCGCTTTGTATCCGTATATGTAACCCGTTGCGCTCGTGCATGCTATACAGAAAACATTGGATAAATCTTTCTTTAAAAAAATCTGACAGCAGCCAAAACAGTGCACCGATGTTAATAAAATTTAAATGGTATTCATTCCAAAGTGTATCAATCTAAATAAAAAGGATTTATCAAATCGGTTCATAATAAGTTTGAAGTCAGTTGGAAACCTTCCAACGAATCAGTAAGGAGTATATTGCTTGCATTTTTTGGAGTCGTAATTCGATCTCTCGTCTAATCTTTTGGAAAATACATTTTCTAACCAAAGTTTTCCGCCCAAGAAGAACAAACGAAAACAGAACTTGCGTAAGTATTATCCATTCGTTATTCGTGTTGAGGCCTGCGCCCTCGCGGTCCATTTGTTTGTTACGCTTTCACGCCGTAACTACCGAGCCGATCATCATGAAAATTTGCATACAAGTTCTCTGTAAAAATATATTTATCTATAACTAGCTTTCGCCCGCGGCTCCGCCCGCGTCAATGTCGATCCCTCGGGAATAGTACTTTTTCCCGGGATAAAAGGTAGCCTATGTCCTTCTCCGTACTCCAGAGAACTCGTATGCAAAATTTCATGATAATCGGTTCAGTAGTTACGGCGTCAAAGCGTAACAAACAAACAAACTAACTTTCGCATTTATAATATTAGTAAGGATAAAAGTCGCTCTTTGCAACAATGAATAAGTAAATATGTTCATTGTTGCAAAATTATTAAATCACATTTCATGAGAAAACATTTTTAGAAATTTCAAGTTAAAAAGGCGAAATTTAGGGAATTGAAGAAACAAGTTGTAAACAAAATTTTATAATAAACTTAATCCTACGCATTCAGATCTACTAGCAACAGCTAGATTTACAGATTCGTAGCTGGAATTCAATATTGGGTGTTATACCATTTACGTAAATAATAAGAACAGCCTAAAAAGTATTCCTATTCCTATACATATTGTTTTCTGATATGATTCGGTCAAAGGTGACATCGATATTGAAAGTTCTCAGAATTCCCTCGTCTTTGATGGGATGGAATTCGTTTCATTTTATTGAATATGATACGAGACTATGTATGTATATAAGGTTTTGGTTGCCTCAAAAGAAAACAAAGCAAAACTAAGTCGAGAATTCATTGTCTTGATACTAAATAAAACTGGGTTTAAGTAATACAGTATAAATATTGCTTATCGTTGAGTTATGGCTCAAATAATATATGGAGCGTGTTATATGGGTCGACACGTTTTCGGAGCAATCGACACCTTTTTTGAGTTGAACTCTGTATCGCTATTTTTATACACTTTCCGCTTCTATTCATACAAGATATAGATCTATTCGATATCGTGGTGTATAACTCAGTGATTGCATTTTCCTGTAACAAATTATATAACTTTAATTTTAGATTTAGTTTGCAAGTGCCATATTTTCAAGTTTTTTGTATTTTCCAAGAAATGTATGGAGATGTCGGTCACTTTGACCACGGAGTAAGGCTTTGACAACCCAGAAAGGATCTGTACGACAAAGTAACAAATCTGACAATTTAAATCACATGAAGGATTAGCTAAGGTGTGTATTTATGGGTGACGACGCAAGATTTAAATATTTTTTTTAATAAGTGCAGCTTCAACTGACACTTATTTAAATAGTGTTAGATTTATTTTGAGTTGCTACCAAATCTAATTACTTAATGCATGTATTTTATCGTTATCTTTATAATTTCTTCCATGCTGGTCTGGGAGAAAAGAGAAAACTTAGAATGTACCAGCTGCTTCTCTTCCCACGCAGATCGTAAAAGCCGATCGAGGGAATAGGTAAAAGCTGAGGAATTATGTTAATAGGCGATGCAGCTAGCAACCCATCACTATTTTGATTCCGATCTCCACCTAATGCCCACCAACATGCTAAACGTGGCCTTCAGGTCTTACAGACCTAGGCTCTGTCTACCCCGCAAGGGAAAAAGACATGATACTATGTATGTATCTTTATAATCTCTCTAACCTTTTAGCATCAAAATAACATTAAAGTAAACTAACTGAATACGCGAGCAAAAACAGTCTCAGATAGTATTTTATACAATAAAATAAAAAATAAAATAAAATCTGTTTATTTCAGGCTACTTGGCCCATATTTTAAGTCACATTCATACAATATACAATATACATATATACCATTACAGACAAGAAACCAATGAAGACATATATATATACCGTTACAGACAAGAAACCAATGAAGACAGTATCTGTTTACTCAGAAGCAATACACAAGGTTTAATTACCAGAGGAACGTGGGAGTGTCCGGGAGAGAAGCGGAGACCGACATTCGTAACGCGACACCGAGTGTAAATATTGGAGGTTCATTCCTGCTCGCCAGGGGAAATAAATAGCTGAGGGCATTTTTATAAGGGTCACTTACCCTGTATTGAAATGGATTTGAGTTTATAACTGTCGAACTTTTATTGAGATGGGATTAAGTTTTGTTAGTAAAGGGGATAAAGATGTAACAGTTTAATTTATTAATACTTTTTGGAGTAAAATTTATTCTTTGTCCTTAGTGTATCCTATAGTTTTTCTTTAGTTTTCATCCGATTGCGCTAAAAGGAGGGTTAGGTTTTTCAAGTGCACGTATCTAAATTATACATATACAGCCTAGTTGGCTTTGTGAATCTTAGCTAGAGAGAATTTTGTTAGATTCGTCTTAATTGTAAGAGTGACACTGGGTTTATCAAAATTCTTATCACAGTTAGACTATATCGTAAATTTGTTGATCAAATATTTAAAAGTTTTGATCAACTAATTTACTATGTAGTCAATGTCTGATCAGTATAAAACATGTTTAAAATATCCACGATATATTTATCTATACTATAATAATATTATAAAGCGGAAGAGTTTGTTTGTTTGAACGCGCTAATCTCAGAAACTACTGGTTTAAATTGGAAAATTCTTTTTGTGTTGGAAAGTCCATTTACTGAGGAAGGCTTTAAGCTATAAAACATCACGCGAAGTCGCTGGCAACAGCTAGTCTAGAATACTTCTGAGACGATAATAATGAAACACTTTCGTAAAAATTAGACACATTTTTTAATAATCTTTAAAAATGTTTGATTGAGCGAGCGAGACAGCCAACCAAGTCTCAAAGGCCTCTAAACACCTTTTTACATTGACTTAAAAACCGATGTGTATACATATTAATGCCCCTGGCTGTACGAGTATTACATTGAATGCGGTGTTCAGTAAGTAATTACAGGTAGTGGTTCAACTTTTCCCGTTCACCTGCACTCAGAACGAGGGACCGTAGTTTTCTGTGTGCAATATAGTTAATTGCTAATACGTGGTTTGGCTAACCTGAATGATGCATTCGGGACTTAAGGTATAATTATTCCATTTAAAGTTTCAGCGTCATAGTTGGTTTGGTTTAACACTTCAGGCGAATAGGTTTCTGAGCTAGCACGTTCTCTTGTTATTGTTAGTTTTTCTAGTTGTAGACTTATTGAGCTGACAATTTAATAACTGTCATCTAACGATGGTAAACAATCACAACCTAACGTGTCTTCAAGTAAAAACCACGCCCATTATTGTCAAACACACGCAACTGCTTATAATGTGTACACTCTCTCGGACATCGAGCTAATAGCTAGCTACTTTTGACCGGTACTAAAACTCCATCAGTGCCTTCATGAAAGTGAATTATTTATTGTATGCGAATCATCTTCTAAGCGCTGCCCGTACATATGGCGCTGTTCCTATAGTCCTTAAGAGGAAACCGTTGGGCCGTATTTCCATACAAGCGTAGTCCGTTGATTCCTCGCCAGATAGTACCAGCAGAGCAAAGATTTTTTTCAAAAAAAAAAAAAACTGTCGATATTTTACCATGTCCGTAAGTTTAATTTTTTTTCATAATTGAATTATTTAAAGAAATATCTTAAAAAACCTGAAAATTCGTAAGATTTTCCGTTGTGTTCAAACATCAAGAAAACAAATTCTACGCAATGATATTAGAAAACGAAAACATAGTAACACAGCCATAACTTATTTTAAATTTTAAAGTTTTGGAGAAGAAATCAAGGACTAAAAGCGTTAATTTTGTGTAATTTTCATAGATATTTTCGGTCCAAGCTGCAGTTGTCTCTATCGAACTCTACGGGGGTTGTTTGGGCACATAGCGCGACAGCAATAGATTTGACAAATACCTATTTTTCAATTCTCTCGAGCGCAGTTTTTCCTCAGAACACTTTCGCTGACACTGCCCGCCCGTAGACGTAATTCTATTGTTATTTCTTTTGTGTCTGGTTCAGTGTCAGCGAACGAGTTAAGCAACGTACCCAGGGCAACGCATGAGCGCCTCCTCTGGTGTTGCAGATGTTTATGGGTGACGGTGACTACTTTCCATCAGGTGGTTCGTCTGCTCGTTTGCCGTCAGATATACATAAAAAAGAGACTCTGGCTTCCCTTAACTCCTTTAACAGCCAGGACATTTCAGGTCCTGGCTGCACAAAAGCTTGCCTACTTATTAATAACTCCTTATCCCTCCAGCTGTATTTCTCGTTCCTTATTACCATATTTTACTTTATCTTTTCCTTCTCTTTCATAAAGATTCCATTCATTTTTACGTGTTTCCTAGACGTGTACATAAACAAGACAAAAAATAAAGGAATACAAATTGAATTCCCGACCTCACTGAGGTGAAGTTTGTCATTAAAATTTTCGTCTAGCCACTTTGCATTTGTTGAATTTAAAAATGTAAAATTATTTTTTAAAGCTCGACGCTGTGCTGCTGACTTCAATTACAGTCGTCATATTTTTTTAATATATTATTTCATACCGTACAATTCAAAACGTACTGGGCAAGGACCTTCCCTTTCTATTTCTACACTTCGCGATCTGGGGCTACCTGCTGGTAACCAATTAAAAAGCCTTCTATATTGACCCCAAGCACGCTGGTAAACCTTGAGTCTGAACTTTTGAGATTCTGTCAGGTCAGGGACCAGGTCGAGGAGAGCGCTTTAGAGAGAGGAACGATACCTTTCATCTGCGTCTTCATAGAATAGAAGCTCTTCCAGGCGTTGGTGATTCGACGATCCATTTCTTTATATCGCCTGTTTACAAAGAATGCTATCTGTCCTAAGTATATGTATTCCTACACATATTTCATTTCCTGTCCACCAACCTTGATCTTTTGTTTAGTGCTATTCTTCATTATTTTGGTCTTTGAAATAACAAAAAAAAAGAATTTACCTTGAACTTGAACCTTCTCCTTTTATAGAATATGTTAAAAATAAATTGCTATGGTGAAAATCTTTGAATAGGAGTATCTCTCTCAAAAATTATAACATCTGTCAAGACTAAATTGATCTCATTTTATTACAAAATAGCTTTCGTGACTACGTCCGCGTGGGTTTAGGTTTTTTCATACAACCCGGGTATTCGGGTCCCGGACTTAGACTAACGAAACTACCCATAGCTACCCATCATTTTATTCTGTTACTCTTAAACTCGATCAAATAATAAAAAATACTTCTGTACTTCGCTAGCAAATTCCTTTTAGTATTTTTATGCTAATGCTATTGGCATTTAAATTTCAGTTTAAACTTGTATCTGAGACCAATAGACACAAACTTAAATTAACTTGCGTAACATAAATTAATTTTAAATGATGTACGAATACAACCGCGGAACCCAGGACCTTATGACGTCAACGTACGTTAGCTTTATTTCCTGTCTACAGTCTACACTATCTTCCATGCTGGTCTAGGAGAAAAGGAAAAACGTCGAATGTGCCAGCTGTTTCTCTTCCCGTGCAGATCGTAAAAGGCGATTGAGGGAATAGACGAAAATCTGCAGAATTATGTCAATAGGCGATGCGGCTAACAACCCATCACTATTTTGATTCTCCACCTACACGCCCTCAAACATGCTAAATGTGGCCATAAGGTCTTGTAGGCTCTGTCTACCCCGCAAGGGAAAAGGACGTGATACTATGTATGTATGTGTGTATGTACAGTCTACATACATTATTACCTCCGTAAGGCAGGTAATTAAGTAATTAATAAAATGTTTAATGTGGTGCAATAAGAATTTTTCATTCATTCATTAAGACCTGAGTCATCCCCTCCGCGCCACCTGTTAATTAAACGAGCTCGCGTTGTACCACTACGCTATCAACATTCTTTATAAAATATTTTATGCGAGCGTGTTAGAAAGCAGAAAAGTATTTCTCACGACACTTTCCGTCTCTTAAAGCAGGTGGTCAATGAAGATGACCGACTTGGATCAGACGTCTCTTTGCCTACACCCCGTCTAAGGACGTTAGATCTTGTTCTACTATACCCAGCTGTTCATACTTCGAACCACACGAAACCACAGTTACTTAACGATAGAATTGGTTGAGCGTAAGGACGCAATGCAACGAAATTTGTATATTAATATTTATGAAGCATTAATTCCTTTTTTCCCTCCTGTTAATATAATACCTAAGTGGCGTGCTCCGGGTCTTCCCAATCGTCCTCGCCAAAACAAATGGGAACCGAGGGAATGTTTGTTGGAAGGTAAAACGACAGAATTATATACTATTTACAAAGTTTATTTACACGATAGACACAATATTTACACTAAAGTACACTGCGCAAAATATATTACAAGAAGGAGAATATGAGAGACTTAAAAGATAACTAGATAGAAAAAAATATATTTTACGAATGAAATTGTCAGAAGCAGTAGAAAATCAGAGCGAAGTTCCTTTGAAAACCGCTTGGGGCGCTGCACCTCACGGGCAAACCGCATGCGCGGGCCGATCTTATCACCAACTTTTTTATGATTATTATAAGGAAAATGAATAATTGTAGAATCTGTTGTCTGATAAAAAATATAGGAATCTATTATGTAGGTACATCTCATTTACAAGAAAATATTTGTAGCTAAATATAGTTTATACCTCTACGTAAAAATAAAAACATACTATGTATTTACATTTTTATTACGATCTAGCAAAATAGTTAAAGATTAGGCCTCATCTACATTCGACACCTTTTATAACGTACCTACTTAACTCTGTCTTTCATCTCTTAGTAACATAAATCAACCTTTTCAGCGGTCAGCACTAATCTTACAAAGGTAACGTAGGCCTTATTACAATGTAGCAAGGGTGAGATAACCGTCATTACGCATGTATTTATAGAAACAAAAGCGACTTGAATAGCGTTGTGGTTAATTAGTGCCTTTGAAGAGTTTGCGGGACCGACTTAAGACATTACGGCTCTCAGTAAAGACGTCAGAGTGAGGTGACGCAGCAACGGCAGAGAAATGGCTGGATGAATTAGCGTGATAAATGTAAACCTTGTTGTTTATGTGAAATATTATATAAGTATGATTTCTAATAAGCCCACTCCATTCTTTCCTATGGATATCTTAAGAAGGAAATAAATTACTAATATATTTATTAAAATATGTAAACAACGGGTTACTCACGTACGAAGTCAGCTATTGACCGACATGTTTCGACCTCATCCGGAGGTCTTTCTCAGGATGAATGTAGATCGAAACGCATCCGTCCAACCCCCCCCCCCCCCCCTTCCCCCCGCTCCTTGGTATGCCGGCAACGCTCTGTCACACCCTAGTGTTGCAGTTGTACCATCAGGTGACTCGCTTGCTCGTTTGCCGTCCTATATCATAAAAAATAAATATATTTTAAAATGGAACTTGGTTTCCAAAGAATCACTGTCAATCAGGAAATTATCATTATTATTATTATTAATAGTTACATAGACGACACTGACTATACGTCACCCCCCATAGCGGCTACGCCGTAGAATGATCTTATGATAAGCGGTATGTATAAAACCCCCTGTAATATTATTTATATATTTATAATATTCATATAAGTATATAAACCATACCGGATTTTATATAGATAAAAAATAAACACAGGTCATTGAATTCTAGAACTTCAAACAGTCGCTGACAAAGCTAAATCAGACTGTTTTAGGAGTACAGATTCACTCCTTACTATTAAAATAATGTATTAAGTCGGTACAGCTGAATACAGACGCGGTAGGACTAGGCAGAAAGATCATTAAAGTAGGGAATCAGTGCCGAAAGATCCTAACATAATACTTTTTAAGTAAGCATATTATTGTACTGAGTCCCAGAGTGGAACGACGGAATCTAGGATGGAATCTCGAGAGTGGTGAAGGATTCTAGAGTAGCCTTGTGAGTGAAGCAAGGGATTCTGAGTATTTTTTCAAAGTAAAAATATTAAGTTAGTCTCGAGAAGACACATTTTGCTTTTCATTTCCCTCTATGAAAAAACAAATGAGATATCTCTTATTATATTTCATAATATTTACAATAATGAAATATTGATACTTAATTTTAACTTAACGATGATATAACGAAATGATTATAGTTTGATATTAAAATTATATTTTCTTGTATAACTAGAGTACGGTACAATATACCGATCATAAAACATCTAGTTGGTTTCTAAATAATGATGTCGTTGAAAATACGACTAGTGGTTCTGCGAGAACAGTAGACCTCGCGAGCCTTTACAACCAACATCCACATTTACCCTCCAGTGCTCTAAAATATATCTGTTACTGATATGCTAATTGACTAAAGGATGATTTCCTTCAGTTACTATTCCTCAATCCCCACTGCTCTTAATTAGGTACCAGAGGAAACGGAAATTTAAACCTACATTCCTCTTACCAGAAGACCCGACCAGACCCTTTTTTAAGAGAAAACACTAAGCTCGAGAGAATTGAAAAATAGGTATTTATAATATCTATTGCTGTCGTGCCGCGTGCCCAAACAAACCCCGCAGAGTGCGATAGAGATAACTGCAGCTTGGCCGGAAAATACCTATAAAAAGTACACAAAATTAACGCTTCGTAGTTGTCTGATTTCTTCTCCAAAACTTAACCGATTTAATTTCTTTTTACATTAAAAATTTAAAATAAGTTTCTTTTTCTTATATAATTGCCCAAATTTGTTTTCCTGATGTTTAAACACAACGGAAATTCGTACCAATTTTTCATGTTTTAGAAGGTTCATATCTCTTTGAATAATTCAATTATGAAAAAAATTTAACATACGGATTATTTAGTAAAACATCATTGCTCTATTGGTACTATCCGGCGAGGAATCAGGAGACTACTCTTGTATGGAAACACGGCCCTTGAGCACCATGTTTAGTATGCTTGTGTACACATTAACTAAGTTGGAGTGATCCTCATCAAGATCGGAAATATCGGAATAGCGAACTTGGCATGGGTGAATGGGAGGCAAAGTTTAAGTACCCGGTTTCATAGTTGCTATGTTACCAATTGGTCAAAATTTTAATAGGACGCTTATTTTCAACTATTATGGCAGACAAACATGCGAACTTAAGAAGTGGACGGCACCTATAAGCCCCGGGTTCAAGTCACAGGATAGCATGTGAATCTCTTTTATTTATGTTAATTTTTATTTCAGGATTCTAAGTTTATTCAGTGTTTTCAATCATAAAAGTAATTCGCAATATCATGTTTTAAGCCAAAAAATATTTTTCATATTTGATTTTTGTTCCTTAGGGAAAGTTGTTCAATTTCACTCTCTCTCCCACTTCACGTACTTCAACTTCTTTTTTTTTTTCAATTTATATTTCACTTTTGTACTACATATAGTCTGTGGGTTTGAGCAATATGGGAGTGAAGTTTATTTCTGTGTAATCTACTCATTAAGCCCTTTTATTTGATACCGCACATGGTATGTTTATATAAAAAACATTTTTTCTCTGTATCGCCGACGTCACAGTTACTACGTACCATTTTCATACTTGTCATACCATAGATTTGTATTTACGAGATCATACTTAATGCACTTATACAAAAAAATATACAGAAAATCGATTTCAGACAACTTTTGGGCAAATTGCCGACTATAAACACGTTCAAGTTTATCGTATAAAAAAGTTGTTCAGACAAAAAAGTTGCGTCTTAATGAGAATAACAAAAAAGTCTGATGACATTTTTGTTTCTTTTTCCAAATAGCTGTGCTATGAGTTTTTTTAATATTCGGACCCCCATATATCAGCCATTTTTTTAAATTTCGAAAATCTGGCACGACAAAAAAATTCTATATAATTACCGAACCTGCTCACAAAATTTCATGAGAATCGGTTGAGAAATGCGACCTGTAGGCGAGACAGACAGACAGACGGACAAAAGAATTTTGGGCCAGTGGAAACTGAGACGCTTCGCTCGCTTCGCTCGCTCGGTCAATAAGCGAAGAAATATTATATGTAAGATTTTTCTCTTTCATAAAAATATGCCTGTAAAAGCACCTTGAGTAAGCGAATGAATCAAGAAGGCATCTTAAAATAATCCCAGTTCTTAAGTTTAATAAATATGACAGGTAGGAGAATGAAAGTATAAAATTATAATTTGACCTTTTTGGTCATAATTCTCAGAACAAAAATAAAAAAGTTTTAGATACTTTTTTCAGTCAACTGGTCTATGATTTTTGAATAGGTGAGATGAAAATATAAATATTTCAAAAACTCGTTATCAAATAATTCCTGATAAGGCCTTAATAACATGGGTTTTGCTTCGCTCGTAGAGCTCGTAGCACCTCGTAGCATCGATTACGCCGTAGATCTTAGTTCGTAGTATTGTTATGGCAAATGGTATGAAAATATGTACGTCTTCAGATGTGACCAAATTACTAACTGCAACTTGCAATTGATTAATGTTGATGAAGCAAGCATACCTTTACACCATTATTTTAGCTGTTGTTACTTGTAGAATTTCAGGATATGGTGTATGCAGTTTTTCGGGAGTGGCAAAAAATATTATAACTAATTATTTTAAAAGCTAAGTTCTTGAGTAATGATTTCGTGAATATTGATTTTATGTTCATCAGTAGCAATCATCCTATGCACAATTTACTTGACATAAAGTGTTGGTGGTTCAATAAAAATGTTCATTTTAGTCAACTAGAATTGTACTCAACATTTCCCGTATCTTAGTACCGTGTATCGTCTCACAAGCTTGGGAATTAGAACCTCATCAAATTGCATCTCGCTCGCACTCACCCAACACCCCATCACCCGTCTTCTTCTATTTTCAAGCACGTTCTCAATCACGGAATAGCTGGCGGTCGGACCTTATTTATTTCCGACTACACTCTACAATACGAGTGACGGTGGATCCAGGGCCATTAGTTGGGCTCATAAAACCCCCTTTACTGAGATTCAGTCGACTGAAAATAAACTTTCACGTCATCTTATCTTAATATATATAAATCTCGTGTCACAATGTTTGTCCTCAATGGACTCCTAAACCACTTAACCGATTATAATAAAATTCGCACACCATGTGCAGTTCGATCCAACTTGAGAGATAGGATAGTTTTTAACTTATGGCGAAACGAAGTTCGCCGGGGCAGCTAGTAAGGTATATTTGTATCGATATAGTTCTTTGTAATATGTATGCCATCTATTGCCAAACTATTGTCTTTGGTATGCGTCTATGGTTATGCGTGATGATAAAATTAAGTTATTGTCTATAAAAAAGCTACTCACCGCGTTTTATAATATTTTTTTTTTTCTTTTTTTTTCTATTTGGCCCTCAAACTTCATTCAGAGGTTTATTTTAGCCAGTGTCTAGTTATTTTTCGAGTTATTCTTGCTTGTGTATCAACGAAATGATGGTGTAATGAATTTCAACACAACAACAACTGATTTCGACGGACCCCTGGCGACAATTCCCACGAATCCACTGGCTTGATCATATATGATGCAGTAAGGCGAGCAAACATCAGCCCGCTAAGTAAATCTCACTACAGCCGCACCATGACACTTTATTTTAGTTATTCCACATATTTTTCATAAACATGGGCATTTATAACACCAAATTACACCGACTTCACATTGTAAACTCCACTAGAAACAATTTGCAAAATAATCCAAAACAAAAACCGTGCAGTCTGTAGAAATTCCCGCCAAGAACCGCGTTTTATTATACAAAATATTTCATTTTTTTTTTTCATTTTTTTGTTGTCAGCCTATTAGTTCAGAGAACCTCGGGCTCCGAAGCATCTTGGCCACGAACGCAACCGAGGACATGCCCAGATGACAGAGAACATCAGGTGAAAGTTGTTGATCGAGCTGTTCTGTGTTAAGAATTCTCCATCGCTAGACCAGATAGTGGACATATTAATGTATTGTTATGCTGTTCACACGTGTTTGCTAATTTTCGATGATCATGATGTAAAAGCTGGGTCCGTCCTTGAATGCGAGTCAAAGCCAATGCATTTCCGCGCCCGGGCGTTATTTGCGAAGGAAAATAAAATCCGAGCTCCTAAGAGACACTTCCCAGGGGTTTGCCCACTGCACCGGGATCTCTATTATTTATTTAAAATATCACAGATTGCATTGTCGAAATGTGAAATCAAGGGACTTCAACACGTAGGCATTTTAAGTTATAAAAATATGAAGTTAAAAGAGAGGAAACTAATATTTTGATGCCGAATTAAATCAATTCGAACTTAATGAATTTATGAATTGCAATAGATTCTATTTTTTATATAATGGGTGTATATTATTAAATTAACGAATATTATAATAACATTAGAAGTGAAAATTGTATGAAGTTCAAATATTGAAATTCCTATGAATATGTTTGCACTACCTACTTGGTAAAATCTTGACTTTATGTTATCACCATATCTTAAGCAATAAATGAATATTATTCTAATTTTTTTTGTTTATTTTCTAGTATTTTCCCCTAGTTATGGATAGGTATAGAAGAAATAATATTGCCCTTATTGCCACAGAAATCGTCTATATCTTATATCTTCCATGCTGGCCTGGGAGAAAATAAAAACGTACAGATCGTAAAATCCGATCGAGGGGTTGGTCTAAAATCTGCGGAATCATGCGAATAGGCGAGGCGGCTAGCAACTCATTACTATTTTGATTCCGTTTTCCATCTACATCCCCTTCAACATGCCTTAAGGTCTATAAGAATAGACCTAGGCTTTGTCTACCCCGCAAAGGAAAAAGACGTGATACTATGTATGTATATGTACGTAATCGTCTATAGTCAATCAGAGGCTTAATCCTATGAACGAGAGCGTAGCCCAGAGCTTTCATTGTCTCTATTAGGGGCTAAAAGTGCAGTAATCTGGACACTTTTCCGTAAAAACAATGAATTACCACATAATATAAAAAAAAAAAAACATTTGTGTGTTTATTTGTAGTGGATAAACTAAAATACTACCTATCTGATTAAAAATAATTTCAACTGTATAAAGCTTAAAATTTGCGCATAGAAGTCGCGGGAAAAGGCTTCTCCCAGCTAGGTATCAATCAAATTTTGTTTGTGAAAACACAACACAAGTCGCCTATATTATATCTGTAGTCGTCGTTAGTGTACATTTGTGTAGATAACAAATGCACAGACGTTAACTACCCCAAATTCAATTCTTAACTCCACAACACAAACCCAAGAGGATGGCAAACTTTAATGAACAAGGACTCCGTCGGGCTACGGGCACGATAATCACCGCAGTAAAATGCAATTCCCAAAAACCTTATGTTCTAAAACATAGGGTTTAAAATTCATTGATGTAATCAATTGACCGGCCCGAGTTATGAATATGATAGTGTTATGTAAACCCGTCATGTGCAAGTGACCATATTTTTGTGCCAGAGCAGGACACACGTTAGAATTGAAGTTAAAAGTGCCGGTTAGCAGATATGGGAAGGCAAAAGGAAGAGTTCACTAGACAACAATTTGGACCCAATCCCAACCCTCTGTACATTTTTATTGGCGATACGGCCAAAGCTGGAGATTTTTATTCTGGCCGGGCCAAAGCGTTCTGATAGAATAGCCGGAGGATAGCCTGTAAGCAGGACTGTCCCTTATTATTATATTAAGTTATAGGACGGCATACGAGCAATCCAGTCACCTGATGGTAAGTGATAAGCGCTGCCCATGGACAACTGCAACACCAGGGAGCGTTATCGGTCTTTCATGGAGGCGTGGGGACTCCCATGGGAGTAGGAAATGGGGGAAGATGCGGCTTCGGCTCTCTCACTCACCCAACGAAGTATTGAAGCAGTAAAGCTTCTACTCAAACTTCAATTTTCTGTGAGTGTCGTACTTAAACGGACGAACCGGCTCATTCATGCTACTAGCAAAAATGAATTTTGCTAGTAGCGTGACTCTACCACAACTATTATTATTCACATCCAGATGTGAGAGCACTGGTGTACTGTTACACAGACCTAGTCTTCAACAGACGCCAGTCTCCAACAATATTTTTTGTAAAAATATGCATATGTTTTGTTGTCTTTTTTGTAAAAAAAAATACTTTTTTACTTTACTTTATACTTTAAGTTTGGTGAAAGTTGGTTTGGAAGTCCATTAAAAAAGACTACTAGGATAGCGATAATGCTAGAGGATAGAGATATCATCTAAATGCGGGACGCACGGTCACCTTCATATGCAGCGAAATTACAGGGAGTTAAAATTTTAATGAGGCGTGGCGCTTGCGGCGAGACTTTTAACAAATCAG
The DNA here is from genome assembly GCA_947532085.1 of Elegia similella. Lineage (NCBI taxonomy): Eukaryota > Metazoa > Arthropoda > Insecta > Lepidoptera > Pyralidae > Elegia > Elegia similella. The sequence continues at coordinate 7,736,775 of OX383939.1, forward strand.
CTTCGTTGCGAACGAGGTGCACTGGCTGTAGTTTTGTAAAAGCTTTTGTTATAATAACTAAAGTTATGATTGTTGAACAAGCAAAGTTGCGAGCTCCAACTAAGTTTAAGTAGGGGCAAGTTGAAACGGTTGTGTGTGGACTAGCAGAAGTCGCAAACGTCGGAACGATGTCAGAATGCTAATTGTCCGTGTTAAATTGTTCCCACTAACTGGAATCTCGTGTAGAAACTTCTTTAGGTTAGTACAACGTGGGTTACGAGGGTAGCATATAACATTTCCATGTAGAATATGAATATTTACATGGAAATGTTATTATACAATTTGTAAAATATTCACAAAAAAAAAATCTAAAATCTAAATTAAAAGAAAATTTACCAAACAGCTTACTTATGATCTATAAGATATACCACAGTATACTCGTATTGTGACTTCAGCCTAGAATAGGACCATTCTTCCTATTAGTGTTGTATAGCGGCGTCTACAGGAAGTTTTGCTTTTCGTGGGTGTAAGTGGCGATCATTGGTGTCAGATTTTTCAAGCAGCCTAAAGGCATCTGACATAGCTTTACGATTGTCATCAATGATGACAGCCGAGATCAACCGCATAACGTGCCTTTCGAAGCACGGTGGAAATCGAGATATTTTTATGCTACTTGTCACCCATCCCAGTGGGGACCGCGCCCGGGGTTGCTTAATATAGGTAAGCGCTAATAATGCTCACGCCCACTGGATCATCGGGCTTCTCATATCAATCAATCAATCTTTACATATCATTTGGTGAACGTTAATATTTATTTAACAACAAAATATTGTTGACGGTAATTTACATAAAGTTAAGTTTAGAGCTTTCATATATCGGGACTAAAAGATGAGAGCACGAAACCCTAGGGCAAAAGCATAACCAAGGCAGACAGCTAGCTAACCAAGAATCTGGTTAAATTATAAAATACACCTGCACAATGGAAGTTCTGAAGTCTGCTCATAAAGCAAACGCCATCCAGGTAGTAAATGTCAGCAGGAAATAATTTAATTATGTACTAGCGAACCGCCCCGGCTTCGCACCGGTACGATAAATTATGCATCAAATCACTCTATATATATATCTCTTGAATCACTCTATATATTTAATAAAACCGCATCAAAATCCGTGGCGTAGTTTTAAAGATCTAAGCATATATAGGGACAGACAGCGGGAAGCGACTTTGTTTTCTAATATGTAGACATCATCATCATTTCGAGTAGGTGACACGGTCAATCGACCATGCACACCCTGGTATCAGAGTTCTTTAGAACCGCCTCTCGGCCTCTGACGTGGTTATTTTAACGATTACTAGATGGCAGCCAGGACCAACAGCTTAACGTGCCTCCCGAAACCTTGTTTCAAGCCTGCAATGTCCTAACCAAACTGTAAACAACTAAACAAAGTATGCCTTCCGTGGGAATCGAACCCATGACCCCCGGGTCTACAAGCAAACGTCTTAGCCACTGGACCACGGAGGCAAATATTAGTTTCCTGTAATATTATGTAGTGATTTAAATGGTTTGCCGACTCGAAACGAAAAACGTTGAATTATAATATCCCCGACAAGAATAATCTTCATTCAAAATATTCTACATTTGACATAATTCAGGTAGATTACGAAATATATTATTCATACGTGTGAGTGCAGGTTAAATCCTTGTGCACAATGTCTTGAATCCACAAATAGCAGGAACACACGGTGGTTGCTCAAAGTGAGCTTACAGCTTACATTTAGCTAAAGCTTTGGCTCGAGAAGTACGCAACAAAGCGGGGTAAGGCCTCAGTCTGGAAGGCAGCGGAAAAAAGAAAAATAAGATAAAGATATGTGTTGATTTTATTTAAAACAAGAATAATAATTTAAACAAGAAATAACAGACTAACTTATCCTCTCCCTGTGTTCAATGCTTAGTTCATAAGTAGATTATTTTGCTTTCTAAGGCTGTATTTATTAAAAAAAGTGAGTCGGATTCGCGCTCGAAGGGTTCCGTACCATTATCTATAAAAATAGCAAAAAAATCATGTCTGTTGTATGGGAGCCCCTCTTAAAATAATATTTTGTTATTTATTTTTAAACTGAATATATAACTCAATATTCTGCGAATATTTCAAGCGTCTACCGGTTGCCGCTATCAATATCGAGCAAAAACGGGCAAACAAACACGTTTATTGCATGAGAGCCCCTTAAATTTTTATTTTATTCTTTATTTTAGTATTTGTTGTTGTGCAACAGAAATACATAATCTGTAAAACTAACTAGCTATCACGGTTCATGAGATACAGGCTGGTGACAGACGGACGGACAGACAGACTGACAGACAGACAGTTTGCAAGAATAGGCTCCAAAATTACTAGACTTATTTGAAAAGTTTTTTCACCATTATAATCTTACATTATCCCTGATGAACATAGGCTATTAATAGATATAAACCTATCCGTGCGAAGCAGGGGCGACCGCTAGGTTTTGATAAAGATCAACAAACTGCAAGTAGAATCCGGTAGCTACATTATATGTAAATGAACCACGTCAGAGGCCGAGAGGCGGTTCCGAAGAACTTTGACACCAGGGTGTGCATGGTCGATAGACCGTGACACCTACTCGAAATTATGATGATTATATTTAAATCTTTGCATATAAAGTTTTCCATTTTATCACAAATGCTCAGTGAATGTCGGCAGTTTTTACACTAAGTGAGGCCGCTGCTTATAAAGAGCCAAATGTACTAGATACAAGAGGATACAAGCAATATCTTTGCTACTGGGGAATAAGGGATTAAATAAACGCGCTCAAAGGCGTGACGTAATCAAAAACTGGCTGCACTGGAAATGGATTCACGATGTCGAAGTTGGTCCCTAAATGAAAGTTGTTCAGATTCGTGGTCTGAGTGACTCCTTGAACATTTGCTAATGAATTCAATTTCACCCTGTATATATACGAGATATCCTGACTAAGTAATATTATATTATAACTGCCTCCGTGGTCCAGTAGTTAAGGCGTTTGCCTATAGACCCGGGGGTCGTGGGTTCGATTCCCACGGGAAGCGTACTTTATTTAGTTGTTTCCGGTTTGGTTAGGACATTGCACGCTTGAATTACCTGATTGTCTGATAATGAAGATGTTTCCATGCTTGGGAAGGCACGTTAAGCCGTTGGTCCCGGCTGCCATCTGGTAGTCGTTAAAGGCACCACGTCAGAGGCCGAGTGGCGGTTGCGAAGAACTCTGACACCAGGGTGTGCATAGTTGATTGACCGTGTCACCTACTCGAAATAATGATGATGACTAATATTATAAATGAGAAAGTGAGTTTGTTTGTTTGTCTACTAAACCATCTAGGTTACGGAGAAGGTTAGTGTACATATTTTATCCCGGGGAATAGTACTGTTCCCAAGGCATCGACATTGATGCGGTCGGAGCCGCGGGTGAAAGCTAGTTTTGTAACAAAAATTGACTTCAAATGACAAAACAAAAAAAATAGAAGTGGATTGAGTAAAAATTAAGTTCTGTGGTATAGATAGTTTAAAAGTTTGGAAATGAGGTCATAAGTTTGATTATAACTGCTAAAATTCACTTTGCATACTATAAATTCGTAAGTGAGTTTGTTTGTTGTGCTTTGTTGTTTTAACTACTAAACCAATTACCATGAACCCATGAACGTTACGCGTGCGAACAATCAGTAGGATATACAAATAATAATAAACATAGCAATTGAATATTTTCATGAATTAGGCTCGAATTATATGCACCTGCGCAACTGAGCGTCTCGGCCGTTAATATGCGAAATTATAACTTCTGCTCAATTGCGCGTTGGAGAGGTGCGGTCGCGCGGCCCAAAAAGTTTCAACGAGATTGCATTTAAAACGGATGGGGCCATCTATTGTAAACTATACATAACAATTTATTTAAAATATTATAAATATAATACATTTTTATATTCAATTCAGTAGTTTATGCGATATTTAATTGAATATCCGCAAGGTTCAAATTCCTGGCGAACTTCTCGTCTACCAGTACATAGATAATTAAATAGTAATATTCTGAATAACTTTAACGATTTCATCACGTAAGCGGTAAGTCCCCGAAATAAAACTAAGACATCACAATATTCACAATCAATTGCTCCGGCTCTCCTACTACTTGTAGCGTAAGATCTCATGACAATGTTATTACCATCATTTAATTTTATATTAACATCGGAAATAACAGGTAGGGGAAGACCAAAGAAAGGGTGGATGGAGTACGTGAGAAAGGTATGACCAGTGACAGAGTAAAGTGGAAGAGACGTGACATGCTGTGCCGACCCCATGTCATGGTAGGAAAAGGTAAAGAAGAAGAAAATTTAATTTTATATCCGAATGCTCTTTGAGACATCAACAAATATGTTTAAGAGAACAAATTAAATGAGAAATTAAATAAATATAAATAAATATATACGGACAAATCACACAGATTGAGCTAGCCCCAAAGTAAGTTCGAGACTTGTGTTATGGGATACTAACTCAACGATACTATATTTTATAACAAATACATATATAGATACACATCCAAGACCCAGGCCAATCTGAAAAAGATCATTTTCCATCTTGACCTGGCCGGGGATCGAACCCGGTCACTCCGTGTCGCAGGCAGGCGTGTTGACCGCTGCGCCACGGAGCTAGTCAAAATTAAAACCATAGAGACCTTTTTAAGAAATTAGACTTTATCATCAGTACTTTTATTACTCAAATATGATTCTATGAAGGCATTGCCCGCCAGATATGTGCATTCACATAGAAGACACAACTGATTCGGGATTGAAAATCTATAAATAATGTATTAAAACGTTTAATAGATGTATATATATAGAACATATATTTATAAACATTTAAAAACACTTTTAAAATTCTCGTTAACAATTTTAATTCAACCCTGTATTAAAAATGTTAACGTGTTAATTATAATTCTATTAGAATGTATAGATATTATATATTTTTTTGCAAGAAAGTTTTTTATCTTTTTGTATTATGTGCCAGCTATTTGTTCCTTCGTTAAAATTGTAAACACCAATCAGTCACAGGGTAAATAAAATGGTCAACGTAATAATATCACGAGATCTTGTACTACCAACGGCATTGCAGTATTATGCTCTCAAAGATGCAAGAAGTTATCAGTCCGAAGGGAGAGGCGTCGTTAACAAAAGTCACGTACGACGGACGCGCAATAAGGAACAGGGTATGCAAACATAAATATGCAGCCTTGCAAACCATTTGCCACCACAAAATGACCCTTGCGACCCTTGGCATAGGCAAATTTAGTGAATCAGCGACTCGTTTCTTGAACAAGTCCTTGATTGTCTAGACTGCGGCTTGATGGTATTTTTATTTCATAATTAACATTGATATTCAACTGAGGGCACGTAGCGCGTAGATCTGATCGCCTAAGGTCGCAGGATGACGCTGGATGCAGGCCGCTTTCAACTGGTCGTATTGGAAATCCTTTAGGGAGGCCTATGTCCAGCAGTGAACTACATGCGGCTAATATGATGATGATGATGATTTGTATGGAAATGTCGAAAATTGTTTTGATTTCCCAGCGTTGCGCCTATAGGAAAAGTTGTTTATATTGTTGGTCTGTGTCGCCCCTTAAGGATTCGTCGAGGGTCAATTTCAATAGCCTTATTTATTGCTTAATAAAATTAATTAAATTTTACATTTATGTCATTTTAACATAATTATTAAAAACTAATAATAATTACAACTACTTTAAAAAAAAATATAAATATTTACAAATTATATAGTCCCTGCAAACCGTTAATTTATCATTTTATAAATTCAATATATACATAGTCATGTTGTTATATTATACATTTTACATTACAATAAATAAATTTTAGTATATATTAGTATATTATTATTAGAATTAGTTATATATAATTTAGTATATGTAAAGTTGTCCATAGTAAATTATGTCATATTTTATAATGTAAGATTACGCATGCTTTTTATATATTTCTATTAATAATCAATTTTTATTAAGGACCTCACAGTGAGTTAAGGGGGGTCAATTTATAAGTTGTATAATGTAACTAGCTTTCGCACGCGGCTCCGCCCGCGTCAATGTCGATCCCTCGGGAATAGTCCTTTTTCCCGGGATAAAAGGTAGCCTATGTCCTTCTTCGTACTCCAGAGAACTTGTATGCAAAATTTTATGATGATCAGTTCAGTAGTTACGGCGTGAAAGCGTAACAAACAAACAAACTCACTTTCACATTTATAATATTAGTAAGGATTAGTAAGGATGAATGATAAAATCCGTTTCTTAATAGTTATACTTATGTTGTTCAAATATGCATATTATCCTGTTTCTATACAATTAACACAAACCAATTGAATCCTTAGTTATATATCCTTACTAATATTATAAATGCGAAAGTGAGTTTGTTCGTTTGTTACGCTTTCACGCCGTAACTACTGAACCGATCATCATTCAATTTTGTATACAAATTCTCTGGAGTACGAAGAAGGACATAGGCTACCTTTTGTCCCAGGAAAAGTACTATTCCCGAGGGATCGACATTGACGCGGGGGAGCCGCAGGTGAAAGCTAGTAAATAAGAAATGAAATATCAAGGGTCAATTTACACGCTGTATAGTCAAGTTAACTTGTCGGCGTTATTGACTGTGAATGAAATCGTTTGTAATAATAATATAGTATGTGATTGTAGTTTTTAAAAGGTTTATATTATTAAACGTTAGTGATTTAATTTGATCTTTATTTAAACTACACATATGATTTTTTGATAATACCACGTGATTTTGAACCTCCTAGCTACATTGGAATCTAAGAATCAGAATCCCTAATGAAATATAGAATTGCAATCAAAAAAGCTGAAAATCGAAAAAAAGTTAGGGTTTCCCAAACAAAGTCGTCGATCAGCTGGACAAATTTCTTTGGAAGGTAAACCTTTTTTTTTCGGTTCTTTTCTTGCAATTCTGTATTCCGTTTGGGATTTTGATTCGCAGATTTCAATGTAGCTAGGAGGTTCAAAATCACGCTGTATAATATTTTTCATCAATAAACGTTATTAGGGTTAGCACCGCTCTTATTTTCTCTAAACTTTATAGTCAAACCGTATCTCCGCATTTTACTCGTATCAGTAATATTTACCGCACATTCTACGGGCGTTCTACGGCGTAGCAACTGAGACGTTACGAAATGCTACCAATCGCTACGAGCTCTGCGGACGAAGCGGATCCCGACTTAATCCGGAATTAACTGGAAATGACTTGTAGAAATATATTTTTCCATCCTATAATGATATTATCTTTCTGCCTAGTTCTGCCACGTCCGCATTTAGCCGGGTTTTAGCTGGTAATGAGCACCTTTGTATGAGCAGTATTTTATATGGTTTAGCTTTGCGAGTGCCTCTGTTGAGTTCTACTAATTACGTTCTTGTTTTCTGTTTGTAGTATAGGAAAATTCTTACGAGGGTATTATAGTGCCTTATAAGTGTTACTTTGTTACGCATACTAACTGACTTCAGTATGAGTTTGCGTAAATTCTTGAAATATTCAAATGGAGCTTTAATATAATACATTATGAAATGTTATAAATGTTTATTATGTTATCAAAATAATTTCAATTAAAAATATATAGTCTAATTAGGTTTGAACATAGGTTATTAGGTGTCTACTAACCTTACTCTATACCAGTTATTGTCCGCGGCTCCGACTGCGTTAAGGTCGATCCCTCGGGAATGTGCTTCCCCGGGCCTCAAACTTCCTCCATACCAAATTTCATCCAAATTGATTCAATGGTGGAAGTGAAAAGATGACAGACAGACAGAATTCTGTTTGTTAAGTTATCAAAATAATGTAAATTAAAATTATATAGTCTAATTGGGTTTGAACACAGACAGAATTATGTCTGTCTGTCACTATTTCCGCATTTATAATATTAGTATGGATCTACATCTACACTTCTATACTAATATTGTGTCCCGAAATGTAAAAATATCAATTTGGCCGGCATCCGGGCGATCTGGAGCTTTAATTGCCGGATCAAGCCGGGTACGAATTCGTCCGCTAAAGCTCGTCCGGTCACAAAAACGGATGATATTGGTTTGTTCGATCCTTTTTACTTTATTTGAAATTGCGAATTTAATTAAAAATATTTGCTTATAGTCTGGGAGTGAGTGCAAAATCATATTTGGGTAAGGGATTTTTCCTTCCGCATGAAACGTAAAAGTTGATTAAGGAATGAAAGGAATTTTTATCAATAGGCTAACCCATGTTCACTGTTCTTGATTTCTGTATTTCATCGTAAGGCATGTTTTCTAAAAAATATAATTAGGCAAAAAAAACTAAAATATTTTTGATTATCTTACTGACATAAGTAAAATAATCAAAAATATTTTAGTTTGTTTGGTCAATTAAACAAAAAATATTAAGACATAACTCGTTAAAGTTCCGTGTAACAGTTTGAAAGCAAACTCTGTAAGCAAACTCTGTGTAGCAAACTCGTCACGGGCCCCACTAATGAAATTTGACGCACTATATCTTCATCGTTTTTTGTTTAATTGATAAAAGAAAAAATACGTGACTAATATTTTTTGATTATCTAACTGAAGAACTTAAAACTTACTCGTTTTTTGCCTTTTTTTTTTACAATTCTGTATTCCATTAGGGATTCTGATTCCCAGATTTTAATATAGCTAGGGGGTTCAAAATCACGCTGTATATGTCCATTTCCAGTGCATGAAGCTAGTGGCTGGATTCCTTCTCGGAGACTGTGAGGAGCCGAGCGCGGTCTACATCACTACTCAAATTTTGAGCCAAATCCTTGACAGTCTTCTGTACCAAAGGAGTATCCCAGTGTTTTTGTATCTTTATTTCTACTGGAATTCTCTCTTCGGGACAGAGGGCTTACCAAGTTTCCTTTGCCTCTGCTATCAAATCTATTGAAGGAGTGTTGTCTAAATTGTATATATTTATTCTTCATAATTTTTACCTTACTTAACATCAATAACAGCATTTACTACTATTAGTCATAACGAATTACGAAGTTTCATAGCTCCAATCGAATAAGTTTTCTTTATACGAGTTGTGAGTCTGACCACGAAAGTTGTAAACTATATTTTTCTCCAAACTTTTCTAATCTGCCACGATTGAGCACTTTGGACATTTATAATGGATAACTGTTCTAAAGGCCATCACTGTTATCTCTAAATAAATTTTATTTGATAAGCAAAGTTTTGTTTACTTGTGAATGACAAAAATAAAAGAATTATAAAAAAAAATTGTTTTCAATACAATTATTTTAGATCTAGATTAGACAAGAATTTATAGTCATCACCATTTCGTGTAGATGGCACGGTCAATCGATCATGCACACCCTGGTGTCAGCCTCTGACGTGGTTCCTTTAACGACTGACAGATGGCAGCCGGGACCAACGGCTTAACGTGCCTTCCGAAGCACGGAGTCATCTTTATTATCAACAACCAGCCTACAATGTTCTAACCAAACTGGAAACAACTAAACAAAGTATGCTTCACGTGGGAATCGAAACCACGACCCCCGGGTCAACAGGCAAACACCTTAACCACTGGACCACAGAAGCAGTTCTTCCGTGGTCAATTTATAGTAATCAATTTATTATTTATTTTTAGTCCTTGAGCAGACTCCGGACTCAAGTCGGCCGAAGCAAGGAGAAAATGGATAGGTGGGCTCAGCTCAGTACAGCTCGAAAATTCTGTTGACCCTATGTGGTGCTAATACTCAAACCATGGTACACTTTTAAACTTGCCCTGCTTGTCCTTTTTTAATTTCCCAAAAAAATATTCAGTTATATATAATATAAGGACAAATCACACAGATTGAGCTAGCCCCAAAGTAAGTTCGAGACTTGTGTTATGGAATACTAACTCAACGATACTATATTTTATAACAAATACATATATAGATAAACATCCAAGACCCAGGCCAATTTGAAAAAGATCATTTTCCATCTTGACCTGGCCGGGGATCGAACCCGGTCACTCCGTGTCGCAGGCAGGCGTGTTGACCGCTGCGCCACGGAGCTAGTCAGTTATATAATACATAATTACATAATTTATATGGCTTATCCCTAAATGTAAAAATATCAATTTGGCCGGCATCCGGGCGACCTGGGGCTTTAATTGCCGGATCAAACCGGGTTCGAATTCGTCCGCAAAAGCTCATTGGGTTACATTATCCTTTTTTTTTTGAGAAATTGCAGATTTAATTTACAATGTTTGATGGGAGTGGGAAGCAAACATTTGCAGTAAATTGTGTTATCATCATTAGGTCTTTTTAGTCTCCACTGCAGGAGCATGACCCTCTCTGTACTACCGGGGCCATACTTGGCCAGAGCAGACAGAGGATTTGGCATACACTCTCCTCGCTGGCAAGACGGTTTCGAGAGGTCTCATTGATGTTTATGAGCTTTGTTTAGCTTGTATGCCGTAAGTCACCTCTTACGACATCCATGGGAAGACTTGGAGTGGTCTTATTCTACTCTCCGGCAGAGTCCAGAACCACACGGCAAACGGAAATTGTGTCAGGTGCTTTTCTTTCGTAGAAATCTTTTGTCCGTGTGGTGCTAACTCTCAGACCATGGCACACCTTTAGTGTTGCCCTGCGTGTCCTACCACCGGAAAGCACCGTAATCGTGTTTGATATCGGTCATTGGCCTGAATGTCTTTAGTTTTGAAAAACACCAGTGTTTCAAACGAACACACGAGATAAGAAATCAATGAATGACAAGAAAAAAGCGCGTCCCACAATATTTTTGATATAATATCGCATTATATCAAAAATATTGTCTGAACAGAATTTATGAGCATCTTGTAATGTACATTTATTTATTAGTCTGTGTCGGTTTCAAAATATAAATAATGGAGGGCAAACGCCCGCCACAAATCCCATATAAATCCATTTATCAAAATGTCAAAAGATGCAACACACCTGTGTGGCACCGACCTAATTCCGATATGGATTCATCTTTATGGCTTTTCAGGAATTTGGAAATTGTTCTTTATTGCGAGTGGATAGGGTTTATATTTATGTTGGTCACTTATAAGTGGATATTTGGCACCTGAAGAGGCAGTACGAAGCCCCCGAGTACGGATCCGCCATCATATTTCGTGTGTTTTGACGCCTGCGAGACGCGAGCCATAATAAACATTTTTTTATGTACGGAGCATTAGGAAATTGGCCCCAGTTTCCGAATGCGGTTTTTGACATGAGTGATATTGGGGAGATTGTATCGGACAGATTTATTGTTACTATTTGTTGGGTGTTATACTTTGTCAGGATTGTATAGGGCGTTACGATATAATACTACAGACAGATGAGCTTGCTATCTAAGCTTTTGTCTTCCCCTATCTGCAGAGTACATAGATTGCCCGAGAAAAAATTGCATACTTTTGTCGTGGCACTGCACAAAATGTAGTTTTGTTGCGATAGCTCAAATAAAATCAACTTTCTTTATTTTGTTATTATGATAACTAATCCTATCCTAAGTAATATTATAAATGCGAAAGTGATTTTGTTTGTTTTTTACGCTTTCACGTTGTAACTAATAGACCGATCATCATGAAATTTTGCATACACGTTATCTGGGGTACGGATAAGGACATGGGATATTTTTTATCCCGGGAAAAAGTACTGTTCCCGAGGGATCAACATTGACGAGGGCCGAGCTGCGGGCGCAGTAGAGGCGTGAAAGCGTAACAAACAAACTCACTTTCTCTTTTATAATAATAATATATAAAAAGATTTTCTTCTTATATAATGCTAGGCTTCGCATGAGTGCAATGTAGGTACTAGTATGGGGCAGTAAATTATACATAAAAGCTTTTCTCTTGGGTCACTCTATCTATTGCTGAAAACTGCATTAAAATCCGTTAGTTTAAAAGATCTAAGCGAACAGACAGCGGTAGCGACTTTATTTTATACTATGAAAAGATTACTTTATTCTATTTATTTTATTATTTTATTGCCTTCGTAACAAATAGAGATTTATAAGAACAAAAGTTCTTAATTTGTCTTTTACAAATGTACTCAATATTTCACTTTGCCCTCATTACGAGGGTAAAGTAATGGCCTAATTGCCTTGGCTTATTTATGCACCAGAATTGCCCTTGAACTACTTCGCCAACAAATACTTATCTTTACTTATTAGATAGAGAATGAAACATTAGTGTTTTACAACAATCGGTGCAAATTCAATGACAGTACAGGTACCTACATCTTACTTGGTCGTCATTTGCGCACTAAATTCCTATAGTAGCCACCAGAGGGTAACGGGTATGCGCCTTCTTCACGATAATTTTTTTTGTTTATTAGGTATTAGCAGACCCCCCTTGCCCCGCAACATAAAAGTATTTTTTTAAATTGGCCTAGCAGTTTCGGAGCTATGCAAACAAACAATCAATGCTTTCTTCTTTATAATGATAGTAGATTTTTTTTATATTGCTTGCGAGTTTCCACTTTGCACACCCGTTCCATTAAGCCCCCATTTTTCTACTGAGGTCGATCCCATGCAATGAAAACGAGTGCTTAAGTTTTACCAAAAATCTGCAGCTACATAGATCACAAGGAGCACAAGCTCATGATTTGTGGCTTATCTCAGAAGACTGCAGCGTTCGCAATCAAAACGAGTGCTCTGCAGTGTTCCGGGTAAAATATGAACAAATAGAATGGTATGATCAAATAACCGATTCTGTGACATGATTTTCTGACAAACTGTTATTAGTCAACATTGCCTCAGTTATTGCTGCGTGTCAAATATTAACCAATTACAGCGGCTCGTCTGACTGTACGACTCAGTGCTGCCATCTGGCGATAAGCATTTCAGAAAAGCCTCGTTTCCTTATGAATCATTATCATTACATAGTATAAAACAAAGTCGCTTCCCGCTGTCTGTCCGTCCCTATGTATGCTTAGATCTTTAAAACTCCACAACGGATTCTGATGCGGTTTCTTTTTATTAGATAGAGTGATTCAAAAGGAAGGTTTATACGTACATTGCACCCGTGCGAAGCCGGGGTCCGGGTCGCTAGTAAATAATAATCTTATATAATTATGAAATAAAATATGGTGAAAAAGTTCCACGTGGGCGGGGTTTGGACCAGCGACCTTAGGCCTTTATACGACCTACCAATTGAGCTACCGCGCTTCAAACCTCGGCGCCGAAAATCTTTATCATATCCCATTCCTTACAATTCAATAAAACTCAATAAATAACAAATAATTCAATTGACAGAGCGTAGGTCGTACATAGGCCAAATTTAAAGGTTTCTGATGTGATAACAAATCCCTTATTATATACTATTCCCTTTTGTATGTGTCATTTGTGTTGCAATAAAAAAATATATTCTATTCTATTCTATCATCATCATTTCGAGTAGGTGACACGGTCAATCAACCATGCACACCCTGGTGTCACAGTTCTTTGGAACCGCCTCTCGGCCTCTGACGCGTGCCTTCCGAAGCACGGAATCATCTTAATTTCAGACAATCAGGTGATACAAGCCTGCAATGTCCTAACCAAACTTGTAAATGAAATTTTGTATGTTGAGAACTTCAGTCTTGTCCAGTTTTGCCGCTTTGGATATTCTATGGATCCTTCAAACGCTGAGTAAACCAGTTCAGAGAAGTAACGGTGGAATAAACAAGAACTTCCAAATATTTACATACATTGTACATAAAGCCTGAAAACATAGCACTATTTTTACCCGACTTCCAAAAAATTGGGAAATTATCGATTGTATTTTTCAGGAAATCCTATAAAAAATGGATAGTTTAATTATTGGCTTATATATTATTATAATTAAAGAAAATTATATTCATCGTATGGAACCCTCTTCACGCGAGTTCGACTCGCAGTTGGCCGGGGATTTTCCTCTCTGATACTGAGAAAACTATTTCCATGATACTGATCTATCCACGAAAAATATAAGGTACATGACACACCTTTCAATTCCAACGTAACAGAGCGTTCCATCAAATAAAATCAAAAAAAGCTTACCCTTTTCAAGTGATTCAAAGATTGCAACACAGCGCCGACATTCCGATTGTCCCTTCCGTGGCCGCCGCATGGGCCACAATGGAACACCCCCAGTTATCCCAGAAATGAACAATTCGTCAATAATTTCATCAGCCCGCCAGACTATTGCGTCCCGGCCCCGCCAATCATTCCAATCAGTTTTCCAATCATTTTAAAGGCTCTTCACATCGGCGTATTTTTCGATCGCCCCTCGTCGAAAATGACTTGTGACAGTTTCGCAGCAATTTATTCAGCGAAGTTAAGTTTTATTGCGGATTATGGCGGGATATTGGCTGGAAAGTCGTCTTTTTCGTCGCTATCGATATCATAATTGAGTCCTGTTAAAAGATTATTATTGACCGAACAAGCTTATTTTTCCATTTCAGCTTCTTCCAAAATTCTTTCGCATGTCTATCTAACTTTCGTTCGTTTAAAAAATTTGACTCTAAGAAGACTACAGGACACATTTCTCCGCCGATTCTCTAAAAAAATCGTGAGCAAGTTTGATAATTACATCGAGTTTTTTATCGCTTTAGTTTTTGGATTTTTCTCGACGGTGAAATTTGGCATAAATGGCCTAAACGCCGTTTGGGTTCTATGGCACTTAGGACCACTTACTCATTTAACCACTAGTATTTTTGAGTGGTTCTTAGCCCAGTGTGTAATAGATGTGGATTAAAACTTTAAAAAATCTATGAACCAGAAGTGCATACCTTTTTTTTTACATGTGGAAAATGCGTTATGCATACTGATCTGCTACGGGGGTACAGAACAGTTAAGCGGGACTCGCACCCGCTAAAAACCACATGATTGCTCTCTCCACGCCATATTACCGGAATGGTGGGCACGGTGGAGCTACCACCACCCTTCCACCATTTCGGCTGTAGCGATCTCCCTTTTATTGGGACTCACTTTAACTTGGTACTAGAAATGGGAATATTAAACTAATTATTTCGACAACATAGAACTACTAGACCGTCCTCCCAACGCTATTTTTTGATGTATAAAATAGTGTTTGGAGACTATAATATAATATGGATGGGCACTTCATTGGTGAACATAAATATTCAATTTCTATAGGAAGCGTATACTACAGCGTAGGCTACAGCTGTAAAAAATTGGATATTAATGATCACTAATGACGAGCTCATCTATACAGGTGATTTTTAATTGCCTAGCAGTGTTTTGGTGTTAGAATCAGAATCCCTAATGAAATATAGACCTGCAGGAGAAAAGGTAAAAATGATTACAAAAAAATTGGGCCTCCCATACAAATTCACCAATTAGCTGATCAAATTTTTTTAACAGTCTAAGTTTTTTTCATAAATTACCTTTTTTTTCTTGTGGATGTATATTCTGGGATTCTGATTCCAACATTGAAATGGTGCCAGGTAATTAAAATCATCCTGTATATTATAGTCTCCAAACATCAAAAAATCGCCTCTGACGTGGTTCCTTTAACGACTACCAGATGACAGCCAGGACCAATGGCTTAACGTGCCTTCCGAAGCACGGAATCATCTTTATTACCAGACAATCAGGTGATTCAAGCCTGCAATGTCCTAACCAAGCTGAAAACAACTAAACAAAATATGAAGCATTTGTTTAGTTTGGTTAGGACATTGCAGCCTTGGGAATCGAACCCACTGGACCACGGAGGCAGTCTCCACGTCACAGTGGGAATATACGAGATCTAAAAAATTTTTTTTTTCTAACTTAGTATTACAATAAGTAATTACCTCGTTAATTGTTTTAGGCCGTCAATCAATTAGATTTTAATATCTCAATGTTAATCCGGTAATTATTTCTTTCTGAACAATTCAGTATTGTTTTAATTAAATATTAGCCAGTCAAAACAAGTTAGACGTCTCGGCGAATTTTAATTGTCTCGAAGAATAGCTTCATTTCAAGTTAGCGAACTTCATGTTTCCGTAACTCGATGGACGAATTTAGATTTATCTTAAGTTAAGCCTTACTCTTACAGAATGGCGCGTTATTATCGAGTGATAATTTACTTCTAAAATTGCAAGTGTATATAGAGTGTTCCTCGTTATGATAACCTTCTTTTTTAAGTTAAATGCTAAGAATAGTTTATTTAACACACACAGAAATTCACAACAGTTTCGTTAATATTACAGCCACATTTAAATCAGTCAAAAATACCACCCCGAATCGTACCCGGTTCAAAGGTACCCATTATGCTTGCCGCGTTTCCTCTTTGGATTGCTAGGGACAGCCTTTGAACCAGGTACCATCCAGAGCGATGGTCATATCCACGGGACTTTAATCGCCGTCCTATCTCACTAACAAAGTGCTTCGCTTCCAAACACCACGGTCCAGCTGTTTCTACGGCAACCGGAACGAATTCATACTGATTAGACAAAACCGAGTATTTGGTAAATTTTTGTCCAGCTGCCACCTTTGCAGCCGCACCAGGTGATCGCATAGTGCTGACGCATGTTATGTTATGTATATTTTTGAAAGACAGGCTTACATTTTGTATTAAGGCATTTAAGATTTTGCCCATGGACGTACCAGTAATAGTTTAGTACCTTTAAAACCAAGCTTCAGCATTTGGTTGAATAGTAGGATATGTAAGAAAAAATAAACAATCAAGTATCATAATCATAATCGTTTAGGGTAGTTCTTGGCGGGAATTTCTACGAACTGCACGGGTTTTGTTTTGGTATATTTTGAAAATTGTTTCTAGTGTAGTTTATAATGTGAAATCGGTGTAATTTGGTGTTATAAATGCCCATGATTAAGAAAAATGTGTGGAATAACTAAAATAAAGTGTCATGGTGCCGCTGTAGTGAGATTTGCTTAGCGGGATGGTGTTTGCTCGCCTTAATGCATCGTATATGATCAAGTCAGTGGATTCGTGGGAATTGTCGCCAGGGGCTAAGTCGAAATCAGCATAATGAATTACACCATCATTTTGTTGATACACAGGCAAGAATAACTCGTAAAAAAAAACAAAAAACTAGACACTGGCTAAAATAAACTTCTGAATGAAGTTTAAGGGTCAAATAGAAGAAAAGAAAAAAAATCGTTTATTTGTCAGTCATGAGTACATAAATTGTTAGTTTACAAATATAGCTTCATGCTGCTATAATTACAAATATGGCTTCATGCTGCGCCGTCAGGCATGCAAATTTTATTTTTGAATTAGAATTCATATAATGGGTAGGTATGTTAATTACTGTTACACTTATATAAAATTCACTAAATTATTATCTTTGAATAATTCAGTTCAGAGTTACAATAAATACTACCTTTTTTTTATTTGTAGAGTAGAAATGTATATACAAGTCTCTTAAAATGATTTATTTCCTGCCAAGAACGAATATTATTTGGTAGGTTGTTGTATATTTTTGGAGCCATTGCATATATACTTCTGTGTAGGACCATACTTTTTGAATATTAAAATCCAGTCCCCAACGAAACCCAGCAAACCATCAGAACGGAAGGTTGAAAAATATTGCAATAACGTAAGCGTTTGTATCGATCCATTTCAGGTTTCATTAATTAAACTATAAGACGTATGCTTTATCTAGAGTTATCGTAACAAAGTTTATTCCACGGCTTAACGACGGAGAAGAATTTCATTTTTTACGTTTCATAAAGTTGTCGTTTTCTCTCGGGCTACCGCGCCCCGGGTCGACTTAAATCTTCTATATGGCCCGTTGACTGGAAAATAATAATTTTACGACCTCCCCGCCTTTTGCTGTATTGGTATACTTGGTTGCTACGCCTGTATAAATATGTCGAACCCAAACAAACTTATGCGTGGGAAGAAAACTTATATGAATATTTCTTTCGAACATAACTTAGCGTCAAAAGTTTCTTGAAATACTTAGAATATATAATTTTCACTGAGAATATTAACTTGATATATTAATAAGAAGGCTTTATTGTGGCGTGAAGACCGACTAATATAGTATTTACTATGAATAAGTATATTCGTAAAGTATTTATATGATACTATATAATATTACATACAACCAGTTTTCCCTCGAGTTCATCCGATATATGATGATAGCCTATATCACCAACCAATAGGTGAATAGGTGAATGACTTAAAATACTACACTACACACTACTATTGACTTATCGATTACAAAAAAACACACAATATGTAAACTGACTAGCCTTTTGTCACCCACTGATAATTCAGCTTTGTTAAGGTGAAGGAGTTTTCAAAATCGGTTCAGTAGATTTTGAGTTTATGCATTAGAACCAGAGTAAACTCGTAATAATATACGAGTAATATAATATTATAAAGAGAATAATTTGATTTTTTGTTTGCTTACATATTGCTCCGAAACTACTGGATGGATTTTAAAATCTTTCACCGTGAGAATCCTACAATCCTATTAACATATGCTATAGGATTCAATACTTATATCTACCCGTGTGAAGCCGGGGCAGGCTACTAGTAATTAGTAAATAGATTATAGATAGTATGGATATCGATTATAGATATTAACAAGTTTGTTTATTTTTTATTGTTTCTTGTTGTCTATCTACAGCCTATCTTGAATCAGAATACTGTCACTAGGTACGGTAATATGCTGATTGATAACCCCGAGTAATTTTTGCCCGACATAGAGTAGAACGTAACGCAACACGTGTCGACTTAATTAGAGAGACTGATGGTGACCGTTGGCGATACGTCACTGTCTGGGCGCAGATTGAAACGAGGGGGATACAAATAGAGGTGAGTACTTCACTCTGATATTAAATACTTTCCGTTTTTTACATAAAAGGAAAATATAAACTAAATCATATTATCCAACACGTAATATTAATAAAAATATATAGGGGCAAAATACACAGATTGGACTAGCCCCACAGTAAGATAAGAACTTGTATTGTGGTGATAAGGGAGTAAATCGTAACGCAAGTGGTGTCAACTTAATTAGAGAGACAGATAGTGACCGTCAGCGATACGTCAGTGTCCGGATGGCAGCTTGAGAAGGTATAGGTTATTTTCATGGGGTGGACATATATGAGATGCTTCATCTATAACAAAAAGTTGTCTTGATTTTCTGTGCTAGAAATTCTTCCTAAGTACCATATGTACTTATTCGTACATAGTTAAAAAAGTCTGACAACACAGATGGAGAGCTTTAACGTTGCTTGCCGGACCAGATTGAAAAGAAATAAGACTGGGACGAAGAGACAAGATTAAGAATGGTAACTATATAGAGTATAGGCCAAATCCTCTGTCTGCTTCAATACTTATATCTACCCGTGTGAAGCCGGGGCAGGCTACTAGTAATTAGTAAATAGATTATAGATAGTATGGATATCGATTATAGATATTAACAAGTTTGTTTATTTTTTATTGTTTCTTGTTGTCTATCTACAGCCTATCTTGAATCAGAATACTGTCACTAGGTACGGTAATATGCTGATTGATAACCCCGAGTAATTTTTGCCCGACATAGAGTAGAACGTAACGCAACACGTGTCGACTTAATTAGAGAGACTGATGGTGACCGTTGGCGATACGTCACTGTCTGGGCGCAGATTGAAACGAGGGGGATACAAATAGAGGTGAGTACTTCACTCTGATATTAAATACTTTCCGTTTTTTACATAAAAGGAAAATATAAACTAAATCATATTATCCAACACGTAATATTAATAAAAATATATAGGGGCAAAATACACAGATTGGACTAGCCCCACAGTAAGATAAGAACTTGTATTGTGGTGATAAGGGAGTAAATCGTAACGCAAATGGTGTCAACTTAATTAGAGAGACAGATAGTGACCGTCAGCGATACGTCAGTGTCCGGATGGCAGCTTGAGAAGGTATAGGTTATTTTCATGGGGTGGACATATATGAGATGCTTCATCTATAACAAAAAGTTGTCTTGATTTTCTGTGCTAGAAATTCTTCCTAAGTACCATATGTACTTATTCGTACATAGTTAAAAAAGTCTGACAACACAGATGGAGAGCTTTAACGTTGCTTGCCGGACCAGATTGAAAAGAAATAAGACTGGGACGAAGAGACAAGATTAAGAATGGTAACTATATAGAGTATAGGCCAAATCCTCTGTCTGCTCTGGCCAAGTATGGCTTCGGTAGTACAGAGAGGATCATGCTCCTGCAGTGAAGACTTAAAATACCTGATTATGATAATGATGATCAAACTAGCTTTCGCCCGCAGCTTCGCTTGCATCAACATCTTTCCCTCGGGAACAGTAAATTTTTCCGGGATGAAAGGTATAAGTAGGCCTATGTCCTTCCCCGTACTCAAAAGAACTTGTATGCAAAATTTCATGATGATTGGTTCAGTAGTTACGGCGTAAAATCATAACAAACAAACAAACTCACTTTCGCATTTATAATTTAGTAAGGATAAGGATTGAATGTTAACAACCAAATATCAAACGCGATACTTGTCGTCTGCAGGTACTGTCCGGTCGGTTGCATACATTTATAAAGGGGTCGTAACTTTTTTATGCGTTTTATATCAGTCGAAGGGAGGGAGGGTGTAATCGAGTCACGAGATTTATAAACCGTGATTTCTGCATGGCTTGAGCTTACAAATCTCAACGGTGATGTCGAACGATTCCCCTTGTTCGACATCACCGTTGAGATTTGTATAATGTGTAAACATCTTATAAATCAATGAACGCCGGCTGCACGCATGAAAAAGTGTCACGTTCCGCGTGCAAGCGAGAGCGCGGAACAAGCGTATAGAGGCACGATCGGCCTGAGCTTGGCTTGTGACGCATCTATCTCTCTTCCACCGTTATCACGTACAAATATTGTTCGTAAACCAACTTTATATACAACCAATTTTTTTAAATATATATACTTGCATATATCTATTTACGGAATAGAAGGATAGTACTGCCAGCAACCTTCCGATATACGGAAGGTTGCGGGCAGTGATTGGAAGGGAAAAGCTCAAGACCGTGCTCAGTGGCGTGCCATGGGAGAGACCTATGTCCAGCAGTGGCCTAGTATAGGTTGATGATGATGATGATATCTATTTATGTCTTTGACAACGTGTATGCAAAATTTCATAAAAATTTGTTCAATAATGGAACAAGGAAACACAATACTCGCCACTTTCGTATTTATAATATACGAGTACTCGTAAGTTATTTAATAGAGTAGTAAAGTTTTTTGGAGAAAGCTTAAAAAACTATTTTCTTGAATACAAGCCTTACCTGCAAACTGTATTTTAAAATCTTTAAAAGTACATACTATTCCCAAGATCTAGTTCACAGTACACCTGCAGGCAGCTCCAGAATATTGCGATAGACCTCGTCATTCATTCACGTACAAGCCACTTCACACGCCTTTTCAGAGCGCATTCGTGCTCTCTCGCGATTTTCAATTCACAATATTGCTTATACTATATCTAATCTATATGCAGTTGGTACAAAAGTGAAAAATGTTTAAGGTCTATTATTTATTTAAATTGATTTTGAAATAGCATTACAATGCTCGGTAAATTATTAAAATTGAAAATATGTGATGAAAAAGAACTCGGCCACAGGTAGGATTCGAACCCACGTCCCTTAGGTTAACGCCCTAAGTGTGATACCTTTACACCACCGTGACTTCGAATCATCGCGTCGAATTCTCTCATCACATATTACCCCGTAGGGTATACGCATTTCAAGCATGCGTACTTCTTCAATGCTACCCACTATTTAGTAGTGTGGTATTCTACTTCATTCATATCCGATGAATAGAAAGATGATTAAATTGAAGAAAGCTTTTACTTATTTAAATTGATTTTGAAATAGCATTACAATGCTAGGTAAATTATTAAAATTTAAAATATGTGATGAAAAAGAACTCGGCCACAGGTAGGATTCGAACCCACGTCCCTTAGTCTATTATTTAGTTTTGGATTTACTGAAAATAAATAAGTGAGACTAACGACACCACAGACAGATTTTAACCAATATTTTTATAAGCGTTTTAATTTGCATTCACAATACATATAAGGGGAATGGGATACGGTGGAGAATTTCGGCGCCGAGATTGAATCATGCGGTAGCTCAGATGGCAGAGCGTAGTTCGTACATAGACCTAGGTCGCTGGTTCATGTCCCACTTTTTTCACCATATTTTATTTCTTAATTTATTAAGAGATTTTAACCGACTTCAAAAAAATTTGGTTGTATTTCCTTTTTTTTTTAATGTTGTTGTTTCAAAGAGTTTGCTTTCAATTTGGTTTCATTTAAATTTTATCACAATCGGTTCAGTAGTTAGATTGAAGTCCGTTTTTTTATATGAAAGATTCTTCTGTGTGATCAAATCTGTACTGAGAGTAAATTGACATAAAAAACCTTTAATTTTGCAGAAATGTTTCATTAACAATAATCTACTAACAAATTGAGGTTATCAATACTGCCACTAATGTGTCGACCATAAGTGGCACGTTTTGTTAAGCAACATATATACATACATATTATCACGTCTTTATCCCTTACGGGCTAGACAGAGCCTAAAGCCATAAGACCAAAAGGCCATGTTTAGCGTGTTGGTGAATGTAAAGGTGGCAAACGGAATTAAAATAGTGATGGGTTGCTAGCGGCATCGCCTATTGTCATGATTCTTTAGATTTTCGCCCATTTCCTTAATGTGTTTATGGGACATATAGGAACCTACTTATTAAGCAAGTAGGTAACTATATGTCATAAGTAAGTAGATCGACTTTCAACGCCTGTGATGCCAAATAGTGTTAGTTATTTATTTTTACTTGCGTCTAAACATATATCATACTAAATAAAAAAAACATACAATTAAAAATTAAACCTAAATTAAAGCGAAAATAAAAATAAAAATAAAACTTAATTAAAGACAATCAAAAATGCCACCCCGAATCGTTCCAGGCACAAAGGTACTCATTATGCTAGCTGCATTGCCTCTCTGAATGGCTATGGATAACATTTGAACCAGGTACCATCCGGAGGCCAGGGGGTGCCATTCTCAACTGCCTGTCCGGTGGTAGTAGATATGACTTCGGGTACGCGCGCCCGGCTCCCCGAGCTGCTACTTGCTCATCCCCAATTCATCCGAGTGAGTAGTATCTCAACAACCTTTTTCCTATTTCCCAAGTCCAGCCAATTCCCATCCATCCCTAGCTTAAAACGCTTTCGACGGGCAGCAGCGTTGGAAGTGCATAAAGCCAGAAAAAAAAAACAACTGCGCTCGCCAACCCGCCTGCCAAGCGTGGTGAGTATGGCAATATCCCCTCAATGTATATGAAAAGAAGGACCAGGCCCCCAGTCTCCGGCAGCCCCGCTATTCCTGACTTAGGTAGCGGTCACGGTAACGGCGGGGCAGGGGGTGCTAAGAATCCCCGGATACGACCCGGCTACCACCCCCGACGACAACTGGCCCTGGTAACACACAATATACGCACGATGAGGCTTGACGAAAAGGTCGAGGAAGTAGAAGCGGAAATGAGTAGGTTACGATGGGACGTAGTAGGGTTGTCTGAAGTCCGAAGAGAGGGAGAGGGCACGACAACCCTAAAGTCTGGTAACCTACTCTATCACCGGGAGGGTGACTTTAAAAAGTCCCAGCATGGTGTCGGGTTTCTCGTCCACAGGTCCCTCGTAAACAACGTCGTAACCATCGAAAGTATTTCTAGCAGGGTGATATACCTTATACTCAGAGTATCTAAAAGATACTCGCTGAAGGTCATACAGGTATACATGCCGACCGGGGAATACTCAGATGAAGAGGTGGAAAGCGTGTATGAGGACATCAGTAGGGCCATACATGCTTCCAAAACCTATTTTACGGTGGTTATGGGGGACTTTAACGCGAGACTGGGCAGACGAAGTGACGGAGAGTTCAGGGTGGGGCGATTCGGATATGGGGATCGAAACGATAGGGGCCATATGCTGGCTGACTTCTTGGAGAAAGAGGGACTTTTTGCGATGAACTCTTTCTTCAAGAAGCCACCACAAAGGAAATGGACCTGGATAGGTCTAACTAGGAAGGGCCAGGCCCCAGTGAAACAGGAGATAGACTTCATCATGTCGACTAGGAGAGAGATATTCAATGATGTCTCCGTGATCAGCAAGATAAAAATCGGTAGCGATCACAGAATGGTGAGAGGCATCTTGAATATCGATCTTAGACGTGAGAGGGGTCGGCTGATGAAGTCTACGATCCGACCATCGCATGCCCATATCCAGAACCATGAGATTTTCCAGCTTGAGCTCTCAAATCGCTTCAAATGCCTAGACGACTGCGTTTCAGTGGACGAATTAAACAATGGGTTTGTAGAAGCTGTCCAGTCGGTGGGATCTAAGATTTTTAAGTCCTGCCGTAAACAAAAATCTCAAAAAATCTCACCTCAGACCCTAGAACTGATGGCTGAACGACGCTCCATGGTACTGCAGACCTCTGAAGATGCTGATGTACATCGGCGGCTCAATAGACGAATCCAGAAGTCTCTGCGGCACGACATTCGCTCCTTTAATACCGAGCGTATAAAGGAGACGATTGAGCAGAACAAAGGCTCCAAAGTGTTCGCAAGAGTGTCTATTGGGCAAAGCCGATTATCAAAGCTGAAGACGGAGGACGGAAAAGTGGCGTCGACAAGGTCCGAGGTACTGAGGGAGATCGAGAAGTTTTACGGACAGCTCTACACCTCAATTGCTAAACCCATCGACAGCCTGGCTAAAGACCCTAGAGCCAAGCTAACCCGACACCATACTGAAGACATCCCGGACATCAGCCTGTACGAGATTAGGATTGCCCTCAAACAGCTTAAAAACAACAAGGCGCCGGGCGAAGACGGAATCACAGCAGAGCTTCTGAAAGCGGGCGGAACGCCGGTACTAAAAGTCCTTCAGAGGCTCTTTAATTCCGTTTTGCTCGAGGGCGTGACGCCAGAGGCTTGGAACAGGGGCGTGGTGGTTCTGTTCTTTAAAAAGGGTGACAATACTCTACTAAAGAACTATAGACCCATCACGCTCCTGAGCCACGTCTATAAGCTGTTTTCGAGGGTTATCACGAATCGTCTCGCTAACAGGCTTGATGCCTTCCAGCCTCCCGAACAAGCCGGATTCCGAAAAGGCTTCAGTACCATAGACCACATCCATACGCTGCGGCAGGTTATACAGAAGACCAAGGAGTATAACCGGCCACTATGCTTAGCGTTTGTGGACTATGAGAAGGCCTTTGATTCGATCGAAACATGGGCTGTGCTTCAGTCTCTCCAGCGGTGTCGCATTGACCATCGGTATATCGAAGTGTTGAAGTGTTTATACAGAAACGCCACTATGTCAGTCCGAGTACAGGAGCAGAGCACGAGGGCTATTCTACTACAGAGAGGCGTGAGACAGGGAGACGTCATTTCTCCGAAACTGTTCACTGCTGCTTTGGAAGATGCCTTCAAGCTCCTGGAATGGAAAGGATTTGGCATCAACATTAATGGCGAGTATATCACTCACCTTAGATTTGCTGACGATATCGTTGTCATGGCGGAATCGCTGGAGGACTTAAGTACCATGCTCAATGACCTCAATGGAGTTTCACAGCAGGTGGGCCTTAAAATGAACATGGACAAAACGAAGATCATGTCGAATGTCCATGTTACGCCGTCACCGGTTTATGTTGGGAACTCCACCCTTGAAGCTGTAGACCAATATGTCTACCTGGGACAGTTGATCCAGGCAGGCAGTTCCGGCTTCAAGGACGAGGTCTTTCGACGAATTCGACTCGGCTGGGCAGCGTTCGGGAAGCTCCGCACTGTCTTTTCGTCCGCAATACCTCAGTGCCTAAAGACAAAAGTCTTTAATCAATGTGTGTTACCAGTGATGACTTACGGCTCAGAGACGTGGTCCCTTACTATGGGCCTCATAAGAAAGCTCAAGGTCACCCAAAGAGCTATGGAGAGGGCTATGCTCGGTGTTTCTCTACGAGACCGAATCAGAAATGAGGAGATCCGTAGAAGAACAAAAGTCACCGACATAGCTCAGCGGATTAGTTCTTTGAAGTGGCAGTGGGCGGGGCACATAGCGCGTAGAACCGATGGCCGATGGGGCAGAAAGGTTCTGGAATGGCGACCACGTACCGGCAAGCGCAGCGTCGGACACCCACCGACCAGGTGGTCGGACGACCTGACAAAGGTCGCAGGGAGGCCCTGGATGCAGGCCGCTTCCAACCGGTCATTCTGGAAATCATTGGGGGAGGCCTATGTCCAGCAGTGGACTTCTTGCGGCTGATATGATGATGATGATGACCATCCGGAGCGGTAGTCATAACCTCTTTCCCTCAAGCGACGCTCTATCTCACCAATAAAATCCTTGGCTTCAAGACACAGTGATA
This sequence comes from Elegia similella, assembly GCA_947532085.1. NCBI lineage: Eukaryota > Metazoa > Arthropoda > Insecta > Lepidoptera > Pyralidae > Elegia > Elegia similella. The sequence continues at coordinate 7,763,172 of OX383939.1, forward strand.
GTGTTAGTTATTTTTTAACAGTTACATTACATACTCTTGTTTGCAGATTGTTATTGTTATATAGGTATATGTAATTGAATTCAATTTTAGACCTTATCTCATTGACTTAAGTACCGATGTCATCATCATCATGATCATCCACTACAGGAGTACGATTAGAGCCATACTTGACCAGAGCAGTCAAAGGACTTGGCCTACACTCACCACGCTGGCCAGACCGGTTGGAGAGGTCTCATAGATGTTTATGAGCTTTGACTAGCTTGTATCTCCTAAGTCGCCTTCTACGACATCCACGGGAAGACTTGGAGTGGTCCTATTCTACTCTGCCGGATATCACACGGCTTACCGATGTGTATACATATAATTGCTCGTGATGTACTTAATACAAACATATGCTCATATTATACTCGTATCAACCACCAAAATGAGAACGGCACTCATTTTACAAGCAGGTAAATCCTGTGCACGTAACGCATTAAAATATTCCATAATACTATACAAGCTATACAACGTTCAAAAGATTTCGCGGTTGGGGATTTAAAATTCAAATGAGCCAATATTAACAAATGTGGTAACTGGGAATAAAATAAATGCCGAGCTAACATTTTTTTGCGGTATGAAATCGTGGCTCGACAGCGCGGTTTTAAACCAATGCAGAGGCGGCTCTAGCTCGTATGGCGCCCGTGTGCAACCAGTACCATGGCGCCCTCTAGTAGAAGGGGTCAAAATGGAATACTTACAGTTATATTTTCTACAATTCAGCGTGTTTTCAAACGAATCAAAACAGGTGCCGGCACGCGCCTTTGGTGGCGACGCGACACTATGCCAATATAATCTTTAATTCCCTGTTTTAATGCTAATTTGACATTGAAATAAAACTTATTGTGTAGAGTAGCTAAAGACGCAGCTTGTAGTGGCGCACCTTGCTTTGCTACCGCGCGCCCGGCATCGGCCGTAATACGGGCGCAGGGTCTTTGAGAGTGCTGGTGCCGCGAGCGACGCATCTTTGGAGGTGGCGTATTAGAGGGCGCTCGGCGCCCCCTTAGACCCGGCGCCCGTGTGCGCCGCACATCCTGCACTATAGTGCCGGAAACAAAACATTGGTTTAGAGGCGTCTTTATACCTATAGGTAAAGACGCCTCTGAACCAATGTTTTGTTAAAAATTATTTCGGTTTTAAACCATTGAACAGAATAATATAGTAGGTAACATGTCCTTGTAAGAGTAGTAGCTGCCAATCGGAAGCATTTTGAAGCTGACAGATAAGAATTTGTTGAATTTAGGAAAGGAATGGAGGTATTAATAATAATGTTTATTTCAGATAATTAAAATCCATACAAAAACATACTTAATACTAATATAAAATATATAATTAATTGATTAAAATAATATAATCACATTTTATGTCAATTATATTAATTATATTTAATTTTCTATCTTTAATTTATTACTAAATTACTCTATAATGGAGAGGTCCAATTTTCAGCCACTATTTTCAGGTTGGGATACTACTCGCTCGGATGAATGGGGGAAAGCAAGTAGTAGCTCGGAAGGACGCGCAAACCCGATACCATATCTATAACCACAAGACAGGCAGTTGAGGTTGGCACCCCTTAACTGTCAATCTATCAGCGGGCCGTAATCGTATTGAGGGCTTCCGGAATAGATTTTCCTTCCAAGAGGATTTTTGACAGCAGCTGTCAAATACTCTTCGACACAGTGCCGCCACATGGGGAAAACAAATATGTATTTCGAAAACCTTATATAAACCATTAAAGAGATATAGTAGGTACCATGTCCTTGTACGACTTACGAGTAGTTTGTGACTTTTGGACACTACTAGGAGATTGTTAATACTGAACAATAAAACATATTATATCATTAAAACTAACGTGAGATAAACTACATTCAAAATTACATTTTAAAACGGATAAAAAAATCCCGACTTAAAAGCACGAGAGTGGCGGGTCCACTCTCGTGCTTTTAAGTCGGGATTTTTTTTTTTAAATAAAAACATTTTAATAAATCATTTTAATGAATTTTACTCGAAAAGTTAAAAAATAATACAAACTTGAAGAATTACTATTTTCTGACTAAGGAGGAATGGTGCAGGAATGGCTCACAAAAATTAAATTGTATTATATTACTTAGTACTAAACTAACATCGATACAAAGTTTACCTACCAATTACGAGACTTATTTTCTTAAAATAAAAAATTCATTCATCAATGATGTTTTATTTCTCCCACTCCCAGCTCAGCATGGAAGCTAAAAGTCATGATGGAGATAAAATTTAAAAACAGGTACACCGGCTGATTAATACACGACTGCCAAAAAAGGAGTGTTATATTGCTACATTTTGTCACAAACCTCCGTGTTCCTTCCTCCGTCCGTTCCGAAATGTGTTTGTGTCTTCTGTTTTATGTACATGTCTTTTGGAATATAATAATAATAATAGTACCTGGGCGACCGAGCTTTGCTCGGTTATTATTATTTATTGTAATATGGCGGTGTTTAGGTGATAATCTACATAAACTTAAAAATTAAAATGTGAACTACACAGACATCGATTGTAAATAATAATTATATTATTTACAATCGATTGCTGTGTAGATCAGGTGTTTGATTTCAGTGATCCTAATGAGAAATATATATTGTTATCCCAAACATTAACGATTTTTTTTAAACTTGTCCAAAAACAATAACAATTAAAAAAATACAACAAATTATAAAAAATTATAACTTAAACATATGAAAAAAAAAACAAAAGTAAGTCATCCAGCGGGATTCGAACCCGTAACACTCGTTCCTTGCCGTCTGCGTCTTAACTCGCTGGACCAGACGGACATAAGACCCGCTAAAACATAAGACATTGTAGATCGATTGTTTACCCCCGAAAACCCCCATAACCATGCGAAATCTTTATAGCCGTTTCAGAGATCCTAGAAATAAATGAATATACAAATAAATAAATATACAAGAATTCCTTTCGTTTAAAAGTCTAAGATAATAAAGTTGTTGTTCTAATACAAAAAATCACACTAAAATATTCTTTCCAATTTTAAGCAAATAATTCGGTAGTCACTTTAGCAAGACGCATTTTAACATTTTCAGGGCTTATCGGCTTTGTAGTTGTGCGATTTTATTAAAAAAATCATTTTCTCAGCTCTAGCCGTCTTCATCGCATTATCTCGCGGAGCAAATTTCGCTGATGCGACGTTATGGGAGGATCAGTGATTAAAATTTTATTTTCACACAATTTTTCGTCTTCTCTCTTCGTAATATCTTGAGACGTTGACGTATTACAGAACAGAAGGAAACTATCTTATTTAGGATTGCGTATCCAAATGGTAAAAATGGGAACCTATTATTAACCCTCCGCTGTTGATCCGTCCGTCTCTCTGTCAATGTATCATCATCATTCCAGCTGTAAGAAGTCCACTGCTGGACAAAGGGCTCTTCCGAGGATTCTTCGTTCCATGGGAGGATATTGCTATACCCACCAAGCTTGGCAGGCGAGTTGACGAGCGCAGTTGTGCTTCCAATGCTGCTGCCCATCGGAGGCATTTTTAAGCTGGGGAAGGATAGGAATTTGTTGAATTTGAAAAGTTGTTGAAAGGAATGGAGGTATTGGGATATTACTCACTAGATAAATGTGGGAAAGCCTACTGGCTTTCCCAATTTATCCTAGTGACTACTACTGTAGCTCGGGAGGCTGAGCGTTCGTACGCGATACCATACCTGCCCCCTTCGGACAGACAGTTGAGGGTTTACGGAATAGATTTTCTGTCCCTGGCTGTCAAATATACCTCTCGACACAGTGCCGCCACCTGGGGAAAACAATTATTCCGAAAACTCTCATTTGTACACAATTGAAAATTTTAACGAATGCATAGTTATTTCTAACTAGTTCTCGCCCGCGACTCCAACCGCGTTAAATAACCCTATGTCCTTCTCCGTACCCAGATAACGTGAATGCAAAAATTTCTGATGATCGGTTCAGTAGTAAAGCGTGAAAGCGTAAGAAACAAATTCACTTTCGCATTTATAATCATTTTTAATATTAGCATTTATAATATTAGCATTTGTAATATCAGCATTTATAATATTAACATTTATAATATTAGCGTTTATAATATTAGCATTTATAATATTAGTTAGGATGCCACAAATCACAGCGTCGTCATAGCCGTGTGTTTTCCGACAGAGTAGAATAGGACCACTCCAAGCCTTCCCATGGATGTCGTAAGAGGCGACTTAGGAAATACAAGCTAAACAAAGCTCATAAACATCAATGAGACCTCTCCAACCCGTCTGGCCAGCGAGGAGAGTGTAGGCCAAATCCTCTGTCTGCTCTGGCCAAGTATGGCTCCAGTAGTACAGAGAGGGTCATGCTCCTGCAGTGGAGACTAAAAAGACCTGATGATGAAAGCACAGCGTGACCCGTCCCCGTAGTATTTCTTGGCATTTTGTTCGATACTGAACCCTAGATGTGAATCTGGTTTACACTTGGCCGGTATTTTCACAATTCCCGTCCGCAGGTAACTCGAGCCGGGATACTGCGACGATTCGTAAATAACATCTTGAGACGTTGCAGCTATGGTGACCACTATTCATGAGACAAGAGGACAGTCAGATAAAATAGTTTTAATTTTTATTTCTGCATAATAAACAATGATCAAAATCGAGACATCTTTAAACGCAGTCCGTTAAAGAAAGGTTTTTCAACAAAAGCTTTTGTTTTTTAAATCAATATAAACTAAGGAATTTAGGTGACAATTATTCAAATTGTTGTTGTATTAGAAAGAGTAAGGTTTGGCAATTATTAACACTTTCGCTGACACTGAACCAGACACAAAAGAAATAACAATATAATCACGTCTACAGGCGGACAGTGTCAGCAAAAGTGTTAATGAACAATGATATCCGACAAATGTCCACTACAATCACGGTTACAAACACCTTCACTTTTGGCAAATAGCCGATCTATTACATTAATCACGTCACAAAATTGAGATTATTAATTATATTTAAAAAAACTTGGTTATCTGTAAAGGCGGTTTATAGACGACTAGCTTTCGCCCGCGCCTCCGCCCGCGTCCATGTCGATCCCTCGGGAATAGTACTTTTTCTCGGGATAATAGGTAGCCTATGTCCTTCTCCGCACTCCAGAGAACTTGTATGCAAAATTTCATGATGATCGGTTCAGTAGTTACTGCGTGAAAGCGTAACAAACAAACAAACAAACAAACAAACAAACAAACAAACAAACAAACAAACAAACAAACAAACAAACAAACAAACAAACAAACAAACAAACAAACAAACAAACAAACAAACAAACAAACAAACAAACAAACAAACAAACAAACAAACAAACAAACAAACAAACAAACAAACAAACAAACAAACAAACAAACAAACAAACAAACAAACAAACAAACAAACAAACAAACAAACAAACAAACAAACAAACAAACAAACAAACAAACAAACAAACAAACAAACAAACAAACAAACAAACAAACAAACAAACAAACAAACAAACAAACAAACAAACAAACAAACAAACAAACAAACAAACAAACAAACAAACAAACAAACAAACAAACAAACAAACAAACAAACAAACAAACAAACAAACAAACAAACAAACAAACAAACAAACAAACAAACAAACAAACAAACAAACAAACAAACAAACAAACAAACAAACAAACAAACAAACAAACAAACAAACAAACAACAAACAAACAAACAAACAATCAAATAAACAAACAAACTCACTTTCGCATTTATAGTATTAGTAAGGATCGCATTTATAATATTAGTAAGGATAAAGATAAAGAAGTAAGGATAATTGAAGAAGACTGATAACGGTGGAAAAGAGACGCATCACAAGCCGAACGCTTGGGCCGATCGCACGGAACGTGACACTTTTTCGTGCATGCAGCTGGAGTTCATTGATTTATAAGAAGTTATCGCGCCAAAAATTAAAACTTTTCTTCCGTGCCATAGCCGCCTCTGGTTTATTAGGTACTCTGTACTAAAGCTGTGCTAGTACACAACGATTCTCATGTGCACTCCACAGTATATATTTATTATACGCTACGTAGATGTAGTCGAGTACATATTCATTTGATTCGTAAGAAAATGATCAAACTCAACTTTCCCAAAGCTGTCCATCAAAAGACGTGCCAGAACAGAATGCCAAAAGTATTTTCTTTAATTTGTTATACCCGGGTCTGGGATAAGGCTGCACGTTGCGGCTTCTCTAACTTTTTTAATATATAGGCACGGGCGCTGTTCTTTATGATCTTTATATTTCACAGATTGATGGATGGATGTGTAGACTTGCTGATTCTGACCGTTATCTTCTGATATCATTAATTCGGGACTTTGGACAGCCTCCAGTGGTTAAGGCGTTTGCCTGTTGACCCGGGGGTCGTGGGTTCGATTCCCACCGGAAGCATACTTTGTTTAGTTGTTTCGAGTTTGGTTAGAACATTGCAGGCTTGAATCACCTGATTGTCTGATAATAAAGATGATTCCGTGCTTTGGAAGGCACGTTAAGCCGGTGGTCCCGGCTGCCATCTGGTAGTCGTTGAACCACATCGGAGGCCGAGAGGCGGTTCCGAAGAACTCTGACACCAGGATGTGCATGGTCGCATGGTCGATAGACCATGACATCTACTATGATGAAGATTAATTCGGGAGCTAGTTTGTTTTTTAGTTCCATCATCTTTATCATTATAGCCGCAAAAAGTCCACTGCTGGACAAGGGCCTCTCCCAGGCATATTTCGATCCATGGGAGGATATTGCCATACTCGCCAAGTTTGGCAGGCGGGTTGGCGAGTGTGCTTTCTTGACTTCTTGTACTTACGACGCTGCTGCCCATTGCAAGCATTTTGCGCCTGGGGAAGGATAGGAATTTGTTGGATTTGAGAAAGGAGTTATATGTATTGGGACACTGTTCACTCGGATGAATGGGGGAAAAGCATGGAGGAGCTCGAGAGGCCGGGTGGCTTGCATAGCATCTAAAACCATGTGTTTTAGATGCTATGCAATGATGAGTGGAATCCACCTAAATGTTGGTCACCTCTCTCCGCGCAAACAGCGAATTTTATTCGCTGGAGCCACGCCAGACCCGCATCGGCGGCTATATTACTGTCTAATCTAACGAAAACTTCTAAAGAATAGGTATGTACTTAGTTCGAATGTAGTTTGAATAGATTTTTCCGACAGTTACCGCCGCTTTTTCTGATATGAATGAAAGAAAAACTTAGAATGTCAAACAATTAACTGTTTACCGGCCACTGCCTGGCTATAGCCCTTATAATATTCTATAAAACTTCTATTGTGTGTCGCTTAGTGTCCGTCAAAGTGTTAAAAAATAGAGCTTATGTTCGCAAAAGTATAAGAACTAGATTGGTATCTACGGCATAATGTTTTTTTTAAGTCACCACGTCCCGTAACGACCAAGTTTTTATTGTATTTAGACTTCTAGACTAATATTTTACTAATAATATAATCGAACGACTAATATTATAACTGCCTCCGTGTTCCAGTGGTTAAGGCGTTTACCTGTAGACCCGGGGGTCGTGGGTTCGATTCCCACGGGAAGCATATGCTCCTTCTCAAAGCTTCTGAACATCTTCACCATGATGCTTCAAAATCCGGGGTCTAGGGGCCGGCCCGGGGGGCTGGTTAGACTATGAGATAAAACCGAATCCTACGCGGATGCATTCGTGATAAACATTACAATATATTGTCACCCTACCACTTCAGACGTAATATTTTATCTTGATGAAAACTGTCGCACTGTTGTTGCACTTAAACGTATGCACTCTAGCTTAGGAAATAATTTAAATTGCAGGCACATCTACGAGTACTCGCCTTGCATAATGCTTACAGATTTTCGTACCCATGTGTGATAGACTAGTTTTAAAATTTGCCATGTGACTGTACCTATGCGTGACCTAATGTACACTTAAATTAAAATGCATAATATATGTGTAGTTAAGATCGAATCCTATCCTAATAATATCCTGCTATCCTAATCCTTATCCTTACTAATATTATAAATGCAAAAGTGAGTTTGTTTATAACTACTGAACCGTTCCTAATGAAATTTTGCATATCAATTCTCTGGAGTACGGAGAAGGACATAGGCTACCTTTTATCCCAAAAAGTACTATTCCCGAGGGATCGACATTGATGCGGGCGAAGTCACGGGCGAAAGCTAGTTAAATTATAAATGCGAAAGTTTGAATATTTGTTAGATGTTTACATGTTTGTTACTTAATCAATCACGCCAAAACGGCTGACCGAATTGGCAAATTCCACTTTCTCTCAACTCAGTATATAAACATATTATATAATTTGTCCAACCCTTTGACGGAATATTGCCACTGAGTGAGACGTGCAGAAAGACAGACACGCAAATTTTCAAAGTGGATAAGAAAGAAAAAGATCAGGTTGTAATTGATAGTTACTAGAACATTATATTGTTGGCTGCTTACCACTGTTATTACTGGGCTATACTATACTAGCTCTCACCCGCGGCCCCGCGCGCGCATTGTCGATCCCTCGGGAACAGTACTTTTTCCCGGGATAAAATGTACACTATGTCCTTCTTCGTACCCCAGAGTATGCAAAATTTCATGACGATCGGTTCAGTAGATAGGGCGTGAAGGCGTTACAAACAAATTCACTTTCGCATTTATAATATTACTAGCGACCCGGACCCCGGCTTCGCACGGGTGCAATGTACATATAAACCTTCATCTTGAATCACTCTATCTATAAAAAAACCGCATTAAAATCCGTTGCGTAGTTTTAAAGATCTAAGCATACATAGGGACGGACAGACGCGGGAAGCGACTTTGTTTTATACTATGTAATGATAATAAAGTATGGATTTGAATTTTATGGTAGTTTTGCCATTGTTTCTTCGACGTTCGACGGAGATATACCTATTTTGATGTTATTGTCCGAAAGTGACTTTGTTTTGATTGATCAGTCCACTTATCGGATTGGGCTAGTAACACTGTTAAGAGCCCGCCATATGCCAGGCGGCGTGGCGGTACAAACGCGGATGGTCTAAACGCGTTGGCTACTTTGGATATTTTCGTTTTTTAGGAATATTCAAGGTTTATTCGAAAAAGAAAAACATATGATGGCTGCCTTATCTGTAATGCAATAATAATCAAAAGTTTCAAGGTTAATTTTAATGTATTTGGTGAATAATGCTATATACCGAGTAAATTAGACGTGATTTGAAGGCAACTTTGCAATTTTTTCTATCGAGAAAATTTAACGCAATCGTGTTTTTGAGTCAGATAGTTACCAGAGTTAGTCCTGAACTTTGCTGCATTTTTATTTCAACTTGAGTATTTAATTATTATTGATATTACAGTCAATCATGCAAAGCAGTGTGAGGTAGTACGGGCCCTTAATAGTATACTATACATTCAAGGTTGATTTCAGCCTGCCGTGTGTGAACCTTCTTTATGTGTATTGGAACTTTAATGTCGCAACCAGAAAGACGAAGATAGACATCTCTGAAATACATACAGCAAAAATGTCGTCCAAGTTGTAATTGGCCGTTACTGGAGTTTATAGTGGAGGCTGCTCACTACAGTTATTGCTTGGATATTGTGCTATTGGGATTTTTATGGTGTTGCCATCGTTACTTCGTAGACGGAGACGTATATTTTGGTAGGTTTGTTCGAAAGTTATGTATCATTCGCCAGATTGGATTGAGCTAAAGATATAGATTAAATTTGTATTTCGACGATAATAAAAATCATAAAAATAATAATACCCTTCTTTTTCGATTATGTAAGGAAGGAAAACCTAAAAATACAACAACAATGGCGACCAACTTGTAATTAGCCGTTACTTACGTAGTAACTATTTAGTAATCTGTGCCGTTGCTGGAGTTTTATAGTGATGGCTGCTCACTAGTGGCTTGGCTGTAGTGCTAGTGGGATGTTTTATGGTGTTGCCGTCGTTACTTATGTAGTATACGGAGCCGACATATAGATAATTTTGTTCAAATGTTATGTATCATTCAACAGATTGGACTGAGCTAAAGATATAGATTAAATTTGTTATTCGAGTATATAAATATCATGAAAATAATAATACCCCTCCTTTTTGATTGTGTAAGAAAGAAAGAAGAACCTATTACAAATTCAACAACAATGGCATCCAATTGGCCGTTACTGGAGTTTTATAGTGGTGGCTGCTCACTAGTGTTATTGCTGGGTATTGGAATTTTTATCACGTTGTCTTAGTCACTTCGTATATGGTGAGGCATTATTTTGTTTCTTTTGTGCGAAAGTGACTTTGTTTTGGCAAGTAGCATATTATACTCTATAAATATAATTATTAGACATTTTTTAAATGTATTGGACTAGAGAGATACTTAAGTTTGTCATTTGACGATAGTAAAAAGCGTAAAAAAATGTAAGACTTCTTTTGGACAGGGTTAAAAAGAAATATCTATTATACTAACAATATTATAATCCAAGTAATTGATCATCATGGGCGATATACTGGTGGCTGCTCACTAGTGTTATTCCTGGGTTATTGCATGCTACTGGGATTTTAATAGTGTTGTGTCTAAAACATCGTACACATATACGAGTGAGTGAGGCAACAAAGTTTTGGTAAGTACGAGTAGTATCAAATTAATTTTACTGGAATAATGGGGTACAAGTTTTATTATTTTGCGATAGAAAAATTATAATACCTCTCTTTTTGGAGAGGATAAGAAATAAAAATCTATTACACATACAACAACAATGGCGTCCAAGCTGTAATTGATCGTTACTGGAGTTGATAGTTGTGGCTGCTCGCTACTATTATTGCTGGCTATTGTGTGTTATACGGATTTTTATGGTGTTGTTGCTTTCATTACTTCGTACAGGAGAGTAGGAGATATTGGTGCTTATATCAGAAATTAATGATGTTTTGGCAATGACATCCTTATACAAATTTTGTTGGACTATCGAGAATTAATTTAAATGGTTATTCTACGATAAAAAAAGGCGAAAAAAAAATATACAGCTCTTTAGTACGATTTGAACCTCAATCTCAATAGTTTGAACCTAAATCACATATAATCTCCATTATATCGCGGTGATTTGAGGCTACAGAAGCTCAGTGGTCGAGAGCGACGGGTCAGTAGGTTGTAGTTCAAATCCTGCCTGAGTCGAATTATTTTCATCACATTTTCGATTTTAATATAACATGGTAATTTATATATGGCATTATGTATGAACTACATATTGTAATGTTGATGATTTGGCACAGTTATAACAGCCGACTACCAACCTTCAGTAACTAAAGAACCTTCAAAAATTAAATGCCAATATTTGCCTGCGATGGAAACCTCTTGTTCAGTAGAGTAGCTAATAAATAATAATAAATAAAATAAATAAATAAATATATACGGACAAATCACACAGATTGAGCTAGCCCCAAAGTAAGCTCGAGACTTGTGTTATGGGATACTAACTCAACGATACTATATTTTATAACAAATACATATATAGATACACATCCAAGACCCAGGCCAATCTGAAAAAGATCATTTTCCATCTTGACCTGGCCGGGGATCGAACCCGGTCACTCCGTGTCGCAGGCAGGCGTGTTGACCGCTGCGCCACGGAGCTAAAACAAAACCAATCATTAGCCTTGTTATAGAGTAAAATTTAAACTTAGTTTAGTCTGAGTTCTCTGGCTTTATCCCAGGTTCTTTTGTAGCTTATTTGAGGCGTACACGTTACCTGAAACATTGGAATTGTATTAGAATGCGTTTATAGTTTTTTTTTTTACTGACCCTTAGTAAAATATCCATTTAATCTCAATTCTCGAACATAGACTGAAAAATAATAGACTGTAAATAATCAAAATTCCTCTATTTCGCAGAGAAAACAGGATTAAAAGAATTAAATCTACCTTAAATTTTCATAGTGACGGAGAGACTAGTACTTTAATCCCTATTCTTTGCAATCTGATTAACAGTTTCTGCGATATGCTCCAACAAACATACGATAGTTATAAAATTTGGCATACATATTTAGAAGCTGATCTCGATAATACCCGTACAGATCTGACAAAATTTCATACACACTGGGCAAATTTTCACCTCTAACCTCCTTTTAAGATGATCAGAAAAGCTTTATGCGTATGGTTAACATTTATGTACATAATGTATATTATTGAACGCCTATTACATTATTGTAATAATACATGCATGAAATACATCAACGATGAGTATGATTAAAAATGTAGAATCTATTATACTAGTGGTCTTTGGTGCCCAAGGGACGCGAGCAGTGCTCGGCTACAAATCAATCGCAGGTCGAACTGTCGGGGCGTCTTGAGCACGGTCCCAAGAGTCTCTACGTCTGTCTGTCACGTGAATTGTGTTATTGTTTTGGAGGAGAGTTAGGTAAAAAGAGGCTAATGAAAAAAAGATTATACAAGTGCGCCAAGTTGATCATATTAATACGTAGATGCTTAACGACGACCTGCAGGGCTATTCGGATAATGGTTCAGGTTAGGTTATTAGAGCATTTAAATAAAATTTACAAAGGTTTACACCTGCAATGTGTGGCCCAGTCATATACACGAAGCAATACATTAGGAGATTATTAATTTGCGAATTACGGATTGCGGTGACGGAGTCACTGACATACGAGTAGGTCAGCGGATTAGCTCTTTTAAGTGGCAGTGGGCGGGTCGTACCGGCAAGCGCAGCGTCGGACACCCACCGACTTGGTGGTCGGACAACCTGACCACGGTCGCAAGGAAACGCAGGCCGCTTCCAGCTGGTAATTCTGGAAATCCTTGGGGAGGCCTATGCCCAGCAGTGGACTTCTTGTGGCTGATATGATGATGATGATGATGAATTACTCACGTATAAAGTCAGCTATTGCTGGATATGTTTTAGCATGGCTATTTGCTAACTTCTGATAACTAATAAGGTGTACAACGTTCTGATGATCACTTCAACATTCATTTGAATTTGTATATCTTTAATAAAAATAGTCAATGATACCCAAACCGCAATGTATTTTGAAGTGACGATCAAAACGTTGCGCACCGTATTTTAAAATAAACTTGGTACTGCTGTGGCCGAGTGGTGGCTTTATTTTATCTCATAATTATAATACGTTTTTGAGAGATAACTAGTCATAAAGAAACTATGTAATGGTTAATTATAAGTACTCCTTAAACTTCAAACAGAAATAAATAATAATATTTTATGTAAATACACACGATTGCTTACCAAAATAGATTCTGATATGAAAATTTAAAATATCACGAGATTCAAAAGAATTATTCCCCACATCAGTTTCGAGGTTTCAAATGTTATTTCCATCCCAAGGCGTTATTGGAGTGTCATATTTCGTTCTATAACATAAAAGCCCATGCTACTAGACTTAACATTATCCTTACTAATATTATAAACGCGAAAGTTTGTGAGTATGTAAGGATATATGAATGTTTGTCACTCAATCACGTTAAAACTGTTGAACGAATTTTGACGAAATTTTGCACACAGGTTGGTTATTACGTGGATAAACAAATAGGCTAACTTTTATCCCGAAAAAAGTACTGTTCCCGCGGGATCGACATTAACGTGAGTGGAGCCGTGGGCGACAGATAGTTATTTATACTTTTAAAATGGATTTTCTCAACCAACTTTATTAGACTTTTTGAGATAGATGTTTACGTCAGCTTACGTAATATAAACACATATATATAAGATACGTCAATTTTATAAAAATAATTTATTAATCTACACATAACGGAAGTACTCTATTCTCTTAGAAAGAAAGAAAAAAGAGGATCTCTGTTAGTCCAGGACACTACAATATTAGACGTCACCGCCCAGAACAAATGAAATACGACACGAGCCCGTGTTTTCGGCGTCATGATTATTCAGCCTTTCGTGCAAATACAATGTGATTTTTTATCTGTGGCTGTGAATATTATGACTGAAACACTTTGTGACACGCAATTTTTTTTTTAAATCTATGCTTTGTACTTAAAGGAGAGAATTCTTTATTTAAAATATTTGTTTTAATTTTCTCAAGTGACATTATTTGTAGGCAATTTTACGCAAATAGTATCGGTAAGAATTTCAATCAAATTGATTTTTAAAAATACCTTAAAAATAAATATATACGGACAAATCACACACATTACGCTAGCCCCAAAGTAAGTTCGAGACTTGTGTTATGGGATACTAACTCAACAATACTATATTATATAACAAATACATATATAACTGAGCTGAACTGAACTCCTTTTTAAAATAAAATAATATACATCTTTTATTAACATCACTGCAAAAACTGTACAACGCAATAACTTGTAATGTGTCTGCGACGCCATTTTGTTATTTGACGTTTTGTTTCTTAATTTTCTTTAGTTTTTATTGTTTTTGTTATTGAAGGTTGACTGACGTGGCAAAAGCATGGCACTTGCGTGGCACTATAACCTCTACTTTGACGTATTGACCGGCGAATTTATTAACCGATTGCGGCGATGTCAAGGGGGGTTATAGTAGTTAGTGCAGGTATTTGGGTAGGTAGTTTCAAATGTTTATTTATTATACTTGTTCTTTCTATTCTATTTATTATTGTATGCGTTTAATCGATATCTTTATTTTTGTGTACACTTGTTTTGTTTATTTTAGTTTTATATATTTTTTATGTGCGTGTCGTATAGTGCGTGTTTCAGTTCGTGATGCCTCAGAAGGTGACGGCTGAAAATCAGTGCCGGATTAGGGTATCCCTAGTCCAGCGTAACGCTGAGCCGTCACCTTTTGTAACACTGATGGCACCGAACTTTTATGTTTTGTACTTTTCAATTTGTCGATTGACCGTGACACCTACTCGAAATGATGATGATGAATAATTTTATTTTATATTGTTTTGTGTGTGTGTCTAAGTGTTATAATAAAAGTTATTCTTTTCTATTTTATATAGATAAACATCCAGGACTACCAATTTGAAAAAGATCATATTTCATCTTTACCTGACCGGGGACCGAACCCGTGCACCCTCGTGTCGCAGGCTGACGTGTTAACCACTGTTTCACGGAGCTCGCCAAGGACCTCTGAAGTGGGAGATTATTTAAACTATTAAGTGAAAGAGAAGAGTGTTTAAAGGAACCATTTTTAGAAAATAAAATCTTTGTATTAATCACGCCGAGATTTGTGAAGAAAAACTTAAACATTTTTCTCCCCTAGTAAGCCGTTGGATAGGTCTTTCAAAAATATTGTCGATGTCTAAACCATATTTCACCAGAGTGCAAATTATTATTGTTGGTGTCAAGTGTCTCTCCCCCCGAAAGCTAAATGGTCGTTTATGGATAGTAACGTGACAAAATAACAACAAGGTTAAGGAAAATTATCACAGCTAAGTAGGGTTCACAAGTCAAAGAGATATAATCGCCCAACTTATTATTATGCAACTCCAAACCCTAGACTGTGCGTGGTCCGTCCGACATACTTTCACCGGTTTATTGTATGAAAAATCACTGGTCTAATGAGGTCACGTTTAAAAATAGTAAACCTAGGCAAAATCATAAAAAAAATCCTTGCGCGAGTCAAACAACGAAAGAAATTGTTAGATTATTATCAAGCCTCTTGTTCATTGTATCGTTCTTGTCGTTACAAGGGCCTATGTTAAAACTCTACATTTCCTTATAAAGAACCCTGTATTGCTGGCCAATTATTTTGCAACTTTCCGTATTTTTAACGAAGTAAAGTTGTTATTTTATAATCTCAGAATCACCAAAGTTGGATGAGCAAAAAATTAATTAAGGTGAACGAGAAGCGATTCCGACCACGCTATTGAAATACCGAAAATTATCAAGTTTTAATAAAGATTTTTACAAGCTTTGTGTTGTACCTATTATTTGAATTCTAGTTCATGTATATTTTTATTTCAACATTAACATTAGAGTTTTATAAAATATGTCGCAAAAATACGTTAGTAAGTCAACGAATTAGGTCAATATGTCATAGTAATTTTTGGAATTGAATTCATAATCAAAAAACCGGCCAAGTGCGCGTCAGACTCGCGCACGAATGGTTCCGTACCGTTATCTATAAAAACGACGAAAAAACATGTCAGTTGTATGGGAGCCCCCTTAAATATTTATTTTATTCTAGTTTTTAGTATTTGTTGTTATAGCGGCAACAGAAATACATCATCTGTGAAAATTTCAACTGTCAAACTATCACGGTTCATGAGATACAGCCTGGTGACAGACGGACATACAGACACAGTTTTTACCCTTTGGGTACGGAACCCTAAAAATGTAGGTTTTTATTTATTTTCCCAATATTATGGAATATTTTACCTGTAGTTATATTTTCCTCTGTGCCAAGCCGTAATATTGCTTCGAGAGAATGCATTTGGAATCGTATATGTTTTTATTTATTTTTTTATCCTTTTGTAAACCTGACTAAGCATTGCAAAATTTACCTACTTAAATGTAAGAAGTATTTGGAGGGTGGTACTCAGTAATCAGGTGTCATAATTATCAAGTGCAGCGCGACAGGCGATGTATTGTACAGAAAGTAGGTACCTACCTAACTTCGGCAGACGTTCGACTCGCCCGATCAGCACGTAAGCGAGTAACTTATTGGGAACGCGAGGAGTGCACCCAAGGGCGGATCCAGTAGGGCAGGGGGAGTTAGGTGTAGTTTATACTAATTTAACTAATAAAATATATTTTGTTTTAATCAAAATATAGATGAACATTATTTCGTTCAATCGTCAGAAATATTGATGTGCCGTTCCCGGGAATATTGGAATCTTTGGAAATATTCCCGTAAATTTACAATGTGTAAATTTCCAATATTCCCAGCGGCACATCACTAGTCCGAAATCTCTGCCCGTCCATTTGATTCATTAATTCTTAGAAACGAGGTGCATGACATATACAATCCGACGGGTGATAATTAGTGTTCAACCTCTATAAATTCCATCTCACAAACTTAGACAAGCGCAGAAAGCTGCTTGAACTTGTATTTATTCATAAAATAATAAACTTCCAAATGCGCTGGCCACAACTCTCTGAAATATTTTATTTTACAGCACCATGACGAATAAGGTATTCTTCTGGGTGCTATAAAATGAAATTTCCTCTGGTAGCCTTCTCTCGCAAAACTGACTACTGTACCAAGAATCACTAGACTATACAATAGGATCAGTGGACAAGTTCATATTCATCAAACAACCTTGTGTAAATTGCGCAGTGCCGTACTTGGCTGCTTAGCTGCTTCTAACTGTTCATCATATCAGTCGCAAGAAGTCCACTGCGTGACATAGGCCTTCCCTAAGGATTTCCAATACGACCATTTGGTCAGTGGGTGTCTGACGCTGCGTTTGCCGGTACGTGGTCACCATTCGAGAACCCTTCTACGCGCAACCCGTTCTACATCAGCCATCGGTTCTACGCGTTATATGCCCCGCCTACTGCCAATTCATAGAGATAATCCGCTGATTTGTATCGGTGATCTATGTACTTCTACGAATCTCCTCGTTACTGATTCGATCTCACAAAGAAACACCGAGCATCTTATCTTATCATCGATGGGGCCGAATCAGAATCGGAAGCACGTCTATCCTTTGGGTTATTTTGCACTTACCCTCTGCCTTACTCACCCACCCACACGGTGTATTCCGAAGAAGGACTGCATGAGCTTCAGAACATCGCCTAGTGCGTAGTGCCTGTAGTCCAGCTCAGAATAAGCTGATCCTAAGTGAACCAAACGCTTACCAGCCAACGAGTCACAAAGACACATAATGTGTCTCATTGTCTCCTCCGATTCCTCATATGCCCTACATTCTTTGGAACACCGAGCATAGCCCTCTCCATAGCTCTTAAGCGACCTTGAGCTTTATTGTGAGGCCTATAGTATGGGACCATGTTTCCATCATGTATAATTGGTAATTTCATTACTAGGTATTGATATAGATTTTCAATAGTTAACATGAATGATTCCCACAGTATGCTGGGTTTGCCTAATTGGTTGTAAATTAATAATAGTATCAACCGTTAGGAGCAAATTAAAGAATTTTAAAAAATCTGTGGCTCTGACCCCGAATCTGACTGAAAATCTAGATCCGACTTGCACCTTCGCTCCGAACTTGTCATAAATCACAATTGTCTCGCTGCAAGTTTGTTCATTAGGCGAAGAGCTAGTTACGTAGAAGCAACTTTGTAACGTGGCCTCACCTTTAGTGCACCGAGATAATAAAACGAACTTTATGGATCCAATGTATTTAGAGTATAACTATATTTTAACAGTATATTACATTACATTGTATAGTAAGCAGATAATGTGTCTAACGCGTGCAGATCGTCCAAGCCGATCGAAGAAGTAAAATGTAAAACGGTACTTCGCTTAAAAATTTACTGTCTATGTAAAAGAGACAACATTTTTCTTGTTGATTATTGGCTAATCTCGTTAAAAGTTCTCAAGGTGTCAAAGAGGGGCAAATTGCGTAAATGATTAATTATGTATTAACTTTAGAAGAAGTCGGGAAGTCTTCGTATTCGAAATGCATATTACGCAGATATTTAAATTAATTGTTAATCCTAACTACTCCATTATTTTTTAAATAAAATATGATTCTTTTTTCTTTAGTCGACCCATTTCTGTGCCTCACTCATCCCAGAACAATTTTTACCCCTATCTTTAATCCCCTACTCAACCCATTCTAGCTCCTTACTGATCCCAATGTAAGTATATTTTTAACCAACAACCAAGTTGTCAATTTTATTGAAAATTTAAGTTTTTTCTGTTGCTATTGTTGTGTGTGCGTGCATGGAGAGGTTATTTTATTTAGTGGTTAATATTTTAATCTCTGATAAAAAAGATCATCCTTACTAATATTATAAATGCGAAAGTGAGTTTGTTTGTTTATTTCTTACGCTTTCACGCCGTAACTACTGAACTGATTATCATGAAATTTTGCATACAAGTTGTCTGGAGTACGGAGAAGGACATAGGCTACCTTTTATCCCGGGAAAAAGAACTGTTCCCGAGGGATCGACATTGACGCGGGCGGAGCCGTGGGCGAAAGCTAGTAACATTATAAATCACAAGCTTTCGCCCGCGGCTCCGCCCGCGTCAATGTCGATCCCTCGGGAATAGTACTTTTTCCCGGGATAAAAAGTAGCATATGTCCTTCTCCGTACACTAGAGAACTTGTATGCAACATTTCATATTGATCGGTTCAGTAGTTACGGCGTAAAAGCGTAACAAACAAGCGAACAAACAAACAAACAAATAAACAAACTCACTTTCGCATTTATAATATTAGTAAGGATTAATATATTTAAGACAAATATCGCGCACACAAAATGAAACAGAAACTGTAAGATTCTAAAATTGAAACTTATCGGATCGATGACATAAGTAACTTATCTGCTGAAGATGCCTGAGCTAAACACTAAAGGACAAGAATCCAGGTTAGGCCTTATTATAGAATTGCTTTTCATCTAATCATGAGCTCTGCCCATATATCTAGCATTCTATATCACTATAAAACAGCATTATACAATATATATAATTTTTCAACACACAAGCTGCCCACAAGCGTCCGTACAAAGCAAATTAAAAATGGAAGTTATTTCCCTCGTAACATTACAGGAAAACCTAACACGCGTCCCGCAATTTCCGCAGTCAATCATTTTCATTAACTCCGTCCATAAACAATACTCCCCGGTGGGGAGATTTTTCTCATTACCGAGCAAATTGCGGGTTGATCCTCGCATTACTGGTAACACAGCGCTAACGAGTCTTTTTATCGAGTTACCGCATGTATTGTAAGCGAGACGATTAACCAGTAGGTAATCGGGAAAAACGGTATTATTGCTTTTTCAATTTCAATAAGTTCGTTTAAGTTAAACACTATGGTTTAAACCATGTACTAAATTTAGTCCTTGTTTTATAATAAGACTAAATCCGTCTTATTTAAAACGAGGACTAACTTAGTACCTGGCTTAAACCATTATCCGACCAAAATAAGTCGACACTTATCACTTTTACGTTTGGTCAACTGTTATTGTCCATTTGTTTTGGTCGGATAATGGTTTATACTAGGTACTAAAGTAAGCCCTCGGTTTTTAATAAGACTGAACACATAACGATAAGGTTTTATATTTCATTTGAATCATTAAGGGTGTTATTTAAACGGTTAGCAGAATATTCGTATTTTTGTTAGCAAAAAAATGTAATCGGTCAGCTAAAATAGCTAGTTGGGCAGCAACTTATGGTCACCTAACTTCTTTTGTGCCCTCAGTTGTTCCGGGTTGCCATAAAAACAACTAACTTGAACCTAACTTCTTTTCTGCCCTCAGTCGTTCCAGGTGGAAAGCCAAAACTTATCCAAATGTTTTTCTGCTGCTCCAATTGTATAATCTTGCTGCCCAAATAATTATTTTGCGGCCCGAATATTTACTTTGATAACTATTTGTTATATGTACTACTATACTTTTCAATGGACGTTAGTCACACAAATCAAAAAAGAATAGTAAAGGACCGATATTTAAATAATTTAAGAAAATCTCGTGCCTAGGCCTATGTATATTGACCTCCTTTTGGCTTCACATCCGTGAATATAAAAGAGTTATAATCTTTATTTATTAGGTACGCAAACTTTATATCATGCAAGAATATGACTATATACGACTGGGTAGGAAATGGAAAATATTTTAAATATAAAATATTATACGACGGTTGCTATCAAAGCAAACCACGCGGTACTACACCGAGCTGATAAACACGAGAGCCACTCGTGTAACGTTCCCCTTTATATTAGTCAGAGGGTTAAATGAAAAAAATCACGTATTATAAACGCAGCTTAGGGCTTCAAGATGTCTCGAGAGCTCGTGTGTGAAATGGCAAAAAAGTGAACCCTTCGTTTGAAGCGAAACTCGATTTGATTTCAAACATATTTATATATAAAAGCACCAAAACTCTTCATACCATATGCTAGTGAATAGTGACGTCACAGTTCAGTAATTTTCATGGTACGCATGATAAATTTGTTCGGCAGGTCTAGTCATATTGCGTTTACGATAATAGCAAAGATCAAGCGTTGATTTCAATTTAGTAAAATATTTTTCAACATTTAAAATGATCTTCAACTTTAAAGAATAATTAAGCGAAGTAATCGTATATCAAACTAAAAGTGTGCTTTATAGCGTCTTTAGTCAGATTTTGATATATTTTTTTTTTAAATCTGAACATCATGCATCTAAATTATGGACATTTTCGTGGTTATTATAAAATTACAGAACCTTTTCAATATTTTAGGTATACAATAAATAATGGTAACGTTATCGGTAAGAAGTAATTAGTTCATATTAGAAATTAAATCTATACCGATATTTAGAGACCTATGAGAATTTTCAAGTGTTTCCTAAATTGAAAAACCGATATTTAGCCTTGTATATTTTTAATTAAATTTAATACCAATGGTTGTAAGCACATGTTATTGAACAATGTCTAAGCTACATATGTACCCTAGACGACACTTACCCTGTACGTAAAAATAACTCTGCAATCACTTCACTTGGTAATTTATCTCTAAATTTTCAAGTGTTTCCAAAAGATAAAAAGACAAAGAATATTTATTTGCATAAACATGTGTAAACTACATTCAATGGATATATTATAAAAAGCTTTTAAATTATAAAAAGGTTGGAATTCCTAATTGAAAATAATTTTAAGACTGCGTATATAAGGCCTAATAAATTAAATTGAATACCAATGGTTGCCAAGCATATGTTATTGAACAATCTCTAAGGTACAAATGTACCCTAGAGATTTTTCAATACACGTACACTTACCTACAGGGTACATGTACGTCTAGGGTACAATACGTAAAAATAACTCTGCGATCACTTCACTTGGTAATTTGTTTCTAAACGAAAAAATACATTACGGATATTCCCTTGAATTTATAGCGGAGCCCCGGATATTGGTAGGAAATGGGCTTGATTCTGCATCAAATAAATATAAACACGGAGTATTTATAAATATCCCTTGGCGCTCCCTATTTTTAACGCAGAAAAGGTGTCTAAAAATAAATATAATACGAGTTTCTTTGATGAGACGAGTACTTACCTGTATGTAACATACATATTTTTTACGTATCTACACTTATATATATCTAATAATCTAGTAGAAGTAAATAATGGTACATTGTGAAGGATGGGCGATTCAGATGACATTAACAAACGAGAGTCTACTTAATTTAGTAGTTAGAGTTTGTAATGTCTTTAACATATTTTTCCAAGAAAATTAACTGTTACAAACTACAGTGGGCGGAAAATGTATTCTCGGATTCCACAGACAATGGAGTTGTGAAATTGAGAAAGTGAAAGTCAAACAAGTCAAAGACCGATAAAGACGCAATTTTTTTTTAAATCTATGCCGATAAATATACGTACAGCCTGCCAGGTAAATATAAATACATATAGGTACGGTCCTCAGTTCCAAATTTTAATTATGATAAAAATACAAGGACGTAAGTCTTTTTTGGCTCACTTATATGTATATCTATGGGAAAGTCTCCCGGTCTAGTCAATTCTAGTACCAAATTATTTTTTTCGGGTTC
Source organism: Elegia similella (assembly GCA_947532085.1). Classification (NCBI taxonomy): domain Eukaryota; kingdom Metazoa; phylum Arthropoda; class Insecta; order Lepidoptera; family Pyralidae; genus Elegia; species Elegia similella. The sequence goes on from OX383939.1 coordinate 7,785,845, forward strand.
ATTACCAGTTCCAAATTTGAATATTCGATTAGAAAACTTTTTGGATCTAATAGATTTGACACCCCGTGCGTGATATCCACTAAGATACCACGCACTCGTGGTGGTTTTATGTACCAAAATTAAATTTTAAGAAATCTTTTATTCTGTCAATCAAATCAATGAAAATATATCGTGTCTTACAAATAAATGCACTTTTAATTTTAAATAAACAAATAGTGACTTAGAATTAACAAATATGCCAAGGCGACTTTTTTTAATTTTCAAGTCACTAATTTGCGATTACGACTTATGGACGATGATTACGAACAGATATTAAAATCAAATTCTTTTTGAATATTGTTACTATCATCCGTAAAATTCGTAGAGGATAAAATAAACCTGGTAAAATTGAAAGCCCTTCAGTTTTCCAGATTACCAGATTATAAATATCTTTATTTTTATTGGGAAAGTAAATAAAACATTCTGAAGATAGATACATTTTATGAAATTATTTCATTATATACCTACAGCAATTCTCATCCGTTTCCTCCAAGTAATTCGGATAGTTCAAAGCTTACACCCACATCGGGGAGACAGGGGAAACGAGTTTGTTTCCATTGATGAATTAGTAATACTTGTCACCTCGCCCCTGTCCGAGATTCCTGAGTTCCTTGAGCCGATTGGCTGTTGTCGGTGAATTAAATATCTGGATATGCCTTTAAGAGGAAATCGTACGGCCGTATTTCCATACAAGCGTAGTCCCCTGATTTCTCGCCGGATAGTACCAGTAAAGCAATGATTTATTACAAAAAAAAATCTATCGATATATTAGCAAGTCCCTATGTTTAATTTTTTTTCATAATTGAATTATTTAAGGAGATATGAACCTTCAAAAACCTAAAAAATTGGTAAAAAATTCCGTTGTATTCAAACATCAAGAAAACAAATTCGACGAGATTATATTAGAAAAAGAAAACATAAAAAAATAGCCATAGCTTATTTTAAGTTTTTAATGAAAAAGTAATTAAATCGGTCAAGTTTTGGAAAAGAAACAAAAAGAAATCAGGGGACTACGAAGCGTTAATTTTGTATAATTTTCATAGTGATTTTCGGTCCAAGCTGCTATTGTCTCTATCGCACTCTGCGGGGGTTGTTTGGACACACAGCGCGACAGCAATAGATTTTACAAATACCTATTTTTCAATTCTCTCGAGCGCAGTGTTTCCTCTTAATAAATGATCTAAAGTCACAAACACTCTAGAACATACTCGACATGCTAGTTGTTTGTACATACCAGCTGCAGTCAAAATATATTTGTTGAGCAATGACTTTGCGACAGAAAACACATCACACATATTAATTTATGTGTGATGTGTTTTGAGATGCTAGTGTAATATGAAGAGAATTAATAAGCATACTATTTTACATATCTATTTTAGTCATGAAACGTGGATTAATGAAGTAGAATTAGCGAAAATCAGTGCTTTAGTCCTCGAGTAATTCATGCGCTGAGTACTACTTACTTGTATTTGTTAAAGGGCTATGGCTCAACAAATTTTTTTTCTTCTTCCATGCTGGTCTAGGAGAAAAGAAAAAACATAGAATGTGCCAGCTTCTTCTCTTCTCACACAGATCGTAAAAGCCGATCAAGAAATTGGGGTAAAATCTGCGGAATCATGTCATTAGGCGATGCGGCTAGCAACCCATCACTATTTTGATTCCGTTTTCCATCACACGCCCACCAACATGCTAAATGTGGGCAAAAGGAAGACCTTTCGGGGTAGACAGAGCCTAGGTCTATAAGAATAGACCTAGGCTCTGTCTACCTAAAGATGTGATACTATGTGATACTACATCACATACTTGCAGTCCAATCTGCCTCTCTATATCTTATTTTAGTCTGCCTTATTTAACCTTATTTTGGAAAATCATTATATTCTAATTAGAGTATATTGATACTTATTATGCGATGTGCCCATGTGTTCTATCTGCCACATTCGACGCTGACTGAAAAGTTTGCTCTGAGCTATGGCTGCAAATCCTAATCCTAATCCTAACTTCCTAACTATCCTAACTAATATTATAAATGCGAAAGTGAGTTTGTTTGTTTGTTACGCTTTCACGCCGTAACTACTGAACCGATCATCATGAAATTTTGCATATAAGTTCTCTGGAGTACCTAGAAGGACATAGGCTGCTTTTTATCCCGGGAAAAAGTATTATTCCCGAGGGATCGTCATTGACGCGGGCGGAGCCGCGGGCGAAAGCTAGTAATATATAAAGACACAAAACGTCCAATTCTATCAAAAAGCTAAAATACAAAACACTTACCTTCACAATTTCAAATAAGGAAAATTGTATTTGAATCAGATCTCTTCACCTGTTGTTAGATGTAGACATATCCACGCTAATTCTAGTATCCTAACGAACTCAGCCCATCACGCCATATGCCGTCGGCACCTAATAACAAAAAAAATATTTACAAACTAAATTGGCCATGTCCAGCGAGCGCAAAGCTAGCTAAATATTCAGCGGCTGCACCCCACAGAGATTTGCTGACAAACGCGCACGATCATTGTTTCAATATGGCGGCGATGCGTCACTGTCATGGCGGCGATTAATTCAGAAACCACAGCCGGATGATCAATATTGTGATAGCAGCTTGTTATCTTGCACTTCCGCACGTTTCCGCCCACACTCTGTAATTATATCTAGCTGTGTTTGCAAGAGTATAATTCTACATTATACTGCGTCTACTACTACGTCTTATCGACCGTCTTCGGCGAGCTCCGTGGCGCAGTGGTTAAGCCAGCCTGCGACACAAGGGTGCCCGGGTTCGATCTCCGGTCAGGTCATGATGATAAACAATCTTTTTCAAATTGGCCTGGGTCTTGGATGTTTATCTATATAAGTATCTATTAAAAAATATAGTATCGTTGAGTTAGTATTCTAATTCCTACGACACAAGTTCACAACTTACTGTGGGGCTAGCTCATTTTGTGTGACATGTCCTTATTTTTTTTAGCTATGGATGTCCCACTGCTGGGCAAAAGCCTCCCCTTCATTTCTCCAGGCATCCCTATTCCTAGCTTTCTCCTTCCAGTTTTCATCATAATAATTTAATTCATCCGACCACCTTGTTCTGGGTCATCCTCTCTTTCTTTTTCCGTCTGTCGGAGTCCATAAAGTAGCTATATGGGCCCATCTATCCTGATGCATAAGGCACACGTGACCCGCCCAGTCCCACTTTAGCTTGCCTGACTTTTTGCCAACATCTACCACGTTTGTAATGGAGCGTAAGGTGGTATTTCTGACTCGATCTGTTCGTTTAATACCCAACATACTACGCTCTATTGCTCGCTGGCAAACCTGCAGTTGAATCCCTATGTCTATATGTCCCTATATAATTATTTATTTATCCTGACTTTGTGATTCTCGACCTCATCTGATCGTTTTTCCGATTACATTATCTGCTGTGGTCCTTCGGAGCCCGGGGTCCGCTGAGGTCAAAATGGAAAATGAACCTTTTCGAATGTGTATATGTATAGTCTATACATTTGTTATAAAATATAGTATCGTTTGGTTAATACCCCATAAGTATCGAACTTACTTTGGGCGTTACTTAATCTGTGGGATATGATTTGGCAAATATTTTACATCCGTCCGCCTGCCTGACGCCAGTCGCCTTCCTCCTTGGGTAGCTTTAAACCAATGAAAACGAAGTACAAATATTTGCCTCGAACCCAGAGCACCTCGTGTAGCAGAATAGCGATCACTGTACCATGCAGAAAATCCATAATATAAAAAATATGTAAATGTTAAGTTATGATGAAAAAACCTGCTCCAACAAAATTATTCATCAACAAATTTACGAGTAAAATAATTTGGCTCATAATAAGCTTTAGACAAAGTATACTTAACTCAATTGAATTTACCCCACCTCCCATTTATAATCTTCTACGTTCACGAACTAATTTCTATTACCCAACCCACAAGAAGCTACTTAAATCGAATGCTTTAGGGTGGATGTCAAACGTAGTCCCTTGGGGGCCTTCGGACAAGGGCCCCTCTACCTGAGAGGATGTTTGTGGAAGGTTCAGAAAATAATGTACCGCAAAGGGAAGTTAATTGTAAGCCTTTACTGTTGGGCCTGTGAGGGATCCGGCGATATTTAATTTAAGTGGTTTTTATTTTCAACCTTATTATTACAAAACTCTTTGTCTGGTAGTTTAGTATATATTTCTACGTAGGAAAAAATAGATATATATCATAAATAACATTATAACACAAATTCGGAGAGAAATCTTCATTTTTATACATTTTCCCGCTGTGGGTAGATATTAATATGTCATTATTAGGTTTTCTAATCACTTCTGACTTCATTGTATAGATCAAACGTCAAGATTTATAAACATATGTACATAGAATGGTTTAAGGGCCTAATGCATAACTTTGATTGCCATGAAATTTCACGGGCATAAAATATTTTACATAATATTATTATGATAATAATTGTTATATATGTAGAAAATAAAAAAAATATTTTATTAAAAGAAACTTGAATAAATCTAACATTTACGAATAATATAAACTAACTTAAAAAACTACTTATAATTAAACCTAACTATATTCATACTAAAAAACCCTGAAATATAAGATAATTAAAAACTAAAAATCTAAACTAAGGCGTTGCCCATGTGGCAAAGTGCCAAGAACACTTAAAAATTTATATATAAAAAAAACTATAGAAAATTTATCATATGCATATAATTATACATCACTATGCATTCATACAGTATGCATTTCTCTTGCATGTTTTCACTTTTGAGCTACAAGTACACAAAACAAAACATGAAGTTTTCGAAACTCTTTGAAGCAGAACTTTTGTTGGAATCCAGCTTTAGGCGGCATGCAAATAGTCACGCGATGATAGACCGAGAACTGGAACATAGGTCAAGACTGCCATCAACCGTCTGCACCCAGCCCAATTTATTATAATCGCCTAGTTGGCTTTATTTTGTACCCTAAAGCGTTATATCAATGGCGGGATTTTTCAACCAAGACTGGTGAAAATCCCGCCTCAGCGGTGACGGCATGCAAATAGTCACGCGATAATCAACCTAAAGCTATAACAAAGGTCAGGGCTGCCATCAACCATCTGCACCTAGCTCAATTAAATTATTCGCCTAGCTGGCTTTACTTTGTAGCCTAAAACGTGATATCAATGGATGATTTTCCAACCAAGACTGCTGGAAATCCCGCCTAAGCGGCGGCGGCATGCAAATAGTCACGCGATGATTGACCTAGAGCTCTAACAAAGGTCAAGACTGCCATCGACCGCCTGCACCTAGGTCAATTTATTGTGACCGCCGAGCTAGCTTTATATTCTTTAGCATAAAAACATATGTGTGTATGTAGTGTCACAAATATGTTTCATTCTGTTGATATTTTTTTATGATATAGGACGGCAAACATGCAAGTGAGGCATCTCATGGTAAGTGATTACCGCTGCCCATGGACAACTGCAAAATACCCAGGGTGTGACAGGAGCGTCGCCGGCGTTTCAAGGAGTTGGGGGGGGGGGGGGGGAGAAAGATAGACCTTCGAATCTCTCACTAGCAAAATATATTTTACTAGCAAAATATATTTTGCCTATGTTGTATGTTTACTAATATACTCATTGTTTATTAGCTGTACCCTAGATTACCCTAGATTATATTTAGAACTTTTGTAAGAATTTCAAAAAATGTGGAACGGATAGTCTTAATTATAAGCGACCGTTATTTCACTCGCGCGGATAAAGGTGTCCACTACTTGTGAAACGGCTAATCGTTTCACGTGTCCAACGTAACGCCGCCGCCATTATTTGTGACACCTATACGGTATGTAACTTAACCAACGATGTTCCGGTGAGGGGGCCAGTCAGCAGCAAACTGAACCACTTTTCCTATGGGACCAATGCTGGGAACTCGTTTTTTTACATTTGACACTATCAGTCTGTTCCTGTGGCACACATAATAAACGGAAGAATCCTTCAGATTCTTCAGTTTAACAAGTGTCGAATACTCATTAAGTTCACATAAGAAGTAAAGAGATTTATATTATTACTAGCTGCCCCGGCGAACTTCGTTTCGCCATAAGTAAAAACTATCCTATCTCTCAAGTTGGATCGAACTGCACATGGTGTGCGAATTTTATTATAATCGGTTAAGTGGTTTAGGAGTCCATTGAGGACAAACATTGTGACACGAGATTTATATATATTTATATTATTATTATAGAATAGTGTGCTGAGTGATTTATTATAATAGAATAGTGCGTTCGAGTGGTGACTAGTCATTAGGTACAATTCTAAACATTCTGTACAGTCCAAATATAATCCGAATATAATCCGAAAAAGCTGTCTTCGAAGCAGACGATGTAACCACAATAGTACTCTCTGTTGTCCGATTTGAAGAAGAGAATTGCTTTTATATATATTACGTAGTATATAATATTAGTACAGCAGCTATCTCAGGTTTACCTCGTCGAGTTTTTAACGATTTGTGTAGGAGCAGTAAGGAATCGCTCTAAATATGGCCCAAGATCTTTTTGCAAAAAAGTTTTTTAATGTTTTTAAGGGTTCCGTAACCAAAGGGTAAAAACGGGACCCTATTAATATCGCTCCGCTGTCCGTCTGTCTGTCCGTCACCAGGCTGTCTCTCAAGAACTTTATTTCTATTGCCGCTAAAACAACAAATACTAAAAATAGAATAAAATAATTATTTAAGGGGGCTCCCATACAACAAACGTGATTTTTTTGCTTGTTTTTGCTCGATATTGATAACGGCAAAAGTGAATATATAACTAAATATTAACAGAATATTTAGTTATATATTCACTTTAAAAATGAATTATTAAATAAAAATAAATTTGATATTAAAGGGGGGCTCCCATACAACAGACATGTTTTTTTCGCCGTTTTTATAGATAACGGTACGGAACCCTACCTGCGCGAGTCCGACTCGCACTTGGCCGGTTTTTATAATATTTACCAAAATTACGGTAGGGTGGACAGGCTCTTCAATTATAATATGAGAAATCTTGCGAATTGCAGTTTGTTTTATAGGGTGCCAACGTGAGACGCAGTGCGGTCTGCGGAAATGCGGCAGCTCAGTTTAATATGACGTCAGCAGCTAAACGCGAATTTTATTATGCGTAAAACTAAGAATTTGATCCACTGCATACTGCACTTGCTTCAGGGTATATGCTAATAAAATAGTGTTATAAAAAACATGATGTCAGTAGTTTCACTCTTACTACTTAATAACTTAAATATAATATAACCTCGTGGTTATACCTTACGATATGAATGTCCGTGGTCAAATGGTAAAGGCGTTTGCCTGTGGACCCGGGGGTCGTGGGTTCGATTCCCACGGGAAGCATACTTTGATTAGTTGTTTCCAGTTTGGTGAGGACATTGCAGGCTTGAATCACCTGACTGTCTGATAATAAAGATGATTCCGTGCTTCGGAAGGCCGCCAGGTGATTGGTGGCGGGCGTGAAGGGACTAACAGTAGTGGGTGGGCGCTGGCCAGTAATAGTTTGCTTGAACTAACTGGTGGCGGAAGCACGCAAAGTAAATTGTCTCAAAGTAAATGTAGCTTTGACTTCCGCAAAGTAACACCTGAATCTATTAACTAAGCTTTCGCCCGCGGCTCCGCCCGCGTCATTGTCGATCCCTCGGGATTGGTACTTTTTCCCGGGATAAAAGGTAGCCTATGTCCTTCTCCGTACTCCAAAGAACTTGTATGCAAAATTTCATGATGATCAGTTCAGTAGTTACGACGTGAAAGCGTAACAAACAAACAAACAAACAAACTCACTTTCGCATTTATAATATTAGTAAGGATTTCCACCAGAACTCAAATTTATGACAAATCTATGTTAGGCGAGCTCTTTACAGAGTAACGGATAATGTCTTAAAAATTCATATTGTCAGGTCACTTTGTGCCGGGAAAATTGCTCAATTATATTGGAGGATCGATTCTCTCACACCTATTCGCTATTTTGGTGGAACACAGCCTTAATGGAAACGCAACCTAACGACGGACAGGCTATCGGTGGCACTAAATCACTTAGCCGGCGTATTGCCAATCAGCTTCCATCAATTAGCTGCTAAGTAACAATGCTAGTGAATCTGTATGTATATCTGTATATACGAGTACATTTTAGCTATTTTGTGGAAAATAAAATTAGGTTTACAAGCACCTAGTGTAACTGTTGCATTGTTTAGTTTCCGGACAGTTAAAATCATTTTATCTCGTCTTTCAGATATCATATAACATACATAGAACACGTCTTTTTTCCTTGCGGGGTAGACAAAGCTGTAAAAGACACCGGTCTTGTACAGCTTTGTGTACTTATAAGACCTAAGAGCCTCGTTTAGCATATTGGTGGGCGTGTAGATGGGAGCGGAATCAAAATAGTGATGGTTTGCTAGCATAAAAGATATCATACAAAAAGACTAAAATAATCAATATTTATATATTTTATAAAGGATGACCAATAGCAAATACAGTATAATATAATCATTAAATTAAATATAAGTTTGCCAATAAGAGGTCTTCGCAAATAGAAAATACTTTATAAAACAAAGCGTGGACATAAAAAGCTGCAAAATAATAAACTAAATAAGTACATTAATGGTAGACTAACAATAAGGTAATAACTAACAATATGCTGCTTTACAGCAAATCCTACGCACCAAAGCGTCGCAAAACAACAAATGATGATACCTGGGCCACACTCAGATACAGTTCGTCCATTGTGTTAGTTCGCGTTGCTTGAAAGACCTCGTCTTTTTAGGAATGTCTTTTTGTATAGAGAATAATACATTTTATGAACTTTTATTTTATATTTTACTAGCATAAAAACCTTCCTGAATCACTCTATCAATAAAACCGCATCAAAATCCATTGCGTAGTTTTAAAGATCTGAGCATACAGAGGAACAGACATCGGAAAACTACTTTGTTTTATACTATGTAGTAATACTTGAAGCGTTACTTCTGTAGTTTGTGTGTTTTGTGTCAGCTTAGAGTGCATGTATCCGCCTGTAATGTGCACTTAGCTCGATTGCGCTTTTGTGGCTTAACTCGTTTATCTGACCACTCCGCAGTTACTTTGAAATCTCGTCGAAATTGACTACTATACTTACTGGAACTATACTATCTGCTACTTGATAAATTAAGAAATAAAATATGGTGAAAAAATTTAATGCGGGTGGGACTTGAACCGGCGACCTAGGTCTATGTACGACCTATGCTCTGCCATCTGAGTGTATCAAAATAGCATTGTGAATGCAAAATAAAACACTTATAAAAATATTGCATGGCTTCCTACATATTAGTTGATATTCATTGCAAAATGAGTTGAATCAAATACCTCACTTGTAAAAGTCGGGTAGTTGTGTAGGTGACGTAAGCTTTAATACGTAATAAGGGAAATGGCATATGGTGGAGAATTTCGGCGCCGAGATTGAATTATGCGGAAGCTCAGATGGCAGAGCATAGGTCGTACAAAGACCTATATCGCCAGTTCAAGTCCCACCCGCATGAAATTTTTTCACCATATTTTATTTCGTATTTTATTAAGAGTATATCAAAATAGCATTGGGAATGCAAAATAAAACAATTATAAAAATACTATCTACTATCTGAAATTAAGTTCATAACAACAAAATTTTGTATCCAAAACATTTTTCAAAGAGTTATCACATTATCTGTGACGCCGGGCGGCGCCGGGTGCGCCGTACGTAACATAAAATTAATTTCTCCATGAATTCCGCACCTAATTTCACTCGCAATATGTTCGTAACAGCTGAATTTTACAGGGTGTTACAGAAAGGATAATAATATTTAAAGATATGGTAAGTACATGATTTGATAGTATAGAGAGGGTAGTGCTCCTGTTGTGGAGACTTAAAAGACCTGATGATGATGATGATGATGAAGTACATGATTTTGAATTTGATTGAATATTTTATTAAAAGTTGTTTCTCATCTTCTTAGACAACCTCTGTGGCTCAATGGTGTCGCAAATGCCCGTGAATCGCAGGGTCCTAGGTTCGATACCTGGTCATGTCAAGATAAAAAACGATATTTTTGCGATTGACATCGGTCCTGCTCTCCCTGCCCTGCATTCCGCCGCGTGCCGTCGCGTTCATCGCTGAGTGAAAGTCGCACTTTTTGCCAACACACCAACATAAGCGTAGCTACTATATTTTACATATATAGTACTGAGTGTTAATATTATCCCTAGTGGATTAAAATGCGCATATTATGCGCCAGCTGCTGCTTTTAATTTCATCATCCTGATGATCACTGATCTCTCTTTATCCCACGCGTTTCACAATATAATAAGTAATAAATGAAATTAACTTTAAATTCTGTATGACTGCACTCGTTGTCGGCATTTTTGATGATCAAGAATCTGTTTCAATGGTAATCCGGCTTTTATTACAGCAACATCGCTACAAACCAGTTTATGGCTCACACTAACAGCTTATCCCAGAATTTTAAAACTTGTTTATCTAACTTTCAAATATTTTTTACTAGCTTTCGCCCGCGGCTCCGCCCGCGTCAATGTCGATCCCTCGGGAATAGTACTTTTTCCCGGGATAAAAGGTAGCTTATCCTTCTCCGCAATCCAGAGAACTTGTATGCAAAATTTAATGATGATCGGTTTAGTAGTTACGGCGTGAAAGCGTAACAAACAAACAAATAAATAAACAAACAAACTCACTTTCGCATTTATAATATTAGTAAGGATAATTTTATAACGCATTTTCTTTTATACACTCATAAACACTTCATCCAAGCCAAGAAAATCAACTAAAGTTAGTCTAGCAAACTGAAAATCGACTGTTCAGAGTGACACAAACTAAAACCCGATAGTGCTGTGTCAACCAGAAGCACAACTAAAACGAACGACTCGCACTAAAAAAGTACAAAAATGGAGCAATTGCGAATTTCAAAGCAACGCGCGACTACCGAATGCTGCTCTCTGCAATTCACAAAGACGTCTCGATGAATAGATAAACTACCACTACTTATGTTGTTACTTAAGACAAATAATGGTTTGCTCTGTTTTCCCTGGACGTCAGGAAGTCCAGCGGGCCTGATGGCATTCCAGCAATTGTGCTCAAAACATGCGCCCCTGAGTTGGCTCCGGTGTTAGCACGCCTATTCTCGCTGTCTTACACCTCAAGAAAAGTCCCGTCTTCGTGGAAAGTAGCCTACGTTCACCCTATTCCTAAAAAGGGTGACCGCACAGACCCGTCTAACTATCGGCCTATTGCGATAACCTCCCTGCTCTCTAAGGTGATGGAGCGTGTGATAAACATCCAGCTCCTTGGTTACCTTGAAGATCATCAGCTAATTAGTGACCGTCAATACGGGTTCCGCCACGGGCGTAGTGCTGGTGATCTTCTTGTGTACTTAACGCACCGATGGGCAGCCGCCATCGAGAGCAAGGGAGAAGCACTGGCATTTAGTCTAGATGTCACAAAGGCTTTTGACCGGGTCTGGCATAAGGCTCTTCTCGCGAAGTTACCATCTTTCGGGCTTCCTGAGGGACTATGCTTGTGGGTCGCTAGTTTCTTATCCGGGCGAAGCATTCAGGTCGTTGTAGACGGATTATGCTCCGATATCATGCCCATCAATGCTGGCGTCCCCCAAGGATCTGTTTTATCACCTACGCTGTTTCTTCTGCACATCAACGACATGCTTAACACTAGTAGCATCCATTGCTATGCAGACGACAGTACGGGTGATGCATATTATGCAGGTCGTGCAAATATCCCTCAAACACAGGTGGAGGAGAACAGAAAGAGACTTGTGTCTGACATTGAGACCTCTCTGGAGCAGGTCTCTGAATGGGGTAAACTAAACCTAGTTCAATTCAACCCTACTAAGACACAAGTCTGCGTGTTTTCCGCTAAGAAGACCCCATTTAACATAGCACCGAAGTTTCGGGACACCTCTCTTACCATTTCTAAGAGTATTGGGATCCTTGGCGTCGATATTACGAAGGAGGTCCAATTCCGGAGTCATCTGGAAGGTAAAGCCAAAATGGCTTCTAAAAAACTTGGGGTGCTCAATAGAGCGAGGCAGTACTTCACTCCGGGTCATAGACTTTTATTATATAAAGCTCAAGTCCGGCCCCACATGGAGTACTGCTCTCATATCTGGTCTGGTGCACCTCAATACCAACTCCTTCCTCTTGATTCCATCCAACGCCGGGCAATTCGTATTATCGACGATCCCACACTCACAGACGATTTAGACACCCTCGGTCTACGGAGAGACGTTGGCTCTCTGTGTGTATTTTACCGTCTATACTATGGGGAGTGTTCTGAAGAACTTTTTGAATTGGTGCCACCGTCACCTTTCTACCACCGCACCGCTCGCCACAGGAGTAAAGTCCATCCCCACATCCTTGACACTTGGGTCAAAAATGTCAGAGCGTCACGTGGTTTCTTCCTCGTACAGCAGGATTGTGGAATGGACTCCCTCCCGAGGTTTTCCCTGTGTGCTATGACTTGAGGTCCTTCAAAAGGCGTGTTTACAGGTATCTTAAGAGTCGGCAACGCATCAGCAGCTCCTCTGGTGTTGCAGATGTCCATGGGCGACGGTGACCACTTTCCACACTTTCCATCAGGTGGCTCGTCTGCTCGTTTGCCGTCGGATATACATAAAAAAAAAAATAAAAAAAAAAAAAAAAATAAGTCACTATTTTGGAAACTAAGAAAACTTAATGTTGTCACCGTTCTTAGATTTTATACCGTATTATCCTATCCTATTTATAATATAAATATGGAAGTTTGTATGGATGTGAAAATGTATGTGAATTCCTTTCCGCAAAAACGAATGGATTTTGAAGAAACTTTTCAATATAACAGCGGATATATTGCTGATGCAGATGTTTATCCCACGCCATTATCATTAATCTAGAGTTTACAAAATCATAGGTTTACTTTGTGACATACCATATCGGCGAGCTCCGTGGCGCAGTGGTCACCACGCCAACCTGCGACACGAAAGTGCCCGGGTTCGATCCCCGGTCAGATCAAGATGAAAAAAGATATTCTTCAGATTGACCTGGATCTTGGATGTTTGTCTATTTAAGTATCTATCATAAAATATATTATCGTTGAATTAGTAGCCTACGAAACAAGTTCGCAATTTACTGTGGGGTAGCTCTATTTGTGTGATATGTCCCTATATATATTTATACCAGCAATTTGATATCTATTCGAACGTCAGTCTGTGGTAATGTCTAAACTCACTCCGCAACCGACCTTTGAGTGCGCTTGAGATCATTTGGGGTCCTTTGGGACCAAACAACATATCAATGCGCGCTTTGAGTTAAAGTTCCAAGTAGATCGGGATAGCTTTTTTATGTCGGATAATATATTTAATTGGTTGTTAAAATAAATATAAAGGGATGAATGACACAGATTTAGCTAGGCCCGCAGTAAAATGTGAATTTGTGTCGTGGGATACTAACTTAACGATACTGTGTTATATAACATATACTTATAAGATAAACATTCAAGACTCAGATCAATCTGAAAAATATCTTTTTCAGATCTCGACTTAGCTGGGGATCGAACCTAGGACCCTGCGATTGAAAGGCAATTGCAGTACTAGTAAGCCACCGAGGTTATAAAAAAATATTATTATCTAAGAATATGTAGAAAGTAAAAGAAACAGATTATTTGTAAGATATTCTTATTCCCCCATTTAGGATGTAAAATATAAAAATATCCCATAATAAAATCAGTATCAAGACTTTCTTTGAAAACTAAATTAACTGCAATCACAGGCTAAAACTTAATTGTTTTCTAATATGTAGTTAGGTAGTTAAAGCGAAGCTTTTACTACGACGATTGAGTATAATATAAGCTACACACTTAATTTATCAATCTATGAAATTGTTTCCCATTAAAACTGAAAACATCATAACGAATGAAAGGAGGTAATAAAACGGTCGACTCGTTGTGGCCTGAACAATCACAAACTCGTAGCTGCTACGGCGTAGCTCGTGCGCTACGACAATCGCAATTGCAAATATTTCAATGTGTCGTATAACGGCAAAGTTCACATTGATGCTTCTTGAAATTTAAATAAGGATACAGTTTTAATTCTTAATACATTTTTATTTATTTTATTTATTTATGAATACTACACCAATGGATTATTTATGTGATCTATACCGATCATTTTAGCCTAAAAAAGTTGTAAACTTGTGTCGTGGAATATTAACTCAAGGATACTATATTTTATAACTATAATAGATACATAATGGGATATATTAAAAAAAAAACTAATTTTGTTCTTAAATTATTTGTATGTTGTATAATATTACTTTTTATTGTTTTGCATTTGCTAGATTATGAAAATTATTACAAAATAATAAAAACAATGCCAAAAATACTACAAGTGATTTACTACTGAAGTAAAGTTTTGTTTGATCTGATTTAGGATTAAAATAACAAAATGGATGGTGGCACTAGTTTCGCTAATGTAAGCCTCTTAAGAAAACATTGGAATTAATGAAAAAATAAAAAAAAGCTTCGACAATGCTCATCGAATCTGAATCTGAATCTCGTCTCTGCTCCAATGTATCTTGTAGCAACTATAGTTTTGATGCTTTCTTTTTAACTTAACAATTATTTTAGTACCTAATAACTTATTAGTATAGTATATAAAAGATGTTTCAATTATTTACAAATAATAATATTTTGTCTAAAATAATTACTGTTTTGTTTCTTTGTGTGTGCAAGGCTGAAGTGCAAGTAGCCATATTTGGTGTCACATTTTTCAAACTCTCACTCAATGAAACAAAACATTATTTAAATCTTCAAAATCACAAAGAAAAATCAGTGACATTTCACAAATAGGTAGCCATTATTTTCTTTTAGTATTGCCCGGGGGAAGAGGGGCGGGGACAAATGCACAAGAGTTGTAAAGAGCTGCGGGCGATGCTGTCAACTTTGACATGGTAATGCACAGCTTCTGTGATAACAGCCTACTGACACAATATTATAAATGCAAAAGGAACTCATATCTGTTTGTCCGTTACCACTACACGCGAATTCTTCTACTATTAAACCAATTGCGATGAAATTTTATATGGAAGTATTTTGTGGCTCGGGAAAGGACAAAAAGTATCTTTTATCTTGGAAAAATTTACTGTTCGCTAGGAATCTACATTAACCCAAGCGGACCCGCGAACAATAGCTAGTTTGATATATTTGTACAACTAGTTTAAATGTAGCGTAAATATATTAAATTATTTATTATATTATTTCATGCTGGTGTGGGGAAAAAACAATTCCTAAATGTGCTCTTTTCAGATTCTTTTCTGTTCTCTTCTCCAGATGCTTCTCTTTTCCCACAGACCGTATATACCGGTTTAGGGAATAGGCGAAAATTTAAGAAACTAAGTCAATAGCCGATACGGCTAGCAACCTATCGCTTTAAGGTCTTATAGCCTTAGGCTATGTTTACCCCGTAAAGACATGAGGATATGTAAGTTACATATGTAATATAGATCTTTAACAGTAAATATTATAAGTAAAAGTTTATAATTTACGAGTAGGTTAGGTTAGGTGTGCTCAACTGTTCTCCGCCGCTGGGAGCTAGTTTATCTGGCTCCCATGGGGCCACAGGCGGTGGACTGCGTGGGAGTCTGCCGCCTCTCAATTGGCCCAAGGAGGTACGGCGTGTCCGTGAGTTCCGGACGCGCCTACTTGGTGAGTGGGGGGGCGCTCAGTCGTCCCCGAGGAGGGGCTGCTTTAGCGGCCAGCCGCGCCGGGGTTCGCGGTCGTATTTCCTTCCCGTGTCCCCGGCAAAAGCGGTTGTGATGGAACTCCGAAAGTTTTTTAGTGGGTAGGCACGTCACTCTGGCGTGGAGTCCCACAAAACCCGGCAGCCTCCCCTGCAAGCTGTCGGGTATCCGTAATATGGATCTTCCCTTCGCTAAAAAAAAAAAATGTGTGCTCAACTGCCTGTTCGGTGGTTGCAAGTATGAAAACGGATACGCGCACCCGGCCTCCCGAGCCGTGATTGTGATTTCCCCATTCATCCGAGTCAGTAGTATCCCCATTCCCTTCTCAATCCCAAGAATTCCTATACTTCGCCAGCTTCAAAATTCTTCCGATTGAAAGCAGCGTCGAAAGCACGAGAAGCCAAAGTAACTGCGCTCACTAACCCGTCTGCCAAGCGTGGTGAGTATGGCGATATCGTCGCCATGGAACGAAAATCCTTAGGGAGGCCTTTGCCCAGCAGTGGACTTCTTACGGCTGAAATGATGATGATGATGAAAAGGTTTTAAAATTATATATTATTATAGATAATTTCAGCTCCGTGGCGCAGCGGTCAACACGCCAGCCTGCGACACGGAGTGCCCAGGTTCGATCCCCGGCCAGGTCAAGTTGGAAAATGATCTTTTTCAGATTGGCCTGGGTCTTGGATGTTTATCTATATATGTATTAAATATAAAATATAGTATCGTTGAGTTAGTATCCCATAACACAAGTTTCGAACTTACCTTGGGGCTAGCTCAATCTGTGTGATTTGTCCCTATATATTTATTTATAATTAAAATATGTACTCCATGCTCTTCTCAGTAGCTTTGACATTGAGTATAAAAATCCTGATCAACAGTTCAGTGTTTAAGGCGTAAAAGCATTAAAACACGAACTTACTTTCAGATTCATAATAGTATTTCACGCAGCCAGCGTTCTTGGCGCCATGCCGCGCGGTCACAATCTTTTAGATTAGGTTTTATTTTTAGGTTTAGTTTGTAGTTAATCGTGAAAGAGCGGGACTCACTAGATACAGGT
This sequence comes from Elegia similella, assembly GCA_947532085.1. NCBI lineage: Eukaryota > Metazoa > Arthropoda > Insecta > Lepidoptera > Pyralidae > Elegia > Elegia similella. The sequence continues at coordinate 7,802,717 of OX383939.1, forward strand.
TTTCGGAACTTAATTAGTGAGCCCCTGCTATATATGTGTAACTGAACAATTTGTAATGAATAAATAATTTTGAATTTTTTGAATTTTTGAATCCTAATTGTATTTATTTAATTTTTTCTGATAAATAAATTTGTCAGCTTCTTAATTTTGTATTTAAGCTATTTAGGATAATACCTTCCTTATTATTCAATACACTCAGTACCGTACGTTGTTTTTTTTTTTTTAAAAATAGATCAAACAATGCGCTTGTACAAATGATCTTGTCTTTTATGAAGTCGGTTCCTAGAGTCATAAAAAACTTCAACTCACAAGTTAGCGCCCTGGTGCACCCCGGAAGTTAATTAACGAACATAAACAACCGGGTGTAATTTGTCACCGGAAGAAGCGCGGATTAGCATTTCGCAATCTAACGACTTGATTTCTTTTCACTCGTCTTAGGAGATTATATTGACAATTTAAAAGAAATTTGACCTTTTCCAATTCTTGTAAGTGAAATACAACAGAAAAATAAGAATGTTATAAAATAAACTGTCTATATACAGGTGAAATTTAATTCATTAGCAAACGTTTAAGGAGTGATTCAGACCACGAATCTGAACAACTTTCATTATGGGACCAACGCCGAAATTACAAAAAAAAATACAGCTTTTCCATAGACTTTGGCCAAATAGATTTGGCGATGTCGAAGTTGATCCCATAATGAAAGTTGTTCAGATTCGTGGTCTAGTCACTCCTTAAACGTTTGCTAATGAATTCAATTTCACCTGTATTTAGTTTTTCCACCTACACTCACCACTGCCCTAAACGTGGCCTTTATAGTCGGCCAATAAGTGCAAGCTGGCTTAATAACATGTCAACAATTGAGTATAGCACTAATGTGACGATTTGACGTCAGAGGTGGGAGGGTAACATAAAGAGTGGAGACAAAAAAGTTGAAAAAAATCGCCACTGTCCGGGTGTGGTCGCCTTTTTTATTTGGAGGTAAATCATTCAAGAATAACTGGGGACATTTAATCTGACGATATCCATAATATTTTAGCAGAACAAAAAACATAACCCTCCTATATTAAAGTCAGTTATATGGTGGAGGTGTCCGAGGTATCCCTCATACATTTCATAATCTGACTAGCTTAAGTAAATCCCAAAATCCCCTATTGGGCTCTCCTGCTAGATCTAATGGTAGAGGCACTATCTTCTCCGTAAGGAATAAAGACTTGATTAAAATGTTTATTAATTATTATTATTATCATCCTTACTAATATTATAAATGCGAAAGTGAGTTTGTTTGTTTGTTACGCTTTCACGCCGTCACTACTGAACCGATCATCATGAAATTTTGCATACAAGTTCTCTGGAGTGCGGAGAAGGACATAGGCTACTTTATCCCGGGAAAAAGTACTATTCCCGAGGGATCGACATTGACGCGGATGGAGCCGCGGGCGAAAGCTAGTTATTATATATTTTAGTTTTAACAATTGTTCTACGAAACTATTTTAAAGTTAGTCTGTAGAATTGAAAGAAGTACAAAAAATTACAATGGAGTACTAATAATACTTCTTGAGTTAAGAAAGTAAATACTACAGTTAAATGAATAAAAGGCAAAGTTTAAATTTTAACATAGAGTCTATCTGATGTGGATGATTAAGTTATACAAACAATCTGAATTTTTAATTTAGCAGAAAAAGTTTGAGTTAGCAAAATTAAAGTGAATGATTTAAATTGAAATATTTAAATACTATCGAAATAATCATTTAAAAGACATTTTTTTAACTTTTTTTTATTAGTTTTCTATACCAGTGTTACAGGGAGACTATTAATTATATAAGGAATTCGTTTTATTAAGGTTCTGTCCCCAAAGTAATTATTTAATCTGGGGACTTAAAAATTGCCAGCAGCTACTGATTTTGTATGGTACCTATGTGATACCTGTTTGATATATATAACGGGTGGCGCAAAAGTAAAGACCCTATTTGGTTCAGCTATAACATTTTTTCTAAATTAGAAAACTAGATTTAGGTTTTTTTAAATGTATATTTGTGCCATTAAATTTCGTACCATTAGGATTTAAAGATGATGTCTTTTAAATGGTGACCTCCAGAGTTGATACACATTTGAGCCCTATTTATGACATTTTGCATAACTTGCCGTAACACTTCCTGCGATATGTTCGTTATTTCTTGACGAATGTTTTCTTTTAGAGCTGCGAGAGTCTGTGGCTTGTTCACATACACCCGAGATTTCAAAAAACCCCAAAGAAAGAAGTCTGGACTGGTCAGATCGGGTGATCTTGCAGGCCAAGGCAAATCGCCAAAACGAGAGATAACTCGGCCTGGAAAAGCGTCCCTCACACAATTATTCCACGTTCTTGGGGAGTAAAACGGTCCATGTTTATTTTCAGTGTATTTTACATTTGTTCACTACACAATTTTCAAAAACAGAATGACAGAAAATGTCATATAAAAAAAATAAAAGTATTTTCTTTAGTGCCAGTACTTTTGCGCCACCCGTTATAATATATAGTCCTGGACCCCTAAAAGGATGATTCAGCCCGTTGATATAAACAACTTTTCCTATGGGACCAATGCTGGGAAATCAAAAATATTTTTGACGTTCCCATACAAATTGACTATGCGGCGGAATTTTTTTGTATGGAACTGCCCATTTTTTTTTGTGTTCCCAGCATTGGTCCCATAGGAAATATTTTTTATATCGACTGGCTGAATAACCCCTTTGTATATATGTATATATGTTATAACTGAGTTAACCTAGTTAACTAGTCGCCGTTAAAGCTTTTAACTACCTCTGTATTAATTACTTGAATATCTAATTGCTATTTAATAGGTCCGGGAATCACGACCCTCGATTCAGACAGAAATAATTGTAATTATTGTTATTACTGGCGCACGGTTCGTGAATTCCGCAACGGGGAATATTCGAATTTAAGTTTCGCCGCAGCATCAGCTATGCTAATTGATTTAAAGCTATTGTAATTTGGAATTCACGGCTTTCGATTTTTCCACCCAAAAATATGTGATAAGGGAAAATACTAAACTCTATATTTTTTACACATACATACATATTATCACGTCTTTATCCCTTACGTTGGTGGGCGTAAAGGTGGAAAACGGAATCATAATAGTGATGGGTTGCTAGCCACATCGCCTATTGTCATGATTCTTTAGAGTTTCGCCCATTCCCTTGACCGGCTTCTACGGTCTGCGCGGGAACAGAAGCAGCTAGCACATTCTACGTTTTTTCTTATCTTCTAGACCAGCGTGGAAGTATTTTTTACACGACTTCCGAAAAAGAGTGTATTGCCTTTTATGTATGAAAGTATGTATGTGAGTTTCTATATCTTACCATAACTTCTAGACGCCCTAAGGGATTTCGACGTGTCGAATATCGTTAGAAGCCATAAACACAATGACATATGCTATAATTATTTTTTGTTAAGGGAATCGTCTTTGATTAAAACTTTTTAGTAGTTTAAATTTTTTTTAGATCCAATCGGGAATCTGAGGCCTAGTGGGTTCATTATCCCATGATATGGCCCTTTTAAGAAAATAATACACGACACCGTAAAAAATACTATGTATGTTTGTTTAGTACTTTTGATTGGATTCGCTATGAAATCGAAGGGCTTAATTTTATGATATTTCATATAAGATGTATACAAATGCTTGTATGCGTATTTATATTTGTTGTATAATGTGGTTTTTTAAGATGAGTGTGATGTTAAATTGTAGGATGAAGATGAAATCTGAATCAATAACGTCATCTAGTAAGACGACATAGTGGCACAAGAATCTTATAGTCACAGTGTCATGTTTTACTCGTAACAGTGTATTACAAAGTTTACTTAATGAACTAACTAACTGTAACTGAATCTATTACACCAATACCTACGAGTAATTACCATACAGCAGGCCCGTGACTCAGACATAATTGTAATTATAGTTTTAACCGCAGAAAGTGTGTGAGTACTAGGCTGCTCCGAAAGTTTTTAGCTATACCTAAAGGTACCTCCGTAGGATTTAGTTTCTACGCCAATTCTTCTTCCTTTACCTTATCCCGCTTTTTATGTGGGCTTTTTTAGTTTCTACGCCAATATGAGGGTTATTTATCTATTAGGCTGTGTACGTAATTTCGTTAACTACTTTGGACTAGTACTTACTATTTTTTTATAACTTTTTGTGAGGACCGGCCCAAAAGTGGTACCCGTTGAATTTTTATTCACCAGGATAACGCTCTCGCCCCTACAGCTGCGTAATGTGATGAGGAATATATTTTTATTATATTACGCCACCCAGTATGGTTATTCTGTTAAAGCTACTGTAATTTGGAATTCATAGCAAGAAAATACTAAACTGTATCAAAAATAGTACGAATTTATTAATTGACTTTTTTATAGTAAAAAACAAAGTCGCTTCCCGCGTCTCTCTGTCCCTATGTATGCTTAGATCTATAAAACTGCGCAACGGATTTTGATGTGGTTTTTATTAATAGATAGAGGGATTCAAGAGCAAGGTTTATATACCATACCGGCGGCGGGGCGGGTCGCTAGTTAAGGATTATATAAAGTTTATATACTTGTATATTGGAATATTTGTACTGTATCGTTTGATAAGTAGCAGCCTATAAGAAACTTAAAACTGTGGTTACAACAAGTTAATTACTTCAGTAACGGATTACTATTCAACAGGGCCGTGACGTAGACAGAAATGATTGAAGGCACGAAGGTCATGAATATCCCGATAGGGAATTTTTAAATTTAAATTTGGACGCCGCACTGGCTATGTTAATTAATTTAAAGCTTTCGTAATTAGAAATTCAGAGCTCTTGAATTTTTAACCCAAAAATATACATCGTACAAAAATAGAAGTCTATCAGAGTTGAAGTCGTAGATGAAGTTCGAAAGGCTTTATATATATAAATTAAAAAAAAAGACATTTTGTATAATATTGACATTTTAAATTGTATGTTGTCTTGTGTATTTAATTGAATTCATTTTTATGTGTGTATGTAATTGAATTGTATTTAATTTTTTCTTCGAGTTATTTATTATTTTGTATTATTTTATGGGTCAAAAAGTTAACCGAAATAAATTAATTTTATTAATTATTTATTTATTTAACTAAAATGTTCTTTTTGTCTATGACGCCTTAATAGGTTCAATATGTGTTTGGATTTGGATAAAACTGAAATTTCTCACAGAGGCTGAACGGGTCTGGTGCATAATATCGCTAGTCACTACATCGCCGGTTGCACAGGTATGTTCAAAAAATATATATTAATACGTTTTATACAGGAATGATAAGTTTCCGCGAGATGATGTGGACGGAGTTTCAGAAGTTCACGGCAAAGTAAGTACTTGACAGCTTCAGAACTAAAAAAAAATAAGTTTTAGTGTTTTAAGGCCATTCAGTTTCAATACTTTTATCCAAGACGCAACATTTTTATCTGAGAAAATTTTATTCCGGAGTCTCATGCAAGTTGCAATGTGTTACAAAGCTTTCTCAAATAGTTAGCCTTCGGCAACGTGTTTGTCGAAAGCTTACAACGTACAAGCTTTCTTCAAATAGCGTCATTGAACTTCAGTGATATTATCACCCAAAATAGAAATAAAATGACAAAAAGCATTTAGTGGACATGGCAAAAATATGTAGGTACTTAGGTACAACTTATTGGTACTTACGCTATACATGTTCTAATGTGTCGTAAAGCTGTCTCAAATGGTTTAGCCTTCGGCATCGAGTTTGTCGAGGGGCTAAAAAGTACACGCTTTCAACGCCATAGACATATAGATATCGTCTCTAGCGATAGATATCGTCTCTAGCGATATAGATAGACAGTGTCGTAGATCTTGTGTGTATTAAGAACGAAAATATGTATATAATCGAAAAACATAAAGCAATGCCGAACTATTCACTTAAATATAAGCAAAAATATGTTTAAATGTAGTTTCTTAATCGAAGTGTTCTGAGAGATATTCAAATTTTCTATGCCGCTTAGCGTGTATATTTGTCTTTAAACACTGGAGTGTTTAAGGATAAATCCTAATAGGTATATAAGAAAAAAAAAACTTTTTCTTATAAATTTCGTACAAGCGTCTAACATAAGGAAAAAGGAACTAACATCATGGGCATCCAAGGAAGGTAAGTTTCAGTCAAAGTAGTTCAGTCACTCGCTGTCAAATAACGAAGTTGTGTTTTTCGTCGCGGCTGACGGCGACTAGGCGACACGCTTTTGACGTGTTCAAACTTTGTTACGTGTGTTTTTTATATTGCATGTTGGCGTTTATAAACAAAACATCACAAAAATGGAGCAGGAAAGTTGTATTTATAAACAAAAGGTCAAATTCCAAAGCTAATAGAAACGATAGCCAACGATATTACGATATGAGTGCAGTTACACGGCACGTCAAAATTGGGCAAATTGTCCAAGCTGTTCTGTACCTGTTATCTGAGACTGAGACTTGCCTCAAAGAGAAATAGAAAGTTGAGACTGTCATTTAAGAAAAAAAACCCAACTATCGCATTATAAAACCTCATAAAACTATATCAAAACACAAAATGTTATTGCTTTACTGAATGCACTGAATGGAAAAGAATTAAGTGGGGCTTTATTAAAATTCAAGCTATTGAAGCATTTGTCACTCTAAAATTCAAACTTTGTTAGAAATGTGGAACGTTATGAAAAATGGGTCAAATACTTACTTAGTATACACTTAGATCGGACGAGAGAAGGATACTAAATAATAGTCCATAAAAGGATTAAGAAGAGAAACTAGTTGCGATCTTATTAAGAAAAGCTTTTATAATCTCATTCTTTATTTTCTTTGCTACACACAAAGGCGTAACCAAGATTTTGTTGAGAGCGCTCGAGGCGGCGAAGAAAAATCAAAAATGAACGAACATATGGTACATATTGTACGAGTTGGTGATAGGCTTTCTTTAAAAATGTAAGAGAACGAGCTTTATTTTACTACAGAAGTCGGGAGGTTTTTTACAAAACCGTTTCTAGTTCCATCATTTTAGGTAGAGTTGTTTCCCAGCCCAAAAAATGCATTATCTAGGGCATACAATTTAAAATAAATAAATTAATAAATAATAAATTAATTAATAAATTTCTGTCATCGGTCAATGGTACACGTAACCTCATTGGTAGAATTTTAGACCCGTCGTTTTGCGACGTAGAGGTTACTGGCCTAGCCGAGGCCAGAGATGCTTGGTGTAATGCAGTCGGTCCGAATTGTCATCTACCCCTAAACCTGGCTTCTCAGCGACAATGGGATGAGCCGCTCTGCGTGCAGGTCCGTAATACCTTATTGGAGACTGCTAGCAGCGATGCAGAGCGGTCTCGTCTCTTAGCTAGCTGCGAGTCAGAGTCGGGCTACTGGTTGAATGCGATCCCATCAGCGTGCGTAGGGACTCTCTTGGAAAGGACCACATTTAGTTTGGCCGTGAGTCTTCGTTTAGGGGCCAGGACAAATGAACCTCATCGCTGTCGGTGCGGGGGAAATGTCGATTCCCTGGGCCACCACGGCCTGGCATGCCGCCGCAGTGCGGGACGTTTTTCAAGACATGTCGCCCTAAACGATGTCATCCGTCGTGCCCTTGCCTCCGCGGGGGTGCCAGCGGTGCTTGAGCCCGCTGGTATCGCTCGAGATGATGGCAAGAGGCCCGATGGCATGACACTCATCCCATGGAAAAACGGGCGGTCGCTTGTATGGGATGCCACTTGCGTGGATACTGTGGCCCCATCCCACGTACAAGCGACCGCCCGCGGAGCGGGCGCGGCTGCAGCGACGGCGGAGGCCAGTAAGAGGCGCAAATATGCTGCTCTAAGCGAGCCTTATATATTTGCGCCCTTCGCCGTGGAGACTTTAGGGCCTTGGGGTGCGGAGGCCCGACAAATTTTCAAAGAGATCTCCGCACGCCTAATCGACATTTCCGGTGACCTAAGGGCTGGCGCGCATTTCGGGCAAAGACTGAGTCTGGCCATCCAGCGAGGAAATGCCGCCAGCCTTTTGGGCACCCTGCCAGCAGACCGCAGCGATTTGGCATCAATATTTTATTTAATTTGATGTTTTTATAGATTCATTTTATTTTTAATTTAAGTTTTAATTTAGATTTTTAGTTTAGAATTATTTATAATAGGTATGTCGATTAATTCGTTTATTGATTTTTAAGTAGTATTAGCATTTATTATTGTGTATGTAATAGTTTGTTGAATAAATCATTATAATCCCATTTAAAATATAAATATAAACTACATGGAGTATTTAAACTTTGATAGAAAACATGCTGTATACGGATTTATTTTTTTAATGAAATTTTGCAGCGGCCTTGGCTCTTGAAGCGTTTGTCACATGTCGCGATCAAATTTTGTTACATATGTGTGTGTACTCTCTGTACATATGATTTTTTGTACTTGTTCTATTAACTCTGTGCAATAACTTATAATTGCACATATTGGCTCTTACGACATGGGATAATAAAGAGAATAAAACGTTCTTATAAGATAATCCAACCACATCCAAGGTAATTTCTATCAATGTAATGTAAATCAGTGTGTCAATGTATGTATTAAATAATATACTTTGATCTTTCAGGAAGGCTGGTCAGGAAAAACGTAGTGTACCAGATGTTTCCCTTTCCACGCAGATCGTTAAAGCCAATAAAGGGATTGGGCGTAAATCTAATCAATAGGCGATGCGAGGCGGCATGACATGCCAAACGTGACCTAACCACTGTCTACTTCGCGTCCTAACGTTCCTAACCAATGTCTCTTCGCCTTATTAGACAGTAGTTAGTTTTATAAGATCTTACAGCCACGTTTGGCATGTCTTGCCGCCTCGTATCGCCTATCGATTAGATTTACGCCCAATCCCTTTATTGGCTTTAACGATCTGCGTGGAAAATGAAAATGAAAATGAAAATGATTAATTTTTATTCAAAGTAGGGTACATGTATCGCTTTTTGAACGTCATATGTTTGTGTTGTTTATTTTTCTTTCTTTTATGTTTGTAAAATCGAAAAACTACTAGCGTTTCGGAATGACCACTGCTGAGAAGAATACGCCGAAAGAAACTCAGTCCAGTCTTGGTCTCTATGTGCCTGAGCCGGAAAGGGAAACAGGTGGTACACTCTACGTTTTTCCTATTTTCTAGACCAGCATGAAAGAACAAAGTATGTTATTTAATAACTATATTGAAAGACTGATTAACATTAAATAAATAAATAAATCTATACGAACAAATCACACAGATTGAGCTAGTTCCTAAGTAAGTTCGAGACTTGTGTTATCGGATACTAACTCAACGATACTATATTTTATAACAAAGACATATTATAAACATCCAAGACCCAGGCCAATCTGAAAAAGTACATTTTCCATCTTAACCTGACCGGGGATCGAACCCGGAGCTCTCGTGTCGCAGGCTGGCGTGTTAACCACTGCGCCCCGGAGCTCGCCAACAAACATTAAGTAAATGGAGGAAATTAACTTAGTCGTGGTTGGTTTATCTTTATAATTCCATGGCTTAAGAGCCAATATGTACAATAATAAGTTATTTCACAGAGCAAAATGTCAGTAATATGTACAACATTATATATTTGAGGACGTATTACAGGCTCCAAACGAGTCCACCGCAACCGCGACCGATGGGTCCACTCCGACTGTTAACATATAATTTGCATAATTTACGAGCTTAGCCCGAATAGCAATTTATTTTACCTTAAATTTGAACATGTTAAATTGAATGTCCCCTTTTTAGCGACGAATATTTTTTGCTCTAAATCACCTGATTACTTCGCTTTTCTGGAAAGATAATTGAAAAGACCTTATTATCGGAAACAAAACACTATCTAATAATATAATATAACTGCCGCCGTGGTCCAGTGGTTATAGCGTTTGCCTGTAGACCCAGGGGTCGAGGGTTCGATTCCCACGGGAAACATACTTTGTTTAGTTGCTTCCAGTTTGGTTAGGACATTGCAGGCTTGAATCACCTGATTGTCTGATAATAAAGATGATTCCGTGCAAGTTAAGCCGTTGGTCCCGGCTTTTATCTGGTAGTCGTTAAAGGAACCACGTCGAGGCCGAAACGCGGTACCGAAGAAGTCTGACACCAGGGTGTGCATGATCGATTAACTGTGTCACCTACACGAACATGTTTTTTTTAAACTATCTCCAAAACAAATTTCACCTAAATCGAGTCAGTGGTTGAAGCGTGAATAGATGATAGACAGACAGACAAAGTTACGTTCGCATTTGTAATATTAGTATGGAAGTACGGATTTATTTATAGCGATGCTGTTCATTTAGTTTTTAGTGCATCAATATAGGAAATGAACGGGATGGCTTCGTGAGCGCGTCTTAACACACTTTGTCTCCAAAGGGTCATCCGGATGAGGTCGAAACATGTCGGCCGGTTGTTAAGTTTATGAGGTAACCTGTATATTTTCAAATTACTCCGATTCTCTCATATATGTTTATGTTAACGGAAATGTATGTAATCCGTCATTGTATACAATTCCTATGAAATGTATGAAATTCTTAAAATCGCCCGGAAATGTGTGAAATAAATTATTATATTAGACACATTTCCTAGGAAATCTATAGATTTCCTAAATAGCACTCGGAAATGTATTACATACGAGTAAATTCCTAGGAAATTTTACATTTCCCAGGATATGTGTGTAATAAAAACTGTTTCAAACAATAATAAATAAATATATACGGACAAATCACACTGATTGAGCTAGCCCCAAAGTAAGTTCAAGACTTGTGTTATGGGATACTAACTCAACGATACTATATTTTATAACAAATACATATAAATACAAATACACATCCAAGACCCAGGCCAATCTGAAAAAGATCATTTTCCATCTTGACCTGGCCGGGGATCGAACCCGGTCACTCCGTGTCGCAGGCAGGCGTGTTGACCGCTGCGCCACGGAGCTAGTCAATTGTATACAATTCATAGGTTTCATACATTTTCGTTAACATATACCTATTATAAACATATCCGTAAGCCGAGTACCTAATTCTTCTTCTGCGAAGTTAAGATAGATTGTTTTAAAATTGAGAGAAAATTGTACGGCGTAGGGGAAATGCGTTTCCCTGAAGTTTGCGCGCGGTTGGAAATTAAAAAATATATTCACCGGCACCGTAGTGGGGGGCGAGGAGCGAAGTCTGCTAAACTTTTGAACTTTAGTGAGCGGCGCCGCGGTTTCAAAGTCGTTACTCGCGATCGTGAGCTAGGGCTGTATAAAGACTTTTCAAGACTTTTAGTACAATTTTAATAGAGGCCGATAGACGAGCATACAACGCATTTAATCGTGAGCTAAATGGCCTTTAGCAAAAAATCCCTCGGGCTCTCGTGATGATGGTCATAAGAAGCAGAGTGGGCACTCTAATTCGCTACTACCCCAGATAAGAAATAGATTTAAATGTAAATAGATGACAGTATATACATATATATCGTCATACTTATTAGTCAAAAGATATAAAATTATTACGTGCAGAAAAAAGTAGTTTTTCTCTTCCTGAAGACCCTAACTGCTGTGAAGTTTCCTTGTCTTCAGTTAAGAGAGTAGTTGGAATTGAGTTTGGCAGGTCTCGAGGTGTTATTCGAGTTTTAAGGCAATTATTCAGAACTGAGCAGAGAAATAGTAGAATGCACAAACTGTTTTCGTAGCGTTTGTAACTGACACTGTTGAATTTTATTATGCAGACGCTTGTTTGTATTATGTAACACACCTGTCATCATCATCATCATCAGGTCTTTTTAAGTCTCCACTACAGGAGCACGACCCTCTCTGTACTACTAGAGCCATACTTGGCCAGAGCAGTCAGAGGACTTGACCTACACTCTCCACGCTGGCCAGACGGGTTGGAGAGGTATTACAGATGTTTATAAGCTTTGTTTAGATTGTATTCCCTAAGTCTAGTCCTTCTACGACATCGACGCGAAGACTTGGAATAGTCCTATTCTAATCTGTCGGATAACACACCCGTAGACAGAACTAAACAGGTGATTCTAGGACCATTTCATTACTATTCAAATTTTATATAAGATCTTTACTGATTACCTAAATAAATAATTACCAAAATAAAAAAAATATTTAGGAACTTACCTAAATATTTGTTTTAACATATTGTATATGAAGAAAATCATTATTTTTAATGTTTAAAAATATAATGTTATTGAATTAAGAAATAAAATATGGTGAAGAAAATCCACGCAGGCAGGGTTTGAACCAGCAGCGAGTATGTACGACCTGACTCTGCCAATTGAGCTATCCCGTTTCAATCCAGGACGTCGCAAATGCGGCAATAAAATGAAATAAATGAAATTCAGCGCGGTCATACATATAGCTAAGGTCGCTGATCTTAATATATTAAGAGTAATCAGAATAAAAGCTATTCTGACTGCGAAAAAAAAGCTTATAAGGTATACAATTCTTATAATGAAAATTTTTAATTTCCTCTGACTGCTCTGGCCAAGTATGGCTCTAATAGTACAGAGAGGGTCGTGCTCCTGTAGTGGAGTCTAAAAAAGACCTGATGATGATGATGACTGAAATTTTTGTCAAGTTATTTGTTTTTATCATCCCAATATCACGTTAGATACGCACCTATAGGTACACGCCTATAGGTAACTAGAATAAGTATGTATTATCCAAAAACTCTCTAAAAGATGTCTGCAATATCACAAAGAAATTCTAAAAGAAATGTTTTGAGTCCGTGCGAGTCAGGTAGGTACTTGGCACGCGCAACCCTCCTAACGACCCGAGAGGCCCAATCCGCTTGTACTCTACCCCAAATCGACCATTTTCCCGCCAAAAATGTAGCCTCTAAAAGGATCAATTCTTTCTTGAAACTCCGGCTGTGTTAGATAAAACATGTTGTAAGAAATTGATTGCATCCGTTTCGTTCTGGCTTATGGTTGTTTGTTCATTTGTTGAATAGAAATAAGGTATCTTGTACCCAGGTTTGGGTGAATTATTTCACTAACAGTACATTTGTACTGTTAGAGAAATAATTCATGCATGTAATGTTTCTTGGGCATATTTAACAGTGTGAAATAGGATTAGGTTTATAGAAACTTTATTTCTCATAAAAAATACAACGGTATTTCACTTACTGAGAAAACATCGCTTACAATTAACATTCAAATACAATGAGCGTGCGGTATTAAAATAAATAATAGTAAGTTAATGTAGGTAGTTTAATTTTATGCTCTGCGGCAGCGAAAATACACGGCTTAATATGCCCAATTAATATTGTTCATTTAATGTTAGGCAAAGAAAAATACATTTTATTTGGGACATATATTTTCTGTCACTAGTTATGATTGCCACTAATCTAATTATGTTAGACTTTTGTTATTATTTATTTTGCAACATAATTATATATTCTGACCTTAATTTAATAATGTAAATATAATAAATTTAATAATTAATAAAAGTAATAATGTTTATTTGTATCTGAGAGGATTTATATCTGTTCCCAAGAAATACCTATATTAGTCATTATATTAATCAAAAGGGTATTCAAGTATAAATAATTATATTAATGTAAATATTATTTTATTATTTATAATTTTCACAGATAATGTATTTCTGTTGCCGCTATAACAACAAATACTAAAAAATAGAATAAAATAAATATATAAGAGGGCTCCCATACATGAAACATGATTTTATTGCTTGTTTTTGCTCGATATTGATAACGGCAACAGGTAGACGCTTGCAATATTCACAGAATATTAAGTTATATATTCACTTTATAAATAAATAATTAAATAAAAATAAAATAAATATTAAAGGGGGTTCCCATACAACAGACATGATTTTTGTGCCGTTTTTATAGATAACGGTACGGAACCCTTCGTGCGCGAGTCCGACTCGCACTTGGCCGGTTTTTATATCAACTGAGTTAAGGGACTATCCCCTACTAGCAATAATATATTTGTAACAAAAAAGCTGATCTAACACCACAAAAATAGAATCGACAATGTGTAAGTTTATATAACGTGTTCCATCATCTTAATGATAGATCTGTCTCGTGATGAGGTCTACGAAAGACATTCACTAACAACTGATAGCTGATGTATGCTTCAAGTTGCGTCTGATAATGACACCTTAGTTGGCAGGGTATCACATGTCAAGCAACCACTAGTGCGGACCTTCAATTCCATGTGTAGCATATCTGTTGAACGTCATCGTCATCATCATATCAGCTGCAAGAAGTCCACTGCTGGACATAAGCCTCCCCCAAGGATTTCCAATTGGTTGGAAGCGGCCTGCATCCATCGTCTTCCTGCGACCTTAGTCAGGTCATCCGACTCTCTGGTTGGCGGTTGTCCGTCGCTGCGCTTGCCAGTACATGGTCGCCATTTAAGTTCGATGTTGAATCTGTGTATTACCATATGTAAAAAGTGTTACATTGTGATTGCAGCTTTGCTTCGTATCAATGACTCAAGTTATAAAATTGATTGATTCCAGCTGACATCAGTAAATGATAGTTATCAAGCTATGTTATAGGTACGTCTTTACTCTTTATATAAGACATCCAGGGAGGCGCAAAACAAAAAAAAAGTGATTTACTTTTAAGATTCAATTATCTCTAGCTTCCATGCTGAACTGGAAGTATAGAAAAACAGAATGTACCAGCTGCGTCTCTTCTCGCGCAGATGGTAAAAGTTGATTGCGAAAATGGGCGAAAATCTGAATGGGCGAAACATGATTATGTTAGTTGGCGATGCCGCTAGCAACCCATCTGTATTTTGATTCAGTTTTCCATCTAACGCCACTCAACATGCTAAATGTGGCTTTTAGTTCTCAAAAACCTGAGGTCTGTCTACACCGCAAGGGAAAAAAAACGTGATATTATGTAATGTAATAATTTTCTCCGTTTTATAAAAATTACACGAATGACTAAATTATTTATAAAAGCACAAAATTTACAGATGACTCAAAGCTAATTTAATATAAAGACGCTCAATCTCCCCAGAGTTTGGTAATCTTGATAATCTGATAAAAATAAAATATGAAGGCAGTGAGTAAGGGAAATCGCTTCCTTGAATTTGCATCAATCACAATTTGTACCATAACAAACAACGCAACAATCGAAAGGATTTCTTAGAAATGGGCTAACTTTACAAAATGGATTTTAAAATTTGCTAATATTGTATAATCACATCAAGTTGCAATAATTTTAGAAAACAAAGTGCTTAAATCAATAAAATTATTTATTAATGCTTCCAGTGCAGGCTTGATTCACCTGATTGTCTGATAATAAAGATGATTCCGTGCTTCGGACGGTACGTTAAGCCGTTGGCCCCGGCTGCCATCCGGTAGTCGTTAAAGGAACCACGTCAGAGGCCGAGAGGCGGTTCCGAAGAACTCTGACACCAGGGTGCGCATGGTCGATTGACCGTGTCACCTACACGAAATGATGATGAATAAAATTAATAGAAATATATAATCGACATGGTACTTAGTATCATATTTGACGTGTCCACTTCGTTAAATACAAACTATAGTAATGTTATATGAGAGGGTCGTGCTCTTTTAGTGGAGACTAAAAAGGACCTGATGATGATGATGATGATAGTAATGTTGCATCTATACACATAAACAGTCACGTACTAGGTACATTCGACAAATACTCACCCTGATACGAACAATAATAAAAAGCATTTTCTATTTTCCATTAATATATTACCATTTATTATTAACACTTAAATGTCATATATTCCGTCTCATATAATTTCGTCAAGTATTTGATGTCAAATATTAATGAATCACTCAGTCTCTACAATCGAAATGTTCCATAATACTATAAAAACCTTTCTCCTTCAACTATTTCGTCGATGTTATTTTGAACTTATTGTTATTTAAGCTCTTAATATAAGTCGGAAGTTTATTAAATATTTGAATGGCCATGTTATGAGCATATTTTTGTATATATATTTCCGTGCACTTTGTTGAAATAAGTTATGTTTATTCTATGATTTTACCTGTCTTTTTGATACTTGTGTAAATAATTCAAAATATTGTGGATATTGTGGAGGACATAGACTATTATCCCGGGAAAAAATACTGTACTGTACTGAGCCGCGGGCGAAAACTAGTATTAAATATTTTAACAAACTAGTAAGTATCAATACAATAAATCGTAGTGGAATACAATCTTTTGTACAATATCAATATACCTATGACGGAATATCAATGAATCGAATGAAGAATCAAGGAAGCGAAACTCGAGTATTAGCTAGAGATTTGATATCAGACGAGACGAGACGCGGCGCTGCGCTGG
The DNA here is from genome assembly GCA_947532085.1 of Elegia similella. Taxonomy (NCBI): domain Eukaryota; kingdom Metazoa; phylum Arthropoda; class Insecta; order Lepidoptera; family Pyralidae; genus Elegia; species Elegia similella. Next base: position 7,819,052 of record OX383939.1, read on the forward strand.
CCAGCCGGCCGAAGAGCGAGCCATTTGGCCGGATACAGATATTGGGAAGAAAGAACCAATATATATATGATGACGGGAACGCATGGAATTCGGACCGAATCGGTCTTCTTTTTCATGTATTTAGGTAATAGTCGCTTTTATTTAATAACTAGCTGTGCCCGCGACTTCGTTCGCGTATGGGTGCCCCGTCTTATCATAACTGAAAAAAAATTGAGTAACCTACCCTATTTCCTGTTCGTCTAAATCTTTATCTAATAAGTTTCATACAATTTTAAGTGTTAGGAGAAACATTCATACAGAAAAATAAAAATCGACAATTTTTAGTTTCAGTGTCATGTATAGTTGAAAATGGGCACCCTTTTAGTTTTTGTGTCCCAAAAACGTATAGTATAAAGATATTTTGAGTTTAAGGCTACTTTTGGAGATCACCAATCCGTAAAATTATGAAAAAATACATCGATACCTTATATGAAAAGTATGGTCATAATAATTAAATTTATAGTACGGAACCCCATCGCTCGCACTTGCCCGGCTTTTTTCTCTGTCATTATTCTGTCTTATTGCCATAATTTATATTAAATATGGGAACGTTACGTGCTTTTGTTCGATATTAGAATGTGAAATTCATATAGATAAAAAAAAAGACAGAAACTGTCAGTTGGATGTAAGCGAGAGATAGATAATAAGATCAATAGGCAGCGCTGGTCATCTATCTGCAGGATAATTCACTTCGACTCTAAATATTGGGGCGGAAACTGAATAGCTTTTTTTTTTGGGAGGACATGTCCAACTCGAATGCTCGTTTCGCTCTCAATCAATAGGCTAGTTTCCAAAAAATATTTTTTATAAACCAAAAACGTTATCCGTCAGTTAGGTGATCAAAAATAATTGGACACGTATTTTTCTTTTGTCGGTTAAACAAAACATGATAAAGAAACCGTTAAAGTTCCATGTGACGCACAGTTTGCAATACTTTTTAGCAAAATGTGACGCCACGAGCTCCCACTCATAAACTCTGACGCGCTTAATCATTGTTAAATTTACAAATTTGTCTCCAATATTTTTCGATTATTTTACTGACGGAATAATAAATATTTTGACGGAGGACATTAACATATTAAGATTAATACACTCTTTATAATTTTGTAGAAAACTTGTGTACTGAACCCTAAAACAGGATAAACTGAAACGGTCATAAATATCATCTACTATCTCCAAAAGATACTAAACTAAGACTTATTCGATATACGTTTTCAATTATTACCATAAAAGGTACATAAAAGTTTTACGTTCGTGTGACATTACAGCCATCGTTTTGAATGCATAATTTTCTCGTTTTGGCTGACGGCTTGACATATAGGGGCGTATTTACCTATCCGACGGCGAAACACTAATCACAAACAGTAATAAAATTGTACTCTACCAACATTATTTGAATCGCAGTCCCGTGGTCTATCTCCAGCAAAGTTTAGATTCAGATTGTTAAAATAAACGTAACAATGGGTTACTCGCGTACGAAGTCAGCTACTGTCCGACATGTTTCGACTTCGTCCGGATGTCTTCCTCAGGGCGAATGTGGTTCGAGACGCGCGCCTATTTGGAAACCAGTTCTTTAAGGGATGAACAGTAGAGGCTATTAATTATATTAATAGCATTACAATGCTCGGTTTAATATTAAAATCGAAAATATGTGTTGAAATACTACCCACTATTTAGAAGTGTGGTATCCAACTTAATTCATATCAGATGAATTGAAAGTTGATTAAAGTAGAGAAAGTTTTCTCAATTAATTATATTAATAGCATTACAATGCTCGGTTTGATATTAAAATCGAAAATATGTGTTGAAAAAATTTCGCCACAGGTAGGATTTGAACCTACAACCTTCGACATCTAGCCCGTCGATGCTCTCAACCACTGAGCTGCCATAGCTTCAAATCACCGCGGCGAATTTGTTTAAAGAATGAGTATTTTTTCAATTTTTTTTTTAAATTTTGCTAATGTTTCCTCCGACTCTTTATTTTGTATAGTTTAAATCAACCGACCGACCAATCTTGATGAGACACCATGTATACAATAATATTTACACTTGAAAACGCTATTTTGTGTTAGTGCAATACCCATAATATTCCAAGGAGATTTTCCTATTTACCTGCATAACCTAGGCGATAAAACAGTAACAGTAACGGCCCCAACTTTCTTTGGTACCAGGGCCTTTGAACACCTAGATACGCTACTGTCATGGCCACTTTTACAGACGAATACATGAGTTTTTGTGGGTGTGTCACCCACACACCCACAAACATATTTAATGTAATGAAATGATATTAATATTAAACACGGTGAATAAAGAATATAATGCTCTTGTAAGTAGATTACATTGTCCTAGCTTTATTGCATCGTAGATTTAGATATTATATCTAGAATGTACGTAGAATGTGCCAGCTGCCTCTCTCCCGCGCAGATCGTAAAAGCCGATCGAGAGGACGGACAAAAATGTGAGAAATTGTGTCAATAGGTGATACGGCTAGCAGCTCATTATAAATTTTGATACCATTTTCCACCTACACGCCCTTTCAACATGCTAAATGTGGCCATACAGTCTTATCGACCTGGGCTCTGTCTACACCGCAAGGGAAAAAGACGTGATATGTATACTTGATGTTTGTATGTATACTTAATCTGTTTAAAGAGTTAGAGTAGATACACGACATTATTTAACATTGATTAAATATACGAATACACAACGCACTTAACAACATACAAATAATATTATAAATTAATTAAGGCTAGATGTAACAAAATTTAAAAATCTTGAAAGTAAGACAATTAAAAAACTAAAAATCTAAGCTAAGGTGTTGCCCGTTTGGCATAGTGCCAATATTATAAATTAATATAAATATCATTTTATCGGTAAGTGGGTAAAATGTTATAGTGCATGACAGAAACTAAATTTTGAATTGTGTTAAAAATCAGCGTTAGTAAAATAGGTATTGACAAACAAATGAATGAGATTGTATTTTTAGCACGATTTTTACCAATATACCTTATAATGTATATTAAAATAAGATTCTAACATGACATAAATCTCATTTGTTGTATCTGCGTACTTATCAAATATACATGCGTATATACATACATATTATCACGGCTTTATTTCTTATGGGCTAGACATAGCCTAGTCATAAGACCGAAAGACCACGTTTAGCGTGCTGGTGGGCGTAAAGGTGGAAAACGGAATCAAAATAGTGATAAATTGCTAGCCGCATCGCCTATTGTCATGATTCTTTAGATTCATTCTCCCAGACCAGCTTGGAAGATCAAATATCTATGGTAAAAGCCCATATTTATTCAGAGTTGAACTTCCGGCCGTTTTGTGGTCCGAATCGAAAGCCATCATGAATATTTGCCTCACGTACGAGTTTAATGAAACTTTTTCGTTGTGCAGCTAATTTTGTAACGAAATGTAAATAATGGAAATGAAATTCCATTTCTGTAATGGCCGACGATGCGGTTGGCGGGAATACGGAAACAACGGGGGTTGTTTGTTTTTCTTATTGTGGTTTACACAATAAAAGGGAAACTAAGTAATCTTAAGTCACGTTTTGGAAATAAAATTATAATATTTTCTTAATTATTTTTATTTTAAGTACAAAGGAGACTTAGTGGATTGAAACATGAAACGCACAAAAAGTCCTTAAGGCGCTGTGCATCAGGAGAATACCGCAAAACGTGTATTTTTTCGTCGCGCAGTTAGCCTTATTTTTCTTGGAATACTAGTATGAAAAAAATATGACGTACAGTTCAAAGATCAAAATAAATGGTTACACTAAAATATTTTCAGAAATATATTTAAAAATTAGCTAAATAAAATAGCAAAAAAGCTATATCCAGAAAAAGTTTCGTCGCGAATTACTTGATATTTTCAGCGACAACTACCAACTTTTTTATATCTATAAAAAGTATAACTGGTTGAGCCAGATGGATACCTAAAAAAAAATACAATATTTGGTTATAATTATTGAATTATTAAATTAAAAGTGAAAATTAACACGAAAATGGCAGACACGGGTTTGAACTGAGACTGACGACAAGTATGACACGAGTAAAAAATATATCGCGCGATGTCCGCTACAAACGGTTAAGGGATACAGCGCCTTAATGCAACATACTCATTTGTGACTCAAAATTAGGTTCTTGCTTTTATATTTTAAAAACTCCAAGTCTACCTACTTACAACAAAATTTAAATGTTATTGTTTGTAGTAATAGGTCATAAAATCCGCCATAAGACATCATAAGATTTTTCGTCTTGCCATGATATTCTGTTGATCCGTTGAGTAGTTACTACCGAACATACATACGTACAGATCAAACATATAACCCTCCTATTGGTCTTTGCCATTATTCAGATAAAAAAAATAAGAACATTACTTCAGTGACCATTTGTCCGTATATATTTATTTATTTAATTAGCCAAACAATTCGGGAAAAATAAAATAAAGCTGTAAATTCATGCCTCTATTATTACAGCATATCCTGCTTCGCTATGATTCACGTCAACAATTAGCCATTGTAGATTTTTCCCGGAAAATTCAAGCGTCGTCTACCGCCGACATTACAATACAAGCATTTACATACAGCTTACGCATCCTGCGTGCGATTATTTATCGTGTACGCTGTGGTGCAGTTGTTCCCAAACTTGTAGCAAATTGTTCGTTGATAGCAAAAACAAAAGAAACAAATTGCCGGAATTTTCTGTTAATGTGTCCGTTTTTTAAAATCTATGCACTGATAACAAAAGTTTATATAGCAAAATAAAAAAAACACAAATTAAACGAATCATGTTAATAGGCGACGCGGCTAGCAATCCATCACTATTTTGATTCCGTTTTTCACCTAATGCCCATCAACGTGCTATACGTGGACTTCGGGTCTTTTAGAGCTAGGCTCTGTTTACCCCGCAAGGGAGAAAGACGTGATACTATGTATGTATATATGTATCCTACGCCTCGCCGGCGGTCTAAGGTCACGCTCAGGTCATACGAGAGTTTAAAATTTTTACCCATCCCAAAAAGTGCAGAACGCCGCTAAAGATGTTTTCTCTTTAAAAATTGAAACAAATTCTACTGTCACACTGTTTTGGGAGCAAAAACGAAAACTTAGAAGTTTAGTATATCTCACGACTCTGGGTCATTAGTGAGGTACATCGCTAATAATCTATATTTAAAACCTCCGGTTTCTTTTCTGCCCGATTCCGTACATAATTGGCTTCTGGGGGTCGTAATCCCACCACTTTTGGATTCATTGGTGCGCGGTGTTCATATGCAAATACCTCGGCGCCATTAATTCGGGCTGAACGTAATATAATGCAATAAAAACGATTTAGTGCAGTTTTTCCGCAAAATGCGCGCCGCTCACACACCCTTGCTGTTTTTGATTGCCGCCGTTTTTCATACACTCCAGCGGGGATTTATTTCGCGGTTGCCGTGAGTTCACAGTCTTAGAAGTTTGCAACTTATTTTAATAAAGAGATTTATTGTTGAACGTTGAATTTCTTTGAGAAAATCTTTGTTTGTTTTCAATGTTACGCATTGAATACATATTTCTTTTGAAGTGAGCGAATAAGTGAAATATTGAACTGTTAAAATATTTTTAAACTAGCTTTCGCCCACAGATTCGCTTGCGTAAACGTCGTTCCCTCGGGAACAGTACGTTTTCCGGGATGAAAGGTAGCCTTTGTCCTTCTTCGTCTTGTTCTCCGTACTTCAGAGCACTTGTATGCAAAATTTCATGATGATATTTGAGTGTAACAAACAAATAAAGTGTAACAAACAAACAAAAAAAACTCAATCCCGCATTTATAATATTAGTTAATAGAAATAAATAAATATATACGGACAAATCACACAGATTGAGCTAGCCCCAAAGTAAGTTCGAGACTTGTGTTATGGGAGTAAGGATATGGAGTCTTGCTTGTTATTCTTGTTATTGTGGTGTATATGGATCGGTTTTCTGGCTCCATATAGGATGCCCCTTGCATCTAATATGGATCCATAAACACTTACACGTTAGGGTATGAACTTACCGGTTCTTCGAGCCTAAAATAGACCTTATATTTAAATGATTACCAACCCAAAATCATGTCACGAGGAAGACTTCACAATCTAAAATTTTAGGGGAGAAAGGGGTAATGGGAGTCAGCGGGCAATCGGGGTCAGGTGCCTCTAAGCAAAACTACACGTTCGATATCTAGGTAAATGACATGTTCAGCTTGCTCTGTACCCGATGCCCATTGTACGAATGACTCGCGCTGGTAGCTCCACGCGTTTTTGAGTGACAATTGCAGCAAAAGGGAGGCAAATCCGATTTTCAGAACTTGTGGGTAGAAAAAAAAAACGAATTAAAAAAAAAATACCAGCTTTATGTTGACGAGTACTATGTATTAATAAAGTATGCATAGTTTTGTATATTTTAACGTTATTTAAGGAATAAAATGTGGCATATTAACGAATCTTGCCTCCCTTTTGCACCAAAATTGACAAAAATTGACGGCTTTTATTATTTGATGCTTAATAAAAAACTTATATATCAATATATTTTTATTGTAATGACCATGAATCAAAACATTAATAACAAATCTTTAAAAAAAAGGAAAAACTAAACATAGTTCAGAGCAAAAATTAAGTTTAAATGTCGACTTCAGCCTGATCGTCGTCATATTCACTCGATATGTCATCACTCGGTCCCACTGCTTCACACTTGAGAGCCTTGTAATAACAAAGCTTATTTGGCGGAACGTAGTTTTTGACCAGCTGCATCACATCCTTATATTTAGCCAATTTCAATGGCAATGGGTGATCATATAGTAGTTTTTTTAGGTATAAGGGATAGGTGGGCCTTAGTGTTTCGTAGTATAGTAAAATATTCGAACACTGGCATTCCTGTAGAAACACTAACTGCAACTGTTTCAGAATGCATTTTACTATATTCAAAGATACGATATTGCGATATTTTAAATCGAACTTTCTCGGCATTGATTATAACTTTTTTGAAATGTCCTTCATAATGTTAACCAAAGTCAAGTATCATGTTTTGTTCGACGTTCACAACCTTAAACTTTTTAGAAGATTCCTTAATACATTGGCCATATTCAGATGCAGTAAATACATAATCTTTCTTCCTCATATATTTTTCTATAACTCCAAAACATCTATCACAGGGTAAAAAGCTATGTCCGGGTTCAGGAAAGCAATGAACTATCTTTTCAATATTTGAAGATTTTACTAAAGTATATAGATACTGCATTAAAATAGAGTTCTTATTTTGTGCAGCTGCGTTGTCGGAAAATAGGTATAGAGTTCGAACAGTTGGTGGTAAGATATTATGAATGTAATGCTGTAAGAATGATACAACTTCGTTTGGGGATTTGCGGGCCGTTGTTTCGTCATATAAATAAAAATGAGGGTCGCCAGTTTTGGCCGAATGAATACAAAAGTTATATGTCCAAAGTTGACGCTTATAAAAGGCTTCACCTACAGGAATCTTCGGCAAAGGCAAGTTCTGTTGGAAATCAAATGTCAATACCTCACAATCGTCATTCGAAGTGGCAAGTTTACTTTTCTCTTTAAGATCAACGAAAAACGTATCAGCTTTAGATTGGTGGATAGTTTTCTCTGTCTCTATTTCTCTAATTTCATCACTATCTAATGTCTTATCCTTTAACTTGTTATCCAGCATATCACACTTCTTGCATGTATCTGAACGAGGTGAACCAAAACTGTATTTAAAGTTTTGTTTAAAATATCTATAATATAAATCAAATGAAACTATTGGCTTAGCATCCTGCTCAAGATTAGGTTCATACATTTGTAAGAATAAATCGTACATCTTTTTGATGTTCAGCTCAGGAGATAGATAATAGCGAGAGCTTTTCTTTCTGCCATAGTGCGATTCGCGTCGAGGAAAACTTCTTATATGGGAATGGACTTTTGTAACCCACTCATTTGATATACGGTTCGGTCTACTTTGATGCTTACCACGTTTGGACTCAGCTGGTGCAGTAACTGTAGGGTCACGATAGGCTTTAGCAACGTTATCCACACGTTTTTTTGATATCCCATGAATAGATGCAAATCCGTTTCTGCAAACTTGGATATTTCTGTTCCCTAATTTAATGAAGTACTTGTGGGAACAACTTCGTTTCATCCCTGTATTAGTTTTTGGTCGTTCTCGTGCTACATTTTCTGTTTTGATTAAACCACCTAAATATACGTTTTGCACATAAGCTTCACCCAGTTTGTTGAAATTTTCTAGTACTAATTTCCTCTCCCTTTCATTGATATTGATAAAACACTTATATATTTTACAACAACAGTCTGGTCCGGTTTTTCTTTCGGCTATCTTGCGTCCTTTATAATCTATATAACTCTTTCCAGTTGCAATGGATTTTTTAATCACATTCCTCTTCCATTCTGAAGAATTTCGTGATTTTCTTTTTTTTGAGGTTATACCACTTGTTGACGGTCCAGGATCACAAACATTAGATTCACCCAACACACTCGTAGCTACAGTTTCATCTTCATAAGTTTGCGTTCGATATGATGACAAAACAAGATCACTGTCGTCACTACTTGAACATGATCGGTTCCGAAAGTGATCAGCTGGAGGCTGGTAAAGATCGGACGATCCACTACTAAATGGTTCAGAGTCACTCATTTTACTCACTCTGTAAGTCTTACACAATAAAATAGCACTTTAAATATGAGGTTATTAATTACGTAGTTTCTTTCGGATCAAACTCTAAACGTGTACTGACGTGTATTGTTGCAAATTATCCAATACTTTCTTTCGGTGCAAAATAGGGGCAAATCCGGACCTGCCTCCTTCTTGCACCAAACAATCATAGGTGGCAGGTCCATTTTTCCTTATAACTCGCTTGTTTTTCATTGGATCTGCTTCTTTTTTGCATCAATCGATAGCATATTTTTTTGTCAAAATTACTAGCAAAAAAGGCGGAAATTTCAAAAAATTGGATTTGCCTCCCTTTTGCTGCAAGGTCCTCTTTGTTTCGTTTTCACGCCTCGTCGGTGTAAATTTTCGTCAAAACCACATTAACGGTGAGTATAGACGTAATGGGAGCCAAAGAGCCCGCTAGTGATTACCATTACCCGCAAAAAATATTCTTATGTTTTTTCGCTTATAGATGCCGATATTGCAAGTCAGAAAAACCAAATAGGCTAACTGATCAGCTGGTGATTGCACTGGATGGTATACTGCCAAATGTAATGTCTGCACTTGTTTGACTCTAATTTCCCACATGTCTGATTCCCATTGTACTGAGGTTAGTGCAATGGGAGTCAAACTTGTTTTTTTTTAAAACGCGTTAATATATCCAAAGTTGATTCCCAAAGTGGTGAAAAGTGATAACAACTAGTAGATAAATAAGTAAAGTCTATTATTAAACAATTTTAATCACGATATTATTTCGAAATAAGCTTTTATTTGATAGCTCGCTTAAGCGACTCCCATTACCCCCTTCTCCCCTAATACTTCCCGTAAATATCAGAAAAGGCAAAGCAATATCCATCCAACAAAATACTCGACAGAAACTGCATATTGGTAGATATTTCAGCTAAGCTGCCAAGAAAACTGATAACAAAGCCTAGGCATCTCAGACGCCCCACGGCGACTTGCCTACAAAATGCCGAAATTGCTTTGCAGTTCAAAATATAGGATACGAAATTCCGCGCCCACTTCAAAATAATGATGCAAAATGGAATTTACTACGCCGTCTTACGGCGGGACCGAAAATGTGAAATATTGAGTGCGCCGGGTTATACCCCTCAAACCCCTCAAACTGCAGGCTGGAGAGAGGCGATGCAGATTTAAAAAATCCGTTCGGATATCCTGTTAAGTCGGCGATTGTCGGCGAAACAATTTGGCTATCAGAATGGGGAAATTGAATAGAGAATACTAGCAAATCGTTGATTCTGCCAGAAAAAGTGATCGCTGTTTCTCTAATCGTTTACTGGTCAGATATTAATTTAGATTTATTTTAAGTCAACAGGTTATTAAAACCGGCGAAGTTAATGAAAGTAAGGATACGCCTGTTTTCTAAGCAAGTTCTGCTAAAATGGTTACATTGACTTGACACTTTGTTTTTTAGTCTCCACTGCTGGAGCATGAGCTTGGCCTTCACTCTCCTCACTGGCCAGATGGGTTGGAGAGGTCTCATTGATGTTTTTGAGCTTTGTTTAGCTTGTATTTCCTAAGTCGCCTCTTACGACATCCATGAGAAGACTTGGAGTGGTCCTATTCTACTCTGCCGGAAACTACACGGCCGATGCTAAGATTAGCCACCAATTCAATACTTCCTAATATTTAATTTGAAAAATGAAATATTTCCTTCTATGATATTATTATCTCCCTTAGAGATAATAATATCATTCTCTAATTGTCGGTTAGCCAATATTCTATTGTCGTAGCACGAGCTACGCCATGGCAGCTACGAGCGCTACGAACGACTTTGTGCTGTTCACGTCGTCAGTTGAGTGTTTAAATTAGTTCCCTGCATTCGGTTTGATGCTTTTAGTTTCAAAAGTTATTGTCACTTCCAATTATTTTTGTTATTGTCGTAGCTAGAACTACATCCTAGCAGCTACGAGCGATATTGCGGTGTTATTGTTCTGTTCACGTCGTCCGATTAGTTCCCTTCATTGTTTCGATGCTTTTGGTTTTAAAACTTATTGTCACTTATCCAATTATTGTTGTTATTGTCGTAGCTAGAACTACATCCTAGCAGCTACTGGCGATATTGCAGTGTTATTGTTCTGTTCACGTCGTCAGCTGAGTGTTTAAAATAGTTATCTTCATTGTTTTGATGCTTTTAGTTTTAAAACTTATTGTCACTTATCCAATTATTGTTGCTATGGTCGTAGCTAGAACTACATCTTAGCAGCTACGAGCGACATTGCGGTGTTTATTAGATGTTTTCATTAGTATTAATGTTTTTCATGCGTTTTGATTTAATTTTAAAAACTACACTATGCCACAGCTTTGCTTTTTTATTGTTTCGGCCGTTAGTTTTGCCAGGCAAAGGCAAATATTTTAGAAAAAATCATGCGTCTGAGACTTTATTTATTTTCCAAAACAAGTTACATATTGTTTGAATTGCAGTACTACCTATATTTTCATAAAATCTGTCAATCTCTGTTAATTAATCAACATAAACTTTATAATTATAACAATATATTAAAATTGCGACATTAATATTATAATTCAAATTATATGCCATTGCACCCAAGAGTAATTAAATATAGAGAACTCCAATAAAGTTTTGAAAGGTGAGACGAAGTAGCGAATGTCACGTCGGTGATGTGAAGGTGAAGTGAGGCTGTTGCGTCGGGAGGTCGCCGAAACAATCGGCTAAGTGCCACTTAATGTCACATTAAATTGACCTATTGGATTGCCTGTAAATCCTGTAATAGATATCAATTAAAGAAGTGCTAAGATAGATAAGAACTTAGCTAATTATGTCATTTAATATTTAGGGTTACGTACGTAAAGGGAAAAACTGGTCACTATTAAAAAGCCTCCGATGTCCGTTCGTCTATCACAAGGCTCTATCTTTGAACCTTACGAAATAAGTAGAGAGCCGAAGTTTTCACTGAATGTGTATTCTATTGTTGCTATAATAACTCTCTTTCATCTCAGTCTTCGGCATCATGTCGCTATAACATCATAATCAGGTCTTTTTAGTCTCCACTACAGGAGCATGACCCTCTCTGTATTACCGGAGCCATACTGAGCCAGAGCCATACTTAGCCATACTTAGAATCAGAATCCCTAATGTAATACAAAAATTGCAGGAAAAAAAGCTAAAACCAAAAGAAATTCGTCCAGCTGATCGGCGACTTTTCATTTCGAATCCTAATCTTTTTTTTTTACTATCAGTTATTTTTTGCAATTTTGACATTCCATTATAGATTATGATTCCGAGATTCCAATATAGTTAGGAGGTTCAAAATCACGTTGTAGAACTCATAAATATTCAAATAAATATCTTAAAATGTAAAAAACTTATCAAAAAGCGATTAACAATGTAATGATAAATTTAAAATTAATTTAAGTTTGAATTTGGAACAAAGGAAAAATGCACCCTTAGTTTCGCTTGGTCATGCTAGGCAGTATGCTTTCCAGCAGGTCATTTAATATCTCCTAAACTGAAGGTGTACAAAAATTTTAAACAAGTGTACAAAATTGTACATAATACAAGCTACGTTTTACATCTTACTGTCTTCGATCAAATATAATGGTAGATACACATCTCATACAAAATGAAGCGTAAATAATGTCCCGGAGTCAAAACATAATAGATTGAAAAAAAAAATGCGCCTCTACAAAATATCATGCATACTTACAAACAACACCAACAACGGTACATATTAAAAGTATGACATTTCATCTTTCTTTTTACTTTTGACGCGTAGTTTTTGCATCTTTTCACTGACCTTAGTCATCGCGAGACGAGTGAGTGCTTAAAATTAAAAAAAAAATTCAAACACTTTTATTTAACATAGGTCATTTGGACACTTATTAATTGTTATATATTTTCAACTGAGAATTGTTGACGTCAGTAATTTACTTATGGCTAAGTTTAATGCCGCTTCCAAAGCGAAGTGCAGAAGAAGCGGCAACAAACTGCACAGCGCATTTTCTCCAATCGACGTCAACTTACAATTTTAGTTTATCTTAAAAACTAGGAATGTGGACTGAGTATATGCAAGCGCGGTTTATTGAAAATGTGGACAAAACAGCTCCAAAACGCGATTAGTGCGCTGTTTTGCCGGTGCCACTTTTAGAGCGCGAATCGTGTATCTGCCATTATGTTTAAGTGAAGCTTACAGTTATTAGAAAAGCGCTTATGGTCATGCTGGGAAGTACCAGACTTATTATCGATGCGTGCGTAAGCTTGTGTCGCGACACGTTTGCATAAATTATTTACTGTTAGTGAGTCACTGTTACGTGCGTGGGCCTGTCCTGATTGTTCTTAAATCCATATTGGTTGTTTTATAGATACCTAAGTTTTGCCCGGTACTTCACCCGCGTAACTATCTTGTGTGAATTCGTATTACATGAATATATTATTACGTCTTTATACATTACGGGTTTAAAAGAACCTACGGCCAAAGGCTACGTTTAGCGTATTATTAGGCTTTAGCGTATTATTAGAGTATGGTGGAAAACGAATGCGTTTAGCTATTTTATGGTATTGTATAGCTGAGTAACAAAAATGCTTCTCTTCCCGCGCAGATCGTAAAAGCCGATCGAGGGAATGGGTAAATCTGAGGAATCAAGTTATTAGGCGATGCGGCTAGCAACCCATCACTATTTTAGTTCCATTTTCCAGCTAATACCCATCAACATGGTAAACATGGCCTTCAGGTCTTATAGACCTAGGCTCTGTCTACCCCACAAGGGAAAAAGACGTGATACTATGTATGTATGTTATGTATGTATGTATGAGTATCAAAAAAATGCTAATATTTTAAAGGTTTTAAAATATTAGTTGCAATATGTTCATACATCCAAACTTAAAACTTTAATTATTTACAAAATAAACGAACGCCATATTACTCTTTTCTACAGAGTCTTGAACATTCGAAGTTTGATTTTGAATGGAGCTTTATAAACTACAACTGAGTTGTAAAAGTGTCTGCCATAGTGCAACTCATTGCCGGAGCTATCGGGGTGTCAGCGACAGGATATTGAAGCAGGGGAACGTTTCACCTGGCGCAGACGAGTTAATCGATTTTAGTAAAAAGGTACAGGAAAAAGCTATTTTAAGCACTTAGATAAACACTGTCAGTCTTATTATAAAATGTGGCCTAACTTTAGTACCTGGTTATAACAATTATCCTACCAAAACCAATTGACAATGACAGTTGCCCAAACGTCAAATTGATGTGTGAACTATTTTGGTCGGATAATGGTTTAAACCAGCTACTAAAGTTAGTCCCATAGACATACCTTAGACTTTCAAAATGAAAATGAGTAGTACGTCATTATACGGCTTCACTGTGCTTTAGAAAGAGAGATAAGACTGCTGACAGCAGGCCCATTTTTAATGACATTTGACATTACCTGGGCACAACAAGGCCCGCTGAATTTGAAAAGGAAATTATTTTACCTAAAATATAAATAATCTTTTAACTTACACAATAAAATTAGGTAAATACCAACATGGTGTCTTGTGCGGTTGTCGAGTGCACTACAACCCGTAGGAATAATCCTAGCAAATATACATTTCATCAGTAAGTATACATTTTTGTCACCGGCATAATTTCAGTAAAAAACTCGAACAGTTTTGATTTCTACTAGGATAGTATTGTTAAGTATGCTTCATAATTGATAGGAAAATGAAAACATTTAAACATAAACGAGAATTAGCGAAAATATTATGTAAAGAAAGTTCGCACACGTTTACACTAGTGCTTGAAGTTATTCATATTTTATCGACATCGACAATAGTTTCGATTGCACTCACTGAAATATTGTTACTTGATATTTTACCCGACTGCGTCCGGAGCAGGTTTATTGTAGCTTTCACGTACTTATATGTATGGTATGCTATTTCACTCTTCCATACTGTTCAGACAGAAAAGAATAAAACGTAGAATGAACCGACTGCTTCTCTTCCAAAAAAATCTTGTAAAAGCCGATCTAGGAAATGGGCAAAAATCTGATAAATTATATTAGTAGGAGATGCAGCTAGCAACCCATCAATATTTTGATTCCGTGCTGAACGTGGCTTTTGGGTTAGACCTGTCTACCTCGCGAGGGAATAAAAATGTAATAGTACGGATGTATCTATACATTTTATGGTACGCTCCATAGCCCAAACTAACATAATTGTTTGTGTTTTATTTATTGCATTACAGTTTTTAATAAGAGCAGAGCTATTATAGCATCATTAGCATACTTTGAGTACGATGACCAATTTGTTAAATATTGCATTGTTGTAAATTGCTATGAATAACAAGTGTCATGGTTGTATTATTTCTTTTAATTTTTAACTTGCCCATTGAAGTTATTCCAAAATTAACGTCATCATCATCATCATCACCTCAGCCACGAAAAGTCCTTTGCTGGACATAGGCCTTCTCCAAGGATTTCCAGTACTATAATTGGAAAGGTCAACTCAGGTCGTCAGACCACCTGGTCTGTGGGTGTCCAACGCTGCGCTTGCTGGTACATGGTTGCCATTCGAGAACCTTTCTATTCCATAGGCCGTCTGTCTACTTCACGTAACGATATCTAACAAAAGTGTGCTCAAAAGTATTTTCAGCTAGATGCTTACGTCGCCGTATATTTTTTTAGAATCTATTTGTTATGCATGTTTCTTATTCTTGCAGACTCGCGGGTGAAACTATTCACATGGACATAAAAAAATCATACAGCGAATCTTTAATAAACATCATAGAGTTTATTCAGGTACGACTAACTAAACAAATTATGTTTAGAGTAGCCTGAGCCTGTACATCAGGTGTGAAATATGTTTGTATACTTATGGTTTATTTTTCGTAA
This sequence comes from Elegia similella, assembly GCA_947532085.1. Classification (NCBI taxonomy): domain Eukaryota; kingdom Metazoa; phylum Arthropoda; class Insecta; order Lepidoptera; family Pyralidae; genus Elegia; species Elegia similella. The sequence continues at coordinate 7,834,638 of OX383939.1, forward strand.
AATATTTTGATATGCATAGTGAAAATGTACGTATTATATATCCTCGGTGGGGTCATTTAGTCTGTGCACATGACAAATTTTCTCTATAGGAGCAATACTAGTTAAAATACATTGCTAAATCTATTGATTGTCTGGTTAAATTATTTTCTTTATATCTATTATTATTATATATTATTAGCTGACCATTCAAAAATGGGCTGATTTGTTACCCGACTTCAAAAAAGGACGAATACTACGAATACATACGACTACGAATTCGGCCGTATGCCTTTTTTAATCGCATGACTGTTTGCGTCCTCATAACCGCATAAATCTTTTTTTATATAAAACGGTACACTTTCAAGTTTTTTCCATTTAAATTTTATCAAAATAAGTTCTGTAGTTTGATTGAAGTCGGTTTTTTGTATGAAAAATATTTAAACTATTATTTATGTGTCAATCAAGAAATGAAAAAGGTATCTATGTTTTATTTGCTGTGTTTCAATGTAAATAAATTATTTATAGAAGTTCATTGCCTTTTACTCTTTGTGAAGTTTCTCTTCGGAAAATGTATATATCCCTGTAAAACTGTATAATTTTGCTTCTTTTCTCAATGGGAAGGTATAATGATTTGACTATCGATACATTGACATACACCAGGTACATTTTAGCCAAACACTACTGAATACATATGCAAAATCACACCCACAACTGCATTTCAAAATCGGTCTCGTTTGACAGCATCCGTTTGGATCTCTATCCGTCAGGATTATATTATCTCTATGGTTAGTCCTCGTTTTATAATAAGACGGTGTCAGTCTTCTCCAAAACAAACTGACAATGACAGTTGACCAAACGTCAAAGTGATAAGTGTCGACTTATTTTGGGTCAGATAATGGTTTAAACCAGGTACAAAAGTTAGTTCGTTTTATAATAAGACGGTGCACGTCTATAGACTTTATAACTATAAAACTTCTATTGTAGGATCTCGTTTAGTGTTCATCAAACTAATAATTATATTTCTGTTACATTCATAGATTTAAAAAAAATTTCGTCTCGTTAAATTGGTAATTTCTGTAAAATTCATATCACAAACGAGCTATATCTAACTTAATAAAAATCATATATGACTTGTTAAATCTTTCAGCAAAATACGAAACGTTGACACTATGAAAACAAATTTTTAATACATCAAGTTGTTATTGATTCGTTAATGATAAATGTAAAAGTATCGGAGGTGCAAATCATTGCTGAAGCTATCATGGTGTCAGCGGCAGGAAATTGATCATTTCACCTAGCGATTAAAGCAGTAGTTTGGTGTAGAAAACTGCGCGAAAAGCGAGTTCAAAATATGTGAGTGTGGGTTTAAATTTGTATCCATTTTTTTCTGTTTGCGAGATATTTTTACTAAATATTTGCCTTCGTACCTACTTGTACGTACCACGTACGTACCATAGACGCTAGGTTAATTAACTAAATACCTACTCGCATTACATAGTTAAGGCTGATTTATGACTAAATCAGACTCTACAATATATACTATTATTATATCGTCAGTGCACGTCAAAGTTATAATTAGATTCAGGAAATCATTGCTCTTATACCTTATTATTCAATTTACATTCCGACAAGTACAATTATCTTTGACGATGCATTATGATGCAATATTTTAAAACTAACGGACGTTAAAAAATGCAAATCTTAAGCTAGGTTAGGAAGTGTAAGGTTCAGTGTCTTAATTTATATTTAAGATCTAGAGTTATTCAGTTTTATTATAAAACGCGGACTAACTATGATACCTGGTTAAAACCATTATCCGTCCAAACTGATAAGTGACGACTTAATTTGGTCGGATAATGGTTTAAATGGATAATGGTCTTAACATAAAATGGTCCTGGTTTTATAATAAGACGGATTTAGTTTAAAACACTCTAGAAAGATCAGTGACTGACATAATAGATTATTTTATCTCTATGCTCATACTGATTATAGAAGTATGAGACGCTTTTTTTTTAATCTATGATACTGATGGAAGCTATGCACTGACTGTATATAACAGACAGATTCACTATTCAATTTACAAACTAATTACTTAAATAAATAGAAAATAATCGCTATAAAGATGCTTTAAACATACTACGCATAACATAAACATTTATTTTTATACAAACTGTACAAAATAATGACAATGTTTTTTTTTATTACATTATGTTTCATCTTCATCAGGTCTTTTTAGTCTCCACTGCAGGAGCATGACCCTCTCTGTACTACCGGAGCCATACTTGGCCAGAGCAGACAGAGGATTTGTGAACATTATGTTTATTATAGTGTTTTTTTAGTTGTGTCTAATCTCAAACCACGATACAAACGGTTTTAAAAATGTGGGAAATGTTATGGCGCCGGTTCTCAAAATACGAAAGGAAATATCATTTCATCAAATAGTAGGTAAAGTAATATGCATGAAAAGTAATGGACACGAAAAATAAACTAGACTTTGGACTTGTGTTAAAAATAAGCGTAAATTTAATATAATCGGAAAAAATATTAATAGGATTGTATTTTGAACACGTACCAATAATACAAACCATTGACCTTATCTTTTCTCTATGATACAAACATACAAAATCCGAGATACATGTTAAAATCAAATTTTGAGATTTTGACATACCATATCATGGGTTCAAACCTGAAGTGTTCGATCTACATAAGTATTTCTGTGAAAAATAACCTACGTTTTTTTCCTCTTTCAAATTATATCTAAATCGTCCAATAAAATGCTTATGAGAGCCCATTGAGATATTTATCACGTAATATGACAGTCGAATAAAGCATTTCTCACTCGTTTCCCCCAGTTTCCGGTCTCGACCGGAAACTGTCGGTGTACTAATGGGACGGCGTAATTGTCGAATTTGATGAACTGATATTTTGATAAGACCTTTGTGAAAGCTGTCGGTTATGATAATAATGGATTTGTTTGGATAGGCTTGATTTCATCATTTTAATGGCTGTGGCCCGTGAACTTGTCTTTGTGGACCACTTCCATCGTGGATAGAGAGCCTGGAATAATTGTGAGAGGAAATGTTGACAGGATTTTGGGATACGAAACACAAGAAATAATAGTCAATCTAACGCATATTGTCTTACTGTACAGAATTTTATGGTAAATCTTTTACTGACAAGGCTGTTCAACTTTGAAGTTCACTACCACTTCGGCTCGCTCAAAAGCTGGCCGCTTTAAATGTCCCAACTTTCGTATAGGTGACACGGTTAATCGACCATGTACACCCTGGTGTCAGAGTTCTTCGGGACCGCCTCTCGGCCTCAGACGTGGTTCATTTAACGAATATGACAGCCGGGACCAACGGCTTAACGTGCCTTCCGAAGCACGGAATCATCTTTGTTATCAGACAATCAGATGAGAAGCTTGCAATGACCTAACCACAAACTGGAAGCAACTAAACAAAGTATGTTTTCCGTGGTAATCGAACCCATGACCACCGGGTCTTCAGACAAACGCCTTAACACTTTTTTTAATTCTTCTTCTTTCGTATAGCATTCTGGCCTCGCACATTTCGTGTCCAGTAGGTACTATGATGTGTGTATGTATTTATGTTTATAGTTTAATTAATATCAATACATATATTATTTATTTTTCGTAGACTTGCTCCGCAACATCCTAACTAATATTATACATGCCAAAGTGATATACTTTGTTTGTTATGCCTTCACGCCCTACCTACTGATCGTCTGAAATTTTGCATACTCGTTGTCTGGGGTACGGAGAAGTACATAGTACCTTACATTTTATCCTGGGGAAAAGTAACGTTCTCGAAGGATGAAAGCTAGTGTATTATAAACTTATACTATATATTCTTTATGGGTGTAATAAAGATTTTAATAAATAAATAAATAATTTTATGCTAAACGTGGCTTTTAGGTCGTAAAGACCTAGGCTCTGTCTACTACGCAAGAGAAAAAGACGTGATACTATGTATGTATGTATAAATAATTTTACCCTCGCCGAAATAAAAGTTATACTACAGAAACTTACATTAAAAGCTGCTGAACCAAAACGGAATATGTAAAACAAGTTCAGTAGTAACTTTTCGCGGCTTAGTCGTCGCGGCCCACTTCCGAGCTGGCACTTCCCGCCATTTTGGAAGCTCGGGAATTAAGACAGGTCGCGTGCCGTTTTGTGTGGATCACTTGTTTAACTCCCGGTATTCTCCTTGTCACCCACGTCGTAAGATGATGGGTATTATAAAAGGAAAATAAGTAGAGTCCGACCGAAACAGGATGTTCTGCCGAAACTAAAATCGTTTTTGTTTTATTTTTATAATCAACTAGCTTTCGCCCGCGGCTCAGCCCGCGTCAATGTCGATCCCTCGGGAATAGTACCTTTTCCCGGGATAAAAGGTAGCGTATGTCCTTCTCCGTACTCCAGAGAACTTGTATGCCAAATTTCATGATGATCGGTTCAGTAGTTACGTCGTGAAAGCGTAACAAACAAACAAACTCACTTTCGCATTTATAATATTAGTAATAAGGAAGTAAGGATTAGGTTTGCACCTTCTTGACGTTCTAGAGATCGGTAATAAACTGAAATAAATATATATATTATATTGTATTATACTTATTACGAATTACCTTAAGATGAGGTGTGAAGAAAAACTAATTACTTGTTTTTATATGCAGGTAGTTTGAGGGCTGGGGAAGGACAAAGGGATTTTAAACCTTTATTTCCGGAAAATTCTACTGTTCCCAAGGGATCGACACAAACGCGGGCGGAGCGGCGGGCACAAGCTAGTTGAATATAAACGAGAAGACTCAATGTTAAGTACCTGCCTAGTAGGATAAGGTTAAAAACTAAGGCACAATGAGAGGGTTAAATTAAAATCGTGACTAGCAACTTAGTATAATTACGTTAGGGTTCCAAACTATTACTAGAAGAAGGAGAGTAATGAGTCTGTACCCATGGAATTGACTTAGAACTTCGAGTAAAAAATTGGAGCGGGCAAAAATTTGAGAGGTCATGTTAATAGGCAATGCGGCAGCAACCCATCACTATTTTGATTCCGTTTTCCACCTAATGCCCGCCAATATGCTAAACGTGGCCTTCGGGACTTATAGACCTAGGCTCTGACTACCCCGCAAGGGGAAAAGACGTGATACTATGTATGTTTCGAGTACATTGAGTTTTTCATACTCACGTTTTTAGTATGGAGGTGTGAAGAAAAACAAGTAATAATTCCTCGAGGTTTAGTCGTCGTGTCGTGACCCAGTTATGAGCCGGCACTTCCCGCCGCTTTAAGTCGAACGAGACTCCGGAGAACAGGACTTGCATGCCGTTTTGTGTGGATCACTTATAAAATACAGGGTCATTATATGTTTGGGTAGATAATAGATATCAGACTATTTAGGTAGATGGATTGGATAGGTAAACAATTTAAACAAAGCTTATACACATCAATGAGACCTCTCCAACCCGTCTGGCCAGCGAGGAGAGTGTACGCCAAATCCTCTGTCTGCTCTGGCGGGGTGGCTCTGGTGGTGCAGAGGGGTCATGCTCCTGCAGTGGAGACTAAAAAGACCTGATGATGATGATGATGATTGGATAGGTTGCTATTGTGATTCCGTTTCCCACTTTTACGCCCGACACGCTAAACGTGGCCTTTTGGTCTTATGACCTAAGGCTCTGTCTACCCCGTAAGGGATAAAGACGTGATAATATGTATTTGTGCATTGGAAGTAGTGTACTTTGGTGAGAAAAATAACGTTTTAATCACCTTGAAAAGCCAATACCGGAGAACAATATGATAAGTATGAATTTCTTGTATATTGAACATCGATTTCTTTCAGTTGGAACGTCAATTTTCAATGATTTATTATCATAACGGGTGGCGCAAAAGTAAAGACCCTATTTGGTTCAGCTATAACATTTTTTCTAAATTAGAAAACTAGATTTAGGTTTTTTTAAATGTATATTTGTGCCATTAAATTTCGTACCATTAGGATTTAAAGATGATGTCTTTTAAATGGTGACCTCCAGAGTTGATACACATTTGAGCCCTATTTATGACATTTTGCATAACTTGCCGTAACACTTCCTGCGATATGTTCGTTATTTCTTGACGAATGTTTTCTTTTAGAGCTGCGAGAGTCTGTGGCTTGTTCACATACACCCGAGATTTCAAAAAACCCCAAAGAAAGAAGTCTGGACTGGTCAGATCGGGTGATCTTGCAGGCCAAGGCAAATCGCCAAAACGAGAGATAACTCGGCCTGGAAAAGCGTCCCTCACTAAGTCCATAGTGTCGCGCGCTGTGTGTGCCGTAGCGCCGTCTTGTTTATTTTCAGTGTATTTTACATTTGTTCACTACACAATTTTCAAAAACAGAATGACAGAAAATGTCATATAAAAAAAATAAAAGTATTTTCTTTAGTGCCAGTACTTTTGCGCCACCCAGTATATACATATATACGTGACTAGGAACGAAGAAGGTATAATTATCTTACGTAGGAAGTAAACGCCTGTATTTAAGAATAAACTAAAATAACTACTAAAGAATACATTATAAAAACATAGCTTCACTCACGTTTATAATTCAGTTAGAATCGCTAGTTGGCGAATCTAACTGAAATATTTTTTATATAGTTTCGGTCTGTTACGAAGACCACCATCAGGGCGTGTGTTAGGGCTAGCGACACGGCGGTTTCGCTTCCCACAAAGCACTTTAACGGCTCTGTAACTGTGTTTTTATAATTTATCTCGTGTAAGTTTTAATACTTAAAGAATATCTGTATTCCTTATTCTGATAAATTGGATTCCGCAAGAGACGTAGGTCTAATAAAAGCTGTCAAGTAAAATGATATGGGGTTTATCCAAAAATGTAACGTAGATTTCTAATACAAAAAAATATATACGGTCGAATTGAGTAACTTCCTCCTTTTTTTGAAGTCGGTTAAAAATATGTAAAATATTAATGCCTAAAAATGCAGGTGGTAATTCGACATAAGTCTTTTAAAATCTATGATGATCAAATTACAAATGTGAGCTCGAAAAACTATCTATAAAAGGTCAAAGAAAACATCTTTTTTAAATAAATATATACCTATATCAATATAATAATGAATTAAATATCTCTATAATAGAAGTTTCCAAATAGAAGAAGCAGTTATTATAATATAAATAGCAATGAAAACATTTAGGTTAAAAAAAAACTACGTCTCATAAAGCTCTTCATAATCTTTCGACTTGGTTTGTGTCTATATGATACACCTATAGGATAGTTTGATTATCCTAATCTTCTAAACAAAATGAGTTCGCCCATTCAACCCATCCCTACTGAAACGCTACACACCTTCACACTTATTTTGTATATTCGATGTTTCTCCTTATAATGAATGCAAGCTGATTCACAAGGCCCGAGTAAATGGAGCTTTTAACCTTGTGACCTTTTATCAATGAATCTATACCGGTCGTAACCCCACACTCCATTGAAATATATCAGCCAATGAAATATGTTACGTCATGTAAAGTAATTTAAAAATGGTGAAGTTGCATGTCATATTATTATTTATTTTTTTACTCTTTTTCCTTGTTCTATATTGACCATGTTGTTGACCAAACCTTCCTGGGTGTTACATTATTACTTCTATTATATTTTAGGGTATTACATAATAACACCCTAAAAATATTTCAGAATCAACTTAGTATTATCTAAACTTATGGAATCAACATGGTTCAAAATAAAGACATTTCTGCACAAATATCAGTTATTTGACACTTTTCTTTAATAACACCTTAAAGAAGGTGTTTTTTTAGCTATTGATGTCCCACTGCTGGGCCATTTTCTATTCCTAGCTGTCTCATTCCAGTTTTTCTCATAATAATTTAATTCATCCGACCACCACAAGGAAGGTGTTTTTAAAGAAATAATATTATAAAATGATTTTACATACCTATATCAAACATTTACAATATGATTTTAAAAATAGTTTGATTTTCATCTAAAGTATCGACTTTTGGTCATTATTCACAGTTTCAAGAGACCTACATAATTTTTTTATACATTTGATATTGGTCTTCTCAGATAATTCGCCAAGGGGATCTGGTATAATTCTCTTGTTGTTACAAAGCTACCGTCAAGATTCATTGCCAAAACCAAGGCTATAAGTAGGCTAATAACAATAAAACAAAATTGCGCCAATGTGCTGCTATTTTTATAGCGTCATAAGTTACTAAAGACATAAGCATTTTTCTAATTCTTTTCATGTCAATGGCTTTTGTTTTCTTTTATATTATATTTTTCTCGTCCAATAATGAGCTACACTAATGGCTTGTCAGAGGCCACTCTCAAAGCGCCATTAATGTGGCTCATAAAATACACAGCAGCTATCTGTATATTTTTTTATCTGGACAACTTCTTGAGCACTTTCGACCTTCAAGGCGGCACGAAATGCGAGTCGGATTTGCGCACGAAAGGTTCCGTTATCTATAAAAACGGCAAAAAACATGTCTGTTGTATGGGAGCCCCCTAAAATATTTATTTTATTCTATTTTTTTGTATTTGTTATTATAGTGGCAACAAAAATACATCATCTGTGAAAGTTTCAACTTTCTAACTATCATGGTTCATGAGATACAGCCTGCTGGCGCGTGATAAAATATTAGTTCTTTTTCTACCACAAACTTCTAATTTTTGGCATGGCTAATCATTTTTTTTTTTAATAGCTATTTATGTCCCACTGCTGGGCAAAAGCCAAGGCTAATCATGTTTAACTATAAAATGAAGATTGTTCGAAGTACGTGAAATACTTTATAGCCCATATAAACTACCTATATTTTACAACAAAAGCCTTGTAAACGGAAGTGATAATGTGTTTTTAATATGTTTATTATATGCAATGCTCTTGTTGTTTGCAGTTAAAAAAAAACTATTTCAAATTTCTGAAAGAACAAATTGATATAGATAGACACATGCAAAAATCTGAACCCGATATTACTAAATCTTCGTCTTCAGGCGCGCCGGCGCCGGTGGTCATATCATCAATTAACAGAGGTATAAATGTACGAAAAAGCATCATTAACGTTACTATTAGAAAAACTATTAGGATACTACTTAGAAAGTTAGACAGAGATGTGTAAGCTACCTAGGGGTGCGCGGAAGAACGTGAATTTGACTTAGATAGATAACAGCTTTTTTAGCATCAAAACTACTGCAAGGTGACGACGGTTTAGTTATCTGCGGCTAAATATCTAACTCCAAAATATTGCCTAACTTACCAGATAGAGTTGCAAGATGGGAAGGCGACCTTGACAAGAAGATCATACTCGTATATGTACAGACGGCTGCAGAGAAATTTTATAGAGTATAGTGTTACTATTGAGAGGTTTCGACCGTCTGTACCGTTAAATGTACTCAACAAACGTCGAACCCAGACGAAAAGAGTTTAAGTAAATACAAACTTAAGAATAGTCATTGAATGCCGGCGCCAAATTCGTACCTTCCTTCAATATGTTCCTAAGCCGTAAGAAAAGCGGGGTCCCATCAACACGCTACTTTTAATATTTGTATCACAAGAAATCTTTTATGAAAAGCACTATTTTTTTCCTCTGTACTGAAATCATTAAAGTTTCAGCACAGATGAAAAAAATAATTCTTTTATAATTGAAAACGAATAATATAAGCTAAAAGCTTCTTCATTATTTTCCTAATCCAATACCTAACGAACTTTCGTAATGAAAATAAACTTGCCTACATAGTGATAATTGAACCTTTCATTTATCTTCAGTGAATTAACAATTTCAGAGCTATAAAGTGAGCTGTCTACGCAGGACGGCTAGGAGATATGAAACGATGTATGCACAAAAAATCCATTTTTTTTAAATTTACTACTATATACTAGGAGTAACTCTTCCATGCTGGTCTGGGAGAAAAGAAAAAACGTAGAATGTACCAGCTGCTTCTCTTCCCGCGCAGATCGTAAAAGCCGATCGAGGGAATGGGTAAAATCTCAGGAATCGTGTTAATAGGCGATGCGGCTAGCAACCCATCACTATTTTGATTCTGTTTTCCACCTTATGCCCACCAACATGCTAAACGTGGCTTTCAGGTCTTATAGATCTAGGCTCTGTCTACCCCGTAAGGGAAAAAGACGTGATACTGTGTGTGTGTACTAGGAATACATGCATACAATCATATAGCGTGGCGACGGAACATCTATAGTGACGGTATAATCCGCTTCTATAAATGTTTCACATCAAAAAAATTTTGTACTTTTTAATAAATAAGTTAATATTTCTTACATCATCGTTCCATCTTAGTTCGGTTTTCTGAAGGGTGCGCCCCAGTATTTGCCCGCATTATGGCGCTTTCACGAAAAATTAAGAAACTCTATCTCTCTCGTGTTCCAACCTATTTTTCATTTGCTACTTTTCCCCGTGGGGGGTGGAGGCTATCCCCGCTTGGCCGGGATGCATAGACCTTTAAAACGATAAGAACCTCCATTCGTCAGTTCGACCAAAAATAATGAAATCATTATGATTCTTCTAATAATTTCTTATCGCTGGAAACACTGTTTTTTTTTATTGCTTAGTCTAGTCTCTATTCAAAAACAAAAAAGGAAAAATAATGAAAAGTAAAACAAAATTCCCTTTTGTACGATAGTCTGCTTTTTTGGTCGTCAGAACTGGCTCTGTGAGCTGTGGACCTTATCACGTCGAACTCACAATAGTCCTAAGCGCTAGAGACCCCAATGGCGTCTAAGTCCTTTATTCCAATGCCTCCAATTTGAACAATTTTTAAACTGATTCGACAAGAAATCTTTGTAATTAAATTATTGAGCTCTAGTCACAAAATTTTACGGGTATCAGTTGAAAAATTGACCTGTAGAGGAGAACAACGGACAGCGGGACATACTAACGATTTTTCTTCTCGCTTCGCTCGCGCTTCGTGCTCGTTCGGTCAATTTTTTTTTTCAATCAATTAATATGTTACCCCTTTTTTTCTATATTTTTTTTTGTATCTATCATCTATCTTACCCATTCAAGTACCACTTAATTGTGAGTTAGTACGTACTTACGTTGTATTACTGACCTTGGATAAGGGGTGTCCTCCTATCAAGGAGTGGAGCCAGAGGCTGGAGCAGCCCATTACTAGACGTAGGACCTTTGAAGCGGTCTGTCCAGTTTTAGGCCAATTGTTGGCGAGGCAGCACGGCCGTCTGACATTCCGTTTGACGCAGTTACGTAAAAGCCGTGTTCAAATTCGCAAAATGAAGTACGTACGTGCTAACTATACGTAGGCAACGCCTAAATAAAACGTATAACATACTCAACTTCATTTTGCGTATTTGACCTGTCTATATTTTTAAAAGTCTAGGCCGGCTCGATAAAAATTATTAAAAAATATGCTCTTTGAACGATGTTCCTCTTAATGTTTCTTTTATCCGCGCAAATTATCGGGAATCCATTGTACAGAAATAGCTTTTTCTTCTCGTCGAGGTTTGCCTATAACTGGATTACTATGGATAGGTAGTTGTTGTAGCTACTTGACATTTGTGTCTGGGTTATTTTATTGCGTTGATATAAATTGTGTACGAGTTTGAAGAAATATGTTACTGACGTTGTTAGAATGCAATACTTGAATATATAATTACGATGAGCTATAAGTGTTAGTCAGAAAAAGTTCACAGAGCATTAGGGTAAATTTCCATCAAACGAATGATTTTTGCTATGGATTGATTTATACAAGATGGAACTTAAACCGAAATGGAAAAAAAAATATTTTTTAAACTATTTAAGTACTTACGTTAATAACTTATGTGATAAAACTATGTCTCAATTTATAAATTTAAAAGAAAATACATTTTCTTCTCTTGAGTTGCTGGTAAGTTGAGGCCAAAAATATGTTTTATTTTGTGTTTCTCGTGCCTAATAAGATTAAGAATTTCATCCACGTATATTTGTGGACTTATATCGAGAAACGATTTCACAGAAAAACTGCAGGGTAAAATTGTCGAATTAAGAATTCTCGAAAGCTTTTAACTCATTCATTCATTCACTGCTTTCATCGGTGGATTTCAATTAAGCTTGGAAATCGATGGTAGGTATTGGCATACCATTATTGTAAAAAAATACTTAAATATGTAAATACGTACCTATGCTAAAATATCTAATTAATAAATGCTCCTATCTCGGATTATTTTACGTATATGATAAGAATATGAATGGTTTATAATTCTTTAAACATTTAAAATAGCACAATACCTGCACGGAATCCCACAACATGATGTTGATAGAAAAGAACAAACGAGTCTTGAGTATCACATTCTGTGATCACATTATCCTTACTTCCTTACTATCCTTACTAATATTATAAATGCGAAAGTGAGGTTGTTTGTTTGTTTATTTGTTTATTTGTTTGTTTGTTTGTTTGTTACGATTTCACGCCGTAACTACTGAACCGATCATCATTAAATTTTGCATACAAGTTCTCTGGAGAGCGGAGAAGGACATAGGCTACCTTTTATCCCGGGAAAAAATACTATTCCCAAGGGATCGACATTGACGCGGGCGGAGCCGCGGGCGAAAGCTAGTAAATAATAAGTGATGCGCTGATCATGACTTAGGCCGACTAGCCGATTGGCAATTAATCGGTTTTGAAGAGGCCGACTAGCCGGGCATTTCCGTCATACGTTTAGTTTATTGAAGAGAAGAATATTTATTACTAGCTTTCGCTCGCGGCTCCGCCCGCGTCAATGTCGATTCCTCGGGAATAGTACTTTTTCCCGGGATAAAAGGCCTATGTCCTTCTCCGTACTCCAGAGAACTTGTATGCAAAATTTCATGTTCAGTAGTTACAGCGTGAAAGCGTAACAAACAAACAAACAAACAAACAAACTCACTTTCGCATTTATAATATTAGTAAGGATGTTGTTTTGTTTGTTAATTCAGAAAATGTTTTCTTAACAAGCAAGTAATTTTAGAGACTGAAGAAAAACATTTAAAAAATGTGTACATATTATTGAGATATATACATAAAAAAATAGAAGCCGGACAGTCGGCATAATGGCCGGATACTCGGCTTTACCGACTAGTCGGAACATCTCTATTAAATAATATTATCAAATGCATCAGAATCATATCAGCAAGTATGTTGCCATAATATTGGACCTAGGGCTCGAATGCATTACAGCTAAGAATGCAACCGGAACAAACGCTCAAACGAGGAGGAGGATTCTAGAACGCGAGAAAAGGATACAATCCCACAGCCGTAAGGAAATGAAATCTAAGAAAATGTTCAGACGAAAATGATTGCACATGAGGATTGAAGGCGACAAAGTTATTCCAGTTGAAGCGAGCCGGCGTCTGAGTGAATATTTCCCTTCGCTGATCGATTCAGCAGACGAATTGAATTATAACCTGCACATACAGCGCGAAATTAAATGTTCAAACTGATTTTCACGCTCCGATAGTTCTTTAAAAGATTCGCGATACTCGCGCGAGACTCGTCAATCATTTTTAACATCTGTATTTTTCATATTGGTTAAAATATTTAAAACGCAAACGGAGTGAGATCGGGCCTCTCTTTCTCACTGGGCATTCTGGACAGGTGCCATATTGTCAGTAACTTTCTAACTAAAAAATATTTCGACAACTCAATCAATAATTAATAGAATACAGTGTAAAATTTAATTTAGAAAGAAAAAACATTATTGATGTAAATTTTATCTTGCACATTTTGCATATGCATTATGTCTATTTTACTAGGCCAATTCTGAATAGAGATCAGAATTAGTGAAATCTCTAAAGAGATTGCTACATTATTATTTAAAATATTGGTTTTATACTCTTTTGATACATTACTAAGGATCTAGAGGAGGCAAACGACAGGGCAGTGGCCGTGGCCACATACTGGGCAAAATTGTTGTAATTATAAAGACATTACGACTCGAAAAGAAGAAAGAAGAAGAAGATACATTACTATTTAAAATATTGGTTTGTCAAGGTCCTTAATGTGCCGATGGCCTATAAGAAAAGTTAATGATGACTCTCAATGACGTGAAAATGACGCCTTCCTTTGAGCAGCGATAAACACGCCAGCCTTCTAATCTAACGGCACGGGGTTCAACTCCCGACACGGGCAAACCATGCATATATACTTCATTATCACAGTTATTACTCCGCAGTTTTGGAGCTACCAAGGAGAATTTAGTAGACAAATTGAATTCTATAAAATTAAATCTTCAAAGTGATTTTCACGCTTCGATAGTTCTATAAAGAATTCGCGAAACTCGCGCGAGACTCGCCAATCATATTTTAATATCTGTATTTTTCGTATCGATAATATTATTCGAAACGTGAAAGGAGTGGAATGAAAATTTCCCGTCTCACAAATATTTTTAATTTAATAAATTCAGCTTGTTTACCAGATTTGATTTTTTGAATGGAACTAATGATAACAAAATTTATCAGTAGTTCCATAATGGTAGAATTCAAAAGTAGAATAAATGGGTATCTCTTGGATAGGCATGTAACATTCTCGTCTTCATCGTCACTTCGACACAGACAATTCCCTAATCCAACATTTAGTAAAAAAAAATGGTACAAGTGTCAATTAACGGTTCCTGCCACGTTCTTTTATCAAAAACCGAAGAGTATGAATAATAAGAGTGATATATGTAGATGAAGCGAGAGAGGTTTGTAAGGATCGTAACAAGTAGATGTCCATATGCCTATCCCCGAGGGAAAGAGGCATGGTACTTTGTGTGTAGAACTCGGATATCAATACTCGTAGAAGCAAGTCCTAGTGATTTCGTTCGTTCCTCTAATAAGCAGGTCACAGGTTGCTTACTTTTGACCGGAATCAACATGGCCTAACCCTTTGATCGGCTCTTATGATTGGCCAATCTCCCATTACATACACACACTAAGTTACTAAGTGTCTTAGCTTGGCAGAATGTTAAAAAAATAATTGAGGCCCATTCGACATTCGCAACTCTCAAGCGAATCAAAACCTACAGGGTACTTCCCATGAACTCAGAATCTTGAAATTTGGTACGAAAGAACGTCTTATAACACAGATAAAGGAAAAATTGCGAAAAGCATAATTTTGTTTTTAAGTTATATCATATAATATTAATATTTTCAAACTTATTATATCATCATCATCATCAGGTCCTTTTTAGTCTCCACTACAGGAGCATGACCCTCTCTCTACTACTACAACCATACCTGGCCAGAGCAGCCAGAGGACTTATTATATATAATGTACCAAACCCTTCGCGCGCGAGTCCGTCTCGCACTTGGCTGGATTTTTCTTTTCTCGCAGACCAATATGAAAGAATTATTTTCGCAAATGGTTTGTACTTTGATACACTATCAATCTAGGTAAACCTTACTGTCTTCTCCCATCAATCTTCGATTATCTACTTGAGTGCAGTGCATTAATTTATTTCACAAAATCTTTTTTACTCGTCTGTTTTAATTGAAAATATGACTGGCTTAGTCCGATCTCCTAATCACGCTAAGTGAGCCCTCGAATGGTCCATTATAGGCTCCTATCGCCAGCGGGTACGTTCATCAGACGTAATCCATCCAAATAACGTAATGGAGGCAAAGCTATATGAATTATATTCAGAAAATCCTAAATTATAAATGTAAACGTTTGTATGGATGTGAGAATGCCTTCACGTGAAATCTATTGGATGGATTTTGCTCATCATTATCATCAATTCAGGCACGAGAAGGCAACTACTGTTGATATGCCTCTCTTAAAGATTTTTTTTCACCATGGAAGATATATTGTCATACCAAGCTTTGCAGGCGGGGTGGCGAGCGCAGTTTGGGCTTTTGTGCTTCCTACGCTGCTGTCCGAAGGGCATACATTTTAAGATGGGGAAGGAAAGGAGTTTGGTGGCTGTGAGAACAGAATGAAGGTATAGGGATACTATTCACTTGAATGAATGGAGAAAAGCATGTAGAAGCTCGGGAACCGGGAGTGCTATTTTTGAAATGTGCAAAAATCGCTCGAAGACGAGTGTCACACTTTTAAAAATAGTACCCCGGGTGCGCATACCCGATGTTATAGCTGCTACATCACCCCTGACCGTGACCTGACCGATGGAATTTGATGCAACTTTACAATATTAAGACTCACATATCATAATATCAACCTAGGCTATAAATACCGCGACAGAAGTCGTGGGAATAATGCTAGTCTTGAATTAGACTATGGAAACAGCAATGCGCTCAAAAACTGACACCACGCAAAGTAGATCAAAGCGGGCAGTGCTTAAAAAGTATATTTTTTTGCGAACTAGTCTGCCGCGCGCTCCGTGACGGATGGACGCGTCGATAAGAGCGTTTAACGACATCGGCTAAATCTTAACGAATTAAGAAAAAATAAATTCTTGTGCAGGAAACGCAAGGAAAGACGGAAAAGTGACACTGGAGTAACTTATCATAGCGAGCGAGGCCAGCTGCTAGCCGCTAGCCTACCTACTCCGTTATGTTGACACTATAGCATTCATTAGATATGTTAACACCGCCCCGTGGCCTTGACGCGGCCGTGACCTTGACGCGGCCAAACTAGCTTCGTCTATGAATGCGTAAGATTTTCGTTGTGATTTAAGTTTGTTTGCGCAAATGGGACTGATATTGAATCGTTAGTTTTTTTTTCTTATTCAATTAACACATGTCTGTTTCTTGAAATTATGGTTCGGCTTATTTCGTTCGTCTAATCGCGCTAAGTGAGCCCTCGAATGGTCCATTACTGGCTCGATTACCGGTGGGTAGGGTTGCCATACCTGGCAACCCTACCCAATCAAATATTGGTAGCAAAACCGAAAAGCCGAATAGACTATCTAGTTTAATCGGACATACATATGAGTTAAAAGGCCGGACACATTTAAGAAGCGTAATAAAAGTTTGACATATTTATCTGTGGCACCGTAGCTCCCGAACGACTGAACCAAATTTTATGCAAATTTTTAGGCAATTTAATCTAAATTGTTCTTAACTATATTTGAGTAAAATCTGTCTAGTCGTTAACAAGATAAGGGCTATTTTAGTATAACACATTTTTATAAAGTAAAGTTTTTTTATACTAATAAGCCTTAAAAAGTTTTTAACAACTAATAAAAAAAATAGCCTGGACTCCGAGTAATTTGTTCATCCGGACGCCTGTCAACCCTACCGGTGGATATTAAATCAGAGTACGTAATCCATATGACGCCAGGGGGACAACAAAGTATATCCACCACAATGTTCTTAGGTTGCTAGTCTACTTTATTTCTTTTAATCCAATAGGCGATGTGGAAATCGCTAAACACTAAGATCTTATGGCCCCAGGATCTGTCTGCCCCGTAATCCATACTCCATACTAATATTATAAATGCGAAAGTAACTCAGCCTGTTTTCTTTTCACGCTTCAACCATTGAACCAATTTGGATGAAATTTGGTATGGAGGTAGTTTGAGGCCCGGGGAAGGACATGGGGTACCTTTCATTCAGGGAAATTTTACTGTTCCCGAGGGATCGACACTAACGCGGGCGGAGCCGCGGGCAAAAGTTAGGCGCTAGTAATCAATATTTAAGTTGGGTTAATAACACCATTAATTCATATACTTCGTTTTTGTTATGTAGTATTACTATATTTATTTATACTCTACTTTTCACTAATTAAATCTTTAGGACGGTCTCCTTATTTTTAAACAAGTCATTTTTTATAATATTAATTAGGCTTCGTATAATTGATACAATGGGAAACCTCAAAACAAAAACAATTTTACCCCAGTTTATAATTGCAGGTTATATAAAATAACCTTGTGACCACGGAGTAAGCTTGTTGTGACATATGACCTTAGTACCTATTTACGTCGCGCTTGTGACAGTATCAACCTTCAGTTTCTAAAAAAGCCGTGACAAACTGCTCTAACGAGCAACCTTAAACCTGAAGCTCCCTTGCTTACAATATATCATTTTTCGTACTTATTTTGAGCTTACAAACATTATTCCGGATATAACGGCCATGCCTTAACGCCTTAGATTAATTTATTTAGGTATGATAAGTTTTTACTTCTCACGATACAGACAGAGTTATACTTATTATAAAAATACATTTTTTTAATCAAATATACCACCCCGGATTGTACCCGACTCCAAGGTACCTTATAATTTAAAGAGTTTATATTTAAGGCATGTCTAGGGTCAAAATTGGGTCACCTCACCATTCTTCCGAGACTTCACCTAACAACATGTCATAGATGACATATGAAAGGCATATAAACCTCATTAGATAAACAACGGTCCAAAATTAAAAAAAAAAAAATATTTTTATACATTATTTTAGGATTTAGTCTTGCGATCGAGGCCGCATCAACACTGTTTAAAATAAATGACTTTATCTTCGTATTCAGCACTCGCATTCAGAAAAGGGATTTTTGAAGTGTTTGATTTTCGAACCCTTTTATTTGTACCGGAAAGGTCAGTCCATAGAGTCCGCGAATAGAGCCCGTTTTTTATTGAAAGGCAAGGGCCTTTATCTATTTCATGCCGGGGCTCAAACGCAGGAAATATTTTTATGCAAATATTTTCAGGGAAGCTGTGATTTGAGCACACAATAACCTTTCGCAGAGAGCTTACAAGTTGGGTTATGCTTTTATTGAAAATCAAATCGTTTCTGTTTACCAAATAGTATCAGAGACTGCTTAGTTGTTCTTTATGTAGTTAGTTGTTGTTCTCAAAGATGCGTATTATTATTTTTGAAGATTATGGTATTACATAATTACCTTTTATTTATCCCTTTTATTTTAGTTATTACCCATTGATTTTCAGCTTAACACATAGGACCCATAAGGGGTGATTCAGCTACGACACGAAGGCACCGGGTTCGATATCCAAAGAGATTTGACGCCTGGCAGGCAGTCGGCCGTATAAACTTTCGCCAAATTGTATCGTAGCATGAATGCTGTCATAATAGCGGAGCTCCGAAGCTAAACAGCTTAGTACGTAACCGGGTAAACGGTCAGATGATGATGATGAGAGTTTTAGCGGGAATTTAACGGTGGTCTACTCAGTTTATATATTAGATCGTTTTGCAAATTGTTAACACGTTATAATGTGTGGACTCTGTGTAATTTGATGATAATACTCTTATTTCTAAACAACGCATGGTATAACTAAAACAAACTGTGGGGCTGCAGTAAGGTTTGCTTAGCGAACTGGTAGCTGTTCGCCTTGCTGCGTCGTTTATACTCAAACAAATTCAAAACAGTGGATTCGTCAAGGACTCCCTCTAATAATGATTTACACCTAGGTAGTTTACACCATCATTTTATTGACACGCAAGAATAGCTGTTATACTAGTCTGCCATCAAAACTATAGACTCTAGAAGAATAAATAAATGGCGTCATCTGCTAAAATCAAGCTAAAATAAGCTTCTGAATGAGGTTTGAACACCACATAGAAAAAAAAAGAAAGAGATGATGATTCGTTGTTGATACAACCTAAGACGTTCTTGGCGGGAATTTCGATGAACGGCACGGTTTTTGTTTTGGATTGTTATCAAATTGTTTCTAGTGGAGTTTGTAATGTGAAGTCGGTGTAATTTGTTGGTATAGATGCCCATGTTTATAAACAATGTGTGGAATAACTAAAATAAAGTGTGATGTACTGCGTCTGTAGTGAGATTTACTTTTTCTTAGCCAAATAGAAGAAAATAAAAAGAAACCTAAATTTGTAACTACATTTGACGCTTGTGTACACTCAATTGCACAATAAAAATCTATAGAGATTCTGTCAACCCGAATGTTTGTGAAACGGTAAAAGAAAAATAAACTTTGACTTTATGAAGCATAACTATTAAAATGAGCCGCTGCACACGGTACACTCAGCTTCTTCCTATTGAAGTTTATCCTCCAGTTTTCAAGTTTTCAGTAAACTCCAGAGAGAAATTATTTGCTATTTCCATTTCCAAACAAACTCAGACGCTGACGCAGACTTTTCAACTCGCCAACATTCTAGCCGCTAGGAAAATTAATTTTAAATGTGTACCCCTTTGAAGCCGATGTTAAACCAATACGCGGTTTAATTATTTCGCAACTTAGCAACTACGCCTCTGCGCCAACTCTGAGGCCAATGTTGGCGTGTTGGCTAATTAAAATTTTATTGCAAATGTTCAGGTTCGACCAACTTGGAGTGAATTGCCTTATAATTGAGTTCGTCATGAATTAGTTCAAAGTAATCGCATAATTATACCATCTCTGGCAGTTCTACTTAGGCCAGAGGATTTTAGGAAGCCCTAACTTTAGTAATGAGCATGATTCCAAAGTTTGATCAATTTAAGTTCCTACGCTGTAATGAAAGCTGAAATAAATAATTTATTTATACCAATAGAAACCTACCTTCTTCTTGATTCATTTTTAAGGTTCCGTACCTAAAGGGTAAAAACGGGACCCTATTAACACGGTAAAGATACTATTAATATGGCTCCGCTTCCGTCTGCATGTCTGACACCAGGCTGTATCTCATGAATAAAATAAATATACAACAAACGTGACTTTTTGCTTGTTTTTACTCGATATTGATACACCAAGATACGTACATTATTCGAAGTACAAAAGGACTACTTAAAATTGAATTACGATGGCAATTAGGGCAGATCCACGTGACAGATCGACCAAACTAGGTATACCTGTATCTTGGGTCTCTTTGACAGAAAGTACATAGCCGACCTGTCTGGCGAGGAGAGTGTAGGCCAAATCCTCTGTCTGCTCTGGCCAAGTATGGCTCCCGTAGTACAGAGAGGGTCATGTTCCTGCAGTGGAGACTAAAAAAGACCTGATGATGATGACATAGCCACAGTCAACACTTAGCAGAAGATACCTAGTGTTCTTGCTCGGGTCAAAATGGTTATTCTTTAAACTAGTCTTGACCAGAACTTGGCCACATCCACGACCCAATCGTTCGCCTCAAGGGCAGCTATGACAATCCAAGAGATGGTAGTGAGGAACTAGATACCTTAACTAGCCAGGGAACAAATATGGAACTAAAATAGTGACCATTTTATTTACCTAGGGGTTTTTAAATATGTATTTTTTAATCAACCATTCTTATCTTTATTCCGACGTGTGTCTACCTACACTCCCCTTTACTCTTTCACCTTTTGGAAAAGGAAGGGATACATTCTTCATCCCATACAAATATGTATGGGGAATATTTTAATCACGTTCTCAGCTATCTATATTATCATTAAGGATAAGCGGCGAGCAACACATGTAATAAACAAAAATGACTTTGCCGGATTTCCCGCGAACTAATTTGGAATTCGCGTGCTCCCCGTTACTAAGGCTCCCATATTTTCATCGATAATATCGCTTTGTTAGTTTCTGACACCTATATTTTGGAGGATGCTCTATATAATGAAGAATCCTACTCATCATCATTTCGAGTAGGTGTCACGGTCATTCGACCATGCACACCCTGGTGTCCGAGTTCTTCGGAACCGCCTCTGACGTGGTTCCTTTAACAACTACCAGATGACAGCCGGGACCAACGGCTTAACGTGCCTTCCGAAACACGGAATCATCTATATTAACAGACAATCTGGTGATTCAAGCCTGTAATGTCCTAACCAAACTGGAAACAGCTAAGTTTCCCGTGGGAATCGAAACACCTAATCGCCTTAACTCCTGGACCACGGAGGCAGTTATATATTTAATACCTACTTATTATTGGTTTGATGGTCAGGGGTGTCATTCTCAACTGCCTGTCCAGTTGATGGTTGCAGGTATGGCATCGGGTACGTGCACCCGGCCTCCCAAGCTGATACTTTTTCCTCATTCATACGAACGGAACGAAAAAGCCTTGGAAGAGGCCTTTGTCCAGCAGTGGACTTCTAACGGCTGGAATGATGATGATGATGATTTTGACCGACATAATAAACACTTTTCATATCTTTCATCAACTTTGGGCTTCAGAGCTCTCGATTACAACGGTCAATATAAGTATATATTACATACCTACCAAACTCATAAAATCAATATAAGTACTACCTAAGTACCTTCTGCCTTTACGTTGGATTGATTTAGTTTTGTTTCCGTGTGGTTTCTGGCAGAGTAGAATAGGACCAATCCAAGTCTTCCCATGGATGTCGTAAGAGGCGACTTAGAAAATACAAGCTAAACAAAGCTTTCAAATATCAATGAGACCTCTCCAAACGGTTGGCCAGCGAGTAGAGTGCAGGCCAAATCCTCTGTCTGCTCTGGCCAAGAATGGCTCCGGTAGTACAGAGAGGATCATGCTCCTGCAGTGGAGACTAAACAAACAGACCTGATGAGGATGCAGATTTTGAGGCTTGGGGCACCGTAAAGTTTTATGTAGATACCTTTAAAAATCTAGAATTTAAAAAGTGACGTAGTTTACTGATTAATCAATATTAACCTCATGTTCAAATACTACTTCTTAATAATTTTGTAATGAAACTCGTAAATGGGTTTGCCATAGTTCTTACACTAAGGGCACTAACTGGATTGGGATCGCCGTTGCTAGTAACTTCGCTCCGGATTGCGCCGGATCCAACTAGTTTCGTGGTTCTGCTAATTGCTTTCATGGAGTTTCGTCTATTGAATTTAATCGATCCATTTTATATGCATTCAAGCTTTTAACAGCGTAATGTCCAGAATTTGTGAAGTTATAGCGGAAAAAAAAAATGATTCTTGACAACCTTACAGCCTTTTCTTGGGCCCTGTAACTAACTTTGCTATTTTTTACTTACAGCCTTTTCTTCTTTTTAATAGTGTTTTTATTTTGCATTCACAATGCTATTTTAATACTATTATACTCTTATTAAATCAATAAATAAAATATGGTGAAAAAAAAAATATTTTAGCTTTGCTAAACTTGGGAAACGGATATCGGATACAGTGGCTCAATATGGTTTTCGCCTGTTTATAGTAAAAAAAAGCTTAGAATTCGAGGTTCACTTGAACATAAAAACTAAAGAATATAAAAACTATTTACTCTGTTCCACCAGAAAAGAAAATTGGAAAAAAATATTCTTCTCGACACTGTTTTTGGCAAAAAAAACTCCACATATATATTAAAATATTTTTTGTTGGTACACAAAGTATCGTGTAATGGTAGAAAGTGTGAAGATGCTATGTCGGAGACTACTGTCTAGAAACAAAGTTTATCCATCCCATGTATATTTCACGAGGGGTCGTAATTAGGGCGGAATATCATTTCTCGCCGTCGGCCCGACTTCTGATTGATGTCAACTTTCGCTCCAAGTGGCACAATTAAACGATTGACTCTCATTCGCACTCCGTTGCTCTTGTATTAAGATTAACAATGGTGAAGCCACCGAATACGAACATTAAATGAACGGTTCTAATACTTTGTACCTACTTAGTAAGATTACTACGTAGTAGTAATAACATTTATTCATTCTAAGATTAATCTAAGGTATTAGAACCTAATCTAAGGTAGTGGACCTACCTACTTACCAGATAATTGACGAGACAGGAAATTTGGTAACACGATTCCGCTAGCAAAATTTATTTATTTAGCGAATTAGTAATGTAAGAACAATAATTACGAGCTTCCAAGTGGCAGAGATATCCTATACGTCTTTTAGGCCTTTTGGGCATGTGAGCAAATCCGAAACGCTTATATAGTTAATAATATGTAATTTTGATAATGGGCAATGTAAAATGGGAAATGGGTACTTAGTAGTAGTAAGTACACTAGTAGTATTATAAAGAGGAAATATTTGATTGTCTGTTCGTTTGAATTGAATGGGCTCCGAAGTTACTGGACCGATTTGCAAAATTCTTTCAGCATTAGAATCCTACATTATCCCTGATGAACATAGGCTACAGATTAAAAACCTATATCTAACTGTACAAAGCCGGGGCGGGCCGCTTGTTTACTATATAGGTACAACAAGAACAAACTCACTTTTGCATTTATACTATTAAAATTAATAGAAATATATCGTAAATTGTTCATAGATTCATACATACTATACGTCTTTTCCCTTTCGCCCAGGTAATAAAACTTTAGCATGTTGGTGGAAAACGGAATCAAAATAGTGATGGGTAGGCAATACGGCTAGGTATTGCCTTCTACAGTCTAGGATTCTTAAATTTTCGCCCACTCCCTCGATCGGCTTTGAAGATCTGCGCGGAAAGAGAAGCTTTTTGTTTTCTCCCAGATTAGCACTAACTATTCTTCTTATTTTTTTATTAGAATTTATACAAGATGTCCACTTCCTTATAGTATAACAGTAGCTATTGCCCTCGGCTCCCCACGTTAGTGTCGATCTCTCGGGAACAGTAGAATTTTTAGGAATTAAAGGCACTCTATGTCCTTCCCCGTACCTCAAACTACCTCCATACAAAAGTCCATGCAAATTGGTTGAAGCGTAAAAAGAAAACAGACAGACAGAGTTACATTTTAGGGATGATGTGGGTATCTAATTTAATAATGAATCAGTTAAAAATTGTCACGCCTAAATAACTTTAGGAGTTCCTACGTAAGTCTGCTTCGCACAAGAACAGGGCTATTAAGTTAGTCCTGGATTGTGAGAGATTCATAAAGAGCTGGCGCGAAGCCAGGCGTTCGTGAATTTCACGGTTTCCGTACGTGCTGCCCTACGTAGCATCGGCATCGCACACTTATTGTGTACATTCTGCGTTTCGAGAATAGCTTTCGCCCGTGGCTCCGCTCGCATCAGTGTCGATCGCTCGGGAACAGTTCCCGGGATATAATATACCCTATATCCTTCTCCGTACCCTGGGGTACAACGGGTATGCAAAATTTCATGATGAGCGATTTAGTACATACGGCGTGAAAGCGTTATAAACAAACAAACTTCTCTTCTCGCGTAGACTGTAAATGCCGATCGTGGGATTGGGCTAAAATCTGAGGAATCAGGCGATACGTCTAGCAACCCACCACTGTTTTGATTTCGTTTTCGACCTAACGTCCACCAACATGCTAAACGTGGCCTTTAGGTATTAAACCTAGTTGTACCCGGCTAGAACTAGGTGTATCCGCACTTCGCCTATTAGCCGTAACATATATATAAGATATATTTATTATATTCATACTTCAGTTTTTCTTTTTGATTTCGTAAATTTTGCACCAAGTTCTTATCATTTTACTACCCGGTTGCCTGGAAGGAATTGCATAGGCGATAAGGCCGCCTTTGTTTTTTAACAATATTTTTTTAAGTGTGCAATAAAGTGTTAAATAAATAATCCCACAGATATCAGAATAACATTAGGTTAGATCGGTTCCCGGCCGACATTAGTTCGAGTACCGAAGTCTCCGGTTAAATATCATTCAAGTTTTTCTCCAAAATTCCTTATAAACACAACTTGGCATTTAAGAAAAAATCCAAACGTGTTTCGCTTATGCACATAAACTTTCTACTCTTAAACGTGTTATAGATAAATATCAGAATATCAGTTTGCACATAAAGCGTTCGCACCCGCCACGCCCGCAAGCCCACTCAATACATCTCTGTGGGTAATCCAGAGGCTGGCAACACTAACATGCCGGCTTTCCTCGTCGACCATTACCTACTTGATCCTGTAACTTTTTTTTAAATAGGTACACAGGGAAATAAATTATTTACCTTAAAATCTTTACTATTATATCTATTCTGCTCTATCATTTAATGTACTTTTACTTTGTAAGCCTGGCCACTTCCAAACATAAACCTACCATAGACAATCCTTATAAATAAATAAAAGTAAAAATCTTTTTAAAATCAAGTTTTAAGTTTATCACTTTCTTTATCGAGTAATTTTCATTTTCCCTTTGATTTGATATCCATAATCCATATTATCGGATTGCATCAAATATAGCTAGATCGCCATCTTGGGTGTTCCGCCATGTTGGATTTAGAATGTCGGGCCCAGGAACATTAGTGAGTAAAGGTCAAATTGTACTTGGGCTTAATAAGCTCGTTCGTCAAAATGTACAATGGTCAAAAAGTTCATTATTGAGTAGTTGTTTTAATCTGCTTCAAAATTGAGTTGCAAGCCGTCCTACCTGTGGCGATCTTGAGTTGTGATTCGACCGCATTGAGGAAATATACGCTCTAGTAGATTATTGACATTGCGTTTAAGTCCCTAAGTTCAGTCCTGACTGATATATAGTTTACTAATACGTCGCTACTCAGCTAATAGGTACGCGAAACTCAATTGTGATCTCAAATAAGATTTATTAATTAGCAGAGTGCCTTAAGCTTGAGCTTAAGGCCGACACACCCAGACGTCGACAACATATCTTTTGTCTTAAACAGGCCCCCATAAGAGGAAACACTGCGCTCGAGAAAATTTAAAAACAGGTAAGTATTTGTAAAATCTATTGCTGTCGCGCTGTGTGCTCAAACAACCCCCGCAGAGTGTGATAGAGGCAACTGCAGCTCGGACCGAAAATACCCACACAAAATTAACGCTTCGTAGTCCCCTGATTTCTTCTCAAACTTAACCGATTTAATTTCTTTTTTCATTAAAAATTTAGCTATGGCTATGTTTCTTTCTTTTTCTAATATACTTATCGCGTCAAATTTGTTTTCTTGATGTTTGAACACAACTGAAATTCTTAACAAATTTGCAGGTCTTTGTAAGTTAAATAATTCAATTATGAAAAAAATAACAACAAAGGGACATGCTACTATATCCATAGATTTTTTTGGTAAAAAATCATTGCTCTACTGGGACTATCCGGCGAGGAATATGAGGGACTACGCTTGTATGGAAAAACGGCCCTACAGTTTCTTCTTAAACTCGTTCTTGAGTTGTGGTTCAACCGCATGCAGCAAATATGCGCTCAAGTAGATTACTGAGATCGCACTTAAATCCCTAAGTTAAGTCCTGTTATTTGTTTACCTTATACGTTGCTACTCAGCTGTGTTTACAATTGTGATCTCAAGTAGGATTTATTAATAAGCAGAGCCTTAAGCTTGAGCTTAAGCTTAAGAGTTGATAGCGGTTTATTAAAACAGGCCTTTAAACAAAAAAAGAAAAAATCCAAAAACATTAGCCAGCCAGCATCATTAATTTAATTCGAATTTCGAATAAATAACGGAGGATCAATGTCAAACAATTTCACGCTTGAAGTACAAAGGCGCGAACATCTTTCGGGAAATTAAACAATTCCACGTGTACACTAATTAAATTTAGCGATTAAGTAGAACATTACGGCTCGGAAAAATGTCGCCTCGAAAGAAAAAGAGACTTCCGCAGGAAAATTGGATGAATATTAAACCAAAATTTGGTTACGTAACTTAAGTGTGGTGAGCTGGCTGTGATATTACTGAACGTATTTTTTTTTGGATCTTGATGACCTTTGAACGCAAGGAAAAACAGCGAATGAAAAAAAAAATATTTAGACAATACACACAGTTTTAGCTAGGCCGAAAATGAGTTCTACTCTTGTGCTATGGGATACTAAGTTAGTATCCCATAGCACAAGTTATCTTTATTTGTATTTGTTTTAAAATATTAGTATCATTGAGTTAGTATTATTAACTCAATGATACTAATATTTTAAAACAAATACAAATAAAGATAAACATCCAATTCCCTGGTTAATCTGAAAGAAATATTTTTTTCATCTTAGCCTAACCTGGGATCGAACCCGTAACCTACGCTGTGACAGCCTGGCATTATGACCACTAGGCCAGAGAGGTACCGTCGTCAAAATAAACACTACATAACGAAAAAATATATTTACAAGGTTCAATTACTATTTATTTTAATATAGTGGTGTTTAGGTGATAATCTATATTTATGAGTAATATATTTTTATCTCAAACATAGATTGTTTACCCTCGAAAACCCCCATATACCAAATTTCAGCGAAATCGTTAGAGCCGTTTCCAAGATCATAGAAATAAATTTATATACATACATATAAATAAATAAATAAATATACAAGAATTGCTCGTTCAAAGGTACTTCTAAGATATTAAGAAGGAATAGAAGAGATCTAAATTTTCATGTAAATTTTCCCAGATAGTTCAAAAATCGATTGCCAATATGTTATATGTTATTATTTTTTGAGTATGTAATTATTTGTAGTTAGTAAGTATTTATTGATATTATGTTTATTCCATAATAGATTGCATTTTTTTTTTATAACTTCACAGATGATATAAATTTTCTTTAACTTTGCACTTAATCGTACACCAGCCACACTTTTCTCTCTGATTGGTCGTATGGTTGACTGGTAGAGAATGCCCTATGGCATTAAGTCCGCCAATTGTGCTTTTTATACTTGATTGTACAATAAAGTTTAAATAAATAAAATAATGATCTATCTATCCGCATTTACCCGAAGCCCCGTTCCATCTCCTACCTAGATCAAGATAAATCGTTCCATGATAGTCTGCGAGAAAAGAAAAACATTTAAAAAACCAGCTGCTTCTCATTCCGGGCAGTCCGTTAAAACTTGACGAGGGTTAAAAAAGGGCATCATTTCAATAGGCGATGCGGCTAGCATCCCATCGCTAATGTGATTCTGTTTTCCAATCTTACGCCATCTAGCATGCATTTCATTCCCAACTCCTGGCAGGCTCCCCACACCGGCATCTTCAATCATAGTCCACTAAGGATCCCACGTGGACGAACTAAGATGTCCACAAGGACATGTCATGATACTTGAAAATCGGTCAAGTCAAGACATTTGGGCTGCAAGAGGGGCAATACAACGACGATACTTATATACTAATACTATAAAGCTGAAGAGTTTGTTTATTTGAACGCGCTAATCTCAGGTACTACTATTCAAATTAGAAAATTATTTTTGTGTTGGATAGTCCATTTATTAAGGAAGGCTTAGGCAATAAAACATCACGCTACGACCAATAGGAGCGAAGCATCAATAAAAAATGTTTTGAAAACGGGTGAAAATTATTCATAGTTGAGGTCATCCCACACGTGCGATGCGTAAACGGTTCAAGTTAACCATTAACGAACTAAAAAAAAATCTGCGTCCGTATATGTCTATAATAACAGAAATTGCCGCGGACGAAGTCGCGGGCAACAGTTAGTATAGATATTATATTTAAAATTATTTTCTCCTTATTTTCAATCGCATATTCCATATTTTTTTATTTATTCCTGTCATCCAAAGGAAGCCTGGAAGAGATTGCCTTAGCGATAAGCCCGCCTCGTGGAAGTACCTACTGCATATTTTTAAATTTTATTTAATTTGTATCGATTTAACTATAAATTATGCTATGGATATGGTGCTATAAAGAATGTTTAATACCGAGATTTTCTTGTGTGGGTGAGTCGGTTAAAAAGGCAACCCCGCCTACATTCAAATCTCATAAAAACCACTTACGAATAAATACATTCAAGATGTTTATTCAGCAGAATTCACTAGAAGTCGTACAAAAAGATGTTTGTTCCACTCCCAAGTTTTCAGGGATTCGGATCGCAATATTCGTTAAATTGCTCCCAGACTTTAATGAAACGTTTCAGTCGTTTTATTGCCGACACGATACCATTTTAAGGCCATTTCAGGTCTTATTTTGTTCTCATAATAATTATTCTAACCGTTACTTTATTTTTAAATAATTAGCGATACCAAGCCAAGTTGGCTTTGAATTTCATTCAAACTTTGAAAGACAATATAACTGTATTATATTGTCTTTGGTAATGTTGTAATAATTTATATTAGGTCGGTGAAAAAGTATTTTTGTATTTTGTATGAAGAAAAGGTGTGTAACATTGACGTCAAAATTCCTAGAAAAAAACACTAACCAACTTTATGATATTCTTACTATGACTGTAGTAAGTATATCCAGGGCTTGTAACTGGTACCAAATTCCCATTATAAGTACCGGTAAGTACCGGTATTACTATTCTGTTAAAATTTTAACGGTAATATGAGGTACCGGTAATCTAGTATTTAACGGTAATAATATTGTTAACAGTTAACAGTAATTTTACCGCTACTTGTTACCGGTACCAAATTCACATTATAAGTACCGGTAAGTACCGGTGCCTCTATTCTGTCAAATTTTAACGGTATTAAAATTGCGTTAATTTTACCGGTACCTACGCATTGTTGCCGTCTACCGCATGGGACTCGCTCGACTGTAAAAGTGCCGCCCTTTTGTGGGCCCCCGCCTCACGCCGCACATGCACAACACGGCAACGACACACATTAACGAAATGATAATTCCCAATACGAGTACCGGTACTAAGTACCGGTACTGTTTACCGGTATTTGGTACAGGTACTTCTTTCAATTACCGGTACCGTCGTTTTATTGAGGTACCGGTACCAATCCAATTACCGGTACCGTTGTATTATAGAGGTACCGGTACTTGATTTTTACCGTTACCAAATGTACCGGTACCAAACCAATTACCGGTACTGTCGTTCCATAGAGGTACCGGTAATGGATTTTTACCGGTATTCCAACCCCTGAGTATATCTCAGAAGAAAAAGAAGTATATCCATCAATACGAAAATGTATTTTAACCTATTTCGCATTATTTCCTTTTTTTAGGTAGGTACTTTAAAAAAATTATGAAATTTCTGTTAGGTCACGGGTGTCATACGTAACTAGGTACTTGTGCGGCAGTTGGTACTCGCTCCCGATTTCCCGACCTACTGCTTACATTTCACCTATTCATCCGAGTAAGTAGTATCCTAATATCTTCATTCTCTTCCCAAATCCAACAAATTCCTATATTTCCCCTGCTTAAAAATAGTCCCTATGGGCAGTAGCGTCGGAAGCACATGAATCCAAAGAAACTGCGCTCGCCAACCCGCCTGACAAGCGTGGTGAGTATGGCAAGATTCTCCCATGGAACTAAAAATCCTTGGGAGAGGCCTTTGTTCAGCTGTGGACTTCTCACGGCTTCAATGATTATGTGAAAAGTAAAAAAATGGCGGGAGTTATGTAGGCTATAAAGGCCGTACGAATAGAAATCCGAGCGCCACCTCATCGCTCCACGCAATTAAGATAGAGATAAGATTAGACCTAAGAAACCATTGTAAGTTAGTTCCAATAAAGATTTCGTACGTAGCACACGCTTTTTAAAAACAGCTCCCCGCATCGCCCCAACGTATCTGGCGCAGTCTCGTGGATAGTCGTAAGGGTTGAGCTTTCACGAGTGCATAAACCTCTGTACCGGTTCGGTCACCCTACTTCTAGAACCTACCGCGATCGGGAACGCCGTAGCCGTTTTTCACGTCACGTACGAGATCAAGAACTCGGCGCAGGAGCAGATGCAGCTGTACTGGGGGTAAGTCAACCTTGTTGTTACTCAGTATCCTGTGTTTTTCCTGTCCCTTAGCCCTTAAGGCCGTATAGTGTTTACTCACATAGGTCTTTAGCACATATAACTTTGTGCAACCCAAACTAGCACATACAACTTTGTGCGCCCCTCAGGCACATTAAACTTTGTACGCCCCTCAGGCACATTAAACTCTGTGCGCCCCTCAGGCATATTAAATTCTGTGCACCCTTATAGGACCTGCTTAAAGCCACATTAAAATAATGGCTCAACAAGGCATGGACCTGAAGAATTTAGCGGCAGCGGCCGCAGCGGCTGAAACAGCAGCGATTCAGCAGCCGATAAATTATGAGTTATTAAATAAAATAATTCCAACTTATGATGGGAAAACAAAAACCCTCAATTTATATTTACGTAGTGTGGAGAGCATTTTAGCCACATACAGCTTAGAAGAAAACAACCCAGTGGTGGTATGTTTAATTAGAAATAAAATTATAGGTAAAGCTCAAGAGGCTATATCTTTAAAGTTAATATCGAAAACTGGGCTAGCATTAAGCTCGCGTTAGTTAGTAGATTTGGGGAGCATCGGAATGAAGTACAACTCCTTCAGGAAATGATGCGCCTTAATAAAACTAGGAATGAAACATGTGAATCATTCGGGAGAAAAATAAGAGATATTCTTGACGCATTGTGTGGGGTAGGACCCGCGTTAAAGGATAGCAGATACTACCAGTCGATAGCAAGCGATACTTTTATAGACAACTTAGATTATAATATTGGATTAGGAGTCAGGTTACACCATCCGAAAACTTTAGAATCGGCTATTGCAATTGCAAGGCAAGAAGAAAGTAGATGCAAGCGAGGAGAGGCTAAAACAACATTACCTGTTTCTAACTTTAAGCCACGGTTTCCCACAAAGTCATCTAATGAGAAACCTACGAGTACTTATGCGAGTACTAAACCCTCGCCTAACTTAACGCAATTTAAGCCCAAGCCGTACTTTCAAAATAAAGTACATATGACAAACGTAGACTCAGAGGAAGCCTATGACCAGCAGGATGAGGTAGAAAATCCCCAGGATTTTCCCGAGGTGGAACCGGAATCAGAAATAGTATAGTCCATCATTTACCAGATTACGACTATATCATAGACAGGTTACCATTTATATACATTAAGGAACTAGGAGGTAAATTTCTCATAGATACAGGTGCGACCCAGTCTCTTATCGGTTCCCATATAACATCGGACTCCAGGTTCTCGAGTTACATCCGCAACGAACCATTTAAGATAACGACCGCCCACGGCGAGTCACACCATAACAAGGTGATTACGTTACCACTTCCTATGATACTAGGAACCGACATATCACATACCTTTTAAATATTTGACTTCGATACGGATTACAAAGGATTAATAGGGAGCGATTTATTAAAATTACTTGGATGTCGTATAGACTATAACAAAGAAAGCTATACACAAATACCACTGAAATTAATTTGAAATTCGATAATTTAACTATTAAAAGAAGGTTAAACTCAAATAGTTTAATAAATTTTTCTGACATATATAGTGAAACAGATACAGAATTAAAGCATAACTTAAAGCGAATCAGGACAGATCATTTAAATTCGGAAGAAAAGAGGGAAATTGAAAAGCTTTGTTTTCAATATAGAGACATATTTTATTCGGAAAATATGCCGTTAACTTTTACGCACTCAGTTAAACACTCATTGAGGTTAACTGATGATACACCTATTTATGTTAAAAACTATAGACGCCCTCCATGCCAGCAGGAAGAAATTCAAAAACAAGTGAATAGTCTATTAAAAAAGGGTATAATTAGAGAAAGTGTTTCCCCGTGGTCTAGCCCAGTGCATCTAGTACCTAAAAAGGCTGATGCATCCGGTAAAGTGAAATGGAGACTTGTAGTGGACTTTAGAAAGTTAAATGACAAAACCATAGAAGACAAATATCCTATACCAAACATTAGCGACATTTTAGATAAGCTAGGACGTGCTCAATACTTTTCAACTATTGATCTAGCATCTGGTTATCACCAGGTCCAGATGGATTCAGCTGATATTGAGAAGGTAGCCTTTACAACCGACTCTCATTATGAATACCTTAGAATGCCTTTTGGTCTGAAGAACGCACCCAGCACCTTCCAGAGGCTCATGAACAACATTTTAAGAGATCTCTTGTCAGATACCTGTATAGTATATTTGGACGATATATTAGTCTATTCCACGTCACTGCAGGACCACATAAGTAAATTAAAACGAGTCTTCCAAAGATTAAGAGATCATAATTTTAAAATACAGTTAGATAAGTCCGAATTCCTAAAAAAGGAAGTTAGTTATCTAGGACATAAGTTAACGCAAGAAGGCTTGAAACCCAACCAAGATAAAATCGAAGCCATTAAATTATTTCCCATACCAACTACCCAGAAGGAAATTAAGTCATTCCTTGGCCTTTTAGGATATTACAGGAAGTTTATCCCTGATTTCGCTAAGTTAACGAAACCATTAACAAAATGCCTGAAAAAGAACGCTAAAGTTATTCATACGCCCGAATTCAAAGAAGCTTATGAGATAGGTAAAGACATACTTTGTAACGCCCCCGTACTACAATACCCCGACTTCGAAAAGCCGTTTATCTTAACAACTGATGCCTCTGACGTAGCAATTGGAGCGGTCTTATCACAAGGCACTGTAGGCTCTGATAAGCCCGTAGCATACGCGTCACGCACGCTCTCAGGCACCGAAACTAGGTACGCAACTATAGAAAAAGAATTACTAGCCATAATCTGGGCTATTAAATACTTCCGGCCTTATTTATATGGTCGCAAGTTTACCATATATACTGACCATAAGCCCCTTACTTGGTTAATGTCTCTTAAAGACCCTAACTCAAAGCTAACGCGATGGCGTTTACGCTTAGAGAGTACGATTATCAGATAGTATATAAAAAGGGCAAATATAATACTAACGCCGACGCTTTATCGCGTATAAAAATAAATGCAATAGATACTATACAACCTAGTACCTCAAAAAATACTGAAAACTTAAGTTTAATAGAGGAAATAGACTCGTTAGCCGTGCAGCCACCACCAGCTGACTCTTTACCGCCTCTTAATAGCCCTTTACAGACTGATAACAGCTCGCATACACCTCTTCATGACGTAGACATTCGTAACTTACTCGACATGCCTACGACACCTGTTGACATCACCGCACCTGACGTCACAGTAACCCCCGACGCAATGACACATGATGACGTCACGCCACCGGACTCCGCGCCCGAAGGCGAGATGCCCGTATGTCCAGACGCAATAGATAAACAGCTCAAGCAGTTTCATATTAGAAACTCCCCTGGCACTACATATAGAGTAGAAGATAAGTCAAAAGGAAATTTTGTTATAAAAAACGTGTATATACCTGTGAATAACACAGAACAGGAAATAATAAACTTTTTAAGAGAACACACCATTGCAGACAGAAAGTTCTATTGTTACTTTTATAACGAAGAACTATGCCCGTTATTTTGCAAAGTAATTAAGTCCGTTTTTGATAACAATCGCGGTCCTAAATTATATAGATGTTTAACTGGGCTTACCTTAGTGGATAATGTAGAGGACCAAAATAGGTTAATTAAGCTATATCATGAAGGTAAAAACTTACATAGAGGTATACAAGAAACTTATAAGAGTTTACGTAAAAACTATCATTGGCCTAATATATTAACCAGTATACAAAGATACATAAACAAGTGCGAGATATGCTTAAAGGCTAAATAAGAAAGAAATCCTCTGAAAACCCCTCTAGCATTAACAGAAACGCCTACCAAACCTATGGAACATATGTTTATGGACTTATACTCATCTGATAGCACGACCTTTCTCACTATCATTGATAACTTTACGAAGTACGCGCAAGCTATCATGTTACAGGCTAACACGAGCATTTATATCGCAGACGCTCTGTTACAGTTGTTTGCTATTATTGGTGTACCTCATAAAATAACTACAGGCTCAGACCATAAATTCGATAATGACATAATTAAGGAAATGTGTGCTATGCATAAGGTAAACATACATTTTACGACGCCTTACAATCCAAATTCAAACTCCCCTATAGAAAGATTTCATTCCACATTAGGAGAACTCATTAGACTTCAGAAAATAACAGATAAAAGTGATATTAGTGTACTAATGCGGAATGCCATAATCGCCTATAATAACTCAATACATTCAGCTACCGGGTTTACGCCTTTTGAATTATTATACGGTCATACAAATAGCCGTAACTCTTTAGAGTTATTTTATACACAGGAGTTCTATCAGGATTATGTACAAAAACACAAAATCCAGATGGAAACAGCTCAGAAACTAGTAGCTACTAAGCTATCAATTGAGAAAGAGAAAGTCATAAATAAGGCTAATAAAAGCAGTGAGGTTATCCCTTTTAAGGTGGGAGACCAAGTATTTAAACAAGTGGCAAAAACAGCTCGTAGCAAGAAGACTGAACCTCGCTACTTGGGCCCTTACAATATAATTAGGCTACATCCTAACAACGTGGTAGAAATTATTGGAAAACATGTGAATTCCAAGTCGATTAGAGTACATACTCGATTATTAAGACGACCCTCTCACGTTACAGAGTCGTCACCTGGCTCTGTGTCGCCGGCGCCGCCCGCGCGCAGTTCGAGTCCGAGCCCGTAGTACAGCCGGTACACAACGAGGACGGCTTGTTAGTTATAAAGGAAGCTCAAATATTACATAGGATAGATACTTATAATCTTATATGTAGTTATAATACAACTTACTTATATAGCATATTTAAGGATTTTACTAGGTTATAATCTAAGTTAGTATTGATAGAAAACTCACGTCCTACTTATCAGGAACGATACGTACATAGAGAACAAATTAAGTATAATATACTTATTTTCTACATTTTGTATCATATTATGATACAAAATATAGAAAATAAGTTCTTTTATATACTCCCGAGAAGCATAGTAAGGTTTAAGAGAGGACTTATTAACGGTTTAGGTACAGTAGAGGAAAGTAACCAAATATGGAATACCGGTTTGTTTTATGGGCAATAAAAAAGCAAATATTTGAAATCAAAACCTTTTACTAGTAATTTTATCTTATTATATATTTGCGTTTCACAAAGTAACAACCAGTTGTCATACTTATTGATTTTAAGTATAATATTTTTTCAAAAACAAAATTAACATAAAGGTATCTAATCATGGAATAGGTACCCCAAATATGGAATAGTATATAAACTCAGGCATAAACCTATAAAAAAAGTAACGTAAATTAAAAAATCAACATAAAACAATCAAAACTTAATGTAACTATAATACTGGCATTAGGAACTTTCATAAAATAGAAAAAAGAACTTGAATTATTTGCAGAAGTCACAAATCCAGGTGTCCATATTCATAGTCCATATTTGGCATTTTTAAATAATTGAACATAAATTAAATATTTTTGAAATGAGTAAACTAAGATAACATGTTGCTTCTAATACTTTTACAAAAACACTTAATTAATGTAGAGAAACAATAACAAACACACCATTCACAATAAGTAACGAAAAATACATTTTTTATTACGTACCCGTAAAAGTTTTCTGACGGCGACAAAACAAAACATCTCCACCGTGGCCAAAGCGCTCGCACAACTAACTTGTCAAGTCCGGTGCGCGTGGATAGAGGTAGAAAGAGATGGACAATCAGTACTTATCGCATTTAGGATTCTTTGTTTACGAGTAATGCCGGTATTCCACATTAGGGATACTATTCCATATTTGGTTACTTTCCTCTAATTAAGGCAATTAGCGGTAATTTGGATGAAAATGATGCTCAGCGTTTCGAGAACGAAATAGATAAGTTAAGAAAGAATACATATATACTTTCAGATAATCAGAAAAATAGTACAAGTCTCATGAAAAACTACATAGATAGCTATAACGAAGCGTTGTTTAAAATACAAAATAATTTAGATATGTTAGCAGTAAACTTAGATAACATAAATAAAAACATATCATCACTGGCAACGCGTGTAGACATATTACACATCCACATTCAGTTAGAGAATGGCCTTCAACAGCTGTATGATAAGGTAACTATGCTCGAAACCGCGATTACATTTGCATCTATTGGTACCATGCACCCTGCTATCATTCAGCCCATTTACTTACTTACAGTGTTAATACAAATTGAAAAAGAGTATAAACTACCCTTAGCCGCTAGACGTGAAAACATGCATCTTTTAGAGAATAGTATTAGTGTTAAAGCCTATAGTACTTTAGAGTCACTTACCTTTGTCTTAGAGATACCTATTGTGAGTCTAAATACTTATGACCTTTTGCACCTGTACTCTATACCTAACAATAAAAATTTTACCCGTATTCCAAAATCACCCTTCCTTATACTGGGTAACGATGAGTATACTTACCCCCACGAGCCCTGCCGCTACATCACCGATGAGCTGCGCCTCTGCAATCACCTGCAACTGGATAAGATCGACAACACTCGAGACTGTATCGTGAAGACTATACGTCACGCATCCGGAGCCAGCTGCGAGCTAGCTAATGTCTTGCTGCCCGTCGTGAAAATCCAGCAGATCCATGAAAACACCTGGCTTGTCGTCATACGAAACCAGGAGATCCTGAAGACAACCTGCGGCATCAATGAAAAGTACCAACGGATCCAAGGGACATATCTACTTACCACCACTCAGAGATGTAAATTCAACATCAATGGACGGATATTGCAGACTCACCAAAGCACCATATCCCTGAAGGAAACCATCCTCTTACCACGGATAGAAATGCCAAGTGAAAATGTTACTCTCAGGAAAATTCAGCTCGAACACATAGAGCTCGATAAACTTCACACCCTGGCCTCACAAGTGGAGTCTTCATGGAAGCCACCCCAAGACCTAGGCAACAATATTAGTACCACCCCTAGTTGGGCCTCCATCATCGCCCTGATAGTGATGACATCATGCATTGCATTCTATGTATATAAAACAAGAAGTGCATTCAAGTGCATTCGCAGGCCACAGCAGAGCACCAGGCAGTTGGAACTACAGGAAGTCCCGCGTCCCCAGTCGGAGTTGCGCACGTCACCAGCCTCGCTACAGCGCGCCCCGCACGCCGTGCAACCCTCGTGCGAACCAACCCCGACCGCACGCGCTCCTCTGGGAAGGGAGGAGTTATGTAGGCTATAAAGGCCTTACGAATAGAAATCCGAGCGCCACCTCATCGCTCCACGTAATTAAGATAGAGATAAGATTAGACCTAAGAAACCATTGTAAGTTAGTTCCAATAAAGATTTCGTACGTAGCACACGCTTTTTAAAAACAGGTCCCCGCATCGCCCCAACGTATCTCGGGTAAAAAAATATTTTGTAATTTTTTTTTATACATTTCCTTAAAATTTTATCTTCTTGGTATCAAATCCACCCAGGTACATACAATATAACCGAAGATTATATTACAACTTTACACATACACAATTAGGTACTTTTCCCCCGATCTAATATCCTGTTGGATCTCGCTTGTACAGTTTTCTTATGTCCGTAAGGATTGAGGAGCCACTTTATTGTATCTAAATGAAATTAATATACTTATTTAGTAGTAAGTTTTAAAATATTGAAGGCTCGGTCCTCGATTTTGTAATAAAAAACTTTAAAAGTTACATAAACATAAAGGTGGCACCTTCATCTAAATGTTTGGACTGAGGAGCCACGTCATATCTAGAAACATATATCTGGGAACATGATTTTCTAGCAAGAGTAACTATAGTTACAAAATGAAAATCGAAGACCAAGCCTATAGTATTTTAAAACTTACTACTAAATAAGTATATTAATATCATTAAGATACAACTAAGTAGCTCCTCAATCCTTACGGACCTTCTAATAATCCTTGAGTGGCATTTTTATACTTATCCATTGGATTCCACGGTGATCGGCACTTTTGTTTCTAGCACTTGTGTGATATGAGATTGAAGTTTCAAGCATGCTGGTCTGTGAGTAAGTAAATTGGGGTTGTTTGTTGTAAAGTCGGTTTACGGAATATAATTTTACGTGACAACGGTGTGGAAGAGAGATAGATGCGTCACAAGCCGGACGCTTAGGCCGATCG
Organism: Elegia similella; assembly: GCA_947532085.1. Lineage (NCBI taxonomy): Eukaryota > Metazoa > Arthropoda > Insecta > Lepidoptera > Pyralidae > Elegia > Elegia similella. The sequence continues at coordinate 7,874,063 of OX383939.1, forward strand.
TGCGTCTCTCACTTGTTCCGCGCTCTCGCTTGCAATGTAGAATGTACCAGCTGCTTCCCTTTCCGCGCAGACCTCTTCTCACGGCTGCCCGCGATACCGGCCTGTGCCTAGTGCGGGGCGAGAGTCATTATAAACTTTATGCTTGCTTATGTATGATGTTCAATATCAAGGACTGAGCATGCCCCTTATGATTTCGCCATTTTATTACACCCTGTATACCTATAAGGTCTAATTTCCTTTGTTCCATTATGTATCTGATTTGGCCCGACTCCAATAGGTACTTGATCAGTCTACTTTTCAGAACTCTTTCTTTACATGATTTTTCTCAGTCAACTGTCTTCATTACATGACCAGCCTGATTTTCTTGTTAATTTTAATCAAATCATACACGCTTCATTTTCACTCAAACATAAAAATAAATAGATTTGTTTGTTTAGTATGTACCGATACAAAATAAAACACATCATTCATTATGAAATAAAAACTTTAATTATTATCAGTTCAAATATCGTATTTACATTTTTTGAACGAGTAAAAGCACATTGTTTATACATTAGAAAATAATAAAAAAATCATTACAATCAGCAGAATTTCGTGATACGTGAAATAATGTAGTTAATACGACTTAATATAAAATACAAAATAAATCTCATAAGTCCGTGTACTCGGAACAATCGGCAAATGGCAACTGATGGACTCAACTAAACTGTAACAACTAATTACAATTACTATTTACACAATTCAATCCATCGTAACGCTAACGTGTTAATTCATGTTTTTAGACGTACCTTGCTTTAATTAAAAAAAATAACAATATTTAATGCATTGATGAAAACTACCTATATTCATATTTAAAAAAATCCGACTTAGACGATAGAACCGATTTAACCCTTAATCAATCCATTAGAGCATAGCTCTCACATTAAATTGAACCTTCTATCCTTCACATAAGGTTCAAAACCAAAGAAAAAATTATACCTACGATTAAGGGACCAATCTGGATATATGCATCCATCCCTTCAAATAAAAAAGAATATTACAAATCGGTAAATACATGACTGAATTATGATGTAACAAACAAAGAAAACACATCCGAATTGAAAACCTCTTTTTTTGAAGTTGGTTAAAAAGACGTGTTTGACTAATGTTTAAACGTCAAGTAATGTCGGTTCATCGATAAAGATAGCAAATCAATTTAACTACTTATTTCGACCATTTCTAAAAACACGTAGTAACACTGTTCGCGACATCAGTTCTTCATTATACAAATGCAAATAATGTATTCAATAGAATTTTCACTTTATAAATGCTCCACGTAATCTCGTATCATTTATATTATGTTACAAATGTTCGTGCCTCACTCAACGGGTGAATTATTTAGTCACTTCACTCCCTAAGGCCGGCTCCCAACGGTAGCAGTTTCCAAATGTCAACCACGAGAAATTAGCCAACATAATACTAAAATGCCAACAATATCCATTGAATTAAGGTGAATGTCACTTAACTACAAACACTAATGTTACAGAGATAATTTGACTGTTTGTATTGAATAGGCTCCGATACTGCTGCACAGATTTGAATCCTACATTATACTTGATGAACATAGGCGATAAAACATAACAAAATGGGAATAACAATACTCAATCTGTCAGTATTTGGTTTATGACACAAATCTCTCTAGAGACTCAGAAAACATGTGCCACCAGGTTTTGAGGGATTAAATTAAGGGGCATGATTATCTCTTAATATTAAACAAATTTCCCAGGGGACATAGATCGAAAAACGAAAAAAAATCGACCTCCCATATAAAATGAGCAATCAGTTGATCAAGTTTCTATGGAAAGTATTTTTTTTAGTATTTGTTAGTTAGTTCACTGGGGAAAGTTATTCAATATCATGAACTCATCATGCTCCTTAAGTTTTGTTACACTCATTTTGTTCCCCACCACCATGCGAAGCTGGGGCGGGCCGCTAGTAAATCATAAAAAGGTAATATAGGCGCGTGTCGATTCAACAGAGTTGTTACAGCACTCAGAAGCGTTAGCCGAATCAGTCGAATCCAATACTAGTCGAATGAAAGGAATAAAAAAAAAACTATTATTTTTTGCTTTTTAGGATTCTAGAAAATTCGTTTACCAGCAGTTTATCGTCGGTGAGAGTTGCAAACTTGCTACCATTAGTCCCCCAACCTAAATAATACACTTACGACAAAATTCAACAAATAATGTACACGGAAAATATTGCGTTTCACGATTCTATACACTTTACGTACTAGTTTGGTGTTCGGAACCGAATTATGTTACCTACGCAACGTCGCAGAAGGCGCCACAGCTTTTGTGACATTTTTGACGATTTCATATTACAACATATATTTTTTTTAACATAAATATCTATAACTTAAATCAAAGTGATACAAAAACCTTTCAAGCCAATTTGAACTCGAAAGACGACGCGGACACGTGTAGGTGCACAAGTATATCAACTTACTGTAACTATAAGTGACGAAACAGACAAATTGTTGAAACGGTACAGTACGGTACAGACTGTCAGTTTATTCTCAGCGTGGTTACGGCAAATATCAAAATATCACAATGAAGACTGAACGACGCGATACAAACACTTGCTTATAGACCGAGAGCTGACACCAAACTTGTCACATACCTCTCCTATTATACCCCAACACGCAACTGCAGACCTGACTAGTAAGTAGCGGGGCTAAATCAATCCCTAAATTTTTGGCGGCCTGGCAGGAAATTAGTCCCACCAAAATAATCTGTCTTTTTTTGAAAATCTTATTTTTTAGTTATATTATAAATTTTTAACTATTTTTAATTTCAAATTGCCTTGAATATATTTTTTTTTTTGAGAAAACATTTTTATACTCGTCTGGCAATGTTAAAACCCCGACTAAATCGTCTGGTTTATTTAAATATTTTTTTGTATTCTTTAAACGTTAAACTACATCATATAAAAATTGCATATTGGTTCAAAAAGATTTGAAACATTAGGGGTTGATTTAGCCCGCGACTCACCAGCCAGGTCTGTAGCTCCGTGTTGGGGTATAATAGGAGAGGTATGCGACAAGTTTTCAACTTGGCACAAATACCTTCCCAAAAATTGGTACCAGCTCTCATACTATTAGTCTCAACTACAAAAAGGCTTCAAAGATGCAATTAAAACTTATTATGTCTAAAAAATAAAGTATTTAGTGTTTATGAAAGAAAACTTTTGCTTCTTGAGGCCGTTCTGAAGTCAAACACAAGCAGTATAGTGGTCTGTCACTACGTATAGGTTTCACTGATGCGTATAATAGCTTCGTCGTGATTTTAGGTATCCCATTGATGTTATGTATAGATATTTAGGCATTTTCCGAGAGTGGCGTCCTCTGCTGGTGTAAACGTACTAAAGCTCGGTACACGCTACTACGCTAAGTAGATCTACGCTCACTAGACTGCCCGCGCACACTGACAACTCGACTTTATACAATTTCAGCTAGTCTTATCGAATCTATCTTTTGTAGTGGCAGTGTTTCCCGTACATTCGATAATTCAAAACTCGTTGAAAGATCCGTTTTGGATAAAGGTACTTAAAACACTATTATTATTGCAATTGTAGTAGGTACCACTGCAAGAATTATTATGGTAAAAATGGAAAGCTGTAGGTAGAGTTAGGCTGATGCTTTTGTTGATAAAAATGCATTTTCAAGTATTATAAGCTTTTGCAGTAATACTACAAAAAAATGTAAAAAGTACAGAAACCATTATTAAGAATTCTATCCCAATGAAATTGTTGTTATTATTATTACAATAGATTCATTTATTTACTAATAATGTGTTATTGAAAGTTAAATATGCGTATGCTATACTATCTGCATCTTTCAATCTTCACCTATGGGTATTACTTATACTTATAACGTAAAGCTCTTACTAAAGTGATGTTTTGTGGATATCTTAACCGGTAAGTCAAAATCCATGGCAATAGCAGTCTTAGTTTATAGCTTATATGATGTGTTGCGTTATAATGATATTAATAGGTAAACGACATACCTGAAACTCTTTCCCAAGGAATGAGAGGGGAAGGGGAGACGGTTGTCTTGCCGCTCTCAACGCACGCTCCCTATATTCATCACTCCCATGTTTAAACATATTCTTAGGTATGCAATTTACCTATAAATTTTATTTCAAGAAATGCATTCAATAAACTGTCAACTACTTCTCGTAAACGTACTCGTATCGCAAAATCTATTTCTATTCAACGCTTGCAGAAAATTGATTGTACAATTCTTATTCCCCGACAGTTCTGATGATTGGCACAAATTGGTGTCTCGCATTCGATTCTATTTTATTATCAAATCACAGATATTTTTTTAGCTTATTGCCAAGTTATAAAGCCTCTTACAGCTGCCAAATCATTCTTAATTGTAATATTTATTATAAGAAGAATTTTACTATTTTTCTTAGCAATACTTTACAAAATGTATCCCGCGAAATCGAGACGAAAAATTTGGAATTACAAAAGTTGTTCAAGTTGCCAATGCGCCGGTCCACTACTCTGCTTCCTAATGTTACGTCGTGGGGACCACTACAATTTGACTAAACTGGTTAATTCACTAGTCTTTCATCTAGACGGATCCTAACTCCGTCTACTCTACGCTTCTCATACGAACATTAAATTATCGCTTGAATTCCCTATCACGATAAAATTTACAATAGGACGGTCCCGCACTTCTTATACTTGAGATCTGTCACGTCAATTTTGGTTATGTTTTCGGTCAATTCGCTTAGTATCACTGGTCGCGGCTCGAGGCCATGCCTTGCAGCAGACACAAGCAGACGCAAGCGAAGTAGAGCCGGCCACACACACCTCGCCACCTAACGTTTCTATTTGAGCACCGTGGAAGGAATGTGTGCATAAGATTCTGCCAAACGCCAAGACAGAACGCGTTACCACGAGAAGCGGACGATTCTCATAGTAAGGCGTTCGAGATAAAACCGTATAGCTTTCATAAGACTGCATTAGAGTAACTTCATCGACAATTATACCTTAATAAATATAAATAAACATCTTCAAAATTTTTACCAAATTATGAGCATATATCCTGCATAAAAATCTTTTAAAATAACATGTCATACTCTTCTCAATTATAGATATACATGGCACACTGCTCTGTTTATATATTTATACATATATAATTCGTACACTCCATACCTATCAGTTTACCTTGTCACCATAGAATAATTGAATTATATGGATGGATATTCCGTTAGAAGCTTAACAAGCGCTTAAACATTCAAGTCGATAGCTATCGACGGATGGACAAAAAATTATAAATAAGGGTTTCAATTAAACGATTACTGTCGCTGGCATTCGATGCCCGTTCGAACAATTTTAAACTAGACAAGAGAACTATCACGAAATTTTGGTCCACCGAAAACGAGTCAACCAGATTTCGACGCTTTAAAACTATAGGAATTGAAACGTACTAACTAATAACGCTCGCTCACCGGCCCTTGTAGGCGGTCGATTCGATCACACTTGTAAATAAATCGCGACTTATGAGATCGAATCGACCTCAAAGATTTTGTGTAAATGAACCTCGTGTTTGTCAACTCGCAGAAGGCGGAATTTCGTCGATGTGGTCGAATCGACTGCGTGGGTCGTGTGCTGCCGAGCGATTGTAACAGATTCAACTAAAGCGTGCGTCGGTGGGGGCTCACTTGATGGCCGCGTGCCGAGACTCCGTGTGCAAGCAAACTCCTTCCACTGTGAAGATTGACACCTCTGTAACAATAAAAACATTTTATTCATTTCAAACTTTTCTAAAGAAACATTTTAAGGCGAAAAAGAAAGGGCATTTTAACCGTGATCAATTCATCTATTTGGTGCCAATTCATCATCATTAACATCATTTCAGTCGTAAAAAGTCCACTGCTGAACAAAAGCCTTTCTGAAAGTTTCTACTTTCTATGAAGTTTCCCATCCATACTCACCACGCTTGGAAGGCGGGTTGGTGAGCACAGTTTCATTGGCTTCTTGCGCTATCGACGCTGCTGCCCATGGGAAACATTTTGGGGAAGAATAGGAATTTGTTGGATCTGGGAAAGGTATTGGGATACTACTCACTCGGATGAATGGGGGAAAAGCAAGCTCGGGAGTCCGGGAGAGCGTACCCGATGCCATACCAACACCGGACAGGCAGTTGAGGATGACACCCGTGATCTATTTCCATATTCCATTACTACACATTTTTTTCGGCGTAGCATTCTTGAATATTATGATTATGATATAATACTTTTTATTCAATTACCATTGAGTCTGAAGTCTCAAGAACTGGATAAAATCAACGTCGATACAACTTGAACAACTATACGACGATTAATGCTGCAAAAAATAAAAAATAACAAAACTAGCTGACAGGCGTTGAAGGACCAACTCACCATCGGGCAAATCCATGAGCCGCGGCGGCAGCTGGCTGAAGTAGACGTGAAGCAAGGCCCTGTCGGCCGCCAGCCGGCGCGTAGGATCAGGCTGCAGCAGCGCCGCCGCCAGCCGCTCGGCGCCACGCCCCCCCTCGCGTAGTCGCGGGAATGCGGCGCCCAGCGGCCGCCCGGGGCAGCTGCCCCATCGCGTGATGTGCGTGCGAAGCCCGGGCAGACGACTGACGCCCGACCAGCTCTCTTCCGTTGGGGTGCCTACGACCTAGACAAAAAAGTTGTTCATGGTTGACAGTTCCTTTTTGGTTCGAGTAGCTAAGGTGTGGAATGAATTGCCTGCGTTTATATTCCCAGACAAGTAAAATCCCGAGACATTCAAAAGTAGAATAAATGGGTATATCTTGAATAGGCATGTAACATCCTCGTCTTCATCGTCACTTACCATCAGGTGAGATGGGAGACAAAAGCCTCAATAATTAGTAAAAAAAATGGTCATATGGTGATGGCAAACGGGGTCCTTTCTTTCTTTATATATATATATATATATGTTACGGTAAATTTGATTAATCGAAAATTATTAATAATTTTATAACATTATTAATAATAACCTCGTGTTTTGGTAAATGTGAATAAAAAACTGAAATTAATTACTTTTGGTAGTTATTATTAATAATTCACTACACACATTGGTAAAAGTTATAAAAAACCCAAAGTTATTAGTCCAGCAGGTATTTATTTAGAATATGATATGACGACGATACTACTTATTCGTAAGATATGACACATATAACAGTGGTTGTCTCAGATCACACAAACAAGGGTAGGTAGGTACTTGTTCTAAAGAAACTGACAACAATAATCACCTCTTAATCTGTACTCTTAATTAACAAAGTTAAAAGAGTGAGAGAACAGCCTCTCGGCAGCGAAAGGGACTCGCTATTGCTGCCCTATCTCGAGCTACTGGAACAGAGTCCACGTTGGCTCGAGACTTGCTCGTGTCAATGTAAAATAACTTTAGTTTTTAATAATTTTATTTGGCTCACTTTACTAACCCTAGTTTATAAGCTTATTTTTGGTACTAACCTATGTTATAGAAATGTATTTCTAAAATAAAACGTTATTAGTATTATTATTTGTATCTCCTTTGGTTTCACGGGTGTTACCGGTCAAGGTAAGGACCGGTCCTTTAGAGGCTTGCGTGGAGAATTATATATCCAACATGTAGAGGCCCTTTGGAGAAGTTGATGTAAAGTTGGTCTCCAGCCAGAACTTGTTTCTGGAAATACCAATGTATGATAAGTCCTTGAACAGGTCTAGGCTGGAGCAGAAACTATTGCATTATGAAAGACAAATTTATGAGATTGAAATGTGGCTGGACTTGTGCTAGGTTATTGCCAAGGATCGGACACCTGCTATTAATATAAAATGGCAAAATTATAGACTCGTCATCACCATCAAGAAGGCCTCTTGTGATCAAAGTAGTAAAAAGGCCTCGAGATTACAACCATGGGAACAGGCATGAAAATATGTAAGTGTCTATTTTAGGGTGGAGATCTTGAAAATGATGTAATTTTTGGAATCCAAGATGGCGGACGCGACTTTTCATGAAAAACCTGCAAAGGGGTCGTTTTTTGGGTTTTTATCTTAGTTATGTAATCCAAGATGGCGGGCGCGACTTTTCATGGTAAACCAACATGAGTGTCGTTTCTAGGTTCTTGGGGTTTAGAGGCGCATATCTCGAAAATGACGTCAGTTATATAATCTAAGATGTCGGACGTGACTTTTCATTATATATCGACGTGAGTGTCAATTTCTAGGTTTTTTTCGGTGTAGTTTTGGAAAATTACATCAGTTTTAGTATCTAAGAAGGCAAATCTTCGAAAATCGCCAGTGTACATTTATTTTTATCGGTAGTTATTACATTTATCGGTACTAAGGTTACATTATTAATAATCACCGACAAATGTGATTAATTTCTCACTTTTACCTGTACTTTCGGTAATTATTAATAATGATAGACAATTATTAATAATTTTTAATTAATCACTCTAACCGTAACATATATATATACTTATAATGGGGTTCTTGAAAACAAGTATTTTAAACGTAATAACGTCGTATAAATCGGTGAACGCTGGCTGCACGCACGGAAAAGTGTCACGCTTCGTGTGCAAGCGAGACCGCGGAACAAGCGATAGAGGGGGCCGATCGGCCTAAGCATTCGGCTTGTGACGCATCTATCACTTTTCCACCGCTATCACGTAAAATTATCGTCCGTAAACCGACTATAAAATATATTTTTTTTAAATCCCATATATACATAATCACAAAACAAAAACACTCAAGGCGCATCAGTAAGTATATCAAGACAAAATCATTGCAAGTAATGGTGTTCAAAATATGAAGTGGCACTCACTTTGAAGATTTTGTCCAGCTGATCGTGCGTATCCCTGACTCCCGGGAAAGTAGGCACTCCGCAGAGCATCTCCACGAATATGCAACCCACGCCCCACATGTCCAGAGATGTCGAGTACTCCGTACTGCCCAATAGAACGTCTGTACGACAAGAAAAAACAAGGTAATACGTAAATCTAACAACTTTATCTATCGTCTATTATAATTAACCATAATTTTAGACATATGTAATAATGTCTAAAATTATCTCTTCGTTTTCAGTTTGCTCCAATTAAAAAAGATCTAAAGAAAATCAAACGACGAGCACTGCAGGTAGAAGAGTTTCATATAGTAATAAAAATAAGTCAATTCAATAACCTACACTTTAGATGTATCGCTAGGTCGGTTTCTACGATAGGGGTTGCTGTCTGTGACATGTGTTTCTTTTTTAATCTGTCGCTGCGAACTTCATTCGTCGCTTTTTTGTCGTAAATTCTCACCTTTTCAAACTTCCCTGGACTACGACAAACATTTCAAAACCTAAATCGGCCCAGTAGTTCTTGAGTTTTAGCGAGACAAACGCACAGCAATTTATATATAGAGAGAAAGAGATAAAAGCACGTAAAACTGATTACATCAATTTTTACTAAATAAAAAACAATTTCTATAAATAAACATCAACTACTTATACACTAGATCGTAATACAAGGCATATGTGCACATATAAGTTTAACTCATGTGACATAAACTACCAAACAATACGCACAAAGTGGGGATGATTGGAAGGAAATTCTTACTTTAATATTAGAAATTCGAAAGTGAGTTTGTATCCTACAAACTCACTTTCGAATTTCTAATATTAAAGTAAGAATTTCCTTCCAATTCCTTATTAAGAAAAAGAAACCAAAACACACAATAACTATAAAACCAAGACAGTTGTAGGACATACAGACAAGACAGTATATGAAATATTCATCATCATATCAGCCGCACCAAATCCACTGCTGGACATAGGCTTCCCCCAAGGATTTCCAAAACGACCGGTTGGAAGCGGCCTGCGTCCAGCATTTCCTGCGACCTTAGTCAGGTCATCCGACCATCTGGTTGGTGGATGTCCGACGCTGCGCTTGGACGTAGTCGCCATTCGAGAACCCTTCTGCCCCATCGGCCATTGGTTCTACGCGCTATGTACCCCGCTCACTACCACTTTAAAAAGCTCATCCGCTGAGCTATTTCGGTGACCTTTGCAATATTATTATTAATTAATTAATTGATTTTCCATTCATCGGATATGAATGAAGTAAGGATACCACACTACTGAATACTGGGTAGTATCGAAGAAATACTCATGCTTGGAATGCGTATACCTTATGTAATATATGATGAGAGAATTCGACGCAGTGATTTGAGGTCACAAATCCTACATGTGGCGAGTTCTTTTTATTACATATTTTCAACTTTAACGATATGAAATAGTTACAATATTTTTTCATACATTGCTAAATATGCCTATGTTACACTCACCTGGTGGCCTGTACCACAGCGTGACGACTTCGTGCGAGTACGTGTGGCTCGGTACGGACTTGGCTCGGGCGAGTCCGAAATCTGCCAGTTTCAACTCTCCGTGTGAACTTATTAATAGGTTCTGTGGTTTCACGTCCCTGTTAACAAACATTCGTGTTATTTATTGCGGACGGTTTTCGTCTAAAAGAATTCGCACATGAAAGTATTTATATTTACATCTTGCAGGGTACTTTTGTTTATTTTTTTATTAAAATAAAAATATGCAAATATTCTTATTTGCAAAATCGCCTAATAGTTTTGCGCAGTCTGGCTTGCGCAGAACTCACGTTCATCGTTCGCGCGGCACACTCTTATCTGATGTGCTTGGCAAAAGCTTGAGATGGTCGGGTAATCTCATCAGCTATTCATACAGCTGTCCAAATTTTGTGTTCAGTCGAGGCAAGTGGAAGCAGAGGGACTTTGAGAGAATTATTATTTAACGCTTAGCCCATATTGTCTAAGATTGAATAATACAGCACATTGTTGTTTTTCCAACTTTGTAATAACAAATGTACACGTTTTACTAAACTTGTGGGAAAAAAATAATTTACGCACAAAGCTGAGATGCTAAACATCAGCAAGTCAACAGTATATAAACATCCAAGATTCTCAAACTTCAGTCATTTACTCGAAGACGAGAGTGAGCGCCACACGTCTAGCTTCCGGCGAAAATTTTCTTTTGTTGTTTTTCGTGTGTGTAAGTGGCCAACACTGGAGTCTGATTTTTCAAACTGCCTAAAGGCATCTGACAAAACTTTACGACTGCCATCAATGATGATAGCCCGGATCAAACGCTTAACGTGCCTTCCGAAGCACGGAGCTCAAGATTATGCCACTTGCAGTCACCCATCTCAGTAGGGACCGCGCCAAGGGTTGCTTAACACTTTCCGGAACGTCCCGCATGTAGACGTAGACTTCTATTGTTATATTTATAGTGTCTCGCCCCATGGGCCTTGAATGAATTTACATATATAAGCGCTAATTATGCTCAAAACCACTGGACCATCAGGTTCTAATTTATCAGGGCAACTTATCCGCGTAGAAAAGAAGCCATGAGAGCTCATAACTTATTTATGAGGTGCCGCGGCCCACAACAAGAACGACGCGTTACCCGTAATCTAGTCGAGAGCGCGTCAATATTGAATTTGGGGAAGAGTTCCTTGAAGGGTATGCCGCTGTTTTGGCACGGAAGACCAACTTCAAAGGAAACATTTTATTTCTCACATCAAATATTACTTTTTAAACCTAAAGAAGGAGGTTATGAATTCGACCTGTTTGTATCTTTATAATGTTAGCAGAATTGCATAGTTTACTTTGAGACAATTTACTTTGCGTGTTATATTTGAATGCATGGTGGTGGGCATGAAGGGACTAACAGCAGTGGGTGGGCGCTGGCCAGCAATAGTTTGCTGATTGCAATACTAACTGGTGGCGGAAGCACGCAAAGTAAATTGTCTCAAAGTAAATGTAGCTTTGCCTTCCGCAAAGTAGCACCTGAATCTATTAACTAGAATTGCATAGATTTAGTCTGTAGCAGCATCTAAATACGTGGGTCAAATTAAGTGTTTAAATGTGCATATATTTGTCCATATCATACGATTATATGAGTTAAAAATTAACTATTCCCTAAGTTGGACAATGCCAAGGCATTGTGGAGGGAATAGTGTAAGTTTTATTAGAATAGTTTTGAGATGAAGAGCTGTGTATTGTATACCACTAACAACAAAATTTTAAGTTGGTTAACATACATAGGGACAGACAGACAGACCGCGGGAAGCGTTTTTGTTTTACACTATGTAGTGATAGTGATGATGCATGTTTGGTATGAGTATGTACTTATGTATATACTTATGCCAAACGCCCCATTAAGCTTGAATATAAACAATTTGTTAATCCATCACATTTGAGGAGAATCAGCAAATGTAGGCGTTCATCTTCAATTACTTAACTGCCTTTCTAAATACACGTTTCCTCTCCCGTCCACGGCCTGTCATGCCAAAAGCCCGTAGAATGGTAAAAACGTTTCTTAATACTCATCGTATAAAATAGTTAGCTTTGCAGAACCTTACTTTTATAATAATTATAATCATCTGAGCCGAATGTGCAATTGCTTCTCTTCCCGCGCAGACCATAGAAGCCGGTCAAGGGAATGGGAGAAATCTAAAGAATTATGCCAATAGGCGATGCGGTTAGCAACCCATCACTATTTTGATTCCGTTTTCCACCTTTATGCCCACTATCACGCTAAACGTGGCCTTTCGGTCTTATGACCGTAGATTCTGTCTACCCCGTAAGGGATAAAGACGTGATAATATGTGTGTATGTATCTGAGCCGCACGAAGTCCACTGCTAGACGTAAGCTTTTCCCAAGAATTTCCAATAGGTACGACTGGCTGGAAGCGGCGGCCATACCAATACCTTTAGACTCCCCGCACACTGCAGACTTTTCATCGGCCGATAGTTTAGTCGGGCTATCAATCACTATGAAGATGTAACCGAATCGATGTAATGTGCGCACTCGCTTCATACTGATTAAAAGACCGACCAAACTATCGACCGATAAATGGTCTAGTCTGCGGGGGCTCTTAAGGGCTCGCCATAGGCCAGGCGGCGTGGCGGTACAAACGCGGATGGTCTAAACGCGTTGGCTACTTTGGATATTTTCGTTTTTAAAGAATATTCAAGAGTTATTCGAAAAAAAAAATACATTATCTGTAATGCAATTGTAATCAAAAGTTTCAAGGTTAATTTTAATGTATTTGGTGAATACTGCTGTATACCGAGTAAATTAGACGTGATTTGGAGTCAACCTTGCATTTTTTTTCTATCGAGGAAATTTTACGCAATCGTATATTTGAGTAAGAGTCCTGAACTTTGTTGCAATTTTTTTTTAACTTGAGCATTTCATTATGATTGATATTACTGACAATCATGCAAAGCAGTGTGGGTAGTACGAGCCCTTAAATAAATGTAATTTTGACTTACCTGTGTAAAACTCTTCTTCTATGGCAGTAACACAGCCCCCGTAACAACTGGAACATGAACAGTCTGACGTTGTGATGATTTAGCCCGCCGGGATGCCTCTCCATGTATTGTGATAGGTCTGTGTCCTGGGAAAGAAACATGAGTTTTAGGAATGCGTTGGTTGCATACAAAACTTTGAGAGGTCTCAAGATCTCAACTTGAGATTTTAGGATCACATGCCCTTTAGTGAGCTATAGTGAGCTATAACCTATAATAGCCTACAATTTATTTCATTTATATTTAGTATACTAGCTGTTGCCCACGGCTCCGCCCGCGTAAGTGTCGATCCCTCGGGAACAGGAGAATTTCCCGGAATCAAACATACCCTATGTCCTTTCCTGGGCCTCAAACTACCTCCGTACCAAATTTCATCCAAATCAGTTTAATGGTTGAAGCGTAAAAAGACAACAGACGCTCCTTTCTTAGCGCTCACTCACATCATTATAAAAACCCCTGTACCAAATTTCACGTTTCTAGGCGCAGCAGTTTCGGTTGCGTTGATATATAAGTCAGATTTGCCCGCGGCTACGTCGCCGCCGTTAGTGTCCATCCCTCAGGAACTGTAGAATTTCCCGGAATAAAAGATACCCTATGTCCTTCCCCGGGTCTCAAACTACCCCCATACCAAATGTCATCCAAATTGGTTCAATGGTTGAAGCGTGAAAAGAAGACTATACATACATAGTATCACGTCTTTTTTCCTTACGGGGTAGACAGAGCCTAGGTCTATAAGACCTGAAGGCCACGTTTAGCATGTAATTTTCCTATGTCACTTATAATATATAAGTAAGTGCTATATATTTGCAGGCAAGGCAAACTAATGGCTTAAATTCATTCAAATGACGATAACTTTTTTTTTAACTAACCGATTTTTATGAAACAAACTTTAAATGTTAATCTGAGTTAAAATAAAGCAATTGGTGAAAGTTTGAAGTAAATCGGTTCAGTATTTTCGGAGATAATCGTGATCATACATACAGACAGACAGACAGACAGACAGACAGACAGACAGACAAAAAATTCTAAAAAAAAATTTTTGCTTTCTATTATTCTTTTTAAGTGTCCCTTTATCCATTTCAGTCAAAAATTCTAAATGTACAGACAAAATATTTTTACTGTTTTATTATATGTATAGATTACAATATAATTCGAAGACTTCATTTAATCTATCTATAAGTAAGTTGTTACATTTTTAATTTGTTGTATAATTTTGATTAGTTGAATTCAATTTTCTTGTATAAGCGTACTTGTACAACAGAGTCCCCTGTTGTACAAGTACGCTTGAAATCTCTTCCAAGCGACCTCTCTAAGATTAACCAAACTCTTTCGAGCACGAACAGTTATAAATAAGCAGCAACTTAAGAGTAACGAGTAAAAACGCCATAAGAATACGTTACTTGACCATTTAATTGTTAATTATTATTTAATTGTTAATTTTTATTTGTCAATAGATATATGACACATTCTTTGAAAATTTCAAGTCTCTACCTGTTACGGTTTAATAGACACAGCCCTGTGCCGGACGGATGGACATTGGTGGCTTAGTAACAAATAACCCTCCTACACACACAACACGCTAGTAACCCTTTGGGTACGGAACCCTAAAATACATACTAGGTATGTTATGAACTTAAGGACAAAAGGATATAGGCAATTGGAGGAGCAGAGCAACAAGTCTCGTCTCCCGTTTTTATGTAATTCAATATAGAAACGTAAGTGGCGCCTAAATTGAGGAAATCGGGCCCTTCAGACGCGATCACTTCATTCTCGTATTCGATCAATATACGATGATCAATACCTCGAGCGAACGAGGACACAATCTACCAATAAAATACGTTTTATATACACACACAACCTACGGCTATATGGTTGGCATTTACTTCGGTTACCACTACAATTTCTTTTATTTTTAAGGTATGTATAACAAACAGCTACATTGACAATTATAGTTCATCATCTCAGCCCGTCTTCCGCCCACTGCTGAGCATAGGCCTCTCTTCGTTTCCGCCATCCGTCTCGGTCCCGTCCTGATCTCATCCAGGAGCGACCCGCGATTTTGACTATATCATCAACCCATCTCATCGGAGGCCGTCCGACGCTTCTTTCCCCGGTTCTAGGCCACCACTGGGTTAAGTTCTTGCTCCATTTGCCATCACTCCGTCTGGCCAGGTGTTCTGCCCAGTTCCATTTAAGGCTCATGACCGTTTCTCCGATATCCCTTAATGTAGTACGTTGTCGAATTGCGGTGTTTGGAACACGATCTAGTAACTTGATGCCGAGCATGGCTCGCTCCATGACTCTCTGAGCGACTCTTAATTTGTACACAGTCTCCTTCGTGAGCGTCCATGTCTCAGCACCATAAGTCATAGTAGGCAGAACACATTGGTTGTATAAGCGGGTCTTCAAGCATTGTGGAGTGTCGCGTGATTTGAATACGTCGTCCAGCCTATTAAATGCCGCCCAGCCTAATTGTATTCTCCTATCGATCTCCTTATTTTTTAATTATAGTTAAAGAATATTTTATACACTCAAATATATAACATTACCTTATGTTGTCCAGAGCGTTATTTACAAAGTAACAAAATGTTAGAACTACTACGATCAAATCAACAAATGAACATAATAAGTCGGGGATTTTTATTTTCGTATTTTATGTATAAATGTGTATCTTCAGGTCTTAAAATTATTAAAGTTGATGGGCTTTTGTTTGACACATTATTACCGACGGCGGCGACAGTACTTTTTAGCATGTGTAAATATAATTTCAATTTCAAAATGAATCTTGACATTTTGGTTGGTGATATACTATAGAGACAACTACTAAATGGGTAAAATCTGAGGTATCATGTTAATAGGCGATGCGGCTAGCAACTTATCACTATTTTGTTTCCATTTTCCGCCTAATGCCCACCAACATGCTAAAGGTCACCTTCAGGTCTTAAAGACATAGGTTTTGTCTACCTCGCAAGGGAAAAAGACGTGATGCTATGTATGCATGTATGTAACGACTAAACAACTCTGCATACGAGTATCTATTTATTTGTTTCCATATTCGCAGGTAGAATAAAAGTAGCACTTGGTTCTATTCAGTGCTCCTTGTAATCCACCTATATTATTTATTCGTACCTTATGTAAGCAAACTACGTAATGAGTCTAGTCCTTGTCTTGACCTTGCAACAGGGGATCACTTTACTTCTACAATCGATTCTAGAATCGATATACACCGTGATCGATACGAGCCTACCCTTGATGTTTTCTCGATACATTATTCATACGACTCGACTGTAGCAATAAATAATCTCGCTTTGACGTAGTTTGCTACGTCTGCCACAACATGTGATTACAGTTTTATATGAAAATAAAATCAGGAACGAATACCAAATTGAATGCTAATAAAACAACGGTTATTTGAGTGTACTTTTACGGCGAGAAAAAACTTACAATTTATTTTTAAATCTCGTCGTTCGTAGTTTTGAAGAGTAGAGAAAATAAAGTAATATTCTACCGTACTTTATACAGAGAAAATATTTCTGTATTATTTTATTAGTTAAGAACTTCAAGAACGCGTGCTTGTACAGCGTGTGCAAGGATGTGAATACTCACGATTCGCGTGCTGATGAGAAATGCTTGAAATTATTGACTGTATTATTTTTATAATACACAACATTACAGGATACATAGGACTAAACAACACCTGTAACTATGCTTACGCAATGAGTCTAGTCAAGGGATCTACTCAAAAAATTAACTGTATTTTTTACATTGTCATCACAAAAATAAATCGCATGATCGTGGCTTTTCTCACTGGACTTTGCAACGCAATTATCTTCGCTCTTTTAGCGGGGATATTTCTGGGAAAATTCTCTAACTAAACTCACCACAAACTTGAACATGAACGTGAACGTCTCTAGCGTGTGCATGTCTAGTTCTTTCAGGAGAACCTCAGTGCCGCTGTGAACTATACTACTGTAACTCACCACAAACTCGAACACGAACGTGAGCGTCTCCCGAGTATGCACGATGTCGTGTAGCGTCACGATGTTCGCGTGTTTCAGTTCTTTCAGGAGAGACGCCTCACGGATGGCTGTGAAGGGCGCGCCTTCATCTTCTTGCAGTCTGATCTCTTTCAATGCTACTACTTGTTGCGTTAAACTGTTGACAAAGATAAAAAAATCATTAGTTATTTTTTTTTATTATTATAAGTTTGACTAATAGTACAGGTAGATTAAAAATGATGCCCATTGCATACTTGCAAAAGGTAAAATTTTATTCAGTGCTCTAATCTTATAATGTCATAGCTTTGACTGACGACGTATCATAATATTATTAAATCACATTAAAGATGATTCCATGCATCGGAAGGCACGTTAAGCCGCCATATAGTTGTCATTAAAGGAACCACGTCAGAGGCCGAGAGGCGGTCCCGAAGAACTCTGACACCACGGTGCGCATGGTCGATTGACCGTAACATTATTTTTTTAACTTTGACCAAAACATGATTTTCCTTAGCCTAAACCGCTAGTAATTAACGCCTAACTGAAAATATTTACCGTTAATTCTCATAACCTTCGTGAATTTGATAAAATTTCTAAAACCATTAAAAGACAAAGCTTCAAAACATTAAAGTACAAACATGATAATTTCCTTTTTGCAGAGTTTAGACTGACCGTTTTACTCGGAGAGTAAGATAATCTTCCGAGACAAAGCCGATGGAAACCATCTGAAGTTATATTACAACATAAACACATGTGTACAATTTTCACACAACAAAATGTTAATATGTCAACGCTTGAACAACACATGATAACTTTCTTTACGAAAACTTTCAGAACGTAAATTTTAATGGTATTGAAATGAATATGTGTTAGTGGTATATATACAAATATATATTAATTAACGTTTTTGGACATTTATATTAGTTACAATAGACATAGTTAGCCATCCATCAAATATTAATTTTCATTCTCATTATGTTGACATTATTATATATTTTTTGCGCACTCGTACTAACAATTAATAATTATTATTGAAGTTATTTGTTACTTTACGCACGAAGATTTTAAATGTACAATCTCAATTAATTTTATAGAAATAAATTGCTAATTTTATTGATTTTGTATGCCTTTTGTCGGGACATAGTGGATCCCATATTTTGTCAAAATAATTTGTTTGACCTGTGTACACGAAATAAATTGAATTGAATTACAACAAGACCTATGCATAATAATAAGAGTAAAAATATCTACTCGAGGTTACAACAAAACCGACGGATAATAACTAGACTAAAAAAACTAAAGGATTTGTAGATGAAGGATCTGGCTTGGTATAATATTCATAAAATTATACATCTTACAATCTGTGAAATATAGTTAGAAGCTGAGAAAGATGTTATAATAATAAAAAAACATGTTGCCCCGTGCCTTAAGCTCTGTGCCTTATTCACTTAACAAACAAGCCAATTTATCCCCATGACCACTCTTACTTCGCGAGTTATTTATAATCACGACATCCCTTTTGACGACACAAGGCTCAACGTCAACGCTTGAAGCACAAACACGTCAACTCCATTCGGGTACTTTTCAGAGTGTAATTGCTCAAACAATTCGGAAAGTATATTATCTGCACGAGACACAAGGCTACAACAAAGTTGATGGAAACTGTCTGAAGTTATGTAAAACATCATAACACATGTTTTTCAGCCCAGTTAATTGCTGGAACAATCTCAACTTTCCCTCGTGACTGCCACGTATGATAAAATTATGAAAACCTTCGACGAGGCAAAGTTTTACAACATTAAAGCATAAACATGTGTACATCCTTTCAAAACGGAATTTCTCAGAAAATATACATAAAGTGACATATAACAAAGCCAATGAAAATTACTTGACAACAAAGGATTCGTCGTTAGTCTCATTACAAATAAAGAAATTGACCCAACATTCAATGTAGTTGAGAAAGTTTTCCTACATTACCTATCAATCTTATGTAAATAATCCAATCATAATTATTTGTAAGTAAACAACATCACAACGCGTCTCATCGACGCAACGGGAGACCCAAGAGCTGGCAGTTATTTTGCTCAGCGGATAAGTCTCGCAATTCAACGAGGAAACACTGCCAATATTCTGGGAACGTTGTCTCAACGTAAAGCATTGGAAGATTTTTTTAGGTGTAAAATGTACAGTACATTTTACACCTAAAAAAAACTAGAAATAAATATAATTTGCTATCTAATGTTAATATAACATCACAAAAACATATTTTCCCGCTTTACTGAGCTACTGAGCTTCAACAAAACTGATATAAGATGAACGTTATTGAGATGTACGTAACCGAATAATCCTAGACAATCCTCGTGGCCGCATTAACTTCTCAACGTATGATAAAATTACAATCCTTTGACGACATAAAGCTTAACGTCAACGCTAAAGCACAAACATGACAACTTCTACTCGAGCCTACTTACAACAAAGCCTTTAAGATTAAAACCATGTTTTTTAAGCTTATTTGTTTCATCTTACGAATTTTCGATCAGGTCACGTACCTGACGCGAGTTTAATATTTTTTAACCATCCCAAAAAGTGCACAATTCCGCAAAAAAGTTATCTCTTCAAAAATAACTCTTTGACACTCTTTGAGCTTAACAATGATACAAGCGATTAATTCAAAAAGTAATTAAAATCGTGTGAAGTTATTATTACTACATATTTAAAATTTGTTTTACCGTGCTTGTAGCTCAGTACCTAATTAACATGTAACCAAATAATGCCAAGGATCCTCGCAACCGCGTCAACTTCGCAAGTATGAGAAAAAAAAGATCTCTTTGACGACACAAAGCTTAACAATATTCATCATCATCATCATCAGGTCCATTTTAGTCTCCACTACAGGAGCACGACCCTCTCTGTACTACTAGGGCCATACTTGGCCAGAGCAGCCAGAGGACTTGGCCTACACTCTCCACGCTGGCCAGACGGGTTGGAGAGGCTCTTAGATGTTTATAAGCTTTGTTTAGCTTGTATTTCCTAAGTCGCCTTCTACGACATCCACGGGAAGACTTGGAGTGGTCCTATTCTACTCTGCCGGATACCACACGGCTTTAACAATATTACAAGCGATGAATTCAGAAAGTAATTAAAATCGTACGAAGTTATAATGAAACATATTAAAAACATATTTTCCTGCGCCTGAAGCTTAGTATCTAATTACCATGTAACCGAATAATGCCAACTAATCCTCGTGGCCGCATCAACTTCGCGACGTATGATAAAATTACACCAACCCTTTGACAACACAAAGCTTAACATCGTTAAAGCACAAACATGACAATTTCCTTTTTGCACACTTCGAATTTCAAACCAAGGCGTTAAATAATTGCGTTAACAATTCAGAAAGTGAATTATCTACATTCACAAAGCTACATCAATTTTTGTTACGAACAAATAGTCACTAGAACTTTGAAACATAAGTAATGTTAGGTAACGGCATGTTATCGCTGCAATACGCTAACCTTTTGGTACTTAAACATGCTTACCTGTTTCAAGATTTTGTGTTTTGTCACATTTGTCATAACTAAAGTACCAAATAAATTATTTTCAGTTTTTTTTTATTTCTGCAATATGTTTATATGTTTTGTTTATGTCATTTTATTATCTTCAGTCGTCATATAAATTATTAAGTACTAGCTTTTGCCCGCAGCTTCACCCACGTTTGTGTCGATCCCTTTGGAAAAGTTAAATTTCCCGGATGAAAGGTACCCTATATCCTTCCTCGGACCTCAATCTACCTCCATACCAAATTTCATCCAAATTGGTTCAATGGTTGTAGTGAGAAAAGAAGACAGACAGACAAAGTTACTTTCGCATTTATAATATTATTATTAAAAGTAAAATTAGTAAATATGTATGAATAAATTATTAGTAATTACCAAAACGTGTTTTTGGACTGTGGCGTTAAGAGCCCACTTCTTATGAAATTTGACGCGCTTTATCTTTAACGTGTATTGATATTTGATACTAGTCTAACTCAGCTCATGAATACGACAATTCACCTCTCACTCAATAACAGCAGTCCTTCAGTTTCTGTTCTGTGCCCGCCCAGCCAGTGGTTAAACTGCAAGAGCGTAGGAAAGAAGTCCACCAGGGAGAGTTAGTAACGGCGCTTGTGAACACAAGTTGATGTGTTTGCTCCTTGCACAGCTACCCCCTCCGCGTTGGATTTCGAATCCAGGCTCGAGAAACCGGTTGGGCACGTAGATAGGATTGGGAGTGTGGGGCGGCGCAGTCAGGATGGGGAGAGAAAGGAAGTTAGAACCGACCGAATACTTGCATCAAATCAGTATGGGGAAGATAGATACTATACTTGGTGGGTAATATATAAAAGGAAGGAAAATCGGACTGCTTTGTTGCTGCGTTGACTTCCTCATTCGATTTGTCGTCTGCAACCTCTTGTTCTACTGCGCTGCTCCTCGTCAGTTCTTGATGACTGAATAATCTCATGAAGGGGAGATGCTCTTTTTCTCGGAGGTTCACTGTTGTAGTATTGTTGTCATGTAAGCTCTTCTTCTGCGCGATTGATGTGATCTTGAAGGCGTAGATATGGATCTTTTGCACCGACTCCGAATGACTGCTCAGGATTGGGTGGGTGTCTTATTTTTTGTTGTTTTTCGTGTGTTTAAGTGGCCAACACCTATGTCAGATTTTTTTTAACTGCCCAATAGGCATCTGATATAGTTTACGACTGCCATGAAAGATGACAGCCGGGACCAACGGCTAAACGTGCTTTTGAAGCACGGAGGAACCCGAGATCGTTTCATGCCACTTGCGCTCACCCATGTAGGGACTGCGCCCAGTGCTGCTTAACATGTGTGAGCGTTTTTAATACTCACGATCACTGGGCCACGGGCTCCACCTGTTTAATTTGATATTGTATTTTCTAATCCCAAGTTTGTTTCCGTGTTTGTCTTCAACTTCAAATATATATTTTTTTTTTTTTTTTTCTTCTTCATTTTTCATGAGGAAAGGTTTTATTATTCGCTAAATTTCCCCATTATTCATTGATTTCACTCGTATTGTTGGTGATAATGTGGTCTAAGAAGTCTTCCAATGTGTAAATATCATTCTTCATACTTTTTTTGTTAAGGATTTTCCGCCTAGAATATCATTAATTTTCCGATTTGGTGACTGTTTTCCCGCGTTTTACATTCCTAGTAGTAGTTGCAGCTCGTATTTTCTAACTCTTGATTGATCACTTCTCAGTAGTTACGTTTAGACCATAGATCACGCATAATTTAAATAACCCTAAGGCACAGTCAGATACCGAAACATGTGGCCAGGACCTAAACAACACTAACATGAGTATATTCAGAAGGTCTTCGTTAAAGTCTTTCGGAATATATACCCTCATCTCAATATTATTTCCGAGAAAATTCAAGTCTTAGGCACAGAATAAGTACCTATGTTCAGAAGTCGCACTCTGCAGAGGCATTCAAAGAAACATCAACTCAGTGCAGCTAGCGACACGGTGCAGCTTAGCTCGCACCAGAACGCAGCACCCCTTACATCAGATACCTACAGCAAGCCAATTCCACACCTTTAGCTTTGACCATACGGTTCATAGTTCGCCGAAGTCGGCGAACACCCATGACTAAGCGCGCGTCGCTCCCACCGGATTTTACCCTCGAAGGCGCCGCCGCGCGCAGGTACGCCTTCTACATCTACACGGTGAGTGAAACAGGTCCGATATACATATGTAGAGGGCCCGAGCGTACATCTCGTTGCCAACCGATGATAAATTAAATTGTTTCGGGGTCGATATGGGTTCTTCAGACTCTTCAGAATTCAGGTTGGTTTCTGTGTCAGTTTTGTCTCATCGTGAATCCATTCTGCTTCTCTTTTAAGAGGGCTTTGTTTAAGTATTTGGACTTGTTATGTTCAGTTACGCGTCGCGTCGCTGGTTATTGCTCCATATCTTATTCGTAGTTTTTGATAGTTCTTGTAGAAAAAATCCCTTGGAGCGGATTTATAATGATCCATGGCCACAGCGTTGACAGTCCCAGGAACAATGCCGTTTTCCATACAATCCAATTGGAATCCAATTAGATATATAAATGTTTCGTCTGCGCTCGAGTGCATTTCCTTTGGTGATTAAGAAGAAATGTATATATTATTTTCCTCATAAGTGATTTGTATTATATCTACTATGCCGAGTCCCTGGAAGACAACATTGTTTCATGCTTTTTTTTTCCTGTTTACTCACGCTCCTTTCACGTTAGATCGCGCTTTGGTGTCGTTTTGTTAAAGATTTTGGAGGTTTTTTTGAATCTTGTAATAATGTAAGCAAAGAGATAAATAAATAAGGCTTTGGCTTTATTTTGATTGCGCAATAGGTATTTGATATACCTAGTATGCAGAATCCTTCAGAGTTTTATTTAAATTGTCCCATTATTCCAATGAGCCATTAGTGGATTTGCTATTTGAATTAAGTTGGTGTATTGAGCTAATTATTTTTTTCTCTTAGGGTGTTCTGACCCATGACCGTGTCTTTTCTTTATAGGAGCTCATCGTTATAGTTTTATGACCTTCTACTGTTAATATTGACAGTGTGATAAGTTGAAGGGAGCTGATGTCACAGACTTGCCAAATTTAATTTTGATGCAATATGATGTTTTTCCAAGTGTATACCAGATTTTACTAGTTTGAAAATAAGAAATCTAAGTAAGGAAACTTTAAATAGTGTAGAGTATTCCTTTCCGAGCGAGGTCGAATCCACAAATAGAACGCAGGTCCTTCGAGGCATCTTTCGGTCTTTCAACCAATACTTTTCTCAAGCAAAGCAAACTGCAGTTAGACCGAATATCATTTCTATGCTCATACTCGTGCCTATTTTACCTCGCTTCGTCCCTTCGAGCGACAAAAAGACAATGCTGACGTGACGATGTCCACATCTGGCGTACACCGGTGGTTAGAAGGCTGGGCTGTCCATTTAGAAAAAAAGGGTCTCCCTGGTCATCGGGGTTCTAACTGCTACCTGCTACGGATCGTTGCGCAAAATGTTAGCTTTTTACCTCCTTTTTACTGCATAAATAATTCTCTAACAGTACCATTGTGTTAACAGAAAATCAATGCTTATTCTGCGCTAAATAGCACAGAAATCAATATCTTTATGCCTACAGAACCCTACAACAAGGTTTCGCTCTTATCAAGCCACTTATCTTTTATTTATAATATTTATATAAATGCAATGCCTTCTTTCTCCCTTGTTCATCCTCAATGCACCGCAACATAATCACAAATACACAAAATCAACAATCTACAACAGCACACATTACCTATGCATTCCAGTACAAACTGGTGATAATGTTTATACTATCATATATGGTTGAAATTTTTTACTGAATCTCATGTCGTATGCTTTCACATTTCAAACACAAAAGATTAACTAAAAGATAGTGACGCAGATATACGAATAATGTATTTTACTCTAGTATTTGCCCTCACAACAAAAACATTATTGACACTTTATATTACAATTTAAAAAATAAAAACACAAAATATTACAATACGCTAAAGTATGAAGCCATCAATTTAATTTTCTGAGCCCCCTGTGTAGGCTCAAGATATGATAAATCATTAGGCATGCATATATATTTATATAATGGATTAATTTCACCGGATTCCCATCCTGGTCTAGGTCGCCAACAGCACACTTGGTGAAAATTATATAACACAATCTATAGTCCCGCACACATCTTAATTCACTGAATAGAAACATCAATTGCCAAAAAAAAAAGGCGCCCGCACAAAAAATTAAACAAAGCGGCTACGCGACCATTCCGGACGACGGCCAAAACGAAACTCCTCAATAACAGCAGTCCTTCAGTTTCATTCAATATTCAGAGGGAGAATGCAATGAAGAAAACTTAAGGCACTGAACCCAAAAAGCTCATTAGCCACTTCTCAACACACACTAATCGAAGTCGACATCAAATTACCGGCGCGCCAAAGAATCCACCAAACTCATGAATACGACAATTTGGCTCGCACTAATTACAGCAGTGCGCTTCAGCCTCATTCAATATACAAAAGCAATGAACTTCAGAGTTCCGTTTGACTTAGCCCTCTTGACCCGACCTCGCGGCGGCGGTTTACAGCCACAGTTCATTTGAAATCAAACTGGATTAAAGTCTCATTTAGTTCTTTAGAAATGAAATGCCTTAATTGATTTCTACCAACTACAAAGTTAATTAAATGTTATAAAATCATACGACTTTAATTCAAGCTGATATTCGTTAAATAGTACATAGTAATATGAGATAACGATCCATATTTTCAGATATAAAACGAACATTTTCGCTTCCAAAATTATTCAACGGTTGCAACAGTGGAGAGCTCATGAAATTTTAAAATATATTTGCACCTATACATAATACAGTTTCAGGCGATACAAAGTAGGCTAAAAGCCCGCTTTGCATATCGAGTGACGTCAGAGAGCAGCTGTGAATGGAGGCAAAGTGACTTCTACACGTTCCGTGTCACGAACAGGCGCGTAACGGGAAACTTTTTCACGATTGTTATAAAATTACTGCCTGGGTTTTATTTTCAGTTCATACATCGTAAGTCATGTGGAATATTGTGATAAGATGTGTCACACATCATCTCTGTGGGTGTGTTTAAAAGCTTCTGCGGCGTGTAAATGAGTCTATGAGTGGGCTACACGTGGGTAGAAATTTTTATTGAGCCTGTTGAAAGGTATTTGAATTTCAGTAAGGAGAATTATAAATAGAATATATTTTATACATCTGCAAATGCATGATATTGATTTTTATTTATAGATTTATATCTATGCGCGATATTAAATTAAGAAATTTCTAAAGCTATTTTACAATCCGATAGTAGTAATCGTAAGCAGTCGTTAGCAATCTAACGAGCCAATTAAATAAAGAAAAGGGACAATGTTGCCTAGGAGCTATGAGTTCTGCATAAATGCCTGTAACCAATTAGTTACAAGAACGATTTATAGTAGATCACATTGAGCTTTTCTAGCAATAGTGTTTATTTTACTTCCTTCCGTTTCCTCATAAGTATTTATCTACAATTTCTTGTCTATTTATACATTTATTTCATCTTGGTATTCACCTTAAATGTTCACTATGCGCGCCATACTTACATTAATAAATTAAAGACTTGTGTTAAAAATCTCCGCAAGCCATTAATTAGGCTGCGCAAAAAACATGACAACAAATATTTTCATGTGAGAATAATTGTTTAAGACGTAAAATTGACAAACTTTTAAAAGGAAAATGTTTTTAGATTTGGTTTAAATTCAATACGGCGATCTTGTGCAAGAATCGAGCACTACACAAATAATTTTAATGTATTTAATTAATCCAGCGAATTGTACTAGTTATTTAAAAATGCATCATATTCCACAATTTCATGCAGTATCTTCCAAATTTTGTATGTATATTCAGTAGCTCTGATAATAGAAATCAACTACCTTTCAGTGATAAGGGTGGTTTTCTACGGCAAAACAACGTTTGCCGGGTCAGCTAAAAATTAATAACTTATTTGAAATACAACACACCCTAGCGTGAAGCTTGATATTTTCTTTAAAAGCCGAGCGAAAATTGGAAATACATAAGAGAAAAGTATTGCTGATGAAAATATTGTTTTAAAAGAATAATGTCCAATGTCGTATTATATTACATACGTATTTCCGGCTGCAGACTTAAGCGGAAATACCAATAATGATTCATTATTTGTCGAACAAATACATAACGCCTTAGAAAATACGTGTGAATAAAAGGCGAGCGCTGTTAGGTCACGTTCTGCGCCGGCTCCAGTGACAATGGATTCGCACAAGTGAGAACCCGATACCTTACGCGAACATCTCTCTAGCATTTTCTGCAAACTTGACATTTTCTCCCCTTCATTCAGTGGTGTTGTATAGATCTTTGCGTGTGCAGGTGGTTGGACACGCATGGCGAGACCACAGGTGTGCCAAGAATAACACGGACAAAATTTTTCTGAGCTGTAACCCCACCTATTCATGTTCTCCTTGCTTTGGCGGACTTGAGTTCGCAGTTTCTTTAAGGACTGCCATGTCGGCCATAAGGTCGATCCTGGCCAGGAATTAACTCCCAGAAAACGTTTTGCTATTTTTAAATTATTCTCTGTGGTGCATTTAGCAAAAAGTCTTTCTTTTTTAAAAACGCGGACTAAAGTTAGTACTTGCTTTGCAGTCTTTAACAAATAAAAAAAATAATAATAATAGTAGCCGAGATGATACCAAACTGCCAAATGTTGATTTCTCTTTGTCGAATAATAGTTTTCCAGATACGAATGTTGGTCCTTGTTTTATTCTAAGACAACAAGGGATTACATTCCATTACGTTCTAGAGTAATGTGACACAAAATTGTAACACATAAAAAATAAAGATAGTAGTGAGTAGGTTTAATTTTTCTGGGCCCTGTCTTTTATTTTAAACTTTATTTTACCAAAAAAATAATGGTATAAAAGGCGGAGTTAATGCTAATAGCATCCTGTATAATAACAACAATAAATTAATCTATTCAACAATTTCATATATTCTTTTAATATATCTATAAAAAAATCGATTGCATTTTTCATTACTATACGAACACACGACGCGCGCCTTTGTTTGTTTGTAAGGATATCAACGTTCAAAACACTTCCCAAGTTGTTGATTTTCAAATGTTTGAAATACTCCTCCCTCCGTTTCGTCTAAATATTTAACTCCGACAACTTTCCTCCGACGTGGGCGTTTCTTTGAACGGTTAATTTCTCGATTGTTAGAGTTTATGGATGATACAACAAGTTAATCCTTACGAATTTCGAGGAAATGCTTTGTTTTGAGACAAAAATAACTAATTTCTATAATTAATGATGTTACTTAAATAGTATAAAAAATTTATAAAGTTAATTTCGTGACTGATCGTTGAAATAACAACATAGATTTCCTCATCAAATATAATACTCGTTACTAGGTGTACGTAACATAACCAACAACGTTGTCGTGAAGGGGTGACTCAGCCCGTCAAAATGAACAACTTTTCCTACGGGACCAATGCTGGGAACTCAATTTTCGGGAACAATTAGTCTCTACTGGTTTTGGCCGGTTTTATCGCTTGGACGTGGTCACCGCGCGTAGGTATTTTTTTGATACCGACATGGGGAGTGACACAGGCCAGGCCCAGACTAGCGTGTAGTGACTTAAAACGTATCGACACTAAGAAATACATATAAAAAAATACTCACTTGCTATAACCTTTATACACTGTGGCGTAGGAACCCTCACCGAGCTGCTCTAGCTTAATGTAAGCTTCGGATTTCCCGAACGGAGAGTCACCCTGCGAAAAAAAAACAAAAATGTTCATTTATCACACAGCACGGGTACACTAATCCCACAATTTACGATGGACGTCCCGACCAAATGCTGAATGCTGATAGGGTTTGTAACGGAATAGCTGAATAGCTGAATAGTATTTTCCTTTTAGCACCATTGCTTCATCCCTACTAATAAGTAAGATTTTTAGTAGTAGTTCTCGACTATCGCAAGAAATATAAAATACTAGCTTTTGCACGCGGCTCCGCTGGCGTTAGTGTTGATCCCTCGGGAACAGTAGAATTTCCCGGAATTAAAGATACCTTATGTCTTTCCCCGGGCCTCAAAATACATCCATACCAAATTTCATCCAAATTGGTTCAATGGTTAAACCGTTAGAAGAGACAGACAGACAAGAGTTACTTTTGCATTTATAATATTAAGTATGGATACGAATTAACTACAAATATCTCTTCCTGTTGACACGAAATGTGCCGGTTTAAACTAGAAGCGGCAAAAAGCTTTTATTCGAAAGAAGTACGTCGATCACCACACATGATAAAAACAATTAAAATGTATTTACGAATAAATATACCTATTTTGCATACTTTGAGTAAGGATTGCAATACATTCCGGTGCAAAAGAAAATATGAGAGGTAGGTCAGCCTCTGCCAATAAATCTTATTCTCTACATTCATTTTAGTAAACCACAGATAAGACAACATTATTACCCGTAAGCTGGACGGGACAAAGCTGTTGGTACAACGGGAAGGCGCTCATATTCATACTATACATATAGGAAAGAGGCAAAACCGCGCCGCCTGTAAATAAATAATTTAGCTAGTTGCAAACCAAGCCTGTCATGGAGGCATCATTTTTTGCGGGATTTTTGGGTTTTTAATGGCCTGCCCTGAAAAACGCTGTATTTTGAAACGTAACTTTATGTTTGTTGACGTATGATAAATGCAACATTACATGGTAAAAAAGTGTTTGAGCGTTTACGCATGGCAAGGCTAGTGTAGGGATAGGTTTGGTTGCTAGTGGCTACTGCTTTTGATGATCGACGTGCTTTTAGAGGGCATTACCTTTTGATTGCACTACTACGGTTCTGGTTTAACTCGATAAAACCTTTTCCCGGGATAAAAGGTAACCCTTTGATCACTGAACCCCTCACAAAGTTAATGCAAAATTTCGTAAGGATCAGTTTAAAAGTTAAAGTGTTAATACGTAACAGACAGATACCGAGAGAGAGATATACCAATTTACTTTTGGATTAGTATTAAATATGGATGTTAGGCCCAGATGCCTTCTAAGAAGTCAAATCGACTATTTGTTACCGGAACATATTTTATTAATGATTTGATTGCGTTTGACCTCTATCTCGCCTGATCGTCTGATGGAAGGCAACAGTGATGTCTAGTGTGGTAAACCTAAATACTATTTACTAGCCTTAGAAATCCCTAAATTGTATGTGTCTGGAAACAACGACGCGGTGAGGCCGTGCGCGTAATGGTGGAGCAGGTAAATCTAGAGGTGCCATGAGCAGGAATATCGATCCCATATGAATGGAAGCCCTGTCTGTATACGCCGCGTCATCCGATGGTGCAGGCATCATTAGCATTTCTTAATCAGTCATTAAAATTTACCAGATATTTCCTACTTTTTGACATTGAGCCGAAGCTTAATATAGTAATAACCCTGCAGCGATTAATCAAAGTCCTTAAAAGTATCGGTATCAAGATCATTCAGCCAGTAAAGCTTTGTTATAATAGCCGCTTGATTACCTGTATCTCCTTAAATAACGCTGCGAAATGATCGGTAATTTACTTAATTTTATCATAAAGGGACAGTGCGTGTGGAACTGACTTTGAATTACCTACCTACTGCGATTTTCATCTGCGTCAAATCATCAAAGCGTCAAACTTGTTAGGGGAATTAGTACATACCTAGTATAAAACAAAGTTCCTTCCCGCTGTCTGTCTGTCCGGATTTTTATCCGATTTTAGGGTTCCGTACCTCAAAAGTAAAAAAACGTCACTCTTATATGATCACTTTGTTATCCGTCTGTTTGTCTGACAAAACCCTTTTTCTCAGGAATGCGTAGAGATATCAAGCTGAATTTCGTATCAAATACTCAAGTCTACTGTCCCTTGGAGCTGTGAAAAAATAAAACTTCTAAGCCAACGCTACCAAAAGATACAGCCGTTTATGCCGCAAATTTTCAACATTTTCGACATTCGTAAGGAAATCGAAACCTACAGGGTACTTCCTGTAAACCCAGAATCGTGAAATTTGGTACGAAGCAACGTGTTATAGCACAGATAAAGAAAAAATTGCAAAAAGCATATTAGTTACATAATTTATGCGTATCGTTTCATTTATTATTTTTAATAATTTTAAACTTATTAAAGATAATGGTACCTACAGAACCCTTTCCGCGCGAGTCCGACTCACTTGGCCGGTTTTTATATGTATAATTTATCGAACGCGTGCGAAGCCGGGTCGGGTCGCTAGTACATAAATAAAATAGTATTTTCGCAGTAAACTCAAACCTTGCTAGATTATTTTTGGACCAATTCTATAGGACTATGAATCATAAATTGGAAAGTTTGATGAGTTACGTATGTTTTAAACAACTTAGGTATGTTGTTAACAAACTTAGGATATACCTATATTATTTTTAAATTGTTGGCTATTGATATTTGTCAAGCGCACGCAAATTTAATAATAATATTACGTATACGGGTTATGAATTGTGTAATAAGTAAATCGATAACACAATTTACTTTGTTGTTGCAACCTATTTGCGTAAGGAAATTATGGTGTTGACATCGTACGTTATCGCATCAATAACTTTTGATTTCATTGTGATAGAGTGACGTGAATTGTTCGTCTTTGTACATGTGTTAATATATTACTAGAGTATGATCTGCACCCTAGCTAGGGATGTCTGCATTTCATACATATGTTACTGTAAAGCTCTAACTAATCAATAAATAAATAAATGGGTACAAATCACGCAGATCACAGTCAGTATAAAAAACACCTAAGACTTTACGAAAATAATAGTAGTTTAATCCCTCAGCCAAGAACGGCCTGATCGGGTCGCATAACAATTAAAACTCCATTGAGTCTGCGTTTACTGCATTGACGGGTTAAAGGTAAATCTAACTAAGGTAAAGTTTAGGTTCTACAAAACAAAAACATTGTATATGTCTAAATATAATCAATTTTTTTTTCTTTTTTTTTTATTTAAATTATTATTAATACTGACTCAGCATTATTGTAGTGTGAACGGAAATAGTCAGACAAATACATAATAAATTATATTTCTGAACATATATTTAACCGTACTAGATATATAGGGTGTAGTTACCCTAGCTAGATGTACGAATATAGTAGATTTCGAAAATCAGTAGCTTATACAAATTTAAGCGGCTTCTAAAAGCAGAATACACGAATTTGAACTCTAAAGTGTTACGGTAAGCGTGCATACAAAATCTCGCATCTCGGCGTTACATTAACTAAGTCAAATATTTAGACAGGTATGGCTGTGCGAAGAAAGCGAAACGCTGTTGCGGGGCATGCAACGCGGTGATAGCTCACGGTATAACTAATCGTTATAAACAACCTCCCGGTGAATTCACTTAGATACAGATAAATTTAAATTTGGTTACTTGGTTCTTTTCCTTACGATTTTACGTAGGTGCTTGGATATCTTATTTAAGGTGATACGGGTACGCAGGCAGCGTTTGAAACAAATTATATAGATGAAATTATTTCAATGAAATTGCGTTAATGGAGACAAAAAATCGATCTAGCTAGACCTTATTTTACTGGGAAAACCTTCGAGGGAAAACATTTTGAATTTACTGGGATAAAAAAACAGTATGTGTTATTTTAATAATAGTACAGATTACATAATGCTAATATTATAAATATATAAAAGTGAATGTTTGGTTTTTGGTTGTATTGATGTTTGTAACTACTTCACGCAAAATACCGGACGGATTATGATAAAACTTTATAGAATATTTTAATTTATATTGTCAAAGTACGAAAATAGAAAAAAATAACAATAAACTTTGGGGGTCCCCCATATTTAGATCTGGAACTATTTTTTTTTTCATCTCAACTCATACTTGCGGGTTATCTATGGATAGGTCTTCAAAAATTATATTGTATCTGTAACATCTAAAACTAAAAAATATATGATGTAAATTACCATGCAAACTTCCACTGAAAATTGGTTTGGACGAGATCTCGTAAGTAGTTTTTTTTAATACGTCATAAATCGTATACCGCTGTTTACCTTTAATTCAATCAACTCAAATATTAAAAAAAAAGCATTTAATTTAATTTAACATGTTACTAACTGCTACGGAACCCTTCACTGGCGAGTCCGACTCGCACTAGGCCGTTTTTTTATTTCTTTAGATTCTTACTAATAAATATTATACAGGTATTCTTATTTTGTCTTATATAGAGCAAACGTTATGAAATAATGGCATCTTACAATAAATGACATTTTGCACTCGACTCGCGGAATAGCTTGTATTGCCAGTACAAATAATGCAGGGAAAGACGCTGACAAATCGTTTAAGATTAAGATAGCAACCTGACGTTCACAATGCATTAGGACAAATTTGCCAAATAGTTTCAGTTCCAAACGCCATTGTAAAATTACTTCAGCTATTATAATTACAGATGTTATACATAATGAGTGCAATCAATATGTAAGTGTTCGCTTGTTCTACTGGATTTTTTATTTGTGGCTTTAGCTGTAAAGTACTGAATAATGATAAATGTCATTTTGCACTCGACTCGCGGAGTAGCTTGTATTGCCAGAACAAATAATGACGAGAAAGACGTTGACAAATCGCCGCGATTAAGATAGCAACCTGACGATCACAATGCATTAGGAGTTAGGACATATTTGCCAAATAGTTTCGGTTCCGAACGCCATTGTAAAATTACTTCGGCTAATTACAGATGTTATACATAATGAGTGCAATCAATATGTAAGTGTTCGCTTGTTTTACTGGGATCTTTACTTGTGGCTTTAGCTGTAAAGTACTGAATAATGATAAATTACATTTTGCACTCGACTCGCGGAGTAGCTTGTATTGCCACTACAGATAATGCAGACAAAGACGTTGATAAATCGTCTGGATTAAGAACGCATTCCGTTGTAAATGTCCGCGATGCATTAGGATATGTTTGTAGAACAGTTTCGGTTCGCGATACTATTGTAAATTGATTTATTGTACTGATGTGGCGATCTGCGATACGATACCTATCAATGAGGACGGTGATATCAATGTTATGAATTGAAAGAAATACATCTGTATTGAAATATTTACTCGTATCAGGAAAGATAACAGTTAAATTGCAAATTACACTTTTCAGGGTATTCCCATATAGACGTTACACCCATTGTGCATTCTGTTGGTGAGTGCCAAACAAAAGTCACATGTATCTGACAATTCATAAAATATAGTTAAAGTTAAATACATAATTAATCCAAAACAAACGTAAATTGTTAATCCAAACTATTAATTCTTACAAAGTAAAACCCACAAACAACAATGAAATTTTATTAGACTATTCGCCTTTTCTTATCAAATTCGCAAGAGCGCGAAACTAACCGATACCATGATGTATTGGCCTGTATCGATACAAACGATCCGTTACATCGACAATACATTACATTTTCCAACTCATAACTTACGGGATAACACATAAAAATAACGTTTGTATCTTATGAATAACGAGCCCCGAAAACTCCTTAAATGATTTATGGAGGTTAATCCGCCGGTGGAAAAATATATGCTAACGTCTAGAAATAACTGGGAAAACATCGTTATGATGTGAACTGTTTACCTCTCGAGGGAGCCTAATGACCGTGTCGTATCGTTATTTTGGCACTGAGTAGACTTCTTTTCGAGTCGAAATTGTTCTTTTGATTAAATAGGCTAGTTTCCTAAAGCATCAGGTCTTTTTAGTCCACTGCAGGAGCATGACCTTCTCTGTACTACCTAAGCCATACTTGGCCAGAACAGACAGAGGATTTGGCCTACACTCTCCTCGCTGGCCAGACGGTTTGGAGAGGTCTCACTGATGTTTATGAGCTTTGTTTAGCTTGTATTTCCTAAGTCGCCTCTAACGACATCCATGGGAAGACTAGGAGTGGTCCTATTCTACTCTGCCCGAAACCAAACATATAACATCTTTTCCTAAAAAAAAAAAAATTGTCTGTCAGTTAGATAGATAAAAAATATTGGATACGTATTTTTTCTTTTTAATATAGTCCTTTGAAATTCCGTGTGGCGTCTTGCTGCAGTTTTTTAGCAAACTTTGACGTCCACATGAACTTTGACCGTCAAAGTTCATGTGGACGTCAAAGTTTGTGCGTTGGACGCGCTTTATCTTTATAACATCCTTCAGAGACCCTGAAATTTCTATAATTTTATTTAACTGCTTTGTAAGATCCCTCTTAGAATATTGCAGCGTGGTCTGGAACCCACTATTTCAAGTCCATTCTAACCGGTTAGAAAGAATACAAAAAAGGTTTCTATACCATCTTACTTATGCTAAAAACTTATGTCACAATTTGGATTCTTACGAGTCTAGGCTGGCGTATTTTGATATCACACCTCTTAACCAGAGACGATGTACAGCGGATATCCTTTTCCTACGAAAGTTAGTAAGCGGCCTCATAGACAGTCCGGAACTGATTAAAAAAATTAAAATTTCGATTCCACGTACAAGCAGCCGACTTATTAATAGGAAAACGTTCCATATTCCATTCACTCGTACATTGTATTTAGAGAACTCACCGATCATTCGCATGTGTTCAGCCTCAGAACAATAACTAAAGCATAGAAGGAAGGTAATAATAAGAACTATTTACACGTTGGATGCACTCTTTCGTCTTACGTACTAAACACTGTGATAAAAAGAGTCGAACATAGTTCCATCACTTTCTTATTTTGTAAGGTTGTACCGTGGCTATGTACTTGTAGGTCCCAAAGTCCCAATATACTACAAACAAATAAAAAAGTAAGTCACAGTCTATGTTTGCAGAAGGATAAAGTAGCTGTCATAAATTTGGCGTATAATGTTTACATGGCGTCGTGTCCGAAGTAGTTGTGACTCTCTATGTTCGAACATTATTTTGGACGATTTAAAGATCTGTTTCGATCAAATTTACATATTTTAATCATTGCAAGTGAAGTGAAAAATTACCTGTTATGTTCCTGGTTGCAGTTCATACGCTTCCGAGAAAGAAAATGAGCGTGAGATTTTGACATTCCATCGGTAAGATGTTTTTCATAAGTAAAGTTATTGTAAATGTTTTTCGTAGTAATTTTATGATATTATTAATGTAAGATTTCATTATTTTTGCTATAAATGTGACGAAATATTAAAGTACAACCGTTTAACAAAGTTATTCTGTATGTTTACATTGTGTGATAGTGATGTCCCAACTGCTAGTGTAGTATCGATGTATGTGGAATTTCACAGTAATTAAGATTTTATAATAAGCCTTTGCCGCTGGGAATTTCGGGATATTTTTCCTTAGGTGTTTATTGTTTACTGCGTTAGGTTAAAAAAAACACTATTAAAATGAAAATAGTGAATTTTTGACTCAGTGGCTTGGCCTATTCACATGTGTATTGATGTTGACTACATATATCCTTTAGTCGCCTTGAACGACATTCGTAGGAAAAAATGAAGTTTTCCTTTCCTATACTCTATTCTGCAACCCACTTTATATATTAGCATTATGGGTACGTTTAATCTATATTTGAAGTCTACTAGGTACTTACTGATATACTCATTTGAGTTAATAAATACAGAGTTTCAGCTATATAATTCAATACCTAGTTTATATAAAACATGTCTTCAACTTATATCAATGCTTTTACTTGCTATATATTTATTTCAGAATTCCTGAGGATGTTGCTTTAAGGAAAAAGTGGCTGGATGCAATTTCAAGAACGCACTTGTTAAATAAAAGGCAGGAAAGTCAGAAGGCTACTGCTGTATTTAACTTTCCTGAAACGGAGGCGCTTTTTGACTTCGTTGACACTTACATAAAGACTCTAAAGTTTACAGATGGCCCCAATGTTGTAAACTCAAACAGAAAAACTGGTTTTCTGGGATTTATTACTTGTATAAATTCATTAAAACGTATTTATTCAACTTGCGTTGTAGATCAAAGTAGTCCTCTGCACTGTTTATGTACCTACAAATTAAATCAGGATCATATCGAGCTATTTTTCTTTATGTGGATTCAATAATAATCGATCGGCGCGGATGTACCAGTCAGCTTATAAAAAGTTATTGGTACATGCTCAATTTAAAGATGGTGCCCAAGGCAACTGTTTGTCATTAGAGCATATTACTATTTTAAATTATTCTCCAAAAAAGAGTTAAACTGACTGCATAAATCAAAGCAGTGATCGACAACGATAGAATAGAATGAGGGAGTAACATTATTTCACTTTAAAAAAAATGTAGCGGAACCTAAGGAAAATTAGAACGTTTTTGACAAAAATGATACTATTTAAAGGGCAATAAATAATTTAATTTATATACATAGTGTTTTGAATAACTTAATCCTTTCCATTTTAACTCCCCTCTCCCGTTTTTACCCTTTAGGTACGGAACCCTAAAAATATAAAAG
Source organism: Elegia similella (assembly GCA_947532085.1). Lineage (NCBI taxonomy): Eukaryota > Metazoa > Arthropoda > Insecta > Lepidoptera > Pyralidae > Elegia > Elegia similella. The sequence continues at coordinate 7,911,516 of OX383939.1, forward strand.
CAATTATTGCTAATTCTCTAATGACGACCTCTGTGGCCGAATGGTTAACACGCCAACCTGTAGCTTCTGGGTTCGATCCCCGGTTAGGTCATAATGAAAAATGACCTTTTTCAGATTGGCCTGGGTCTTAGATGTTTATATGTATTTGTAATAAAATATAGTATCGTTGAGTAGGTATCCCATAGCACAAGTCTCGAGCTTACTTTGGGGCTAGTTCAATCTGTGTGATTTGTCCGTATATATTTTTTTATTATTATGAGAAAAGTAAATTATCTTCCAAATTGGTTGGTATAATGCTTGTTCGCCAACTTAGTTGTATAAAAGTAAAACAAAGGCACTATGTACGTAAAACGACAAATATTTATTTTAAAACCATTATCGATAACAAATATGTTTAGTTCGATAAAATGCCACACACTATGCAAGAATGACATATTGTACAATATATAAAATGTATAGCTAAACCCGGTACAACCCTGTGAATTTGGAAGCTGTAGTGATAAGTCTGACTCTTTTTAGCACAGTGTTTAGTATATAAGACGAAAGAGTGCATCCAACGTGTCAACAGTTCTTATTAATACCCTACTTCTATGCTTTAGTTATTGTTCTGAGTGTTCAGCATATAATGATATGTCTGCCAAGTTTGACATATTCAGTGCATCGGCCAACACAATAAAGAGAATTATGCTTTAAAATTACAAAAACGGAGCATTGCTGTTTTATATAAAAACTATTTCTAATTTAGATTTTTTTATTGTTTTACGTTTATGTATCAGTGTAAGCTTCATTCATGGTGCATGTCGTGTTCACATCAAGAAGACCTGTCACTTTCATATGTTTTATATTGTGCTGTTTTGTTACTGTATGTTATTGTGTCATGTCAGTTTTGTGAACCAAAAAAAAAAAAAAAAACATATTTTATATTTGACAAAAGAAAAAGTAAGTAACCAATATTTTTTGATTATCTAACTGACGGACTCATTTTAATGTTATTTATTTTTTTGACCCAGGAAACTAGCCTGTTTCTTTTGACCAGTATTTGGCTACGCTGATCGCCTTATCATTGTCTCATTGAGATCCTGTACCGTGAAAATAGGGTAACTTTGATACTGTAGAAATGTTATACTATATTGTGTATACTTACGCAAATATATTAATCTATATTTGCGTGTATAGACGGTTTCTTTTTTGAACGATTTTGTAGATGTGAAAATGGGATTGTAAATATGGCAGGGTTGCTATCCGCGTTACCAATAAACATACCCTTGACCGGCTTCTACAGTCTGCGCGGGATGAGCAGCAGCCGGTGTATTTTCCGTTTTTGGTTTTCACCCAGACAAGCGTCTGGGTGACAACACTCTGCACACTTTCAATGAATAAAATTCTCATGAATGATTAGTAAATGATTTGAAAGGCGCGCAGATAAGCGAATATTTAAATACAAAAAGTATAGATATTGATGGTCAATTGAAAGGAAGTCATTAATATTTTGCGACAAAAACGATCTATCGCGATGATGCACAAATTCCGAAAATATGTATAGTCATCAGCGGATAAGCTTTATCAAATAGAATTATCGATTCGAAATGGACTATATTTACAAGTGATATCACGATTTCGATATATAGTATCCGGATTTATACATATTTTAAAGATGACCGTCATGCTACACCATTAATTTAAGACATCTTATTCCTTTTAATGATCAAATATTTTCCTAATGGCAAGGGGGGCGCCCCGCCCCGCCCCCGTTCCATTTCGTAGTTTTGTCAGCCCTACTGGCGAGTAGGGTTGCCAAAAGTGCAAAAATATCTTGACAATATTTCAAGTCTTTGAAATTCTTACAAAAGTTTTGGAATCAAATTCGGGAGATATAAATATTACGAATTAATGTTATGTTTTATTATTAAAATTAAAGTTATTATGTATTCAACGATGAAATATATTTAGATGAGGAGTTCAAAATACGAGAGACCTGAAAAATATTAATTTTCTGCTTTGCCACAAGTATTCGAAAAATATACAAGTTTATTATTTGTCGGTACAATTTGTATTTTTCCAGGACTCTACATCATATGAAACGACGGGACAATCCCGAATGATCCCGACCATCTGGCAACCCTAGGCAACAAACAACAAAAGCGATGATGTTATTAAGTACTATCTATTTATACAGAATGCGTCTTCATACATAATGGTGCGATATTATCTATTAACAACAACGCACACATATCCGCTTTCGGGATATACAGAACAGACTACAGTATAACTGTTATAGATTTTCATACAGCTTTTCCTATACACATACCTCGGTTTACGTCTCTCTCAAGGACCGAAACGTATTCTTTTATTAGGGTAATTTAAAAAATCCTTACCCCAAAGGCACTAAACCGCTTCGTCCTGCGGTTGGTATGGTCGTGAGGGCCCAGGAAGGCCTCTGACTTGGGCCTGGGCGGTCGTTTGGGCCTCATCACCACCCTTGCGTCTTCTCTCGCCCCTTCGTCGAGTAACTTGGAGTCGGAGGACACTGATAACTGTCTTCTAACACGATACTCGCCGTTACCGCCACCGCTCCATTCTGTGAAAGAAAATAAGTAAATTTGTTATCAATTTTTAGAACTTTAGTTGCAGAAAAGGTAGGGTGCATACTATTAGGTACGTCACTTTGTATGTGACTGTAGAGACGTTGAGTTGTGATGTACCTGTGTCTGTATCGGATACTTTTAAGTAGTGTACATACATAGCAACTAGTGTACATACATAGCAAAGTTTCCACTATCGTGTTCCAAATCTCATTCCAACTTATTTGCTTATTTCGTGGGTACACACGCCTCCGCCCACTTTCGCCGCAATCTCGCCTGCGATACAAATTATCGGAGCACTCCGCAAAGCAAACATTGAAAGCGTCAACTGACAGCCTGAAAATCCTGACACAATTTTCCCCAAGCACTTAGTAGGCAAATTAATTCACGAGAAAATAAAAAGCGGCGCGCGGCATCGACGGGTGTTTGAAAGGTTCTTTTTTCTTCAGCCGCTGATTCCCGCGCCGTCAACTCAACGACGCCACTCTAGAGCGTTAGCGTCACAAAGACGCGATATCGATGCGATGTGATCGTAAACACGACGCGAATAAATCATCCATAGACAGCTAAATCGCTCAGCCCGAACAAATCGATTACCGAGACAATCGATCGCGAGCCAAATCGATGGCCGTAAACGACAGCTACGCTGCTTCCTTTGACAGGAATTTATGAGATTTGTAGTGTTTCTCGTTTGACATTTCAATAAGCTATCGCGTTTAGCTTCACTGACTAACCCTTTACAGGTTTATTCCGGGCCGGGGAACTAAAACAGAAAGCCACAATTACGTCGGGCCTCAACATGACAGATTGGAAGCTTACAGCCGCTCGGGCGCAATAACATTACAAATGTTTCGGCGCACCCGGAACAGAAAATAGTATCCACTAATAGCCTGTAGGACCTTTCCAACAAATACGATTCGGAATAACGTCGGGAGTTGTAAAACTTGTTACCGTTCCGGGTTATTACGCGTATAATGCGGACGTATAAGGCATTATGACGAGTGTGTAAGTATGAAAATGTCAATTTCGCGTGCGGTTATGCCCATCCCGACGTTAAGTAGGTCACCGGGTAAGGGACAGGCGCGGACGACCCTCGTTCCGGCAGCGGCAGGCAAATGCCGCGATAATTTTATTGATGTCATCTTATTAATTTCACTCAATATTAGGACAGGAGATATGCCAAAATGAGAAATACACAAAACAAGAACATTTGTTAGTCTTATCTTAACTTTGAGATGGTTCGTCCGATAATAACGCTGAAATACACTAAGTACTTAGCTGAATTCTGATTAGATGATTACTTTGAAATAAGGCCATTAAATTATTCCATTTCATTATGCTAAGCGCTTTGAGATCCCATCTTTACAGTTCGAAAAATTTGTAACAAAATTAAGTAATGATGTTGAAGTCCCCTCCTAATTTCAGATGTCACATTACTTATTCATAGAGCCATTTCCTAAATGTTTCATGGTGTCAAAACATCGCGGCATCACCATCATACTTCCATTTAAGGTGCTCGTAACATATATCAAATGAGTATTTTATTACGCGTAGACTTCTGACACCGGGCCGCCGCGAAAGCCGCTATCTAACATTTTCGACTACCATTTTTCATATCGTGGAATAAAAGTGTTTATTGGGCCCCTAAAATGCCGTGTCAGTACCGCGCCCAGGAGGAATTCCGTGGCGTTTCCGTAATTAAAATGGACAGGCATCTTTCGCGTTGTGACAGTTATTATAATCTCTGAAACAAAGGGCAATTATACCAATGAGGAATTAACTTACAGTTTGTAATTAGTTTATGTGAAAATACGAGTATGTTTCGTTATTAATGCAAGAATTCCCAACAGGAACTTTTTGAGTTACTTTCCTATTCTGGGTGGAATAGTTGTCCCGTTTCGTTAATTCGAAACGAATGCTATCGTGTGTCACCCTGCCGTGACCCAATTACCAAACTTTTCGCATTTCCTGGGATAAAACTGGCGGTTTTTTGTTTGATTAAAAAGTAATTTTGGTAGTTTCACTTAACTCTGTTTTTGACTAGCTCCGTGGCGCAGCGGTCAACACGCCAGCCTGCGACACGGAGTGACCGGGTTCGATCCCCGGCCAGGTCAAGATGGAAAATGATCTTTTTCAGATTGGCCTGGGTCTTGGATGTGTATCTATATATGTATTTGTTATAAAATATAGTATCGTTGAGTTAGTATCCCATAACACAAGTCTCGAACTTACTTTGGGGCTAGCTCAATCTGTGTGATTTGTCCGTATATATTTATTTATTTATATATATTTTATTTATCTGTTCATACTACCGTTCATTGAATGGAAAATATTTTATTAATAATGTCGCAGAGAATGTTGCACCTTAAAAGCCGCGGGAAAATATGTAACGTTTTAGATGAAGTACATTAACAAAGAAAATTATATTACAAGAGATTAGAGAAGCAACCGCGGCACCGCATTTTACCTTATTTTAGTCGCTAACGTCAAAATGCCTGGGGCAATTAGCGTTATTTTGAAAATGTGGCTACGCCTACGTCACGCTCGGTATTTTCTTCATGGATTACATATTTCGTGAATAACAGCACCATAATAGGCTTTCAGTGTCATTTAAAAAAAAATCAATTTTCGTTGATGCAAATCAAGTATCAAATAAAGCTTTAGTTAAAAAAAGTTATGATAAAATTTTATCTTCCATGACATTGATACTTTTTATACAGCCTAACCTAAACTTGTCTTTGTTGAGGATTTTCTGAATTTAGCGGCAGCAGCACTGAAGCGTCGGGTTCAATCTGGTTCAATAAGCTATTGGCTAGCAATGTGTCAGCTGTCACTGCTTGTCAAATATCCAATGACAACAGCTTATCGCACTCTACGATGCAGTGCTGGCATCTGGTAGTACACATTTCTGAAAACGCTCATTACTCCTTTATGAAGATGTCATTTTACAAGAATATTAGCGAAACAGGTATATTTTCTAGTTTACTAAAAAACGCATTAAACTCTTTAAAGTGTTTCATAGATAAATAACTTTCCCTTAATAACTTCTAACACTCACTAGGTACTAGGTACGTCGCGCGCTGGTAAGTAGACTCAACAAAAGCGCCACAAATTGACTTTTTATCCCTCGATATAATTATTAAGTACCCCATTTACTATAAAAATTTTCAGAGCGTAAAATACATACACTACCTAAGTAATCTGCCCTCGAGGCCAACCCAGACCCAACAACCCTTTCGGATTACAGCCAGGTGTCAATAACATTTCAAGTAGACCCTCAATTTATAAGGCTCCGGTAAAATATCTACGGAAAGTACCGAAAAATCAATTTGGACCTTTGAAAATTTTTGCTACACGAACTACCAATTTTAAATGGCACGTCACACGTCAATGAAACCGAAAATAACTATATTTTTCACATCATATAACACATGCTACGAATTATTTTGTGTGTACGTAGCACGGAGGCATGCTTAAATATAAGTTTTTTTTTTATAGTTACTTTCGCAATTTATTTTTAAAATTACAGTGATTAAAACTAACTATATACAATATAAACATGAAGTGAAAGAAAAAAAAAGGAGCACTAGAAAAAAAATTCTTCGAAATCTTGCCCGTGTGGCATGGTGGCAAGAACGCTGGCTGCGTTCCCCCGTTTAGTTTTAATTAATATTATACCAATCAAATTGTATATTAATTGTGTGTTACAGAGAACAAATAAACTTTTTATATACTATCTTTTAATTTGCGTTTGCTAAAATTATTTTTTCCTACTTAAATTGCTTAGTTAAAAAGTAATAATTTTCATCAAATGAATGGCAAAATTTTGTGAGGACACAAAAAATATGGAATTAATATAACTTTATTGTCCTAAATACAGCCGTATTTTTATGGAGCGCGCTCTCTTGTTTAAATCGTATACAATTAGATAGTACTAGCTTTGGCCCTTGGCTCCGCCCGCGTCAATGTCGATCTCTCGGGAATAGTACTTTGTCCCGGGATAAAAGGTAGCCTATGTCCTTCTCCGTACTCCAGAGAACTTGTATGCAAAATTTCATGATGATCGGTTCAGTAGTTACGGCGTGAAAGCGTAACAAACAAACAAACAAACAAATAAACAAACAAACAAACTCACTTTCGCATTTATAATATTAGTTGGGATATTACAAAAAACTCGAGAACGGTGAGTACGTGTCAAAAATTTTTCCCCGATATTTCTTCTTCTTTCTCTCAAGTGCGGGAATTATTGACGAATTCTCGAGAATTAATTGAATTTTCACGCAAATTACCGTAAGAAGGAATTCATGAGAACAGAGAATTTATCTCCGGCACATCTCTAATAGTGAATAATCAAATAGTGTGCAGGTTGCCTAACGTCGCGATGTTTATATTCACCACTTGGGTCGGATTGGTCTACAAACTCAGGTTACACAGGTCGGGAACAGAACCCGGAACTTTTCGCTTATAGCTCGCGGTCTTAGAACACTGACCCACTACTACCGCAAGATTGTATAGAGTCTAATACCGTGATTGAATCAGTAGTGACATAGATAGACAGACACACATAGTGAATAATTAATTCATGTTAAAGCACCCCGAATGGTGGGAGCCATAAGTGGTTATTAATCATGGAAATATAATTTGAGCCCGGGTGTGGTTCCCGCCAGCGCCTGAACCAATATTAATTTGCCGTTTAATTACAATATGCGCCTCAGCCGAGCAATTACTACATATGTCTGATTATGTGTATGGCTACCGTTGTTTCAAAGATGTCTCGAATGTCAAAGATACTAGTGGTATTTCGAATATATAATAAGCGTTATCGGTAACAAAATATCATCACTGAAGAACATAATCCTTACTAATATTAAAAGTGAGTTTGTTTGTTTGTTACGCTTTCACGCCGTAACTACTGAACCAATCATCATGAAATTTTGCATGCAAGTTCTCTAGAGTACGGAGAATGAAATAGGCTACATACTATTCTATTTGGCTAGCTCCGTGGCGCAGCGGTTAACACGCCAGCCTGCGACACGGGGTGCCCGGGTTCGATCCCCGGCCAGGTCAAGATAGAAAATGATCTTTTTCAGATTGGCCTGGGTCTTGGATGTGTATCTATATATGTATTTGTTATAAAATATAGTATCGTTGAGCTAGTATCCCATAACACAAGTCTCGAACTTACTTTGGGGCTAGCTCAATCTGTGTGATTTGTCCGTATATATTTATTTATATTTTATTTATTCCTGAGGGATAAACACTGTCGCGGGCAGAGCCGCGGGCAAAAGCTACTACGAATATATAAGGTTATTCGATTAAACAATTAATTTGTTACCCAGTAACGTTCAAATAATATCCAACTCGGGCTGTTACTGGCTTCATAGGTCACTCAAATGAATTTACGCGTATTACTAGCATAACTGAGCATGCAGAACAGTGGTACAAATACCAGTCTTTATAGAAGATTTACTTTAATACTTTGCTAATAAAACAAAAACAACTGATTTTGTTAACTGTTAATTACCTATTACTTAGTAACCTTTAAGATAACCTAATATCAAAAGCATTATATTCAAGAACGCTATTATTGATATTGGACCCTAATATAACGACTCTAATACATACATTTACAAGTTACTTGTCAAACACTAATGATCTGGGATTATATTAGATAGCTTACGTCATAAAAACCAAGTTTGTTCTACGAGTTCTGACATAACTTAATACTTTAATAAAAATGATTTTGCAAGTTCCTAATATCCTGTCGCTACATTTAATTTTGTAAGTCTATGTTTCATTTATAAACGAAAAGACTCTACACGCACGCGTTAACATTCAACCGGAAAATTAAATTAATATTTATTTTTGTATGAAAGTAAAATCTAACAAATTATCAAAAGTCGTAGAAAAAATGTTTTATGACGTTAGCAATCTAGTCCTGCGAGGTTTCCAGTCTTTTCCAAGTAACCCTGTATAAATCCAATAAGATTTGTTTGAAATGATTTCCATCGGCAGAATTGTAACGTCCAATAAACCTTGTCATTAGTTATCCCGTCGCTTGTCTATTTTTGTATATTCAGTTCGTTCCATTATATAACTATTGTGAAAAACTGACAGGCGATGGGATAATCAAACGGGCATCCATATATCACGTCTTTTTGCCTTGCGGGGTAGACAGATCCTATATCTAAATAGACAATTTCTTAGAATTGACGTTTCAGTTCTGCCTGACTCATGGCACCACGTATTTAATAAAGCTTTCATTCAATTTCCTACGGATTTTAGATTAAGTTAAAGATATTTGGAAGGTCAGGGGTATCATCCAAACTGATTGGCCACTTGGCCGGTGATTGCCAACGCGCGCCCTGTCTCCCGTACTGCTACTTGCTTTTCCCCATTCATCCGAATGATTAGTATCCCTATACCTTCATTCCCTTCCCATCTCCAGCTTAAAAGTGCTTCCGTTGGGCAACAGCGTCGAAGCACAAGAAGCCAAAGAATCTGCGCTCGCCAACCCGCCTGCCAAGAGTGGTGAGTATGGTAAAATCCTTCCATGGAACGAAAAATCCTTAGGAGAGGCCCTTGGACTTCTTACGGCTGAAACGCCGTGGCTAAAACGACGACGATGATCTAAGAGGTAATGCTAGTTTTTAAGAGCTAGCTACGATTTACTTACTTACTTACTTACTACTTACTATCCCGGCTCAGCGACCCAAAGTGAGTCTTGGCCTCCAGCACAAGAGAACGCCAGCGCTTTCTGTCCTTTGCTAGCTCTTGCCAGTTGTCGCCAACGTGCAGCTCGCGCAGGTCCGCCGTCACAACGTCACTCCAGCGATACCTGGGACGGCCCACCGGCCTGCGACCGATCGGCCGGCCCAGGTATGCTCTCTTCACCCCCCGATCCTCCTCCATTCTTTCGACGTGGCCAAGCCAGCGAAGACGGTGAGCTTTAACTTCGACCATAATGTTAGGCTCGCCCACTAGGTCTTGTACTTCGCCGTTGCTTCTCCTTCTCCAAATACCATCCTCTCCTTTCACTGGTCCCAGGATCTTACGAAGTACCTTTCTTCCCGCTACGAGCAGCCTTCTTTCCTCTTTTAAAGTTAGCGTCCACGCCTCACAACCATACATTAGTATAGGACGGATGATCGTCTTATAGATCCGTAATTTAGTCCTTCTGCTAAGCAGTTTGGACGTCAGCACCTTATGTAAGGCTGCACTACATCGTAGGGCATTTTGAATGCGGATGTTAATTTCGTCTTCTCTCGTGTTTGTGTCTGTAACCGTGCATCCTAGGTACTTAAACTTCGCCACTCCCTTAAAAACAGTACCATCCACATGGAGATCCTCTCGCTTGACTCGCGTGTTCTTATACCTAGCTACGATTTACTAAACCAAAAAGTAATGCCTTGAAAGTGAGTACAAATGGCAGGATTGGATTACGCATGTTGTTCATTACAGCAGAAAGATCACTGGCATATAACTACCAGACTACATCAAACGATGACCAAGTCTTCATGACATAGATAACGACTTACAAAGACAGGTTTCCTTGATAAATCGTGAAGCGCTCTGAACAATGTGTAGCGAAGACAAACAAGTCATCTACACAACAAACATTCAGAAACAAAACACGGGGGTCTATTTAAAACTGTGTCCGAACGGTAAACATGGTATATAATGCGTTTATTTATTCACAGCTTTATAACATTCCCCGCGGTACGCAACAATAAGTGTTTACTTAGAAAGCCCCTTCCCATGCGGCACGGCAATCGGATGAACGGGAAAATGTTCGAAATAGCCAGATCCGACAGGCGACCAAAATGAGTCTGTTACATAACGTATGGAACTGTAGCTTTTGTAGTGCCAACTTAATAAGCTGCGTGAACGTAAGTAAACGTTTCTAGATTGTATAACTGAGGGTTCTCATATAAACTTCTCCAGCTGATTGTTTTTAGGGTTCCGTACCCAAAGGGTAAACCCTATTATTAAGCCTCCGCTGTCCGTCCGTCTGTCAAGTGGTTTATCTATTAAACCGTTATAGGTAAGAGGTGATATTTTCACAGAATGTGTATATATATTACCGCTATAATAACAAATAATTAAAACGAATTTAAATTATAAATGAAGTGGAACGGCATATAAGAATATGTTTATGAGCGAGTCTTTTTGTAGTTGAATACTGTTCTTTTCTCCCCTCTTTTCTTTTATTTATCTCTATCCTTGGTATTTTCCTTTCAACGTGATCAATGCTAAGAACTTAGCTAAGTTTGGTAATTTCAAACTGCTAAACATAGTCTGAAAGTCACTTCGAGGTCGACAGATTTACCACGTCGCGTCTAGGAAACTATCGTTTACTATACTTAGGTAGTTGCCGACATTAAATTACTTTGGCGAACATTTTGGTCAACAGATAGACGTGAAAATGTTTACACATTCCCAAGACTACCCGGTCGCCGGATGCTAGGCGGCCGGACCGTTTGTGTAGGACTACAAAGCAGGATATATACTCGTAGTAGAGCGAGAGGGAAATAAATAAATAAAGTGATTCAATGTATCCGATAGGGACGGATATTATATTTGATCCGTAGTTATTTAAATTATCCTTTTAGCCCGGAGCTGCTCCTTATGAGTTTTTGATTTCAATTTATTTTTCACATGATATATAAGGGATTGCTTGGTACATATTAAAAGAGGGTTAACCAATCAAACCTTATCTGTGATATACGTAAAGAACATAAATCAGAACTTATTGCTAAGAATTTATTTGCTTTATTCATATTGCAACAACGAGATTACCATACAAAAATGTGCAGCCGCCTACATTTTTTAATGGAAATGTCGATATTTTTGAGTTGTCAGCATTGGTCTCATACGAAAAGTTGTTCATATCGACGGGCTGAGTCACCCCTTTTAAGGAATAAAGTGCTAACCAGTCAGCCTGTATAACAAGTTATATAAAAGTTAAATGGTCTTGTTTGGCAACAATGTCAGACATTATATGATTTCAATAAATTTAAATTGTGGAAAGTAAAAATTAATACACGCCATTAATTTACGACAGTTAATGTATGCTTACAAGGATAAATGGAGGCGAACAGAATCCGAATTACAAATGACTCGATTAAACTGTCCATCAATCTTCAACTCTCACTGTGCAGTTTATTTAATGTAAAAATATCAATCTGTAATGGCGCCGAGCCGATGATAAACAGAAACATTTATTTGAAGATATTGTATATCCGACTTAGAACGAGCTGTCAGTAAAACGTAATAACTACTAGTTTTAGTTGGAGCTCGAGTGAATTTGATATTTTTTACAAAAACAACCAAAGTAGATATACAATTTATTACACGACTGTCACAAAAGGAGTGTTTTGTTTTTAGAGTTCATGTAGGTATCCTTAGAATCTTTTCACCCTTCTGAGAGACTTAGTCTATATTTTTATCTTTAAAAGCTAGTTTTTTTTTAAAGTCTTTTCGAAAAAGAAAACATCTACAGACTGAGCATAAAATAGCCTTAATTTAATGTACTTTTCACATGTGTGAAAAGTATTTATTTTATAATTACTTCTATATTTTTTTTATAAATGCAGGCGCCACTGGTCTTGCTACTCTGCTTTAACACGAGAAAAAATTGTGGTGAACTGGTTACAGAATGCATAATCAAACACATAAAACAGAATACATCTCGTTAAAGTCGTATGATTTGTCAAGGCCATGATTGATGATGGCAGTCAAAGTCGTTACATAACTGTGGTTAGGCTTATAAATGTTTATCTACCGGCTATTTACAGTATGTCACTGCCATGAGAGCGGGACGCTGTCAGTGACACGTATGGCGTGCTTCATTTAAACCACTTATATTTGGACAGGCGCATTGTCCAACATTGCCTCCGGGATTTGAAGTTATTGACCTAAAAAGCGGTGACGGGAATTCACATGCGAGAGACTGCTTAGCGTCTCGCATGTGAATTCCCGTCACCGCGTTTTATACGAATTTTATGTACACGTAGCTCACAATTTTTAAATTTAGCGTGGAAAAACGCAGGTGACGGTTCATGCATGATCCGAGCCCTTTCAAATAGAATACAAAAAAGAAGATAACTAAACTTTTCCTGTTCAATTTTAAATTCAGAGTGACTGTATAACTTGATCATCCACAAAATATTGATTCTATGCTAAAATTTAAACTTTGCCTTTTATTCATTTAACTGTAGTATTTACTTTCTTAAGCTAAGAATTATAAATTAGCATTCCCTTTGTAAATGTTTATATATTTTTTAATTTTACAGCCAAACCATAAAAGTTTCATATCATCAGGTCTTTTGAGTCTCCACTGCAGGAACATGACCCTCTCTGTACTTCCGGAGCCATACTTGGCCAGAGCAAACAAGGATTTGGCCTACACTCTCCTCGCTGGCCAGACAGGTTGGAGAGGTTTCAATGATGTTTATGAGCTTTGTTTAGCTTGTATTTCCTAAGTCGCCTCTTACGACATCCACGGGAAGACTTGGAGTGGTTCTATTCTACTCTGCCGGAAACCACACGGCTAAATAGTTTCATAGAACAATTGTTAACACCATATTTATGTATATGTTAATGAATAAATAAATAATAAGTTTTAACACATTGGCTATTCAGTTTTGCAAGTCTGGACCAATAATAATAATAAATGAATCTGAAAATGTAGATCTACCAATTACATTCATAGAGTAAAACTTGTGTACAAATGAAACTGTGTTTTTAAATTTTTAAATTCATGTACACGAAATCCAAATTGGGTTGTAAAAGCCTCCTTACTTAATGAGCGAGATTCCTTGATGAGTCTTACTTAAGTCAAACATTGTGTTCGGTAAAAAACGTATTCGCCAGGCGCAAGCGCAGATATTTTGTCTACCTACATAGTTTGAATAAAATTGTATCACGGCGGAGCGCGGCGACGGGCGCCTGTGCCTGCTAAGTGTGTGTGCTAGCGGTCTCGCTCACGAATGTATATAATACCATGTTATGATAGTGTTTTTACTTAAAGTTTGCCTTGTCACGTATGCAGACACCCGGTTGTATAAATATCGTCTTTTTATAAAATTATATGAGCGAGCAGTATAATCATTGTTTAACAATAAGTTTCTTACTCTGAGACTAATGAACATTTTACAATAATCTAGCCTATCCTTGTTCGGTTAATACGATATGTATCAAAAGCGTATATATAAAGCCCCCTTATGGGCGTAGTGAATCCTTATATTATATAACTAGCAACAGCTAGTTATTACTGTCCGCGGCAATTTCTGTTATTATGATTAATTAGTTTTTTTATTAGTATAGATGAATAATTTTCCCCCGTTTTCAAAACATTTTTTTATTGATGTTTCGCTCCCATTAGTCGCAGCGTGATGTTTTATAACCTAAAGCCTTCCTCAAAAAATGGACTATTTAACACAAAAAGAATTTTCCAATTTGAACCAGTAATTCCTGAGATTGGCGCTTAAACAAACAAACTCTTCAGCTTTATACTAGCTCTATATTGACTAGCTCCGTGGCGCAGCGGTCAACACGCCAGCCTGCGACACGGAGTGACCGGGTTCGATCCCCGGCCAGGTCAAGATGGAAAATGATCTTTTTCAGATTGGCCTGGGTCTTGGATGTGTATCTATATATGTATTTGTTATAAAATATAGTATCGTTGAGTTAGTATCCCAAAACACAAGTCTCGAACTTATTTTGGGGCTAGCTCAATCTATATCTATATGTCCATATATTTATTTATTATTTATTTATAATATTAGTATAGATATACCGTGTTACAATAGTCAGTCGTTTGACTTGTAAAGTTTGTAAGTATAGTCTTATAATATTATAGGAGCTTTATAACAAAACATTGCGTATAATCATTATTTAACATGCGCTATTATAAAAACTGACTTCCTCTTAGATTAATGAACACTTGATAATCAGCTAATCTGGGTTCGGTAAATACGATAAGTTACATTCAAAATCCTATAACCCCTTTATGGTGCAGTAAAGCCTGAGATATAATATCGTGTAACAATAGTAAGGCGTAACTTTAAAGTTTACCTTGCAACACATACAGATAAGACGGTTTTATACGTATACTCGTATTATAAAATTTTATGACGTCATTCTCTCTGTGATAATTTATCTCGCCAAAAGAAAATACACCATTTTCTCACTGTGTGAAATAAAATTTATTATTTTTGTAAAAGTGCAATGCTACTTGCACTCCATTTTTAACAAAAAAGTTTTTTTTATAAGTTATGCTTTTCAAATCCATAAAAAGGATTAATTAATATAAATAAATATATAGGGTCAAATCACGTTGTGAACTTGTGTCTTCTTCTTTTCGTGTCGATTGGCTCAAATAATTTAAATCATTTAAATCATATTTTGACCGTCCGGTATGTGGCGACTCTTAGATAAAGATAAACATCCAAGGTCATTTTGCAAAAGATCGTTTTCCATCTTGACCTGACCAGGGATTGAACCCAGGGCCCTGCGATTCAAAGGCACTTGCGGTACCACTGAGCCACAGAGGTCAAAAACAATAACAAACTTTTCAAAATTATGAAGTGGCTGTACAATTGAAATTCCTTAAGAAAATTATTATCTGAGCTTTTCTTTCGCCCATAGCTGAGCGAGCATAGGCCTCTCCACAGAGACAAAAATACTACGAAGGAAGACCGTTCATGAATTTATCCTTTTATCAACTCCCTGAAAAAAAACTTGTCGTTATTTTCAAACAAAGCTTGAATATGGTGTTCTGGTGGTCTGAAATACGACGGTTATCTCGTAAGCCTGCGGATGTCGTCTTTTGTTCCTTTTGGATATAAACGGCGCGGCGGGGGTTGATGCATATCGCCATGTGTTTTTGGCATATCTATGCAAATATATTCTTTAGTAATATAAGCTTTAATTGAATTTTTCGAGTATACGAAATAACATCCTTACTGATATTATAAACGCAAGTTTGTGCGTATCGATTTATGTTTGTTACTCTTTCACGCCTTTCAACCGGGAAAAAGTACCGTTCCCACGGGATCGACACTAACGTGAGCGGAGCCGCGGACGACAGCTAGTTTATTAATCATAATCATATTTTTATTTGCTCAAAAACATGGCTGCATAAGATGTAAAAAATACACAAGCAACAGACATGATTTGCTATAAGTAAATAGTATTCAAATGTTACTCGTAGTCGTAGTGGTCCATGAAATCTCTAAGGCTATACCTAAACGTTTTTGCCAACAAGCCATTTATATACATATTTTTTAAAGACCATTATATGTAAATGAAGCTAGTTTGTATAGGCTCAGTGGTCCAAAACTTATGATGAAACACTAAATATTTCCTATAGTAGTTTATTTAAAAATATTTTTGCAATCCGTATCAAACTATATTTTAGAGATATGCGCGAACAAACGTACAGATATACAAATACAAAAATGAAATTCCTAACACATTTTTAGATGCTTGTATAGAAAACATATACAAAAACAGTGCAAATCATAAAGCATACTATAATATTATAAATTATAAATGCGAAAGTAACTCTGTCTGTTTGTTTGTTACCTCTTCACCATTCCACCACTGAACCCATTTGAATTAACTTTGGTACGGTTTATATCTTACGGTCCGGGGGAGAGTCATATAGGGGATAGACACTATATCCCGGAAAAAATACTGTACCCGAGGGATCGACATTTGCGCGAGCGAAGCCAAGGGCAAAAGCTGGTATTACGAAAATACGGTTCGATTTAAACCTCTTATTTGGGCTTTCTGACAGTACAACGAATAAAAATACATGCAACATATTATATAAATATACATATAGCATTTATAAGCAGAATATATTTAGAACTAGCTGTTGCCCGCGACTTCGTCCGCGGCAATTTCTGTTATTATGATTAATTAGTATAGATGAATAATTTTTCCCCGATTTCAAAACATTTTTTATTGATGCTTCGCTCCTATTGGTCGCAGCGTGATGTTTTATAGCCTAAAGCCTTCTTCAATAAATGGACTATCCAACACAAAAAGAATGTTCCATTTTGAACCAGTAGTTCCTGAGATTAGCGCGTTCAAACAAACAAACAAACAAATTCTTCAGCTTAATAATATTAGTATAGATTTCCAGTATTCTATAACGCCGCACAAAGTAGTTGCAAGCAAAAAGGAGATAGTTTCGTTCAACAATGAGCTGTAACGTTATACTCAATGCAGCGTAGTTCACGGCTCGTTTCCACGGACGGAAAACGCCGATGAGCTACATTCCAGCAAAAGTATGGAGGATTCAACGTTGGAGTATACAGTATTTTTATAAACGAGAGCAAGTACGGACAAGAAAAATAGGAAGGAAAAGTTTTGTTGGCGCATAACTGAATAATACGCAGAAATAAAGAAACAGGGGAAAGTGAATATAAATATAAAGCAAAAACGGAGACATATACGACTCGTGTAAATACTAAAACATGAATAGTACCTACTTATAACTGTAGTAGTGTTTAGCCGTGTGGTATCCGGCAGAGTAGAATAGAACCACTCCAAGTCTTCCCGTGGATGTCGTAGAAGGCGACTTAGGAAATACAAGCTAAACAAAGCTTATAAACGTCTAAGAGACCTCTCCAACCCGTCTGGCCAGCGTGGAGAGTGTAGGCCAAGTCCTCTGGTTGCTCTGGCCAAGAATGGACCTAGTAGTACAGAGAGGGTCGTGCTCCTGTAGTGGAGACTAAAAAGGACGTGATGGTGATGACGATGATAATAACTGTAGTACTTTGTCATAAACCAAAATAAACTTCTCAGTAGAGGCATAAATCTTAATTGCCATATGCCCGATTAAACGCTGTATATAATAATAACTGTGATTTAATTGCCTTACCCCTAACAAACATACTCCTGTTACCGAATGCAAATCAATGTGTACGCTTATAATAATATATGTCGGACAGCGATTAACTGGAATATGACATTACGCCGCAGTGCGTCGGTGTCCTCGACACGAGACGACACTTTGACATACCATGACACTAGTGTCAGACACTACGCAACAAACGCACAAGTGCAATTTGGACCGCAGACAGTGCAAGCTCTTGGAATGACAATGGATATTGTGTGAGCGGCGACATTTGAGGCTTTTATTTTCTTGGTACTTGTTTGTTTTATTCAGACATTAAAAGCAGGAGCTTTAATACAAGCTCATGAAAGAATGGTTCTTCCGCTGAGATTAACTTTGGCTACCAATTACTTTTCTCTCATTTAAAACTTGGATTCCTGTAGAAAACCAAAAATTATGTTCAAGTTATTTTATAATGCGTCTTTACCTATGAAATTGGCGATTTTTCCTCTTGCCATTTTGTTCATAATGACTATGATTTTCAATTAAACACATTTAAACTTTAAAGTGGACTAGCATTCAGTATGCATTAAATTTGCCTTTTTTTTTTAATTTAATTATTGAAAAATGCTCATGAAAAGAACTCGTTTCAGATGTTGTCCGTTTTGATCAAATTGTCGTCATTATTTTATTCCTTTTCTAACTTTATGTAAATTTAATAATGCGTAAATCAAACTTACTGTTGTCCGTAAATACATCCAAAATTTCACTTGAATTGAATTTATCGAACCCGAATTGAT
The DNA here is from genome assembly GCA_947532085.1 of Elegia similella. NCBI lineage: Eukaryota > Metazoa > Arthropoda > Insecta > Lepidoptera > Pyralidae > Elegia > Elegia similella. The sequence continues at coordinate 7,929,749 of OX383939.1, forward strand.
ACTAAAAACGAATTAAAAAATTCAATTTATTTGATATTCTTTAAAGAAAACGACGATTTCTTCAATTTTCCCAATTATACCGCACTTTTTACAGTAAATTTAAACACAGTGTGGCCACACTTATCCCGATCAAGAGTACAGATAAATTTTGTTAACAAGTTAAAAATAAAGCGACCGAGACTTGATTTGTGTCGTTGGACTCGTTCAAAAATTATGAAATATGTCACTTCATTTATTTTCCGTAATTAACGCCTATCAAAAATATTGTTTATTGTTATGTTCTGTATAGTTTATACGTGTGGCGTATGACACAGTTTTGTTAATAATTGGACACGGTGTGCGCAGCTGATTAAACGGTGAGCAATATGCAAATGAATACAATTAGCAATACGCAAATTTGTATTTGGAGTAAGGTATGTTTTGACTGCAAACGGAGGAGATTCGATCATCTGATCGAAATAGGTGAGAACGTTTGACAATCCGGTTATGGATGTGTTAATTGTAAATGAAATTTTGAATTTTATACCTCTATTTCATAGAAGAATAATTTTCACCGTCAACAGGGCAAAAAACATACAGAAAAAACGCCCACCAACATGATAAACGCGGCTTTTAGGACTTATAGACTCAGGCTCTGTCTACCCCGCCAGACGTGATAGTACGTATATACCTATATTATTTTGTATGTACAAAAAAGCGATAATTCTGGCGATATTTCTTACTAGTGACGTAAGGACTTCTCTATATACGAAAAACAAGCAAAATGTTGGCAAAAAGAGAGGTATCAGCAGTGACGTGCACAGACATTTATCATAGGGTAGACATAATTATAAAACTTACCTTACAAACATACCACCTATATACCTTACCTTACTATACGGCTAGTTATCTACAACTCGTTTAATATTATGATGGTCTTTCGATCTTCGACAGCAAAAGTATTCAAAACAAGCGAAAGATAAGAGATATGATTACAGCCTGCGAGCCACGTACACGTAAGGTTTAAGATTAAACGTGGATTAAACTTTAGAATAACTAACCATAACTAACCGGTTAGGTACTTGATTTGTTCAAAACGTGTTCACAAAACACTTTATATTTCGATTTCGGCATGCAAACACTAAGCGACACAACTTTCACATGAAAATATTTTTGTCACAAATGAAATTTATCTGATAAAGCATTTAATTTTTAAATAAAACTTTCATCTTGGATTGTTAGTAAACACGTTAATCAATGACATTTACATAAGTATGAATAATATCTATAATGACATTGACAGGTGACGTTGACATTAATATCGCGCGCGGCAGCCAATAGAAACCTCGGAGACAGTGTCTCAAATTCACACACACAGCGCCAATTTGCTTTGCATGTGTGTGCCGATAAAAGATGTTTACTTGTACTACTACAAAAGCGATTTCCTATCGGTGTATAATAATTTTCTATGTGTGCGTGAAAAGTCAGACCTTTGAATTTTTGTCTTACGCGGCTTACGCGTATAGATACTGCTTGGCGCGGGCACGCGCGGACCGCGACCGCAGCACCGTACTTGATCAAAATCGACTATAAAGTATTTGCTAGTAGAATTTTGCAGGCGCACCGAATATAATAATTTTTTTGTAAGAAAAAAAAATGTAGGTATTTATTTAGCGACTGCAGGGTATACATTGTCTAATAGTCTATATGGACTGCACGTCACTGGGTATCAGTTAACTTTCGGGGTCTTCACACATAAAAGTACCTTAATATTCTCGGCCGTACAATATATTTATTGAAAGGATTTATGCATACATGTCCTACGAAATTATATATCTTTATTCCGATATTTTATGCCTAATTTTATGCTATGGAACTGTTAGTAAAAAGTCGAATATTCATTTTATTGATGAAAAACAGTTAAATTTCTGATTAAATATATTTACTGTTCATTTATTTTATGTTAATTTTCCATTTCCAGTGTTCATTCATATTACGGCCCAGCCATAATTTGCTTTTAATAGGCAATTAGCCATCACACATAATTAATTACATATACACTTAGCAAAGCACGAAATTGCCTATCGGGAATAAACACGGGTGTAATTAGAAATTTAAATCAATTTCTATAATAAGAACTGAATGCTATATAAACATAAAATTCTGCTTGTAGAGATGAGTTCAAGATACATATAACATTTCAGCATTAAATATAACTGTTGTAACTGCAATTTGCATAGTATTGTAAAATAGCATCAAAAGTATTAGGCACAAACGAAAACCATAAAACAACAACATCCAAAGTAATTCCTTTCTGCTCATCATCATCATTTCGAGTAGGTGTCCCGGTAAATCGACCATTTACACCCTGGTGTCAGAGTTCTTCGAAACCGCCTCTCGGCCTGTGACAGATGGCAGCCGGGACCAACGGCTTAACGAGCCTTCCGAAGCACGGAATCATCTTTATTATCAGACAATTAGGTGATTCAAGCCTGTAATCTCCTAACCGAACTGGAAATAACTAAACAAAGTATCCTTGCTGCTGTAAGTGCTGTAACCGTTAACGAGATCTCATTATATAATGCTGAGCTACGTTTGTAAGATTTCACTTCATAAAATTGAGGTCATCTAATCAATACATCATATAATAAATTCATAACATAATGTTCTTAATCTAAAATAAATAGTTTATAAGTGTAGTAGGATGATCAGAATAGATATTGGCGATTTACCCATATGAATACACAAACTAATGAAGTACAACAATGTAAATGCAAGGAGAGGAGGAATATGTGAATATTACGAAGGAACTGCATATACCGGTATTTTAAATGTGTATGCTCGCGTCGCGTGCGATCTAATAATCATGGGTGGGTGACCGCTTACTGGTTTCTTTTTTGCCGTCCTCCGCGCTTCAGAGGGCGTTTTAAGCGGTAGCCCCGGTTTGCTTAAGATTTTATATTATTGTGAAGATAAGCAGGCTCCAACCTGGTTTCTAACTCTTCATCTCAGTGCACTAAGACCAATCTAGTGTTCAGATTTCCTTTACCAAAAGTAGGTAGGGTCAAAATTACTGTATTTGAACCAGACTGGACTTCGGAGTCATAGGTACAGATAAGGCCGGGTGGGGTTCGACCTCAGGAACTGCCGCTTATGGGTGGCGCTCTTAAGATTATACATACCATAATGTTCCTTGTCGTGCGGGATGTTGCCATTGGGCTCAAGCCGGTCCAGGCACTCCTCGGAGTAGCCGTTGTACGGCAGTTTGCCGCGGCCACCGCCATTCTGCTGCCGACCGCGACACTCTCCGCTGTCTCCATCCGGCTCGTCTTTTGTGGCTGCAACAAAAAAGGGAATATTAGGTAATTGGACGGCTAGACTAACGATCGATATGAAATCTCTAAATTCAATAGACATAACATGTTACAATTTCTAAAGTTCTAAACCAACAAATGAGCAATATAGAAACTGGATATGCCAAAAGTTGTTTTAGACTGAATCTATTCTAAAATAATATTAGTAAGTTTTATGGATAAGTTACGGACATCTTACCGAGCATATAAAGCTTATAATTTACATTCCTGCAATGGATTGTAAATTGAAATAACATCGACATTTTAACTGCACCATACGAATTCAGAATTCATGACAATAAATCTGCCAGTGCCCTAATTGGCATTATATAGTAAATTATTAAAGATACCTATATATTCGTAGAAATAACATATTCGTGTTCCATTCACAATTTTAACCAAAACACCGACAACATGCAACTAGGTCGCGATATTATGGGATTGCTGAACGCACTTGTAATTTTAACTCGCAACAAATGGAAATGAAACGCATAATCAACACATTGTATAATTGTGTTTGGTTAGGAGCGACGAACAGAACGTACGAGTATGTAACGTACGTAATTGACAGACAAAACCCCGGGAACGCGGGGGAACTATGGGAAAACCCATTTGCACATAAAACGGGTGACTTTAATGGCTGAGGAAATTGAACAAAATACTCAACCCTGCAAGTTGTCTGAATATTTAATGGCAGTTTGATCATTATAACAAACGACTGAATTAACATACACGTTTTATAATAGTTATTCATATTATTATCATCGAATAAAAGGATAGGTCTTTATAAAAGTTTTAAGACTAATGAAATGAATGATATTTACTCTTGAAGTGATAGCTCGGTATGTCTTAAGATAAAAGATACTCTTGCGTTGCAGTTTAACCTTTAAAGAGTAAACGATCGAATAGACGTTAAGGAGGCAATTTCTTACTTGAACCATAGTCTTTCAATAAACGTTGATTGATGTAAGACCGGTACAGCTAATTAATCTATTGTAAATTGCATGGTTGCTGATGAAGGTCGAATTAGGGACGATGATTAGGCTTTATGTATTTTAGTTTCTGATGAAGCACGATTTTTGTAAATGGTTAACACAATCCTAATTAATTCTAATATTATTTTAGTACAAACTCTATAAACCCCTCTTTACACCGAGAGAAACGTCACGGATTAATGAAGTCATTGTATTGTCAATGATAAAATTTAAATTCGGGTGATAATTAGGATTTGTTTTTTAACGAAATACCACTAACATTAGTTAGTACGTTAAATTTAACGCAACCATCGACACGAAAATCCCTGTATCGTATAAATAGTTGGACCAATTTTGATACATATGGACACACAGACACGCACGCACGCACGCATACACGCGCGCTTCGAACTTATGACACCCCTCTTTTTGCGTCGGGATTTAAAAAGATTTAGGGAAGATTACGCTTTATTTCAAGGCTTTCGTTACCAAAGTGTTTCATATTATTTATCGTTAAAGCGGCAATAGACATTAGACATACACACATTCAGTGAAAAAAAAAAGAAGTGTCTACTTTTCACGGCTCAGCGGAGGCTAAGTAATACCCTTTGGGTACGAAACCTTAAAAGAGAAGCTAAATAAACAATCAATATCGCACGAATACACATTAGGAGTATATTTTATAAGCGGATTAATATTATTTTCGATACAAAAAAATAAAAAAATGTGATTCACGGATTTTCTGAGCTGAACAAAATTTGTCGCTTGGAAAAAGAGTTCGTTTCGACAGTATAATTCATTGAGTAGAATTAATGGTCATAATAAATTCATATAAACTTCGTTTTCGCGCTCCTTTTTCATTGCATTGCCTTGTCTGAATGATGAATGGTCTTTGGTACCTATTTCGCACTATTTAAAGTTTCATAACATTATAAGTTCATTCAGCTTAAGTATTCTATTTCCTTTTCATAATAAATTACATTTTAACCGAAGTGTACTTCAACTATACATGGTAAATATTCGATCAAAATTTCACCGTATATATTAAGGAGAGAAAATCCTTAATCATGTATGTGTGTGGTCCCAAGTCCTTTTGCATATAATTGATTTCTACAGTGGTACATAGATGGCACCATAGGTAATTCACAACTATGTTATGCCATATTATGAAAAAATAAACCAAAGAACAAAACATATTTTCGGCTTATACCAAAAATATATTTTTCAGTTTAGGCTAACTCGTGATGGATGAAAAAGATTGCCATGATGAATATTTTTGTTAATAACTTGCGAAATATTAGTTAATTTTTATTTTTAAATTATATCAATACTTTTTCTTAAATATACAAAAACATTACCAAATAAAGTTCCAATTATAACGAAACAATTTAAACGCTTTGCTAAACTATTAAGACTTATTTTCCCTGTAAAGAAAGAATCTCGTGCGCTTCGGCGAGTGCAAGCGGAGTGCTCATAGAACTTGTATGAGTTACGAGCTAACATGCCTAGCGAGTGAGACAAAAGATACTTCATAGAAATGTACCGAGTAAAAAGTCTGTTCTCGAGCGCCGCACGCGCGATCCGAAGATTACCGAGAGCGTCTGATGCTTGACAAAATTCGCGGGCCGATTGGCGGCGAGAGGCTTCACTGTATATGACGCGTTATTATTTATTGATTTTTTATATTAAGTAATTGATTTTTGTTTTTATTCTGTTATATACTGTGTGTACAGTGTGTGGAGCGAGTAGAAATCAATGTTTATTGATTATATTAAAATAAGTTGATATAAAATTGGCCGGACCGCTAAGCCTCTTTTTAAATTTAAAACAAAGTGCACCACCAGTTCGATAACCCACCAGCCGCCACTGAAACTCGGCACTATTAGTATTATATTGACTGGTCGGGATGACCCATCTGTGAATTTGTTATAAAAATGTGTTGAACAATTTATTAACATATTTGCATATTACAAAGACGTGTTGATGAACCCCTTACAAGCCCCTGTTCTCTAAAGGCGGGAGATAGTGACAACTGCCGCTCAGGGCATGCAAGTTTAATTGGATATAACCACGTTATAACTCACCCTTAATAAACCAACAGAGACCAACATATCTTACGACATATCTGTAGAATTGTAAAAGGTTCTTACAAATGTAAGATGAGTTACGATACATGCAATTACTTAATTGGACAGCAAAAATTAAGGATGCCACTCGGTTTGGATATTCACAAGAAATTACTCAAGCCATTTAACCGGTCCTCCATTGCAAATGAGTAAATTAAGTGTGCACTCCAAGCAAATTAATTATACATTCCGAATTCCATCATGTATCCAAAAAGAAGCCAGCTGGCGGTCTGGAGAGCGTCTCGAGCTAAAATTCTTGACAATTATTAAGCAACGAGTCTGATCTTGTAATTGCAGAGCAGCTGTGCATATGAGAGCTCTTCGAGCACAGTGCAGGGATAAATTCCGAACACAATCCGGAACAAACAGCGCGGCTTAACTTTTGTCTGCAACGTTCACAGTCGTACAGCTGGCACACTCGGAGTATTTCTAAAAGCACTATTTTACGTAGACAAAGTATTACGACCACGACAAGCGGTGCCCCGCGGCGGACGGGTTTAATTATCGAGAAGACTCTCAAAATTCCCACTTGGCAACTCGACTCAAATAATTGTTCACCTACAATTTGTGCCACGTACCGTTCATTTAACAGTTACTGCGAGGTTTTACAGGCGATCAGGACGGGGGATGGCTCACCGCATACTAAGCTGCGAAATCGGATTACGCTATTAAAATATTAACAGAGGTTGTGTTCACACGGACGATAATTCGTGCAAACATCCTATGATTGCAGTGTAAATAACGTAGCAAAACAATGGTTATTGGTTTTTTCCGGGTTGGATTATCGTGGGATTAGAACGGAGGAGCCGCGAAGCACGTGCGCCTAGTGGCTGCGATAAGGCCCTCTTATAAATTGTGTTGCCGAGAACAATGCGCCGCACACGTCCGTGCCGATACACCGCTCCGTTCTTTATATAGATGCAATTACATAGATGCTTTGTTTCCGTGTTTTCACGTTCTCCCGGTTCCGGCAGCGAAACTCTTTATCGCTGCAGACGATCAATCTCAGTTCCTTAGTTGGATTAACGAACGTTCGTAATTTGTCACCAGGAAGTGTACAACGGTGGGGAGAGTCAACTGAATTCATGAGCTTTGCAAATCTGCGGCGCCGTGCATTATCTCGGGGTCGCGTTAATGTGACCCGCCCTTTCCTCGCAACAGAGTTATCGTTTTCATCAACACAGCTATCTGGCAGTCGGCAGTTGACAATAAAGCGTAGATTTGCTCTCGCCTCGTCAAAACGACTCTTTCTGTTTTTTGCGGTGTCAGAGTACAAGCTATCGCATTGCGTATTGACGCTTGTTTCTTTTGTACATTGACGTGTTAAATCCCTGTTTGAAACGAATAAAGCCTTCGACGACTTGAGTCATAAATAAAAGTATGAAAGTGCATGACCAAGAAACTAGTTGACCTAAGGTCACAACACATAGCTGTTTTATAGTCGTATGGAACAAAGGTGTTTTGTATTTGACGTAGTGTAAAGCACGAAGTAAAAGATTGCAATGTAAATAAATCAAAGTCTTTACTTGTAGTCAATCTCTTAAATTACTTGTTTGTAAAGAAAACATTTTCTGAATTAACAAACAAAACAACATAATATATATTGTTCTATTCAATATACTAAACGTGCCCACAGAATTCTAAATAATTTTCTGTGCAAATGCCGGAAGTCGGCGGGATGGTTAAAATATTAAACAAATTATACACGTACTACATGTCTTACCGCAAGGCAAGACGTGGTATCATCCATACTTTATATGAAGTGTTCGATGGCGGAAATGAATCGCATGACCGACGACCTTGCGCCGGCTGCAGCTTCATATTATAAAAACGTATATTTCATCTTAACATTGTTTATTACCAGACATGTAATAAGGGAAAAATGACAATGTGATTTGTGATCTTGACGAAGAATTTATCAAGAAAAACGTTAATGTATTTACAAATAAAATAACGAAACAAACAGCTTCATTAATATAGATGAATGTGGGGAATTAATAATTTCTTAAACAGACGGAGATAATTTAATGAATAAAAGAAACACTTAAAACTTTTAAAAGGTAATTGAAGAGCAAAGAGAATTAAACCAGTTCTTGTATTCTCCTTTCTGAAGAAAGCATAATAAAAACGTCTTTAAAACTGTTATTAGCAACTTTATAACGAGGAGAGAATTCAAAATCGAAAAGTATCGGTAGTTTCGCAGCTCATTAGTCAGCGAAGACTGAGAAAGTTCAACATTATAATGAGTGCTGGTTATTTTTGATTTGGACAAAAAAAATGTGTTTGAAATTAAATTGCTCAGTTTGCGAAAAGTTCTGCGTCGTTTGCACATTTCGCACCGAAAACCAAAACACCATGAAATAATACAGGGAGTCCAATTCCCAATATTCATTCAGGAGAGGCAGCGAATTGTGAAACGTGAAGAGGGTTCGACACGCACGTCACGACGTCAGGAATGAAGAGACTTGGTTTGAGCCCTCATTAACTAAGAGACATTTTTGTAAAATACGCGGTTTTACCTGCTAAATTGGGTGCAGAAGATAGGAACTCATATTAATTTGACGAATCTATTTTTCTATTGAATGAAAGACTACAAAGTTGAAAGAGATTAGTTGTTTTGCGAACAGCTCTACTCTCTCTCTCTCTCTCTCAGCATGATAGAACGGAGACCAAATCTCAATATTTATTAAGAGAGATGAAAAGACTTGGTTGGGGTTTCACCTGTTATATTGAGTGCGAAAGATAGGCACACATTGATGAATGTTATATACGGATTGATCCTTGTTTTTTTACTTAAAGGTCACAATAAAAAAAACATAGGTATATCACTTTTCAATCAGCTCTACCTAGATAATTTGCAATTTTCCCGCCAAAACACCATGACAAAATCCCCATTCAGAGTCCAAATCTCAATATTTATTAAGAGAACGCAGCGAATTATGAAACGTGAAGAGGGTTGGACACACGTCACAACGCCAAGAATGAGACTTGATTAAGCCCGCATTACCTGAGACAATTTTGGGGATTTCGCGGTTTCACCTCTTTAATTGGGTGCAGAAGATGGACACATAGTTATTTCACGAATCTTTTCTACCCTTGCGTTACATGTGGCCGTTAAATCAAAATGGAAATGTTTATGGGTCGAATCGACTGCTAGAATGTTTTTATCATAGATTTAAAAAAAAAATTTTTGTGTCTCTGAATAGATGTCACATTTAGCCATTTTTGTATGGGAACCTAGTGTGTCATTAGCGGGGGTGTGAGGCAGACGAAAGGGAGTCGTGGTGTCAGGGGTGCTATTTGTAAATGAGTGACTCAATGAAGAAGTACAAATTTTCCATACATCATCGGTCGTTTAGTAAACACGTCGATTCGAAAATAGCACTCATGACGTTTGACGCCGCTGTCATAAGAGATGTAACAACACCGTGTAATATCGATATCGAGAAAAAACCACAACAAGATTTTGTTTCAGTATGACTTCATTTAAGTAAACAACATATGAAGTAGTTAAGATAAGATAAGATAAGATAAGATAATAATTATATAGTCATAATCATCTAAGAGATTCCCTGGTTCCTTATACTCCTGGCATCTTCAGTTGTGCTGCGTCCAAGCCCGGGGTCCGCTATCATGACAGCATTCATACTGTAATAAGAAGTATATATTCCATGCTGGTGTAGATGAAAAGGAAAAATTGAGAATGTACCAGTTGCTTCTCTGATAGGGAATGCGACTAGCAACCTATTACACCTTTGATTCAGATTTCCACCTACATACGCCCACAAACACGCTGAACGTGGCTTTTGGTTTCAGGCAGAGGCCTATACCGTAAGGGTGAAGATCGTGATAATATGAATGTATGTATGTTTTACGGCCCAACGCCAATTCTCCTTATGTAACTCCAGTAACGCGGACATACATAAATATGAAACTGAAGTACAAGTTTTTGCCTGCGCCGGAAATTTAACCCGGTACCTGGCTCGTTAACCACTGTACCATGAAGATTGTCATTATCGTTTATGAAATTGTAATTAAATGTCCTTTGCATTACGTAAATAAATAAATATATACGGACAAATCACACAGATTGAGCTAGCCCCAAAGTAAGTTCGAGACTTGTGTTATGGGATACTAACTCAATGATACTATATTTTATAACAAATACATATCTAGATACACATCCAAGACCCAAGCTAATCTGAAAAAGATCATTTTCCATCTTGACCTGGCCGGGGATCGAACCAGGTCACTTCGTGTCGCAAGCTGGCGTGTTGACCGCTGCGCCAAGGAGCTAGTCAAAGACTATCACTTACATGTGAAAAGTCACAGGTTGTGGTTTCCCTTTAGCATTTTTTACAGTATTTTTTCAGGATTTCACTACATAACTAGGCATGTTTATAATTATAATAATAAATTTTCGTTCGGCTCATAAGGTTCCGCTATAAATAATACGACAGACGTCAGAGGACTGAGGCCGCGAAAAGCATACGCTGTTTTAAGAGTATGAGTAACAAGACATGCGCTGCTTCTAGAGACGTACGAGCCTTTGTATAAAAAGTAAGACGGGTTGGGCTCTCTTAAGTCCTGTATGTATTCAGGTACATCTCTTATGGTGTTGCGCAGACCGCAAGAGACGGCACCATCTAAGTTAAACACTTTTGTCATAACCAAATCCAAGATGATTGTCGAAAGCCATTATGTTCCAAGTGCAACGTATGATCTGCCTGCTGAATAAGGTGGTTCGCCATCTGCTGAAGTGACCCCGTGGGTCACTGTTGGGTCATCATGCTGCCCAAGCGCTGAGCGGGGTGCCACGAAACTCTCACAGGTGTTCATGAAGCAGATCAACTACTAATGATGGCAACTGATGAAGTGGCAGTTGCGCTGTTAGTATATGGAAGTGAACATGGACAGCAACAACAAGTACAGTTTTCGGTACTTGTTGTGTTGCCTCGTGACGCACCAAGCCCTCGCCTGGGAACGTCAAAGCTGACGTCACTATGCTATCGGCTGCACCAATACTTCAAGAGTGAAGCGAAACAGTGAAGACGACGGCCAAGCAAAGAACAAAAAGACCTACCTAATGTATCAAGTATCTATCAAAGCTACTTCAGACTGCCCCAATAAACAGATTCTATATACTCTTAACCTCAAGGAGGTAGCGGAGGAGAGCCTGCTGCTGTATCGTTGATAAAAAAGGCTTCAATGAACTTAGTGAAAAAATAGTGCAAAAACCTATGAATATAATATCTAATCCTTATAACTCAGTTCGGTCTGAGTTTAGAGGTATATATGCCCATAAAACTTTATTTTGTTATTGACTATCGGGAAAACAAGGTACGGTTAGTGGCCGCGCGAAAACAAAAAGACGCCAATAACCGGCATTGTTCTTTTGAAATATTATCTATTTCGGTTCAATAGATACAGTCATGTGGCAGATGGATGGACGGATGGACGTCGAAGGCTTAGTATTACCTTTCCGTTTTTACTCTTAGGGAACGGAACACTAAAAATAATAAATTTTCGGGAAAGTCGTGGAGAGTGAATTTATTATTATTTATTTCTTGGCATTAACTTTATTACTTATATTATTACACTCATCTGTATTCATGTAAATTATCGATGTTTGGCAAAAAAAATAACAAAGTGCATCACTATGCGTCTTTCCGCCTTTCACTGACAATGGAATTTGACGTTTTTAATGGAGGATAAATATGTTTATAATATTGTAAATAACATGAACTTGCATTACTTAAATGAGAAAAGTCCAGCGCGATAGTTTACTATAATATTCATTTTAGTATTTTAGAAGGACAGAACTTCAGAAAATGGCCTGTTTATAATTTTAAAAATTAAATTCCACTCTGTTACATACCCCTCGACAGGCGTCAGAGGACTGAGGCCTAGTGTATAGTATACGCTACTTTTAAGGGTATCAGTAACATGACGTATCAAGTAATACGCCTCTTCTAGAGACTTCATACTTCTATGGTTTTTATATTAGTATTTAAAATGAAAATGTGTATGGGTTATATCGAAGCCTCTGTTATGTTTGTATATGTATTTATATTAATGTAAGATACTTATAATCTAAACTGATTGTTAATAATAGCTCTGTCCAGCGTCCATCTTCAGCTGTACAGAAATGTTTCGATAATGGGCCGATAAAATTCAAAAAGTACCTATAATTCTATCGACACGATAAGAAGATTTATCAACTGTGATTTTTCAGAGCCTGGAAGCTGTTAATCATTATTTTATTTTACCCCATCTTTAAATACGACTCTTGTTGGAGAGGAATTTGATATTTTAAGTGTTCCATACCTAAAGGGTAAAAACAGGACTTTATTACTAAGCCTCCGTTCGTCCGTCCAACACAAGGCTGTATCTTTTGAACCGTATGGATAGACAATTGAATTTTTCACAGAATATACAAGAAACGTGATTGTAGTAGTTGATTATTGTACAGTGGTACGGAACCCTAAGTATGTGCCTATGAGTGGCTTGACCGATCCTCCTTTGTTACTATTGAGTTCGAAAGTCAGTGCTTTTTGTCCTAATAGTCGCCTCATACAACATCGAAATACCCTATTCTAAGGCGGAAACCACACATTCACTAGCTAGGTTCTTATTGATTTTAACGACCACAAATTATGGCTTTTAAAACGTTTAAACTACAGAACGGCATCCAATTAGTTCATTGAAATGGGCTGTTCTGTGCCGTATCCTAAGTGCTATGCAGTTATTCTGGTAACATTGTAATTACCGATTACCTGTCATTACGATGATTGTGTTAAATCAGAGACTAGAATGCAGCCTGAACATGGCACTTGTTATCAACATCAATTGATGAGGCGTCGGTACAACAAAGCGTCCTCTGTGAATATCCGTTGAGCTATTTATTTTATTGCCAGTCAACGTCGATGTCAGGGTCAAAAAGTTCGCGGAATTAGTAGAAGTAGAAGTATTTTTATTTTTCAGTATGTTCTCCCTTAACTCAAATACATTTTCAGACTTTCTATTAACTTATTAATACCGTCGAAAAAAAAAAGTATGTCTTTGTTCTCTAAAGGCCGATATCGCAGACTAGACTTCTTCATCATTGTAAAATGTCTTTCCACGAAGCTCTTTTTTAATTTGAGATATAAATAAAAATCACAGGTCTGTATAGATAGGATGGTTTAACATTTCGAAGCCACAGCGATGAAGATTTTCTCCTTGATTGCTTCTTTTAATTGTCTCAGTAGATCAGCCTCCCGTTATAGAAACACCCTTTTCTTTATAATCTATTAATAAAATACCCTCTGTATCCCAAAAACCGTTGCAGTGTATATATTCTTTGCCGTTGCCATGATTTTTCCAGGCGATTCTGCCATCCTGTATTTCTTAGGGGTTGGCTGACCCTTTTTATGCCACTGCATAGACTGCTTCGACTCAGGCTCATAATGATAAACTCAAGTTTCACCTTCAGTAACAAGTATTGCAAAAATTATTTCCTTGTCGGCGCTGCGGAGGTCTAAAAACTCCTTTGAATACTCGACGCGCAGCTGTTTCTGTGGTGCCAGCTTATCGGGATAGATCACGTCGGATTGACCCAACAATCGGGGATTTACCTCATCGTAAAATTTGGAGTTCCGTTGTTTGTTTAACAGAAACACGTGGGCTGCAAAGAACGTGATAAGGGAAATAAAATGTGTTGTGTGAAATATACTGAGCTCTGAAAATGAACATGATGTATGTTCATTTTCGGAGCTCTAATATCTTCAATGTTCTTATGCCACTTGGAAATTTCTTGGGGTGAACGATATATGTTGCTGATTGAATATATTACTTAGTGTAATTTAGCGACAATTTATTTTTAACTAGTAGCCCACCCAGGCTTCGCACGGGTAGATATAGTATAAATATTTCAAAGTCTATGTCCATCAGGGATAGATCACGTCGGATTGACCCAACAATCGGGGATTTACCTCATCGTAAAATTTGGAGTTCCGTTGTTTGTTTAACAGAAACACGTGGGCTGCAAAGAACGTGATAAGGGAAATAAAATGTGTTGTGTGAAATATACTGAGCTCTGAAAATGAACATGATGTATGTTCATTTTCGGAGCTCTAATATCTTCAATGTTCTTATGCCACTTGGAAATTTCTTGGGGTGAACGATATATGTTGCTGATTGAATATATTACTTAGTGCAATTTAGCGACAATTTATTTTTAACTAGTAGCCCACCCAGGCTTCGCACGGGTAGATATAGTATAAATATTTCAAAGTCTATGTCCATCAGGGATAACGTAGGATCCTAATAATAAAATAATTTTTGAAATCGGTCAAGTAGTTTCGGAGCCTATTCAATGCAAACAAACGAACAAACAATCAAAAATTATCTTTATAATAATAGTGCAGAAGTGTAGATCTAGAAGTGTAGAAAAGTACCTACCTACATAGTAATGAACGTATCGACTAGAATAATATATTATATATAGGCAAACAGCATACAGTTTTACAATTTAAACGGTGTTATTAGTTACTTGACCTAAATGATCGAAACTAGATAACACATACAACCTTATCTACTTTTGTTTATAAGGCAGTAGGTAGCGAAATTAATTAACAGTTTACAAGATAACCTTACACCAGAATTATAAGTTAACCTTACTCCCCACTTTCCTTCCATTTTTCTCGATTCTTCGTACTATCCTCCCAGTTCTTATCAAATGCTCTTATTTCATCTGATTCTTGTTTTTGGTCTTCTGCTTTTTCTATATATACATCGGATAAAATATAGTAATGCTACTTTTATACCGGATCATCTTGCGTGACTTATGGTTTGAGCATACAGTATTTGACAGTACCAAAGGTGGTACTGTCAAATACTGTATCCGTTTTTGCAGGCATTTGGTAAGACCTCGAGAAGATGTTTGACTGAATAGGCAGCAACCCTTCCCTACGTTTTCGTCTGGACGCTATTTGGGTCGAATATCCCTTATTTATTTAATGCATTACACAGGTCACTGCGCTCGGTAAGACGAATGGTAAAAGAATCAGCTGACTTTGCACTTTGCGGACTAATTCTGACGAGAATCATTTAAGACATTCGCGATGTTGTCCCTCTAGAAGCGATTTGGGTCACAATTGAGTAACAAATTGTATACCATTTATTTTTCTAAAGAATTTCACAGATCGCCGCGTTTGGTGCGATGAATAACAAAAGAATTCGCTAGCGCCCTTTGCTGACTAATTGGTGGCGAGAAAAACTCAAAACATTCGCGATGTGGTTTTCCTGGACGTGATTTGGGTCAGGAGGATTGAACAACAAATTGTCGATCACTTGTTTTTTTAAAACATTTCACATGTCACCATGAATATTAAAAGAATTAACTTTCTTGAGCCCTATGTAGACTAATTTAGTAACACAAGACATCCGCGATGTTTTCCCCTGGACGCAATTTGGGTCACCACGATTGAACAACAAATTGTATACCCCTTATTTTTCTAAAGCATTACACAGGTCACCGCGCTTGGTGAGATAAGTGTTACTGGAATCGGCTGACTGTGCCCTTTTCGGACAATTGGGTGACGAGAAAAGACGCCTGGGACGCTTCGCGGTATTTCCCCTGGACGCTTATTTAGGTCACGCTCATTTGTCACTGAGCAAAATTGAGTGTTGCACAGATCGATGGATTTTAAAAGAATCGCATTTTTGTTTCATGTTATTTGCGAGATTAAATATATAATTTATTGATTCACACCTCGCAACTATTATGCTGGTCTACTATGTAGGGAATCTTACATAATACTAGTTTTATTAATATTAATAAAACTAGTTTCCCGGGTCCTAGCGCAAATACTATCTATTTCGCAAATATCTCAATTATTATGTGAACTCAAAGAAAGTGGAAAGTAGACAAAACTAAGAAGTAGGATTGTGGAATGGACTCCCTCCGAAAGTTTTCCCTGTGTGCTATGACTTGGTGTCCTTCAAAAGGCGTGTTTACAGGTATCTTAAGAGTCGGCAAGCGCCTCCTCTGGTGTTGCAGATGTTCATGGGCAACGGTGACTACTTTCCATCAGGTGGCTCGTCTGCTCGTTTGCCAACAAATATAAATAAAAAAAAGTAGCCTTCGTACACTAACATCTAAATCTACAATATCTAAACTCTTAAATTTACAATATTCTCTTAAATTCTTATAAAAATATCTCTATTAGATAGGATATTACGATACAGCAGTTATTTTTCAAAACAACACTTACGGGCTAGCGAGCTTAGTGAAACGAATGCTAACAGAATTAGCTTCAAGCGCCCTTTGAGGCAAGAAAAGGCGCCGGTGACATTTCGCGACGGCTACCCTGGACGCCGATTTGGGTCACAACGGCAGCGCAGCGAGACGGTCATTGCAATGATTATGTGAGATTCAAATGCTATTTTTAGCATTTAAAAATCTTTAGAAAATGTAATTGTTAAGTAAACTTCTTTACGCGCTAACGAGCTTAGTGAAATTAATGCTAACAAAATTACCTCAAAATGCCCATTGAGGCGGGTCACATTTCGCGACGACTCCATTGAGAGGGATCATTGTAATCACATGCGAGGCTATTTACTATCATTTAACACAGAATCTTCTTGGATAAAGTCAAGATATTAATTACCTACAGCTTTAAGTCAGTATGTATAAATATATATATATATATATACGGACAAATCACACAGATTGAGCTAGCCCCAAAGTAAGTTCGAGACTTGTGTTATGGGATACTAACTCAACGATACTATATTTTTTAACTCCTTTCACCCAAAGGTAGCCTGAAACAAATTGCCTTGACGGTAAGGCCGCCTATTGTGCTATTTTATTTATTTTTATTTTACTTCAAATGTCTTATGGTGTCATAAAGTATTCTTACTTTATCATAATCTAGTTAATCGGACACTAATATTTGTGCGAATGGGTTAAATAGGAAATACATTTATGACGCCTATCAATAATTCTAACCGCCCCAGACAATAAAACCACGCAAAAATCCAAAATAAATATAATCTGCTTGCATGGTAGTTTGTCGTCCGATGTCATTAAAAAATAATGACTCACTATCTAATGAGAAGTTTTGTTCATTAAATTAAGAAAATACATAGACGAAAACATAAGCTCCGGATGTTGCGTGTAATAATAATAATAAAAAAATGATTGCCATAATCTCTAAAATTAATAACCGTGAATATAGTAATAATGATGTGAACGTGCGTGACAATTACTCAGCCTTTATAGTAGAAACTTGTCGATTCGTTTATCAGAGCCAATCGGTTTTTTCTGATTTATGTTGTTATTTTCCCTTGTGTATTATTTATAGAGCCGACAATATCGTTATTGTAATATAGAAATGGTTTGCTGCACATGACTAAACTTTTTTAGGTCTACGCGTAGTTAGTATTACTACTACGCCTACGCTTATACCGATCCTTCAGAAATAGTTTTTATTTTTTTTCGGGATAAAACGTCGCTTTGTGTGTTTTTCTTCTGGTAATAACTTATATGTGTGCAAAAGTTCTTCAAAATCCGTTCAGCAGTTTTGACGTGATTGAATAACAAACATCTAAACGTGCAAACCTACAAACTTACGCAAATGAAAAATCATCTACGCGCCGCGCAAACGCCTCGCCATTCCGTAAACGAGCCCTAAGTTACGCCCTGGTCGTTTACTGAACATATTTTTAATCTGCACTAAAATTAAGACAGATCATTTTACAGATCTCCAGTTAATTTCAAAATAATACAAATAAATGCATATAAATAAATATACAGGGACAAATCACATTTAAGTTGAAAACTAAATCTCAACGATTGAAAATATTAAAAAACTCAACGAAATATATTTTATAGAAAAACAATCAGAGACATGGCTTTAAACAACCAAGGCCCAGGTCAATCTAAAAAAAATCTATCCTGACTTAGACTGCAATTTTTGAAATGACAATGAGATTGACGTGACGTGAGCACAGCACTAGTCACAAATTCACATGTAAATAATTTTTGACGACCGAATGATAAATTTCACATGAAATGAAATCGAATCGCACGTTGTGTTGCCGCAAAAGTATTCTATTAAATAATATTCCGTCTAGTCTACGTAGAGTGCAAAATGGTTGTTATTTAATGATAAAACCGGTAACGAATCGTGGCGTATGACGGAACATAATTGGAAATATTTTTTCGGTAATACATCTTATCAGTAAACGTAACGGTACGTAAACGAGTGAAATTGAATTCGAAAAAGAAGGCCAATTAAAATCTATATGCGGATGTTTTACGATTCACATTCGTTGTAAAAAGAATTATTCAGAAATTACACCACCTGCATTGAATTTCGTCTGAGTTCGACAAAATAATACAGTGGAAGTGGAAGTACAGTATAAGTAAATAACAATTGGAAAGCTTGGTATTGTCTCAACATCTCTCCCTTGGATGTGACCCGCAGCATTCGCCACGGGAAAGTGAATCGCGGCTGGAAAGTGCTCTAACCGCTGTCGCCGCGATTTATCGCCTATTATTGTTTAACTATCATTAAACAAACATACTATTACGCAGTCGTTCGTATGGGAATTCTATAAAAGTATAGTAAGAACCAGAGTATTTTTTTTTTAGGTTTGCAAAATATTTCTATAATACAAATATATGTATACGTTTATTTCTTTTTAATTTATGTATAACGGGGTCATCATACGTATCTTTCAGTGTACAACAAATATTTTAAATGAAACCATTTATTTATATATACTTTGCCATTTTTCCAATAACATGAGCTCCATTGTATTTAAGAACTTACTCTTTACAGGTAATTTATAAAGAAAACCACTAAAAGTCAATGAGAGAAAAACCAGAGTAGATAAATGCAAAATACAGCAGCCATACGTTAGTACACAAGTACACATTAAAACTTCTATTGTATTCAAACGAGTCATACTATTTCCTGTAACGATGATTTAAAATCTATTAGATTTGCTGATTGACATTAATATCTCTGTCACACGCCATAGGGAAGTACTAGCAATGAGTAATAACGATAACACATAGACGGACAGGCGAATTTAAAAAAATAAATATTTATAAATCTACTGTGCAAGTAACCATCCATTTGTTTCTTTCGTATTAAAACTAAGCAAGCAGTGTCCTGTTTTTTTTTTACAATACAGAAGGTAAAACTTTAGAAGTTGCTACTTTAGTGCCAACTTAAGCGCATTGCTATCCTAAAATTATGTTCAACATCACAATCTCAGGTCGTAAGTACTAAAACTTTGCAAATTCCAGCTACGCAGTGATTTCACTATTTTTAACAACTGAGACTGACCGGACCCCATTATGTAACCAATCTTGAAAAGGACATCTACCGAAATCGCATAGAAAAGGTTAACTTTCCACAAACATCTCCCATCAAGTGCGAGAAACGCAGACACAATGGATTTTCTATTGTTATGGGGCCCGATTGGGCCACTTGGTGGTTGAGAAACGCTCGTAAACGGGCTGCAAATTCTTATCTTTTGATCTAGCAAATCCGACTTGACCTGAGGACATCAATTTACATGAGCTTATGTTATCACCATAATTTAAGATTTGGAGATAGTTTAAGATTGAATAATTAAAAAACATGCATGACTTTGACGTACGTATAATTTAAACTCTGCTATAAAGTTCACGATACTTTCTCTTATAAATAATAACAAATAGTCAGAACAACAACTAAGTACATATAAACAATGACTGATGTTTAACTGAGAAATAATTATCAATCATGGATGTAAGATTTTACCCTGAGAGATTACTACGTAAAAACCACAACACACCTTTGAAAAAAAATTGCTGTAATTGAACAGCACAATTCAGAACATTTTTATGTGCTGTATCAATAAACTTATTAATCTCGTTAGTGTTATCGTCCAGCTACATAACCTACCGGCACTTTGCAACCAGCGAAATTTTTATTTTTTTCATTTACACCAATTTCATAGTTTTTGCATTGGATAATTGAAATACATGACCGCATATTGATTGTATCAGATGAGGATTTATCATCAATTGTACATCATAAAATGTGCCCGGTATTAGAAGTACATATTATAATATTTCACTGTCTAACATTTACTTTTGGCTTTGGATAAAATACGATTTTTGCTACGTTTTCAATTCTTACAAAGCAAATATAAGCTTATTCCAGATGAATATATAAAAATTCCATTGTTATGTACCACGATAGTGTTGTGTCGTGCTCAAAATTTTCAAGAACTCTGAGAACGAGTCGGATATTTTCCCGACAATTTCTTATTTCTTTCAAGTGCGGAAGTTTTTGGAATTTCCCGAAAAATGCCATGTGCAGGAATTCATGAGAACAGAATTTCTCTCCGGTACATTACTATCCACGATTTATAGCTTTAGCTACGACGATAAATTTATCTGATAAGTCAATATTTGTATCATACAATTAGATTCGTTCGCCTCAAGGAGTAATGTCAAAGTGTCAATGGACCACGACGCACAATACAATGTAAGTATGAACAACATCAATAGCGAAGATGGCTTTGATAGTCAATAATGTGATATCGGAAGCAGCATTTACCCCTCAGTCAATAATTGCATTCGGCAATTAGATCCGGCTCGAAGGCGTAATATCCGCGGCATATCGTACGTTACATTGTATTGGTACGAGGATATGAGTAGCAAAGGCGACTTTCCAAGTCACTGAAGCGTCATGCCCTCAGTAATTATATTACATTTTAAGGAATCTGATCTCTACTGTAATTATATTTTGATTCGCAGGCTCCAGGATTCGATCTCAGTCAGGTCACAAAGTGAAACGATATTTTTCAGACTGGCTTGGGTCTTGGTTGTTTATCTATTATAAAATATATTATCGATGAGTTAGCATCCCACGACACAGGTCCACAACTTACTGTGGGCTAGCTCAGATTTTATTTATATATTATCAGCTGAGTTCGAAGCTAGTGAACATATACTAACAGTACTACTTGAATCAGACAGCCTTGAGTTTAAACTGAATTAATTCATGTATAATATTTATGGATGATTTATATATTGTTAAAATCAACTCAAAATACTTTGATACTCATGAACTTTACATCGGAAGTTGTGTTACGACATCCACAGTCAATGACTGTATTGAAAAGGGTCATATGTCTTCCACTACATTATCCTTACTAATAAACGCGAAAATTTGTATGTATGGATGTTTGGATGGCTGGATGTTTGTTACTCTTGCAAGCCAAAACGACTGAACGGATTTTGACGAAATTTGCACAGTTAGGTTATTACATGGAATATACAGGCTACTTTTTATCCCGGACGAAAGCGGGATCGACATTAACGTAAGCAGAGTTGACGGGCGACGGCTAGTCTAAGTATTCGATGTATATTTGAATATCATTGTAGTATTAAGATATCAGTAGCAGAGAGGAGTTTCCGACTCACTGGAGCGTCATGTCCTCGGTAATAACGTTAAGCTATACAAAGGTGGGGCGAGGCGAAAACTATCCCGGTCCACATCTAAACTTTGACCTTTCTCGGAATCAATAGTGCTCACTTTCCTCTCCGCGTTAGAGTAAACGCCGCGTTTTTATGTCAATAATAGCACGGGTTTTTGCATAAAAAGGCCGTGATAGTGTTTTATGTTCAGAAGGAAACAAACATTGCAATGAAAAAGTACTATTTGATTATGCACTCACATAAATTGTGATGACGGATTAACGTAAGCAATTTAATAAAATTACAAAATAATACGAAAACAGTACATAATCGGTGTCCTGTGTATTCTTAAATCTAAAGGTAGCAATACTACGCTTATAAATCGAGAGAGAGTGTCAGGCAGAGCTTTACAGATCTACCTTACGATTTCACGATTCAATGTACTAATAGTAAAAAGTGATTTCTCTAACGTAATGATAAGTCAATCGAATACAAGTTCAAGAAATTAAAATACCTGACTGCCCTTTTTTGACAGTCCCAATTTTAATCTTTACTGACGGCCTATGAAACTTTGGGAAGAATAAAAATCGAATGAAACCTCACTTCAATATTGGTCAAACCGTTTAGACTATAGGAAGTCACAATGGAACAGACATATGTAGGTATAAACCCACATACGCGCGAAAACAATACTCTCTTGGGTGGGTTAGTCGGGTAAAAATATGTCTGCTGTATTACGTAACCCGTTCTTTATCTACTCTCATTCTAGTATTCAATAAACAGTTTAACGAGGTTAATAAAACTTATAAACCTCTTGTGTTGATGAGTCAGGCCGTCTGCGCGTCTGTTTGTTCATCGATTGTTTGGCCTGGATTGTTAACTGCGGGTTGACGGCTGTCCCTGACTCGACGTCGCCTCCCAAGGGAAAGTTTGTTGACACCGTGCTCTTACTGCCCTTTAATGTTCCCATTAAGCTAAGTATGACTCACGTTATTCTTGGAAGTGATGCAAGCGGTGTTATGACAATTGTTTCGGTTCAAGAGTTTGTTTCAAGATTGCGAGACGCTGCTGTTCTAAAACTGTCAACAATGCTTAAAGTAATTACAATTCAAATCTAATTCAGAGCACGGCTTGATGACTTGCCAAGCCAATGGCACAAAATAAACAATAAAACAGGTTCAATGAACGCGTCCATATAGCACGTACTCGAGATTTTAATCGCGTTACTATAAATCAAAACCGACGCGTAACTTCGTTATCATCAACACAGGCCGTTAATTGATATAATTTATAGTTATTTAAAGCGCGGTTACAGGAAATCGACAAACATGTCATATATGAAACAAACAGTAGCTAAATAGTACGTGTGAGGTACTGGGACATTTTCGCTCAAAATAGTATCCTTTGAAACCTATAGTCGAAACAGACATCCTGGTACGGTCATTAAGCTTTATGCAAGGCTGGTTAGTACTGACAGAAATATCCTTTTACCTGCAAGAGCAAGTCTATCAAAAAGACAATAAGTAGTCGTATTTTCTCCATTGTATCATGACATACACAATTATATCCTATTCTTTAGTTTCTATTCAAAAGGGTATTTAGGAAGTGAAGTATGATGAAACCCGATTCATCAATTAAACTTTGTGTTTAGGAATTGAACTAAATAGCTAAACTTTCATTATAAACAACCAACGTTAAAAGATCTCCAACGCTTTTGAGGCAATAGCTAAGTTAGCCCAAATCGTTAGGTCATCCATAACCCATTAGCAGCATCATATCATATGGCATGGTTAGCAAAACATCCTATGAATATCCTATGTATCGAATTTAAAGTTCTTCAGTCAGTCTTTGGCTGCTGGAGAAACGGAGTGGAATTCGTTAAAGTCTTCAGGGAAACTTAAGTGAGCACTCTTCGACAATATATATAATAATTGATTGTGAATATGCAAGTACTATCTAGCGTTTTGTGGCAAAACGCTAGATAGTACTTGCATATTCACAACCTCGGAATCACATAATGTTACCGAATCCGTGCAAGTTTAATTTGCCCGCAGGTGTGTAAAATTTAAATTTCTTTTGAATTTTGAAATATTTGTTCCCTTGGTTTAAATAAATGATTACGTCAAAACTCCCGCTATTATATCACAACATGTATTTGAAAATGAGTGCCAGTAGCCTTAGTACAACGAACCCTACACAAGACATTACAAGGTGCTTACGTAATTGAGCAAAGAGTTGAGCAACAGGCAATTGAGGCAATAGAGATGGAAACGCAGTCAAGTGGGCTAGAATCTCTATTAATGTTACATTAGGGCAATCGGACTGGGCTGCAATTGTTTATGGTCAGTTTTTGAGAAACGTTCCATAAGTACACTTTAATGATGAGCATACACAAGATTCACAATTGAATGTAAAAATATACATAAATTATGTTTGTGAAAGATATAGTAGAGACAAGAGATGCAATGAACAAAACTGATGCATTGTAAGGGGTAGCAGAATAATACAATCCCGGGACATTCAAAAGTAGAATAAATGGGTATCTCTTGAATAGGCATGTAACATCCTCGTCTTTATCGACTTACCATCAGGTGAGATGGGAGACAAATGCCTACCTTCAATAATTAATAAAAAAAGAAAATAATAACAATCTCCGTCGATCGTAGGATCTGCTGATCAAAAGTAATAATGACAATAGACAGCAATTATATGTCTAAATAAAGGTTAGGAAAGGAGAAAAGATGAACCAAATTATGCGTTAAGATTGATGTTCAGAAAAATTATAAACCATTAGGGGACTTGTATTCATTGTTTAAGTTTAGTGACTCGTAGCTTTGTTTCCGATAATACAAACTGAGAGTCATCACCCAGCGCAACGCAATTTAAGCGTTGCCCGACCATTATGTATGAAATAGTAAAAAGTTTGAAAAAACGCGACGCCTTTACAAAAGTATTTGAATAGAAGACAATGGGGCGGGTCGACAAAAGCCGTCCAGCCTTCATGGCGGCGCTCGCTACAAAACGTTCCTGTGCGGTCGACTGGCTCAACACACCCGTATATTGTCGGGTAATATTGAAATTACTGTGGAGGTCTTCACGCGACATGGTGCCACTTATCTATGTAATAAGAGAAATTACAATAAATAAGCTACAAACATGAATAGAATAGAAGATTTTTAAAATATCTTATTTCAAATTGTCGCCTGCAATCTAAGAATCATTGTATTCGAAATACCATTGAAATTAGTATTTGTCTTATCAATATTATGAACGTGTTTTGTGAGAAAGTATCTTTCTCCTTCACGCAAAACCTCTAGACGGCATCTATTGTATGTAAAATATCAGAATAGCATACATACAGGCGGACGAAATTAGACGAAGTCGCTAGCAAAAATTAAATATACATAAAATAATCGAAAAGCCTGATTAGGTCAAATATGAAAAGGATGGTGGATCATCATCCGTCATGTCGTGAACATAAGTTGAGATTAATTTCTTATGACCATTCATCTACTATATTAAAATAACTCTGTAAGTTACCGATTCAATGTAATATATTAATATATACAACGCGATATTGAACCGGTGTGATTTATTGAAACCCTGGAATCAGAATCCCTAATGTAATATAGAATTGCAAGAAAAAATAGGAATAAAACAAAAAAAAACAGACCATAACATAGAAATTCGCCCAGCTGATCGGCGTCTTGTATGTGATTTCAATATTGTTTAGATGTTTGATATCACGCTGCATTTAATGTAAAAACAAAAGGTGCCACGGAAATCCATGAAAATCCCGAGAAGAAAGCATAAAAGCTGCGAGCATTATAAAATAAATAGAAGCGCATTTAAAACACGTGTACCGTAATGAGTGTATGTAGGAAACATCTAACGTTACAAGGAACGTCAGAAATAGAAGCAATACGATACTGTAGTCAAGGAGCTAACAACGCAGAACTTGTATCAGGTTCATGCACATCACAAATTATAGAAAGAAAGCAAATATAGTAAAATCACAAGTAAATTCGAGTATCTACGCAACAACTTTAATTTTGAGCCAAGATTCTATATATAGAAAACAAAGTCGGGTTAGTTACACCATTTATAACTCAAGAGCGATTGGAAAGATTTTGATGAAATAAAGGTACGGATGTAGCTGACACCCTGGATCAACATATAGGCTACTTATTATCCGATTACCCAAAAAGAAGAAACTCATAATTACCTATGTGAATCCTAAAAACATTACATTCCTTTTTTGATTAGTCGTGTAAAAACATTGTTTATTTAAATGGCTGTTAAAATGAGGAAATACATAGAAGTACAAATGTCATTGACATGCACATAGGTCAGCACATAAGCTCATTAGTGGCATGGCAATGCGTGGTAAGCGTTCGCGGGAAAGATTCTCGAATGATGACCAAGTACAGACAAACGAAACGAATACCTTCTACCAACAAGTGACCAGACGATTTGTTAATATGAAGATTTGCACACAGGTGGCAGGTAATCGTCCAATCTAAAAATCTTGTCCTATTTAAGATTTACATTTATTAAAATGAGTAGAGATTACGCCGGGTCTGCACTCGTTCTATTTTATGACCACTTACAGGGCAAGTAGGGCAAACTATTATCTGTCAAGCGAGGAAGTTGGCTATCAATCAGCCGGGCCGGCAGATAATGCACGTTGAGTGAGCGACATATTCGGACAACTAAAAAATTAAGACGCTGCGCTACCAGAAATAAAACAGAAGTTAGGTAGTTACAAGGTAACAGTGATACAGAAATGTTAACTTAATGTGTGGTAGATTACACAACACACTCTCGATTCAACATATTTACCCGAATGTTGAGGGGTCGATTCGTGATTATGATTATTGTAGGAGAACCAAAGTACACATACAACTAATATCAGAACTGATGTAGTTACGAACTCCAGATGATCAATGGGAGTTTCATTCTCGAACACTAGCTAGATGGTCTATATATTTATATAATTCAATTAAATTTTTAAGTCTACTATGACGATGGAGACATAATGGCTCGTTGGCCCTGTTAAGCAAACACGAGCTTGGTCCTCACTGTTATGGCTGACCATAAGTGTCGTAAAAATATTTCGAGTGCCTCCTTGCTTCAGAATGCATATTGATCAAGTTGGTCCCGGTTGTCATCATTACATGACAGCCGAAAAGCATTGCCAGATGCCTTTGGGTGCTAAAAATCTGACACCAGTTTTAACACACACGAAACAAAAAAAAACAACGGGTTGCACTCCGGGAGAGCCGGCAGAAGTGAAAACTCCGCGCGGTAGAAAGAGACGGACATTCCTTCCTCTCCTACGCCGCACCGGCGGTCTTAGGTCACGTGTCCGTCTTACGAATTTTCTATCAGGCCACGAGTCAAAGTGTGAAAAGTGCACAAAGACGTCAAAGAAGTTTACACTTTTTAAAAAAATGTTATGTTATTCATTACTTTGTTGAATCCCGCGCTCCGTCTAATCTTTTCACAGCGTGAGAGGAAGGACACAACTTACTTTTTCAACACTTGACGTTATTAAAAGATAAATCACTCGCCAAATGACCTCATTATACTTACGACCTCCGACGACAGCTTTCGCCCCCGCGGATTAATCGGATTTTTATTCACTCAATTTTCAATTTAAAATCACCGTTTTTATTTATTTTTGGTCTGACGCCGGTGTGGCGTAATCACTAGCTTAGACTTTGAAATGTTAATGGAAATTCGCTAAAGGCGCCATTATTATTATGTTAGTGGCTTATAACATTTAACTTATTAATATTTTAGAAAGCTGAAAGTCACTGGCCATGTTTAAATTAAAACAACGACAAGAAATAAAGCAATGTCCTAATCATATGAATGAAGAAAAAGCATGGATCAAAAAGCAAATTGATCAATCAATTTTATTTTTATTGGCTGACTGACACTGCTCTGGACAAGGGACTAAATTGAAAACAGACTTGCAGTTTTTTACCGAAATTGATAGGTATGTGTTAAATATGAAAAGGACACTTAGGTCTGATTACTTTAGAAGGGAGAATAATCGAATTTCTAACTGTGAAAAATAACCAATTAAAATACGACAATAGCATTACAACCTCAAGAACATGCAAATACACATACTTAAAACTTTAATTGATAAATTAAATCAATCACGACGCTTATTGTATCGGCGTCATGACATCTATGGTACTAGGCCATAATAAGTAACCAGGAGCCTTTTATGGCGCGGCTGGTCTAACAAGCGCTGATTCACGGCCGAAGGTCGCCCTCACTACTTCCTTTACGATTAGTCATTGTTTATGTGTTTCCCATAAGACTTTTTGTCTCAACATACGATCATTAGATTACATTTACATTTTATAATACTTCGTCACGCGTGTAAACACTGATGTAAACGAAGCAAAGCAAATAAAAGTAAAGGCATAGATCGTTGCTCTTGCACATAAGAAACTCTTTGACACTACACGTATAACTTTATTTTTGTTCACGAAAAGGTTTGAGTTCTAATTAAGGATTTACGTTCTGAATTGGGATAAAAATCCTTTAGGATCAGGAGATTGATCTCGATAAGGTAAAATTCCAAAATGTAAAATTTCCCAGAATGTTGGGCTTTTATGGTTTTGCAAAATCTGGAATTCTTATTATGTGGAACTTTTAAATCGTTGAATTCCCATGACTATTTATTTAACAAATCTAATTTTTCAGAGAGTCTTCATAGATCCACAACTGTTATTTATGATTTCATAGAACCACTATCACGTTAAAAGTTCTACATCACTGACATTGTAAATTCTTAATCTGCGAAACGTACATTCAAAAAGGAAATCAATTATACAATGGGGTAAAACTCCACGTAGCAATGCGGTTAACGGACAACCATATATGTTTGTCCGCAAGTATTAATGTGTGTTGTTATGGCGCTCGTGACGCCTGCACACCATATATTGCGTAACAATCGTGATTCATGTGTTGTTCGTGTCCCATAATCGTATTGGGACATATGCTGCCGACAGTCCGAGAAAAACGTCTTTTGAGCAAATGGCTAAATTATGTACAAAAAACCGGCCAAGTCGGACTCGCGCACGAAAGGTTACGTACCGTTATCTAAAAAAACGGCAAAAAAGAACAAGTCTGTTGTATGGGAGCCCCCTTTAATATATACTTTTTATTTAATTATTTATTTTGTAAGTGAATATATAACTAAATATTCTGTGAATATTTCAAGCGTCTACCTGTTGCCGTTATCAATATCGATCAAAAACAAGCAAAAAAATAACATTTGTTGTATGGGACCCTTTAAAAAATGTAAACAACAGATACTAAAAAATTTAATAAAATAAAATTTTTATTAATTTTTTTAGTATCTGTTGTTATAGCGGCAACAGAAATACAACATCTGTGAAAATTTCAACTGTCAACTATCACGGTTCATGAGACACAGCCTGGTGACAGACAGTCGGATAGACAGACAGACAGACGGACAGCGGAGCGATATTAATAGGTTCCTGTTTTTCTTAATGGGTACGGAACCCTAAAAAGAAACAAAAATAACATATTTTTGTAATATTGTTTTTACATTATGGCAATTAAGGGAATCGTTAATTCATGATATAAGTGCGTTCCCAATTTATGGTTACTTTTTAGCTTGCAAACAGTCTAGTTTCAATCATGTGTGCTTAGTTTAATTTAGAAAACATAATAAGCCATGTGAGATTTTATTACTTTATCCAGCTCTACAAACAAATATAACATAATACTCAGCACTTGACCTCTCTAAATATAAACCTATTAAGTAAGCTATTCATTAGAATGACCAGCTCATTCATGTGACTTAAAGTTATGAACTTCTGAGATTTCCAGTTGATGAATCACAGGCGCTTAGACCAATGGCGGCACAGACAATAGCTGCAGGGGTTTTGATCTCTCATTCCCGAACCCTTTGAGGGCTCTCATTTCGCCCAGGAATTAGAGCAAGCTTGAAATAAACGTCTTAATTGAGGAAAACGTAGACATTAATTAACTTGGAACCAATAAAAGCTTTAGGGTAAAATTGTATTTTCTGCACAGTTTATAAACAAAAATCCGATATTTCAACGTCGAAAAAATTATGAAAATTCCACTCTATTTATGTCAGCTTGAAGCTTTGCGTTTTCAATTTATAAACTGTATATTTGAAAGAAAACGAAATCCCAATAGTAAACAAAGCCGAGGTTAACTGAAACGAATGAGGATTAAGGGGCCAACGTTCACTCACGAAACAAACAGACGTACTTGAATCTGTTTAAAATGAATAGATCGTTTCCTGTGGCGCGTCATAGTTCACTCGGGCGTAAACAGCAAATGACTGATAAGGGTCAGGGCGGGGCAATCACCGCGCACGGATTCTAGCCTAATCGATGAGTCACTCTTCCTTGAGTAGAAAGTATTATTAACTTCGTTATCATTATTATTTGACCGAGCGAGGGCGGAGCACTAGCAAAGCGTCGAAAAAAAGCAAATGACATTGAACCTACAAAGTGAAATGCATAATAAAGTGTATACTCCCTCGCGAAAAAGTATCATTGAGCTTTGTTATAATTATTAATTTGTGAACAAAGCTAACGAGAATACAGAGGATTTAAATATAGTCAAGTAAAGTTTATCCCCAAATGACATTGTACCTTCAACGTTGACATGCATAATCAAATGTAGACGCCCCCGTGTAATAAGTAATTTTTACTTTCGTTTAGTTCATAACAAACCAAATAAGAACACGAGAGCTTCAATAATAGACGATTGACTTTTAGTCTGAAACGACATTGAACCTACAACTATGGCATATAAATCGAATATAAATTAAGTACAAATAGTAGAAGAATAGGAAGTTACTATTAAGCCCTTAAGTCAACTATACAAGGTCAAAGATTTATCATATTTATGATACAAAAAAGAAAGCAGAGACGTAAACATTTCGCGACAAATTCCCTGATGACACAGCTGTCACATATGCCAGATTTCCAACAGAAAACTAAGTAATAAGCTTTGGTTGGTAGGAAAAAAGGTCGGATAAAAACATAACTGACTTACGTAATCCCTTAAAGCCATAAATCCCGCAGTGAAGAGACACTTCACTTATCGTCAAGTAAACAAAGCGGGTATACAGCGCATACAGTGGCTTTTATTAGGAGTTATTTCGAGCTGTTTTTAGGGGTCCGTGCCACATAAGGTAAAAAGGAATCCTTATAGGATCACTCGATTATCCGACAGTCAGTTGAATTAGTTTTTCTTAGAAACGTATGTTCTTAAGAAAATGAATTTTCTATCATATTTTGAGATCTACGGTGACAAATAAATCATACTTCTTAATCAATGCTATCAAAAGATTTGTCGCATATTTCGAATTTATTAAAATTAATTTAATAAGAGTAATAAATGTAATAACCAACAGAGTACTTTCCTTTCCGTGGACCTAGGTTCATGAAATTTGACAATAAATAAGGTTTTTTTTATTAACACAAATAAAGAAAAGAAAAACGAATTTTTTTAGTGAAAACCTTAAAAAACTATACGGAGCCATCAGGGCGCAAGTCTGTTTCGTACTTGGGCGATTTTTCTTTATCAGAGCCACTCTCATAACTCTCGTTTGTATTGAGTGCAAGGCTTGAATGAGACACTATTCACACTGATGTGATTTATTCCATGTTTTAGGCGTTTAATGGATTCTCGCACGCGATTGCAACTTTGTGTGCGATGAGAGCAACGATATAAGGTTTTAATATTATATAGCGATATAATTTTGGCGACTTTTTCGTTATTTAAAATAACGAATAAAATCGCCAAAATTAAATCGCTGTATAATATAATCACGAATAATTTATACGTGATAGAATTATTCGCGAACAACAATTTATTCGTGATTAATTATAATGCGGATAACTTTTTATTCCAATTATTATCCAAATAATTATAAATTTGAATAACGCCCATCTCTGAGACCGCAAATAAAAAGCTTAGGTCACACTCTGAAGTTCAAATATTAGAACTAACAATAGAAAATAATCCGTGAGGTCACTAGTTCAATTACAATATATTTGCACTTAGCAGTTCCATCTGTGCAAGTGCTGACGTACACTAAGACGAATAACAGTGAAAGAGCTGTGTTTAGATAAAGTTCACCGACTTATCTGGGATATGTGCGTTGCGTTTGCACATGCCTCCAAACGTGTTTATTTCCTCGACCATTAAGATTATCGCCACGCTACCCGCGCCTTGGCAAGATTGATGAATACGCCCTAAAGAGATTTGTCAGGAGAACAACCGACGCCTTACTGCCCATTTCTTTGCCTTTTAATCATACAAATGTGGTGCTCAACTTTATTTAGTGGGGTATTTGGTAGTAATGGAGAGAGATTTCTTACATTATTGCCTCGCATTGTTATTCACATTCGTGTGAAGAAAGCCTAATATGATCGTTACTTTTATCAGTCACAGTCAGGTCATCCACAAACAAATAAAATAGCTCTTTCTTTCACAACGTCATGGTTTGAATATTTTTTAAATAGATGAGATGAAAAAAAAAGCATCTTCGACTGATGAATAACTTGCCGATACTGCAAATCATGAGTATTTCGGCTTCATGAAGACCACTAAAGAACATGTGGGATCATAGACTACATTAATATTGAATAATGGTCGCTGACATCAATATAAACGGAATAGGGAACTCCACCAACGCGTTTTGAAGTCTGATGGCAGATAAAAGGAATAGAGCCAAATCGTGTGGGACGGACGATGCTTATATGCAATACGTGCTATTGCACACTGCAGACTTACAAGCAGTTTGAAATATTACGATAGGATTGCAAATTTATGAAAGTCGGACAAATGGTGCGTCTGATATCGGAGACAACTTTGATATTGTACAACTGTCCTGTCCATGGGTCCACCCACTGCGTTTTGATGTAAGCAAAGTACCATATATGTCCTTACAAAGGTCAAAACTAATAGATTATGTATGCAACATAGTGAAAGCCCAAGGAAAATAAATACGTACCTACATTGTAATTATTTGTTTCAAAATACGGTAGATTCCCTGTGCTGTCATATTCCATGCTAAAATAAATGCCATAAAATGGGATACGAGTTAGCTTTTGCCCGCAGCTCCCGCTCGCATTTATGGCGATCCTTCGGGAACTGTACTTTTTTCCAGAAACAAAGGTAGCTTATATCCTTCTCTGTAGCTCGGTATACAAACCAACCAACAAACGAACTCACTTTCGCATTTATTAGGATTAGGATGGCAATTAAATTTTAGTAGGTAGGATATTCATTTTGGACATACACAAGCAAGCTAGTCAAGTCGGCCGTAAAATCTTCCGCTTAATAATTCTATAGTATAAATGAATATGCTGTAATAAAAGCAGGAACCGGGCGTTTTTAAACCCAGTTCGTGCTATTTGCGCTGAAAAAGTAACCGGAAACACATTCTTATATTAATATTGGATCGGAAGTTTGCACGATGTACACACATTGTAGACATTACCATGATGGAACTCAATCAAAGCTCGCAGTAACCCGATAATAGCTGTAATAGCACCCTGTATGCCACCGAAGCCTTATCACTGTTTGAAACTTCCGAGGTACACATATTTTAGTTTCCAGTGGTGCAATGCACTAAGCAAAGTATTGAATTGTGGCACTCGGATAACGTACTTAATAGAAAAAATTAAATTGAAACTATGGTAATGACTATATTTTAAATTTATTTCTTGGTATAATTATGTTTAAATATACTAAGAAAATAAAATTTTAAAAAAAGCAGAAATCACAATAGCAATTAATTTAGTCATTCAAGTTTTAGTTTATACATTATTATTATATTTCAAACACGATTGTATAATTGTTTATGAATAAATAAATGAAAAATGAAATGTAGTCTGCTATTAAGGCAGCATATTAGATTATACTATCCCTCACCCAGTAATCCTCACTATAACGCGGCTATTTCTAACTTTGTTTTAACTTTATATAAAATAACCACAAGGACAAATTCGTATCATCCACTTCCTGACGGGCAAACTGAAAGACTTCCTAACGTGAAAGTGAAAGATCACGTGTATGCTCTAGATCACGCAGTATTTTCGTTATTTACGTATAATTGGCCAGCCCTTACTATAATGAGGGTATTTCTGGCTCTGCGAACACAAACGAGTTAATTTAAGCGTCTATTATAACTATTTTTACCGTTATTGTCTCGCCAGCCGAGTGACGTGCTTTCATTATTGACTTCGTTAGTGGTATATTGTCATGTTTTTAACCAATATGCAAGAGAGAACGTTATACATTAGTTTTTTACACTCAGCACTCTTAGATTTTGCGTGTTTCTGCGAGATAGCAGAAGAATAATATTTCAAAAATGAATTAATATGTATTTTTTTTTAAATAACAGGTTTTCGTATTTATTGCGGTAAAAGATTTTTTGTAGAAATAATTATTCATAGAATATATTAAAGGGTTAACATATATAGCACACGTTTCTAGTTAATCACAGTGACGTATGAATGTGGCATCGACTAGCAACAATATATATTGTTTCCGATGATAACGCGAAAATAATTACTGTATGATGTATAATTCAAATTAAGTGTATGATGAAAAATACATATTGACAACATACTTGATAACGTTGAATATTTACTTGAAAATATAGTTGACCGAGCGAGCGAAGCGAGCGAGGTCTTCAATTCAAGTTCGGGCGAAAAGACATTTTTTGTATGTATGTTTGTTCCACGATAACTTTAGAATCAATGCTCCAATTAAGATGAAATTTAGAATGTATATAGGTCTTATAAATACAATTTTCAAGTTCGTTGGGCATCAAAATCGGTTCAGTAGTTTACGAGATATTTAAATAAATGTTAAAGAATTTCGAGAAATAAAAATTGAAAATGACGTTTAGGCTGAATATGTTACAAGATGGCGCTGAAATAAATTTTAATTTTGAAGGTTACCACAGCCGCCGCTAGGTGGCGGAATTTCGTTGAAGCCTGCTTTGTCCATGCTTTATGTATTAAATTTAAATTTATTACACAAAACATGAACAATTACAAACTAGAACGGTACTTTCTCCTCTGTAGTTATCGAATGGATGGCTCAGTCGCAGTACGGTAGTTACCCGATCGAAAAGATTAGACTTCGAGCCCCGCAAGAAAATTTGATTTTTCAATGATTGCAAATATTTCTTTCGCTGTCTGTTCCAAGTTAAATTCCAAGGGACTTTCTTATTTTTAATTTACAACATTACGTTCCTTTAGTACAGAAAACTACCAGTCCAAAAAATTTCCATAATAAATTCTTGTTAGTTCCAAATTTCTCCAACAGATGGTTTTAGAGGTCCAAAAATGCGTAGGGATATTTTAATAAGTTTTTATTTATTTTTAATTTTAAGTATGTATATGTTTGTTCGGGTTTAAGCCTGCAACCAAAAATAAAAGCAGTTATTTGCAACCAATTTAACTGCCATTTTGCATTGTACTTAACTTAATGATGGTGGAAGATGATTATAAAAAATCACTGATCTGATTTGAAGATGACGAGCTATTTAATGCTGAACATCCCGTTTACCTCTCCAACCCGTCTGGCCAGCGTGGAGAGTGTAGGCCAAGTCCTCTGGCTGCTCTGGCCAAGTATGGCCCTGGTGGTGCAGAGAGGGTCGTGCTCCTATAGTGGAGACTAAAAAGGACCTGATGATGATGATGATGATGGTCCCGTTTACAACATTTTACAGTTTCAATCCTTTCACAATAAAAGCTGGTAACAAACCGGCCAAGTGCAAGTCGGACTCGCGCACGAAGGTTTCGGTACCGTTATCTATAAAAACGGCAAACAAATCATGTCTGATGCATGGGAGCCCCACTTTAATATATTTTATCTAATTATTTATTTTTAAAGGATATATATATATATAAATACATATTCTATGAATATTTCAATCGTCTACCTGTTGCCGTTATCAATATCGAGCAAAAACAAGCAAAAACGCATCACGTTTGTTGTATTTTATTCTATTTTTAGCATTTCCTGTTATAGCGGCAACAGAAATACATCTGTAAAAAATTTTAGCTGTCTTACTATCACGGTTCATGAGATACAGCCTGGTGAGAGACGGACGGTCAGACAGATAGACAGACGGACAGCGAAGCGATAATAATAGGGTCCTGTTTTTACCCTTTGGGTACGAAACCCTAAAAATGAATGAAAAAAGTAGTGTAAGAAGAAACAAATAATTCCGCAGAACATACACAATAAAGACAAAGAAATGGGGTTCGGTGGGCAAAAGATAAGTACAGATGTAGAATCCAGACATACGAAAACCATGTTTGGAAGGTAAAGCCGAAGCATAGAAAGAGGAATATGGGAGTGCAGCACTCTGCAAGAGAAACAAAAACAAAAGCCAAATGAAAAAGGAGCTGGGGGGTTGTCCGGACAAAACAAGCCAGAAAATTGATACATATGAAAACCAAAAGTTTTATAAGTATAAAGCTCAAGCGAAGAAACGGGGGTAATATGTCTATCGGGGCTAAAAAAATTAAAAATTGACGTCACATCAAAACCATATAGGTTTAGAAAGCAAAACACATATGTCTCGTTTTTAGAACCTTAATCATCATTATCATGCCGACCAAAGCTCAGTCACCCGGATACTAACATATTAAATGACCTGGCATTTTATATTTCTATTCCCTGATTTTTCAGTCGCAGGCCTATTGACATTTTCAAACACTCAAAAACGCCTGTGGAATATTTGGTACGAAAATTATTTTTATAAAATGTCCAATGTTGTGATTCTCTTAATAATTTCATTTGGAGTAATAATTATGTTATTACATGTCATAATCTGTTTTGTGTGTCAATAAATAAATAAATAACCATAGTCTTTCAGATATGACGAAACTGATGTTACATTTATTTGTCCCTTAGTGAAATTATATTTATTTATCTGTGAGGACCTACTCAAATTTTGCTCGATAGTGCAACGCAGCTCTTCAGCTACACGTTGCACTATCGAGAGCTAAACGCCTCACAGATGTTGTATTGAAACCCGATTTTGGTTTTGTCATATTAATTAGATGAAATTCTACTCGTACATGTAGGGATTGGAAGGGAAAATCTATTTTAACTATTCGTGCAACAGTAATAAAAAAGATGTTTAACATTGTATGGTAGTTTATTTGTTTGGATAGAAATGAATGTTAACTATTAGTACAAGAAAGTAAGGACATCGTGTTAATTTATGTTAATTTGAAATAAGTCGTGGTAAGTAAAATAAAAAGAGTGCTTAAGAAGTCATCTAAACAATAGCACTATGACAACATGCTTATCAAAATCAGTATAATAGTGGCTTTCCACGAAATTATTAGGAAAATTAAATAATCGCGAGGTCCACGTTCGCAGCGAACTACTAGTAATAAATATTTTTTTCTTTTTGATAAGCTTTTATGTTTTGCTGTATTCTTGTAAGAACGATAAAACTGGGAGCGTTTTTGCTTAAGGGCAAGACCGTCGAGAACGGTATGGGGATCTTGTTTGTTTATTATCTATATGCTTTCTACCACATAAATGACGTGTGATAGTACGCAATGTACTTGTGTCTGGTTCAACTTTACAATTTCTCAACATTTTTCACGCCGAATTTGTATCGAATAGCATAGAATTTTAAGAATATTTTATTCTAAACGATATTCATAATATTAAAGTTCCGATGTCTTGTAAAATATTTATCTAATAAGATGTTTTGATAATGTATATTAACAGAAAATAAAGTTGTATAAACCTAATTATAATAGGTTAGTGTCTTAATTTACACAGAGTAATTGACTAATGTATTTAATTTAAATTCAAATTATCTGTGTGTCAAATAACAAGATTTGTGATATAACCTGGCACGATCATGCGCGCTCAGTATGTTTATATATCTGTTTAACGCAATTCATCTAATAACTATATTATCACCTGCGTGTGTCAATGTAAATAATGAAAACACCTAATTTACACTATGGCACGTTCACGACTTTTTTAAATTGACATCGAGGCTTTTTAAGCGACTATACAAACCTAGGTCAATTATATTTTTGATTAAAACGACTGTTTTTTTTTCTAATTACTTCTGAAAGACACCATTTAAACGCCATGAAAATATTACACAATACTTACATAATCTACCAAAACTAAGGGATAGACGCTTCCGGAGCTTTTGCATTTTGCTCATAGCGCCCCCCCTTTTTTCTCTCATTGTCACGCCTGAAACAAAAGAAAAAAAGACATTAATAAAATCTTATCATTACAGAATGTTGTAACAGTTTATAGGACTACACCGTGCACAGCCAGAATCAAGCTGTACTGTGTTCCTGACGTGCTGTAAGTTACTACTATTCGAGAAGTTCGTTCATAAATTGTATTATAAAACTAGCTGTTGCCCGCGACTTCGTCCGCGGCAATTTGAACCGTTTACGCATCGCACGCGTTGGATGTCCTCAACTATGAATAATTTTCCCCCGTTTTCAAAACATTGTTTATTGATGCTTCGCTCCGATTGGTCGCAGCGTGATGTTTTATAGCCTAAAGCCTTCCTCAATAAATGGCCTATCCAACACAAAAAGAATTCCAATTTGAACCAGTAGTTCCTGAGATTAGCGCGTTCAAACAAACAAACAAACTCTTCAGCTTTATAATATGAGTATAGATTAGTAAATCAAATAACTCACTTGTAATAGTGGGGTAGTTGTGTTAGGTGACGCAAGCCTTAATGTGAATAAGAGTAATGGGATGTGGTGGAGATATCCGACGCGCAGGATTGAACTGGTTCAAATCTTGCTCTTAATAAAAGATTTCTAGCCTATGCAAAATTGTGCTTACTAAGTCACTTTGATGTACTATCTACAGAACACTATTATCGAGACTATGAAATTTAATAGACATGTCCGGCTAGCTAACGTATACCTCCTACCCTATGTATCAATGAAGGTCATTGTACTGAGGATCGTTTGGGACGTCACGTCTATTGTACCTCATCAGTCCCAAGATGATCTCCTCAAGAGACAAGAGCCGTTAGTCAACACATCTAAACTATGATCAGTAATTTTAACCTATTGTTAAGATTCAAAGATGAAACGAAAAATTAAAGTTGGTTTATGTGATTTAAACGATTCCACGAAGTTTGCATGTGAAAATGCTGAAATTCCAGATCGATAAGCAAATTAGTTAATATGCAATTACTCAACCCTAATCAACTGCAAAAACACAGCGAAGTCATTAGCACGCGACCATACTTTTTGCTACTGTTTTATTTACAAATAAAGCTACCAACTTTTTTTAGTCAAAATACATACGTCTTGGAATTTGGTCTACATGAATGTCAAATTGACATGTGGAAAAACAGCTATTGCAAGTGTAATTAACTCTGAATGAAGGGTCAAGTTATCCTATTAACAAGTTAGGTATGAACAATCTAACAAAATACTGACTATCATGTGCACAAATATCAAAGGTTTGCATGATTCGGGCAAACATTGTGGTTTACCTCTGTAGTTAAAATAGCAATTGAAATTTATGCATTATTGGAACAAACATGGAACGTATTTTATAAATTTTGAAGTACAGCTAATGAAATGATAAATTCATAAATAAACTTAACAACTATTTAAAGAAACACCAATGGGAGTTCCATACCATTTAAAAAAATAACAAATCACAAAATGAAGAAACGAAATACAGCTCCGTCTTTATTTTCAGCCGTTATAATCGTACTCCGTTAACTGTTACGATTTCATTAGCTGAAGAACAAGTTATAATTAATAACGTTACGATAACGCCCCTAGGGGAAGCGGCAAGTGTTGTTTTTCTCCAAAGAGTTATAAGATGCAGTCACGCTATTGGGATAGCTACTGTTCTTGTATGAACGATGTTAATAAGATTATAATCATATTACTTTGTAAACTATCGTTATTTATTTTCGGAATCAATATTTTTCTTGGAATTTCACCATATGTCAGAAATTTTGAAAATAAGGCGCGTTCTTGACGAAACGTTTCTTAACACAGATACAAAATTTAGTCCAGTATACTTCGTGCTTCGTTAGCTACTGGTAATCGCGTGCAACTACTCAATTTAATTAGGCAGACGATCTACATGGAAACGCACTATGGTGGTTATTAAGTAAATTAAAAGAGCTAGCTAAATAACAAGAATTAATAAGAACTAATAATGCATTGCTATTGACAAATTGCTACAATCCGTGGGAATAGTAAATGTGAGTGAGACAATGTTTAGTCATAAATATGACATTAGTAAGTTTAGATTTGAATAATCGAGGATTACTAACCAACAAAGAACAGGGAGACAGAGAGGGACAGACGAAGTATGACGTCTGTATTGTTTTGAAAATAGCTTTTGAAAATTGCTGAAACTTGTCAGTTACTATTGAGAGGTATAGAGCTCAAGTCGTCAGAAAGAAATTTTCGCAAAAATATAATAATACTTTATATCATTTATTCGTAATGTACATAGCAATCAGCAAAATCAATTCCAAAATCGGCCCGAAAGCTCATTTCAAATTCTGTATCGGCTGCGCTTTACGCGGTGTTTATTTTAAACGTGTGATATCGTTGTTATGCCGGCCGCGATGTCGTCACGACGTCGGCATGCCAACACATGGAGAGGAACCGCAGAATTTGACAATGTTTACGGAATCGACGCTCTGTCGCATTTGCAAGCAGATTGGAAGTCCGACAACAAAGAACGGA
Source organism: Elegia similella (assembly GCA_947532085.1). Classification (NCBI taxonomy): domain Eukaryota; kingdom Metazoa; phylum Arthropoda; class Insecta; order Lepidoptera; family Pyralidae; genus Elegia; species Elegia similella. Next base: position 7,970,450 of record OX383939.1, read on the forward strand.
TGTGTGCATGTGTGAAGATGTTATAGAGCTCAACTTATGTTAAATAGATTGAAAAGTAGTCAAGTAGAAACCTTAGCCTTAGTTAGGATGCCGAGTGGATTAATGTTGTATTATGACTTGAACTTGGATATCAATAATATCACGCCCAAAACCAGCCCGAAAACTCTTCCGAATTCTGTATCGGCTGCGCTTTACGCAGTGTTAAATTTAAACATGTGATATCGTTGTAATGGCGGCCACGGTTCCGTCACGACACCGGCGTGCCAACACATGGAGAGGAAGCGTAGAATTCGCCAATGTTTACGGAATCAACGCTCTGCTGCATTTGCGAGGAAAGTGGAAGACCGACTACAAAGAACGGATGTGTGCATTGTGATGTTACTGTTGAGAAGATATATAAACTATATCTACTGGCGACAGGAAGGCGGCTTCTGTGGAATCTTTGCTAATGTTATTATAGCGCAGTAGTAGTTAGCCGTGTGGTATCCGGCAGAGTAGAATAGGACCACTCCAAGTCTTCCCATGGATGTCGTAGAAGGCGACTTAGGAAATACAAGCTAAACAAAGCTTATAAACATCTAAGAGACCTCTCCAACCCGTCTGGCCAGCGTGGAGAGTGTAGGCCAAGTCCTCTGGCTGCTCTGGCCAAGTATGGCCCTAGTAGTACAGAGAGGGTCGTGCTCCTGTAGTGGAGACTAAAAAGGACCTGATGATGATGATGATGATGATAACCTGTAGAATGAGCTGCTAAAGTGGAGTGACATCGACGGAGAGCGTTGATCTTAGACGACTTGTACATAAATATCAATATAATTATCTTTATCAAGACCTGTATAGTTCAATTGCTTTGATGTCCGAAAATAGACGCTTTGATATCATAATATGTATAACCATATTTGCAGTCTTTTATATTTAGAAAATTTACGACGTTCTTTGCACCTATTTGGATAATAATGCAAACTATAGAGTTTAAATTACCCATAGTTAAAAAAAAATTGCATATTGACACTAATGATAAACCGATAAGCGCTTCTAGCTCTTTCATAATAAGAAAAATAAATTGAAAAATAACACCGTTGAGTACAAAGCAAAAGATTACATTACTAAAAACCTTAAGCCAAACTCAGGTGGATAGAAAGAACCAATTTAAATGAAGATAATTCTACTCTATCTGAAAGTTTTGGCTCCAGGCCCAACGCGCCTCAAGACCCGAGTCCGCTGCAGTAACGCTGCCTCACCGAGATACGCTGCATCAGATTGCACTGCACTGTCCCAGAAAGCAAATTACCGCTTTTATGACACGCTGCTGTTAAATTTATAGAAACTGCAAATGTCAGGTTTTGTGGAAGCCGAAGTAATATATTTTATCTAGAGCGTCCTCAAAATTCTGATAACAATTTCCGGGACAAATTTTACATTTGTAGAATCTCGTTATGAATTTCTATTGTCTATTTCATTTCTGCAATTTCGCACGTTTCTCATATTCACACGGATAGGAAGAGTTCGGATTTCTATTACGTGGAATACGTTTGTAGCTTGTCTTATAATAGGATATTTATTCACGTGTGACAACAGTTTACCTGTCCCATACCAGCCATTCATTTAAGCACACAATCTGTCATGGCCTCGCCCAGCTGGCTACCTACTAGGAATAAGGATTAATATCGCTTAAAACGGAAATTCGGCGCCACTAGACTAAGTCAACAACCCTAGTGTCTGTTCAAACATGACCACCATAGGCAAACATACGCTATCTAATCTGACAAACGACAGGACAATATGTTATAGCTATACAGATCGATCACAACGTAACTAGAGAATATCACACAATCTTAACTTTGAGCGTTGATAAATTAACATTATCAGTTTTCACGAAAATGTTATTAAGTTGTCACGACGTAATTATGATATGTTACTCGTATTATAAGGTATTAAAATATGTCACGGCACACCTTGAATCTGGCTGAAAAATATTTGCTGAAATAAGAATTGTATGATTTCTTGTATGTTTTGGTGATGTATGAGTAAGATATAGGAGGTAAAGTCACAAAAAAATCATAAATATGCAAAAAATAAAGAGATGAAAGAAAGGCTACTTCTCCAAGTCTCGCTTTCAAATTTTGATGACTGCGGCGGACACGAATCTTTTTCCCTGACGTTAAGAACATAATAATTTTATGGATCATCTTATAACGATGAACATTTGGCTACCAATACTAAGGTTGTTATCCGCGTTAATGATGCATACGTAACGTGTCGGCAAGGGTCGTTTATGAACAAATTTACGATTCATAAATTTACCGCAGCGTAAGTATACCATTTTGCCGCAGTATCCTCCCGGCGAAGAAATTGAATTGCAACCAGCTACTTGCCGCGAGAACATTCTGAGATTTTATTCATTCATCTGAAAGGTGTCCGTGTAAATAAATCTACTTCAGAATTTCATCAAATAAATTTAGTATCACTGGTATAAGAACATGTAAAAGTTGAGTAAATTAAAAATAAGATGGAATTTAATTTCATTTACTCACAAATCTAATAAAAAAGGAGTGGACCAAACAAACTTTTATGACCATTAAAATATAGATATCAAAGTAGATAACAAATTGTCCAAAGTAGCAATAAGAAACAAAAACTGGCTCCCACTCAGAGGTTAATCTTCGAAGATAGAACAAGTACAAAATCAATCATGGTTTAAAAATAAACGAAGATACTCGAGCAAGGTTGAACAAGAGTTTACCAGCCGATGAGAAAAAGAAACAAAGATAACAGGGTAATAATGGCTCTGAAGAAACGAACGTGTAAACAGAGAAACAAGTCGTACAGTTCCGCATACCGGGATTGTCCAATGAACTCGGTCCCGGCGCCCACGCTTCGCATTGCGACAAACACCGGGACAGCAAATAATAAATATTATTTACGCGAGACAGCAGACCTCGCTCAACTAAAACAATCCGTTACTGCATGAAAAAAATCCGTTGACGCAATGCCCAATGATATATTGAGTAGATACCAAAAGTGCATTGCATGCGCGGAAATTATGTGTTGTCATTTGCTGGTAAACAATGAATTATATGTCGATGCGAACAACTTTAAATGAGCGGAAAACGATGTTCAACTTCAGAATCTAAATGTAATATTTAGATAACAACATTTATATTTTGGAGTTGAACATCGTATATGTGAATAATCTCTGACCGACTTCCATATTAACACATTTTATTTTCCATATAAAGTTGTATATAATTTGTTGACCTCTGTGGCTCAGTGGTAAGTGGTACCTCGAATCTGAATCGCAGGGCCCTGGATTCGATCCCCAGTCAGGTCAAGATGGACGATATTTTTCAGATTGTCTTGGCTCTTGGATATTTATCTATGCAATGTATCTATTATAATATAGTATATAGTATTGTTGAGTTAGTATACCACGACACAAGTTCATCACTGGGTCTGGCTCATTCTGTGTGATTTGTATATATTTATTTATAATACCGTGCTTCATATAAGATACATGTCAACGATCGAGACATCGCAGACGATAACACTAAACACTTCCAGGAAGATATAAAAGCGATTCTAATCTAATCTCTGCTTAAGTCTTGTACGAGTATTGAGTCTGGGCCAATAAATTTATTGTTGATCTTCAAAGTTTGGGTCTCCGATACATTTCCGGCGACGACGGACAACAAATATTTAACTAAAACCGATATTGACTAGGAAACTTAATTTCGGCATTAAATTCCGCACACAACCGAAAATGAGAAAACATTGCCTAATCTGGTGCAAAGAAGACCGTACTACGAAAAGAAAAATCTTCTACGCAAGTTCAGATACAAAATAAATGTAGAATGTGCTCTGCTTCTCACCCAGTTAGATCGTGGAAGGGCGATTAAACAAAATCGAGGATATCAAGGTAGGGCGATCGAGGATCAAACAAATCGATCAACAGATTTGACACAGGGGATTGTCCTAGAAATGGAATTCAAAACGACAATACGTAAAGGTTTCTTATCTCAAATATTAGTCATTCCGTTATTCGTATCCGTAGTAAAATGTGATCAACAACAGGCGTTATGAATGTTGGTAGACCAAGTAGACTATATTATAAATAGAAAATAAATAAAATAAAATACTCGTATAACATACATTAGTAGTATTTCGACACTGACGAAATAACCTTATAGGAGCGAGATCTTTTGACAACGGCACGTGGGTGCACAAGATAGCAGCCCACGCGATGGCCCTGGAGCCAATGCTTTTCATTTATATTGTAGGGAAAAAGATAAATACACTAATATGCTGACACCCACTGATGACAAAGTATTTTGAGCATTTGATTGTGTTATATTGACAAATAGCTTAACGAATGTAGGTGAATATGTCAGGGTTCAAAGAATTCAATCCATGAAAGGGAAAATGTAGATATGTGATGAAAGAATTTGGCGATGATGCAAAGACGGTACAGATGTGAAAGGTTTTAATGATCCTTACTACAATATTATAAAAGCGAAAGTGAGTTTGTTTGTTACGCTTTACGCCGTAACTACTGAAACCGATCATCATGCATTTTTGCATACAAGTTCTCTGGAGTACGGAGATGGACATAGGCTACCTTTTATCCCGAGAAAAGTACTATTCCTGAGGGATCGACATTGACGCGGGCGAAAGCTAGTAAATAATAAAAGACCCTAACGATTTTGAATTAAATTTTATATACGGAGCAGAGGGTTTTGGGAGCGAAAAATCGATCTAGCTAGGTCTTATCCTTAGGGAAATTTCAACAAGCAAATCTTCACCCAGGTACTTAGCAATGTAACTAAATAAATGACATCACAGTTCATAGTCGTATTTCGCTCATTGTCGTGGTTGCCTTGCCTTATTGGTGCAGTGCGGTGCAATCGTGTGCAGCGGGTGGAATGGCACGCGGCTGTCTGCGCTATCTGGCAAGGTCGCGCGGCTTTCTCACGTTCAGCCGTTCGTACAGAAAAGGCTAGATTTAGATCAGACCTAGATATCTAGACAGATTGCTATTTCCCTTGTCTTTTCAATAAGCCTTTGAGTGTTGTTATTTTACGCAAAAATATATTGATTCTTGACTCCTATTTATTAAAAATACTATATTATTTTAAAAAATAAAAAATACATCAATTCAGAAAATAATACAATATAATGGCGAGACGCTTTGAAAATATTTTTAAAAGACATTGGAAGAATTCACCATGAAATGTCACCGGCGACAAACAAACACACAAAACCGTTCTCAACAGAAACAAGTGGTATTTCTGTCCGGCGCTCTAAATTCGATCGAGGTTTTATTTTGTGTACACATAACTTTATATTGGTATTAAATAGTCTATATTTCATCACCGCATTAACATCAAAGGGCTACATGGACTGTGGAGTGACTTGTGTATCTATTAGTTAATTTATTACACGCGTAATAAATCTCGAGGAATTGTGTTGAATGAAAATAGAGTTGTATGAGTACGACATTCATTCCAGGGGACTGAATGATGATCCAGGGGACTGAACCTGAATATGGGTTGCAATATGAATAATGTAAAAAAGAAAGTTAAGTGTGTCATGTTCGCGCTAGAAGAATTTCGTATTAAGCCGATAGTACCTACCTAATATATAGAATTCAAAATGTTTACCAAACCGTCAACGTAAACGTCTCTCTGTTTTAAGACAGAGGTATTTAGGCTGGACCAATTTTGACGAAACATGTCTATGAACCGTCGCAGAAATCTAAAAAATCTAATTGATTGACCCGCTATGCTATAGTACCTACCTAATATATAGAATTCAAAATGTTTACCAAACCGTCGACGTAAACGTCTCTCTGTTTTAAGACAGAGGTATTTAGGCTGGACCAATTTTGACGAAACATGTCTATGAACCGTCGCAGAAATCTAAAAAATCTAATTGATTGACCCGCTATGCTATAGTACCTACCTAATATATAGAATTCAAAATGTTTACCAAACCGTCGACGTAAACGTCTCTCTGTTTTAAGACAGAGGTATTTAGGCTGGACCAATTTTGACGAAACATGTCTATGAACCGTCGCAGAAATCTAAAAAATCTAATTGATTGACCCGCTATGCTATAGTACCTACCTAATATATAGAATTCAAAATGTTTACCAAACCGTCGACGTAAACGTCTCTCTGTTTTAAGACAGAGGTATTTAGGCTGGACCAATTTTGACGAAACATGTCTATGAACCGTCGCAGAAATCTAAAAAATCTAATTGATTGACCCGCTATGCTATAGTACCTACCTAATATATAGAATTCAAAATGTTTACCAAACCGTCGACGTAAACGTCTCTCTGTTTTAAGACAGAGGTATTTAGGCTGGACCAATTTTGACGAAACATGTCTATGAACCGTCGCAGAAATCTAAAAAATCTAATTGATTGACCCGCTATGCTGATACAGACAGACACACGTAGCGGTCAAACTTATAACACCCCTCTTTTGATGTCGATGGGTTAACAATAATAAAAAACGTGTCGTATATGGTTTTAAACTGACTCGCGGGCTGTGTCGGACATGTCATTAGGTGCCAAATAACATATTCATTGTTTAAAAAAAACGAATTACTGTTCATTTCGTTTTCATAGAGCGTATTATTTAAAAAGAGAAAGAAGACTGAAACATATAAAAACTACGAATTGCTTATATAATAATCGAAATCCAGGAAATAAATATAAATAATTAAGAAAGCTGCGATACAATTATTTTCCTCAACAAGTAAATAATTAAAAATAAAACATGATATTGCAAAATGTCGAGGGTTAGCTTCCTGCTTGCCGAGGTGAACACTCGCATATTCCATTTTATAGCGCTAGGAATAGATTTAATAAAGAGGACATGTAGTAAATGACAGAGTTAATAGTATGCTATAGTAAAGTCGATGACAGAACAAGCGCCAGTGGGCTAATGCAAACCGCAACAGAGGCGTCTCTTGAACGGACGCCAAGAATGCGTTTCCATTAATACGTAATACGAATTAAACTAATAATAAACATTTATGCTTGAATAAAAAGTAATTTTATAACAATATTTATTGACGATAATCATAATCACACAGCCACCACAACTTAAGGGCTCGTACTACCTTACAGTGCTTTGCATGATTGTCTGTAATATCAATAATAATGAAATACTCAAGTTGAAATAAAAATGCAGCGAAGGAATAACTCTGGTAACTATCTTACTCAAAAACACGATTGCGTTAAATTTTCTCTATAGAAAAAAAAATCCAAATCACGTCTAATTTACTCGGTATACAGCAGTAATCACCAAATACTTTAAAACTAACCTTGTAACTTTTGATTATAATTGACTTACAGATAATTTTGTTTAATTGTTTTTTTCGAATAACCCTTGAATATTCTTTAAAAACGAAAATATCCAAAGTAGCCGTTTAAACCATCCGCGTTTGTAGCCACGCCGCCTATCCTATGACGGGCCCTTAACAATGGGTAATATTATAATTGGCACCGGTCACAACTGAAGATGGAACCAGGAAAAAAGTTATTAATATTAAACTTGTAAATAAACTGTTTTCCCAAATAAAGAATTTGGTTGATTGATTAATTGAATTATAATTTAAATTATAATACGGCTATAAGTAGCAACTGCGCTTTATGCCAGCTTTCATTTTCCTAAAAGCACTAATAAAGAGGAGCCAATACCAATGGTTCCAACCGGTCGTATTGCAAATCCTTAGGGGAGGCCTATGTCCAGCAGTGGACTTCTTGCGGCTGATATGATGATGATACCAGTGGGTCACAATGATACTCGTAAGTAAAAACTTGTACAGTTTTTATTATTACATGAAATGATTCATGTGGAATAACATTAATTTCTAATAACACTTGCACATTCATGTTACTTCAATTTTTATTCAATCATAAACGACGTGACGGTGAATACATTACAGACGGAGATTTCTATCTAATGAGATCTTTAGAGATGCTATTGAATGTTTTGATTGAAGAATAAGTACTCTATGCTGTGTATAAAATATACACCTGAGTAGATCTATTCTTACGTCTGATTTAGTATTACAACTCAAATAAACACAGAGAAGGAAAACATTAGGAAACCGGCACACTACTTGTCTGTTCAGTAGTAAGTAACATACCTACGTACTTTAGTTAGTTTATAGCCCTGTTACGAGCTGCAGATGCCTTTTAGGACGTGAAAAATCAGATACATAATTATGGTATCTACGTCAATAGAGATAAGAGAGCGTAAACATAATTAAAAGTAGGAAGTAAAAAGATAAGCTTTAAATAAGGAAGAATGGAAGTCATTGGTTACTAAGGAAAGCCTAGCTCTTTAATTAGAAGAAGAAATATAATTAAAGTTGGTATTTTTTTAAGTTCTAAATGACTGGCTGACTGCCGTGACTGCTCAGTCGTTTTATTAAGATCTTTTTGGGTGAAGATAAAATACCGAGTTTAATTTGCTTTGAAATACTTCAATGAATAAGAAAGAGAATGATATTGAAATAAGATTTAATTGATCAAATGATTACGTCATTCTCGCCATGCCGAGATGGATTTAATACATAAACACGTACAATAACCACACTCTAACCTGACTCGGTACATACTATTATTATGTAATAAAAGTTAAAATATATTTATTATACTATTATATTTATATTAAAATAAATATTTGGAATATATCCTGTAAATATTTAATTATTATTTTTTATATATTGTTGATGATTCTTCTTAAAAATAAATAAATTTTATTTTATTCATAATCTGAAAAAAATATATTGAATAATTAAAATTAAATAATATAATTTAAAGTGGCGTTTTTTCTGTATTTTTTGTTTTATTAACATTTCTATAGGAAAAAACAGTACCAATTTTTTTATATTAAGTGTTAGGATCATTATAGTATCTATAAAATAAGCTTTTTTTGAAAACCAAAAATGTATGCATTATTATGCATATTTAAGGGTACAATCGAAAATTGACAATAACTGCGGTTGATAGTGATATACCTAAGGCTAAACACCATTTACCGTTTCAGTGTAATATGTTTACATTGGAATTTCTGTCCAAATTACTGTACCCAACAGTAAAATACGACAAACATACTAAGACAGCTACTAAAACGTCAATTACAAATCCACACAGACTTTTATATACTCGAATTCTTGTTGATGATTCAAGAACATCAACATCATTTATTTATGAGGGCATGATTCACTTGCATCAAATCAATGATTCTACTCAATTAGTATGCGAATACTAAATGATTTGTATTACTCATATTTACAATGACTATTGAACAGATTGAACAGAACATACTATTTTATTAGACTTTGACTAAGACACACTAACAAATGTTAAGATTTAGTAAAATTAGGCTGAACTACTGCTCTTGAATGCTGAACTTTTGGATAAAACAAATAAAAAATGTACTAGTTGCTTCTCTTCTCGTTCAGATTGCAAAAAGCTAAACTAGGTGATAAGCGAAAATCTGAGGAATCGTGTTACTAGGCGATGCTACTAGCTTATCACGATTTTCTTACTGTTTTCTACCTACAAGCCTACCAACATGCTAAACGTGGCTTTGGCATGTTGGTGGGCTTGTAGGTAAGAGTTAGGTCTGTCTAACCCGCAAGAGAAAACACGTGATAGTATGTATCCATTACATATAAAGAATTAATTCCTCCGACAAGGGCACAGTATGCCTGTTTATTTAGTTATCATATCTTTCGTCATTTAAATTTATCTTAAGTAATTAGTCAACTAAATAAATTTCAATATTTGCAGAACACTGATTGAAATAAATAACTATATACTTATCTTATCACATACGTTACTACAGAACCAACAATATTATTCATAGAGAAATAGGTAATTCGTGATAACATAATAAATATTCAAACACAATGAAAATCATCGAAGACTGTGGCATTGAAAACTCGATTGTCATTCAAATCTGACATGGCGTCCCATTACGGCAAACCCATAGAGCAATCACACAATGGTAACACGATAAACGTAGACACATTCGTCACCATAGCTCGTAAAAGTAATTAAGACAATTTTAGCAGCGATTCATGAGAGGAACTAAAGAAATCACTCTGCCTCGTCGCAGACGTCGGCCGAATATTAATTGACTTTCCGATTTTAATTTCTGGCTGCGCTGCAGGTGTTCGGTTCTTCAACCTTACATTACGTTTTTCGACTACTGTTTAAGTCGAAACACGAGACGAATTACTAAAAGGCAGTGTAAATTTAAATTGTTAAACAGGGAGACCTTTAAATGGTCAACGGCTTTACCAGTGTAGTTTACTAATAAAAACATGAAGAACACGAGGGTCTGAAGGCAGGACAAAAATGCAAATCAAGCAGTCACAAAGGCACTCACTGAAGCAAGAGAACTGACTGCACACGAGTCGTGACCTCGAACCTGTGACCCTGCGCACAATACTAACAATTGTAATGTAAATGCGGATTTAACCCGCTGTGCCAGTCATACCGTGGTACCGTTTGTTGAAGATTGAAATTGCACTGCAATGACTCTATCAAGAGATCTGAAGAAATGTTTGTTAAGCTTTGATAAATAGTTTTTTTTTTCAAATAAAAGAAAAAATAAACTCATCTAGATAAATACCACAAAACATGAAAAATCGAAAAGGTTTTTCATGTTTTGCGTGTAAAACTTTTAAATAAAACCAAAAAGAAACAACTTGTAACTATGCTAAAAACAATTAAGAATTTCTTCAATGGTTCTCAACATCTATCTCTATCTAGGAGAAAAGGAATCGCATTAAGAAAATGTACAACAACTAAAAACCAGCTCTTTCCTAAGGTAGGTTATAATCATAAAACAACGTCTAGAAATCCGCGTATTCCGTTAGTTGAGCGTAATGATATGAACGCTAAATAGAATCATCATAATAATAATCAGTAGAAGCGAATTCGTCTAGATAAAAAGGAGCTCACGAGAATGCAGAAAGCGCAACAACACGCATTCTAAACTATCTCGAGATAAGTAATTACTACGCGGGTGATTATAAACATATCCAGTTACAATTAGGTTGTTCAAACTTTGAATGCTTTGTTGATTATTAGTGCAATATGCTTACTTTCCCCGGTTTGTCTCAATTAAGATTACAGCAACGATTAACAAATACGTACCAAGTTATTGAGCATGTAGGAATTAATTACAGCAATATTTTGGGATCAACATAAATTGGCCTTTACATAAGTATAATAAAAATTGTTTTGATATTTAGATACACAAGTTCATCATTTGACGTGTTGGACTAAATATTGGGTCTTTAGCTATGAAATCGTCGTATTCTATAGAGAATTTCGAGGGTTTGATAAATTAAACTATAGTGAAATGTTGGATGTATTTACGTTTTATATTTTAAAAAGTTCCTTGATTTACGCATTAGGTATAAAATTTACAAAAAGGACAGAAAAATTACATTTTTGATCAAAACGGACAACATCTGAAACGAGTTGTTATCATGGGCATTTTTCAAAAATAAAATTTTTCCATAATCAGTATAGATCACATTCAAGTTTAAATTTAAAAAAAATGTGTTTAACTGAAAACCATAGTCATTAGGAACAAAATAGCAAGCGGAAAGAACGACAATTTCATAGGTAAAGACCCATTAGTATTTGAGCAACGGAGTATTGAATTAGGCAAAATATATTTAGGTCTAAAATACATGATTAAGATTTTAGGCTTTACTGAATTCAATCTCCGTCGAGAGGAGAGGGACGCCGCAGCACGTTAGACAAGACTGACGATATCTCCATTCGTGTCTAACGTATTGCGATGTCCCTCTCCTCAATTTCTGAATACAGTAAAGCATAAAAAGCTTTTATGAGATACAAATTATAAATAAAGATATACGAACAAATTACACAGATTGAGCTAGCCCCAAGGTAAGTTCGAGACTTGTTATGGGATACTAACTCAACGATACAATATTTTATAACAAATACATATATAGATAAACATCCAAGACCCAGGCCAATCTGAAAAAGATCATTTTCCATCTTGACCTGGCCGGGGATTGAACCCGGGCACTCCGTGTCGCAGGCTGGTGTGTTTACCACTGCGCCACGGAGCTGTCAAATATTAAGTATGACTATGAATGCAAGTAGTAAAATAGTTACCATATCATGGTAACTGGCGGCGGCGGGTTTAGCGAGGTGTGGCCGATCCGCCGTGGCCAGCCAAGCGTACCGTTCTCCCTATGGGTTCCGGTATTATGAGATTAAGAAGATTTTAGAAATCACAACATGATTCACTCTGTTAACCAGTTTGAATTTCAGTCAACGTATAATTTTTATTCAATGTTTTGCACTACGATTTAATTGGATAAAATACTAAAGCGAAATGTTTGTACTACAAATGATAAATTTGGATAAAATTCTAAAGCATGCTGTTATATTTACACTTTTTTATAATTATGAAAATAAATTCAGTTTGACTAATCATATATTTTAATAATTTTGTAATAAAACGCCATCTATCGTGCTTACAATTTATTTCAAAATATTTTCAGTAGGTGCCGCTGCACCATGTCAATGACACCTAATCAGTTCGGTTTGTCCACGATATTAACACCATTCAAAATATTAAAATTGAATAATTTAATTTGTATGGTAAGTAATATGTAAGAAAAATGGACATTTGCAATATCACAAATTCTTCTGAAAGTGATGATAATGAATGATTCTCAAATAATTTTAATCTTAATTCTATGACTAAATGGTTAAATGTCCATTCGCAAAAAAATATGGAATAATTAAAAATGACATAGTTTTTTTTTTAAGTGAAAACTTCTTTAGCGGCGTTGTGCATTTTTTGGGATGGGTAAAAAATGTTAAACTTGTGTCAGGACGCGTGACCTGATCGAAAATCCGTAAGACGGACACGTGAACTGAGACCGCCGGTGCGGCGTAGGAGAGGAAGTGATATCCCCCTCTTTTTCTACCGCGCGGAGTTTTCACTTCTGCCGGCACTGCCGGAGTGCAACCCGTTGTTTTTTTTTTATCCTTATAATATTGACGCATAATAACTTTTTATGCACAACAGTTTACGCTTTCTTTAAGAACCCCCAATGTTTGTTTGACTTCTTGTCTTTCTTCTGAATAATAGACTTATTAAATTAAGAACGAAAAGCTGCCAACAGTTAGCATTTTGTAAGATAACTTGAACATGACTTCATTTAAAATTTAATATTTGTTTTTCAAGTGTTCATAATAAGACCAAAGCATGATTATTGCCAAACAAAATTGTTATGGCAAAGTATATTAGGAAAAAGAAATGCGAAAAGAATGGATCCTGAAAATAAATATACAGCAATGTATGCTTAGATATTCCAATTGTAATAGAACGACTCTCAGGTAATCAATCGATTGAACATACAGTTGTTCATGTATATGCCCTTGATATCACATATCACATTGCTCATTGTTCGAATGGAACAATTCTCTATAACAGTGACTACTACACAAGTACAGTTGTCTATTAGAACAGACATAAATAAAGCTAATCGACTAAGCATGTCATAAGTTATCTTGGAGATTAATGCGCTTCTTCTATAATTGTACAATTTAAAAATGTATCGGTCTCTACTTTTTTTATTTTTTACATCTCCTCGACCCACTCAGTAATTATGCTATAGAGATTTGGGACGCTATTTATTTAAATCTTAAAAGCTATATCCTCCTAACAAACATTGATAAAATTATATTTTCTTACATAAATGTGTATGTTTACAGTATCTATATTTAGAAACTAATCAAGAGTTTCAATATGTTTAACAGTAAAACTAATGATGTAGAGAAATTCCCGCCCACCTCGCTCTTAGGCCTCATGAAATCTTAGCCCGTCGACTTAAGGAATTGTATGTGCAAATCTAACTGTACCGGCGTACCAACAACTTTTTGCCGTCTTGTAAATGACATATAATTGCTCAAACAACTTCCTAGAGCCGCAAACGCATGTCATGGCTAACGTACACAGGTAGCTATTAAGGTCTCGCAAGGCCTATGTATTGTGTGCTGTGCAGGTCTACTTTTGTTAATTATTGTTTTGTTAAGTTCGATAGAAACCTTTGATATCTTAATTTTAGCACGCAATTATTTTTGTAACGTAATGACGATCTCTACACAATTTCTTTAAAAGTAATGATTGACTATTCGAATAATTCATAAGTTTTTCATCATTATTTTGACATACATACCAGGTGTTTACTAAAAACAATAAAATCATATGGCTACGACCAATACGAACAGAACTAGTTTTTTTGGATCGATAAAGGTAACTGCAAACGTTTGCCTTTTTTTACGACTTGGGATCATTAAATGGACAAAAACTTGAACAGACTGTTCAAGAAACGAATAATTACACACATAAATATATAGACATTGTGTTGTAAACATAAGACATAAAAACTTTACGATGCGTACGTTAATAAATAATGATGGGGACAAATCCAAATAAACGAAAAATAAGGAAAGCAATCTGAATTAAATAACTTAAACTGCCAGAATCTGTTAATTAGTAAAATAAACATTTTTTATGCGCCTCTACTAAACTCTACAATGGTAGAGCTATACCAATATATTAAAAAGTAAGGATCAAATATTTTGTGATATTTCATTGACCTCATTGTGGCAATCGCACATGCTCCCCATATAAGCGTCCTTTGGAATGAATGGATGCTATCAAAGCAACACCTGGAAAATCTTTAACTTGATTTTAAAGCTCCCCAGAGTAATAAGAGGGCGGTATTTAATGCACGTTAGATACTCTTACAGATCCACCCCAAGTGTGTACAAATAAAATTTGAAAGACGTTATCGAAGAACAGAGAATATGTTTATGGAGTCAAAAAGTTTTTTTTTTTCTTACATATAATAGCTAATTATAATCATAAATGAAAGAGGTATAATAACGGATTACGGCATGAATACGACAAACTAACATGCTGTCATAACACCGTACCCCGGGCCCTACAACAGCAGCTGACAATGTAACCGGGGAACACTATTGGATGTAGAGAATATATATATAGGCATTATCACTATTATCTCATAAATCATCAGATAAACAATAGCCGTGGGGCGTTACCAAATAAAGCGCTAAATTTTGCCATAGTAAGCATATGAATTTGGCGAGAAGTTGGAAATGAATGGTTGTGTTGTTCGCGAAAAAAGAAAGTGAACTTTCACAGCGGCAACTCGGTAAGCAATATCGGAACAGAAATTCATATTCTACTAATTTACATTACTTGCATAATCTTCAAGACAATCAAATATGAAAATTTTGAACAAACCTCCGTGGTTTTTATTGTAATGCATAATATGTGTATTTGTATATGTGATTTAAATGGTAATAAAGAATAATAAAAAAAATTATCGTCTATAATATGTAATGTATCGTCATCATATTTTTTTTCAAATGAATACCTACTTACATTTCCTTTTAAAAATTCAAAAATTTAGAAAAACTAGAGTTTCACCGCCACCTTTTATTGTAAGTTTGGCGAAAGAAGCCAGTAGCTTTAACGTTCCCCAAACGATTCAAGACAGAGTCAGACAGACAACCTGATGAATAAAACATTTAACCGAAAGGATGACTATGACTGATATGCGCTCTACTCTACAACGGATAGAGTTAGGTAATCGAATTTGAATTAGACGGAGGTAGACAATTTATAACATTGGACACTATTATTTAATTGCATTACGTCATATAAAGAGTACATTTAAGAAGTTATGCAAATGAATGAAAATCGACTAGTGATCTATTGCATTAAAATAATGCAATAGATTTATATGCAACACAGGTAATAAGATAACAGAAACACCGTAAGTGCAGGGTTCCATTACATTAACATGTGTTACTTACATGTGCGTATACTATGTGAGGTAAACTATAAATAAAATGTAAACAACGCACAACGATTGTTTATGCATTTACTGCCATGGATATTGTACGAACCTAACTGATGATATAACAAGAATTTATTCATTCGATTTCATGCGACGCTAGTCCTTTGTTAGTAAATTGAATAAATACGTAGAAATTGATTATTTTCACAGTCGGTGTTTAACTTGTAGTATTAATTGAAAAATTACCTTCAGATATCGTGGGCAGCACGTTGACAAAGTTAACAATCCCGACGCCTGTTAGCTGACTCATTCACCAAAACCGATTTTTAGCGACACTTCCAAGAAACGTCTACCTACAGACGGGCACGATCCGTGAAATGCTCGCCAAAATCCAAAACAATACGGTCACACACTTGTCACTTATCACGTAGCCCACATAGATATAAACGCGCTAAATTACAATTTTGACACTAGCATCTAGATACGCGAGTTGATGCGGGTGGATTAAAAACGTGTTAAGTGGTCACTATGCACTTTTTCCATAATAAGCGGGAGAAATGGTGAAGAATCACATAAGAGCGCCCTAGATTGCGTTGTCGAGTGGCATGCGCTTGCGCCGTGCTGCCTCGATGACTCGCTGGAGCCTACTGACTCCCAGACAGACAAGTTAAGTGGCAACGCCCGTTCACCAGTTCACCTACTCTTATCTTGCGATGACGGCGTACTTGCTCATTCTGCGCGCTTACTTAACTGCTCGCTTATAAGGCTGTGGCGAATGGACTCTACATAAACTGATAGCGAAGAAAATTGGAGGGTTCACAAAGCATTGTTTACGCGAGAGAGAAACATAAACAAAGAACATATGGTAGTCAACTGGAAAAGCAAACAACAGAACATTAACATTGATAAAACAATAACGAAAACAAAAAAGGGATGCTTGCTCTTTTTTGTTTTCGTTATTGTTTTACACTCAAAAGCATAAAAAATTCAACTCGAATGCATGTTATTAATACAATAGAAGCGACACTCATTAACTCAATATTCATTAACAACACCATGATCAATTTTCATTTAATTCTGCGAGGCGAATACAGGATTAATTTTCAATGACAGGCAAATTGCAAATAGCAGAACGACTCAGCGAAATTACAACGGAGCTTAACCGCGGTAAATGCAAGCGGTAAGTCCAAGGTTTTACCGAAAAATTAAATCCACAAACAACATAAGATGGATTTTTATTGGATTTTTTCCCTTTGTTTGCTTTGGACTAAATCTTTCGTTATATATTTATTCCTCCCATCAATTTGTTCTTCTATGCACTGTACCATAATCTTGCATTTATAGTAATTTTTTTAATTGTTTGTTTCTTCTAAACAATAGGTCCAAATAGAATACTTTTGACATCGTACAAGCACAGAATTAATTTAAGTACTACTAATATAGTAACGGCACAAGTTAGACAAGGATCCACATTGTTATAAACTGTGTGGTTATCACACGTTGAATAAAATAAATAATACCAAATCAAGTTATTGCATCTATGAGGTTAAGCAGTGCATGAAAAAGGTTCAGGTTGTTCGTTTATGAAATGCTTTTCCGCTTAATATTCGCAAGGCGCAATCAATATCATCATTTAAAAACCGGCCAAGTGCGAGTCGGACTCGCGCACGAATTAATTAGAAATTTTATATTTTCAATACAAAACCAAAATAACGATCAAGCCCCTCCCCCCTCCCAGATAGTATAAAAGGCGGCAATACGGCGTAATTTTTGTCATTCGTTGCTTGTCATTCGAAGGATCAACATCTAGGGTTCACTGCCTGAAGATGCCTCGTGTAGAGGCGAAACACGTGTCGCGAGCACGACGGCCGACATTGCTGCAGCCTCAACGGATGCAGCAGTATCGACCAGGGTTGCATGCATCAACTATTGGTGGCGGGTATGAAGGGACTAACAGTAGTGGGTGGGCGCTGGCCAGCAATAGTTTGCATGAACTAACTGGTGGCGGAAGCACGCAAAGTAAATTGTCTCAAAGTAAATGTAGCTTTGACTTCCGCAAAGTAACACCTGAGTCTATTAACTATTTTTATTATATGATGTAACTCAAAATTAATGCTATTCGCAATTTTTCTTCTATCTGTGCTATAAGACGTTGCTTCGAACTAAATTTCAAGATACTGAGTTCAAGGGAAGTACCTTGTAGGTTTTGATTCCCTTGAGAGTGTCGAAAAATTACTAAAAATATTTTTATAATATAATGTGAATAAAAAATTATGTTCTCAACATACAAAAGGGAATATCCATTTTATCGGTAAGTAAAATATGAAGAAAACCTAGATTTTGGAATTGTGTAACACGTAAATTTCTAATTATAATCCCCAAAATGTATGTTAAAGTGAAATTTTAACATATTCATTATATCAGCTTACTTATCATTTATCTTTGAGTACACCATGAAAATGGACAAATTTCATGGTGTACTCAAAGTTACTTATTATCCGACAACAAGTGGTCCCATATCAACAAATACCAACAATCTGCATTCCGTTCCAAATGATTAATCATATCGCAACACACTGTATCAGATCGACAGTCTTGCCTCAAAGGTCGATAAGTTTAATATAGACCATTATCTTCTATGTTTAATCGGTTGTGCAAGGTTCGTTTGCATAATGACAGCTAGAACGACATGTCCGTGATAATAGTACTGTGGTGGTCACAATATATGAGGCAGTTATAAATAGGACCCACCTACTGCTGTCTATGGAGTGTCGAAAGATCTATTGATATTTTTGTTTGATAATGAAATTGAATTAAAGAAATTAAACGAATACGTATTGTGCCTGATTCGCTAATGACTTTGAATTCGGCGATGTCAATATTATTATAACCTTCATTTTAAATTATGACTTCAATCAGACCGACTACTGAACCGATTTTAATGTAATTTAAATGGCATCATTTGGAAAGCATATCCTTTATCCACAAAAAAACTGTTTTTTCATAGATGACGGAGTTATGAGGTAACAAACATTAAAAAAAACAATCGATTCATAACCTCCTTATTTTAAAGTCGGTTAAAAAGGAAATGATAGTGAATAGTGAGTGTCGCTATATCTATACAAGCATAATTTATGACATACTTAACGGAAGAGATAACTTTTGGGTGTCGATCGACGGTAATGTAATCTACGTGATTAGTAAGCAGGACAGGATGAAAAGCAATAAAAATTGTCTAACCAACATCCGGAATCGAACCTGGAACTATTCTCGTAACTTGGACTAAATATGAATTTATAGGAGGAATGTTTGTTTTTCGTGAATGTAAGTAGCCAACACAGGTGTCGGATTTTTCAAGCTGCCTAAACGCATCTGATATAGCTTAACGATTGCCATCACTGATGACATCCGGGACGAATGGCTTAACGTATCTTCCGAGACACGGAGCTCGAGATATTTTATGCCACTTAAGGTCACACCCAGCGGGCTCCTCGAGGAATGAGACGAAGCGATATAGAGTAAGTAAATAAAAATTATCACAATACTTTAAGGGGAATATGCAAGACAAGACTCATAAGGCATTCATAAGACAGCTCCGTGGCGCAGTGGTCAACACGCCAGCCTGCGACATGGAGTGCCCGGGTTCGATCCCCGGCCAGGTCAAGATGGAAAATGATCTTTTCCAGATTGGCCTGGGTCTTGGATGTTTATGTATATATGTATTTTTTATAAAATATAGTATCGTTGAGTTAGTATCCCATAACACAAGTTTTGAACTTACCTTGGGGCTAGCTCAATCTCTGTGATTTGTCCGTATATATTTATGTATTTATATTTATTTAATATTAAAAAAATTACGATAAATTATTCATAAAACCTTGTTATGGGATAACCATTTTTCGGCAGCAATCGATGCTAATGCTAATATTATTACTATGTGAAGCAAAATATGTCGTATTGTACTAATGTCCCATAGGGAAAGTATGTAAATATTGCAACTATTTGAGACACATTGTATCACAAGAGATATAAACGTTGCGTTACACAATGTACGTGACTGCAGTCAAAGCCTTTGGAAGAAGTCATATACATTAAAATTTGCTTATGAAACAAAGACAATAGACCCCAGCGGTCCAAGGAAATGTTAATTGCTATAGAACAAATGCAAACGACCGACAATGTACATCAATTTATAATATGGTATTGATCTGCTTCGTGTGAAACATCACGACTGGTGTATTGATTGAAGTATATGTCAAGCTGTCTTGAATATTTGAACACTAGATAGTTAAATGGATACATTTCATATAACCATTGTAACAAGTAAAAGCAACATGAGACCTTCATTCGGATCCTGTTAGAAATTACCTTGCAATTTTGTATAATAATATTATGCTCTTAAAAAATTGATAACTACTCTAATTAAATAAAGAAATAAAATATGGTAAGAAAATTTCACGCGGGCGGGGTTTGAACCTGCTACCATAGGTCTCTGGACGACCTATGCTCTTCCATTTGAGCTACCGCGTGTACAAACCTCGGCAAAGAAAATTACCACCATGTCCCATTCCATTGATGGTGATTTTGAGTGGTGATAAAGCTTGCGTCACCAAAAATGTTGTACTATTCGGTATTAAATACTACTCGATCTGGATAGCGGCAATAAAAAGGGACTTGAAACGATCGCATCATCATCAGGTCTGTTTAGTCTGCACTGCGGGAGCATGACCCTCTCTGTACTGCCGGAGCCATACTTGACCAGAGCAGACAGAGGATTTTATAAACGATCGCAACATTCGCAAGTTACGCCAATAACGACCTAGAACCAAGTAAGCTGAAGAAGATTACCTAGGAAAGCTAACCCTAGAGAAAGAGTAGTGTACTATTCCGCAAATTCAATGGCTTCTACTGTAGGTTGAAATTTCAATAGAAAGTTTTAGATATTTGCATACAAACTGTTAAAAGAGAGAAAGGATGTCGTAAAAAATTATGAATGCTCATTATACTGTGTCATCAGCATCACACGTAAAGGAAGAAAAAGTATAATAAAACGTATATTTTAAACGTGTAAAAAACACCATGAGAATGAAACTTTACAGTTTCTATAGGTGTAGGGCCCTAGGCAGCCCTCGTTTATGGTGAGGTAACACGTTGCGCGGCGCGTTAAGCGGTGCGTGCTGTCAAAATCACAGACTTATACCGAAGTAAAATTTATATTGAAAAAAATAATGTTTTTTAGATAAGCTAACATACAAATAAATTGGGAGTCATTTTTTTCTCGGCTACCCCAACGTGTAGGATTTTGATAAATAGGGCTTTTAAAAATATTGTAAGCTTGTAAACATCATTTTTTCGATTTACTCATGCGTTTCTGTAATATTTGGTTTTATAATGCAAATTCCCCCCTCCCTCTATTTACTAAATGTAAAAATTACACGGCAGTAGTATAACGAAATTTAAAGGAAAGCTATCAGAGCTAAGTAGAGTGTAAACTCTACTTAGCTCTGATAGTTTTTCTTTAAATTAAATCATAAATAAAATCCTTTTAATTCAAGTATGAAATTTTATTTTTCTGAGTACATTTGTAAATGAACTCTTTAATTTTTACAAATTAAAGAGTTAATTTACAAATGTACTCAGAAAAATAAAATTTCATACTTGAATTGAAAATTTGTTAAGGAAGATGTTAGTTATGTAAACCAACTACGAACAACATAAAGTTAAGAAAATATAAAATCATAGCAGCTTTAATAAAAATAAAAATACCTAAATTAATAGCAATGTGTTTACGTTCAACGGCGCGCGGCGCTTGGCAGAACGATATGTACCTGCGCTCGGGAGTCAACGTATTAAACTTACGAAATATTGTTACCTACCACCGCTTGCAGGGACTCGCGGTGGTATTCAAATAAATAGCATTAATTCAAATTTTCCTTGTGTAGCCCGACACGCACCTGGCCGGTTTTTTTTTTCATCATCACTTTCTCCAGAACTATATAGTAGCTATCAGAAAGACAAAAGCGGCAACGAAGTGTAGTCTAGAAAATGTGAAGCGGTATGCTTATTAAGACCAAATGAGATAGAGCAAAATGTTACAACCTCACATAAAGTGAGAAATGAAGAAAAATAAATATCATTCAACTTTTCTTTAATACAGAAACCGAATTATAACTTCAATAAAAATATATTAAGCTATAAAACGTTTGCTTGCTATTCAAAAAATTTAGTGACCTATTCAGCAATGAAGCTCTACATTTCAAACAAGTTCATTTCATTTCATTCAATCAATCTAATCAGATTTGTCATCGGATTCCATATGTATACCAAATTTACGAGTAAGCTCAATCGAAAATCGGGAAGTCGGTACACGTATTTCTTATGTCAATTACAAACAAACAACAATAAAGATATATAGCCTGTTAAAGTTCGTGTGACGCCACAATTTGCTTCACTTTTAAGCAAACTGACGCCATGAGCTCATGAACTGTGAGGCGATTTATCTTTAAAATTTGTTAAATTGACAGAAAAAAAATACGTGTTCAATAATGTTCGATTATTTGATGGATTAATTTTAATGGAAAGTAGCCTATACAACATGCAAGACTTGACTTCGAAAGAAACCAGGAAAGGGAAATCTAATAAAAATATATATTTTTGCATCCAAAAGTTAAGTAGAATACATGCACAATCCTTATTTCTTTTAAGACTTCTTTCTTAAGAGGCTTGTATAAATCAGCCACTTCCACCATATGGTAGAGACAGGTGCAGCTGTCAATCATCGCATGATGAATAGGCGGCACATCTGCCGAAGAGCGAAAGACAGGTGCTAAGTTGTATAACTTGAGATTGTGAGGCTGTAACTGTAGAAAGGTACAATTTTGATGAATTGTGACGTTTGATTTTACTTTAGTTAGATTATCTAGGGTTGGTCATGGACTAAGTTATTTTTTTCACAGATATCGTGTTTATAAGCTCTATACATGTATTTTTTTCTGTATGTATGTTCTTCGATAACTCTTATACGAATTGGCTGAATTTTATAAAACTCGGGAGTATGGAGAAAGACATAGACTACCTTTTATTCCGGGAAAAAGTACTATTCCCCAGGGATCGACATTGACGCGGGCGGAGCGGCGGGCGAAAGCAAGTTCTTAATAAACTAATCATAACAGTTCGAAAAAAAGTTACCAATTATGATCTAAGTGCTAGATAAAGAACTAAGCAATGGACGCTTGCGTCATGGATTTATCGTTTTCATTCCGAATGACGTAATCTAAGTGCAGATTTTGTTTTTTTTTTTACCCGCATAAATTAGCATACATTTTTTATAACAGAAAACATCAATAAGATAAATGTGCGCTTTAAAACCTAATCTACAGTATAGCCCGAAATATCCGAAGGTTGAAGTTTATAGTTATTACAAGTCTGCTACAGAACGAATTTAAAATATAAATACGATTTGTTTAAATGTTACATCATACTAAATTTACACTGAAACGAAATGTAAAATGAAAGATATCACAAACACATATGACTTTTTACCCGACTACTACGGAATGGTTCTTTTAGGTTTACGAACCCAAAGGGTAAAAACGGGACCCTATTCATATGGCTCTGCTATCTGGCTGTCTGTCCGTTCGTATGTCACCAGGCTGTATCTCATGAACTGTGATAGACAATTGAATCTTTCACAAATTGTATTTCTGTTACCGCTATAACAACAAATACTAAAAATAGAATAAAATAAATATTTAATGGGTGCTCCCATACAACAGATATGATTTTTTTTTGTCGTGTGTATAGAAAATGGTATGGAAACCTTCGGGCGCGAGTCCGACTCGTACTTGGCCGGTTTCTTTTAAATGTCCGATAAAAATTAAAACATAAGTAAATAAAATAAATGTTATTGAAATATCTAAGTCAAATATCAGGAAATTTATCACGAGAACAAAGCAATTTGGCTTTAAAAACCTTTTTAAAACTAATGTTTGAAAAAAGCTCTAAAAGTTTAGTAAAGCTTGTATATGCAAAACAAAAAAAATATTTGCAAATAACTTCAAAAGTTGTTTAGTACAGCGAATGTTTACAAACTTACTTCTCTTGGACGTGCCAAAGCCATCTTCGTGGCCGTTGTACATTCTGTCCTCATCGTACTCGTAAACCTTGAAACTTTCGAAAGAATACAGCTTGACGGCTTTTAAATCTAGTTACGCACTAAAAACAGCTATAAAATAGCTCTAAATATTTACACAGTTCGGGAATCACTCAGTTGCGTCACTGTCCACACTCCCCGGTATAAACAGTTCAAACGTGCTTTAGAGTCAAACAGTGCTCGTTACGCGTGAATCGATGTTTACAATCACTTTGATGGAAGCGGGCTTACGCACATCACTATTGTTCGGCAACAATAGTCGAGCGATTCTCGTTCGCGAAATATTGGAAAGTCGCGGAGTTCGGGACGCACGGGAGCGGGTAGCGTCGTGGGTCGCGACCGCGTGTCGTCTGGCTGGGTCGCAGGGAGCGACACTGCGCGCCGGCGCCAACAACTGTGTCAGGCAGGACAGCAGACGGGCGCCCAGAATGGCCCGACACCCCGGAATCGCACCTACGCCTTCAAATCGCCGCACTTGCAGCAAATTGACGCATTTTGCGAACAACGAACATCTCATAAGAATGTGATCATTCAATAAGAAAGTTACATCGGAAGAAAACAATGCTTTTTTTTAAAAACATGTTTAATTATAAAACAAAGATTTTATTTTGTGAAACAAATATTTTACCAATTCATTTTTACACACTCATCATTGATGATGATGATGATCTGACAGACTAACATTTAACCCGACTTGAAAATAAACTCATCTATCAATGTCTGAGATGTAAGAGAAATCTAGGTGTTTAAGAACACTATTTCCCTTATCAGTATTCGATCAAGTTAACAGTCCAAGAAATAAAAATAAAGACGACTCTTGAAATGAAAGACAATATTTCTAACATAATGCTCTACATTTAGAAAATTGACCTAAAATAAACATAAAAAAATCTAAAGCATTATTTGTATGTACAACACTTTTAATTAGCGATAAAACTCCAATCTGCAAACGATAATTTTGATCACCCCATCCCTACCAAGATCCGCCGGTCCCTTCAGCAATTCAGCAATCGCTTTAGGAAAAGCGGAAAAGCGCTCATTGATCGGGAGGCTCCGCATTAGCGCTAAATTGGGGCTTTTCTCGCACTCCTCTCCCCACATTCTATTTTTAGATTGAACCTACAAACTACTTGAGCTAATATCATAAAGAGGAAAGTTGTGAATGGTTTAGGGTTCGCAGAAGTTATTACATTAATGGTATAAGAAACAACAGTAATATGTAGAGACAATCACAGCCTCTATATTTGTGCATATAGTAGCACTAGCAGTGCCCCCGACTTCGTTCGCGTTTATTTCATGTTATGTTTGTATGGGGGCCACGTCCTATCATAACTGAAGAAAAAAATTAAGTAGCCTATCCTGCGTCTTGTTCGTCTAAATTTTTATCAACAAAATTTCATAAAATTCATTAATTCATTTAAGAGTTATGGAGCAACATACATACAGAAAAAAAAAAAACAAAAAATCGTCTATTTATTTCAGCTTCATGAATAGAGCTTACAGACAGGCAAAGTAACTTACTCCATGACAGACCCTTACAGATTTATTATTAGTATTGACTGATAATGTTTATTTGTTAGAGAGGTATTGATCTTTTGGACTTTGTTAGATGTAATATGTATATGTATTGAAGGTAAAGAAGACGCAATGTTTTGCTCCACATTAATAAAAACAGATCGGCAAAAAGCGACAGCCCAAAATGAATAAATTTTGATTAACAAGTTTACAATACTCTTAAGATACACAACTATTTTGATCAGGATTATATTATAACTAAGCGTAAGGGTAGATACAGATGTTTAAATAGCCTATGTTCGTCAGGGATAATGTAGGATACTATGGTGAAAAGAATATCAAATCAGGCCCGTAGCTTCAGAGCCTAGAAGATGCAAAAACAAACAAACAACCATATCTTTACTCTTTATAATATTGGTGTAGATGTAGATTACTTCTTATTCTTGTCGAGTCGAAATGTTTACCGTTAGACGTATTTTAGCAGGCTTCAAAAAAATAAGAAGAGGTTATTAATTCGGTTGTTTTTTTTTTTACGTTTGTTACGTCATTTATGAACCGATTTAAAAATATTTTTGTTTGAAAGGGTGGGTATGCTTTCAAGTTGGTCCCATTTTAATTTCACCATAATTGGTTGTCTTTCAAGTTGGTCCCATTAAAATTTCACCATAATTGGTTCAGTAGTTTGATTGAAGTCGATTTTTTATATGAAAGATTATTAGTACTGTTACTTGTATTATTTGTATTGTTGTTACTGTTAGTTAAGTTCTCGAATAAGATCATAGCTAATAGTCTTATAGTATATACCGGGTGAAATTGAATTCATTCATACGTTTAAGGAGTGACTCAGACCACGAATCTGAACAACTTTCATTATGGAACCAACTCCGAAATTGCAAAAAAAAATCAACTGTTCCATAGATTTGTAGATATTCCACTTTTGTATGAAAGAGCATATATTTTTTTCACGATGTCGAAGTTGGTCCCATAATGAAAGTTGTTCAAATTCTTGGTCTGAGTCACTCCTTAAACGTTTGCTAATGAATTCAATTTTATCCTGTATATAGAACGACTACTTAAACCGAAAGGCATGCAACGAAGACAGTTTTATTTGTCAAATCTATGACCGTTGCCGCGCGTCATATCATAAGTAGGCTACTTAGACACAGTAAGATAGTTAGATATGGCTACCTCAAGCAGCCATATCTTTCTGTGTCATACATATTTTATGCTTTTATAACATCACGAGGTCTACGAGTAAATAAAATACGAGTAAAAGCAGAATTGATTTCATAGAATTAGCAATATGATTTTGTTTAATACGTATTAACTTTCACTAAAACATTAATTTCCTACACTTGTTTGTAAATATATAACGTCTTATTATAAAAGGAGGACTAACTTTAGTACCTGGTTTAATCCATTATCCGACCAAAACAAATTGGCAATGACATTTGACCAAACGTCAATGTGATAAGTGTCGACTTATTTTGGTCGGATAATGGCTTAAACCAGGTACTAAAGTTAGACTTCGTTTCATAATAAGACTGTTATGGTCTATTTAAATTAAGCGCAAAAATTTTAAGGGCTGGGCCTGGCTCCCATAGCTTAAAAAAACTTAGTAGCAAACTTTAAGAAATCAAGCGATAGTTTTTATTTTTGTATTTCAAATAAAATAATTATGTATTTCTTTTTATTTAAATCTGCCATTTTGATTGTCAACGTCAGTAAATTGTATCTTAAGTAGGTAGTAGATAATGTAAAAAAGTTGTTCGCCAAGAAAATGTTTTGTGTGCACAGGATGTTTAGGTGTTATCGTCTGTTGTTCTAAATGTTAAAATCTCAAAAGTCTCTAAAACTAGCGTATCCCCTTTTTTTAATTTTTCTCCTTCAGCATTTTTCAGCTAATGGGTGCCAGTCCTTAAAATATTTGAGCTTAATTTAAATTGTAATTTAGTATTAACTTTGAAATAAAACTAAATTATAGTTTCAAGGTTCCATTGAACTCACAAGCGAGCAAATTAGTAAGTCACATAAATAAAAAGTAATTATTTTCTTTTCAGGGAAATAGTGACTAACCTCCAAATACTCAAATTAATGTTAATGTCTTTCATTTTTCATGCTGTCTTTGTCTTGCTAAGTAATTGTCTAGACAGTGACAGAACGAGATTTAAGAACGTTGTTGGTTAAGACGCTTTTGTGTATTCGGGCGTAATTTCTAATAGGAACATCCTGCTTCAAATTTCAAGAAAACTAATGACGCATTATAATAAACAAAAAAGAAAAATAACGCGACTGATGATTATGATACACCAGAAAAAAATTGCCGAAATGGAAAACGCCCGCCCATTGTTCGAACTAACTTACCTTGGACAATAGTAGTGTCACTTGACGTATGAAAGAAGAGATAACAAATTACGCCTTAACAGGTTCATTGTTGTCTATCTAGTGTTGAAGAAAATCGTGGCTTAAGAATAAGAAACTCATTCGCGTTTTTGAGTAGATGCGGAAGAGTCAGAATCTTGTTGGTCTAAATATAATGTACTAATGCAATGAACTTGATGTTTTTGGGCAATTCGACGGAGAGGCGCATACAAATGCAACTACAAAGGAAAATCTAAATATCACAGGAAAGTATGACAATGGAACAAGTAACTACAAACTTATAACAAAAAATTTAATGGAAAATTCTCAAAAATGCCTCGCGTAATTAATAGACGCTCCCTTATTTCGTATGACAGGTTAGGTACTGAAAGAATCCAATATATTTATTTTTTTAATTCTTAAGCCATTCCTCAATCAATAACGAGGTTATTCAAGATTTATTCCAATGAAATATAAAGCGGTCGTGAAAATGACGTCAGTTTTAGAAATTTGAAATTCAAGTTGGTGAATTTAAACTGATAAATGTCAGAAATGACCAAATCAGATTCCTAAAACAATGTTTTCTGAAAGTATATAGTATAGTAGATAATAATCCTTCATATAAAATAAACAGACTTAAATTAAACTCCTGAACAGATTTTGATAAAATTTAATTGTATTTTTTGCCAATTTAGTTGGAAAGCATACCCTCTTAAATAAAAAAATCTAAACGTACAGTTTAGATTTTTTTGATGATGTCGGAGTTATGCAATAACAAACATACAACCAAATTGATAGATAAAATCATGACCTGCAAAAAAGTTAGATTCTAAGTAAACTCAAATAGTACGATCGAACGTTAATGTTAAGTTAAAGTACTAACTATGAAATAGGCTAGTCAATTTTTATTGATTGTACTAGTATTTATATACCTATACCCACAACCCACGATCGAATGAAGTCTAGGAATCCAGTCATTAACAGTAAAATGGTTATTTGCCTGGGGAGAGCACTTTGCATCTGATATCGCAGATCGACCTTTGGCATTTAGACGCGTATTACAGCACTGGAACATGTTATTTAACTGGGACAGTATGGCGCGAGGAAATTTTAGCGTTGTGGAATGCTGACACATGTTGTGACAAAATAGATTTGCTATGACCGCTTGGTTAGATCACAATAGGGAATCCGAGGAGGATATTTCCCTAATGAGATGGATTGCGACAATTAAGGTATCGTAAAGTTCATGACACCCATGTGAATGGGTCAACCATATAGGGTTTTTTTTTGTAAGAGGGAGTAGTCATCATCACCAGGTCCTTTTTAGTCTTTACTACAGGAACACGACCCTCTCTGCCAGTGACGTGCAGTCCAGTCCGCAGCACCGTACTTGATCAAAATCGACTATAAAGTATTTGCTAGCAGAATTTTGCAGGCGCACCGAATATAATTATTTTTTGTAAGAAAAAAAATAGTCTATACTATTAGACAATGTCTACCCTGCAGTCGCTAAATAAATACAATTTTTTTTCTTACAAAAAATAATTATATTCGGTGCGCCTGCAAAATTCTGCTAGCAAATACTTTATAGTCGATTTTGATCAAGTACGGTGCTGCGGTCGCTGTCCGCGCGTGCCCGCGCCAAGCAGTATCTATACGCGTAAGCCGCGTAAGACAAAATTTCAAAGGTCTGACTTTTCACGCACACATAGAAAATTATTATACACCGATAGGAAATCGCTTTTGTAGTAGTACAAGTAAACATCTTTCATCGGCTCACACATGCAAAGCAAATTGGCGCTGTGTGTGTGAATTTGAGACACTGTCTCCGAGGTTTCTATTGGCTGCCGCGCGCGATATTAATGTCAACGTCACCTGTCAATGTCATTATAGATATTATTCATACTTATGTAAATGTCATTGATTAACGTGTTTACTAACAATCCAAGATTAAAGTTTTATTTAAAAATTAAATGCTTTATCAGTTAAATTTCATTTGTGACAAAAATATTTTCATGTGAAAGTTGTGTCGCTTAGTGTTTGCATGCCGAAATCGAAATATAAAGTGTTTTGTGAACACGCAAAAGAACAAATCAAGGACCTAACCGGTTAGTTATGGTTAGTTATTCTAAAGTTTAATCCACGTTTAATCTTAAACCTTACGTGTACGTGGCTCGCAGGTTGTAATCATATCTCTTATCTTTCGCTTGTTTTGAATACTTTTGCGGTCGAAGATCGAAAGACCATCATAATATTAAACGAGTTGTAGATAACTAGCCGTATAGTAAGGTAAGGTATATAGGTGGTATGTTTGTAAGGTAAGTTTTATAATTATGTCTACCCTATGATAAATGTCTGTGCACGTCACTGCTCTCTGCCCTAGTAGTAACTAGGGCCATACTTGACTAGAGCAGCCAGAGGACTTGGCCTACACTCTCCACGCTGGCCTGACGGGTTGGAGAGGTCTCTTAGATGTTTATAAGCTTTGTTTGGCTTGTGTTTCCTAAGTCGCCTTCTACGACATCCACGGAAAGACTTGGAGTGGTCCTATTCTACCCTCCCGGATACTACACGGCTACGGAGGGAGTAGTCGGTTTTTTATTTTTAAATGAATACTACTTGTTAATCTTTGTCATACGGAGCAGAGAAAATCACATTAGAAGCAGAGCTGTAGGATTACAAAGTTAGAGAGGTCTAAACTCTAAGCCTCGGGTTAAGTGGTATTTGCATTTTAAGCGACTTCATCGCTCATATTCAACTTAGTTTTTGGGGTTGGGGTTTTATCTAAATGGATTTGCGTAGTTAAAATGTAATAGTTGACACCGTTGAGTATATTTTATGGACTGTACTAATAATGAAATTAAACTGTTTTTATACATTAATTAAGTAGGTAGGTGCCGATTATGTTAATACTACACTAATAAAAAAAGGAAAGTGCCAGCTGCTTCTCTTCCCGCGCAGATCGTAAAAGCCGATTGAAGGATTGGCCTAAAATCTGCGGAATCATGTAAATAGGTGACGCGGCTAGCAACCCATTACTATTTTGATTTCGTTTTCCATCTACACGCACTCCAACATGCTAAATGTGGCCATAAGGTCTTATAAACCTAGGCTCTGTCTACTACGCAAGGGGGGAAGACATGATAATATGTATGTACACTAATTAATCTCATCTTATTACATACTCGTAGAAAGTCAAACTGATGAAATTCAATGAAGGCAGACACCAAAATAAATGGAAAATAATAGAATTAGGGAAAAACTATGTATTTCATTTACGGGTACGGTGTACATAGAATCACAAGGACGGCCACACGGCCCGGTAGCCAGTTGCTTTAGTCACGATCATATACGATACATATAATTACCTATATGTATATGGTGACCAATTTAAAAACAAAACTATCTTAGCTTTCTCTTAGGATTTACATAGACAATATTCAAGGAGAATACACAGTCTACAGTCTGTCATGTATACACAATATCTTCGTAAGTGGGACAGCACAGTGAATGTGTGCCAGTGTCAAATCTAATGCAGCTATTCAAAAGCATATTATGCAAAAACAGCAATTTGACGCCATAAGCTAACACTTGAACTTACAAAAACAACGGGAATCTTCGACGACATATTTAAATACAATTTTATTTAGCGGATATGGTTTGTTTGTTTGTAAAGCTTTATTGTACTTAAAGAGAATGAGACATATACCTACAAAACAAAAAAAAAATAATTTTACAACGCCGGGCATAAGAGGAAACACTGCGCTAGAGAAAATTGAAAAATAGGTATTAGTAAAATCTATTGCTGTCGCGCTGTGTGCCCAAACAATTTGCAGAGTGCGATAGAGACAACAGCAGCTCGGACCGAAAATACCTATAAAAATTACAAAAAATTAACGCTTCCTCTGATGTCTTCTCCAAAATTTAACCAATTTTTTTTTCCATTACTAATTTAAAATAAGCTATGGCTGTGCTTCTATGTTTTCGTTTTCTAATATAATCGCGTCGAATAGGCTAGTTTCCTGGGTCGTAATAATAACATAACAATTAGTCCGTCAATTAGATAATCGAAAAATATTAGACACGTATTTTTTCTTTTGTCAAATAAACAATAAATAATAAAGCGCGTCAAAGTTTAGGAGAGGGGGCTCGTGACGTCAAAGTTTGCTAAAAATTGTAGCAAACTAAATGACGTCACACGGAACTTCAAAGGGCTATATCTTTATCAATTTTTGTTTAATCGACAAAAGAAAAAATAGGTGTCCAATATTTTTTGAATATCTAACCGACGGACTAATTAGATTTTTTTAGGAAACTAGCCTTTTTGTTTTCTTATTGTTTGAACATAACGGAAATTCTTACCAATTTTTCACGTTTTTGAAAGTTCATATCTCTTTAAATAATTCAATTATGAAAAAATAAAACATGGGGATATGCTGCTATATCCAAAGATATTTTGGTAAAAAGTTAATGCTCTACTGGTACTATCCGGCGAGAACTACGCTTGTTTGGAAATACAGTCCTACGATTTCCTCTTAACTTTTTCTGTATTATAAGTCACTATAGTCTGTCATGCATACAGTCTTTCCTTTGTTTTTCTTTTCTCAAAGAGGGAGATGAAAAGCATAATGAGTCTTCTGGGGACTAACATAATACTTTTACTTCGGGCAACATATCCTGAAACCCTCGCTACGCTATGCTAGACTCCTTCGTTTGACTTGGAATTCAAAATTCTGCCCCCACTTAAAGTATTATGTCCTTTGCGTCACAATACTTCACATTTTCCATCCAAAACCGATCGAACCCCATGTTAAGTCCATCGAACAGAGAATGTAACAAAAATTTTGCAAGAGAGATTAAAATTATCTTAGAAAATCATTTACATTTAATTCCGCAATTTTATCTCCCCCTGAGGCGTATCCCCTTTGTAATAAAGTGGTTTTGCAAATCAATCACCCGGATTCAATAAGAATTGATGAGTATTCCGCCCAAAGAACCCATCAGGGCGTTCGTGTCATCTGGAACGTAACGAATTTGCTATTTTAAAACAAGGATTACAATAAGAAAAAAAAATCCTTAGGCCTTCGCCAAACTGCTTGACGTGCACAATAAGTAGAAATTGTTTAACATAAGGTCTTTGTGTTACGTGAGAGCAAGTGGCCAACACTGTTGCCAGATTTGATTTCTCTGTAATGCTTGCCATCTGTCGATGACAGCCGGGAACAACTGTTAACAAGCCTTCCGAAACACAGAGGAACTCGAGATAATTATTTATAATACCACTTTTGGTTACTACCAAAGAAGGGTTGTACCAAAGAAAGGTTGTAGTCAGGCAGTACGGCTAGCCATTAAGACTGCCCAAATCACACATTAGGCACTCAAATTACTGAATGAATGCTGTCTTTATGTATAATAGCCGACCAGAGGCTCCATTTTCGGTCCGACAATGGTGTCAGAGTCGCCACATACTGGAGAGACAAAATCTAATCCCTTGAGCCATCGACACGAAAAGAAGAAGAAGATGCTCCATCGCATCACAGCTGAGAACAGTGGCCTAACTTCAGGGTGACATGCTGGCAAAATGCCACGGGCACCCGATCTTAGCGGGCTGCATCTAGGAGCAAAAGAGCGAGGGGGTAAAGCCACCAAGAAACCATTCGCTGAACTCACTCTCATGGGCCCCATTTAATGAGTTTGCCTCGGGCCCCAGATGGTATAGATACGCCACTGGCTAAGGATGTAACCGGGAAAACTCTTAGATAAGGGGCAGGAAGGCTGGGCTTGTTGGTCATCCATTTAAGTGGGAACTATGGATTTTTATTGTGCGTAAGCGCTAGCAATGTATGCGGCCAAAATAGCATCGAGTGTTAATTAAATTAACACATTCCTTCGGCTTTATACCGCAGAAATCCGAATCATTATTTTTAGGGTCCCGTACCCAAAGGATAAAAACGGGACTCTATTCATATGGCTCTACTGTCCAGCTGTTTGTCACCAGGCTGTATCTCATGAATCGTGATAGGTAGACTGTTGAAATTTTCACAGATGATGTATTTTTGTTGCCGTTCGCATATAATAAATATTTAAGGGGGGCCTCACACAACAAACGTGATTTTTTTGCTCGTTTTTGCCCGATATTGATAACGGCAAAAGGTAGACGCTTGATATTCACAGAATATTTACTTTAAAAATAAATAATTAAACTAATATAATATGAATATTTAAGGGGTTCCCATACAACAGACATGATTTTTTTGCCGTTTTTATAAATAATGGTACGAAACCGTTAGTGCGCGAATCCGACTCGCAATAAAATCGCAGTAGTCGTGTATTATGTTCAGGTAATGTGTCAATCTAATGGGAAAGAAATTTCATGAAACTATAAAATGGTTGTACGAGGGAGAGGCCTATTTTAGTCACCTGTAGTAAATTCCCATTTCAGCATGAACATATTTTAGGAACTGGCCGCTTTATAAATATAGCAAGACTATATTTAAGCGCCAGTACCGTATCGTAAATTTTAACCCTTCATTACTAAGCCTCATCTAACTCTTTTACCTTGCGAAACGTTATTTATTATTATTTCCTTTATTTATTCATTTGCGTTAGGGTTTTGTAAACTTATAAATAAGTAAAATATAATAAAACTAGCTTTCGCCCGCGGCTCCGCCGGCGTCAATGTCGATCCCTCGGGAACAGTACTTTTTCCCGGAATAAAATGTACCCATGTCCTTCTCCGTACCCTAGATAACGTCTATGCCAAATTTCATGATGATCGGTCCAGTAGTTACAACGTGAAAGCGTAACAAACAAACTCACTTCGCATTTATAATATTAGTTAGGATTAGGATATCATACAAAAAATAGTACTAGAGCGCCGCCATCAAGCAGCGAGGCAGACACATCGTCACGGTCCGGCACGCATAGTCATGCGTGGCGTGTCTTAAGAGTAATGCCTTCTATATCTGACCCTTGGATCCAGCCATTCCACGGGAGCCTCTTGAGGAGTTGGTCGAGACTCTTCGTTGGAAGACCGTTCACAAATACGACTGGGCAACGATCCCATATGGCCCTTTCCTCCTCGGCCTTCACAAGGTTCTCGTCATATGAGATAATTATATCAACAAGCACTGCTTGGTGCATCAATCAATACGTTAGGACGACGTCAGATTTATTGGCGACAATAGTATTGTCCGAGCTAACAGGTCAAGCCGAATAGAGCGTGGCACAAACATTTCCGAGAACCAGTTCCGCCGCCGGTGTTTAATTAGTTATTGTATTTCATTTTATCAAATATTACTGTATTCGTCGAGAGTCCTTAATGAATCTAGATAAAGTTCCCTTTCCACTTTAGAAACACTCGTTCTTCTAACTTCTCTATTGCGTCGGTTGCGTTATTGTTATTAGCTGCCTTATCGGGTCCTACCGATTATACTACAACGAAATCGTACTCGCGAGGGTAGACCGTCATTTGCCAGCCATCCGTGTCAAGGCTGCGATGTTTAAATCGCTGGCATGTTTGCAGGGGCGTTGCTACCGCTGAATGAATGATACGGGGCCTTCGCAATATAGGGACCACAATGCATCAACGACATTAATTTCAGGAGCTCAATGGGCTTAGGCATTATTACCGCTTACGATGTTAAGCAACCCATAGTGTGCTTCCCACTGGAAAGGATGACCACAAGTGTCTTAAACTGCCTCCGTGGTCCAGTGGTTAAGGCGTTTGTCTGTGGCCCGGAGGTCGTGGGTTCGATTGCCAAGGGAAGCATACTTTGTTTAGTTCTTTCCAGTTTGGTTAGGACATTGCAGGCTTGAATCACCTGATTGTATGATAATAAAGATGATGCCGTGCTTCTAAAAGCACGTTAAGCCGTTGGTCCCAGCTGCCATTTGGCAGTCGTTACTTAAAGGACCCACGTCAGAGGCCGAGAGGCGGTTCCGAAGGCATCTAACACCAGGGTGTGCATGGTCGATGTGACCGTGTCACCTACACGAAATGATGATAAGTGGCTAAAATATCTCGAGTTCCTACGAGCTTGGGAAAGCAAGTTAAGCCGGAGTTTCATCAGTACCAAATTGAAAAATCTGACATCATTGTTTAACTACTATTAGTTCGTCACTTTAGAAGCTCCGAAGATGTATGGATCCAGAGTCCTCCTAGTCCGCTACGACACCGTGTTAAGTAGGCGAACAGACATACGACCCACCTGATAGAATGCGGTTATCGTAGCCTATGGACGTTAGCAACACCAGAGGTGCCACTCGTATCTGCACTCTGCAGGGCCGGATCTGATGGCCTATTTGCTAACTTAGTGTACAACGTTTTGATAGTCACTTCAAAATACATTACGGCTTTCGTATTATTGACTATTTTTAAGTAGTAAGGGGTTACGAGATGAAAGATGTTGATGACTGATGATGATAAAGGGTTGTTTGGTTCCGTGTGTTTAATCAAAAATTAAGTGAGCATTTACAATCAGGTGATTTCATAAAAAAGGCATCACAAATAGCTAGACTTAAGAGGGAAGCCAAGAACGAGATGGAGAGACGAGCTGTTTGCTTTCAATGAGGGATGGCAAAACATGGCAATGAATAGAACAAGGTGGAAAACAGAAGGGGAGGCTTTTGCCCAAAAGTGGGACCTAAATGGCTAATAAAAAAAATAGCTAGACTGGCATCAAATGATGACAGTCGGGATCAACGGCTTTCCGTACAGAGAGCTCGCGAAAAGAATACTAGCATTATTGGCGGGTGGGGCTGCATTTTCGGTTTTTTACTCGACTCGAGAAAATTCTAGACTCGGGGCTGCGTGTCTGCTCGATTCTGTTCCTTCTCGATATACCTTATCGATTTATCGTCTTCCGATTTCAAGTGTACGAATCACAGATTGCGGAATGGGATCTTTTGCATAACATTATCATAAAACCACAAGCGTTACGAAAAGGCACAAGTTTCGAGTGGCGTAGGAACCGCAGACGAAAATTGATGAAACGATTCGGGTTTTAACCTACTTTGACGAAAAGACTAAGTTTTTTATTTTCATCTCTCACAATATAGTGAGATATCACTGGCACTTCTTTCTCGTATTACTGTTCAACAATATATTGTTTTTTAACTTCCCTAAATACATCTGTCAGAACCTAACTGCCGTAAAATAATAATTCAAGTCATAATGTTGGCTGAGCTCGACGACTAAATGTGCCTTGTAAAGCTCAAAGGTAAAGTCTATTGTTGCAAGCGCAAATTTCACTTTCTCGTGTTTGTTACTGGTCAAGAAGATTTTATAACCAACAGACATTTCATTATCGTCATCATTCCAGCTGTATCAAAATGTCCACTGATGGACAATGGCTTCTCCCAAAGATTCGTTCCATGGGAGGATATTGCCATACTCACCAAGCTTGTCAGGGGGGTTGGGTTAGCATAGGCAGTATATTTTAACGGCGTTGGCTTAAAAATTAGATTTTTTCACATAAGTAAAGGACAGTAGACCTGAGTATTTGGTATGAATTTCAGCTTGATACCTCCATTCGTTCCTGAGGACCTTTTCCTTCTTGACAGAGACAGGCAGACAACAAAGTGATCCTATAAGGGTTCCATTTTTTTCTTTTGAGGTACGGAACGCTGAAAAGCACCATGTTAAGGTGATTTTTATCCTACAATAAGGCAGTAAATAAATTGGACATGATGGAAATTGGTTTCTATAACCATTGTTTCGCAAAAACATTTGAATGTAGACTAGACTACTGTAAATCCTTAATTTTGTTCTTGTCATAGAACTCTAGGTCCCCAAATTCCACAAATCACCGCTAAATCCAGAGATGATTAATAAGATTTAAAACTTATGATTGTCTATTACAATTTATAATATTATGTAAGCAGAGCGCAATGTTATAGCACGAATTATCTACAAATAGGGTTAACACGTGTCTGGACAAAGCCAGACACAGTTACTTACATAGCTCTCTTGTGAGCGTAGTTAAATGAGAAGAGGATTGTTCTATTCAGCAACTCATTTGTGCATATCTACAATGTGGCAAGAGTACTTTAATTTTTTTTATTGATTTTTAGGGGTGGGACTGTAATGTTTTTATAATAGAAGTAGTCTTCCCCTGGTCTCTTCAAAAACAAGTAATAAATTATTGATAACCTTATTTAAATTAGGTACAAAATTATAATGTAATTCTCATAAACAAGTATTCAAACCACCACTGGATATTTTAGAGAATTATGTGCCAAGGGACGACAAGGGATAGACTTTTCATGAGAAAACAAATGTAAATGGCAAAATAAAATGCAGAAATAATAGTTGATACTATATAGATAAAGCTTTTTAACAAAATTTACTAATATTTATAATTTGTCTTATGAACATTATACACATAACTGATGGGGAATAAATTCCATTTCTTTGGCTGTTTGGAACGATCTGCATTGCAATGAATACAATCAAAAATGAATACTGAGGAAAAATTTTGTAGTAATTTTTTTTTTGTTAAAAAAATATTTATGTTACTTTACCATTCTCATTTGTATTAACTTATGAAACACAAAATGAAACTTTAATTTAAACTAGGTGGAAAAATGCTCAAACAATTTTACGTGGTAATTAAATATCAACCTTATTCCATTCAATCTAAGCTTAAAATAGTATACAACATTTAAAACATATTTATTTTAATGTTGCATACTATTTTCAGCTTTCATTTCTCTGCCTGGTATGAATTGACTCTTAGTGTAAAAACAGGAAAGGAACAGGCAGCCAACTGAGAAACAATATTCATGTTCGAGGTGTGATTGTGACAAAACATACTGAAGATACATCTGTTAACATAATATATATCTGTTAACATTAGTTGAGTTTAGTTTTTAACATTATTATATTTTTATAATTACCAACTTGTTGCTTACACATTATCACACCGTACACGCATATTTAGGATAATGACAAGTGCTTTCATTTGGAGTAATAATTATGTTATTATATGTCATAATCTGTTTTGTGTGTCAATAAATAAATAAAAGTAACTTAAGAAAACAAAATTGTTTACCTATATAATAGATGTGATATTTTAAGATATACTGGCATTACACTACATAACTTTTTAAGAAAAGTGTAATAAATATCTGGCCATTGATAGTACCTCAATCTAAAATTGTCCATGCATCAAAATCCAAATTACACTTATAAGGACCAGAAAAGAATTTCATGAAAAAAGAAATGTGCAAAATGACCTACAAAGTCAAAGACTGTAGTGTGAAGAGTGAATGTATTGCACACAAACATCAACTTGTTGTTATAATACAACACAGGGGTAAATCAAACAAAGTCGAATGTTATTTGTGTAACTTATGCAATAACAACCTTTTGTTTTGATAATGTATAGCATCCTTGTTCTACGTTACACTATAACAGGATTTAAAATCATTTTAACTCCTCTCATAACAATAGTTTTCTATAGAAAGTAAAAGTGAGTTGAACTTGGAAACAAAGTTTTGACTTAAAATAAACAAGTAAACTACAATGTTGACTAACAAAGATCTGCTCCTCCTGAAGGAAACTTCTCGCGAGGGCTGAGCTGTTAATTTATAACCAAGAAACGGGCATAAAAATCAAACGTCAACCAAAAAACTTACCTTCTTTGACATTCTTGGAAGACTGGGACGATGACACTCCGGGTATTGTTTTATCACTGGCGCAGTACATTTTAATTACTTATATTAACGTATGTAATTTAGTCACTCTCACCTAACAAATATGTTCATATTTCTAGGAAATCAACTTGATTGATAACACAGTTCATTTGCACGTAAAGCGAAAGAGGGCAGCCATTCCACATTCCGGTTGTAAATATCGCCCATAGACATTTTTTTTTTTCATACAACAGAGTAACATGAAACCAATGAAAAAAATCATAAAGCCTTTTCTTTAACAAACGTCAGACACAAGCACGAGCCAGCAAGCAGCCAATGAGCTCAAAAAAGAAAATCAGAGTAAGAACAGATTTTCAAAGCTAATTGTCTATTAATTACTGTCTTACTTTGTTTATTAATTACTTTCTTACCCTTTTTAGGTATACTATAGCTTCATGTTCCTTACTCTTTGCTATTAATAGCTGCCAAATGCCTATTCCAAATGCCCCAGCACGTGCACAATGGACTGCCATTACAAACGTCATCCAGCAGCTGAATATTGGTCGAGTGTCACACTTTCAAAAATAGTACCCCTATTAGAATGTCTGTGCATCTGGGGTACTATTTTTGAAAGTATGACTACTCGTCTTCGAGTTTAAATATTGTATGGAAAGTCACTCGTTTACGAACGGTGAAATTTAAAAAATAGAATAGCACTGGTTCTCATTATTCACGGAATAACAAACACTGTGTTTAAAATTCCGTGTCATTATTCTTACCACAAACTATTATGAGATTAAGGATTAAGCGTAACATAGGTAGGTCCATAGGTCCGTACTCCATTCTAATCGCAAACTACAAATAAAAAAACCATAGGCAACTTTCTTTCTATGCATCAACTGTCAGTCACTG
This sequence comes from Elegia similella, assembly GCA_947532085.1. Lineage (NCBI taxonomy): Eukaryota > Metazoa > Arthropoda > Insecta > Lepidoptera > Pyralidae > Elegia > Elegia similella. The sequence goes on from OX383939.1 coordinate 8,010,942, forward strand.
TCATAAATTCATAATGTCTAAACTTCAGTCAGTCAAAATCAGTCAATGGCGTCGTCGCGTCAAAGTGTCAAAGTTCTTTGAATTTCGATTTTAGTTTTTGCTTTTAGCTCTTGTAATAATTTGATAACTTAGATTCAGAGAAAAAAAATATCAAAAGAAAATATGATGCAACATCAATATTGGGTAACCAAAAAGACTGTACTAAAGAAACTTGGAACCAAGGAAGATGAGTGTATCGTTTCATCGGACGCTGAATTAGATGCAAAATTAGAGTTATTTCGATCAATATCCGACAGCTGCTTGCAATTACAGCGTATATTAGATCAATATCAACAACGTCTATGTGTTTTGGCTCAAGAGGAGAATACTTTAGGGAAGTTTTTGCGAGATGCAGGAAAGGGCACAGACGCATCGGGCAAGCATATGATATCGGCTGGTAAAGCTATTTCCTACTGTGGACAGCAACGTTTATCGGTACGTGGGCCGTTACTAAGGCTTTATCATGAAGTGGAGACTTTTAGAGGACGCGCGGTGAGCGATATGCGAGCTACAGTGTCTGCAATGGAAAAGTCCCGCATTGAATACCGCGCTGCGCTTAGTTGGATGAAGTCGGCAAGTACACAATTAGATCCCGATACGGGCCGCGGTTTAGACAGTTTCCGCAAAGCGCAGAGACAAGTGCGTGAGAGTAAAAAACACTTTGATAAGCTAACACTTGATGTACTGCAAAAGGTACTTCTATCAATTTAAATTTTAATCTTTATTTTATTTGGATAAGTAGGTATTTTGAATTTAGTTTTCAGTCAGACATTCTGAAACTCGCAAGCACATAAGGAAGTTTTCTATTTTATATTGACCTAATTATGAATTTATTATGTGAAATTACTCATTGAGTGTATTTTTTAGGCAAAAATAACAATTCTAGCCTCTCTTGCTTGTCTTACCTAATACTTGGTTACCATATTAGAAGAAATCCCTTGGGATAAGTCTGCCTTCATGCATGTTTCTAGTTTAAAAAATCAATGTCAATCAAAAAATGTAAAGGAACACTTCCACTCACCATTTTCAATTGATAATATCACAGGGTTCTTCAGAATATTTCCCTTATTGATAGTGAATATTTACTACCCATTATTATATAAGGAAATGCAAGCTAAACAAAGCTCATAAACATCAATGAGACCTCTCCAACCCATCTGGCCAGCGAGGAGAGTGTAGGCCAAGTCCTCTGTCTTCTCTGGCCAAGTATGGCTCCGGTAGTACAGAGAGGGTCATGCTACTGCAGTGGAGACTAAAAAGACCTGATGATGATTATCTGTTTACCTTAGCTTGTTTGATTATTTTATTTGTATATTACATTAAAATATACCCATATTATATGAAATCAGAAAAAAGCGTTTTTTCTTTTCTTTTGCAACAAAATGTAAGCATATTTATGTGATTTTATACCAGCATTTTAATAAAATTATTGTCATATTCATATCCTTCAGAGAGAAAGTGCATTTTTTATAATGTGGTAGCAATTAGCTGTATGACATGTATGTATAATGTATGACATAGAATGGAATGAATTTTCATACTTACTTTCCTGGCCTCGGCCGGTAAAGTAATGCACAAGCCAAGCATTACAAACTTCGTGTCTTCTTTTTAATGCAGTAATGCCTACATTTCCGAGCATATTTGAGAAAAACATATATATAATATATAAACTCGTTAGTGGTCAGCTCTGACATGTTAATTTTACTGAATTAACCTTTGTAACTTTCAGATTGATCTTCTTGCCGCAGCTAGATGTAACATGTTCTCTCATGTCTTGTCAAACTACCAAAGCTCATTCATGACATTTGCTACAAAAGTGTCTCAGACATTAGTGGCAACAGCAGACACTATGAATGCGACACCGCAATACGAGTTCTGCATTCTAAAAGAACTCTCTCAGAGCTTAGGTGAAGGAGATAAGGAAAAAGAAGTGAATAAGGAAATTGTACCAGTGGATAAGGACCAAATGTTATTTTTCCAGGTATGATACTTTTCTATTTCATCTAATATAAAAGGTTGACAGTGGATAAAAATATACTGCTTTAGCTAAACCCTATGTTCTATTCAGTAAAACGATTTAGTAGGCCTTCTTCTAGTTCAGTATGATTCCAGGTATAATATATAATTTTCGTGCTTGTGTGGATTTGGCATGCAAATTTAACCATTAGCCATGAGACATTATACCACAGTGAAATCTGAAATCTGCATTATATCATTATACATAATTATTTATTTTAGCCTTTTTGCTACATATTAAAGTTAATATTCACTTGACTGTTTCACTATACAGCTTGTTTTTCGACATAGGCCTCCTCCAGCATTCCTCTCTATTCCTTGCTACCCTTCTCGACATTATACATTATATCATTATACAAATATTAGAAGTGGTAGAGACTTTCTTGTTTGATTTTCTTTGTGGTTAAATCATAAGAGTTAAATAATTATTTTTCCAGGATGAATATAAAGATGACAATACTGACAATAAAGACACTGATGAAAAGAAAGAAGAAAAAAAAACAAACAACGAAACCTTGCCGTCCAATGACAGCTCAGCTGATCCCTCTACATCAACAAACCTGATTGACACTAGTTGCTTGGAGTCCGAACCTGTCGCTGAGACATCTAGTGTTATTTCAGATTTGGCCGGATTAAGAATGGATTCAGGAGACATGCCAGCAAATTTTGGATCTTTTATGCCTTCACAGTTGCTACAGGTAAGTAAAATCAGTAGTTATTATAAATATTGTAACTTAAAAGCCCATTAAATTATTTTAGAGTATTATGAATAATAATGCAAGTTTAAAGGGGTATTATACCATCCTGAATCGGATCCGATGTGAGGTACGCCGCTATACGTGCGATACGATTGGAGATATCTCGCATCGTTTCTAACGTATAACGGCGTCCCTCCCATCGGATCCTAAATTCAGGCTAAATTTAATAGGCGCTTAAGTTGCATGAATCTTAGAAATTATGATTAAATACTAATTTAAGTCCATAATAAAATGAATAAAGCAGGATGAGGAGATTGATTTATGGCCTATGAAAACTGCATTTTATGTCTAGTGCTTGTGACCCCACACTATTATTATATATATTTTCCAGAATCTAAACATGGATCCAATGAATCTGTTCCAAAGTCCAATGACACCAGCAAATACAAACAATAACAAAGATTCCACACCTCAGAAGAGTACAGCTAAGCCAGTGCTTCCGAAGAAAGAAGACAAGTCTGCCTGGTTTAAGCTGTTTGCTGAACTGGACCCCCTTGCTAACCCCGACAATCTTCCTGGCTCTAATACCAATCAAAGTCATGCAGCTTAATTTCTTATCCAAGCATAATTGTTTCCTTAATAAGTCCATCAGCAGTTGGTTGGAACAGTTTAATTTTGTATTTATTATTATTAATAAATACAAAAGAACTTTTGCGTTACTTTATAGAATCGAAAATAAATTAGTTATGAGCAGACTCCAAAGGATTATTTTAATTACAATTTATAATGAATCTTATGTTACTGTAATTAAGTTTTGTTTTCAATATTAACACATAAAAATCTGCTTCTTACCAGCCTGTGTGAAGAAGGGTTCCCTATATTGCTTAGAAATAATCTCAAATAACTGAACCCTTTAAATTAAGAAAAAAAAAACCTGTTAAGTTGCATGAATCTTAGAAATTACGATTAAATACTAATTTCTCAAAACAACAAAAGACATTGACATAAGTTCATTTAAGTACATAATTTAAAGAATATAAATATTTCTAAGTTAGTATTGTATCCTAAATTTAAAGCAGTCTTATGAGCTTTAGATTAGGTCCTGTACTTTATCCAAAGATTAGATAAATATTATATTGCTTTATAATAATTAGCCAAAATATTCTACAAATATTCTAGTCAAAAGATCTGATCAAAAAAGTACAAACTTTTATTTTGTTACATATTCACCAAGATTGAAAAATATGTATGTAGGTATTACTGTTTGTTAAGTTGTTCAATTAAGAGGCTTACATGAGCCAATTAGCGCCACCAATAATTTTATTTATGTTGATACATTTCTCTTATATTACCGAATTTAGAGTAAAGATAAAAAGCAATACCTAAATATGCTACCAGTAATTAAATAGCAATTTTTTTTTTATTTATTTAATTTGAATAAGTGGTAAAGGAAATGGCGCTAGTTGGATCATACCCAGTAGTGGGTTGTGGAAAGATGATGATGATGAATAACAGCAGTGTCAGATTTCTGAAGTTTCGTTAAAAAGCGTGTGACTTCTACCAGTTGCGTAGCTAGCACAGTCAAAGATATATGTAAATAATGCACGGGTTTCGCCCGGGGCGGTTATAATGATGGCATCCTAGTTCCTAATTACCGACAATGCCGGCGGCCGCCCGTGTCGCCTAGATAAGTCGAATGCTTTTTGGGTTAGTTTTGTTTTTCGTGTGTGTAAGTGGCCAACACTGGTATCAGATTTTCAAGCTGCCTAAAGGCATCTGACATAGCTTAACGATTGCTATCAATGATGGCAGCTCGAGATACTGTTGTGCCACTTGCGGTCACTCATCCCAGTGGGGACTGCGCCCAGGATTGCTTAACTTGAGTAAGCGCTAATTATGTTCACGCCATAGAGATAATAGGTATGTCTATGGTTCACGCTCACTAGGCCATCGGGCTCCTCGATTTTTGGGTGTCACCCCGCGATGGCTGCGGGCGAACCATGAGGGCGCGGATGCATAAGCATCATTTATGCGCATGCCGGTATTGGGTATCAGGCTTCTATTGTTACCATCATTCACCAGCATAAAGTGAACTACACACAGAACATAAGTTCTTTCAGTATTTAGTACCAAAGATTTTGTAGTATTATTTTTATATTACGTATAGTATTATATAGTATACTTAATAATTCCAATATTTAATGAATTCCATTTTTTGTGTATTCATCATATTATTATGATTAAAGTAAAACCTAATCAATTGTTTTTTATTTGAAATCTTGTGAGTACGCGTGCGCCTGTATCTTAGGCAAGTCCAAGTCAATGCTTGTAATCTTCTTGCGTACGACTGCCGGGTATGAAAAGAGTGGAGTTCTTGGCGGTAAAGTGCACTTCCTTTTCATAGTGACACGTTTGAATAGCGCCGTCCAGACGCGCGCGCTTGTAATTACACTAGATAGTAGTCTCTTTTCATAGTTGCGCAGTTAAACCGTGCCGCCCGCGCTGGCAAACGCTGCCGCAGCGCGCTGATACCACCCAAACTTGTTTTCATAGAAAATTTATGGATGAGGCCATTCAACATTCGCGGACGGACACGATTGCGAAGTGCGTGTCGGGCCACGCGCAGTGTAGGGTTCCGTAGTTGCGAATGCCAGCTTTGAGTTCACGGTTTAACGACTAAAAACGTAGGACGGTGGTAGGTATCTGAAGAGAGTTATAAAATCCTACTTCACAAGGGAAATTAGAATCTGAGTACCAGAACGAGTAGAGGCAAGGCGCTGGTAACAAGATTTCGTAGGTATATTATTTTGATTGACTCTCGAGCGTAGTAGCCTCAAGCGGCCTCGTATCGTTCCGCCAAGCGCCGCGCGCCGTCGAACGTAAACACATTGCTAGGTATTAATTTAGCTATTATTATTAATACAGCTGCTATGATTTTATATTTTCTTAACTTTACGTATCGTAAATTTATATTTAGTAGGTTGTTTTTTGACGTTACTAACAAAACAATTGTATTAATTACCTAAGTTTCAGTTTGTACGAAATATTTACTTTTCTTAGTACATTTATAAGTTTGTCGAGTATAGCTCTTTACTTTGTAAACTCTACATGACTCTGATAGTTTTCCTTTAAACTTTGTTATATTTACGGTAATGCCGTGAATTTTTTCACGTTTTCATGGTGTTCATATACACGTCAATATACACACAAGACAAGACATAAGTGAGACTAAGAAAAACCGGTCAAGTGCGAGTCGGTCACGCGCACGAAGAGTTCCGTACCGTTATCTATAAATACGGGCAAAAAAATTGTCTCTTTTATGGGAGCCTCCGTTTAATATTAATTCTTATTTTATTTAATTATTTATTTTTAAAGTGAATATATAACTAAATATTCCGTGAATATTTCAAGCGTCAACCTGTTGCCGTTATCAATATCGAGCAAAACAAACAAAAAAAAACAAGTTTGTTGTATGGGAGCCCCCTTAAATATTTATTTTATTCTATTTTTTATTATTTGTTGTTATAGCGGCTACAGAAATACATCATCTGTGAAAATTTCAACTGTCTAGCTATCACGATTCATGAGAACAACCTGGTGACAGATGGACAGACAGACAGCGGTACGAAATTAATAGGGTCCCATTTTTACACTTTGGGTACGGGACCCTAAAAAGTGGCTTTACTTGATACTGGCTAAATATATCATACATAAAGTCATGTAAAAGCTTAAGCCAAGCTAAAAATAAAAAAAAGTATGTCACTTTGGCAGTGACATATCTATCAAATTTCTTATCATCCTTGCTGTCAAATTTCATACGTTCATTGAATAAAATTTTCTTTTGCAACATTCTAAGTTTTATATTTGTTGTGCTCAGGTTGTGTTTGTGCGGAAAATAAATTGATATTGACTCGTGTCTCTATTTGAACCAAATGTGTATGAAAGGTGGCGTAATATTTAAATGCAAAAGTTGAAGTGATCTCTATTTATTCAAAATGCTAAATTCATGTAAGTTTTAGTGTATAACATATTTTGTGCTTTGATTTTATAAAATTACTTCCTTAATATCTGTTATTCTTAGTTTTTCGGTTTCTTGGTGCTGAGGAATCGCCCACGAGAGTCATAGAAGTGCGCTCTGACAACTATATCTCTCGGCCTATCCACTATCGAGAAGATTCGATGATTTTGTATGCTCCGAAGATACCTTCGGACAACAAGAACCCTAAAGACAAATACTATGAGATAGTCTTACAGAAACCTTTTACAGAAACATTGCATCACATGTACAGGTCAGTATTTTTTTTCTTGATTAGGAACTATTGCTTATTTAACTTGGAAAAAGATTAGGTTTGCATTACTTACTTAATTATTGCTTGTCTCGCCTAATGCGAGTGGGCTTTACAAAAGCTTAGTACGAATTTAGATATTTTGCATATTGGAATCTATACAACACAACTTACTCTTCATTATGACAGCATTTCCAAAGCGCGGTGTTGCATCATTTTAAAATTTTCATACTTTGCCTGTACAAAATTAAAGTTTCTGTTTAATAATGGACATTTTCATTGCTCAACCCACAACAAAAACACTTGGCCACAGAGGGTAGGTTAGGTTCGTTAGGTTATCTTGTAACCAAAACAGAGCGAGCATCGCCAATTTAAGGCAAATCCCCCAAATACTAACCTAAAATAATGCTATTTAAGTCCATTTTGTATGTAAACTTGAATTACATTTCCGTGCTTTAAACATTGTATTTTTAAGAAGAGTAAAGCAAGTAGTATTCGGGCCAATCCGGAATTTACAAATTTGTGCTAAGCTATCGTAAAGCTCACCCCATTAGGCTTTTTCTATTTTAACCCAGTATCTTTATGTCTCTCAGTAATTTGATTTCATTAGTCTTATATTAATGGACATAAAAACAAGAATTTGAATGCTACAAAGCCTCTTTAAAAAACATAGCATGAGACATAGCTTTTATTAATGAGTATTATGAGTAGTCATGCATTCTGTTTAACTCTTTCCTGTAGACTTTTGAACTCTGGATCTTGGGACATATTGATTAGAAGGTCTGTAATAATATAAATTTTAATGCAAAACAAATAGACCACTAACTACATACCTAGATTTCATTTTAAAATCATTTCAATTGTAATATTACAAAAATCTTTTGATTAATACTAACATGAGATATAGACATTATTAAAATATCTAACAATGGGTTACCCACTCATTCACCCTGAGGAAGACCTCCAGATGAGGTCGAAACATGTTGGCCAGTAGCAGAATTCGTACATAAGTAACCCATTGTTACATATTATTAATAATTACAAAAATCATTGTATAACTTTCTGTAAGAATATAAACATCTCATAATAATCCATTTTAATGGCTGACTCACACGTTTATATTGGCAATGTGTCAGAAACAGAATCAATGCTTACTGATTTACCTTGTTATACTGAATGGCAGATGATGTAAGGAATTCCAACAACATAAAATGTTGTGTTCTATTATTTTACATTTCTAGAAAATGTATGTTAGGTATTTGAAATCAAATTGAGTATCAATTTATTATTATGTACTTGAATTGTTTGGTTTGTCAAATGTTTATTTTGATTTATTTCTTTGTCAGTGAAACATGTTTTTCTGACCATCTAAGATAATTGATGTTAAACTAGCGATCCGCACCAGCTTCGCATGGGTGCAATAGAGATACTAGTATGGGGCAGTGAATAATGCATATTAACCTTGCTCTTGAATCACTCTATCTATTGCTGAAAACTGCATTAAAATTCATTGATATTATACTATAAAGATAAAGATGGTATTAAAAAATAAAATTAATATTTTATTTCAGTTTATTTAGATCAGAAAATCCAGAAATTTCAGAGGAGAAGTTTATTGTGTTGAAAGAGAAAATACCACTGTATATTAAAGTCACTAAGGAGGTAAGGTATTATTAAATTTTTGTAGTTCTAATGCACACATTATTTTCTACCTTTTATTATTTCAGTCTGTTTTTAACCCCTAACGCAAAAAGAACGGTGTTATAAGTTTGACGTCAATGTCTGTGTGCGTGTGTCTGTCTGTGGCATTGTAGCTCTCAACGGATGGAACAATTTCGATGTGGTTTTTTTAATTTGAAAGCCAGTTTCCTCGCGGTGGTTCTTAGCTATGTTTGGTTAATATCAGTCCAGCAGTGTGAAACTATCAGCTCTTATCCAAAATGATGTAATGGCATATGATTACTCGATTAAGTGCTAACGCATGGCAGTATAATCGTTAAATGATAATGCATAGGGCGTTTCTAAAATTTATAATTGAATTTTTGAAGCATATTTTTACATGACTACAAAAAAGGAGAATATTACATGATTGCCAAAAAGAAGTGTATTGTTTATTGAGTTCATGTTGTATGTAAACATGCGAGTTTCTCTATTCCACCATAACTTATAAATGCCTAAATGGATTTGGACATATCGCTTCCCTACTAATAGAGAGGCACAATAAAAAAAACATATTTTTTGGGAATAGCGCGATAAAGATTTAGTTAATCTGATTTTTATCTAAAATTCTCTTTAACGTAGTAATTTTATAGGCTAGAGTTTTGAAATTTTGTACACATTATCTCAGGTACGAATAGTACAATATAGTTTATAATTTTTTTAAATATAATTAAGTTTAAGCATTAAATAACAAGTTCAAAATAAGCTTTTTAAGTAAGGCCTTTATTATACAAAAAATAAATATTTATGTTAAGGCAGTTTTCGAATTAGGCCCCTTTATGATAGTAAATGCATACATTTTAAGGTAGTATTTCAAAATAGGACCTTACTGCTCGTAGACTCTAACGGGAATTAAGTTAAAGTGCCATAAAATCTCAGAATAAAATAATGAAATAAATTAAAATCTTATTAAAAAAAATAATTAAATAAATTTAAGACATCACTTCTTCTTTCCCCTAGCACATTCCTGTTTTATACAGGGTCGGCTCTCCTAGTAAGTCGGCGCCAAGACAATCTGTCTTGGATTGTCGGACTGGGTAGATTCTCCGCTTTTATAAGCTTCGTCGTACTAGTCCACCAGGTAGCAGGGGGACGCCCTCGACCTTTTCTACCTTTAAGACATCACTAAGGTGGTCATAATGTAGTTAGGAACTTCTTAGATTTTACAATCTGCAAATAACTATATAGTATAATCAATGATTACGAAACATAAACTTTTCAAACAATAAATTCTCTAACTAAACACTTTCTTTATGTAATTAGACTTTAAAATTTAAAAATTTTAGACTTCCATCTTTTTCATTTATTGATTCATCTCAATGTAGAACAAAATTGAATTTCTTCTTCATATAATACTAATGTATATAATATTTTTCATTAATTAAATTATTGTTTGGTTTCTACTACTACAAAACTTTACGAATCTTCAACAATTAAAAATCACGGTAATACTTTTTCCGTATACACAAAAAAACTTGGATTCATACGAAATTGACAAAAGTTACAATAACATAGTTTCAAAATAAGTGTATTCATTATGTATAATTCATCATTACAGCCATAAGAAGTCCACAACTGGACATAGGCCTCTCCCAAGGATTCTTGGTTCCATGGGTGGATATTGCCATACTCACCACGCTTGGCAAGCGGGTTGGCGAGCGCAGTATCTTTTGGCTTCCTGTGCTTCCGAAACTGCTGCCCATCGAAAGCAATTTCAAGCTGGGGGAGGATAGGAATTTGTTGGATTTAGGGAAGGTATTGGGATACTACTGGCACGAATGATTGGGAAAAAGTAATTAGCAGCTCGGGAAGCGTACCCGATGCCATACCTGCAACTACCGGACAAGCAGTTAAGGGTGACACCCCTGCCCAGATGGGTCAGTTAATCTTTTGGAAATTAGTTCTTGCAAATACTTCTGTTTACAAAAACTCAATTCAAATTGTGCTGTATAAGCCTCTGGGTTCAAATTAAAGTTGCTTCTAACATCTTTTTGCTTTATTTCTTATTTTTTTTTGTATTCATTTCTGTACGATGATTTATGAAGTACAATGTTTTACAAGAATATGCGTTTTCTTTAACTTCGCAACTACGGGACGAGGAACTGCTGCAAGTGCTACAAGAAGAACTACTGCTGCTGTTAGTCGTGGACGAGGAACTGGGACTACTGAAAGAATACCTTGATCGTATAGATGCAGTTGCATTAGTTAAGGTGGTGTCAGTTACGGGAACATTGAGTGTAGTCTCACAGGTCATTTCAATATTTCTAGTTATTGTGTTGTCATTTTTTGACTGATTACACGAAGGAATATTCTCCTTTCAATAATATCTTCAGTTAACATCTAAAAATATAAACAACCTTTTTAGAAAATCACGCAAGTAAGAGTTCTACATAGTTAAAAATTATTGAATATATTGGGAAAACTAAACATTGGTTAACTACCGATGTTAAGTTGGTAGACTCTGTTATCTAATTAAGTTTAAACTGACTATCTTGTGTGAAAATACAGAAAAACAAATAATATGTAGGTTTTAATAATTTTATTAAAATCCAGCCTTCCTTTGTATGCCAGTTCTATGATTGGTTTATTGGGTGGAACCGATGAATTTAGCAGGAGGTCTTTTAGATTTTATTTCTAAAGAAGATGAATAAATATAGCATAAGTTACGTAACTACCTAGTTGTTTATTATTGACACATTATTATTGACACATGTGAAAGTTACTTACGGACTGCAAATACCCTTATACTTTATATTTTTTTATTTCCAACAGGTAAACACCCGTTACAATCGGTTCAAAGTTTAAAAAAGGTATATATTTTTGTTTGTTCTATGTACGAGTACATGAGGCTGGCATAGTCACACCAAGTGTACTAAAGCCTCGAAAACCCTGCTTGCATTACGCGTTTAGTATAAAAAAAACTGTTACAAACATATACTTAAATTTTAATTATTCGTGTAGATTTTATGTGAATGGGTTTGAACAATACTGACAATATTTATTATATCATTGATTAATAAATTCAATAAAAAAAATAGTTTTATGAATGTTACTTATTGCAAAGTAAAATGAAAATATTTCAATAGAAACTAGAAATTATGTTGAAAAATTACTTGTAAGTATAGACACATCTATTAATTTATAAAAAAAAAATATATCATAAAAAGACTTAAATATAAATCTACCCCCTGGCCAATTACTACAACTTAATGGTATATGGCATCATTTAGATATATCTACTGAAAATCGATCAATATGTTTGTATAATAAGGGATTAATTTAAAATAACACCACGTTATAGAAAACATTTTCGTAATACACGGGTCTAAATCTTATTGAGCCTTTTTAATGCAAACAGTATTTGCAGTACTTGCCAGAAAATTAATGATATACGGGCCTAAGTCGAATTCGGCTTCCACGCAAAAGGTCCTGCTTCTACAAATACCGGCGTCTTACTAAATGGGCCTTTGTCACGGGAAGACGTGAGGGAGGAAAGAGTCGGTGTAAAAAAGACACAAATATAGCGCTCGTTAGATTTGAGCCTTTATCCAATTTTTTTCAAAGCGAGGGCCAGGTACTGTTAGTTTTGTGCCGATTTATTACAAAAAATCGAAAACACAAAATTTTGAATTGTGCCCCTCTATTACTAGGGAAGCGATATGGGGTATTGTTAGAATCCTTACACCCGCCTGAGTGACATAGGCTATAATATTTTCCAAGGCAGTTGTGTATTATTTTATGAAAAAAGGCTTGTTAAATAGTTAACCACAGTTGTATTATTGAGTGCTAATTGTACCATAACCACAGAATTAATATAAGTACTCCACAACACTAGTTCACAAATGACCATGGGGCTAGCTCAATGTCTGTGATTTGTCCCTAGTTACCTACATACATTTATAATAAAGTATTGTACTGGACGGTTAAAACTGTAAAGCCATTGCATTAGAAACTCAAATATATTATTTTTTACCAGTCATAAAGGCATACAATAGAATTTTGACTACAAAAAATTTAAGTTAACAATATTTTACTGCTACAGCCCTGAACGTAGAAATGTTTAATGTTGTATCATTTTAATAAAAACAATAAAATTTTGAGAGGAATTTAATATTACGCTGCAGTAATTGAACATTTGAGTTTCGCTTACAAAAATATTTTTTCTCGAATTGTTCGATCTTTCAGGCATATTCATGTAGTAAGTCAATAGCCAATAAGTTATTCTCTAGGGTCTTAGCCAATTATTCGTTTAAGAATTTATATAATCCAAGAAACCCTTGTTGGGCAATGGCCTTTCTTTTACTGAGAGGCAGTAGCAATTTTTTTCCTGCTTTAATTATCCAAGTTCACCTACTAACATGCTGCAAGTGGCTTTTAGGTCTCATAAACCTAAGCTCTGCTCTGACTACTCGCAAGAGGAAAAGACGTAATAGTATGTACGGAAGCTTGGTCGCCGTCGATTTCGACGCCATATTATACATATATCCACCATTCTTAGAGGAAAGTAAAAACGTAGAATGGACCAGCTGCTTCCCTTCCTGTGCAGACCCTCGAAGCCGGCCGAGGAAATTAGGCAATGGGGCTAGCAACCCATTACCATTTAAGATTCCGTTATTCACTTGTACACCTATCAACTAAACGTGGCTTCTGGGTCTCATGGCCTTGGACTCTGTCTACTCCGTAAGGGACATGATGATGTAACTGTTATATTCCTTTTAGTGTACAATACCGACGCTACAGAAACTGTGTGACACACTGTCACAGCACCAATCATGGACAATAGCCCATATTGTCGCCCATTTTGGTCTTCACGAGCTATTCAACGATCCCGATGTGCAGAAGCATATTGATGAGCAGGATGCGTTGACTGGAATCACTCCGATTATGGTAAGTACATGAATATTTTAAACCTGGCGAATTGATTCACCCTACGGGTAAAGTTACTAAGTATATATTTTAGATTAGTTATCAACCGTGTGGCCAGTGGAATGTTATGTGTACTGTATATAAAAAACCGGTCAAGTGCGAGTCGGACTTGCGCACTTAGGGTTTTGTACAAAAAAGTTCTTTAAGTTCTAACTATGAATTTGCTGTTTTCGATCTTTTCCATTATTCGTGCTATAAGACCTTGGTTCATGCCAAATTTTATAAATTATAGGTCTGCGGGAAGTACCCTATAGGTGTTGTGTCCGTTACGCCAGCCAGATTTTGTTGAAAATTGTCGAAAATCGACATTGTAGTGCAGTAGATAATTAGATATAGAGCTTCTGTAAATGGTAAGCTAATTTTTAAATTTGGTAAGCGTATATTTTTTGAATTATTTGATAAAAACAGTTCCGGCTAGCGTAACGTTACCGTAGCCAGATCTTTTTTTGTTTTACGGGAATTTTGAAATAAAAGTTATGTAAATAATTAGATATCAATTTTGTATAAATGGTACAACTTAAATTGTATTTGTATTTGCTATGGTTGCGAAGATATTTGAAATTCTGCTGGGGTAACGGTTTGCTCAATTGCTGTATCTCGGAATTGACTAAGCGGATGATGATGATTTTTGCACAGAACATCTGGCTAATTAGTTATAGTTTATAGCATAATAAAGGAATTCATAGTAATTAACCGTTTTGAAGTTATTTTTATTAAATAGAAATATTCTTTAATAGGTCCTATCACTTCCAATAAGCGCTCCAAAGACTAACTTGAAACGTCATTATATAGTGAAATACTGTCTATAAATGGTACCGAAGTTTAATTAGTATCCTATACGTAATTAAAAAGTTATGATGAATCTTCGATTTGTTTCGGCCATGGCGCGCGGCGGAGTTATTTAACGACCGATTAACCGAGTTTCCCGTACGAGTGGTCACTGAATCTTTTGTAAATAATTAGATATACATGTCAATTTAATACCTGCTAAATTTCAGACCTGTAAATTAATTAATTAACGAAATAATTGAAAAAAAATGATGTTCGCGTGGTTACCCGACCAAATCTAGAATGTTATAAAAAAGCGGCCGCGCAATACATTATACCAACCTTCTAAAACTTACAGGATAATACATACGCGGTTTGTACAGACGAGCTATTTTTAAAAAGTAGGTACATTTATTTTAATATAGCTACTAGCTACCAGTTACAGCTTAGCAGTTAGTAGTGGAAGCATCTTGATAATTTACTCGTAGTTAGTCTGCGTTATCCTTACTAATATTATAAATGCGAAAGTGAGTTTGTTTGTTTGTTAAGCTTTCACGCCGTAATTACTGAACCGATCTCTATGAAATTTTGTATACAGGTTCTCTGGAGTACAGAGAAGGACATAGACTACCTTTTATCCCGGGAAAAAGTACTATTCCCGTGGGATCGACATTAACGAGGGCGGAGCCGCGGAAGCTAGTGTTTACTATAAAACAAAGCTTTAGCTTGTACTGTTTCAAAAAGTACGTATCCTAAGAAGTAAACTGCATTGTTATGTCGTTTATTTATAATATTGTATTTTGATTTTTATACTAAAAACGTAATTTAAGAATACGGCTATCTTTATCTATACTAATATTATAAAGCTGAAGAGTTTGTTTGTTTGTTTGAACGCGCTAATCTCAGGAACTACTGGTTCAAATTCGAAAATTCTTTTTGTGTTGGATAGTCCATTTATTGAGGAAGGTTTTAGGCTATAAAACATCACGCTGCGACCAATAGGAGCGAAGCATCAATAAAAAATGTTTTGAAAACGGGGAAAAATCATCTATACTAATTAATCATACTACGAAGTCGCGGGCAACAGCTAGTCTAAGACATTTGTGATTTTTTTAATCAGATTACAGAAAGCAATGGGAAGTAGATACTTACTGTAGATAAAATATGTAAGTACATACTACACTGTGATGTTATTACATTTTATTATTATTGATCTGTGATTTTATACAATAAAACTTTATATATGACTACAAGTATTTTACTTTAACTTATTCGGAACGATAACATAAAAAAGATATAGGTATTTATAAATTCTTTCTTTTTAATTTTAGATAAGCATGCGACGTTGCATATTGGTCCATAAGAAAAAACCTGTGATTATTTTTGAAGCTAATTTATAAACTTACTTACCTTTTTCGGACAAATCACTCAGATTGAGCTAGCCCCAAAATAAGTTCGAGACTTGTGTTATGGGATACTAACTCAACGATACTATATTTTATAACAAATACATATATATATACACATCCAAGATCCAGGCCAATCTGAAAAAGATCATTTTCCATTTTGACCTGGCCGGGGATCGAACCCGGTCACTCCGTGTCGCAGGCTGGCATGTTGACCGCTGTGCCACGGAGCTAGTCAACAGTATTCTATCTAAAGATACGAAAATGTTTTATATTAATATAATATTAGTTATAACTAAGTTTTATTATATCACTTATGTAGCTCGTCTGTACAAAACACGTACGAGTATGAAATTATCTAGTAAGTTTAAGAAGGTTGGTATAATGTATGGCGCGGCCGCTTTTTCATAACATTCTAGATTTGGTCGGGTTACCACGCGAACATCATTTTTTCAATTATTTCGTTAATTAGTTAATCTACAAGTCTGAAAATTATTAGGTATTAAATTGACATGTATATCTAATTATTTACAAAAGATTATGTGACCACTCGTACAGGAAACTCAGTTAATCGGTCGTAAAATAACTCCGCCGCGCGCCATGGCCGAAACAAATCGAAGATTCATCATAACTTTTTAATTACGTATAGAATACTAATGAAACTTTGGTACCATTTATAGACAGTATTTCACTATATAATAACGTTTAAAGTTAGTCTTTGGAGCGCTTATTGGAAGTGCTAGGACCTATTAAAGCATATTTCTATTTAATGAAAATAACTTCTAAACGGTTAATTACTGTGAATTCCTTTATTGCGCTATAAACTATAACTAATTAGCCAGATGTCCTGTGCAAAAATCATCATCATCCGCTTAGTCAATTTCGAGATACAGCAATTGAGCAAACCGTTACCCCAGCAGGATTTCAAATATCTTCGCAACCATAGCAAATACAAATACAATTTAAGTTGTACCATTTATACCAAATTGATATCTAATTATTTACATAACTTTTATTTCAAAATTCCCGTAAAACAAAAAAAGATCTGGCAACGGTAACGTTACGCTAGCCGGAACTGTTTTTATCAAATAATTCAAAAAATATACGCTTACCAAATTTAAAAATTAGCTTACCATTTACAGAAACTCTATATCTAATTATCTACTGCACTACAATGTCGATTTTCGTAAATTTTCAACAAAATCTGGCTGGAATAACGCACACATAGGTGTTGTGTATTGATTCTTTGAGTTTGAGACCTGAAGGGCCTTATCTTTTGATAGCGTTGACTTATCTTTGGTTTCTACCACTGCGGTGCCCCGCATTCAATTCAATTAAATTTATTTATTCATTAACAATACACACATTGCATTCGAATATTAAGAAGATACATGTCAAAAATACATTTACATTAAATTGAAATAAGATTACATTAAAATGAAAAATTCGTGGTCATAAGTACATTAGAAGTCATTAACACTATAACAGCACTTCTTCAGCAATAATGTTCGTAACTTCCTTTTGAAGATAGAAAGTTTACGCTCCGTTTTTAGATCATTCGGTAATTTATATATTTATATAGGGTTACCGTCTGATTACGTAGACAATGTGATACAACTAGTAGTGCTAGAGTGAATTTTCGTTTTAAATTTTTCCGCCTAGTGCCCTCTCGTTGTAACATTTCCTCTTCCGTTTCATATAAATGTCTATTTTTAATAAGTCAATTAATGTTAAGAGAAGGAGCTGTTAAAATTTGGAGCTTCTTAAAATGATCTACGCATCACTCCTATGCTGGTATTCTGACTATAGTACTATACGTATGGTCCTTTTTTGTGATATAAAAGTTTTATTTACATTATATTCATAACTTCTACCCCAGAATTTAATATTATACAGTCCATCTATATATGTATTTGTTATAAAATATAGTATCGTTGAGTTAGTATCCCATAACACAAGTCTCGAACTTACTTTGGGGCTAACTCGATCTGTGTGATTTGTCCGTATATATTTATTTATATATATTTATTTCTTTTTAACATATTTGATAGTTTCCGAGTCTGTTCTGCTCGGAGTGCGGCAATGGTAGAAACCAAGGTACTAGTCGTTTGATTTTTTCAAAGTTTCAAGGGACGGACAGCAGATTTTTATGTTTTTTGAATTTCCTTGATACACGCGTTTCTGACAAAATGGTCTTGCCAGACAGACAGAAAAGCAACCCTTATAGGATTTATAAGGGTTCCGTTTTAACTTTTGAGATACGGAACCCTAAAAAACATTGATGAATAAAGGATTTGCAGTATTAAAGTAAATATGTATTTCCAAATTTGGGATTGACCACATCGAACAGCAAGGTGAGCAAACCATGGGCCAAGCAGACATACAGACGATATTTTCTACGAATCATTTCGCAATGAATAATTTGTGTTCGTGTTTTGGTTAGGTAAGTAAAAGGTTTTGTTCAAGGTGTATTTTACGCGATGACGCAAAATCACTCGTTTATGTTAATTTTAAAAAGTATTATGTCTTCTTTTTGACGCATCTCATACTAACTTCGTGGTATGACGCGTGATAAAAATATATAAAAATTAGTTAATATTTTTTTCAAATTAAATATTTACTTAAGGTAAGTTGTATTGAATACGCAATTTGTTTTAGGAAGTAAAATAGAGATATGAAAAACGTAACTTTCATAATCTCTTTAAAGTTTTCATTAAACGTCTTATTTTAGACGCTGACGCCAAAAGAGGGGTGTTATAAGTTGGACGTGTCTGTTTGTGTATTCTAGTGTCTCTGGCATGGTATTCGCATATATAGATTTAGCCGGCTAAGTTCTTAGTTAAAGACTAGAATTGTATTTGTGCCTTTTCAGAGATGATTGTATGAGGAGATTTAAAATTTGAATTTAAATTAGAAAGAAGATATGAATGGATTGTGTCAGGGAAAATATGAGCTAGAGGTGTGGTTCCAAGCTTTAGTTGGTAGAAGTTTGAACACCCCGAGCAGCCGGGATCGAAGGCACGTCAGGAAATATTTCAGCTAGACCATTGGTTTTGGGTTTCAATGATTGGTATAGACGAGCAAATTCCATATTCAGTACATTCAGAGTCATATGGAAGACCAGGTCAGGTCCGAGGTTTAATCTTTCAACATGTAGATAACATGTTCGCTGCCGGAATCTTTCAGTGTTTTACTACGACTACCCGTAGTTGGCAACGTGATATGTTTAGTTTGCATCAACTTGGACTACTGGTTCGAGACTTATCGCGGGATAAAAATAGCTGCATTTTATTAAATATTCCGACAATACCGCTACATGCATATACCTACATAATGCACAAAAATATGTTTTTACGCTAACTCTACTTGACGTGACCTTGCTCGCATCGCTTTATCGGTTAACGACGTATAAATACAATACGATTTGTAGTATATGAAAAGTTTACTTGCTAGTAAAAGCGAATACTGTTCACAGCGAGCTTTTACCACGCGAACTTTTATTTACTTGAGAAGCTTAGATCAGGGAAACTATTTTATCCTTTACTCCTAAATGAGATCAAATTTAAAAAAATCTGTACATTCGTAGTAATTTTGTTTTAAAAAAAAAAGATATTATCTTCTCAATCAATCGTACACGAGAAATACAGCACATAGGGTACGATTATTTTTCTTAAATTAAGAAATAAACAAACTAGAGAATCACCAGCTCCGATTGGAGGAGACTGGAGACCGATGAAGGCCTGTGTATAAATTACTTATAATGATAATAAAAAAATGGAAAAATAAAGCTTCGAGCATGTACAAGCTCGTAGCTCCGTGTGTAATACATACTTTGGGCTAGTTTTCTTACGGACTTCTTTTAATGGTCTGGGTCAAAATGATACATTTTGACCCAGACCATTAAAAGAAGTCCGTTAGATAGATATCAAAAATATTGGACGTGTATCTTTATTTTTTGTCAAATAAACAATAAATTATAAAGATAAAGCGCGTCAAAGTTCATGAGTGAAAAAACTGTAGCAAACTATGGCGGCGCACGGAATTTCAATGGGCTATATATTTATCATTTTTTTCCGTAGTTCCTGAAAAGGAAAAACGTAACCCATATATAATCAATTTGTTGTCTGTCTGTCTATAGGTATGTCAAGACCCCTTTTCCTCAGCAACGTTTGGAGGTATCAAACTACAATTCATATCAAATACTCAGGTCTATGTCTCTTGGAGTTGTGAAAAAATCAAACTTCTAGGTAAATGCAATCAAAGAACGCACGATTAAAGAAAAAAATGCAAAAGCAACATTTTTCGTTACATCATATAATTAACATATTTTTAATCATTTTAAACTTATAGTTAAATTTTTTTAATAGTACAGAACCGAGTGAGCGAGTCCGACTCGCACTTGGCCGGTTTTTTTAAATTATCTAACAGACTGACTATTTATATTTTTTTAGGAATTTAGCCTATTAGGAGTTTACATACAATTTTTTTAGAGACCGACCGATAAAGGATTCTTCCGAAACCGAAAGCGAAACTTCGGTTTGGGTCTCAGTATCGGCTGAATCCGAAACAGAAACTTATTGAAATAAACGTGTTGATGAATTTTTTATTTATATTCACTAGACTGACTCGTAAAGCACAAGACTGAGATGGATGGGTTGCATTGAAAAAGGCTGACAATTATGATGAGACGGACTCAACTGGGCGGACTAATTAATATATCTTTACATTCATATATAAATTGGCGGTTTTTTTTCCGCTTGCCATTTTGTTCTTTTTTTATATACCTATTTGACGGCAAACGAGCAGACGAGCCACCTGATGGAAAGTGGTCACCGTCGCCCATGAACGTCTGCAACACCAGAGGAGATGCTGATACGTTGCCGACTCTAGGTTGTTGTTCGTATACATTTTATTTATTTAAACTTGAAAGTACACTATACTATTAATATTCTGCATACATACTTTTTCTTGTTTTTCGAAATTTAATTATTGAAAAAAGCTCATGAAATGAACTCGTTCAGATGTTGTCCGTTGTGATCAATTTCGTCAGTTTTCTATTATTTTTTAACTTTTAGTAAATTTTATTTTTAAATCAAGATTACCGTAAATACATGCAAAATTTAACTTAAGTTGAATTTATCAAACCCGAAATGCTACTAAAAACGTCAGTATAAAAAAAACAATTTACTCAAATTCTCTATAAAAAATGCCGATTTCATAGGCAAAGAAAAGACCCATTCAGGAGAGAGAGCAATTCACCCAAACACGTGAGTTTCGGTGAGACCGAATGTTCGGTCGATTTTATGCCGCAACCGAAACTGTCACCGAAACTCTATTTCTTAATCGCAACCGAAGGTTGGGTCTGTCTTCGGTCGGTTAAACGTAAACAATTTTATTATCAATACGAGGGCTAGTCGTAACATACAAGATAATGACAAATGACCTTTGTCACTCGGCAATCAGACAGCTTTACGTCTATAATTATATACTTTTGTAATATATATATATTGTGACTCAGGTGTTTGTTTATCGACGTTACATAAAGAAGGTTATTCGGCGGTTCGCATCCTGAACAAGATAAAATAAAGACTAAGAAGACTACTTACAAAATTTTACGAACTATATTTATAAACAATGTTCATTCATTTATAGTATTCTTCACAAAAAGACCTAACAATTGATACCAAACAGCACACTTTTTGTGAATCATTCTTTAACGGCGTTGTGCACTTTTTGGGATGGGTAAATAATAAAATTTTGAACTTGCGTCAGGACACGTGACCTGATCGAAAATTCATAAGACGGACACGTGACGTGAGACCGCCGGCGCGGCGTAGGAGAGCAAGAACATTCCCCCTCTCTTTTTGCCGCGCGGCGTTTTCACTTATGCCGGCACTCTCGGAGTGCAACCCGTTGTTTTTTTAGGGTTCCGTACCTTAAAAGCAAAAACGGAACCCTTATAGGAGCACTTTGTTGTCCGTCTGTGTCTGTCAGGACTCTTTTTCTCAGGAACGCGTGAAGGTATCAAGCTGAAATTCATATCAAATACTCAGGCCTACTGTTAATTGGAGTTGTGAAAAAATCAAACTTCTAAGCCAACTCATTCAAAAGATATAGCCGTTTATGCCGCATATTTCGACATTCGCTGGGGAATCAAAACCTACAGGTCCTCCCGTGAACTCAGAATCTTGAAATTTGGTACGAAGCAACGTCTTACAGCACAATTATAGGAAAAATTGCGAAAAGCATAATTTTTTGTGAAAAAATATTTTTTGTGTTTATATTGCATTCACAATGCTGCTTTCATATATTTTATTACTTAACATACACAGCGGCCAAAATCATCCTTTTGGCTTCGCCGCCGTAGTTGGGTAAAAACAATCACTATCTATCGTATCTGAGTATGAAGATACGGTATACTATACTACGGGACAGATAATATTTATCATAACCTTTGCCAATCCATGCAATAAAAATATAACTTGACTACTGAACCGATTTATAGTGAAATTTTGTATACACAGTGCGAAAAAAGACATTCTACCGTTCCTAGAAACTGTTTTTTTTATGACATAGGGCGGCAAACGAGCAAGCGGGTCACTTGATGGTAAGCGATCACCGCTGCCCATAGACTACTGCAACATCTGGGGTGTGACAAGAGCGTTGCCGGCCTTTTAAAAGTATTTTTGGGGGACACATATCAGAATTTTAAATAATGTTACGAAGTTGTAGGCGAAGCTAGTTTATTAACAAGCAAACTAATTGAAAGAAATCTTGTGTAGCGTAGTCTAAAAGGTTACGTATTTGTAGGTGAAGCGATAAAGGTGAGTTTTAATTGGAATCTGAGACAGTTACGTTGTAAACTCATTTGTAGGGTTCCGTAACCAAAGTGTCCCAAAGGGACTTTATTATCAAGCGTCCGCTATCCATCCCTCCGTCACAGGGCTGTATCTTTTGAACCGTAACAGGTCGTAATTGTTTTTGTGTATATCTGTAGCCGATATAACAACAAATAATAATAACAAACTAAAATTTAAGGAACCCTTACAAGGAAATTTTTTGGTGTTTTTGTCTGTTCTTTCAAAGGCGTGTCTATGGGCTATATTCAAATTAAAAACAATAATGTACGTCTGTGTGTAATGTAATGTCCATGCAAAAAAGAGTTATATTATATAAAGAACACGAATTCCATACAATAAACGTGTTATTTGTAGTTTAATATTGTATGGATGCGAATATGATTAGCCGGTATTATTTTTAGTGTTCCGTACGGCCGATTGACAATTAAACGGAACCCTTTTATATATCACTCGTGTGTCTGTCCGTCTGTGACAGCCGATTTGTTCCGAATCTACTGGACCGATTAAGTTGAAATTTGGCATTCTTATAGATTTATGTGGCCCAAAAACGTCCACGTTACGTAAATAAACACATTTTGAGTTAAAAGTATTTTTGGGGGACACAAATCAGATTTTTTTAAATAATGTTTTGCAATCGACCATGTTACATATGTATCAAACGATAGGGCTTCTTGCGAGGATCTTAAAAATATATATTATTGTATAGTTCAAGAATATATCATTTTAAAGTTTTCTATCAAAAAAGGCGAAAACTTACCATTCCGCTACCTTATCTCAGAAACCACTAATCCGAAAATTATGAAAAATGACAGAATATTATAAAAAAATAGTTGCTATGAGTATATTATAAGTAAAATTATTTTATGGTAAAATTGTAATTTATAATTTTCATATTTTAAAAATAAAATAAAAACCAAAGGTCATTGAGATAACAAATCGATATCAAAGAGTTCTTGACAGTATTTTTAGATAGATATCAGTAACATCCTTACCAATATAAACGCGAAGGTGTGGGTATAATATGGATTATAAATGTATGGATGTTTGTTACTCAATCACGTCAAAACAGTTGACACGGCTTGCACATAGATAGGTGGATTAACACATAGGCTAACTTTTATCCCAAAAAATCCCGACCCATCCCGTACTGTTCCGTGGAATCGACATTAAGGTCAGCGGAGCCGTGGACGACAGCTAGTTTGACATACACGGTGAAATTTTTAACCGTTTTGGACCCTTAAAGGTGACTCAGACCATCAAAATGACCAACTTTTCTTATAGAAACAATGCTGGTAACTCAAAAAAATATTCGACATTCCCATACAAACTAGCCGGGCGGCGGGACTCTTTTGTATGGAAATGACGATTTTTTTTAGTTCTTTGCATTAGTTCCATAGAAAAAGTTGTTACATATTGATGGTCTGAGTCATCCCTCTAAGGGTCCAAAACGATCAAAATTTCACCATCTATGTTTTGTAATCTCAACATCAGTCCAATTCCGTATTACCGCGTAATTAATGCGCATGACAAACGTTAAAAGTGCCTTCTTATCGCGGCCGTGATTGTAGGTGATATTAATTCGACAATCTAGGTGAGAACCTAGAGTTATCATCATCATCATCATAACAGCCGTAAAAAGTCTACTACTGGATAAAGGCCTCTCCCGAAGATACTTTGTTCCATGGGAGGATATTGCCATACTCACTACGCATGGCAGGCGTGTTGGCTAGTAGTAGTACTCACTGGTAATTGAATTTTGCAGGTGGCCGTCCAATCGTGTAACGTACGGATGGTACAGAGTCTCCTATCTTTGAAATGCTCGTTGGGAATCCTGGACCACGACGGCAACACGGTGTTTCACTACGCGGCCGCTAGCAACAAGGAAATAATAAGCGTAAGTGGTACATTACGTCCTGCAACGTGCGGATGGTACAGAGTCTTCTATCTCTGAACTGCTCGTTGGGAATCCTGGACCACGACGGCAACACAGTGTTTCACTACACGGCCGCTAGCAACCAGGAAATTATAAGCGTAAGTTGTACATTACGTTCTGCATTGTGCGGTTGGTACAGAGTCTTCAATCTCTGAAATGCTCGTTGGGAATCCTGGACCACAACGGCAATACGGTGTTTCACTACGCGGCCGCTAGCAAGAAGGAAATTATAAGTGTAAGTTGTATATTACGTCCTGCAATGTGTGGTTGGTACAGAGTCTGCTATCTCTGAATTGCTTGTTGGGAGTCCTGGACCACGACGGCAACACGGTGTTTCACTACACGGCCGCTAGCAACAAGGAAATTATAAGCGTAAGTTGTACATTACGTTCTGCAATTTGCGGTTGGTACAGAGTCTCCTATCTCTGAAGTGCTCGTTGGGAATCCTGAACCACGACGGCAACACTAGCAACAAGGATATTATTTGCGTAAGTTGAATGTTATACTAAGTCATACCTGTGATTTTGATTTATTATTTTCCTTAAAGGAATTCTTACATTGAAGAATAAACGCTCGTCATAGGCGGAGTTTTTTGTGCTTGTTTGTCAGAATTCAGAAGGACTATGAATGTATATATGTCTACTTATTTGGCACGCTTTGCAGCATAAACTGCTTCGTAGATTTATATTGGCTTGATTAAGATAGGCACCATAGTGCAAAAATACAACGTACATAAAACGATAGTATTTATACTTTTTGAAGTGTTTATATTTTGCATTCACAATGCTATTTTAATATACTCTTATTAAATTAAGAAATAAATATGGTAAAAATATTTCAAGCGGGCGGGATTTGAACCTGCGACCTTAAGTCTATGTAAGACTTAAGTTTGCAGGTTCAAATCCCGCTATGTAAGACTTAAGGTCGCAGGTTCAAATCCCGCCCGCTTGAATTTTTTTTTACCATATTTTATAAATGTATTTATTTTACACGTTGTATTTTTGCACTATGATTTTTTTCTTATTGCTCGCATCAAATCCGAATTTGGTGTAGTTCGCCTGGCGTCGATCGAACCTTTGATTATGATAGAGAAAAATTGACTTGAGGCGTTTAAAATTCAGGGCGACTTCTAAAAGGCTCCGGCTCTAAAAGCACCTCAAGCCATAAGTAAGTAAACATACTGGTGCCAAGAACAGCAGTAGCATTAGCTCTACTCTATGACTGGAACTGACTGCATCGACTTGCGTATTAATTTTACGTTACTTGTTTTCTCGAGCAAAGCAAGTCCAGGCACTACAACCGCGAGTGGGCAAAGGCCTGGTTAAGTAAATTTTATCCATTAGGATCTATCCCGGGCTTTTTTTCCAGAGTTTGACGCCGATATTTTTTGATACCAGCCAGCCATCTCAGCTTTGGTCTGCCTTGGCATCTTCGACCTTCTGGCCGAATTCCATGGCACGTTTGGGCACTCTGTCCTCGTCTATTCTTACTAAATGTCCTGCCCAACGCAGCCGTCCAATTTTTATGACCTTGATGACGTTGGGTTCGTCGTATTCGCCATTGATTCTTCTTCCTCACCTCATACTATTTTAAGTGGGGCCGGGTCAGCATGTAAGATTTTTCCATTCTGTTCTATCTTGAGCAATTTCTTTTTACCCATATTCTCCTTTACAGACTTTGGCCTACCTCTACTCTGCCATTGTATTTGCCGTTGATTATCATTTATTATTATCTGGTCAGCAGGTGGTTACACCTGCTGACCAGATAATAATAAATGATAAATAGTATTTGTTGGATCTTGTCTATGAGTGTTAACTCATAGACAACAAATACATCAAGAGAACTTTCGGTGTAGCATCAATAGCTGATAAAGTTAAAGAAAAACGTTTGCGGTGGTATGGTCACGTTCAAAGACGTCCCGACGACCATATGGTAAAACTTGCCCTAAAATTGCCAGAGACGAAACGTACGCGTGGAACAACACCCGCCACCTGGTTGACGACGGTTGAAAAAGACCTAAAAGAAGCTCATTTGCAAAAAGACGTAGAACAAAATCGCGCAAAATGGAAAATGCGAACAAGGAAGGCCGACCCTAAGTAAATGGGAAAAGGTCTAGACAGAAGAAGAAGATCATTTATTATCATCTCTGCATTCGCCATTGATTATTGACTGATATTCATATGCATCAAAATAATGGAGGATCACAATTAGACGCGAATATTTTTTATTTTAAATGATTAAGGTTTCTTAGAAAATATATTTCTTATTTTCCAGGCGCTTGCCAGCAGTGACTCGTCATGTCTCAACGTGTACAACAAGCAAGGTTACACGCCACTGCATACGGCCTGTTTGGCCAATGCGCCAGATTGTGTGCGGGAGTTGTTACTGGCTGGAGCAGATGTCAACTTTGCCGCTTGTAAACGAACCACTAGCGCTTTGCCAGGTACAGATAAAATCGTTTTTACAAGCTTTTATTTAGTTTCACCTGTCCCGATGTGTCTGTAATCAAATTTTGCGAGTTAAATTTGATCCACTTCCTGGTTACCGATTGAACTAAAATTTTGCATGCATGTGTAAATCGGATGACAATACAGTATTATGAAATCGTTGTGCTGGTCTGATGATGGAGTCGGAAGGTGGCTATAGGAACCAGTTGCAAGACAAATCAAATGAGCCCAAACAAGGTACATCAATCGTGCATGGGCTCATTTGATTTGTCTCGGAAAACAGTGTGGATTCGTTTATAAAAAAAGCTAGTCACAAAAAAATTATTTTTGCAAAAAAACTTGTTTAGTTTTCTTCGTCCGTCCGTCGATCAGGCACAGCGCTGTATTTTTTGAATCGTACCTTTGACTTTTGAAAGGAGGACTCTTGTGTTTGTGACCTCAGAACTCCGTCATTGATGAACCGATTTTAATTATAATTTTTTTGTTTTAAAGGCTATGCTTTAAAATTGGTCCCATTTACATTTCTACACAATCGGATCAGTAATTTTATTGAAGTCGGTTTTTTTATTTGAAAGATTATTATTTGTTGCCTTGAAGGGATAGTCGGAGACTTATTAAAAGACAACATGCCGAAGCTGCATCAGCAGGACATGAAGCACGGCGGGACTCCCCTCCACTGGGCGATATCCAGAGAGGTCATAGAAGCTTTGGTCGACAAAAACTGTGATATTAATGCACTGAATTTCGATGGACGGACGGCACTGCATATTATGGTAAGAATTTAAACCTTCACGTCTAGATAAGTATTCTAGCGGAGCGAGTTGGCATGTTCAATGCTCAACCGTTCCGAAGCAAAGATCTTTCTGCTATGTATGGTGTGCGCCTAGGGAACCATACGGCGTCGACTGTGCTACGTCGGAGCGGGAATTATATATTGAAATTCAACATATGTGTATGTCCGCCGCGGCTTTGAACAGTCGCACAGGTTCATGATGAACCCTGATTTTCACCGAAAAACCATCATTAGCGACGAGGCGCATTTTTGGATGAATGGCTATGTCCACAAGCAAAATTGCCGAATATGGGACGCCCTAAATCCACATGAGGCTCACCAGGCGGCAATGCATTCACAAAAACTTACTGTTTGGTTCTTATTTTGGTCTGGCGGTATCATCTGTCCGCACTTCTTCGAAAACGACGATTGCGAAGCCATTACCGTCAACGACGTGCACTACAGGTCAATAATAAACAATTTCTCTTGACCTGAATTGAACGATGTGGACGTGGACGACATGTGGTTCCAGCAAGACGGCGCTACTCGCCACACAGCAAACGACACGATGGACATTCTGCATGAACGGTTTGAGGGAAGAGTTATCTCTCGCAGAGGTGACATAAATTGGCCACCAAGATCGTGCGATTTGACCCCGTTAGACTTTTTGTTGGGGGGTTTTCCTGAAGTCACAGGTGCCAATAAACCAATAATGCCTATAACCAGCAATCGCCGACCGGATTTATACAGCAAGAGTCTTAGAATATTGGACCTCTACTTCTATGACTCTGCGGATCCGTGCCACTGTTCGAAGCTGCGGCGGACATTTAAACGATGTTATATTCCATAAATCCGACCAGATGGTCGGAAGACCATGGATGCAGGCCGCTTCCAACCGGTCATATTGGAAATCCTTGGGGAGGCCTATGTCCAGCAGCGGACTTCTTGCGGCTGAGATGATGATATTCCATAAATAATGGCATTAAAACGCTTTTCGGATAAAAAAGGTTAAAGTCTTTAAGCGCGAGAAACGCAGACACAATGGATTTTCTATTGTTATGCGTCCTCATTGGACCCCTTCGTGGTTGAGAGGTCAATAGTTAACACACGACTTGTTTTATTCAATTTCAACATAGGCCCGTCCTTATTGAAACAACCTTTATAATGCGTAGTTTTCTATGTAACCCTCTGATGGGCAGTTACCACTTGAATTACAACATGAAGCAAAATGAGGGTTACAATACTGAACAACTTGGCCCAGGGGACCTACATCGAATTTTTCTTGTCGACATCTTGCTAAACGACTTTAGATATGCAACGCTGGACTCTGTTAACCCGAAATTGATAAGATGATCAACATTTCATTTTAGGTTTTAAGAGGCCGACTCGAGTGCGCCACAGCACTTCTCTCTCAAGGGGCCGAACATTCAATCGGAGACAACGAAGGGAATACGCCTCTTCATTTGGCTGTGAAGCAGACGAACATAGCCATGGTCCAGGCGCTCATAGTATTCGGGGCCAACCTTGAGGCGAAGAATAATGAGGGATTGACTCCAAGGCATTGTGTGCCGGCGGAACTATCTAGCAGCAACTATGACAAGATTTTATATGTCTTACACGCAGTAGGCGCTAAACGGTAAAGGTATTTTACGGGTCTCTTTCCTAGGTCCCATGTTGTCATAATCAACTGCTTGGCCGGTGGATTCAAGTATGGCATCGGTTATGCGCGCCCAGCCTTCCGGTCTGCTTCTTGCTTTCCCCCGTTCATCCGAGTGAGTTCATTCTTTTCCCAGATCCAACAAAATCATGTCCTTCACCACTTCTCCAGCTTTTAAAATGTTTCCGATGGGCAGCAGCACTGGGCGCTCAAGGGCTATATAAACTGCGCCCGCCAACCCGCCTGCCAAGCTTGGTGAGTATGGCAAATATGGCAATATCCTTTCTTAGAACAAAGAATCATTCTTTCGGCTGAAATTATGATGATGATCTACTTTTCGTAGTATAAGTATACGAGCCGAGAAGTCTTTTAGCATCGCAATATTTCTGGATATATTATTATGACCATAGTATTAACGCAATATGAAGACTTAACAGGCCTTATGCTTATCACCTGTATGCCTGGCGAACCAAAACCACACGTTTCTCCAGATCTTTTTTCTCGCGTGTGTAAGTTATGGAACCATCTTCCTTCCACTGTTTTTCCTTAAAGTTAGAAGACATGGTTCCCTTCAAAGGCGGGTTAGTTACTATTTAAAATGTCCACGGGCGACAATGACAATTACCATCAGATGTTTCGTATGCCTGTTTGTCCGTATAAGAATAAAAATAAAACAACGGGTTGCATTCCGGGAGTGCCGGCAGAAGTGAGAACTCCGCGCGGTAGAAAGAGGGGGGGATATTCCTATCCTACGCTGTGCCGGCGGTCTCAGGTCACGTGTCCTTTCGCGAGTTTAAAATTATTTTACCCATCCCGAAACCCATCCATAAAAGTGACCAACGCCGCCAATGGTTTCACTTTAAAAAAACGGTCATATTGTTTATCAAGATAGTATTTGCAGAAGAATGAATCCTAGGCATCTCATCTAATCAACGTGTCTTACAATTAGAGTGATATATTCTTCAAAACTTACGTATCAATGAATGTGATCTACGGTCCATTTTTGTGGCTATCCATCAAATATTTACCGTCCATGATCTTTCAGATGCCCGACTGACATGACAGGTTGTCGGCCCGGCTGTTCGACCCGAGGTGAATACAATGGCGTCCCGCCGCCGCCCGTAGCACGAGCGGCCACTAGGAAAGCGGTCAGTGACATGTTGGCTGTAGCTGGAGTTATGAGAGCCGCTAACACTAATGAAGATAGGCAGGCGAGGTGAGTTCTAGTCTAGTGTGTAACGTCCAGAGTAACTAACTTAACAAGTACACTATTCAAAACAGAATGGGCCCACCCATATTTTTAGCTTGAACTTTAGTACACTGAATTTTTTTTATGATTTTTATGATATAACGGGAGGTTATTTTTCATATATTTTTTTTTAAATCATGTTACGGAAAATTAGACGCCTATGTAGCCTGGTATGTGGACTGCCTGGTTTTTGCAAAATGTTCTTTACTTTAATATGGTTTGTGTGGAAAAATTATGTTATCTTAAATGTATAGAATAATAAGGTGTAAGAGCACTTTGTACTGTGCCTTATGCATGTTTTGAATAAATTAGATGTTCGTTTTCAATTGAATTTTATAGAATACTAGCTTTCGCCCGCGGCTCCGCCCGCGTCAATGTCGATCCCTCGGGAACAGTCCTTTTTTCCGGGATAAAATGTACCCTATGTCCTTCTCCGTACCCCAGATAACGTGTATGCAAATTTCATGATGATCAGTTCAGTAGTTACAACGTGAAAGCGTAACAAACAAACAAACAAAGAAACAAACTCACTTTCGCATTTATAATATTAGTTAGGATTAGGATGTCGGTGAGAAAACTCAACTCTTATTATCTTTTGGAGACTACTAATTCATTTAGATATTTGACTTCATAACGTCATATATATCGATAAACACCGGCTGCACGCACGAAAAAGTTCCACGTTCCGTGTTCAAGCGAGAGGCACAATCGTGCCTCTACTGCTAAGGTCGATCGGCCTTAGCGTTCGGCTTGTGACGCATCTCTCTCTCTTCCACTGTTATCACTTAACGACTTTACAGACAATCAATTTTTTATAGATTTGTGGCAATAAGTCCAGGCTAACTAATCAGTTATCCTGTCATGTTATCAAAAAGGAAAAAAAAAAACCCTGCGATTCCAAGGCACTTGACTCTGAACCATATCTCTGAGCCACAAAGGTCATTTAATGAGCATGTTTTTTTTCAGAGTTCTATGCCTAGACGGCGGCGGTATCCGAGGTCTAGTTCTCATCCAAATCCTGATCAACCTAGAGGAGGCAGTCGGCAGGCCCATCATCCAGTGCTTCGACTGGGTGGCGGGCACGAGCACGGGCGGCATCCTGGCGCTGGCGCTGGCGTGCGGCAAGTCGCTGAGGGAATGCCAGCGGCTGTACTTCAAGATGAAGGAGCATGCCTTCGTGGGCATGCGGCCCTATCCCTCCGAGGCGCTGGAGAATATGCTCAAGGAGAACTTAGGTGAGTGTGTGTATGTTACGCTGTGTTGTATCATCACCAGCGCCTATATCTCAAGGTGAAGGAAGTCGCTGAGGGAATGCCAGCGGCTGTACTTCAAGATGAAGGAGCATGCCTTCGTGGGTATGCGGCCCTATCCCTCCGAGGCGCTGGAGAATATGCTCGAGGAGAACTTAGGTGAGTGTGTGTATGTTACGCTGTGTTGTATCATCACCAGCGCCTATATCTCAAGATGAAGGAAGTCGCTGAGGGAATGCCAGCGGCTGTACTTCAAGATGAAGGAGCATGCCTTCATGGGCATGCGGCCCTATCCCTCCGAGGCGCTGGAGAATATGCTCAAGGAGAACTTAGGTGAGTGTGTGTATGTTACGCTGTGTTGTATCATCACCAGCGCCTATATCTCAAGATGAAGGAAGTGGCTGAGGAAATGCCAGCAGGCTGTACTTCAAGATGAAGGAGCATGCCTTCATGGGCATGCGGCCCTATCCCTCCGAGGCGCTGGAGAATATGCTCAAGGAGAACTTAGGTGAGTGTGTGTATGTTACGCTGTGTTGTATCATCACCAGCGCCTATATCTCAAGATGAAGGAAGTGGCTGAGGGAATGCCAGCGGCTGTACTTCAAGATGAAGGAGCATGCCTTCGTGGGTATGCGGCCCTATCCCTCCGAGGCGCTGGAGAATATGCTCGAGGAGAACTTAGGTGAGTGTGTGTATGTAGCGCTGTGTTATATCATCACCATCATCATGGTTTTCCCTGTGTGCTATGACTTGGGGTCCGTCAAAAGGCGTGTTCACAGGTATTTTAAGAGTCGGCAACGCATCAGCAACTCTGGTGTTGCAGATGTCCATGGGCGACGATAACCACTTTCCATCAGGTGGCTCGTCTGCTCGTTTGCTATCAATAATACATAAAAAAAAAATCACCAGCACCTATATCTCAACATGAAAGAACAAGCCTTCTAGTTTCGTGGTAAGGTATCGTGTAGTAAAATGACTAAAATATTCGGAGGGATATTATTCACTACGGAATCCCAATAGTGACCTGACTGGTATCCCAACACGCCGAATATTCAATATGTAAAGCGATCGGTATCTTGGTTTGTCGCCATGTTCGTAGTAAGTTGCCCCACGGAAGCAATAAGAAGCTGAGGAAGGAAAGAAATTTGTTGGATTTGGAAATGAAATAAAACTACTCACTCGGAAGAATGGGGGAATAGCAAGTATCAGCTCGAGAGGCTGGGCGCTAATACCTGATGTCAGACTTGCAACCACCGGACCGGCAGTTGGGAATGACACGCCTGACCAGTGACTGATGTTGATGAGTTTAAATAAAGTTTCGTATACTTCCAGTTCCAACTACCAGACCATGCTATAATATTCGAAACTGTGTTTGAGCGGGTTAGAATACATTTATGAGCGGGATGGAAGATTTGTAAGCGAGACAGGCAAGTAAAGAAAGAATGCGTGGTTGTGGAACTTACGTCTGCATAAGGTATATCTGCATAAATATATCTGTCCAGACGAAGCAAAGCTCAAAGATGCGACCAGTTTTGTACCATTTAATAATCTGTATTTTATTTTTAGGCACTGAAACCGTAATGGCGGATATTAAGCACCCGAAGCTTTGCATCCTGGCAGTGCTGGCTGATCGGAAGCCAGTTGACTTGCACGTGTTCAGGAACTACCAGTCCGCGCAGGAAATCCTGGACCAACACAACGGCACGCTCAGTAAGTCCAAAAAGTATGGTGCTCGGTTAACGATAAATTCAGCCTACCTTCCAAGAAAAAGGAACGATGTGAAAATCATACATGGTGACTGACGTGATTACATGCCGGTGTGGTGCTGTAATGTAATGCCATGTTTTCCTTGATTGAGGTGCCGGTGTCACAAACGGTGGGAGCGGGATTAACCTATATAAGGTCATTTTAAATTAAGCGCAAATACTTTAAAGGCTTAACAAAGAAATGCTTTAGTAGCAAATTTTTGTTTTGTAGTTTCCGTTTGGTTAGGACATTGCAGGCTTGAATGACCTGATTGTCTGATAATAAAGATGAATCTGTGATACGGAAGGCACGTTAAGCCTTGGTCCCGGCTGCCATCTGTGGTAGTCGTTAAAGGAACCACGTCAGAAACAGGCAGTTCAGAAGAACTCTGACACCATGGTCGTTTGACCGTGTCACCTACACGAAATGATGGATGATTATGTACAACTAGATATTACTATAGACGAAGATTTAGCGACATATATAATATGTAAAGAAAACCCAATCCGAGCGTTGAAAGGGTGATTCACGACGTCGATATGAACAACTTTTCCTACGCGATCAAAGTTGGGAACTCTAAAAAAATTTACGATAAACAAAAATGTTCGGCCGCCTAGTCAAAGTGTATGGGAACGTCAAAAAAAAAATTGAGTTCCTTAAGACAAGTTGATCATATCGACGAGCTGAATCACCCCTTCAACCACGAAATGATGATGATGAAGAGTGCCGCCGTAGTAAGCTGGTGTGGCTTTAGGTCCGCGCGCCGAGGCGGGCGACCAGGTGTCGGTGGTGTCTCTGCCGCCGCCGCCGCCGCCGAACGAGCAGCTGGTGTGGCAGGCGGCGCGCGCCAGTGGCGCCGCGCCCTCCTACTTCAGGGCCTCGGGCAGGTACCACCTAACAGTATATTATACTTTTATTAGCAGCTTTGCAGGCGATTGTAAAACTTATGTATACTTGCACCATTGAATTAGAAAAAGCTATGGAAGCAGCATCGCGTTTAAAAACTGACACCATGCCAAGTAGATCAAAGCGAGCGGGGCTTAAAAAGTATATATTTTCGCGACCTAGTCTACCACGCGCTCCGTGACGGAAGGACGCGTCGATAAAAGCATTAAACGACATATTTTTTGTGAACATCGGCGAAATCTTAACGAAATACTTCTTGTGTAGTAAAGTAGTGTAGGAAACGCAAGGAAAGAGGGATAAGTGATTGGAGTAACTTATCATAGCGAGCGCAGGCAAACTGCTAGCCTACCTACCTCCGCTATGTTGACACCATAGCGTTCATTAGATATGTTGACACCGCTCCGTGACCTTGACGCGGCCAATCGCAAACTAGCTTCGTCTATGAGTGCGTAAGTTTTTCGTTGGTGATTTGAGTTAAGTTTGTACTAACGATTCAGTATTAGTCCCATTTACGCAATGTGACTAATATTGAATCGTTAGTTGTATGAGAGTTCGCTTCCATAGTTTTTCTAATACAATGACATGTACTTAATTATTTCTTGTTCTCTGTTTTTTTCATTTTAAATTCTAAAAAAACGGAGTTTTAGTTTAGTTCATCAATCGGTTAATATGTCGTCCAAAAACACTTAACCCCATATTCATAAAAATAGACAAACGCTTATTAAACCTATTTTAGTTAAAATATGTTTGTCTCGTTCTATCAATGTCAAAAATTGGAAATAAGAATAAGGACAAAACCTATTTAAACTAAAATAGTTTTTGTCCTTAACGTTTAACGTTTGTTATTTTTTATGAAAAGGGAGTTAGGCCACGTGAGCCTAATTCTTTTGTACTTCAGAACGTTTTTTATTTTATTTTTAGGTATTTGGACGGAGGCCTAATGGGGAACAATCCCACACTGGATGCGTTAACAGAATTAGCAGAATTAAACCTCGCTCTGACCGCCACGGGACAACATGAAGAGGCGAGGAAAACCAACGTAAAGGTTGTCGTGTCTTGTGGCACAGGTCAGTAGTCTATCAGGGTAGCCCGCTATCATCATCATTTCAACTGTAAGAAGTCCACTGCTGGATAAAGACCTCACTCAGGGATTCTTCGTTCTATGGCCTCCCATGGAACGAAGAATCCCTGAGACTAAACATCCTCATGTTGCCATACTAATCACGCTTGCCAGATGGGATTGCGAGAGCAGTTTTTGGCTTGTGTGCTTCCGCATTTTTACGCTAGGGAAGGATAGGATATTTTGGATCTGGGAAGGTGTAGTGTATAATAAATACAAACACGCATACTAGCGGGGCGCGCTGGTATTTTTGTGTATTATTTAACAACCATAGCCGAGATAGTATAGAAGGGAATGAAGATTTTGTGATACTTTTCACTATAAGGCAATCGGTATCTTGATTCGTCGCCAGGTTCGTAATAAGTTGCCCACCGAAAGCAATAATAAGCTGAGGAAGGAAAGGAATTTGTTGGATTTGGAAATTAAATTAAACTACTCACTCGGAAGAATGGGGGAAAATCAAGTAACAGCTTGGGAGGTCAGGCGCGCGTACACGACACCATACCTGCAACCACCGGAAAAAAGCTCTGTTTCCGCGGGATCGACATTAAATTAAGCGGAGCCGCGGGCGATAGCCCGCGTTTTACATAAACAATATAACCAACTAAATGTATGTATTTTATTCACAGGTTTAATCCCCGTCACGAAGTTAAAAGACTTCGATGTCTTCAAACCGGAGAGTCTGTGGGACACGGCAAGGCTAGCCTGGGGACTAACAGCAATCGGCGGGCTGCTTGTCGATCAGGTATGTACCGTCACTGAATAAGTACTAGTATTTACGTACAGAAGTCGTTCTCTGCAAAGGTATTCAATAAATATCAATTCAATTTATTAGGTACTTAGTCCTCGTTTTATAGTAAGACGGAATTTGTTTAGATCCATTCTTTGCATTGTTCCAGGCGACACAATCCGACGGTCGCGTGGTGGAGCGAGCGCGCGCCTGGTGCAGCTCCATCGGCGTGCACTACTTCCGGTTCTCGCCGCAGATGTCCAAGGACGTCGCCATGGACGAACGATCTGATGAGAAACTCGTGGTCATGCTGTGGGAGGCGCACGCCTATATGCGGGAACACAGGGATGCTGTGAAGGAATTGGCGGCTCTCTTACTGTCAGGTAAATATAACTATGAAGACATCACCATTGAGAAACGATCTGACGAGAAACTCGTGGTCATGCTGTGGGAGGCGCACGTCTATATGTGATAACACATGGATGCTGTGAAGGAATAGGCAGCTCTCTTACTTTCAGGTAAAGGTAAATATAACTACAAAGACATCACCATCGACGAACGATCTGACAAGAAACTCGTGGTCATGCTGTGGGAGGCACACGCTTATATGCGGGAACACAGGGATGCTGTGAGGGAATTGGCTGCTCTCTTACTGTCAGGTAAATGTAACTACAAAGACATCACCATTGAGGAACGATCTAGCGAGAAACTCGTGGTTATGCTGTGGGGGGCGCACGTTTATTTGCGGGAACATAGGGATGCTGTGAGGGAATTGGCTGCTCTCTTAATGTCAGGTAAATGTAACTACAAAAACATCACCATTGAGGAACGATCTGGCGAGAAACTAGTGGTTATGCTGTGGGGGGCGCACGTTTATTTGCGGGAACACAGGGATGCTGTGAGGGAATTGGCTGCTCTCTTACTGTCAGGTAAATGTAACTACAAAGACATCACCATTGATGAACGATCTGGCGAGAAAGTCGTGGTTATGCTGTGGGGGGGCGCACGTTTATATGCGGGTACATAGGGATACTGTGAGGGAATTGGCTGCTCTCTTACTGTCAGGTAAATGTAACTACAAAGACATCACCATTGAGGAACGATCTGGCGAGAAACTCGTGGTTATGCTATGGGGGGCGCACGCTTGTATGCGGCTTGTATGCTATGTTGTGAAAGGCAAAATTGGCTGTTCTCTTACTATCAGGTAAGTAAAGTAGATTCCCGGGGGTTTAGCGCGGACGCAATCGCTGGCATCGTATTTTACCACTTTTTCGGAACAATTCAAATGAAAAATTACAGCTTTCTTGATGGTCATTCATGGGAAAACTAGAGTTCCTAGTCGGAAAGAAGGCTAGTATTTATGTAAATAGTTAGTATACACTTCTACACTAATATTATAAAGAGGAAAGATTTGTTTGTTTGTTTGCATTGAATAGGCTCCGGGACTATTGAAAACGATTTGAATAATTTTTTCGACATTACAATCCCACATTATCCCTGATAAACATAGGCTTTAGAATAAATAACTATATCTTACCGTGCGAAGCCGGGGCGAGCCGCTAGTTATATTTTATTGTGAGTGCATGTAGCCGTGGCAAATTAATTGAATCTGTAGTTACTATATAAATAGAAATCAAAATTTGTATATTTCTCTTACAGATAAGCAATAATACACCTAGTCACCGTGCACCAAGACCCTTATTCCAGTGAGACAAGAAAATGAACCAAATAATATACATTAATCTGCTTGCTAAGAACAACTTAGCCATAACTTAGTCACGTAAACATTACATAAGTAAAAATTTGACTATTTATTGGGCCTTCTTGAAATTGTAGTGTTTTTTGTACCTAATTATTATAAAGTCAACAAAGGAGTTTGAAAAGTTTGGTCTGTTAAGAAGACCGTTGCCGCCTAGTTTCGATTTGTGCCGTAAGAGTCGGGCCACACTGGTCGACGGTTTGCCTATACGAAACGCACGCAAAGTATGGATATACTTTTGCAAAGTATGGAAAATCTGGTCGGTCGTCGGCAGGGCGCGCTCGCCGCGTCGATACAAAAGGATTTCCTTACTTTGCGTTTTGTATAGGCAAATCGTCGATCGCCGTCGATCAGTGTGGCCCGACCCTTATATCACTATCAGGACCAGTGTTATGGCCTCGGAGCCTCATGGCCTCGCACTTATTTCCTTTTTTAGACGGAACTCGGCGATTCCGAGACTCCGTAAATTTTGAATATCCTGTTGTATTATGTACTACATTTATGTATGCAAAGTGCATTACATTTACACTTGTAACACACTTTTTGAAACCATTTCATGAAGTGGTCAATTCCAAGATATATAGATATATATATGCACGTTGTTTTTAATGATAAAATGAAGAGCTTTACTTGAGAATTAATTTATTATAGCGGGTTTATGTTTCTTAGTTTTAAATGTTATTATGTTGACGAATTAGTAGGTAAGAGCTTGCCTTCCACTGTATTTAGAAGATAGCTAAATAGTTTTTTATATTATTAATAATAAATGCATAAAAATGGATGATTAAACTTTTTCGAAGGTCATCCCTTAATGTTAAATTCGGTTTGTGTTAATTACGAACGAAACAGCGGTTTCTGTTATAATCTTATTCTTGAGAAATTAATTCATCGAATCGAGATCCAAAACATCTTATCGATTTTAAAATCGTGTAGCATCAAAGTAAGAACTTTACCATTACGATGCAAGGGCCATTTAATGTTAAACGGGTGACTACGCGATTACAATGGATGTTGAATCTATTTGACCTCTCAAGGGGATTGTATTAACCCACCAAGCGGCCCGATCGGGCCGCATAACAATAGAAAATCCATTGTGTCTGCGTTTCTCGCGCTTGTTGGGTTAATACAATCCCCTTGCTATTATAAGACGGCGTGTCACAAAAGCAAGGCTCTCTAAGGGTTATTTTTCCCGTT
This sequence comes from Elegia similella, assembly GCA_947532085.1. Taxonomy (NCBI): domain Eukaryota; kingdom Metazoa; phylum Arthropoda; class Insecta; order Lepidoptera; family Pyralidae; genus Elegia; species Elegia similella. The sequence continues at coordinate 8,050,423 of OX383939.1, forward strand.
GGTTACACATTTTGGCAGAACCCGAAATGGCAACACCACATGTTTCAGAGAAGGAAGGAAGGAAGGAAGGAAAATGTTACCATTGAGACATTTGATGAAGCATTTTTTGTTTTACCAAATTGTATAAATGTAAATACTCAGTTGTAATTTTGAGAGACACTAATAGGTAGCTCTCGAACGAACGCACATAGAGACTATACATACTAATGGTCCTTCTCAGGACCTATTAACTGGTTATTCAAGACCCATACACCGGCTCTTTAATTGACCAAAATCGATCAGGCCATCATAATCAGAATATGTATTTGCTTAAAATATTGTCCAAATAAGACATAATTGACAAACAAGCTAAAATACAACTTCAGACCCACGCAACGATAGTTTGCGCATTGGAGAGTTGTTAAACATAATTCAGTCAAATGGATCGACAGCCTTTTTTTTCAAACTCAAAGTCAAAATTCTTTATTGTTTGATATAGGTAGGAAAAGATCTTATAAATTATGTGTGTAAACACTATGTCATGTCTGTGAAAGACGTACAATAATTTAGTCATCAACGATTAAAAAATTACAAATAATATAATATTTACAATATTTCAAATTAATACATTAAAAATCAAGCAAATAATCATAATGGTCCATTTCTTAATTATCAGAAGAAGCATGGTTTTCAGGGATCGGTAGTGTTACCAGCGGGTTACTATTTAGATTTGATTATTTGTCGACGAAAATAATTTGGAAGACTAGAAAAATTTGGGTGTATTATGAGTATGTAGTATTACATACTCTATAGCGTGTATTATGTGTGTGTAGTACAGTAAGTATTATGAGATACATGGTGTTTGCAGAACTTAGTTCTATTGGATTATAGTACATAATATTATGTATAATTAAATTTGTATGTAATATACCATACCGAACCTATCTCGAAGATGAACAATGCAATTTATACGATAAGGTTATGATTTGTGATACATTGCGTAGTTTTATATTAAGTAGCCAAATATTTGTTATGAGAGGGTTGAATTTATTGAAATTATTTAAATAATTTAAATAGTATGTTATTTTTATTTATTTTTAACGTCTAACTTAGATGAAATATTTTAAATGTAGCTTTAGTTCTGGACATTAAATAACAGTTTTTCCAATAAAAATATCCAATAAAAAAGGATATTAAATTTGGCAATTTATGAGAGCATGTAACATTTTTTTTTTAAATTTCGCTATAATGTTTATGGGAGAGTTGTTTGTATCATGGATAATAAACAAATCTCACTAGTTTATGTCACATCTTCCATAAGAAGTTAAGGCGGAAATACACATGCCTGTAGCTGGCACATTTGAATATAAGCTAATTGCATACGCCGTTTACGTTACTTGTCAGACAAGCATACAGATAGCACCTTTGATTCAAAAGCATGCAATATGAGGGAGGTGTCACGAGGGGTTGCATAACCGGCATGTGTGAACGTACGCGATAGGTACACTACACTGCAAACACACAAATTCTACCATGTAAGTACGCGTATTTTATGCAAGTTACAACTGCCTTCGTGGTCAAGGCGTTTGCCTGTAGACCCGAGGGTCGTAGGTTCGATTCCCACGGGAAGCATACTTTATTAAGTTGTTTCCAGTTTGGTTAGGACATTGCAGGCTTGAATCACCTGATTGTCTGAAAATGAAGATGATTCCGTGCTTCGGGATGCACGTAAATCCGTTGGTCCGGGCTGCCATCTGGTAGTCGTTAAAGGAACCACGTCAGAAGCCCAGAGGCGGTTCCGCAGAAGTCTGACACCAGGGTATGCATGGTCGATTGACCGTGTCACGATGATGCAAGTTAACTTGCAAATGGTGAAGTAACTGGCGCAATGTGGATAACATTGCGCCAGTTACTTCTCCATGCCGGTAATGGGCGTACACGCTACTGTTTTATTTTACAAGCATGTGTGTCTCCGCCTTTAAAATCTGCACAAACTATATTTTATGTGAGAGTGCTAATTTGTGTAAATTATGTTATTATTTACATTAAATGGGTAGTCAAAAAGATATCTTCATTATATTCCTCATCAAATATTATTTTGAAGTTATTCAATGCATATGTCCATATAATGTCACGAATAGTTTTGAGAAACTAAGAAGCGTGTCTTTTAGTAGATTATATTTTAGAAAAATGAAAATACTGCCGGTTACACATACCTACTCGTATGTTAACTTTGTGATGTTTTCAATAGTTACGAATGTACACAGCTATGTCCAAACATTTTTTTCGTTATTCGATATATAAACTAAACCAAATTTTTTCAGTAGCATTGAAGCCATCACTGGTTCATTACTTACCAGAACATATATTGAAGACTAGTTTTGCTTCATCCTTACTATATACCATATACTATAATATTATAAATGCGGAAGTGAATTTGTTTGTTTGTTACGCTTTCACGCCTTATTTACTGAACCGATCGTCATGAAATTTTGCATATCTACCCGTTGTCTGGATACGGAGGACATAGTGTACATTTTATCCTAGGAAAAAGTATCGGTATTGACGCGGGCGGAGCCACGGGTGAAAGCTAGTGTATAAATAAAGATTTGTGGAAAGCAAACTCTAATTTATTGTTGACTATTATGCATAATAATAAAAATAATATTCTCTTGTCTATGTTTGCTAAATGTGTTTGTAATATATTGCTTATTTATGTATGCCATTGCCACCTGCTATTTTTATGTGATGTCGTGACCTTTAAAGTGTAGGCATATAGAGGTGGGTCGCATCGGAGAGCAGCAAAAAAAAAGCGGACTTCGTTCAGAAGAGTTCGGAAGTCGCAATGAATTGCGGTCTATGTAGTCTGATCTAAACTCTTATGACAATATTTATCGTCTAACAAATTTAAATAGTAATGACAAGTGGGTCCAGCCAGTACGTATTACACAGAGAAATAAGATGTGCTCTATTGTGCCTCTCGAAGTTTTATATCAATATCTATAAGTACATATATAAGAGGTACATTCTAATCAGATATTTGTAGGGTCAAGTTAGCTCGCGCAACCCCAATCACGCAGAAATAATAATAGTTCGGAGAAAAAGTTTTCGTATTTTAATGTCCAAATTTGTTACATATCTTCGGTGATGCTGTAGTTTTCGACTTTTTTAAAATCATTATTAAAGGTAATATTTAAAAAAAAAATAGTAAAAAAAATATTTTTGTTTTTTTTTCAAAAAATTATCTCTGTTTAAGACTATCGATGGTATTCTACACATTTTAATAAGTTATTTAAAACTAGCGACCCGGACCCCGGCTTCGCACGGATGCAATGTACATATAAACCTTCCTCTTACATCACTCTATCTATTAAAAAAAACCGCATCGTCAAATCCGTTGCGTAGTTTTAAAGATATAACATACATGGGCAGACAGAAAGCGGCGGGCGACTTTATTTTATATACTATATAGTGATGATGTGGGAAAAATGCAAAATAAACCACGAATACAATTTTGGTGTTAATGAACCTACAGCAATTCCAATTAAACTATACAAAGGCGATTTAAGCATTATTTGTCTTGGAATTTAAATATCAAAGGTTTTCTCTTTTGTATAAAATCACGAAAAATACGAAAATACTTCTCCCCGACCTAATATAATAATAACGTAGACTCCAATCACATTCCATGGACCTAAATTTCATCCCAGAGATCATTGAAGTCCATTATACTTTGGATCATATGTACATTATAAAAGGACAATATAGACCGCTTCAAAACATAGATATATGTAGATTTCATTGGCTTGGGTGGATATTGACTAATAGGCGCGTAAGACACAAGAGGACAAATGTTGACGATAAGTGACACTCTTGCTCATGTATTACATGGTATGATGTATAGAGTCAACATTAAATAAGTGTAAAACATGTAATGTTTGCGATCAACAAGTGTGCACCATAAGTAATAGTATTGTTTGACAAAGTCAAGTCATGGTCGCTAAAAAGAAATAAAATGAAACGATAAAAATGTTCAAACTGGTGGCAGCGTCATGTGCAAGATCGTCGAGTGCCCTCTAATATGGTTGGGCTCAGCGATGGCTGATTCATACATCAACTCGTGAACGGGTGCTGCCAGGGGGGACTGGCCAACTCAGCCTTTTTATAAGACCTCTATGTTATTTACTAATATTGTACACACGATCGTATACATTACATGTTCCGAAAATAATGATCTTATGTATATTTAAATAGTTTAACATGAAAACAGAGCATGATAAGAAAAGAAAGATAAACAAATATAATCTTGTAAAGCCCTTCAGGCGAGTATAATCATATAAAGCCCTTTAGGCGAATATAACCATATAAAGCCCTTCAGGCAAGTAGGCGACCTATACTGTTAAAAAAGAGTTTCTTTCGGCGTTTCTTCTCTGCAGTGGTCGGTTCCGAAACGCTAGTAGTCTGTAGCTTTTAAACACTATTAAATAAAAATTACTAAATAAGATAATTTTTAATGTGATCTGACGTGCCAGCAGGTCTATTTTCTAAATAAACGTTTTGATATTGATGTTTGATTAAGCACTTACCAAGAAATAAAAAGATTAGCTTTAAACCAATAAGACTGGCTGGAAGGTTACTCCACAGAGAACAGCCTAGTTCGCCTCGTTGCGAACCGCATGAATTTGCCCATACATTTCCATTGATACAATAATTATGTTGTATCAATAAGTATGAATGTACATAGTTATTCCTATTACAACTCTTAGAGCCTGGCCACATGTCAAGGGCAGGTCGTCTTCGCCGTTGACCGTCAATGTGCCGTCCACTGGCGCGGAACTGTGCCGGTTGACGAAACTCATCGGCACGGTGCACATGCCGTTCGACGGCGACAGCGTCGTGTCGGGAAAAAATGTCACTGAATAACCTATATTGTATTCCAACAAGATAACTGCGTAACTGAGTTTCGCTCCTCGACTATTTTAATACTAAATAAGCGCCGCGCCGTTGAACGGCATCGCAACGTGCCGTTGACCGGTACGACGTCGTCGCCGTTGAACGACGCGGTGCCGCTGGATGCCACGCCAGGCCATTATTCCTTTTTAATGCCTGTGATCAATACGGATTCATGCATTTGATTATAAGTATAATATACATACCCAAGTAGGTATGTATATTAAAATACATTGTATTTCCTATGCAAAACATGACTACCTGAATCAAATGTAACCTTCCTAAATGGATGTATATTAAAATGGCGGTTACTTCATGTCTGAGTACTCGCAATATGGACACATACTCGTACAGACTCATCAAGGAAAGTAACCTTGTTATTTGTCTGTTTAAAATAATTATCATTGAAACCACAATTATAGTTTACACTGTATTTACCATGGAAAATGGTAATTTTATGTTAAACATACACAAAACTGTTGTTTTAAGAATGTATTTTATTTAAATAAATTATATATGTAGCTCAACAGTGTTTCTTTTATTCTTTTAGGCTGATTTCAGAGTGACGCCGGCGAGACGCGGCGTTGACCAGCGCATTTCGACAGCGCGCGCTTGACCGGTTGCGCTGTGAAATGAGTTTTAGTGTCGCTTATTTCATTGCAATTTACAGTTGTGTATAGTTAATTGTAATCTTTGCGATATAGTAACAGGATTAGCTGTTTATTTTCCTTGGAAAAGAGCGCAACATCGACATCGTAAAACATTTAATAAATATATACGGACAAATCACACAGATTGAGCTAGCCCCATGGTAAGTTCGAGACTTGTGTTATGGGATATGTTCGATGTAATAGGTACTCACATATAACACGAAAACGCTGACGCGGCCGGGACACCGCGCCCGCGTTGCATCGAGCCAGTAGCATTCCATCGTCTCACGCGCATAGCATCATTCATTTTATATAGTTTAAATCAAAGTAATAAACGTAGGATTTTCGTGATTTCTGGACTCTTATTTTAGCAAAGCCCATCTCGTTAGGGTCGCGTCCCCTACATTTGGTCCTTCGAGTCTATAAGGACCTCGCGTTAGTGACGTAATTCGTTGCCACGTGTGAGGTTCGTGCCAGTGACATTGACTAAGGTGAAACAGTGTCTAACTAGCCTAGCAGCATAGTGAACAGTTTATCAGCAACAGCAGTGACCCTAGAACTTATAGCAGCAGAGTGTTGAGTGTTTCTCAGCATTCATATCAGCAGTGAGCTATCAGCTCACGCCAGCAGCATCAGACAGTGGTACTCCTGAGGAGGAAACTACTACCAGCAGCAGCGGGTGAAGGGAGCTACCGTAGCCCGCGTAAGAGCAAAGCATAGTTCAAGTAAGAGCGTTCCACTTTATTTTTATCCATCATATATTTATCTGCCTACAGTACTATAATGGAAAGCGTATATTCAAGACAAGTTGAGCTAGCGGAGAGTATTAAAAAGATTTTGATTAATTTTAGAAAGGATAGTATACAGCGTAAAACGATCGAATATTGTAGGCAGCGATTAGAATTATTAGAGTCTTATAAAAATGAATACGAAATCAATAACGAAAAACTTATGCCGTTTGAGACCACCAATCATAAATATTTTACCGATTCGGAATTTGAGCGTACCAAAGATCTTTATTACACAGCAAAAACGTTAATTAGCGAGTGTTACGATGAACTATTATCACGTAGCAAGCAGTCATTGTATCCGAAGCCGAGTGAACCTACTCAAGAACAGCAAGAGCAACCCTCGGCTAGCAGAGCGCAACCACGAGCCTCATCGACACCTACCCCAGCAGTCGAGTCGAAAGGATCTACCAGCAAGCTTGATGATATGTATCGCAAACAGTATGTCAACTTCAAAGCCTTTATGCGGGCCGTGGATAGCATCAACGTGGAATCGATGAAAGAAAAGTGGGAGTTTGAAGATGCGCTTCGTATCCTTCAGCAGCGGTGGACAGCAGCAGATAATCTTCACTGGGAGATTATTGGAGAAATAGAAGAAGACGAAGCATATGAGATCCAGTATAACAATCATGAAGATATTTTTAATAGCGTCCGTAAATCGATAAATTCTAAAATGTGGTCAGTTGCGTACAGGGATAAGTCTATCCCACAAATGGATATTCCTGTATTTACGGGTAATTTTCAGCAATGGGTCTCCTTTAAAGACCTCTTTGAAGAGTCAATTAACAAAAATCCTGCTCTATCGAATGCTCAAAAGATGCAACTATTAAAAAGTAAAGTCAAAGGTGAAGCCGAGCGTTTAATACAGCATCTTTCTATTAGCTCCGATAATTATATAGTCTGTTGGGAAATTTTGAATCATAGATTTAATAATAAAAAAATAATTTTTACATCCCATGCCAATATGTTTCTTATTCTACCTAATATACAGCAACAATCATATACAGCTATAAAACGATTGCATGATCTCACAGTAGAGAGTCTCCACGCAATAAAAAACTTAGGTATTGATATCAGCACGTGGGACCCACTTCTAGTGCATATCTTATCGAACAAATTGGACAGTGAGTCGTATTCCGAATACATAGAATCATTAAAAAATTCAAGGGAGCTGCCTATTCTCAAGGATTTTTTATATTTCCTTGAGAATAAATTTACTACACTTGAATCATCTCGTCGTCGTCAAGATGGGTATCAAAAATCATCCCCTACTCATCATACAAATCTTCCACCCAAATCATTCAGTAACCGCAATAATAACTCATTTAATAATTCAAACAGCACTCCGTATATAAAATCTACATCAAAGTCTTTACATGTGTCAGCAATCAAATGTCCGGTTTGTTTCGCCGAACATACAATATCCAATTGCAAGAAATTCCAAGACTTTACGCCCGACAAGAAACTTAAAACCATTACCCAATTACAGTATTGCGTAAATTGCATGTTTGATCATAACGGAAATAAGTGCTTCTCTTCAAAAAGGTGTCACAAATGTTCCAAAAATCATCATACTATGTTACACGATAGTTTTGAACAAAAACCTAGCTTACCTCAACAAAAGAAATTTTTAAATGAGGAAAAGCCGTCTCGTGGGGCCAGTTATAGCGCTACCCATGCATCTCAGCAGGATGTCTCTAAAATTTTGCTAGCGACAGCATTGGTCAGGGTAACAGCAGTAGACGGAACTCAGCACATCCTGAGAGCTTTGGTAGACCAGGGTAGCCAGGCCTCTCTAATAAGTTACAGATCTTCTCAACTATTAGGGTTAAAGCGCGAGCCCTGTAAGGGTTCCATTTTCGGTATAGGTGAGCGAGAAAATAGTTGTAAAGGAGTCATGAACATTACATGTCAATCCATGCATTCCGATTTTTCTTTTAGCGGTAGTGTTTTAATTATGGATCAATTAATAAAAAGTTTGCCTAATCGTTCATTTACAAAGCCATCTTGGTCACAAATAGCTCATCTTAATCTAGCCGACCCGGAATTTTACTTAAGCCGTCCTATTGATCTGTTATTAGGTGCGGAAATATACCCATTAATTATGTTGGAAGGTGTCTTACGCCCACAAGGTGAACAGCAGATCTTATTACAACAAACTCAGCTAGGTTGGCTACTATGCGGGACTGTAAATATGACGTACAATGTTAATGTTATCTTAAATAATTTAGAGCAGATTAATCAATTTTGGAAAATCGAAGATATTCAGGAGGGAAGTGAAATGTCAGCGGAAGAGCAAGAATGCGTAGAATTTTTTCACTCAACGACAAAGCGTCTGGAAAATGGTCGCTACGAAGTCAGGTTACCAATGAAAAAAGAAGCAAGCGAAAAATTAGGCTCATCTAAAGAAATAGCTTTAGCACAATATCGCAGTTTAGAGGGAAAGTTTAGAAGACAAGAGCATTTAGCAAAGCAATATAAGCAATTTATGAGCGAGTATGATACCTTAGGCCATATGAAGGTGGCCACTCCTAACCAACAGCAATTACAATGTTTTTTACCCCATCACGCTGTACAAAAAACAGAGTCTTTGACTACGCCTTGTCGCATAGTTTTTAATGCAGCCAGCAAAACCTCATCTGGGTTCAGTCTCAACGAGCTCATGCATAAGGGGCCAAACCTGCAACAAGACTTACAGCAGTTAATCTTGAAGTGGAGGCAATACCGTTATGCATATGTTGCGGACATCGCCCAAATGTACAGACAAATACTTATGCAGGAAGATGATCAGAAGCTACAGCAAATTATTTGGCGGCATCACCAGGATCAACCTATCAGAGCATACCAATTAACGACTGTAGCGTTCGGTACGAAAGCAGCGCCATTCCTGGCGATGATGACACTCCGTCAGTTAGCAGCAGATGAGCAACATCGATTCCCAATTGCAGCAGAAAGCCTTCGGGAAGAGTTCTTTATGGACGATTTGGTGTCAGGATCCCATTTTCTCACAGATGGAAAACAAAAGATTAAAGAAATAATAAGTTGCCTAAACAGCGGTGGGTTTCTGTTGAGAAAATGGTCAGCAAATAACACAGAACTTTTGGAAAGTATCATCCTTTACATTTAAAAGCGACAACACATCTAAGACTTTAGGTTTACGTTGGGACCCAAATAAAGATATTTTTACATTTAAATATGATAACACCCAAACTGAATTTCCAAAATTAACCAAAAGAATTCTCCTTTCGGAAATATCTAAAACATACGATCCGATCGGATGGATTTGTCCATTAGTTACAAAAATGAAGTTATTATTCCAGAAAGTGTGGTTAAATTCAGAGATGCAATGGAACGATGAAGTGGCCGACACTATAAAAGAAGAATGGATAAATTTGAAAAAAGATTTAGAGTGCATAAACAAAGTTGAAATTCCACGATGGATACAAAGTATGCAGGATGACGTCATAGAAATGCATGGATTTTGTGACGCATCAATAAAAGCGTATGCATCTGTTGTGTATGCGAGAATTTTTCGGAATAATAAAATATCCGTCGTCCTCGTAGCAGCAAAATCGAGATTAGTCCCTAATAGTAAGGAAATATCTCTTCCAAGACTAGAACTGTGTGCAGCAGAATTATTAGCAAGACTTATGTCTAAGATTATTACTAGTTTATCTAAAATGAACATTAAAGCTATCGGTTGGTCTGATTCTTAAATTACACTTAGTTGGTTACAGAACGAAAACCCAGATCGTTGGAAACCGTTTGTTTCCAATCGCGTTAAAAAAATAATTAGCGTAATTCCATCAAAAAATTGGTTTTACATAAATACTAAAGAAAATCCTGCTGACGTAGCAAGTAGAGGGTTATCGGCCTCACAGCTGGTTGATAACTCACTGTGGTGGCGAGCTCCAACATTTTTATATCAAACTAATTTTAAACCAGAACAGTACCAAATTAAATACAAAACAAATGAAGAAATAAGGAAACAAACTAATTCAGTTCAGCAAATAAATCCAGAAAATAGCATAATAGAAAGTTTATTGAATCGTTATAGCCCCTTTTCTAAAATAACCCGTATATTAGCTTGGATATTACGCGCAGGTGATAAGACCAGTCAACGTAAACAACGTTCAGAGTATCTCACGTTACAAGAACTCAGAAGAGCCCATATAGTAATAGTAAAATATGTGCAACTTAAAGAATTTTTATCGGATATTGAATACTTGTCTTTTAACAAACAATTAAAATCAGACAGCAAATTACTAAGTCTAAACCCATTTTTAGACAAGGAGGGTGTGTTACGAGTGGGCGGACGACTTAGGAATGCCTGTATTAGCGATAATATGAAATATCCCATAATAATTCCTTATCGTAGCAAATTAACCGAGCTTTTAATAGATAAGGCTCACAAAAGTACACTTCATGGCGGCGCACGTCTTACTTTATCAATTTTGAGACATAAATATTGGATTATTAAAGGGAATAGCGCGGTTAAACAGCAGTTGAGGAAATGTGTAATATGCAAGAAACAAGAGCCGAGACAGCTAAGTCAAATAATGGGTGATTTACCTGATTTTAGAACGAATCCAGCACCAAGTTTTTATCACACCGGAACAGATTACACCGGATTTATAAAAGTAAAAGCGAGTAAGGGAAGAGGGGTAAAGACCTGCAAAGGATATGTAGCCTTATTTATGTGCATGGTGACAAAGGCGGTTCACCTGGAAATAGTGTCCGACCTTACCAGTGCATCATTTATAGCAGCTCTACATCGCATGGCAGCTCGCAGAGGAGCCCCCAAACATATTTACTCCGATAACGGAACAAATTACGTCGGAGCCAACAAAATTCTTCAAGAGGAGTATGATCAGTTAAAAAATGTGTTTGAAGATAGCTTTTATAGAGAAATAGCAGAGATGGAGATAGAGTGGCACTGGAACTGTCCAACATGGGCCAGTGCGGGGGGTATTTGGGAGCGGTCTATTCGAAGTTTAAAGCAGCATTTAAAGCGAGTAGTAGGTGAACAAGCCTTGACGTACGAAGAATACAGCACGGTCTTAGCGCGTATTGAGGCCAATTTAAATTCGAGGCCTCTATGTCCTATTTCCGAAGATATTGAGGACTTAGATTTTCTTACGCCAGGACATTTCTTAAATAATCTTGGCGATTTAACTGTTATCGATACGCCACAGGATGCAAGAACGCGGTGGTACTTAACTAATAAAATATTTACTGATCTATGGAAAAGATGGAAAACTGAATATCTTACTCAATTATCTGTACGTAGCAAATGGTTGAAATTAAAAAGTAACATCGAAATCGGGGACATGGTTACTATACACGATGATCAGTACTTACCTGCAGGGAGATGGCCGGTTGGTCGGGTGGTGGAACTCCATCCTGGAAAGGATGGACAAGTCAGAGTGGTAACCCTGAAAACTAAAAACGGATATATAAAACGTCCCGTGATAAAATTATCTATATTACCTGTAAATGGGGCAAAAGAAAGCAAGCAAGAAAAGCAAATCAGCAACTGTTCACAGCAGGAAAGCGAAAATAAACCTGGAAGTGGAAGAGAAAGAACCAGTTTTCCCAAACTTGTTAATATAGTATTATCGTTATTATTTTTTATGAGCACCCTCGGATACTCCACTGCTTCTTATAATTTTACTCAGTTTGATAGAAATCATAGCTTATACTTTGACCCTATAGGGAAAATGCATTTAATTAAAGATAAGTGGACAATCGTAGCGTACTATAATATGAATCCATACTGGCAAGGCGATAGGGCTATTAGCGAATTTACTAAATATCTTGATCAAACATGTAAACAGGTCAATGAACAGAGTTATTGCCATATGATTTTATTGCAAATTAAGCACGAGTATGATGAGATACAGTTTAATAATAAATTATTACTCAATCAGCATTTTGGCGCTCAGAGAGTCCGACGTGGTCTTATCAATGCCGTAGGTTCTATTGCAAACACCTTATTTGGCGTACTCGATGATAGTTTCGCACAAAAATATAAGCGTGACATCGAACTTGTACATAGCAACGAAAATCATTTAAATCAGCTTTGGAAAAACCAGACTTCTATTATAGAGGCAGAGTATAATATATTAAAACGAACAGAGGAGACTATCAATAAGCAGCATAAAATTATCAGTAAACATTTACATAAATTGGATAATGTAACAAGCGAATTACAGTTAGAGTACAATAATTTAGCGTCAGAACAAGATTTTACTTTAGTAGCGATGTCAAGTATGAATTTGTTACAAAATCTAAAAAGAATTCAGGATACTTTAATAGACACCATCACAGAAATATACCACAGTCAAATTAATATTCATCTTTTAACTCCTAAGCAGTTACGAGAAGAGTTACAACTTGTGTCTGGTCAGATATCAAATGATTATGCTTTACCTGTCGATGACATCCAATCTAAACTGTTTGAAGTATATAAATTACTGAAAATTAAAGCTAGAATGACTAAAGACTACTTTATTTTTGAAATAACTCTACCTTTAATAAGCAGGGACAACTTTGAATTGTATAAATTGATACCAATACCTGTACAAGTAGGAAAAAATATGATTAGTGTTAAGCCTGTAGCAGAATATGTAGCGATAAACTTAAGAAGAGACGCATATATAACGGCTGGAGAGAATATATTGCAAGATTGTCAATATTTTGACCTCACGTACATGTGTCCATCACACGGCCCTATTCGACATTTAGACACCGAAGAAACATTTTCAGAATCTGAAACGGTTAAGGCGGTATGCAGTAATAAATGGGTTAAATTGCAAGATCCATCTACCTATTTCTACTTCTGTTGCGATACATACTCTTTGCGAATCATATGCGACGACGAAGTCCGACAATGCCAACTCAGCAAGGCCGGGCTCATACACCTGTCTAAACAATGTGTGATAAAGGGACGAGACGTAACACTATACTCTTATCAGCATCTACACAGTACGCTCGCAATTTCTCCAAATATCATGGACTCTAAATTACCAGCGATTCATAATTTGTTCAATATTACGCGACCTATCCTTAATGACTACGATCTCGAAGAAGATAATTTAAAGGTTAATATCTCATTACAAAATCTAAGCGAACAAATCAAATCCATGAAGGAATCCGCTCAGCAAATTGACACATTAACGTCACATGACATCCATAACTATGCTTTGTCTTACGTATTGTTAGCGGCCGGAGTAGCAGCAGGGATCTGGTTCGTGTGGAGCAGTCGAAGGCGGCGTATCCGCCTAGCAGCAGACATTCCCTCGACCGGGTTGCAACTCAGCGAAATAGTGTCTAGTGATAACGTGAACGAGTGTCCGAATCAATCGGTATCAGTCTCTAGTGAAAGTGCTATACGTAAAACCTCGTCAGTTGAACAAATTCCTGAACCGATTCCGCGTACACGTGATAATAGTACTCAGTCATCCTTTCGTACAAGGAAATTGTTCTAACACTCATTTAGCCTTAGGAATATTGTAGATATCATCTTGTTTCACGTAACTCATTACTATTGTAGCTTTCTCATCTTATCTCCTTTCTTGCCGTCGGGAGCATGTTCGATGTAATAGGTACTCACATATAACACGAAAACGCTGACGCGGCCGGGACACCGCGCCCGCGTTGCATCGAGCCAGTAGCATTCCATCGTCTCACGCGCATAGCATCATTCATTTTATATAGTTTAAATCAAAGTAATAAACGTAGGATTTTCGTGATTTCTGGACTCTTATTTTAGCAAAGCCCATCTCGTTAGGGTCGCGTCCCCTACAGGATACTAACTCAACGATAATATATTTTATAACAACATATACATATATAGATAGATAATCATCCAAGACCCAGGCCAATCTGAAAAAGATCATTTTCCATCTTGAATTGACCGGGGATCGAACCCGGGCCACTGCGCCACGTAGCTGTCAGATCGATTTGACGCGTATTTCCCAAGCGGTGCGTATCAACTGCGTAACTGTCAAAGATGTCTTAGTGTAATTGTTAGCGCGCGCGTTTGGACGGCGCTGTTCAAACGCCTCACTCTGAAATGAGCCTAACGCCCACCACTTAAAGACCTGGTCTCTGTCCACCCCGCAAGGGAAAAAGACGTGATACTATGTATGTATGTATAATAGACTAGTTTTGCCTTTGCCGCGTTATCTTAATGAACGAAAAGTACTTAACCTTCTTTTCGTTCATTATTCGGTCTGTTTGTGTACTTTTGACAAAACTTAAAAAAAAAAAACTAGCGTAAAATAACGATAATTTACAACTGAATCCAATACGCTTGGATAATACATTCAATTTACGCGGGATTACAAGGATTGTAATTGAAAACACAAATTATTTGGCAAAGCACTTTATTTTCAATTAAAATTGTTACTCTATTCTATAAAGACTCAATAATATCACATTTCTGATGTGGATATTATTAATCCACGTAATAAGACTAAAAAAAACTAAAAAAGAAATCTATAGCTAAAAGTCTACTTGGCTAAGTACTTTCTAAGTATTTGGTCGACAGTAGAAACGAATGAAAGAGGCTTTAAAACCAATTTGTAAATTAAAGTTACTGGTGTCTGTTGCAGGGAAATTATGGTATTCGGGATTTCCTAAAATCCTAGTCAAATTTTCGAAATAAATCTTGATCGATAAGATTTCGCCTTTATACTAGTTTGTTCACGAAATTCCGAATGCTTACTATCCCTGTGACATTTAAAATCTTATTAATAAAATTCTGCACATTTTATTCTTTGAACAAAAAGGCCTAAAAATTACCTATGTATAGTAGGTAGACGTAAGTATAAAAGACATTCGCAAATGGTACCTCTTGTAACGATAAGCGCTGCCTTAAAACACTATTTTATTTTTATTTTTCCAGATTGTCAATTTTTTTTATACACGGCGAACCATAACAATTTTAACAAAAAATGTCATCATACAAATATAGAAAAACATTTTTTCCTCTTTTGTAGAAATTTTTACTCATTCATATGGTCTTATGGTCCACCTTGTAGTGTTTTATTTGTGCTTTGTTTGATTGATAAATTTTAGACACATACTAATTTACGTATTGGATGTAACATTAAACGCCGACACAACAAAAGTATGTTATTTTTGTAAAGATAGATTATCTAGCAGCTCTACACCACCATCTAAAACACGGCGATTATAAAGAACTATATTAAAAAAATCTGAATTTTACAAGTGCATCTCATTTTCCTATCATCTAAAAATTTGGAAATATTAAATAAGGTATTAAGTACTGAGATTCTACAAAGTGAATTATAGCTATATATAGGGTGATTTTTAATTACTTGGCAACATTTCAATGTTGGAATCAGAATCCCCAATAGAATATACATCCGCAAGATAAAAAGGTAATTATGAAAAAAAACTTAACTTTCCACAGAAATTTGACCAGCTAATCGGTTAATTTGTATGGGAGGTTCAATTTTTTTCATAATTTTTACCTTTTTCCTGCAGGTCTATATTCTATTAGGGATTCTGATTCCAACACCAAAACACTGCCAGGTAATTCAATATCACCCTGTATAATTGATATCTAGTTTATTTTTTCTCGTGTTAGGATTTTATTTTTTTATTTTTTACGCCCTTCATAAAAATATGAAAAGTGTAGCTAACAGAAAAGAAAAATAAATTATACTTAATGCATTCAACTACGGATAGGAACAAATTATTTCTTATTCTAACGTTATTTTGTAAAATCAACAATAAACTATAAAAAATGTAGTAAAAAATGAGGCACCATAGAATTCAATAAAAAAGTACACTTCACTGTCAATCAAAAAATATGTTACAAAAGTACCTTCAATATCAGCACGCTTTATTAAAAAACATGTTTTGTTGTGGTATCTATTTAGGTCTTCTCAGACACATCCAAAATCGAGACTTGGTTATGTGCTTTCTAATATCTAAATAAGTAAATAATAGGTAGGTATAATATATATACGGACAGACATTAAATAAATAAATAAATGTATACGGACAAATCACACAGATTGAGCTAGCCCCAAAGTAAGTTCGAGACTTGTGTTATGGGATACTAACTCAACCATACTATATTATATAACAAATACATATATAGATAAACATTCAAGACACAGGTCAATCTGAAAAAGATCATTTTACATCTTGACCTGACCGGGTATCGAACCCGGAACCTCCGGTGTGACGGCTCAGCATAACCCCAAGGTATAACCACAAGGCCACAAAGGTCGTCCAATAGTATTACATATTTATATGTCGAATTTCAAAGTAATATGTATGTAAGTATTAATAACATGATTTTTTTGCAACTTGCCTATTTAGATTTTTATGATGCGTGGATAATAAAATTATATAAATGTTATTTATAAAAATGTTCCAGAGTTAAAATATTATAACAAAAAGAAAGTACGAAAAGGTATTTGTGTAACGTATTACGAAATTATATCTAAAATGGTGTGCAAAGTATGTAACACCGTGTTTCCACATGTTTTCGTTTGCCATAAATCCTTAATAAATACATTCATACAACCCGCCAAATTCACTCACTGATTTTTTCGTCAAGTCTTACATGAAACTTGGAAGAACGTAAGTGATTGAACACAACATTAATAGGAACAGTGATTCCGGTAAGTAAAGGAGATATTATTAAGACAAGCCTAGATAAGAACGACGGACTAACTTCAGTATGAGTTTTAAAAGTCTCTATTTTTATTACGTTTAAGTTTTTATTACGTTTAACTATAACCATAAAATATATAAATTGTTGAACAGATTTTGAGAAAGTTAACCGCTTAATTTTAACAATTAATATATTTAATTTTATCAATGATATAGTTAACCCTTTATTATTAATAAGTACAAGTACCTACTTGAATATGAATACCATTTTCTAGGCAATATCCTGAGAACATCTCCATCTCAAAAGGTGCTTCGTTTGTCTTACAAGATTTATAACAAACTTTCTTAGTTTCGATATAAATAATATAGACAATAAATACCTCTTCCCATACTAAAAATTGCTTTACCAATACTTAAATAAATCATTTTAACGAAAAGTAATAAATTAACAATCAAAGCATTTGTAACGTAAAATGATTTTTTTTTTGATAAATTATTATAGTATATAAATGCTCTTACTTATATTTCCTTAATTTTAGCTTTCGTTACATACCGTCATCAAAAAAAAACTTTTATAATTGGGCATTAAATAATTTACTAAACATAGTTTTATCTAACTAAACTATATTTTTAGCACAATCGTTGTTTGGTAACTTTATAAAAGTTTGGACAAAAAGAGCATAATTTATTTTTAAATTAAGATTGAAAATACTACACAGCTGATTTTAAATAAACAGGGGCTTTGTTATTTAAAATTTAATAAAAGGCGCAGAAAAAGTGACTATAATATTAGTCAGTACCGATCCATGCGAAGTTTTTCCATTTATCTACTTATCGTATCCCACGATATGCCTCTCTTCTCTCACCTATTAACACAGCCCTGCGTCTCCACGAAATGTTCAATCATGGCAGACGATATCCTACATCGAATATCACAATTGGGTAAACATTTTAATCAACTCTTTCCGAGGTTACTTCAAATAAGTTATTTTTATGCCGGATTAATTATTATTTACTAAGAAAGAGAGTAAAGGTAACTTTTTCGTTTATTTTTTCCAACTTTTGTTAATCTGTCTCTGAAGCATTTAATTTTTTTAACCAAAGCTTGGTTATTTACATTTTTTTTCAATTTGTTAATTTTCTGGCGTTTCTTTCTATACTTGAAGATAACCTCGGCTGTTAATAACTTTCAGTAGTCCTCAGGATACTCCATGTGGTTGATAAGGTTCTTCTTCTCCTCCTTCCCTGGCTTCGAGTCAAGTAAAGTTGGCCTGATGGTTGATCGGGGTTCGAAACAAGGCTGGAACAATAAGAAAAGATTGGTAAAAAAATGTGTTTTTGCATCAGTTGTGCATACATGTATATTTTTTGTCTAACTACTGCTGATCGATGTTATAATTTATGGGTATGCATAGTCGGCCATCAGGCTTAAGTATGCTTTTTTTCATTGAAGTAACCCGTATATATTGTGGCCGACTCTACCTACGATATTTTCAACATGCAAGAAAATAAAATTAAAGCAATATACTGAATTAAAACTTAAACTTAATAAAATATGTTTTGAAGCAGTTACGCTACGATATTGAATCGGTATAAATTGAGAAACTTATTATGAACGAAGAAAAAAAACAACGTTCAAGCTAGACGTGATTGTAGCCATTATTCTGATGAAGGTTTCATAGTTTTATATTAACACGTTAATCTTCGAGATTATGCTACGACGACGATATCATGTCAGTTCATTAGAAAAGCGTTCAAGGCAAGTCGCTAGTGAGTTAGTACAGCCACGTCCACCATTTACGACATGCATACAAGCAGAATTATGACAAATCTTTAAACCTTAGTAAAGTCGATGCAAACTATGTTTGAGCATGGCCCGTTCGAGACAATCCTGGATGCAAATAACAAAAATGGTGAAATAGAACATGTTCAAAATAATTATATGCGATGAAAAAAACCTTGAAAATTATCTGTAACATTCATGAGTTTAATTTTTTACAAACAATAGAAATAACTACATGTTTTGAAAATCAAAGATTCGTCTTAATTATAGTTGTAGTTTAGTAAATTGTCAAGGTTTTTATGTTATTTCATTATTTTAAAATATCTTAGTGTAGTGGTAAACATTGGTGTCAGGTTTTAGATATTATATAATAGAATCGCTATGCATAAGGGTATGCATAATAACAAAATCATAATTAGGTATGTAAATACATAAGTCATGTTCACCACAAACATGTTAATATCCATTAATAATGATGTTTGCCACGAGCAATTTACCTAAACAGTATGATTGAATGTGTATTTCCAATGTTATTAGTAAAAATATACCTATTTGGTAAAATTGGTACATTTTGACTAATAATGTCACATGACGAATTAAATTCCAATGAACCTAAGGAGATTTTATTTTGCTGAATTTCGACTACATTAGACCAGATGATATTTGCAAATACATTCACATCACACTCATATCGTAAGATTTGGTAAAGCAAATGCTATGACATCTAAAGTTCACTTAGCTAATTTACTTTCTGCCATAGCTCTCATTCATTTAGAAATAGGATTTGAGCTTAGTGCCCGTTGCAAATAATTTTAAAGTTATTACATAAAACAATAATTATTGTTGTGTTACACTTAGTCGCTAGGTAGGATCAAACTCATGGGGTTCTAAAATGGCCTTATCACTCTTATTTCATCGAATAACATTACCTGCAGACAAATACTTGGATAGTAGGTACGCAAGCAATGGGTAAATTAAAGTAATATATCTATATTTCCAGATAAGTAAAGTCCCGGGACATTTAAAAGTAGAATAAATGGGTATCTCGTGGACAGGCATGTAACATCCTCGTCTTCATCGTCACTTACCATCAAGTGAGATGGGAGACAAATGCCTACCTCAAAATTGAGTAAAAAAAGTAATGCATCATAAGATTTTGATACTGCAGTTTTAAAAAAAATTGAGCACCAAGTAAATAATAGTATTAAAACTTGCGCGAGATAAATTCATTATAAAACACGGTTTCATTACATTTATTCAGTTGGAATCACTAACAATAAATGGCAAGTAATGCGCAAACTGAAATAATGCATCTATTAGACTTAGATAAGTACTGCAGTTTTACTAAACTTATGAGCACTTAGAATATATTTCTACAACGGTAGTTAAGGCAAGCTATGCGTAAACTTATGTAGTGCGTCTATTAGTTTCAGCTTCTGCAGTTTTTTTAAAAACATATGAAGACTAAGAATTTTTAGAAATAAGTAGAATAATAGAATGTAAATTTTCGAGTCATATTATTATTGGCGATCCATAATAATAACTAACAATTCTGCACTTCCGAGAGATAACACCATTTTAGAATACCATTTTTATTGACACTTCAACCTAGCACAATGCCAGGCCGCATGCTAGGAACCGCTGTGTTTGTAAACAACTTACAGTTTCACAGATGTTCATGTTGCAACAATTCTCGATTGTGATTTCGCACTGGTCCGGCCTCGCCGTCATCGGTGTGACGTTCTTGTTTACAATTATACGCTTCTTTATCCTGTAAACAACATTTTACTTTCATCACACAAAAGCAGAAACGGACACACGCGTTATAGACTCGCATAATTTAGTTTATTAATGTAACATTAACAAAAGAGTTATATATATTCTAAAGGAACAAACTTGCACAACATGCTCTCGGTTAAAATCGTCTAATTATTTTCTTGTCAACTATATGGGCTTGTTATAGCAAAGATTTAACCATATATGAGTAAGTATAGGTAGTACCTAAGTATTATCTGCTATCTTACGAAAAATATGATCTTTTTTTATTATAAATTCAGCGTCTTGAGTTTCTGTTAAAGGCTGTTTTTCGATATACAAATTCGCGGCCGGAGTTTTTACAACAATGCATTATCATTGTGTAGGTACTACGAGTAGGTATACTCGTAGTTGGCATGGAACGTGTTAAATGCTTTTCATCTTTGCTATCACATCCTGTATCGTCCCACCGCTGGTTTAAGGTACAACAAAAAAAGTAAAATGACATACCTTGGGCGTCTCTTTAGCCTCTGAACTTTGATAGCAAGAACAGCGCAGAGGCTGCAGAGTGCTGCGGAAATTATCCCAAGCGCCATGATGATGGGGTCTCTAACACCGTCCCAGGAGTCGCACCCTGCAGTTATGTAATGCACCTCGCTAGGTATTTCTTCGAAAACTGGGTGTGGGAAGTTCTCATTTGTGCAACTGAAAATAAAAAAAAAAATTTTAAACTATAATATATCTTATTTAAAACTAGCGACCTGCTCCGGCTTCGCACGGGTGCCGTAAATTATACATACAAAATTTCCTCTTGAATTTACGTTGTGAAGTTTAAAGATCTAAGCATACATAGAGACAGGTAGCAGGAAGAGACTGTTTTTTTGAAATTATATATTGAATTAGGCATTTGTCTCCCATCTCTAACACCGTCCCATCTCACTCGATGGTAAATAACGAGGAAGACGAGGATGCTACATACCTATTCAAGAAATACCCATTTATTCTACTTTTCAATGTCCCCGGACTGTACTTCTCTGGGAATATAAACGTAGGCAGTTCATTCCACACTTAGCTACTCGAACCAAAAAGGAACTGTCGAAGCATTTAGTTCGACTCTTTGGTATTTCAACGACAAAAGGGTATACCATATATTTAGTGGTGAAAATATTTTCCGCTTATAATTCAAAATTATTTCTTAGTGTAAGCAAGTTTAGACTAACGCCATCTAGTGACGAATGAAAAAGTTCACTGCAGCGCCGTCGGTGCTACCCATAGTGACAGCCTCGACAGTTAGTGGAACTAACAAGTCGCCTACGGTGTACGTGCTGATTGGGCCAATATTTTTAATGAAGTTTTTTGCAGTCCATATACGTTAGTATTATATTATCTTCGATGCAAGTTGTATTTGAATGCGCTAAGAATTTTAATCTCAACACGAGGATCACAAAAAGCATACAGAAACGTGAAAATAATAATGTTGCATACAAAAAAAAAGTCGACTTCAAACTATTAAACAGATTGTAATGAAAAAATGGGACCAACTTAAATGCATTATTTTTCAAAAAATAATTTTTAAAAACGGTTCTTATAAATGACGGAGCTCTGAGGTAACAATCATTAAAAAAATAAAAAATTGATAACTTCATCCATTTGATGAAGTCGGTTAAAATGTGACTAACAAAGAAAAAAAATTAGACCTCCCATAGAAATTCGACCAAATTTATATGGGAAGGATTATGTATCGTTAGAAAAAAAAATATTAAAGGAAGATGTTTTTCTTTTTTAGCAAGCATACGAAATCCCTGATGGTTAGTGTCAGCGTCGCATGGACATAAATTCTAAATGAAGTTGTCAGACAGACAGAGCCAAACTTTGTCACCCATCTTACTTGCAAATTTCTGGCGCGGTTGTAGTAGTAGGTTTGAGAGTTTCACATCGCGGTCCTTCGTAGTCTCCCATGCAGCTGCAGACTGGTTCATCATAGAAGTTCAAGGAACAGTAAGCATTGTTGAGACAGTGGTTATCACAGACGTAATTTTGGCACCTCTGTCCGCTGTAACCTTTGGAACACCTAGAAAGAAAATGTTTTTCTATTATCTATTACTTAGAGAAGTGGAGTGTCCGTGTTAGTGTCGAAATAGGTATGTCTTCTCGATCGTAGGTAACTATTTTGGGTTAGACCTTTTTATAAAATAGAATAAGTTAGTACCTGCACTGAGGATTTCCGTCAGCTCCAATACTGCAGTCTCCTTCCACACAATAGTTAAGACATAAAGGTATATCACACCGTTCTCCTTTGTAGCCGGGGGAACATTTGCAAACTTTTCCATTTAGCTTCTCGCCATGGAGACAGAATAAGCCCTCATCGGTGGATATTTTGTATGAACTAAGTTCATTAACAGCTGATTTATCATTAGCAAGTGCCACTAAGTCTGGACATCCTTCTAGGCCTTCAATTTGATCCTGGATAGTGTAATTAGCAACGATACCGAAATGTGATGTACCAGAGAACTCAACAACGTGTTTTGGTTCAGTATCTTTAGTTGCGTTTTTCGGTAATTTCCATATGGAGTTGTACGCCCAGTCGATCCAGTAAACGTCATCATTAGAAATCGCCATGTCATTCGGTCGGTGATGCGTATCCGCCAATAGGGTTACTCTGTTCTTGCCATCCAGATCTGAAGTCTCGATGGAATAATGTATACCTTCCCTGTCGTCTAACCAGTACAGTTTTTGGGCTTTCAAGTCAAGAGCGATGCTGACTGGCGAGTAGATGTCTTTGTCTATTATTACTGTTCTTTCTGAACCGTCGAATTTAGCTCTTTCAATGGTTGGGTGCGTGACGTTTATGTTAGTCCAATAGACGTATCTGAAAATTAAAAATATATATCAGTGTGTTTAATGATTTACATGAGTAGATGAGTTAGAATTTTCAAGTGGAGCTAAAGTAAATCTAACATCCGTCAAGACCCTGTTTATGACACAGTTTCCTAGAGACCCTAGGGCATGATATATCTAATATCATGCAGTTTTCGAGGGATAAACAAAATAAAAAAATTAGATGCTTTTAATACATACCCTCTACAACTGTCAACAACAATTGCTCTCGGAATTTCATCATTCATCTTCAGCAGTAAATTGCCATAGGGGTCATTGTATGTTCGATTCTTCAGTGAGATCCAGAAAATGCTTTTTTCATTGGCGTCAGTCCAGAACAGGAGTCCCTTGACGGGGTCGAAGGCTAAACCTTGGATGTTTTCGTCGGATTTCCTTCTGACCAGCGACTGGTACTTCTTGTTGCTTAGTTGGTAGCTGAATATAGACGCGTTGTCGTTTTGCCTGTCCACGAACAAAAGCATGTTGTGGACGGCGTCGTAGGCCAACGCTGTGAGTTCTCGGAACCGAAGACCTGCTTCGCCTGATTTTGTTTCATTGCTGTAGAATTCTATTTGGTCCTCCGCGGTGATTGCAATGTCTGAAAGAAAAGAAAAATTGCGTTATTCATGATTGTATAGATAACCGTATATAACCGTTGGTAAACCAGGCTGTTTCTTTAAGTTTGTCTTCTTGCCTGAGATTAATGTGATTCCCATTCAGATCATAATGCAGAGCAAGAAGAGTGGTTTCATGACATAATTATCTCCAAGTGAAGACGACGACGTAGGTATTTGGAAGATAAGTTTATTAGACCGCCGTCCAACGCATTTCTGATGTATAAAGAAAGTGTTTGGGGACTATTATATATGGATAGGGACTTCATTAGTGAACATAAATATCCAATATTTTACATCCGGTTAGGAAGCGTATGGGATATATGGAGTTTATAATTTCGAAATTTCAAGTCTTATACATCAATAAATCGCGTTGGGACGACGGTCTATATGGGGTATGTCTAGTCGAAAATCGATGAAATCGATTTCGAAACATAAGTATTTAACTACATTAAGAGAGGTAATTGCCCGTATCTGGCTGGTATACTTAAGTTTTTGTGAGCTTGTTTCGGTGAATCTAAATATTTATTTGAACAAGTGTTAAATAGAACTACGGAGAAGGCTGTTAATCTCTGACCTAGGTATTATTCCACTCGATAAGAAGTTAATAGCCCTAAATTAAAATAACCGGAATAGGCACTAATTAGCTTTTAATACACCGCGCATAGTTTCTATTGAATTATGTAATGTTCTAAATATATGAGGCATGTTGACTGTTTCAGACACAGATAGTAACAGTTCTTGTCTACAATAAATAACAGCTTTCAGACAAAGTTAAAACCTATTACATCTGCATAAAGAACATATTTGCATAAGAGTTCTGAAGGCGAATCCGAGGGTATACATAACTTGGCAACTCTACAAAGTCGTTGTCTCGTGACAAAACGCTAAGGCTATTACTTTACGTAATATAGATAAGACAATACTATCTTGTCTAGTAAGCAGAACAGCTGCTGCAAAATCATCAGTTTTATGGAATGACGAAGGAAGGTATATTTCATACAGTGTTTCTATGATAAGCATACAAAGGTGAAAGTTCAACCAGATAATGGACCGGTATCAATTGTATCTATATAGATATATATATATCTAAACATGTTTATCTCAAATCCTAAATGATTACAAAAAAGCTTGCACTACACTAAACTCGGTTTTTAGTAAACACTTCTATCATTTTAGAAGGCACAATTTGACGATTTAACATTGACAGATTATTAACTTTTGACAGCTCTGTGGCGCAGTGGTTAACACGCCTGCCTGCGACACGGAGTGCCCGGGTTCGATCCCCGGCCAGGTCAAGATGGAAAATGATCTTTTTCAGATTGGCCTGGGTCTTGGATGTTTATCTATATATGTATTTGTTATAAAATATAGTATCGTTGAGTTAGTATCCCATAACACAAGTCTCGAATTTACCTTGGGGCTAGCTCAATCTGTGTGATTTGTCCGTATATATTTATTTATTTTATTTAACTATTGAGATATTGTATGATAGTTGGTTGCAGTACACAATTTTTCG
This sequence comes from Elegia similella, assembly GCA_947532085.1. Taxonomy (NCBI): domain Eukaryota; kingdom Metazoa; phylum Arthropoda; class Insecta; order Lepidoptera; family Pyralidae; genus Elegia; species Elegia similella. Next base: position 8,075,997 of record OX383939.1, read on the forward strand.
ACAGATTATACTGAGATAAATTTTATGAACTCGATTTTTACAATCATACGGTAACATATTATGCGAAATAATCAAATGACCGGCGAATTATTTTGTCTTTTATTCTTTTCCTTTGCTCAGAATACTTGACGAGCCTCGAACAAAGAAGAGTGTATGTTAAGACCGTGCGTCGTCCCAACGTGAAATTCTTATATTTAAGATAGTGTTTGGGGACTATTCATATATGGATGGGTACTTAATTAGTGAACATAAAATATCAAATTTCTTACAAGTTATGGAAGTATAAAAATTCAAATTAAAAAAGAAAAGGGAATGATGAAGTATGCAGCCGCCCAGGCAAATTGTAGGAATGTTCAATTTTTTTACTGTTATATTGATTTAATTATACATTGTACTTATAGTGATCTGATTTAGTACAGCCGTTGGTTCGATTTATTACTACGCCTACCTGTCGTTTACACGTTATAGGTACATATATAGGTAGTAAAGTAAGTTTTTTCTCAGAGTTAACTAACACACATGTAACTTATTTACATCGTTGGTTTTTGTGAGGTCTTTAGCCGCCTGTGAGTACCAGGATTTAGTGGAGTAAATAGCAAAGAAAACTACATATTAACAAAACATGACACTTAAGTTTAACATGGTAGGATGGAGTGTTTTATTTTCCCGTAAACAAACAAAACGAGTTTTTAGTTTTTAAATACGTAACATTTGTAAACTAAACAACCTTAGAAATAAATAACCCTAGTTTTCACACCGACATGCAGAACTGAAATTTAATGCTATTGGTTTAAATTTATTTTATATTTCGTTTTACTTGTAACAGTTAATCCAACGCATAAGTTGAAAAAATGTATCAAAAAAATTGTTGTTATGGTAGTTAAATTATTTAATAAAATACCAAAATCTATTCGTGAACTGACATTAACAATTTTAAAAGACAATTAAATAAATGGCTCCTGGACAAATGTTTTTACTCAATAAAAGAATTTTTAAATGACAATAACTAATAATATGACATTGGAACAAATGATTGTAAATTTAATTGAGTTAGCAAATCTTATATGTATTAGGTACATGCTATTAGGTACAAATAAAAAAAATTATTCGCGTGTGGTGTTTTTAATTATAAAAAAAACGCTAAATATGGATCACTCGCATGAGACGTTGGACAGAAAATATTTTTTTTTATTTCCTGTGTAAATATTATGTTTTACGTCATGGCTTTTGTTTCACAAATTCACTCTGAATTATAATCGTAAAACGGTAAGTCTATGTGTAAAACAGAGAAAGAAAATCAAGAATTTTATTTAACCAAACTTGGAAAATTTTGCAAAACTCTGTTTACACTCGTAAGAGGATTGAGTGTTCCAAATAAAACTTTGTAAACCCCAAATAAAACGTTAAAAATAATTGAATAATTGAGAAAAGTTATTCCAAATTCATCACAATTTTTCCACATAAAAATATTAAGCATACATCTTGTATATTTTGAAATATCGATTTTTCAGGTTGGCAGATTGAGAGTTCTAGTTAAGTGACCACTACTTTCAAAATATAGATTTCACATTTTTTTTCTACACCATGAAGATTGCACAATATTCTCCTAAATATATCCTCCTAAATACATCACACCACACGCACATGAAGAAATTATATATGAATAAATATTGCGTCGTTCAAAATGTAAATAAATAATAAACTAGCTTTTAGCCGCGGCTTCGCTCGCGTAATTGTAGGACCTTCCTGCTGGGCCTCAAACCACCCTCATATCAAAGGAGGATAAAAATACGTGTCTTACAATATCTCTCAACCCTCGCTCGGCACGCCAGCTTCATAAATTTAATGAGGTATAAACTATTATATCTCTTGCACCATTTTTTTGTTTCATTCACACATCACATTTAAAAGTATTACATGGTCGATGTATAATTTATGAATAAGTGGTGTAAACATTGAATGTTATAAATATATATAAGTGTTAAATACGAGTTATTCCGGTCTGCTCCACGAAACGGATCCACTTTTCCTTATTATTATTAATTTTGTCCGGTCTGATCCACTATAAAATTGATTAGTCCGGTCTGATCCCCTACCTGATTAGTACAGTCAAGAAAAAAACATGTTGTATTAAATTTAGATAAAGCGCTAATTATAAATAATTAGTCACACAGTGATAATAAATGATATGTATCATAATTATAATCCGATTAAAAACACGGGGAAAACAATTTCTTGAATTTTGGAACGTCGATTATTTAATCATAAATTATCTAAACAAATAGGATGCTATCACAAATTTGCAATTTCTAGGGTAAAGGTCAAAAATCAATTTACTTTGAGACAATTTACTTTGCGTGCTTCCGCCTCCAGTTAGTTCATGCAAACTATTGCTGGCCAGTGTCCACCCACTTCTGTTAGTCCCTTCATACTCGCCACCAAATAGTTGATGCATGCAACCCTGGTCGATACTGCTGCATCCGTTGAAGCTGCAGCATATCGGCCGTCGTACTCGCGACACGTGGTTCGCCTCTCCACGAGGCAATTTCAGGCAGTGAAAGCACGCAAAGTAAATTATCTCAAAGTAAATGTAGCTTTGACTTCCGCAAAGTTACACCTGAATCTATTTACAGAAATCATTTGTCTGAAACCAGCAAAAGTAAATGCTTTTGTAAAATAATGTTTAACGGCACGTCGAAGATCGGAGAAGACCTTGGAATATACCCAAAACGTCACGATTGCGTATTTATGCCTATTGCGTTGACGCAGTATAATGTACTGATAAAACTTATGCATAAAGATCTGATTATACCTCCCGAGCTGCTACCTCCATAATCACAATTCATCAGAGCTAGGAACTATTCAAAATACTTTTATCCCGTCCTATTTTCCCCAAGCAAACAAACTTCCCACGCTTAATAAAAGTGTTAGCGATGGACATCAGCGTCGGAAACTGAGATAAGCCAAACAAACTGCGCTCACCAACCCGCTTGCTAAGCGTGCTGATATGGTATAACCGGCCTATGTCCAGCCAGCATTGGACTTCTTGCTTCTGAGATGTGGTGATCTGATTAGATTGACTTTTTCAAATTGTTTTTTTATTTTGTAAATCGTCAAGGAGTCCATGAGCAGCATAAAGTATTCTTTCCCTTCAGTGATAAGAGTTTCCCACAGTAAGTTGACTTGTGTTTTAAGATAAATACTATTCATGATACTATGCCGCGTGATTAATCCCGAATGGAATACAGAATTGCAAGAAAAAAGTACTTAATAGATGAAAAAAGAAAAAAAAAAGTTTGACCTTCCATCGGCGCCCAGCTGATCGGCGAATTTGTATGGAAAGCCAAATTTTTTTTTTCAATTTTCAGCTTTTTTTCTTGCAACTTCATTAGGGGTTCTGATTCCAGGATTTCAGTACAGTTCAGACGTTCAAGATCACGCGGTATTTTCAACCGACTTTAAAAAAAGGAGGAGGTTGTCAATTGGGTTGTACTTTTTTAGATGTGTGTTACCTTTCGCCATTTATGAACCGATTTTGAAAAAATATTTTTTTGTAGAGATAGCATGATTTCAAGTTGATTTCATTTAAATCTCATCACAATCGGTTCACTGGTTTGATTGAAGTCTATTTTTTATATAAAAGATTATATTCTCTCTCTCTTCCATGCTGGTCTGGGAGAAAAGAAAAAAGTAGAATGTGCCAGCTGCTTCTCTTCCCGCGCAGATTGTAAAAGCCGATCGAGGGAATGGGCAAAAATCTGCGTAATCAAAATAGGCGATGCGGCTAGCAACCCATCACTATTTTGATTCTGTTTTCCATTTACACGCCCTCCAACATGTTTTCGATTAAATATTTGTGAAAGTGTTTAAGAAATTGTGTAATATTTTTATTTGTAACAGATATTTTATAAGTACTAGTAGGTACTTACGGACAGAAGTCGCACTCTCCGTACCTAGTCAGACGTTTAAAATTTACGCATTACGCGTGCGTCAATGTTTTGCGGATGGCAGGCGGCCGTGCCCGCGATGCTTTCAAAACATTTACATTTTGCACGAGTTTCATACATATTATCATGACTTCATAACTCTGACCGGGTAGACAGGGCCATAAGACCCAAGGGCCACATTTAGCGAGCCTATTAGTGGATTTATAGGTGTGACGAAATCAAAATAGTGATGGGTTGCTAGCCCCATCGCTTATTTACATGAATGCTTATTTTCGCCCATTCCCTCAGCCGGCGTCTGCGGCTTACGCGGAGAAAAGCAGCTGATACATTCAAAGTATTTTTCTTTTCTTCCACTTCAGCGAGAACTTGCACGATTTTGTCTATAAACTTTCCATTTGAACTGGATTTATTAACATTATTTCATGACTAGTAAATTATAATCTTCACGCCCTTAAAGAGGTTTTAAGCGTACTTCGACATCAGAGACATAAAAAAACAACGGGTTACACTTCGGAAGTGCCGGCAAAAGTGAAAACTCCGCGCGGTAGAAAGAGAGGGGGATATATATAAATACTTCCTCTCCTACGCCGCGATCACGTCACGTGTCCTGCCTGACGCGAGATTAACATTTTTACCCAGTCCAAAAATTGCACAAAGCCGCTAAAGAAATTTTTACTTGAAAAAGAAAAATAATAAGCGTTCCACCGTAAAATACGAGTATTTAACTTAAATAACGTTCATTCTGAATAAACGTTATTTAAGTTAAATATTTTACGGTGTTACGGAACTCTTAGTGTATGTACTTATGCGACTCACACTTGGCCAGTTTTTATTAAACTCTACACCGTGATCTTCATTCTTTCATCATCATCAGGTGCTTTTTAGTCTCCACTACAGGAGCATGATCCTCTCTGCACTACCAGGGCCATATTTGGCCACAGCAGCCAGAGGTCTTGGCCTTCACTCTACACGCTGGCCAGACGGGTTGGAGAGGTCTCATAGATGTTTATGAGCTTTGTTTAGCTTGTATTTCCTAAGTCTTCTACGACATTCACGGGAAGACTTGGAGTGGTCCTATTCTACTCTGCCGGATACCACACGGCTTCATTCTTTAAATCTGGTTAAATATCGAGTACATACGTCAAGTACAGGCTGGCCTTGCGACGTTTTCTAAGTTTATAGAACTGCTTTGACGTAGGAATATATTATTTAAATCGTAAAACCGGATATACTACTTGTCACACGGACTGTACTATGGAATGCAATATTATGAAAATATATCCGTATACAACGCAATATATAGCCATATACGGACTATATTCTTCTTAATATATAAAACAAAGGTGGGTTTGTTCGAACGTATATATATATATATAACGTAAGACAGCCTCTGTGGTCCAGTGGTTAAGGCGTTTGCCTGTTGACCCGGGGGTCGTGGGTTCGATTCCCACCGGAAGCATACTTTGTTTAGTTGTTTCCAGTTTGGTTAGGACATTGCAGGCTTGAATCACCTGATTGTCTGATAATAAAGATGATTCCGTGCTTCGGAAGGCACGTTAAGCCGGTGGTCCCGGCTGCCATCTGGTAGTCGTTAAAGGAACCACGTCAGAGGCTGGGAGGCGGTTCCGAAGAACTCTGACACCAGGGTGTGCATGGTCGATTGACCGTGACACCTACTCGAAATGATGATGATGATGACGTAAGAACGAGTGTACCGATTTTTATAATCTTTGGTTTGTTGGTTTTGATAGTCACTTTAATTACATTACCATTACAAGAAGTCCACTGCTGGACATGGGCCTCTCAAGGATTCTTCGTTCCATGGGAGGATGTTGCAATACTCGCCACGTTTGGCAGGCGGGTTGGCGAGCGCAGTTTTTTGGTTTTTTGTGCTTCCGATGCTGCCTATTGCAAGAATTTTGAAGCTGGGGAAGGATAGGAAAGGTTTTGAGATACTACTCACACGGGTGAATTTCCTTTTGGGATACTAACTCAACGATACTATATAATAGTACCAGTGGTTCCTGAGATAAGCGCGTTCAAACAAACAAAGAAACTCTTCAGCTTTATAATCGAATACTAAAATATTAATATTATAAAGCTGAAGAGTTTGTTTGTTTGTTTGAACGCGCTAATCTCAGGAACTACTGGTTCAAATTGGAAAATTCTTAGTTAGATAGTCTATTTACTGAGGAAGACTTTCGGCTATAAAACATTACCCTGCGACCAATAGGAGCGAAGCATCAATAAAAATGTTTTGCAATCGGGGAAAAATTATTCATCTATACAAATTAATCATAATAACAGAAATTTCCGCGGACGAAGTCGCGGGCAACAGCTAGTATTAGTATAGATTAACAATGTATAAGACGACAATCCATCTTTTACAAAAATCTCTACCAGGTAGGTAGGTGTATAATCGGTACATCAGTATCGCACTATGTTTAGTGTATTATACGTCATTCGCCAAAATATGCAAATTGTATTACATGTATGCACAATTTTACTAATTAACCCACATGACTCTCATTGTGAAAAAGTTACCTACTGATTGTCTTTGCCTACTACTGATGTAGGTTCCGTACATAAGACCATAGATAAAAATTATAATACAGTATTTGTTGTTGTTTATTTACAGAATCTAGCATGAAAGTGTTTTAATTGACTAAACTTATACTATCTTATTTTAAAACGAAGACTAACTTTAGTACCTGGTTTAAACCCTGACCAAAATAAGTCGACACTTATCACTTCGACGTTTGGTCAACTGTCGCTGTCAATTTGTTTTGGACAGATAATGGTTTAAACCAGGTACATACTAAAGTTAGTCCTCGTTTTATAATAAGACTAATACTGTTTTTATTTATATGTTTCTATTCTTTATCTAGGTAAATAAATAATTTAAGAACAAATCAAACAGGGGGATAGTGACTCAACTATGGGATAGTAACTCAACGATACTATTATTATAACAAATATATAGATAAATATCCAAGACCCAGGACAATTTGAAAAAGATAATTTTCCATTTTGATCTGACCGGGGACCGAACCCGGGAACTCCGATGTGGCAGAGTGGCATGATGACCACTAGGCCATAGAGGTCATCATAAACAAATTATGATTGTCATTGTTTTCGTGATTGCCTAATTATCAGTAAATTTTATTGCCAAAATATAACCGTGATTTGACCCAAGGGCTTACGTTTATGAGATAAACTGGTAAAATTGTATACCATCGTGATAACAACACGTTTTGTGGAACATGTTCACACATACTCTAATTAAAATAAGAAATAAAATATGATGAAAAGATTCCACGCGAGCGGGGTTTGAACCTGCGACCATAGGTCGTACATACATACCTAAGGTCGCTGGTTCAAACCGTGCTGGGCCACGGAGCTGGCGAGCTCCGTGGCGCAGTGGTTAACATGCGAGCCTGTGACACGAGGGTCACCGGGTTCAATCCCCGGCCAGGTCAAGATGGAATACGATGTTTTTCAGATTGACCTGGGTCTTGGATGTTTATCTAAATAAGTATCTAATAAAAATATAGTATCGCTTAATGAATACACGATATAAATAATATTATTATGTACGTAAAATGTTTTTGCATGCCTTTGAGGGATGTAAATCCAAAATGTCACGTCCTAACCTTTCTAAACATAGTATATAGATCACGAATCATACTACATCATGATTGATGATCACACGTTCGTGTTATCTGTTTATTTTACAGCTGCTCAGTCTTGGGAAGGTCTCACATCGATACCACACTGAATATAAACATTGTTTTGGAATATTTTATAGTTTATAGTTAAACAACATGTTTTGTTGACGTGATGATGACTTATAAATCGATGAACGGCAGCACGCTCGAAAAGGGTCTCGTTTCGTGTGTGTGCAAGCGAGAGCGCGAAACAAGCGATAGAGAGGCACGATCGGCTCAAGCGTTCGGTTTGTGACGTATCTATCTCTCTTTCACCGTGATCACGTTAAATTATTGACCGTAAACCGACTGTAAAGGCAACCATTTTTATTCAAAAGAAGGATTAAACGCCTTGTCTTTTTAGGTCATTTTATGACTTTTCTAAAAAACTCTTAACTAGTTACTTTTTATGTACTTTGGGCCCTAATTATCTATACAAACAAATAAATATACAATATGATTTTAACCATCTGGCACTATATGAATCTCGTAATCAGAATAAGTAAGAAAAAAATATTACATGATCTATGTGCTATGATATTTTGAAAGACCATTGACATCTTAATTGCATACAAAATTTGCAACCGTATAGTTGAAAATGGTCTTTGATCGTCTCGCCCCAGGCTCTGTCTACCCAGTATGAGATAATATAACTCTGTATTTACGTATTTTGCAACATTGAACCTCCACGAGCAAACTTTAATTGCCGCAAAATCACCTAACTGCGCGATAAGAAATCAATTTATCGAATCAGGAAACGTGCATGCATAGTAAATTATTATGTGACATGAAATTGATAGTTAATATTGAACTTGGAACTCAAGTTCATCATATATTAATTTATGACTCATAATATTTCTCAAATTAAAAAAAAATCTGTCCTTCCCTATCTTAAAAAGTGCCCAACGGGCACAAGGAGCGAAACTGCCTCTCCAACCCGCCTGCCAAGCGTGGTGAGTATGGAAATATCCTCTCATGGAACGAAGAATCCTTGGGAGAGGCTGTTGTCGAGCAGTGGACTTTTTAAGGCTTAAAATGATGAATGATGATGAGTATTTCTTAACCGTTTTGACATTCCTAATGCGTTGATGTCTTTTGCGTGGACCTTTTGCTTTCTCGAAATTATTGTATGAAAGTGATCGGACCTCAACAGCCTCCGTGGTCCAGTGGTTAAGGCGTTTGCCTGTTGACCCGGGGGTCGTGGGTTCGATTCCCACCGGAAGCATACTTTGTTTAGTTGTTTCCAGTTTGGTTAGGACATCGCAGGCTTGAATCACCTGATTGTCTGATAATAAAGATGATTCCGTGCTTCGCAAGGCACGTTAAGCCGGTGGTCCCGGCTGCCATCTGGTAGTCGTCAAAGGAACCACGTCAGAGGCCGAGAGGCGGTTCCGAACAACTCTGACACCAGGGTGTGCATGGTCGATTGACCGTGACACCTACTCGAAATGAAAATGATGATGATCGGACTTGAACTAAAGTTCGCCATGTCACCTATATATTGCTTCTTGTTGAATGAATCGCCTTTTGACCGTTTTGTCATTTCCAATGCGTAAGACATCATCTTTTGCGTACAAAGCTGTTGTATTTTTTTTTCCAAAAAAATGTTATATGACATTGGACTTAAAATAACAATAGAAGTCCAAGTTCAAGAAAAGCGTTAAAATTATATAATAAATATGTACATGAATTTTCCATAGAAAATGCGATGAGTTGCTGACGTCTTTTGCGAGAAAATATTGAATAATACATGAAGCTTTTCATCGAAATAGTGACACAGCACAACTCATTGCTATGCGATATCCACTATCACGTAATAAGCCGAATGCCGCATCAAAAACCATGTTGGGTAAGAACAAATAGACGTACAAAATAAAATTGAGTTGTTATATATCTGAATTAATATTGATGGGCAAATGATGAGGCTTTATCTTTTAATTAGGCACAGTGACGTATGCCGATCTTCAAGCAAGACCATTTATTCTCATATCAATGTCTCCATAGATGACGACGGGAGTTCAAGCGCGAGGTTAAGCTCAGGGTCACTTCTTAGTTTATTGCCGTAATAAGTCATTCAAATTGTGTTGTGGTATGCCTATAAAATGTATGAACATACATCGTAGAAATTACATGGCCGGGGCGCTGCAACCAACCACAGTTGTGCCCCATGATTTTCAGTCTAGAATAATGATATAGTAGGACCACCATACGGCATAATCCTTTGGATATTATGGCATAAGGCTCTGTGTATCCTGTCAGTGATATAGACGCGGTGCTAGATGACTATCACGACCAAAAGCACAGGTAGGCGGCGGGTCGTGTAAAACATGCCACATCATTTTAAAGCATGAGCAATTGAGCATAATATAAATTTACATTTACTAGGATTAAATTCCTTATGCTCATGCAGGACATATCCTGCATGAGCATAAGGAATTTAATCCTAGAGAGAAGTGCATCTTCAATGTTCAAAATCGTCATTACCGCTTGGCCATATCTGGCCAAAATCTGCTCAAGCTGTTAAAAGCAGACCCCGGATACTGACGGAGGATGCAACCGGGAACAGACTTGGATGAGATGACTATGACAAGGATACCTACTTCTCGATAAGTGTAGTATGTGTATGCATTTCAACTCGTCGTGGTGTAGTGAGAATTAAGGCCCATACTGATGGGTTGATGGGCATAGGTACTGACCTACGTTTGAAGCCTTCAAAAGCTTCAAACACTAGTTTAAAGACTGTATATAAAAACAACTACATGGCAACACAAACTATCACATCAGCAAACAAATACCGATTCAGCTATTTCATTATCTGTTTACAAGGCAGCGTTTGACACCGGAGTTCAGCGGACACCAGATCCGCGCAAATAGCGAATTGCGGATACCTACTGAAAGTAGATCCGAATCGGCGACGTGGGCCTGGTCACGTAGGCACGGATTGATGGGGTGATAGTTCAATACGACGCCATCGCTATCTAAATTGATGGTATCAATGAAGCTTTTTAAGATTGCTTTAAATTTAAAAAATAATGGCACGATTTTATTTAACGTTTATCATGAAATGTAACGACATTTAAAATCAGAACAAGAACGTTTTTGTAAAAATTACAGATAAGCTTTATTTGGAATAGAGACGTTGGTATGTGAGAATAATAAGACTAATCTCCGATGCCTACGTCTTAGTTCATTTAGTCTGTTTCGTGCTTTGAGACCCTCTTTCTCGTTTATTTTTTCTGCACTAACAGCAAACATTATTAATTAACACAAGTCTTTACTTTATAAAAAAATACTTCCAATCCTTGAAAGTGTCATATGTGGAGCGAGATTAATGAAATCAAATGTAGACATACTCGTATTATGCCAATGTGACAAACCAGACATTAAGAATAAAGAATAAATAAAATAGTTTATTTCGTGAATAAACACAAGGTCTTAGGTGAGCGAAACTAGCATTACTCGTCATTTTATTTTATTATCTTCATTTTATTAACTCAAAATATCTTAATCTGTACTGCTGTAGTAAATTACTTTTAGTAGATTTATTACCGTATTTCGAGATTTGTGAATTACCTCCATAAGTGGCCACTCCTGACGGTAATCTAAATTTATAAAATGCAAAAAAGATAAGTAAAATACAAAAAGTAATATACTACCGAAGTGTAGATTTAGACATTTTGAATTTGATCTAATTTAAACTAAATCTAGTATTTTTAAATTAAATATTATCAAGTTGGATTCTGCACAACGCTCGAGCGTGAATATAAAAATAACAGTTTGCCAATGACCTGAAAGACCTAATAAAAATAGTAACTATACGTATCCAAAGATCGCATACGCAGAAACAAGCTGTTCATATTGAGTTACAGATACTGATATCACACTTTTTTAGCGTAAGGGGTCGATAGATTTAAAGGTCCTTAGGCCTAAATCAAGCCAGTTGTTAGCCTTAAGAGCCCGCCATATGCCAGGCGGCGTGGCGATACAAACGCGGATGGTCTAAACGCGTTGGCTACTTTGGATATTTTCGTTTTTTAGGAATATTCAAGGGTTATTCGAAAAAGAAAAACATATGATGGCTGCCTTATCTGTAATGCAATAATAATCAACAGTTTCAAGGTTAATTTTAATGTATTTGGTGAATAATGCTATATACCGAGTAAATTAGACGTGATTTGGTGGCAACTTTGCAATTTTTTTCTATCGAGAAAATTTAACGCAATCGTGTTTTTGAGTCATATTACCAGAGATAGTCCTGAACTTTGCTGCATTTTTATTTCAACTTGAGTATTTAATTATTATTGATATAACAGTCAATCATGCAAAGCAGTGTGAGGTAGTACGGGCCCTTAACTGCCTGTCCGGTGGTTGCAGGTATGGCGTCGGGTACGCGCGCCCAGCCTCCCGAGCTGCTACTTTATTTTCTCCCATTCATCCTAATGAGTAGTATCCTTACCTTCATTCCCTTCCTAGATTCAACAAATTCCTATCCTTCCACAGATTAAAAATGCTTCTGATGCTCCGGTCGCCAACCCGCCTACCCTGGCAGGCGGGTAGGCAAGCGCAGTTGAGTATCAATATCCTCGAATGTCATTCAGCGCGGTGAGTGTGGCAATAGCCTCTCATGGAATGAAAAATCTTCGTGAGAGGCCTTTGTCCAGCAGTGGACTTTTATGGCTGTAATGATGAATATTGATGATGAAGGCCTAAACCACCTTTAGCGCGAATGCTGGCTTAATTATGGAGTTAATTAGTTTTTTTTATTATATATTCCTATGGCTGTGTAAAAAACAACCAAGAACATCTTGAATGCTAGACAAGAAATCAATTGTAACCAAGTAGATACATATTTGTAGCTGTTTGTATGTGCACGCTATCAAAAAAGATCTCTCTAAATGTTAATTATATAACTATTATATAAAAAGTGACGACTTCTGTCATAAACAAATTAATGTTTGTCATTGTTTTCATGATTGCATAATTATCAGTAAATTTTATGGCCAAAATATGAACGTGACTTGACCCTGGCGCTTACGTTTATGAGATAAACCGGTATAAACATCGTGATAACAACTCGGACTGGAGTTCAATAAATCTTACAATTTACGTTACTATTCCCCCTAGTGTGTTCCCGGTTTTCCTGATCCTCCTCAGCGCTGGAGCCCAAGGTCAGAATGTTTGAAATTCATGCTGTAATGGATTTGAAAAGAAGTTTTACCAGCCTGCTGCCTGTTTTACCTATCAGCTGCTATTAGCCCACTGCTGGACATAGGCCTCTTCCAAAGATTTCTTCGTTCCTTGGGAGGATATTGCCATACTCACCGCGCTTGGCAGGTATAACGATTATAGAATAATATATTCTTCTAAACTATCTCGACTATAATATTATAACAAGGAAAGATTTGTGTGTTTGTTTGTAATCAATAACTCAAAATCATGGCACAGATTTTAAAAAGTCGTTCATTATTAGAAAACTACTTAAATTATCAGCGAGTAACTAAAGATTCTTTTTTTTTTCTAGCTCTCTATGTCCCACTGCTGGGTAAAAGCCTCCCCTCTTTCTTTCCACTTTTCTCGATTTTTGGTAGTATCCATCCAGTTCTTATAAAATGCTCTTATTTCATCTGACCACCTTGTTTTATTTTCACTGACTGGGTCCCATCCGATGCGTATAGAAAAAGAGAAAAAAGATTCTTTATTTTAGGCTCCTCTCTTACTCGCCCTCTGGATTTTCGGAGCTAGAGAGGGAACGGACTCGGATAACGTGACGAATTCTATCTTCGGGGTTGGTGAGTACGTTCTACGGCCAAAAGGAGGGTCTGATAAGGAGAGTAGTTAGCAGCTTGCATCATTAACAGGATGGCGAGTAAAACTTGGAAAATTTTTAAGAAATCCACGGATGAATTGTCCTTTTGTAGAGCTGTCATGTAGCCCGACCAGCCGGCCTATTTGCTAACTTAGTATAAAATGTTTTGATAGTTACTTCAAAATACATTGTGGCTTTCGTATGATTAACTTTTTTTATTTAAGATATATAAAACGTAATGTATTTTGAAGTGAGTATCAAAATGTTGTACACTAAATTAGCAAGTAGGCCGGCTGGTCGCCGGGAAACGCTGGATAAAGACTGCTTCCAACCGACCATTCGGGAATTCTTGGTCCCACAAATTTATCCACAATGGTCTTTTTTTTATGATATAGGACGGCAAACGAGCAAGTGGGTCACCTAATGGTAAGTGATGACCGCTGCCCATGGACAACTGCAAAACCAGGGTGTGACAGGTGCGTTGTCGGCCTTTCAAGGAGTTAGGGGAAGGAAATGGGGAGGGGAGGGGGAAGGATGGGCTTCCGGCTCTCTCACTCACTGAACGAAGCATAGAAGCGTTAAAGAGAAAGGATGGATGGTCGGTTGGTAGTGGACTCCTTACGGCTGATATGATGATGATGAGGCCTGTCATGCGTACTTATTACTGGTGGCGCAGTAGTTGTGCGCAAAGCAAAGCAATCAAGTTACTTATCTAAACGCGAACACTTTTGGCGCTCTGATAAAGTATGCATTGCGAGATATTTTTTATCTTTTCATAACCATGAAAAGATAAAAAGTATCTGTGCTCGTTTCATATCATAACTCTTTCATGCTGGTCTGCGAGAAAAGAAAAAGGCGTAGAATGTACCAACCACTTCTCTTCCCACTCAGATCGTAAAAGCCCATCGAAGGAATCATTAAATCAGATATATGGTGTTAGTGGACGATGCGGCTAGCAAACCATCACTAATTTTATTCTGTGTTCCACCTAACGCCTATCAACATACCAATCGTGCATTTAGGTCTGAAAGGCCTGGGCTCTGTCTGCGCCGCAAGGAAAAAAGACGTGAAAGTATCTATGTATGTATAATCTTCATTGAAATTAAAATTACATCATGTTTTTCGTTATAACTATTATCCTAGTTATTTTCTGTTACTTATTGATTATTAATTACTTACCTCGTTGTTATTAGACTAAAGTTATAATTGCAACAAATTACATATATCCTTATTGATTTTCAGAGAAATATGAATTGTTATTATTCCTTGATTTTTTAAGAAATAGCCATACTAATATAATCACTCTAATATAACTTGCCTCCTTCCTTCTCTCTCTCTCTTTAGGCCCATAAACTACCTAAACGTGCTCTTGAAATGTAATGTACGTAAGTTGAATATTTTTTACATCGCTTAATACAATATGTATGTAAAACCCTATCCAATCCTTGAAGGGGTGATTCAGCCCGTCGATATGATCAACTTGTTCTATGGGAACTCAAATATTTTTTGACGTTCCGATACAAATTGACCGGGCGGCCGGACATTTTTGCTTGAATATGTCCTTTTTTTTTGAGTTCCCAGATTTGATCGCATAGGAAAAGTTGTTCATATCCACAGGGTGGATCACCCCTTTAAGGATCGGATAGGGTATTTCTTTACATGTTATATATTATATGTCGCCATTTCATGAAGGTGACACGGTCAATAGGTGTAAATAAAATACCTACTTACTTACTTACGGTCAATCGAGCACCCTGGTATCAGAGTTATTCGGAACCGCCTCTCAGCCTCTGACGTGGTTCCTTTAACGACTACCAGATGGCAGCTGGCAGCCGGGACCAACGGTTTAACGTATCTTCCGAAGCACGGAATCATCTTTCTCATCAAACAATCAGGCGATTCAAGCCAGCAATGTCCTAACCAAACTGGAAACAACCAAACAAAGTATGCTTCCCGTGGGATTCGAACCAACGACCCCGGTTCAAAAGGCAAACGCCTTAACCACGCATATATACCGACCGTGACAAGGTAATGATAACTGACACCTTTTTACTTATTCATAGTGACACCTACGAACAAGTAATATAACTTATTCGTAGTGACACTCGTTCTTTTTACATGAAAACGTGACTGTGTATTTGAAGTAGTAAGCACGTTAATGCCACGGAGGTTAATGCAAAATAAGGCATATTTACGAAAATACAGTGTAAATTGTCAATGGAAAGAAACGAGTAAAATATTTTTCTTCCTGCCTAGTTGTCATAGAAGAGTTTGAACGCCCAGAAATTTAAACGCATAACGGATTTTTTGGCATAAAAGTTCGCAGAGATTGATAGGCATCATTTGTCATATTAATTATTAAGGGTCACAATTTTTATGCAAAATATTTTTATACCAACCATTTTCATCTACACTAATATTATAAATAGGAAGCATTTGATTGTTTCTTTGTTTGCGTTGAGTAGGTTTTGAAAGTACTGGACCGATTTAAAAAATTATTTCACCTTTGATCGAGAGTTCACCATTAGAATTTAAAATCCTACATTATCCCTGATGAACATTAGAATGTTTCCAAAAAAGTTAGGGATCCGTATGAAAACTTAATGACAATAATGTAAACCAAAGTGTGTGTGTGTTTTTTTTTAAATACATCCGCTAACTAGTATTATAAGTAACTCCATAAAAATTATGCATTTAGACCTCAAACCCAGAGGCTAAGGACCTCCTTTTACTACTACGCTTTACGCTTTATAGGCTTAGGCGCAGATGGGATGGGCCGCTAGTAACCAATAATTTTAATACTCTTTTTTTAAGTTAATTAACTTTAAATAGAATGGATAAATATAAGGAAAGATAATACGGATTTAAACTATCTTGAATACTTACTCATTATCTCTAAACAAGATAACATTTCTATCATAGTAGATATTTCCTTAAATGATAACAAAAGTTGATTGTTGAGATTGATCGATTTTTAATTTGAGCTGTCAAATAGAATGTAGAGCATACAGGGGACTGCGCACGAGTTGATTATTGATGAATGCCTTGTCAGTTCCCAATTGAGAGACTTTTATAACTGGTTTGGTAGTAGCTGTTGCCAGGACTCCCAATTCATTGTATTGTCCCCTTGTCTCATGCTAATAGCAGCTGCTTACGCAGGCATTGTCTAGACTCTAGCCATTCGAAACTAGTACCTTCTCCCTGTTCTAACTAAAATAATCAAAAACAATGTTTCTCGACTACGTTTTTGGAAAATTATACACATTTACTCAATCCTAAAGCACACTTCTAGCAGAACATATTACAATTATTTTCATATTTTAGGGTTCCCTAGGGTAAAAACGGGACCTTCGAATTCCGTTAGTCTGACACAGGTTTCTATATCTTGAACTATAATAGGTAGAGAGTTGTAATTTTCACAAAATTCTATAAATAATTCTATAAAAAATCTATAAAAAAAAAAATAAGGAGTGTGGGGAAGATATTAAAAACGTATGTACGTGTTGTAGTTAATATTGTACGGTGGTACGGAAGTATTCGTGTGTGATTCCGACACGCACTTGGCTGATTGAATTTTAATCGGTTTAAAATTTTATGAGAATTAGCTGAATTATCATCTAGTTCTCAAAATTTTATGTTTTATAATCTAGATTTTGTTTTTATAGGTTATACCTAGTTTCGATTTTGTTTAGTTGAAAAGAAAAGTAAGTCTCATATCCTTTTATGATGTCGAACTGTAAGAAATGTTTGAAACCTTCTATCCATATTGATTCTAAAATAGTTAAGTAATATGAATAGACAGATAAGTTTTTAAGGCTTTATCAAAACATAACATCGGATCAAACACAGGCAATGTATCATATTCTGTCTCAGGTTATGATTGTTATACGTGAAATACTATGTATCCTTATTAATTTTGAGAGAATTATGAATTAGCGAAAGCGAGTTTGTTTGTTTGTTACGCTTTCACGTCGTAACTACTGAAACCAGAATGGGCGAAAATCTGAGGAATCATAAAGATTGGAGTTCTTGGCGAGATCATTTGGCTGGTTGACTGGTAGATATCCCTTTATGGGATAAGTCCGCCATTGTACGTTTACTTTTCGTTTATACTATATTTTATGTTCTGTGTTTTTTCTCGTACAATAAAGATATTACAAACAAACAAATAGGAGGGCCACATAGAAGAAAAGAAAAAAATATATAATGGTAGTAACGATCCCTACATACTATAAACCTTATAAGGCATTTGAAAATTATAGAAGACTAGCTTTCGCCCTCGGCTCCGCCCGCGTCAATGTTGATCCTTCGGGAATAGTACTTTTTCCCGGGATAAAAGGTAGCCTATGTCCTTCTCCGCACTCCAGAGAAGTTGTATGCAAAATTTCATGATGATCGGTTTAGTAGTTACGCCGTGAAATCGTAACAAACAAACAAACAAACAAACTCACTTTCGCATTTATAATATTAGTAAGGATTAAAAAAATAACATGACAATACAAAACACTTATTTTTTGGTTCGTTTATAAATATCTATATACCTATACTTTACATATATCGCATCACGTTTTACATACTAGTAACGCTACTTCTATTGTTTTATCTTCACGTGAGATATGAATAACAAATGCTTCAGTGTGAAAGTACAATGACAATCATATTTTAAAGAGCTATAATTAATTGCCACTCCACTATAATTACTATTATTAAGTAAGAGTCTAGTAGTAAGAGTGTTAGAGTACGAGCGCACTGCTACTGTATTTAGATATTTTTTAAAATAAAGATCCTATGTCTTCCTTAATAAAAAGATAAGATAAATCCTAAATGTATCTTATCCTTACTTATAATATTATGCGAAAGTGAGTTTGTTTGTTTTTTACGCTTTCACGCCGTAACTACTGAACCGATCATCATCAAATTATATACTGATAGGGCAACTTTCATCCTTCCATGCTGGTTTGGGAGAAAAGAAAAAAACGTAGAATGTACCAATTGCTTCTCTCTCCACGCAGATCGTAAAAGCCGATCGAGAGAATGGGTGAAGATCGGGAATCATGTCAATCGGCGATGCGGCTAGCAACACATGACTATTTTGATTCCGTTTTCCATCTACGCGCCCTCGAACATGCTCAACGTGGCCATAAAGTCTTAAAGACCTAGGCTCTGTCTACCCCGCAAGGGCAATAGACGTGATACTATGTATGATTTAATCCTAAATCTTCCTTATCCTTACTTAATATTATAAATACGAAAGTGAGTTTATTTGTTACGCTTTCACGCCGTAACTATAGAACCGATCATCGTGAAATTTTACATACACGATATATGGAGTACGGAGAAGGACATAGCACCATTCATTCCGGAATATGGTACTGTTTCCGAGGGATGGACATTCACACAAGCGAGTCGCGTGCGTAAACTAGTGATCATATTTGTTAAAGTAGCAAATAAACGCATTCATTCGTTCATTCGGTTTTACATCAAAGCCCAAAACGTTAACTTAAAAACAAAATTGCAGCTTTTTCTTCCTCCTCGCCTTTTTCGTATTTGGGATCGGCTCTGTATGTTAACTCTCTCCAAATTATTCTATTATCCACCATATCGGCAGTAGCTCATCTTGCATGTCATTGCTCACACATTTCCTCCACGACATTTTCGGTCTTCCCTTCCTTTATATCCTGTTACATTGAAAACAACATAAAAACAACATTCCTTTGACATCTGGTAGTCGTTAAAGGAACCACGTCAGAGGCCGAGAGGCGGTTCCTAAGACCTCTGAAACCATGGTGTGCATGGTCGATTGACCGAGTCACCTACACGAAATGATGATGATGACTGAAAACAACATAAAATACTCTAAAGTACAGCTGCACAAGCCTGCATATATAATAGAAAAATCGATAAGTTTGATGAATCGGTTTGCTATCTCGCTCTGCGCTGCTATCAGTGTCCACCGATTAAATGATAACAATCGGATGGTCCCACGCCTTGTTTTACATTCCTCCGCAATTTAACCTCTGATACCGATTGTATTCTGAATTGTGACAAACGACAATGATGAATTAATAAAAAACTAGGGCACGGTCAGTATATTAGTCTACCTGCAGTTAAACGTGTACTTGTGCTCATTTTTTTTTCGTGTTTCATTTGTCTAGTCACGTTTTTTTTTCTAAGAGTATTTTAGCTTTTGGATCTAGTATTTACATGCGTTAGTACGTGGCTGCTTCCTCCGTGTCCGAGGTCCAGTGGTTAAGACGTTTGCCTGTAGACCCGGGGCTTATGGGTTCGATTCCCACGGGAAGCATACTTTGTTTAGTTGTTTCCAGTTTGGTTAGGACATCGCAGGCTTGAATCACCTGATTGTGTGATAATAAAGATGATTCCGTGCTTCGAAAGGCACGTTAAGCTGATGGTCCCGGCTGCTATCTGGTAGTCGTTAAAGGAACCACATCAGAGGCCGAGAGGCGGTTCAGAAGAACTCTGACACCAGGGTGTGCATGGTCGTTTGACCGTGACACCTACTCGAAATGATGGTGATGATGAGTATGTAGCTGACCGCACTCCATTCGGAGAAAACCTCAGGGTTGAGACCTAGCTAGATCGATTTCCCACCTCATCAAACCCTAAACATTACATTTCAACGAAATTTTTGGAGCTAATTCCAACATCCAAATTCTCAAATAGAATTTCTTGTTTAAATGATAATGGCTATTTTGTTTGTATCAAAAATGCATATATTATCCATTTTTAATTTTTTGTTGGTAATACAATTTTAGTGATGTGATGTGAGCGTTTTTTGTAAGAAAGGGAATATATTCCCACTTTTTCCCAATCTCGTCAAACCAACTGAAAGGGACCGCAGCCATACCTAACGAGAATTACAAAAATCGTCTATATCCTTCACTATATTAGAACTTAAAATCCGAAAATAAATGTGATTTTTTTTTAAAAACATAAAACTTTTTACTAGGTATTTTTCATTTTAAATAGTTAGTTCATTTTTTGTTTGATCTTAGTTCAAAAAAGAAGATCCAGTGTAACAAGGTTTTGCATACAATGGTAACAGTTGCCATGACATCTAGTGCGAATTTTGGCAATGACATTGACAAACTTCAGTGCATATCTCAGGTGCAAATCTCTGCAAATATAAGATTCATTTAAAAGCGAAAAGTGGAGTATGGGCAGCGGTGTGCGGTTTAATCCAGCCGCAATAATCTATTATGGATAATTATATAATCCATAATTATATATATATATATATATATATATATATATATATATATATATATATATATATAATTATGGATTAATTTTTTTTAAAGTTTTTTTTTTTTTAATATTTTGTCTCACTGACTTTTATATTCAACGCACAGTCATGATGTAAGTGAGCACTAAAAAAAGGATTTCTAAAAAATTAAACCCCTAAGGGGATGAAATAGTTGGGGAACTAAAGTACACGCGGACTAAGTTGCGGGCAAAAGCTAGTCGCTGCTATTTGGTGAAGAAGTGCGAAGTGCGAGTCGGACTCGCGCACCAAGGGTTCCGTACCGTTATCTATAAAAATCTATAAAATCATGTCTGTATGGGAGCCCCCCTTTAATATTTATTTTATTTTTATTAAATTATTTATTTTTGAAGTGAATATGTATAATTCTAAATATTCTGTGAATATTTCAAGCGTCTACCTGTTGCCGTTATCAATATCGAGCAAAAACAAGCAAAAAAATCATGTTTGATGTATGGGAACCCCCTTAAATATTTATTTTATTCTACTTTTTAGTATTTGCTGTTATAGCGGCAATTGAAATACATCATCTGTGAAAATTTTAACTGTCTAGCTATCACGGTTCATGAGATACAGCCTGGTGACAGACGGACAGACAGACAGACGGACAGCGGAGCGAAATTAATAGGGTTCCGTTTTTACCCTTTGAGTACGGAACCCTAAAAATGGTTATACATAGATAGCTTTGTTATCTGCTCGTTACTAGGGTATACATTACGCGGTTGAAGTCGCAAGCAAAAGCTAGTCTTCAATACCATTTGAGGTACCTAAGTTAAATAATATTTTGCCAACAATGTTTGAATGCCATGCAGCACGTCAAATGGTGTATCTTTAAAAAACCGCTCAGAAAAATTATGTACGTATCGTTTAGATAAAATAAAAAGAACAACTGCAACAACTGCAGGGTTGCACTCCGGGAGTGCAAAAATAGGGGGATATTACTTCCTCTCCTATGCCGCGCCAGCGGTTTTAGGTCATGTGTCCGTCTTACAAATTTTCAATCAGGTCACGTGCACGACGCCGCTAAAGAAGTTTTCACTTAAAAAGGAAAATAAAAACAATAAAGAACCATTTTAATTTTCTTTCAGCAATGAGTTCTTAATTGTTTATATTCTCAGAAATTTGTAAAAAAAAAACACATTCATTCCTGTATTTAAAATTTAGTAATTTATTATTTACTGTAAGAATACGTAAAAAAAACAAATAGCCTGAAATTAATGAGTCTGTTGAATTTGTATTAATGTCTCATGTAATATAAATAATAGAGGTTGGGATCTGAATGCATATTTTTTATTGGCATTAACATATTTCGCATAAAGATTGTAACGCATATTAATTCGTATAGAAATTTACGTATAATAATTTAAATGCGAATTATTGTATGCCAGAAACCGTTATGCACTTCGATCTATAAGCGTTCGGACCCCAAATAAAAAAATATCTGTTATGATCTTAAAATACTCATCTGGAAAAGCTTATATTTTATTATTGCTTTAAATTATGATGATACTAAGTTTTGTCAAAATATTATATTTATTGTGTTTTTTGTATGCCATCGATTTGATATCACGATATAATTAAGTATTTAAGGAATATATTGTTTTCTAATGAGTTAGCCAAAAACTGGGTGTCCATAAAGTAAAGTACAAAATATAAAAATAATACATAAAAGTGGATAAAAAAAAATTGTGATCTACAGAAAATTATAGTTATTTTCATATGGGGAACATTACAACTATTGAAATAGGTGTAAAATGTTCACAAGCGTAAGTATATTAAAAAAACAACAATAGTAATTTTATATTCATATATTAAAGACAAATTTATTACAACTATAAATAAATATTAAATTAAGAAATAAGATATGGTAAAATATTTCCACATAAATGCTCCATAACAGCATACAGCATTATGTCAATGCAAAAAACACTTAAAAATATTATTTGCAAAAAATTTTTTTAAAGAATTATTCAAACCCAAATAAGATGTCATCAAAGGTTATCTTAAATTAAATGATTTTTCCTTTTAAATTAAATTTATATACAGAAATTTAGTAATACTTAACATATCACTTATATGAAATATGTTATTATAAGTAAAATAATAAATTTAATATATCATCATTTTAAATTCATAAATACGTTTTAATCATGTCTTTGTTCTTCATCTTTATCCCGGCCCAGGGTCATGCGATCTACAGAAAAAAAAATAGCTTTTGGTGGTCTTATATGTGGAAAACGTTATCTAAATAGTCATGGATTTCTAGCTGCATCGTCTATTATTTGATATTATTTTATACTAAGTAATTCCTAGAAACGGTTTCCCAATGAAGAAAATATATTTAGTCTGAGTGCAGAGACGTGCCTTGCTATTTATTTGCATTTTAGACGATGTGGACGTGGTTATTATGTAAATAATGTAATGACGTTTTACCTATCTGAAGATAGTCAAAATTATTACGACGTTCAGTATTAAATTATGATAATTTGAGAAGGATTTGAATGTAGATTTGTATACTTACTATATAATGTTAACTTTGAATTAACTAAATACGTCATTAAATAGGATTCAGTCAAAAAATATGCACTACAGCTAAGAAAATTACTGAAATAACATTTAGGTTCGAGTAGTAAATTACGAAAATAATTAAAGATCAATCTTTGACATATTACAAACTAGTTATCTAATGAATAAGACGCTGAATGTTATCAATGTCAATCTATTTTGTTTGTTTGCATAACAAAGATATTCAGAATAATTAAATATAGGTAAATATCATACGCAGTGCAGCGTCCTACAGTTATTCTTTATAACATTTAGGTACCTACTGCTTAGTAAATAATTATGTATGATTGGTATCAAACTGGTAAATAATAATTATGACTAGTATCAAACTATATTATAGGAATGTATCTACCTATTACAAGTTCATTCATGACCATCAGCGTTTTCTGTTTTATATTATAATATATGTACTTTGTAAATTGCACCTGCATATGTATGAAACGTCTTTTTTTTGTAAACATGCATTCATGTTTATTATTAAAATACATCAGACGTATACGTATAATAAGAAAATACTATTATTTTTATTGAAGGTTAAAAGAGGTTAAGATATATAAAACGCGCCACATTTCCCAAGCAAATGCGTTTGTCGCTTTTCAGTTTCAGGAATGAAAACCCGGCTAAGTTATGTTGGTCACAACGGAGGTGATTTTCTGCAACTCCGTGCATCACTTGAATTTAGTCGCATAAACTTAGTGGCCTACGTGACTCTGGTCCCCCTGGCAATGGCGCGCTGCGTCAAGCAGTTTCCAACCTTATTGACATGCGTACCGCTAGTGAAGATTCCACTCTCCACCATGGCCACTTATCACTAATTTATCATTGTATCCACTATGTACCGATTCTTACGGCAAGGACGCAACTTCCAGTTATATAATAAGAAAATATAGCACGTGTCATAAAATCGCGCATCAGCTGATTTCTTTTTAATACTCACCCCAAGCATTGCCGAGACCAATAAATAGTGCGGAAACAGCGAGCACGCACTTTATTTTACACATTTTATTTCATGAATTTCGATGCGGCCTTTACAAAAATGCACATGAGTCCGTCGAGTTGTAGGCGAATGTTCGATAGATGGCGAACGCGATAATGACGACCGCGCCAAGCGCGTGTGGCGACCAAACTAAGGCGAGGGGCCGAGTGCCTGTCGCTCGTTTGACGCTCGCGAAATTCTAAATAGTTCAATGAATTGAGATTGACACGCATGCCCAGCACTCGCCATTCTTATCACGGCTATCAATCGGCGAATTTTCAATGGTGGGCACTGGCGGATTGCATTTCTCGTGCATTTAATGTTTATCTGATTCCGTAGATTGTACCTACCTTTATTGCAGTGTTTATTTATTCCATTAATTAGGTAACTATAGTTTTAAAAAAATATTAACGGAAAGAAAATCAATGGTTTAGAAGAGGCTAATTTTTTGAAGGAATATCCTATTTCTGATACGATATGACAACAACAGCAATCTAAAATTTCTGAAAAAAATAAGTACCTATATACCTAAATGCAATTTGCATCTTCGTAATTTCTCAAAACTGTTTAAATGATTGTTAAGTGTTCTTAATCACATAACTACCTACACATGTTTAATTATACACTACATAGTTCTTATCAATAGTAAAATACCGTCAGCGGAAATGCGAATAAGTATTAATAAAAAATATGTATATATAAATCTTACATCATTTGATATTCCTTAGGTACATTTTCTTAGGTCCATGGGTACATTGTAAGAGAATTTATCCGTTTTCATTAGGTAAGCAATGTATAGAAAATAAACAAACAGTGTCAATTGGTATTATGGGAATTCCCAGAATAACCCAAAAGCAATGCAGCACATCCCTATAACAACCCAGATTAGTTATTTGAATTTTGAATTATAACTATTAATTTCCAGATATTTTTTTGTGGTCTTGGGCTCTGGCACTTCGTAAGTAAACTTAAAAGTTTACCTTTACTAACTATTTAGAATATTGTCCTGCAATATTCTAAATAGTAACACATTTATACTGGAAGTAACATAAAGGCTTGTTCAGTGCAACTGCCTCTGTGGTCCAGTGGTAAGTGATTTAGTGCCTGTAGACCCAGCGGTCGTGGGTTCAATTCCCACGGGAAGCATACTTTGTTTAGTTGTTTCCAGTTTGGTTAGGACATTGCAGGCTTTAATGATTTGATTGTCTGATAATAAAGATGCTTTCGTGCTTCGGAAGGCTCGTTAAGCCGTTGGTCCCGGCTACCATCTGGTAGTCGTTAAAGGAACCACGTCAGACGCCGAGAGGCGGTTCCGAAGAACTGACACCAGGGTGTGCATGGTCTATTGACTGTAACACCTACGAAATGATGATGATGAGTGCAATGGCTGTCGAGGACATTACCTTTAGGTATAACGATCAATAAAATATGACATCCCATATAAATTACATAACTCATCGAGGTTTTGTATGGGAAGTTATCAGTACTCGTTCTTAGGGTTACGGAACCCTTATAAGATCACTTTGTTGTCAGTCTGTCTGTCCGTAAAGACACTTTTTCTCAGGAACGCGTGGAGTTATCAAGCTGAAATTCATACCAAAAACTCAAAAATTAAACTTCTAAGCCAACACAATCAAAAGATACAGCTGTTTATGCCGCAAATTTTCGACTTTCTCAAGGGAATCAGAACTTACAGGATACTTCCCGTGAACTCAGAATCTTGAAATTTGGTTTGAAGCAACGTCTTATAGCATAGATGAATGAAAAATTGCGAAAAGCATACATTTTATATTAGATCATATAATACAAATATTTGAAACTTTTTATATGTTAACCCTTCGCACTTGGCCGGTATTTTTAAAACTTCTTAAGCGGCGTTGTGCACTATTGATATGGTTAAAAAATGTTAAACTCGCGTCAGGGACACGTGACCTGATCACTATAAGACGTACGGACACGGAATATCCCCTCCTCTTTCTACCCCGTGGAGTTTTCGCTTCTGCCGGCACTCCCGAAGTGCAACTCGTTGTCTTTTTTCTTGGAATAGTAAGACCGTATGATACCATAGGTACATATCCTGGGTATCGTTTTGGAACCACCGAAATATACTATTTTCCCTTAAACATTTATTTTGATGATTTTAGCCGTGTGGTTTCCGCGCAGAGTCTAATAGGACCACTCCAAGTCTTCCCGTGGATGTCGTAGAAGGCGACTTAGGAAACACAAGCTAAACAAAGCTTATAAACATCTAAGACACCTCTCCAACCCGTCTGGCCAGCGTGGAGAGTGTAGGCCAAGTCCTCTGGCTGCTCTGGCCAAGTATGGCCCTAGTAGTACAGAGAGGGTCGTGCTCCTGTAGTGGAGACTAAAAAGGACCTGATGATGATATCCTGGGTGTAAATTACCTTCGAAATTCCCATAAAGGGTTGACTCAGCCCGCTAATATGAATAACTTCACTATAGGACCAATATTGAGTTTAAAAAAACATTTTCATATAAATTGCCTGGCCAGCAGAACACTTTTTTACGGGAACGTTATTTTTTTTTCAATTCCCTGCGTTGGTCTAACAGGAAAAATTGTGCATATTGACGGACTGAGTAGCCCCTTCAAAGGAATTTTGGGGGTAAATTTACACCCAGTATTTATTATAACTCATTCACGGACACTACACCAGACGCTTTAGAAATAATAACGTCTAAAGGCGAGTGTGACCCGAAAGTGTTACAAGTACTGACAAGTCAAGTGAAGTCATTGGATTTTCGAATGTACCTGGGTACCTTTATTTAATCAATGACAATAACTTTCTCTTGACAATGTACCTGCTTGAATACAAAAGAAATGAAGAATAAAAACCGGTTAAGTGCGAGCCGGACTCGCACACGAAGGGTTCCGTACATTATGTATAAAAAAATATGTCTGTTGTATGGGAGCCCCCTTAAGTTTTTTTATTTTTTTAATTATTTTTTTTTTAGGGGCTAATATAACTTAATATTTTGTGAATATTTCAAGCGTCTTCCTGTTGCCGTTATCAATATCGAGCAAAAACCAAGCAAAAAAGGACACGTTTGTTGTAAGCCCCCTTAAATATTTATTTTATTCTGTTTTTTAGTACTTGTTATTATAGTTGCAACAGAAATACATCATTTCATACATCGGTTCATGAGATACAGCCTGGTGACAGACGGACTGCGGAGCTATATTAATAGGGTCCCATTTTGACCCTTTGGGTACGGAACCCTAAAAACGATAGTCACCTCAAATAGGTCAAGATAAGTAGAACGACTTAGGTACCTTCTACTTGTATCGATAATGTAGTTATTATTCTTATTTTATTAAGTGCTTCGGCACTCAAGTGAAGTTAAGTGCAATGACACATTAAGCAGTTGATACCGTCTGTCATCATTGATGGCAGTCGTTAAGTTATATCAGATTCCTGAAACTTTCAAAATCTACTCTCTTTTCTTAATATATTAACCTTAAATTATCCTAGTATATTCTTATCACATTAAAAGAACCGATGTGTTACAGTAATAAATGATTATAGTAATGATAGTAATTGATCAACACATATATGTACTATTACCAACAGATTATATCACACATATTAAGTGATTATATCGTCAACGACCTTGCTTTTGTAAGGAAGGAGGTAGAGTTTTGCACTAATGCACCCAATTGTATGAAAATTTATGAAATTTAAAAATCATCATGATACATGTATATTGTCCTTAAGAATATCGCAAATTAATTAAACTCAACGGATTTCAAGTTGTTCGGTAATCATTATAATGTCTGAACGGATGTAGGCCAATGGTAGGTTTCTATGCTACGAGTAGCGTAATTCCATTTTACACGGTAATAGTAGCTTACCTAACTCATGTTGACGGTCTTCGCATGGTGCAATTGTTTAAATGCTAGTTTGCTATTCGGGAGGTCTAATAGGCTAGTTTCCTAAAAAACTATATATTAGTCCGTCTGTTAGAAAATCAGAAAATATTGGATAAGTATTTTTTCTTTTCTCAATCAATATTTCATTTCATTCATGAAATAATAAAGATGCAGCCTGTTAAAATTCCGTGCGACCGTTACAGTCCGCTACACTTCTTACCGAACTATGACGTTACGAGCCCCCCATGAACTTTGACGCGCTGTATCTTGATCATTTCTTGTTTAATTGACAAAATAAAAAAATACGTCATAAATATGTTTTGATTATTTATGTGATGGACTTATTATAATATTATTTTTTTGACCCCAGAAATAAGACTATTCTATTCTCAGGACGAACAGACGTTCCTAAGGAGGGTTAAGGTTGGCTTCGGGCAGGCTGCTGGCTGTAAAAACATTGCTTTATCATATCACAGCAGAATGAGGATGCTGCCAGAAAAATGCTCAGATGAGCAGATCATTATCTATTTTTCAGATAGCAGATTATTAACTGTCTGTATCCTCAATAGTTTTTTACATCTTCTTTTTCTAATATATAAAATTCTCGTATTGTTTGTTTATATTGTATGTTTGAATAAATTTTACTTTGAAAAATTTGCTAGTTTGATTGATCTACTCGTTTAACTGTTTATAATATTTTATACTTATCGTTGATTTACTAACACCGTGTAAAGCGACCGTTAGGTAGCATCATGAATCATGATGAACGGATATTTCGTGTTTGCATACGAAATTGATCATTATCTACAAGTATGATCAAAGTATGATTTAAAACAAATAGGTGCATTGTTAAGAGCTGTTAATAACAATTAACGTCAGGATAAGTATTAATGAAGCAATATATATTTTAGAAGCCTTAATAATATCAGTTTTATTGTGTTGTGTTTAGTGCCAATCCTATATGTAGTTCAGGCCTGCACTAATATTTTTATACATAGGTATACTAGCTGTTCCGACGGACTTGGTTTCGCTATACATAGAGAGAGACGGGCGCAAACGCTTTATGTTTAAATCCCTACTTATTCGTTGTCAAATTCATTATATTTCTCCATAACGTGACCGCATTTTAGAGTAGGGAGTTTACATGCATACGCGTAACACGTTTGGATTTTTTCTTAGATGCCTTATATGCAGCGATTATGTGCAAAAATGAAGCTGTGTTATGAGTCTGAAACATCGTGGCATCACCTACCTTACGTAAATGTCATAATATTGTGTTTATAAGGAATTTTGGAGCAAATACTTAATAATTTATTGAACTGGAGACATCCAAACCGATCTAACCTATTCTGATATCTATGATAAAAAAATGTCTTTTAAGTTGGACCAAACTATCCTATCTTTTAAGTTGGACCAAATTGTAGATAGTTACGAAGTTTGACCAAAATCGATTCAGTAATTTCAGAATTTAATCAGAACATTCATCGTAATACTAGATTTTTGTATATAGATGTATGGGTGAGTAGTGACCCGTTTAGTGATACGGGCCACGTTTTATGTAGAGAAAGCAATACCTTTCAAAATAACCCTCTTTACGTCGCAGTCGGACAAACAGTTCTCCGATTTCCTACCTACAAAAAACTGGCGATTGGCCAGGACGATTTTACGGACCTAATAAAACCGTTACTTACCAGGTAAACGAATAGTTTACCTGTCACAGTACGTGAATATTATTATTATTATTATTATTACGAGCCGTTAATGTCCCAATGCTGGGCAAAGGCCTCTTTCTCTTTTTTCCATCTTTGCTATCTTTTCAATTGGACGTGAATATCTAAAACAAAAAACGGTTGAGTGTTTGTCCTGTCGTTTTTTTAAGCTAGTTATTAGATTTTATTACATCTACCTATTTACAAACTAATTCCTTGAATTCACTTGGTTTCCTTCAATTGTAAGCAGCTTTATCTTTATTGCTCTTAGAAGCAAAGGCATCAACCAAAATATACTGCATCGGACTGGGATAGTTAAATTCTATGAATGTAAATTACAGTTACAAATGTAGAATTCTGGTTTTTATATTATATTCATCATCACAGCTGAGGTACTCGTATATCGTTGATCTTCTCTCCTCATATCTGATTAGGTCTCGCAGAGAAAAACTTTGAGTTTTCTGCAATTCGTCCCAAATGGCCCGTAGTTATGTGGGACGAGTTACGGAATTTCTCGCAGAGAAACACCGAGCATAGTTCTCCCCATAGCTGTTAGAGCGACCTTGAGCTTACTCATCATTTCGTGTAAGTGTCATGGTCAATCGACTATGCACTCCTTGCTGTCAGAGGTCTTCGGAACTGCCTTTCGGCCTCTGACGTGGTTCCTTTAACGACTACCAGATACCAGCCGGGACCAACGGCTTAACGTGCCTTCCGAAGCACGGAATCATCTTTTTATCAGACAATCAGGTGATTCATGCCTGCAATGTCCTAACGAAACTGGAACCAACTAAACAAAGTATGCTTCCCGTGGGAATCTATCTAACCCACAACCCCCGAGCCTACAGGCAACTGGACCACGGATGCAGTTAATTTTCCCATGCGGGGTTATATAGCCCAGGTCCTTAAGATTTAAAGCCGCGTTTAGCATGTTTCGGTACATAATACCGAAATTCCCCAACCACTCGGAACCCTAGCCATATGTGTCAAGCGCAGGCCACAGCCTATAAACTTTTCAGCCAATAAGCCCAAGGTCCCTACGTCAATCGAAGACATAGTAACCGAACGAATTAAATATAATAAAGTCTAGTGCGACACCGTACTTCCGTTTCCTGATCACTTCCTGAAGCCTGAGATTTCCGAGAAGTGATAAAACAAGCCACGAATTCAACATATTGCATATTGATACTTTGATTCTATTTTATTCTATACCGATTATTATCTTTTCTTAAACTGTACAGGTTGGTTTTGCTACCTCGCTGGCAATCTGCCTAATCTGTCTGTATAATCTGTATAATGTTTAGTATCATTGCACACTCGATCGCTAACTTAATATGTTCCAAAAATAATCATGTATATAATAAAAATTGAAATCATTATTAGAAATGAAAAAACAAAGAAAAGAAAAATAGTCATAAAATTAAAAAGCACTTCAGGCGAGTAGGCGACTACTATTGAAAAGACTTTCTTTTCGCGTTTCTTCTCTGCAGTGGTCGGTTCCGAAAACATCTAAAGGGACTAATTTAGTAATGTTTATTATGAATTAATGTGTAAAGCTACAGCTTTACACATTAATTCATAATAAACATTACTAAATTAGTCCCTTTAGATGTTATTTGTCGTGAAAAAGTGCCTGCAAAGGCCTATTTTCTGAATAAACTTTTGATTTTGATTATTTTATTAGAATATCGTAAGAAGAAAACAAAATATAATTTAAACCTTCTAGTTACATAAATTAAATCAGGCGATCAGCGAATTTTTGAAAAATCTAAAGAATTTCTTCATTTTCCCATTTTCTTCTTGCGATTTTGTGTTTTAGCCTTAGGTTTTTTGGGGTCCGTAACTCAAAAGGAAAAAAGAAACCCTCATAGGATCACTTCTTTGTCCGTCTGTCTGTCAAAACCTTCTTTCTCAGGAACGCGTGGAGGTATCAAGCTGAAATTCATATCAAATACTTAAGTCTACTGTCTTTTGGAGCTGTGAAAAAATCAAACTTCTAAGCCAACGAAATTCAAAGATACAGCCGTTTATGCTGCTGCAAATTTTCGACATTCGCTAGGGAATCAAAACCTACAGGGTTTGTGAAAAATTGCGAAAAGCATAATTTTTTTTTTGTTACATCATCTAAATATATAAATATTTTTAATAATTTTAAACTTAATAAATAATTGTACGGAACCCTTCGTGCGTGAGTCCGACTCGCAATTGGCCGGCATTTTTATATTTTTTGTAGTTACCTTGATTCCCAGATTTTTTCGATAGGTTGATTTCGAGCCTCCTGGCAATATTCACGAATAAATCTATCGCGTGTTAACTCACCCTGGACTGGACATAGCCTTGAAGGGGCGTCTCAGCCAAATTATATGATCTTTTTCAAAAGAAATTGATTTTAGACTTTCTCATAAAAAATGTTCAGGCAGCCGACGAATTTGTAGTGGAAAATCAATATTTATGAGTTTGTCCTGAAAAACGCTGGGAACTCGAAATGTTGTTTTTCCCCACTTCAAAACGACATTATATTACTCATATAACTACATACTAAAGTTTTGCGCACATGTCAAGGACAGATATGACAGGACGATGCTATTCTAGAAGCGTGTGTTGGTTGGTGTAAGGTTTTTCTGAAATATTTCTATTGCTTCAAAGTTCATTTATAATATAATGCTGCAAAGTTGAAACTGTGGGTTAGTCACCCACGGTTTCACGTGATTTTGTATTTTACTTTGTGTGAATTTCCGATGTAGTGAGGTTGTATGTAAATACTCAAACAACACCTGAATAAGGCAATCGAACGAGCATTTACGGTAGCAATACATTGGTCGAAGCATATTTATTGTGAGCGCAAAGATATTTTACGACTCGAAGGAATAAGAATACTCAAAAAAGTTAAGGCGACTTAGGAAATACAAGCTAAACAAGGCTCATAAACATCAATGAGACTTCTCCAACCCGTCTGGCCATCGAGGAGAGTGTAGGCCAAATCCTCTGTCTGCTCTAGCCAAGTATGGCTCCGGTAGTACAGAGAGGGTCATACTCCTGCAGTGGTGGAGATTGAAATTTATTTTACGACATGACAATGTAAGCTCAAGTCCTCACATTTAGTTCTGAGTATGTCGTAGATTGTAAGTTGATGTCATTTGGAGAAAATGCGCTGTGTGTGCAGTTTGTTGCCGCTTCTTCTGCACTCCGCCTTGGAAGCGGCGTAAACTTAGCTTTAAGTAAGTTATTGACGTCAACAATATTAATGTTGTAAATAATAATGTGTAATTTAACGTTCACCAAATGATATTTAAAATATCTTACGATGAACAAAATATTTTGACTTTGACTTTGACTTTGGAGACTAAAAATACCTGATGATGATGATGAAACAAGTTAAAAATCAAAGATTCCGTTCAATAGTTACTGCACAGTACACTTACGGTATGAAAACCAACAACTACCCTGACCAAGAAATACTCAGTTGCTCAGAGGGCAATGGAGAATAACATTGCTTAACAGTGTAAGAACCGAACTGATTCGAAGGAGGGCCTAAGTCAAGTATGTTGAAGACAAAGAAATCTAAATAGAAATTCGTAGGATACATTCTAGGCAGAACCAGGATCAGTGTACTTGACGTTTGGCTTTACTTCAGCAGGAAAGTGGCTCCTAGAGTGGTAGTTTCTGGAGTGGCAACCATGGGACAATAGGAGAGGTCGAGAACACATAACACCTCGTTGGATGGACGAAATTTAGCGCCACGCAGGATGACTGAACAGGTGGCATGTCAGAGACAAAAATAACATAAAAGCTCAATGAAGGAATGTAAAAATAAGCTTCTGAACAGTTCTTATCTAAACATAACTTACTAGTTAACTGAAGATGATTTAACCCTTACTAATATTATAAATGCGAAAGTGAGGTTGTTTGTTTGTTACGCTTTCACGCCGTAACTACCCGATCATCATGAAATTTTGCATACAAGTTCTCTGGACGACGGAGAAGGACATAGGCTACCTTTCATTCTGGAAAAAAGTATTGTTCCCGACCCGAGGGAACGACGTCGAAGCGAGCGAACCGCGGCTTCGCTCGCTTCGAAGAAGGCTAGTAGTATATAATTTACTATTCAGGAGCTTGGTGAGATGGAACTAACAACGCACGTCAATTATTAGCTTTCTTTGCAAGGTGGGCAGACAAATAAACAAACACACTCGTATTGACATCCTGCGCTTTAGCGCGATTATTTGCTAAATATAACCTTTTACATAGGTTTCGAGCTTTTGAGCTTCTCAAAATCAATTTAATTGGTACGCTTTTATCACAGTCAGTGGAAAAAAATCGCACCAACGAGCATCCATATAATACACTCTGCCATAATACTTTTATGTGAATAACAATTTACGGAATGGGCCAAACTCTAAAGAATTATGACAACAGGCGATGCGGCGAGCAACCCATTACATATTTTGATTCTGTTTTCTACTTTTATGCTCACCAACACGCTAAACGGGATCTTTTGGTCTTATGACTTTAGGCTCTGTCTACCCCGTAAGGGATAAAGACGTGATAATATGTATGTATTATAAACAAATTTACAACTCATTATTTTAATGTAGAGTTTCCAAGTAGACATTTGAATAAGTTATATATTTTACTCTTCTTTCCTTTTCATTCTTTACATTTTTGACGAAACATGTAATGTGGTGGATTTCTATTAGTAAATTCTTTAACGAAGCATGATGCTGATATTTTTTGTAAGTTTTGACGAAGCTTGTTGCTGATGTACCGTTGTAGCTCTTTGACGAAGCATGTTGTGGTTTGTGTAATTTTTTTGTTGAAATTAAAATAAAGACATTATTTTGTACAGTAAAAAAAAACCTTTTACCCTTAAGAATAAGGAGGGTTTTTATAAAAGCTTTTATTTAGGTTCACCTGTCCCGATGTGGATCGATGTGTGTCTGTAATCAAATCTTGCAAGTTAAATTTGATCCACTCCACTTCTTACCGATTGAGCTGGTATTTTGCATGCATGTGTAAATCGGATCACAATACAATATTATAGAATCGTTGCGCTGGTCTAATGATGGAGTCAGAAGGCCATAGGAACTCTTAAACTAAACAATGTATACCAATCAAATTTGGGCTTATTTGATTTGTCTTGGGAAACACTTTACAGTGTAGATAGTAGTCTGTATAATAAATGCTTGTCACAAAAAATACTATTTGCAAAAAAACTTGTTTTTGTATATTATGCGCATGTTAACAATTGACTTTTGACTTTGGAATATACCAAATGTCGCTTGGAAAAATGAATTAAAGAAATACTTGACGATGCCGATTTTTTCACATTCGCGGATGTGAATGCGGATATGGATTTCCGAAGGCACACATCTGCGTATGCGAATGCGGATGTTTAAAATCTTATTTAAATATAGGTAGTATGTAGGCCAAATCCTCTGTGTGCTCTGGCCAAGTATGGCTCTGGTAGTACAAAGAGGGTCATGCTCCTGCAGTGGAGACTGAAAAGACCTGATGATGATGATGATGATGATATGTAAATTAAAATAATGATAAAGGCATTTTAAGAGTAATTAATGATCTGTCAAAATATCTGTCTGCAATGACAGCTCCGTGGCGCAGTGGTTAACACGCCAGCCTGCGACACGAGGGTGCCCGGGTTCGACCCCCATTTAGGTCAAGATGGAAAATGATACTTTCCAGATTGGCCTGGGTCTTGGATGTTTATTTATATATGTATTTGTTACAAAATATAGTATCGTTAAGTTAGTATCCCATAATACAAGTCTCGAACTTACTTTGGGGTTAGCTCAATCTGTGAGATTTGTCCGTATATATATTTATTTATTACCTGTCGTATTTGTTTGCACCTCAGAACAAGGACTAAAGCCTAATTCAAGGACTAAAGCCTTATTCTGAGGTTTGCGCTGTAGATTACGTGTCTATAATCTATATGATAAGTTATCTACAGCGCAAATAAACAAGTAATGATTTATTTATAATAAATAAGCCTTTGCAGGCTATTGTTCACGTAAAATCACATTTTAAAGGATCTAATTCAGTAATATATATATTACTAGCTTTCGCCCGCGGCCCTGCCCGCGTCAATGTCGATCCCTCAGGAACAGTACTTTTACCCGGGATAAAATGTACCCTATGTCCTTCTCCGTATCCAAAATAACGTGTATGCAAAATTACTTGGTGATCGGTTCAATTGTTACAACGTGAAAGCGTATCAAATAAACTCATTTTCGCATTTATAATATTACTAGCTTTCGCCCGCGGCTCCGCCCGCATCAACGTCGATCCCTCGGGAATAGTACTTTTTCCCGGGATAAAAGGTACCCTTTGTCCTTCTCCGTACTCCAGAGAACTTGTATGCAAAATTTCATGATGATCGGTTCAGTAGTTACAGCGTGAAAGCGTAACAAACAAACAAACAAATAAACAAACAAACTCACTTTCGCATTTATAATATTAGTAAGGATAGCTTTCGCCCGCGGCTCCACCCGCGTCAATGTCGATCCCTCGGGAATAGTACTTTTCCTCCGGATAAAAGGTAGCCTATGTCCTTCTCCGTACTCCAGAGAACTTGTATGCAAAATGTCATGACGATCGGTTCAGTAGTTACGGCGTGAAAGCGTAACAAACAAACAAGAAACAAACAAACAAACTCACTTTCGCATTTATAATATTAGTAAGGATAAGGATAAATTATGCACCACAACAAACACTTTGGATCTTGTCACCAATATTTTCACTCCCACTGGTCATTGTCCAGTGCGAGTATGAACATCCGCTTTTGGTTATTGCGGTCCCGGATACGGATGCAGATGTCAAAATCTATGCGGGATCTCCGCATTTGCAGATGCGGATGCGAATATTCGCAAAATTCCTGATAGGTACATACCATACCTGCTACGACAAGATTCTCCCTTACTCCTTCCTATCTAGTTTGGCATAACTATATGGAGGGTGCATCCTTGCACCAAGGGGGCTCGGGGGCAAATAATTCCATTGATGTTATTTAATTCGCATCTATATTACGCACAATACTAGCGGTGCCCGCGACTTCGTTCGCGTAGGTACATTACGATTTCGAGACTACACAAAAACTAAGAAATTAAGTAGTTTATTCTGTGTCCTGTATGTCTAAATGTTTATCTACCAAGTGTCATAAAATTCAGTTAATTCGTTTAAGAGTTATGGAGAACTAACATACATACAGAAAAAACGTTCTAATAAAAATCATCATTTTAGTTTCAGTATCATGTATAGAATAGACCTTATAAACAAGATATCTAAGAACAAAGTAACTTATTATGGCGCAAGTCTATTGTCACAGGACCAATCCTTACAGATTTATTATTACTATTTATGATAATTCGTTAGACAGACAGAAACTCGGAATTGCATACACTGAGGTGCATCGGAAATGCACGTCGCAACACTCTGCCTCCAGACTCTTTCTTTACATCTGTGCTCCAAACTACACTACAATTCACCACGGAACAGAAAAACAAGATTCACAGTCTACAAATCTACCCGTAGCGACATCTATGTGATACTGGTCGTATTAAATCAGGCGTAGCAGTAGGTCGTAGTAACTCGTAGAGTTTGTGCTCTACGGGCTTGCTTAGCGCTAGAGTTGTTTTAGAGCTTTACCGTAAGATGGTACAAGTGGTATATTTATAAGTTACGTTTTTATCCGACTTCCGTAGAAGCTGAGTTATGGTTTTCGAGTGTATTTATCAATATTTATTTTTGCGAGATGGTAGTTTGTGAGCCGTTAGATTCACCTAAAGAAAAACTTTGAATTTCGGTGCCATTTTATGAAATGACGGTAGAGTTGTAATTTCATACAAAATGCGACACTATAGGACACTAAGTATATCACAATTAAGTGGCTATTTTCAAATAAGTAACTTACCGTACAATTCATAGCAAGAATTTAATTTTTAAATAAAATCTGCGACTTCCTTATAAATCGTAGATTGTAATATGTCTTGCCTTGTAGGGTCTTGGGCAACAATGTGTTAGTTATTGCTGCTTATCAAAATATTACCCAATGATAACCGCTCATCGAACCCTACGATTCAGTGCTGCAATCTGGTGGTAAGCATAAAAAACCCTAAGCTTTGATACTTTAAAATCATTATCATCATCCTGGCCACAAGACGTTCACTGCTGGACATATGCTTTCCCCAAGGATTTCCATTAGGATCGGTTGGAAGCGGCATGCATCCAGCGTCTTCCTGCGACCTCAGTCAGGTCGTCCGACCACCTGGTGGGTGTCCAATGCTGCGCTTGCCGGTACCGGTCACCATTCAAGAACCTTTTTGCCCCGTCGATTTTACGCGCTATGTATATGTTATAAATTGAGCATTATACATACTTCCCGGACGCTATATAAATTGCCCGGTCATTATGAAAAATTCCTAATATGAGAGTGCAATTTGATATTAATAATCAAATTTACATACACAAGCAGTATACATATTATCTATCACCTTTTGGGCAGAGTAATACAAACATATTTAAACTATTTATTATTATTATTGTCATTTAACTTAAAATAAATTAAATGTTAAATAATTCAAATAATCAAACTCATTATTCGGATTGATTAACAAGAACTTCTACATTAAGAAACCACTAGTATTTTCATTTAAAACTTAAGGAAAGATATAAAAAATATAGGTAACACAAAACATAAAATTTTAAACAAAAATTTCACAATGTTTCTTTGTTTTATAGAAGTTTCTGATTGGTCAAAATTGTCAGCGTCACAAGTGCTTCCCGACCGGTACCGCGTCTTTAGCTTTGGGTCTACACGCACTTACGCTGTGCCGCGCGTATTTATAGTTTATATGAGTTTGTATCAAATTGACCAATTGTCACGTAGTAATATAATAATGACCGTGCAATGTGATAAATAATGAAGTTATAATAGAAGATAGTAATTAATCACATAGCCCGATAGTGCTATGCCCGATAGTGATTCATAATGCTCGCACATTATTAATAATGCCCGCATTAATCACCTGGTCCATAACAATAGATTCTCCTTCTTACCAGATCGTGTTTACGATTGCATTGCTAACTATGGATTGTTTGAATGATTAGCACAGGAAAGCTAGCAAATATAAAGATTTAAATTAAATCACTTAATACGGTTTTATCCCGCATATTACATTAGGTATTTTTAACACTAACGTCCGAAAACTTTTTTACAGTTTTCATGGTCGCAGGTTGACTAAGTTGACATTTGTCTTTTGTGTTATAAGAACTATGCAATACTATCGCTTACAATATATTTATTGATAATGTTCTGGAGGTACGCAGTATTATTATATATCTTCGGAAACGAGTACTTACCTATGTATGGTATGTCTGAGATAATACTTTGTTTATTGTTGACTAGCTTTCGCCCGCAGCTTCGCCCGCGTCAATGTCGATCCCTCGGGAACAGTCCTTTTTTCCAGGATAAAATGTACCCTATGTCCTTCTCCGTACCCCAGATAACGTGTATGCAAAATTTCATGATGATCGGTTCAGTAGTTACAACGTGAAAGCGTAACAAACAAACAAACAAACAAACAAACTCACTTTCGCATTTATAATATTATAGTTAGTATATCAGTGCCTTTGACGTTTGACCCCTATCTTGTCTATTGGCAGCAACAATTTGGTTTAGGAACAAAGGAAATCTCCATCACTAACAGAACTAGATCTCTGTGAGAGTTTGAAGGTCTAACAAACATAAGCAGTATTTTTAACCGACTTCAGAATAAACAGGAAGTTATCAATTCGGTTGTACTTTTCTTATGTTTGTTACCTCATAACTTTATCATACATACATATACATAGTACACGTCTATTTCCCTTGCGGGGTAGACAGAGCCTAGGTCTAAGACCTTATCTATCGCCACATTTAGCATGTTGGAGAGTGTGTAGATGGAAAACGAAATAAAATAGTGACGGGTTGCTAGTCGCATCACCTAAATTTTATTTAGATATCAGTAGAATGTTGAAATAATCAGTAGTTGATTGAAGTCGGCTTTTCATGACGAAGAAAATATCTTCGTTTTCACGACATGTGTGCAATAATCTCACTATGATTAACTATTATCTATCCGCTATTCAATTCTACCCCAGCAACCCATTTACCCCTGCCCTTACGAAAATCTATTTGTTCACATCTGTTAAATTAAAACACACTTGCTTTTATCCTGTTTAACTATTATCTATAGGTATTAATCTCTATTGGAAATAATTTAATAAGTTAATAGTATTAACACGAATAAATTTTCACAAATACGTTATGTCTACGTCCATTGTCAAATCGAATTTTATGCCCTTATAAGTACAGAATTAATTTAACTAATAAGCAAATCCAACGCTCTTAACACAAGGCCATAAAGTTCATAATTCATCATGAAAAATACGGTAGTAAAAAATTAGGCTGGGTTCACACGCGCATCCATCATATAGCAACCCTGAGGGTGAAATGTATCACGAATGTTATTGTGTACAGCAATGACCACACTTTGCACCCTCCCTGAGGAATGCGGGGCTCGGGGTGGGTTGTAAAAATGCCCAAATTCAATAGCATTGTGAATGCAGCTCTGTTTGTAAAGGGATCGGGATTAAAAAGATATTATGGGATTTAGTAAAAGTTTGCCAGAATGCGCTGTATTTTATAGATACGCAGCTGATATGCGTTTATGGTAAGTTTGTATTAAAATATACATTATACTTCAAGATACCTTTATAGTATTATATAGTATTTTAGATCCCAGAACATCTAAAGAAGCCATTTGCTTAATAGCCAAAAATCTTAAAAGTATCATAACATGAACTTGTAACTTATAATCACTGCCTTCAAATTAGCAAAAAATCTTCTATGAATATAAAGCGAGAGAATCCCTTTTCGTTCCAGACCGCGGGCTTTATGTGTAAAGTTGTGCTGAATGGCCTGACTTTGTAAGACGTGTACTGTGAGCGAGCGTAGTAGATCCCCACCTAGGCTCACGAACAAAAGTTAAGACTGAGTGAGATGAGCACGCGATATAAATATAATACAACTAGCTTTCGCCCGCATCCTCCCGCGTCAATGTCGATCCCTCGGGAATAGTACTTTTCCCAAGATAAAATGTAGCCTATGTCCTTCTCTGTACTCCAGAGAACTTGTATGCAAAAAATTTCATGATGATCGGTTCAGTAGTTACGACGTGAAAGCGTAAAAAACAAACATATTTTAATATTACTAGCTTTCGCCCGCGGCTCCGCCCGCGTCAATGTCGTTCCCTCGGGAACTTTTTCCCCGGTATAAAATTAACTCTATGTCCTTCTCCGTACCTCAGATAACGTGTATGCAAAATTTCATGATGATCGGTTAAGTAGTTACAACGTGAAAGCGTAACAAACAAACAAACAAATAAACAAACAAACTCACTTTCGCATTTATAATATTAGTTAGGGAGTTAGGATTAGGATAGTAAGGATAAGGATAAAAATGCGAAATATCTTACATACACCCACTCCTTCTTCTTTTCGTGTCGATGGTTCAAGGTATTAGATATTGTCTCTCGAGTATGTGGCGACTCTGACACCACTCTCAGATGCATTGTATACACCCAATAAAAAATATTACATATTGTATTTTTTAACAAGGAAATATAAATTAAATCAAAACAGTTTTGTAGCTTAGAAAGGTCCAAGGGAAAATAACATGCTGTAGAGCTAGGATTAGGTACATAAAATCGTCAACAAAAAAAAATAACCAAGAATGTTCTTCATACTTAAACACGTTCTATATTACCAAGATATACTTATATGATGCCCATTAGGCGCTGACGACGAAACAATAGTTAAATTTGGATATAAGATAAAGCAGATCCTTGCTAAGATTTTTTGTGGGGTGCAGTGGAGTTTGTTACTAACTATGTACTCTGTTAAGATGTATCAAGTTTGTCGAATTTAATATAGGGACAAATCACACACATTGAGCTAGCCCCACAGTAAGTTGTGAACTTGCGTCGCAGGATACTAACTCGACTATACTAAATTTTATAGTAGATACTTATTTTTCCCTATAGATCTTTTTCCATCTTGGCCTGGCCGGGGATCGAACCCGGGAACACTCGTGTCGCAGGCTGGCGTGTTAACCACAGCGCACGTAGCTCACCCAATCCACGTTGATTAATGATCCATAGCTAAAACTCATACTAGATATATCACACCTATTATTTTTTTTGTGCCGCTGTGTCTTTACTTTTTAAAGGTTGGCACGAAGCTACTTCTTGAAAAATGGCAGATATTTGCATGCAGTGGCTATTTGCTGTGGTTTGCCAGTCCTGGTGTCTCATTTTAATAAAATTTGCTTTGAAAAAGTGCATAATTTTTTTTAAATAAGAAGGCAACTCATAATTAAAAAAAATTAGCTAGCGTTAGCAGAAAATAAAACCTTTGAGCAATATTGTACTTACTTATTAATAGAAGCATATTAAAATTAATCTTCTAATTTATCCCTGAACTGCTTGAATTTACCCAGATTGTCTTATTGGGAGAATTAAGGTTTAACCGATCTATTACGAGTAACTAGGAGTTAGTGAGGAGCTTGTTAAGCTGAATTTCTGCCACTTTTTCCGTTAGGCTAGTAGTTATATTCATCTCATTTTATCTCCACTCAACGAGAAAAACAAACCCATTATTTCCATAGACCTTGGACTGCCCCGTCGGGAGTATTACCCCAAAAACCAATCTATCCCAATAGAGCGGTTAATAATAGGTTTATGTATCGCCATTACTATTGTTACGCTAGTGTGCTACAAAAGTACACTTGACTGGAAAAATTTGATCACCTACTTACAAACCTTTCGCCAGTGAAATCTTCACTATCACTAAATAGTATAAAATAAAGTCGCTTCCCGCTGTCTGTCCCTATGTATGCTTAGATCTTTAAAACTACGCAATCGATTTTTATGCGGTTCTGATTAGATAGAGCGATTCAAGAGGAAGGATTATATGTGTACATTGCACCCGTGTGAAGCCGGGGTCCCGGTCGCTAGTTTGTTATAAGCTTAATCTGTGTGATTTTTTTTATTTTTTTATTTTTCGGGCGGGTCACTACTAATAAATATAACGTTAAGTAAAAGTCGCGATTTAGTTAAATTTAAAGCTTTTTCTTCTTATTCTTTCTCAGCCTATTGTCACCTCTAGCAATTCACGCATTCGTTAGATTCGTTATACCTAACTTTACTATGTAAATGAAGAAATACCCTGTTATGTGAGCTGATTGCGTCTTAAATTAAATAACAGTATTGTTTTTTTTTTTATGTATAGGACGACAAACGAGCAAGCGAGTCACATTTTGGCAAGCGATCAGCGCTCTCCATGGACAACTGCAACACAGGGTGTAACAGGAGCGTTGCCGGCCTTTCAAGGATTTGGGGGAAGGACATGTGGTGAGGAAATGGGGGAAGGATGTAACATCCTTGTCTTCATCGTAACTTACCATCAGGTGAGATGGGAGACAAATGGCTAAATACTTAGTACTTAGTAAAAAAAGGATGGGCCTACGGCTTCTACTCAAATGTCGATTTTCTGTCAGAGCGTGGTACTTCCCGGGACGACCCAGCCTATTCATGCTACTATCAAAAATGAATTTGCCGGTAGCTAGCTCTACCACGACTATAGAACTATCAAACTAAGGAATAAGGAATTCATAGTTTCCAATAGCCAGCCTTGAAAGTTTGGTTATTTACATTGATTGCATACAATCATAGATTGGATCAAAAAGGTCAACTTAATGCTATTTGCATTGTCACCCAGTTTACATTTGGGACATTGTGAAAATGACATAACGGGGTAGGCATTACTCCCATCAAAAATATGTAAGTATGTATGTATCAACAATTTATAGGTATTTCATCAGGTGCCCGGTATTCCGAGCTGCTACTGAGTGAGTAGTATCCCAATACCTTCATACTGGGCGAAACAGCAGCAGCAGCAATCGCGAAGGGTGTCAAAGTAAACTATGACTTGGAGTAAATTTAAAATTATATTTCTGCACGGACACACGCTACAGCATTACAAAGATGAGAGAAGAAGAGGGCACAACAATGTTGCCACATTATAAAAACAATTTATATTATTTAATATAAATAAAATTATTGCCATTTCTAACACTAATAACTTTCTATCCATCTCCAGCTTAAAAATTATTCCGATTGGCAGCAGTGTCGTCCGGAAACTTCTTAAGCTGAAATAATGATGGATTATGAGTGATGACCCGTTTTTATGTTTAAACACGACACAGTATCAATGATATAATTGCAATATGTGATTACACACACAAACACACTGGGAAAGTGAAGCTAAATGAAAAACAATATTGATTTCCGAGTGTGTACGTGGCCAACACTGGTGTCAGATATTTAAAGCTGCCGAAAGGCATCTGACTTAGCTTAACGATTGCCATCAATGAAAACAGCCGGCACCATCTGCTTATTGTGCCTTCCGCAGCACGGAGGAGCTGGAGATATTTGTAAGTCATTTGTGGTGACTGATCCCAGTGGGGACCGCGCCCGCAGTTGCTTAACATACGTATGCGCTAATAACACTCACTAGTCCAGTGGGTACTGGACTATCGGGTTCTTTTAATGATAGAAAAAAGTGGAACAGGGACCGTTCAAGTATTACGTAAGCACTATATCAGTTATTTATTTTCAACCCCCTCCTCCCCCTTGTCAGCAAAAGTAAGGAAAGCTCT
This sequence comes from Elegia similella, assembly GCA_947532085.1. Taxonomy (NCBI): domain Eukaryota; kingdom Metazoa; phylum Arthropoda; class Insecta; order Lepidoptera; family Pyralidae; genus Elegia; species Elegia similella. The sequence continues at coordinate 8,120,654 of OX383939.1, forward strand.
CCCCCCCTACCCCCAAACTTTGTCTATTAACTCGAAAAACAAGTGATGCATCATTAGCAAATAACTCTGCTTTACAAGCACTGGCGTAGAAAGGTAAATCATTAATTTAGATCAGCATAACAACGGCCCTAGGATGAATCCTTGAGGAATTCCCATTTTGACATTTGACCTACTAGATTTTACACCATTTAAACTATTTTTTGAATCCTATTAGATAAATATGACTTTATCATTAACATACAGCGTGTACAGTTCAAAATATGTTGGTTTATTTTGCAAAATGTTGCTGACGTCATCAACGTGCAGACCCTTCCAGCCCCTTTGTCAGCTAAAATAAGCCTAGTCCAGAACCCCACCCCCCATTCGCTGCTTACATAATATTTGAATGACCCCACAGCAAAAAACACTAGTTGTCTGTAAAGTCGGTTATCGGACGATAATTTTACGTGACAACGGTGAGAGATAGATGCATTATAGATTACTAACTGACTGCTTCTACCGTTGCTGCTGCTGCTCCGGAACGTGATATTTTTTGTGCGCGCGGCCGGCGTTCATCGATTTGTAAGACGTTATCACGTAAAAAACATGATATTACGATTTATGAATTTTTCGCTCTCCCTACAAATTTTGGGGAGAGCGAAAATTTAAATTGATTCTTTGAACTCGAGTGTATCTTTTTAGTACCTATCGTTCTTATTGCACGAGAAACAGTTTCCTTCAAAAATGTAGCACATTTTTCGCTGGAATTACAGGCTGCCTGCGTCCTGTTTAGCTAAAAGAAAGAAACATCGTTACTGTGCCGAAAGGTTGGGGAACAAAAATAGAGGGGTTTTAAAAATACGAAGTTTTTCGTGTAAAGATAACGCAGAATAAGGGTTGACTTATTATTAATTTAGAAATTTTTGCATAAGACTTGACAAAGTCGTGGGTACAAAAGGTCTTTATTTATTTACAGTCACGACACGGCGTCCAAATTTTATTTAAATTACATTAAACATAAATAAATAAAACTTGCCAAGTGCGAGTCGGATTCATACATAAATGTCGACACGTTTTGCCGAAGGTAAGCGACTAAACTTCGCCGTATATGACACACCATTAGCGCAAAAATTATATATCTGACATATAATTTTGTGCTGGCATTTGCGGTAACTCTGTGTGAAATTCGGCCAACATTTAGGGGACATACGAGTACTTTGTTGCTTAGCGAAAAGTACTGTCTTTTTCAGGATTAAACACAATATTATATCGTACCTAGTAGTTAGTGGATTTTAACTACCTCCGTGGTCCAGTGGTTAAGGCGTTTGCCTGTAAACCCGGGGGTCGTGGGTTCGATTGCCACGGGAAGCATACTTTGTTTAGTTGTTAGGACATTGCAGGCTTGAATCACTTGATTGTCTGATAATAAAGATGATTCCGTGCTTCGGAAGGCACGTTAAGCCGTTGGTCCCGGCTGCCATCTGGTAGTCGTTAAAGAAACCACGTCAGAGGCCGAGAGGCGGTTCCGAAGAACTCTGAAACCAGGGTGTGCATGGTCGATTGACCCTGGCACCTACACGAAATGAAATGAATGAGTGGCTTTTAAGTTCGTATTTTATATTAGGTCAGGGTTGCAGGTAAGGTATCGGGTACGGGCGTCCAGCCTTCTAAGCTGCTACTTGCTTTTCTCCTATTCAGCCGAGTGAGAAGTATCCCAATACCTTAATTCTCTTTCCAAATCCAAAAAAATCCAGTCTTTTCTTAGTTTGAAATGCTTCCGATGGGCAGCAGCGTAAGAGCACCAAAAGCCAATGAAACTGCGCTCGCCAACCCGCCTGCGAAGCGTGGTGAGTATAGCAATATCCTCCCATTGAACGAAGAATGGGGAGGCCTTTGTCCAGTAGACTTCTTACAGCTGGATGATAATGATGAGGAAGTCCGTATTTCTAACAGGCACTAACCAATGGCTGGACAAAAAATCATAAGGTTGTTATTATTGTCACTACTTACGATTATTTTTGAGATTTGTCTTATATTTGGCCTAACCAATAGGGTCAAAGAGCACATAACTGCAGTCAAAAATAGGGACATTGTGAAGTCGGCGCTCTTTGTGAAATCTTTCTCAAACGGAAACTATCCACTGGATTGAGCATCAACCGAAAATACTTGCGACTGACCGCCACTTTATACCCCGGCTAGTAAATGAAGTGATTGAAATAAGGAAGCATCCTAATTTCAATCGGGAAGACGGCAAGTTATCGGGTGCATGGAATCCAGTGATTGAGTTGTGCAAAAGGTGTAGCCAGAGAAGAGTTCCCGTACGGGCACCGTCTGTGTTATGTGTAAAAACTTGTGCAATAAAAGACTAATAAAAAAGGGAAGATCGATACGGTTTCCCTTGACAGTTTCAACATCCACCTCAACTTTTCAGTCTGTAAAAATGGCAGCTGCATGTTGCCGAAATATAAGACATACCTCAAACATAATTGCGGTACGTCCCGTAGTATAATAATAGTGATTGTGACAATAGATTTGCTTGTTACGATTCGTCGATGCGAACCTTTTTGTTTAAAATGCCATCCTATTTTTTTGTAAGCGATAGTAGCATATTACATTAAGTCTGTGGGTGTTGAAAAAAACGTACAAGTTCAAGCGCCTCAAGGTATGAATAAATGAGTTGAGGAGTGTCCGTCAAATAGGAGTCGGAGGAATGTGTTGATTGCTTTCCTGCCTCGTAAATGTTGCACTGGTTCGGAGGTGAATTCTTGAATTGTTTTGGTATTTATCACAGAGATGAATATTTTGTGAAGTTTTAGAAGCGCACTGGCCAATTGTAATTCGTTGAGATTTTGGAGGTAGCGGAGGATCGAAAAAGATGGAAAAAATCTTGATAGTAAATGTAGTGTTTTGTGATTTTCTAAAACAGTGAGAAACCAATTGCATTAACTACTAGCTGTTGCCCGCGACTTCGTCTGCGAAAATTTCTTTTATTATGATTAATTAAACTAATTAAGATGAATAATTTTCCCCCGTTTTCAAAACATTTTTTATTGATGATTCGCTCCTATTGGTCGCAGCGTGATGTTTTAAAGCCTTCCTCAATAAATGGACTATCCAACACAAAAATAATTTTTCAATTTGAACCAGTAGTTCCTGAAATTAGCGCGTTCAAACAAACATACAAACAAACAAACTCTTCAGCTTTATAATATTAGTATAGATAAATAAGTTCATCGCAATATAGTTTGATGAAGACGCATTTTTTTAAATCTATGTTCATGAATAATGTGCCTGAAGTTTTCTTTACTCAACTCCTCGCTCTATCTCAACCAACGCCGGTTACCAAGCCAACCTATTCCATTGTTATTCATGGATTATTTATTTATTTATTTTCTTATTTGGTGGACAATTTTTTGGAAAATACTCCATCGACAAGAACATTCTTAAAATATTGATGATGACGGGCTTTTGCTGTATTCTATACATATGTCTAGTCCTTTCTTTATCTCTTATGGGGTAGATAGAGCCTAGTTTAAAAGCCCAGGTCCCAAGGAGGTTGAATACGTAATAAAACCAAAGACTGTTCGATAGTGACGTTTATTGTTGCCTACCATAGTAGGTTGGTACAAGTATCGCAGTATCAAAGAACGTTGGAAGGCCAAAACACCTAACTAAACGTAAAAAAATCTTAATAGCGCGTTCTAAAATACGCCATCTACTTACAACATGTATCATCATCAGGTCCTTTTTAGTCTCCACTACAGGAGCACGACCCTCTCTGTACTACTAGGGCCATACTTGGCCAGAGCACCCAGAGGACAAAATGTATTATCACACATTAATAATAAAAAAAACACCTTTACGGCTAATTTATGAACTTCGAATATATACTCTAACACCTAGTGTTACAAGACCTAAAGGCGACATTGTACTGGCTTATTGTACTATAGGTAGAAAATATCAAGTTTTTAGAGCTTTTGAGCCGCATAGCCTTGAGACATTATATATAAATCAGAATACGCCTTTTGATATATTTCACGCTGGAAAACTAACACAGGTACTTTATCCTTTTCAGAGTCCGTGGCAACGTGCTAACACTTAAAACTCCTTGTAGATAAGTCTTGAACGTGTGAAACAAATAAAATCACATAATATTATTTGATATCAAAAATGATACTCTTATTCAATTAAGAAATAGTTAAATTATTGTAAATAAAATCTACGCGTGCAGGATTCGAACCAGCTTCGTGGTTTATATGACAAATGCAACTTTAAATTTGTAAAAAAAATAAAATTACTATACTTATTTCTTAATCTAATAAGAAAATAGCATTGTGTGCAAAAAAACCATTATCAAAATAATCAAAGATGATGTTTGAAATTTCTATAAAAATGTGGCTTAGTCAGGAACATCCAAAGTAACAGCATATGGCATCGAACTTTATGATCTTGTAGTGCAAAATTTTAACGGCCATAAAGCTGCATTGCATCCAATTTTATACATTCAGGGAACAAATATGAACAACACATGCGGAATAAAATGTAAATACGGCGTTTTCCGCAGAAACTGGAAGGAAATTGAATCGGGTGTATCCTTACAATCCGAACCTCTTTTGCATTCAGCAGACGATCGGTTAGTTATGACACCTTTCCAAGCCTATTCTTGTGCCAGGGAACTGAGATCCGTGGAACAGTGTGGATGGTAACAAAGTAAGTGGCATATTATAGAATTATGACCCAGGATTTTACAAAAGACGGGTGTACGAGCAAGCAACGTACACCTTAATGCTAAGTCGGCAACATTGATAATTTATACATTTTCCATTATTACTTTAGTTCGCTACCTACGGCCAGCAAGAGTGCCACGCGACTCATATATCATTCATGTCTCATCAATTTATTTTATAGTTAAATTCAATATATCTCGTGTTATCAGTTTATCAGTGACTTTCATTTAACCAGAACTCTTTACTGCGATCGTAACCCGTACAACGGGTATATTTCAACTGAGTCGCTAATTTGTCGTTAATGTGAGCTTTTCCCCATTTATCCGAGTGAGCAGTACTCCAATACCTTCATTGCCTTCCCAGATCCAACGAATTCGAATCCTTCCTCAGCTTAAAATGCTTCCTATGGGCAGCAGCGTCGAAAGCACAAAAAGTCAAAGAAATTGCGATCGCCAACTCGCCTTAAGACGAGGCCTCAAATGTTTGGTACCATCGCTCGGCAAAGGACTGATCAAGTGCGCGCAAGGGATAGCGCTTGGCGGTTTAGCCCGTGAATGATGAGATAGGAGATAGTCTCGAGTCGCTCGAAGAAAAAAATGTAAGCGCCAAATTCGTTATTTCTATTTTATATAAAATCAGACCGGTTAATTGTATTTTCATATTTACATTTTGATGAATTACTAATAACCTATCTTTTAGTCTAAAAATCATTATTTCATTCGTCGCATTTGAGCTACAATAACAAAAACCCTGCGAACGAAGACCATTTTTCAAAAAATATTTCTATCGAGAAAATTTTATCAAAACGTGTTTTCATCTTCAATTTTTGGAGATGAAATAGTCAAAAATCATATTACTTAGATTTGAAACTCCTAATTTAAGTATTTTGCGAGATAAATAAGGTTCAGAACGACCTTATTTACAGTGGTATCGCCTTAAGCGTGGTGAGAATGGCAATATCCTTCCATGCTGCGAAGGATCAGTGGAGTAAGGAAGGGGAAGGCTTTTTTCAGCAGTGGACACAAAAACAGGCTACAAAAAAAACTTGTCTCATTTCCTAATCCCAGATATAATATCCTACCTCAAATGTAAACTTATCGGCCTTTCTGCATCGATATCTGTTTTTGTTTAAAGTTTTCATCAGGCTTCATAAAACGTACTTAATTCAAATGGAACATTCTTGGATGTTTCTCTGTGAAAATGTATTATTAAACCTTATAATGGATTTGACAGATTACAGACATAAAGTACATAAGCTATTTGAAAAAAAAACAGAATACCTGGTAGAGTTTTCTGTTTTTTTTTCTTTCTCCATAAAAATATAAATAGAATTTTATTCAAATTTGGATATCATGTAATTCTTATTGAACGTTTTATTATTATTGTTTGCAAAATCGATAAACTAACGTTCCGGAACGACCACTGCTGAGAAGAATACGCCGAAAGAAACTCATACCAGTATTGTGAAAAATACTTTAATTTTCATAACTATCTGTAACCAAGTTATATCTAACTTCAAAATAAGTAAATTTACGTTGGTACTCCATATCCATAAAATATCCGTACGAAGGATATATGGAAAGATCACTATAAAGTGGTACAAGTGTTCCGGGAAAATCCTTTACCCGCCTGCCGATTTCCTATGCATGGCTGATTGCAATAACATTCGTATTCCATTGCGGGAATAAGAGATAGATTGCTCTTTCTTGCTGAATTCGTTGTGAGATATAAGGGGATATATAAGGAATATCATATGATATTCTGATATTAATACTTCTGTTATATTAGTAGAAATGTAAAAACTTATTGGTATGTGTTATTGACTAACACTTATGTCAGATTTTAATAAGCCATCTGCGACAGTTCGTGTGCTGGTTGACGCTTTAGTAAGTCAATTTACACGAATTGTTCTTTTTCCTTCTCTGGTCTAATTTCCATATCCTTATTACTTTCTCTGTGAGGTGAGTGGAAAAAATCTTATATTTTGCTCTCGATTGTTTGTAAGGCGAGTGAAACCAAATTTGAGCAAAGCTGTCGTTAGTATAGTACCTACTTACGAGAGTAATCATCATCATCATCAACATTTTAGCCATAATAAATCCATTTTTCTGATTCATTGTTTCATGGGAGGATATTGCCAATATTCATTACGCTTGGCAGGCGGGATGGCCAGCGCAGTATCTTTGGCTTCTTACGCTTCCGACGCTGCTGCTTATCGGAAGCTTTTTGTGCTTCCGATGTTGCTGCCGGAAAGCATCGGAAGCATTTTTAAGCTGGGTAAGGATAGAAATTTATTGGATTTAGGAAATTTGGCGAAGATTTAACAACTGGCCGCATGCTAAGCTAACCGTCATTGGGTAAAAAAAGTACCAAATATTTGCTTGCGCTGGGAATCAAATCTTTTGTGTAGCAGGCTGTCTGTTCTATTTACTTTCAACATCATCACTTCCCAGTGCGTGATTTATCAGCAGGTTGTCAAAAGTCAAGCCTGCGGCAGATTTTCACTGCAAATCTGTTGATACCACCCCTCTGGAAGCGGCTATACTAAAATAACCTAGGACCGGCAAAAAATACAGATACAGATGGCCCCACCTGGTTGCACGTGAATGATGTTTGGAGGCGGCAATCATTAAATAACCCACAAGCGACAAGTGTGTTAATCCAGCACTGCGAAAATATTGTTTCTATTACTTTGTTATAGTGACCGTGTTTCTGTATACATAGGTATGTATCTCTATAGGAAATCCCGGACGCATCCCTAGATGTGGTGCGAAGCCTAGTTCGATATTATAACAGCAATCATGCTGTGCTATGTTGGCTGGCCACCTGAATCAAATCCATCGTAGCAAGATAGCAAGCTGGCATGTTAACTACTGCGCCTTGGAGGCCATCAAATTTCATATACCTTCGTGGTAATTATCATATTCGTGGTATTTTAAACTGAGTCTAAATAAGCTCATCCCATTTTGTTAGACGATCAGATGTATGGTTGCAGCCGATATTTCCGTATATCCGCTCGTTACGCGGCCGTGAAAAAGTTAAAATATTTACGTTAACCTTACGAAACGTCGCTATTCTGAGCAGGTAACCTCGACCGCAATGCTGGGTTGATAGGGATAGAGATTATGCTTTGAACACTGCATTTTTTACAATAGGTACATAAAGATTCACCGGATGATAAGAGCTATTATCTACTCAATTACTACGCAGAGATATCCAATAGGATTCCTCATCCCGCTGTCAGAGCATCTCCCTCGGGCCATAATCTACCTTGGCCGACATGGGAGTCTATGAACAGACTCCGGAATCAAGTCGGCCGAAGCAAGGAGAATATAAACAGGTGGAGTTTTAGCTCGGAAATCTCTTGCCCGTGTGATGCCAGATAACAGATCATAGCATATCTATTGCCCTGCTCGTCCCTGCACACTAGTGTTGCCGATCGACGATCCACTATCGATAGCGTTTCAAATATTTTATCATCTTCACATCTGTATAAACTATGTATATTTGACGGCAAACGAGCAGACGAACCTGATGGCAAGTGGTCATCGTCGACCATGGACATCTGCAACACTAGAGGAGGTGCTGATGCGTTGCCGACTCCGAAGATACCTGTAAACACGTCTTTTGAAGGACCCCCAGTCATAGCACACTAGGATTATTTAATGCATTGCTCGAAAATATTACATAGATGACTGACATTTACGTTTAACATATTTCTAACTTTCATAATGCCAAGCTTAAGGCCACAGCATCATCTGATAGCAAGTAAGTTGACTCTCAAGGAATTAAGACGATTACCTTCAATGGAATACACATAGTAGTTAGTAGCAATTAAACTATGCCAAAATTAACATGTAATTGGGTTTAATCTTAGTTTGATATTCTCCAAATCAGTGGCTCCAAATCTAAAGCAGATATTTTTATATCATCATATTTTTGTAACAATGTTTTGATAGTATATGGAATCAACCAATCTTGTGTGTATTTTGTGCTTATCTGTATGACGAACATATAAAATAGTATTTATTATTGTACATTTCATTGTGGGATACTTTTCAAGTGGGTATAAACAATTTAGCTCATGTAAAAACATTAACTTATCGATATAAACTATTTTAAGGACTATTTTAATACGGAAACAAAATCCTTTACGAGGAGGTGAAAATGGCTTGGATACGTTGACTATCTGAGAGCAGGTTGATGTCATGTGATCCAAAAAACATATAATAAACAAAATATGTATAAGGAAAGACAATTAAGTGTGCATAATACTTTTCTGAAATAATTAATATAATATTTCAGATAACAAAATGTCTAAACGATTTTGATAAATTGAAAGTTAATTTTGTAAATAAAAAATAAAGAAACGAAGCCGTCAATGTGTCTTCTAAACCAACCTCCTCGCTTTTGAAATCGGTAAAAAGGCTATGGCAAAAATAATTAAATTTGAGAATTCAATAAACCTGATTTAATTTTTTTTATAAGCTATCAAAAAAGAAGTCAGAAAAATTTAGATGTCATTCGTTTGTGGGACTCAAACAGCAAAGTTTGGGAACCACAGCTAGAGACAGCTGTTTAGAGAAGAATGACGAGGTCGGAACAAGTTCGTGACTAGTCGGTGTTTACAACAAAAATTAACTACTGATGTTATGTCTGTGCCCGTTATTTTAAAATATTTTACGACGTAATCAAACCATGGTGCAGAACAGTGAGCCACGAACATTTCTTAAATTTTATCTGTTTCTTTCAAAGGGGTATTGTTAGTGACTTGGTTCTGAACTTTGAGTAAAAAATCTATATCTACACAAATATTAGTAATCTTTCATAAAAACAAATCGACTTCAATCAAACTTCTGAACTTGAAAGCATACCCAAACAAAAAAGGCGTTTTTAAAATGGGTTAATAAATAACGGAGTACTGAGGTTACAAACATAAAAAAACAACCGAATTAGTGATGTGCCGTTCCCGGGAATATTGAAATCTTTAGGGGTACTCGCGTGTAAGTTTCTGGAAACTTGGGGAATATTGCTGTAACAAAGTTTTTTTTCTATATGCAGAGCAAATTTCGTTGCATTTTTATATTTGTAAACGGTTATGATGATGATGAAACGGTTTTACAGAACGAACAGAATATTTGGTCTGTTCATTATTTGTGTGTGTTAAAAAGTGATCAAAAGCTTTCTCTTCGCTTTCATTGTTGCACGCACGTAAATAAATAAATATATGCATATGCAGTATAAAGGATTAAATTATATTATTAAAAAGAATGGAAACTTTGGGAAAGTATACGGAAACATTGGGAATATTCCCGTAAATTTACAATGTGTAAATTTCCGTAAATTTCCAATATTCCTTAGAATTCTATTCCTAAAGATTACCTCCTCCTTGTTTTTGAAAGTCGGTTAATAAAGAGGAAAAATGTTATCGTTTCTTTGTTGGCATTGAATAGATTCCGAAACTACTAACCGATTAGAAAAATTCTTTCGCTATTAAAATCCTACATTATCCGTGATGAACAAAGGCTATAGAACATTTTCAACAAAATATGTTTATTACCTATATTTGAAGCTACCCATGTGAAGCCGGGGCAGAGCGCTAGTTATTTTATATATATCTACTTATCTAGCCATAAATAGGCTTTTGTCCATTATAAACCTTGTCGCTAGTACATGCTCCGTGCTGCCTGCGTGGTCCAGTGGTTCAGGCGTTTACCTGTAGACCCAGGGGTCATGGGTTCGTTCATTTATATTATGAGAAAAAATCCTTTTAATTTTGGATGATTTCTTTTTTTATTTAAGGTAGGTTTTATATTATAGTAATATTTATATTAGTATGTATTTAGTTAGTTATTATATTTAGTCTTTATATTTATATTATAACTTTTTTTTAATTATATATTTTTATATTATAACTATAATTAATATTTTTTCTTACCTTTCAAAGAGATTTCATAAATATATAGGACACTCGACTTTTAATAAGTGATCGAACTTAGCTTTCTGCTGACAAATCTGTCAAATAAGGTAATAACTAACAGCAATCTTTTAAACTCAACTGTCGGTTCGAAGAAAAGCTTATGTAAGTCCTCAACCGTCATCTCAGTTGGACAAATAGGTTCATAAGACGTTATTGTTTCCAACAAAGAGTGCATTAGCCTTTCCACGAATCCCGGCAGTTGAGCTCAAACAATAAGTCTGAAAATTAATTTAACTACCGCTTAAACAACTACTGAATCTGATCGCTACCACCCGAAAATAAGCATTCACGTAACTTCGACAAAGTGCTACTGTAACTACTGTAGTAAGTAGCCGAAATACTAGACGCCGACAACGCGTTGTTAACTTTTGGAACTCTGTCACATTACTCGGTTATGATGCAAGTGCAACGAAATGCAGTTAGCACTGACACTGTTAGAAATATATCTGTCCTTTTCTCTCGTATTGTTTAATGTGGCGTTGGAACGCGTACGCTGTATCAGGTGGATTGTGAACGGCGTCTTCCAGTGCAGTGTCGAGTCGCGAGCCCGAGGTAGTGCTTGTGTCGTCTCCTTTCGATTCTCGTATTTACAAACTTTGACGTATTTTGTTTTGGCGGTGACATACTTTATTTGGTGTTTGGTTTGGAAACTGTGACGAATACACGTTCAATTAATTTTAACCGTTAAGTGTTGTGTTAACCTTGTGTTTGTTGATTGACGTGCGTTTTGGGCGGGAGTTATTTTGGCGCGTATGATGTAAGAGTGGAGGTCCCGGGTTTGAGTCCCGTGCTGTGATGGAACTGAGGTGCTGAGCGATGCATACTTCTATGATGATGGTAAGTACCTACGTACGACACTTGAGAGTACTATAAACCAATTTATTTATTATTACTATACATTATATTATAACTTTTTAAAATAAGAGACATCTGAATTTAATTTGTACTTGTAGGCCATGGTGTACTGTTGTACACTAAGTTTAACATACATTTAGAAGTCGGTAATCAAGGGGAGCTTATCGTTAAGGGGATGTAGGTACCTAATATATGGAATTGTTGTGGTTTGATTAACGCCTAAAATTATAATCAAACAGATATGAAAATAAACTCAAACGGGTATGCATTAACTTTGTTATTTGAAATAGGCTACTGGATATCTAAACGAAAGTCTCCTGCTACGATCCCTACAAAATGCTACGAGCTACGAATCCCATTTTTATTTGCAGTAATTTAACTAAGTAGGTCGTGTCCAGAGAAGGAATACTTCCTAAGTTAATATTATATTGTTTTTGGCACAACTACATGTTAGACATATGTGGCTCAGCTTAGTGGTATAGCCGGTGCTTTTGAAGTATCGAGTCTTCGGTCCGATCCCCGGCTAGGTCCTTAGTTTTTTAGATATTTATCAATATAAGTGTTTATCATCCTTACTAATATTATAAATGCGAAAGTGAGTTTTTTTCTTTGTTTGTTTGTTTGTTTGTTACGCTTTCACGCCGTAACTACTGAACCGATTATCATGAAATTTTGCATACAAGTTCTCTGGAGTGCGGAGAAGGACATAGGCTACCTTTTATCCCGGGAAAAAGTACTATTCCCGAGGGATCGACATTGACGCGGGCGGAGCCGCGGGCCAAATCTAGTAAAATATATTAGCGTTGAGCTAGTATCCCGCGACACAAGTTCAAAACTTACCGTTGGTTAAGTTCAGTTGTCCCTATATATTTATGTATATGAAATTTTAATTGGTAAGGCTATAATACTAAATTGCAGCTTATCTACTGGAGCCTGCCAGACCACCTGTCTAATGCCAATTCTCCATTGATAGATAGATTGGTATGAAATCACTCGTTTAGTGAGTTGAACGTTCGAAAATTATCACCCCTGTATGATTTTGGATGAAAACCTAATTCAAACTTTAAGCCAGCTTCCTTGCACTATAACACATGATAATCTTGTAGCAATCGCAAGTTCTCCTCTACGATACAAGCTTCGCTTAGTACAAGATCCAAAGTCCAACAGTGTACAAAAAATTATAAAGAAAAATATTTATCTTATGTTTAGTATCGTTAACGCGTATCAATTTTGTGTTGGTTAATTATACAATTTTAAAATAAATATAAAAAAATGCATATTTTTATTTTAAAGTCGATGTGATGTGAACCAAAGAGAATTAAACCATATTCTCCTTGATGTGAACGTAGCCACGGGCTATGTTAGACGGTGGATAACCACGTTCATTGATCCATTCCACCACGTCGTAGTGTATATATTCTATGACCACGTTGCAATGTATGTGTTTGCTGCATATAAGCATAAGGTCGTATGTACTAGTTATGCGCTAAATAATACATCACTGGCACCTCGTTAGACTTGTTAGCAGTTAGAGCTTCCGTTCACTCAGGTTTCCGGTTCAATTCTTATAAATTGTAAACATTTTTTGCTAGGTCTTGTGACAGGATGTTTTAAGTTGTGGCTTTTTAATCGTTTAAATGGTAGGTCAGGTTTATCTGAAGACAGAAATAGACGTGTTTCTATTTTCTGAATTAAAATAGTTGGCCTTCAGTGTCATACATTTTGAATTATATCAAGTGTTTATTATACGTATTTAGAATAATATAAAATAATACTTATAGTTTTTATTTTTCTTAAATTGAAAATGGGCTTAAATAATTGTATTGTAATTAGGTTCTATTGTTTTATTTTTATGGTGTACAACACATAACAAGTTAGATGTACCTTTGTATTAATATATTATCCTGCCTTTTAAAAACACGACTGCCATGGCAAAAAATTATAGCCTATGCCACTTGGGGTGTAAGTATTTTAACGATACGTCCAAAGCCTTTTTATAATATATGGTGGAATAAAAAAACCCACATTCATATGTAAATACTTACATATTTACATGAATTCTAAAAGCAGAGCACATCTTTTTGGCAGTCGTGTAAAAATTTACCAAAAAGTGATTGTGCAAGTGCATTCATGTGAAAAATATATAAAAAAGAAACATATATCTATTCAATATACACCTGTAGTTAATACACTACTAAAATTAAGAGATAAAACTGTCCTTTACGACTACTACCAACAGCCAATTCGGCTATCTTATCTCATATGACATAAGGTTGATAATCTAACGAGCAATTAACACGAGAGCCATTGTATGGGAAAGGCCTTGGCTCTCAAGTGGTAATGAAACAATAATGTGGGTATTAATAAACTTAACCACACGCTGACACGCCAACGCACCATTCATAGATAATGTTGTTTGTTAGTTAAAATTCTAAGCCTAATAGACAAAACTATCTCAAAAAAAAATGGCTAATTGATTCCCTTTTTTAGGTATGCAGACAGTGCGCGGATTGTGATTTTAAAATACCTTAAAATCATTTTCCGAACATGACACATTAATCAAAAAGTAGAAGGTATTATTATTTCAAAAATCGTGACTTTCCTTCTTGTTTTTTTTACTTAATGTTGAAGTTGAAATGTTGAAATGTTGTTGGGGCAAAGGAAAAGAGGCAGACCGAGGAGAAGATGGCGAGACAATATAGAAGGCTTTTTAACTGGTTGGCAGCAAGTAGCCCCGGATCGGGAAGTGTGGAAACAGAAAGGGGTTTCCTTTGCCCAGCAGTGGGAAATAACAGGCTAAAAAAAATGTTGAAGTAGGCATTGGTCTTCACCTCACCTGATGGTAAGTGGCGATGAAGACGAGGATGTTACATGCCTACCCATTTATTCTACTTTACCTATCTAAGAACATTTGGGTTTTTGTAACAAAATACAAACACATAACCCTCCTTTCGGAAGTTGGGTATAATATCACAGAGATAATAATTACTAATTGTTTTTCATTAATAATTTTATAAATCTATACATATAATAAAACAGTAAAATTATTTTGTCTGTACATTTCGAATTTTTGACTGAAATGGATAGAGGGACACTTAAAAAGAATAATAGAAAGCAAAAAAAAATTTTTGGAATTTCTTTTCTGTCTGTCTGTCTGTCTGTCTGTCTGTCTGTATGTATGATCACGATTATCTCCGAAAATACTGAACCGATTTACTTCAAACTTTCACCAATTGCTTTGTTTTAACTCAGTTTAACATTTAAAGTTTGATTCATCAAAATCGGTTCATTAAAAAAAAAGTTATCGTCATTTGAATAAACTCAAGGCATGAGTTTACCTGCAAACATATAGCAAAAATAAAATAAAATAATAATTTTATTTTATTTTGCACAGTGGTTCCCTTTATAACGTAGGGGAGCACTAAGAAAGGATTTTTGGAAATTCATCTCCTTAGGGGGAAAAACGGGTTGCAAAGTTAGTATGAAACTTTGTTGTTTTTGAAGTTATTCGAATGAAATTCAGCATGAAGGTTCTTTACTGATAGGTATGAAACACGAGTAAAATATTTTACTCAAAAATCATCCCTTAAGGGGGTAAAATAGGGGTGCAAAGTAAGCATGAAACTTTGCCATTTTTGAAGTTAGTCGAATGAAATTCAGCATGAAGGTTCTTTACTAAAAGGCATGAAACACGAGTAAAATATTTTTCTCAAAAATCATCCCTTAAGGGGATATAACGGGGATGCAAAGATAGTATGAAACTTTCCGTTTTTGAAGTTATTCAATTGAAATTCAATATTAAGGTGTTTCATTGAAAGTCATAAACTAATGTATTCCGGGTAATTCTACTGTCCCTGAGAAATCGACACTTACGCGGGCGGAGCCGCGGGCCAAAGGCAAACCTGACTTATATATCAACGCACAGCCGAAACTACTGTGCGCAGAAACTTGAAATTTGGCACAGGGATTCTTTTTATGATGTAAATGAGCACTAAGAAAGGATTTCTAAAAAATCAAAGGGGTTGAAGTTTTATGGAATTTTCTCATTTCTGGACTTAGAAGTTTGAAAGTAGGTACGCAAGTTCTCAATTAAAATTAAACAAGATCTGTTTAGGTGAACCAGACAACATTCTCCCTTGAAGGGGTAAATAGGGGGTAAAGTTTGTATGGAATTATTCAATTTCTAGACTTAGAGGTATAAAAATAAGTATATACGTTCTAGGTTACAATTAAAAAAGATCTGTGTAGGTGAAATGTACAAAATTTCCCCCTTAAGGGATAAAGGGGGGGGGGGGGCAGGATTGTATGGAAATTTTCTCATTTCTGGACATAGAAGTATAAAAATAAGTATATATGTTTACATTACAATTAAAAAGATCTGTGTAGTTAAAATGGTCGAAATTTCCCCTTGAAGGGGTAGAATAGGTGGGGTAAAGTTTGTATGGATTTTTTTTATTTACTTAGAAATATGACAATAAGAAGCAGGGGTTTGTATGGAATTTTTATCATTTCTACTGTTCCCAAGGGAACGACATTAACGCGGGCGGAGCCGCGGGCAACAGCTAGTAACTAAATAAGTACTACTCACGTATTTTAAGTCGGTCGGTATCAACGACAAGCCACCTTCATCAGGGAAACCGTTTGTTTTAATAGTAATATTTATAAATTAAATGAAAAACATTGATTTGCAAGCAAACACGGTAGATTATTAGGTACCTTCTAGTTTCGATTAAAGTAGATATTGCAGTATGTGAGTACCTATTTATGCATGTACCTATTCGCCTGATTGAACATATTTTGTCACTAACCACATGTGTGACCTCGGGATTGAAATACGTACTATTAAAACATTTTAAATTTGCGAACATATGTTTGTTTGTTTTTTGTGTGGCCAACACTGGTGTCAGATTTTTAAGCTGCCTAAAGGCATCTTACATCAAGCTTAACAACTGCCATCAATGACAACCGGGACCAACGGCTTAACTTGCCTTCCGAAGCACGGAAGAGCTCGAGAATTGTTTGTACCATTTGCGGTCACCCATTACAGTGGGGACTGCGCCTAGGGTTGCTTAACTTACGTCCCAACTACTGTCCCATCGGGAAACATGTGAACACATCGGTTCTTACGTCAATCTTCTTATTGTGTCAATGTTTCACATTAAAATAACTTTGATGTAATAGGTTGAGCTGGTTTGGACACGTTATGCAGAAAAAAACATGTTATTAAGTGGGTTTCTAGGTATCAAAATTGAGGGACGTCGAAAAAGGGGAAGACCAAAAAACGCTGGATTGAGTGCGTCAAAAGGATCCGACAACTGGGACTGTGGGCCGAGACAACTGTGGTTCCAGTTGCTGGAAGCCTCCTGTACCAACGCCCACTGAGATCCATAACCTTAAGTTTCCGTCCATTCCCCTGATCAGATTCCCATTTTATTATCTGTTGAAAAGGAAAAGCAAATGTACATTAAGACGAGAAAAGATAAAATGGGATACAAATGCTTAATTCAATACTTAATAAAAAAAAATACGTTTCTTTATTGCTCCAAGACCAGTATGTTTAATTGTAGTGTAGAAAAACCGGAGTCATATTTTCCAAATAAGTACGTAAAGAGCTAACTTGTGTAATCATGTGTAATTGAAATGAGACCGTAGCGGAAAAGAGCAGTTTACATAACATTGTGCAGAGCCACATTTGTTAAACATTGTTTTGTTTTTCCTGCCAGTTTCAAGGCCTACACCAATTTAGATGAAGTCAATGTCAAAATAAAATGGAACTGTATCTCCAAATACATAAATAAAATAGTAAATTATAATTGTTCGAGATAAATGAATGGATTTTATGAATAAACTAGCTTTTGCCCGTGACTTTGTCCGCGTGTAATTCCATATAAATATCACTCCTCCAATTTCACCCTCTTAGACAGCCTTCGTGGTCCAGTGGTTAAGGCGTTTGCCTGTTGACCCGGGGGTCGTGGTTCGATTCCCACCGGAAGCATACTTTGTTTAGTTGTTTACAGTTTGGTTAGGACATTGCTTGCAGGCTTGAATCACCTGATTGTCTGATAATAAAGAAGGAGGGCACGTTAAGCCGGTGGTCCCGGCTGCCATCTGGTAGTCGTTAAAGGAACCACGTCAGAGGCCGAGAGGCGGTTCCGAAGAACTCTGACACCAGGGTGTGCATGGTCGATTGACCGTGACACCTACTCGAAATGATGATGTCCCCCTTAGGGGTTGAATAACTAAAAATGCTTTCTTAGTGTTCACTTACATCATGGTCCACCCTGTACCAAATTTAAAGTTACTAGATAGAGTAGTTTCGGCTGTGCGTTGATATATAAGTCAGTGAGTCAGGTTTCCCTTTCATATACATACAATATACTATATCAAGGAGACCATAATGAAAATATTTTTTCGATTTTATTGTGTAACGTAAAGCCAGATTTAAACTCAATATGCCTTTTTCTAGCTTATGGGTGTCAGTCCTTAAAATATTTGCGCCTAATTTAAACGGACTTATATACCTATGTAGTCAATAGTCGCTCGTATCGCATCATTATATTGTCAAATTAAACAAAGGAACTATAGCAAAAAATCTCAAAAGCCCTCATTTTCATTGGATTATAAATTAAATAGTTTGCATTGTACTATACAATTCCTATTGTTATAGCTCGTTGTTATAAAAATATCTCGGAATCTAAGAAGGTACCTACTTACGTCACGCATGAATGGCAATGCCGTCTTATAAGCAAATGATGGAGTTAAATTGAGCATAATATCGTAATGCATGGGGTGGAATGCTCTCAGGGTATTATTAGTGAAGTAAAGGGCTTGGCGGGGTTATTTCCCTAAGTTCCCTTGTTTTAAACCCCTTTTGAAAAATATAAAATGATTTTGAACATGATATCAACCTTACACATATACAACCAAATATTTTTTTGCCATGCATCTGTTTTTTTGTAAATAATTAAAGAGAAAAATAAACAATTTATTTATTTATTAAATAGCTCTAAAGTACAATCATCAACTAAATTATTGATACTTACATAGGTATGTAAGTCCGACGGTGCTTACATCAATGTAATAAGGTCTAAAATGGAATACGATTGTGTAATGGAATATTATTGCTGGTGTTATTGTAAATAGGTATTTACAATTTCTAATCAGTTATTTTTGGAGTCGGTGTTAGCCAAAGTAAAAGTCCGTGTCGGGAATCTAATCCGGTACCCCTCGTGTTGCAGGCTGGTGTATTAAAAAGTAAATCACGGAGGCTTTTTAAAACATAAAAATGAAAATGGACAGCTGAAAAGTGTTGGACGCATCTAATCGAAAGTATTAGCTGATGCCGAAGCACAGTCGATAGGACCGTAGAGAATACCCACTCAAAACTAGGTATTTCATGAAAAAAAATGTGCTGTCATCTTGTATGCTGTCATATAAATGTATTTTTTATATAGCAACTCGACACTGCTCGACTGCTCGTGCTATCGTGTCCATCTTTTTTTTGTAATGCCAAATCGGTACCGCTAATACCGCAGGGGCGCAGTCGGTAGTACAGTAAGGAATATACCAAGCTAGGCCGTTTTTCTTATTCTAGTTTTTATGACCCTACAGGGCCGGTTTAGAAATGAAATATGTGGTGCCCACGGCTGGTCAGTGCGTGGCACGTGGTGACCGGTTTTTTGTCCCACATGTTCTAAAGTTCAGCTACAACAGCATTTTTTGTCAAAGTTTAGAAACCTGGGGGTGTAGTCCACAAAATATGTTGCGATTATTTCGACGACTAACTTCGTAACAAAGCGATGTGGTCACTTATTCTGAGAAAACTATACAGTCGATTAAAAAAAACAGCTCGCAGTTGTTTCTTTTTTTCACAGATTTATAATAATTACTAGCTGCCCCGACGAACTTCGTTTCGCCATAAGTTAAAAACTATCCTATCTCTCAAGTTGGATCGAACTGCACATGGTGTGCGAATTTTATTATAATCGGTTAAGTGGTTTAGGAGTCCATTGAGGACAAACATTGTGACACGAGATTTATATATATTAAGATTTTTGCATTAGGAGGACTTTGACACTCGATTGGCTGTCTCGCTCGCACAATTAAACATTTTTAAAGATTATTAAAAAATGTGTCTCATTTTTACTAAAGTGTTAAAGCGAAGAACTCTGACACCAGGGTGTGCATGGTCGATTGACCGTGACACCTACTCGAAATGATGATGATGATGATGATGACTAAAGTGTTTCCTAATTATCCTAGATAACTATATCGTAGATATTTTTTTAGACATGTTTTTATACTTATTAGATTACATCGTAAATACTAATTCCGTTGACTGGGAGAGAATGCTTTTAGCATTAAGTCCACCAACTGTAGCTCTATAGGCTCGAAAAGTTTTTTAAATAAATAAATAAATTAGTTTCTCCAACATCGTGTTTATAACCTGCCGTCATTTATCCTCTTAGGTAGTGTATATATTCTTTGTCTTAGGTACATAAAAGTATGTGCCGTGTGGTTTCCGGCCTAGAATACAGGACCACTCCATTCTGTTCCATGGATGTCGTAAGAGGCGACTAAAGGGACAAGCACATACATCCCGTGCAACGGAAGCATTCCAAAGGAGGGTTGACGTTAAGCAGGCGATCAATCGTAATAAGCCGATACTTTTTACAGCATGGAAAGAACAAAAGACTTGTATGCTGTCTTGACCCCACATAAAGTGGGATGAAGAGTGGGAGAAGAAGAAGCAGGTGTATAACCCGCCGTTGCAACTTCCTAATATAAAATATTGCAAAATTGTGGACATAAAAAGCAAAGTGAGTCAGACATAGATACCGGATACATTTTTACGAGAGCGACAGTGAATAAAATTCGCAGTTGGCCCGATTGTTCTGTTATCAGCCGCTGTCAAACGCAGAAAATATGCCGCACTGGAAATTGTATGAATGTATTTTTTGTGGTAATAAAAACGAATTTCGTTTCTAAATACGGTTTTACTATCTTGTTTATGATTTAGGCTAAAAGCCTTTTCAAATTGTAATTATATTCAGAGTATAGATTGAATAAAAAAATGCTTCATAGATAAATATAATACTATACGAGACTGCAATAGAGCTATTTTTAGGGTTCCGTACCCAAAGTGTAAAAACGGGACCCTATTAATATGGCTCCGCTGCCCGGCTGTATCTCATAAACCGTGATAGCTAGAGAGTTGAAATTTTTACAGATTACATATTTCTGTTGCCGCTATAAGAACAAATACTAAAAAACAGAATAAATAAATATTTAAGGGGCTCCCATACAACAAACGTGATTATTTTGCTCGTTTATGCTCGATATTGACAACGGCAATAGGTATACGGAGATATTCACAGAATATTTAGTTATATATTCACTTTGCAAATAAATAATGAAATAAAAATAAAATTAGTATTAAAGTATGGGAGTCCCTCCCGTACAACAGACATGATTTTTTTGCCGTTTTTATAGATAACGGTATGGAACCCTTCGTGTCCGACTCGCACTTGGCCGGTTTTTTAATCTATCTAATATTATGAATCTCGGAAGCATTGATCATAATAATTATAAAAAAGCCACTCGCCACCATAACACCTATGGTGATCAAAGTAATATGAGCAGCTGTGAATAATAATAATTATACTTTAATTATTATTATTCACAGCTTTTATTTTATTAGCCTTGTTAGTTTGCTTGTGTGGGTCAAATCTTGCAACTCAATTTTGAAGCTCCTTAACCAGTTGAGCTGTATTGAGTACTTGTGTAATTCGGATGAAAATGCAATATTTTAATAACATAGACCTAATCTGTTGATGGAGTTGGAAGGTAGGTATGCACTTGTTAACTAAATAATATTACCCATCTTGTTTTGGGTTTACTTTATGTGTATTTGCAAGCATTTTACAGTAGGTATGAATCACTTATTTACAAAAAAGATTGTCATATTTTTTTTTGCGAAAATACCATCGGCATGTTAGGATAAATAAATAAATATATACGGACAAATCACATGATTGAGCTAGCCCCAAAGTAAGTTCAAGACTTGTGTTATGGGATACTAACTCAACGATACTATTATTTTTTAACAAATACATATATAAATAAGCATCCAAGACCCCTAGGCCAATCTGAGAAAGATCATTTTCCATCTTGACCTGACCGGGAATCGAACCCGGGGCCTTCGTGTCGCAGGCTGGCGTGTTAACCACTGCGCCACGGAGCTCGCCATAGGATACGTTAATCATATTGTATTTTGGTGTAAAGTACCTATAAATAATTTTTGTATCTTTTCGAATCCTATTTTGTCGACGCATACATACATCTTATCACGTTTATCCCTTACCTATATTATCCATTCATGGCGCTTAGGTATAAATGCAGTTTTCAAAGCTCAATCAAGAAGGATATCTCACATTTCACACCTAATAGAAGGTAAATCACTATTTTACGTTAGCTGTGAAAGTTACTAGAAAATTTATCGTTTGAACCTCTTGAACTTGCTATTCATGACTGAGAGGATAAATAGGTAAATACTACTAGGATATTCATGAAGTCTTCCTCGCAAAACGAAAATAGTAGTGAAGGTTTCATGAATATGGTAACGATGAATTAGAAAGTTTAAGCCTAGCCTACTGAAAGTCGTTTGAAGTTATTGTATATGTTAGTATGAACAACATTCATAAACTTATCTTTGATTGTTAAAAAACTATTTGTATGTTGACGACCTCTGTGGCTCAGTGCATTTTTTTTACTAAAGATTCATATACTTATTCAGAAAATAGGCCTTTGCAGGCATTTTACATGATACTTATTATATTACTAGGTTTCGCCCGCGGCTCCGTCCGCGTTAATGTCGATCCCTCGGGAATAGTATTTTTTCCCGGGATAAAAGGTAGCCTATGTCCTTCTCCGTACTCCAGAGAACTTGTATGCAAAATTTTATGATGATCGGTTTAGTAGTTACAGCGTGAAAGCGTAACAAACAAACAAACTCCCTTTCGCATTTATAATATTAGTTAGGATTAGGATATTCAAATTATTAATTATTGTTCAAAAGCTACAAACTACTAGCGTTTCGGAACCGACCACTGCAGAGAAGAAGACGCCGAAAGAAACTCTTTTCAACAGTATTGGTCGCCTACTTGCCTGAAGGGCTTTGTATGATATTTTATATTTTTATCTTTTCTTTTTTTTCTGATGTCATGTTATATGTATACAATTTCAAATTACATATTTTGTGGAACACGATAATCGAAAGCGATATTTTTCTGATTAACCTGGGCCTTGGAAGTTTATATATATGTATCTATTATAAAATATAGAGGCGTTGTGTTAGTATCTCGCGACCCAAGTACAGAATGTATCGATGAAATGATTTTGCCTACACAAAGATAAATATATGTGCTAAAACATTGTTATACATTAGATAAATATTCAATTGCGTGTTTGATTGTAACAGTACTTACTCAAAGCGGTTAAAAAAATATTAAGAATATTACATTGTCAGCGAGTAACATAGGGTGCCTATAATTTTTGCGGATGTAATCGCGAGAAAACATTAGTAGTAAAATAAATAAACTCGCATACCTACATGAACTCTGACAACACAACGCTCTTTTTTGTGCAATCGTGCGTGTAAAAAGGAAAACTTAAAAAAGAACGGCAAATCCTGAAAGTGTGAACCTTGTCGGTCCGGGCGGCCGGGAGTTACAATCATAATAAAAATTTCAGGCTCCAAGTGATCCTCCATAACTTGTGTCAAGCAGCAATTGTTTCCAAGATTGAGCCGGTATCAGCTGAAATATTCAGACGCATATATAATTCAGGAGCCGGGTCTTAGTGCTAATCCAGAGTTTAGGGTAGCTACACATATAAGCGAGCCGGCATTAATCGGCACAATCGAATGTATGTAGATGAATGTTCAAGAAAAGACCGCTCGGCTTTCACTTCTTCTTCTTTCGGAGGAGTTGAAATGATATATTATAAAAATGTTATATTAAGTTCGACCAGAATTTAGCGACCTCGATGGCGCGATCATTTGCCTTAATCAAGTCTTCTACAGTCCAGGAAGTATCTAGTCTGAACAGCGCCGCAGCTACACAGGTTGTTGCTAGAGAAACCCTACCTAACTCGGTAATCTTCCAACACCAACCCGAAGTCTATTTAGCGGCTTCCAGACTGGCCAAGAGAGCTCACCATCCGGTGGTAGCTTCTCTGCAGGCGGAAGAACAGCCGGTGTTGAAGGGTAAAGTGTGTAAATTTTGTGGCTTCTTTGGGTGTAATATTTGGCTTTCACTAAGCGCACAGCATAAGCGGGCAGGCAGTCATCGGCAAAGCCGGGCGGTAAAACCACATATATGTAGTTGAGTGTTGGGGAATCACAACGCGCTCTGTTTAAATTTTAGTTTAGCTGAGAATGGAGCCGAATGTTTGTAGTAGTTGCTACAGTTCGGCATTTTCGTTCCACAAGTCATGCCGAATAAAACGATTTGTCGACCCGAATGAACCCAATCGGCACAACCCAAACAAGTGCAGGAATTACTTTGGGTCGGCTTTGTTGTTTGACAAATGCTGCCGAACCGACTATGCCGGCCCGCTTATGTGTGTAGCTACCCTTAGTTAGCCTGTGTACGGTAGGATTTAGTTGCTGTGAATTAGAATTTGAAATAATGCATTCACTGTGAAACCCTTTATCGAAGGATGATAGAGAGAGAATTAAAGACACACAGTTTGGTATGAATTTATTTTTGTCCTTGTTTTGCCATACTTGCACCCACCGGTTAAGTAGTTAAGGATGACACCCCTGACCATTTCTTTTCAAATATATATAGTAGATTTGAGAACAGGGTTAATCTGCACAAACTGACATTTCGAATTGTAGTGGATAACACACATATTAACATTATTTAAAAATACTGCTAGATTTTTCTAGTAAACTTTTGAATCACTGCTTCTAACTGTACTCATCGTACAGCAGGATTGTGGAATGGACTCCCTCCCGAGGTTTTCCCTATGTGCTATGACTTGGGGTCCTTCAAATGGCGTGTTTACAGGTATCTTAAGAGTCGGCAACGCTTCTTGTGTTGCAGATGTCCATGGGCGACGGTGACCACTTTCCGTCAGGTGGTTTGCCATCGAATGAACATAAAAAAAGTCAAATTCATCCTTTGATGTTGTATGCTAGATAAATTTTGACCTTTTTTTTTTCACCTTTTGAGGTGTATTTAGTAGAAAAATAATCAGCCGTTTATCTTAAGAATTTCTTACAGCATACTATAGTTGACAGATACTCCAATAGCAATTTAACAAACCTGTATCCTTCTATAAATACACAAAACCAAATGAAAGTAATAAATTATTTTCATAAAAAAGGTATACTGTGCTCCCCCGAAGGAACAATAGCCATTGTGATTTATTTAACGAGTTACACAATCACACTTGATGATGTTTAACTAACCAAACATTAACTCAGCGTCATGTAAACCTGATTTTAAAATAAATTATTACAACAGAAACAAAACGAATATTAACTGTATACACAGTCGCATTTGATGATGTTTATCTAATCAAACATAAACTCAGCGTAATGTAAATAAAATATATAAATATAAAATAAATATATACGGGCAAATCACACAAATTGAGCTAGCCCCAAAGTAAATTCGAGACTTGTGTTATGGGATACTAACTCAACGAAAATGGTAGTCGTTCCACGTCAGAGGCCGAGAGGCGGTTCCGAAGAACTCTGACACCAGGGTGTGCATGGTCGAATGACCGTGACACCTACTCGAAATGATGATGATGAACTCAACGATACTATATTTTATAACAAATACATATATAGATACACATCCAAGACCCAGGCCAATCTGAAAAAGATCATTTTCTATCTTGACCTGACCGGGGGTCGAACCCGGGGCCCTCGTGTCGCAGGCTGGCGTGTTAACCACTGCGCCAAGGAGCTCGCCAAATGTAAACCTGATGTTTACTTCAAAACGGGTTATTTAAAAGAAATGATCACTACAGAAACAAAACGAATATTAACTGTATATGACATTAAAATCGAAAATATGTGATGAAAAAATTTCGCCACAGGTAGGATTTGAACCCACAAACCTATAATATGTGATGAACAAATTCGCCGCGGTGATTTGAAGCTACGGCAGCTCAGTGTTTGAGAGCATCGACGGGCTAGATGTCGAAGGTTTGTGGGTTCAAATCCTACCTGTGGCGAATTTTTTTCATCACATATTTTCGATTTTAATATTAAACCGAGCATTGTAATGCTATTAATATAATTAATTGAGAAAGCTTTCTCCACTTTAATCAACTTTCAATTCATCTGATATGAATTAAGTTGGATACCACACTTCTAAATAGTGGGTAGTAATAGAGATTACGCATGCTTCGAATGCGTGTACCTACAATATGTGATGAACAAATTCGCTGCGGTGATTTGAAGCTACGGCAGCTCAGTGGTTGAGAGCATCGACGGGCTAGATGTCGAAAGTTTGTGGGTTTAAATCCTACCTGTGGCGAAATTTTTTTTATCACATATTTTCGATTTTAATATTAAACCGAGCATTGTAATGCTATTAATATAATTAATTGAGAAAGCTTTCTCCACTTTAATCAACTTTCAATTCATCTGATATGAATTAAGTTGGATACCACACTTCTAAATAGTGGGTAGTAATGGAGATTACGCATGCTTCGAATGCGTGTACCTATAATATGTTATGAAAAAATTCGCCGGGGTGATTTGAAGCTACGGCAGCTAAGTGGTTGAGAGCATCGACGGGCTAGATGTCGAAGGTTTGTGGGTTCAAATCCTACCTGTGGCGAAATTTTTTCATCACATTTTTTCGATGTTAATATTAAACCGAGCATTGTAATGCTATTAATATAATTAATTGTATATGACATGTTTTTCTGTACGTGTGTATCTGTGTATGTATGTTCCTCCATAACATCTCAGCCGCAAGAAGTCCACTGCTGGACATAGGCCTCCCCCAAAGATTTCCAATATGATCGGTTGGAAGCGGCCTGCATTCATCATCAGGGGGTTTTGCCATACTCACCACGCTTGGCAGACGGGTTGGTGAGCGCAGTTTATTTGGCTTATATCGCTTTCGACGCTGCTGCCCATCGAAGACGTTTTCAAGCGAGGGACGGGAAGGAGTTTGTTGGATTTGGGGAAACGGGATAAAGGTCTTTCGGATACTACTCACTCGGATGAATCAGGGATGAGTAAGCAGCAGCTCGGGGAGCCGGGCGCGCGTACCCGTAGTCATTACCTGCAACCACCGGTCAAGCAGTTGCGAATGGCAACCCCTGGCCTTGCTCCTCCATAACTCTTAAAAGAATTAACCGAATTTTATGAAACTTGGTAAATAAACATTGATAGGCTACTTATCTGTTCTGCAGTTATGATAATACGGGCTCACAGCTAGATAAATATTATCACGTCTCCTTCCCATGAGGGTAGGCAGGAAAAGACTAGGGACCTCTACTGTAATAAAAATAATAATTACGATAGAAAGCTTCGTGCCAACTAGTTATCACTTTATCAGTTTCCAAATAGCTCCAAGCAGTTTTTTCTGAATAAAATATTTCGCATAAAATGTAAAAGATATTCGTAGTTTGGCATGCGGCCGATATAATCTTTAAAACATGAACAAATCACACAAATTGAGCTAGCCCCAAAGTAAATTCGAGACTTGTGTTATGGGATACTAACTCAACGAAAATGGTAGTCGTTCCACGTCAGAGGCCGAGAGGCGGTTCCGAAGAACTCTGACACCAGGGTGTGCATGGTCGAATGACCGTGACACCTACTCGAAATGATGATGATGAACTCAACGATACTATATTTTATAACAAATACATATATAGATACACATCCAAGACCCAGGCCAATCTGAAAAAGATCATTTTCTATCTTGACCTGACCGGGGGTCGAACCCGGGGCCCTCGTGTCGCAGGCTGGCGTGTTAACCACTGCGCCAAGGAGCTCGCCAAATGTAAACCTGATGTTTACTTCAAAACGGGTTATTTAAAAGAAATGATCACTACAGAAACAAAACGAATATTAACTGTATATGACATTAAAATCGAAAATATGTGATGAAAAAATTTCGCCACAGGTAGGATTTGAACCCACAAACCTATAATATGTGATGAACAAATTCGCCGCGGTGATTTGAAGCTACGGCATGCTCAGTGGTTGAGAGCATCGACGGGCTAGATGTCGAAGGTTTGTGGGTTCAAATCCTACCTGTGGCGAATTTTTTTCATCACATATTTTCGATTTTAATATTAAACCGAGCATTGTAATGCTATTAATATAATTAATTGAGAAAGCTTTCTCCACTTTAATCAACTTTCAATTCATCTGATATGAATTAAGTTGGATACCACACTTCTAAATAGTGGGTAGTAATAGAGATTACGCATGCTTCGAATGCGTGTACCTACAATATGTGATGAACAAATTCGCTGCGGTGATTTGAAGCTACGGCAGCTCAGTGGTTGAGAGCATCGACGGGCTAGATGTCGAAAGTTTGTGGGTTTAAATCCTACCTGTGGCGAAATTTTTTTTATCACATATTTTCGATTTTAATATTAAACCGAGCATTGTAATGCTATTAATATAATTAATTGAGAAAGCTTTCTCCACTTTAATCAACTTTCAATTCATCTGATATGAATTAAGTTGGATACCACACTTCTAAATAGTGGGTAGTAATGGAGATTACGCATGCTTCGAATGCGTGTACCTATAATATGTTATGAAAAAATTCGCCGGGGTGATTTGAAGCTACGGCAGCTAAGTGGTTGAGAGCATCGACGGGCTAGATGTCGAAGGTTTGTGGGTTCAAATCCTACCTGTGGCGAAATTTTTTCATCACATTTTTTCGATGTTAATATTAAACCGAGCATTGTAATGCTATTAATATAATTAATTGTATATGACATGTTTTTCTGTACGTGTGTATCTGTGTATGTATGTTCCTCCATAACATCTCAGCCGCAAGAAGTCCACTGCTGGACATAGGCCTCCCCCAAAGATTTCCAATATGATCGGTTGGAAGCGGCCTGCATTCATCATCAGGGGGTTTTGCCATACTCACCACGCTTGGCAGACGGGTTGGTGAGCGCAGTTTATTTGGCTTATATCGCTTTCGACGCTGCTGCCCATCGAAGACGTTTTCAAGCGAGGGACGGGAAGGAGTTTGTTGGATTTGGGGAAACGGGATAAAGGTCTTTCGGATACTACTCACTCGGATGAATCAGGGATGAGTAAGCAGCAGCTCGGGGAGCCGGGCGCGCGTACCCGTAGCCATTACCTGCAACCACCGGTCAAGCAGTTGCGAATGGCAACCCCTGGCCTTGCTCCTCCATAACTCTTAAAAGAATTAACCGAATTTTATGAAACTTGGTAAATAAACATTGATAGGCTACTTATCTGTTCTGCAGTTATGATAATACGGGCTCACAGCTAGATAAATATTATCACGTCTCCTTCCCATGAGGGTAGGCAGGAAAAGACTAGGGACCTCTACTGTAATAAAAATAATAATTACGATAGAAAGCTTCGTGCCAACTAGTTATCACTTTATCAGTTTCCAAATAGCTCCAAGCAGTTTTTTCTGAATAAAATATTTCGCATAAAATGTAAAAGATATTCGTAGTTTGGCATGCGGCCGATATAATCTTTAAATCATGAATTTCACAAAATCTTTAAAACATGAATTTCACGAAAATTTTATCGCCGGACAGGCAGCTTCACAGCAAGATATACTGTTTTACAGCTGAAAAATAAACGGAACGTATAAAGATCAGGTGGCAATGTCATAAGGCGTGTTGTAAAATCTTGCGGCGCGATGGCAAAAGAATTTTGTATCGTAAGCTTTTATTATCAACTTTATTGTATCACGGTACATATATGCTGCGTTTATTTAACACTATCCAAACACCCATCCAATCCAGTGATTGCCAAAATAAAACCGCGTCGTCCGGAGTTGATCAAAAAGTCGGACACTGTTAGTGTAGTGTGTACCGGGGCTAATGCCTAAATACAAAACTTTATATGGGTAGTGAAATTATTAAAATGATTAGTGAAACTGCGTCCACCACCACAAGATGACACCGCAGCACTCCAGTTTCGTTGCGACCACGATGGATGTAACTCCATTAAAACGTCAACGGAAACAATGAAAATGTTCGTGCTAAGTCCCGTTTATATACATCATTATGAACGATGCGCAAGTGACACTTACGCACAGTAAGACTTTTAAATATCAGAGCGCCCTCTGTCAATCCTCACTTTCGCATTAATAATATTGGTATGGTCATAGAAACTGTGGAAAAGGTGGCATCTAAAGCAATACCTTGGCGTATTGCATTATATAGTTTTGTTTTTAACTTGAAATATTGATGTCATTACTGAGAAAGAAAATTAGCTATGATTGGTAGAAATTGTAAGCTTTGTAGACATTGCCTTCTACTCTTAATCTCTCTCACGAGTGACCCTGGATGCATCCTCAATCTCAAAAATTTTTGCAGGTATATACTTGAGGGGTTTAAATGCGCTTTCAAAATTTCACTCGGGTTTTTAAGGCTCCCAACCCAAGTCGTAGCTCGAGGAAAACCACAGAAACGTAGCTCTTGTTCACAATCTACACAAATATGACACGAAAAAGAAGTCATACTCATATAAGGACCTTAGGGAAAGTAAAATAAATAAAAACCACATGATATGAACCCGATAAATAAAAATCATTTGGCGTCAAGCCATACTGCGCAAGACATTTGTGGGGTCTAAAGATTTTATACCACACTTTATGACATTGCCACCTGATCTACATCCGCCGTTCCGTTTATTTTTCAGTTATAAAACCGTATATTTTTCCGTAAAGCGATACTGGCGATACGTGTAACACCTATTGGCTATTCGAATATACTTTAAGTTGTTTGCTAAAGCCGTGTGGTTTCCGGCAGAGTAGAATAGGACCACTCCAACTCTTTCTATGGATGTCGTTAGAGGCGACTTAGGAAATACAAGCTAAACAAAGCTCATAAACCCGTCTGGTCAGCGAGGAGAGTGTAGGCCAAATCCACTGTCTGCTCTGGCCAAGTATGGCTCTGGTAGTATAGAGAGGGTCATGCTCCTGCAGTGGAGACTAAAAGGACCTGATGATGATGATGATGATGAATATACTTTTCGTTTGTACACTTTATGTTGAAACAATAAAGAACTAAATTTGGTGATAGTTTTAGTGGATTTAGTTGTGGTGGAGCCACGCTTTGGGCAAAATTCATTTTTGCTAGCAGCATGAATGGGCTGGCTTGTCCGGGGATGTACCACACTCTCACAGAAATTTGACATTTTACCGCTTCAATCATTAACAAACAGAACAAACCAATTTGTTTGAATATTCAACGCGATGATCAAATAAATCAGAAAAATGTCGAGACCGAGACAACTGAAGGCGACACACACAATCATTGCAACCTTGCGAACCGGTGAAAAAGTTTCAAGCGGGCGGGATTTGAACCTGCGACCTTAAGTCTATGTACGACTTCATGTCGCAGGTTCAAATCCCGCCCGCTTGAAATTTTATCACCATATTTTATTTTTACTTTGAGATAATTTACTAAGTCAAAGCTACATTTACTTTGAGATAATTTACTTTGCGTGCTTCTGCCACCAGTTAGTTCATGCATACTATTGCTGGCCAGTGTAGTGGGTAGTCGCTGGCCAGCATTAGTTTGCATGATCTCACTGGTGGCGGAAGCACGCAAAGTTAATTATCTCAAAGTAAATGTAGCTTTGACTTCCGCAAAGTAACACCTGAATCTATTAACCATATTTTATTTCTTAATTTTATAAATCACAATAGCATCGAGAATGCAAAATAAAAACTTAAAAATATCGGTTGTATGTTTTAAATGCTTGTGCTACCTCTTAACTCCGTCATTTATGAATCGATTTTAAAAATTCTTATTCTGTTTGAAAGGGAATGCTTTCAAATTGGTGCCATTTAAATTTTATCAAAATTGGTTCAGTAGTTCGATAACGGGCGATTTTTTATATTAAATATTATTTTATCTGAAAGATTATCAATTATCAGATGTAGTAACATCTGATAATTGATAATCTTTCAGATACTACGGCGGTCCACAAGGTTGCAATGATTGTGTGTGTAGCCTTCAGTTGTCTCGCGCTTTACTACGACTTATTTGATCGTCGCGTTGAATATTTAAACAAATTGGTTTGTCCTGTTTGTTAACGGTTGTCATTTTCTTGAGAATTTCTTGACTTTATTTATCTAACGTATTATTATTTTCTTGGTATTTTATATTTACTTCCGTGTAGACTTTTAAAAGCAAAAACTTATTTGCATGAAGTAAAAATTGTAGTGTTCCAATCAGCGAAATATTACTGAGTTCCTTGCTTCCAATAGAAGGAAGACATAATGTTTTAAACGTAAAGGAAGCCTTAAGGGCTCGTACTACCCCTTAATTTTTAATCTCAACTCAAGTAAATATTAATACAGTTTCACAATAAATTGGACTATGAAACTACCCTAAATTTCGAACAGCTATATATTTTTATTTCATTGGCAATCGAATTTAGTTTTCCACAAAAACTCGACAAATTTTCTTTCCACCACATAAAAATATGAAATGATGTTATCATCCCATGCACGTTGTTGCCGTCGTCAATTGAATCGCCGAATCGCGGTGACATAGATTATATCAATACACTCTACCGATATATTAGTTCTATACGCCCACACGATCGTTTATCACGCTTTCTCCTTAAGCCTGACTTTATGGGCTGTGAATCATGCTTCAACTCATGACATTGACAACTATTGGATACCTCGAATGTTTATCAATTAGTTGACAGAAACTTAGGATTTTGTCAAATACTGTATTTGTTTAGGTATTTATTTATTAAAACTTTATTGTACTAAAGCAAAACACTTTTTACAATTGTTTATTTAAGTTATGACCGTACGAACAAATTAGAACCGTAATATAATAATTATACTCATTTTATACGACCCGTTTTAACCCTTTGGGTACGGAACCCTAAAAAGAAATATGATAACTTTATCGTATCGTCCCATAGCCTTTTTATGCAAATAAATAATCTGTATTTGTACTCCACATATAAGTAAATGTAAATAAATATTTGTACTTTTACTCCGCCTATGCATTATCAAATCGGTCTTATCACTATCGGACAGTCGGACGCACCTTTGCTTATCAGGCGACTGACCGAGGACTAATGGCGAAATGATTGATTTGTTGTTTATTGAAAAGGATTAATCACATTGTGAATACTTAACTAGCTGTTGCCCGCGACTTAGTCCGCGGCAATTTCTATTATTATGATTAATTATTATAGATGAATATTTTTTCCCCGATTTTAAAACATTTTTTATTGATGCTTCGCTCCTATTGGTCGCAGCGTGATGTTTTATAGCCTAAAGCCTTCCTGAATAAATGGACTATCCAACACAAAAATATTTTTCCAATTTGTACCAGTAGTTCCTGAGATTAGCGCGTTCAAACAAACAAACAAACTCTTCAGCTTTATAATATTAGTATAGATAGTATTAAAACCTACGCGAGACAAACTCACTATAAAAACACGAACTGCCTCCGTGGTCCAGTGTTTTTTTCTTTTCTTCCAGACCAGCGTGGAAGTAACAACAAACAAGGTAGTTATAAATCCATGCTTTTCTGGGACTAAAGGAAAAACATCGAATGAACCAGCTGCTTCTCTGCCTGCGCAGACCGTAGAAGCCGGCCAATCGAATGGGCGGAAATCTAAGGAATCATGTCTATAGGCGATGCGGTTAGCAACCCATCACTTTTTGGGTTCCGTTTTTCATCTATAGCCCACCAACACCCTAAACGTGTTCTTTGATTCCCTGTCTACTCCGAAAAGGGATTAAGTCGGGATAATATGTATGTATATATGTAAATTAACTATGAGCTGGGAACAACCTATATATAATATATAAATATATACGGACAAATCACACAGATTGAGCTAGCCCCAAAGTAAGTTCGAGACTTGTGTTATGGGATAAACTCAACGATACTATATTTTATAACAATTACATGTATAGATATACATCCAAGACCCAGGCCAATCTGAAAAAGATCATTTTCCATCTTGACCTGGCCGGGGATCGAACCCGGACACTCTCGCAGGCTGGCGTGTTGACCGCTGCGCCACGGAGCTAGCCGACCTATATACCTATATTCGTATCCTTTACAATATTTCAGAATTTAATGATTTTTAATGTTTTCGCGATTGTTACACATTTAATCTACCTGCGACCATGAAAGCTGTAAAGTTTTTGAAACGTTAGGTGTTAAAAATAATGTAATATACGCTATAAAATTGTATTAAGTGATTTAATTTAAATTCTTGTATTTTTTCATCTGTCCAGCCCATTGCTTAATAATTTTACAAGAATTAACGAATCGGAGTCTGATGAATGTAATAATACTTAATAAGCTACGAATTTAGTAAGACACACGTGACAAAAATTGACTAAACGGTGCAACTATGGTCATGATTTAAAAAATTATGTAGACATTTGTATAACTTTATCAGAACTTCAGGCGCAGCTCTCCTTATCAGGTGGTTGACCGTGAGCTAATGGTAAAATGATTGATACTGTTGTTTACTCCAAACAAATATCAATCGTCTGGGTCGCTGGAAACATTTGGCTAAACATTTTTTAATATAACTGGGAGAGATTGCGTCCGTGCCTTGACCTCAAGTTTGACTTTTTTTATTTATTTACTTTAAATTTTATAGTACCTTGAAAGATATGTATAAAGATATCTATTTTTTATACTAGGAGTACTACTTTTATGTAGTTTGTCAAAGTCTACCCCTATTTTTCTAGAGCCATAGTGAAAAATGACATATATATATCTCATTACATACTATTACGACTTTCTCCCTTGTGGGGCAGACAGAGTCCAGGTCTTTAAGACCTCAAGGCCACGTTTAGCATGTTGGTGGGCATTATTGAATCAAAATAGTAATGGGTTGCTAACCGCATCGCCTTCATATGATTCCTCAAGTTTACGCCTATTCCGTCGTTCGGCTTTTACGATCTGCTAGAAAAGAGGAACAGCTGGTACATTATACGATTCTCTTTTCTCCCACATCAGCGTATAAGAAGCATGGAAGAGAAATGACATAGTTGGTTATTCTTGTATTAATATATCATAATAATATCTCACGTGATCCAGTGTATAAACTCATATTTGATGTATTTACTCTACTTTATCATCATATCTAATTCGAGTGAGCGATAATTTTCTGATAGGGCTTGATAATACGCAGCTTCAAGGACAAATGCAGTAATTTCTATAAGGTGTTTCATGTCACGTGAATCAACAAATCGAAAGTGAATGACCTAATTAAAAGAAAACACATCTTTTTTTATTTCGCGTATGCACAATGCATAACTCAAACCTTTCCAATGCAAGTTTTATTAAAGTCTACTGATTAAAATATAAATAGAGCAAGAGTTATTGGCGGGAAATATGGCAGACTAATAAATATATAAATAAATATATACGGACAAATCACACAGATTGAGCTAGCCCCAAGGTAAGTTCGAGACTTGTGTTATGGGATACTAACTCAACGATACTATATTTTATAACAAATACATATATAGATAAACATCCAAGACCCAGGCCAATCTGAAAAAGATCATTTTCCAGCTTGACCCGGCCGGGGATCGAACCTAGGCACTCCGTGTCGCAGGCTGGCGTGTTAACCACTGCGCCACGGAGCTGTCAACTGCACGATTTTTCTTTTGGATTGTTTTCCAAATTACTTAGTGGACTTTATTATTTGGTGTACCTAATTTGGTTTTATAGATGCCCATTGTCCATGTTTGTGAACAATGTGTGAAATAACTAATACACGGCTGTAGTGAGATATACTTAGCAGGCTGGTGGTAGTCTGCCTTGCTGCGTCGTCTATAATCAATCCAGTGGATTATCATAGACGACGCAGCAAGTATCTTTTGAACACGTTAGTGCCGCTTCCAAATTAAAACATAGTAGTATCACGTCTTTTCCCTTGCGGGGTAGACAGAGCCTAGGTCTCTAAGACCTTATGGCCACATTTAGCATGTTGGAGATGGAAAACGGAAACAAACAATTGGTGAGCGGCTAGCAACCCAATCACTTTATCACGATCTTATCGGTGATATAGTGAATGGGTTGCTATTGACACGATTCCGCAGATTTTAGCCCAATCCCTTGATCGGCTTTTACGATCTGCGCGACGCAAAAGAAGCAGCTGGCACATTATACGTTTTTTCTCTTCTCCCAGACCGGCACGGAAGAATTTGAATGGAGAACGGACTAAATTAAAACAAACTGTTAAAAGTGGCCACTTTTAGCGGCCGTTCTGTAGACCATTCCACCACAGTAACTAAGCGAGGCTAGGATATTGCTCGAATTTCCCTCGCACCTCGCTTTCTCGCACAGCTTTAGTAGAAACGTAGCCTCACAAAAATCCCGCGGTAAATGCACTTAGTTGCACTTAACAGCACTTTTGTTTGATGTCAGCTATCTCGACGGTTATCGGGCAAAGGACACGTGCTTACTCATGATGTCGGTTCCAAATTAAAACAAACTGACAAAAGTGGCCTTTTTAGCGGCCGTTCTGTAGACCATTTTCACCACAGTAACTAAGCGAGGCTAGGATATTGCTCAAATTTCCCCAGCACCTCGCTTTCTCGCACTGCTTTAATAATAAAAAGTAACCTCAAAACAATCCCGCGGTAAATGCACTTGGTTGCACTTAACATCACTTTTGTTTGATGTCAGCTATCTCGACGGTTATCCGAAAAAGGACCCGTGCTTACTCATGATGTCGGTTCCAAATTAAAGCTAACTGTCAAAAGTGGCCTTTTTAGCGGCCGTTCTGTAGACCATTTTCACCACAGTAACTAAGCGAGGCTAGAATATTGCTCGAATTTCCCTCGCACCTCGCTTTCTCGCACAGCTTTAAGCGGGTACAGCGCGAACGAAAAACGTCGCTACTGCGCAAGCCATTAGGCTGCGCAGAACCATTCGGCGATTAGGAAAAAAGATGAAACGTCTAAATATTTTCATATTTGTATCTTTATAAAAAAAATAAGAAAGGGGTGACCTCCGGGACGTACATATAAATATTGTCATATGAGAATTATTGTTTTAGACGTAAAAATTACAAAGTTTTCAAAGAAAAATGCTTTTAGATATCATACCATATATATATCATTTTTAAATGTCATATGTATCTGTTTTAAATTCCAACAAGGGGGCGATCTTGTTCAAAGATTGATCTAAATTATACAAATACTTTTGATGTATTTAATTAATTCAGCGCATAGTACTAGTGGTTCAGAACACGTCAGTTTTCACAATTTCGTGCAATACCGTCTTAATAAAGTAACCTCAAAGCAATCACGCGGTAAATGCACTTGGTTGCACTTAACAGCACTTTTGTTTGATGTCAGCTATCTCGACGGTTATCGGGCAAAGGACCCGTGCTTAGTCAGGATAGCGGTGATAACGTTGCACCGTTTCACAACTCTGGGTAAGTTTTACGACTTGTCTTTTAATTTACTGCATTTGAGACAAAACTTGAGTAGTTATGACTAAAAACGAGTTACTCACGTCCTGTTTCGGACTCGTCAGGAGCTATTTTCAAGGTGAGTTCGGGACCCTTCGCCGTGCGTCCGCACTCGCCTTGAAAATGGGGTCCTGACGAGTCCGAAACTAGACGGCAAACCCGACGTAATAGCACGTGAGTGACCCGTTTTAAGTCATAATGACTTTATCTTACGTTAGGTTCAATTATATAAGTACCTAGTTGTCATTGTTCATGGGATTCTACGCTTGTGTTGCAAAGGAAGATACCGGATACATCATGCAAGATTTTGAAGTAGGCACTTGTCTCGCATTTCACCTGATGGTAAATGACGATGAAGACGAGGATGACTGGATAATAAATATAGGAAATTAGTAATAATTGTAAACATTTGCATGCCTCGCAGAAGGTTATGTGACGGGACTAATGAACATACCCACATTTAGGCAAATAAATGCATTGAATTGATGTTACATGACTATCCAAAAGATACCCATTTATTCTACCTTTTCTACTTTTGAATGTCCCGGGACCGTAGTTGTCTGGGATTATAGACCGAATACCGAGCTAGACAGGTTTCTCAATCTATAAGTACCTACTTCCTTTGCTGACTGCAGCGCACACAAGCGAAGATCTTCGCCTATGCTTATGGCGTATTTTAAATCCGTATATTCTTATCGTTTGCAATAACCAAGGACAGTTCGCCATGGTGACTTCTTTGTCTTTCGATGCACTTCCGGTATAACCATCTCCAGCGAAGGAAAAAGCTAGCTGAATTAATCCATGTGGGTGCTTTAAGTTATTTGACCTCGGGGCCTCACTTTGTCTAGTCATGACATACATAAGACACTCCTTCAGCAGAGTTGTCTTATTGTTTGCATTGCAACTAATGGATGGAGGGGGTAGGTTGGGGGATGGGTATTTTTTTTCTTTGGGCCCCTCGAACAATGGTTTTTGGTGCTGTTCCTGGTGCCCCCAAGACCTGATACCCTACAGATGCTTAATTTGCTTTAGGGTTAATCAGGCACTAGTGTAATCAAGAATACTTTAATTACAATTTTAACCATTCCGTCTCGAAATTATATTGTAGTTAAATATTTATTTACCAACAAGTGGATTATTTAAACAAATAAAATCCCGACTGGCTTTTTGATAGTTTACGTCCGCCATATAGATTTTTTGTTAACGTCACATAGCCTATGACACTCCGAGGAAGAATACGAATCTAATGATACCTCACGAACGTGATATCGTATCTATGTAAGTATGTACATACTTACATAGATACGCGCGAAAACAGTACCCTTCTTCTGAGTAGGTAAGTCGGGTTAACATTTTCTGAAAAACATTATAGAAAATTAAGTAAAACTCATATAATTAGGGATATTAAGCTAACACGCTTAGTTATGAACGAAATTGTAAAAGTATTAGGGATAGGGCAAATAATTCTCTTTTATTTTTTCCACTCCCTGGACTGGACTCCTATCTACTTAACGTATGTACTGTACACTAAGCTCAAGTAGCGCGCACAGTTAACACCGCCAGTTGGCGTGTTTTTGTCCGACGTGATAATTTTAGCTGCCCACATGCGCGCGCGCATCCGTTCGGCCCCCGGTGAGTCCCGCTCCCGACCCGACGCGCGATCTATGCTCGCCTTTGATAAATCGATCGATATATCGATAGCTACTGTTGTTAGTGAGGGATTGATATGTCTACACCTGCCATCCGGTTGTACTATGCCCTTAGACTAAGAATAGGACTTTGACATGACTGCCCAAAAAGAGTGATATGTTTTCAGAGGTTATTTATGTAAATACGTGACTTTCTTTATTCCACATTAAGGGCGGACAGTTAGAAATACAATTAGTACTTGTTAGTACTAACTATTAAGTACATAAGTATTCGTATTTATAATCCTAAGGAATCATGTTAGTACACTTCCTAGTAAACTGCCTCCTTGGTCCAGGGGTTAAGGCGTTTGCCTGTAGACCCGGGGGTCGTGGGTTCGATTCCCACTGGAAGCAAACTTAAGTTGTTTCCAGTTTGGTTAGGACATTGCAGGCTTGAGTCACCTGATTTTCTGATAATAAAGATGATTCCATGCTCCGGAAGGCACGTTAAGCCGTTGGTCCCGGCTACCATCTGGTAGTCGTTAAAGGAACCACGTCAGAGGCCACGAGGCGGTTCCGGAGAACTCTGACACCGGGGTGTGCATGGTCGATTGATCGTGTCACCTACTCGAAATTATGATGATGAGTACAACTCCTGAGCTTCACAAAATGCTCAAGGTGGCTTTTAGATCTTTAAGACCCTGGGCTCTATCTACCCTGCAAGGAAAACGCCATAGTATGTATGTATGTAAGTTAATATTAAGTCATATCACATATTATAAATTGGTATTGTATTCTTTGTTTCAGGTAAATATCGAGTTAAATTAACAGAGCATCCAGGAAAAATATATCAGTTCTACGCACATTCGTAAGTCATATCTCCTAATTGATAAACACATTCGTTTAATCGATAAATCGATTTTTAGCTAAAAACACAGCATTAGTTATCTGTACTCGAACTTTACGTCGTCTCATTGCAAATAACTTTTATATCTATACTAATATTATAAAGCTGAAGAGTTTGTTTGTTTGTTTGAACGCGCTAATCTCAGAAACGACTGGTTCAAATTGGAAAATTCTTTTTGTGTTGGATAGTCCATTTATTAAGGAAGGCTTTAGGCTATAAAACATCACGCTGCGACCAATAGGAGCGAAGCATCAATAAAAATGTTTTGAAAACGGGGAAAAATTATATATTATATCTATACTAATTGATCATACTAACAGAAATTGCCGCGGACGAAGTCGCGGGCAACAGCTAGTATAAAATAAAATACTTTTCCTTTCGATTGCCTGTCAATAAATATTCGTGTTAGGGCAAGAACAAGCTCC
Organism: Elegia similella; assembly: GCA_947532085.1. Classification (NCBI taxonomy): domain Eukaryota; kingdom Metazoa; phylum Arthropoda; class Insecta; order Lepidoptera; family Pyralidae; genus Elegia; species Elegia similella. The sequence continues at coordinate 8,160,860 of OX383939.1, forward strand.
CGAGGGAATCATAGTAATCACAGAGCAATGGGAAACGTGCTGAGAATGGGAAGACATCGTTTCTGAGTGGACATTATAAAAAGCTCTGGAAATGTACTGAAAATGTAAATTCTTGTTTGAATTTACTAAATTCGATTTCGAACAAGGACACTTACTGCTATTTGAAATTTATATTTTTCTTTCATACTTAAGTACTATTTTTCTGTCACGAGTCACGACCACTGGGCTTTGGGATTTGAAATATACTAATGAAACTCAGTCTAATTTTGGTCCATACCATACCACGCCATTCAGAGTAAATTTTTACTTATATTTTTTTATGACTACCTACTACTATACTATCTACGGATCTCCTCGTTTCTGTTTCGATCGTTGAGAAATACCGAGCATAGTTCCATCTTCATAGCTGTTTGAGCGACAGTTTTCTATGAGATCAGCTTTCTATGAGACTTACACTAGTACTAGACTTAGTACAGTTGAAAGTATTGTTTATATGTTTAAAAACCACTTCTCATTTTCTAAGTAAATGTTTGTGTTTTCAGACCTTTCCTGAAAACTTCCTCATTCTCCAAACGCCGTGCGTTCTCCACGGAATAGTTTCGAGCTCAATAAACACAGCTGTTGGTCTGCAGCGAAACTAATTTAATTTATTTGTTCGAGCCAAAGCGCATTCTGACATGCACATGCATTTTAAAACTTAAACTGTGAATGGTTTGCACACGTTGTTTTCCAATTTATTTTTACTGACTTCAAAAAAGGTGGTGAATGATTCTTTTATCCATGTTGTTTTCACAATTTCAGACATACTTTTTGTATCTATATACGTCAAGTACTTCGAATATGACAATAATTTTTGTAATATTTTTAATGAAAATTTTCAGCTTTTGTTTTGTGTATTACATATAGGACCTATGCACAAATTAATGAAGTAATATGCCGATGGGCAGCAACATCGGATCCAAAGGAACTGGACTCGCCAACCTGACTGCCTAGCGTGGTGAGTATGGCAATATCCTCCCGTGGGACGAAAACTCCTAAGCGGAGAGACAGCAGTGGACTTCTTACGGGTGACATAATGATATATATCATCAAATATTAAAGAGAGCTTGTTTGTTTTTTATACAAAAATGTATTGGCAAATACAAGAAATTTCTTCATTCATTCATTACGAGTTGATGACACGGTCAAGAACTCTAAGACCATGCTCACCCTGGTGTTAGAGTTCTTCGGGACCGCCTCTTGGCCTCTGACGTGGTTCCTTTAGCGAATACCAGATGTGAGCCGGGGCCAACGGCTTAACGTGCCTTCCGAAGCACGGCATCATCTTTATTATCAGGCAATCAGGTGATTCAAGCCTGCAGTGTCTAACCAAACTGGAAACTACTAAACAAAGTATGCTTCCGTGGGAATCGAACCACGACCCCCGGGTCTACAGGCAAACGCCTTAACTGCTGGACCACGGAGGTAGTTGAAGAAATGTCTTTTTCCAGAACATTAAAAGAGTATGAGTTTCTAAAGCAAAGTTGTACAACTTTTGCCAGTACACTTCTATTAATATATCATATATAGACAGCTCCGTGGCGCAGTGGTTAACACGCCAGCCTGCGACACGGAGTGCCCGGGTTCGATCCCCGGCCAGGTCAAGACAGAAAATGATCTTTTTGAGATTGGCCTGGGTCTTGGATGTTTATCTATATATGTATTTGTTATAAAATATAGTATCGTTGAGTTAGTATCCCATAACACAAGTCTCGAACTTACCTTGGGGCTAGCTCAATCTGTGTGATTTGTCCGTATATATTTATATCACTTCGCAAAGCAAGATCTGTTCGTATAAACCTGAAAGCCATTAAAGCCATATAATTAGACCCGATCAGTCGAGATGAATTCTAGTTCTTATGAAACTCGATGTCGTCACAGCTCATTTCACTTCACTCGCTGATCGCCGCAGATTTCACTGCATTCACCGCCGCATGCAACGATTAAAATTGAAATGAAAAAATGTGGCGTGGAATTAATGAGAACAAGCATGGCAATTTTAATTCTTGCATTTTATTTTTGGTTACGCTAAGTTTAGATAGGATTTCATTTTTTATTTCTATTGCGAATCATGATTAACAACTGGGGGTTGGCCTGTATTTTTGTGACAATACTGATGTGTAATGTTGTATCCTAATTTTTAACCCCCGACGCAAAAAGAGGGGTGTTATAAGTTTGAAGTCGATGGCTGTGTGTGTGTGTCTATCTGTGTGTCATCGTATCTCTCAAACGGATGGACCAATTTCGATGCGGTTTTTTTTTCATTTGAAAGCCTCCTTGCCATGCGGTGGTTCTTTCTTAGCTATATTTGGTTAATATCGGTCCAGCAGTTTAAGAGTATCAGCTCTTTTTCAAAATGATGTAATAGCGTATCATTACTTGATTAAGTGCTTCACGCTTGCCAGTATAATCATTGAATGACAATTATATATTACTAACTTTCGCCCGCGGCTCCGCCCGCCTCAATATCGATCCCTCGGGATTAGTACTTTTTCCCGGGATAATAGCCTATGTCCTTCTCCGTACTCCAGAGTACTTGTATGCAAAATTTCATAAACATGAGGCGTGAAAGCGTAACAAACAAACAAATAAACAAACAAACATCCTCACTTTCGCATTTATAATATTAGTAAGGAAAGGATAAGGATAAGGAAAGGATACAAATGAACTCCTCGAAAACTGACAGCAGACTTAACGTGTTTGGATTCAATATATTAATTTAAATGAGTACATTTCTTTCAGGTTATGCAATACGGTCACGTTGAACTGGTGCTTTTTTACATTTTAAGGGTTTTTCCTTAAACTATAAGTATGTTTGCATAAGGAGTTTATTACGTTTTTAATTTTTTGGTGCAATAAAGTACATTTGATTCTATCGCGTTCACAGTCTGTTCGCGCTACTGCGAGGCTATTTCCTATCATTTTCGTAAAAATTTCATCATCATCATCTGAGCATTTTTCGGTTGTATCTTCATATAATGTTCATGTAATGGTTAAATAAAAATAAAGTTTTGCTTTCTGTTATGACATTTAGTCATATAAGGTGATTCGTGCTATGGACTAAGAGATTGATGTCAATGTGGACCGCAATCTGCAATCCTCTAATTAAAACCAGTTTGAGATCACTCCACTTATAGGCTTGGCAGGTTTGCGCCATTAACATAGCTGACTTAACAGAAACATGTAATTTCGTATCATGGAATAGTTTTCGTAAGCTAGAAAAACTGGAAAGAAATCCTAACTAATATTATAAATGCGAAAGTGAGTTTGTTTGTATGGTTGTTTCTCTTTTACGTTGCAACTACTGAACCGATCATCATGAAATGCATACACGGGAAAAGTACTGTACCGGAGCCGCGGACGAAAGCTAGTAAATAATAATCCATTCTAATATTAAAAATGCGAAAGTAACTCTGTCTATCTTTCACCTTTTCACGCTTTAACCATTTGGATGAAATTTGTCTTGGAGGTAGTTTGAGGCCACACAGAATAGGAAGCACATAGGGTATCTTTTATTCCGGGAAATTCTACTGTGTCTGATGGAGCCGGAGTCGCGGGCAATAGCTAGTCTTTTAAATAAAAAGCTGACTTCATCCAAACTACTACAAGCATTATGCCCTTCCCAATACAAAGATATTTTTTAAATCGGTTCATAAATAGCGGAGTTATTAGGTAACAAACATTTAAAAAAGATTGAGAACCTCGAAGGTTAAAGAAGTAGTTTGTGCCACACGTGATAGTAGTAGATCACAAGACCGATTGTAAATTCCCATTACCATTGACACTTTTATTAAAAATGTGGGAATCTGACACTGTATTGATTTTTCTTGGACTGGAACTTCTTTGTTAATTATTCACTGCGTACCGAAGTCAACACTGGCCTTTCCATCATGAGTCAGCGGTCAAAATATATTCAATGTAATAAGGTCATTTCTTTGAATATATTACTTTAAAAAATATTAATATAACCTATGTTTTCTAGCGTCATAAGGAAAAGCAACCACAGCCCATTCATTTCGTCTGTTTCGAAGAAATATTACGTCAAAATATCGAATTATTAATATTTTTTAAAGAATGGGTATGTGCGATTTGCCTGCGACGTATCTCAGATACTATGCAAATGTACAACGTTTTGTTTTGTCATTTGTTTATATTAAATATAACCTGACGTAACAAAGATTATAAGAAATTTGGGTACATTCCATAGCTAAATTAAAATGTAACCTGTACAAAAATATTTAATTTAGTTTTGTAGACTGTCTAATATGACATTGGTATATCGTAAACCATTCCGTATCAAGTAAAAATACATTTTTTCTTATCGGTTCATATTTTTGCATGCATACATAAGTGATAGCTGATAGATAGATATGATGATAAAAACTTTATTTGCATCAAGTTAGACACCTACAAACATACAGGGAGGTATTGAAAGATACACAACTAGTACTTATACATAAACAAACTGTCACGATTGATACATCAAATCAAAAAATATGACGCAGTGATACAAAAAGGCGCAATTTTTTTTAAATCTATGCAAAATGGTAACAACTCAGTGATACATTTGCAAACACTGATTTTCAGTCAACTCTGTCAAATATGAACCGATTGTATTTTTTAAAACAATTGAAGACTTAAGGAAGTTCTTCTTCTTTTTTGAGGACGGTTATGTAGGCAAAAGGCTCAAATAGGCTCATAATTAAAGAGATTTGTAATTCTTTAGAAAATAGTTGAGTCACTAGTTTCGAGTCATATTATGACATTATGATCGAGGACTTTGGGTGACTTCGGCGTTTCCTTGAAAAATGGTTGTTATCAATCATGTTCTATTTTTATACACGATGTTCATGTTCTAGAAAACTTTTCGTATTAGGATGTACTTATTTTTTGCATATCTCTGTCTCTCTGTCTCTTCTTGGTCGTTTCGAATGATGACATTCGTAGCCAACATGGTTTTTCCTTATGAAAGTGAAAAAAGATTTTTACAACTTTCATCTAAAAACCGGCTAAGTGCGAGTCGGACTCTCGCACGAAGGCTTCCGTATCGATATCTACAATAAGTTTAAAATTATATATGACCAGCTTTTGCCCGCGGCTTTGCTCGCGTTAAGAAGTATACTGTTGTCGCCTATTTTATCCCCTTGGGGGTAGAATTGATCAAAATCCTTTCTTAGCGGATGCCTACATCATAACATCTACCTGCATGCCAAATTTCAGCCCGATTCGTCCAGTGGTTTGGGCTGTGCGTTGATAGATCACTATGTCAGTCAGTCAGTCAGTCACCTTTCAGTTATATATATTTAGATGTAACAATAAATGTATGCTTTGTATCATATATATTTATATTATATATATAAGACATAAGACGTTGCTTCGTACCAAATTTCAAGATTCTGAGTTCACGGGAAGTATCCTGTAGGTTTTGAATCCCTTGCGAATGTCGAAAATTTGCGGCATAACGGCTGCATCTTTTGATATTGCGTTGGCTTAGAAGTTTGTTTTTTTTTCACAGCTCCAAGGGACAGTAGACCTAAATATTTTATATGAATATCGTTCCTGAGAAGAAGGATCTTGAGCCATGAGACAGAAAGACGGATAACAAAGCGATCATATAAGGGTTCCATTTTTTTCCTTTTGAGGTACGGAACCCTAAAAACGGTTAAAGTTAATTGTTAAACTTTCTGAGTTTCCGCAAAACAAACAATAAGATAATGTATAAAGTAGGTAAAGGTCGTGTGATACGATAAGTAGGCCGCCGCACCTAATGTTCTGGAAAAGTCGGTAGATGACTGCGAAGGAAAGGATAAGCGCTCTATGTTTAGAAAGTATAACAAATTCACACACATAGTAAATAAATGGTAAATATTTATATATGTATTGAACATCGGTACGATATTATTAAATACACACTAGAAATATATGATTTCAAAACAAATTTATTTTCAATCTAAAACTTAACCTAAAAAATCATTAAAGCTTATAAATAATCACCTACCTAAGTAATACTAAAGCTTTAAATAAAAAAATGTCCCGCAGGTCGTTGACACATGGAAGGGTACCCAAAAGGCTGGCGACATTTCTGTGTTAATTGAACGTAGTTGCGTACGGCCGTTGCATCGGCCTTTTCGGAAGAGTTTGCTGAGTTAAAAAAAGAACATTTTTTAACTCCCGAGTATCATAAACCGTGATGGTCTTTGTTCTTTTAAACCGACTTCAAAAAAGGAGGTTTATTTCGGTTGTTTATATTTTTTAGTGTGCGGTGTATGTGTGGTATAAATTTGAGAGATCGGGTGATAAATGACGTAGTGCGAAAGCGATGTGAAGTTAGAGAGGATGTGGTGACAAAAATTTAAAAAGGAATATTAAGGTGGTTTGGACATGTAGAATGGATGGATGAAAGAAGACTTACAAAGAAGTTTTATTCTTCAGATGTTACTGGAAGAGTTGGTCAGGGCCGGCCTCGACGCACATACCGTGACCAGATCACGGACTTTCTTGCCAAAGGGCAAGTTAGGAGTACCCGAAACCGACGAGCATGCATGAAGAGAGTGATGGATCTATGTAGACGAAGCGAAAGAGGTTTGTAAAGATCGTAGCAAGTGGAGGTTCCTAGTCTCTGTCTACCCCCATGGGAAACAGGCTTGATAATATTATCAAGCCTGTTTCCCATGGGGGTAGACAGAGACTATTAGAAAAATATATACATACATATGTATGTATATATTTTTTCTAATGTCTGTTGCTTCATGTTTCCGTCATTTATGAACCGTTCTTTATTTAAAAAGGTATGCTTGCTTTCAGATTGGTCCCGTTTAAATGTTATTAAAATCGTCAATTTGATTGAAATCAGTTTTTTAATATGAAAGATTATCTTTTTAATGAATAAGTTTACGATATTGATGAAGTACGAGTAGTATGCGAGGATTTTCGGGGGCGAAAAATTAAGGTCTTTGGTAGTAATGTTTGCGGGAGTGCTCATCCAAGTGCTTAGAAAGATGAGGAATGGAAATGCAGTAAAACTCATGCATCGTCATCAACAATCATCATCATCATCAACAATTTTATAAAGCTGAGGAGGAACATGTAACTACCGATATAAACTGAACCGAAAATTGACTAAAGGAAATTCGTTACTTTAAGTGTAATAATCCAATAAGCCCTCCTGAAGCCCGGGTGATAAGAGTGCCTTAACTGTCCACTTGTTACATAAAACTGCTAAAGACAGATTATCCTTCTATTATAGCAGTCGATTTCTTAACCTACCTATTGCTACTTGCTTTGTTTCATGAAAAACTTCAAAGGTTTGTTATTGTTTCGAGTCTGGGTATGCTTATAATGACACAGCTTTTTGACGAAATAACGTCTTTTATCTAAATCAATGAACACCGGCTGCACGCATGAAAATGTGTCACGTTCCGCGTGCAAGCGAGAGCGCGGAACAAGCGATAGAGAAGCACGATCGGTCTAAGCGTTTGGCTTGTGACGGTGGAAAAGAGATACCTCTTCCACCCTTATCACGTAAAATGATCGTCCATAAATTGACGTTACAAACAAACGATTTCTTTTTAATGTTTATCAGATTGTTATGTAAAGGCCAAAAGCCCAAAAATACTTAGCTCATCGAGTTTGTTCGCACCTCAGCACTTCGCAGCTTCGGCTTTCGCACCTAAATTAAAACTATACGTTCATAATTTTTTGCAACCTAAAAATTTTAAAATAAAATTGCGTTAAGCTTCCTTACTCCTACTGAGCACACGTCCACGAGACAGTAGAGGCTTCCCGTCTTATTATTAAACGAGGACTAACTTTGGTACCGCTATAAAACCATTATTAGTGCTATTACATGCATACATAGTATCACGTCTTTTTCCCAAGCGGGGTAGACAGAGCCTAGGTCTATAAGACCTTATTGGAACATTTAGCATGTTGGGCATGTAGATGGAAAACGGAAATCAAATAGTGATGGGTTGCTAGCCGCATCGCTTATGACATGACATGACATGATTCCGCAAATTTTAGTGCTATTATCCGATCAAAATAAGCAACACTAACTTTTATTACTTTTACTTGTATCTTCCATGGGAGAAATGAAAAAACGTAGAATGAAGCTACTTCTCTTCCCGCGCAGATCGTAAAAGCTGATCAAGGTATTGGGCTAAAATCTTCGGAATCATGTCAATTCGGCGGGTTGGCGAGCGCAATTTCTTTGTCTTCTTATGCTTCCGACGCTGCTGCCCATCGCAAGCATTTTAAGGTTGGGGAAAAATAGGAATTTTAAACCAATTGGTTTAAACCAATTACAAAATTCCTCTCCAACCCGTCTGGCCAGCGTGGAGAGTGTAGGCCAAGTCCTCTGGCTGCTCTGGCCAAGTATGGCTCTAGTAGTACAGAGAGGGTCGTGCTCCTGTAGTGGAGACTAAAAAGGACCTGATGATGATGATGATGAATTACAAAATTTAAGCCCGCTAAATATCCATGCTGGTCTGGAAGATGCTGATGCTGCTTCTCTTCCCGCGCAGATCGTAAAAGCCGATCGACGGAAGGGGCGAAAATAATTTTCGATCTAACATCCACCAACATGCTTAATGCGGCTTAGGTATTAAAGACCTGAGCTTTCTACCCCACAAAGGAAAAACACGTCATCATCATCATCATCATCATCATCAGGTCCTTTTTAGTCTCCACTACAGGAGCACGACCCTCTCTGTACTACTAGGGCCATACTTGGCCAGAGCAGCCAGAGGACTTGGCCTACACTCTCCACGCTGGCCAGACGGGTTGGAGAGGTGTCTTAGATGTTTATAAGCTTTGTTTAGCTTGTATTTCCTAAGTCGCCTTGTACGACATCCACGGGAAGACTTGGAGTGGTCCTATTCTACTCTGCCGGATACCACACGGCTACGTCATCATCATCAACATTTCGTGTAGGTGACACGATCAATCGACCATGCACACCCTGGTGTCAGAGTTCTTCGGAACCGCCTCTCGGCCTCTGACGTGGTTCCTTTAACGACTACTAGATGGCAGCCGGGACCAACGACTAAACGTGCCTTCCGAAGCACGGAATCATCTTAATTATCAGAAAATCAGGTGATTCAAGCCTGCAATGTCCTAACCAAACTGGAAACAACTAAAGAAAATATGCTTCCCGTGGGAATCGAACCCACGGCCGCTGCCCAAGGCAGTTAGAAAAGCACGTGGTACTATGTATGTATGCAATGTATGTAAGTCCGCTATTATAAAATGGTTTGTGTTTGTCACCTCGTCGTAAAATAATAATGGAAGTGCAACTTCCTGTTACTAAATAAGCGACTGTACTCTACCCACTATATCACACGATTACACAACGCGGTGTTATCAAACTCGTTATCACTTTCTTATCAGCACCACAGAAAGTAACTCTCACTGCGCGGTAATTACACAGGTTCAGTAGTTCACCTTTGTTCGTTGATGAAGGAGTGTGGGAACCTTTCTTTTAAACGAAAGTTAGGTCGGGTATCCACTGAATTATATATCTTTTAAGGAGTTGGTTGCATGGTCTTTTTTAAGATATATTTGTTTTCATTTTTACTCGATGTCTCAAGTGGATACATACATATATAGTATCACGTCTTTTCCCTTGCGGGGTAGACAGCTGATTACAGACATTTAGCATTTATAAGAAACTAGCGACCCGCCCTGGCTTCGCATAGATGCAATGTATATTTATGTATTATACATTTATACCTTCCTCTTGAATCACTCTATATATTACTGGAAACTGAATTAAATCCGTTCAGTAGTTTATAGGATCTATGCGAACAGACAGCGTTAGCCTCGACTAGCTCCGTGGCGCAGCGGTCAACACGCCTGCCTGCGACACGGAGTGACCGGGTTCGATCCCCGGCCAGGTCAAGATGGAAAATGATCTTTTTCAGATTGGCCTGGGTCTTGGATGTTTATCTATATATGTATTTGTTATAAAATATAGTATCGTTGAGTTAGTATCCCATAACACAAGTCTCGAACTTACTTTGGGGCTAGCTCAATCTGTGTGATTTGTCCGTATATATTTATTTATTTATTTAGCCAAGCCATTTTTAACCCACTACGCAAAAAGAGGGTTGTATAGGGTTGACGTCGATGTCTCTATGTGTGTGTCTGTCTGTGGCATTGTAGCTTTCAAACGGATGGACCAATTTCAATCCGGTTTTTTTTATTTGAAAGCCAGTTTCCTTGCGTTGTTTCTTAGCTATGTTTGGTTAATATCGGTCCAGCAGTGTAAGAGTATCAGCTCTTTTCCAAAATGATGTAACGACGTATGATTACTCGATTAAGTGCTTCACGCGTGCCAGTATAATCGTTAAATGACAATACCTTAAGTATTCCTTGCGTAGGATTTTTTTTTATTTTAAATTTTATGCTCTGTAATGATATATTGGAAAGCAATTCTGTTTTCTTTCAGCAGTCTCTTCATTTTTGCGTGTTGCCGCAATATATTTGACATTGTTTTTAGTGATAGCACCCAAAGCGAATGGATAAACGCTAAGTAACAAAAAAGTAAGCAGGCATCAACATTATGTTTTCGTTTCACACCAAATGAAATGAAAATTACATGTAATGAGAATGTGGGTTGTTGCTCAATGACCTATGACAAATTTCACTACTTTCTGCTATTAGTCATCCTACAGCATCGTTATGAATTTCGCACTTAAGTGAGAATATCATCTACATTATAATATTATAAAGAGAAAAGATTTGATTGTTTGTTTGCATTGAATAGGCTCCAAAACTATTAGTCTGTTTTGAAGAATTCTTTCACTATTAGAATCTTACATTATCCCTGATAAACATAGGCTAATCATTACTTAGTATAAAACAAAGTCGCTTCCCGCTGTCTGTCCGTCCCTATGTATGTTTAGATCTTTAAAACTACGCAACGGATTTTGATGCGGTTTTTTTATAGATAGAGTGATTCAAAAGGAAGGTTTATATGTACATAGCACCCGTGCGAAGCCGGGGTCCGGGTCGCTAATTTTTAAAATTTATATCAATTAATAGCCGTATGGTTGCCGGCAGAGTAGAATAGGACCACTCCTAGTCTTCCCATGGCGGGCGTAAAAGGCGACTTAGGAAATACAAGCTAAACAAAGCTCTCCAACCCGTCTGGCCAATGAGGAGAGTGTAGGACAAATTCTCTGTATGCTCTGGCCAAGTATGGTATATCCGGTAGTACAGAGAGGGTCATGCTCCTGCAGGGGAGACTAAAAAATCCTGATGATGATGATGAATGCCATCAATGAAAACCTGCAGAATCATGTTTTTTCATTACAATGTTTTGACAGCCTTTCAGATAAAAAAAGCTACATTCAAACAAACTACTGGACTTAATCGAGGGCTACTATCGCTAAACAGTACCAGTGGTCAACAAGCTCAACTATTACGAGTAATTAGTATGTTACTGCGTTTAAACAAAGCCATGAAGTTTAGTTCCACGTTTACCTGAGGCAAGTGTATGTTTCTAACCTGCATAATGTAGTTCAGTAGCTTCTTACACATGAATAGTGCAGTATGCGACTTAAAACTTAGTTTTATTTTTATATTTTGTATGTCTAAAGTTATAATAAAAATGTCTTCGTTATGCTGTATCTAGCTAGTTTTGACACCATTAAATAGGTTCTTTTTTTTAGAAAATATGAGGACTGTCCATCGACCATGTGCCCATCATGAACACCAACAACAAAGGAACTCGTGGAGTGGTGCCATCAGTGTTAAGACCCATGCTCACTTCCAGCCCATGGACCTAAGAATAATATGGACCGGGCGTGAGGAACGTCAAAGTGAAGCAAACTTTGGTTACATGTGTGCAGTATAGGGTGACCATTGTCATCAAAAATTACCCAATAATTAGAGTAAATAAATTGTGAGTGGTACTGATGCCTAGTAGCACTAATATTATTTATATTTTTTTTACAAAAGGTAACATCTTTATCAGAGAAGTATTATGAATTTAGACATAATGATCCAGAAGGGCAACTGTGAATCAATCTCATTTTTGAGCGACCTTAGACGTTTTGGGGAACGCGATATAAGGAATAAAAGAACGAAATTATAGATAACATTTTTATTTTACTGTGTTTTAAGTTAATTAATAACAATACATATAATTTTACTTACAGAAAAACAAACCCTCGAGGCCTTATATTGGTGGTAAATTTTAAAATTACTTTTTTTATAATTTTGCAGATTTATAGATTCAGTAGTTCTATAGATTATTGGTGTGTCATCAATAAATCAACAATATCAAATTCAGAAATTGTTCAAAGTTAAAATCTTTTATTCTGACGTCGACAAATGAGAATAAAATACTTTCACATTTACATATAAGTATAAAATATAAACATTGAATATCTCTATCTATAAAAAAACCGCATCAAAGTGCTTTGCGTAGTTTTAAAAATCTAAGCATACATAGGGACAGACGGACACAGCGGGAAGCGACTTTGTTTTATAGTATGATCCCGAAATTGACGCCACTTTTGTGATCTACACGCCAAAATACCTCGAAAATATCACCCCTGCTTTGCATCCCATAGGTGTTGTTTGTGATGCACCCAAAAATAACTCAAAAGCGACACATAAGTCATATTTTCAAAAAATTGTGACAGTCATCTTGAATCCCAACACAAAATTGACGTCAGGTTTACCCCAAAATACTCCGAAAACGTCACCCAAGTCGAATTTCCATAAATAATGGTGATGGCCATCTTGAAAACTGAAAATGACTTCATTTTTGTTGATATCCCAAAAAATTCCAAAAACGCCACTAAAGTTGACTTTAAATGAAAAGTAATGTCAGCCATCTTGGATTCCAAAATCATCTCACTTCATACATTTATCATCAACACATACATCGACTTTCCAAATTTAGTTCATAAATGTAATGTAAGTTCATAAAGTTATGACGTAAAAATATGCAAAATGAAATACAACTGGAACTGCTCCTTTTTTTTAAGTCGAGTAAAAGTATTAATAAGAAACATACCTTTTCTGGGCACGCGAACTTAATCAACCGGCGATATGCTCCTTTTGTCATATAAAAATTGCTATTTTTTAAATGTTCGGAACAAACAAATGAATAATTTGATGGTACCCATGATGCATCCTTTCTACTTCTTCTAATAATATCGATCCATTATTTTTTTACATAAGCATCACGAATGGGGAACCTTAAAAAAAATAAACAAAGTAAAATTTTATATTAAAAATAAAGAACTGGAATCTTGAAATCATATTCTGGCAACACCGACAGTCCGACTTAGCGCTGCGCTGTCACCGGGTCATTGACTTTTGCGGCGCAAAGAAAATTACAAAATCATATTAGTTTAATTTAAAATTGTAGTTGAAACGTGTGTTTAGGTTACCAACCAATTCGTACATACGAGTAACTGTGGTGTTGTGTGTGTAAATAGTATTATTAAACCAAGAAAATATGCGGTTGAGTGAAATACTTACATAGTCTCGAAAACAACAAGAAGTTTGTACTTACCTATGATACGTGATACCGTCGGACTTTTTGTGTAGTTTACTATAATTTTTACACTCTTTTACCACACAGCTCGGTATTATTTTATGTTTTTATGCTTATTTTCAACGAGTTTCAAAAGGCACACCAACTTCGCGGTAAGTACAAGTTTGACATTTCGTGAGTTTGACATTTCGACCGGGGAAAACCTGCATCCATTTGAGTGCCGATGTGTGCGTGAGTTTCGTGTCACGACACGTCTGCATACATTGGGATTTGCTTCACTGCCACATTCTCAAGGTCCTATCCTGATTATTCTTAGATCCATGTTCCAGCCAGAGAGGGAGAAAGATGTTGAATATTTCTTTGCATCTGATGCTTCAGCTGTTATTGAACACACTAACAGAGTGCTTTACTTTGAGGATGATGATGTAGCCCACATAAAGGATGGAGTTCTTAATATTCACCGTTAAGACACACAGAAAAGGGAAAATAACATATTTTGTCGCATGAATCGATTACCGAAGAATTTTGCAAATATTAAAAATAATAATATGACGTTCAGAAAGAGATACATGATATCCAAATTTGAACAAAATTCTATTTCATTTCATTTCAGGTCTTTTTAGTCTCCACTGCAGGAGCATGACCCTCCATGAGCTCCTGTGTATGAAAGCATAAAATGTCCATAGAAACGACAAATACAACAAATCTTTTTTCATGTCTTACAAAGTATTATAACTTTCCCAAATAAAAGTTGTACATATCTAAGTCTGCATTATTTATAGAACAGGAGATATTGGTGGAAAAATAAAGTAAAAATACATGATGATTAAACATGGCTTTTAGTAACTTACTAAAAGCCATGTTTTCTCGTTTCTCCCAAACCAACATGGAAGAAAGAAACGGAAGCGACAAACCCACAAATATGTCACTAGTATCGGAGCTGTATCTAGGTTAATGTGGGTTTAATCTAATGGACCAGCTGACACAGCGCCGCGATATGACGGCCATACGTGTAGCTTGGAGATATAGGTATGCTTCTATCTGGAGAAGTAATCTGTAGGAAGCGACAAACCTAAAAGTACTTCAATAGTATCGGAGTCGCATGTAGGTTCACGTGAGTTTAATGATATAGTTCACACAGCTGCGGTTTCTGCGTCGAACATATGTATATCTTGGCGACAATTATATATAATATACCTTTCTGCAGAAAGAATCTGCAGAAAGCGACAAACCCACAAATTTGTAACTAGTATCGTAGCGTATCTAGGTTAATGTGGGTTTAATCTAATGGACCAGCTGACACAGCGCCGCGATATGACGGCCATACGTGTAGCTTGAAGACATAGGGAGGGATGCTTTTATCTGGATAAGTAATCTGCAGGAAGCGACAAACCCAAAAGTACGTCAATAGTATCGGATCTGCATGTATGTTAACGTGAGATTAATGGACTAGTTGACACAGCTGCAGTTTCTGCGCCGAACATTGAATCTTGGCGACAAGTATATATATCTTTCTGGAGAAAGAATCTGCAGGAAGCGACAAACCCACACGTATCCAAACCTATCTGCGTAGGTTAAAGGATCAGCTGACATTCTTGTAGTTTCTGTGACGAACATACATGCAGGTTATAAAAATTGCACCTTAAAATATGCACTCCGAGTATACCAGTCTGACAGATTTCAGCATATGTCTGTTTAATTACAAAGGTAAAATATAAACTTAAGTGAGGCCATTTCAATTTATCCTTTTATAGCTTCTTGCTTCTATAGATTATTTGACGCGCCTCAGTTTCATAAAAATGTGTTGTGCATGCCAGTGACATTTTATTGTGCGAGTTTAATGCCGCCTTTAATTTAAGCATAATAATGCCCATGCGGCATTATTATGCTGTAGTGTGATGATACCAAGGTATCGTTATTGATAGTATACTTATACTTGTATGCTAAATAAAGCTCATAAAATCGATGAGACCTCTCCAATGTCTGGCCAGCGAGGAGAGTGTAGGCCAAATCCTCTGTCTGCTCTGGCCAAGTATATACTTAGCTAGAGCTATATAGAAAACTATGTATTTAATTCAATGTCAATCAAATCATAGAGGTGACTATACTGTGTAATTTCACCGAGCAAGCTAAGATCTATTGATTGCTATTGCCTTCATATGCACCTATGTCCTTTATTATCTCAAAATATACTGAATGGATTTAAATACCTATAGTTTTCACGGTTATTAACAATTCTTTGCTTGAAAAGTAAATGAGTCGTCTGTCGAGGTCTCATGAAATATGTTTTTAACTCTAAGCTATGGATAAAATGGATAAACCTGGAAATTTAAATGATATTATTAAATATACTCGAAATCCACGCGTACGAGGACGTGGCAACAGCTAGTGTCGTAAGTATGGAAGGCAGCGGTTTGTATTTTTTTTCCCGCCAAATTATATGCCTATATTTTTTTATAAAAACCTACGACTAAATTCCGTACTAAGACGCCGCGTGTGCTTTTAGTCGTGAACGTGTTTTAGGGCCGTATTTTTTCGACAGAAGAGCCTAAGCCCTTTCGTCGGTTTGCTCTCGGCAGCCATCTTATCAGCCCTTTGCATCAGTTTAATGGCGTTTATACTTGCCAACTCGCAAAAGCCTTTTAACCAAATTTTGTATTAAACAGGGAATGAATTTAGTTAACGAAGGAGATTTCCAAAAATCTACCAACTACCGTCGTTGCTATGAGAGGCCGTAACTAGCTTTTATTGAACTTGCCATTTATCTCGTATTTATTTATTTTTCATATACTTGTATGTATGAATCTTGTGTGTTTATATCTTCAGATTCTGTAATACTAGCTTTCGTCCGCGGCTCCGCCCGCATCAATGTCGATTCCTCGGGAACAGTACCTTTTCCCGGGGTAAAATGTACCCTATGTCCTCCTTCGTACCCCAGATAACGTGTATGAAAAATTTCATGATGATCAGTTCAGTAGTTACAAGGTGAAAGCGTAAAAAACAAACAAACTCACTATCGCATTTTTAATATTAGTTAGGATATGTTTAACTTGTAAGTCAATTTTAAAACATTAATTTTTAACCGATTAAGCTGAAATGTTGTATACTAATGTAAGTTGGATGACAACGCATATGGTAACATAGAGCTGGTCTGATGATGGAGATGGAAGGTGGCCATAGGCATTTCTTAGCTAAAGAAGATTAACCCATCGTGTCTTGGCAGGCAGTTTAAGTATGAATCATTCATAATAATAGCTTGACACAATAATGAAATTTTTGTGAGGTTAATTTTGTCAGTTGTGTCAAATCAAAACCTTTGCACTAGTGATGTAACGAATATTCGCATTCGCATTCGCATTCGCGGATATTCGCATATTTTTGCATATTCGCATTCGCGAATTTACTGCGAATGTTTTAGCGAATATATTTTTTTTTTAATTTTTTTTATTGTTCGTTGATATAATAAAACAAAATCTATAGGCGTTCGTATAGGCGCGTATTAAGTCGGCTATTCTCTCAGAACAATAACTAAAGCATAGAAACCGTGTTAAAATAACAACAAAATACAATATTCTACACTGTTTTTACTTATGGCATTGTTAAAGCATCAGAAAGAGATGCATATACAATGCCATTTGCGTAAATGTGCAGGTTGTCCTGGGGTACTGATGTGATCAGGGTTGTACTATATCGATGAAATATATTTATCGACTAAATGTTTCGTCCTAAGAAAGTCATAAATGTACTCTACTCTGATTGTATCGATTCGTTAAATGAGTACGATTCATAAAAAAAAAAAACAACTAGTTGCACTCCAGGAGTGCCGGCAGAAGTGAAAACTCGCCTTTGCGGCATACTCAGGTCCGTGTCCTTCTTACGAATTTTCGATCAATTCACGTGTCCTGACGCGAGTTTTCTATTTTACCCATCCCAAAAAGTGCACAAAGCCGCTAAAGAGGCTTTTACTTTAAAAGTTACGTCAAGATACACCTAAATAACTCCTAATCGCATGGCGCCGCTTGGCTTCATCTGATAAATAGGTAAAAAAAAATCCATACATTACCCACCGCGCGTCTACTGTCTACTGCTGGTCATTAGGCCTTACCCAGTATTGGTCGAACGGCAGAATACCTAATATGATGTCAATCATATTTTCGATTATTTCGAAATTCAAACAGTGCCTACTTACCTACCTTACCTATGAATGCGCAAAAAACCCAATGCATTCGATTTACAGTCCCCAATGTGAGGCAGTCCAACGTTGACATACTAGTTGAAGGTAAAATAGACTTTGTAAATGATACCACCTTCTTAGGAATCACAATAGACTCTGAATTGCAATGGGGCGCTCATGTATCAAAAGGTAATATAAGGTCAGATATATTTTTCACTTGATATTGATCAAGTGAAAAATATATCTGAATATGCTGAATGGCCCATTAGGGCCATTCAGCATATTCCAAAACCATCTAAAGCTTTTCCCAGCTAGCTTTGAGGAACAGTCAGTAAAGGAAACATAATCAGGTAGGTAAAGAGAAACACATAATTCGAAGTGATATTTTTTATTTTATAAACCTTTTACACTAGGGTAAAAAAGTGCCAGTGTGTTATTTGTGAAAAATTCACAGTGTTGGTAATAGAAAAACAAGAGGTGAAGAAAAACAAGAGATTACTTTACCCACTTTCATTACTGTCCAAAATAAAATGTTTTTCATAATTTTAAATATAAATAATAAAACCGTTTCCGTAAACTTTCTTATTACCATTGATTTATAATGCGGCAAATATAAATGTAGGTAAAGCATCGTGTTTCAATCGCTTCCATTTAATTTTATATTCGAAATTAATGTATCGGCACGGCAGTAAAATATTTTGAACAAATTCGAGTATGTATGACATTTTATGTCCAATATGTCGCTTGAAAGTTCCTCGGATCCACACCTTTTTATCCTTTTACTTCAGGGAGCTGCAATAAAATTTCAACAATAATTTTCTTCATATTAGTAAAAATCGATTCTTTTTAGGGTTCCGTACCCAAAGGATAAAAACAGGACCCTACTAATATGACTCCGATATCCATCTGTCTGTCACCAGGCTGTATCTCATGAACCGTGATAGTGAGACAGTTGAAATATTACAAACAAAAATTTCGGGCGTTTTTATAGCTTACGCCCACGGCTCCGCTCGCGTTAATGTCTATCCCCGATAACAGTACCTTATTCTGAGATGTAATTTATGTCTATGTTCTTTTCCGTACTCCAGAGATCGTGCAATGGTGATGATGATGATGCAAAATTTCATGATGATCGGTTCAGAAGTTACGGCGTGGAAGCGTAACAAACTAACTCACTTTCACATTTATAATATTATATGTAAGGATGGTACGGAACCCTTCGTGCGCAAGTCCGACTCACACTTTGCTGGTTGTTTAATTACCATGATGGTTCAATTTGTTACATTACTATTGCATGGCTCAACACTAACAAAAATATCCCTGATAGCAAGACCGTCATAAAAAATATCGATATACTCGTAGATACGTGATTTTACCACATCACTAGCAAAAAAACTAACCTAATTTGAAATAAGGAAAAAACGATAATTTTAAGCAAAATACCTATAAAAGTTGTCATTTATACAATACGTTATATAATTGACAATATTATTGTTGTATTTTGAGGTATTTTGGGTTTTAATTATGCACTTTTAACTGAAAAACTTACCGAAGAAAATTATGTTTTACAGAATTTATTTCTGTTCGTCCTGAATGGGATTTACATCGCTCCATTGCACAAGACATTGTTTAGTATAATGGTCATTTGATAACGCACCAACCCAACACCGGTTAATACTTTTTTCCGTGAGAATTTTAGCACAATCCTATATTTAATTTGCAGACATCACAATTCCGCCGCAATGTTTTTGTCGATATATAACCCGATCAAATCGGCAAGATGCTAATATTACAGACGTTGAACTGTAATAAGTTATTTTGAATTTAGTCGGATTTAATTGGAGTCCAATGGAGTCCATTGACATTTCAAGTCGGGACAACCATGAAAATAATAGAAACTGACTGAAGTTTTTGTCTCATTCTGTCATAAGCGAAAGCTCATAAGAAAAATACAGTGTCAACTATCTGTTTTCAGTTTCTATTTTTATGCGGCTTCTATGTATATTATTCTTCTGAGGCTATTCTCGAAACAAAATTCAAATCGAACGCGCTTCGCCTCGTGCGAACGGAACTGCTATCAAGGTCACCAAGCGATAGTGAATTGGCGCCAAATTTAAACAAAATCTGAATATTCGCATTCGCATTCGCGAATGTCGGTAGCAAATATTCGGATTCGCATTCGCATTCGCGAATGTCCAAAATATGAAATTCGTTACATCACTACTTTGCACTAAAAACATGGCTTTGACTCTCAGTCAAACATTTGGGAACAGATGAGAAATTTGTCTTTTAGGGTTCCGTACCTCACAAGGAAAAAAACGGAACCCTGATAGGATCACTTGGTTGTGAGTCTGCCTGTCTGTTTGACAACTTCACTAGACAAATAACCTTTCAATTTATAAGTATTTGTACATAGTACTTTTACTCTGTGCGAATATTTTTTTTCTTTTTAATAAAGACATCGAACCAGAAGCTGAAGACTTGAAAACTTAAGGAAAATATAGTAAAGTTTTAATTAAAAGTAAAGCAAACTAGATCTGTTTTATTTTTAACTCAGAACAAGGACTAAAGTTAATTATAAGTAATTTCTAAGCAAAATAATATTTTTGTCTCCGTCGGTACTTGTTATTTTACAGTAGCTAAACTGAAGTTAAATTAAAAAATCTTTTAACACGGAAGTTTTTCTTTCGAATTTCATCGAAAACCCTTTCAAGGTATTGCCTTAATAATTGCGGATGGAACTTTTCTTAATTAAAATTTTTGTTGGTGAATTTCGTAAAAAGGCTTTTTCGGCTTTTTCATATTATACCTATCCAGTGATCTATATAAAATAAGGAAATAATTTTTTTATGAATATATAATGATAATTTTTAATAAATTTATTAAAAAGAATAATAACTTAAGGGCAAATTTTATGAAATACAGCTTACTAGTGTGACATATTATGTGTAAATAAATACATATATGTACTTATACTATCGTTTGTTTTTATGATGAGAACATTTCCGTAAATTGGCTAGCTTATGGTTTCAAATAAAGTTAATATTTATATTTAAGATAAAATTCAAAAACTAAAACTTTACTACTTTTTTTACGAACATATTTGCAAAAAAAAGTTCGACTTCATTTTTTTTATAATTTTTCTTACTTTTTAGGAGCCCGATGGCCCAGTGGGCGTGAGCCTTGTTAACGCTTACGCATGTTAAGCAGCCCCGGGCGCGGTCCCTAGTTGGATAAGTGATCGCATGTGGCATAAAATTATCTCCGAGTTTCGGAAAGAACGTTAAGCCGTTGGTCGCGGCTGTCATCATTGATGGCAGTCGTTAACCTGTATCAGATGCCTTTAGGCAGCTTTAACAATCTGACACCAGTGATAGCCACTTGCACACAACAAAAACAAAAAACAAACTTCTATATAAATTCTTTTTATGGTAGCGTCGTCACGGTAAAAATGTAAACATAATGAAATATTCACTTCAAATTGCAATGAAGCGGTATATTCAGCGGTGAAGGCCATTACGGGAATCATTTTGGGCGAAAGGACACCATTTGGCGGGCCTTTTCGCCCATAGGGACAAGTTACCCCTACCTACCTCCTTTTATGGTGTCACTCCATTAAAATTTAACTCATTCGCGAAAGAGCAGCACGCCCACAGATCTGTATATTAGGCTAGATGCCGCTTGAGGTTGAACCTTATAATTCAATATCACTACATAATTTAATATGCTTAGATCGTTAAAACTACGCAACGGATTTTGATGCAGTTTTTTTTGATATATAGATAGAGAAGATATAGGTATAATTTATCGCATCAGGGGGGTAGTCTTTTTTGAATTTACTTACCGATAAAATATATTTTCTCTCCTTTACTCTATTCTGTGTTCTATTTCGATTCTTTTTGCAAAGTTTAATTGTAAATTTAAGTGTTTTCGCGCAACAAGCTGAGGATCTTGTTTCCGATAATGTTATCATTATTTTAGCCGTGCGAAGTACGCTGCTGAGTATGCCTCTCCCAAGAATTGTTCGTACCATGGCAGAATATTGCCATTCTCACCACGTTTGGCAGGCGGGTTGGCAAGTGCAGTTTCTTTGGTTTCTTGCGTTCAACGCTGCTACCCATCGTAAGCATTTTAAGCTGGGGAAGGATAGAAATTTGTTGGATTTGGAAAGGGAATAAGATGTAGATATACCACTCACTATGATGAATGGGGCAAAGCAAGAAGCAGCTCGGGAGACCGGGCGAGTACCAGATACTATGCCTGCAACCACCAGCCGTAGAGGAAGACACTCGTGTCAAACATGAATTTTGAACTGAAGAGTACTCAAAGTAAGTGAAGGACTCAAACTCGATGCGCGCTTGACAGGCAAGCGCTGTCTAGCCTTTAAATAAATCTGTGGACAGACTGTCCCTCTCACGGCTTTTATGAATATTAAAATGGTCGTTGATAGTTTTGTCGGGTAAAATAGGAACTGACTGGATGTTGGGGGATGTGTAAAGAGGTCTGTTTTGAAATTGAGTTAAAGAAGATACATGTTCAAATACGTAGTAATATATTATGACGTTTTCCTTATCAAGAAGTGTAAGCTAGTATTAGGGTCGAACACGTAGAAGCTTAAATGTTTAATTTGTACAGATAACTGTTGGAACTTCTTCAAGCCCCACCCCAACCTTCGTAATTTTTTAATCATTTCAATAATATCTTTAACTCTCTCTCTTTCTCTTCCGAGCGTGTTCTCGGTTGCATCCTCAGCTGGAGTGGTCTGCTAATAAAGGTTTAATAATATCTTTAACTGTAAATAGTTATAAGGGTGTATATTTGTCATGCCTCATAGATTCCATGCAAGAATAATACCATCTCTGTTTCTGCCTATGGTAATAGACGCCAAACAACTTATAGTACCTATCTCAGATTAAAAATTCTTGCAATGGGCAACAGCGTCGGAAGCACAAGAAGGCAAAGAAACTGCGCTTACCAACCCTCCTGCTAAGTGTGGTGAGTATGGCAATATCCTTCCATGGAACAAACAATCCTTAGGAGAAGCTTTTGTCCAGTAGTGGAATTCTTACTGCTGAAATGATAATGTTTAGTGGTCATCATCATCATCATCATTTCGAGTAGGTGTCACGGTCAATCGACCATGCGCACCTTAGTGTCAGAGTTCTTCGGAACCACCTCTCGGCCTCTGAAGTGGTTCTTTTCACGACTACCAGATGGCAGCCGGGACCAACGGCTTTACGTGCCTTCCGAAGCACGGAATTATCTTTATTATCTGACAATAAGGTGATTCAATGTCCTAACCAAACTGGAAACAACTAAACCAAGTATGCTTCCCCTAGGGAATCGAACTACGACCCCCGGGTGTACAGGCAATTGGCTTAACCACTGGTCCACGGAGGTAGTTCATGATTAATGATGAGTGGTATAAACTAAGCTGTCTCATTACATGACCCAAGGTTCCAAAGCACCATAGCTAGGGATAACCGGGGACTTTCTCAAATCAGATCATATGTATGAGAGAGAGACTTTTTAAACGAGCAAAATATGCAACTCTGGAGCCACAATATTGTTTTGTGCCCATATCCGTAGAGACAATGGGTAGCTGGGGATTAGACGCTAAGCGTCTAGTTAAGGAGGTAGACCAGCGCATAGCCAATAAGACAGGGGACTCTCGCTCTGACTCGTTCCTGCTGCAAAGGATGGCCGTAGCCATCCAGCGTGGCAATGCAGCTAGTGTTTTGGGCACCTTTGCACCAGAGACGCTAAAGGGCGGGCTATAAAATGTTTCTTTTTGTTTTATGTATTTTAATTCTGACATATGTTTAATTTTTTACATTGTGTATTATGACTTTGGAGTTACTAAATAAATATATTTTCATTCCTTAAACTTATTACTTTAACTGTAAAATATACCAATGTTAACTTTAGAATTACTCTTACCCTTAGATCAGTATTAACGTACCTACATATACTTGTGTCAACCGAGCCACAAAATCGTTGTTCTTTAATTATTCACAAGTGGCCGATATCGTCCACGTACAGTCGAAATGAAAATAAAAATACACTGCTAATCAATACTTCTAGTTGCGAAAGCAAATTTGTGCCTGTTTCTATCTTTAAACCATTGTAAGTACTTGTAAAAAGAGGTTTTTCAATTCCATTCAATAGTTTTTGCGGAAACAAACATCCTAACACACATACGTACAAACTTTCACATTCATAATATTGGTAGGATTGAATACCCTTTAAAATTGGATCTCATTTACACAGTAACAATCTAGCACTTTTGCATTCGAGCGTACCTTACTTAGCCAAACATCATTAAGGCGCCTACAGACGGCTTGTATTTCCCATTTCGCCCCAAATTAAGGCTACAATCTCGGTTTCTACAAAGACGAAGCTGGCGAATATCCTTGGGGAGTAGCATATCTTTGCAAAGGACCCTCACGGCAAGGCCTCATGTTTCTAACGAATAAAGATTATCGGGTCCCTGTCAGTTATAACATCTTTTTCAGGGAGGGTGAAATGGGACAATTAACTCAGCCCTCTTGGAGGTCACGTTATAGACGGCTTTGTTTTGGATTGCGGTTACTAAAGATAGTACACAAAGGTTTACCTAATAATATTTATTTATAACACCCGGTATAAGGTGTTACAAAACTACGGTATAATATTGAAGGGCCATGATCAGTCCATGATATTAAACAACTATCCCCAGGGACCATACATCGAAAGACAAAAAGAAAAGTTTTGACATTCCATATAAAGTCGAGCAGCTGATTGCTTATTTTGCATCGGAGATCGAATGTTTTCTTTTCATGTTTCGAAGTTTGTCCCATGGGGAAAGTGGTTTAATATTATGGACTGATATATGCCCCTTAAATATTATTTCGTAGTTTGGTAACACTCGGTATATTATAGGTAATATTTTACTAAGTATGGCACCTATTTCTTTAAACTTCTTTATAAACACTTTATAAACTGATTTAAAACCCCCTGGTAATAATTAAATGTTGGTATCAGGATCACTAATTAAATACGTAATCGTAAGAAAAAAAAAATGGAATTTTGCCAGTGGGTTCAAAGTAGACCAACTTATATGTTTATTATTTCTCTGAAAATATTTTGCTGTTCAAATATTTTAGATAGGTATGCATGATCTAGTTTTTTTGTACATAATAACATTTTTCCTTTTTCAAAAAACTTTAATACAATAGGTTTTATGTGATTACTATTTTTGTAATACTGTATGAATTCTAATACTTATTTTACTCAGATGAAATAAGGCTTATAAAAACAATAACGATATTTATTATACCAATTATTACTGGCGAGTCGGAGAAGTTCAACAAAACGATAAATTCAAAACGGCTACCTATTAATTTACTTCGACTGCTCGAATCCCAAGAGCTCAATAAGTATAATAGTTAAACGCAAGACGACCACGAACTTTACGATCTATTAGTTAAATTGACAACAGTCTAGCAATTTTTTTTCTAATAAAACTAATGCAAGTTTATCAGGGTCCAATCGATACGGCCTCGTCGCAAACGGCCTCACAATAATCAATCACAATTTAACGTGGACCTTTTTGCCCCTATTGACCGATTTCGACCACCCAGTTTAATTTGGCCTATAGTGAAATGCCTTCCGGAAAGAAAGTGTTCTTTCGTATAGGGAATTCGAGTTCATGTTATGCTGGAGTATTGAATCGACATGTGATAACATAAGCCCCTTTCAATTTGAAACGTGGTTTTTGGTCCTTAGGTTATTGTGTCTCCTAGTTATCAACACTAATGACTTTTATTGATATTACTCTGGAATGCGGTCGGGTCATCACATATCTGTTCTATTGAATGTTTAGCAGTGGCGTATTAAAATTTTATGGGTTTGAGGCTTCGATCAGATATAATGGTAGATACACAGTCTCATACAAAATTAAGCCTTATTTAACTTATCTACCATTATATTTGATCGAAGGTTTGAGGCTTTTGTTTAAATGGTATAGGTGTTGAAATTATTGTAATTGGGGATATTTAACATTTTGAATTCGAATACATATTACAAATATTTGCGTTTTGTTTGGTTATCTACAGTGGTATATATAGGGTTTCTCAAAAAGAAATAACAACAAATAGTTTCAATGAACCTTATATTATAGATTAGGTTCTCTTTTTATTTTTTTACCTCATAACGCCGTCACTCAAAGTAATTTTCGAATTGGTCCCATTTAATTTATCAAAATTGGTTTAATGAAAAGATTATGAATTATTTCATCTTGATTCTTCCACATAAATGGAAAATGATTATAAAATTGTGTATAAGATACAATTGTCTTCTGATACCTATATATGACAATTATCTCAGATTCATAATCTTTAGCGCTTTAAAGAAATAACTACGATTAACGGGACTTAGCCCAAACCTGCATGGTAGGAGGAACGAAGAACAAAATATTTATAATTTTGGATGCATTGAAGAGATGGAAAGTCGAGCTTCAATCCTATCAGAAAGACAGTATATTCAGTAGCCTTCGACCGCAATAGTTTGAATGATGAAAATTAGGGCATTTGCCCTGCCGTGGCGTGGGACAGAATATTTCTGTAATATTCTGCATGCTTTGCTGCCGTAACATACATTTATTCCTTACAGGGTAAACAGAGCCAAAGGTCATAAAACCGAGAGGCCATGTTGAGCATGTTGGTAAGCGTAAAGGTTAAAAACAGAATCAAAATAGTGATGGGTTGCTAGCCGCATCACCTATTGTCATGATTCTTTAGATTTTCGCCCATTTCCTTGACCGGCTTCTATGGTCTGCGCGGGAAGAGAAGCAGCTGGCACATTCACACACGTTTTTCCTTTTCAGAGCAGCATGGAAGAAAAGAATTGTTGCTGTAACTAGCAACCAATTAGTGTGAAGTGCGTAAACTTGTTTAATCCGCGTAATCCAATATCGGCAGCTCGCACACTAACCTGCATTTATATTCAAATTTGCTAATTTACAGTTAGTCATGTCAGCCCTTCGCGACATTCATACATTTCGGGTAAAGGGTTGTCATCACCACAGAAGTGTACAAAATTAGTGGAATAAATCCACGTCATCCTCATATCACTGGGCTTTTTACTAACTCAGTGTACAACGTTTTGTTTGTAGTCACTTCAAAATACATTGCGGCTTTCGTATGACTGACTATTTTTTTTAAGATATATAAAACGTCAAGTATTTTGAAGTGAATATCAAAACGTTGTACAGCAAATAGGCGAGCGCAGAAGCGCAACGTGGTCCACGTAAGTGTTGCTAACGAAGGAAGCATTTCAGACTAACCTTGCTATGCTTATTTTTGGCAAGACAATGTCAGAGAGTTAATTTTTAATCAATTAGGGTATATACTTCTCTTAGCTCTGTCCTCAAGTTATTGATTTTTTTGACAATTAAGTAGGCAAACATGCATACGGGCCACCTGATGGAAAGTGGTTACCGTAGCGTATGGAGGTTTGCAACACCAGAGGTGCTACTCGCGCATTGCCGACTCTGAAGAAATATTTTATACCCTAGACCTAGCACTTAATATCTACCCAAATAATATCGGGGTAAAGGTTTTTCATATTTTCGATGTAAGCAGCAGGCTATTCAAATGTATCAGATTTTCAAAGATACGTTTTTAAAGAATATTCGAAGCAAGGGAATAGTTCAGAATAGGCTGCAAATAAGATTGTGATATTTGCTGGTCTGAGAATGTAAGTAACAGTTCTTTTGTATTAAAAGTTAAAAGCTCTATACGAAAAACAAAAATACTTTTTCCCCAACGTATTACTATTTGCAGCCCTACTGACTGTAGTTAGTTCCAAACATGTTACTTATTCAGGGCTGCCTCGCCTGCGTTATGTAGATTACTTCGCGCGGGAACTTATCGCACAGAATAACAAATCGCTCGACAATTCTACTCTTTGCTGCGAAGCCGCTTTTTCGTTGTGCAAGTCTGTTATTTGATTCCATCCCCTTCGATTTTACGGTTTATACAAATACCGTAAACGTTGAGTGAGTAAGGTAAAGTAAAGTAAAAATGTATTTATTTCTTTCCAAATCAATTTTACATAAAAAAACGTAGGGTTAAAGGTAAGATGCATTAAAGGGTACCAAAAAAAATGTAGTTGTAGTAATAAATAAATGATTTCTCTTAATAACATTGTATTTCCAGTTTAGTTAAAAGTGTGACTTAGTGATATAAAAAATAAGTTTTTTGCAAAAATATTTTTTTTATTACAAGCTTTTCTTACGAAGGAATCCACACTGCAAAGTGCTTTCCAAGACGAATCATTCGAGCCCAAACACGATTGTTGTACCTTGTTTAGTTTTAAGAGTTCCTATGGCCATCTTCCGACTCCACCATCAGACCAGCGCAACAAATATCATAATATTGTGTTGTAATCCGATTTACACATGCATGCAAAATTTCAGCTCGGTAACCGGAAAGTGAATCAAATATAACCTTGCAAGATTTGATTAAAGACAAACATCGGGACAGGTGAAACTAAATAAAGCTTGTAAATTGTAAAAAGGAAACAAAATTACTTTGATAGTGTGTTGGTTGGTTCTGCATGCTTAGATAATTTAGAAATCTATCTATGAAAATTATTATGTGATTTGTATGTGATTTGAGTTTTTTAATACAAAATGTTATTAACATGTCAAGTTTAACCGCATTTATAATAGGGAGTGACAAAACTTGCTAAGTTAAGAACTCGAACTCGGTAATGTACAGGGCAAAATAAATTATATATAATACTTTTAGTTGCCTGACATTTAGCCAATTGAATTATATATTAATATATATAATTCAATTTATAGTATAATAACCATTTTGATTTTATTAATTATGGACATTAATAAAATTACTTGTAGATTTTACTGTGACTAACTAAAGTAATATAAATTTAGTATTGTAAATCAAATTGACGTCTTTGTGTAAAGTGAACATTGTGGAGTTGGAAATAAATTGCTTTATTATTATAAGGAGAGCTCTGTAGAACTTTTCAATCTGGTACCTGCAGCGCAATTTCACTATCGTACCACACGATGCAGTTTCATGTTTCATGCTTATCACCTCGAGGTCTGACGATCCACAACAATGTGTCACCAGAGACTATAAGCTTCGTCACTGGATGGAAGAAATTGGATATTTATGTTCACCAATGAAGTGCCCATCCATATATATACCTATTCTTCAAACGCTATACATTAGAAAGTCGCGTTGGGACGACGGTCTGTAAGCACAACCACTAGAGTCTAGCTTAATTTTACTTAGAGTAGCCCGAGACATAATTTGTCTTGATACGTTAGCACGAAAATATCTCACCACAAAATAAATAAAGTCCAGGAATTTGTGCTGTAAGTAGTAATGAAAATAAAAAGAGGTCGACAGCTTAGTGGTCAGCACCGCGTGATTACAAGTTACAGTAAGTACAACATACATATAGCGTTCGCTATATCTTCGCTCGCTCTTTAGTAATAATTTCATAAGGTATATTTAAAAATTTGCTCGGTTAATAAGTAAATTCCAATACATAAATAAAAATCCGGATATGATAATTCGCTAGACCTAAGAAACGCTGGATAGAGTGCGTCAAACAGGATACGGATAGGAAGGGCATAATAGAAAGCATGACAAGTGACAGCAAAATGGAAGAGATTGACGTGCTGTGCCGATCCCACGTAATAGTGGGAGAAGGATAAAGAGGGAGAAAATAATTTTATAGGGAGAAATGACAGAGATTGAGCCCCACATTAAGTTGTGAACTTGTGACCACAGTTGGCACAACATTTCTCGAGCTCCTCCTGTTGGTCCTGGCTGTCATCCATCATTGATGGCAGTCTACGACAAAGGAGTCGCTGTGGCTACCTACTGGCCAAAAAAGGTATAAGTGAAAGCTTAAATAACCATTTTGACTCGAAAAGCAGAAGCTATGTCAGATTAGGCATCTTGAAATCTGATACCAGTGTAGGCCACTTACATAAAAAGCAAGCACGTTTTGTAAGGATTATCCTTCTGTTTTATCTTTATATGGTCCTAGTGCAAACAAAGCAGGTCGCGATAAAATATTGCATCGCTCTGACTGTGCAATAAAAATGTGGAAATCCTCGTGAAAATGATATATATGGTTTCCGAGGAGATAAGACGGATTAACGATAATAATGGACACTTTTAAAGAAGATAAATCGATTTGGAATAATGTTTTTCATGGAAATGAAGCGCATTTATTGCACTCAGATAGCTGGCGTTTTGTCTTTAGAAATTTATCTTTTAAGATAATAATGTTATCCTTTAGTTATTCTTCTGAGTTGTTATCACTCTAATTTGTACTTTATATTCACGGTGGATGAAACCATAGTAAAGCAACCTGCACACAAGTAATTTTCTCTACTGTATGAAATGGAGAAGGCAAACCGATCCATTATTTCTGGCAATAATGTCTGTCTCTATTACCTAGTAGTAGTCCCCACAGTAA
The DNA here is from genome assembly GCA_947532085.1 of Elegia similella. Classification (NCBI taxonomy): domain Eukaryota; kingdom Metazoa; phylum Arthropoda; class Insecta; order Lepidoptera; family Pyralidae; genus Elegia; species Elegia similella. The sequence goes on from OX383939.1 coordinate 8,191,093, forward strand.
GTTGTGAAACTTGTGAACTTGTATTGTAGGATACTAGTTAACCAACCAACCTTATTAGATACATACCAATATAAATAAAGATCCAAGCCAATCTGACACCACCATGACCTGACCGGGGTTAGAACCCGAGATCCTACGATTCAAAGGCACTTGTTTGTAGTGTAGTACAGAGCCATAGAGGTAGTCACTATTTTATTTATTAGTATTAGTCTGCCAGTAGTTATGGTAGACAATATGTATAACAATAGATTCAACAATATGACGTAACTAACGAACATAACACACATTAAATACTGTGGCAGTTACTTACAGTCATCAGGCATGGAGTTCCAGCATCCAAAAATAGTTTGTATGATTATAGCAGCGCAAAAATGGAAAGATGACACAAATGAATGATCTTGAACTGGCTTTGTTCTTGGCGATCATGTCTTGAAGAATAAGTTTATGCGTCTTGGCGATTTCATGATCTCAGATATAAATTAAATTCTTCTCTTCATCATGATTCCTCTTTTAAAGCGCGGAGTTTCGCCATTTAAGAATTATAAGCATTTTAATTTTTATACTTTGGCTTTACAAAATTATTTTTTAATGGGTTTTTATATATTTTATTAATCACGGGTTTGGAAGAGATTTTCACCAAAGCGCAAAGACCTCGTCATAATAAGAAAAAACTTGACACAGAGGGCAGGTTAGGTTTCTTGGGTTTCCTTGAGACCACAACAGAGCGAGTGACTGAGCATCCCCAATTTAGGGCCAAAATCCCATAAAATAACTTAAAATAATAGTATTTAGGTCCTGTTTGTTTTTTTGTCATTTTAATATTTAAAACACGTAACGAATTAATGTGAATAATTAAATTAAGTAAGCCTTGCTCAAATTTTTAATTTAATTAAAACTATGAAAGAACTAAACATAAAAAAAAAAACCTAAGATAAAAAATGTCTCGCAAATCACTGCCCTGCGGAAGTGTGCACAAAAGGCTGGCAGTATTGCCACGTTGTATGGCAATGCTTATTATTTGTGCAAAGAAATTGCCAGCCCTTTGATCATTGGACAACTCTACCAGTCTTTTGGTTTCAAATTTGAAAGCTTGGTCCTATTTTCGCGCTTTAAAAATCGCATTAAGAGCAAACTAAGTTTTTAGAATACGTGCCCTATTCTAAAGCTCACCTGGCAGATATAAAGTCCAGTGAAGAAAACCTTATCATTTCCGACACAGATTGAGATTTATTACGGACGGCCCATTTAGTGGGACTAGACTGCGACCAGCTGTTCTAAGACCTGCCTTCAATTTAAAATGAAAACTGGCCAAGTGTGAGTCGCATTAGCACACAAACCATGGGTTCGGTACAAAATCCTCGTTACTTGTATAGGATGATTTACGCCTTAAACTTTTATTACAAGTGATCTCTCTTAAAGGTTAACCAAACTCTAAATGCTTTGAGAACTTTTGTTCTTAATTATCTATGTTTTGACAAAACGGCAACGGTTTAATCTGAGGGTTTGATAAATACCACAAACTACGAAGGAGATATTAGGTATAATAAATACAGCAAAAAACACTTTCTTATATATGTATTTTAATTTTCTATTAAAGGGAATTAAAATTGTTCTTTTTAAAAAACTCGTTGCTGTTTCCAATGTTAAAAGATTTTTGCACCAACCTTCGTGACCCCCTTTTTTTTGTCCCGTCCCACTGGTGGGCTGATGGGTGGCCTCCGCTCTTATAGGCACGCCGCTTTCGCCATTGCGACCCCTACATATTCTAAATTAAAATCTTACGGAAACCACTTGTCATCAATATCATCAATAACTATACTAATCTATACATATAATAAAACAGTAAAAATATTTTGTCTGTACATTTAGAATTTTTGACTGAAATGGATAGAGAGACACACAAGAATAATAGAAAGCAAAAAACATTTTTTAGAATTTCTTGTCTGTCTGTCTGTCTGTCTGTCTGTCTGTCTGTATGTATGATCACGATTATCTCCGAAAATACTGAACCGATTAACTTCAAACTTTCACCAATTGCTTAGTTTTAACTCGGCAAAACATTTACAGTCTTATTATAAAACGAGGACTAAATTTAGTACTTGGCTTAAACCATTATCCGACCAAATCAAGTTGACAATTATAGTTGACCAAACGTCAGAGTGATAAGTGTACGAGCCATGCACCGTACAGTATTTGATAAGTCAGCACTTGCACAATTTCGCCTCATTACAATAAAATTGTCAGTTCGCTACCTACGGCCAACAAGAGTGCCACGCGACTCATATCATTTTTCAATCAAGTAATTTTATAGTTGTTCACAATATATCTCAGTGTTAATAAGTGACTTTAATTTAATCAAAACCTATAACTTCGGTCTAAACCCGTACATATTGGTCCTTCGAGCCTACAGGCGGGACCTTGACGTGATTTTTTTCGTGAAATAGCGCCACGTGTTTCGTCTGTGCAACCACGTTGTGGACATTACCAGTCCATATCATATATCAAGATTTTGTGTGTGGAAACAAGTTCACGCACTACCTACAGCAGTACTTGTGTTATCAAGACACACAGGTACCTCCACCAAGACCATCTTGTGCTTATCACGTCGCACAGGGCATCATCAGCGCATCATTTCCGTAAGGACTTGCGTTATCAGGACACGCAGGCACTGACCAAGCAGCTTTGACTCGTGCCATCAGGGCGCACGAGACATCATCAGCCTACCAACTTAGTGCGAACAAGGAGCACAATCAATCATCAGCAGAACAAGACTAGATCAAGTAAGATCTTTCCTTTTTATTCACTTTCTGTTTTTTTTCTTTTATTTAATTAAACAATGTCTAACCTATTTGAATCTCAGGATGTCATTTATGATAGCATGGTTAAGTTATGATCGATGATCGAATTTCTACGGAAGAGAGCAGGAGTCATCCTTATTTCACCGAGAATCGTTACAACGTCACAAAACATTACTACAAGTCTCTAAAGAATACGTTCGAACAAGAATATCAAGATTTATCAGGAAACAAACAACCTACCTGGACCAAGGATCAGCCACAGGCAACAGGATCCGTAGATCAACCACAACAACCAGCCCTAATCCACATTCCGAGTAACGAAACTTCAGAACCAGACCCTCAACAAGTAATCAAGTCATTCTCCGATCGAGGCTCCAGCAGCAAACTCGACGAGATGTTACGAAAACAATCAGTCAACTTCAAAGCCTTTATGCGAACCGTCAGGAACATTACACTGGACAGCATTCAAGAAAAATGGGAATTCGAAGATACTTTAAAGATACTGCAATCAAGGTGGTCCGCGATCGACACTCTACACTGGGACATCAACACCGAGTTGAATGAAGATAATCCAGCATATGAAGTTTCTTTTACAAGGCATGAAGAAATTTATAATAAGTTGAAGAGGGACATAAACAATAAGTTGTGGTCAGTAGCTCATAGGGAAAATTCCACCCCAAAACTAGACATTCCAGAATTTAGGGGACAATACAATCAGTGGGTCTCTTTCAAGGACCTTTTTACCGAGGCGATCCACAACAACCCCGCCATACCCAATGCACGCAAGATGCAATATTTAAAAGGTAAAGTTAAGGGCGAGGCCGAGAGGCTTATCCAACACCTTCAAATCAGCTCCGACAATTATTCCGTTTGTTGGGACATATTAAATCATCGCTACAATAATATTAACCGCATCTTCAACTCGCATATCAACATCTTGATGAACATCCCCGTAGCTCAGCAACAGTCATTGAACCATATCAAGCGCATTCATGATACAACTCTGGAATGTCTGAACGCAATTAAGAATTTAGGGGTAGATATCAAGACATGGGACCCCTTACTAGTTCATATTTTAGCACAGAAATTAAGCAGCGACACCTATAATGACTACATGGAATTTGTACCAAACCCGCGAGAATTACCTGTATTAAAAGATTTTTTGGACTTTTTGGAAACGAAATTTACTACGTTGGAATCTGCGCGTAGGAAACAAGATAACAATCAGTCGAAATACAATCAAAACAATTCCAACCATGGCAATCAATCATTTAGGTATCAAAATTATCAACAAAAATCGAATTTTAATAAAAATTCTTTGTCTATACAAACCACAAATAATACGTCTAACAAAAATTACTCTAACGCAAAAAATAATTCATACAATAAATTTAATTGTCCGGTCTGTAACAACTGTGAACATGGTATATACTTTTGTCCGAAATTTCTGGGAATGCCACCCTATTTAAGAAGAAAAACAGCATCAAAATTAAACCTTTGCAGTAATTGTTTGAACAATCATTATGGAAAATCATGCCTTTCAAGTAATAGGTGTAAAGATTGCAGTAAGGAACATAACACCTTATTGCACGAGGCATTTACGTCACGTAATACAACACCGGACGTGCGACCTACTTCAAGCGCCGCAGCCACGAGCACGCCGAATATTCAAAGCAACACGCATGTGACCCTCGAGAACGACCCTTCGGAGATATTGTTGGCCACTGCAGTCGTCCTAGTCCAAGATGTAAATGGCACTTTCATAAAAATGAGAGCCCTCCTTGATCAAGGCTCCCAAATGTCCCTTATCTCCGAGCATGCAGCGCAACTTCTCAAGTTACCACGTCAAAGATGTAAAGGACTCATAGTAGGCATCGGAGAAAACGAAACCAGCTGCAACGGTTTCATATCCATAAGCTGTAAATCAACAATCAACAACTTCTCATTTCACACCGACGTTCTTGTCATGAAAAACCTTATCAAGCATTTACCAAGTCATACTTTCCCTAAACCCAATTGGTCATATTTACAAAACGTTACGTTAGCCGACCCCGAATTTCATGTTAGCAGACCAGTAGATATTTTATTAGGCGCTGATATATATTCAACTATACTTATGGATGGTATATGCAGATCAAATGCATTACTGCCTACTGCCCAACAAACCCAACTAGGCTGGATTTTGAGCGGAAATACAAAAATCTACCAATGTAATGTCGTAGTAAGTAATTTAGAAGACATTAGCCGTTTTTGGGAGATGGAAGACATCTCCGAGCAATCAAATATGTCATCAGAAGATCAAGCTTGTTTAGAATTTTACCAGTCTACCACTACAAGACGGGAAGACGGTAAATACGAAGTCAGACTACCATTAAAACCGGATTACAAGGAGAAATTAGGAAATTCTAAAAATAAAGCCATTGCTCAATTCTACCAACTTGAACGAAAATTAAACAAAGATAAGAATTATGCATTAAATTATAAAAACTTTATGAACGAGTATTTATCGCTCGGTCATATGATACCCGCGGCGAGCGCCGGTAACACGAGCCCGGAATGTTATTTACCACACTTTGGCGTAACACGTGAATCTATTACTACGCAATTACGTGTAGTTTTAAATGCATCTTCTAAAACCTCAAGCGGTTACAGCCTTAATGAGGTCATGTGCAGGGGTCCAAACCTGCAACAAGACCTTCAAAATCTTATTATCAAATGGCGCCAATTTAAATATGGATGGACTGCAGATTTGGAAAAAATGTTTCGTATGATTTGGTTACATCCGAATGATCAAAATTTACAAAAACTTATATGGAGAGAACATGAAAAAGAAGCACTAAAGGAGTATAAATTAACTACGGTAATTTATGGAACGAAAGCGGCGCCCTATCTTGCCATGATGACCCTCCGACGTTTAGCTCAAGATGAAAAGATCAACTACCAAGAAAGCTCGGCACCTGAAATATTAGAAACTTCATTTTACATGGATGATTTACTATATGGGGCCCATTCAAAAATCTCTGCTAAACGATTAAAACAAGAGTTAACAAGTCTCCTACAAGCGGGTGGATTCAACTTGAGAAAGTGGAAGTCCAACTTACCAGAATTAATGGATGATCGTCATAATCAAGAAAATTTTGACTTCAAACAACTGGATTCTACAAAAACACTTGGCCTTCGATGGAACCCCTGCGAAGATAAATTTACTTTTCAATCGGATATCATGTTACAGTCTGCACCATCCAAACAGACCAAGCGAATACTTCTTTCTGACATTTCCAAATTGTATGACCCGTTAGGATGGTTGACACCCGTCACAACAAAGCTAAAGATTCTATTTCAAAGTATATGGAAAGAAAATATGGAATGGGATGATCAAGTACCAGCAGAAATTTGGAAAGAATGGTGCAAAATCAAAGAAGATCTCAAAAATATAAATAAATGCCAAATACCAAGATGGCTTCAAACAGAAGAAAACTGTGAGGTAGAACTACATGGGTTCTGCGATGCAAGCATGAAAGCCTATGCTTGCGTTGTTTATTGCAAGACTATCAAGAAGGGTGGAACTTCTTCCGTGGTATTAGTAGCAGGCAAATCGAAGTTAGTCCCAGATATTCAATCAAAATCCATGCCTAGATTAGAGTTGAACGGAGCTCTTCTCTTAACTAAATTAATGACTAAAGTCATGCAATGTCTAAACAATTATCATATCAAGGTTTTCGGCTGGATAGACAGCATGGTCGTATTAGCCTGGATCAAAGGAGATACCAGTAAGTGGAAACAATTTGTCGCCAATCGTGTACAAAAAATAACCTCGATTATGCCTCCTGATTGCTGGCGTTATATTAAATCAAAAGATAATCCTGCGGATGGAGCGAGCCGCGGCATAACGGCCACTCAATTAAACGCGCATACTATGTGGTGGCAGGGCCCCGCATGGTTACCAACGTACAAGCCACCAGAAAATGAAGACCAACTTCAGTTCACGACGAGTCTGGAAATCAAGAAAAATAATCAAGTTAATGTCATACAATTACCATTTTACCAAGAAATTATAGATCACTTATTAAACAAGTTTAGTTCGCTAAATAAAGCTATTCGAGTACTAGCATGGGTACGTCGATTTATCAAGCGGGAAAGTAAACAAGGCTATCTATCAATACAAGAAATAAAGCAAGCAAAGGAAATAATAATCAGGGCAGAGCAGGAAAAAGATTTTATAGAGGAAATTAGCAATTTAAAGCAAGGATTACAAGTACACAGCAAAAGCAAGATTACAAGTTTAGCACCAATATTAGATTCAACAGGAATATTGCGTGTCGGAGGAAGATTGAAACACGCTAACATAGATAAAGACATGAAGCATCCTATAATTTTATCAAGCAAAAGCAGATTAGCAGAACTCATCATTGATCAAGCGCACGAACTCACTTACCATGGAGGAGCAAGGCTTACTACGTCATTCATTAGGAAAAAATACTGGCTACTTGGTGGCATCAGGGCCACGAAGAAGCGATTACGTTTATGTGTTAAATGTAAAAGAGCAGACCCCATCCAGCAGCATCAGATGATGGCTGACTTACCCCCAGCAAGAACGAATCCATCTCGTCCTTTCAAGAAATGTGGTGTCGATTTCAGTGGGCATATATTTATAAAAGCCAACAAGGGCCGAGGCATCAAGACTACGAAAGGATATGTCGCAGTATTTATATGTATGGTCACCAAAGCCATACACCTAGAACTGGTATCCGACCTTACATCCTCAGCCTTCTTAGCAGCGTTACGTCGAATGTCCGCTAGGAGAGGCACACCAAAACACATGTATAGCGATCAAGGTACCAACTTCATAGGCGCTAACAGGATACTACAACAGGAATATGAAGAGATACAGAACACTTTCGACGACCAATTAATGGCAGAAATTACAGATATGGGCATAAATTGGCATTTCAATGCACCAAAATTTCCATCAGCTGGAGGTCTTTGGGAGTCGGCAGTAAAAAGTTTAAAATATCATCTGAAACGTGTCGTCGGTGAACAACGCCTTACCTTCGAAGAATACAGTACTTTACTGGCCCAACTCGAATCATGCCTCAATTCACGACCGCTCTGCCCACTAACCGAAGATCCAGACGAACTAAATTACCTTACTCCATCTCACTTCTTAGCTAGCGGGCCCATACTTACCATTTACGAAACTGAAAAAGACTTAAGAACAAGGTGGCATCTAACACAAAAAATATTTACAAGTATTTGGGACCGATGGCGCAATGAATATTTGACACAACTAGCGGCCAGAAGTAAGTGGCGAAAACCACAAAGAAACATGCAAATCAACGATATAGTCGTCATAAGAGAAGATAATCTTCCTCCTGGCAAGTGGGCTTTGGGAAAAGTCGTCGAACTACACCCAGGTAGCGACGGTCTAGTTAGAGTGGTAACAATCAAAACAAAAAGCGGGTTGATCAAGAGACCTGTCATAAAATTGTCTATCTTGCCAGTCGATCATAGTTATTTAGAAGATGAAAACAAACAAGACGTATCAAGTAATCAGCATATCTCGCACGTATCTTACCCACCAGCTGTATCCAAAAAGAAGCACTGTTTCTCGTCACTTTCACTGTCTTTATTATTATTTTTTATAGCGTTTATTTCACCATCAAAAGCCTCGTACAACATATCAAGTCTTCAAAACAAAACGGGATTTTATTTCGATCATATCTCGGACATGAACGTAATAAGAGACGACTGGCGCCTAGTTGTCTACTACGACATACAACCTTATCAAGAAGGCATAGTAACTCTTAATAAATATATTCACTACCTGGAAACTTTAAACACTAAGATAAAAGAACAATTACATTGCTCAGGAGTCATATTGCAACTTAAGCATGGAGCGAATGAACTACACCTGTACAGAGATATCGATGCTATCATGAATCATCAAGTTACACCTGACCACTCGAGACGGCGGCGTCGCGGCTTAATCAACGGTGTCGGTTACATCGCGAGCTCCCTATTCGGTGTCCTTGACCAGCGCTTCGCAGAGAAATATGAAATAGACATAGAGATGATTAAGGACAACGAAAAACATCTAGCGTCTTTGTGGAAAAACCAAACCTCGATTGTAGAAGCAGAGTTTAATGCCCTCAAGAGTATGGAAAACATCATGAACATCCACCATAAAATGGTGAATAAAAAATTGAATGACATTCAATATGAATTAGCGGAAATAAAATCAGACTTATCTCTCACCACTGATTTTATTACATCAGCAATGATAGCAAACAATATTTTATATACTTTAAAAAATGTTCAAGACTTGTTATTCAACACCGTAACTAATATTAGCCATGGGAAATACAGCCTCCACTTGTTATCACCTGAACAACTGAAACGCGAGTTGAACATAATTTCTGGTCAACTTCCTAAGGACCTATCATCGCCAATCAACACAGATGATTTATCGACCATCTACAATTGTCTTCAAGTTCATGCCAAAATGTCACAAAAATACCTTATCATAGAAATTAAAATACCCTTAATAGGACGCGACACTTACGAGATATCCAAAATCATCCCTCTACCTCATCAAGTGGACGACAAGATCATCCATTTCGTACCTATTCAAGAGTACGTAGCTATCAATTTACAACACGATACCTTTATCCCGCTATCGGAACAAGACCTCAAGTCCTGCATCAAACAACCTCATTTATTTTTGTGTCATAACAAGAGACCTATCTTCGAGATGAAGAACGATCAAAGCCTCTGCAAGAAAAAAGCCGGTTCAAAAGTTTGTGAAACCAACAAGCAATCCTGTTATAACGTTTGGTTGGAGTTAAATACAATAAACAATTACTTTTATTATTGTTGCGAAGTGTGTTACTTGAAGCTATTATGCGAAGATCAGATTACTACGGCCCAGCTGACTCGCGCCGGTATATTATCAGTCGGACAAAGCTGCGCGATCAAAACAGCTGATTTTGTAGTGTATACTCATAAACACGAGAGTAGTAAACTTAACATTAGTCCAGATATTATTTTACCTGACATTTCTCCTATGAATAGCGTCATTAACTTAACCATACCAGAAAACTATCCGCTAAATGACTCCAGTATTGAAGCAGTAGAGAACAGAAAACAACTGTTGGACATCCAAAACAAGTTAAAACTAATCAAAGAAAGTGAACCCCTAGAAGAGCACATAACCTACCATGATGTGCACCATTACGCTGCTATTTATGTACTGTTCGCCTTTGTCGTCGGAATCATTATCATCTACATCTGGAAGGGCATGTATAGACGTAGACAAGGCCAGACAAACCGTCTACAAAACTCGACAGCCACAACAGGGAGCGCCGCAGAAGCAGCGGGGACTTCGGGAGTAGCCCAGGCGGCGGCTGAAAGCCCGCAGCCGGCTACCCGCTCCAACGACGTCTGTGTTCAGTGCAGTGAAGTGAACCGCAGCGATCTTAAAAATCAGTGCAGTGCGCGAGCGTTAAAACAGAACCGTAGTACATCACCTGTACTCCGATCGGTCTATACAATACGCGATTCTAGCTAAATATTGTGAATCATGCTTAATTTAATAACATTAGATATATAAGAACATTATCAATCATTTTGTTAGATTAAGATCATGGCTTACTTACTTTCATCTGCCGCTCGGGAGCATGTACGAGCCATGCACCGTACAGTATTTGATAAGTCAGCACTTGCACAATTTCGCCTCATTACAATAAAATTGTCAGTTCGCTACCTACGGCCAACAAGAGTGCCACGCGACTCATATCATTTTTCAATCAAGTAATTTTATAGTTGTTCACAATATATCTCAGTGTTAATAAGTGACTTTAATTTAATCAAAACCTATAACTTCGGTCTAAACCCGTACAATAAGTGTAGTCTTATTTTGGTCGGATAATGGTTTAAGTTAGGTACTAAAGTTAGTCCTCGTTTTATAATAAGAGTGTTAAAGTTTGTTTCAAAATCGGTTCATTACAAAAAAAGCTATCTTCATTTGAATGAATTCAAAGCATGAGTTTACCTTACTATCCTTATCCTTACTATCCTTACTAATATTATAAATGCAAAAGTGAGTTTGTTTGTTACGCTTTCACGCCGTAACTACTAAAGCGATCATCATGAAATTTTGCAGACAAGTTCTCTGGAGTGCGGAGAAGGACATAGGCTACCTTTTACCCCGGGAAAAGTACTGTTCCCCAGGGATCGACATTGACGCGGGCGGAGCCGCGGGCGAAAGCTAGTAATAAATATGTAAGGTCATGAAGTAAGTTCTCTTTAAAAATCTTTCTCTGAAACTCTGTTTTCAGAGAAATATTTTTAGAATGTTTTCTGTATGTCTTCATAACTCTTAAACGAATTAACTGAATTTTATGAACCTCGATAGATAAACCTTTATACATACAGGACATAGGATAGGATAGGCTACTATTTTTTTTCTCCAGTTATGATAAGACTTGCCCCCTATACACACATAATTAATCTGACTAGCCGTGACCGTGGCGCAGCGGTCAACACGCCAGCCTGCGACATGGAGTGACCGGGTTCGATCCCCGGCCAGGTCAAGATGGAAAATGATCTTTTTCCGATTGGCCTGGGTCTTGGATGTGTATCTATATATGTATTTGTTATAAAATATAGTATCGTTGAGTTAGTATCCCATAACACAAGTCTCGAACTTACTTTGGGGCTAGCTCAATCTGTGTGATTTGTCCGTATATATCTATTTATTTATTAATAGTAATGCACGCAAACGGAGTCGCGGGCACAGTTATTTATTATATAAATCAATCTGTCCCTATTTGCAAAAAAGAAAATTAATAATACTAATTAGTAACTGTCACAATTATTAATAACATGTCTCAACTTTTTAAATCCGCAATCGAGAAAGTATCGAGCCCATAAAACCTTTTAAACCGGTTCTTTACTTCATTAACATGAACTACTTCTGTTGTCCATTTGTTTATATCGAAAGTGGGGTCACTGGGGCCTCATAACTCCTTGCGACAGGCTGTTGAGTTTAATTACCCAATAAATTGATTATTTATCGATCGCCTAATTGATTTTAATTATCATGATTCCTGCTTAAGAGATAAGTCGTTTAGTTTGCAAATTGTAGGCACTGCTCTTAAATAATAATTGTCATAAAAAAAAAAATAACAGAATGTATTTGACGTGATAAATCGATGAATGCCGTCTGCAGGCACGAAAAAGTGTATCGTTCCGTGTGTAAGAGAGAGCGGAACAAGCGATAGAAGCACGATCGGTCCAAGCGCTCAGCTTATGATTGACGCATCTATCTCTCTTCCACCGTTGTCACGTAAAATTATCGTCCATAAACCGACTTTACAGACAACCAATATTTTTAATAATGTATACCTATTCTGCACATTGAAAAATCCCGTTACTCCAGCCTTTGATAATCCGACTGATCTTTTGTATAAATAAATTTCACTCCAATAAGCAAAGGGCGTTTTCCACCCTCGTACCATGAAAAGACGTGAAAACTCCGCTATAGAACAAAATCCCTGCCTCGTTATCATCTAAAAGCGGGTTTCTCTGTGAAAATGCATGATAAATGCAATGAATGCAAATGGAATCGCATCGGTTATGCATCACGGAGATTTTCGTGCTCGTACGCATGAAACGCACGGTTGTGATGGAATTCAAATGTTTTTTCATATACAATGTGTCCCGTCATCAGTGTCGGAGCCTTAACTGGTATGAAGTACAGCAATATTTATCGACAAATCACCTCCCATTATTATTTTTCCTCCTACTGAAGCAAAATGACAGCCATTTTGTTTTTTGGGAGCCAAGGCACCGGCTCTTGTACTAATTTAACCATAACTACTCATGTAAAGGTCCTATAAACACAAGATTAAATTCATATGATAGCTAAAGATGTAGACAATATCAAATGGAAAAATGTTCTAATTTTTATTAAATAAAAATAAACAGAAATTAACCAAAATTTTTTTTTAAATATTTCTGTTTTTTTTCGGATTATTAGCTTTTGTGAAAAAACTAGGCCAATAACCTACTACTTTTTTTATTTTAAAATGACAGAACATAATTAAAAATAAAATCCTAACATCTTAGTTCTCAATGAGATAGTTTAGAAGTTATAACAATTTGAGAAAGACCCTTTTAATTTTTTCCTACAGTAACCGTATAAAAAAAAAATGCATAAATTTGAGGTAGGAGAAAAAACAAATATGGTGGGTGATTTTTCAATAAAAATGCCGTGTATCATACCACTAAAGGCTCCGACACTGATGACGGGACACATTGTACATAATCGTTTTTTGCACTCATCAACGAGCATCTTACTCGTATGTCTCTATTGTCCATCAGGCTCAGAAGCAGGACTAACATTTTGATAAATAAAATAATTTATTAGCAAGCGATATACAAATCATTTTCCGCCTCTTTAGGCTGCCCGCCCACGTCAGACTTTTTGTAGGACTGATAGTCGGGCCGATTTTTACTTTCAATACTAATAAGTTTCTGACCTTCTTTTTGTGGGACGTGTGTGTTGCACTATTGCAATCAATACGTTCTATTTTTCTCCTACAAATAATCTGTCACCGATCATCAGATGTGGGCCTTAACTATTGGCATTCAAAAATGTGTTAAATTTGTGAATTTAAGTAAAATACATAAATATTATCACGTCTATAACACTTACGGGGTAGACAGACACTAAGGCCGAAAGGTCACGTTTAGCGTGTTGGTGGGCGTATAGGTGGAAACAGTATCAAAATAGGGATAGTAAAAGAGTAAAAGCGCCCAATATTTTAACCCCTTTACTGGGCCTAGCTATCCCGGGTCCTGAAATAATTTTATCAGAACAACTTTATGATTTATCGCAGGCGGGTGGCTGCGGCCACGGCCGCCACGTCCTGTACAGCTTTATCTGGCTTTCTTAGATGCGTTTGACGGTTGATTTATGATAATGTTATCGGACAAGGAAGTTAGTTATGTTTTGAGAGTTTATGTGGAAAATATACTTTTCCGGCTACCACTTTTAGGTACCTGTGCTATCATCATCATCAGGTCTTTGGTCTCCACTGTAAGAGCATGACCCTCTCCGCACTACCTATACTTGTCCAGAGCAGACAGAGGATTTGGCCTACATTCTCCTCGCTGTCCAAACGGGTTGGAGAGGTCTCATTGATGTTTATGAGCTTTGTTAATCTTGTATTTCCTAAGTCGCCTCTTACGACCTACATGGGAAGACTAGGAGTGGTCCTATTCTACTCTGCCGGAAACCACACGGCTTCCGGCATTCCTGTGCTAATAACTATATATAATCTCGGCTCATACCTTCAAAGCAAACTAATAATGTCGTATATAAGAAAATTTTTGAGTTAACTTTACTTTAAAGAATTGTTTTATTCACCTTACCGAATTAATATTTAATTCGGTAAGGTCAAGGTCATTTAAGTAAGTATTAATTTATTTTAAATATTTATATGAATTGTATATTAATTTATTTCACATTATTATCCATTCAACTCGAAATTTACGCGGACGAAATCCCCGCGACTTCCTCTGCGTAAATTTCGAGTTCAACGGCTTGTAATTTATATATGTAGAACTAGCGACCCGGACCCCGGCTTCGCACGGGTGCAATGTACATATAAACCTTCCTCTTGAATCACTCTATCTATTAAAAACTGCATTAAATCCGTTGCATAGTTTTAAAGATCTAAGCATACATAGCGGGAAGCGACTTTGTTTTAAAGTATGTAATGATGTACTATTGTAGCCTATGCTTTTAAAGTATCAACTATGTAAGTTAAATGTAACCCAATTCTATTCCCGTACTTCTTACAGCTCCATATGTTACCTTTCCTAATGACTGGAGTGGACTGCGTTGGCCCAACAATACCGAGAACTTCAAACGTAACCCGATGCGCCCCACATTCTCACAGAGCGTCGGTCAGCCTAAATCTTACATAATGCTAAACAATGGAACGAGTGCGTTGCACTGTTAATTCCACATTTAGGGACAATTGGTGGTAAGAAACTAAATTTTGTTTGCGATTTAATCGACATTGCAAAGAGAATACTTACTAGAGTTTCTTTTTTTTTTTAGATTTATAATTTGCTGTGATTGCTCATTTGATTACAGGCATTACGCATTTTAAAAAATATGCAAGTAATTATATAACTTTTTATCTTATACAAAATCAGAAATCAGAAAAAATCGGTTCTGAAAGGTTACCTTATTTTTAGGTTTAAATATACCTAATGCTTTATTAAATATACGCAATTGATAAATTTTGATATGCACTAGAATATCCGTTCTCTGATTATCACTATCATCGTCACTTACATTTACATGCTAATCACCATTGTTCTTTATGACAGATTTTAAAGATTTAATTAGATTGCAAATCATTGCTGTGTATTGTTGAACTGATGCATAATTATGTAAAAATATGTTGAAATAAAATAAACTAGATAAAAGTATATATATGGGAAACAACAACTTCTGGACTTCTGCAATACAAGCTCCGCTTAGTGCAGGGTCCAATGTCCAACAGTGTACAAAAATGTTATAAAATTTGTTAATCTTATATTTTGTAACTGACTGTTAATTTTATTAATCAATAAATATGATTATTATTAATTAATGTCATATATATAGCATTTCTCTGTAAAGATTAATTAATACCTTAGACGCCGCGTCGGCCAACTGGTGTCCGACTAACAATAAAAAAACAATTTTGTCTGTGATTCCGGCGTTCAAGTGTTAAACTTAAGTACACAACTTTACGAAACTAAGGACGGGTGCTAGTTGTACATAATGAAGTAGATGTTTCTTAAAATTTCCCTCGCAACTAATCCGAGTTATTGATGGCGTACTTAAATCACAGCGACAACGTCACGTGATACGCGAAATATTAATTACGCGACAACACGACTTGGGTGTGACTACTGTGAACGCGTGACGCCGAGTACTTAGTATATTATGCTACTTTGTCATAGCCTTATCGCCCCTTGCTGTAATTATTTCTATTGCTTAATTATTTTTTAAAACCAACCCGCAATTTGTAAATAAGCAAGATATTTCTTTATTTTTCTTTATTTCTCCATTACATGTATATGATAACAATAGGTGGTGGTAAGTACTGTGTTAGCAAGTACTTTTTGAGTAAACATTATATTCTAATTTGTCAAGTTATCATTAAAATTAAATAATATTAGGATGATAAGAATGTGTTAATTTAAAGAACAATATAATACTACAAAAAATGAAAGATAATAATAAATCAAATTTACATGTCAAAACACACTTTGATGTCATAATAAATATTAAATTACTAGTCAGTCAAAATTAAATAAAAAAATCATAAATACGTTACATTTACAAATATGTCATATTTGCATAATTTGTCATTTAAATATTCCCTGACTAAGTAATACTAATATTCCTAATATGCTTGCAGTAACATTCTAAATTTAACATTATAAGTAGGTAAATGTTTAAAATTCGTGCAAATATTTATAAATAAAAATAGGTGAAATATTTTCATGGTTCCTTTTTGTATTTATTTGCTGTGTGTGGATAAAATTATAACTTTTTCTGGCATAGTCTAATGTTTTCGCGATTGTTACACATTTAAATATTATTTTTACACCTAACGTGAGGTAATAAAAACGTGAGGTAGTAAAAGTAATGTAATAAACGCAATAAAACCATATTATGTGATTTTATTTCAATAGTCAAATGAATCCGATTGCTACTGCACTATAGAAAATTACCTATGCAGAATTATTTCTTCTTCTAGAAATTGAGTGTCGGTCATAAACCCGAATCCAGGTCGATGATTTTTTTTTCCATTATTTGCGGTTAAGGGCCCGTACTACCTCACACTGCTTTGCATGATTGACTGTTATATCAATAATAATTAAATACTCAAGTTGAAATAAAAATGCAGCAAAGTTCAGGACTAACTCTGGTAACTATATGACTCAAAAAAACGATTGCGTTAAATTTTCTCGATAGAAAAAAATTGCAAAGTTGCCTCCAAATCACGTCTAATTTACTCGGTATATAGCATTATTCACCAAATACATTAAAACGAACCTTGAAACTTTTGATTATTATTGCATTACAGATAAGGCAGCCATCATATGTTTTTCTTTTTCGAATAACCCTTGAATATTCCTAAAAAACGAAAATATCCAAAGTAGCCAACGCGTTTTGACCATCCGCGTTTGTATCGCCACGCCGCCTGGCATATGGCGGGCTCTTAATAGTAACACTAGTTTCATTATAGAATCGCGGTTGTACTCAAGTTTTATTCGTCGGATTTGCCAGCTAGTTTCGATGAGTAAAACTGTGATTTTATAAGTAACTATCTATCGCTCGCGGTTCGTCCCGCGCCAATCTCGATCCCTAGGGAACAGTGCTTTTCTCCGGGATAAAATGTACACTACGTCCTTCTCCGTACCCCAGACAACGGGTAATTCATGACAATCGGTTCAGCAAATAGGGCGTGAAGGCGCAACAAATAAACAAACAAACTCACTTTCGCATTTAGAATATTAGTTAGGATTAAGCTCGCGTGAGTTTAATGTCATTACTACACATTGAAAATGATTACGAATTGGTGAAAATTAAGAAACATATTAAAGAATATCAAGTGACAAAATCACAGTTCCGTTACAGGGAACAATACTCGTATTCTAAGTACATTAGTAAATACTGCGGCCCTGACATATGCGGTAACGCGAGCTGCGACTGCGAGACCCTTCAACTACTCGTGGAAAGGAATGCTGTAGTCACAGTGTCATGCCGTTGCTGTTGTGAAATGCAATCAAAGCTCATACAATATCTAACTACTCGTGTATAACAAAGATCTGCATAGGCTAGATACCATATGCGGTTTGATTAAAAGTTTGTTGTAAAGAGCTTCTTTCGGCGTTTTCTTCTCTGCAGTGGTCGGTTCCGAAACGCTAGTAGTGTATGGTTTTTGAACATTATTAATTAATAAATTAAATATTTCTCAGTAACTAACATCATTTTAAATGTGATTTGATGTGAAAAAGTGCCAGCAAAGGGCTATTATCTGGATGAAAGCTTTGATTTTTGATTATTTTGTTTAGTATAGAAACCGATCGTGACACATTTTCCTTGTAATTCTATAACAAAACTACTCGCTAGCTTCACTGAAAGGTTTAATACCTTACAGAGAAGTTTTCTTTTTTACTGGACTCAATTTCCTATCAGATTATTTCGAAATAAATGCGTGAAAATTTGCAAATGAAATTTCCACGCATTAATTTGCTCGTCATGTTTTATAAGATATCGAACAAGAACTGAAGCGATCAAAGTAAGAGAAAGGCTCAATTTGATGAGCACATGCCTTCTTATAGATCTGTGATTATAGTATAAACATAATGGGAACCGTATCTGTTTCACATAACAAAACGTTCACGCAATTTTGTTAAAACACAACATCGGGTAAAATATAATTACAAGAGATGAAGTTTATCTTGTAATAAGTATTTTATTCAACAAACCGTCTTTATTACCAACTAATATGGAACAGTAAATTATACATATAAACCTTCCCTTTGATTCACTCTATTTATTAAATAAATTGCATCAAAATTCGTTGTGTAGTTTTAAAGATCTAAGCGTACATACGGACAGACAGCGGGAAGCGACTTTGTTTTATACTATGTAGTGATAGTGATATTGTTTATTCACTAGATAACGTGAGTATAACAAACTTAAAACCAGTATTAGTTAACGAAATTCCCATCAAATTTGGCGAGCTCCGTGGCGCAGTGGTTAACACACCAGCGACACAGGGGTGCCCGGGTTCGATCCCCGGTCAGGTCAAGATGGAAAATGATCTTTTTCAGATAGGCCTCGGTCTTGGATGTTTGTCTATATGTATGTGTATCTGTCATAAAATATGGTATCGTTGAGTTAGTATCCCACGACACAAGTTCACAACTTACAGGTAGGGGTGGCTTAATCTGTGTGTCATCCCTATATTTTTTTAACCAGATCAATTGGTTTCAAATCACTATACTGCATGACAATGAACAAAACAATCCCATAAAAATTTTGCACAGACAGCGCTATTCAGCCGTTGTACAATCGAGGGCAAAAGTTTTCACAACAAGGCTGTATACGTAACTTTTGGGAGCCATAAACTCGCATTTCGTCCCCGAATATCCTGAGTTTGGTCATTCATGCAACCAGGCCACATGAATGAGTTAGATGGTACAGTCGTATACATAATTTTTATGGGGACTTCTTTTACGAGTTTGTCCGTCAACACGAGAAAAAGGTTCCACGCAAGCATTTTTCCAAAAAATTCGGGTGATACGTCCAGATTTTCATTGCTTTAACATACGTACTAATAATGACATTATCCCTTACGGTATAGGCAGAGCATAGGGCAATCCAATCTCCAAATAAAAATATAAATATGAACGAAGTTTGTTTGTTGCTTTGTTTATTTGGTACGCTTTCACGCCTTAACTACTAAACAGATCATCACGAAATTTTGCATACACCTCTGATGTTTTTATCGGGTCAAGTTCAGATTCCTTCTTATTATGAATGTGAACTTAGATAAGGCATTGCTTGGGAAAAAATTAATAAATTAAAAATTAAAGTTATAGTTAATCCACAGACTTGAGCAATTCATAAATTATATGAAGAACTAGACCCTAGTTGGCCAACGTTTTTTTATGGCTTATAAATGCATGTTAAGGAAGCGTACGCTTCACTTACATTTGCAAAATAGTATAATAAATAATAAAATAAATATATATTAACAAGTCACACAGATTGAGCTAACCCCAAGGTAAGTTGTAGACTTGTGTTATGGGAAACTAACCCAATAAATCTATTTTTATAAATAGATATATAAATGAACATTGAAGACCAAGGCCAATCTGAGAAAAATAATTTTCCTTCTTGATCTGACCGGGAATCGAACTCGGGATCACCTGGCATGATGACCACTAGGCAACAGAGCTCGTCATTCGTATAACATGAAGTCCAGTGTTACCGTCGATCGCCACTGTACGCAGCAATATAACACCATTTATATTTTACAGGCTGGATGCAAATCAGCGTAACATCGCCGGCTGCTTTCTTATGCTGCATTTTATATGTTGATTTGTCTGGGGCCCGGGTCGTCAGTTCTCGGTTTACGGCTGACGTTACGATTTGTAGGGAATCGCGATACTAAGTTTATTATTTAAGCTGTATTTATAATTCAAGCATTGTTTACAGATCAGCACTAAGATGTTGATATTTAAGATTTATCACACAGGAAATAAATTTTGGTTTATATAAGGTCAATTTAAATTAAGCGCAAATATTTTAAAGGCTGACTCCCATAAGCTAGAAAAATGCTTTAGGAATAAATAAAAAAAATCGGCACGCTAGTTTTTGAGATATCTGGACCTGAACATTTAAAATAAAAAATGAAAAAAACACCCTGTATACAAATATACACTTTCTTGGCCAACAACTTTTTACTATTATCTACTATGGATACTAGGTCACTGACCTCGACGATCTAAATACCTGATTTATCGATTTTAATAAAAAAAAAAATATTATTTTGTATGAAAAAATAAAAAAAAATCTATCGTGTCGATTTCTTAAAATTTGCTACTAAAGCATTTTTTTGACCTATGAGACCCAGCCCTTAAAATATTTACGCTTAATTTAAATGGACCTTGTATAGAGATGTTGATTTGTCCGAAGCCGGGTCATCAGTTCTGGATTTACGGCTGACGTTACGATTTATAGGGAATCGCGATACTTAGTTTATTATTTAAGCCGTATTTCTAATTCAAGTTGTTTACAGATCAGCACTGAGATGTTGATATTTAAGATTTATTACAACGAGGAAATAAATTCTGGTTTTCATAGAGCTGTTGATTTGTCCGAAGCCGGGTCGTCAGTTCTGGATTTACGGCTGACGTTACGATTTGTAGGGAATCGCGATACGCTGTATTTCTAATTCAGGCATTGTTTACAGATCAGCACTGAGCCTATATTGAAGATTCATAACAACTAGGAAATAATAGTGATTTATATAGATACGTTGATTTATCCGAGGCCCTTGTCGTCAGTTCTCGGTTTACGGCTAACGTTACGATTTGTAGGGAATCGCGATACTTAGTTTATTATTTAAGCTGTATTTCTAATTCAAGCATTACGTACAGATCATCAACTGAAACTGGGATATTTAAGATGTTACAACTAGGTAAAAATACAATAAAAATACTGTTATGTAGAGACACATACGTTTATTTGGTTTGGAGCCTGGCTCGTCTATTCTTAGTTTACTGCTGACGTTACGATTTATAAGAAACTTAAGATACTTTACTTTATTATTTACGCGGAAGTAACATTTCTAATTCAACTGTGACACGGATGCTTTGAGTTTTGAAAAAACATATCTACTAGATCCTGGTCGTTTTTACTTTCATTCGTGATCTCTGGTATAGCAATATTTGAGAATTTCAAAGAATAATTTTTCATATAAAAAACTACTGTATCCAAACTACTGAACGGGTTGGAAAAAAAATGAAATAAAAAATAATCTAATTGGACCAAAATCAAATCAGTATAAATGACAGAGTTATGAGGAAAACAAACCACCGAATTGAGAACCTCCCGCTTTTTTGAAGTCGGTTAAAAATAACAAGCACACGTTATTTTTGTGATAATAGATCTAATCAGAATTCTGTCATAAAAATATCAATGACACAATACTTACTTGTATGAAAGAACATTGATTGAAAAAAGTATTACCTACATTGAACCGGTGTTGTACAACTCGTCTGATATAATTTACGTAACTGCAAGTGGGTCGGTAGGTTCTCGCGAGAAAGTAGACATGTCAGCGTCGACAACAAACATTACCTAGATTTACTTCGTACTAGACTTTCGCCGACAATTTTGTCTGTTTATGGAAGTCAAAAATTACGATATTAAAACTCTAAGTAGGTTTTTGTAAAACAGTTATATATATTTTATTTAAAAAACCGGCCAATTGCAAGTCGGACTCCCGCATGAAGAGTTCCATAAAAACGGCAAAAAAATCATGTCTGTTGTATGGGCTCCCCGTTTAATATTAATTTTATTTAATTACTTATTTTTGAAGTGAATATAGAACTAAATACTCTGTGTATATTTCAAGCGTCCACCTGTTGCCGTTATCAATATCGAGCAAAAACAAGCAAAAAATATTACGCATGTTGCATGTTGCATTACACATTGTTGCATCGGAGCCTCCTTAAATATTTATTTTATTCTAATTTTTTGTAGTTGTTGTTATAGCGACAACAGAAATACATTATTTGTGAAAATTTCAACTGTCTAACTATCACGGTTAATGAGATACAGCCTGGTGACAGACGGACAGACAGACGGACAGCGGAGAGATATTAATAGGGTCCCGTTTTTACACTTTGGGTACGGAACCCTAAAAATGCGATATTAAAACTGTATGTAGGTTTCCGTAAAAGAGTTATAAATATTTTATTTTAAAATAATCACAGGATCAGGGGTGTCATGCTTAACTGCCTTTCCGGTGGTTGCAGATGTACATCGGGTACGCGCGCCCAGCCTCCCAAACTCCTACTTTTACCTCTTTCATCCGAGTGAGTGGTATCCCAATAACTTCATTCCCCTTCCAAATCCAACAAATTCTCATCCTCCCCAGCTTTAAAATGCGGAAGCATTAGCGATGCTGCTGCCCATCGGAAGATGGACTTCAGAAGCACAAGAAGCTAAATAAACTGCGCTCGCCAACCCAACACCAAGCGTGGTGAGTATGGAAATATCCTCCCATGGAACGATGTATCTTTCGGAGAGACCAGTCCAGTGGTGAACTTTTTATATGGCTGTAATGATGATGATGATGGTTTAAAAATAATCATTATGTTTCTAACTCGTTTACATGAATTATTAACAAAGTTTAGTGCCGCCCGCTTCCATTGAGCAAGCACAGAAAAAGCGGCAACACGTTTTTATCCAGTTTAAATTCAATTGTTACAATTAATTGATTTTTCATTCTTCTCTTTCTTGTATTTGCTTCGAAAATCTCAAATAACCCAAAAAAATCTATACCTTTCTGTGGTGTCTAAAGTTATTTTGCATGAAAAAAATAGATAAGTGGTTTATTTGTAGCTGAAGTCACACACATGCACACAAATTCAAACACATAATTAGACTATATTTCATGCTAAAACGGATAATAAAAACACAAACTTTTACTATTATGATATTGAATACATAGAAGCACAGAACTTATGACTATAATAAAAGTGATTAAATGAAAAGACGGTGAAAACAAACGGGAATTAATTTCTCACATATTTTACTTTTCTATTCAAGTGTAGGTTAATATAAATTGCAATTTCTCGTCATGGAAAAAAAAGGAAAAATGTACCATTGACATAATCTGCATATGTATATTTACATTTATCGAGGTCTTGAGTATTAACAGATCAAAATATAATGGTGATAACACCACGATTTTTTTTTAATTTTCTGAACACCTCGAGGCGAATTATATTTTTGTGCCCTTCGCAATTGAGACAATGGGTCCGTGGGGCCCAGAAGCAAGAAACCTGGTGACTGAGATTTCAGCGCGCCTCCGTGAGGTTACGGGTGATCCAAGAGCTGGCAGTTACTTCGCCCAAAGAATTTCCATTGCAGTGCAGAGAGGCAATGCTGCCAGCTTACTGGGCACCCTGCCTCGTGGCGACGCGTTGGAATCTCTATTTTATTTGTAATTTTTATTTTATTTTTTTAATTAAGGAATATTTGTATATTTTGATTTAGAATATGTAACAATCATTTCTTAGCTGTCATTGAATTTCCATATTATATAATGTGTTATTTTCTTGGTAAAGAATAATTAAATGAACGTCTTAAACGCATCTTGGTAGATGCGGTTTCCTACCAGACCAGCATCCATGCTGGTATGGTAGGAAGAGCAGAAAGTAAAGAATGTATCAGCTGCTTCTCTTCCCGCACAAATTGTAAAAGCCGAATGAATGAAAATACCAGCAATCATGTTAGTAGGCGATGCGATCACTATTTTGATTTCGTTTCCCACGCTATGCCCACCAACATGCTAAACATGTTTTTTTTAGGTCTGAAAAACTTGTGCCTGACTTATCGAAGTTTACCTATGTATATGTACCCTTTAGCCGTGTGGTATCCGGCAGAGTAGAATAGGACCACTCCAAGTCTTCCCGTGGATGTCGTAGAACGCGACTTAGGAAATACAAGCTAAACAAAGTTTATAAACATCTAGGACACCTCTCCAACCCGTCTGGCCAGCGTGGAGAGTGTAGGCCAAGTCCTCTGGCTGCTCTGGCCAAGTATGGCCCTAGTAGTACAGAGAGGGTCGTGCTCCTGTAGTGGAGACTAAAAAGGACCTGATGATGATGATGATGTACCCGTGCGCAGCCGTGCGCCCGGCCCTGCGCACGGGTAGTTAGAATATATAAAACTGTTCGATTATTTAAATATACTAAAACATTTGAAGACTACCCAAAACTTACAATTTGATCGATTTAACCTTTTCCATCACCTAAGAACAGGGTCGGACAGCCTCAATAGCCTCCTTGTCACCCTGAGCCATTTGCATCCAATAAATTAAGAATGAAACCGAAAGCTGCCGATTTCGGCCGACGTAATTTTATTCTCCGCACGCAATCGACAAATATGGAGTGACATAGTACTTACTGATGGCGGGGCGAATTCGAAAATTTCCTGATAAAGGCGTATTTACAGTCGACATTTGTTAAGTAATAACAGAAATAAAATATGGTGAAAAATTCCATGTGGACAGGATGTTTTTCACCATATCTTACTTACTAGTGGTTCTGTGAGAACAGTAGACCTCGCGAGCCCTTACAACCAACATCCACATTTGCCTTTAGTGCTCTAAAATATATCTGTTGCTGTTATGCTAATTGACTAAAGGATGATTTCCTTCAGTTAAATAAATAAATATATACGGACAAATCACACAGATTGAGCTAGCCCCAAGGTAAGTTCGAGACTTGTTTTATGGGATACTAACTCACCGATACTATATTTTTTAACAAATACATATATAGATAAACATCCAAGACCCAGGCCAATCTGAAAAAGATTATTTTCCATCTTGACCTGGCCGGGGATCGAACCCGGGCACTCCGTGTCGCAGGCTGGCGTGTTAACCACTGCACCACGGAGCTGTCTTTCACGGAGTTACGACGTCACAGTTACTACGCACCATTTTCATACCTTGTCATACCATAGATTTGTATTTACGATATCATACTGAATGCACTAATACAAAAAAATATACAGAAAATCGATTACAGACAACTTTTGGGCAAATTGCCGACTATAAACACGTTCAAGTTAATCATATAAAAAAGTTGTTCAGACAAAAAAGTTGCTTCGTAATAAGAATAACAAAAAAGTCTAATGACAATTTTGAATTCTTTTTCAAATAGCTGTGCTATGACTTTTTTAAGTTTCGGACACCCATATGTCGGCCATTTTTAAAAATTTCGAAAAATTGGCTCGACTAAACAATTCTATATAATTACCGAACCTGCTCACAAAATTTCATGAGAATCGGTTGAGAAATGCGACCTGTAGGCGAGAACAGACAGACAGACAGATGGACAAAAGAATTTTCGGCCTGTCAAAACTGAGACGCTTCGCTCGCTCAGTCAATTAAGTCAATATAAAATTGTGAATGCAAAAACAACCCATAAATAAAATTGGTTGTCTATAAAGTCGGTATACGGACGATATTATTTTACGCGATAATGTGGAAGAGAGATAGATGTATCAGAAGCTGCTTAGGCCGATCGTGCCTTTCTATCGCTTGCTCCGCGCTCTAGCTTGCACACGGAACGTGATACTTTTGGTGCGTGCAGCCGATGTTCATCGATTTATAAGCCGTTATCACGTCATGACAAAAGATAATAAGTGATTGATTACTTATTATGCTAATGTTATTATCTTTTTTATGTTATCCCCATGGATAACTGCAACACCAGGGTGTGAGTAGCTTTTCCGGCCTTTCATGAGTTGGGAGGAGGCACATTAGCGGTAAAGCTTCTACTCAAACGTCGATTTTAAGAGAGTGTGGTGCTTTTCCGGACGAGCCGGCCCATTCATGCTACAAAAAATAATTTTGCCGGTAACATGTATCTACCTAGGAAAAGTGACTTAGAGTAATTCTGGACACCTTTTAATCCCCATCTTTAACCGCCATCACCCCCCATCTTTTCCGAAATTACTTAAAATAAACCAGTATAGGCTTTCAAATTTCTCTTATAAAACCCTTCATGGTGATGAGAAAGCGCGCTTTCTGCAGGTAGGTTGAGTTTTTAAAAATTGTCAACAACCATAAAAATAATGACTTCATCGGTGCCTTACAAGGTTTGAAGACGACATTATCATCGTAATTATTTGGTCAAGCAGATAGTTATTTCAAAAAGACATACAGGCCCATTTTAACAGACACTTTTTACATAATACTGAAATATACGCGGTGAAATTTTGCTCGGTCTGAACCCTAAAAGGGGTGATTCAGCAGGTTTTTGAGTTTCCAGCATTGGACCCATAGGAAAAGTTGTTTATATCAACGGGCTGAATCATCCCTGTAAGGGCCCAGAACGATCAAAATTTCACCGTGTATAGGGACAAGTGGGAAATGGGGGTGATTTGGCCAAATTCTCTTTGGCCAAATCACACAGATAAAGTTAACTCCACAATAAGTTGCGAACTTGTGTTGTGGGATACTAACTCAAGGACAAATTTTATAATAAATAAGATACATACTTAACCTTAAACCCAGGACAATCTGAAAAATATCGTTTTTCATCTTGACCTGACTCGGGATCGAACTTGGAACCATACGATTCAAAGGCACTCCCGCTACCACTGAGCCACAGAGGTCGTCGCCACATAATGTATCCACTTTGACAATATAATGATGGTAACCGATGTCTGGGAACATCCGCTTAGCCTACCTTTCGAGCATCAATCCAAATTATTTATCTTACATATCTTACATACTTATCCCCTCCTTAGTCTATCTATATCCCTTACGGAGTCAAGCCGTTGGTCCCAGCTACCATGGTAGTCGTTAAAGGAACCACGTTAGAGGCCAAGAGGCGGTTCCAAAGAAATCTGAAACCAGGGTGTGCATGGTCGATTAACGGTGTCACATACACGAAATGATGATGATGATGACGGAGTAGAGTCTGGGGTAACATGACCCAAAGATCACGTTTAGTTTTGATGGTCGGCGCGTATGTTGAAAACATACATATATAGTATCACGTCTATTTCCCTTGCGGGGTAGACGCGTTTAGCAGGTTGGTGGGCGTTAGGTGGAAAAGAGAATCAAAATAGTGATGGGTTGCTAGCCGCAACGATTTAATCATTATCCCAGAGATATTCGCCCATTCCCTTGACACATTTACGATATACGTGTTATAGAAGCAGCTTTAATATGTTTCTTTTTTATTTTACTCCTAGGCCAGCGTGGAATTCTTAACCTTACTTAGGTATACTTAATATAAACCACATCTTACAAGTTACTAAAGTAGACACTAAACTTAAAAAAACCGGCTAAAAGCGAGTCGGACTCGCGTACGAAGGGTTCCGTACCGTTATTTATAAAAACAGCAAATAAATCATGTCTGTTTGTATGGGAGCCCCCCTTTAATATTAATTTTATTTTTATTTAAGTATTTATTTTCATAGTGTTTATATACCTAAATATTCTGCGAATATTTCAAGCGTCTACCTGTTGCCCTTATCAATATCGAGTAAAAACAAGCAAAAAAAACACGATTGTTGTATGCGAGTATCCTTAAATATTTATTTTAATTTATTTCTTAGTATTTTTTGATATAGCGGCAACAGAAATACATCATCTGTGAAAATTTCAGCTGTCTAACTATCACGGTTCATAAGATACAGCTTGGTGACAGACGGACAGACAGACAGACAGACAGCGGAGCGACATTAATAGGATCCCGTTTTTACCCGTTGGGTGCGGAACCCTAAAAATCATGCTTGAATGTATCAATACCAGACATGGGTATCAATAGCATTCTTTGCAGCCTAGAGCAGCAAAACCTTTAATTCATGTGAGAAAGTGGCCGTCTTAAACCGGTCCTGCCGGGGCTGATGGAAGAAATCGAAGCATGTCCGGGTATTTTTATCCATACGAGGATTGCCGCTCGTTTTCAATGGGTTAACTTATATTTACACATGGTTGAAGTTTCATTCTAGTTTTATTACATGCTTAAGTTTTTTACAAGCTTTTTTGTAGTACTTAAATCTCGCGACAAGCTTTTATGAAATATATAAATTGTGTCAAATGTGTTAAATTTGAAATGACGTTATAAGTTAACAGTAAAAGTTTTAGTGTAAAAGTTTATTTTTTTCTTTTTAGCGCATTTAAATAAAAGCTTGTTTTTAAAATGTTTTTTTTTACCTTAATTTTATTCAATCAATTTTATTTGTTGTAGGTACCTACTGGATTCAAAAACATTTGATTTTCCCATTGTAATCTAGATACTTGGAAAAGGTGTTAATAAGAACATTACAGATATGTTACATAAGAAAGCTTGTTAATACGAGTATACATGAATATTTACAAAGGTTTTTGCAAAAATAAGAAATGATTATTAAGTGGTATGAAAGAAGGTCTATATATAATAATACGTATCAAATATTATTCAAGGTTTATTTGACAGTAAACAATTTATTTGATTACTAAATGTGTATTGGTTTCAATTAATTATAACAGATATATATAATAGCTCGCAATTTCAACTCCGCGTAATTGTATTGGCGAACATAAAATATATGACGTCATTACATTTTTAATTGCTTTTCATAAATTACGTATTTGAATTTGGCAATCACATGCAGTGAACCGGTTGAAGTTACCTAATACCTATTGATTGATTGTTTAGTCTGTTATAGATGGATTTTTGAGCCACTACTCAAGAGGCAGTCAAGAAGGTCAAACCTGTCAAATAGTTACTTACCATCAGGTACATGGGAGACAAATGCCTAATTCAATACTTAATAAAAAAAAGTAAAAAATGACGGAGTGTTTTGACACTAATATAGTCATATGTTGAAACACTCCGTCATTTTTATTTATTTTGATCTTCTCATTGCTAACTGAAGCTTAAATGGAAAAATATATATTCTGATTGCGCTAATAGGATCGAAGATTCAAAGATTTATTCAGAAAATAGGCTGTTTCAGGCACTTTTTTGCATCAAATCAAATTTTAAATAATGCTTATTTACTAATATTCTGTTGGTGAACTGTAGTTTCGTAGGTATGAAGATGATATAAAAAGCTGCTTCATTTAACTTCTATGTTAAAACTATTCATGCACGTGTTTGTAAAAGCTTGGATTCCTATAAACATGCGATACACTTGGGTGCCTATACTAATAACTAAATGAATATAGAGCTTATCCTTATCTTTATTACAACAGAAGCGAAGCAAAAGCATGCGAATAAGTCACGACTTAAATTAAAAGTACAGCAAGACAGACAGCCTTTATAGTAGCTACTACGAGCACAGGCCGAGGGATATTGTATAATCGCGCAGACAGACACACCTCGTCTGCAATAATGAAATAAAAAGGTTCTTAGCCTTTGCACCAAGACTTTATGTCTAGCCATTGTAGGGATCCGCATTAAAATTTAAATAAACCTTTGTGACAGAAAATAAAATTAATCGCAACATTTTATTACATATTGTTTAAAAATATGCAAAGAAAGTGTTTCAAGTTTAGTACATATGTTCGTGATAGGATTTCTAGAGATATATTTATACTTTCAACTTACCTACGTCCTATTTGGCTTACACCAAATAATAATAGAGCTCAGTGGGCCCTGGGCTCAGCAGCCTTACGACTTACGAGTGGTTTTGGCTTAAAATCCGCAGAATTTTCGGCCTCGCCGAAATTTACGTGTGGTGTCGCAACACGCGCGTGAATAGTCAGCCCAGTCTACATAGATAGAAGCAGATCTTAACTTTATTTATTATTGATTTTGTTGATTGTTTTATTAATTTGATTTATGATATACTAGCTTTCGCCCGCGGCTCCGCCCGCGTCAATGTCGATCCCTCGGGAATAGTACTTTTTCCCGGGATAAAAGGTAGCCTATGTCCTTCTCCGTACTCCAGAGAACTTGTATGCAAAATTTCATGATGATCGGTTCAGTAGTAACGGCGTGAAAGCGTAACAAACAAACAAATAAACAAACAAACTCACTTTCGCATTTATAATATTAGTAAGGATAAGGATTTTTCCGGGATAAAAGGTAGCCTATGTCCTTCTCCGTACTCCAGAGAACTTGTATGCAAAATTTCATGATGATCGGTTCAGTAGTTACGGCGTGAAAGCGTAACAAACAAATAAACAAACTCACTTTCGCATTTATAATATTAGTAAGGATAAGGATAAGGATGTGTCAAATTTAGGAGATTTAGTCCGTAATAATATGAGTAATAAAACTAATGAATAACGCACACTTAAAGTTT
Source organism: Elegia similella (assembly GCA_947532085.1). Classification (NCBI taxonomy): domain Eukaryota; kingdom Metazoa; phylum Arthropoda; class Insecta; order Lepidoptera; family Pyralidae; genus Elegia; species Elegia similella. The sequence continues at coordinate 8,221,531 of OX383939.1, forward strand.
TGTTACACCCAAACCGAAGGTTTATTTTAAGTTGCGGTTTCAGCGGAGTATTCTGTCATGTCGGTCTCTAGTTTTAAGTCATCATCATCATCATCAGGTCTTTTTAGTCTCAACTGCAGGAGCATGACCTTCTCTGTACTATCGGATATACCATATTTGGCCAGAGCAGACAGAGGATTTGGCCTACACTCTCCTCGCTGGCCAGACGGGTTGGAGGGGTCTCATTGATGTTTATGAGCTTTGTTTAGCTTGTATTTCCCAAGTCGCCTCTTACGACCTCCATGGGAAGACTAGGAGTGGTCCTATTCTACTGTGCCGGAAACCACACGGCTAGTTTTAAGTATGAGTGCCAAAATATAAGTTCAAAGTAGAGTTTCGAACGATTCTACAGTTTCTGTTAGCTAATATGTTCAAATGAATGATTTCACACATCACCATACTCCATAATTTACTTTGCCTACAGTAAGCAATAGAACAAAATAATAAATATGTATGGCACAAATCAGTGTGTGACTGAAACGTCTTTTAACTAATACAAAAAAAAAAAACTAAATATATTATTTATTTACATACTTTTTTGGCGCCCTCTTTTCATTTATTTGCGTTTTTTTTCTGTTAATGTAAATCACCATCATTTGCTTTCAACTCGTAATAAGCAGGTTGTTTTGAGTGAAAGGCTGCCATTACGTTTTTTGGACGGAAATCCGTCGTTTTGTTCGTCGTCTTTTTAATTTAATTGATGCCACGCTCAATTTGTATTGTACTGTTTTCGCAACCAGCAGGTTTTTTAAATAAAACAATTTTTTTGGTTAAGGATAACTAAGTTATTCATTTTTTTTTGTCTTGGAGGCCATCTACGTTGACGTGTCAATAGCGTCAAAGTGAAAAAAAAAATGTACTTTAAATATTCTTGGAATAAACATGGATGTTGTACAGATGAAATGAGGAAATAATGAAGCAAACGTTATCTTAAGAATATATTCGATAAGAATTTTCAAATAAAATTAGAGCAATTCTCGTATTTATATAACCATTATGAAACATAAGAAAGGTTATTTATTAAGAAAAACCCTTTAATAATCTGTTTCATTGCAAACTGATTTTTGAATCATTTACCATCATCCTTCTTATGCAAGAAAGTTTCAGATGGAGTTGATTAAATATGTTTTTACAAAGACACTTGTCTGTATACAATAAGACATTTGTATGTACAACCAGTGGGACATGCAAATAGTTGATTTGATACGGAGACCAGACAGCAAACACTGAATTTATTTTCGCACTTGTAAACAGTGGTTCTCAACCGTCTGCGTTGTCTGCAAGAGCCAAGGTCCGCGAAAGATTTTAAACTTTTTTATAAACAATCCAAGAACTTACTGAATGTGAAATGATACTAACTGTACAGAAATATTTGGATCCGATTTTTTGAAGCGATTTTGGTGTAAAAAATAACTTGCTAAACTAACATTCGAAGAATCGCTATGCGTATGCGTATCATATTGTTTTGTCAAACTTATTTTTAGGAATAAGTAGTTTCCGCTTTACTGCATTTTGAATATAAATCTACCAATTAGTCCAAGCGAACGCGAAGCGCGGGCGGAGCGTCTCTGCTTCAGATTAGGCAAAAAAAATCGTTCGCTCCTCTACAAGTCGCCTTTTTCTTAACCGATTTCCATGAAATTTTGTGAGTTGTTTTAATAATAATAATAAGCGGGTAGAAACAGTCAAAACTATACCAATCATCATATTAGCCACTGGCGTTATCCCAAAAGCACTACACAATAGCCTAAAAATCCTACAAATACATCCCTTAACTTACCTTCTCCTTCAAAAAGCTGCCATTCTTAACACCTGCAGGATTGTAAGAAAATTTCTATCCCTCGACTAAAAATCTTTTTCCTTTCAATTATTTTCGCTTGGCCAAAAGCCCGTAAAAATATTTAAATCCCCTGAAAAATGTGTATTAAGAACACATCCTTACTAATATTATAAATGCGAAAGTGAGTTTGTTTGTTTGTTTATTTGTTTGTTTGTTTGTTACGCTTTCACGCCGTAACTACTGAATCGATCATCATGAAATTTTGCATACAAGTTCTCTGGAGTACAGAGAAGGACATAGGCTACCTTTTATCCCGGGAAAAAGGACTATTTCCGAGGGATTGACATTAACGCGGGCGGAGCCGCGGGCGAAAGCTAGTAAAACATAATTATAATAATAATACTCTTTATTGCACCATAATTTAAAAAGGAAAGAAATAACAATTATCCTTTTAAAAATATATACTTAGATTTTGATTGTATTTAAACTTTGGTAATTTTTTAAGATCAAGGCATCTGTGTAAAGTTTTTAAGCGTTATTTATGTTTCTGGCGCTGACCATTGTGAGTACATGTGATACGACTCGCGAAGTCAAGCTCACAGAGTCACGAGTGCATAGAATCTAAAGAACTTCTCTTTTTTTATGTAATAAGCGAGTGTATAACTCAAAAGTATTTAAAAAAATATATTTTTATAGCTATACCTACTGTCGGCCGACCCTCAAAAAATGAATGAAAAAATAAATAAATAATATATGCGAACACCTTTTCCAGAAAATGAAAGCTATTAAATTAAATTTTCCACAACTCGTATACGTATACGTGTTTGCTTACAATTATGTGTTAAAAAATTTTACTTGATATGTTACTATAACTTAATAAGGTGTTTCACAAAGTTTATTCTATTAAATGACAACTGCAGTTTATTTTCAAATTCTGCTCCCTAACAATAATTATGAAATCAAAGTGGTCCCTGGTCAAAAAAGGTTTGGAACCACTATTGTACAAGATGTGAACCGGCCTGACCTCGCTGACAACATGCATTCAATCCACAATTGTCTTATCAGAGTGCAATGACCCTGGCACCTACTTATTATTTTTCTTTTTGTTTCAGGTAATTATTGTGACGTTGAATCTACGAGATAGGCGCGCGTATCAATTTGAAATTGTTTTATATGTAAGTGGTCATTCTCTGATTTGATACCAAACAGGGTCTGGATTTTTTTAATGGCATATGGCGGTTAACGAGCAAGTGGGTCATCTGATGGTAAGCGATCACCGCTGGTCATAGACAACTGCAACACCTTGATAAAGGATTTTTTTGTATTTCCTTTTGGTTGCAAACTTTTATTAAATGCGATTCGTATATGCTCAAGACCAATAAAATGAGGTCAACCCGATGGGTTTATCTTCCTTAATTAAGAAGTGCCTATGACCATCTTTCGACTCCATCATCAGACCAGTTCTATAGCACCATAACATTTTGTTGTCACCCGAATAATAAGTGCACCAAACAACTAAATCAGTTATGGATGCTTCAAAATTCAGTTGCAAAATTTGACCCTCACAAACAAACATACAGGGTAAGTTTAATTAAATACTTGTAATATGGCAAAGTTATAAAAAAATAATATATCAGACTAGTGAGTCGGATCTGTGATATGTAAAACTAGCTATTGTACGCGGTTCCGCCCGCGTTAATGTCGATTCCTTGGGAATAGTACCTTTTTCCGGAATGATTGGTACCTTATAAAAAGGTATGTCCCTCCCCGGGCCTCAAACTGCCTCCATACCAAATTTCATCCAAAGTGGTGCAATGGTTGAAGCGTGAAAAGGTGACAGACAGACAGAGTATACTTTCGCATTTATAATATTGGTATGGATAATATGGATTACTGCTAGTGTAACATACACGAAAAAAAGTACTGCTGATTTTCGAAATCATTGTCCTACCAGATGGGTGATCCAGAAATAAAGTAGGTACTTTAGTCATATTTCTTAAAGTGTTAATTTTGACTAAGATTTTAGCAATCGTAGATGAACCACGTCATGCTGCCCGAAGCATTTCGGTACGTCGTTGCTATTTTACCTAACTTACCAAGATCCGGAAGGGTAATGTTTTTTGCGAGTATTCATGTATGTATCTAAATATTCCTTTGATTCCTCGTGTAGCCCAAACGCCATGACCATGATCTAGGCATGATGATTTTAAAAGTGTGAGGGGTCATTAGATTAGTATTCTTATAGCCGCAGTGACACGAGCTATGTGACGTCAGTAAAAAAACAATATAGCGGATGTGAATTGCCAAAAAAGACGGTCGGCCTTTGCTTATTTTTAAATAATGCTAATTTTTGCTGTCGCCCATAATTTCTACTAGCATACATACATATTATCACGTCTTTATACCTTACGGAGTAGACAGAGCCTACAGTCATTAGACTAAAAGCCCACGTTTAGCATGTTGGTGGGCGTTAAGGTGGTAAACAAAATCAAAATAGTAATGGGTTGCTAGCCGCATCGCCTATTGTCACAACTTTTTCGATTTTCGCCCATCACCTTGAGTACTAAGTTGAGTGTTTAAGAAATTGTTCTAAGCCTTCAATCGCAACCGGATAAGTCGATACGATCGATGGACCGCTTTATAACTTGTATGTACCTACTATTAAGAGAGTATATATCACGCGTGCACGATGACCAACCAAGTCGTGATCTCGAATTATTGAGCTTATGCGTCATTGTTATATATAATATAACAATACTCAGTAGTGTTTATGTTCCAAAATACGTATTTTGGAACATAAACACTACTGAGAGATCATAATTTACTAGCTTCCGCCCGCAGTTTCGCTCGCGTCAACGTCGTAGCTCGGGAACAGTATTCGGGATGAAAGAGCCTACTCTGTACTACAGAGAATTTGTATGCAAGGAGCATATTAGTAAGGATATCTTCAAAATTGGATTGCTACGAGTACTTCAAGATTTTCTGACAATTCACATGTACAAACTAACCGTAATCCTTTAGACCGGGGGCCGGTGGCAGGACTTCCTACCTCATAAGATACCCGAATGAGACTAGTATGTAGTGAAAGTAGGTGCTTTGGAGGTGGGGGCCAGGTAGGGTTGCCACTCCCTAACCTGGAAGAACTATAAAAAAAAAGGTGTCGAAAACGTCAATTTTGGCCAAAAATTATCTCATCAGATACTTGAACGGGAGTTTGACGGAACGGGGTCGGCACTGCGAATAAAATAGGTTGCCTGAGGCAACCCTGGAAGAACCCATGTTCAGGCACATTTAAAACTTGGAATTTAAAAATTAAAGTAATAAAAAAAATCTCGGAACCATATCCAAAAGCACTGCAGGATTACGATCGTAATATTATTTTTAACCGACTTTTAAAAAAATAGGTTTTCAATCCAATGTTCAATATATTTTCTAAAACTTTTAATTGAATTGTAACTAATATTAATTGATGTTTTATATTACATCTGATTTAGTGTAAGTTCCATCAAAATCGGTTCAGTAGTTTCCGAGATATAGGCTAATACGTATAACAGTGCCATTTTTTTTTTAAATCTCATATAATACCTGAATGAAACTAGTACCTGATGTTAGTTCTGAGGGTCCGAACTGCGAATAAAATAGGTTGCCTGAGGCAACCCTGGAAGAACCCATGTTCAGGCACATTTAAAACTTGGAATTTGAAAATAAAAGTAAAAAAAAAAATCTCGGAACCATATCCAAAAGCATTGCAGGATTACGATCGTAATATTATTTTTAACCGACTTTTAAAAAAATAGGTTTTCAATCCAATGTTCAATATATTCTTTAAAACTTTTAATTGCATTGTAACTAATATTAATTGATGTTTCATATTACATCTGATTTAGTGTAAGTTCCATCAAAATCGGTTCAGTAGTTTTCGAGATATAGGCTAATACGTATAACTGTGCCATTCTTTTTTTTTCATATAGGACATGAATGGAACTAGTGCAGGTGGTTAGCACTAACGATCTTGTGTATGAATAAAATAGGTTGCCAATCCGTAACCTGGAACAATCCCAGTTCGGGGATGAACTTGGATTGTTCCAGGTTACGGATTTATACGTGGAATTTGAAAATTAATAATTTTAAAAAGAAGTTGGAACCATATTCAAAAGCAATGCGAGAATACGATTGCGATGCTTTTTAACCGACTTCAAGAAAGTGACGTTATCTTTTCCATAACTTGTTGGTTATGTTATTTTTTTAATTATTATATTTATTATTTATATATAAACATTAAATATGTTTCCCGGTTTGCCCGGACCACACATCGTTTGACTCGTCTTCAGTTGTCTAACAGCGTTTCCCTTAGTTGATCGTCTACAAATGCTCTCAATATATTTTCATGTGTCAACTCCATACACACTCCCAATATTCTTCTTTTCGAGTCAAAATGGTTATGTTTGCCTTCTTTTATACAGTTTTTAGCCGTGTGGTTTCCAGCAGAGTAAAATAGGACCGCTCCAAATCTTCCCATGGATGTCGTCAGATGCGACTTAGGAAATACAAGCTAAACAAAGCTTATAAACATCAATGAGACCTCTCCAACCCGCTGGCCAAACAGCGAGGCGAGTGTAGGCCAAATCCTCTATCTGCTCTGGCCCAAGTATGGCTCCGGTAGTACAGAGAGAGTCATGCTCCTGCAGTGGAGACTAAAAAAACCTGATGATGATAATGATACAGTTTTTGACCAGTTGGTAGCCATAGCGACGCCTTTGTCGTTTACCACATCATGAGGTGAGACATCGATTGCGAGTCCCAATTCGCAACCCAGTCTCAGGATCCTAAAGCGTGGACATTCAAGTATTATATGTTGAGTGTTCTCCTGGGACTGCTCATCACAAATACAGAATCCCCCATGGCCAGTGAACATTTGTGCTTCTAGGTTCGTGAAGCAAGTTCCTCGGAAAATCCGTTGAGCCTGTTTGACATCTGTTACAAATAGCTTGAGGGATGCTCCGGTTGTTGTCTCTGTGTATCGAGTTTGCTATATGTCAAGTATGGAGCTTCTGATGAGGCGCTTCGTATAGGAAAGAGGCACTGAATTGTAAAATGGAGCTCTTTCATTCCCCTCGACTTCGATGTGGGCTTTTAACCATAAGAAATCAATTTGGGCATTTTATCTTTTAGCTCCCTGATTTTGCTTTATATTTTGAGGACTTTTTGTAACAGCTTTCATCACAGTCAGTTGCGGGTTCCACCAATATATTAATTTACACTTCGTTTTAGGCTTAAGTTTGGGAATCGATGCTTTGCAAGCCCTTGTAACAATCTCGGAGTATCTGGCCACCAGGTCATCAAGGCCTTTCCTATTTTTAATACGGCTGATTGAGTTATTTGTTCTGCTAGGAGTTTTCCTCTAACACTCTTTTCAAATATAGCCCAGTTAGCTTTCGCTGTTTGGTATTTCCTTGTACTAGTATTTTGGGGGATTGTTGTTGTATCACATAATTTACATATACCAGTTCTATGGTCATGGCTATATGATCTGACAAAGGTAGCAGCAGGTCTGCCTCTACTCGCCAGTTGTTAAGCTTATTCGCAACACCGCGTGTGGCAAGAATAATGTCTGGAATGCTCTTATATAGTTTATTGTCTCTGTAGACATAGAAAGTTGGTGTGTTTCACTGATTTATCACGGAGGCAAATATTTCGTATTAGCTAAAACGTTACACATAGACGTATTTGTCTATAACTCAAAAACTACTAACCTATTTTAATGCAACTGGCAACAAGTCAAACCAAATATAATATAAAATAAGTAAAATTAACATAACCAATAGGTTATGGAAAAATTATCCTCACTTTTCTGAACTCGGTTAAAAAGCATCGCAATTGTAATCTCGCATTGCTTTTGAATATGGTTTCAACTTCTTTTTAAAATGATTAATTTTCTAATTGTACGTATAAATCCGTAGCCTGGAACAATCCAAGTTCATCCCCGAACTGGGATTGTTCCAGGTTACGGATTGGCAGCCTATTTTATTCATACACAAGATCGTTAGTGCTACCAACCTGCACTAGTTCCATTCATGTCCTATATGAAAAAAAAAGAATAGCACAGATATACGTATTAGCCTATATCTCGAGAACTACAGAACCGATTTTGATGAAACTTACACTAAATCAAATGTAATATGAAACATCAATTAATATTAGTTACAATGCAATTAAAAATTTTAGAGAATATATTGAAAATTGGAATGAAAACCAATTTTTTTTAAAGTCGGTTAAAAATAACATTACGATCGTAATCCTGCTTTTGGATATGGTTCCGAGATTTTTTTTATTACTTTGATTTTCAAATTCCAAGTTTTAAATGTGCCTGAACATGGGTTCTTCCAGGGTTGCCGCAGGCAACCTATATTATTCGTAGTCCCGACCCTCAGAACTAACATCGGGCACTAGTTTCATTGAGGTATCTTATGAGATAAATTACCATGAAAAATCGCCCCCTTCAGGGTGGCTGAACTTGGACTTCTTCCAGGGTTGCCGCAGGCAACCTTAGCTGGTTCACCTCTCCATAAGGATATCTTTCACTACGTCAAACTCCCGTTCGAGTATCTGATGAGATAATTTTTGGCCAAAATTGACGTTTTCGACACCTTTTTTTTTATGGTTCTTCCAGGTTACGGGGTGGCAACCCTACATGGCCCCCACCTCCAAAGCACCTACTTTCACTACATACTAGTCTCATTCAGGTATCTTATGAGGTAGGAAGTCCTGCCACCGGCCGCCGGTCTATTTACGTACATTCTGAAAAATTCTCATTGAATTTTATATATATAGGCTAGTTATTACTAAGTAAGAGATATCTCTATTTCTTATTTTGAAGAAAAGCTTGTTTTGTGTCGTTATCTCCAATATGAATACTGAAAAATAAGTGTGTTTTTATTGAGTGTATGCGTTTGTTTTCACTGGATCAGATAGCGAATCATCGACATGCATCGACCTCAAAGGGCCGGATATTGGAAAAAATATAAGTAAATGCAAATATTAACTGTTGATGTTGATGCAATCTGATGCCCCGGGCGATGTCCTTAGTTTATAAGTTAAAATATATGATATAAAGAAAATAAATAAATACCTATCACACAAATTGTGCTAGCCCCACAGTAAGTTGTAAACTTGTGTCGTTCTTACTCCGTGGTCGTGGTGGATACTTACTCAACGATACTATATCTTATAATATATACTTATATGAGATAAACATCCAAGACCCAGGTCAATCTGAAAAAGATCGCTTTCCATCATGACCTGATCGGGGACCGAACCTGGGAACCCTTGTGTCGCAGGCTGGCGTGTTAACCACTGCGCCCAGGAGCTCGCCCAAATCTTTCGGATCTACCTTGGACTGAATTTAGTAACACAGTTTGGACATAGGAAAGAATCGTGAACTGTATTGAATACCTACCTCCTAATAAGAACATTATCACATTCGTCACGCCACGCTCAATGTCACTGGCCAGATGATAAATGGCATAGTCGAGCTCTGTGGCCTTAGTGGCCATCATGCCGGGCTACAAAATCAGAGTTTCTGGGTTCGATCCCCGGACAGGCCAAGATGAAACATGTTGTTTTTCAGATTAGCCTGGGTTTTAGATGTTAATCTATATATGTATTTGTTTTATAATAAAGTATCGTTGAGTTAGTACTTATCCCATAACATGAGTCTCGAACATACTTTGATTTGTCTGTATGTATACATATTTGTAACAAAACTATTGTGACAGAAGTAGAAAACACCATCAAATCTAGTCATTCCGATACTCCGTATGACATTGAGTCGTGATCTGTATTGAATGGCTCCAAATAAGAACATTATCACATTCGTCACGCCACGCTCAATGCCACGGGCCAGATGCTGTAAAACGTGGCTCACTCTCAGTATAGAAGAAATGAAAATTGAATCAGATGTGGCAGTATCTGACGAAGAAAAGCATTGCTGCTAAATACTTTTATCCTTAACTCTAACCTGTGTCCAAAATAATACGCTACTAGCTTTTGCCCGCGACTTCGCCCGCGTCATTGTCGATCTTTCGGGAATAGTACTTTTTCCCGGGACAAAAGGTAGCTCCGTACTCCAGAGAACTTGTATGCAAAATTTCATGATGATCGGTTCTGTAGTTACGGCGTGAAAGCGTAATAAACAAACAAAGTCAGTTTCTCATTTATAATATTAGTTGGATATTATTTGGATATCCTTTCTATAACACTTACTGCGCAGTACATATTTAAAAAGAGGGCAAAATTAGCAAAAATATGTGGAATCATGTCAATAGGCAATGTGGCTAGCAATCCGTCACGATTTTATCCCATTTTAACCGACTTCAAAAAAAGAAGGAGGTTATCAATACGATTTTTTTACATGTTTGTTACTGCATAACTCCGTCGTTAATGAACGGATTTTAATTATTATTTTATTGTTTGAAAGGATATGCTTTCAAATTGGTCTCATATAAATTTCATCAAAATCGGTTTAGTAGTTTGATTGAAGTCGGTTTTTATTATTTGGGTGCCGTAGTAAACAAGAAACCCTTATAGTTACACCATGTCTATCCGTCCGTCTGTCCGTCCGCGGTTTTACTCAGAGACCATAAGTACTAAAAAGCTGTAATTTGGTATGGAGATGTATATTTATCCTCTGTCTGCTCTGGCCCAAGTATGGCTCCGGTAGTACAGAGAGGATCATGCTCCTGCAGTGGAGTCTAAAAAGACCTGATCATCATCATTTCCAGTAGTTGTCATGTTCAATCGACCATGCACACCCTGGTGACAAAGTTCTTCGGAACCGCCTCTCGGCCTTTAACGTGGTTCCTTTAACGACTACCAGATGGCAGTCGGGACCACCGGCTTAACGTGCATTCCGAAGCACGGAATCATCTTTATTATCAGACAATCAGGTGATTCGCGCCTGATCTGAGATGATGATGTATATTAATCATGCCGAAAAAGTGGTCTCCTTACTTACTACCATATCCAAACAGCAAAGTAGTGTCGGACATCGGCGTGAGCAGACTCTGCTACGTCAGTTCGTGCCGCAGCGATCACCAGCTGTTATTGTTAACTCATACGTACCTATTGGTACCTACGAGTCATTGACCCACCATCATAACTTTTTATTCGCCGCCGTCTAGTTTTCTTTGCTTAGTTTTTATCTCGTATAGGATTTTTTCGCCCGAATTTGCTTTGCCAGTTTCTATCTATCACAACACAACACAAGTATTAGATGGCCAAACTTCTAGGCTATTATTGAATGTAATTTTCTAAAATATACTGTTTTAAAATTAAGATAAGAACAAGTTTATTTACATCTAAGTATTTATTAAATAAAGAGACAAAAATGGTGACGTATATCCGCGGCCCCGCACCGCACCGCAACGTCCGGTATTGCCAGTGGCCGAAACAACTAGAATGGTAATAAACCAAGGCCAGTTGCATTGCTGGGCCTAGGTTTATTTCCACCATGGAACTGCTAATCATGGGTTCACCATTAGTTCCACCATGGAACTGCTAATCATGGATCTAAGAATAATCAAGATAGGCCCCAAACGATGCAAACGTGTCGCGACAAAAGCTCACGCACACATTGATGGTAAAATAAGGATGCAATTTTTCTCCGTTCGAAATTCAAATTCAAACAAATGTTCAATAAGTACCTATTTATGCTGCAACGTAAAATGTTGGCCTCACTTGTGAGTGACGCCCTCAGCACCGGTCCATATTACTCTTTATCTGCCAAACAATAGGTATAAGAAAAAAAAATTGCAAATAAAGTTATCTACATTTTTTGTTCTATATAACAATAAATTTTTTCGATCACTTGGTTTATGGTATGAAGATGGTCACTTGTTGAAAAGCCGGGACGAAATCCCGCCTGTTCTGGAGGTTGATGCGATTCTAATATGCTGTCTATACGTTTTTGAATTATTTTTATGAATATTTTGTATATGTGGGATACTAGGCTAATTGGTCTATAATTATTAATATTGTGTTTGTCGCCTTTTTTGTGCAGTAGGACAATGTTGGAGTGACCCATTTTTGCAGGGAATTTGCCGGTGAGAAGTATAGTATTAAAAAGGTTGGTTAGATAGGGAATGAGAACTGACGAACCTATTCTGAGAGCTTCTGTTGTGACTTCATCTGGTCCCGGACTTTTACCTAAGTTCATAGATTTTAAAGCATCATGGACCTCACCTTCTGTAATTAAAGGGACATTATCTGGACAAAAATATTGTTTTTGTGATACAATTTTGCTGGGATCTGAATAAAGTGATCTGTAGAATTTGGTACATATATCAAGTATTTTCTCTTGACTATAGTGTTTTTTGCCCTGGTCGTCATATAAACGGTTTATCCGAGCTTTACCGTTAGTAATACCTTGCTTCGCTACTCGTAAAGACTTGTGTTGTTCCAGAGCCATTTTGACTAAAGATGTATTGTACTTTCTTATGTCGTCCCGTATACTCTTTTTAACTAACTTGTCTATTATCCTATATTCTAAACTTCCTATTGGTTTTTCTAATCTCTTGTCAATGAGTTTCAATGTTTCACTTGATAATTTTTTCTGTTTCCGATTTTGTTTCTTTATTTTGTTACTACTTCTCTGAATCGCATTTACTATATTGTTATATTGATTATCTACATCGCTCACGTCATTAGGATCTAGTAATTGAAAACTATTTGTTAATTCTATTTTAAATTGGTCGTGGTTATTAATAAGGGTATCGACATCAAGTTTTTTAATTTTATTTTTGAAAACTGTTGCTCTGTGAATTTTAAAGTCGAATCTTAATTTTGCTCGTACTGGCCTGTGATTAGAACTGAATTTAATTTTGTTAATTACACTAACATCTTTGACTATATACCTGTCGCTCGTGATAACAAAGTCTATTTCATTTTTAATTTGGGGGTTGGGTGATACCCATGTCCAGCGTCTTTGAGGTGGTTTTTTAAAGAAACTATTAGCAATTTTCATATTTTGTCCAAAAGCAAACTGTATTAGTCGATCACCACGGTTATTACTTACCCCTAATCCGTATTTACCCACAATTTCACTGTTTCTATTTCCAATTCTGATGTTCCTCGATTTTCATCACATGCTTTATTGAGCAGATCATAAAACTCTTCTATCTCATCGTCAGTGTGTCCAGTAGTTGGAGCATAAGCTTGGATAACGGTTAAATTTTTGGTCGGTGTAATTTGAAATTTAAGTGATGCGACTCTCTCTGAATACCCAATGAATTCTACTATATTATTCTTCCATTTTTTAGACACAAAGAAACCTACTCCGTGATATCCCTTGGTCTCTCCTAAATGAAAGAATATATTTTCGTGCCGCTCAATAGTTTGTTCTCCTAATCTTCTCACCTCGGCAAGTCCTACGATATCCCAATTAAGATCGTTTAGGGCATTTTCCAACTCGACAAGTTTTTCTTCACTTGATAATGTGACGACATTATATGTTATAATATTAAGCATATCGGAGTCCGTGATAACTTTTGCTCTAGTCGTTTGACAGTTGGTTTTCGCCACCCGGAGATTTTTCGCACCCCTGACTCTAGTGCCATCCCTGCGTCTGTCACCGCTTGAATGGCAGCGAGAGTCGCCGGGCACTTGGGGCCGTGTTATCGTTGTTCTATCCATGAAATGAGGGGGGGGATGGACCATACTCCGCCGCGCTGGTCCAGTGCGTGTTGGCGGGAATTCGTGTTTCGCCAGAACCTCGTCTGTTGTCTAGCAGGGTGCACCACGAGCAGGTGAGGTTGGCTTGGGTTCCTGATGGCAAGATGGAGGGCGGAACCTCTTACACCCTTATCCTACCCTAAATAACCTCTGTATATTGCTTTCGTGGACTACACGAAAGCATTCGATAGCATTAAACACGAAGCTATACTTTCATCTCTTCAGAACCAAAATGTTGAGCAGGTGTACATTGACCTTTTAGAAATAATTTACAATTTCAGCACATCGAATATTAAAATACAGTCAGCGGGAACTCCATTCAAGTTAGAAAAAGGCGTAAAGCAGGGTGACCCGCTCTCTCCCAGACTATTCACGAGTACCCTTGAGGAAATATTTAGGAAGATCGCGGCTTTGTGGGAAACGAAGGGCATACGAATCGGCACGAAAAGACTTACAAATCTGCGATTCGCGGATGATATTGTCCTTTTCGCTTCCACATCAACAGAATTGCAGGAAATGCTAGAAGATCTTAGCAAGGCAAGTCTCGAGGTTGGACTTTCGATGAATCGGTCTAAAACACAAGTAATGACCAACAGCACGAAACGTAAGGTCGAGGTTGAGGGGCAAGAAATTCACTACGTCGATGAGTACATATACCTGGGCCAGATAGTCTCCTTCAGCAACAGGCAAGAAAAAGAAATAAAACGCCGCATAGACAACGCGTGGAGGAGCTACTGGTCCATGAAAGAACTCATGAAGGGAGACCTTCCACTGTCACTGAAGCGCAGACTCATCGACGTGTGTATCTTGCCCATCCTGACTTACGGTGCTCAAAGTTGGTCATTGACTGAGGATCAGAAGTCCAAGCTCAAGATTTGCCAGAGAGCGATGGAGCGAAGCATCCTGGGTGTCACCAGGCTAGATAGAGTGCCAAATGCTGTGCTTCGCTCTAAAACTGGCATTGTTGATGTGGGGCACAAAGCCGCCAAGCTCAAATGGGATTGGGCGGGTCACGTTTGCCGAATGCATCCAGACCGATGGGCTACTATAGTTACAAAATGGACTCCGGAAGATGGATACAGAAAAAGAGGTAGGCCTCGAAAGCGTTGGTGTGATGATATCGCGAGCCATGAAAAGAAATGGTCTGAAGTGGCACAAAGTAGGGATGTTTGGAAGGAAATGGGGGAGACCTTTGCCCAGCAGTGGGACAGTATAGGTTAATAAAAAAAAATAAATAACAATAAATAAAAAAATTTTAGGTACTTAAGTGAAAATCAGGTATATACAACAAGGGTTGCAATGCAACCCCACAAACTTGGATTCAGTGCCGGCGTCAGCGTACTGGCGTCCTGGGCGAGATTTCACCGAGCGCACCCCCCAACCACAACCCCTCTTGGTGGGGAGGGGGGGGATGCAAATTGAATCATACTGCTCAGCTTCTCTGCCCTGGCTTGACGGCGCCCCTTCCGGAGCCAGCGCCCTGGACGGTCACCCAACCGCGCCCTACCCTAACGCCGTTACTGCTTGGATTTAACTTTACATTTTAAAAAAAGTGCGTCCTCTGAATGACAAACGCACAACAAAATTAAACATTTCAACGAACTATACCTACTTTTACTGCACTTGTAACTTAAAAAGTTGGCGTCACTTATGATTGCGAGTGACGTTCTCCGCGCCGTTCTATATTATTCCTAGGTCCAGCTGCTAATATCTGTAGAACATTATGACATGTATCATTCATTTCACATGCATCGATTGCTCTCACCTACTCAACATAGCATATTTTGAAAAAGTAACCCGTACTTACGTGCCAAACTCGCCTTAAAATTGGAAGCCTGACGAGTCCAAAACTATAGTCGGCGATTCCGACAAAATAGCATGTGGGGAAGGGTTACGCTTGCAAAATATAATGTATTATACCTCACTTTAATTTCAACAAATTTTATTACAAAAACGCAGCAACAACGCGACGCTTTTTACATTTCCCTACATGGCTTAAAAAAATACATTTCCCTATATTTTTATTCAAATCCCATATCTTTAGGGAGATTACGAGACTTAACATTTCGTTAAAAATGTAAGGCTCATTTTATAATTAAATTTCGATCATCATGTAATCCGCAGATCCCAAATGGCAACCAATCCCCCCGTACCCCGGTCAGACGCAGCCTGGCCCTGGATCTAATTTCGGTGGTTTCTATAGTTACCGACGACCTCTATGAAAAGATGCGAAAAGGAAATATAGCTTATTCTAGTTCACAGAAGTAATTTAACTACTCGTATGAAGAGATAGTACGAAAGGTATCACTACATAGTATAAAAACTAAGTCGCTTCCCTCTGTCTGTCTGTCCCTCCGTATGTATGCTTAGTTATACCTATCTTTAAAACTACGCAACGGATTTTGATGTGTTTTGTAAGGAATATTCATATGTATACTAGCTTTCACCCGTGGCTCCGCCCGCGTCACTGTCCTGGGATAAAATGTACCCTATGTCCTTCTCCGTACCCCAGATAACGTGTATGCAAAATTGCATAATGATCGGTTTAGTAGTTACAACGTGAAAGCGTAACAAACAAACAAACTCACTTTCGAATTTATAATATTCGTTAGGATTGCATCCGTCTGAAGCCCGGGTCCGTGTCGCTAGTTAGTTTATATTTGCAGAACATTTTATAATATAAAGTGTTACATTAAATCGAAGGAATGGGCTTAAAATCTGAAAAATCATATAGGTGATGCGGAGAATCATTTTGTTTGTAAAGTAACTGAAAAAACTAGTCGACTGATTTAAAAATTATTTTTAGAAAGCAATTAGCGAATAAAATATGCTATATTTAATTATCAACGAATGGATGGGCTCTCACTCTCACAGAACGAAGCATAGAAGCGGTAAAGCTTCTACTCATACGTCGATTATCAGTGAGAGTGTGGTACTTCCCTGGAATCGTTCAGGTCCATAATGTCCCTTTTCCAAATTGTCGCCTGATTTCAAAATGCTCTTTCTCGAAATGTTCCTTTATCAAAATGTCCCTTTATCAAAATGTCCCTTTATCAAAATGTCCCTTTATCAAAATATCCCTTTATCAAAATGTTCCTTTATCAAAATGTTCCTTTCCCAAAATGTCCCTGCCTTGAAATGTCCTTTCCCCAAAATGTTCCTTGACTCTACCACGATTAAACATAACCAGTTGTTAATTTAAGCTTAGTAGTCGTCGGGCAGCCCTTTGTCTAGGGACAATAATAGCCAATTTGCCGGGCCGCGTATAAAAGGAGCGAATTTCTTGTGACGATTATGGAAACTCATTCGGAGATTCTCGATTCCAGACAATCGAATGAAACCTAGGCATTATTCCGAGAGAACAATCTGGGGTTATTCCTTCGTGATTTGCTTATTTTTTTGTCGTGTGTAAGTGGCCAGCACTGGTGTCAGATGTTTCAAGCTTCCTAAAGGTATCTGGTATAGCTTAATGACTGCCATTAATAATGATTGCCGGAACACATGGCTTAACGTGCCTTCCAAAGCATGGAGAGAGATTTTTTTTATGCCCAGGATTGCTTCACATGCATAAGTGCTAATAATGCTTATATCCACTGAGCCATTTAGCTCCTTCATTGATTTTTGGCGAGCTCCGTGACGCAGTTAACACGCCAGCCTGTAACACGGGGGTGCCCGGCTTCGATCCCCGGTCAGGTCAAGGCGGAATATGATCTTTTCAGATTGGCCTGGGTCTTGGATGTTTATCTATATATGTTCTAACTCTTATTACACTTCGCTACTTAGACTAAGACTGTTTGAATATCGAGTGGTGTAATAGACGCTACTAACGTCCAAAAAGAAGGCGTTATTTTTAAAATACTTATGTTATTATTACTATCAATGTGCATTGCTACTCTATTTACTCAGCTGTAGTAGCCTGAAGCAATTAATTGCGCTAATGTACGTAGATGCCGCGGGAACTGTATTTTTAGGGTTCCATACCTCAAAAGGAAAAACGGGAACCTTATAGGATCACTTTGTTGTCTGTCTGTCTTTCTGACAAGACCCTTTTTCTTTTGCGTCTCACGCGTAGAGGTATTAAGCTGAAATTCATATCAAATACTCAGGTTTGATATGAATTTAATTCATACTTATAAGCCAACGCAATCAAACCCAAAAGTACAGTCGTTTATGCCGCATATTTTCGACGTTCTCAAGGGAAACAAAACCTACTATGTCCCGTGAACTCAGAATCTTGAAATTTGGTACGTAGCAACGTCTGATAGGACAGTAGCAAAAAAAAACATACAATTTTAATCATCATCATTTCGTGTAGGTTTCACGGTCAATCGACCATGCACACCCTGGTGTCAGAGTTCTTCGGAACCGCCTCTCGGCCTCTGACGTGGTTCCTTTAACGACTACCAGATGGCAGCCGGGACCACCGGCTTAATGTGCCTTCCGAAGCACGGAATCATCTTTAGTATCAGACAATCAGATGATTCAAGCCTGCAATGTCCTAACCAAACTGGGAGCAACTAAACAAAGTATGCTTCCGGTGGGAATCGAACCCACGACCCCCGGGTCAACAGGCAAACGCCTTAAACACTGGACCACGGAGGCTGTTAGTATAATCTATACATATAATAAAACAGTAAAAATATTTTGTCTGTACATTTAGAATTTTTGACTGAAATGGATAGAGGGACACTTAAAAAGAATAATAGAAAGCAAAAAAAAAATTATTTGAATTTCTTGTCTGTCTGTCTGTCTGTCTGTCTGTCTGTCTGTCTGTCTGTCTGTCTGTCTGTATGTATGATCACGATTATCTCCGAAAATACTGAACCGATTTACTTCAAACTTTCACCAATTGCTTTGTTTTAACTCAGCAAAACATCTACAGTGTTATTATAAAACAAGGACTAAAGTTAGTACCAGGTTTAAGCCGGGGTCCAAGTCAAGTACTAAGGAAAATCGTATTATAAAACGAGGTTTATCGTTTAAGCCATAGATGATCCTAGGTCTAAAGATAAACCTACTATTCCCTAGTTTAACTCTAGTGCTAACTTATTTTGTTGCCAACAAATAGGTCACTTTTCACCAAAAAAAAAAACTTTGATGCTAAAATATATGTCATACCCTATTCGCAATGATCAAAAACCTGGAAATGCGAAGAAATGAATAAAACCAACACATAAAATTATGAAAATATATTTTAATTATTTGCATTTTAACATATCAAAACGTTTAATTAGATTATTTTCAACGCTTTTGTCGTCATTTATATTTCAGGACCGCCACAAAACAATGACTTTTAGGCACCTTAATTTCATATTAGGAAAAATAGTTTGTACAAATCATCTATATAGTAAGTATTTTTAGGTACAAATATAAACAAATTTTTACACCATATTCACTTTTACTTTAGTCACGTAAATTTTATCTCACAGCAACTTTAAAACAATTACTTTCGACACACTGCACCGTTAATTCATTAAATAAAAATACCTATATTTTTTACAATCATATTTGTAAACAAACTTTGAGGTTACTTTGGAAGAAATTCGATCTGTTGCGCGCGCACACGCGTTCCGTTTCAGGTTTGTAAAATTATTAAATCGTTTTGTATAAAGTATGATTTTTTTATCTGACCACTGAATATATCGTTTATGACATAAATAAACATGTTTCTCCATTTCAATTTTATTATTTTTAGTTTTATACTAGTTTCAAACAATACATTTTATTATTTATTTTAATATTAGTGTAGATCGGAACGTAGTAGTAGCATACTGAACGAATGATTGAATGAATCCTGCTTCCGTTAGATCATCCAGAGATCGTCTCAGGTCTAAGTTAGTCCTGACTTAGTTCACTTTTTGTAATGAAACAAAGTTTAATATGCTAAACCTGGGTTGATCCATCGTTAGTCCGGACTAAGGTAGACCAGGTTTAAACCTGGGTTTTGCCGTTGTTTTATAATAACCCTGCTAAAGTTTGTTTTATCAAATCGGTTCATTAAAAAAAAAGTTATCGTCATTTGAATGAATTCAAAGCATTAGTTTGCCTGCAAATATACACGGTGAATTTCCTATCGTTTTGGACCCTCAAAGGGGTGACTCAGACCATCAAAATGAACAACTTTTCCTACGGGAACAATACTGGGAACTCAAAAAAAAATTCGACATTCACATACAAACTGGCCGGGCGGCGGGACTCTTTTTTATGGAATAGACGAATTTTTTTTTGAGTTCCTAGCATTGGTCCCATAGAAAAAGTTGTTCATATTGATAACCTGAGTCACCCCTTTAAGGGTCCAAACTATTCCTGAGGGATGGACACTAACGGCGGCGGCCGGCGTAGCCGCGGGCAAACGGCAAACCAACCGAAACTGCTGCGCCTAGAAACTTGAAATTTGGTACAGGGGTTCTTTTAATGATGTGAGTGTGCGCTAAGGAAGGATTTATAAGAAATTTAACTTTTGAAGGGGTAAATTTATATGGAATTTTCTCATTTTTGGACTTAGAAGTATGAAAGTAGGTATATAAGTTCTCGATTAAAATTAAAAAAGATGTGTGTGGGTAGATGAAATTTGCAAAATTCCCCCCTGAAGGGGTAAAATAGCGGGGTAGAGATTGTATAGGAATTTACTTATTTCTAGACTTAGAAGTATGAAAATAGGTAAATAAATTCACGATTAAAATTAAAAAAAAATCTGTGTAGGTCAACTGGAAAAAAATCCCCCAGAAGGGGGGTAAAGTTTGTTTGGAAATTGGAAATTTTCTCATTTCTGGACTATGAAGTATGAAAATAAATAGGTATGTTCTGGATTACAATTAAAAAAGATATATGTGGGTGAAATGGACAAAATCGCCCCTAAAGGGGTAAAATGGGAGGGTAAAGGTTTTATGGAAATTTTCTCATTCCTGGACTTAGAAGTATAAATAATATCCATACTTCCATACTACTACTAATATTATAAATACGAAAGTAACTCTGTCTGTCGTTTTTTTACGCTTCAACCATTGAACTGATTTGGATGAAATTTGGTATGGAGGTGTGAGGCCCGAGGAAGGACATAGGGTATGTTTGATTCCGGGAAATTCTACTGTTCCCGAGGGATCGACACTAACGCGGGCGGAGCCGCGGGCAACAGCTAGTATAGTATATAAAGTATATAAACATATTTTAAATATTTTAATACTTATTATAGAAAATGGTACGGAACTCTTCGTGCGCGAGTCTTACTCGCACTGGTCCGGCTTTTTTATCTATAAAGTGTATCAAATACCAAATAGATATAAAAATAATAAAAACGATTACTGATCAGTAACCATACTTGATCAGTAACCATAATTTGGTAGGCGTACTTTTACACATGTAGTTAACGATAACTTAAAAAGACTACATAATAAGCTTAATTAAAAGGAAAAAGTACTTACCTAAAATACATGTATATTTAAAAATCGAACGGTACGGTGCTCACCCCTGGGCATCGTCAATAGAGGCTGGCAGCAAGGCTCAAATCTTTTTATATTTTTATAGTTACCTCCGATACCTACTATATTTATTTGAACTCATAAAATGAAACACATGATTTTTACGTTACTGTAAAAAATTTACTAACCTACCAAGGCTAGGCTAGGCATCTTGATTATTTTACTTTCAGTCTATCAAAGTATTCGCGTTCGTGTTATTTCTGTGGAAATTCAATTACAGTGACAGTAAGTACCTAGCTGTTGTTTTCGGAAGCCCGTTATAACACTTTCACTGTCATCCGACAAGTCGAAGGCCAGGTTCACTTCAGACGTTTTAATAAAACAAATTATGAGGAATGATAACTAGCTGTCGTTTTCAGAAGCCTGTTACGGCACTTTCACTGCCACCCATCCTTGTTTATAAGGCCAAGTTCACAATCGACGTTTAAAAAAACGCTTACCGCTCTCAGAAGCCGGCTACAGTACTTTCACTCATATCTTACTTGCAAGGTGATATTTGACTAGCTCCGTGGCGCAGCGGTCAACACGCCAGCCTGCGACACGGAGTGACCGGATTCAATCCCCGGCCAGGTCAAGATGTAAAATGATCTTTTTCAGATTGGCCTGGGTCTTGGATGTGTATCTATATATGTATTTGTTATAAAATATAGTAATTTTTATTTATTTATAAGACGAGGTTTGCAAAGACGTGTAAACAAAAGCAATAACGTGATTGATAATAAATAGGTAACTCAATCACTCATTAATATTCGCATATTAAGATGAGCAGATACGTTTTTACAAGACCAACACGGAATAATGCAAAAATAAACTTTATTTGATTTTTATTTATTTATTAAACAATATTAAATATAAAAATATATAATAATAGTGCGAAAACGCCGATAGTTTCAGCCTAGTCAGGCCATCTTCAGGGCGAGGGTCAAGGACGTGCAACCGTCCAATGACCACTTCTGATCATAAAATATAAAAATGATATCTCGTGTGAGTTGTAATAATATTATTTTTTTTAAGTTATTTTTTACTTACACACAAAAAAAAGGGTTTCATCTACACAAAAAAATGCAATTGTAAAGTGACGTGCACACACATTTATATTCTCCGGAAACGAAGGCTAAACAATATTTTTTATAAAACGCCAAGTGTGTACCCATTCTTAGGCGAGATTGCCACGTGCTGCTGCTGTTGTGTTATTCGGTTTCTATTTCCAGCTTATTGCGGTCTCAGCATTTCTACTACACCTGTAAACCCACATCATAAAATAACGTTTACGGTATAACACGGTACAGTCAGATATCGAAATATTTAGTAGATATTTGTAAAGTTTCATTTCAAGTGCGAGAAACGCAGGCACAATTGATTTTCTATTGTTATGCGGACTGATCCAACCGCTTGTTGGTTGAGAGGTGAAAATCTACATTCAATATTCATACATTCAGTCATACATACTATCATTTTTTTTTAAGGGTAAGGCAATACCCAGATCTATAAGACCTAAAGGCCACATTTAGCATGTTGGTGTAATCGGCTTGTAAATGGCAAACTGAATCAAAATAGAGATGGGTTGCAGCCGCGTCGCCTATGGACATAATTCCTCAGATTTTCACCCATTCGCTCGATATCGTACTTTTTGACGTGAAACGTCTTTAAAATCGGTACTATAGGGTACCATGTCAGAAAACCAGACCGTAACGAATTGGTCTATATCGTCTGACTACAAAACTATTCATCGTAGAAACATGATTTCAGTGATATTATTTAGCGTATATAGTTAGCTCACTGCTAAAGCTTGAGTTTGTATTACGGCATCTGGTTTTCTTTCAATCTTTAACACTAAAAGCTTATATAGACGTTTCACGTTAAAACCAACTGCTGTGTGAACCAACACAGCCCCACCCGATTTTTTTTCGTCCAGACCAGCATTGGAAATAGCTTTTAAGATCTGGATTTGGATAATCAAAAAAACACAGCTTAGATTAAATTTCCTTGTCAGCACGATAAAAGTTATGCTCTTTTCAAACACGTAGGTACACGTATATTTACGTCCGTATAATGTAAGTAAGTATGATATAAATATTAAAAACTTACGAGCTTGACCGTACCTATTGAATACGTTATTTACTGTATTCAATAGCGTAAATACATAAATAGTAGTATTTTATTATTCTTCTTATTTAGAAAGTAGTTACTTCCTGAAGTACCGACGTGCGACGTTAGTGTATATTAGTGCTCAATCAAATGAAAAACAACTTGATTTGAATTGTTCTTGGTCATAAATACATAAATGTATATTATCACGTCCGTATCCCTTTCGGGGTAGACAGAGCCTAGAACCAAAGACCACGTTTAGCGTGTTGGTGGGCGTATAGATTGGAAACGGAATCAAAATAGTGATGGTTTGCTAGCCGCATCGCCTATTTTTTTTATGACATAGGACGGTAAATGAGTATGGGTCACCTAATGATAAGTGATCACCGCTGCCCATGGTCGTAATTAACATGATTTTAGATTTTCGCCCATTCCCTCGACCGGTTTTTACGATCTGCGCGGGAAGAGAACCAGCTGGTATATTCTATGTTTTGTTTTTCTCCCATACCAGCATGGAAGAAATATTTAACAGAAACACGCCAAAAATACCGTAGATTTATCACATCTAAGATTTGTCCGATTATTATATACTTATAGCTAGCTACATGTCACTGATTTTTGTTATTGATATTATGATTATAGACGCTATCTTTTAATACCTTGCGGGGTAGTGCAAACCGTAATTCTGTCAAGGGCTGAAATAAGTCATAAATAATTATAAGGCCTACGTAAATTCAAGTTGCACATTAAATCCATGTCAACACACATTCGTTCTAGACTATTCTGAATATGCCCTAAATTGAATTCATAATCATTAGAAACCTACATATGTTACTAATTTATTTAAATTGGTGTCTTTGTAGCAGAGTTTCCCAAACTGTTCGCTTTGACGGTGAGGAGGAGGGTATGAATCTACAGATCCATGTCAACACACATTCGTTCTAGAATATTCTGAATATGCCCTAAATTGAATTCATAATCATTAGAAACCTACATATGTTACTAATTTATTCAAATTGGTGTCTTTGTAGCAGAGTTTCCCAAACTGTTCGCTTTGACGGTAAGGAGGAGGGTGTGAATCTAGAGTTGACGTCAGGCCACAGCTAATTATTTACTTTACACCTATGCACATACAGTACACACGAGTGAGCGAACTTCGTACCGCCTCTGTTTTCAAGTATTCTGATAAAAAGTATCTAGGGTGTCAGCTACCTCCATACCAAATTTCATCAAAAGCTGACCAGCAGTTCTTGAGTTATAAATGGTGTAACTAGTAACTACCAGACTTTGTTTTATTTATACTAACTGTCCCGGTGAACTTCGTTTCACTTTTATTTTTGACGTGATAACGTCTTATAAATCGATGAACACCGGCAGCATGCTCGAAAGATGTCACGTTCTGAGGCTCCA
This sequence comes from Elegia similella, assembly GCA_947532085.1. Taxonomy (NCBI): domain Eukaryota; kingdom Metazoa; phylum Arthropoda; class Insecta; order Lepidoptera; family Pyralidae; genus Elegia; species Elegia similella. The sequence goes on from OX383939.1 coordinate 8,246,053, forward strand.
GCAGCAATAGCAGCAGCGGCAGCTGCTGCTTGTAAGACAACCAATTTATGTCATAAATATTAACTCGACAATTGAAATTATTTCTTACCCACATTTCTTCAAGAATACATTTGTTTTACATGTTTTTCATTTGGTTGGACCTGAATGTAGACAGACCGGCAGTATGTTACGGATCCCTTGTAGTTCGTCATTACTTCCCTCGGGTTGAGCAAGACCAGTTTGGGGACCTGTGTTCTATAGGAATAAGCCCAATTGTATGTTAATGTGTTGGCACGTCTAGCATTGAATTGGATCGTGGAAGGCATGTCAATATCATTTTATATGCTAATTAATGGAAGTACATGTTCATATTACGAGGAACGTTCATCGATTTTACATTGGCATTTTTTTATCTCAAGAATACTTCTTGTACGTCCAATTCTTTTGAGTATTCCACAGATATGTTTTTTTATGAAATTGTTCAACATTCTGAGCACAAAATGGTCATTTAATTTATAAACAACTCATTTTGTGAATTCCCGGAATACTGCGTATTATAAGAATTTGCTGGATGCGCTTCTTATTACTGTTATTAAGTACTACCCTTGAAACGAATTATATGCGCTTCACTTGAACCCTCAATCGATTAATCTGAGGAGTTCGATGACCCAGGTGGCGTTTTAGCACAATAAGCGCTTTTGCATGTAAAGCAACCCCGGGAGTGGTCCTCACTGGGATAAGTGACCATACCACAAGTGACACAAATAAAATTTCAAACTCCTCGATGATTCGGAAGTCACGGCTGTCCTCAATAGATGGCGATCGTTAAGCTATTTCAGATGCCGTTAACAGCTAGAAAAATCTGACACCAGTGTCTGACATGTATACACACGAATAGCAAGCAAGGTTATTTCTCTTTCATAAGATTATGTCCAGTCTTCTTAGGGAGAAATCCGCATTTGTGTTGAAACGTTAAAGTTATCAAAACGAAGTATTTGTAGAAGTTATTACTTTTTTTATAAATCATTCGCACAGACACAGCTCGGGAAATCCGCAAATAAGTGATTGGTCGAACGGAAAGTATAAACTACAAGCATAAAAGGACACATTTACTCCCAACATGTGGAATATACCAGTCGTTTCCCGCCATTGGAAGTGCCCAATATGGCGACGGAACATGACTTCGCTTTCAAGCCGGGACTGGCCACAAGTGAAACCGACGCAAGAAAATTGTCTAATGATCGCATGAAAAAAGCGACTGCCATAATGAGAGTTGTAATAGAAATACTGATTTCTAGTTCAAATTGCTTGCCACTCGCGATATTATTGCCTGAGGCTGATTCTGTGAAATTTAATGTTAGTTATTTACTTCTCGATTCAAAAAGGTAGTATGTACTAGCTTTTGCCGTCGTTCCCTCGGGAACAGTACTTTTTCCGTGATGAAAAGTAGCCTATATCCTTCTCTGTACTCCAGAGAACTTGCAAAATTTCATGATGATCGGGTCAGTAGTTACTTACGGCGTGAAAGCGTAACGAACAACCTCACTGTCGTAATTCGCCAGCCTGCGACACGGAGTGACCGGGTTCGATCCCCGGCCAGGTCAAGATGGAAAATGATCTTTTTCAGATTGGTCTGGGTCTTGGATGTGTATCTATATATGTATTTGTTATAAAATATAGTATCGTTGAGTTAGTATCCCATAACACAAGTCTCGAACTTACTTTGGGGCTAGTTCAATCTGTGTGATTCGTCCGTATATATTTATTTATTTATATTTATTTAATTATAATATTAGCAAGCATAAGGATTTAACATCTAGCAGCAAATGGTTTCGATTTAGGCCAAGCAGAAGTAACTAATACGTACATTGCATCAGATCTGAATTTAGTTTCTTTCGGCGAATTCTGAACCAGTGGTCGCTCCGATACGCTAGTCATTTTGAAATTTTGCTTCCCTTTCCGCGCAGATATTAAAAGCTGATCGAGGGAATGGGTGAAAATCTGACAAATTATGTTAGTAGACGATGTGGCTCACCCACAATCACTAATTGATTCCGTTTTAACGAAAAAAAGCTAAACGTGGTTTTTAAGACCTACGGGCCTATTTGCTAACTCAGTGCACAACGTTTTGATAATCATTTGACAGCTCCGTGGCGCTACGGTCAACACCTGGCGTGTTGACCGTAGCGCCACGGAGCGCCTGCGACACGAGAGTGCCCGGGTTCGATCCCCGGCCAGGTCGAGATGGAAAATGATCTTTTTCAGATTGGCCTGGGTCTTGGATGTGTATCTTTATATGTATTTGTTATAAAATATAGTATCGTTGAGTTAGTATAACACAAGTCTCGAACTTACTTTGGGGCTAGCTCAATCTGTGTGATTTGTCCGTATATATCTATTTCAAAATACTTTGCGGCTTTTATATGATTGACTTTTTTTATTAAAGATATATAAAACGTAATGTATTTTGAAATTACTATCAAAACGTATACTGAGTTAGCAGATAGGCCGGCTGGACTCTGTCTTAATGTATGTAATGTATGCTATTATCGAAAAAATAAGTAAAAAAAAATATCATGTTAAAAAAACATGTATCCAGTTTTAGACTTTGTAGCATATTGTATACAAAGTTGGAACGTGTCATCACGAAGTATATACCGTATATCATATACATAATTCATGATCGCTAAAAAGGAGTAAAAAACAAGTACAACAAATTCAAAATTCTAACATTGTTAAAACAATTAACCTACAACTTGAATATGACATAAATACAATACATCACGCCCATATAAAATAACATTTCAGATACACTCAAAGTTCAAACATGTCGTCGCGAAGTACAGTATCGTTTATCATATACATAATTCATGAGCGCTAAAAAGGAGTAAATCACAGGTACACCGAATTCAATATTCAAAACGCTCTGGTATTCGGGTGGTGGGATTTCACACGCCACGCGTGATATGAAACGCAAACAGTTACGTTCTAATGCCGCGATCAAGTGCTCCAAATTTTAAACAGGTACTTACAGAAACAAATACAGCCCCCGTAGCACGGTGGTTAACATGCTCCCGTAACAAGTAGTCTTTACTTACTACCTACAACTTTATTTTGACTGCAGACCCTATATGACCGATCTTATGATGGCTATTCTGCCATTTTGGAAAAAAATACACTGAATCACTAAATGGCCTTGTGGTTTCCGGCAGAGTAGAATAGGACCACTTCTAGTCTTTCCATGGAGGTTGTAATAGGCGACTTAGGTAATACAGGCTAAACAAAGCTCATAAACATCAATAGACCTCTCCAACCCATCTGGCGGAGTGCGTGAGGACAGCGTATGCCAAATCCTCTGTCTGCTCTGGCCAAGTACGGTATATCCGGTAGTACAGAGAGGGTCATGCTCCTGCAGTGGAGACTAAAAAGACCTGATGATGATGACTAAATGGCCATAAGCCTGTTTGCTTACATCATTGTATTTAAAACCTTTTTGAGCACACACTAGAATCGGTTGAGAAATGCGACAGTTTGTTCGGGTTTGGTTGAGTTAAGAGACACATCAGTGGAGAAGAGCCGGACATTCGATTTTTTTTTTAAAGCTGAAGTAGAGGCACTTTGCTCGCGCTTCTTGCTCACTTGGTTAAAATATATTGCTGTATGAATATTGATATCTGTCATTATGCGGCCTCTGGGACCCAACACACCACAGCTTAAGGTGTCACAGGGATGAGGTAGGTAGGTAACTTACAAAACCAAATATATACAGACAAAAAACGAGGCTGGTGGTCTCTTTCGACATTAAGCTCACCTGTAATAATATACCGGGTGAAATTTATTTATTTATTTATTTATTTATTAGCGTACTAAACAGATTACATTCATGTTTATACATAATATATAAAGATTATAAATTGGTTTAGATCTAGAAAGTAATCCTAACATAAGTATGCCTAAAAGCTAAGCAATGTAAATTAATAACTAAATATGTATCGCTAGAGTAAATTATTAATTATTTTAAATTAACAGAAAACCTCATTAAAACACCAAAAAGAAAAGAGAAAAAAAGGAAATAAAACATTATTATAACTATTGCAATTCTGTTATCGGAGGTTGAGATTAGACTTAATTTGCCGCCGGATCTTATAAAGTGTATGGTGATAAATGTCAATGTCCCTATCGGACAAAAGGACTTCACAACATCAAATTCATTAACATACGTTTAAGGAGTGATGAGTCACTCAGACCACGAATCTGAACAACATCACTATGGGACCAACGCCGAAATTGCAAAAAAAAACAGCTGTTCCATACATATTGGGCCAATAGATATTCCAATAGCAGATAATCTTTTCACAATATCCAAGTTGGTCTCATAATGAAAGGTTTTCAAATTCGTGGTCTGATTCACTCCTTAAACGTTTGCTAATGAATTCAATTTCATCCTGTATAATAAAGCGGTAATTATCCTATGGTCTCAGAGAGCAACTCGTTACTGATAGGTCCTGGATTTGATTTCCAACAACCATTCTATCTTGTTGTAGAATCTAATTGGTATGATTTTTTTATCTAATACCATATCTTTAGGGAGTAAATATCAACCTATTCAATAAGGTTAAAAAATTACGATGGGGCTGTGTCGGTTCACACGGCCGTTGGTTTAAATGTCTATATCAGCGAGTCGCTTTTAATGTTAAAGATTGAAAGAAAACCAGATGCCGCGATGAAAACTCAAAGTCTCAGCAACGAGCTGACTAGATACGCTAAATAATGTCACTAAATTCATGTTTCTATGATGAATAGTTTTGTAGTTATTAATGTCATACGATATAGACCAATTCGTTACGGTCCGGTTTTCTGACATGGCACCCCGTGTATAGTACCGATTTTAAAGACGAAAGACACTTCAAAAAAAAGTACTTGCACTGATCGCTTTGTTTAAGATTCCTTTAAAATAACTTTGTAACTTGACTCAATCAAGTTAGATAATCCCAATCCCAACTTGAATCATTAAGCTTACCTCCTTAAAACTCTCGTAGAGTACTAAGATCCATAATTTGCCATTATCTCAATTTGAAATCCTCAAATTAGGCGCTGGTAATTGGTAATTATCTCAAGCTAATGACTGATAAGCACTATCACTAATTGGCTTCATATCAGCATAACATCGGCTGTAATTACACTTGTGTGTTGATGTGTACTCGACTTCTGTATATAATGTGATGTTAAATTTAGTTATCCGATGTAATGTAAGTCTATATTAATTATGAGTTTGAGGTCTTTATAAAACCTAGCTATTTTCGAAGTTATATAGGTACATTCTGGCTATATATCAGTTCAATTAAGAATATATCCAGGAGGCAGTCTCCACAAAACATTACCAAATTATTGATACCTATGTTAAATTTGATGTAACTAAAATATTTGCAAATAATGGCCTTAAATGTCTCTAGTTTAAGTTAATTTTAATTTTTGTGGGGAAATGAACTGAATTTATTATATTATTAATCTTACTCTCTCTTCCTTTAATCATAGATAAATAACTCGTAAGAAGCGAACGTAGAGTCATTCTATAGGCTTTTGCGAAGCTTAACTGTGTGTGTTCTCACCAAAGCTGAGTGGTGCAAAAATATATGGTGAAATATTGATGAAACTTTGTAGCGAAGATACGTAGCGGACTTTTTCAAAATGTCATCATTTCCTAGCAAACTGCGAGTGGTGCCGCGTACAAGGAAAACTCCGCTCTCATCATAATTATCATTGCAAACCATCTTCTGCCTACTGCTAAACATAGGCCTCTCTACGTTTCCGCCATCCATGAGGGACCCGCATTCTCTAATTACTCTGTAATTCGAGTCTCTAAATAAATATTGAGGTAAATAATAAATAAAAAACTCTTTTATAAACCTAAGTAATAGAGATTAATAAAACTTTTAGATTAACTATTTAATGGTCAGGGATGTCATCTTCAACTGCCTGTGCGGTGGTTGCAGGTATGCATCGGGTACACACGCCCGGTCTTCCAAGCTGCTGCTACTTGCTTTTCTCCCATTCATTTGAGTAAGTTGTATCCTAATATCTTTATTCCCTTCCCAAATCCAACTTCCTATACTTTCCCAGCTTAAAAAGCTTCCGATGGGCAGCAACGTCGGGAGTACGAGAAGTTAAAGAAACTGCGCTTGCCAACCCGCCTGCCAAGCGTGGTAAGTATGGCAATATCCTTGCAAGGAAGAAGAATCCTTAGGAGAGGCCTTTGTCCAGCTGTGGACTTCATTCTTACGGCTGTAATGATGACTATTTCATCGTTACGCCCTGCTTTCCTCAAACATAAAAATAAATAAAAATGCACACTATAAAATAAAAAAAAATCAAGGTATAAAATCGAGACTGAACGTACCATGTGCATTAAACTTTTTTTAAAAACAGCAGCGAATTCTTCAAATACTTCCAACGGAGTATCTGCAGTATTTAGCAGAAATAAACGTCAGATATCGACCACCCAGTCGGACCTCGCTCATTTTTCACCGAATCAGCGCGGACATTGGCACACCTCCAGGTCTTATTATTGCTAATGATAGACTTCCCAGAACCTGTGTCCAGTATCCTCTTCTGTCACGTTGTGTGCACTTAAATCATCCTCCTGGATGATTTAAGGAGTGCAACGTGATAGATGATGACCTAGTCTAAAGTCTAATGAACAGTGGAAAAGTACATACGTCTAAAACAATATAGTCGATACGTTCACTTCATCATCTGAAATAATGATAATTGAGAAGGAATAAAAATAATCCAGAATTTAGCTTCCTATTTTTCGCGCCATTTTCCACGCTCTTGTGACTCTGATAAAAATTTGTCACTGTTTTGGTTCTAATTTTCAATTTTCTTCTGGCCTTTGGCTCTTAGAGCTCTAGAACTCGATTTTTTACTTACCTATATTAAATGCATGGTGTCTATTACATAAATTAAGCCAATAGAATTAAGCTTCATCTGAGGCTATTTAAGAAGTATAACTGAGACTGATCGGTTCATAGAAACATACATACTATCACGTCTTTTTCCCTTGCGGGGTATACAAAAACCAGGTCTATATAAGCCACATTTGCATGTTAGTGGGCATTATGTGGAATACGGAATCAAAATAGTGATGGGTTGCTAGCCGCATCGCCATAGCATAAAATCATAACAAACAAAATACATCGTACAAGTATTTGTACCCATGTTTTCTCCTTATTCCCATAATACCTGCCACCCAAGAAGGCGGATTTCCTTCACTTACCGAATCTTATCACGTCGGCATTACTCGGCCATTTGAAAATGCCACGCTGCACATTATGGACGCTCGACATGGGCCCACTACATAAAAAGTAGGATAGTACATTGTCGAACTTGCGTGACAGAATTACTGCATTGCGTGTTCTTTAATACCTGAACAAAATAAAGAGACAAACAGAAGAACATATAAAAACATTTTCTGCGAAAAAGTGAAATGTATAAAGAAAAACTTTCGAATAATCATTATTTACATATAAAGATATATTTTTATACGATTCACATACGAATACGTTTACTAACTGTAATAAATGAAATAATTAAGCTTTGGGCAGCTATAAATTACACTATTACAAGGCTATAAATTAAATTAGAGATGCAATATTTAAAAAAAATGCATTGATTTTTATGCCTGTTCTGTATGTTTGAATATACTGACGATAGTCGCTCGGCATCGTAATTAGTCCAAAGGATTTCCATAGCGATTCAACGAGGTAATGCAGCCAGCATTATGGGAACTTCTAGGCCGGGTGCGATGCGGGTGGACCGGGTGGACCTTTTGACTAACATTTTAGGATAATACTTGTTGTGGATGTAATTCTTGACGAAGCATGTTGTGGATACCTACTAACCTGTAAATGTTGTATGTAAGTTTCTTTATTTCACCATAACTTCTATAAGCTTCCACGGATTTGGACCTTTATTTCACTATCATTATCATCAGATCTTTTTAGTCTATACTGAAGGAGCATGACCGTCCCTGTAATACCGGAGCCATACTTGGCCAGAGCAGACAGAGGATTTGGCCTACACTCTCCTCGCTGGCCAGACGGGTTGAAGAGGTCTCATTGATGTTTATGAGCTTTTTTTAGCTTGTATTTCCTAAGTCGCCTCTTACGACCTCCATGGGAAGACTAGGAGTTGTCCTATTCTACTTTGCCGGGAACCACACGGCATATTTCATCATAAATTAAATTATTAATAAAAACAAAATATGGAATATTGTCGTATCTGTATGTCCTCATAATTTATAATACCATTTTGTCCGTTTAACGGTTTGACCCTGAAGTTTGATAATATTGAGAAAGGTGGCTGTTAGCCTATCTTATCAGCTCTTCAAAGCAACCTTTTGGAATAACCATAACCATGTATATAGTTTGCCGTTTTAGTTTTTTTTTTATCAAAGTAGGTACACCTATTTTTATTACCTTAGTTATCTGCTGTTTCTTTCTCAAACTGTTACATGCTAGTGAAAATTGGATATACTTATTGATGATTCTGAAAAAAATCCTTTCTTTACAATTATTTTAATAGATATGTCAACGTTTGGTCCCAGTCGGTCTCATTGAATCACCATGCTTTTTAAATATGCAGGGCCGTCTTGAGGCGTGCATAGGGTGCGGCGGCACTCGGGCATCGGATATTAAGGGGTGTAAAAATGGTCGGAAATGATTTTTGGACCCCGTTCGCCGAGCGCTTTTATTTTAGGGTTATCAATTCGCACATGGAACACAGTACGGTAGGGGCGCTGCTAAAGCCTTGTGCATAGTAATAGGCTAAGGGGCGCTGGCGGGCCTGTTAGTATGTTTTTGATTTTGGAAAAAGTTTGTTTGTCTCCAAATAAATTGGGTACTCTTTCTTCCTCTCTATTAGCAAATAAATTGGTTAGAACGCTAAACGCGAGGGCTTCTCAGCATCGGCAATAAATCGTTCGTATGTCCCGCTGTCCGATTGTTCTCGTCTATAGATCGCATTAAATGCGAAATCGAATCACAATATCACAAAATTTTACAAGTATCGATTGAGACATTTTCTCAATCGATACCTGTAAAATTTTGTAATTGGATTCAATAATCGATGCAGTTACTTAAAAATTTTCAATATAGCGACATTGGCATAAAGGACTAAGCGCCATCGGAGTCTCTGGCGCTTAGTTGTAAGTTTGACGTGATAAGACGCGCGAGTCGCGAGGTCTACCTACAACTTTTAAAGCCACAAGTGTAATTTCTTTACTAAGTATTGATGTTGGTAAAGAGATACCCATTCAATATACTTTTGAATGTCCCGGGACTGTACTTGTCTAGGAATATAGACGCAGGCAATTCATTCCACACCTTAGCAACTCGAACCAAAAAGGAAATGTCAAAGCGTTTAGTTTGACTCTTAATTAATGGAATTAGATTATTTTTATGTGTTTATATTTTGCATTCACAGTGCTATTTTGATATACTCTTATTAAATTAAGAAATAAAATATGGTGAAAAAATTTCCAAGTGGGCGGGATTTCGTCTGAGTCGTACATAGACAGGTCGCAGGTTCAAATCCTCCCCGCTTGGAAATTTTTTCACCACATTTTATTTCTTAATTTAATAAGGACCTAGATTACATTAGAATCAGGGCAGAGTCCTTCACCATGGTTTATAACGTGCTTGTCATATAAAGCCTGTCTTAATGAAGCTACAGTTCAGCCAGCTCGGAAGTACGCACGTAATAATTAAGGTATTCAAAGCTGACACTTGCAAACACTTAAAAATGTACTCGCCGCGACATGTGCCACTTGACACGATTCCGTAGTTACAGCTACATACTGGCGTGAAGTTTGGAAAACATTTTCGGGCTATCGGTAATGTATTACTTATTCTTATAATCCGACATACATTTTCTATGAAAATATTTGTCGGATTTATCCGACGTTCGCGGTCAAAGGGTTAAGACATTCGGAACTGGCACTTGCAAACACTTATAAATTTAGGTAATCGCCACAACATGTGCTCCTTGACTGGATGCCGTAGTAACACACTGGCGTGACGATAGGAAAGCATTTACTGCAAAATTTAGGGGCTATATGTATAACTTTGCCGTGTGGTATCCGGCAGAGTAGAATAGGACCACTCCAAGTCTTCCCGTGGATGTCGTAGAAGGCGACTTAGGAAATACAAGCTAAACAAAGCTTATAAACATCTAAGACACCTCTCCAACCCGTCTGGCCAGCGTGGAGAGTGTAGGCCAAGTCCTCTGGCTGCTCTGGCCAAGTATGGCTCCGGTAGTACAGAGAGGGTCGTGCTCTTGTAGTGGAGACTAAAGGGGACCTGATGATGATGATGATGGTGATGTTTATCTTATTCTCATAATTAACGCAATAAGATCTAACACTTGCAAACACTTTATAATAACTCACTACGACATGTGCATCTTGATTCGATTTCGTAGCTACACACTGGCGTGATGTTTAGAAATATTTTCTGATGGTTCTAGGCTATCGGTTAAGTACTACTCATTCTTATAATTAAGGCATTCCGAGCTCGACCCTCGCAAATACTAAAAAAATGTTTTGATTCCGTAGTATATACGAAATTGTGTCATGTGACACATGGACGTTATGTTTGAAAAACATTTATTGCTAAATGTATGGGGAATTGACAAAATACTGCGCTATATCAACGCATTAATCAAAGGTCAATGCCAATCTTCTTTTTACAATAAACGTATATTTGTTTGAAAGGTAAAAAATCTGAACTGCTTTAACATTTCATATATATTAGATGGGAAGGACAAAGAAAGGACAAACCTAATAGCGTGCCCTTATGGCACTCTACATGCCAAATGGCAACAGGTACTTATATTGGAAAACATAGTTTGAGCTAAGCGAGTGTGGTTAAAGAAACACACACATGATATAGATAAACGATACACACAAAATATTAAAATCAGTTCTATATGTTCGAATTTCTCGTTACGTCATATTTTACAGTTATATCGTGTTTATTTAACTACCGCTACTAACAAAACCAAGACAAATCGTGAAATGAAAATCTCTTTGCTTTCGAATCAATTCGACAACCTCGTCTTGCCCAGTTTACTAAATCAACTTCACGTTCCTTTCTTATTGTTTTAATTTCACAGTTGTTTATTTTCCATGAACATAATAATGGATGTAGTCTGGAAGAAATCACAACTTATCGTTATTTTTTTTCACAACTTTACTTTTACTTTGATGGGTGATTTGATAAATATTTATTTGACATGTCGGCCTGTAACTGACTTCATACGTGAGTAACGCATATTTCACTTTCATCATCTCAGCCAAAGTACAATGCTGGACAAAGGCCTATTCCAATGCTTCTTCGTTCAATGGGAGATATTGCCATAGACACCACGCTTGGCAAGTGGGTTGGCGAGCGCAATTTCTGTCGCTTTTTGTGCGTCCATTGCTGCCCATTGGAAAAAAAATTTAGCTGGGGAAGGATAGAAATTTGTTAGATGACAGATACAAACAGACAGACAGATACAGAACTGAAGGTATAAAGATACAATTCACTCGGATGAATGAGAGAAAAGCTAGTAACATAATTATGTATATAAACGGGACTTAGCACGAACCTTTTTATTATTTGTTTCCGTTGACGTTTCAAGCTAGTAACAGCTCGGGAGGCCGAATGCGCGTAACCGATGCCAAACTTTTTTTTTTTACTAATTATTAAAGTAGACATTGCAACTATCAGACGTTATTTTTGATTAAAAAGACGACACGCCGTGTGGTATCCGGCAGAGTAGAATAGGACCACTCCAAGTCTTCCCGTGGATGTCGTAGAAGGCGACTTAGGAAATACAAGCTAAACAAAACTTATAAACATCTGTAAGACCTCTCCAACTCGTCTGGCCAACGTGGAGAGTGTAGGCCAAGTCCTCTGACTGCTCTGGCCAAGTATAGCTCTAGTAGTACAGAGAGGGTCATGCTCCTGTAGTGGAGACTAAAAAAGACCCGATTATGATGATGAAAAAGACGATGTATCTCAATATTGATGTGGACGATGTAAATACATTCTCCTCTTTCAGTGCAAAAATAAACTCCCTCATTTCAGATACATCTCTCTGCGCTTTAAGTTGTGTTTACATATAAGTAAGTCTATCCACCGTAGACATTAATTTTCTAAGCATAGGCTACTGTATATTTTTCGTTGAAAGTTCATTGACATATTTGTTGTTCTAATGAGTCGTGTGTCGTTTCGTTCCCCATTGTCAAGTGTAACCGGGTGGCCCGACCTTGCCCACTTGTTAAAACCATACGTGATGGGTTTGCAAATGCCAGGGTGATCAGATCGGCTAAGGCCCTTCGTTACGACTCCGAACGGGATTTTCTTAGATTACGCTTTGTTTTCTTTGTTAAGGGATGTTCGTAACTCGATGATTTTATTAGGGAAACTTCATAGTAAGGGTTTGAAAGGTTTTGGTTGAAGTTGGGTAATTGGATGCAGCGAGTTTTAGTACTTACTTGGAAAAAACCAGCCCTAGTATTTCTTTTTAATTTATTTCATGGTGTTGTTATTGCGGCAATAGATTACATATTATGTGAATGTTTGACAGCCGGACAGCGGAGGCTTTCACGATTTAAATGATGTGGCACAAACTATAACCAAGTAAAAACAATTGGTGTCTAAATTACTGAAAAATCTCGATTGGTACTTTGTAACTTTTTTTTTATTGGTGGTTGGTTGGTTTAATATTTTAAAATACAGATTCTTAATTCGGAAATTCAATTCTCCCAATTTGTATTCCAGTATTTATAAACCACAAGCTAACTCCAATATTCACTTATCAAACATTATTCCTTGGTTTCATCAAGTTTATTAGTCGCCCACAGCTGTATAAAAGCAATAAGAAAGGACGCAATAACTTCTCGATCACGTACGGATCACAGTTCATATTAATGCTGGCTGAATATGTATGATCTTTTGTTTTGAGGGACAACACAAGAAAATATATGAATTGGGAACTAGCGTGAAGAGTTTTTTTCTAGGTGTCGTATGTCCGTCTGCTGGGCAAAAGCGTGCTCTTTCCTTCCATTTTTTCGATTCTTCATTGTATCCTCCCACTAGGTGGGTCTTATCAGATGCTCCTTTATCATCTGCCTACCTTAAAATATGCAAATATATTTCTGCGTTTCTCTTTAGCTTAAAACTCCCGCTTGTTCTACCAACTTCTTCTTCAATTCCTTAACTGTTCAGGCAGGTCGACTATGGAATGCTCTTCCACTATGGAATCCGTAAAGCTCAGGATATCTCTTACTTTAAAAACCTCGTTAAATCTCATTATCTTTCCACTCTTACTTGAAATGTTGGTTTTGGTTAGATATTTATGCGGTATATTTCTTATGTTTGATAGTACATATGTTTTGGTTACGCAATAATTTTGTTTGTTGCACCATGCCAAAGACGTTTTTCTCTTTTCCGTCTACCCTAAGGTTGACTGAAAGAGATCGCTAAGCAATAAGTCCACCTTTGTACCAAATTACCAATTGTTTTCTCCGAATATGTATTTTCTTTTTGTTTTGTGGTGCAATTTAGCATTCATTCGTTCATTCAAGTACCTACGAGCTAAGCGATCGAGCTTAGTTCAGGTTCAAAACTCTACACAACTTTTTATTAAACGTTACTGATATAGCTAAGAAGTTTTACAAAATAAGAAATAAAAACACGATTGCCATACTAAATTTTTTGTCTATATTACTATGTATAAATATTCTAACAATATACGTCCAAATCTATTACCTGACAAGTTATGGGGAAGTAAAGATACTCCCAAACTTAATTAAATACATACATACTATGACGACTTTTTTCCTTGCGGGGTAAACAGAGCTCAGGTCTAGGCAAATAGGTGGACAATGGGAAAAATGCTTACATATAATACATATATGAACTGTCAAAACAATAGTCTCCCCTTTAGGCAGTTAAGTAATAAAATAATATATTGAGCCAATAAGCACACCAAACCAAACTCTATGGATTGCAATATAAAAATAGGTATATTTTAAATTGCAAACATTGCAAGCCTGGAAATAAATGCGTCTAATACTTCCTCCATGATAAATATTCACTCCACACCTGTTCTGTGTTGTGGCATGCCTTCTGATTAGACCATAACTGTGCTGTGGTCTTAATCGCACTCTTGGTACTACTATAGTAGGACAGAGAGAGTGTACTGAGAAAATTACTTGTTTGATTACTTATTCCTTACCGCGTTGTTTGAAAGACAAATATGCGCAAATTGATAGGCCAATATTTGAACAAATATGCCATTTAGAATTTATGCACTCTTTTTTAGAGTTCCATAGCCAAAGGGTAAAAACGGGACCCTATTAATATTGCTCCGCTGTCTGTCTGTCTGTCTGTCCGCCTGTCACCAGGCTGTATCTCTTGAACCGTGATAGTAAAACTATATATGTATTTGTTATATAATATAGTAACGTTGAGTTAGTATCCCATAACACAAGTCTCGAACTTACTTTGGGGCTAGCTCAATCTGTTTGACTTGTATATATTTATTTATTATTATTTGTAAACAGTTGAAATTTTCACAGATGATGTATTTCTATTGCCGCTATAACAAAAAATAATAAAAAATAGAATAAAATAAATATTTAAGGGGGCTCCCATTCAACATAAATGATTTTTTGCCGTTTTTATAGATAACGGTACGGAACCCTTCTTGCGCTAGTCCGACTCGCACTTGACCGGTTTTTTATTTGCATTTTATGAAATGAGTTACGTGCAACGGCCGGTGATGCCTGACATAATGACCACTAGATCACAGAGGTCATCAACATTCAAAAAATATAAAACTCTAAAAATTACTTTTGTTTATAAAACACGAACTGTACATAAATTTCTCTTTCACATTTCGGCCGGCCCGTGTATGTTTTGCGTTTCACAGTTTTCCTTGTTTATTTAAAATATGTTTTCTTATCTTTGCAGGTAAGACACCAATTTGGTACCAAAGAGGCGACGACCACACTCGTCTAGATATAGTCACCATTGGTAATCCATACTAATTCATACTAATATTAAACATCATCATCATGATCAGGTCTTTTTAGTCTCCACTGCAGGCGCATGACCCTCTCTGTACTTCCGGATATACCATACTTGGCCAGAGCAGACAAAAGATTTGGCTTGATATTATACATGCGAAAGTAACTCTGTCTGTCTGTCGTCTTTTCACGCTTCAACCATTGAACCAATTTGGATGAAATTTGTTATAGAGATAGTTTTAGGCCCGGGGAAGGACATTCCGGGAAATTCTATTGTTCGTTAAGGATCCCTCGGGAAAAGTTAATCCCCAGGGATCCCTAACGAACAATATAATAATAAAAACAACGAACAAATAAATAAATACTTTGTCCTTCCCCGGGCCTTAGACTACCAGTATAACAAATTTCATCCAAATTGGTTCAATGGTCTGTCTGCTCTGGACAAGTATGGTATATCCGGTAGTAGAGAGAGGGTCATGCTCCTGCAGTGGAAACTAAAAAGGCCTGATGATGATGATGACTATTGTTCGTTACGGATCCCTCGGGAAAAGTTAATCGACTTTCCCAGAGGGATCCGTCGCCGCGGGCAAAACTAGTAATTGATATACTTATAAAAACGGTTTTAACCAAACTACTGAACGTAATACTCTACTGACTAATCAAACTATACCTTCGAGTAAGCATAGTAATTATTTAATGGAAAATAACCGGAATACATCAAATTAACCCAAAATGGTAAAACGTTAGAATACACACCACATAATCAGATTATAAATAATAATTATGCAAATGCTTTCTGCCGTATAATACTATCGTATTGTGGCAGGTCGGCCTTAACCCACTTAGTTAGTTTGGCCGCAGTCAATGACGCCGTGGTCAAGTCCGTTCATTAATATTTAGAGCTTTTTAACCGAATTTAAAAGAGGTTATCAATTCGGTCGTATTTTTTATGTTTTACCGCATAACTCCGTTATTTATGAAGCGATGGTAAAAATCTTTTTTGTTTAAAAGAGTATGCTTATAAATTTGTTCAATTTTAATTTCATCAGAATCGGTTCAGTGTTGTGATTAAGTCGGTTTTTATATGAAAGATTAATAATATTCCGTGGTAATAGATTATTGTTGTTTACAATGTAGAATCGGTCTTATGTCACGGTATAGATAGAATCACATAACCATAGGCCAATTTTATACAAATATATTTAATTGTAATAATTTAATTATAATTCTATCGATCCCTCGGGAACAGTACTTTTCCCGGGATAAAAGGTAACCTATGTCTCTGTACTCCAGAGAACTTGTATGCAAAAATTCATGATGCTGGTTCAGTAGTTACGGCGTTCACTTTCGCATTTATAATATTAGTAAGGATGACACTTGGGATAAGGAAATAATTTCAACGATACTTCACAAGTTCTAATCTGTTCAGAATAATAGTAATGTGGAGCTCTCATACCAACATATTTACATAACATACAATTATACATACGAGGTATGTCGAACCAATACTCCGCGTTGTTATCCTGGGGTGACATTAAGGGTGACATACATCCATTAGAGACCTTTGCGCACACCAAAACGCTAAATATGGCGTTTTATAGCCTAATACTCTGTCCACCCCGTAATAGTTAAAGATGTGATAATATGTACAAAATGTATATAAGTCTGCATAACGTGCCTCATCTCAATCCAGCGAATGACGGCTACAATTGGATGATGGGCATCGAAGGGCGGCGGTAACGAGCATATCCGACGCGAATCCTCAAAATTGACATATGACACACTGACCTCCTTGGGACGTACCTACCTTTTCTGACTACAGTGAAGCCAAAAGAAGTCATTTATTTTGATCTATATCTATTAAAAAAATATATATTTTTTATTTTTATGTATCTATTATAAACTGTAGTATATCCTAAAAAAATCGTAATGTTTATTTAATAAAATATAAGGAGCAACATCGCCTATTCCATAATAAGCGATGTGGCTAGCAACCCCTTACTAGTGTGACTCCGTTTTTCACCTATCCGCTTACTAACACACTAAATGTGGCCTCGAGTCTTGTGGCTCTGTCTACCCCTTTAGTGATAAAAACGTGATAATTCATATCACCTTTGTGTAAAGCCTGGTCGCGTTGGTACCTAGTATGACGATAATACCTGCTTCATTGCTTATCCGCAATGGTTGAACTTTAGATACGCTTTGAAATCACTTAACAATGGGTATTAGGCACATTCAGCCTGTTTCACGGCTGCCATTTGGCGTTTTTTTAGCAAAATTGCGGTTTCGAGGCACCCATTTAGACATCCCAGCCAGGGTTGCCACCAAACGTAAATCTTTTAATCTTTTTGGTGCATGTAAATAAATATATACGGACAAATCAAACAGATTGAGCTAGCCCCAAAGTAAGTTCGAGACTTGTGCTATGGGATACTCGCACAACGATACTATATTTTATAACAAATATATATATAGATACACATCCAAGACCCAGGTCAATCTGAAAAAGATTATTTTCCATCTTGAGCTGGCCGGGGATCGAACCCGGGCACCCCGTGTCGCAGGCTGGCGTGTTGACCGCTGCGCCACGGAGCTAGCCAAATGTAAGATGTTGGTTAAACTATCAAATAGCGAAGACAATGGTAAACCATACCAATATCGTTATTATCACTTACCATCAGGTGAGATGGGAGAAAATTACTTATCCAACATTAAGTAAAAAAAAAAAACATACTATTGTGGCAAAATATTGTAAGCGTATATTTCGCACAAAAATTTCCAGATTTTTGTGTGCAAAGACAGCTGCAGCTAAAGGACAAACAGACTAACATCTCGTGTCAGAGAATTATTATTAGTAGTTGCAATAAACTGTAGATACAGTTGCAGTTCCTAATCAAGACAAACCTTTCAATAAATATTCAAATATTCAATAATCTGGCAGTTGGCTGAAAAAAAAATCATTGACAGCTTTAATATTAAAATTTAAAAATATAGAATATTAAATACTAAAATTCATACTCAAGATTGCATGAAAGAAAAAGAGAGACAGGCAAAACCAACTAACCTCTATGCAAAAAGAGAATGAGCGTGTGCTTGAGGCGCTGCTGTTTCTATCGCAGAACTGCATTTTACCCTTTCCTCACCCTAACATCACATAGACACAATGTGTAAAAAAAAATTAACACTAAATAACATTTAATTGGGAAATCATCAACTCTTTTTGCTATGTAAATATCGTACATTTGATTTCAAACTCTATGGCTCAGTGGTCATCATGCCAAGCGTACAACGGACGTCCCGGGTTTGATACCCGGGCAGGTGAAGATGGAAACTAATGTTTTTCAGATTGACCTGCGTCTTGGATTCATGAAATATAGTATCGTTGAGATAGATACCATAACACAAGACTCGAACTTACATTAGGGCTAACTCAATCTTTGTGATTTATTCGTATATATTTATTTACTAGCTTTCGCCCGCGGCTCCGCGCGTCAATTTATATAGTGAATAGTACTTTTTCCCGGGATAAAAGGTAGCCTATGTCCTTCTCCGTACTCCAGAAAACTTGTATGCAAAATTTCATGATGATCGATTCAGTAGTTACGGCGTGAGAGCGTAACAAACAAACAAATAAACATTTACTTTGAGATAATTTACTTTGCGTGCTCGAAGTAAATGTAGCTTTGACTTCCGCAAAGTAACACCTGAATCTATTAACAAATAAACAAACAAACTCACTTTCGCATTTATAATATTAGTAAGGATAAGGTTTATTTCTACACAATCTACGAGAGTTATAAACCAGAGTTGTTTCAATTGTTAAACTGTGAACGTGACAGCCCTAGGAAGTCCCAGATATCTTGCGGTTAGCTCCCAAGGCTAGGTTTATCAGGTGAATAAATTTACAGGGTAAGGTAATACCGTCAGTATTTATTGTTATAACGAAAATGTTTATCTTCACGATATCAGAATAAAAATACTAGAGCTTTTGTTTTCGGTAAAATCAAGTGTAGGTATTTAGAGTAAGAACTCTTGTGGAGTGTTCCATGCAAAAATATTTCGGGGATGTGATATGGACAATAAAACATATTTCCAAAAAAAATAACGACTTCCTTGCCACTCAAATATAGCCTATGCCATTTGAGTAGGTTGGATAAGGATTATTATGACGATACCCGGATACTTAATGAAATTCACAATTTACAAAAATCTAATATTTATAAAAAAACGATTCGTTATTATTTACATATCATATATGAACTCGAAAGACAATACACACCTTTTCTTGCAGTTGTGTAAAAATTAAGAGGACTGACCTAGACTGTGACATAAAGCTATAAAACTAAAAGAAGACATCCGTATTCGTCCCTTGAAGTTAAAGATATAAGTACCTTCGTGTCCTGCTATATATTAAGAAGGAAATACTTACGCATATAAAGCAACCCCGGGCGCGGCATAAAAATCACATATTTTTATGCCACTTGCGGTCGAAAAATGTTGATTCCATTGTGTTTGTTTCAATCGTCATTTTAAAAATAAACATTTTGAATTTTTGGAATTCCAAGAAAAAAAATAATCTGATGAATGTCAATTGTTAAATTCGGCATTATAAGGCATTCGGAATTTGAAAATCGATATTATGTAAATCGGACGGATAAGGCCAATCAGAAAGTATTTTCGGATTTATGTACTGCACCCTCTTCCAATATACACGCGAATTTAATTTTCTTTAGTCATTATAGCATTAAAATATTTGGTTTACGTGCACCATTAAACGCACGAAATGTCTTTTGCAAAGTTATACGACTTTCATAATAATGTAATGACAACCAAGGTGAAAAAAGACAGACGTATGTTATTACTATGCCAAAATTACATATTTATTATTCGTATATCTAGTCATTATTTACAAATCAGTACTTACTCTTTTTTTCAACCGCAATGACATTTTGACTGCGTTTAATTTTAGACTAAACTACTAGCAATAATCATTACATTTAAATACAGTCTAAAATGTAAGTATTTTATTTTTAACTACCTTTTTCCTGCGGCTCCGTCCGCTCCTATATGTTTTTCTTCTTTTGTGCAAGTGGCCGACATTGGTGTCAGATTTGTCAAGCTGCCTAGAGACATCTGACATGTTTTAACGACTGCCATCAATGATGACCGCCGGGACCAACGACTTAACGTGCCTTCCGAAGCGCAGAGCTCGAGATATTTTTATGCCACTTGCGGTCACCCATCCAAGTAGGGCCCGCGCCCGGGATTGCTTACCATACGTAAGCGATAATAATGCTCAGACCTACTGGCTCATCGGGCTCCTCAAATCATACTAGACAGAAACAGTAGATTATTTCAGAATGAAAGGAACCCTTGTTCTTCCCTGCGCCTCAAACTACCTCCATACAGTCCCGGGATCTTCAAAAGTAGAATAAATGGTTATCTCTTGGATAGGCATGTAACATCCTCGTCTTCATCATCCCTTACCCTCAGGTGGATGAGAGGCAAATGCCTGTAATATTTAGTAAAAAAATACCACAATTTAACCGTAATTAGTTTAATACTTTGTACGCCACACCGGTCACCGGTGACCGGAAAACAATTGAAAAACTATTGTATCGGTGATTTCGGCAATCAATGTGTAGTTGAAGCGTGAAGTGTTATGGTTACAGACAGTTACTTTCTTATTTATGATATGAGTATGGATTAAGAGCTAAAAAAAGTTAACTCTTTTTTTTTTTTTTTTCCTTAAATTATCGTATTTAAAGCATAAATACGCTAATAATATTACGATCTAGCCTTAACTTAGACTAATGAGTAATTTTACATTGACCTAGTTTTATAATGTATTGTTTAAGAATGTGTCCATCGGCACTTTTCTTACTGTCTCTATTAAGAACATTAACCCTTTGAATTAGTGTAGTGTAAGTGATAATGACACAACTATAGTGCAGTGATAGTGCGTACAAAGACACATGAACAGAGTGCCTTCCTCTTAATAGAGACAGTTAAAACTTAAGCCTATTTTTTATCAGATTAAGAAGTAGATTTTTCATCTGAACTCCTATGTAATTGTGAGCGCTTTATATGTCCGTATAACTTACCTTGCATGCTAAGCATGGCGTACATAAACCAGCGACCAGTTTTTGCCTTAATTTTTAATCGTATTAGAACACAAAAACTGATCTTCTATCATCTCAGATAACCTGACACCTCATCAGCGTCCTTTAAGGAGCACCATGTTAACTGTTTTAAGGGCAATTCTTGAAATCAGTTGCGCCGCCAATCGAAAACGAAAATTTCAAAGGTCCATGTCATTTAGTTTTTATAAAGGAAGTCCTAAATAACACTTATGGGCCCGTCATAGGCCAGGCGGTGTGGCGGTACAAACGCGGATGGTCTAAACGCGTTGGCTACTTTGATATTTTCGTTTTTAAAGAATATTCAAGGGTTATTCGAAAAAAAAATCATGATGGCTGCCTTATCTGTAATGCAATTATAATCAAAAGCTTGAAGGTTAATTTTAATGTATTTGGTGAATAATGCTGTATACCGAGTAAATTAGACGTGATTTAGAGGCAACTTTGCATTTATTTTTCTATCGAGAAAATTTAACGCAATCGTGTTTTTGAACCAGAGTTAGTCCTGAACTTTGCTGCATTTTTGTTTCTTGAGTATTTCATTATTATTGATATAGCAGATAATCACGCAAAGCAGTGTGAGGTAGTACGAGCCCTTTAGTTATATAAGTATGTTAATATGCCGGCAGCTTGGGAAATCAGCGGTCTGGTCCATGATGATGGCAAGAAAATGGATGACTCTGGTGCCCTGGCAATTGGGGCGGCTTTTGGTATCGGATGCTACATGTGTTGACACCTTAGCGCCGTTTCATATTTAGGTCACCATGTCAAAGGCAGGTAGCAGCAGCCGCGGCAGAAGGGCTCAAAGTACGCAAATTTATAAGTTTTTTTTTTACTAAGTATTGAAGTAGGCATTTGTCTCCCATTTCACCTGATGGTTAGTTTCAGAGATTCTAGTACTACATATTTGAGCCTTTTGGGGAACATGGGTCCAAGCATAGCCTCTTTAGCTGTCTGTCAAATTGACTGATCGAGATATCCTTTGACCAAAGGGCTGACAATTAACTGACTCAAAGTATTAACATTTACTAATGTTGCAATGTTGCCACTCTTTTGGACACATGACAGCGGCGTGACGATTTCCAGGGACTACCTATATAATTTTTGAATATTTCAGCAGGTTTCATTTATCATTCGTTTTTTAATTTTTTTCATCCCTAGTATTTTACTTATAATTATTTATTTTTAATAAAATATTTTATTATTATATATTATTAACAAATAACAGACGACCACTTTTTCCGGTCAAACTAGATATTTGTAAAATTTGAAACGTCTATAAAACTGTGAAACCAAGGCAAAGGTTGTTCTCATCGCCTATTTCTTTTAAATGTATTAATCGGCGGCACCACTGGCCTCAAGGTATCCTCTTAATGTGCGATCAACAAACCATGAAGTACAAAAAACTGGCGGGCCACTTTTTGCGCCTCTTTTTTGTGAAGCATCGCCCTTGAGGTACGTCTGGGTGTCCGTTTGTATGTATGGCTTGATCTTGAAGTATTTCTATAGAACTATTTAGTTAGTTACATCATCGAATGGCATTCACATTGAACATCGATAAAAAACGGATAGTTAAAATGTTTTAATTAAATATTATTCAACGTGTAACTGGCAAAACTATAAAAATATATTTTTTTATTTAGTTTAGGGGTTAACTGTGAGAACAAATTAATTCCGCGTCCAACGGCGATTCGTTTTAATTGATATAATGCTTAACTTTATAATAACACTATTAAATATTGCGAAAACATGAGGTCGTCTCCAGGGCACTCAAAACAATTTTACTCCTTGTAACTTACCCTTTAAATCCTTGCATTCAATTATCAACAAACCCTTGAACAAAGTTATTCTCGATCATCTGATTCCGGGGACAAGTCGTTTATTAACTAAGATGGCGCAGAGACTCAAAGTGAGTCTTGGCCTCTGATAATAAGCATATCCACTTCGGTTTGTCCTGCGCCACCCCCTGCCAGTTATCGGCCTTTAGTTCGCGCAGATCCTTCTTGACCTCGTCCATCCAACGACATCGAGGATGACCGACTGGACGTCGATCTCTAAGCTTTCCCTAAGCTTTTTTTTTACAGCACGTCGTTTTTTATTCAAACAAATTCATACATCAACCCACGTAGGTAAAGTTGTCAATTTCTTCAACGCTGTTATAGTAAAAATGAAAAAATATAAAATGTACCAGCTGCTAGTGACTCATCACTCTTTTCCCCTTTCCACCTACGCGCCAACCACCACGCTAGACGTGGCCTTTAGGTCTTTTGACTAAGTTATGTATATCCGTTTGAAATAAATACGTTTTAAGTATGTACTGATTTAAATCCAACCTTAATATCTTTAGTAGTTAAATTTCTTATGATATCTATTTATTATACTTACACGTGGATTGATGACGTAAATAAGAACACGATCTTCAGCATTTTTTGAACATGTGAATATGGATAATGTTTTTCTGTTAACATTTTGAAACACAATAGAGGTGCTCGTCATTAGATGGGAATTCCCACTTATCGCTGTTCATTACGAATATAAATGTGTATGTAGGATTTGCGCATCATTTTGGTGTATAAGTACTTACTTACCTAACACTAGACAAATTTAACAATAGACAACAAAAGACAACTAAAAATGGAAATGGGCAGGACAGATATACAGAATGAACAACTCAAGACTGACTAAAAAGATGCCAGAATGGTTGCCAAGGAACAACAAAAGAAGCAGAGCAAGGCCAAAAACTAGATGGCGAGATATTTTTAGGAAACTAGCAGGACAGGACTGGGTGCGTAAGACCAGACAACGAACTTGTTGGAGAACTTTGGGGGAGGCCTACGCCAGAGAGGCGCTTACTACATACGGAGAATATTCTATACAAATTAAATTTAGAAATGTATATAAAATGGAATAATAATAGCACTTATCGGCATCTTAAATGACATCTTAGCAATAGTATTTAAAATAGTACCTAATATAAAATGACAATTAAATTAATTATTTAAACCTAATACTAATATTGACATGTATATTTGTAAATCGGACATATGGATCACTAACGTTTTTTATTGAATGTATTATTTTATGGGTAGAAGAATAAATGGCTATTTTATTTATAAGCAAGTACCTACAAAACCTTCACGTGTGTCGAGCAATATTGACACGTCCGACTTACCCTCTGGTCAGACTGACCTATCTCTATCACCATAATGAAGTAAATGAAGATAAACTTGAAAAAAATCTTATGACTCTCCTTAGCGCATCCCACGGTCATGCTATTTTATTTACTTTAATTCTAAGACTATTATTATACTTATTTATAGTATACTTCCTTATAGTATACTTACTTTAAAGCATAGAAAAATATATAAGGCAAGCCGACCGAAGGAGAATATGAACGGGTGAGGTTACAGCTAGATTTATTATTCATGTGGTGCCGCTTCTCAGTGTGGTGACGCTTCTCAGACCATGGCACATAGTTTTGGATATATTGTTTAGTTTTAGTCGACACAAATCTAACTCGCCCGCGATAGAGACATTAATTACATTAAGAAATTATTATTTACGAAAAAAATTTACTAAAACTAGGTCAACTAAACGTTAATTATTCCTATCTTAAATAAACCTACTTATAAATAAAAATCTACAATATAAAAACTTATTAATGAAGACCTAAAATAATTAATTAAGCCCGAGATTAACTGAGAAGAGCTTAAAATGTTTCTTTTTTGTAATTTATTCTATACATCGGCATTTGTTTTCCGTCAGAAGTTTGACATCAACGTTTGCTTGTCAGTATAAAGTGTGTAGCTACATATGTTTGTTTTTGATTAGCAGGCACTGTGTACGCCGCCCACACACAGTCCATATTAGGCTCGGTTCTGTCATCGGTCTGATTAGTTTAAGGTCTTACGAGTACTTGTAGTGGATTAACATTTTTACAACTCGACAAATCCTTATATTGTCTGACATAAAACCAGAGATTGACTAACCCGCACTTTAGGTTTTTCTAACATAAGTTTTGTACTAGTATCATATAGACTTGTATTGTGAACTGTACAGTCTGAAATAAATCATTATTATTATTATTATTACTAAGCATTTTTAAATCCTTTGCAAACCCTCTATGAGCTCTGTGCGTGAGTGTGGCTCTGTGAGGACTTCGCCTGTCTTATCACAGCCCCCGAATGAGTATTCAACGAAATAATTATGTTTCACTGATAAGTAAAATTCTATAGTTTGGTTAAGGACTATTATTTAGTCCTTTATAATGAATATAATATTAAAAAATATATAATAAATATTAAAATATCGGTTGGTAGCTAAAAATATGTACGCATACGTTAATTTTCCATTCCCCTATCCGCTGTGATAAATCAACCAGGCAAAAACTATCCTGATCATATGCTTTTGTCGAGCAAGCAAGGGGACAAGATTCTGCCTTACAGGCAGATTAATTGTAAAAATTAAATCTTCCCCTAGATTTAGATCTTTCTACGGTTCAGAATAATCATCATCATCATCAGGTCCTTTTTAGTCTCCACTACAGGAGCACGACCCTCTCTGTACTACTAGGGCCATATTTGGCCAGAGCAGCCAGAGGACGTGGCCTACACTCTCCACGCTGGCCAAACGGGTTGAAATACAAGCTAAACAAAGCTTATAAACATCTAAGAGACCTCAGAATAATACATTTTTAAAATACACTTGCTTACAGGCTAGTAAATTTATAGTTGGTCATTTTTATCACGGTCGAAATTTTGTCTAGGTTATAAAAAAGTTCGCTTAACTCACAAAAATCTCTTGTTCACCTGAGTTAGTCTTCTCTACGCTTCGGTAGACTAGTTACGAAAACATAAATAACAGCTCATTGTCCGCTAGTGAGCTCGGGGTTTATCTTTCTTCACTATTGCGTGGTTTCATTACAAGCAAAAACGTGAGAGCAACACATGTGAGCATAAGGCGTGTGATAGATACACGAGAATCTCTTTTTTGGTGGTGTAATATGTGATTAGGATTACCCAAAAGAAAAATCGTGATGCAATATTGCATTGGTTTCGTGTGCGTTAAAGTAACACACATTAAAGAAAGAAAATATTGCTACATTCATAGATTTAGCTTCAGCTATTTTTTGTTACTTTGATTTGAAGTACCTATGTATGTATGTACATATTGATTAATCTTCCAGGCCTCGCCTAAGATTGGTTTCTATGACCTAGGACTCTGGATAAAAGATGGGTAACGTACTGGTATGGGATAACCTTCTACACTGAGCACCAGAGATGTGATGTATTATATAATTGGAAACAATAGGAGAGATATTTTTATATTTCGATTAATCGAAGAAAAGCCCTGTTTTGATATAAATTAAATAATCTTACAATTTGGGCTTAATATTTTATTTTATGCTATCTGTTTTTCTTGACTCGGTAGTTTGAGTTTATTCATTACAAATAAACACACAATCAAATCTTTCCTCATTATAATATTAGTATAGATTTAACATTACTTTCTAATAAGTATATTTTGCCTCTTTGGTTTTATTTATATTAGCTACTGCAGTCAAAACTTATACAACCTGTTAGAGACCTTCACTACAATTTTAATTAAATAAATAAATATAAATAAATAAATATATACGGACAAATCACACAGATTGAGCTAGCCCCAAAGTAAGTTCGAGACTTGTGTTAAGGGATACTAACTCAACGATACTATATTTTATAACAAATACATATATAGATAAACATCCAAGACCCAGGCCAATCTGAAAAAGATCATTTTCCATCTTGACCTGGCCGGGGATCGAACCCGGTCACTCCGTGTCGCAGGCTGGCGTGTTGACCGCTGCGCCACGGAGCTAGTCTACACAAAATTACAAAATTACACAAATACACACAATACAAAGCTAAAAAAATGATAGTAAAGTATTTTATACATACATAACTACATATCTGACCAAAGAATTACTTAGTACTATCGGCCAACCTTTTAGTATTCCAAAAAAATTCTTTTGGAATACTAGAAAGCCGGTTTGACGGAGCTTTGTCGTATAGCTAACTAAACATAATGAAATGAGGTCGTAAAAAACTGTCGAACGTGGCGCACGGCCACACGTGTGCCCGCCTTAGATCTACTACAGCTCTTGATGAAATTCGTGTCCTGACGCAAATAGATATTTAGTGAACTTATTGCGCGATGTGCAATGTTTTCTTGTTTCTGACGGGTTCCTCTAAATATGGGTTTGACAAGTGCAAGAATTTTGTTGTAAAACTATAGCTCTTGATTAAATTTGGGTCCTGACGCAAATAGATATTGGTGTACCTATTACGCGCCGTGCAATATTTCATGTTTTTAGCGGGTTTATCTAGTATGGGTTTTTACAAATGCAATATTTTTTCTTAGGCAGCCATGTCAGACAATGATTAAGCCGTAAATCTATAGCTATTTCTGAAATTCGTGTCCTGGCGCAAATATATATTTCGTGTATGAAATGAAGAGGTATCCATAACAGCATGAAGTCAATTAAAGGCTCTTTGAGACGAACAACTTTTGAATGTAAGTAACACTTACTTCTATCCTAACTAATATTATAAATGCGAAAGTGAATTTATTTGTTACGTTATCATCATGAAATTTTGCATTCACGTTATCTAGGATACGGAGAAGGACATAGGGCTTTTTATCCCGGGAAAAAGTACTGTTTCCGAGAGATCGACATAGACGCGGGTGGAGCCGCGGGCGAAAGCTAGTAGCTTATATATCAAACTAGTGCATAGATTATTAATAACGCAGGTGGAGTTACAGTAAGAGACTAGACACATACTAAGTATAAGACTAGAAGCGTGTTACCGGTAACAATCTCACCTATAATGCTTCAACGCGCAAGTTCCGCCTTTCGGCCTTTCCTTCTCCACTTCAAAGGGTCTTCGGCATCCTTGGTTGTGAGACCATTGGCATTCATATCATCCCTGGCAATGTCAAGCTAGCATTTCGAAAGTTAATTAAATGTGTCAGTACTTACGCGGCTACCTATCTTCCCAATACCATACCATCACCTGGAGCAGCGGTGAAAGTGGCAGCTGGACACAAGTCGTCTAAATATTCAGTTTTGTCCACTCAATTTGAATTTGTACCAGTCGCTGTAGAAACTGCAGGGCCATGGTGTCCAGAAGCCAATAACTTCATTGGAGAAATAGGACAACGTTTGAGAGACAGAGGCTATCGATCATCGCTCTGGATGGTGCTTGGTTCAAAGATTATCTATAGACATCCAAAAAGGAAATGCTGCTTGCATAATGGGTACTTTTAAGCCATGTACAATTCGGGGTGGAATTTTTTGTTTTTTTTTTTTTATATTCATTACTTTTTGTTATATGATTTTTTGTGTTAATAAATGAATTCCATCATTAAATGTGTTCCCACGGAGAGCTGGAACATGGACTTGTCAGATATATTATGAGCGCTTTCCGTGGTTAAAGTTTCATAGATACCAAAACGCGGCACCATTACTTCAAGTTTACATTCCATGTTAAAGTTTTATAAACGAGGAAGCCAAGCATTGTCGGTCTGTCTGCTGACTAAAATAACTTATTTATTCGCGATGACATCTTAACAATATAGACTTGAAATGAAATGAAAATATATTTATGTAAAAACAGAAACAAAAAATACAATAACAACATACAAAATTAGAACTAATAAAAGTGTACTATTATAGGTGATGGCTCAGTGTTACGCTGGACACATTGGGGACAGCTTTTCAGCCGTCTTCAGTCATAGCATTATAAATATCATAATCATCATCATTACAGCCGTAAGACGTCTACTGCTGGACAAATACCTCTCCCAAGGATTCTTCGTTCCATGGAAGGGTACTGCCATACTCACCATGCCATATTCGCTTAGTAGGCGGGTTGGAGAGCGCAGTTTCTTTGGCTTATACTTCCGATGCTGTAGCCCGTCAGAATTTGTTGGATTTGGGATACTACTCAATCTGATGAATGGTCTAAAAGCAAGTAGCAGCTCGGTAGGCTGGCCGCGTACCCGCTACCACTGACTAAACTGTTGAAAATGAAACCCCTGACCTAGACCATGTTATAAATATAAAAACAACTTATATAATAGTTTTTTATTTATTTATGAAACAAATGTTTATGTAATAAAGCATTTTGACCTGTACTTTGCCATGAGATCAATCAAACTGAGCCCTCGGATCATGAGACAAGTGAAAATATTTTTATGATTGATTAAAGAAGTGCATTTGAAAACGTTGTACAGTGCGTAAACAGTGCAAATACGCCGGCAGATGGTCGAACGACCTTACTAAGTTTACAAAAAGGCACTAAAAGCAGGCTGCTTGCAACATCCATTTAGAAAATATTTTGTAAAAATCATCTTTTACAGTTCATTCAGATGAAGACCTACTTGACTTGATGTGTCTATTTATAAAGTTATCATGACACAAACTAAATTAACAGACAGTGAGTAAGTATGGATTAAGTCTAGACTAGCTGCAGGCGCCGGTGTTATTAACTGAATTACTTCCAATTATGAGTCAGGTCGCGAAAATACATCTAGTTAGGTGATATTTAAATATATATCGGTGCAGACGAACGGGATGTAACTACGCCTTTTCATGCTGTTATATAAAATAACAACCAGTGCTGGATAAACAACGAACAGTCCAAGCAGACAGCAGACCAAGCAGTTGTAATTATTGTAATGGGCTCTACACATTAACGGGCCCGGCGCTGTAGGGCATTTGTTCTAAATTACCAAGACTTTGATGCCAGGGTAGTATTTATTGCCAGGACAGTAGGCAAATTTACAGATTTGCCTCCCGTATTTAATTATTGCCGTATGCCACCAACCTTATATGACGTGCAGCGACGAAGATGCCACCTTCCATTAACTTTTTGATGACACGGTATGGAGAGGTGTTAGGGGTGTTAGACTCAAAATAATATTTTGCTGCTCCTCCAAATCTGCCGGTCTAGGCTTCAACTAACTCAGCCTGAAGGCAAATCGGCCACTGGCTTTGACCCGTCAATAAAAATTGAACCTCAGCTGAGGATGCTACCGGGAGCACACACAGATGAGGAGGATGGGGAGGAATATTTAGTTATTGGCCCAATGAACAGAACAGCATTTGCATGCAATTTGCTAAGCTTTTAAATTTTTCCCTTTACTATCTGACCTCGACGTTTTAACATGGTAGATCCGAAACTGCATTTAACAGAAAAAGTGGAGAGAAATGGAAGATTAAATATAAAATAAAATCATGACCTCCGAAAAATTAAGCAAACCCATATAAGAAACCTATGCTATGTCATTTCTTTCCTTCATAAATATTACAATATTAATTCGCGACACGCAATCATTTCTCTTAAAAACGTATTGAATAATGAATGCAATTACGTGAAACACGCAGACGAACAAGTTCGCTAAAGGGCAGCTTTATGCAATGGGGAGTTATGTTATGCAATTATCGTTTTTCCATCGATAAATGTTTTCACTTTCGGTATAAATAAATAAATAAATATATACGGACAAATCACACAGATTGAGCAAGCCCCAAAGTAAGTTCGAGACTTGTGTTATGGGATACTAACTCAACGATACTATATTTTATAACAAATACATATATATATATACATCCAAGACCCAGGCTAATCTGAAAAAGATCATTTTCCATCTTGACCCGGCCGGGGATCGAACCCGGGCACTCTCGTGTCGCAGGCTGGCGTGTTGACCGCTGCGCCACGGAGCTAGCCAAATTGCTGTACTAAACGCTGGTTTAATGTATGAGACAGAGTTATGCTATGTAAATACAGTTGTACTCGTTTGAAGACGAAACCAGTTGAAATATTTACTTAACCGAGAGAGCAGCCAGTTTAGAGCTGCCTTTGCGGCGGTCTCAGGTCACGTGTCCTGACGCGAGTTTAACATTTTTTACCCATCCCAAAAACTGCACAAAGACACAAAAGAAGTCGTCACTTAAAAAAAAATGTTTGACAGGGTATGCTTTTGAATTGGATCCATGCAATCAAAATCGTTTAGTTTAGTTTGATTGAAGTCTGCTTTTTATACCAGCTTAATTCTTAGTCAATATTTATGCAATATAAGGATTTAAGTAATTTAACAAAAAAGACCGGCCAAGTGCGAGTCGGACTCGCGCACGAAGGGTTCCGTACCTTTATCTATAAAAACAAACAAAATAATCATGTTTGTTATATGGGAGCCCCGTTAAATTTTTATTTTATTCTATATTTTAGTAATTGTTGTTATAGCGGCAACAGAAATACATCATCTGTGAAAATTTCAACTGTCTAGCTATCACGGTTCATGAGATACAGCCTGGTGACAAACTGGTGACGGACAGACAGACAAACAGACAGACAGACGGACAGCAGAGCGAAATTAATAGGGTCCCGTTTTTACCCTTTGGGTACGGAACCCTAAAAACAGTCACTCTAGTTACCTGAGTCAGCCCTTATCTAAATGGCAGTTAGTGAGATAGCACGAAGAATGCAAGAAGACAAATCACCGCGGCGACGGAATGTCGCTCGGTGCATCATTGTGCTTTCATTGCAGTTTGCTGATAAGATAAACACGTTTGTTTGTTTGTTGTATGAGACATTTGAAGAAGTAGAAATAAGCAATGAGCAAGACGATTTCGTAAGATCTGTGAGGGCTCGACTATCCCGGCGCTCTAGCCAAGTTCCCACATAAATAGGAAGTAGGAATAGTGGAGAACAGAGACTCGACACAAAACACACACAGAGAATAACTTTATTGTTACAACTTCACTTTACAACTTCAACTATGTAGATGTTGACTTCAATAATTAATAACAGAGACTGTTATGCTCTGAGAGATGGTAGTAGACTGAAGAATGAGTGATGAGAGAGAGAGAAAGTAATCTAAAAATGGAATGGAATGAAATTTGAATTAAAAAAATGAAACTTGAAAAATGGACAGGATGAAAAAGAAATGAGGTTGGACGAGATGCAGCATGCCAAGCAGGTGGCATGCTTCAACGTTACAGATCCTTACTTATTATACGACTATGCTTAACAGCCTATTGGTAGCTGTTATTGCTATAATATTACGGAGATTTAGTCGGTTGGGATGCCTACAACTGTATTTATATGTTTCGCTCCGTTTTTTTAATAAATTAATATTGCTTTTGGCGAACACACATATTTCGTAAAGATACAAGCAAGGAACTGTTGGGAATTTCAATTCTTTACAGAGAGATATCTACAAGAAGTGAGTGAGTCAACGTTACATAAAGCCCTTGACATTGGTTTGAGCTTTAAGAGCACGATCTATAATGACATGTAAATTATAAATTTTAATGTATAGTCATAATAATGGTTTCTGATGTTTTCGCGAGTATAACACATTTAAATAAAATCACTTTAATACGGTATTAACGCGTATATAAAATAATCTAATATACACGATAATATCGTATTAAAGTGATTTTATTTAAATGCAAAGTCATAATTTTCTTAGTTTAAATTCTATGTTTCTCTGTCATCATCATTTCGAGTAGGTGTCACGGTCAATCGACCATGCACACCCTGTCAGAGTTCTTCGGAACCGCCTCTCGACCTCTGACGTGGTTCCTTTAACGACTACCAGATGGCAGCCGGGACCATCGGCTTAACGTGCCTTCCGAAGCACGGAATCATCTTTATTATCAGACAATCAGGTGATTCAAGCCTGCAATGTCCTAACCAAACTGAACTAAACAAAGTATGCTTCCGCTGGGAATCGAACCCACGACCCCCGGGTCAACAGGCAAACGCCATAACCACGAGACCACGGAGACTGTTTCTCTGTACTTAATACTTATACATTCACTACCTACTTAATTTAATACGACTTCTCAACACATGCCTTAAACGTAGTCCTAATATCTTCTTATTGAACTTTGAACCAAACGTGGACACATGTCGTCGTATTACTGCTACAATAAAGGCACAAAGCGGTGTCGATTTCAATGAACTATTTGAGTAATATGGCTACTACGCATTCGAAGCCGATGACTGGTGCATATACAATGTGAAGATTTTTATGTATTTGCTGCTAAACACATACACATACAATGAAATCGTTACTAAAATTGAGTTTAACACAAAACTACAGTGGAATAATTGATACAAAGCTATTGAGTGTGTGCGCTACAGCATTTTTTTTATTAACCTTTACTGTGCTACTGCTGGGCAAAGTTCTCCCCCATTTCCTTCCAAACATCCCTATTTTGTGCTACTTCAGACCATTTCTTAATTTATTTCATCATCATCATCATCATCAGGTCCTTTTTAGTCTCCACTACAGGAGCACGACCCTCTCTGTACTACTAGGGCCATACTTGGCCAGAGCAGCTGGAGGACTTGGCCTACACTCTCCACGCTGGCCAGACGGGTTGGAGAGGTTTTGTATAATAAATCCTATTAATAAATCTGTAAGGGTTGGTCATGGATTAAGTTACTTTGTATTCAGAGATGTCGTGTTTATAAGCTCTATGCATAATACTGAAACTAAATTGATGATTTTTGTTCTTTTTTTTCAGTATGTATTGTATGGTACCATAACTCTTATATGAGTTAACTAAATTTTATAGCTTGGTAGATATACCTACATTTTAGGCGTACAGGACAAGATAGGCTACTTATTTTTTTTCTCCTGTCATGATAAGACGTGGCCCCTATACAAACATAACATAAAATGTACGCGAACGAAGTCGCGGGCACTGCTAGTATTAGATATTTTTTAGAAATTCTTACTGGGTTGGACGTAACTATCGATGTAGATGACAAATCACTTATACTTATACTTATCTTACTTATATCTAAGAATCTAGAAAATTGGTTGTCTATAAAGTCGCTTTACGGACAATAATTTTACGTGATAACGATGGAAGAGAGATAGATGCGTCACAAGCCGATCGAGCCTCTCGCGGATCGTGACACTTTTCGTGCGTGCAGCAGGCGTTCATCGATTTCTAAGACGTTATCACAACAAAAACATATATTTCTACATAATTAGATACCTGGCTGCTCTTCTTCATCCAGAACTGCTTACCACCAGGTTTCAAATCTGGTGATTAGTATTGCAATTTAAAGTTTAAAACATTGTTTTTTTTAAGTGTTTATACATATTTTGCATTCACAATGCAATTTTTAATATACCTACTCTTATTAAATTAAGAAATAAAATATGGTGAAAAATTATTTAACCATATTTTATTTCTTAAGTTAATAAGAGTTGAAAAAATTGATTTTGGTATCAAACCTGTAAAGACATACACTTCATAAATTACGAGGAGCCTCCATATAGTGAGTGACGTAAATAAGCCCTTAACATCTGGCACACCTTGTTATTCCACAAAACATCAAAGATGATTGTTAAGCCTTTTGATACGATGAAATGTACACGTATTTTGACTCAAAATTCGTAGAAAATAGTAATCTGTCTGAGACTCGTACATAATATTTGATAAATGATATTTAAATACAAAAAAATCCTTGTCTTACATAAAAATGCTGGTCTGGGAGAGAGGAACAACGTAGAATGTGCCAGCTGCTTCTCTTGCCGCGCAGACCGTAATAGGCGATCGAGGGAATGGTCGAAAATCTGCGGAACCATGTCAATAGACGATGCGGCTAGCAACCCATCACTATTTTGATTACGTTTTTCATCTACACCATGCTAAATGTGGCCATAAAGATTTTTAGACCTAGGCTCCGTCTACCCTACAAGGGAAAAAGACGTGATACTATGTATGTATGTATAAAAAATATTTATCAGGAGATATTGTATATTCGATGAATGTTACCTTTTATTTTACAACAAGTATTGTTGCTCATAACTCGTAAGTCAGTGCCACTTTCAAAGCGGAGTGCAGAAGTCAGGTGGGCCGTATGCCTGTTTGCATATTAAGTGGTATAAAAAAAAGCGGTAACAACATGTACTGACTGACGCACATTATTCGAGTTCAACATTAATAAACAATTTATGCACTCGAAAACCTTAAAGACTCCGAAGAAACGCATTTTCTTGTTTATTCTTATTAGTGGCACTAGGAAACCCTCAATAATCCTAGTTCTGCGACTTACTACAATTTAAAGATATCTGAGGCCGAACCAAAGTTGTTATTAAATATACTGTTCCACTAACAATCTTATCATAACCAAACATTTATACACGAAAAACACCATCTTGTGTCCTCAATAAAGACGGACAAGCATCAATCTTCATATGACCGGCCAGCAAGAATTTGTTCAATCAGAGGTTAACTGGTGGTCCAGGGAAATCACTGCCCTGCCTCGTTTACATTAATTTACAAGACCACAATATCATAGGTCGCAGTCCTATGTTGTAAATCAATTAGGGTTCGTTTTAGTTTGCTCCAAAGATGTAGATGGAATAATACGGGAAGAAAAGATATGGTAAGAAGTCTACCTTATTATAGTAATCTTACTCTATCTGTACATCTTCCATATAAGACCTGATGCAGTTTTGATGTTCTCATCGACTAATATTTCTGTTCTGATGTAATTTACATTAATTTACAAGAGCTCAATCACTAAGGTCGCAGTCTTATGTTGTAAATCAATTAGGGTTTATTTTAGTTTGATCCAAAGATGTAGGTGGAATAAAACGGGAAGATAAGATGTGGTAAAAAGTCTATGTGATTATAGTAATCTTACTCTATCTGTACATCGTCCATATAAGACCTGATGCAGTTTTGATTATCTCATCGACTTAAATTTCTGTTCTGCCAGAATTTACATTAATTTACAAGAGCACAGTCACAAAGGTCGCAGTCCTATGTTGTAAATCAATTCAGGTTAATTTTAGTTTGCTCCTAAGATGTAGGTGGAATAGAACGGGAAAACATGATGTAGTTAGGAATCTACCTCTTATTATCTAGTAATCTTACTCTATCTGTATATCGTCCATAATATAATGCCAAATGAAATAAAGCGCAAATAGTTTAAGGGCTGGCAGCTATAAGCTAAAAAATGCTTATACGGAACAACAGAGTGAGGCGAGATTACCCGAAATTCTCCTAATGTGTAAAATATTAGACACCTTACCCCCAGAATATCTTGGATTCAAGTCCAGTTGGCTGTTGATTTCAAAGAAAGAACGCTTAGTTGTTTACTCTTAGACTCAAATAAATGTCGTGAACAGAGAAAATAAGCTTTCCATTTCTTTCTTTATCTTAAAGACACATTAAGTATTTTTTTATTTTTATTATTGTTAATAGATTCAGGTGTTACTTTGCGGAAGTCAAAGCTACATTTACTTTGAGACAATTTACTTTGCGTGTTTCCGCCACCAGTTCATTTACTGGTGGCGGAAGCACGCAAAGTAAATTGTCTCAAAGTAAATTTTTATTATTCGTTAGTACACAAGAGTACAATATTTTTAAGTGTTATATTTTGCATTCTCTATGCTATTTTGATATACTCTTATTGAATTACGAAATAAAATATGGTGAAAAAATTTCAAGACGTCGGAATTTGAACCTGCGATCTTAAGTCTATGTACAATTATTTCTTAATTTAATAAGAGTACAATTATAAAGATCGCAGTCCTGTGTTCTAAAGCAATTAGGGTTAATTGTGATTTGGTTCTAAGATACAGGACGTATAAAACTAGGAGATAGACATAGTCGGAAGACTACATTATATCTTATTCTCTACTTTTATATCGTTTAATTTCAAAGCAATATTTGACAATTCAGTTTTTACTCTTTTTCACAACGGAGGATTCGCTTTAATAAGACGCTAGGTTTATTATCATATTAGAATCCTATGTTTATTCTCGTTATTATGAATTATTGTCTAATTAATGATTTTTCTTTTTCAGGTAAGTTCGGATTTATTGACTGCATCGTGTATGACCTCATAGCAGGTAAAACTATAGTTATTATCAAAAATATTATATTTAGTGTTTTATACTATATTGAAAGTAAGTTTACTTACTCCCAAATCAATAGCTTTTATCTATGGTAAATTGACATGTTTTATTGTTCGTTGGAGAAATTCACGGCATTATTTTATGTACCTACCTAAATCAAAAGATGTTATAGCGTAGTTGCATTAGGTTTAGCCTGTAATAACACGCTGTATATAAAAATAAGATAAAATTATTGTTTGTTTGTCGTTTGTGTAAGTGGCCAACACTGGTGTCACATTTTTCAAGCTGCCTAAAGGCATTTGACGTAGCCTTAAGACTGCAATAAATTATAACAGCCGGGACCAACGGTTTAACGTGCCTTCCGAAGCACGGCTCCTCCGTGCTCTGCTCGAGATATTTTTATGCCACTTCCGGCCACCCATCCTAGTGGAGACTGCGCCCGGGCTTGCTTAACATGCATAAGCGCTAATATCCATCGAAATTGGCCATTGAATAAAATTATTATCGATAGCCTATTGTTTACATTAACTAAAATAAGTTACGACGCTCCATTTTAATTCAGACCAGAATAATGTGGGCCGATTACCTTCGATATTTATAGGCAGGAGCGATAGCGGGCAAATTATGTGGCCAACGACCCGGAGGTAGGAAGCGGCTGAAATCTGGATCATTCCGGAAACTTCCGAGAACTCTTCTATTACTCATCATCCATAATTTACTCATCCGTTTCTCTTTCTCTGTCCTCCTCTAATATGAGGAGTAGCTGCTTATATCGAAGCTTAAAAATTTCAATTAGCACTATAATGAATTCCAGCTTTACTTAAAACCTGTATTCAATACGGAGAACATCTGAAACGAGTTCTTTTCATGAGCATTTTCAATAATTGAATTAAAAAACAATATGTTAATAGGGTGCTGTGCGAACGAGAAACGTCGCGACTGCGCAAGCCAATAACATTCATAAACAAATTAGGCTGCGCAAAACCATTAGGCGATTATGTAAAAACATGAAAAATCTTAATATTTTCATATTTATATTTTTACTAGCTTTCGCCCGCGGCTCCGCCCGCGTCAATGTCGATCCCTCGGGAACAGTACTTTTTCCCGGGTTTTGTTTGTTTGTTTCGCTTTCACGCCGTAACTACTGTACCGATCATCATGAAATTTTGCATACAAGTTCTCTGGAGTACGGAGAAGGACATAGGCTACCTTTTATCCCGGGAAAAAGTACTATTCCCGAGGGATCGACATTGACGCGGGCGGAGCCGCGGGCAAAAGCTAGTGTAAATATAAATATTGTCATGCGATAATTATTGTCGTAAAATTTACACACATTTCGAAGAAAAATGTTTTTAGATAGGTATCATAACATGTTTATATAACTGTTTCAAATTCTAACAAGGGGGCGAACTTGTGCAAGGATCGACTTAAATTGTACAAATACTTTTGATGTATTTAATTAATTCAGCGCATAGTACTAGTGATTAGAAAACACGTCAATTTCCACTATTTCGTGCAGTACCGTCTTACTTTACCAGAAAAACTGATGAACAGGAACCCGAATCGGTAGAGAAGTAGGCTTCAATTTTCCATCCTTATATCTGAATACTATAATAATAAAAATTGTAAAATGAAAAAAAATGATAAATGAAGAAATTAGATGATAAATGATAAAGATAGATGATAAAATAAAAAAGCCCTTCAGGGGAGTAGGCGACCAATACTGTTGAAAAGAGTTTCTTTTGGCGTTTCTTCTCTGCAGTGGTCGGTTCCAAAACGCCAGTAGTCTGTAGCTTTTGCACATTAAGTAATAATATAAATATGACTAAATTAGATCCTTTAAAATGTGATTTGACGTGAAAAAGTGCCTGCAAAGGTCTATTTTCTGAATAAACGTTTTGAATTTTGAATTTGAATTTGAATACTAGCTGTTTCCCGCGACTTCGTCCGCGGCAATTTCTGTTATTATGATTGATTAGTATAGATGTGGTTAATTCGTCCAAGGTATAGATGAATAACTTTTCCCCGTTTTCAAAACATTTTTTATTGATGGTTCGCTCCTATTGGTCGCAGCGTGATGTTTTATAGCCTAAAGCCTTCCTCAATAAATGGACTATCCAACACAAAAAGAATTTTCCAATTTGAACTAGTAGTTCCTGAGCGCGTTCAAACAAACAAACGAACAAACTCTTCAGCTTTATAATATTAGTATAGATTTAGTGACCTCCATTTCACTGTTTAGTCAAACGCAATTTGGATCAAATGAATATACTTGGTTATCCTTCGATTATTTATGGCGACAGGGGTGATATCGGGTAAATAATGTAGACCGACGACCCAAAGCCGAAATCTGGACCAGACCGGAAAATACCAGTAATAACCTCTACCTCCCAAATTGTTGCCGTTAAAATTGGCATCCAGGATTAAGTAAGTACTTAAATATATTTCAGGCTGACTGGTTGAACCTTATTCACTTAAAGGGGTGAATCAGCCCGCCGATATTAATAACTTTTCCTATTGGTCCAATGTTGGGAATAGAAAAAATACATGCCTATACATATTAACCAACCAGCTGAAAATTTTTGCATTTAGGTCTCTAGAAAAGTTGTTTAAATAGTACGGGCTGAGTCACCCCTGTATATAAAAAAATATTTCTGTTTCCTTTGATCACCCCATGACGTAAGAACGATTTAATGTTTTTTTTTTAAGTTTTCTTATACTTTGTAGAAGCTTCATCAGTGAGAAAATTCAGAGGTACAAAGTTTAAAACCAAAATACACTCATGCATGAACTATTATCGAAACCATCATTTATTTAAAAATTAAATATCGTGAGGAGGCTTGTTTGAAATCTATAATTTTCATTTCATATATAAGATTCCAATAAAGTTAGATTTTTTTTTCAAACTTAATTAGAATCTTACTTGAAATAAATATTTGATTCCGTTGTTCACCTAATGCCCATCAACATGCTAAATGTGGCCTTCGGGTCTTATAGATCTAGGCTCTGTCTACCCCGCAAAGGAAAAAGACTGATACTATGT
Source organism: Elegia similella (assembly GCA_947532085.1). NCBI lineage: Eukaryota > Metazoa > Arthropoda > Insecta > Lepidoptera > Pyralidae > Elegia > Elegia similella. Next base: position 8,286,236 of record OX383939.1, read on the forward strand.
TTGTATGTATGTATGATTCTAATAAGCCCAGAGAAAAATTATCGCCCGTAAATTATTTTTCCTTTAATTTTTGGTATATTTTCTTCCTTTTGCAATGGGTCTCATCTTACTATAATCTTATTTAACTGCTTATTATTTTTAAAGGCTTCAGCAACTGGTCTATAAAGATCAAATCTCACACTCAAGCGTCAAATCAAGCAATTGGTCTTATACGAGTATATATACGGCTCTTAATACAAGCTAAACAAAGCTTATAAACGTCTAAGAGACCTCTCCAACCCGTCTGGCCAGCGTGGAGAGTGTAGGCCAAGTCCTCTGGCTGCTCTGGCCAAGTATGGCCCTAGTAGTAGGTACAGAGAGGGTCGTGCTCCTGTAGTGGAGACTAAAAAGGACCTGATGATGATGATACGGCTCTTTATACTATGTTGTTGACCGTGCAATACATATATATCTTGGCATGAGCCTAATTAATTAGTAACAGTGGTACTCAGAAGGCAACCTTGGCAATTCTGCGAATGATATAACTAACAATAGCCGTCACAGCCTCCCACGATGTTATCGTCGGAACTGGCGTTTAATCACTTTAACACAGGTGTTGCAATATGAGTAGCAACTTGTTACTTTGGTCCAGAACTGACAAGAAGTTGAGTTCTAATTATACTGTTCGATAAAACCGTACTAAGTGAATTAATTTAAATGCGTAACTATCGCAAAAAGCATTTAAAAAGATTTTTTTTTTTATATAGTTTAACAATACAAATAATTAAACTTAATGAACTAAAGCTGCCCCATCAGAAACATTTTTAAACAGGGAATAGATATGAATTGTGTGACTTAATACGAATAATTGTAAAAAAATACTATTTAAAAGTTATATTCTATATTTTTTTGCAATTATATGGTGAAACTTGTAAGACTATATTTTTTTTATCGTGTGCTACATCTGTACAATGTATACCAAGTTTATTGCAAATAAAGATATTTCTATAAGTAAGGTATTCGGATAAATCTCACTTGGATAATTGCAGGAAAAGTAAGCAGCTCGGGAGGCAGGCCCGTGTACCAGATGTCATAACTACAACCACCGGGCATACAGTTTAGGATGACACCCCTGAGCAAATACATATTAATCCCATGGAAAATGCAATCACCTGTGTAGAAAACGGGATCGCTACATTATCCCGAGAGCTTTCCCGAAATTAAATTACCGGGATTTACCGCCCCCGATATAATTAGGGAACAATTGCGGTAACATCGTAACGCTTTTACCTTTTTCTTCGGTCGTAGAGGACCGAATGAGGGTTATCTGTAATAAGTGATGGCAGCACTGAGGCGTGGGGTCTAGTAAGATGTTATTGGGCCATAATGTGTCAGGCAGGTATTGCTGTATGTCAAATTTTATACAATAACAGCGGCTCATTGAACCCTTGGACTCAGTGCTGCCATCTAGTGATAAGCACTTCAGATAAAACTATCTCGCTTTTTTCTAATATAATACTTGTACGTTACTGTCTACCCCGCAAAGGAAAAGACGTGATAGTATGTATTTATGTAAAACTTGTACGAGTACCACCTTTATTTGAATAATTTAGTTAGTGTTTTACCCAAGCGTTAGTTTTGTTATTTAAATCAGAAAATTTGTATGTAGAATGCTATACTTACTTACTTCCTGAGCGCTACAACCCTTTATAGGTCCTGGCCTGCTCTACGATCTTCTTTCATTTCGCTCTGTGTCTAGCCTTCCGTCTCCAAGATGTTTGCTTACCTGGTCTCTTCAGGTCCTCCTCCAGACAACCCTTTCTGTTCTGCTGTGGGCTAGCTCTGGTATCATCCATTCCATTCTTTCCAGATGGCTTGCAGCCATTTGTAATACCTGACAATTGTTTCTTTGTTTATCAGATCCTCGAGTTCAAAGTTCATCCAGATGCTCTTCTTAGTGTATTGGTCCGAAAATTTGCCTCGGGACTACCGTTCGAGAAGCGCAAGTTTAAGTTGTATGCAATATTATGGTGTTACTGGCCATTGAGTCCTGACGGCCTCCATGGCGTAGTGGTAATACGCCAACCTGTGACGCGAGAGGCACCGGGTTCGAATACCAACACGGGCAAATGCTTGTTCTTAATTTTCTCAGGTGCGCATTTCTGAAGTTACCATTGGGGTGCCGTCAGATAGGCCGGTTGTAAAAACTTTCGCCAAAACATATCGCAGCATGTATGCCCTCATAAAAGCGGACCCTGGGCTCCAACTCCTCACAGCTGAGGACGCAACCGAGAACACGCTCGAATGAGGAGAAGGAAGAGGAGGAGGAAAGAAAAAAAAAAGACTTCCTGTAAATTATGGCAATATTCAATTTAAAGTCAATAACCGGATCTTTTATATAAATAGGACGAGAACCTTGTTACAAGTTCAAGCCTGTGTTATCTGACAAGATTGCCAATTTCCAACAACGTACATACGAACAAAACTCTTTAGATTACCAATATATGAAATATTGGTAATAACGAATTTTCAAAGTTATCAAAAAATCCTAGCTTCTTTTATTTTTATTTGATATATTACTTAAGAATTCAAGATTTTAATTAAGTATTCAATATATTCCTGTAAAAAATCTTTTTTTACGAACTTGTTATTATAATAAATTTTATTTATTATAATAACAAGTTCGTAAAATAAAACTTTCATCTTTATCGGAAAGCAATATAGGAATTTTTGATCAGTTTCTTTAAATGTTAAAAATTTACCGTCTTTTTAAAGTACCGTGTAAACTAGATTTATTTTTTAGACGTAACTTTGGTCATCATTATTATATTTCTTAATAAGTTTCCTAAATCTAGTAAGAAATCTTTACTAAAATCAAACGGGTTTAATAGGAACTGAAAGTATTTATAAAATTCCAAGTTAAAAATATTTTTTTTTAATATTTTTTTTAAATACTTGTGAATGCAGGCACATAGAGACCAAGACTGGCTGAATTTCTTTCGGCGTATTCTTCTCAGCAGTGGTCATTCCGAAACGCTAGTAGTTTTTTGATTTTAAAAACATAAAAGAAAGAAAAATAAACAACAGAAACATATGACGTACAAAAAGTGATACATGTATCCTACTTTGAATAAAAATTTCATTTGCAAAATTCAGTAAGAAATTGAACTTCAAAAGAAATATCTATTACGGAATGAATGGGGTAGATAACTCCGTGGGTAGATACCTCTAATTAAATAGGTAGTCGAGTTTCAGTATTCAATAAATTCCACGTAAAAGACATTGCATCTCCCGTCTCCCTCTTTCAAACGAGCGTTTGTTCGGCCAGGTTTCATAATAGACTCAGTTTTCAGGGAAAATAGCCAATTTGTTTTGATTGGAAACCGGCTTTGTTTTAAAACGAGCCTCCGAGAGAAGGCATAAGTCAAAGACAGCATTGGATTGAATATTCATTAAATTGTGTACGAGTAATGCTGGATTTACCTACAGGGTTGGAAGTTGTATTGCGAGTTGTAAATTATAGACCTTTGCATAAATTCTTACTGAATGTGAAGAAATTTATCCAACGCAAATTTCTGTACCCTATACAATATGTAAAGAAAAATCCTGTCTGATTCTTGAAGGGGTGATTCAGCCCGTCGATATGAACAACTTTTTCGGAACTCAAATTTAAACAAAAATGTTCAGCCGCCCGGTCAAAAAAATATTGAGTTTCCAGCAATGGTTCCATAGGATAAGTTGTTCGTATCGACTGAGTGAATCACCCCTTTAAGGCCCGGACAGGGTTTTCTTTACATGTTGTACACACAAAATAATGTTGAATTATGTAAAGTGTATTTCTATTACGGTTTTAAAAAGATACTGCCCTGTGACAGACGGACGGATATTAAAAGCTTAGTAAAAGAATTCCGTTAGAACCCTTTGGGCACGGAACCCTAGAAGAACTATAAAAAATCTGTTAATAGTGCGACTAATGGTGAGCAGATGATTCCTATGCCTCTTACTGCATATTGCTGGTTGGTCACCTTTGGTTTTAATATTTACTTTTTTTGCGATCACAGATTGTATCCTCCTATTTTTAGATCATCTTCTTTAACCTGACTGGTTCTTTGTAGGAAAGAGAGATAAGTCTAAGAGTTTTACCTTAACATCATACAAATATGGTTAACCACATACGAGTAAATAGAAATACATGAAGTAAGTTTTACTATTAATGGAGCCCAACATGACCGTATCTTGCATGCTGCAATAGTAATTTCTGTTATCTATGCAAAACTTTGGCTAACTTCCGGCGATTCTACCTGCTATCTGAACTAGTCTAGGCTAGACGTGAAACTAGTGCAACTATTGTCTAATATCTGTTTTTACGAGAAGACCTATAAACAGTGCGTAGGGTTCGTGAATGATTGTTTCTTTTTTTTTGGCGAATACAACGAAAAATACTTATAATAAATACTTAAAACTATTGCTGATAACAAATCCTCGCTGATAGATTTTCCATTTGACAGTGCAAGTGCGTGTCGCTAAGTTTTTTTTTTTTACTTTAAGCGTATTGACTGACAAATAAATAATAAGCACATGTTTCTAGATATACACGTACTTTAGGTATCATTGGAAAAAGATTCGCTGAGTAAATTGCAAACTGCTCTTCAAGTGCTGTGGAATAAGTTGAGCTGATAGGAAAAAGTTGAAGTGCTCAGAGGCACGAATTATGAATATTTTTTTCTATATTCGGTTCTAGCGTAATACACTTAAAGTAATGGACGTTGTCTGAAAATTTAATGCAATGAAAAGTCTTAAAGTTGATGCAAGAGGAGATAACGTTTTTATCAAATACATGATTTTTCTCCCGACTTCGTCCGACAATTTTAGCCTATATTGTTCTCTTATTATGTAGCTTTATGTATGTAAAATAACATTGAGATAAGTTTTGACTTTATCTATTACACAAAAAAGAAATTCAGAAAATAGTCCCTTTCACGCACTTTGTCACGTCAATTCACATATAAAATAATACTTATTAAACATGCATTATTATTCAAATTATTAATAATTGTTCAAAAGCTACAAACTAGCGTTTAGACTAAGACTAGTTTAGACAAGGCAGACTGAGTCTAATGTGGCAAGATCTACTTACGTCTTGTTTTTTTATACATATCCTTTTGTTAATCTTTGGCAGGACATTTTATATATCCCTATAGTATCGACCTAGTTTTTATTGCGCCCATTGATATTACGAAAGGTTATTTATGATTCAAAATTTCCCGTCGTTCGCCCTTGGCGGCTTTCTGTAACATTCTATTCAATTCCTGTACAAAATTTAGGTTATCTTCATAAAGTGTTAGTTTTTATAATACCCATCAATATCAAGCACTTTGGCCGAAGTTGGAAATTTCCCTTCGCTCGCCCTTGATGCGGAAGGCAGGGCTGCTTCCGGTCGCGCCGCCTTATCAGCATTGTGGCCACAATGGCTGAAGGGTTGCGACAGATTCAATAATGGCTGCGTCAACGTGCGTCAAGCGTTGTGGGTATTCAATGGCTGATAGGTATCGAAACTTTGCATTAACAAATATTGGTATTTTGAGCATTGACAAGTCCTGATATTTATAAGGTCCATTTAAATTAAAATTAAAATAAAATATAAGTGCAAAAATGTTATTGTAGTATATGTAGAAATGTTTAGTACCTAGCATATTTTAAGAAACCGACATGCAATTCTATATTTTTAATTTTTGGAACAAATTCTATATTTTATTTAAAACTGGATGCAGGCCGCTTCCAACCGGTCGTATTGGAAATCCTTGGGGGAGGCCTATGTCCAGCAGTGGACTTCCTGCGGCTGGTATGATGATGATAATTTAAAAATAACTAAATATAAAAATATAAGGAAAATCACACATATTTATACATAACATGTCTAAATATTTTTTGTATGAAATTGATAAATCGACCGTTTCGATTATCAAGTTCAGCAAATTAGTATCTATTGTAAGTAATTATGAAAAGTTGTATGTTTTTCTAAATGTCAATATATCTAGAAGACTAGCATGTTAATTTTTTTGGCCAACCAATTTTATTTTTCCAAATTGTAAAAATATCGCCCCCTAGCTCACAGTGATTAAATCTGAAGTGAATTTTATTCAAATAATAACGAGTCTGAGATAGGCAATCTAGGTGCTGTCAATTGGTCATCAATTACTTCCAATTGCGTTACAAATCAATGGGCTGTTACGCAATTGAATCGCGAGGGACCGTCCGCTCGTTAGTGGTACACTACGTTTACTAAATAGATAAGTATTTACTATTAATTGAGCGAAATATCAAAATTACCTACAGAATATAATCCTAACTTAATTGTTTTAAAATAGCATTACAATGCTCGGTATATTATTAAAATTGAAAATATGTAATGATAATGAATTCGGCCAGAGGTAGGATTCTCTCATCAAAATATTACCCCGTAGGGTATACGCATTTCAAGCATGCGTATTTCTTCAATACTACGCACGAGTTAGTTTTGTGGTATTCTACTTCATTTATATCCGATGAATAGAAAGTTGATTAATTTGAAGAAAGCTTTTACTTATACTCGTATATAAGTAAAAAGCTTTCGTCAATTTCAAAAATAATAAATTCGGCGCGGTGATTCGAAGTTACGGTAGTGTAATGGTATCACACTTAAGGCGTAAACCTAAGGGACGTGGGTTCGAATCCTACCTGTGGCCGAGTTCTTTTTCATTACGTATTTTCAGTTTTCATAATATAATCCTTGTTTACAAAATGATGCCCCATTGCATTATAAGAATAATTGACATGGATGTTTACCTAGAGTTTAGTAATTGTGCGAAAAGTGGCTTTATCGCAATGCAATTTCTTCCGAAGGCAATTTCTTCCAAAGGCAATCTTTGCCGAAAAAGAAACGATGTTGGAAAAAGTGTGGGGTAGACAAACTAAATAACATATTTTTATATACATTAAGCATACTTTAATATAACAATATAAATAAACATACTTTCATAAATATTGACAACTTAGGTACACAAAACACAAGAAAGCCATGAAGATGTCAAAGTGTACTGAAAGATAGGAAATGTGACTTATTTATTTGAGACTTGAAGCTGGCTAGCGTTCGATCGAGCACCCTAAGAGCTACAGGTTGGACAGATAAAGAACTTAATAACTCAGTAGAATTAATAATAGTTATAAATGTGCAAAAATCTAGAGAATCATATCCTAATAGACGCTTAAAAGTTTCTCCAACTTCCTTCCTTGTAAAGGGTAAAGGCATAATTAGTATCTACGAGTATAACCTACAAAAATAAACGGTTTCTTTCATTTCACAGTTTATTATATTACTAGCTTTCGCCCGCGGCTCCGCCCGCGTCAATGTCGATCCCTCGGGATTAGTACCTTTTTCCCGGGATAAAAGATAGCCTATGTCCTTCTCCGTACTCCAGAGAACTTGTATGCAAAATTTCATGATGATCGTGCAAACAAACAAACAAACAAACAAACAAACAAACAAACTCATTTTCGCATTTATAATATTAGTAAGGATAAGGATTATAATAATATATTACCTACGGACAAATCACAAAGATTAAGCAAGCCCCAAAGTAAGTTCGAGACTTGTGTTATGAGAAGTATCTCCATAACACAAGTCAATGTATTTGTTATAAAATACAGTACGTTGAGTTTACTAACTCAACTCAACTCAAAGATACTGTAACTCAACGATGCTATATTTTATAACAAATACATATGTAGATAAACATCCAAGACCAAGGCTAATAATAAAAAGATCATTTTACATCTTGACCTGACCGGGGATGGAACCCGGGAACTCCAATGTGGCAGCCTGGTATGAAGATCACTAGACTACAGAGCTCATCAGATAAACAATTTCCATAAAGTAAAAATATCATACAACATGATGCTAATGGCCAAAAAAGCATGTGGCACCTTTGCTGCGGCAGATAGTAATCCTGTGATATTAGTTAGGACTTAAATCATAAATTGGGAAAGTGAGTGAGTATATTTGTTTGTTACGGATTTTGGTTTTAAGATTCGAACCCATCAATTATTTAATCACGCATACACAGTGCTGGAGCCATTAAATCAATGAAATACCCTCTAAATCCGTATTTTCGGCGCCAACGAGGAAATCGTCGTAAAAGTTTCCCTTATTAGACTTTACAACCTCATAACCGTATCGCAGGGTCGTCCACTGCTACTGACCAACTACCCTACCTACCTATGTACCTATACCTGCCCTAGAGTAACCAACTCTGTCAAATTTCTATACAATAAATTACCTTTTCAATTTCTTTATTAGCAGAAAAGGTGTCACACTAACTTGACAAATATGTGACCTTTCAGCTTTCAGTGATGCCTCCTGACATACAGTCGGGAGAGCTACCAAATTTAATATATATTTTTAACTAGCTTTCGCCCGCGGCTCCGCCCGCGTCATTGTCGATCCCTCGGGAATAATACTTTTTCCCGGAATAAAAGGTAGCCTATGTCCTTCTCCGTACTCCAGAGAACTTGTATGCAAGATTTCATGATGATCGGTTCAGTAGTTAGGGCGTGAAAGCGTAACAAATAAACAAACTCACTTTCGCATTTATAATATTACTAGCTTTCGCCCGCGGCTCCGCCCGCGTCAATGTCGAGCCCTCGGGAAGAGTACTTTTTCCCGGGATAAAAGGTAGCCTATGTCCTTCTCCGTACTCCAGAGAACTTGTATGCAAAATGTCATGATGATCGGTTCAGTAGTTACGGCGTGAAAGCGTAACAAACAAATAAACAAACAAACAAACTCACTTTCGCATTTATAATATTAGTAAGGATAAGGATAATAACAGTTTGTGTTATCAGTAACCAGTGAAATTAAAATACAATTCCTATTCCTGTTTGTTCTGATTCCCTGCTTGCCTCTCCTCTCCTCTCTGCTGAGCGACTACCAGATCTGTGTAAGCTGGGGCCTCACGACGAACGGACACAAAAATTAGACATTCCGTAAATAAAAAAGCATGTGGCCACTCTACACCTTCTCAATCTTTCGCAATAACAAAGTAATTTCCATTACGTCATCGGCCCACATTAAGACAATGGTTCACACGTAGAAAGCACAACAGTGATGCATTGGTAGCTTTAGGTTGCAAGAACTGCAGAATTGCGACATGACTGTTTATTTTGAACATCATTGATATCATATTATAAGTTTAGTCAAATGACAAAGGAATTGCTAATGAGTAGAATAAAGATTTTCGTGTATTCACAAATCTGTCTAAAAATGATGTATTAAGTTTTTTTTGAGGAATTTAAGTATGTAGGTATGTCTAACTTCTAAATTCTAACTTCGGAATACCCGAATAGTTTTTTTTTAAATTTAATAGAGTGCATATGACTATAAATACTTGGCAGGGCAGTTGCGTTGCGACTTTTAAGCTTTTTACACGATCGCCAAAAAAGGAGTGTATTCTTTTCCGAGCTTATGTATGTATGTAAATATGTATGTGAGTTTCTTTAATCGCCATAACTTCTAAATGCCTGAACAGATTTGAACGTATGCAGTATCGTTAGAATCTCGAGTGACATAGGCTATATTTTTTTTGGCAGGGCAGTCGTTTTTTTTTTATTTTTCTTTAAAAAAGCTTGTTCTAATTATATTCCATAGGTAGGAAGAAGATCTGTTCAATTACTTCACGTGGTTACCCAGTTTCTAATTTTTTATATCCATCGCTAACTGAAACAGCTCGTAGTCCCTAGTCCATCCATAGTACCTAATCAATGAGAGAGAGAGAAAGAATCTATAGGCAACCAGATAACTGTCAATTGTTTACCCGTGTGTGGGCAGCTGATTGTATAGTAGACCGTACCAGACGTGCTGGTTATATAAATTAAGTTTGAACACTATGTGTGTCGCGACCATAATAGTGCTTCAAAAAAATTACAATGAAACTACGTCACTACAAACATAAGGTGCGCCTCCGAAGGCGGCAGCAGAATTATAATGCAACACTCAAAATTAGATAAACAATTATTCTGTTAATGCTTATCTATTGAATATATTAAAATATCTGATGATGGTGATCTTAAGTCCTAAGAAGTCTATACTACTTCCTTGTTTGGGACAGTTAATTTCAATACGGCGATACATAGTTAAATGCTCTTAATTTGTTTTTTAAGAAGGAACTCCACGTGAATTAACATGTTAAGGAAGCATGAGAGTGTTACCTTTGTATGTAAAATTTTGTGTATAAATGTTTGTTGTTTTGTTTTTCGTGTGTCTATGGGCATCACTGATGTCAGATTTTTCAATCCACCTAAAGGCATCTGACATAGGAGGAACTTGAAATATTTTTATGCAACTTGCGGTCATCGATCCCAGGGGGGGGACTAAGCCTGGAGTCGCTTAACATGCGTAAGCGCTTATAATGATCATGACTACTGGGCCATCAGACTTGCCTTCCGAAGCACGAAGGGTCGAGCCCTTCGTGCTTCGGAAGGCACGTTAAGCCGTTGATCTCGATTCTAATCGGATATATAAACGTATAATAAGTGATTCGTTAAACTTATTCTTCTAAACTACTAGGTTTTTCATACTACATACTACAAACTGATAAGTATTCTTAACAGTATGTACTACAGTCTGCAGTCATGCTTACGATTCTACCTTTATTGAGTCACTATTCACAAACCATCTGTTTGACTAACACCGCATTGTATGCAAATATGACTAAATATTAAGATTCGCGACAGATGTATCGATAATGGGTTTTTAATAGCGACAACACTATGATCGCGATTGTCTTGAAACAATCGCATTGAGAGGATGTCCGCTATCCGCAGTGTGATGACAGTCTTGTATTGCAAATTGCTATGGAAACATCCTGACATTATGCAAAAGTAAGTAAATAATAGTGAATTGCTATGTGGTGTGCAATAGTTGCGTACTTTACATAGGAAAATTTTATGTTTATGGCCTAACACATTACCGGGTACGGTTTGTACGCGGCGCCGGACGGTGCCAGTTATGTATGGAGCTCCATACCAGGGGTTGGAATACCGGTAAAAATCCATTACCGGTACCTCTATGAAACGACAGTACCGGTAATTGGTTTGGTACCGGTACATTTGGTAACGGTAAAAATCAAGTACCGGTACCTCTATAATACAACGGTACCGGTAATTGGATTGGTACCGGTACCTCAATTAAACGACGGTACCGGTAATTGAAAGAAGTACCTGTACCAAATACCGGTAAACAGTACCGGTACTTAGTACCGGTACTCGTATTGGGAATTATCATTTCGTTAATGTGTGTCGTTGCCGTGTTGTGCATGTGCGGCGTGAGGCGGGGGCCCACAATAGGGCGGCACTTTTACAGTCGAGCGAGTCCCATGCGGTAGACGGCAACAATGCGTAGGTACCGGTAAAATTAACGCAATTTTAATACCGTTAAAATTTGACAGAATAGAGGTACCGGTATATACCGGTACTTATAATGTGAATTTGGTACCGGTAACAAGTAGCGGTAAAATTACCGTTAACTGTTAACAATATTATTACCGTTAAATACTAGATTACCGGTACCTCATATTACCGTTAAAATTTTAACAGAATAGTAATACCGGTACTTACCGGTACTTATAATGGGAATTTGGTACCGGTAACAAGCCCTGCTCCATACAGGTCCGTACACGAAGCCGGTGCTAGTTAAACCGGCGCATCCGCTTCTCGACACAGGAACTTAATACCTCATTCACTTAGCAAAATCTACGCAGTGAGTAATACAAAATTTAATACAAACTGAAAACAGGTACCTAATTTATAATTATTGCAGTTGACCCTTTATACGTATACCTACTTCGTGCTTAAAAGTATCTTGCAACCTCATTTCTCAATCATATCATCCTGTCCATCCTTTTTAGAAACTAAGTATATTTCGTAATTCAAAATTTAATTTGCAAGGTAATTTATGATTATTGCAGTCAACTCTACTTCGTGCTTAAAACTCTTGATCTTTTGAACTTTGGTCCTATCAACCACGCAACAGTTAATGCCTATATTCAGATAAGAGAAACAAAAAGTTTCGGCTAACCGTAGTCACCATGGAAAAACCAAGTACAAGAGAAATCTGACCCCCTCTCAGTAGTGTCACACTACTAAGAGGGGGTCAGTAGTATCAAACTACTAAGAGGGGGTCAGTAGTATCACAATACTAAGAGGGGGTCAGTAGTATCAACTACTAAGAGGGGGTCAGTAGTATCACACTACTAAGAGGGAGTCAGTAGTATCACACCAATAAGAGGGGGTCAGATTTCTCTGCAGGCGTCGGAAGTTTAAAAAATATTTATATATCAAGTTTACAAGAGCTTTGAGAAATATAATCAAATGGAACCGTTTCAACTCGAGAAAAAGAAGAAGAAGAGCTTTTTGAAGAAATACTTGGTAAAATTCATGTCGTACAGAATTAAAGTGGACTGCAGCACTTTTAAAAGTTGAGAGTGTCTTGTGAAAAATAATGAAGTAGTTTTTCTGTAAGAAATGCATTAAGTATTATAACTCAAAAATAGTTGTTCGTGCTTTCAATTCGCCACGTTTGCAAAATTTGTTTTAGTTTGTTCTTGATATTTTTCTTTAACACTTAAAATACTAGGTATGCCCGCGACACCGTTCGCGTACATTTGTATGGGGGCCACGTCTTATCATAAATGGAGAAAAAATTAAGTAGCCTGTCCTGTGTCCTATACGTCTAAATGTTTGTCTACCAAGTTTCATAAAATTCAGTTAATTCGTTTAAGAGTTAAGGAGAACATACATACAGGAAAAAAGTCTAAAAATCGTTAATTTAATTTCAGTATAATGTAAAGAGATATAAACACGATATCTCTGAAAACAAAGAAACTTACTCCGTGACCAACCCTTAGAGATTTATTGTTTGTATTGATTAATTTTAAGGATAAATCCTCTCGACTCGATGTAGGTCAATAGGTAGATCATAAGCTGAATGTATTGAAATCTATATCAGTTTCAAGTTCTGCTGGATGACTAAACAATCGAGGGCATGGTCCATACTCGGATTGGTGATCACTTGCGTCAGGTGGCAGAATGTCTTAAGGCTGTTTGAAAAATTGTAAACAAAAAAATAGAAATGATGAAAATTAGAAAATTTTTATTCCAATATTATTTTAGTTCAACACAAGAAAACAAAGTAAAATCTGCAATATCATAACATTTTCATAACAAACAAAGCGGACTGAATAAAACGAACAGACCTTCAAGAAAACATATAAAAAGTGGCTAATAATAATAAAAAAGTTACAAAATTCGGCAATAGTACAAAAGAGGGCGTAAAATTTTATGCGCCTATGAATCGATGGCAGCAATACGCGCAGACAATGGAATACTTTTATTTGAACACCAATTTATAAAGTTGCAGACGTGACGCGACTGGCAGAGCTTCTTTGGGCCCTCATTACAACTGGTAATTTTACTGGAATGGGATATAGGTACTTAGAAGTACCTGGTTATTTCCAATTTAGAGTTAGGTTTGTTTGAGGTGTTTTAAATTTGTTTTAACCTTGTCAAACTATTATTAACAATCGAGGATTCAAGGATCAAGATGCAAAATGATCTTTTTGGACCTGTTTCTTGGATGTTTATTTATATATGTGGTAATCACTAGGTTTTTGGCCGGTTTCCTCAGACATAGGTATCGGGCCATGAGTGAACTATGTACAATGTATGTACTTGATTTATTCTTGATTACAAATCAACACGGTAACACAATAATGAAACGTTGGACAGTTGCGTGACCACGTCTTCACTTGTCGGTGTCTCGATAACAGTAACAGCCTCCGTGGTCCAGTGGTTAAGGCGTTTGCCTGTTGACCCGGGGGTCGCTGGTTCGATCCCCACCGGAAGCATACTTTGTTTAGTTGTTTCCAGTTTGGTTAGGACATTGCAGGCTTGAATCACCTGATTGTCTGATAATAAAGATGATTCCGTGCTTCGGAAGGCACGTTAAGCCGGTGGTCCCGGCTGCCATCTGGTGGTCGTTAAAGGAACCACGTCAGAGGCCGAGAGGCGGTTCCGAAGAACTCTGACACCAGGGTGTGCGAGGTCGATTGACCGTGACACCTACTCTAAATGATGATGGTGTCTCGATCAAAGGGAGTCGTCACGACTGTCGAAGCGCACCGGACACGTAGTTGCGTGATTTCGCCGCTAGGGGCGCGCTTGCGTTTCGTTTAGCGTCCTTTCTCATGACCGGATACGACATATATTGTGTGTATGTTGTTATAAAACATAGTATCGTTGAATTAGCACCGTGTGGTTTCCCGCAGAGTATAATAGGACCACTCCTAGTCATCTCATGGAAGTCGTAAGAGGCGACTTAGGAAATACAAGCTAAACAAAGCTCATAAACATCAATGAGACCTCTCCAACCTGTCTGGCTGGCGGGGAGGGTGTGGGCCAGATCCTCTGTCTGCTCTGGCCAAGATGGCTCCGGCAGTACAGAGAGGGTCATGCTCCTGCAGTGGAGACTGGAAGAACCTGATGATGATGATGATGATTAGTATCCCATAACACAAGTCTCGACTTTGGATTGGAGCTAGCTCAATGATTTGTCTGTTTGTACCAATTTTATAAATGCGAAAATAACTCTTTCGGTCTGATACCTCTGCTCTTTTAACCATTTGGTATGGAGATAGTAGTAGTCATCCCATAAAACGTACTTACTGTTCCCGAGGGATCTACATTCAGCCAAAAGCTAGTACTGAATGTACTTAGTAGAAAAAGTTAATTTCATGAAGTAATGTTCCTAAATGTTTAGATAGTTATTTCTTCGCCACATTACTTTAATATTTGATACTTTAATTTAATTCATATAAAACTAACTATTGCCCGCAGCTCCGCCCGCGTTAAAGGCGATCCCTCAGGAACAGTAGAATTTCCCGGGATGAAAGGTACCTTCCCCGGGCCTCATACTACCTCCATTATAAAATTAATCCAAATCGGTTCGATGGTTAAAGCGTGAAAAGGCGACAGACAGTTACTTTCGCATTTATAATACTATATGGATAAGAGAACATTGGAAGCTTCTTCCATGCTGGTCTGGGAGAAAAGAATAAACGTAGAATGTGCCAGCCAGCTGCTTCTCTTCACGCGCAGATCGTAAAAGCCGGTTGAGGGATTGGGCTAAAATTTGCGGAATCATATCAATAGGCGATGCGGCTAGCAACCCATCACTAAATTGATTCCGTTTTCCACCAACATGCCTGTCCAACATGCTAAATGTGGCCATAAGATCTTATAGATAGGTCTATGAGAACTTATGGGTAAACAGAGCCAAGGGGCTCTGTCTACCCCGTAAGAGAAAAGACGTGATAATAAGTATGTACCATGTATAGAAGCTTAAGTTTAGGAAAACTTTAAGCTTCCAATATTCTCTAATTGAGGCTCAAACAAAAAGAAAACTAAATAACAGAACTAGTAGAGATTTTAATGCTTAAGGTATTTGAGTTAACTTGTTTTGGCTAGCTCCGTGGCACAGCGGTCAACACGGCAGCCTGCGACACGAGAGTGCCCGGGTTCGATTCCCGGCCAGGTCAAAATGGAAAATGATCTTTTTCAGATTGGCCTGGGTCTTGGATGTATATCTATATATGTATTTGTTATAAAATATAGTATCGTTGAGTTAGTATCTATGGGATACTAACACAAGTCTCGAACTTACTTTGGGGCTAGCTCAATCTATGTGATTTGTCCATATATATTTATTTATTTGAGGTAACTAGCCTAAGATGATATCACATCACAATAATTCACCTGAACCTGTTCTGTTTACTCCAAATGCGCATATCTTTATGGTCAATCGGCCAAATATGGATTTTTGTTGCTCTGTAAGACGCTCGATAGAAATCAGTAGTCGACAAGTTGTAAAATTCATATAATACAATATCGTAAAAATTAATCAAGCCGTAATTTTATGCAAAATAGAAGAATTTTTATTAAAGTACATCCGTATTTATTCTTATTTATGTTAATGATAATTTTTGACCACTCTCTAGGTTTACAGCTCACAGTCCTAGTAGCAGGATCAGTTGGACAAGTAAGAACTCACCAGATACATAAGTTATGAAAACA
The DNA here is from genome assembly GCA_947532085.1 of Elegia similella. NCBI lineage: Eukaryota > Metazoa > Arthropoda > Insecta > Lepidoptera > Pyralidae > Elegia > Elegia similella. Next base: position 8,302,376 of record OX383939.1, read on the forward strand.
GAATCTTATTTACGACTGGAACTGTTTTTAACACTCCAGAAAAGACATAAAAAATAAAACGCCAGAATAAGTTGTCAGCATTTTAGCACTCTGCAATGCCTCTGAAAAAATACGCGGTTGAATAAAACGCCGACTGAATTAAGACACAAATATCTAGCTGTCCCTGCTTTTTATTCTGCTTTCTGAAATTTCAGCAAGATTTTGGCATAAATTAAGTCATTTTGGCGGGAAATATAACTTTCCCTTTTTTAGATGAGTATCATTTTCACTTAGGATACAAATTAGGAAAGGTCCTTGCGTATACAGAAAAAAAAAGGTTGTGAGACAAGGGCCTGACATAATACTTTTTGGTGAGAGCATTATTTTTAATCCAGAGGGGAACGAAGGAGTCTGCCTCTATTTGCTATGATACTAACATCATAGAAAGTAGATTCCTGAGTGAATCGCGAGATTCAGAGTATGTTGCTCATAGTATAAGTATTATTATAGTCTTGATATGACACATACTGCTTTTCATCTCCCTCTATGAGGAAAACAATATTTGTGTTTTCATTACCACGGGACTAAAAAACGTTTGAATTGTGAATTAAAAATCTTTTTCGTCCTTCGGGAATAAAAACGTATTTTAGACTCTGTATACGTTCCACTTCCATGCTGGTCTGGGAGAAAAGATAAAACATAGAATGTGCCAGCTGCTTCTCTTCCCGCGCAGACCGTAGAAGCCGGTCAAGGAAATGGGCGAAAATCTAAAGTATCATGACAATAGGTGATGCGGCTTGCTAGCCGTCGTTGCCAGCTATCACTATTTTGATTCCGTTTTCCACCTTTACGCCCACCAACATACTAAACGTGGCCTTTCGGTCTTATGACTTTAGGCTCTGTCTACCCCGTAAGGGATAAAGACGTGAAAATATGTATGTACGCTTGGTTTTTTTAATAGATTGGATAAAAAGTTCTGTATTTAGAGTTCAAATCCAATGAAATATAAATTAATGTATCATCATCAACCTATACTCATCCACTGCTGGACATAGGTCTCTCCCATGGTACGCCACTGAGCTCGGTCTTGAGCTTTTCTTTTCCAATCACTGCCAGCAACCTTCCGTATATCGTCGCTCCATCTAGCCCAATTAATGTATATCATATCTGAATACATATATAGAAGTTCGTATCGTCGTATTAAAAAAATCCTAAGAAAGTGTTAAGTGATCGATCGAACTGTCAATGCAGTCACGACATCTACAACCATTTATAATTTTTCGACAGATTGATTACCTGGTTATTTCTTTGCTGTTAAAAAAAAGTAAATGTAAGGCTATGTAATCAGAATTGCAACACAATAATATACTCAAAAGCTTGTTCATCTTAATAAGTCGTAAATATCGCTCTTGTGTTTCGACATTGTTTATGAATGGGATCTGTTTTGGAGAGTTTCGTCGATGACCCAGACGCCAGGCACAAATAAACGGACACACACGATTTACTTTGTGTTACTTTGTATTTGTAATCAATGGAACTATTTTCTACAATGTAAGTTCTAATTCTAACAGTTCTGAGATACGGTTGTAATTTATTAGCTTGGAAACTCGGAAGAAATGGGTCAGATCCCTGTCAGATTGTGAAAACTTTTAAGAGTGTTTACAGAGACACTTTGTTATTAAGACGGTACTGCGCGAAATTGTGTAAATTTACGTGTTTTCAAATCACTAGTACTATGCACTGAATTAATTAAATACATCAAAAGTATTTGTATAATTTAGGTCGATCCTTGAACAAGATCGCCCCTTGTTGGAATTTGAAATAGACACATATAAAATTTAAAAATGATATACCTATATATGTTATGATATCTAAAGACGTTTCTCTTCGAAAACTTTGTAATTTTTACGTCTAAAACAATAATTTTCACATAACAATTTTTATATTTACATCTCGTAGGTCGCCCCCTTTCTTATTTTTTTTTTATATAAATATGGATATATTAAGACTTTTCATCTATTTTCCTAATCGCCTAATGGCTTGCGCAGTAGCGACGTTTTACGTTCGCGCGGTACCCGCTAAATGTTTTTTTAAGAAAAGCATTGCTGAGTGCTTCGATCAAATATAATGGTAGACATACAAAATGAAGCCTTAAGGCGATACCACTGTAAATAAGGTCGTTCTGAACCTTTTTTATCTCGCAAAATACTTAAATTAGGAGTTTCAAATCTAAGTAATATGATTTTTGACTATTTCATCTCCAATAATTGAAGATGAAAACACGTTTTGATAAAATTTTCTCGATAGAAATATTTTTTGAAAAATGGTCTTCGTTCGCAGAGTTTTTGTTATTGTAGCTCAAATGCGACGAATGAAATAATGATTTTTAGACTAAAAGATAGGTTATTAGTAATTCATCAAAATGTAAATATGAAAATACAATTAACCGGTCTGATTTTATGTAAAATAGAAATAGGTAACGAATTCGGCGCTTACGTTTTTTTCTTTGAGCGACTCTAGACTATCTCCTATCTCATCATTCAAGGGCTAAACCGCCAAGCGCTATCCCTTGCGCGCACTTGATCAGTCCTTTGCCGAGCGATGGTACCAAACATTTGAGGCCTCGTCTTAATAATGTCCCCGAGCCAAAACATCATGCACACTTACAAACAACGACATAAACGGTACATACTAAAAGTATAACTCCATCTTTGTCTTTTTTTTGCTTTTGAAGCGTAGTTTTTGCATCTTTTCTCTGTACCTTCGTCATCGCGAGACATGTAGGTTTATTGTAACTGTGGACAAAACAGTTCCGAAACTCGATTGGTGCGTTGTTTTGCCGGTGCCAATTTCCGAGCGCGAATCGTATATCTACCATTATATTTGATCGAAGGCTGAGTGTCATAGACCAGTGCCGATGCCTTTGAAAATTATAAAATCATCAACCCATTACAAATGGAAGAGAATACACCAGAAATATAATATAATGATGTAGGTAATAGTAATACAAGTTCTACTCCTTTTGTATTTACACTTTTTTCACTTAACCTTAAAAAAGTATGAGAAAAATTCAAATAACCAGAATTTTAGATTTCTATCTTTAACTAGCTGTTGCCCGCGACTTCGTCCGCGGCAATGGCCATATTGGTCACCCAACCCAGTGTGGACCGCGCCGAGAGTTGCTTAACATACGTAAGCGTTAATAATTTACTGGATTATCGGGACCATTATAATTTGCATAACCTAACTGCAGCAGAAGCACACAAAGTGATTTAACTCAGGGTAGTTTCAAGATTTGATATTTTTACCTTCGACCATCATAGATTTTGCATAAGTCATCTTGTGTGTAAGTCGTCCAATATTATACGTAATACTCTCCAGAAGTAGGTTAAGAGGACTATAATAAAAGTGGCAATGCACATGTTCGCATTCGCATTGTTTTATAAGCCCCAGACACGAAATAGAGACGGTACAGATACGACACTTCATGCGAGTTTATTAACGTTCTGGCAACCGCGAATTTAGAAACAAAACATATCAGGTTACGCATCTCTAATAGCAGTAGTAATAAAATTGAAATACAAATAAAAACAAATTAATACGTTGCTGTCTGTACATTCTACCTGTCTGGTATTTCTCAAATACGAAGAAGAAGATAGAAGTCAGAATAGAACGTGAAGTACACATATGAATTCAGTTGTAGAGAGGTACCAAGTTTTGCAGCCAGTCATATAATACGCTTAGAAAAATACCTGTCATAAATAAGATACGCACACTCCTTTATCGGCGAAAGCCATAGATTAAAAAAAAAATGCGTCGAGACTTCATACTTCTATGGCGAAAGCCAATACAAAGCTCGCTAAGGTTTAAGTTTTGAATAAAATCACAGTTAACCTCTATTTAACCGATAAAAAAAAGAGAAAAAAAAAACAGAATCTCTAATAAAGTATAGAATTGCAAGAAAAAAGGTAAAAATCGAAAAAAATATTTATGCTAACCATACAAACAAAGTCGCGAAGCGAATTTGTCGATGTAAGATGTCAGTATAATTCAGAGTTTCAAAATCACGCAGTATAATATGTGTCGGGAGTAGGGAATGCAAATCTCGCGAGATTGGGGCTCAAGCGAAATCTCGCGAGTTTATGAATAACAATACTGCGAGATCTCGCCAATTTCGAGATCTCGCGAGATTGGCAGTTTCGTGTGTTTTTTTTTTGCAAATATTCACAATATTTGAATAAATTAGGAAAAATATAATAAAAACCATAAGTATTTTATGATAAACATTTATGATAAAAGAATTTTTTCAATAGACTTTTATGAATTAAATACGCGTCAGTCCACGCGCTGCCGGGCTTTTCTTTTTAATCTCGTAAAACTCGCGAGATTAACGACACTGCAATCTCGTTAAACTCGCGAGATCTCGCCCTTTTTTCGTGCGAGATCAATCTCGCTAAAAAAGACCGAGATCTCATTCCCTCGGGAGTCGGGGTTATCGTTCTATTGTCTCTTTATTCTATACCCCAAAGATTTATGGTGGGTTTCCTAGGCGCAATAAAATATGCCGGATTTGTAAACCATTAAACGCTGAGAGGTTTGGAGTTCAAGCCCACTATTTGGGCTCTCTTTAGTGATTTTAACCGACTTTGGAAGAATAATTGATTCCGATTTAAAAGTTACTGACCTTTATTTCTGTACCCAAAGGGTGTTAAAAGAAACCCTATTACGGAGCATCCGACATCCTCCCGTTTGTCTATCAAAGAGCTGTATCTATTGAACTGTAATAGGTATAGACTTTTTTACACACTGTGTACCTATATTTATTGCTGCTATAACAACAAACAATAAAAACAAAATAAAATTATTAATGAAATGTGAGTACCATACAAGAAACGTGTAGCTTCAGCATTTTTTCTCGATTCTGTTAGAATTGCTACTTTTTTTCTTTGATTTAGGTATGGCATTCACGCGTTACGTATTTAGCCAGTTTCAAGTTTAAATGAGTTTTCCCGCGCTTTTTCTAAGTCTTGTTATCAATTAAATGATAGTGTCGTTCATTTCATTGATTCTACGGAGCCCCTGGCGACAATTCCCACGAATCCACTGGCTTGATCACAGACGACGCAACGAGGCGAAGCGGATAACCACCAGCCCGCTAAGTTGTCCGTATATATTTATTATTGTTCATAAACATGGGCATTTATAACACAAAATTACAACGATTTCAAATTATAAAGTCCGCTAGAAACAATTAAAAAAACAATCCAAAACACAAGCCGTGCAGTTTTTATATTATTTGATCTTAATATGCTTGTTTATTAAACAAATTGTTTAAGATTGAACAAAACCGTCAAACCTAACTGGTTATATAAAAATACAAGCATAGTTGACTGATTTACAAAATCGTTACTCTATCGTTATCAATCACTGAATATATGCTCAAGATAATTATAATATATTAATATATCATACATATGCATAGTGCACCTATGTAGTACGATTCTGACTGCAACTCAACCATAAAATATAGATATTACAGAATGAAACACATGTTTATTTATTAAGGTCACGATCGTCGTCTTGATAAACAATTGAATATGTATTTTTACCAAAACAGTCGCAATGACTGTAATTTTTGCTATAGTACAATTTGGTCACCTATTCTTCTGTGGCCTCGTTATTTTGCTTGATAACGCTGTTAAGCCCTCTAGGACCTCTGCGTCGCTCGCCGACGATCCATTAAGCTGGATCCGTACAGAAGTGCGCAGGTTATCACAATCCGATTATATAATACAGGTGGCTACAAGCTGTAAAGCTGTGTTATTCTTCTAGGTGCTAGTTATTTTGCTTGATAATGATGTCCATGGATCTGCGGTTCTCTAAATTCTTATCTTTTCTAACAAAAAACCTTGACTTGACGAGACATGGGCCTCAAACATTGAGGTTCGCCGCCAGTGCCACTCGCTTTGAAGTGCCCTGAAGATTGCCTTCTAAATTGGCTAACTTGTTGGCAATACCGACTAAAAATACGTGATTGAAACCGATTGCTGTAATATGAATGTATGTTATTGTTCTAAGTTATCTTTATTTTATTCGATAACGATGTTACGTCCCCCTAGGATTTCTGCGCTCGCCGACTGACCTATTAAGCTGGTTTGCTCGAGACGTGTGCAGTGCACGTCATTAGATTCCGTTTCGAACTGAGCATGATATACGAGTCAAATATTACGAATTGCCTTGTTGTTTCTGGCCTATTAGGACTACTCCATGTCTTATGGAATGGATGGCTTACGAAATAACTATACCACTAAAAGAACTAAAAGAAAGAAAAAAATACCAATAATCATTAATAAAATATGTAACAACAAGTTAATCACTTACGAAGTCAGCTACTGGCCGACATGTTTCGACCCCATCCTGATTCACATTCGCCCTGAGGAAGACCTCCGGGTGAGGTCGAAACATGTCGGCCAGTGACTTTGTACGTGAGTAACCCGTTGTTACATATTTTAATAATATTCATAACGCACGTTTGTTTAAATCAACAAATATCAATATCTCTTACAATAAAGGTACCCAGGAGCATTGGTGTCAAATTGTAAATAGCTAGTTCAGGTTTTCGAATCAGTATTAAAGTACGTCTCTCTTTCGATTCTAAACTTAACAAGACTGGCGATTTTTTATTCGATAAGTTTTTTTTTTTTTTTTTTTTTATTTATTCAAATAGGTACACCAACAGCATACATATAAAACATTTGCTTAGTCTAATTTTAATACTATATATAGGCTGATATGCATGCCAATTACAGGTATACACAGCATTCGTAAACTAAATTTAAATTAAATACATATTTTGTAAGCAAGCAATACTTAAGCCAATAGGTATATTATTTATATATATAGGAAAATTTAAGTACACAAATTATTAAAGTAACAATATAGTGGTCGTCTAAATATTTGCATTCAAAAAATAACTTGTCAATTTATGTTTATGCACAACGAGAGAGTCATGAAATAGATCAAGATCTGGTAAATTTTTGTTGTACTCGTTATAAGCAGAACACATTCGATTAAGAGGTGCATGTACAGCGACGTTGGTTCTGCATACGGGAATGGTGAACGTGCGATTTATCGGTTTCCTGGGTAAGCTATACGGAACAGTAATCTTAAGGGAGGAAATAATTTGTTCGCATTTTATCTGCCCATGCATGCATTTCCAAAGAAACGTTTGGTCATGCAATTTTCGACGATCGGAAATTGACATAATTTTAAAATATTTAAGGCGTTCATTGTAAGGACACCTATGAGATATTCCACGAGATACAAAAGCCAAGTGTCTGGTAAACGAACGCTGTATAGATTCCAATTTCTGCGAGTGAATAGCATAAGTTGGACTCCACACAACGCTTGCGTACTCAAGACGACTTCTAACTAAAGTATTATATAGAAGAGTTTTTGTTTTGATGTTGAAAGACTTGGAGTTTCTTTTGATAAAGCCTAACATTTGATATGACTTTTTGGAAATGCTCGCGATGTGCGCCTTGAAAGTTAGCTGACTATCTAATATTACGCCAAGATCCCGTATCTCTGAAACTTTGGTAAGAAAATCACCACCAATGCTATAAGTGGAAATAGTTGGAATAAGTTTTTTAGTATAGGATATGTAGAAGCACTTTGTCGCATTCATAGACATGTTATTTGTATCGCACCAACGACCAATGCTATCCAAATCACTCTGAACTAATGCAACGTCAGCTATGGAGTCTATTTTTCTATAAATTTTAAGATCGTCAGCAAAGAGTTCATACTTGCAATTTTGTATGTGATTAGTGATATAATTTATATAGACCGTAAAGAGCAATGGCCCTATATGCGATCCTTGAGGAATGCCTGATTGTGCGACATAAATGTCAGACTCGAAACCTTTAATTACTACAGACTGAGGTCTTAAGGTTAGATATGATTTAAACCAGTTCAATAGTGTTCCAGATATCCCAAGTGCTTCGAGTTTTATAAGTAACATTTTATGGCTAATCTTGTCAAAAGCGCTACTAAAATCCGTATACACGGCATCAATTTGTTTACCTTTGTCCATTTCTTGCGCTATCTCTGTTACAAAATTGACCAAATTGGTTTGGACAGAGAGACCATTTCTGAACCCATGCTGTTTCGGCGTTATAAATTTATCGAGGTGATAAGTTATTGAAGGTCGAATTAACGACTCGAATAGTTTTGCCGGATATGATAGAATAGCGATTGGCCTAAAGTTTTTAACATTACTTTTATCTCCCTTTTTAAAGACTGGTACTATTTTTGCTCTTTTCCAGTACGTAGGTAATACACCAACAGCAAGAGAAGTATTAAAAATTATGGATAGCGGTAGGGTTAAGGATGATGCAGTTCGTTTATAGAATACGGGAGGGATTTGATCAGGCCCAGCCCCCTTAGTAGCATCAGCGCTTCGTAGTTTGTCGAATACTTCCTTTCTTGTGAATTGAATATTACCAAGAGACTGATCGTTACATAAAGTGCTATAATTCTCGTCGAGATGCGTATCACTTGTGTTATTACTCAAAGAATATACAGAAGAAAAATGGAAAGCAAATAATTTAGCAATTTCAGGACCCTTATCTGCGACTATGCCGTCGAGGTGCATGCTGGCAGGTATTGATGAGGTGCTATCTCCTTTGTCCTTGATATACCGCCAGAAAGCTTTAATATTTGATGCAATTGCATTTTCGATTTTGTGCTTATAATTTTGGTAGCAAGTGTGGAAAAGTTTTTCACACCAGAAGTTATGATGAACCGCCATATTTCGAAACGGCCCTGTTTTTGAAAACGGCTAGCCGTAATGTAATGCGGCGGATTATACGATCCGACTGCGACATATACACTACCTATATAAACCTATGGCGCCATCTATGTAATGAGTATGAAACAAATCGGACGCGATAGGATTTGGGGTCACATGCTAGAGTGGTCGGTGTAGTACAGGTTTCGGTGCTACCTCCTTTTTTAAAAGCAGTTAAAGCACTAGAATACGACACGTTTATTTCGAGTGGATACGAGTGTCGGATTTCAATATTTCCGTAAATTCCTACCCACCGGAAACCCAACCCTAGCGCCCGAATATTTTTGAATATCAATGCATCTTGCACGTGCTTCGGCGAACATGGATGAACTACTAATACGATTCGTCTTCTTACGGAACACTCCATAACTACATATAATTAGGTTCTTTATTCGTAGTTGTAATTTTTACCATATTGCTTACTTTGAGTAGAACTTTGTTCTTATAGGTACTTGAGTAACAAAGAAGTTAACGGTACTTAAAAAATAAAAAAATATTTAGCCCATACAAATTACAAATAAATTTTATTTGACAAAATGTGTAAAAACTAATTATCGTTCTATTCAATATACAAATTATACGTCAGGCAGGGTCGCAACTGTCACCATTTTTAATACCTACATTCTTTGTAGCGATAACAGAAAGTCAAAGAAAAAAAGTATTATCTCAAATAATACAGTGTTTATTTTACAGTAGTGGATCATAGACAGTAGTTGCTAAAAGTTCAAAAACTAGTGCAAATAGTTTGTTTGTTTGTTACACTTTCAAGCCTTAACCGGTCCGATTATCCTGAAATTTAGCAACATATTGTCTGGATTACGGAAAAGGATATTCTCCCAAAAAAGTACCGTTTTCGAGAATCAATATTAGGTAACTTGAACGGAGCCGCGAAAGTATTTCATAGGGTTAAAATAATAAATAAATATACTTAGTGAAATTTTTATCGTTTTGGACCCTTAAAGGGGTGACTCAGACCATCAAAATGAACAACTTTTCCTATTGGAACAATGCTGGAAACTCAAAAAAAAATACGACATTACCATACAAATTGGCCGGGCGGCGAGACTCTTTTATAGATACTTATATAGCTAAACATGCAAGATCCAGGTCAATCTAAAAAAGATCGTTTTCCATCATGACCTGACCGGGGATCGAACCCGGGCACCCTCGTGTCGCAGGCTAGCGTGTTCACCACTGCGCCACGGAGCTCGCCAAAATACAATTTTTTAAGCCACGTTAAGACGAGGCCTCAAATGTTTGGTACCATCGCTCGGCAAAGGACTGATCAAGTGCGCGCAAGGGATAGCGCTTGGCGGTTTAGCCCGTGAATGATGAGATAGGAGATAGTCTCGAGTCGCTCGAAGAAAAAAATGTAAGCGCCAAATTCGTTATTTCTATTTTATATAAAATCAGACCGGTTAATTGTATTTTCATATTTACATTTTGATGAATTACTAATAACCTATCTTTTAGTCTAAAAATCATTATTTCATTCGTCGCATTTGAGCTACAATAACAAAAACTCTGCGAACGAAGACCATTTTTCAAAAAATATTTCTATCGAGAAAATTTTATCAAAACGTGTTTTCATCTTCAATTTTTGGAGATGAAATAGTCAAAAATCATATTACTTAGATTTGAAACTCCTAATTTAAGTATTTTGCGAGATAAATAAGGTTCAGAACGACCTTATTTACAGTGGTATCGCCTTAAAACGATAGAAAACATGGTCGGTCTATATTTTAATGTCTATCTCTATAATTATGGACTCACTGGCCACCACAGACTGAAACGCCCTTGATAATGATGATGACTGTGATTCCACCAAATGGGGACCCATAAGCCTGGAGTGTCTTCTAATGACGGCAAATGATACTGAACATCATTTTTAGACATATTTCTTCGTTATATCATCGTTACAACTCAAAACTGTGATGGCGTTACGAATTTTATGCAAAAAATAATCGAGAAGTTATGAACACTTCGGCCTAATAAATATCTTGAAGAGTGTTTTAAATTCACCCAATACCCAAGGAATAAAAACTGTTCCATACCCAAGGAATAAAAATGGGAATTTAATCATCATCATTTCGCGTAGGTTGACACGGTCAATCGACCATGTATATATACCCTGGTGTCAGAGTTCTTCAAGACCGCCTCTCGGCCTCTGACGTGGTTCCTAGATGGCAGCCGGGACCAACGGCTTAACGTGCCTTCCGAAACACGCAATCGTCTTTATTATCAAACAGTCAGGTGATTCAAACCTGCAATGTCCTAACCAAATTTAATACTAAGCCCCCACTATCCTTCGGTCACAGGGCTGAATCTATTGAACCGTAATAAGTAGTGACTTAAATATTCACAGCATGTGATAATCTGTCGCCGCTATAACAAGAAATACCTAATAAAAATATAGGACAATTAAAAGTTAAGAGCGTGGCATAAAACAACATGTTTTTGAACGTTTTTGTTGATAAATATTGTATGGTATTGCGGAACCCTTCGTGAGCTATGCCAACTCGCACTTGTCAATTTTTATTCTGTGTGTAGTAAAGTCGCTGGTTCGAACCCAGCCCGCGTAGATTTTTTCACAATATCTTATTTTTAATTTAATAAGAGTACCCTACCTACCCTATACCTAGTTGAAGTGTATTATGTTTTCCTACGTCTCCATTCCACCTTAATCCCGAAACCCTGTTCCGACGGCATTACGCGCCGCGGACGCCCTCTAAATTTATGAGACAGTCGTCTTATTTAAGACAAATTAAACTTAATGAGCGCTTTAAATTTATGTTGACACTTGCTAGTTTTAGACGATGCAATGTTATGCCATCCTCAGAATCAGCTCGTAGGTAAAAATGGGAGTGTGTAATTTAGGTGTGAGAGACGAAGGTGCGAAGTGCTGAGGTGCGAGCGAACTCAGGCGCGAAGAATTTAGTTTTGCTAAAAGCATTAACGGGAATTAGCGCGAACATACCGTTTTTCTCCAGACGTTTCAACCAGGTTGCACCGGCCGTCGTCACTGGATGACGGTATGTTCGCGCTAATGCCCGATAATTGTATGATTTATTTTCTGTTTTTTTCCGTGATTGGTGAACTTTAAAGCTCCCACGTATTTGTTCATTACGCACTTTGTCGAACCCTGCACCTGCCGTCCATCAAATTATATTCATTTCATTGGTAAGGACCTGTTCATGCATATTTTTTGTTGTCCAACATTCGGAACCTGGTAATGAAAGATGACTACTAGTACTACTATTTTAAACCCATTATGATACTCTCGTATCCCATTTGATACCCACCCATTATGATAGACTAGCTTTCGCCCGCGGCTCCGCCCGCGTCAATGTCGATCCCTCTGGAATAGTACTTTTTCCAGGGATAAAAGGTAGCCTATGTATAAACTTGTATGCAAAATTTGATGATGATCAGTTCAGTAGGTACAGCGTGAAAGCGTAACAAACAAACTCACTTTCGCATTTATAATATTAGTAAGGATACGCATTTCTAAATATTTCGAAGCCCAGTGCCACGCCACAAATGGGCACTTTGTTTTTTTATCAACCAACCTGTAAGGACAACCTCAATGATGGCGTTGTGAGTGTTGCATTACACGATGGAATGCTGAAGGTGAGGTTAACAACCTCGGGATAAGCAAGATTAAAATGTCAAACTAATTTATTGCGGTTAGACAGCGGATAGCGCGTAATCCAGTAAAAACTTAAGTCACATTGACTTTGCTGAGGAGCCGTAGGGAAATAGAATTAAGGGATTATCGTAGTCTGTGATCGTAGACTTATCGCTTTTTAGGGTTCCGTACCAAAGGGTGCCCAAAGGAAGCCTATTACTAAGCGTCCGTTGTTCATCCGTCCGCGTCTGTCTGTCACATCGCTATATCTATAAGACCGTAATAGTAATGACTTAGAATTTTCACAGAATTTGTCTATTGCCGATATTACAATAAATAACATAATCAAAATAAATTTCTAATTAATGGAGGTTCATGGCTTTTAAGTGTGACGTATTTAGCCAGTAACAAGTTAACTTGAAGTTTCCAACGCTTTATCATTAGTCTTGTTTGTCAACGAAATGATGATGTAACTTATTTAGTTGTTGGATGGAGCTCTGACGACAATTTCCACGAATCCACTGGTTTGATCATACACGACGCAGCAAGGCAGACATCCATCAGCCCGCTAAGTAAATCTCACTAAAGATCATGACAGTTTAATTTAGTTATTCCACACATTGTTCATAAACATGGGCATTTCTAACACCAAATTACATAATAAAATCTACAAGAAGCAAATTACAAAACAATCTTGAACAAAACCCGTGCAGACCTCCGAAATTCCCGCCAGGAACTGAATCACACATAATTCGGGAAAATAGTGTTGCATGCTAGAAAGATTCTGGTTACCTCAAGAAAGCTCGCTTGGAAGGGGTTTTAAGCGTACTTATACATCACAATCCCAAAACATGAAAGGAAGATTTTGTAGTGAAATATTGTACGGTGGTACGGAACCCTTGGTATGTGTCATTTGACGAAGCGGGAATAAAAGCGGGAGTTTTTGAAGTAGGCATGGCGGCGACTTGACGTCAAGGGAACAAATCCTCATACTTGGCTAGTTTTTATTTCTTTGGATAAGTGACTCAGGCTTTTCGCAGTCTACTGGATTGGTTTGTCTGACTGTAGGTTTTTATTCGTGCTGATAACAAATGTTTCAAGATTTCTAGTAAAAGCAATGTAGCAGTATTAGTTACTCATCATCATCATCTTCGTCTTCTTTTCCCTGTCTGCATGTCAACTACTTCCATTTCTTCCTGTATCTAATCTATCATTAACCTCGCTGGTCTCTAGTATTCCGTCTAATACACTCATTCCATATTTTTCTGGTCTTTCCCTATTTCTCGGCATTTCTTCTCATATCATGGCCATACCAAGTATGACCATGTAGAACCGTAGTATTAGTTACTCATTCTCTTTTATATTTATATGTAAATGTTAAATACTGGCTTTCGCCCGCGGCTCCGCTCACGTTAATGTCGATCCCGCGGCAACAGTACTATTGTTCGCGTTTAAAGATGTGTCCATCGTCATACTCCAGAGAATGTGTATGCATAGTTTCATGATGATCGGTTTAGTAGTTACGGCGCGACAAACAAATAAATAAACAAACAAACCAACTTTTGCGTTTAAATATCAAATTAGGATTTATGCCTATCGCAAACATAAAAGTATAACTTTAGCTAATGGTCAATACAAAAATGATAAAGGAGTATTTTCAGCTTAACTGAATTCTGCAAGCAATACCTACACACAATTTCATGAAAGTGGACTTTTGTAAAAATAAAATTGGATTGGGACTAGAATGAGCTCTGAAAGAGCAAACTGGATTGGATGGATAAATTCAAAGGAAGAGATTGATACTATATTTTATGAGTTGTACCGTACGTTTACCTTTAGCTATTGCATGAAAATATGCCAGTAAAATTTTGTTTCTCCGATATTAAAGTAAGAAATTGAAAATTCGTACGACAATATTTTCTATGCTGTTTCATCCATGAAACATACCATAAATAAATGGAAAAGAAAATATCACACAGATTGAGCTAGCCTCACAGTAAGATGTCAACTAGTGTCGTGGGATACTAACACAACGATACCTACTATATTTTATAAAAGATACATATTAAGATAAAAGTAGCCGTGTGGTTTTCGGCAGAGTAAAACAGGACCACTCCTAGTTCCCATGGAGGTCGTAAGGGGCGACTTAGGAAATACAAGCTAAACAAAGCTCATCGACATCAATGAGACCTCTCCAACCTGTCTGACCAGCGAGGAGAGTGTAGGCCAAATCCTCTGTCTGCTCTGGCTGTCAAGTATGGCTCTGGTAGAACAGAGAGAGTCATGCTCCTGCAGTGGAGACTAAAAAGACCTGATGATGATGATGATTAAGATAAACATCCAAGATCCAGGTCAGTCTGAAAAGGATAGTTTTCCATCTTGACCTGACCGGGGATTGAACCCATGACCCTGCGATGTAAAGGCATTTGCGATACCACCCTTTCTTTAGGATAAGTTTCAAGATTACTCGTTTTTCTGGAACATCGCCTCATCGCAGAACACCTGCGGAGTCGCTGACGCAGCAACCCTGCCTCGATGCAGCATGCCACCAAACAATTTTCGGCGACGGATTCGTCACTTTTGTATGAATCTCTATATCTGTTGTTCACGACCTCACGTGTGAACGGCTGGACCAATTTGACTAAATCTTTTTTTTATCGTGTATGTTTTTCTCAGGATAAGGTTCTCATGAAAGAAAATGCCGTGTGGTATCCGGCAGAGTAGAATAGGACCACTCCAAGTCTTCCCGTGGATGTCGTAGAAGGCGACTTAGGAAATACAAGCTGAACAAAGCTTATAAACATCTAAGAGACCTCTCCAACCCGTCTGGCCAGCGTGGAGAGTGTAGGCCAAGTCCTCTGGCTGCTCTGGCCAAGTATGGCCCTAGTAGTACAGAGAGGGTCGTGCTCCTGTAGTGGAGACTAAAAAGGACCTGATGATGATGATGATGATGATGATGATGAAAGAAAATGATAAAAAAAGTTGCGCGAAAAATTAAAATCATTAAGAAAATTTAACGACCATATCAAGTTTTTAAATGTAACCCCGTATTGCCGGTCATTTGACAATTAGCATTTTTTTATAGTTTTTTATTTTTTATTTATGGTTGTCACGCATTACGTATTTAGCCAATATCAAGTATAAAGAGTTTTCCCGCGCTTTTACTAAGTCTTGTTATCAATGAAACGATGGTGTAGTTCATTTCATTGATTCTACGGAGCCCCTGGCGACAATTCCCACGAATCCTAGCTTGATCACAGACGCCGCAACGAGGCGACGCGGATAACCACCAGCCCGCTAAGTAAATCTCACTAAATCCGCACTGTGACAGTTTATTTCATATATTCCACACATTGTTTATAAACATGGGCATTTATAACACCAAATTACACCGATTTCACATTATAAAGTTCACTAGAAACAATTTACAAAACAATCCAAAACACAAGCCGTGCAGTCCGCCGAAATTCCCGTCAAAAACTTATCTTTTTATAGTTAAGTTAAGACCATAGAAGTATGACAGACGCTTTTTTTTAATCTATGGTTATGACAGAACAACGTCGGTCAGTTCAGCTGGTAAATAATAACAATAACTCAAGAGGTGTACCAAATTAAATACGAGCACACGCCAGTTGAAGGACACAGAACTCATTTATTTTAGTCAGCAACCGGAGCCACGGTACTATTGGCGTTAATGAGGCTAAAAGTGCGCTTGCGCACGTTCTTGGCAAAGTGTTGCACTGTGTGATATACGGTGCACTTCTCTATTCTACTAACTTCCGTTCGTAGTTTTTTTTTATATTTTCATTCGATCAATTAGTTACTTTATTACGATACGAATGTGTTTAGAGATGCGACAGGGATTTTTTTATCAAATTTTTCATATTTTTCCATCCCTCTTCCATGGGAGAAAAATAAAACGTAGAATGTACCAGCTGCTTCTCTTCCTGCCCAGATCGCAAAAGCCGAATGAGGGAACGGGCAAAATTCCGTGGAATCATGTTAATAGGCGATACGGCTAATAACCCGTCACTATTTTAATTCTATTTGTCACCTAATGCCCACCAACATGCTAAAGGTGGCCTTCGGGTCTTATAGACCTAGGCTCTGTTTACCCCGCAAGGGAAAAAGACGTGATTCTATGTATGTATGTATTTAGATCCTAAAAGGTTACGTATATTCCGCTAAAAAAATATTTGATAATTTATATAATTCTTTTATAATCTAGTTTAGTGACAGAGGCTTTGCGCTTTTTTATTTTTTTTTAATCGATGGCTTTTTTATTAACACGTTGTATTCTTTCAGTCCAACAATGTCAGTAACTGAAATACACATAGAGACAAGATAATCCATGGAAATACATGATCGCAAAGTTATAGAAAGTTCAATTTTCCAAGAGTTATAGAATAAGTTAGTATAAAAATATTGAGAATTCTTCCAGTTCTCTGTTATTCGTAACGTAGGGCAAGTAAGATTATCTATACTAATATTATAAAGCTGAAGAGTTTGTTTGTTTAAACGCGCTAATCTCAGGAACTACTGGTTCAAATTGGAAAATTCTTTTTGTGTTGGATAGTCCATTTATTGAGGAAGGCTTTAGACTATAAAACATCACGCTGCGACCAATAGAAGCGAAGCATCAATAAAAAATGTTCTTATTCAAAAAAAATATTCATCTATACTAAGAAAAAAAACGAATTAATAATAATAACAGAAATTGCCGCGGATGAAGTCGCGGGCAACAGCTAGTTATTTATAAAGCTATAAACATTTTTTTAATATGTATTTATTTTCCTACCCTTAATTTGAATAGAGCCTTAGCACCGGGTACTAACGAGCGTTAAACCATGGTTAAACCGAGATTAACTCCCTAAGTTAATCATAAATTATGTTTATGAGCTCTGGGTCACCGCCCTACATTTGCTGACAACATAGCTTATTAAAGAAATTTAAGGGTTCGCCTTTTATACGCAGCTGGGAGATTTTTAAGGACGTATTTTTAAGGTTTCGTACATTGAGGGTAAATATAGGACACTATTACTAAGCCTTCGTCCGTCCGTACATCTGTTATTGGGCTTTATCCCTGGACTCTAATTGACTTGAAATTTCAACAGAATAATAAATACTATCGCCACCATAATATCCATAAACTTAGTAATATTTTAAATGCGAAACATTTGTTTGTTGCTACGCTTTCACGCCCTAACTACTGAACCGATCATTATGAAATTTTGCATACAAGTTCTCTGGAGTACGGAGAAGGACATAGGCAAAAAAAATGAAGTATATACATAACAATATATGTATATACTTCTACATATTTTTTTTAATTAATAGAGGAGTTTTAAACATCTTAATCGCATTAATCTATGTCTGTAAGTAATCTAAATAACCAGAGTTGATAAGCTCTTCTTTAAATGCTTAAGTACTGTTTCTCTCTAATCTTCGCTCCAACAATTTTAAAGGAAATTACAAGAAAGCCTCTTTCTTTACTGTCGGGTAATTTTATGGTTCATGGTGGGTATAACGACGTAAAGGCCTGCGCCCATTACCAGCCGCAAACGCGACTTCATTATCAAATGCCGTTTCTGTAAGCTTCATCAAAAACAGTAGTATACAAAAACGGTATTGGATAATAAAGAGGCAGAGTTTGTCTCTGTGAGCGAATCTGTTAAAGGATATTAGCTGGGGGAAACACCGTGGAATAAAAATTAAGTTTTATAACGACCATCGTTTAGGGGAGTTATGAAAAGTAATAAAGGTAATTATTAGTTTATCTTGGCTGTTTCAGGTGTCTTTGTTCACATTTTTGTAATGATGATGAGCATCATTGATATTATCATCTGAAAACGTTTTGACGTGAAACGTTAAAATAGGACTATACACGGGGTGCCATGTTAGAAAACCGGACCGTAACGAATTGGTCTATAACGAACTGGACTATGAATAGTTATGTAGTTATTAATGCCAGACGCATTAATAACTACAAAACTATTCATAGTAGAAACCTGAATTAAGTAACATTATTTAGCGTATATAGTCAGCTCGCTGCTAAGACCTTGAGTTTAAATCGCAGCATATAGTATTCTATCAATCTTTAATACTTAAGCGACTCGCTGATATAGATGTTTCACGTTAAAACCAACGGCCGTGTGAACCGACACAGCCCCACCCGCTTTTTTTTAATGTATATTTGACGGCAAACGAGCAGACGAGCCAACTGATGATAAGTGGTTACCGTCGCCTATGAACATCTGCAACACTAGAAGAGGTGCTGATGCGTTGCCGACTCTTAAGATACCTGTAACACGCCTTTTTAATGATCCCAAGTCAGCTTTGACATCGATCATCGAGAATTGTTGTTATAGCGATAAAAGATGTACACATTCTGTGTAAATTTAAAGTCTTTTCCTTGTTATTGGTTCAATAGATATAGCCCTGCGACAGACGGACGAAGGAACTAGGGGGCTTAGTAATAAGGTCCAGTTTTTGCCCATTGGTTACGCAACCCTAAAAATCATGTATTTTCTTTTGTTCTATAAAAACTAATAAAAAAAGTCATTGCACCTGCACTGCACCCAACAAACAGCGAACTAGTTCTATTAACATTACTTAAGTTCACATTTGGCAAGTTGTGATTCGAGTGCAGTGGCGAGTGAAATACATAAACTTGTATGAATACAAAACGAAGCCTTAATAATGTCCCCGAGTCAATACAACATGCATACCTACTTACAAACAACGACAAAAATGGTACATACTGAAAGTATAACTCCATCTTTTTTTTCACTTTTGATGCATAGTTTTTACATCTTTTCACTGTACCTTCGTCATCGCGAGACGTGTGAGTGCTAGCGCGGTTTATTGAAACTGTAAACAAAACAGCTCCGAAACTCGATTAATGCGCTGTTTTGCCAGTGCCACTTTTCAAGCGCGAATCTTGAATCTACCATTATATATGATCTAAGTTCTTAACAGTTTAGCTACTCGTCAACCTTACAAACTGGTTCAATGTGTCATCCTACGAAGCCTATAAAGCAAAGTGCACACTATCGCAGTCCCCCGGCGTCGGTCGCATTAGTGCTAATGGGCTTACGATGTCCGCCCTTCCTTCCTGCTGGTCACACCTCGCTGCAACCTTTTACATGCGTGTGTTCCCGACATGGGAAGCGAAATAGGTAAACACATATTGCTATTCTCTCGTGGGCGGTGGTTTAATGGACTCATATTTATCTCCAACTACATCTTAAAGTCGCCATTAATAATGTAAATTTAACATTAAATTAAGCATTATATTATGAAAACTGGTCACTCACGAGTCTCGACTCGAGGATAATTCAATTATATAATTAAACAAAACACTTTAAAACAAATTACAATTAAAATTTTGGACATACGTTTATTTTATGGTGCAAGGAATTTATTCTAAAGGAGTAGAATAGAAAATGTATATCATCATCATCATCGGGTCTTTTAGTCTGCAGACTGCAGGAGTATGACCCTCTCTATACTACCTGTGCCATACTTGGCCAGACCAGACACAGGATTTGGCCTACACTCGCCTCGCTGGCCAGACGGGTTGGAGAGGTCTCATTGATGTTTATGAGCTTTGTTTAGCTTGTATTTCCTAAAGTATGCTGTAGGAAAAACATGATAGTAAAGTATCTTCACCTAAGGTAAAGATACTTTACTATCACATTTTTCCTTTGCATGGTAGACAGGGCCCAGGTTTTAAGACCTAAAAACCGTGTTTAGCATGTTGGTAAGCGTTAGGTTAAAATTACTTAAGCCATATCATATTACGGCCTGAATTACTAACATGCTGTCACAATTACAACGGACCCTCCGCTCCGACGTAACTGAGGATACAACAAAGAAAACATCCAAATGAGGAGGAGTATACAAGACTAGCTGACGCCCGCGGCTTCGCATAGGCTTATGTCGATGCCGCGGGATGAAAGTTTATTGTAACAGGACCCTATAGCAGGGCTTGGAATACCGTTAAAAATTTGGTAACGGTAATTTGGCTCGGCAAAGGTAACGATACTTATAAAATAACGATACCTTAAGTATCGTTACTTTGGTGCCATTATACCGGTAAAATTGATACCGTTAAAATTAATTTTAACGTTATGTATTAACGCTACATGTCTATAGCGTTAGTATTTGGTAACGTTACTTCTATCAAACGTAGTTAACGTTATCAGCAAATAACGATACCTGTGGTGGATAACGTTATTTTTCCAACCATTTAGCGATAAACTCGATTGCGTAAAAGCTATTGTTAAGGATATTTCCCTCCCACCCAATATACCGCGTGCGCGGCCTAAGAAGGCCCTATTATTTTGACTTTATTTCGCCAGTCTGACTAATTCCGGTCGTACGCGCAGCTAGTTACCTAATGTACCTACATATAATAGTAGGACAATACAATTTGAAAATTCTACTTTTTCTTTGATACCTTTGTTTAAAGATTGGTTGTTTTGAGAATGGGTGAGTAGCGGCGTTAGGGTAGGGCGCGGTTAGGCGACCGCCCAGGGCGCTGGATACGGAAGGGGCGCCTCCACCAATCAAGGAAGGCACGTTAAGCCGTTAGGCCGATGCGGCAGAAAGGTCCCGGCTGTCATCATTGATGGCATTCGTTAAGCTATTTCAGATGCCTTTAGGCAGCTTGAAAAATCTAACACCAGTGTTGGCCACTTACACACACGAAAAACAAACAACCAAGCTAGGGCAGAGGACGCAGGGCAGTGTGATTCAATGCACGCCTGTTTGCCATAGTGATAGGCTAAAAAAACTATCCCGCAATGCCACGAGTACGCGCGTTGCGCGGCTGCAACAGGCTTCAGAGGCAGGCGCATGCGGCAAAGGTAAGCGCCAGCGCCAGGTGTTCACGAGAACGGGCGGTGCGCTCGAGCGGCAAGAAAAGTGGACGTATTTAGATCAAAGAATAATACAGTAATTTTTGGATAATACAATAACTTATTGTTTCAAACGTGTTTTGAAGGATGCCATTATAACGATACGTGCTTTTTGGCCGACTTCAAAAATGGAAAATGTTCCATGTTCGACAGTATGAATGATTTTTTTGTGAACGTTCTCCGGTTTCTCAGTGGACTGATTTTCAAAGTTCTCTTCTTATAATTTATTTATGTAAAAAAATGTGTTTTATTAAACGTATATTATATGAATAACCAAACCGGCCAAACCCGATTTCTGAAGACATAAAGATAAATTATAGTTTGGTCTAAGATAAACTGACTGAATATTTATTCAAATATTGTTGGTAGCTTTTACATAGGGAATTTAGGGCAGTCGAAAATGACGTCAGTTTTGGAATTCAAGATTGCAGACGCGACTTGTCACTAAAAATTGACATGGGTGTCGTTTTCTAGGTATTTGGGGTGGGGGCAGATTCTAAAACTGATGTCATTTTAGATATCTAGATATCTAAAATGACATCAGTTTTAGAATCTGCGCGTCGCACACGAGCACACGTCCGCCATCATGGATTCAAAAATATCCAAGATGGCAATCGCGACTTATTATAAAAATTCGACATGGGTGTTGTTTTCTAGGTTATTTAGGGTGTAGACCTCGAAAATGACGTCAGTTACGAATTCCAAAATGGCGGACGCGAGTTTTCATGAAAATCGACATGGGTGTCGTTTTCTAGGTTATTTAGGGTGTAGAGTAGACCTCGAAAATGACGTCAGTTACGAATTCCAAAATGGCGGACGCGAGTTTTATATGAAAATCGACATGGGTGTCGTTTTCTAGGTTATTTAGGGTGTAGACCTCGAAAATGACGTCAGTTACGAATTCCAAAATGGCGGACGCGAGTTTTCATGAAAATCGACATGGGTGTCGTTTTCTAGGTTTTTTGGGGTCTAGATCTCGAAAATGATGCCAGTTTTAGAATCCAAGATGGCGGACGTGACTTGTCATGAAAAATTCCCCAAAAATCCTTGACAACGCTACCCATGTGGTAGCGTTGTCAAGGATTTTTGGGGAATAGATCGCGAAAATGATGTTGGGACCAAGATGGCGGACGCGAGTTACTATTAAAAATTTACATAGGTGTCGCTTTCTGGGTTTTTTAAGGTGAGGATCTCAAAAATGACGTCTGTCTTGGAATCAAAGATGGCTGACGCGAGTTTTCATTGAAAATCGACATGGGTGTAATTTTCTAGGTTTTTTGGAGTGTAGATCTCGAAAATGATGTCAGTTTTAATTCGAGTTTCATCCTTACTAATATTATAAATGCTACATTCATGTCGACTTTTCACGACAAGTCGCGTCCGCCGTCTTGGATTCCAAAATTGACGTAATTTTTGAGATCTACACCCCAGAAAACCTAAAAAACGACACCGATGTCGATTTTTTACGACAACTCGCGTCCGCCATCTTGAATTCCAAAACTGACGTCATTTTCGAGATCTTCACCGCCGAAAACCCAGAAAATGACACCCATGTCGAGTTTTCATAAAAACTCGCGTCTGCCATCTTGGATTCCAACACGGATGTAATTTTTGAGATCCTTACCCCAAAAACTCAGAAAGCGCCACACATGTAAATTTTTCATGAAACGTCGTATCCGCGCTCTTGGATTCCAAAACTGACGTCATTTTCGATGTCTAAACCGTCCACACTCCTTTTTTTGGAGGTAGTGTAAAAATAGATAATTTTTCATATAGGTAACAAAAGTCGACTCTAATCAAACAACTGAACCGATTGTGATGAAATTCAAATGGAACCAACTTTAAAGCATACCCAATCAAACAAAAAAGTTTTTTAAAATCGGTTCATAAGTGACGGAGTTCTAAGGTAGGTAACAAATATAAAAAAAAAAAAAAAAACAATCGAATTGATAAACGCCTTTTTTTATAAGTCGGTTGAAAACTAGCAAAATCTCAAATATCAAGTACCGTACCTACATCAGAAAACAGAATCATTTTATACCTAGAATTATTCTCCTAAATACGTCCACTGCCACAGACTCACTACCGCTCTTGTGACCAGATCTGGAACATAAGGTCTGGCACAGCATGTCGTCTCTTTCTATTTCGGCGCAAAGCTGCCGCGCTGTGTTTGTGCGCATCCGTGCCGCTCTATATTTTTTTTCGTTAACATCTTCTACCATTTGTATGACTTTGTGCGGAAACGCAGGCGCCTGCCTCTGACGCGTGCGCCTTCCTCGCGTAGGTACTTGTGAACGAGGCGTAAGAATATATATCACTGATTTTAACAGGCAGTGCCATTTTATTAGTAGTAAGTAATTCTTTAATTTCTAATGTTAGTTAACAAACATTTTTTTGTTTGTTTATTATTATAGAAATCACATACAGATTAACAGCTTTACACCAAATCATCTGCATGCTAGTCAGTCACAATGTTAGGTTTATATCAAATTATTACAAAGCAAAAGGAAAATATTACTAAAACAAAAATTACAATTATAAACAAATGTCAAAAAGATATCTATACCTATGTTAGCTGTTTTATGTCAATGTTAAGTAATAGCATCTATATAGTAAGTGTTTTTTCCTAGAACCTCCTTGTAAATTATATATAATTGAAATAATCAACTGTCTTGTTTAGAAATACATTAAACGAGTCATAAAATACATCAATGTCACTGTTATTGACGAGCATGTCACTGAGCAGTCTCAGGGCTATCGGCGTTGGAGCATTTTGCGCGTATTCAGTGCGGACGGCAGCAGGCATTCCTCCTGCCGTTAGCACTGAATACGCGCAAAACTTCTGACTTCTGACCCCGCTTGGTCATTACCAAACGGGGTCAGAAGTCAGAAGACACTCTCAGTATAAAACCAAGGGCTTTAGAAGCTGCCATACACGTATTCATGATATGATCATGGAAATTCAGACAGCTATTTATTTATTATAGATCACATGGCGTGCGTCTTAAAAATGCAAACAAAATATGTACGTACTCGTTGCTTTTACATTATACCAGAACACTAATTGGTGTTTCAAGAAAAATGAAATCCATGTAAAACGAATTTGTATTTTAAATAATCGTTAAATCATATGTCCACCTATATAAAAAGCTTTAACCAAGCATTAACCTGCTATGCAATCTATATGGTTAAATTCAATATTTAACCACATAGATTGCATGTGGAAGACCTATTTTCTTCATTTGTAATGAAGATTTTTTTGAATGAAAAACGGTATACCACGTTCTTTCATCTTCGCCCCATACTGCTACAGAGTCGTCTCAACCCTAATCAAAATAATTTCGTGTCCGGCTACTAAGCGCTATCTGCTACAAATGGCCTCACACATGTACTACTCTCAGGTTTCGATCTAAGTTACCCGTGACGCGTGGGATGGTAAGACGATGTGCGCGCATTGTTGCCGCTCTTACCGATTCCCGCCCCCCCGCACCTCGAAAATCGCGCGGCGCGTCAGCCGTCGAGTCGAGAAACTTGTACGGAGTGGCAACGTCGGAGAGGTATCATAAAAGTATCGTTAAATAGAATTGTTACCTGGTAACGTTATAATGCAGTTCCGTTACTTAAAAATAACGTTATAATATCGATAAAATACTTTTTAACGGTAAATTACTGTTAAAAAGTAACGTTCTAATACTGTTCCATTACCTAATTAACGTTAAACATTTTAACGATATCAAAGGTATCGAAACGAAAATAACGTTATTTAACGGTATTTTTAATGTGAATTGGTATCGTTACCAAGCCCTGCCCTATAGTATACCCATTTTCATACTGCTAAGTCCAGAAATTAGAAATTTTCTATACAAACTTTACCCCCCATTTTATCTCTTTAGGGGGAATTTTGTCTATTTCACTTACACAGATATTTTTTTATTGTAATTGAAAACATATTACGTATACCTATTTTTATTCTTCTAAGTCTAGATAATCCAAAAATTCACCACTTTAGGGGCTGAATTTCTAAAAATCCTTTCTTACTGCACTTACTTCATGAAAAGGACCCCTGTACCAAATTTCATTTCTAAGTACAGTGTTTCGGCTGTGCTTTGATATATAAGTCAGTGAGTCAGGTTTGCCTTTTACGTACTTGTATATAGAAGATATTCGGTTCTGGACGCGAATGGAGTCACGGATAAAAGCTAGCACTTAATAAGGCTCGTCCAATTAGTGTCAGCGATTGAAATGCAAAACGTTGTCTAATTATGATAAACTGGGTTTAGCCTTGCATTGTTTAATATGAGCCTACGTCGAACATCTGGCTCGTATTGAAGGATTCATCATAACATGATCAATACTTGCAGTCGTCGCTACTGGAACACTAATATAAGCTAACTAGAGCCAGCCATCATTTTATTTCTTTTACAGAAGTAAAACCGTGTACCGTACCTAAAAAAGTATCATTATCATCAGGCCTTTTTAGTCTCCACTGCAGGAACATGATCCTCTCTGTATTACCGGAGCCATACTTGTCCAGAGCAGACAGAGGATTTGGCCACACTCGTCTCGCTGGCCAGACGGGTTGGAGAGGTCTCATTGATGTTTATGAGCTTTGTTTAGCTTGTATTTCCTAAAGTATAATAAGTAGGTATTCTACCTAGGTACATCAGATGTTTAAAACTTCAAACTTTCGGTAGTAAATTACTTTTACCATCATCATTTTGTGTATATGACACATTCAATCGCCTATGCATACCCTGGTGCCAGAGTTCTTCGGAACAGCCTCTCAGCCACTGACGTGATTCCTTTAACGACTACCAGATGGCAGCCAATTCGAAGCACGGAATTATCAGACAACCAGGTGATTCAAGCCTGCAATGTCCTTACCAAACTGGAAACAACTAAACTAAGTATGCTTCCCGTCACCCACGACCCCCGGGTCAACAGGCAAACGCCTTAACCACTGGACCACGGAGGCAGTTTTTACTTGTACCAAAAACACGGTATTACTTTCGTTATTTTGCATCCATTGTAATACTTTATTAAATGCGCAATAATTGTCTGATATATCTATCGCATGTTTTTGAGACCTCATAAATGGGGTTCTATTTCTATTATCATCATCATTACGGCCACAAAAAGTCCACTGCTGGACATGGGCCTCTCCCAAGGATTCTTCGTTCTATGGAAGGATATTACCATATTACCACGCTTGGCAGGCAGGTTGGCGAGCGCAGTTTCTTTGGTTTCTTCCTATTCTGCTGCCCATTGTATTTTACACTATTTCTTTAAATTTAAGTTTTCCTAGATAAAGACTCAGGAAATTTCACTACAGGTCACTGGCTCATATAAAAATTGCGATCGCGTTTAGCTGCAGGTCGAGTTACAAATTAGAGGTTAACGGCTCGTGACGTCAGCCCACTGTTTGTAAAAAATAAATTGGACTAAATGGCGTATACTGGGGGAATTTTAATTCCTAGACCTGCTGTGATTGTTAAATAAAGTTGTTAATTTAAACAAATATTACTTATAAAGAAGAAAGATTGTGTGCTCATTACTGATGGATAATTACAAAAACTACGAGACGGGTTTTTAAAAATTCTTTCACTTTTATTTTTTTTCTTTTCCCACTCCTCACTTTATGTCTGTGTGATCTAACAGAGATCCAAGCTGCCGAAGTCGCGCGAAACGGCTAGTCCATGATACAAATAACTTGTTGCTTTAACAGAAGGCTTATTATTATCCTTAGACAGAAGCTATACAATGTGTTAAAAAACCCTGTCCGTTCCTTGAAGGGGTGATTCAGCCCATCGATATGAACAACTTTCCTATAGAACCATGGTAATAACCCGAAAAATTTTTTGACGTACCCATAAAATTTCTCCGGGCGGCCGAACATTTTTGTTGGGAATATCAATTTTTTTAGTTCACAGCCTTGTCTGCTCCGTGCTTGATCCCATAGAAAAAGTTGTTCATATCGACGGGATGAATCATCCCTTCAAGGATTCGACAGAGTTTCCTTACATATTGTTTGTTCTTTTAAATTCTAACAGTACAGTAGAGATTTCTCCGTAAGTAGTAAAGCTTTTATTTCTTACGGAGAAATCAGAGCCACATGATTATCATGCACATTTAGTTTTGAAATATAAAGTAACGTGTTTACTTGCACATTATCGTATTTGAAAAGCCCAGTATCTAAACGAATTAACAATATTTCTTACCATACTAACACGGAGGCAATATTTATCTTTTTCGAAAACTAGATTAACAAAAACATTTTATTGTTTCAGGTAAGCTACAAATACAACTGGCTACAGACTTCATCAACTGAAGTTATCACTAAGCGGGAAAATTTTTACTAAGGAAAGTCATCATGCCTGGACCCAGGACGTTTGCGATACAGTCGGCAAATATTGGTAAGGTCAAAAAGCTGTTTTTTCCTTGCATAGCCCCGGGCCCATCCATTAATTACGTCACACCAATTTTATACCCCTCCCCACTCTTTGTCACATTACGTTGATCCCTTCCCCTCTCCTAACGTGTGACGTATTTTATGAATGCCCCCCAGTTAGCGCGCACTATCCGATTACTGGTAACCGCCCAGCGGTCCCGGGTGACTTGCACCCAGGATAGGCCTTTCTGGCAACGTAGCTTTCGGCCCATAAGGCAAAAGATGAGAGTTGCTGCTCTCCAAAGGCTTTTGCCATTGTTTCTCAGATTGGCCCTTCAGGCTTGCACGCACATATACGCGGCCCATAAGGCAGTATGAGAGGTTACTGTCCCTCCAAGCCTTGCGCACACAGGCAACGCCCAAAGCCGAGGTCCGTCGCTCCTGGGGGCCCTTTGGTGATGTTGTCTATAAAGGTTGAGGGCACTCTGCCCTCGCCTCAAACGCCCGGTGAAGTAGCGAAAGCTCACTTGGAACTAGCTACATAGTCAGTTAAAAAAAAAATAGGCCGCACTATGCGGTCTTGTGAGTATCCCGTGTGTCTAAGGGGCTAACACGGGTGTCAGATTTTACAAGGTGCCTAAAGAAGATGAAAACTGACATAGGTAGCTTAACGTCAGCCAGATGGCTGACTTAAGGTTCCTTCCGAAGCATGGTGGAGAGGAAATGGCACCACTAGCTGAAGATATTACCGGATAAACGCTCGGATCAGGAAGATTGTGTGATGCCTTCGGAAATTTCAAGAATCGAATAACACCAATTCGTTATTCTTTTAAAGTCTAATACGACGTGAGGCGCCACAGTACGTTAGACACGAATAGAGATATATCTATTCGTGTCTAACGTACTGCTGCGTTCCTCTCAACAACTACTGAATTCTGTAACGTGTGATTGGGCGTTGAGAACACTTCTCATATTGCATAAAACACTAATATTTATAGTCCGAATGAACAACACTAACCAAAATAAAGACATGAAGGCTTACTATGTCGTAATAATACAACGAGAGCATTGTACGCCGGCGGAGGGATAAGCAGTTGATAAAGAAACCCCATATAGAGCACGCACGCACTGACCTACGATTAGAAAGAATCGTGCACACGTGAGCAGTAAATAAATATATTAGGCATGTTTATACATGTTTTTGTATTGCTATGGAAAATCCTTCTAAAAATAAACACATTGGTGAAATAAATGCGGAATAAAAGTTACCTCTCCAACCCGTCTGGCCAGCGAGGAGAGTGTAGGCCAAATCCTCTGTCTGCTCTGGCCAAGTATGACTCCGGTAGTACAGAGAGGGTCATGCTCCTGCAGTGGAGACTAAAAAGACCTGACGATAGATAGATAGATAGAAAAGTTATAAAAGTTACATAATTGTAGATATTTTTTTTCCTTTGCTTCCATTTTGTGTATGTATATGTTTGTATATATTTATGATACTTATAAGTATTATTGTTTATGTACTATTTATATTTAAACTGTTTATGTATATATGACTTCCATCCTTACTAATTTGTATTTTATTATATCTTTTTTTATCACACTTTACCTACTTTGTTATCCGTTTGTCTTCTTAAGGTTGACTGGGAGAGAATGCTCTAAGCATTAAGTCCACCTACTGTAGCTCCATAGACTCAAAAAGTTTTTTAAATAAAATAAATAAATAAGAATATTTTAAAAACGCTTTGCTGAAATGCCTATCCTTACTAATATTATAAATGCGAAAGTGAGTTTGTTTGTTTGTTTGTTTGTTACGCTTTCACGCCGTAACTACTGAACCGATCATCATGAAATTTTGCATACAAGTTCTCTGGAGTGCGGAGAAGGACATAGGGTATCTTTTATCCCGAGAAAAAGTACTGTTCCCGAGGGATCGACATTGACGCGGGCGGAGCCGCGGGCGAAAGCTAGTAAATTCATAAAGTCAAGAGCAAGCTCTTTATACGGGTGGGCTAAGAACTATGTTTGGTATTAGCTACTCGTATGTAAAATATTTAGTTAATGATAATATGTGACAATTAATATGAATAAAAAAACAACGGGTTGCACTCCGGAAGTGCCTGCAGAAGTGAAAACTCGCCTTTGCGGCGGTCTCAGGTCACGTGTCCGTCCTACGAATTTTCGATCAGGTCACGTGTCCTGCCGCGAGTGATCCTATAAGCGTTCCGTTTTTTCCTTTTGAGGTACGGAATCCTAATTCATTGAGATAATCTTAACTCTATGTTTTCAAACTGATGTAGAAGTTACCTTAAATTTTAAGCTTATTTTCGATTTAAATGCTTATATGAGAGGCACTTTATAAATACTGACATTTAAATCATATCGTAATTGGGGTTAGAGTCGTAATATTTTAGGATCATTTGATATCTTATTTAAGCTTGTGAACGGCGCCCTACTTCAATATCCACACCGATACATTCTTGCATTCCACCATATTGTCGGATTACGGTCCTAAACGGTAAATTATGGCTTTGCATTACACTCAAATACAATAATTGTATAATTTGCTTATTTATGAAATATAAAGTTATATGAATGATCAAATCGCTTATCGTAAATACGTCGTAGATACATTTTGAGCTCATATTTTTTAAATTATTAAAGGTATGGTTCAATAATTTACAATAACCTAGCGACCAGTACCGACTTCGCACGGGTGCGATAAATTATACATATAAATCTTCCTCTTGAATAACTCTATATATTGCTACTCTATATATTGCTACTCTACTCTATATATCAGTTGCGTAGTTTTAAGATCAAAGCATAGATAGGGCCAGACAGACAGCAGGAAGCGACTTTGTTATACTATGTTATGAAGTGATGTATAACATTATTGAGTAATCTTTTATAAACTTATACAGGCTACTTTTTACTACGCTACACAATTAAGAATTTACACTAAGAGTATCTGAATAACGCGCGGTGTTATAGGCGCCGTAAGGGTTCTTAAAGTTTAGCCGTAACGCAACGCGCAAGCAAACATAGGGACAGACAGACAGCGGGAAGCGATTTTGTTTTAAACTATGTAGGGTTAGTGATAAATAAATAAATAAATTTTAATAATGTTTTACATCATGACCTTTTGGTCATGATGTAAAACATTTTTAACGATCTTTTTTACAGCCTCCGTGGTCCACTGGTTAAGGCGTTTGCCCCCACCGGATTCGATTCCCACCGGAAGCATACTTTGTTGTTTCCAGTTTGGTTAGGACATTGCAGGCGTGAATCACCTGATTGTCTGATAATAAAGATGATTCCGTGCTTCGGAAGGCACGTTCAGCCGGTGGTCCCGGCTGCCATCTGGTAGTCGTTAAAGGAACCACGTCAGAGGCCGAGAAACGGTTCCGAAGAACTCTGACACCAGGGTGTGCATGGTCGATTGACCGTAACGCCTTCTCGAAATGATGATGAACGATCTTTTTAATGGGATGGACAAAAATGACCATCCCATTTTGTTTTACAAACCTCTTTATTTAAGGAAACACCTGAATTCTTCGAGGCATTTAGTCTCACTTTCAAATAGTATAATCACGTTTGTTTTATGGAAGCCCCCCTTCATTTATTTTAATTCGCTGTATATTTGAAGTGAATATACATCTAAATATTTTCAACAGAAATACATCATCTGTGAAAGCCTAGTCTAGCTATCACGGGTCATGAGATACATACAGCCTGGTGACAGACAGACAGTGGAATGTAAGTAATAGAGTCACGTTTTTACCCTTTAGGTACGGAACCTTTAAAACGCTTAATAAAGCTTTAAAGTTTAGTTTTGTTTTGCTTAATATTCAAGGAACACATAAATAGAGAAAAATATAAAAATAGAGAAATTTATGTATAGCACGTAGTAAAATCTATGGTACATTAAGATCCTACTGCAATAGATAATATAAGACTGTGGTGTGTTAGAAACGAAATGTTCACAGGAAGAGGCCCCATACTAAAATAAAATACGGTAACTCGCCAAAACAAATAAAAAT
Organism: Elegia similella; assembly: GCA_947532085.1. Taxonomy (NCBI): domain Eukaryota; kingdom Metazoa; phylum Arthropoda; class Insecta; order Lepidoptera; family Pyralidae; genus Elegia; species Elegia similella. The sequence goes on from OX383939.1 coordinate 8,334,183, forward strand.
ATCATATTCTATTTCGTCATTCTGTTCACTAGCAAAGAAGTCAGCTTTGTGAGAACACATACATACATACATGGTATCACGTCTTTTCCCTTGAGAAGTAGACAGAGCCTTGGTCTATAAGACCTTATGGCCACATTTAGTATGTTGGAGGGCGTGTAGATGGAAAACGGAATCAAAATAGTGCCATCACTATTTTGATACGCAGTGGTTAACACGCCAGCCTGCGACACGAGGGTTCCCGGCTTCGATCCCCGGTCAGGTCAAGATGGAAAATGATCTTTTTCAGATTGACCTGGGTCTTGGATGTTTATCTAGGTATATATGTATTTGTTATAAAATATAGTATCGTTGAGTTAGTATCCCTTAACACAAGTCTCGAACTTACTTTGGGGCTAGCTCAATCTGTGTGATTTGTCCGTATATTTTTATTTATTTATTTATTTATGGCGGGGTCAGGTATCTCGTTGGCTGACTGTACATGGCTTTTAGTATAACAATTCCCCTACCAATATACCTACAGTATGTATGCAAAAGCCTACTTGTAGTTATGCATACTGACGTGTCTGAACAACTGCGGTATAGTCTTGCTTGATGTGTCCGGAGAAATCGATGGCGATATAAAAGGTCGTACAACAACAACATGAGCAAAAATAGTTTAAAAAGTGCTTGCAGTTTAAAAAGCACAATAAGCCAACGCAACTGCAATCACCAACCCACCTACCAAACTTGGTCACAACGAGGAAAGCTTGGAGAACCTTTGTCCAACGGTGAACTTCTTGCGGCTGAAACGATGATGATGATGGTTTGAAGGTATAGGGCATCGTTAGAATACTTACACCCTCCCAAGTGACAAAGGCTATATTTTTATAAGATAAGATAAGATTTATTTGCATTAAATAGGGTACAGAAAGATGTTACATATAGAAGTGTAGCTTAGCCTACTTAGCCATTTTTACAGCATGCAATATTTTTATTTGATCACATTTCTATTTACAATACTAAATATAGGTTCTTTAATCAAATTCACAATACTTTTAGCGTCATTAATAATTACAACTTTAAATAAGTCTCAATTTAATATTATTTTCAATTTAATTATAGTTGTTTAGATAACGCAGTAGTGTATTTTTTATTTTTGTTTCTTATTTATTAATGGTATTATGTTGTACAAACTGAACACAAGGGATGTCTTGAGTTGCAGGGTAAATCTCAAACTTAACTAGCAAACTCCCTTAAACAAATAGCGAGTGAGATTTACTTTCGAAAACTCCAGCGGATGCATCAAGTTGTTAAAACTTCGCAATCTCTTCTAAACTACTCCCTAGACGTCTGTCTATAGTCTTGTGTCTAGTTTGAGCTTACCCAAACTAGACACGACACTGTACACTTATATCCAATTAGAGTATAATGTACATGAAGCTCCTTTGCTTACAGTATTTTCTTTTAAACTTTTTAAAAAGAAAACACTGTGTTTTCTTTTCAAGATAAGACTTCTGAAATTCAAAGCATTATAATTTTGTGTTTTATTTTGCATTCAAAAGTCACAATGCTATTTTGATATACTCTTATTAAATTAAGAAATGAAATATGGTGAAAAAATTTCAAGCGGGCGGGATTTGAACCAGCGACCCTAAGTCGTACATAGACTTAAGGTAGCTGGTTCAAATCCCGCCTGTTTTAAAATTTTTCACCATATCTTATTTCTTAATTTAATAAGAGTAATTCAAAGCATCTTTGAAATCATCATCATCATCATTCCAGCTGTTAAAAATCCCTTAGGCCTCTCCCAAGGATTCTTCCTTCCATGGGAGGATATTGCCACACTCGCCACGCTAGGCAGATAAGTTGGCAAGCGTAGTATCTTTGGCTCCTTACGCTTCCGACGCTGCTGCCTATCGGAAGTATTTTGAAGCTGGGGAAGTTGAATTTGTTGAATTTGGTGAGGGAATAAATGTATTGAGTTACACTACGTTTTCTACGCCAATCATTACATTTTAGATTTTTTTTCTTTTTAACAATATGTTATTGCACATAGTTGTATCGACTTATTAGAATAGCTGTCTCTTCCTTTTATTGTTATTGCTCTCACATTATTTGCCTGCGTCCTGATGTGCAACCTATCATAAGGGTGAAGTGAGCCTGGTGACTTGTAATACAGGTGGTTCAAAGCTACCTATCTCAGGCACCAGTTCTCTCCACTTATTGAAGGTCCTTTGTGTCATGCAAATCACGTGTATTTTTATTGTTAATATTTGGAGAGAAAAATAAACGATTTATTATTTATTTATTTATTATTTATTGAGATACTCGGACGCTGGGCGCGCGTACCCAATGCCATATCTGCAACCACCGGAGTGGCAGTTGAGGATCTAGCCTATATGTGTATTTGTTATAAAATATATGATCGTGAAATTAGTATCCCATAACACAAAGCTCGAACTTACTTTGGGGCTAGCTCGATATGTGTGATTTGTCTGTATATTTAATCACAGCAAATTTCCAGGATTTCTACCAAATGCCAAAAACATTACATGATTACGACCGAAGCCACGGACAAAATGTAATGGCTTCTAAAAAGGATTATTTTGTATGTTTTTTAGAAATTTTCGCTATAATTTGAACAGTATAAGTTATTTTCAGTTTAAAAATCCAAACATATAACGACAAGAAATTCAATTTCATGACGTTTTAAATTCAGCCCGTACAAAAAACATGTAGATACATTATAATGGTTGTAGTAGAACCACGGAGCAAGTACAAAGTTGGTACTTGCTCCGTGTACAGAACGTGAAAGGACATTGAATACGTGCGAATTGTGGATGAGTTCATACTTTAATGTCAAGGGCCGGGCTGGAACTTTAAGCGCTTTTACAAAGTTGAAGACTACATTTTGCAGTACGTAAATAGAAATAGTTTTAAATATAGTCACATGGTAAATACTACAAGGCATATATAGTATCAAGAATAGTTTTTATCATACTTATCATCTTAATACCTCGGCTCTGCCTTCGTTCCATTTACTAAAAACGTATGGGTTTTCTGTTTTGAGTTGTTAACTGACTACTTATTCTACTGTATCTCAAAAAGATGTAACGATCCTCTAATGAGACACAGAATAAAATATATAATACCATAGATTAAAAAAAATCTTCTTTGTGTACTTTTACAAATACTGCAAAATCCTTTTAAAAGATAAAACGACTTAAACTTCTAATGAAATGTTCACCACAAGATGGCAGCACTGGAACATGGAGTCAGGGTCTTAAGAGCTTTTGAAATTGGATAACAATTAATGACAATAAAGTCAAATGTCAGTTGTCCTCAATTTAATGAAGCAAAAATACAACATCCCTGCGTGGTGACAATGTAACGCATTGCAGGTCATGTCAGCGAAACTTTTGTGACATCGCTTCATTGAATTGTTAAACTTAAATTGGAAAAGCGTTGGTCAGGAAAATTTCGCGAAATTTACCCTTGACTTACTTGTACAATCACTCACGGAGTTGGAGACAAACTTCTTTTTATAAAAAATATTAAAAAAACATGCTTTGCCAAAAATGCCTAGCTCCGTGGCGCAGCGGTCAACACGCCTGCCTACGACACGGAGTGATTGGGTTCGATCCCCGGCCAGGTCAAGATGGAAAATGATCTTTTTCAGATTGGCCTGGGTCTTGGATGTGTATCTATATATGTATTCGTTGACTAGCTCCGTGGCGCAGCCACGGAGCAGATAGCGGTCAACACGCCAGCCTGCGACACGGAGTGACCGGGTTCGATCCCCGGCCAGGTCAAGATGGAAAATGATCTTTTTCAGATTGGCCTGGGTCTTGGATGTGTATCTATATATGTATTTGTTATAAAATATAGTATCGTTGAGTTAGTATCCCATAACACAAGTCTCGAACTTACTTCGGGGCTAGCTCAATCTGTGTGATTTGTCCGTATATATTTATTTATTTCTTCTTATAAAAAATATTAAAAAAACATGCTTTGCCAAAAATGCCACGTGAGTAAACCGTTTACACGTATAAAATCTCTGGGTGTTGTCAATGTCACGCATTGCTGGTCATGACAGCGAATCTTTCGTGACATCGCTTCATTATTGCTACCTGAGATTGCTGCTGTCGTGAGCTATAATAGGAGACACGCTATGGCGAGAAAAGCGGCGCGGCGGTTATAAAAATTACGCGCAAAATTACTTTTGACTTTTAGCATTAGCTATGCTAAAAGTCAAAAGTAATTTTGCGTCAAGAGATGAAAAAAATAGTGTAACTTGATTAAGATTCATTGTCGCATCGAATAGCCTAAGTTTAGATAGGCTCTTGTTTCCCCACTTCTTGTACTGTGGAGGACCTAGTTGAGGTGAATGATCGTGTCGTGGAAGTGGCCATATTCTTATCAAGACTAGTGTGGAGAAAGGCCAATTTGACTCGACAAGAAGTAGTTAAAACAGAGAATTGAGTTATGTAGAAAACTAATCGTAGCCCGCGGCTCCGCTCACGTTAATGTCGTAGATGTCGAGGGATGAAATGTAGCTTATGTGTTAATCCAGGTCAAAAGCAAGAAGCCAATCTATCTATGTGAAAAATTGTGCAAAATTTCGGTAGAATCTGATCAGCAGTTTTGGCATGATTGAGTAACAAACATCCATACATACTCACAAACTGCATTTATAAGTAAGAATAATAATTAAATAAGTGCAGTAAACATGCATATTACAGTTTTGCCAAAAAGACAAGTTTAACTAAAGTTTGCTAAAATAAAAAGAATCACTATCCCCACCACCTGTAAAGAGAAATGAAATATAATGTGAGGACCCCAGATCTCTAAAACAATAAAATATATTAAAGCTTATGATGTTGAAAAAGCAGATAACGTAGGACGTTGAAACGCGCTAAAAAGTGGGCGAAATTTTTGCCTTCAATTTATCAAATCTTGATTTGATAATTTATTTTTTATGCTTTTTGATTAAAATGAATATGACATTTGACAATCATGGAATTAAAGATCTCAACAAAAATAAATTACTCGCAGCACTTTTCGAGATCATTTCGAGTCGCCGTTTTCGAGATACTGAGACCGAAGAGCTCGCAGGATTGGCGTGGCGTTATGTTCCACATGATATCGTCAAAAACAAAGAGTTTTATTCAAAACTCGATCATTCGAAAGAGTTTCGTTTTCGATTGAATGTGTCGAACAAAAGAACTGGCCTGTCCGTTCGAAATACACTGAAAATATATAACTCTTAGCGATCAACGCTGTAATCCAATTTTGTTCGCTGTTCTCTATTGAAATGTTTTTACTGTCAGTTACTTTATTTTTAAAAGCTTTGGACGTTTTTGAGTTACATTGAATATTTGAGGAAAATTCTCAATCCCTAAATGCGATTAAACAAAATCTACATGAAGTGAAACATTTTTATCCAAATTGGTATTTTGCTGCAGATATTGAATATATAACTAAATTACACAATGTCTTTGACTCCATCTTTGTGCGTTTAGTTGCAAGTCATGCTTTTAGTTTTAAGCCGATCAGCTGCGAATTCTTTTAACTAAACGATATCTTGGTCAAGACACTGATCACTCTTTACGATTCTCGTTTTACATCTTTCAATTCACTTCCTTGTTCTAAGTTCCATCTATATACTTCTAACTAATAAGGGAAACGCATGTCATTTTCAATTATTGGATACAGATTATGATCGTTCTGAGTATATTTAAATCTATGATTCAGGATCACTAATTCTATCTAACATTGTACGAAACAAAGGTAAAAAACGAAAAATGATGTCAACCCTAGAAATTCGACCAGTGGCACTATTTTTGAACTCGTGACTCAACAAACGAGTGATTTACGATAACGGCGCATTTTTATCGTTCTTTGACGAATGCTTGCTACGAGCGGTTAAGATCGCTCGTTTCTACGGGCAATGGACGCCTTTACGTTATAGTCACTGCCTTTCATTTAAAGATCGTTTGTCACGATGTTACGTTCTGTTTAAAGTGTACTTCATTAAGATTTGTAACGTCTGTAATAACTATAAAAACTTTCTTAATATTTTCTGTGTGAAACGAGAAGAAGCTTAATTTATATTTTTTGCTATAGGCTGGCAGCTCAAGCGACAGTTTCATAAATACAACAAAATGTTATTTCGTGATTTGGAAGACGAGTTTGACTTAGTGCGTTTAGGTGACGCGCCATTTTAAAAATAGTCCTCTAGGTAATCCGTGAATTACTAGAGATGTCCAATTTTATTTTTAACTGACTTCAAATTAAAGACGGTTATCGGTTGTATTGTTTTTTTTGTTATGTTTGTTACCCCAGAACTTGGTTATTTATGAACTGATTTAAAAAAAATATTGTTTGAAAGGGCATGATTTCATTGTGGCCCTGTTTAAATTTCGTCACAATCGGTTCAGTTGTTTGATTGAAGTCGGCTTTTTATATGAAATATTTTGTATATTACTTGTGATCCTAATTCCAAAATTTGTATACTGCCAGAGGATTCAATATCAACCGCCATATAATAATAATAACATAGTAAATTTAGGCCCATACCGCTATCCCATAGATCATTGACCTGCAATCATCTAGCCGATATTGATCAGACTAGGCATCCCACACGACGTGGGCGATAAAAAAATGTTTACAAGTACTTCTTTCTGGGACAATGGCCGGTTTATTGGACGGAATTCTTTAGGTGGGCCTTCTGCTTTTCTCCTGACCTGATGGAAACACAAACATACAATGACGTTGATTCCTTACGGGGTAGACAGGTGCTATATCTAGTATATCTATATGTATGTACATAGTACATAGTCGGCTAATTTTCAAAGTAAATTTATGAGGTTTATGTAGTTTATAATAATTAAATGTGCTAAATCAACTAATTCCAATAATAATGGTACTTAAATGAAGTTAAATGTCAGCATATAAAATGTAAAAATCCTAATCTATACATACAAAATATTTTGTCTTGAATGACTCACTGACTGACCAACGCACAACCTAAATTATGATATGAAAGATTGGTAAAAAAAATAATTTTTGAAAAGAATATTTGCTACTATTTTAAAACATCTGATCATACTATGTAGTCTTTACTTTACTATGTAGTTTTAAAGAGGAAAGATTTGTTTGTTTTTTGCATTGAATAGGCTTCGAAACTACCGATTTCAAAAATATTTCATCATTATAATCTTATATAGAATACATATATATATATGCTCAATTTAAACTAAGCCCAAATATTTAAAAGGCTGACTCCCAGAAGCTAGAAAAATGCTTTAGGAGCAAAATAAAACAAAAAACAGCACGCTAGTTTTTGAGATATCTGGACATTTAAAATAAAAAATAAAATAAAAAACACCCTGTCTACAAATAAACACTTTCTTGGCCATCAACTTTTTACTATTATCTGATATGGATACTAGGTCACTGACCTCAACGATCGAAGCAGCTGATTTATTGATTTTAATAAAAAAATAATTAATAAGTAACAAAAAAAATCTAGCGTAGCAATTTCTTAAAATTTACACGCTCTTCCAACGTGCTAAATGTGGTCATAAAGTCTTATCCTGGCTCTGTCTACCCCGCAAGGTGAAAAGACGTGATACTATGTATGTATGATGTAATAATATAAACCAACATCATTCACAATATTTATTTTGCGCAGGCCGCATTTGCAGTAATGGAATGCTTTCATTAGAGGCTCGAGTAATTCAAGTGCCTAGTGCACTGGGTCACGCGGTCGGCACATTTCGTATTAAAATAACTCAAAACCCACTCCAACTCAAACTCTTCATTTCTCTTCGGTTCCTTGTTTAGTTTATAAAATTAAAAAGTTCCACGTTCCTTGCTTGTCTGGAAGAAAATAAAAACGTTGAATGTACAGTCAGCCAAGGAGATACCTGACCCCGCCATCTACCTATATCTTGAATTTTCTCTTAAACTGAAAGTAATATTAACATGAAAATGTATATTCAGGAAGTCTTAATTAAAATCTTTCTAAATATATATTTTCATGTTAATATTATTTTTAGTTGAGGAGAAAATTCAAGATATAGGTAGATGGCAGGGTCAGGTATCTCCTTGGCTGACTGTACCAGCTGCTTCACATTAAGTGCAGGTCGTAAAAGCCGATCCAGGGAAAGGGTGAAAATCAGAGGAAAGAGGAGGTTGGAGGAGGTAGGCGATGCTGGTTGCAACCTATCTACATCTACTTCACAGCTCCGTGGCGCAGTGGTTAACACACCAGCCTGCGACACGGAGTGCCCGGGTTCGATCCCCGGCCAGGTCAAGATGGAAAATTATCTTTTTCAGATTGGCCGGGGTCTTGGATGTTTATCTATATATGTATTTGTTATAAAATATAGTATCGTTGAGTTAGTATCCCATAACACAAGTCTCGAACTTACCTTGGGGCTAGCTCAATCTGTGCGATTTGTCCGGTGGTCCATGGGCAGCGGTGATTACTTACCATCAGATGACCCGCTTGCTCGTTTGCCGTCCTATAATATTTAAAAAAAATGCGGGCTGGAACCAAATACCTAGGTCTATGTACGACCTACGCTCTGCTAACTGAGCTACCGCATGATTCTAATCTCGGCGACGAAATTCTCCACCGTGAATAATTTAATAATAATAAATAAATAAATATCTATATATATAGATTGGCCTGGCCAATCTAAAAAAGATCATTTTCCATCTTGACCTGGCCGGGGATCGAACCCGGTCACTCATTGTCGCAGGCTGGCGTGTTGACCGCTGCGCCACGGAGCTAGTGCTCTTAACAGTAACTTTTATTTACTGGGACTGGACTTTGCGATTATTTCTTACTGTGATATGTGTAAGCAAAAGATATTGGTCCGAATTTTCGCATTCTTTAATAGATTGCCCCTTTTTTCTGTCTAAACCACAGTTAGAGATTTTACACACAGCTTGTACAAATATACACTCTGTTAATATTCCAATCCTCTATTCCCACACACAGGAAGCGCCTCTAACGCGCGTCCAAGTTCAAATAGACTGGCGGCATGGGAAAGTGCATCATTTCCGTGGACGTCATCGCCGCATCCTACACGTGTGCATTCCTAATGCATTATTCACTCTGTTTCCATCGTCCTTAGACTAGATAGCAAATTAATTGGTTTCACGTTGAGATACTGATTGGAGGTAAACAATGTATCCGTGGGCCTTTACCATGAAACAACTTGTAAATCGAAAGTTTCTGCCGTTTCTTTAGCGGCGTTGTGCACTTTTTGGATGGGTAAAACATTTATGGGCTCCAGCCCTTAAAATTTTGCGCTTAGCTTAAATTGACATTTTATAAAGGCGCGCAAATCCAAGTTCTAATGAGCTCCGCGCCATGGGAAAGTGCATCATTTCCTTGGACGTCATCGCCGCATCCTACACGTGTGCATTCCTAATGCATTATATTCCCATTCTGTGATACGCTGATAGTTTTGTTTTAATCCTGATGTCAACATGTATAAAAATATTTAAACCTATTTGACAGGAGCTTAATTACTTACATAGAGATAAGATAATCCTAATTACTTATATCATGGTAGAAATCGATAGTAATACAATTTATCTGACGATCATAATAAGGGTTTCCCAAGAAAGAAATTGACATTATAATTTCTCAGCAAATTAAACGAGGAAAATATACCAAATAACCAGTAAAAGAAAAGAAAGAGAGAAGCCATTGAGACATAATAACAATAACCGAAACGATCCCGAAATTCAGACAAAAAGATGCCGAATCTAATATAAAATTTCCAGACAATAGCGCCATCGCCACGTGCCTGCAGATAACACTATCTAGCCAGCTCCTGGAATGTCCTAATCTCCAAACAGAATGGGCCAAGACCCGTTTGCCCTATTGTTTTCGCCCTTGACACTCGACTCATTCAATCGTTTGTTACGGGTGTTGAGTACGGTTTAAAATTTCATTTCTTCTCCCTTTTGAAAGATAAAACTATATACAGGTGTCATCATGTCGTCCAAACCGTATCATATCATAACCGTATGGTGGCCCCTGATGTGGCTAGCGAAGCCGAATTTTGTCTTGAAGATTCGGTTGCATGGCACACAAGGTGTAACCAAATGGCCATCAAATCAGAACTAAATGAATAATAGAAATTATTTATTTTTATGTAAGATATATTATTTATTTAAATCTAATTCTGAGTGTGTAACGCAATGGCGAAAGAATATTTGAAGGGCATGCTAAGGCCATGACATCACAAATGTTACGTACACTTTCACATTTATGAAATAAGTTAAAAAAGTTAGGATGTCATTAGATTAGTTAAAGATAGCATAAATTTACAATGCCCTGTATTTAATTGCTTAAAATGTGATGTTTTATTTTTCATTGCCCCACAAAGGGAGAAGATTCAGAGAAGAACGAGTTCAAGACCATTATGGTCTATTATGAACGGGCGAATATCATCGCGAATGCCCCCGAGTTATCCCACTCTATCTCGAGGATTACTGGGATGGCACAAATTTGTACTAAAGCTTATTGCTAATCTATCTATTGTTTCCGGAGATAGGCAATTCAACAAACTATATAGAGATGTATTACCGCTTAAACTCTTAAGGTATTCTATCGTTGTCTTCGAATATAGGACGAGACCCGAGGGGCGAATGAGTCCAGGAAAACAGAATGGACTATTAGGGACGTGCGAAGGCCATTGCGAATGCCCCGGAGTGATCCCGCTCTATCCCGAGGATTGCTGGGATGGCACAAATTTTTGTTTACGCATTCCTCTCCCAATGCTCAAATAAAGGTGCGATTTGTTTTTGCAAAAATGTCGATTCATCAACTAAAAATTGAAAAATTTAAAAGAAATAAGTTGTATTTTGGTATCAATACCCCTAGATTTTAGCGAAAATTATTTCACCATATTAAGAGTGTTATAAGAAGAAAAATTATAAGTATGAATATATTTTCATACAATTTTTTTTTATTAAAATTTATTTAACAATAAAGGTTCTTTATCTTAATTTGTTGAAGTTTTAATAATAAGTAGATACATCTTAATATATATAAATCTCGTGTCACAATGTTTGTCCTCAATGGACTCCTAAACCACTTAACTGATTATAATAAAATTCGCACACCATGTGCAGTTCGATCCAACTTGAGAGATGGGATAGTTTTTAACTTATGGCGAAACGAAGTTCGCCGGGGCAGCTAGTTTACTATAGGTATTTAAAATTAATGATCTCCCGAAGTACTTATGGAAATTATAAATTTCTAGCTTTTCCCGCGGCTCCGCCCGCGTTAGTGTCGATCCCTCGCCAACAGTAGAATTTCTCGGAATTTAAAGTAGCCTATGTCCTTCCTCGGGCCTCAAACTACCTCCATACCAAGTTTCATCCAAATTGGATCAATGGCTGAAGCGTGAAAAGAAGACAGACAGCCAGATAGACAGAGTTAATTTCGCATTTATAATATTAGTAGATATTATGGATATTAGTATGGATGGATATGGATATTAGTGTAGATTAGCATGGATTAACAAACACAATGCTTGTAAAATATTTTAGGTTCCACAAGAAAGAATCATTAGTCGTTCATTCTATACCACATTAGAAATGAAACGCAAACTACCCACACTTTAAAAAAAATGGTTCTTATCATAATATCTGTGAAACTGCCTTAACAACTCTATTCAATTACTCAAGAAAGCATTAAGATTATCGATTGTGCTAATCCGATGCACGACGTCGCCTGACAGCCGTCAGCCGTGACACATCCTGTTCTGCTGACACAAGTCAGACTCCATTAGCAAAATGTATCCAGAATTCCCCTTTTACACCGCTTCTAATGTTTAAACTTTGCCCGCGTTGGCGTCGGTACAGAAATTTTAATTGTTTCGGCATATACATTTGTTTTTATTAAACGTAGACAGCTACATGTACTTTGCACTCTCTTTTCCATTATAAATAACTCATATTCCCCTGATTACCTAAAATATTAATTCAAGTTTTTGTCTTATACACACGATCGGCAGCTTCGTTCTACTCGTCATCATTTCGAGTAGGTGTAACGGTCAATCGACCATGCACACCCTGGTGTCAGAGTTCTTCGGAACCGCCTCTCGACCTCTGGACTACCAGATGGCAGCCGGGACCAACGGCTTAACATATATATATGTATGTGTATGTATATATATATACTATCGTGTATGTATTAGTATATGTCGTTAAGTATATATTTGGACATATTTAAATAGTTTACATTTGCGCCGAACAACCTTCTCCGTTTTCTCCCTATGGTTGAGTGGGAGAGAATGCTCATAGCATTAGGTTCGCCAATAGTAAAAAGTTTTTTTCTTTAGTACAATAAAGTTTCAATAAATAAATAAATACTTATGTACCTATTGGCGCTGCCTTATGCTGTCATACATACCACAGCTTGTTATGCACCAACACCCTTCCATTGTGTACCAATCAAATATAAAAGACCCATGGTCATGGTAGCGTCTACGTATTTTATACATATGTACCTATATGGCAAATTATAAAGGTCTCTCATCGATATCGGTGAGTAGGGAGATTTTTTTTATCAATAATATATAGCGAAAAATGGTTACAAATCAAACTGAATTTTCAGAAAATATAAATATTTATTTCACAAATTTTCAAAAACTGCCATACTCGACTTCCCGACTCAGGATTTGAAACATTTTTCTCTTTCCTCAATAGAGAAAAATGTCTCCCCACTGACCGATCTCGATGAGACTGTATAAAAGACACTGCTACGAAAATGGACCTCATTGAATTTTACTAATAGACGCCATTTTTTTTAAAATTTATGAATTTTCCACAATATTAGTAGGCACCCTAAGAATAAGTCTTATTACTTATTCGTAGCTAGTACCAAACTTGTTTGACACTAGTTCAAAATAAAATTGAAATTCGTTATACGGATCTGTAATTCCATTCTTGATTTTTTTATTCGTTACTAGCTGTTACCCGCGGCTCCGCCCGCGTTAGTGTCGATCCCTCGGGAACAGTAGAATTTCCCGGAATCAAACATACCCTATGTCCTTCCTCGGGCCTCACACCTCCATACCAAATTTCATCCAAATCAGTTCAATGGTTGAAGCGTAAAAAAACGACAGACAGAGTTACTTTCGCATTTATAATATTAGTAGTAGTATGGAAGTATGGATATTATTTAAACTTCTAAGTCCAGGAATGAGAAAATTTCCATAAAACCTTTACCCTCCCATTTTACCCCTTTAGGGGCGAATTTTATCCATTTCACCCACATATATCTTTTTTAATTGTAATCGAGAACATACCTATTTATTTTCATACTTCATAGTCCAGAAATGAGAAAATTTCCAATTTCCAAACAAACTTTACCCCCCTTCTGGGGGATTTTTTTCCAGTTGACCTACACAGATCTTTTTCAATTGTAATCGTGAATTTATTTACCTATTTTCACACTTCTAAGTCTAGAAATAAGTAAATTCCTATACAATCTCTACCCCGCTATTTTACCCCTTCAGGGGAAAATATCGTCCATTTCACATACACAGATATTTTTAATAGTAACCTAGAATTCATACGTCTAAGTCCAGAAATGAGAAAATTTCGATACAAAGTTTATACCACCCACCCACCCCCATTTTACCCTTAATGGGGATTTTGCAAATTTCATCAACCCACACATATCTTTTTTAATTTTAATCGAGAGCTTATATACCTACTTTCATACTTCTAAGTCCAAAAATGAGAAAATTCCATATAAATTTTACCCCTTCAGAAGTTAAATTTCTTATAAATCCTTCCTTAGCGCACACTCACATCATTAAAAGAACCCCTGTACCTAATTTCAAGTTTCTAGGCGCAGCAGTTTCGGTTGGTTTGCCGTTTGCCCGCGGCTACGCCGGCCGCCGCCGTTAGTGTCCATCCCTCAGGAACAGTTTGGACCCTTAAAGGGGTGACTCAGGTCATCAATATGAACAACTTTTTCTATGGGACCAATGCTTGGAACTCAAAAAAATATTCGTCATTTCCATAAAAAAGAGTCCCGCCGCCCGGCCAGTTTGTATGGAAATGTCGAATTTTTTTTGAGTTCCCAGCAATGTTCCCGTAGGAAAAGTTGTTCATTTTGATGGTCTGAGTCACCCCTTTAAGGGTCCAAAACGATAAAAAATTCACCGTGTATATTTGCAGGCAAACTAATGCTTTGAGTTCATTCAAATGACGATAACTTTTTTTTTAATGAACCGATTTTGATGAAACAAACTTTAGATGTTTTGCTGAGTTAAAACAAAGCAATTGGTGAAAGTTTGAAGTAAATCGGTTCAGTATTTTCGGATCGTGATCATACATACAGACAGACAGACAGACAGACAGACAGACAGACAAGAAATTCAAATATTTTTTTTTTGCTTTCTATTATTCTTTTAAAGTGTCCCTCTATCCATTTCAGTCAAAAATTCTAAATGTACAGACAAAATATTTTTACTGTTTTTATTATATGTATAATTCCATATAAATTTTACCCCTTCAGAAGTTAAATTTCTTATAAATCCTTTCTTAGCGCACACTCATATCATTAAAAGAACCCCTGTACCAAATTTCAAGTTTCTAGGCGCAGCAGTTTCGGTTGGTTTGCCGTTTGCCCGCGGCTACGCCGGCCGCCGCCGTTAGTGTCCATCCCTCAGGAACAGTTTGGACCCTTAAAGGGGTGACTCGGACCATCAAAATGAACAACTTTTTCTATGGGACCAATGCTAGGAACTCAAAAAAATATTCGTCATTTCCATAAAAAAGAGTCCCGCCGCCCGGCCAGTTTGTATGGGAATGTCGAATTTTTTTTTGAGTTCCCAGCATTGTTCCCGTAGGAAAAGTTGTTCATTTTGATGGTCTGAGTCACCCCTTTAAGGGTCCAAAACGATAAAAATTCACCGTGTATATTTGCAGGCAAACTAATGCTTTGAGTTCCTTCAAATGACGATAACTTTTTTTTTAATGCACTGATTTTGATGAAACAAACTTTAGATGTTTTGCTGAGTTAAAACAAAGCAATTGGTGAAAGTTTGAAGTAAATCGGTTCAGTATTTTCGGACATAATCTTGATCATACATACAGACAGACAGACAGACAGACAGACAGACAGACAAGAAATTCAAATAATTTTTTTTTGCTTTCTATTATTCTTTTTAAGTGTCCCTCTATCCATTTCAGTCAAAAATTCTAAATGTACAGACAAAATATTTTTACTTTTTTATTATATGTATTGATAAGGTATATTAGTTTTATTTTCTACAGCTACCATTAACATATACTTCGTTATAAAATTAGGTAAGACTTGAGAGTGTTAGGTAAGACCACAGAATAAGCAGTAAGTACTAGTAATTAGGTACAGAAGTCACACTTTGCAAAGGTATTCAAAGAAATATCAACTCAATGTTGTTATCCGATACGGTGTAATTTAGCTCGCGTTAGAACGCAGCACCTTATCTTTTAGATACCTACAGAATCCAATGCAAGCCAATTTTATTCTCATAGCTCTGAACATACGATTCATAATCCGTAGAAGTCGGTGAACACATGTGAATAAACGCACGTCGTTCCCGGTTTTACCGCTCCGGCGTATATTTTCGATACCGAAACGGGGCAGGACAGGCCTGGTTAATTAGTGATACGTCTAACCAACGTGACGGCAAAATGAGGAGGATGAGAGAGTAAAAACGAGGTATATAAACAGACAACTCTTTCTGGCTGTCCGGAACAAATTCCCCTTATAGCGTGTTCGGCATAATGTTGAAAGTTGAGCCGCCCGGACGCCAGTCAACTCCGGTAGAGAAATTTTAATTATCCGGGTGTATTTGTTTGTGTTTTCACTACCGAGTTTATTCGAGTAAAAGTTCAGTTTTCAATGGAAATTGGAAAATATGTTTTAGTTTTTGTTCGTCTTTTATTTATTGCTCATACGGTGAGTTTGGTTGTTTAAATTGTTGTTTTTGTCCAAATAGAGTTGGTAACGCCAGACTGGTCGTAAAAAATTTTGCCGAATAATTTTAGACCGTGATGTATGTAGTATTAATAAATAATACAATGGTAGATAGACGCAGCCTTAGCAAATCAGGATAGGCCTCCAAAAACTAACGCTGAAGAAAAAAGATCTGTGAGCAACTTGAACTTGCGTTGAAATTGGTTAGTACAACTCTATAGCTCATCAAAATCATAATTTATTAGACTTATATGTATGGCAGAAAATATGAAGTAAAAATTAATAGAACCTGTAGTTCAAATGTAGAGGGAGAAATAAAGTACTGTTTACGATTAATCCGTTAACCACATGTCTGTTTAAATTTCAAATTATCTGTTTTTAACAGTTTTATAGAGTGACTCAATATAAAATGTAGTCTTATTTAGCGTCGGTTTCAACAAAACATTTTGATTAAACATCTGATTAGTCTGATTACTTAACTTTTCTTATCGCTAATTTTACCACAAATTTGAAACCAAAACTCCTCTCACAGAACATTACTTCCCGAACATTGGTTATCGTGCGATAACAACAGAATACAAAAGTCATGGGAAGCGTAATGGATTAACTAAGATTACAGATTCCTAAGCTATATTTTAGTCGGTCGCAGTAATGAACTCGTGGGACGAATGTTAACTAAACAAAGCTAACTTTCGCCGTTTCTTGTGTAATTCCGGTCATTTTTGGACATTTTGACGAGAGTGAGAGTTTGATCTCTATCTTAAAAGGGCGATTATTTCTACCTTCATTTGTGTCCGTTCTGTTGTCTTGAAACTTTAAGGTAATACGAGTACTAAGACGTGGTATATACAATCAGAAAACAAAAATGGAAGTGGGCTGGACATGTCATGAGGGGCAGAACAGGAAAGTGGACCAAAAAAGTGATAAGAATATTAAGTGCCCTAGAGAAGGAAAAAGAAAACAAGGAAGGGGTCTTCCTCCATCCTCTTAAGGGTTTAAGACGATGGGATAATTACAAAGACATTGCTGGTCCAAAATCGCGTTGAAAAACATAACACCGTAAAATTTGGAGGGGATTAGGAGAAGCATATGCCATTGGCAAGACGGTTATAAAACAAACATTATGAAGAGATATTATTAGTTAGAAAACTGCCGACAAAAGATAATCAATTGATTGATTGTGTCTATTAAAGTATAATGTTGCTTACACCACTGCCTTAATAATGTAAAAAAACTAATTTATGATTTCCTTTCTTTTCGATGCGACAAATATTAACACGCCAAATCGTATTCAAAGTCCAACTTTACTTGCCTGTGCATTGTTATTTTAGCTAAATAGTTAAATAAACAATTTAGTGGAAAGGTGTTAAGAACCGATGGATTGACAGTAAGTTAAGAAAAAGGTCCCTTCAATCTAAATACACTCGTAATTGCTGCGTTTTTTTCTTGTCTTTTAAAACACAGGAGAAGATTATTAGTTATACATATTAACTTAGGAATCATAAATTAACTTCAAGCCTCGTCTCCATAATCGGTGACATCAAATCATGGAAGAAAGATACAAAATCCCCAACAACCATAATTCACTCGTTTTTATTAAAAGACGTGCTCCTACAAAAGCGGCAACAAAACCGAATGAACGTCTGAAAAATCCACCACAACCATTTGTTATCGACACCAAAACGAAAAAGCGTAATAAATAAGGCTGATTCTCGAACGGAAATTCGTGGTTGTTTGTGTGACGCACTGTGACACGCGTCAGGGCGGCGCGTCGAGCCGTCAGACGAATTTGTAGACTGACATCTAAATAGACAATACAAAAATATCTTTTTCAAAGAAAATCTTTTAACACGTTACCCTGATTTAGATGAAATTATGAGATTGAATTAATAGTATTGTGCAAAATAAGATAAAATATTAAGGTAAATTGATTGTTGGTTGAAATTGAGAGAGACATTGTTTTAGTTTCATATTTATAGACCCATAAGCAGAACGATTACATTTTGTGTAACCATGTCTTAAATCACGTTATTTTACCGGGTTATAATAGGGATTCCGTGCCTTTTTCTCTAACCTAAGATAGCCTTTATGAAAAAATCATAACGATCAGATGTGTTGTTAGGTTTTCAAAGAGCTATAAACACAAGAACGCGTTTATAATATTAGATACATTCTTCATATTACTATTTATTAACACTTTCCAGGACACTAAACGAGACACAATAGAAGTTTTATTGATAAAGCGGCTATAGCCGTGCAGTGTCCGGTAATGAGTAAAAATTAAAAATATGTAATAAAAAGAACTCCACACACGCCACAGGTTGGATTCGAACCATGATACTTCAATTTAAGCTTTAAGTGTACACCGTGACTTCGACGGCGTCACTTTAAATTATTATTATACTTGTTTATTCTATTTCTGTTTACGTCTTCGGTCCCATCCCATCAGTCAAAATCTGGAGAGACCGAGATTGATTGTCGATTGTTTCGAGTGTGACATTAGTAGGGAACGGAAAACTAGTTAAATTAAATATGTCTGTCGCGTTGTGAAAAGAAATTCTTTTTTATATTTCATTTAGTTCCGTAACTTGTTGTGTTATTTCTATTCCTTGTCATCTATATAGTCGTCTATATCTTATTTCTTTTACCTGTTCTCTACTGTAATGATAAGTTTTTCATTTTCTCTACAGAATTTAGACCTCCTAAATATCTCTCCACATTGATTAGTTAGAATCGACCTGAAATCAGTCTGACCTCCTGGTGTGCCTACTTTTTTCTGAATATTCATGGTAAAAAAATATTATCAGTATTTAATTATGTAAATATATTGTGTATGTTGTAAAAATATTTGTGTATGAATTTAGTAGGTACATGGCAGTGATAACTGATAACGTTGCATGTGTGCGTGTCGATAAACTTTGACATTAAGGCTAATAGGCCTATGTATTAAAATAAGGTTACTTCCTCCTTATTATACAAACAGACTGTTTATAATCTAATAGCAGTGTCCAAAACATGCAATTTATACTAAAACTAAGCCTTTGTTAGCTAACACCTACTTACTTCTATCAGATAAGAGAAAATTAAGTATGTTATTCATCATCATCATTCCAGCCGTCAGAAGTTCACTGCTGCTGGACAAGCGGTCCCCCCCCCCCCCGGAATTTTTTTCGTTCCATTAGGGGATATTGCCATACTCACCACGCTTGACAGGCGGGTTGCCGCAGTTTCTTTGCCTTCTTGTGCTTCCGATTCATCTTAATGCATATCCTTTCAAATAAAAAACAAGTCGGTTCGAACATGAGGTGTTTGTTACCTCATAACTCTGTAATAAAAAGAGCACAACCGAATTGTTAACCTCCTTCTTTGTTTGTAAACAATAAGAACCATAGAAATAGGTAACTAACATACAAAAATAGCTTAACTAACAGTAAAACCTCAAACTGCATTTAAAGTTCGAATTTCCTAATGAAGCTTAAACTTGTTCATAAAAATAAGTTTCTGCCATAAAAGTTTGCTGAGTATACAGCGCAAAAAGTGCGGGGTCCGTGACGGGGCTAAGCCACCATTTTAGTTTTAAATTGCTAAAGTTTCACTACACGACAATTCCTGGAAATCTGAGTTCGCAGATTTCCCTATTTTACAAGCATTTATTTAACTTGCAATGTATGTAACTATGTTTGTTCGGGTGGAATCTTGCAACTCAATTTTGAAGCAGATATCTTCAACCGATTGCGCTAAAATTTTGTGTACCAACTCGTTTAGAATGGATGACAACACATGGCTAGCTATGTGACGTTATCCTAAATCCAACATGGCGGATATCAAATTAAAGGGCTCGCTAAAAATAACTCAAAACATAAAGTAATATACATAAAAGCTTGTATTTCAATATTTAAAAAGTTTTTAATTTATTAATTTTCCATAACATTGAGTTATGGTTTTGCTGCATTGTTGTTGTTTAATTATGAATTTGTATGTTCCTAAAATACTAATAACATACGTTCCTAACGTTATTATGGCAACCCTTTACAATTAATAAATACTATGCATTTGTAATATGCGTGTGCACTGGCGACGATCAGCTCCATACAAACAGCGAAAGAAAATTGCAGCAATATTTGATAATGCAACCAAACTTAAGCATTTAATGAATTTATCTCATTATTGTCTATGTACGTTCCGATATAGCTTAGAAAATGGTTGCCTATAAAATCGGTTTACAGACAATAATTTTACGTGATAACGGTGGAAGAGAGATAGATTCGTCGCGCTTAGGCCGATGTGCCTGCGTCTCTATTGCTTGTTCCGCGCTCTCGCTTGCACTCGTGACACTTATTCATACGTGCACCCGGCGTTTGTCGATTTCATAAATCAATGTCTTGAAAATTAAAAGCCGCTAAACATTCGTTCTTTAGCACCATTTTTACTTAGTTTGGCTATTCATTAGTTCAAACCACTCATCATCATCATTTTGTGTAGGCGACACAGTCAATCGACCATGTACCCCCTGGTGTCAGAGTTCTTCGGAACCGCCTCTCGGCCTCTGACGTGGTTCCTTTAACGACTGTTAGATGGCAGCCGCGACCAACGGCTTAACGTGCCTTCCGACGCACGTACCTACTCATCTTTATTATCAGACAATCAGATGATTCCTGCAATGTAGTAACAAAACTGGAAACAACAAAACAAAATATGCTTCCCAGTCTACAGTCTACTACGGTCTACAGTCAAATGCCTTACCCACTGGACCACAGAGAGGAGTCGTTAAGCTATGTTAGATGCCAAAAGGCAGCTTAAAAAAATTTAAACCAGTGTGGGCCACTTGCACACACTAAAAACAAAAATCAATGTAGGACAGACTTGATAGCACGTAGATTGATTCTATCTGATCATTCGCGCCTCAGCTCTTCGCACCTCAGTTCATTCGCGACTAAGCTCATTGCACCTCAGTTCTGAGCTGTACGCACCTGGGTTCAATCGCGCCTTAGCTCTTCGCACCTCAGTTCATTTTCGCCTCAGCTCTTCGCACGTCAGTTCATTCGAGCCTTAGCTCACCGCGCCTGAGTTCGCTCGCACCTCAGCACTTCGCACCTTCGTCATTCGCACCTAAATTACACACTCGAAAATTACCTAGGTATGTGGTTCATTCACTATATGCAGTGAGAAGACATCCCGAACTGTGCAGCGTCTTGGCGGCTGGCTCGCTCAGAAATAGCTCGTTCTGTTTAGATTGAGATGTTGCAATGCACCGCGATACTGCGGAAATTTTCGGTTTGTAAACATTTGAGGTATGATGAATTCTAAGTGTATTAGAATGATATTGATAAGGAGCTCTGGGAATTATTATTTAAGTATATGCCTATTTACATGGCCTTATTTGTTTATTTATTAAAAATTACATTCTCACCAGCCAACCATAGGGATAAACCGAGAAGATTGTTCGGCGCAAAAGAGCTATTTAGATATGTTCAAATATTATATATACTTAAAGACAAATATACTAACACATACATACACTATGTACATATAAATATATACTTAAATATACATATAGCATATTGATGATGAATACAGAGATAAAGTCAGATGTTAGTTAAGAATATTGTGAGTGTAGTGAGTTTTCTTTTCTGTTGAAGGCAAAAGTAGAAATTTTTAAGCTACTGCATGTTTTAACCTCAGTTGGCAAAGCGTAGGTCGTACATAGTCGTAGGCCGTAGTATATCATCATCTCATCACGACTTCAATTATTTTCTCAATCAATATCATATAAAAAGAAGGCTGCATGTTGCGGAAATGAGAATGTTACGATGGATGTGTGGAGTGACGCGAAAGGATAAAATAAGGAATGAGTATGTAAGAGGAAGTATGAAAGTGGCACCTGTGACAGAAAAATTAAAGAGCAATAGGTTGAGCTGGTTTGGACATGTCATGCGGAGGGAAGAGAATCATGTGACTAAGAGGGTTTTAGGTATGCAAATTGAGGGATGTCGAAGTAGGGGAAGACCGAAAAAACGCTGGATTGAGTGCGTCAAACAGGATATGGATAAGAAGGGCGTAACAGAGGGTTTGACGAGCGACAGAGCAAAATGGAAGAGGTTGACGTGCTGTGCCGACCCCACATAATAGTGGGAAAAGGATAAAGAGGAAGAAGAAGAATATCATATAAAAAGATAACAGTTACAAAATACAAAATCTATACTCGGCGAACTCTGACCATAAATTAAAAGTTTTAGTAACGTGCTGCACCTAGTAATTTTACGGTTTTCAAATATACCAATCACAGAAATATATAAGGATATATTTCCTATATATATTCTATAAACATAGGTGATACACCTGTCTTGTGTCATCCGAAATTGCAAAAAAAAACAGCTTTATTATATATTTTTTTCACGATGTCGAAGTTGGTCCTATAATGAAAGTTGTTCGGATTCGTGGTTTGTGTCACTCCTTTTGTTAATGAATTCAATTTCACCCTGTAAATGTAAATATGTCGTCAATGATACAAGAATTTCCTGAGATAGACTTATTTAATTCATCGACACGATAACTCTGTCGCTGCATCATCGATAACTTTTTGCTTCCCTGTAATCTTGAAATTTATACCTTAATTGCCGCTGAATCATCTACATCTACACTAATGTTATAACGAGGAAAGATTTGATTGTTTGTTTGTATTAAATAGGCTCCGAAACTACTGGACCGATATGTAAAATTCTTTCACCATTAGAATCCTACATTATCCCTGATGAACATCCTAACTAATATTATAAATGCGAAGTGAGTTTGTTTGTTTGTTACGCTTTCACGCCTTAACTACTGAACCGACCATCATGAAATTTTGCATACAAGTTCTCTGGAGTACCGAGAAGGACACAGGCTACTTTTTATCCCGGGAAAAAATACTGTTCCCGAGGGATCGACATTGACGCGGGCGGAGCCGCGGGCGAAAGCTAGTAGGCTATATATTAAATACCTTTATCTAGACGTGCGAAGCCGGGACAGGCCGCTAGTTTTGTATATTTTGTTCCTAACATCAAATAAATTTTCGTATTATTGCAAGCATAGGTAAACACTTTAGGCTTAAGCTATTTGTTTTCTATGTTAATAAAATTAAATTAAAACAAATTAAAGAGGGTGGTTAAGTTTGTCTAAATTGCTTGTTTTATGGAATTTAATGCAATTTAAGTTTTCATTACAAATGGCGGTGTAGATCACCGAATCAAATAACTATCAGTAAATCAAGTCGAGTCAAATATTACACAATTTGTTAACTATGATATTTATGGGCGCCGTTAATTCGGCATAAATTGATCAGCTAAGCAATAAATCTGAGGAACCGTCCTATTTTTAACTAAGCGAAACGCCCACGGTATTTATTTTTCACCATTATTTTTTCCTGACAGCAGATCGTCCATTTTTATCCAACTGCAGTTAATTCAAAGTAGGGTTATGATCACTGCGTGATTTTGAAACTCTGATCTAAACAATATGGTAAAAAACGGAAACGAAATTATACCTCCCATACATAGTCACCGGTTTGCTTGGCGAATTTGAATAGACCATAGAGATAAAAAGAAATGACATGTAATTTTTTGTTTCGTTTTTTTTTACCGTTTTTCTCTTGAAGAATTTATTCCATTATGAATTCTGATTCCGAAATTTTAATATACTCGTAGCTCAGAGGTTCAAAATCGCACCCAATTTTTTTGTAATTTCAAAAACTTCTTAATCGCTACATTTTCAGCGGGTATAATTTACGAGCTTGTAAATGACACGGAGAAAAGCTAGTTATTTATATTATGATAATGTTTTATAATTGAAGATCAAACGAACTTACCTGGAAGTGAAGTTCGATCACAATTATGCGAGCAGCATAATTCGACGCGATTTATGTTTACATGTTGTAGTTGCGTCCCCACGCATCAGCCTAGCACGATTTGTTTAAATTCATATATATTTTTTATTTTTTAAACTTAACTGACACTAGACAACCGTTCATACATTCGTTCATCCCCACTTTACCCCTCTACGCGCGACCCGAGCAACCGTTTATTCATTAAGTTTATAGCATACTATTTTATATTTGTGTATGTAGAATTAAAATGTATTTGGGTGGGTTATGTTAATTGTGTCATGTGCGATTCTTACGAATCAGAAACAAAAAAGGGGGTGGGTGTATATAAATCGCGTCGAATTATGCTGCTCGCATAATTGTGATCGAACTTCACTTCCAGGTAAGTTCGTTTGATCTTCAATTATGCATCGCAGCATAATTCTTTGCGATTTATGTTTACATGTTGTAGGATGTTCAAAGATCACAAATATAAAATGAAGAGCACATGAAAATGTTACATAAATAACATTTTAGGATGTGCGTATTGATTGTAATAAAATTAAAATACGGTCAGGTTTTTTAATATAAATTTATTTTGATAGTATTTATGTATTCTCCAATCATAGTAGTAACATATAAGTTTACAAAAAGAAAACAATAATTAGGCTCTTGACAGAATTGATTGTGCAAAGTTATCATTGACAATTTCTTTGTTATAAAATCTAGCAAAAGTAGCAGAAGATGGAGTCCATCCAGCAGCATTTCTAATTACATCAATGTTGACGCCTAGTTTATTGGCGGTGGATGTGGCAGCATGTCGCGTGCTATGCGCGCTAAATACTGACACATCTACCCCGCTTTTTTGAAGAATTTCTTTCAGCCAATGACTAAGACGTTGTGACGTTAACCTTTTGTATGGCCTTCTGTAGCTAATGAATAAATGATTATTATTCTCATTTCGTAATGAAGTTGTTCTATCCAAATAATCTAACAAACACCTAGCCGGACAAATTTTTTGGTTTTCATTATAAAATGGTAATTTCAAAATCGGTTGTAAAGAATTAGGTCGGGAAGTCTTAATAATATCAGGAACTTTTATAGTAACCAGATTAGGATTACTTGTATCAATATTAGATAGTTTTAATAGTGAGAGCGTTTGTACTCGATGAGCAGTGACTAACGCCATTAACATCAACGTTTTCTTGGAGAGAGTTTCCAGATTTAGGCTAGAATGTGGCCATTGTTGAGAAACGTAATTTAGTACGATGCCAGGGTCCCAAGTAATGTCATACTTGGGTTGAGTAGGCCTTAATCTGAAAACTCCCTTCATGAACTTCTTTACTCTATGATCTTCTAATAAATTTGGAAATAATAGGGATAATGCAGATTTATAAGAATTAATTGTACCGTATTTCGCACCTTTTTCAAACATACTTGTAAGGAAATCTAATATTGCAGGTACAGATGATTTTGAAAACTCAAGGTTATTTTGTTTACAATAGTGAAGCCACGGTTTAAAACAAGAGTCATATTGCTTATATGTGTTGTCCGATAGTGAATTTACCATGATATTAACAGTTCTTTCTGAAAGAGACGTCTTCAGATACGTCTGCCTGACAACTTCGCGGCTACTAAGCGTAAGGTCTTGTGCAGATTGTGTGTTGACCTGAAAGGCGATGTTAACAAATTAACGTCAGGATCAAAATATATACATTGAGAGCAAATTAGTTTTTTAAACAACGGATACCAAGGCTGCGTCGGCCAATATGGCACAACAACAATGCCTTCTGCTTTATCAGCTATTATTTTTCTCAATACTTTTAAAATAAGGATAAACGGTGGAAATGCATAAAAGTGTAAATCTTCCCAGGACACAGTGAAAGCATCGACAGCCCAAGCATCAGGATCACATTTCCATGCTATGTATTTCTTACATTTAGCATTTGAGCGACTGGCAAACAAATCCACGTCAAATTCACCAAATAACTCATTTATTTCAGTAAATGCATAGTTTGCCAATTCCCACTCTGTGTCCTGGAATTTTTTACGAGACAAATAGTCAGCTTCTGTATTATCTTTCGTGTTAACATATGACGCGAAAATATGTAAGTTACGAGCCTCACACCACTGCCAAATCTTTTTGGTTATTTTATTTAAGTGGGGGTATTGCACACTGCCCATACGATTGATGCACGATATGGCGGTAGTGTTATCAATACGTAAAATAATATCTTTATTGGATAATTCATGTGTAAACGCCTTTAAACCCAAAAAGGCTGCATTTAGTTCTAATTCATTAATGTGCAAACTAGACTCTTCTTGTTTCCAATACCCATGTACTTTGTCCCTGATACAGCAGGCACCCCATCCGGTATTGGAAGCATCGGAAAAAATCTCAAGATCATAGACGTTAAATCTCAAAGGAGCGTATGCGTTATCTATATGATCTAACCACCAGTATAAATCTGACTTAATACTGTGGGGTACTGTTATGACTTGATCGTAACTAGAGATATCCAATAAAAATAAATATTTATGGTATTCTAAATTTTTCGTATAAAGCCATGAATATCGTACAGCGGGACAAGCAGAAACTAATAAACCAATCAGACTAGCAAATTCACGAAGTTTACATTTACGGGTACTTAAAAACCTTTTTATAACATCTTTAATTTTGACAGTCTTATCAGACGGTAGTTTTATAACCATGTGGTTCGAGTCGAATACAAAGCCTAAAAATTTGCATTGTTGTTTTGGTTCTAACGAGCTTTTTTCTTTATTTACGATGAATCCCAGTGAAGTTAGTAAATCGATAGTTTGGTTAACATTGTATAAGCATTCATCGTAAGTTTGGCCAAAACATAATATGTCATCTAAATATATGACGGATAAGAGGTTCTTTGTTCGCAAATATTCTACAACAGGTTTTAGTAATTTCGTGAACACATATGGTGCTGTGCATAAACCAAATGGAAGGCAAGTGAATTCGAGTAGGCAACTGTTATATTTAAAGCGTAAGTACTTTCGATGTTGTTCATTGACATTAATTAAAAAATATGCGTCTTTTAAATCTATTGATGCCATATAGCAATTCGGTGTGATTAATTTTGAAGCAGTGCGATAATCCTCCATCTTAAAATGATGGGGAGAAATAAATTTATTAAGCTGTTTTAGATTTAAGATGAATCTTTTATCGCCATTACTTTTTGGGACTAAGAATACACTGGACAAAAATTCTGAGTTCTCATGAGAGCATTTTTTAATTGCTCCAATAGAAAATAATTTTTTAATTGCTATTTCGAAGTGTAAAGACTCTTCGGGTGATTTGGGATAGACATTAGGCGCCTTTACTTGAAACGGCGTGCTATCGAAAGGAATACTGTAACCCTCAATCCAGGATAGAATAGTAGGGTCTTTTGTGACAAGTAACCATTCCTTCTGATAAAGATGTAAACGTCCAGCATAGCATACCTCGTTCACCGACGGTTGGTACGGCGACGCGACGGCGAGCGTGGTGGCGGTGGCGAGCGGTCTGGCGGCGGTGCTGGCCCGCGGCGTGCGGGAGCCACTCGGCTGCTCCGCTGACGAGGCGCGGGCTGGCTCTTCCCTGCATCTTTGCCCGCCGTTTTGTGATGCAGGGGCTTGTAGTTTGACTGGTTTCCATGGAACGGTCTAGTGAAGGTAGGTTTTTGAACCTTTGGTGGAATTTTAAGGGCCTCACCCGATCTCTGTACATTCTTTGCAGTCTTAATCTTTTCGGACATATTCTCGCCAAATAGATATTTATCAGTACTAGCAGTTACGAGGGTATCCTTCAGACTTGAACTGATCGAGGACACGACGAATTTTTTCCTTATTCTCGTCTCGTTATAGTGCATATCACACATTATTCTGCAGGCATCACTAACTGGCTTTAGTAACTGATTTCTTAAAGCCTGATCACACTGCTTTGAAATAATGACTTCTATAACGGGAGCTAGCGCTGCTAAAGCATTACTTATCTGTTTTTGGCGATAGGCCAGAGATGCGTCGCGTTTAACAGAGGGGTCGGTTAATGCAGCTTTGGCTTCTGCATTTAAGATGGGAGGTACCAATAACTCACAATTAATAGGTATCAAGTAGTCTTTTGATAATTCTTCTTTGACTTCCTTTGTTAGACCCTTCTTTAAAATATCAATCCACCTGGCCGCTACATCTTTGTGAATAGCTTTACCCAATGTGGTTTCAGGTGCTGGCGCTTCACCCAATAACTCAAGAACGTCATGATCAAGTTCCACTTCAGTAACCTCGGCTGATGTAGAAGCCTCTGCTGTCTGCGGGTCTGGATCTACATCAATTGTTGCAAGGTCTGGTTCGGCGCCCTCAATGCGGGGCGTTGCCGCAGGTAGCGCGGGTGACTGCTCAGAAGGACCGCGTGGCGACGGGTCCAGCAACGGGTCTTCGAGACCGGGATCTTTGAGACCGGGATCTTCGAAGTCAGCAACTGCAAGAACGAATGTTCTATAGCGGCCAATATTTAAAATGAAATAGCCCAGTATTTTAGCTATTCGCATTTTTATTATGATTTTGTTGGTAAAAGCCCAGTTTTTAGCAGTTACGCAACAAAATGAAATCGATGGATACAACCCATGTTTAGTTGTTCGCATCTTGTTTTTGGAAAAATTTTAACTGTACTTACTGTTTTCATCTTCTGACGAATAAATGATACACCGACGTTTTTGAAGCTTGCTTTCGAGCTTATCGCTATATTTCTTAAGCTTCCTCCTTATCCATTCCTCTGAGTCTCTCTGCTTCCTCTTCTTCCCCATGTTGAGATGAACACTTGCACTACGGAGAGTTTTTGTGACGTGCGTAGGCTTCGGCACGAAAACACGTAATGAATAAACGGTTGCTCGGGTCGCGCGTAGAGGGGTAAAGTGGGGATGAACGAATGTATGAACGGTTGTCTAGTGTCAGTTAAGTTTAAAAAATAAAAAATATATATGAATTTAAACAAATCGTGCTAGGCTGATGCGTGGGGACGCAACTACAACATGTAAACATAAATCGCAAAGAATTATGCTGCGATGCATAATGCAGTTGTAACACGATGCTAGCACAGATGTGCATTAAGAAAAGAGTTTATTTCAGGCTCCCATTTAGCGAATTCATGTGTGTTTTTAGCCGTTCCGTTCTATACAATAAACACACCTACATAATATAAAACAAAGTTCCATCTGTCTGTCCGCGATAGACTCAAAAACCACCGCACGAATGTTCATGTACAGTTTTTACGTGGTTTTTACCAATAGAAATTGTGATTCACGATGGAGATTAGGTATTTTTATACTTCACTTGTACTATGATTTCCTTCACCTTCTTATTTTCATTTCGAGTAATTCCACAAGTCATCCCACATACGGGCCCATTTGGGATGAATTGCAGAAAATCAAAATTTTACATTCATTCAGACACATTCATGTTTATTATTTCTACAGTAACTTTTTCTACTGATTGTACGTTTATAAACATGAGACGAGTCACAGAATGACGATGTAATTGGTCATATTGAGGTATTGGTTACCTATAGATCAGTATTACTATAAGCAATCATTTTTTAATTTATTGGATTAGGATTAACATTTAGTAACAAATGATAATATAACTAACTACAATTCGTCCTATGGCCGTCGTCGAATTACTCTTCATTTCGCTGGACAGTGGACAGATCAAACTAAAGAACTTAGTCGCACTTTGTTTATATTATTATAAGCTTTTTATCGCAACATTCTAAAAGATTTTTCAAAGAATGATTTAATGCTTTTAGAAGATTTTAAAGTTTATCTTTTACAAACAAACACACAAATCTTCCCTTTATAAGTTCAGACTTAGAGAATTCTGTTTACGAACTCATATTTTAGGTAAACAGAGTATACAGAGCAAAAGTTAAACGCCAAAATGGCGTAACTTAGGTTATGTTCGCGGGAAATGGCGATATTATAAACCAGGAATTTTTATCTTGATTTATAAGCACATCGTGAGGTATGTATGCTGCGCGGATCCTCAAGGTGTTGCGGATATTATGAAATTGATTCGAGGGCTTGCTACGCCTTGTAGACCTTCTAGGTTCGGGTTTTATTTATTTCCACACTTATCAAATAATACTTAACACAGTAGAGTAGACCATCATATGGGTACGATTTTTACAAGCTTTTATTTAGTTTCATCTGTCCCGAAGTTTGTCTTTAATCAAATCTTGCAAGTTAAACTTGATTCACTTCCCGGATACCGATTAAGCTAAAATTTTGCATGCATGTGTAAATCGGATGACAATACAATATTATGAAATCGCTGCGCTGGTCTGATGATGGAGTCGGTGGCCATAGGAACTCTTAAACTAAACAAGGTATACCAATCGGGTTGGGGCTCATTTGATTTGTCTTGGAAAGCACTTTACAATGCGAATTCGTTTATAATAAAAGCTTCAATGTCACAAAAATGTTTTTTTTTTTTGGTTAAAACTTGTTCTCTGTGCAGATTGTAAGAGAGATTTGAGGAGAAAATGTTTTTTTTTTCTAAAATCTATCCTAAATATTTCACACTATACAAGTTAGTATAGTGTGAAATATTTAGCTAATATTATAATTGTGAAAGTGTGTTTGCTTGTTACTCTTTCACACCTTAGTTACTGACCCGATCGTCATGAAATTTCGCATAGGCTTTGTCTGGGCTACTGAGAAAGACTTAGACTACCTTTTATTCCAGAAAAAGGTAATGTTTCCGAGAGAATTGGAGCCGCGGGCGAAAGCTACACAAAATATCTGAGAAATGATGTTAGTATGCGATGCGGCTAGCAACCCATCTGTATTTCGCTTTCGTTTTTTGCCTAACGCGCACTAACGTGCTAAATGCGGCTTTTAGGTCTTATAGACCTAGGCTCTGTCTACCCCACAAGGGAAAAATACGTGATACTATGAATATATGTATGTAGGTACTTCATTGAATGATCGACAAGGAGAGAAAAGATTACTGGAACTGTCCCGTCTCGTTGAGCAAATGAAGTGAGGATTGGTTTAACGCTCCAAATATATCTTGGTAGATGAGTCAAGTGCACGAGCTTCGAAATAGATACGTGGGCTCTGATTGAAGGGAATTACGACGCCAACGTTTTAATAATGGTTTGTATTTTACCGATTGCAAAGAAGCGGTATCTTGTTCTAATTTACGCGTTTTTGTTTGTGCCCTTCAACCAGTTTTTTTTTTTTTCAATTTTGAGGCACTGATAGCAAGGTAGTAACACCGTTAAATAAAACAACGGGTTGCACTCCGGGAGTAACGGCAGAAGTGAAAACTCCGCGCGGTAGAAAGGAAAAACTTAAATGGTTCCGTTACAACGAGATTACTGAAGTCGAATCATCATCATCATCATCATCATCAGGTCCTTTTTAGTCTCCACTACAGGAGCACGACCCTCTCTGTACTACTAGGGCCATACTTGGCCAGAGCAGCCAGAGGACTTGGCCGAATAGTCCCGTTTAAATTGGATATGGTCCCATAAAAGTATGTAGTTATTGATAGGATCATACGTAATGAATTGTAAAAAAAGTAACATTCTCCCTATCAATAACTACATACTTTTCAGCCTCCGTGGTCCAGTGGTTAAGGCGTTTGCCTGTTGACCCGGGGGTCGTGGGATCGATTCCCACCGGAAGCATACTTTGTTAAGCTGTTTCCAGTTTGGTTAGGACTTGCAGGCGTGAATCACTGTTGTAAGAACTTTTTATTTACCTGTGATCCACAATAAAAATTATTTGTATTTGTATTTGTATTTGTATCACCTGATTGTCTGATAATAAAGATGATTCCGTGCTTCGGAAGGCACGTTAAGCCGGAGGTCCCGGCTGCCATCTGGTAATCGTTAAAGGAACCACGTCAGAGGCCGAGAAGCGGTTCCGAAGAACTCTGACACCAGGGTGTGCATGGTCGATTGACCGTGACACCTACTCGAAAAAAAGGGATCATTTCCAATTTAAACGGAACTATTGGACTTCACTAATCTCGTTGTAACGGAACCATTTAAGTACTACATTATCATTAATTGATCAACCAATATACAAGGTGAGTAAAACACACTCAATGAAAGCAATCGATTTGTTAATCGATTCATTATCGACTCGATTAAACCACGCTCGTTGTTTAATGAGATGTAACGAGAGAAAGCTACACGATACACGTTTTAATTTTCTTTCTCGATCAAACACCTCCAAAAATATTACAGAAAAAAAAACTTAGATAGACAATTTTTGAAAACCAGTTAATAAAATAAAAAATGGCGGTTAAACTGGTTGCGATCAAAACTTATAAGCACAATCGATTGAATTACCTTTCAATAAAAATATCGTTTACACCAAATAGGTTTAACAGTTTGAGAGTTACGGAGTTACAGACACAAACAAACAGACGCATCAAGGTAATACTCGTAACACCCCACTTTTTACGTCAGAGTCTTACAAAACGTCTATGGCGTGAATTTGTGATGCTAGGCACTCACTCGATAAAAGGAATAAAATAACGAAATTATATTTTTTTTTTTATTTCATCAGAGACCTTTCCAACCCGTCTGGCCAGCATGGAGAGTGTAGGCTAAGTCCTCTGGCTGCTCTGGCCAAGTATGGCCCTAGTAGTACAGAGAGGGTCGTGCTCCTGTAGTGGAGACTAAAAAGGACCTGATGATGATGATGATTTCATAGTATTATACCTAAGTCATCTTATCACCACAAAATGTTATCTACAGAAAATAAATGCAAAGCAATAAGCAACAGCAACATTTCGAATCATTAGTACTCCCATACCAATAGCAATATATCCGAAAATACTTAGAAGCACAAAAATAGATGTACTTGGTAATGCATTCTAATCAGCACTATTTTATTAAAAGTAGTGACGGCCATCTTGAATCTTAAAAGTGACATCAGTTTTCTTATTTGGGTGTCGTTTTCGGAGTATTTTGGGGTGTACCCAAAATACTCCGAAAACGACACCCTAGTTAAATTTTCATGATTAGTGAAGACGGCCTACTTGAAAACCGAAAGTGACTTCATATATGCTGTCTACACCCCAAAATACTTCGAAAACGATACCCATGTCTAATTTTCATGAAAAGTGGCGACAGCCATCTTGAATCTCAAAAGTGACGTTATTTTTGGGATATTAACCCCAAAATGCCTTAAATCGAAACCCAAGTCAGTTTTCATGAAAAATGGTTTTGTAATCTACAACCCGAAATGCTCCAAGAAACGATACTAAAGTAGAATTTCCATGAAAACTAGTGTCAGTCTAAAAATAGTTTAAAAATAGACGCTATATTATATGCATAATATCATCATAATCTCGCGTCATAATCCATGCAACGATTTCCCATATTTTGTTTATAAACTTAAGAAACATGCAAAAGAAATACAACAGGAACTTCTCCTTTTTTAAAGACGAGTAAAAACATTAATTATAAAAAAAATCGGCATTTCTATACAAAAGAGTTCTACCGCCCGGCCATTTTGTATGGGAATGTCGAATTTCTTTTGAGTTCCTAGCATTGTTCCCATAGGAAAAGTTTGATGAAATTTATGAAAGATGAGAATTAATGGGCTGAGACACCCCGTTAAGGGAACGTCGACGGTCAATTTACACGCTGTATTTAATTGTTATAACATGAACTAATATCCCATTATAATAGATGTCTCGAACTTACTCTGGGGCAGGCTCAATCTGTTTGATTTGCCGATATATATTTATTTATATTCAAAAACATGTCAGTTGTAGTTTACATTTGGCTTTAGAATTCCTGGAACTATTCATCATCACCTTAGAGTCTTAACTATTTCTTCTCTATGGATTACTTGGGTTTTTCAACACATGAATAATATTCTCCGCATTAGTTAATTTTGGAAAGCGGAAGCATGGCGAGACGGCCGGTATCGTGTATCAATGATTTGGCTGTCATATGGATTTTGTGAGATAACTCTAAAGGAGATTTTTGGGATTACTAAAATAAGAACTTGTCGGGTCTTTCCTTAAAAATATGTCGTTTGAAATTTGTATAGAACCTAAAATTGATATATAATAAAGCCTAGGAAGAAGTTTTAGTAAGTTTTTGAGCTCGAAAAAGAATACGACATTCCCGTACAAATTATTCCGGCGGGTAACACTATAATATGATAATTTTTGACTTCCTAGAATTGTTTCTCTTTTTTTATGATATAGAACGACAAACGAGCGAGTCATCTGATGGTTAGTAATCACCGCTGCCCATGGACGACTGCAACACCAGGCTGTGACACTAGCGTTGCAGGCCTTTCAAAGATTTTGGAGGAGGAAATGGGGGGAGGAGGGTGAGAGTATGAGCTTCCGGCTCTCTCACTCACCGAGAAAGACACCACTTCACGAACGAAGCATAGAAGCGGTAAAGCTTCTACTCAAACGACGATCTTCTGTGAAGGTAAAAGGACGAGCCAGACCATTCATGCTAATAGCAAAAAATATTTTTTCTGGTAATGTGGCTCTACCACGACTTATTCTTAGATCCATGACCACGACAAAAACTTCTCTAATAAAACCTCAAGTTTGCATCGAGCACACTTGTTATTTTCTACCACTATAAAAAGTAATTTCAAAGACAATTTTTTTAATTGAACATCTGATTGTTATATTTATTCTCGTTTAAGTCACTTAAACGAGTATCTAGAGCCTTAGGTAAGATATCGATTAAGTCAACAAACCTTTTTCAAAATACATAAAAAACTGCCTTGGCATACTATTTATAGCCTATGTTCTCAAGAGGATGTAAGTATTCTAACGATATCCCATACGTCGAAATACATTGAGGCATTTAGAAGATATGGTAAATAAAGAAACTTACATACCTACATAAATTTGAAAAACAATACACTCCTATTTTGGTAGTCGGGTAAAAGTAGATTTCGCTACACATTAAATGCACCGCTGCAGCTGTAAATTACGGCAGCGGAGAATCTCTTGAGACGGCGATTGCATGTAAATAACAAAAAGTCTACGAAGTCCGAGCGCCAATCTCGGTTCAAGGGTTCCGTCGGTTTTATTTTAAATTTATATTTGTCAGACAACAATTTTTCAACTTAAAATTTTGTTAATTTAACTTGTTTCATTTGTTACTAAAATGTATAAAATATGTTTTTTTTTATATACTTAATTAAATGAGGTTTCGCTGTGGCCACCTACTGGTCAAAAACTGTATAAGAACAATCTTAAATTATAACCATTTTATAGTTTAACCACATTTAATGGTTACAGTAGCCCTTCATGATTATAATTAAAAATGCAAACAGAATAAGCTAAGGTGAAGAGTCGTCCTCGGTCTGCTTGTGGATAGCCATTTGTATCATAAGCCTACATAACGGTATGACGATTATTTTAATTAATTATGTTTACAATAAAATGATTTCACAGGCGTATCAGCCGATTGTCTTGAGTTGTATAGCTTCGATCAACAATACCAATTGGTTAGTAGTGTGTAGTTTTGATCGAAGTTAATTAAATTAAGATTTTTATTCAAAAATGTAAGGCGCCGTTCCCCAACGTCCTTTGTGTATAAATAATAGATTTGTGGAGCCAAGGGCGCGTCGTATAATACTTTAATAAAATATCAAGTAACTATTCCGTGCTATATACATTTACGCAAAAGTATTGCGTAAGTACTACTTACTTGATTCATAATCCTTATCCTTACTAATATTATAAATCCGAAAGTGAGTTTGTTTGTTTGTTTATTTGTTTGTTTGTTTGTTTGTTTGTTTGTTACGCTTTCACGCCGTAACTACTGAACCGATCATCATGAAATTTTGCATACAAGTTCTCTGGAGTACGGAGAAGGACATAGGCTACCTTTTATCCCGGGAAAAAGTACTATTCCCGAAGGATCGACATTGACGCGGGCGGAGCCGCGGGCGAAAGCTAGTCAATAATAAATAAGATAATTTCTCTGTATTTTTTATATCTTCCCACCTTAAAAATATAACCCTAGTGGTCTCGTATTCAGGCGAGCAGTATATAATTAAGTACTATTTTTAAGTAACATATCCAACCCAACGTCATCCTAATATATGTGTATGTTATGTATGTAGTATATGTTATTATTTTCTTAGTATGTAATAATTTGTTCAAATATATATACAATTTAAATTTAAAATAGCTTAACTAATGCTACAACAAAAAAAAAAATGTATAAAGTTGTAAAAATTTATTTGTAAAAATATATATTTACAAATAAAATAGTCCGGGTAGATCATTGCCTCGCGGTAGCGTGCCCAGATATATTGCTTATTTTTATAACTTAATTCTCAGATTATGTATAATAATTATGATAGTACTTACTGTTATATCATATTATTTTTCTTTATTTTTGCACTAAATCGCACCAGTCACACTTTACTCTCTGATTGGTCTCATGGTTGACTGGTAGAGAAAGCCCTATGGCATTAAATCCGCCAATTGTGCTTTATTCTTGAAATGTGCAATGAAGTTTAAATAAATAAATAAAATAAACAAATAACCCGCTCGCCATTGTATTTCTGCGATGCTCGAAGGGGTTCGATTGTAGTTGTAGTAATTGTACATGTAAGTCATTGTTAGTGCACTAAGGTAAAGGATCCGAGATTTTCATTCTGGGCGCGGATCCCTAGCGTCCTGAGTGTATAAATAACTAGATTTGTGGAGCAATGGGCGCGTTATAATAAAGGAATATAGAATATAGCGTGTAGTCGCGACGGCGGCCAAAATATCGCGGTTAGTCGCGCGCGTTCGATTCCCGCTCCCGGTCCTGTCGTTACGAGCGTTTCTGTGTTACGTATAAAAGTAGTCAGTGTTTGTAACAAAAATGTGTTCGTGAAATAGTGTGGAATATATATATATATATTAATGTCGCTCATAGAGTAGGTTAAACTGATTATTAAATATGTTAATGACAGGATATATTGTAAACAGATTAAAAAACTATCTATCTATATAAAAGTTATCACTTATACATAATGGTATTAGAATTATAATAAGCTTAAGTACTCAATAGAAAATAATAACAAAACATACCTGATTATTTAAGCGTAATAACTACTGGTAATCTTCCTGTTAGGATAAATATAATAATCATAATAAACGAAATCACAAGTCACGTAGAATTTTGCTATAAAAGTCTAAATAATATAATTGTGTAAGAATATTTCCTGATAAAATAATTCATATTATTAAGTGAAGACTTTTCCAACAAATTTACATAGAGCATCGTTATTCAAATATTTTTGTTTTCTATCTTCCAGTTAGTGAGTCACAAAACGTATAAAAATCATAATCAATTTAGTATAATAAATAATGAGGTTTATTAATACATTCGTTGACATTCCTAGTGCTATTAACTGGATTCAGGCCCATAAATTACGTAAAAATATTCGTGAAGGTTGCCGTGCCAAAGTGTGGGTGTGTGTCTTTAAATAAGTGTTTACGGTTGTGTAAATCATGATCGCCGTGTTGGACATCGCGGATAACAATAACTTCTTCAAGTCATTTTTACCCGTAAGTTGACATAAGTATATTCATTTAGTAAATCGATACACGGTGAAATTTTGATCGTTCTGGACCCTTAAAGGGATGATTCAGCCCGTTGATACAAACAACTTTTCCTATGGGACCAATGCGGGGAACTCAAAAGCTTTTTTGACGTTCCCATACAAATTGACCGGGCGGGCGAAATTTATTTTTTATGGAACTGCGCATTTTTATTTTTTTTGGTTTCCAGCATTGGTCCCATAGGAAAAGTTGTTTATATCGACGGGCTGAATCATCCCTCCACTCCCATCCACCGTGTATATACTACCTACGTGAGTTTGAACCTCCTAGATAAATTGGATACTCGAAATGTAAATCCCTAATGAAATACAAAATTGCAAGAAAAAAAGGTAAAAAACAAAAATACATTTGACCTTCCATAGAAATTAGTCCAGGTGATCGGTGATTTTGTATGGGAATACTATATTTTTTTTTGCAATCAGCTTTTGTTCTTGCAAATCTGTATTGCATCAGTGTCCGTCCATTAGTCCGAAATAATATATAAGGGGCATGATCAGTCCATGATATATAACAACTATCCCCAAGAAACATACATCGAAAAACAAAAAACAAATTTTGACCTTCCACAGAAAGAACGAAATTTTCTTTTCATGTTCCTAAGTTTTTCCCATGGGGAAAGTTGTTTAATATTATGCAGATCCCTTGAATACTATTTCTTAGTTTTGTAACACCTGTTTTTGTAACAGATATATATGTAGGGATAAATGACACAGATTGAGCTAGCCTCTCAGTACGTTGTAAACATGTTTCGTAGGATATTAGTATCCTCATTAGTATAACTCGACGACACCATATTTATTACTAAATACTTAGATAGATAAACATTGAAGAACAATAAAAAAATATCGTTTTTATCATTGCCTTTGATGAGTTCATGTACTTTTGTACACACTAACACCAGAGGTGTGGGTGTGTGGTGTGTACGATCTTTAACTAAGTCGATAGCCGTGTTACATCGGGGAGAACAATAACTTCTTTAACTCGTTTCAATCTGTCAACAATCTGCATTGGTACATGTACTTTTGTACACACTAATACCAGAGGTGTGGGTGTGTGTACGATCTTTTAATAAGTCGATAGCCGTGTTACATCGGGGAGAACAATAACTTCTTTAACTTGTTTCAATCTGTCAGCAATCTGCATTGGTACATGTACTTTTGTACACACTAATACCAGAGGTGTGGGTGTGTGTGCGATCTTTTAATAAGTCGATAGCCGTGTTACATCGGGGAGAACAATAACTTCTTTCAAACGTTTCTATCTGTTAGCAACTGCATTGGTACATGTACTTTTTTACACAGTAACACCAAAGGTTTGGTGTGTGTACGATCTTTAACTAAGTCGATAACCGAGTTACATCAGGTGACATCGGGGAGAACAATAACTTTTTCGAATCGTTTCTACCTGTGAGTTGGAATCTGCATTGGTACTTACATATACTTTTTAGAACAACAACACTGTGTACGGTCGTTTAATAAGTGTAAAAGTAAGCATGCCTACATATAATTTTTTGGAAAATATTTTTATAAATTGTACTTCCTTACCCTTACTGTACGTAACAACTTTTCCTGTGTTCCTTTCCCTATCAATGCTAAGAGCTCTTAAAATATTTGACCTTCTTATACAAATTGCCCGGATGGCTAAACACTTTTTATGGGAATGTCGATTTTTTTTGAAAAGTTCCCAGTATTTATCTCATATGAAAAGTAGTTCATATTGTCGGGTTGACTCTTCAAGGGAATGTCAACAATATATCTACAACTGGTATACTTTTTCTTCTTCCTTTGCCTTATCCTTATCCCTTTTTCATGTGGGGTCGACGTTGTCAGTTTCCATTTTGTTTTGTCGCTTACAGCCTTTGTTACCCCTTTCTTTTTCATATACATGGTATACATGCGTACGTAAAACACTTCGACCGGCGCCAATTTATTAACCAAAACATAAATTAATCCGGCATTGACCTGCGGCCTTCCTTATCACGCGATAAGCGGACGAACTCAACAGAATCTTTATGGAGCGAGCTTCCTCCAGTCAAAGCAAATATGGCTGACCACAACACAGAGCATTTTTAAATTTGACAAACAGCCAACGAGATGACCTTGGATAAATATCGGGTAGACAGCTAGGCGAGTGCTGTATTATCTGTGCATGCTGTATTTACTGGGTCGCACTATTTTTATTTGGGTGTTATTTAAACGGATAGCAGAATATTCGTATTTTTGTTAGCAAAAAATGAAATCGGTTAGCTAAAAAGCTAGTTGTGCAGCAACTTATGGTCAGCAAAACAAAGCACATGAAAGTAATTCCAGTTTTAATTCAGTTGAGTTCAATGAAAATTCAGAGTTTACAGTACGTCCGGCTACGTAAACAAGCAGTTGAAACAAATAAACGGACTTCTACCGACAAGAAATTCCCATTAACCTTGTTCCATTTAATGGACTACTGAAATTCCAATGCATAGTTGCATTCGATTTTACTTAAAATCCAGTTTTAAATCTCTGAAATGAATTGTTTGTAGATCTCGTACTTTATCGAAAGGCTTGTTCTTTTTTTAAATTTTTATTTTCTCTACATTTCAGGCTGTCAACTCACCACCGGTTCCTCATCGGGATGTCTCTGGAGCATCCACAACATACCGTCCCTACAACGACGAGTACGCCACAGTTCAGCGGCGAGTAGATAGACCAGCTCCCCTTGATGTTGACCCAGAAAGAAGCAAGAAAGACAAGAAATGGTCTCTTGGAAAACTTTTTCGAAGAAAGAAGAAGGAAGAAGAAAGTCCAACCTCTTCCGAAAGTGACGAAGGTGTCAGCACGCGATCTCCATCCAAAAGGAAAGCAAAGAAGAAGAAACGAACCCCAGCTGTAAATAACTTTGATCACATTGTCGTCAGAGACACGAGACGAGCTCAAAGTTTAGCTAATTCCCACATAAAAGATACTGCTGACGATGGCGTATTATCGGATCCCTCAGCTGGCTTCATTAACTATCGAGCCAAGACGCAACTATATGGCGCTTCAAAGGAGTCTCTTAGTTTACGAGATGACAATTCCTGTCGCTCAATGAAAAGCGCTTTAGACACTCCGACAAGAAAAACTAGGAAAGGGAGATTGAAGGCTCGAGTAGAAGCTCTCCGAAATAGTATGAGAGGAGAATCAAGTAGCGATGAGGATTCCCTTAAATCTTCTAACTCTTCATCGATGGTCCGATTTAGAAGTGATGATTCATTGATGCGATCACGAGACAGTTCCTTGAATAAAAGAAGCAGAAGCGCCAGAAACGAAAGGTACATCAAGAGGCTGTCTCGTGATGAAGAAAATCAATTAAATAAGGAGGCTGAGTTAATACAACAGGGCTACACGAAAGCTGAAGTTGAAATGCTGACAAGAACGCCTACGAGCCAGAGCAGTGGTTACGGGACTTGTAAAAGAGAACAAAATAATAAAATCAAACAAGAACAGACTTATGCTAATGACTTAAGTCGTCGCCCACTAAAATCTGAATCAATATCATCATTCCCATCAACTCAAAGTTACCCTTCATCAATTAATTTTAATGCAAAAGTTAACAGCGAACATATTAACTATTCCATTCAATGTCCAACTGGTAATATAAATAGAGAACCGCTTTACGCAAATAACAACAGAGAGGGCAGCATAAATAATCACTATGAAAGGCCCGAGAACATAATGTGCGTTAAGTTTCCGTTAGGAAATGTTACTAACATCAAAAGAGAAGAGAGAGCCCCACCAGTGCCACCTCCTCGCGATATGCAAAGAAAGGTCACCACTCCTGTGTCAATGTACTATGAACCCAATCCCATAGTAGCTGATAATAAGGGCAGTAAACAGAATTTACATGGTGTACCAAACAACGATTTTGAGAGAATCATGAGACGAAGTCAAGATAGAACGATTGGTCAAGGTTTTAATGGTTTACGAAGGCCTATTTCGAACTCTGAAGACCATATTGCAATGCAAAATAACGAATATTTGCCAAACTTCTATTATAGGAATGAACAACCTCGAAGGCCTGCTTC
Source organism: Elegia similella (assembly GCA_947532085.1). Classification (NCBI taxonomy): domain Eukaryota; kingdom Metazoa; phylum Arthropoda; class Insecta; order Lepidoptera; family Pyralidae; genus Elegia; species Elegia similella. The sequence goes on from OX383939.1 coordinate 8,375,682, forward strand.
AGTGTCGGCAGAACCTAACCATTATGGCCTGTACTCAAATACGCCACCTTGGAGGAAAAAAGTAGAACAACCATCGATAGTGAAACCTGACCCAGTTCAGTTACGGCAGGATTATTTATATTATGCTGATGAAAGCCCGAGATCGCGAAGACCAATAAGCATAAAAACTAGTCAAAATGGTCACGAGAATCAATATTTAAGCGATTCACAGGCTTCTTTGACTGAAAATATATATCGTAGACCTCGGAATGCTTCGGAGTTTTGGAGAAAAATTGATGATGCCGAAAGGCAAAAAAGACAGCAAGGGATTTTTGCTAATTCCCGAAGTAAAAGTGACTATTCTAGCAATACGCAAATTAACAAATCATCGATGATAGATTATAATAAGAAAAATATGAATAGAACTGAAAATAGTGATATTCAAAATAAAAACAAAATTGACTTTAGACAACCTTCTGTGGATACTACAGACGGTGCTAGAATATGGAAAGCTACGACTGAATATAAAAGGTCGGTAACAGTAGAGCCACCAAAATCTATTACATCTCCAACCTCCAAAACTCATGTTCGGCATAAATCTGATACATTCATCCCGAATTCTAATCAAATGTTATCAGACGATGAGAAAAATTCCGAACGCAGAAAATCTACGAACCTTGACGATGCTCTGAACGAACTGGAAGCAATTTATAATAGTTTAGGATTAGGTGATGAAGATTTGTTGGATAGAGCAGAACGACGAGAGTTAATGACACCAAAGTTTAATGACCATTTCAATGATTGGAATGGTAACGATGACGACGTGCAACTAAGAAGCCAACCGACAACGCCTTTGAGGCGTGTGCCAAGACGATCAACGTTGCCCGATAAACTACAAGATGATATGGCATTCCGCAGAATGAATTCATTAACAAAAGAAAAACCAAACTACAAAGATACTCAGGCGCAAATAAGTTACATGTTGGCTTCCCCTGTGTATGTCCCTTATGCTTCCGATGATGACAGAAATTCTGAGCGTAATGAACCAGACATAGTTCACGATGATGTTGTATATAGAAATATTAAACAGACAAATAGTAGATTAAAAACTATTGACCCACAACCCCCCTTTGGTATTCCCATAGGGCCTGTGACGCCAGCACCTCAAAGTGACTATTTGCATGCAACTCCTGAAAATAAGAGCAGATCAAGATTCATACCAAGAAGATCTCCTGATCTTGTGTCAGATGATTTAGCTTATCGAAGTCTAAGGAAAGATAATAGACATTCATCCTTATTCAATGGCGACGAATACAGTGGTCACGTAAATAATAACCAGAGCTATACAGAATTTCCCTTTACAAAAGAATCCGTTTCCAACCTTAAAAAGAAAAGAGCAGTACGATCGCTGTCTGCCAACATATTTACTATGATACAAAAGGAGATTGATGATGCTGTAAATATGAGTAAAATGGCTACATTACAAAAAACACATAGTAATATTGACGTGATGAGACGTTTACGTGAAACTTTTGACAATAATGACAATGAACAGGACCACTATCCACGGAACAAGGTAAAACATAGACACAACACTGTTAGTCTCTTTGTCAATAACATTCACAATCCCATATCCCACTTTGCAAAAGATGATTCATATATTCATAATGATGATAAATACCTCGCTAAGCCTCCATCATGTGATAAGTCCAAAAGTTCATCACCATCAAATAGGTCACCACAGTCATCAAAACGTTCATCTAAAGATGAATTTCAGCAAGTTCTTAGCATGCTAGCACAAGAAGCTATGGATACCAGTAACAAGTTAGGCGTAGCTTTAGCAGAATTGGATAAAAATAGAAATAATGCCGAAAAGAAATCAGATGTTCAATCCCGAATAACTGATAGTAGAATGAACTTTATGAATGGTTTAACAAATACTTCAAGTGAAGACACTATGCCTGAGATAAAACATGTCAAAGTACATTCTGAAATTGTGCAAGAGAGAAAAGATAATGAACGAGCTAATCAAATTGAACAGGTATCCAAAGCCAAAAAAACTGAAGACAGTCTTCTAGCAATATCCAATCAACTACACAAAGTAGAAGACCAGCTAAAACACAGCTTTGAAAAGGAACTCAATTTTGAAGATGAGAGCATAAAACTTTCAAATTACATAGCTAAAGAGGAAGAAAAGCTGAAGGCTGAAAAAGCTACAATCGCTAGTAGTGAGAATAAGTTGATTCCTGATGTTGTACCTTTAAATATACAAAATGACTCTGTTAAAATTGAGAACGTTAATGAACTACTGAAAAAAGTTGAATCTAAGCCAAAACCGCCAGAAATAAATTCTCTCAATCCATTCTTGAACATGGATGACAAAATAAAAGAAATAAATGAAATAAATGCTTTTAAGGAATTAAAAGATGGTATTTCTGATTTAATAGCAGGCATAACTCAAGTTAATGAAAAGTTATTTGTTCCTAAAGCATCAAAAACTGAAAATGAGAATGCGGATAAAAATAAAGTGACCGGAATTTCCGAGGCCGGTGAAAAGTTAGATCAAGTAACACAAAATGTTACACGACAAGAAAATCCTCATAGAGCTTCTGTAAATTTGTCGATATACGAAGACGATTTGGTAATAAGAAAAGATGCTGCCGATTCAACTGAATACAACTCGTCCGAAGAACTAGCGACGATATTCAAATTAGATGGTAATGCTAAACCTCAAATAAAAGCTGTGAATGACATTCATTCAGAGTCAGAAAATGTAACTCGGCCTGATCTGAGCTCACCGAAGCTAGTTCAGACTGTGAATCAGCACTTAAGAAGGCTGTCCGTCGACCAAAACGATGTCCCTAGTCAAAGCAACTCACTGCCTACTAACATAGTGCCGTGGAGAGCTAAAAGGCAAAATTCACAAAAAGAAAATAGAGGTACGTGGCCCATTATCATGCACGGTGTTTGGTTTTCATTTTAATCATTTCGCATCCCGCTTAGTGGCCATCATTTTGTGTTCGATTTTCTAATGGCAGACTAACTTTTTTATTTGCATTGTTTTTGTCCCCGACAGGCGATAGCGCGCAATCAAAGCGCAGTTGGCGCGACTCAGGCACGTTGATGTTAGCTTGTTCCTACACTCTGATGTTCTCCCAGCACCTGGCAGACCTGGACTGGCTGACGCTGCTCGGCTTGTTATTGGCAGTTATCACGATTATTGCTATGCTTATTATTTAACACGTAGAGGAAGAGGCTCATTTTCAATCGTTGTACAGATTCTCAGTTTTCTGTGTCGACTGAATGAAAATTGGTTTTACGGAAATGACGAATTATTAAAAACCCGTAGTTTCAAGTCTGAAAGCCTAAGTAGCTTTTATTTTGTCAGCAAAAAAAGATTTGGTTCTGTACAAAATCGAAGTACCTAACTGTTGATGACTTATTTTGTAAGAGATATTTGAATGAAGTTTGAAAATCAGCCCTTTAGCATTCAATACAATTGATTAGTAACATTCACCGTATTTTAATACATAAGAACTAAGTTTCTTACGTGTATAGTTGATATTTACCTTAACTATTGGGTATTGTACATTATTTTTATTGTTATATACGTACTAAGTGTACATTACAATGAAAATAAAAAGAAAAATATTAATTACTTTCGCACATTTCATTTCCAGTGAAAAAATTTCAGTAGGTATAGGTACTTTTATTAATAGTATTTTAATCTTGTTTTATCTTACTTGTAACGTTACCTGTGATTTATATTTTATTTCGATGTAATGATTAATATGTGCCAAATTCACGATCAAAATTGTGTAAAATTTTCGTGTTTTCATAATCGCATGTTTTTATGACTTTGCATGTTGTGTTGTTATAATTTTAAGTCTAGAATTTTACTAGATCTCTAGAGCGTTTAGTACTTAGCAAGATATTTAGGATAGATAGAATTTGACATAAGTATTGAGTATTAGTTACTATCTGTTTCAAATGGTACCGTGAAATGAACATTCTCCATCGCCATTTTTATTTTATTACCGACTTCAAAAAAGTGGGAGAAGAACGAAGAAGTCTCTTTGTCTACTGCCTAATTTTAGTGATTATTTCTATAATGGTTTCAAATAAATTTAAAGAGACCAGTGCAGTAGTAAAATTGAAATTTTATTTCATTATTTATCTAGCGACCAATGTAATATTGAGTTCAGATTTATTTACTATAAGAATATAATGACTATGCCAATCAATAGAGTCTTTAAGGACCTTTTTTACATGAAAAAATATTGGTTGTGTCATACTTATTATATCATTATAATTAGCTACTTGAAAACAACAATAAAGCTACATTTCTATAAACAAGTGTACCAGTTGAAACAGCACATTTATTGATGTTATTTTTTTTTTTTCTTTGTGTATCAACTCAAGTCCATAAAGTATGAGGGTGTTCTGACTAGTGTTGCCAGGTGTCCCGATTTTCGCGGGACGTCCCGATTTTCAGGGGTCTGGTGACGCGTCCCTATTTGTACCTGATCGGGACGATAAATGTCGCGTATATTAAAAAAAATTAAAAGTTTTTTCATAAAGAAATGTATGTTTACGTAATTTTTACTCATTACATCACTAATCACTATGTCAAATTCAAAGTGGCACATATCAGCGTCACGTCACATCACTAGCGCATCGCATGAACGAGAGAGCGTAATGCACTAGTAGTTTAAAACGCAATAAATTAAACCCAGACCTAAAAACCCCTATGACTACTGACCCGATATGCCACCCGAAATGTTTTGACAACACCTTGCAACACTAGTTTTGACATAAGCGGCAGCAGCACTGAGGCTGCGGGTTTAGTTGGTACAACTTTTATAAGTTACACCGATGTACAATCTGGGACTACCTATATCTTGAATTTTCTCTTAAACTATAAATAATAATAACATGAAAATGTATATACAGAAAGATTTTAATGAAGTATTTCTTAATATATATTTTCATGTGATAGTACCTTCTGTAAGATTATTGGCAGCTTGTCAAATATTTATCCAATGACAGCCGCTCATCGCACTCAACAACTCAGTGCTGCCGTCTGGTGTTCAGGGAATACATTACTAGCATTTTTCCAAAAATGGCTGCTTTTCGCAAAAATGCAAATAGCTTCACGTTTTCAATTTAAACTGTATAATAAAAAGTTTGTAAAGCCTCACGACTTTTTGGCCTCACACACATCACAATTTTTTCAGATGATTTTCTTTTTCAAAATTAGGCAACACTAGACCCGAAAAGATAATGTTTGGCCTAAACATTTCAGAGCCCTTCATTGGGATCTTGTCAAATCAATAATCAAAGCATTGCAACAATTTTCAAGATTCACTGCCTAGAAGTTCAATTTATATTTGAAATCAATTGAAATAGTAATAACTGAAAATACTTTTATTTTACATTATTCGATTATTTATTGTTTTTGTGTGTGTGTGTGGCCAAAACTAAGGTCAGATTTTTTTTAAGCTACCTTAAGGCATTGGGGAGTCTTAACTTACTTCAATGTTCTTTTTGATAATTTAAAAATTATATTTCATATAAAAGACAGACTTCTGTCAAATTACTAAACCGATTTTGGTGAAATTTTATAGGGCCCAATTCGAAACATACCTACACAAAAAAGAAATGAAGAAACATTTCAAATGGGTCTATAAATGACAGTAATGTGAGGAAACAAAAAATACAACCGAATTGAAAGCCTCCCCTTATTTTGAAGTCGGTAGATATTGAAACTCGATGCATTTCTTATTTTACACAAATATAAAATCCTTTTTAGATTCCACCTGTAACGCCTAATTCGATTTTTTCTAGGTGAAAACTGATTGCCACTGCTCCTACGGCGTACTCTAAGAACTTCGATGCGTTTAAGTGATTTATTATTATTAAGCTTTACATTATGTATTTAATTCTAATTGTATGACATACCTACTTCATTATGTTTATGTAGAGGCTTCCAGTTACATAAAGAGAGCGTTATTTATATGAGAAAAGTTATAATTTAAATAAAATGGTTCAGTTTATATGTATTTTTAATTATCTCCCAAATCCACAAAAGATAACCCGTTTTTAGGGTTCTGTATGCAAAGGGTAAAATTGGGATCTTATTAATATGGCTCCGCTGTCCGTCTGTCAGTCTGTCTGTCCGTCTGTCACCAGGCTGTATCTCATGAGCCGTGATAGTTAGACAGTTGAAATTTTCACAGATAATGTATTTCTATCGCCGCTATAAAAACAAATACTACAAATTAGAATAAAATAAATATTTAAGGGGCTCCCATTCAACAAACGTGATTTTTAGGGTTCCGTACCCAAAGGGTAAAAACGGGACCCTATTAATATAGCTCCGCTGTCCGTCTGTCTGTCTGTCCGTCTGTCACCAGGCTGTATCTCATGAACCGTGATAGTTAGACAGTTGAAATTTTCACAGATGATGTATTTCTGTTGCTGCTATAAATAAAATAAAATAAAATAAAATATCTTTATTTCAGACTATCATTTGTCCATATTAAAGAGTGAAACAAAAGAGATTAGAATATGCAGCCAATTTTAACTAAAATACAATCAATAATTCACTAAATACACATAATAACTATGTCTTCAGTTGCCTGCAGCCTTCACATGTAAAGCCGTGAATGAGGCAAAGAGAGAATTATCGAACCTACCTGCTATCATTTTCATAATGCTGTTTTGGCTTCCCCGGATTCTGTGTAATAACGATGCAGACTTTTTTCTCATAAGAGCATAAAAGTCTTCCACCCTTGCATCAGCAAACATGCCTGAAGCACTACAGAAACGGGGAAGCCCAAACAAGGACCTAAATATATTATTATATAAAATTCGTAATGTATTATATGATTTTTGAGTAAAGTTGAACCAAAGACCACTTGTATAAAACGTCTGACAGTATGATTTAAATAAGGTTACCTTCACTTCGGCTGTACATCTAGAAAACCTTTGTCTTATCATATTTCCCCGTATTGCCAATGCCCTACGTTCCCTCTCCAAATCCAGGCTATCATCTAGTGTGTCAGTGACAACATGCCCTAAATATTTGAACTGATCAACACGCACCAAAGGTACACTGTTCAGAAGCAGTGGAGGCACTTTATTTGGTAATTTCATACGGCCCCTGAAAACCATAAAAACGCTCTTCTCAACATTATACCTCAAACCATGTGCATCAGCAAAGGCTTCACATATACTTGAAAGCTTTTTTAAACCACCCATTGATGGACTGAGCAGCACCATGTCATCAGCATAGCTGAGATTATTTACACATACATTATCTACGAAGCAACCTATACTAAAAAATAGAATAAAACAAATATTAAAGGGGGGCTCCCATACAACAAATGGGACTTTTTTTGCTTGTTTTTGCTCGATATTGATAAGGGCAACAGGTAGACGCTTGAAATATTCACAGAATATTTAGTTATATGTTCACTTTACAAATAAATAATTAAATAAAAAAAAAAATAATATTAAAGAGCTCAATTACAACAGACATGGCTTTTTTGCCGTTTTTATAGACAACGGAACCCTTCGTGCGCGAGACCGACTCGCACTATGACCGGTTTTTGAAGATAATATAAACCGTAATGGGTGGAAAAGCAAGTAGGCCTGCAAGAGGGATATTAAGTCGAATTCAAGCTAAGGTATGAAACTACTTCTTGCGTTTTTTACCTTTTTTCTTGCAATCTGTTTTCTATTAGAGATTCTGATATCATATAGCTCAGAAGTAAAATATGACCCAGTATAGAGGTGAGCAAAACCATTTTAAAAGCTAGCTTGAGCTAGAGGAAGCTTTTTCTAAAAATGTAGCTTTTGAAAGAGCTTTCAAATTATTTGTTCCAGTCTTATAAAGAGCACATATGGTTTTAAATTGTTTTTTCGCGCAAAGTTAACACAAAAGGGTTCCGTTTTTACCCTTTGGGTACGGAACCCTAAAAATCATACAATTTTACACAGCGTATCTAAATAAACACTATGTCGTAATCGTAAGTGCCAGTTTCCATAAGGTACATTTACGCGTCGAACGAACGTCACAAATTAAAATAAAAGTTATAAGTATACTAGTTTCACCCGCTAGATTCCTCGGAAACAGTACTTTTCCCCGGGATTTAATATACAATATATTCTTCTCCGTACACCAGACACGGGTATGCAAATTTCATGACAATCGGTTCAGTAGAAAGAGTTAGGATAACTGAACCCTTTATAAAGTTTAGTAACGGTCCCGCATAGGTACTTAATTATGTTGTTGACCATTCCACCACCATTTAAAATATGTAATACAATAAATCCTGCCAACAACCTTCCAATTGCTGGCCCCCGAGGCGGACACAGCAACCATGCAGCAATCCAATCAATGAATATTTTGAACTTGAGACGGGTTTAATTTTTCTCACAAGTAACAATTCATTAGCGCCATCTATTTTAAATCTGAGTAAGTTTTTTACACTGCCATCTGTTGCTAAATGTATGAACTAGGAAGTTCCACGATTTGCCTTCTTCTAGTTTGTTATTATTTTGTTAGATGGCAGCAGCGCTCTTTCCACAACGACAAATCTATAAATATTATTATTCGTAGCACCTACGCAGTTATATCTATGTTTTATTTCAGGTTCATAAATTGATATTATCAGCAAAATATATTCACACTACTTCTCACCAAAATACCTGCCTACTACAATTACAATAATACCGCTGAAGCGCATTTAAAAAAAGTAACTGTCATTCATCCATCAGAGCAAAACTGTCAATGTCATGTCACATGTCATGCCACTATTTCGCGAGGAACGTTTGCGTGTTGTGAATTTATTTGCAAAATAATTTATATTAGTTTGGTTTGACGAATTTTATTACAAATAGTTTTAAGGTTTTGTGGGTATTTTTAATAGTGATCATTGTTATAACGCGGCGTTGCCGCATGTGATAAATTTATGCTAATTTGTGATCAACAACCTACTTTGTTCCTGTTGACCTGTCTACGCTGACCGTGATTTTTGAAAAGGTAACGGTTTAAAATTATTTTAAAGCTTTGTTTATATTTTTGACGTTAGTTCTGTCCTAATTTAATAGTATTAAAGATATTTAACTTGCGAATGCTACTTGGTTAATTCATTCTCGCACTAGTCGGTTACGAAATGCGATAAAGCGTGGTATTAGATGTTTGCGTTCGAGACAGGATTTCTAAATGTCACTAACACTGTATTTCTATGCTTTAATAAATTTTCCTATTTAGAATAGGGTCAATAATGTTGAGATATTAATACACTTTATTTTTGCCATGCATCAAGGTTAGGTTCTTACTACCTCTTTAGAAAAAAAAAACTTTGGGAAATGAAAAATCTAAAGTAAACCAGCTTTGCTCTGGCAATTACGTTCAGATAGTCCATCATTCTTATCTAAATAACTTTCAAACATACTTACTTCAAATCAGTTATCTCAAAGATGAATACTTAATTGCAGTTCCCTATCTATAAGCATAAAAATTTAAGCCATAATGTAACATGGCATACTGTTTTTTAGCATTATGATTTTTAAGCATAACGTTCTTACGCATAACAGTATATGCATAATTATTTTAAGCATAATGTACCTAAGCATAATCATATTTAGGCATAACATAATTGTATTTAAACATAAAAACATAACCTAAACTACTTTTCTGGAAGCGATTTCTAACCTATTCTGACATATTTTATAAATATTATACCTAATCACTAATAATCTCATAGTTATTATGTCTATGGATATTATGCGAATCATCATTATGCCAAAACAAATTAGCCTAAATGATGACTATGCTATATTACCCGTATGCCAAAAAACAATTCTGCGTAAAAACTATTATGCCAAAAATATTTATGCTAAAACTGGTATGCCAAAGCATATTAGGACAAAACAAATTATGCGTAAAAAAGGGGTACCCTTAATTGCATATAAACTTTTATCTCAATTAAATAGTTGTACAATACAGCTTATCATCTTGTTATTACATGACTACAAACTTTCCATAACAGATTTATTTTATAAACACATTGACCTCATGTGTGGTTAGCAATTTGTAGGGCAATTGCGGTGATTGAGTGAGGAAGTGATGGATCTTGGGCTCCTTGAAGAGGGAAGTCAGAGCAGGTTTAAATTTAGAATGGAATTGTTATGGAAGACTTTTGAGGTCAGTTTGTGTTTTGTTATAGCCCTGAAGTCTTGAATCTTAGCTTGTTTTTAATGTGTGATGAACACTATCTCAGACTTTTCAAGTTACCCAAAGGCATTTGACATAGATTAATGACTGCAATCAATTATAAATATATATGCCTTCTGAAGTAGGAGTTTAACACTTTCGCTGACACTGCCCACCTGTAGACGTAATTCTATTGTTATTTCTTTTGTGTCTGGTTCAGTGCCAGCGAAAGTGTTAAGATATTTTTATGCAACATGCAGTCAAAGTGGTGCAGTGACTGCAAGTGGCACAGTTGGAGATGTTACCTGGTGTACCGGACAGTATGGTCTCAGTACATGTAGCTGATGCAGATGTCAGGTGGACACGGTATGCTTGGGATGGAGAGTGCAGGTGTCAAGGATGTCAGTATTAAAACCCGACCGATACCACGGAATTCATTTATTGCACTGGTAATAGAAAGAATTACAAAATATCGAGTATGTAGTTTACACGCGCTGGCCCACGTGACGTCAAAGTGTCATCAACCTAAACTAATACTGTATGCTAGCTCGTACACCTGGGGAGCCTTATATTTTGAGCACAGACAGTATCAGTAGAATAGGCTTGTTTCCAAGAATACCATTTAAAATAATTAGACCCATCTTATAAAATATTGAAAAATATAAGGTACATATTTTTTCTTTTTCAATCAAACAAAAGATGATAAAGATAAAGCGCATGAAAGTTCAGGAGTGGCTCATGACGCAATAGGCCGGTAAAAAGTGTACTGGTCAGTGAAGTCACATGGAACTTTAACGGGCTATATCTTTATCAATTTTTGTTTCATTGACAGAAAAATATATGTGTTTAATATTTTCTACCATCTACCAGACAGACTAGTTATTTTGAAAAGTATATTTTTTAGAAAATGTGCCCATTGCCATATTATTCAATTATGAAACATTTTTCTTGAACCTCTTTCAAGTGGATAGAGGAAATGAAACATAGTTTTATATATGGACCGCGGAATTGTTGTAGGAGTTTTGAAAAGTAGTTGTTAGGGAAAGTAGGTACTAAAATGATCATATGCAACTTATGTTTCAAAAGTACTGCAGCTTCTTGTTGCTGTTTGCCTAAGGACAATGTACAAATGTCACAAAACTTGAATGTCAATTATTCCCAGTTGTTTGATCCTACACTTAACCTGGCCTTTGGGTCAAATGGCCATAGGGTCTTTCTGCATAAGGGTAAAAACAACGATAGGGTTACACCTACATACATGTCATACATGTGTCTCCACCATACATACATAGTATCACATCTTCTTTCCTTACAGGGTGGCCAGAGCCTAGGTCCTAGACACTTATAGAGTGTCTACCTATTTAAATTTAGTTTTATAAAGGAGTTATGCCTTAGTAGAGGGATTAAGAATAGTAGCCCTTTAATCCTTCAGCCCCGAGAGGCCAGATCTGGCCGCATAACAATAAAAACTCCATTGTGTCTGCGTTTCCGCGATTGACAGGTTAACAATAGTAGTACTTTTTCAACTGTCTTAAAAAAAGAGGAGCTTCTAAATTCATTCCATTTTTTTATATATGTACTGACAGTATTTACATATGTTCTTTTCAATGTTTTGAATTGATAAAAAAATATATTTATTTATTTGAAAGGATAGATTTTATCCAGTTTGAATTTCATCAAAATCGTTTAGAACTTTAGTTTGGTTGAAGTCTGTTTTCTTATCTGAAAGATGGTTAGTAAAAACAAAATGTTATAACCAGTAAACTGTTATTACCACTTTAAATGTTTATCATAAAATGTTGTCCATTTAACATTTATTTTTAATAATTACTACATTCATGTTATAGTGTATGGATATAATATTGGTTTTTTAGGGTTCCGTACCCAAAGGGAAAAAACGAGACTCTATTGATAGGACTCCACTGTCCGTCCCATCTGTTTATCTGTTCATCTGTCACCAGGCTGTATCTCATGAACCGTGATAGTTAGACAGTTGAATTTTTCACAGATGATGTATTTCCGATGCTACTATAACAAAAAATACTATGTTTTTCGTTTTATTGAATAAAATAAATATTTAAGGTTTTCTTGCTTGTTTTTGCTCGATATTGATGACTGCAACAGGTAGACGCTTGAAATATTTACAGAATAGTTAGTTATATATTTACTCTATAACTCTAAAAAAATGATAAAATAAATATTTAAACAACAGACCCACACAACATCCTATACAGAACCCTCGGTGCGCGAGTCCGACTCGCACTTAGCCGGTTTTTATATTCTGCTTTTATATTCTTTACACTCTTTGTACTTAGTGTAACCTATCTACTGGTTTCTAGGGTTCAGTAGTAAACAAAGAACACTTGTAGTTTTGCCATGGCCTTCTGTCTGTTTGTCTGTCCGCAGTTTATCTTGGAGTTCTTCTCTTATGTCTCTGAAAATTAAGGTTGTATGCTGCATCTATTGTGCCTTTTGAAAATCTCTAGTTTCTTTCTGACATATATCTCATTCCGAAGTAGGGTAATATAAGTAGTAATAGGGAACTACAAAGCATTACCCCCATCACTCACCCTGGTCTGGTGGTAAGGAAAAAAATTATAACCATCAACCTGTGGAGTGTGATGGTTGGTATGCTTATGCTCTCCATTACTAACGGTCACCCATAAGTTAAAAGTCAGATGATGTGTTCCAGATATGCGACTTAACTTGCCTAGTATAGTTGCATAATACATACTTTAATTTATAGTGTGTTATTTGGGTTTAAATTAATATTAACCTTTGTTGACTTGAATACGAGTTTCATAATATGTTTTTAAAAACGGGACCTTTATAGGATCACTTGGTTGTCCGTCTGTCTGTCAAGGACCTTGTTCTTAAAAATATACAATCAAATCAAAAATACAACTTCTTGAAATTTGGTATGAAGCAAAGTCTTTTAACACAGATAAAGGAAGTAGTAACATCATATAATAAAAATATTTTTAATAATTTCAAACTTATTATATTAATGTATAACAGAACGCTTCGTGCGCGAATCCGACTACCATTTGACTTTCCCACTTTTTATATGTCACTACTGTCTATGTCAGCCCTAATATTACAAACAAAATATCAGAATTAAAAATTTACAATAAAATCAGTTACTTTTTCCAAGGCCCTGTATTAGGCAAATTGTTGGTAATAAAATGTTGTAAATATTTTGCATTCACTTTTCATTTATACCTCTATGTTTGCCAAATTGTTCACTAAATATGGCCTTAGTTTATCCGACTCGTTAACACTGTGTACCCCATGATAATCAACGTGATACACAAACATATATTAATCATCATTACACTATTGTTACTCAACCTGACTTGAAGGTAACATTGCATTATAATAAGCTATAGACGTAGTTTTAAGTCACTTATAAAAACAAAATCAGATAACGTATGCTAATGCGTTGAACTTGGCCTTTGTAAAATGGGGTAACATAATGGGGCATTTAAACTTTGTTAACCTCAAATAGCATCCAAAAGGTTATTCTATAAAAAAATTGATACTCCATCTTAAATTAATCACCATCATCAGGTCTTAAAAAGACCTGATGATGGTGATTAATTTAAGATGGATCTCCACTGCAGGAGCATGACTCTCTCTGTACTACCGGAGCCATACTTGGCCAGAGCAGACAGAGGATTTGGCCTACACTCTCCTCACTGGCCAGACGGGTTGGAGAGGTCTCATTGATATTAATGAGCTTTGTTAAGTTTGTATTCTTAAGTCGCCTCTTACGACCTCCATGGGAAGACTGGGAGTGGTCCTATTCTACTCTGCCGGAAACCACACGGCAAAATTTTTTCACATTGTCCTCCGCTTAATCCAGTAGACGAATAAAACATTGAAGCCGTAATGGTCGCTCAATTACATTCAGTGTGCTGGGTAATCAACCAAGGCTTGTGAACCCAGCCTGTACAAAAATTGCCACGGCACACCATTTTTGGAGCCAAAATGAAGCGGTTTCTATGCTTTTTGCGTTTATAGTTGTCAAGGCATTAAGGTCTTGGACCTCTAGTGTTCTTTCTATGTTTACGCTACATCAACAACATGTTCCAGCAAATCTTAGACAGATAGTTACTTAGAGTCCCCTCACCCTGTAGGCTTTTTATAGTCCGATGAAGCAAGTGCGCAAATTACATCGATTGCATCTTCATACTGATTGAGAACCAGAAAAAAGTACCGACCCATAGAAAGTCTACATTCTACAGTGTGCGGTGTTTCTTACAAATATTATAAAGTAATACGATAAACGCTAATGCTTTCAACTTAGCCTTGGCTGGCCCATTTCACCCCGGTCTGCTCCCAAAGGCCGTTAAATTGGGAAACTTAAAATAATGACATTAACTAAAACTTAGCAATATAGTAATATAGCCAATTAATTTAAAAGAATATTAAAGAAAAACAAAAACGTACGTAACCAATGCTGTTGAAAAGAGTTTCTTTCGGCCTTTACTCTTCTTGCACTGGTCGGTTATGAAGCGATAGTAGTAGAAATTTGTCTAAATTAGACCCTTTAAAATATGAGATGATATGAATAAGTGCATGTAATTGCCTATTTTTTGAATAAACTCCTTTGAATAATTAATGACGGCACTTTTATTACCTACTTTTTCTTCTTCGTTTATACAGCCGTCCCTCAAGGCGCCATTTTCGGACCTCTACTGTTCATTCCATGTTTACGCAACATAAACAACAAGTTCTAACAGACAGTGTCTTATCTTATAAAGTAATCCAATAAATGCTAATGCGTTGAACTTGGCCTTGGTTGGCCCATTTCACCCCGGTCTGCTTCCAAAGGCCGTTCGATTGGGCAACTTGATGGATCACCGGCAATATAGCGTAATGAGTGTTACTTATCGTCGGATTGTGATTTACATTCGTGAATAATCGCCCGTATTGTTTTATGACCGACTTCAATAAAGGATGAATATTTTTTGTTGGAATATTTTAGTAGATTTTAGGAGGACTTGTAACTGTATAGGAGAAAATATGTGAAGAATCTCCAAATGTTTATTTTGCAACTTATGTAGGGAGATAGGTAAACCAATACAATTCTTTATTTTCAATAGTTGCAAAACTATATTATTCGGATTATTAGTACAACCATAAAAAGTCCACTACTGGACAAAGTCCTCTCTCCCAAAGATAATTCGTTCCATGGGAGGATATTGCCATATTCACCACGCTTGGCAGGCGGGTTGGCGAGCGCAGTTTTTTTGGCTTCGTGGTGCTTACGACGCTGCTGTCCATGGAAAGCATTTTAAAGCCAGCTTTAGTAGGGTAAGGATAGGAATTTATTGGATTTGGAAAGGCAATGAAAGTATCGGGATACTACTCACTCGGATGAATGGGGAAAGCAAGTAGCAGCTCGGCAGGCCGGGCCAGCGTACTCGATGACATACCTGCAACCACCGGATAGGCAGTTGAGCACACCATTCCAGACCATAAACCTGACCATAATCGGATTATATCTTTTAAATGTATTGAGCAATTACTTTTAAACAAGTAAATTGTGATTTTATATTTAAAAATAATCTCAATTTAGGTATTTTTAAAAAGTAATTGCTCAATACGTAGCAAAATAAGTAATCAATCAAAGAATTTGCAATAATTATGACGAGATAGTATCTACGCATTGCTTTTTATTGCAATTTGCAACAGTATGCGTGGCTCATGAGTTTTTGCGCATTGTAACGGAATGTATCTAGCATGTCTAGATTGTTCTGAGAAAGCATAGGAAATGTTTTGATGATAATGAAGCTGGTTGCTCCGTAGCTAGAAGATACTAAGTATTAATACACACGAAAAAAAGAGAAACAATAAGGTTACTAATTTTGAAATTAAATATCCTTTTCAATCTTCATTGCTTTAGTAATGCTTTAGCCAAACACGAATTTCAATTCAGATAAATGAATACTAAAATAATATAGAAAAACACCCATAAAGTAAGCCTTTAAAAAACCTAATATAAAGCAAAATTCAAAAATTGTTGCCACAGAAAGTTATCCGATTTTTGGTTTTTGATTATGAAGTACATTGCAAAACGTTTTCAATGTCATGTTCAGTACTCGACCGAACGAAGGTAGGTTCAGTAAATTAAAAAAAACCGGCCAAGTGCGAGTCAGAGTCGCGCATTGAAGGTTCCAGTCATAAATTTACGGATTTCCTTTATTCGTGCTTTATATTCCTTGCTTCATGCCAAATATCATGATTCTAGTTCTACGAAAAGAACCTTATAGTTTTTGATTCTCTTGCTAGTTGAAGCAAATTCACTAAATATGCGATGTAAATGGCTATATCATAAGATCGTGTTAGCTCAGCTCAGAAGTATTTTATTTTCACAGCACCAAGGGATTTCAATATATGAATATCATGAAACCTATTACATCTTGTGACTCGATTCACGCGTTCGTGAGAAAATGGTCTTGACAGACAGTATCGTGTGATCCTTAAATGGTTCCTCTTTACCTTCTGAGGCACGGATCCCTAATAATCGCTTCACATTCAACTGCGCATCAACTCGAACAAAATAAACAAATAAACCCCTTTCACAATGACCATTCGTTATCTGCATCTGAAATGTTGTCTCTGGTGGTCCACTCAGTTTATTCTAGATACGGACAAGGCTCTTCCTTATCTAATCGGGTTCTGTAACGATACAAATGTTTATGTTAAGAGAACCGTTGACCGACTGTCACGCTCGCTTTACTCTGAAAACCGTTTTAATTATACAACGATCTGTAATTGGAGTCCGTACGTCATGTTTTCGCTCCGGGCGTTTTCATTTTATTGTTTTTGCATGCTGTTTTTTAATGACTTATTAGCCTGGCTTTTCCAATCTATGTTTGTATTGCGTATCGTTTCATCATTACAGCCGCTAAAGTCCACGGCTGGACAAGGGCCTCTCCCAAGGAGTTTTCGTTCCATGAGAGGATATTGCCATACTACCACGCTTGACAGGCGGGTTGGCGTCCATTAAGGCCATTGCAGAAGCATTATTAAGATGGGGAAGGAAAGAAATTTGTTGGATTTGGATAGGAAATGAAGGTACTGGGATGCTACACACTGGGAAAAATGGGGGAAAGGCAAAAAGTAGCTTAGGTGGTCGGGCGTGCGTAGCCGATGCCACACGTGCAACCACCGGACCGGCAGTTAAAGATGTCACCCCTAACCATTATTATCGTTTTATACGTGCAGCCTATGGGCCAGATATACTCAAACAGCCTACAACGCCCTTAGAGTACAATATAATAACGCGTTCAGGGTGTTGTTGAGGTTGCCTCGCTTCTGTAGCGCATCAGGGATGTTCGCCGAAGCGAGCATAGATTGTTTTTATACAACAATGCGAAAGAGGTGCGCTTCTCTGGTGCGCAGAGTGCGGAACAGCAACAGGATCCTGAACATGATTGCGAGTCGCCTGGACTGCGATTATGTGATCCACTGTTGTACCATTTCAGGAGGAATGGTGCAGGAGTGGCTCACATAAATTTAATTGTATTAAATTAAATTTGTACTAACATAGATATTAAGTTTACTAACCAATTATGATACTTAGTTTCTTGAAAATAAATAAATCATTCATTCATTCATTATCGTTCGTGCGTATCGTTTGGTATCTCTTTTTTACTTGAACTAAAATTTCTTACCTGTTTCAATTCCACCGTTCTGGCTTAGATGGATTTAGACGTGGATACATACTCTGGTGTACGTCTCTGAGACGGATAAACTCGTCTTTGGATATTTTGCATCGTCTAAATTATAATTATTTGCATAATGTTTAAACATACATTAGGCGTAGACAGAGCGCAGGTCTAAAGACCTAAAGGTCGCACTGTTTATTAACCCGTGTATTTCTAATAGCTAACTAGTTAAAAACTTGTATTGCACTTACGGTCCAAACATGTGGAATATATAGCGAAGTCGGTAATTTATTCTGAATGTTACCTTGAAAAATTTGTGTACATAAGTAAAACAAGATAAGTGTATAAATAAAAAGGTAAATATTTAAAAGCGTTTAGTGAGAATCTTCTCAGACCCGACCTTCGATCAGTTGAGTGAACGGAGACAGTCCTTCAGAAGTTTCAAGGTCTTAACAAAGTCCCTGATAAATTGTTTAATGAAGTTAAAAATTTCTCATGCTCATAGTTTTAACTTATTTATATGTGCTAAGATTCCCACCTTTCTCTTCGTCAGTGTAATAGTTAACAGTAGTACAAGGTTATTGAGGAGACTGTAGGCTTTTGATAGGCATAACCCAACAACTGCTATCTAATTGGGATCTTTGACTAAAACATCGCATTTTAGGTGTTTGCTAGCGACTCGAAGACTTGAACGTAACACGCAATAGTTAGCAGCGCCCGTAGCATGGCACCCGCGACGCCGTTTTTATCGCGCGATAAACTATCCACATCTCGCTCTTTGATATATCGGAAAACAAGATGGCGATAGTCGATAAACGCTGTCGCGCGTGCCATGCTACGGGGGCAGATTTCCATTTTTCTCTTCACTGCTCCTCAGTGTTTTCCTTCACCAGGATCTAGCAGCGACTTGGCAAGCGTTGTATCGTGATTTGTTGCCTTCACGTCGAAGACCTATCTCGTGGCTGAGCCTTACATCGCGGCCCTAACAGGTTTAAAATTTTAAAAGTCTACCCCGTGACTACCGGCCTATTGCTAACTTAGCGTTCAACGTTTTGATAGTCACTTTAAAATACATGACGTTTTATATAACTTCAATAAAAAATGATAATCGTACGAAAGCCGCAATGTATTTTGAAGTGACTATCAAAACGTTTACTAAGTTATCAAATATGCCGGCTGGTCTTATAAATGTTAATGAATATTCCTCATTTCAATCCAAAATCACTGCTGTTTTGAAACTTTTATCTATTACTCAGGAGTAATGCATGATGAATTTATGATTCGTTTAGTCGTTACTAGTATTATTACTGATAGAGCAGAAAAGAGTTCAGTAGAGCAGAATCAGGTATTCTGCTCCTCATTATTTTTTATGGCCTACAAGTCTTTATAATTACGTTCGTGCTACTGCACAACATCACGTAATGTGCTATCTTAGTTCCGTTGAGCTGTTCGGTGACTAATACAAAAACATCGGAAACCTGGTTATAATTAAACAATAAATTGATAATTTTTATCTTCACGCCACCGCTATTTGTCAACATAAGTTGTTGAACGCGACTGATAGATAGATAATAACTTGAGTATCTATTCGACTTGGCGATTTGCCATTTAAATACTAACTACGAGTACATCTTCGATCAAAAATAATGGTAGATACACAGTCTCATAATAATTATGCCTTAATAATGTCCCCGAGTCAAAACATCATGCATACTTACAAACAACGACAAAAACGGTACAAGCTTGATAGTATAACTCTATATATATCACCACGGGCCAATCGTCATGACTTTAGTTGTCAACCTGTGTGGCTCTGTGGTTACGAACGTATCTTTAGGCCAAAGGTACGGACGGAACCACGGAGGTCAGGGAAAGCGGTCTTCTTCAAATTGTCCTATTCCACATCTATTTCTAGCCTACGCTGTCCTATAGTATTGATAATACTAACTGTACTTATTGTATTTATTAAAACCCATAACACAATTCACAACTAACTTAGTTGCTAGTTCAATTTGTGTGATAATATACATATATATTAGACATAAGTATAACTCTATATATCTTTTTTTTTAAACTTTTCATGCGAAGTTTTTGCCTCTTTTTACTGTACCTTCGTCATCGCGAGACGTGTGAGTGCTAGCGCGGTTTATTAAAACTGTGGACAAAACGGCTCTGAAACTCGATTAGTGCGCTGTTTTGCCGGTGCCACTTTTCGAGCGCGAATCGTGTATCTACCATTATATTTGATCGAAGAACTACATAGATAAATATGACGACCTCTGTGGCTGGTACCGCAAGTGCCATTGAATCGCAGGGTTTGATCCCAGGTCAGGTCAAGATAGAAAACTATCTTTCTCAGATTGGCCTGAATCTTGGATGTTTATCATACATGTATCAATTTTAAAATATATTATCATTGAGCTAGAATCCCACGACACAAGTTTAATATATAAAAAATCCTCATCAAACATAGAACTATCGCTTGTATGGCACCCTCCCTGTGGCACTCTCTTACGACTGGCTGCCGGGTCCTTAAGGTGATACCACTGTAAATAAGGTCGTTCTGAACCTTATTTATCTCGCAAAATACTTAAATTAGGAGTTTCAAATCTAAGTAATATGATTTTTGACTATTTCATCTCCAAAAATTGAAGATGAAAACACGTTTTGATAAAATTTTCTCGATAGAAATATTTTTTGAAAAATGGTCTTCGTTCGCAGAGTTTTTGTTATTGTAGCTCAAATGCGATGAATGAAATAATGATTTTTAGACTAAAAGATAGGTTATTAGTAATTCATCAAAATGTAAATATGAAAATACAATTAACCGGTCTGATTTTATATAAAATAGAAATAACGAATTTGGCGCTTACGTTTTTTTCTTTGAGCGACTCGAGACTATCTCCTATCTCATCATTCACGGGCTAAACCGCCAAGCGCTATCCCTTGCGCGCACTTGATCAGTCCTTTGCCGAGCGAAGGTACCAAACATTTGAGGCCTCGCCTTAACGCCAATCCGTCTCCTAAGATCAGCTTTTGAATAAGATGTTAGTGCTTTAGGCATATAAGTAGTAGCCTCATATGACATCCAAAATCCATATAGAGCGCCCGAGTGGTCCTATTCTAGGATGGAATAAAAGCAGTGAAATAGCTGTGGTCTATTTGATTAATATTTCATAAATTGATATAGCTATCTACGAGATAAAACTTTATTAGCCATGATTCCTTTTTGATAAATTAACAATTGATTTTCTATTGTTTAAAAATCCCAGCAGTGTAAAGACGCCAGTTTTCAAGTAATTCAGTAGTTTTAAAGCTCAATGAATTAAAAAACAGTGTTCCTGGTTATGCATATTCCACTTGGCACTGTGCCTTATATTTTTTTGTCGTCAGAGAATTGGCACTGATCGGAGTCGCTGATTAATTCACAAAAGTTTTCAATTAGCAATCGGAATTCTAAAATAACGTACGAAATGGAACGAGATAGTTTTTGGCGAACTGAAATTTTATTTCTGTTTTGTCTGTCTCTATAGTTGACAATTTCTCACAAAAGTTATTGTATTTCTTTAAAAGAACTGACCTGACACCTGATAGTATTACGGTATATGTTTAAAGGGACCAATCAAAAAAAATACTCAAAAATCGCTGCTTGGTTGAGTATTTACTTTGAAACGTTTTCTGGCTTCTAAGAGTATTATTAACCTTATAATTCGTATGATCATCATCATCATTGCGACACTGTCAATCGACCTCGCACACCCTGGTGTCAGAGTTCTTCGGAACCGCCTCTCGGCCTCTGACGTGGTTCCTTTAACGACCACCAGATGGCAGCCGGGACCACCGGCTTAACGTGCCTTCCGAAGCACGGAATCATCTTTATTATCAGACAATCAGGTGATTCAAGCCTGCAATGTCCTAACCAAACTGGAAACAACTAAACAAAGTATGCTTCCGGTGGGGATCGAACCAGCGACCCCCGGGTCAACAGGCAAACGCCTTAACCACTGGACCACAGAGGTAGTTTCTTTCTCCTAAGGTCACAACAGTACTAAATCTTGTGTCTATGTGTTTATTTCTATATTTTTCGCCTAGTTTTTTGTATTACATCACTTTACATTACTGGTGATGTTGATATTAGAGCGATTATGTTTATATATCTATTTATTATATCACCGAAAAAAGGATTCGTTTAGTTAAATGTCAATGCCTATAAAATAAGTTTACAGATTCACTTCGCCTTTGCTAAGAATTTTATCTTATGTTATATTCGTATGATAAAAATAATTGATCGTACATTTTTTTTTACTAAATGTTGGATTAGGCATTTGTTTTCCATCTCACCTGATGGTAAGTGACGATGAAGACGAGGATGTTACATGCCTATGTACTATTAAAAACGGGATTTTTGAAATCGAAATTTATATTAAACACAAAAAGTTTCCCAAGAAATAGTCTTTAACATCAGAAGATCTCAAATCAATTTATTAGCCAATAACTGTAAAACTTAGTAACAATCGATCAAGCAAGAGAAATTGATCATCAAGTAAATGAAGAATGGAAAGTCCACACTTCTTATTTCATTGACATATTGTGAAAAGCGCTTTCTTTATAATAAACATTGTTTTCTCCGCCGTTTGTGGTAAACAGTTTTTATTCTGTGGCGTATTGGAAGCTCATGAAAATAGATAGCTTCGATATTGGTAAGTAGGCGTAGAGATTGGTTTTGGGGCGACTGAACAAAAACTTCATTGGCTAAAGATGGCGGCCTTCAGTAAAGAGCCGGATTATTGGTGTTATCTGTTGAATAGCCTTAGAAAGTAGATCGGCGAAAATGAGTCACTTTTTCTCTTTATGACTATAAACATTACTTACTGTATGAAAGTTTGTAAGAGTTTTGTGTTTCTTTCAATTTGATACAGAATCGCGTCGTTTTTGCTCATACTTGTATTTCGGTATAGTTAGAAAGTAACATGTTAGAAATTGACCTCAGGTTACGCATAAAGAACTTCAAGATAATACAACTCCGTTTGGGTTTTAATTACTACATTTTGCGATCAATTAATCAATTAGTTGTTAATACACATTAACGATATTTATAACTCATCCCAACTGCTAATGGAGTAACTCTAACTCTAAGATACTTACTTATCCAATCAGTACTACTAAAATAAGTTGTAGTGTAGAGACGTAGTACCTACCATTTTTAATCGTATCCTGTGGCATTTTGCAAAGCATCCTTGGAGTTTAGAAACTACGTTAACGATTGTAAGTAGTGTAATTGGATATTCGCGTTTACGGTCCGGCGGTCATTACGACCGCTGTGCTGCAACGTGCATGTATCAATGTAACTAGTGTAAATATAAAAAGGCTGTCTATCAAGTAAAGCGGTATATCGAAGGAAATTTAATGGAGCGAGCGAGCGCGACGCGACTTCGACTCTTCGCTTCGCTCGTTGCATTTCTCAACCGATTCTATTGAAATTTTGTGAGACGGTTCAAGAATATTTTTGTTGGAATTACATGAAATATCTTTTATGAAAAATGTCCAAAATGGCGGAATTGGCACAAAGGACCATTGCCATTGGGGTAATGGCACACAATGGTCCTACATTGTGAGTGATACGAGTAAATTGAGACACAGATACTACAGCTCACAGAGCCGCTAGTAAGTAATTAGGGACAAAATTCACAGATTGAGCTCCACAGTAAGTTGTGAACTTGTTAATTGGATATTAACTCAAAGTATTTTACAAATTATATAATAGATATATAAATGGATCCTGGCTAATTTGTAAAAGATTATTTCCCATTATAATCTAGCCGGGGATTGAATCCGGGACTCTGCGATTCAAAGGCGTCAATTTAAAGCCGAGGTAGGGAACAGAAGGCCAAGAACAGCTGGATCGAATGAAGGATAAGGCAAAATTCGTGGCAAGTAAGGAGCTTGATGACTTATACTCGAAAGACATGGAATACATCACTCCACGTACACGAACAGAGCTGGAGATAGTCAACCAGTAGGTGCAATATAGTAAATTGTAAAGAACCGGTCAAGTAGAACGTTGTGAGGAACTGCACGTAAGGGGATTATTTACGTTTGTGTTGACACTGAAACCCTGTTAGCTTAGCTCTTAAATATGAGAGAGTAATTAGCGGCGTCTCGAAGCTAACTTTCCAAGACAAGAAATATAATCCTTAATCTAACTTTTAACGGCGTTGGCTACAAAGTTCTAAAACTACTTAATATTATATCTTCTAGATAATGGTAAGACAAGGTCAAAAAAACATGGCTGACTTTTATATCTATTGATTTTTCGCTGACCTACAAATTTCATTGAAGGAATTGGAAACTGCAAAGAAACTCCGTTAAGAGCAATTTAAACTCACGAAGCCATCATCGTTACAAGTAATCACGTGAAAACCTCAACAATCACATGCTTTCTGTAATAAGTAGTCACAACACAAGTCAATCGTTGTGGTGACGATGAATCATTTGGAGAATGGACAAGCCTTTGTTGCAGTTACATGAAACTAAATATTTTGTTTTGAAGAGTGTCCTATCTTCGAAACATACCACACAACCGCCAGCTTAAGTTGTGACTTTTACGTTGAGTTAGGCGCATTTAAAACCATATAAAATGTGCCACAGCCAAATTATATGTTGTGTCTGTTTCTGGATATGATAAGCCAATAAAATTACTCATCAGTAATCCGCCACAACCATCACAATACCAGCTGATTTTCCTTCTTCGCAGTAACCAAAAGTATACTAAAGGAAAGAGTGGTAGCTTAGAGAAGTAGGTGTGAATTATTAACACTAACGTTTGTGAAGCAACCCCGAGCGCCTAAACTTACAGATGACCGCAAGTGGCATAGAATATATCGAGCTCCTTTGTGCGTTGTAAGGCTCGCTTAGCCGTTACCATCATTGAAGGTCGTTAAGCTATGTCAGATGCGTTCAGGCAGCTAAAAAATCTGACACCAGCCACCACGAAAAGCAAGCAAGCGGAATGTATCCTTTGGGTTTGATGCCTATGGCTCTGTTTACACTTAAAAGGGAGACGTAAACGGTTCGTAGCATCTTGTAATACAAACTGTTTCCAAGACTACTGTTCTCTTCAAGTTCTAAGATATTTTTGTTTGTTGGCCAGGGACGTTAATTTGCAGTGTCTGTTTGAAAAATACGCTCTCAAGATAATTAAAATACAAAATTAGGCCGCGACGTAGCCTAGCTTTGTTTTCTATCTTTACGTTACCCCGAATCGGTTCCGACACATGGCATCCTCATTCCGTTGTCTCCGATCGATGAGTCAACAGTAGCCTCCGACGGACTTCTTTTTTCCTACCTTCTTATTTGTCACGTAACTCGATCGCTCGTAATTGGTTGAACTTGTAATATAATTGGCTTTAGCATTCGTTTTCTATGGTGCAGTCAATTCCTGTGTCATTTGATAAGGATCGAGTATCAATATGCTAATATAAGAAGATTGTTTAATGCCATAGACAATCTTCAATTAAGGATGGCCTTTATGTTTACTCCTTATTTTTAGTAGCGTATGCATTCGTGTTCTGCGATAAGCTAGTTATATGGACCTTATTCGAATGTTATGCCAAAAACGGGTCACTCACGTGCTATTTCGTCGGGATTGACGACTATAGTTTCGGACTTGTCAGGTGCCCATTTTCAAGGCCCATTTCCAAGTTTCCAGGACACGGGAAGCTCCGCCGCGCGTCCCGCACTCGCCTAAAAAATGGGCTCCTGACGAGTCCGAAACTATAGTCGGCAATCCCGACAATAAAGCACGTGAGTGACCCGTTTTTAGTACATAATGTCCTTAATCGAATTTATCTTGTTCATCTTCAAGTAATTCTGCGTTAGTGCTTCACCGTCTCGATCTGTCTTAGGGCCTGGCCAGGACACATGTTTACAGCTCGTGCGACGGCGCCATATTGCAAAAACAAGTCATAGTAATTTCATCGAATAGTTAGTGATTCAGTAGGTAACTAAACGTGTCAGAACACCAGCTAAACTTATTGTATTCCGACACAATACGTTTAGTTACACGCGCTTCTCGACAATAGTCCAACAAGGATCTTTATTAACGTGGGTAAAATTTGTCTTACATTATTTTTATGGCTAGCTCTGTGGCGCAGCGGTCAACGCGCCAGCCTGCGACACGGAGTGCCCGGGTTCGATCCCCGGCCAGGTCAAGATGGAAAATGATCTTTTTCAGATTGGCCTGGGTTTTGGATGTGTATCTATATATGTATTTGTTATAAAATATAGTATCGTTAAGTTAGTATCCCATAACACAATTCTCGAACTTACTTTGGGGCTAGCTCAATCTGTGTGATTTGTCCGTATATATTTATATATATTTATATTATAATAAAATCGTTTCCCTGTTTTTTTTTTTCTTAAACGACTTCTCACGGTAGCTGTGGCGCATGTTTTGCCTGCTTTAATATTTAATGTGCATAATGCTGTCGCTGAAAATAGCAATGTTAACCAAAATTCAAAATTTGAAATTCAAACTAGCTATGATGGCCAGCCAATTTTGTTTGTATTTGGCTTTCTTTTTGAGCCCATTGTCACTTGTTCATTGGCTTTACTGTACAATTATTCTATTTTCACCATATAACTTTCAACCTTGGCTAAAGTCTTCCTGAAAATACATTGCGATGCGTGATTTATTTCTTTTACTGCATCAGCCATTATTCCTTAAATATGGGGTATATTCTTTGTGTAAATTATGATTATTAATGTAACAGCTAGGCACTTCGTAAAGAAAATAAATGCATCTTTTCTTTGTTTTCCACATTTCTTACTGATTATACCGCAGTCCTTTTAGTTACAATACTCATAGCCTATCCTATCACGTATCAAACGAGGATCATGTTAATGTTTCATTACTGTTTGATGTAGTATTACCATAATGAGGTTAGAACAGCATAATCAATAACCAATTCTCGCCAAATACTATACCTACTTATAGTGTATTTATTTAGATTCTCACTATAAAGTACATTCAACGTTCAATGATCCGAAGAAAATCGATAGTTGAAGGACACGTTTTCTAAAACGTCTTGACAATGAGGTAATCGTATAAGAAGGAATGACTTCATTCTGAGATTATAATAATGTACGTCATTTGTTATTGCATCAAAGTTCAAGTGTGAGTGAAGCTATGAAATGGATCAGTAGTTTACTTACCTATAATATTTTAAGTTGGTTTGAAAGGCTTCACTTTACAGGCGTGATTGGCTCAAGAAATTAACATTAGATTCATAAGTCAATAAAGTATGCTAGTTACAAGATCACCATAGAAATACGAATAGATATATATGTATAGATTAGAAGCCTTATAAATCCAAAGGAAGAGTAGTAGTACGAGTATTACAAATACTTATGTCACTACGTTTTACATATATAATTAATTTGTCTGTTATTTGGTGCAATAAAGAATTATTATATTCTATGTACAGATATTATGGTTCTGAATGTGTGTTATGTATGATATATTCTAGAGAATATACGTGACATCATCTTTGAAAAGACAATAAAATGCAAGGATTTTCCTAAGAATCATTTTTTTAAATATTAACTCTATTGAGTTTCAAAGGGCCTATATGTAAAAAGGATGTTAGTTTTTCTCAAAAGTCGAAACACTTGAAAGTTAATGTTGTGTATTTTTCCTCGATCTTATTGTGTTACTGGCATTGCATTATGCCACATATGCTATCGAACAACGTAATTTTAACTTCCTTTGTTTTTCTTATCTTATTGCAATGTGAATGAAACATGTACTTTCAGAGGTCGTTAACGTCTTACATTAAGTAATTATAGATGTTGTGTGGATAAGTACAATTGAATTCAATACAATAAGTTTTTATGATACTTTATTTATGTAGTCATTATTCGTCTGCCTACACTTACAAAACCAGATATGATAATCGATCACCATTTGCCTCGATGTTTTATGAGCTGATGCGAGCAATCGGACTTTCACCTTAATCTTAGTAGTTCTACAAAGTATTGTCCATCTTAATTCCCCTTCCCCTTGGAATTTGATCAACAGAATCATATTTTTTTATCTTATTTTTTACTTGCAAATGCATCGTCTCTCGCGGTTTCCTTGCTGCCGATGTCCAGAACCGGCTTCCGTATGACGTGGTCAGAGCGAGACTAATGGGCCGCGTAGTCATGCCAGTAACGCTCCTCGCGTCGTGCAAACAGGTGCACTTCGATACCTCTTGCGTTATTCTGACATCCCGGTACCCTAGAACTCGCCGATAAATCTTTCGTGTGAACTTAGTGTAGTGTTTTGTGTAGTTTTTGGTTTTTCATCGGAAAATCATCTTTCTTTCGCAATTTTTTTCAGGTATTGTATTTTATTATTATGGTGTTCACTTAGTTTTGTAGTTTACTTAATTTGGCTTAAAGCTTGCACATGTTTACGTAATGTCGAATTGATCTGAACCAATTTATCGGATTAAGAGAAAGTTGCGAAATCTCACAAGTTATCTCCTCTTCCGCCATCAATAAAATTATCATTGTTAATAATGTCTGTGTTGCTTTGAGTTTGTTCGTAAAAGTTACAAATTATTGTTTTCAGTTTTGTGTAAATTGTTTATTGTTTCGACTTTCCCGTTTGTTATTGATGTTTGTCTTGTGTTCATATTTCGTTTTGTTAATTGGAAAAATTTGAAGGAACCTGATGGCGCAGTGAGCGTGAGCTTAAGTAGTGCTTACGCAAGTTAAGCAACTCTGGGTGTAATTCCCACTGGGATGAGACCGCAAGTGTCATAAAAATATCTCGAGCTCCCCTGTACTTCGGAAGGCACGTAAAACCGCTGATCCCGGCTCTCTTCATTGATGGCAATCGTCAAGCTATGTAAGAGGCTTTTAGGTAGTTTGAAAAATCCGCCTCCAATTTTGGGCACTTACACAAACATACGAAAAACAACATATGTTCATCGTATGTGTGTCGTTTCAACAATTCGAAAATAATTTCTTTTATTTTTATTGCCTATAGATTAGCAGTATTTTTATCAAATCAAATCTACATAAAAACATTCATTTTGTTACGACTGTAGGAACTTTTCTATGTTCGTTATATCCATTTATATCTAAGCTTGGCCTCAAAGGTTACCAATACAATAAACATAACTAAAACGAGATGTCGCGTATTTAAATAGCCGTGTCGTTGAACCTTATTGTGGGCTGATGTATGAGACATGAATTAAATCAACAGAATGGTGTCACGCATTTTGTAGAAATTATGCATATTTTGATCAATGTCCTCAAGAAGTAAACACAGAGTCTAATACGATCCATCCATATACGAAATAAAACAAGGAGAACTAACACAATTGTACATCTTCTTATTGCCGTTTCGCTCTTGACAGAGCTTTCGTGGTTTCGTTGAGGCGTCCACGTTGGTGGTCTCTACCACCAACGTGGACGCCTCAACGAAACCACGAAAGGTGGACACAGCTTTTCGCACGATTTTCCGCCATCTCTCCCTGTTGGCAGACTGTCTGACACAATCACGAACAATTTCCTACTGCAGATTTCACTTGGTCAGTCCAGCGCATAGGTGATCTGCTGCGCGGTCTGGTTTCCTCTATTTTTCCCTTTTAACCAGTCGCTTTATGGAGTCGTTACCCTGCCTAGAGACCATTGTACATATTCCCTATAAACTGGTGAAGTGAGCATTTGTTCCAGTATCCCATATCAATATCTTATTTATTTTGTTCACGATTGAACTAGAAACTTCGTTGACACAGATTACTTTAGCAACATCAGGGGATCGGAGACAATGCGTAACAATATTAGGAGAATGTGTCAAACTGTTAGATAACAGTCGAGCATAACCTATCATGCTTTGCATATTTCAAAACAAGATATTTCAATTTCGTGATGATGATATGTGATATCAGTGTATATTTTCTCAGCAAATGAAGATGCATGATAGATAAAATGACATTACGTACGATTTATCAGCGATATGCTTCATCAAAATTTTCACAAGGACTTTCGCAACACGATTTATCAAACAGTCCTCCGATTAATCCATCAGCTTCTCCGAAAAATCACAGAAAAATATCCGCTATACGTGATAATACTTTCGGTCTTTGAAGTCTCTGGACTAAAGATTCCAGTAGTTCCAATAACAGATTATTTTCACTGCTGAATTCTTATAAAAAATCACGGAGCCTGATAAGAGATCATCAACATAAAGATTAGCTACTTATCTTAATACTAGCTTTCACTCGCGTCTCCGCCCGCGTCAATGTCGATCCCTCGGGAACAGTATTTTTTCCCGGGATAAAATGTACCATATGTCCTTCTCCGTACCCCAGACAACGGGTAAGCAAAATTTCATGAAGATCGCTTTAGACGGCGTGAAGGCGTCACAAACAAAGAAACTCACTTCGGCATTTGTAATATTATCTAAAAATACACATATTTAAGCTCAGTTGAATCATCACTAGAACACTTCGCTGAATGTCTTTATAAATTTTCCCGTCAGACATAAAGATGTAAAAGTCTTATAACAAGAGAATAGTACATTTCCGGGTCGAGCTATCTATAAAAGCATTTCTTCTCTAATTTGTTTTGTTTGATTGGATGTTTTTATTGCTCACTATTAGTGATATCATCGTTACTTTTCTACTTTCTTTTTGAAAATATAAATTATTGTTTTGAATTTGTGCAGTCGTTTTATTTTGGGAACTAGCTTTTTCCTGCGACTTCCTATCCGAAAATAACAGCCTTTTTTTTAACAGTTTCCCTTTTTTGTAATCCAATCGAAACAAATCATTTATTCATTTAAATTTACTTATAATATCACTCAGTGATCGTTAACATTTATGGTACAACAAAGTATAGTTGACGTCAATTATTTCCTTATAGATAGTTAAGTAGGCAACAAAATGCAATACGCATTATCTCCAAATGACGTCAATTAATGAGATGTAACTTTTTAAAAATTTGTTTATTTATTTTACTACTCAAAAACAATCAAAGGTGTCCTCTTCATATTATTTAAAAGTCAAGATAAGTATAGTATGATAATAATGATGTATTATTAGGTTCACTACAATATAGGTACAATATTGATTGACTGCGCTTGTTAATCAATTAAACGTAATACGAGAATGAATGTGCAATTTATTTATTTTGATACCTAATACGCCTGAAACTAGGTCATATGTGTCAAACGCTATTTCAGTCATTCTAAAAAGCAAATCACCTTCGCATACCCCGTATGCACCGAGTGGTCATTTAAACATATTTTTTAACCTATATACGGGAAATTGCGAATTGCCGCTGGTAAATTGAGTTCGAAAGCAAAGTTAATTTGGCAGATTCGATTCCTAATAAAGGCAACGGTTCGCCGAGACCAATGTCGTGTGCCAAAAAAGCCCGGTTCACCTGGCTATATCTTCTTGTATAAATTAAGCGAGACTCTCCAAGGCGACCCCAACTGGCTTTCGATACAATCCGGTCTGATGTTTTTTTCTCCTACATGTGAGGTATTGAGCACATTACGCCGCGGAGCGAACATCTTTTGCCGCTAAATTTCATGCCTCACGGTAGACAATAGAGCATAAAAATGAGTTCTTCGAAGAATTTCAGAGATGGGAACACTACTTTGGATATTTTTGATGTTTGCTGGGTTCGAAGAAGTGACAAGGTAGCTTGAGTCATGTGACTAAATATTCTCTATTGCGTAATAAACTCCAGTAGCAATAATATTTTATAAAACGTATGCTGGGTAGACCATACCACACGCGAAATAAAAAATACTGCATCAAATTTGACCGGGCTCTGCATTATTACCTACAACATCACTGTTGTAATAATGACTCTGCTTTAACATAATAAGCGTGTAATAAAATATAAAATTGTTTGTTTGGATAAGTGGCTTATTTAAGACAACATAACTATACCGTACGTTTCATGTTTGTTTCTGATTAAAATTATTCATCCATCGTATTTAAATAGCGATTTCTTTTTGCGGAGATCCAGGCCATAATTTACATTTTAATATTGCTTCTGCAGCTCTTGTACTGAAACAGTGTTGCAACATTTTGTACATACAAGTCGAGTCCTTATTTACTCGTATTGTAGCAAGTAGCGAACAAAACAATTGATACAGAAGTGGATTTACTTCAGGCGAATACAGCGCATTTTTGTTTTTGTATTTTTTGTTAAACTATAATGGTTTCGTCTTTTTATTCTTAGACGATCTTTGACGACAGTTTAACATGTCAATTATTGAGTTACTTATTGGATCACAATAAAAACTTATCTCAATTTTCTTATAAATCTTGTTTTTGTTACTACTTTCTTCTTTAAATTATCTGCTTTAAAAAAAACTACAGAACATACTGTTTGTAGCATTAACATCCTAAAATATCTGGAACAAAGAAATCACGTTACATAAATCAAGTTTATATAAAGCGTTAACTCGAGATAGGGAAAGGAATGTCCACATCGGTCGTTTACGTCTATATTTATACCCGTGCAAATATTGACATCGTTTTGTCGTCAAGTGCTATCTATGTACCTTTTACTTCAACTTTGATACTTATTTCGTAATTTTTTTGTTTATCTATATAACTGTTATATCATTCATTCATATCATTATACTAACTATAAAAACTGATCGTGATTGCGAATGGATGCAGCTTTTGTTTTTAATATGACATAATGTATAAATTACGTCTGTTCCATTGTCGTCCACTGTAGACCGATTTTGTAGTGCGAGTTATCATAAGATTCTTATTCTTCCCCGGAGTGTCATAGGCTATGTGACGTTAGCAAAAATGTATATGGCAGACGCAGACTGACAAAAAGGCAGTTTTTATTTTTCGAAATAATACACTTATTTGCTCTAAATATCTTCATATTCTCTTTCTTTCTCCTATGGTCACAGTATTAAATCTTGTGTCTATGTGTTTATTTCTCTATTTTACGCGCGATTATGTTGATTATATCTATTTATTATATCACCGAATAATAAGTTTACAGATTCACTTCGCCTTCTTATCTCTATCTATAATTCTATACTTATCTCAACATTCTATATCAATCTATACTAATAATATTATAAAGGGAAAATGTATGATCGTGTGTTTGTTTGAAATGGTTAAACTCCAATACGAATCTACCGATTTTAAGAAATCTTTTACTAATAGACATCTATACTATCAGCGAGTAACAAAGGCTATATTTTTCTTTCAAAATAATAAGGGTTGCTACGGAAATTTATTGTGCTAGCGCTAGGAAAACTATTGAGGATATTGAGCTATCTGACATCTGAGCGTGTTTCTGGTTGCATCCTCACATGAGTTGGTTGAAAAGCCAGGATCGAGCCGGGAGCCTAGATAGATTCATTTTGAATGGGCCGACTCTCACTGAAAACACAGAAGCGGTAAAGCATCTACTCAAACGTCGATGCTTTACCGCTTTTGTGCTTGGTTCGGTAAGTGAAAGAGCCGGAGGCTCATCCTTTCCCCCATTTCGTCTCCCTGTCCTTCCTCCAACTCCTTGAAAGGCCGGCAGCCCTCCTGTTATACCCCGGTGTTGCAGTTGTCCATAGGCTACGTTGATCGCTTACCATCAGATGACTCGCTTTGTAGATTTTTGCTTAATAGATTGCGTATTACCCACAACACACGCTGACGTAGTTGCGGTTAATTGAGTAAATATGGCGTGAGCCATTTATAAGGAACATTGTCGATAATCTGAAATACCAAGTAAGTGACCTGTTTTTAGAGTTTCATACCCAAAGGGTAAAGTGACCCTATTAATAGGGCTCCGCTGTCCGTCTGTCTGTCCATCCGTCCGTCTATCACCAGGCTGTATCTCATGAACCGTTAGACAGTTGAAATTTTCACGGGTGATGTATTTCTGTTGCTGCTATTAAAAAACCGTATAAAATAAATATTTAAGGGGTGCTCCCAAACAACAAACAGGATTTTTTGATTCGATTTGATCGTTATTGATAACGGGTTATCGTAAACTTGCCACAAAGTTAATTCGTCACGAAAAAAAGTATGCGTAAACTTGCCACACTTTTATTTTTTTATAGTTAATTCGTCACAGTCTAATATTTAGTATAGTAAATTCGTCACACTGATTATTTTTGTACAGACAGCAAGAAAATTAAACAAAAATTTAAATAACAACATTTATTTCTTTCATCACAGTTTTGGGATATTAACCTTACCTACATCTATTACAAAAATCATAGTTCTATCTGAATGATTTACTTAAATATTACGTACAAATATAACCAAAGAAGAAGCAAACAAAAATAAATTTGCTGTTAATTTCTAGGAAGGTCCTCAAAATTTACAGCTGTTTTATTTAAAATATTATGTAACAATTTGTAAAAATCACAGTTCTCTTTATAAATAGAAAGCGGCTGATTTGCCTAGGTAACATGCACAACCTACCTACTACCTACCTACCTAATTGATATACCTTACGTGTATAACATAAAAAAAAACAAAATATATCTACTTAATGAATCACAGATAAAATCACAGTATTTTTTGTCATAATTCATCACTTGCCTTCCCCTAAAATCAAAAATTAAAGTCGTAATTTAAAACTTAAGTATAGGATTAACTACATCTATGTAACAAATTAGAACAACCTACAATAAAACAATAGTAAAAAGAACTTTTATTATATAAAGTAAAGATATTGCTTTTTGTTTATAACATTAGTTTTCCTTTGAAATCATACATTAAAATTATTAATTTAAATCTTAAATGTAGAATTAACTACATCCATGTTACATTTCTTTAAAATGCTGCATATAAGAAATTTTCAATATAAATTCAGACAGGGGCATGTTATTATAATTTTCTAAAAGAGTTTTTAACTCCCTGTCATATGCAATTGACCTGCGCGTTCTTAAGTTTGATGGTATGGCTAGATTCAATTTTTTTATTTTAGTATCTACATAATCAGCTTCCTTTTTGAGTGTTTCCAGAAACTGAAGCATTCTAGGTTTTTTTTGAGGCATCATATTGTTCAAACGCTTATGCCATGCTTCTGCGAGATTTATTGTCCTATGACGAGAACCATGTATATTCCAAATAAATTGTATATTTTTATTTTCTAACCACTGGGATACGAAATAATCATTAAATGTTGTTACTGTTTCACTCTGTGGCGCATCTTCCATAATCCACAACCAACCGTCTTCAATGTCTTCTAGTCTATTATTCTGTTCTCAGGATCACTGTCGTCGTCAAATAATAAAAAACAATCTGTATATTTGAACGGGATTATTACATCTTCACATTTAGCAAAATGTGTTTTGGGTACGTTTAATTCACGATTCCTTACGATATAAAGTGATCTTGAAAAGTGTTTAAATTTCGGTAAGGCACTTAATAAATCGTAACCCGCGTCTTTTTTTGGTTGAAAAACTTCTTCAAATAGTTGAGGCATAGGTGTGCTGGTGTTTGCTGCTGCTTCTTTACAAAGATTCTTTGTCTTGATAATCTCTGTTTTCACTACATTTGGTTTACACTTATGAGCCGCTTCATGCAAAACTCGAACGCTATGATTCTCCGAAATTTTTATACTTGCACTGCATGCACGATTCGTACATCTCCAAACAGTTCCAAGCTTAGTTTCCCGATGAAAGGTGTACATATAACCACCTCTCACAAGCATTCTCCGTCCCCTTTCAGTTTTCGTAAATGTGACCTGAAAAGGTGTTGAAATAGTATCATAAATTTATCTATACTTAATACTATAAAGAGGAAAAAAAAGCTACTGGACGGAATTTGATAACTCTTTCAATATAAGAATACTCTTTACTCTTAACAACAACGGAAATAAATTATGCAATTGAAGTCACGGGAAATAGTCAGCATTTTATAAAATCACCATAAAAATTACTACATGCTTTAAAACTAAACGGGTATAGTATAGAAATTTGTAACTGTGTTTGTCTACAGAAAACAATAAGCATAATACATGTCAAATTTCACAATGTATGATTAACCACACCACCGCTGGCGTCTGAGCCGTCGGCCATTTTGTTTAAAGTTTGTCATGCGTCATGTCTAGTTAAGACAAGCAGCATAAAACGGTATGATTTAAAATTATATCTAAAGTTTTAAACTGTACCTTTGCTAATAAATAAAATAAGAAATGTGACTCTTTTATTCAAATATTTATTTAATTATAATTAATAGTTCGTATTAGATATTTTCTAGTGCAGTTTAACTTGCAGATTATAATTACTAGAATCAATTAAATAAACACTTGATTAAATTGACATTGCTGTGAAAATAATGAGGGGTCAGTTAAGTATTAATTTTGTTTTAAAACCATAGGCTATCTAAAGTTAAATTAAATAAAATCATTGTTTAATAACTGTTATTAAAATCGAACTCCTTTTATATAAGAGCATTTGAGAGATAAAATAATAAACAAATAGCACATATTTTTTTTTGTATAGAATTAAATTTAAAAATACTTACACCATGTCCTCCCGTACTTGTTCCCGGCTGATTATCCATTTTTTCAAAGATGCACAAATTACAACATTTAAAATTGCACAGTAATTTTGCAAAACACGTCACCACCCTCTCGCACAAGGTCATGTGAGTCACTGGACTGATAACAAGAATGCATTGACCGAAAGGGTTAGTTGTTACATTTAGAAAGAGATAGTTGCAGCGAGCGAGAGAGATAAAAGCATGTGCAGGAGTGCTACCTAGCTGTCTGATTGTAAATTTTCTCATCCTCATATAAAGGATTATTTAAAAAGCACCAACAACCTCCTAGGGTATGAATGAACTCAAGATAACTATCAATATTTTGCAGCTAAAAAAAAATGATGTCCTATTTGAATTGATCAACTGATCATTAATTTATTCAATAATAATTCATACATTGCATTCCAATACATAGATCACATGACAATAGAAAAATAAAATTGAGTAATATAGAAAATTAAATTATATAATTTGGCCATCATTAAATTCAAATAAATAAACCCCTGTATGTAGTTGAATACTTTAGACATTTGTAGTAAATAAATGTATTTAACTTGTTGTCCGCTTCAGTTCCGCCCATGGTACATACCTTCATCTTTACAAGAGTGGTTTATTTTGTAAATCTAACCTGTCGTCATGTCATAAAACCAAATAAACAAACTCTTCGGCATTTTTCATATTAGCGTAGATTTAAACCACTAAATAAATAAATCACTTTGCTTGCTGTCGGTACTTTGCTAATTGTGGCAAATTAACTATAACGCATACCTACCTGTGACGAGTTAACTAATACTTTTTTATGCATGTGACGAATTAACTTTGAATGTATGGAGTTTTAAAAACGTGACGAATTAACTATGTGGCAAGTTTACGATAACCCTTGATAACGGCAACAGGTAGACGCTTTTTTTTTCACAAAATAATTAGTCATATATTAACTTTAAAAATAAATAATTTAATTAAAATAAAATATTTATTTTAAGGGGGCTCCCATACAACAGACATGATTTATTTGCCGTTTTTATAGATAATGGTACGGAACCCTTCGTGCGCGTGTCCAACTTGCACTTGGCCGGTCTTTTTTATACACGATGTTATCGTTTATGTCACGTTAGTTCCAATTTATAAAGGTTTATAATATTTTGCTTAAATATTAGTACTAATGTCCTAATCACCGCCTTCGTCAGTCTGGAATATCGTCATGCAGTATTATAATTGTTATATAGCATAGTCTGTCTTCTTTTCACGCTTCAACCATTGAAACAATTTGGATGAAATTTGGTATGGAGGCAGTTTGAGGCCCGGGGCAGGAAATTCTACTAATCCCGAGGGATCGACACTAACGAGAGTGGAGCCGCGGGCAAAACCTAGTCTTCAAATAAGCCAATCTCTTATCCTTTACTTCTGAGTGTTCTAGATTTACAGGCACACTCAATCCAATCAGAATTTTTCTATCCTCTACAAATAACTATAAAGTATCAATCACAAATAATAACCTCTGTATTGTCTTTAGATTGTCTTGTGTCAATATGTGTCTATTATTTCCCAATTTATTGCATTGAATCAATGTCACATGACACATTTTACATTTGGGACAATTTATTGGGGTTAAACAACCCATGTTATTGACTTCTGTCGCTTTCATGTCATTGTTTTTCGTGTGTGTATGTGGCCAACACTGGTGTCTGATTTTTAACCCGCCTAAAGGCATCTGATAAGCTAACGACTGCCATCAGTGATGACAGCCGGGACCAACGGCTTAATGTGCCTTCCGAAGCACGGAGGAGCTCTAGATATTATTATCACCCATGCCATCGGGGACCGTGCCCGAGATTGCTTAGCATGCGCAAGCGCTGATAATGCTCACGCCCACCTTGCTGTCGGGCTCCTCGGCGCCTCAGTGCCTCCTCGAGAGCTTTCATATGCTTAGTATAGTCAGCCAACGAGATACCTGACCCTGCCATCTACCTATATCTTGAAATTTCTCTTAAAAAGAAAGTAATACATGGGGCGCACTATAAGTTTCCGGAATGAATATGAAAAAATACTATTAAAGGTACAAAATTAATTTATTGTTTTTCAAAATAATCTCCCTTGGCGTCTATGCACTTTTTCATTCGATGAAACCAGTTTTGAAAACTTTTGTGCCACTCCTCTGTGGTGACCTCTGAAACGTGTTTTTCATACTCCTCGACAGCCTCTTCTGGTGATGAAAATCGTTGACCGCGTAATTGGTTCTTAATTTTTGGGAACAGAAAAAAGTCACAACGTGCCAGGTCGGGACTGTAACTGTATGCAGGATGACTCATGAGTTCTACATTTTTCGCCTTCAAAAAGTCGTTTGTCTGTCTGGCCGTGTGAGAACTAGCATTGTCGTGGTGCAGGATGATACGGCGTTTACGGTTATTTTTACGGAGTTCGTCAATAACTTCCGGCAAACAAATGGTCGTGTACCAGTCACTATTCACTGTACGACGATTCTCTTAGCCACGTGTCCAGTTTTATTATAAAAAGAAGCAATCATCCGCTTAGATGCACTTTCCACGCGCGCCACTTTGGTTGGTTTCGGCTCATCTTGAAAGACCCATACGCTCGATTGCTGCTTTGTTTTGGGATCGTAGCAATAAATCCATGTTTCGTCACCTGTTACTATGTCCCACACCAAATTTGACGCACCTTCGTTGAATCTGGTAAGCATGGCACTGCACCAAGTGACGCGGTCCGTTTTTTGAGCCTCGGTCAAGTTGTGTGGGATCCACCGCGAGCACAGCTTTCTCACACCCAAATGTTTGTGTAGGATTAATTGTATTTGACTCATGCCTATTTCTAAGGATGCGCGAATTTCATGGTAGGTCACATGCCTGTCTGTTTCAATCATACGGCGCACAGCATCGATGTTTTTGTTGGTCACAGCGGTGGACGGCCGACCATCGCGAGATTCGTCACTGAGATTGATACGACCTCGCTTGAATTCTGCAAACCAGCTATAAACAGTTGTCTTGCATGGTGCTTCATTGCCAAAAGCTGTTTCAAGCCGAGCGATGCTCTGTTGAGCTGTCAAATTACACTTAAAATCGTAGAAAATCATACTACGAAAATTTTCCCGAGTTAAATCCATGTTAATGGAGACACACAATTTTTTAAATGGCGCCACAAGGTAAAAACAAAAGACAGTCAAATGAAACAAACTGCATTCTACAGCCAAAGAGTTATATTTTCAAATGTTGCAATAAATTTTTAAATATTGTTTATGTAAGTGGCCAGTTCCGGAAACTTACAGTGCGCCCTATGTATTGACATGAGGATCTATGTTCAGAAAGTCTTAATTAAAATCTTTCTGATATATATTTTCATATTAATATTAATTTTAGTTTAAAAAAGAAAATTCAAGATATAGGTATATGACGAGGTCAGTTATCTCGTTGGCTGACTGTACTCAACTCTGTCCCAAATTCTAATACTTATTTCACTAACACACACCATGATATCTTCCTTGACACTGAACCTCATTTTACTGTGAGATATTTTTTTTATACTTTTCTCACTTGTGTGTCACACAAGTGAGAAAGGTATAAAGCTCACCTTTTGCCGTGTCCTTTGTCCCTCCATCAATATATACGGACAAATCACACAGATTGAGCTAGCCCCAAAGTAAGTTCGAGACTTGTGTTATGGGATACTAACTCAACGATTCTATATTTTATAATAAATACATATACAAGTATACGTAGATTAACATCCAAGACCCAGGCCAATCTAAAAAGATCATTGTCCAATGATGATGATCTTGACCTGACCCTCGTGTCGCAAGCTGGCGTGTCAACAACTACGCCACTGAGCTCGCCAAGATAGCAATATAAATATTATTTAACCCATATGCGCTCACCGTGCCTAATTGGGAACGCTTACAAATCTATCCTCAACTTTTTTTGCATTTATATGAAGGTGACATTTTCATTAGTAATTGAAACGTTACACGTTCGCACACTGATTATTAATAGTTATTTAATATAAACTAAATAACATTTGATAATATTGTGTCTAAAATAAACAAGATTAATGAGCTACAGTACGCTCCAAATGTAAGTACTTTTATTTTATTCTATTCATTCCACAGCAGTTATTTTTTCACATTTACTATTTGACAATAATAGTAACTAAGTAATAAAGACAGCATTTGATGAACTATAAGGCTACATTGAGAATAAAGTTGATTTATACGTAGGAGTCCTCAATTGGGGACTACGGGCACTACAGGGATCAAACATTCCTTTATTTTTGAAGAAGTCGGCTTTGAAAAAACATGTCTAAACGAACGTTTGCATCGAGCAATAACTATCAGGGGCTTCAAGAAGCTATCGAAGCTGTTATGAGAGATGATGCTTCACATATAGAGGGAGATTTAGTTGCTCTGCCTCCGAAACCTAGTGTTCTCACTGATGAAGAGGAAGGCGGAAATAACAGGAAAGGGGCTATCGTGCAACTGGGACTGTTCGAGAAGGACTAACTGGCAAATATTCCCTAATGCCTATCAAGGAAATGAAGAAAAAAAGACGTGCTGATCATGACTACCGATTTGACACGACGAATAAAATATTGTTAGTTTGTTGACAATAGCGTCTGCGCAATGGGAGCTAACATAGTGTCCTACCATTAGGCAAAGTGAAATGTTGGAGTTCAGCTGAGTAGAAAAAGACCGATGTAGACATATCTCAAGTATTCGTCAGCTACATAAAGGTATGGGTAGTGTTGATCAAGCTGATCAATCAATTTATTTATACATATCGTACTTCTATTTGAGGCAAAAAGTGGTGGTGGATACTGTTTACCCACATGCTTGATTTGACTATTAGCAATGTCTGGCATTTGCACACACTTTGCAATGATGTGAAGTGTGTCAGCTGCAGTTTAGACAAAGCATTACTCGTCACTACTTGCGACAAGAAACAGACCAGCCTTCACGTCCAACAGCGTCCACAGTCCCTAGTCTGCAGTTCGATGGTATTGGCCACTTTGTAGAGAAATTGAATAACCAACTGCGATGCATCATTTGTCATTATAAAGCTCGTTGGCAGTGCAAAATCGTATCAAAACGTTATGTGTCGAGAAACCCTGTTGTGAAACTCTGCATACCGAATGAGCCCAGTGTCCTCATTTAAGCACGGTATTTTTTTTAATATATAATAAAACAAATTTATTTTTTTTTTGTTATATTTCATTCAAAGTTTAATTTTTCTACATATAAATGCTTTTTATTTCATCTTTTTTCAGTTAGTTTAGGTTTGGGCGCAAATGGGTTAAACAAATGTAACCATGGCGACTCGAAAAGAAGAAGAAGAGTTAAATACAAAATAGAAAGAAACTAAAGGAGGTCAATTATTTCATCTTCTTTGGCTTACTATTCATCAAGACAGCATCCACGAGCGACGCTCACCTACATTTGCAACAAATAAAACATGTAATCGTGTTATTTTCCCATATTAGTTTTTCTTCGTTCAACGACCGTACGCAGTTGCGTGGTTCCTCGTAATAGATGCACCGGCGTGTGAACTAGAGTGTGAGACTCGTGATTGTGTGCAAGCAAAAACTGATCGTGAACTGTACAACAACCAGCCTTCCGCGTCTTATTGGCGACATTCCTCCTGTTCCGAATTATATGCATCAGTGGCTAAAGAGGTGGAGATGCATTGTTATTTCATTAATGGGAGACGTTAAAATGCAACGACGAATGCCATCAACAAATCCTTAAGCGTTTTGACGTTGCTCTTATAATATAATATGGTGAAAAAATCTCAAGCGGGCGGAATTTGAGCCTGCTTTGCGCGACCTTAAGTGTATATACGACTTACGCTCTTCCAACTGAGCCACCGCCTATTCTAACATCGGCGCCGAAATTCTCTACCATATCCCATTCCTCTTGTACGTATTAAAGCTTACATCACCTAACACAACTAACCGACTTTTACTAATGAGGTATTTGATTGAACTCATTTTACTATGAATTTGAAATCAACTCATATTATGTAGGAAGCCATGCAATATTTTTAAGTGTTTATATTTTGCATTCACAATGCCGCCCGCTTGAGATTTTTTCACCATATTTTATTTCTTAATTTAATAAGAGTATATCAAAATAGCATTGTGATCGATCGATTTATAAGACGTTATGACATCAAAAAACATTCGAGAACTGCAGAAGCAACCAGAGCGGTCAGAGTCGGCTTATTGGCGACATTCCACCTATTCCGAACTACACGTGTCAGTAACTCAGAAGGTAGATTGCGTCAGTACTCCATTAATGAAAACGGTGCTACGGCCATGTCATGAGGAAGCCGGAAGACCATATGACAAAAAACTCGGGGCCTAGAAAACGTGGAAGACCCCTTACTACATGGATGTCGGTTATAAAAAAGGATCTTGCCGGAGATTCATTGGATCTGATAACGATCCAAACAAGAAATACCTGGCGAAGGATGATTAGGAGAGCCGACCCCAAATAGATATGGGATAAGGCCTGAAGAAGAAGAAGATAAGATGCTGTCTGACATTTGAGAACAAGGGTTTTATCGGTGTCATTATAACTAAATAATAATAATAATAAATAGTAATAATAATTGCAGGCTTGAATCACTTGATTGTCTGATAATAAAGATGATTCCGTGCTTCGGAAGGTACGTTAAGCCGTTTGTCCCGGCTGCCATCTGGTAGTCGCTAAAGGAACCACGTCAGAGGCTGAGAGGCGGTTCTGAAGAACTCTGACACCAGGGTGTACATGGTCGATTGACTGTGGCACCTACTCGAAACTAATGAATCGGTGTCATTGTATAGGAAGAAACCTGTAGAAGAAACTCACACGATGACTGTATTTTGGCAGGAAATAATGAAGTGTTTGCCATTGCCTTCTCTTTTCACCCACTAGTGTGGAGGTCTCCTCACGTTGTTTTCCTTCACCGGAAGTAAGCAGCGATCGATGAAAAGGTCCGTAGTTGAGTCAGATTGATCTATGAACTCAAAGGTACAAGTTGGGCCGGGCGGGATTTGAACCCGGGACCTTTCGCTCATAGGTCTCTTAGACCACTGAACCACTACCAATAATGAGAGATATGGAAGCCTTTTTTCACGAACAACAGAAAAATGTCCACGAGACTCTCAAAGACAGCATGACATCATCAATGTGATAAGTTGATCACGAAAAGTAACAAAATGTTTCTTGTGTAAATTATTTGTAGTCTCCAATCTTATGCAACTCCATTAAAACGTCAACGAAACTACGTGTACAATTATTATAGGAGGAGACCGATGTCCT
The DNA here is from genome assembly GCA_947532085.1 of Elegia similella. NCBI lineage: Eukaryota > Metazoa > Arthropoda > Insecta > Lepidoptera > Pyralidae > Elegia > Elegia similella. The sequence goes on from OX383939.1 coordinate 8,419,413, forward strand.
AGTAGTCGTGAGCATGAAATGCGTTTAAGCTTGTTAAGCAATCCTGGGCGCAGTCCCCACTGTGATGGGTGACCGCAACTGCTATAAAATTATCTCGAGCTCCTCCATTCTTAGGAAAGCACGTTAAGCCATTGGTCCCGGCTGTCATCATTGGTGGTAGTCGTTAAGCTTTTTCAGATGCTTTTGGCAGCTTGGAAAATCTGACACCAGTGGCCACTTACACGAAAAACAGACATAGAATTATATCTGCTTTTTGTGGTAAACAGCAGAATTACACAAGCAAACTATCATACCTATTTAAGGTAAACGCAGACCTCACAGAGCCGTACCGCACGCACCGCAGTCGCCGCATTCGAATTCTTTATAAGAAGTTCTATGTAATCTCGCACACCTACCCGCGCTGCAGTCGCCGCACTACCTGTAACAAAAGCGACTGCGGCGGGCGGCCGGCGGCGCGTGTTTCGATCAACGATATTGTTGATCGAAGGGCGCATCCGGTGCGGTGTACAGCCAAGTCTGCGTTCACCTTAAATAGGTACGATAGTTTGGGTGCGTATTGTTTGATATAATAACAAATTCTATATTTTCATTTCAATAAAGTTCAAAAGATATAATGATTACTTGACATAATCATTACCGATTATATTTTTAAAAGCTATAATATACATAATATTTTCAATTTGAAAAGCATAAACCCATTATTTATAACGTTTATGAACACTAAATATCATCTGTTATACAACTTGTGCAGTATACATGCCAAAATGTATACCATTCAAAAAGTATACTATTTAAAATAAATATCAATCAAAATCTATAGAAATCATAATGTATACGTATTAAAAATATAAAACTGAGAAAATATACCAGCTAATTAGTATACCTAGACCCATGTCTATTTTGCAAATTTGAATAATTTCAGTAATACTTACAAAATAATTCGCGCAAGCTCATAACTTCATTTTCTTGAAAATAATGCGGAGTAGCCAGCAAAACGTGCATCATTTAAACTTAGATGTAGGTAATCGATTTTATTAGTAAAGCAAACCAAGAATTAATTAACCTCACAGGATAAAAAAAAACTATAACTAACAAAAAAAATTATAACAATATTTAATTTTATGTGAATTTTAGGACAAAGTATAAAATAAATAATAAAAAAAATGTGATACATACAAAATGCACGCGCATTTTGTATGTATCACATTTTTTTTAAAATAGAACGATAACTTTTACAATATTTTATTGTATGTAAATATTAAGACAAAGTACGTATTAAAGAAATAAAAAAATTGTGATACATACAAAATGCGCGCGCATTTTGTATGTATCACAATTTTTTTCAAGTAGATAGATAACTTTCTATATATTTTTTATATAATAATAATGTTTTAAAATTATTTTTAATAATACCTATTTTATCTTATTTTTTTTAAACTTATATTAGAGGCCGAATGTGAATTTCTTCGACCTATGGTTAAAGAAATTCACATTCGGTATATTCAGGTTTTCGTTAAATATATTGCAGTCTTTCTTTTTGTTTTAATAATATTTTAACACTACATTATAACTATTTTAAGTACAATAAGTATACGATATCTTCGCCAATTGTGAACCGAATTTATGTTTCTTTTTTTATATGAAAACCTTTACTACCAACTTGGTCCCATTTTAATTTGGTGAAGATATGATGAAGAACTTTGGAAATATGGAAGAAACTCCTAAAATAAAATTCTGATTTTTTTTTAATTTTATTATTAGTTATGTATTGAGAATCTTCTACCAATTAATTCGTATAACCAATGATTATTATCCGTAATAATATGTACATATAACGTTTATTATACATAACAACTAATCGATTGTTTTAAATTTTATAATAATAAAACGGTATAATAAAGGTTTGATATGTTAAATAATTGTTATAATAAAAGATTTTAGGTTTTTTAAACTTATTTCTTTCGATTTATATATTACTTGATAATTATACTGACCAAAATTATGTATTTCGTTGATATATATCTTAAAAGATATATATTTTGTGTTTATATGTTATATTACTTACCCCGATAGTTTAGTTTGGTTCTGTAATTCTGTTGTGTTCAACAACAAGATATTCGTATTAAACAAAAAGAACAATCTGTTTTCTTTCACCTAAAATGGGTGGGCAGATTTCGCTGTCCATTTCTTGATATAAAAACTCGGTCATATTTCTCATGATGTTATCGACGTCTCTTATCTTGTCAAGATGTTTGTACCGAAGAAAGGCGTTGCGTATCACGAGTAACATCTGTGTCAGGGAAGCCATTGCAGATGTTAGATAATGTTTGGAGATAACAATAAGGCCGGTGACAAACACCGTAGAAGCATAGATATTATAATTCTACAGGAATAGATGATTTAAGCTGGCGGCACGCGCTCTGACAAGCTAAGTTCCAAAAGTCATAATTAGATGGCAGTAGTGGTCCACACAGTAATCTGGACTGAAAGGATAAAAACCGGCCAAGTGCGAATCGGACTCGCACATGAAGGGTTCTGTACCGTTATCTTTAAAAACGGCAAACAAATCATGTCTGTTGTATGGAAGCCCCCTTTAAAATTATTCTGAAATAAATTAAAAATATATATATATATATTTTTATATAATTGTTATTTTTAAAGTTAATATATAACTAAATATTCTGTGAAAGTTTTAAGCGTCTACCTGTTGCCCTTATCAATATCGAGCAAAAACAAGCCAAACAATCACGTTTGTTGTATGGGAGCCCCCTCAAATATTTATTTTATTCTATTTTTTAGTATTTGTTGTTAAAGCGGCAACAGAAATACATCATCTGTGATGTGTCTTACTATCACGATTCATGAGATACAGCCTGGTGACAGACAGACGGACAGCGGAGCGAGATTAATAGGGCCCGTTTTTATAACCCTTTGGATTCGGAACCCTAAAAATGGTTGATATGCATTTATCAATCAATAATAATCTATACTAATATTATAAAGCTGAAGAGTTTGTTTGTTTGTTTGTACGCGCTAATCTCAAGAACTACTGGTTCAAAAAGGAAAATTCTTTTTGTGTTGGATAGTCCATTTATTGAGGAAAGCTTTAGGCTATAAAACATCACGCTGCGACCAATAGGAGCGAAGCATCAATAAAAAATGTTTTGAAAACGGGGAAAAATTATTCATCTATACTAATTACCTAATCATAATAACAGAAATTGCCGCGGACGAAGTCGCGGGCAACAGCTAGTAATACCTAAAGTAAGGGTTGGTCATGGAGTAAGTAAATTTTTTTAGAGATATCGTATTTATAAGCTGTATACATGATACTGAAACTAAATTGCGGATTTTAGATTTTTTTCTGTATGTTTGTATGTGTGTATTCATTCTTCTGATTTTTGCTACCAACAAAAGGTACGCACTTGAAATTGTTACATACAAATAGTTCCATATTTGATAATAAGTAAGCTTTATGAAAATCGTTTACTTCGTCATAGGTATAACGAATTTTTATTAAGCGCCAATTAGACCATCCAGAATTCAGGATCCGGAATTCAGTCAACGGATAGTCAACGGACAGTTTAATCGCCGATCCGTTGTCAGGACAGAATGGCTTCCGAAGTCCTTATCGGAAGCATAACGGAAGCGTAAAGTGAAACCATCCGGAATTCAGGATCGCCGCATGAGAGGGACGCCGCTATACGTTAGAAACGAAACGATAATATCTCCAATCGCGTCGCACGTATAGCGGCGTCCCTGTCACGCATTCAGGATGGCCAACGGATGGCTCTGTCAGGACGCGCAGTCTCCGTTCAGGACACGTTCTGGACGGTGTAATCAGGAGCTCTGACGACTGAATTTCTTGTCCTTATCGGATGCTAAATTCAGGATCCTAGATTCAGGATGGTATAATAGTCGCTTTAGGACCTCAGACTCAGAGCAGATGTTCCATGATCTTGTTTGGCAGCAAAGTTTCCATGAGTTTCCAGACACGTGCATTAGTGTTGTACACTTCAGTTTATCGATTTATTAACTTAAGTAATGAATCGTACAAGTTAAAGTACAAGTTGTAAACTAAGTAAAAATAATAATTTACTCCTACTAAATACGATGGTCCAAGTATTTTGACCTGATTCTATCGCTCTACGTCACTTATACACAAGTCACGGAGCAATTATAAAATAGAGAATGTGCCAGTTGCCTCTCAAGCAGACCGTAAACTCAATCAAGGGATTGGTGTTAACTTATAATGAATACCATAGAGAGGCTAGCCATATTGCTAAATGTAACCCTTGTTTTTTGAGAGCTTTGGATCTATCGTAAGTCTAACGGGTGTTAACAAGTATGCGATAATTTAGCGGATGCGATTTTTTATTAGTCGTGGTAGAGCCACGCTACCGGCAAAATGAATTGCTAGTAGTATGAATGGGCCGGCTCGTCCGGGGAAGTACCACACTCACAGAAAATCGACGTCGGAGTAGAAGCTTTGCCGCTTCTATGCTTCGTTCGGTGCGTGAGAGAGCTGGAGGCCCATCCTTCCCCCTTCCCTACCCATTTCCTTCCGCCAACTCCTTGAAAGGCCGACAATGCAACTGTCACACCCTGGGGTTGCAGTTGTCCATGGCAGTGATGATCACTTACCCGGTCAAATAAAGATCACTTACCCTCGGTTGCCGTCCTATATCATAAAAAAGTCATATGATATCTCTCTAAATTGTTTTGTAGGGTTTAGTACCCAAAGGGTGTAAAGGGGGCTCTATTATTGAGCTTCCAATGTCCGTCCTTCTGTCACGGGTCTGTATCGTTAGAACCGTCATTAATATACACTTAATTTTCACAGAATATGTAGGTATATCTTTTGCTGATATAACAACAAATAAAAACAAAATAAAAAATTAAAGGGGGCCACACCAATGAATGTTGCTGCTAGTCTATAACTGAAACGTCAAACCACAGATTAAGTGTCCGTCCAGAGTTTGTTAAACCTCATAAGCAAGGTCGCATTAAATACGTTTCATACGTACTTACATACACGTAGTCCCCATACAAGAAACGTGGTTAACCCTTAGTGTGTAATCCGACTCGCACATGGCCAGTTTTATTTGTATCTTGAACTAGAACACTTCGTACCAGAAACGTCAGGTGGATCCCATGACGTAAGAAGCCTCTCTTCTAATACTTCTGGAGAATGTAATAAAATAGCAAATAATATCAGCCTTAATGTATGTCACAAAACACTTAAAGCAGTTGTTTTATTAATATTCCACTAAACAGCGATAAAGTCGCTTTCTAGCACTTTACGGACGTTTGTATCGAGGTTACCAGAGATACGCGAGCGTCTAGACTCTAACGACATTAGCATACTAGCTATAAAGCTAATAGCGATGCCACACGTGTGCTGCGTCTCCGCACCGTCGTCGCAGAGGTATCGGTTGTTGCTACATTGTTCTTCATACGTTAGACCTGCATCGAACCATCAAATGTGCAGAGCAGGAGGGAAGTCTTGAAAGACGAAATGGGGAAGATAACTGCACTGCGAGTGTGACAACGGAGCGACTACAGTGCACAGCGAAGTGTCTATGGTGTGATCTAGGTGTGATATATTCTATATCGACGCAGGGACCACGTAGAGGGGACGGATGGCTCATGTGTCTGTCACTGCGTTGAATGACGCAGTTCCTGCATCGCTGTAACGCAGAGCAGAACCATCGTATCACCACATTTGTCAGAAGTAATATAGTCATACATAACTGTATTACTTTAATAATTATAGCTTTATTCATTGAGCGTAGCTGCGCAAGGAGCAACCGCATCAGCTCTTGTTCGTTAGCCAGCACAGTTACGTACTCCGAAAGATTGGTTCTGAAAAAAGCTTTTCTGGCACTTCTTTACGTCAATACTAACCTCCATCCTAAACTTTTGCAGCTTAGCCGCTGACTGGGCGGGCACAGAACAGAAGAAATAATATAAGCTTAATATCGCAAATTCGCTCGTGTGAATTCCGGTTTATGTAACGCCATTTGCATACACAAACAGCTACGAGAAACTAACTGGCTTGTTTATAATTAGTTCAGTTGCAATGTCACTCTGTTGCAGTTAGAGATAGTTGATAGTTGAGCTAATAGAGGTAGACACATCTATCAACCCTTTGACCGCGAGCGTCGGATAAATCCGACATACATTTTCTATGAAAATGTTTGTCGGATTTATCCGACGTTTGGGTTAAAACAAATAATACTGACTAACAAAACATCTATATTCGTTAACATCAATCAATATCAACCATGATAAAAAAAACAACCCCTGAATGGTATAGTTCATCAATTTTTGAATGGGTGAGAATAAATCTTTGAACTAGGTCTTCTGCGCTGTGTTATGTCTACTTCTTAACATTCTAACACATACACAATGTGTTACAATGTAGGTGTCATATACATTGTAACACATTCAGCGTACTATCTTCTGAACACCATGGCCTTTCTATTTCAACGTACTGGAGTTCAAATAAAGTGGACAATACAACCTTTTTGATCAGTTAATTGATAAAGGTTCTATATATGTTTACACTACCAATTTATTATAGTCACACGATTATTCCCAAAATTCCTAAAATAAACTCACCGCGCCTAATTCCTCACTCTTAATAAATTGCTTGTAATTTCGTCGTCTTCGCAATGCCATTGACAACTGTCAAGGCGAGGAACGTCACCAATTTATCTCATCTCCAACATATAAGCTACGCATGTCGTGCAAGGCATCTAAAGCACAAAAGCGCCAGTTTGTCGTACAAAAGCATATCCACGCAGGACTACATTTTCCGTCTTGATTTGACCGGGGATCTAACCCTGTGATTCAAAGACACTTGCGGTACCACTGAGACCGAGTTCGTCATTATAACTTTCATCATCATAATCATCATCATCAGGTCTTTTTCCTCTGTATTACCAGAGCCATACTTGGCCAGAGCAAATAGAGGATTTGGCCTACACTCTCCTCGCTGGCCAGACGGGTTGGAGAGGTAAATTAATGTTTATGAGTTTTGTTTAGCTTGTATTTCCTTAGTCTCCTCTTACGACATCCATGGGAAGACTTGGAGTGGTCCTATTCTACTCTGCCGGAAACCACACGGCTACGGCTGCTTAGGATTATAACTTTAATCCTAACTATCCTAATCCTAACTAATATTATAAATGCAAAAGTTAGTTTGTTTGTTTGTTACGCTTTCAAGTTGAAACTACTGAACCGATCATCATGAAATTTTGCTTACACGTTAGCTGGAGTACGGAGAAGGACATCGGTTACATTTTATCGCGGGAAAAAGTACTGTTCCCGAGGGATCGACATTGACGCGGGCGGAGCCGTGGGCGAAAGCTAGTGTGATATTATCCTTGTCAACTCACCCTTAGTCTAACCGACCTCGGTTTAATAAGCGTTTTGTCGAAAGCAAAATGGCACACAAAAAGACAATCAGTACTCGTTAAAGTTACTGTTTCAGTTATTTCAGTAAGAACATATACTGCGTTTAGATTTTTAGTTAATCAAAGAAGCATATTCATATGCTTCTTTGTAGTATCCACCCAGTTCTTATCGAATGCTCTTATTTCATCTGCCCACCCCTAGATAAAAAAGAAAAAAGAAGAGGAAACGATCGAGAAAAGGGGAAGGAAAGACGGGAGGCTCTTGCCCACCAGTGAGACATAGAGCAGGTTAAAAAAACCGGCCAAGGTCAAGTCGAACTCGCGCACGAAGGGTTCCGTACCGTTATCTATAAAAACGGCAAAAAATTCATGTCTGTTGTATGGTGGCCCCCCGGGTGCGTATTGATTGATATAATAACAAATTATATATTTTCATTTCAATAAAGTTCATAAGATATAATGTTAACTTGACATAATCATTACTGATTATATTCTTAAAAGCTATAACATTCATAAAATTTTCAATTCGAAAAGCATAAACTCATTTTTTATAACGTTTATGAATACTAAATATCACCTGTTATACAACTCATGCAGTATACCTTCCAAAATGTATACCATTCAAAAAGTATAGTATTTAAAATAAATATGAATCAAGATCTATAAAATGTATACGTATTAAAAATATATAACAGAGAAAATATACCAGCTAATTAGTATAGACCCATGTCTATTTTGCGAATTTGAATTATTTCAGTAACACCTACGAAATAAGTCAAATTCGCGCAAACTCATAAACTTCATTTTCTTGTAAAAAAATCGGAGTAGCCAGCAAAAGGTGCATCATTCAAACAGACTATCGAATAACTAATAATAGGTAATCGATTTTATCAGTAAAGCAAACGGAAAGTAACACAAGAAGTCACTAACTTCATAGGATTACAAAAATCTATAACAAACAAAAGAATTTATTACAATATTTAATTGCATGTAAATATTAGGACAAAGTATAAAATAAATAAAAAAATTGTGATACATACAAAATGCGCGCGCATATTGTATGTATCACAATTTTTTTTAAAGTACAAATATAACTTTTACAATATTTTATTATATGTTAATATTAGGACAAAGTTAGAAATAAATTTAAAAAATTGTGATACATACAATATGCGCGCGCATTTTGTATGTATCACAATTTTTCTAAGTATTTTTTTAGTATACCTATTTTTCTTATTTTTTTTCACTTATAATAGAGACTATAGCTCTAAGAAATTCACACTCGTAATATTTAGATTTTCGTTTTAATGTATTGTTATCTTTTTCTTGTCTTATTAATATTTTTTTGCGTTTACGAGATCGTCAGGTTGCTATTTTCGGCTAGGCGTTCTATAAAAATAAATAAGATAATTTATTAAACGGTTTCCAAAAAATAGGAGGTTATCAATTCGACGGTATGTCTTTTTTTATGTGTGTTTGTTACACGATATCTTCGCCAATTGTGAACCGATTTTGATATTTCTTTTTTATTTAAAAGCCTTTACTACCAAGTTGATCCCATTTTAATTTGGTGAAAATATAATGAGATTAAGATTTTTTTTAATTTAATTATTTGGTATATATTGAGAATCTTCTACCAATTAATTCGTATAACCAATGATTATTATCCGTACTAATATGTATATATTAAGTTTATTATACATAACAACTAATCGATGTTTTAAAGTTTATAATAATAAAACGGTATAATAATAGTTTGATATGTTGAATGATTGTTATAATTAAAGATTTTAGTTTTTTTTAAGTTATTTCTTTCGATTTTTATCTTACCTGATAATTATACTAACCAAAATTATATGTTTCGTTGATATTTATCTTAAATTATATATATTTTGTGTTTATATGTTATATTACTTACCCTGGCCCCCCTTTAATATTAATTTTATTTTTATTTAATTCATTTATTTTTAAAGTAAATACATAACTTAATATTCTGTGAATATTTCAAGAGTCTGCAGATTGCCGTTATTCATACAGCGTGATTTTGAACCCCCTAGCTATATTGAAATCTCGGACTCAGAATCCCTAATGGAATACAGAATTGCAAGAAAAAAAGGTAAAAAAACCGAAAAAAGAAAATAGACTTTCCATAGAAATTCGTCCAGCTGATCGGCGACTTTGTATGGGAAGCCCTATTTTTTTTCGATTTTCAGCTTTTTTTCTTGCAGTTCTATATTTCATTAGGGATTCTGATTCTGAGATTTCAATAATAGGAGGTTCAAAATCACGTTGTATTGAGCATACAAAAAAATCACGTTTATTGTATGGGAGCCCCCTTAAATATTTATTTTATTCTATTTTTTAGTATTTGTTGTTATAGTGGCAACATAAATACATCATCTGTAAAAATTTCAAATGTCTAACTATCACGGTTCATAATCAATAAGGATACAGCCTGGTGATAGACGGACAGACAGACAGAGACATACTGACTGACAGACAGACAGACGGACGGACAGGGGATGGATATTAATAGCGTCCTGTTTTTACCCTTTGGGTACGGAACCCCAAAAAAATGATGGGGTTGGCTAGTTTGGCATTAATCTGGTACCAGTATCAGTCACTTGTATAGTACAAACACTAAAATAAAAAGTCTAATGGCGTTACGTGTACAATGCAGTATCTAAGACTCCGAGGTCGTACAAGTTGCGTTGAGATGTCACCGGTTGTATTCTTGGATGCTAATTGAATTTCACCGATCGAAAGTCACCGTAACTCGTCTCGCGGGAGTTCCATGTTTGTTTTGATATTGGTAAAGAAATATTCCTGTTTTTAGGGTTCCGTACCCAAAGGGTAAAAACGGGACCCTATTAATATCGCTCCGCTGTCCGTCTGTCTGTTTGTCTCTGTCTGTTCGTTGGTCACCAGGCTGTATCGGCTCATGAACCGTGATAGTTAGACAGTTGAAATGTTCACAGATGATGTATTTCTTTAAAATTGCCGCTATAACAACAAATACAAAAAAAATAAATATTTAAGGGGGCTCCCATACAACAGACATATTTTTTTGCCGTTTTTATAGATAACGGTACGGAACTTTTCGTGCGCTAGTCCGACTCGCACTTGGCCGATTTTTTATGATATATGACGGCAAACGAGCAAGCGAGACACATGATGGTAAGCGATCATCGCTGCCCATGGACTGCAACACCAGGGTGTGACAGGAGCGTTGCCGGCCTTTCAAGGACTTAGGGAAGGAAATGGGGAAAGGATGGGCCTCCGGCTCCCTCACTCACTGAATGAAGCGTAGAAGCATTAAAGCTTCTACTGAAATGTCGATTTTCTGTGAGAATAGTTTAGCTGGTGTATAACTCTTTCCCTGTCGATAAACGAGACAATAGTAAAACAATTAATAGTTTACATATGATTCATGGGACACGTAACTTGTTAGGGTAAAGTCCCCTAATAGACGACAGTCATCGACTTCTCAACAGTGATTATATCTTCAAATTGCTCAACATTTTTTGAAAAAAAAAAAAAGGATTTTAAGACTACGGCAGTATGACACAATATTCGTCTTATAATACAATGAATTTAAAGGTTTCTTTTCTCATTTAAGTAAAGTTAGCCTCTTCTTTCCTCCTCCTATTCCTCTGCTTTATTACTTAGTTTCGGATACTCACTCAACGGTACTATTTTTTATAATACATACAGATTGGCTTCGGTCTTGCGTAAATTAGATAATTATCCGTCTTGATTTGACCCCGAACCCTGTGATTAAAAGACACTTGCGGTATTACTGAGCCACAGAGGTCGACATCATAACTTAAATGTGATATAATCCCTGTCAACTAACCCTTGAGAGGGTATTACCATCCTGAATCGAAACCGATGAGAGAGACGCTGCAATATACGTGAGATACGAATGGAGATATCTCGTATCGTGTCTAACGTATAACGGCGTCCCTCCCATCGGATCCGATATTCAGGATGGTTTAATAGGCACTTTAGTTAGCGACCTCGGTTCAATAATTAGTCGAAAACACAATAGCACACAAAAAGACAAGTAGTACTCGTTAAAGTTACCGTTTCAGTTACTTCCTCATAAATTGTGGCAATAAATTGCTACCCCCACGAATTCAGGAAAAACAGTAACTTGTGTTGCGAACGTATTACTGTAAATCTCATTTGCTGATTCATTGACTGCTTTTGTGGAATAACTGATGCTGTAGGTTGTAATTACTGACGTAACAGCAACATTAAATTAAGTGTTTGTTCGGCTGCTCGTAAGAAGTGTTTATGTGGCGTTCATTGTAGCATTTACCCTATACTTTAGTGTGACCTTTGTCGAATTGCTTAATTTAAATTTTCTTTATTAAATGCTGGCCTTGTGTATGGTCAAATGCACTTAAGTGTGAGGAAATGGCATACCAGGTTAAATATAAACTGCTTTCTTACAATAAAGATGTTAAAAACAAACTACTGGAATAACCACGACATTAAAATTTGTATGTTTTTTTGTGCTCTTTAAATGATCAAGAATCCTTTCTTAAGTAGTTAGATCGCTATTCCTTTTAGATATTCTTTTGGCTTCTTCAATGATATTAAGCGTTGACGCATGGTAAACAACCCCGTATTTGTTCCCACTGGGATGGGTGACCACAAATGGCATAAAAATATATCGTGCACGTCCGTGCTTCGGAAGGGTACGCATTTCATTTACGCTGTCACACGCCTTAGATAGCTTAAAAAATCTGACATAAGTGTAAAAAAGTCTTACAAACATTAAAAAAAATACATATATATAAAGGTTTTGTACGTGCAATGACCTGTGTAATTTTCATTTTCATACAATCGTTAGGTTCAAATCTTAAAAAAGTCAATGCGTTATTTTCTTTAAAATATTTCGCAATGAATTCCTTTTCTATTTTCTAGTCATCCAGTAACGAGGCAGCATTCTTTACTTTTATTTTAAAACCATGGCATTTTTTCCAGCTTCATTCCTTAGTGGTGAACGGTCACCGAGTCTGTAAAATTTTCAGGACAAAATGCACTCTTTTGTGGAAACTGGAAAGTCTCTGTTATAAAATTCTTTAGTGTAGCTGTTTAGAAGTTCTTGTTTTAAAATAATGAACGTTCGTATTATTAAAAAAAATTCTTTGCTGTAAATATAAGAGATTTGGACAACAGTAATATTTTAACTTTATAATAAAAGAAGAAGAATTACATACGCTCTCGACTCGACTCGTCATGTGACTTAAGTCTTAATTATCTTAAAAATTTTGAAAGTATTAAGAGGTAAGGGCTGTTTTTTAAATTATTTGCTCGGGATCATTTTGAGTATGAATCAGATCTAAAAAATATTTCACTTTTAGATGATTATCACTGTCGTTGATGAAATTACCGTACCTTGGGGCCGCTATTCTCGTATACACAGTTTTTCCCTGTTCGCAAAAAAGGGGTGTTGTTGTTTTACGGTTCATTAAATTATTTACTTTCACCATAACTTCTATTAGCCTCAACAGATTTGGATGTCAATATATTCTATGTGAAAGGCAGTCGTATTTTTAATTGAAAAACCTGTAGTATTACGTTAATAATTAAGCTTGATTCCTCTGACTCACGTTGGCGTGTGTAATCTTCAATAGTACCTCCATGCATTTGCATAATGTGAAGAATGACGTTGATAGAGCAACGCGCAAAGGACAATCAACTGTTGCTCTTAACATTCCCATGCACAATGGAACAAAGGCGGTTCGTCAGAAGGCTCCCATTTCTTGATATGCTAAACATCGCTTATCAATGGCTATGTCGACTACTTAGTTTTTAAACTTACGATCTCCGTCTCCCGGTATGCTATGAATGTGGTATGCGGTGTTTTTTTTTTGTAGAAATAGTATAACATGTACATTTTTTATACCTCTCTGTGATGTTGGTCTGGAAGAAAAGCAAAAACTTAGAATGTACCAGCTGCTTCTCTTACCGCGCTGACCGTAGAAGCCGGCCGAGGGAATATGCAAAAAAGGAATCATGTCAATAGGCGATGCAGCTAGCAACCCATCACTAGATTCCATTTTCCACCTATATCTTAAGAAATTTGGCTCTGTCTACCCCGTAAGTGATAAAGACGCGATAATATAACATGTATGCAATAGCACAACACGCAATACAATCAATTTTTATTTAGAAATTGAATTGATTTCGAGGTTTATTATTATGTGCAGAATTAAAGATCATATACGTGATAGGCACTCGTGAAGAATGACGGAAAGTCAGGCACCGAACAAACGACGACCAAAGGATATGCTGTTCCAAATTATATGAGTTAAACATCTTAAAAATCGTAGAACTAAAATAGAGATTGAGATTAATTGATCAGAAATGATAAGCTCCCTTAAATAAATTATCTACAATGTACATATTCATAGTTTCAAAAGATTTAATAAGTAGCACTGATCGTCAATAAAATTGTTGTGTTTAATCTTAACGTGCAATCTCATCCGGGTTCACTGCCTTCCGTGCATCCAGGCAACAAATTCTTAAGTAGGAATGTAGTGGGTGTGACACCCGGAAAACGAAAACGAATCGTCGATACTCTGCGGACTGCGGACGTGAGATGAACATTTCTCACATCTTTTTAATTGGACTTGGCCATCTTTGCATTTTCGGTTATTGTATTGTCTATTTTATTACTTAAATATTTAATAATAAATTTGAAACGCTTAAAGTACGCGGCTATGGAGCCACAATATTGTTTTGTGCCCATAGCCGTAGAGACCATGGGCAGCTGGGGTGTGGAAGCTAAGCGCCTAATTAAAGAGATAGGTCATCGCATAGGCGAAAAGACTGGCGACCCCCGCTCTGGGTCGTTTCTGGTGCAAAGGATGGCCATAGCTATCCAGCGCGGCAACGCAGCTAGTGTTATGGGCACCTTTGCACCAGAAACGTTAAGGGACGGGTTATAAAAGCGCCTATGTATGCGACATAATTGTATGTATTGACCTAATATAATTGAATAATATTATTACAAAAAAAAAAAAAAATATCTTATGTATGTATGATTATTATTATTATATTAATTATGTTTGTAACTTATATGGACTTGGAATTACCTAATTAAATTTATTAATCTGTTTCTTTTTAATAATAATGTAAATAGCATTAATATCCTTAAGTACTCCATCGTGTTTTAAGATGGTACACATACACTTTCTTTCTTGGTAAAACTAATGTTTGTCATTGTAAAGAGTTTCGAGATAGGACTCAACCAAGGCCATTTGTTAAATAAGTTTCTAAAGCATGGTATTCCTATTTTAAAAAAAAAAACAAAAAAAAATTATCAGATTTGTATTTACAACCAGTAAAACATATAATTTAACGAGCATCTAAACATAGGTTGATATATTTCCTTTCTTTATTTTCAGGTCACCTATCAACACATTTGCCCTCGCCATTCATCACTGCCAACTATTCCGCCCTTAAGCGCCCTTAATGTCGCCATGCTAGACCAGATCGTTTCTACCTCGAACAACGCGCTAGCACACTGGAAATTCGAGGGGTGGTGGCGTACGTGACGTCATCGGGAGAGGCGGGATTGCGCCATGAGCCAATCCCAGGATGAGGCCCGAGCGGCCAGGATACAGAAGTATAAGGAAGAAAGAAGAAAACAACTTACGGCTAGAACGGCGACCCTTTTTTCTGCCAATGTTACTGAAAGGTGAGCTTGATAATTAATTAATCTATAAACAATCTATTTTTAACATAATAGATATAGTAGGTAATTTTATTTAGTTAAAAAACGTTTCTGGGCATTTTCTATAATTCATATAGACGGCTAACCTTAATAATGGATTTCTAGAATTTATTAAAGGGCAACATAATAGTAATAAGATACAATGAATCGTTAAGATAAATTAGTCTACTAGAAAAAATCCTGAGAGATTAGAAAGAGTCCAAATCATTAAAACTGATTTGGTTGATTTTGACCGCAGAAATCTAAAGATGTTCATATAGTACAACCTGCGTTAGTCGCTTCTATGCATCGTTTATTTATAATATTTGTGTATTGATAGCAATAATTTGTTTTATTTCAGGCGTCCGAGAAAAGCCGGAGATCGCTGTCAATCCGATGACGCAGCTGACCATCTTAAGTCTTCCTCGGAGCTAAACCTTAACACAGCTTCAACTTCAGTGCCTATTAGAACTACTCGTACGTCACGCCTTAGAGCCGCTGCCACTGTCCACTCCGATTCATCTCCGTCACCCAGAAAGTCCATCAGAAGTTCTTCAGTGCAGTCCCTTACAGATGATGCCAAAACTAAATCTTCTAAACCAACTAGAATCATAGATAGGGATAAACCAAAAGCCGCAAACAGAAGACAAAGTTATGAAAAGGAGAATTTGAAGAATGATAAGGAAATTGGTGCTATTAAAACGAAACCTAAACATTCCACTAATAAAACTATTTTAGAAAAAGACAGAAGTAATTTAATAGTCACTAGTCCTAAAAGAAAGAACAACTTAAAGTTAGAGGAAAGAAAAAATAGAAACTCTTTAACAGAACAGAAGAAAGTAGATAGTTTGCAAATTGACGATAAAAATGTAAGTGCTTTACATATAGACGATGAACAGATCTTCAATGACATTTTAGATGACAAAAGCCTTTCGGATAGTTTGGAAAAAGAAAAGATAGAAGATTTGTTTAATGATCTTGTTGTTGAAGATAAATTACCGCATAATAGCACCTTTGATGATAAGATTGGGCTCAAAGAATACATTCCAGTCAGTCAAGAAGAAACAACTGTGAAAAAAGTTGTTAGTATTGCTAAGTTACAAGATAGTGGTGTAGTGCCAAAAGTAGTGAAAGATGAGGAAGTGGGGGGTTTGTTGGGAGCAGTGTGTGTTCGTAAAGTTGAAAGGTTCAGTGAGCTCCTTAGCAATCTATGTTCCCCGTGTGAAGCCGATATTTTGTTCCAAGACATATTAACCGAAAATGGGATTGATGGCAATTCGGTGAGTATCACTAGTATATCTAGTTTAGATTTGTAGAATTAGTGGTAGCTAAGTGTAGTGTTACAATAGTTAGAATATTGGCATTAAATACAGAATTTGAGACCGTGATATCAAAGAATCGAAGTTGCTTCGAAGAGTATAGCCTTAGTCTGGCGTTGTTAGCATGATTTTTCATTGGTTTGAACTTAATATCACTTTCTAGTCTATAATTCGCAAACTGTCTCAATACATGTACAATCTATTGTCCTTGAACATAATTAGGACATAAAATTACTAGACAGACTGAATAGAAATTATGGACGGCCGATATAGCTCCTTGAAAACTTGAATTAAGAACATTAATTTATTTCCTTACTTGTTGTTAGTCAACATTTTCGTAATCATTTGTAAATGTCAAAATGTCAAAGGGTTACTTGAATTGAACATTAACGCTCAAATTCAGAATGTGTCTGTCGGCATTTAGTGCCTGTTGCATAATAATTGGTCATAATAAGTAATCATGTAGTAAACAGCCTCCGTGGTCCAGTGGTTAAGGCGTTTGCCTGTTGACCCGGGGGTCGTGGGTTCGATTCCCACCGGAAGCATACTTTGTTTAGTTGTTTCCAGTTTGGTTAGGACATTGCAGGCTTGAATCACCTGATTGTCTGATAATAAAGATGATTCCGTGCTTCGGAAGGCACGTTAAGCCGGTGGTCCCGGCTGCCATCTGGTAGTCGTTAAAGGAACCACGTCAGAGGCCGAGAGGCGGTTCCGAAGAACTCTGATAACAGGGTGTGCATGGTCGATTGACCGTGACACCTACTCGAAATGAATGAATGAATCATATAGTACATACATATCCCATCCTATTTAACAGGCAATTATTGTATTTATTCATTATCTTTATATGATGAGGATCTAGAAAACGGCTCCAATGATTTCTATGAGATAAATATCAGTAAAGAGTTTCGGAGGCAACATCGATATAGCTGAGCACCATTCTTGGGACACTACTTCTACTCTTATATTTAAGCTGATCTATAATAACTGGCTATAGTCCTTCGGGAGCGGCCTTTAAGAGCGGCTTATGTGCACTGGGTCACTGGAGTGGCCAATTTTTGCAAACAATATAAAATTTTTAATCTATGAACGACGTTTAAAGAGCTGCATGTAGGTTCTTCAATATATTGTGTACTCTTTGATATTTACAAACATGCGCTCCTCATGTTTGTAAATATGAATGCGTACGGGAATACTTATAGTATCTGATTTCCAAAATATATTAGACTCCTTGATTTTGTTAAACCGTCGTAGATTTCGGTCTTTCGGAAAAACAACAAAATATGAGGTTTGCAACCTCGAGTCCTGTGAACTCTTCTAACAGGGAGTAGGCGCCAGGCTCTCATTCGCCTAAATTTAAAGATAACCAGTTCGAGTAATTGCGTTCCGAAATATAAAGATGATGAATCTAGGAACCTTGCATCTCCTACTTCCAGCTCTGCGACACTAAAATAAGGTCTAATAATAATTAATTAGATGATTACAAAAATATTTTTTTTTTTCAATTTATACTATAATACGGAGAGTAAATTTTTTTCCGCTCGCGAATATGCGAACCGCGAATAAGGAGTTTTTTTTACTGATGTAAAAGAAATGTCTATTTCCCGCCTGCTTACCTAAACCCATAAGCGTGTAACTTTATAACAGTGAAACGTTTTTTAACATATTTAATAAGCGCATAGTTATGCAAATGGTTTGTTATAGCTTACAATGTAAGTTTTGCATATATTATAAAAAACATCCTTATTGGTTATAATACTACTTTGCTTACAAATAGGATTCGATTTAAATACCCACCTAGATTTCAACCGTGTATTCTAGGAAACTTGAATACATATATGTAAAATTAGCGTAGCGGCCTGACCTATGGATGGCATTTGGTTTGTAATTAATGACGAAGATCACCACCGTTAGGACTAACGGCTTTATGTGATTAGGGTTAAGGATTAGCATTTGTGAGATGAGTTAGATTTTATTACTTTATGGTATTAGTTTTAGAATGCTTTTCGCCTTGTCTGATTGTTTGCCATTCCATTTTTAGTCTGATCGTATTTTAGTTTTGTATACTATGTTTGACGAATCATTGTGATTTTATGACTTTTCTGTCCGATTTATGTTTATTTTAAGTCCCTCTATGTGAAGAGCATCACCAATTTGTCAGTATTTTAAAATGTTGTCTAATATGTTTGGTGTTTTGCTTAATTTTTTACTGTACCGCTTTTGGAACTTCTGGATGTTGACAAATACATCGACAAACCATTTCCGACTTTCCAACGATTTTACTGTTGTGCAGATTTTACTGTTTGTTTAGATTAGTGTACTGAATTGTATTCTTCTTTGAATAAATTCATTTTCTCAGATAATTTGTTTGTTTTGATAGATCCATCGTCTGCATGTATATGCGTACTCAGTTTTTTAGCCAGCTGAATTATCTCCAGCACTTATTGATTGATATCCATTTCTAATAATGAACGACACAAGTTCATAACTTAGTGTGGGGCTAGCTCAATCTGTGTTATTTGTCCCTATACTTATTTATTTAATTGTAACTATCAAATTGATCTACGAAAGACTACATTATACTCCGGTTCCCGTGTCCGGTTCCTACAAAGTGATCCGGAGTGGATCACATACAAATATAGTATTATTTGTATCTCCTTTTGAGTAACGGGTGTTAACCCGGTCCTTTGGAAAGCTTGCATAGGGATACATATCCAACACGTAAAGGCCCTTCGGAAAAGTTGATATCATATAGGCTCCTCACAACACCCATTTCTGAAAATACCTATAATAATAATAGACATATGATAGATATATCCTTGAACAGATCTTGGCCGAAGGAGGAACTGTTGTATTTTAAAAGGCGATTTTGTGGGCTATGCGATTTAAATGTGGCTGAACTTATCCGGGGTTATTGCTAAGAGCCGTGCACCTGTCATTATCGTTATATTAACTGACAACTATAATTGGCAGGTGGTAGCTTGCTGATCACTAGATGAAGGCTTAAACACCGCTCCGGACGACTCGGGGGTGTTGAACGGTGTAGGTGTGCGCTTTCTCCGTCGTTCAGTTTGCTCGCGGACTTATGCCCTTTAATCTGGGACGTCAGCATTCACAAGTTCTCTCTGGACGGTCAACTAAGGCAAGCCATAGCCGAGAGTCCTGCGAGCCGTCTTGAATTAATATTTTGACCCATGAAGTCATGTTGATGGCGAGGGCTCTGACCAAGGAGTATTACTAACCAAGAGCTAGATCATTTTGACAGATTTTTTTCTAATATATAGTGTGAAATTGAATTCATTAGCAAACGTTTAAGCAATGACTTAGACCACGAATCAGAACAACTTTCATTGTGGGACCAACTCCGAGATTGCAAAAAAAAACAGCTGTTTCATAGATTTTGTGCCAATCAGATATTCCACTTTTGTATGAAAGAGCAGATTCACGATGTCGAAGAAAATATTTAATAAAGAGAAGAGAGAGTATGTCTGTAATGGAAAATACCTGTATGTATTTTCTATTGCAGCCTCTCTTTTCTTTAATGAATAAAAATCAATTTCATTCCTTTATAAAATGCCCGCACTGAGAGGTTACTTAAGCCGAGCCACCCAGACAAGCCTTTCTTTGTGTCCGAGATATTATTGACCGTGGAAAACTAGCCCGTTTTCGCATTTTACGAGTAAATGCTTGAAAATGCTCTGCAGAATTGAATTCGAGAAAAATCTAAAGATATTTTTGCTAGCACGTTGGATATGTTATTCAGTCTTTCTAATAAATAGCTATCTCAGTTATCTTTATCAGATATGACACAGAATGTTATTTGATTGGTTGAGTGTTTTATTTTCTATCTAAGAATTCTTCTTTTTATGGAATCTGTTAGTTACTAAACGATTTTGCTTAATTTTTCAAACTGTAGAGCCTGCCTAGAATTGAACAGAGATGTTCTCGATTAGTAGATACTAACTTGAATGATTTAATGTCTGGACTCGGTCGAGTTAAGATTGCACTTTGCTGGAAGTCGTCAACCAGAGGTAATATCAGTTTTGTTCATTTATCGATTATAGCGCCCTTGTGATATCTCGCACCCCTAAGCAATTGCCTACTTTGCCTTATGGATAATCGCCTTTGACAATCGAAGCTTTCGAGATTAAATTATAAATAAATATATAGCTAGCCCCACAGTAAGTCGTGAACTTGTGTCGTAGAATACTAACTCAACGATATTATATTTTATATAGATACTTAATAGATAATATCCAAGACCCAGGTCAATCTGAAAAATATAGTTTTTAGGGTTCCGTACCTAAAAAAGAAAAAACGGAACCCTTATAGGATCACTCGGTTGTCCGTCTGTCTGACTGTCCGTCTGTCTGTGTGTCTGTCTGTCTGTCAGTCTGTCAAGACCCTTTTTCTCAGGAACGCGTAGAGGTATCAAGCTGAAATTCATATCAAATACTCAGGTCTGCTGTCCCTTGCAGTTTTGAAAAATCAATATTCTTTTTTAAAGTTTCGCGCTTTAACCACATAATTATGTATATAAACGGGATGTATATAATTTATGGATACCAACTGCAACCACTGGATTGAATTACACCAGCCTAAAGTACTATCCACTGACCGACACTTTAACAAGAGGATAGTGCGGGAAGCTGTTGAAATTAAGAAGTTTAAAAATTTTAACAGAGAAGACGGATACAAATTATCACCAGCATGGAATCCAGTGATTGCCAAAATAAAAACGCGTCGTCTGGAGTAAAGTCGGACACTGTTAGTGTAGTGTGTACCGGGGCTAATGCCTAAATACAAAACTTTATGTGGGTAGTTAAATTATCAAAATT
This sequence comes from Elegia similella, assembly GCA_947532085.1. Taxonomy (NCBI): domain Eukaryota; kingdom Metazoa; phylum Arthropoda; class Insecta; order Lepidoptera; family Pyralidae; genus Elegia; species Elegia similella. The sequence goes on from OX383939.1 coordinate 8,440,723, forward strand.
ATTAGTGAAACTGCGTCCACCACCACAAGATGACACCGCGGTACTCCAGTCGTTGCGACCACGATGGATGAAACTCCATTGAAACGTCAACGGAAACAAATAATAAAAAGGTTCGTGCTAAGTCCCGTTTATATACATAATTATGTGAAAAAATCAAGCTTCTGAGCCAACGCAATCAAAAAATACAGCTGGTTATGTCGCAATTTTTCGTGTTTTTTCGCCATTCGCAAGGGAATCAAAACCTACAAGGTACTTTCAGAATCTTGAAATTTAGTACGAAGCAACGTCTTATAGCACAGATAGCACAGATCTTATAGGAAAAATTGCGAAAAGCATAAATTTTGAGTAACATCATATAATAAAAATATGAATTATATTAATAGAATTACAATATTCGGTTTAATATTAAAATTGAAAATATGTGATGAAAAAATATATAAAATATAATATATTTTTTTCATCACATATTTTCAATTTTAATAAAAATATTTTAAAAAAATTTCAAACTTATTATATATAACGTACGGAACCCTTAGTGCGCGAGTCCGACTTGCACTTGGCCGGTTTTTTTTTATTATGACCTGAACGGGGATCGAACCCGGGCACCCTCGTGTCGCACGCTGGCCTGTTGACCACTGCGCCACTGAGCTCGCCAATTGAGAAATTAACTCTACCTTTCATAATTGTTGAAGTTTGATCACAGTTTAAGCACCTGGTTTTTTTTTATTAAAATTACTATTTATTTATTAGAATTTTCATGCCTTGATCTTATTAAAGCTTTATAAAACTATCTAGCTACTATCAACGCACTTATAGTGCTCTTGATATGTACTTTAATCGTATTCCTAAAACAAAACATTATTTTTCTCCCATTAATCGCCGCCGCAGGAGTTTGTTAGGAATAATTGATAGTGATGGACTGTTATGGTATACTTAATTGGAGATAGATACGGCATTGTGCCAAATTAATGTGCGCGTGTCGCTATTTAAGGAGTCCGAAATACTTTTACAAGTTTAATGAGTGTACATTTAGTAAATAAACACCTACTGTCACGTCTTTTTCCCGTGCGGGATAGACAGAGCCTTAGCATGTTGGTGTAGGTGGAAAACGGAATCAAAATATAATAGATTGGTTGCTATTATATTTCTCTTCTATCGAGTCGTAAAATGTCTTTGCGTTCACATTCAATATGTTTTGACCAGTGCTTTGCTACCATGATTGTTTGTTCGCCCCATTTAGATTTTGTTGAGAGCAAGAAGTTGGATAGCGCCACAGCTATTATATTATTGACGCCATTTGTAATCACTGTCGGTCTATTACATTATTATTACACCTAACGTTTCGACACTACAGTTTTTTATGTTCGCATGTAGTCTAAGCTGTCGTTTGCATAATTTGTACTTTATATATGTAACTTAGTAGGTCTCTAATGTTTTCGTTATTTGGCGAGTGTTTCCTATCTATATTTCGATATGTCTTCCATTCTTGGTGCATTGTATTTATAGCTACTTCCCTTTGCCCTTGCTGCACATGCCTTAGAAGCCGGTTAAAGTAATTGGCGAAAATGTAATGAGTCATATCAAGCGATGCGGCTATCAACCGAACACTGGGGTCCTAATAGGAGTTCTAAATTTCTTCGATCGTTATAAAAAAAATAGAGTCGCTTGTTTTTCAAATCAAATGCCTTTACATCAAGAACGGAGGAACTTGAGATATTTTCATGCCACTTGTGGTCTCATCACACTGAGGACCATGCCTGGGGTTGCTGCATGTGTATGCAATAATAATGCTCACTTCTTATAGGCCTTCGAGCTCCTATTTGAAGGATAGAATCATAGATATGAGAATATTATTAGCTTAGATCGGTTCCCGACCGAAATCAGTTCAAGTCGGTACTCGAGCTAATTTCGAAAGACATTTAACTGGAGACATAGGTATGTCTACAGTCAAATGTCTTTTAAGTTTTTGCTCCAAAATGCCTTATAAATACAATATTATGACACTTACTTATGGTAGGTGATGCCATGATGTTTCAGACTCATAACGGAATTAAAATTTTGCACATAATCGCTGCACAAATTGGTATTTAAGAAAAAAATCCAAACGTGGTACGCGTATGTACATAAACACCGAGCTCCAGCGCCTCCAGCACAACGCGCCGCTCACGCGCACGCTTCGCACGCTCAATCTGATAGCTGAGAGAGTAGACCTCTTTTCTTGTTCTCTGAACAAATTCACAAATATTGCATTATTTATGTTACATGTAGGTTCGATATAATTGCTGTTCTATCGTATTGGTCATCATCATCATTTCGAGTAGGTGTCACGGTCAATCGACCATGCACACCCTGGTGTCAGAGTTCTTCGGAACCGCCTCTCGGCCGCTAACGTGGTTCCTTTAACGACTACCAGATGGCAGCCGGGACCACCGGCTTAATGTGCCTTCCGAAGCGCGGAATCATCTTTATTATCAGACAATCAGGTGATTCAAGCCTGCAATGTCCTAACCAAACTGGAAACAACTAAACAAAGTATGCTCCCGGTGGGAATCGAACCCACGACCCCCGTGTCAACAGGCAAACGCCTTAACCACTGGACCACGGAGGTTGTTATCGTATTGGTAAGAAACTGTACAGGTAGAATTAAGCTGAGATAAATAAATAAATACTCTAAAACGCGACCACGTTATAGAGAAATTTAATCAGTTTGAACATAAAGTGTTCACCCGCCACACCAGCCTGCACTTTATACATCTCTGAGGATAGAATAATCACTTACGTCATGATAAAAACGTGATAAGACAAGGCATAAAGGTGAAGGCCTCTGCCATACGAGGCGCGTTACGACCTAACTAGACTAACACAACCACGAAATTGGCTGTCTATAACAAGACGTGTAATCCGACGTAAATGATAGATAAAGCTAGTTACTGTAGACGACAAGAGAGATAATTTTCTAGTTTATTTTCTTTTCTTTGAAGTTTTAATCCATGTTTCTAATGAGTAACTTTATATGTTTCTTCATCTAGATGGATATCTACGGGTGGATCTGCAAAAATGGTTATTTTGCTGCAGCCAAGGGCTCCGTAGATTTAAAGGGCCCATTGAATTTTTTTATTTATTTTATCTTACAAGCTATCATATATGACATTTTAAACGCTTACAAGATTAATTAACATTAAAGAAATAATTAAGACAACACTTAATACAATCAAGCAAGTCAATTAAGAAACAAAATTAAAAATAAAAATAGCATCAATGTCAGAATCAATAAGTAATTATAAAACATGCCATAAAACATTTAGCTAAACATGCTGCCTCTGGCGTCATACGTCCTTCTATAAGATGGGTTGACAATTAAGTCAAAATCGCGGGTAGCTTCTAGATGAAAGCAGCACATGATGGCGACGGAAACGAAGAGAGCCCTGTAACACATAAGTACTAGTACTCGTAGTACTAGTACTCGTACTTAGTAAGTACAGAAGTCGCACACTGCAAAGGTATTCCAAGAAATATCAACTCAATGTAGTTAGCGATAGGGTGTAATTTATGTCGCGTCAGTACGCAGCACCTTTTAGTTAAGATACCTACAGCAAGCCAAATTTATACTTATAGCTCCGAAAAAACGATTCATAAATCGTTGAAGTCGGTGAACACATACCGTTTTATTATAAAAGGAGGACTAACTTAGGACCTGACTTAAACCATTATCTGACCAAAATAAGTCGACACTTATCACTTTGATTTTTGGTCAACCGTCATTTTCATTTGATTTGGACGGATAATGGTTTAAACCAGGTACTAAAGTTAGTTCTCGTTTTATAATAAGACTGATGGGGTTTTCACCTTCGAAGTGTTCGACGCGCGTAGGCATGTTTTCAGGCAGACAGGCCTACTTTACTCAGGGCTAAGATAATGATGATGATGATGCCGCCTCTGCTTATCTTAATCTTGGTGGCATGGAAAGAATGGTACCTACGCAAATCGTACCCAGTCATAGGGCGCCTTGCACTCCACGAAATGACGCTTCGATCATAGTCAAATAGAGAACAAGAATTTAATTTGATTATTTAGGCCCCTTAAGCTCTCGGTAGGGCCTTTCGTTTTTCATGTGTGCAAGTGGCCAACACCGGTGTCAGATTTTTCAAACTGCCTAAAGGCATCACGCATTGCTTAACGACTGCCATCAATGATGACAGCCGGGACCAACGGCTTAACTTGCCTTCCGAAGCACGGAGATACTCGAGTTGAGATATTATGATGCCACTTGCAGTCCATCCACGTAGGGCCTGCGCCTGAGGTTGCTTAACATGCGTAAACGGTAATAATGCTCAGGCCTTCGCCTGGGCCATCACGCTCCTCGGTCCGGCCCTGCATCGATTACATCGATTCTACATCGATCGAAAACAAGTGACTAAATCGATAATTTTGTAATTTTCAAAGCGTTGAAATAGTTTGCTCGAAAATTTTGTTATTGCATACTTTTTACTTCACGAATACCTACGCAATTTTCATCATTGGATTGGTTTCGCGACCTGTCGAATTTTTTCGATACAAGTTCAAGTTTTCTCTCGTGGATTTGCAGTATTTTACCCCCGACGTAAAAGATGGGTGAATATTTTGACGTGTCTTTTTGGATATCTTTTTCTATATGCGAGCTCCGTGGCACACGGTATCTAGCCTACGACACGAGGGTTCTTGGGTTCGATCCCCGGTCAGGTCATGATGGAAAACGATATTTTTCAGATTGACCTGGGTCTTCGATGTTTATCTTTAAGTATCCTTATCCTTACTAATATTATAAATGCGAAAGTGAGTTTGTTTGTTACGCTTTCACGCCGACTGAACCGATCATCATGAAATTTTGCATACAAGTTTCCTGAAGTACGGAGAAGGACATAGGCTACCTTTTATCCCGGGAAAAAGTACTATTCCCGAGGGATTGATATTGACGCGGGCGGAGCCGCGGGCGAAAGCTAGTCTATTATAAAAATAGTATAGTTGAGTTAGTATCCTGCGACACAACTTCACAACACACATGACTAAACTATAATGTACTTGTTGTTTGCTTTCTAGTGAGTTTTGCGGCAGGAGACCCTGCCTCCTGCTTTTTTATAATTATTTTAACTTTAGTTTTTCCTTTAAATACTTCTGAAATAATGTTTCATAATTATCTCGATCCGTCACTCTATGTTGTACACTATACTCTATTTTGATAGACCAAAAAAAACTATGTTTTCGCGTTCATTTGCAAAATAGAACAATAGAATAATAAAAAAATAAGCTTTATACACCAAAATAAATAAACCTCAAAATGCCTCTTTTTTTGAACGTAATTAATATATTTTCGTAAACATATAATAATGTTGGAATGGAATAACTGTAATAAGTTTATTAAAAACCTGTCTATCCAATCTCGGAACGTATGAGGTTTAATATAAGCTGCATCTTTAAGTCTAGACTTGCTTAATCTTGCAGTCTGAGTCTGTGTCTGGACTAGAATCTAGATTGAAAGGGTTACTTAACAAAATTGGACAGGTAGACAGACGGTATAGTATTCACAACCAAAAATTCAAGATTAAAAGTTACCTTCCAAGTTGGTCTGGGAGAAAAGGAAAAACGTAGAATGTGCCAGCTGCGTCTCTTCCCGCGCAGATCGTAAAAACCGATCGAGGGAAAGGGAGAAAATCTGCGGAATCATGCAGCTAGCAACTCATCACTATTTTTATTCCGTTTTCCATCTACACGCCCTCCAACATGCCAAATATGGCCATAAGGTCTAATAGACCTAGGATCTGTCGCCTACTCCGCAAAGGAAAAAGACGTGATATACTAAACTAGCTGTTGCCCGCGACTTCGTCCGCGGCAATTTCTGTTATTATGATTAATTAGTTTTATTAGTATAAATGAATAATTTTCCCCCGTTTTTAAAACATTTTTTGTTGATGCTTCGCTTCTATTGGTTGCAGCGTGATGTTTTATAGCCTAAAGCCTTCCTCAATAAATGGACTATGAAACACAAAAAAAAAATCCAATTTGAACCAGTAGTTCCTGAGATTAGCGCATTCAAACAAACAAACAAACAAACTCTTCAGCTTTATAATATTAGTTAAGATTGTGTTTAAGGATAATATTTATTTAAGTCCACCATCCCAGTATTCTACCTGGTCCGCCTTGACACTGAATATTCTTAATTATTCACACAAGAACAAAACTTTTTGCAGCTTTTAATTTTCGTCATTCGACCTCCCACGCTATCGAATGACATCTCTGACCTTTCCACCTTTTGCCTGTTGACGAATATAACCCTTCCAAGGATATACTTTTAGGGTTCCAAGCCAATCGCTAGGACAAAAAAAAAGAAACTGGTTTCACTCCGGAAGTGCCGGCAGGAGTGAAAATTTGAACATAAACATTGTGCATTTTTGAATATTTTGGAATGTCACGTGTGTCTTATGAATTCTCGATCAGGCCACGTGTCCTGACGCGAGTTTAAATTTTTTTTCCCATCCCAAAAGGTGCACAACGCCGCTCAAGTAGTTTTCACTTCAAAAATCTATTTGTCGATTGTTGGTTTGTTTATAGTGTGTGTAAGTGGCTAACACTGGTATAGCTTAACTGCCATCAATCATGACAGCTGGGACCAACGGAGCTGGGTCTTCCGAAGCACGGAGGAGCCCGAGATGTTTTTATGCCACTTGTGGTCCCATCCTATACTAGTAGTCAAAAAAATCTTGAGGTTAAAATTATTTTTCTACCTTTGCCCTCGGCGTCGCATAAAATATTCTATTATGTATTGCATAAACGCAAGCTTATACAGCTTTTAAAAAAAGATCAATTCGACTACTCGATCAATTCGGGATACAGATAGATAGAAGAAATAAGATATATTACGATACAATTTTTTTACTATTCTTTTGTCTGTCTCCTTTAAAATATATTACAATAGATACAGATAGACGAAAGAAATAAGATATATTACGATACTATTTTTTACTATTCTTCTGTCGATATACTGATGGACAGAAGAAGTAAGTTAATAGAATAATAATATTGTACACGAGTAGATCAATAAATCAATAAGAATTAGACTAGACGGGGCAACCATAAGAAAAGACCCTCAAGCTTACATTAGAGTATCATTTTCACAACATATTTTCATTAATTTCGGGAAATAAATGCTGACTTCATCACCATGCAAACTGCCCGACCCCATGTCGTCAAAAACAAACTAAGAAAAGACCTCACCTCCCCTTCAATGCTACGTAGCACTGGTCTTAGAGAAAAAAAAACGTAGAATATACCAGCTGCTTGTCTTCCCGCGCAGATCGTCAAAGCCGATCGAGGGAATGGACTAAACTCTGAGGAATAATGTTAGTAGGCGATGCGTCTAGCAACCCATCACTATTTTGTTTCTGGTTTCCACCTAACGCCCATCAAAATGCTAAACGTGGCTTTTAGGTCTCAAAGATCTGTGCTCTGTCTACCCCGCAAGGGGAAAGACGTGCTACGATATATGAAAGTACTTAGAGTGATGAATAAGTGCGAGAAATTGAATGAATCTAGTGACAGCGATCAGGTTTAAGATATTCAATTGAAATAAAAAATATATGCTATTGATGTATACGGAACACTTCATATTAAAACAATGCCCTACAAGCTCTTAGCCACTCGAAGGTGCATACAGTTTCGGTAGTCGCTTTTTCAAGAGGCAGTGCAGAGGTCTGCCTATATTAGTTAGTTGCAATACCTATTTTGGTAGCGCGAGTTAATCGATTGTATTGTATGGGCCTAGTTGATATGTCGGCGACCTCGTCCCGCCAGGGAGCTTCGTATTTGGCTGTGGTCTTCGAAAACGCGACCCATATGACGAAATGACATGCATATTGCATTTTCCGTTTATGGTAGCTTTGTTTGGTTGGGCGCCATTTTTGCGAAATTGCCAGGACGTGTGGTTAATTTTTTTAAGCTATATTTGGAGATGTTGGTTTGCCAGAAATAGGAATATTCATAATTAAAAAGAAAACAAAACACTTACAAAAAGTAACATATATTTTTCGGATTTGAAGATAAGATCCAGTTCTCGGAATAAATAAATATATAGGGAAGGAACATATCACACAAATTGAGCTAGCCCCACAGTAAGTTATGAACTTGTGTCGTAGGATACTAACTCAACGATACTTACTATATATTATAATAGATACTTATATAGATAAACATCTAAGACCCAGGTCAATCTGAAAACTGAAAACCCTTTTGTCGCAGGTTCCACGGAGCTCGCCAAATGAGGTTTTTTTTTTCATAGCCACAGTTAGACACAACACCCACCAATATGTTATGTCCAACTGCTGGGCAAAGGCCTCCCCCTGGGTTCTCCACTCATCTTTACCCTTCGCTATATCTGACCATCCATATTAAAATCTATCGACGTTTTTTATATTCATTTATTTCTTATACAATTTACATTGTGTTGAATAACATACTTATACCTAATTTATGTCTTATATAATTTGCATTTAATATAATAAATAACAAAACGAAATAATAAAATATGGATTATCTACCGTGCAATAAAAAAAAAAAGGAATAAAAGGAATTTTCCAGGAAATATTTCTTTATATATAATTTTAAATATTAAAAAAATATTTATTTTACGGGTTTTATTTATGTTAGCAGAACAAATTATCAGTTTCATACATTTCTTAAAGAAATGTCAAATGATTTATGTCTATTCCTAAACATACTTGCATTACAGGCTAAAAACAAAGATTCATATTTTTGTTGCAGCGACATCTATGTACAATTAACTTTGCATTGCCACCCCTATTCATCGGATATTTTTAATTAAATGAAAAACCAATTACCAAGTAGCACCATAATTAAGATGTCTCTATTGATTTCCCTTTTCGCGTCTAAACGGTGACGGTGGGCCAAATATCAACTACTCACTTATATATTAAAACGGACTCTACTCCGGCGTAATTAGATGTGTGGATGTAACGGTTGATTTGCAGTATGATGTACGATCAATCACGATGGCGTGTCGCTATGTGCACGGTTGACGTGGTTGACTAATCGTTGATTATCCTAACATAGTCGTTAAGACAGCACGGATGTGTATCGAGTTTTCACGATATAGTGCCAGACCACATAAAACACGACTTACGTCATTTTTTAAAAGCTGTTTTTTTATAACGCTGCGCTAGGTAATGACTGATCGCCGATTATCTAATATAGTCGTTAAGACAGCACGGATGTGCATAGATTTTTCATGATATAGTGTCACACCAAAAATAAGACATACGTGTTTTTTAAGCTTTTTTGCCTGCGTATTTGTCGATTATCTCAACATAGTCGTTACGTCATTTTTTAAAGCTGTATTTTTATAACCCTGTGCTAGGTCATGAACTAATGACTCATCGCCGATTATATTAACAAAGTCGTTAAAGCAGCACAAGTGTGCATCGGGTTTCCACGATACAGTGCCAGAAAATATAAAACACTACATCGCTACAACGTTTTTTTAAAGCTGGTTTGCATTGCATAGCCCTGCGCTAGTAATGAATGAAAAATCGACGATTATCTTAACAATTTCATTAAAGCAGCATAAGTGTTTATTGGATTTTCACGATATACCATATAAAACACGACTAACGTATTTTTTTTAAAGCTCGTTTTTATAGCCCTGCGCTAGGTAGGTAATTACAAATCGTCGATTATCTTAACAAAGTCATTAAAGCAGCACAAGTGTGCATCGGGTTTGCACGATCTAGTGCCAGGCTATATAAAACATACGTCATTATTAAAGTTGTTTTTATAGCCCTGTGCTAGGTAACGACTTATCACCGATTATCTTTACTTAACATAGTCGTTGAAACAGTAAGAGAGTGCATCGAGTTTTCACGATACTATTTCTATAAGACATGTAATTTTTATGAAGCTTTCTTTTTATTCCTGCAACAGGTTATGACTGAGTATCGACGATTATCCTAACATAGTCGTTAAGGTAGCATGGATGTGTATCGATTCTTCACAATACAGTATAGTTAAGACCTCGATTCGTACATTTTTAATCTTACGTCCTCACGTCGTGAACTTGGTCGGAGAGCACCGCCGTGTATTGATCGTAATATAGTACAACTCAACACAATGTATAATATGACAAAGTCTATCGTTTGTTGCCTCTTGCTCTAATGATAAAAACTACAGCGAATGTAATCCCAATGATACGCCTGTCAATCGAGAATCCAAACCACGATGTGTTTTACATATGAGCATGAAGATTTACGACTTTTATATATTCTTTATCTCCGTAAAGAAAAGAGTTATTAATGGATATGAGATACTAGACATCGTTGGTGTTAACTGCTTATATAGATGCTTAGAAAATAAGAGAAACATTTTTTTTTACTGGTATATTTCTAAAAACCATGACATGGCATTGCAGAAGCAGACTGCATAATACATAAGGTCCACCTATGAAATATTTTATAATGCGGGTCTTGAGAGGTATTAATCGTTAATCCACCAAACTATGATAAAACCTTCTACAATAAAGGTCCATATGGCACTAAGTGGACAAATACTACATTAACTGCTTTCATATTAAGAACATTGGCAGCAACCCTATAATCCCAAAAACGACAAAACTTATCATTTCGATAGACAAGATGGTTTTTTTCTACTTATATTCGTAATCTTAATAAGCTGTGATGAAGACGAGGCCTTACTTATGCAATTGTGGGGTATAATGAAGAAAGGATACAGAGTGAAAGAACACTCTGCTCTTTTGTTAGTAATAAGAGCAAAAATCCCTTAGTTATAATAAGCTTATTATGGTTAAAAGATATATGGACGATTGCCCAATCGGTCTACTTAAAATCGCAAGCCTGAAACGACGTTGGAGACAGAGCCTTATGCGTGGTACGATGCGAAGTGAAAGACCGGTCGCCGGCAACCTCGGCGGCAGTTGTACTCGCGCCGCGGTTGCTCACGCGCATATTAGTGCATTTGTTTTGGTATTGCGTGATTGTCATACAAAAGTGAAATTATTGCATTTGAAGTGTTCTATTTTTTGTGTCGTCTGGATTGTTTAGTTGTGATGTTTATGGATTAAGTGTAGAGTTTTCTGTCGTGCTTGGTATCTGTTGTTTTTCCAATGTGATCTAGTTTATTTTTGTCGAAAATAGCATTTGAAGTGTTCCATTTTTTTATGTGGTCTGTGCGTATTAAATTATTAAGTTGGTGTGGTTTTTGATCAGGTTGGGGGATAGGTTGTCAGTGGTCTTTTGATTTTGTTGCTATTCGTATGTGAATATTTATTTATCGTGGTTGTTTGTTGATTATTAAATAATTAGCGCGTAATCAGTAACACAGTCAGTAATACACATAGATTTAAAAAAAAAAATTGCGTCTCTCTGAATAGATGTCACATAATGTCATTTTTGTATGGGAACCAAGTGTGTCATTAGCGGGGGTGTGAGGCAGAGGACAGGGAGGCGTGGTTTCAGGAGTGCTATTTGTGAACGGGCGATTCGATAAAGACGTACAAGTTTCCATATAAAAATCTGTCATTTAGTAAAGTCGACGGTTTGAAAATAGCACACCTGACTTTTGACGCCGCTGTCATAAGAGATGTATCAATACAGCGTAATATCGATATCGAAAAATACACATGAAACCTCTTCTACGCGATTGTAAGATCTTACTTGTAAAACACTATTTTTCTTGATTTTCTGTGTTTTGAACTCTCAGTATTAAATAAATTGCTACTTTGCAGAATCGAAAAATAACACAAAAAAAAACAAGTTTCTTGTATGGGAAGGGTTCCTTTAGTTAAAGTTTCTATTTTTATTTTTTGTTTTAGTAGCAAAAGGTATACAAAATCTGTGAAAAGGACAATGCCGATGCCGATGGGAAGTGGCGATTTCTTTTTTTCGCGCGGCCACCGACCCCGCCTTTTATTTTCTAGCAGATAATAGCGTTATTAACAAAACTTATTATGACATACATAACTGTAAACTCAGTCTACACAGAGTTATCAGAATTAGAAATTGGTAATTATTATAATTTCATTTAAGTGCCAGCATAGTGAAATCATATATTGATATTAATTTTATTGTTATTTATATATGCATACATGTATATAATTACTAATCACGTCTTTAATCATTACGGGGTAGACAAACACCAGAGCTACACGATCTAAAGGGTACGTTTGGCTTTGTTTGGTGGACGTGTAGGTAGATGAGGGTATCCAATAGCGATGGGTTGTAGCCGCATTGCCTTTGACATAGCCCGAGATATTCATCTGAGACATTTGCTTGATATTTTAGATTATTTTTTTATTATTAATTCCCGTGAATGTCTTTTTCGCTCTGCTTTTACACAGCACATGGTTTTTGTTTATGTCGTAGACCAGCATGATAGAATTAGATTTTAATTGTTTATGACATAATAACAATAACCCTTCTGTACCCCTCTCCACCAAACTGCATACGATTCGAAATGAGACGTATTTTGAACTATCGCTAATTGTGCAAACAAAGCACATTGAGAAGGCCCTTCCCGGCCCGTTGAAAAGCTTGTTGTTTCATCCATTTGACTAACAAGCAAGTGAGAATGTGATAACATTGAATGAAAAACTTGTTCCAAGTAATACGTGTTGAAAAACACGTATTACGCCTTAAGTACTAGTAAGCCTTGCAAGTTAGTGAAATAAATGTTTTTCATTTAGAATGTTCATTACATTTGCAAGGTTTATATAAAAACATTTTCTTTACTTTTACTATTTATGAGTACTTTGTGAACGGCCAAAGTTCAGGTAAAATTTGTGCAAAAATAAGATTTTTGGAGGCTTATACTGAATTTATTTCTCATTTTTTTTTTATTTCAATGGAAACCTAGAAATAGCGCACAAGATAACTGTAAGTTGAAAAGATTTAAAAAAAAGTCTGTTACAACGCCATAATCACGTACGAGCGTTTGTATGAAAAGTAAGACGGGTTAGGCTCTCTTAAGTCCTGTATGTATTGGGGTACATATCTTATGGAGTTGCGCAGACCGCAAGAGGGGGCGCCATTTGAGTAAAACACTTTTGTTATAACCAAAACCAGGATGATTGTCGAAAGCCTAATTTCATTGTGTTCCAAGTGCAACGTATGGTCTGCCTACTGAATAAGCTAGTTCGCTAGCTGCTGAAGTGACCCCGCGGGTTACTGTTGAGTCATCATGCTGCCCAAGCGCTCAGCGAGGTGCCACGAAAGGGGTGCTTTTACAGGTGTTCATGAAGCAGATCAACTACTAATGATGGCAACTAATGAAGTGGCAGTTGCGCTGTTAGTATATGGAAGCGAACATGGGCAGCAACAACGAGTACAGTTTACGGTACGTGTTGTGTTGCCTCGTGACGCACCAAGCCCTCGCCTGGGTAGGTCAAAGCTGTCGTCAGTATGCTATCGGCTGCACCAGTACTTCAAGAGTGAAGCGAAACAGTGAAGACGACGGCCAAGCAAAAAAAAGACCTACCTAATGTATCAAGTATCTATCAAAAGCTACTTCAGACTGCCCCAATAAACAGTTACTATATACTCTTCACCTCAAGGAGGTAGCAGAGAAGAGCCTGCTGCTGCTGTATCGTTGATGAGAAAGGCTTCAAAGAAGTATAGTAGTTATTAAAATGTCCAAAATAATTTTATTTATTATTTAATTGCAACTTTTAATGAACTTAGTGAAAAATTGTGCAAAAACCTATGAATATTTATTATTTATTTCTAACCCTTATAACTCAGTTCGGATTGAGTTTAGAGGTATATATTTATGACTTTAGTTTATTATGTTATTGACTATCGGGAAAACAAGGTATGGTTAGTGGCCGCGCGAAAACAAAAATACGCCAATAACCGGCATTGTCCTTTTGAAGTATTATCTGTTTCGGTTCAATAGATACAGTCATGTGGCAGATGGACGGACGGATGGACGTCGAAGGCTTAGTATTAGCTTTCCGTGATTACTCTTAGGGAACGGAACACTAAAAATAATAAATTTTCGGGAAAGTCATGGAAAGTTATTATTATTTATTTCTTGGCATTAACTTTATTATTTGTACACTCATCTGTATTCATGTTAATTATCGATATTTGTCAAAAAATAACTAAGTGCATCACTATCCGTCTTGCCGCCTTTCACTGACAATGGAATTTGACGTTTTTAATGGAGGATAAATATGTTTATAATATTGTAAATAAAATGAACTTGCATTACTTAAATGTGAAAAGTGCCAGCGCGATAGTTTACTTTAATATTCATTTTAGTATTTTAGAAGGACAGAACTTCAAAAATAGGCATGTTTATAATTTTAAAAATTAAATTCCACTCTGTTACATACCCCTCGACAGGCGACAGAGGACTGAGGCCGAGTGTATAGCATACGCTACTTTAAAGGGTATAAGTAACAAGACAGATCAAGCAATGCGCTGCTTCTAGAGACTTCATACTTCTATGGTAATACAGTATTTGTTTGGCGTTTATGGACTGACACATAAATAGAAAGTGATAATTTTTTCGTTGTTGATATTCTGTTTGGTAGTATATTTAAGCTCCTGATTAGTTTGTTTATATTGGGTTGGCTGTATTATTATTTTTTACTTTAAGTACCTACTAGAACCTAATTAGGTGAGCATCATTACTTCCTTACTGACTATTCATTTGAGTAAGTAACATTCTTCATATCGAAACAAGCAATGTGCATATTTTTGATTGAGGCCTCGGATGGATATGACCCTATATCCTTTCCGAGGCCTCAATCCTAATTTCATCTAAATCGGTTCAGTAGTGTAAGCGTGAGGAGGTAACAAACACACAGAGTTACTTTTGTGTTTATTCTGTCATAATGTATATAATCTATACTAAGTAACATTGAAACAAAACAAGATTTGCTAATTGCCGTATATTTTTAGTCAGCCATCGCCATATGCGTCAGGTCGTTGTCAGCTGGCTAAAAAGTTAACCCACGTCCGGCGTCCATGCGCCGTCAGTGTCAAAGAAATTTACATTTTCATGGAAAAGGGACTTATGTAAATCGTTAATAAAGCTGCATAAAAATAAACCCGATATAATAATTATAAAACAAATTTATTTATGTTATGTATACCTATACAATGTTATGTTCCCGGTTCCCTTTCTCTATATCTTTACAGTAAAGGAGGCCGAACACTTATCGTTACCCTTAAAATCATCAAGGCGGTATTGTTTGGGTAAAATGTTGGACAACAGTAATTTAATATTATAAATGCGAAAGAGATTCTTTGTCACGCTTTCTTGCTTAAACTACTCAACCGGGCAATACTTATATTTTATTTCAGTTTCATCATCATCATATCAGCCGTCAGTAGTCCTCTGCTGGACAAAGGATATAGCCATACTCACCACGCTTGTCAGCTTCTGCCTCCTTCTTTTCGTGTCGATGGTTTAATTTTTTATGGTATGGATGGTTTACATTTTGTCTTTCCTGCTTGTGGAAACTCTGACATCATTCTCGGATGCACAGTATAGATCCTTGGTGCAGCTGGTGAAGCACCAAGGGCACTAAAGGAGGTGCAACATGGTCTGCCGGCCTATTTGCTAACTTAGTGAACAACGGTTTGATAGTCACTTCAAAATTCATTGCAGCTTTCGTATGATTAACTATTTTTATTTAATATAGTATTATAAAGACAGATACATTTTTTTTAATCAAATATAACACCCCGGATTGTACCCGGCTCAAAGGTACCCATAACACTAGCGGCATTAACTCTTTGAATAGCAATGGATATCCTCTGAACCAGATACCATCCAGAGCTGTGGTCATATAATTTGTTCCTCAAACGGCGTCCTATCTCGCTGATGAAGCATTTTGCCTCGGGACACCACGGATCAGCTGTTTCGACAGCGACTGGAACAAAATATAGTATTTTGAACATACATACATACATATTATCACGCCTGTTTCCCATGGGGGTAGGCAGAGACTATGGATCTCCACTTGCTACGATCCTGACATATATCTCTGACTTCGTTTACGCTCATTAATCTCCTCATACATACTCTACGGTTTCGGCTCCTTTTTTAAGAACGTCTGCAATCTGATCGCAGTACGTTCGACGAGGTTGACCCTGAACATTATTCCCACTCACACTTATTTTCTTTATTGTTCTTCTTTTATTCATCCTTTCAATGTGGCCAAACCATCTTAACATTCCTTTCTCAATCTTGGTCACAACATCATCTTTCAATCCATATCGCTCCCGCACTACTTTCATGTCATTTCTTATCCGATCTTTTAAAGTATTTTATATATTAGTATTTTGAAGTGACTAAAAACGTTTATAAAAACGTTTTACTCTAAGTTAGCAAATAGTTAAGAAAAAGTTAAAGTTAGTCTGGTCGTTGTGACCAAATTGGCAGCAAAGCATTGATTGACTAAATCAGTGATTACATACGTTATTGTTTCTGAAATTGCCTTTAAAACATACATACATAGTATCACGTCTTTTTCCCTTGCGGGGTAGCCCCAGGTCCTTAAGACCTACAAGCCGAGATTAGCATATTGGTGGGCGTTAGATGGAAAATGGAATCAACATAGTGATGGGTTGCTATGCGGCGCCTGCTAATATGATTCGTCAGATTTGCCCACTCCCTCGATCGACAATACAGCACGAAAAACAGCTGATACATTCTACGTTTTGTCTTTTCTCCCAAACCAGCATGGAAGTCTTTAAAACGTTTTAAGTAATTCCATTGATGAGCCCAATGGTCCAGTTGCTATGAACATCATTAGCGCTAGGGTATGTTAAGCAACAAACAATGTAACCAGACGTAATATTACAATATACCTATGTCTGGTGTGAATAAATGACTAATCAGACAGATCTCAGAATCGAACCTTGAACCTAAAGTTCCTGTTGTTTACCGGCATTGAGGAGATGTCAATTATGCATGAGTCGGAAGTGTTGTGACCTCGTACACATGGGCCCATATATGGAGAAATGCTATACTACTGCTAATTTGATGTGGTTGGTAAGGAGGTATGATTGATGATAAGTATTTATTTACTAACTAGCTTTCGCCCGCGGCTCCGCCCGCGTCAATGTCGATCCCTCGGGAATAGTACATTTCCCGGGATAAAAAGTAGGCTATGGCTTTCTCCGTACTCCAGAGAACTTGTATGCAAAATTTCATGATGATCGGTTCAGTAGTTACGGCGTGAAAGCGTAACAAACCAACAAATTCACTTTCGCATTTATAGTATTACATTTTTAAGGATAAGGATGACTTGTAACCAAAGTCGAGTTTAAGTAAGACTCGCGGTAATCCAACGGAGTTTAGCAAGACCTTGTCGAATGCTTCTTCGGGGTTCCGTACTCAAAGGGTGTCAATGGGACTGTATAACTAAGCGTCCGGTGTCCGTCCCCTTGTCCGCTGTATCCTTGGAACCGTAATAATTGTAATTTTTCTGAATGTGTATTTCTATTGTCGCTTACCAACAAATGGTAAAAAAACGGCAGACGAGCATACGCGACACCTGATGGTAAGTGTCACGTCGCCCATGGACATCTGAAACATCATAGTTGTTAACAAAGCGCTGCAGACCTTTTAAATAGGTATTTGCCCACCTTTTGAAGAAAATTCATGCTAGTCTGGGAGAAAAGAAAAAACGTATAATGTGCCAGCTGCTTCTCTTCCCGCGCAGACCGTATAAGCCGGTCAAGGGAATAGGCAAAAATCTAAAGAATCATGACAATAGGCGATGCGGCTAGCAACCAATCACTATTTTGATTCCGTTTTTTCCACCTTTACGCCCACCAACACGCTAAACGTGGCCTTTTGGTCTTATGACTATAGGCTCTGTCTACCCCGTCAGGGATAAAGACGTGATAGTATATACATACTATCACGCAACATACATACATACGTATGTATATTTTGAAGAAACCTGGTTCATAGCTTCGGGAAGAACATTAAAAGAAGCTCGTTCCGCAACTGACTCACGCGAGGAATAAAAGTTCTAGAGAAACGTGCTGTTGGCCTGTTGGGGATCGCCCGCCTTCGAGGACTCGAGTAAATAAAAAATTAAAGGGGCTCCTATGCTAGAAACGTGTTTGGTTGGTGTTGTTTGTAGAATCGTGTAGTGGTACGGAAACCTTGTGTGAAGCCGACTCGAAGTTTTCTCATTACTAACTCTATCCGGATAACCAAATGTCGGTCAAATAGAATACTAGTATTCCTACCAATTACCAAACCAACTCTTTGTACCGAACAACTCCATGGCCATGCCACAGACAGACACAAATGAACAAGCTTTTTGGCGTGATTATGTCTTATAAATCGATGAACGCATGCACGCACGAAAAAGTGTCACGTTCCAAGTACAAGTGATAGAGAGGCGCGATAAGTCTAAACGTTCGGCTTGTGACGCATCTATCTCTTCCACTGTTATAACGTACAATCGTCGTAAACCAAATTTACAGACAGCCAATTTAAAAAAAAAAAAAATCGCCTGCCGTTCCCAAAAAAATATAGCTGGTGTTACTCGACGTGTTGTAAGGATTGTAATTATAGATCCATACTATCCATACTAATATTATAAATGCAAAAGTAACTCTGTCTTCGTCACGCTTCAATCATTGAACCAATTTGGATGAAATTGGGTATGGATGTAGTTTGAGGTCCGGAGAAGGACGTAGGTTATAATAAGGACATACCTTTCTTTCCGGGAAATTCTACTGTTCGCGAGGGATCGACACCAATGCGGGCGGAGCCGCGAGCAAAAGCTAGTACCCTATATATACGAACCTGTTCAGACATTTAAGAGTTACGGTGTAATAAAAAAAAAAACAATTATATTCTGTTCCGACCAAAATTATTATATTCTTTTTTCATAAAAGCTTATGGGTGCAATTAGATGAAATTTAATTTTTTAACATTATTATTAATACCATTTTACTGTGCCTTCAAACATTAACGTGAAGATAAAAACATTTAAATGCGACGGACTAACAGCTTACTTAAAAATTATGTCATAGAATAACATAATAACAGAGTCTTTATTCCCAGACAATTCAAAAGTAGAATAAATGGATATCTCTTGGATAGGCATGTAACATCCTCGTCTTCATCGTCACTTACCATCAAGTGTGATGGGAGACAAATGCCTAATCCAAAATTTAGTAAAAAAAAAAACATAATTTAATTTCATCCAAAAATTTAATGGAATACATTGTAAAGTTATTAAAAATATCTTACCCAATCCACTGAGTTATTGTGAATCGAGTTGTAAACTTTGTACGTTTTATCAAGTTAATAACTGTGAATTATATTACGCAAAGTTTTACACAAAATCTTTTTGCGTGATGGGAATTTGTAAAATTTAATAAAATACTACAGCTAAAGTGAAAATCATATTCTGCCTTTATAATTTTGCAATTTAATTTCAATCATCTTTAAAATTCAAGAGAATTTGTTTCATTTTGAAGCCAAATAATGAAGTTGGTTGTATCATTTATGATTAAATAACTTAGGTACCACATTCAACGGGCGGGCCAGACTTGGTACTAGGCAAAATAACCACGCTTGAATCATGGCCTACTTATTGGATTGGGATTAGATCCAGTGAACACAAACCTAAAGGGATGGTTTTTATAAAGGCGGCATTGTTTGGAAGGGAAAATTTACCTTACGCGTTTATTATTTAGGAAAACATCATGAAACATAGTTTTACTGAACGGTCACGATAAACCACATATGATAGATATTTCAAATATGGAAGCCGCAGTAACAGTTCAAAAATTGATAAAAATTGAACAAAAAAAAATAGCTTTCTAAAAAGCTAAATTGAAGAAAAAAGTCGCTACTGCGCAAGCCATTAGGCGAATAGGAAAAAAACATGAAAAGTCTTATATTTTCATATGTATATTTTTATTAAAAAAAAATAAAGAAAGGTCCTCCGAGATGTAAATATAAATATTGTCATGTGAGAATTATTGTTTTAGACGTATAAATTACAAAGTTTTCGAAGAAAAATGTGTTTAGATATCATAACATATATATTTAATGAATTCAGCGCATAGTACTAGTGATTTGAAAACACGTAAATTTTCACAATTTCGTGCAGTACCGTCTTAAAAAATCATCGTTTACTACTCCTCAAGCAGGACTAACTGAGGTACCTACTACCCAGTACTGCGTAGTTCGCAGGAAATACGAAACGTCAAAGGTAGCTTTATATCGCGGCCGTACTGTACTTATCCCCGAATCCTCAATTGTCTTGCTAGATTTATTGTCTAGTCACATGTAGTGACACCACGGGATTTGATAAAGATTTTAGTTAAGATGCTCTTAAGATAGTTTTGAGTATAGTTGACTAATTGATGGCTAGACTTTTTGTTTTAATCATTAGGTTTTTTTAATATGTCCTGCTGTCCCGCTCGCTCCTGTCACATCCTGGTGTTGCAGGCTCGTTTGCCGTCCTATAACATAAAAAAATATGATTTATAATACATCTTTTTCAGATGTAACAAAATATTCCTTACTCAAACACGTAGTTTATATTAATGGTATTTGCTCATAAGAGCTAAATCCAAAGAAATCCGAACAACGGTATCCCATCAATCAATTTGTAACAACGAACAAAAATAGCTCCTGCGAAATAACAGCCGTTGGCTTTTAATGTTTTGACCTTTTTATCCGTTGACCTATTATTTGGACCGATTTGGATATTCATGTACTATTTATTGTGTGAACTTTTCTGATCTGCTCTATATGCCTGACGTCCATGTACAGAATTTGAAAGGAATTAAGACGGTATTGCAAGAAATTGTGAAAATTTACGTGTTTTAAAATCACTAGTACTATGTGCTGAATTAATTAAATACATAAAAAGTATTTGTATAATTTAGGTCGATCCTTAAACAAGATCGCCCCCTTGTTGGATTTTGAAATAGATACATATGAAATTACATACACATTTTTCTTCGAAAACTTTGTAATTTTTACGTCATCATCATCATCATCATCTCAGCCGCAAGAAGTCCACTGCTGGACATAGGCCTCCCCCAAGGATTTCCAATATGACCGGTTGGAAGCGGCCTGCATCCAGCGTCTTCCTGCGACCTTGGTTAGGTCGTTCGACCACCTCGTAGATGGGTGGCCAACGCTGCGCTTGCCGGTACGTGGTCGCCATTCGAGCACCTTTCTGCCCCATCGGCCATTGGTTCTTCGCGCTATGTGCCCCGCCCACTGCCACTTCAAAGAGCTAATCCGCTGGGCTATGTCGGTGACCTTTGTTCTTCTACGGATCTCCTCGTTTCTGATACCTCATTTTTAAAGACCTCATTTTTGAAGCTGGAACTTCCAATCTGGATCAACTGACCCCCAGATAGATATATTTTATTTTTATAATTTTTACGATGATGCCTCTGATGGCAGATAACCAGTTTTTATTAGTTTACGGCTCCATTAAATATTTTGTATCCGCCGCCAAAAAACTATGCTATACTTTGAGCTAGTTGCGAAGATCTATACCTAAATAGATATATGTATATATTTTTAGAGTTTTCTAAAAGGCCCCTCTGTAGTTGAGTCAAAGAATATATACGTTGAGTTGCTTAGACTTCCCTTTTGTCCATACTTCTCCATTTATTGCCTGTGTTATTTATGCCTTAAAATCATATCCTCATGGACTATCAAGAACAGAGCGAGAGAGAGGCTCTCGCTCTGTTCTCGATAGTCCATGAGGATCAAATGTAATCCCTGTGTATATTTAAAGTTCAAAGTATTTATTTGCATAAATGTAGTTACATTATCAGTTGCAAATATTAGTTATTTTTCTTTATACATTTTACCTTAAGGTGTGCAATATATATAAATTATATTAAAATTTGTAAGTATAACTAATGAAAATGCGATTACCGTTAAGAAACCTTTTTCCCATATCCTTGCATAATAATTACTTATAACTTGATCACAACATACACAAATTTTTACTATACATTTTTTCTTTCTCCAGTTAGAGTTTATAAAAGCGTCTCCCTAGCTGCGTAGACCTCACTTCACCGTTTTTGCCTGTGTCGTTAGGTCTTCGTTCCTCCCTCTCACTACGTTGTTAATGTTCCATGAGCAATGAGCATAAAATATTCATGTCCCTGTATTTATTTTAAGTAACTTATGAAAATGCTATTACCGTTGAGCAACTATGCAGACTAAGATATTCTGCTCACATCCTTGCATTAAACTTACTTATAACTTTGATGTTATCTAGTTTATTTTCTACTACATCCATAATGTAGTTCCCGCAATCTTGCAAAATTTATGCAGCTTCGCTACGAATTTGCATTGCGTAGGAGTTGTGAGCTCGAGTTACTTGCTTCAACATTCTATAGGTGTTTGAAGGCTGTCTTGTGGTCTGCCATCTGGGTCTCATTGTTTCGTAATTTCAGTCTATCTGATTTGTAGTTTGCTTTAATCATAGTCTAAAAAATACTTGACTATACTAGTTCCCTTTCAACATATTCAATGCTTTTTATTTTTTTGTAATAGGGGGTAGGCACTGCCTTATTGATGACAGTTTTACCTGGTTAATATATTTTGTGTTATTCCATTGGATTGAGGAGCGTAGGCAAACATCTACTAGTCGTTCCATTAAAAGTTGTCTTGTGGTCTGCCACCTGGGACTGATTGTTTTGAATTTTCAGTTTGTATTTGATTGCTTTGTAAATAGCAGCGTAGTTTTTGCATTAATCGTAGTCTAAAAGCTAACCGATGAAACATTTTGAATGCGGGATTGATGTGTGCAAAATGGTTTTTATTGGAACTAAGTTTCTCAACGAAGGTTGCGACTGAGTGAGTTGCCGGGACTCATCATGCAACAGTGACGTCTGTGTGTGCTATGTGTGGTGGGCAGAGCACGTATAGCGATTACGCGATGATTGAAATAATTTTATATTTTTATCAACTATGTCAACATTCCAATAGCTCAGTTTGTGTGACCTCTTAATCAAAAGGGCTTGTGTTCAAATTCTATAGAAGTCATTGAGTTTTTAGTATGTTTATTGAATGATTTTGCTTTTCTTTATATATGTAATTATTTTAATAAAAACATCAGAAGTTGAAGAAAAGTCATACTGAACTCAATCATGTAGAAGTTAAGCAAATATAATAGAAAATGATTATTACAATTTTATGTATGCCACTAGTGCTAAAATTTCAAAACCTGGACTGTATGCTTCCGTAATCACAACGTCGACACTCGTATCATTAAATAATTGTTCATTTTTTTGAGGTTGGTTGAGTTTTCATATCATCTCTCTGCCTTATCTTGGTACAGGGTATAACGCTGAAAAGTGTTTTTCAGTTTTAACTTTGCTAAAAAGAGCCCTTCATTAGTTCATAGTTTACATAGATTATTTAAAATGGAATTTTCAATTTAATCCAGCGTGCATGTATTTTAGGTCAGTGGGTAGTTGTCAGTCGTTTCCTTGTCTATTGATCTAGATTTATAGATATCTGAAGGTTATATTTATAATCAAGCTTTCAGATATTATCTTAATTATGTTATTATATTATATTGCTAAAACAGATCTAGTTTCCTACCTAATGATTGTGTAATTTGATCAATTTAGCCTTATGAAAACTTTTTTTTAATATTTTCAAGAGCCTGCAGAATCTCGATCAAAAATCAAGTCGAATATAGCAGTATCTTTAAATTACGGCGAATTGGGAAACCATTTTTAAAATAAATTGGTACCAGTTCTTGGAATTCGTTTTCAGTCTGCTAATCTTTAAAATATTCTGGAAACATTTTATGAATTAACGACAGCGTACACGTATTCAAGTAGGTACTCACTCGATATTTGCAAATATTTTGTAAATTTGTGTGAGAATTGATCCTATGTTTCTGGTTATAAATATTCAGCCGTGTTTGCTGGTTTATCGATATCGAAAGAACATCCCGCTCTTCATTTTATGTGAGATCATAAAATTCATGAGTCGATTCCTGTAAGTGTCCAACATGCGGATATATTTTAAGGAGTATAAAGCGAAACTGGTGAGTTCATCGTAAAGGTCATACATAACACACATGACTAACACCTTTAGCATTAGCGACCAGCGATTTTGCGATTATATACAGCAGTAATAAGTTATAAGCTACACAATGTTTGGATTGATTCATCGTTGTGATAACTTCGGTTTTGAAGGGAATTCCACCTATAATTTAATTTAGCAAATAGTAACCGCTTCTATGATCCAAGTACTTTTAATATCATTATTTTCTTTTCTAACATGGATTTGGTAGCGATCAGTCAAGCATATATAGTTAAACAGAGACAAGATGCAAAATCGCTAGTAGTTAATATTTAAAGTCTTTATTTGTCTGTCGGGATCTTAAACGGCATTACAGTAACGACACCAAAACATCATCAAAATAAAGGCTGTTCATCGATTTATTGTTTTTGAACGCAGTTGTGTTCGGTTCTGATAAAGAGTTCATATTATGTTTTCATTAATGCGGTGATGATGCGTATCTTATCCATATTTCATTAGGATGTTTTCATAATAAAACAGAACATAATTTGATTATTAATATTTTGCATTGCACTTGCTATTGAAGAAACGGTATTTCAAATATATCGATTGAAGGAATTATCTTGCTAATTGAGATTTTCCCTCTTCCATGTTGTCCAGATTTAACACTTTTTTTAATCTTTAAAACTATTACAATGTTCTTGTGATCATAGCTTAATACTTCATACATCAAACAATTTATCTCTATCATTTTGAGCAAAAAAAAATAAGTCCTATTCCAGTAAAGCCTATCTGGGTAGGTCAATTACCTAACTAATTCGCAATAACATTGTTGCAGCGGCCGTCGGTCCCGGAATGCTCCGCACCATGCCGCCGAGCGCAGCCATCACCCCGAACCACAAGCACGCCTAAGCGAAGCACGCCCACCACCAACGATGCCAATGGTGAGTGATTTTGTTCTAAAATTAATCAGCGATGACTTATACAATAAATCATTCATCTCACGGAGTTGTCAGTCAGTGTCGGCTCTAGCTTTCGTAAGACTAGCGAATCCAAACTAACATTCTGCCCTGTGCCCAGTGGCGGAATTTCGGAAGAAGGCCCTAGCATTATGATGCCCCAAGCCACACTGACGCCTAAAGCCTAGAGTGACTTGTCTAAAGCGACTGTTTCCCAGAGCGACTACTCTATTCGAAGCTTAAGGCGACACTGGGCATGGTCACTATGGAAGAAAAACCTAGGCTTCATGGGAACCGGGCACCATACATACAATCGCCGATGTTTTGATGTAGGCTGCAAGTTTTATATGCTTGACTTTTTGGCTGAACGTGTAAAGTCCGCATTGTATACCATAACGTCGGGAGTCCGTGCTTTGTTGCCAGCATTCTGTCTTTCATAAATGGAAATAAGTAGGATATGACGCCGCATGGTGTTTAGTGAAGAAGTAGTGATAGATAGAAAATTCAAATCATTATTTATTCACTGTTTTACTCGTCGGATTATCCGACTAGTTTTTTATGCAGTCTGTTAGAAAGACCATCATCGGCACGAGTGTTAGGGGTGGCGAGCGACACGACGGTTTCACTTCCCTCAAAGCACTGTTCACGCTTCACACAAAGCAAAGATACAGATCATGGGTTTATAAGAAGAAAAGGCTACGCATACCTTATGTCTCATTTACAACTGAATTCCTTTATCATTTTTCTGTTCTGTGCAGTCTTCAATTTCTCAGTATGGTATTTTCTGCAGTATTTAGTCACCATTTGCTGGAAGCGAGAATATTTTTCGATATTTATTTTTATTACACATTTACTGCTATTTGTATCGCTTCGGAAGTGTGGTATAAGTTTGTTTCCATTGGACCTCCAGCTCACTTACTTACTTCTGTACAATTAACCAGTTTGTTGTAATGTAGTAATACAGGTAACATAATCGCCCCTACGACCTGTTTCTATTCAAATAATCTTTATTCAAATTATGAACTACATTGATGGAAGGAGTATATGCGAAATAGTCTAGTCACTGTTAGGTTACCCGCAAATCAAGGTGTTGAATTATTGATGCCTATTCAGATGGAAACTCCTTGTATACGGCTTACGGCGGCGTGTTGATTACATAGAATTGGGCGTAGGTTGCGGCGTATCTTTAGGCAATAGTACTCTTAATTATGAATTACGTAGCGGATTCAGACTACATTGTGTTTACATGGTACGGCAATTACCTCTCATCATCATATATTCTTCCGCCCACTGCTGAGCATAGGACTTTCTTCGTTTACGCCACCCACCTCGGCGCCTGTGCCTCTGTCATGCAAGTACGACCCTCAACTCTAGTTATGTCGTTAACCCATCTCATCACTGGGCCACCATTCTGTAAATTTTCTGCTCTACCTAACATCCACCAACCAGGTGACCTGCCTAGTTCCATTTTATACTCGTATCGTTTCTTCTTGTTTCGTATTTTAGTACGCTGTTGGATTGAGGTGGTTGAACGCGTAAGATTGGTCTTAATGTCGAGCATGGCATGCTCCATAGCTCTGTGCGCGACTCTTAATTTGTGCATAGCCTCCTTCGTGTCGTGAGTGTCCCAAGTTTCAGCAACAAGTCATAGTGGGCAGGACACACTGGTTATATAAACGGCTGTTCAGGCATTGTGGAATTTTGATAATTTTAAATATATCATCTAGTTTATTGAATGCCGCCCATTAAGTTGTATTCTTTCTATTAATCTCCATTTGATGGGTGTTCTTTTCCCGTTTATTGTTTTTTTTCTCCTCTTATTTTTCTTTCTCAACTTCTTTAACCTATTGAGCGCCATTGATCACTTTAGTTGGACAACGGTCGCGTGACTGAGAAGCCATTGACAACTAAAGTTATTACAATGTGTACTAGCCTGGCGTCGGGCGTGAAGTAACATAAACAAGCGCTAGCGTGCAAAAGGTTGAGGATAGAATATATCCAAGGTAGATATAGCGGTCTCTAAGCCTCTAAACGAAAGTCTCTAAAATACGATTAACAAATCATAGATTACATCGAAATTGACTATACCATAGTCTCTAGGGCATCTTTGATCACTTGATATATCTTTCTTAGTGTTACATTACAATGTGATTATCTCATATTTTACATTGGTTATTTTTATTGATCTTTATGTAGTTGTAATTCTTATTACGCTGGACAGTTTTCTAGGTTGGACTTTCAAAGAAGAGGATGTTTTTTAATCTCAATTTAGAAGAACTTCATGTAGAGGTAGATTTTTATATGACGTACTGTTGATTTCAAACTCACTTCTATAATTTTATTATGGAAATCGGTGTTTGTAACGATTGTAACATCGTTCCAGTAGCTTATCGATAAAATTGCATACATCGTGTAATCTACCGTACAGAGAAAGTACGAATTACATACATGCATCAATAATGGGCGATGTTTAAAATTGTGTGCGTTTTCCATCATTAGCTGGATTACAGGCGGCGGAGATAAATAAGATCAGCATGGAATCGATAAGGAGCATCTGTTGTATTGTTTTCGATGAGGTTAAGAAGAGTTATTACCAAGTGGAATTGATTGGTATCCTTCGATCAAATATAATCGTAGATACACGATTCGCTTTCGATAAGTGGCACCGGCAAAACAGCGCACTAATCGAGTTTCGGAGCTGTTTTGTCCACAGTTTCTATAAACCGCGTAACACGTCGCGATGACGAAGGTACAGTGAAAAGATGCAAAATCGAAATAAAAATGAAAAAAAAAGATGGATTATACTTTCAGTATGTACCGTTTTTGTCGTTATTAGTAAGTATGCATGATGTTTTACTCGTGGACATTATTAAGGCTTCATTTTGTATGAGACTGTGTATCTACCATTATATTTGATCGAAGTTGGTACATATTGGGCTAGCTTCGTGGCGCAGCGCGACACGCCAGCCTGCGACGCGGGGTGCCCGAGTTCGTCAGATTGGCCTGGGTCTTGAATGTGTGTCTATATATGTATTTGTTATAAAATATAGTATCGTTGAGCTAGTATCCCATAACACAAGTCTCGAACTTACTTTGGGGCTAGCTCAATCTGTGTGATTTGTCCGTATATATTTATTTATTTATATTCAAACTATGTAGAATTGTACAAATTTTGGTTGTGAAGGAACGAGCTGTTAGGGACCCCGCATAAAGTGAGTTATGGAGGAGAAAAATAAGAATTGTAAACTTTGACCATATTAGAAGACATAAAAGTCTTAAATTAATCGTGATTTTAGTCAAATGGAAATTGATTTACAGTAACCGTACGGCAGTTTTGATAACTTTTGTCACGATCGTTATCAAAATATTTCTACGTAGTAGGCTTAGGTACTGTACCGTTTCAGGTACTAGGATAGCATATATCGTATGGAGTTCTAAAACTGTATAGGTAGGCGATATGAATTATTTAAGAGCATAGCGGGCTGGGAGTCGGTGTTCTTGCTGAAATATTATCAACGTGGCCTCTCGGTACCGGTATATGGGACAAGGCTGTTTACTTAGTTCATAAACTTGGTTCGTGATCACTTACCGGTTATATTATCCTGGTAGTCGCAAGTTTGTCTATTAATATTACTTTGAGAAAAGTTGCTTCCTTAGTAGATTAACTATGAAAGAAGTAGAAATTCAATTATGATGTTATTGTTATTTGTATATGTGTTAACGGAAATGTTTGTAATTCGTCATTGTATACAATTCCTAGGAAATGTATAAAATTCCTAAAATCGCCTGGAAATGTGTGAAATAAATTATATTAGATACATTTCTTCGGAGTTCTATAGATTTCCTAAATAGCACATAGAAATGTATTTTTGTTAGCAAAAAAATGTACTCAGTCAGCTAAAATAGCTTGTTGGGCAGCAATTAATGGTCAGCAAAACTTCTTTTCTGCCCATCAGTCGTTCCGGGTGGTCATAAAAAAAAATAACCTGAACCTAACTTCTTGTCTGCCCTCAGTCGTTCCAGGTGGTTTTATTCATTTCCTAATAGAATATCGGAATTTTATACAATTCCTAGGAAATGTATACATTTCCCAGGATATGCGTCTAATAAAAACTATTTTGAACAATAAGCCAGGAATTCTTTAGATTTCCTAGGAATTGTACACGATTCCTGGTTTTTACAGATTTCCTATAACATATGTACATACATAAAAAGATGAATTAAGTAATATTTGTGTTCAGTCATCAGGAATGGTACATTAAATGTGTGATAGGCGTTTGATATACATAAGTGGACTATGTACCTTTTAATTATTTAGATACTTGACTACGTTCATGAAATCATGTAAACAAAGCTATATCAATTAATTAGATATAATTGATTGGGAAAATCGACAAATATCTACTCTCGTCGATCTGCCCGACTTAACAGCACATCATGAAATAATTGGCCAAATCAAAATATGGCGGCACATATCGATCTGGCCAGGCTTATCGCGATCGGCCCAATTAAACGTCCGGCCTACGACAGACATAAGGTGCCTATCCTTATTAAAAATTGACGAGGCGCAGCGGTCAACACGCCAACCTGCGACACGAGAGTGCCCGGGTTCGATCCCCGGCAAGGTCAAGATGGAAAATGATCTTTTTCAGTTTGGCCTGGGTCTTGGATGTGTATCTATATATGTATTTGTTATAAAATATAGTATCGTTGAGTTAGTATCCCATATCACAAGTCTTGAGCTTACTTTGGGGCTAGCTCAATCTGTGTGATTTGTCCGTATATATTTATTTTTTATTTTAGGTATCGTAAATAATCATGACCTTTAAGCCAGGTCTAACCTGTAAGATTTAGATGTCCTTCGGGTACAACTAAACTAGATTTCACGCTGCCTTAAGAACCTACTGAAAGTATCTGCTAAAAAGCTTTGTCGTAGAAACATACAAGTATTGTCAAAGGTTTGTCGACGACACCCCCGCAAGGAAACCTTTAAGGAACGTGATGATTCACCGTTGACTTTTGGATCCATACGTAAAAGGTCACAGTCACTCGATGTGACCTTCATCGTACAATAAACTATGTATATAACAAAAAAACCGGCCAAGAGTAAGTCGAACTCGCACACTAAGGGTTCCGTACCATTATCTATACATATAATAAAACAGTAAAAATATTTTGTCTGTACAATTAGAATTTTTGACTGAAATGGATAGAGGGACACTTAAAAAGAATAACAGATAGCAAAAACATTTTTTTCGAATTTTTTGTCTGTCTGTCTGTCTGTCTGTCTGTCTGTCTGTCTGTATGTATGTATGATCACGATTATCTCCGAAAATACTGAACCGATTTACTTCAAACTTTCACCAATTGCTTTGTTTTAAGTCAGCAAAACATCTAAAGTTTGTTTCATCAAAATCGGTTCATTAAAAAAAAAAGTTATCGTCATTTGAATGAACTCAAGGCGTTAGTTTGCCTGCAAATATACACGGTGAATTTTTTATCGTTTTGGACCCTTAAAGGGGTGACTCAGACCATCAAAATGAACAACTTTTCCTATGGGAACAATGCTGGGAACTGAAAAAAAAATTCCACATTCCCATACAAACTGGCCGGCGGGACTCTTTTGTATGGAAATGACGATTTTTTTTTGAGTCGCCTTGAGTTCATTCAAATGACGATAACTTTATTAAAGTATTTTTAAGAAATTGAACTTCTAAAGAGGTAAAATTTATATGGAATTTTCTCATTTTTGGACTTAGAAGTATGAAAGTAGGTATATAAGTTCTCGATTAAAATTAAAAAAGATGTGTGTAGGTAGATGAAATTTGCAAAATTCCCCCCTTATGGGGTAAAATGGGAGTCATCATCATTTCAAGTAGGTGTCACGGTCAATCGACCATGCACACCCTGGTGTCAGAGTTCTTCGGAACCGCCTCTCGGCCTCTGACGTGGTTCCTTTAACGACTACCAGATGGTAGCCTGGACCACCGGCTTAACGTGCCTTCCGAAGCACGGAATCATCTTTATTATCAGACAATCCGGTGATTCAAGCCTGCAATGTCCTAACCAAACTGGAAGCAACTAAACAAAGTATGCTTCCGGTGGGAATCGAACCCACCAAATGGTTATAAACTTTGTATGGAAATTTTCTCATTTCTGGACTTATGAAAATAAGTATATAATTTCTAGGTTACAATAAAAAATATCTGCGTAGGTACAATGGACGATATTTTCCCCTGAAGGGGTAAAATAGCGGGGTAAAGATTGTATAGGAATTTACTCATTTCTAGACTTAGAAGTATGAAAATAGGTAAATAAATTCAAAAAATCCCCCAGAAGGGTGGTAAAGTTTGTTTGGAAATTGGAAATTTTCTCATTTCTGGACTATGAAGTATGAAAATAAATAGGTATGTAAGTTCTCGATTACAATTAAAAAAGATATATGTGGGTGAAATGGACAAAATTCACACTCCTAAAGGGGTAAAATGGCAGGGTAAAGGTTTTATGGAAATTTTCTAATTTCTGGACTTAGAAGTATAAATAATATCCATACTTCCATACTAATACTAATATTATATTAATTAAATATTTGGATAAAATTCGGTATGGAGGTGTGAGGCCCGAGGAAGGCATAGGGTATGTTTGATTCCGGGAAATTCTACTGTTCCCGAGGGATCGACACTAACGCGGGCGGAGCCGCGGGCAACAGCTAGTCAATAATAATTTAAAAATAAGTTTAAAGTTAAAAAAATATTTTTATTCTATATTGTAACATAAAAATTTGTTAAAAGCATTTCGCAATTTTTACTTAATATGTTACTTTCACATTAAATTTATTATATGTTAGGTGTTTGTAAATAATCATTAAACGTTTGATTTGGAATGTATAGTAAAGATATTACTTTATTTGTGTTTACTTGACCAAATTTGAAGGTAGGTTTTGATTCCTTTGCGAATGTCGAAAATTTGCGGCATAAACGACAGTATCTTTTTTCACAGCTCCAAAAGACCTGAGTATTTGATATGAATTTCAGCTTGATACATCCACGTTCCTGAAAAAAAGGTCTTGACAGACAAACAGACGGACAACAGAGTGATCCTATAAGAGAACTCTAAAAATTGTGTAAGATGAAGCTAGTCGAAGCCTTTATAACCATTGAAAATTTTATGTAAACGGAGTCTTATCAGTTCTTTGACTATCCGCCTTATCTTTTCACTATAAACCGCCCTTACCCGTAGTTTGTCTATCCCTTCAGGGCTATCTCCTCGCCCTTGACCCACCGTTATTACGCATAGAGCTATCAGACGTGTTTTTTTAGGCATGGCAGATTGATATAGGGCCTAAGGGGATAGATGTGTTATTTAAATGAAGGGTCTCTAGAGATGGAAGTCGGAAACCTCGGAAATAATAAATATGGAAATGAAAATCATCATGAGGGTTGGATGAGAAATTGTTTTTTATGGGCGGAAGAAATATCGTGATAAATATGAGCTGCGAACGCATATGTAATTCGCTAAAAGACAATTATTAAGAGAAGAATATTTAGCTTTTGCTTTTTAAATATGAAACCAGAATAAGCACCCATTTAGCGATAAGTCTTTCAGAAAAATAAATATGCATTTTAATTACATCAATACAAACTACATATCAATTTTTGTCAAAGTAGTTGGTATGCAGTTAATGTACTGATTGTGAGCGCTATACAGTTATTAGAAAGTACACATTTTTATTATACTACTAGCTTTCGCCCTCGGCTCCGCCCGCGTCAATGTCGATCCCTCGGGAATAGTACTTTTCCCGGGATAAAAGGTAGCCTATGTCCTTCTCCGTACTCCAGAGAACTTGTATGCAAAATTTCATGATGGTCGGTTGTGTAGTTACGGCGTGAAAGCGTAACAAACAAACAAACTCACTTTCGCATAATTATAATATTAGTAAGGTTATATAAATCTAGCGATGTACTAAATTTTTCCTTGGCTTGTCCTTACTAACTTCGTTAAGTTAATTAGGAGTTGAAGGAAAAAGTAAAGTTTGATGCAATTATTTTGCAAGCAATCTTGTCTGTTCTGCGACAGAGTCTGTCAGTGACAGAGTTCTGGCAACAGAATTAATATAAGTACGCTGCTAGTTTACGTCCTAATCAAATCATAGCGTGTCAATTCAGGCAATTTATATTTTCTCAAACATGTTTGGAAATGTAGGCATTATTGTAGTAGAATGAAACCACGAAGTTTGTAATTCTTGGCTCGTCCATTACTTTACCGGCCTAGGCCAGGAAAGTAAGTATGAAAATTCATTCCTGGCCGCTGTTCAAAACTTTTTAATTAATCTATGTAACTTGTACTACGTAACTTGTCATACAGCCAATGGCTACCACATTATTAAAAAATGCACTCATCGAGCATATAAGAATATGAATATGAAATTAATTTTATTAAAATGTTGGTTTAAATTTAAACAAAAATATGCAAATAATAAAAAAAAAGCGGGAAAGTAGATTTTTACGGTGTTACATTTTATGGGTAAAATATGACTGGGCTGTATGGGCTATGTTTCCTTAGCACTAAATGACAATTGCAATTAAAAAAGAAAATAACGCGGGAATGTACTATTATTTATTTTCGGCGGACTGCAAGGTTGTTGACCGTTGTTGTTTTGGATTGTTTTGCAGATTGCTTCTAGTGGACTTTATAATGTAAAATCGGTGTAATTTGGTGTAATAAATGGCTATGTTTATGAACAATGTGTGGACTAACTAAAATAAAGTGTCATGGTGCAGCTGTGGTGCGGATTTAGAGATTTACATAGCGGGCTGGTGGTCGCTCGCGTTACTGCGTCGTCTATGATCAAACCAGAGGATTAGTGAAAATTGACGCCAGGGGTTCCGTCGAATCAACAAAATGAATTAAACCATCATTTTTTTGATAAAACGTTGAAAAATATATATGTCTAAAAGGCGTAGAACACCAAATGCCGTAAAACAAATATGAAAATAAAAATGTACATACTATTATCGTTTTTTTATATTATACTGATTTATTCCCAGTATTATCTTTCATTATTTCCTCGCATTTATTGAGAAAAGCACAATACATACCTTTGCCGGGAATCGGCTTGCCGGACTCGTATTTATTGCCAAGGCCTCGCTGACGCTCGGCCTTGAAAACTCTACTCGTCCGGCGATCCCTTACTTCCCGGCCTCTGCAGTAATGTACTATTGTGTTGACCAGAAGGAATGGCGCTTCATACAAACGGAGTAATCTTTTTTTCCTAGCCTATTTTTGATTTTGTCCCACTGCTGGGCAAAGGCCTCCCTCTGGGTTCTCCACTCATCCCTATCCTTCGCTACTTCTGGCCATCCATTTTAAAATTTATCGAGGAGTAATAATATACCTAATACTACTACAAACGAGACTTTTCATCTAAGCACACGTCAATGTGTAAGATAACAATCAGGGTCGGCACCGCAGAATTCATTCAAGAAAACGTAAGTACTTATACATAAAAGACGTCGAGGAATGTGCGATTAGCAGAAGTAGTAACTATCCCTGTTTTTCAAAGCTATCAAACACGAAGAGGTGAAGAGGTGGGGAAGAGATGCAGGGACGCCATATTGCGGGGGACGCTGTAACTACCTAGAAAATTAGAAAAATGTTTGACCATCGAAGTAAAGATCTCTCACGCTCCTTCCAAAACCCATAAATTACATTATTGCCTTTAAAAAAATTGAGAATTACCAAATAAAGTTACGAAGACAGCCAGTAATATTAATATATACCAAGGGCCAAGGAGATTCGTTTAGCGACGCTCGGGTGGGCAAGGAAAAGAGCGCCTTTGATGTCAACCTACGACATGGCTCAAAAAACGACACGTTAAACTGTTTTCACATGTCAGTCGGGGGTCTTTCTATGACGGTCGAGTAAAAATCTAGAACGCGTTTTTTTTTTTAAAGAAAATGCAACTAAGTGCTATTAGAGACTTTTATTAAATGAATGTCTTTTAATTTTCCATAAATAGTATACAAACATATAATACTTGTGGTCTAAGCTTACAGGTATTGGTCATACTTGTTACTTCTCGCATTAAATATGCAAAGCAGTTTTTATTTTCCCAAAAATCGGTGTGACTGGTTTCAATGGAACCGTCTAGAATTAAAACTATCTCCTGTTATAAAGAATTTTATATGCGACTTTCCTAAGATTGGCAATTTTTATTTAAGATTTATAAACCGTAATGGACGTTGATTGAAGTGACCATTAAAATCGGGCCGGCTGCACTAAGTAACTCAGGGCTGCTTAAAATATGAAACCCTTTTCAAACACACTCCAACTAACATTACGCACGGACTACAACATGAACAACCTTTATCTTTCACACTTGACAGAGTGTGAACAGCCCTTGACATCTTACGAGCAATATAAGCGTACTTTAGCCGTCCTTTTAATATTTAAGGGCACAGTTTATCTCCCAAAGAAATTGCCGTTTTGAGAGCTCAGATGCCTGAAGCAATATACTAATGGACTGAGCTTATTAAAATTGTATTACGAACACTTCGAGGTCGAATCTCGAGCAGTTTTGCGAAGATAAGCAAAAGGCACAATTAATGTCTTCAGAAATTAATCAGCGCTTCACGCCAAATTAATCTTCTTTGCACAATTGATACTTTTTGAAGGAATTATTTCTGTCGAGCAAAATCTTGATAAAATTTAGGAGACTCATAATTTTACTCTAAGTTTACTGCGAAATTTATTAAAAGTTCACATAAAATAAGAAAGTGTTTGACCATTTATACGGTTTTAAACATAGCTAATCTGTTATCAAATATATGTATATAAAAATGTAATTTAAATAAAATTACATATCTTAAAATCAAATACCACACAATGAATGGTTTAAATGTCCCGTTTGTAAAATTTAGCATTACAAATACATTAGATAACATAAAGAGTTACAGAGCTAAATAGCGAAAATAGGCTTATCTTTTTGTCCATTCAATCGTACATTCTCATTTTTAGTCTTTAGGTATTTCTAAAAAAAATTATAACCGAACAAAGTTTGAAAGACAGAAAAGCTCAAAAGCACAGAGGCAAGTTTAATGCAAAAGTTAACTCGGCTATTCATATTAATTACAGCGGGAAGAGCACAGGTGAGGGTCCCGACCTTGGGCCATTTTGCCAGCCAGCGTACGCAGGACTGTGGAGCACGGTATTCAGATCAGATGAATATGTTACCGTAACTATGTGTTACGTACTTGTAAACGGTTCTCAAACAATAACATCGTTGAAAGAAAGTCGAATCTCATCTTCTTATATTATACTATTTTTAGAGTGGTCTCGAATTTCGTCTCAACTTCTTTCTATCGGTTATCATTCCCTTTTTTTATGCTTTTTCTCTGTAAGTCTTTTACACTCCTTTTGGACAGTCCGTACAGAAAAATGTGGAGCAAACAAAAATATGTAATATTAAAAGAAAACTGATTGGTACATGATTTGGTAATGTTAATTTTCCAGTGTTGTTGGCACAAATATTTAGCTTCTTCCGTTGTATTCATGTGTCGCAAAAGTAAATCAAACTTATTTCGCTGCTCTTACTAACCATTTTTCCGGCCAACATAGAAAGGACTCATTTCACGTAACGAAATACAAAAAGGATATACAATCTAGAATACAAAAAGTAGAGAATAATATAAAGTATTTTTTATATATATTGTAGGGTATCAAATAATACCTATATATGTAGTAGATATCGAAAATACTTGCTGACCCGGCGAACTTCGTTTGCTATTATTTTTCGATGCATACGATATCACGATTATTTTTCTGGCACCATTGTGCAAGATTGAGACAAGCGTGTACCGCCTACTTGGCCGTTCTCTTTCTTCTTTTCTCTTTATAAACGGTGACATTTTGATCGTTCTGGACCCTTAAAGGGATGATTCAGCTCGTTGATATAAACAACTTTTCCTATGGGACCAATGCTGGGAACTCAAAAATTTTTTGACGTTCCCTTACAAACTGACCGGGCGGCCGAAATTTTTTGCATGGAACTGCCCATTTTTTTTTAATTTCCCAGCATTGGTCCCATAGGAAAAGTTGTTCATATCGATGGGCTGACCCCTCATCCCTTTAAGGGTCCTGAACGATCAAAATGTCACCGTGTATATTTCTGTGTGTACGGTTTAATTTTTTTGTAACTATATCTTGTTGTCATTTGGCGCCCGAATCCTATAAATAGACATCAAAGCTACACGATTATTCACAAATATAAAGTGACATAACGATCCTTCGACATATCAAAGAATCGGGACTGTTCGCGAGGAATATGAAAATAATTCGAGGCTCTATGTGAATACAGCTCATTACGTCTATTTGCAGCCATACGGGAAGCTGACAAAGGGAAGATTAAGGGATCATACACTATGATCTTGTGACATCTTTTATCATTATACGACTAGATATTTCGTTCAATTCGTCTCCAACGAAGTATCAAAGGCATTGCAGTGACTGAACCTAATCATGTAGGAAAGAAAAACGAAATGATCGTGGCCTTTTTACACACAAGAATTAAATAATATTAATTACACGACTCGACTGTACTTTGTTTTATAGTATATGTTTGTATATATGTAAATATTATAATGTATATACAAAATGTTTGGGGTAAACAACTAAACAACCTTGTTTCTCAAACTACCATATCAGGCCGTCAAAATGAACAACTTCTCCTATGTTGAATGCTGGACACTAAAAAAAAAAACAACAGGCTGGCCCGGCATTAGTATGAAAATGTCGGAATTCTTTTTATATTCCGAGCATTGGTCCCATAGGAAAAGTTGTTCATTTTGACGGGCTGATTTGATTATTTGAGGGACAACGGTGTTTACCCTTACATCATGTTTATATAAATATGTTACTCCGTATATATAAATATGTTTTTGCTTTTAGAATACATGGTCGAATAAAGAATATTCACAATCCTGCATACACGAGCCCTAAAAAATAATAAAATATTTTTTGTGAAAATATGGAGCATTTCACAGGTATCCATTATCATTATTAATGAAGTAACCTAATCCAGGACGCGGGTTATTATGATGCCTCGCAAATTCATCATTATATTCTAACGATGTCACTCACTTCGCACTTGCTCTCGTCATATACATTAAGGGTGATATGATATAACACTGGTTCACAAAGTGGGCAATGTTGACAGCGGAGCCTTTTGAATATGACAATGAAAAAAATATTTTTGGGGGTCTCTTGGATGCAATCATAGAACTGGGGTTGAGGTTATTTGAGTCTAGTTAGGAAGAAAAATATTCCGGACTTGGGATAAATCCGCAAAATGGATGTACGAGCTTACCTCGCACATTTGGGCGACCCGTGGCCTACATCATGTAGGTCATTCAGCTCTTTTTATACTATAATTAGAATCAAATCTAATAACAAATTGAGATACTATCGAACAGTAGCCAAGTTACTATCCAGCGGCGGTCGAGGTACTGCTGGGCTGTCATCGAGAATGGGTCCGTCACACCCAGTTATCAAAATGAAACTTAAAAAAAATGGAAAAATGTGATCGATACCGATTTGCATCCCGTCAAAGTAGTTCATACTTAAAAAGTTTGGGAACCTACAATTGTGATACGCATAACGAAACATTATACTTACTCGTAAAAGGACACCAGCACCCAGGGCTTGTTACCGGTACCAAATTCCCATTATAAGTACCGGTAAGTACCGGTATTACTATTCTGTTAAAATTTTAACGGTATTATGGGGTACCGGTAATCTAGTATTTAACGGTAATAATATTGATAACAGTTAACGGTAATTTTACCGGTACCAAATTCACATTATAAGTACCGGTACTTCTATTCTATTAAATTTTAAAGGTAATCATCTAGAAAAATAACGGTAATAATATGTTAAAAATTCCGTTAAATTAACCGGTACCTACGCATTGATGCCGTCCCCCGCATGGGACTCGCTCGACTGGAAAAGTTCCGTCCCATTGTCGGCCCCCGCCTCATGCACGCCGCACATACACAACACGACAACGACACACATTAACAAAATGATAATTCCCGATACTGTTTACCGATATTTAGTACAGATACTTCTGTTATTACCGTTATTAAACTTATTGATACCAATTCAATTACCGGTACCATCGTTTTTTATTGAGGTACCGGTACCAATCCAATTACCGGTACCGTTGTATTATAGAGTTACCGGTACTTGATTTTTATCGTTACCAAATGTACCGGTACCAATCCAATTACCGGTACTGTCGTTTCATAGAGGTACCGGTAATGAATTTTACCGGTATTCCAACCCCTGCCAACACCACAGTGATGGTAATATCATCCTTTCCTTATCCTTATCCTTACTTCCTTATCCTTACTTCCTTATCCTTACTAATATTATAAATGCGAAAGTGAGTTTGTTTGTTTATTTGTTTGTTTGTTTGTTACGCTTTCACGCCGTAACTACTGAACCGATCATCATGAAATGTTGCATACAAGTTCCCTGGAGTACGGAGATGGACATAGGCTACCTTTTATCCCGGGAAAAAGTACTGTTCCCGAGGGATCGACATTGATGCGGGCGGAGCCGCGGGCGAAAGCTAGTAAAAGTATAATTACGTTCATGTATTTTATTCAAATGAGAATTAGCCTCCCTTAACTTGTAGATTTTAATTGAAACTAGCAATTATAGTTCAGTAGTACCACTTTTAATAAATACTCCGATGTAAATGCGCAGAAATTAAATTTTTGCATGACGCGAATATATCCATCTGCTGATTTTTGAGCTATTGGCTGATGTATGATTCAAATCTTATGTAGTAACTGTAAGTTCGTTATTTCACTGATATCGTCATTCGGTTTGATTCGATAGGTTGTGCTACACTGCGTCGAACAAGGCTAATGCTACTTATAAAACTGGTAGTTCTCTACTTTGAACTGCCACAAAGAATGAGTTTCAGGGCTCAGTGTCGTACGTGTTATAACGCCTTATACATGTTTGACTGCCCTTAAGCGTTGGTCACATTCGCATTGGCATTGGCATGTAAAGGGACCATATGTTGAACTTCTCCAATATCAGTACTTATATTAATTCCGTGCCAATATGTCAGGTGTCTTAGAAAGTACTTGAAATTCTGAAAGCAATATTG
Organism: Elegia similella; assembly: GCA_947532085.1. Classification (NCBI taxonomy): domain Eukaryota; kingdom Metazoa; phylum Arthropoda; class Insecta; order Lepidoptera; family Pyralidae; genus Elegia; species Elegia similella. The sequence goes on from OX383939.1 coordinate 8,480,923, forward strand.
GCAAGACACCCATACGAAAAATAAAGAAATTTTGAAATTGAGATTACATTTCCCATTAAAATAAGAAATAAAACCTTTTGCGTTTATAATTCGATTTGGGGCTAGTAAAATTGCTTTTACAATTATAACCAACCAAGCTTAAAAACTTTATTTGCATAGTAATATCAATATGATTTTATTTAATTGCAAAGCTATTGGTTGGCATAAATTTAAAACATTCATTAGATAAATCAAGATATTGAGGAGAAATTTAATTCAGATACATTACATACGTTTACGAGTATATTAAAAATATATTTATACAACGGCTCAATCGAATTTGAGCTAATATACCTATACCTATAGGTAAGAAAAGCCGTTTGGGAGCTCCGCTGCCTGCCACAGACAGACACAAACCTACAAACTGAACCCTTCTTTTTGGGTCGGAGGTTACAAATAAGCTCAATTATTTCATGCAATATTTAGATTATTTTTAAACAAACAAATACGGAGAGAAAGAAAAGTGTTGTTTTATACAATTTTGTTCAGCTTGATGCTTTTTTAAAAAACCTGGGTGACATTAATTGTAAACGATGCATTAATTACTATTCTAAACGAGTACAAAATCACCTAATTATAATAATGTCACACATGACTCATGTGTGGCCTGTCTATTTCTAAACGGCCATTGACATCAGTGATCTTGAAACGTCTATAAAAAAAATCTCGTAAGTTATTTTGTGGACAAGTGAGTTTCTGTCACTTTTTGTCCATTTCTCTCCTCGGGAGGTGAATTTTATTTACGTTATTATTTAACGAGAGTATTGTGCGTAGTCTCGCTCGGTCCACAGATGTTTAGTAGAATAGGAGACGTGTGCGCGGGCGCATTGAACGCAGCTACGTTCATCGCGTGTCAAATATTTTAATTGATCTTTTAACTATCAATTTTATTTAATTATAACACGTGAACATCATTTAGTGAAGATAATTTAAAAACAGAAAATAAAATAAAATTTAATGATTTTCATTGAGCTCGTAAACGTAGATAAAAACTGCATCGGTGATAAGTTAACCAAGATTTAAGTAATTAAATGAGAAGTGTTTGAAAAGTGAAAATAATAACTAGAACTTGCGATTTCTCACTGAAATCCGTAGTGTTCCGCTATCGTAAACACTTTATAAAATTAATGTGACTTTTGAAAAATACGAAGAAGTAATTAAAAATTGTGATTTCGCCGGTTATTTGGATCGCAGCGCGTGCGCATGTGCCAAGCGTTCGACGCATTCATTACTTTAGTGTCAGTTGATGACATCGACCCGACACCGGCCGCCTGACTACCCCACATGTGTTTTGTTGTAAAAACAAAGTAAACGTGTGTTTGAGATAAGTGATTTTGATTAATCAAAGGAGAAATTTATCGTACTATGATGTTGGATGTAGTGTTTGTGCAAGACGGTCCAATAGTGATATCGTGGATTGTTTTCCTGTTGTTGATATGTCGCTGCTATTATCAAATAGCTGCGATCAGTATCGGTAAGTTGTAAACCAGTGCCTTTCTTTTCTTGATCTAAACAGTGACATCGGTGAAAATAACAAATTTAAAAAGAAATAAGTGTTGATATCTGTTGTTTATGTCTTAGAGATAGTTTCATTGTAGGTAGATTTCTCAATTTATGGTGTTTAAGGTGTATATTATTCAATGCACAGAACAACAAACAGAAGTGTATCCCGCGTGATTTCTATGAAAACCAGCGTTGCCTCATTTCAATCATACTACTAACGCGACAATTGAGTAGAAACTCCTCCTTTGGTCAAAGTTTCACTACGACTTCTCACTTTACACGTTAGAATAGCACACCTCGGCATTGTTCGATCTTTTTTCACGTTAATCTCATTTTTGTTCCTTTGACGATCGCGGGACAAAATACTTAGGTGATTCAAGTGAGCTGATAGAACGCCCCCTAGCCATGTCTAATGTCTTTGTTGTTCTGTGATTAAATGTATATTATTGTATATATAACATAATTTTATACTAGTGAGTGACCCTATGAGCTGTAGATCACGCGAGTAAACACAACGAATTCACAATGCTCCTAAGCGCTAGAGTAACCAATAAGGCTAAGGTCCTTTATGCCATTTTGAAAAAAGAAAATAAGAACTAAATCGGCAAAATAATTATATGTTACTATCAGAGCTGCTCACAAAATTACATGAGAATCGGTTGGAAATTCGATCTGGAGATGAAAACGGCCAGACAGTGGGACAGATGGACAACCGAACATGCAAGAGATTTTTCCAAAGCCAAAACGGAGGTGCGCTCGCTCGGTCAAACAGTACCAACATTGTTATAGTAACTACATTTGTTAACGTTTGGCTTAGCATATTGCCACTTGAACCGAACTTACTACACGGTTCCCCTATTAATAGTTTTTAAGCACTAATGCATATAGCGGGAGATAAGTGGCGTTGGTAGATGCACAATAGTTCTTCTAAACTTCGCTTTGTTTGTTTTTGGTATGTTGATAATTTAACAATTTTATTTAAACGGCTTTCCCGTCAAAACTATGAAAAAAAAAACCATCGATGGATTTTAGTGGATCGAGTGAAAAATACGAATACTGAATTATCAAAATTCCAGACAATCGTAGAAGAACCCGCATTCGAAAGAAACTGTAGGCAACAGTATTTTAATTACAATCTTTAGTTCACGGGAGGTTACCTTGGTCCTTTGAGTGACTTGCGTCGGGATATAGATCCAACACGTAGAGTATAGGTCTCTTATTCAGCCATCACCCGGTCCGAGAAATACGAATGTAAAATATGCCCTTGAACAGGTCTAGGCCGGAGGTGAAACTAAAGCCTTTTAAAAGAGAAATTGGTGAGATTGAATTTAGGTGGACTTGTACTGGGTTATTACAAAGGGTCGGACACTTGTCATAATCATAATAACTAACTATAGAGGTAATGGTACCAACAATTATTATTATTAAAACAATTTTCAGGAAAACAATAATTCCATTAAAACAATAAGGCGATGGCATAATCTACTTATAAGATTATAATTTAACATCAAACAACAAACAATCGCATTCAGCGCATTGAAATTGATCTAATAATGAATAATGAAAAATGCTCTTACAACCAAAGAAAATATAAATTATAGTTATTACTCACAAATATTCGCGTCTGCGACGCTGCTCTGTGTTTAATGGAAATAATTTGGATCCCGACTGTCTTTTGTCCCAGCAAAATGACGGAATAATAATTGTGTCTCATCCAACAAGTTAATTACAGAGTTTTGTAAAGTTACTCGTATATTTTACCTTTGAACTTATTATTCTTTACTATATTCACTTATATTAGTTTTCACACCGCTGTCCCTCAAAGTATCCAATCAGCCCGTCAAAATGTACAACTTTTTCTTTGGGAACAATTTTGGAAGGTCAAATAAATTTCGACATTTTCATACTAATGGCCGGTTCAGCCGAACGCTTTTGTACGAAAATGTCAAATTTTTCGAGTTTCCAGCATTGTTTTCATTGGAAATGTTGTTCATTTTGAAGGCCTGATACGGTGGTATGAAGGACAACGGTGTTTTTCCTAACATTTTGTATCATACAAGCATTTTTATAGACTTAATGTTCCGAATCCTTAGCACCAAACGGCACAACGTGAGTTCTCCACATGCGTTTGTCCCCATATTTTTAACTACGTAAAATCTATTATTGTTTATGTAGATTTGTTTTATTTTTTAAATAACACTAGCTTCTGCCCGTGGCTCCGCCCGCATTTCTGTAGATCCCTCGGGAACAAAATAGAGGGCTGAAAGGTACATTATGTCCTTCCCCTCTATCTACCTCCGTTTCAAATCTCATTGCGATTGGTTGAATAGATTAAACGTGAAGAAATAACAGACAAGAGTTACTTTCGAAATTATAATATTAGTATGGATTTTTGGAGTAGTGTCATCATCTTGGCTGCTAGGATGAAATTCAAAATTCAAATCCTGGTTCAATAACTTTTGAAAGCCAGTTTGTCTGCTTTTTTCATTTTTAATATTAAGAATTGATCTAGGATATTAAGTATTTCTTTACCGTCGATAAAATATTATTAAATTTTTAAAGAAACATCTTGATGTACCACTTTTATATTGTAACCTACTTGCACGGGCATCTACTAGAGAATATCAAATTAACATAGCTTAAGTATATGTATTTAGTTGGGTCGTTACATGTATATTAATGATGGCAAAGTATCATATTCGCTTGGAATATTTATTGCAGCATTAGGTAGATTAGGCGCAATGGCCCATTTGACGTAATTGTGATGAATTATATTAGAAAAATTGTGTCGGATATGCCTAAATTAGTATGTTGCCATGTTCTGTTCACTATGCTGAATAATGTGCATTGGGGACAGTCTTCTCTATTTGCTCGTGACTTTATTCGCAATTTATCTCCGGAATCTAAAAACGTAGTGTAAAGTTTTTAGTCTTACCGTCTTATTATTACAAATAATTTACTTCCGAAGTACAGTCATCATCATCATCAGGTCTTTTTTATCTCCGCTACAGGAGCATGACACTCTCTGTACTACGGGAGCCATACTTAGCCAGAGCAGACAGAGGATTTGGCCTACACTCTCCTCGATGGCCAGACGGGTCGGAGAGGTCTCCTTGATGTTTATGAGCTTTGTTTAGCTTATATTTCTAAGTCGCTTCTTAACAACCTCCATTGGAAGACTTGGAGTGGTCCTATTTTACTCTACCGGAAACCACACGGCTAAATACAGTATTTGTAGCACTAACGTACGAAGTACAGTATGTTTATTAATTTTATTTTATTTAGGAGTAAAATAATAAAATGGTGGATGGGGCGTTAGTTCCGCTGGTAAAATTAATTTCGGAATTGTTAGTATGTGCTTGCGACTAGTAACTTATTTATAATATGACCTTGATTTAGCTTTCGTAGATCACTATGTGCCAATTGAGATTATATCGCTACTTTCTATTTTTTACTTATTATTAAAATATAGTCAAACTGTCACTATGCATGGTACCAGCACGGTTGGTTACGTTACGGTCCACATCTCCCAACCACATAAGTACGAATGGAAGGATATGGGAGACACCTGTGCACAGCTGTGGGACAATATATATTAAAATAAAATAAAAAATGTTCTGGTAGTCTGGTATATAATTTTTGTAATGTTACTCTTCTCTGAGCGTGCACAAATTTAAAAAACGTTGTAGGATATAGAGATAATGTATAAAATATTAACTGCAAGTCATTAAAAACGTCTGCATCAGACCTACTTAGCCTGCTTTAAATCTAGCTTCTATTATAAAGTACCCTTTTATTAAAATCTGTCTATAGGTGTTAAGCTTCTCTTGGCGTGATGTTAGCTGCGGCTTTGTTGATGCTTTTAATGGAGTTAACCTGAAACGTAATCAAATTTCAGGAGGTGCCCGTTGATCCAGAGGGTCTGAGCATTTAGCGCTTACATATGTTAAGCAACCCAAAGCGGTCCCCATTGGGTTTGGTGAACGCATGAAAATATCTCGGGATCTTCCAGGCTTTGGAAAGCACGTTAAGCCATTGGTTCCGGTAGCTTTATTAGATGCACTTTAGGCTGCTTGAAAAATCTGACACCAGTGTTAGCCACTTACACACGCGTAAAACGAAACGAATCACTTTCGGGTTCTATCACCGGCCTGGTCAAGATGAAGAATAATCTTTTTCAGGTTGGCCTGGGTCTTGGATGTTTATCTATATTTTATGTATCTATTCTAAAATGTAGTATCGTTGGTTTAGTACAACAGAACTCAAAAGTTCACAACTTATTGCGGGGTTAGTTATCTGTGTAATATATTTATTATTTTAAAATTTTTAATTACGTGTTAAATACAAGTATTAACTATTGCATGCACAGGTTCATATTTATTCTGGGAAAGAGGTTGGGAATTAGACACGACGTTATGTCCAGATTTATTTGTCTTCTTAAAGCCTGGCTTCTATTATGAAGTAACTGCCTCCGTGGTCCAGTGGTTAAGGCGTTTGCCTGTAGACCCGGAGGTCTTGGGTTCGATTCCCACGGGAAGCATACTTTGTTTAGTTGCTTCCAGTTTGGCTAGGGCATTGCAGGCTTGAATCACCTGATTGTCTGATAATAAAGATGATTCCGTGCTTCGGAAGGCACGCTAAGCCGGACCAACGGGTTAGCTGCGGCAACGGCTGCCATCTGGTAGTCGTTAAAGGAACCACGTCAGAGGCCGAGAGGCGGTTCCGAAGAACTCTGACACCAGGGTGTGCATGGTCGATTGACCGTGACACGTACTCGAAATGATGATGAATAAAAAGATGCAAAATCTACGCATCAAAAGTGAAAAAATAAGATGGAGTTATACTTTCAGTATGTACAGTTTTTGTCCTTGTTTGTAAGTATGCAAGATGTTTTACTCGGGGACATTATTAGGCTTCATTTTGTATGAGACTATGCATCTACCATTATATTTGATCGAAGTACCGTTGTGCTCTGGTAAAACTTAGTTTTTGAGTATTGTATAGCAGTATACTCTCCATACGCGTGGCTGCCTGTGGCTTTGATGCTGTTAATGGAGTTGACCTGGAACCTAATCATATTTCAGTTTTGCAATTACTACTGAAATGTATGGAATTAATGTACTGTAATGTAATGTACTAGAAACTAGACTCATCATCGCATTTACTGTTGTAAACGTGGTCTCGTAAACTAGGCTACCGTTTCTAACGTTACGTACCAATGGTAAATTAACTTAAAATACTTTTTATTTTTCACCTTCTTCGAATATTACAAATACAATATTTGGGACTGATAATAAAAAATAAATAAAATAATTTTATTCAATCTCTAACAATGGAAAAAACAAATATATTTCAACCAAGACCAAGATTGTATTAGAAAAGCTCTCAAAAGAAAAATATCAAAAATTTACAACCATAAGCCCTCACAATTTCATATGCTATCATGTATTTTAAAAAGCGACATCAACGAACATGGACTTTTTAATTTTGCAAAACAATAACGTGACGCGCTAACAGCGTGTTCGGGTGTTTAATATGCACGTTTGCATTGTTTTATGTCCGTAGCACGCCGCAACTAGGTCGGTGCCATGTCTGTACACTATAAAAAATGTACAGAAAACAAACGACATACGACAAGAATGTTCTCCGTGCCCGATAGCTCACATAACTTATTCAGACATCAGATCAAATCTCCAGTCTCTTAAGGATCGTTCAAGTATTACGTAAGCTTTAGTGATATCAGATATTTCTAACTCTTCTTGAAAAGCTCTTCCTCTAAAGCTTACGTAAACATTGGTATATTTTTACAAAATTGTTTATTATTTGCTGTCATCATCATCACCAAGCAAACCTTCCCGCCACCAATGTCACCAAAAATAAGCTTAGCCTAGACCCGTTCGCTGATCACGTTATATTTTAATGTCCCCTTATAAATTTGTAAATGATCAAATGACTACAATCTATTTTCGCTCTCAAGATAAATGAACGTTAGCACGTACACTCTGACAGACCACAGACCGTTTAAACATTAATTATCGCGAAATTAAGTTATCGCGAAGTTTGCATCTGAGCTATTCTTTTTTACCCTCTCTATTTTATGACGTCGCTATAGAAAAAGCAGTGATCTCATTGTAGCATACCACGGAAAACCGGGAAACAGTTTATTCGCATGGGAAGTGATAAAATTGTATGTTTTAGCTGGGACGCGATGACGTCAGGTTTTTGGAAAATTGTTGATAGGCTGTTCACCTTTTTCGTTAGAAGTTCATTGATCTAAGATAATTAATTGATTTAGGCGGTGCTTTGCGGAAGTTAAAGATACATGTCATTTAATTTTATATTATTTTATGTGCTTCTGCCACCAGTTAGTTGGAGCAAACTATTGCCGGCTGGGGCCCACTCAGTACTATTGATGTTGTTATATCTGTTGTTGTTGTACGACAACTATTGGTGGTGGCATAAAGGTACCAAAACAGATCAAGAGCGGTGGACGTTGACCAGCAATAGTTTGTATGAACAAACTTGTGTCAGAATCATAGTAAATTACGTAAATCAAAGTGTATGACCATAGATCTGGTTATCAATCCATGTATACTTAATACATTATCCCCTATACCAAAATTTATATAGATATTTTTTTCTAATGTTAAAAATTAAATGACTATATAAGTGTTTTAACTTAATTATTAGTTAAAATTGAAAATATGTGATGAAAAAGAACTCGGCCACAGGTAGGATTCGAACCCACGTCCCTTAGGTTAACGCCCTAAGTGTGATACCATTACACCACCGTGACTTCGAATCACCGCGACGAATTCTCTCATCACATATTACCCCGTAGGGTATACGCATTTCAAGCATGCGTACTTCTTCAATACTACCCACTATTTAGTAGTGTGGTATTCTACTTCATTCATATCCGATGAATAGAAAGTTGATTAAATTGAAGAAAGCTTTTACTTATTTAAATTGATTTTGAAATAGCATTACAATGCTCGGTAAATTATTAAAATTGAAAATATGTGATGAAAAAGAACTCGGCCACAGGTAGGATTCGAACCCACGTCCCTTAGGTTAACGCCCTAAGTGTGATACCATTACACCACCGTGACTTCGAATCACCGCGACGAATTCTCTCATCACATATTACCCCGTAGGGTATACGCATTTCAAGCATGCGTACTTCTTCAATACTACCCACTATTTAGTAGTGTGGTATTCTACTTCATTCATATCCGATGAATAGAAAGTTGATTAAATTGAAGAAAGCTTTTACTTATTTAAATTGATTTTGAAATAGCATTACAATGCTCGGTAAATTATTAAAATTGAAAATATGTGATGAAAAAGAACTCGGCCACAGGTAGGATTCGAACCCACGTCCCTTAGGTTAACGCCCTAAGTGTGATACCATTACACCACCGTGACTTCGAATCACCGCGACGAATTCTCTCATCACATATTACCCCGTAGGGTATACGCATTTCAAGCATGCGTACTTCTTCAATACTACCCACTATTTAGTAGTGTGGTATTCTACTTCATTCATATCCGATGAATAGAAAGTTGATTAAATTGAAGAAAGCTTTTACTTATTTAAATTGATTTTGAAATAGCATTACAATGCTCGGTAAATTATTAAAATTGAAAATATGTGATGAAAAAGAACTCGGCCACAGGTAGGATTCGAACCCACGTCCCTTAGGTTAACGCCCTAAGTGTGATACCATTACACCACCGTGACTTCGAATCACCGCGACGAATTCTCTCATCACATATTACCCCGTAGGGTATACGCATTTCAAGCATGCGTACTTCTTCAATACTACCCACTATTTAGTAGTGTGGTATTCTACTTCATTCATATCCGATGAATAGAAAGTTGATTAAATTGAAGAAAGCTTTTACTTATTTAAATTGATTTTGAAATAGCATTACAATGCTCGGTAAATTATTAAAATTGAAAATATGTGATGAAAAAGAACTCGGCCACAGGTAGGATTCGAACCCACGTCCCTTAGGTTAACGCCCTAAGTGTGATACCATTACACCACCGTGACTTCGAATCACCGCGACGAATTCTCTCATCACATATTACCCCGTAGGGTATACGCATTTCAAGCATGCGTACTTCTTCAATACTACCCACTATTTAGTAGTGTGGTATTCTACTTCATTCATATCCGATGAATAGAAAGTTGATTAAATTGAAGAAAGCTTTTACTTATTTAAATTGATTTTGAAATAGCATTACAATGCTCGGTAAATTATTAAAATTGAAAATATGTGATGAAAAAGAACTCGGCCACAGGTAGGATTCGAACCCACGTCCCTTAGGTTAACGCCCTAAGTGTGATACCATTACACCACCGTGACTTCGAATCACCGCGACGAATTCTCTCATCACATATTACCCCGTAGGGTATACGCATTTCAAGCATGCGTACTTCTTCAATACTACCCACTATTTAGTAGTGTGGTATTCTACTTCATTCATATCCGATGAATAGAAAGTTGATTAAATTGAAGAAAGCTTTTACTTATTTAAATTGATTTTGAAATAGCATTACAATGCTCGGTAAATTATTAAAATTGAAAATATGTGATGAAAAAGAACTCGGCCACAGGTAGGATTCGAACCCACGTCCCTTAGGTTAACGCCCTAAGTGTGATACCATTACACCACCGTGACTTCGAATCACCGCGACGAATTCTCTCATCACATATTACCCCGTAGGGTATACGCATTTCAAGCATGCGTACTTCTTCAATACTACCCACTATTTAGTAGTGTGGTATTCTACTTCATTCATATCCGATGAATAGAAAGTTGATTAAATTGAAGAAAGCTTTTACTTATTTAAATTGATTTTGAAATAGCATTACAATGCTCGGTAAATTATTAAAATTGAAAATATGTGATGAAAAAGAACTCGGCCACAGGTAGGATTCGAACCCACGTCCCTTAGGTTAACGCCCTAAGTGTGATACCATTACACCACCGTGACTTCGAATCACCGCGACGAATTCTCTCATCACATATTACCCCGTAGGGTATACGCATTTCAAGCATGCGTACTTCTTCAATACTACCCACTATTTAGTAGTGTGGTATTCTACTTCATTCATATCCGATGAATAGAAAGTTGATTAAATTGAAGAAAGCTTTTACTTATTTAAATTGATTTTGAAATAGCATTACAATGCTCGGTAAATTATTAAAATTGAAAATATGTGATGAAAAAGAACTCGGCCACAGGTAGGATTCGAACCCACGTCCCTTAGGTTAACGCCCTAAGTGTGATACCATTACACCACCGTGACTTCGAATCACCGCGACGAATTCTCTCATCACATATTACCCCGTAGGGTATACGCATTTCAAGCATGCGTACTTCTTCAATACTACCCACTATTTAGTAGTGTGGTATTCTACTTCATTCATATCCGATGAATAGAAAGTTGATTAAATTGAAGAAAGCTTTTACTTATTTAAATTGATTTTGAAATAGCATTACAATGCTCGGTAAATTATTAAAATTGAAAATATGTGATGAAAAAGAACTCGGCCACAGGTAGGATTCGAACCCACGTCCCTTAGGTTAACGCCCTAAGTGTGATACCATTACACCACCGTGACTTCGAATCACCGCGACGAATTCTCTCATCACATATTACCCCGTAGGGTATACGCATTTCAAGCATGCGTACTTCTTCAATACTACCCACTATTTAGTAGTGTGGAATTCTACTTCATTCATATCCGATGAATAGAAAGTTGATTAAATTGAAGAAAGCTTTTACTTATTTAAATTGATTTTGAAATAGCATTACAATGCTCGGTAAATTATTAAAATTGAAAATATGTGATGAAAAAGAACTCGGCCACAGGTAGGATTCGAACCCACGTCCCTTAGGTTAACGCCCTAAGTGTGATACCATTACACCACCGTGACTTCGAATCACCGCGACGAATTCTCTCATCACATATTACCCCGTAGGGTATACGCATTTCAAGCATGCGTACTTCTTCAATACTACCCACTATTTAGTAGTGTGGTATTCTACTTCATTCATATCCGATGAATAGAAAGTTGATTAAATTGAAGAAAGCTTTTACTTATTTAAATTGATTTTGAAATAGCATTACAATGCTCGGTAAATTATTAAAATTGAAAATATGTGATGAAAAAGAACTCGGCCACAGGTAGGATTCGAACCCACGTCCCTTAGGTTAACGCCCTAAGTGTGATACCATTACACCACCGTGACTTCGAATCACCGCGACGAATTCTCTCATCACATATTACCCCGTAGGGTATACGCATTTCAAGCATGCGTACTTCTTCAATACTACCCACTATTTAGTAGTGTGGTATTCTACTTCATTCATATCCGATGAATAGAAAGTTGATTAAATTGAAGAAAGCTTTTACTTATTTAAATTGATTTTGAAATAGCATTACAATGCTCGGTAAATTATTAAAATTGAAAATATGTGATGAAAAAGAACTCGGCCACAGGTAGGATTCGAACCCACGTCCCTTAGGTTAACGCCCTAAGTGTGATACCATTACACCACCGTGACTTCACATTCGTCGCGAATTCGTCGCGGTGATTCGAAGTCACGGTGGTGTAATGGTATCACACTTAGGGCGTTAACCTAAGGGACGTGGGTTCGAATCCTACCTGTGGCCGAGTTCTTTTTCATCACATATTTTCAATTTTAATAATTTACCGAGCATTGTAATGCTATTTCAAAATCAATTTAAATAAGTAAAAGCTTTCTTCAATTTAATCAACTTTCTATTCATCGGATATGAATGAAGTAGAATACCACACTACTAAATAGTGGGTAGTATTGAAGAAGTACGCATGCTTGAAATGCGTATACCCTACGGGGTAATATGTGATGAGAGAATTCGTCGCGGTGATTCGAAGTCACGGTGGTGTAATGGTATCACACTTAGGGCGTTAACCTAAGGGACGTGGGTTCGAATCCTACCTGTGGCCGAGTTCTTTTTCATCACATATTTTCAATTTTAATAATTTACCGAGCATTGTAATGCTATTTCAAAATCAATTTAAATAAGTAAAAGCTTTCTTCAATTTAATCAACTTTCTATTCATCGGATATGAATGAAGTAGAATACCACACTACTAAATAGTGGGTAGTATTGAAGAAGTACGCATGCTTGAAATGCGTATACCCTACGGGGTAATATGTGATGAGAGAATTCGTCGCGGTGATTCGAAGTCACGGTGGTGTAATGGTATCACACTTAGGGCGTTAACCTAAGGGACGTGGGTTCGAATCCTACCTGTGGCCGAGTTCTTTTTCATCACATATTTTCAATTTTAATAATTTACCGAGCATTGTAATGCTATTTCAAAATCAATTTAAATAAGTAAAAGCTTTCTTCAATTTAATCAACTTTCTATTCATCGGATATGAATGAAGTAGAATACCACACTACTAAATAGTGGGTAGTATTGAAGAAGTACGCATGCTTGAAATGCGTATACCCTACGGGGTAATATGTGATGAGAGAATTCGTCGCGGTGATTCGAAGTCACGGTGGTGTAATGGTATCACACTTAGGGCGTTAACCTAAGGGACGTGGGTTCGAATCCTACCTGTGGCCGAGTTCTTTTTCATCACATATTTTCAATTTTAATAATTTACCGAGCATTGTAATGCTATTTCAAAATCAATTTAAATAAGTAAAAGCTTTCTTCAATTTAATCAACTTTCTATTCATCGGATATGAATGAAGTAGAATACCACACTACTAAATAGTGGGTAGTATTGAAGAAGTACGCATGCTTGAAATGCGTATACCCTACGGGGTAATAAGTGATGAGAGAATTCGTCGCGGTGATTCGAAGTCACGGTGGTGTAATGGTATCACACTTAGGGCGTTAACCTAAGGGACGTGGGTTCGAATCCTACCTGTGGCCGAGTTCTTTTTCATCACATATTTTCAATTTTAATAATTTACCGAGCATTGTAATGCTATTTCAAAATCAATTTAAATAAGTAAAAGCTTTCTTCAATTTAATCAACTTTCTATTCATCGGATATGAATGAAGTAGAATACCACACTACTAAATAGTGGGTAGTATTGAAGAAGTACGCATGCTTGAAATGCGTATACCCTACGGGGTAATATGTGATGAGAGAATTCGTCGCGGTGATTCGAAGTCACGGTGGTGTAATGGTATCACACTTAGGGCGTTAACCTAAGGGACGTGGGTTCGAATCCTACCTGTGGCCGAGTTCTTTTTCATCACATATTTTCAATTTTAATAATTTACCGAGCATTGTAATGCTATTTCAAAATCAATTTAAATAAGTAAAAGCTTTCTTCAATTTAATCAACTTTCTATTCATCGGATATGAATGAAGTAGAATACCACACTACTAAATAGTGGGTAGTATTGAAGAAGTACGCATGCTTGAAATGCGTATACCCTACGGGGTAATATGTGATGAGAGAATTCGTCGCGGTGATTCGAAGTCACGGTGGTGTAATGGTATCACACTTAGGGCGTTAACCTAAGGGACGTGGGTTCGAATCCTACCTGTGGCCGAGTTCTTTTTCATCACATATTTTCAATTTTAATAATTTACCGAGCATTGTAATGCTATTTCAAAATCAATTTAAATAAGTAAAAGCTTTCTTCAATTTAATCAACTTTCTATTCATCGGATATGAATGAAGTAGAATACCACACTACTAAATAGTGGGTAGTATTGAAGAAGTACGCATGCTTGGAATGCGTATACCCTACGGGGTAATATGTGATGAGTGAATTCGTCGCGGTGATTCGAAGTCACGGTGGTGTAATGGTATCACACTTAGGGCGTTAACCTAAGGGACGTGGGTTCGAATCCTACCTGTGACCGAGTTCTTTTTCATCACATATTTTCAATTTTAATAATTTACCGAGCATTGTAATGCTATTTCAAAATCAATTTAAATAAGTAAAAGCTTTCTTCAATTTAATCAACTTTCTATTCATCGGATATGAATGAAGTAGAATACCACACTACTAAATAGTGGGTAGTATTGAAGAAGTACGCATGCTTGAAATGCGTATACCCTACGGGGTAATATGTGATGAGAGAATTCGTCGCGGTGATTCGAAGTCACGGTGGTGTAATGGTATCACACTTAGGGCGTTAACCTAAGGGACGTGGGTTCGAATCCTACCTGTGGCCGAGTTCTTTTTCATCACATATTTTCAATTTTAATAATTTACCGAGCATTGTAATGCTATTTCAAAATCAATTTAAATAAGTAAAAGCTTTCTTCAATTTAATCAACTTTCTATTCATCGGATATGAATGAAGTAGAATACCACACTACTAAATAGTGGGTAGTATTGAAGAAGTACGCATGCTTGAAATGCGTATACCCTACGGGGTAATATGTGATGAGAGAATTCGTCGCGGTGATTCGAAGTCACGGTGGTGTAATGGTATCACACTTAGGGCGTTAACCTAAGGGACGTGGGTTCGAATCCTACCTGTGGCCGAGTTCTTTTTCATCACATATTTTCAATTTTAATAATTTACCGAGCATTGTAATGCTATTTCAAAATCAATTTAAATAAGTAAAAGCTTTCTTCAATTTAATCAACTTTCTATTCATCGGATATGAATGAAGTAGAATACCACACTACTAAATAGTGGGTAGTATTGAAGAAGTACGCATGCTTGAAATGCGTATACCCTACGGGGTAATATGTGATGAGAGAATTCGTCGCGGTGATTCGAAGTCACGGTGGTGTAATGGTATCACACTTAGGGCGTTAACCTAAGGGACGTGGGTTCATATCCTACCTGTGGCCGAGTTCTTTTTCATCACATATTTTCAATTTTAATAATTTACCGAGCATTGTAATGCTATTTCAAAATCAATTTAAATAAGTAAAAGCTTTCTTCAATTTAATCAACTTTCTATTCATCGGATATGAATGAAGTAGAATACCACACTACTAAATAGTGGGTAGTATTGAAGAAGTACGCATGCTTGAAATGCGTATACCCTACGGGGTAATATGTGATGAGAGAATTCGTCGCGGTGATTCGAAGTCACGGTGGTGTAATGGTATCACACTTAGGGCGTTAACCTAAGGGACGTGGGTTCGAATCCTACCTGTGGCCGAGTTCTTTTTCATCACATATTTTCAATTTTAATAATTTACCGAGCATTGTAATGCTATTTCAAAATCAATTTAAATAAGTAAAAGCTTTCTTCAATTTAATCAACTTTCTATTCATCGGATATGAATGAAGTAGAATACCACACTACTAAATAGTGGGTAGTATTGACGAAGTACGCATGCTTGAAATGCGTATACCCTACGGGGTAATATGTGATGAGAGAATTCGTCGCGGTGATTCGAAGTCACGGTGGTGTAATGGTATCACACTTAGGGCGTTAACCTAAGGGACGTGGGTTCGAATCCTACCTGTGGCCGAGTTCTTTTTCATCACATATTTTCAATTTTAATAATTTACCGAGCATTGTAATGCTATTTCAAAATCAATTTAAATAAGTAAAAGCTTTCTTCAATTTAATCAACTTTCTATTCATCGGATATGAATGAAGTAGAATACCACACTACTAAATAGTGGGTAGTATTGAAGAAGTACGCATGCTTGAAATGCGTATACCCTACGGGGTAATATGTGATGAGTGAATTCGTCGCGGTGATTCGAAGTCACGGTGGTGTAATGTTATCACACTTAGGGCATTAACCTAAGGGACGTGGGTTCGAATCCTACCTGTGGCCGAGTTCTTTTTCATCACATATTTTCAATTTTAATAATTTACCGAGCATTGTAATGCTATTTCAAAATCAATTTAAATAAGTAAAAGCTTTCTTCAATTTAATCAACTTTCTATTCATCGGATATGAATGAAGTAGAATACCACACTACTAAATAGTGGGTAGTATTGAAGAAGTACGCATGCTTGAAATGCGTATACCCTACGGGGTAATATGTGATGAGAGAATTCGTCGCGGTGATTCGAAGTCACGGTGGTGTAATGGTATCACACTTAGGGCGTTAACCTAAGGGACGTGGGTTCGAATCCTACCTGTGGCCGAGTTCTTTTTCATCACATATTTTCAATTTTAATAATTTACCGAGCATTGTAATGCTATTTCAAAATCAATTTAAATAAGTAAAAGCTTTCTTCAATTTAATCAACTTTCTATTCATCGGATATGAATGAAGTAGAATACCACACTACTAAATAGTGGGTAGTATTGAAGAAGTACGCATGCTTGAAATGCGTATACCCTACGGGGTAATATGTGATGAGAGAATTCGTCGCGGTGATTCGAAGTCACGGTGGTGTAATGGTATCACACTTAGGGCGTTAACCTAAGGGACGTGGGTTCGAATCCTACCTGTGGCCGAGTTCTTTTTCATCACATATTTTCAATTTTAATAATTTACCGAGCATTGTAATGCTATTTCAAAATCAATTTAAATAAGTAAAAGCTTTCTTCAATTTAATCAACTTTCTATTCATCGGATATGAATGAAGTAGAATACCACACTACTAAATAGTGGGTAGTATTGAAGAAGTACGCATGCTTGAAATGCGTATACCCTACGGGGTAATATGTGATGAGAGAATTCGTCGCGGTGATTCGAAGTCACGGTGGTGTAATGGTATCACACTTAGGGCGTTAACCTAAGGGACGTGGGTTCGAATCCTACCTGTGGCCGAGTTCTTTTTCATCACATATTTTTAATTTTAATAATTTACCGAGCATTGTAATGCTATTTCAAAATCAATTTAAATAAGTAAAAGCTTTCTTCAATTTAATCAACTTTCTATTCATCGGATATGAATGAAGTAGAATACCACACTACTAAATAGTGGGTAGTATTGAAGAAGTACGCATGCTTGAAATGCGTATACCCTACGGGGTAATATGTGATGAGAGAATTCGTCGCGGTGATTCGAAGTCACGGTGGTGTAATGGTATCACACTTAGGGCGTTAACCTAAGGGACGTGGGTTCGAATCCTACCTGTGGCCGAGTTCTTTTTCATCACATATTTTCAATTTTAATAATTTACCGAGCATTGTAATGCTATTTCAAAATCAATTTAAATAAGTAAAAGCTTTCTTCAATTTAATCAACTTTCTATTCATCGGATATGAATGAAGTAGAATACCACACTACTAAATAGTGGGTAGTATTGAAGAAGTACGCATGCTTGAAATGCGTATACCCTACGGGGTAATATGTGATGAGAGAATTCGTCGCGGTGATTCGAAGTCACGGTGGTGTAATGGTATCACACTTAGGGCGTTAACCTAAGGGACGTGGGTTCGAATCCTACCTGTGGCCGAGTTCTTTTTCATCACATATTTTCAATTTTAATAATTTACCGAGCATTGTAATGCTATTTCAAAATCAATTTAAATTAATTATTAGTATTAAGTGTTTTAATTTAAATATTTTATAGATCTTTAAAAGGGACTAGTATGAAACCATTGCCTTCTAAATAAAACATCAAGTTAGTTCATAAATTAAGAATTTATGAAGTAACTAACATTTAAAAAGAAAGTATAAAATTAAGATCTGGCTTAACTCCTTAATTTTAAAGTCGGTGGAATAGTAAATTGTTGCACTGACCACAAAGTAATTTATTATTGCATCGAGTGCATATTTGGAGCCTGAGCGTTAGCGAGGGCTCTGAAAAGCACGAGTGCAATACAAATTACTTAATGTGAGGTGCATAATCTGCTTTTCTTTCAACTACCACAAGAAAAGTGTGTGAAAACAACTGAAGAGAAATTACAATCAGTGAAAATTAGTTGTTTACATTTCCGCCTTTTTTTTTCTCTATGGCCAGTATATTCTTAGGCCAAGCTATACACTCGTCACTTCATACGCTAACTGTACAACTCCATACGGCCGTCAGGTTGGCCAACCTTTGTTGTGACAATTGATACCGATGGTCCAGCTTTTAAAAAATAAAATTAAACAGAGCTGTTAAAGGATTTCCATACATTTTTCTGCACTAGAGCAGCAAAGTTTCGCTTTGTGCTGGATATGTAGAGCAGTTATGACAGAATTGCAGCGTAGTTGGAAGAAAAATACTTTTTTGCAAGATAATATATTTGTACAAAAATATGCACAGCTGTGTTCTAGACTAGAATACAAATCTAGTTTATCCAACTTCGAAATAATAGGACGATTCATATTTATGTAGATGTCTTTGAAGATCGAAGCGAATTGAACAAACAGACTTATTTATGTTTTCGATTTAAGTATATATTTGCATATAAAATAGTTTTTATTCTGAATATTTTTCTGTTTTTTTTAAGGCGTTATTATTTATTAAGATAAACTGTAAATATATTTATAACAATAGGAATCACTTTGTGATCACGCTAGAGGAGCGACAATCCTATATCAGGGTGGTACAAGGAGAATCCAAGTGTGTTTCCATGCTGGTCTGGGGGAAAGAAAAAACGTAGAATGTGCAAGCTCTTCCCGCGCAGGCTGTTGAATTCGGTCAAGGGATGGGCAAAAATCTAAATAATCATGACAATAGGCGATGCGGCTTGGAACCCATCACTATTTTGATTCCGTTTTCCATATTTACCCGCACCAACACGCTAAACGTGGCCTTTTGGTCTTGTGACTTTAGCCTCTGTCTACCCCGTGAGGGATAAAGATATGTATGTATATTTCCACGACGTTTCATACAAACTAGAGTTGCGTTGCGCTGCATCTATACATAGAGGGATTTAGTTGCGACATTTACCAGTTAACATATTTATCTTTATACTAGCGTTTGCCCGCGGCTTCGCCCGTTAATGTCGATCCCTCCGAAATAGTACTTTTTCCCGGGATAAAATAGCCTATGTCCTTCTCCGTACTCCAGAGAACTTGTATGCAAAATTTCATGATGATCGGTTCAGTGGTTACGGCGTGAAAGCATCATCATCAGGTCCTTTTTAGTCTCCACTACAGGAGCACGACCCTTGTTATGCGTGAAAGCATAACAAACAAATAAACAAACAAACAAACTCACTTTCGCATTTATAATTTTAGTTAGGATAAATGCGTTATGTCTATTTTACGCTATAACACATTCTAATTGGTCTTATTAACAACTGCAATCTGACGGTCACTTTGTGAACTAAGCTTGCCAGGGCGCGTGCCTCCGGATGAGATATCTATTCATGCAGAAATATATATAACTAGCTTTCGCCCGCGTCAATGTCGATCCCTCGGGAACAGTACTTTTTCAAGGGATAAAATGTACCCTATGTCCTTGTACGTACCCCAGATAACGTGTATGCAAAATTTCATGATGATCGGTTCAGTAGTTACAACGTGAAAGCGTAACAAACAAACTCCCTTTCGCATTTATAATATTACTAGCTTTCGCCCGCGGCTCCGCCCGCGTCAATGTCGATCCCTCGGGAATAGTACTTTTTCCCGGGATAAAAGGTAGCCTATGTCCTTCTCCGTACTCCAGAGAAGTTGTATGCAAAATTTCATTATGATCGGTTCAGTAGTTACGGCGTGAAAGCGTAACAAACAAACAAACAAACTCACTTTCGCATTTATAATATTAGTAAGGACTAGCTTTCGCTAGCGACTCCGCCCGCGTCAATGTCGATCCCTCGGGAATAGTACTTTTTCCCGGGATGAAACGTAGCCTATGTCCTTCTCCGTACTCCAGAGAACTTGTATGCAAAATTTCATGATGATCGGTTCAGTAGTTACGGCGTGAAAGCGTAACAAACAAACAAACAAACTCACTTTCGCATTTATAATATTAGTATAAGGATATTATACATATTATTTAGGATATTTATTTACACCGCAATTTTAAGTGTCACTAATGTCATCATCGTCATCAGGTCTTTTTAGTCTCCACTGCAGGATCTCACCCTCTTTGTAGTACTGGAGCCATGCTTGTAAATGTCTCTAATATCAATTGAAGAAAAATTCTTGCCATATGCACTGGTTTTCCATGCTTATCTGAGACAAAAAAAAAAATAAGGTCCTAGCTTATCTTGCTTCTCTTCCCGCGGAGAGCAGAAGCTGGTCAAACAATGGGTGAAAAATCTAAAGAATCATTGCTGAAGCCGATGCGTCTAAAAATACAACACTATTTGGTTCCGTTTTCCATCTATATACCTACCAACACGCTAAAGTGACCTTTGGGCCTTATAACCATAGGCATTTGTTAGCTCTACCCTGTAAGCCAATAAAGACGTGAGTTATATTGTATGTATGTCCTATGGTAATCTTTCCCAAACCTAACATGGCCTTGTTTTATATAAACAAGGCCATGCTATGTTAGGGACAGAGTATATACTCTGTACTGAGAAAATAATTTGCCGAGCCGCTGAGTTATTTTATCTCAGAAAGTAATAACATTGGCAGACGCATTCGTATATCCCAGTGGACGAGACGCCTCGTATGATGTGTGGGGCTGGTGCTGTTTGTATGTCTAACTTGTATCATTTGTTTGTAAGTAATTTTAATAGAAACAGAATTGAATTATGTAAACTGTAACTGTCTAATAGGGGATCGGACAAGGTACGAAAAAGAGACCAAATATTTACTCCGCCTTTTATAATAAAAAATCATTTTTTTGCTTCGTCGAAATAACATAACAATCTATTTGCTTATTTACTAATATTATAAAGCTGAAGAGTTTGTTTGTTTGAATGCGCTAATCTCAGGAACTACTGGTTCAAATTGGAAAATTATTTTTGTGTTGGATAGTCCCTTTATTGAGGAAGGCTTTAGACTATACAGGAGCGTAGTATCGATAAAAAATGTTTTGAAAACGGGGGAAAATTATTCATCTATACTAATAAAAATGTCACATGTTGTATAAAACGTACCCACGTATGACGTCATGCGATATTTTAAACCACTGTATCTTCGTAAGTTATTAAATAAGTATAAAAAGAAAAAATACGTATCGAATATTTTTGAATAATTTATAAGACGGATATAATTTTGTTTTTAGTTCGATCCCATATTAGAAAACGATGACTTACTTTAATAACTGGTTCAAACTATTATCCGACCAAAATAAGTCAAGAATTACTATCACTTTGACGTCACATCACGTTATCTCTGCTGTTATAGCCAATTTCTTTTGGGTGGATACTAAATCTAGTCCTCGCACATGTCAATAATTTACAATAATGACTGTAATGATGGTACATACATACTATCACGTCTTTTTCTCTTGCGGAGTAGACATGGGCTAAATCTTAAAGACCTACAAGCCACGTTTTGTTGGTTGACAATAGTCGGAAAACGGAATCAAAATATTGATGAATTGCTAGCAGTATCGCCTACTAATATTATTCCACAAATTTTTAATGATAGTTTTGTAAATATAAAGATCTAAATGTATTTTTTAATGTTAAGATTTTAGATGGCTTACGTAAATACTTAGAAATCCACTATCATCGTTTTTAACTCATCAATCGCGAGAAACGCAGACACAATTGATTATCTATTGTTATGTTTCCCGATTGGGGCGTTCGGTAGACCGGTTAATACATACATTTAAAATATTATATCACTGGTTCTGGACTATTTAAGAAAGAATGGAGTAATGCATCCATTGCTTCTAACCGGGTCACCCGGTTGTACGTCGACGTCCGGATAAAATGCTCACAGCGTGCAACTAGTAGTGATAAATGTACTTCAGCAAACTACAGTTACAAACATTTAACGCTAGCTAGGGATATATGGTCGCCTTTTATACAATTTTATTTCTAGTAAAAACTTATCGTTGCTTTTCTCCAAAGCTGATTTAAGCTTTTTATACGACTAATTTAGTATGGGGGCGTATTTTATAGAATAAAATAAATAAATACGGACAAATTACACAGATTGAGCTTGCCCCAAAGTAAGTTCGAGACTTGTGTTATGGGATACTAACCAACTCAACGATACTATATTTTATAACAAATACATATATAGATACACATCCAAGACTCAGGCCAATCTGAAAAGATCATTTGCCATCTTGACCTGGCCGGGGATCGAACCCGGGCACTCTCGTGTCGCAGGCTGGCGTGTTGACCGCTGCGCCACGGAGCTAGCCTCTAGCTATAGAAAAGCTTCCTGATCAAACTTTTCATTGAATGGTACATTGAAAGGTGTTGATCCTAGCTTTTCGCTAGTTGATCGTCGATGTTTGTAGTCGTAAATACTTTTTCGGGTTCCGTATCCAGAGGGTGAAAACGGGACCCAATTACTAAGCCTCCGCTGTCCGTCTGTCCGTTTATCCGTTCATTCCTTCGTCACAGGACTGTATCTTTGGAATAGTAGTTAGTAGATAGACGAAATTAATATCGAATATGTATGTTATTGCCAGTATATCACAAATAATAAAATAAAAATAAAAGCCTTCAGGCGCTTTTTCTCAATCCTTTCCATCATCATCATCATCATCATCAGGTCCTATTTAGTCTCCACTACAGGAACACGACCCTCTCTGTACTACTAGGGCCATACTTGGCCAGAGCAGCCAGAGTACTTGGCCTACACTTTCCACGCTGGCCAGACGGGTTGGAGAGGTCTCTTAGATGTTTATTAGCTTTGTTTAGCTTGTATTTCCTAAGTCGTCTTCTACGATATCCACGGGAAGACTTAGAGTGGTCCTATTCTACTCTGCCGGATACCACACGGCTATCCTTTCCAAGTTGCTGCTTATTTATTACTTAGACGTCAAACCACAGATAACTAAGAATAGTATCCCAGAAAGTACAGTGTACCAGTTATATGGCGAGCGCGGGTCGGGGTCATCGGGAGCGGGTTGCAGCTTCTTAATTACAAGATACTACGTCGTCAGATATCACATGCTGTTATATCTGACGGTGGTGTTTGTTAAAGAAAGAAACAAATAACGCTAACAGTATAATTTACATTCTGCAAAGTTCCTAACATACTTTTAAAGTAAGTAAATCTCTTAGGAGATTTTCATGTTATCATGTCAGTAGCGCTGTCTAACAGCACTTTGAATGAAGTGTTAAAACCTTCTATTTTCCTAATAGAGCTCAGTTCCAGATAAGCTGTCACTGTCTATCTAAGGAAAACAAGAGAGATGTAACTAAAACTGAAGTGGTAAGCACTTAGTAATGAAGTCTATATTATTTTACTGAACCGTAGAAAGAGATATAGGTAAAAAGAAATAGGTTATCTGTAAAGTCGGTTTACGGACGATAATTTTACCTGATAATGGTGGAAGAGAGATAGATGCGTCACAAGCCGAATGCTTAAGCTAATCGTGCCTCTCTATCGCTTGTTCCGCGCTGTCGCTTGCACACGGACTGTGACACTTTTTCGTGCATGCAGAGGGCGTTCATCGATTTATAAGACATAAACACTTGAAAAGTGGAGGAATCAGTTCGGGCCCCAACGTATCAGAGCTGAGGATGCAACCGGGAAATCGCGAAACCGGAGACGTTAGAAAAGTTAATCCATAATAATATTATAATAATATTAATAGAAAGTGAGTTTGTTTGTTTGTTACGCTTTCACGCCGTATTTACTGAGCCGATCAGCATGAAATTTCGCATACACGTTCTCTGGAGTACGGAGAAGAACATAGCTAACTTTTATCCCGGGAAAAAGGTACTATTCCCGAGGGATCCACATTCACGCGGGCGGAGCCGCGGGCGAAAGCTGGTTTTGAAATAAAATATTGTCATAGTTATAAATTAAATATGATATCGAATATAAATCTGCGATTCCAACGAACCTATATTATATTTTATTACAAATAATAAAAATAACGGTGTTTATAAATGAAAATATAAAATTCGGTCGTTTCGTAACGTGCATCCATTGCAGCCACAAACCGGGTCACCCGGTTGTAAGCTACGAGACGTCCGGATAATATTTTATACGTAGTACATTTTCGAGTAATGTGGCCTTGTATTAATAATGTAATGACGAATATTTGGTTCATTCCATTTGTGTATTGCATGCTAATTGCTTGTATTAAATATACTGATACTATAGTTTAACATTTAAATTAAATCAGTTCAGTCTTATAACGTTTATTACCGTATTAACGTATAAACCGTATTAAGAGATTTAATTTACATGTGTAACAATCGAGAAGACGTTCTAATTTTTTATGACATAGTGCGGCAAACGATCAAGCTGGTCACCTGATGGTAAGCGATCACAGCCCTTAGACTACTGCAACATCTGGGGTGGGCCAAGAGCGTTGCTGGCCTTTTAAAAAAACAGACTCGTTTGAAGGTTCCAATGTCGTATCGATTCGGAAATACCGCCGCAGGCAGTTCATTCAACAGTTCGGTTGTAATTTTCTGTTAAAACGTACGGTGGTTGACAGCTAGTTATCCAGGTGGTAGGGATGAAATTTTAATTTATCTCAGGTGGTACGATATTACGATAATTTAAACTAACGCAAGATACATAAATTAATTACGGTATCACGGTTTTGCACACGTTCGTTCATCGAAATGGCCGGCCTAATGAAATCGCCGACTAGTTGCGGTTTGCGGTCTGTTACGAAGACCGTCATCGGGGATTCGGGGCGGGTGTTAAGGGTGGCGACAGGCGGGTTCGCTTCCCTCAAAGCTTTATTTTGATTATTAGAAATATGCCAGATGACCACCACGGGGTCTACAATAATCATTATCATTACATAGTATAAAACAAAGTCGCTTACCGCTGTCTGTCCGTCCCTATGTATGCTTAGATCTTTAAAACTACGCAACGGATTTTGATGCGGTGTTTTTTGATAGATAAAGTGATTCAAGAGGAAGGTTTATATGCACATTGCACCCGTGCGAAGCCGGGGTCTAGGCCGCTAGTGAAAAATAAATTGAGAATTACGGCATGCATTTGAAGTCAATTAAGAAAATCGTTCATATAAAAAACCGGCCTCAATCAAACTACTGAACCGATTTTGACCAATTGGAAAACATACCCTTTCTAACAAAAAATGAATTGTTCAAATCGGTTCATAAATGAGGGAGTTATGAGGCAACGAACTGTATAAAAATACATCCGACATGAGAACCTTCTCTTTTTTTAAAGTCGGTTAAAAGTAGGGGATATTTCACATCGGTTTGTGCGTCTCGGCGCCAAGCGACGTCTTATTTTATACTTTTAACTCATGGCTGAACGTAAATCAATACTTGCGCTTGGTATTTTTTTTGTACTTTTGTCGACGTTGCAACTGGGTCGCGTTTAATAGAATTCCATACTTTAATGTAACAAATAACCCCTCCTGTTGTTTCTGTCAGTTCTGTTTCAAACGTTTTGATTGCTTCAATTTCAAACTGATATGGGAATGTTTGTTATATCTCAAACTCAAAAAAATATATTCATACTAGCTGCCCCGGCGAACTTCGTTTCGCCATAAGTTAAAAACTATCCTATCTCTCAAGTTGGATCGAACTGCACATGGTGTGCGAATTTTATTATAATCGGTTAAGTGGTTTAGGAGTCCATTGAGGACAAACATTGTGACACGAGATTTATATATATTAAGATGGTCGAATCACACATTGAGCTAGCCCCAAAGATCGAGACTTGTGTTGTGTGTGGGATACGATACCATGCTATATAATAACAAATACATATGTATATAGATAAACATTTAAGATCCAGGTCTATCAGTTAAAAAATCTTTAACTATCTTTTTTTACCTGACCGGAGTTTGAACCCGGGACCTCCGTTGGACAGCCTGGCATGATGACCACTAAGACACAAAGGTCGTCAATAATTGGACATACGTAGACAAAAATTTCAAAAATATTTTTTTATCTTTTCGTAAGGATAGCTTAGGAGTTAAATTTGGTCAGTCCAGTGGCTGGCAAATCTTAAAACTTTCTGCTGCAGATTAAAGCCTACTTTAGTGTAACTTGTTTATGGCATGAAGAGTTTGAAGAGCATGAAAAAATCACGTTATTAACTATTGATTCCCATTTGAACGTGGAATGTAGGTAGGTACCTAATGCGTCTCGTCGGCGTTTAAATGAAGGGTTAAAGGTGGCACAAAGTGATCTGCAAATACAGCAGGAAACAGACAAGAGTTCTAGTGGGAGCCCTGACTGGACACTTTGAAAATAACAGTCATCTCTTTAAACTAAAAATTGTCGAAAGCCCACTATGTAGGGCATGTGAGGAATCGGAGGAGACAATGAGACACATTCTGTGTATCTGTGACTCGTTAGCTGGTAAGCGTTTGGACCTCTTAGGATCACCTTATCCTGAGCTAGAGGACTACAGGCACTACGCACTGGGCGATGTTCTGAAGCTCATGCAGTCCTTCTTCAGAATAAACCGTGCGGGTGAGTAAGGCATGGGGTAAGTACAAAATAACCCAAAGGTTAGACGTGCTACCGACTCTGAGTCGGCCCCATCGAAGATAAGATAAGATAAGGGTTAAATACTAGCACGGTAGTTTAACGGCAGGCCATCGGGTGCATCCATGCGCTCGGCCTCCCGAGCTTTTACTTGTTTTTTCCACATTCATTCGAGTGAGTAATATCGCAATACCTTTATTTCCTTCACGAATCAAAGAAATCCCTATCCATCCCTAGCTTAAGAATGCGGCCAATGGGCAGCAGCGTCGGAAGCACAAGAAGCCAAACAAACTGCGCTCGCCAACCCGTCTGCCATGCGTGATGGGTATGGCAATATTGTCCCATGGAACAAATAATCCTTGAGAAAAGCCTTTGTATAGCAGTAGAGGGTTGAATTTTGATGATGATGGTAGTTACTATCAGTTACGGTGTAAATTTTGTTGCAAATTATACTAAGTTTTATTTATTTTATTGACCTATATAAACTGGCACAAACATTCGCATAATTTTACATATTTATGTGTTTCGTACATAACCTCATTCCTTGCGTCTACCGCACCTCGTAATCCAAGACTATAAAACAATGATGCACCGACCAGATGTACTCAACTAGGCCGAGTCAATAAGGCGGAACTACCGGTGTCGAGTAGCCAAATGCGCCTCTAAAAATACTGCGTGCATTTTGTTTGTATGTACAGCCGAGACTAAATTGTACGTTTTAAATTTGATAGGAAGTTCCACGCATGTTCGTTTTATACAAATTGGTTTCGTTTTTCATTACTGACAGTTAAGTGGTTATTTCGTTCCCAGATTTTACCCACATCCAAACATACATATTAATTAACACGGCAAGGTTAAGGCGCTGTATGAGCTGTATCCCTTAACCGTTTGTAGCGGACATCGTGCGATATTTTTCATACTCGTAATCAAATAAGGTTGAAAGTGGCGATACCGGTTGGCCTGTCACCAGTCTCATTTTTAACCCGTGTCTGCCATTTCCGTGTTAATTTTTACTTTTAATAATTAAATATTTATAACCAAATATTGTATTTTTTTAGGTATCCATCTTGCTCATTTAGTTTGTATTTTATAGACGTAAAGAAGTTAGTAGTTGTCGCTAAAATATCAAGTAATTCGCGAAGAAACTTGTATGGGATATAGCTTTTTTGCTATTTTAATTTGCTAGGTATTAAATATTTTTATGAAAATATTTTTATGTAATCATATATTTCGATCTTTGAACTGTACTTCATAATTTTTTCATGCTAGTAATCCATGAAAAATAAGGCTAACTGCGCGACAAAAAAATAGACGATTTACGGTATCTTCAGATGCACAGCGCCTTAATAAAAGTCAGTCAAAATCGCAAAACGGTAAATGCAAGTAATGGTATCAACTTGAAATATTACGGCTGAAGATTAAGTAGGTTGCTCTGAAAGCGTTGTAAAGTGATATCTTGCGGTGCAGCGTGCGAGTGCACTTGCACAAGACCGGTACGTACAATATACTCGAAACCCACATTTACAGGGAAACGTAGGATGTGGAACGAATGTTTATCACTTAAGGCGCTGTATCCCTTAACCGTTTGTAGCGGTTGAAAGTGGCGATACCGGTTGGCCTGTCCCTAGTCTCATTTCAAACCCGTGTCGGCCATTTCCGTGTTAATTTTCACTTTTAATTTAATAATTCAATATTGTATTTTTTTTAGATATCCATCTGGCTCATTTAGTTATATTTTTTATAGTCTTAAAAAAGTTGGTAGTTGTCGCTGAAAATATCAAGTAATTCGCGACGAAACTTTTTCTGGGTATAGCATTTTTGCTATTTTATTTTGCTAGATTTAAAATACTTTTATGAAAATATTTTGATGTATCCATTTATTTTGATCTTTGAACTGTAGGTACTTCATATTTTTTCATGCTAGTATTCCATAGAAAATAAGGCTAACTGCGCGACAAAAAAATAGACGATTTACGGTATCTTCAGATGCACAGCGCCTTAATAAAAGTCAGTCAAAATCGCAAAACTGTAAATGCAAGTAATGGTATCAACTTGAAATATTACGGCTGAAGATTAAGTAGGTTGCTCTGAAAGCGTTGTAAAGTAATATCTTGCGGTGCAGCGTGCGAGTGCACTTGCACAAGACCGGTACTTACAATATACTCGAACCCACACTTACAGGGAAACGTAGGATGTGGAACGAAAGTTTATCACTTAACAACCTGATACCTACTCATGAAGATGGAGTTGATATAAAAACAAAAGGTATAATTGTATGTTTGTCCGCGCATATCTTAGAAACTTTGTCGGATTGAAGAAATCTTTTACAAATAATAATAATAATAATAAACGTTTATTTTCTCCTTTACAAAGGTGAGTCTTATATCTAGTTAAGTTTCTAAATTTTAAGTTTTAAGTACCCACACTTACAGGGTACATATTTGGTATTTAGACTTGTTTTGACAAAGTTAGGGTATAGTCCATTATATTGACCTCTCAACCACCAAGCGGGCCAATTGGTCCGCATAACAATAGAAAATCCATTGTGTTTGCGTTTCTCACGCTTTACGGGATACATTAAGAAATAAAATATGGTGAAAATATTTCACGCGGCGGGGTTTGAACCAGCGACCTCTGCCAATTGAGCTACCGCATGTTCTAACCTCGGCTAATCAAATATAAAAAATAGCATTATAAATGCAAAATAAACATTTTTTTAAATAGGTATAGTCTCAATAAGGAAACAGTGCAAAATCGGTTCAGAAGTTTTTTTAGATCGAGAAAAATGATGCATAATCAGTCACTAATCGTTTTTCTAATGTTATAATACTTATACTTATAGTAGTCAGTGCTCAGCGATACGCGCTCGGCAACAGTCGCGTACCGCCGCATTGCACTGTCACGAATATTAATTCGCGAATCGCGCGGCTTAGCCGCGGCCTGATATCGCTATGAGTTCCGAAACACTCATAGCGAACGAACTGTTGGCGTTCATCCAACACGCCATCGACACCATGGACGAGATCAGCATCTTGCAGATCTGCAAGTCGAACTTCAAGGAAGAGGAGATTTGCAGTGGCAAGGAGCTGCTGTACAGGAGTCTCGGCATGGCTGATCGAATGCCGTCCCGCAGAAGGGATGAAAGGGGTGAGAGGAGTCTGCAGGATGTCATCAACCTGCTGAAGGTGACTGACCCGGACGACGTGCCCACATTCGTGGCGAAGCGGCTGGACAAGCTGCCTCCCGTCACATTTGACCACGTCGACGTCACCAGGTTGCTGAAGGACATCACCGCCCTGAAAGCTAGCCTGGCCGAAGTACAGTTTAGGTTAGGGGTCTCTGAATCCACTATCGGTGAGTTACGTACCGAATTATTAACTTTAAAAAGTGGTGATTCGGTAAGTAGGTCACCTGAGACCGCTAACATAAACACGCGACGAGGCGGCGCGCAAAATGTCTCCATCAGCAGTTTGCCGTCGCCGCCTGTTGTTGTGCGCGCTACACAGCACGCCGCCCGCTCCCCCGCACCCGCCCCGGTGACGTCGAGTCCGGGTGCGCCGTCGCCACGTGCCTATGCCGCAGCCGCCGCTGCGCCCGCGCCCGTCGCCACCCCCGCCGAGACCACGAAGCGGCCTTCGGCACAGGGGAAAACAGGGAGACGGCGTAAGCCAGCTCCCACCAAGTCGTTGCCACCACCGGGTCCCGAGAGGAACCAGCGCGACGAAGAGGGCTTCATTAAGGTGGAAAGGAGGAAGAGGAAGCCTACGAGCCGCAACCACTGCGGAACCGCGCTGACCGGACCGGATTCTCCGCTGCGTCCTGCCGTACCATCGACGCAGCTGTACGTGTCCCGGCTGCACTGGTCCACGAGGGTAGAGGAGGTCGTGGACTACGTCCGAAAGAAGTCCACCTTCACCTTGAGGGTTGAACGTCTGCAGTCTCGCCACAAAGCGAATTTCAATTCTTATGTGGTGAGAGTGCCGACGCATCATCTGCCAACCTTCATGAAGGAGGACTTTTGGCCGCAGGGAGTCGTGTTTCGGAGGTTCCGAGGTCGGCTGCCTGACGTCACCGCGAGTCACACGTCGCCGGCTCTACGTGTGATATAGGATAGGATATATATTTTGTATGTTAGTTATAAGGTATTTATTTTTAGAATTTAACGTAGGTTAGTCTGTAAGGTATTTATAATATGGGCCTCTGGTATTGTACATAATTGTAAGTACAATACTATTGCCTGAAATAAATGAGTTATTATTATTATTATTATTATTATTATAATGCATGCAGGCTAAACAAAACGACCTCCTAATTATTATATTTAAAAGCAATCAGCGTTTTTATGTTTCTGTTTAATATTAGCTTTTTAAATACAATAGCAACGAACGTATCTTGATAGGATTCGCGGAAAGAAAACTCACAGAAATAACATTCGATGCTAGTGCAGTAGGATTTTACATTTACTTCATCGCCGCAAAATGATAACATAACATACACCATATCGATTACACTGTGCTATTAAATTTTAATAAAGATGATATTGTTTAAGAGCATTCAAATACAAACTGACTACGTAAAGTGTATTTTGTATCTGCCGCTTAAGAAATAACAAATTATATAATAGAAGAAATATATTATACAATGTAATTGACAAACTACCTTTAAAAGTAGTTTTTCAATTGAACACTATGAAACAGATTTTGTTAATTCCACGTCTCATCAGTTTTTATAAAATTTTCAACTTCAATTCTATTTTTTTTTTTAAATTTTCACAGCCGCTTTTTATTTTATTAGAACACGGCGAAACAAAATCAATATTGTAAGTAACTTAACGTCATTCGTCTTATACATACGAAACGAATTATTTTTCGAAAGAAAAATCTGTAAATAAGGGTTAAAACGGGGTTAGTAAAAAAATGACTTCACAAAACGCAACAATTATTTATTGAATATCTCTGTAATCTTACCTTTTCAGGGGTTTCGTACCCGCGTCTGTCTGTCACCTGGCTGTGTCTCATGAAACGTGATAGCTAGACAGTTGTAATTTTCACAAATGATGTATTTCTGTTATCGCTATAATAACAAAAAATAAATATTAAAGCAGTGATTTTTAATTTGCCGTTTTTTTGCTCGATATTAATAACGGCAATAGGTAGACGCTTGAAATATCAACAAAGAAAAATTAAGTTAGCTTAGCGAATTTAGGGACAAGCTTTAATGTTGCAAGCATATGAAGTTCATTATCATCAGACGAGCTTAAATACGACAAGGAAGTCCATTCAACAGTTATTTTGAATTCAGAAATATAAAATGGTTCTTCTTTCCATATTTATCTATGAATTCAGAATTCAAAGCGAATAACAGAATAAAAGTACAAGTAATTATCATATTATGTACGACACTGATACAATTTCCCAACTCGTTCCAAGTTAGTTTTTTGTTTAGACAAGTGTACTCAATTTAACAGAAGTTGGGAACTTTCATACGGCATTATTTTTACAACGAAATATATTCGTCCAATTATCCTTTGTCTCGAAAAGTTTCCAGAAGTTTTCTTGTGTTTAAGAAGATGTATTTTATGTTCGTTCTCGGATGGCATTAATAAAGACTTGGATGGTAGCCAAATTCGCTTGCAGTAATCCGTCCAACTGACATAATTACGGGACTTGCATTCTCGTCTTTATGTGATCGTATACTGTATCTGTTGTACGATTTTATGGAGAACTAGCTGGTTTTCTGCGACTTTGTTCGCGAAAATTATAGCCTATCAACTATTGCCCACGACTTCGCCCGCGTTAATGACGATCCCTCGAAAAACAGTAGAATGTTCCGCATTTAAAGTTACCTAAGTATATCCTTATCCGGGCCTCAAATTACCTCCATACCAAATGTTATCCAAATTGGTTCAACGTTTGAAGCGTGAAAAGGTGACAGACAGACAGAGTTACTTTCGCATTCATAATATTAGTATTAGTATGGATATGGATTAGTATGGATATGGATTAGTATGGATATGGATATTGAAGACCCAGGCCAATCTGAAAAAGATAATTTTCCATCTAGACCTGACCCAGGAACCTCCGGTGTGACAACCTGGAATGATGACTACTAGGTCATAGAGCTCGTCATAGAGTCGAATTTAGTACGGAGATACGCAAGAAGCCAAGAAATATTGAAACACAAGATTCGCTATAGATAAATGCTGGTAGATTATCTTTACTCTTCGCAGATTACAGCTAAGCCGGTCAAAGCCCCGTCCGCGATCCTTACAAATCTTAAGCCACAGGCAAAACTGAAAAGACGTTCAGACTAAACACAGAACTGCTTAATTAAGATGATGGCAAGATAAAGTACCTGCCACTGCACATAACGGTTCCTTTTGTAAATATTCACTCGTTTATAAATTTTCTGACTATGTTTAGTTCAGTCGGGATAATAAGTAAATAACAGAGGCAATAAGGAGGCAATTCGCGCTCAAAATAAAATTCGTTACATTTTTTTTTTGCACTAACAAGTGAAACTGGTTATAGGTACTTACCCATAATTTATTTAATCAAATTTATTATTGACTAGCTTTCGCCCGCGGCTCCGCCCGCGTTAATGTCGATCCCTCGGGAATAGTAAAGGTAGCCTATGTCCTTCTCCGTACTCCAGAGAACTTGTATGCAAATTTTCATGATGATCGGTTCAGTAGTTACGGCGTGAAAGAGTAACAAACAAACTCACTTTCGTATTTATAATATTAGTAAGGATGTAGGTAATCCAAAGTGGGTGAAAATACTATTAATTAAAAAATATCAACGGGTTGCACTCCGGGAGTGCCTGCAGATGTAAAAACCAGGGCTTGTTACCGGTACCAAATTCCCATTATAAGTACCGGTAAGTACCGGTATTACTATTCTGTTAAAATTTTAACGGTAATATGAGGTACCGGTAATCTAGTATTTAACGGTAATAATATTGTTAACAGTTAACGGTAATTTTACCGCTACTTGTTACCGGTACCAAATTCACATTATAAGTACCGGTACCTCTATTCTGTCAAATTTTAACGGTATTAAAATTGCGTTAATTTTACCGGTACCTACGCATTGTTGCCGTCTACCGCATGGGACTCGCTCGACTGTAAAAGTGCCGCCCTATTGTGGGCCCCCGCCTCACGCCGCACACATGCACAACACGGCAACGACACACATTAACGAAATGATAATTCCCAATACGAGTACCGGTACTAAGTACCGGTACTGTTTACCGGTATTTGGTACAGGTACTTCTTTCAATTACCGGTACCGTCGTTTTATTGAGGTACCGGTACCAATCCAATTACCGGTACCGTTGTATTATAGAGGTACCGGTACTTGATTTTTACCGTTACCAAATGTACCGGTACCAAACCAATTACCGGTACTGTCGTTTCATAGAGGTACCGGTAATGGATTTTTACCGGTATTCCAACCCCTGGTAAAAACTCGCCTTTGCGGCGGTCTCAGGTCATGTGTCCTTTTTACGAATTTTCGCTCAGGGCAACGTGTCCTGGCGCGAGTTTAACATTTTTTACCCATTCCAAAAAGTGCATAACGTCGCTAAAGAAGTTTTCTTTTAAAAATTTAACCAATATGCAAAGACACGGCACTCAGCTTCAAGCTAAAATGATACCAACCCAATAAAACCTTTTTTATTTTTATTAAATGTACTATTTGTTCTTTGCAGTGCATCTGACAATCTGTATGCAAAATTTTATGATGATAGGTTCAGTAATAAAATCGTGAAAGCGTGACAGACGGACAAAAATAAACAAAATTTTCTCAATAAAATTGCTAGCAGTATTTGAAAAAATCGTATTTGGTTTTTAAGTATTTTGCACTTCTGTTCTCGGATTTGTTTGTTGAATGGTAACGAATTGAACGTGTGTTCTAAAGTCCGCAAGTTAAATGTTTGTTAAAAAGATTAAAATAAAAAACAAATATTCAAAATCAATTCGTTAGAAAAAGAAGCGCTGAAAGCTTTGATCAAATATAATGGTATACACGATTCGCGCTTGAAAAGTGGCACCGGCAAAACAGCGCACTAATCGAGTTTCGGAGCTGTTTTGTCCACATTTCAATAAACCGTGCTAGCACTCACACGTCTCGCGATGACGAAGGAAAGAACGCGTTAAAAGTAAAAAAGAAAGATGGAGTGTCATACTTTCAGTATGTACCGTTTTTGTTGTTGTTTGTAAGTATGCATGATGTTTTGGCTCGGGGACATTATTTAGGCTTCATTTTCTATGAGACTGTGTATCTACCATTATATTTGATCAAAGGCTGAAGGCCTTAAAACTTGAAACATAAGAAGTCAGAAGTCATAACGACAGTTCTGCATCATAACAGCAGCCATTTTTATATAGCACTGTTGGGTCAAGGTCGCTCTATCCCGGCTGTATGCACGGATACAATATTTCGCATTTATAATTTTAGTTGGTATTACTATAAATGGTGGTCCATAAATGGCAAGCGAAGCGTAGGTCGTCCGAAAGCGAGGTGGTCGACGATGTTAGAAAAATCGCGGGTCGAAGCTGGATTCGTAAGGCACAGGACCGAGATGGATGGCGTGCATTGAGAGTGGCCTTTTCCCAGCTGTGGGATATAGAAGGCTGTCGATGATGATGAAGATGATGATGATAACTATAAAAACCTTGAAACGTGGACGAACGGACAAAATATTTCGCATTTATAATATTAGTCAGAATTACTATAAAAACCTTGAAACATAAAGCTATAAGAAGTAATTACGATGCTTACAGTTCTGCATCATACACAACAGCAGCCATTTTAACGGAGCACTGCTGGTCATGGTCTCTCTATGACCTCTTATGTGAAAATGTGACGGCTATATGTACGGACAAAGTGTTTCACATCTATATCTATACTAATATTATAAAGCTGAAGAGTTTGTTTGTTTGAACGCGCTAATCTCAGGAACTACTGGTTCAAATTTGAAAATTATTTTTGTGATGGATAGTCCATTTATTGAGAAAGGCTTCAGGCTAAATAAAATAAAACATCACCCTGCGACCGTTAGGAGCGAAGAATTAATAAAAAATGTTCCCGACATAGCTTAGCGGATTAGCTCTTTGAAGTGGCAGCGGGCGGGGCACATAGCGCGTAGAACCGATGGCCGATGGCGCAGAAGGGTTCTCGAATGGCGACCACATACTTGCAAGCGCAGCTCCGGACATCCACCGACCAGACAGTCGGATGACCTGACTAAGGTAGCAGGAAGACGCTGAATGCAGGCCGCTTCTAACCAGTAGTATTGGAAATCCTTAGGAGAGGCCTATGTTCAGCAGTGGACTTCTTGCGGCTGATATGATGATTAAGCAATAAGAAATCATTACAATGCTGACAGTTCTGCATCATAACAGCATCCATTTTCACGGTGCATTGGTGTCATGTGACGGCTCTGTATGTACGGACAAAATGTTTCGCATTTATAATATTCGTCAGAATTAATATAAAAGCCTTGAAACAGTAAGCCATAAGTAGTCGTTACGATGCAAGAGTTTTGCATTAATATAATAGCAGCTATTTTCAAAGACCACTTATGGCCAAGGTCTCTCTATGACCTTTTCGTGAAAATGTTCCGGGTTATATGGCAAAGACTTGTATAATGAAAGTATTAAGATTTGAATACATCGCCAATACGTCTGAATTAAATGAACAGAAAGTTAAGGAAGCATTCAAAAACTAATCAAAATATCAAATACACGTAGAGTACGGACGGACACAATGGAAAGTTAGTTTGACAGTATTTAAAAATACGTAATTTTATTGTAGCGCATGCCTATAAAGATAATGTAGCCAATGTTTTCACAGGATGTGGATTTTTACGTGTTTCTTACGGTTAATGAGATACGGTACTCAGACATATAGAGAGACAGCGGGTTTGTAATACTGTATCGTTTTCACCCTTGGACACGGAACCCTCAAATCAATAGAGCATACAAAATCCAATCAAAAAGCCAATGACATAAGTACGGACGGACGTAATAGAAATGCAGAGTAACTGTTAGTAACTCTATCATTTTAGTTAAAACTTTTTAATATTGTCTATGCTATATTTCTATTTTTAACCTCCGGACCTTTTATTTACCAGCACCTAATTTATACAGTCTTTTCCACAATTACTATTTTTAACAGTAACATTGTCTGTCTATAGGTGCGTGACGTCAGCCGGCGCGGCCTTCGCGGCCGGTCGTTGACCCCGTCCCGTACCGTTAGCATTGCAAGGGGTATCAGACAGGCGTATGTATGTAGTGCAGCCGTAATTAACCGATTGAAATGAAACGTAATAAGTTGTATCTCATCAACATGTATCTCTTTTTAACGCAAATTATTTTTTAACTTTTTAAATTTGAGAACTCAATTAACTACAGTTTTTGAGTGGGTTAAGCAACTTTTTAAAGTTTCTAATCATCATAATCATCAGGTCTTTTTAGTCTCCACTGCACTAAACTTAAAGTCGCAGGTTCAAATCCCACCCGCTTGAAAAATTTTCACCGTACTTTATTTCTTAATTTAATAAGAATGAACCTTAAAAACCCAAATAACACTATTCTTAAAGTGAACAGGCAAACAATTTGACCAGAAAAAAACAGGGGCATTCCGGGAGTGCCGACAGAAGTGAACACTTGAACAATGACTTATACAGAGGTGTCGGTAACGGTAACGGTAACAGTGACGCAAGTTCAATGGTTTTTTCCCATTTCAAACAAGTTTTCCTGCAAAAATTACATTTTTGCGATAAGCTTTTATTATAAACGAGTCCACACTGTAAAATGCTCCAAGATAAATCAAGTGAACAACAGGATTGGTGTACCTTGTTTAGTTTAAGAGTTCCTATGGCCACCTTCCGACTCCATCATCAGACCAGTGAAACTATTCCATAACGTTGTATTATCATCCGATTTATGCAAAGTTTCAGCTCAATCGTTAACCGGGAAATGCCCAACGTTCCAAAATAAGTTATTACTTTTAAAATATTTGAAATTGATTGAAGCTATACAAGAATAGAAAAGGAGAAATGTGCATACAATACAAACTAACGCCCTTTACATCCAGCCTTTCCATCCATTCGCCGCCGGGTAGACAAAACATGTCATATAAATTTCGCGATCGAATCATTATTTGCTGTGAACGCTGCAATATCGCCCTTTGTAGGCTCAGCAGCGGGTTTTACAAATGCATTTTACTCTGAATTAATTTGAATTAGTTGATAATTTGTATGAATAAATTTATACCCACGAAAGGACAAATCACGCAGATTGAGCTGGTCCGAAAGGAAGTTCGAGATTTGTGTTATGGGATGGTGGTGTGCTTGAGAAGTCATTTCGCCTTATTTTAAAACTTGCCAGAGTTAGTGCTTGTTGTACATCGGGCAGCAGCTTATTATAAATTGACAATTATATACCACCATTTTAATAGGCCTTAAATATATATACGGGATGAAATTGAATTCATTAGCAAACATTTAAGGAGTGACTCAGACCACGAATATGAACAACTTTCATAATGGGACCAACTCCGAAATTGCAAAAAAAAAATGTTCTTTAGATTTTGGCCAAGTAGATATTTCACTTTTGTATGAAAGAGCAGATAATTTTTTCACTATGTTGAAGTTGGTCCCATAATGAAAGATGTTCAGATTCGTGGTCTGAGTCACTCCTTAAACGTTTGCTAATTAATTCAATTTCATCCTGTATTAGCATTATAATAGGCCCCACTACATGGACTAACTTATCCGACTTTATTTTCCGTATGCATAAAAACTATTCGCACTTGTCGAGCAGACATAACATGCCATGTATGACTTTGAACGCTGAAATATCGTCGTTTGTAGGGTCAGCTCAGCACATGTGCTGCTTTAGTTTCTGAGCGGGATTCGATTAGCTGATTGTTCGATTTGTGAGGCGTATTCTTTTTACAAGCTTTTATCTAGTTTCACCTGTCCCGATGTTTGCCTGTAATCAAATCTTGCAAGTTGGATTTGATTTACTTCCCGTTTACCGATTGAGCTGAAATTTAGCATGCATGTGTAATGGATGACAATACAATATTATGGAATCGTTGCGCTGGTCTGAGATCGGAAGGTGGCTATAGGCACTCTTAAGCTAAACAAGGGTACACCAATCGTGTTTGGGCTCATTTGATTTGTCTTGGAAAATAGTTTACAGTGTGTATAAAGTTTAAGAAGTTATAATCGTTTTCACTGTGTGTGATTTCGTGAATGAGTGAATTAATGATTATTGCACCAAATAAAAAGGATACAAAACATTTAAACGAGGTAAGAAGTTAGTTTAACTTAGTTTCGTGACAAATTTAAAAAAAAATCTTCTAATCTCTGATTATCTTAGTTATTCCTTGGCAAAGAGTTCTTTGGCGATTACCTTATGTAGTTGTAGTTATTGTATTTACGAGTATATAGGATGATTTGAAATTCCTAGCATTTTTTTAATGATAGAATCAGAATCTATTTTTGAAGGTATTTCATTACGAAAAAAAAATGATTTATAATAGAAATTTCACCTGCTGATCGTTGACTTTGTATGGGAGGCCCAATTTCTTTTTTCTTCAATTTTTTCTTTATTCTGTTACGGACTCTGTTTCCGACATTAAAATTTTGTTAATAAACTCAAAATCACCCTGTATATTAAACATGTCACTCGATACGAATAGACCTTCGACTTTATTTATATACGTCCTCGTTTCACTAAATCCGAAACTGGTATTGTTATCAGCTTTTCCGTCAAATGATCACGTTTTTCCTTGAATGAGCCAAGGGGGGAATAACTATTATATGCTGAAAGGTATTTTGTAAGTACTTTGCGAATACTAGACTTACTTATATTTAGGTATTTATGTCAATGTAATGTGGCGTGCCGCTCACACTTTGTTCAAGGTATTTGCTAGTGCCTATGCTTATGAAAACACTACATACAAGTATTCAGCTTTGGAATCGAAACCGCCACGCAGGCTGTCCTCTTGTTTCCTTTATTTTACTTAATTATTATTATTACCTACTCGTTTAATTTTTGGAACATCTGAGTTCGATTCTTAGTGCAGTAATTTCACCGCTTCGCTATGATTCTGGGTTAGGTTGTGTCAGTCGTCTATCCCTATAAGGGTTGGAGGGCCGTAAAATTTTGTTCTTTCGTTTATATTATTACTAACTTCTATGTTTTATTTACAATTTATTTGTTTGTTACAGGTAAGTGCCAGAAATTAATGATAACCACATCTAACGTGAAATTCAAACAATATTTGCAAAATTGGCAAGTATATTCTTACACTTTCCTTTCCTTTCTTACATTTCCCGGTGGTAGAGCCTACTTACTCTTAGCTACAGCATCATCTTTAGCTCATAAATCGGGCTGGCTCGAACCGGCTAGCAACCACCCTCTCACAGAATACCGGCGTCAAATAGCAGCATGTAAATGCTGCTGTGCTTCGCCTAGTGAGTGAGAGTTCCGGTAGCCCAATACCCCTACAGATCTTCTCCAATATGATAGCGGCAATTAAAGAGAAAATTACCCCAGGAGGGTACCTGCGTTCATGCGCAGGAGAATCCCTCCCTGGGCAACAATGCTCAGGCTGCCCTACGTATTCTGGGGAGGGTAAAATTCCGCTTTTGAAGGTTGAGAATCCAAATTACAACCAACATAGCAAGCGCTCTCCGGCCGAGCCCCCTAAGCTTTTAGTCGATTTCTGTAACATTAGGGGGATACATTCCAATCTTGATGCAGTCCATTACCACCTCGAGACTGCCAAGCCGGCCTTGCTATTTCTGACCGAGACGCAGATCAGTAATCCGTCAGACCTGTCATACCTGTATTACCCAGGCTATGTCCTGGAGGCCAAATTCCACCCCCACGCGGGCGTGTGCATGTATGTCAGGGATGAGATCTGTTGTCGGCGTCTCCATGACTTGGAAGTTCCGCATTTCTCCGTTTTGTGGGTTCATGTAGATACTGGCCTTGATCATATTGTTTACGCCAGTGTCTACCGTTCGCATAGCGGAGACTCTGAGACAACTCGGCTCATGGAATATCTCAGCGATGCTGCAGATAAGGTCCAGCAACGTTTTCCATCTGCGCAGTTGGTATTTCTGGGGGATTTTAACGCCCACCACGGAGAGTGGCTGTACCCGTACCAGGACACCGACCATGCTGGGAGAGAAACCTATAAGTTTGCATTGACTTACGGTCTCTCCCAACTTGTCAACGAGTCGACGCGCATTCCTGACGTTGCTGGCCACACTGCGTATTGCCTGGACCTTCTGCTGACAACCGATCCTGACAGGCATTCGGTGTCCGTATCACCACCGCTCGGGACATCGGATCACTGTGTGGTGAAATCTGTATCACACTAATCGCTTCCTGACACCAGCCCCAAAGGCACCAGGCGAGTATGGCGATACAAGTCGGCAGATTGGGATGAGATGCGACATTTTTTCGCATCTTATCCTTGGCGGCAGGTTTGCTTCTCTTCTAGGGATCCATCATGCTGCGCTGATGCTGTCTCGAGTGTGATATGTAAGGCAATGGAGTATTTTATTCCTTTTGCTGACGTATCCCTTGAAACCAAAGCTCGCCCATGGTTCAATGCTCAGTGCCTCTTAGCCGAAAGGCGTAAGCGGGAAGCATACTTGTCCTGGGCTGATGCCCGCAGAATCAAAGCTGATGATCTTCAAGACAGGAAGAGAGTGTATAACGCTGCTGCCAAGTCCTGCAAAAAGGTGTTCAGAAGAGCTCGTTTCGACCACGTTGGCCGTATTGGAGACAAGATAGCTTCCTGTCCCTCAGGAAGTAAAGCCTTCTGGTCTCTAGCCAAGTCAGTGGAGATGAACTTCTGTCGCCCATCGCTGCCACCGTTGCAGAAACCTGACGGTTCTCTGGCCCATGGTGCAAAAGAGAAAGCAGACTTGTTTGCCAATCTATTTGCAGACAATTCGCGTCTAGATAGTAGCAATAAAAGCCCACCCCAGTTACCTTCGTTCGGCCCTAAGATGCGGGCCGCTCAAATCCACCAAAAAGAGGTACTTAAATGCATGCTAAACCTAGACGTGAATAAGGCTAGTGGACCCGATGGTATTCCAGCAGTGGTTCTGAAGCGCTGCGCACCCGAGTTGTCCCCTGTACTGACACGCCTCTATAGACTTTCTCTAGAGACTGGCAAGGTCCCAAGATCCTGGAAGCTTGCCAATGTACAACCAGTACCAAAAAAGGGAAGTCGCTCCGACCCGGCCAATT
Source organism: Elegia similella (assembly GCA_947532085.1). NCBI lineage: Eukaryota > Metazoa > Arthropoda > Insecta > Lepidoptera > Pyralidae > Elegia > Elegia similella. Next base: position 8,523,138 of record OX383939.1, read on the forward strand.
ATCGACCTGTTGCGGTCACCTCCATATTGTGCAAGATTATGGAGCGTGTATTGAACAATCGTCTCCTGGCATACCTGGAAACCAACGAGCTCCTTAGTGACAACCAATATGGTTTTCGCAAGGGTCGCTCAACCGGTGACCTACTGGTATATGCCACTCACTTATGGAGCGAAGCCTTGGAGGGTCACGGTGAGGCAATTGCCGTCTCACTAGATATATCCAAGGCTTTTGACCGGGTCTGGCACGAAGCTATCCTCAGTAAGCTTCCAGCGTATGGTTTACCTGAGGACATTTGCAACTGGATATCCGATTTCCTGAGGGAACGGTCGATTCGAGTGGTTATGGATGGCTGCTCTTCCGACCTAATGGCTATTAATGCCGGGGTACCTCAGGGATCTGTTCTCTCTGCAACCTTGTTCCTGCTGCACATTAATGACTTCCTTATGTCTGGCATTATTGGTTATGCTGATGACAGCACCGTTGTAGAGAGTTATACGTCCAGTGCCAGTGCAAGTCCACAAGAAGTCCAGTCTCTAAGAGAGTCTATGATTGAACGGGTTAACTCGAAATTACAGAGGGTGTCCGATTGGGGAGACGCCAATCTTGTTAAGTTTAACCCGTCCAAAACACAGGCGTGTCTATTTTCTGCAAAAAAGAGTGCTTTCCCACTTGCACCCACTTTCCAGGGTGTTTCCTTACCGTTAGTTGACCACCTTGGGCTTTTAGGCATGACAGTCAAGTCCAAACTAAGCTTCGGCCAACAGATTGAGTCTATGGCACTAACTGCTTCCAAGAAGTTGGGCATCATCTCAAAGGTTCGGCGGTACTTCAGCTCTGAACGGCTGCTCAATCTCTATACAGCCCAGGTTCGCTCTTGCATGGAGTACTGCAGTCACCTTTGGGATGGCTCAGCGAAATACCAGCTTGAAGCATTGGACTCTGTTGACCGAAGAGCCCGCAGGCTCATAAACAACGACGTGGTGGTCTCAAATAGGAAATTGCAATCCCTGGAGCATCGCCGTAAAGTCGCTTGTCTATCGGTATTTTATAGGATCCACTTTGGAGAGTGTGCGAAGGCGCTCTTTGAGCTAGTTGAACCCTCACCATTCCTCCATCGGACTACAAGGCGCAGACAGAAATTTCACCCTTTTATCGTTGGAATACCAAAGAGTCGAACTAAACGCTTTGACAGTTCCTTTTTGGTTCGAGTAGCTAAGGTGTGGAATGAACTGCCTGCGTCTATATTCCCAAACAAGTATAGTCCCGGGACATTCAAAAGTAGAATAAATGGGTATCTCTTGGATAGGCATGTAACATCCTCGTCTTCATCGTCACTTACCATCAGGTGAGATCGGAGACAAATGCCTAATTCAATATTTAGTAAAAAAAAAAAAAACTTAAATTATACATACACAACTTTATCCCTTACGGGGTAGAGCCTAAGGTCTTAAGACCGAAAGGCCACGTTCATCGTGTTGGTGGGCGTAATGGTGGAAAACAAAATCAAAGTAGTGAAGGATTGCTAGCCGCATCGCCTATTGTCATGATTCTTTAGATTTTCACCCGTTATTTATGAATTGATAAGAAAAAATATTTTTCTATAATAAAGGGTGTGCTCTCCAATTGGGCCCATTTAAGTTTTATGCAATATCGCTACATGATTTGTTTTTTTTTATATGAAAGATTATTTATGAAAAATATTATTAATGAAATATTATTAATGAAAACTGGTTTGCAGTATTTCTATGTATGAGAGCTGTTAAACCCGCCCTAGTTCGCCGGGCACCGTGGCAAGTGCACTTTTCTAGTGTCGACCATTGACATTATATCTGTAGATATCACACTAAGACAAAAATGTTTTATTGAAAAATGTGTAAACATGAATGCCAAAAAGTCGATAGCCAGTCGCTCGGGAGGATGTTAGTATTCAAACCATACAATGTTATGATAGGTATAACAAAAAGTCATACATGAACAGAAAAAATATTTTTGATTCTGTACGATCGAGAGGCAAAACAGAAGCCTTATTAACCAAAATTTCTTTCAACCTACCGTCCATTTAAAGATAAAAAAAAATTATTCGTAGATTTAAGTAGAAATTTGGTGCACATATTATAGATTTATGTTACCCAAACATACACTTGTTGAGAAAAATAATTAATCAATTACGTAAAGTAACCAATCACAATTAAAAAGAAGCGTTTCTTTATTTGCGCACACAATTACTATTTTTGGCAGGTAATAATAGAGTGGACTGCCATTGCCTTTTTCCAATTGATATACTAAGGGAAGATTTATCTTGCCAGGTATGGGACAATATCAACAATATCCCAAAAAATAAAGTACTAAAACCTACCCTCTGCAAGGCAAAAGCCTTATTGGTACAAAGTAAGTCGTGTTATTTCGTCTAATATTCCCTTTCGGACTTACCCTTAACTTAAAGATTCAACTTTAACCTGTAATTACTAGGGCATGGAATACCGAAAAGATTTTCATACCGGTATTGATACCGGTATTGAAATTTCGAAAACCGGTATACCGGTAATTTCGGTATTTTTTCGGTATTTTTTTAAAATACTGGAAATTACTGTTTAAATTATATATATTGGTATATATTATTATATATACCAATAGCGATTGGTAAGTCTTGTTTCCGGAGAGCGATTAAAGTAGTTTCTAGGCTATGTGATAGAAACACTGAAACCTTTTATCAACTCCTCAGAAATCACAAAATGAATAATTGTAATAAAGAATACTAAAGAAAATGCGTTATTTGATCCAAGAATTATTTAAATTGTTTCCTTGGCACAAATATCACAATCAAATATATATAAAAATTAGTTTTACTCTCTAATGATAAGAAAACACTTTGCCCTGAGGGTCTTAATGGAGAAATACAGACGGAAAACACGCCTCTCCACTTCCTGTTTCTGTATGTACGAGGGATGATCTGGTGGGCATTGAAGTATTGACATTATCTGCGACATGTACCGTGACTCCGATTCCAGAGTTAGGATTGCTGTTGGTGAACCGTCACAGTTGGAGTCCACCAAGGCTCGGTTCTCAGCGAAAGGGGAAGACGTGTGCGACGCGTGAATATGTGGAAGGAGTCGCTTGAGAACGGCGGCTTAAAACTAAATGTGGCGAAGACTGAGTACAGGGATTGCAACGTTACAGATTCCGTGCCTTTACGCATAGGCGGAAACGTGGTCGAGCGTACTTACCAGTTTAAATACCTGGAATCTGGCCTTTACGCGTCCAGAGATATCAAAACTTGCATAATGTGACTAGTATCATTTGTGACCCAAAAATGTATTTTAAACTAAAAGGACAGGACATTTTAGACCTGTCCTCTTATATGGAAGTGAAGCACAGGCTACGTGAGCGACTCAAGAGGGAGATGCGTGTCACGGAAATGGATATGCAGCATTGGATGTGTAAAGTTTTGCGAAAGGGCCGCATAAGGAACTCACACATTCGCGGTAGCCTCCATGTCAGTCACATAGCAGGCAACTCTCCTGCAGGGCCGCCTACGCTGGTACATGTTTTGCGAAAACCAGGAAATTATATAGGGAACAATTGTCTGGCCATGTTCACCGAGTCCCGACAGAAGGGAGAAACCCAAGAAGTGCTGGGTTGATGTAATTGGGGAGGATATGCGTGCAATGGCCTCATAACATGCAGTTTCTTGAGTAGTTGATTTTGATGTGATATTTTTATAATCGAGATTATTCATAATTCATGCATATAAAAACTCATCAGCAGTATGAACAACACTATGAACCACCGAAATCGAACGTTCTTCATACCCTTGCAGAAATAAATCAAATTTTTCGAAATACCGAAATACCGGTATTTTATCCTTAAATACCGGTATCAAAATACCGAATTTTTAACCGGTATACCGGTATTTCGGTATATCGGTATACCGGTATCCATGCCCTAGTAATTACCATGCAACGCGCCATCTAGAGAAAATACAATATCACTGGCAACGACCGTCATTTATGCGTCGCACTTGTGCAGTGCGACCGGATAGTTCGTAAAAAGTAAAGGCCGTCTTATCTCGATTTTAAATGTTGCACGTGGATTTAACAACGTATTTAAAAACATTGTATTTTGTTATAAAAGCTAAAAACCCACTATTTCACCAGGTCCTGTCTATAAGATTTCGATAGAACGGTTAGATAAAAAACATTTTCTACTAAAAAACAGCTTTTAGAATGGGAATCGGCGGGATCCTACCAAGCTTATAATTTGTTTAACAAATTTTGTTATTATTAAAAATAGAAAGAGGGAGAAAAGATGAAATTACTGAATGAATGATGAAACTGGTAATTAGAAAATCGAGTAACGCTTAAATTACGATACCCGATACCCTGCGATTTAAAGGCACTTGCGGTACCACTGAGAAAGCGTCGTCCACTTATGAATCTCTGAGTCAGATCCTGCCTAACCAAGCTCCCTAGTTTCATCTACACTTATCACTCTTCTCATGCATAGTCTTCGGGTTCATGTACTTCTTTCTTCTTACTTAACACCTTTATGCTTTAATTAGCTTAATAACATTACAGGATCACTGGATTTGCATCCATAAAATCGGTACTCATCTCGAACCAATTACAAATTGTAATTGCAAAGCGCATAATTTGCCAGTATCGAATAATTGGATTGCTAAAATTGTTCGATAGATCGTGAACTTTAAACTGAATAGTTTAATGATTATTTATTGAAAATTGACAATTAAGCAAACCATATACGATAATTATTAATAATTGAGCTTGATTAGATAAATTATAATTTATAATATAACTTAAAAGTAAAAAATCTTCAATTTGTAGTATACAAATATTTCGAGTTCCTCCGTGCATTGGACGGAGGAACTCGAAATGTATTTCTCCGTGTATTTGTTGTAAAATATAGTATCGTTGAGTTAGTATCCCATAACACAAGACTCGAACTTACCTTGGGGCTAGCTCAATCTGTGTGATTTGTCCGTATATATTTATTTATTTATTGATCGATAATTAATATTTAGAAAATCATTTCCTCTTTGTATATCTTGGATATAAAAGCATCTCACATAGCTTAACTATCGTCTAATTATGACAGTCGGGATCAAAGGAGTGCCTTCCAATAAATAAATACGGCGTGATTGAAGAAAAAAAGGTAATGGGATACTAACTCAACGATACTATATTTTATAACAAATACATATATAGATACACATCCAAGACCCAGGCCAATCTAAAAAAGATCATTTTCCATCTTGACCTGGCCGGGGATCGAACCCGGTCATTTCGTGTCGCAGGCTGGCGTGTTGACCGCTGCGCCACGGAGCTAGTCTAGCTTATTACTGTACTGTTTCACCAAACCAAGAGACCATATCGAAACACCGATTTCGTTCTGTACGACATTAAAAATAAAATCAGAGACTGCATTTCGAGTTCTCTAATACAGCAATAGAAGTGCAACGGAGTGTTTACATTTAATTAGAGGGGGTCGGGAGACGAATAAAAGGAAGGCTACTCGAGACTTGGTCCAGACATAAAATACGTCCCCAGTTTTATAAGTACGCGGTTCAATTCAATATTTTCCATGTAAAATCTGTGATTTTTGTATCGCTGTATTTTCTTAGAGGGATGGAGTGTGTTAGTGAGATGGAGGAAGTTTTTTTATTTACTTCCTAATATAAAGTGGTGACGAAATTTGTGTACCTAATAAATACTTGCGACACATACTCGTGATAATGTGTAATGAAAGTATGCAAAAATTCATTAAAAACCAAAGACGCCATTTTTTTTATCTATGTTAAAAACCATCCACTCCAAATCTTATTTCAAAATTTCAACTTTTTTTGAACTAGCTGCAAAAAGTATGGTATTCTCAAGATTCTATTACCTATAATACGCGGCCGCTATATACCTACAGGCGGAAGTGGAGCTCAAGGTACGTACATTTAGATATACATAGGATGCTACTTTTTTTACGAATGTTAATTGACCGAGCGAGCGAAGCGTCTCAGTTTCCACTGGCCCAAAATTCTTTTGTCCGTCTGTCTGTCTGTCTGTCTGTCTGTCTGTCTGTTCTCGCCTACAGGTCGCATTTCTTAACGGAATGTCATGAAATTTTGTAAGCAGGTTCAGTAAATATATAGAATTTTTTTGTCGTGCCAATTTTTCGAAATTTTAAAAAATGGCGGAGATATGGGGGTCCGAAACTTAAAAAAACTTATAGCACAGCTATTTGAAAAAAAATTCAAAAATGTCATTAGACTTTTTTGTTATTCTCATTAAGACGGAACTTTTTTGTCTGAACAACTTTTTTATATGATAAACTTGAACGTGTTTATAGTCTGCAATTTGCCCAAAAGTTGTCTGATATCGATTTTCTGTATATTTTTTTGTATTAGTGCATTCAGTATGATGTCGTAAATACAAATCTATGGTATGATTAGCATAAAAATGGTGCGAAGTAACTGTGACGTCGCCGACGTCAGACTAAAAATGGTTTTTATATAAACATATTGTACCATGTGCAGTATCAAATAATAGGGCTTTATGAGTAGATTACACAGATATAAACTTCACTCCCATATTGTTCAAACCCACAGACTGTATGTAGTACAAAAGTCAAATATAAATTTAAATGAAAGAAGTTGAAGTACGTGAAGTGGGAGAGGGAGTGAAATTGAACAACTTTCCCTAAGGAACATATATCATAATATGAAAAATATTTTTTGGCTTAAAGCGTGATACTGCGAATTACTTTTATGATTGAAAACACTAAATAAACATAGAATCCTGAAATAAAAATAAATAAAAAAGATTCACATGCTATCCTGTGACTTGAACCTGGGCCTTATAGGTGCCGGCCACTTCTTTACGTAAAATTCGCATGTTTGTCTGCCATAGTAGTTAAAATTAGCGTCCTATTAAAATTTTGACCAATTGGTAACAACTATGAAACCGGGTACTTAGACTTTGCCTCCCATTCACCCATGCCAAGTTCGCTACTCCGATATTTTCGAGGATCACTCCAATTTAGTTAATGTGTACAAAAGCATACTAAACATGGTGCTCAAGGGCCGTGTTTCCATACAAGAGTAGTCACCTGATTCCTCGCCGGATAGTACCAATAGAGCAATGATTTTGTACTAAAAAAATCCGTACATTTAAATTTTTTCATAATTGAATTATTTAAAGAGATATGAACCTTCAAAAACATGAAAAATTGGTATGAATTTTCGTTGTGTTCAAACATCAAGAAAATTAATTTGGGCAATTATATAAGAAAAAGAAAACACAGAAACACAGCCATAGCTTATTTTAAATTTTTAATGTAAAAAGAAATTAAATCGGTTAAGTTTTGGAGGAGAAATCAGAGGACTACGAAGCGTTAATTTTGTGTACTTTTTATAGGTATTTTCCGGCCGAGCTGCAGTTATCTCTATCGCACTCTGCGGGGTTTGTTTGGGTACGCGGCTCGACAGCAATAGATATTATAAATACCTATTTTTTCAATTCTCTCGAGCTTAGTGTTTCCTCTTAAAAAGGGTCTGGTCGGGTGTTTTGGTAAGAGGAATGTAGGTTTAAATTTCCGTTACCTCTGGTACCTAATTAAGAGCAGCGGGGATTGGGAAATAGTAACTGAAGATAAATCATCCTTTAGTCAATTAGCATATCAGTAACAGATATGTTTTAGAGCACTGGAGGGCAAATGTTGATGTTGGTTGTAAGGGCTCGCGAGGTCTACTGTTCTCGCAGAACCACTAGTGTACTTTGTATGAAAATTATTGTATACTAACTGTTGCCCGCGACTTCGTCCACGACAATTTCTGTTATTATAGACATACTGTCGCGGACATTTTTTTAGATCGTTTAAAGATGATTAATTCTATAATACACATTTTTTGGGTAACTTGAACCGTTTACGCATCGCACGCGTCGGATGTCCTCAACTACGAATAATTTTTCCCCGTTTTCAAAACATTTTTTATTGATGCTTCGCTCCTATTGGCCGCAGCTTGATGTTTTATAGTCTAAAGCCTTCCTCGATAAATGGACTATCCAACACAAAAAGAATTTTCCAATTTGAACCAGTAGTTTTGAGATTAGCGCGTTCAAACAAACTCTTCAGCTTTATAAGTATAAGTATAGATTTGGTAAATTTTAGTCTTGCTTGACTGTCTTTAAAATTTCAATATAATATAGTGACCTAGTGGGCTGGCGTTTCATTTATTACGCCACGTTTTACAACTACCCACCGTTTATAGCTACATACTATAGAAAATATATAAATTCATAGTTCCCTATTACGTGATTCGATTAAGTAATAAATAAAATACAAAGCGATGATCCCTTCGTTTGTTATTCCGACTCGCACTTGGCCGGTTTTATTAATCTTACTAACCTCAAAACATCAAAGAAGGTTCCTCATCCTCTCATATTTGTTTCTCGTGTAAATGGTCATCATTAGTGTTGGATTTGCCAGCTGCCTCAAAGCAAAACAGTATAATGATTGTCGTCTAAATGATCACAACTGGTTCCAACGGCTTTACGTGCCTTCTATAAATATGACTACATACTAGTCATAAGATCAACTGCGATTAGTTCACTCGTCACTCTAGGACTTTAATTATCATAATTTACAACCTTTCTATTTTCCCTTTTGCGCGTTACCAAAGCAAACAAATTGATTTTTTATTAAAATTTCATTTACATATCGTGACGGCACGGAGTTCAACGTTCCTCCCGTCCTAACCAATGAGGAGCGGATTTGAATCTAGGTCCCCGTAATTGCGTAATAGCTGATGGGTGCAATTCCATCGATTTTCACTGTTTATTTAAAGGTTTAACTGGAGCCTTCGGTTTTTTTTCACCGTGACCCAGTTTTATAGGAAGTGACATAAGTACATTATGAATTTATTTATACATTGTCTGGTACATCAATAATTATTTATTTTTATTTTCCGTGTGTGTAAGTAGCCAACACTGGATTGAGATTTTACAGAGTGACTAAAGGAATCTAACATAGCTAATGACTGCTGGACCAACGGCCTAACATGTCTTCCAAAGCACGGAGGAGATCGTGATACCACTTACGATCACCCATCCCAGCGGGGACTGCGCGTTGCTTAACATGCGTAAGTGCTGGAAGTGGGCCATTTAAATTGTATATGAATAATACCATCAATACTTCTTTATCCATTCTTTAATTCTAATATTATAAATGCGAATGTAACTTTGTCTGTCCGTCTCTCTGTTGAACCTTTACGCTAATGGTTGTATCATTGTATCTACTTAGATGTTATTTGATATAGATAGTTTGAGGCCCAGCCAGGGAAGCATATAGGGTACCTTTCATCGCGGGATAGTTACTGTTCCATTGGGATGAATATTTACGCGAGCGGAGCAGCAGGCGAATGCTATTACTGAATATTTTCTAAAATACTTACAATCACTTATCATCTCGTGCTATATGAACGACACTGTAGGTTATGTTGTATCTTTATTTACTTTTTAAATGACAAATATATTATTACAATACAGTTTCATGGTACCGTTTCAATGACAGATTTAGGAGAAGTAATATAACTTTTAAATATTGTTCAAAAGTCAGTAGCTCATCTGTCAATTTGGATAATTCTGTTCATTCCCGAAACTGCAGAACGCACGCCGTCACTAATTAATGTACTATGCGTTGATCTGGCGTTGATGCTGACGTAAAATCAATAAATGCTGTCGATAGCGGTATGCAGACTGTTGTACTGAATATGTAACGTTGTAAACTTCTGTACATACGTATATAATTGTAATGTTTTAAACTGGTATGTGTATTGAATAGTAAAAAGAAGAGTTTAAAAACAAAACCCTTCTTTGCTTAAAATAGGCGTCCCTGTCACTAATTAATGAACTTGCGTTGATGCTGACGTAAAATCAATAATTGTAGTTAAAAGCAATCTGCAATTGCTGTACTGAATGTGTAATGTTCAGTTTGATGTACATATATCAAAGTAATGGTTGAAAAGAACAGTTTAATAGAACAAAGCCCTGCTGAAAACTTAGGTGAAATAGGTGTTCCTGTCACTAATTAATGAACTCGGCGTTGATGCTGACGTAAACTCGATAATTGTTGTCGACAGCGGTCTGCAGGCTACTGTGATGATTGTGTAATACTGCAGTATTATATACATATACCATGGTAAATAAGAGTTCTAAAACCCTCTTTTCTCTTAAATAGAGGTTTATACTTAGTGACAGTAACACCACTGTCACTAAAATTATTCAACTCTGTATTGATGCTGACGTTGACTCTATAATTGTACTCGACAGCGGTCTGCAGGCTGCTGTGCTGATTGTGTAATGCTGCAGTATGATATACATAATCACAGTTTAGAATCAAAAGATAAGTCTTAAAATCAAAACTTCCCTTTACCTTAAATAGATGCACTCGAAACTGCTGGATGCATGCCGTCACTAATTAATAAACTCGGCGTTGATGTGGTGATGATGTTGACGTAAAATCAATAATTGTAGTCAACAGCAGTCACACATAACGTAGGACGGTAATGCAAATAATGTTCAGTTATATTATTCAAAGCAAAGATTTATTAAGAAAATAGACATTTTCAGGCATATACAAATTATTGTTCAAAAGACCCGACCACTGCAGAGAAGAAGACGCCGAAAGAAATTTTTCAACAGTCTCTATTGGTCGCCTACTCGCCTATTCTCTGTTTTTTCGATTTGATGTGATAGACTCAATTTACCTACATAATTTAAAGGAACTGGGCAAAGAAGGACAAAACTGACATATTGAAGAAGCTTGTTGGCCCGATGGGGCAAAGATGGCTATCGAGTAGCCAACTGGATGGACGTGGGGTGGGTTTTATTACGCCGGGTGTAGTCTATTGGGATTTGTGTCCACAAGTGAATCAAACATAACTCGAGTTCCTTCGTGCTTCGGAAGGGACGTTAAGCAGTCGCCATTACGTGGCAATCATTAAGCTATAGCTGATCGAGTCACAAAAACTCATTCTCCAATTGAAGACGTTCGGAATGTAATTTAATATTCTAGTAAAATCCAAACTATAACCTCGTGTGTTGTTTGTTTCCATGTTCAATTAAAAATACAATAGACAATCCATGAAAATCGCAGTCTGTATTGCAATTTGTCGATATTCATACAAAACATTTACATATACGATTCGGCTCGTAACTTCCCGTCACTGTGTGCTCTCGTAAAGCCGATGCTTTGTGATAAAGTCTTTTGTGTGTTCAGATAACAATGTTTCTTTCGTACAAGTACGAAGTTTCATTATTATAAATTTCAGAAATATTGGCGGTATTATAATGTTGAATAAGTTAGCAGATAATAAGTAAGAAAATATTTTGAATCCAGTCGTGGTTATATAAAAGCGAGGAAGTTAGACGAAGAAAGTACGAAGATGAGCCCATCTCTACAGTACTCATCATCTGCCTTACCATATTCCATTATCTGGGGTCAGCGCAATATGTCTTATTTTTCCACATTGCCCCATTTCCCACCATTCCTACATCCGCACCCATCTCTTTTATATTCCTTTTGACACAATCCATCCACCTCTGTTTTGCCCTGCCTCTTCCTTTCTCTACCAATCCAATCTCTACAGTACTACAATAGGTAAAAAGGTTCAAACAAAAACGTGATTGCCTTGCCAAAAATAATACATCTAAATCTGTTCAGGCATTTTGAAGTTATGGATACATAAACATACATACCTACATGAACTCTAGAAACATAACACTACTTTTTTGTGCAGTAGAGGTTGATTCGGAATAAAGAACGCATGATAATAAGAGCCGTTATTTTCAGACTGAACAAAATCGGCAATTTAACTGGCAATATTCCCAAATTTTGCTCGGAGCAATATTGAATTCCCGGAAAATTTAACATTCTTTCTAGTTTTATTCCCAATGCTGCTGGGTCTAACCAATCACTATTCTTGTGTCGATGAGGCTTTCGCCAACTGGGACCGCAGTTGACTCAGACCGCGGTTTCAGTTGCCGGATCTATGTTGTTTAATTTATTTCTTTCGGCGAATTATTGTTTAAATAGATATATTTTATCACTGACGATGATAAATGATAATACATTTCTGGGCATTACCTCGACAGTAATGTATTTCTTAGCAGAAGACTATACATTTTTGGCATGAGTGATTTGGTTCAAAATAATATTTTATTTCAGAAATCGACTTTTACGGCCCAACTACGGTTTTGATGAAATTTAAATGTGATCAATTTGAAAGCAACCAAAAATTAATTTTAATATCGGTTCATTAAAGACAGAGTTATGCGGTCACAAACAAAAAAAAACCGAATTCATAACCTCTTCCTTTTTTGAAGTGGTCGAAGATATTAATAATAATATATCATACTATTCTAAAAAATATAAATGTAACAGACAAATCAAGATAGGAGATATGTTTCAATAGACTAATTGGCTACTACAAAATCCGTACCATGTCAGCATCAGACAAAGAAACCGCAAACACTTGAAAAACAACGTTGCAACGGAAACTAAACAATCGAATCGACTCTGATCGACGTTGAGTAAATATACAACAATCGCCATGTCTTCACGTGTTTACGATTTCCCAATTTATATTTGTCGAATGATAGCGAATATGACACGTACAGTCAGGAGAATTGATATGTATACACATCGGTCCTTAAGTCAATGTGATGAAGGTCCAAAATAGAATATTGTATACAATGTGTTATAAAATGGAGGTAACAAAACTTATGGAGATGATGACACGATCAACTCATTATATTGCACAGCTTTCCTCAGGGGACAGACCAAAAACGGATTGCACTCCGGGAGTGCCGGCAGAAGTGAAAACTCCGCGCGGTTAAAAGAGAGGGGGATATTACTTTCTCTCCTCGCCGGCGGTCTCAGGTCACGTGTCCGTCTTACAATTTTCTATCAGGTCACGTGTCCTGATGCGAGTTTAACATTTTTTACCCATCCCAAAAAGTCACAACGCCGCTCGAGTTTCTATGAAAAGTACTTCTTTGTTGTTTTGGGTGGTCCCCTGGGGAAAGTTGTTCATTATCATTAATTGATCATGCCCATTAAGGGCCCGTACTAGCTCAGACTGCTTTGCATGATTGACTGTTATATCAATAATAATTAAATACTCAAGTTGAAATAAAAATGCAGCAAAGTTCAGGACTAACTCTGTTAACTATATGACTCAAAATCACGATAGCGTTAAATTTTCTCGATAGAAAAAAATTGCAAAGTTGCCTCCAAATCACGTCTAATTTACTCGGTATATAGCATTATTCACCAAATACATTAAAATGAACCTTGAAACTTTTGATTATTATTGCATTACAGATAAGGCAGCCATCATATGTTTTTCTTTTTCGAATAACCCTTGAATATTCCTAAAAAACGAAAATATCCAAAGTAGCCAACGCGTTTAGACCATCCGCGTTTGTATCGCCACGCCGCCTGGCATATGGCGGGCTCTTAAGCATTTTTACCCCCATTTTGTTACACGTTGTATAATACATAATATCAATGCTCGTGAAGTCGTGACTGTACAATTCTTTGATAAGAATTTCAAGATTTATTTATCTTTCATGATGTTAGATTTCAGAATCATATAGGTATGTACTTGCTAAAAATTTTCTACTTTTATCGGCACTCCGATCACGTTCGTTTTTAACGAATCTGAGAATGTGGTAATACATACCTACTACGTTAATACTTACCATTCTGTGTTAATACTTTGGTAGGTACAGTCAGGGACAGATATACCTGACCGGCCTGGTCAGGCCGGCCCCTACCTATATCTTGAATTTTCTCTCCAACTATAAATAATAATAACATAAATACAACAGTACCTACTTCATCATCAGGTCTTTTTAGTCTCCACTGCAGGAGCATGACCCTCTCTGTACTACCGGAGCCATACTTGCCAGAGCAGACAGAGGATTTCGCCTACACTCTCCTCGCTGGTCAGACGGGTTGGAGAGGTCTCATTGATGTTTATGAGCTTTGTTTAGCTTGTATTTCCTAAGTCGCCTCTTACAACCTCCATGGGAAGAGTTGGAGTGGTCCTATTCTACTCTGCCGGAAACCACACGGCACACGGTACATACTTAACCAGCCACATTACAACGAACATAAGTTTACACATCTACTAACATGAACATGGTCATCTAAAAATGTTTTCTTTTTAGTTATTTGGGTTGTTTTTGATGAAATTGAAATGGGGCCAATTTGAAAACATATCCTTTCAAAAACAAAAAAAAATTAAAATCGGTTCATAAATGACGGAGTTATGAGGTAACAAACATTAAAAAAACATACAAACGAATTGATAAGCTCCTCCTTTTTTGAAGTCGGTTAAAAGAGGGAAAATCTCAGTCCATAAAATCCTAACTGCCGCCATTTTCTAATGAAACACGAACTAAGTGAAGTCCATATGGCTGCATTTGTCGTATACTGGTACTTGGGCGTCTTGCGATATAGAGCGCAATTTGCGCTAGAGTAGCTCCGTGTCCCAGTTGTTGAGATATTATGTTCCATCTCGTAAGGCATAACCAAGAGCTGGAATTATTCATGTGTTAATTGTATTTTCAGGAAAGAAAATCATTGAATCTATATGAGAACTTGTTTTTGCCCGCGGCTCCGTCCGCGTTAATGTGGTCTACATTAACGCGGACGGAGCCTCGGGAACAGTACCCTTTGAACGCGATGACAGGTATCCTATGTTCTTTCTCACGCCAAAAACTACGTTCTTATCAAATTTCATCTAAATTCGTTCAGTGGTTGAAGCAAAAGTATAACAGACGGACGGGGGACGGGAGTATGAATGAATATAGTGTTTATTGTAGGGATTGATTCGTTTTCATCACAAATTCATCTATCTTAGTATATGTATAAAACAAAGCCACGTTTAGCTTGTTAGCGGACGTGAAGATGGAAAACTGAATCAAAATAGTGATAGGTTACGGCTAGCAAGCCGCATCGCCTACTAATATAATCATATTAGATTTCGCCCATTCCCTCGATCGGCTTTTACGATCTGGGCGGGAAGGGAAGCAGCTGCTATATTCGTATTAAATGTCACCCTTTTATGTTCACTAGCCACCCTTTCCTTTCTGTGACCGTATCTGTTTCTGTGACTAGCACATAAAAAGTTTATATCAAAGTCCTCTTCGCTCCCTGAAAACTCAGTCAACGCTTTCATGTGACATTGACATGTTAACCTCCCCAACGCAGCGTCAAAGCGTAGATAAGCCCGCAGCAAAACAACCGCAAAAATCTATTATCTCGGTCGCTTTTCAAGAAACTGTTCGTGGTTTGACACTCTTGATCAAAAGCTCTCTTATGTACAGCTAGTAAAATCAAGCATATGATGAACTCGATGGTAGGTAAGTGTCATCAGCGCTCGTGTATGTAGGTACTTAGTATTGTCTCCTTCAAAATCAAATATAATGTCGCAATTATCTTTTTTAGTGGAAAAATAGGTGAGAGCTAGATGCTGTGGTAAAAATAGGTAAGAGCAAATTGCTATACCTATTGGTATAAAGTAGTCAGACTTGAATTAATAGATACGATTTTAAACCTAAGGCCGTGATCCCAACTCGATTTTGTGATGTATAAGACAGTGTTTGGAACATAGATATCCAATATCCGGACAGGAGATAGGCACATTGAAAATTTTATAATTTGTTAAAAACATACATATATAGATAATGATTGTGTTAAATTTCTTTATAACTACGATCGATAGCATTGCTGTGTGTAAATAGTACATATCAGTTTCTGTCAAGGTTTCAGCAAACATTTGCCCAAACTTGGTCATGGTTGGTTGCAATATGAACAAAATAGTTATATTTGATAGAGAAATTATATTCAGGAGTAAGGACACTTTTAATAGATTTATTAAAACCTTTTCTTTCTTATTTCTTAGGAAACTTTCAGAATATACGAAATTTTATATGTATGTGGCAGCCAGTTCTGACCAAGTGGTTAAGTGTTTCCAGTAACCGTCATAGAAATCATATCAGTCTAATCTTAGTTGCTTAGATTCGCCAACCCGCCTTTCAAGCATGGTGAGTATAGCAATATCCTCGCATGGAACGAAGAAACCCTTGGGAGAGTCCTTTGTCCAGCAGTGGACTTCTTTCGACTTCTTTCGACTGTAATGATGATGATGAAACTGCTAAGAACATCATTGCTGATCATACTTAGTTTTCACATAATCAATACTAAACCTTTTAACAATTTTTGAAATTTAAAAATTGCCGTAACGTCTTTACGATTCCTATCTGGATGTAAGGAATTGGATATTTACGTTTACTGATTATGGGAGCCTATTGTATAAATTCGCAGTTCATTGCACATCCATGCACATCCTTTTACATCAGAAAATCCTGCTTCGACGATGCTACGGTCTATGGGAGCTATCGACGAGGGTCGAATGTCACCCTGCGTCACACTTGATGCCACATCAATTAAACACTTAACTCGTACCTCCTATGCCTAATGGCTTGCACTCAACCGCGCCGTCAGTTGTGAACCGACCGTCGCCGTCGACGCACGGCCCTTTGTCCTCAAAAATCGTGACTCGAAATATTTTTAGTCCGCGGAAATCGCGTGTCTCAAACAGTGTTCCCATTTGAAAGTTAATTCGATAAATTCTTTGTGCAGTTCAGTGTTTACCTAACATCACGGTGAGTTTGTTTATCTTGGTTATCTGTCGATCAGCTGAGTGCCGGCGAAGTAAGTTTGTATTAGATTAGAAGTCGGTATTTTAACTCGTGAAGATAAAATAACTTGCGTCAGTGATACAAAAATAAAACAAATGCATCTGTGTGCACAATGGGACGTTTCTGTGTATTGTGACATTTTTGGATGCTCTACTATTGGATGATATCCGGCGGAGCTACGTAAAAGCGTTAAATAGTTAATCTTGTTAATGATTTTACACGCTTTTAACTTAGTTCTCAGCTGTGAAGTAACCGGATAATTAAAATTACGTAAGTGCTGAAATCTCAACGGATCAACAGGTCGCGCTACTTATTTAATTAATTTACTCATTATAAGTTAACTCACTTCAAGTATTATTTCCTAAAGAAATGAAATTATTTGTACTAGCGTTACTTTGTTTCAAAGTTATCATTAATTATTCCTGCTCATCATAAGCTTCATGTTACATATTGTTAAATGACAGTTATAATTTCTATAATATTTATTTCTACAAGCAGACTGTTGAAGTCTCAAATATCCTGCCGATCATAGCGACCTAACGTTATGTGAAGGCTTCTGATGTACTACGAAACATGTGCCAAATGCATCTAGTGAAATACCTAAAGCCAGAGTCTTAAAGATGTCATAAAATTTTACTGATGATAACTCTACGCAATCATTGTAATGTTTGTGTGTAAATTATGTTTGGAGTTGAGGAAATCAGCGTAGTCTGGGTAGAGCCACTCAGATAACACGTACTCGTATGAGGCTCTAATGCAATGCTCTTTAAACATGTGTCAAAAGCATCGAATGTGACAGCGGAATTGTGATTCAAAGTTGTCATAAAATGTTCCTTTAGGCAGGAACGATAGTAGCATGTTGTTTTATATAGTAAGGCAGCTTGTCATGTATCAATAATGAGGTCTGTGTAATTAATGTTTCGGAATTGAAGAGATTAGTGTCGTCTTAGGCACCAGATAGACGAGCAGCACTTTGCTGTCGACCAGTCAACTGCAAGCTGTCGACAGAGACAACTGCAGCTGTTCGGCAGCAGCATTTTTGCAGTCATTGGTGGACTGCATCGGTCGACGTGTATTATTCTGGATACACCATTGTCGACAGCTGCAGCTTGCAATGTAGGCAGCTGCAGTTGGCTTTTTCGACAGCTGCAGTTATATCTGACGACGCCTTATAACTGTTATAAGATTATTAAATTCAATATCATATTTATGCAGAAGCTCTGATGCACTTCAAATCATGTTCCAAATGCATCTACTGTTAAAGCTCAAGTTTCTAAAATTTATATAAAAATTCCTGGTGGCAGGAAACTTGTTATATGATACCTATGTGTAATAAATATTACTAAGTTCCGGTACCATCGTCAAAGTAAATTATAAGATATATTACATAATTGGAATGGTCATCCAGAATGCTATCTTAGCGAGTGAATAGCAAAACTCCCGGTAATTATACCTCTCCCACGTTACTTAAGATCTACTGATAACTTGATAAGTGTTACTTGAGAGGCCGCGGTAATAGTGCTTGATCATAGTCAATTTACAGCAGATTTATCAAAGGCTTCTCGTAGACCGCAAGTTTTTGAGGTGATAATGTCTTATAAATCGATGAACGCCGGCACGAAACAGTGTCACGTTCCACGTGCAACAGAGCGCGGAACAAGCGATAGAGAGGCACGATCGGCTTGTGACGCATCTATCTCTCTTCTACCGATATCACGTAAAATTATTATCCGTAAACCAACTTTACAGACAACCATTTTTATCTTCCCAATGGATCTTCATAATCGATCCCTGTGGGTTGGAAAATCATCATTGGTTATCACCATCTGAGCAGATAAATAGCAAAATTCCCGCTAATTATACCACTCCCACGTTACTTCGGATCAACCGATAATTTGATTAGTGTGAAACCGCGTTAATAGTTCATAATCGTAGTAATCTTACTGCAGGTGTATCAAAGGAATGCTTGTTTCTATGTTCTTTATATACCTATTAATCATCATCATTTCGAGTAGGTGTCACGGTCAATCGACCATGCACACCCTAGTGTCAGAGTTCTTCCGTGGTTCATTTAACGACTACCAGATGGCAGCCGGGACCACCGGCTTAACGTGCCTTCCGAAGCACGGAATCTTCTTTATTATCAGACAATCAGGTGATTCAAGCCTGCAGTGTCCTAACCAAACTGGAAACAACTAAACAAAGTATGCTTCCGGTGGGAATCGAGCCTACGACCCCCGGGTCAACAGGCAAACGCCTTAATCACTGGACCACGGAGGCTGTCATTAATTAGCTACTTATTGGTTACGAATTTACGATGGGATTTTACTTATTTTTTTAAAAGATTGCTAATTTATTTTTCATTTCTATAAGTAATTGGTCTACGAGTATGACGAGGGTTTTTATTAGTGAAAGTCAAACCCTTTTCTTATTTGTTCCTTAATATCCTTATTTTCTTGATTGTATCTCTGCTGGATATATTACAGTCTTTATATGATTTTTCACAAAAATAAACAATATCGGAAATTAAATTAATAACAATAAAAGTATCTAAGATATTTAGTTGTAGCCTTCAGATTAACTTGAGCCCTGCCTTCGCATGTTTATTTGTAACTAGCAACCCGGACCCCGGCTTCGCACGGGTGCACGTATAAACCTTCCTCTTGAATCACTCTTATCTACAAAAAAAAACCGCATCAAAATCCGTTGCGTAGTTTTAAAGATCTAAGCATACATAGGGACGGACAGACAGCGGAAAGCGACTTTGTTTTATACTGTGTAATGAATAATTATTTATTGTTTATTGTATAATGTCCTCCTTAACTTTTGCACCTTACTTGATTTTGTTAACTTGTCTCCAACTTATCTCGGTTGCCTGAAAGAGATTGCAGCAGCAATTAGTTTGTGCATCAATTCGTTAATTGAAATACATTTTCATTTTATGATTGTATATTTTATAAAGTGTTATAGTACTACTAATTCGTAATCTATTTGATATTGCCTTCGCCCTACCAAGCTATCGCACAACACCAAACATGAATGAATTAATGAAAAATTCTTTATTGCACCAAATTAAACACAAATACAATCGGTAAACAAAAACATCCATTTGGTCCAAAGGCGGACTTATCGTTAAGCGATCTCTTCCAGTCAACCTTAGGGTAGATGGAAAATAAATAACATAGGCTATGGTGCAGCAAAACATAATTTTATAAACTAAGAATATATAGATATCAATAAGCGTACATATATACAAAAAATACTACTATTATCATGCACGGTGTCATAGTTGCATGACCGTGAACTTGCATAATAGAGCCCGACTCTTTGTCAAAAACCACCTGTAGTCGTTAAAGTTACGACCCGTATGACATTGATAGCCATCGTAATGTTCCGTACATTGTATGTACATTGCGCAAAAAAAGGTTATCGCTTCTGGCCAAAATATCGTTCGCTTTTCCGCAATTTTGCTTCATTTCCGTCAACAATCTGCGTGTTCTCAGTTGTATCCCCAGGTAACGTGATTCCGAGCCGGGGTATTATGAGAACATGTTTAGTGTAGGGACCCCTTTTTTCGCAGTTTGTTTTGTCCTAGTATGCTTTGGCATACCGGTTTTGGCATATAATATTTTGCATTAATAGTTCTTAGGCGTTTAGGCGTAATTGTTTTTTGGCATATAATATTTTGCTATAATAGTCCTTAAACATAATTGGTTTTTGGCATATGGGTAATTTTGGTCACTAGGCAACAGAGCTCGTTATTAGTACAACTTTATTAGTATTACTTGTTGTTTTTATGACGTACTACTAAATACTGAGAAAGAAAAACTTTATAAAGCAAAAAATAAATTACATCAAAGAGAAAATGAGAATTACTTAAGAATGAATACAAAAGGTAATTGGTACTGTTATGAATTAGTTCATTATGCAAACAATGCTGACTGAATCAATTTAATATTATATAAAACTGTTTGTCTTTAAGATTCAGTCAGTCATCCTGTAACATCTGTGCCTTCAACATCCAAGTAAATTTACGTGTAATTGTCAGTTGTGGTGAATTAAATTAGTTTCTTTGTAGCAATTTAAAAGTGTTTTTTTAAAAAGGACCCACGGAGCGCCATCCTAAGGCTCAGTACGAAGGCGGCCACCTCAGCTTTATGATTATAGCGGTGAGCTATAGTGCTGCTTTTCAGCTGGTGCCATCCACGGAGGACGTAGGTTAAATAAAAAAAATATGAAACTTGGTAGGTTGATATTTAAACGTACTGGACACAGGATAGGCAGGCTACTTAATTTTTTTCTCCAGTGATGGTAAGGCGTGGCCCCCATACAAGCATATATACACGAACGGAGTCGTGGACACAGCTAGTAATGGTATAAAGCACTATGTATGTATGTACAATACAGGTCATAAAGACACCGTATCCTACAATTATATTCGTTTATAAATGAATTCGATTATACTAAAGAAATAGTAAAATGAATACAATGAGAAATAACATAATTCAAAAACGTTTTATTGTAGTCATCATTATAATAGGTTATTTTATAAATGATGTATACGGCGAACCCATTGCTCATGTTTATTTCTACTGAATATAAACAGAGGCGAGTGGAGCGAATTGTTTTAAAACATAACCCCGCAATTTATATACACAAAGTGATTTACTTACTTACATTTAGAATTTACGACTAATTGGCGTCAGTGCCCGAAGACAAAAAGGCAGTCTGTGACGATAGCAGCTGCAATGCTGCCGAACTATCAGACAAATCTCAAAGTAATCGCGCTAAATCCCATAATAGTATGTAGATGAAACTAACCAATACGTGATATTTAATACAAACTAATTAATAAATCGAACCCGGGTCTTAGGTGGCAGAAAATGGCCTTAAGTCTTACGCTACTGATAAGTTACGCAATGTGTCAAAATCGGCGTCGTTACATTTTTTTTAATGATATAGGACCCATGGACAACTGCAACACCAGGGTGTGGCAAGTGCGTTATCGGCCTTTCAAGGAGTTGGGGGATGGAAATGGGGAGGGAGAGGAGGAAAGATGGGCCTCCGACTCTCTCACTCACCCAACGAAGCATAGAAGCGGTAAAGCTTCTTCATGCTACAATTCATTTTGCCGGTAGCGTGACTCTACCACGTATGAAATCACTTAATATGTTTATAACTGAGCACGTTAAGATCTGTTGCTGTTCTCTTGATATTAATGGCTTTTCATCATCTCATTAAATCCCGAATGGATTTGAGTACGGATTTAGCTGTTGTATTTTTTTTTTTCTGTAAAAAATTTCCTAGGACTTGACATCTTGTTTTGCTTGAAAAATAAATTTCTGTTGTCGAGTTTACATGAAACATTTTGAACTCCAAGCATTGAGTCAATTGAAATTAAAATTATCGCTACATAGTATAAAACAAAGTCGCTTCCCGCTGTCTGTCTGTCCCTATATATGCTTAGATCTTTAAATTTGCAACAGATATTGATGCGTTATTTTTTAATAGATAGAATGATTCAAGAGGAAGGTTTATATGTACATTGCACCCGTGCAAAGCCGGGGTTCGGTTCGCTAGTCTATACATATAATCTATACATATAATAAAACAGTAAAAATATTTTGTCTGTACATTTAGAATTTTTGACTGAAATGGATAGAGGGACACTTAAAAAAAATAATAGAAAGCAAAAAAATTTTTTTCGAATTTCTTGTCTGTCTGTCTGTCTGTCTGTCTGTCTGTCTGTCTGTCTGTCTGTATGTATGATCACGATTATCTCCGAAAATACTGAACCGATTTACTTCAAACTTTCACCAATTGCTTTGTTTTAACTCAGCAAAACATCTAAAGTTTGTTTCATCAAAATCGGTTCATTAAAAAAAAAGTTTTCGCCATGTGAATGAACTCAAGGCATTAGTTTGCCTGCAAATATACACGGTGATTTTTTTATCGTTTTGGACCCTTAAAGGGGTGACTCAGACCATCAAAATGAACAACTTTTCCTATGGGAAAAATGCTGGAAAACTCAAAAAAAATTCGACATTCCCATACTAACTGGCCGGGCGGCGGGACTCTTTTGTACGGAAATGACGAATGTTTTTTTAGTTCCCAGCATTGGTCCCATAGAAAAAGTTGTTCATATTGATGACCTGAGTCACCCCTTTAAGGGTCCAAATTGTTCCTGAGGGATGTACACTAACGGCGGCGGCGTAGCCGCGGGCAAACGGCAAATCAACCGAAACTGCTGCGCCTAGAAACTTGAAATTTGGTACAGGGGTTCTTTTAATGATGTGAGTGAGCGCTAAGAAAGTATTTTTGATAAATGTAACTTCTAAAGGGGTAAAATTTATATGGAATTTTCTCATTTCTGGACTTAGAAGTATGAAAGTAGGTATATAAGTTCTCGATTAAAATTAAAAAAGATGTGTGTAGGTAGATGAAATTTGCAAAATTCCCCCTTAAGGGGTAAAATGGGGGTGGGTGGGTAGTATAAACTTTGTATGGAAATTTTCTCATTTCTGGACTTAGACATATGAAAATAAGTATATAAGTTCTAGGTTACAATTAAAAATATCTGTGTAGGTAAAATGGACGATATTTTCCCCTGAAGGGGTAAAATAGCGGGGTAAAGATTGTATAGGAATTTACTCATTTCTAGAAATCTAAGTCTAGACTTATAAGTATGAAAATAGGTAATTAAATTCACGATTACAATTGAAAAAGATCTGTGTAGGTCAACTGAAAAAAAAAACCCCTAGAAGGGGGGTAAAGTTTGTTTAGAATTTTTCTCATTTCTGGACTATGAAGTATGAAAATAAATAGGTATGTAAGTTCTCGATTACAATTAAAAAAGATATATGTGGAAATGGAGAAAATTCACTCCTAAATGGGTAAAATGGGAGGGTAAAGGTTTTATGGAAATTTTCTCATTTCTGGACTTAGAAGTATAAATAATATCCATACTTCCATACTCATATTAATATTATAAATGCGAAAGTAACTCTGTCTGTCGTTTTTTTACGCTTCAACCATTGAACTGATTTGGATGAAATTTGGTATAGAGGTGTGAGGCCCGAGGAAGGACATAGAGTATGTTTGATTCCGGAAAATTCTACTGTTTCCGAGTGATCGACACTAACGCGGGCAGAGCCGCGGGCAACAGCTAGTACATATAATAAAACAGTAAAATTATTTTGTCTGTACATTTTGAATTTTTGACGGAAATGGATAGAGGGACACTTAAAAAGAATAATAGAAAGCAAAAAAAGTTTTTTGGAATTTCTTGTCTGTCTGTCTGTCTGTCTGTCTGTCTGTCTGTCTGTATGTATGATCACGATTATCTCCGAAAATACTGAACCGATTTACTTCAAACTTTCACCAATTGCTTTGTTTTAACTCAGTTTAACATTTAAAGTTTGTTTCATCAAAATCGGTTCATTAAAAAAAAAGTTATCGTCATTTGAATGAACTCAAGGCATGAGTTTGCCTGCAAACATATAGCAAACAATAAAATAAAATAATAAGTGACATAAGAAAATTAAAATCCAAAGTCAATTCATCATCATTATACGACAGCATTATACCTATCCATACTATCCATAGTAATCCATATTAAAAAAAAAGGAAAAGCTGACTTACTGACTGACATATCAACGCAGGGCCTAAACTATAAGGCTTAGGAACTTGAAATTTTGCACAGGGGTTCCTTTTATAACGTAGGGGAGCACTAAGAAAGGATTTTTGGAAATTCATCTCCTTAGGGTGAAAAACGGGTTGCAAAGTTAGTATTAAACTTTGTTGTTTTTGAAGTTATTCAAATGAAATTCAGCATGAAGGTTCTTTACTGAAAGGTATGAAACACGAGTAAAATATTTTACTTAAAAATCATCCCTTAAGGGGGTAAAATAGGGGTGCAAAGTAAGCATGAAACTTTGCCATTTTTGAAGTTAGTCGAATGAAATTCAGCATGAAGGTTCTTCACTAAAAGGCATAAAACACGAGTAAAATATTTTTCTCACAAATCATCCCTTAAGGGGATATAACGGGGATGCAAAGTTAGTATGAAACTTTCCGTTTTTGAAGTTATTCAATTGAAATTCAATATTAAGGTGTTTCATTGAAAGTCATTAACTAATGTATTCCGGGTAATTCTACTGTTCCTGAGAAATCGACACTTACGCGGGTGGAGCCGCGGGCCAAAGGCAAACCTGACTTATATTTCAACGCACAGCCGAAACTACTATGCCCAGAAACTTGAAATTTGGCACAGGGATTCTTTTTATGATGTAAATGAGCACTAAGAAAGGATTTTTAGAAAATCAAAGGGGTTGAAGTTTTATGGAATTTTCTCATTTCTGGACTTAGAAGTTTGAAAGTAGGTACGCAAGTTCTCAATTAAAATTAAAAAAGATCTGTTAAGGTGAACCAGACAACATTCTTCCTTGAAGGGGTAAATAGGGGGTAAAGTTTGTATGGAATTTTTCCATTTCTAGACTTAGAGGTATGAAAATAAGTATATACGTTCTAGGTTACAATTTAAAAAGATCTGTGTAGGTGAAATGTACAAAATTTCCCCCTTAAGGGATAAGGGGGGGGTGGGGGATTGTATGGAAATTTTCTCATTTCTGGACATAGAAGTATAAAAATAAGTATATATGTTTACATTACAATTAAAAAGATTTGTGTAGTTAAAATGGTCGAAATTTCCCCTTGAAGGGGTAGAATAGGTGGAGTAAAGCTTGCATGGATTTTTTTTATTTAAAATTTAGAAATATGACAATAAGAAGTTCTCCATTACAATAAAAAAATATCTGTGTAGGTGAAATTGGCAAAATCCCCTACTTAAGGGCTAAAGATCTATGCAGGTGAAATGTATTAAATTCCCCCTTAAGGGGAAAAAGCAAAGGGGCAGGGGTTTGTATGGATTTTTTATCATTTCAACTGTTCCCAAGGGAACGACATTAACGCGGGCGGAGCCGCGGGCAACAGCTAGTCACCAATAAAATCGAAGCCACGCTGTTGAAGACGCAGGCAACAGCTAGTAGGCGCAGGCAACAGACGCAGGCGCTAGTAGGCGCAGGCAACAGCTAGTAACTTATATCAGAAGATTTATTTCGGGGTCGGCAACGCGCGAGTGGCACCCCTGGTGTTGCAGGCGTCCATATGCTACGGTAACCGCTTTCAATCAGGTGGGCCGTATGCCTGTTTGCCTACTAAGTGGTATAAAAAAAGAAATCGCAGCTCAACGGTCCATGGTAAGGATTAGCTTCAGACCTTTGGGGCTAGGTTAATCTGTGTGATTTGTCCGTAGAATATATTCATCTACTTTCATCTACCTAATCAGACGTTCGTAATCCGTGCCCAGACAATCAGACATCCGTTAATAAAAGAACGAAGGTCACTTGTAGCTTAGTGGATTATCTCATTGAAATGGCAGTGGGCGAGACAAGTCTGTAATTTTTCTCGATTAAAGTGATCATGCGATTCAGCTTGACGTCCTTCATAATACCTTCTTATTAGTTTGCATCCCCCACTATTTATGAAGAAGTTGGTGAATCAGTGTTGTTTTTTTTTTCGTGTGTGATTTTTGAGGCTGCCTTAGGCATCTAACATAGCTGGCAGTCGTTAGCCATTAATGATGACAGATGGGATCAACGGCTTAACGTGCATTCCGAAGCACGTAGGTACTCGTGATATTTTTATGCACTTGCGGTCACCCATCACAGTGGGGACTGCGCTCAGTGTTGCTTAACACGCGTAAGCGCTTTTAATGCCCACAACCACTGGGCCATCTGGCTCCTCGGTGAATCCGTATCCTTACTCCTTACTCCTTACTAATATTATAAACGCGTAAGTTTGTAAGTATATTGCTTGTTACTCAATCACGCCAAAACGGCTGAACGAATTTTGACGAATTTTTTTTCAAAGTTAGGTTGTCACGTGGATTAATATATAAGTTACCTTTCATCCCAGGACAAAGTACTATTCTCGTGGGAGATAATATCGTGAGCGGAGCCGCGGGCGACAGAAAGTAGTAGAATATTTTTAGAGATATTTTTTTGGCATAACGTACGTCTGTACTAAATGGCATATTGTGCCATACGATGCCAATCTCTTGGATGCAGAATACCTGGCAATGTTTTATCTGATATTTATTGCAGTTGAAAACAAATGCCAGAGTATTAATAAGCTCGAATTAAATTAATTATTCTATTTTCTAACAAGTGAACGACGAGAGCTGGACGTTGTCTTTCAATCTCATAATCATCATTATCATTTATGCCGCCGCTTGAGCCGCAAGTAGTCCACTGCTGGACGTAAGCCCCTCCCAAGGATATCTAATTTGACCAGTTAGAAGCGGCCTACATGCAACGTCTTTCTGCAACCTTGGTTAGGTTAACTATATATTCTTTGGCTCTCATCATTTCGAGTAGGTGTCACGGTCAATCGACCATGCACACCCTGGTGGCAGAGTTCTTCGGAACCGCCTTTCGGCCTCTGACGTGGTTCCTTTAACGACTACCAGATGGCAGCCGGGACCAACGGCTTAACGTGCCTTCCGAAGCACGGACAATCAGGTGATTCAAGCCTGCAATGTCCTAACCAAACTGAAAACAATTAAGTAAAGTATGCTTCGCGTGGGAATCGCCCCACGACCCCCAGGTTCTACAGGCAAACGCCTTAACCACTGGATCACGGAGGCATTATTTGGCTGTCCCTCGTCTTGATAAGCTGTTTTTGATTTACGTACCAATCGGACGATCTATCTTAAGTGAGTTGCAGTTTGTCGAGATAAATCAGATATTGATTACATGCGTATGATAAGGTTTGTTTTGATTGGTTCACGCTATATGGCGATTTATGTATATGTAAATGTGTTATACGCGAGTCAAATCTTTTTAGGTTTTTGTACATCTTTTATGTAATTTAAGATTAAGTATTTGTTTGATGAATAAATAAAATTAAAAAACAAAACACATAACAAAGGAACCTTTTTAGGTTTGTTAGGATCACATATTTATCCCAATCGAATTATTTACAATTTTAAGGGTTCTGTACCTCAAAAGGAAAAAACCGGAACCCTTTTAGGATCACTTTGTGGTTACGTCAACAACATTTTGCAAAATGATACAGTTTTTTTGCGACAATCATACCAACTTTTGCTGATTACAATCGTAATACTTGCGCGTAAAGACATAAAAAACTAAGCAAATATCCCGTTTTTACCCTTTGGGTACGGAACCCTAAAAAGTTGTTTCCTTTGTTTATTTGATGTCTTAAAATGTACAACTAATTCCGTAATATAGTTGGTAAACATTTGTTATTTACAATACGTCATGTCAAGGGTTGTTTCGAGACAATACCACAACCCTTAGTATCGTAAGTTTGCGATCGAGTCGGGACCGTATAATAATCTATTATATTATAACAATATCAATTGTTCTACTTCTCAATACAACAATGTATCGAAATATGTACCTGCTACATAAAATTAATATTTCGCAAAATGTGAACTTATATTATTTCTAACTTTCGCCAGCGACTCCGCCCGCGTCAAATTCGATCCCTCGGGAATAGTACTTTTTCCCGGGATAAAAGGTAGCCCATGTCCTTCTCCGTACTCGAGAGAATTTGTATGCAAAATTTCATGATGTTCGGTTCAGTAGTTACGGTGTGAAAGCGTAACAAACAAACAAACAAACTCAACTTTCGCATTTATAATATTACTAGCTTTCGCCCTTGGCTCCGCCCGCGTCAAATTCGATCCCTCGGGAATAGTACTTTTTTCCAGGATAAAAGGTAGCCCATGTCCTTCTCCGTACTCCAGAGAACTTGTATGCAAAATTTCATGATGATCGGTTCAGTAGTTACGGTGTGAAAGCGTAACAAACAAACAAACAAACTCAACTTTCGCATCTATAATATTAGTAAGGATATTATATACTCCGTGATCATATACTATTCTTTCATGCTGGTCTGGGAGAAAAGAAAAAACGTAGAATGTGCTAGGTGTTTCTCTTCCCGCGCAGACCGTAGAAGCCGGTCAAGGGAAGGGGCGAAAATCTAAGGAATCATGACAATAGGCGATGCGGCTAGCAACCCATCACTGTTTTGGTTCCGTTTCCCACCTTTACGCCCACCAACACGCTAAATGTGGCCTTTCGGTCTTATTACCTTAGGCTCTGTCTACCCCGTAAGGGATAAAGACGTGATAATATAATGTGTAATATGTGAACTATTTTCAGATACATTGTCATCATGTAAATGAGTTTTTTTATACTTACACACATACAAGAACTAACTACTAAACTAAAAAGAAAATACACTCCTTTTTTGGCCGTGGAGTTAAAATGGGCGTGATTTAAAAAAGGATTTTCAATAATGTCTAACATAAATTAGCCAAAATGAAACGATGAGCCTTTTTTTTTACTAAGTGTTGAAGTAGGCGTTTGTCTCCCATCTCACCTAATGGTAAGTGACGATGAAGACGAGGATGTATAAGATGTATATCCTGCTTCCTGTGTACCAAAACATCATGGGGAAATCAGCAAACTAGTTCTCTATTGTTCAGTAGTGTGTAAAACTTGCTGTTATTTCATGATTTATTTATTCACTAGCCAATGTCGATCCCTCGGGAATAGTACTTTTTCCCGGGATAAAAGGTAGCCTATGTCCTTCTCCGTACTCCAGAGAACTTGTATGCAAAATTTCATGATGATCGGTTCAGTAGTTACGGCGTGAAAGCGTAACAAACAAACAAATAAACAAACAAACTCACTTTCGCATTTATAATATTAGTAAGGATAAGGATAAGCACACAGTTAGTTAGGGAGGTACATTATTATAAACTAAAAAACAAAAGTGCAATTAAAAACTAACGAAACTGACTAACATGTGTACATAACGTGCATAAGCTCAAATCAAAGAATTTGGCAGTCATCGATCCTAGTCAGATCCATTAACGCAGTTTCGTGGAATGTGTTAACAGCTTATGAATTTTGAATTCAATACCATGTACCATATACACTGTAATTTTGAACCTCTATGTATTGAAATCCTGGAATCGGAATTCCTAATGGATAATTCATAATACCATACATAAAGGCATTTTTTCTAAAAAAAAATTCCGTCTGGTAGATTATTAAAACATATTGGATACGTATTTTTTTATTTTGTCAATCAAACAAAAAGTTATAAAGATATAGCCCGTAAAACTATATAAAACGCCAAGTACGAGTCGAAAAATAATACGTGTCACGTATGGGACATATTTTTTTAAAATTTAATTTTGTTATATTCTTATTAAATAGTCAAATTAAAAATTAAAATAAAAGGTCAAATTGATAACTTCCTTTGTTAAAGACGGTTAAAACCGTGAGCGACTGCTTAATATGGCTTTTGAGAAATTTTGTGCCATTTTGTGATCACGTTGTGGATTGACATTTTTTATTAAATTGAACCATTAATTAATATAGACGATATAGACTATCTGTTATATTCCATTATTCTAATTAATGAAAAATTAAAGCACCGCATTACCTTTTTAGGTATTTAATGGTACAGCAGTACTTTAAGTACCTAGGGAGAAATTACTAATAAAGTTGTACATTAAGTTCGTCTAGCATCATAACCTGTTTTATAACATGAAACAATAAAAAGTCCCTGGTGAGAATTAAATTCAATGAGAGAATGGACTATGAAAACAAACAGTTACAATATGGTGCTGCGTTGAGTCCAGTAGCGCCATAAAATTCAATTCAATGTTTTGAAGTTAAATAAATATCTTGTAGGCAGTAATTTTACTAATTATGTAATTTTTTACATTGTTTTTTTTACTTTATGAATTGTTCCTTAGTTGATTTGAATTATTGCTTTTCATACATACATACATAACTGGATAGAAGACGTAATCGTCTTAATGCCTTCATTCATTCATTTCGAGTAGGTGACACGGTCAATCGACCATGCCCATGCACACCCTGTCAGAGTTCTTCGGAACCGCCTCTCGGCCTCTGACGTGGTTCCTTTAACGACTACCAGATAGCAGCCGGGACCAACGGCTTAACGTGCCTTCCGTAGCACGGAATCATCTTTAATCCCTTATAGGTAAGAGTTCAAAGAGTGTTCAGAGAGAGAGCTCAAGGTTAAATCGAAATCCTGTTCCTTTTGGATGAAACCGATTTTTTTGTAAAGTTTATCTTCTCAATTTAGAGCAAACTTAAAAAGAAAGTTATTTTACTTAGAGGAATTCAGTGTACTTTCTGTTCCAACCAAAAAATAACTATCTTTTAACTTGTACTCGTACTATATAAAACATACGAACAAACGTCTTACATTATAGTTTCACTATTATAAATTCGTAATAGTTTAATTCAAGACAATTCATAAATAATTTGAAAAATGAAAGCTTTTTTTTTATCATCTCTATGGTAAGTGATGTGCCGTTTTTATTTTTTCCAAGAACGGAGGGAGCGGTTCAGTAATATTTCCCGAAAATTTCTTCTATCTCTCACGTGCGAGAATTAGTAAGAAATTATCAAGATAATTGGAATTTTCTAATTTCCGAGAGAAGGAATTTATGAGAACAGAGAATCGCACTTCCGCATATTACTAATCCATGGTCGTAAATACAAACGTAATGAAAATACGTTTGTTGATACAAAACTTAATTCTCAGTAAGAAATTCTTCAAAGAAGAAGGTTAATTAAAAAGAATTCAATAAGCATCCCTATTCCAAAACAAATAACAGCGGGCGGGTTAAACCTCACGTTTCCGACATAAATAACGATGCAACTGAGCAAACGACTCTCGCCTCTATTCCCACACAATTAAATATTTATTAAGCCCAAAATCGATTGCCCGTATCTATTTTGGGAAATGTCTTATGTATTTCCATAGTAGAGTCATGCGGTAGTGGATGTAAATTGATGAAAAATACGTAAGTTATTGCATTGTAATGGAATTCAAATAAAATCCTCGCAAATGAAGGATGCCGTACCTAAAATAGATTTTTTTCTTGGTGACGCCTCATATACATGGTGAAATTTTGATCGTTCTGCACCCTTAAAGGGGTGTTTCAGCCCATCGATATGAATGACTTTTCCTTTGGGACCAATGGTGGGAACTCAAAAAAAATGGGCAGTTCCATACAAAAAATTTCGGCCGTTCGGTCAATTTGTAAGTTCCCAGCATTGGTCCCATAGGAAAAGTTGTTTATATCAACGGGCTGAATCATCCAGAACGATCAAAATTTCACCGTGTATAGTTTTCTTTATTACTTGTTGTTATAGTGGCGCTAGTACAAATTGTTACGGTTTAAACGGTTCAGCTCATTAACAGAAAGACAGACAGCCATTAGAACCTTGTTAATAAGTCCTGATGGTATTGGAAATTAAACATTATAAATATGACGTTCAAAATCCTATTTTCAAATCACACAGATTGAGCTAGCCCCAAAGTAAGTTCGAGACTTTTGTTATGGGATACTGACTTAACTTATATTTTATAACAAATATCCTACCCAAGACCCAGGTCAATCTAAAAAGATCTTTTTCCATCTTGGCCCGACCGAGAATCGATAACGTTCGAGTATAAATATTTTTAAACTTTCGGGCTGCATATTTACGGGAATTAGCGGGAGCATACCGTTTTTCTCCAGACGTTTCGACCAGGTTGCACCGGCCCGTGGTCACTGGATGACACTGGATGATATAATACTTGATAGGTAGTTAGGACTCCTTTCATATACTAATTTATACCTTATTTTTTCATTTCTTACGAAGCTTTCTCAAGATATGAAGTTTTATATGTGGCAGTCAGCCGTGACCCAGTTCAGTAGCAAGTGCCTCCTGAAAGCGTCACAGAAATTGATCCAAACTACTCAGAACAATACTGCCGATCATTCTTATAATTTTTTTTAACATAATCACTTTTTTTAGCAAATTTTGAAGTTTTCAAGTATTCATAACTTCTATAAGCTTCCTAACCGGATGTAAGATATTGGATATTTATGTTTACTAATGAAGTGCCCATCCATGTATTATAGTCCCCAAACACTATCTTTTATACATCAGAAAATCGTGTTGGGACAACGGTCTATTTCCTCTTATGTTACAGAAAATCTGTACCTGTTTATTTTATTCACGGCTGCCATAAAAAAAAAAAACTTGCGGCTTTTAATGTACAGTCACCTGCAAGAGTCTATACATAGCCTTAAGGTGAAAATCGATTGCACTGATTAGTGAGGCATATATATTTAGTAATATCATGAACCTTATGCCACATGAATAAGGTTAAAATTGCTGTTATTTTTAAATAGTATCCGTAGCTACACACAACTTTTTACGCAACTTCTATATGGACTTGCAGGCGACCGTACATCTGTTACAGGTCTGTCATTACATTTTACATAAAATGATAACTAACTTTAATTAAATTTAATTAAATCATTAATTGTTCCGGAATAATGCAATCCAATAGGTTTTACTATCGTTATAAAACCTAAGTCGTAACAGCGAACACTCGCTTACTTTTATCGATATTATACGGAGCAATAAAATTAACGGCAATATAAACCTAACCACTAGTTTTTCTTGGAAGAAATAAATAAGTACGTAATTATACTGACTGGTTATCGGTTGTTTAAATAATATAGTCGTTATAAACCATAGACATAAACAAACATGTGCATTTTTATTGGTAATAAGGTACTTTACGCTTTACCAGAGGATCTTATGCAAAGACTGTCAGTATACCTAACACGTTCTCATCTATTTTAAACATTAAGCATGTATGTAAATAAAGTAATACATACATATACGTGCTTTGGTATGAAGGGTTTATAAGGCAAGATTATTAGATTTAGTATAATTATATGAAATAAAAGCCCACGTCATTGGAACAACGCTTTGGAGTCGTCTTTAAATGTTAAAAATAAAAAGTTTAATTTGAAGATTTTCGAGTACAAGTCGCTCTTGAAATATTTAGAAAATATAAGTTTTAGCAAATCTCAGTCATGAACGCATTAAAAATGAGTCGCAGAGTAGAAAAATAATCTTTGTTTGACTTCAGACTTACTTCGCCCATGGATGCTAAACTATCGATCTTTACGATAATTTCTTTGTCGTCTTTATGTAAAGTTAAATAAAGCAAAATAAATCTGTCATTATTTCAATAAATTGCTAGCATACAAAAAATGGTTGTCTGTAAAGTGGGTTTACGGACGATAATTTTACGTGATAATGGTGGAAGAGAGATAGATGCGTCACAAACCAAACGCTTAGGCCGATGGTGCCTCTCTATCGCTTGTCCGACAAACGTTGTGACACGAAACGTAACACTGTTTCTTGCGTACAGCCGGCGTTTATCCTTATCGTTACTAATATTATAAATGCGAAAGTGAGTTTGTTTGTTTATTTGTTTATTTGTTTGTTTGTTTGTTACGCTTTCACGTCGTAACTACTGAACCGATCATCATGAAATTTTGCATACAAGTTCTCTGGAGTGCGGAGAAGGACATATGCTACCTTTTATCCCGGGAAAAAGTACTATTCCCGAGGGATCGACATTGACGTGGGCGGAGCCGCGGGCGAAAGCTAGTCAATTTATAAAACGTTATTACGTCAAAAGAGAAGAAAAATTACTTCAGTTTAAAGAAGTAAAGAGGAAAATGTCGATACTAAGGATATAATTTATAAAGTCTTTTTAACAAACCTCTTCTATGCTGGTCTGAGAGAAAAGAAAAAACGTAGAATGTGCCAGCCGCTTCTCTTCCCGCGCAGATCGTAAAAGTCGATCGAGGGATTGGGCTAAAATTTGCGAAATCATGTCAATACGCTATGCGGCTAGCATCCCATCACTATTTGATTCCGTTTTTCATCTACACGCCCTCCAACATGCTAAATGTGGCCATAAGGTCTTATAGACCTAGGCTCTGTCTACCCCGCAAGGGAAAAAGACGTGATACTATGTATGTCTTTTATAACAAAAGAAACACATTTTTCTTATAGCAACCAAAATTTATCTCTGTATTTATATTACGTAGCGAATAAGTTAATTCCTATTAAAAGTTTTCGGCAAGCTGTCATTTGATGCCAGTAGAAATACTGAGAATAATCTTGTTTATTTTTGGTATTCTTTGATCATTATACGATTTATGTTTTCTTTGAGAGTTAATATGTATTTTTATAACTATATGTTTGTTTTTATTTTTCGTAATCTGCGTAACACAAATGGGCGATTCCGCTATAGACGATCATATACACCAATTTTAAAATCACACATTTTTATGCTTTATTTTACAACCATATAAGGAAAAAGGATAAAATTTAAGAATACTTTTATTTTTTTTAACTTTGCTTTTGTTTTAAAATTTTGGCGCGCTTGGTAACATTACCAATTGAGGAATTGGTAAAATCTTCAAAATTACACCGGGCAACACTGACGCGAAACAGCTGTTACATATAGTTTGAGGTTATATTCGACCGGCTAAACGTGTAGTGAAAATATTATTTTATTCTTATGTGCCAAAAGATGTAAGTATTTGTTGTTATTTTTTAAGCATCATTGACTACAAAATGTTAGTATTAGCTTGTTGCACCCGCGATACGAAAGATGTAAAAGTTTGTGCTTTTAACAGAAATAAAATGCTTAAGTTTTCAAACTTTGTAAAAGTACGAAGAAATGAAAAGCAAACTTATTTCAAATGTTTTTAAGAGTATAATGTTAGCTGGATTGAAATTAATTTTAACTCAAATTGGTTGCACCCGCGATCATGACGTTAGGATCGCGGGTGCAACACTTTAACAACTAAACTTTTTGCCTCATTTAACACATATTTGATTGTTTTTCATGCTTTAAATAACTATGAAGATTTGCTTTGCATGATTGGTGACTGTTATGTAATGTGTGGTTGTTTTATTCCGTATCTTTTATAGAAATATCGGCTAAGATGACAGAAGAGCAAATGAAAGAGACTGCTTCGCAGAAATATAGGCGTAAGTTAAAAGAAAACCCTGAACTTTATGCAGAATAACTACGTCGAGAAAGAGCTCGTGATTCAAAAAGGAGAGAAGTTATGTCAAGGAAAATTGAGGCAGATGAAGAATTAAAAATACTGGTTAGGATCCGATCGAAAGAAAGAATGCGGGCAACTAGAAAGCGTCGTAGGGAAGAAAAAATTAAACAAACAGGTACGAGCTACAACAGTCCACGCACACTGGGAAAGGCTGTGGCAAAAGTAAAACGTAATTTACCAGCTAGTCCAACTAAGGCAGTTGAGATTGTAAAGAAAATTGCTGCAGAATTCCATATTTCTGCATCTGACAAAAATTATGCCCCTAAAGCAGTACCTCGAAAACTGACGGATGAAGTAAAAGAACAGATTTATGAATTCTATAATAGGGACGATATTAGTAGACAAATGCCTGGGATGAAAGACGTAAAGTCAGTCAAGTCCAATGCTGGAACGAAGACACGAATCCAGAAGAGAACAATGATTATGAGCATTCGTGAAGCCTTCGAACTTTTCAAAGAAAGTTACCCCGAAACATCTATTGGCAAGACTGTTTTTATAAAGAGAGAACTGCTCATATTCTGCCTATTAACGATACTCCTCATAATGTTTGCGTCTGTACAACACACTCAAATTATATTAAT
The DNA here is from genome assembly GCA_947532085.1 of Elegia similella. Taxonomy (NCBI): domain Eukaryota; kingdom Metazoa; phylum Arthropoda; class Insecta; order Lepidoptera; family Pyralidae; genus Elegia; species Elegia similella. The sequence continues at coordinate 8,559,575 of OX383939.1, forward strand.
CTTCTTCTCGCTATTTCGAAACATGCGACAAACTTTCCAAAAACCCACCAAGAACTTCTAAAACAGGTATCATGTAGTGTGGATAATGAAGATTGCATGTCCAACAGTTGCGATGCATGCAAAGAATCCAACATTTGGGATATCACCCTAGATTCTAATCCCACTGTTAATTGGAAGTCCTGGATCTTTCAGAATCAGAGACCAAAACAGGTCGTAATTAGCAAACCTTTTAATGAAGCTCTAGAAGAACTACATGACGGGACCATAAAATTCAAGCTTCATCATTTTATTAAGAATGTTCAGTCTGACTATTTTCAAAATGCAAAGCAAGAGCTGACCAGTGAGAGTGCTATTGTACAAATAGACTTTGCCGAGAATTACGCTCACATTAGTCAAGATGAAATACAGTCAGCACATTGGTCTCATGGACAAGTCACGCTCTTCACGTGCTGTATTTGGACTATCGACAAACTCCATTCGGTAGTCATAGTAAGTGATGAATTAAGCCACAGTAAATACACTGTGCATCTCTTTCTCCAGAAAATATTTGAGTACATCAGGTCAGTTTCTGATGCCATAAAATTTGTGTACATCTTCAGCGATAACTGTGCTGCGCAATTCAAGAATCGGTTTGTAATGGCAAGTATGAATGATCTCAAAGGAGAATTTGGATTCACTCACCTTGAATGGAACTTTTTCGCTGCCTCACATGGCAAAGGTGCCGTCGATGGAATCGGTGGAAGTGTCAAAAGATCTGTGTGGATTTCTGTCAAATCTCGGAGAGGCATCGTCAATAGTGCGCAAGAATTTTATGATTTGGCACGCAGTCTTTCTAAAAACATCTTTTTTATATAAGTAGCAAAAGAAGAAGTTAAAGAAAAGATGGCCATGTTGGATGCTAAATGGGAAGGACTAAAAAATATACCAGGCATTCAATCAAAACATTTCTTCCAACCTGAAGGTGGGAACGATAGCATTTCCGTGGCGCGAACTTCACTGTCTCATCTCAAATGCACATTGGTTTTGAAATCTCCGAAAAGCACAACTTAAACAGCAAGTGATTGGGATGACGATGATTTGGAACCGCTTACAAACAAAATACAAAACGAAAACCTCTGTCCTGATGTATCTTCGCCTTCAGTATCGGATCAATGTGTATCTTTTGTCCCACTGAAAACGAAATTGCGCATTTGCGATGTATACACTGATTCAGACGACGAATCTTTAAACGATGAATCTCCAACAACGTCTCTTCTGCCCTCAAAAATATCTGCAGAAGCAAGCCCTGAAACTGATTCTGTCTGTGCTGATGTCTTACCAAGAGATATTAGTGCTGGTTTGTACGTGCTCGTGCAACTGCTCTGTAAGTCTGGCAAAAAAAATACTCAATATCGCTATGTAGGGGTGTGTCTGAGCGATTTGGATGAAGATGGAGAAGTTAGAGTACAATTTCTGACGACGATTGATGGGAAACGTTTCACTGAAATTGTTAATGACATAGCAGACGTGCAATTTGAAGATATTATCGCGAAGTTGGGAGCACCAAAGAAAAGGATTGGCGGAAAAAAACAGTTTATAGAATTTTCGGCTAATATTGACGTATTTGAGAAGAAATAATTAGCATAAGTGACAAAGTAGTGTTCTAATTAGTAATAAACATTGTTAATTGTATTTTTTTTTATTCTTCTAAAAGCTTTTATTGGTGTTTGTGATATTTTGATGTTGCACTCGCGATTGCTTCAAAAGTGAATAATTCTACGTTTATTTTAGTTTTTTGTATTGTTATAAATTTGTTTAATTGACTAATTCAACGCCTTACAAAATATAAAGGCATAACATAATAAATGTTTCACAATTAAGACTTTTGTGTTTTTGTTTCATGATCTAAAAAAGTTCGACCAACATGGTTGCACCCGCGATGCGTGTTTGAAACACCATCCTGACTAATTATAAATTATAATTTATTTATTTTAACACAATATAAAGTGGACTTGTTTAAATGTAACACTTACAAGAATAATTTTATTATAGAATAATTTAAAAATCTTTTATATTTCATTGTTATGATACTTGATATATGTCTAACTGTTGCACCCGCGATAATGGAATCACCCAAATGTTACTTAATAGACCAGCACGATTTTCTATTCTATAAGATAATCTTTTGAGACTGTATATATAACACATGGATACGCACTTAATTGGTGAACATCCTGAAATATTCATTTTTCCATCGGGATAGGGAGGGATTTATGACAGTTTTAAAGCATTTAGTGCTTTCTGAAACTGTCACAGAAATTGGTCTAAACTGTTAAAAACAATACTGCCAATCGTGCTTATAAATATTAACTTAGTATTATCACAACCAAACCTATTCCTAGTCCGGCCATAAGTCCTGTACATTTGAAAATGCATTTTTTTTTATGAAGTAATATAATATTATTAAAGTCTCAGCAAAAAAATAAAAATAATATTCTATTTAACATGGCCGCCTTTGGATTTTATACAGGCCTTTAATTTGTCTAGCCATGAATCTATGGAATTACGCACTGTTTCCATGCGAAATTTCGCCACTGCTTGCTCCAGAGATTTTTAAAAGACTCAATGTCGCCGTGTCGTTTAGAGCCAGTCATGTCATCTTAAACTGACTATTATTGTAGTCTAAAGTGTTGAGATCTGAGTTAGATGAGGGTCAGTCTTCAGCTCTCATAAAGTCGGGAACGTTGGTTTCCAGCCAGGCTTGTGTGGTTCGTGCCTTATGGCCGTGAGGTGCAAAGTCCTGCTGAAAACTTCCGGTACAATTTAGAAAAGCGTATTGTTTAGAGGTTTCACTACACGATCCAAGACTGTCTCTTGATACACTTTGGCTGAAGTTTTCACCCCTTTTTACAAAAATTTACCTTTGTGATGCCTTGATAAAACACGTCCCACCAAACCATCACAGACGCAGAGTGATGACCACGTTGTACCTTTCCGATCACTTGAGCAGCTTTAGAACTATGAGCGTACACTTTATCATTTTGCTTATTGTAGTGCTCTTCAATCATCATTTTTTTTCATCGGTAAAGAGGATGTTTCTGTGCCCTTCACCTGCGTATTGCGACAGAAGGCATTTTGACTTTTGATCCAATCACTCTCTTTATTTGTAAAGATTGATTTAGGACATGTCCTGTATATCGAAGATAAGCACAGAGCTTCAGGTCTTGTTTTATAATACTCGACAGTCTTAGCGGGAATCTTCATATATCCCTATAATATATTTTGCCCCCTAATGGGCTTTCGACGAATTCTAGCTTTAGCAGTCTTTGTAGTTCTGACAGCATGGGGTTGGCCCGATCTTTTATGGTCTTCGACAGTGGAAGTGTTGTATTTGTGGATAGTAATACGTACATACGGCTGATACCAAGCTTTTGAAGTGTCTGGATTATGATCCACAGCTCCATACCCGCTTTGTGCAAGACGATCACCGCAATTCTATTTTCTTTAACACTCAATTCCATATTGTAATTTGAATGAACACGAAAAAATATGTAAAATGGCGCGAAATGGAAATTACATTTTTGAAATAATAAACGCTTTCCAAATTTAAAATCATTAAAAAGTTGAAAAAAAGAAAAGTTTTTATGTAACAGTATTATGGCCAGACTAGTTACACAACAAAATCATGTTGAAACGAACAAACGTCCGTCGGTCTAATAGACGCGAGACCGCGTAGGTGATAAGCGAGTTACCTCGACGCCCAACAACTAATTGGTTTCTTTACGTTTCAGTACTTAACACTGCTATGAGACTGTTCAAGATATTTGACATAACTTAACGTCTGCCAACTCATCTATACCCGGCTCTAAAGGAATAACAGAATGGTCCTCGAGATATTTTGATCTCACAAATACTAGTATGGAATGCGTAGTATCTTATATTTGTCTTAACCAACTCTGGCAGAATATGTTTGACACAATTGCTATTGTAACATCTTTATAACTATCATGTTTTAAAGGAATAAATGATCTTGAATTTTGAATTCTATCCATGTGTAGACTTACTGAGCTATCGAATATCGAACGTCTTATTCATATCATCTGTCTCATCTTCATGACCAAAAGCAATATTGTCGGGCGCGGCAAAGATTTCCGATGGGCGGGATCACAACTATTCCGGAGTGTGTCACGGACGCGCTATTCGTCTTATGTCGATCACTGTCATTCGGGAAGACCATAAAATCAGGAATTTATTAGGTCGATCCTTCCGTGTGCGGTCAGGACGCCGGTTATTGATTGAACACGATTGGACTTCGGTTTTTTTGCTTGAGACAATAATAGCCAAACTGTTAATAGACCATTTAAAGACATTTGAAGAAGTACGCTAACTTATCATATGATTTGTAAAGTTCGATACCTATTTCATTTGTGGAATGTGCACAAATATCATTAAAATCCAATTATCTTTATTAATCTTCGTCCTTCACATCAAAACGAAGCAAGGAGTTAAAAAAAATGCATTCATAAATCATGATTCCTTCCTAGTCTATTGAGTCGCAAGACTTGGGAAAGACATATATTACGCTATTCACGGTGAAATTTTGATCGTTCTGGACCCTTAAAGGGATGATTCAGCCCGTCGATATAAACAACTTTTCCTATGGGACCAATGCTGGGAACTGAAAAAAAATTTTTTGACGTTCGCATACAAATTGACCGGGCGGCCGAATTTTTTTTTAAGTTCCCAGGTTTTGTCCCATGGGAAAAGTTGTTCATATCGATGGGCTGAACACCCCTTTAAGGGTCCAGAACGATCAAAATTTCACCGTGTATTTATTGTAATTAATTATTACTAGCACCGAACAATCGCCGTGGTTGTTATATTTTTTTAGTGTCACCCATAGGTTGTCCACTAGGGTGGTCTGCCACCCGGGCGGGAGACAGTCCGCCAAGGAGGGGTCCTAATTACGTCAGTGATAGTAGTAGTCTTAAATGCATTTATAGCATTTTGTACGGTTGTCAGAGCTTTATATGCCCAAACTTTCCAGACGGATCAGACTGGCGCAAATTGTTTGTAGTATACTTTTATCTAACTTTTGTCTGCAACCAGAATTAAATATGAAAATTAATTTCTTTAAGGTATGTCGCATGATTAGAGCATCGTGTATTTATTGGTTTTCAAAAACAAAGTTTACCATTTTTTCAATCTATCTGTTTTCTTTTGTCTTTTCTGAATCCAAAAAGTTAACAGCAAAACTACATTTTATAAGTCATGTAATGGTGATATCACCATGTTATACATGACACGTATATCTTTTTTTGTAAATGGTGATAATAAGTAATACTAATAGTCAATAAACTAATTCCGATGCAGGATTCATTAATGTTTAAACTAGAAGAAATAGAAAATATATAATACTTACTTACCCTGGTCATCATCACCATCATTTCGAGTAGGTGTCACGGTCAATCGACCATGCACACCCTGGTGTCAGAGTTGTTCGGAACCGCCTCTCGGCCTCTGACGTGGTTCCTTTAACGACTACCAGATGGCAGCCGGGACCAACCGCTTAACGTGCCTGGTAGGGTAAGATCCATGTTATTTTTAAAAACAACGTGTTTACAAACACAGCAATACATAATACAGTCGATAATACATAGAGGGTATAATTATACATCCATGAAAAGTGCTTGCAGATGTTTTATGTCAAATGTCTGGCCGTAAATCTCGCGAGATCGTTCTTTGACTAGTTTGAGTGATGTGGATCGTGCAAATATTAACATAATGTGTAAGATGTATATCCTGACATGGAGTATGGAAAACTTTATTTATGAGTATAGGGGCTGAAAAAGGTTTAAGAGCGCAACAATGCGACCCGGCTGAAGCCATTTCGCACCCCGCGCCCCGCGCGAAAGCAGGATAGATCTAATGACCGTAACGCGTAAAAAATGAGAAGAAGATAGTGGGTAGGCACAAGCGGGTGTCCTAGAATTAACGGGCGTAAGCGCCAAATCACTTAATTGTTATTTAAAATAAAAGTACGAGGTTAATGAGTAAAAAACTTTGCCAGATTTTAGAACTAGTTATTGCTAAGCTAGGAAACTAAAAATCATTTCTAAAGACCTTAGGGTTTCGCCGTTCTGACCACAAACATCAAATAAAGGGGCTATGTTTGCAAAATAAAAGTATCGAGGCTTTGGTTATTAATCGTGTTTTCAGGTTGGACAGTTTTAAGAAAATATGTTGAAGTTTTATATATAATAAATAACAGGCATGTAGTCGTTATAGATATAGACATCTAGACGAATGTTCATTGACAAGTTTCGCATTCGTGCCCTCTTAAGACACTTTTATATGACGGAAAATGTTTTTAAAACTCAAAAAACAGAGATAAAATAAAATAATAAATATTAGGAATAATATCACATAGAATGAGTTTATCCCACTGTTTTATATTAGATACATATACAGATAAACATTATATAGGGATATAATGCTCCGGATGTCCCACCTCTTGTACGAGAGAGGATTTGGCGAAACCCACGGATGTGGCTGTATAGGTTGCATCATTCTGAGCAAGATTCATTTAATCGTTTGGACCATTGACACGATAAAAGATAAAGAAGGGATATAAATATGTAGGAAATATAATTTCATGAACTGAGTTATTTTCGGTCAAATTGTCAAAAAAATAAATGACGTTTCTAATATCTATCGATTTTCTTTTTGGTTTGATTGGTGCAAGGCATAGATTTAAAAAAAAATTGCGCTTCTTACTTCTATGGTGCAAGGTAAATATTGTATGTTTTGATACAATTGTCATAAATAAAAAATTGTTTGAAAGCTTCTATTGTGCTTCGTTTAGTGTCCTAAGTGGTATTAAAATTATATCAATGGCCGGACCGCAACATTTATTTATTCAGGAAGGAAAAAATTATGCGCTTCTTTCTGTGCACACAATGATACCATCAAGTTACTTAAAAATTACGACAGAGTTGAGCTTAAGTATTCTCTTATTTCACGTATTTTACCCTAATATTCATATTTTAGCGTAACAAGAAGATATTGATGGTATATATCATCGAGCTCATAACGTATTGCAAAATGTAGATAACATTGAAATACCGCTCGCAAATCATGATATCTGCCGCACCGGTTGTCGCATATTCCTATTTACCACTAAGCATGTACTGTATAACGAGTAGAGAGGGAATTTGCTGTTCTGGATAGGTTTTGTAAAATTGGGCTGTATTCTACGAATTTGTACTACGCTAGTGATTGAACACAAGAAGTAACATTTCATGCAAAAGTATAAACTCTATTAGTCGGAAGCACAAGAAGCCAAAGAAACTACTCTCGCCAACCCGCCTGCCAAGCGTGGTGAGTATGTCAATATCTCCCATGGAACGTAGAATCATTGGGAGAGGCCTTCGCCCACGAGTGGACTTCTTACTCCTGAAATGTTGATGATGATATACTTACCTTTTACGGCATTAACATAAACGTATGTACCATGTATAGTAAATAAATGAAGTTTTGTGTTTCATACCACTTAAATTGCTTTCGCAAGAACTAAAGTAATTTTATACAATTATTTTTTTGTATGTAACAACGGGTTACTCACGTACAAAGTCAGCTACAGGTCAACTTGAATCGACCTCATACGGAGATCTTCCTCAGGCAAACGAAGACACCACGATCCGCACCCGATATTTCTTTATGAATTTATCATAAAGAAATATCGGGTGCGGATCGATAAATACTTGAAAGTATTTGCAATGTTTATAAATATTAAGTTCCATGATATGGTGGTAATTTAAGTCCGTATTTGTTTGTGTATAAGGACGAGAAATATAATAATACTTTTTTGTTACAGGTATGTATCTGAACGCCATCATGACTATTAAAAATGAAATAATTGGGAATGTAAGTATTTACACATATACTAAGCTATAAGTACAGTCAGCCAACGAGATACCTGACCCCGCCATCTACCTATATCTTGAATTTTCTCTTATACTAAAAATAATAATAACATGAAAATATATATTCAGAAAGATTTTAATTAAGACTTTCAGTTTAATGTACGTGACAGTGACAGAAAAGTAAGCATCTTCGTTTAAAATTACAGCTCGAGTCTATTCAGTACATCGTCTATATAAATTCTACACCAATAAACGGTATCAGATATTTCCCATACCAGCGGTAACCAATGAAGGTCAGCGTATTGTTCGCGTATGATAATTACTAGTTCAAGTATTTATCGAGCAGAGGCAGCCTTTTGTGAAAGAGATAAGCCTTTGTGTGAATCCTCACACGGTTCTTTTAGTAATGCAGGTCACCTAAGATGAATGCTGTTGAATTAATGCTGTCAGAACTGTATCGCTTATTTGTCAGTACAAAACATGCAATGTTCTATATATATGTCTAGATGAAGATTTTTTCTCTTAAGATTCTTGCTCTTTACAAGCACTTATTTAGTTTCACCCGTACCGCTATCAGCCTGTAATCAAATCTTGCGAGCTATATTTCCATGACATCTCGGCATCCAATTGGGCTGAAATAGTGTACCATAGTTTAACATAACGATAAGCTGATATTATAATGAAGAACTCCTCCACGTTAAACAGCTGTCACTAAATTTTGCAGTAATAATTCGCATTTTCTATTTTTACTTTTAATTTTTTTATCTCTACGTGATTATCCCACATCTTTTTCGGCTACTTTCAGACCACTTATGGTTATACGATAACTTACTGTTCTGCTATTTATCAATATAATTGATGTATCTTTGACTTGCTATTATTTTTAAAGCTGCGCTGTAACTATTATAAAAATTACTGTGTATTGGTTTTTATATTAGTTACATAAACCTTCTAATTACTAGAGTAGTCAAAGAAAATATGACAACAGTGTTTATCCTACCATAAACTGCTTTAAGGCTAAAACCAGAGGGACGCATTTTGTTTTAAATATCTATGGCTATAACAAATGAGAAAAATATACTAAACCTGCCGTCCAGCATAGGTAAATAAAGTCTACCATTTGGTAGACTTAATTTACTAAATAATACACTTAATTAACCTAGGTGAATTAACCCAGGTGAATTAAATCTTCTACATTTAAAAAAAATGTGTTAAAGTAATGAAAAATGCAGGACTATCTTGCGTAGACTTTTATCAAATGCACATATTGCCGAAATCTATGGCCCGGACGATAGAGCAAACTCCACAGACTGTCTAAATTTGAATATCAATATAAAATCTTGCAATACTCTTCCATACGCAATGATAACAAAGGAAATGTCAACGGTAAAGCTTATTCTGAACATAGGAGCTGTAGCTGTATCCTCATAACTTTTGATCCTTAGCTTTATCCAATCCGTAAAGGGCAAACATGTTACCTATATTTTAAACGTATACATACCAGAAAGGAGACTTACCTGGAGTAACATTGTGGGCATAAGTCTTTATATGATATTACATCACAATGTCATCTTATCTATATCTATACATATAATAAAACAGTAAAAATATTTTGTCTGTACAATTAGAATTTTTGACTGTAATGGATAGAGTTACACTTAAAAAGAATAATAGAAAGCAAAAAATTTTTTTTCGATTTTCTTGTCTGTCTGTCTGTCTGTCTGTCTGTATGTATGATCACGATTATCTCCGAAAATACTGAACCGATTTACTTCAAACTTTCACCAATTGCTTTGTTTTAACTCAGCAAAACATTTAAAGATTGTTTCATCAAAATCTGTTCATTAAAAAAAAAGTTATCGTCATTTGAATGAACTTAAGGCATGAGTTTGCCTGCAAACATATAGCAAAAATAAAATAAAATAACAAGTGACTTATGAAAATTAAAATCCAAAGTCAATTCATCATCAATAAACGACAGCATTATACCTATCCATACTATCCATAGTAATCCATACTAATAAAAAAGGAGAAGCTGACTGACTGACTGACATATCAACGCAGGGCCTAAACTATAAGGGTCACGGACTTGAAATTTTGCATAGGGGTTTCTTTTTTATAACGTAGGGGAGCACTAAGAAAGGATTTTTGGAAATTCATCTCCTAAGGGGGTAAAACGGGTTGCAAAGTTAGTATGAAACTTTGTCGTTTTTGAAGTTATTCGAATGAAATTCAGCATGAAGGTTCTTTACTGAAAGGTATGAAACACGAGTAAAATATTTTGCTAAAAAATCATCCCTTAAGGGGGTAAAATAGGGGTGCAAAGTAAGCATGAAACTTTGCCATTTTTGAAGTTAGTCGAATGAAATTCAGCATTAAGGTTCTTTACTGAAAGGCATGAAACATGAGTAAAATATTTTTCTCAAAATCATCCCTTAATAACGGGGATGCAAAGTTAGTATGAAACTTTCCGTTTTTTAAGTTATTCAATTGAAATCAATATTAAGGTGTTTCATTGAAAGTCATGAACAAAAATAATATATTCCGGGTAATTCTACTGTTCCTGAGAAATCGACACTTACGCGGGCGGAGCCGCGGGCCAAAGGCAAACCTGACACTTTAAATTTGGCACAGGGATTCTTTTTATGATGTAAATGAGCACTAAGAAAGGAATTTTACAATAACAGTAAGGTAAGTTTGTATGGACATTTTCTCATTTCTGGACGTTCTGGATTACATATAAAAAGATGTATGTAGGTAAAACCGACAAATTTTCGCCTGAAGGGATAAAATATGGGAGTAAAGTAAGTATGGATTTTTTTTCATTTCTAGACTTAAAAGTATGAAAATAAGTATATACGTTCTAGATTACAATTAAAAAAGATCTGTGTAGGTGAAATGTATAAAATTCCCCCCTTAAGGGATAAAAGGGAGGGGTGATGGTATGAAAATTTTCTCATTTCTGGACATAGAAGTATAAAAATAAGTATATATGTTTACATTACAATTAAAAAGATCTGTGTTGTTAAAATGGACGAAATTTCCCCTTGAAGGGGTAAAATAGGCGGGGTAAAGTTTGTATGGATTTTTTTTATTTACTTAGAAATATGACAATAAGAAGTTCTCCATTACAATAAAAAAATATCTGTGTACGTGAAATGGGCAAAATCCCCTCCTTAAGGACTAAAGATCTATGCAGGTGAAATGTATTAAATTCCCCCTTAAGGGGAAAAAGCAGAGGGGGAGGGGTTTGTATGGACTTCTTATAATTTCTACTGTTCCCAAGGGAACGACATTAACGCGGGCGGAGCCGCGGGCAACAGCTAGTATTTAATATAGTGATTATTCTGTTTCGGTTCCTTCAAAACTAATTACAGGGGTGTTTACAAACGAGAAATTTAATTGCCGTTTTCACTTGAAGCCTTTGTTGTCAGGTTTGCGCTTGCCAGTATATTTGCCCGCCTAGAGAGCTAATGTTGACTGGAACACATATTAGGTTCTTTCTGTTCCACTTTATACGTACTGTGTTTAGAAAAAACATGGCATAACGCTGTGTTTAGTTAGAAGTATATGTAACGTACCTCATACAAGTGCGGTAGGGTGTGAGGACATAGGAGAACGAACGCGAAAATTCCGACTGTTTATTTATTTACTGGATTTGGCCTGCGACTCGACCCCAGTGTTCCTAGGGTATCGAATTTGAAAATAAAAAGTATGGATATGGTCTACCTACATGAGATGTTTCATACCAATTCGTTTAGAGAGCAAGCATATAAACCGACTCATTTATGACTAGCTATTGCCCGCAGCTCGCCCGCGTAAGTCTCGATCGCTCGGGAAATGAAAGGTACCCTATGTCCATGCAAATGTTTCAATGGTTGGTGAAAAGAAGACGCATTTATAACATTAAGTGTGGATAAATATGGATATGGATTGCACACACAATCTTATAATTGTTTATTACTCAATGCGAAATTTTTCCAATATTTGTTTATAAAATTATAGTAGCGAGAATAGAAGAACAAAGCAAAAGGCGAAGTTTACAGATATAAGCGGGCATTGCTAGTCTATTATTTCGCTGTATGCTTCCCTTGCTAGCGTACTTTGCATGAAACGTGCTATCTGTACGTATCTATCTGAGTTGTGGCTCGAGCTTAAATCATACAAATGTCCTAATTCATTTTAGAGTATTATGCCCGCGTCGAAATTTCAGAATTCTTAAATAATATATGTAAACTTACGTTGTTTTTACGGTATTTAATCTCAACATTGTTAGATTGTTTATATTTCGAATAAATTAAAGAGTCAACTCGAAATAATAAGGTTCAAATTTATAACATAAGTCCTTTATCGCGTTTGCACAACCTTCAAGTTAATCATCATCAACATCATCATATCAGCCGCAAGAAGTCCACTGCTGGCCTCCCCCAATGATTTCCAGAATGACCGGTTGGAAGCGGCCTGCATCCAGCGCCTCCCTGCGACCTTTGTCAGGTCGTCCGACCACCTGGTCGGTGGGTGTCCGACGCTGCGCTTGCCGGTACGTGGTCGCCATTCCAGAACCTTTCTGCCCCATCGGCCATCGGTTCTACGCGCTATGTGCCCCGCCCACTGCCACTTCAAAGAACTAATCCGCTGAGCTATGTCGGTGACTTTTGTTCTTCTACGGATCTCCTCATTTCTGATTCGGTCTCGTAGAGAAACACCGAGCATAGCCCTCTCCATAGCTCTTTGGGTGACCTTGAGCTTTCTTATGAGGCCCATAGTAAGGGACCACGTCTCTGAGCCGTAAGTCATCACTGGTAACACACATTGATTAAAGACTTTTGTCTTTAGGCACTGAGGTATTGCGGACGAAAAGACAGTGCGGAGCTTCCCGAACGCTGCCCAGCCGAGTCGGATTCGTCGAAAGACCTCGTCCTTGAAGCCGGAACTGCCTGCCTGGATCAACTGTCCCAGGTAGACATATTGGTCTACAACTTCAAGGGTGGAGTTCCCAACATAAACCGGTGACGGCGTAACATGGACATTCGACATGATCTTCGTTTTGTCCACGTTTATTTTAAGGCCCACCTGCTGTAAAACTCCATTGAGGTCATTGAGCATGGTACTTAAGTCCTCCAGCGATTCCGCCATGACAACGATATCGTCGGCAAATCTAAGGTGAGTGATATACTCGCCATTAATGTTGATGCCAAATCCTTTCCATTCCAGGAGCTTGAAGGCATCTTCCAATGCAGCAGTGAACAGTTTCGGAGAGATGACGTCTCCCTGTCTCACGCCTCTGCAGTGGAATAGCCCTCGTGCTCTGCTCCTGTACTCGGACTGACATAGTGGCGTTTCTGTATAAACACTTCAACACTTCGATATACCGATGGTCAATGCGACACCGCTGGAGAGACTGAAGCACAGCCCATGTTTCGATCGAATCAAAGGCCTTCTCATAGTCCACAAACGCTAAGCATAGTGGCCGGTTATACTCCTTGGTCTTCTGTATAACCTGCCGCAGCGTATGGATGTGGTCTATGGTACTGAAGCCTTTTCGGAAACCGGCTTGTTCGGGAGGCTTGAAGGCATCAAGCCTGTTAGCGAGACGATTCGTGATAACCCTCGAAAACAGCTTATAGACGTGGCTCAGGAGCGTGATGGGTCTATAGTTCTTTAGTAGAGTATTGTCACCCTTTTTAAAGAACAGAACCACCACGCCCCTGTTCCAAGCCTCTGGCGTCACGCCCTCGAGCAAAACGGAATTAAAGAGCCTCTGAAGGACTTTTAGTACCGGCGTTCCGCCCGCTTTCAGAAGCTCTGCTGTGATTCCGTCTTCGCCCGGCGCCTTGTTGTTTTTAAGCTGTTTGAGGGCAATCCTAATCTCGTACAGGCTGATGTCCGGGATGTCTTCGGTATGGTGTCGGGTTAGCTTGGCTCTAGGGTCTTTAGCCAGGCTATCGATGGGTTTAGCAATTGAGGTGTAGAGCTGTCCGTAAAACTTCTCGATCTCCCTCAGTACCTCGGACCTTTTCGACGCCACTTTGCCGTCCTCTGTCTTCAGCTTTGATAATCGGCTCTGCCCAATAGACTCCACTCTTGCGAACACTTTGGAGCCTTTGTTCTGCTCAAGCGTCTCCTTTATACGCTCGGTATTAAAGGAGCGAATGTCGTGCCGCAGAGACTTCTGGATTCGTCTATTGAGCCGCCGATGTACATCAGCATCTTCAGAGGTCTGCAGTACCATGGAGCGTCGTTCAGCCATCAGTTCTAGGGTCTGAGGAGAGATTTTTTGAGATTTTTGTTTACGGCAGGACTTAAAAATCTTAGATCCCACCGACTGGACAGCTTCTACAAACCCATTGTTTAATTCGTCCACTGAAACGCAGTCGTCTAGGCATTTGAAGCGATTAGAGAGCCCAAGTTGGAAGATCTCATGGTTCTGGATATGGGCATGAGATGGTCGGACCGTAGACTTCATCAGCCGACCCCTCTCACGTCTAAGATCGATATTCAAGATGCCTCTCACCATTCTGTGATCGCTACCGATTTTTATCTTGCTGATCACGGAGACATCATTGAATATCTCTCTCCTAGTCGACATGATGAAGTCTATCTCCTGTTTCACTGGGGCCTGGCCCTTCCTAGATGGACCTATCCAGGTCCATTTCCTTTGTGGTGGCTTCTTAAAGAAAGAGTTCATCGCAAAGAGTCCCTCTTTCTCCAAGAAGTCAGCCAGCATATGGCCCCTATCGTTTCGATCCCCATATCCGAATCGCCCCACCCTGAACTCTCCGTCACTTCGTCTGCCCAGTCTCGCGTTAAAATCCCCCATAACCACCGTAAAATAGGTTTTGGAAGCATGTATGGCCCTACTGATGTCCTCATACACGCTTTCCACCTCTTCATCTGAGTATTCCCCGGTCGGCATGTATACCTGTATGACCTTCAGCGAATATCTTTTAGATACTCTGAGTATAAGGTATATCACCCTGCTAGACAACGTCGTAACCATCGAATACTTTCGATGGTTACGACGTTGTTTACGAGGGACCTGTGGACGAGAAACCCGACACCATGCTGGGACTTTTTAAAGTCACCCTCCCGGTGATAGAGTAGGTTACCAGACTTTAGGGTTGTCGTGCCCTCTCCCTCTCTTCGGACTTCAGACAACCCTACTACGTCCCATCGTAACCTACTCATTTCCGCTTCCACTTCCTCGACCTTTTCGTCAAGCCTCATCGTGCGTATATTGTGTGTTACCAGGGCCAGTTGTCGTCGGGGGTGGTAGCCGGGTCGTATCCGGGGATTCTTAGCACCCCCTACCCCGCCGTTACCGTGACCGCTACCTAAATCAGGAATAGCGGGGCTGCCGGAGACTGGGGGCCTGGTCCTTCTTTTGAAATTCATTAAGGGGATATTGCCATACTCACCACGCTTGGCAGGCGGGTTGGCGAGCGCAGTTGTATTTTCTGGCTTTATGCACTTCCAACGCTGCTGCCCGTCGAAAGCGTTTTAAGCTAGGGATGGATGGGAATTGGCTGGACTTGGGAAATAGGAAAAAGGTTGTTGAGATACTACTCACTCGGATGAATTGGGGATGAGCAAGTAGCAGCTCGGGGAGTCGGGCGCGCGTACCCGAAGTCATATCTACTACCACCGGACAGGCAATTGAGAATGGCACCCCCTGACATAGTATATACAATAGACTCAAGTTAATTAGCTCTTCCATTTTTACCCGACTGCCAAGAAGGCGTATGTGTTTCGCGCGTAACATATATGTTTGTTAATTTCTTTTTTACTTCGTATATTCCGAGCGAATAGATGGATCCTTATGTTCGTCTCAAAAACCTATGATAGGTTTTTTAAAAGGAAGTCAATCAGAATTTTATGTTTTGATATAATGGTTACTACTTGTATGTGTATTATTTTACAATTTGACACCCGATTAACATGTGGTCACTTAATAGACTTTCTACTGACAATCGGATATGATTTAGAATGCAACAAAGAAAGTTGGACCTTACACATAGAAGATACATTTCACATTTAAATGCGTGGTGGCTGAGGCGACGGCCGGTTTCAGCCGACTCTGTTTTGTTTAAAAACCTAAACTATTTAAATATGGAATTTTAAATATTGAACAGAAGGATCAATTTCTTTTGTTCATTGTTAATACGCGACGACTCGTCTAATGCAGGGATTCAAACCATGTCGTGCTATCTACATAATGCCCTACGTGCCCGAATTCCTGTAGACGAGTCTAGAGGAGATTACAAGGCGGGTTATATAAACATTCTCGTATTTAACCATCCGTAAATAGGGGAGTTCTCTCCATCTTTCTCTATTCTCTGCCAGTCTTTTCACATCCTGGTTACGTAGCCCTTTCCACTTTTTCCTTTATTTGTCTGACGTAACTGTGTCTGGGCTTTATTCTTCCCCTTCTTCCTTAAATTTTATTAATATACAGGTATAAATTTACCCTTGACATAGCCTTAAAGGGATGACTCAGCCCGTCAATTTGAACAACTATTCCAACGGGATAAATGGTGGGATCTCGTTCTTTTTTTACATTTCAATACAAGTGTTTAGGCAGCTTAATTGTAAGAGAAAGTAAAAAGACTTCTCAGCATTTGGTGTCATTAGAAAAGTTGTCCATTGACTGGTTGTTCATCCGTTCAAAGCGATTTCGAGGGTAAATTTACAACCGGTATAAAGTGTGCGTGGCCATCTCCTAGTGACACTGGTCCCCGGCTTTGTTTTGCTCATTCGTCGATACGTTTTATTTTATGATTAGGAAGGAGAATAGCGGGTACACTACCGGCAAAATACATTTTTGCTAATAGCATGAATGATCCGGCTTGTCCGGGGAAGTACTACACTCTCACAGAAAATCAACGCTTGAATATAGAAGTTTTACCGCTTCTATGTTTCGTCCAGTGAGTGAGAGAGCCGGAGGCTCACCGCCCCCATTTCGTTCCCCCATGTCCTCCCCGACGAATCCTCTCCCTTGTCTTCCCCTAACTCCTTCAAAGGCCGGCAACGCTCCTGGAGTTGCAGCACTGACCATTTGACATGAGGGTCTCTCTTGCTCGTTTACCGTCCTGTGTCATAAAAAAACACTCCAATGTTACTAATGCAGAAAACGAGAGATTTTCCACGTTACTCGTAATTGGAAAAAAAATACGACAATCCCATCTGGCGTTTCTGCCACACTTATCTGAAAGTTCCAATTAACATCAGGTATCTAACGCCTACACGTTGTGGGTTCTGAGAAGAGCCTTATCCTGTTTGTATGTCTCACGCAAAATCATTTATCAAACTTGAGTTTTTTTGCTTAATGTTAACGCCTTTTGCGTGAAAATAACTCTGTATATTATGCGTCAACGCGAGAAATATCAATAATATATTTGTGCCATTATCTAAAATAGATTTTTGATGTTATCCCTAAAAATTTGTTTGTTATTGAATAAAATATCAAATACCTATGTTATTGTAATATTTTCTTACAAAAGTAATAGATATTTCGCGATGATGCTATCAAGTACTCGTATGATTTAATGATGTGATTCGACACGCGCGGTTTCTTGTACTTACCGATGAGTGACGGCCTGTCGACGATGTGTCGTAATCGTAACTCTCCTACAAATACATTAGTTACAAGTAGACGTCATTTAACGAAATCACGATTGTAATATATTTGTTAGTCACATATTTTTATATAAATAAAGATAAACGCATATAGAACACAGATAAGGTAGCCCAAAAGTAAATTCCAGACTTGTGTTAATATATGTGATACTAACTCAACTTATTCGTAGAACTCAACGATACCATAGAATATATATTTCCTACACTTCTACACTAATATTATAAAGAGGAAATATTTGTTTGTGTGCATTAAATAGCCTCCGAAATTATTAGACAAATTTAAAAAAATCATTATCATTAGTATCCTAGATTCTCCCTGATAAAACATAGATCGACCTATCTACTCGTGCTGAGGTAGGCCGCTAGTAACAAATACACGTATAGAACTTTCAATACCTCAATCTGAAAAAGATCATTTTTCATTTTGTTCTGATCGAGGATCGAACCCGGGGCCTCCGATGAGACAGCCTGGAATGATGACCACCAAACATAGAGCTTATCCTTTAATTTCGTTAGTAAAACAGCGTTGGTCTGTCAATGTTGTTTAATTTTTTCCAGACGAAAATTGGTTGGGTCTTGAATATCTCTTAAAAAATTACTACCTACCAAAACAACGAAGAAACCCTTTCATAATTGAATCTAAAACGTACAGGATCGTCTCGCCAGTATTTTGTGGGTCGGGATCGGGACTCGGGGTATCGTCGGTTGGTACAATTTGTGTCCTTATTTACGAGCGCGACGTATACCTCGCCTAAGGACATGCGATGCGTCGATTCAGTAGCATTTACTTAGATATAATTTACTCTGCGTGCTTCCGCCACCAGTTAGTTTATGTAAACTATTGCTGGCCAGCGCCCATTCACTACTGTAAGTCCCTTTATGCCCGCCTACAATAGTAGCTAATAGTGATCCAAGATGAAAAATGATCTTTTTTAGATTGGCCAGGGTCTTGGATGTTTATCTATATATGTATTTATTATAAAATATAGTATCGTCGAGACTTGTGTTATGGGATACTAATATCCCATAACACAAGTCTCGAACTTACTTTGGGGCTAGCTCAATCTGTGTGATTTGTCCGTATATGTTTATTTATTTAACAAGGGTGCATGAACTAACTGGTATCAGAAGCACGCAGAGTAAATTATCTTAAAGTAAATGTAGCTTTTACTTCGCAAAGTAACACCTGAATTTATTTACTATTAACTATCGATTCAGTAGGTTAATAGTCTCGAATTGTACTAGCAGTTCCTCACCTGAAAAATATTTATTTATTCCTTGGTCTTATACGGAATAAGTATCTTGTGGGTCGGCTACTGTCGGTTGGTACAATTTGTGTCGTCCGGAGACGCCCTTATTTATGATTGCGTCGTGTACCTCGCGTAGAGCATGCGATGCGTCGATTCAGTAGCTTAATACCTGCCTCCGTGGTCCAGTGGTTAAGGCGTTTACCCGGGGGTCGTGGGTTCGATTCCCACGGGTAGCATACTTTGTTTTGTTGTTCCAGTTTGGTTAAGACATTGCAGGCTTGAATCACCTGATTGTCTGATAATAAAGATGATTTCGTGCTTCAGAAGCAGCAGTTCTATCTTAAGGAACCACGTCAGAGGCCGAGAAGCGGTAACGAGGACTCTGACACCAGGATGTGCAATGTGCATGGTCGATTGACTGTGTCACCTACACGAAACTATGATGAATTATGTTGAGTAGGTTAATAGGCTCGTTTTGTATCTACCAGCAGTTCCGCAAAGATACTTATAAGTGGACTGTTAGAATATTCTTAGCTGCTTTAAAGGTACTATTGGAAAACTGTTGATATTTTGTGAGGATGCTTGCATTTTATGTCTAACCTCAAAATGAAATTCATAGTTCTTGTCCTGGTGTATGCTATGACCGTACTTTCGAATGAACTTCCAGCGACATGATCCCGAATCTATACCACATTGAAACCTTAAAAAACGAGTCCATGATTTCTTGAAACGCCGGCAACACTCCTGTCACACCCTGGTGTTGCAGTTTTCCATGGGCAGCGGTGATTACTTACCATCAGGTGACTTATAAATACTTAAAATCCGATTACTTGTTGTCTAGGTTAGGTTAGGAAAAAAGAAGATACGAATAATCTTATTTTTTATAGATTTTATTTTGGGAGACTTAATTTTTTCGATAAACTTTATTATATTTCTTTTTTCATTAAATTAATTTAGCATACTATCCATTTCGTTGAAGATGTTATTGCATACGACAAACTTCAAGTATATTCAAACAAACCTCGTGTATGCTACTGCTTTTGTAAGCAATTTTTGTCCGTCTGTGTTTGAACAGCTCGATATCTGTTTGCCCATTTCGTACGTAACAGTTGATGTTATGATACAGTAATATGGTTCTTATGCTGTGCATGTTTAGATATGATATTACGGTTTGTTTTAACCTTATTGCTATTATATTCCGAACCAAGAATCATATTTGAAGTTCTGAGGGGAAGTTTTGTCAATCCTGTTACTTATCTGGATGATTCTGTCTGATCCGAGTTAATTCGCTTACTTGATGGTTTAATATTTGATTGTGGATATAATAATAGTGATTATTGATATAAAATTGTTTTAAATCGGAAATACTTTGTTACGTTATTACACCATCACCACAGGTATGGCGTTTATACCTACAAGCAGAGTAATATTCTCTCAAGTGCGGGAATTATTGAGAAATTCTCGAGAATTATTGGAAATTTCCCGCAAATATCTATTAGGAGGAATTCATGAGAACGGAGAATTTCTCTCCGGCACATCACTAGAAGGAGACGTCGCGTAACGTGTGACTGCAAGTAACCCTGTTTTCAAAACCATTAAGGCGATACCACTGTAAATAAGGTCGTTCTGAACCTTATTTATCTCGCAAAATACTTAAATTAGGAGTTTCAAATCTAAGTAATATGATTTTTGACTATTTCATCTCCAAAAATTGAAGATGAAAACACGTTTTGATAAAATTTTCTCGATAGAAATATTTTTTGAAAAATGGTCTTCGTTCGCAGAGTTTTTGTTATTGTAGCTCAAATGCGACGAATGAAATAATGATTTTTAGACTTAAAGATAGGTTATTAGTAATTTATCAAAATGTAAATATGAAAATACAATTAACCGGTCTGATTTTATATAAAATAGAAATAACGAATTTGGCGTTTACGTTTTTTTCTTTGAGCGACTCGAGACTATCTCCTATCTCATCATTCACGGGCTAAACCGCCAAGCGCTATCCCTTGCGCGCACTTGATCAGTCCTTTGCCGAGCGAAGGTACCAAACATTTGAGTCCTCGTCTTAAGAACACCCAAGATCGGGGGAGAGGTGTGGGGACGCCATATTGCGGGGGAATACTTATATTATTTCTTTACCATCAACATGCAATGTTGTCAGGAGTCAGACGTACAGGGAATAACTCCAATCCATACTTTTGTTTGTATAGTTCTTATAGTTTAGGAAAAAAGTGGCTGTGACATACGGACGGACAAACAGACATGACGAATCTTATGGATTCGTCATGTGTGTCAACAAATGAAACCGTTAATTAAAAATCATAAAAGTAATCAAAGCTATGGCCAGCTTTGGCGATAGTTTTCCATGCCGTTGTCAGTCTTTCTATGGAAGAGTAGTTTTTACGTTAAATAAAATTTAAACATGTAAAAGAACTATGAAATAGGTAAGTAGTTATTTAAAAATAAAATATTGTTGTTCCATAGAAATCACGCGAAAATATATTAAGCTGATGTCGCGAAGACCGTGGGCGCTGAAAGAGTTGACATTATTTATCTCGTGTTAAAAATGTTTGAGAAATCGGTAATTTGTTTATCAAGTTAACAGTTTTTGTATTTGATTGATTGCTCGTGTGAATCATAACGCCTAGACTTGTCATACGTTAATTGAGATGGATGTAGTGTAGGTATATCATGAATTGAAATATCCAGAAAGTAGAGGTTACAAAAATATACATTACATACATATCACGTTTTTTTTCCTTACGGGGTAGACAGAGCTTAGGTTTATGAGATCTAAAAGCCACATATAGCATGTTGGCAAGCATGAAGGTGGAAAACGGAATCAAAATAGTAATGGATTGCTAGCACCTACTAATATGATTCCTCAGATTTCAGCCCGTCCCCTCAATCGGCTTTTACGATTTGCGCGGGAAAAGAAACAGCTAGTACATTCTACTTTTTTAGGGTCCGTACACAAAGGGTAAAAACGGGACCCTATTAATTTTGCTCCGCTGTCCGTCTGTCTGTCCATCTGTCACCAGGCGGTATCTCATGAACCATGATAGCTAGACAGTTGAAATTTTCACAGATGATGTATTTCTGTTGCCGCTATATCAACAAATACAAAAAAATAGAATAAAATAAATATTTAAAGTCCCATGCAATAAAAATGAAATCCAGCTGAACCACACCGCGCCACACATCCTTTTGTTATTCTCATCCACAATTTGGATCGAAATGCACACGTGAACTAGAAAAATATACTTTTTCAGGCGTGAAGCGGTCGGAATATTCAATTTATTCGGTTGAGACAAGTCCACTCCGACGTGCCAATGGTTCTTATCGTCTGAGGACTGTTGCAGTTTTATTACGTTATGAATATTTATTGACTTCTAAGTTATTTTGAATAGGTGATTTGTGTTCTTAGAAACGTAGTGAGTTGAATTACAAGTAAGCAGTCTAGAAGCTTCGAATACTTATTAATTTAATTGGCTAATAAATAAATAATAATAATAAATAAATATATACGGACAAATCACACAGATTGAGCTAGCCCCAAAGTAAGTTCAAGACTTGTGTTATGGGATACTAACTCAACGATACTATATTTTATAACAAATACATATATAGATAAACATCCAAGACCCAGGACAATCTGAAAAAGATCATTTTTCATCTTGACCTGGCCGGGGATCGAACCCGGTCACTCAGTGTCGCAGGCAGGCGTGTTGACCGCTGCGCCACGGAGCTTGTCAAAATGAATAAATAGATTTCTATAGCGGTGATTTATAGTCATGATTCTGATTATTATAATAAATAATAATAAATAAATATATACGGACAAATCACACAGATTGAGCTAGCCCCAAAGTAAGTTCGAGACTTGGGTTATGGGATACTAACTTAACGATACTATATTTTATAACAAATACATAGATAAATATCCAAGACCCAGGTCAATCTAAAAAGATCATTTTCCATCTTGACCTGACCGGGGATCGAACCCGGGCACCCTCGTGTCGCAGGCTGGCGTCTTAACCACTGCGCCATGGAGCTCGCCGAATTAGTTAGTAATCATTGTCCAATTATTTATTATTCAGCGTGTAACATAACCAACGACGTTTCCATGAAGGGGCGACTCAGCCCGTCAAAATGAACAAATTTTACTAAGGGAACTCAAAAGAAAAACTACGGTTTCATACAAAAATGTTCAGATGGCCCGGCATTTAGTATGAAAATGTCAAAAAAATTAGTTTCGTATATGTATAATTAATCTTATACTTATGTTTAACACTGGTTTCATCAATCATCTGTGTGAAGTCCACTGCTGGACAAAAGCTTTGCCCAAGGATTCTTCGTTCCATGGGAGGATATTGCCATACTCATCACGCTTGGCAGGCGGGTTTGTATGGCAATATCTCTCTTGGCAGGTTGCCGAGTGCAGTTTCTTTAGCTTCTTGTGCTTTCGACGCTGCTGCTCATTGAATGCATTTTAGGCTAGATAGATAGGACCTTGTTAGTTTTAGGAATGGAATAAGGTATTGGGATACTACTTAATTGGATAAATGGGGGAATAGCAAGTAGCAGGTCTAGGAATGGAATAAGGTATTGGGATACTACTCACTCGGCAGAATGGGGGATTAAGTAGCAGCTCGGGGGGCTGGGCGAGCTTACCCGATGCCATAATTGCAACCTGCTGGCAACCACCAGCATAGGACACTCTGTCCTCACCTAAACCAGTAAAATCTATTGGCATCATATTTCTAAGAAGGATGCTGGTCTATCAACGTTTAAATTAGCTCCTTAAGGTCCCTGCAGAGGATTCCGGGTCCAGGTCCAGGTCCCTCCAGGGGACTTCCCTTCTCAAATGCTCATGCTCAGCAAAAGCTCATTCCAAATGGCTTTGTTAATCCAAAAATGCAATATTGAGCCAATTTTATCGCATAACGTCCGGAGTAAGTAAGAAAACTTGGTAACAAAGGAACTAGAATGTACTCGACACAAAAATCGCGCTATATATTGTCACAATGTAACGATGGAATGTCGAATAATATCATTTCAAAGAAGCAACAATAATAAAGCACTTGCATAAGATTTTCCATGACAAAGCCGCAGATGTAATACATACAATATATGCTAAGGTTATGTAACTGTAAGTAACTACATGTAATGTACACTACTAAGCACCACACGCAAGGTCGATGTCGTATGAAGATTATAAAAACATTAAAACAGCGGTCTGTCGTTGCACCTGGCAATAAAACCTTAGGCACTTTGAATTATAAAGCTTTTTATGTACATAATGGTCTAAGTCTCCTTGTTTGATTGTCACTTAAAAACTACTGTTAAATTCCGACCTCAAAGTATATACCTGTTTTTGGTAAGGGACCCTGGATGCTTAATGTGTATTTACTTGAGCGTTGCGTAGGGAGGGACCCATTGGACTTAAAAGATTAGGTGGTAGGAAAATGAAAAGTTATATGATATTTTTCATTTTACCGCTGGGTAGAGCGGGGGTTTCAAATTTTAAACCAAAGAAATTGTCAAATGAAAATATTCGAGCGCGTCTAATGAATTCATACTGGCTTTATAACATGCCAGTAATCTGACGATTAGACCATAACGTCAGGGGGTGGCAGTGGGGATGACAAAAGTGCAAATAAAAAGTCGAAAAAATAATTACCAATGTATCCTCTTGCGTGGTTAGCACTTTTTTACTTGGAAGGTTCAAGAATAACTGGGAACACATAATCTGACAATATAAGTACATACAGGATTTATTTAAATTCAGGATTATCTTATCTCTATGGTTGAAATCGAAAACCCAAGCCTATGCAAGATGTATTGATAATCTTCAAGCTCAAATTGCTCTTTAGAAATTATAGTTAATCCTTTACCTCAAGTGATGAATTGAACTCAATGAACAAGATTCTAAACAGATTATCACTTAGCAAACTAGGGAATTAATCACTTGAACCTCGCTCGGACGGCATTTTTGCTAAATTACACCGGGGTTATTGTCCGTCTCAACGGGCTATGAACCTGCGACCCCTCGTCATTGGGACTCATTATTTTGCGTGAATAGAACCGTAGACTTTCGGTTCTCGACTTTAGTTTGAATAAAGTTGAACGTCTGTTCAAAAGAGCTATTGACCTATATCTACCTAATGGATATTGAATGTCGAATTGGCGCGCAACAGATGATTTGACCTTTTATCGGACGAGTTTAGTTCAAATAATCCTTTCGGTTAATATTCTTTCTTGCCCTCTTGAACGTTCAAATAATAACGTGCTCTCTGAAGAACGAACGTCGTTCTTAATTATCTCTAGTTTGACGTCACAGTAATAAATAAAATGGTAGCAAGGTTGAAAAAACGAAAAAAAAAACAACGCTTAAATAACACGTTTCTTGTATGTCCCTTTTATTTATTAATTTTATTGTATTTCTATTACTTGTTGTTTTAGCGGCAATAAATATTACACATTCTATAGATACAGGCCTTTGATAGACGGACGGACGGACAGAGAGACGGCCGGACGGACATCGGAGGCTTGGTTATAGACACCATTTGGATACGGAACCCTTAAAATACGTATAAGATTGGTCGCTGCTACTTCCCTTCGCATCAAACCGTTTTCCCTATAACAACGTCAGCTGTGGCACGGGCTGTGGTGTGTCAGAGCCCAGCGTCAGCTTTTACGACATTATTAATGCTGTAGTATGATTTGGACTAGTTTTTAACGGCCGGCTTCCTGCTTATAAGCAACCCTCTTCGATAGCTCTAGAATAACAAGCAAAAACCTATGTTAATTATGTACAAATAGTTGTCCACGCTGGGAATCGAACCCAGCTTACACAGCACTCGTGTAACCTCTCTCAATTATTAACGAGTGTCGACAATTAGTTTCGAATTTTGTGCTTGAGATCGAGTAAGTCATGCTCACTAAAATGTTCAAACTGGTGGCGGCGTTTGTCGGGTCGTCGAGTTCCCTCTAATATGGTTGAGCTCAGCGATGGCTGATCCATGCGTCAACTCGTGAACGGGTGCTGCCAGGGGGGACAGGTCTGCTCGGCCTCTTTGAGACTTCTATCTATCTTTGAGACTTTTATCAATTCTGTTGTTGTTGCACGCTCGATCGCTAACATAACGTGTTCCACAAAAATATGTAAATTAAAATTGTATATAACATGACATCAGAAAAAAAAGAATAAAGAAAAATATTAAATATCATACAAAGCCCTTCAGGCAAGTAGGCGACCAATACTGTTGAAAAGAGTTTTTTTCGGCGTCTTCTTCTCTGCAGTGGTCGGTGAACAATAATTAATAATTTAAATATAATATAATAAGTATTATTTAAAATGTGAATTGACGTGAAAAAGTGCCTGAAAAGGCCTATTTTCTGAATAAATCTTTGAATCTATTTTTCCATTTTAAGCTTACCGTTTCCGTGACCGTTTCTTTTCTTTTAGAACGAATTAAGTCAATACGTTATTTTCATCGGGCAGACCTAGAAATATAGCTGTTACTAGCACTAAATAATAGGAA
The DNA here is from genome assembly GCA_947532085.1 of Elegia similella. Lineage (NCBI taxonomy): Eukaryota > Metazoa > Arthropoda > Insecta > Lepidoptera > Pyralidae > Elegia > Elegia similella. The sequence goes on from OX383939.1 coordinate 8,585,915, forward strand.
GAGAAAAGAAATGATGAGTAAGAAATTAAAATTTGGGATAAGTGAAGAATTTCTAAACACATGGGATAAATACGGAATTATTCCGTCCTACTAAAAGTGGTTTTGCTACATAACTTTTAATATATGGTTTTGTCGGTTAGAGCCAAAGCGCTCTGAAGGTCGAAGATATTCGGAATATTCCAAAGACACAACTTTTCTCAAACTTTATATCATTATATATTATACTAGTCCTGAAGCCGTGTGCTTAGTTTCCCTATTTTGCATACGAATATTGTCTGCATATAAACTGTGTGTAATTTCCTCCCCTAGGAATATGAAGTATGGTTATTCACACAGCAAGGTTGCCAGGAGTTGTGACTTCTTATGCACTTAGCTAAGTTATACAGTAAAATAAATGTATTTAAATTAAATCACTTAAGGCGCTGTCATCATCATCATCATCATCAGGTCCTTTTTAGTCTCCACTACAGGAGCACGACCCTCTCTGTACTGTGCATCAGAAGAATACCGTAAAACGTCTATTTTTTTAAATAATATTTAAAGCATGATTGGCAATAAAATAGCGAAAAAGCTATGTCCAGAATATGTTGCGTCGCGAATTACTTGATATTTTCAGCGACAACTACCATCTTTTTTACGTCTATAAAAAGTACAACTATAATGAGCAAGATGGATACCTAAAAAAACAATATTTGGTTATAATTATTGAATTATTCAATTAAAAGTGAAAATTACACGTTAATGGCAGACACGGGTTTGAAATGAGACAAGTGACAGGACAGGCCATCCGGTATCGCCACTTTCAACAGCTACAAACGGTTAAGGGATACAGCGCCTTAATACGGTTTTATCGCGTTTATGACATTATTTTTACAAGTTTTGAAAACTTCACCAATTTTCATGTTTGCAGGTGGACTAAGAAGGTGACACTTGTCTATTGTGTTATAAGACCGATATAAAACTACCGCCTACGATATTTATTGATAACGATCCGGATGTACGCAGTATTGGCTCACGGTGTCTGAAGGTCTTGCAGTCTTGTGACGAGTTTGAGATTTTATTAAATTGATGACAGGATCCCAAGCTGGTGGTAATGATAACTGCAAACCATCCTTTCTATTGAAATTAGGATGTTTTACTCTTCTAAACTTAGGATTTGTTTTACTCTACTTAGGAGAAGATTGCTTCATGAGGCTATTGAATTTAAAAAGCATCCTAATTTTAATAGAAAGGACGGTTGGCAGTCACGAACCGTTCCTGTCATCAATCTTCTCAAGACTGCAAGACCTTCACGGTAGGTGTAGAAATCATTATCCTAACTAATATTATAAATGCGAAAGTGAGTTTGTTGAATATGTAACAATCGCAAAAACATTAGAAAACATTAACATAAATGTAAGTAGTTTATCACCTCTGCGATAGGTACCCCATAAATTAACATATAATACAGGGTGATTCTGAATTCCCTGCCAATTTTTTATGAATCAGAATGCCTAATAGAATATATTTGATCCCCATGAAAAAAAAGTAACAATTCCGTACTAAAGTGTTTTGCCGGCCAGGAGATTTATATGACATGTCGAATTTTTTCATGTTCCCAGCATTGGTCCCTTCAGAAAAGTTGTTCATATTGACGGGCTGAGTCGTCCCGTTAATTGATTGTCGAAGTTAAATTTACACCCGTTCTTTTCATAAATTAGCCAGCATCCACACCGCTTATAATTATGTATAAATCATGATCATCAAAATACATATAAAATACTATCACGTGTTTTTCCTAAGCGGGATAGACAGAACCCAAGTCTTTAGGACTCAAAAGCCATCATCAATATGCCGAACAAGATTTACTCAGAAACTAGTAACTGCTTAATAAGAAAGTTCTTGCAGTAAAATTAGCAACATCAAAATTCCGAGCAGCAGGCTAGAAAAAGGGCCCTCTAAATTAAATATTACTGAGTATTCTGTGTTGTGCTGCTTACTAATATTTCTTTTAGGACTGAAGGACTGTTCTGAGATCTTGCTTGAATTTTAATTAAACACAGTACCAAGAACTGTCTTCTTTTATTTATTAGTTTGTGATAGGTTACTGAAGCTTTGAAAATAATATTAGTCATCTTTCTAATTAATACATTACCCTTTATTGGAGAAAAAGAAACAGTTAACATATTAATTTAAAATTACCATATTGTGCAAAGTTGTCCTAATCGTAATGCGATCTCTCAGGTGCTCTCACACAGCAGTTATAAATATAACGTTATACAATAAAACAATATGTAACAACGATAACATTCTATAACATCAAAGATTATTGAGAACGTTCTCGTGTTACACATTGTTTTATAACGTCACATAAATGCTGTGTGGGAGCACCTTTCCAAGCATCCTTAAGAAAGAAATAATGTTGAAAAAAAATTGGGCAGTGTAGAAAAACCTTATAAACATTTAAATAGAAATGCATATTCAGCAAAAAGCAAAATGTCAAAGTTGAAAGAAAAGGATATAAAAAATAAATATGATAGGTATGTAAATGTATGTGACTTTACTTCGGATTTGAAGCTGGCTAGTGTTAAACCACACAGTACTTATATTAATTCTGTGACCACACTACATAGTAAGTGGTAGCGAGTTCCAATTAAAACAGAGATGGAGCGTGAAATAAAAGGGGATTTTAAGACGAAGGTTTTCGACGCTGCGCTGAGGTCGATTTTGAACATCTAAGTAAATAGTTTTTTTTAAAATAACTTGCAGAAGAAGTATTATAAAGGATAGTATATTATACAACATGGAAAGGGTACATACGTACGGCGATGACGAATAGGGAGCTATATTTGAGTTCAGTCCGAAAATGAGAAACATGGTATGGTAGTATTTACCTCTACCCAACCTAACAGGAACTAACATTATTAACAGCAAAAAAGGTGTGTTTGGGTTTTTATTTGTTGTATATAAACTCAACTTTTTAACCAATCTTATCACTTTCCGGCACATCATCCCTGTAGACGTATATTTCTATTATTATGTCTTTTGTGTCTGTAGTGTCCGTGAATAAGTTAAAAAATATTTTAACTCTTTGACCGCGAACGTCGGATAAATCCGACAGACATTTTCGTGGAACATGTATGTCGGATTTATCCCACGTTCGCGGTCAAAGGGTTAAAGAAAGCGCCATTATCAGCGATTAAGATCCATACTAATTATTCCAACCAAATATTATGAATGCGATACTCTATCTGTCTGCCTCTTATGTCTTGACGTTTGAACTGCTGAACCGATTTGGATGAAATTTGGTATGAAGATAGTTTGAGGCCCTTGGGGGGGACATACAATGCCTTTTCTGTCGGAATAAAGGATTGTTCAAAAGGGATAATACATTCACGCAAGCGAAGCCACGGGCGATAGATACTATAATACATATAGGATTGCATACAATTATTGCCTTCTCCATTATCAATGGTATCGATGTAACGTGGATTCTATTACAAACTTGACGTTGAGTGCTTTCGGCTTCCAATGATGCCAGCATTCGAACCCGAAAGTTTTCGATCATAAGAGCGCTCTTTGGCAACTTTACCACTTGAGTATTACTTTGAGGTAATTTAGGGTAGTCAAAAATTATTACATATTGATATTGACTAAATGCTTTTTGTTTTGACGAGTTCTGTGGCTCAATGGTCCCGCAAGTGCCATTGAATCGTAGGGTCCCGTACTCATATTATATTAAGAAATAAAATATGGTGAAATTTCGGCGCCGAGGTTGAATCATGCGGTAGCTCAGTTAGCAGAGCGTAGGCCGTACATCACCGTACATAGATCTAGGTCGCTGGTTCAATCAAACCCCGCCCGCATGAATGAAATTTTTTTCACCATATTTTATTTCTTTATTTAATTTAATATGAGTAGGTATATCAAAATAGCATTGTGAATTCAAAAGAAAATGATCTTTTACAGATTGGCCTGGGTCTTGTGTGTTTATCTATATATGTGTCTATTATACGTACCTTACTTACATACCTAATTTCTAAGGTTTTCAAAAATTGTGAGTTGTCGTCCTTGGAGAAAATGCGCTGTGCAGTTTGTTGCCGCTTCTTCTGCACTCCGCTTTGGAAGCGGCATTAAACTTAGCCATAAGTAAATTTTTGACGTCAACAATTGTTGAGAAGTGAAATATGACAATTAATAAGTGTTCAAAGAAACCTATATTGACTAACGTTTTGAATTTGAAAATTTGAATTTATAAAATATGGTATCGGTGAGTTAGTATCCCACGACAGAAGTTAACAACTTGTGTGTGGCTAGCTCAATTTGTGTGATTTGTCCCTGTATATTTATTTATTTTACAAGCTTTTATCATTTGGCTAGCTCCGTGACGCAGCGGTCAACACGCCAGCCTGCGACACGGAGTGCCCGGTGCCAGGGTTCGATCCCCGGCCAGGTCAAGATGGAAAATGATCTTTTTCAGATTGGCCTGGGTCTTGGATGTGTATCTATATATGTATTTGTTATAAAATATTGTATCGTTGAGTTTGTATCCCATAACACAAGTCTCGAACTTACTTTGGGGCTAGCTCAATCTGTGTGATTTGTCCGTATATATTTATTTATTTATTTATGTGTATTGTAGGTTTGTGTATGTATGTTTGTTCGGGTGATACCTATTCTAGTAAAATTTTGAATCCCTCAACCAATTGGAACTAAAATTTTGTATGCTTATGTAAGTTGGATGTTAATGCATTATAGTACGAGGGGGGGTCAAAAAGTTCGCGGAACGGAGGGGAAGGGAGGTGAAATAAAATACTGTACTATTTTTCTTTTTCAATATATTCCCCCTTAAGTCGAATACATCTATCAGATCTCTCTATTAACTTATTAATACCGTCGAAAAAAAATGATTTGTCTTTGTCCTCAAAATAGGCCGAAATCGCCGACTTGACTTCTTCATCGTCGGAAAATTTCTTCCCACGAAGCTTTTTTTTTAATTTGGGAAATAAAAATTAATCACAGGGGGCTAAGTCTGGACTATAGGGAGGATGGTTTAACATTTCGAAGCCACAGTGATGAAGGGCAGCCATCGCAACGCGGCTCTTGTGTACCGGTGCGTTGTCATGCAAAAGCAGCACACCTTTTGTTAACTTTCCCCGCCTTTTCTCCTTGATTGCTTCTTTTAATTGTCTCAGTAGATTAGCGTAGTATTCTCCCGTTATAGAAACACCCTTATCTTTATAATCTATTAGTAAAATACCTTCTGTATCCCAAAAAACAGTTGCCATGATTTTTCCAGCCGATTGTGACACCCTGTATTTCTTAGGGGGGGGGCTGACCCTTTTTATGCCACTACATAGACTCTTGCTTCGACTCAGGCTCATAATGATGAACCCAAGTTTCATCTGCAGTAACAAGTCTTGCAAAAATTCCTTCCTTGTCGGCGCTACAGAGGTCTAAAAACTCCTTTGAATACTCGACGCGCAGCTGTTTCTGTGGTGGTGTGAGCATTCTTGGCACCCATCTTGGGCTGACTTTTGACATCCCAAGATTGTCGTGTAGAATATTTAAAATGGTTGTAGGTGATACTCCAACCATTTCTGCAAGTTGTTTCTTCTTCAAACGAGTATCCTCCAGTATAAGATTCTCCACTTTTTCAACGATGTTTGAGGTGGTGGCCTCAATCGGCCGTCCTGAGCGAGGGTCGTCTTCAAGAGACTCTCTGCCCTGCTTGAAAAGGCTATTCCACTTGTACAAGCTTTCACTCAAAGGATCTAGAGAGGCAAATGACAGGGCGGTGGCCGTGGCCACATATTGGGTAAAAATACTATAACTAGTAAAAAGACATTACGACTCGAAAAGAAGAAGAAGATAAGAGCTTTTCTAAGGACAAAAGGTGTTCATTAAAACACCTAAACTATAGAATATAAACTTCTTTGAGCTTGTATTTTAAAAAAATAATTTACTCATAAACTCATAACAAAAGATTCTCACAAAAATGAAATTAATCTCATTTATTCATGATTGTCGCAGTTCCTCGTAATGAAATTGTAATACAGAGTGAATATCACCGGAATCAGCTGCTTTACGAGCTGAAAATTTATGTTTCGCATTATCTACAGTTAAAGCTCACATTATGTTACGTTGCGTCGCCGTTAAATTGGGAGATCTGTGTGTAATCACATTTTAAACCGACTTCGTAAAAGAAGGCTTTCTGATAATAGGCTAGTGTCCTAAAAATATATACACGTGTATTTTTTTTTGTCAAATTAATAAAAAATAATAAAGATATTGCCCAATAATAAAGATAATGCCCTTTGAAAGATTGTGTGGCGTTATAGTTTGCTACACTTTTAGCAAACTTTGACGTCACTTATAAACTTTGATGCGCTTTATCATTTATTGTTAAATGTCTAAAGATACCTAATATACGGTACTAAATGCTACATTAAGTCGAATACAGTGGTGGTCATTAGAACAGCTTTGCACGAATTTAGTTAAATATAACGCAGATTGGAATCTATAGAATTTACTCATCTCTCCATTATGATGGCGCCATTTTTTATAAGCGCGGAGGCGGCAGTTTTTAATTATAATTACCATTTTTTGTTTATTCATGGTATTTTCCTTAATTTCCTTATCTTGGTGGCAGCTTTTTTAACGAGCGAGCCTTCCCAACAACGGAAAGACAACAATATAAATGTCAACAAACGCCATGTTTCTCGTTAAAATAATGCTGTTTTGTATAAAAGATTAAATTAGTCTCCGAGCTATAAAAATCGTATTCTGAAAAACAGCAAAGCAAGTTCTAGATAGATGCAATCCTCAGAAATTACCAATTCGAGCTAAGTTGTCTAAAGCACACACGGAACATAAAAACTGTTCCTTTTTCGAAGTTAGTAGAAAGGAACTTAACGTCACATATCTCTTGGATATGTGAATATATCTTCAAGGTATCTCTTGGATAGGCATGTAACATCCTCGTCTTCATCGTCACTTACCATCAGGTGAGATGGGAGACAAATGCCTAATCCAACATTTACTAAAAAAAAACATCTTGTTTCCTTCGTTCTACTAGAAAAATTAAAGAGAGGTATCAGATTACAATAGGGTAGTTTCCTAAAAAAATGTAATTAGTCCGTCAGATAGATAATCAAAAAATATTTTATAAGTGCTTTTTCTTTTGTCTATTAAACAAAATTATAAAGTTATATAGCACTTAGAAATTCAAGTCCGTATGACGTCATAGTTAGCAACACTTTTTAGTTTCAAGCTTTGACGTATGAGCCCCCTAATCATGAACTTTGACGCGCTTTATCTTTTACATGTATTGTTTAATTGACAAAAGAAAAAAGACGTGTCTATTATTTTTTTATTATGTAAGTGACGTATCAATTGTAATGTTATTATTTTGACTCAGTAAACTAGCCTATTGTAACGCAAATTATTATTTTTTTTTGTAGAAAAACAAGTCGGCTAATTGAATTAAAAGTATTATTTTCGTCATCATTCGTATTGGTTATCTTGCTGTTTAATCTGGATATAATCATATGCATGTGTCATATCATATTACATAGTAGCTGTCGCTTACGGCTCCGCTTGCGTTAGTGTCGATCCTGCGGGAACAGTACTATTTCCGGGATGAAAGATAACGTATGTGTCCACATAATAACCTATATGCAAATTTTCGTCAAAATCCATTCTGACGTTTTGGCGTGCTTACAAACATCTAAACATACAAACTTTCGCATTTATTGTATAAGTAGGATAGGATTTAGGATTCTTAGTGTGGTAGAGCCACGCTACTGGCATAATTAATTTTTCCTAGTAGCATGAATGTACCACACTCTCGCAGAAAATCGACGTTTGAGTAGAAACTTTACCGCTTCTATGCTTCGTTCGACCCAACCTTCCTCCTCCCCCATTTCCTCCATCCCATCCATCCCATGTCCTTCCCACAACTCCTTGAAGCCGGCAACGCTCCTGTTACACGCTGGTGTTGCAGTTGTCCATGGGCAGCGCTGATCGCTTTCCATCAGGTGACTCGTGTGCTCGTTTGCCGTCCTATAACATAAAAAAAAATATAACAGTACATATTGCGTTTTAAACAACATTTCACTGTTAACATATTAAACGATATCTCTTTAAAGAAAAATTTACGGCAGTCATTTATTTTCGGATTGACATTTATATGCATGTGGCATAACTTTTGGCTTCTCCTAAAATAAAAGCAAATTGTCATCAGAATCGGAACGCATCGTCCGCTGCAGTGATCGCCTAAATTTATAGTCACTATTTATAAAAGCTACGGTATTGGATTTTTATTTTTCTCTTTCATATCCCGTTGGAAACTGAAACTTGGCTTGCATTATAGATTCACGTCTTATATCTACTTCTGAAATACGGATCTATTTAAAATGAAAAGCATAGTACGAGTATATATAAAAGTTGGAATCAAGAGACAAAATATGTACACGAGTACTCCTACGTGCATGGTTGATACAGTTTTCAGATATGTAAAAACCTAAGTTCTGACCACACAGTGGCGAAATTGGTTTATTACCGACTTTAAAAAAGAAGAAGGCTCTCATCATCATCATCATCATCATCAGGTCTTTTTTAGTCTCCACTACAGGAGCACGACCCTCTCTGTACTACTAGGGCCATACTTGGCCAAAGCAGCCAGAGGACTTGGCCTACACTCTCCACGCTGGCCAGACGGGTTGGAGAGGCTCTTAGATGTTTATAAGCTTTGTTTAGCTTGTATTTCCTAAATCGCCTTCTACGACATCCACGGGAAGACTTGGAGTGGTCCTATTCTACTCTGCCGGATACCACACTGCTACCAGAAGGCTCTCAATTGGTTTTTTCTGTGCTTCTTAATCGGTCCGGTTCTAATTTCATCAAAATTGGTTCATTACGCATATTAAATTAATTATAAAAATGTCGATTCAATAGTTCGTTTGATGTTTTTTTTTTATCTGATTACTATTGTGACTTTTGTAAGGATATGTGCGTTTTTGTTATCAATACTAATGATAAATCTGTAAGGGTCGGTCATGGAGTAAGTTACTTTGTTTCCAGAGATATCGTGTTTAGAAGCTCTATACATGATACTGAAACTAAATTGATGATTTTTAGTTTTATTTTCTGTATGATTGTATGCTTCACCATAACTCTTAAATGAACTAACTCAATTTTCTGAAACTTGCTAGATAAATATTTAGACGTCCAAGACACAGGATAGGCTACATATTTTTTTCTCCGGTTATGATAACACGTGGCCCCCATACGCGATATAACGGAGTCGCGGGACTTATTATATCAATGCAAAGCCGAAACTACTGTATCTAGAAACTTGAAATTTGGTACAGGGGTTCCTTATATGATGCAAGTGTGCAATAAAAAAGGATTTTAGGAAATTCAACCCCTATAGAGGTGAAATAGGGTGGTGAAGTTTATATGGAATTTTCTCATTTTCAGACATAAAAGTATGAAAATAGGTATATAAGTTTATGATTACAATTAATAAAGATCTGTGTAGAATAGACAAAATTCCCCTATAAAGGGGTAAAATAAGGGGGTTCAAGTTTGTATGGAATTTTTCTCAATTCTGGACTCGGATGAAAATAGCTATATAATTTATATATACTGCGTGATTTTGAACCTATATATATACTACTATTCCATCAGGAAAGGAATCAGAATCCATCAGGGATTCTGAGTCAATAATAAAAAAAATCCAGGATTTCTATATAATTGAGAGGTTCAAAATCACGTGTCAGACTGAATGAATGTGAAATTTACATAATTTCTGTCTTCGATTGGAGCTGGAAAATACATATGTTGATTTAATTTCAAATTGGCTGATTGCTTACTGTGTTTGGTTTGACTTCTACGTATCGGAATAAATTGAATAGGGAATACAAATACGAGCCGAATATGTTTGATGTATTAAACGTGAGTTCTTGCTACATGTGGATTGATATTCTGAATATAATAAGGTACTGCGTAAACAGTTTTATGCATAATAGTGTTTTGATATTTTATCAACGTTGAGTCGTTAAGTCAATTGACATCATACATTCTATCACGTCTTTTTCTCTTGCGGGGTAGATAAAACCCAGATCTTTTTAAAACCTAAAAGCCACGTTTCAAAATAGTGATGGGTTGCTAGCCGCATCGCCTGTTAACATAGATTCCTGATTTTCGCCCATTCCCTCGATCGGCTTTTACAATCTGCGCGGGAAGAAAAGCAGCTGGTACATTCTACGTTTTTAGGTTTCGGTACCCAAAGGGTGAAAACGGGACCCTATTAATATCGCTCTTCTGTCCGTCTGTCACCTCACCAGACTGTCTCATGAAACGTGATAGTTAGACAGTTGAAATGATGTATTTCAGTTGCCGCTATAACAACAAATACTAAAAAATGGAATCAAATAAATATTTAAGGGGGCTCCCATACAGCAGACATGATTTTTTTTTTGCCGTTTTTGTAAATAACGGAACCCTTCGTGCGCGAGTCCGACTCGCACTTGGCCGGTATTTGTTTGTTTTGCTAAATATTGATAACAGCAAGAGGTAGACGCTTGAAAACTTAAATTCTCGAAAATTCCTTTTTAAAATTAAGTGTGCATACAAAAAAATTGATGCAAAGATTGTGTCAGATCAATGTCAGAAATAAACCTCTTTATTCGTTATAAAATCTCACTGCTATTAAAGTAAGCGAGTCATCCAAAGCTCTTATAGCCGCAAGTTGCCCGATTAACCGTAACTGTAGCTCGGATCTGAAAGTTGCTGCACCGGATATTAAATAATCTGGAATTAACAGTACCGGACGTTCAACGTCCGGTCAATTTTCCGGAAACTTGAGCTTATGAAATACCCTCATAAATAACTACTATAGTAGGGTTTTTCGCTTCATTCATTCATTTCGAGTAGGTGTCACAGTCAATCGACCATGCACACCCTGGTGTCAGAGTTCTTCGGAACCGCCTCTCGGCCTCTGACGTGGTTCCTTTAACGACTACCAGATGGCAGCCGGGACCACCGGCTTAACGTGCCTTCCGAAGCACGGAATCATCTTTATTATCAGACAATCAGGTGATTCAAGCCTGCAATGTCCTAACCAAACTGGTAACAACTAAACAAAGTATGCTTCCGGTGGGAATCGAACCCACGACCCCCGGGTCAACAGGCAAACGCCTTAACCACTGGACCACGGAGGCTGTGACTAGATAGTTCATTCAAAAGTAGAATAAATCTTTCGGATAGGCATGTAATATCCTCGTCATCATCGTCACTTACCATCATGTGAGATAGGAGACAAATGCCTACTTCAATACTTAGTAAAAAAAACATCGGGTTGCAATCCGGGAGTGCCGCCAGACGTGAAAACTCCGCGTGGTAGAAAGAGAGGATATTACTTCCTCTCCTTCGCCGCCCCGTCGGGTGACGTGTCCGTCTTACGAATTTTCGATCAGGTCACGTGTCCTGACGCGAGTTTAACATTTTTACCCACCCAAAAAGTGCACATAGCCGCTTAAAAAGTTTTCACTTGAAAAAGTCTGTTTTTTGCCTGTTTTTATAAATGTCATTGATATTAATCAACATTTTGACAGTCGTTTAGAATATTCGGTACGTTTTATTCGAAATGCATAAAATAAGCAGTAAATTTAAATAAATAAGCACCGTCCTAATACATATTCTTCTATAGTGTTAATGGTCCAAACGATTAAATGAATCTTGCCCAGAATGATGCAACCTCTACACCCTCTACATCCGTGGCTGTCGCCAAATCCTCTCTCGTACAAGAGGCGGGACATCCGGGGCATGATAACAGATATGGCATGAATTGCACAGCGCTACAGCTACATCTATCATTAGTAGAAAAGCACCACTTATATTATTACTAGCTTTCGCCCGCGGCTCCGCCCGTGTCAATGTCGATCCCTCGGGAATAGTATTCTCCATGTTCCAGAGAACTTGTATGCGAAATTTCATGATGATCGGTTCAGTAGTTACGGCGTGAAAGCGTAAGAAACATACTCACTTTCGCATTTATAATATTAGTTAGGATACTGCATTTAATAAAAAAAATATCTTTCTTTTTTGAGAACAGTATTAAACGATTTCATTCGAATAAATCTAGCAAACTTGTCCTAATACGTTGTAAACTTTGATGCAAGACTGACTAAATAAGAAAATCCGTGAAATGTATTATCTACTATGTTTAATAATTCAACATCAATAAGACGTAAGTTGTTGCTAGTGCCCCTTATTGTGGAAACTTATACCCACGCTCACATTTTGTTCTCTTGAGTGTCACAAAACAGCTTAGTGTATTTCGGTGGTCTAGTATATACACTCTACATGTCCTTCTGGACATTCGTCAGCCATGTGGTTTGAGGTCTTCCCCTCCCCCTTCTCCTAGTATCCATAGAAAGGCACTTTTTCACTATACACGTACCTGTATAATTCCTAATATCTTTTCTGCTCTTTAAACCTGAATGTTTAATTTCTTGAAATAATTTCAACGTTATGCTTTTTGTCTACGTCCATAAAAAATAGAATGCAAAAGAAAATCCTTTTTACTGTTCTGTAATAGTAAAACAATAAGACCTAAGAAAGTCGTTGCTAGTGTCACGCTGACATTTCGATTCTTAAATCGGCGGCTGCTTAAGCTAAATATTCGACATAGCTAACCTAGAAGGTTTAAAATTTAACCCTATTCCGAACGTCGGATAAATCCGACGTTCGGAATATCCGACGTATTTCCAAATATGAGACTAATTCCTTCTGTTTTACTTACCATTTGCGAAAAAATATTATAAAACCATATCAATGAATAACTACGTAAAAACTAAAGGGTATTGGCATATATCCTACGTGGGAATATGGAGGCGGGAAGGGGTAAAAATGAAAAAATAATGAAAACGACGTGACATAGAAGTACGATCCCGTACTCGCTCCTCGACTTGTCTAGTACAAAATACGATTTTTCGTATTACACATGAATGGCGCCGCGCTACGAACCGTTGACCGGCACGGCCCTCGCCGCGCCGTGCCGTAGACATGTGACCGGGCTCTTAGTCAAAGTCTACGTTCAGAAAAACTTTCTTAGTCATCTGATCAGCGGGCTTAGTCTAGAGGTTTATGACCTGTCTATGCCTTTAGTAGGTCAGTCTGCTCTGCCTAAATTTAATTTCGTTGTCGAAATGATATACATTTGATTTACGTTACGTATTATTATACTCTGACAATAATTTAAAGACAGTAAAGATAGATTGTTTTCTATTTTCAGCTTTGTATTATGCATGAATAGGCCGTTTTATTATATAATAGGCCGTATACGATATTTTTAAAGTTATTGATAAGGTCATTATTATAGTTTTAATACTAAAAAACGAATATAACACTATCTTATTTTAAAATCATAGCATGTATGTAATCACATGTTGCTGAGCCAGCGAAGTAAGTAAGTAAGCATGTATTTTAATTCAAAAATTAAAACCGAAGGTTTTTGTTTGTAAGTCGTGGCTGAAAACTGACCGTCATGTTTTCTCGTAAGTGGCGTAAGTGAAACTGAAACACGTTCTTGTCTTTTTTGTTCATATACATATTGGAATAGGTATATTTTTTCGGGAACTATATTTTTTGTCACCAAAGTTTATATTAATCATCATCTTGTATCGCCTAATAAATAGATCTATCCGCATGAAATATTTTCGTTCTCAGGTAAATAAAAAGTGTTCCCAGGTATAAATTATCAAATTAATGTTAGTATATTTGTAAAATATGAGATGGATTACCAATAAAATTGTAGTTAATTAGATGAATATTAACTTTGTTCTTTTATTAATAGTTTTATTACTTGAATAATAGCTTTGTGCTCAGAATGGTAGATCTGTCACCAAATAAATTGATCCCTGACCGACTCTTTTTTATTTGTTATTATGTCACCAATACAGTACAATACTTAGCTACAATTTATTTCGTTTAGATATTAAAATAATAGTAATCGTTGCCAATTGATCAATTTATAAATTAAATGAAAATCAAAAAATGGTCCTATCGGCCAGAAAAGAAAAAGTCAAAACCAGCACTGATCATTCAGTGATTGTTATTTAAAACAATATAAATATCGATTATTTTATTTTAATTATTTTTTTATTTACTGTTATATTAGAAATTATTACTGAAATATATTTATACTACCTGGGAATATTAAGATCCTTAGGGGAGGCCTATGTCCAGCAGTAGACTCTTTTGGCTGAAATGATGATGACGACAACCCATAATTTTTCTTTGGTGCTTTATGAATTTTTCAAGTGACATGATTTATTGATGATCTCTTTAAAATTAGTTTGGTTAAATACTTATTAGGAAAAACCTATTATAATACATACAAAAACATTAATTCGGTACTAGATCCTAAATCTCGATGCTTTTAAGTGTTTTATTGTGGAATTGATTTTATATTGTTTGGTGACCACATTTTGGTGACAAATCTACTATTTTGCGGGCAAACCCTATTATTTAAGAAACACAAAAGTAATTAAATTGGTCATAGCTTAAATCATACCCTATTTTTTCGCTATTAAAAAATAAGTGCAATCACACACAAGATTCTAAACGTACAATACAAGTTTGAAGTTAATTAATTTTAGATTTTTTGACGTCTTGATTCATAATAATGGCGGCTGCAGTTTTTTTTAAAGAAAATCGGACAAAACTGCTTTTTAAAGAAAAATAGCCTATTCTTCAATATACATTTTATGTACTTATTTAGATTTTACTCCACCTACTTATAATAATTTAAGGTGTTGAATTATGTTTTATTAAGTAAGATATAAATTAGGTAATGTATCTATTGTGAATTGAGAATATTGAGTTCCATTCACTCAATATTCTCAATTCACAATAGATACATTATAGGCGATACCGACTAAAAACACGTGAGTAAACCGTTTTTTTTTAGCATATTATATACATATATGTATATACTTATTTTATCTCGCGTAAGTTTTAATAATATAATTGAGTGAATAAGTGTTTTTAATTTTCGTTCAATCAGTCACAGCAAGCCTCCGCTTGGCAAAGGCTGAAATGTCACTATTTAAGTATATAATTTTTTTTATAAAGCAAATACTCAATTCGAATGATAATAAAAAAGAAATCAAATCTCCCGAAGTTGTATTTGAAATTTTGAATTAATAAACCCAGTCATTATACGTCAAGTCTTAAACTATAAAACAACTGGATAAGAAAAGATACGAAGTTTAATTGAACTTCAGTAGAATACATTAATTCAGAGTAGGTACCCCTTAGGAAGTCAGGCTCGGCTTATTCGATACTGGAATTCCTAAGACGACCTATTAGCAAAACGTCCTATTTTCTTAATAAATGTTATTTTTCTAATTAGGCTTTATTATTCATCTAAAGGTACTATTAAATAAATTAATCTTATCTTTAGTTCTATTGCCTGAATTACAAATTTATCACAGATTTTCTTTCTCAATGTTACCGCTATAAAAATAACATATAAAAGTTGTTTTGATAACTCTCCTACAATTTACCATTCTGCTACGTGATACCTACGTGATAACTAATTGCAATTTACTCTAAAGCTTCTAATAATTGTCACAATCAAAGTGCACGGTACAAATGACAGATAACATAGTCCGTAAATTACGAGGTGGTTTATTTTCAAAAACTACGTAAGGTCTCCAGAAAATTAGGTTGTTTTCAAATCTTTAACGAACGTTTTACAAATCAGCCTAATTAACATTTAAGAAGATATGGTCGACTGTTGTTCTCTAGATCCAACGAAAAATTGTTTAAACAAGAGAAAATTTTCAGCAAATTAGTTCCGTTACTACTAAGTAAGGTAATTTTACAATTCAAGTCGTTTTGCGATGCCTAATGTAGAATAAATCCTTAAGAAACCAGGGTCGACCGCTATTCGCTAGCTTGGCTTATAGTACACTATTGGCATTCAAAATCCAGTCGTAAAATCGTAGGATGTTTGCCGTAAAACCATCATTCGTTAGGTTTACTCGTTTTATGTCCTCTGTTGTGCCACAGATGGGTCCAAATGGGTCCAAAAGTTATTAAAGTTTTCAAACTTTATATTCTGTCCCATATTTCAGGACTAGAAAACTTAGAGTTTGGGTTACTGTACATTTGTTGTTAGTATTTTTAAAGCTATGAACTCGGTTAACCCTGAGAGGAATAAATATACGACACCATATTTAGGGTTTTATTCCCAAAAGGGTTCCTATTATTAAGCCTCTACTGTCTGACCTTCTGTTTCAAAAATAACATAAAATGTGCAACGGAGTTCCCGTACAATTTTTTTTCAGTGAGATGAAATGGTCAATGGAATCCTCCTGATACGCGCTTAGGTGGTTCAACAGTTTATATCAGCTTATATGACATACTAATTTCACTGTTTTAATTCTATCAAGACATCGTTTTATAATGGATACTTAAAACAGTATAATATTTTTTTTATGGTATAATATAGTACGGCAAACGAGCAAGCGAGTCACCTGCCTGATGGTAAGCGATCAGGGTTGCCCATGGATAATTGCAACACCAGGGTGTAACAGGAGCGTTGCAGGCCTTTCAAGGGGTTGGGGACAGGACACGGGGAAGGCAATGGGGGGAAAGATGAGCCTCCGTCTCTTTCACTCATTGAACGAAGCATAGAAGCGGTAAAGCTTCTCCTCTAACGTCGATTTTCTGTGAGAGTGTGGTACTTCGCCCGACGAGCCGGCCCATTCATGCTACTCAAATGCAGACTATATACAGTTACTGTACGATCCTACACGCATTTAAGGGCCCTATTGGGAGCTGCAAAGCAGAGAGAAGGAGTCTCGTTCAGTATTCATAATAATAATTACATTCCAACAACTTTATATTCTTGCCGTTCGCTCTGGAAACTAGGTCTCCTGGGGCACTGAAGCCAAAAAAGTGTATAAGGAATTGACAACGCGTCTCATAAAGTTACTGGTGAACCAAGGGCTGGCAGTTTTTACCGCACTACATATCAGTGTCGCTGTTCAACGGGAAAATGCTGATAGTATTTTGGGCACTTTCTCTCGAAGTGGCGCGTTGGAAGTTTTTCTTTATACTAGCTTTTTACTAGCTGTTGCCCGCGACTTCGTCCGCAACAATTTCTGTTTTTTATTAGTATAGATTAATAATTTTCCCCCGTTTTCAAAATATTTTTTATTGATGTTTCGCTCCTATTGGTCGCAGCGTGATGTTTTATAGCCTAAAGCCTTCCTCAATAAATGGACTATTCAACACAAAAATAATTGTCCAATTTGCACCAGTAGTTCCTGAGATTAGCGCGTTCAAACAAACAAACTCTTCAGCTTTATAATATTAGTATAGACTTACGTATGATTTTTTTTTACAACAATTGCTTATTTAATGTATATATTTTATGTTACTAATTTACCGTTAAGGTTCTCTATCACAGAGTAATATTATTCTTGCTACCCATTTGTACATACATTTTTCTCACCCGGGGTAAACAGAGCTCAGGTCTATAAGACCTTATACCTTATACATATAGCATATTGTAAAGTGCTTTTAATAATAATGCATTACTTGTTTTATAAGCCCCCAGTGGGTAAGTACTAACTTCAAGGCATGTGTCACTGCATCCATTCGGTTTATTGTACGTACGTCGGTTTTATAGCCAGTGCCGGAAGGCTATGATGCGATGGAAGATTTTATTACATGTGATAGAAGCCACTTCAATCTAACAGTTTTATTGAAGTGAAAACTTAAGCGGCGTTGTGCTCTTTTTGGGATGGGTAAAAAATTTTTAACTCGCGTCAAGACCACGTGACCTGATCGAAAATTCGTAAGACCGGCACGTGACCTGAGACCGCCGGCGCGGCGTAGGAGAAGAAGTATCCCCCTATCTTTCCACCGCGTGGAGTTTTCACTCCTGCCGGCACTCCCGCAGTGCAACCCGTTTTGGAGCTCGAAGGCCCAGAATCGTGAGCATTTAAAGCGCTAACGCATGATAAGCAACCCTGTGCGCAGATCCAACTGGTGACCGCAAGTGTCATAAAAATATCTCGAGCTCCTCCGTGATTCGAAATGTTGGAAAGCGGAATTAAAATATTGATGGGTTGCTAGCCGCAACGCTTATTAACATGAGTCCATATATTTTCGCCCAATCCCTTGATCGGCGGTCGGCGGGAAGAAAAGCAGCTGGTATATTTCTATGTAGTTGGTTCATTATTGGGCGAGCTATGATCTAATCCTCTGTCTGCTCTGGCCAAGTATGGCTCCGGTAGTACAGAGAGGGTCATGCTCCTGCAGTAGAGACTAAGAAGACCTGATGTAATGATGATCGGCGAGCTATGATGTCACGCCAGTAGTGCAGTTCGTCGGTTGCGTTACATTACAAAAAACATATTGTTATGTGTGTGTATTGTAATACAGAGAGGGTCATGCTCCTGTAGTGGAGACTAAAAAAAACCTGCCGGCCTATTTGCTAACTCAGTGTACAACGTTATGATAATCATTTCAAAGTACATTACGTTTTATATATCTTTAATAAAAATAGTCAATCATAGGAAACCCGCAATGTATTTTGAAGTGACTATCAAAACGTTGGTCACTGAGTTAGCAAATAGGCCGGCTGATGATGATGATGAATATCTCGGTCGGAATCAACCACTGTTATGAATTACTATAATAGCCAAGCGGTCAAGAATGCAATACGGTGTCGTTTCCGCACAAACTGCTAGTCGACTTGGCGAATGTCCAAATGGGCGTATGATCGTCGCATCAAATTATACCAGATGTATTACAATCATAAATTTTGAATATGTAGTTCGCATGGTTTAGTTTGCAAATTTTGATGGTTATTTGTATTTTTTAATTTTTTCAACATATCGAGAGATATTTCTTTTCAAAGTTCATGCATCTCCAGTTACAGGGTATCTCTCGCTTTCGCTACATCCTTCGCGCTATGCGTATCCTCCGTTTATTTTTTCTCATATTTATATTTGTCTACACTATTGTCGTATCAAATTATGTCAGATGTATTACAATCATAAATTTTGAATATGTAGTTCGCATGGTTTAGTTTGCAAATGATGGTGATTTGTACTTTTTAATTTTTTTGACATATCGAGAGATATTTCTTTTCAAAGTTCATGCATCTCCACGGTATAATAGGTATCTCGCTTTAGCTACATCTGTCACGCTATGCGTATCCTCCGTTTATGTTTTCTCATATTTATATTTGTCTACACTATTGTCGTATTAAATTATATCAGACTAGCTTTTGCCCGCGGCTCCGCCCGCGTCAATTTCGATCCCTCGGGAATAGTCCTTTTTCCCGGGATAAAAGGTAGCCTATGTCCTTCTCCACACTCCAGAGAACTTGTATGCAAAATTTCATGATGATCGGTTCAGTAGTTACGGCGTGAAAGCGTAACAAACAAACAAACAAACTCACTTTCGCATTTCTAATATTGGTAAGGATGTATTACAATCATAAATTTTGTATATGTAGTTCGCATGGTTTAGTTTGCAAATGATGGTTATTTGTGCTTTTTTTATTTTTTTCGACATATCGAGAGATATTTCTTTTCAAAGTGCATGCATCTCCACGGTATTACAGGGTATCTCGCTTTAGCTATATCCGTCACGCTATGCGTATCCTCCGTTTATTTTTTCTCATATTTATATTTGTCTTCACTTTTGTCGCATCAAATTATATCAGACGTATTACAATCATAAATTGTGTATATGTAGTTCGCATGGTTTAGTTTGCAAATGATGGTTATTTTTACTTTTATAATTTTTTCCGCATATCGAGATTCGAGAGATATTTGTTTTCAAAGTCCATTCATCTCCAGTTACAGGGTATTTTACGCTTTCGCTACATCCGTCAAGCTATGAATATCCTCCGTGCATTTTTTCTCATACTTATATTTGTCCCCTATGTATATATAACAGTTTATATTTATAACTCTGATTTTGTTCGTTTTTATCTGGTTTAGACATTATATATATATTTATATATTCTGAAGAAGAAAGATTTGATCAGGGTCGGACTGGTCCGGGAGGGCTCGGCTGGCTATCAAGCCCGGGGGTCCGAGCATCAATATAAAGCATATTTTTCAAAATTGTACTGAATCGATCGAGTTTTTAACATCATCTTCTTATTATCTCTGAAACAATGTCAAATTTATTATAGCGATTATTATAGAGCGCACGTTTGAGTTTTGGCCGTTTAAAACTTTCCAAATCTGGGGACGGCCTCTCAGGATCAACCATTTTTCGATTTTTTTATATTTTATTTTTTTCTTGTGTATTGAACTATCTGATCTATCTACATTTGCGTAAAAGATTTTCTGGAAAAAAAGTATTACTCTCATTAATGTTTTCCTCGAAACTCTCACAATAGTGTATTGCACGAAATCTTCACACAATATAAATTAGGATTTCGACCTCGTATACACAGTATCCGAGCTGCGTATAATTTTATCGTATCGCGATGGCCGCAACGGGAATACAAGATGCTTCCAGCGGCGCTTGTTGCAAATTGAACGTCTGGATTCTGGATGTCTATGGGCTAACTAACTAAATTAACTGGAGCTATTTACAGGGTGAGCTAAGAGTATTGGCTGTAACAGTTTCTCAAGGAAATGTTGAAATTGTATTTTGTATTCTTCTATTTAACATTGAAGAGGAGAGACTTTTTATGTACAAGCATAGATTTAAAAAAAAAATCGTTTTTCGTACTTCTATGTGTACAAGTCTCTAGCTTTATGTTTAGCATTAATGGTTTATTAGGTCGGTGGAACAGTTTGCTCGTATTTTTATCTATACTAACTAATATTATAAAGCTGAAGAGTTTGTTTGTCTGTTTATTTGTTTGAACGCGCTAATCTCGGAAACGACTTGTCTAAATTGGAAAATTCTTTTTGTGTTGGATAGTCCATTTATTGAGGAAGGCTTTAGTCTATAAAACATCACGCTGCGACTAATAGGAGCGAAGCATCAATAAAAAATGTTTTGAAAACGGGGGAAAATTATTCATCTATACTAATAAAAAAACAAATTAATTATAATTACAGTCGCGGACAAAGTCGCGGGCAACAGCTAGTGTAAAATATATTTTCGGTTATGTTGTCTGCGTGTATCTGACTTGGGTTTGATACCATTGGATCGGTGACATTTTAAAGGAAAATATAAAATGGAAAAAATATATTTCTTTTTTTTTTCAATTATGTTTTAGTTAAAATGAATGAATAATGATTTATTTTAACTGACAAAAACATAATTGAAAATAAAGGAAGGAAACGAAGAAATTTTACTCACTTTTAGAAGTTTTTAAACATAAGTGAAAATGTATCAGCACCTCCTCTGGTGTTGCAGATGTCCATGGGCGACAGTGACCACTTTCCAGAGTCTCGTCTGCTCGTTTGCTGTCAAATATAAATTAAAAAATGTAAAGTAGGCCGCGAATAAAACTTTGATGTTTATGAACCTATTGCCATCCCAATAAAACGAACACAATGACGATTTAGCATTATTGTTAGAGTTACAGCTCTTTTGTCATGAACGGATAGTCTTCAGACTATCCGTTCATGACAAAAGAGCTGCAACATTAGTACAAATACGAAAAACTTTTTTCCCGACCAAGCACGACTACATAGTTGTGTTCCGGTATTGTTACAATAGAAAACCGGCAAAGTGCGAGTCGGATTCGCGCACTAAGGGTTCCGTACCGTTAACTATGAAAACGGCAAAAAAAATATGTCTTTTGTATGGGCCACCCTTTAATATCAATTTTATTCTTATTTAATTATTTATTTTTAATATGAATATATAACTAAATATTCTGTGAATATTTCAAGTGTCTACCTGTTGCCGTTATCAATAACGAGAAAAAACAAGCAAAAAAATCACGTTTGCTGTATGGGAGCCCCCTTAAATATTTATATAATTCTATTTTTTTAGTATTTGTTGTTATAGCGGCAACAGAAATACATCATCTGAAATTTTCAACCGTCTAACTGTCACGGTTCATGAGATACAGCCTGGTGACAGACGGACAGACAGACGGACAGCGGAGCGAAATTAATAGGGTTTCGTTTTTACCCTTTGGGTACGGAACCCTAAAAAACTACTTGTTACATAAAATCGTACGTCGCAGACTGGACTGGAACACATGCACAGCCCTACATTTTACTGTTTGACTTCCATGCTAGTCTGGGAGAACAGAAAAAGCGTAGAATGTGCCAGCTGCTTCTCTTCCCGCGCAGACCGTAGAATCCGGTCAAGTGAATGAGCGGAAATCTGAAGAATCAGGACAATAGACGATGCGGCTAGCAACCCATCACTATTTTGATTCTGTTATCCACCTTTACGCCTACCAAGTCGCTAAACGTGGCCTTCCGGTCTTATGACTTAAGGCTCTGTCTATCCCGTAAAGGATAAAGACGTGATAATATGTATATGAATGCTAAGCTAATTTGTTAGTGTTTTCCATAGGCGACGATGACACTTTCAGACGATCCTGATGTATCGTATGCGCATCTTATGGTTGCACTCTTATTTCAAAAACCTTATCAAGCTTCCTTTATCTTACTGAGATTAAGTTTAAATTGCGTTGCTAAAGGTCATTAACACATACAAATTGGCCACCCATCCCCGGCCCGGCCATTAAACAAGTGTTTGACCTCACCCCTGTGGTGACGTATTGACTAGTCACAAAATAATCAACTACAGAAGCGATACTATTCAGTTTTGTTCACTTTTTATATCTGAAATGGTTGTAGCGCTACAAGTGCGGGGATGTGCTTTTTTTTTTTAAATCTCTAAAACTTTAAACGTACGAAATGCTATTATATAAAAGAACCTGCCAAGTGCGAGTCGCACACATGAAGTGTTCCTATTAAAAACCACGCTTCTTGTATGTGAACATAGATGAATTAAGACATTGAAACCTCTTCCATGCGACTCTTGTGAAGTTGGTGGTTTGACGTCTCAGTAATAAATGTGTGTGTAGCAATTTTTACAGAATCGAGATATAACACCAAAATATAAGTTTTTTTTTGTATGTGAATCCCCTTTTGTTTTTCTATTATATTTTTATAGCGTTAAAAGCTATATGGAGTGGGTGGTAAAAATATTAAACATTTTAAAAAAGGTACACAAAATGTGTACCTTTACATTTTGTGTACCTTTTTTAAAATGTTTAATATTTTTACCACCGACTCCATCCCACTCCTAAATCAAATCAAATAAAAGAATCATAATCTATCCTTCGGTAGTTTTAGTTGTGGTAGAGCCACGCTACCGACAAATTTTGCTAGTAGCATGAATGCCGGCTCGTCCGGGGAAGTACCACACGCTTACAGAAAATCGACGTTTGAGTAGAAGCTTTGCCGCTTTTATGCTTCGTTTGGTGAGTGAGAGAGCCGGAGGTCCGTCCTTCCCCCAACTCCTTCAAAGGCCGGCAACGCTCCTGTTAATACACCTTAGTGTTGCAGTTGGCCATGGGCAGCGCTGATCGCTTACCATCAGGTGACTTGCTTGCTCGTTTGCCGTCCTAGTCCTATATCATAAAAAAACGGTAAGTTACTTGTAGTATTTTTGTCATTGCTGTATACCTTCCCCTTGAATCGCTCTTACCTATCGCTAAAAACTGCATTAAGCGATTTCATTTTATACTATGTAAAGATTATGTTGCCCAAAATCTAAATAAAACTGGCTTTCAATATTCTTAGACTCTGTCTACCCCGCGTCAGAGAGATCAGAGTGATTCTCAGAGGGCATGGGTGCGCGCCACATGTCATCGCCCTATTGTCCTTTGAAACAAATTTAATATCATAACATTAATTTGTAAATTGCGAATGGCTTTGACGTGACATAAACAATTATTTGTAGAACTAATATGAGTTTGAAATGAAAACGTTTGCAACAGACTTCCACCCACACACACACATATACAGACACAAATCTTACACTAACACCTACCTGTGCTCCCCAATTTAGATTAAACAATATGTAACTTTTTATACCTATTTTACACTGTATGTAAGACTCAGTGATCCGAGGGAGGGGCCTAGTCACTTGTGGCACAGGTTCCAATAGGAACCTATTTCAAGGACTAGTCTCCAAACAAAGAGAACAAGTCGCAACAAATTGTACAACCATAGTTTTTAGGACCCATACTTTTAAGGCTTATCTTTATTAAAGAGAAAATAAACATATTATTATATATATTTAAACATCACTCATTGTAATCGTGCAAAAACAAATAAAAATGGCAAGTGCGAGTCGGAATCGCACACAAAGGGTTTCGTACCACGATAAAATATTACGCTACACTACAAAAGACGCTCCATAATATGATTTTGTTTGGGACCTCCGTTACTTTTTTTATTATTTGTTGTAAAACCAGTAACAGATTATACACATTCTGCGAAAATTTCGAGTCTTTGCTTATTACGGTTCAAGAGATACGGCTCTGTAAGAGACGGACGGACGGACATCGAAGGCTTAGTCAAGGTTCCCGTTTTTACCCTTCGAGTTTTTTATTAGTCGACGCTGTCCCACTGTTGGGTAAAGGTCTCCCATTTTATTACGCCATTGGTTTCTATTAAGTGCTATAGATCGCCAGTGTCCATCATATGCCGTTAAATCACAGCCCACCTTGTTTTTGAGCGACTCTCTTTCTTCTCCAACCTGCAGGGACCCACTCTGTGGTTAGTAGTTATAAGCCCCCTATATTTTGAAGGGAACCCTATTTTTTATGATATAGGACGGCAAACGAGCAAACGGGTCACCTGATGGTAAGTGATCACCGCTACCCATGAACACCTGCAACACCAGGGTGTGACAGGTGCGTTGTTGGCCTTTCTAGGAGTTGAGGGAAGGAAAAGGGGAGGGGACGGGGAAGGACGGGCCTCCGGCTCTCTCACTCACCGAACGAAGCATAGAAGCGGTAAAGCTTCTACTCAGACGTCGATTTTCTGTAAGAGTGTGGTACTTACCCGGACGAGCCGGCCCATTCATGCTACTAGCAATTCATTAATGAAAAATGCCCTCGTCGGTTTAAATATCTCATAATCTTATTACTTATTCGTAGCTCATAATAAAAGTAATATTTACTTTAGGTCTTGCTCACACTCTTTTTTATGTTTATTTTTCAGCAGCTTCAGCTATATCCAAATAGCCGTACTATAGTACGGCTATATGGATTTTTTTGCCCCAGACGCAAAAAGAAAGGATAGTAGTTTTTAAGGAGGAGTATGTATCCGTCTGATTGTGGAATTATAGCTCTTAAACGGAAAAACGGAAAACCTCTTTGAATGCGATTGTTTTTATTAGGAATTAGGTCTTCTAGCGATGGTTCTTAGACGTTTTAACAAAATCGATACTGTCGTTTACAAGTTATTTGGTTTCGGGGGGTTGGCTATGCATTAGCACGAATTGCTAGTGCTTTATCCTATAGTCCTTGGAAGAAATTAAATGAATTATTCCAGTCTAGAGTAGAAACCACACAGCACCTGGAAACGACACAAGGCAGACGGAACGTCACTTGGGGCCAGCTTTACTTCATCGATTTGTTTGTTGTCCACTCAACAAACCGATGATTGAAAAGTTTGCGGTCAAAGCCGTGGGCGTAAGCTAGTTAGTAAACTAGCTTACGCCCACGGCTTTGACCGCAAACATGTTAGATCCTAAAAAAAGGTACCCTATGTCTTTCCCTACCCTCCGACCCCCCACTACGCCACGGCTGACGCTAAAACTGCCAGATCTGTCGGCTCATTTGTTTTAATGCCGGCTTATATTGAGATACTGCCACACTTGGCAAAACTTAACCGGCCAACCACCAAACGAAACTACTAGATCCTAAAATAAAGGGCTAAAACTGCCCAAAAGGCAGGATCCTACCACAAGTGGTCACACTGGCGGCAAGTCATAATAACTGCGTAAAATTTATCGCCGCTAGACCGGTGGCTGTGGTCGACCGCCCGTCTGTGCCGAGCCTTATATCGAGCGTTTCAGTTTTCAGTGTATAAATGTGGAATTACCATACAGGCAAAATTACTTTCGCATTTAGAGTATTGTGGTATGGATTTAATGTATTTTATTAATATTTTAGGTAATTATAGTAATCTTCTAATCCAAGGGTATTAATATTCAGGGACTTCGTTAAAATTTAATAAAATTATGTAGATGTAAAGATTTACATAATTTGTTAGCGGGCGGCCTAAGTGACAGGAGGCTGTGGGCAATTTTTTTCTCCATGCTGGTCTGGGAGAAAAGAAAAAACGTAGAATGTACTAGCTACTTTCTTCCAGGCTGTAGAAACCGGCTGCGGGAATGGGCGCGATTCTAAGGAATTATGTAAATAGACGGTGCGGCATGAGTATTTTGATTCCGTATTCCATCCTTAAGCCCATCAACAGGCTAAACGTGGCCTCTCGGTCTTATGGCCTTAGGCTCTGTCTTCCCCGTAAGGGTAAATAAAGACATGATACTATGTATGTACTAATTTTTTTTGCTATGTGGATCTGAGCTACAATAAGAATATTCCCCTGGATCTGCGATGCGGTCATATGCTTTTGATAGAAGTAATGAAGTGGTTGGCTCTGGCCAAGTATGGCTCTAGTAGTACAGAGAGGGTCGTGCTCCTGTAGTGGAGACTAAAAAAGACCTGATGATGATGATGATGAATAAAGTGGTTACCCACTGCCTTCTACATTCTTCACTAGTGTGTAGGTTTTGTCGCGTTATTTTATTAGCCGATAAGACACATAGTTTTGTGCAGAATGTCATCCAAGTAAGACTGGTTTGGTCAATAGTTTGATAGGTGCGGTGGTAAAATTTTTGCAGATGCATTTCATACGTGCTCCTCATGTGCTGGTGCGTTTGCCTGTTGACCCGGGGGTCGTGGGTTCGATTCCCACCGGAAGCATACTTTGTTTAGTTGTTTCCAGTTTGGTTAGGACATTGCAGGCTTGAATCACCTGATTGTCTGATAATAAAGATGATTCCGTGCTTCGGAAGGCACGTTAAGCCGTTGGTCCCGGCTGCCATCTGGTAGTCGTTAAAGGAACCACATTAGAGGCCGAGAGGCGGTTCCGAAGAACTCTGACACCAGGGTGTGCATGGTCGATTGACCGTGACACCTACTCGAAATGATGATGATGATGTGCTGGTTTGGATAAAAATAAAAACTTAGAATGTACTATCAGCCTGTCAAGGGGATGGGGTAATATCTCAGATATCTGGGTTATATCATAGTGTTTCGTTCACCGTGACTCAAAAAGATTAAGATAAAAGATATAGATGCGTAAACGTGTGTACAATAAATTCATATATGTTACAATTTACGAACATGATTAGGTACCCTTACTGGTGTGCAAATACATATATGTATTTGCGTCGTATATGTATATATTTGCGTCATATATGACGTAATGGGCATGCTATTTAATTAAAAAAATTGTAATCACATAGAAGTCGTTTCGATCGAAAATGACTACAGTACATTATTCCATTTGGATTAATTAAACACAATATTGTATAAAAATAAAATATAAACTGAAAATAAGCAAATGCTTCGAAATTTGTGAATAACAAACGAATGAATTTCCACAAAGGCATAGCATGAAACAACTCTGATGAGCTTTCCACAGAAATTGAATAATGCTGAAACGCGATACACTCCCGTTAGGACTGCTAACTATGGATTTGTCAAAAATGATATTTATAAGTGTTTTATTTTAATAAGCCCCAAAGTAAGTTCGACACTTGTGTTATGGGATACTAACTCAACGATACTATATATATTTTGCATTTACAATGCGATTTTGATAAACTCTTATTTGAGTTAACTTAAGATTAAAGATATATAAGAACTTAAATTAAGAAATAAAATATGAATGATGTGAAAAAAATTCATGCGAGCTGGGTTTGAACCAGCGACCTTCTTGATAATTACTTTCAAGTGGGGGAAGCATTGGACGCCGAAAAAAATCCTGCACCGTAGTGTTACATTGTACACAATGTCAGTAATAAATATGTACCTATGATATATTGTTGTTTAATTGAAGCAGATTGTTGATGTATCTGTTTACATTGAAATCCATACTTATATTATATATGCGAAAGTAACTCAGTCTGTCTGTCTCCTTTTCATGTTTTAACCATTGAACCAATTTGGATGTAATATGGTATAGAGGTAGTTTGAGGCCCGGAGAAGGACATAGGCTTTTTATTGTACCCGAGGGATCGACATTAACGCGGGCGGGGTCGCGGGCAATAGCTAGTTTGATATATTGGTATTAACATTTGATATGCACCTATCCCTATCTAAATTTATCTATACATATAATAAAACAGTAAAATTATTTTGTCTGTACATTTCGAATTTTTGACTGAAATGAATAGAGGGACACTTACAAAGAATAATAGAAAGAAAAAAAATTTTTTTTGGAATTTCTTGTCTGTCTGTCTGTCTGTCTGTGTTGCGACTTTCAGGAACGTTCACTGCATTCTCCGATCAACCCCAGAATCACAGCAAGGGAAAATTCAGTAAACACTAACCTGGATTCAATGTTGAACAGGATTTTGAAGGATTCACCTGCGACAGGCATCGTGGCGGCTGGCTGGGAACCTTTCCGGCTTGAACTGTATTATCCTCCTACTGCCTACACTAGTGGTACACCATCACACACGCGCGATGAGATTTAGGGTTGTTTTCGGCCAGCGAAGCCCTTAGGAGTCGTTATTTTTAGAAATTATATTAGCGCAAGGGACGCGCTCAACAAGACTCGCCCGCCATATTTTTTTCGACTGGTATTTTCGGCCAATCACAGGCCGTCTCGGCGAAAAGGGAGTAGATATGTAGGGGGGAACGGAAGCTGGACACAGATAGGTCATTTTATTTGGGTTTTTAAAGTTAATGCTTACACATTTTCCCCCACCTGAAATCCACAAGGGTTTCACAGAGAATGCAAATTGAAAGATATAAAACAAAAGCAATAGCTACGCACTATTGCAAGAATATCTAGAAATATTATTTTTGGAAAGATAAAGTAATAAATAAGTTTTAACTAGCCTAAGGATTGGATAGTGTGTATTTATGTTTTAGTAATTTATGAAAAAATATCTTAATTAATTGGTAAGGGACAAACCTATACTACCGGCCTACGAAAGGTCTTTCCGTTAGCAGTTCGGAAAGTAACTACTCTGACTACTTGATCCGAACCAGCATGCACTTGCACAATACGTGCCAACTTCCAGAACATTGGCGGAAGATTAGGTTCGTTAACTATGACTAAGTTATCTATTTTAATATTTGGTTCATGTACGAACCTTTTGTTCTTTCGTTGTAATGTATGAAGATAATCACGCTGCCATACGCGCCAAAATCTCTGGGTAATTTTCTTAAGCATGACCCAACGAGAGCGCGGACACGAAATAAAACATCTAACACACTTTGACAGCACGGTACGTATCAGAAGTCTCAATCCAATTATCCAAAACTGGCGTTGAATAAGAGATTGTAAGGTTCGAGGTCCACAATGCAAATATTTTTTATGAAAATGTTTTATTATAATTTTAGATATTGGACATTGTTTATGTAACAAAAAAGGGTGTAACGCAGATGGTGACAGATTAGCCTCATCGATGCGTTCCCCCACCCGCACGATCCCATCATCGTCCAGGAAAGGTGAAATTTTTTGAATGGATTTTACACATGGTTCATTATCTCGCACTCGACTGACTTCGGAAGACATATAATGATACGGACTCAATTTAACTAACACTTTGGTTGACTTCTCGAGTTCAGGACTACTGAGAAATGAAAGAATTCGATTTTGCCTTGCAACCCTCGAATTTGAAATAAATCGAATACACCATGCTACAATTTTTAGAATTTTTGTAAAAGAGGAATGTCTGGCAATTAAGTCCAGAAGTGGGTTTCTCACCTCAATCACGTGAGGACTTTTAGTTTCTAGTGGTTTGAGCTCGGGTAAGTCTTCTTTTGAAAGTAGAACCCGTTTGTTAGGCCATTGACTAGGCAAATCCTGTTGCCAAGAAGGACCTTTCCACCACAGAGGATGGTCTATAAGCTCTGGACAGGACACTCCGCGACTACAACAGTCGGCCGGGTTATCCTTAGACGAAACATGATACCAATGATCGGTACTAATCAAATCAGTTGCTTGAATGACACGATTGGCTACATACATTTTTAACAAATGAGGGGCGGTATTAAGCCATGACAAGGTAGTGCTGCTGTCTGAATAAGCTCGAATAGAATTAATAATTATATGCTTTAAGCAAATTATACATGTGCGATAGAACTTTTGCCAGAAGCACCGCTGCGCTTAGCTCGAGTCTATTTACCGTGGTAGGTTTTAAAGGAGCTACTCTAGATTTTCCAATCAGTAAACTAGTCGCAGTAGAAATTCTGGGCTCATTAGTAACCACACAAATATACACACAACAACCATAGCCTTTCAGAGAACCATCACAGAAACCTACCAAGTGTACTTCCATCGGATTGGAAGGTATAACTAACCGCGGAAGAGAAATTATTTGTAAATCAGACAAATTGGCCGCTATTAAATGCCATTGTTTGGTTAAATGTTTTGGAATAGTCTCATCCCACGATAAATTTAACCGCCATATTTCTTGCAACAGCGATTTTGCTGCAAAGACGACTGGGCATATCCAACCGAGTGGATCGAAAATGCGGGCTACTAAAGAGAGTATGGATCTTTTAGTAAATTTGACTTCGAACGAGTCTGAAAAGGCATATGAAAAAGAATCATTAATGGGATTCCATCGTATCCCTAATATTTTGACAAACTCATTTCCCGATTCATCGAAGGATTTGGAACTTTGACAAAATTCAGGAGGAACATCCTTAAGAAGACGAGAATCGTTGGTAGTCCATTTACGTAGTTCAAAGTGAGCCTTGGCCAACAAAGATGTGATATCGGCCTTCAGCTTGATCGCCTCTTCAAGGGAAGAGCCGCCAGTTGTGATATCGTCCATAAATGTCTCCTGGGTGATAACCTGAGCTACACGACTTGAGTACTCAGAACCATGATCTTCAACAAGTTGATGAAGTCTTCGAATGGCTAAATAAGGTGAACTACTAACTCCGTACGTGACTGTCTTAAGTTCGTACTCCTTTAAGATCTCAGTTGGATCATTACGCCAAAGCACGTGTTGATAATGCCTTTCCTCGGGTCTTATCAATATTTGCCGATACATACGACGGATTTCGGCAGTAAAAACTATTTTGTGAAGTCTAAATTTTGTCACTAAATCGACAATATCCACTTGTAGCTTAGGACCCACATGAACAATATTATTGAGTGACAGATTATTCGAGGTCCGACTACTGGCATCGAAGACTACTCGTAAACGTGTCGTTGTACTATCGGGTCGTATTACACAATGGTGAGGAATAATATAACGGTCAGTAGACAAAGATTCAGCAGGCTGCATATGTCCCAGCTCTTCGTACTGCTGCATAAATTCCTTATATTCCGTTTTCAACTCAGTCTGGCTGGCAAGACGCTTTTCCAAGTTGAGAAAACGGTTAGAGCCTGATGATATGATTCTTCTAAGGCTGGAGTATCATCTTTAAGCATGATTGGTACAACATAACGACCTTCGGAGGTACGATATGTGCCATTTTTATATTTTTGTTCACATATTTCATCCTCAGGACCGAAAATTTTACATTTCGGCGGTTCTTCGGGTTCCCAAAACCGTTGAACGATCTCATCGAGCGCACAAGAAGACGCGATGAGTGACGTAACGGGTGTGGCTGGAGTTTGAGCCACCACGTTTTGAAGAAACTGACCACTTATCACCCAGCCGAATACACTAGACAGTGCACATGGAAAACCAGGGCCTGGGCTATAACGTGAACCAGTATATATCTGGTCAAAACAGTCTACTCCTAACAACAGATCGATCGGACCCGATTTATCAAAATCTTGGTCGGCGAGATCCAGATGTTTAAACTTTTCCTTGACAACCGACGGTAACGAAGTTGAAGGAACCATTGAAGTGATTTTAGGCAAAACCACTAATGGTATATCGAATTGGGGCGAGTCATTTGACCTAGGCACAATAGAGCCAAACGTATAACCTTTAATATTACAAACATAATTTTGACCGAGACCGGTTACATTTAAATTACACTTTTTTATATGTAAACCTAACTGTCGCACACAGCTACTTGTAATGAAAGAGTCCATTGAGCCACTATCTATGATTACACGAGCATACTGCCATGAACCATCCACTCTTCTCAACCGAACCACTGCTGAACCAATAATTTTGGTACTCATAGGTGACTTTGACATGTTTGGCTGAGTTGTACAAGTTAGGGAAGTGCTCATATTGGAATTCTCAGAAGCCTTTAGGTCAATGGTATTAGATAATAAACTTTTATGTTCTTCATGTAATAATGTGTTATGTTTTGAGTTACAAATGAAACACATGGACTTAGACTTGCAGTCTTCACTAGTGTGACCGGGCCTTAAGCAGTTTTGACATAATTGTAACTCTTTAACTAATTGTTGTCGCTGTCCTATATTCATAGAATGTACTTTACCACAGCGATATATTGAATGATTTTCATGACAGTACGCACAGACAGCCTGATTAGGTTTATTATTATTTGAGTTCGAAGAAGTAATTAAGGAAGAATTTGATTGCCGAGAAAAATTATCTTTCTTTGTATTATTGTGGTTTTGTTTATTTATAGAATTGAATGACTGTAAATTACTAGGTTGACTAACCTCTAATACCTTTATATACTTCTGTAAATAAACAACCAAGTTATTAAATTTAGGAATTTCTTCGGTATTTTGTAATTCAAACATTTTCCTAGTTTCTGTATCAAGAGGCCGAGATGCTATGTAAAATAAAAGAAATTCACTTAAATCATCAATATTTAATCCGCGCAAGGCACTAACACATTCATAAAGTGTGTTGGTTAATTGTGATAAGTTTGATAATGATGGCCGTTGGATCGGATTTAATTTTATTATTTTTTTCTAAATAAGCGGTGGCTAAAATACGTTTATTATCATACCTGTCTAGCAACGCGGCATAAACAACAGAATAATTAGCTGATGTTATAGGAACACCCTTAGCTAGTGTCAGGGCATACCCAGACAGACATGACAACAAATAGTAAAATTTCTCTGCGTCCGACAACGAAACATTATTATGCACAAGCGACGTATAACTGTCTTTAAACATCTGCCAGTTTTCTATATTACCATCAAACTTAGCTATTTGCAGTTTAGGTAGTTTCCCTTGCGAGCTGGAATGCACATGACCTTGACACAGTTCCGAGCGCGAACTCACACCGGCGCTTGCGTCGAGAGAATCGACAAACTCAATGACAAAATAGTATAACTCGTCAAATGACAACAAATCAGTATTATCGATAACAAATTGAGGATTTAGTTTAAGTTGCAACTGGTTTACACGATCGTTGCATTCCAAGAAATTATCACGAATTTTATCAATTCTTTTATACCTAGCTCGAAAGGATGCTAATTTAGTTTTATTTTCTTTCGTAATTTTTGCTAAGTCATAAAGTATTTGCATAATTTTAAACTCATATTCACGTTTTTTAATGGTGGACATTAATTCTCCTTCCGCCATGTTTTGGTAGGCACTAATTGTGAAAAATACGAGTAATGTAGGTAAGTAGCAAAAGTTTAAATGGAAACTGAGTAATGGAACAGATATTCACAAAACACGTAGGTTTTAAAACTACGGACTATTACTTATAATCATAAATACACACCTCACTGCTATTAATTGACCCTAGGTAAGTACATAGGCTATCCAAAATAGTTCGAAAGCCTGAGTAACAAGATAGTACCTTATGGCATACAAATCGAACGATTAAGGGATTATTACAAGGGAATTAACGAGATAAGAAGTATGTACTCGTAAGCAATAGGTATTTACTATGGTATGGAACAGGAATGGAATTCCCTGTTTGAGCCGAGATTGTTAGACAAATAGACAAATGCTAGGTGGATAAGTACCTAGTTAATTTGAATCTATAATAAGTCTATTTATGAATAAATTAGTTATCCATATTTGGAAATAACTTTAATTGGAAAGATTGAAATTAAGTGGGTAAATTTGAAATAAGTACGTGAGGAATGTCCTCACGTACTTATTTCGCAACATTAATTTATGGTGCCTCCTGCACCATAAATTAATGTTGCGACTTTCTGGAAGGGTCACTGCATTCTCCGATCAACCCCAGAATCACAGCAAGGGAAAATTCAGTAAACACTAACCTGGATTCAATGTTGAACAGGATTTTGAAGGATTCACCTGCGACAGGCCTCGTGGCGGCTGGCTGGGAACCTTTCCGGCTTGAACTGTATTATCCTCCTACTGCCTACACTAGTGGTACACCATCACACACGCGCGATGAGATTTAGGGTTGTTTTTGGCCAGCGAAGCCCTTAGGAGTCGTTATTTTTAGAAATTATATTAGCGCAAGGGACGCGCTCAACAAGACTCGCCCGCCATATTTTTTCGACTGGTATTTTCGGCCAATCACAGGCCGTCTCGGCGAAAAGGGAGTAGATATGTAGGGGGGAACGGAAGCTGGACACAGATAGGTCATTTTATTTGGGTTTTTAAAGTTAATGCTTACACAGTCTGTCTGTATGTATACTCACGATTATCTCCGAAAATACTGAACCGATTTACTTCAAACTTTCAGCAATTGCTTTGTTTTAACTCAGTTTAACATTTAAAGTTTGTATCATCAAAATCGGTTCATTAAAAAAAAAGTTATCGTCATTTGAATGAACTCAAGGCATGAGTTTGCCTGCAAACATATAGCAAAAATAAAATTAAATAATAAGTGACATAAGAAAATTAAAATCCAAAGTCAATTCATCATCATTATACGACAGCATTATACCTATCCATACTATCCATAGTAATCCATACTAAAAAAAAAAGGAGAAGCTGACTGACTGACTGACATATCAACGCAGGGCCTAAACTATAAGGGTTAGGAACTTGAAATTTTGCACAGGGGTTCCTTTTATAACGTAGGGGAGCACTAAGAAAGGATTTTTGGAAATTCATCTCCTTAGGGGGAAAAACGGGTTGCAAAGTTAGTATGAAACTTTGTTGTTTTTGAAGTTATTCGAATGAAATTCAGCATGAAGGTTCTTTACTGAAAGGTATGAAACACGAGTAAAATATTTTACTCAAAAATCATCCCTTAGGGGGGTAAAATAGGGGTGCAAAGTAAGCATGAATGTTTGCCATTTTTGAAGTTAGTCGAATGAAATTCAGCATGAAGGTTGTTTACTACAAGGCATGAAACACGAGTAAAATATTTTTCTCAAAAATCATCCCTTAAGGGGATATAACGGGGATGCAAAGTAAGTATGAAACTTTCCGTTTTTGAAGTTATTCAATTGAAATTGAATATTAAGGTGTTTCATTGAAAGTCATAAACTAATGTATTCCGGGTAATTCTACTGTTCCTGAGAAATCGACACTTACGCGGGCGGAGCCGCGGGCCAAAGGCAAACCTGACTTATATATTAACGCACATCAGAAACTACTGTGCGCAGAAACTGAACTTTGGCACAGGGATTCTTTTTATGATGTAAATGAGCACTAAGAAAGGATTTTTAGAAAATCAAAGGGGTTGAAGTTTTATGGAATTTTCTCATTTCTGGACTTAGAAGTTTAAAAGTAGGTACGGGAGTTCTCAATTAAAATTAAAAAAGATCTGTTTAGGTGAACCAGACAATATTCTCCCTTGAAGGGGTAAATAGGGGGTAAAGTTTGTATGAAATTTTTCCATTTCTAGACTTAGAGGTATGAAAATAAGTATATACGTTCTAGGTTACAATTAAAAAAGATCTGTGTAGATGAAATGTACAA
This sequence comes from Elegia similella, assembly GCA_947532085.1. Classification (NCBI taxonomy): domain Eukaryota; kingdom Metazoa; phylum Arthropoda; class Insecta; order Lepidoptera; family Pyralidae; genus Elegia; species Elegia similella. The sequence goes on from OX383939.1 coordinate 8,621,888, forward strand.
AATTCCCCCCTTAAGGGATAAAGGGGGGGGTGATGGTATGGAAATTTTCTTATTTCTGGACATAGAAATATAAAAATAAGTATATATGTTTACATTACAATTAAAAAGATCTGTGTAGTTAAAATGGTCGAAATTTCCCCTTGAAGGGGTAGAATAGGTGGGGTAAACTTTGTATGGATTTTTTTTTATTTACTTAGAAATATGACAATAAGAAGTTCTCCATTACAATAAAAAAATATCTGTGTAGGTGAAATGGGCAAAATCCCCTCCTTAAGGGCGAAAGATCTATGCAGGTGAAATGTATTAAATTCCCCCTTAAGGGGAAAAAGCAAAGGGACAGGGGTTTGTATGGAATTTTTATCATTTCTACTGTTCCCAAGGGAACGACATTAACGCGGGCGGAGCCGCGGGCAACAGCTAGCTGTTGCCCGCGGCTCCGCCGCTGTGTTTCATAATATCATGATTCATGTGACACTTCAACGCAATCACACTACATGTACATACATATACATTCATTCATTATATCATCATCATCAACAGGCCTTTTTAGTCTCCATTACAAGAGCACGACCCTCTCTGTACTATCAGAGCATGTTTGGCCAGAACAGACAGAGGATTTTGATTTTTGATTCATAATATAAAAATCACTTTTTGCAAAGCACTATGGTGACGAATACAGCGGGTACAAAAGGCAAACACCGGTATACGGTGAACCACTCTGGCTTTTCCACGAAACATTTCAATGAAAACTGTATAATAGTGAGTAATTACTCACTAACTAAACTAATAGAAAAGCGGATTGCAGCAGTGTTCACTAATGGATTAAGGTGAATCAGCTACTGGTATGATGTCACTAAACATAGGATTAATAAAATAACTGGTGGTCTGGTCGATTTAAATAACATGACAATGCCATGACTTGAATGCGAAGATTTCCATTTTCTACGTTTTCAGTCGTTATTTTATTTTCAGCCCTGACACAGAAAGAGCGCGTTAAAAAATTTACGCCTTTTTTATGTTTGTCTGCTGTCTGTGGTACCTCCCATATGGTCAAAGCGATTTTGTGTGTTTTTATTGAATTCTTGGTTAGCTGTTTCCGAGATACAGGTTGTTCTGAGGCGGGGGATATTTAATTGCATTATGCATTAATAAAGTGTGGCTAACACTGACGTCAGATTTTCAAGTTGCCTTAAATCATCTGGCATAGCTTAACAACTGCCATGTTATGACAGCCGGGACCAAAGGCTTAACATGCCTTCTAAAGCACGGGAGAGCTTGAAATTTTTTTGTGCCTCGTGTGGGCACCCATCCCAGTGGGGACCACGCCAGGGGTTGCTTTATAACTGGGCATCGAGCTTCTCATAGTTAATAATAGGGAACGATTTTATAATGAATGTGGGAATACAACCACAGCTGTATTATTATAATAGTTGGAATTATCGTAGAAACTATTTAGGCGAATTAAAAATAATGACGGCCATTTTAGCCGTATAAACATCGTATTCTGTTAATTACACTCATTAAGCTACGTTGGCCCCACTCTCTGACCGGATGGTGGTAGTTTGCGGGTTCTAAAAGTAGATTTTAGCTTTTTACACTTAACTTTGCGTTGTTTGTTTTTCGTGTAAGTGGCCAACACTGGTGTCAGATTATTCAAGCTGCGTAAAGGCATCTGACATAGCTTTACAGATGACGTCAATGTTGAAAGCTTAACCTGCCTTCCGATGCACGGAGGAATTAGATATATTTTTATGCCAGTTGCAGTAGTCACCCATCCCAATGGGGACCGCGCCCAGGGTTGCTTAACATACGTAAGCGCTAATAATGCTGAGACCCACTGGACTTTTATTAGATTTATCCCTATCCATACTTCTATACTAATATTATAAAGCTGAAGAGTTTGTTTGTTTGTCTGTTTGAACGCGCTAATCTCAGGAACTGCTGGTTCAAATTGGAAAATTGTTTTTGTGTTCGATAGTCCATTTATTGAGGAAGGCTTTAGGCTATAAAACATCACGCTATGACCAATAGGAGCGAAGCATAAATAAAAAATATCTTGAAAACGGGGAAAAATTATTCATCTACACTAATTAATCATAATAGCAGAAATTGCCGCGGACGAAGTCGCGGGCAACAACTAGTATGTTTATATTTATTTAACATATACAAAAAAAATACTGTCACATCCTCCCACATTTTCTAAAAGAAAGGAAATCGCGTAGAAATTAGGTATCCGTAGTTCTTAAAACGTAGATTATGATTGTCGGGAGAGAGAAACTATGTGGAATCAATTAATCAACAGATAGGTTGCTATTCCCGTCACAAGTTTGTTTAGGCTTTGTATATGCCGTAAAGATATGATTAGTGTGTGTGTATGTATGTTAGAACCTATGTTTTTATTTCATATCTACAATAAAAAACTGTTAACCTCTTACTTAACACTTGAAAGGCCTCATATCAGTATCGAAAGGGCCGCTGCTTACGAATGTACATATTTTTAGACGCAACAGTCCATTATAATTTTATCTTTGCTATCGCAAAGTGAGAGATAACCTAATCAGCGAGGATGAATAAATTGAGCGATGCATTTAGAAGTCAGGTGCCCGTAATGGACAGGCGCGATAAACTTAAACAGCTAGATCAAACCTAATAGCTAGCTTGGTAACATCAAGGTATTAGTTCGTCTAAAAAATGTTAATGATATAAATTTTTGTGTTCTTAAAATTGCAATACTTTTTTTTATAATAAAGTTAAAACTCCCAAATCGATTCGAAATCCACACGTAGGGTTCCGTACCAGCATCATCATCATCATGGTGACCTTTCTCTTATCCAACTGGATATAGGCCTCTTTCCTCTTCTTCCACTCTTGGCGATCTTGTGCACGGCTCATCCAGTCTCGACCTCCGTGCCGTCTGATATCGTTCACCCAGCGTTGTGGTGGTCTGCCACGGCCTCTGTTACTTTGTCTAGGTCTCCATTCAAGGACACGTGTTGTCCAGCGTCTATGGTCCATTCTTGCAATATGTCCTGCCCACGACCACTTTTTGTTCGCTATGACAGCCATAACGTCTTCAATTCTTTGAACACCAGCATACAATATTTAAACTACAAAAAACAAGTGCTTTGTATGAGATTCTGCCCTTAATTTTTTAATTTATTAAATTTTTATTATGGATGTTATAGCGGTAATAGATTTACACATTTTGAGTCGCTACTTACGGTTTAATACATACAGCCCTGTGACAGACAGACGGCCAGTGGAGGCTTGTTAATAGCATCCGGTGTTTTACGCTGTGTACGGAACCCTAAATTTACGCCTATACATCTAATTTATGTGTCAATGGACAAATATCTTCAAAAACTATTCGAGAATCCAAAGCAAATACTAATAAACCAATTATTATGTATATTATCTCTATTCGCACAAGTATCCAAAGTAAACATTAAATCTGATAATACATACATATTATCACGCCTGTTTCCCATGGGGGTAGGCAGAGACTATGGATCTCCACTTGCTACGATCCTGACATATATCTCTAGCTTCTTCTACACTCATTACTCACCTCATACATGCTCTACGGTTTCGGGTACTTCGAACAACTCCTTTTTTAGGAACGTCTGCAATCTGATCGCAGTACGTTCGACGAGGTCGACCCTGAACATTATTCCCATTCATACTGGCTTTATATATTTTCTTTGTTGTTCTTCTTTCATTCATCCTTTCAATGTGGCCAAACCATCTTAACATTCCTTTCTCAATCTTGGTCGCAACATCATCTTTCAATCCACATCGCTCCCGCACTACCTCATTTTTTCTATTCGCACAAGTATCCAAACTAAACATTAAATCTGATAATGCCTTAAATAAACCTATAATTTCCATCAAATGCATATCATGTGTGATTTGACCCTGTAAATAATGTCTAATTAAATTAAGCGCAAATATTTTATGGATGGAACTCTTAGGTCCAAAAATGCTTTGGTAGCAAATTCAAAGAAACCGCGGCGTCAGACTAGTTTTTTCAAAAAACAAATTCTCTCGGTAGTCGGTATATCGGTAGTAGAAGTCGGTAATTCAGTCGTTTTGGTAGTATAGTAGGTAATAATAAAAAGTTGCACGCCAAGAATGAGCACAGGGTGTTTTAATGCGTCTGTTTTTTTAAATTTTAAACTACGGATATCTTTAAAACTAACGTATCAATTTTAATTCATTTTTTTATAACAATTTTCTCTACTACGGATGGCAGCCCTTGAAATATTTGCGATAAATTTGGACCTTATATTTATTTTATATCCACACTGACAAGTGAAATGACTCTTTGTCCGTTTATATTAAAGCAAAACACTAAATCTATCATTGCTATGAATAAATCTATCATCTCCATCGGCCTATCATCTGCACTTCCACATGTATCGAAACCGCAGAAACCACAGCCTTCAATGTCGCACGTGTCTGTCCGTGTGGCAAGACGGGATAGGAAATTATCAGATGCAGGCACGGCCTTGTCGAAAATTTATGTTTGGTTCCATGATTCTTGGAAATAGCCAGAATTTGTTGTTTTTGTCATGCGTGTTGAAAATTTACTGTACAAATACATACGAAACTTAGCAACAGTTTCGTATGTACAGTAATATTTTAAATGTATTGTATTTTTTAAATGTTTTAGTGTGTTTCTTTTATGGCGAGCTCCGTGGCGCAATGGTCAACACGCCAGCGACACGAGGTTCGATCCCCGGTCGGGTCATGATGGAAAACGATCTTTTTCAGATTGACCTAATTCTTGGACGTTTATTTATTTAAGTATTTGTTGTTAAATCTTAAGTTACCATAAATTAACTTTTTTTTTCTTGCGGATAACTTTTTTTTCTATGATAGATTTTAATTCCAATATTGAAATGTTGCTAGGTAATTCAAAATCACCCTGTTTATTTTTACACTGTAACACAATCTAAATAGTCCAGTTAACTAGCAGGTGACCTAAGGCCATCTAACGGTGATTTTTGGAACTAAGCTTGCCAGAGCGCCTGCCGCCGGATGAGATATCTATTCTTGAAGAATTATATTTTCTATTTACTAGCGGCACGCCCCGGCTTCGCACGGTTAGATATCATCATCATCATTTTCAGCCCACATCAGCCCACTGCTGGGCATAAGCCTCCCTTTTTTTCGGTTTGATATGTATTATTTATTTTATAGCCTATGGCCATAAGGGATAATGTAGGAATAAAATGGTGTTTTTTTTTTTCAAATTGGACCATTCGTTTCGGATCCTATTCAATGCAAACAAACAAACAATCAAATCTTTCCTCTTTATATTATTAGTGTAGATGTAAAGCTTTTTCATTATTATTAATTATTGAAGTAGGCATTTGTCTCCCATCTCATCTGATGGTAAGTGACGATGAAGACGAGGATGTTACATGCCTATTCAAGAGATACCCATTTATTCTACTTTTGAATGTCCCGTGTACTTGGAATACACACGTAAGTTGGTGGCAGAATACAATAGCCTATGCTCTCTGCCAATTCGGGTTGCTCTACCTGTTTCGGTAAAGTAGATTTACACGTAAATTTGTACTTGTTGATAGAGTTCGAACGATACGTACATCGGCTGTACTTTACTTACCGTATACACGGATAGATAGAGTAACCAAATATAGGTAAGGTGTGCGGTAGGGCAGAGTGGACGCAGTGGAGGGGGAAGGCTAGTGGTAGAGTAGGTTGCTTCCGTTGTTAGTCATAAAATTCTACCAGTTTCTACTAATTTACGGATACTGTTTAATTTAGTATAGTAGGTAAGTAGTAACTTAGCACTCTATCTACTTACTCTACGGTTTATTCTATGTACATTGCGAATTTATTGACTACTTTGCTTATATAGCGTTATGGTCTTATATCTTCGTGAAAATTTTTCCTTTCGGCAGATTAACAGCCGCCTGCGCTCTTCAGATAAACTTCTTCTAGACGTTCCTTTTCACTTTTCCTTAACATTCTCAAAATCGTTCTCTGTGACTGCAGCGCGGCTGTGGAATTCCCTTCCATTAGATACGAAAAGGGCACCTTCACTAAATTCTTTTAAAAATAGTCTTAAAACTTGTTCCTTTAGGTAACTTCGGTTGAGCTAACTTGAGCCAATTATTTCTTTGTAGTAAGTATGATATATGTATTTATATATTTATGTAGTGAATATATGTATTTATGTAGTATGCATTATGTGTTTTGTAATATTGTAGGTAAATTAATATATATTTTGTACTTTACTTCGAAATATGTAAATGTTAACATTCCTCTCAATTACTCGCCGGTTGACTGGAAGAGATCCCTTCATGGGATAAGTCGGACGTTGTATTTTTTTTTCTGTTTTGTATATTCTCTTTCTTTTAAGTACAATAAAGCTTTATAAAACAAACAAACAAACAAACAAATTATTACCAATGCAACATGTAAAAATTAGGCGCCAAGTCTGTAAAATATTCTATTGATTAGTTTCCGAACAATGTACATTTTATTACTTACTATACCATTTATTACAGTCATGAAACCTTAAGAATGAAACATTACAAAGTATTCCGCAAAATTTACTGCTACTAAGAGTTATTTGTTTCCAATACGACCGCGATTACAATACAATGCGGCGGGTGTTCCGTTGTGATTAGCAACAATAGCATCAGGCTATATCGCGCGAAATGTCGCGTCGATCAACGCATGCAGTCAATGAACCTGCTTAGAACAATACACGCGCGCGGGTCAACAGTTTCCTCTTCCGGTTATTTCCGTGCTCGGGGTTTATCTTTTTACGGTCATTTCATTCAGACTATGTTTGTGTTATGTATATACTTATATCCCTCTCCTTTTGTTTCAGGAACTGCCATCAAAACGAAGAATCGTCGATCCATCGAATCACCACAATCCAAGACTGAAAACTCACTGCCGTCTTCCAGAGTATCCCCCAAAAGCACATTTAACTTATCATTCGGTATTAAGTCATCCCTACTTAAATCTCCATCATCAAACGCCACTGCTTCCAAGTCTAATGAAAGACGCCGAAGCTCCGATACTAGCACCAAACCTAGTTGCATACCGTTGTCTAAAAAGACTCCGGATAAACCCAGTCGCACATCTGCATCCCCGAATAAAATTGAGTCTGTAAAAGAAACGAAATCTAAACTAGAATCGCCTAGAGGTAGAACTGTTCGAAAAAGTCCGGAGAAAGCTAAGAGTGACACTGAAAGTAATCGTAACGATAGAAGATATCGAGCTCAAAAGGATAAAGAAAGTCTTAGTGAAAAATATCATAATTCAAAGAAAAGACTGACTAGTTTAGAAAATAATTCTCCAAGAGACAAGAGTACCACAAATGAGAAATCATCAATAGTATTGAAAGATAATTCGCAAGCCAGTCATAAGAAGGATATTAAGCCGGGACTAGAAGAAATAAGAGACTCCAAAAAAATGTCTACCCTACATGAAACTGTTAGACCTCATACAAGTAACTCTAGACTTTCCCAGGAGATGGACAGCTTAGCTGCGTTGACTAAGCAAACATTAGATAGGGTTAATAAATTGTCAAATAACTTAACTAGTAATAAGTTACATATAGACACCCCAGAGCCAAATTTCGATTCATTGTTTGCGTCGAAATCTGAACAAAACAATCATTCATTTAATTATGGTCTGACCAATGAGAGACCAGTTCATAATAGAGGAGTTTCGGAAAGATTGCAGGATATAGACAGGGCAGCGCAGAGACTGATTGACTTTGAAAAGCAAAGTGCAATGTTTTCTGATCTCAATAATGATACGTCTAGTCAAAATCGCCGTCTCGATACTTCGTCGACGTCCTGTAGTCATACCCCTGTATCTATTTTAAAAAGAAAATCAATTCATGATGACAGCACTGTGTTAACATCCAACCATGCTATTGCCTCTCCACCGGTAACATTTTCGCCTAGTGTTATTGAACCCCGTAGCTGCCGATCTGAAAACAGACAACGCCAAGGTATATTGAAAAAGAGACGTAGTTTAGATGAGTCGCAAGTAGCTAGAAGAAGGTCCTGCAGCCCGGAAGTGTCATTTGCTGATGACGGTTCCCTAGATATGAATAAACCTATTTTGAAAAATAGGAGATCCTCCTTAGAAGATGTTGTTAGGAACCGATCGCCTGATGGTCAAATTCAAGGTATTTTAAAAAGGAAAATGAGCAGGGAGGAAGTAAATGTCCAAGAAGATATATCGCATGGATCTCCTGAACCTCAAGGAATATTAAAACGGAAGTCAAATTCTAGTTCAAGTAGCAGCACAACATCGTCTCACGTGTCTATCGCTCAAGCTGTTTTATTAGCAGCCGCTGGCGGCGCTGAGATTATAGATGACGATAAAGAAATCGTGAGACCAATATTGAAGAAAAAAAGCTTTTCCGAAGAGAGGCCATGCCCTGATATTGTACTATCAGACACACCGAAACCAATACTAAAGAAAAAGTCTACTGAATACGACGAATATGAGTTTGATCTTCCTAAGAAACCGATCCTAAAATCATCAAAAAAATTGTCCGGAGACGAAGGGCATGCTTCTAGTTTCGATTTGAGCGAAGACGACAGAAGCTCCCGAAGGCCTTCACTTCTTCGATCACGGACATCGGACCATTCTGGATCGGAGTGCGACGCGACTGTTAAGCCTATTTTAAAGCAAAGAGGTTCAAGTCTCACTAGGGAACGTAGCCAATCGCCGCGCCCACGGCTCTCATTTTGCGCGGACAACGATACGAACATTAGTGTGACGAATTTCAGTTGCGACGCGAACGACTTGTCGGCGGCTGGACCGCGGCGAGTGCTGAATCTCGCGTCCAACCCGGAAGAGAGTTATCCGAGTGCAGTCCTCCGCAGGAGGAATCTCCGACCGAAAACGAACCCTCGATCAAAGAGTTTAGCTTGTGATGTAAACGACGAATTACTCTCTATACTAAATACTAGAAGATTGAAAGTGGAAGAAAATTGTGAAAACGGCCATTGTGAACCGTGGGAGCTGAAAAGTCCTCAGGAAACTGGCGACGACGAAAATCCCAAGTCATTTCCGTCTATTGCTGCACGGATAAAGAGCATGGAACAAGCTCTTACGGAAGTGAAACCAAAAGAACAGCCTTCAACATCCAGATACAAGAGCCGCGATAAGGAGCGTTTCAAAACACAGCCCATCACCATCGACGAAATGCGGTCGGCCACTACATCATCCAGGTAAGCCATTTATATAGTCTAGGTGCATAAAAACTGACTGTTACATTTGAAATGTCATAAAACAATAACTAAGATTTATTTGGAAAGCTACGCCTTCTTGAGAATTTTTCCCGAGAAAACAGATCGAAATAAGGAAGTTGAACTTGTTTTGCTATATTCTTTTATTCTCGCTGGGGCAGCGTCCTGAAATATGGCATTTCGCGTGTAAAGGTGATTGTGCTCGCATCGCCCGGTGAGTTAGAGTCGAATATTGGCTCGGCGCCATTATTTTGATGGGCGGGCGTGCGGCGTGGGCAGCCACCGAATGTTTTGTTGCGAACTCTGTACATTTCTACTGTCTAGATGTGATGTTTACTCATTAGCCTCTATTTAGGAGTTTACGAGAGCACATGTTTCAGTATTTTTTATCCTTCGTACGTATTCGTGTCTTACGTAGGTTTTTATAAACTGTTTAAAGGAATTTAACGATTCCTGTGTAACTATATGTGCCTGAATATTCGAATGTATTTATTGAATAATCGATTATCTTATGACTTTTGCTTTCCTTGTCTTTCTAGGTAATTGTCTAGACAATAACTAGACTAGACAATAAATGTCTAGACAATAACAGCACAAGATTTGACTTTCAATCTTTTTAATTTCATACCATCGATATATTTTTTTAATACCAGTACTTACCCTGTTTTTAATTTTAACCTTCAAAACATTTCAGTTTTTGAAAGCTTTCTTCTGTTTTTCGTTTAAATTAAAATTCAAACGTTGTATTGCTTGCTAGGTCTGAATATTAATCATTCCCGATTAGCCTATATAATGGAACCTTCAGACGATTTTTCGTAATTAGCATTGCGTAGTCTACAAACAAGACCAATGTTAATTTCGGTGTTTTTCGTGTATCTGATATCACTCGATTCAGTTAGTTGTCTGACTTGTGTTAGATCGTTCTAGTTATTAGACCAACTCGAGTTCGGTTCGGATTCGTATCTTCAAGTTCTCGCGTTGATCTTCGTTATAGACTGAATTAGACTGTGTTTTGTTTACATTTTTATTAAGTGCATTGTTTTAGTACATTCAGTTCAAATAAGATACCATGTACAGACTTATTACGGATGCTAATGTTTTAGAACAGTAAGTAATTCTACTGCTGTTTATTTTTAGGCTTCCAAAAATAACTCAGTTCGAACGGAACCTTATCAATAAGCCTTCGATGTTGTAGGTCGTAGGTATAGACTTAAATTTTCGCAGAATTTGTATATCTTTTGCTACTATATAACCACAACTAATAGAAACATAATAAAAACTAACCCATACAAGAAACTTGGTAAAGCTTCTGGATTCTTTCAATGTTGCTATCATTTATTACTGAGACGTCAAACCACATATAATTATGGAAAATAGTTTAATATTGTTGTTAAATATTGTACGAAATCCTTAGTGTGTCCGACTCGCACTTAGACGGTTTCATTTAAGGCACTTTTCAGTTAAGTGTCCGATTTTGTTATATAGTTCTAGTACTTAGATCAACTTGACTTCAGTTTGTTACTACATTTCCACATAATAATCGTTTTGTATATCGAATGAAGTTAGTTTTTTCACTCTTTTATTTTTTGAACATTTAGTACTAAATGTTCAAATAAGGCGTGATGTACCGTGTTATTATTGATAATCCATTTTTAGAATAATAAGTATTCGTTTATCCACGTATTAGCTAGATCTAGGTTAGTGTACCGCCGCCGGCTTTTCAGGCTATTTAGGTCGCGTATGCAAAAGTGGTTAAGTGCTTTTAGGCGCATAAATATAGTATTAGTCAAGTGCACATTAATTAAGGTAGCAATTTGTGTCTGAAATTGATCGAAATATTTTTTGTGGAGAAGTGATCCGCCAGTCTCGCTTCCATTTTCCACATTTTATATTTATATATTTACATTTCACATAAAAGGAGCGTGGTTTTGTATTTAAATATTGTACGGAGCCCTTAGTGTATGCGACTTGCACTTGGATGGTTTTATTTTAGGCACATTTCAGTTAACCGTCCGATATTTGTTAGATAGTTCTAGTTCTTGAAACAAAGTGCAACTTCAGTTTATTACTAGATAGACCGCATTTACGAGTATATATAGTATTGTAAAACGCTTTTATCTAGCGCTTTGTTTTTAATACTAGCAGTATAAATACGGCGTGGTGTACCGTGTCATTATGGATAATCCTTTTTTTAGAATAATAAGTAATCGTTTATTCCACGTATAAATCTAGGTTAGCGTACCGCCGGCTTTTGAGGCTATTTAGGTCGCGTATGCAAAAGTGCTATAAGGCTCATTAATATTGTAGTAGTCAAGCGCAGATTAATCAAGGTAGCAATTTGTGTCTGAATTTGATTGAAGCATTTTTTTGCGAAGAAGTAGTAGTATTAGCCAGATGTAGGTTAGCATACCGCCCCCTGCTTTTCAGGCTATTTAGGTTGCAAAAGTGTTTTTAGGCGCATAAATATTGTAGCAGTTACGTGCACATTAATCAAGGTATATATTTGTGTCTGAAATTGATCGAAATATTTTTGTGAAGTAGTGATCAGCCAGTCTCGCTTCCATTTTCTACATATTGGTGAATGAAATATAAAACAGAGAGAGAAAAATATTTTTATACAAATACATTATTATACAAAGCAAATTTATTAGCTAGAATATGTACATATATAATACATATGGTGTCCTGATTTCTAATTAACTGCTGTCGTGTTTTTGCTGTAATAATGAATTAGGCCAATTTCTTCCACTTTTGCACACACTACTTAGGAATAATATGATCAACAGAGAAGAATAATATTTTTGTTTTAATTTATTTGCGATAATTACGTCGTTCACATGTTAATATTTATTAATACGTAGATACTGCCTTACAGACAGTATCTACATACAGACTAGAAAATATAAATAATTGCACAGCTGCGCTTACAAATCGTATCTTAGATTATGTGTTTCTGTAAGACTTAACAGATAAAAAAACCAGTTAAGTGCGAGTCGAACTTGCAGGGTAAGGGTTCCGTAGGATTTTATTACAGACTTCAAAAAAAAGTTTATCAATTCGCTTGTATGTTTTTTTTATGTTTTCTACCTCAGAACTCCGTCATTTTTGAATTAATTTGAAAAATGTATTTTTTTATTTAACATTAAAATCGGTTCAGTAGTTTGATTGAAGTCGGTTTTTAAGAAAGATTTTTATTTAGACCACAGTGATCATAGTAAAACCATATTTCATGTAGGTTTTCCTGTAATCTATGAGTAAAAACAACAAACCAAACCAATTTCTGGGCCATTGTTTCGGACATAATGTAAGGGAATGATTATTTTCGTCTATTTTGTTGATTAACCTTCAAATTAATACTAAGTTTACCAATTTCTTCCAGTATTATCAGTACCAAAAGTAAGAAAATTTTTTTTTTGAGAACCTTGCAAAAATCAGTTTTATTTGTCATACGGCACAGTTTGCAATTTTTCTAATAACCTGGCTCCAAAAGTACGTCCAGGTCCAGGGTAACCTACTTATGGACCCTTTATGTTTATATTTGCGATACATAAATATATGTCCAGTAAATTCAGATCAAATTGGCTGTGACTCACAAACACGGGATCATCCTTTATAAAGGTTCCGTCCACTTGGTCGTACGAAAGCCTTTGAGCCACTGGTATCAATGCCGGGTCAGGTAAAGACGAGAAATTATATTTTTCAAAACCAGCGTTCTTTACTTACTCTGAGCTATCCCACGTTATCTTGTCCTTAAGCCTTGCGTATTTGTTTACTATTTCTTAACCGACACTTCTTTGTCGGTTAAGAAGGTGAGGTTCTCAATTCGTCGGAATATTTTATTTTTATGTATGTTTATGTTACCTCATAACTCCGTCATATATGAAACGATTTTTTTATTTTTGTTGAAGGAGTATATTTTCTAATTGGTCCCAATAAAATCGCATCAAAATCGGTTCAGCAACTTGGCTGAAATCGTTTCTTTTTTTTCTGAAAGGTCAGACAAATTTTTAAAGACTATACAATACAATAAACACGAGTGATGACCACGGTGATGACGCTGTACTGTACCCAGTGACGTGCAGTCCATATAGACTGTTAGACATTGTCTACCCTGCAGTCGCTAAATAAATACAATTTATTTTTCTTACAAAAAAATAATTATATTAGGTGCGCCTGCAAAATTCTGCTAGCAAATACTTTATAGTCGATTTTGTTCAAGTACGGCGCTGCGGCCGCGGCCCGGGCGTGCCCACGCTAAGCAGTATCTATACGCGTAAGCCGCGTAAGACAAAATTTCAAAGGTCTGACTTTTCACGCACACATAGAAAATTATTATACACCTATAGGAAATCGCTTTTGTAGTAGTACAAGTAAACATCTTTCATGGACTCACACATGCAAATCAAATTTGCGCTGTGTGTGTGAATTGAAGACACTGTCTCCGAGGTTTCTATTGGCTGCCGCGCGTGATGTAAATGTCATCGTCACTTGTCAATGTCATTATAGATATTAATCATAGGTACTTATGTCAATGTTATTGATTTGCGTGTTTACAAACAATCCAAGAGGAAAGTTTTATTTTAAAATTAATTGCTTTATCAGTTAAATTTCATTTGTGACAAAAATATTTTCATGTGCAAGTTGTGTCGCTTAGTGTTTACATGCCGAAACCGAAATATAAAGTGTTTTGTGAACTTGCTTGCTTTTGAACAAAGCAAGTAACCGGTTAGTTATGGTTAGTTATTCTAAAGTTTAATCTTAAACTGTATGATACGTGGTACGTGGCTCGCAGGTTGTAATCATATCTCTTATCTTTCGCTTGTTTTGAATACTTTTGCGGTCTAAGATCGAAAGACTATCATAATATTAAACGAGTTGTAGATAACTAGCCGTATAGTGAGGTAAGGTATATAGGTGGTATGTTTGTAAGTAAATTTTATAATTATGTCTACCCTATGACAAATGTCTGTGCACGTCACTGACTGTACCTATAATCTTACATCACTGTTTTCAAATCAGGAGGGGAAATTAAAATCAAACTTTGTTTACCAAATAACAATTTCAGGGTATAATTGTTACGTAGTGTTTCTTGCGGCTTCCCTGACCTTGGCTTTGAAAATTGATCGCAGTATACCGTGATGAAATGTAACCTTATGGCGGTCACGGTGACCGGAACCCTAACTTCCACGGCCATCCTTAACTACGTTGTTAGCAGTGTTATAAAAGCAATAAACGGACTAGCAGGTTGTCTAGAAGTTATTACAGTTAGCAGTTAGGTACTAAAGTCAAAGTCAAAGATTTTTATTCAAAATTGGATACATGTATCTCTTTTGAACGTCATATTTGTATTTCTTATATTTTGTTTAATTTATGCAAAATCGTAATATTACTAGCGTTTCGGAACGACCACTGGTGAGAGAATACGCCGAAGGAAACTCAATCCAGATTTAGTCCCTATGTGCCTGAAAGCACACTAGAAGTATACTTACCCTAGAGCTAGATCTTTAAAGTATTGTAACCAGGAACTGACAGTTAGGCTACCAATTTCTTTGACCAATTGACCATTGTTGTCTTAAACAGTTAGTACTTTCCAGGGTTTTTCGATATTAATCATATTTACTAGATGCAATTTTTTCGCGTCTTTCTATCTTACAAAGTGGCAGTGCCAAGAGTTACAGGACTACGGAGGCTATGATAAAATGTAACAAGCTTGTTCGTTAAATTGACAACTTTGATGTATACATAAATCTACACTACACTAATTTGCGATAATATTGTGATTGAATACGCTCCGAAACTAAGGGACCAATTTGAAAAATCTTACATTGTCCTTGATGAACATAGTCTGTAGTAATTACCTATGTATCAGTGACGTGCACAGACATTTGTCATAGGGTAGACTTAATTATAAAATTTACTTACAAACATACCACCTATATACCTTACCTCACTATACGGCTAGTTATCTACAACTCGTTTAATATTATGATAGTCTTTCGATCTTCGACCGCAAAAGTATTCAAAACAAGCGAAAGATAAGAGATATGATTACAACCTGCGAGCCACGTACCACGTATCATACAGTTTAAGATTAAACTTTAGAATAACTAACCATAACTAACCGGTTACTTGATTTGTTCAAAAGCAAGCAAGTTCACAAAACACTTTATATTTCGGTTTCGGCATGTAAACACTAAGCGACACAACTTGCACATGAAAATATTTTTGTCACAAATGAAATTTAACTGATAAAGCAATTAATTTTAAAATAAAACTTTCCTCTTGGATTGTTTGTAAACACGCAAATCAATAACATTGACATAAGTATGATTAATATCTATAATGACATTGACAAGTGACGATGACATTTACATCGCGCGCGGCAGCCAATAGAAACCTCGGAGACAGTGTCTTCAATTCACACACACACAGCGCAAATTTGATTTACATGTGTGAGTCGATGAAAGATGTTTACTTGTACTACTACAAAAGCGATTCCCTATAGGTGTATAATAATTTACTATGTGTGCGTGAAAAGTCAGACCTTTGAAATTTTGTCTTACGCGGCTTACGCGTATAGATACTGCTTAGCGTGGGCACGCCCGGGCCGCGGCCGCAGCGCCGTACTTGAACAAAATAGACTATAAAGTATTTGCTAGCAGAATTTTGCAGGCGCACCTAATATAATTATTTTTTTGTAAGAAAAATAAATTGTATTTATTTAGCGACTGCAGGGTAGACAGTGTCTAACAGTCTATATGGACTGCACGTCACTGCTATGTATCTACCCCCGCGATCGAGGAAAGTCTTACTTTTTGACCAAGATGTAGAATTCGAAGGTGAGGGTTTATCGCATAGAGGGAGAGGTAGAGTTTTATCGTTGAAATATGTTGTATTAATATCTGAAATTGTGTGATGATGACGTCTCAAATAATAGATACCTAGAACGCTGCGCTTAGGATTTGAAGCGACAAAAATAATAAAGATCATTAAATTTATCTCCTGATCAATGAACATTCGTATTCTTTTTGCTACGTCAAGTCCTGTCTGTCAAATTCGTTATTCAGCAAACTCGATTGGTTTTCCGTCTGACTAATCAAATTTATTTCGTATCATTGATCAGTCGTTTAATATTTCACTGAAGTTTTTGACTCTTTTAATTTGTTTAGAAATGTTACTGTCTCCTATCTTTGTTTCCGCAACTCCAATATTGAAATGAATACCAGTAATGTCTTGGAAATTTGCGGGACTTTGCCCTTTACCTTTGTTAATATTTAAGGTTATTTTCAGGCCAATTTGGTTGAATTTTCAAGTCCTTACATAAATAATTTTAACTGGTAGAATTTGAAGTCACATTATTTGAAGCTCCTAGTTTCTTGTACTTAAATCGTTCTATCATTCTCCCTAGTACGTCTACTACTTATTGAATGCCGATGAGATTAGGCACGTAAATAAAGTATCAACTTACTGTGTTAGTCAGGACAAAAATAACAAACGCTTAAATATGAATTAAATTATGGATAACTATTATTTTATATTGAACTTACTAAGGAAACGGAATCCCGGGCAAACGCTTATAATTTTATTGCAAAAGAATGTATCCCTGTTGCTTGCCTTTAAAACTTGTCTTAAAATTTGTACAATCCAAATGTCATTTACATAAACACAATATTCAGATATTAAACTAGCGGATAATAGCAGAACAATTTAGTACCGTTATCAAAAACAGACACAATACTATCAAACACTTCGAACTATTATCATTGATATTAACTATATCGATATGTCTATGACCAACATTGAGTCATAGCTCTATTCTACTTTTATGTAATTGGTATTCAGTCTATAAATATCCTCACCATTTACGGACGATATGTTGATGCCTATTTGGCTCCGTAACTTGGCAAGTTGGTCGCGCCACTTTTAAATTGTCTTATAAATAAACGCTTCGCTAATTTAGTCGCAGGTCAATTACGAGGCCCTTTCCGTATTTGTGTGACAAAGGCTTGTCACAGTCAATAACATTGTACCTAACATTCATATCGAATTTATTGAGTTTACACAATATTCAAAGATGTACAAAAAAACTGCTATTTTTGTTATTTGATTTTCGTTCCGGTTGGTATCGTTTGATGGTACCAGCCATTCAATGATATATATTTATTTTACCTTAGAAACCCTAACAATAACAGGGAAAGGGAAAATACGATCGGTTTTTAAATAGTTAAGTATTTTATTATATTTGAGTATTGTACTCTTAGCAAAGTGAATTACTTAAAAATTTCATCATAATCACTTCTTTTGTATTGTTTTTTTCTTCTTCTCAATATCATTACTTATTAATGCAACTAAATTAACATCTTTATCTTATAAATACTTTTAGTCATTGTAATAGCGGTATTAAAATGTATTTTTTTTATATTACGCGGAATTATCAACTCCATTTTGTTATATTAAAGTGTTTATACTACATTAAACTGTTTGTTTACCGCCTGTTTACCACACCGACCTCAATAAACAGATAAACACATGTGTTCTTGATGCGTTTTGACACCTTGTTTATTCTACGCTTGTTTGTTGCGCCCCATATTTCAATATATCCCTTTCCTTTGACCTTTCCTAATAGTGCCCAATCTTCCTCTACCCTTTGCTTCGACTATGGACTTATTTTTGTTTGATTCATAATTACAATAAACTGTTTGTTTACCACCTTTTTACTACACCGGCCTCAATAAACACGTGTTCTTGATGCGTTTACTTGACACATTGTTTATTACGCTTGTTTGTTTGGGCCCCATATTTCAATATTTCCCTCTCCTCTGACCTTTCCAAATATTGCCCAGTCTTCCTCATGAATCTTGATCGTGAATGTTTAATTAAGTACTTAAGCAGAAAGCCTTTTGTTGAAAGGTGGGCGCCTTCTTGTCTTCGTCAAACTTGTATTTCTTATGCAAATTTTGAGTAGGCGCTTTCTATGTTTCCAAGGGTAGAAATATTACGTTTTAAAATTTCTCTATTGTTATTCTGGAGTAGGTAATATAATATATATGTTTTAGGTAATCCATATTAATATTACAAATGCGGAAGTATCTCTGTCTGTCTTTGAACTCTTCACGCTTCAAATATTGAAACTGATTTCAATGAAAATTACTATGGAGGTAGCTTGAAGCCCGGGGAATAACATAGTATTTATCTTATATACTGGCAAAAATACTATTCCCGATGGATCGCAATTCATGCAAGCGGAGCCGCGGGCAATAACAAGTTAAATAAATGCTTTATATATGTATAAATTTAAACAACTTTTACCCTGATATATTGTTATCTGTCTGTGGCATAAGGAAAATTACGGAGACTGATATTATTGTTTGTCCTTACAGGAGTACGTTAAAATAGTTACGTGAAATAGTCGTGACAGTGTGCTATTACCAGAGAAAATATTTTTTGTGAATAAATATAATAGATAATAATATTCTTAAAAGAAAGTATCTTTTATGCAATGGTCCCAGTAAACTACAGATTTACTAAAGGATATTACAATGATAAGATCTATATACCCTACATCAAGTGATCACATGAAGTGATATGGTCCCTTTAAGGCTGAAAGCCAACAGTCTGGTCGTAAATTCCCGATGAGCGCAGCACAACTGCTGCCGAAATAGTGGTTGACCCACTAACGGCTGGAGTGAGTATTTCCGTCATGAAGACAGCGCCCGATTGGCATACGAGGCGGTTCATGCAGCTCATGTGTAATCGTTGGATTACAATTTAAGATAGTCCAGGAGAAATTAAAAAAAAAACGGCAAAAGTGGTGTCGTATAGAGAGGTCAAGGATGTAGTGGAGGATAGAGAAAGATGGTAAATACTCCATCGATAAGAAGAAAGAACATAGTTCTGAGAAGAAACTAGAAGGCAGCACAATAGAGGGAGTAGAAATACACACACTAACACACATATACACGCACGCACAAACATACACACACACCGACACTCTAATACACACATCTATACATACATACATGAGTACATACTCACACAAATGATTTCGAATTCTAGTTTGCATTTTTAGTTTTTTGTCTTTTATTTTTTAAATACTCTGCTTTAGGTAGATTAACTATAACAATTGGTATGGAACAACGGAGCCTATTGGTACAAGTATTTTATTACTTAAAAGTAGACTCCAACATCTGTCTATAAATTGTAAACAATTTAACTAAATATTTTTTTATTTTAAAAATTGATAGGCACAACCGCACAACGGCACCTAAAATTGCTGTATCCACTTATGGTTACAATGCGTATTTCCGTCATGAAGACACCGCTCTTTTGGCACACGAAGCATGCCTTCATGCAGCTCAGTGTAATCCAATGATTAACTATCATGATATATTTATATATATTATTATTTATATTTAAATTGCTTTCCGAGACAAATCAAATGAGCCCAAACACGATTGGTGTACCTTATTTATTTTAGGAGTTCCTATGGCAACCTTCTGACTCCAGCATCAGACCGGCACAATGATTCCATAATATTGTAGACATCCGATTTACACATGCATTTAAAATTTCAACTCAACTGGTAACGAGGTAGTTGATCAAATTTAACTTGCAATATTTGATAACAGACAAACATCGTGACAGGTGAAACTAAAAAAAAGTTTATAAATAATATGTATGACTATTTTTTATACACTTTTTGATCTGAAATTTTACATGCATGTGTAAATCGGATGACAATACAATATTATTGAATCGTTGCGCCGGTCTGAAGAACACCCTTTTTAATTACTCATATATTCTTGTTAGTTTCCTTTAGAGCTAGTGCTCTTTTAATCATAAAATAGTGCTAAGCCCACTGACGGCTGCAGTTAGTATTTCCGCCATGAACACATCGCCTGATTGGCATACGAAGACGTTTATGCATGATGAACAATAAAAAAAAATGCGGTTAATTTACTAGGCGGAATCCTGTTTGGACCGAATTTTTCAATACATTTCCGCTGTTAGGTTTAAGTAGTAAACATAAAAGCCTCTTTGATATCGACCTCCTCATATTTGTACGGGACAAAGATCGCTAAAATTTTACCAAGTGCGATTATATTTACTATTAGGATTGCTTATACTATCTGGTTGATTTCAATAGTTGCAATATAGAGGAACTTACTGGGACTTGAAATTTCCTTTTGGAACATAAAAAAGAAATACAAAATAAAATTTGATCTCACATCACGTGATAACTGATAACATCTTATAAGTCGATGAACGCCGGCTGCACGCACGATAAAGTGTCATGTTCCGTGTGCAAGCGAGAGCGCGAATTAAGCGATAGAGAGGCACGATCGGCCTAAGCGTTCGGCTGGTGACGCATCTATCTCTCTTCCACTTTTATCACGGAAAATTATCGTCTGTAAACCCACTTTACAGACAACCAATTTTTTTTTGTTAAATATTACTATACTTTCCTGAGAAAATTTGTTCAGTTCAATTCTATGTTTCTATCATCTCTATGGATATTATTCAGTGAACAAAACAAGGATTTTGAATCCATCCATACTAAATCGCTTATGTAGTGTTTCCGTTTATAATGCGGTTTGCTTCATCTCATTTTCTCAGTTCCGAACTTCTATAGATTGCTTCTGTGAAACTAGAATCAGGTCGAAATTGAGTCCTTGGGGAGTCTTCTTCTACTGGCACAGGTTAGTATTAACGTACAAAATGAAGCTTCGTGCCCTGCAAAATCCCATACAATAATAGGGATTCATATTTTTTTTATTAATATAATTAGTGGCTATCACTAATCACAGTTTTTTTTAACTTGATTAAAGGGTTTTACTTAAACACTGTCATTAAAGCTATAACTTGGATGCATACTGTCTGTCCTGTTATTTAAGAGCATAGGCTCTTTGTCGCTGATATTGTATTAAAATTATCTAGTGGTTTGCCATTTGCCTTCTCCAATTCACACACTAGTGAACAATTAAACACTAGTAGTCTTAGCTATTACCTAGATAAACTAAAACGCGCTTCCGTTTATAATGCGCTTTGCTTTGACTTACGTTCTCAGTTCAGAACAGATTACTTCTCTGAAACTAGAATTGATCCCTATTGAGTCCTTGGGGAGTTGCGTCTGTACCGGCACCGGTTAGTTTAACGAGCACTCAGCATCCTTTAATAAGAAGGTAAATTTTGGTGTAGATTCAACCGACTTCGGCGAAGCCAAAAGGTGGGTTTTGTATTATTTTGGCTGCTTTATAATTTACATGGTGAAATTTATATCGTTTTAGACCCTTAAAGGGGTGACTCAGACCATCAATATGAACATCTTTTCCTATGGGAACAATACTGGAAACTCAAAAAAAAATTCGACATTCCCATACAAACAGGCCGGGCGGCGGAACTCTTTTGTATGGAAATGACGAAATTTTTTTTAGTTCCCCGCATTGGTCCCATAGAAAAAGTTGTTCATATTGATGGTCTGAGTCACCCCTTTAAGGGTCCAAAACGATCAAAATTTCACCATGTATAAAGTAAATCCTGTCCGATCCTTGGCTAGGGTGGTTCAGCCCGCTGATGTAAACAACTTTTCATATGGGATTAAAGCTGGGAACTCGTAAAAAAGCCGCCCGTTAAATTTGTATGGGAACCTCCAAAAATTTTTGAGTTCCCAGCATTGGTTTCATAGGAAAAGTTATTCATATCGAAGGGCTGAATCACCCCTTCAAGGATCGGACAGGGTTTTCTTTACATATTGCAGGTGTATGTTTATATGTATGAATTAATTAATGTTCGTTTGTTCCACATATCTCTGAAACTATCCAGGTTAGAAACGTCCTGTTTGTGTGTAAGTGGCCAACACTGGTATTAGAATTTTTCAAGTTGACTAAAGGTATCTGACATAGCTTGATGACTAGCATCAATGATGATAGCCGGGCCCAGCGGCGTTGCCAACCGAAGAACGGAGGAGCTCGAGATATTTTTATGCCACTTGCGGTCACCCATCCTGGTGGGGACTGCGCCCGGGGTTGCTTAACATACGTAAGCGCTAATGAAGCTTACGCCCACCTGGCTATCGGGCTCCTCGCTTGGTGAAATGTTTTTGATTATTTTTAAGATTTGTCTGATATCTCGGCAACATAACAGCTACCATCTTCACAGCGCTATACGTTGCAGTGGATATTGGAAATGTAAAGGGAAACTGAACCGGTCTACCCTCTTTTTAAGCTTTTTAATACAACAAGTGAGCTCGAGAACTACACGTACGGCCCGTGTGAGTTTCGAACCTGCGTTTTTGAGATGCAGGTCAAGCACCTTGACCACTTGACCACATCGTGCTTCAACGCACGCTGAAATAGAAATAAGTTTGGAAGTCACTGCGCTTATACCTGTGTAAATGGACTGACGTTTGGTTACCTACAGTTCAACAAGTATAAATAAATAGATACAAATTCACATACAAAAATTACACATCATTCCTTGCACAATTATTTTAAATTTCATTGTTATGTTATAAACCAACATCAATACAAAACCTACCTTACTTGTACGTGCCATAAAGTCGAATTTCGAAAGCTGACCGTCGCGTCGTCATATTTCTGAATTTAATATTCAAATTTAAACGGAGGATATGCATATGCACCCAAATATCTTTTCTTATGCCCTTATAGTTTTTTTTTTTTTATATTTGAATTACCAACGTCTGATTTCTCTCCCACGGACGTGGAAGGATCTGTCTTATCGCGTATCTTTTCAACCGACTTCAAAAAAGAAGAAGGTGCTATGTTCGACTGTTTATATTTTTATGTATGTTTCTCGCCTAGAAACATTTGGAGTGTTGCTTTTTCATCGTCTTCTCAATATAATATACCATACCAAGGCACATCCTAAACCAATGTTTAGGATATGCCGCATAGCTTAAGTTAAAGTTCATATTTATTATTATGTGTGTAGGAAGCTAATCTTAGAAGCTACACTTACT
Organism: Elegia similella; assembly: GCA_947532085.1. Taxonomy (NCBI): domain Eukaryota; kingdom Metazoa; phylum Arthropoda; class Insecta; order Lepidoptera; family Pyralidae; genus Elegia; species Elegia similella. The sequence continues at coordinate 8,645,123 of OX383939.1, forward strand.
GCTACTAGAATATGGAGTGACGTAAATTTTAAAACACGAGTAAAGACATATTTTCATAAATATTTAAGTACTAGTAATAAATAAATTCTTGATTTTGTTCTTATTGTTATGATCTTTAATATGCCAGTAAGTCTTTGTTCTAATTAGCAATGATTACTAAATAGTTATTGTATAAATAGTGCGATATTGTATATCAAAAATAGTGCTCGTGTACAATTCGTACTTCGCATTTTTATACATAAGATAGTAAGTCACTAAACGAACGATAGCTGTACGGTAAAAATACTTACTAACACCAGAACTCCAATATAGTAGTATCTTAAGTTCGCATCAGTATCATGCAAAGGTCAAGTATAATATTTAGCATACGTGACAAATTAAAATCTTTGTGTAATGCATTAAAATTAACCCAGAGATCGGTTTTCTGACACATGAATTATTTCAAGTTCAATGAAAGACGTGTGCTGTCATAATAAATTTATTCAAAACCGCGCGTTATTGAATTTCGTTATTGAATTGTCATAATGTATTTTGTTCGAGCGGCGTTTATATTTCAATGCACCAAATGCCTTTCATTGCACACCTGTGTGCAACATTAATGCAATAGCAAAAACGAAATACTAAAAACTCGATTAAAATTTATCCTCAACGATCGCATCTTGATCAATAGGCCCAATCTCAGAAATTGACATTTATATTTAGATTATATTGCCGTTGATGTCAAACTTCCCTAAAGCGATGGATCGGCGACGCCAATCCAATCACTCATGCCATAATTCATCGAAAATTATGAACGCCGGCCGAAACGGCGGCCGTCTCTTTCTGATGTACCGCAGCGTTCTACATTGACGCGTTTCTTTTCTCATTTCGCAGTTTGGAGCCGGGCCAACAGAGTTTCCAAGCGTTTGGCCCCGCGGGCTGTAGTTTTCCGAGACGCCCCGTCGAGTCCGGTGTTGTTCCCTCGACCAGGGGCCCCTACGCGGGGGAACCCGAAAGAGACCCCTTCGCAGACCTCGTGAACAATTTGGATTCGCCTCCGTTCGGTGTGCCTAACTTCTGCGTCAAGTCGCCAGTCGTTAATGGTCTACCAAACGGCGAAGAAACCAAGGACGACAGTTACGGCGAGGCCACTTTTCTAGACTTTGAAAACATAAGTCCGAATTCAGAGAGAAAACAGTCTACGTTAGATGAAATAGAGCAAGAAGTGAATAAAGTGCGCGTCGCTCTTGATGAGGACTGCCGCGCGTTGGAAGAAGACGAGAGGCAACAAGCAGAAGCAGACAATTGGAGTTTGAATGTGTCTTGTGACAGTGGAGTCTACAATCGTGCATCATCCAGGGATTCAGGACCTCATTCTGGTAAGTAATGTAGTCACCGAGAAATTTCTATGTTTATGATTGCCATAAAATTATTTTTATCGAACACGATATGGAAGAGCGATGCGAAGCACTTGTTTACAGCGCAATCAAAACTGTGTCATAAAGTAAACATGTGCAAGTAATCCTCGGAGAGCTGCATCGGGCCCGTTTGTTTATGTTGCTTGGTAAATTTAGAATTTCCCGTTGCCGCTATTCATATTTGGTCCGTTTAGAAAATAACACCGTTGTAACCTTGCAGATGTCTCTCTGCTTATTTAGGTCAATGTAACGCACGTGGTGTTTGACAAATCGCTGTGTTGCATTAGTAACAGAATAACAAATTGTTAAATAATGCTTGTTAACTGCATCAGAGCATTGACATTGAGCAAATTAAGAAAAAATGGCATTGAAACGTCGGCTATCTGATTTAGTTTCGTCAACTCGCTTTCTCAGTATGACGTGACGGATTGTCCGTTTGCCAACTGTAAGTTTACTTTGTTCGATTCCCAAAAGACGGGATGTTTTAACTGAGGGTGTTAGTACAACACTAGAACAGGAAGTTTTGATATGAGTCATTTGAACTTTATACTTTAGCCAATGATCAAGCGCAGTCAAGTGTTGCCAAAACAAAACATTAGATTTGTGCCAATTTAGACCAAACGAAACAATATTAATCATTATATGTGACTAGTCAAAGGCAAGAGTTTATTGAAACTAGCGTTTCGAAAATATTGCTTTGAGAAGGTACTGCACGAAATTGTGAAATTTGACGTATTTTTAAATCACTAGTACAATTCGCTGGATTCATTAAATACATCAAAATTATATGTATAGGTTAGGTAAAGTCTTGCACAAGATCACCGCCTTGTTGAAATTTGAAACAGATTCATATGAAATTTAAAAACATATGAAAATATTTATATTCACATCTCACTGATCCCCCTTTCTTAATTTTTTTTATAAACGCCTAATGGTTTACGCAGAACCGACGTTTTTCATTCGCGCGGCACTCACTTAAGATAAATAAATAAATAAACAGTGACGTTTCACACAGAATGAGCTACTCCACGGTAAGTTCTCAACTTGTGTAGAGAGATGCCAATAAGGGGGAACAAGAAAAGTCAGATATCTAAATGTTAACTTTCTGTATTCATACCCCGACCTCCGTGGCCTAGTGGTCCTCATGCCAGTTTACCACACCGAATATCCCGGGTTCCATTCCTGGTTAGGTCGTGACCTGACCAGGAATGGAACCCGGGATATTCGGTGGATGGATAATGACCTTTTTAGATTGGCCTGGGTCTTGGATGTTTATCTATATATGTTGTAAAAATATATAATCGTTGAGTGAGTATCCCATAACACAAGTCTAGAACTTTCTGTGGGGCTAACTCAATCTGTGTGATTTGTCCGTATATATCTTATACCTTTAAACGAGCAATTCTTGTATATTTATTTATATAGTTATATGTTATACGTCGTAATACTATTAATTTTTTTCTCCAATTTGTGTTGTAAATATTTTTCGTAAGGCAAACTCAAAACACTTAGAACCAAGGTTTTTCTTCATAATCGTATCCTCATGCCTGAGGGTCGTGACCATCGGGAGCAGCTCCCCTCACAATAGTTTTCCACCCCGAACGGTCTTGCGCCAGGTATGAACCAAGGTACATCATTTTATTATACAATGAAATAACGTTCACATTTTTCAAATTTCAGGTGAAGAGTTAGGACTGATCGAGAGCCAAGAAATCCGCGAGAACCACGCTACGAACAGCAGCAGCAACGAGTGGTCTTCTTCATCCATCGAAAGAGGCCTCATGAACATGGACAGAGAGAGAAAATCCACGGAAACTGAGGCTCTTAGGAGCCCAGAAGACAGGGGGAGCGATGATGAGCCTAATGCGGAGACATTTGCTTTGGGCTTGGTGAAGAGTAACAGCGTGGTGGCCCGAGCTAGTATGTGGCAAGCTCTTCAGCAGCAAGCGAAAGGTAAATTCATTCGCTATAATCTTCACTTACTTACTTCCTGGGCGCTACAACCCTTTGTGGGTCTTGGCCTCCTCTACGATTCTCTTCCATTTCACTCTATCTCTGGCCTAGTCTCCAAGATGTTTTCTTGCCGAGTTTTTTCAGGTCCTCCTCTACACAATCCTTCTACCGCTTTCTAGGCCTTCCGCGGAGTCTTTTTTGTTGTCCATTTATAATATCTATCTAATATATAAAATTCTCGTGTCACAGTTTTCGTTGCCATACTCCTCCGAAACGGCTTGACCGATTTTGATGAAATTTTTTGTGCTTATCCGGTATCTATGAGAATCGGCCTACATCTAATTATTTATATGGCAAAACAACGTTTTCCGGGTCAGCTAGTATATATATATTATATATAGCTATAATCTTCAGCTTAGTCTAAATTGTCAACATATCAAGAGTGTCATCCTCAATATCCTACGGTTGTGAGTTTAGTATCAGATATGCGTGCCCGGCCTCCCGAGCTGCTACTTGCTTTTCCCCCATTCATCAGTAGTAATCCAACACCTTAATTCCCTTCCTAGACCTAACAAATTCCTATCCTTCCCCAGCTTAAAATTGCCTCCGATGGGCAGCAACGTCGGAATCACAAAGAATTCAAAGAAAAAGCGCTCGCCAACCCGCCTGCTTGCGTGGTGAGTATGGCATTATCCCCCCATGTACCAAAGGTTCCTTGAAATTGGCCTTTATCCAGCAGTGGACTTCTTATGGCTGCAATGATTATGATGTTGACGAAATGGACAGGGAGAGGAAGTCCTCGGAAATTAGGGCTCTGACGGAACATCGGGGGAGTGATGGTGACTCGTAGGTTATTGATTTATTGTGTTTTCCAAAGCTAGTTAAGAGGCCTTTGACACCTTGGTTGGTTGTCTTACTCGCACAATCAAACATTTTTAGATATTATTAAAAAATGTGTCTCATTTTTACAAAAGTCATTCATTATTATCCTAGATAACTGTATCGTGGATATTTTGGACATGTTTTCATACTGATTAGACATTGACTACATCATAAATTAGTTGATCAAAACTTTTAAATTATTGATCATAAAATATAGTTATCTAGGATAATAATGAAATATTTTTGTAAAAATGCGACACATTTTTTTTAATAATCTATAAAAATGTTTGATTGTGCGAGCGAGAGTATCCGGCAGAGTAGAATAGGATCACTCCAAGTCTTCTCGTGGATGTCATAGAAGGCGACTCAGGAAATACAAGCTAAAAAGCTTATAAACATCTCTGAGACCTCTTCAACCCGTCTGGCCAGCGTGGAGAGTAGCCAAATCCTCCGGCTGCTCTAGTAGTACAGAGAGGGTCGTGCTTCTGTAATGGAGACTAAAAAGACCTGATGATGATGTGCGAGCGAGAAAGCCAACTAAGTGTCAAAGGCCTCGCAATTATACGATATACGTCGTAGCTGATTGTTCTTTTATACTAAGTAGCCTAATATCGCCAGATACCAGGCACCCCGTTTCGTGTACCGCACTACCTTTGTATTTATTTGAAGCAAACTGGGTTTAAATTCTCGTGCTTTTTGTTATTATAGCCTAATCTAACGGTTACTTTCAATCAATTATAGCCCAATACAATGTAATCCGATGTATATGTATTAGTGATGTAACGAATGTCATATTTTGGACATTCGCGAATGCGAATGCGAATGCGAATATTTGCTACCGACATTCGCGAATGCGAATGCGAATGCGAATATTCAGATTTTGTTTAAAAGGGATTGCCCATTCCCGGTTTCGCCCCCTTAATAACGCGTATAAGCTTAAAATAAAATTCAAAATTAGTCAATTATTTTTTTATTTAATATATTTAAATTATGGGGAAAATCTTTGTGGGGTTTTAATTTTTAATTGAATTGGTATTTTCACCAATATTTTCCGTTCAACTAAGTTTACAAAGACACTGAAGCGTATGTGCGATAATGAAAGATAATAAAATAATATGCGGTGTTATGAAATACTGGGTAAGTATAGTATGTACGTTTTTAACTTAAACTGTAGATTTTATTATTCTATACAATTATTCTACATAATTAATATCTGTAATCAAAAGCAGTATTGCGTTCATTGACAAAACTGCTTGCACAGGTAGTATTTTAAACATTCTTCGTAAACGGAAGTAATCGGCAAAAACGCTAGAAACTATTACCTACCTACATCGAGTTTAAAAAATAAACTGCCTACCTACCTATGTCTGTCAATAATCGAATGGATTTGCGGTTTCAAGGCGGTTTAGTTTTTTCAATCTTTACATTATTAGTAAACTAAATGCAAGTAATCTTAGTATGTAACGTAGTGCTGATGAGAAAGTTCTAAAAAACTCTGTTATAATATTCCTTGGTCCATGGTTATAATACTTATTTTGTGAATTTGGAGAACGTTTTTCACTATGTTTCTCTGCTTCTGCTAAAACATCCTCCAGCACCAAGTTGAAGATGTTACTGATGTTATGCTCTTGGATTAACCCAGCAATTAATTGTGAGTATCTACCTACATAAGAAAAAAAAAGATAACCTGTATTTACATAGATGCTAGAAGAAAATATGTACCTAGAAGGTATTATTTAAATTACTCTCTTGTTGACCTACATGATTGGCTTATGAGTAAATTACGTCCACTTGAATATATATAGTTCATTCGAGTAATTGACTTGTTTTTATTATATGAATGTATATGAGACACCATAAACATAAGTGTGCTCTTTAGTCTAAATGAATTCATCTATTTATTTCTTTTTTTAGGTATCTGAAGACAGCTGTATTTGTGCAGAATGTTTTCATATACTACAAAATATATTAACAAACTATTCAAGTGGTGATTTTGTTCAGCGAACATATGGCCACCAGCAAGTATGACTTGAATGTGGAACATCAATATTGAGAGCCTAAATACATAATGTTTCTTTAGGCAGTTCAAAGAGGGACCTCATACCTATTCAACAGGTATGTAACATACATAAAGCATGTATACACATATTATTTTGATTTATAAAAATCAACAAATGAAAGATTATAAAAATCGGTTTACCCGTTCATAAGTTATGGGTGTTCAAACAAACCCGATATAATATATAGAACAAACCCCATTGTTTTATATATTAAGTTTTAATAAATGAATGAAAATAAATAAAGATATGAGTTTTAAAATAATAACCTTCCCAATAATTAGACTAGTTACATGTTCAAATATTTTTTCATGGTCTATTAGTTCTAGCAATTTCAAACATGAAAATTATGATGTGAATTTCAAGATGTACTGCTTGAATTATATTAAAACTTATTATGGTTTCCAGGTACATCAACTAGAGAAGCCTGTCTACAGTGTTGGACTAACGCATACAGAAGTGTGAGATGTCATGCTCAGGTTGATCAATATAGCCAACCTCATGAAAGTGTCGATGTTACTATGTCTTCTGCAAGAAGCTCCAGGGAGTCATCAATTCTGGTGCCAAATCCATTACCAAACTCGCTGGCTATTGTCTAGTGGGTACAAGAACAGTGGGTTACTGTGCCCACATAATGGCTACTTCAGAGGCATTGACTCCGGCTACATTTTATATGAAGATTATGAATAAATATGTTGAATAGATTAAAACACTGTTTCTTCTTTCCCTTGCAATATAATTTTACTATGTAGTCAGTCTTCGGAATCCCTAAATATTAATAATTCTATTACTTCCATCATCATCTGACTGTTTTCTCCGGTTAGCCAATATTATGACACTATTACTGCTGTAAAAACTTTTTACGGTTGACGGCCTGGCTGACCCTAACCCTGCTTAGGTATTTCGTCATCATACTTAGCTAATGCCCACGGCTTCACACGCGTAAAAAGCCTATGGTACGCTAGTACTATTACAGCTCATCATACAAAAATCCCGTAAATGTGCTCATTTTAACGTGAAAGAAGGACAAACGAATACACTTTCACATTGATACTCTGCTTCGTTATATATGTATAGATAGTTATATAAGACCAATGGTCATTATTCAGTATTTTTCATATCATTGAACTACTCTTTATTTACGGAACAGTGAAAAGTATGGTAGTATTTTTCTGAGCTATTTTCACAACTGGGGTACCATTTTAGAAAGTGTAACACTCGTCTTCTAGCGATTTTTGTATGGAAAAATCGCTCTAATACGAGTTTCATAGTTTCAAAAATAGTGCCCCTGGATTCAAGCGATTTTCCCATACAGATGACATACGTCATCTAACAGTCATCCGTTCAAAAATAGCCCACTCGAACATAGAAAATAACCTCAAAATCGAACTTTGTTTAATTTTTTTATCAAAAACCCCACAATGTAAAAACATGATTTTTATTTTATTGTATTTCAATTATTAACTACGTTATTCTGTATAATTTTGGTTATTATACTGTATTATTTAATGTGGGACGACGGCCCAAAGAGCCGTGGGCATTACCCTTTGGCAACAATTCACTATCGCTTGGTGACCTTGATAGCAGTTCCGTTCGAACGAGGCGTACGTAATTGTAAAAAAATATTTTTGTTATTAGAAGAACATAATACAATACTTATATATTGGTTATAGTTTATGGCGACAATTTAATTTTAAAGCTATAAAAGAAAAAAAATTATTTTGTTTCTTAAAGAGTTTACTTATGATTCTCATAATTATAGTTTATTTTTTGTTGACAAATAATGTTTGTTGATTGTTATTTTTAGTTTTGGTAAGAAGTAGAAAAGGTAAAAATTCATAGAAGAATTGTTTTTGTTTGTGTACAATGTTTTTGTAGACATTATAATTTTAGATTTAAGGTTAATTTCTCAAAGTTAATAAATAAATGTTACCAACCAAATGATAAAGAGAAGACTGATTATGTGATGACGAGGTTAAATAATTTTCTTGAATTAAAACATAGTTAATGTATAGATTTTTTTTTATTATATCAACCAACAATAAAAAAAATAAAAAAAAATATTCGCAAAAACATTCGCAGTAAATTCGCGAATGCGAATGCGAATGCGAATATGCAAAAATATGCGAATATCCGCGAATGCGAATGCGAATGCGAATATTCGTTACATCACTAATATGTATTCTATTACATACATCTTATACATAGGTACAGGTCCACCGTTAACTAGTCTTTAAGCACCAACATTATTGCTCTTAATTATTAGTAATTTGTTGTCTCAGTAACTTTGTCAAGACCTGGGGCCCTGTCTACCCCGCAAGGGAAAAAGAAGTGATACTATGTTTGTATTTATGTAACTGTCAGAATAAAGAAAAATCGCCAAAGGAACGCATTTTTAGCGTGTGCCTTATACCAAGGCCTTATATTATTAATTTGATTTTGTTTTAATTATTTCTTGTTATAGCGGTAAAAGGTATATTCATTCTATGAAATTCAAGTCTATACGTATTAGGGTGCAATAGATACATACAGGTTATGTATCTATTGAACCCTAATACGTACAGACACAGATAGACGAACGGACGGACGCATCGGAGGCTTAGTAATAGGTTCCTTTCGGCACCCTTTGTGTATGGAACCTCTACGGTTCCGTGCACAAAAGGTGCCGAAAGGAATAACCTATTCATTTGTTTTCCTCTGTTCTGGCCCAAGTATGGCTCCGGTAGTACAGAGAGGGTCATGCTCCCGCAGTGGAGACTGAAAAGACCTGATGATGATGATGATGATTAACTTGTTTTGTGTTACCGTTCCAGGTACTCCAAAGCCGCTGATCCGCCACAGTCGCTCCAAGAACAAGGACGGCCCGAATGTCGCCGAGCGTTTCAAGACGCAGCCGATCTCATTCAATCCTGAAACCACCACTCCTACTGAGCCCCCCTACGAAGGATACTCTCTCACTCCCTCCAAGAGCATTGGAAATGTGTTAGACAGAGATGAAGATGGTAAGATCTCTTTCTTTAAATAAACAAATTAAGTATTAATTATGTGTTGATTCGAAATTCAGTTAAAGCAAAAATTTTTTGTTCAAAATTATTTCAATTTTTTATTTTACAGTACGATTTGTAACTATTATGTAAGCATGTAAATTCGCATTATCGAAATCGAAGTAAGCTTCCTGTCTTTGATTGTCGGCTTTGTTTCTTTTTTGCATGTCCTCGACTTGTGTATGTCCGGGTCTTAAACACACGCACAATATTATGTAAATACGCACACACTCACTGGTGGCAGCTAAGTTAGACGAGGACGATCCGGCTAAGCTGTCTCTGATGGAAAAGATGAAGATGTTCAACTCAAAGTTGACCCACAAACCTCCCATGGCCGGGTTACCTCGGCCGAAAGAAGAAAGAGTACCGAGGACTTCGCGACTCCGTACTATGCCCGTATTAGCCAGCCAGGTTCAGGAGGCCATGGAACAGAACGAGAGGCTAACGAAATCGTTGACTCACGAAGAAATGCCGCATAATCCGAACTTCAAACTTAAAATGGAGTTGTTCCGTTCTGCGAGTGCCAAGAATACATCCCTAGAGTATCTCATGAGGCAGAATGCAAAGTTTAGGAGTTTAGGTCTGATTTTGTTATTATTTTGAGTTTTTTTTGTCGTTTTGCTTGCGTTGTTGCTTCGGGTTCAGCACTAATATTAAGGTTAGCAGGTAAGCTGTGATCCTCCTCTGCACGAGTTACACTGCACGAAGTATTTAGAGTATTTTACTATTAACATAAGGACACTTTAATAGCATGCAAGTCTTAAAGTTTTTTCCACCAGACACTGCTGCGGCCTGCGTTTTTTATATTTCCTCATAGGCTGTATTTATAATAGTTCCTATATAACTGTTTAACTTTTGAAAGAAAAAAAATATGTATTAATTTGGAATTTGAATAACCACTGTATATAAATATTGTATTGTGTAACGTTTTAGAACTCTTGTAAGGGGCACACAGAGTTTTATTACTCATGGGATTATTATTTTTCTTTTTTTAGGTTTTGTAGTTTTGATACGACTAACATATTTTTACAGTGTAATATTGACATTTAAACTGTATATAGCTTGGGTACACTATCACTGCATGTATTAAAACCCCATTGATTAAAATAAATCAGCCATACGCCAGTGCGTCTTGTGTAATATTTATTTTGGGCTCGATATTTAGTCATGCGATTTCCCAATGTTAGTCATAGATTGCGTACGCGCACTAAAAAAAGCCAATATAGCGATTCTATGTCATTTATATTTTTAGATAATCGAAAGATAAAACGCTCTAGGCAATTAGGCACAAATCAGTTATAGGTGTTGAATGTTATAATTTTCTAGTTCATTTTTAACAGAGTTATTTAAAAATAGTTGAGAGGTTACGTAGTAGATACACGTCTTTATGTACAACTTTTACTATGGAACGAACAGCGAAAAATGTAAGCTCTTCAAAATTTACAGCCGACGTTTTGGTTTCAGATTAAGTTGTCCATAGTGATATGTTTAAAGAGACCCGTTTTCGGTTATCAGACTAATGGTTTATGGTCCAACGAGGGTCATAGAAGCTCAAGAAGACATACGAGAATTTAAAAAAATCCAATTACTAGTTACTAAAATCACTAAGTTGCAAATCAGGATTGCAAACAGCTAGCAACACTTGCAAGTTACAGTCTTTGATACTAAAGAAGGATTGTTTTAATGGGGATAGTTATTCCACAGTTACATTAGCGGAACTTATCCAAACTAGTTTCCCATAATTTTGCAAGACAAGGTATTGCTACTATTAATTGCAAGTCTGTTTAACCATGCTTTCAACACGGGAGCTTAGCATGAACTTAATCCATCACAACAAGAAATTACATCGTAATATTGTATTCCAGACCTAGACGACGATTCGCCAGCCGAGCGCGCTCAGAGGATGATCACGCCAGAAGTCCGAGGCATACTGAAGTCGGGCTCAACGGTCGTGCCTCCTAAGCCCAAGACCTTGGCGAAGGGAGAGAGCTCTGAGGTATGTTGAAAGAATAGTAAATTTTTGCAGCGTCCGGCAAAAGATGCATTTGCGGATGAAAGTTAGAATATTGGTCGAGGTGAAAAAGGAAGGGACCTGTAGTGACATCACTTGAGTCCGTCGAATGACTAATTGCGGCCAAGGCTTGTATAGTACTTTTCTCAAATAAAGTGAGGAAATTTTTTATTCGTTGTTCATTAGTTCTAATACTAAATAAAACCTTTGAAAAGTTACCTCTGTGGAAGCATTCGGTGTAAGCCCATCGTTCGATATAACTTTTCATAGGTAGTCATTTTGCTGGCCGCTAAAACACGCAGATATGGATTTTAAAGGTGCTCGCAGTTCTATAACGTTATAAAATAATGTATATCTATAATGTTATATTATAAATAAATATATAGGGGCATATCACACAAACAATAATTTCCAAACTAGATTAAATCTGTAATTTGGGAATTCGTGCAGTTTACTTACATGTAAAATATTAATAAAACCGAAAATGCTTACTTTTGTTTTTCATACTTTCAGGGCTTAAAGGATGAAGGCATCGACAGTTCATCGGACGACGAGTCCGCCTCAGCATCAAGTGTATCATCATCAGAAAAGAGCTGTTCATCATCAGACAGCTCCGACGAAATCCCCGGACCCAAACCAAGAAGATTCCAACGCAAGAGCAACAAATTAAAGTCCTCTAGAACCGATTCGGACTTGACCAGACTCCAAGATCAATATCCTAGAAAGATTCAGCTACCAGGAGCGAATGAGTTAAAGGAGCGTCTCAGTCAAGTGAAGAATCCAGATGTGAAGCCGTTGTTGGGCAAACTGGGTAGGAAACCATCAGAGGAAAAGAAAGAAGATGATAGTTCTAGATACAGAAGGTTCGTGAAAAAACTGGATGAGCCCATTCAGCTGGGGAAGCTACGAAGGCCTGCTGAGAAGGTATGAATTGTTTATTAAAGGACTAGCATTCGCCCGCGGCTCCGCCCGCGTCAGTACCGATCCCTCGGGAGTAGTACTTTAGCTCTAGATAAAAGGTATGTCCTAATTATATATATATAAAGCCTATGTCCTTCTCCGTATTCCAGTGAACTTGTATGCAAAATTTCATGATGATCGGTTCAGTAGATAAGGCGTGAAAACGTCACAAAAAACAAACAAACAAACAAACTCACTTTCGCATTTATAATATTAGTAAGGATTGGAGGGAAAAATATACACACAAAATGTTATAGATTCCGTACAGAAAGCGAATGGTCGTAGGTTTTAAAGGCGCTGATTTCCCTTTAGTATAGCTGCATATTTTTATCTATCCCATTTCGACATGATTTTCAACAATAATCACAAATTAATAACACGACATTTCGAGACATTCAACGTAAATAGTATATTACTGCAGAGGCCGGGAAGTAAGCGATCGCCGGACGAGTAGAGTTTTCAAGGCCGAGCGTCAGCGAGGCCTTGGAATAAATACGAGTCCGGCAAGCCGATTCCCGGCAAAGGCATGTATTGTGCTTTTCTCAATAAATGCGAGGAAATAACGAAAGACGTACTACTGGGAATAAATGAGTATAATATATAAAACGATAATAGTATGTACATTTTTATTTCCATATCTGTTTTACGGCATTTGGTGTTCTACGCCTTTTCCTTCATATGTTTCAACGTTTTATCAAAGAAATTATGGTATAATTCATTTCGTTGATTCGACGGAGCTCCTGGCGGCAATTCCCACGAAACCTCTGGTTTGATCATAGAAGACGCAGTAACCACCAGCCCGCTATGTAAATCTCTAAATTCGCACCATGACACTTTAGTTAGTCCACACATTGTTCATAAACATAGCCATTTATAACACCAAATTACACCGATTTTACATTATAAAGTCCATTATAAGCAATCTGTAATACAATCCAAAACAACAACCTTGCTTGCAGTAAAATCAATAATAGTACATTCCCGCGTTATTTTCTTTTTTAATTTAATTGTTATTTCGTGCTAAGGAAACATAACCCATACAGCCCAGGATTATTTTACCCAAAAAATGTAATATCGTAAAAATCTGCTTTCCCGCGTTTTTTTTAATATTGGCATATTTTTGTGTGATTTTACCAACATTTTAATTAAATTATTTTCATATTCATATACTTAAATGCTCGATGAGTGCATTTTTTTTATAAAGTGGTAGCCATTGGCTGTATGACAAGTTACATAGTACAAGTTATATAGATTAATTAAAAAGTTTTGAGCAGCGGCCAGGAATGAATTTTCATACTTACTTTCCTGGCCGAGGCCGGTAAAGTATTGCACCAGCCAAGAATTACAAACTTAGTGGCTTCATTTTACCACTAAGTACAATAATGCCTACATTTCCGAGCATGTTTGAGAAAATTATTTTTTTTTTCAGTCGACCATGCACAATGGTCCACTGACCGTGTCACCTACACGAAATGGTGATGATACTTTATTGAAATCTTGTTTAAATTATGGGACAACCTATACCTAGTAACTCGATGGGACGTATGTCCGAAAAAAAAAACCCTGACGTCAGAGTTCTTCGGAACCACCTCTCGGTCTCTGACGTGGTTCCTTTAACGACTGCCAGATGGCAGCCAGAACCAACGTCTTGGCGTGCCTTACGAAGCACGGAATCATCTTTATTATCACACAATTAGGTGATTCAAGCCTGCAATGTCCTAACCAAACTGGAAACAACTAAACATAGTTTGCTTCCCGTGGGAATCGAAACCATGACCTCCGGGTCTACAGACAAACGTCTTAACCACTGGACCACGGAGGTAGTTAAGTATTCAATTAAGTAGAAAACAGTTTTTATTTCTAGTTATAACGTATATATTTTTATTAAATAAGAACATAGTATAAGTCTATTTATGGTATAATACATCGAGGCAAGTAGTTTCCAAAGATCTTGTCGTAATTTTCCGTTATCATTTTGCATAAATTTGGTTGAATTTCGTTGTTGCAGTTCATTGATTTTGGCTTTGTTAATCGCTAAGATCGCAAATCGCATTATCACTTTTTTTTTAAAAACTATATTTTTATAAAAAACCTATTTTTTTTTAAGAATGACGTTTTTAAGTCTGTTATCTTCGGCCTGTGGTCTTTGTCTCGCTAGGTGGTCTACATAATGGCAGGATGAGATTCGAGGAGGTTTTTAGTGTGTGTTCTTTCAAACGGCTGAATACATGTCGATTGATAAGGTATCGTTAGATTTATCTCAAGAAGCCAAGTGTCCTTAGAGGTGTTAAAAGGAGATGAAGTCGCGTTTTTTATTTTTGAATTAATAGCACTTGTTTATTTGTAAATAACACTCTGACGTTTTTAATAGGTGCAGCCAGTTGAAGAGAAACCACCGCAGATTTTGAAGATATCGGCCTTGAACCAGGAGGCGAAGAATAAGTTCTTTGGACTAGAAACAAAGAAGGAGAAGAGTATAGATGAGTTGACGGCGGCTGTGAGAAGATACATTCCACCTGTAAGTACCGATCCCCTTTTTTTTATTCTGGCAACATACAGTCATGTACTTATATTTAAAGACACAGTGGGCGAAATAGTGAAGTTAATAGGCGATGCGGCTAGAAACCCATCACTATTTTGATTTCGTCTTCCACCTATACGCCCACTAATAGATACGCTAAAAATGGCCCTCGGGTCTAATGGCCCTAGGTTCTACCCCGTCAGGGAAAAAGACGTAATAATATGTATTTATGTTAAAGACCTAGAATGCTTAAAATGTATACATGAGTTGTTAATATTTGCAAGTCAGAAAGAGTACCTTGTTGGTTAAATTTTAGAAAAATGCTTTGTCAATAAGTTAGCGAAATGAAACAAAAGATGAGAAATAACGATAGCAATTTTTTTTGGAAATGGAAAGTCGAAAGTACATGTTCTAACCATTTTGAACATACATACTAGAACCACCCTCGTTAATAACGGATGATAAGATTATTAACGAGAAAACTGAATTGCGTCAAGATATTCTAGATTTCATTTTAACATAATTACCTCAAACTTATGTATATTTACCATTGGCGAAAGCTGTCACATGAAATGTAAATAGGAGATACAGAAATTGCGCTTTGCTCAGTACTTATTCGTAGGCTTTGCTGTATTCCTCTATCGCTTTTCTTAGATGCTAATTCTTTGGAATCCCTTTTTGGGGTTCCGTACCTAAAGGGTAAAACGGGGCCCTTTTACTAAGCCTCTGATATCTGTCCGTCCGTCTGTCATTAGGCTGTATCTTGTAAATAGTAAAGGAATTTGGTGAACCTCACTAAAGAGATGGAAGAGGTTTCATTGTGTGTGAAATTTGTCTCTATAAATAAATAAATATAAATATATACAGACACAGATTGAGCTAGCCCCAAAGTAAGTTCAAGACCTGTGTTATGGTATACTAACTCAACGATACTATATTTTAATAACAAATACATATAAAGATATACATCCAAAACCCAGGCCAATCTGAAAAAGATCATTTTCCATGTAGACCTGGCCGGGGATCGAACCCGGGTACTCTCGTGTCGCAGGCTGGCGTGTTGACCGCTGTGCAACGGAGCTAGCCAAGCCTCTATATATTTATTCATCAAATTATTTGACGGCTGAAATGGTAAAATCACCATTTCATCAAAAGTCCACTAATGTACAAAGGCCTCTCCCAAAGTCATTCCGTTCTATGGGAGGGTATTGCCATACTCACCATGCTTGACAGGCGGGTTGGCGAGCTCAGTTTCTTTGGCTTCTTGTGCTTCCGACGCTGCTGCCCATCGGAAACATTTTAAAGCTGCGGGAATTTAGGAATTTGTTGGATTTGGAAAGATGAAGGTTTTGGGATACTATTCGGATGAATGGGGGAATAGCAAGTAGCAGCTCGGGAGGCCGGGCGCGCGTACCCGATGCCATACCCGTAACCACCGGCATGACACCCCTGAGCCGTGACCATCATTAAATACATTACGTACATTTTTTAATTCATACACAAGAAACGAATGAATTGAATAGTGGTACGGAAGCTTTAGTATGTGTCTGTAAATCTGACTGGCATTTGACAAGTTTTATTTTTCATCACTATCATTTGGTGTTGTCACGAAATGATAGTAATGAAAATTAAACTGGTCAAATGCCAGTCAGGTCAATCGGTCAATCGACCATGCACACCCTGGTGTCAGAGTTCTTCGGAACCGCCTCTCGGCCTCTGACGTGGTCCTTTAACGATTACCAGATGTCAGTCTTCGCCAGCAGGGTTCGAATCCCAAATTCAAATTTTTTTTGAAAAAAAAAAAAATTGAATTTGGGATTCGAACCCACAACCCCCGGGTTTACAGGCAAACGCCTTAACCACTGGACCACGGAGGCAGTTTTATTATTATTATAAGATTATGCTAATTGAATATATTTGTTGTAGGTGAGCAAATCAATTTCCACGCATACCATGGAGGTTCCAGGGTCAGGCAGCGACGGCGAGAGCTCCGGGGGACGCGAGGTGCGGCACATCAACACCAGGGTGCGACACAGGTAAGAAATTAAAATAAATTGTTTTATTTAATTTTTTTGAGGGTTTCCTGAATCGCTTGAGAGTTGACTGTATAGCTGCAAAAATTGGCGATAGACATATAACCGGGTAATTGCTGTTTCACCTTCGTGAAACGAGGATGCTACGCGAACGAGAGAGATGAGACGATGATTTTACCTAAATCCGGAGCATTTTTCAACGCGCCTTTAGGATATAAGGTATTTTGAGAAAACTATTCCACAAAGATACGGAAAAAAATGTTCTTAGAACTAATGAGTAACCAAACTACGTACGCAAGTAGATAATATTGGAATCTTCATGTTCATAATGGTTTTTATTTATTTCCAAAGTTTGATTAAAAACGGTAGTAAAATACTGATGTTTAGAGGCTTATATTTTTAAACCATTGATTTATTAATTAAGCTGTATAGGAAAATACGTAGATTACGGTGAGATAAATTGATTTAATGCTTAAAATTGTACCAATTTTATCAAATATCGCCGCGAGTCAAATCCTTTATGAGAAAAACCAAAAAGTTGCTTCCAATAATATTGTTTAATTTTATCATTAACAAGAGTTAAATCATTTAAAGTAAATAGTAAATATTAAAAGTTATCACCGTAGATACGATAAATTATTGCGAAAGCATCAATTTGGTAACAGCAAACAGCGCTCATACGACGCCCAATTTACTTTATCTACAACTGCTGAATATATTTCACCCCCTCCACCAACACTTACGTTAATACGGGATTTTTCTTTACTATGAATGCTTTTTGGTGAACAATTTTTAACCGATATCCCAAATAAGATTGTTCTCCTTACCTGTACACTACAAAAACCGGTCTAACCACGCGTATGTTGCACTTGAATCGAATCAGTTTTGTAATGTACCTGTTATTACATAAGTACGTACGTGGGAACTTCGTAATAAACGTTTTCTAGTCGCATATGGTCATGCAAATTAGCATGCATATAACCTGTTGAAAATATCACAAAAGTGCCGCCTGTGGTAAACCGGTACTATTATCGTTTATTGCAGTTTTACAAACATGGGTTGATATTTAATTGTTTTTGTTATAGACAATTTGATACCAATGACTCTTTGGCAATGCTTAGATACCGCATGTGCCCATTTTTATTTCATTTTTAAGCCATGTCCGTCCGTCTCTCTGTGGCTGTATATCTATTGAACAGTGATAGGTAGATCATCATCATCATCATCATCAGGTCCTTTTTAGTCTCCACTACAGGAGCACGACCCTCTCTGCACTACTAGGGCCATACTTGGCCAGAGCAGCCAGAGGACTTGGCCTACACTCTCCACGCTGGCCAGACGGGTTGGAGAGGTGTCTTAGATGTTTATAAGCTTTGTTTAGCTTGTATTTCCTAAGTCGCCTTCTACGACATCCACGGGAAGACTTGGAGTGGTCCTATTCTACTCTGCCGGATACCACACGGCTAGATATGGATAGGCTGGGTAAGGATAGGTAGATACCTACTTACAATTTCATACAATGTGTGCCGCTATAACTACAACTAATATATTTTTCGGTTGATCTTGGGTTGTCCCAAGAAATGTGTCCTTTTGGCGTTTATCTCGTCCTGTCAAAGTTGCTGCTTTTTTTTTATTTATGGCTTTCACGCGTTACGTATTTAGCCAGTCTCAAGTATAAAGGAGTTCTCCCGCGCTTTTTCCAAGTCCTGTTAATTAATAAAATCATGGTGTAGTTCATTTCGTTGATTCTACGGAGCCCCTGGCGACAATTTCCACGAATCTACTGGCTTGATCACAGAGACGACGCAACGAGGCGAAGCGGACAACCTCCAGCCCGCTAAGTAAATCTCACTACAGCCGCACTGTGACAGTTTTATTTCAGTTATTCCACACATTGTTCATAAACATGGGCCTTTATAACACCAAATTACACCGATTTCACATTATAAAGACCGCTAGAAACAATTTACAAAACAATCCAAAACACAAGCCGTGCAGTCCGCCAAAATTCCCGCCAAGCAAGTTGCTGCTTTATTACTAAGACATCAAACCACACATAATTAAGGACAATAGTAATCGTTTTCGAAAGAGGTTGGTAACCATCATGATGTATGTAAACCAAACTCTTCCGCATACGCATAAAACTTCATGAGGTTTTATGCGTATCTACTTATAGAATAGATTAAGTTTTTTTTGCATATGAATAGGGTACATGTGTTACAGATTATTTCCCTTCTAATCAGCCATTAAAGATAGTATTTTCTTATTTCAAATGTCTTATTATGAAATTATAATTAATATATTATTACATTCAATTCTATCAATGTATTATTGACAAACATAAATTGATATTTATGTTTGTCAATAATATACATTAGAGTCCACATACAAGAAACGCGGTTTTGTACGTATATTTTGTACGGCGGTACGGAGTGTGTGCTAATTAGACTGGCCAGTTTTTAGGGTTCCGTACTCAAACGGTAAAAACGGCAATGCGCCTCCGCTGTCCGTCCGTCCATCCTTTTGTATGCCACACGAATATCTATTGCCGCTATATCAAAAAATAATAAAAATAAATGATATTATTTAAATGAAAATAAAGAAAGAGAAAAAGGGAAAGAGGAAAGGCGTGATAATATGTATGTATGTCTGTATGTATTATTTAAATTATTCTTAAATAAATATATATCAAAAAATCACACAGATAGAGCCAGCCTCAAGGTAAGTTCGAGACTTGTGTTATGGGATACTAGCTCAACGATAGGTACTATATTTTATAACAAATACATGTATAGACAAACATCCAAGACCCACATCTATTTGAAAAACATCATTTTCCATCTTGTCCTGACCGGGGATCGAACCCGGGACCTCCGGCGTGACAGCCTGGCATGATAACCACAGAGCGCCAGCGTCGTCAAAAATGTTTAATGTTACATACACTAAATGGAACCCTAAAAAACGTTTCGCTACAAGTCCATATTCTTGAGCAATTAATTTAGTCTCTTTTTGCTTGTCAAGCATCAAGGTCGCGGAAGAGGAGTGTCTCAACTTAGATTCTTATCTTATTTGTGATCTAGATTAGGCATACTGGTTTATTTTAGGGTTCCGTATCCAATGGGTAAAAACGGGACCCTGTTACTAAGCCTCCGCTGTCCATTCATCCGTCTTGTCACAGAGCTGTATCTATTATACCGTTATACGTAGATAATTAAAAACGATGTGTATATCTATTGCTATAACAACAAGTAATAAAATAAAACATACAAACGACGTGTTTTAGCGTTTTTTGTAGTGAAGCAGAGCGGATGATTCTTCTTTTTATCTCGCGGCTCCGTTCGCGGCAATGTCGATCCCTCGGGAATAGTACTTTTTCCCGGGAAGGCAGCCTATGTCCTTCTCTGTACTCCAGAGAACTTGTATGTAAAATTTCATGATGATCGGTTCAGTAGTTACGGCGTGAAAGCGTAACAAACAAACAAACTCACTTTCGCTTTTATAATATTAGTAAGGATAAGGATAATTATAGTAAGGATAGGAATACAGTGTCTACAAAACTATGTGATTTACAGTCTTATTTGTAATCTACATTTATTTCTTATTTATTTTTCAAACGTGTTTGAAATTATTATATACATGTGAAAAAATTCGCTACACAAAAGTCTACTCTTTATTTTATCATGTCATAATGTTCGATAATAACTTACCTCATATATTTTTATTAGCTTCGCATAATAATAGTTAATTAGAGTTCATACCAGATGCATAAAAACGTTCCGATCTAGCGCGTAATTTATTTTTATACGTGGGTTATGTTTGGAATCCCAGATGTTGTAAATATTTTGCAGCCCGTCTCATTATAATTTCAAAACGTTTGTTCTCAATCTTGTTCTAAAATTGCCTTGTTGTTTTTATTTGAATCGGCTGTAATTGGTTATGTTACAAAACTACTCAGTTAATTTGTTGTTTTTTTCATTGCCTGCTATTTGTAATGAGATTTTTTTACTTAATTCCGTGCAGTTTGAATTAAATACCTAAAACCATCACAGAATTACCGAAAAAACGATTTATATCGGCGCTAAAGAAATGGCTGTTACATTGTTGCTTTTATGATATGATAATTATTAATATATAACAAATCGGAAAAAGAAAAGTAGGAAAACCACAGAAAAGATGGATGGATAGAATAAAAAAGGTAGCTGGAGAAAATTGGATAGTGATAGCAAAAGATAGGAATAAATGAAAGAAATTGGAAGAGGCCTATACCCTGGGGTTTCTATAGATTTAAATCCCAAAAGCAGTAATTTTATATTGTATATGTGCAACTTATAGAATATTTATAGAAAAGAAAGAGGCTTTATTATTATTAACATATCAGTCAAATATTATAAATAATTTTTGACTAATTTTACAATGACAATTTGTTATGTATGGATATGACTTCTTTTGAAATTTTAGATATTATGCTGTTATTAATGTTAATGTAATCAAATTTAATGTTAGTATTGTAGTTCGTATAATATAAATTCCAAATAATATTTACATGCCATATTCCTGGCGACATATTAAGTAACATTATCTATCTTTAACACCTATCATGTTTCATGTGAATAAATTTCATTTCATTTCAAATGATGTTTTGAGCAGAGTTGATCATAATAAACTCGGCTCAAAACATCATTTTGTTTGGTTTTCTAACAATTAATAAAAAAATGGAAATATGGATTAAAAGGTTGAGTAATTCCACACAGTTAGTTTTTCAATCAGATTTTATTAGCGATCTTGAATTTATTATTACCCGCCAATATAAAGCGTTTTTTGAAATTATCATAGACGTTTGATTTTTTATTATTCAAAAATCTGTAGTTTCTATTTTTTTTTTAAATTTATGGTAAAATATTTCGAATTCCGTCTGGGAATTATAAATCATATACCTAACAGTTATAAATGGTAATGCGTTTATAAAAACTTTTATAAATTAATAAATGAGCAGCAACTTTTTCAAAATCAAGAAGAATGGGTAAATAACTTTTAAATTATTTTTTTACGCCTCCAATTATTAATTTTATAATTTGTTGTTATTTATTTATTTTATCAGAATTTCAAATTTTTGTCTATTACGGCTCAATAGATACAGCCTTGTAACAAACGGATAGACGGACGGACATCGGAGTTAGTTAGCTTAGTAATAAAGTTTCTTTTAGCAACCTTTTGGGTACGTACTTAACCCTAAAAATGCAAAGTTAAACCGTAAAGAATTTTTTTTTAAATAAGTGAACACAGTGTTCTTTTACTTGAAAAAAAGCAGAATTTCAGACTATAAGATCTAATGTTGCATTGGCAATGACATTACGATTGTATGCTTGTTGGTTATAAAAATGGTTTCATTTTAATATCTTTTGACCAGTGTCTGCCTAATTGAGACCCAGGGGAGTATAGCCATTTATGCCTACGATGATGAGGATATTAAAACCGCAGAAATTGCTTGTTTTTACCTTTAAGACTCTTTAGTTCTACATTGTTGCACCAATATATTTTTTGCCCATTCTTTGTCGTCTCCATTAAGTTTCTCGTCCAAACCGCATCGCGGCGCAATATCTCTGAAATTATCAAGATTACGCTGCGAAGAGTATATTAAATCAATCTATAGGCTAATCTAGTTTCTAAACAGCAGTTAGCGGACGCGCCGGTACGCGGGTATTATATTCAGGGGGCGGCAAATAGAGTGATGATAACATAACATAAAAAATATCACCTTTTTAAATGAATATTTAGCTCAACATAAGAAAATCAAAGCCGTCGCGAGATGGCTGCCATATGTGAATATATCGAAATTATTACATACGAGATACACACTATCATAGAGCATGGCGATGCGTCGCCAGTTGGTCTAACTCGCCGCTATAATTCCGCTTAATTCCGAAGGTTTTAATTATTTCTCTGTACAATAAATATTACTTTGGCTGCTTCTTATGCGTCGGAAAATTTATGTGATCTTTCTGTGCCTAATGTGAAACATCACGTCAATTTAAAGATTTAATTTAAAGCACAAGCAAATAACTCTTTCTTATTTATAAAATGTATCAAGAGTCCTCCTCCTTTAAATGCCCCTAAATAGAAACCCTCGATATAAGACCGTAACAGTGACCGAAATCTGCCAGCGAATATAGAGGTAAGTAAGGGGCGTCATAATATTTCTTGCCCGTGGTCACTCAATCAACTAGCTACAGGCCTGTCCGCGGGTTAAGGAAAGTTATCAATTACGCGGGAAACCAGCGTAGCGGTGCATTAAATGTGACTCGAACATTTTCATTGCAAAAACTAATTTCTCTTTTGTTTACTGATAGGAAAATCAATTATTACCTGAGGTTTAGAAAGGGCATGTAACCGCAAGGAAAAGAAACGAACCATAACTCTAACAAAATAGTGTAACAAAATTAAGACATGGTATAAGCAGCGTTGAGAGGAGCTGGTTTTCTTAATAAACTTCTTAAAATAAACGTTTTTTTATCTTAACTGATTCCTTGATAAATACTGAAATATTCATATTTGGTTTATCAATAATTAATGGTGGTTAAAATGTTAATAGGTAAGTTTTCTTCGGGAAGTTGTTCAATATAATGCATTAATATATAAAATCAGCTAAGTGCAATTTAACTAAATAAACCAAGCTTCTTGTATGTGTTTTAAGTATATCTTCTTGCTTAGATCTTGCGATTAGAGTAGTCAATCAAGGAATCGAATCGTCAGCATGACAAATCGCGTTCTAACCGTTACACCATCAATCATAAATTTCCATTTATTTCCGTATAATTTCCCGCGGCTTGTGCAAGACTCACCTCGGAAAGGTCTCACGTGAAAAATTACACAATACCACTTAAAATCGGTATAATGAATTAATGACTTCCTGTTTACGGCAGCTGGCTCTAAAAATTTTGCCAAATTATATTAGCAAGATGCTGCCTCAATAGTAGACTTCATGCTGCGATGTCATCATCATCTTCTCAATCGCAAGAAGTCCACTGCTGGACATAGGCATCCCCCAATGATTTCCAATATAACCGGTTGGAAGCGGCCTGCATCCAGCGTCTTCCCGCGACCTTGGTCAGATCGTCCGACCACCTGGTCGGTGGGTGTCTAACGCTGCGCTTGCCGGTTCATGGTCGGCACTCGAGAACCTTTCTGCCCCATCGGCCGTCTCGGTTCCACGCGCTGTGTACGCTACGTGCATGCTGCGACGTGTTAAACCTCAATCACATTTTACTGTCAGTCATTAACGAAAGGGACGCCGTAATACGTTAGACACGAATGGAGATATTTCCAATCGTGTCTACCTTACTGCCGCGTCTCTTTCTGCATTTAGTTCAGTGTAATAGGTCTTTACCGCTTAGGATGCAACCGAAACAACGCTTCGATGTTTGTTTTTCGTGTAAGTGGTCAACACTAGAGTTATTTTTTTCAAGCTGCCTAAGGGTTTCTGACTTAGCTTAACGGCCATTATTGATGAAATCTGGAATCAACGGTGTATAACGTGCTTTCGGAGCTCGGGATTGCCACTTCCGGTCATGGAGACCGCAAGTGGCATAATAAGCTTGAGCTTCTCCGTGTCACCCATTCACCCATGCCAGTGGGGATCGCGCTCGGGTTTGTTCAACGCTTTGATAACGAGGCGGAATCATTTCTTCTAAAACGTAATGGGAGTGGTCTGAAATGAGTAGCGGCAGCACTGAGATTGCAGGTCTAGTAAGCTATTGGAGAAACAATGTGTCAGTTGTTGCTGCTTGGCAAATAAGTATTATCCAATGACAGCCACGCATCGTCAGTCTATGACTCAGAGCTGCCATCTGGTGTTGATTTTTTACCCTTTCTGTTTCCACACTTCCCGATCTGGGGCTACTTGCTGTCATTCAGTTAAAAGTCTTCTATATCGTCTCGCCATCTTCTCCTCGGTCTGCCTCTCTTCTTTTGCCCCTCTGGTACCCTATATATAGAATAGAATAGAATAGCCTTGTTGTAGCTGATGTTGATAATTTCAGAAAACCCTCATTGGCCGTAGTGACTTAGTTAATAAGTATTTTATGGATCACATCGTGTTTCCTACTAAACAATAAGTTTTACATAAAGCTATAAGATTTAAACGGTAGTCTGTGCTGTGTATGTTACTGGAACCGTAGCAATAACGCATTTAGGAACGGCCACATGTGAAAAATTACACAATACCACGCGTAATCCGCATCGTTGATGACTTCCTCTTGAACTTAACTGGCCGTGGCGGCTCTGGTAGTCGCTACGGTCTTTAAGTAATAACGACGGATCAATATTTTTATTAATACTTACTTTATTCAAGAAATTCGAAAGTGAATGAATGACTACGTAGACTCTTCTATGTTGTACGTGGGTGTAAATAAAGTTCTATGAATGTACTCATTTCTTTTACGAATACTATTGGTGCGACCTGTAATGAGACTATCTGATACAATTCTATTATTGATATCTATCATGCATATATTTTACTTGTGCTTCTAAAAGATGGCACATTCAGTGAATAAAAGCCTAATAGTTTTCTTTTAATATTGACCCTGAAAACAAAAGATCATTATAGCATTTTAGCATATGTAACCGCAAAGATGCTATTTATCTTGTAAATAATTATATAGCTAGATTCAGATGTAGTCAAAAAAACACATTACAACTAAATTTAGTGAAATTGCAAACATACGCATTATTATAATCCATGACCTCGAAACAACGCAAAGGTTTATTATGGCCCGAAAATGGTATTTTTATGTTTAATTTTGTCGCTACAGACAAACAAAACTATCTCTTATTTTTTAAATGATAAGGCTTAAAATTGAATGTCTAGGAAGTGAACCGTCCAAGTGGCACAGTGCTTCCTTGCGAAATGCCTAGGAAGCGGAGATTCCGCCGAGTATGGTGAAATAGACTGCTGGTCAAGTACACGCCACCACGCCGTATAAGTACACGTAGAGTACGCGATTACATTTGTAATTTGTTGTCTATTTTTATCTTTTGTGGAGTGGCATGCTGCTTCAGTATTACGCATAGATATGAAAATATATACATACACGTCTTCATTCCTAACGGGGTAGACAGAGCCTAAAGTCATAAGACCGAAAGGCCACGTTTAGCGTGTTGGTGGACGTAAAGGTGGGAAACGGAATATGAGAATATTATTAGGGTAGATCGGTTCCCGGCTGAATTTAGTTCGAGTACCGATGTCTCCAGTTAAATAACTTTCAAGATTTTGCTCTAAAATGCCTTATAAACACAATATTATGACACTTACTTATGGTAGGTGATGCCATAATGATTCAGACTCTTATCGAAGGTTCAATTTTGCACATAATCGCTGCACAACATAGAAGCTGGCATAGAAGGAAAGAATCCAAACGTGTTACGCGTATGCACATAAACGCCCTACTCTAATGCGCGGCCAAGTTTTTTTTTTTTTTAACATTTGTTGTCCCACTGCTGGGCAAAGGTCTCCCCCATTTCCTTCCAAACATCCCTACTTTGTGCCACTTCAGACCATTTCTTTTCATGGCTCGTGATATCATCACACCAAAGCTTTCGAGGCCTACCTCTTGTTTTGTATCCATCTTCCGGTCATGTTTTAGATAAATATAATCAGTTTTAACATAAAGCGTTCGCACCTGGCCCAGCGAGGCCCAATCTATACCTACATCACGCTTACCTTTCCTACGAAATAGACAAAGCCTCTCAGAACCCGCAGATTACCTTTAAATGGCCCATAATTTTTAGGCGAATCTAATCTAAATGATACTTATTTTGTTTAGTTGTTTCCAGTTTGGTTAGGACATTGCAGGCTTAAATCACCTGATTGTCTGATAATTAAGATGATTCCGAGCTTCGGAAGGCACGTTAAGCCTTTAGTCCCGGCTGCCATCTCAGAGGCCGAGAGGCGGTTCCGAAGAACTCTGACACCAGGGTGCGCATGGTCGATTGACTGTGTCACCTACACGAAATGATGATCTAAATGATAGAAAGATAAAAATCGAATATTTCCTGTAACGGTAACGTGAGTACTAGTAATTATTCTGTTATATGGCCCTGTCTGAATAGTGTAGCAAATTATTTCGTTTGTCTGTCTGGTTAATGGACTTCCCTATTGTTTTGTTTTAATCACCACTCTTTGTATATCAACAGTAATCAAGGCTACAACCACGTTTCGCAAATAGCTTGTTTCTTGTGGGTGTAAGGCGAACTTAGTTGGTAAAAATTAAATGCGTATTTTTGACAATAGAGTGACATGTAAAATCCTTACTTATCCTAATCCTAACTATCCTAACTATAATATTATAAATGCGAAAGTGAGTTTGTTTGTTACGCTTTCACGCCGTAAATACTTAACCGATCATCATGAAATTTTGCTTACAAGTTCTCTAGAGTACGGAGAAGGACATAGGCTACCTTTTATCCCGGGAAAAAGTACTATTCCCGAGGGATCGACATTGACGCGAGCGGAGCCGCGGGCGAAAGCTAGTAATATTATAAATGCGAAAGTGAGTTTGTTTATTTGTTTGTTACGCTTTTACGCCGTAACTACTGAACCGATCATGATGAAATTTTGCATACAAGTTCTCTGGAGTACGGAGAAGGACATAGGCTACCTTTTATCCCGGAAAAAAGTACTATTTCCGAGGGATCGACATTGACGCGGGTGGAGCCGCGGGCGAAAGCTAGTATATCTATACAATAGAGTGACAAGCCGTGTGGCAGAGTAGAATAGGACCACTCCAAGTCTTCCCATGGATGTCGTAAGAGGCGACTTAGGAAATATAAGCTAAAGAAAGCTCCTAAACATCAATGAGACCTCTCCAACCCGCCTGGCCAGCGAGGAGAGTGTAAGCCTAAACCCTCTGTCTGCTCTGGCCAAGTATGACTCCGGTAGTACAGAGAGGGTCATGCTCCTGCAGTGGAGACTAAAAAAGACCTGATGATGATGATGGCATGTATACGTGGAAATTTAGGTTGTCGTCAAAACAACTTTTTGTAACGGTGTTATCAAAAGCGGGGACTTATGGTAGCCGCTGTTTCATAAATATACCTCCGGACATTTGATCCTAATCCGATGTATATGATATGCAAAATTACTATAGTTTTCCATAACATGCAAACGGATAAAATCTGACCCACTGTCACGACGGCCATAAATTCT
Source organism: Elegia similella (assembly GCA_947532085.1). NCBI lineage: Eukaryota > Metazoa > Arthropoda > Insecta > Lepidoptera > Pyralidae > Elegia > Elegia similella. The sequence goes on from OX383939.1 coordinate 8,673,181, forward strand.
TTGAGTACAGATCTGATAAATGAGTCACACAAACTCACCGAAACCTTGCCTTCAGCGAACAAGAGTTATGATTTTGGCTGCTCGGTTACCGCAAACACGCTTAGAGATTATATTTTTCAAAATGTTTTCCATGACATCGAATATAGGCAAATTTTTGATACCCTAGTCATCATCATTTTGAGTAGGCGTCACGGTCAATCGACCATGCACACCCTGGTGTCAGAGTTCTTCGGAACCGCCTCTCGGCCTCTGACGTGGTTCCTTTAACGACTACCAGATGGCAGCCGGGACCACCGGCTTAACGTGCCTTCCGAAGCACGGAATCATCTTTATTATCAGACAATCAGGTGATTCAAACCTGCAATGTCCTAACCAAACTGGAAACAACTAAACAAAGTGTGCTTCCGGTGGGAATCGAACCCACGACCCCCGGGTCAACAGGCAAACGGCTTAACCACTGGACCACGGAGGCTGTACCCTAGTCAAGTACTAGTACTTATTCTGTGCCCTAGCTTACATTATTGCAATTTTCGTACAGAATCCAAATATAACAATGTAGCCTATGTTACTGGCTGACAATATTGCTTTCTATCCCTGGAGAATCGGAGTTTGCCTATCGGTTTTTATAGGATCATTCAAAAGTATAATAAATGGGTATCTCTTGGATAGGCATGTAACATCCTCGTCTTCATCGTCACTTACCATCAGGTGATATGGGAGACAAATGCCTAAGCCAACATTAAGTAAAAAAAAATCTTTATATTGACGAAAGATATTTTTATTATTTGCCTTTCTTCGTTACAATTTAACACACAAAACACAATCTAATCAGCAGCTAATAACGAAACAAAATGTTATTCCTAAAAACCTACAATGCTACGCTTGGCATTTAACTTTTACGAGGTTAATCTAGGGCGACATTCAGTTACCTGACATTGCTCTTTGGAGTGACCACTAAAGTGCTTTAACTCCTATTGTAGTTCTTTGTAACGTAACATAGTGGCGCGACCGTAATTCGCAGGTCAAGTACATCCTTGTCGCTGTTCAATTGTTGCCTACACTAAGTGATGGGCTTAGACATCGCATGGGCTCGGGGCGTCAGATATTTGCAATGCCCATTGAAATACATATACATATTTATTATTATGTGAGGACATGGCATGACGCCAGCGATAAAATTACACTGGCGACCTACTAAAATATATTTTTTTTATAAATAATCCATAAAAAAATAATTATTTAGTTTTTAGAATAAGAAGTTTAACTGGATCATAATATTAATATAAAAATTGCAATTGAGTATCAGTAAATGTAACTCAATATCCTTTACTAAGAATTTTGGTGTGATAAATTATGAGTATAAACTTTGTAATACAAATCTTTCTAAGGTTTCTGAGGTGAGAGACTTGGGTATTCTCTTGGATTCTAGATTGCGTTTGAACAGTCACATTGACAAGATTGTATGTAATGCCTTCAAAATGTTTGGTTTCATAATGCGCTCATCCAAAGATTTCTGTATTTATATAAAACACTTGTTCGTTCACAACTTGAATATGCTGTGCCTATTTGGAATCCATTTTATAATATATACATATGTGCCATTGAAAGAGTACAAAAAAAGTTTTTACGAACTATGCATTACAGGTGCCACAAACGCTATTTATCATATTCTTTATTGCTCAGCAGATATAATTTGCTCTCACTGGAGGATAGGCGAAAGTATTTGGAAGTGGCTACACTGTATAAAATAGTAAATAATTATTTAGATGTCCCTGAAATTGTAAATAGTTTAAAATATACTGTTCCTAGAAGTGCTCTTGTGCGTCAGGTACGCTCCTACCCTCTGTTCGCATTGAGTAACTGTCGCACGAATAGTGGTTTACGAGTCCCAATTCGTCACATTATGGAGACTTATAACGAAAATTTTAATAATATTGATATTTTTGCATGCAGTATATCAAAATTCAAAAAACTTGTAATTGTAAATTTAATGTTGGACTAGTGGTAAGTATTATTTGTTTATTTTCTGAACTTGCACAATTTTAATTTAATTACAAATTTTATTTTGTACTAATTTTAATTTCTCTGTTTAGGTATAGGATGCTCCTTGTGTAATCTTTGTACTATATCTTCTATTTAATGTACGTAAGTGATTGGTTATAGTAGTTAGCAGCCCGAACATATCATGTCACGCCGTGAATAACGCTGTGGGCAACATTACTGTTATTTATTCATGTTTAAAACTATTTGTTATGTATCACTTGTAATGTTGCTGTTTGTTATTCCCAATAAATAAATAAATAAATAAAATTAGTCTGTTAGCTAGATAATAAAAAATATTGGTGATGTATTTTTTTTGTCAACTATACAATAAATGACAAAGTTCATGAGTGGGGGCTCGTGACGTCATAAACGTCATTGTTAAAAAGTCTAGCAAACTGTGACGTCACACATATATATTAACGGGCTATATCTTTGTCACTTTTTGTTTGATTGACAATAGAAAAAACGTGTGTTTTAGGAATCTAGGCTATTGACAAGACTTTAAAAGAGCGACTCATAATATGTTCAAGTGTATGTCTTCGGCTAGTAGCACATGGTTTCCAGCCCCTTCAAGGCTGAGGCTCAGGGCGGTTGTTCTGTTTACCGTTGACTAGGGCCGCCTCTTTCTAAACCTGTGCTTATATTGCCGTTAAGCAATGCAGGATTGCAGAATTCACTTTATTGTTATCTTGAGGTCTGCGTAATGAGTCATTTCTTACTTCACCACGTCCTTGGAGCAACAAACGAGCTTTTAATTCCATTTTATCTTTTATAGATTCTTAGAATCTCGCCATGAGAATGAATGGTAAATCTACTGGACAATCAGGCGACTACAATTTTTATTTGCTGCTATAGAAATAACATTAAACAAAAAGAAGTGTATAAAACCTTTTTTTGAAACAAGGCTGACTGTGGTCATTTCAAATTCGAACTGGTTATGCTATAAACATGGTAGGTATAAACTTTTAACTTTTTAACTAAGGATACAATCATCATCATCAGGTCTTTTTAGTCTCCACTGCAGGAGTATGACCCTCTCTGTACTACCGGCCACACTTGGCCAGAGCAGACAGAGGATTTGGCCTACACTCTCCTCGCTGGCCAGATGGGTTGGAGAGGTCTCATTGATGTTTATAAGCTTTTTTTAGCTTGAATTTCCTAAGTCGCCTTTTACGACCTCCATGGGAAGAGTAGGAGTGGTCCTATTCTACTCTGCCGTAAACCACACGGCTAACATACGGCTAAGTAAACAATATGTAAAGAAAAACCTGTCCAATCCTTTGAGGGTGATTCAGCGCGTCGATTAGAACAACTTTTCCTATAAGAACAAAGTTGTAAACACAAAATAAAATTACATTTCCAAACAAAACTGTTCGGCCGCCCGGACAATTTGTATATTGGATAGTTCTCACTCAGATGAATGGAACCACCGGACAGGCAAACAGGTGAATTTGTATATTTATTTGTTTGTAACGCTTTTACGTTTTAACTACTGAATAGATCATCATGAAAATTTGCATATGCTTTACCTGGGATTTCGAGAAGGACAAGGCTACCTTTCATCCCGTAAAAGTATTGTTCCCGAGGGGACATCAAAACGCGAGTGAAGACGCGGGCGAAAGCTAGTAAATTATATTTTGATCATATATATTCACATCATAACACAGATTCCCCGTTAACTACTACTGAAAGTCTAGCCAACGCAATTTATCAAACCATAGATACCATAATGGATTAGACACGGAATTTCTAACGACGCGTGGGATAATTAAAAAGGCTCATTACGTCCATATTGTATGCGTCGCATTGAGGAAGTGACACTGATGGACAGCCTTTCACTTGTATGTGACAGTGTTACCACATCAATTTATTCTGTGTTTTTGTTTGTTTGTAGGGCTTGTAAATAAAGATTGCTTTTGACTTGTGAAAAATAAAGGCCGGGATTGACTTTAATCAAGTTGAGACGTGTTGGACCCTGCCAGATAGACCGATGACCTGAGAGGGGTCGCTGGTAGTGGCTGGATGAGGAAAGCGGAAGATCGTGCACTGTAGCGTGCCCTTGGGAGGCCTAGGTCCAGCTTTGAACTGAAATAGGCTGATTGATTGATTGAGTTTAGAGGAATAGAAAACATCCTTTTGGCCTATTTACTTCTCTACATACTCTTTTCGGTAAGATAGAGATTAGAGAGAAGTTGAAGGCGTAGAAACTAAATCCGAAGTATATTTTAGGTACAGATAAAAACTTTCGGAACAGCCTATTATCTACCATTATATTTGATCGAAGTTTGTGCCCTATCCATATCAATAAACTGCGACATATCAATAAACTTTGTTCTTTCCGGCTATTATATCACTTTCCGGCCTTCTCATGGCGTCCAACATGAACTAGTTCGCAGCTTTTCTACCATATCTCTATTACATAAGTAACCCAGTCATGACAGACTCGCGACTGACTTTCCACGGCCAATAAAACGTTTATGCGCTCTGTGATTGATTGCGTAGTGTAATTTAATTGGTTGAACGAAATTAACACGTCATTTGGTTTAATTCATTCATTTGTCACGATGCCGCAATGTTTATCTTGAGTCGATGCGATTCTTCTCACGCGATTCATAACAACCAATAAGTTTGTCGTGAAACAAAGTATATTTAATGTTCCACTGTTTTTTCCGCTGGTATACAATCCCTGGCAATATACGAACTCAAAAAAAATTTATAAATAAAGTAAAAAACAAGACTTCCCTTAGAATTTTGTCCAGCTGATCGATGAATTTGAGAGACCCATTTTTTTTACCGTTTTTTTCTTGCGGTTCTATATTCTATTGGGGATTCTGATTCCGACATTATATTGACAGGGAATTCACAATCACTCTGTTCCTATATAAGAATATTTTTGCAATATAGAAATTTTCGAACAAACAAAGCCGTGTTTGTAAAAAATTTGCCGCAAACGATACTTTAGTCTGTCGTATGTGAGAAGTACTCGGAGAATTGTCCTTTCTTGCATCAATCTTTAAGATAATGGTTTTCAAAGTTGACAATAAAAGGTGAAGGTTCCTTACGAAAACCAAACTGCGATTCCGAATGTAGCGGTTTGATTGTTCGCATTCGCAAATCACTAGTGATGTTCTTTATAAGTCGTTGATAATTACTAAACATAAGTAAAATTCCAACCGATCATATTGGAAATCCTTGGGGGAGGCCTATGTCCAGCAGTGGACTTTTTGCGGCTGAGATGATGATGATGATGATGATGATAAGTAAAGTTGATGAGATGTGGGTGTGACCAGAGGTTTAACCCGTATCCTTTAGATCCAAGTGTTCGCGTCTTTGAATAAAAAGGTAACTGAACCTACTAACAAAAGATATCAAATTTTAATTAGGCCAAATCACCATGGCAACCTACCTTACATAGTGCGCGCGCAGCACACCCAATTAATGATTACACAATAACTCGCGGCACAACAATAGGCGCCGGCGCCGGTAAGCGCACGAGTGCCCCACAAACCTTATAAATTGTCAGTGGAATTGTAGTTAACTGAAATTAATCGTTCAACGTTTTTCTAACAAAAAAATTTGGCAGTCTGTAAAGTCGATTAATAGACGATAATTTTCGTGATGACGGTGGAAGAGATATAGATGTGTCGAAAGCCGAAAGCTTAGGCCAATCGTGCCTCTCTATCGCTTGACCGCGATGTCACTTGCACGCGGAACGTGACACTTTTTCGTGCGTTCAGCCGCCGTCCATCGATTTTTAAGACGTCATCACGTCAATAAGAATATGTCATGGTCTTCGAATATTTCTTCAGTTTTAACGCTAATACGTCAATTGGATTTGACATTTGTCGTTCAGTCCGTGTTCACTTTTCCTCTTGACTTCCCTTGTCCTCTCTTTGCTTTCATATTCCGGTCTTAACTAATCCAATAAGGTGATAAAATTGGCGGAAATATCCATGGTGGTTTCATGATCTGATTCCTGAAAATACGGAATTCATGTAACAAATATGACATGCCACATCTCATAAGATTGCACTCTATGGAAAAAATATATTTTTATTCGTATTCGATGAGATTCTGAATAATATGGTCACAATTTTAAAAATTAATCAAATTTTCTATTTGTTAATTGAAATATTTATTATTCAATTAGACGTTGATTCAGATTTTGGCAATAAAGTATGCAAATAAGCATTTTATTAATTTCTTATAATATACCTAGAAAGTTAGTCAATTCATTATGCTTTGAAATTGATGTTTTATTATTTAAAAACGTCTATTAAAGTTTGGACACATTATTTGAATAAAGTATAAAATAATTACATTCTACGTTTTTAGGGTTCCGTACCCAAAGGACAACAACAACGGGACCTTATTAATATCGCTCCGCTGTCCTTCTGTCACCAGGCTGTATCTCATGTACCATGATAGTTAGACAGCTGAAATTTTCACAGAGGATGGATTTTTTTGTTGCCGCTAAAATAGCAAATATAAAAAAAAAATATTTAAGGGGGCTCCTATACAACAAATGTGACATTTCTTGCTTGTTTTTGCTCGATATTGATAACGGCAACAGGTAGACGCTTGAAATATTCACAGAATATTTAGTTATATATTTTCTTTAAATATAAATAATGAAATAAAAACAAAATTGATTTTAAAGGAGGCCTCCCATACAACAGACATTATTTTTTTTTGCCGCTTGGCCGGTTTTTTCTTTTCTTCCAGACCAGCATGGAATTTCAATAACAACGGATATATAATTGTGTACTACGAGTATATGCGTAGTTGGCACCGAATGAACCTCTCGGCAAAGCTCTCGCCTTAGGTATTAACTCGAGCTTCCGATCAGCTTAACCGCATGATTGCTTCGGCCAATTTGCAGCAATTTAAGTATTACACTCCTCATATATTTATTAACACTTATAGCACCAGCTGCTTTTTTTTCGCGCAGACTATAAAAAGCCATCTAATTCCTCAGATTTTGGCCATTCCCTCGATCGGGGAATGGACAAAAATCTGAGGAATCATGTTAATAATGCGTTTTATAGAAATAGAATAGAATAGAAATAGAAATATTTTTTTATTTGCCAAGAAAAATAAAAGTACACAGATGCATGATATGTAACTTTGTGACCAAAAAGAAACTATGTTATTTAAACAAGGAGTACTTAGGGATAAAAGATAAAGTGGTTATTAAATGAGCGTGTACTTAGTTTACTCGTGATCCCCACACTAGGTCAGGCCTGTCTCGTGGGGATCTAAATAATGAAGCGTTGTAATATCTCAACAGTGCTTAGTTCGATTCGTGATTAATACAGCATGAAAATTTGGATTAACATAATTAGTAAATTGAATTTTTGATATCGTTTTCCGTCTACTTCCCACCAACATGCTAAACGTGGCCTAAAAAATCTATATGAAAGACATTAACTGCAGTGCTATATTTGAAATGACGCCGATCGTAAACGAGCGATTTTTCCATAAATTTATGTATGAAAAAAATCGCTCGTTTACGAACGGCGAAGACGAGTGTCATACTTTCAAAAATAGTACGCCTGGTCAAAATGCATTGGTGTTTTTTTATTTATTTTTTAATAATCAACTTGTTTTTTATAGTTTTAAACATGGACGTATAAAAAAAGGCGGACTCCGCTTCAGTAACATTAGTAGTGAAGCACTCAAAGTAAGCCGGCGTATCGTAGCGACACATGCGCACGCACACATTCACAGCAAAGTAAGACGACCGGCCGCCATTACGTTGCCGCGTGTTAAAATTGACACACGAATACATATATTTCGAAAAAAATAATAATGCCGTCCTGCGTAGTCAAATACTGCCGCACCAATAGTGGTTTAACTATGAAACTTGAGGGGATAACCTATCATAGGTCAGTCGGTAAATTATGTTGTATTTTATACGTAAACAAACAAATGCAAATCATTATTAATTTGAAGGAAAAATGTTAGCTGACATCTCTTTGATACACCGGTGTTGCCATTTATAGAAATGAAAAAATTACCCTAAACTGTGGGAGATTTCATTACATGTTATATGGGTTATGTATCTACCTGTTAGCTATTTGATTAAAAAACTTGTGAACAAATTCAAATTATGTAACTATGCATACTATACATATACAACTTTGCTTTAAATGCAAGTTTTAAAAATTTAAAATAATTTAAACAGAACTGAATAATCACGATTCATGTTTATTTAGTTTTGTTAATAATTTGTTAACAAGCTTTTGCTCGTGACTTCATTCGCGTAGATAGGTGCCGCTATTCAAACTCTCTATCATGTTTCACAGATTTCCTAAAGCGAATGAATCATGGAAAAATGAGTGGATTCAAATTATAAGAGAATGCAGGGGAGAAAACGTTTGGAATCCCAGTAAATCGAGTGTTATTTGCAGTCATGCTTACTCAAATGTTCAAACTGGTGGCGGCGTTGTGTGTCGGGTCGTTGAGTTCCCTCTAATATGGTTGAGCTCAGCGATTGCTGATCCATGCGTCAACTCGTGAACGGGTGCTGCCGGGGGGACAGGTCTGCCCGACCTCTTTGAGACTTCCTATCTTTTATCTTATCTGCTGTTTCACGCTCGACCGCTAACATAACGTGTTTCACAACATTATGTAAATTAAAATTGCAAATAACTTAAAACCAGAAAAAAAAAGAAAATATAATAAAAAATAATAAAAACATAAAAAATCATACAAAGCCCTTCAGGCAAGTAGGCGACCAATGCTGTTCAAAAGAGTTTCTTTCGGTGTCTTCTTCTCTGCGGTGATCGATTCCGAAACTCTAGTAGTTTGTAGCTTTTGATCAATAAATAATCATTTGAATATAATTTAATCAGTATTATCTAAAATGCCTGAAAAGGCCTATTTTCTGAATAAATATTTGAATCTATTATTATTTTTCAATTTGATATGTCATGAGATGACAATGTTTATTTTAATGTCATTATTTGAAGTGAAAACTTCTTTAGCGGCGTTGAGCATTTTCTGGAATGGGTAAATAATAATTATGTATATAAACGGGACGAACCATTTTATAATTTGTTTTCGTTGATGTTTTTTTTGAACAGTATTGGTCGCCTACTTGCCTGAAGGGCATTGTATGATTTTTTATGTTTTTATTATTTTTTATTATATTTTCTTTTTTTTCTGGTTTCAAGTTATATACAATTTCAATTTACATAATGTTATGGAACACGTTATGTTACATCCATCGTGGTCGCAACGAGACTGGAGTACTGCGGTGTCATCTTGTGGTGGTGGAAGTTCGTGCTAAGTCCCGTTTATATACTTAATTTTTATTTACCCATTCCAAAAACTGTTCAACGCCGCTAAAGTTGTTGGAGGGCGTGTAGATGGAAAACAGAATCAAAATAGTGATGGGTTGCTAGCCGCATCGCCTATTGACATGATTCCGCAGATTTTAGCCCAATCCCTCGATCGGCTTTTACTATCTGCGCGGGAGGAGAAGCAGCTGGCACATTTTACGTTTTTACTTTTTTCCCAGACCAACATGGAATGTATTAAAATAACAATATTAAATACATATTAAAACATATATTAAAACAACAACAAAAGTAACAATAAATACGATTAGATATGATAGACATAACGTAAAAGTATGAAAAAAAAATACCCTAATTGAAATAAATATTTTTATAATTATGGGTAAATTGTTCGCATATGGCAATTATGTGTAAACGCACACAAACGTCAGGCGCCGCCATTGTTGTGCTTCACTCAATATTTAGTTCACGTTCCGTCCGCCTTTTTTATACGTCCATGGTTTTAAAATGATATTGGAAATTTCAAAGACCAACATCAGAAACATAGAAGTCAAATAATCATGTTTGTACATGTTTAGTTGTTTTATAATTAAGTCGCTGCGGTCTACAACTTGCAAACATATAAATAAACACTATATTTATGTTCAATTAGTATCTCCGTATATGGATCCCGCGTTAGGCAAACTGCGGTGTCTTCCGTTATAGCCATAATCAATCGTAGGAAAGAACCATATAAATAACCGAGTGTGATTATGCGTCGGCCATTTATTATATGTAATTTTATATTAATGCGTGTAATATTAATAACGCATGTTAAGCAATCCCAGGTAAGGTTCCCACTAGGATATAGGGCTAGCTCCGTGGCGCAGCGGTCAACTCGCCAGCCTGCGACACGAGAGTTCCCGGGTTCGGTCCCCGGCCAGGTCAAGATGGAAAATGATCTTTTTCAGATTGGCCTGGGTCTTGGATGTGTATCTATATATGTATTTGTTATAAAATATAGTATCGTTGAGTTAGTATCCCATAACACAAGTCTCGAACTTACTTTGGGTCTAGCTTTGTTCGATTTGTTCGTATATATTCATATGGTGGGGTAAAATGTTTCGGAAGGCACGTTAAGCCGTTGGTCCCGACTGTCATAATTGATGGCAGTCGTTAAAGCAAATGAACGAATACGAAACCAAACCAATGAAAAGAACCCTAATAATCTTTCAAATAAAAAAAACCGACTTCAATGAAACAACTGAACCGGTTTATATATAGGATACTTATATAAGGCATATTTACCCATTTAAACAACAAAAAAATCGGTTCATAAATGACGGAGTACTGAGATTTTTTTTTTTTTTTTTTTTTTTTCTTAACGTACCTAATAAATTACATTTAAATACGCTAATATCATTACAATCTAGCCTTAAGTCAGGCTAATAAGTAATATTACATTGACCTAGTTGTATAAATTATTTTAGAAGAACGTGTCCATCGGCACTTTTCTTACTGTCTCTATTAAGGGGAAGGCACTTTGTTCGTGTGTCTTTGTTAGCACTATCACTACACTTTTATTTTGTTGTTTTGCACTACACTACACTAATTCAAAAGGTTTAGTTCTTTTAAGACGTCGTACTAGGTCCGTGTTATCAAGGAGCTGGATAGCCTCGACGTTCACATGGTGAAGCAATCTATACTCGTGAGCTTCGGCATATTTTTTAACGACTATATCGACGAACTGTATATTGAGGTCCCGGTGCAGGTCATCGTTTCTTACGTACCAGGGAGCATTTACAATAGCCCTCAGTACTTTGTTTTGAAATCGTTGAATTATTTCAATGTTAGTCTTTTTGGTACAGCCCCACAGCTGTATTCCATAAGTCCATACTGGCATAAGGACTTGCTTATAGATAACTAATTTGTTGTTTATGGATAAGGGGGAATGTCTCCCAAGCAACCAGTATAATTTTTGAAATTTAATTTCAAGCTCTTCTCTTTTCTTTTTAACGTGGGCTTTCCAGCGAAGCCTCGCGTCTAAAGTCATGCCTAAGTATTTAGCTGTATTTACATATGGAATTCGCTTTTCATTTATATATACGGGGTAGTAATTGTCGTGTTTATTAGTAAAGTTTAGATGAACCGATTTTGATTCATTAAGTTTGATTTTCCATCTCTTTGTCCACGTAACGACATTATTAACAGCTACTTGGACTTTTTCAGCTGCTTCTGCGTGTGTGCTTCCAACAGCCATTATAGCGGTATCGTCATATTTAAAAAAATACAAACGAATTGATAACATCCTCCGAGTTCTTGGCGGGAATTTCGGCGGACTGCACAGTTTTTATTTTGGATTGTTTTGCAAATTGCTTCTAGTGGACTTTTTTACGTGAAATCGGTGTAATTTGGTGTTTTAAATGCCCATGTTTATAAACAATGTGTGGAATAACTAAAATAAAGTGTCATGGTGCGGCTGTAGTAAGATTTACATAGCGGGCGGGTCGCTCGCCTTACTGCGTCGTCTATGATCAAACCAGTGGATTCGTGGGAATTGTCACCATGGGCTCCGTTGAATCAACTAAATTAATTACACCATCATTTCGTTAATAACAAGTAGAAAAATATGAAGGGCTAAAAGGCATAGAAAGCTTAATGCCGTAAAACAAATATGAAAAAAATATATCCTCCTCCTTGTTCTTTGAAGTCGGTTAAAACCGATATAGAACCAATAGTTTATGAGGTAACTACTCCGAAGCCAATAACTATAATATAATCAATCTTAAGAATGTATCTGTTTTTTGTATGAGACGTATGTAATTGTTATCAATGCGTGTAACTGAAATGTGTTTGTTCCGTGTTTCGACATGGCGTATTGAAAGTATGACGCATTTTTGCATGCGAAACAGAAATTGACTATGGATACGCCTCGATTCGAGGCGTCATTATCAAAATAGGGGAAGGTATTTTCTGCAGAGTGTAAATTGACCCTCGACGATCTCTTGACGGAGTAACTCAGCCCATCAATATGAACAACTTTTCCTATGGGAACAATGTTTGGAACTCAAAAAAAATCGACATTCTCATACAAACTGGCCAGGCAATAAAACTCTTGTATGGAAATGCCGATTTTTTTTTTAGCTTCCAGCATTGGTCCCATAGGAAAAGTTGTTCATATTGATGGTCTGAGTCACCCCTTTAAGAGAACTTCGATGGAATATTTACTTACACGCTTTATAAGTTTTTTTTTTTTTTATAAATTATGATGTAACTAAAAATGTATGCTTTTTGCAATTTTTCCTTTATTTGTGCTATATGACATTGCTTTGTACCAAATTTCGAGATTCTGAGTTCACAGAGAAACAGACAGAGACACAACAAATGATCCTATAATCCGGTTCCGTTTTTCCTTTTGAGATACGGAACCCTAATAATCTTTTTCAGATTGACCCGAGTCTTGAATGTTTATTTTTGTTATAAAATAATAAATATAGTATCGTAGAATTAGTATGCCATGTGTGTAATCTGTCTGTAACAATTATTTATTTATCCATACGGAAAAAGTCGCAGGCAACACCTAGTAATTCATATATTCATAATGACTTTAAACTATTATTATATAGGGAAAAGGAATACATCCAGGCAAGTTAGATAATAACACAATAAATGATTTCAATGCCAAACAAATTGCATATTCAAGAAATAAATGATCTAAGTAATAATGAAACGCATTTTTATAAATTGATTTACAATATACGTCCCTACAGGTTTAAACATACGATATTTATGTGACACTGGTTATAAATGTACGAGTATGTATAGACCATTTGAATTAACACCGTAATGATATGCTGGTTAAGTGTCCAAGAATATTATAAACATACAAACATGTTAAAGGGGTATCAGGGGTCCAGTACTGCCGACAATCGGAGTTTTAATTGTAATAAGAAGATGTCTATTAAAATTGGTTTTATTTAATACTATTAAAGTCATAGACTTATTTTATAGTACCAATCGCCAGTGCCAGGTGCCAATTGCCGGAACTCGTGATGTTTTGAAGATTTGATTTGTGTTATCGCTTTCGCCAAAAGTGACCTTTGTAGCATAATACGTACGTTTAAAACTTTACAGTTCAAATTAGACTATGATGTTATAAGATGGTAAAAGCAGACCAAGGGAATGGGAGAAAATCTGAGGAATTGTGTTAGTAGGTAGGTGCTAACAAACTATCACTATTATTCCGTTTTCCACAGAATGGCCATCAACATACTAAACGTAGCTCTTAGGTTTTAACGACTTATGATCTGTCTACTCTGCAAGGGAAAAAGACATGATATTATACATATACATAATGTACTATTCTGCGCCAACGCCAACTAAATGTACTTTATCCATCTACCTTTTTTACATGTGGAAAATGCGTTATGCATATTGATCTGCTACGGGGGTACAGAATAGTTATGCGGAACTCGCACCCGCTAAAAACCACATGATTGCTCTCTTCATGCCATATTAACGGAATGGTGGGCACGGTGGAGCTACTACCTCTCTTCCACCAAAATCTACCCTAAGGTTGACTGGAAGAGATCGCTAAAGCGATAAGTCCGCCTTTGTACCATTTTTTTCTATTCCGTATGTAATTGTTTTTTTCTCTATTATTTGGTGCAATAAAGAATATTCTATTCTAAGTACCCTAAAATATATAAAAAGGCAATAATAGTACAATAAATACTATGTATTGCCTGAAATAAATGAATTATTATTATTATTATAAAATAATTTTACAGACTATTAAATGCTTCACCACACATAAATGCATTTTACATATCCGTTTTACTCAATTTATTTAAATCGGGGGCATCACTGAAGCTCAGGTACCGACTTAACAAATGCTAAACCTACCACAGTGCCAAAGAAGATATACGACCGTGTACTAAGGATAAAGTACGCTCATAATCTACGTACTCACGACACCATTTTCAATCTCGAGAATGCAGACGATGTTTGAGAATGTATAGTAATATTTTTTTACATATTGATTTATGTTATGCAATTCTTAGAAATAATAACCTGCCAGTTTATACGAAAGTTATATGCGTGGGTACTTAAATGACTACGTTATTTTTTTGCTAAATAACCGGCTATTGTAAACGAAGAGATAGTGAATACTTAAAGAGTATTGAAACCAAAAGATAATTTATATTTTTGTAGATCGACCGTGTTTTATTGGGCCGCTCCGCTAGTCTATTTGACTTACTTCAAAAAAGGAGGAGGTTTTCAATTAGCTTGCATGTTTTTTTTTAAATGTTTGTTACCTTATAACTCCGTCATTTATGAACCGAATTGAATAAGCTCTTTTTTATTTGAAAGGATATACATCCAAATCGGTCCCATTCAAAATTCATCGAAATCAGTTCAGTAGTTTGTATATCGTCGGATTTTTTTTTATATGCAAGATTATTATATAACTGTCTACTGTTGCAATCGGTGACAATAATAACAAAACTTAAATAAAATCTTCCATTGCATAGTGTGCAATAAAATGCATCATATGCAAAAACAAATTGCATTATTCTCATTATCCTCGCTGTCTTATCATTTATTTCTTTAATTTTTATGATTCCGACTTCTAGCTTTTGTTATGCAAAGTCAATTTGTCCACTTGGTCTCAAGCTAGAAGCGTCTAGACTGAGTCTAGACTGGTTTTATTAGAACTAAATGCTTGGCCATCTTGAATTCTCAACAGACGGGAGAAATTCCAGATCACGTTTAGAATATTATGTGTATGTCTCTTAAACTCTTTTGTCTAGACACACAATTCACGTTTTATTCGTTAGTTTTCGCTTAGAGTAACAGCATCATCAAGAAATCACGGCACCTTGTCAATTTTCGCACAAGTTTTTGCGTCTAAAGCAATATACCTCTCATAATCATCTCAACGCTAGCGATTGTGTATGTACAAATATAACACATAATTATATAAACGGGACTTAGTACGAACCTTTTTATTATCAGTCGCGTTGCGCCCACGTTGAATAAATAATAAAAAATCTTATTAAATCCATACTATCCATACTGTAATATCCTTATCCTTACTAATATTATAAATGCAAAAGTGAATTTGTTTGTTTGTTTATTTGTTTCTTTGTTACGCTTTCACGCCGTAACTACTGAACCGATCATCATGAAATTTTGCATACAAGTTCTCTGGAGTACGGAGAAGGAAATAGGTTACCTAATAAAAAAAAAATAGTTTATCCCGGGAAAAAGTACTATTCCCGAGGATCGACATTGACGCGGGCGGAGCGGGCGAAAGCTAGTACTTATTATAAATGCGACAGTAACTCCGTCTGCTTTTTTTTCACGCTTTAACCATTGAAACAATTGATGAAGGATGAAATTTGGTATGGAAGTAGTTTGAGGACCCGGACATACGGTACCTTTCATTACGGGAAATTTTAATGTTCCTGAGGGATCGCAAATAAAGCTAGTAAAGAAAAAGATATAGTGAAAAATTGCACACGGGCAGGATTCGAACTAGCCTTACCCACACATAATTAAAAGGTTCGAGCTAAGTCCCGTTTACACAACATGATTTCGAACCTCCTAGCTATATTGGAATTTCAGAATCAGAATCCCTTATGAAATATAGAATGGCAAGAAAAAAAAATTAAAAGTCGAAAAAAAAAAAATTGGGTTCCCCATACAAAGTCGCCGATCAGCTGGACGTATTTCTATGAAAGGTCTATTTTTCTTTTTCGGTTTCTGTATTCTATTTGGGATTCTGATTCCCAGTTTTCAATATAGCTAGGTAGAGGGTTTAAAATCATGCTGGTATAATGGCATAAAAAGGTTAGAGCTAAGTCCCTTTTATATACATAATCATGTGTTTGATTTCCATCATTACGTCGCGTTTTAGTACAAGCGTTGTATTTTCCGCTACATAAGTGCTATTAAATGCAAAGGATTCATAACTTTCGGTTTCAACAGAATGCGTATAAATGCCAACTCACGTTGTACTGACTTCGTTCGGATCTCTAACGCAATAAGTTACGATTCGGATGTAGGTTAATGTTTCTCGGATAACGTCCGTGGCCGATGGAACCGCTTCTGCAGCCGAAATGTACCGATTCTAATTTAGAACTTTATCACCGTAACGTGTGCTGTGTTTTGAATTACGTAATTTTTTTGTTCCAGGTACGTTATGCTCAAAGCTTTTACCCGAATGACCTACCCAGAAGGAGATTAATGTTTTTCGCGCGTATGTAAGTAAAAAAATTGTATGGCGGACGTAAACTGTCAAAAAGGCAGTTTTATTTTATGAAATAATCGACGCAACAGACAGAACTGACGTGTCATTAGTCTCCACTTCCTGCGTTTTATCTACCTCTGACGTTTTAGTTTTTATCTAAATGAAAAAAAAAATGTAGACGAGGCATGTATGCGTCTATTGTCCCTATTAGGGATTCCAGATTTACCGAACATCAATAAAAAGTCGATCGTGTTGCTTCTCGCCGTACCCACGCATTTTTCCCACGTTTCCTGAACCAAAGTCACGACTGTTCTATTTTTTATCTCTTTTGAATGCTCATTTAAGAATACAATAGTTCGAGAGACTATTCGAGCTCATTATTGACCAGCACTTGTCGATAATATGCCCAATTAGAATGATTGCGAAGAATAAATTTTCTGTGTTGCCGATATAAAATCTATAGACCTTGGATGGAACCTTTTGGTATTTAAAGGCTTCCTTCATTTTGCAATCGCACGTGTTCATCCGAGTCGGAATGATGCTCAAAGGTCAGTCGGTGAATAGAACCGGTGGCAGATGTACGAGTATTTACACAATGTGCTTTTCCTGCATGATAATAATTTTAAGACGGTCAACACACTGACAGTAGTCACCAGCGCTTCGTAGAATTTGAATTCCCGCATTCGTGTACTAGTTAGATGTAGAACAATTCGATAAATCTTATCTGTTCTTGAACTGGTCCTATTTAAGTATATAATATTTAAGAATCCTATAATAACAGTATTGAACATGACTTGCCCATTGTGTATTGTATTCTGCTATATCTAGATGATAGCTTTATAAGATGAGTTTCATTGTTCATTCTTAGTTTTAAACACTTACTTAGTATTTATAAGCTGCTTTTATCATTCTTTTATTATCTTTTCTATTATATACAGGTTTATAAATGATTTAAATTAATTTATCTTATTCATTGCGTAAAACTGTGTGGTCATGTTTAATAACCTCTTTGATACGGATGCTCTTAATGAAGTAATTCATTAAGTGATTGTTTTATTTACAACATGCGTACGGTTTTTGACTGTTGCAATGCAGATATCACAATAGTGTCAAAAATGAAGCACAAAGTATTGCGTCCCGCTTTACGGAAGCCGTGAGATTTGGGTATTGTTGGCATTGTTCCCTGAACCGACCAGTTTTGTCATAATTTCTGTATTGTCCGTTATTCTCGCCTCGTCGACTTCAATGTTGAAACGTAGCCCTGCAGCTATGCAATACATTTTTCATGTAATTCGTTCGAATTTAGTGTCAGTTCCCATCTGCTTGCAGTAAAGAATGTCGACAGAAAAAGGGAAAAATTCTGAGTTCGTAATGACGTAGCTTGAATTCTCAGGGACTAGCTGATGTCACGATGGCACTCGAGCACTATGTTATAAAAAACCGTGTTTGTATAGAAGCACGAGTGCCCCAGCACGTTGTTTGTTTACATATCTTCGTAGTACGTCCATGTGTAGGTAACGGGCCGTTGAGACGCCGCGGGGAGATCCAGCCGCGGGTCGCGCCAGTCGGTCGTGCGCGGTACGCCCGCACGCTTGTGTAATGCGTTTATTGACAGCAACAGCTGATCGTTGCCTTTCGTGCCACTTACAAAAAAATATAATACAAAAAGTTTTGTAAAAAAGGGTCCTTACGGATCTATTATAATTTTAACAGTGGCAGTCGAAGAGGCGAGAGGTTACATAGGGACTGCACCGCGCCAGGACCCAGATCGATATCCCGAAAACGTCCCGCGACCTCCAATGATAGAGCTCAGCAATATAACTGTGCAATAACAAATTGCAATAATATTATATTATAAGACTGATTTTATTTAGTGATCTCAATGGTTAACTGTGCAAACCGCAGATAGTTCGTCTTACAGTGTTGTGTGCAATGGATTTCCTTGTTTGACTGTGGTATCAGGTGATTTTGCTGCATCTTCGACTGCATTGTTGTATCTATAGTAAGTATTGTGTGCGTTTCTAATTTACATTGTAGTTTCCGTTTTCCTCTTGTTTACATCCTCTACACTGTTTCACGTGGAGTACTGCTTAGTTAAGGTTAATATAAGTTTACGATCCACGAATTTTTTCTACCCAATCTCAAACATTTATACGTTTATTTTTGCATTTCAATTTAATAGGTGGCTTTTTATTCATATACTAGCTGTTGCCCGCGACTTCGTTCGCGGCAATTTCTGTTATTATCATTAATTAGTTTATTTCTTAGTTTAGATGAATAATCTTCCCCCGTTTTCAAAACATTTTTTATTGATGCTTCGCTCCTATTGGTCGCAGCGTGATGTTTTATAGCCTAAAGCCTTCCTCAATAAATGGACTATCCAACACAAAAAGATTTTTCCAATTTGATCCAGTAGTTCCTGAGATTAGCGCGTTCAAACAAACAAACAAACTCTTCAGCTTTATAATATTAGTATAGATTTAATACACGACTTCTAAATTAATTACTAGTCTGAGCTTTTTCTCCGCTCTTGCATTCTAAGCAATATCAGCACAAAAAATAAAATAAAAACACCCAAATGTAGTTAGTTTTCCTACAAGTCACATCTTATTCCACCTCCTTGCACAATCAATTTGTCCCCAGCATTTGCAGTGTTGTTAGCGTTATCTGTGCACTGAAGCTTTGCACCCACCGTCTAGCCATCCCCGGGTCTCCTGTGAACTTGAGGGGTGCGTTACCCTCTCTCAATGGAGACGGGGTCGTCAAACTTGATCGCGATACTTTTTAGATTATGACACAATGTATTATTGATGAAGATTTTGTTCATGATTATGTCAGTCCAAGGACATTTTGGTCATTTTTCTCTCACTTGAGATGAGTTCGTTAAACTCGGAACATGATGCTATAAAAGTTTTTATTAACATAGGTAGGTATGTTAATCAATCAGCTGTGATTGTATGTTGTAATAAGCTTACACCTGGTTTGTACTGGTTATAAGATTAATTAATTTTATTAATTACATTGCGGAGTCACAACGAAGTCAATTTCAA
The DNA here is from genome assembly GCA_947532085.1 of Elegia similella. Classification (NCBI taxonomy): domain Eukaryota; kingdom Metazoa; phylum Arthropoda; class Insecta; order Lepidoptera; family Pyralidae; genus Elegia; species Elegia similella. The sequence continues at coordinate 8,692,812 of OX383939.1, forward strand.
ATTACTGTTTTTAATGTAATAAATAATTCCTTCTATGCTGGTCTGGTGCAAAAAAAAAAACGTAGAATGTATTAGCTGCTTCTCGTAAAAGCCGAACGAGGGAACGGGCAAAATTCCGTGGAATCAAGGTAATAGGCGATGCGGCTAGCAAGCAACCCATCACTATTTTGATTCCGTCTTTCACCTTATGCCCACCAACATGCTAAACGTGGCCTTCGGGTCTTATAGACCTAGGCTCTGTCTACCCCGCATGGGGAAAAGACGTGATGCTATGAATGTATAAATAATGTAATTAGAAACAGCCGGACATAAACGAAATTGTTTTTACCCAATCAGAAAGTATGATAACGTTTGGGTATTTTAGACCCTGTACAGGCCACCGCGCTTTGTTTTTTGAATAGATTAGATGAAAAAGCTTTTTATTAGTTTTTGTATACAATCATTTTATGCAAGTATAGATGTTTTAATAATTTAAACTGAAGTTTCTCAAATTAATAGCCTACATAAAATTAAATGAGTCGTTATATCGTCATTCATAAGTTAAATATGTGTTAAAACAGTCATAATAAACTACAATTACATGTTTTGATTTAATTAATGTCCTTATTTTGTTCTGTTAACTTCAATACTCTTTGTAGTAATACGTTCACGTGTGTGATTATGATCAAACTGACGCTTGACTGTTGCCTCATTTACGATTACAAGTGAATGATGTCTGCAATTAATAACACGATAAATTGTAAAATTGTATTGCTATCTGCATTATTCATTGAATTTTCGTGTCAGATGGTCCACGTTTTTGGCTCTATCTAATATTTACTTTCGTAGTTTCAAAGGCGATAACTACTGAGCAATCTTTTTTATGACTAGCACGATTTTAGCAATTTGCATTTTGATAAAGAAAGAGTTGATAATATAAATAAATAAATATATACGGACAAATCACACCGATTGAGCTAACCTAAAAAAAAATCGCCCCAAATTAAGTTCGAGACTTGTGTTATAGGATACTAACTCAACGATACTATATTTTATAAAAAATACATATAAAGATACACATCCAAGACCCAGGCCAATCTGAAATAGATTATTTTCCATCTTGACCTGCCCGGGGATTGAACCCGGGCACTCTCGTGTCGCAGGCTGGCGTGTTGACGGAGCTAGCCTTGATATGTTTGATGATTTTGGAAATCAATATAAATATTCGTTTGATGCACCCGTTATACCTGTTATCATCGGATTACATATTCATCTAATCTTTCTATAAGAGTGAACATGAAAGTGTAAATATAAACGGATGATTCGACTTGATTCATATAAATATTAAGGACTAAATTACAAAAAATCCAGCATTATACAAATAGTGTGTCATGAATGAAATCATTATTATTTTCACTTATTTTTTATTGTGTGCTTTAGATTTGTTTTTTTTTTATATGTTTGTGAGGCCATGCAATTATATTCGTCTCATACATACATGGTGAAATTTTAATAGTTTTAGACCCTTAAAGGGGTGACTCAGACCATCAATATGAAAAACTTTTTCTATGGGACAAATGCTGGGACTCAAAAAAGTTTTGTCATTTCTATCCAAAAGAGTCCTGCCGCCCGGCCAGTTTGTATGGGAATGTTCAATTGTTTTTTTTAGATCCCAGCATTTTCCTAATAGGAAAAGTTGTTCATTTGGATGGTCTGAGTCACCCGTTTATCGGTCCAAAACGATAAAAATTTCACCGTGTATAATTATCAACTACGGCAGCATTCATCATCAGGTCATTTTAGTCTCCACTACAGGAGCACGACCCTCTCTGCACCACTAGAGCCATACTTGGCCAGAGCAGCCAGAGGACTTGGCCTACACTCTCCACGCTGGCCAGACGGGTTGGGGAGGTCTCTCAGATGTTTATAAGCTTTGTTTAGCTTGTATTTCCTAAGTCGCCTTCTACGACATCCACGGGAAGACTTGGAGTGGTCCTATTCTACTCTGCCGGGTACCACACGGCAGCATTGAAAATAATCAATTTATATCGCAATATAACCATAGATATCATAATTAAGCCAACTCTTCTTCATTATAGGCTTTTAAGTACTTAGCGGCGGCTCTGTATGTCAACTCTGTCCTTCACCACTCACAAATTCTTAAAATCTTTAAGTATTACAATGAAATCAGTTACGTCTCGTCAATAACTAGTTGCGAAAGCTTGCAAGTATTACATTAATGTTTATCATATCGCACGCTTGTAAAACTAATAACCATAACAATATGTATCTTATCATACTGTGTGTCACGCGACGTTGAGTAAGAGCAAGGACTTTCACTATCGACGCTTATTGTGTGTCAGGAACCGGTAACTTTGTGTTATTTAGATTTATTCTAATCATAAGCTGCCGTATTAAAAAAAACGGATGTCGGTAAAATAGGTTTACTTATATTATTGAAATTCAATTTATCTTTTTTAATGTGATCACGTCTTATAAATCGATAAACGGCGGCTGCACCACGAAAAATGTCATGCTCCATGTGCTAGCGAGAGCGCGGTAAAAGCTATAGAGATGCACGATCGGCCTAAGCTTTCGGCTAGTGACGCATCTATCTCTCTTCCACCGTTATCACGTAAAATTATCGTAGGTGAACCGACTTTACAATTTTCTTTTTCAATTTTTGCACATTTTCACATAACAGAAGGTCAGGGTTGACTAAACTGAATTATATCGAATTATGTACAAGTTGTTATGAAAATAAAGAAACTGTATGACGTTTTTAAAAAAATTTAGGATATGAAATTAATATTAAAAAAATGCAAGAGTGATATATTGAAACGTAATTTACTCCATCTTGTATGAGAGAGGTTTATGAACTATCGCGTATAACGAAATTTTCATTTATGTAAAGGCATCTAAGAAATTCGATAATTAACTAAGCTGACATCAATTTCACAAAATACTTGCTATGTGACAATCAAGTGTTTCGACAAATGAATTCTCCGAATCGTGGTCGAAATCAGATCGATTATCATTCCGTTTAGGTCTCAGTCATTTCTAACGTAAAGGGGTCAGAGATGTGGGGCTTATCATACAGTTTCACCTTCTTTTGTATTCCAGAAAGTTTTGTTAAAGAAAGTTAAGTCTGTTTCTCTCGTCGAAATGCTATATATTCAACACGTTTCTCCTATGGTGTATAGGAGAACCCGCATAGTTGAATTAGTCAAGGTTTTTTATCTCCAAATGTTAAATCAAAAAATTATTGGTTTGCTTGAGTTTATGTAATTTAGAACTTTGAAATAAATTTTATTTTAATTGTACGAAATGTTTAAAATATGAAATAAAATTTCTGCTTGTCGTTTTAAGGGATCGTTAAATCAGTTCTTTACAATGTAACGATTACGTAATTACGTAATCTACGATAAAATCGCCGTTTCTTGTAATGTCCAGTAATTTCCGTAACTACGCGCTTTTGAGCATAACACCGTTTTTTACTCAATCTGTAGTTTTTATTCAATTCTTATGTAGCCCTAAAATAAAATTTGATTTTCTATAACATGAACAGATCATATTTATACGTAGACTTTGTTGAATTCATTTGAAACTATTAGTTTAAGTACGCAATTTTGGTAGTTCTTTGTAACGACAAAACGTTTTGTTGTAAAAGTTAGCGTTTAGTTCACGTAACTTTTATAATTTGTAGCGCTTGCATTGTGTTGTCTATCTTGGATCTGAGATTTGTTATGTTTATGTATTCATACATTTATTTGTAATATTATGGTATCCTTAATTTTGTTTGCCAAAAAGTGTTTAAGCGTATGGATTGATTATTGTGATAATTAGTATCAATAGTTGTTCGAAAATTACTTTAAGTCCGAGACGCTAATGTTTCTGATAATTTAAATAATTTAATAACCTTATAATCGGTAAGACCAGGTGTTTGTTTATTACGTTACAACATACAATCACAGCTGATCCATTATTCTTTCTTCTGTTAGCGCGTGTTGTTCATTTTATCGTAGTTATTTAGCAATATCGGACGGAATGTTAGTATTTTTGCACCTTAGTCATGGGGCCTGTATAATGATCCACGCTCGGTGCAGTCACGTTTCCAAGCCCGATTCGCCTAGCGATAGTATTTATTACAACCTTGGTGTGTCGCTCTGCTGCCATTTCGTCTCAATCTTGAATATTACCTTGTGTTACAGCTATCTCAATTCAAAGCTGCGGTTAAAGAATATCCTTTTATATCTTTACTTAATTTCATCATAATATATCTTGGTTGATTATGACTTTTCTAATGAAACATTGTACTCGTAGTGATAATGTCGATCAGTTAATGCAAAGCAGTTTAATTATTTGGCGTGCTTTCTCCACCAGATAGTTCATGTTGGCCAGCACTCACCACTACTAATACTCCCTTTATGTCCATCACTAAGATGATGCATGCAATGCAACCCTTGCCGATATTGATGCATCCGTTGCAGGTGATGAACCTATTATGTTGGTCGTTCGAATGTTAAGCAACGAACGACCATTATAGTCATCTTTCTTTCTAAAATTATTAAATGAATATTAACATAAATATCTTAATTGAATTCTCATCATCATCATTTCGAGTAGGTGTCACGGTGTCAGAGTTCTTCGGAACCGCCTCTCGACCTCTGACGTGGTTCCTTTAATAACTACCAGATGGTAGCCGGGACCAACGGCTTAACGTGCCTTCCGAAGCACGGAATCATCTTAATTATATATAGATAATCAGGTGATTCAAGCCTGCAATGTCCTAACCAAACTGGAAACAACTAAACAAAGTATGCTTCCCGTGGGAATCGAACCCACGACCCCCGTTTCTACAGGCGAACGCCTTAACCACTGAACCACGGAGGCAGTTCTATTCTGATTAGGGCATCGCAATTAAAGACCTAATTAGAGTTACAAGTAGTGGTCAGTTAAAAATGTAATTCAGGTTTAAATAAATTCAGATCCGTTAGACAAAACAATATTTGAACCCAAAATATTTCAATTACGTTGGGCTGTGCTCTTTATCTCTTGACTTGACCACTAATGACCCTAAAATAATTTTAGTATAATTGAAGCCACTGATTATGTTACCACTTATAAGGGTTCAAGTTATGAGGAAGTGCACTTGAAACGAAACATAATTCAAGCTCTTGTGAACTCTGAAGTGCCAGCCTCTTGAGTTATGAATATGGAAGTGGACATCTGCATATGAGATGCGTCGGTTTGTAATATGCATGAGATTATCATTTCTATTTTGCTGAGAATTACAACTTTATGATTTACAGCACAAGTTACGGCATTTGATAGCGATTAGTAAATAATTTGTCTTATAGCTTAGTTTACAATTTAAAGTTTATGTAATGATTTTGTCTTTTACTCCTCGTTAGGAGAAATTTGTTTCAGACGATTGATTTTCATTTCGAAAATGTATAGTATTTGATTGCTGTCCTGACATTAAGAGATAATAATATCATCAAATACTTCAGTTACATAATGTGATGTATGTCATGACTTTCTAATGAATTATCACACAAAAGAAGTGTTACGAGTACATAAAGACACTTATCTTCTTACACCCAACATTTTCTTGGTAAAACTGGTCTCAAGCGCCCAAACCCATTAGCCAGGTAGGTGTGGACCAAATTTAGGATAATGAGTGCGTCGTTCTTGTCACGGCAATTAAGGCGCGCCTCAGGGCTCGCTTCCGGGACCACCACTATTTCGAGCCTGCTGATTGATAAGTATTGTTGGGGTGGGTGTGGCTATTTTGGTGTTGTTTCCATTTCCAGTGTGTGATGGATGAAGTAAGATTGAGGTAGTGTGTTATTGAAAATAAAATATATATATCTTTTTAGTGCCTATGCCAATGATGAATGAAAATGCATCGTAGGCTTCTATCGTTGCAGGACAAGTACATTGATATTTTTAAAAATCTTGTTGTAAGCACTAGCTCGACTATCCATGTAAACTTGTTATTTAAGCGATACATTTAATCGAAGGAATCTTATTTCCAACAGAAATTAGAAAACAATTTAAGACTATCAATAATTAAATTATGATTTACAACTAATAGTTACATCACAAAATCATCGACTCTAAAGCGATTATGAGAATAACAGATAGTATATTTATTCTTAGATTTTTAAAAGACAGGATTTTTTATTGAAGTTAATGAGAGCTACTAAAATATACAGTCTAGGTACTGTGGATATTGAATATTCTTTAAAGCAGTCCTTACATGAGACGCAATGTGAAATACCTGTAATAGTGCGGATAGCCCTTTCTAAACTTCAACAAAATACTGTTGATGTTTCACGACCATAAACGGCAAGCTCGTTTAATAAATTAAAATAGTCACAAAATGTTACTTTGTTTCAACTTTCTAGATAAATTTGTAAGAATGTGACTATGCATAGTATATGATATATATAATTTATTACAATGAAAATATATGCGTCTTGTCGTCGCTACTATAAACGTTGCGTCGTGCGTATGTTTCGGTCTGTTGAGATATTTAATATGCATTGCAAACGGTGTACGGACGTCATGCTAACCTAAATAACTTGGTGAAATTACAATTTACACAACATTACGTTTCTTTTTCCATTGTACATATAACTATTTGTGATTCTAATTTATTAAATTTTGCATTTAGTTTGGATTTTTTATATTTCTTATAAATAACTCTTCTCACTAATCACAAATAATTATAGATTTTTTGTTTGAAGGTTAATAATGTAAATGACCATTTCTTAATCATTCACTAATATTTACAAAAGTTGTTTTTCATGTTTCTTAGTAATAAACGTTTGCTTTATCTTTTTTATTTTATTTAGATAACACAGTCTTTATAAACGTTGAGTTGAAGCTATTGACCGTTTTTTGTTCTTGCAAATGTATATCTTTAACTGAGATATTTAGCTTATCTGTTTTAATCATTTATTTATCTTCTGAATAATTATAATAGGGCTGTCTACCGACCAGTGTCAAAGAAATTTCCTATAAAATGCGTATTTTTTACATAATGAGCTCAGTAACATTTAAAGACGTAGAACGTGCTCATTCTACCACTGTTTGGACAAGTGTCTCTACTCTTTGGTCTTTTGATTTTGCAATTTGGATCAACATCTGTGCACATAGCTTGCGTCACAATTTACTGCTGGCAAGCCGGTGTTCATTCATTATGTAGAACAAATGATTCATTATAGTTTACTCCTTTATCGTTAATTCTACTTTTATCTATGTAGGCCCTTCTTCGGAATAAATGATAATAGTAATGTAATTTAAATTACGTCGACGTATAAGGGTCTTTGTTAATTCCATTAATTATTTCGTTACTATCAAGGTACTTATAGATATGGATGTGGTTATATGATTTTTTTACTATTCTCGTAAATAATCGAGAGAAACTTTATGAACATTTTATCTTCTTATATTGGATATGTATTTATTAGTATCTAAACATACGAACAGGAATTGTTAGTTTTCTAAGAAAACGTATCATCGTTTCTTTTGTCAACATTGAGATTAGCAAACATCGCACAACATAGTACAATGATATAAATTGTATACGGGATGTCTCATCCAGATGGGTCAGTGGGGATTTTATTTTATTAAAAGGAGATAAAGAAAACTTACAAAAGGAACCATTTCACCGATTTATGAGAAAATAATAACTGCAATCATAGATTTTCAAAATACGCCATATAAATGGACACAGTCGGGCTGTGTCGATTTCTATCAAAAATTTAGTTTGTGGGTTATCTATTTTAATTAATTTTATTTAACGTTCAGGTCATAAGAATAAAATGTATGTATGGCACTCGTCACGGGAAATACAACGAATCTGCTATTCATGTCAGAAAAATGATAAAAAAGTTTCTGTTAATTTAATGTAAAAGATTTCATAGAAATAATTAAATAACGACCTACGAACAACATTATCAACACAAAGACTCCGCACTGACCCATTCTTATAAGGCATCCTATATACAAAGCTTTGCAGATTAATTAAAACATGAAAGATGGAGAAAATATCAATCTTTATTTTACTGAATTTAGTGATATCCACGTAGTTATCATTGATTGCATAACACAAATAACTGATAATATTATAATTGATAAATTATATTTTTATTACATTTTGATCGAAAACTAATTGTTAATATCTTGTTTTGTTAAAGAAATAAGGTTTAAGCGATTCGACTTATTGTTGCATCTTATTTACGAAAATATGCTCAATTTTGTCAAAGCAAGACAGATCATGATAACTGTTTTGAATCGCTACAAGATGGAGTTAATCAGTTATCATCTCAATTTTATACAGATCTCAATTATTTACATCCGGCGTTAAGTAATGTTTCATAATCGGTAAAATGTTAATTGCACATCAAACAAAACGCTTTCAAGATTTCGCATAAATAATTCTTGTTGCTTCAGAATTATCAAGTTCATCGTTTCTCCACACGTAAACAATTACTTTGCGATTTAGCAACTGGAATAAATTAGATCGGAGTACTGTCAATGTAACGGTTTTGCACGTGAAACGTGTAAACAGGGTCAATTAGGGTAACATGTACGAATTGTAGCGTTTTCATGGATATTGTTTACTTTAGTTTTGTGGCTGTACATGATATGCAAAGTTGTAAAACTAAGCGAACATTACGATTAATTGCATGCAGTTACGATAAGTATGAACGGAAAAAATACTTAGCTAAATAAGATCTTTTTGGGGTTCCGTACCTCAAAAGGGAAAAACGTATCCCTTATAGGAACACTTTGTGGTATGTCTGTCTGTCTGTCAAGAACATTTTTTTCAGGAATGCGTCAATCATAAATTATCAAGCTGAAATTCATATCAAATACAAGGACAGTCCTTTGGAGCTATGAAATAATCAGACTTCTAAGCCAATGCAATCAAAAGATGCCGATAGCCGTTTATGCCGCAAATTTTCGACATTTGTAAGGCAATCAAAACCTACAGGGTACTTTTCGTGAACTCAGAATCTTGAAATATAGAAGCAACGTCTTATAGCACAGAAGAAAAGAAACAGTAAATGGTAAAATGTAACATTATATTATTATCGCAGTGTACAAATGCAACTAGAAATCGGTGACAAAGGATCTACATGCTTGATTTACTAAAAGGATATTCCACTAAGTTCTTGTAAACCAAACGATACGCACTTATTGTTGGCAGTTTTCCCAAATATTACATTGCTTACCACGTGTTGAGAATACTAACGATTGTACTAAATTCAATTCTGACTTTCCGACCCTTATTGTGTTATAGGGAAATTCTTGTATGTACATTTGTTCTTTATCAAATTTACGTGTTTGGGGTTTTACTGTAATTAATTAAAATCGAAAATATGTGATCAAAAAATTTCGGTACAGGTAGGATGTTTCATCATCATCATCATATCAAGAAGTTCACAAGAAGTCCACAAGAAGTCCACTGCTGGACATAGGCCTCTCCCAATGATGGAGTAGGATGTTTAACCCACAAATTTTTCGACATCTGGCCCGTGGATACTCTAGACTACTGAGCTGCCCGTAGCTTCAAATCACCGCGGCAAATTTGTTCATCACATATTATACGTACACGCATTTGAAGCATGCATTTAATATTAAAACGAACATTGTTATGCTATTAATATAATTAATGTAATGAATCTTTATAAATTGCACAACAAAAATATGAAATGTAGTATCGTAATAATATATTCTTTATAATATCTTATACTATATTCACAGATATATATGTTATACACTGCATGCAATAGATTCGTAGAAAAGCCATTCATGCATTTTTAACCCGCCGATTTTCTCTTGAATACTAAGCTAATCTTCTGGTAGTTTTTTGCACGCAAGGGCGTGATGTAACAATATCTAGTTAATTTTACTTCTTAATTCATATTAATCCTAACTAATATTATAAATGCGAAAGTGAGTTTGTTTGTTTGTTACGCTTTCACGCCGTAACTACTGAACCGATCATCATGAAATTTTGCATACAAGTTCCCTGGAGTACGGAGAAGGATATAGTAGCCTTACTTTTATCCCGGGAAAAAGTACTATTCCCGAGGTATCGACATTAACGCGGGCGGAGCCGCGGGCGAAAGCTAGTATAATTATAAAAAACACTAGAAGGAAATTAATTCTATGAATGTCAACTTACATGCGGCCAGCCTTATAGGCTATAAGAAAATGTAATTCATATCGTTGTATAATAGGAAAGAAGATACTCAATCTAAAGCAATTACAAATATCTAACATCAGAGCGTAAAACCCACAATCGATCTGCATGCGCACGCGCGCATGCTTGGCTAAAACAATGCGGTTTGTGCATCTGGAACAGCAAATTGTGCGATGAGACGCCATTGTCTGCGGATAACAGATGACATAATGCCCGATATGATAACTGATCATGGGAAGTGATCAGTGTATTTTTATTGCTGGTGGTTGATATGACGTGAGATATGATCGTCATTTCCATTTTATATTTGCATGGCAAATATACTTGAATGAAACAAATGTATTCATATGGTTATTATATTAACTAACATGTACCATTCTTACTTTATCTTTTACTCAACCCAAAGTTTGACTGGAAGATATTGTTTATTCAATAAGTCCGTGAGTAGCCTTTGTGGCATATATTTTGTAAATTATGTTGTTGTTATTATTATTGCGCAATAAAGATATTTTATAGTATATTGTATCGTAACACATTTAAGATGCTTAGTAAACTAAAGGAGGAAGTTAAAAATTCGGTTGTATTTTTTTAACTGATTGTTACCTAAGAACTGTGTCATTTAAAACCGATTTTTAAAATTCTTTTTCTTTTTGTTCAGTTTTGCTTTGCATTTTGGCCCCATTTAAATTTCATCAAAACTGTTTTTTATATAAAATATCATTTTAATTACAATAATATCTTTTCTGTGACATTTTTCTTTTAATAAATTAAGAAATAAAATATGGTGAAAAAATTTCATGCGGGCGGGACTTGAACCGAGAAAAAAAAATTTTTTTTTCATTATATTTTATTTTTTAATTTATTAAGATATCAAAATAACATTGTGAATGCAAAATAAAACACTTTAAAAAATATTTTTCTTTTCATTGAGACTAACACTTTCCTCCGTTTCATTATATTTACTGGTTTATAATGTAAATGAGGTAACTTGAATTCAACACGCCCGCTTCCATTCTGCCAATCGCGCCATACATCATTCGGCCGCGATCTAATTCTGTTTGTTTGAGTATGTTTGTTCATTGTGCACGGTCGGGTCAGCAATAAAAGACTCTGTACCTTTGTCTGTCTGTCGTTGTTGCCGTGTGAAAGCGGCTTTCTCTCGTGATGGGTCAAAGGGTTCATATTTTACGTTTTCTGGTCTAAATTACATTGATAGTATCAATTTGGAGCGAATTTAATTGCAGCCCGTTTTGTTCTTGTTACCTACGAAAGACGTGTTATTAGATAAATAAATATGGACATATCACACAGATTGAGCTAGCCCCAAAGATCTAGACTTGTGTTATGGTATACTAACTCAATGATACTATAATTTATTTATAACAAATAAGAATATATATAGATGGAGAAGGGTTGCCAGTGTCATAAAGCAATTTTGGTAGAGTAACAAAATTTGCGCGTCTAGTACTCGTTCAGCGAGTCTAGTTCCTTGTCGATTAACCCTTCAAGCGCGCTTTGCTTTTTCTTGTTATGCGTCCTCATTGGACCGCTTGGTGGTTGAGAGGTCTAATGAATAATTTTAACCCGAGATTTTTCAAATCTAGTGTATTTGAAAAATCTCGGTTAAAATCATTTTATTGACAAATGTTTATATTCAGGTGGCTTACTTGTGAAAAGAAGTTACCATGTATTTAAAAACTAGCTGTGCCCGCGACTCCGTTCGCGTACATTACGATTTTTAAACCAAGAAAAAAGGTAGCCTTTCCTGTACGTCTAAATGTTTCATAAAATTCTGTTTATTTATGGAGAAACATACATAAAGAAAAAAAAAACTAAAAATCGTAAATTTAGTTTCAGTATCATGTACCCATATGAGTTAAATTACTTTTTTTTTAGAGACAACGTGTATAGAATTTATAAACACGTTGTCTTTTAAAAAAAGTAATTTACTCCATGACCAACCCTTACCTACCGCTTTATTATTAGTCTTGATATTGATGAATCATTAACTTTACTACAGACCGGATGGAGACCGGATTAAATTTAAAAGAAGGTTGTAATGAATGAGTAAACGTGGATACCGGTTCCAGAAGCGTTATTTTGAAAGGTCAAAATTCTTATCTGCCTTACAACCAAATCAATATAGTCACGATTATAACTTTGTCTTTTCACGAGCTCCGTGACGGTTTTCAACGAAAGCGCTCGATGGCCTAGCGGTTTCGCCATACTCACCGCTTGACAGACGGGTTGGTGAGTTTTGTTTGGCATATATCGGTTCCGACGCTGCTGCCCATCGAAACCGGTTTTTTAAGCGAGGAAACGGCAGGACATTATGTACTAAAAACACGTGCTATTTCGTCGGGATTGCCAACTATAACTTGAGCGGTGCGTCGGGAGTAGTTTCGGGACCCCCGGCCGCGCGCCCCGCACTCGCCTAAAAAACGGGCTCCTGGCGAGTCCGAAACTTTACTTGGTAATCCTGACGAGTACGAAACTTTACTTCGTAATCCTGTGAGTGATGTTTTTAGTACATAATGAAATGGCAGGAGTTTGGATGGGGCAACGAGATAAAGGTGTTAGGAATGCTACTAGCTCGGATGGATTGAGGATGAGAAAGTAGCAGCACAGGAATCCTGGCGCGCGTACTCGATAACAAACCTGCAACCACCGTATAGGCAGTTAACGATGATAACCCTGACCATAAATACCCATCAGTAAATTTTATAACACTAGTTTCAGGGTATTTTAAGGGTTAAAAATAAAAGGTGGCACGGTATCACGCGCCAATGAAATTATTGTTCTTGTAACAGTGCCTTCAATCTTAACAATACAAACTACTTCGTTATTTGGCCTGGTCCTATTATTCAAGATTGATTTATGAAGTGAATTAATGGCCGGACATTAAGTGAAATCAGCTAGTCATTCTTTAGAGTAACTGATGATAGGTCAGCTTCCGCGCCACCGGGGTACGAAACCTGTTATTGTGAATTGTTATCTGTGCTCTTAATTAACTTTGGATGGTATCAGTTGGAAGTGAAGGGTTGGGAGGATTATAATTTGTTATGAGTAACTATTGAAAATTGTGTTTTAGGAAAAATGACAAAATGAAATTAATGTTACTTACTGATCTTTATGAATGAATTTGATGGTTAGTGTATTATGGTTACTGTAATATTTTTAAGTGTTACATTTTGCATTCACAATGCTTTTTGATATACTCTAATTAACTGTAATGTTTTTTTATCGGAGCTAAACACGGAGTAAGAGCGAAACTACAAAAATTGCCGTTTTCTAAATAGGTATACGCCATAAAACCGAGCTCTATTCCTAACTAACTTTTCCTGACTTATAGTCATATCATTAGGTCGGACCACTGGGCTCTCTGCCACTGGATTTGTCACTACGTATTTAAAAGACGTGATATTGTACAGATTGCAGACGTTCTAAAGTAGTAGTAAAGGAGATGTAAGAAGAATATATAAGAAGCATATACCTGAGACAAAGAGCATACATGCTAAGAGTGATAGATGAGTATAGACAAACACAATATAATATAGATAAACCTAGAGAGATTTGTCAGGATCGTAGCAACTGGAGAACCATAATCTCTGCCTACCCCCATGGGAAACGGGGGTGATATTATGTATGTATGTAAATATTGTACACGTAGAAGTATTTAGTTACTACTTTTATCATTCTCGTATGTGCATTATACGTGAATGACGTGATGCATATTTCTAGTCGTTTATCTTATGTACCTTTACTGGGAAAGTTTGTCCTAATCCAAACGCTACGAAGATCTCAGTGTCATAAGCTGTGAGGTCGCGTAGGTTGAGGCGTGAAAGTCGAATGTTTACAAATATTCGCTTTCACATTTGTAAATCTAGGATTTTCGTCACAAATCTCCAGTACTCATGATTTCAGATTTCATTTTTACTTGTTTAACACATAAGGTGGCCTGGCAGCATTCAATATTAGAATATGGTGCCTCCTTATCCTGCATATTTTTTCTTCTAACCTTTGTTGTCCCACTGTGGCGAAAGGTCTTCCCCATTGTACAGATGTAGCGCAAAAGAGAGAAATATCGAAAGCACAAATATTATTAAAAGCTGCCTATTCCGTTTTCTTTAAGCCTACCATCCTGCTTAACATGACTGCAAGGTCTAAAGACGTAAAGTAAAGTGCTTGCCCGTGCTGTTAAGCTTAGCCAGTGTTAGCATTCTGTAATAAGTACTGTTACGAAAAAGTAATTACCTATTTATTTAAGTGCAACATTCAACAATTGTCTATACAATAAGATATCGTTGGTACATCATGGAATTCAAAATCTCAACATAAGAGCTCGTCCTTCAACCATCATTGACGCTGATGTCATATGCCTGGAGTTTACAAGCCATAGTCATCTCCACTCCACTATGTTAATAAGTAAAAAAACCGGCCAAGTGCGAATCGGACTCGCGCACGAAGGGTTTCGTATCGTTATCTATGAAAACGGCAAAAAAATCAAGCCTGTTTTATAGGAGCCCTTTAATATTATTATTATCAGGTCTTTAAGTCTCCACCGCAGGAGCATGACCCTCTCTGTACTACCGGAGCCATACTTGGCCAGAGCAGACAGAAGATTTGGCCTACACTCTCCTTGCTGGCCAGATGGGTTGGAGAGGTCTCATTGATATTTATGAGCTTTGTTTAGCTTGTATTTCCTCACCTCTTACGACCTCCATGGAAAGACTAGGAGTGGTCCTATTCTACTCTGCCGGAAACCACACGGCTTTAATATTAATTTTTTTAAACAATTCTTCAAGTAATAAGTATAATTTTATTTTGATGTCACCAGGGCGATACCCTGCAGTCCTGTAGGGCGGTAGGCTGATACGAAATGTCAAAAAATTGTGATGTGACGACACATAAGAGCGTTATGCTTATTCACGTCAAGCCTCATGAACTTCCTAATCTTCGAACTTCAAACTCCTTCCGAGGCTCGTTATTTTCACTAACCGGTTAACATCAGATATTCCTTCATTACGTAGGTATGTACCGACCTAAATCAATGACGCAACAGCCCATTCACCTGATACCCGTTTGGACTAGTATCGGTACAGGTTGTAGTTGAATAGTAAAGGGCCTGTGGGAAGCGGCCGTCCTCAAGATACCGTTAGAGGACCACGGGTTTGTTGAATCTGTCGTGAGAAGTGAATTCCCGAAAGTGACAACTACTGGGCGAACATTTTCTAGTCTAATACACTATACTTTCGTGGACACTCATGCAGACGTAATAGGAAGAACACAGTATATTAAGTCTAGCGACAAACGACATGAGTCTGGTGGTTGGGTTTTGTAAATCCCACTTCTGAACTAGTAAATTATAAAAAAAAGGGGTTTACGGACGATAATTGAGATAACAGCGGACGGCAGATGTACACAAGACGTACTTACAAGAATAGCAATAGCAAAAAGAGCATTTCACCAAAAGAAAAATCTTCTTACAGTCAAAATATCAAAATATACAAGAAAGAGACTTCTTAAAGTTTATATTTGCACTATACGGATGTGGGACATGGACGCTAACAAAAACCGAAAGTAAAAGACTTCAAGCGTTCGAGATGTGGTGTTGGCGTAGAATGGAAAGAATAAGCTGGGTAGAAAGAGTGACTAATGAAGAGGTCTTGAAAAGGGTAGGAGAAAAGAGGCACATATTAAAAATTATTGAGAATAGAAGAGGGAAGATGGTAGGACACCTAATAAGACATGACAATTTGATCAAGAACATCATAGAAGGAAAAATAGAAGGAAAAAGGGGACCGGGAAGGCCGAGACACACCTTTATAAAGCAAATAGAAAAAAAAAGGTTACTTCTTATAGAGAAGTAAAGGAACTGGCGGAAGAAAGAGAGGAATGGAAAAAGTTCCACCGACAAGAGCATAGCTCTTAAATTTGATGAATTGAGATAACGGTGAGAGATAGATGCTACTACTGCTGCTACTGTTAATTCGGAACATGACATTTTTCGTGCGTGCAGCCGGTGTTTATCGATTAATAAAACGTAATCACGTCAAAAATAATTTGCAATTCTGGTAATGTTACTGCTGGGGTACTGGGCTGGAATTTTTGTTTTAGATTGTTTGCAAATAGCTTCTAGTAGAGTTTATAGTGCGTAATCGGTGTAATTTGGTGTTATAAATGCCCATGTTTATGAACATGTAGAATAACTTAAAATAAACTATCATGGTGTAGCTGTAATGAGATTTACTAAGCAGGCTGGTGCTTGCTTTGCTGCGTCGTTTATGATCAAACCAGTGGATACGTGTTAATTGTCGCCAGGGGTTCCGAAGAACCAACGAAATGAATTATTTCGTTGATACACACGAATAACTCGAAGATTGGCACTGGCTAAAATAAGCTTCTGAATCAAATTTGATGGCCACATAGAATAAAAGAATAAAATATTAATGTTGTGATTTACTTCTCTGGCTGAAAGGTTTGATTTTGAATTACGTTAATTAAAGCGATGATTCAAAGATCGGTTTACACAATAAAACGTTCCAAAGTACCGTAAATTCGTAAAAAGTTAAAAAAAAAGGTCGTTCAATAATAACGTTCCGTCGGCCCTTTTGTTGTACATACCTCACGCACGTCAGTACAAAGGTAATTCCACACAATAATGATGCACTTGTGCAGTTTTTTCGTCGAATAAAATGATGACTCACACCGCTGATACGGTTTGGCCTAAGTTGGCACGACTCGCCTGTAGTAGACTTTCCTTAACATGCTGTTGTTAATTTATTTTAGCATTTTGTGTGCTAGTGTAAATTGAAATTTGGAATTATTGATTTATATTAGCCGTAAATTATTTGATTGTTATAATAGTATTAACGCGTTATAATAGTACGCGAGATAAATTCATTATAAAAACACGGTTTCACTTACGTTTATTCAGTTGGAATCGCCAGTTAGTTATCGGGGGTCGTGGGTTCGATTCTCACAGGAACCATACTTTGTTTAGTTGTTTTCAGTTTGGTTAGGACATTGCAGGCTTGAATCATCTGATTGTTGATAAAGCAAAAAAAAAAAAACAATTTCGTGCTTAAGAAGGCACTTTACGCCCTTGGTCTCGGCTGTATCTGGTAGTCGTTAAAGGAACCACGTCAAAGGTCGAGACGCGGTTCCGAAGAACTTTGGCACCAGGGTGTGCATAATCGATTGACCGTGACACCTACACGAAATGATGATGATAACTAACAAAACGTTGTGCACTAATTAAGCAAATAGGCCCGCTGGTTCCAAAGCATCTCCGGTGAGGATGTAACCGATCAATACATACATAGTATTACGTCTTTTTCCCTTGCGGGGTAGACAGAGCCTAGGTCTATAAGACCTGAAGGCCACGTTTAGCATGTTGGTGGGAATGACGTTTATAGGAACTTTTTTTATATCACCTTGGGTTTCATTACCTAATGCATTATTCAAACGGATCTCAAAATTTTTAAACAATATGTATCCCATTTTAAGTGTGTAATTGCTAATGTTGAAATGATTTTTAAAATCGGCCTTGTCGTTTTTGAGTTTGTCCTTTACAAACAAACACACAAATCTTTCCTCTTTATAGTTTAGATTTAATATCTAGTATTTTTCAGTTCAAGGAAATCGATGACTCCGTTAATTAGTTCATTAACCGAAACTTATTTTTTGTTGTTTTGCGTATCTTAACAACTCAATTATACTATACTACTCATATATACAAGATTTATAAGACAAATGTTTATACTAAGTTAAAAATATTCGTGGCTGATCAATTTTTTGCCTATCTCTGCTCCATATTAGATAAAAAATCGCCAAACCCAAAGTTGATCATTATTTTGTTCAATGACTTGAAGGTTAAAGACCAGAAAATAGTAGGTGTCTTACTCGTGGTGTTGCAAAAACTAGTTGCGAATCGTAAAAAATGGAAAACCTGTGGTAAAATTGCGAACGTGTAAGGTTTCAAAATAAAGAATAAATGGAAGGGAGACAGTTGGATTTGACGGTTGGTTTGCACAGTCAACCGAGGTTTACTGTTGTAACTTTTTGATATTTTTATATATAAGATGGCCCTGAACTCACTAAGCATATATACTTACATTTTTCTCTAAAAAAAAAACATCACAAGGAAAGCGCTTCATAAAGAAATAGAAAATTTAGTATTTATTTAGGTACGAGTCGTGCTTTATTAGATAAGTTTTTGAGTAAGTATGTTTTTGCTTACCTTGCGAAAAATGTGTGTGCACGTCGCTGATACATAGGGACAAATCATTAACAGCCTTCGTGTGTCACTTCCATTATTTCGTTTGTTTGTATGGATGGTTACAAATGGAAGACTTTGTATGAGAAAACAGCTGGGCGCCGGACACCTGCTGTTGGTTAAATGAAAATCGCATAGAAATAGCTTTGTAACTTTACGGTTTTTAATCTTGTGACAAATTGAATCTCTTCCATGCTGGTGTGCGAGAAAAGAAAAAACATAAAATATACCATACCAGATGTCTTCCCGCGCAGATCGTAAAAGCCAATTGAGGATCTGGGCAAAAATCTAAGGAATCATGTTAAGTAAGCAATGCGGCTAGCAAGCGGTCGCTATTTTGATTTTGTTTTCCACCTACACGCCCACCAACATGTTAATCGTGGCTTGTAGGTCTCATACACGTAGTTTGTTTGAAGTTGTTTTTTTTTATATGAAAGATTATCTTAAATTCTCTTTGAAACAATGAAAATCGTGCCGCTACTAATACAGTTTCCCAATTCTGTAATCAAAAGGTTTTCTTTTCAGAAATCCGGATATTAACTGTATGACCTGTGATGTGTGACATTTGAAACTGTGACGCATGACAAATCCTCCTAAATTTGTGGGCACGGTAGTGCACCCGCCATGATGAGCCTAGCAAAGCGCAAGGGCAGTACTTACCTATTATCGTTACTCCGTTTCGTTACCACAAGAACTTCCAGTATTGTATGACAAAAAAGTAACAGTGAATACATTTTTCACCTTTCTCCCATGTGAATGTAGCGAAATGTCCAAGCCACATATTTTGACTAAGGTGTAGAGTTTGTAGAGTTAGGGCGTGTAGATTCAGAAGCTTGGCTCTACTTGAGATCTGATAACTTGTTGACAGTGCGGGTCATATGGTCTTGGCATCATTTTACATAAAAATGTTGTTAGTAGGTTTAAATTTTCTAATAATTATAGTATCCTTCTTAGTCCTATTCCTGTTATTATACTGCCTGCAGTTTGCGTTGCATGCAATATCTTCGACCCTGACCTTGGCACACAATCTAACTCCGTGTTGATGCTCGTTACATCACCACTAGATTTGAATTAATGTATAATGGAGACTTGCTATATTATATCTTTTTATTATCCTTCTACAAAAGAGAATATCTCGTATGTCTTATTTATTATTTAATAACCGAGCGAGCGCGAAGCGTCTTAGGTTTATCTTGGGCAAAAAATGGTTCGTATGTTCCGCTGTCCGATTTTTCTCCTCTACAGGTCGCATTTCTGAACCGATACGCGTGAAACTTTGTGAACGGGTTACATAATTACATAGATGTTTTGACAAATCAGTTCTTATTTTTTTTTCATAATGGCTAAATTAGCATAAAGGGTGACTTAAGCGCCATTTGGGTCGCTTAGGACTATTCAGTTCGACGTGTCAAGACTCGGGATACGTAACTAGTGACCCGGACTCCGGCTTCGTACGGGTACCATGTACATATAATCTTTCTTTTTTTTTTTAATCACTCTATCAATTAAATAAAACGCATTAAAATCCGTTGCGTAATTTTAACAGACAGCGGGAAGCGACTTTGTTTGATACTGTGTAGCGATTTATTCCTGTTTACAGAGAGTTTAAACTGGTTAAAACGAATCAATCCGTAATACCCGGCTGGGAGAATAAGCGAAAATTTACGGACATTTCAATAGAAGATACAGCTAGCAGCCTGAAACTATGTACTCTAAGTTTTCCCCTATATGTCCAACAACACGCAAAACGTGGCCTTTGAGCCTTATTGCGTAAGGCTCTGTCTACCCGTAAGGGATCAAGAAGTGATAAATATATTTCTATCAATTGGATTAGGATGAGTCAAGCGTATCACTTAATTAACAAATGGGACACCATAAAATTAATTGACTGAATTGAAATAAATGTGACTTATCGAACTTTAAATAACTAGGGATTACAATCCAACAGCTATTCTAATCCAGCTGGATTTTTGCTGGGTGGAAGCAAATCCAGCTGGATCCAGCGCGAACATAGATTTTTTTGTTTCTAATATAGAAAACAAGTAGGTTTTTTACATTTGAAAACTTGTTTATAATCAATATTTTACTTCCTGTATTTCTTTCGTTAATACTCTTATTAGACAAGAAAAAAGTTGGATACATAGTATCCCACCCACGACACAAGTTCACAGTTTACTGTGGGGCTGGCTCAATCTGTGTAATTTTTACCCGTATATTTATAACAATGGTGGATAATAAATTTAATCAAAATTCAAAGTCACTTTCGGCTAAAGAAATATGTACTGATTTTTTATTATATCTTTATGCAAATAGAGGTTTTAAAGTTAAATTGCAGAGTTTATGTAATGAGTACGGGCCCATCACCACTGCCCACGAATATTGAAAACTTAACTTGAATAACATAATTATGACTTCAACAAGTCCGTAGGAGTATCATAGACTTGCTAATAGTTGAAAGGTGCCACCTGTTACGAAATCCGCGTGGGAGACGATGTGGGATTGCGCAACCTGGCCCGTATTGCGCAATCTGTCCCTTTTTGGCCTAGACAGGATTGCGATTTCCCGTGCGGCCAGCCTTATAAGGACGGCGACAAACTTTCCAATCGTTAATGAGTTTAATAAGGTAGAACTAGTAACCAATGGTTACCTAAAATGAGAGTGAATCTGATTTAATAACTTGTTGGCAAAAGTGGGTTTTTTGGAACTATAACTCCAAACTTGGATTTTCCTCCTACGTAATGTATTACAGCTTTTCAAATTAAGCATGTAGGTACTTTCGGTTTAGTGTGTTTAGTATGTCTCGTTAAATTTCCTAAATATAATCCACCTTTCCCTCTTCGATAGCTTCCAATGTACCTTTTATGTATGCAAGTTTTGGGACGTAGTATATGTGAAGTATCTGGCCTGTCTCCAAATTTATGTGTACTTATGTAAAGACGGTTTGATAAAAATATTACTCGTAGTATTCATAAAGGGATTAGAAGATTTATTCAAAGAAACGAATATTTATTAGAGTTATATACATATGCACTGCACACTGCGGATAATCAGTAGTTATGATCATCATCATCATCAGAGATTTTGCATTAAATTTCGCTGGAGTACGGAGAAGTACATAGGCTACCGTTCATCCCGGAAAAAGTACCTACTGTTCCCGAGGGAACTACGTTGACGCGACCGAAGCAGCGGGCAAGTTAGTTCTCATATAAAATTACATAATATCAAATCGCCAGTGACATAAATTCGTGTCAACAGCAACAATCAGAGCGTCGCCTGGAATTTATTTCGTAACGCGTGCCTTTCAATCATTCAGCGATTAATTATGCCGCCGAGCTGTGGAATCCACTTGCATTGTTCACAGACAGAACTGCATTTTAAACAACGAAGAGATGTTCTTTGCTAGATCAACCAAATAGCTTCTATAATTATTCCACTCCTCGTGTGAGCGTTTTACCCGGTTGCAAGGACGGAGCCGGGTAAAACTGTAAAACAAAAGCTGTGAAAGCATCGGCTCATATACTTTTTCAGGGACTCAAAAACACATTCATAAGAGTCATACATTAATCTGTTACACAATTATTCCTGTAACACTTATTTGGGTGTTTTAAACCATATTTGCTCTAAAAACTTATAAAACTGTAAGAGATATAATGTTCTGTAACCAACCTTTTAGGAATGTTTTTAAATTTTTCGTGCATTTTTCGATGTACGTCTTTACACAGTTCAATATCTATAAAGGCATTTTCCAGGCAAGACCTTATTGGCATGAACCGGTATTTTTGAAAACAAATTGCATGTGTTACATTTCCATACATTTAAAACAGAAATAATAAACAGTGTTCAAAACACTCTCCTGCCGCCCTACTCACTAACTTTTGACAAGTAAGGTGTACAACGTTTTGATCGTCGCTTTAAAATACATTGCGGCTGTAGTATCATCGACTTTTTTTTTTATTTAAGATACATAAATCGTAATGGATGTTGAGAGGGTAAGAAGGGTTGTAAGAATTTAGTGGTATTCATTTAATAAAAAAAATTAACGCACAGGCATGTCTAGTAGCACTTAATTCGTTAGAGAGTTTGATTCCAAAATTCAAATATTGTTAGATGTTTCTGCAATTAAGGTCAGTTGTGTGTTTAGATTTGGTTATTTTAATCTTCTCATTATTTCTCAATGTATATCAATAAGGGTAAGTAACTACCAATACTAAATGCTACAAAATCTTGTCTTAAGTTTTATTTACAAATTAACCCATACTAATATTATAAATGCGAAAGAAACTCTGTTTGTCTGTCTTATTTTCACGCTTCAGCCATTGAACTAATTCGAATGAAATTTTGTATTGAGGTAGTTTGACGCCCGGTTAAGGACATAGGGTACCTTTCATCCCGGGTAATTCTACTTTCCCCGAGGGATCGACACTAATTAGTTGTGTATATTTTTTAATTGTATGACCTTTGTTGGTAATTTAGGTTGTGGCGATTGCTTAGCTGCATTGTAACTGAATAGAATATAATGTATTAGTTGTTTGTGTTGCAAAACTAACCTTGAAACATCGTCCAACGCCATAAAGTCTGCCAACAAACCTGTATTTTTTATTGCTATAGCGTTTTAGTGTTCCGAAATAGCAAATGAATTGCGTTTACAAATAGCTTAAGTCAACATTCAATATTTTCATGTGATAACGTCTTATTAATCGATAAACGCCGGCTGCACGCATGAAAAAGTGTCACGTTCCGTGTGGAAGTGAGAGCGCGGAATAACGATAGATAGGCGCGATCGGCTTGTGATGCGTCTATCTCCCTTACCGTTATCTCGTAAAATTATCGTCCGTACACCGACTTTACAGACAACCGATTTCTTTTTATTCAAATACTAGCTGTTGCCCACGACTTCGTCCGCGGCAGTCTCTGTTATTATGATTAATTAGTATAGATGAATAATTTTTCCCCGATTTCAAAACATTTTTTATTTTTGCTTCGCTCCTATTGGTCGCAGCGTGATGTTTTATAGCCTAAAGCCTTCCTCAATAAATGGACTATCCAACACAAAAAGAATTTTCCAATTTGAACCAGTAGTTCCTGAGATTAGCGCGTTCAAACAAACAAACAAACTCTTCAGCTTTATAATATTAGTATAGATGGATACAGTGTAATTGTGGTGTAAATGAATTGACTTAAATAAAAGTAAAAAGGACTGAGGTTTCTTTTACTGAAAAGTAAAAGAGACTTGCTCCGTGGCGCAGCAGGTCAACACGCCAGCCTGCGACACGGAGTGACCGGGTTCGATCCCCGGCCAGGTCAAGATGAAAAATGATCTTTTTCAGATTGGCCTGGGTCTTTGATGTTTATCTATATATGTATTTGTTATAAAATATAGTATCGTTGAGTTAGTATCCCATAACACAAGTCTCAAACTTACTTTGGAGCTAGCTCAATCTGTGTGATTTGTCCGTATATATTTATTTTATTATTTTTATTAGATATTGAACTTTGCAATTATCGGTTTATTTCTATGCGTGACATCCGACTTTTTGCGTCCCTAAAGCATTTTATACTTATAGGGGTGATTCAGCCCATCGATATAAACAACTTTTCCTATGGGCCCGTTTGCCTGTTGACCCAGGGGTCGTGGGTTCGATTCCCACCGGAAGCATACTTTGTTTAGTTGTTTCCAGTTTGGTTAGGACATTGCAGGCTTGAATCACCTGATTGTCCGATAATTAAGATGATTCCGTGCTTCGGAAGGCACGTTAAGCCGGTGGTCCCGGCTGCCATCTGGTAGTCGTTAAAGGAACCACGTCAGAGGCCGAGAGGCGGTTCCGAAGAACTCTGACACCACGGTGTGCATGGTCGATTGACCGTGGCACCTACTCGAAATGATGATGATGATGGGACCAATGCTGGGAACTACAAAAATTTTTTGACGTTCCCATACTAATTATTCGGGCGGCCGAACATTTTTGCTTGGAAATATCCATTTTTTTGATCCCATAGGAAAAGTTGTTCATAGCGACGGGCTGAATCACCCCTTCAAGGGTCGGACAGGGTTTTCTTAACATATACTGAAATTGTTTGATCATTTTTAAACAATCTATCAATGTTATGTTTTTGTTTGTTTGGTAGTATTATGATATAACGATTTCAAACGCTATATTAATGACTGCAACCGAATTGTCTCATGTGAAACATGGTTCTTGTACCTATCTATTCCAGAACGTATATTGCGATCTCTTAGCAACAGACATCCAAACATAGGGGAGTTTCCAATTAGTTAGTCCTGTCAGGGAAACAAAGGAACTTGACGTATTCGTAGACGAGGCTATTGAAAATTGTCTAGCCAAGACTATATAGTTACTACATGAGATATGCTCGAAAATGTAAATATAATTGTTTGTTTGTTTTTTGTGGGCGTAAGGTGCACACGGCCAACACTGGTGTCAGATTATTCAAGCTGCCTATAGACATCTGTCCGACATAGCTACACGACTGCCATCAATAATGACAGCCAGGTCCAACGGCTGAACGTGCCTTCGGAAGCACGAAGGTGCTCGAGAATTTTTTTGCCTCTAATGGTGACCATGTACGGCGGTTCTTCAGAACCGCCTCTCGGCCTCTGACTGGTTCATTTAACGACTACCAGATGGCAGCCGTGACCAACGGCTGAACATGCCTTCCGAAGCACGGAATTTTTATTATCAGGCAATCGTGATTTAAGCCTGCAATGTTCTAATCAAACTGAAAACAACTAAACAAAGTATGCTTCCCGTGGGAATCCAACCTACGACTCCCGGGTCTACAGGCAAACGCCTTAATCACTGGACCATTGAGGCAGTTATATTAGACATCCTGTATAATGGCACCGACAGTCATTTGACATACATACTACATTTAAGGGCCCGTACTACCTCACACTGCTTTGCATGATTGACTGATAAATCAATAATAATTAAATACTTAAGTTGAAATAAAAATGCAGCAAAGTTCAGGACTAACTCTGGTAACTATCTGACTCAAAAACACAATTGCGTTAAATTTTCTCGATAGAAAAAAATTGCAAAGTTGCCTCCAAATCACGTCTAATTTACTCGGTATATAGCATTATTCACCAAATACATTAAAATTAACCTTGAAACTTTTGATTATTATTGCATTACACATAAGGCAGCCATCATATGTTTTTCTTTTTCGAATAACCCTTGAATATTCGTAAAAAACGAAAATATCCAAAGTAGCCAACGCGTTTAGACCATCCGCGTTTGTATGGCCACGCCGCCTGGCATATGTCGGGCTCTTAACAGTCAAGACGTGACACTTATTATATTAAAACTCTGTATCCAAAAAATTCGCGTTTTGCTCTTTGGAAATTTCTCCCCATTTTCGCGAACATATAATTTTAGTTTCTTGCTTCACTGCCGCGGTAATGACTTTTTAATCTTAATTGCTTTTTAATTAAACTTCATAACATTTTTATCTTTTAAAGTAAATATGGTATGTGGGTCTGTTCTTCATATAGATTTATTGAATCTTTCCTAAGTGCTTACTGTTAATTTGCCTACATCTTTTTTGATAGGAAACTATAGGATCTAGCTCTAATCGTAATGTAACTTTGGCTGATAGATAATTAAATTGTGTAGTTCCGCTTAGAGTTCAGTGGCGATTTCGAACAGTTAAACAGTGACAGCTGTTTGTTTTGATATACTGAACTTTTGTCTTAGAAAAGTTAAATGTCTTACAATAAGCTAAGATTTGCGGCGTGCGAATGAAGGTTGTTTTGACAATGTGACACATATACTGCGAATCAGGTTTTTATTAACTACTTGGCCTTAATTTTAAATATCTCCTCCTCAGTTTGAAACAGTGCGCTTCTTACTGTGTTTGAGTACATAGTCATATACACGGTAAGGTTGTATCGTTGCAGCATGCCACCTGCATGCTGCATCTCGTCCAACCTCATTTCTTTCTCATCCTGTCCATTTTTCATTCCTCATTTTATTTCAAATTTGATTCCATTCCATTTTTAGATTACTTTCTCTCTCTCATCACTCATTCTTCAGTCTACCATCATCTCTTGGACTGTTCACTTCTGTCCAGCGTACAATGTACTATCTTATCTATAATACATTATAATTTTTAGTGAAGTTATAAATAAATTTAATTTACTACTTCGTCGAGTCTCTGTTCTCCCTACTTCTTATATGTGGGAACTCTGCTAGAGCGCCGGGACGGTCGAGGTCTCATAAGGTTTTCTTTATAAGCACTAGAAGGCGCCTATAAACAACAGCGCGCTTCTAAGTATTTCAGACAATGTAGCCCGGGATCCTGCGTCATTGGCTAATGGTCTAAACCCTGCTGATAACGCGTAGCCGCCGCGTTGGATTAGAACTGAAAGCTAACAGATAAGCCGAGATTTTCTGCGTGCAAATTAAGATTATATTATGACAGTATGAATCACCCTGTGAATTGAGCTGTTTGTTTACTTTTTTAGTCATTGCCTTTGTAGATTTCCTGGAAACACTTTTTCGATAAAACTTCTGACTAACATTCTCTCGTATTAATCATTATGCACATTTTTCACTAATGCAAGGCGCTGGTGTTATCTTTTTAGGGTTCAGTACACAAAAGGTAAAAACGGAATATTGTACAGAAATTAAATGATATAAATATTGAATTTTGCACATGGTTGTACAGAACAGTTTAGGTGTAACCAGGTGTAACCTTTTTCTTTTTGACTTTAAGTAATGTAAATATAAAAGTTGATGTAAAATATGTCGAATGAGATTTAACAATACAAAAGCTTTTCACGTTCATGCAACTCACAAAGTCTACCGGGATTTAGTTGTGGTGTAGTAAATACATATCTGTAAGTAAGTTTTACAGTATTCGTGACACTTATATTGTATACTAGCTTTCGCCCGCTGCTCCGCCCGCGTTAATGTCGATCCCTCGGGAATAGTACTTTTTCCCGGGATAAAAGGTAGCCTATGTCCTTTTCCGCACTCCAGAGAACTTGTACGCAAAATTTCATGATGATCGGTTCAGTAGTTACGGCGTGAAAGCGTAACAAACAAACAAACGAACAAACAAATAAATAAACAAACAAACTCACTTTCGCATTTATAATATTAGTAAGGATTAGTAAGGATGCTTAACATACGTACAAAGAAATCGTCTTTTTGATTCTTCTACTTCTATGTCAAAATTAAATATTGACCTACAAGGATCCGAATGAACCAGCACTATTTTTCTTACACCAATACTTATAACATTCTGGTATGTATTTCGCGCTTTATTAACTAGCGTTCAACCGCGACTCCGCCCGCGTCAAAGACGATCCCTCGGGAACAGTACTTTTTACCGGGAAAAAATATACTTTGTCCTTCTCCGTACCCCAGACAAATATGCAAAATTTAATGATCGGTTCAGGATATACGGCGTGAAGGCGTTACAATCAAACAAACTTACTTTCGCATTTATAATATTAGTTAGGATATTGGATATAACCTGAAGATAGACAGGCAAAACACGGTAACGTCTAATTGTCATTTTTCAAGATGCTGGCTGACTGATCCTTGTTGCACTGTACAATATGACATGCTCTCAGTACTTAGTTTACGCATGCATTACAAGATAGTGGTTGCATTTGCATTGATGCACATTAATGCAATAAATTAGCAGTGTGGTTTCCGATAGAGTAGAATAGGACCACTCCTAGTCTTCCCATGGAGGTCGTAAGAGGCGACTTAGGAAATACAAGCTAAACAAAGCTAATAAACATCAATGAGACCAAACCGTCTGGCCAGCGAGAAGAGTGTAGGCCAAATCCTCTGTCTGCTCTGGCCAAGTATGACTCCGGTAGTACAGAGAGGGTCATACTCCTGCAGTGGAGATTAAAAAGACCTGATGATGATGATGACGATGACTGCAATAAATGTCATAACAGTAGCAGTCGTAAAATGTATGGACTATGATCACTAACAGGCTAACAGGCAATCAGAGCAAACGGTTTACGGAGTGGAAAGTTGCATTACGATCAATGTAAATTTGATGGGAAAATTCGAAAATGGAACATTCTTTTGTCAAACCAATTTTAACTTTAACTGTGATGGTATAGCGGCTAATTTTAATCAATAGAATTTAAACACGTATTCGGGATTGCTAATTTCTCAGTTGTTGAAATGGATCAAACTTTAATTAGATGCTTTAAAAGTTCAAATTGGTTTGTGGGAATTTCTCCATGATATTCTTGCGCGTCGAATTGAGGTTAACCACGATTCGTGATTGAACTTTATCGGGAGTTCGATAAGACGAACTCGCTATGGTTAAGTTTTCAACTATTGTTAGCAGTAGCATGATGAAATAATTCGTTCAAGTTGGATCGTCATAAAAAAAATCTTATATCCTATACATATACAGTATGTAAAGAAAACCATGTCCGATCCTTAAAGGGGTGATTCAGCCCATCGATATAAACAAATTTTCCTATCCCAAAGCTGGGTACTCAAAAAAATATAGACATCAAACAAAAATGTTCAGCCGCCCGGTCAATTTGTATGGCAACGGAAAAAATGTTTTGAGTTTACAGCATTGGTCCCATTGGAAAACGGACGTCCCATTGGGAAACAGCATTTTAACAATACAGTCCAACAGTTTTTGTGAAAATTAATGGACGGGCCCTGGATTCCGAGATTTTACAATTTTTACGCCTTACGGCGCTCCACTAGTACCTAA
The DNA here is from genome assembly GCA_947532085.1 of Elegia similella. Taxonomy (NCBI): domain Eukaryota; kingdom Metazoa; phylum Arthropoda; class Insecta; order Lepidoptera; family Pyralidae; genus Elegia; species Elegia similella. The sequence continues at coordinate 8,722,025 of OX383939.1, forward strand.
ACAAAGTTAGGTACAATAATTTTACTGCGCTTTTTACTAAAGCATTTTTTTAACTATGTATTGAAGTAGGCATTTGTCTCCCATCTCACATGATGGTAAGTGACGAAGGTTATGTAAGTTTTTTGACCAAGTCTTCGAGCTCGAGTAATTCATGCTCACTCAAATGTTCAAACTGGTGGCGGTGTGTTGGGTCGTTGAGTTCCCTCTAATATGATTCAGTTCAACGATGGCTGATCCATGCGTCAACTTGTGAACGGATGCTACAGGGAGGACTGGTCTGCTCGGCCTCTTTGAGACTACTGTATAATTTTATAATTGCACTCTCGGTCATCATCATCATCATCAGGTCTTTTTAGTCTCCACTAGGAGGAGCACTACCCTCTCTGTTCTACTAGGGCCATACTTGGCCAGAGCAGTCAGAGGACTTGGCCTACACTCTCCACGCTGGCCAGACGGGTTGGAGAGGTCTCAAAGATGTTTATAAGCTTTGTTTAGCTTTTATTTCCTAAGTCGCCTTCTATGACATCCACGGGAAGACTTGGAGTGGATCTATTCTACTCTACCGGATACATCTCGATCACTTACATAATATGTTCCAAAAAAATCATGTGTATATCGAAATTGTAAATATAACTTGAAATTAAAATTATCTAAGTCTGTATGATTTATCAACCTGATAAGATAAGACTTAAAGCAAAAAAGCCGACTATTTCGCTACTAAAAAGAAGCCGGGGCCTTTTTAATAGCGGCAATGGCATGATAATGGTGTTGTGAGTCATAACGACCTTATTAACTCGAGAACGTAACAGCTGACCTTAGTGTCCTCGATAGGAAGTCACGCAGAAATGGCGGCAAACGGTAGCTAGGCTGTTCAGTGATAGTTTATAACCATGAAATGTCACTTTGTAATTCTATGCTGGGCAATGTTTAATTTTGCCTATATATGTAGTAAGAAATCTTTTATTACTACATACATGTCTTTAAGGGGGAAGGTTTTACGGGTTTAAAAACTGGTTCCCTTGAATGCGGCTAGAAATCGATAATTCGCGAAGTTTGAGGCTTGCGAAAAAATATCTTAGGGGGTTCATAGCATATTAGACTTTCATTTCATTATATATCTATAGATTAAAAAAAAAATCGGTCGCCTTTACATTTCAATTTCGCCGAGCACCGATGAAGGGTTTAAGCAAATATTTACATAGTATAAAACAATGTCGCTTCCCTCTGGACTGTCTGTCCTATGTTTGATCTTAAAGATCTAAGATGTACGGTTTGATTCGTTTAAACTCTTTGTGAACAGGACAAAAACCCGACATAGTATAAAACAAAGTCGCTTCCCACTATCTGTCTGTCCCTCTGTATGCTAGATCTTTAAAACTTCGCAACGGATTTTGATGCGGTTTTTTTCTAAAGATAGAGTGATTCAAGAGAAAGGTTTATATGTACATTGCACCCGTGCGAAGCCGGGGTCCGGGTCGCTTGTTTCCAATAAATCAACACATGTCCATGTCGTTATCTGTATCCATGACAACATGTATGCAAAATTTCATTATGATGGATCCTGTAAGTTAAGGTATGAAAGCGTAAATACGCTTTCATACCTTAACATAGAAATCTAAGTACAATAATTAAAAAACTATTTTAATGTTCTATAGAATAAGTAGAAAGTAGTAAGGTTATAAGCTCCTCAGTCCTTTCATCATTTCGAGTAGGTGTCACGGTCAATCGACCATGCACACCCTGGTGTCAGAGTTCTTCGGAACCGCCTCTCGGCCTCTGACGTGATTCCTTTAACGACTACCAGATGGCAGCCGGGACCACCGGCTTAACGTGCCTTCCGAAGCACGGAATCATCTTTATTATCAGACAATCAGGTGATTCAAGCCTGCAATGTCCTAACCAAACTGGAAACAACTAAACCAAGTATGCTTCCGGTGGGAATCGAACCCACTTCCCCCGGGTCAACAGGCAAACGCCTTAACCACTGGACCACGGAGGCTCAGTCCTTTGACCCCAGGTGATTCGATCAACGTAGAGCCTGCGGGTAACTTGAACCTTGACACGCGTGAAGTAGGGATTAGAAATAGATACTGCAAAGTAATTGCACATGCTGGCATAACTAATGTAGTATGGTGACTTCAGTCATAAGTTTTACCATTTGGGTACTGACTGAAGCTGGCCGAATTTCTAATTTCTATGCGAAGTCTAAAACTTTTTCATTTCTATCTATACTAATATTATAAAGCTGAAGAGTTAGTTTGTTTGTTTGAACGTGCTAATCTCAGGAACTATTAGTTCCAATTAGAAAATTCTTTTTGTGTTGGATAGTCCATTTATTGAGGAAGGCTCTAGGCTATAAAACATCACGCTGCGACCAATAGGAGCGAAGCATCAATAAAAAAAAATTGAATACGGGTGAAAATTATTCATTAATCATAATAACAGATATTGCCGCGGACGAAGTCGCGGGCAACAGCTAGTATTCTATATTTTTTTACGAATTTGATTTAGTATCCCAGCAGTGGGACGTGGAAAGCTGATGATGATATACACTTACATATTATCACGTCTTTATCCCTTACGGGGTAGACAGAACCTAAGGTCATAAGAACGAAAGGCCACTTTAGCATGTTGGCGTAAAGGTGGAACACGGAATCAAAATAGTGATGGATTCTACCCGCATCGCCTATTATGATTCTTTAAAATTTCGCCCATTCCTTTGACCGGCTTTTACGGTCTGCGCGGGAAGAGAAGCAGCTGGCACATTCTACGTTTTTTCTTTTCTCCCAGACCAGCATGGGAGAATGATGATGATGATGTCCTCGGAAAACCAGTGGTTCTCATCACAAAATTATGCTGAGAGGAGACCATTATGATATAGGCAGAAATATGTCTTAATTATAAAAGTTAATATTATTCGTACATTGTTTCCATCTTGTTTGGGAATAAACATTTTGCTTTGTTTATTTTTATTTCGTTTGTAAAGGACTAATTCTAGGTCGAAAATCGCATGGCAAATATAACGCATTGTGATTTCCCGGCTTGCTACGGCTTCTGAAGCCATACCTTCTGCAGTAGCACCGACTGCATCCGGTGCAAGCGATATTGATGCAGTTTGTGTTGGAATTTAAATATTGTGTAGAGGTAACATTTGTGGGCAATGGTTTCTGTGTTTTGTGAAGCTGATATAGGCATCCTCACTCATATTAAGGATTTGTATGGTAGACGAAGAAAAGGATGAAAATACTAGCATATCAGTATTCATTTTTCCGAATGCTGTGTGAGTATACAGGGTGAAATTGAATTCATTAGCAAACGTTTAAGGAGTGACTCAGACCACGAATCTGAACAACTTTCATTATGGTACCAACTTCGACATCGTGAAAAAAATTTCTGCTCTTTCATACAAAAGTGGAATATCTACTTGGCCAAAATCTACAGAAGAGCAGATTTTTTTTTTGTAATTTCGGCGTTGGTCCCGTAATGAAAGTTGTTAATATTCGTGGTCTGAGTCACTCCTTAAACGTTTGCTAATAAATTCGATTTCATCCTGTATAAGTGCTATATCCGGCTGATCCTGAATCCTTTGGCAATATTATCTTTGAACACAATCCTACGGAAAATCGGTCAAGTGCGAGTCAGAACTGCATACGAAGGGTTCCTTACTATTTAACTACAAAAATCACTAAGAAAAACGTTATTTGCATGCACGCCCCGTTATGTTTATTTTTTAGATTTTTTAATTATTTTTAATTGAAATCGGTATACACATTTTGTGAAAATTTCAAGTTTGTACCTATAACGGTTCAATAGATACAGATATGACAGATAGAGAGACAGCGGAGGCGGTCCCATTTTGCTCTTTGGAACGGAACCCTAAAAGGGAGAAAAAATATTAAATAAGCATAGTTCAAGAAATTTATTTGTCAGAAACTGGTCATGAACCGCCCTCACTTAGTTTGTTTACTATTAAAAATGTTCCAAATCATTTTAAAGGCTACAATAAATCATTGCTATGTGCAGCAGCACGTGTATTTACTCTTTAATTTACGACTGCCCGTATACCAGAAGGTGCCTACGTCTTGTTCACATTGCTCAAGTTGAATGGACGAGTCAAGTACCTAGTTAGTACAAAAATGGAATATCGAGGATATTTCATATTTGTATTCAGAATATAAAATAAGTTATTTTTTCAAAGAAAAATAAAAACAACTGATCTGCTAATAAGTGACGCACGGGATATGACAAAAATCAAAAGTACTCATACCACTCACTGTGTGAGGTATCGTTGGTATTCTTGTAAGTCACACATCCAAATCTAAAAACATAACACACCATTATTTGACGGTCGTGTAAAAACATTAAAGCGGATGACCAAATAACAATAAGCGAATAACCTGAACAATTGTCAAGACATTTAGTTTTTAATTTGTTGAAATTTTATAAGCAATAAGATAATGTGAAAGAAAGAAAAAAAACAACGCGTTGCACTCCGGGAGTGCCGGCAAAAGTGAAAACTCGTCATTGCGGCGGTCACGTGTTTTTAATTTTTTACCCATCCTAAAAAGTGCTTCATGCTGAAATTATTTCATAAAAAATATGTATTACGAGTATCTTGTCTTCAGACTGGCCACTGCACGTTGTGGTTTAAATGAATAGGAATTTTACTCGACCAGTGTGAACAAATACAATGGACTCTTGAAACGTGGCATTCATGTGTTAATAGCGACGTTAGTGCATCACTAATTAGCATTTGTGTTGTTACAGGTACGTATCCCCGGTGCATGTTCAGTTTGTTGATGCGAAGATGTCATGCGGGAAATTGTAAGTATTCAAACTAAGTCTCGTTAAAATATCTTAAAATATTCAAAAGAATTTATTGTCACTAGCCCTGTTGAAAAAAGGCAGTCAAGTTCCCCCTCTCCCCCTCCACATCCCTCCCTCTTATGCAGACTGCGGACAATAGTGAAAACTTAATGACTTACATTATTCCAGTCTTGTGAACTATTCTAATCTGAAACGCAACTAGAATATGTAAAGTACTGAAATGAGCTGAAGCCATTCCAGTGACGGTTTCATCATCATCATCAGGTATTTTTAGTCTCCACTGCAGGAGCATGACCCTCTCTGTACTACCGGAGCCATACTTGGCCAGAGCAGACAGAGGATTGACAGACAGACAACAGTGACAGTTACGTATAAGGGGAAATGGGATATGGTGGAGAATTTCGGCGCCGAGATTGAATTGTGCGGTAGCTCAGATGGCAGAGCATAGGTCGTACATAGACCTAGGTCGCCGGTTCAAGTCCCGCCCGCATGAAATATTTTCACCATGTTTTATTTCTTAATTTATTAAGAGTACCTATATCAAAATAGCATTGTGAATGCAAATAAATAGTGACAGTTTATTGTTATCCAGCACACTAGCACTAAGATTCGATCGCTGAACTGGATAAATGTAACCAAGTATATAAGTTCACTTATCGTTAAACTTCAGTATGTAAGATTTTCGGCGGAACGTTTCGAGTGAGAGGCGTTTCCCGTTTGCTCGAACTCTGATTTTAGAACCATCAATCAGGTGATCGGACAGTTTCCTTTTCGTTTTTTATATAAAAAATCCCATTTGGCCGGACGATCGATCTACAGTTATAGCGAATGGAGAGTTTCTTCGTATGTAAGAAATAAAAAGGGCGTTTGTTTGAGGATACAATGTGAAAATATTAACCTTATACATAACTGATGAAACGGGGTCACATTGTTGTACTACACTCAGGTCACATTTATACATAATTATGACATAAAAACTCACATCCAATTGTTATTTTTTTATATATTCTAAAACCTTGTTTAATTTCTTGTTTTAACATCAGACTAATAATGACGATAACCTTTAGTTTTGTGTCTACTCTCATTTGAACTTCAGATAAAATAAAATTATTATTAACATTGTATATATAGTTGTTTCAAACAAAATAACATAGTGTTAAGTCGTGAGCATTGATGTGTACAATTGTACATACATCGGTTCTTAAGTTAATGGGATAGTGCCTAAAATGGAATACTATTGTATATAATTATGTAAATGTCCGTGGCTGTATGTATGCTGTTTGATTACATTAGTAAAATATTAAGTAGACACAATAAAACGACATGTTTTACATTTAAGACTTTCTTAGTACCATGGTTAGACTCAACATTGTTCGTTCCTAAATGCTAAAAATATCAATAATAGGTAAGTATATAAAATATTAATATAAAAAAAGCTGTATATATTATTTAGGTAAAGTATGTACCTACGGAATAATAACATCATGTGCATTGGGCTGGTTTTAGGTATCGGTGTCATCATAAGTCCGTCCACATAGTAAGTAGCCACACAAAATGAATTAAAATATTTTTAGCCACGCCTCCGCCCGCGTATCGATCCCTGGGGAACTGTACTTTTTCCCGGGATGAAATGTACCCTATGTCCTTTTCCGTACCCCAGATAACGTGTATGCAAAATTTCATAATGATCGGTTTAGTGGTTACGGCGTGAAAGCGTAACAAACAAACAAACTCACTTTCGCATTTATAATATTAGAATTTTTCACCCGCATAAAACATTTTCACCAAATTTTATTTCTTAATTTAATAAGAGTATAAGAATTGCTTTTTAAAATCTATCCAGCTCGTTTTAAGGTCAAAAACTTGTTTACATGTGAGGTCATGGACCCAAGTTACGTCACGGTACACAGAGGCATAACTACGTGCTTATGTTAATTCCATAGCACGCGGACTCGGGCGTGCATAGATTAAAGAGTTTATTTATACACACCCGTAGACACTGCGACGGTACTGCATAGATCCTCTTCGACCATGGCTGTTTGTGGGAGATTAAATTAGTATTCTCCCAGAACCTTCCAAAAGAGGCCTTAGTATAATCCGGAATCACTATATCGATAAAATATATGTTATACCTAAATAAATAAAACATTACGAATAATATAAGCTAACTTAAAAATACTTATAAATAAACCTAACTATATTCATACAAAAAAAAACCTTGAATATAAAAGAATTAAAAACTAAAAATCGAAACTAATGTGTTGCCCGTGTGGCAAAGTGCCAAGAGCACTAGCTGCATTCCCCCGCTGAATAGCAATTGCAATTGCATTCTTTGCACGAGGAAAGAGCCAGCCCTCTCGTCACCAGCGGTGTCTTGTCTCAGTTATACCTTACTTCATCCGCCACTTCGTCTGTTTCATCAGCGATTCGTTTATATCCTATCTATTCCGATGTAAATTAGTTTCTTTAAAAATCGTCTAGTTTTTTTTGCGTGAATAAGAAACAAATAAACATCTATAAATTCATATGAGTAAAATAAGGAGGTATCTATTTTTAAAAAATCCGTAGTATAATCCTAATCCTAACTAATATTATAAATGCGAAAGTGAGTTTGTTTGTTTGTTACACTTTCACGTTGGTAACTACTGAACCGATCATCATGAAATTTTGCATACACGTCTTATCTGCATCACATTATCTGGGGTATGGAGAAGGACATAGGGCACATTTTATCCCGGGAAAAAGTACTGTTCCCGAGGGAACTACTTTGACGCGAGCGGAAACTAGTATTTTCATATTTATTGAAAAATTACGTAATAATTACTTCGGATATATTAAGTTACAACACTTATGAATTAGTAAATTGTATCATAATATATTTTTAAATTCATTAATTAATTCATGTGTTATGTCCGTTGAACCAATATGGTAATAATCGGCCTAAAAATATTTTAATTCATTTTGTGTGGCTACTTACTATGTGGACGGACATATGATGACACCGATACCTAATACCAGCCCAATGTACATGATGTAATCATTCCGTAGGTACATACTTAACCTAAATACCTAGGACTCGTTTGTTTCGTAGCGCATTGCTTAAACAACTAGCATTCGTTTGATAAAAATGTAAGTACTGTTTGCACAAAAAACAAAAACTCTTACAAAATTCAGAAATAAAATATGGTGAAAAAAATTTATGCAGAAGGGGCTTGAACCAGCGGCCTTTGCTTGATATTTTTTATTAATAGGAGTATAATAATATATTTCTTAATTAAATAAGAGTAGTACCTTGCGACTGAGCTTTGCTCGGTTATTATTATTATATATTGTATTATGGTGTTTAGGTGATAAACTACATAAACTTAAAAGTAAAATGTGAAGTGACAATTATTATTTACAATCGATTTATGTGTAGATCAGGTATTTGATTTAAGTGATCTTAATGAGAAATATATATTGTTAACTTAAACATTGACTACATTTTATTAAACTTGTCTAAAAATAATAAAAATTAAAACATTATATAAAAACTTGAACATATATAAAAAAAAACAAACGTAATGCACCAGGGTTTCGAACCCGTAACACTCGTTTGTAGCCGTCCGCGTCTTGACCCGCTGAACCATCGGACAGTCGGCCCACTGGCGTGGTGTCCGTATTCTTGTTTATCAACGAATGATTGTGATAACATTAAATTGATTCGACGAAGCCTCTGCTGAGAATTCCTCACATATTCACTGGTTTGATCTTAGACGACGCAGCAAGGCGGGCAACCACCTGTTAAGTAAACCGCTACAGCCACACCATGACAGTTTATTTGAGTTATTGAACACATTGATCATAAACATGGTCATAAACGTAAACCATGTTTATAACCATGTTTATGACAAACATGGTTATAAACATGGTCATAAACATTATCATAAACATGGTTATACACATGATCATAGACATGGTCATAAACATGGTTATTTCTAACAACAATTAACATCGATTTGTTATTACAAAGTCCAGTAGAATCAGTTTGCAAAACAATCCCGTGTTACACGAAAATTCTAGCAAAGAAGTATATTTTTTTAGTTGTATGTTGTTTTTGTACTATTCAAAAATACGTATAATGTAATAATTCTTACTAATGTCTACATGATTTCAAATGCATAACATTCATAATAAATGAATGTGTGATGTAAATATGCGCAATCTACCGCCGTCCGCCATTTATGGTGTAAACACGGGGTGTAAATGACGGATCTGGTGCAAAATGGCGGCATGTCCGGTGCACGAGAGCCATTTTATCTCCACTTCCTGTCTAACTTTTTGTTCATTTTCCATTTCTGCGTTTGAATGAAAATCTAGATTTTTGCCGCTTTTAAGTTGGCTTTGTTCTTTTGTGGCGCTTAATCGCATCTGTTTTTGTTGATTTATGTGAGTATTAACCCTAAACTTTTATGATATGAATAATCTCACATCCGAGGCGGTCTCTTGCTTATACGGAACACAACAATAATCTGCCGAACTCAGTGTGCAACGTTTTTATAGCCACATCAAAATACATTGCGGCTTTCCTATGATTGACTATTTTTATTTATGACTAGCTGTTGCCCGCGGCTCCGCCCGCGTTAATGTCGTTCCCTTGGGAACAGTAGAAATGATAAAAATTCCATACAAACCTCTGCCCCTTTGCTTTTTCCCCTTAAGGGCCCGTACTACCTCACACTGCTTTGCATGATTGACTGTTATATTAATAATAATGAAATACTCAAGTTGAAATAAAAATGCAGCAAAGTTCAGGACTAACTCTGGTAACTATATGACTCAAAAACACGATTGCGTTAAATTTTCTCGATAGAAAAAAATTGCAATGTTGCCTCCAAATCACGTCTAATTTACTCGGTATATAGCATTATTCACCAAATACATTAAAATTAACCTTAAACCTTTTGATTATTATTGCATTACAGATAAGGCAGCATCATATGTTTTTCTTTTTCGAATAACCCTTGAATATTCCTAAAAAACGAAAATATCCAAAGTAGCCAACGCGTTTAGACCATCCGCGTTTGTATCGCCACGCCCGCCGCCTGGCATATGGCGGGCTCTTAAGGGGGAATTTAATACATTTCACCTGCATAGATCTTTAGCCCTTAAGGAGGGGATTTTGCCCATTTCACCTACACAGATATTTTTTATTGTAATGGAGAACTTCTTATTATCATATTTCTAAGTAAATAAAAAAAATCCATACAAACTTTACCCCACCTATTCTACCCCTTCAAGGGGAAATTTCGACCATTTTAACTACACAGATCTTTTTAATTGTAATGTAAACAAATATACTTATTTTTATACTTCTATGTCCAGAAATGAGAAAATTCCCTTACAATCCCCCCCCCTCCTTTATCCCTTAAGGGGGAAATTTTGTACATTTCACCTAAACAGATCTTTTTTAATTGTAACCTAGGACGTATATACTTATTTTCATACCTCTAAGTCTAGAAATGGAAAAATTCCATACAAACTTTACCCCCTTTTTACCCCTTCAAAGGAGAATGTTGTCTGGTTCACCTAAACAGATCTTTTTTAATATTAATTGAGAACTTGCGTACCTACCTACTTTCAAACTTCTAAGTCCAGAAATGAGAAAATTCCATAAAACTCAAACCCTTTGATTTTCTAAAAATCATTTCATAGTGCTCATTTACATCATAAAAAGAATCCCTGTGCCAAATTTCAAGTTTCTGCGCACAGTAGTTTCGGCTGTGCGTTGATATATAAGTCAGGTTTGCCTTTGGCCCGCGGCTCCGCCCGCGTAAGTGTCGATTTCTCAGGAACAGTAGAATTACCCGGAATACATTAGTTTATGACTTTCAATGAAACACCTTAATATTGAATTTCAATTGAATAACTTAAAAAACGAAAAGTTTCATACTAACTTTGCATCCCCGTTATATCCCCTTAAGAGATGATTTTTGAAAAAAATATTTTACTCGTGTTTCATGCCTTTTAGTAAAGAACCTTCATGCTGAATTTCATTCGACTAACTTCAAAAATGGCAAAGTTTCATGCTTACTTTGCACCCCTATTTTACCCCTTTAAGGGATGATTTTTGAGTAAAATATTTTACTCGTGTTTCATACCTTTCAGTAAAGAACCTTCACGCTGAATTTTATTCGAATAACTCCAAAAACAACAAAGTTTCATACTAACTTTGCAACCCATTTTTCCCCCTAAGGAGATGAATTTCTAAAAATCCTTTCTTAGTGCTCCACTACGTTATAAAAGGAACCCCTGTGCAAAATTTCAAGTTCCTAACCCTTATAATTTAGGCCCTGCGTTGATATGTCAGTCAGTCAGTCAGCTTCTCCTTTTTTTTTAGTATGGATTACTATGGATAGTATGGATAGGTATAATGCTGTCGTATAATGATTCTGAATTGACTTTAGATTTTAATTTTCTTATGTCACTTATTATTTTATTTTATTTTTGCTATATGTTTGCAGGCAAACTCATGCCTTGAGTTCATTCAAATGACGATAACTCTTTTTTTAATGAACCGATTTTGATAAAACAAACTTTAAATGTTAAACTGACTTAAAACAAAGCAATTGCTGAAAGTTTGAAGTAAATCGGTTCAGTATTTTCGGAGATAATCGTGATCATACATACAGACAGACAGACAGACAGACAGACAAGAAATTCCAAAAAAATTGTTTTGCTTTCTATTATTCTTTTTAAGTGTCCCTCTATCTATTTCAGTCAAAAATTCGAATTGTACAGACAAAATAATTTTACTGTTTTATTATATGTATAGATATATAAAAAGTAATGTATTATGAAGTGAGTATCAAAACTTTGTAAGAGCAAATAGGCCGATTCGCTCGACTTTTGTATTAATAAGTAATGTATATGTCACATTAGCCCACACATACACACCAAGGTTTCCGTACCGTTGTCCAATATTATATGATATAGGTATTTAAATAGCTTAACATATTAATATTGATCAACAAAAATGCGCTCGAAATAACAGCTCAGAACCAGAAGAGCTTTTTATTTCATTGTAAGTTATAGTTATAGGAAGGTACTTAGATGTTTATTTGAATATCTATGTAGCTATGACGATCATAATGCATAAACATTGAAAGTATTTCCGGATAATATTTATAGTTACAGAACAAAGTATCATGTCTTTTTCCCTTGCGGGGTAGACAGAGCCCAGGTCTATAAGACTTTATGGTCACATTTAGAATGCTGGAAGGGCGTGTAGGTGGAAAATGGAATCAAAACAGTGATGGGTTGCTAGCCGCCTATTGCCAGGATTCTTCGCATTTTCGCCCATTGCCTCGATCGGCTTTTACGATCTGCGCGGGAAGAGAAGCAGCTGGCAGATTCTATGTTTTTTCTTTTCTTCTAGACCAGCATGGAATATTTTATCCCTAACCTTACTAATATTATAAATGCGAAAGTGAGTTTGTTTGTTTGTTTGTTACGCTTTCACGCCGTAACTACTGAACCGACCATCATGAAATTTTGCATACAAGTTCTCTGGAGTACGGAGAAGGACATAGGCTACCTTTTTTCCCGGGAAAAAGTATTATTCCCGAGGGATCGACATTGACGCAGGCGGTGCCGCGGGCGAAAGCTAGTAGTATATATATATAATAGTGACATTCATATACAAATAATCGAAAGCTAATGTAATTGTGCAAACAAAAAGTACAATTCATACTACACGGCTAACGCTAGTTTTCCCTAGAAAGTAGAATTTAATAAGGAAACAACCATTAATCTGGCAACACCGGCCTTTCTCGCGTCACTGGCAACACATTACCGCGGCCGCATTAGCGTCGCATCTTGCATATTAAACTGATGACATTAACTGCATTGCCGGTGCATAAATCCGGTGGTTTATGCTTGTGGGACCCCAACATTAATATTTTTAGGTTGGGGGTAGGCTTTGTTTAGTTTTTAGGGCTCCGTACCTCAAAAGGGAAAACCGGAACCCTTATAGGATCACTTTGTTGTCTGTCTGTCTGTCAAGACGTTTTTCTCAGGAACGCGTGGATGTATCAAGCTAAAATTCATATCAAATACTCAGGTCTACTGTCCCTTGGAGCTGTGAATAAAAATCTAACTTCTAAGCCAAAGCAATCAAAAGATATAGCCGTTTATGCCGCAAATTTTCGACATTCGCAAGGGAATTAAAACCTACAGGGTACCCGTGAACTCAAAATCTTGAAATTTGGTACGAAGTAACTAACTTACAGTACCTACAGATAAAGGAAACAAATTGAAAGGCATCCATTTTTAGTTACGTCATATAATAAAAATATTTGTAATAATTTTAAACTTGTTGCCTATAGATAATGGTACGGAACCCTTCGTGTGCCAGCCCGACTCGCACTCGCAACATAATGAAAAACTAAAGTAAACATCAAAATGGGGCTAACGTGCCTTTAGCCAATGTTTGCTAATTTAACAGAAAATAATAAGATAAGAGCTAAAAATTAGTATTTTAAGTGTTGAATGCCATGCGTCTGCGATTCATCATCATCATCATCGACAGTCTTCTATATACCACTGCTGGGTATAATCCAAAGAATATATACACTACGGTCTTGTGCCTTACGAATCCAGTTTCGCTCCGATACGTCTGCGATTGCACTAGTCAAAGTATTAACAATGTTCATCCTCGACGATTTGATAAATCAAATTATCAAGAGACTAATCCTCTTATTCATAAAAAATAACAAATTAAACCTATTTCAGTTAACATATGTGATGTCTCGTTCTTTCCATGTCAGTCGTTCGAGGGATAAGGACAAAAACATAATTTAACTAAAATAGGTTTATTCAAATTTTTACAACCTATACGTACCTTCTGCTCTGGCCAAGTATGGCTCCGGTAGTACAGAGAGGGTCATTCTCCTGCAGTGGAGACTACAAAGACCTGATGATGATGATGATGATGATGATGACGATGATGATGAAGATGATACGTACCATCTGATAATCACTGTATCTTGAATATGTTATTATTATATTGTTTTTGCTTGAATTCATCCATTAACTTTGAGATAATTTACTTTGCGTGCTTCCGCCACCAGTTAGTTCATACAATTGCTGGCCAGCAGCATTTAGTAACAAAGTAAATTATCTCAAATATATATGTAGCTTTGACTTCCGCAAAATAACACCTGAATCTATTAACTGAATTCATCCAATACCACAAAAGGTTTACTTTCAGGATACATAAGATTTATCTCACATTTTGGCTTGAAGCAAGATACTATAGTTGGCTACACATTTGTATGAGTAAATAAAACACGTTTTGCTGATATAATTTTGTGGAAACGGCGAGAATATACCGTACACGGCGCACCTGAGTTCGTAGCTTGTGACCGGCGGAGCAGGAAAATCGACTTACCAGAGTCTACCAGATACATCCGACGCCATATAGTCTCATATTGCAAATTATGAGGATTTTGAGTAAAATAAGCTGAATTTTTAAATTATTCGTAGCTTTTATAGCTTTCATCCTTATGAAAGTATGTAGTGGTCACAGTGAGAATACATCTATGCAGGGAAATTTACGTAAAAAATTCATCATGTCCGTGCACCTGAGTCACTTCAGATCCGGCAGAGCAGGAAAATCGACTACACCAAACTGCCTCATGTCACATTGCAAATTAGGAGGATTTTGAGTAAACTTAGCTGAATTTTTAAATTATTCGTAGCTTTTATAGCTTTCGTAAGGATGACATGTAGTGGTTACAGTGAGAACACATCGATGCAAGGAAATTTACGTGAAAACTGCATTATGTCGGTGCACCTGAGTCACTTCACATCCGACGGAGCAGGAAAATCGACTACGCCAAACTGCCTCATGTCACATTGCAAATAAGGAGGATATTAAATAAACTATGTTGTATTTTTAAAATTAATACTTAGCTTTTATAAGGATGACGATGACTTTTGATGGATGTAGTGGTTACAGTGAGAACACACTAATGCAGAGAAATTTACGTGCAAAATGCATCATGTCGGTGCACCTGAGTTGTTCACTTTAGATCCGACGGAGCAGAAAATCGAAACGCCTAACTGTCTCATAAACATTGCTGTATTTAAAAAAAAAATCTTAGCTTTTATAAGGATGACATTAATGGTTACAGTGAGAACACACCAATGTAGGGAAATTTACGTGCAAAATGCATCGTGCCGGTGCACCTGAGCCCGTCGCTTCCGATCCGGCGGAGCGTGATAATCGACTTACCTGATAGTCTCATGCCAGTATTTTCGTTGATAATTATAAGCCTTTTTCGTAAACACCAATATATCTCTATATTTACATATCATGGTATAGCTTTGCAACTGTCCCGTCCTTGATAAGTACTACCGCATGACATAGCCTATGTATAGTAAGAACGACTATTTCCAATATATTCAATTAAAACATCGACTTCAATCAAACAACTGAACTGATTTTGATGTCATCATCATCATCAGGTCCTTTTTACTCTCCACTACAGGAGCACGCTCTAAAGTCGTGCTGCACGACCCTCTCTGTACTACTAAGGCCATACTTGGCCAGAGCAGCCAGAGGACTTGGCCTACACTCTCCTCGCTGGCCAGACGGATTTGAGATTAGATGTTTATAAGCTTTATAATCATCTAATCTCAAACCCGTCTGGCCAGCGATAAGCTTTACTGGACTTTAGAGCGTGCTCCTGTAGTGGAGAGTAAAAAGGACCTGATGATGACATCAAAATCAGTTCAGTTGTTTGATTTAAGTCGATGTTTTAATTGAATATATTAGAAATAGTCGTTCTTACTGTACATAGGCTATGTCATGCGGTAGTACTTATCAAGGACAGGACAGTGTTTAGCTTGTTTATTGTATTTCCTAAGCCTATTGGAAAGCATACCCCACAACCGATTTTGATTTCATCAAAATCGGCAAATGGCACCAACTTTTTATATTAATCTTTTTGAATTGCTTGTAAAGCAAAATTCAAAACGGTTCAATAAATGACGAAGTTACGAGCTAACAAAAGAAGATACAACTAAATCGAGAACCTCCTCTTATTTTTTAAATCGGTTAAAAATTATGTCCAATTACATTATCTTAAAATAAATTAATGAGTAATTAATACTTTTACGGGGATTCAATTTACTGCAGCTATCATTAGAAACTTACGCCGACAAGAAAATGATTACGTCATTAAACGCTTCACTAATGACCTAGGTCCGAGATGTTCTTACGTCTAGAAAATCTATAACCTAACGGGTTAGTAATGACTAGTTAGTCAGGAAGACGGTTGTTGGTTAGACTAAGTGAAATAGTTCTTACACTTGACATGTTTATGATTATGGAAAATGTATCCGTACCAAAGACATTATGGTTTGACATGACCATGTTTAGATAAGTTGCTAGTAGAGTGTGTATATGTTTGTTTATTATTTACACTTTCACAGCCTTCTGCTTTTCTCGGCAGCTAGGGTGTAGGCCATATTATACCATTTTTTTCGTCTCGGTTATTCTTTTAATATCATTGTACCAACGCATCTGTGGTTTCACACACTAAACTGATAATTAAATATTGTACACACTTCACTGAAAAGTTTATCAAGCTGCAAAAAATCAAAATTAATCTATACATATAATAAAACAGTAAAATTATTTTGTCTGTACATTTCGAATTTTTGACTGAAATGGATAGAGGGACACTTAAAAAGAATAAAAGAAAGCAAAAAAAATTTTTTGGAATTTCTTGTCTGTCTGTCTGTCTGTCTGTCTGTCTGTCTGTCTGTCTGTCTGTATGTATGATCACGATTATCTCCGAAAATACTGAACCGATTTACTTCAAACTTTCACCAATCGCTTTGTTTTAACTCAGTTTAACATTTAAAGTTAGTTTCATCAAAATCGGTTCATTAAAAAAAAAGTTATCGTCATTTGAATGAACTCATGAGTTTGCCTGCAAACATATAGCAAAAATAAAATAAAATAATAAGTGACATAAGAAAATTAAAATCCAAAGTCAATTCATCATCATTATACGACAGCATTATACCTATCCATATTATCCATAGTAATCCATACTAAAAAAAAGGAGAAGCTGACTGACTGACTGACATATCAACGCAGGGCCTAAACTATAAGGGTTAGGAACTTGAAATTTTGCACAGGGGTTCCTTTTATAACGTAGGGGAGCACTAAGAAAGGATTTTTGGAAATTCATCTCCTTAGGGGGATAAACGGGTTACAAATTTAGTATGAAACTTTGTTGTTTTTGAAGTTATTCGAATGAAATTCAGCATGAAGGTTCATTACTGAAAGGTATGAAACACGAGTAAAATATTTTACTCAAAAATCATCCCTTAAGTTGGTAAAATAGGGGTGCAAAGTAAGCATGAAACTTTGCCATTTTTGAAGTTAGTCGAATGAAATTCAGCATGAAGGTTCTTTACTAAAAGGCATGAAACACGAGTAAAATATTTTTCTCAGAATTCATCCCTTAAGGGGATATAACGGGGATGCAAAGTTAGTATGAAACTTTCCGTATTTGAAGTTATTCAATTGAAATTCAATATTAAGGAAATTGAAAGTCATAAACTAATGTATTCCTGTTATTCTACTGTTCCTGAGAAATCGACACTTACGCGGGCGGAGCCGCGAGCCAAAGGCAAACCTGACTTACTTATATATCAACGCACAGCCGAAACTACTGTGCGCAGAAACTTGAAATTTGGCACAGGGATTCTTTTATGATGTAAACTAAGAAAGGATTTTTAGAAAATCAAAGGGGTTGAGGTTTTATGGAATTTTCTCATTTCTGAACTTAGAAATTTGAAAGTAGGTACGCAAGTTCTCAATTAAAATTAAAAAAGATCTATTTAGGTGAACCAGACAACATTCTCCCTTGAAGGGGTAAATAGTGGGTAAAGTTTGTATGGAATTTTTCCATTTCTAGACTTAGAGGTATGAAAATAAGTATATACGTTCTAGGTTACAATTAAAAAAAAAACTGTGTAGGTGAAATGTACAAAATTTCCCCCTTAAGGGATAAAGGGGGGGGGAGGGGGTGATTGTATGGAAATTTTCTCATTTCTGGACATAGAAGTATAAAAATAAGTATATATGTTTACATTACAATTAAAAAGATCTGTGTAGTTAAAATGGTCGAAATTTCCCCTTGAAGGGGTAGAATAGGTGGGGTAAAGTTTTTTTTTTTACTTAGAAATATGACAATAAGAAGTTCTCCATTACAATATAAAAATATCTGTGTAGGTGTAATGGGCAAAATCCCCTCCTTAAGGGCTAAAGATCTATGCAGGTGAAATGTATTAAATTCCCCCTTAAGGGAAAAAGCAAAGGGGCAGGGGTTAGTATGGAATTTTTATCATTACTACTGTTCCCAAGGGAACGACATTAACGCGGGCGGAGCCGCGGGCAACAGCTAGTATTTAATAAATTCTTCTGAAACATTAACTACATCAATTGACATCGACTAGAAAATTCCTTTTAAAATTTAGAATATCACCAAAAATCACTTTAGGTGAATTGTAATAAAGTCATATAAATATAATCTAGTAAGAATGATATATTATGTTATTACATAAACGCAAAACATAAGTAACATCTCGCATTCAAACAGTTTGAATGACAAACACGGCTCAGTGATCCCCATCTTGCGTCTTTTACACATATTTTCTTTCTGTGCACTTTTCATCGCACTTTCCAATTACTCAAACTACAAAAGCTACGTTAATAACCCGAGGTCCCCCGTATTAGAAAAGTGAAGCAAAGGGAATAAATGCTACGTAAATGCAATGCGTTTTTAGGGTTCCGTACCCAAAGGGTAAAAACGGGACCCTATTATTATCGCTTCGCCGTCCGTCCGTCTGTCTGTCTGTCTGTCCGTCTGTCACCAGGCTGTATCTCATGAACCGTGATAGTTAGATAGTTGAAATTTTCACAGATGATGT
The DNA here is from genome assembly GCA_947532085.1 of Elegia similella. NCBI lineage: Eukaryota > Metazoa > Arthropoda > Insecta > Lepidoptera > Pyralidae > Elegia > Elegia similella. The sequence goes on from OX383939.1 coordinate 8,740,844, forward strand.
ATTTCTGTTGCCGCTATAACAATAAATACTGAAAAATAGAATAAAATAAATATTTAATGAGGCTCTCATATAACAAACGTGCTTTTGTGTTTTTGCTCGGTATTGATAACGGCAACAGGTAGACGCTTGAAATATTCACAGAATATTTAGTTATATATTCACTTTAAAAATAAAAAGGCCTTCCATAAAGCAGACATGATTTTTTTGCCGTTTTTATAGATAACGGTACGGAACCCTTGTTTTCAACAATGTAGCGTCTTATGTTTTAGCTTGGTACACTGAGTATAGCGTATTGTTTACGTGAGTTTAGAATTACATATTATTATGTTACTACATAAACGCGAAACACAGGAAAAATATCCAAGTAACATCTCCCATTAAAACAGTTTGAATAACAAACACGGCTCAGTGATTTTGCGTCTTTTCCACGCGTTTCCTTTCTGCGCACTTTTCATCGTAGTCTTTCTGATTACTGAAAAGCTACGTGTTAATAACCCGACGTCTCCCGTATTAGGGATAATGGCTACGTAAATACAGACGGCTTTTTTAATTATGAAAAGAAAAATGTAGTGACTTATGCTTTACCTTCTTAGGGGCTATCTATAAATGACGTTAAGGGGGGGGGGGGGTCACCTTAGTGTGACAGCGTGTGACAACAGGGGAGGGGGTTCTTAAGCTTTGTGACGTCATAGATACAAATAAGGTCACCAGTGACTTTTTTGCTAAAAAAATTGTTGTTTGTAAAGTTGGTTTACGGGCGATAATTTTACGTGATAAAGGTAGATGCGTCACAAGCCGAACGCTTAGGCCGATCGTGCCTCTATCGTTTGTACCGCGTTCTTGCTTGCACTCGGAACGTGACACTTTTTCGTGCGTGCAACCGGCGTTCATCTATTTATAAGACGTTCTTACGTCAAACTTAAATCTTCATTCAACTACCAACAGCTAGCCCTAGATACTTTTCTAAAAAATTACCAAAAACTTATATGAGTATTGCCTCCGACTTGGTTTTATTGAATTCGTTTCAAAAGAACAATAAAATTATGTATTTTTTAATAATTAAACAAAATTATGTGACGTCTCACTAGGGGGAAGGGGCTCACACAAATATGACCTTCTGTGACAAGGACAGGGGAGGGGTCTAAAGTCATGAATATGGCGTGACCTAAAATACTAAGGGCCCGAATATATTTCCTTGCAAAGTGTAAAGCATGCGTACATATACCGTTTTATTGACGTGATTTTTGACACCTCGCAATAACTTATTCTGAAAAGCCTTTCGTTAGAAATTTTATATCTATTTAGTAGTGAAATCGCTATAAAATGTTTCTAAAGTAATTAGCAGATCAATAATACTTTATAAATAGGTTTTTATGGATTAGCAATAACTTAGTAAATGGTTTTCACTATTCTCACCTTTCTATAGTTTATCTCGTGTTATTTAAGATTTCACAAGAGATTTTGCTATTAAAGTCCAAGAAGTTTCTTCTTTAGTTATGCTCCTCCCTAGTAAAGACAGATTTCAATCTTGGATACCGTCTTTTATTGTTAGACACCCCTCAGGCGCTACGCGTTTATTCACGTACTTTCCTACTACTCCGTCTGAATGAGATTGAATAGGCTATAAAGCTATAAGGAAACCTAGGGCACCTTTTATTCAAACACGACCTACGTCTAACCATCTCCTTTTTAACTTTAAGTCTTTACCGGAAACTGCACGGCTATAGCCGTTATAACAATAAAACGTTGTATCTAGTCTTCTTTGAGTAGCACTCACATATCTATGTACAAGATAAGTCTTAGATTTAATTGAAATTGTGCATAACCAGCTAATTAAGATTAATATGTTTACTAAAGTCTAAAAATTGTGTTCTCTTTCTTTGAAAATGTACAACAAGAGGTACACAATTTAGGTTTTTAAGGTGTATCCATTAGCAATATAGATTTTATTCAGAGTAGATAGTTTAATTTTGGTTAAGTAATTAATAAGCACTTACTTATATAATATACAAATACAAATTGATACAATAAACATGGCGCCTGATCGTTACAAATAGCAATTATTTGTAACAAGTGTTTGCCTCGTTCTAATGAACGGCGCGGAAACTGTAAGTATTACCTAAAAAAATATCTGAATTAATATGAATGTATGCATTCATATTCATTCTTATACTCAGAAACAATATTTTCTTCTTGCTAAGTAACTTAATGATATAATGATATGATAGCTCCTAGAATATCATAAAAAATACAATTCTTGGAAATAAGATCCTCCAAAAATATGTACCCAACCAAGATAAAAAAAATACTGATCAAATCCAAGTATTATCATTATCTCGGAGTCAAGGAAAAAAGAAAACACCCCATGTTTTTATATGATTTTCTTGCATTATTCTCGGCACAAAAGCTGAGCTCTTTAAGTTTCCATTTTCCCCTTGAGTCTAGACGGGGTGGGGTGCGTTTTGCTGAACCAACCGTTCCGTGTTCAGCTCATGGAAAGATTATATAGGTACTTCATACATACAGGCGAAGTTTCAAATAAAAGTTGGTAGAACATCCTAACTTCTTTATCCTTTTCCTTACTTCCTTATCCTTACTATCTTTATCCTTACTTCCTTATCCTTATCCTTACTAATATTATAAATGCAAAAGTGAGTTTGTTTGTTTGTTTGTTACGCTTTCATGCCGTAACTACTGAACCGATCATCATGAAATTTTGCATACAAGTTTTTTGGAGTACGGAGAAGGACATAGTGTACATTTTATCCCGGGAAGAAGTACTGTCCTCGAGGTATGGACATTGACGCGAGGCCGTGGGTGAAAGCCAGTATTTTAATAAAATTGCATATGATACCGTCCTGCGCTTCAATTCCGTTTCAAAATCTCCCTAGTTGGAGTTGGAAATAGTTTTTGAATTAGCAATATCGTTTAGCTCCAGTCAGTTGGACGAGAATGGCTTAGGGTTGAGGGTGCTTACCCTGAGAGCAGTGAGGGCGTGTTATTAGCAAGGGGTTAGTGATTAACACAGGCAGTAATTACTGTATGTGGAAGTGTAATAGTATGGTGACGGAAAATACTATTGCAAGGGACCTTTTAAAATCCAAACAAAGGTTTTCTTGCAGTTTGTTGAATCCATATTTGATTGGCGTAAACGTAACAGAGCCCGCTGCAAACATCACGACATTTAATATGAAATGTATCCAATAGGTAAATGTTCAAATTTTCTGACCTGTTTTTACAGGTCATCATTACTTGGCATCAAGTTATCGATATTTTTTGTCTTCACCGAACTTTAAATTATTATCTTGCTGATCAAAATGTGTAACTGAGTAGGCATAGTAAAAGTGATGGCCCAATTTCAGATATTAATTAAAGGCGTTGACAATAACCGTGGTAAACCTGCACTGATTTTGTAACCTACTTATAAGAAGGAGTTTTTTTTTACTTTTTTTTATATTTTTTTACCTCAAAACTCCGTCATTTATGAACCGTTTTAATTTTTTTTTGTTTGTATGGGTACCCTTTAAAGTTGGTACCATTTAAATTTCATCAAAATCGGTTTAGCAGTTTGATTGAAGATGGTTTTTTATATGAAAGATTAATTATAATTCATACAAATTTACCTCTCACCTCCCTAATACAATACACGCCCAACTTCATGGACTTAAGGTTATACCGAAAAGTTTAGTCGGGATAATATAATAGTTCTAATATTGTAAAGTTCCACCTCGCAGTATATTCAAGCAACATGAAACAAAGCTACTGCCGCGGAATAAGCAAGCTGCGACGGAAACTTTAGCAGCACAATGTAAGGAAATTACTGTGGCAACACAAACCAATATTTATGTGTCTACTATGAACAAAGGTCGAAAATTCCAAGCTTAGTGCTATTTTAGTTTAAAAATGTACCAGAACGTTGGCAAATATAGTTTCAAATTTTCCTTGTTTTCGTGGCATATGAATATGTTTATCATTATCCTAACTAATATAAATGCGAAAGTGAGTTTGTTTGTTTGTTATGCTTTCACGTTGTAACTACTGAACCGATCATCATAAAATTTTGCATACACGTTATCTGGGGTACGGAGAAAGACATAGGGTACAATTTATCCCGGGAAAAAGTACTATTCCCGAGGGATCGACACTGACGCAGGCGGAGCTGCGGGCGAAAGCTAGATATTCTATATTTAAAAAAAAAAATTAAAAAATCGACCTCCTGTCGCTTTGGCTATTTCGGCGAGCACTGATCAGTGTTTAAACAGTTCCGGGGATGAACATTGATCAGTGCTTAAACAGCTGAAGGTTTAAGTCTGTTTGCAAATCAACAAAACGCAATATACTGAGCTGATTGATGCAATGTTTGTTGGTAACAAGTAATTTAATTTAAAAAACCCTACTGACCTTTAACCCAGCGCTATCTATTTTGCGAATTAGGAGGAGGTAGTTTATCAATTTGCTATTTATAAATTGTTGCATTTATGTCCGTAAAATTGATGTTTTATTGACGTCACATTGTTCATAAGACTCTTGAGAAGAATGCAAATCTAATGACGCCTCATGCTTCAAAGTTGGTCAAGCCATTGGGGCTACAGAAAGTAACAACTCTTTGCAAGATTTTGCAAGTTTACGTTCGCCATATTGATATTTTACTGACGTCACATAGCTATCATGAATTATTATGAAACTGAATTATTACGATGTATTTTATTAATTTATTGAATTTTATAAGTAAAATGGCAACTAGTCGCCTCTTATGTTTGCTGTGCCCTTACAGGGCGTCACTTGTACCTTTAAATCATTGATAACACCTGTAATAACTTGTGACTTGCAATAAAATCTGAATCTGAATGACACTCCAGGGAAGAATACAAATCATATGACACCTTACACTTCAAAATCAGTCAAGCCGTTTAGTAATGGAACAGACATACTTACATACATACATACTACTCCTTCTGGGTGGGTCAGTCTGGTAAAAATATAAGTGTTCCTGAATATAGGTGAAAACATTGTTTTCATTCTTGAACATTGACATGCATGACATGAAGGCAGAATAAAAAATAGCTATATAAGATTATTTGCGTGGTATTTTATTTATGTTAGCTATTTTTCTTGGCGCCTTGTTTAATATTCTTTGCTTTGTATGGAAACTTGAGGGGCTTCATAAATGTATATGACATGATACAGACAGACTGACATCTGCGGAAATACTAGTTTCCTTCGTCGTTTCGTATTCATGCTTCAAAATGTTCAATTCGCGTTTGTTTTTCTTGTGTAAAAGTTTGGATTATATAAAATTTGAATAATCTTTCATATTAAAAAAATAGATTGTAATCAAATTACTGAACCAATAGTGATAAAATTTAAATAGGACCAACTAGAAAGGAAACACTTTTAAAAAATAAAACTGTTCATTAATGACGGAGTTCTGAGAGTCAACAAACATTATAAAAAAAAAACACATACAACTAAGAGCTATGAATTTTAAAAATGAGATATACCAATAAGATTTTCCCTTTGCAATAAGCATGCATGCAAGCAAGCATGACGTATGAATTGTATGTTTCCGGATATGTCAGTAACATATATGTGTGTCAGCCCATGTTTTCGTAAGCAATTATTTTTTTTTAGCATGGACAAGCAAGAACAATTAGGTTATTGCTTTTTAAGTCTCTTTTTAAAATGATAGCTTGCTCTTTATGTAAGAGTAGCTTTCGCCCGCGGCACCGCCCGCGTCAATGTCTATCCCTCGGGAATAATACTTTTTCCCGGGATAAAAAGCCTATGTCCTTCTCGGTACTCCAGAGAACTTATATGCAAAATTTCATGATGATCGGTTTAATAGTTACGGCGTGAAAGCGTAACAAACAAACAAACAAACTCACTTTCGCATTTATAATATTAGTTAGGATTCGGGAAGCATACTTTGTTTAGTTGCGTCAAGTTTGGTTAGGACATTGCAGGCTTGAATCACCTGATTGTCTGATAATAAAGATGATTCCGTGCTTCGAACGCTAAGCCGTTGGTCCCGGCTGCCATCTTGTAGTCGTTAAAGGAACCACGTCAGAGGCCGAGAGGCGGTTCCGAAGGACTCTGACACCAGGGTGTGCATGGTCGATTGACCGTGTCACCTACACGAAATGATGATGATGATGATGACCGTAAAAATCCTAAACGTGTACCTAGCTAGAGAGAGTGTGTACTATGTAGAGACACAAACACTAGGTTATGTTCATCCCTGATGAACTAAACCTATAAAATTTAAATACCTATATTTACCCATGCGCAGCCAGGGCTGGCCGCTAGTATATATAAATCGGTAATCGCAATACATTCACATTATTAAGTCGATAGTGAATATCATATCACACCTTCGTCAGTCGAGCTCAATAGTAGAACCTCATTGTTACTAAACAGACATTGTCGCCTCCTTTGTGAATTATCAGCAGGAAATGTTACAGTTTCTGACGCGGGGATGTAAAGGAGGGTGCTATAAATAGTTGTATCGGCATTCGAACCAAAACATAATGTATTGTGGCGACCGCACCGGCGAAAATCAATACCTGGCATGGGTACGGTATACTTGCCTTAAGGATGTGTTATTTCTAAATCTCAGATCGTGTTTGTTCAGCAATGCTGGGCGTGGGTCACTTTTTTATTAGTGTGCTCACACGTATAGCCAGCCACCGAGATACCGGACCCCGCCTTCTACCTATATAAATTTAATATTACAATTTATATGTAGAAGGTTTAATATTATAATTAAAAAATAATATTACAATGAAAATATATATCTCTAAATGTATATAGGTTTTAATTAAGACTTCAGATCTTATATTTTCATGTCAATACTTTTTTTACTTTAAGAGAAAATTCAAGATATAGGTAGAGGGCGGGGTCAGGTCGCAGGTCATCTCGGTGGCTGACTGTACTATATGTAAAAAGGAACTTGATATGTTAAGAAAACCCTGTCCGATCCTTGAAGGGGTGATTCAGCCCGACGATATGAACAACTTTTCCTGAACAAAGTTTTTTAGAATTCCCATGCAAATTGAAATTTTTGTTTGGAATTGTATTTTATTTGAGTTCCCAGCTTTGATCCTATGCGTATATCTCAAGATCCTTCGTACTTAAAGGCATGCAATCAGTATGTCTATTATAAATTACCTAGCGAGCTGAAGCGTCCCTGCTTCAGCTTGGGCAAACATTCTTTATGTCCAGCTCTCCAGCTGTTATCTTCTAGAAGTCGCGTTTCTCAACCGATTCTTGTGAAATTCTGTGTATGGAATAGCTGTAATAAGATTCGCGAAGCCTACAGTTCACATGGCCACTAGCTCTATCCTTATACATGGTGAAATTTTGATCGTTCTCGACCTTTAAAGGGGTCTCTCTCACTCTCACTCAAAAATTTTTTTGACGTTCTTATACAAATTGACCGGGCGGCTGAAATTTTTAGTATTGAACTGCCAATTTTTTTGAGTTCCCTGCATTGGTCCCATAGGATAACTTGTTTATATCAACAGGCTGAATCATCCCTTTAAGGGTCCAGAACGATCAAAATTTCACCGTGTATAACCATATTACTCCGAATTTGCTGTCCTTACATATGCGACGATAAACTGTCTTATGCCTTTATGTATGGACTTTTGCAGGTGACCGTACATTGTCAGGGTACTAAAAAGAACAAAGAATACTTAGGTTTTTATTAGATTATATATTATATATTTTATTATATATCTTCTTCACAAAAATAAAAGGCGGAATAGAGCTAAATCCTTTATTTACCAGTTAAACCACAGGTGCTGCCCAGAAAGAACAGTTCCTGAAACATTTACAGAAACGCGACCGAAGGCTCGGGCAAAAGCTAATAAAGCAATAAAGTATGTTGTCGGGACCTTACCTACCCATAATTATAAGCCCTACAACATTATCCATAGCAAGCAACATTTCCTAAGTTCTCATATCGAGCACAAAATAAATCTACGGCAATTTCGCCATGTTTTATCGTTCGGAAACCCGCGATAGTGTTGTTACCCTCTGTTATTAGCGATATAACATTATAAATAGCGGCTATTACGTTATTATTGAACGGTGAGGAAGTGACAGCCACGAGCAATTTATAACGGGCGTATTTAACGAGAGAATTAATGGTTACAAAGATATACTTTGTTCCAGTACGAAGGGATGCACTTATAGGTTTGCGATAATACACCATTTACCTTAAAAATATAATACGATTGTCAGTCTGATGACAAACATTCTTTTATTATAAACGTAACCACACTGTACTTTCCAGTTTCCAAGACAAATCAAATGAGCCCAAACACGATTGGTGTACCTTGTTTAGTTTAAGAGTTCTTAAGGCCACCTCCCGACTCCACCATCAGACCAGCGCAACATTCCTACCGGTAACCGGGAAGTGAATCAAATTTAACTTGCAAGATTTTCTAACAGACAAACATCGAAACAGGTGAAACTAAATAAAAGCTTGCAAAATATTGGACACGTATTTTTTTTTATTAAACAAAAAAAGTTGTAAATATTTGGCCCGTTAAAATTCCGTATGACGTCACATGTGCTACTCTTTAGCGAACTGTGACATCACGAAATTTGAAATCTTAAAACTCATGAAATTTTACGCGCTTTATCTTTTATCATTGTTAAATTGATATAATTAATTAAGATATATGTTTAATTGATAAAATAAATACGTGTGCAATATTTTGTGATTATCTTACTCTTCTTCCACTCCCCATCCCACATTATATGGGGTCGGAACAGCATGGTTCCACTGTTTAACACTTTCCTTATTATGAAAAGTTACGGCTTATTTTTTCTTGGGAATGCTTTCGTTGCGCGGAGTGTATGTGCTTGTGCCTTTAATCGCCTTACGACATTCATAGGACAGAATGGAGTGGTCCTGTATTTTGGGCCGGAAACCACACGGCATTTTTTGTGATTATCTTACTGATGGAATAACTTTAATATTATTATTTTGACCCAGGAAACTAGTCTATTGTTTAACTCGGTAACCTCACTAGTGTTAAAATTAGTTTTTGGTGTAGACGTTAGTTATAATAGGGCTCGTGAATAAAAAGGTCCGGACGAATAGAAGTATGAAGTCCGCAATTTTTTTTTAAATCTATGTCCGGACTCGTTTAACTTAGTCTATTCTGCCTATTAGTAGAAAAAACGAATGGAAGATACAATAGTTCACAGACAATATAGAAAATTTCGCATAGACAATAAAAAAAATGGTTATACTAAAATGTTGGGGTTGTATCTTTCAACCCCCGAACGGACACAGAAGACTGAAAATAAGTTTAATCGGTGTGTGCTCGTAAGAGTTTTGGTTAACCTCACAAGAGAGGTCGCTTTGTTCGTACTTAAACATCAGATTATATAAGAAACGTAGATATTGTACGTTGCTTCGAAACCCTTGGTGCTAATGTGACTTTTACACTTACACTTGGCCAGTTTTTTTGGTCTGTTACATGTCTTCATCCAAACATTATCATCATCAGGTCTTTTTAGTCTCCACTGCAGGAGCATGATGACCCTCTCTGTACTACCGGAGCCATACTTGGCCAAAGCTGGCAGAGGATTTGGCCTAAACTCTTCTCGCTGGCCAGACGGAGAGGTCTCATTGATGTTTATGAGCTTTGTTTAGCTTGTATTTCTTAAGACGTCTCTTACGTCCAAACCTAAAGTTCAAAGTTTCTTCTGTACTGTTCTAATAAAAAATATCAAGATCAGATCATAATAAATCAATATCGCTTCCAGCCGGCCTATTTGCTAATTCAGTGCCTAACGTTTTGATAGTCACTTCAAAATACATTGCGGGTTTCATATGATAGACATAAGACGTAATGTACTTTGAAATGACTATCAAAACGTTGTACACTGAGTTAGCAAATAGGCCGGCAGGTCTGGTGGTGGACTACCGATTTATTGCAAAACGTGTGCGTATGCAAGATAAATCAATAATTCATCGACACTAATTCAATAATATTGCAACATTGTGCGTGCAATATTTTACGATGCATATGAAATACGCACCGCTCCCAATGATCCTTGTACCATGAAACATCTATGCAGATATAAAGTTACTCTTGCATTATGTGCCCGACTTGTTTATCGATTAATCGTAATTAATTTATTGCGATAAAAATCGTATTTTATCGCGATATCGAGGTTGTGATAACGTGACCGTGATGTTTGGCGAATCTTATATTGACTTGCTTATCGCTATCGTTTATTTATTATTAATTCGAATTTAAATGTTTAGATCGTAGTGCATTATCGTCAGTTACCTTGAAATGAAACAGTGAAGTTGGTGTGTGAGGTTTTTGAATTGTTTTTAAAGGATATTTTTGGTCTGAAACTGTGTCTAAGTATGTTGGAAATTTTGTGGACATATTGTGTCGTAAGTTAAGCAAAGATAAGGTGACATTGACAGTGAATACAAAAAATATAAAATCGCAAATCATTTATGAAATTATTATAAAAAGTTCTAAAGTAAATTAAAATACACATAACATAAAATAATGATAATTAATTTGTTAAACATAAAATACTATCACGTTTTAACTTACAGAATAGACAGAGCTCAGGTCTATAAGCCCTAAAAGCTACGCTTAGCATGTGTAAACATAGATTAGTTTACGAAATTTTAATTAAAGACTTCCGAAAATTAAAATTAATGTGGTAGGCATTTTTTATTTACTACAAGATTCTTGTTTGTGCGTATGATGCTACGAAGTAAGATGCAATCTGAATCCGGTCAAGGTTTGATAGTTTCAAAAATCGTATTGTGTTTTATATTTCCAGATTATATTCTTCCGCTATTTTTAATATTATGACTTATGAGGCAAGTGTTTAACGAAAACGATTGCGTTAGAATGATAAGTCCTTCTTGATATAAATTGATATTAATGCCCACCATTACACGGATGCAGCAAACAGCATGCATAAACGTAATGTCCCTGCAATCAATGTGTCCAATACTAACAGATCTCCAACATCCGATAGAGCTCTATAAATTTCTATAGTAGTGGCTATAACTCGGGTTTCAATTTATGTTGGCGAAGCTTCTGGCTCTTAATTTAGGGTTGCCATTTGAAATTGCGATTTGTAATGTGCAGGTACCGCGATATTCTAACTTAAATACAGGAAGAGCAGGTAATAGTTTAAAGTAGTGTTTTTTATGTAGTGAACACAGAAACCTTCTTCTTGGTGACTTATAAATGGTTATGATTAAATAGCTTCTGCAGAATATGTACTGAGTTCTCCCCATTCTTAATAAACTGACCAAACTTTTAAATTAATAACATTAAAAAAAAGGCTTACTGAAATTATTTTTTAAAATAAAATGCCGTGCTAATTTTTTAATTTTATGTGTTTTTGCGTAAAAAATAATTTTAATTTTAAAGTGACTAATGTGACGTTTTACATATTAAAATGAACAGCATAATAAAGTCATATAAAATCATTTATTGTGACAGAACGCTTAGCAACCCTATCTTAAGTTGGACGACACCCACAAACGATTCGATTCAATTACACGGTTATAAGTATTAAGTGACAAAGCATATCTGGGGATGAAAATAATCGATATATTAAAAGACTGCTTGTCACGTTATGACACAGTAAATTTGAAATGCATCAATGAAACAATGATCATTGTATCAATGAACTAATTATAGGTTTTTTTAGCTAATACTTATGTGGTATCAATATGGTACCAACAATGTTTTAGTACTTTAGTAACATTATAAGTAAATATTCAAAATATGACGTTCAAAACAAATACATGTTTTGAATAAAAATCTTTGACTTTTAACTGATTTCTTATCTCATGTGAGCGCATTCCCAGTTACACCCTAAACGTGGCACAAACGTAGTAGTAAAATATAATTCTATTTTCTTCCACAAATGCTCTGAAAATTATTTGGTAATGCTTTTACGGCTAGCCGCCTTTTGGACCCTCCTTGGGCATGCCAAGTAGTACTGAATTGCTACATCAGACTTAAAACTTTCAGCAAAAACACTACTTTGCCTCACAAAGTTTTGATAGGATTCACTAAACCCCAAAGCAAGTAGACATGTTTGCATTAGCATTAAACGTCTAAAAGGGGCTTTATTACACAGTTCGTTGTCAGGGGTCAGTAAAGTCCTCTGAGCTGAAATACGGCATAGCCGGCTTTTCCGGACGGCGATATCACCGGCCGGCAACCGGAAATTCTGACGGCTACTTTTGGTTTACAATTTATGAGATACGTAGATTTCGGAGCTTAATATTGAATAATTTTATACTTTGACACTGTTGTATTTTTGGAATGTTTGGAAAAAATCGTCTTCTCATAATTTTGTGTCTAAGATCTAATGTAACACGAGTGTATATCTAGAATTCTTAACTCATCATCATCATCTAAATGAGTGTGATATGCCGGGAAAGATAGCCATGTGTAATTGGCTGTTTGAATACTGAGAGATAAATTTAAATGTTTATGTATGTTTTCCAACGCACCTATGCTTTGGTGATGATAAGCAGTAGGTTTGTTTTTTTATTTATTTATTTAACACTTTATTGCACCATTAAAAACAAATACAAAAAAATTGATAAAAGGATAACAAAAGGCGGCCTTATCGCCAAATGCAATTTCTTCCAGGCAACCTGAGGGTAGTAGAAAGATTAGAAAAATACTACGAGGTAAGGCGCAAAATTTACAAAAAAACTAAATTATGAACATAATAAATATACATAAATATATATATATAAATACATACATACTATATCTGACGGACGACATGAAGAGGATTAAAAAAAAATGTGACAGGAGATAAAAAGTGCCTACAAAGAGGACAAGAAGTGTGATTTGACAAGGGATTTAAAGCTGGCTAGCGTGTGAGCACACCGGATGGAGATTGGTAGTGAGTTCCAAAGACGTACAGCTTGAACTGTAAATGAATTCGAATAGAAATTAGTGGAATGAGTGGGCATTTTGAGACGAAGATTTGCAGTACTACGTAGGTTTCGACCCTGTTCATCTCCGTAAAAAATAAAACGTTCTCATAAATATCTAGGAGAGGCAGGATTAAAAAGGATAGAAAACAGAAGATTAAGAACGTGCCAGTCACGGCGAAGTCGAATCGGCAGCCACTTGTTTTCCTGAGGAGCCTATTGAGGCTCCTTAGGAAAATAAATAGGTGCGATGCAACTAGCAGCCCATCACTATCTTGATTCCGTATATCACCTATACGCCTACTAACGCGCTTAACGTGGCCTTTGTGTCTTATGCTCTTAGTCTCTGTCTACCCCTTAAGAGATAAAGCCGTAATTATATGTATGTATTTAATTGTTAGATATTTAAAATTTACACCTCTTTAAATGTCGCTGAGAGAAACTGTATCCCACGAGTCGTCGCTATTACCTTTACATATACAATAATACTATACAACCATTCATGCTATCACGTATTTTTCCCTTGAGGAATAGACAGAGCTTAGGTCTATGAAACCTAAAAGCCACGTAGCCTAAAACGGAATTAAAATAGTAATTTGTGCTAACCACGTCACCTACTAACATGGTTCCTCAGATTTTCGCCCATTCGCTCGATCGGCTTATAAGATCTGCTAGGTAAGAGAAGCATCTGGTACATTCTACGTTTTTTCTTTTCATGCAAACATATCCTTCATTCTGCATACGCGTGGTTACTGCACCAGTCTTTGTTTGCGGCACAATACAGTGAGTGCAATCAACTACAAAAGCGAATTGAAAACTGAAAGTTTGAGCACAATGTGCCGTCTTAATATCTGATACGCCATTGTTGTGTTACGTTGTTTACGACTGCATAATGGTATGCTTCTGTTTGTTATACAGCGTGATTGAGAATCTCTGAGGTATGCTGAAATCCTGTAATAAGACTTCTTAAAAATTAGACCTCCCATAGATATATGCCCAGCTGATGGCGACTTTGTACGGGAGGTCTAAGGTTTTTTTCTTTTTTTCTGTTTTTTTCTCGTATTTCTTTATTTTATTACGGATCCTGATTCCGAGATTTCAATATAGCTCAGAGGTTTTAAAATCACACTGTATATCGAGGAATATAGTAATGTCATCTTTTAATATATAAGGTCAAAGCAAAATAAAAATAAACACGCTCGTCTTCGATATATAGATTGACCTGAACATTTAGAAAAACAGACTAAAAAAGCCCCATTTGTACAAAAAACACTTTCTTGGCGATCAACTTTTTACTATTATCCACTATGGATACTAAGTCATTCACGTCGATAATCGAAACAGCTGACTTATCGATTTTAATAAAAAAAAAATGTATGAAACCAAAAACTAGCGTATTATATCGATTTCTTGAGATTTGCTACCAAACCATTTCTTTGACCTAAGAGACACAGCCCTTAAAAAATATTTGCGCTTAATTTGAATGGATCTTGTATAGAACCGACGGTATTGATCAGGTTAAATAGAGCACAGATAATAACAAAAAGAAAGTACGAATGCGTCTGAAATGTCTGTGCAGATATCTTCTAATAAAAAGAAATATTACATCAATTTATTCAAACTTGAGATCGATATATGAAATCGCCGTAACAAAAATATCAACAGACAGACAAATATTAATCAAACTCAAACCACAGACACTAAGTAAATAACGGAATACGAGCAATGCAGGTAGGCTATCAATTTCCCGTTGCCGTGTTCACCATCGATCAGAAATGCACAGCGAAAATTCGACGCCAACCACCGATTTTAGACGTGCCATAGAGTAAATCGTATTAGTATGTCAGGTCACTAATATTAAAAAATAAATTTTAATAATATTTCGATAACAATGTAAACTACATTTTCGTAGGTATTGTATCTGCTCACCATATAACAATGTCATTTCAATCTCATCAAAATATTCGATAGTCCAGCTAAAAAAATAGCCAGGCACTCATAATGGAGTAAGGATTCTAATAATACATCCTAATTTGTTCGAGAAATAAGTTATGGTGAAACAGATAAGTATTTGCTCGCGCCGGGAATCAAGTCGCAGGCTGTTATTGTAAATGGTAATGTTTTCCTTATATTGACATCTTTCATTACTTCAACTGGGTTACTAATCAAAATATAAAGAAGAATAATCTTCCTTTGAAATATACATAAGATTTGGCTGACCTCTTGATAAGGGTCGATGTCAATTAATACTAGTTAGTGACACCACCCTTGCCACCCTTATCTCAACGACAGATTGTAACAGCTGAAACTGTTTAGCACTGACGTGGTATGAATTGTTCCCTTCAAATTGCTGAGATAAAACCTTTCAGCTACGTAAGCAACTAAGCACTTAGGCTATTTCGGCGAGCACTGATCAGTCAATCCTCGCCAAAATAATCTACGTGCTATGTTGCTTACGGATGTATTCATAATTTATTTCTAAAAAAAATATAAATAAGGTCTAAAATGCTTTGTATTATGTTTTTTTTTTGTAAATTTCAAATTTTGCCGAATCAAGCTGAAGTCAAGGGGAAAAGTTTTTTGACCCGTGCAGCAAATTAGTTGCTAATAGGTTACAGTACAGGTATTTGTATCTATGTGACAGAATCAAAGATTGTTCAGAAAAAGTTTGTCTAGTTCTTAGATACATTTTATCAAGATCGGTCTACCCATTTACAAGATATTTTCATGTCGGTATAAGAATCTGACTTACATTCTGTTTCCACACTATATGCTATGTCCCTAGCCAACCTGCATAGTTGCTATGGTACATCGCCCGTCTAGCCGGCAACCGACTTCTACAAAGCCTCTATTCACGACCGACCACGCCAGAATCCGCCAAGGAATTTAATATTTCACAGTCAGGTATTAATATGAAAAATACTGCAGAGAAGCTTTTGACGAATGAAACTTTGAAATATTTAGATGAATTTACAAAATGTATTTTCAACTTTTAAAGTGTGAATAATCTATTTGCAGTAGGCGTACTCATTCTAATATCACTTAACTTACTGTGTGTGTTGAAGACCTTTTCCCAGGCTCCTGTCGGTGTCATTGTGTGGAAAGAAACACACAGTGACTATATACATACTTATATAGTATCATATATAGTCTTTTTCCCTTGCGGGGTAAACAGAGCCGGTCTATTAAACCCAAAGGCCACGTTTAGCATGTTGGTGGGCATTAGGTGGAATCAAAATAGTGATGGGTTAGCAGCATCGCCTATTAACATGATACCTCAGAATTTCGCCCGTTTCCTCAATCGGTGTTTACGATTTGCGAGGGAAGAGAAGCAGTTGATATATTTTATGTTTTTTCTTTTCTCCCAGACCAGCATGGAAGACAGTGACTATTTGGCAAGAACTAATGGGGTGACGCCATTGCCGTCTCCATTATACTCACTAGTGTCCACTAGTGTGCATCTGTACACTTGTCTAAAGGAAAACACGATTAAGATGTTTTCCTTCACCGGAAGCAGGTAGTGGTTGATGAAAATGATCGTAGTTGAGTCAGATTGGACTATCTCGGTCGGGCCTGGCGTGTTTGAAACTGGGACCTTTCGATTGTGGATCGAGCTCTTTGGCCACTGAGCTGCTACCGCTTACTTCGGTTTCTTTTACGATATACTCTGGATATTTGTTTGTTTTCGTCAAGAGACATTTGCATGGCAAATCCGACTCCAGCATAACTGACAGAATAAAGTTTTACGAACGTAATACTGTTCGCACTCGCTTTTAACAACTCTATGCATAATTTCTCACTTAGCCGTTGCTGCGTCAGCACTTTTTATTTAACCATTACTAGCTCTTGCCCGCAAAACTATCTTGAAAAAACATGAACCCTTTTTAAGCCCCGACGCAAAAAGGGGTGTTTTAAGTTTGCCGGCTATATTTGACTGTCGGTCTGTCTGTTTGTGTCACCGTAGGTCTTAAACGGGTAAACTTATTTGGACGTGGTTACTTTTTATTTAAAAGCAGATTCTATAGCGATGGTTAGATTTTATTAAGATCGTTCCAGCAGTTTACAAGATATTTTTATGTCGGGGGGTGGTTAATTTTTTTTTAAATAAAATTTATTTAGAAGAACATAATTGCGATACTCTAAATAAAAACAAACTGTTTTACAATAAAAGTGATTAAGCCGCGTAGTTTCCGGCCTTGAATAGTACCTACTAGTGAGTGTTCCGTTTCCTTCTATGGATGATGTACGAGGCAACTTCGAGACACTATATCTAAGGAGGTAAAAACTTTGCTCATCATCATCATTTCAAGTAGGTGACACGGTCAATCGACCATGCACACCCTGGTGTCAGAGTTCTTCGGAACCGCCTCTCGGCCTCTGACGTGGTTCCTTTAACGACTGCCAGGTGGCAGCCGGGACCAACGGCTTCACGTGCTTTACTAAAAACTTTGCTAAATAATGTTAATGTATGAATAGTACAACGTAACTTAACCTAAGATGCGGTTTGTATGGATGCGAAGATGTAAAAACGTGGGCGGATTTTAAATAAATAAATATACCTATACGGACAAATCACACAGATTGAGCTAACCCCAAAGTAAGTTCGAGACATTTTTGGGGCTAGCTCATTTTGATGACATCTACTTAAAACTAACACATCAATTTAGCACTAAGGCTTTATTACCCTCTTCCAGAAACAAGTGTAGCCAAACACAGGATATGAACAACGAAACTTCCTCGGGTTCATTTATCGGCAGATACGAACATCGTGCCGGGAACTGCATCGCAAATCACATATATGGCAAAGTTAGACAACACCTAATGCTCGCTAGTTCTAACTAATCAAATGTTAGTATCCATGGTTTCCATCTTTGCTGGTCCCGGAGAAAAGAAAAAATCGGTCAAGTGCAAGTCGGACTCGCACACGTAGGGGTACCATTATCTATAAAAGCGGCAAGAAAAACATGTCTGTTTTATGTATTGTTTAGGAGCCCCCTTATTCTGTTTTGAGTATTTGTTGTTATGGCGGCAACAGAAACACATAATCTGTGAAAATTTCAACTGTTTACCTATTACGGTTTACGAGATACAGCCTGGTGACAGATGGACAGCGGAGCGATATTAATAGGGTCCCGTTTTTACTCTTTGGAAACGGAACCCTAACATCGTAGAAAGTATCAGCTGCTACCAGGGGTTGGAATACCGGTAAAAATCCATTACCGGTACCTCTATGAAACGACAGTACCGGTAATTGGTTTGGTACCGGTACATTTGGTAACGGTAAAAATCAAGTACCGGTACCTCTATAATACAACGGTACCGGTAATTGGATTGGTACCGGTACCTCAATAAAACGACGGTACCGGTAATTGAAAGAAGTACCTGTACCAAATACCGGTAAACAGTACCAGTACTTAGTACCGGTACTCGTATTGGGAATTATCATTTCGTTAATGTGTGTCGTTGCCGTGTTGTGCATGTGCGGCGTGAGGCGGGGGCCCACAATAGGGCGGCACTTTTACAGTCGAGCGAGTCCCATGCGGTAGACGGCAACAATGCGTAGGTACCGGTAAAATTAACGCAATTTTAATACCGTTAAAATTTGACAGAATAGGATACCGGTACTTACCGGTACTTATAATGTGAATTTGGTACCGGTAACAAGTAGCGGTAAAATTACCGTTAACTGTTAACAATATTATTACCGTTAAATACTAGATTACCGGTACCTCATATTACCGTTAAAATTGTAACAGAATAGTAATACCGGTACTTACCGGTACTTATAATGGGAATTTGGTACCGGTAACAAGCCCTGGCTGCTACTACAGCCTATTCCTTTGATCGCAAGAGCTGATCGAAGGAATGGGTGACAATCTGAGGAATTGAATTAATAAGCGATGCGGCTAGTAACCCACTACTATTTTGATTCCGTTTTTCACCTAATGACCAACAACATGCTTAACGTGGTTCTTAGGTCTTAAAGACCTGGGCGCTGTCTACCCCGCAAGGGAACCTCCCAGCATTGGTCCCATAGAAACAGTTGTTAATTTTGACGGGCTGAGTCACCCCTTCAAGGGCATATCGAGGGTATACGTATATTTTCATTGGTTTAAACTATTTCTCAATAAATCTTAACATTTTTTACGTATCGGGTATTCGCTTAATTACTGTTTGCGCATTTGTTTTTCCATTTCGCAGAAACGGCTGTATCCGCGAAAATGCTTGTGCATTTCCTTCAGTATTTACGTTTGTTTTCGTGTAATTAATGATTGTGTGTAGTTTGCATGCACCGGGTAAATGGTGCGGCTATGAGTTGCAGTACTTATATGATTGGAATATGTGTGATTTTCTTACCAATTATAGTTAATTGTTTTCCATAAGTTTCATTCTGTAGCAAGCTATATGTAGGATTTTTGAACGATATGAACTATAAGTTGTCAATTTCTGAACGAAGAGATGTTGTTTGTCTGTGGTTTGACATATCTCGCTCTATCTCACGTAAACACCACTGTAAAAGGTGTGAAATTTGTGCTCTTAAAATAAATTAAAAATAATTGTAAAAAGTGGTATCATTTAGACCTCCCCTACATACATTTTATTGTAAGTTGTTTGGTCAAAACTTGTTTTAAAACTTATCTTTATTCCATTAAGCGGTAATTTTGCATATTTATGTAACACATACGTAACAATGAAAGCAATATTTTGAAGTCATAGATCTGATGTGATGTTAAAGAACTCCCTAATGCTAAGCAGTCCAGTCACAAAGCATGTCACTAAAATTAACATTAAGTAAAAGCGTATTTTAAACGAAAAAAAAAAAGGGTTTTTCTGTTAAGTCGGTTAACGGAATTTTACGTGATGACGGTGGAAGAGAGATAAATGTGTCACAAGCCGAACGCTTATGCCGATCGTGCCTCTTTATCGCTTGTCCCGCGCTCTCGCTTGCACATGGAACGTGACACTTTTGCGTGCGTGCAGCTGGCGTTCATCTATTTATACGAGTATACGTTATCACGTCTAATAAGTGCTCTGAACTCTAGTATCTCTAGTCTTGATTCTACTTGTATTTATTTTAAAAGACTGAAAATTATTTTTAGCACGTGGTCGTAAAAGCTCTACACTTCATATTTTTATAGGTAGTTCATCCAAACGACATGGTCATTTCACTGGCTTCGCTGTTTACTGCAATTAATCGCGTTTTTAGTGCTTCCCGGTCATTTGAGCCATAACAACGGCGATTAAAGTGTTAACGGAACGATAAAACGGAATACGTTTGATGACGGGGTTAAACGTGTTACGTTACGTGAAGTTGGCTGATTCATTACAAAATTGATTCACTCGTCGCGCCATTTACTTAGTTACACCATGAGAAAAGTGCCGTATAGCATTCAATTCGAATCCTAGATTTTTTTTGCATATGTGAAGGAGCCATGAAAATTAGCTTAGACTTTATAAACAACAATCTAAATTCCCAGTAATCATTGAGTAGAACTGACTACATCACTTAATTCTGACTAATTTAACTAAGTTTTCGATAAATTGAATATAAAATCCAGGTTCGCTAAACCTAAACTTAGATATTACTTAATTTATTATCTTTGTTATCAAACATTTGCCTCCAATCAAAACACATAAATATATAGGGATATCATATCACACAGATTGAGCTAGCCCCACTGTAAGTTGTAAACTTCTGACGTGGGATACTAACTCAACGGTAATCTATTTTATAATATATAAACATCCAAGACCTAGATCAATATAAAAAAATATCGTTTGGCATCATGATGGCCGGGGATCGAATCCGGGACCGAGACCCTGCGATTCAAATACACTTGCCGTACCACTGCGCTACAGACGTCGGTAAAATAAATAGCTTAATTGTAAAACTAAATCATTACAAGTAATAAATATATCTTTATTAACAATAAAAGAAGAAGAAAGAAAATAAATAACAACTACAATGAAAAGCTTGAATAGATTCATGCGAAAAATATAAGGAAGCAGTTAATTGTACTTGTTTGAAAAGTAAACAAAATAAAAAGCGGCGTCATTTAGATGGTAGGTCTGCTGTCTGCGAAGAGTTGCAGATGAACTCTACTATGAAAACTAACTCGAAACTCACGCCAAACTAACATTAAAAAAATATCGTATATCAAAAGTTATGACCTTTAATTTGTCTTATGTGTATTTTGATGAAGCATGTTGCTGATGAATCTTTGTCGATTTTCGACGAAGCTTGTGACAAATGACCTGCATGTACATTTAAGGCCCTATGTAACCATATTCTTTGTATAATAAAATTATATTAATTTGTCTTATATAATTTAATGTTGGATATTAATCTATGTATATCTACTATGAAATATACTTAGTATTTGTTGAGTTAGTATGCCATGACCCGTGGCCATGACACTAGTTCACAATAAAGAAGTAGGTTTACGACAGTAGGTACTAGAATTTAGTAAATAAAATTTGCTTACGTATAGTACAAAGCATATGGGTTTTGCTAATTTTACAACTAAGAATTATTGAACACAGTTCATCATCATCATCATTTCGTGTAGGTGTCATGGTCAATCGATCATGCACACCCTGGTGTCAAAGTTCTTTGAAACCGCCTCTCGGCCTCTGGCGTGGGTTCTTTAACGACTTCCAGATGGCAGCCGGGACTACTGTTTAATGTGTCTTCCGAAGCACGGTATCATCTTTATTATCAGACAATCAGCCTGGAATGTCCTAACCAACCTGGAAACAACTAAACAAAGTAAGCTTTCCGAGGGAATTGAACCCACGACCCCCAGTCTACAGTCAAAAGCCTTAACCACTGGACCACAGAGGCAGTTAACGATATAAGTTATGTTTAAAAAATATACATTTATTAATGCGGTTAAACAAATATTCGATCGAGTTTTAATAGTAACGAGCGTCGCCCTAACGTCGTAGCAAAGCTCCCGCCCGCCCTACAGTCGCGTCACGCTCTCCGTTCAGCGAACTCGCGTCAAAGCCTCCCTGAAACGAAAGCTCAAGGCTCTATACACGCATCCTTTGTTTGTCACCGGTAGGTACTACGGACCGTATTGTTTAGATTTGATTTTTAAACTTTTTTGTTCAATTATTTAACTTATTTTTTATTTAGTTCTTGAGCACATGTAGTTTTTTTTATTTTATTTATCACAGCACATAAATAGTTGATTATAATATAAAGTTGAGAAATATTAAAAACAGCTAATTAAGTTATACATATTAACATAATTTTTAAAGGTTTTATTATTTATTGCAATACACGCATAGACTTATAATTACTTATGATATCAAGAATCAACATCAAAATTTATGGGAAAAGTTCGTATTTTTTGTTGATTTTTGTTTTTAATCTTATTCCATGTCTCTTTAGTTCGATTTTTTTTTTGTTAACAACTTGCACTGTATAAATGAACATGGTTTGTTATATTGTAACGTATCATTAAGCGTGTAGTTCGTGGCGGATGCTTATCAATAATTATACTTCCTTTTTTGTAACTATTTGCATAGATAACCTTATTTTCAATTCTCTTATCAGGTTTTTAGCATTAATAGAGTTAAACTAGTTAAATAATCAATACGGTTACAATAAAAATAGAATGGAAGATATTTTTTACATATAGTACGTTTTATTGTATAGATAAAGGACAAATCTATAATATAATAAGTTGTGAACGTGAGTCGTAGGATACTAAGTCACCTATACTATATTTTATAATAGATACTCGTACTATTAAAGAAACATCCAAGAAACATTTTCAATCAAGACCTGGCTGGGGACTGAACCCGAGACCAGGATTTGTGATTGAAAAGTACTTGAGGTACCACTGAGCCACAAAGCTTGTCTAAACATTATGCTACGTATCATTATGAGTGGAACTAAAATGTCTGCTGCTAGGTTACGTTGATAGTGTTTATGCAGTTGCTTAGTAGCGTTACTGAAGCACTATTCGCCAGTCATCATCAGTTATTCGTGAATTCACGAAGAGTGTAGTTGCCTTGGTATTTAATCTCAGTAGTAGTAGCTAAAAGTTAGTGCTAAGGGTATCTCATTAATTATTGTTGTGAGTGCAATTGTGAGGTTTTTTTAGTTAATGTCTGTGAAACTTTATTTGATTCAACTATTTCGATACAGTAAAAAACATGAGAGTAATGAGTGTAGACGAAGCTAGATATATTTTTCAGGATCGTAGCAAGGGATCCATAGTCTCCGCATACCCCCATGGGAAACAGGCGTGATAATATTAATGTATGTAAAAGCTCCTTATTTGCGGTTTCCGTATGCGCGGATTCTCAATTCACGGCTTAAAAAAGCTTTGGAACGAATACCTTTTATATTTTTTGTCGAATCGCGGTACTTTATCGGCACGCTTCTACCGCGATTGCAAAGAGTTTACTAGGTATATTTTAATAATACTGTGCAGAGAAAAATAATTAAAATAATAGTTTAGTAATATAATTAAAGTTACCGTCTTACTTTCAAAACGAAATTAGAGTAATAATCATTTGATGTACAGATGTTTACACAAAGGGGACGTTACTCAAAGACTATAAAAGATTACGAAAATCATTTAAAGGATTAACGAACGCAAATCCCCAAAAACCTGTACCCGAAGGAAAAATTCTTACTAACCAATTTAATTATTATCTGACAGACTTTGTTCAATACAAATTACCTGTTTACAACTAGTAAACAAGCGCGCGCTAATTACTTACAATAATTATTGTTTACTTTACTCCACAGGATAATACAATACAATAACATAAAAGAGGATACATGTAGCCCCATTCCTCAGTTATCAACGAACGCAGGCGGAATTGACACTGGCACTGTCAGTGTCATGATATCTTTGCTTACGACAATATTCTGTTCTCTACAATGGTTTTCTAAAAGATAAATTATATTGAAATGGCTTTTTGAACATGTACAGTGGTTTTGGTATAGTGTTAGAAGTTTTTTAAGGTTGATGATATATATATGTGTAAGAAGACAAGATGATATCGATAAGAGGACCAGATCAGAGGTTGTTCAACTTCAAGTCTATCAAGGAAAATTTTGAACAACGCAGGTAATTAAATAAATAAATAAAGTAATTCCATAAGATTTATGTTGATATAAACATAAATCTTATGGAATTACTTTATTACGTTTCTTGGGACATCCCTTTAAAGTATTTTTTCTTGTTTTGTTATTTGTTTTAAATTAGATACACATTTTGTTTATATATAATAATAAATAATAATAATAATAATAAGCCATTTATTGCTATACATATGCCAGGTACATAACATATATTATATATTCGTCTACCACATTTTATTTCGATTTATCGCGAAGGTTGTCTGGATTAATGCTATTAGCATTAAGTCCACCTTTTGTACCATTTTCTTTGGTAAATAAAGTTTTAAATAAATAAATAACTAAGATGTATATTTATACACCTACCTATAGTTTTATACATTGTTGTCCATTTGTCTTCAACATTATTTTAACAATGTTCTTGTCGGTGGATCATTTGACATGTTTCTCGATCCTCCGCTATCTCCTTGACCTGTCTATACGACACGACTCTGGCCTTCTCTTTTACTTGGTGTATGAAAGCCCTCATTTCCTCTCCAGACTTTCTCTTCCCTTCGAAAATGGTTTTGATGAAATCGGCGTGTCGTATAACATGACCAAACATCTATCCCCGCCTTATACTTATTGAATTTGGTTGCCTAAAAAAATTAGAAAGTGTTTTGATTAGAAATCAAATATTTACTATAAAAAAGGCTACGATAACAAAAAACTGCGTTCATTATTTTATAACTCTAAAATGGAGTCGATATTTTGATAAATAAAACAGCCAATAGTGTGGATCGCATTAGCAAATTCACCAAGGGTTCCGAACCACCATTTTACTACAAAAACCACGTTTCTTGGGACATTCCTTTAAGTATTTATTTTGTTTTGTTATTAGTTGTTAAAGCGGCAATTAAGAACTGCATTGACAATTTATGCAAAGATACACATTTTGTATAAATATTTCAATAAGAGACGGACGGACATCGGAAGCTTAGTTCTATTTCTTTTAGCACTCTTTGGGTACGGAAACCTAAAAAGTCGCTGTAAGTTTTAAATATGTGTTTAATATCAACAAGAATTTAATGCTTTCAGGTTTTTAACATTTATTATGAGGCATATTTTATACATTTTATACATTTCTACAAAATAAGTACTCCCAATTTTTTTTTTTATCAAAACCCACAATAACCTAGTACATACTAATAATAATAATAACGTTTATTGCTCACCATAATCAATTACAGATTAGTTAATAAGAACAATATAAAAACTTAATTCTAAGGTAATAGGTACAATAGCAAATTTTATTCATATTTTGGTGTTAGGCTAATAAAACAGTTCTTTCTGGAGAATTACATACCTGGCTGTATCCTAGAACAGCAAAGCGCTTACTTTTAAAAAAATTTATCTCATAATCAGGAAACATGATACGGCATCTCAATTCCCATGGGACTATTCCTATTTGATATCCGAGCTTTTTGTTTGTAACAATTTAGATAAGGGTGAAAAAGTGTTATAAATCTTATCTAATGTGAAGTAACACCCTGCTTATCAACTAAGCTGACAAAAATAGGCTTGCGACAGTTTTTTTTATTCGAATCCTTGTGTTATTTATAAGTTTTATAACCCCTTTTTTAAGTAAAGTGTGCTTACGCCGTACGCTGTATATTGTACGGACTCTTTAAATCCTTAGAACATGATTATGAAACATTTGAATTCAAATCTCATGCTTTTTAATTTCCAAAATGTAGGCACCTAAAATAGAGTTTGATTTCTTTTGAAACTTTTAAACGATAATACAAATATACGCAATCAATCCATAATCTGTCCATTAATAAACTAGGAGAGCCATTCCTACTATGAACACGGACTAATTCCATTAAGGATTGTTCCCGTTAACCAATACCTTAATCGTTGATCTGGTAGTCTTTTTACCCGACTACGACGCAGCCAAAAGTAGGGTTATGATTTTGGCCGCTATGTATGTTCCTTTGTTCCCTCATCTCCTTAACTACTCAATGTAACTTAACATGCGACATATCGTTAGGTGCGTCTTGACAGTCCGCTGGTTTTGCTTTGTGACGTCACAAATCGAAAATGGCGCCCTAAAAGAAGCCTATAAAGATTACAAAGAGTTGCGAAGAAAAAATTGTTGTGTTAGGTATTAAATTAAAGGTATTTTAATTTAGATTACAATAAATATATTATTAGTATATGAAATAAAAAAAAATATGCAATTCTCCGTGAAACTTAAAAAAATCCCGGAAGTAGTCGGGTTTAAGATTCATGACTTTATCTTGTTGTTTTATACGGTTTAACACGATAATTAAAATGTTTGTCTGTTTGTTTACAGGTTGGGCGGTGGTGTCCAACGAAGCGCTACGCATGCAGAGATGCCGCATCGAGGGGGCACCATTGCCGAAAGGTGAATACAAAACTTTTTAACACACTTAACTCGGATCATTCTCACTACTTGGTTCAAATAGTTCCATAGAACTGTTTGCTAATGGAACTAGTGAGAATGATACCTTAAAACTCTTAGGTTTAAAGAATTTATTTTCTCAGAAGATTTACATAATTCACTTATCGAGAAATACATAGGTAAACTTAAATTATATCTAATGAACGTACCTGTCTATGATGAATTTTTAAAATAAAGATTACATATCACTCATTCGTACACATTTCATCATTACACTATAAGAACTCTTCTCCATCTCATCTCTGCAATTTCCCGGATGCCTCCTTACAGGACCGAAATCTTTAGGGGACCTAGGCTATCCACAGTATTACAACTTTTATAAGTCGCATCGGCTTTGTTCGGCGGCGCAGAATAGCAAAACCTATCGTCGAATAAAGCCGAGTAAAAATATCAGTGAAATAACGAACTAATAGCTACTACATAAGATTTAAAATCCAAAAACAGTAGAACTCGTACTTTCTCGCTCATAATACTTGTACTGCGCGGCGCTGCAGCGAACTCAAGACATGGCGCGTACGCATCAGCCAATAGAAGACGGATATTTTCGCACCATGCAAAAATTAGATTTTTTCTTCTTTTTTCTGTTACTTATAAAAGTTGTCGTACTGTACTTGCTAATCTAGGTATATTAGCCTAGGATTGGATGTTACTCCACTGAAATGTCAACGAAAACAAAGGTTCGTGCTAATTCCCGTTTATATACATAATTATGTGTTTAAAACGCGAAAGTTTAAAAAAGGATATAGCATGTTAGTTTATCAAACTTTAAAAAGGGGGGTTATCGATATGTTATTTTGTAAGAATTGCGCAGTTTTTTTTTGTATAATTCTTTTATTTATATTTTTTTGTATGTAAGTTAGTTTCTGAACATGTGTGCTAAATTTCGTAAGTGGTTGTGTGTGTACATATATTTGTATGTAATATCTGTATGTTTGTTGATTTGTATGTTTGTATGCACATATCATATAAACTTATTATTCTTATTACTTACCTCTAAATAGGATATAAATGGGTATACATATTACGGTCTAAAGTTATTCAACATACGAAACAGGAAAACTGCTACATTAATTCTATAAATATAATCAGGACAATAGTCTAGGTTAGGAATATATAAGTAAAAAAAAAATTATGGCAACTTTTAACATGAGGCCATTCACATATCCGCAATATTTAATATAGTTGCCTAACAAACTTTTCATATCACCCGTACACCAGCGACATGTGTGACGTCACATCAGTCTGGTCTTATCAAGGTGACGTAATGGACTCGTCAAAAAAAAATTACATTTTAGCAGCATTTATTTCTCAGAGTTTTTGGACAATTAACGTTTTAGCACAATAAAAAAAATATATGTATATTCATGTTCTCTAGTAATTAAAATCCGTGCAGTTGTTTTGGGTGATTGAGAACAAATATATTAGCGAGAGGCGGTTCCGAAGATCTCTGACACCAGAGTGTGCATTGTCGATTGACTGTGACACCTACTTGAAATGATGATGATGATGATTTAAAATTTTCAATAGTGTAAGTTTATTTCCTTAATATAACAAACAAAGTAAAATGGAAATATCAGTGTAGTGTTGGCTTACCATTAAATGGAGACGATTATTTTAATTCGTATTTCCTGAAGCGTAATTCAAACTGCAATGCCGGGTCAACGGACTGTAAGTAGTCTAACTTTATCTGCGAGAGACATGGACTTAGGGAGCTTTCATTAAATATTGTTTTTACATACATATTACGTCTTTATCCCTTACGGGGTAAACAGAGCCTAAGGCCATAAGAAAGAAAGGCCACGTTTAGCATGTTGATGGGCTTAAAGATGGAATACGGAATCAAAATAGTGATGAGTTGCTAGCCGCACAGCCTATCTACATGATTCCTTAGATTTGCTTTGCGTACACTCCCTCGGCCGGCTTCTATGGTCTGCGCGGGAAGAGAAGCAGGTGGTACATTCTACGTTTTTTCTTTTCTCACAGACCACCATGGAAGATAATATTGTTTTTGATATAGTAAAGCTTTTTTTCAAGTGAAAACTTGTCGAACGATGTCGAAGTTGGTCCCATATACAAAGTTGTTCAGATTCGTGGTCTGAGTCACTCCTTAAAGGTTTGCTTATGAATACAATTTCACCCTGTATGTCTGAAGATTATTCGTTCCGGTATTAAAACGTGATAATAATCAACCTAAAAAAAGTAAATGCCCATTATGCGTAGTTAAGATTCGTTTGTCCCCGTATCAGTTGAAACAATTAACTCTGATGGGCAGGCACGGATAAGACGTTCAAAAGGTTAACTTGAATAGAATAGAAATATACATGGTGAAATTCTGATCGTTTTGGACCCTTAAAGGGGTGATTCAGACCATCAATATGAACAACTTTTTCTATGGGACTAATGCTGGGAACTCAAAAAAATTTCGTCATTTTCATACAAAAGAGTTCCGCCGCCCGGCCAGTTTGTAAGGGTCCAAAACGATCAAAATTTTACCATGTATATTACTGTTGTTATGCATATAACTGATAATATTTACTATTTACTCTCGTAATATTGATATTATTGAATCCTAACGACTTCCCAAACAACATCAACGATGGGGACAACTGGCTAAAATTAGCACAAAATCAAGCACTGGCGATCTCTTGCGCTGAAGCCTTAGACTGTCTTTGGGTCGCGGAGCCAGGGAGAATAGTAATATTTATTACTATTGTTATGCGTAGGCCGTGTGGTTTCCGGCAGAGTAGAGTAGGACCACCCCAAGTCTTCCCATTCAGATCGTAAGAGGCGACTTAAGAAATACAAGCTAAACATAGCTCATAAACATCAATGAGACCTCTCCAACCCGTCTGGCCAGCGAGGAGAGTGTAGGCCAAATCCTCTGTCTGCTCTGGTCAAGTATGGCTCCGCTAGTACAGAGAGGGTCATGCTCCTGCAGTGGAGACTAAAAAGACCTGATGATGCTGATGATATTATGTATAGAACTGATAACATGTAGGTACCTAATCGCGTAAAATTGATATTATTGAATCGTATCAACTCCTCAAATTACAACAAACAGGAGCGACAACTGGCGAAAGTTAGCACAGGATCAAGCGCTGGCGTTCTCTTACGCTGGAGGCTTAGAATGTTTGGGTCGCTGAGCCAGGGCAAAAGCTTAACTTGAATAGAATAGTAATATTTATTACGATTGTTATGCATAGTACTGATAACATTTACTCGCGTAATATTGATATTATTGAATCGTAATAACTTCCCAAACAACAACAATAGCGACATCTGGCGAGAGTTAGCAAAGAACCGAGAGCCTTATTTTTACTGATGGTAAGTGTCGATGAAGACGATAATGTTACATGCCTATCCAAGAGATTTATTTAACGCCTTAGCGTTATCTTATTCTGGAAGCTATGACTCTCTTTTGGGTCGCGGAGCTGAGGAGGCAACCGGGAAATACGTTTTGATTATGATATAGAACATTATTAATATTTGATTACGTTTAGTAAAATTATTTACCAAAATATTTGGATAGATGATAGTTTTGGTAGAATATAAAACTAAGTCGAGTTATTGACACCATTTATAACTCAAGAACGGCTGGAGAGATTTTGATGAATTTTGGTATGGAGTATGGATTAATACCTATATAGGATGCGTCAGATACCACTTACCCTGTATAGGCTTTTTACCAAATTACCCAAAAAAGGCGGTACGAAGTTCGCCGCGTCAGCTAGAAACTTATAAAATTATGTTTCCCAACTAGGCCGAGTAAGTAGGTTTATTGGCTGGTATATTATGCGAAACGTTCCTATTTTTCGATCCTTCCTACCCTAAAACTGAAACCCTCATTTATTTAGAGATGTTACGCGGCCATATGTATAACTTACAATCGAATGCTTTTATGGCAATGATCATTCGTGCTCCTGCTTCCCTTTGTCATGTGAACTAAATTGGTATTCCTTTGTGAATCTATTTGGTTTATTGGTTGGTTGCCAGGATATCTGTATATTAGGAACGTCATGGTTCAGAGGTCTTCAAGTACATATTATACTAGCGGCCCGCCCCGGCTTCACCCCTCACCATCATCATTTCGTGTAGGTGTCACGGTCAATCGACCATGCATACCCTGGTGTCAGAGTTCTTCGGAGCCGCCTCTCGGCCTGTGACGTGGTTCTTTTAACGACTACCAGATGGCAGCCGGGATCGGTTGATCTTAACGTGCCTGTCGAAGCACGGAATCATCTTTATTATCAGACAATTAGGTGTTTCAAGTCTGCAATGTCCTAACCAAACTGGAAACAACTAAACATAGTATGCTCCCGTGGGAATCGAATCCACGACCTCCGGGTCTAAAGACAAACTCCTTAACCACTGGACCACGGAGGCAGGTACCCCTGACCATGACTAGGTACTGAATTTAATTGAAACGAAGTATCTTTCCATGTTCAAAACGCGCCTTCTCATCTTCAACTTCATCAGGTCTATTTAGTCTTTACTGCAGGAGCATGACCTTCTCTGTACTACTAGAGCCTTACTTGGTCAGAGCAGACAGAGGATTTGGCCTACACTCTCCTCGCTGGCCAGTCGGGTTGGAGAGGTTGGAGAGGTCATTGATGTTTATGAGCTTTGTTTAGCTTGTATTTCCTAAGTCGCCTCTTTATGACCTACATAGGACTTGGAGTGGTCCTATTGTACTCAGCCGGAAACCATACGGCATACATATATATAACTGTTTCTTAGATTAAAGGTACAATTACCTATCCTTTAAAATATTCACTAATGTGAGAAGTCTTATATTTCCTAGGAAGGGACTCTATTAAGCCGGAAACCACACGGCTACTTTAAACCTTATAGTTGCATAAAAATCCCTGTAAGCATGCTTCACTTTTTCATTTACCAACATAACGCTTTAACAACTTGTTTGCAGGTTGGCAGCCCTCCAGGCAGCCGGCGCGAACGACTGGCGAGCGAGGGTGTGCCGACTGAGTCCCGACCGAGAGGACTCCAAGGCGATCGAGCGAGCCAAGAACAAGATCAACGTGAGTACACTTTCTACCTGATGCCCTGCCAAAAGTGGCTTTTGGGTCTATGAGACCTGGGTTCTGTCTACCCCTCTTGGGAAAAAGGCGTGATAGTATGTATAAATATGTTCCAATAGAAAAAAAAATCACATTCAAAGCATCTCGACCACCGACGCCAATTACACCAATATATTCGACCGGCTTCAAAAAAGGAGGAGGTTATCAATTGAGTTGTATTTTTTTAAATGTTTGTTACTTCAGAACTCCCGTTATTTATGAACCGATTTTAAATAATCTGGTTTAGTTTGAAAGGGTGGCTTATAAATTAGTCCGATTGAAATTTTATCATAATCGGTTTAGTAGTTTGATTGAAGACGGTTTTTTTATATGAAAGATTATTCTTTAACAAGATGCATTTTCTTTATGGCAGTTTTTAGGGTTCCGTACTCGTAAAAACTCCCGTTTTTACACCCTATTAATATCGTTCCGTTGTCCATCTGTCACCAGGCTGTATCTCATGAACCATGATAGTTAGAATTTTCACAGATGATGTATTTCTGTTTCCGCTATAACAACAAATACTGAAACAAATATTTAAGGGGGCTCCCATACAACAAACGTGATTGTTTTTGCTTGATATTGATGACGGCAACAGGGAGACGCTTAAAATATTCACAGAATATTTAGTTATATATTCACTTTAAAAATAAATAATAAAATAAAATAAATATTAAAGGGGTGCTTCCATAACAATCATGATTTGTTTGTCGTTTTTATAAAACCTTTTTATAGATAACCGTATTAACCGTACCGGTTCCCCTTCGTGCGCGAGTCCAACTCGCACTTGGCCGGTTTTTATTTTGGTTGGCACAGATTGTGGATTGTACAGCTACAGGGGATTGACGAGAGGGGGAGGGGGGGTTAAAGATTAAAATTATTTCACCTATATAAATCTACAGTATCAGCGGGTATTATAGGTTATAATTTACGCGAATGAAGTCACCAAAAGCTTAATACAAATAAGAGGTATAATGGTACTGGTACACGGTAGTATAGTAGTACAATGAAAAATCACATTGTAAATCGAAAAATAGTATTTACTTTTGTTCTAAATATTGTTCGGTAAATAGCGTTGACAACACGAATAGTATCATCATTATCATCATCGTCAAGTCTTTTGAGTCTCCACTGCAGGAGTATGACCCTCTCTGTACTACCGGATATACCATACTTGGCCAGAGCAGCCAGAGGATTTGGCCTACACTCTCCTCGCTGGCCAGACGGGTTGGAGAGGTCTCATTGATGTTTATGAGCTTTGTTTAGCTTGTATTTCCTAAGTCGCCTCTTACGACCTCCACGGGAAGACTAGGAGTGGTCCTACTCTACTCTGCCGGGTACGAATAGTATGAAGTTATGTAAATAAGTACTGCTTTCTAAGGGAGTCCCGGATTACGAAGCTATATGTTCAGGAGTCCTATTTTTGACACTACTCGAAAACGTATGATTTGATATGGAAAGATTGCTCATCTCCTTAATTCGCTCGTTCCAAAATAGTACCCCATATGAGAGATGACTGATTTTCCAAGTCTTCGGTGTCGTCTACGAATAAGTATTATGGATTTTGTATCCTTCACATGTCGAAACTATTTAATTTAAAAATAATAATATTAACTCCATTCGGAAGTGATATAGTGATTTCCTTATGTATTCTGCACTAATTTATTATAAGATTTGCATAAATTCCTCGAAATGACATATGATATATTTCTTACGATTGTATTAATTTTGTTGAGTTTGAGTCCATTGTTTTACTTGCAAATTCCCACGACCGTATAAATTTCGTAATTGAATATGCATGAGAGAATACTTCTTTTTCCTTACTAGGCATAATTTTGTTTAGGAAAGAAACAAGATCAAGTTAGTCTAATAATTGATTTTTGATACCAAATAAGTTTTAAGAATAAGATCTGAATAAATGATTTGCATGGATGCGATGAATTATACATTAATTTCATAAACCTTCCTTTGGAAACACTCTATCTATTAAAAAAACTGCATCAAAATCCGTTGCGTAGTTTTGAAGATCTAATATACATACATACATACATACATAGGGACAGACAGACAGCGGGAAGCGACTTTCTTTTACACTATGTAGTGGATCATATAAAACAGAGCAAAACACATCATAATGCTACTTTTCCTCAAAAGAAATATAAGATAACAAAACAATTAAAAATTGAAGATATAAAATGTCATTCATTTCAAAATGTTTCTATAGTCGTACCACCCACGTAGTTAGCTATAATGTATGTATGATGTCTTTTTGTTCCCTTCATCTTAGCAACCTTGCAATATTTCCTGGCCAGAGGCACCCTCTCGCCTAGTCGACAAGAGTGCTCTAGGGTTGTGTAAGAGCGCCATCTGCTACCGCGATATTGTTTGACACTGTATGTGATGTTGTTTGTGTATAGTACACTTCCTTTTTGTTTGGGTTATGTATAGTAACAGCCTATTCGTGGTCTGCTAGTAAAAGCGTGCTAGTTTTTACTTCTCATGCTGTATAACGATAAGGCAAAGTTTTTACTGCCGCCTAACTGTCCTAGGTATCTTGCCACGTTTGCCTTCTTTCATGTCTGTCTTCGTGGTAGAGCCACGGTACCGGCAAAATACATTTTTGCTAGCAGCATGAATGGGCCGTCTCGTCCGGGAAAGAAACACTCACAGAAAATCGACGTTTGGGTAGCTTTACCGCTTCCATGCTTCAGTCGGTGGGTGAGAGAGCCGGAGAAACATCCTTCCAACCCTCCCCCCATTTCCTCCCCATGTTCTCCCCCAACTCCTTGAAAGGCCGGCAACGCTCCTGTCATATACTGGTGTTGCAGTTGTCCATGGGCAACGGTGATCACTTCCATCACGTGAAGGATCGATTGCTGTCTATTATAAAAAAATGAGTCATTTAATGTGTCAAAATTAGAGTTTCTTCTCAACCTGTATAGGCAATATCACCAAAGGACCTAGATGCGACCAATAAGGACCTAGGCTTTGGACGTTGCCTGTGTACGCAAGGTTTTGAGAGACAGCAATCTCCCATATTGCCTGATAACCCGCGATTTCAAGCATGCATAGCCTGAAGGGCAGATCGAAGAGTGAACAGTAAAACCCGCATAGTAATTTATACTTACTAGACCTTTCTGAGCCCTTCATATCAGCAACCTTTCAATATTATCTGGCCAAAGGCACCCTCTCGCTTAGTCGACAAGAGTGCTCTAGTGTTGTGTAGGTAAAGAGCGCCATCTGTTACGGAAAATAGTTTGAAGGCTTTCCGAGATATTGTGCAAGTATATTTATCTTTTTTACCTGGATAATATAAAGTAACAGTGTAAATGGAGGATATTAATATGTCAGTTTATACTTATCAATGCTGCAAAATGATTTGACAAAGTATTTTTTCTGTTAGGGTATGCTTTTGCTCGAGATCTTAGTTGATAGGAACAGAGAAGGTTCTATTCTAGGCCTAGCCTTCGCCAGTAAAACGATTTAGAAGAGCTAACAGTAAAATATTAAACACATTAAATATGAAAACATGATTGAAATGTCTATGTCATCAATAAATTTTCGCGTGATTCGAGCCAGTCAATCGATACCATTTCACTGCCAAGGCCGTGTTATGCGGAGATGTCTCAGCCACAGTCCACACTAATACAATAAGTGTTCTATAGTCTATAACTATGTAGGGACTGCGGAGCGCTCTGCTTTAGAGAAAACACTGCGGTCGAGAGAATTGAAAAATAGGTTTTTGTAAAATCTATTGCAGTCGCGATGTGTGCCTCCAACAGAGTGCGATAGAGACAACTGCAGCTCGGACCGAAAATACCTATAAAAATTACACATTTTCGTTGTCCCCTGATTTTTCTCCAAAACTTAACCGATTTAATTTCTTTTTTCATTTAAAATAAGCTTTGGCTGTGTTTTTATGTTCTTTTT
Organism: Elegia similella; assembly: GCA_947532085.1. NCBI lineage: Eukaryota > Metazoa > Arthropoda > Insecta > Lepidoptera > Pyralidae > Elegia > Elegia similella. Next base: position 8,776,387 of record OX383939.1, read on the forward strand.
TTGTAATATAATCGCTTAGAATTTGTTTTCTTGGTGTTTGAACACAACAGAAATTATTACTAATTTTTCAGGTTTTGTAGGTTCGTATCCCTTTAAGTAATTCAATTATGAAAAAAATTTAAACATAGGGACATGCATAAATATATCGATAGATCTTTTTTGTAAAAAAAAATATTTCTCTACTAATAAATAATCTTTCATATTAAATAGCCGATTTCAATTAAACTAATGAACCGATTTTTATAAAAGTTAAATGGGACTAATGTGAAAGCATACCCTTAAAAAAAAAAAGAATTTTCAAAATCGGTTCATAAATGACGGAGTTACTAACATTTAAAAATTACAACCTGAAAAAAATTACTCGTCCTTTTTTTGAAGTCAGTTAAAAGATGGAGCGTGTTTTATAAAACTGGGACTAACTTAATGCCTGTTTGGGTGTCCCACTACTGGGTAAAGGCCTCCCCTTTGTCTCCAGTCTTTTCTATCGCAGGTTATAGTTTGCCAGCCACTAATATTCGTATATGCGTCCAAGTCTGCGCGCCATCTTCTTCTAGGTCTGCCACGCTTTCAGCGGTCATCCGGTTTCCACATATTCCTTTAATCTTGGCCCACCTTTAATAAGTTTTTTTTTTGTTAAATGACCATCATCATCATCAGGTTATTTTAGTTTGTGCAGGAGCATGACCCTCTCTGCTACCGGATATACCATACTTGGCCAGAGCAGACAGACGATTTGGCCTACACTCTCCTCGCTGGCCAGGCGGGTTGGAGATGTCTCATCGATTTTTATGAGCTTTGTTTAGCTTGACCACCCGGTTAAGTGACAAAATATGTCAACACTTATTTCCATGACATTTGCTCAGTATACGTTGTAATTTTAATATGGGCGCTTAATGGTTTAAACCAATGAGGGTTTTCGTTCCCGTAGCGGCACTTTAACGATGGATATTTTCACATCCTTGATCCTTGATTGCTGTTGTCTAAATCAAAAATACATATCGTCACAGTGTCGCCACCAGGGGAAAAATGATTCCAATAATCCTCATTACTTAGTAACTTAGGTCCGCGTATTCTGTACTTCTATACTATACATAATATATTGTCTTTGACTATACTAATATTATAAAGAGGAAAGATTTGATTGTTTGTTTGCATCGAATAGGCTCTGAAACTACTGGACCGATTTGCAATATTCTTTCTCCGTTAGAATTCTACATTATCCCTGATGAACATAGGCTATTTAAATACCTATATCTGCCCGTGCGAAGCCGGGACGGGCTGCTAGTATATAATGAGACGGAAGTAGTATATTCCAATTCTTTAAGTCATAACCAGTAGCGTGCTGTTATTGTTATGATGCTGTTAATCATGGCAAGGCTGGATGGGATAAAATCACGCATTCACAGAGGCCTCGCGTGCGCGTTGCACATTTATATTTCACATTTTATTATTGTGTCTATTATTAATATTATTATAAGCTTAACATTTTATGTTCTTGGTAATAATCATATAGCCTATAATGGGACGTAATTCAGTTAATTATATACTGTGGAGTTTCGCAATAGACTGGAATCTCTTCCACTTCATTACTCCCCTAATGTAGCTATCGCCATTTGTTATTTAATTTTCAGCTTTCTGTAGATCATTGTTAATAATTTTATTTGAAAGTACCTATGAAAAAGAAAGCTTAATATTTAGAAAATAGGCTTTTTAGGCTCTTTAACAATGACTAATTTACTTGTATTGAAATGATGATTTATTGTTTAAAGTGATCTTTTCAGTTTGGCCTGGGTCTTGGATTTTATCTATGTATGTATCTTTTATAAAATATGGAATCATTGAGTTTGTATCCCACTACACAAGTTTACAATGAATGTGGGGCTAGCTCAGTCTGTGTGGTTTGTCCCTATATGTTTATTTATTATTATTAATTTACAAACTAGCAACCTGCCCTGGCTTCGCACGGGGCAGTAAATTATACATATAAACCTTCCTCTTGAATCACTCGTATCTATTGCTGAAAACTACATTAAAATCCGTTGAGTAGTTTAAAAGATCTAAGCGAACAGACAGCGGAAGTGACGTCATTTCATACTATGTAAAGACTATTAGCGTTTTGGAACCACCGAAATATACTATTTTCCCTTAAACATTTATTTTGATGATTTTAGCCGTGTGGTTTCCGCGCAGAGTCTAATAGGACCACACCCTCCCATGGAGGTCGTAAGAGGCGACTTAGGAAATACAAGCTAAACAAAGCTTGGCCTACACTCTCCACGCTGGCCAGACGGGTTGGAGAGGTGCCTTAGATGTTTATAAGCTTTGTTTAGCTTGTATTTCCTAAGTCGCCTTCTACGACATCCACGGGAAGACTTGGAGTGGTCCTATTCCACTACTACTATTAGCCGTGTGGTATCCGGCAGTACTGTGGCTAAGTAGTCATACGCCATAACATAATTTTGGAAAAGTGCTGATACCCTTACACTGCTAGACCGATATTAACCAAACATAGCTAAGAACCACCGCAAGGAAATTGGCTTTCAATTAAATAAAATCGCATAGAAATTGGTCCATCTGTTTGAGAGCTATGATGATACAAACAGACACACACACTCACAGTTTTACAAACTAGCAACCTGCCCTGGCTTCGCACGGGGCAGTAAATTATACATATAAACCTTCCTCTTGAATCACTCGTATCTATTGCTGAAAACTACATTAAAATCCGTTGAGTAGTTTAAAAGATCTAAGCGAACAGACAGCGGAAGTGACGTCATTTCATACTATGTAAAGACTATTAGCGTTTTGGAACCACCGAAATATACTATTTTCCCTTAAACATTTATTTTGATGATTTTAGCCGTGTGGTTTCCGCGCAGAGTCTAATAGGACCACACCCTCCCATGGAGGTCGTAAGAGGCGACTTAGGAAATACAAGCTAAACAAAGCTCATAAACATCAATGAGACCTCTCCAACCCGTCTGGACAGCGAGGAGAGTGTAATCCAAATCCTCTGTCTGCTCTGGCCAAGTATAAGCTCCGGTAGTACAAAGAGGGTCATGCTCCTGCAGTGGAGACTAAAAAGACCTGATGATGATGAAAGAAGGTTTGAAGGCGCGTTTTAAACATTCGACATTATTATGGGAAGACACTTCGTGTCAGTTAAATTCAGTACCTAGTCATGGCCAGGGGTACCTGCCTCCGTGGTCCAGTGGTTAAGACGTTTACCTTTAGACTCGGAGGTCGTGGCTTCGATTCCCACGGGAAGCATACTATGTTTAGTTGTTTCCAGTTTGGTTAGGACATTGCAGGCTTAAAACACCTAATTGTCTGATAATAAAGATGATTGCGTGCTTCCGTAGGCACGTTAAGCCGTTGATCCCGGCTGCCATCTGGTAGTCGTTAAAGGAACCACGTCAGAGGCCGAGAGGCGGCTCCGAAGAACTCTGACACCAGGGTATGCATGGTCGATTGACCGTGACACCTACACGAAATGATGATGGTGAGGGGTGAAGCCGGGGCGGGCCGCTAGTATAATATGTACTTTAAAACCTCTGATTTTTTGATTATTTTGACCTTAGATCTAATATGTAATCGCTAATCTGTATAAAAGGTGTAGCTGAACTTGTCTGAATCAGGTATTCATGTTTTGAATCCAACCCTGTATGTTTGTATTTCTGTACAAGCGTTATTTTAATGCTGCAGTAAAAGTGTTGTTACAATTTAATACATTAGTTGATTAAACATGACATTTCCGCGTTGTGCGTCAATTATTGTTGTAGGGCAGGAGTGGCCTTAAATCTCGCAAAATTGCGCGGGCCTTGCCCTTTTGCTCGAATGTAACAAAACGCGAAACTACAATAACAAAATTATTATTTTTATGTCCAGTTCGCAGCTTTTTTGACAGTGGCCTTAACATATTTATTATTAACCGACTTCAAAAAAGAAGGAGATTATCAGTTCGGTCATATTTTTTTTCAATCAATCAATCATTTATTTGTATTAAATAAGGTATGGAAACGTCCGCCTTTTTTATTAACTGTTGAGCACAGTATACAAATATTACATAAATAAATATAATTAATTTACAATTGACAAAATCTAAATTATTTTTCTTAATGCATGCATGTCATAGTAAAATTTCTTTATGCCAACGTTAATATAAATTAAAATAGCTTGATCTGTCATACCGTAGTTTAAATATCTACACTAATATTATAAAGAGGAGAAATTATATTGTTTGTTTGTATAAACATTTCATTTCAATCATTCATACATCATCATCATCATTATCATCAGGTCCTCTTTAGTCTCCACTACAGGAGCACGACCCTCTCTGTACTACCGGAGCCATACTTGGCCAGAGCAGCCAGAGGACTTGGCCTACACTCTCCACGCTGGCCAGACGGGTTGGAGAGGTGCCTTAGATGTTTATAAGCTTTGTTTAGCTTGTATTTCCTAAGTCGCCTTCTACGACATCCACGGGAAGACTTGGAGTGGTCCTATTCCACTACTACTATTAGCCGTGTGGTATCCGGCAGTACTGTGGCTAAGTAGTCATACGCCATAACATAATTTTGGAAAAGTGCTGATACCCTTACACTGCTAGACCGATATTAACCAAACATAGCTAAGAACCACCGCAAGGAAATTGGCTTTCAATTAAATAAAATCGCATAGAAATTGGTCCATCTGTTTGAGAGCTATGATGATACAAACAGACACACACACTCACAGACATCGAAGTCAAACTTACAACATCCCTTTTTTTGCGTCGGGGTTAAAAAAATAATGAGAGTAGACTGCAACAGGTAAATTACGTAAAACAAGGATTCCACGTTTGCCATATGCACTCTGAAAGATGGGCTCACATCTCAACTGACTGGATTCCAACAGATGGCTATATAGAAAGAGAGGAACACCGAGGACGAGGTGGTCGGATGACATACGGGCATTCGACAGACTCTGGAAGGAAAAGACCAAAAATAGGGATGAATGGAGGGAAAGAGGGGAGGCCTTTGCCCAGCTGTGGGACATTATAACAGCTAACAAAAAAGAAAATGATTCCACCTAGATTCCACTGAGTAAAACCTTTAACTCTATATTCAGGAAAAACATAATTATAAAGTCACACCTTCAAATTATATTATTCCAGTCGCGTGACGCATTCGGCTGAAATTATTTTCAGCGCGAAATATATTTGCACATTAAATATTTGACCCTTCATTATGAATCTCGCCTTTATTTATTAACAAATAAAGTTGAAATTTCGAAGTTCTTTTTGAGGGCCTAATTTTAGGAAAAAAGGAGTCTTAACACAGAGTAATAAGGTTGATAATTGAAATCGTAATCAGATGTAATTCGAGTCATTTTCCCCCTTGGAAAATGTTAACCTAAATCTTTGTTTTTCTTACCGTTCGTCCGTCATCCCGTAATTGGAATGCGATGGATTTGTTTGAACACCTCACTATGATGAAATCTTTTAAAAGCCTGTAAATACCATTTTATGTCTAAAATGGGTTGAAACTAACCCTCGAATACGCAAAAACTTTTATTTCCTATCTTTGTCTTGCTAGGTAATAGGCTAGTTTCCTGGGTCAAAATAATAACATTACAATTAGTCCGTAATTTAGATATTCAAAAAATATTGGATACGTATTTTTTCTTTTGTCAATTTAACAAAAAATTACAAAGATATAGCGCTTCCTCGCTACTGTAGCGCGTCCGGTATGTTCGCGGAAAACCAAACAGATGGCTTTTACGCTATCATACGCAAAAAAATTGCATCAATAGTGAGAAGGGTGCGGGACAGTGACAACAGCATTCTGAAAGTAGTAGTAGATGATCCGCATGCGCCTTTGCTTAGGGGTCTCGGGCGGATGATGAACATGATGGAAGATCATAGTCGTCCAATGTTTGGTCGGCCGCCTGACATCTCTGGCAGGTACATGAATTATTAATTTTATTCATTTAATTTCATTTATTTAATTTCATTTTTAAATTCATTCATTTTAAAAATATACTAACATAGTTGCTTAAGTCTTTTGTATTACTAACATATTATGGATCTTCGAAATCTGAATAAATACATATTATTATTATATATATAATAAAGTTCATGGGCTCGTGACGTCAAAGTTAGCTAAAAAGAGTAGCAAACTATGACGTCACATGGAATTTCATAGGGCTCTAACTTTACAATTGTTTGTCAAATCGAAAAAAGAAAAAATACGTATCCAAAGATTTTTAATTATCTGACGGACTAATTATATTTTTTTAGGAAACGAACCTATTGTCTAGCAAGACAGAACGAGATTTGAGATCGATTTTAGATAAGTTGCTCTTAAGATGGTTTTGAGTATACGGCCGTATGAAAAATAAACTAACAGGCACTTTGCCAATTAACCTTTCGGGATTTGGGGAGAATGTAAACGGTGACATAAAATATTAAAAACTAGCTTTTGCTCGCGGCTCCGCCCGCGTTAGTGTCGATCCCTCGGGAACAGTAGAATCTCCAGGAATTAAAGGTGCCATGTCCCCGGGTCTCAAACTACCTCCATACCAAATTTCATCCAAATTGGTTCAATGTTTGAAGCTTGAAAAGAAGACAGACAGAGTTACTTTCATAATATTAATATGGATTAGTATGGCTATTTTCGACCACTGCCTATTTTTTAACGCAACTGATATTTTTTTCAATTTGCGCCTATGTTTATTTTTTGTTTAAAAAAGATGATGATACAAAAGATGATTATATATAAATAAAATAAATTAAAGAAGATTATACATATTCGGTCCTCTGCTACAAGTCCTCTGGCTGCTCTGGCCAAGTATGGCCCTAGTAGTACAGAGAGGGTCGTGCTCCTGTAGTGGAGACTAAAAAGGACCTGATGATGAGACATATTCGGAAAAGCATATGTTATTTCAGTTAATTTTAGCGCATTATCGAGCGGTCGAAATTTTGACTCCTAGGTAAGTATAATATAACATTAAGTACAAAGTGCATAGCAACTTTAAATAAAACCGCTGGCATGAACGTTCCTTATGTTGTTTGCTTAAAAAGCCTACTTTAGGTATATCATACTCATCTACCACAATCCCATATTCATCCCAGGAGTCGGATGGCTCAGTCAGCGCAAGCATTATTGCGCATACGCAACACTGGACACGGTACGCACTTGGATAGGTGACCGCAAGTGGCATTAAATATCTCTAGCTCCTCCGTGCTTCGGAAGACACGTAAAGCCGTTGGTGCCAGCCGTCATGGTAGTCAATGCCTTGAAAACTGAGACACCAGTGTACCGGTACGCACTGGGATAGGTGACCGCAAGTAGCATTTAATATCTCTAGCTCCTCCGAGCTTCGGAAGACACGTTAAGCCGTTGGTGCCAGCCGTCATGGCAGTAGTTAAGCTATGTCCCATGCCTTGAAAAATGAGACACCAGTGTTGGCCACTTACACACATGAAAAACAAACAAACATCCAACAAAAAAACAACAATAATCAGTGTATTTTACAAAATCAATATCACATAAATATTCAAGTCCTCACGACTGACCCTAATATCAAAATGGACTGGACAGACATGAAAGTAGAGGATAAAATCAATTCTATTCAAAGGTAACCATTGGGAGAGGAGAATATTGGAATCGGACTGTGTCACCTGCCATGTTCGTTTCGGGACGGCAAATATTGACACATACCTTTTGGCCGATTTGAAATGAAATCGATCGATTCCCTGAATTTTATACCTGGAAGGAAAGCGTTGAACAGTCTCTTTGAAATGTTGAATTTATACAATGTGTAAATAAACCCTGTCCGATCCTTGAAGGGATGGTTCAGCCCGTTGATATGAACAACTTTTCCTATAGGATAGAAGCTGGGAACTCAAAAAAAAATTACATTACATTAGACTAGCTCCGTGGCGCAGCGGTCAACACGCCAGCCTGCGACACGGAGTGACCGGGTTCGATCCCCGGCCAGGTCAAGATGGAAAATGATCTTTTTCAGATTTGCCTGGGTCTTGGATGTGTATCTATATATGTATTTGTTATAAAATATAGTATCGTTGACTTAGTATCCCATAACACAAGTCTCGAACTTACTTTGGGGCTAGCTCAATCTGTGTGATTTGTCCGTACATATTTATTTATTTATTTAGCCCGCTCGATCAATTTGTATGGGAACGTCAATAAATGTTGTTTCCAGCATTAGTCCCGCATTGGAAAAGTTGTTCATATCGACGGACTGAATTACCTAAACCAAGTTTATTCAAATCCTTAGTAATAAGATAAATCATCTTAAAATTTTAGGTATGTTTAGTAGTAAAAAGTTGGTCAACTACTCTGTTAGAATTAAATATTTGACGCAATTGACTCAAAGAACCTTGTTTTCAGGTGTTTGAGCACGTTTTAGTAACTGTAAAATTAATGGGTCGACGTCATTGAAAATTTTTATTCAGTTGGAATCGTCATGTTGAAATCACTAGTTTCGGCTTTGAGGAGGATTCCAACTCAATAAACGGGAGCGAAACGTGTTTTTTATAATGAATATAAATTTATATCGCGTAAGTTTTGTCCAACAATGGGACACTATAGGCTAAGAAAAATAAGTTTGTATCATCATCATCATCATCATTATCAGGTCCTTTTTAGTCTCCACTGCAGGAGCACGACCCAAGTTTGTATACTTAACAGTATTAATTTTTTTTTTTTAATTTGAAAATCTTTAAATGCTCATAAGATTACAAAACCTTCCTTTCTACCAGAGAATCTGAATAAGTGGGAAGCCCATCCCGTTTCGCGCTGACTCAGCAAGGGCGGTCGCAAAGTTCAACCTATTTTTACCAAATGACACGCTATAAATAGCCCTGAAATGTCTTGCCTCGACCTTTTGCATTGTTTTAGCGTTATAGTGGAAAGGTAATCAGTGCGTTGAATAACCTTTAGGTTATTAGGTATGAAATATTTATAGTTTGCTAGTATTACTTATTCGTAGTTTGCTAGGCTATTTTTTTGTTAATTACCTATCCATTTTTAGTATTGGTTACAAAAGCAGAGACTAGTCGATTAAGTCCATTAAATACAAAGGGTTTAATGGGAAAATACATACCTATGCATGTATTCAGGTCTTTAACCCTTTCGTCGAAGTCAGGTTCTACACTATCTACACTTATATCAATACTAATAATATATCCGTAAGGATCATGGAGTAAGTTACTTTGTTTTCAGAGATATCGTGTTTATAAGCTCTATACATGATACTGAAACTGAATTGCCGATTTTTAGATTTTTCTTTATGTATATGTATTCCTCCATAACTCTTAAATGAATTAATTTAATTTTATGAAACTTGGTAGATATACATTTAGACGTACAGGATATAGAATAGGCTACTTATTTTTTTTCTCCAGTTGTTATAAGACGTGGCCCCCATACCAACATAACATAAATGTACGCGAACGGAGTCGCGGGCACAACTAGTAATATTATAAAGATGAAATATTTTTTTGGTTGCATTGAATAGGCCCCGAAACTAATAGACCGATTTGAAAAAAAAATTTCGCCATTGGAATCCTACGTTTTCTCTAATGAACATAGGCTATATAATAAAGAAACACCTATACCCTTGCAAAGCCTTCGCACGGGTCTATTTATGCAATTATAAAGATTGTGGTGTCACCCTAGTCATGCAAACATAAATCAAGTATACCTGTAGAAGGTATGATGGAAAAAATTTTTTTGTCTTATTTCAATATCACACGTTTCACTATCGAAATGAAAGAAGATATAGGCATATCAACGTATCCTTTCTCCTAAACCATGAAATATCTTTTTTGTTTATTTTTTAATTAAGGACAAGAATTTAATATCAGGCCATCACTTTCCTTACCGTGCACCGTGTGCATACTAATAATGTTATAATTAATACGAAAGTAATTATGTCTGTTTGTCACCTCTAGACACTTCATCCATTGAACCAACTTGGTATGAAAGTAATTTATGTCCCAGGAAAAGACATAGGGCACTTTAAATTCCACCAAAAAAGTACTTCTGCGAGGGATCAACATTCGCGCGTGCCGCGGGCGAGACCCAGTAACATATCAATGTATATTTTCTCTTTGTCACAAAAACGATTTCTACCCATGTAAAAATATTCTGCTTTACTTACCTGAGCAAGAAATTAGATTTTCGTTCCCGCGGAGCTTTTATTAGATTTCGTTTCAGCGCCATCTAGTATTGCTACAGGAAATTAAATGATTTCAGCGCCCCAAGCGGTGGTTTGTGTAAATTACTGCGTTGCGCTTTTGCAGGATGGCGCATAGAGATAATATAATCCTGACGGATAGAGATCCAAACGGATGCTGTCAAACGAGACCGATTTTGTAATGCAGTTGTGGGTGTGATTTTGCATATGTATTCAGTAGTGTTTGGCTAAAATGTACCTGGTGTATGTCAATGTATCGATAGTCAAATCATGATACCTTCCCATTGAGAAAAGAAGCAAAATTATACAGTTTTACAGGGATATATACATTTTCCGAAGAGAAACTTCACAAAGAGTAAAAGGCAATGAACTTCTATAAATAATTTATTTACATTGAAACACAGCAAATAAAACATAGATACCTTTTTTTATTTCTTTATTGACACATAAATAATAGTTTAAATATTTTTCATACAAAAAACCGACTTTAATCAAACTACAGAACTTATTTTGATAAAATTTAAATGGAAAAAACTTGAAAGTATACCGTTTTATATAAAAAAAGATTTATGCGGTTATGAGGACACAAACAGTCATGCGATTAAAAAAGGCATACGGCCGAATTCGTAGTCGTATGTATTCGTAGTATTTGTCCTTTTTTGAAGTCGGGTAACAAATCAGCCCATTTTTGAATGGTCAGCTAATAATATATAATAATAATAGATAAAAAGATAATAATTTAACCAGACAATCAATAGATTTAGCAATGTATTTTAACTAGTATTGCTCCTATAGAGAAAATTTGTCATGTGCACAGACTAAATGACCCCACCGAGGATATATAATACGTACATTTTCACTATGCATATCAAAATATTTTACGAAAAATAAACCATAAGTATACAAACATATTTCACACCTGATATACATACAGGCTCAGGCTACTCTAAACATAATTTGTTTAGTTAGTCGTACCTGAATAAACTCTATAATGTTTATTAAAGATTCGCTGTATGATTTTTTTATGTTTATGTGAATAGTTTCACCCGCGAGTCTGCAAGAATAAGAAACATGCATAACAAACAGATTCTAAAAAAATATACGGCGACGTAAGCATCTAGCTGAAAATACTTTTGAGCACACTTTTGTTAGATATCGTTACGTGAAGTAGACGGACGGCCTATGGAATAGAAAGGTTCTCGAATGGCAACCATGTACCAGCAAGCGCAGCGTTGGACACCCACAGACCAGGTGGTCTGACGACCTGAGTTGACCTTTCCAATTATAGTACTGGAAATCCTTGGAGAAGGCCTATGTCCAGCAAAGGACTTTTTGTGGCTGAGGTGATGATGATGATGATGACGTTAATTTTGGAATAACTTCAATGGGCAAGTTAAAAATTAAAAGAAATAATACAACCATGACACTTGTTATTCATAGCAATTTACAACAATGCAATATTTAACAAATTGGTCATCGTACTCAAAGTATGCTAATGATGCTATAATAGCTCTGCTCTTATTAAAAACTGTAATGCAATAAATAAAACACAAACAATTATGTTAGTTTGGGCTATGGAGCGTACCATAAAATGTATAGATACATCCGTACTATTACATTTTTATTCCCTCGCGAGGTAGACAGGTCTAACCCAAAAGCCACGTTCAGCACGGAATCAAAATATTGATGGGTTGCTAGCTGCATCTCCTACTAATATAATTTATCAGATTTTTGCCCATTTCCTAGATCGGCTTTTACAAGATTTTTTTGGAAGAGAAGCAGTCGGTTCATTCTACGTTTTATTCTTTTCTGTCTGAACAGTATGGAAGAGTGAAATAGCATACCATACATATAAGTACGTGAAAGCTACAATAAACCTGCTCCGGACGCAGTCGGGTAAAATATCAAGTAACAATATTTCAGTAAGTGCAATCGAAACTATTGTCGATGTCGATAAAATATGAATAACTTCAAGCACTAGTGTAAACGTGTGCGAACTTTCTTTACATAATATTTTCGCTAATTCTCGTTTATGTTTAAATGTTTTCATTTTCCTATCAATTATGAAGCATACTTAACAATACTATCCTAGTAGAAATCAAAACTGTTCGAGTTTTTTACCGAAATTATACCGGTGACAAAAATGTATACTTACTGATGAAATGTATATTTGCTAGGATTATTCCTACGGGTTGTAGTGCACTCGACAACCGCACAAGACACCATGTTGGTATTTACCTAATTTTATTGTGTAAGTTAAAAGATTATTTATATTTTAGGTAAAATATTTCCTTTTCAAATTCAGCGGGCCTTGTTGTGCCCAGGTAATGTCAAATGTCATTAAAAATGGGCCTGCTGTCAGCAGTCTTATCTCTCTTTCTAAAGCACTGTGAAGCCGTATAATGACGTACTACTCATTTTCATTTTGAAAGTCTAAGGTATGTCTATGGGATGGCGCGTGTTTGTAAATGTTTTTAAGAAATTGTAGCATTTCATTCAATTTTCTGAAGAAAACAATTTGCCATTTTTAGAAACCTTCAATTTCCTTCATTTATTAATATCAGATGGAGTGATAGCGTATAAGGACGGATTTTGAATTAGACTGGGTGGCTAGGTAGTTACTTCCCCGCAGAAACATGCAGAGTATGATGTGGCTTACAGGTGAAAATACTGATAATACCTGGTTATTTAATCTTCGTCCATTTCTTCAATTGCTTTTTAGACGTTCTTGGTTAATCCGAGATTAGTTCCAAATATTTTTTAGTCCCTTACATATACGAGAGACCACGATGTGTCAAGCAAGTTAGCTATACGAAATGTGCCTAGTTTTATCATTACTCCCGAGGAACGTCGTCAATAATTTAAACCATATTATTTGTTTTACAAAACTTTTTAAACATGGTCTTTACTGACACGATTAAATTACTATCAGCTATTTCAAAATCACTTACGTTACCGATCATTTCCATTTAAACGAGCCAATGTCCTAGGCCGCATTTGCCTTCTCGGCTGCATAATTTGTGCTACCATATCCCTTCAAATATGTACAGTCAACGTAGTAGTACGTAGGGCTTATATTTATTTGTAGATTTTCCTTAATAAAATGCATATAATAACACTTTTTATACGGTCCACCAGCATGGAGTGGCTTGCTTTTGCTATTAGACCAACGCGATTTTCTGATGTGTAACCGACGATCGGTGAATCAGCAGTGATTCTGACGTTGCTGCCGATCGAATCTATTATTTATCGATCAGCTGGTCAAATTTCTATGGAGATATCATCAATTAATTTTTATCATGAATTACTTCTCTCGTCTTTTTCTTGCGTTTATATTTCTATTAAGGATTCCGATTTGATCATGAAAATATTGCCATGAAGTTCAAACATATATGTGCGTGTTATAAAATATACATATAGTATCGTTGAGTTAGTATCCCATTAAACAAGTTTCGAACTTACTTTGGGACTAGCTCAATCTGTGCGATTTGTCCATAGGTAAATATATATATTTATTGATCAAAAATTAAGGCATAAATGAACTGCCAAATAAAAAAAAGAACATATAAACAACACACAATTTTGCATACAATTTTACTATGTCAACTGTACTACCATATCCCACCATATATGTACAAAGCATAGCTGTATAACTGTGTCCATAAAAGGACGCTGTAAGGTCAGCCCAGGTGTCGCAGTAAGCCGCTTAGCTTCCTGGCTGAGGTTAAGGATGGGAAGGTCGGATTTGCATGCAACTTATACCGTAATATTTTAAAAAGTGTGATTTGTTCTTTTTTAGTTGTTCAGAAAACAATATGAGCTACCTGTTATAAATAAAATAAAAAAATAAATATTTATTTCACACTTATTTGTCCATATAAAGCTGATAAATAAAAAAAATGCTACGAGTATAGGGAAATGCATATTCTCTGGATGTAACTCTGATATTTACTATCTATAATATAATGTCCTGGTATTAATAACAACGATCTTGTAGATCTTGTAGACCTAGACTCTGTGTATCTCGTAAGGGATGAAGACATTATATTTTAGTGGTTTGGATAGCAAATAGCCTTTATTCCTTATATAAGTCACGTGAGTAAGTATGTTCGTTGAAAAAGTTTGTAGCATGCGTGCAACACGGAACATTACACAAAAATACGGAATGAGCTTTTTGCATGTTTGGACCACCCGTGGTTTTACTTGCAAACTTGATAAATATAATTAAATCTTGGAAATAACCCGAATATTAGCGACAAATTATATCAATGAACAAACCTATGTATATTCAGGCACCTTACTCCTTTCTTTCTGTCCATCTTATATTAGAACACAAGAACTTTACATTTCGTGTTGACACTTACATAAAAAATATTGTTTATTATCCATCCACAACGACAACAAATAGTGATGGGTTGCTAGCCGCATTATCTACTAACATGATTCGTCAGATTTTCGCCCATTCTCTCGATCGGCTTTTACGTGTGATCTGTGTGGGAAGAGAAGCTGGTGCATTCTACGTTTTTTCTTTACTCCCAGAACAGCATGCAAGTTGAGATATAGAGCATTGACACTTAGAATATTAATTTGTTTTAATTTTTTTAGTTTAGAAGTAAGCATATTAAGATTTAATATACTTAAGTTATATCATATTGTAAAGAACATTTTGGCGGTATTGCATTTTTTTGGAGATAATCATTATCACACTCTAAAACTGGCATTGTTCATGTGGGGCACAAAGCCGCCAAGCTCAAATGGGATTGGGCGGGTCACGTTTGCCGAATGCATCCAGGCCAATGAACTACTATAGTCACAAAATTGACTACGGAAGATGGATACAGAAAAAGAGGTAGGCCTCGACAGCGCTGGTGTGATGATATCACGGGCCATGAAAAGAAATGGTCTGAAGTGGCACAAAATAGGGATGTTTGGAAGGAAATGGGGAATTGAATGCTGGAGTTCATTCATAATGAAATATGGTATTGTAATTACTAAAATAAAGAGGCATGTCTACCACATCTCACTATATTTTACATCCTCAAGTCCGAAGTGCCTCTATAAGTATCACATAAGTAACAAATAAACCAGTTTCGAGGATAGCGAAGGCGAAGGCTCATATTGCATTCGCCTTGGGAGAATCATCAGTCGCGATCGTTTTGCTTTATTTTTAAAACCAGGACTTTATGGCTTTCAAGAATAATTACCTTTGCTAAAAAAATATGGTTGGCAATGGATGAGTAATTCTTTCGTGATCATCTTTTTAGGGTTCCGTAGCCAAATTCGTCATGTCTGTCACTTTTTTCACCCAAACCATAAGAACTATAATGTTGAAAATTGGTAAGTAGATGTGTGAACCGCATTAAGATTTTCACAAAAAATTGAAAAACGATAATAAATTTTGGGGGCTCCCCATACTTAGAACTGAAAATCATTTTTTTTTCATATCTATGTGATAAAATGTGTCCCCCTTGTAACTTCTAAAATAAGAAAATGATCTAGTAAGTAGTTATTTTTAATATGTCACGAATCGTAAACCGCAATTTACCTTTCATTCAATCAACTCAAATATAACAAAACCTTTTATATTTTGTTACTTGCTGCTACGGAACCCTTCGTGGGCGAGTCCGACTCGCACTTGGCCGCTTTTTTTAATTCAGAATTCTTGTTTTACTAACTTAAATGTTGAGGCTACATTTATATGTATATACCTGACAAAAACTATATTTATGTTGTACCTGACAAAAACATCTTATTTATGGAATTTTAGATATTTAAATACATTATTAAATATACAAATACATACCATTGGAAAATTCAAACCTCATTTCAGTATGAATACAAAATATATATCATGAGTATAAATAAGTTATATAGCTATAACAATATTACTTACGCAAGATAAATGTTTCCCTCGCGTTTTACTTTTCGGATTCGCTGACTAGTTTTAGTAACTAGTCGGCGAATCCGACGAGTATAACGTGAGTAAAACCGTGATTAAATAATGAAGTAATATAGCTTATGGTTTTTCCACGAGGGCTTATATTTATTTCCTACTTCAACTTATTCCCATTATTCAACTATTGTTTTATATTGATCGAAAGCTCTAGTAGCGAGACCTAGGGTTTGGTTGACTATTTATAACCATTCGTCATATTAGGTTCGAAGTGTGCCAGTGTCGGGCTAGATTATGAAATTGCCCCACATAAAGTTTGGCGATAGAAGTGACAGCTAATTATAAATATTGGCCACTGCGGTGTCGCTGAGAACTCAAGGTGGCTGGAGTAAAAATATACTTTACAATTCTAACAATTTTAGCGAGCGTTTGTTTCAGTTACTTAGTACTAGCGGCCCGCCCCGGCTTTGCTCGGGTAGATATTGTGACAATAATTTTTTTCACACCTTGGGTTATATTATCGAAGTTTTCATACGGATCCCCAATTTTTTTGACAATATTTTATAGCCTATGTTCAACAGGGATAATTTAGGAGTCTAATGCTGAAAGAATTATTCAAATCGTTTCAGTACTTTCGGAGCGTATTTAAATCAAACAAACAAACAATCAAATCTCTCCTCTTTAAATTATTAGTGTAGAAGTGTAAATGTAGATTAGTGTAGATGTAGATGTGTCAAAAAGAAAGAAAAATCGTCAAATTACTAAAAAGATAACTGACATTATTTACTACTAACTGTCGCCCGTTATTCGTTCACGTTAATGTTGATCCCGCGGGATCTGTACTTTTTCTGGGATGAAAAGTAGTCTACGTGTATTCCAGGTAATAATAACCTATCTGTGCGAAATTTCGTTAAAATCCGTTCACCTCTTTTTGCGAGATTTAGTAACAAACAACCGTATACTCATACTCACAAACTTTTGGGTTTATAATATTAGTAAGGATGAGCTTTTATCTCGTCTTCTTAAGGTTACCTTTTTCTGTATCTTAACATAAGACTACGAGTATATTAGGTGAACGCATGATGTAAAGATACAACATTGGAACATTTGTATCATCATCATCATCAGGTCTTTTTAATCTCCACTGCAGGAGCATGACCCTCTCTGTACTACCGGAGTTATACTTGGCCAGAGCAGACGACGATTTGGCCTACACTCTCCTCGCTGGCCAGAAGGGTTGGAGAGGTCTCATTGATTTTAATGAGCTTTGTTTAGCTTGTATTTCCTAAGTCGCCTCTTACGACCTCCATGGGAAGACTAGGAGTGGTCCTATTCTACTCTGCCGGAAACCACACGGCTAGGAACATGTGTATACTTTTCTATAAATGTTCGCATCATGTGATGAAAATCATATATACAACCTATAAGTTTACAGTTTCGAAAACATGATATCGTCGGAAACGGAATACTTCTGTTGTAAAATATTCTACAGTCTAATTATAAACACAGATTACGTACAGTTTGATAATATTTATGATGAATGTTACGAAACCTCGAAATGGGCTAATTGTACGAAATAATTAACGGGTATGCTCGCCGGTGAAGAGGCTTTGAGAGTTATTGACCTTGTGATTTTAGCTCCTTTATATATTTTTATTTATTATCATCTTTATCAGTTTTATCACTTTCGATAATTGATTTTAATAAGGGTCGCGTTAAATTGTTACTTACAAAAGAAATTACTTAGTAGTATCAATAAGTACAATTAAAATATAACTATGAAATTTTAGAAACGTCATGAGAATTTGCCGATCTAAATGACGGTTTACTTTGCAAAATTACAGACCTAAATATATTTGCTTTCAACATACGCATATATTCATCATCATCAGCATCAGGCCCTTATAGTCTCCAATACAGGAGCACGACCCTCTCTGTGTTACTAGAGCCATACTTAGCCAGAGCAGCCAGAGGACTTGGCCTACACTCTCCACGCTGGCCAAACGGGTTGGAGAGGTCTCAGAGATGTTCATAAGCTTTGTTTAGCTTGTATTTGCTAAGTCGCCTTCTACGATATCCACCGGAAGACTTGGAGTGGTTCTATTCTACTCTGCGTCTTTATACCTTACTAGACAGAGCCTTACGCCGTAAAATTCAAAGGCCACGTTTAGCGTATTAGTGGAAAAACGGAATCAAAATAATGATGGTTTGCTAGCCGCATCGCCTTTGAACATGATTTCTTAGATTCTCGCCCATTTCCTCGACCGGCTTCTACGGTTTGCATGGGAAAGAAGCAGCTGGTACATTCTACGTTTTACTTTCCCAGACCAGCAGTCTGGGAAAAGTTAGCTTTTAAATCAGTACTTATGTTATTAACTTAGTTATGTGAACATGCTGGTCGATGTTGATCCTATAAAAAAATATGATATTCTCGTACAAATATGCTAAAATATATTTTTCATATAAAGTTCTTGATCTTTCCAATGACTTTAAATTTTATGGATCTCAAAATATTTAAAGCCAAAGGATTGACTGATGGTATTTATTTATAGATACAAAAACAAGATCCTCTGAAGGTAGACAGATTTAAGTGTGAAGCAAAATAAGTAGTTGGTTCTGCTAACCCTACGCCTATAGATTTTACGATACGAGTCCCTCGCACATTCCTTCCATTATTATATTTTATTATTTCACCAAAACTGGTCAGCTTGCACATGCACTGACCTGCGCTCGAGACCGCGAGGCTCCGATAACCCGCGGTGTCCCGCCAGCCGACAGTTGTTGTTCGCGTTGAGTGGGATGCGCGCGCGCATATCGCGAAACTTGTGACAATATTCGCGTTGAGTTTGTGTGGAAATAGACTGTTTTGATCGTCATCTGGATCGTTAATTGTAGCATTTGTGATTTTATGTAATATAACTATCATGATCATTCGATATTACGTATATATTTATATCGCCCTAGTCGTAAAGCTTATTTTGTGTTTATTTGCTTTCGTTTGGCAATCTTTTGCGGATTTTTTGTGCATTATTTCTGATATTATTTTAGTTTTTGCAGTTTCGTTGGATATTCTTATGGGATCATCTTGTCATATCTTATCTTTGATATCTTGGTTATTGACCTTGAAGTGATGACTTTACTTACTGATAATTTAACATAAACATTTTGCTACTCATCTGAAGGCTTCTGTTTCCTGATATTTTGTGAAGTATGCGTATTTTTCATTCCTTTGTTAGTTTCTAGGTCGAAATATATGCAAATAGCTCATTGTTATATGCAGAACAAAATAAAGATGAAATAGTTCTAAAACTATAAAGATGTAGGATATTTTACTAAGAACATACAAAGTAATTTCCTGTTTATTTAGTTTCTTCAAATACGTCCTGTTATGGATCGTCATCTATTTTGTGTATGGTCTAAGTTCAACTTTCACACATTGAGCACGTCCGTTCCCTTTTCCATACAAACATTAATTAATTTTGTTCATACACCAACCTTATTTAGGCCACACTTTTCTAAGTTCCTCAATTCGTATTCACAACTAGCGATTGAGTGTTGTACTTCCTTCAAGCGTAGTGTATTATATGAAATCGTCCTATATTAGTGACATTGTTCTTTATTGATATTTATTGGCCTGTTATAAACAATCGTTTATTTATTTGATCTTCAGGTCAGTCTTGCTTTGATTTAAAATAACTAAAGTACAAAGTCTTCACGTCTTTTTTGCCGCCGACGCAAAAAGAGGGGTGATATAAATTTGACCGCTATGTGTGTATCTGTGTCTGTGGCACAGCACCGATTTTTTTATTTTAAGCGATATACTTTTTCAAAGCCCAGCTGTTTACAAGATAGAAGACGCTTGACCAATTATCCCCTACATTGAAATTTCGTATCTGGAACTACTTAAAAATTTTAAGTTTGTATAACTTGTATTCCTTTGTATAACCTTACATAACTAAATAAAATTATGTTGAGATTTTTAATCTTCCTCGTTGGATTAAATTCATGGAATCATCATTTAGATTGTCAATTTTTTCTCACCGATTTCCACACTTGGTCCGGACAAGCTGACAAATTTGGTGCTAGTTGCTTTGTATACTACATTAATAGTTAGATGTATTTGTATATACATATAAATAATTTGTTGTTTGTGAAGGAAAACAACAACTGTACAGTTTTCCTTAATATCTTGTATAAATGAGGCAGTGCCTTTAAAATTCATAACGTTATAAAATGGAGAATAGGATATAATTAATAATTTTAATCCGTGTCTTTGTTCTTCTACGTCTCCGCATGTATTGCGTCGTTGTCGTATATTTAAATTTTATACCACGTTCTTTAAAATATCTTTGTTGATTTCTCTATTATATCTTTATTGGTCATTCGAATTGCTAATTCGGTAGTTTTCGATTATATATTGACCATTGTGTATTCATCTCAGCTGTGACATGTTTCGGAGTCAAGGTCACTTGTCCGCCGAGACGGACCCACTATTCTTGACGCACCTGTAGTGTTAACACGAGGTGCGTCATGTTACCTCCACTGGCCAATGTTTACACACACTCTAGGACCAGCGTATGACTCATTACCCGAGTCCGCCGCCAGATGATAATGATATTCGATCAGAGTGATCTCCTCAGTATACATTCGCCTTCCAATGGCTACGCTCGCTAGGCACCGCGTATTTATTATTTTTTGTGCGTGCGTTTTTGCACCAATCATCAGATCGATTTCAGCACTCATTACTTTTAATTAACACTCAATGTTTTATTCATAGTCATTACACGCAACTCAACGCGAATTTGTGATTGTTTACAGTGCAAAAAAGTTTATTGCTCAATTAGGTCTTCATCACAAATGGAGCACGACGCTTCCAACTAATGTTGATGGAATAGACATTACATACTCATATCAACTTATTCTAGTCAGTGATGTGATTGGACATATCAAAAATGTTTTACGAAGTGATCATTGGTTTTGGAGTGCTATTTTATTTGTTTTGGAAATATTTCCTTATATCCGAACAAAATGAGCCGATAAAACCTGAAACTTCTACAAATCAGCTTCATAAGGATACGGAAAGGTACAAAACTGAAGAACGACCCTGTATTACATCTTCATCACCTAACCTTAAAGAAACTGATATAGATGTTATTGATTACAACAAAAACGATAATTATACTGAGAAGGAAATTATTTCACCAAACATATTATTTGAACGTAGAAAAGAAGGCAATGAAAACAAAGTATCAATAAAATATCGAAATGACGACATCGAATTTTCAAATAAGTTTGAGAAGTACAAGAATGAACAACAATCTTATAATTTACTTCCTTCCTCGGAAGTTTTTAAGATTTCGGATAAGATACCAAATGATTTTGATATAAGTGAACATAAAGAAAACATTTATAATGTCGCCGAAAAAGATATAATCACACCAACTTTATTATTAGAACAAAGAAAAGAAAAACTACTCACCGAAAAAGTTGGCAAACGAGAAAGCCCGCCAAAAGAGAAGCTAACCGAATTCCTCGAGAAAACTATTTTAAGCGATGACAAGATACAATCAATTATTCAGAACCTATCATTAGATAAAAGTGATATCGTCAAACAAGAAAAACCAGAGGATATATTAGATTACGAAGTGAAACCTCTACAAGATACACAGGTTAGCGTAAAAGTCGCTAAACTACAAGAATCAATCGACCAAATAGCAGATAAATTAAAATACTTGAATGACGCTCATTTCATTGAGAAAAATATTGAAAATGAGGATATATTAGAAAAGGATCCAGAAGATAGTAAACTTTTGTTATCGCGTATTCAGAAGCAGTCTGGCTTTCCGATTGGCCTAAATTTTGGATCAGTGATTGGGGAATTAAAAAGCAAAACTAAAAATGGTGGCCTTAAACCAGTGTTTAAGAAATTCGACGCAGACAATTTGGACGGCGCACAGGCATGTAATTTTCAAATGTTTTTACTTGATAATGACTTTTAATCACGAAATACTTAACATAGCTTAATATTATGTTTTCACTAGTTAGTTAATTCGATTATGACAATAAGTATGTCAGCAAAAATGGCTGTGATAATAAGTATATAGATAAATCATACGTATTAATACAGTGATGTTAGTAATTAGATGCAATTTATGCGAATACTTTTGATACCGGTTTGAATTTACAGCATCTTATAGGTATTTGCCGCACTGTATAGTTATATGAGTCACAACTATCATTAATTGTCCACAAATATTTATTAATTGTACAAGTTCAATGACAAGTTATTATCATTATTAACGTTGGTATTTTTTCCACTTTTATGAAATTTTATAATTTGTGATATAAACGGAATTCATTTTCAAGAATTTATTTCCCTGCCATGTTTCATTTAGTATTAAATAAAATTGAGTTATATACTTAGACCCAATTTAAACTTTCAATTTTCACCTTGGGGTACTCCGTCCGTTCTTACATCATTCAAATGTAAGTCTAATTTAAATGTGTTTAGCGCTAATAAGTTATTAGTATTTAACACTTTTAAGTATTCGTTACTAGCGACCCGGACCCCGGCTTCGCACGGGTGCAATGAACATATAAACAATCCTCTTGAATGACTCTATCTATTAAAAAAACTGCATCAAATTCCGTCGCGATACATAGGGACAGCGGGAAACGACTTTGTTTTATACTATGTTTTGATGATTAGTAATAACGAATATGCCTTTCACTTATAAAGATATTGAAATAAACGTATGAATATAAAAGCTGACGTATAAATGACTAAATCTTGCATATTTGCCACATACTTTCTCTAACCGCCTTAGTACTGAATTTACACACAACAGTTTATACTTTTAGGTAATTTATTTCTGTCAGCTTCACCGTTTTCAAAGAGATTTAAACTTGTATCTTATCTAGATCTGATTCAATTTTCTGAATGGCTACCCAAGAAAAACGAAACTTTTTTCACGCCTGACTCCTGATATAAGATCTTACGGTTTAGTATAATGGGAACAATATATCTATCATCTAGTCTAGAATTACAGGAAATGTCTTAGATGTGTAAGGCCTATAACAAAATCAATCAGCCGTGAATATAATGTAAATCTATAGCTTATATCATGTTTCCACGGTTAAGCTTATTTTATATTTCATATTTTGAGATTGGATTGCAATGGCTGGAGATAGAGAGGAATGGCGCAGATAAAAGGAGGCACAGAGTTCAACCCGTGGTTTAGAATAACTTCTAAAGGACTATAAAATGAAAAAAGAGCGTGTCTTACAGAAGACGCTTAAGATTTGTAACATTTGACATCTCACCCTGGCAAATAAACGATTTCTTTGGTTGTTTCCATCTGACAGCCAACTGTACAACCGCGCACACTCATAGGTCAAAATCTTATAGCGCGCGATTCCCCGGCTTCCGTCCCAATCCACGAAATCACTCCCACAGAAAGCGAGAGGAAAGATGAAAAATCAGTCTTATTATAAAACGAGGACTAACTTTATTACCTGACTTAAACCATTATCTGTCCAAAACAAATTTACAATGACAGTTGACCAAACGTCAAAGTGATAAGTGTCGACTTATTTTGGTCGGATAATGGTTTAGTCCAGGGACTAAAGTTAGTCGTCGTTTTATTTCGGAAGGCACGTTGAGCCGTTGGTCCCGGCTGCCATCTGGTAGTCGTTAAAGGAACCACGTCAGAGGCCGAAAGGCGGTTTCGAAGAACTCTGACACCAGGGTGTGCATGGTCGATTGACCGTGACACCTACTCGAAATGATGATGAATAAGATAGAAGATGTTTAAACTCCTTATTTTATATATTTTGCTTATTATGTTATATTATTAGACATTAAACTCATTAATACGTGAAATGCGACTTGTTCAATTATTTTGCGTATCATTCCAAACTAATTGTGTATCAATTGGCTATTGGCGATGTTCACTTGGATATTAGCCAAACATCCTACACACGCGCGGTTCATTGACATATAATTCTTAGTATTTTAGTCAATTTGTTTATGCGTCTGAATATAACATGTTTTTTCTTTATTTTTAAAAAGGTATGTTGTGTGTACAAATTGTCACAATATTACTTATGTTTTTGACTATCCTCAGACATCGTTTCAGAGATATTAAAATATACCTACTATTTATAAGTATCCTAGCAACCCTTCGGCTTCGCATGGGTGCTATAAATTATACATATAATTGATCTTGACTCACTCAGATTATCTATAAAAAAAACCTCATCAAAATCTATTGCGTAGTTTTAATGATCTATGCTTACATAGTGTTATGTAGATAGAGATAGTGACTAGTGATTTCGAATAAACAAATATTACACTTAATTTTTTACATTAATTACACTTTTACAGGCTTTACATTTATGAAAATGTCTATTTTTTATATCATTTTGATGAAACAACAATGAATGATGTAACTAAATTTATTTTCCCTTTGTTTCAGGAATCTCTGAACACAGTCGGCGACGAAAAGAAGAAAGTTCATATAGAGGAGACTGAACTAGGAACAAACATCTTAGCCGACAGGCGGAACAAATTAGAAACAGCAGCTCAGGTTAGTTAAAGAGTTTTAATTAACAGAAAACAAAGTTAATAGACTGGATAGTAAAAAAACCCATTTAAAAACCTTTGCCACACAACATCTTACTTATCCTAATCCTAACTAATATTAAAAAGGCGAATATTTGTTTGTTACGCCTTCACGCCCTATCTACTGAACCGAACATCATGAAATACAACGGCTATGCAAAATTTAATGACGATCGGTTGGTACTCTTTACCCAGTTTGATTTTGAGTAAATCGAGGTAATTAAAGCAATAGTATCTGCTCTTGTAAATAATAACAACAATCATATCCTAACCCTACTAATATTATGAAAGCGAAAGTGTTTTGTTTCTATTTTTATATATTTCTTTGTTTGTTTTGCTTTCATGCTTTAATTACTGAACCGATCATGATGAAGTTTTGCATACGCGTTGTGTGGGATACGGAGAAGTGATAGGCTACTTTCCATCCCGGAAAGAAGTACTGTTCAAACATTGATGTGAGCGGAGCTATGGGCGAAAATTTTACATTTTTTTATTGTCTATATAGTCGAAAATAAAGTGTAAAATTTAAACGGGAAATAATGCGAATTACAAAAAGTAAATTATTCTTTCTTTGTAATTTAATATTTTAATTAAACAAAGGTATTAAATTGTCCGGAAGCCGAAATACGAGTCACGATACTTTTACAATGGAGTTGGAGTAAAGTTCAAGTTCGTGCTGGTCCAATATTTATTTGCAATTTATATCCTGTTGCACCGAAATATATCACGGTGCGAAACTGCAGGCTGAATACAGTAATGTGCATATAAATCATGTCTTGATACTTGAATTACGATATAACTGTGTCTAGTTTTTAGGGTTCCGTACCCAAAGGGTTAAAAGTAAAAACCCTAATATACGGTGCCGCTGCCCGTCTGTCTGTCCGTCCGTCTGTCACCAGGCTGTACCTCATGAAGCGTGAAAATTAGACAGTGAAATTTTTGTTGCCGCTATGACAAAAAATACTTGAAAACAGAATAAAATAAATATTTAAGGGGGCTCCCATATAACAAACGTGATTTTTTGCTCGATATTGATAACAGACGCTTGCAACATTTACATAATATTGAGTTATATTATTCATTATTAACTTTTAAAATATATAATTAAATTAAAAATGAAATTCATATATAAGGGCGGCTCCCATACAACAGATATGATTTTTGCCGTTTTTATAGTTAATGGTTCGAAGGGTTCCTCGTGCGTGAGTCTGACTCTCAGTAGGCAGGTTTTTTATACTTGATCGAATATTTGCAAGCGATAATTTGCAAAATAGTTCTTGGTTAATAGTTTTTTTAAAATTGTTTAACGATAGTATTGGATCCTATATTTATGTATATTATACATAATATACATATGGAAGTAAATATCTAAACCATCAGCTACTACTACTTATAGTAGTAGGTACACGGACACCGTTTTGCAAGATACGTTTGTAAGTTTCTTTATGCTGCCGTGTGGTCTTTGCTTTATGTCAGCATTGCAATGCGCTTGCGCCACACCGTTTAACATAAACCGTGAGCATCGGGACGGAATGTCGTTTAAATCACCACGGACGGCCTCAAAGGGCTGGCCCTTTCGAATACTGTCCGAGTAAAGTACATTTATAAATGTACGAGTAGCCTTAATACTCGGTAAAAGATCAAGGGTGAAACTTTAAGCTGTGTAATTTTTTTTTTGTTAGCGTTTTTCACTAAAAGTATTCTTATACAATTTCAGCTATACGATTGTAGGCGGTAGTTTTTTATAGTTCTTATAACACAAAGACAAATGTCAACTTAGTCTACCTGCGACCATGAAAACTGTAAAGTTTTCGAAACGTTAGGTGTAAAAAATGATTAATATACGCGATAATACCGTATTAAGGCGAGGCCTCAAATGTTTGGTACCTTCGCTCGGCAAAGGACTGATCAAGTGCGCGCAAGGGATAGCGCTTGGCGGTTTAGCCCGTGAATGATGAGATAGGAGATAGTCTCGAGTCGCTCAAAGAAAAAAACGTAAGCGCCAAATTCGTCATTTCTATTTTATATAAAATCAGACCGGTTAATTGTATTTTCATATTTACATTTTGATGAATTACTAATAACCTATCTTTTAGTCTAAAAATCATTATTTCATTCGTCGCATTTAAGCTACAATAACAAAAACTCTGCGAACGAAGACCATTTTTCAAAAAATATTTCTATCGAGAAAATTTTATCAAAACGTGTTTTCATCTTCAATTTTTGGAGATGAAATAGTCAAAAATCATATTACTTAGATTTGAAACTCCTAATTTAAGTATTTTGCGAGATAAATAAGGTTCAGAACGACCTTATTTACAGTGGTATCACCTTAAAGTGATTTTATATAAATGTGTAACAATCGCGAAAACATCATTTATGACTAGCTCCGTGGCGCAGCGGTCAACACGCCACCCTGCGACACGGAGTGACCGGGTTGGATCCCCGGCCAGGTCAAGATGGAAAATGATCTTTTTCAGATTGGCCTGGGTCTTGGATGTGTATCTATATATGTATTTGTTATAAAATATAGTATCGTTGAGTTAGTATCTCATAACACAAGTCTCGAACTTACTTTGGGGCTAGCTCAATCTGTGTGATTTGTCCGTATATATTTATTTATCAGAAACCATTATACGATTGATTTTAATGCCAGAATAATCAGTATAAAACTGGCAAATAAAAATTATTATATTGTACAACGTGATTGTGAACCTCCTAGCTATATTGGAATTTCGGAATCGGAACCCCTAATGCAATATATAATTGCAAGAAAGAAAGCTGATTGCAAAACAAATTGGTTCCCGTACAATGTCGCCGATCAGCTGGACGAATTTCTATGGAATGTCAAATGTGTTTTTTTTTGTCTTTGACCGTTTTTTCTTGCAATATTGTATTAAGAAAGAAAAATATTTTTTTTGGAGTTAAATAAAAGAAACAATACATATTACTAACATTTTACAAAACAAGGCACCAAAAGGGGTCACTTAGCATTTGGCGATGATGTACCTGAGTATTCCATTAGGGATTCTGATTCCCAGATTTCAATATAACTAGGAGGTTCAAAATCACACTGTATAGGTATTTGAAAGTGTTTAACCTATAGTTGCACTTTCATTTGCACACTTGTTTATAAATAAAATAAATAAGTACTAGCTTTCGCCCGCGGCTCCGCCCGCGTTAATGTCGATCCCTCGGGAATAGTACTTTTTCCCGGGATAAAATGTAGCCTATGTCCTTCTCCGTACTCCAGAGAACTTGTATGCAAAATTTCATGATGATCGGTTCAGTAGTTACGGCGTGAAATCGTAACAAACAAACAAACAAACTCACTTTCGCATTTATAATATTAGTAAGGATAAGTATTTAGCTTATCGAAGTGGAACTCTCAAAAATTATTCGCAAACGGCCTCTGTTTGCGGATAATAAAAATCAAGTTTGGCATTGCAAGGTATAGCCGTAAAAATATTTATTACTTCACGATTATATATACTATAGAGATTATAAGTATTTCTACCGGAAACCGCTCTGTCAGTAGAATTTCTTTAATTTTTAAATTGTACGTCTGACTCCTTCATTTTGTATGATAGTCAGTTTTCAGAAATATGAGTAACTGCGGTTATGTCGCGTGATTCACTCGCTCTTTATTATAAAGCGCGCCTACGTACTGTTTTATCGTTCGAGAGGTCAATTACTTCGTGGTCAGTATACGTGCCTTCGCCATAGTCTGCGGTATCGTGATTAACATTCTCTTTATTGCAATTTACCAAGTATTCTGATGGACTTGACGGAATAGACGATTTTTTTTAATAGAATTGTGAAATTATACTAACGGCTTTAAAAAACAGCTACTAATTTATAAAAAGTTCTAACTCGCATTTTATAAACGCAGGTTTCCTTCGGTCCTTTTTTAGCATTATAAATAATCTTCTGAATCTTCTGATGGTCTTGAAAGGAAGGACAACTATCACAGCCACTCAGGGTTTACATGTTATAGAGTTGTAGTCGACCAACTTATAAAATGTCGTGAAACTACGGGATCCTATTCTGAGAGTGGTCCGACACGCACTTGGCCGGTTTTTTTTTGTGGTACGAGTCGAGTAAACAAGATAGTGTAAGTGTATCCACAAGCATTAATTGGAATATTAAATAGTGATCTAATTACTAGACCAGCTTCGTCATTATTACGATACTAGCTTTTGCCCGCGATTTCGTCTGCGGCAATTTCTGTTTGATTAGTATAGATGAATAATTTTCCTTCGTTTTCAAACATATTTAATTGATGCTTCGCTCCTATTGGTTGCAGCGTGATGTTAGCCTAAAGCCTTCCTCAATAAATTGACTATCCAACACAAAAAGAATTTTCCAATTTGAACCAGTAGTTCCTGAGATTAGCTAACTCATAAGCTTTATAATATTAGTATAAATATGTCTATACTAATATTATAAAGTTTAAATGAATCAACTATATGTGAAAAAATTGGTTGCCTGTAAAATTATATAAGTAGGTAAAATTATAGTAGGTAAATGCGTCACAAGCCTAAAAGTTTAGGCCGATCGTGCCTCTCTCTCTATCATTGTTCCGCGTTCTCGCTTACACGCGGATTGTGACACGTTTTTCGTGCGTGCAGGCGGCGTTTATCGATTTATAAAACGTACTCACGTCACAAAAATATAATTTCTTGTTTCAGGGATTTGATTAAAGACAAACATCGTTATCTATAAAAACGGCAAAAAAATCATGTCTGTTGTATGGGAACCCCTTAAATATTTACTTTATTCTATTTTTTTGTATTTGTTGTTATAGCGGCAACAAAAATACATCATCTGTAAAAATTTCAACTGTCTGACTATCACGGTTCATGAGATACAGCTTGGTGACAGACGGACAGACAGACAGACAGACAGACGGACAGCGGAGCGAAATTAATAGGGTCCCGTTTTTACCCTTTGGGTACGGAACCCTAAAAATATAGGAGTGTAGGCCAAGTCCTGTGGCTGCTCTGGCCAAGTATGGATCTAATAGTACAAAGAGGGTCGTGCTCCTGTAGTGGAGACTAAAAAGGACCTGATGATGATGATGATGTTTCAGGGATGGCGCAAACGTGTGCCTCAAAGCGACGCGTCGCTGTTCACCGTCGCCGGGCGTCTCGAGCGCGACAAAGTGTCAACGACGACACCGCCTTTGACGCCGCCTCCTGTCGTCACACCACCGGCATCAGCTGTCGCATCACCTGGTATACCGCCTCCCAACAAATTCAGGTGAGACTTTTACATACATGATGGCAATATGTATCTCCAGGGATATAGCCTAGCTGAATCGGCCGACTGCAGCTGTATATCAGAATTAGAATCATTTATTCCTAAAAATATGGTAATATAATAACAGTCATGGTGTTGCAAGTTTGTGTTGTCCTTCTTAGTGTGATGGTGTTCCAATATGACATTTATCTGGGCCCAGTTCCAATGCACAATAGTAAGTTTGCCATGGTCTGTGGAGACGTAACCTCTGTACGACTATAACGGTCATTTGACTAGCATATCTCTTCCTCGTCATAGGAAATCTTAAACTGAACAAGGTACACCACTCGTATTAAATAAAGAAATAAAATATGGTGAAAAAATTTCATGCGGGCGGGATTTGAACCTGCGCCCTTTAGTTTATGTACAACTTAAGGTCGCAGGTTGAAATCCCGTCCGCTTAAAGTTTTTTTACCTTATTATATTTCTTAATTTTATAAGACTATATCAAAATAGCATTGTGAATGCGAAATATAACATTTAAAAATATTACACCAATCGTGTTTGGACTCATTTGATTTGTCTTTGAAAACGCTTTAGAGAGTGAATTAATTTATAATAAAAACTTGTCACAAAAATGATTTTCTTTTGCAAAAAAACTTGTATACAAACTTAATCTTTTCATTCTAACGGCCTTACCATTTTTTCAGATCTCGCAAACAACCATCATCCCCTACCAATGGTTTCGCATCGGGCCCACTTCGTTCAGCCTCCTGTGCAGTGGTCAGTGCAGCGGGCGACGCGAAGCCCAAGGAATCTCCCCGTATCGACCGAGAGTCGTTCAAACGAAGCCATTCGGTCAGCGAAAGCATCAGCAGGGTTGATGAGAGTGAGTATTTAACATTTTTAATCTTTTTGTTCAGTAAGTAAGTAAGTAAGTAAGTAAAAACACTTTATTGCACCAAGAAATAAATACAAATATATAAAAAGTAAGCAAAAAGATTTATGTACAATTGGCGTCCTTATCGCCGAAGCAATCTCTTACAGGCTACCATTGGGTGACAGAAAACAAAAAGAAAATGAGTGGCGCCTAAAGGATTCTGAAGAAACAAAGTAAACTTAAAGCGATATTATACAGTAAAATAGTGTAAAATAAAAATAGATAAACACATAAAAGGTAAAATTACTTCTTTTTCACTGTTTACTTCCATCTTCTTCGGGCTCCCATCGCTCGCACAGGGGTTCCGTATCCGTACCACGGAACAGTATTTAACTACAAAATGTGCTAATACTACATGTTTGTATTTGTATACATTTGATTTATTTTTTGTTATTATAATGCCTATAGAAATACATATTCTGTGAAAATTTATGCTGGTACGGTTCCAAACATCCCTGTGACAGACGGATGGACAGCGGAGTCTTAGTAATATGGTCCCGTTGGCACCCTTTGGGTACAGAACCCTAAAAATGAAAGTTCGATTGGTAGCCGCTATTTTAGCCCTAATAAATTATTGTTATGTATTTGTCAATATTTCTCTCCTCTCCTACTCTCTCGACCATATCTTAGTTTCGCAGGTTTTCAAGACGCATTTCAGTTATTTTTTAAATACATTAATTTATGTCGCTCGTTTTTCAGAAGAGGAGATATCCCCCGGTGCGGAAAAGAGCGGCTGTCCGGTCCGGGTGCCGCGCGCTGATGATGAGACCTTCCACGCGTTCTTCGCGCCTCTGCAGCAGCAGGACAAAACTGCGGACGCCGGTGAAGTCGACCTCGACGCCATCGATAGTGGCTCCCGACAGCTGTAAGTGTGCCCAGGAAAAAATATACTTGATGCCAAGGTTTGGTTAAGAGGTAATTGTAGTGGAAATGTTGCTCAGGAGAGGCATTTAGGTGTAAGCACTCATAAGCATTTCCCACAAAAAAGCCCCTCCCAAGGATTCTTGATTTCATGGGAGGATATTGCCATACTTACCACGTTGGGCAGGCGGGTTGGCGAGCGCAGTGAATTTGGCTGCTGCCTATCAGAAGCATTTTTAAGCTGGAAAAGGATTTTTATTTTATTATTATTTATTATTTGTTGGATTTGGGAAGGGAATTCATTCATTTTCGAGTAGGTGTCACGGTCAATCGACCATGCACACCCTGGTGTCAGAGTTCTTCGGAACCGCCTCTCGGCCTCTGACGTGGTTCCTTTAGCGACTACCAGATGGCAGCCGGGACCACCGGCTTAACGTGCCTTCCGAAGCACGGAATCATCTTTATTATCAGACAATCAGGTGATTCAAGCCTGCAATGTCCTAACCAAACTGGAAACAACTAAACAAAGTATGCTTCCGGTGGGAATCGAACCCACGACCTCCGGGTCAACAGGCAAACGCCTTAACCACTGGACCACGGAGGCTGTTAACGTTGTTAACAAGTTACTTGGGAAGGGAATGAAGGTATAGGAAGGAAATGAAGGTATTGGTATTCTACTCACTCTGATGAATGGGGGAAAAGCAAGTAGCAGTTCGGTAGGGCGGTCGCGCGTAGCCGATACCATACCTGCAAGGAGCGAAGTTCAGCTTTGATCGCGTCAACGTTCCCTTGGGAACAGTATTTCCGGGATTAAAGGTAGCTTATGTCCTTCTCCGTATTCCAGAGAACTTATATGCAATCATGATGATCGGCTTAGTAGTTACGGCGTGAAAGCGTAACAAACAAACAAAAAACACGCATTTATAACATTAGTAAGGATTGTAAGTTTTATTGTTTTCTATATTGTAAGATACAATATTTTGCGTTTCTGGGCCCACGAATTCCCATCTCCTTTAACATTTTGTATCTTTAGCCTAGCGAGCGAGTGGGCGAGGCGAGCGAAGCGTGAGCGTCGGCAGGCCGGCTCCCGCAACCCGCTGAAGGCGCTGGCGGCGCGGACGGACCTGCGGGAGGAGTACCTGGCGCAGCCTTCTGGCATCCGGGAGCAGATGCTCAAAGAGAAGGGTGGGTCCAACAACATTATATTTTTTCTTCCAACTACGCTGCAATTCTGTCATAACTACACTACATATCCAGCACAAAATGGAACTTCGCTGCTCTAGAGCAAAAAAAAAAATGTATGGAAATCCTTTACTGTACAAAAAAGGTTGACCAACATGACGGCCGTATGGAGTTATACAGTTAGCGTGGCCATAAATAAAAAAGGCCCGGAATTTAAACAACAAATTTTCACTAATTGTAATGTGATTTCTCTTCAGTATTTTCAGTATTCGTAGAAAACTATGGCAGCAGTGAGTTGTAGAGTAACAACTGTTGGTTTGTCGTGGGCCACACACACACATTGTTGGTCATTAAGAGCTTACCATGACTGAGTGCTGCCGCCACTTGTTCAACACCTACATTGTTTTATTTTTGTCTGATTTGGCACTTGACTTTACAAAAAAAAATGTTTACAGTGACAGCAAATTGCGGGCTGGCAGCCGAAGCGCTTGCTGCGCTTGCTACCAAAGAAGACTTCTCCAACGTAGCGCTGCGCAGCGCTTCAGCGACCAATATTCCCTCACACGGCACTAAACCTCTCATGTTACTGCACGTCAAAGGAAGGCGGAGAGTTCAGGTATGAAACCAGATATGTTTGATTTTTAAGGAAAGGGGCCTATTCGTTTCTTTTTTCATTTATTGGAGGAAACGGTAAAATATGCTACAATTTTACCATTTCCTCCAATACATATATCTGTACTCATAGTATAGATATATGTTTTGTTTATCGTTTGCTCCGATCTGAAGACAATATCCAGATATTTAAAAATATATTTTAAAATATCTACGACGACTTAACACTACTACACTTACATTTAATACGACGATTTAAAACTACTACACTAACACTTCACACGACGACTTAACACTACTACACTTACATTTAACACGACGACTTAACACGACTACACTTACACTTAACACGACTACGCTAAAGTCTATCACCTATCACTGTAAGTTACAAATAAGTACAACACGAAGATCAATTGTCACACGTGTAACAAGGCTTTGACTACCTAAAGGAATTAAATGTGATTGTTTGTGTTTCTGTTGCAGACACGATTGGTGGAGCCAGTACACACTAGTGTGAACCGCGGCGACTGCTTCATTCTGATCACCCCTGATCAGGTGTTCCTCTACATGG
Source organism: Elegia similella (assembly GCA_947532085.1). Classification (NCBI taxonomy): domain Eukaryota; kingdom Metazoa; phylum Arthropoda; class Insecta; order Lepidoptera; family Pyralidae; genus Elegia; species Elegia similella. Next base: position 8,810,516 of record OX383939.1, read on the forward strand.
GCTTCTACGCTAACGTCATTGAGAGGTAAGACTCGCAAATTAATAATTTAATAGCCAAGAGGAACTAGCAATTCTCTATGATAGGATCTCTTTTATTCTCTCCCTGAACAATTCAGAATTAACTTAATATTTATAGGAGAACAAACTGCTAAATAAGATTATTATTGTCATTGAAGTGGTTGTGGGGTGCAAAACCCATCAATGTTACTGAACCGATCTGGAATGACCTTTTCGTGTCGAAAATCTCATCATAGATTATAAAGATAACTGATGTGTAAAGCGTTACTAAATAATAAATGTATCTTCACAGGAATCGCAGTACCGACATCGTGAACCACATCCACAACACCAAAGACCTTGGCTGCAAGAACTCCACCGGCGTCATCAAGATCGACGAGCACGCCAAGAACTACTCCAACAAGCACTGGAACCAGTTCTGGTCATTACTCGGCCTTACCGACGGCGTAGAAGACTACAAGCCTGTCGAGACAGGCAACGCTGATGAAGACGAGATATACGAGTCATGCATCATACAAACCAACATGTGCTACGAAGTCATGGATGACGAACTAGTGCCAATCAAGGAGTACTGGGGCCAAATGCCAAAGATCGCGATGCTCCATCAATCGAAAACCATCGTTTTCGACTTCGGATCAGAGATGTATATTTGGTACGGCAAAAACGTGCCGCTAGAAAGCCGCAGGCGAGCCGCTCAACTAGCTCAGGAGCTGTTCGATGAGGGATACAATTACGAAGAATGCCATATTAACCCTCTAAACGCTGCTGTATACCAAGGAGCGAGGGAAGAGAATAACTCTCCAGTCAAACAATCGAAAAGCCGACCTGAATGGGCTATTCTATCCAAAGTCACACAGCACATGGAAACCATCCTATTTAAAGAGAAGTTCTTAGACTGGCCTGATTACACTCGAGTGATAAAGGTGAAACCTCAGGAGAATAAAACGAACAGTGTCGAAATAACGCCTTGCGATGCCGAGGAGATGTGGTCGAACGACTACCAGGATCCGGATCTCATTTTAGAAGGGTCCCATATCGGCCGAGGCACGCAGTACTACGACAAGGACGAGATGAGACACTACGACATCAAAACTAAGTCCGTGTGCAAGTGGGTCATACAGGAGTACGACTACCAGAAAGTCGAGAATGACGCTGAAATCGGGGAATTCTTCTCTGGTGACAGCTACATTATCAGGTGGGAGTATCAGATCACGGTGACGGGTCGGGAACTGAACGGGAAGCCGTCGAAACATAATATCACTGGTCGTGATCGCTGCGCATATTTCTGCTGGCAAGGCCGAGACGCGAGTTCGAATGAAAAAGGCGCGGCCGCTTTGCTAACAGTCGAGTTAGACAAAGAAAAGGGTCCTCAATTAAGAGTTGCTCAAAGCAACGAACCTCCAGCATTCCTCAACCTCTTCCAAGGTAACCTAATCATCCACCAAGGCAAGAAAGACACCGACAAAAGCCGGTTCAGGTTGTTTGTAACGCGCGGCAACCTGTCCAACGAAGCGTATCTACTCCAAGTGCCATGTTCAGTGCGGCAGCTACGCAGCCGTGGATCTCTACTTCTCGTTGACACCGAAAAAGGTTGTCTATACATCTGGCACGGCGCTAGAAGTCTGAAACATACGAAGAACATAGCGATAGAACTGGCGAACAAGTTGATCGCGAGGAATTCCGGTTACTTGTTTGGTGGAAATGTCAGTGACGTGAAGATAACAGAAGTCAAGGAGGGAGAGGAGCCAAAAGAGGTGCTGGATGCACTAGGCGTCGCGAATAAGCAACATTATAACTCCGTACTGAGTGGGGCGCGAGAGAGTGGTGGGGAGGGAACGCCCCGGTTGTTCCACTTCACGGACCTGGGCGGGCAGTTCGAGGCCAACGAGGTGCTATCTCCGCTGCGGCATGAGCACCTAGTCACGCCGTTCCCCTTCGACCAGAAAGAGCTGTACTCCGCATCACAACCAGGTAAGTTGGTCTCTTAGCATTTTACAATGCAATTTTACATGCGCTGTTCGTCTATCACAAGGTTGTATCTATTTAACCAATATGGGTAGACACTTGAAATTTTTACTGAATCTGTTTATCTGTTGTCGGCAAATAAAGTAAAAAATTGAAGGGGGAGGCACATTTATAAAGTGCTTTTTTTTAAGTTTTTCTGAATAGCTTAGTGATTTATAGAGTGTCTCTTAGTCGTGTTAAGTCGTCGTATTTCTTAATTTTTAAAGGGATTCTATCCTAAAAGCCAATGTCAGCTCAGAAATCTTTTATTTATCTTAATTTGTGTTTTTTTCCAGCTCTGTTTCTCATGGACGACGGAAAATCAGTGTGGCTGTGGCAGGGCTGGTGGCCGCGAGGCGAGGACGGGGAACTTGAGCCCGCAGAGAGGAATACTGGTAATTTATTTTCACTTAGTTGATATTTTTACCTGACTGTCAAGAAGGGTGATAGTCTGTGTTTCTCGCGTATCCTTGTATGTTTCTATTTCTTTTTTATTACTTTGTATCTTTCAAATGACTGGATGGATTTTCACAGTTAAGGTATCGTTGGGTTGGTCTTGAAAACCCAATTGGAATGAAATATTTTGTCTCTTTATTATTTACAGATCGTCCTTTTATTACTAGAAATACTAGTTGTTATCTAGTCACGTCTTGAATCATAGTGAAATGAGAATGTGTTGAATTTGAGTCCATCCAGCACCCACACAGCAATAAAGGTTGTTCAATAGGTTATTGTACCACAAAAATTTATATGATAGCTTATTCTTATGAATAGTGAAAATTAAGCAACAATTTCGTGGCTAAAGAAAGGCTTCTGTGTCTTAGGTTAGCCTAATAAGACGTCAACATAAAATATGGTATCTGTAAAAGGTCTAATGGCGGGTAAGTTCAGAATCTTCACCACTTCAAATTTAATAACATTCACAAGTGAACTATTTGTAAACCTTGATAATCGAGTACAAGTGGACGTCGCTTATACCGATTACGAGAAAGCATTTGACAAAGTGGACCATGTGATACTTCTAAACAAGCTTGCGTACAATGGTATACGTGGTAACTTACTCCGTTGGTTTCAATCCTACATACAAAGTAGAACTCAGTTTGTAGTTGTTAATGGCTATCGTTCTAATGTGGTTCACGTCACTTCTGGAGTCCACAAGGTTCCATACTGGGACCACTTCTATTTATTTTATTCATTAATGACATCAAATCTTGCTTTCAAAACTCCAAATTTCTAATGTACGCAGATGATCTGAAGGTCTATAAATCTATCAAATCATTTAATGACAGCATTTCTTTTCAACGTGATCTGGATAGGCTCTCAGATTACTGCACTGTTAATAAACTTCATCTTAGCTTATCTAAATGTAATTTCATTACTTTTACTAAAAATATTAAACAATTTAATTTCAATTACCACCTTTGTAACTCTCCCCTAGCTAAAGTAACTTCCGTGATAGACCTTGGTGTCGTCTTTGATGAAAAACTTTGTCTAGACGCGCATGTTAAAAATGTAACTAACAAAGCTTTTAAAATGTTTGGATTTGTCCTTCGGTCTTCTGCTGAATTCAAAAAATCTTCTACATATCTCTATTTATATAATACCCTAGTTAGATCACAACTTGAGTATGCTGTCCCGGTATGGAATCCCTTCTACAAAAAATATTCTCTAGCCATTGAGAAGGTGCAACGTAAGTTCTTACGAACAATGCATTACAAATGCCATCGGCATTACCTCGCATATCCCCAGCTACTCACCAGGCACAATCTGCTTACTTTAGAATCAAGGCGTATATTTCTTGAAGCTGTAGTACTTTATAACATCTTGCACAACAAAATTGATTCCATTAATCTTATAGATCAATTGTATTTTAATGTCCCCAGGACTAGTTATCAGCGAGCAGTCGTCCGCTATTTGCATTACCTCTTTGTAATAGTAATTCTGGACACCGTTCTCCCATGCATCGTATGATTGAGTCGCACAATAAACTATTTGAAAGTGTTGACATATTTGCGTGTTCAATACATCAATTTAAAAAGCTGCTCCACCAGTTACTCTCAGCTTGACTTGCATTCTACTTAATTTAATGTGTACTTGTACGATTATTATATATTATATTCTATTTATAGTTTATTTATATTTACTTTTTTAAATTTAACTTACCGTTTTTATTTTCTGTATTATTCCCAATACTGTAATTTACGTTATCATCATTTATAATTTTACTGGACCTATATTTGATAACCCTCTAGAAGCAACTGATTGATTAACGTGTAGATGAATAAACTGTGGATAACGTGGTTGGTTACAAAATTAAGTACGTGTATTTATATAAGCCTAAGTAGTCTATAAGATTGTATTTTGTAACTGTTTGTTATTCCTGAATAAACAAATAAATAAATAAATAAAATAAATAAATCTTAAGTTTTTTTCTTATACAACGAAGAAGGCAACGAGGCATACGGCTCACTTGATGGATACGGCTACCATAGCCTATGGACGCCGATTCTAGAAAAATCTTCTCTCACTCGCAATCTCGCCTCTCTTTTTGGAGAACTTCATGTTGTAGTCTCTCGGGAAAACCATGGTCATTCATCATTCATTAATTTCGAGTAGGTGTCACGGTCAATCGACCATGCACACCCTGGTGTCAGAATTCTTCGGAACCGCCTCTAGACCTCTGACGTGGTTCCTTTAACGACTACCAGATGGCAGCTGGGACCAACGGCTTAACGTGCCTTCCGAAGCACGGAGACATTATCATTTCTCATTCCCGACGCCTCGGCACTAAGTTGGTCGTCGATACTAGTGTCGTCTTGTGAAATAAAAGCAAAGTAATATTATCAGACAGGTGTTTCAAGCCTGCAATGTCCTAACCAAACTGGAAACAAGTAAACAAAGTATGCTTCCCGTGGGAATCGAACAGTACAGAAGTTCTTTTGACAACAATGTTGTATGAGAAATAAAATGTGATTGTTGCAGGTGTAGGGGCGTTCGCAGCACGTTGGCAAGCTTTGCGAGCGGCGGCGCTACGTACAGCCGCTGCGTATGCAGCTTGCGGCCCGCCGCGGCCGCGCGAGCATGCAGACGTGCGACTGGTGGCCGCGGGACTGGAGCCACAGGCCTTCTCGCACCTCTTCGACACCTGGGTCGAGCGAGACGACGCCGCGGAGGCCAACATCGCGGTCAGTTCTTTTAAATTAAAAAATAAAATGTAGACTAATGGTTTGGTGGTTGTGGTTGGAAATTATGTATATACGGTTACTTAGTTGGTAGAGATATTTGAATTTTTGTTACATATCTAAGCCCCTGTTTCCCATGTGCCTAGGGCACAGCGATCAGTAAGGATCTGTAGTTGTGCTAATACGCAATACGACAAGCGATTTTAACCTTAAAAAAATTTGTAAACTCAAACGATAATGACCGGAATGTAATGCTACAAATTACCAAGCTGGCCGAATACTTACATATGTATGGAAATGTCGAGGTCTTTTTCGGGCTCCTACTTTTGATCCCATACAAAAAGCTGTTTTTATTTAATTATAATTAATTATTAAATGCAAAATGAACTTTACTTGCATGTAAACTTTACTTGAATGTAAACTTTACTTGAATTAACCGTCGTCAGCTTTCGGAATTCAAATTTATACGAAAAACATGCACTCAAATGTCTCTGAAGCGCTTATTTAGGAAGGACGCTCTTTTTATCACGATTTGTGTATCTAGTTTTTTATATTGGATCGAAGCTGGACTCTGTACAGAATAATAAACCTACAACTAGTTAATCAGAAATTAGGGTGGAATTACTAAGGACTTCATATCCGTAATATTTTTGGACTAAAAAACACAACGCGACGCTTAAGCCGATCGTGTCTCTATCGCTTGTACCGCGCTCTCGCTTGCACACGGAACGTGAAGTGCGTGCGTGCAGCCGGCATTCACAGATTTATAAAACTTTATCACGTAAAATAAGTATAAATAATTACACCCGATTTTCCGAAGCTGCCTTCCCACTGCTTCCCTATAATTGCACTGTACGCTGACGCACGCTGGCACTGTATATTGCAGCACGGGTACAAGGCGGGCGAGGTGTTGTCGGGCGCGTGCGAGCTGTCGCGGCTGACGTCATGCGACGCCGTGCTGCCGCTGGCCGCGCTGCAGCGCCGCCCGCTGCCCGACCACGTGGACCCGCATCACCTCGAGAGACACCTCGCTGACTCTGATTTCCTGGTACGTAACGGTGGAGGACACCTTGCTAGAAGGAACGATGGTAGGTGGAGTAAGGCTGTCACTGAGTGGTATCCCAGAAATGGGAAACGTAGTGTTGCGCGTCCGGCAGCTAGGTGAGTCGACGATATAAAGCAAAGAACTGGATTGCGAGGGCTGGTGATAGGGAAGAATGGCGCAGACAAAAGGAGGAGCAGTGGGTCGTGGAAAGCTGACGATGATGATGATGAACGGTGGAGGACGAGTAGATATATGTAATATATTTTTGTGTTTTATTCACGATACTATATTGATATACTCTTATTAAATTAAGAAATAAAAATGGTGAAAAAATTTTAAGGGGTCCCGCCTGCTTGAAATTATTTTAATAAGAGTAGATACATGAGGTGGTGGGAAACGAATTTGGTTATAAATAAAGAGAATGTGGGCCAAGGCACCACATCACTTAGTCCGTCTTGCCTCATTGCGCCCAAGGCTTGTATAGCTTTTCTCGAATAATGCGCGGAAATCCAAACATAACCTACCTCGAGGGACACCTGATTGACTCTGATTTCCTGGTACGTGTAAGTCTTTCACTCAAACGTACCAGGAAATCAGAGTGTGTAGGTAAATGGAGAATGAGGTGGTGAGAAAGTACCGGTTTGGTTATTGTTATTAAATAAAACATAACTGCACTAGTAAAAGAGGCATTGAAGGACGAAAGTGAGCTGAAGAACCACATCACTTGAGCCCGTTGAATGCCTCATTGCGGACAAGGCTTGTATAGTATTTTTTTTCAAATAATGCGTGTAAATCCAAACAAAATAGTAATCACATTCACCAAGTAATCAAGCGCCAAAGTTTTCATTTGTTTTCTTTTTATTTAAGTAAGCCAGTTCGAATTTCAAATATAACTAGGACACAAACGCAAAGTGTATAATCAACTAATCGAACGATGTTTCTCGCAGGAGGCTTTTGGTATGACCAAAGAAGAATTCTCAGTGCTGCCAGCCTGGAAGCAAACCAACCTCAAGAAGGACGTCGGCCTGTTTTGACGGGCCGGCCCCCGCCGCACGGACCCTCCGTATTCTCCGCGCCCCTGCAGAGACCCCCACGCCGGGTGACCCACCGTGGGATTTTACAACCAAGGCGATCTAGAATAAAGTCTGTGTTGTAAATTCGACATGTCTTTGATATAGGTCCAACAAGGTGTTAATCGCTAGAGGAGCTTGATTCGTAAGGAATAGCTTTTGCCGTGTCCAAATGAACACATTTGGCAAAAGCTACCCTTCCTGCGCGTGCGCATGTATTATGAAATGCGTCACATTTCATAATACGTTTTGTATGTGTTCGGACGAGCGTCATCTCATCTGGATTACTGTCACTATCAAACGCTTTGTCGGCAGTATTAAAAACGTGTCGGATTTAAAACAAACAGATTTTAAACATTTTGTACAACCGCATCGTTTTCGTACTTTTTTACCAAACATGTTGAGGGATTTGATAATAATATTAAGAGCACGCTTTAAATTCAATAGTGACGGTTTTGTACTAACGGAATGTAACTATGTATTCGCTCTCGTGATATTTTCGTGTAACCGCCGTAGTGTAATGTAGTTTTCGATAATACGGATTTGTACGTTGGAATTGTATTGTTATTTGTCGAATCCATCGCGTGGCTACTTCTCTAGCGTTTGTAAATAGTCGTTTTACTTATTTATATTTATTTTTAAATGTCGTTCGTACTTTCCTAAATTGATTTAATTTGTAATTGAATGTAATTTTAGAATTGTTTTTATAGTGAAAGTTGCCAGCATGGATGTGACAAAATCGCAATGATAATGTGGTGATATTTTTCGATTTTATTATGTTGTAAAGTCAAACGGTGCGCCGTACTGTTTTCGGACGACGCATCGGTTGATTGGACGAAAATGTTTTGTAGGGCAATGTATCTGGTCAAAGTTCGGTTAACTGTTATATACCGCTAGATATACAAACACATACTTCGATTATATTATAATACGCTTTAGGGTAGGCTAGCGATCTGCGACAGTGAGAATTGTGTGCAAATTCATACGCGCATAGTTTGTCCCATCGATTTTTGCGCTTTCAGCGTAAATTCTGGACTTAGCTTATGAAATTTATATGAATTTTTAATCGCGTTTTTTTTTTTTCATTGATATACAATGTTAGGAAGGAAAATTGACTGTTCTACTCTTATTTGGTACACATTAATATTCTTTCATTTTACCTTTGGTTTATCAACGGAAAATAATTATAAATATAAAAAATTGTTGCTTTTGTGATTCCAAATTTACGCTAGAAGGTCACATGTACTTAGATATTTGTATATGATTCTCATGGCCACAGAGTACTATATTTTAACACATCACATATCTACTCATTGCTATCTTTTATACTGTGCGTTAGGTGGACCATCTTTTGATATATTAATCTTAACTGTACTCTTCGGTTTCGGCTTCGCTTCGTAGGGAAGTAATCGTATTTATAATGACAATTTAATAATTTGACATTTTGTTACTAAAGTGCGTGGAGCATTATTGACTGATTAAAATTTTGGGTATGGACTATCGTTGTGTGCCGTCGCACATGAGTTGCGCGAAATTATTGGTCGCGTCTGAGATATGAGGAATACTTCGTATAAGTCATACACTGTCGTATATTTTAAATATACATTCGAATGTGAGTCTTAGTTGTATTCTATTAAGATACCGTTTTCAGTGACTTGATTTATACTGGTCACTGTAAAATGTATTTACAGTGTACGAGTTAAGAAACGTATTTAAATGTTCATTTTATGCATCTTGAAAATAATGCAAGTAATGAAATTTCCTTATGTTAATTACTAAGATGCGACCAACAAGTTCTTAGTGGTTTAAAATTTAGGTGCTATATGAACTGTCGTGGCAAGTTGCGTTAGTCTGTACCAAGCTCAACATTTGTACTTTAATTTTGTAGGCGGAAAGACTTGTACATTTTCTGAATGTGAATTCTGAACTTCTTTTTCAATCAGAGAAATCAGTCTCGTAACAAGTAAATCTTGCCTGAATTCAGATTAGGAAAACGTACGTGAGCGGCCGCCTTAACGCTGATGCTGTATCGTGTACAATTTTAGATGTTTATTTTTTATAACTAGCGTTATTGCTTGTAAGGTTATCTACACACCAAAGCTGCCGCAGACATGTGTCGTCAACTTTGTTGCCATAGACCTTGCGACGAAAAGTGTGACTTGATTTATGTTGAAATAGTTTAGCGACGGCGATGTGCAACTATTTTAGCAAACATACACGCTAAAGAACCCCGAGTATCGCTGCTTGACTGAGCGTGTATGAAAGTACACAGTTTGGTGTGATGCTTGCCTGTGTTGGTACGTCATGTCATGACGGTCGGTCGGCGAGTTTGGTGTGTAGACGCCATAATGGTACTCTGACTTCGGAGAAAATTGCCAGTATTGTAAGCGGTTTACTGCCAGGAGTAGTGGAACTAATGAAGTCATACCTTAGTAACTAAATCATAACTTAACAATGTATTGTCCTAAGATGCATTTACGGAACCTACACGTGCCTAGCGTGACATAAACGTATTTCTCAAATCCAATGTTTAATGTTTTGCTTTGGTTGTGTTACTTATACCTATACTATAATTATTATTGTATTTGAGATTTATTTTGTATAATAATGTAATAAATTGCTAAAATTGATTTCTAAAATTTTCTTTTATTTATTTGCCCAGAGGGGGTCGACCCACTTAGATATTTGTACTTGTTTATGAACTTTTGGCGTTTAGGTTAGGTTAGGTTAACGTTCAATTCTCAAAATGTCCAGCCGTTTCAAAACGGCCATTTCTCTGAATGTCCAATCATCGAAATGTCTTGGACATTTCTCAAAATGTCCTTACTTTTTTATTCCATTAAACGTCTCGCATATATATCATACGAATATTTATTTTGAAGAAATATTCGAAATCCCATAAAATAATGACCCCGGATTTCGAACTATCCAGACTGTATTACCTAGTTTGTCCTAGGCCAAACTATTACAACCTCAATTATTAGGCTGTGTTTCCACTGATGCGGAGCAGAGCGGAAAGAAGCTTAGCGGTGCATGAATTGACCAATCACAAGACTGATTTCGGGTCTTGTAATTGGTCAATTCGAGACGCACCTTTAAGACAAAACTATGTACAACGTTAAGTGTTATGGCAAAGCTAGTTTCTCCTAGACTACACTAGGTCTTTATTAAATGACATGAATGTAGATAAGGGTATATATACCTATGTATGAGTATTTCTAAATTTTACACCCTTCTAAATTTCTGAAGAGATTTGGATCCTTAACGAATGCCATAAGATCACAGACTTGAAAGAAAACAATTGGGTAATATATCTGTGCTATGAAATACAATTTTTGGGAAGTCAGTCGTGTTTCTTAGGGTTCCGTACCACAAATGGGGAAAAAACGGAATCCTTTTAGAATCACTTAATTGTCCGTCTGTCTGTCAAGCCCTTTTTTTCAGGAACGCGTGGAGATATCAAGGTGAAATTCATATCAAATACTCAGGTCTACTGTCCCTTAGAGCTGTGAAAAAATCTACCTTCTAAGCCAATGCAATCAAAAGATATAGCTGTTTATGCCGCAAATTTTCGACAATCGCAAGGGAATCAAAACCTACTTTCTGTGAACTCAAAATCTTGAAATTTGGTACGAAGCAACGTCTTATAGCACAGATGAAGGAAATATTCGAAAAGTATAATTCTTTCTATATAAAGTCCAAACTGCTTGATCTATTTTTAGGGTTCCGTACCCAAAGGGTAAAAACGGGACCCTATTAATGTCGCTCCGCTGTCCGTCTGTCTGTCTATCTGTCTGTCTGTCTGTCCGTCTGTCAACAGGCTGTATCTCATGAACCGTGATAGACAGTTGAAATATTCACAGATGATGTATTACTGTTGCCGCTATAACAACAAATACTAAAAAATAGAATAAAATAAATATTTAAGGGGGCTGCCATACAACAAACGTGATTTTGTTGCTTGTTTTTGCTCGAAATTGATACCGGTAACAGGTAGACGCTTGAAATATTCACAGAATGTTTAGTTATATATTCACTTTAAAAATAAATAATCAAATAAAATTAATATTAAAGGGGGGTTCCCATACAACAGACATGTTTTATTCGCCGTTTTTATAGATAACGGTACGGAACCCTTCTTGCGCGAGTTCGACTCGCACTTGGCCGGTTTTTTTAAATGTCAGGTGGATCCTATTCTTCCACGTAGTGTATAAATCCTAATTATACTTACTAAATTCAATAATAGGGATGCCGCAATACGTAAGATACGACTGGAGACACTACAGACTAACCGTACCCCTGGCCATACCCAGATATATGGGGAGTCTGTTTAACGTACTGCCCTACTATGAGGTATTATGCGTTACTGCGGAGTCAGCGACTGGATTCAGTAAAGTGTAATAAGCCTTTTAGGGCTATGTCATCTGGGGTAAATCAGTATAGCTCATCATTTTCAAAAAACTTTTTTTTATAACATAGGGCGGCAAACGAGATAGGCACGAGTGGGGTCATGTGGCTGGCGAAATTCTTAAGACGGGAAAGATGCCTAACATGTAGCGAATAAGCAGCATGATACCATTTTATAAGAATAAAGGGAACATTGCAGAGTGTGGAAATTACAGGGCAATTAAATTAACGTCGCATACCCTTAAAACATGGGAGAGAGTGATCATCAACAGGCTGAATAAACTTGTCAACATTTCAAGTAACCAATGTGGTTTCACTGCTGGAGTAGGTACCATGGATGCGATGCACTGTGTAAGAATACTGATGGAAAAATTATAATTACTGAAAAAAGACCTCCACCTCGCTTTTATAGACCTGAAAAAGGCTTTTGACCGAGTACCACGAACACTCATTTGGCAAGCTTTGAGATCCCAGATGATTCTGGAGCAGTACATCAGTATCATAAAAGACATGTACAGTGACGTAGGAACCCGAGTAGTCTCACCAGCGGGTATAAGTAACTCCTTCGAAGTAAAAGTGGGTGTCCACCAAGGCTCAAGTCTTAGTCCCTTGCTTTTCAATATCGTCATGGACTACGCTACAAGAGATCTAATAAAACCAGCAGCGAGAGCGTTATTATATGCAGACGATGTATTTCTTATTGAGGATTCTACATCCGAAATTCAAAATAGTCTCAATAATTGGCGAAAAGCGTTAGAAGATAGGGGCTTGTGTGTAAGCAGAGAAAACACAGAATACATGCATTGTAATTTCTCGCAGAATGACTGTGATGAATCACCCCCTCGATTGACGGAATCCCCTTAAAGAAAGTAGAGCAATTCAAATATCTCGGATCCATTTTAAACACTTCTGCATGCACTGAAAACGACCTAGAGAACAGAATCAAAACAGGATGGGTCAAGTGGAGGTCTCTTTCGGGGGTTTCTCTGCGATGCGAAAATGCCCATAAGAACAAAGGATACTGTATACAAACGAGCCGTAAGACCAGCTTTGCTCTATGGATCCGAGTGTTGGGGAGTCAGAAAATGTGACGAAAACAGAATGCATGTCACCGAAATGAAAATGCTGCGCTGGTCTGGTGGAGTCACTAAATTTAAAAAAATTAAAATAAACACATACGGGGAACCTTTAAAGTGGCTGAAATACAGCATAAAATGCGAGAAAGTCGGCTTCGTTGGTATGGTCACGTAATGCGACGTGGTCCTGCTCACATGACGAGACAGGTGTTGGCAATTGATGAGGGAAAGCGAGGCAGAGGACGACCCCCAACCACCTGGATAAGGACTGTACAATCAGATATGAAGGCATTGGGGATAACACCGGAATTGGCACAAAACCGTCAAGTTTGGAGGAAATGTATAAGGAGGGCTGACCCTACTTAGGACACAAGCCAGGAGATTGATTGATAGGGCGGCAAACGAGCAAGCGGGTCACCTGATGGTAAGCGGTCACCGCTGCCCATAGACAACTGCAACACCTGGGGTGTGACAAGAGCGTTGTCGGCCTTTTAAGAAAACAGACACGTTTTTTGAAGGTTCCAATGTCGTATCGATTCGGGAATACCGCCGCAGGCAGTTCAGTCGTACATGGCAGGAAGTTTCTGTTAAATCCATTGTGTAAAGTCATTTGGGTTTTAGAGACGAACCTTAAGATAACTGTCCAAATCCATCAGTTCGTTTGGAACATAAGTAGCAATAAAGAAAATTAACAAACATACGCGCGAAACAAATAACTATTCTTGGCAGAGGGGTAAAAAACTTCGATCAAATATAATGGTAGATACACAGTCTTATACAAAATGCAGCCTTAATAATGTCCCCGAGTCAAAATATCATGCATACTCACAAACAACAACAAAAACGGTACATACTAAAAGCTATAACTCCATCTTTGTTTTTTTACTTTTGATGCGTGGTTTTTCAATCTTTTCACTGTGCTTTCGTCATCGCAAGATGTGTGAGTGCTAGAGCGATTTATGGAAACTGTGGACAAAACAGCTCCGAAACTCGATAAGTGCGCTGTTTTGCCGCCGCCACTTTTCGAGCGCGAATCGTGTATCTACCATTATATTTGATGGAAGGAAAAAAAAGTAAAGTTTTTGCTTTCTGTAACCTACGAGCTTTCATTTTCAAACACCGACTTCAATCAAACTACTTGACCGATTGTGATAAAATTTAAATGGGAACAACTTTAACAAAAAAAAAACAAACTTTAAAAACAAAATCATTGTTAAAATCGATGAATCATCACAAGTCTGAGGTAAAACATTAAAATAAAATTATAGCCGAATTGACAATCTCCTTTTTTTTTGAAGTCAAGAAAATAGAATGCTTCGAGCATAGATTTAAAAAAAAAATTGCGGCTCATGGCTTCGAGTATAGTAGAGTAAAAATACTTTCTTGCACCAACTTCCAAAATTCTCCTTTCTCGGCACCACCTGTGGGTTGACTGGTAGATAAAGCCTCTGGCTTTAAGTCCGCCTTTTACATTTAGTAAAGAAGTTAAACAAATAAAAAAAAATAGACTAACTTGTTCTTTGAAAAAAACGTGTATTCTAATAATAAAACACAATTTATCCTCTCATACGAAAATAATTTAATACTCTCATACCCTACATATTTACAAAATTGCACAAAGTGATCCTAACATTAGCCTTATAAATAATCTATTCTATTCTATATCTACTGCATTTCAAGGCAGCATTCACATAATAATAATAATAATAATTTATTTAATACTTACTTGGTCTTGGCCCGTAAGTATAAAAAAAAACCAGCGTATAGCTGAGAAAACGATCAACAAAAATAATAATAATAAATCGTTTATTTTTCTCTCCAATTATTAACAAGAAATGCTGTCAAATGTTTTAAATCACATAGAATGCTGTCAAATATTTTAAATCACCTAAGGAGTCGCATGTAAGATTTGGAGAAGCGGCGTTCGATTTCTTTTAAATCTTCTTCAATTTCATTACCGTCTTCTTCATTCTGTTTCTTTTTGAATTCCTCATCGACATCATTATCACCTGCAGTTTCTTCCTGACTCCTTTTTTCTAGTACTTTATCTTCTTTATTTTCCTCATCATTTACCTCTTCTTGTCGTCTTTTTTTTAGTTTTTTCTTCTCATCGCTTTTTTCATCGTCTTCTTGCTTTTTTTTCAGTTCTTCGTCATCGCTTTCCTCTTTGTCATCACGTTCCTCACCTTCGATCTCTTCACCTTCGATCTCTTCTTGCCTCTTCTTTAATTTCTCACCGACATCACTCTCCTCATTGACATCAGCCTCAGCGTTTTCTTGTCTATTTTTCAGTACTTCTTCATCACCTTCCTCATCATTATCTTTGTCAGTCTCTTCTTGTTTCTTCTTCAGTTCTTCGTCATCACTCTCATCATCGTCATCATTATCTTTGTCAACCTCTTCTTGTCTCTTTTTCACTTTTTCTGCAACACTTTCCTCATCATCTTCAACTTCTTCTTGTCTCTTCTTCAGCTCTTCGTTATCAGTTTCCTTATCGTTGTCACTTTCTACTGCTTCTTGCTTGATATTAGACTTTTTAAACTTTACAACCGTTTTCAACTTTACAACCGCATCTTGTTCATCATCATCATTCTGCTCTTCATTAACATCTTGCTTATCACCATCTCCTTTCTCGGCATCGGTATCCTCAGATTCCTTTTCTTCTTGTTCCACTTGTTCAGGTTTAATCTCGGGTTCTGGCTCATCAACCTCCTTGTCTTCGGAATCTAAATCTTCCTCGGACAGTTCATCCTCTTTGTCAGATTCAGGGTCAACTTCTTCAGATTCTTCTTCTTCATTCGACTCTTCTTCATCTTCCGTCTCTTCTTCTTCATCTTCTGGTTCAGGTTTGGATTCAGGTACTGGTTCTGGTTCTGGTTCGGGTTCGGGATCGGGTTTGGGTATGTGTTCAGGTGCGGTTTCAGGTTGTAGTTCTGGTTCGGGTTCTGGTTTAGGTTCGGCTTCTGGTTCTGGTTCTGGCTCTGGTTGTGGCCCTGGTTCTGGCTCTGGTTGCGGCTCTGGTTCTGGCTCTGGTTGCAATTTGCATCCAGATGGTGGTGCACTTTTGTCACAGACCTAAAATAAAACGTCGTTTAAGATATATTACAATCATAAATGTTTAAACTAAAGGGTATTTATTTCTTTGTCCGAACTCCGAACAAAAAATATATGCGATACGCAAGAAATACTGGTATCAGCGTACTCGATGATTTATACAAACTGCTATGATTAATACAATCGTAGGAATTTATAGACCAGAGCCGATAATTTTTGAAACATAATTAGGTATATTATAGTAGGATGAAACCAATTACAAATGAAAAAAAAACCACCAAAAATTTAAGGAAAAATAAATTTCGGGTGATCTGAGGTCGGAAAGTGGCCCTCCCATTTCCCACGGTGAGCTTTTAAGGGTAAAATTCGGTATATTTCTATTTCCGGAAAAACTACAAGTCCTATGGAATAACGTTGGTTATGGTAATTATGTACGTTATAACAAGTTCTACTCCTTTTGTATTTACACTTTTTAGGGTTCCGTACCCAAAGGGTAAAAACAGGACCCTATTAATATCGCTCCACTGTCCGTTTGTCTGTCTGTCGGTCTGTCCGTCTGTCACCAGGCTGTATCTCATGAACTGTGATAGACAGTTGAAATTTTTAACAGATAATGTATTTCTGTTGCCGCTATAACAACAAATACTAAAAAATAAAATAAAATAAATATTAAAGGGGAGCTCCCATACAACGGACATGATTTTTTTGCCGTTTTATAGATAACGGAGTCCGACTCGCACTTCTGTTACTACACTAAAGTGTAAATTTTAATAAGGAGTACAAAATTGTACCTACATAATAATAAAAAAAACTATTTCTGATACAAGTTTTTTTCGTTTCTTTGTTTCGTTTGCAATGCATTGCCTGAGAACATTTACCATGGTAATGCATCCCAAGGGAATAAAAAGATTTTGAACTGCGAACACAAATATTGTTCCGAAATATCTATGACCAAATCATATTTTAAAACAGTTAAAACCATAGAAGTATGAAGATTTTTTTTTAAATCTATGGTTAAAACACTGGCCGGTTACATAATTTAAAAAAACCCAAGAACTGGTAGTACGTACGAGTATTTTATGATGTACGCTTTATTCGCACGCTGAAAGTGCTTTTATCAGGCATATTTTTTATGGAGAAAAGTATAAAAATTTTCCTAGTACCTACCTGCTTGTTTTATCGTGATTTTACCTACATTTCAAATTACCTTACTAAATGTTTTAAATTTGGTACAGCTTAACAAGAAATAAGTATCGCGCTCTACATACGTAAGACATACCCTACATACGCGCTCTACATACGTTATAAAGGTAATTATAATAATTTAGTTTATTTTACCCATTAATATACATAATTTACTTTTTGTTCATGTTAAAAAATAAAAACAATATAAGAGGTATAACTTTAGTTTTAGAATTTATTATTTTTTTTCTCATAGAGGCAAATGAAAAGCAGAATGTGTCGTCTCGGGACTAACAGAATACTTTTACTTCGGGTAACATATTCTGAATCCCTCGCTTTACTCAGGAGTTTACTATATTCTATGCTAGACTCCTTACTGGAATACCCTCTCCAAAAAGTATTATGTTAGCCCCTTGTATCACAATCTCAATCTACTATTTATCATTTTCAAAGGCTTCGGCACTGGTCTATTACTAAAACACAATATTATGGAGCAGCAGTATGTCGTACGCTTGACCATTTCGTCTTTCATTTAAGGATACCTGAATGCATTATGCTCCGGAGCCAGAAATGTCAGCAATCCGCTGTCAACGTCAAGGCTTTTCTTGGGTTCTCTTTACTGTTGGGACTGAACGGACGTGGCATGTCTGCACATTTGTTAACAATGTAACAAAGTTACCGCAAGGCAGTAGGTGATAATTATTAAAATAAACAAGGGGTTACTCACGTACGATGTCAGCTACTGTCCGACATGTTGTAGCTGATAATCTTTTAGTCGACTTCAACTGTAAAATCAGTAAAGGAAACAAATCTATTCTTCCAAGCTGAACTAAGCGTCATCGGGCACTGTATAAAGTATACTTAACTAGCGTAGAAGTAGTAATGAGAACAGCTGTCCACGCTGGTGAAGCGAAGGAGGTTCTCCCGGTTATTTCAAACATTCTTGTCTCAGGCCTGACACTTACCTGTTCCTCCTCATTGAACCGGGCACTGCATGAGGTACGCCCGACCAGCGTAGCATTGGAAGCAATGCGAGCAGTGCTCCACGCTGGTGATGCGAAGGAGGTTCTCCTGGTTATTCCACAGATTCTTCTGTCTCAGGCCTGACACTAACCTGTTCCTCCTCGTATCAGCCGTCGTCCGGACACTGCATGAGGTAAAGCCAACTAGCGTAGAAGTGGGAGTAATACGAGTAGCTGTTCACGCTAGCGATGCAAAGGAATTTATCGTGGTTATTCCAAAGAGTCCTGTCTCAGGCCTGACACTTACCTGTTCCTCTTCGTTGAACCAGGCATCGACCGGGCATTGCATGAGGTATGCCCGACCGGCGTAGCATTGGAAATAGTGCGAGCAGTTCACCACGCTGGCGATGCGAAGGAAGTTCTCCTGTCCACTGCATAGAGTCTCCGGGTCCTGTCTCACGGTGACTGAGACGGCGGAGACGGCAGTCAGTGCTGCCGCTAGGCACAGGAGCCTTAAGGCTGCTGAAAAAATATTTGTATTCTAATATTTAATTACCGTTTACTTGATGAATCATCAGGATCATCAGCCTTATTAATCAGATACATACATGCCTGAACTAAACATACATTTAGATTTAGATATCAACTCCGTATACCATAAATTACAGGTCTACAAGCTTTGTGCCTGTTCTAGTGTTATGCAAGTTCCTACAGAGCGCTGGGCGACCTTCGCGAATGCGGACTTCTGGCTGAAGGGATTGCCAGGCGCGTCGATCGATTTGTCAGCACTGTCAGGCTTATTGGCGACAATAGACCTGTCCGTGATGACAGATCGAGCCCAATATAGAGCGTGGCACGACCATTTTCGAGAACCGACGCTGGTGTGTAGGTACTCTTAGTACGACACCTCAAATTCCACAAGCTCATGCCAAAGAGCAAGTTGCGAGTAAATCATTCCAGAATGATTTACTAACTTGCAATAACTTGCACAGGCATTCTTGTAGCCAGCTACAAGCTACATTCTTGTAGCTGGCTACAAGAATGCCTGTGCAAGTTATTGTCTCCCTCAAAATCTTAGATAGATACTTATATTTTTTTCTTGCTTTATTGTCCATGTTCAAACTACCGTAGGTAATGTTCCCAATATGTACTTTATTATGTTTTTTACCCATATAACATACATACACAGTATCACGTCTTTTTCCCTTACGGGGTAGACAGAGCCTAGGTCTATGAGACCTGAAGGCTACGTTTAGCATGTTGATGGGCATTAGGTGGTACCCATATTAAGTATACAAGATAAAATATTTATTAAATTTTTTAATATAATCTGAAAAATAATAAAGATAGCATAAGGGTGAATGAATAAAGTGAAAATATAACGCTGTTTAACGTTATTACAAAAAGCTACACAGAGCATACCTACTGTGTACGCTGCACACCTTTGGTGAATAATTAAGTTTGTTAACAAACGGGTGTTTATATGGAGAAATTATGCACAAATTTAATTAGGTGGTCATCGCAGTCTTCATTTGAAAAGAGAGGTAGCTTAGTCGGGTTAACACTTTGATAAACTATGCACTATTTATCTGCTTCTTTTGGTATTCTTATTAATAAAATTTGTAAGTATATATACGGACAAATCAGATAGATTGAGCTAGCCCCAAAGTAAGTTCGAGACTTGTGTTATGGGATACTAACTCAACGATACTATATTTTATAACAAAAATACATATAGATAAACATCCAATACCCAGGCCAATCTGAAAAAAATCATTTTCCATTTTGACCTGGCCGGGGATCGAATCCGGGCACTATCGTGTCGCAGGCTGGCGTGTTCACCACTGCGCCACGGAGCTTGCCATTTAAAAACTTGCAAGTTTAACCTCGCAAGTTTAAGCAAGGTTAAAATACTCTTTAAAAAAATATTAAATATAAATAAAATATTTTAAAAAAAATTTTGTTCCAAAAAAGACATTTTTGAGACGAGCACTTATTATAGACGATATATAAAAA
This sequence comes from Elegia similella, assembly GCA_947532085.1. Taxonomy (NCBI): domain Eukaryota; kingdom Metazoa; phylum Arthropoda; class Insecta; order Lepidoptera; family Pyralidae; genus Elegia; species Elegia similella. The sequence goes on from OX383939.1 coordinate 8,830,532, forward strand.
AATAATCCACACTGTAAAATGTCTTACAAGTTCAATCAAATGAGCTCAACACGATTGAAGTGTTTAGTTTAAGAGTTCCTATGGCTGTCCATCCTTCCACCTTCCAACTCCATCATCAGAACAGTTCAACAATTCCATAATATTGTGCTGTCCCCTGATTTACACATGCATGCAGAATTTCAGCTCAATTGGTAGTACTGAGAAGTAGATCAAATTTAAAACGCGAGAAATGTTTGAGGACTGAAACTAAATAAGTTTGTAAAATAATAATAAATCTTTATTTCCGTCATCTAAGGGCCATACATGTTTAAATAAAAAATGGCTGTATCTTAACGTGACTGACTATTCATTTCAGATTGGCCTGGGTCTTGAATGATTTTTTATATATGTATTTGTTATAAAATATTACTATATTAATTTCGTTGACTTAATATCCCATAACACAAGTCTCGAACTTACCTTGGGGCTAGCTCAATCTATGTGATTTGTCCGTATTTATTTATTTATACAATTATTTTAACTACTTTGCTACCTGCTTAATAAATTATCTAGATATGTGACCAGAGTAATAAATATATGATACCATCTCATATCTCATAAATACATACGTATACCGCGTGTTTTTTAACCTCTTAACTATATTGAAATTCTGGAATCGGAAGCCCTAATAAAATACTAATAGAATTGCAAGAAAAACTAAAAATCTAGAAAAAATCGTTTTTCATACAAAGTCGCCGATCAGCTGGACCAATTTCTATGGAAGGTCAATTTTTTTACCTTTTTTCTTGCAATTCTGTATTTTCTCTGATTTTAATATAGTTCCGAGGTTCAAAATCATGCTGTATAAATACATAGGAATTTACTGTTATTGTTCCAATATATTAATGACTAATGTTGATAAAAACAAGGTCAAGATCTTTTTTCCAATAGCTGACAGCTTACAAAACGGTACTTGAGATAAAATTGTCATGCGATAGTGTTAAACTTCAATGCTGTATCGACATACATGAATTTATTTCAATGCTGTTTTATAATAGATTTTGTAAGATCTTAACTCCAGAAGTACCTTAGCTTCTTCCTTTCAGTACATTTATTGAGCGTGTTAATAGCCACGACAAATATTTTGGTGGTAATGTCGAAAAAAATAGTTACGTTTTCATCACTAGATTTATTCATGTACGTCAGAGGCCGAGAGGCCGTTCCGAAGAACTCTGACACCAGCGTGAGCATGGTCGATTGACTGAGACACCTACTCGAAATGATGATGATCACTAGATTTGAGCCGTGCACGAAATTTTCGTGAACGGTAAGAACGGGTAGAATTTTTTCCCTAGAATTTCTTCTTCTATCTCACAAACGCGGGAATTACTGAGAAATTCTTGGGAAAATTTGGAAATTCCTTGTCATGGAAATTTCCCGCAAATTTCCGTGACAAGGAATTCATGAGAACAGAGAATTTTTCTTCGGCACATCACTATTCTTCACATTGTGTTAAAATGTTTTGATAATGATTGTGAAATCATGTACCTGTTAGTTTTATTGTTTAGGTTCTTCTTTTCATTATTATATTTTTTGCATAATGTAGGTAAATGAAACTAGAAACAAATTAATTTCATACCCCTTCTATGTAATAACCCTTCCATGGCCATTCGGCCAAATTTTCGAAGGTCGGACCTTTGAAAATTTGGGTTCCTGTAAAATCATTAGCAGTGCGTCATAGAGATCATTATTGTTTCAAATACCTATTTTATTTTCTTTCATTTTTAAAGAAGAATATCAAAGACAACTGCGGAACGTCTTATTAATATGCACAAACAAATAGCTAAAAACTGCGCCCGTGTTATGGGTATTTTCCCTCTATAATTACTTCTTAGATAATAAGTTTTCTATTTTAAACATTTTTAACCGAGGTTTCAATATAGAGCTCATAGGTAGAGCTTAAAGATAAGCTATTTTAGACAGTTTTAATAACTGATTTTTGTCTTATCATTGTGCTTATCCTAAGCACAACTATGTTAGCTGCTATGATCATTTCTTAGACCTTTTATAGCAATGTTTATATAAATATGTTATGTAGGTACAGTTGCTTGCTGATGCCGAGTGGTTTCCGACTTAGAATAGGATCATTTCGACCGCTTTTTATGGATGTCGTTTAAGAGATTAAAGCACAATATTCATTTTATACATAACCATACCAGCGGAAGGTTAGCGTCAGGTCGTTAAAAATGTTGAAAATTCGTAAGGCTCAATCAAAAGAGTTATTAAAAACTGAGATTTAACTAAGAACATAATTGGATGAAGATGTATACTAAGATAACAATTAAGTGATTATTTCTTTTAAGTTAAGATATTTCTATTTAAATTTTCGAAAGTAAATCCTATGCGCAAATCATTGTCTCTGTCTTCCATTACAGAATAAAAAAAAAATTATATAAAGCTTACTGGTCATCTCGGCTGTCGCGTAGTAATGCAACTTTGCGATCCGAAACTGGAGTAGTTTCCTCCGGCAGCAGAGTTCAATTTTATCGAGATCATGGTATCGCGGGCGCCGCAGATAACGCCCTCGATATTGAGAGATATGCAGGAGATCAGGGCTTATCTCCGTCTACTGAACAAAGTTAGGGGGAAGCTCGGCATATGCGACTTTGTTGCAAAGAATATATGTATATTCTAAAGTTACTGCATTAACAATAAAGTAAAATTTTATTATGGTGATTTACGGCAACCAGAAAAATTTACGTAACTTATTGACTTATTTACCATCATCATGCTCGAAGTAGTCTTCTTATTATTTCCACTGTCTGAAAAGGCCTTAATGTTGAAAACGTTGTAAGTGTACCTAATTCAAAATTACTGTTGATAATTGTTGAATATTCACATAATTATTTATTTGGTATTTTTATAAAAGCTTTCGAGAGGCAAACTTACAAATTGCAACTCAATCCATCTCGGGGGTAAATGAATAGGCTAGTCGCCTGGGTCAAAATAATAACATTAAAATTAGTCCGTCAGATATATAATCAAAAAATATTGGACACGTATTTTCTCTTTTGTCAATTAAACAATAAATGGAAAAGATAAAGCGCTTCAAACTTCATGAGTGGGGGTTTGTGACGTCAAAGTTTGCTAAAAAGTGTAGCAAACTATGACGTTACACGGAACTTCAAAGGGCTTCTTTATCATTTTTTATTCAATCGACAAAAGAAAAAATACGTATCCAATATTTTTTCAATTACTAACTGACGGACTAATTATATATTTTTAGGAAACTAGCCTATTATTTCATATTCTGAGAAAGTTGTTTTTTTTAAACAGCCTTTTATCCCGCAAAAAGGTAGTGCTCTCGTCTTGAAACATCAACATGAAAGCGAGCGAAGCCGCGGGTGAAAGGCATGAAGAAATGTGGTTATGCAATCAGAAACCGAAGTTACTGTTTTTTGTAGTCATAAAAAATCGCAGTATTGAAACTCTACGCTATACAATTTTTGAAATTGTCGTAAATTGTATGTTTCGTGTACACAAATGACCGGCGTGACACATGATTTGCGTGCGCCGGATCATTTGTCAACAGGAATTACGCACGTGGAAAAAATACCTACTCTGTCGCTAAACAAGTATAAATTTTGTTTTCTTTCAACAAGACACCAAGATTGTCCTGGTAAAAATGGTAGCTACACATAAAGCATATTACTCGACATTAGGCAAGGATTCTAACCAGTGGCAGATCCTTGTTACTAAGTGAATGATGAATACGGAGGCCAGTAGTCATCACGTACTAACGCCAGCCTGCGACACGAGGGCACCGGGTTCGATCCCCGGTCAGGTCAAGATGGAAAATGGTCTTTTTCAGATTGGCCTGGGTCTTGGATGTTTATCTATATATGTTTTTGTTATACAATATAGTATCGTTAGGTTAGTATCCCATAACACAAGTCTCGAACTTACTTTGGGGCTAGTTCAATCTGTGTGATTTGTCCGTCCAATCACTTCAAAATACATTGCGGCTTTCGTATTATTAATTATTTTTATTTAACAACTTCCATGTCCATAAAATGAGACACAGTAGTAAAACAATTGAAATGAATCATATATGAAATGAAATAGAATTTTATTCAAATTTGGATATCATGTATCTCTTTCTGAACGTCTTTTTAATATTTGCAAAATCGATAAGCTACGAGCGTTTCGAAACGACCACTGTAGTTAAGATATATAAAACGTAGGTAATTAATTTTAAAGTGATTATCAAAACGTTAATGATTGTATGGAATTTTTCTCATTTCTCTTCTCATCACTTGGAAGTATGAAAATAAGTTTATAAGTTCTAGATTGCAATTAAGAAAAAGTCTATGTTGGTGAAATGGACAGAATTCCCCCCTGAAGCGTAAAAATAGGGGGATTTATAAAAATAAATATATGAGTTCTCGATTACAATTAAAAAAGATCTGTGTAGGTGAAATGTACAAAATTCCCCCCTTAACGGGGAAATTTTAAAGTTTGTATGGAATAGGTAAGGTACACAGATATTTTTTACAACTAAAAGATCTGTCTATTCCCGTATAGTATACTATAAATTGTAAGTTGACGTCTTGGAGAAAATGCGCTGTGCAGTTTGTTGCCGCTCTTCTGCACTCCGCCTTGGAAGCGGCTCTAAACTTAGCTTTAAGTAAATTAACGTCAACAATATTGTGTTTTAATAGAAATGATAACGGTCACCAAAAAATATGTGAAGTATCTTATTATGTACTAGCTGTTGCCCGCGGCTCCACCCGCGTTAATGTCGTTCCCTTGGGAACAGTAGAAATGATAAAAATTCCATACAAACCCCTGCCCCCTTGCTTTTTCCCCTTAAGGGGGAATTTAATAATTTAATACATTTCACCTGCATAATCTTTAGCCCTTATGGAGGGGATTTTGCCCATTTCACCTACACAGATATTTTTTTATTGTAATGGAGAACTTCTTATTGTCATATTTCTAAGTAAAAAAAAAATCCATACAAACTTTACCCCACCTATTCTACCCCTTCAAGGGGAAATTTCGACCATTTTAACTACACAGATCTTTTTAATTGTAATGTAAACATATATACTTATTTTTATACTTCTATGTCCAGAAATGAGAAAATTACCATACAATCCCCCCCCCCCCCCCCCTGTATCCCTTAAGGGGGAAATTTTGTACATTTCACCTACACAGATCTTTTTTAATTGTAACCTAGAACGTATATACTTATGTTCATACCTCTAAGTCTAGAAATGGAAAAATTCCATACAAACTTTACCCCCTATTTACCCCTTCAAGGGAGAATGTTGTCTGGTTCACCTAAACAGATCTTTTTTAATTTTAATTGAGAACCTGCGTACCTACTTTCAAACTTCTAAGTCCAGAAATGAGAAAATTCCATAAATCTTCAACCCCTTTGATTTTCTAAAAATCCTTTCTTAGTGCTCATTTACATCATAAAAAGAATCCCTGTGCCAAATTTCAAGTTTCTGCGCACAGTAGTTTCGGCTGTGCGTTGATATAAATAATAATATAATAAATAAATATATACGGACAAATCACACAGATTGAGCTAGCCCCAAAGTAAGTTCGAGACTTGTGTTATGGGATACTAACTCAACGATACTATATTTTATAACAAATACATATATAGATACACATCCAAGACCCAGGCCAATCTGAAAAAGATCATTTTCCATCTTGACCTGGCCGGGGATCGAACCCGGTCACTCCATGTCGCAGGCAGGCGTGTTGACCGCTGCGCCACGGAGCTAGTCTGTAGTCCGATATATAAGTCAGGTTTGCCTTTGGCCCGCGGCTCCGCCCGCGTAAGTGTCGATTTCTCAGGAACAGTAGAATTACCCGGAATACATTAGTTTATGACTTTCAATGAAACACCTTAATATTGAATTTCAATTGAATAACTTCAAAAACGGAAAGATTTATACTAACTTTGCATCCCCGTTATATAAATCCCTTAAGGGATGATTTTGAGAAAAATATTTTACTCGTGTTTCATGCCTTTTAGTAAAGAACCTTCATGCTGAATTTCATTTGACTAACTTCAAAAATGGCAAAGTTTCATGCTTACTTTGCACCCCTATTTTGCCCCCTTATGGGATGATTTTTGAGTAAAATATTTTACTCGTGTTTCATACCTTTCAGTAAAGAACCTTCATGCTGAATTTCATTCGAATAACTTCAAAAACAACAAAGTTTCATACTAACTTTGCAACCCGTTTTTCCCCCTAAGGAGATTAATTTCCAAAAATCCTTTCTTAGTGCTCCCCTACGTTATAAAAGGAACCCCTGTGTGGAATTTCAAGTTCCTAACCCTTATAGTTTAGGCCCTGCGTCGATATGTCAGTCAGTCAGTCAGTCAGCTTCTCCTTTTTTTTTAGTATTGATTACTATGGATAGTATGGATAGGTAAATTTGTTGCCGCTTCTTCTGCACTCCGCTTTGGAAGCGGCGTTAAACTTAGCCATATGTACATTTTTGACGTCAACAATTGTTGAGAAGTGAAATATGACAATTAATAAGTGTTCAAAGAAACCTATATTGAATAAACGTTTTGAATTTTTTTTTTTGAATTTTGCTGTCGTATAATGATGATGAATTGACTTTGGATTTTAATTTTCTTATGTCACTTATTATTTTATTTTATTTTTGCTATATGTTTGCAAACTCATGCCTTGAGTTCATTCAAATGACGATAACTTTTTTTTTAATGAACCGATTTTGATGAAACAAACTTTAAATGTTAAACTGAGTTAAAACAAAGCAATTGGTGAAAGTTTGAAGTAAATCGGTTCAGTATTTTCGGAGATAATCGTGATCATACATACAGACAGACAGACAGACAGACAGACAGACAGACAAGAAATTCCAAAAAATTTTTTTTGCTTTCTATTATTCTTTTTAAGTGTCCCTCTGTCCATTTCAGTCAAAAATTCGAAATGTACAGACAAAATAATTTTACTGTTTTATTATATGTATAGATAAATGATTTTGAATTTGACCTGCCGTGTGGTTTCCGGCAGAGTAGAATAGGACCACTCCAAGTCTTCCCATGGATGTCGTAAGAGGCGACTTAGGAAATACAAGCTAAACACAGCTCATAAACATCAATGAGACCTCTCCAACCCGTCTGGCCAGCGAGGAGAGTGTAGGCCAAATCCTCTTGTCTGCTCTGGCCAAGTATGGCTCCGGTAGTACAGAGAGGGTCATGCTCCTGCAGTGGAGACTAAAAAGACCTGTTGATGATGATGATGATGATGAATTTGACCTAGTGTGTGCGAATCTGGCTTCCGATGGGTGGTAGCGCCGGAAGCACAAGAAGCCAAAATAACTGCGCTCGCCAACCCGCCTGTCAACCGCGATGGGTATAGCAATATCCTCCCATGAATGAAGAATCCTTGGGAGAGGCCTTTGTGGACTTCTTACATCTGGAATGATGAATCTGACTTGCACCTGGCCAGTTTTATTCATCCGATATTCATAAGAAGAAACGGGCGTACAAATAATTCTAAGAAACCCCTCGGCACGTGTGCATTGATTGCTATAGCAACAGAAATAAAAGACGCCAGTTCGACATCGAAAATGTTCGTTAAGTTCTTGAAATTTCCATGGTCAGCAGCTGGCATGTCACCGGTATCACATCAATTTTGTTGTCAAGATAGTGCTGTGCAGCGTCTCGAGGGACATGTCGTGACATAATGATTAGGATATCTACTACTTACTTGTATACTCTATGTAGATTAACATTTTCCTTGACAGCGCTAAAGGAATATACATTTCAGTACATACTATGTGTAAATTTAGTCTCGACATTCCTTCTTTTCTTCGAATATGAACAAATTTTTATATGGGACCAATGCTGGGAACCAGACATAATGTTTGGCTTTTCTATACAAGGTGTAAGTCAGACTGACAATTTTTATATGAAAACGTCGAATTTTTTTAAGTCCATTGGAGATATTTAAAGAGGTAGGTAGGAAACTTCTAGATACCAATCATTCCAAACCAGAATCTACTTACCAGTAGAAGTAGGTATGTATTGAATAACATTTCCATATTGTTTATACATATTACATAATGATTGACGTAACTATATTATTTTCCATAATTATAAAGTAAGTTAGCTGAATGGTAACTGTAATCACATCGATATAATAGAGCTTTGTATGCAATTATTTTTGAATGCAAAAAAAAATGCCTCTCGAGAATAAGAAAAGTAATAAAAGCCATTTTTTAAAGCTTTAAGCTATGCACAAAAATTAAAATGGAAGTGGACAGGGCAGGCCATGTTGCTCGAAGATGGAAGATGAACTAAAAGGGTAACTCGCTTGAAAGGGCCACTAGGTAAACGTCGAGTAGGAAGACCTAACGCAAGATGGGCAGATGAAATAATCAGTAATGCCGGTTCACAATGGTTACAAATCGCCCTAGACAGAGAAAGATGGTGTTGGAAAAGAACCCCTTCTCGAGTAAAGGCCTCCCTTTACTCGAGAAGGGCTTCTTGTAGAATAATAATAGAAGGAGGGAAGACAAAAGAAACCTACAACAACCACTCTACTAACGTTATATATAAAAAAATTGACATACTAATACATCTAATAGTACGAATAAGATACAATCACATTACTGCCTAAATACTGAATATCGTTAGTTTATCTATGTAGTGTTCAAAGTTTTTTAGTGCCTACTTTACCTTACAAGAAAATATTTTTTTATTTATTTTATTTATAAATATGTCTAGAACTACTGCGCTGTGCATCAGGAGAATACCGTAAAACATGTATTTTTTCGTCGCGCAGTTAGCCTTATTTTTCAAAGAGTACTAGCATGAAAAAAATATGAAGTATAGTTCAAAGATCAAAATAAATGGTTACATCATAATATGTTGAAAAAAATATTTAAAACCTAACTAAATAAAATATCAAAAAAGCTATATCCAGAAAAATTTTCGTCGCGAATTTCTTGATATTTTCAGCGACAACTACCAACTTTTATACGTCTATAAAAAGTATAACTAAATGAGCTAGATGGATACCTACAAAAAATACAATATTTGGTTATAATTATTGAATTATTAAATTAAAAGTGAAAATTAACACGAAAATGGCAGACACGGATTTGAACTGAGACTGACGACAGGTATGACACAAATATATAAAATATTGCGCGATGTCCGCTACAACCGGTTAAGGGCTACAACGCCTTATGTACATACTAATATTTATGTCGATAAATGACTGATTACCAGCAATGGGTAGTGCAATTTTGCGGAATTTCGTGACGAGACATAAATGGTAGATTTTGATAGTTCCTGTCAAAAATGCCCCTCATCAAGTCGTCACAGTGCCGCCATCTGGGGAAAAAATTAATTTAAAAACCGACCAAGTGCGTGTCGGGCCACGCGCAGGGTAGAGTTCTGTAGTTGCGAATGCCAGCTTTGAGTTCACGCCTCACGGTTTAACGACGACACGATTTACATCTAACAACCTAAAGCTTCACTTACGCAGCAATAAAGTGGATTTTCAACTTCTTAGAGAACTTATGCGTAGATTTTACACAATGCCCTAAAAAGGGACTTTCATTTCGAAACGTGATGAAAAACATACAAAAGCGACGTTAGTCGTCGCAGAGTGTTCAAAATTACTAATTTGTAGCGTGTTTCTAAATTAAGTAGGTAATGAAGTATATTTAGTAAAATTTACTTAGCTTTAATGTTAATTTCGTTAATTACGAGACGGTGTTACTTGTTTGAAACTCTTGTATTTTACTTTTCTCAATATTCGGTATCTTGGTTCAGTTTATCTGGCCATACTTGTCTACCTGTACAGGATTGCATCCACAGAGTCTTGGAATAAGTCATTAAAAATCATACTGGCCACTAATTGTAACCTCAAAAACACGATATTGAAAGAGGTAATTCTATATTTAAATATTTACACGGCATCACGAATGTCCCGCTAAAATTGCATGTTGTTTTGTATCGTATTTACGACAATAAATTTAAAATAGCATCTATATATTTGCCACTACATTGGGTTTTATGTTTACTTGAGAATTTTCTAAATATATATAACTCAAAGGTGACTGACTGACTGACATAGTGATCTATCAACGCACAGCCCAACCAAACCACTGGACGGATCGGGCTGAAATTTTGCATGCAGGTAGATGTTATGACGTAGGCATCCGCTAAGAAAGGATTATGTTAATTCTACCCCCAAGGGGATAAAATAGGGGATGAAAGTTTGTATGAAACTATACTTCTTAACGCGAGCGAAGCCGCGGGCAAAAGCTAGTGTATAATAATTCGATCACTATGTTTTACAGCTGTTTTAAAGTTGCCCACCTTGTCTGACCCATCTAGGTGAGAATTGTACTTTGCAATCAATTTGTTTGTTTGTTTGTTTGTCTGTCTGTCTGTCTGTCTGTCTGTCTGTCTGTCTGTCTGTCTGTCTGTCTGTCTGTCTGTCTGTCTGTCCGTCCGTCCGTCCGTCCGTCCGTCCGTCCGTCCGTCCGTCCGTCCGTCCGTCCGTCCGTCCGTCCGTCCGTCTGTCTGTCTGTCTGTCTGTCTGTCTGTCTGTTTGTTTGTTTGTTTGTTTGTTTGTTTGTTTGTTTGTTTGTTTGTTTGTTTGTTTGTTACGCTTTCACGCCGTAACTACTGAACCGATCATCATGAAATTTTGCATACCAGTTCTCTGGAGTACGGACAAGTACTATTCCCGAGGGATCGCCACTGACGCGTTCGGAGCCGCGGGCGAAATCTAGTAATTAAATTAAATAAAAAATAAATGAAAAATAATTAAAAACTAAATCTAGATAATTTTTCCCGATTACCCGACCAAGTTCAGATGTGCATCTTAAAGCGGCTGCGGCATACTGCTAGATATACTTCCTACCGAATTTAATTTTAATCGGCTCGGTGGTTGAAGTATTAACAGACACTTACCATCACGTGAGATGGGAGACAAAAGCCTAATCCAACATTTAGTTAAAAAAAAAACCCACAGAGTAAATTTCGCATTAATAATATATGGATACGTAATCTTCTGTATATCTGTGTATACGTACCCGATTGACATATCTTATTTATCATTTTATCGAAAATTCTAAATGATAAGAACTGTTGTTAGTCACTAGTAAAAAATCTTTGATATGAGCGAAACAATAAGTGATCCCCCATCATTTTATTTTACTCCTTATTAAATGGCGGTAATCAAAGATTCTCTTAATGTGTAATACAGCATCATTATAGTAATATAAAAAAAATCCGACGAATTAAGAACCTCCTCCTTTTTTAAAAAGTATGGAGCCTATGTTTGCTGTGGCACAGTGGCGCCCTCCCCCCCTATGGAAGAGGCCTATACCCTAGACGGGTTTCTATAGATTTAAATCCTAAAACAGTAATTTTCAAATGTATATGTGCAACTTATAGAATATTTATAGAAAATAAAGAGGTTTTATTATTATTATAGTAATATAGAAAATACCACAAGTAATTTACAAGCGAAGTACAGATTAAGATTATTTTTCAATTAGATCTGATTTGGAAGTAAAATAATTTATTTATTTAATTAATACATACACTATCATTAGAGATGTCCTCCATTGCAATAGCATACTTAATTAATGTTACATGCATTATATATACCTAATTAAAACATAATACATACAAAGTTTGCCCGTGCAAGTCCACAGGAAGTTCAGTCTCTGAGAGAGTCTATAATTGAACGGGTTAACTCAAAACTACAGAGGGTGTCCGATTGGGGAGACGCCAATCTTGTTAAGTTTAACCCGTCCAAAACACAGGCATGTCTCTTCTCCGCAAAAAAGAGTGCTTTCCTACTTGCACCCACTTTCCAAGGTGTTTCCTTACCGTTGGTTGACCATCTTGGGCTTTTGGGCATCACTGTCACGTTCAAACTCGGCTTCGGTCAACAGCTATCTGTTGACCGAAGCCGAGTTTGGACGTCGGTCGTCGATGGCACTAACTGCTTCTAAGAAGTTGGGCATCATCACAAAGGTTCGGCGGTACTTCAGCTCTGAACGGCTGCTTAGTCTTTATATAGCCTAGGTTCGCTCTTGCATGGAGTACTGCAGTCACCTCTGGGATGGCTCAGCTAAATACCAGCTTGAAGCATTGGACTCTGTTGACCGAAGAGCCCGCAGGCTTATAAATAACGACGTGGTTTCGAACCATAAATTGCCGTAAAGTTGCTTGTCTATCGTTTTTTTATAGAATCCATTTTGGAGAATGTGCGAAAACGCTCTTTGAGCTAGTAGAACCGTCACCATTCCTCCATCGGACTACGAGACGCAGACAGAAATTTCACCCTTTTATTGTTGGAATACCAAAGAGTCGAACTAAACGCTTTGACAGTTCCTTTTTGGTTCGAGTAGCTAAGGTGTGGAATGAATTGTCTGCGTTTATATTCCCAGACAAGTACAATCTCGGGACATTCAAAAGTAGAATAAATGGGTATTGTTAACGCAATGTCAACGCTGCTGCAGTGGGGCCCCCTGATGGAAGAAACGCACATCATCCGCCCATCATCATCACGTGACGTAGCACTGCGTGGGCGGCCAATGGAATGCGCCCAAATTTCCACGTATGTGCGTGCTATTCGTCCAAAATTGTTCCCACTACCTTTTTCCCTAACGCATGTAAATTTTAAATCGAATACACTCGTCATTCAACGTTTAACTAGATCACTGCTTTTAATTTCGCACCAAATTATCATTCCCAAATAAAAAAGTATCTATACGTGCCGATACAGGTATCTCTTGAATAGGCATGTAACATCCTCGTCTTCATCGTCACTTACCATCAGGTGAGATGGGAGACAAATGCCAACTTCAATAATTAGTAAAAAAAAAATTTGCCCGTGTAAATTCAGTCAAGGAACAATTAAATAAATACACGCGATTGGCAAGTTCATTCAGAGTTTGAAGAGCTAGTGTTAGTGGAGCTTGTTTTAACAAATTCGTATGCGATTGGGGAATTGCTATAGTGGAGGTTGCCGTCGTCGCCACACGTACCGATTCGGCTAAACCTAGATAACGTTCACGTAGTATTTATATGAAAATTTCATATGAGAAATTATCTTACACTTTGCCAACAATAATGCACCATACGTAAAACGCCCGAATATAGGAGTGTTACGTAATGGTGTCATGTCAATAGTCTAACAACTCCTCAGTAGGAGTAATTCAAGTAGTAGCTATTTAGTAATCTGTGGTAATTCCAACGTTGCAAGAAACTTCGTTCCAAAAACATTGACCCCGTCAGTTAGATAATAAAAAGAATATTATACACTGTTTTATTTATCAATTACACAAAAACATCAAGCCCATTTAAGTTGCGTGTGATGTCTTTTTAGAAAACTGTGATTAGGCCCGCTCATCATCGTTGCGAGTAGGTGTCACGGTCAATCGACCATGCACACCCTGGTGTCAGAGTTCTTCGGAACCGCTTCTCGGCCTCTGACGCGGTTCCTTTAACGACTACCAGATTGCAGCCGGGACCAACGGCTTAACGTGCCTTCCGAAGCACGGATCATCTTTTTTATCAGACAATCAGGTGATTCAACCCTGCAATGTCCTAACCAAACTGTAAACAACTAAACAAACTATGCTTCCCGTGGGAATCGAACCCACGACCCCCTGTTCTACAGGTAAATGCCTTAACCACTGGACCACGGAGGTAGTTATATATATGAGGCCCGCTTATGAACTTTGACGAGCTTTATCTATTCAAAGTAAAAAATACTTTTCAATATTTTTTTAATTATCTAACTGATTGGACTAATTATATTATTTTGCGAAACTAGCCTTGATTTTGAATATTTGAAACTAGCCAGGACAGTATTACGGGACAGGCAGGCCTTGAAAAATAAACGTTTTGTGATAAGTTGCGTAGTGAATCTTGTGGTTTCGTCACATGATGTGACGAAATATGATATGTTTTATCTTTTATCTATCTTTTATCTCGTGATATTCGTGAAACCATTTTTTGTGTCTCAAGTTCGCCTAAATTAATCTAAAAATATGACGATTATAAAGCCTAAGCTCGTAATGTTGTCAATACAGTCATTGTGAAGGTATGTACATGAGTAGCGATGCTTTCAGAGATGTTTCATTTTTCAAGTGCGGGCTTGTTATTTATATAACAACATTAATACGTATATAGGCGTTTTATTTCAAATTATTAATATTTTATTTATTCCAAACTTACAACTATGATTACAGGCTTATTTATACTAATTACACTGGTTGTTCAAATTGAACAATCACAATTATGTTTCAATATCCGCGAGCTCCGTGGCGTAGTGGTTAATAAGCCAGCCTGCGACACGAGGGTTCCCTGGTTCGATCCCTGGCTAGGTCAAGATGGAAAACGATCTTTTTTAGATTGACCTGGGTCTATTTCGTTGAGTTAGTAACCTACGTGAGACGCCTTTTTTTTTAATCTATGGTATTCAAGATCTTAACTTACTTTCACGCTAGCTTAAATTGTGTGTTATGTATTAATATAAATAATAATTCAATATAAATATTTGTTATTATTTATATCTTTAGCATAAAATGAATAAAGCTACTTTAGTAAACCATTCAACGTGCATCTCAGTTAGATACGAGTATGCTGTATGTGGCTTTGCAGTATGTTTAGGATAATGGAGCCCTAGAACCTTAAGCCAAGTAAGATATGGCCATCTTCCGACTTTATCATCAGATCAGGTCTAACGTACCATAATATTGCATTGTTATTTGACTTACTGTAAAGAAAATCAACCCAAGCGGTTATGGATAAATGAGTGCTTCAAAATTGAATTGCAATATTTGGCAGATGAACAAAAAAAGAACAGGGCTAGTTAAAAAATTGCTTGTAATATAGAAAAAAAAATACGATTATGTATCTAATTATTTTAAAATCTATTAAAAGTTTCACTAACGTATTTTTAGTCGGTATCCTTGACAAGTGACGGCCTTCAAACTCGCCCTGAAGATGGCCTTCTGTAAAGGTCGGTGATTCCGACTAAAATACTAGAGTGAAATCGTTATTTTAGCATTTAATTATTTTTAATTCGTTTATTTGTATACAAAAGTGATTTACTAGCAATTAAACTATTTTAACATATTTAACGTATTTTTAATTTTGCGACAGGTGTACACATCACCATAATCATTATAAGTGATTCGTTTTCGGATAATCCGGTTATTAATTCGCCTGACAGACTACATCTGGCAATATTATTGTTAATCCTTGAATATTATTTACGCGGCATCACGCTTGGTTAATTCGTCAAGTTTAAAATAAAAGGGCGCATTTGTTTGCGTGGGGTTGGTTATTATGAATTTAGCTCCATTTGGCTATAATTAAATGAGAGTACCTAGGTATTTTAATTTACGCGTCCACCTACGGTTTACTGAGAAATTAACAAATACAGTCAAAATAGTATCGGGAAAGGATGACGTGTTTATGGTTCCAAATTCGATTTTTCATTTGTTTGTTGTTGTAGGATTGGCACAATTTATTTTTCTTCCAACTACGCTGCAATTCTATCATAACTGCACTACATATCCAGCACAAAGCGGAACTTTACTGCTCTAGAGCAGAAAAAATGTATGGAAATCCTTTACTGCATTGTTTAGTTTTTTTTTAAATCGCGTGTCACTTGTCTCAAAAAAGGGTTGGCCAACCTGACGGCCGTATGGAGTAGCCTGTGTAGTGACATTGCCTGGGCTAAAAAAATACTGGCCAGAAAGAAAAAAAAACGGGCATGTAAACAAAAAAATTTCACTGATTGTAATTTATCTTCAGTTTTATTTTTACATACCTACTTTTCTTGTAGTAGTTGAAAGAAAAGCAGATTATGCACCTCGCATTAAGTAATTTATATTGCACTCGTGCTTTTTAAAGCCCTTGCTAACGCTCGGGCTTCAAATAAGCACTCGGTGCAATAATACTTTCTGCTTGGTGCAACAATCTACTATTTTATTTTGTTATCTAGTTTTGTTTATTCGCATCAACAATGCAGTGTGTCATATGTTTATTATGATTGTTTGTTTTGTAAGTGATTTATTTTTTTGCATTCACAATGCGGTAGCTCAGTTGGCAGAGCGTAGGTCGTATATTGCGTCAAAAAAGCTGGCCGAATTCCACGACATGCCTCACTAAACGACATAATTCGTAAAACTTTCAGGTAGAACTTTAGCCACTTGTCAATGTTCTGTCAGTTTTGGAACCAAATGGAATCTTCCGCACCGATGACAGGCGACCAGATGGTCTTTCTTTAATCCCGTGCCGTTTCGTTTGGGATGCCACTTGTGTAGATACTTTAGCTCCATCCCACATACCAGCTACTTCCAGCCAATGCAGAGCAGCTGCCTGTGTTGCTGAAGCTAGCAAAAAGCGAAAATACGCGGGATTGACCAACAGCTTTATATTCTTGCCCTTCGCTGTAGAAACTTTGGGCCGCTGGGGCACTGAAGCCAAAAAAATCTATAAAGAATTGAGAATGCGTCCCATCGAGGTAACTGGTGATCCAAAAGCTGGCAGTTTTTTGCACAACGTATCGGACTCGCTGTGCAACGGGGAAATGCTGCCAGCATTTTAGGTACTTTGCCTCGATGCGATGCGTTGCAAGAAGTTTTTTATTTGTATGTTATTTATATTTTTTTATTTTTATGTTGTTTTTAATTATAATAAAAAATATTTCTTATTTTAATAAGAGATATATTAAGTTTGTTGATACAATTTTCACTGTAAGTACCTAACACGGTGTTTCGCCAAATTAGTGGCAAGCCCTACAAAACAGCAGTTCGGGACTTATAAAGATCTGTCACACCGCTTTTCAATTTGTCCGGTAAACTGGAAAAGCAAGAAGGCGGAACTGAATGACGCGAGGTTCGTGAACTCTCACCCTTTGCACGCTTTGTAATCTTATCAGGGAGCCCATGGGAGACTTGTAATTGGTTTTGTTTTTTGAGCGAGGGCTTTCTCGGTTTCTATTGCAGAGACAATGTTCCTTCTTACCTTTGAATCAGTTAAGGTGCCCAGTATCTTGAGCTTCTTCCAGATTTGACCTCTATAGCTCAGTGGTACCGGAAGTGCCTTTGAATCGCAGGGTCCCAGTTTCGATCCCCGGTTTACCCTTAAAAGCCCTCGCTGACGCTCGGGCTTCAAATAAGCACTCGGTGCAATAATACTTTCTGCTTGGTGCAACAATCTACTATTTTATTTTGGCGCGGAGTTTGAGTCGCATCTGTTATAAATTTATATTTAATACAGCATGTTGGTGTGAGACCAGAGGCGATAATTTTTGAAACATATTTAAATTATAGTACGATGAAACCCATTATAAATGGAAGAGAATACACCAAAAATTGAAGGAAAAATAAATATCGGGCCATCTGAGGTCTGGAAATGGGAGTGGGTGAGCTTTAAAGGGTAAAAAACTTTTTATCTCGATTTCCGGCAAAACTACATGTCCAGTGGAAAAACGATATATGGCAATGATGTAGGTAATAACAAGTTTTAGTCCTTTTGTATTTACACTTTTTGCACCTAACCTTAAAATGTGAAAAAAATGTGTAAAAATTTTTAATAACCATGATTTTGGATTTTTATATTTTACAAAAATGTTTCTTTATTTATGAAATTTTGTGAAAATTAACCTTTCTATAGGGAAAAACGTATTTTCCTAGATATGAGATCCAGCTATATTGATTTTTCGTCCCAAAATCCATACTAACATTATAAATGTGAAAGTAGTTCTGTCTGTCTGTCTGCCGCCTTTCCACGCTTTAACCATTGTACCAATTTAAATGTTTTTTTTTTATGGAAGTAGTTTGAGAGTAAATTCTACTGTTCCTGTGGGATCAACAATAACACGGGCGGAGCCGCGGACAACAGCTATTAATGAATAAAATATGAATCCTTTATTCACTCACTATAAATTATTGACTGGCTTTAACAATTTCATCGAAATTATTGAAATACAGATATATATGTAGTTTTCCATCATAACCTGACCGGGGATCGAAACTGGGACCCTGCGATTCAAAGGCACTTCCGGTACCACTGAGCTATAGAGGTCAAATCTGGAAGAAGCTCAAGATACTGGGCACCTTAACTGATTCAAAGGTAAGAAGGAACATTGTCTCTGCAATAGAAACCGAGAAAGCCCTCGCTCAAAAAACAAAACCAATTACAAGTCTCCCATGGGCTCCCTGATAAGATTACAAAGCGTGCAAAGGGTGAGAGTTCACGAACCTCGCGTCATTCAGTTCCGCCTTCTTGCTTTTCCAGTTTACCGGACAAATTGAAAAGCGGTGTGACAGATCTTTATAAGTCCCGAACTGCTGTTTTGTAGGGCTTGCCACTAATTTAGCGAAACACCGTGTTAGGTACTTACAGTGAAAATTGTATCAACAAACTTAATATATCTCTTATTAAAATAAGAAATATTTTTTATTATAATTAAAAACAACATAAAAATAAAAAAATATAAATAACATACAAATAAAAAACTTCTTGCAACGCATCGCATCGAGGCAAAGTACCTAAAATGCTGGCAGCATTTCCCCGTTGCACAGCGAGTCCGATACGTTGTGCAAAAAACTGCTAGCTTTTGGATCACCAGTTACCTCGATGGGACGCATTCTCAATTCTTTATAGATTTTTTTGGCTTCAGTGCCCCAGCGGCCCAAAGTTTCTACAGTGAAGGGCAAGAATATAAAGCTGTCGGTCAATCCCGCGTACTTTCGCTTTTTGCTAGCTTCAGCAGCACAGGCAGCTGCTCTGCATTGGCTGGAAGTAGCTGGTATGTGGGATGGAGCTAAAGTATCTACACAAGTGGCATCCCAAACGAAACGGCACGGGATTAAAGAAAGACCATCTGGTCGCCTGTCATCGGTGCGGAAGATTCCATTTGGTTCCAAAACTGACAGAACATTGACAAGTGGCTAAAGTTCTACGAATTATGTCGTTTAGTGAGGCATGTCGTGGAATTCGGCCAGCACTTTTGACGCAATATACGACCTACGCTCTGCCAACTGTAAATGCAAAAAAATTAATAAATCTCTTACAAAACAAACAATCATAATAAACATATGACACACTGCATTGTTGATGCGAATAAACAAAACTAGATAACAAATTTACATATATACATCTTTTTCCTTTGCGGGGTATACAGGGCATTTGTCTATAAGACCTAAAGGCCTTGTTAAGCAGGAATGGACGTTTTACTTTAATCGATATCTAAAATTTTTATGCTACAATATTTAAAGTAATATTTTTTTTTTCAAACTTCTTCTTTTTAAGAGCCTGGCTCTTATCGATGGAATGATTTCCTATTTTTCCCATCCTCGGCTAATTTTCAACCTATCGATATCACTTGTTTTTGAGCATGTAATGTTTATATTTTAGCATAGTTACCATAATTTTTGTAGAAAAACAAAGTTAGTATGATAAGGCGGTCTATGCTTTGTTATACCTACCGCATTAGATAAATACTCGTAATAATAGGTACTAGTCTATTAATGAATAATTATTACCGAACATTACGTCTACAGTGCAGTACTCGTAATTATAAATAATACGATATATTGCGTAAATAATATAATTATTCCACGCCACTCTGCGCTTAATAATATTATTCACCGGGCTCTTGCCAGCATTCACATGCCGGCGGTTTTAGAACCTACCGGTCTGGCGCGGGATGATGGCAAGAGACCGGATGGAATGACCCTTGTGCCCTGGAAATTGGGGCGAGCGCTTGTGTGGGACGCAACCTGCGTGAACACACTGGCGCCGTCTCACCTCCCGGGCGCAGGGTCCAAGGCCAGTTCAGCAGCGTCAGCGGCAGAAGACCTCAAGCGGCGCAAGTACAGTAGTCTTGGAAACAACTACATATTTGAGCCGTTTGGGGTCGAAACTTTGGGACCGTGGGGGCCATCAGCCCATAAGCTGTTCGGCACCATTGCCCATAAATTGATCGAGGTGACCCGTGACCAGAAGGCTGGTCTATACCTTGGCCAAAAGATCAGCATTGCCATCCAACGTGGCAATGCTGCCAGCCTTCTGGGCACGCTACCGCAAGGCAACGAATTACCGGGCCTTTTTTATTTGTAAATATATATTAATTTTTATTTATTTTTAGTTGTAGTATTAGTTTAAGTATTTAATATTTAAATTGTATATATATTGATAAAATAAATAAAAAAAGTTAATATAATTATTTATGAACTGAAACATCGTATGTTGTTGAGTTTAACAAAGAAGGTAGTCCTGCTTCCCCTGGGGCCAGGCTAATGGACTCATCTATGCCCGGGAGCCCGCTCTTGAACTGGCAGAAAACCATAGATGACATCCAAAACTCCTTAAGACAGCAATCGTAAAACTAGATAATGGTTTCTGATGTTTTCGCGATTGTTACACATTTAAATAAAATCACTTTAATACGGTATTATCGCGTATATTAATCATTTTTTACACCTAACGTTTCGAAAACTTTACAGTTTTCATGGTCGCAGGTAGACTAAGTTGACATTTGTCGTTGTGTTATAAGAACTGTACAAAACTACTGCCTACAATATTAATTGATAACGTTCCGGATGTACGCAGTATTGGCTCACGGTATCTGAATATCATGCAGTCTCGTGATGAGCTTGAGATTTTATTAAATAGATGACAGGATCCCAAGCTAGTGGTATACGCGATAATACCGTATTAAAGTGATTTTATTTAAACCTAAACCTAGATGTTGTGATGTCTGATTAAATCGCTTAGGCGCCCCACCGACGCATATGAAAACAACGAAAACATGTCTAGCAAATGAAGGGACGTTTACATAGGCCAGCCACAGATGTAGGGTATAATTGGTCAGGCAAGAAAATTGAAACGAGGCAGAAGTGGGAAATTTAAATAATTGAATTAAGCACTTACATTTGATTTTGAAGTGAAAACTTCTTTAGTGGCGTAAAGTAATCCAGTTTTTGGGATGGGTAAAAAATGTTACACTCGCGAATTTTCACTCACGTAGGACACGTGACCTGATCGAAAATTCGTAAGACACAATTGACATTATTACGTGATTTGGCATTAAATCGATATACTCTTAATAAATTACGAAATAAGATATGGTGAAAAAATGTCATGCGGGCGGGACTCGAACCAGCGACCTGTGTACGACCTACGCTCTACCATCTGAGCTACCGCATGATTCAAGGAATCTATTAAATTCCTTGAATCATGATTCCTTGACTAAAACTTAATTTTTTAAGACTATATCAAAATAGCATTGTGAATGCAAAATAAAAACACTTATAAAATATTAAATCAATTGTACCATTTTTTTCATATTAATCGAATTTTACATTATGACATGACAGTGTAAGCTCAAGTCCACACATTTAGTTCCAAGTATGTTGTAGATTGTAAGTTTGAAGAAAATGCACTGTGCAGTTTATTGCTGCTACTTCTGCACTTCGCCTTGGAAGCGGCGTAAACTAAGCTGTAAGTAAGTTATCGACGTCAACAATAATAATTATTTAACGTTCACCAAATTCTATTTAAAATATCTTACGAAGAATGACATATTTGATTATTGATTATTGAACACGTGACCTGAGACCGCAGGCGCGGCGTAGGCAAGGAAGTAATATCCCCCTCTCTTTTTACCGCACGGCAAAAATATTAATTGTCATGTTTGTGCACGATAGAAATGAATATTGTATTTAATTACATACATGATGTATATATAATCAATTCTAGATGCTGTTAGGTCACTTCCTTACGATACTTTTAAAAATACATTTTTTATTATTATAGCAGACTAGCTGTTGCCCGCGACTTCATCCGCGACAATTTCTGTTATTATGATTAATTACTTAGTATAAGATTAACAATTTTCCCCCGTTGTCAAAACATTTTTTATTGATGCTGCGTTCCTATTGGCCGCAGCGCAGCATTAATGTTTTATAGCCTAAAGCCTCCTTAATAAATGGACTATCCAGCACATAAATAATTTTCCAATTTGAACCAGTAGTTCTTAAGATTAGAGCTTAAGAAAGATTAGTTCAAACAAACAAACAAACTCTTCAGCTTTATAATATTAGTATAGATTTAACAATTACAAAGCTTTTCGTGGTAATTTAAACAGGTAACAATTTTTGAAAAAGGATATATGACCGAGGACCGGCAAGCGTTAGTGATATAGCTCCGTTTTATCTTAGGCAAACAGCCAGACAGCAGGACATATGGACAGACGGACATACGAAAGAATGTTTGTCCGTCTTTCCGTCGTCCGGCTGTTCTCCTGTATAGGTCGCATTTTTACAACCAATACTCGTGAAATTTGTAACCCATTCAAGTTCTGGATTTTTTTCAAAAAGGTGGTATTTCACACTATGGATCAAATTTATATTGTGTACTCGTATATGGCGTTTAGGATCATTGGGAGTTCACTGAAATAAGACCTGAAAAGTCCTGTAAAGCTTGCAAAGCAACTAGTAATAAAACTAGGCATCGCTTGAAACATTTTCATTCAAAGCAAAAGGCCGTAAATCAGCAAAGTTTTATTATTTTTGGAACTTTTTCAGCGTCCGATAACCCGTTACTCACTATTTATTACTCAGTTGTAATTGCACAGATTATATAGGCTACGCGAAACACCTGGATTTCAGTAGCGCATTTTTAACAATATGTAAAAAAAATATTTATAGGCCAATCTGAAAACTACCGTTTTCCATTATGACCTGGCCGGGGATCAAACCGAGAATCCTGTGATTCAAAGGCACTAGTGGTTTCATTGAGTCACAGAGGTCTTTTCTAACATGAAACAAAGATTAAATCTTTTTACAAGCTTTCATTTAGTTTCACCTGTCCCGATGTTTGTCTGTAATCAAATCTGGAAAGAAATTTGATCCACTTGCCGGTTACCGATTGAGCTGAAATTTTCATGCATGTGTAAATCAGATGACAATACAATATTATGGAATCGTGCTGATTTGATTATGGTGTCGGAAGGTAGCCTTAAGAACTCTAAAACTAAACAAGGTACACCAATCGTGTTTCGGCTCATTTGATTTGTCTTGGAAAGCACTTTGTGTGGATTTGTTTATTAAAAGCTTCTCACAAAAATGAAATTTTACAGTAAATAATGTTTCTTTTCAATATCACCAGTGTAACAGAACTTTTTACGACGCAGAAGCCACATCGGTCGCCACCTGTAGCGTGGGCAGATTTACGAGTATGAATAAACATCACGCCTAATTGAATCACCCGAAGCGCGTCGCAATGACAATTAAAAAAATAGATTAAACTGAGAAACTGTGCTTTAACTTTGACTATTAACTGTTAAAGCAGGTGTCATTTTGTATATTAAATACATTAATTCTTTTTCTTCAGCGAACAGCGCATGAAATGTGCTGGCTAATGAGAGGTTTCGAGCTTTTAAAATAGAAGATTGTGATTTTAAATTAGCAGATTGTGATTTTAAATTAGTAGATTGTGATTTTAAAATAGTAGATTGTGATTTTAAAATAATAGATTGTTATTGTTTTAAAATAGTAGATTGTCATTTTAAAATAGAAGATTGTGATTTTAAAATAGTAGATTGTTATTGTTTTAAAATAGTAGATTGTGATTTTAAAATAGTAGATTGTTATTGTTTTAAAATAGTAGATTGTGATTGTAAAAAGTAGATTGTGATAAGGGGTAAACATAATACTTTATGGTGAGGGTATTATTTTGAATCCAGAGTGGAATGAAGGAGTCATTCTAAAGTATACTACTGAGTGAAGCGAGGGATTCAGAAAATGTTACCCGAAGTAAAAGTATTATGTTAGTCCCGAGATGACACATTCTGCTCTTCATCTCCCTCTATGAGAAAAAAAAAAATTATAAAACTAAAGTTACCTCTAATATTGAATTATTTTAACATGAACAAAATATAAATTATGTAAATTAATCAGTCAAATAAACTAAATTATTATAAATAACTTTATAACTATTTTTAATGGGTATGTCTATTGTATGTAGAGCGCGATACTTATTTCTTGTCAAGCTGTACCAATTTTAACACATTTAGTATGAAATATGAAATAGCTGGTAATTTGAAATGTACCTAATATGAAAAAGTTGGTAATTTGAAATGTAAAATCTTGATAAAACAGGCAGGTACTAGGTATATTTTGAATTTTTTCACCATAAAAAATATGCCTGATAAAAGCACTTTCAGCGTGCGAATAAAACAAGCGTGCATCATAAAATACTACCAGTTCTATTTTTTTAATTAATGTAACCGGCCAATGAAACTGTTTAAAAATATGATTTCAACCTTTGTGGTCATGGATATTTTCGGAACAATATTTGTGTTCGCAGTTCAAAATCTTTTTAATCCATTGGGAATAATAACGTATTTTAGACCCTGTTCTTGGGGAACCGTTCTTTGTTTTTTGAATAGAGGAAACGAAAAACTTATTTTTAGTAACACATAGAGTAGGCATGGTACGGATGGCAAAAGTCCATAAAGAATTTGCGTAAAAAGTCGTGTGTAGCTACGGATACCTTTAAAAAATAACAGAAATTTCAACCTTAAAAATGTGGCATCAGTTTCATGATATTGTTAAATATATATGCCTCTCTAATCACTGCAATTGATTTTTACCTTAAGGCTATCTTAGACTTTTGCAGGTGACCGTACGTACAATGACAGTCATAATAATATTAAAGCCCTGAAACCCTTCGTAAAATACAACTTTATTCTCTAATTTACCTGTCTTAAGCAGTACAATTTATGATATTGACAATGCTGTATTTTTCTAAAGCATGTGGGGTCAATAACACGTTTAACCCCTAAAGATAAGTGAGGGTGAGTGCGGTATCTTAACGCATAAAATCAAGTGGCCATCACGAAATGCAATAAATAGTTCGAAAAGTAGGTGAGTGATATATTTAGGAAGAAAATTACTTTATTTTAGAGAAATGGGGCAAATTTTGAAGAAATTAGAATGTTGTGTTGTTTTCGTCTAGACAAAGTTTAAAACAAGTGGGTACTCGTACCTAATCTGTTTATTTGAGGAGCTCTATGTATGCTTGGGATGCCGTGTAGTTTCCGGCAGAGTAGAATAGGACTTGGAGTTCCAAGTCATCCCGTGGATGTCGTAAGAGGCGACTCAGGAAATACAAGCTAAATAAAGCTCATGAACATCAATGAGACCTCTCCAACCCGTCGGGCCAGCGAGGAGCGTGTAGGCCAAAACCTCTGTCTGCTCTGGCCAAGTATGGTATAGAGTATAGAGAGGGTTATGCTCCTGCAGTGGAGACTAAAAAGACCTGATGATGATGATGATGATGTATGCTTGTTTTTGAAAAGCATT
Source organism: Elegia similella (assembly GCA_947532085.1). Taxonomy (NCBI): domain Eukaryota; kingdom Metazoa; phylum Arthropoda; class Insecta; order Lepidoptera; family Pyralidae; genus Elegia; species Elegia similella. The sequence goes on from OX383939.1 coordinate 8,855,942, forward strand.
ATTAGCGCAAACGCAAATAAAGCAACCTCGGGCTCGGTCCCTACTTTGGATGAGTGACCACAAGAAGCAAAAAATATCTCAAACTCCTCCGTGCTTTAAGCCATTGGTCCCGGCTGTCATCATTGATGACAGTTGTTAAGCTTTGTCAGATGCCTTTAGACAGCTTGAAAAACCTGATACTAGTGTTGGCCACTTACACACTTGAAAAACAAACAATCTATTTATATGAGTATGTATAGTAATATTATACAGAGGAACTGTGTGGTATAGAGTTTTTGATTGTGTGCTATTGAACTGATTTTATAAATTCGTTCACCTATAGAAAGCTATATAATTAGCTGGTAACATAGGCTATAATTAACGCGGACAAAGTCACGGGAAATGACTAGCTAAAGTATGATTAAACTAGCAGTGCCCGCGACTTCGTTCGCGTACATTTTATGCTATGTTGATATTGATAAGAACCCCTATACCAATTACAATTATCAATTTTCATACTGCTAAGGGCAGGAATGAGAAAATTTCCATACAAACTTTATCCCTTTCTTAATTGACAATATTTCCCCCTAAAGGGGTGAAAGGGGTCCACCCCTTTTTCACCCCTTTATAATAAAATAAATAAATAAATAAGGGGAAATATTGTCAATTTTACCTACACAGATCGTTTTTGATTGTAATCCAGAACTTATTTTCATACTTCTTAGTCCAGAAATGAGAAATTTCCATACAAACTAAGGGTCCTGTTGGCATTCTTTGAGTACGAAACTCCAATGCAAGAAGAAGAATCCGGTTACCTCCACAGCTGTGGGGGTAACCGGGTAACACTTGGGTGGGAGGAGATCACTCCCTTCTTCCTTTAGAAGGTTACCTTCACGCTATCGCTAGGGTGAAGGTGACCTCAACTAAATAATATCAAGTTTCCGGGACGCGGTGAAGACGCATTTTTCTTCTAAACTGATTTATGGGTACACGCGCCACACGAGAGCAATCATTAGCCGACCATTGACAGGAAGATATAGGTGAGGCCAGGAAAATGAGGATACTATTGAAATTTATTTGTGACTGTGTATGGGTGGTCAGGCAGAGCAATATTCAATAAGATTTATATCAATGATAGTAACTTTATGGGTTTTAAAACATGATTTGTTTAATGTCAATCATATTTTTTGAAAGAAAGGCAAAATACGTATTAACGCGTCTCACATTAAAATAATCTAAAAGCTGTACTCACACAAATACTTTTGTCTTGACACAAAAACTCGCATATTAATATAACTAGCTTTCGCCCGCAGCTTCGCTCGCGTCAACGTCATTCCCTCGAGAACAGTGTTTTTTTCCGAGTTGAAAGGTGACCTATGTCCTGCTCCGTGCTCCATAGAACTTGTATGCAAAATTTCTTGATAATCGGTTCAGTAGTTACGGTGTGCAAGCGTAACAAACAAACTCACTTTCGCATTTATAATATTAGTAAGGATATAGAATAAGGACTATTAGGTGGGTATACATATTTAATTTTTATATACATACAACACATACAACCTTATGATAAAATTATCATGTTTATTTTACAAAAACGTCATTTTTATTATGAAGTCAATTCATCAAACGCCATTTAGAGAGCGTCGAAATTTCGGGGTTTCATATCAAACTCCAAAATTTTGTTTATGGCGACGCGATGCGTTGCGTCTGGTCTGTCTTGGCGTTTTCCGTTGCTCATATGATATTTGAGGAAAAAGAAAAGTCATTCAATCAAACGTCATGTCTCAAACAAACGCTCGAAGTAACGCCCCTCTGTAAACGGCCCCATACGCAGCCATAGGTTTGAGATTTAGACAGCACGCGCCGCTAGACGCACCGCGCAAAGTACCGCCTCTTCATGACGACGCCTAAGAAACCGATAAACAGTAAACGTGATAACGTTGTATGTAGTATATTGTTGAAACTAATGTGAGATATAGACATTATGACTAAAAGCTTTGCTTATCAACAGGTCTCTCACGTGCTACTTCGTTAGGATTACCGCTTCGTACTGTTACCGTTTGGGACTGGTCAGGAGCCCATTTTCAAGGCGAGTGTGGGACGTGCGACGGAAAGTCCTGAACCAACTGCTCCAGGCACGCCGCTCGTCGGCAATCCCGACGAAATAGCACGTGAGTGACCCGTTTTTTGCCATAATTGTATACATACATAGTATCACGTCTGTTTCCCTTGCGGGGTAGACAGAGCCTAGGTCTATAAGATCTGAAGGCCACGTTTAGCATGTTGGTGGGCGTTAGGTGGAATACGGAATCAAAATAATTTATTATTGTATTAATTATTGCAATAATAGGCTAGTTTCCTGGGTCATAATAATAACATAACAATTAGTCCGTCAGTTAGATAATCAAAAAATATTGGACACGTATTTTTTCTTTTGTCAAATAAACAATAAATAATAAAGATAACGCGCGTCAAAGTTCAGGAGTGGGGGCTCGTGACGTCAAAGTTTGCTAAAAATTGAAGCAAACTATGACGTCACACGGAACTTCAAGGGGCTATATCTTTATCATTTTTTGTTTAATCGAGGAAAGAAAAAATACGTGTCCAATATTTTTTGAATATCTAACTGACGGACTAATTATATTTTTTTAGGAAACTAGCCTGCTCGTTTTCTTTTATAAAACAAGAACTATATGCTCCTATTTCAGCGACAGAGAAAATGAGAAAACGTTCGGAATGTTGGCCTCGACTAAGTCTCACAGTTTTACCGTGAATCGGGCTCAAAGCGGTTCGGGTTGCACAGGGGTGCTCAACTATTTCTTTAAATTACTAGTCTTTTGTTTTATTTATAGAATTATAGCTAAGTTGCGGCCCACGGCTTAGTATAAAGCTTTTCATTTCGTGCGATAAATAAATACAAATGTGTATTCCATTTTGCAAGTACAATACAATGATTTTAGTATATAGATTTGAAAGCAGTTTCATCTCAGAAATACATAATCTCAACAAAAAAAAAAAAACAAAAAGGTAAATATACAGCGTGTAAATTGAACCTTGACGTTCTTTTGACGGGGTGATTCAGCCCCCATCAATATGAAAAACTTTTCCTATGGGAACAATGCTGGGAACTCAAAAAATCGACATTCCCCTATAAACTGGCCGTGCGGCAGAACTTTTATGGTATGGAAATGGCGAATTTTTTTTTTGTTGCCAGTATTTGTACCATAGGAAAAGTTGTTCAAATTGATGGTCTGAGTCACCCCTTTAAGGGAACGTCGAGGGTACATTAACATGCTGTATTACAGAGAGGTGTCTCATCGAACTGGGTCAGCGACATTTTTAAACTATAAGAGAGAGAGAGAGAGAAATGAGCTCAAAGGAACCATGAAACCGATTTATGAGAAAAACTGCCTCCGTGGTCCAGTGATTAAGGCGTTTGCCTGTAGACCCGGAGTTCGTGGGTTCGATTCCCACGGGAAGCATACTTTGTTTAGTTGTTTCCAGTTTGGTTAGGACATTGCAGGCTTGAATCACCTGATTGTCTGATAATAAAGATGATTCTGAGCTTCGAAAGGTCTGACACCAGGGTGTGCGTGCATGGTCGATTGACCGTGACACCTACACGCAATAATGATGATGAGAAAATGTAAACTGCTTTCATGGATTTTTGTACAGTCTATAAAAGTATACATTAACATATATATTATTATATATATGTTATACATTAACATATATAGTACATATACATACAAATTATCACGTCTTTATCCCTTACGGGGTAGACAGAGCCTAATCTCATAAGACCGAAAGGCCACGTTTAGCGTGTTGGTGGGTGTAAAGGTGGAAAACGGAATCCAAATAGTGATGGGTTGCTATCCGCATCGCCAATTGTTATGATTCTTAGATTTTCGCCCATTCCCTTGACCGCCTTCTACGGTCTGCGCGGGAAGTGAAGCAGCTGGCACATTCTACGTTTTTTCTTTTCTCCCAGACCAGCGTAGAAGATGCACATATATATCTATAGTACATATAATAAAACAGTAAAAATATTTTGTCTGTACATTTAGAATTTTTGACTGAAATGGATAGAGGGACATTTAAAAAGAATAATACAAAGCAAAAAAAAATTTTCGAATTTTTTGTCTGTCTGTCTGTCTGTCTGTCTGTCTGTATGTATGATCACGATTATCTTCGAAAATACTGAACCGATTTACTTCAAACTTTCACCAATTGCTTTGTTTTAACTCAGCAAAACATCTAAAGTTTGTTTCATCAAAATCGGTTCATTAAATAAAAGTTATCGTCATTTGAATGAACTCAAGGCATTAGTTTGTCTGCAAATATATACGGTGAATTTTTTATCGTTTTGCACCCTTAAAGGGGTGACTCAGACCATCAAAATGAACAACTTTTCCTATGGGAACAATGCTGGGAACTCAAAAAAAAAATTCGACATTCCCATACAAACTGGCCGGGCGGCGGGACTCTTTTGTATGGAAATGACGAATTTTTTTTGAGTTCCCAGCATTGGTCCCGTAGAAAAAGTTGTTCATATTGAGTCACCCCTTTAAGGGTCCAAACTGTTCCTGAGGGATGGACACTATCGGTGACGGCGTAGCCGCGGGCAAACGGCAAACCAACCGAAGCTGCGCCTAGAAACTTGAAATTTGGTACAGGAGTTCTTTTAATGATGTGAGTATGCGCTAAGAAAGTATTTTAAGAAATTTAACTTCTAAAGGGGTAAAATTTATATGGAATTTTCTAATTTCTGGACGTAGAAGTATGAAAGTAGGTATATAAGTTCTCGATTAAAATTAAAAAAGATGTGTGTAGGTAGATTAAATTTGCAAAATTCCCCCGTTAAGTGGCAAAATGGGTGTGGGTGGGTGGTATATACTTTGTATGGAAATTTTCTCATTTCTGGACTTAGACGTATGAAAATAAGTATATAAGTTTTAGGTTACAATTAAAAATATCTGTGTAGGTAAAATGGACGATATTTTCCCCTGAAGGGGTAAAATAGCGGGGTAAAGATTGTATAGGAAATACTCATTTCTAGACTTACAAGTATGAAAATAGGTAAATAAATTCACGAAGAGATCTGTGTAGGTCAACAAGAAAAAAATCCTCCAGAAGGGGGGTAAAGTTTGTTTGGAAATTTTCTCATTTCTGGACTATGAAGTATGAAAATAAATAGGTATGTAAGTTCTCGATTACAATTAAAAAAGATATATGTGGGTGAAATAGACAAAATTCACTATTAAAGAGGTAAAATGGGAGGGTAAGGGTTTTATGGAAATTTTCTCATTTCTGAACTTATAAATTTATCCACATTAAGTATAAATAATATCCATACTTCCATACTAATACTAATATTATAAATGCGAAAGTAACTCTGTCTGTCGTTTTTTTACGCTTCAACCATTTAACTGATTTGGATGAAATTTGGTATGGAGGTGTGAGGCCCGAGGAAGGTCATAGGGTATATCTGATTCCGGGAAATTCTACTGTTCCCGAGGGATCGACACTAACGCGGGCGGAGCCGCGGGCAACAGCTAGTATGTAAATATATACTTTTTATAGACTTGCGGCACAATTTGCATTCACGTCTCACTTTCAAAAGAATTACGGGGACTTTTGTTAAAGTTCAGCATAGTTTTAAATTATTTACTGAACTACGTAACTCGTTCAAAGTTCTCTTATAAATAGCAGTTAGTATCTGGCACGTTTTATCTCATTAAAATACTTACTTAAAGTAGCTTCCTTTTGATTATAATACACTTTCTGTCTCTTCAGTTTATGTCTGAGACAAGAAAGTAGGATACTATCTTGATATCATAAAAATATGCATTGAGAATGTAGTAGTACAAGCGACTGATGTATTTTTCAAACAATGGTTTTCTTGATCAGAAGTTTATTCTATGTTTGTGCTATTTTTACTTGACTTCAAAAAGAGCCTTCCATCCTGGTCTCGGAGAAAAGAAAAACGTAGAATGTGCCAGCTGCTTTACTTCCCGCGCAGATCGTAAAAGCCGATCATGGGATTGGGTTGAAATCTGTGGAATCATGTCAATAGGCGATGCGGTTAGCAATCCATCACTATTTGATTCCGTTTTCCAGTTACACGCCCTCCAACATGCTAAAAGAGACCATAATGTCTTAAGACCTACGCTTCATCTACCCCGTAAGGGGAAAAGACTTTTGGTAACCTGGTTACCCCAATGAAAAACTCGCCTTTTCAACCAGTGTGTCCTGCCTACAATAACTTATGGTGCCGAGACATGGAGTCTTACGAAAGGAGGCTTGGCATCAAATTGCAAGACCGAGTTCGCAGCTCTGAGATTCGACGCCGAACAAAAGTTCATGATGAGCTCCTCTAGGGCTGCACCTCTAAAATGGAACTGGGCAAGACACGATGCGTAGGCAATGTCGATGAGTGGTATCCTAGAAATGAGAAACGTAGTGTTGAGCGTTCGGCAGCTAGGTGGGCCGACGACATACAGATTGCTGATAAGAACTGGATTGCGAAGGCTAATGATAGGGAAGAATAGCGCAGACAAAAGAAGGCATATACCCAGCACTGGGTTGTGGAAAACGGACGATGATGATGATTTTAAGAAAAACAACCGTTATGACTTATGACAGTCGATTTTTTTCATTCATATTTAAGTCTTTTTCCATTTTTTCCTTGAGATTCTATACAGCGTGATTTTGAACCCCCTAGCTGTATTGAAATCTGGGAATCAGAATTCCTAATGGAATACAGAATGGTTGTTGAAGAAAGGTAAAAAAATTATTTAACCTTTCATAGAAATTCGTCCAGCTGATCGGCGACTTTGTATGGGAAACCTAATTTTCTTTTTCGTTTTTTGCCTTTTTTTTTGCAGTTCTGTGTTCCATTAGGGATTCTGATTCCCAGATTTCAATATAGCTAGGGGGTTCAAAATCACGTTGTATTGTATCCTTATCCTTACTAATATTATAAATGCGAAAGTGAGTTTGTTTGTTTATTTGTTTGTTTGTTTGTTTGTTACGCTTTCACGCCGTAACTACTGAACCGATCATCATGAAATTTTGCTTACAAGTTCTCTGGAGTGCGGAGAAGGACATAGGCTACCTTTTATCCCGGGAAAAAGTACTATTCCCGAGGGATCGACATTGACGCGGGCGGAGCCGCGGGCGAAAGCTAGTTAAAAAATAAAACTTAAATATTACCAGGAATTTCTATTACAGTCTATATAAGAACAAATTATATAGAAAATTTGCAGTGATACTCTCGACTAAATGCAGTTTATGACGCATCAGTCTACATTGGCCCGGGACCGTGACATGTTTAGTATCCATAATAGTTAGTAGTGCGCCGCAGTGACGAGCACTAACAGTTATAAAGAGCTTGCACACTAGTGAGGGAAGTTTAAGAAATATGACATATTTTTATCCGACTACTCAAAAAAAGAATGTCTATGCATAAATGTGACTTTCTTTATGCATCATAACTTTAGTTTACTACACAAACTTATTTTTTTTTTGCAAATAAAATATAATTTAGACATTAAATTAAATATTACTTTGCCAATAAGAGGTCATCGCAAATAAGAAATAGTTTATAAAACACAGCGTGGTAATAAATATCTGCAAAATAACAAACTAATTAAGTACATTAATTATTATGATGTACAGTAAGCATTTTTTCGTGTTCTGACTAATACCTACCTTTATTCGCTGTGCTGTTTTTTATTTTTTTTTATTGAAGAGATCTCATTATTGAATTGCGTGAAAGATAAAAAGACAAAATCAATAAAAACACATACCTAGGAATCTCTACGGATACTATATCTTTTAAGGTTACGTACTTAAAGGGTCCGTCCGTCCGTTCTAGCGTCCATTCGTTCGTCCGTCCATCTGTCACAGCTAATAATGACATAAAGGCAAATTTATTGAATTCCGTAATAAGGCAGGGGCTACTGACAGTGCTTCAAATACTCGTAAAGACTTAATTTTATTCACAAAAGTAGCTCTTAATTTGTATAAATAATGAGCCGTATTATTTTAACATGCAACGAGTTCACGCGATATAGTTTTGCAGACAGCTCATAGACTTTTAGGAAATGTTAAGAAATCTAAAATATAAATTTGAGATTTTATTTGAGTAGCTCAAATTTTAATCACAAACAATATTCTATAGGTGGTAAAAGGTACATCAATCATCATCATTTCGAGTAGGTGTCACGGTCAATCGACCATGCACACCCTGGTGTCAGAGTTCTTCGGAATCGCCTCTCGGCCTCTGACGTGGTTCCTTTAACGACTACCAAATGGCCTTTATGACATCACAATTCATAATGATGGTGGCAGCTTTTTCGTTGCAGAAACCTATATTATTTTGAGGAAATAAAAATGCCAGTTGACTATTATCAAGGCAATATTTACCTAATTAAAAAAAATAACCTATTCTAACATCATTATCCTTGATTCATTTAATTATTCCTATGTCGCTAATATTCTAAGTATGGAATGGGTCTGTTTCGGAAACTTTTTACAAGGGCTCAGGATGAAAAGATGTATAGTAAACAATAGGCTAGTTTCCTTAAAAAATAAAATTAGTCTGTCAGTTAGCAATTCCAAAAATATTGGATATGTATTTTTTTCTTTGGTCGATTAAATAAAAAAATATAAAGATATAGAAGAGCCCTTTGAAATATCGTGTGACGTCATAGTTTGCTACATTTTTTAGCAAACTTTGACGTCACAAGCCCCCACTCATGAACTACGACGCGCTTTATCTTTTCCATTTATACTTTAATTGACAAAAGAAAAAATACGTGTCCAATATTTTTTGATTAGCTAACTGACGGACTAATTTTAATGTTATAATTTTTTGTCCCAGGCAACTAGCCTATTATCTTGCCTTTAAGAAGATAAAGATATATCACTTCAGAGTATAAAACACGCTTCCTGATGTCTGTCTATCCCTATATATGCTTAGATCTTTAATACTACGCAACGGATTTTGAAGCGGTTTTTTTTAATAGATGGGAGTGACTCGAGAGGAATATTCGTATGTATAATTTACCGCACCCGTGCGAAGCAGGGGTGCGTCGCTAGTTAATTATAAAAGTGGGTACGGCAAATCCATTAAAGGTTGCAAAAACCGGAAAGCACACCCCGGCTGAAGCGGAAACACGTTTAGATGAGAAATGATAAAATGCGAGCCATGATATAACAACTTCAATAGTTCGATCGAAGTAAAACGAAAACAAAAAAAAAACGATGCGTGCGAGTGTAGTAGTGTAGTGTACCATCTCATTTCTTCCTCTCTCATAGTCAGCTGATTCGCCGCAGGTAATGGACTGCATTGTCAGCAAACAATGTTCTTTGTTCTCTTGCGATGCGGTATTTCGGAGCAGCTTCCTATAATGCATCCCTTTCTAGGCAAATGAATCTTATGTATCTTAGGTATCAATTATTGCAACCTTGTTGCAATTTTCGTTATTGCCAAAGTCGTGATATTTTGGTTATCTACAATAGTATTAAAAAAATATTTGATTGTTTATTTGCATTGAATTGGCTCCAAAACTACTGGATCGGTTTGAAAAATTCTTTCACCATTAGAATCCTACATTATCCCTGATGAACATAGGCTATGAGATAAGTATATTATAAGGTTGCCTGGAAGAAATTGCTTTGCGGCCGCCTTTTGCGCATTTCTCTAGTTAAATAATATTTCCATCGTATATTTTTTTTTGTGTGTTGTTCAATAAAGGGTTTTCTATTTCTATGAAATAAATACCTATATCTACCCATGCGAAGCCAGGACGGGCACTTAGTTTTAATTAAAGCAATATGTATGACAAATATAGACCGCATCTTAGATTATTAACGTTCTATTAAACAAAAAAATCTTTATCTCAGTATTAGGGTTTTGTAAACTGGCAAAATAAATTAGTAATTTATAACTCTTCCTTCGGTACAATTAAGGGGCTTGGTTAACTTACACGTAGAATCAATAGCCTAAGTCGTACTTAGCAAATACTACATATACTTAGAACAGTGCCGAAGCCTTTGAAAATGATAAAAAGAAAATTCGATCTGAGGTCGGGAAGTGGGAGGTGACCTTTTAATGGTAAAAACGGTTTATCTCGATTTCCGGAAAAACTACAAGTCCTGTGGAAATACAATATATCGCAATGATGTAGGCAATAACAAGTTCTACTCCTTTTGTATTTACACTTTTTGCACCTAACCTCAAAATGTATGTGAAAAATTCAAATAGCCATGGATTTTTATTTTTATCTTATACAAAAATGTTTCTTTAGACACGAAATTTGCTGAAAACTGTCCTTTCTTTACCCTAATCTGGGTTTCATCCTACTATAATTTCTGTCGGTGTAATAGGATAGGACATATGTATCACATTTTAATTTTTTTAATTATCTTTTTTACGTCTGCACATAGGCATTAAAGGTTTCCACATATTATATCATTTGTATGCTTCTTTATGAAATACTTAGGATCTACTATTTCATAATTCCAATGTTTCGCAAAGCTTCATCCATATATTCATATTTCCTAGTATTATATTTCCTAGTATTATATTTCCTACTCGCTACATTTATCATCTATTGTATAACAATATCATTGTTGTATAACAAGTAATCAATCAACAACTTTTATCTCAATACATTACCACCGGTACGAATTAAGAATTTTCTACAAGTACGACTTAAGCTACAAGGAATTCGCTTAAGTCGTACTTGTAGTTGAATAGTTTTCAATTAAGAATAAATCTTTAAAAAAAAATACAATTTCGGTTTGCCTAAATTATACTATAGTTTTAATAATAAACTTTAACAATAGTATATAAGAAATACCCAAGATAAATCTACTAATATATTATTTAATATTATAAAACTGAAAAGTTTGTTTGTTAGGACGCGCTAATCTCAGGAACTACTGGTTCAAATTGGAAATTCTCGGAGTTGGATAGTATATTTATTGAAGAAGGCTTTAGGCTATAAAACATCACGCTGCGACCAATAGGAGCGAAGCACCAATAAAAAATGTTTTGAAAACGGGAAAACTATTAATGTTTATTTTTATTAGCTATTTAGGTCCCACTGCTGGGTAAAGGCCTCCCCTTCTGTTTTATACATCTATATTAATAAAAAACGGATTAATCATAATAATAGAAAATGCCGCGGATGAAGTCGCGGGCAACTGCTAGTTCTTTATAAAAACACGGCTTCACTCACGTTTATTCAGTTGTATAAGTATGTAGGTATGTATGTATATAAGTCTTGGGTCGGGGAAAGTCTTTTTGTACACAGAGTGTTGTCTTCGTCTGTTTTTGAAGTGACAACTTCTTTAGCGGTATTGTGCACTTTTTGGGATGGGTAAAAAATGCGTCAAGACACGTGACCTGATCGAAAATTCGTAAGACGGACACGTGTCCTGAGACCGCCTCAAAGGCAAGTTTTTACTTCTGCCGGCACTCTCGGAGTGGAACCCGTTGCTTTTTTTTTCTAAATATTCAGGTCCAGATATGTCGAAAACTAGCGCGTCGATATTTTTAATTTTGCTTATAAAGAAGTTTCTAGCTTATGGGTGCCATTACTTAAACTATTTACGCTTCATTTAAATTGACCTTATATACCCACTAGCTTTCGCCCGCGGCTCCGCCCGCGTCAATGTCGATCCCTCGGGGATAGTACTTTTTCCCGGGATACAGGAAGTCTATGTTCTTTTCCTTACTCCAGAGAACTTGTATGCAAAATTTCATGATGATCGGTTCAGTAGTTACGGCGTGAAAGCGTAACAAACAAACAAAATAAACAAACAAACTCACTTTCGCATTTATAATATTAGTAAGGATAAATAAGGATAATAATAGTAAGGATAACATCTAAATGCCTCAACGGATTTGGACCTATGTATCTATAGTTAGAATAATTAGCTAGCATCTTCCCGAGTGACAAAGGGTATATTAATTTTTATATACCCTATTATCATTTCAAATTTTACATAGCTTTACGTATCCTTGCAAATAAGAAAATTGCTGGGAACTAAGTAGATATTTATTTTTAAATTGGATGTGGGAATATTAACGACTAAGCACAATTTCATGTCGATATTTGGGAACATTACTTATAGATATTGGATGAGATTGCTCAATTCCTACCACAGCTATATATTTATATATGTCGTACTGTACCCCCATATATCTCGTCTGCAATTTGTATAACCACCATCATGTGAAGTTAACCTGGAGTGTTTTGTCATCGGAGTTAACGAAAACTATTCGGAGCTTATGATGGAATAATAATAATTTATTTTAAATACAAATTTACCACACTTTTGTAAGATTTTTGATGCAGAAATAAAAGTTATCTTTTTGTTCTCAGACAATATGTTATAAGCAATAAAAATATTTTCGGGAAGGTAAGCAATCCTTTATGCTGGTCTGGGGGAAAAGAAAAAACGTACCAGTTGCTTCTCTTCCCTAGCAGATCGTAAAATCCGAGCAAAGGAATGGGCAAAAATCACCCATCACTATTTCGATTTCGCTTTCCACCAACATGCTAAATGTGGCCTTCAGTCTTATAGACTTAGGCGCTGTTTACCCCGCAGGGGAAAAAGACGTGATACTATGTATGTAAGCAATTTAAATTTAAAATTTTGAAGACCTAGACATCATTGTTGCTTCCCATCAGGCATGATATAGATGAGGTCAAATGCACTCAAATTATTAAAAAAAATATACTACTTTTGCTCAGATCGAACGTGTGCAAAATTCCTATTTCATAGAACAATTATTAACTAATTACTTTTTGTTTTTAGGTAGAGCAGAAAGAGTAAAGGGTTATTCTTGTAAAGATACAAACGGGCCGTGACGCTGATTGTTAAAAAATAGTACATTACTGCAGAGGCCGGGAAGTAAGGGATTGCCGGACGAGTAGTTTTCAAGGCCGAGCGTCAGCGAGGCCTTGGAATAAATACGAGTCCGGCAAGCCGATTCCCGGCAAAGCCATGTATTGTGCTTTTCTCAATAAATGCGAGGAAATAATGAAAGACGTACTACTGGGAATAAATGAGTATAATATAAAAAACGATAATAGTATGTACATTTTTATTTTCATATTTGTTTTACGGCATTTGGTGTTCTACGCATTTTACTTCACATTTATCAACGTTTTATCAAAGAAATGATGGTATAATTCATTTCGTTGATTCGACGAAGCTCCTGGCGACAATTCCCACGAATCCTCTGGTTTGATCATAGACCACCAGCCCGCTATGTAAATCTCTAAATCCGCACCATGACACTTTAGTTAGTCCACACTGTTAATAAACATAGTCATGTATAACACATAATTACACCGATTTTACATTATAAAATCCATTATAAGCAATCTGCAAAACAATCCAAAACAACAACCTTGCTTGCAGTAAAATAAATAATAGTACATTCCCGCGTTATTTTCTTTTTTAATTTCAATTGTCATTTCGTGCTAAGGAAACATAGCCTATACAGCCCAGGCGTATTTTACCCAAAAAATGTAATACCGTAAAAATCTGCTTTCCCGCGTTTTTTCTTTTTATTATTGGCATATTTTTGATTTTACCAACATTTTAATTAAATTATTTTCATATTCATATACTTATATGCTCGATGAGTGCATTCTTTTATAATGTGGTAGCCATTGGCTGTATCTCAGAACAATAACTAAAGCATAGAAACCGTGTTAAAATAACAACAAAATACAATATTCTACACTCTTTTTACTTATGGCATTGTTAAAGCATCAGAAAGAGATGCATATACAATGCCATTTGCGTAAATGTGCAGGTTGTCCTGGGGTACTGATGTGATCAGGGTTGTACTATATCGATGAAATATATTTATCGACTAAATGTTTCGTCCTAAGAAAGTCATAAATGTACTCTACTCTGATTGTATCGATTCGTTAAATGACTACGATTCATAAAAAAAAAAAACAACTAGTTGCACTCCAGGAGTGCCGGCAGAAGTGAAAACTCGCCTTTGCGGCATACTCAGGTCCGTGTCCTTCTTACGAATTTTCGATCAATTCACGTGTCCTGACGCGAGTTTTCTGTTTTACCCATCCCAAAAAGTGCACAAAGCTGCTAAAGAGGCTTTTACTTTAAAAGTTACGTCAAGATACACCTAAATAACTCCTAATCGCATGGCTTCATCTGATAAATAGGTAAAAAAAAATCCATACATTACCCACCGCGCGTCTACTGTCTACTGCTGGTCATTAGGCCTTACCCAGTATTGGTCGAACGGCAGAATACCTAATATGATGTCAATCATATTTTCGATTATTTCGAAATTCAAACAGTGCCTACTTACCTACCTTACCTATTACCTATGAATGCGCAAAAAACCCAATGCATTCGATTTACAGTCCCCAATGTGAGGCAGTCCAACGTTGACATACTAGTTGAAGGTAAAATACTAGACTTTGTAAATGATACCACCTTCTTAGGAATCACAATAGACTCTAAATTGCAATGGGGCGCTCATGTATCAAAAGGTAATATAAGGTCAGATATATTTTTCACTTGATCAATGGGCCATTCAGCATATTTCAAAACCATCTAAAGCTTTTCCCAGCTAGCTTTGAGGAACAGTCAGTAAAGGAAAAATAATCAGGTAGGTAAAGAGAAACACATAATTCGAAGTGATATTTTTTATTTATAAAACTTTTACACTAGAGTAAAAAAGTGCCAGTGTGTTATTTGTGAAAAATTCAGTGTTGGTAATAGAAAAACAAGAGGTGAAGAAAAACAAGAGATTACTTTACCCACTTTCATTACTGTCCAGAATAAAATATGTTTTTCATAATTTTAAATATAAATAATAAAACCGTTTCCGTAAACTTTCTTATTACCATTGATTTATAATTCGGCAAATATAAATGTAGGTAAAGCATCGTGTTTCAATCGCTTCCATTTAATTTTATATTCGAAATTAATGTATCGGCACGGCAGTAAAATATTTTGAACAAATTCGACTATGTATGACATTTTATGTCCAATATGACGCTTGAAAGTTCCTCGGATCCACACCTTTTTAATTTCCTTTTACTTCAGGGAGCTGCAATAAAATTTCAACAATAATTTTCTTCATATTAGTAAAAATCGATTCTTTTTAGGGTTCCGTACCCAAAGGATAAAAACAGGACCCTACTAATATGACTCCGATATCCATCTTCTGTCACCAGGCTGTATCTCATGACACGAACCGTGATAGTGAGACAGTTGAAATATTACAAACAAAAATTTCGGGCGTTTTTATAGCTTACGCCCACGGCTCCGCTCGCGTTAATGTCTATCCCCGATAACAGTACCTTATTCTGAGATGTAATTTACGTCTATGTTCTTTTCCGTACTCCAGAGATCGTGCAATGGTGATGATGATGATGCAAAATTTCATGATGATCGGTTCAGAAGATACGGCGTGGAAGCGTAACAAACAAAGTCACTTTCACATTTATAATATTATATGTAAGGATGGTACGGAACCCTTCGTGCGCGAGTCCGACTCACACTTTGCTGGTTGTTTAATTACCATGATGGTTCAATTTGTTACATTACTATTGCATGGCTCAACCAACACTAACAAAAATATCCCTGATAGCAAGACCGTCATAAAAAATATCGATATACTCGTAGATACGTGATTTTACCACATCACTAGCAAAAAAAACTAACCTAATTTAAAATAAGGAAAAAACGATAATTTTAAGCAAAATACCTATAAAAGTTGTCATTTATACAATACGTTATATAATTGACAATATTATTGTTGTATTTTGAGGTATTTTGGGTTTTAATTATGCACTTTTAATTGAAAAACTTACCGAAGAAAATTATGTTTTACAGAATTTATTTCTGTTCGTCCTGAATGGGATTTACATCGCTCCATTGCACAAGACATTGTTTAGTATAATGGTCATTTGATAACGCACCAACCCAACACCGGTTAATACTTTTTTCCGTGAGAATTTTAGCACAATCCTATATTTAATTTGCAGACATCACAATTCCGCCGCAATGTTTTTGTCGATATATATTCCGATCAAATCGGCAAGATGCTAATGTGACAGACGTTGAACTGTAATAAGTCATTTTGAATTTAGTCGGATTTAATGGAGTCCAATGGAGTCCATTGACATTTCAAGTCGGGACAACCATGAAAATAATAGAAACTGACTGAAGTTTTTGTCTCATTCTGTCATAAGCGAAAGCTCATAAGAAAAATACCGTGTCAACTATCTGTTTTCATTTTCTATTTTTATGCGGCTTCTATGTATATTATTCTTCTGAGGGCTGTATGACAAGTTGGATAGAATAGGTTACATAGATTAATTAAAAAGTTTTGAGCAGCGGCCAGGAATGAATTTTCATACTTACTTTCCTGGCTTAGGCCGGTAAAGTATTGCATCAGCCAAGAATTACAAACTTCGTGGCTTCATTTTACTACAATAATGCCTACATTTCCGAGCATGTTTGAGAAAATGATATTTATAAGTTTACTGTTCGGTTTCCCTGACACCGGAAAATAGAGAATTCGCACCTTGTTATTTCACGCCAATAAAAAAACGAAAAAGGAGGAGCGTCGGGAAATGGGTGACATATAAACATGATATACGTGGCACTATATTGGCAAATAAATCTTGTATTGCGTGGGGGATTTTTGCGCGGTGCATAGCATGAATAAAACTTTACACGTCATTTTACTGTGACGTTTTCTTCTTCTTCTTTTCTTGTCAATAGCTCAAGTGATTAAATTGTGTTTCTCCAGTATGTGGCAACTATGACACCACTCTCGGATGCAGAGTATAGATTATATTTGGCGCAGCTGGTAGGGCACAAAGGACATGGAAGGAGGTGCAACATGGTCCGATCATCGTGACTTTAATTTAGTTTGAAAGTAATCTTGATATAGGCTAGTTTCCTAAAAAAATATAATTAGACCGTCAGTTAGATATTCAAAAAATATTGGACAGGTATTTTTTCTTTTTTCGATTAAACAAAAAATGATAAAAATGATATAGCCCTTTGAAGTTTCGTGTGACGTCATAGTTTGCTACAATTTTTAGCAAATTTTGACGTCACGAGCCCCCACTCCTGAATTTTGACGCGCTTTATCTTTATTATTTATTTGACGAAAGAAAAAATACGTATCCAATATTTTTGATTATCTAACCGACGGACTAATTGTTATGTTATTATTACGACCCAGGAAACTAGCCTATTCTAGACAAAAGTCAAGTCAATCCATTCTCCGCCCCCAGCCACTTCAATGCTCTATGGCTTTGTTCTTCTTTTCTGCTCTGCCAACTCATGTAAAGAATATTATATGTTATCCTTATATTACATCTGATTCTTATCATATTGATGGTTCAGTTTATAACATTCTGTCTCCACTAACTAGCAACTCTTATACCACTTGGATGTGGAGTAGGTCGTCATGTCGCTGCACTAAGCACAGTATATTCTTTCTTCTTCTATTAGTATATCCTTCCTTCGGAGGCAAGAAAGAATATACTGTGCTAAAAAAGGAGCCAGTCGGAATCGCACACGAAGGGTTCCGTACCACCATACAAAATTTAATAAAATATAAAAAACCTCCAATAACACGTTTCTTGTCTTTTAATTTTTATTTGTTGTTATAGTGGCAATAGATATATACAATCTGTGAAAATTTCAAGTCTCTACTTTAATACAATAGATACAGCGCAGTAACAGTCGGACGGACCGGCGGGTAGCGAGGGCTTAGAAAGAAAGAAAGAAAGAAAGAAAGAAAGAAAGAAAGAAAGAAAGGAAGAAAGTATTTATTTGCATTGAATGGGTACAATGGTATTAATTTTATATATTAGTTCCAACATTCAGCCTATGATGGCATACAAATATAAAAGTATTTTCAACTACTTGTACAATAATTAAAATGCATTGCTATTTCTATAATATATGTAAATTTCAATTCATGGCTATTATTAATATTAATGTCAAAATGTTAATTAATGTTATGTCAATTTACTATTTAAAAATTCCAAAACACTGATTAGTAATCAGGGTCCCGTTTTTACCCATTGAATACTGAACCTTAATATAGAAACACAGGCAGTTTATAAACCAAAACCCGTTGATAATTATCTAACTAGCATGTTCTCAGAACCACTTAACATACAACGTACTAGCTCACTGAGGTTACCCGTACGTAATATCAAAACATAATTAGTGCTGTTCAGCGTTTCCGTAATGAATTAATTAATTTGTTTTACTCCTTTTGCCCTTATTGCTGAAACTGTACATTTAAACTGTTTTAATATACATACATACAAACATATTATCAAGTCTTCATCCCATAAGGGGTAGAAATAGCAGGTTGTTGGCTGTTTTAATATGATTTTTGTAATTCGTTATTCTTATTTATACAGAAACCTTTTTTTTTTATAAACCTTGTATAATATCAGCAACTGATATTAAAGAAATCCGTTATTAAATGTCAAGTAAATAATCATAATAGTAAAACAGGATAATAGTTTTTGCGTGATACTCATAGCTAAGTATATCATTCAACTATTTCATACCGTCTGTGCTCAGATGACCCACGCGTAGCTTTCGATTAAATACATAAATATATACCTCTACTTGTGTTTGCAATACCCGCTCTCCGTAACAATTAAATCATTAAAAGATACAACGTACGCCGTGAAATTGCTGAAATGGATATTTTTTTAGTTTTGTTGGGTCGAAAGTGTCAGTGCACAGTAGAACTCTCCTTTTATTCCACTATAGTTGGAATACGCCCTTAAAACGCTTAAGTGGATATTTGTTTTAACGCTAATTCTGTTTGAGTCGTCGCGTTAATCGGGTTTAAACTTTTGTTTGGTTTAAGGCTCATTCAATTTCTTCTGTCTGACTTCTAGGAGATTACAATATACAGGTTGATGACAATGAATTTATGATTTCAAGGTTTATGATATTCTCCTTCTTTTTTTAACCCTTTTTAAGAATTGAGAATATTTTTCCCATTAATATTTTTTCGTAGGTTAACCCCCCAAGGGGTGTAATAAGTTTTATTTCTATGCCGTGGCTTTTCAACGAGTGAATGGATTGGGATGCAGCTTTTAGGGTTCTGCTCCTCAAAAGGAAAAATGGAACCTTTATAGGATCATTCTGATGTCTGTGTGTCTGTCAAGATCCTTTTTCTCAGGAAGGCGTCAAGTTGAAATTCACATCAAATACTCAGGTCTACTATGCCTTGGAGCTATGAAAAAATCAATCTTCTAAAATTTCGACATTCGCAAGTGAATCAAAACCTACATGGTACTTCCCGTGATCTAAGAATCTTAAAATTTAGTACGAAACAAAGTCTTATAGCACAAATAAAGTAAAAATAGCGAAAAGCTTAAATTTTTAGTTACATCATGTATTTAAAATAATTTTAATGATTTTTAACTTATTATAAAAGAATTGTACGGAACCCTTCGTGTTCAAGTCTAATTTTAAAGCAGGTTTTCTAGCGTTGGGTAGACATGTTTTATCAAAAGCATCATATAACACTTTCACACCAAAGTTATATTATTTGTAGGTAAGTCAAACATCTACTAATATTATAATTTTACATTCTCAGATTCTCTGTAAGGTCGGTACCATAGCAGTAACATAGACAACAATCAATCCAACAGTGCTGTCAAAAAAAACACACCTCTTTTGGTTTCTATGATTCCCTAGTAACTTTAGCTTCCTACAAAGGACAAACAGTTACCACACAAAAGATAAAAATGCCTAAGTTGAAACGCACTCCTTCCCCCGCAAGCTGCGAGGATTCCGAGACTAACGTTGCATCTGCGTCATAAACAGAAATACCCGCAGTGCAATATTAATAAATATAAAAAAAACGCAAATATATTTACGCCCATTCGTGGATCTTAGTAAGAGTTACACACCAGTGCTAGGCGCAAATATATTAACCTAAAAAGAGACGGTTAACATCTTGAAATTTATCTAAGTCTGAGTGTAGTGATTTAAAAATTACTTCAAACATGATGGATACATTATAATGGTCGAAAGAGGAATAAAATAGCCACTCAACTCTACTTTGTGAGTAAGTTTAATTTTTAGTATTTTTAAAAATAAACAATATAATTCTCAATAAGTTTCCTTCATTTAGGTACTTAATAATAAATATAAAAAAAACGCAAACGCGGAGATGAACCGGATTTAGACTTGCATAATAAAGACCTTGCTGCAATGATAGACTAGGTTTTTGAAATAATGAACAATATGAGGGAACTAGCAAGGAGCAAGACTTAGAAATTAAAAAGCAGAATTTAGCAATCTGTAACACGATGGAGTTTATGGCTAATAAATATGATGAAGTATTTGTAGTAATGAATAAGGGAGAAGCAAAAATCAAACTTGGAACATATACAAAACTTGAGAAACTTAAGAGCATCATGTTTGGAAATAAGAAACGTGCCCAAACAGCAGCCAGAAACTAAGCAAGTACTTGCAGACTTGGTTGCCTGCCAGTGCTGAAAAGGCCCTGGATTGGCCCTAAATCAGAAAAAAGATGTCTACATAGTTAACACTAAGTCGACAGCGGCGGAAAGGCCGATTATAGTCGAGTTAACCAGTGTTATTACTCGGGACAATATGCTACGTAATGTAAAAAAGTACAATCAAGATCACAAGGACAGAAAGTTACGCATAAAAAATCTTATGTTATGTTACCAGGACCCAGCAAATCAGTATACTTTGCCGAGATACTGACTTACAAAATAAAAATAAAACTACATGATGGCTAGGGAGTTTACAAAGGCGAGTAATTACGCCTTCTGCTGGATCAATCACGGCAAGGTCTACTTCAGTAAACCTTAGGGCATGCTATCTCTGTAATCTTAGCAACTGAAGACTTAAAATAACTTAATTAAAAGACTGTTAAATTACTAGTTAAGTTTTGTAACTTTTGTGCTTCATACTTTCATATTCTAAGTAGTTTTATGACAATAATGCATTTCATAAACTCAATTATGCTATGTATTCTAATTTTAATTTATAAACAGAAACCTGGTTATATTTATCTAAATGAAATTATTTTATTTACTTACCAGCAGTGTCAATCAATTTTAATTGGATAAATACATTTTTCTTCGTCACGGTACGGTTCTTCGTCACACTATCGGTCTTCATAAAAACTTGAGTCAATTCCCTCATGAAAACAAAAGCTCCCAAAATTACTCCCAAACTAAAAATCAAATGTGTGCACACACACTTTGTCACACACAGAAAACTTTCTCATACACAAAAAACTTTCTCATACACAAACACTTTATAGGATGCGATCACCGAACTGACTTAAAATAGTACATGCATCTTGTTTAGCAAATAATAAATGCAGTGATCGAGCCTCGTAGCCGTTGCTTTGTAAACACTTGTTAACATCGCGGGCGATCTGACTCATCGATATGAGATAACAAATTAGCTCTCTGTATTATGTCACTGTAGGCGAAGGCGATCTAGAAGTAACTTGTATTAGAACTATTATTATTTACCATTTAATTCCGTAATGTGAACCTTTATTTTTTGCAATAGTCTTGAAGACCCCATGTTATGTAATTTTGAGAGAGTAATTTTGAGACTAGCTCCGTGGCGCAGCGGTCAACACGCCAGCCTGCGACACGGAGTGACCGGGTTAGATCCCCGGCCAGGTCAAGATGGAAAATGATCTTTTTCAGATTGGCCTGGGTCTTGGATGTGTATCTATATATGTACCTATTTGTTATGTTATAAAATATAGTATCGTTGAGTTAGTATCCCATAACACAAGTCTCGAACTTACTTTGGGGCTAGCTCAATCTGTGTGATTTGTCCGTATATATTTATATTTATTTATTTATTTATATTTATATGTTCGACTGCAATACAAAATGTGATAAGTCTCTCACAGTCCTAACATGCAACATATGAAGCACTAACTGTAATTTGGATGTATTTATTGTCATTGTTTTAAGTGTCGACATACATAAAGATATTCTAGTTCTAATTGAGTGTAGACCTACCACAAAGTAGTACAAACTATTAAATGTTTCATACAAGGAAAAGCCTTGTATGTATGAACCATTTGTTATTTACGCATCAGTTTGGAAATGGTTGTTTTTCGCATTTGTATAAAAAAGCCATTGTGTGTCCCTTATATAAGACTGGCAACAGTTTTGTTATTTTTATTTTTAATATATATTTTTTTATTTTAATTTTATCAATTATAATTTAAGGGATGCATGTATAATAATAAAATGTTTACTATCAAATGATTAATAATGTATGAGTGAACCAATACTCTTATTGTTACAACAAACTGTGGTATAACATGTAATATACTAAGGAACTGGTTCTCCGAGACACCTAGTTCGTGAACCAGAGACGCACTATAAAATTGTACGAGTAACATTTGTTTGTTATTATAGAAATATAATTATCTCTTTATTTATTTTAAATTTTAGGTTAAATTTTTTACAATATATAATAGTAAAATATAAAAATATAACACAAATCATGAAAAACATTATAAAAAGGTAAATCTAGAGTGCCGTCAGCAGCGAAACAGGGCTCAAGCTACCGGCGGGCAGTCAGGGCCCCAGTGAAAGAAACCTTCTGACAATTTGCGCCGTATCCAGGAGTGCTGCCTTCAGTATCTGATCCTTGATCCAGCCATCCAGCGAGAGCCTTTTAAGGTGCTGGTCGAGACTCTTCGCTATAAGGCCGTTTGCATATACGATTATCGGGACAATGATTGTCGAATCCACATCTCACACATTATTTTGCTACGTTAGCGTCACTTGTTACATCCTCCGCGTCCGGTCCATTTATTCCTAGGTCTATGGGCGGAACCTACTTTTTAATATGAAACAAAAACTTCCCTCTTTTTTTGAGAGGGTACAAGAGGTTGAAAGAGAGAAGCTGTATTCGCGTTATAACAATCTTCTTCAAGTACCTATCCTAAAATAATAAACAGAGCATAGAGCCGCATTAGCCTCCAAAAGCTCGATAACCCGTCGGGCGTGAGCATTATTATCGGTTACGCGTGTTAAGCAACCCCGGGCGTGGTCTCCACTTAGATGGCTGACCGCAAAAGGAATAAAAATATTTCGAGCTCCTCCGTGCTTCGGAAGCCACGTCCCGGCTGTCTTCATTGATAGCAGTCGTTAAGCTATGTCAGATGCCTTTAGGCAGCTTGAAAAACACCAGTGTAGACCACTTGTACACACGAAAAATAAAAAAAAGCCTCCAAAAATGCCGTTAACCTAACTGTACTTAGTTTTTCAAGACTTCAAACTTGTGTAATGCGTGTAACGTAGGTTTTCCATTTGTCAACAAAAGTCGTTACACAAATAAACAAGAGTTTTACTGTTTGATTGGTTTTAGAAGAAAACTTTTTAAAGATTTAAATGTTACCGAATTGCGTTCAGTGTAAAGTTTTGGCGAGCTCCGTGGCGCAGTGGTTAACACGTTAGCTGAGGACGACACGAGGGTGTTGGGTTCAATCCCCGGTCAGGTCAAGATATATTTTAATCATGAAAAGTCGTTCAATACGCGTAACATTAATAATGTTTCGAGTATTGAACGAGAGTCCTATATTGCAAAAAAGAAGATCCTCCGTGTTTCGGAAGGCACGTTAAGCTATGTCAGATGCCTTTAGGCAGCTTAGAACATCTTGCACCAGTGTTGGCCAATATTAAACCGGTCAAGTGCGAGTCGAACTCAAGCACAAAGGGTTCCCTACCATTATCTATAATAAGTTTAATGTTATTAAAAATAC
Organism: Elegia similella; assembly: GCA_947532085.1. NCBI lineage: Eukaryota > Metazoa > Arthropoda > Insecta > Lepidoptera > Pyralidae > Elegia > Elegia similella. The sequence goes on from OX383939.1 coordinate 8,879,778, forward strand.
TTTTATTATACGATGTAACTAAAAGTTTATGCGCTTCGCAAGTTTTCCTTTATCTGTGCTATAAGAAGTTGCTTAGTACCAAATTTCAAGATTTTGAGTTCACGAAAGGCACCCTGTAGGTTTTGATTCTCTTGCGTGATTGCGTTGGCTTAGAACTTTGATTTTTTCACAACTCCAAGAGACAGTAGACCTGAGTATTTGATTTTCAGCTTGATACCTCCACGCGTTCCTGAGAAAAAGGTTCTTGACAGACAGACAGACCGACGGACAACAAAGTGATCCTAGAAGGGTTCCGTTTTTCCTTTTTAGTATGGAACCCTAAAAACGGTTTTCATTTTATAGTATCTAGACGATGGTGTTGGCATTCTGTCGTTTCCGTTCTACTCAAAAGCGATGATTAATGATTTCATAATCTTGTCAAAAGACTAGAAACAATTCTTTAAATAATAGGTATACAGACTAATTAGTAAATCACGTTACAAATAGAAAGGGGGCACTTAGTAGTGGATTCTCTTTCCAGATATATAAAAAAATAGGGGCTTAAATGATGACCAAATTATCCAATAAAAAACAAGAAGTGTGGACATTCGCGCTAATCAAAGCACGCGTACCTGTTGTCGTCGGCCGCGAGCCGTCTAGCGGGATGCCCGTAGCGAACGCGCGGTTTCCAAATATTCCGTGACATTGCGGACTGATTTAATTAAAATTTTCTTTGTAATTAATAAGTGTTTTGTTGGTTTTATATTTTTTTGACGTTACGTGTGATCATTATTTATTACGTCCTTAAGTATGACACGTGATTTACCAGACAGTCTGTATATTTATTAAGGCTTGCTGGCAATGCCGTAGGTCGCGTCAGCTTATTAACAATGTTTGACATGAAGGTCACCATCAGTTCTCATTACGGCATTAATGAACATTGATATTTAAAACGTTTAATATGTGTCGACCAGCTTTGCAAAAATGACGTAGGGTGAGCAGGCTTGCCATGTTCAGCTACCACGTTTTTGGGAATTAATAATTATTTATCGCTCACTTAATTAAAGATTTAATGGGAAAGTCCTTAATGTCATTTGCTTGACTTATTCCAAATATAGTTTTATATACATACGTACTTTGTTACATATTTCACGTTAGTATTTATTTATTTTCAATATAATAAAAATACTGACAAATCACATTGATTGAACTAGCCCCAAAGTAAGTTCGAAACTTGTGTATAGATAAACATCCAAGCCAATCTGAAAAAGATCAATTTCCACCTTGCCCTGACCGGGTATCGAACCCGGGCATCCTCGTGTCGCAGGCTGGCGTGTTAACCACTGCGCCAGGGAGCTCGCCGAATTTATCTTATTATTTACAAATTAATATTAGTAGCATTTTTAGAACTCATGCATTTTACACAAATTTACATTTGTTGAGTTAGAGGGCTTTACAAATTATTTAGGAAATAATCACCTGTTTAGTTAACTAACTGGTTGAAAAGTACCCTGATTTATTAAGTTCTTTTTGTAACAACGATGTATGCGCGCAATTCTCTCAACAAGAAACACCACTCACGACTTACGACACCCATCTGTCTCCTTTTTCTGCAGCTAGGTTATTTTTGAGTTTATATATGAAATCAAAAATGTGGATGTAAAGTGGAAAGTAGATGTTATAGCCTACGTACTTATTCGCAGGTTATCTATATCTATACATAAAATAAAACAGTAAAAATATTTTGTCTGTACATTTAGAATTTTTGACTGAAATGTATAGAGGGACACTTAAAAAGAATAATAGAAAGCAAAAAAATTTGTTTCGATTTTTTTGTCTGTCGGTCTGTATGTATGATCACGATTATCTCCGAAAATACTGAACCGATGTACTTCAAACTTTCACCAATTGCTTTGTTTTAACTCAGCAAAACATCTAAAGTTTATTTTATCAAAATCGGTTCATTAAAATTCAAATTTCAAATTCAAATATAATTTATCCATCATAAGATACTTTACATACCATTTGGTGAACGTTAACATTTATTTTACAACAAAGGATTGTTGACGTTAATTTACTTAAAGCTAAGTTTAGAGCCGCTTCCAAAGCGGAGTTCAGAAGAAGCGGCAACAAACTGCACAGCGCATTTTCTCCAGACGTCAACTTACAATTTATAGTATAACTAGCTGCCCCGGCGAACTTCGTTTCGCCATAAGTTAAAAACTATCCTATCTCTCAAGTTGGATCGAACTGCACATGGTGTGCGAATTTTATTATAATCGGTTAAGTGGTTTAGGAGTCCATTGAGGACAAACATTGTGACACGAGATTTATATATATTAAGATTACTTAAAACTACATATATTTATATGTGGACTGAGATTACATTGTCATGTCATAATTCAAATTGAGTACAATGTCAAATTGTATTGAAAGGATGTCAATAAAAATAATAATATATCTATATATATATATACGTTCTAAATGAACCAAATTATGACATTAATTTAAATACAGATGCGTTAAGAGGTTCCTGTGCCAGGCTGAAGCCAGATATGTTTGTCATTAAGGTAATCATCAGTCCTATAATAAGCCTTCTTACAAAGTACCTGCTTAACGTAAGCTTTGAATTTTCTTTCAGGCATATCAAGGGCTGATTGTGGCAATTTATTATAATAGCGTATACAATTCCCTAGGAACGAATTACTAACCCTGCTCAACCGATAACGCGGGAGAAACAATTTGTTATTATTACGTAAGGGTCTATTCGTGATATCATTTATTTTTTTGAAGGATGAAATGTTTTTTCTCACATACATTATATTTTCAAATATATATTGTGAAGCTACAGTCAATATATTTATTTCTTTAAATAATTCTCTGAGTGACTCTCTCGGTCCTAAGCCGTAAATGGAACGTATCGCTCTTTTTTGTAATATAAATATAGTTTTGATGTCAGTTGCTTTTCCCCATAGCAGTATCCCATATGGCATTAAACTATGAAAATAACCAAAATATACTAGCCTAGCAGTTGCCACATCTGTCAACTGTCTGATTCTTCTTACAGCGTAAGCCGCAGAGCTAAGTTTATTGGAAAGTTTAGATATATGAGCGCCCCATTGAAGTTTCGAGTCTACAGTAATTCCTAAAAACGTTGTATGTTCAACCAAATCTACTTTTTGACTATCAATCTGTATATCAACGGAAGCCTGTCTCACATTGGGTAATGTAAACCGTATGCATTGGGTCTTTTTAGCATTTAATATGAGGTTATTGGCGGAAAACCAATCCGATATAGCAGACAGAGTGCTATTTACCGTGCTTGCATCTTCGTTATGGCGGTCCAATTTGAATATTAGGGATGTATCATCGGCAGCACAATGCCGGCCTTTTTCTCAACCATATAAGGCAAGTCGTTGCTATATACAAGAAAAAGGAAAGGCCCTAAGATTGATCCTTGCGGTACACCGATTTTAACATTAGATCCATTAGACTTAATACCATTTATATCGACAGTTTGAAGCCTATCTGTTAAATAAGATTGAATTAATTTTATTGATTTATTATCAAACCCGTATTGTTGTAGTTTAAGCAAAAGTGTTTGATGATCAACGCAATCAAACGCTTTCGAGAGATCACAAAATGCTCCAAAGGCATCCTGTGAATTCTCCCATGCGTTATAAATATGAGTAACAAGCGCTACTCCCGCATCGGTGGTAGATTTTCCGCCAGTAAAGCCAAATTGTTGGCTGTGAAAAAGATTACAGGTTTTGAAGTGATGTTGCATTTGATTGAGCATGATCTTTTCAAACACCTTGCTCAAAACAGGTAAAATAGAAATGGGTCTGTAATTGCTGGGATCCGACTTTTCCCCTTTTTTAAATAATGGAATTAATTTACTACATTTCATTAAATTTGGAAATATGCCTTCGTCTATACATTCATTAAATATAAAAGCTAAATCAACAGCAATAATACATATAATGTTGCTTAAGACTCTAACTGACATACCCCATAGATCTTTGGATTTTTTAAAGTTAAGCTGTTTGAAAGCATCGACTATATCACTAGGGTTAATATAGTTATATTTAAATTTGGAGCTACTAGGTGACATATTACTTTTAAGTAGGTCTTCAGCAAGATTTAGGCAAGAATTTACGTTAGAAGTAAGTTCAAGAGGAACGTTTGTAAAAAAATTCTCAAAAATATTGACTATATCTTTAGTAGATGTAACTGTTGTGTCACCACATTTAATTTTGCTAATATTCTCTCTCGATTTGAATTTACCAGTCTCTTTGTTTATGATTTTCCAAGTTTCTTTGATTTTATTAGGCGCTTCATTTATCTTTCCTCCAATAAAAATAGATTTAGCTTGTTTGCAGACTTTTTTAAATAATTTAGAATAACACCTAACATATTCAATAAAGTTGGGATCAAAATTAAATTGTTTTTGGGCATATAAATCAAATAACTTCCTTCTGCTTATATAAATACCTGTAGTAGCCCATTCACTAAACTGTAATCGATTATGTACATTTACTGGTTTCTGTTTGAGTGTTTTGGAATATTCAATAGAAATAGTATTAAATAATGTTGTATAGTGATCATCAGCATTACTACCAGTGTACATTAGTGAACTTTATTTATTTTCTAGATTTTTTTTTAAGTTTTAAAATATTATTGTAAGAAATGTGTCGGCACATAATTCTACTTTCCTCTGAGGGATAGGAGGAATCTTTGACAAAAGTTACCAATTGACCTGCATGATCAGATGGAAGTTTATTTATAATAGATTTGTCTATATATTGAATACTGCAAGTTATCGTCATTTGAATGAACTCAAGGCATTAGTTTGCCTGCAAATACACGGTGAATTTTTTATCGTTTTGGACCCTTAAATGGGTGAATCAGACCATCAAAATGAACAACTTTTCCTATGGGAACAATGCTGGGAACTCAAAAAAAAATCGACATTAACATACAAACTGGCCGAGCGGCGGGACTCTTTTTTATGGAAATGACGAATTTTTTTTTGAGCTTCCAGCATTGGTCCCATAGAAAAAGTTGTTCATATTGATGACCTGAGTCACCCCTTTAAAGGTCCAAACTGTTCCTGAGGGATGGACACTAACGGCGGCGGCATAGCCGCTGGCAAACGGCAAACCAACCGAAAGTGCTGCGCCTAGAAACTTGAAAGGACAATGCCGATTCGACTATGGGAAGTGGCGTCTTTTTTTTTTCGCGCGGCCACTGACCTAACCGTGTTTTTATTATAGATAATAGCATAATAAACAAAACGTAATATGAAACATATACCTCTAAACTCAGTCCGAGCTGAGTTATTTGAGTTTGAAATCAGTAAAAATCATATATTTAAGAAGGCAATTTTCGTCAAAAAAGTGGCAGGTTAATTGAAATATGCAATGAAACATTATCTTTGGACTTTTTTATTATCACTTTACCCATTTGCGGCCTTCCCCACCAACAGCAAACGTTGTTCGGCGAGTTTAGTGGTACTGGTGAGTCAACGGTCATTATGCGAACAAAGCAGATCTATCCGTGGGTACACATGTAGCTAGTGTTCTTGCGCTAATCCCTTCCCCCACCTGCTTTCACAGGTGCAATCTCAGATTTGATTGTCTCTTTCTTCGTGAAAGCAAGCGTTTGGAAAGATTCAATTTCACTCACCGTTCTGTCTTCGTGTCGTACGCGTATGTAATTCCAGTTTTTATATAGGAGTGATCAAACGACGACTTGGCCTGTTTAATTGACTCCGACATTGATATTTTACCTTTGTGGATTGGCTTGTTATATGGACCTTACTGATATTCCCCCTGTGTAATGAATCGACTTGTGTATTACGGACTCTGATTGCCAATATTGTATGTGCGTTTGTACAAAGATGGATCGTAGACAGTGCATTGCTTGTCTTCGAAGTATAAGTAGAAGTAATAACAGTACAAGAAGATTTGACTGCGCAGTGCTTCCAACAACATCCATTCCTGATAGATTTTTTGGGAAGAAGTTATAAATATTACAGTATTATATGCCTTCGGGCGTCCTCTGACTGATCATAGATTGGTTGAAGCAATATTATTAGCAATAGAAGCGACCGCAGAAACTGAGAACTATCTAGGCGATTATATCATTAATAAAAATATAAACGCAAGAAGAGCAGTGTTCCTGACGAATACAGCAGAGGATCTTAATCACATAGTCCATGACTTTCCTGTTATTAGTATGGACGAGTTAATTATTTATGCCTTGGGAACTTATCAAATCAAACAAGCTCGTAGTTATTACGGAGAATAGAAGTATGTAGAGATATGGACTTAGAAAGTCTCGAAGAACATAATATTACAGTCACAAATCCATGGTTGCTAAGGGCGCGAATACAATCAAGGTATAGACAATCTCGAATTTATTATACGTATATTTTAATGGAAGGTGGTATGGGAGGCAGGCAAGCTATATGCGCCCATTACTGCAGCTGCATTATCGGCAAACGAACGCTTGGCTGCTGTTCCCACGTCATGTCAGTATTATAGTACTTAGCATGGGGGAGATACTTATTTCCCTGTTCACATCTTCTTTTGTACTGTATGTCACCACACCTATATTATTGTTACAATAACCTTATTATGTAGGTAAACCTGATGTTTTACAAATAAATGTACCTACTCGATCAATGTATGTATATGTTTTTTACCTGTAGTTTTTGTGTCATGACTAAAATCAAACAAATATTATTATAGGTAAAACGAATCTATTGCTAACCTCTTTTATGCTATTCATACTATAACAACCAAAAAATATAAAAAAAATTGGTTGCGAGTTATACCATATACTGTAATAGTTATAAGAGTTGGGAATTATTAAATAAATACACTTAAAAATTAACTGGCAATTTATTTTTGAATGTATTGTTAAAAGAGAGAATGGGCAGTACATACCTGCACTGTAGTGCGCAGGGTTGGCAGAGAGGAGGCGGGGGAAGGGTAGGGATACTATATATCTGTGTATAGTAGGCTTTTATCTGCTTTGTTCGCAAAATGAAGATGACTCACCAATACAACTAAACTCAAACAAGGTGTGCAGATGGTGGGGGCCGGCCTCAAAGGAGTAAAGTAATAATAAAAATGTTCAAAGATAATTGTTTTATTGCATATTTTCATTTAAACTCGCGATTATGATAAAAATTGCCAAATAAAATACATGATTATTTAAGAATTTTAAACCCAAATAACTCAGTTCGGACTGAGTTCATAGGTATACATGTAATAATAAGTTTTGTTTAGTATGCTATTGTCTACAAGAAAAACAAGGTTCGGTCAGTGGCCGCGCGAAAAAAAAAAGACGCCAATAACCGGCATTGCCCTTTGGTACAGGGGTTCTTTTAATGATGTGAGTGAGCGCTAAGAAAGGATTTTTAAGAAATTTAACTTCTAAAGGTGTAAAGTTTATATGGAATTTTCTCATTTCTGGACTTAGAAGCATGAAAGTAGGTTTATAAGTTCTCGATTAAAATTAAAAAGGATGTATGTAAGTAGATGAAATTTGCAAAATTCCCCCCTTAAGGGGTAAAATGGGGGTGGGTGGGTGGTATAAACTTTGTATGGAAATTTTCTCATTTCTGGACTTAGACGTATGAAAATAAGTTCTAGGTTACAATTAAAAATATCTGTGTAGGTAAAGTGGACGATATTTTCCCCTGAAGGGGTAAAATAGCGGGGTAAAGATTGTATAGGAATTTACTTATTTCTAGACTTAGAAGTATGAAAATAGGTAAATAAATTCACGATTACAATTGGAAAAGATCTGTGTAGGTCAACTGGAAAAAATCCCCCAGAAGTTTTCTCATTTCTGGACTATGAAGTATGAAAATAAATAGGTATGTAAGTTCTCGATTACAATATATATTATGGACAAAATTCACTCCTAAAGGGGTAAAATGGGAGGGTAAAGGTTTTATGGAAATTTTCTCATTTCTGGACTTAGAAGTATAAATAATGTCCATACTTCCATACTAATACTAATATTATAAATGCGAAAGTAACTCTGTCTGTCGCTTTTTTACGCTTCAACCATTGAACTGATTCGGATGAAATTTGGTATGGAGGTGTGAGGCCCGAGGAAGGACATAGGGTATTTTTGATTCCGGGAAATTCTACTGTTTCCGAGGGATCGACACTAACGCGGGCGGAGCCGCGGGCAACAGCTAGTATCTAAAATAAATCAGCCAGATACATTCAGTCTTGGTTGTCGTTTTGTCCAATTAAACGACTAATATATTTAAAAACTATATTATTATATATAAAAGCTATTAAATGACTATCAGTGCTAAACCCAAGATAAAAGAAATCGGCCAAGATCGGTAGAAAAATATTTTTTAGTATTAACAAAAACATTAGGGTTTGCGAAAAAATTGCAAAAAACTTTTTTTTTCCTGTATTTGTGCTATATTTTATGGCGAATTTTATGATTCAACAGTTCAACAGTTTCCGGCACAGTAGAATAGGACCACTCCTAGTCTTCCCGTGGAGGTCGTAAGAGGCGACTTAGAAAATACAAGCTAAACAAAGTTTAGAAACATCAATGAGACCTCTCCAACCCGTCTGGCCAGCGAAGAGAGTGTAGGCCAAATCCTCTGTCTGCTCTGGCCAAGTATGGCTCCGGTAGTACAGAGAGGGTCATGCTCCTGCAGTGGAGACTAAAAAGACAGGATGATGAACATACTTACCTAGGAAAACAACCCCACGTAAAACCAAAAGGTGCCCATAAACAGCCATATGGTGGACGAGCACGCTTCGTAAACTGAAAACGCTTCACGCGCCGCGCGCGCAGCGCCAGGCGCCTTTATTACCTAACCTCTAAATTCAATTTAACTTTTTTAAACCCACCCATGATGCTTGTATGTGTATCCCACTCTACACAGAAAACTTTTAATACCCATCTTTTCACGGAGTAAAATGTAAGATAAGACATTCTGGACAACCTTACTAATATTATAAATGCGAAAGTGAGTTTGTTTGTTACGCTTTCACGCCGTAACTACTGAACCGTTCATCATGAAATTTTGCATACAAGTTCTCTGGAGTACGGAGAAGGACATAGGCTACCTTTTATCCCGGGAAAAAGTACTATTCCCGAGGGATCGACATTAACGCTGGCGGAGCCGCGGGCGAAAGCTAGTTTAAAATAATTTAATTTACTCACCTCGCCTGTCATTAATTCATTTAACAGATAAACCTTTTGAGATGGAAATTATTTGCAGGAGGTAGCTTTCATTAATATTAGAAGGAGATATCTTAGTGTATCGTGGTGTGAATTATTTATCAAATGGAGCCGCTTTGTTTACGCAAGACCGGTGGAAAACACTGAGGACTATCGTTTTTAAGCTCACTAGATGGCGCCACTGTTGAGTAAGGTCCCGAAAAAGTGTCTTATTACATACATACAAACCACATATAGAATACTAGCTTTCGCCCGCGGCTCCGCCCGCGTCAATGTCGATCCCTCGGGAATAGTACTTTTTCCCGGGATAGAAGGTAGCCTATGTCCTTCTCCGCACTCCAGAGAACTTGTATGCAAAATTTCATGATGATCGGTTCAGTAGTTACGGCGTGAAAGCGTAACAAACAAACAAACAAACAAACAAACAAACAAACAAACAAACAAACAAACAAACAAACAAACAAACAAACAAACAAACAAACAAACAAACAAACAAACAAACAAACAAACAAACAAATAAACAAACAAACTCACTTTCGCATTTATAATATTAGTAAGGATATGTTTGCAGGCAAACTTATGCCTTGAGTTCATTCAAATGACGATAACTTTTTTTTTAATGAACTGATTTTGATGAAACAAACTTTAAATGTTAAACTGAGTTAAAACAAAGCAATTGGTGAAAGTTTGAAGTAAATCGGTTCAGTATTTTCGGAGATAATCGTGATCATACATACAGACAGACAGACAGACAGACAGACAGACAGACAAGAAATTCCAAAAAATTTTTTTTGCTTTCTATTATTCTTTTTAAGTGTCCCTCTATCCATTTCAGTCAAAAATTCGAAATGTACAGACAAAATAATTTTACTGTTTTATTATATGTATAGATCACGTCTTTTTCCATTGCGGGGTAGAAAGAGCCTAGGTCTATAAGACCCGAAGGCCACGTTTAGCATGTTGGTGGGCATTAGGTGAAAAACGGAACCAAAATAGGGATGGGTTGTTAGCCGCATCGCCTATTAACATGATTTCATGGAATTTTGCCCGTTCCCTCGGTCGGCTATTACGATCTGCGAGAGAAGAGAAGCAGCTGGTACATTCTACGTTTTTTATTTTCTCCCAGATCAGCATGGAAATGCTTATTATACGTGTCTTAACACGTAAGGAAACAAAGTTTGCATTTCAGTCATATTTGATGTATTTCCCTTCACAGACAGTTTATCCTTGTATATAAAAAATCATTTAAAAAATGGCTCCAACTTTTTCAATGAAATTAATATACAGGATGTTTGGGGGTGAAAATTAAAAAAAATGGTGAAAAATTAAAAAGATAAATGGAAAAAAGATACATTGATCCATGATTGTCTTGTACAACTTGTACTGTTTACACAATCAATAAGGTAGTGTAATGTTTTTAGAGTTCATGTATGTAAGTATGTATATAACTATGTCAGGTTTTACCCACCATATCTGCTAAATGCCTTAACATTACCCCAATGATAATAGATGCAAGTAATTGACCTACATCAGAATTCAGTCAACCTAATAACCTACTTTATTTTAAACTTAAAGAATTGTTAAGAAAGATAATGTAATTCAATAATTTCCCAGTAGGTAACTTTATTTCATAGTCACTGGAGTTCTTGGCGGGAATTTCGGCAAACTGCACGGCCTTTGTTATGGATTGTTTTGCAAATTGTTTCTAGTGGACTTTATAATGTGAAATTGGTGTAATTTGGTGTTAAAAGTACCCATGCTTATGAACAATGTGTGGAATAACTAAAATAAACTATCATGGTGTGGCTGTAGTGAGATTATAAAGCGGGCTGGTGGTTGTCCGCCTCGTTGCGTCGTCTGTGATCAAGCCAATGGATTCGTGGGAATTGTCGCCAGGGGCTCCGTAGAACTAACGAAATGACCATAAATTCGTTGATTAACAAGACTTACAAAAAGCGCGGGAAAACTCATTTGTGCTTGATACTGGTTAAATACGTCACGAGTGAAAACCATAAATATCAATCAATCAATTATTAATTTGTATAAAATAGGATATGATACAGATGGAGTATTACAAAAAATGACTGCCTATTTAACTGTTGAAAACAGTATACAAATATTTCATTAAATAAATATAATTTATAATTGACAAATTCAAAATTATTTACTTTTAGGTTACACATGCATTACATTAAACATTTCTTCATGTCAACAATTCCGTAGTCATTTTTAAACATTTCATACAAGTCATATAAAAACAAAATTACACACAAATATAATAAATCAATAAAAAAACAATTTATATGTTCTGGTCCAGGAATTCTTTCAATGAATAAAATAAATTATTCAGCAACCAGTTATGAAGCTACCTTTTAAATCGATGTAATGGAAGCTCTTTTATTGTATGTGGTAGTTTATTATAAATAGTGACGCACATGGCATAACAGTTCTTTTTGAATTTTTCCTGTTTTGGAACTACATCGAATACCAATCTTTCTGGGTTTCTGACGCATCTTGGGAATAAATCCTTAGCCTGTTTAAAAAGATTAAAATTTTCTTTGACAAAACTGCAAATTTCTTTTATGTAAAGGCAAGGAAACGGTAATATTTTTAGTTCTTGAAAATAGGGTTTGCAGGACACGTAAGGTGCAACACCACATATTGCACGAATACATTTGTTTTGCGCTATAAACACTTTATTAATATCTGACCCGTTTCCCCAAATCAACAAACCATATCTCAGGACAGATTCAATATAAGCAAAATAGGCCATGACAGCTGTACTTCTATTTGCAACTCTTGCTAGTTGATATAATGCAAATGAAAAACTATTTATTTTTTTGCAAACTGAAATAAATAAAAAACTATATTCCAATATTCTCAACGCAAGTAGGAATATTGATACATACATAGAACAATGGGCGTGTAGGTAGAAAACAGAATCAGAAAATCGTGATAGGTTGCTAGCCGCATCACCTACTAACATGATTTCTCAGATTTCCGCTCATTTCTCGATAGAATATTCATCGCTATTAAAATGCTAAAAGTTCGACAACTTGTTCGATCCCCTATTAAAGTCGGGCGATTTGATCTGTATTCATGAAACAATCGAATTCTAGTTATTAGAATACTCCTCCATTCGTATTTAATGTAGTTAGCCTTTGTCTTTCTAGTTATAAATTTAGTTTTATTATTTAAAATAACTTCAAAATATTTCTGATATGATTAGTTTTATTTTGGCTAGCTCCGTGGCGCAGGGGTCAACACGCCAGACTGCGACACGGAGTGCCCGGGTTCGATCCCCGGCCAGATCAAGATGGAAAATAATCTTTTTCAGTTTGGCCTGGGTCTTGGATGTTTATCTATATATGTATTTGTTATAAAATATAGTTACGTTGAGTTAGTATCCCATAACACAAGTCTCGAACTTACTTTGGGGCTAGCTCAATCTGTGTAATTTGTCCGTATATATTTATATTTATTATTTATATTTCGGATTGACGGACGAGATTAACCCTATTAAACATCATACTCAGGTAGAGTACTAAAACGGTAAAAAAGGGCCGTGTCTGTCTGTCTGTCGGTCACCTGGCTGTATCTCATGAACCGTGGTAGTTAGACAGTTGAAATTTTAACGGATGATGTATTTCTGTTGCCGCTATAAAAACAAATACTAAAAAAATAGAATAAAATAAATATTTAAGGGGGCTCTCATACAACAAACGTGTTTTTTATTGCTTGTTTTTGCTCGAAATTGATAACGGAAACCACTAGACGCTTGATTTACAGAATATTAAAATATATATTGACTTTAAAAATAAATAATTTAATAAAAATAAAATGAATATCAAAGGCTCCCATACAAAAGACATGATTTTTTTTGGCCGTTTTTATAGACAACGGTACGGAACCCTTTGTGCGCGAGTCCAACTCGCACTTGGCTGTTTTTTTTAAATATCATCATCATTATCTCAGTTGCAAGAAGTCCATTGCTGGACGTATGCCTCCCCCAAGGATTTCGTATACGACCGGTTGGAAGCGGCCTGCATCCAGCGCCTTCCTGGGACCTTGGACAGGTCGTCCGACCACCTGGTCGGCGGATGTATCATAGTAAGTAACATTAATCTAAGATATTTCATACTACGTAAATATTTGTTTTATTTTAACTTAATAATACTTTTAAAGTGAATATATAACTAATTATTCTGTGAACATTTCAAGCGTCTACCTGTTGTCGTTATCACGTCGTCATTATAGTCGTTATAATATCGAGCAAAATCGCGCAAAAAAATCATGTTTGTTTTATGGGAGCCAAGGGGGCCATGGGGGGAAGTTATTTTATTCTGTTTTTTTTTAGTATTTGTTGTCAAAGCAGCAACATAAATACATTATTTGTGAAAATTTCAACTGTCTAACTATCATAGATCATGAGAAACATCCTAGTGACAGACGGGCGGACGGACAGACAGACAAGACAGACGGACAGCAGAGCCATATTAATAGGGTCCCGTTTTTACCCTTTGGGTACGGCACCCTAAAAACTATTATTACTCCCCTTCTTTAATCACCTTTATGGTTAAAGACGACTTGAATATGTTATCACCAATGGATTAACGATAGCCGTGTGGTATCCGGCAGAGTAGAATAGGACCACTCCAAGTCTTCCCGTGGATGTCGTAGAAGGCGACTTAGGAAATACAAGCTAAACAAAGTTTATAAACATCAAGGAGACTTCTCCAACCCGTCTTGCGTGGAGAGTGTAGTCCAACTCCTCTGACTGCTCTGGCCAAGTATGGCTCTAGTAGTACAGAGAGAGTCGTGCTCCTGCAGTGGAGACTAAAAAAGACCTGAAGGTGGAAGGTGGTGGTGGAATGGATTAACGAACGGCCAAATGAATTAACAGACAAAATGGCCTCAAAAATATTAAGTAACAGATTACCTTCTACACTGATCATCCTGTTGTTTGTAAACAGCGAAATAATAAATAATGTTTGTAAATAAATAACTCGTTTGCACGCACAGTATGACAACTTATTAACGCATGCCATCCATAGCCGGTATTGGATTGAACACGTCTACAGGCGTACTACGCTTTTATAATGTGTTTTTAATTTACGGTACGTACAATCTATGTTTAGTGAGTTGCAGTTTTTTGATTAAAACTAACGCGAGCTAACAACATTAATAATATGCGGGTTACTCACGTACGAAGTCAGTCGGCCAACATGTCTTCATCAGGGCGAATGTGGACCGAGATGTGTGCAAACGAAGTCGTCCCGATTCGCACTGACACTAGCGATGAGCGGCATGCGTAGGTGGCGCGGGCAGCGCGGTCGGCGGCTCGCTGTGCTCTCTGTGATAGTGGGGTTGATGGCGATTGCTGATCTTCTGCATTGATGATTCCCCTGGTTTTACTACGAACCCCTTTTTGTCTTCATCATCATCGGTGGCTGGCGCGTACGTGAAAAAGCTCACTGTGTTTTCTTATGTATATTTGACGGCAATCGAGCAGACAAGCCACCTGATGGAATGTGGTCCCCATCGCCCAGGACATCTGCAACACTAGAGGAGGTGCTGATGCGTTGCCGACTCTTAAGATACCTGTAAATACGCCGTTTGAAGAACCCCAAGTCATAGCACACAGGGAAAACCTATGGGAGCCGATTCTACAATCCTGCTGTACAGGGGAAAAAACCACATGACGCTATAATATTTTTGGAGACCCAAGTGTCAAGGATGTGGGGATGGACTTTACTCCTATGGCGGGCGGTGCGGCGGCACTAATTTAACAAGTTTTTTAGAACACTCCCCATAGTATAGATGGTAAAATACACACAGAGTATGTCTCGCCGGAGACAGAGGGTGTCTAAATCATCTGTGAGTGTGGGATCGTCGATAATTCGAATTGTTTGGCATTGGATGGAATCAAGAATTGAGGTACACCAGACCAGATGTTAGAGCAGTATTCCATATAAGGCCAGACTTGCCTGCCAGCCTTACATCACAAAAGTCTATGACCCTAAGTGAAGTACCTACTGCCTCGCTGTATTGAGTACCTCAAGTTTTTTAGAGACCATTTTGGCTTTATCTTCGAGATGAGCCCGGATTTGGACCTCCTTCGTAATATTGACGCCAAGGATCCCAATACTCTTTGAAATGGTAAGGAGGGTGTCCTGGAACTTGGGCGCCATGTCAAATGGGATCTTCTTAGCGGAAAACACGCCGGCATGTGTCTTAGTAAGGTTGAATTGAACTCGTGTCAAGCTCTGTTGGCTGAACTGAACATGGCTCCCATTCCAGGTGACAGGTAAGCTCCAACCTCCATCGCGATTGAAATAAGGATGTCTACTAATTTCTATAGCTTTTCGTATTTTGCGAGGGACAAAGCTTTTCTCTCTCGCTATGACTTTAGCTTTGTCAAAGCGGATGTAATGCGTGACACGGATGTCACGTATTACATCCGCTTTGACAAAGTCTTTGAAAAGGTCAGCCATCGCCGAGCACGCGATAGAGTCGGGACTCTATCGCGTGAAACTGGTGAAGGGAATGGGCGAAAATCTAAAGAATCGTGACAATAGGCGATGCGGCAACCCATCACTATTTTCATTCCGTTTTCCACCAACACGCTAAACGTGGCCTTTCGGCATTATGACTTTAGCCTCTGTCTACCCCATAAGGTTATCCCTTACGGGATAGACAGAGCCTACGAGGACGTGATAATATGTGTGTATGCTTGTATGTATCAGATATTGATTATATATTGTCTATATTTTCATTTGACCGACAATTTAATTGACATATTGCTAAAATTCCGATTTTCAATTGTTGTTTTTTATTGTTCCGTACCACAAAAGGAATAAACAGAATTCTTATAGGATCACTGTTGTCCGTCTGTCTGAAACTGTTTCTTATATGGATATTTTTGTTTTAATTATCAGTGTTTATATCTCAGTAATAAATGACAACTATCACAGAATCGAGAAATAAGACTAAAAAAGAAGTTTCTTGTATGATATATAATAAATATTCCTTTTGTTTATTTTGTTATAGCGGTAAAATATATACACATTCAGTAAAAAATACAATACTACTATTACGGTTCAATAGATACAGCGCTGTGACAGACGGACGGACGTTGTAGGCTTTGTAATAAGATCTTGTTTTTATTCTTTGGACACGAAATTCTTAAAACTGCGGGAAATGATAAGAACGTGTAATAATATTGAAAAATATGAAAATTGGTATCTTTTATCTTTTAAATATATATAACTCAAAGGACTGACTGACTGACTGACATAGTGAACTATCAACGCACAGCCCAAACCACTGGACGGATCGGGCTGAAATTTGGCATGCAGGTGACGTAGGCATTCGCTTAGAAAGGATTTTTATCAATTTTACCTCCATGCATGTTATGACGTAGATGCATGCAGGTTATGACGTAGCCATCCGCTAAGAAAGGATTTTTATCAATTCTATCTTCAAGGGGATAAAATAGGGGATGAAAGTTTGTATGAAACTTAACGCGAGCGAAGCCGCGGGCTAGAAGCTAAACCTAGTTGGTAAATGTTGCCTTGTTCTGTTCAAACGAAATTAAAATATTGATTTGTCGACAAAAAACATATTATTTGTATGCTTTCAGGTATTTTTGAGATCAGGTATTTTATACGCGTCTCCGTGTTTTGGATTCGGCTGCCAAAATTGATTCGGAAACTCAGCGCTTCAATCTAAACAACTAGGTACGCGATACCCAATCAGATTAAACGAAAACCATTTACTAAAACACAGGAAGGATGAGGGTTCGTTTTCTACCTATTCAATAGCAAAACTACTGCAATTTATATTGCAATAAGGATTTACTTTTCCTTATTCACTTTCAAAATTACACCTGAGGGTAAAAATTGTTCATAATAGTCGGGCTGGTTGACAGTGAAGTACCGTGTAGACTTACCACTAGTAGACGTATTTTCGAATGGTGTAAGTACATATAATGATTAAAGATTCAAAGATTTATTTAAAAAAAATTGGCTGTCTGTAAAGTTGGTTTATAGACGACAATTTTGTGTGGTAACGGTGGAAAAAAGAGATACGTCACATCATAACACAAGTCGAACGCTTAGGCCGATCGTGCCTCTCTATCGCTTGTTCCGCGCTCTCGCTTGCATACGCCGGCATTAATCGATTTACAAGTCACTATCACATCGAAAGTAGTATTTTCTGTCTCTTTCACATTTTAAATAATACTTATTCAAATTTTTGATCATGGTTCAATAGCTACAAACTACTAGCGTTTCAGAACCGACCACTGCAGAGAAGAAAATGCGGGAAGAATCTTTGTTCAACAGTATTGGTCGCCTACTCGCCTGAAGGGCTTTGTTTTATAAATTCCTATTTTTTTATTTATTTTTCCTGTTTTTCTTTTTTTTTATTTCATCAGATATACAATAACCCTGTTATTGATCATTAAAGGGGCGATTCATTGACTACAGGTCGTTGTACCGTCTTTTACCGGCGAATATCCCCTGGATATTCGATCACCACGAACAGACATTCCTTTCAACCATCGCGTTTGTTTCGCTACACACGCATTTGTCAGTTTAAGACCATATTGCAAGGAATGAAGGCATGTTTGCAAGATAACAGATAGCCTAACGCACATAATCATCATCAGGTCTTTTTAGTCCCCGCTGCAGGAGCATGACCCTCTTTGTGCTACCGGAGCCAGGCGGGTTGGAGGTCTCATTGATGTTTCTGAGCTTTGCTTAGCTTGTCATTGTTGTTCATAAGTAGCCTCTTACGACATCCATGGGAAAACTAAGAGTGGTCCTATTCTACTCTGCCGGAAACCACACGGCTATTTATTTTTTAATCACACGGTATTTGTGGTGTTTTTGTGGGTATTAACCACACGGTTATTATTACACACAAAGGCCGCGTTAGATAGATTAGCTTAAATTTTTCGGTCTACGCGCGAAGAGAAGCAGCTAGTGCCTAAGAAACCCTGTTAATATGGCTCCGCTGTCTGTCTGTCTGTCACCAGGCTGTATCTTATAAACTGTGATAGTTAGACAGCTGAAATTGAAACAAATGATGTTTTGCTGTTGCCGCTATGATAACAAATAGGTACAAAAAAACAGAATGAAATAAATATTTAAGGGGACTCCCATACAACAAACGTCATTTTTTTGCTCGTTTTTGCTCGATATTGACAACTGCAGGTACAGGTAGACGCTTGAAATATTGACAGAATATTTAGTTATACCCTTTAAAAATAAATAATCAATTAAAATAATACTAAAAGTTAAGGGGGGGGGGGGTTAATACTAATATTGAATTAAAATAATACTAATATTTACTCCTATACAACAGTCATGATAGTCTTGCCGTTTTTATAGATACGGAATACCGACTCGCACTTGGACGTTTTTTTTACCCCTCCCAGATCAGCAAGATTATATGAAACTTATCAATAATCACGATACATTAAACCAATCCAAAAGCCCGATGTACTAATGAATTACATAATGTCAACCCCCAAACCTCGATCAGTTTAATTAACTCGAGTAACATTAGCGACTGATGTCATAATTACATCAGCCGCTAATGTAATTATGATTAGCCTCAATTACATTGTACAATTTTAAAGCATATCGCTTCGGTAAATTTAGGGTTTAAGCTAATTTCAGAGCCACGCGTTTGACCAGCGCCGGCCAACACGCGCGCTTGCAATTACACTAGATAGTAATTGCGTTTCATAGTCACACAATTCAAACGCGCCGTTCGTAAGACACGCGCCGTTGGCCAACGCTTACGACGTCGCTGTTGCACTCTCTTCCATAGAAAATAAACAGCTTATCCTGTTATTATATTTGTCCAAATGATGACGACTATACAAAGCTAAGAATAAAGTACATTGCAAAGAAATGCGCCATAGCAAAACTCGTTTCACAGTACACGCGTACAACGCGTCGATAAAAGCACTTAACGATATATGTTTTGTGAACATCGGCGAAATCTTACCGAATTAAGAAAAAAAGTGACTTCTTGTGTAGTAAAGTGGTGCAAGAGACGCAGGGAAAGACGGAAAGGTGACACTGAAGTAACTTATCATAGCGAGCGAGGCGAGTTGCTAGCCTACCTACCTCCGCTATGTATATACCATAGCGTTCATTAGATATGTTGACACTGCCCCGTGACCTTGACGCGGCCAATCGCAAACTTGCTTCGTCTATGAGTGCGTAAGTTTTTTGTAGCGATTTGAGTTAAGTTTGTTTGCGTAAATGGGACAGATATTGAATCGTTAGTTGTATGAGAGTTACGATTCCATATTTTTTTAAAATTCAATGATCGTAATAGAAATGCCATCGCTTGAATTTACATAAAGTCCCACAGACAAGCGCCCTACTCCTCGGATTATTTTACGCACGCAAACAAATCGGAACCGTAATCGCACATCGCGCATGCACATTTAATAAATATTTTTATATATATGATGCCTATAGCCGAGTCGTGTCACCTACAAATATTTTCTTTTGAAGTAAATTCCAAACGCTATGAGATTTACAAATACCTACCACTGGCGTATTCTCTCAAAATTGTCCTGTAAAATAGTCGCGCTCATTTTCTTTGTGACATAAAAGGATTCACCAAAAATTAGGCGCCGAGCTTCCTTTCCGTAGATTTAATCAAAAATTCATATCAAAATAAAGATTTTTTTTAAAAAGAATAAGTCTTACGACTTGACAAGTATCGAACTTACTTTGGGGCTACCAAAGTAAGTTCGATACTTGTGAGAGATTAATAAGCAATAAACCAGTTTACTATGTGACGTGGTCTTGTATCTCCGGAACATCATCTGCCACCAATAGATGAACACACCCTTAAGATCAACGAATCGCACATTTTATTTATTTATAAACATCATATCATTCAGGCATGAAATTATTTATACTATATTAACACGTATTTTAGT
This sequence comes from Elegia similella, assembly GCA_947532085.1. Classification (NCBI taxonomy): domain Eukaryota; kingdom Metazoa; phylum Arthropoda; class Insecta; order Lepidoptera; family Pyralidae; genus Elegia; species Elegia similella. The sequence goes on from OX383939.1 coordinate 8,899,963, forward strand.
GTAACATTACCTTTATTAACTCATAAAGATTTTATTTAACTTATAAGTATGTTGCGGTGGTCCTTATTTGGTCATAATGAGCACTTAACGTGGTATTACACCTTTAATTTACCATAAATGTCACAGTGTCGGGATATAGTTATACGTAAGTGTAATATTTTATTAGACACTGGCTTACCGCCTTCAATTCGACCCGTATCAAATGTTGACAAAGGACATATTATACTTTATGCATCATTGTTTTACTTTCAATACAAAATAGATAATCTAACCACTGGATATACTTGATTTAGTTTAAATATTATGCTCTTGCTTTGTAGGCTATGGTTTTTTAGGAAATATAATCAGGAAGGTATGAAATACGAGTAGATAGTCTAGTTAGGTAAATTTGTCTTTCGAGGGCCATCGTGAAATATTTACGACGTGGAAGACGCCTACGGCAGATGTGTTTTTTTTTTCGGGAAAAAAAGACTCATCTATCTAAGGCAAGTTTTTGTTACTTATCCATTCAAGCTTGGTCATGTTCTTCTTTTCAAGTCGAAATGGTTCCAATTCGTTACGTTCCTTTTGAGCAGTATTACATACATTGATTACCTTATCATTAGCTTCATTGAGGTCCTGTATCTGTACGTCCTAAAGCGTAGTCATTAAAGGGTATTTACACTTCTAATCCACTTTTCTACTAAAGCTGTGCTGTAGCTACACATTTTAGTTATTTTTCGTTTAGATTTAGTTTACTGATAATAGAAAACACATTTATCTTCTTCTTGCTAGATTGTTTTTACCATAGTGATTAGCGACGTTAGGAAAATGAAGAGAGGCTATAAGAAAAGAACTACATGCCGTCATAAAATCATATTTGACCATGTATTCTTATACGAACACATGGCCAAATATGATTTTATTTTATTAAATAGATTTAAGCTTAACACTAACTTTTAAGTTACTGTATTACTAACGAATTGAGTCAAGTTATCTGATATAAATAAATTAATTGAGTTGAATATAAGCTGTATTGGCTGTGACGAGAATAATATTATACTGACTATTTATAAAATTATTGTACAGTCAGGTACCAAGATACCTGACCATGACCAGGCCCTCTACCTATATTTTGATATTCTCTCAAACTAAAAGTTATATTAACATGAACATATATATTCAGAAAGATTTAAGCCAAAAAGGATAACCAGTTTTTAATGATTTTTGACGTGATAACGTCTTATAAATCGATGAACGTTGGCTGCAGGCACGAAAAAGTGTCATGTTCCCAGTGCAAGCAAGAGCGCGGAACTAGTTGCGACGTATATATCTCTCTTCTACTGTTATCACGTAAAATTATCATCTGTAAACCAACTTTAGACCCAGCCATTTTTTTACACCAGCAACCAGATTAACACAAAGACCTTTCATGTGTAAAAAGTACTGTTCTCGTGGAAACGACATTAACGCAAGCAGAGCCGGAGCGACAAAATGTACAAGGATAATTTAGAAAAAAATACAAATCTCAAATTAGTATAAAGACTGCGATGAATAGAGACTTTTTGTTGCTGTTTTAAGTATACAAGTTTTTTAGGAACCCATAAATTGGTCAATTACCGTAAGTTCTCCAAAAAACTCAGTAACTATTCGACGTGACGTCACGTGCAAATCAAATAAAAAGCTAACACACACGTTATCTAATTTCCTGTCTATTGAACACATAAATAGTGTTAGCAGAATTGGAGCGTTTCGTTTTGATTTTTCTACGAATGCAATAATTTCATTACCTTTCTAGTTCTAGTGAAACTAATAATGTTTGAAAGACAATTTTCTTTGAATTCCTACATTATTATGTTTTATTTTCACAAAATGTGATAATAATTTAATATATGCGGACAACTCAACGATACTATATTTTATAACATATATTTATCTGTTATAAAATATAGTAGAAGTAAGTGCAAAATATATTAATTAAAAGCCAAAAAATGTGTTTATAGTTAAATACTAAATAAAATATAAACTTATATACCAAAATACATAAATAAAAATATAGGGATACATATATGTATATAGGTACTACATAAATATTTCATACAATGTTCAATGTTTATCTATGTATTTACATAGATAAACATTCAAGATCCAAGACAATGTGAAAAAGATCATTTTCCATTTTGACCTGACCACAGATCGAATCTGGGACCTACAGTGTGACAGCCTGGTACGATGATCACTAGATGACAGAAACTCCTAAAATAAGAACTCATGTGTAAACCCATATGTCTCTATATACCTAACGTTATTTTAATCGGGGTAGACAGAAACAGTGTTATGTACAATCTTATTAGGATTTTTTAATCAAAATGATGTGTGAAATGTTTGAATTAGTCCTGTTATTGTGATTGTTCCAAATAAATAAAAAAAACTGCCTCAGTGGTCCAGTGGTTAAGGCAATCCAAAAGATTTAATTTTGATAAGGATTCATACCAAGGTACGAATAATGTGGCCTCGTTTGTATCGGCGTTGCTATTGTATATTTTAATATGAAAAAGTAGTTATTGTGACGTAACTGGAATAGTTAACCATATGCTACCGCGGACTTTTTTGTAGACATTGATGTCCTCTATCAAACTGTAGTACATCACTTTGCTCTATTGTCAATAGTTTCTATTGCCTGTAGACCCGGGGGTTGTGAGTTTGATTCCCACGGGAAGCATACTTTGTTTAGTTGTTTCCAGTTTAGTTAGGACATTGCAGGCTTGAATCAACTTATTGTCTGATAATTAAGATGATTCCGTACTTCGAAAGGCACGTCAAGCCGTTGGTCCCGACTGCCATCTGGTAGTCGTTAAAGGAACCATGTCAGAGTCGAGAAGCGGTTCCGAACAACTCTGACACCAGAGTATACATGATCGATTGACCGTGACACCAACTCGAAAATATGAGAGTAAAAAAAACTAACGGCATTGAATTTGATAATGGAAAGAACATGAGGCCATAACAGTTCCTTTCCATTATCAAACTCAATTACTTGAGTGGGAGAGAAGAGAAATAACTGACGCTCGTTTTAAGCATCCCCTAGTAAGTTAAAAGTGAATTTGCTAAAAAGACAATAGTCTTCCAAATAGGGACATAGGCGTCATTTACTGAGATCTGACCAGATTTCCATCGATTTGGCCAGATCCAGCCGTTGCGATCTTCACAATAATGAGTTTATGTTTCCTCTTTATCTCTCACTAGCGACCCGGACCCCGGCTTCGCACTGGTGCAATGTTTCTATTAAAAAAAAACGGCATCAAAATCCGTTGCGTAGTTTTGGAGATCTAAGCATACATGCATAGGGAAGGACAGACAGCGGGAAGCGACTTTGTTTTATATTATGTTATAATCTCTCATTACATTTATACTCGTAAATTGCCACCAGCAAAAATTGCAGATATTTCGAAAACTTTTTCTCTTATTGCTGGACGACTTTGGAACGCGCTACCCGATTCCACTAGTAGCGCTCCTACCATTGCGACTCCTTTAAAGTTACAGTTTTCAAGTACTTCTACGAACATATAAACTATCAAGCTGAATTGCCAAAATGACTAAATATATTATTATAGTTTAAAGTATTTGTAAGTATGTATTTAACATATCATAAACTTACATTATAAAATATAATAAATGTTTTACTGATATCCTTGAAATAAATATAGTAAAGAGTATATATATATATATAAAATTTACTTAGTTATAAGTCTTTTCTACTTTTTATTTTACATCTACATCTAACTCTGTGATTCAGCCCAAGGTTTGCCTGTTAGAGAATGCTCTTTAGCATTACGACCACCGTTTTGTACTCCTATCATTTTTGTATGTGTGTACAATCATCTTCATCATTTCGAGTAGGTGTCACGGTCAAACGACCATGCACACCCTGGTGTCAGACTTCTTCGGAACCGCCTCTCGGCCTCTGACGTGGTTCCTTTAACGACTACCATATGGCAGCCGGGACCAACGGCTTAACGTGCCTTTCGAAGCACGGAATCATCTTTAATTTTATTGTGTGTACAATAAAACAAAATGAAGTAACAAAAAAGAAGTTTTGGTTTTCAAGAATGATAAAAAACTAGTTAGACATAGAGAACATACAATATTGAATTCCAACAGTGTACAAATATAACATGCAGCTAAAAAGGCGCTTTCAGCTTCTACTCTAACAATCATGAATATCAGACAAGTAAACTCATCTAACTCAATTTATTTTTTATTATATTTTGTGCGCGACAAACAAAACACATTTATTTAAAAACCGGCCAAGTGCGAGTCGGACTCGCGCACGAATTCCGTACCGTTATCTATAAAAACGACAAAAAATCATGTCTGTTATATGGGAGCCCCCGTTTTATATTAATTTTATTTAATTATTTATTTTTAAAGTGATTATATAACTAAATATTCTGTGAATAATTCAAGCGTCTAACTGTTGCCGTTATCAATATCGAGCAAAAACAAGCAAAAAATCACGTTTGTTATACGGAAGCCGCCTTAAATATTTATTATATTCTATTGTTACTATTTGTTGTGATAGCGGCAATAGAAATACATCATCTGTGAAAATTTCAACTTTCTAACTATCACGGTTCATGAGATACAGCCTGGTGACAGACGGACAGACAGACAGACAGACAGACGGACAGCGGAGAGAAATTAATAGAGTCCCGTTTTTACCCTTTGGGTGCGGAACCCTAACAAGTGTTTATATTTAATTTATTATTTAGGACTACCTAAATTATAACTAAATAGATAGGTGGCGCGTATAATATGGCGATAATTTTATTGAAAAAATATCACTGTATCGTAATTAGTACCGATGAACACTAGTGATGCCGGATTCGCCGAATTACCGGATACGATTTTCTGTGTTGCCTTCCCATCTTCCAAATAAACCAGGAAAATATCCACCACTACAACCGTTGGATCTTAATGAGAAATATGGCCAGCTTAGCGCCTCATAATGATATAATTTATTGTGTCGTCACTTTTGATAGTGGGATTAATTTTGGGGTTAATTGCATTTTGAAATAACTATTGCCAATTTTGAGACTTATATCCGGATGTGTGCGGTAATAGACACAAGGACACTGACAAGAGTTAACTCTAATATAGATTTGAACGTAATATTTGGACGTGATTTCCATTTTCTTTTAAATACATAAGCAAGGATGGCTGAATAATGGAGATGAAAAACATGGGGTATTTTATTCAATTTTACTTTTTCGATTTCCGGGTTCAGTATGGTAGTTAATTGGCTTCAAAATCGGCGTTATACTCGGTTTGACCCTTTTTCTCTTGAATTATACATTAATAACCTTTCATATATAAAAAAATCGACTTCAATCAAACTACTGAACTGATTGTGATAAAATTTAAATGGATCCTTTTTAAGTTGAAGTTAGAACTTAAAAACATACCTTGCAAACAATAAAAGTCTTTTTTTTAAATCGGGTTATAAATTACGGAGTTCTGAGGCAACAAACATTTAAAAAAATACAACCGATCTCCAACAATTGATCTCCTCCTTTTTTTGAAGTTGGTTAAAAACTCTCTTCCCCGGCCCATTTCGATGTGACGCCCCGTATAATGTAAGAGGAATAACAATTAGCAACAAATATAATTTACTTTCATTATATTCGTAATGTACATAAAGTACCTATATAATTTAAAACTTCGTTTTTCAAATAAATATATAAATATAATATATATGGACATATCACAGAAGTTGTGAACTTGTGTCATAAGATACTAACTCAACGATACTACATTTTATAATACATACTTTTATGATACACATCCAAGACCCAGGTCACTCTGAAAAAGATCGTTTTTCATCATGACCTGACCGGGGATCGAACCCGGGCACCCTCGTGTCACAGGCTGGCGTGTTGACCAGTACGTCACGGAGCTCGCCAAAGAAGGTTTATATACGATAACATGCTTAAACTAACATAGTTAATAAAGCGCTATAACGTAGCGTAGCCCTTCAGGCACGTAGGGACCAATACTGGACTGAGTTTTTTTCGGCGTATTCTTCTCAGCAGTGGTCGTTTCGAAACGCTAGTAGCTTATCGATTTTGCAAATATTAAAAATAATAATATGACGTTCAGAAAGAGATACATGATATCCAAATTTGAATAAAATTCTATTTCATTTCATTTAAATATTTTTACATATTTATTTATAACGAGGATGCCTGAAGGACAATGCCCCGATGGCCCACTTGTTGCTGAGACTTTATAGTGCACACATTCACTGGCTTCACATTGTTCGATGAGATACCGGCGCGGGATACATAAAAGAGTTGTAGATTCTATCAATAGTTATTTGTTATAACTAATATATCAAATAATGGTTAGTACGTATTTGATATATCGTAACAAATAGCTATTGATTTAGAGAGCGGCTTTAAGTGAATCCCCCTATTATTTGATTACCTTTTATTAGGGATTCGAATTATATTATATTAGACTAGCTTTCGCCCGCGGCTCCGCCCGCGTCAATGTCGATCCCTCGGGAATATTACTTTTTCCCGGGATAAAAGGTAGCCTATGTCCTTTTCCGTACTCCAGAGAACTTGTATGCAAAATTTCATGATAATCGGTTCAGTAGTTACGGCGTGAAAGCGTAACAAACAAACAAACAAACTCACTTTCACATTTACAATATTAGTAAGGATAAGGATAAGGATACTTCGCCCCCGAATTTATCATATATTGCTCAAAGTCTAGGATACTTTGAAATATGTAACAAATGTTTAGAAATTTCGACTTCCGCTACAAGACTCTGTTTTATTTATTTTTAATAGTACCCCTGAATACTAAAAATAATCTTAACTAATGTCACCTTAAATGTCGTGCTCCGCGTCTTGCTAGGTAATTTTTAGTTTAAAAACGTTTTTAGTTTAGATATTCTTTACATGGTTTTGAGTATTCCGGCGTTAGATGGTTTTTATATACACTTTGATAAATTTTTGTAAACTTTCTCCAAATATTCAAGAGACACTTAAAATGTTATTTGTGGCGAAGAGCATTACCGCCCGTGTTCCGCTACCACACTCGGTTTTATTTTTATTTTGTGTATTACGATAGAGTGGCTGCTCCTTCTTGCTGCCCTATTTTGTAACACAAAATTTAAGAGTTTACCACGATACAGGTTGTCAGTATAGATAAATGTTATTCAACCTTTTTGAACACGCAACCTCCTTCAAGTGAAAAAATCTGGTGACCCTCAAGACTAAGAAAAAAAAATGTTAAGTGATTTTACAATGGGAAGAAAAAGAAATAAATTAAAGAAAAACCTAAATCTAATGAGATATACTCTTTAATAAAGATTTCATCAAAAAACATAATGCTTTTGCGTTACCTCATGCTCCTAAATACATTTATTTACTTACTTCAATTTATTTGGAAGCCATTAATGCTCATCACGACTTGTCTATACCTTTCAATTTTATTTTGGTATCCTTTAGACCGTTATTGAGTTTACAATCCTTGAAGATACTTGTGTTACCAATGTGCCCTAACCGCAGTGACTTATATTGGCAAGACCTACCTACTCATGGAGGAATAATCAGTCCCATAGAGTCATGAAGCGTGCCATGCTATCAGGTGCGTAGCTTGCTCTATAGGGACCCTATATCGACATTTGTCTGGGGCCCTTCTACAGAATCTTGTTATAGAAATTTTAAAATATTGATTTTTTTTTAATTCTCTGATGTTCTTCTACGGTCGAAATCACCAAATATACTAGACTGGAGAATAGTTACAGGAAGCGAGGTCTAGGAAGCTTCGGATTGACAAGTTTTGAATAGAATGGTCGATAAAAGCGCAAAATATGGATGTTAATAAAGGAACGGGAAATACCTTTGCTCAGCAGTATATGTTAGTAAACAATACACGTTAGGGGGCCCTATAGCCCGGGGGCCCCGAATCATTGATACGGCTGATACGGCGGTCGCTACGCCCCTGCATGCTATACTTTACAAGCGCCTACGCGTTCCCCATGCTTAGAAAAATGGTCACGAGCCGCTCAAATGTAAATGGGCAGTTTGCTGTTGCCCTGGCTCTACAGAATGAAGGCAGGTGGAGCATGATAAATATAGAATGGTGATTCAGTACGTTGGGTCGTCGAAATAGTTGTACAGAGATGGGTTGACGATAAAAGCCAATGTCTCGGTTAGAGTGGTACTAGACCGAGAAACATAGCAAGGAATGCTCAGCAGTGAGCCCGAAATGATGACTCTTTCCTGCAGGCCGATCAAGGGAGTGGGCAGAAACCTGTAATATATTTATTTATTAATTAGATTTGTCAACAACTGTCACAAGAATTTTTGGTTATGATACATCCTTACGTATGATCTAATTGTACAGTCAATTATAGACAAACACTACATGCATGAAGACAAATTGATACAATTGCAACGCTACAAAGCAGCGTAACGTAAAAATTTATAGTTGATTGTTGCACTGAGCAGAAAGTAATTTATTATTGCACCAAGTGCTTATTATAAATCCCGAGAGCAATATAAAGTTCTTAATGCGAGGTGCATAATCTGCTTCTCTTTCAATTAACACATGAAAAGTATGTGAAAAATAAAATTGAAAAAAAAATACAGTGAGTAAAAATTTGTTGTTAACATTCTCGCCTTTTTTCTTTATGGCCGGTATTGTTTTAGATCAAGCTTGGGCCAAGCAATACACACGTCACATAACACGTTACCTGTATAACTCCATACGGTCGGTCGGTCAACCTTTTTTGTAACATTAAATTCCCGCGAAAGAAAATTGAGTGCAGTAAAGTATTTCCATACATTTTTCTGCTCTATGCTATATGTAGTGCAGTTATGATGGAATTGCAATTGGAAGAAAAAAATAATTAATTTATTAATTTTAATAACTTGACAATGTAAAAAGCAATGTAACACAAAAATTATTTAATAGCCAATGGCAAACTGCAGAACAGAGAGTAAATCTATTCCAAATCCAAGACAGAATGAGAGGAAATACAAACTATATAAACTAACTTAGCAGGATGAAAAATTTAGGGAATTATTTTTACGGAATTCGCAAGATAACTATGTCTAGTGTAAAGGTTGCACAGACGAGGAATAGGTGAATATAGGTACTTATGAGAAAGGGGTACCATTTAAATCATAGTACAATATTGTAAATGAATTAGCGAAGTTCGGGTGTAGTTAGCAACAATTGGGAGCATCTAGATTGGTGGCCAATTCAATTACCGATCTCCGCAAACTTGGCCGCAGCCAATAACTACATTATACTCAGTAATTTGACATTGCTCTTACACTTCTGTATTATAGCATTATACAGGGTAAGTGGTATCTAACGCATAACCTCCTTAAGGTGACTAAGGTACATCAAGATTAACTATGTTTTCTCAAACATGCTCGGAAATGTAGGCATTATTGTAGTAAAATGAAGCCACGAAGTTTGTAATTCTTGGCTCGTCCATTACTTTACCGGCCTAGGCCAGGAAAGTAAGTATGAAAATTCATTCCTGGCCGCTGCTCAAAACTTTTTAATTAATCTATGTAACTTGTCATACAGCCATGGCTACCACATTATAAAAAAAGGCACTCATCGAGCATATAAGTATATGAATATGAAAATAATTTTATTAAAATGTTGGTATAAAATCAAACAAAAATATGCCAAAAATAAAAATAATAAACGCGGGAAAGTAGATTTTTACGGTATTACATTTTTTGGGTAAAATATGACTGGGCTGTATGGGCTATGTTTCCTTAGCACTAAATGACAATTGCAATTAAAAAAGAAAATAAAGCGGGAATGTACTATTATTTATTTTCGGCGGACTGCAAGGTTGTTGTTTTGGATTGTTTTGCAGATTGCTTCTAGTGGACTTTATAATGTAAAATCGGTGTAATTTGGTGTTATAAATGGCTAGTTTATGCACAATGTGTGATGGTGCGGCTATGGTGCGGATTCAGAGATTTACATAGCGGGCTGATGGTCGCTCGCGTTACTGCGTCGTCTATGATCAAACCAGAGGATTCGTGATTAATGACGCCAGGAGCTCCGTTGAATCAACGAAATGAATTATACTATCAATTTTTCGATAAAACGTTGAAAAATATGAAGGTCTAAAAGGCGTAAAACACCAAATGTCGTAAAACAAATATGAAAATAAAAATGTACATACTATTATCGTTTTTTTATATTATACTTATTTATTCCCAGTAGTACGTCTTTCATTATTTCCTCGCATTTATTGAGAAAAGCACAATACATGCCTTTGCCGGGAATCGGCTTGCCGGACTCGTATTTATTGCCAAGGCCTCGCTGACGCTCGGCCTTGAAAACCCTACTCGTCCGGCAATCCCTTACTTCCCGGCCACTGCAGTAATGTACTATTGTTCTATGACTTTTTGTAATTAGATGTTTGCTTTTTTCATACAAAAAAATAAAGGAAAATTTGCGATTCTACTCGCTTTAACTCCATGACAATCGGTGCTACGAGGTAATAATAGTAGGTACTTACGCTCTCGTGGCACGCGGCCGGGGCGGCTGCTGGCTGCCATAGACTAATGTATTACATACATTAGCTTACATAGTAAGATTTTACAATCTTACTATGTATTGCGTTTAGGTAAAAGTCATAGAACAAACGTTGTTAGTCATGATGTACCTAAGTCGTCTTTAGCAGGTTTTGCATTAGTTAACTATAACCCTGTATAGTACAAAAACTTCTGCACGTATTTAAACTTTTCTATTTAAAATCTTATTTGAAACATAGCGATGAACTTATTTCATCATAATTATTCAATCATCATTCCAGCCGCAAGAAGTCCACTGCTGGACAAAGGCCTAAAGGACAAAGACCGGAGATTCTTCGTTCCATGGGAGGATATTGCCATATTCACCACGCTTGGCAGGCGGGTTGGCGAGCGCAGTTTCTTTGGCTTCTTGTGCTTCCGGCGCTGCTGCCCATTGAAAGCATTTTTAAGTTGGGAAAGGAAAGGATTTTTTGGGCCTGGGAAGATGAAGAAGGGATTGGGGTATTACTCGCTTGAATGGGAAAAAAAAAAGTAGCAGTTCAGAAGGCCAAACGCGCTTACCCGATGCCCACAACCACCGAGGATGCCACCCTTGACCATGACCTGAACTTATTTCACAATCGAAAATTGAGTACAGTTATCCGCAACTTTGTCCATGTGCTATACGTATTACTTTTATGTTTTCCTCGAGGAGTCCTATATCGCATTATCAGAATTCTTCAAAATTTGTTTAGTGATTCAGCCTCGAAAAGTAACAGAGTCACTTTCGCATTTATAGTCGTCATCATCATCTTAACAGCCTGGTCCAGTGGTTAAGGCATTTGCCTGTTGACCCGGGGGTCGTGGGTTCGATTCCCACCGGAAGCATACTTTGTTTTGTTGTTTCCAGTTTGGTTAGGACATTGCAGGCGTGAATCACCTGATTCTCTGATAATAAAGATGATTCCGTGCTTCGGAAGGCACGTTAAGCCGGTGGTCCCGGCTGCCATCTGGTAGTCGTTAAAGGAACCACGTCAGGGGCCGAGAGGCGGTTCCGAAGAACTCTGACACCAGGGTGTGCATGGTCGATTGACCGTGACACCTACTCGAAATGATGATGATCATTATCTTATTGGTACTAGATATATACAACTTTCTCCACGCTCTATTCCTATAGCTATAATGTCCTTCTCAAGTAGTCGTTTATGGCATTTTCAAAATTCATTAAATTTGGTTTAGTGATTCAGCCCCGAAAAAGTAACAGAGTCACTTTCGCATTTAGGTATAGTCGTCATCAACATCTTAACGTTTGTTCCGGATTCGTCCTCAGCTGTAAAGACTTGGAGGCTGGAGCCCGTGATACTCTATAATGATAGCCACTATGATGCTGTCATATGATTTGGCAAAGTTTTTACGGCCGGCTGCCAGCTCACGCCAACCCTTCTTAAGTAGTTTAGTTAGATAATCACGAAAATTTACCTGTGAAAAGAATTTACCGCTGACCTACGAGTATGACCGCGCCGGGAATCAAACCCGGTACCCCGGAGTCACAGGCTAGTGTTGAAACCACTGGGCCAAGGAGGACGTCATGGTTTTGCATTATAGTATATGAGTATGGATATGATAGATAGATGTAAATACAAATGTATTAAAGTTATTAAATACTGGCAGTTTTCCCGCGACTTCATCCTCGTAAATTATAGCCTATATCGCCCACTGATAAAGTAGCTTTACTTTTATTTTATTTTTATTTCCTCCTAGCCTATCGATGTTGTGTCCCACTGCTGGGTGAATGCCTCCCCCTGGGTTCTTCACTCATTCTTATCCTTCGCTATATCTGGTCATCCAAAATGAAATCTGTCTAGGCCGTCTTGCCATCTGCTTCTTGGTCTGCCTCTGCCACGGCGGTCCAGTACTCAGAAAGTAGCAAATTTAGGTCATCTTTCTTTATATAAAAGATTTTTTTAAATGCCCTCCGTATCTTTAGAGTTTGTCCATTAAAAATAAACATCATCTTTCATATTTCTATTATTAGTATAGCTGTCGTCACAAATATTTACATAATCTACTTCGACAATCTGACAAAATGAGCAGAAAAAACGTAATTTCGAAGCTAATTCCTTGAGAAAATTCTCTGTTAGGTATTCATTAATCGTGAGCAGTCCTTTGAATCGTCGGATTTATTATTCTGAGAGGAACAATTATGTTCCATATTAATTTTTGCTAGAATTACTCACGAGGGATTTTTTCTTATATTGTCTAGTCTTCATTTTCTTAGTTTTCTGTTATATTTTCGTTTATTTGTATAAAAAATTTCGTTTATTTCAGAATTACGAGTCCATATTATAATTTATTATGATATTTTTGTCATAACATTAGTACCTACATATTAAAATATCACATCTGTTATTAAAAGAATATAAATATGTATACATATTTTATATAGTTTTTTTTTTAAATACAAACGGACAAATCACTCAGATTGAGCTAGCCCCAAAGTAAGTTCGAGACTTGTGTCATGGGATACTAACTCAACTATACAATATTTTATAATAAATACATATATAGATGACACATCCAAGACCTAGTACAATCTGAAAAAGATCATTTTCCATCTTGACCTGGCCGGGGATCGAACCCGGGCACTCTCGTGTCGCAGGCTGGCGTGTTGATCTCTGCGCCACGGAGCTAGCCTGGTAATGTGAAAAAAAAATAGAGTTTTGGTCTCATAGAAAAATTTTCATTTGTCTCAGAGAAAAAGTTGTTCATATAGACGGGCTGAATCACCCCTATAAGGGGTCCAAAGCTATCAAAATTTAACAATGTATACTTAAATAATATTTTCCGGTATAGATTGGATTTTTTACAAAGCTGTCAAATCAGGATCTTTCCCCAATTTGCATACTTATACACATTGTAAAGAAAAAAAATAACAGATACTAAATATACAACAAAATTTATAGATAAAGTATTTAATAGTAAATTCGGTTCTTAGGAGTTTATTGTTAATGCATGCGTAGGTATCAAATATGCCAAGTATGTTTCAGAAACACTTTCAATATCGTTTTGATAATGTTAAATTTATATAAGTAAATCAAAATACGCGTCTGTGAGACGTCCGACGTCCGTATAAATACTCAGTAAGTACTTGGAGGTAAATAGAGTCGAAATTTCTTAGTAAACAAGAACACTTTGGCAATTTTAAGTGATCTTTGTTGGCATAACTTTGGAGAATTGTTGAATGGGACTTCTGACTTGATGAATGTTTTATGCTAAATATTAACGGCCCAGTTTTGAAGAAGGAAGTACGTAATTAGTCAATTTGTATATTAATCTAACGTTAAGATGATTTGATTGAGCTATAAACTAAGTAACAGAAAGAGCCAAACAGCTTCCGTGGTCCAGTGGTTAAGGCGTTTGCCTGTTGACCCGGGGATCGTGGGTTCGATTCCCACCGGAAGCATACTTTGTTGTTTATAGTTTGGTTAGGACATTGCAGGCGTGAATCACCTGATTGTCTGATAATAAAGATGATTCCGTGCTTCGGAAGGCACGTTCAGCCGGTGGTCCCAGCTGCCATCTGGTAGTCGTTAAAGGAACCACGTCAGAGGCGAGCACGAGAGGCGGTTCCGAAGAACTCTGACACCAGGGTGTGCATGGTCGATTGACCGTGACAGCTACTCGATGATGATAACAGACAGAGCCTAGGTCTATGATAGTCTATATCAGTCCACATATAATTATATGTAGTTTTAAGTAATATACTACAAAGTTGATGTCTGGAGAAAATGCGCTGTGCTGTTTTGTTGCCGCTTCTTCTGCACTCCGCTTTGGAAGCGGCTCTAAACTTAGCTTTAAGTAAATTAACGTCCACAATATGTTGTTGTAAAATAACGTTCACCAAATTATATGTAAAGTATCTTATGTTGAATAAATTATATTTGACTTGACTTGACTATGCGACCTTAAGGCCTCATTTAGCATGTTAAAGGGCGTGTAGAAAACGGGATGAAAATTTTATGGGTCTTATAGATATGGGCTTTGTCTACCCCACAAGAGAAAATACTTGATAGTATGTATGTTAAAATTAAACCCAAGTACATGTTTTTTTGCTGAACCAACGATAAGTACAACTAAATAAAAAAAATTGAGCTAAAATAACAACACATATTTTTTTTTAAATTAGGCAGTTTAAATGAAATTAATTCATTGTCATAGTAGCCGTGTGGTATCCGGCAGAGTAGAATAGGACCACTCCAAGTCTTCCCGTGGATGTCGTAGAAGGCGACTTAGGAAATACAAGCTAAACAAAGCTCATAATAACATAGCTTTTAAGTCATTTTGTTACTAACAAAAAATGGATCTTGGTAATCTGAATAAATACTATGTATTATTATTATTATAAACATCTGTGAGACCTCTCCAACCCGTCTAGCCAGCGTGGAGAGTGTAGGCCAAGTCCTCTGACTGCTCTGGCCAGGTATGGCTCTAGTAGTACTAGTAATCTAGTAGTAGGGTCGTGCTCCAGTAGTGGAGACTAAAAAAATAAAATAAAGACCTGATGATGATGATGATTGTCATAGAAGTCGCAATGTAAAAACCGCACCGGCCAATTGCGAGTCGGACTCGCACTCGAAGGGTTCCGTACCATTATTTATAAAAACGGCAATAAATCATGACTGTTCCCTCCTTAAATACTAATTTTATTTTAATTTAATTATTTATATTTAAAATGAATATTTTACTAAATTTTGAACCATATAAAGCATTGACTAACATTAAGAAGAATCTGTTTAAAATATATATAGTTAATTTAGTATTCGCTGAACTACTACAAAATTAATTTGTTACGTAAATTACTATTGGGAGTTCACGACTCCCCACTTCCGACATGTGAAAAGGAAGCACCATGATTAACATGGTGATGAATACTTACCTACACCGTTATGTTTATAGGGAATTAATTTTCCCTATAAACGTACATAACGGTATAGGTAGAGTGTGATAAAACCTGTAGTTCTGCATGATTCGGAGTGCTGGACCACCAATGTTGAGGTGACTGAGTGAAATAACTAAACAGGATAGGATATGAAACGAATTTGTGAGGCAGCTAAAATTAGCTCTAATAACGGAACAGAAGAAGAGAAGTAAATTGGGATGATATGAACATGTTTTTCGAAAAAACAGAGGCATTTTTAACCGATTTAGGAGGATATCATTTCGGTTTTTTTAATGTTTGTTACTTTAGAACTCCGAAATTTATGAACCGATTTTATTTTCTTTTTCTTTGTGAAAGGGTATGCTTTCAAGATGGTCCCATCTGAATTTCATCACAATCGGTTCAGTCGTTATTGTTATTAAAGTCGGTTTTTTATGTGAAAGATTAAATAAGGAAGATCATGGATGGAAAATTACCCGAAATTAGAATAGATTTTTTATATAATACACTAGCTGTTGCCTGCGACTTCGTCCGCGGCAATTTCTGTTATTATGATTAATTTGGTTTTTCCTTAGGATAGATGAATAATTTCCCTCCGTTTTCAAAACATTTTTTATTGATGCTTCGCTCCTATTGGTCGCAGTGTGATGTTTTAGCCTAAAGCCTTCCTCCATAAATGGACTATCTAACACCAATTTTCCTATTTGAACCAGTAGTTCCTGAGATTAACGCGTCAAACAAACAAATAAAGCTTTATATATTATAAAAGTATAGATTGGAGAATATATGAAGGAGGATATGGGGAAAAAGAAGTTCACGACTACCCACGTGTGGAAAGGAAGCACTACGATTATGGTATATTATGTGTGTCATTAAGGAAAGTCGCACCAATATTGGAAAAAATATAGAGCCATCGTTTAACCTGTTATGGCCATGTCGACAGGAGGGATGCCTATTATCTGGCTAAAAGATTATCCGCTTCAATGTAACAGGATATAGAGAAAGGGAAGGCCGAAAAAGTCGTGTAAGGAATGTGTGAGCAAAAATATGCAAGAACTGGAATCTAGTGTCAATATGATGGAAAATAGAAAAATTGGGAGAGTTGACATACAAAGCCGAGCCAAAATGGAGAAAAGGCGAGGAAGAAAAAGAAGATTAAGTGCGTCATAGGTAACGTGCAAGAACTATTTACTTTTATTTTGGTAGAGCCACGCTACCGGCAAAATGAATTGCTAGTAGCATGAATGGACCGGCTCGTCCGGGGAAGTACCACACTCTCTCTTATTAAATTAAGAAATAAAATATGGTGAAAATATTCCAAGCGGGCGGGATTTGAACCTGCGACCTTAAGTCTATGTACGACTTAGGTACGCTTTTCCAACTGAGCCACCGCCTGTTCTAACCTCGGCGCCGAAATTCTCCACCATATCCCATTCCCCTTTACGTATTAAGGCTTACGTCACCAAACACAACTACCCGACTTTTACAATGAATTTGAAATCAACTAATATGTAGGAAGCCATGCAATATTTTTAAGTGTTTATACATATTTTGCATTCACAATGTTATTTTGATATACTCTTATAAAATTAAGAAATAAAATATAGTTTCTTATGCGTTCTCGTGCACCTTTTCATAATACGTTTCGCATAATCGTGAAACTTACTGCTTTTACATCAGGTAAAGTTTTGCTTATATGTATTATCATACAACATAAACGTATTTCTTCCAAGGATTAGTTTTTTTAAAGATATGAGACGGCTAACAAGCACGCGATGACTCGCTTGCTGATGGTAAGTGATCACCGCTGTCCCTGGACAACTGCAACACTTGGATTTGACAGGAGTGTTGCCGGCCCTTCAAAGAGTTGTGGGGAGGATATGTGGGGAGTATATGGAGGGGAAGAAAATGGGGGTGTGGACATAGGAGAGGAGGAAAGATGAGCCTTCGGTTTTCTCATTCACCAAAGAAGCGGTAAAGCTTTAACTCAAACGTCGTTATTCCGTGAGAGTGTAGTACTTCTCCGAACGAGCCGGCCCTTCATGCTACTAGCAAAAACGAATTTTGCCGGTAGCGTGGCTCTACCAACACTGTAATATAAGTGATTTTAAGAAGCCTTAACTATCTGGAGCTCTTCTCAGAAGACAAGCTCGTTAAGCCGTCAGTTTCAACTGATATGAACACAACAAGCACGTACTCGTACGAAAATTCGGCTACGAAATATTTTATGATCAGACAATGCTACGCTGCCTACGTCGTAGCACTATACTTACCGAAGAGAATTTATTCCACTGCATACACAAAAACGATGTATTAATGTCTTATTCTTATCTCAATAATAAAACATAACTAACGTGAGAGAAGTTCGTTAAGCAATCAGTTTCGACTGTATGAGCACGACAAGCACAATCCACGATCGGCTACGAAACAGTCTATGACAATGCTACGCTGCCTACGACTGCTACACAGTGCGTCGCGTCGTAGCAGTTTGCTAACCGTAGATAATCTTGTCTACTATTGAGCACACAAAAGCAACGATATATTGTCTTATTTTTATCGATGATGTGAGATATAGACATTATTAAAATAAGTCTGTATATATTTATATTTATAAGTAAGAGTCACTCACGTACAAAGTCACCTACTGGCATGTTTCGTCCTCTTCAGGTGTTGGCTAGTCGATAAGCTTGTATAAAACATCCCTACTTCCAAAAATTACCATGTTTATGATCATAATTTAATCATAGTAGAAGCAGCGTGCGATACTAGCCGGTAATATTTCTAGTAGTTCTAAATTGAATTTTACACTTTTTTTTTATATTGATGATGAGGGCTAATCCCTAGAGTGTCAGAAAGATAGTCACATTTGCTATACTGTTATTTTATACCTTTTGTTTATTTGCACTTATTTATTGAACACATATAAAAGATACAATTTTAGAAGGCTTCATACAGAATCAAGGATTTATATGTACAGTGGATGACTTATCCCGGAAGGGATTTCTTTTTGTCAACCAAGTAGCTAAAAGAACATGAGACAATAGTAACGGGTATCACGAGGTCACATGTACAATAAATTTACCCAACTTAATAAAAAAAATGAAGTAATGATATCGAAATATCTGCCTGTATTTTATATTAAATAAAACTATACTCTTATACATATATAATTATATATGACATTTTATCTCAAGGTAAATGTGGTTCATATAAAATTTATTATTTTATTTTTAAAAGACTCAATAGATGTAGCTGACGTCATCTTTACATCTAAAGGTAAGGACTAGCAGTAGTAACAGCAAATGGCATTATGAAGATGCGTGATGTGTAAGGAAGTGTAATTCAGTTAGGGTTATTACACTTTGTCACACTTCTCATAGGTCGCTTGCCTACCCTTCCTTGTGAATCCTTAAAGTATTCCTCATTCCGGGAATCGACCCAACCCTATAATACCATATATTTTCACACCTTCAATACATATTTCATGCCACAAAATACTTTAACACATACCTACCCATTGTCGTATTGTTGAAGAAATGAATGATATGAATAAATGTATTAGATAGAAGCGATTTTTATTACGTCATAATTTATCTAAAGTCACGTCACACGCGTCGTAAACTAGAAATGGTCACGATAAATGTGTTTATCACCTGCGTACGCGGCACGTATCTGTAATAGGTTTATCCCATCCGGGTTTTTACTCTCGTATCTAGAGGTGGACAAAACGACTTTATCTAAAAATTCACTTTGTAATAACCTTTTTTTTTCCTGCGTCATCACTTATGCGACGTCCTATATCAATAGTAGAGTTAATTCACCTGGGTTAGCTGCGCAAATGGCGGCTGGACAAGAATGCACTAAATAATTTCGTTTAACACAACAATATGAATTTGTTTCAGTCGCCGTTGAGACGGCTGGCCCATGATGCCCTGAGGCAAATAGCTTTATTAGTGAGATAGGGCGCCGTCTAAGGGACCGCGGTTATGATCACCAATCCGGATGGTACCTACTCAAATGATGTCTATTGCCATTTAATGAAGCAACGCAGCCAGTGTTATTGATACCTTTGAGCTGGGTATTATTGGAGGCGGCATTTTTGATTAGAAACAAGAAATTCCAGCATGTCGCCGCAAGGAAATCACAGGAGGCTGGCAACCATTTTACCTCTCTGTACCGTGATGGAAATCCTCTGCGCAAAGTGACTGCCCGCTCTTAAGTCACCAGTTACATTGAGGAGGCATACTGAAATCTGTCACTTAAGATTTTGCTTCTGGGGCCCATGAACCCATGATTGTAACATCAAAGGGCATAAAAATATAATTTGCCTTTAAATCTTATATCTTCTATGTTTCATGGCTTCCGCTGCAGCTGCTGCCGCGCCTGTCCGCACCGAAGAAGACGGCACATGCGTGGGTGTGAGAGTATCCACGCATATGGCATCCCTAATCACCAAAAGACCCAGCCTCCACGGTACCTGCGACATTCCTCCATCAAACCGCTCGGCTCTCAAACTGTGGGAATGGTAACAAAGACAAGAGCCCTGCGAATGATGTCGTTCAAACAAACATGGCGAGATAGGTGACCATCGCTCCTCTAGCAGGATAAACCGTGGTGGCCTAACTAGTTAATGTATTTATAGTTTTTCTCTAACTTTTGACATTGGCGGTAAACATTGAATTAGAAAAGCTATGGAAGCGTAACTCTCATACGACTAACGATTCATTATCAGTCCCATTTACGCAAACAAACTTAACTCAAATCACAACGAAAAACTTACACACTCATAGACGAAGATAGTTTGCGATTGGCCGCGTCAAGATCACGGGGCGGTGCCAACATTACTAATGAACGCTATGGTGTCAACATAGCGGAGGTAGGTAGACATGGCTCGCGACAGCAGCTCGCTTCGCTCGCTATGATAAGTTATTCAGTGCCACTTTCTGTCTTTTTTTGCGTTTCCTGCACCACTTTACTACACAAGAAGTCATTTTTATCTTAATTCGTTAAGATTTCGCCAATATTCACAAAAAATATGTCGTTATATGCTTTTATCGATGCGTCCTTCCGTCACGGAGCACGTGTCAGACTAGTTCGCGAAAAGATATACTTTTGAAGCCCCGCCGTACGGAGAAGGTAATAGCTATATCCTTCTCCATACCCCAGACAACGGGTATTCAAAATTTCATGACGATCGGTTCAGTAGATAGGGCGTGAAGGCGTAACAATAAAACAAACAAACTAACTCACTTTTGCATTTATAATTCTCGTATTCGTTAGGATTTACGACCTTTTAAACAAATTTTATGAATCGTTATTAACTTTGTCTTTAGTATTTTTGACTTAGTGCGAAACATTATTCAAAATGTTCTCTTCATGCAAAATCTACTCTTGATACAAGTTCCCATTGTATATGTAGACCTCCTGTGGATACTCCTTTTTGCAATTATGGGGACTTAGCACAAACCATTTTATTAATTGTTTCCGTTGACGTTTCAATGGAGTTACATCCATCATGATCGTAACGAGACAATTTTTTTACTTTTTTACACCCTTCCATTTCTGTGAAAAGGTAGTACCTAGGAAACAGTCTTGGGAGATCTGTCCTATAACAGCAAGAATAATAATAATAATAGCCCGCAGGGCAGCTTGTGGCGAGCTGTTGGGGAGTAGCGACCCCACGGACCTGAGTGCCCCCAGGGGAGGCCCCTGTTCCTCGCCTCCGACTTGCCTTAGATGGCCGATCGGAGTGGACACCGAAGAGGTAACAGGAACCCCTACCTCTGACTTGCTTTAATCGGCCGGTCAGAGTGGAGTCGCGAGAGCTATATGCTCAAAGGGTGGATGTGAAACATAAGTGGCGAGTGGGCGTGCGTGACGGGACCCTCTAAGGATGCAAGTGTATCGTACGTTTAAAGTCCAGTGACACCTCTCCGCCCTTTAGCCGCTCAACTAATGTTGCCCCTTTGCTGCACATTTTTGCGTCGTGCAGCCGTTTCTGGGGCCCATTGACGGAGTCGGCGAGTCACCACCTGCCTATTTTTCCGTGTGTATCAACATTGGTCAGGCAGGTGCCATAGTTAGTCCCATAGCCCAGATACTAACCATTAGCCATTCATCCCAATAGCCCAAGAGTAGTGTTCCTTTATATCAATAGGTTTGCACCTTCTGGGGATTGTCTGTGAGCACATTTCTATAGTGTGTTTACAGTCATGACCTGGATAGTGCCCCACCCCATTTTATAGCAAACGTCTCACAAGGCCTCTACATGTTGGACATGTGTCCCCATGCAAGCCTCAAAAGACCGGGCTTCGACCCGTGGTTACTTAAGAGACAACATAATAATAATAATAATAATAATAACGTTTATTTTCTCTTCACAATGAAAGTATAAGGTAAGTAAAACTTATATAATGTTATCTAATTATCCTCAACTTAAGTTGTAACAATGTAGACTACAAGAATATCTTTCTCATCTTAGTGTTTCACAGTTGTGCCCTTAGCTGTGGTGCTTCAGAACCGAGATCCGCTTTACAGCTTATTTATTCCCGCAAGATTGTTTTTCCGGGAATTAATAAGTTGGAATCAGTCGTCTGTTATAAGGTTCAGGCGTTAGCATTCAATTCTCAATTCCAAGGTCTATTTTCATTGATCAGTAATAGTTTTGACAATGATCTAGATTAGAGATAAGGCCAGGATTAGAGATGAGAAAGTAATAAGGAGGAAGGAAGGAAGGGGAATTTTAGTTCATAGTTTCAAGAATCCATCTTATAGAGTACAAAATTTAAAGCTAAAGGGATTCGATGTACTGTCACCTGCAAAAGTCAATGATACCATTTAAAAATAACAGCAATTTCAACCTTAAATATGTGGCGTAAGGTTCATGATATTGCTATTATATGTCACCCTAATCAGTGCAATCGATTTTCACCTTAAGGCTTTGTCTGGACTTTTGCAGGTGGCCGTACTTATATATTTAAATCTTTGTTTAAAACTTTTTTAAACGCCCTTCTACCGAATATGATTATTTAAATGTGATACTTACGGTAAAGTTTTGCTTATGGATGAACACCGGCTGTATGCACGAAAAAATGTTACGTTCCGTCGTAAAATTATCGTCCATAACCCGACTTTACAGACAACCAATGTTTTTTGGGATTTCGGATTAGGTGACAATCGGGCCATCAAATCAATTGTCAAGTATGGTGGCATTCGCGTCAATTCTATGAGATGACGAACGTCTCATACTTACAAGTCGATCGACAAGTCCTGCACTTTGCGATTTATAACAACATGCTGTGTACGCGAGCATAAATGTACTGAAGGGGCATTTTAATTTATATTGGACAATCTCTGCTTCTTTCTTTCTTACCTAACTGACAATCTGTATCAGGAGGAGGTTAATGGCGATGCGGCTAGCAACCCATCACTATTTAGATTCCGTTTTCCACCTATACGCCCACCAACACGCTAACCGTGGCCTTTGGTGTGCTACGACTTAGGCTCTGTCTACCCCGTAAGGGATAAAGACGTGATAATATGTATGTATGTATTAGGACCCTACAAAAACAGCAAAGAATAAAATAGTTGTCATTATAATTTCTTTCCTTCTTTGGACTGGAATTATGCAATAAAAACACACACATCGGTACCCGATATATTTATTCATAACGTGACATCGGTAAACAACGAACTAAGTAAATATAGGGTATCCAAACATTAATATGTAATTTATCATAGCCTAGTACAACAGCACAATACATGTATGTATGTAGAGTTACTATTAGGACAGAGTCTAATTATTCTAGTCCAAGATCCTGCAGTGTGATATCTCTGTTCATATTTAATTAATTACAAGTATCATTGAATGTTTGTTATGAACAATTTATAAAATACCATCTTAATATAACTCAAAAAATTAATAGCACAGTAATTAATAAAACAATGTCTTAATCCATCCATTGAGAACTCGAGCAGTACAGTTTTTTCTTCATCTTAAAGTGTCTCTCCATTACGGTGCGACCCCGGCCAGGTCATGATGGAAAAGGATATTGCCTAGGTCATCTATTTATCTCTATTATAAAATAAAGTGACGTTGATTAAGTATTCCACAACACAAGTTGACAACTTACAGTAGCTCAATCAATGTGATTTGTCCCAATATCCCAATGTACTAATAATAATTTATTTATCTATATTTATTACTGGAGGTTGGCATCAGCTTCTCGACCTCAAATTAAAATAGAAAAATAAAACAAATATTATATAAACATAGATATCATACGGTAGGAATCCGGGTTACACTGAAATTGACATTATTACGATATTTTACCCAGCCAGTTTTAGAAGACAACAAATCAACGTGGTGTTATTCCCTTTCAGTAATTACTGTGAGAAAAGGATAGAAGTTCGAGTTGACATCTATCAGGTTGCCATTTCTACGTTAATATTATATCTAGAAAACTTTATTTGGCGGGAAACCAGCGATACATAAGTTAAATCTGTCATTTAGTTTTTTGGTAATAGTAACGAAGTTATGAATCGTATCATACAAGTATTTTTGCCTACGTGGAGTAAAGTTATTAAATATTATAACAGAACATATCTTGAGCTGAAAGCTTCTAAGAAACAAGATATTTTTATAAGCTTCTCTGGCTTTCTCTATGATATTCCAACAAAATCTCTGACCACTTCAGCCTATCTTAGGTCTTTCTATTAGGTTTTTATTGCCATCTCAGATTATTAAACATACTCCATGCCAACGCTTTTATTGTTTGCTCAATTAAAAGAAGACTATAATGGTATATTAATAACAAAGAAAAAATAATAATTCGTATAAATATATTTCTGAAAAGCAATAATGCTGCCAGCGAACAGTTTTCTACATTAGAGTTCACTTTGCAACTCATAAACCCTCTAATACACACACTGAAAACAACTTTAAGCTTATTCAAAGCTTAGGTAAGCTCAACTTATATAGGAGCTCGGTAAATACTACGTATGTACGAAACAGCTAATCATAAAGTAGTATTCATTCATGACAGATGCTTTATCAAAAGTAAGTTCCACACAAAAAGTATATTTTAAGTATTATTATGACGTCATCTCTAAAAGATTTTAATCATAATCTTAATTTGAATAAAATTTAATTTCACATCTAAGCGCTGGTTTTCCGTCAAATTTAGTCCTATTTACGTCAGAGTTACGACGGAAAAGACAAATATTAATCAGGATAATGGCTACTAAATTACATTTTTTAGTCTTGCACCTCTTACTTTCAAGTAGCTTAAGTATTATCATCGAGTATAGTCGACTTTCGGCCAAGACTTGAAGGATCTACGGATTATAATCTACATTTAATTATAAAGAGTATCTCTCCTATGGACAATTTTAATGCCATTGACATTATGCAAGTTATTTACAACATTGACAGCTCCGAGTAACAATTTCCATAAACTAAATAATATTATTAACAATGAGAATAAATACATTGAAACGTAATTTTTTTGTTAATTTTAAACGATCGAGACATCTTTACGTCATATCACAGTACCGTAACGTTACAAAGTTAAATTATTAAACGAAAGCACCTAAATACTTATAAAAATATACAGTAATTAAATAATAAGTACTTGAGTAATAATTAACTTTAGACCACGTTTCTGAGGAGTTCGTCCGACGAGAGCATTCCGTCCTGTAACAACAAGCAGAAAATTCAATAAAATATTCTCTTGACGTAGTATTTTTCCTTATTGACTAAATTAGCATAAGAGCCTCCAAAAATATAAGGGAAGTTAGAAAATCGTAATAATTGTAAGGAAATATAAAAAGACTTATAATTTAAAGAGATTTTATTCATATTGAACATCATGCATTTTCGTAATTAGGCACTTCTTTTTTCATGCTCAATGAAGAACCATCTTCCGTTATTAGAGTAATGCGTGTTATAAAAAAATAAGACTTCTCACATTAGGAATATTTTAAAGGATAGGTAATTTTGTACCTAACATCTGAGAAACAGTTATGTCTATATGTATTTGCCGTGTGGTTTCCGGCAAAGTAGAATAGGACCACTCCAAGTCTACCCATGGAGGTCGGAAGAGGTGACTTAGGAAATACAAGCTAAACAAAGCTCATAAACATCAATGAGACCTCTCCAACCCGTCTGGCCAGCTGTAGGCCAAATACTCTGTCTGCTCTGGCCAAGTATGGCTCCGGTAGTACAGAGAGGGTCATGCTCCTGTAGTGGAGACTAAAAAGACCTGATGATGATGATGATGATGTGTATTTGCATTAACAAACTGTGTGGTTTTTCCTATATTTATTTATTTTACCTGATCTTTTATGAAAAACAAAGCCCGAGAACGATTGTAACTCGAAATCGTAAACTTAAACTAATTTTATTAAATAGAATTTAATCAAAAATATAACACAACTGGTAAAAGGACTAACACCTTAATGTGCCGTTTCAAATAAGTGGTTTGGTACTCGTCATTCCGTTCAACGATCGTCTAACTGAGAACATTTCTAATTCATAATGCATTGTCTCAAATTGCCATCAAAGTTGGTCTGCTGGCCAACCACGCTTCAGATGTCAAACGTAGTCGCCGTCAAATAGTTAAGCAAAACTTCCAGGGAAATGTAATTTATTGGATTTTGCCTGACGATTTCAATGAAAGCTATTTCTTGATATTTTCTATTGTAAAGAAGTGATTTGAAATGTCAATTTCGGTAAAAGTTATTTAAAATATTGTAAAAGCTCCTTTCTGAAGGTTATTCTATGAGAAATAATGATGTTGTGTAAGAGTCCTTAATGTCGAAAGGTTGACATAAAATTGATCATAATAGTATTAAAACTTACGCAAGATAAAGTAATTATAGAATCACAGTTACAGATGTGGTCTGTACACAAACTGTAACTGTGTGTGTTCAACACATCAAAACAAGTTGGCGATTCCGACTGTAAGTTTGAGTAAAAATGTATATCTATAATAAAAAATAATCATAATTTACCAGTAAGTAAATTAATTAATCTGATATATAAGATCCAAGTATTTAAGGAATTTTATCCAAATGTACTGCCATTTAAAAAGTTTAAATGCCAGCATTTGCAGTAGCTTATCGATTTTGCAAATATTAAAAATAATAATATGACGTTCAAAAAAAGATACATGATATCCAAATTTGAATAAAATTCATTTCATAAAAAAAAGCATGGCTTCCCATAGAAATTTGACCGGCTGATCGACAAACATACCTGATTGACATCGATGAATTTGCGCACTACTGACCGCGTGAAGTCTGGGTTGTTGAGCATCTCGTTCACAAACCAGTCCAAGGGGATACTGTGGACAATAGTATGATCATTTATTGACATTCATAAATGATGACCTGGCTTAATTCCCCGAAATCAACTGCCTCCGTGGTTCAGTGGTTAAGGCGTTTGCCTATAGAGCCGGGGGTCGTGGGTTCGATTCCCACGGGAAGCATACTTTGTTTATTTGTTTCCAGTTTGGTTAGGACATTGCTTGAATCATCTGATTGTCTGATAATAAAGATGACTCCGTGCTTCGGAAGGCACGTTTAGCCGTTGGTTCCGGCTGCCATCTGGTAGTCGTTAAAGGAACCACGTCAGAGGCCGAGAGGCAGTTCCGAAGAACTCTGACACCAGTGCATGGTTGATTGACCGTGGCACCTACACGAAATGATGATGATCAAAATGGAAAACGATTTTTTTCAAATTGACCTTGATATTGGATGATTATCTTTATGAGTATCTATTAAAGATGTTCTATATTATTGAGTTAGTATCCCACGACAGAAGTTCACAACTTACTGTGAGATTTGATTTGTGTGAAATTAAAATATAAGTAATATTTTTCAAAATCTACACATCATGCACATTCTTCCTTTCTTGTACTTATCCCAACTACTGCAACCTCCAACAATGCTACGAAGCGTCAGGCTAACTTTAACCATACCATATTGTCGTAGCACTACTACGACGGAGTGCTACGAGACATGAATTCAAATTTCAATGCCACGGAAATTAATTTACGAATGTTATAGATAATAGTGTGTAATAATAGTAACATATCCTTACTAATATTATAAATGCGAAAGTGAGTTTGTTTGTTTGTTACGCTTTCACGCCGTAACTACTGAACCGATCATCATGAAATTTTGCATAAACGTTCTCTGGAGTGCGGAAAAGGACATAGGCTGCTTTTATCCCGGAAAAAAGTACTATTCCCGAGGGATCGACATTGACGCGAGCGGAGCCGCGGGCGAAAGCTAGTAGACCATAATTGTTTATTTTATGTAAACTTTTATATTGTTGCCTGAGACAAATAAATAAATAAAAAAAAGAATTGAAAACAATATATTTGGATATTCCAATAAAACAATGAGCAAACATTTTTAACTTAGGTAAGCATCTAACCGAACCAAATAATAATATTCTCGAACTTATAAATTAATAGGCTCTTTTTCTTCGTTGCCCGCCCGACTCGAAGGTTTGTTCTTTTCGTAACCCTCAAAAATTTACTACAAAATCAATAATGGTGCGAAAACAAACAAAAATACGATTGCATTGATATTATAAGTAAGGTAAGGATTCTAATAATAGAATTTATTAGAACACCCAAAAAAATCAAATGGCTATTTCTCACCGTAAGAAAAATAGCGGCACCAAATATTTGTATTGGAATTAAGTTCAGTCAATCGCGGCGGCCGATAAATTTATTTGGCCGGGATACTGCTGGTTCATGGCTAAATCTCAGCGACTGTTTATATTCCTGTCAATTCTAATTTAGGTTTGGTAAATAATTCGTGCATCCTACTTTTAAGGCCCAAAGGCGGATTGCGTCAGGGAGGGTGCCGGCTGTAAAAACTTTGCCAAATCAGATTATAACATGAGTAGTTGTGGTAGACCCACGCTACCGGGAAAATTCATTTTTGCTAGTAGCATGAATGGGCCGGTTCGTCCGGGGAAGTACCGCACTCTCACAGAAAATCGACGTTTCAATAGAAGCTTTACGAGCCGGATTCGTGCTAATAGCAAAAATGAATTTTCCCGGTAGTGTGGCGCTACCACAATTAAACTTGTCATTTAGAAGAGAATGTTTGTGTATTCAATAGATATAAGGCGGGGAGAGATATTTGGTCATCTTGTACGACACGATGATTTAATTAAAACCATTTTGGAAGGGCTATATTTTATCCGACTGTAAAAAAGACAGCGGCACCAAATGTTTATTTAGGAATTTGTTTCAGCCAATCATGGTGGCCGATAAATTTGGCCCGTGTTCTGTAGGCTCACCTTTTATGTTGGCCTTTGTTTATATTTCTGTATTTTTTTATTGCACTTTCTCGGTATATTCGTTTATATATGACTATATTTTTTCAACTTGCTAAACCTCGCAAGCGAAAAAGACGTGATAGTATGTATGTACCATTTATGCTGTAAAATTACTTGGAAAAGTGTTATGGCCATCCAACTGCGTAAGAAAACAATCAATCGATATACAATCTTGGTTGGTTTTACAGATACTATTTTTTCGAACACATTTATTTAATTTCAAAATTTGAAAAATATTGCCTAAATCACACAGATTAAGCTAGGCTCAAAGTAAATTCGAGACTTCTGTTATGGGGTACTAACTCCAAGATACTATATAAGGTCAAGTTAAATAAAGCGCAAATATTTTAAAGGGTAACACACCCACAAACTACAAACTACAAATGTTTAGAAGCAAAAAAAAATCGACACGCTAGTTTTCGTGATATCTGGACCTGAACATTTAAAAAACAGACGAAAAAAGCACCCTGTGTACAAATTAACACTTTCTTGACCAACAACTTTTTACTATTATCAGGTCTGTGACCTCGAAAATCAAAACAGCCGATTGATTTTTGTCGATTTTATTATGAAAATAACATTTTGTATGAAAATAAACGTGTCAATTGCTTAAAATTTGTTAGTAAGGGCCTTATCACACTAGCGAGTTGCGAGCGAGTTGAAAGCGGGGCGAGTGCGCAGCGAACTCGCTGCGAAGACGTCGCGGGTGCGCAGCGAACTCGGCGCAAAGACGCCGCGGGTGCTTAGCCAGTTTGCGTCGTGCGATCAGCGTTTTATATCAGTGCTAATACAAATCAGTGCCGCGAGCTCGCGGCGCTCTCGCGGCGTCTTCGCGGCGTCTTTGCCGCGCACACGTTGCCAACTCGCGGCGAATTCGCTTCGCAGTCGCCCCGCTTTCAACTCGCTAGTGTAAAAAGGCCCTAAAGCATTTCTTTGACCTATGAGACCCCGCCCTTATATTTTTGCGCTTAATTTAAATGGACCTTGTATTTTATAATAACTACATATATAGATAAACATCCAAAACCTAATCTGAAAAATATCATTTTCCATTTTGAGCAGCCCGGGGATCGAACCCAGGAACTCGACTGTGGCAGCCTGTCATGTGACAACTAGGCCACAGAGCTCGTCACTAACATCGGTCCAATATGATTTCCAATATATTTTAATATTTCACATATATATGCAAAATAACATATTGGTATCAATTGCGAACAGTAACGATGCTTTGTGGAAAGCGAAGTGAAATTATTCCATTATTCAAATTTTCGAATGAATTCCGGCATTTGTTGTATTTTACTTTAATACCTTTTTGATGTTTCAATCAAACATATCATAGGTAGGTACAGCTTCGAGCGCTGATATGTTTACAATTGTATTCTATTTTGGACCTTATCGCATTGACTTATGAATCGATGTGTATTCTTACCATTGTTCTTGACTGTACTTTGTTTTCGATTCAGTATAATATCAGGAAAAAGTCGACAGTTTTTTTTTGTAAGTTCATACAGTCTTAAGCTAGGTTGGAAACCTAATTATGTATTCTATTTTCAGCCTATACTGTCTCACTGCAGGGCAAAGGCCTCACCCATCACTATTTTGAATCCACTTTCTACCAGCATGCTAAACGTGGCTTTCAGATCTTAAAAAGACCTGGGCTCTGTGTACCCCGCAAGGGACAAAAACGTGAAAGTATGTATGAGGGGTACCCTAACTCCTTCCTGATAACGCGTTAGGAAAATTTCACGACGATCAGTTAAATAGTTAAAGTATAAAAATGTATCAGAATTACTTTGTATTGAAATGAGTATTACTACCACAGAGATATCGAATTTAATATTAATATTGTAGTTCGTATAATATAAATTCCAAATAATATTTACATGCCATATTTTTGGCGAAACATGTTAAGTAACATTATCTATCTTTGACATCTGTTTGTACCATGTTTCATGTGAATAAATATATTTCATTTTATTGAAAACATAATAGGTATTTTGATATCTATGATTCAGATGTGACTAGAAGAGCTGCTCAGGGCCGGCTTCGACGCACATACCGTGACCAGATTGCGGAAGTTTTTGCCAAAGGGCAAGTCAGGAATACCCCAAACCGGCAAACATGCATAAAAAGAGTAAAGGATGTATATGAAGCGAGAGAGGTTTGTAAGGATCGTAGCAAGTGGAAGCCCTAAGTTTACCCCCATGGGAACGAGGCGTGATAATATGTATGTATGATAATCTGTATATATGACTCATCATCATCATATCAGCCGCAAAAAGTCCACTGCTGGACATAGGCCTTCCCCCAAGGACTTCCAATATGACCGGTTGGAAGCGGCCGGCATCCAGCGTCTTCCTGCGACCTTAGTCAGGTCATCCGACCATCTGGTCGGTGGGTGCCCACCGACCAGATGGTCGTTGACCACTTGCCGTTACGTGGTCGCCAGTCGAGAACCCTTCTGACCCATCGGCCATAGATTCTGCGCGCTATGTGCCCCGCCCACTGCCACTTCAAAGAGCTAATCCGCTGAGCTATTTCGACGAATCTCCTCATTTCAGTTCTCGCAGAGAAACACCGAGCATATCCCTCTCCATAGCTCTTTGAGCGACCTTAAGTTTTCTTATGAGTATCTATGATTAGTGTGTACCTTTCCAATGACTTTTCCTCGTCGTTGTCCAAGCCTGCTCTCTCGGGCGATGCCTCCAGCGTCTCCCAAAAGTTGTCTAATCCATACACTGCAAACAATATCTATATTATAACATACTGTATTGCTGCAAGTTTCTACAGGATAAATCTAGTGAATCCGTGATATTTCTTTTATATTTCTTATAAGATTTTAGATGTCATCAATTATGATGATATACATCTACATCATAATTTAACGTAAATTAGTGCGTCGACTTTTTATGATTATCTAATTAGCTGCAATCACTGGTGTCATATTATAATTTTTTATGCAAAGCTATTTCTAAATGAAATAATATCTATCAAAAATAATTAAATGTTCACTCGTTATTAAATTATACGTATTTATATATCAACTATGTGTTTCTTGACATAAGCATTCAGTATCATAAAGTAAACTTGGGCTTAAGAGATAAGTGTTCAAATAGTAACTTGAAAAGTTATTCTGTATAAAAATATCCTCTCATCTTAAGAAAAGAAGAAATATCACGTAGCACCAAAAATACATTCCAATTAAGTCCTACCTCGTGACAAAAAGACATTTAGACGATAAGCGACGACCCACAACAGCCCCTAATGTGGGGATAACAATGAAAGCTGTAAGCTTAGTACCTTATTCTTGCGACAAATGGATTATATCCAGCACACATGTTACCGTTTGTAAATAATGTTTTGGTTAATTTAACGTATAAATACAGCATCTTGTCTGTCATTATTACATTCAATTCTTATTGTATGTTTCTCCGTCTCTAATTACTAATATTTCGTTACTAAT
Source organism: Elegia similella (assembly GCA_947532085.1). Classification (NCBI taxonomy): domain Eukaryota; kingdom Metazoa; phylum Arthropoda; class Insecta; order Lepidoptera; family Pyralidae; genus Elegia; species Elegia similella. Next base: position 8,932,272 of record OX383939.1, read on the forward strand.
ATAGTTTGTATGCTCATAAGTTTTCTTGTTTTGTTAGATAAATTCAATCCAATCCAATTTCAATATATTCTCTAAAACTTTTAATTGCATTGTAACTAATATTAATTGATATTTCATATTACATTATATATAATAATAAATATTTATTTATTGTCTCATTTACAAATCATACAATAAAATGTTAAAGTAACAGCTTACAGCAATCCTGGCTACGATCCGTGTGAGGGGTCATCATTTTGCAACCCACCATCGAACTAGGAATAAACCTGTATCTCGAGTGGTTATTGAATAAATTGATTATTTATAGAATGAAGATTTATACCTATTTGTTTTAGTTTCAAATTTCTTCTGTTATATTTTTTATTTACTTATTACTTTTTACGTCAGGGTGTCATCCTTAACTGCATGTCGGTGGTTGCATATGCGACATTGGGTACGCGCGACCGGCCTCCCGGGTTGAACTTGCTTTTCCCGTATTCATCCAAGTGCGTTACTACGCAATACCATCATTCCCTTCCCAAATCCGGGGAGCATGGTCGATGTCCATATAAACAGACAAACTGTTGTTACCTGTTAACTGTATTATTTTGTGTTTTTGAAATAAATTGATTGATTGAAACACAAACAAATTCTTATCCTTCCCTAGCTTTAAAATATAGGAAGCATTAGTAGCATCTACGAAGGAAGCACTACAATCCAAAGAAAGTGTGCCCGTCAGCCTGCTTAGTTCAGACACCAATCTTTCACAAAGTTATTTATTTTATTGTCTTACAAAAAGACAAAAAATAGCTATCTTAATCTATCATTCAATATCTGTTCAAAATCTATTATTTTAGCTGATTTTCCGCGACTTTGTCCGCGTTTATTAAAGCTTTTGTTACTTGCGAATAATGTAGCTGTTTCTATAATTTAAAAGAAGTTTCAAAATCGGTTCATTACAAACATACGCACAAACAATCAAACATTTCTGTTTGCTTTGCAGCTGAGCCAAGTGGAAAGTAGAGATTACTTTAAATACTTTAATAAAAAAAGGTATTTTAAAAAACACAAAGTAGTATGGCATTCTATTCAAAATATCTTTGTAAAAAAAAATAGATTTTTTAAAAGAAAAATTATCCTTAAATTTTCTTCTAGTCAAAGATTTTTCGACACTTTAAACGACTTTCGAAATAAAATTGCCACATTTTATAAACGTTACCGGCTAATATGTTAAAAAAGCAAAATAATTCTAAACGTATGACATAAGTTTCGCATCTCGTTTAACTTTCGTCGTTAGAATCCTCTATTAGGTACGTTAAATCGTAAACGGTTATGGCGAGTGCTGAGCCTCTGACCTCATTCAATTTGCTAATAGCTCCGCCCACAGATAATACGAACAGAAAGTTAATTTCATTAATCATCATCAGGTCCTTTTTAGTCTCCACTACAGGAGCACGACCCTCTCTGTACTAGTAGGGCCATACTTGGCCAGCGCAGCCAAAGGACTTGGCCTACACTCTCCACCCTGGCCAGACGGGTTGGAGAGGTCTCTTAGATGTTTATAAGCTTTGTTTAGCTTGTATTTCCTAAGTCGCCTTCTACGACATCCACGGGAAGACTTGGAGTGGTCCTATTCTACTCTGCCGAATACCACACGGCTAAACTTCATTATTCTTAAATACTTATTTACTACTATCAATAGATCTAGGAGCAGTAGAAGTATATTCTAAGCTTTCTTTAGCACACACCTTCTTATAATTGAAACCCTGTAAATATTCAAAGTATAGAAAGACTTTCACTTATTTTTTTTTGGTTTTGAATTAGAATAAATTTTGAATTAGATTATTTACCTATTAGACATAAAAATTGTAGTAAAAGAAAATTATTATACAAAAAAAAATATTTTTATAAAAACTTAATCCTAGAGCGCTTTCAGCAGCGGGCAATAGGATTCACACTACCTAATTAATAAAATAAGTCGTTTGTTTGTTACGCTTTCACGTCTTAACTACTGAACTGTTTATTATGAAATTTTGCATACGCGTTTTCTTATCCCTCATCTCAGAAAAATACTGTTCCCGAGGGAGTGACATTGATGCTTGTTTCCAAATTGAAGTTCAACAACTTTGGTAATATTGATGGAAAGGGTAGTATTGTGTAGATACATACAAAATCTGAACGAACATGACTTTCTGATAGTTGTTTTAACTACATCCTTATTTAGCCAATATAAAAATTATGCAGTTGAAACTGTAGAAACCGCTCGTTAGTGAGAAAATCGCAACAAAACGACTCATAAAATTCTAAGTAGCGGTAATTGCTTTGCAATATTGTGAATGTAATGAAAAATACTTTTTTTACTTTTTATATTTTACTACTTGCTTTTTTCTGTTCAAGATGCTGTATTTTTACGATATTATAAATTTAATATTTGGTTGTTTTGCGACCAATAAAATAAATTACTGTATTTTAATTACAGATCACCTTTTAATATAGGTTGAAATAATTTGAAATTCAAATATTTTGTGATGTTGCATGAAGCCTTTCTGAAATAAGTAGCAGCAGTATTGAGGCGTCGGGTCCGACAAGCTGTTATTGGGCAACAATGTGTCACAGTATCTAATGAAAGCAGCTCATCGAACCCCACGTTTTAGTGCTGCCATCTGTAATAAGCATTTCAGAAAACCGTAATAACAAAAATCCATATTGTTAAATTTTATAGATAAGTCGCATTGCAACCACATTTAACCTACTTTAAACCTGATATTTTCTATTTTATCAAACGTAAAATTTACTACTTTACTAATTTTTATAGTACACCAAACAGGATATACAACAAGAGCGTTCTTAAACTATAGTAAAACTTGTATATGTAAGTGTCAGTAATATAGAAATTGGTATATATGTGAAGCGAGTGCAGATCGTATGTCCAATATCGCCCGTCCCTCTGGCTTTTATTTGATCATCTTTTACACAAACATTTGTATATTGCCGCGCCTTAAAGCCGGTTTCCCGAAATACGGGATATCGGGAGTTGAAGTAGGTAAGTATTTTCGTTTATTTGCCGGAGATTATCTCTTGGATGTTACCTTCGTCAGGTACTTGACTTCGTTTACCGAATCCCCGTGCAATGAGGATTCTGTTGGACTTGAAACCGCCTCTGGTTACCCTAACTTCTTCTTCTGTTTGAATGATTATTTTAATTAATTTATGAAACATTAGCAGCAATAATATGAGGCACACAAGCATGAAAATGATTTTTTAAAATTAATCTCTACCCATTATATTCTCATCAAAATTGGATAATTACTCATCATCCTCATCATCATTTCGAGTAGGTTTCATGGTCAATTGACCATGCACACCCTGGTGTTAGAGTTTTTCGGAACCGCCTCTTGGCCTTTGACGTGGTTTCGACGAACTCTGACATCAGGGTGTGCATGTCGTGGATAATTACTAAAAATTAACAAGAGTAATTCTGTTGATTTAGAATTCGCTGACATATTCTTGAAATTGAATGATTTTTAAACTTTTCAAGAAGAACAAAGCAAAAGCTATATAAACATAATGCACTTTTTGCTGCATAACTGTCTTTTTATATCCCATTAAACGAGTAAATTCCCTAATATATGGTTGACTGGGAGAGAATGCGCTTAACACCAATTGCAACAAGTGTTTTACTTTAGTACAGTCACCAGCATTAATGTGCAAACACGTCGATTCTTAAGTTAGTATGTATAAGGGCTAAAATGGAATACGTAAAAATATTTATATATGCTTGTGACTGTACATATAATACAATTTTAATAAAAAAATTAAATAGAAAATGACATTTTTATAATGGCACAACGGCGTAAAATGTTCTTATAAACTTGATCTCTAACCGCTGCTTTGTCATGAAAAACTGAAGAATTTACTAACTTAAACGGAAGAATTTAGTAAATTATACTAAATTAAATGTTTATCTTCCACTCTGGTCTGGAAGAAAAGAAAACTAGCACCTGCTGCTTCCCGCATAAATCGTAGAAGCCAGCAGAGGGAGAAGACGAAAAGTAATTGCACTAGCAAACCATCACCATTAAGATTACTACAACGTGGCCTTTGGGTATTATGGCATTACTTACAGTCTAAATGTTCGGTAAGTCGGCAAATAAAGAAATTGAATTGAAATAAGGGATAGACTTTTTATAAAAGGACAAGTGGGATCATTTTAGTCCCACCATTCCCAAGGGACAAGCTTGTCCCAAAAATGAAATTTTGACTCATCTTGTGTTATGTATATTTGTAGCAATGAACAATGAGTATTTTGTTTGGCCTGAATCCGTCCTTGACCACGCTAACTTCATTTTCTATTTAAAAGGTTGTTTTAATTAATTTTGCCTTGTAACAAAATATTTGAAGCAATAAAAGTAAAGGTACAAAAACATAGAGAACCTACGAAAAAGTTTCATTTACTTCTGTATTGTTAAAAGAAACGCCTTATTTTTAATTGTTAGTGTGTAAGTACATTATTGAAACCGTTTTTATAGAGGTAGGTAAGGGGAAAGTTTTATTGTGTTTTCTATCCGTTCATACAAAAACATAACACATAAAAACCAACTTTGAGGTAGTCGACTGTACTATATCCTTAAATATCAAATTTTAAATATACTTTAATATCGAATGTCAACGTTATTCTGTCCCAATTTACAATAAAAGGCGAGATTTACAATAAAATAGAGAGAGAGAGAGAGGCTTTTTGCCTTTTTGTTTTTCTTTAAGGCCGAACCTCCGTGGGCCAAATTTACCATAGAATACATACATACAAAACCCAAAACCGAAGATATTTTATTACATCTTTATACATAAAAATACTACAAAAACTTTTTCCTGGACCTAATATTATTATTAAAAGAATTCCCTAAAATGTAAGTTACGACTTTAGTATACAGTGGCACTATATATGTGCGTTGGAATGCTTATATGCATAGATTTAAAAATAATGGCGTCTCTATATGCTTAAGGCTTTGTAAGTACAGATAAGTAATAATTTATAATATTTGTCTTAATTTCATCCCAGTCAACCCTTACTGCATTTTACCTACCGTTTTATAATTCTATAAGAAAGATCCCTGTTGATAAGATCATAAAAGCTTTATAAAAGCTCCACAAGGCAGGTTTCGCCGACAATAAAGTTACCTTCATCAAGATTGTCATCACTGGCCCTTTTGCCAAAGTCCGATGCCACCATGAGGGACGTTTTGGGGTGGAACTTCCTTCGCTCTGGTGTAGTGTATTCGTATTGGTCTGTTAAAAATTGCGTGTGTGTAAAAATGTGTGCCTTTTCAAACGTAATATAAAACAATAAAAATATGAAACTTTCTTTTCTTCAGTGCTGTAAAACAAAAAGTAATCCCTTAAAGTACCCATGGTCCCTCTCTCTGTCAAAACCCTGTTATATCAGATAAATCAGATAAAGTTAGAATTTATCACTAATACTCAAGCCTAAAAATCAAACTTTTAAGTTTTTGAACGGTATCAAAAGATACGGCTGTTTAAATAGCGAAAAAGCATATATTTAGAAATTCACATGGGAATTAAAACTCTCTATGGGGACCCCCCATCATTATGAAAGCTAGACCCTATCAAGTAGGGAAAAGATATTTAAACAGAAAGAAAATATTATGGTGGGATTTAAGCTATGATGGAGGGATTTAAGTTATTTTTTCTTCTGTGACTCAATACTTGGAACAACTCTACCTCGGATCCATCCGTTAACGCAATGATCTTTCGAGCTAATTACTTAAATAAATTAAAATACATTTCAGTATGACGACTAAGTTTTTTAGTCTTATGTAAGTACGTGTGAAAAGGCAACAGAACCGTGTGTGTATGTGTATTTAATGCACGAAGATGTATTTTTTGGGAAGTTTCCTTCGTTATTTATTTCATAATGTTCTTTTATCGTTTCGTTTCGAACTTCACACACGTGATCCAAACTTCAACTGAATCCATTTGTTTTAAACTTGAATTTAAGTGGTTAAAGAAATGTGAAGTCCCATTTGTTTTAAGCTTCACATGAATTTGTGTAAAGTAATGTGAAGTACTTAACAAGTTTAAAAAAAAATTGTAGACATACAAATAAATGATTTTACATTTAAATCGTTTTGCTCCTAAGTCCTCCATTAGTCATGTGAAGTTTTCTTTTATTTTTTAATAATTTAATCTCACTATACTCTTAAGTAACATGCAATGTTTTAAATAATCACCTTACCTTCTGAAGAGTACTGGCGAATGATGAGCGGCAAAAAACCGTCTCGTCCAGACAGTGAGTAATTGTAAGTTTGAGAAAAAAAAATGTGCAAATGATAATAATTGATATTTTTTAACTCTTTATATTCACACCTCATGTGACTAATAGACGACCTCTTCCAAAATTTATATCCTGTCTATAGGGTATTAAAGCAAACGATTTATTTTGCCCATACATTTTTCTAGCAATTTATTAATTAAAATCTAGATTGAGATTATGTAGCGAAACTCCTTGAAAGTTGATTAAGCGATCTCAATCTCAATGATAAAAAATTAACACAGCGTTTTTAATTGTATTTAGATTGAAACTTTCTGTCAATAAAACTAAATGAATTTTTTAAATGGAGGTCGCAACTATCTTTAATTATTTCAAAAAAAAACTCCAGTCATTCAATATTATTTTTTACACAAATAAAATTGACAGTACGTCAAAAAACGCTGTATTTTTTAACTTACACTTTAATAACTTATAAAAAAGCATTTTGAGGAGACCTCTCTAAATAAGGTTTTATCTCCCTTAGAACTAACACATTGACTCTTGTCATTCATATTGTGGACATTGTTAACCAGTAATAAAGTGGTGTCAAATAAGCTAAAATGAGTTTCACCGGTCTCGAACACTTTTTCCAGCCAATAGTTTCTTGAGCCAAAAATCACATATTTTTTCTGGCCAATACGATCTCTGGCCAGTAATAGGACACGTTTTTCTGACCAATACGATCTCTGGCCAGAATTAGGACAGTTTTATTCTGACCAATATAGACCCTGGCCAGAAAGAACACCACTATATACCTTCACCGTCCTGATCCATATTTCTTTTTCCAAAATCCCTTGCGATGCCCACTGTTGGGCTTTTGAACGTGGGCACGCCACGACTCGACCGATCCGATGAAGCTTGGTGTTCTACATCACCTTCACAATTATTTAATAATATAATTTGTAGAATAACACAATCACAAGTAAGTATACTTGTGATTGTGTTATTTAGAGATATACAAAACTTTATATAAGCATAATTTTAAGGTAAGCTGAATACTTCCAATACATATTTTTCAATGTCACAGCATCTACATGTGACAGTCAAAACGTGATTTTTGTTCTATAATTAATGTAACTTTTAAGGTAATATCTATAATTATTAAGGAGTTTTACAAAAGGCAATATACTTTCTACTTCAAAAACTTTCCTATGAGTGCTTTGTATCTTATTAACTTTTTATTATTATTTAATGTAACTAGTAATACTAAAAGTGTTACGACAGCTATATCACGTTTATTATGTACCTTATTTAATGCAAATAAATAATTTTAATTGACTGATTGATAAGTGTATTAGATATTTAAATTTAAACTGAGAAAATACTTTTGTAAAAAAAAAAGATAATTGTCACAATAAAGAAATTGTTCAAAATATGCGCTGACAGTACATAATCGGATAAAAAAATCAACAATTCGCATATCTAACGGATCTGCGAAATTTTCAATTTCAGTTCACAAAAGGCTAATCCCTTGTTTTTAATACTGCTTTTTAAGCCTTCCGAATACGGAACATGCAATATTTTATTATGTTGCATTGTAAATAATTCTTTGTTAACTTTAAGATTTAAAATGATGCCATTTTTTTATTCCCATAAACTTTTTTTTATTCAGAAAAAGCTTTCTGACAATAAATTATTTTATTATATTTAAAATTTTTATTAAAACCAAAATAATCTCGAATAGGGAGAAATCCCATTTATGTTATTTATTAAATGATTTGCTTTTTGTACTTTTTAAGTACACATCTTGGAAGTAGCTAATTTAATTCAGTTTAAAATATAAGCTATGGCTGAAGTTATAAACTACTAATGAAGCTAAATAAGAAAATCAAAAATAAATCTTCGAATAACAAAAAATGTTGGTATTCAATTAATAAAGATATCTTTATTTCACGAACGAAGGATATTGCGGAAGATTCTGGGACCAACAAAAGGAGAAAATGGGGCATGGAGGCGGAGGTACAACCGGGAGATAGAAGAGCTAGTGTCTGAGCCGAACATCATCGGAGAAATAAAATCTTCCCGACTTCGCTGGCTAGGACATGTGGAGAGGATGGGAGATGATCGAGCCGCAAAGAAAGCCTATCATGGTCAACCTTCCGGGCGCCGTCCAGTGGGGCGTCCAAGATATCGTTGGAAGGATGAAGTCGCCAAAGACTTGAAAAAGTTGGAAGTATCCGACTGGTCAGAAGTGGCACAGAATAGGGAAGAATGGCGCACTTTAATGTCGGAGGCCAAGATCCACTTCGGGTCGCTGAGCCAGCAAAGTAAGTAAGTAAATATCTTTATTTCAATTTACATATTTCATTCAACTTTGATGATGTGAATAAATGATCATGGAAACTTATATTTCAGGGTATTATCGTGTTCTGAGTTTCAAGCTTCCCATGAGCTTCATCAGGAATTCACTAGAAAAGATTTTAGGAGAATATTGAATTTCATAACAAATTACTCGAGCCATTAGCTTTTCTCAGCTTATTATCTTATAAGCTTTTTAATTTAACATCATGGTGTCTGTTTGTGTGTAATGAAATGATGCAAAATGCAAATTTCTAAAAATCAACAAAACTTTATTTAAAACAGCTACTGAAATGTATGAAAGAAATACGAAACATTGTCAATAGACTTGTTCATGAACATAATCCTAGAACTGAAATGTATATGTAAAATTGTTAAAATATATTTTTTATTTATTTATTTATACGGACAAATCACACAGATTGAGCTAGCCACATGGTAAGTTCGAGACTTGTGTTATGCGATACTAACTCAACGATACTATATTTTATAACAAATACATATATAGATAAACATCCAAGACCCAGGCCAATCTGAAAAAGATCATTTTCCTTCTTAACCTGACCGGGGATCGAACCCTCGTATCGCAGGCTGGCGTGTTAACCACTGGGCCATGGAGCCGTCAATGAAAAAAAATTGCATGCTTCAAATGTAGCCGAATAAGTAAATCACACGTTACTGAAACAACCACTGTACCTTATTCAATAGCAAACAAATCATTTCATTCATTCATTCAATGAAATTAACCTTGCAATTTAATACTAACCGATATCGGATAGAGCTGAATTTTGCATACTTGAATATTGCATTGTTAAATCTTAGGATCAGTGACTCCTCGATAAGGATTACGCTTAATAGCACGGTCACTCATTTGTTTCTTTTTATCATACAATCACAATATTTTTTTTTACATAAGTATATGTTTTCTCAACTGACCAAAGGAGGAGTGTTATGTTTTTAGAGTTCGTGTCTATATGTACGTGAGTTTTGTATTCCACTGTAACTTCTAATGCTTAAACATATGTGGATGTGTAAGGTATTGTTAGAATCCTTGCTTAATTCCGAGTAACATAGGCTATATTTTTTGGCAGTCGTAGCTTTATTTTTCTTTAAAAAAATTTTTTTGTAAAAATCTTTAGAAAACTACCTGTACACAACGATTACATTATTTAATGAAACATTATTTACAAGAACCTTTTTTTTATGTAAAATACGGGTTACTAATGTATACAAGCCGATATAGTTCGGCCTCATCGGTAGCTAAGAACCCCGTATTTTACGTATTAAAAAAACTTAATATCACGTTAGTTTTAATACAAAAAATACGAGAATAATGGTAAAATTCATAGCCAATTATTCGGACCATTATCTGTGTCGGACGGAAGATGGATGTTGTCTTAACACCATTTTCTAGCGTGTCAAAGCACTTAAGGCTAGCTTCTGGCGTTTTAAAACTAGGGAACTTTTGCTGTCTTTGTAAACTTTGAGCACCGATAAAATACTTAAATAATAATTTTCAAACGACTTCAAAGAAAATAAGTTTTTAGTATACACTTTTTTGTGACAAGTTGCTATTACAAAAGCCTTCATAACCTTCATAATTTTCAACATTCAACACACAAAATTCTTCATAATTCATAAAATGGCGACCTCCGTGGCGCAGTGCTTAACATGCCAGCCTGCGACACGAGGGTGCCCGGGTTCGACCATCGGTCAGGTCAAGATGAAAAATTATCTAAAAGTTACGCGAGACATAATTAATATTATAACAGATGGTTCACTCACGTATCGTTGGTAGGTATCGCCGACAAGTTTCAGCCAATTCAGATGGTCATCTTCAGGACGAGTGTCAAGGACGTCGCGACACGGCAGTCCCTCTTACACTGAGGTTCTCTTCGGGGGCGTCTGACCCCCGAATCAACGCATCGGCGCGAGCGCTTCGCGCGAAGAGACGGTTGGCGCGGGCGGCGAACCTCAGTGTTCGAGGGACTGCGACGTCCTTGACACTTGTCCTGAAGATGGCCAGTTGAATTACTGAAACTTTGAAGACAAGTTTGTAAATATAGTATTGAAAATTATCTTTTTCAGATTGGCCTGGGTCGATGAAAGTATCGATGAGTTAGTATCCCATAACACAAGTCTCGAACCTACTTTGGGGCTAGCTCAGTCTATGTGATTTGTCCGTATATATTAATTTATTTTTTATTACTATATTTTATAACAAATACATATATAGATACACATCCAAGACCCAGGCCAATCTGATAAAGATCATTTTCCATCTTGACCTGGCCGGGGATCGAACCCGGACACTCTCGTGTCGCAGGCTGGCGTGTTGACCGCTGCGCCACGGAGCTAGCCACTTATGTAATAAAATAATTAGATAGGTATATTAATAAGCGTAGGTGGTTGGTGTAGTGTAGGTAACAAAGCCTAAAAGCAGCTTATATTAATGATATTTAAAACACGATTAACTTCTCAATCCTACGCAAGGATTATTCTCAATAGGAAAATGTTTTCTTTTTCCTGCTACCGTAATTTACAGATTTCGCCTTTGTTACGTTTCTTGACAATATATTGGATTGAAAGCTTAAATAATAGTTATACTAATGAAAATGTTCATTAGTGAATGGCGAACAATGTCGTTCAACTAACTTGTTGCTTCTATTGTGAAGTTCGGGTTTGAACCCACACTTTGTTCTGTATTCATTTTGCGCGAACAGTAGTCACTATATGAATGTATTTAACAGTATTTAGCTTATAATAAGGACACTTAAATTTACCTCTAAAGTTGTTAAATTAATTACTTATATAAATAAAATGCACTCGTAGAAAAGTATTTTGATATTGTGGGTATTAATATTTAATTTAAATTTTTAGGGATTTATTACGAAGTTACAATATCAATAATACTACTGGCTGTAGCGATTAGACACCCTTAAATAGTTTGAGGTTTTATTTTTATTTGTCTTGACTGTCAAAATACATGATTTTTTCTGAGAGCTTCAATAGTAATAGTAATTTTAGTCTGCCAGTCTCCTATCGAGCATATTAAAGGAAAAATTATAAACTTACGTTCAGCCCTAGTAGAAGGTCTGTCCCTCTTCCCGAACCCCCTGGCAGTCATCATCTCGACGTTCTTGAAGCCGCGCGTCGGCCGCTGCTGCTTGGTCCTGGTGAGGCGTCCCTCGGGAGCGCCGTCCACCAAACACAGGCAGGCAGCCGCCACTACCACTGCCAGTTGCATTGAGATATTCATGTCTGGGGACAAAATGATAATCTTGAATACACTACCTCATCTATTTTACCCTCAGCTGTGAAGTTTCGGATTCCGAGATCCGCGTCAAGATATGATTAACGTCGTGACTCCATTTTCCAACAAATAACCTCCATGACTCTAATAAGTAGCATTGTGAATTGATTAGTATGTGTAAATTCGGCTACATTTAACGTCAGGAATTCTAGATTTAGTGCAGGCTAGTAACTTGAGTGAGGTCTACAGCACACCTTCCGCAGTTCTACGCTTCCTCGACGAGTTGATTAGGCTCAGGTAGAAATCAAAAAGCAACCCAAAGCGAATGGTGAACGGGATCTTGGAGCTCCTAACAATATAAAATCGAAAAATGGACACAAGCAGTATCAGTAGTATTGTAAAATTTTTGTGACCGGTCTATTCAACTTAGATGATTTATTTATGATCAAATACCTCCGTGACCCCATTATGTAGCATAGTGAATCAAATTACACACGTATGTAAAATTTCAACTGAATTGAACATCATCATCATTAGGTATTTTTAGTCTCCACTGCAGGAGCATGACCCTCTCTGTACTACCAGAGCCATATTTGGCTAAAGCAGACAGAGGATTTGGCATATACTCTCCTCGCTGGCCAGACGGGTTGGAGAGGTCTCATTGATGTTTATGAGCTTTGGTAAGCTTCTATTTCCTAAGTCGCCTCTTACGACATCCATGGGAAGACTTGGAGTGGTCCTATTCTACTCTGCCGGAAACCGCACGGCCAATTGAACATCATGAACTACATTACTGCAGCGGCCGCTGCGAATGCCTGATTCCGGTCACGGCCAAGGTGTCCTGTTCACCATCATCATGTTACACGCTGGTGATGCAGTTGTCCGTGGGCAGCGCTGATTGCTTACCATCAGGTGACTCGCTTGCTTGTTTGCCGTCCTATAACATAAACAAAATGTTCATAATGTCTTTATCTCACTTTAGTTTCAATGATATAATAAAACCACGGTCTAGTGCTGCTAACGGCACTCTATAAGCACCCTGCACTTTTTAAACTAGAAACTAAACAGGAAAATGTTTCTGAAATGCCCAATTTTCTGACAATAATCGAGCACAAGGCTCACTTAAAAGGTATTTTATTTATCGCCTTTTAACTGTGCCGTTTTAAACGTTCAAAGAGCAGTCATCACAAAGGGGTATCCTTAAATTCGGGAAATTCGCAAGGAAAGGAAAACACGGCATTTTCACGGTAAAATTCTGAAAGTTAAGTAGAACTTGATACGGATACAATGAGATTTGTTTTTGTTTTTCTTATCAGAACATATCGGTGGATTATTGGCCAGTGAATTTTCTTCCAGAACACTAAAAACTGAATATTGCATTTTTTTTTACACCTAACGGTTTTCGTGTTAGCAGGTAGACTAAGTTAGACGCTTGTCTATGATGTTATAAGAACTATGCGTAACTACCCCCTACAATATTAATGTAATGATATTAAGTAATTTAATTTTCTTCCATCTACACTGCAATTCTATCATAACTGCACTACATATCCAGCACGAAGCGGCACTCTGCTGCTCTAGAGCAGAAAAAATGTATGGAAATCCTTTACTGCACTGTTTAGTTTTTTTTTTCAATCGCGTGACCACAAGTGTCACTTGTCCCAAAAAAGGTTGATCAACCTGACGACCGTATGGAGTAGTCTGTGATCCTGTGAAGTGACATTGCCCGAGCTAAAAAAATACTGGCCATAAAGAAAAAAAGACGGGAATGTAAACAACATTTTTTTTCTTAATTGTAATTTATCTTCAGTTTTATTTTTCATATACCTACTTTTCGTGTAATAGTTGAAAAAAAAGGAGATTATGCACCTCGCATTGAGTAATTTATATTGCACTCGTGCTTTTTAAAGCCCCCGCTAACGCTCGGGCTCCAAATAAGCACTTGGTGCAATAATAAATTACTGTCTGCTTGGTGCAACAATCTACTATTAAATTAGAAACAATCGCGAAAATATTTGAAAGTATACAAATAAAGCTGGTTGGGAATGTACAAAAATCATGTCATTGGCGATGCTCATTGCTATTTTAATATATTTTTCCATCTTCTTACAGCCCAAGGCGCTGTCTAGCCCGTGAGGAAAAATACATGATTACTATGTATTAATTTGGATTGAATCACTTGATTGTCTGATAATAAAGATGATTCCGTGCTTCGGAAGGCGCGTTAAGCCGTTGGTCCCGGCTGACATCTGGTAGTCGTTAAAGGAACCACGTCAGAGGCCAAGAGCCGGTTTCCCAGAACTCTGACACCAGAGTGCGCATGGTCGATTGACCGTGACACCTACTCGAAATGATGATGTATTAATTGCTTAAGAAAGACTTGAAATCAATTAATCTGAATACCCATTTTCGTATCAATATTAATACACAATTTTGGATGCTTGCCATGTAATATGAAAAGCTATTAGCTCGTGATTTTGTGTGGTGAGATATTAGAAGACTGTTTCTTTGACTGAAGATATTGATTAGTCGTATGCTACGGTCGTATGTTTCAATATCAAATTGAGACCATATAGATATATGGTCTCAATTTGATACATTTTGATGAAAACATTTTTTTGTAATTCTGAGTTTTAAAATCGCGTATTAACATTACACAAACAGTTTGTTTATATGATATAATTTTTGGTTGTCCGTGAATTTTCATCCCTTAAAAATTACCCTCTTACTGCAGAATCAGTGTAAACATTGGTTTCAAAATCTTTAACCTATTAAATAGTACATTACTGAAGTGAAATCTTATTTACTGAGTATTGAAATATTTATTTATTTATTGCAAAATTTTTCCCCCGTAAAAACTACCCCTTGTCATAATAATAATGGAATATTTTTTTTTATCAGCTTTAATTAGAATCGTTTTTAATCTATACTTACTTACTAATATTATAAAGCTGAAGAGTTTGTTTGAACGCGCTAATCTCAGGAAATACTAGTTCAAATTGAAAAATTCTTTTTGTGTTGGATAGTCCATTTATTAAGAAAAGCTTTACGCTAAAAAACATCACGCTGCGACCAATAGGAGCGAAGCATCAGTTAAAAATGTTTCGAAAACGGAGGAAAATTATTAATCTATACTAATTCATCACAATAACAGAAATTGCCTCGGACCAAGTCGCGGGCAACAGCTAGCTTTTATTAATATATTTCAAACTTTTCTTTCACTTTCTCTATCTTCAGAACACATATACACATACCTATACATGTGTACTTAGTTTTCCTATAATATATGCATACCAAATCTCTGCTCTAAATATTTTTCGAAATAAATATAATTTGTTTTTTTACAATAACTCCGTTAATTTTTAAGATATCAGGTTCATCCAACAACCATTTGAAAGGTCATTTCAAGAGCTCAAATAAGCAAAAAAAAAAATAAGATCATCTGAAGTAAGACTTTTTAAAAGCCCTTATTTTTTAAAAGATAAAGGGTTAAAGGGTAAGCGTTACATGGTTCTCGCAGTAAAAGTTAGGCTTTGAACATCTCTATCTCGGTTATTTTTCATCCTATAAAAATAACAAAGAAACCAAAATCTTTCTTAAAAGACAACTCATATTTCGTTCTTTATATTTTTTTACGAATATCCAATATTTTTAAAGTTATTTTGAAAAGAAAATGAAATTAAGGAAAATTTGAAAAATTTCGATTTTATTAAATCATACTTTTTTTCGAAAATAAGCATTCTAAACCGGGCCAAATTTTTGAGGTCATCACTTATGCTAAAAAAAAGAAACTCCTTTAGGGATAACCATAAATTTGAATTTTTGTTGAAATGGTGAGTTTTATATTTCGTTTTTTCCAAAAAAATTCGAAAGTGTCATCTTATTTTTATCATAACTTGCTCAATTTTGATGCTATTAACTTTTTACAGTGCTCATTAAAAAGGTTTTTCCAGGTACTTTAAAAAGTGTTCAAGAAGTATATGGCATACAATTTCACGGTTTCCCGTTATTTAAGTTTGAATACTTTGATTTAAGTACTCGCCGAAAAAAAATATATATAAAATGACCTATAGCTCACTTTGAATTAATATTAGAAGGTTTTTGAAAATAGGAATTTGTTTGTTTTTTTATTAGCCTCTTTTTTGTTAATTACACATTTTTTGTAAAAACTCATAGTTTTTAAATTATTTATGAAAAACCGCTTTTAAACATGTATTTTTATGACGAAAAATCACAATCTTTAATAACTCAAAAAGTATTAATTTATTCCAAAAACTTTATAAAAAAAATTTTGCTTAGAATTTATCTTTTTATCGATTCCTGAGGAAATTTTCATTAAAATAATTTTCACCCCCGAGAAGGGGTGGCATCCATCCCCAGGGCAATAGCGCAAGTTGGCACTATGTCACTTTTGTTTCTTAAGGTATCCCCCGCCTACTAACCAATTTTCATGAAAATCGATGGAGATTCAACGAAAACAGAGGTGAAAACCTACATTGACTGCACTAATTTGAGTATTGAGTAAAAGATACAATGACTATTCTTGGTAGGAATGATAAAGTGTTTGCCACTGCCTTCTATGTTTTGCTTGCTGTGTATCTACACATACGGTCGTATGTTTCAATATCAAATTGAGACCATATAGATATATGGTCTCAATTTGATATTGAAACATACGATATAGATATATGGTCTCAATTTGATATTGAAACATATCAAATTGAGACCATATAGATATATGGTCTCAATTTGATATTGAAACATACGATATAGATATATGGTCTCAATTTGATATTGAAACATACGACCGTATGTGTAGATACACAGCAAGCAAAACATAGAAGGCAGTGGCAAACGCGCTAATCTCAGGAAATACTAGTTCAAATTTAAAAATTCTTTTTGTGTTGGATAGTCCATTTATTAAGAAAAGCTTTACGCTAAAAAACATCACGCTGCGACCAATAAGAGCGAAGCATCAGTTAAAAATGTTTTGAAAACGGAGGAAAATTATTCATCTATACTAATTCATCACAATAACAGAAATTGCCTCGGACCAAGTCGCGGGCAACAGCTAGCTTTTATTAATATATTTCAAACTTTTCTTTCACTTTCTCTATCTTCAGAACACATATACACATACCTATACATGTGTACTTAGTTTTCCTATAATATATGCATACCAATAAATCTCTGCTCTAAATATTTTTCGAAATAAATATAATTTGTTTTTTTACAATAACTCCGTTAATTTTTAAGATATCAGGTTCATCCAACAACCATTTGAAAGGTCATTTCAAGAGCTCAAATAAGCAAAAAAAAAAATAAGATCATCTGAAGTAAGACTTTTTAAAAGCCCTTATTTTTTAAAAGATAAAGGGTTAAAGGGTAAGCGTTACATGGTTCTCGCAGTAAAAGTTAGGCTTTGAACATCTCTATCTCGGTTATTTTTCATCCTATAAAAATAAAAAAGAGTACCAAAATCTTTCTTAGATACACAGCAAGCAAAACATAGAAGGCAGTGGTGCAGTGGCAAATTTTGCTTAGAATTTATCTTTTTATCGATTCCTGAGGAAATTTTCATTAAAACAGTGGCAAATACTTTATCATTCCTACCAAGAATAGACATTGTATCTTTTAACTCAATACTCAAATTAGTGCAGTCAATGAAGGTTTTCACCTCTGTTTTCGTTGAATCTCCATCAATTTTCATGAAAATTGGTGAGTAGGCGGGGGATACCTTAAGAAACAAAAGTGACATAGTGCCAACTTGCGCTATTGCCCTGGGGATGGATGCCACCCCTTCTCGGGGGTGAAAATTATTTTAATGAAAATTTCCTCAGGAATCGATAAAAAGATAAATTCTAAGCAAAATTTTTTTTATAAAGTTTTTGGAATAAATCAATACTTTTTGAGTTATTAAAGATTAAAGATTGTGATTTTTCGTCATAAAAATACATGTTTAAAAGTGGTTTTTCATAAATAATTTAAAAACTATGAGTTTTTACAAAAAATGTGTAATTAACAAAATTGAGGCTAATAAAAAAACAAACAAATTCCTATTTTCAAAAACCTTCTAATATTAATTCAAAGTGAGCTATAGGTCATTTTATGTATATTTTTTTTCGGCGAATACTTAAATCAAAGTATTCAAACTTAAATAACGGGAAACCGTGAAATTGTATGCCATATACTTCTTGAACACTTTTTAAAGTACCTGGAAATACCTTTTTAATGAGCACTGTAAAAAGTTAATAGCATCAAAATTGAGCAAGTTATGATAAAAATAAGATGACACTTTCGATTTGTTTTGGAAAAAACGAAATATAAAACTTTCACCATTTCAACAAAAATTCAAATTTATGGTTATCCCTAAAGGAGTTTCTTTTTTTTAGCATAAGTGATGACCTCAAAAATTTGGCCCGGTTTAGAATGCTTATTTTCGAAAAAAAGTATGATTTAATAAAATCGAAATTTTTCAAATTTTCCTTAATTTCATTTTCTTTTCAAAATAACTTTAAAAATATTGGATATTCGTAAAAAAATATAAAGAACGAAATATGAGTTGTCTTTTAAGAAAGATTTTGGTACTCTTTTTTATTTTTATAGGATGAAAAATAACCGAGATAGAGATGTTCAAAGCCTAACTTTTACTGCGAGAACCATGTAACGCTTACCCTTTAACCCTTTATCTTTTAAAAAATAAGGGCTTTTAAAAAGTCTTACTTCAGATGATCTTATTTTTTTTTTGCTTATTTGAGCTCTTGAAATGACCTTTCAAATGGTTGTTGGATGAACCTGATATCTTAAAAATTAACGGAGTTATTGTAAAAAAACAAATTATATTTATTTCGAAAAATATTTAGAGCAGAGATTTGGTATGCATATATTATAGGAAAACTAAGTACACATGTATAGGTATGTGTATATGTGTTCTGAAGATTTTTCAATTTGAACTAGTATTTCCTGAGATTAGCGCGTTCAAACAAACTCTTCAGCTTTATAATATTAGTAAGTAAGTATAGATTAAAAACGATTCTAATTAAAGCTGATAAAAAAAAAATTCCATTATTATTATGACAAGGGGTAGTTTTTAAGGGTGAAAAATTTTGCAATAAATAAATAAATATTTCAATACTCAGTAAATAAGATTTCACTTCAGTAGTGTTCTATTTAATAGGTTAAAGATTTTGAAACCAATGTTTACACTGATTCTGCAGTAAGAGGGTAATTTTTAAGGGATGAAAATTCACGGACAACCAAAAATTATATCATATAAACAAACTGTTTGTGTAATGTTAATATGCGATTTTAAAACTCAGAATTACAAAAAAATGTTTTCGATTTAACGGGTGGTTGCTAAAAGGGTTGAAAATGAATTAAAATCATGCATATAAATATTAAACAACATTTATTTTATCTAATTAAACACAATTACTTAAGCCAGAATGGTTAAATCTGCATTTTTCCCCATTTTTAAACATAGGGGTGGATTTCACCCCTAAAATGCAAAAAGCGCAAGACGAGCATATGTCACTTTTGAAGTAGAGGGTAAAACATACTCAATCCCAAATTTTTATCCAAATCTATGGAGGTTCAACGAAATCGGAGGTTGTGGCCGATTTTTGCCTTCATTGACTGTACTAAATAGCTTCTTTCTACTCAGTGAAACTTTTATTTTCGTGTGTGTAAGTGGCCAACACTGGTGTCAGATTTTTCAAGCTGCCTAAAGGCATCTGACATAGCTTCACGACTGCCATCAGTAATGATAGCCGGGACCAACGGCTTAACGTGCCTTCCGGAGAAGCTCGAGATATTTTTATGCTACTTGCGGTCACCCATCCAAGTGGGGATTGGGCCCGGGGTTGCTTAACATGCGGAAACGATATTTTTTCTCACGCCATCGGGCTTCTCACTGATACTGATAAGCGTCTAACTCTTTTATATCATAAGGAGAGGATTTTAGTTCTTTTTAGGGTTTCCATATATTTTCCATAGGCAAACATAGCTCTATTACAATATTGACATCAGTGGCTTAGTGGTTTTGAATCTCAGAGTCCTGGGTTTGATCTCTGGTCAGGCCAAGATGGAACATTATCTATTTCCGTTTTGGTTCTAAGATATATTTTTTATTTATAAATTTGGCACTAAAAATTCTATATTCAGAAGTCGTAACAGTAAAATTTTATCATAAGTAAACCATAAAAACTAAAAATAAATAATAAGCTAAACTACCATTAAATTAAATGATAAAACAGTTAACATTTCCATAGAATGTTTACTTTTAGTGCCGCTAGAACAACTTAAAAATTAACTAAAAATTTATGAAATAAAATAAAAACAAAAAGGGTGGAGCACCAACATACAGGAATACCGATTTCTTTTAAAGATAACATAAGATTTACTTTATTTGGAGAAACCAATTACAGAGTAACATACAAATACATCAAAAATAAACATTAATTTGTAAATATGTAGATACATTGGAGTAAAAACAATATATTCTCCAAACATGGACCCAACTCAGCATTTGCTGGATGTTTAAGTCCAGCGCTGGTCTTCCGTTAGGACCATAGAGTGTGATATCTCGGACGCCTGCACAGAGTGCATACGCCCTTTACTTATACATTTATTCATATAGAAGAATAAAATAATTGTAAAAATAACTAACAAATATGAGATATAGATAATTTTTGAAGACTACGTATTTCAATAGCGTTGGTTATTCGATCTTTATCTCAATAACGTTCATCGATACGTGAAAAATGTAAAGGACCTTAATTGTAGATCGTGAAAAAAGCAACAGAAAAGTATAGTAAAATATTCGTATCTCAACAGAGAACCGAGTTATGATGAAAAAACTGAATTTAACGGCGGAAAATGCAGTAATCAATTAATTTTGGTCGAAAATTTGTCAGAAATTTGTAACCGACTACAAAGAAATGAGGAGGTGATCAATTCGGTAGTTTTTTTTTTCACGTTTGTTACCTCAGATCTCCGTCATTTAATAACCAATTTTAAAAATTCTTTTATTGTTTGGGTATACTTTCAAGTTGGTTCCATTTAAATTTCGTCACAATCGGCTCGGTAGTTTGATTAAATAGTTTTTTTTATTCAAGATTATTCGTCAAAATTCTCCTCAAAATTGATGACACCTGCACGCCCTTTTTATTTTCATCCCGGAATACATAATACCCTCTGAAGTTGTGTCTAACACAAAATGAAACAAAATGACATGTGTACAACAAACTTTTATTTCATATAAAAATAAACAACATATACGAAACACAGGAAATACGAGGAGAATACATTTTTATCTAATTTCTGGATAAAATGTTATACTAAAACTCTACGCGTAGGCACCTGGATAGTTTAAAACTTTTCACTTAGCCCAAAGCAAGTGCAACATAATGGACTCTGTTTTACTTTTACTGCTGCGTTAACACGTCCGTGCGGATAACACGTCCAGGTTAGGAAGTCGTATAATTGTGCTAACAAGCCTCTCGCTGCCCGACTTTACAACTCGTGTGCTTTATGACATTTTTATTGCACTCAAAATACGTGAGGCTTGATGTAAAATTATGTCATACGTGTTGTATGGCTTCTGCTGGTCGAGAGAAAAGATAAAGCAAAGAAGGTGGAGAGCGATAATATTTCTTAAATAGAGGGTTATGGTTTGGGCCGCTATGTTTCTATATTTGTTTGTTTTCTCATATCTCCTTAACTAATCAACGTAACTTAACATATCGTTAAATGCGTCTTAACCTTCTGCTAGTAATAGGATTATCTAAATCATACCAAGTTCAAAATGAAGCCCTCTAGAATACAGTTAATCGAAGAATTAAAACAAGTTTTTAAAATAAATTGAGTTTGGTATTAAATAAAAGGTATTTTTTAACAAGTGTACAAAATATTATGTGTATTTTGTATATACATACATACATAAATAATATCACGTCTTTTTCCCTTGCGGGGTAGACAGAGCCTAAGGCTATCAGACCTGAAGGCCACGTCTAGCATGTCGGTGGGCATTAGGTGGAAAAATGGAATCAAAATAGTGATGAGTTGCTAGCCGCATCGCCTATTAACTTGATTCCTCAGATTTTGCCCATTCCCGCGATCGGCTTTCACGATCTGCGCGGGAAGAGAAGCAGCTGGTACATTCTACATTTTTTTCTTTTCTCCCAGACCAGCATGGAAGATTACAAAATTTATAATTTTTAAAAATAATATTATATACCATTCTCCAGTGAAACTTTAATAAGTGCCCGAAAATACCTACATATAGTAGTCTGGCTTTAGATTTTTCTTATTCAATAAATAAATATTTAGTAAATAATTCTAAGCAGTTTAACTCCATACGGAGACGTAATCCGGAGATTACTCCGCAAGGTGATACCGGATTTCAATTTAATGACGTCACTATATGCATACAGTGACGTCTTCAAAATGTTCAGGTTCCACAAAACATGAACCTTTTAAAGCCGGCTAAAATGTTGACGTTTCCTGAATTTATTTTGAAGGAAAATAATGCCAATTTTGAACCCGTCAACTTTTAATTGAATGTATAAACCGGTGTAATGATATCAAAAATTTGGATGAGGATGCTGTTAGAATATAATTAATAATTTAAAACGCATCAACGTTTTGGGCTCCGGAAATTTTAATAAATTGTATGCTTATTTCAGAATAATCCCAAGAAAAGCACTATCTACACTATTTAGACGAATCCATGCCCTTACTTATAATATAACAAACACGAAAGTTTGTAAGTATGTAAGGATGTTTGTCACGTTTTCACGCCAAAACAGCTAAACGCATTTTGCACACAGATAGGTTATTACCTGGATTAACGCATAGGTTACCTTTTATCTCGGAAAAAAGTACTGTTTTCGCGGCCGTGGGCGACAATAGTAGAGGCTAGTATTATACAGAGGAAAGATTTGTACGTTTGTAATGAATAAACTAGGGAACTATTTCGGGATCGATTTAAAAATTCTTTCACCAATAGAAAGCACACAACATTATATTAGCAAACATTATCAGAGAGTAACAAAGGCTATGTTTAGTTCTCAAAAACAAACAAAAGGTATTTGTTTTTGCCTATAAACGTCATTATTCGACGTACGCTGTGAAAACAATTGATGCCTCTGTCGTCTCGGTTACATTATCCATCTCACCTGAGAAGGTTTGGAAACCGTGGTTCCGGAGCCGAGAGTTGACCCGGAATATCAGACAGAGAAGGAAAGGATTCAGCTTGATTTGTAGGTAGTGCTAGAACGTTGGTTTGAATAACAGCCATTTCAAAAATGTCATTATATAGCAATCGGCCAAGAGGCCAGGAAGATCTTGGCCGATTGCTATATAATAACATTTTTAGTACATACGTACGTACATACATAGTAACACAGTTATTAAACTATGCTTAATATTTTCATATAAATAAATATAAATATATACGGACAAATCACACAGATTGAGCTAACCCCAAAGTAAGTTCAAGACTTGTGTTATGGGGAGTACCCCATAACACAAGTCTTGAACTTACTTTTTTATAAAATTTAGTATCGTTGAGTTAGTAAACTCAACGATACTATATTTTATAACAAATACATATATAGATACACATCCAAGACCCAGGTCAATCTGAAAAAGATAATTTTTCATCTTGACCTGGCCGGGGATCGAACCCGGGCACCCTCGTGTCGCAGGCTGGCGTGTTGACCGCTGCGCCACGGAGCTAGCCTTATAAATTAATAATAGTTTACTATTCTAAAGCGAATCAACCAAGAATGAAAGAGTAAGAGTAAATTGAAGAGTTGAAGTGTTATATAAGTGCATGTGTTGTCTGCAATAGCATCGGTGTAAATAAAAATAATTGAAGCGTAATGCGATTTCCCGGATATACGCGAGATTAACGGTTAGGGCTTCACTAGCCGTCTGCTCTACAACAAACTGCATCTGTTTTTGCACGCAATACTGGAATAGACGGGCTTATTTTTAGTTATAAAAATAGAAAGAAATACACGATTTGTACCACAACTTAAAATTTCGCTTTTAATTTTTAAATATTACTTTGTTGAAACAATACGCTCTGCCAATAAAACTTCAAAAATTAAATCAGTTTAAAAATTAAAATATATACATAAAAAGTCTGTCATTTATTAGACCTCCTCTTATCATTCCCCGTCCAAATTAGCCCAAAACGCTGGGAGTATTGACCCCGGCATAAATTTAAACATTGTAATTTTTTTAAATAAAATCACTTTATTACGGTATTATCGCGTATATTACATTATTTTTACACCTAACGTTTCGAAAACTTTACAGTTTTCATGGTCGCAGGTAGACTAAGTTGACATTAGTCTTTGTGTTATCTATACATATAATCTATTCTATACATATAATAAAACAGTAAAAATATTTTGTCTGTACAATTAGAATTTTTGACTGAAATGGATAGAGGGGACACTTAAAAAGAATAATAGAAAGCAAAAAATTTTTTTTCGAATTTCTTGTCTGTCTGTCTGTCTGTCTGTATGTATGATCACGATTATCTCCAAAAATACTGAACCGATTTCCTTCAAATTTTCACCAATTGCTTTGTTTTAACTCAGCAAAACATTTAAAGATTGTTTCATCAAAATCGGTTCATTAAAAAAAAAGTTATCGTCATTTGAATGAACTCAAGGCATGAGTTTGCCTGCAAACATATAGCAAAAATAAAATAAAATAACAATTGAATTATGAAAATTAAAATCCAAAGTCAACTCATCATCAATAAACGACAGCATTATACCTATCCATACTATCCATAGTAATCCATACTAATAAAAAAGGAGAAGCTGACTGACTGACTGACTGACATATCAACACAGGGCCTAAACTATATAAGGGTTAGGAACTTGAAATTTTGCACAGGGGTTCCTTTTATAACGTAGGGGAGCAGTAAGAAAGGATTTTTGGAAATTCATCTCCTAAGGGGGTAAAACGGGTTGCAAAGTTATTATGAAACTTTGTCGTTTTTGAAGTTATTCGAATGAAATTCAGCATGAAGGTTCTTTACTGAAAGGTATGAAACACGAATAAAATATTTTGCTCAAATATCATCCCTTAAAGGGGTAAAATAGGGGTGCAAAGTAAGCATGAAACTTTGCCATTTTTGAAGTTAGTCGAATGAAATTCAGCATGAAGGTTCTTTACTGAAAGGCATGAAACATGAGTAAAATATTTTTCTCAAAAATCATCCCTTAACGGGTATAACGAGGATGCAAAGTTAGCATGAAACTTTACGTTTTTTAAGTTATTCAATTGAAATTCAATATATATAACTAATTCTATTAAGGTGTTTCATTGAAAGTCATGAACTAAAATAATATATTCCGGGTAATTCTACTGTTCCTGAGAAATCGACACTTACGCGGGCGGAGCCGCGGGCCAAAGGCAAACCTGACTTATATATAACAACGCACAGCCGAAACTACTGTGCCCAGAAACTTGAAATTTGGCACAGGGATTCTTTTTATGATGTAAATAAGCACTAAGAAAGGAATTTTACAATAACAGTAAGGTAAGTTTGTATGGACATTTTTTCATTTCTGGACATTCTGGATTACAAATAAAAAGATGTATGTAGGTAAAACCGACGAAATTTTCGCCTGAAGGGATAAAATAGGTGAGTAAAGTTAGTATGGATTTTTTTTTCATTTCTAGACTTAGAATATATACGTTCTAGATTACAATTAAAAAAGATCTGTGTAGGTGAAATGTATAAAATTCCCCCCTTAAGGGATAAAGGGGAGGGGTATGGAAATTTTCTAATTTCTGGACATAGAAGTATAATAATAAGTATATATGTTTACATTACAATTAAAAAGATCTGTGTAGTTAAAATGGACGAAATTTCCTCTTAAAGGGGTAAAATGGGCGGGGTAAAGTTTGTATGGATTTTTTTTATTTACTTAGAAATATGACAAAAAGAAGTTCTCCATTACAATAAAAAAAAACTGTGTACGTGAAATGGGCAAAATCCCCTCCTTAAGGACTAAAGATCTATGCAGGTGAAATGTATTAAATTCCCCCTTATGGGGAAAAAGCAGAGGGGGAGGGGTTTGTATGGACTTCTTATAATTTCTACTGTTCCCAAGGGAACGACATTAACGCGGGCGGAGCCGCGGGCAACAGCTAGTAAGAACTATACAAAACTACCGCCTACAATATTTATTGATAACGACACTACAATATTTATTGATATAACACAAAGACAAATGTCAACTTAGTCTTCCTGCGACCATGAAAACTGTAAAGTTTTAGAAACGTTAGGTGTAAAAAAAATGTAATATACGCGAAAATACCGTATTAAAGTGATTTTATTTAAATGTCTATAATATTGAAGAAAGTGAGGTGGCCAAAACCAAGACCGGCTGATGATTTGACGACTTATGATAGACACTGCTATCTATCGTAGCTGATAGAGACCAATGGCGTATAACAATAAGAGGGGAGACCTTTGCCCAGTAGTAGAATAGCATAGGCTACTAAATGAACGTTGTGAAAATCCCATACATCCCAAGACTTTTGTACTAACGGTCCGATATCTCAAAACAATTCAATATTCATATTATAACATTATCTCTTTCTACACGCTCTACCAATATATCAACTGAGATCTACAATCTGTTCTAAAATATTCGTTCCCATTTGAATACTATGTTGGTACTAACGTTTCATCATCATCTTCATGTCCACACATATCCGGCTACGGGGACTCCTATATTATGTTTCTAAATAATTAACTTGGTCATTATTCCGGTGAGCTCTGATGTGATTAGCGAAACCGAACTTTTTCTGAAAAATTCTTTCGTAACGTTACATAGTATCTTGACGATTAGCTTTTAATAATTTTAGTAATGCAACTATAATGGCAATAAATAGAATACAATAAAAGTCTTTTTAAAAACAAGCTTTGATGTATATCACTTTATTTTTCGAGTTATTTACTGCAAGCCCTTGAAATTTATATCCATATTGTCGGAATACATCAAAAATAGCTTGTCCGCTATATTGGGTGTCCCGCCATGTTGGATTTAGAATGACGTCACACAGCTAACTATACATTGTCGTCCAAACTAGACGTGTACACAAAATTTCAGTTTAACTGGTGAAAGTTATCTGCTTCAAAGTTCATTGCAAGATGCCACCCGAACAAACATAGTTCCATACATCCATACATTGCAAGTTAAATAAAAGCTTGTAAAAAAAGATCTCGACAGTCTAATTTTCAAAAACCCTTTTCGTCTTTGTTTATTATTGTTCAAATTACGAGGCTCATTTCCTGGTACCAGAAACTCTAAACAAATTTATATTTAATTACTTGTTTTGTCATTTACGGGCACGTATAGGGATTCGAGGGTTGGGGCACTACCGCGAGTCCCAACATGGTTTCAACCCTTGTTTTTTAACCCTCGGTAAATAGCGGTTTTATTATGTTCATAAGTCTTTGACTTTTTATACAAATATTTACATTGCACAAACACATACGAGTACAAAGGTAACGGTTGACGTCTCTGTGGCTCAAGTGGTACCGCAAGTGCCTTTTAATCTCAGGGTCCTGGGTTCGATCCCCGGATAGTTCAAGATGAAAAACGATCTTTTTAAGATTGTCTTGGGTCTTGGACGTTTATCTATATAGGTATCTATTATAAAATACCAGCTATTGCCCGCAGCTCCACTCGCGTTAATGTCGATCCCTCGGAAACAGTAGAATTTACCAGAATAAAAGGTACCCTATGTCCTTCCCCGGGCCTCAACCTACCTCCATACTAAATTTAATTCAAATCGGTTTAGTGGTTGAAGTGTGCGAAGGACAGACACACTGAGTTACTTTCGCATTTATAGTATTAGTATGGAAGTATGGATTGTATCGTTGAGTTAGTATCCCACGGCACAAGTTCACAACTTGTGGCGTGGGTTACTACTACAGTGGGACTAACTCAATCTGTGTGTTTGTCCGTATATATTTTGTATTTAGTATTTGACTGAGATGGGGAGATGTGACATTCTATGGAATTGTAAAAACGTGATTGCCACGTGAAGTCAAATCTTTACCAAATCGATTATATAGGTGTAGATTAATCTAATGTATATGGTATATTGACAACATAACATTAACTAACGTGAATAACTGAATTTGAAATTTTTAATCATAAATTTATAATGAAAATTTGCCCAAACAAGATATATAGGTATATATAATACAAGTATTATTACTACTGTATTTATTTATGTACACAGAAAAAGTTAACACAATATATAATATCCAGATAATTATTACAAGTTTACTACTTATTCCTAAAGAAATTAATATAATGTATATTTGTGAGCTAATGTATATTTCTATTCTGAGATCTAAATACTTTCAATAAACTATCTTACGTATTAAGACTTCATTATCATGTCATAAGCTCCTGAATATTTTGTACCAAAATTACAATATTATTTATTATTGAATACTTTTACATAATTCAAATATATTTTGATAAGTTGTTTATAAATGTTACTAAAAACACAAATAACTTTATACTAACTTTAAGTTAACTTTGTTACCTTGTATATTTTGTTAAAAAGAATTTGAAAATTAATGTCTAGACATCCGAAAACTTAACGACAAGTTACTCACATAAAAAATTTAAAAAATAGTAATCACCAGGGTTTTAGGCTATAACTAAAACATATCTTTCGTTGGCTTGTAATCAATTTTGCCATTTAAGAGCAGTGAAGCGGATCAAGTATACTTGGGGTTAATTGGGTGTCAATAAGCCGCTCTTAAACAACTGAGAATTGCTGATTTAGCTGTATGTGAATTAAATTATAGCTTAATTAATACGATACGTTTATCTTGACTCCGTTTTACGCCTACGCGCCCGCTATCACGCTTATCGTGGGTTTTAGTTTTTTTTTTTTTTATTTAGAATAGGCTTACTCTTGACCTTAGACTAACCCTGGGCGTAAAGACAAGATCTACGATGGAGCGAGCTTGCCTAGAAGATGCCTGTTCACTCTAGCCTTAAAGGCTGTCGGGTTATATGTACTCGGAAAAATTGACGCGGGCAATGAATTCCACTCGTTGGCGGTGCGCATAATAAAAGACATTGAAAAACGGTTCGTGCGAATGGGTGGAATATCCACCAAGAAGGGGTGTAGACCTGCCGTGCGCCTGGAAGTCCGATGGTAAAAAGGGGAAGGTGGGATTAATTCGTGCAGTTCTTGTGCACACTCCCCGAAGTGTAGTCTGTAAAATACTGACAGACTGGCAACTTTACGCCGATGGGCTAAAGGTTGCAGCCCTACTATCAGCCTTCCGTCGCCAATTATTCTCTTTGCTCTACGTTCCACTGAGTCTATTGTGGCAAGTTGGTATTTAGCTGAACCATCCCAAAGGTGGCTGCAGTACTCCATACAGGATCGGACTTGAGCTTTGTAAAGTATTAAAAGCTGTCCAGGTGTAAAGTACCGCTTAACCTTATTAAGGATGCCCAGTTTTTTTGCCGCAGTTTGTGCACTAGACTCAATGAAGGTACCGAAGTTGAGGTTTGAACTCCGCTCCATGCCAAGGAGTTCCAGGCTGCCAGTAACAGATACAGGTGCACCCTGGAAAGTAGGTGCTAGGTCAAACAGAGTTCGTTTAGCTGAAAACAAACAAGCCTGCGTTTTGATGGTATTGAATTAAACCAAGTTGGCCTCTCCCCATATTGATACCCGACTTAAGGCCAAGTCTGTACGCTCAACCATGGCTTCCCTCTTTGACCGTATATCATCCCTGCTGCTTTTTGTGCTGGCCGAATACCTCTCAACAACCGTATTGTCATCTGCGTAACCAACAACGCCAGATTGTAACATGTCATTGATGTGGAGCAGGAAAAGGGTTGCAGAGAGAACAGACCCCTGAGGAACACCGGCGTCAATGCCCATGTAGTCCACCACCAATGATCCCATCAATGATCACCCTTATCGATCGTTCACTCAGAAAGTCTGAAATCCAGCTACAAAAATCAGCAGGGATGCCATAAGCTGGAAGCTTGTTAAGGAGACTTGCGTGCCAAACCCTGTCGAACGCTTTCGAGATGTCAAGGGAAACTGCAAGCGCTTCCCCGTTTTTCTCAATAGCTTCGCCATAGCAGTGCGTGATATAACCTAGAAGATCTCCAGTAGACCGCCCACGGCGAAAGCCATATTGACGGTCACTGAGTAGATCGTTTTCTTCTAAGTATGCCAGCAACTTACTGTTGAGAACCTTCTCCATGACCTTGCAGAGCATAGAGGTGATGGCAATGGGTCGGTAATTACAGGGATTAGCACGGTTACCCTTCTTGGGTACTGGTTGCACATTTGCAAGCTTCCAGGTTCCGGGCACCGTTTTTGTTTGCAGAGAGAGGCGGTACAGGCGTGTTAGCACAGAAGACAACTCGGGCGCACACTGCTTCAGTACACGTGCAGGTATACCATCTGGTCCACTGGCCTTATTCACGTCAAGATTTTGCAGAGCTCGTCGTACCTCTTTCTGGTGTATGTTAATTAGCAGCATAGAGGAATTGCAGCGAGGTGAATGTGCGAGAGTGGTGGATTTTTAGAGTCTGCTGCAAGACGAGAATTGCTCGCAAACTGAGAGGCGAGTAAGTTGGCTTTCTCCATCGCAGTGTGAGCCAGTGTTCCGTCAGGTTTCTGCAGAGGTGGAAGTGAGGGACGGCAGAAGTTAGATTCGACCGCTTTGGACAGTGACCAAAATTGCTTACTACCAGGAGGGTAGGAGGCAAGTTTGGCCCCTATTCGACTGACATGATCGAATCGAGCCTTCCGAAGGACTCGTTTGCAGGACTTAGCGGCAGAATTAAAGGCTTTCTTTTTTTATGTGGACCCTCCGAGCCTTAGCTTTGGTGTCACGAGCCTTAACCCAAGCTTGGTATGCAGATTCTTTTAAAGCCTCAGCGCGGACACACTCTGCATTATACCAAGGTCGAGTTCTGTGATCGAGCGAGATATCGGAGATCGGTATAAAATATTCCATTGCCTGCCGAATCACGTCCACAACGCCTTCGGCACAACATGAGGGATCGCACGAGGAAAAACAGACCTGTCTCCAAGGAAAAGACGCAAAGAAATGCCGCATCTCATCACAATCTGCTGATTCGTACCGCCATATTCTTCTCGTGCCTACAGGGCTCATATCAGGAGGAGAGCAGACTGATACGGATTTCACCAAACAATGGTCGGATGATCCAAGCGGAGCAGTGACCGAAACAGAATGCTTGTCTGGATTAGTTGTCAGCAGAAGGTCTAAGCAGTTGGGCGTATGGTCAGCAACATCCGGTACCCGCGTCGCAACATTAATGAGCTGGGTGAGGTTAAGCAATAC
Source organism: Elegia similella (assembly GCA_947532085.1). Lineage (NCBI taxonomy): Eukaryota > Metazoa > Arthropoda > Insecta > Lepidoptera > Pyralidae > Elegia > Elegia similella. The sequence goes on from OX383939.1 coordinate 8,963,538, forward strand.
TGCAAATTTGCGCGCTTCTCTCCCAGCATGGCAAGTTTTCTCGTAGGGAAACAACCATTCCTCATGGTGGGCGTTAAAGTCCCCGAGAAATAAGAGTTCCGCCGCAGGGTACCGTTGTTGGGCTTTGTTTGCCATCTCAGTAAGGTGGTCAAAAAGCTTAGTTGTCTCCTTGTCTCCGCTATGTGACCGATATACACAGGCATATAAAGTTTTCTCAGTACCTGTATCAACAATAACCCACAAAGTAGATAGTCCGGCAGCCTCAAAGCACCGAAGACGCTTGCAACCCAGCATGTTCTTTGAACTTATGTTCCATAGAGTAGCCTGGGTAGTTGAGGTATGCGGTATCCGCTGGGGTTTTAATTTGCGTCTCGGTCAAAAAGAACAAGTGCGGCTTCTCAGTCTCAAGGTGGTGGTGGACAGGATTGAGATTTGAGTGCAACCCTCTGATGTTAGTAAGGTGCACTTTCAGTGGGAAGAAGTGCTGCCGGTTCTTATTCTTGTTCCTTTTGTTTTTTTTCATCATTGGAGTGTGGGGTTGAGAGACAGTCAGAAGTCGAGGCGCTGCTTTTACGAGGAGGATCCCTTAAGCTGAGCCAAGCAGTGAGAGGCTCAATTGGAGACTGCGGGGACGCCCGAGCCCCCCTGAAATGACCACTGGGTCTTCCCATCCAGTCGCCAGCTGGCACGGTGGAGCCATTCCAGGATTTTTCGCGAGGTGGCGGGGCAGCCTTTGGCACGTGGCTAGCGCGCTACTTGGGCCCCCAACTTCCTGCGGTCGGTCACCGGCAAGACCGTGCCTCGGATCCCGCTACCCTCCAGCTTGAGCCTCTCGACTTGGTGTCACTTAAAGATCCATAAGCGGCATCAAGCAACGCAACTGACAACTTTCCACCTCAATGACAAAAAAAGGCTCTGGTACTCCTGCGCACAGACGAAACGCAGCAAGCTGCTTGGCGCCTGATTTCGGCAGGAGGGTGGTCGCAAACCAGACGGCCCCTTGGGGGCCTACTACCACTGATGGGATCGTTCTGCCACCACCATAATGGTTCCGTTGCCCGGGGTGGACCGCTAGAAGGTAGATTCCAACCACCCCAAATTAAACCCCAAAAAAATAGTATTAAGATCCTGAGCTCTTTCTATTTCTATATCGTATTTTTTTATGTAGGACGGCAAACGAGGAAGCGAGTCACCTGATAGTAAGCGATCAACGCTGCCCAAGGACAATTGCAACACAGTCTGACAGCATTGCCGGCCTTTCAACGAGTTGGGGAAGAATAGGCCTCCGGCTCTCTCACTCACCGAACGAAACATAGAAGCGGAAATGCTTCTAATCAAATGTTGATTTTCTGTGAGAGTTTGGTACTTCCCCGGACGTGCCGGCCCAATCATGGTACTACCAAAAATAAAGTTTGCCGGTAGCGTGGCTCTACCACAATTAAATATATGGGTTAAATACGTGATTAATGTAGAATCTGTTGATGATCATGAGGAGCTCGATGGCCCAGTTGGCGTGCGCTTTATAAGCGCTTACCCATGTAAAGCAACCTGGTCGTGGTCCCCACTGGGATAATGACCATAAGTGGCACAAAATTTTCTGGACCCACTCCGTGTCCTGGAAGGCACGTTAAGCCGTTGGTCCCAGCTGTCATCACTGGGTGGCGGTCGTTAAGCTATGTCAGACGCCTTTAGGCGGGTTGAAAAATCAGACACAAGTATTAGCCACTTACACATCGAAAAGCAATCAATAATCTGTTTAGAAATATAATAGACGATGCGAAAACGGAAACTAATATTAAGTAAAACAGCAACTTGGCACGGTTATTTGTTCGATAGAATTTTAAAACCATGTCGAAATAAAATCCTACAGTTCTACTAGAGAAACAGCAGCGCTCTAAGTCCCACGACTTTTCCCTTTTTAACCAAATTAAACAAAGGAGGAGTTTCTCAATTCATTTTTTTATGTTTTTTACCTCACCACTCCGTCCCAAAAAATTCATAAATGAATTTTTAGATTGAGAAGCATGAACTGTAAATGTCCATGTTTCCTTGTCTGTGCTTCTCTCTCACTCAGTAAATCATATGTTAAAAGCGTAACAAAAATCCGGCCAAGTGCGAGTCGGACTCGAGCACGAAGGGTTCCGTACCGTTATCTATAAAAACAAAAAAATCATGTATGTTGTATGGGAGCCCCCTTTAATATTTATTTTATTCTATTTTTTAGTATTTGTTGTTATAGCGGCAACAAAAATACAAATTTCAACTGTCTAACCACAGTTCATGAGATACAGTGACAGACGGACAGACAGACAGACGGAGATCGGAGCGATATTAATGAGGTTCCGTTTTTCCCTTTGGGTACGGAACCCTAAAAAAGACATAATATAAAAAAAGAAAACTTCAATGTTGCATTGAAAAGAGTTTGTTAAATAAACGCTGCGTTTAAATCGCTCGTTAAAGCCATCGTGTGTCAGTCTTCAGCATCATTGCACTTTATTATATGAGGTTGGTTTAAGCTCACACTATTTTAATTTGTCCAGCCGGCCGATTTGCTAACTCAGTGACCAACGTTTTGATAGTCACTTCAAAAGACATTGCGAGTTTCCTATGATTGACTATTTTTATTAAAGATATATAAAACGCAATGAACTTTGAAATGACTATTAACCCTCAACCACTGACGTACGTCTGTGAGACGTAGGCGCGCGACAAAAACAAAAATTTCTGTTTACATTGTACTCGCACGATCTTGCCCTTTCCTGTACCTTTCTAGAAACCAGTGACGCACGCTGACGGGGATGAGCGGATGTGCGGAGCGCCTCGAATAGGTAAATATACACTTCGTTACGTCTGTGAGACGTAGTGTCAGTGATAGTGTAAGTTTTTATTTATTGAATTTATTTTTGTTTCAGCGTTAAAATGGCTTCTAATAAACGTTCTTTGGATGATGATGGCCCGACTTCAAGCAGAAGACGTCGAATAAATGTAAATGATGAAAATTTTGAAAATTATCCGGATTTTCTTGAAAAAAATCGCACTGTCAAGTCAACTATGTATGGATTTACTAAGGACACAACATTGCTGTCATACGTACATAAAAAAAAGAAAATAGTCATCATGGTATCAACTATGCATCACGATCAAGCAGTGGATGCTCAAAAAGAAATACCTGATATAATTTCATTTTACAATTCTTCAAAAGGCGGAGTAGATTCCTTAGACGAAAAGTGCGCTAAATATTCTTGCTCCAGGCGTACCAAATGTTGGCCAATGGCTATATTTTTTAGAATAGTAGACATTGCTGCAGTGAATGCCTTCATAATGTCAAACTACAAACCAGAAGACCGATTGATTTTTATGAAAAACGTTGCAAAAAGTTTAGTTCATCAGCATCTCGATAGACGTATAAAGATTCCACAACTTTCCTTAGAACTCAAAGGGCTTCTGACTCGAATTCTCGGTACAGCTGTTGCACTTCGACTGGAGGAAGAACCTGAATGTAACCGTCTCAATGTCCGTAAAAACTGTCACTTATGTTATAAACAAAAACATAGAAAAACTTCACACTTGACACATTCAAGAATGCAAGAAACCCGTGTGTTTGCAGTGTTCAAAACTGGTTTGTAACACATGCCGTTAAAAAATACTGAATTCCTTAAAAAGTGCCATTGTTTTCTTTTTATACTAAAGTTTATAATCTAAATAGTAAGATATTATCAGTTCTGTGATCATTTTAGACTGATAAGTTAAGTTTTTGAGCCAACAGAAAGAAGGCTTTTTAGTTCCGGTTATTTTTTTCTAAGTTTTCGTTTTGTTATGAAAAGTATAAATAAATAAGAAATAAAAAGCGCAAGTCTTTTATTTACTAGTACGATATATACTGTGGTAACGATATACAATGAAATAACCATGTTATCATAAGTAATTACTGACTTAGGGCTCTTTAAAAAAAGCGTACGTCTCTGAGACGTACGTCAGCCTTAGTGCAAGTAAATACACGTCAGTGGTTGAGGGTTAAATCGTTGTACACTCAGTTAGCAAATAGGCCGGCTGAACTCATGGCAAATTTTAACCATAAACAACCACCCAACTATAAACTTTTTGTATTTTATTTACGATGTTTTTAGAGTTCGTACCCAGAGAGTAAAACGGGACAATATTATTAAGCCTCCGATGTTTGTCCGTCCACTAACAACAAATAGTAGAAATGAAATTGAAATGTATTAATAATTTGGGTCCGTGCAAGACCTGTGGTTGTTGTAGTTGATTAATGTTCTGTTGTACGGAACCTTTAGTCTGTCTGTAAATCCGACTCGCACTTGGCAAGTTTTACTTTTTAATGTAGTTCTTTAACAAAGAACACATTGTTTTTACTTAATTTGATACTAGATTTGAACCGCGTCTCTGCTCGCGTTAATGTCGATCTCTCACGAACAGTACTTTTTCCGTAAATAATGTATATTCAAATATTTTTACAGCCTTCTACGGGCTCCAGTCTTCACCAATCTGAGATTACACTATTATCACGTAGTACCTTATACATTGTTTAATTAGATTGTTGGAGAAAATAAATATATTTTTATCTTTATTTCTGTAGTTCGAGCGCGTAACAAACAAACTTATTATCATATTTATAAAAATATTTAAGACGTTTCGCGAAGCTTTCTAAATATTTTTTTAATTGGTTTAGTTGTTTTATGAGTTCAGAAGAAAAATATGTTTATTTATACATACGCTAATAGAGTACGTATAAATAAACATATTTTTCTTTCTTGCGCCCTATGTAAAGTATACACAACAACAAACATTTAGGCAGCACGTGTTGTTCTCCAAACATCTAGACGGCTGTCACCCATATTAGTTCTAATTGCCCCGTATTGTCATACGCAGGGTTAACGCGTTATAAACATAAATTGAACGGTGGAATCCTTTAACATTGTTGTTAAATAAGGCGTGTATTAAAATTAGATGTCGTTCTCAGTAGTCTTCACTTTGTTTTAATACTAATGCAAGACAAACTACGTATATAATTTCTTATCAAGTATACATTAAGCTTATTAAATCGTGTATAACTCTTTGTTATAGAAACGTAAATAGCGGGGCAAAAATAGTACAAAGTTCTGAATTGACAGTGCCTTCTAATGGTGTCACCGTCGCCCTTAATGTATTTAGTAATAGTTAAGCTTCAAGGTCTTTTATAAAAGTTGCAATTTGTTTTGATACTAAGAATTATAGTTTCGAATCTTTGTATCAGCTCTATAAAAAAATATGGATATACTAATATATATTATTTGCATTAGATATATTAATAACTGCCTCCGTGGACCAGTGGTTAAGGCGTTTGCCTGCAGACCGTGGGTTCGATTCCCACGGGGAGCATACTTTGTTCAGTTGTTTCCAGTTTAGTTAGGACATTGCAGGCTTGAATCACCTGATTGTCTGATAATGAAGATTATTCCGTGCTTCAGAAGGCACGTTAAGCCGTTGGTCCCGGCTGCCATCTGGTAGTCATTAAAGAAACCACATCAGAGGTCGAGAGTTCGAGAGAGAGGTTCCGAAGAACTCTGACACCAGGATGTGCATATGGTCGATTGACCGTGACACCTACACGAATTGATGATGATAATGATGTTGATATATTAAACGAAATTTCATACTCGTCCGTCCGCGCAATTTTCATAAAAACTTTGTACCCCTACAAAGTTTTTGCTTCATAGTAAATTATAGTATCATTGAGTTGTATCCCACGTCACAAGTTCACAATTAACTGTGGGGCCAGCTGAATCTCTATAAATTGATAATCATTGACCGAATAACTCAATCCAAACACAACACACCTAATTTTACTGACCATTCTCAGGTGGGTCGACGATATTAGAAAAATCGCGGGTTGAAACTGGATTAATAAGGCACAAGGCTAAGATGGATTGTTTGAGGCGAGAAGCCTTTACCCAGCAGTGGGATATAGCAGGCTATCGATGAAGATGATGATGATGATTTTCATCCACCAAGTATTAAAAAACCTCTAAAATGTGAATGTCTCTCATTCCTGACGTGTAAAATAGACACGAAGGCACCACAGTCTGTATGCACTGCTCGTGTAAGGTTTGCATTGCTCTTTGAATATTTTAGCGAGGTTCTGACTGAGCATTTTCTATTTCTGTCACTCAAACTGTGGTGTTTCTGTATCACGGAAAGAAATGTTTGGAAGATTGTATCACAAATCCAGTCATTTTCCATAAAATAATAAATATTTTTATAAGTGTTTTATTTTGCATTTACAATGGTATTTTTGATATACTCTTAAGAAATAAAATATAAGTCTTAATACGTTTATGGGGAAATGTGATATGGTGGAGAATTTCGGCGCCGAGATTGAATTATGCGCTAGCTCAGATGGCATGGCATAGGTCGTACATAGACCTAGGTCGCCGGTTCAAGTCCCGCCCGCATGAGATTTTTTCATCATATTTTATTTCTTAACTAGCTGTTGCCCGCGGCTCCACCCGCGTTAATGTCGTTCCCTTGGGAACAGTAGAAATGATAAAAATTCCATACAAAACCCTCCCCCTCTGCTTTTTCCCCTTATGGGGGAATTTAATACAATTCACCTGCATAGATCTTTAGCCCTTAAGGAGGGGATTTTGCCCATTTCACCTACACAGATATTTTTTTTATTGTAATGGAGAACTTTTTATTGTCATATAGCTAAGTAAATAAAAAAAATCCATACAAACTTTAACCCACCTATTTTACCCCTTCAAGGGGAAATTTCGTCCATTTTAACTACATAGATCTTTTTAATTGTAATGTAAACATACATACTTTTATACTTCTATGTCCAGAAATGTAAAAATTTCCATACAATCCCCCCCCCCCCCCCCCCTTTATGTACATTTCACCTACACAGATCTTTTTTAATTGTAATCTAGAACGTATATACTTATTTTCATACTTCTAAGTCTAAATGAAAACCCCCCCCCCCCCCCCCCCATTTACCCCTTCAAGGGAGAAAGTTGTCTGGCTCACCTAAACAGATCTTTATTAATTTATATTATATAATTGAGAACTTGTGTACCTACTTTCAAACTTCTGTCAGTCCAGAAATGAGAAAATTTCATAAATCTTCACCCCCTTTGATTTTCTAAAAATCCTTTCTTAGTGCTCATTTACATCATACAAAGAATCCCTGTGCCAAATTTCAAGTTTCTGGGCACAGAAGTTTTGGCTGTGCATTGATATATAAGTCAGGTTTGCCTTTGGCCCGCGACTCCGCCCGCGTATGTGTCGATTTCTCAGGAACAGTAGAATTACCCGGAATACATTAGTTCATGACTTTCAATGAAACACCTTAATATTGAATTTCAATCGAATAACTTCAAAAACGGAAAGTTTCATTCTCATTTAAGGGATGATTTTTGAGAAAAATATTTTACTCGTGTTTCATGCCTTTCAGTAAAGAACCTTCATGCTGAATTTCATTCGACTAACTTCAAAAATGGCAAAGTTTCATGCTTACTTTGCACCCCTATTTTACCCCCTTAAGGGATGATTTTTGAGTAAAATATTTTACTCGTGTTTCATACCTTTCAGTAAAGAACCTTCATGCTGAATTTCATTCTAATAACTTCAAAAACGACAAAGTTTCATACTAACTTTGCAACCCGTTTTACCCCCTTAGGAGATTAATTTCCAAAAATCCTTTCTTAGTGCTCCCCTACGTTATAAAAGAAACCCCTGTGCAAAATTTCAAGTTACTAACCCTTATAGTTTAGGCCCTGCGTTGATATGTCAGTCAGTCAGCTTCTCCTTTTTTTTAGTATGGATTACTATGGATAGTATGGATAGGTATAATGCTGTCGTATAATGATGATGATTGACTTTGGATTATAATTTTCTTATGTCAATTATTATTTTCTTTTATTTTTGCTATATGTTTGCAGACAAACTCATGCCTTGAGTTCATTCAAATGACGATAACTTTTTTTTAATGAGCCGATTTTGATGAAACAAACTTTAAATGTTTTGCTGAGTTAAAACAAAGCAATTGGTGAAAGTTTGAAGTAAATTGGTTCAGTATTTTCGGAGATAATCGTGATCATACATACAGACAGACAGACAGACAGACAGACAGACAAAAAATTCGAAAAAAATTTTTTGCTTTCTATTATTCTTTTTAAGTGTCCCCTCTATCCATTTCAGTCAAAAATTCTAATTGTACAGACAAAATATTTTTACTGTTTTATTATATGTAGATAGATTTATTAACAGTATAGAAAAATAAATAACACGTTGTCAAGTCTAGAAAAATACGCCCTATTCAAAGAATTTCATTACGGTGTCGGTCATTCTGTTCATTCACTGTTCTCGGATCACGTCGTATGTTCAAGATAAACTACTGCACCGATTTTTATCACAATCTGTAATTTAGTCCAACTAAAAAGATAACATTGAAGAGTTTTTATCTTATAGCGAAACGAAATACGCCGGAACAGTTACATAGTATGTATATCTTTTTTTAATCTACGTAGTTATTTATTTTAAATAAGGTACAATATAATATAATTATCTCCGTTATTTTTTTGTTCCTCGTTTAATAAGGGGTCATAAAAACATTTCCTGTTTTAGGAAGAAAATAATACAAAGGGGAGCTTAATCAAGAACTTCCTTCTTTGAAAACCTATAAAGAAGTACCTCTATATCATCATCTCCACAAAAAGGTAAGGAAGTGCCGCTCCTATATACATTTGTCAACCAATGAAGCATTTATTTGAAACTTCCGCCTTAACTGTAATAAATGAAGGAAACTGTTCATTATCAATCCATAAATATAAATATAAATATAAATATATACGGACAAATCACACAGATTGAGCTAGCCCCAAAGTAAGTTCGAGACTTGTGTTATGGGATACTAACTCAACGATACTATAGTTTATAACAAATACATATATAGATACACATCCAAGACCCAGGCCAATCTGAAAAAGATAATTTTCCATCTTGACCTGGCCGGGGATCGAACCCGGGCACTCTCGTGTCGCAGGCTGGCATGTTGACCGCTGCGCCACGGAGCTAGCCATCTCACCTTCCTAAATGGTAATGGAGGTTACTCATGTAATTTTTAGCGGATGCGCATCCCCCATAACCGATATCCGATATCTGTGTCCCCATCGCAAAGCAGAATGCATATCACATTGCTAATAAATGAAAAAGGTAAATACATAAAGTTTTATCAAACTTTTAATTTTAAAACTAAGAAACATCTTCAATTTGTCGCATAACAATTCAACAAGGAACATAAAAATAACACCTGAACCTTATTGCATTGTACAGCAATGGACAGCAAATAAGACAACCAGTCAATTTTAGAAGCATTTAAGTTATGGTAAAGGGGAGGTAAATAAAAAGTAGCGAATTAAAGTGATATGATTACCTATGATATAACAATTTTGATTCGCTTTTGAAAGGCATGAATCAGTCTATCAATATCAACGTTTCGTATGGCAAAATGCTCGGAAATAAAAGAAATACATTTCCATACAAAACTCCTGTCAGGCGGAAAATTTGTATAGCATTGGTCGCATAGGTAAATTTTACTGATTCGCCCCTTCAGGTGAAAATATAGGAGAAAGTACGACATTTTATATTTAGAATACGAATCAAACTGGCCCCGCGTTTACGGGCATATAAATCTAGTCACAAAAGTAGGTATTTAATTAAACAAACAAATAAACTTTTACTACTGTTTCACGAAAGCTTCGCCAGAAGTACTGAATGTGCGTCACAAAACATTATGTAAGTAAGCAGTACGAGATCAAAGGGTCATATTAACATAAGATATTAAGCTTTGTGTGTTTGTCTAGTACTCAAACGAAACGAAGAAATCTACCCGACGATATTATTTTAAAAAATGCGTACCGCATATCAGTAAGTGGTGATATTGTTGCTTATTAAAAAAAGGCCAAGTGCGAGTCGGACTCGCGCACGAAGGGTTCCGTACCGTTATCTATAAAAACGGCAAAATAATCATGTTTGTTGTATGAGAGCCTCTTAAATATTTATTTTATTCTATTTTTTAGCATTTGTTGTTATAGCGGCAGAAACAATAACAGAAATACATCATCTGAGGAAATTTCAACTGTCTAACTATCACGGTTCATAAGATACAGCCTGGTTACAGACGAACAGACAGACAGACGGACAGCGGAGCGAAATTAATAGGGTCCCGTTTTTACCCTTTGGGTATGGAACCCTAATAACAGCCTTGTTAGTATGTTTTTGTGTACCAGTCTATAATGTCACTTAATGAAGAGAAGTCACTTTAGAAAGATAATGTTTTTCTTTTTAAAATATAGCTTTAGTTAAATATATGTAAAGTCTGATAGAGAAACCTTTCGTATACTATATCACATTTAATTGACGTTGTCAGGCAAAAATAAAACAGCCTTATATGAACAGAAGTACAAATAATCATTTCATACATAAAAAGTACAAATGAAATAAACGCTACCGCTTTCGTAGGCGCAATCGTAGGCAAGCTACGACCGTAGTCCCGCGTAGCTTTTTTGTAGCACTGCTTCAGTATTTCGTTAGGAAGATGTAAGAGTGACATTTACACACTCAGAATAAAATATACAGGGTATTTTGAACTCCCTGGCCATATTTTAATGATTGAATCAGAATCTCTTATATAATATACATCCGTTAGAAAAAAAAGGTAATTTGTGAAAAAAAAAAAGTCTTTTTGTATTGGAGGCCCAATTTTTTTATTCATATTTTATACTCCAATAGGTATTCTGTATCCGACACTAAAGTTTTGCCAGAGTGTTCAAAATTACCATATATATATATATATATATATACCATATTATCATACCATTTATGGTCATAGCTTGGGGTGACATACAGAGAATCGCCCCTAGTACATGAAAACAATTACCAAAAAGGCCAGGCGGCTTGTACGCTCATAGAATATCGTATGTTGTCTAAAATTCGACATTTTAAGCCCGTTCCTCATACGTGCAAACTGTTTTACAAGATACAAGAGATAATGTAGGATTCTAAGGGTGAAAGTTTTTTTTTTTTAAATCAGTCCAGTTGTTTCAGAGCTTATTCAATTCAAACAAAGAAACAATCAAATATATCTTTATAATATTAGTGTAGAAGTTTAGAGTAGATGTCCCGGCGAACTTCCTTTCGCAATAATTATTTGTCGTACGAGTAAATATTTCTTATATTTTAAACGTTATTCTGCTATTTGGGGTGATAATAAAACCAACGGATTAAAGATATCGATTCATCTGTTCTTGAGTTATAAGTGTTTAAACAAACCCGACTTTGTTTTAAATATATAGATTAAGTTATCTTTTATTATGCAAGTATCCCATAGTTAGTAGCCATGTTGTGGTTTCCGGCAGAGTAGAATAGGACCACTCCTAGTCTTCCCATGGAAGTCATAAGAGGCGAATTATAAGCTAAACAACGCTCATAAACATCAATGAGACCTCTCCAACCCGTCTGGAAAGCGAGGAGAGTGTAGGCCAAATCCTCTGTCTGCTCTGGCCAAGTATGGTTCCGGTAGTACAGAGAGGGTCATGCTCCTGCAGTGGAGACTAAAAAGACCTGATGATGATGATCCCTAAGTTACTGACTGTTATTTACCAAGTACACAATCTTTGATGTTTTTACTACCCCCGATTAAATGAAAACTTATATTATACGAGTACGTTGATTTCAATAACGAAGTTATAAGTTAACCATTCAATCTTAATCGCGCCTTCGCGGGTCCAATATTAACAAAATAATAAAACTGTTAGTCTAGACTTGCCCACTCAATTAAATCCAGTCAGTAATTTACACCTACATCTTACTTGACTTTGAGTCCTTTAAGTAAAGGGTATTTATTTATTACTTAAAAATCATATTCAGGGTTGGAAAATTGGAATACGCGTTTTGTTTTAGAGTCACTCTCAAAGTGATGTCCGCCGAGCCCCATTCCGCATAGTTCCGTACAATATCTTTGCTTCTTGTATGTAGATTCTGATGCATAAGACGTATGAAAACTTTTCTTGCATTAATTCTATTTTTCTTAATTATCTGTGGTTTGTCTTCTCAGCAATAAAAAACAACAGGTTACACTCTGGGAGTGCCAGCAAAAGTGAAAACTTGCCGTTGGGGCGGTCTCAGGTCACGAATTTTCAATTAGGTCACATGTCCTGACGCGAGTTTAACATTTTTTACCCATTACAAAAAGTGCGAAGTTTTCAATTCAAAAATCAGCTACATGGACAGAATCAAAAATAACACCAAAAAGCAAGTTTTATATTGGACCTTCTGTAGCTTTTAATTTTACTATTTATTACAAAAGCGGCAAAACATATACATATTCGGTGAAAAATTCGGTTATTTATTGCGGTTGAAGAGGCAAAATATATACAGCCCTATGACAAACGGACGGAGGGTCGGATATCGGAGGCTTAGCAATAGGGTACCGCTCACCCTTAGGGTGCGGAACCCTAAAAAATACTAAGGTGATAAAACTGAAACGCGCTCAAAGTTGCGGGATACAACTAGTACTTTATAACAGTTATTCAATATTAAATCTATCGAAGGGTCAGACATTCTCATAAAACCCTGTTATTACTTGTTAATCTTATTGAATCCGGAATCTTGGCCGAAAATTCTAGTGGGAAAATAAAATGGCCTTATGGAATTCAATCATTGTGGTCGTCGCATTTATCGTTTATGGAAATTTTTAGGCTGTCGTAGGCGGACGAATATTACGTTAGGAAAGATACATGCATATATAATAGCACGTCTTAATCGCCTACGAAGTAGATAAAATCTAAGACCTTAAGGCCACGTTTTGCTTGTAAGTGGTGTATCGGTGGAAATCTATTGTTGTCGAAATCAAACATTATTTGTTTGCATTATAAAGCTAGATATGACATGGTAATAATTTACTTAAAAGGGCCAGTACATTTTTCCTCTGTAACGAACGTGAAACGTGAACGTGAAAAGTGAACCATTAAAAACATCAATATAAAATATCAAATTAGTGGTGAGTGATGGCTGGCCATATCGTTATGGATGAGACCAAACCCTCGGTCGACTTCTACGTCAAAAAAACCTGCTTATTTTTATTTTTTATTGTACCTTTAAAGTTAATAGGTAGACTTAATGCTAAAAGCTCTCAGTCAACCTTTGGGAAATGCCTAACAGATAAAAAATGTACATAGATTCTTCTTTCTTCCCAGACCTGGAAGAATATCGGCATCGCAATATCGGAGTACGAAATATATATCGGTTTCAAAGTACCTTTCCAAGCTTTTTAGATACGCAGCTGTTATATTACATATAATACTTATGACGCACATTCAGTACTATATTAGAAGTACTGAATGTGCGTCACAAAACATTATGTAAGTAAGCAGTACGAGATCAAAGGGTCATATTAACATAAGATATTAAGCTTTGTGTGTTTGTCTAGTACTCAAACGAAACGAAGAAATCTACCCGACGATATTATTTTAAAAAATGCGTACCGCATATCAGTAAGTGGTGATATTGTTGCTTATTAAAAAAAGGCCAAGTGCGAGTCGGACTCGCGCACGAAGGGTTCCGTACCGTTATCTATAAAAACGGCAAAATAATCATGTTTGTTGTATGAGAGCCTCTTAAATATTTATTTTATTCTATTTTTTAGCATTTGTTGTTATAGCGGCAGAAACAATAACAGAAATACATCATCTGAGGAAATTTCAACTGTCTAACTATCACGGTTCATAAGATACAGCCTGGTTACAGACGAACAGACAGACAGACGGACAGCGGAGCGAAATTAATAGGGTCCCGTTTTTACCCTTTGGGTATGGAACCCTAATAACAGCCTTGTTAGTATGTTTTTGTGTACCAGTCTATAATGTCACTTAATGAAGAGAAGTCACTTTAGAAAGATAATGTTTTTCTTTTTAAAATATAGCTTTAGTTAAATATATGTAAAGTCTGATAGAGAAACCTTTCGTATACTATATCACATTTAATTGACGTTGTCAGGCAAAAATAAAACAGCCTTATATGAACAGAAGTACAAATAATCATTTCATACATAAAAAGTACAAATGAAATAAACGCTACCGCTTTCGTAGGCGCAATCGTAGGCAAGCTACGACCGTAGTCCCGCGTAGCTTTTTTGTAGCACTGCTTCAGTATTTCGTTAGGAAGATGTAAGAGTGACATTTACACACTCAGAATAAAATATACAGGGTATTTTGAACTCCCTGGCCATATTTTAATGATTGAATCAGAATCTCTAATATAATATACATCCGTTAGAAAAAAAAGGTAATTTGTGAAAAAAAAAAAGTCTTTTTGTATTGGAGGCCCAATTTTTTTATTCATATTTTATACTCCAATAGGTATTCTGTATCCGACACTAAAGTTTTGCCAGAGTGTTCAAAATTACCATATATATATATATATATATATATATATACCATATTATCATACCATTTATGGTCATAGCTTGGGGTGACATACAGAGAATCGCCCCTAGTACATGAAAACAATTACCAAAAAGGCCAGGCGGCTTGTACGCTCATAGAATATCGTATGTTGTCTAAAATTCGACATTTTAAGCCCGTTCCTCATACGTGCAAACTGTTTTACAAGATACAAGAGATAATGTAGGATTCTAAGGGTGAAAGTTTTTTTTTTTAACTCAGTCCAGTTGTTTCAGAGCTTATTCAATTCAAACAAAGAAACAATCAAATATATCTTTATAATATTAGTGTAGAAGTTTAGAGTAGATGTCCCGGCGAACTTCCTTTCGCAATAATTATTTGTCGTACGAGTAAATATTTCTTATATTTTAAACGTTATTCTGCTATTCGGGGTGATAATAAAACCAACGGATTAAAGATATCGATTCATCTGTTCTTGAGTTATAAGTGTTTAAACAAACCCGACTTTGTTTTAAATATATAGATTAAGTTATCTTTTATTATGCAAGTATCCCATAGTTAGTAGCCATGTTGTGGTTTCCGGCAGAGTAGAATAGGACCACTCCTAGTCTTCCCATGGAAGTCATAAGAGGCGAATTATAAGCTAAACAACGCTCATAAACATCAATGAGACCTCTCCAACCCGTCTGGAAAGCGAGGAGAGTGTAGGCCAAATCCTCTGTCTGCTCTGGCCAAGTATGGTTCCGGTAGTACAGAGAGGGTCATGCTCCTGCAGTGGAGACTAAAAAGACCTGATGATGATGATCCCTAAGTTACTGACTGTTATTTACCAAGTACACAATCTTTGATGTTTTTACTACCCCCGATTAAATGAAAACTTATATTATACGAGTACGTTGATTTCAATAACGAAGTTATAAGTTAACCATTCAATCTTAATCGCGCCTTCGCGGGTCCAATATTAACAAAATAATAAAACTGTTAGTCTAGACTTGCCCACTCAATTAAATCCAGTCAGTAATTTACACCTACATCTTACTTGACTTTGAGTCCTTTAAGTAAAGGGTATTTATTTATTACTTAAAAATCATATTCAGGGTTGGAAAATTGGAATACGCGTTTTGTTTTAGAGTCACTCTCAAAGTGATGTCCGCCGAGCCCCATTCCGCATAGTTCCGTACAATATCTTTGCTTCTTGTATGTAGATTCTGATGCATAAGACGTATGAAAACTTTTCTTGCATTAATTCTATTTTTCTTAATTATCTGTGGTTTGTCTTCTCAGCAATAAAAAACAACAGGTTACACTCTGGGAGTGCCAGCAAAAGTGAAAACTTGCCGTTGGGGCGGTCTCAGGTCACGAATTTTCAATTAGGTCACATGTCCTGACGCGAGTTTAACATTTTTTACCCATTACAAAAAGTGCGAAGTTTTCAATTCAAAAATCAGCTACATGGACAGAATCAAAAATAACACCAAAAAGCAAGTTTTATATTGGACCTTCTGTAGCTTTTAATTTTACTATTTATTACAAAAGCGGCAAAACATATACATATTCGGTGAAAAATTCGGTTATTTATTGCGGTTGAAGAGGCAAAATATATACAGCCCTATGACAAACGGACGGAGGGTCGGATATCGGAGGCTTAGCAATAGGTACCCTATTGCTAAGCCTCCGATATCCGACCCTCACCCTTAGGGTGCGGAACCCTAAAAAATACTAAGGTGATAAAACTGAAACGCGCTCAAAGTTGCGGGATACAACTAGTACTTTATAACAGTTATTCAATATTAAATCTATCGAAGGGTCAGACATTCTCATAAAACCCTGTTATTACTTGTTAATCTTATTGAATCCGGAATCTTGGCCGAAAATTCTAGTGGGAAAATAAAATGGCCTTATGGAATTCAATCATTGTGGTCGTCGCATTTATCGTTTATGGAAATTTTTAGGCTGTCGTAGGCGGACGAATATTACGTTAGGAAAGATACATGCATATATAATAGCACGTCTTAATCGCCTACGAAGTAGATAAAATCTAAGACCTTAAGGCCACGTTTTGCTTGTAAGTGGTGTATCGGTGGAAATCTATTGTTGTCGAAATCAAACATTATTTGTTTGCATTATAAAGCTAGATATGACATGGTAATAATTTACTTAAAAGGGCCAGTACATTTTTCCTCTGTAACGAACGTGAAACGTGAACGTGAAAAGTGAACCATTAAAAACATCAATATAAAATATCAAATTAGTGGTGAGTGATGGCTGGCCATATCGTTATGGATGAGACCAAACCCTCGGTCGACTTCTACGTCAAAAAAACCTGCTTATTTTTATTTTTTATTGTACCTTTAAAGTTAATAGGTAGACTTAATGCTAAAAGCTCTCAGTCAACCTTTGGGAAATGCCTAACAGATAAAAAATGTACATAGATTCTTCTTTCTTCCCAGACCTGGAAGAATATCGGCATCGCAATATCGGAGTACGAAATATATATCGGTTTCAAAGTACCTTTCCAAGCTTTTTAGATACGCAGCTGTTATATTACATATAATACTTATCAATGCAAGTAAATTAAATGTTTTATCTCAGATATTTTTTGTTTAACGCGGGATGTGATGTAAAAATGAGATGAATCCTACTTTCATTATAATGAATGTTATGAATAATGAATAAATTTAATTTAACTCTATTTTACTGTCTTTAGGGTTCCGTACCCAAACGGTAAAAACGGGACCTTATTAATATGGCACACTAAAAATCCTGATCTTAACTAATATTATAAATGCGAAAGTTTGTTTGTTATTTTGCTTTCAGGTTGTAACTACTTAACCGATCATCATGAAATTTTGCATACACGTTATCTGGGGGACGAAGTAGGACATAGGGTACATTTTATCCCGGGAAAAAGTACTGTTACTGAGTGATCGACATTGACGCGGGCGAAAGCTAGTTAAATAAAAAACTATTCATTCGCACTTAGCCAGTTTTATTTTTAACAATAATTTATGTTCATTGCGGTTCCTGTCCTTTGAGTTTCATTACAGTACAATTGCAAAAAAAAAATTAAAAAGAAAACAAGTAACATTAGACGATTCCCCATAGAAATAAAGCTAAGTAGAAAATGATCGTTATTAAAACATATATGCGCCTAAATATTGGCGTGTGAACAAACAACTCTCTGGGGACTATGCAACGCTATGAAAAGACACGGTTATTTTCTATTGTTCAAACTACTATTTAATTAAGCTCATCCTTTTAGTTATGTAGTGAATATTTTATAACTCATCATCATCATCAGGTCTTTTTAGTCTCCACTGCAGGAGCATGACCCTCTCTGTACTACTGGAGCCATACATGGCCAGAGCAGACAGAGGATGAGACCAGAGCAGGCGAGGAGAGTGTAGGCCAAAGCCTCCTCGCTGGCCAGACGGATTGGAGTGGTCTAATTGATGTTAGTTAGGATTAGGATATGACGGTTGCTCCATCTCTGTATGTACAGTATTTTGATACGTGTTGCAATTGTAATTCTGATGTGCAGTCGGTAATAACTCGCCTACGTGCCAAAAATAGCGTAGGCCTACACGTATTTGTCAACGCAATATGTTGGTTTGTGACATTTTTACAAGCCCTTTGTGAAACATAATAGAGGGTCAAAAGCGGAATCTTCACACTGAACAATTTTGCAATTTTTCGGTATTTATAAAAATGTTTATAGAAAAAAAAATTACTTGGTATATGTGCTATAAATCTGAAGAGAAAAGATTTGAATGTGTGTTTATAGAAGAGAAACTCAAAAATTACATGATTCCATCGAGGATAAACGCCAAAAAAACATATTTTTTAAATGGCATCACCAAATTTTTTTCATTATTATTTGTTGTTTTTACACCGGCGCGGCGGCTCAGTAATAAAGGCCCGTTGGCATCTTTTGGGTAGGGAACACCAAAATCAGGCATTGTTATTCACTGAAATCCATAAATGAAAATAATTTCAGGGACCACGCAGATGTTTTGATGTTACAGTTTAAGTGATTATGATAAATTGGAAGTGTGTTCACATGTGTGCCAACTTTTGGGTTTGGTTAATTACGTATGGTTTATTAGATTGAATAGAAAGTTTGACCTTTAATTACCTTATGAGCAAAATGTGTAGGTGCTGATATTATTCGGTGAAGTTTGGACTTTAATGTCATTGCATATGGGATTTCAATTAACCCACGCGCTTTAAGGTACATTGCGCATCAAATTCGTAAAGTTATTTGAAGCTCGGCACAAAACATGAAATGTATATCATTTCATGTTTTTTTTTTATGCTTGCTTAATTATATAGGTACATATTTAAAGAGTTGAATTTTCATATTTGGAGGGTTTGTTTGTTGTTTGTGTTATTTATGAGCAAAAGAGTTTTTCTTTTTTTTTAAGAACACTCACTTTATTTCTATAATAGTCTAATCACAAAGGTCAATTACTTATAAATACTACTTAAAAAGGCGAATTTAAAAATAACCTACTTAAAACTATATATATTTACAAATAGTACAGTCCTTCCAGTTGGTCACCCCAGGGCATCGTGCCAAAAAGGCTGGTAGCATTGCCCAATTTAACTTTTTGTAATTCTATCCCTTTGTGACGAGATACCTCAATAGCCAAGAAACTAAAAAGCCTATTCGCTTATTTAACTTCTTTAACACTCTCTCGTATTATCAACTGACTTCATAAAAATAAAATATGGTGTAAGATCTCAATTCATTGCGAGCTCCGTGGCGCAGTGGTTAACACGCCAGCCTGCGACACGAGGGTTCCCGGGCTCGATCCCCGGTCAGTCATGATGGAAAATGATCATTTTCAGATTGACCTGAAACTTGGACAAGTATCTATTATGAAGTATATTATTGTTAAATTAGTATCCTACGATACGACAGAAGTTCACAACTTAGGTACTGTGAGCTAGCTCAATTTGTGTGATATGTCCCTATATATATTTTTTTTTTTATGTTTGTTACTCCGTCATTTATAAACCGGTTTTTTGGAAGGGTAACATACTTTTCAATCATTCTTATTAAAATTTCGTAACAATGGGTTCCGTAGTTTGGTTGAAGTCGATTTTTTATCAGCAAGATTATCAATTATCAAAAAAGGAAAAGGGACTTCAAAACTACCGCTGAGAAGTATACACCAAAAGATTAAGTCCAGTTATTGCTAACTTCACCTCTATGCTATTTATCATCATTATCATCAGGTATTTTAGTCTCCACTGTAGGAGCATGACCCTCTCTGTACTACCGGAGCCATACTTGGCCAGAGCAGACAGAGAATTTGGCTTACACTCTCCTCGCTGGCCAGACGGGTTGGAGAGGTCTCATTGATGTTTATTAGCTTTGTTTGGCTTGTATTTCATAAGTCGCCTCTTACGACCTCAATGGAAAGACTACGAGTGGTTCTATTCTACTCTGCCGGAAACTACACGGCTAGCTATGCGGCTATGCTATTTATACAAGGCCAAAAAAAACAAGCTGCGTCACTGCTCATTCCTATTCTGACTCCAATTCATACCACAAACCGTGGGTTCATTTGATCTGGCGCGGCAATAATTTACCTTTGATCTCAACCGCTGACTCAATTAAGCGATCTTATTGGGTAATAATGTTCATTGCTTTTGGATATTGCATATAGTGGAGCCTAAAATTAATTTTAGTTATTGAGTAGGATATAAATGTTCTTGGAACCATATTAACTGCGTTTAACACACTTTGAGGGGAATTTCGTGGTGTTTATACGTAGATTGTGGGACATGCTTCCTTTTTGAAATGTGGAATCGTTATTTGAGTTTTTTTTTTTCCGAAAATAAAAAAAACCATTTGATTACCACTGTGAAAAAATCGCCTTATCCGTATTGACATAGGCTATAATTTTCTTGGCTGGGCTTGGCTATAATTCACGACGCCGAGCTGTGGTCTAGTAGTCATCATGCCAGGATGCCACATCGGAGGTCCCGAGTTCGATCCCCGGTCAGGTCAAGATGGATCTTTTTCAGATTAGCCTGGGTCTTGTATGTTTATCTATATATTCTTTCTTACAAAATATTGTATCATTAAATAAGTATCCCATAACAAAAGTCTCGAACTTACTTTGGGGCTAGCTCAATCTGTGTGATTTGTCAATTTAAATTTAGTTATTTATTATTATCGTCTTACTAGACGTAGAAATTAAACGTAAGAAAGAAATATAAATCATTTGATCACCACTGCGAAAAAAAGCTCTATTAAAACAATTATTAAATTATTTTTAATAATAAAAACATCTTCGAGGCCAGTTGTGACAACAGCGGCTTTGTTATGTTTGTCTTTCACGTCCAAACAAATGAAAAAGCCATCGTGATATAAAGCGTGTAAATAAAAAATAAAATCGAATACAAATTGCCCGGGTGCCTAAAAACTTTTATATGCAAATGTCCAACAAAATTTTGAGTTCCTAGCATTGGTCCCATAGGCAATGTTGTTCATATTGATCGCCCCTTTAAGGAAATGTTGAGGGAAAATTGACACATTGTATTCGTATATGCAGAATAGTTACAATTCTATAGCTTTAAATTTATCCTGAAGTAGGATTGATATTTGGATAGAATCAGATTCTTTCTCTTAGAAAAGCTACCTAAATACTAATTAGAATTTAAAGCAGTAAAAGTCGGTTTAAATAATTCAAATATTTGAGACTTATTATTGCCTAAGTAAGGTTTTTTGTATCACCCTTGCCATTACTTTTAATTTGGTTGTTTAAAAGTGAACCTCTATCATCTGACATAGATGATCTAAATATAATTTGTCAAAGACGTCTAAATTAAAATCGTTTTGAAAATACTTTGCAGACCTTTTTAAGATGTAGAAACAGACTAAATTTATATAAGTAGGAGGTAAATTTATTTTTTATTTTTAGAACTACGTCTGGAAAGGAGCAGAAAATAAATGAATTGAATAATTTTTAAGGTGTTCCAGTCCGTTTTTTCTTTCTTACAAATCTCCTACATTCGCACTCCAATTTTACAATATGTACAGGTTAAAAACTTCTGTAGCTCAGTGGTATCGTAGTCTTTAAATCGCAGTCCCAGGTTCGAGCCTAGACTAATAGGCCAAAATGAAAACAATATTTTTTAGATTAACCTGTCTTGGTTGTGTATTTATAATGTATCTATTATACAATTCAGTACTCGCATCATTGAGTTAGTATCCCAATAACACAAGTTCAGAACTAACTTTTGAGCTCCCTCAACTCAATCTGTGTGGCTTTTCATTATACACATGTAAAGAAAACCATGTTCTTGAAGGGATGATTCAGGCCGTTGCGTCGATATGAACAATTTTCCATATGAGATCAAAGCTAGAAACGCAAAAAAAATATATAGACTTTTCCAAACAAAAATTTTCAGCCGACCGGTCTTTTTCGAAGGGATATTAAAAAAAAATTGAATTCCGAGCATTGGTCTCTTAGGAAAAGTTGTTTAAATCGACGGGCTGAATCACCCTTTATCAAACTTTCACGATGTATATATATTTTTACTTGTACGCGCCTACAACAATTTGTCAGCGTGAATGGTCTTCTAACATAATCGCAAGTTAGTAACTTAAACGGAGTAATGGGACGTTGATGGATGGCATATTATACATACCTACGTACTTTGGAGTTTGGGAATGAGCGATCGGCAATCAGAATTAGAACCGTTCCGTTGTTTATTTATTTTGTTGAATAAAATCGTTTGTTAATTGATAGATCGGTTCTGGTTAAACTTAGGGGCTTTGGAACGTGAGCGTAGCGCCACTCAGGTATAAGGATCTTAAACGACATTGAAAAATTTATGTATACAAATAAATACACACAGTGAATTTTTTATCGTTTTGGACCCAAGGGGTGACTCAGACCATCAATATGAACAACTTTTTCTATGGGATTATTTTATTTGAGTTCCCAACATTGGTCCCATAGGAAAAGTTGTTTATACTGATGGTCTGAGTCACCTCTTTAAGGAAACGTCGAGACACGCTGTATATATACATAAATAAACATCCAGTTACACTACATACTACGTTATGATTATCTCTTCATTTTATTTTGCATTTGTATTAAAAGTGCTTATTAGTTAATACATAGATACTATGATATCATATTACGACTACTGCTTTGCTTAAGATTTCTGACGACATTCGTTGGGCTATGGACGACAGACGAGTAACGGTGTTGACATTGCTAGATTTTAGCAATGCATTCAACACCGTGATTATATTCTGTTAATGGTTTTGCGTTCACTCAACATATCTCCTGCAGCAATTGACTGGTTTCATACTTATCTGTATGGTCGCCGACAACGTGTATGTGTGGAGGAGTCTTACTCTTCCTGGCATCGCACTTCCGTTGGTGTACCACAAGGTGGCGTGCTATCTCCTCTTCTTTTTGCCCTCTTCATAAATTCTATCACGTTACAACTTTGCACCTCCTACCACCTATACGCAGATGATCTTCAGTTGTATGCGCATTCAAAAATTAATGATCTTACTCTTACTATTAATTATTTAAATGAATAACTGAACCGTATTTCAGCCTGGAGTAAATATCACGGTCTTATCATCAACCCCAAAAAAACGCAGGCTACCATTATAGGCAGCTCACGTCTTATTTCTCTGATTCCCATGGCTAGTCTCCCTAGTATAATTTTTGATGGGACAATAATCGATTGGAGTGACAGAGTAAAAAATCTCAGTATTCATTTTGACTCAACATTCTCCTGGTCACCACAAATCTCTGAAGTGAGTAGACGTACGTTTGCGGCAGTGGCGTCCTTAAGACGACTAAAAAACTTCTTGCCCCTAGCAACCAAAATTACGCTTGCACAGACTTTAATACTACCCATTTTAGATTACGCTGATTCCTGCTATTTAGACATTACTGAGGAGCAGTTAAATAAGCTTGAGCGTCTTCAAAATCTCTGTATTCGTTTTATATATGGTTTGCGTAAGTATGACCACGTCTCTCAATTTCGTACGCAACTCAAGTGGCTCCCCATCCGCCTTCGCCGAGACTGGCATATTCTCACTCTTCTTTACTCCGTCCTTTTCAACCCTAGGTATCCTGCCTACTTGAAAGAACGTTTTGTTTTTCTCAGCGATGTAAATGACCGTCCTCAACGCTTCTCGAGAAATCTTCGTTTACAAATTCCACGACATACTACAGAAATGTATTCCCGATTTTTTACAGTAAAAGCTGCTCGTCTTTGGAATGCACTCCCTATTTCTATTCGATGTGCTCAGACTCTTGGAAGTTTCAAAAATCAAGTGAAGTCACATTTCTTTTCATTATAATGTCTCCTCAAAATTGTCCTCCTTTATTCGTCCCTCGGACATTACGCTTTCTACATTAATGTGTATGTAATTTGTATATATATTGTTATATGTATTTAGATGTGTATGTATTTATTATTATTTATTAGTCCCTGTCTTACATTCTCTTCTTTATTTTTAGATTTTACTGTTATATCGTACTTATTTTTTGATCTGTTAATTAATTTCCTATTATTAGCACCACTATCTTCTTTCAATATTTATTATCCAAATCCTATGGTTGCCTGTAAGAGATTGCATTAGCGATAAGGCCGCCTATTGTGCATCTTTTATTTCACTATGTAATGTTATATGTGTTTTCTGGTGCAATAAAGTGATATTATTATTATATTAAAATATTCCTGAACACTTTTCCAATACCTCTGACATTTTACATGTTTTCATTAACTTTCTAACAACAGCTCATTTCCTTTTGAAATTATGCGGAACTCATAAAAAGGTATACAAAAGTTTCCGGCTTCATTTTGTCCGACTTTTCCAAGTGATTCTACAGCGATACTTATCCTAAAGGATGATTAGAAATAATAAGAATATTTTGCTCTTGGTTTAATTTCTTTGTGACTTGAGTAATTTTTACTTTGTTAGGTAAAATTGATGTAGCATATTATATAATGTAAAATATAACTAACGCATAAATATACGTTCTTTTTAATGTCTTAAGGCTTCGATCAAATATAATGGTAGATACACAGTCTCATACAAAATGAAGCCTAAATAATGTCCCCGAGCCAAAACATCATGCATGCAAACAAACAACAATAAAAACGGTACATACTGAAATTATGACACTCCATCTTTCTTTTTCACTTTTAACGCGTAGTTTTTGTATCTTTTCACTGACCTTTGTCATCGCGAGACGTGTGAGTGCTAGCGCGGTTTATTTCAACTGTGGACAAAACAGCTCCGTAACTCGATTAGGGCGCTGTTTTGCCGGTGCCACTTTTCGAGCGCGAATCGTGTATCTACCATTATATTTGATCGAAGTCTTAAGGATAATAATATGTTGCCTTCTCATCTACACATCTTGCTAGTTCTAACAGCGATACTTCTAAGTCCGGGGTCTACTTAAAACGGCAGATTACCACAGCAAAATGCACAGCAATTGTTTACGTTTGTCTTTATAACAATACTTATCGTCTGTTATCAAAGATACTTATAATATATAAGTACTATATATTGAATCCCTTTGGTTGTTAGTGATTTGTCATTTATCCGAGTTCTACAACACTCATTGGAAGAGATGGCCTATTACGAATATATTGATTTACTATTGTGAAACCACAAGGTACTATATAGGTTAAAACAAATATAGTATGAACGAGAGAAAAGATAAGTGTGAGAAATCAAAAGACGCCTTCTTCATTCGAGCGTTTTTTTTAAAGTTCTCTGGAGTATGGAGAAGGACATCGGCTACCTTTAAGAAAACAAAGGTACAAAGGCGGACTTATCACTTTAGCGATCTCAGAATTTGCCTACACTTTCGTCGCTGGCCAGACGGGTTGGAGAGGTCTCATTGATGTTAATGAGCTTTGTTTAGCTTGTATTTCCTAAGTCGTCTCTTACGACATCCATGGAAAGACTTAGAGTGGTCCTATTCTACTCTGCCGGAAACCACATGATGCAGAATAAATTAATATAAAAAGAAAATAGACATCACCGATAAATAAATAGTTGTAATTTGAAAAGAGGTGGTCAGATGTAGCGCAAAATATAGAAATATGAGGAGTGTAGTGTCAAAGAGCTTTGCCCAGCAAAGGGACAACACAGATAAGAAAAGAAAAGAGTCCATCGCAACATGTCGGTAAGCATATCGGAATGAAACCTGATTACCTGAATAAAGTAGATCACGTTCGCCAAATCTGGCATCCTTATTTGATTTGTGCTTTCGGTTCAATCACAGAATAGATTGGTTATGTTCTACGTACGAGTGTCTCGTTCAATTGTGTTGCATTTAGCTCGAAATTCGTGTTTAGCAAACAGAATTGAAACTCAGCTGGTTTTCTAATATTCAATTCTACTGTTTCTATTTCCAATTAACCTCGTTCGAAATATTTAAGAAAAGTTCTCATGCATTGAAAATGCAATACCGAAGTATTCTAGTATAGGGATTGACATAGTCAAAGATTTTTATTCAAAATTGGATACTTGCATCTTTTTGCCGTGTGGTTTCTGGCAGAGTAGAATAGGGCCACTCCGAGTCTTCCCATGGATGTCGTAGAGGCGACTTAAGAAATGCAAGCCAAAATGAGACCTCTTCAACCGCGCTGGAGGCCAGCGAGGAGAGTGTAGGCCAAATCCTCTATCTGCTCTGGACAGTATAGCTCCGGTAGTACAGAGAGGGTCATGCGACTGCAGTGGAGACTAAAAATACCTGATGATGGCCATCCATCCAGCCATGGATGGATGGATCTTTTTGTCAACGTCATATTTTTATTTCTTCTATGCAAAATCTAAATACAAGCTACTACTAGCGTTTGGGAACGACCGCTGGTAAGAAGAATACTCCGAAAGAATCTTAATTCACACTTGGTCGCTACGTGCCTAGATTAAAACACGATAGCTCAATTTACAGAAAAAGTCGCAGGTTAAGTCGTGCTCGCGTGTTTTTTTTCACCACATACATATCTAAGTAATACGATATTGGACTAATTTTGAGATTCTACAAAATATGTTTCAAATGTTGCTGATATCTATAAAAAATAATGTTATGATCATTTTTAATTCGATATCAAATCGCTAAATACCTTACGGAGCCTATAAAGTTGGGTGGGCAAGACTATTTTAAAAAGTATGAAAACCTAGATGATCCACTGAATTTATAGCAACTTTTAATATGAAGCCGTTACCATATACTAAATATTTACACAAAAAGCTTGTGACGTCACGAATTCATAGGCATTCCAGCAAAGCGTTTTCATAATCCCTAAAAATATATGATTTTTATAATCTGAAAGAGTTTTTTGTTTATATTTATTTATTTATTTTCATCAATGTTTTTATTTTTGGAAGGTCTTTCCAGATCTATGACCAAGATTGGGCAGATTTGCCTATTTTCAGATTGGCCGGGTCTTGAGTGTTTATTTTTATAAGTATCTATTATAAAATATAGTTACACAACTTACTGTGGGGCTAGCTCAATCTGGGTGATTTGTCCCTGTATATTTATTTATTAAAGGAAAAACTGTTACCATGTCGTCATTTATATATTTATGTTAACTAGCAACGTGTTTTATGTACAAATATCTTCCTATTAACATTAATATATAATATTTAACCAAATCTAACAAGAGCCCTCGATTCACGAATTATTCTAGAATTAGGCAAATTAATTCCATATAAGTAAGATTCCCTTGCACAAAGTGTAAGGGTAAGGGTATAAATACGGAGATCCCTTACTTATAGATGATAATCATATCCAAATGCTTACAAGGAAAACAGAACTAAAGCCAAAATATACATACCTAAGAGTGTACGGGAAACCACAAACATTTACGACAACTAAAGTCAGTATATGTTTTAGTATTGTCCCCTCGATATTTGTAGATATTCATAGAAAAAGCTAGTTTACAAAAAAAATATTATTTATTTTATATAAATTATATTATTATTATTTTGACTCAAGAAATTAGCCTACTAACTTTGTTGCTAGTGTATGAAGGTTTTCTGCTTAATGAGCTGCTCATCCAGGAAACTGACACACTTTGCCCGTTAACAGCTTCATCATCACCATCATATCAGCCGCAAGAAGTCCACAGCTGGGCTTAGGCCTCCCCCAAGGATCTCCAATACGACCGATTGGAAGCAGCTTACCGGACCCGAAACCAATTAAATAATAATAAATAAATAAATATGTACGGACAAATCACACAGAACACCTCATAGAGAAAATCTTCATGTGACCAATGAGGTTGCATCCTCAGCTCTTGTGTGTCTGAGCCGGGGTCCGTTATCATGGCAGTATGTAAGCTTAGAAGTACTATTCATGCAATTAAATAATTTTGCCTATGCCCAGCTGTGCCCTAATGTAGGCTGAGAATTATGATAATAAAAAAACTAACTGGTGGTTTCCGGCAGAGTAGAATAGGACCACTCCTAGTCTTCCATGGAGGTCGTAAGAGGCGACTAAGGAAATACAAGCTAAACAAAGTTAATAAACATCAATAAGACCTCTCCAACCCATCTGGCCAGCGAGGAGAGTGTAGGCCAAACCCTCTATCTGCTCTGGCCAAGTATGGCTCCGGTAGTACAGAGAGGGTTATGCTCCTGCAGTGGAGACTAAAAAGACCTGATGATGATGATGATGATATTTATTATACAGCATGTAAATTGACCCTCGACGTTCCCTTAAAGGGGTGACTCAGACCATCGATATGAACAACTTTTCCTAAGGGAGTTTTGCCGCCCGGCCAGTTTGTATGGGAATGTCGATTTTTTTTTTTTGAGTTCCCAGCATTGTTAAGGAAAAGTTGTTCATATCGATGGTCTGGGTCACCCTTTTAAGGGAAAGTTGAGGGTACATATACACACTGTATACTTCATGTTTTACTTCCTTACTGCCTATATTTCGTATCATGGATATTCCGCTGCAAGAAATTTACCAAATTATAAGATGTTTCGGCACAAAGCTTTGGATCTTAATTACTCAAAGAGACCGAATATTTGGCAAACTAAATATTCAAAGGGATCGTGTTTTGCTTGTTTCCTGTACTTGTATCGCTTGAAGTTTTGTTTAACAAATGTATCGTCACCCACTCACTTATTATTTATCTTTGAACAATTATTAGGTATTTTAGTTATGGTGTAAATGGAGCGTTTGGAAAATCCCAGTTCTTTTTCCACCTCTTAACTCACTCAGTTTTTGAGATGGGTAAAAAATGTTAAACTCGCATCAGGACATGTGACCTGATCGAAAATTCGTACGACGGACACGTGACCCGAAAACTTCTTTAACGGCGTTGTGCAGTTTTTGGGATGGGTAAAAAATGTTAAACTCGCGTCAGGACACGTGACCTGATCGAAAATTCGTAAGACGGACACGTGATCTGTGACCGCCGTAAAGGCGAGTTTTCACTTCTGCCGGCACTCACGGAGTGCAACCCGTTGTTTTTTGCGACTGAAATACATACAATCTTATTTATACTTACTGCGTTTAATTATAACGTGTCCTGCGACTTAATTCGCGTAAATTATGAATTATGTTACCCACTTATTGATTTAAAAGATTTTTTTATATTTGGTTACTAGTTTTGTGTTTATCTATTATGAAAATACTAGCTGCCCCGGCGAACTTCGTTTCGCCATAAGTTAAAAACTATCCTATCTCTCAAGTTGGATCGAACTGCACATGGTGTGCGAATTTTATTATAATCGGTTAAGTGGTTTAGGAGTCCATTGAGGACAAACATTGTGACACGAGATTTATATATATTAAGATTAATATACTAGCTGCCCCGGCGAACTTCGTTTCGCCATAAGTTAAAAACTATTCTATCTCTTAAGTGGGATCGAACTGCACATGGTGTGCGAATTTTATTATAATCGGTTAAGTGGTTTAGGAGTCCATTGAGGACAAACATTGTGACACGAGATTTATATATATATTTTCTCTTTGTAACATTAGTTTAGATAATTAACGATTAAGTACATTTTTTGAATATATATAAATTTGTTTGTTTGTTTGGTAACGTTATTTTATTTGTATGAAAAAAAAACAGGGAACATAAAACATAGTATACTATGTACATAAACGAAAAGTAAACATACAATGGCGGACTTATCCCATAAACGGATCTCTACCAGTCAATTCCGAAAGTTTTTAGCTATACCTAAAATATACTTCCGTAGGATTTAGTTTCTACGCAAATATGAGGGTAATTTATCTAGTTAATAGATTCAGGTGTTACTTTGCGGAAGTCAAAGTTACATTTACTTTGAGACAATTTACTTTGCGTGCTTCCGCCACCAGTTAGTTCATGCAAACTATTGCTGGCCAGCGCCCACCCACTACTGTTAGTCCCTTCATACCCGCCACCAATAGTTGATGCATGCAACCCTGGTCGATACTGCTGCATCCGTTGAGGCTGCAGCAATGTCGGCCGTCGTGCTCGCGACACGTGTTTCGCCTCTACACGAGGCATCTTCAGGCAGTGAAACCTAGATGTTGATCGTTGGAATGACAAGCAACGAATGACAAAAACTACTTTTTTTTTTTTTTTTGAAATGACTGTGTAGCTAGCTCCAAGTGAGCTTTCGCTACTTCACCGGGCGTTTGAGGCGAGGGCAGAGTGCCCTCAACCTTTTTAGACAACATCACCAAAGGGCCCCCAGGAGGGACGGACCTCGGCTTTGGGCGTTGCCTGTGTGCGCAAGGCTTGGAGAGACAGCAAACTCTCGTATTGCCTGATGGGCCGCGTATGCGTGCATGCAAGCCTGAAGGGCCAATCTGAGAAACAATGGCAAAAGCCTTTAGAGAGCAGCAACTCTCATCTTTTGCCTTATGGGCCGAAAGCTACGTTGCCAGAAGGGCCTATCCTGGGTGCAAGTCACCCGGGACCGCCGGGCGGTCACCAGTAATCGGAGCTAATCCTACTCTACGCACTCTATTCCGGTGGCGAGTGCGACGGGGTCGGATAGTGGGATTCCTCTGGCTATTCGGAGCCGAAGAGGGGTCGGGGCGGGCTTGTGCGATGTCAATAGGATCATCGGGATCGTCTAGTACGTTCCTAGGACGTCTACGACGTAAGGTCGTATCGTGTAAGTTGGGGGAGTAGTTAGCAGCTTGCACTACTAACGGGTTGGGGTGACAAAAATTACGCCGTATTGCCGCCTTTTATACTATCTGGGAGGGGGGAGGGGATTGATCGTAATTTTGGTTTTGTATTGAAAATATATTTAATAATGGGGAATTATTCAAATCTATTTGTTTATTTATCAAAGTAATATTTGATCTTTTATGTTTATTTATTTCTAATTGCTCCCATATACTCATTTTTATTCCCTTTTCCGCTGTATGTAATATTTTGTATGTGTGATTATTTAATAATGTGTGATTATTTTATAATAGATGTTCTGCAAAATGTGATCGATCGGGGTGATTCTTTTTAAACGCGTTGATATGTTCGTTATAACGAATTTTAAAATTACGTCCTGTTTGTCCAATATAAACTTGTTGAATCATCGCAAGTTAATTTATATATACCGGATTTTTTATCTGATTGAATTTTGTCTTTAGTATTACAAAGTGATTTTAATGTTTTGTTTGTTTTGAGAGCGATATAAATATTGTTTTTTCTAAATATCTTAGCTATTTTATCTGTAATTTTACCGTAATAAGATAAACTCGCTGCATATCTTTGCGTTTTGTCTTGTGGGACCGCATATAAAAGGTCTTTAACGGTCTTCTGTTTCCTTTTCAATATTATTTTATTAACGATTTTCTTAATATATCCATTCGATAGAAAAAAGAACTCCAAATTATTTATCAAATTGCTATATCGAATGGATATAGTAAGAAAATCGTTGATAAAATAATATTGAAAAGGAAACAGAACACCGTTAAAGACCTTTTATATGCGGTCCCACAAGACAAAACGCAAAGATATGCAGCGAGTTTACCTTTTCCTGTCCCGCCCACACAGCTGCCAGAACAATGGATTTTCTGAATAGTTCTGCGGTTCAACTGGTGTCTAATGCTCCTTACAGCCCAGACCTGGCTCTGTGCGATTCTTTCCTCTTTCCATAGTGAAAAAATCTTCTCGGACGCACTTTCTGGAATTCGGAAGAGGCTGTAGAGGCATTCCGAACGCTTGTTTTTGACTTGCCGCAAGATGCATTTTTAAAATGTTTTCAAGACTGGTTTGAAAGAATGAAGAAGTGTATTGATGCAGGAAAGGAAAATTTAAAAAAAAACAATAAATACTATATATTTTAATACTTAGTAAAAACTTTCGAAACAGCCCACCCGATTAGGTAGAAATAGCTGCTACTCCGAGCTTTTACTTGCTTTTCCCCCGTTCATCCGAGTGAGTAGTATCCCAATACCTTTCATTCCCTTCCAAAATCTAACAAATTCCTATCCTTCTCCAGCACAAGCTGCGCTCGCCAACCTGCCAGCCAAGAGTGGTGTGTATGGCAATGTCCTAACACGGAACAAAGAATCCTCGGGAAAGGCTCTTGGCCAGCAGTGGACTTTTTGCGATTATAATGATGATGATCAGATAGAAATGTAATTGAATGCACTATAGCATATGCGACTGTAGTGCTGTCTAGTCGACAAAAGATCGGAGGCAAATGAAACAACAATTACCTACCATAACCACGTATTGGCAAAAACATTATTTTGTACTTGGTTAATTTGTTTCCGATATGTGATTTCTACGAGACTGGCATAGCTTACTGTAAAAGTCACAGCTTATAGATCTGTCAATGTTTATACAACGTGATTTTCAACCCCCTAGCTATATTGAAATCTGGGAATCAAAATCCCTAATGGAACACAGAACTGCAAGAAAAAAGGCAAAAAACGAAAAAGAAAATTAGGTTTCCCATACAAAGTCGCCGATTAGCTGGACGAATTTCTATGAAAGGTTAAATAAATTTTTTGGTTTTTTACTTTTTTTCTTACAATTCTGTATTCCATTAGGGATTCTGATTCCCAGATTTCAATATAGCTAGGGGGTTCAAAATCACGCTATATACTCGTATGGCAAATAAATGATTATGATTTCATTGTATATTCTCACCCGTCGGCATTAAAAGTATCTATGTGCGGGAGACGCAATGGAATACTTTATAGCAGAAAGTCCCTTGTTATGATACCCTAAACCTAGCTTATCGTATACTAGTTGTTAAGTACATAACTCATTAATTAAGTATTTTGTTTAGTTATAGATCTAGAACTTTCTATTTCTCTTTATCTTATTTTGTAACCAATTACCTAATTATTTGTTTTGATGTATTAGTTTACCATTCCCACTCCCACTCCTGACTCACTGTCCCTTTATAAACCCAAATCCTTGAGACCTTTTAGTCAGTTAAGATTTGTATTCCTTTAAGTTAACTTGTAATTATTTAATAAAATATTTTTTTAAACAAGTTTGTGTTACTGCCCCGTAACAACTTGGCGCAGTCGGTAGGATACGCGAGTGAAGTCGAAACAAAACGCGCGCACTCTCACATAAAGGAAACACATCGCCTAGTGAAGAAGTCGCCGCGGTAGCCGAAGGCTTTTGAAAAGTTTCGCCGGACCATGCAATCTCCTCTACTGTTACTGTGGTAAGTGGCATAACTTGTTCTGCTCAGTGTCTTTCCAATATCTTCCACATTCCCATTTACCAATCTCGTATTTTATTATATATATATACTATATTTCTACATCAGTTTTTCCAAAATGACTCCACCAATCAAATCCGAAGAAATCTTCCAAGAACAATCTAATTCTATAAATACGCTCATAAAGTTAATTCCTCCTTTCGACACTTCTAATCCACAAGATGTATATAAATTCATTAGATCTTGCAATTCCGCGTTCGATTTAGCAAAAGAAGATCAATATCCTATTCTTCTAGTATTTGCTCTAAATAATATTACAGGCATAAACGCTGCAGATGTACATTGTAGGAAATTTCAAACTTGGACCAATTTAAGAGACTTTCTAATAGATAAATTTTCTAACACAAAAACATTAACACATCTTACACTAGAACTACAGTCCATGTTCCAAAAACCAGGAGAGAGCCTAACTGAGTACTACCATCGCGTTGATTTATGCAGAAGCAAAATTATTGAAAAATTAAACATCGAAGTAAATGATAATACATTGATAGGAAGGCTAGCATCAACAGAGGAGACAGCCTTAAGCGTTTTTATAAATGGGCTATCCTCAGATATTGGCATCATGCTTAGAACTAAAGGGTTTTCGAATCTAAATGAAGCAGGGAATTATGCAAAACAGGAGGATAAGATCCGAGCCATGATTAATGCTCGCCAAACATTGTTTAGGGGTTCTGTCAGTCAGAATGTGAACCGCCTAAACCGTCCCAATCCCGTGCGACCCCAATTAAATTCCAGTTCTACCAGACCTCAACACAATTATCCACTTAGACCCCAATATAGTATGCCCTCGAGACCTCAGGTCCTCCCAACCGACCCTAAAATTTGTAATTACTGCAAAAATCCCGGGCACGTCATTGCCGAGTGCCGTAAGCGCGCCTTCAATAATCAAAGGAATTCTAGTACAACACAGCGTTCACTGCCAGCGCCTAACAACCCTTCAATACATCATTTAAACTCACAGGCGGCCGTGGAGACGGGCACCTTCACGGAAACCGCTTTAGTGCCCTTATCGACTGCCCCCGCACAGACATCGCTGACGCACGACCTAGATACAATGAGTTCAACAAGCCTAGACCTAATTCAGTTCCAATAAGACAACATCCTATTAATTCAAACATAAAAAAATATTGTGATGCCTCCACACAAACTCAGTCAGTCTATCGAAGACAATATGTGGATGCATCAACCCAAACTATTGACTTTCCAAAATCCAAACTAACTCTCAAATCTCAAATAAGAACCCACGAACAGGGTAGCCAGCCCCAAACACTCGGTTCTTCAAAATCGGAAAATAAATTTAAATCAAAATCTTCTAAATCAAAATCTAAAACTAAAACTAACCCAAAACTTAAATCTTATAATATCTCCTCTTTAAATGATGTTCCACCTGAAAATCTCTTACATTGTACCTTCCAGGTAGAAAACAAGCCAGTTACTCTTCTTATAGATACTGGAGCTGGGATTTCAATAATTAAACCTGAAAAGATAGGTACAGCTTCAATTGATGTCAATGATCTTGTTTCAATTGTAGGAATATCCGGTAGTACATCTTCCATCCCTAGCTTGGGGACTGCAGAAATATCTCTCGATAGTCTATCAAAACATAAATTCCATGTAGCTAATATAAATATTAAAGCAGACGGTATATTAGGCAACGACTTCCTTAGTAAATTTAACTGCGATATCTATGTAAAATCCAAAACGATGAGAATAAAAAATAAATCTTACAAACTCCATTTCATAAGTAATAAAAACGAAATAAATACTAGTAAACAATTATTAAATGGCCGCTCAGAAACCGTTATCACTTGCAAAACAAACAACATCAGTTCTGGGGAAGCGATTATCGAAAAACAATATTTAGATGATGATATTGTCATTCCCAACGCATTAGTAACTGTCGTAAACAACACATTCAATATCACTTGTGTGAATACAAACAAAAATGATAAACAAATTGACATTCCCATTGTAGAAGCCATTCCCTATGAACCCTCATTAAGTAATGAGTACACGGTAGAAATAAACAACTTTAATAGGCAAAGTTTAACTGATAGACAAAATCACGTTCTCAGCCTTATAAGGCGAGACCATTTAAATGAAGAAGAATCTAGATCCCTAGACAAAACAGTTTTAGAATACTCAGATATTTTTTATATAGAAGGTGACCCCTTAACATTTAGCAATCATACGAAACATAGCATACCTACTACCTCTAATGTTCCTATTCATACAAAAACTTATCGTTTTCCACAAATACACGAAAATGAAGTTAAATCACAAGTCAAGAAAATGCTTGACCAAGATTTTATACAACCCAGTTCTTCACCCTGGAGTAGCCCTATTTGGGTGGTCCCTAAAAAACTCGATGCATCTGGAAAACAAAAATGGCGCTTAGTCATCGATTATCGTAAATTAAACGAAGTCACAATAGGTGATAGTTACCCACTCCCAAACATTACAGATATTCTAGATAAGTTAGGACATTCCCAGTATTTTACCACTCTAGATCTCGCGTCAGGATTCCATCAATTAGAAGTAGAACCAGAAGATATACCTAAAACTGCTTTTAGCACGCCCTATGGCCATTATGAATATAAAAGAATGCCCTTTGGCCTAAAAAATGCCCCCGCTACTTTCCAACGGGTTATGGATTCTGTACTCTGTGGACTACAAGGCGAAAGATGCTTTGTTTACCTTGATGATATAGTCGTCTTTGCCTCCAGCCTCCAAGAACACCAGCAAAAACTCGAAGAAGTCTTCTCTCGCCTTAGAAAATACCAACTTAAAGTTCAACCTGACAAGTGTGAGTTTCTTAGACGCGAAGTAGCATATCTAGGACATATTATCTCCAACGAAGGCGTAAAGCCCAATCCGGATAAAATAAAAGCCGTAAAAGAATTTCCAACTCCCAAATCATGCAAAGATATTAAAGCTTTTCTAGGCCTAACAGGATATTATCGTCGCTTCATTCCAAACTTTAGCAAAATCACGAAACCTTTAACTTCACTACTAAAAAAGGATGTTCCTTTTATATGGGGCGAAACACAACAAACAGCATTTACTGAATGTAAACAATTGCTAACAAATCCCCCCATACTTCAATATCCTGATTTCACAAAAGAATTCATACTAACTACCGATGCTTCTATACATGCTATAGGTGCCATACTATCACAAGGTGAAATAGGCAAAGATCTACCAATTGCATACGCTTCACGTACACTAAATAAAGCTGAGTCTAATTATTCTACAATAGAAAGAGAATTACTAGCAATTGTATGGGCGGTAAAACACTTCCGACCCTATCTATTCGGTAGAAAGTTTAAAATTGTTACGGATCATAAACCCCTAACTTGGCTTTTCTCTATAAAGGACCCAGGTAGTCGTTTAGTTCGTTGGCGATTAAAACTAGAAGAATTCGAGTATGAAATAGTTTACAAGGCTGGTAAAAATAATACTAACGCAGACGCGCTCTCACGACCTCCAGTTCTCAACACAAATCTTATCGACTTAACTAATGACGACGAAATTATGACTCCCAGAACAAATGACCCTAACGATGACTACTTAGAAATAAATTATCGATATTTCCAAGAACAAACTTCACATAAATTAGACACTCCAAACTTACAAGAATCTCCAGATCGCCTCTTAAATGAACGTCATAAAAACATTCTCATTCCTATTTCATGTGAACTCTCTGATAAAAACGACCTTTTCAACGAAAGTATTTCCATGTGCTCTCAAGTGGAACCATATCTGGAAAAATCGAGAACACTTTACGACGTCGATTTATTAGTGTCAGACAAAAAACAAAATATGTTTTTCGGGTGTTCAAGACCAACACATTTCGACCCTTGGGATTCCGAGAGCTACTTCAAAACCCTCCTTAATTGCCTACAAAATCATGCTGTGCCAGATCTCTACATTCCCAATCTGAAAAATGACCCTACTTGCAAAATGCAGGGTAACGAGCAACTACGTATCACAGCCTTCTTAGCAGATATGTATAACTGTAAAATAACTATATGTGAAAATAAAGTCAAATATCCCACACCTGAAGAAATTCCTGAAATATTGAAAGTTTTTCACGATGATCCCCTTGCAGGACATCGAGGTATCACTGAAACGACTCGAAAAATTAGATCTGAATATTTTTGGGAAGGAATGACAGATACAATAAAGAACTATGTAAATAATTGTCAAACCTGTCAAAAAAATAAAATTCAAAGAAGTACTTATAAAGCCCCTATGGTAATAACTTCATCTTCTACAGAACCTTTTGAAAGAGTTACTATTGACTTAGTTTCATACTCCGAAGTAACAGATGACTGTAACAAATATATACTAACTTTACAAGATGATTTGACTAGATTTGTACAAGCATACCCTACTCCAGATAAGCAAGCTGTCACCGTAGCTAAAGCCCTCCTCAATTTCTGCCAACACTTTGGCGTTCCAAAACGCTTCCATTCAGATCAAGGCACTGAATTTGTCAATAGCGTTATGAAACAACTCATGAAATTCCTAGGCTGCAATCATACTGTAAGCACTGCCTATCATCCACAAACCAATGGTTCTTTGGAACGTTTCCATGCTACCCTTCGCGACCATATACGGATGTATCACAAACGAAATAAACCTGACTGGGATCAGATCATACCTTTTGCCATCATGTGTCACAATACGTCACTAAACCAATCTACTGGTTTTACCCCTCATGAATTACTCTTCGGATTTAAACCCAGATCTCTGTATTCTCTGAAAGAACAAAACGACTATACTACTCATGACTATTTAAATGACTTAAACGAAAGGTTAAAAACCTCACGTGAGATAGCATTACGAAATCTAGAAACAATGAAAACAAAAGCTAAGGAACGATACGATAGCCACATCAAGAATATTGCCCAATATAAAATAGGAGATAAAGTTATGTTAAAAGTACCAAATCCTAACAACTTAGACCATAAATGGGAAGGCCCATACGTCATCAGGAGAGTAGGTTTTAATGAAAATTATATGATCCGCAAAGCCGGAAGAAATCACCTCATTCATGCAAATCGCCTTCGTCCATTGCATGATCCATCACCATGATTATCGACCTCTGCATGGAAGTTAGAAATAAGTAAACTAAGTGTAATATATAAAAATAAAAATAAATTTATTTTATCTTAACTTTACAGGATGTCGCAACAAATTGTGGCATATCCTATTTCCTCTAATGATATAGACAATTTAAGTTTAGTAGATAGTTTTAAGTCGACTCTTAATAATCCTTACATTAGTTTTATCATATGTTCTATATTAAAATTAATAATATACATAATTTTATACAAAATATACAAATTTTCTAAATTACTTTGCAAAGATAAATATAAAACTTCTAAAGATTCTAATTCGGCTCAATCACCTGTTTCAGGTGTACCACAACACTAATCAATGGATTCGAAATTAACCCCCTTCCTTCCTATTCCGGGCTATTTTATGAAGACCAGGGACAACTCCTTATTTCCGAAAGTTCTTGGAAATTACTCATTTACAGAAACCTAGAACCCCTTTTCATATCTCGTGATTCTTTAAGACGACTTATCAATAACTATAATATTTTAATACAAAACAATCCAAACTTGCCAAGCGTAATAACTACAAGCTCATTTATAAAAACCAATAGCGAGAAAATAGATTCAAGACTCGAAGAACTCAATTATTTTACTAGTAATAGAAGAACTAAACGCGAATTACTAGACGGGTTAAGCTCAGTTCTCAAATGGCTCATTGGAACACCGGACGCTAAAGATGCTAAGCATTATGATGAATGTATTGAATTATTAGAAAAACGCCAGATATCTACTAACGATATTCTTAATCAACAACTGCAGATAATTTCATCAACCATTAAAAATTTCAATGAAACTATCTTACAAATTTCTTATGATGAGCATGTTTTAAATGAAAACATTAATAAAATCAACAATTATTTTAACACCACAAATAAAACTATTTTTAACATAACTTTAATTGAAGAAATGACTACAATTTCTATGCAAATTCTTGAATTAGTAATGTCATTAGAACAAGAAATTGATGACATCATCTCCAGCATACTTTTTATTAAATCAGGAGCCATTCATCCTTCTGTTATATGCACCGTTCGTCTTTATAAAGAATTACTCTCAACACAAAATATACGATTAAATAAAAATCTAGTAACTCCAATAACTCTGAATAATATACATAAAATCCTAGAATCATCTTCAATCACTTCTTATATTTATATGAACAAACTTATATATGTATTAGAATTTCCCTTAGTCCGAATAGAAAAATATATACTATATCGCCTTTATCCCGTTCCTATCAAACACCCCGACTCCTCTACCTATTCCACAATTCTTCCTGAGCAAACATACCTTGCCACAAGCCATACGCGACAACAGTACACCACTGCAAACGACCTCGACAATTGCAAGATCTTCGCACCGGATACGAGAGTATGCAAGAACCTGCCAGTCTACAACACTAACGCAAGACCAATCTGCGAAACGGCTATACTCACATCCCAAGAAGAAAAACTTCCTCAAATCTGTGAAATCACAACATTCACAGCGCAAATAAACACATTTCAACCATTAAAGAACAACAGATGGCTATTCATACTACACGAACAAACGGCGATCACGGAAGAATGTGGTACAAGTATCGAACACGACACCATATCTGGGACCGGCATATTACACATAAATCCAAGCTGCACACTATATACTGCCTTTATGACACTCTCCGCCGAAGAAGAGCAAATTTCCAACATAAGTCATCCCATAATTTCCGTAAAAATCGACCCAGATTGCATCAACGAGAGTCCGGAGCTGAAAAAAGATCACCTGCTGCCTGTTAAATTCAACAACATCGAGCTGGATTCCCTGAAGTCAATCCAAGAAGAAGTCAACCAACAAATGAAGAGGATCCAAGACCAAAAGACTTCATTCCTGAACAAACACTCCACCGGAATCAGTCTATTTAGCATAACAATAGGATGTTTCATGCTCGCATTTATGATATACAAGTGTTGTTGTCACTACCCGTTTAAAATTGGACATTGGAGTAACAAAAATCGCCACGAAACTGGATGTATCCAAATTTTTAACAACTGCTTTGGCCGCTCCCGTCATCGACAGCATATCGAGATACCTATGTCTTCTATCAACACTACTCAAACATGCATATCAGAAGATGAAGACGGAGAAAATCCGATGTCACCACAAAGCTTGGCCAAAAAGGCGCAATCTTTGTTCTAAGGGGGGAGGTGTTATGATACCCTAAACCTAGCTTATCGTATACTAGTTGTTAAGTACATAACTCATTAATTAAGTATTTTGTTTAGTTATAGATCTAGAACTTTCTATTTCTCTTTATCTTATTTTGTAACCAATTACCTAATTATTTGTTTTGATGTATTAGTTTACCATTCCCACTCCCACTCCTGACTCACTGTCCCTTTATAAACCCAAATCCTTGAGACCTTTTAGTCAGTTAAGATTTGTATTCCTTTAAGTTAACTTGTAATTATTTAATAAAATATTTTTTTAAACAAGTTTGTGTTACTGCCCCGTAACACCCTTAAATCGGAAAACTATTTTCCTTTTTTCTCGTTAGTGGACGAAACAAATACAAACTCTTATTTGGTGTCAAGAGCGCAGTTAGTTCGTTGTTTATTTATCTACTATCTAGGCGTAGGCCGCAACAAGTCTTTTACGATTCTTTTAAAATTGCTCGCCATACCACGGACAGGGATTTTTATTACGGATTTAAAATATATATCTAAAAATTTTTTGTAATAGGGTAGTTTAAATTAAGCGAAAATATTTTAAGGGCTGGCACCCACAAGCTAGTTAAATGCTTTAGAAGCAAAATAAAAAAAAATCGACAATTGTTTATCGAGATATCTGGATCTGAACATTTAGAAAAACAGACGAGAAACAGCCTGTATATAAAAAAATACTTTTTTGGCGAACAACTTTTTACTATATTTACTTTGAGACAATTTACTTTGCGTTCTTCCGCCACCAGTTAGTTCATGTACACAAAGTAATAAGGCGGAAGCACGCAAAGTAAATTGTCTCAAAGTAAATGTAGCTTTGACTTCCGCAAAGTAACACGTGAATCTAATTACTAACTTTTTACTATATACGGATACTAAGTGACTAACGTCTATAATCAAAACAGATGATGTATGGATTTCAATAATAAAAAAATATTTTGTAGGAAAACACAGAATAAATAATAATAAATAATAAATATATACGGACAAATTACACAGATTGAGCTAGCCCCAAGGTAAGTTCGAGACTTGTGTTATGGGATACTAGCTCAACGATACTATATTTTATAACATATACATATATAGATAAACATCCAAGACCCAGGCCAATCTGAAAAAGATCATTTTCCATCTTGACCTGGCCGGGGATCGAACCCGGGCACTCCGTGTCGCAGGCTGGCGTGTTAACCACTGCGCCACGGAGCTGTCCAAGAAGCAAAATCAAGCGCGTTCATTTCATGAAATTTGCTTTAAAAGCATTTCCTTGGCCTTAGAGACCCACCCCTTAAAATATTTTCGTTTAATTTAAATAGATTGTATATATTCAGTCACATTCAATTTCGATGGTTTGTAATAAACTAATGTGTACTATTTTGTTTTTTTTTTTGCTTAATTTTACAAAGAAAACTACTGTTTTATTAATCAAAAAGTAATATTTGGATATTGAGGTTTCTTATATCATTTTTTTCTGAACTAAATAGTTTGCGCGAGAGACACTTCCAAAATGGTAATATATCCTTCGCTAATTCTGGCCTTCCATGTTTAAATTTATCGAGGTCATCCCTCCATCACCTTCTTGGTCTGCCTCTGCCACGGCAGCCGTCCGGTACCCAGAAAGTGCTAAGTTTTGCCCACCTTTCTGGCCGTACGCGACAAACATGTCCTGCCCAGCCCCATTTCAGCTTGGCAGTTCAGCTGCGACTTAGTAAAACGATTTACACAAATCATACAACTTGTGTACATATCTGTCCTAAACAAATTGTATTGGATTAGGGCGGGTTATGACCGTTATGACTCCAAGATCCTGCTATTCGACTTTAGAACCCAAGATAGGATTGTAAAGCTGGGTATCTAAGTAATAAATATTTGAATTTAGGATCAGACTTAATGGGCTTTATCTTTAGGCTGATCAAGACTATGTTGGCTGATATTATCAGAAGCTCAGATTAAGGGACTTTAACTGCAAATGTAGGTACCTATAGAATATACTATGTTTAACCAACAAACGCTTCGGTCGTCTAGATTTACGTTCTTATTTAAACAAAATTCACATAAAATAAAACTTCTGATTTTTGACGTGCTAACGTCTTCTTATAAATCGATGAACGCCGGCTGCACGCACGATAAAGTGTCACGTTCCGTGTGTAAGCGAGAGCGCGGAACAAGCGATAGATAGGCACGATCGGCCTAATTTTCAGCTTGTGATGCTCTTCCATCGATATAAAAAAATATCGTCCGTAAACCTACTTTACAGACAAATAATATTTTTGAAAATTATTAACCTATTTAATTGGTATTTATTAAACAATAAAGTAATTAAATACATATTAAAATAGTAGTTCGACAACAAAAAGGTCGTAGAATCATCAAACAGGAAAATAATACTCCCATTATGGATACGCAGTTAGTCGCGAACTTAGAACTCGCAAACTACTGATACCATTCTGATGATAATTTTTTTTTCTGAATTGGCGAACTGGTTCGAGATTTATCATT
The DNA here is from genome assembly GCA_947532085.1 of Elegia similella. Taxonomy (NCBI): domain Eukaryota; kingdom Metazoa; phylum Arthropoda; class Insecta; order Lepidoptera; family Pyralidae; genus Elegia; species Elegia similella. The sequence continues at coordinate 9,006,544 of OX383939.1, forward strand.
AGATATTCTAAATATATATAACTCAAAGGTGACTGACTGACATAGTGATCTATCAACGCACAGCCCAAACCACTGGACGGATCGGGGTGAAATTTGGCATGCAGGTAGATGTTATGACGTAGGCATCCGCTAAGAAAGGATCTTGATCAATTTTACCCCCAAGGGGATAAAATAGGGGATGAAAGTTTGTATGAAACTTTGTCAATTTTAAACCGATTGGGCTGAGACTTTGCATGCATAAAGCTACTATGACGAGCGAAGCCGCGGGCAAAAGCTAATAAGATATAAGATAATAAACATTAAAAAAAAATGTGTTTTTCGGTCAATACCAATTAAAGCTTAGTCGTTCCGCTCGCTCAGTAAAATTGCATTAAAGATTGCCAGTAACTAAAATGAAAATAAAAATGTAATGTTTGGTGTTCACTTCACAAACTGTATTTTGCTCACTATCTCATTAACCTCCTGCGCTGCTAAGTCACGGATCAGTTAATTTGTTTGACAAAGTTATTAGGTAAATTGCCAACCTCCTTACGTTCGCTACAATCAATAAATTGGATGAAGAGCATTAATTATCTGTTCACGTAAACAGCTTTCTGGATTAAATGAACGCTCTTAGAGGATTTTATGAATGGGCAGTGATTGAGCGTTTTTGACACGTATTTGTTGAATTGCTGAAAGGGTTATAACTGAGAAATCGCAACTTCTAAGAAATTAACTTATTTATGTGATATCAAATCAAGTTTATTTTTAGGCAGTGCCGACAGAAATAGAACAATCTTCACCTTCATCGTATATTTCCTTTATCGTTTGTTTTTTGTTTCTCTTGTGTGTAAATGGCCAACACTGGTGTCGGATTTTGTAAGCCATCTGCCATCAATCTTCTTCTTCTTAAAGTGCCTCTCCAACTAGTGAAGGTTGGCGATCAGCTTGGTACAGTCATCTCTGTTCTTGGCTCGACGGAACAGTCCAGCCGCTTTAGCAATCCCGGTCCACTGTTCCGCAACCATGACTTCCTTCTTCCTCCCACTTTTCTTTTCCAGTAACTTTGCCCATCATTATGAGCTGAAAGAGGTCATATCCAAGGTAACAGATTTTCCGCTTCTTTACCGTACGCATAAGTTTGCGCTTCTGGCCAACCCGTTGTAGAACACTAACATTGGTCACTTTCTGGGTCCAACTAATGGACAGCATGCGTCTTTATGTCCAGATCTCAAATGCTTCTATCTTTTAAGGTCTTCTTTAATGGTCCAAGCCTCACATCCACACATCCAATAATTACAGCCGGGACCGAAAGCTTAACGTACATAAATGTGTAAATAATGTAAAAAGATTTTACTCTATTCCGACCTCGTTCCTAATTGCATGCTCAAGGTGGTGCACTGGTCGTAACCATAGGTCGCTTCCTAGAGGAACTATTCATGCATGGCATTTTTCCTAGCTGGCTTGGTACCCATGGTGGGTACCAAGCCAGCTAGGTACGATTTGCAAAAAATGTAAATGTTTCCGCTTTAAATCGCGTCATAAGAAATCCATAGGAACGACATGCTTGGCTGGACATCACAAAGCATACCACTTTAATAATTTCTATACTGTAACATATTTAAAACATAACTTACATTAAAATGTTTCAAATAATAAATTACGAATTCATGAATTCACAATTTATGAATTCACTAAACCAACAAAATTTTAAACATTTCGATGTACCTACTGGTGCTGCAATAAACTCTCAAAATGTAACAGAGGAACAGAATTAGAGTGTATGTAAACTAAAGCACATTGTACGATTCATTATTCAAGATGGTCCTGAAGGTAGGTACTTAGATGGAATTAAACCAGTGTTAATGTCAGAAATTTTTGTAAAATATGTCAAGCATCACTGAAATAAAATAGAATTATATTATGTGGTGTTATTATACTATGTGATTGAACTTAAAAAAAAATATTTCAAAATTAGTAAATATTGTGCTTTGTATGGATATTTCTAACTATCTGAAATAAAATTTATTGTATTATTTATTATTGATCACTGGTTTTTCTGATCAAGCTATCTCTTCTCTTCAAAGACTACAGGGCTTTGCTAATGAACTAGGCTAACGAAAAGGATATTTATAAAACATTGATTGCTTACGCACTACTGATCTACAGTATTCCATATAGAACTGGGTTAATTTGAAAGGCAATCTGCAATATACCGAACTGATTCTAGTTAATGGTTTTCCTTTGGCCTGATTATTCATCATACTTAATGACATAACCTATAAACATGCTCACCGTTTCACTCGCCTATGCTCAAACAATGTGAACCTGTGAACGTGTTTGCTGTTAAAACGTGAATACAAATTACTTTCCGAACGAACTGCATCTGTGGGACATTACGGAAAATGAGACTCCATATTGTTATTTTTTTCAAAAGCTGTTGCAATGCAAAGCAATGCATTTAGGTTTTATATTTTTTGCATTTGAAGTTTGCTTGCGTACAATTTTAAATTAAATTGAATTGTGTAGAAGAGTTACTAGATCGTTTGGTTATTGAATCACTTCATTATTTTTTTATTTCAAAGTTTATTCGGAATTTTAACTAAGTTTTCCTGATTTATGCTGTGCTATCCTGCGTGATTCAAAATTACGCAGGATAGCACAGCATTGATTTGAATCTCTGAACTATATTGAAACCCTGGAAAGGGTTTCAATATAGTTCAATAAAATACAGAATTGTAAGAAAAAAAGGTAAACGAAAAAAAAAAACAAACTTCCATTGAAATTCGTCTAGCTGATCGGCGACTTTGTATGGGAAGCCTATCTTTTTTTTTATTTTTAGTTTTTTTTCTTGCAATTCTGTATTCCATAGATTAAAATCCCAAGAATTACTAAGAGTCATCTGCGCGTGAAGTTATTTTAAAATATATATTGTTTACTTAAGTAAACAAGCAGTTGCGCCGTGGCAACCTACTGGTCTCTGCCTACCCCCATGGGAAAGAGGCGTGATAACATTTATGTAAACCTACTCACTAAGTTTCATTGAAAGTGTTGGAGCTGTTTTCAAGATACTCACTCATGTATACAAAAACAAGTTTTATTTGCAAAATATACATTTTTGTGCCAACCTTTTATCATAAACGAGTTTATACTGTGAAGTGTTTTTCAAGAAAATTTTCAAGAAAACAACGATTGGTATACGTTGTTTTGTTTAAGAGTTCCTATGGCCCTCCGACTCCATCATCAGACCAGCGCAACGATTCTATATATTATATTGTCATCTGATTTACACATGCATGCCAAATTTCAGCTCAAACGGTAACCGGAAAGTGGATCAAATTTAACTCGCAATATTTGATTACAGGCAAACATCGGAACAGTTGAAACTAAAAATAAAAGCTTGTAATATAAACAAGATTTGCTCATTTTATACAATCAGATATTCATTTTAGTATTTTAAGTAGTTGTTAGTTTTAGGCACGAGTCAAATTCATTCATATTATATTAAAAACATTTTATTTATTGTAGCATAAGTAAACTTTATTTTCTTCTTATAAATATAGTTTTATATTGCGTTAGTCATTTTTCCGATATCCTTATAAAAACGGAAGCACCGGTAAAGTTCCGGCTTTGGGATCCACGTGATGAATCTTAATGTTTATAAAGAAAAGTGGTAAAATGTTGTGACATTTTTAGTTATTTCCTCTGCCGTGCAGCAGAAAAGTATTATTATAAATGACAGCATTATTAATGATAAATAGAAAATGTAGTAAATTTTAATGTATTGATACAGTGTTTCAATTATCCCCACTTACCTGTAGAAGCGTTACAATTCGAATTTATAACTAAGGATGAGATTATAATGTAAGGTCAATTATACAATTTACAAGTATACAATTTCGAAAGCAAGCGGCTAGTCAAACAATAAAATAATTCGGTTACTTTGACCTAGGCGCTTTAAAATAGAAATTCAATTTATAGTTACACACACAATTAAAGTATTAGTTTTAAAGATTAAAAGGTCTATACCTATAAGAATACATAACAGAACATAGTAGTCTTATTAAAAATTACAGCATTATCATACACAGAGAAATAAGTTGTACAATGTCTTTGGTATTTACGTATTACGTGTAAAATGTTGATTATGATGAATAATATAAACGAAGGATACAAAATAAGCTTTTGAAAACCTTCACCGTGAATTTGGAAAAAGGGCTCTTTTGTAGAGACACAAAGAATTGAGAGAAAGGACAAACGACGAATGATGAATTGACAACATGCCTAGGTACATATTAATTAAAGTTTAATTTTTTATTTTAGTCATGGAACCCTTTTCTTTGTAGATAACTGAAATTAGAAATTCATCTCTGTGGATCTACTCGTCCGGGAAGTGATTCGATGAATGTTTTATTTGTTGCTGGCGAGCTCCGTGGCGCAGTGGTTAACACGCCAGCCTGTGACACGAGGGAGCCCGGGTTCGATCCCCGGTCGAGTCAAAGTGGAAAATGATCTTTTTCAGATTAGCCTGGATCTTGGATGTTTATCTATGTATTTGTTATAAAATATAGTATCATTGAGTTAGTATCCCATAACACAAGTCTCGAAATTACTTTGGGGCTAGCTCAATCTGTGTGATTTGTCCGTATATATTTATTTTTATTTTAAGAAAAATTTATTTCAGTTCTAGCTACCCGCCCCGAATTCACACGGGTGTGATAAATTATACATATAAACCTTCTTCTTAAATCACTCTATCTATAAAATAAATGCATCAAAATCCGTTTTGAAATTTTAAAGATCTAAGCATACATATGGACAGACAGAGGGAAGCGACTTGGTTTTATACTATGTAGTGATAGGGTAATTGGCGTCTGATTGCAACTTAACTAGGGTGTAAACAGGTATTTCAAATGGAATTTTATACCTTAATATAAATGGATTAGTTTTGTTTTATCATAATTATTTTTCTACATCAATCGTAACATTTGTGTTTACGGCATTCTATTGCTTTTAACATCGCATTGATCGTTTAACATACAAAAAAAGGTATGATAACGAAATAATGCATGCGGTATTGCTTGCAGTAGTTTGTATTAAACTATTAAAACTAGATTGAAATAGGCCAAAGAATGAATTTCCTACCTTTGCTATATTTTTTTTACTATCGAATTTTCAATCTGTTAACAAAAGATTGTTAAAATTACAAAAAAATAAACATCATAAAACAACGCATGTGTTCATTGATAATTTTTAGAAAATATTGTGTGACTCAAATATAAATAAATGCATTTAATTTATTTAAATTTGAGTCAGCCATATATAGGTATTGCTTGCAGTAGTTTGTATTGAACTATTAAAACTAGATTGAAATAGTTCAAAGAATGAATTTCCTACCTTTGCTATATTTTTTTTACTTTCGAATTTTCAATCTGTTAACAAAAGATTGTTAAACTTACAAAAAATAAACATCATAAAACAACGCATGCCATCATTGATAATTTTTGAGAAAATATTGTGTGACTCAAATTTAAATAAATGCATTTAATTTATTTAAAATATTAATTACCTCGTAAGATTGAATTTCGTTCGAAAGAATAGATTTCGTAAGTAATTTATTAAAATGTATTCGATTTAAGGTTTATGTAAATAAATAAATAAATATATACGGACAAATATTAATATATCCTAAGATAACCGTATATGTTTTGTGAATCGTGAACTAAAAAAATATATAGTTACTAGTATTACGAAAACTTACCAGTTTTAAAATTTACGAGTATACTGAAAGATATTTAAAACCACCCGACCCCACATAGGTGGGAAAAGGGAACGAAGAAGAAGACTGAAAGATATTTAAAACCACAAAACATTATAGGCCTCAATAAATTCAATTTAACGCCCATCTGCATTTTTCAGAATAACAAAAACCAGACAATTTCCTCGGAGGCTATGATACTGACGCAGGTGGGAGGAAATAAATTAGCTTAATGCTAAAAGAGGTCTTTGTTTGAGCGTGCTAAGCATAAAATGGCTCTTCACGGCCATCGAACAAGTGGCTACTTTAGCGCCGACATTTCATAACTTCACACAACTTTCACACAATATAACAGCAGAATAATGGCGTGCCGCCGTTCAGGTGAAGTTATGAAGGGAATAAGGGTGAAGTTATGATGACAATGAGTTGACTTTATGAGCTTCAATAGTGTTATTTGGATTATGCTATCTTACTTTTCGTTTTATGAAGTGCGCAGCATTTGAAAACTTTACCGTAGAGAATTCGGCCTAGATGATTACCGCTTCTTATTTTCTTATAGATTTCAATGAATGCGATTAAGCCCTTTAATATAGCACTTCTTCCTATGTAAAATATACCAAGGGGATTTGGTGACAGGCGCATAATTTTACTGCCTAAATATAATAATAACTAACAAAATAATAGCCCTAAGCACTAAACTGCTAAAGATGCAACTAAAAACACCCTAAGATGAGAGAAAGAATATGCGTACAGAGAGCACCTAGGGGCGGACGGAACAAGTAGCAACTAGCACCGATATTTCACAACTTCACACAACTTTTCAAACAATACAGCATCAGAATTATGACGGACGCCATCCAGTTGAAGTTGTAATGCAAGCGGTTTAAGTTATACTGAGCTAGGTTCCAATTTGATCGAAATAAGTATATTACAATTATCGCGTTTTATGAAGATAATAATTTTCTACATTGTAGAATGTTCACCTTAAAATTTGAAGATAAGTGAGTACTTAGAAAATGTAATGAATATCATATTAATTATATAGTTTTAAAATGTATAATTACTAGCTTTTATTAGCTGGGCAGAGCAGCTCGTCATTAGTAGAATTTCCCGGAATGAAAGGTACCCTATGTCCTTCCCTGGACCTCAAATTACCTCCACACCAAATTTCATCCAAATTGGTTCGATGTTTGAAGCGTGAACGACAGACAGACAAAGTTACTTTCACATTTATAATATTAGTATAGATAAAGTATTGTTTTTATAAAATCTTCACTGAGGGCTATTTATGGTTACAAATGGCTACTCAGCGGCTCAGCGCTGATATTTCACAAAACTTTAAAAGAAAATACCAGAAAAAAATGACGGCTGCCATTCAGTTGTATATAACATGCGAACAGAGTTCTACGGAGCTTTGTTCGCGAATTGCGCATTTAATGAATGACACAGACAATTCATCGCAAATGATTCCATGTTTCCAGGTGACTAGTCAGGGAACATAAAAAAATTTTGTACCGTTAATTTAGGTACGCCCTTTGGGTTCAAATAATAAACAATATTTTACAAGTTTATCTACGCAAAATGGACAGGATGGGAGGAAAAATAATAACTTTTTAAAAGTGGAATTTTTAGATGGTTCTGAGCTAGTGGCCCTTCATGGCCGTTGAAGTAGCTATAAAGCGGCGACATTTCACAACTTCACACAACTTTCAAACAATACAGCGGCGGAATGACGAGCTGCTATTGACTGAAGTTATGCGAACAAGCTGTTTTTATTTCAATATGTTCTTCGCTGTTTGATCGTAGGACCCATTCTTGTTTATGAATAACTCGTTCTTTGAAACTCAGTTTTCAATGGAGTTCAGACTTTTCAGCGCAATACATTATTAGCTATATGCCTGTTCCGCAATTTCGAATACAATATGGAATTATTTTGTCTCCATGTTTGACGTTTGTCCTAATTTATTGGCCTCTAGCTTTCGCCCGCGGCTTCACTCGTGTTGACGCTACCGCAAAGGATTCTTCAACAGCAAACAGCGTGAACGTGGAATACTTATTTATTTCCGAATAAGGTGTATTTAATATATTTTTATGTAAGAAACGTTTTGACGTGACCGTCGTCGGGCCGAGCCGCTTGCTAGTCTCTTGTTTTCTTCTAGTGTGCGCGCGCATCACGCCCACAGTCGCCCAGCGGTTAAGACATAGATTTAAAAAAAATTGCGTCTCTCTGGGTTATGACGGCATATTTTTAACAACTCGCGTTAAACTTTTCCCCAGGATGAAATGTACACTATGTCCTTCTCCGTACCTCGCAGACAACAGGTATGCAATATGTCATGACGATCGGTTCAGTAGATAGGGCTTGAAGGCGTAACAAACAAACTCACATTCGTATTTATAATATTAGTTAGGTTGATGTATAAAATTAGTTTAGGAAACTGATAAAATCCTTGCTATACTTTAGTGTTTATTTCGAACACGTGTATACGAAATTCAGAAATACATCGAGTGATTTTTCGCTCATCACATCAAAAGGCAAAAGTGATTCTATGAGAATCTGCTTCTAATATCGTGCGTGAATCAATCTCGCATTTGGCTAATTATTTTCGTGTTGTATTAGTTTCATGAAATGAAATGAAATGAAATTTATTCAAATTTGGATATCATGTATCTCTTTCTGAACTTCATATTATTATTTTTAATATTTGTGAAATCGATAAGCTACTAGCCTTTCGGAACTACCACTGCTGAGAAGAATACGCCGAAAGAAACTCAGTCCAGTATTCATTAATTCCTTTATTCTATATTATAGAAATCAACACCTATTTAAATTAAAAATAGAACCATAAACGAACCAATATATGCATATTGTTGCGTGTCAATTTCTAAAAAGACTTTTCATTATAAAAAAGTAGTATTACCTACGATCTCATTTGCGGTATTTTTTACCGTTTCTCGTTACGACAAAAGCTACAACGAGGAATAAAACGTAAACGAGCAACCTTTCATAAACCGCACGCTTGAATTTTTACAAATATAAAAACCATTGAAACTTACTCTTCTCAATCTTCCATGCTGGTTTGGGAGAAAAGAATAACATAGAATATACCAGCTGCTTCTCTTCCTGCGTAGATTGTAAAAGCTTATCGAGGGACTGGGCAAAAATCTGAATGTAATAGTCACTATTTTGATATCGTTTTCCAGCTAATGCCTACCAACATGCTAAACGTGGCCTTCAGGTCTTAAAGACCTAGGGACCTATATTCCGCAAGGGAAAATACGTTATACTGTGTATGTTTAAATTGGGATTATAATATTGAAATTTTTAAGCTTACTTCATTTATCTATGCACTGTAATTACTTTAAAAGATTAAAAATAATATGAGTATAATTCACTAAATCTAAACTAACGCTAAAACTAACAATCACAAGTTTATTTTTAGATAGGCTTAAAAATACTTTTCTAACAAAAACCTAGTGAAGTTTTTTTTTTTAAATCTTGTGTGATTGACTTAACAAGGCACAACCAAAACTACGAGTTCTTACACAAAGGTGACCACACGTCCTAAATTTCCTTATTATCGCTTTCATCGGTTTTGGTTCTCATTGACTAGTATCAACAATTTCTAGTTCGTCTTTTTCTCCGTCGAACCGTTTTTCTAGTCTAGCACCGAATTTTAAAAGCTTCCAAACGTACTCTATCTTTTTTAGCCAATTTCAACATTTCATATTTTTACAGAGCTTGTTATAAAAGTATAATTAAATCTTGCAAATTAAATTTGATTAAATTCTAAGAGTTGAATCAAAATATAAGCATGGTTTAATTAAGGTAAATTTTATTAAAAATTACGTAGTTTTCCACTGTTTATATTTGTATCTTTTCTTTACATTAACCTTATAATTAAATCTAAGTCCGTATTTCACAAGCCTTTCATACAATATATTCAAATTCGGCACGCGTCTGCAAAACATTGACGAGTTTCTTAAGCGTGTCCCAAAACCTCTTATCCAATTACCAGCCCCTTCAAATTTTAAAGCATATATGGTTCCCTTTGCATAATACTTATAAACGAATTTACCTTTTACATAATGGGAGGCATATTGAGTGTAAAAGCGGTTTGGTTACAGAGCATTGACTGAAATTTAATTGAAATTCTGAGACCTTTGGACCAGCATAATCTGAAATGTGCCGAGCGGTCAAGCTGTGAAATTCCTTTAGAGGGTTAATATTTGGAGCAAGTATAATGCTTAACACCTTTGAGGTAGTAATTTTCAAATTAACAAACTGGATCGAGATAAAGGAAAAATTGAGCATAATAAAAAAATATTTTGGTGACATCGGGTGTTCCTAAGTACAGTTTATTTCTATATTATAACATAATTAATAATTCATCGATAAATATAAATAATTCTAAACTAAAATTATTAACTAAAACTAAAATTAAACTAAAAATAAAATGAATCTATAAAACACATCAAATTAAATAAAATATAGATGCCAAATCGCTGCGATCTGCTGGCAGGGAAATGCCCAAAAGGCTGACAGCATTTCCTCGCATGATGGCCAGACTCAGTCTTTAACCAAAATGCGCGCCTGCCTTTAGGTCACCGGTTCCTAGGTTATAATTAAAATGTATTAGTTATTGAAATGTTCACTTGTTTAGGTATATTGGTGTATATTTCTATGCTTTCAAAATCTTACTATACTCTTTAACGATGTCGTCAGATCGCCGGAGCGTTAAAAAACCAACAATAGTGGTTTTTCAATGAGGCTAATGTTAACCGATCAACAAAGCCAAATACTGGTCGAAAGAAGTATGATCAATTGGAGCCATTTCGACTCGAAAAGAAGAAGTTGGTTTTCTTTATTGTAGGTTCAAAATTGAAACCAGTGGTCTAAGAAAAAAATATAATGCTATGATCTACGCTTTCCGAGCTATTAGTTGATGTTTTAGCATCTTCGAGTATTTTCATAATTCTAATACATAAACGAAATATATTTTTTGAAGTCAAACCTTCTTTGGGCATTGTTACCGTTACCGTAGCTGACACCTTTGTATATAAGTAACCGAATGTTCACTTCTGCCTGCACTCTCAGAGTGCCATTGTATTTTAGCTGTTTATGTCCCATTGCTGAGCAAAAATCACCCCTTTATTTCTCAGTGTTCTAATCCTAAGCTTTCTTATTCTAGTTTTTTTTTTTTTATTTCACCACATTGACATTGATATGAAAACCCATTAGGGTTTTCATATCTTTCTTTTCCGTCTTTCGGAGTCTACAACAGCAATACGAGCCCATCTTTCCTGGTGAATACAGCAGACAACCCTGGGAGGGTTATGACCCATATCAGCTTCCCTGACTTTTTGTCAACATCTATCACATTTTTCATGGAGTGCAGAGTGCTATTTCTGACAATCTGTTCGTTTAATACCCAACATGCTACGCTCCTTTGCTCGTTGATAATCAAAAATAATTATTTTTATTAAATACAGGACCACTCCATTCTGTTCTATGAATATCGTAAGAGGTAACTAAACAGACAAACACATAAATCCCGTGCAACGAAAGCATTCCCAAAGAGGGTTGATTAGGCAGGCGGACAGTCGTAAACATAAGCCGAAACTTTTCATAGCGTGAAAAATTTTAAAGACGTACATACTGTCCCGACCCCACATAATGTGGGATGGAGGAGTGGGAGAAGAAAAATCTTTATTAAAGTTTATGTAAGCAGCTTCTTGAATAATAACTTACAATGTTTCTGAGGGAAATAATTTATTGTATATAATTCATAAATCATGTAATGAGTTCATGAGTTCGAGAAACCGCCGCAACTTTATTTCTGATTAGAAGCAGAAACTTTGGATGTGGAAACTTAGCCGACATTATTATAAGTATCGTTACTTTTGGTAACAAGTTCTGCATTATATAATATAAATAACCTTTATGAACTTTGTTGAGAGATTTTTGTTAGTTGTTTGTTTATACCACGAGTTGTTTCAAAAAATCCAGATTTCTAAGAAGCTTTTATTATATAAATAAATAAATATAAATACCTATATCTGGACAAATTACATAGATTGAGCTAGCCCCAAAGTAAGTTAGAGAGTTGTGTTATGGGATACTAACTCAACGATACTATATTTTATAACAAATACATATATAGATATACATCCAAGGCCCAGGCAAATCTGAAAAAGATCATTTTCCATCTTAACCTGGTCGGGGATCGAACCCGGGCACTCTTGTGTCGTCTAGAACATAGATATTAATTTAAAATATAAATGAGCCCAAACAAGACGGGGTTGTCTCCTTTAGTTTGGGACTTTCTATAGTCATCGTCTGTCTGACTTCATCATTATCCTGCTCATCTTAATAATCATCATCAATACTAAAAAAATTCTCAATGACTCTTTTACCGTCATCGTATCCAACACCTCTGTAGTAGCTGAATGTCCAAGTTTTCGCTTCTGTCGGCTCTACCAGAGTGCCACTGTTTTTTTATAGAGTTTTGTTCCCAAAGGCTATAACAGCAAAACCACACTACTTCTCCTTCTTCTATCGTCTCAATGGTCCAAACGATTAAATGGATCTTGCCCAGAATGATGCAACCTTTACAGCCGCATCCGTGGCTTTCGCCAAATCCTCTCTCGTACAAGAGGATACCACACTACTAAATAGTAGGTAGTATTGAAGAAGTACGCATGCTAGAAATGCGTATACCCTACGCGGTTATTCGAAGTTACGATGGTGTAATGGTATCACACTTAGGGCGTAAACCTAAGGGATGTGGGTTCGAATCCTACCTGTGGCCGAGTTCTTTTTCATCACTTAATTTCAATTTTAACTAAAACTAAATCATAAAACATAAATGAGATTTATAACATACTCCATACAAGAATCGTGTTGATTGCCTTATTTTTCGATTCTGTCAAAGTTGTATTTTTTACAAGCTTTTATTTAGTTTCACCCATAGATTTAAAAAAAATGGAATTGGAAGGTAGCCATAGGAACTCTTAAACTAAACAAGCTACACCAATCATGTTTGGACTCATTTGATTTGTCTTGGAAAGCACATTAGTGTGGATTTTTTTGTAATAAAAGCTTGCATAACTCGTATAATAAAAATTGTAATGTTTGCAAAAAAACTTGTTTAAATCATAATAGGTAGATTTCTTAGCCAACGCAATCTCCAGCCTGCACACACGCAGGTGGAATCGGGGTCGATTTTCCATTTTCACAGGTATTTGTCCGCGATTTTGGAGGTTCCAAATGAGGGTGGGCAAAAGCTAGGTGGCCGGCCGTAAAACCTTTACCAAAATATATTCCAGCATGATTGGTGTCATAATTGCTATTACGGTTCGACGCATCACCTGAGGACGTAACTGGGAAGATGCTGAGGTTAGAGAGAGAGACAGATAGAGAGACTTCATCATCCCTTCTTATGCCCACTGCTGAGCATTGGCCTTTTTTTCGCTTACTGATAGAGAATTATTAAAATATTACTTATACAATATACGAAGAAAACCCTGTCCGATCGAAGGGGTAAGTCAGCCCGTCAATATGAACAACTTTTTCTATGGTACCAATGCTGGGAACTCATTTTTTTCCCCATACAAATTGACCGGTCGGCCAAACATTTTTGTTTGGAAATGTGCATTTGAGTTGAGTTCCCATCTGTTCCTATAGGAAAAGTTGTTCATGTCGACGGGCTGAATCACCCCTTCAAGAAAATATAGAACAGGGTTTTCTTTACATATTGTTAAAGCCGTTTATCACATAGCTAAAATATAACAAAGTGTTGGCATATGAATAATTAGATACATATGTTAGGTACTTATTTTTATATTCTGAATATAAAAGTGCGTAGGTACTACATAAGTTTAACCTAAAATAACATGGACCATTTTAAATCCAGCGTAGTTGGTCACACCTGTGTTATCATAAAACCCACTTTAAATAGGTACCTAATACAGAAACTTTACACGTACTAACAAAAAAGGTTTTAATCACCCACACTATACTCCAGGGAAAGGATCATTATACGACATCCCAAGCATATGTTGACGTGGCTAGGGACTAATTAAGATCTATGCTTGCGTCATGTTGAACATAGAAGGTATGTCACCATAGGATTCATAATTACTTACTTGTTAGTATATAATTTTTCTCGCGATATTATAAACAGTCGAAAAATAGTGAACTGCAACCAACCATTTACAATTTAACGTATTATTTCTTTATCCATCCATAATTTAGCATACTAATATTATAATTGCGAAAGTATCTCGATCTGTCTGTCTCCTTTTCAGGCAATGGTTGACCATTGAACCAATTTGGATTTTATTCGGTATGGAGGTAGTTTAAGGGCCGGGGAAGGACATGGGGACCTTTCACTCCGGGAAATTTTACTTTTTTTATGGTATAGGACGGCTAACGAGCAAGTGAGTCACCTGATGGTAAGCGATCAGCACTGCAACACCTGGGTGGAACAGAAGCGTTGCCGGCCTTTCAAGGAATTGGGGCAAGGACATGGGGGGAGAAAAAGAGAGAAGGATGGGCCTCCAGTTCTCTCACTTACCGAACGAAGCATAGTAGTGGTAAAGCTTCTACTCAAACGCCGATTTTCTGTGAGAGGCCGGCTCGTCCGGGGAAGTACCACACGTCTTTTTTCACAATTTGAAGATTTGACATTTATATATATATACATATATAAATTACTAGCTATTGCCCGCGGCTCTACTCCCATTCATGTCGATCTCTCGGGAACAGCAGTTGCTGTGGTAGAGCCACGCTACCGGCAAAAGTAATTTTTGCTAGTAGAATGGGCCGGCTCGTCTGGTGAAGTACCACACTCTCACAGAAAATCGACGTTTGAGTAGAAGCTTTACTGCTTCTATGCTTCGTTTGGTAAGTGAGAGATCCAAAGGCCCGTCCTTCCCCCATTGCCTCCCCCCATGTCCTTTCTCCAACTCCTTCAAAGGCCGGCAACGCCTGTTACACCTTGGTGTTGCAGTTGTCCATGGGCAGCGCTGATCGCTTACCATCAAGTGACTCACCTGCTCGTTGGTTGTCCTATATAATAAAAAAAAACTCGCGCAAATGAATGGTGGTAATCAAGTTTCAGTATGGGAGGTCGGACGCGCTTACCCTATGCCCGACTCCTGACCATGAATTTTGACCTCAAAGATCTGAGAATGTAATTGTTATACTAAAATGTTTCTAAATTTACACATCACACATGAGACCTAAAAATTATGAATAGATTAAAAGCTTTAACATAAATCAGTTGTAGTGAAAATATACCGAGTAATTTGACTTCATGTTCAATAAAAAGCCAACGGCTAACATGGTATGGACGTGTAGACAGAAGAGATGCCGAACATCTGGCAAAAAAATGACCCATTTAGAAGTAGACGGACGTAGGGGACGAGGTAAGCAAAGAAAGACGTGGATTGAATGTGTCAGAGGGGATAGGAGGTAATGGGGGGTAAATATTGATATGGTTAGGCATAGAAAATTATGGAGAGAGTCGACATACAGAGCCGACCTCAAATAGGGAAAAGGCAAGAAAGAAGAAGAAGAATCGTTCAATGTTTATTTTCTTATCTACGCATTTCCCAGTACTAAAAGATCTTATCACCCTTTTTCAGTGCAGCGAGTAACTTGAAACTTCAGTTGTCCAGTTGTAACTTGCTGTGTTTATTGTTAAAGTTGTTCACTTTACTTGCTCTAGAAACTCTGGCCACAGCTTTATGGAAAACTAGTTTAATAACTAACCAGTAAGTACTTTAGTGAGTACAACAAAACAAATTATTATGATTACTTCCATGCTGGTCTGAGCATGCAAAAATACCTATGTAAGAATATATGAGTTTTTCTTAATACATGGTGCTTTTGTACTCTTCTTAAATATTTTTACGTCGATTCGAAGATTCAGATTTTTACGTTAATACACATTTTAAATAATACATAATAAATTATATTGAAATGCTTAATTATTGTTCAAAAGCTACAAACTACTAGCGTTTCGTAACCGACCACTGCAGAGAAGAAGACGCCGAAAGAAACTCTTTTCAACAGTATTGGTCGCCTACCCGCCTGAAGGGCTATGTATTATATTTAATATTTTTCTCTTTTCTGTTTTTTTTCGATTTCATATTATAAACAATTCCAATTTACATATTTTTTTACAGAATCAGAATCCCTAATAGAATATACATCCGCCAGACAAAAAAGTACTTAGTTTGATTAGCTGATTGATGGTATTGCATGGAATGGCCGTTTTTTTTTTCTTTTATTTACTAAGCAATAACGACGTATTAAGTAAAATTGCGGGGCTTTTTCTTAGTCTTATTAATCAACGAAATATTGATGTAGAGTATTTCGTTGATTCTATTAAGATCACAGTCAACTCGACGAGGCGAACCACCACCAAAGTAAATCTCACTACAACCGCACCATGGCAGTTTATTTTAGTTATTCCACATATTGTTCATAAACATGGGCATCTATAACAACAAATTACACCGACTTCACGTTATAAAGTCCACTAAAACCAATTGTTTTTACTAAATTTTGAAGTAGGCATTTGTCTCCCATCTCGCCTGATGGTAAGTGACGATGAAGACAAGGATGTTACATGCCTATCCAAGAAATACCCATTTATTCTACTTTTGAATGTCCCTCGACTGTGCTTCTCTGGGAATATAGACACATGCAGTTTATTCCACACCTTAGCTACTCGAACCAAAAAGGAACAGTTAATGCGTTCGACTCTTTGGTATTCCGACGATTAAAGGGTGAAATTTCAGTCTGCGCCTCGTAGTCCGATGGAGGAATGTTTTTATTAGAGGTACTTTCATATTAACTCATGGGTATAAATTCACGGACACTGAACCACCACACAACCAACAGGCGAGATGTCCAGGAAAATATTAGTTATTTCATAGTTTCACATACATATTTAATAGAAAACAAATGGCTTAATAAGGTTTAGCGGAATCTAAAAGTAAAACACATTATAAATTGGCCGAAAACGAGAAAAGGTAAGACTAGGTAACGAACGAACTGAAAGATTGCGCAATATTGTAATTTCCTTACACACTTTCATATCAACACTTAGTATTTTTACTCCTTGATATAAATGTTAAATTAATGAACGAACTATATGAGTAACATTACGTAGGTGAAGCCAAACCAATGAAACGTTCATTTAAAGGTAAATTAAAAGTTTGAACACAGACGGACGCTCCCCAGGTCCGCACACGTAAGCAGCTAGCCCAAGGGACTTCGGGTAATTTCATTACACACCAACCGCGCTCCTGTTGTGGTTATGTAGTATCAAACATGAATTAATTTCATGCGTGAATCATATTAGGTACAAAATATTGTTTGTTTTATTTTACATTTGGCCAAAACTAACGTAAGATGTACAATCTGCCTTAGCTTTACGACCGCCATCAATAGCAGCCGGGACCAACGGCTTAACGTGCCTTACGAAGCACGGATCAAGTCGAGACATTTTATGCCACTTGCATTCACCCATCCAAGTGGACAGACATACAAAAAACAATCAACCATCTTTAAATAAATAAATGTAAATATATACGGACACATCACACAGATTGAGTTAGCCCCAAAGTAAGTTCGAGACTTGTGTTATGGGATACTAACTCAACGGTACTATATTTTATAACAAATACATATAAAGATAAACATCCAAGACCCAGGCCAATCTGAAAGATAATTTTCCATCTTGACCTGACCGAGGATCGAACCCGGGCACCCTCGTGTCGCAGGCTGGCGTGTTAAGAGCCCGACATATGCCAGGCGGCGTGGCGATACAAACGCGGATGGTCTAAACGCGTTGGCTACTTTGGATATTTTCGTTTTTTAGGAATATTCAAGGGTTATTCGAAAAAGAAAAACATATGATGGCTGCCTTATCTGTAATGCAATAATAATCAAAAGTTTCAAGGTTAATTTTAATGTATTTGGTGAATAATGCTATATACCGAGTAAATTAGACGTGATTTGGAGGCAACTTTGCAATTTTTTTCTATCGAGAAAATTTAACGCAATCGTGTTTTTGAGTCATATAGTTACTAGAGTTAGTCCTGAACTTTGCTGCATTTTTATTTCAACTTGAGTATTTAATTATTATTGATATAACAGTCAATCATGCAAAGCAGTGTGAGGTAGTACGGGCCCTTAACCACTGCGCCACGGAGCTGTCTCTTTTGCCCGCGATCTCTTGCTTTAATGTCGGTTCTTCGAGAATTCGAGAACAGTACTTATTTCAGGAATGAAAGATAGGACCTTCTCCGTACTTCAAACGACAAGTATGTAAAATTTTATGATGATCGGTTCAGTAGTTAAACCATGAAAGCATAATTACCACCAACTTCCGTATTTTTAGTATGATTTTTCATCACACCTAAGCTATGTGATGAAAAATAATATTGACTACTAAAATTGTAAGTAGTCACTCAGTTGTTAATGTCTTCTTAACCGTCCTTCATACACAATGTACTATTAATTACCCGACTTAGTAATAAGTCTTATTATAAAACGTTGACTAACTTTAGTTTGTATTACCTGGTTTAAACCATTACGACACAGTCAAGTGATTCAAGCCTTCACTACTCCTAACCAAACTGGAAACAACTAAAAAAAGTATGCTTCCCGTAGGAATCGAACCCACGACCCGGTCTACAGGATAACAATAATGTGATAATAACAATATTGTGAATCTTTTCCATTAAAACCCAAAACAAGCTGTCGACAAGCGGATTTCTTTCGTTATTCCTTTTTCATCTGTCCCCCGATTTTGTTTACAAAACTTATCAACTTGAAGGAATTTATCACACCCACGGGGAAAGCCTTTAAATTAATTTGGAATAAGGCACTTTTCTTCTCTTGCAATTAACTTTTCACTTGAAGTAACCACTAATTAATTATTTTTCAGAATGGCGAACCCTTTGATGGGAGAATTAACTTTTTATTGGTTTCTACTTAAGCCAAGTTGGGCCTTTGAGCTGATAATCTCTTCGTAATCAACGTGTAATTTGAGAAGTTGTTATTGATACAGGATGTTTAAATTGCCAACCGATAATGCAGTGACTTGACGTTTCCGGAGCCAAACAGAAGTTCAGATGTCATATATTTGCCAAATCGTAAATTGCAATCCCCGGAGCATCGCCGTAAAGTTGCTTGCCTATCGGTTTTTTATAGGATCCATTTTGAAGAGTGTGCGAAAGCGCTTTTTGAACTAGAACCCTAACCCTTCCTCTATCGAACTACGAGACGCAGACATAAATTTTACCTTTTTATCATTGAAATACCAAAGAGTTGAACTAAACGCTTGGACAGTTCCTTTTTGGTTCGAGTTGCTAAGGTGTGGAAGAAACTGCCTGCGTCTATATTCCCAAACAAGTACAGTCCCGGGATATTCAAAAGTAGAATAAATGAGTATCTCTTGAATAGGTATGTAATGAAACATCCTCGTCTTCATCGTCACTTACCTTCTTACTAAGAGATGGGAGACAAATGCCTACGTCAATACTTAATAAAAAAAGAAGAGCTTGTAACCCCTTTTATATATAAAAGGGGTTATAAGCTAAAAAACAAGAATAATCTACACGCATTGAGAAGTGTTCCGAGAAAATCAAGTTACCTACACCGTATGTACGCTGGGAAAGCTATTAGAAAAGAGTTGGCTCTGTAAAAATAGACGCGTTGGAAAGAAAATACTATCGTGCGGAATTAGAAACTGGATTTACGAGTAGCACAAAGTTAAGGTTGTTATTAGACGATAAATTATTTATAACGATAACTCGACAGTGAATACTGACAAAAAAACATACTGAGCCAGTTTTCCACGCAGACTTTTATACAAAAAACGACAAAAGACTCGGTCAGTTTACTCTGCTCTGTAAACTGGTGAAAAAATACCAACGTGCGGAATTAGAAACTGGATTTACGAAACCTAGCACAAAGTTTAGGTTGTTATTGGACGATAAATTATTTATAACGATAACTCGACAGAGAACACATACAAAATACATACTGAGCCTTTTCAAGCTAAATTTTTTACAAAAAACCTGCCAAGTGCGAGTCGGACTCGCGCACGAAGGATTCCGTACCATTCATTCCGTATCAATCATGTCTGTTGTATAGGAGCCCCCCTTTAATATTAATTTAATTTTTATTTAATTATTTATTTTTAAAGTGAATAAATAACTAAATATTCTGTGAATATCTCAAGCAAAATATCACGTTTGCTGTATGGAAGCCCCCTTAAATATTTATTCTATTCTATTTTTTAGTATTTCTTGATATAGCGGCAACAGAAATACATCATCTGTAAAAATTTCAACTGTCTAACTGTCACGGTTCATGAGATACAGCCTGATGACAGACGGACAGACAGACAGACAGATGGACAGCGGAGCGACATTATTAGGGTCCCGTTTTTACCCTTTGGGTACGGAACCCTAAAAACGACAAAAGAGTCGAGCCGTTTACTCTGTTCTTTAAATAGAGGCACTGGAAATAAAATACTAAATTTCGGGATTAAAAACTGATTTTACGAATAGCACAACGGTAAGGTTATTTTTTGAAAATAAAATAGTTATAATATAACGAATAGGTACAAGACCAGCGATACAATTCTATCATCATAATTTCGTGTAGGTGTCACGGTCAATCGACAATGCCATACCCTAGTGTCAGAGTTCTTCGGAACCGCCTCTCTGCCTCTGACGTGGTTCCTTTAACGACTACCAGATGGCAGCTGGGAACAATGGCTTAACGTGCCTTCCGAACACAATTCTATGACCAATAAACACTCGGAAGATAACTTTATGCTTGAGAAACTCTTATAATGAAACAAGCCAAGAACTCAGTCTTTCGAGATATCGATCAAGACCAAGAATATTCAGAGCGTGTAAATTTACCACCGACATTACTTTGAAGGGGTAATTCATTGCATCTAATCCCATGGGACCTTGGGACCAATTTTTTTAAATATATGTATATCATCATCAGGTCTTTTTAGTCTCCACTGCAGGAGCATGACCTTCTCTGTACTACCGGAGCCATACTTGGCCTCCAACACGTGTGGCCAGCGAGGAGAGTGTAGACGAAATCCTCTGTCTGCTCTGACCAAGTATGGCTCCGGTAGTACAGAGAGGGTCATGCTCCTGCAGTGGAGAGTAAAAAGACCTAATGATAATGATGATATATCCCTTTTATCCCTGGCCGTATACGGTGACTGGCTAATATTAATGTCATAATGCTGACTGTACGAGTATGTTTGTGTGATTGGTCAAGATATTTTTTTTTATTTAATATTTATTGAAGGTTTCGTTGATGTGCCCTTATTTGGCTTTTAGGGTACACAGGCCAAATAATTACAGCTAAAAAATTACCAATATAATTAAAATGTATTGAGGAGTGTGGTCTATTTTTAATCATAGGCTGTATATGCTGTCAGAGTGCAGTGTCCAGAAACTTAGGAGCTTTGATGAAAGGAGCTCTTCGAGTAATCGAGCTATACATCTACATAAAAATAAAACATTTCTACAGATTGATCTACGCCTTTTTTGATGTCAATTCTAAAAATGAATAAATGCATTTACCCATTTTTGAATCCACGGTGAAGATTGCATTTCCTTTTTAGAAAGTTGGATAAAACGAATTTTCCAACGATAACCCCATTAAATAGGAATCAAAGCCTCGGTTCTGCTGAATAAGGCTTCCACACACGAGATTAAATACCTGCCGAGTGCACTTCCAATTTCCAATTGCCAAAGACTTAATTTAGATACCATTACCGTGACTTTATTGCTTCACTTTGATAGTTAAAACATGGTTATAAAAGGAACTACGATTTAATTTTGATGTCTACATGTCTGCACCCTTAAATTTCTTATTAAAGGAATAAAGGGATGGAGCATTCCGCGTACACAGATAACAATTAGTGTCTGCGTACTTTGGAATACAGATTCGATAGACGGAAGAGCTCAATAGCCCAGATGGCGTGCACATTATTAGCGCTTACGCATGTAAAACAACCCCGGGCGTGGTCCACACTGTGATGGGTGACCCCAAGTGGCATAATAATTTCTCGAGCTCCTCCGTATTTCGGAAGGCCCGTTCAGTCATTGTTCCTGGCTGTCATCACTAGATGGTGTATCGGCCACCTATACCAGCTGCTTTTAGGCAGCTTGAGAAATCGGACACCAGTGTCGGCCGCATAAACACACGTAAAGCAACAGACTAATGACAGGCTTCTTTTTGATCGGAGGTTAAGTATAAGTAATCTATTATTTAAAAAAAAGTTGATTTCAAACAAACTACTGAACCGATTTTGACCAAATTTAAATGGGACCACTCTGAATACATATCCTTTAAGACGGTAATGCACGAAATTGTGGAAATTGACGTGTTATCACACAACTAGTATTTACTATGTGCTGAATTAATCAAATACATCAAAAGTATTTGTATAATTTAGTTTGATTCTTGCACAAGATCGCCCCTTTGTAGGAATTTGAAACAGATACATATGAAATTTAAAAACGATAAACATACCTATGTTCTGATATCTGAAAACATTTTTCTTCGAAAAGTTTGTAAGTTTTACGTCTAAAACAATAATTCTCACATAACCATATTTATATTTTTTATAAAAATATAAATATTAAGACTTTTAATCTTTTTACATAATCGCCTAATTGTTCTGCGCAGCCTAATGGCTTGCGCAGTCACGACGTTTTTCGTTCGCGCGGAACCCGCATAAAACAATTTTTTTTCATATCGATTAATAAATGACGGAGTTATGATATGTATACATTTAAAAAAAATGTATATTAACCGTTATAAAAATAGATTACCTAACCGTAAAATAAATCATGAGTCCTAGCTATATTCCCATGTCATTTGAGATCAGCTCCTCCCAGGTAAATCGCAAACATGATTAAGAATATTGCATATTCTATTATAAAATGAAAAGATTGCATTTCAAACGAGTTCATGATTCGCTTTGATTTCTAAATCTGGAAGTGCGATTAAAACACCAACTTCTTTTTACATATTGGCACACTGAGACTTCTATGTTTTATGTTATCTATTGCTTTTGCATACTCGATCGCTAACATAACATGTTCCACAAAATTATGTCACCTGCAAAAGTTCATATTATTTTAGAATTTGCGTAAAAAGTCGTGTATACGATACTATTTATATGTGATATAAGGTTCATTATAGTGCAAAATATACATATACCTCCCTAATCAGTGCAATCGATTTTCACCTTTTTTTTTTACTAAATGTTGGATTAGGCATTTGTCTCCCATCTCACCTGACGGTAAGTGACGATAAAGACGAGGATGTTACATGCCTGTCCAAGAGATACCCATTTATTCTACTTTTGAATGTCCCGGGACTGTACTTGTCTGGGAATAAAGACACAAGCAGTTCATTCCACACCTTAGCTACTCGAACCAAAAAGGAACTGTCAAAGCCTTTGAACTTATGGCTATGTATGGACTTTTGTAGGTAAGTACATTAAAATTGTACATTACATGAAATTAAAAAAGTGAATAAACACCAACAATAGGATATAAAATATCATACAAAGCCCTTCAGGTGAGTAGGTCACCGATAGAAAAATAAAATTCCTTTCGGCGTTACTTCTCTGCAGTGGTCGGTTCCGAAACGCCTAGTAGTTTGTAGCTTTTAAATAAGAATTGATAATTTGATTATGCTTTGCTTGACAAAATTAGCCTGAAGTTAAGTAAATTAACTTGATGTTAAATCAACTAGGTACTTGAGAATCATAAATTGAATTAATAGTTAATTTCGGCAACATTCTACGTTAAATTACAGTTAGACGAATTTTCACAGAAACTGGAAATGTAAACTTTGATTTCGTAGGCGTCAACATTGTTAAGTAAAGATATGAAGAGTTAATAGCAGTAACAATTTTACAAAATTGACGTTTAATTAAACAAACTGACTGGTTAATCACGTTACATATTGAAGGGCACTCGTTTCTCGTTTCAAATATTTAAAAAATAGGGGCGTAAAAGTTGGCCATATGTGCATGTTTTCTATAAAATGCTTTTTAAAATAATTTGTCCATCTGGTAGATTATTTAAAAATATTGGACACGTAATTTGTATTCTGGCAATCAAACACAAATTGATAAAGATATAGCCCGTTAAAGTTCTGCGTGCACTTTTTACCGGCCAGTTGCGTCATGAGCCCCCACTCCTGAACGTTGATGCACTTCATCTGTATCATCTTTTACTTGATTAAAAAAAAAAAATACGTAAATAATCGAATATTTTTCAATAATGTATCGACTAATTATTTCAAAATGGTATTTTTTTGGAAACAAGCCTTTAAACCAATAAAAACAAGACGTATGGACTTGCACTAAGCACAAAGCGCGCGTACCTGTTGACGTGTTGGCCACGAACCGTCTAGCTACTCGTAGATGCGCGTAGCAAGCGCGAGCATTCCAAAAATTCTGAGACTGCTAATTTGATTACATTTTTCTTTGTAGGTAATTAATATGTATTTCGTTGCTTTTGTATTTTTTGACGTCACGTGTGATCATTACTTATTATGTTCTTAAGTACGACGTGTGATTTACAAGTCAGCCTGTATAGACAAACTTCATTCCAAAATTAGGCTTGACCAATTGACCAATATGAACGGCTTGACGAATTAACCATTTTGCACCGCTTGACGAATAAACCATTTTAGGAGCGTTTAAAAAACGCTTGACCAGTTGACAAAATTTTATCGCTTGACCAATTATCCCCTACATTGAAATAACGTGTGTGCTAAGAAAAAGCTCTGGTCTTGCAAATGGTTAGAATTTCATAACGCATTATTTGCTAAACGTTATTTTTGTTCGTTCCCATTAGTTCAATAAACTACGTGTAACAAAATGTGGGTAACAGTACATAACCCCTCAATCATGCCCCCATGATCGGACTGGAAGTAGCAAAAGCTCATTTGAAGCAGCTAACATATATGTATATAGCTAACATAGTCAATAAAAAAAAGGTTATTGAACATTTTCAAATGGGGGTAACAATACTTCTTACGAAATTGAACAATTTTTGCCAGGGGACATAGATTGTAAAACGAAAAAAAACGACCTCTCATACAAAATGATCAATCAGCTGATCGATTATCTATTGTTTTTTTTTCGTTTTTGATGATGAGCCTGGGGTGCCCAAGGAATAAATCATCAAGGCAGACGTTCCCACACAATTTTTTTTTTTTTTATTTCCCAGCTTTGATCCCATAGGAAAAGTTGTTGCAAGAAAGAAAGAAAGAAAAATTGTTTATTAGCGTCAAATATCATGCTAAAATATAACATTTTTGTAGATTAAGAGCCCGCCATATGCCAGGCGGCGTGGCGATACAAACGCGGATGGTCTAAACGCGTTGGCTACTTTGGATAT
Source organism: Elegia similella (assembly GCA_947532085.1). Classification (NCBI taxonomy): domain Eukaryota; kingdom Metazoa; phylum Arthropoda; class Insecta; order Lepidoptera; family Pyralidae; genus Elegia; species Elegia similella. The sequence goes on from OX383939.1 coordinate 9,031,769, forward strand.
TTTCGTTTTTTAGGAATATTCAAGGGTTATTCGAAAAAGAAAAACATGTGATGGCTGCCTTTTCTGTAATGCAATAATAATCAAAAGTTTCAAGGTTAATTTTAATGTATTTGGTGAATAATGCTATATACCGAGTAAATTAGACGTGATTTGAAGGCAAGTTTGCAATTTTTTTCTATCGAGAAAATTTAACGCAATCGTGTTTTTGAGTCATATAGTTACCAGAGTTAGTCCTGAACTTTGCTGCATTTTTATTTCAACTTGATTATTTAATTATTATTGATATAACAGTCAATCATGCAAAGCAGTGTGAGGTAGTACGGGCCCTTAAGTATTCTAAACATAACGCTAAACCGATGTCCACTTAGCATGAGTCTAGGCATCTTGCAATAACCCGACGCTGGTCTTCCAGAGACACCGGCCAATCGAGAAGTACTACTGCGCGCTGCATCGACACGCCGAACTGAACAATGATGAATTCAACATATCGATAAAAATGATGATTAATTAAACGGTGAAAATATCGACGGGCTGAATCATCCCCTGTTCGAACAGGGTTTTCTTTACATATTGTATACGGTATACCTCACGTTTCGTGACTGAATACGTCACCCATATCTATTTATCATCAGGTCCATTTTTAGTCTCTACTACAGGAGCATGACCCTCTCTGTACTACTAGAACCATACTTGGCCAAAGCAGCCAGAGGACTTGGCCTACACTCTCCATGCTGGCCAGACGGGTTGGAGAGTTCTCACAGATGTTTATTCTTTGTTTAGCTGGTGTTTCCTGAGTCGCCTTCTACGACATCCACGGAAAGACTTGGAGTGGTCCTATTCTACTCTGCCGGATACCACACGGCTATATCACCCATAAAAGCGCACGGTTATCAAGATATTTAAAGGCAATTTTAATTTTAAATGCTAGCTTTGTCTATATTCGTTTGGCATGCATGGTGGGCCGGGAAATAACTCATTAACGAGGTAACTTTCGTTTAACAAATTTAAAATATTCTATGCTCAAGGCATTAGAACGTATAATGCTTCACGTATTTTTAATACAGCCTCCGTGGTCCAGTGGTTAAGGCGTTTGCCTGTAGACTCGGCGATCGTGGGTTCGATTTCCACGGGAAGCATACATTGTTTAGTTGTTTACTGTTTGGTTAGGACATTGCAGGCTTGAATCATCTGATTGTCTGATAATAAAGATGATTCTGTGCTTCGGAAGGCACGTTAGGCAGTTGTCCCGGCTGCTATCTGGTAGTCGTTAAAGAAACCACGTCAGAGGCCGAGAGGCGGTTCCGAAGAACTCTGACACCAGGTTGTGCATGGTCGATTGACTGTGTCACCTACACGAAATGATGATGATGATGGATACTGTGTAAAATGTGTCATTTAATCTATACTATACAATGCTTTCGTCCGGTAACCAGGTAAATTGACGACACAGTACTTAAGAGCGCCCAATCCGTCTCACTTTTCATACAAACGCTCGTACGCGTGATTATGGCGTTGTAACATACTATGTTATTAATCTTTTGAACTTACAGGTATCTTGTGAGCTATTTCTAGGTTTCTATTGAAATAAAAAAATAAAATGATGTGAAATAAATTCAGTATAAGGCTCCAATACTCTGTTTTTTTTTTTTTGCACAAATTTTACCTAAACTTCGGTTGTTCATAAATTACTAATAAATAGTAAAAGTAAAGAAAATATCTTTATACAAACCTCGCAAATGTAATGAAGATTCTAAATAAAAAACATTTCTTTCACTTACTTGTAAGGCTTACTGAAAAACACTTATTACATGGTACAAGTTTTTCGTACAATGTTATCGCGTTCTCACTTGCTTGTTAGCCAAATGGATGAAACAACAAGCTTTTCAACGGGCCGGTAAGGGCCCTCTTAAGGCAAAGTACTGAAAGGAACTGGATTGCAATGGCTAGAGATGGCAGGAATGGCGTAGACAAAAGCAGGCTTATACCCAGCAGTGGGTCGTAGAAAGCTGATGATAATACAATGTATAATTCAAGGCCCTTTGACACGTGTATCTGTCTGTTTGTCGGTATAGGCTTACAACGTAAACTGATAAGGGAATTTTAAATCCGTTTTCATTAACTTCTAGGTACCTATTTAATACATATATGGGCGCTGATTGCCATTTTGTTTTCATTGTCATCATTTTATGTTGTTTTTTTTTCGTGTGTGCAAGGCCAACACTGGTGTCAGATTTTTTAAGTTGCCTAAAGGCATCTGACATGGTTTAACGACTGACATCAATCATGACATCCGGGAGCTTACGTGCTTTCTAAAGCCCGGAGTAAGTAAGTATGTAAGTTAAAATACTTTATTGCACCACAAAGATACATTACACGGAGGAGCCCGAGATATTTTTATGCCACTTGCCTTGCCGCGCCGGGAGTTGCTTAACATAGGCTAGCGATTTTAATGCTCACACCTATTAACATTATTAAATATTATGATGAAAAAATTGCCTATAAATTGATCGAGGTGACCCGTGACCAGAAGGCTGGTCTATACTTTGGCCAAAACATCAGCATTGCTATCCAACGTGGCAATGCTGCCGGCCTCCTGGGCACGCTGCCGCGGGGTACCAATCTACCCGACCTTTTGTAAATATATATTAATTTAACTTATTTTCGGTTGTAGGTTGTAGCATTGGTTAAGGCATTTTAAATTTAAATAGTGTACTTATATTTTGTTGTTCTACTAGTTTCATTTGTAATTTATAAATTGTGCCAAGGAAATATTTTAAGCCCGTCTAAAAAAGTGTGATACATATGACCATGCCTATTGGTGAGTCTATAACATCATAGCTCCCAAATGGCTAGTTTATTTCAAATGCAAATTGTCATTTAAAAAAACCTGTAACAAAAACATTTTTGGTGGAAATTGAACAACTCAGAGCAGTATATTTTGTTACTCGTATTTATTCAATATAGATTCAGCAATATGAATATTTATTTTGCATGAAAGAGAATATAGGTATTTCTTTGAGGAAATTATTTGATTGACATTTCCTTGATTTCTTTTATTCCTTTTCGGAAAGACGAAAGGAAATTTTTCGAACCATAAGGGAAAAATATCTTCGTTTCTACGTAAATGTTTCGAAAAATGTTCTTTGATACGCGATGGTCATCAATATATCATGTCTGGTTATGCGTATGTACCTTGAATCATTTCTCAATGAGTACTAAATAATAAGGATAGTTATATTTTTGTACAACATATATACCACAACGTTTTCGTCCATATCTTAAATATTGTATCATCATCATCATTACTCAAATACTTATAATAAATATGTAAGGGTTGGTTGTGAAGCAAGTTACTTCCAGAGATATCGTGTATATAAGCTCTATACATGATACTGAAACTAAATTGACGATTTTTAAAATATTTTTCTGAATGTATGTTTCAATGTTTGCATGTATGCTCCATAACTCTTAAACAAATTGACTGAATTTTATGAAACTTTAAAGATTAGAAGAGATTTAGATTAGAATATTTAGACGTACAAGACAAAGGATAGGGTACTTAGATGTTTATAAGACTCCAGTTACGATAAGATATAGCCCACAATAAAAATACAAATATAACAAAAACGTACGCGAGCGGAGTCGCGGACACAGCTAATTTATAATAAAGATGCTAATGCATGTGAGATTAAAGAAAGCACATTAAGTGAAGCTAAGTCTAATTTTTTTAATCTCACAATATCTGACCCGGCAAACGTTGTATTGCCATATAAATTATGTAAAAATTAGAGTGGACCACTCTTATTACTCAGGGATATGAGAAATAGTTAACGTCCTATTCTCAGACCAACTGAACATACAGACAAAATTTTATAAGAATCGGTCAAGCCGTTTCGGAGCATTTTATACATGGTGAAATTTTGATCGTTCTGGATCCTTAAAGAGGTGATTCAGCCCGTCGATATAAACAACTTTTCCTATGGGATCAATGCTGGGAACTCAAAAAAAATGGGCAGTTCTATTCAAAAAATTTCGGCCACCTGGTCAATTTGTAAGGGAACATCAAAAAATTTTTGAGTTCCCAGCATTGGTCCCATAGGAAAAGTTGTATAAATCAACGGGCTGAATCATCCTTTTAAGGGTCCAGAACGATCAAAATTTCACCGTGTTTATTAGATCTGTCAGTTTAAGTATGACTGTTAAGAAAATTATTTTTAATAAGATATTATAAAAGAACCTAGAGTAGTTGTACAGTGATTTTAAAAAAATCAACTTTATTGTACCAACTGAAAATTATTACAATCGGCCGACTTAATTCTATGAGCATTTATCTCCTTGTTTTTAGTTATTCTGTAGTTTTTAACCTGTAGCAGTTAAACTTGTTCGTGTGATTTGAGTATTTTGTAGCCATAATACAGACTCTGCCTAGTACGTGTGCACAAAAAAAGTGTCTTACTGACTATGATATCATGTAACATGGATTTTAAAACAGCTTTATTTGTAAGAAACAAATTACGAAATATTTTTTTTTTTTTTTATCATGGGCTACTGTGAGATAAATTACTTAATTAAAACTGAAATCCTTAAGTTCAAGAGATAGGAGGCTTATCGGAATATGAAGTTTTAGGAATTCCAGTATCCTTTTCAAAGAATTCTTGGCATTCTGGATAAAAATATAGCCAGCTGGACACACAACACAATTGAATTAAAATATCTTGCAGAACTTCTTGTTTTTTTTTTTAATTTTCTGTGATATTTTGTCAGGTTTTTAGGCAATTACTATTTCCATTTTTTTTTCGACTTGAGGATTTCATCAAACCAATTTTGGTACAGAAGATCTAAGTCAGGAAAGAAAAGGACCAAAAAGGGCTTTCATAGGCGAAATAGATAATAGGGCCAAAGTCGTGTCGTATAGAGAGGTCCAAGAGATAGCGGAGGATCTAGAAAGATGAAAAAGTATTCCACCGACAGCGAAATAGTTCTTAAAATAATAATTTGACTTTTTTTTCTATAATAACTCAGTTCATTACAAAAAATACCATACAATAAATACAAACAGTTCAGTGCAGTCAAATTTAAAAAAATCGAGGACGTATATTCCTTTTTTAACTTTTGTTAATGGAGGCTAAATGTTAAATTTGTAATAAAATATAAAAGATTACTAAAAATATTAGTAGATTTTTATTCAGGCAATATTTTTTTGCTTATTGATAATAAGTAAAATAACAAACTTGGTAGATAGTGATATATAGGTCAGTAAGCACCCCTGCACGACTAACGCTACAAAAATAACTACGTATCTCATATAAACTATAAGTAAACTAGTTCCGTATAATATTTAAAATTGTTAGTTTTAAAAATTAAGTAACTGAATATCAAAAAAGTTATACTTAGTTTATATGCGCGAAAAAGTTTCGTTTCAAATCATTTAATGAACAATAAATAAAGGTACAATGTCTTAAAATTGAAGACGCAATATCACGATGACAACAATAAAGTAATTAAAAGTATATTTTCTTTTTTTTCATAAACGAACTGAAACTTACCTGAAGTTTGGTGTTACTGGCAACTTGCACAAGCACGGTACGTGTGCGCCAAGCGCGCGCTTGTCACTGAAATGAGGCGAACGTTGATACGCGTCGGAATATATACGCGGCACGCGCGTAGCGGTTGGCGCTACGCTGCTACGCCGCGCCCAGCGTAGGCGTGCGTAGGCCCTGGCCTACGACGTGCTACGGTCATCATCTTGAACTACGAATCGGAGTTTAGTAAATATGTACTAAAGTGAGTAATACATATACATTTCCTTTATCATTAATCATTGTTGTCAAGATTTCCTTTGATTCTATAGGAAAGGTAATTAATAACTGAAACTGGTAAGTTTTAGGTCATAACTTATAGCTTTTAGTATTCAGATAATCGATTATTTGTTTAGGAGCTTGGAATTTCCTTATTTTTATATCTTAAGATGTGGAAAAGTATGTCAATCGTTTTTATAATAATTAAAAGACAAAATTTGCTTGTAAGTTTTACTACAATATTTATTCAACAAATAAAACAAAATAAGTATTCAAATAAAACAAAATTTAAATTACTTTTTGCAAACAAAATAGCCCTGGCAGCTCATTACCCCGAGATAACGTACTCAGAAGGCTGGCAGCATTGCCACGTTATATAGCAATGCTAATCTTTTGACCAAAATACAGGCCAGCCCTCTGGTCGCGAGATACCTCAATTAACTTCTTGGCGTTGAATAATATTACCTTATATTTTTATAACACATTTGTCTAATTTTGTTGCTTTTAGTGAATTAACAAAATAATACAACGTGATTTTGAACCCCCTAGCTTTTTTGAAATCTCAGCATCAGAATCCCTAATGAAATATAGAACTGCGAGAAAAAAAGCTGAAAATCAAAAACAAAATTAGGGTTTCCCATACAAAGTCGCCGATCAGCTGGACGAATTTCTATGGAAAATCAATTTCTTTTTTCGGTTTTTACCACGTTTTTTTGGAATTCTGTATTCCATTAGGGATTCTGATTCCAAGACTTCAATATAGCTAGGGGGTTCAAAATCACGCTATATATGTTAGTTAAGATTACATTTCTTGTTAATGGATATGTGTTTGTCATCATAAAAACTAAAAAACTGATTTGGGCGAGTTTTAAGTAAATTGTACTTTTATATAACGATTAAGTTACATTTTTTATGGGAACAGTACTGTAAAAGCGATCTAATAATATATTCCTTAAGAAATGAATGCCAAATATCATTGTTCTCACATACAGAATAATAAAACAACTGATCAGCTTAATTTCCGTTTCTTAATTCACCGTTAAGTTGGAAACCAAGTTTATATGTTTTACTGTTTGGTTTCAGATATAATTTTGTAAGCTTGGTTACCGTAAATTGGGGAGAATAGAATTACAGGGGGAAAAGATGAAATACATATATATATCTGGCGAGCTCCGTGGCGCAGTGCTTAAAACGCCAGCCTGCGACACGAAGGCCCAGGGTTCGAACCCCAGTCAGGTCAAGATGGAAAATGATCTTTTTCAGATTGACCTGGGTCTTGGATGTTTATCTATATATAAGTATTTGTTATAAAATATAGTATCGTTGTGTTAGTATCCCATAACACAAGTCTCGAACTTACTTTGGGGCTAGCTCAATCTGTGTGATTTGTCCGTATATATTTATTTGAAATAAAATGTATATTTAGGACTAGCTGTTGCCCGCGGCTCCGCCCGCGTTAATGTCGTTCCCTTGGGAACAGTAGAAATGATAAAAATTCCATACAAACCCCTGACCCTTTGCTTTTTCCCCTTAAGGGGGAATTTAATACATTTCACCTGCATATATCTTTAGCCCTTAAGGAGGGGATTTTGCCCATTTCACTTACACAGATATTTTTTTATTGTTATGGAGAACTTCATATTGTCATATTTCTAAGTAAATAAAACAAATCCATACAAACTTTACCCCACCTATTCTACCCCTTCAAGGGGAAATTTCGACCATTTTAACTACACAGATCTTTTTAATTGTAATGTAAACATATATACTTATTTTTATACTTCTATGTTCAGAAATGAGAAAATTTCCATACAATCCCCCCCCCCCCCCCCCCCCCTGTATCCCTTAAGGGGGAAATTTTGTACATTTCACCTACACAGATCTTTTTTAATTGTAACCTAGAACGCATATACTTATTTTCATACCTCTAAGTCTAGAAATGGAAAAATTCCGTACAAACTTAACCCCCTATTTACCCCTTCAAGGGAGAATGTTGTCTGGTTCACCTAAACAGATCTTTTTTAATTTTAATTGAGAACTTGCGTACCTACTTTCAAACTTCTAAGTCCAGAAATGAGAAAATTCCATAAAACTTCAACCCCTTTGATTATCTAAAAATCCTTTCTTAGTGCTCATTTACATCATAAAAAGAATCCCTGTGCCAAATTTCAAGTTTCTGCGCACAGTAGTTTCGGCTGTGCGTTGATATATAAGTCAGGTTTGCCTTTGGCCCGCGGCTCCGCCCGCGTAAGTGTCGATTTCTCAGGAACAGTAGAATTACCCGGAATACATTAGTTTATGACTTTCAATGAAACACCTTAATATTGAATTTCAATTGAATAACTTCAAAAACGGAAAGTTTCATACTAACTTTGCATCCCCGTTATATCCCCTTAAGGGATGATTTTTGAGAAAAATATTTTACTCGTGTTTCATGCCTTTTAGTAAAGAACCTTCATACTGAATTTCATTCGACTAACTTCAAAAATGTCAAAGTTTCATGCTTACTTTTCACCCCTATTTTACTCCCTTAAGGGATGATTTTTGACTAAAATATTTTACTCGTGTTTCATACCTTTCAGTAAAGAACCTTCATGCTGAATTTCATTCGAATAACTTCAAAAACAACAAAGTTTCATACTAACTTTGCAACCCGTTTTTCCCCCTAAGGAGATGAATTTCCGAAAATCCTTTCTTAGTGCTCCCCTACGTTATAAAAGGAACCCCTGTGCAAAATTTCAAGTTCCTAACCCTTATAGTTTAGGCCCTGCGTTGATATGTCAGTCAGTCAGCTTCTCCTTCTTTTTTAGTATGGATTACTATGGATAGTATGGATAGGTATAATGCTGTCGTATAATGATGATGAATTGACTTTGGATTTTAATTTTCTTATGTCACTTATTATTTTATTTTATTGTTTGCTATATGTTTGCAGGCAAACTCATGCCTTGAGTTCATTCAAATGACGATAACTTTTTTTTTAATGAACCGATTTTGATGAAACAAACTTTAAATGTTAAACTGAGTTAAAACAAAGCAATTGTTGAAAGTTTGAAGTAAATCGGTTCAGTATTTTCGGAGATAATCGTGATCATACATACAGACAGACAGACAGACAGACAGACAGACAGACAGACAAGAAATTCCAAAAATTTTTTTTTGCTTTCTATTATTCTTTTTAAGTGTCCCTCTATCAATTTCAGTCAAAAATTCGAACTGTACAGACAAAATAATTTTACTGTTTTATTATATGTATAGATTACAATAACAATACAGTTTGATAATACGAAATTTAGGAATATAATCGATTTTAATAAACTTAATAAGGGCCATGTATCTTACATTATCTTTAATGGGGCCAATTAAGAATCAGAAGTACGTCTAACCTTCAGGTTATTTTGTACTTACCCCATACCTTACTCACCCACGCGGTGATTTCTGAAGGACTGCATGAGCTTCAGAATATCAACTGGTGCGTAGTGCCTGTAGTCCTCTAGCTCAGGATAAGATCCAAACGACTACCAGCCATCGAGTTACAGAGACACAAAATGTGTTTCATTGTCTCTTCCGATTCTTACCGGGCTATGTCAATACCCCTTAGCAAATATACATACAATTAATATACATACATAGTATCACGTCTTTTTCCCTTGCGTGGTAGACAGTTCCCAGGTTTTTAAGGTGTGCATTAGGTGCATTATGTTGGTGGGCATTAGGTAAAAATCTAAATCTAAATAGTGATGGGTTGCTAGCCGCATCGTCTAGTATATGATTCCTCAAATTTTCGCCCATTCCCTCGATCGGCTTTTACGATCTGCGCGGGATGAGAAGCAGCTGGTACATTTTATGTTTTTTTTTCTTTTCTCCCAGATCAACATGAAATCCATATTATATTAAAAATGCGAAAGTGAGTTTGTTTGTTTCGCTTTCACGCCGTAACTGCTGGACCGATCATCATGAAGTTTTGCATGCAAGTTCTCTGGAGTACGAAAAAGGACATAGGCTACCTTTCATACCGGAAAAACTGTTTCCGAGGGAACGAAGTTGAAACAAGCGAAGCTGCGGGCAAATGCTAGTAATAAATATACGCAGCACACAATACAGTGGGTGTCGCTCGGCTTCCGACGGCGTGAAGTTCTTTGACACGGTTCCAGTGTCACTTAGTCTGTTTGAATGAGAGCCTGAAACTGATCGTGCTTGCTGCTAATAGGATTCTTTGCTAGCCGTGCAAACAAACATTGTTAGATGCCCGATTTTAATGCTAAATTAAAACTGTTTGAAATAAAATCGGCCAAGTGCGAGTTGGAATTAAATTGTCTTTTTTTTAATATAACGGCAAGAGATATACACATTCTGTGCACAATATACACATTCTGTAGAAAAAAATCAAATCTGAGACAAGATCTGAGACTGAGAGTTTCGCGGACGAAGTCGCGGGCAACATCTAGTTCTATATATTCCTGATATATTCTATAATAAGTAAATATAAATAAATAAATAAATATATACGGACACATCACACAGATTGAGCTAGCCCCAAAGTAAGTTCAAGACTTGTGTTATGGGATACTAACTCAACGATACTATATTTTATAACAAATACATATATAGATAAACATCCAATGTATTACTTATTCGTAGGTTTTTACCTATGAAATTAAGTTTTCCTCTTGCCATTTTGTTCCTTATGATTACGATTTTTAGTTAAACATATTTTTACTAAAGATAAACATATAAGTGGACTACGGCATAAACATTTTTGTTTTCCTGAATTTTGTTATTGAAAAATGCTCATGAAAAAAACTAGTTTTAGATGTTGTCCGTTTTGATCATAAATATCGTAATTTTTCTATTCTTTTTCTGACGTTTTGTAAATTTCATTAAAATCAAGCTTACTGTTGTCCGTAAATACATGCAAAATTTCATTTTAGTTGAATTTATCAAACCCAAAATGATACTAAAACGTCAGTATGAAAAATTCAATTTACTCGAATCCTCTATAGGAAACGCCAATTTCATAGGATCATATTAACTTCATATACTCGTGAAAATTAGAAGGATAACAATACGTACACGGATAAAACTCCAGCCACAAAGGCTAGCACGTAGCAGCTGACAAACTTGCGTAAGATGTAGGATTTCTTCATAGTAATTACTTTGAGACCCTTTGCCAGGTAGCGACGATAGTTTCTAAGTATTAGTGGAGAAACTATACCTCACAGGTTTGTATAGTGTTCAAATAAATAAAAAGTATGGAGCGATTTTCGTAGTTATTTATTGTATGGTGGCTTTTGTGGTATGGAATCCTCCATGTATAATTTTGACTCGTACTTGGCCGGTTTTTATTTGTTTTAGGTATTGACTAAAATATATACATCTAAAATGGGTGGCTTTAAATTACTTCACAGTTTCCTTGCCTTCATAATATTCCATATTTGGTAAGAAAAAAATATGGTCTGAATCTTCCTACTTAAATTTCAGATAGTATTGCTAGTCATTCAGTACCCTTACGGCATTTGTCTGCTTTAATCACTCCGTGGCTTTAATCAAACTTAATTTATTTTGACTCTCCCATGGGGTGAATTCCTCTAAATAAGTTTCAAAAAGCCTGGCTTTCTACGCAAGATGATCAGCTATTTTAAATATCTCGTCCCATGAGCCAACTTATTTTTTATTCAGGTAGTATATATTTCACTAGTAACCTTAACAGAAACGAAAATAAGCCTTCGAAAAAAAAAATATTCTCTGTGAGAAAATTTAATAACGGTTAAAAATATATATCCCTGTGACAGACGGACGGACAAAGGCCAGCGGAAGCTTTTATACGGATACGGAACCGTACAAAAGTCTAAGTACTCTGAATTGATCTACAGTTTTCTGGTTATTTTTCCAACTCCCACTTTTTTCATTAAATCATCAAAATCGATGTAAAATTATTACCTTATCATCATTAAGTATTAAAAACGGATCACTCACGTGCTATTTAGTCGAGATTGCCGACTATAGTACATAATGTCTTTATCTCACGTTAATTTCAATGATATAATCTCTTATCATCATCACTTCAGCCGTAAGAAGTCATTCGCCGTTAGAAACGAGCTGCATAGGATAGGAAATTTATGATCAAGAAGTTTTCTGCATAAAGAAATGTTATGCCTAGATAAAATATGGTTTGATATTATTGTTTATATACATTTATATTATTGGCCCATACTATGGGATACCGGACATAGGGAAAAAGCAATTAGCAGTTCGGGAGGACAAGCAGTTGACGATGACACTCCTGACAAAGATTTTCTCATAAAATAGAGAATATTTTTTACACAATGATCTTAAAGAGAATGTAATGTGTTCAGAATTCATGGATGTATGTAAGCATGGATATGTTTATTATAACACTAAACTTCCAAATAACTGAATAGAAATGGAGTTTCACTGGTCTTAAAATTTTGGCAGAGTACTAGTGATTTCTTTCTCAATTTTCACTGAATATACTTGTTTTAGATAGATGCACACAATCGTTTTAACTGTTGTTATGTCTGTGAACATAGAAGTACGCAATTTTTTTTAAATCTATGTCTGTGAAGCACTATAAAACCGCTGACATATTTTCGCTGACAAGAACGAAATTTTAAACGACAATACGCGGCAGGACAAGTGTACGTAATCAGGGGGCACGGTAGTGCTCCCGCCAAGAGGAGACAAATAAAGCGCAAAGGCAAAACCTACCTTTTCTCAAGTTTAGATGGATAACGGAATCAAAATTGTGATGGGTTGGCTCGCCTATTGACATTATTCCTCAAGCATGCTAAATGTGGCCATAACGTCTTATAGACCTAGGCTTGTCTACACCGCAAGGGAAAAGACGTGATACTATGTATGTATGTTTTGTCATTTTTGAGCCCTCCTTGAGTTAGGATTATAGGTACTACATAAACAAAATTCTTGGAATAGGGTGACAAAAATGGACTTGTTAAACATATGTTGTGACATGACTTGTTAATGGACTTTTTATACCGTCTTATTATAAAACTAGGACTAACTTTAGTACCTGGTTTAAGCCATTATCCGACCAAAATAAGTCGACACTTATCACTTTGACATTTGGACTACTGTCATTGTCAATTTGCTTTGGTCAGATAATGGTTTTAACCAGTTACGCAAGTTAGTCCTCGTTTGATAATAACACTGATAAAGTTGCAGCTGCATAGTAAATGTTTCTCCTATCAATACCGATGACCTAAATCACAGGTAAGAAAATGATTCAAAGATGTCAATCACTGTACTCAATCATGTTACAAATAAAAAATGTTTTTAGGTCAAAAGGTTTCGTTTCAGCGGAGTCGTTCTATATTTTCAATCACTCTATTCCGTCTACCCATATGAATCATTTTCTACACCTATACCTTTAGAGCTAAGGTACCTCTTTCTTGTGTTACAAACAAACAATTTTGACAATATGAATAGTAGTAGTCTAGAGGTATTAGTAGTGAATAGGTATAGCTATACATGGTGAAATTTTAATCGTTTTGGACCTTTAAAGGGGTGACTATTAGGAACAATGCTGGGAGCTCAAAAAAAAATTCGTCATTTCCATACAAAAGAGTTCCGCTGCCCGGCCAGTTTGTATGGGAATGTCGATTTTTTTTAGTTTCCAGCATTATACCCATAAGAAAAGTTGTTCATTTTGATGGTATGAGTCCTTTAAGGGTCCAAAACGATCAAAATTTCACCATGTACATGCTAGACTTGGTAAATATGTTGACTTTCTGTAAACTGTATTAACATCTGATGTACCATATTTTACGCAAATAAAATATTCTGATTCTGATTATGAACAATTAAAAATCTTTCCTCTTTATAATATAATATACGTAAAGAAGTGTAGATACGCGTATAATGTAAGTTACTTTATTCCACCGATACTTCTTATTGCTTCAAAACGAATTTGGACATATGAGTATCATTAGAATACTAACACTCTCCCAAATGTCATAAGCTATAATTCTTTGCCAGTTTTTTTTATTTTTATGAAAAAAAAATTGTCTTCTCTTCATCCATTTGAGTGGCAAACACAAGTATCAGATTTTTGTAGTGGCTCAGTGGTCAACATGCCATCCTGCTACAAGAGGGGTTCTGGGGCACTGGGTTCGATTCCCGGCGCAGACAGCATTATTAGCGCTTACTTAAGCAATCCGGGGTGCGGCCCCCACTGGGATGATGCTTATGATGATGATTCTCGAGCTCCATCATGCTTCAGCTCTACACAAACAAACAAACCGATAAAATAATCAGATGACGAGGACACATGGCCCTTATTTAAATAAGCAGGTCATCATCCTCCCAAATCGTAATATGTCCCCGTACTCAATGAAGTCGGCCATCCGTGAATACGTCAACAGAGTGCCGGTATTGTTTGGTATACAGATATAGGAATTTAAATATTGGCGTTCATTAACAAAATGAAGTAAGAAATAAAATATAATAAAGTCTGTCCGGGCTGGTTTGCTACTTCAGTACAAGAGATTTGGAGAGTAAATGAAATTAAAATTATTAATTTGTAAAATACTTTTATTAGCACAACCGCCTTTATCTTGCAAAGGACGAAACAACAGTTTTATTCTTATACCTTACTCGCTGCGAATAAAATTAAACAGCCGTTCCACGCGACGCATCCAGGTGTACTTCGCATAAAAAAGAAAAATTTTACTATGACGAGGTACTGCGTCTGTATAGCGCGTACCGAGTTTTTGAAGCTGCCGATAGCGCCTTTGGCGGACGCCGACACTTCTTTTGTCGGCTGCCGGCGTCGCTTTGTCAAAGCGCGCAAACCATTTGAACGGACGTAAGTCCGTCCGTCCATACATGAGAGCTTCTGTGGCGCAGTGGTGGCCACAGTAGTCTGTGACACGAATGATTTTGAATTCGATTCCAAGCGCGGGCAATTATTATTTTATTTCATAAATATTTTGCTGTATTTCTGGCTAATCATGATGGCCAGACTAGCGGATAGGCGTCAAAAATATTCCAAAACTATAACAGTAAGAATTTTGCCATATTAGCGAACCCAGGAGCCGAGATAGGGGAGGATGCAACCGAAAAAAACACTCAGGTGAGGTGGGCACGTGGCTGTGGTGGACGGGATAACGTCTTATAAATCGATGAACGCCAGGTGCACACACGAAAAACTGTCACATTCCGTGTGCAACCGGGAGCGCGGAACAAGCGATAGAGAGGCACGATCGGCCTAAGCGTTCAGCTTGTGACCCATATCTATCTCTCTTCTACCATTATCACGTAAAATTATGACTTTACAGACTACCAATGTTGTATACCAAAGCATGTCCTGCACCATCCTCCCGAATCGTATATACCGGTAATATATATTTACCGGTACCTACCCAATGAAAGCGTTCGTCCGTAAATGTGTCAACAGGCCGCCGCCAGTATTAGAGGCAAACAAATACTAGGTATTGCGATATTGATAGTCGTCGCTTCGATCAAATATAATGATAGATACACGATTCACGCTCGAAAAGTGGCACCGACAAAACAGCGCTCTAATCGAGTTTCGGAGCTGTTTAGTCAACAGTTTCAATAAGCCGTGCTGGCACTCACACGTCTGGCGATGACGAAGGTACAGTGAAAAAAGGCAAAAACTACGCTTCAAAAGTGAAAAAAAAGATGGAGTTATTCTTAAGTATAACTCCATCTTTTTTTTCACTTTTAACAACGACAAAAACGGTACATACCTTGTAAATGTACCGTTTTTGTCATTGTTTGCAAGTATGCATGATGTTTTGACTCGGGGACATTATTAAGGGTTCATTTTGTATAAGACTGTGTATCTACTATCATATTAGATCGAAGTCGTCAGTCGTTAGCAAAGTTGAGTAATATAAGATATACTACATAAATATACCCAATAGTTAGTGATCTATAATTGCCAGATATTTAAGATTTCTATTTTCTCTTCTTTTATATTATTAGATACCTGATCTAACCAGGCTTTTATTGACTTGGGTCTTGGATGTTAAGACGAGGCCTGAAATGTTTGGTACCTAGTTATGGGCGGCGCTAAGCAAATGCGCGGGGTGTCTGTCCCCCGGCCCCCGCTATCTCTTTACGCGCGTTCCCGCGCACAGCGATCGCTGCCGTGCCTGCAACTACTACGATTATCACGAGATCTCGACTCGGAGCTTAGAACGCATGGGGTTTGCGTACCATTTTTGTGTTATGAATGAATGAATGAAATATTATTTATTATTATAAACAAGTCTTACAAAATTGTTAGTATAACTTATCCTTAGTATTAGTAAAAATTCTTAACCTAGTGACAACATTAAGCGTCCCACTGCCGTACCATTCCCGCTGAAGTGTCACGGCAATGGTTGACATAACCGCAATCTCGCCTACTAGCGATATACGATGTTATAATGCTAGCGATGTTATAATGATATTGTTATCTTTTGATATTCGACTATGGAATGGCAAATATTGGCAATTAAAAAAAACATACAATAAACATTCATGTTTTTATTTCAGCTTAATAAAAATTACAAAATCACAACACAACATAAACCAATCAATTATCATACATTAAATTAAACGCTGTACAATTTTCCGAAATCAAAATTATGGTTTCGTTAAATCACACATTCATAGTTAGGAATATCATAATAATAACTATGTTATTCTAAAATCAAATTAATTATGGTATCGTTTCTATGGTTTTCATGATGGCCAATTAAAGTCCTTTTATGTCTCTCCCTACTTAATTTACCAGTAACAGTCATTTTACTTAAAGTTTGTTTACGGTTTATTAGATATCAATTTCAATATCGTATGTCACACCTAAGCCTAAATAATATACTTAAGCACACGAATAAAATAAATACGAAAAAATATCCCATTTGGAATTATGTTAGATAACAATTACCTATATCAGATACTAAGCGTTTCACATTTTTGTGACGCTGATGATGGAATAATACTTTGCTCATTCAAATCAAAAATTCGTAGCTCCGACTCCATCTTGATTACACCTCCCTGTTCTTGCGTTCGCGGCACAGCGGCGCGGGGCGACTCGGACAAACGGACCTCCGATTCTAAACTCAGAGGCATTTTGTTCGTCCTGAAAACAGTAGGAATTTTTATATTAGCTAATTTATGTTTACGTAATAAGGTACATTGTTATTTCCATACTTATTTACCCGATACTTCATCCGATGGGCTCGATACTATATTACGAGTAAGTATGTATATATGAATAAATTATTAGTATGACTAGGAACACCCCGTCTTTTTCCATGAATGTCGTATGAGGCAGCTAATAGAAAACAAGGCTCTGACATCACGTGCAAAAGCATACCCAAAAAGAATTGACATCAGGTAGGCAGCTGGTGTAAAAAAATGCCGATTTTCTGCCGATCAAAGTAGTTGCCAACCCACTTCGATTTAAAATAAATATGACTGATAAGTTAAATATGATCTGTAATGATTTAGTCTTTTATTCCCCCACAAAATAAAATTATATATAATATTTTACGAAGGTACACAGGTAGATAGGATAGGTAGGTACTCACCATCTATTTTGCCTCATTAGGCAGGCAGGCTCCTTCCTAGTAATATCCGACACGTTCTCGTTGACTAGGTTTTTATTCACTTTGCCCATGATTATTACACGGTAATGCCGAAATTAAAAACTATAATACTTATATAAAATTATTAAACACTAAAATAACGAAGACTAAACGAAATAATAACAAACTAGGTAGGTACATACATTTTATAGATTAAATTTGAATATTTAATTAAAAGCTCGCGAGATTAGAATTTCAACGCAGCGACTTGCACAGACCATCGCTCGGCAAAGGCGTACGCAGACTGATCAAGTGCGCGCAAGGGATAGCGCTTGGCGGTTTAGCTCGTGAATGATGAGATAGGTATAGTCTCGAGTCGCTCAAACAAAAAAACGTAAGCGCCAAATTCGTTATTTCTATTTTGTATAAAATCAGACCGGTTAATTGTATTTTCATATTTCAATTTTGATGAATTACTAATGACCTATCTTTTAGTCTAAAAATCATTACTTAATTCGTCCTCTTTGAGCTACAATAACGAAAACTCTACAAACGAAGACCATTTTTCAAAAAATATTTCTATCGAGAAAATTTTATCAAAACGTGTTTTCATCTTCAATTTTTGGAGATGAAATAGTCAAAAATCATATACATTTGAAACTCCTAATTTAAGTATTTTGCGAGATAAATGAGGTTCAGAACGACCTTATTTGCAGTGGTATCGCTGTTATGAATTTCTCTAGTAAGTTCTAAAAAGCCCCCGCTTTCTACGCAAGATGATCGATCAGCTATTTTATTAAATATCTCGTCCCACCCATGAGCCTACTTATTTTTTATTCAGGTGAACCTGTTATGTATTTGTTATAAAATATAGTATCGTTGAGTTAGTATCCCATAACACAAGTCTCGAACTTACTTTGGGACTAGCTCAATCTGTTTGATTTGTCCGTATATATTTATATATATTTTGCTAGTACGCTTATAGAAAAATAAGGTTTAAAAAAACATTGTGAGGGAATATAATAACGGTTAAAATAAAAAGATATACCCTGTGACAGATGGACGGACAAAGGCCAGCAGAAGCATTAATACTATGTACTGTAACTAAGAAAAGTATTCAAATTACACAAATGACATCTTTTCTCTGTACAGATTAGTACTTATTTAAGGTTTAAAAAACATTGCTAGGGAATTTAATAACGGTTAAAAAGATATACCTAGCCCTGTGACGGGTGGACACACAAAGGCCAGCGAAAGCATTAATACTATGTACTGTAACTAAAAAAAGTGTTCAAATGACATCTCCTCTCTGTATAGCTAAGTATTTATCCTTATCCTTATTATTTTTTTACTTTCTTTACTAATATTATAAATCCGAAAGTGAGTTTGTTTGTTTGTTTGTTACGCTTTCACGCCGTAACTACTGAACCGTTCACCATGAAATTTTGCATACAAGTTCTCTGGAGTACGGAGAAGGACATAGACTATCTTTTATCTCCGGACAAGTACTATTCCCGAGGGATCGATATCAACGCGGGCGGAGCCGCGGGCGAAAGCTAGTTTTGTATAAGGGCCGTGGGTGTCTGAGATATCGCCTGTGCACTCGAATGCACGCCGCATGCACTGCTTGCTGCCCAGCCGGCTATGAAAGCTAACACCTCGCAAAGCGTGTATGTAATACTAATTCTTACATACATAAGGAATGTTTATCTATAGTATAGCTAAGTACAGAAACCATGTCCCGGATGTAACCTCAGTGATGCGTCGAAGCCCGCGGTCTGATTATATGACAACATCCATGCTGTAATATGATTTGTAAAAGTTTTTACGGCCGGCTAACTGCCTGACGGCAATCCTTATTGGATATCTCTAGAATCGCAGACATTTGGAAATGAAGTACAAGTATTTTCGTGAACTACTAGTGAAAGAGGTTCAACATACATTTTTAATTGAATCTCTTTGATTCAAATAATATTCATCATCATCATCATATCAGCTGCAAGAAGTCCACTGCTGGACAGGATTTTCAATACGACCGGTTAGAAGTGGCCTGCATCTAGCATAAAATAATATTATTTGGTTATAATTGAATTTACATACCTACTTATACATAAATGCGAAAATAAAAATAAGAAAGCAATTTTTCAATTACGAATTCACAATACTTTTCACTAACGCTAATAGATACACTTCTTGATGCTTCGTCCATATAATGAAAATCAATTACATTCGAGACTCTGTATGTGAAATATTTCGCAACAGACTTTGTATAAGGGCATTGACATTATCAGAACAGTTACTAACAGAACCGTCAAAATAACAGAGCAGCGTTGAAGATTAGTGAGGTGAATCTGTAAGCAAACAGTCCAACCTCTCCGGTGCACCAATTACTAATTCACCAAGCAAATACCATGCAACGCTACGGACTACTAACAGTCACTGTCTTGTGATTGTAGCACACAGATTGCCTAAATGGGTCTTTGCTTCAGGAGAGCTATTGTTTTGTTGTTTCAAGAGATTCTGCTAGACAACAAGGTGCCAGCTACACATTGGGGGCTCACAAACCTTTTTGGGAAGTTAAATCGTTACTTCTTTTTAATTACTGCAAAATTAAGGGAGTTGCTAAGAGCGGAAGACCTCCTGATTATGATCAGTACAAGATCAGTTAGCGTACATCGTCATTTATTATATTTATTGCATACTTAATCATCATCATCAATTCAACCGTAAGCAGTCCACTGTTCAACAAAAGCCTATCCCAATGATTCTTTTTTCCACGAATATTTCCATGCTCACCGCACTTGGCAGGCCTCACCAACCCGTGGTGAGCTCAGTTTCTTTACTTACCAATTTCAGAAAGTTGTAGCGTATTTTATAAGCTTTTATCTGACTTGCAATGTACGTATTGTTTGTGTCAGATCATACAACTCTGAAGCGCGTATCCCTTACCTATTGAGCTGAATTGAATGAATTTTGTTTAGGTACCTATATAAGTCAGCCCGCAGCAGTCAGTCACCTATATATGACAATGCAACATTATGATAATATAGAACTGATCTGATGATGGAGGCGGAACGAGGCTACAGGAACTTCTAAACGAAAGAAGATAAACCTATCCGGTCTTATTATAAAACGAGGACTAACGTTAGTACCCGGTTTAAACCACTATCCGTCCAAAACAAATTGACAATGACAGTTGACCAAACGTCAAAGTGATAAGTGTCAACTTATTTTGGTCGGATAATGGTTTAAACCAGGTACTAAAGCTAGTCCTCGTTTTATAATAAGACGGATCGTGTTTAGGTACATTTGATTTGTTTTGAAAAGCCCTATACATTTTAAATTACTCATACTAAAAGCTCGTCTCAAAAATGCAATTTTTAAAAAACATATATTTACTCAAAAAATTTCAAACATTGAGTTTGAAATCAACACATTTGAAACAGATTTTTCCCCTAGTAAAACATACATTCGTCAAGCATAAAGTGTAAATAAAATAATTGATAATGTATAAGTGATCATCATCATCATCATCATCAGGTCCTTTTTGGTCTCCACTACAGGAGCACGACCCTCTCTGTACTACTAGGTCCATACTTGGCCAGAGCAGCCAGAGGACTTGGCCTATACTCTCCACGCTGGCCAGACGGGTTGGAGAGGTAATGTATAAGTATACTTAGTTAATCATATGTTAAAGCTATGTTTTTTATTTGTCTCAAAGTATTAGACGTGGGTTGTTGGGCCATTATAACAATGAATATCTATGAGCATCAATGTTTATGGAGATATTTCGGGACGGACTTTCACACCCACTAAACCTTCCGTCAAATTTCATTAACAAGTTATTTTATTAACTACTAGCTTTCGCCCGCGGCTCCGCCCGCGTCAATGTCATTCCTTTGGGAATAGTACTTTTTCCCGGGATAAAAGGTAGCCTATGTCCTTCTCCGCACTCCAGAGAACTTGTATGCAAAATTTCATGATGATCGGTTCAGTAGTTACGGCGTGAAAGCGTAACAAACAAACAAATAAACAAACATAACAACTCACTTTCGCATTTATAATATTAAGTAAGGATAAGGATACAATATTACATAGGTAAGCCTAATTATACAATATGAAAAGAAAACCTGTCCGATCCTTGAAGGGATGATTCAGCTCGTCGATATGAACAATCCTATATATTCAAATTTTTTAATGGGACCAATGATGGGAACTTATATTTTTGAAGTAAAAACTTCTTTAGCGGCATTGTGCAGTTTTTAAGATGGGTAAAAAATGTTAAGCTCGCTTCAGGACCTGATTGAAAATTCGTAAGACGGACACGTGACCTGAGACTGCCGGCGCGTAGGAGTGGAAGTAATATCCCCGTCTCTTTTTACCGTGCGGAGTTTTCACTTCTACCGGCACTCCCGGAGTGCAAACCGATGGTTTTTTTTTAAGTTCCCATACAAATTGACCGGACGGCCGAACATATTTGTTTGAAAATGTCCATTTTTTTAGATCCCAGCTTTGATCTCATAGGAAAAGTTGTTCATATCGTCGTGCTGAATCATCTCTTCAAGGATCAGAAGGGGTTTTCTTTACAAATTGTGTAATGACAATGAACACTAAATTAACACTATCCGGGACGTCCGGCTGACTGCAAGAGATCCCTTCGTGGAATAAGTGCGCCGTTCGTATTTATTTTTTATGTTTTATATCTATAAATAAATAAATAAATATATACGGACAAATCACACAGATTGAGCTAGCCCCAAAGTAAGTTCGAGACTTGTGTTATGGGATACTAACTCAACGATACTATATTTTATAACAAATACATATATAGATACACATCCAAGACCCAGGCCAATCTGAAAAAGATCATTTTCCATCTTGACCTGGCCGGGGATCGAACCCAGTCACTCCGTGTCGCAGGCTGGCGTGTTGACCGCTGCGCCACGGAGCTAGTCATCTGTATGTCTCTTTCCGGTTAAATACAATAAAGCTTTACAAACAAACATCCCGCCTGTAGACGTATATTTATATTATTATGTCTACTGTGTCGAGTTACTTACTTACTCCACTGGCTCAGCGACCCGAAGTGGATCTTGGCCTCCGATACAAAAGAGCGCCACAATTTTCTATTCTGAGCGATATCTTCCCAGCTGACTGCTTCCATCTCCCGCAGATCAGCCTACACAGTGTCACTCCAGCGATATCTGAGTGGGCCCACTGGTCTTCGGCCTGATACTTTTCCCATATATGCTGCCTTGACGCCACGATCCTCCTAAATTCTTTCCAGATGCCCAAGCAATTGCAAGCTAAGCGCTTTAGTAACACCGATTATATTCGGCTTGTGTAGTAGTAGTACTGTCTATAAATATGTTATGAAATGTCTACATTTTTAAATGAACTATTTCAATATCAAAACTATAAATAATAATAAATATATACGGACAAATCACACAGATTGAGCTAGCCCCAAAGTAAGTTCGAGACTTGTGTTATGGGATACTAACACAACGATACTATATTTTATAACAAATACTTAACTAGATAAACATCCAAGACCCAGGCCAATCTGAAAAAGACCATTTTCCATCTTGACCTGACTGGGGATCGAACCCGGAGCCCTCGTATCGCAGGCTGGCGTGTTAACCACTGCGCCACGGAGCTCGCCTTGGGGTTCTATGAAGACCCCTCTTCATAGAACCCCAAGGCGAGCTCCGTGAAAAGATTTCTTCAGGGTCGGCATCGCGCGAGTGACACCTCTGGTGTTGCAATCGACCATAGGCTACAGTAACCGCTTTTCATCAGGTGGCCGTATGCCTGTTTGCCTACTTAGTTGTATAAAAAAAAACCTTGTCTAGCCGTCTGTCGTGCCTGTCTATTTGTTATCTTTTCACAATTTAAGACATAACGAGCGAATATAATGCGTGGAAGATTTTATATTCGTAATCTAAATTAACTTAAGCTGACAATTTTGTTTGAATTCGGATTTTCTAAAATTCTTATGACCAGATCATCATTATCATTATAGTCGCAAAAAGCCTTCAGCTGGACAAAGGTCTCTCCCAAGGATTCTTCGTTCCATGGGACGATATTGCCATACTCACCACGCTTAGCAGGCGGATTGGCGAACGTAGTTTTTGGCATCTTGTGCCTCCGACGCTGCCGCCCATCAGAAGTATAAGCTGGGAAACGATAGGAATTCGTTGGATTTGGAAAGAGAATGATGGTATTGGGATACTACTCACACGGACGAATGGGGAAAAGCCAGTATATAAACTGTAAATTTTGTTTAAATTAGGGTTTTCTGAAATGTTTATCACCAGATGGCAGCTCTGAATGGTAGGGTCCGATAAGCCGAAGCAATTGGATAATATATTGACAACTACTGAAACATTATGGTCCAAATTAAGCTTACCGGACCCGAAGCCTTAGTGCTGCCATCACTTATTTTAGAAAATCAATAATTCGTTTTTGTTTTTGGAAGGACTATGTACCTTTCTCCAAGTGAGCTTTCGCTACTTCACCGGGCGTTTGAGGCGAGGGCAGAGTGCCCTTTATAGACAACATCACCAAAGGGCCCCCAGGAGGGACGGACCTCGGCTTTGGGCGTTGCCTGTGTGCGCAAGGCTTGGAGAGACAGCAAACTTTCATATTGACTGATGGGCCGCGTATGCGTGCATGCAAGCCTGAAGGGCCAATGTGAGAATCAATGGCAAAAGCCTTTGGAGCAACTCTCATCTTTTGCCTTATGGGCCGAAAGCTACGTTGCCAGAAAGGCCTATCCTGGGTGCAAGTCACCCGGGACGCGGTCACCAGTAATCGGAGCTAGTCCTACTCTACGCACTCTGTTCCGGTGGCGAGTGCGAGAGGTTCGGATAGTGGGATCAATATTAATAATTGGTTCTTTATGTTCTGATTTTCCTACATACATACAAAAATACTATCACGTCTGTTGCAGTGTAGACAGAGCCTAGGTCTTTAGGATCTGAAAGTAACGTTTAGCATGTTGGTGAGCGTGTAGGTGGATAATGGAATCAGAATGGTGATGGGTCGCTAGCCTCATCGCCTACTTACACGATTCCTCAAATTTTCGCCCATTCCTTCAATCGGCTTTTACGATCT
Organism: Elegia similella; assembly: GCA_947532085.1. Lineage (NCBI taxonomy): Eukaryota > Metazoa > Arthropoda > Insecta > Lepidoptera > Pyralidae > Elegia > Elegia similella. Next base: position 9,056,268 of record OX383939.1, read on the forward strand.
GCGCGGGAAGAGAAGCAGCTGGTGCGTTCTACGTATTTTCTTTTCACTCAGACAAGCATGGAACTGATTTTCCTACTTCTGGCATTTCACTAGAAGTCCTCAATATCGTCACGTTCACTCACGATTAAACAGTGAAATAAAATAAAATTTTAGTATGCCATTCGATATCTTTTTGCTGCATACTTCGTAATTCAATTCAAGCGAAAATTATTATACAAGGGCCAGTATAAGGTTTCCCGTGGAAATTCAACGTGATTTGCGACCGAGAACTTGTTCGAAAATTGTTATTTTAATATTCTCCGTCGCAACTGTTAAAAATACTTCGTGCTGTGGTATTTAGTTACCGACGCAAAAACTTCTTTAATTATAGGTTAGTCCTTGGTACACTTTGTAAGGTTACACGTGATTTCTTTAACCTTTCCCTATCTATAAACGAGACACAATACCTAGAAAACTACATCTAGGTACCGCAAATCAATGTTTAATTGTATAATCTTAATATTTCTACGCCTAATAGGCAGAGTATGTTGCACCTTTTGTACCTTGTAACACCATTATATTACCATATTCTAAGAAATAAATGATCTATCTAAGGCAAAAATGTTCAAGCATCTAGAAAATATGTTGCAATAAATAAACTCATGGCGTAGGTAATAGAAATACTAAACAAAGTGTCACTAAATATTGATATATTTTATTTATAAAATATATCAATATTTAGTGGGCGCCATGGGTGCTAGTCCGAGCAGTCGGGACCGGGAACACTCTTGCGCTTCCTTGATTAATCTTATATGGTCGCATTTTAAATCTTTCGTTTCTCTGTCATATATTTAAATATTAAATATATATACGGACAAATCACACAGATTGAGCTAGAATTTAAACAATCATTTTAGTAAATTGGAACGTTTAAAAAACGTGTTGGATGGACGTATACCTATACCCACGCAAGCTTATGATAGGACCGGGATGACACCCGTGAACCGAAAAGATATACAAATCCTAATCCTAACTAATATTATAAATGCAAAACAGAAGTCGTTCATTTATTTGTTAGTTACGCGTTCCCGCTTTAAAGAACCGATCACCATAAAATTATGCATACGCATTGTTTGGGATATGGCGAATGACATAGTCGACTTTTCATCCCAAAAAGGTACTGTTCCCAAAGGAACTATTAACGCGAGTGGACCCGCGAGCGAAAGCTAGTGATATAATAATATTAGTACTTACCTAGGATAAAATATAACATTTCAATGTCCGTACACGATCCAATCTTCAAGAAAATGATAACGGAATAAATTTCTGAAAACCGGCAGGCAGACAATTCTCTCATCGGCTCTCTAGGATATTCGTGTTATCCCGAATCCATTTATTCAAATAATATGAATTTATAGCAACACTTACAATGAGTAATCCTGCACTAGTTTCGGGAGATTGTCGATTGTTTATATTGTACGTAAGTACTAGTACTTATTCTGTACTTATATAATTGATGTAATGAAACTTTACTTACACTTTTTCGCAAATGGGTTAATGCTAAAATCATTGAATTTGCTTTTATAGGTTCTTTCTGTTTAGGTATGTGTTGAAACTGATTTGCCATGGAACGTGTATTAGACTTATTTTCTTTTTTATCTTGTTTCTTAGAATTAGGTATTTATAAAACTTATATAAAAAGTAAGATATAACAAAATATCATACAAAAAAAATACAACTTTTATAAAAACCTAATCCGTTCTGGCTATAATGCCACATAGACTTACACGTGCGAATTTTATAACAATATTTTTGTTCAGGGCTTAAAAACGACTAATCTCCTTACATCCATTAGTTAGTAATCAATTCAGATAGGTATCCACCATCGGGTTGATTAAAAAGTGTAACTCCATGCAGAATGTGTGCGTAAACTCTCTTAACTACCTACATTGAAGAGCGGTCATTTTGTCCTTTACTAGCTCTTAGTTACTTCAGGGCCGCCCACTAGAAAAAAACAATATCTTATAACTACATTATGTAATCGGTATTACAATTCTAGGTTTAAAGAATTTATTTTCTCAGAAGAATTACATATTTCACTTATCGAGAAAATACATAGGTAACTTCAATTATATCTAATGAACGTACCCGAAGATTACATCACACTCATTCGTACACATTTCATAATAACACTATGCGCAGACGAGCTCAACCAAACATATCGCTGACATGACAGCTATATGTTCTTTAACACGGGTACTATGCTCTTTTGCTCAATGTATGATAAAGCACACTCACAGTCAATTTTATACACTCCAATAATAAGAAAACATTAACAAATCTCACATTCGCATTAACCTTTAGCTACTGACGTGGTTGGTATGGAACGTATGTACTGACGTGGGGTCTGAGAGGCCCGCAACTTTCAGCATATTGAAAAAAATATGTATGGGTGCCATTGACATGTTACGTTTATGTTTACATCAAATATGCTTAATGGAATAAAACTGATCAAGTTTTCAATATTTTTATTATTTAAATGATGCTTACACATATCAATTAAATAAAGGCGAACATTTTTTTGGCAGAAATTACTTGAAATCACAATTTGCATTATAAGTCTTTAATTTTTTATCAAACTAACTTAGTCACAGTTTATTATACAATTTTAAAAACTCCTCTAAGCAACTAAATACCAATTAAACTTATTACTAAAGGCGGAATAAAAAATTGCAAGGCGCCAAATACGACGATTTACGCACAATTAGGGTAAATTTCCTTAGTGCATTGAACAGTGACACATTTTTTTAAATACTAAACATGTATGTGCTGACTTTCTCCGGAGTTTTTGTCGGCATGTGTGGCACATCTTCCTTTGTTTCTAGACTAATTTCTGGACGGTTAGGCATATTTGAATCTAGCACCCTCGTCACACTTACATGAGGATCACGTGGCAGTTTTTCTTTCAGTACTCTTCTTTTCATATGTTCTACATGTTTTTCCAGGTCTGAGGCAGAAAGTGATTTATTGTCATATGTCTATTTTCTGGAACCAATACTTTGTCCATATCTTCTGCTTTTGAACTCCTAAAATTCTCACAATTTATCCATAAAGACACGATTGACTCAAAATAACTATCACCAAGTGCAACAACTCTTCTGGTTTTAGAAAATTGTAGACTACCTCCGGTATCGCTAGCACGTTTCCTTCCGTAAGAAGTACTGGTCTCCATTTTAGACTAACTTATCGTATTCTGCAAATAAAATTACAAAATGTGAACCTCAACAACGTTTCGAAAAGTTACGTAAGTACTGAGGTTGGGTCTGTGAGGCCCACGAAAAAGTTTGAAACAAATTTGCTTACCGATATTGCGCGCGCCGACATGTATACCGACTTTGGTGGCTTCCGAGCGACAAAACTCGAAATTACAAGAGGCAGCGTATGCGTCGCATGCGGGAAAAGGAAATGACAGGATATTATTGCTTTCGCTGGGCCTGAGAGGCCCCCACGTCAGCAGTTAAAGGTTAATAAATATTAGTGTTAGAGATCGTTAAGAATGGTAGAATAGGTACCTGGATAATGTTAAGGAAGGCAACCCTAGCGATGCCTCATCTAATTGATTAGTCCAGTTGTCGCCACACACTCTTTTAATTGTCTCTCTTGATGGATTGCAGATCATCAGATAAATTGGAACAAGATTACTATTATTGCTTTAGATGAGAAAGATTTCTCATAATGGGAAATGAGGTTTGTATCATTGGGAAAAGAAACCATAAAGTTTTGTAATGTTTTCGCGATTTTTACACATTTAAATACAACACCTAATATGGTTTTATCGTGTTTATTACATTAGAAGCGACCCGGACCCGGGCTTCACACAGGTGCAATGTTCAGATAGGGACAGAGATAACTAAAATAATATTTAAATGAAAATGTATATACAGAAAGATTTTAGTCTTTCTTAATTTGAATTTTAATATTAACATTATTTATAGTTTAGGAGAAAATTCAAGATATAGTTAGAGGGCCTGGTCAGTGTCTCTGTCACTGACTGTACATAATAACCTTCCTCTTGAAACGCTATCTACTAAAACAAACCGCATCAAAATCCGTTGCGTAGTTTTCAAGATCTAAATCATACATAGGGACAGACCGGACAGACAGGCAGCGGGAAGCGAGTTTGTTTTATACTGTGTGGTGATTTGCACCCAACATTTCGAAAGCTTTACAGTTTTCATGTTTGCAAGAAGAGTAGGTTGATGTCTAATGTTTTTTAGAAAGCATATAGGTCTGAGTTAATGATTAGATGCGGAAATTAATTACAATTTCAATAAGTACCTATTTATTTTTGTATTAAAACAATCCCATCCTCGTCGCCACTGAAGTATATGTAACCGGGAATACTATGGGAAGCCTCAGGAATATAGGGAGCACAATAAAACACTTCCGTTAGCTACGACCTTTAATTCGGAGACAGAAGTACCTTACAAAAGTAATATCAAATCTGGTAGAAACTACCCACATATTGCATACATCACAGTTTCACTCATGTATTTTTAGTCCGTATCGCTGACAAGTTTGCTATAATAGTAATTATGTCTCGCTCGCGTAACTTTTAATAATACCTATTATTTATTTTCATTTCTGTTTTCTAAAAGGAATAAAAAATATCATTAACAGCTTAACTCTTTCATTGACACTGAACCACACACAAATAAAATAACAATAGAATTACGTCTACAGGCGGGCAGTGTCAGCGAAAGTGTTAATCAGACAGTGGTAAATACTCAAGGAGGGTTGGCGTTAGGTAGAGGGCCGGTCGTAAAAACTCTGGCAGAATCATATTACAGCATGTAATTCTGGCTAACCAATTTAAAAAAATATTTTTATGTTTGAAAGGGTATGCTTCAAAGATGGTCCCATTTAAATTTTATCACAATCGGTTCAGTAGTTTGATTGAAGTCGGTTTTTTTATATGAAAGATTATTTTATAATTAAAGTTCATTCTGACGAGCTGTTCTGATAGTTTGAGAAACAATGCTGTTAATGTTTACCCTGTATATAAAAGATACTTAAAGTTGAACATAAACTCAATTTTTTAATAACAACAAACCTTTTTAAAAACTAATAAGTGGAGGTACGCCACATCAAATAAATAGGAAGTTTCTAATAAAAGAAAACCAATGCTAGCGTCACGTTTGGTTCACATCACCCCTACGCGAAACTAAGAGCTTTTTAAGTCCGGCTTCGCGTGGGCGGAGGCTCCATTCATTTTACTCATTAGATAATGCAAATACGTGATGTAACTGCGGCAATCTACCTATCTGGAAAAACAATAGTACAAACTATGTTATTAAAATGAATAAAGGAATATTTCCCTCTTTCTTCCATGCTGGTCTGGTAGAAAAGAAAAAACGTAGAATGTGACAGCTATTTCTCTTCCCGCGCAGATCGTAAAAGCCGATCGAGGTTTGGGCTAAAATCTGCGGAATCCTGTCAATAGGCGATGCGGCTAGCAACCCATCACTAGTTTGATTCCTATTTTCATCTACACTCCCTCCAACATGCTAAATGTGGCCAAAAGGTCTTATAGACCTAGGCTCTGTCTACCCCGCAAGAGAAAAAGACGTGATACTATGTATGTTTATGTTTCTCTCTCTCTCTCTCTCTTAAGCTGTTCTGGAATATGCTTCTTCCCTTCCCGCGCAAACAAAGTAGAGCCGGCGAAAATTTAAGTAACGTCAAAAGGCTATTACTATTAGACTTAATTTTCCACCCACACACCCACTAACACGCTAAACATGGCCTTTGGGTCTGGTGTTAATCGATTGAGTTCGCTTCTAAAGAGTACAACAAAAAAAACCACATATTGATCTATTTCAAGACTATCTATTTATACTTGGGACCATAGGCTCTATTGAGGATGAGGCCATACAAGGCTAATCAAAGGTGTCAGTCATTAAAAAGGGGGCCCCGCTCTCGCTCACTACCTATGAGAATACAACCTTCACTCTTTATTCTTTCTAGCCCACCTCAGCTTACCATCAGAGAAGAAGTCAGTCAGTCATTGTCAAATCAGATACACAGTGACGGGTATGATTCAACATCATTGCTAACAAAAGAATCTAGTACTTACAACTCACAGTATCCGTAATAATCTAATACTTTATGAATTGTCACCACATTATCCCAAATTACCACAAACCACTAACACAGTTCTCTCAATGGAACAACAACACTGATCACGCATGACCTCCTTCAATCAAGTCTAACTATCAACTGATCATAATAACTATGTATATCTACAAGAATGACAGTTCCCCACTACGATGAATTGTTTCCTGAATGAATAGAATAAGATAATAAAACCGTTAAACCGTTATTACTTAATATCAATTGAGCCTCTGTTTACAATGTATAAAGTATTTGCACCGTCTATATATATATTTACTCGTAGGCTCAAGTATTGCTTGCTTACAAAATATGTATTTAATTTTAATTTATTTGTATTACAAATGCTGTGTATACATGTAATTGGCATACATATCAGCCTATATCATTAAAATAAAAATGAAGCAAAAGTTTTATATGTATGCTGTTGGTGTACCTATTTAAATATATATAATAAATAAACAACTAAGTCCTATCCTTCCTCAGCTTTAAAATGCTTCCGACGTGCAGCAGCGTCTGAAGCATAAGAAGCCAAAGAAACTGCGCTCACCAACCCGCCTGCCAAGCGTGGTGAGTATGGGAATATCCCAAGGAATATCCTCACATGGAACGAAGTATCTTTGGGAGAGGCCTTTGTCCAGTACCTAGTAGACGTTTTACGGCTATTATGATGATGAGATTTTGTAGGAAGCAAGAAGTTGGGCTTTCTGGGCACATCAAGACCGCTCACGGTGTGTTGAAAAAATATTTCTACTTGCAGTGCTGAAAAGCTTCTGATCGAGTTTTTAAATGGCGAGCTCCGTGGCGCAGTGGTTAACACGCCAGCCTGCGACACGAGGGCCCCGGGTTCGATCCCCGGCCAGGTCAAGATGGAAAATGATCTTTATCAGATTGGCCTGGGTCTTGGATGTTTATCTATATATGTATTTGTTATAAAATATAGTATCGTTGAGTTAGTATCCCATAACACAAGTCTCGAACTTACCATGGGGCTAGCTCAATCTGTGTGATTTGTCCGTATATATTTATTTATTTAAATAAACCAATACATACATACATAGTATCACGTCTTTTCCCTAGCGGGGTAGACAGAGCCTAGGTCTATAAGACCTCATGTCCACATCAGCATGTTGGTGGGCGTGTGATGGTAACGAAATTAAAATAGTGATGGGTTGCTGGCACATTCTATGTTTTTTCTTTTCTCCCAGGTCAGCATGGAAGAAAACGAATAGAAAACAAAATTATACCATTTAACTAAATCGAAAAAGAAATCTGTCGCCCTTCTATAAGCGTCAAAGAAATCTAAAGGTAATCGAGCTCCTAATGGATCACGTCGCATCGAATTAGGCGACAAAGTAAATAGCCAATGTTTATGTGTGGATGAAGTGTGGGCAGGTGATGCTGAGTCACGTAGACTTATACTCATGCTGAGACGTCATCGTCTCGTAATTTGATTGCTTGATATCATCCTTTTTAGGTTTCGTGTTAGTGACCAACGCTTATAATCATCATCATTTCGTGTAGGTGACACGGTCAGTCAACCATGCACACCTTGGTGTTCCTTTAACGACTATCAGATAGCAGCCGGGACCATCGGCTTAGCACTTATTGGGTTGGTATTTAGGATACGATAACAAGCCAAACATATATGTAAGGTAGCAGAAGATCTGCTACCTTACATATATACAACACTACTGCCTCCCGAGGTTTTCCCCGTGTGCTATGACTTGGGGTCCTTCAAAAGGCGTGTTTACAGGTATCTTAAGAGTCGGCAACGTATCAGCACCTCCTCTGGAGTTGCCATGTTGTTCACGGGCGACGTTGACCACTTTCCAACAGGTGGCTCGTCTGCTTGTTTGCCATCAAATTAAAAAATAATAATAAAAAACTAAAAAAAAATAAGGCCAAGTATGGCCCTAGTAGTACAGAGAGGGTCGTACCCCTGCAGTGGAGACTGGAAAAGGACCTGAATATGATGATAAAAAAAAATAAAAATATACTAAATATGGGATTTGTGGCGTGCCACAACCTTAAAATCTTATTTTAATTTCAACGTTTTCACGTGGTAAAAATAATAAAGTGTCTGTAGTCATAAGAACGACATTGAAGTTCCTATATTTTTTTTTCTCAAATACAATTCTTTGAAGGATCCCCCATCTAACTTTAAAAAAAAGAAAGTGATAAATCTAAAAAATATATGCTGTAGATCTCACTGAAAACTTTCAACGCAAAATTGGTTTGAACGAGATATAGTCAGCAATTTTGAGATATAGCACATTGTTAAAAACCGCAAGTATGACTTCGTCAGTTACGCAAACACTATGAAAAACAGTAATTTTTTTTCTGGTGATAAATTAGTGGTATTTTAGCTAGGGTGTCGGTTATCGGTTAATTTAGTTATATGGCGAATTTTCATTCATTTTGACCCTTAAAGGGATGATTCAGCCCGTCGATATGAACAACTTTTCCTATGGGATCAATGCTGGGAACCCTTATGGGCGAGTCCGACCCACACTTAGCCCCTTTTTTGTTCATTATTCATGCTGAAATATGACAAGAGATGCCACAGTTTTTACAGCTAACAGCCTGCCTAATATCTTGGGTATAGATAGAATCTCATATTACGAATGAATTGTTATTGTGACCTAATAATATATCGCCACTATTTGCATGCAAACATGAGAAAAACATTCAATACACTCGAATATATTGAATGGATAGCGGTGGAGCGCTGTTTATGAAATAAAAATGACTTTTCAATGCAGCCATTGACGCAAGTGCGGATCCAGCTTCAAGCCGACGAGGGCAATTAAATTAATATTATAATGTGAAGGTTTGTGACGAATTATGGATGGATGTGAAAATATCTGTTATTCATTCATGAAAATACCACTAGCGGGATTTTCTGTATAGGATCGGCCTTGGAGCGCTTTGAGGGAGCGAAACCGCCGTGTTGCCGCCCCATGCACACCAGCCCTGATGATGGTCTTCGTAACAGACTAAAACTAGTCGGCGTATCCGACGAATAAAACGTGAGTAAAACCGTGATTCCGTAATGAATTTATCTCGCGTAAGTTTTAATATTACTATTGCGGGATTTCTACAAAAAAAAATTTTTATGAAAATGAATTTTTTCATCTCATCTTTTCAACGCGGTTGGCCGTTTGCACGGTCTAAAATGCTTTTATAATCCCGAGGAATTAAAAAATTTTTTGTTCACAATTCAAACTTTTTTTGTCCCATGGGAATGAAAACACAGATGAAAAGCAGAATGTGTCATCTCAGACCTAACAATACTTAAAAAACATACCTAACAATACTTAAACAACATACCTAACAATACTTAAACAACATACCTAACAATACATATACAACATACTCTTAATCCCTCGCTTCACTCAGGAGTATACTTTGGACTCCTATGCTAGGCTTCTTCGTTCCGCTCTTGATTCAGAATAATGCCCTCACCAGAAAGTATTATGTTAGGCCCTTGTGTCACAATCTACTATTGTAGTTCCCAGCATTAATCCCATAGGAATAATTCTCTTTTTGACTTGCTAAGTCATCTCTTTAAGGGGACGTTCAAAGTCGGGTAGTTGTATGGGTGACGTGGGCCTTAATACGTATAAGGGGAGATGGTATGTGGTGCAAAGTTTCAGCGCCGAGATTGAATTGTGCGGTGGCTCAGATGGCAGAGCATAGGTCGTATATAGGCCTTCGTATATAGGTTGACGGTTCAAGTTGATGGCTGGTGATAGGGAAGAATGGCGCAGACAAAAGGAGGCTTATACCCAGCAGTGGGTCGTGGAAAGCTGACGATGATGATGATGATGACTAGCTGTTGCCCGCGGCTCCGCCCGCGTAAGTGTCGATCCGTCGGGAACAGTAGAATTTCCCGGAACCAAACATATAAAAAATAACCCTATGTCCTTCCCCGGGCCTCACACCTCCATACTAAATTTCATCCAAATCAGTTCAATGGTTAAAGCGTAAAAAAAAAACGACTTTCGCATTTATAATATTAGTAAGGATTAGTATGGAAGTATGGATATTATTTATACTTCTAAGTCCGGAAATGAGAATATTTCCATAAAACCTTTACCCTCCCATTTTACCCCTTTAGGAGTGAATTTTGTCCATTTTACCCACATATATCTTTAATTGTAATCGCGAACTTATATACCTATTTATTTTCATACTTCATAGTCCAGAAATGAGAAAATTTCCAATTTCCAAACGAACTTTACTTTCTGGGGGATTTTTTTCCAGTTGACCTACATAGATCTTTTTCAATTGATATCTTGAATTTATTTACCTATTTTCATACTTCTAAGTCTAGAAATGAGTAAATTCCTATACTATCTTTACCCCGCTATTTTACCCCTTCAGGGGAAAATATCGTCCATTTTACCTACACAGATATTTTTAATTGTAACCTAGAACTTATATACTTATTTTCACACGTCTAAGTCCAGAAATGAGAAAATTTCCATACAGAGTTTATACCACCCACCCACCCCCATTTTATCTCTTAAGGGGGGAATTTTGCAAATTTCATCTACCTACACACATCTTTTTTAATTTTAATCGAGTACTTATATACCTACTTTCATACTTCTAAGTCCAGAAATGAGAAAATTCCATATAAATTTTACCCCTTTAGAAGTTAAATTTCTTAAAAATACTTTCTTTGCGCTCACTCATATCATTAAAAAAACCCCTGTACCAAATTTCAAGTTTCTAGGCGCAGCTGTTTCGGTTAGTTTGCCATTTGCCCGCGGCTACGCCGCCGCCGTTAGTGTCCATCCCTCAGGAACAGTAGAATTTCCCGGAACAAAAGGTACCCTATGTCCTTTTCCGGGTCTCAAACTTCATCCAAATTGGTTCAATGGTTGAAGCGTGAAAAGAAGACAGACAGACTGAGTTACTTTCGCATTTATAATATTAGTATGGATAGGTATAATGCATGCTGATGATGTATTGACTTTGTATTTAAATTTTCTTATGTCACTTATTATTTAATCACTTACTATTTAAGTGCTATACACGGTGAAATTTTGATCGTTTTGGACCCTTAAAGGGGTGACTCAGGTCATCAATATGAACAACTTTTTCTATGGGACCGATGCTGGGAACTCAAAAAAAATTCATCATTTCCATACAAAAGAGTCCCGCCGCCCGGCCAGTTTGTATGGGAGGGAATGTCGAATTATTTTTTGAGTTCCCAGCATTGTTCCCATCGGAAAAGTTGTTCATTTTGATGGTCTGAGTCACCCTTTAAGGGTCCAAAACGATAAAAAATTCACCGTGTATATTTGCAGGCAAACTAACGCCTTGAGTTCATTCAAATGACGATAACTTTTTTTTTAATGAACCGATTTTGATGAAACAAACGTTAGATGTTTTGCTGAGTTAAGCATGTTTTGCTAACAAAGTAATTGGTGAAAGTTTGAAGTAAATCGGTTCAGTATTTTCGGAGATAATCGTGATTATACATACAGACAGACAGACAGACAGACAAAAAATTCGAAAAATTTTTTTTGCTTTCTATTATTCTTTTTAAGTTTCCCTCTATCCATTTCAGTCAAAAATTCTAAATGCAGACAAAATATTTTTACTGTTTTATTATATGTATAGATATATCAAAATAGCATTGTGAATGCAAAATAAAAACACTTATAAAGATATTGTCTAAAAACAATAAAAAATAAAAACTTCAACATATAAAAAAACAAAAATATGTCACCGAGCGGGATTCGAATCCGTAATACTTGTTTTTTTCCGTCCGTCTCTTAACCCACTGGCCCAGACGAACAGTGGCTGGCAGGACGACAATAGCGACCATACGAGTATTCTGCGTGGAAGGAAAAACGCATGAAAACCCGAAAACACGCGTTTTCCCAAACATAAGACAAATCTAGATCGATTATTTACCCCCAAAAACCCCCACATACCCGTACCAAATTTCAGCGAAATCGTTAGCGCCGTTTCCGAGGTCATAGAAATAAATTTATATACATATAAATAAATATACAAGAATTCCTCATATAAAGGTATAAAATAAACCACCAGCCTCTTGCCCCCCTGGATCCAACCGCGCGTTGAAGCATCCCTAACATGGAAATATCGCATCCCTAAGACAACGCTCACAGTAAACAGATGTGCAATACTTGCGATGCATCCTTTCAAATTGAATTCAGAAAAGAGATGGGTTATTCTCGAGCTTGCTCTTGAATTAGTGTCTATCGTAAAGGAGGACTTTGAGTTCGTCCTGCATGTTAGTAAGTATAGACAAAGGCATCTCGCAAGGATTTTCCGTTCCATGGGGGGATATTGCCATAATCACCAGGCTTGGCAGGCGGGTTGGCGAACGCAGTTTCTTTGGCTTCTTGTGCTCCCGACGCTACTGCCCATCGGACGCATTTTTAAGTTAGGGGAGGATAGGAATTTATTGGATTTGTGAAGGGAATTAAGGTATGGGATACTACTCACTAGGATGAAACGAAAACGCAAGTTGCAACTCGGGAGGCCGGGCTGCGTATTGCCAAACTGTATACTGACCCAGACACCCATAGTCTGTACTGAACTACGAACAAATTGGAGCAAAGTACATACGAGCTCAGAGCAGTCTGAGACAGTATGCACTTTGCTCGCTTGTATGTAAAGCAAACTGTGACACGCAAATATCTTTAACTAACTATACAACATGTTTCGTAATTTCCCGTAACTTTTTTATGCTTTTGCGATTTTTAGGTATCCTATCCGTGAAACTGAAAACTTTCCCCAAAAAACATACCCTATGTGAAGTAATTTAATTTTAACCGTTGTAAGTATTACAAAAATTAATTTAAACTGTAACAACTATAGAGAGTGTTAAAAAATACTATAAATGTTTCTACTTCAGTATTTATTAATTTTTCAAAGAAAGATGCACTGACACAACAAATTGTACCTATTTCTAATTTCAGTGTAGGTAATAATAACTCAATTAAGTCGAAATTGTAAGTGATCGATAACAAAGTAAATTAATGAATCAAGAACAGAAAATGGAAAATTTTCATTAAATGCCAGAACAAAAACTCAAATAACAAGAGACGGTGTCACACCACGCCTTTTGTTCTTTATTTCCCTATCGATTTTTTTTTTGTTAATAATCGGAAAGCGCGAAATAAAAATTATATGTTAAAAATATCAGTAAATATGCCAACTGTTTTTCTATCAGCATACTCGTACCGCAAACTAGCCAAGTTTTAATTTTATTCAAATTATTAAGGCTTACACCGATCTATAAAAAAACAGTTTGAAAGTCGGTTTATTTTTTAAAAGTAACTCTATTTTACACTTTATTTAATAAACACGTGCGTAATTGCTAATAAAGTCACGACCACTGTCCAAAAAAAGGAGTAAAGGTCGCACGCGGCGCAAGTTTTAGAAGGCGAGGCAGGGAAATAAAACCAAATAAAGTCAAAGGGTTGATGCACAAATATTATCCTTATCCTTACTAATATTATAAATGCGAAAGTGAGTTTGTTTGTTTGTTTATTTGTTTGTTTGTTTGTTACGCTTTCACGCCGTAACTACTGAACCGATCATCATGAAATTTTGCATACAAGTTCTCTGGAGTGCGGAGAAGGACATAGGCTACCTTTTATCCCGGGAAAAAGTACTATTCCCGAGGGATCGACATTGACGCGGGCGGAGCCGCGGGCGAAAGCTAGTCAATTATAATTTAGCAATATAATTTTCACAATCCCGGTATTGGTAAATTTGTAAATAGCGCTAAGACCTTATATAAGTGTATACTATGATGTACTGGGCATTATTTATAAATTACGTGAATAAATTAATTATGAATATAACACCCCTGAGACAGACAGCGTAGTATGTTACGTTGCGATTAGGCAGGTACACTCTGTGCACACTCCATGCAAACTCCCAATAATTACATTCAGTAGATAGTCTTCCTAAAGACCTCAAATACTTTATAATGACCATTAAACAGGGAAATATCTTTTAGCAATTAACACGAGAATAAATTAACTCGAAGCAGCCGTAAAATTAATGTCATGTTAATCCAGGCTCTGCTAATCGTAACAAGATTAATGAAATTTGTAACTCTTAATTAGCCACAGTAATTTTTATAAGCAGCATCGGATATTCTAGTGCATATTTACCTAAAGTTGTTTTTTGGCTCACATATTATGGCAGCGGCTTCTTTAAATATTGTGATCATAAATAAAATCCCAGTATCAGGTATAATTTGCCATTTCACTCACGTACTTACCAAGTATGTACTTTTGTTGAGTTTTAATCGGCCTGATTGATGCAGAACCCTAAAATGTTTAATTCTTTGTATTTGACTATAACTAACAATACTTTATAACACAGAGAAAAAAAATTACAGTTATAGCTTTTTGTCCAGGTTTAAGTTAAGAGCCCGACATATGCCAGGCGGCGTGGCCATACAAACGCGGATGGTCTAAACGCGTTGGCTACTTTGGATATTTTCGTTTTTTAGGAATATTCAAGGGTTATTCGAAAAAGCAAAACATATGATGGCTGCCTTATCTGTAATGCAATAATAATCAAAAGTTTCAAGGTTAATTTCAATGTATTTGGTGAATAATGCTATATACCGAGTAAATTAGACGTGATTTGGAGGCAACTTTGCAATTTTTTTCTATCGAGAAAATTTAACGCAATCGTGTTTTTGAGTCATATAGTTACCAGAGTTAGTCCTGAACTTTGCTGCATTTTTATTTCAACTTGAGTATTTAATTATTATTGATATAACAGTCAATCTTGCAAAGCAGTGTGAGGTAGTATGGACCCTTAAGGCTAATTTGATGCGCCTACATCCTCGAAAACAGCTTATTGCTCAGTAGAGTTACTATAATTCTTCAGGAGATGTATTATCGCCCATTTTGAAAAATAGAACCACCACACCCTTGTTCCACGCCTCCGGCATTATGCCTTTGAAAAGAACAGAATTAAAGAGTCTCTGAAGGACTTTCAATACCGGCGTTCCGCACGCTTTGTATTTCGATACTTACTACAAACCGGAAGTGATGGTTTTTATTTATGCAATCGAAAGTACCTTAAATGTAAATCCAGCCAGATTTTTTCCGAATTTATGCTGCTTTCATTTTATTATACTGTATATTTTAAACTTCGATAATTTTTTAATTAAAATCTTCTTGCTCTGGCATTTGATTTCACATTCACATATGTATGACATATTCATAGTCACATTGAACTCCAATGTCGCTGAAATCTATTTGGCACTGCATTTTTGACGGTCAATCGACCATGCACATCCTGGTGTCAGAGTTCTTCGGAACCGCCTCTGGGCCTCTGACGTGGTTCCTTTAACGACTACCAGCTGGCCCACACTCTCCTCGCTGGCCAGACGGGTTGGAGAGGTCTCATTGATGTTTATGAGCTTTATTTAGCTTGTAAAAAAAAAGAAAATGTATAGCGGATTTATCCGACGAACGCGGTCAAAGGGTTAATATCGCTTGCTGTTCGTCTGTCTGTCTGTCCGTCTGTCGCCAGGCTGTATCTCATGAACCGTGATAGTTAGACAGTTGAAATTTTCACAGATGATGTATTTCTGTTGCCGATATAACACTATATACTAAAAAATAGAATAAAATAAATATTTAAAGGGGCTCCCATACAACAAACATGATTTTTTGCTTGTTTTTGCTCGATTTTGATTACGGCAACAGGTAGACACTTGCTTGAAACACTTTAGGCAAACGCTTCAACCACTGGAGCACGGAGGCAGTGATATGATTCACATCACATACGTGATATGATAACGTCTTGAAAATATTCCCCAATCTGGCAACTCATAAGACTTGGCTTTCAACGCATCACTTTTTGACAGATTGACAATGACATTGACATTGACATGTGATGAAGCATGGGAATATTGCTTATAAATCCTACATTTGGATTATGTTTTTCAAAAATTCATAAAAAGTTGAATTTTGGATAAAAAAAATTAAAAAAGTCTGGACGTATTATGGTACTTTCGATTGCGTAAATAAAAACCATCACTTCCGGTCTATAGTATGTTGTCAATTTAGGCCTTTTCATTGCAATAATAGCAAGACATCTTTAGAGAGCTTTGCGGTAAAATTCTACACAAAAATTGGCAGATGGGCCTTTTTTTCCAGATTCCGAATAATAATTTAACAAAATTTTGGAAAAATAAAATGTTAGTTTCGCCCTTTTTTGTTACGACCAAGGACGTTATAGTAGAAGGACTGAGCTCTCATAGGTATAATTGGAGCAGAAAGCGAAGACAAACTTCGGAATTCTATCTCGCTCTAAAGTAGGGTGACCAACTATAGAATAGATTTCTCGGACATGAAGTACTTAGGTAAAGCCAAGTGGGTGGTACACGCGTTTCTCAATCTTGTACGATCGTAAGAGATTCGTTAAACGTTCATTCAGTCAGCGCGCACGTCCCCACTTGAACATATGCTTTATTAAGCGGTATCCTTATTAATATTATAAATGCGAAAGTGAGTTTGTTTGTTTGTTAAGCTTTCACGCCGTAACTACTGAACCGATCATCATGAAATTTTGCATACAAGTTCTTTGGAGTGCGGAGAAGGACATAGGCTACTATTCCCGAGGGATCGACATTAACGCGGGCGGAGCCGCGGGCGAAAGCTAGTATAATTATAAAAACAAAAGTAGGAAAGGAAATAGGTCGAAACAAGGTATTTTTTTCCATGGATCAATACTTTGTTTTAACTAAAATCGTGATTTAACAACAACAAAAAAAAAATAAAATAAAAGACCTATCACGATTTTCAATATAAAATGACAAAACTCTAAGCTCGTTCCAAGGAGAACGCGCAATGTAAATTCAATTGCGTGATAGCAACACGAAAGCTGCGTTGCACTCGAACTGATATTATCGATAATATTTAATATAATTATCTCAATTTTTTTAGGTTGCTCCCATGTGTTGATTAAAATATTTATGAGTAACTATTATGGAATGCATGTTACGAAAAGAATTCGAACTTTGGCATACAAAAAGTTAAAATACATCAAAAGTCGCGTTTTGATGTACATGAATGAAAGGCAAGCCAATCGACAAATACAAATGACTGTTTATCGAAATAACGCGATTTATTTCTGTGGATGTCACATTACTATTTCGCTCATCATCATCATCATTTCCAGTAGGTGTCACGGTCAATCGACCATGCACACCCTGGTGTCAGAGTTCTTCGAAACCGCCTCTCAGCCTCTGACGTGGTTCCTTTAACGACTACCAGATGGCAGCTGGAACCAACGACTTAACGTGCCTTCCGAAGCACGGAATCATCTTTATTATCAGACAATCCGTTGATTCAAGCCTGCAATGTCCTAACCTGAAAATAACTAAACAAAGTATGCTTCCCGTAGGAATCGAACCCATGACCTCCGGGTCTACAGGCAAACGCCTTAACCACTGGATCACGGAGGCAGTTACTACAAACTTCGCTAGTAATGACGTGGCGTGGCTTATGCAAAAACTGACAACCGCGTTCCCTTTGCAAAGTCCACGCGTAGCCATTCTATCCTGATATATTTCTATGGTAGGTACCTATGTCGGTGTCATTGATAAGACCCATGCTATAATCATTTATGCTGATCACTTTTGACAAATAGCAACTGTAGAAAGGAATAGCAACAGTAGAGATGTTCATAGTACGCCTGATGGATCGAAACTTTATTCTATAACTAGCTGTTACCCGAGGCTCCACCAGCTTTAATGTCGATCCCTCGGGAACAGTAGAATTTCCCGGAATGAAAGGTAACCTGTGTTCTTCCTCCGGTCCCAAACTACCTCCATATCAAATTTCATCCAAATCTGTTCTATGGTTGAAGCGTGAACATTCGAAAGACAGACAGACAGAGTTCACCTACACAGATCTTTTTTAAATGTATACTAGAACTTATATACGTATTTTCATAATTCTAAGTACAGAAATCAGAAAAATTCCATACAAACTTTACCCCCCCCCCCCCCCCCTCTCCTATTTTACCCATTCAAGGGAGTTTAGTCACGATCTCTCGGGAACAGTAGAATTTCTTCCCCGGGCCTGCAACTACCTCCATACCAAAATTCTTCCAAATAGGTTTAATGGTTGAAGCCTGAAAAGGGGACAGACAGCAGACAGAGTTACTGTCGCATTTATAATATTAGTATGGAAATATGGATTTTATGTACGCAGTACCTATAAGTATGCATTACTGATAAATCAGATTCAACAAACTCGGCAGATAAGATGGACACCCTAGCCAAGGCACAACATTTACTAACTGAAAACGGTTATGTTATTTACCTGAGAAAGGATAATGCACAATGCACTGCACTGTCGCTTCGAGATCTCTTGAAACAACAAGTTATATTATTTTACTCTTTCAGTCTGCTTAAAAAATTCGAAGGCTGCGGGATTTTTTATTAATAATATGGCGGCAATGTTGATATCGTACTAGGGTTGCTAGACTAAATTTAAATTTAATACTATATTAAGATTGCTCTTTTATTTTCGATAAGAAAAAAATCAAAATTAACTGTAAACATACAGTTTAGTTAATAAATTAATTATTCCATGTAAAATAAAACAGCAATTATTTCATTATTAATTAAATATTGCTGTTTTGCTTTACTACCATTTTCTTCCATTATTTACATTTTTATGCAATGGCGAGAGGGAAAAAATGCCGAGGTATTTCCGTCTCACTTTACCCTCGAATTTCTTGCACAGCATTATGCTCTCTATTCTTGAAGCGTTAATGGTTAATATCGTATATCAAAATCTGAAACAGTTCTATCAGGGCTAAGGAACGGCTTACTAAATAGATGGTTACGACAGGTTTAAAGGTTTGTCACGATTTACGTTCCGTTTAACTCTATACTTCATAAACTTTTAAAAAATCTATAATAGTTGTGTACTATAGAAACTTTTTTCATATTTTTGTGTAAAATAAGAAGAAACTTAAATATATTTTGGTTTGGTGCACCACAGCGAAAGTTTAAAAAATACGGCAATATGGTATTTTGTCTTGAAAGAAGAGTGTGAATTGATGACTCGCCGTTTCAAAAATAGTCATCCAGATTTTGTTTGACTGTTTAACTACGCACTGTACTTCCGGTCGAAACTGACAACCTTCTGAACTTGTGACAATTGTCTATGCTTTACTGTTTATGGAGAAAATATTGGCTTCTGATTGGTCGAATTTCTATAGTTAAAAATGGCGCGGCTTTTGTCATATCCTGTTTTGTGTTGGATGAGTGAGTGCATGGCCTCGACGTTGATCCCGTTCCAAGACTTTTATTGTACTACGCCGCTGCTGTATATATGTAATATTGACGGCGTTATATTTCGTGATGGTGTTCCCTAAAAGGCCATGGATTTGATGGAAACGGTAAGCATTGCATAAATATTGAACTCACATGAAAAATTTGTTTGGCTTTTGTTTCTTGTTTTGGTGATTTGAAACTGGCCATTTCATTAGAAAAAATATCTCTTTCCAGAAATTGTGTGCACGTGGGAGGTAAGTGTTGATAGTTTTCATTATATTAATGGTGTCCAGTTTCGGGTTTGTAAATATGAATCACCAATAAGTTGATTTGTCAATACTTTGATGGCACCCGGCAACCGAGCGTTGTTACGCCATCTTATAGTCCGCCAAATGTTCCGCATATTTTGCAGCTTTGCGTTATTACAAGAGAGAATTAGAGGCTGAAAATCATGCTATAATCGAAAGGGATTCCGATGGAAGCATATTCCATGAACAGGTTCTAGGTATGTCATTTTCACTATTGCATTGCATTCCATGACTTGACAAACCACATGTGCATAGATGGTTTTGTTATTGTTATTTAGTCGGTACAAATGTTATTGCATAATATATTTGCACGGTAGTGGAGCGCTATATGTAAGAACAGTTTAATTGTTGTAATGTGCGTGTGGGCTGCAAGGGCTCCAGTAAAAGTCCCGACCGATATAACCTATAATTTTGACAGGCTGCAATGAAGTCCAACGTTCAAATGAAATGACACTTGTGTCCATTTTGCTGCAGAATTCAAGGTTACTTTGTAATAGAAATACTTTCCAGCACCCAGTTAACCTGATGTGATAATAGTGTTTGTGTATGGAATGACATTTGTGGCATATTTATTGTAAGTTCAGGTAATATTTATACTATCACTTTGAAATATCTACTTACTCAACTATCCAATTACATGGCACTTTCATTCCTGCTATGCAATACATATACTGTAAAGTTAAAACTTTGGCTGTTGGCTACTTTCTTCCTTGTTTCAAATTAAAATTCTACCTATTACTTGAAAGTACCAAAGTGATAAGATATAAGTACAAACTGTGTACTTAACCTATCAAGTTTTGAATTACATATAAGTGCATGAAATAAAAAGTATTCACAAACTACATGATTAATAGGTATGTCATAAGATGCAAAACATTTTATATAGATAATATAAATCACTTGGATATAGAAACTGCAAAGAAATTATCAATAATTGTAAACAATGTTTATTTATCATCTGCTGTATGATTGTAACTTAGCATGACTTGCAATGTTTCTTGTATTCAAGTATTTTCTTCAGAGAGAAATATGTTTGCTCCATGAAAGAGTTTAAAATAATGTTCATTAGAAGCATTGGCTGGTACTCTATTATGTATTAATTTATGACAATGACTCGATTAACTGATTCAATGCAGTGGCATCCATTTTAAAAAACTTGTGGAGTAACACCTTCGTACCATCTGCATTGAATTAGTTAACTTTTCATCCGCCTTGTCATGGATCCGTGGCAACACCTATAACCGCTTTATCACAGATCTGTGTCAAGAGTTCTTCACGTTCTCCATCACAAGGTGGATGAAAAGTTAGTAACTGTATTGATATCAGTTGCCCAAAGATTCATTGACAATTTCATTGTGAAAATAATTGTTGCAATGATTTGAACTTTGGCAAAATTTTTAACTGCACACACACAAACCAGGCAGTTGAAAAAAATATATATATTATGTTATGATTGATTGTCGAATTATCAAAACTTATGAGTGAATTACCTCCAGTTTGGCCTAGCATTAAAAGAACAGAAAATATGGACACATTTAGGCATTAATAGTAGACACACTTGTTAGTTGTTCTTGTGACGCCACAGGACTATTTGGGATTTTAAATTAATATGGTGCCAGAGAGAAAGAGTACTTTCTCTCTGACACCATATTAAAAGGGTCCTTCCTTTTAAAAGAAATTTACCTTTTTTGTGTGATATTGAATTGATAAAGTGTATTGAAGTCTTGTTTTTTTTTTTCCAATGTAACTTTTAAATGACTATTTCAGTTTTGTCCACAAATAATTTTTCAAAAAGGTTATACTAAAAATCACTTCATACCATTAAAATTCAAAAGTAATTATTTCTTGTCCTTGCATATTATTTCGTCTTTATCCCTTTCAGGGAAGACAGAGCCTATGTCATAAGACACAATTTTGTTTAGCATGTTGGTGGGCATGTAGTTGGAAAACGAAATCAAAATAGTGATGTGTCGAGTGTTGATAGCTGCAACAATTACTTACATATGATTTCTTAAATTTTCGACTATTCCCTAGACTGGCTTATAGGGTCTGTGCGAGAAGAGAAGCAGCTCGTACATTCTATGTTTTTTCTCTTTCCTCCCAGACCAGCATCAAAAAGTATTCTCTTCACATATAGATGTTGTCCTTTCCTCAAAATAGTTAGTTATAACATTGGAACCAAAGAACTCCTTTCCTTTTATCCAATTATCCTTGTCTTTGTTTTATTTTTACATTTTCAATATTTTTAAAATTAGGGTTTCATGTCCAAACGGTAAAAACAGGATCCTATTACTTTTGCTCCACTGTCCGTCTGTCTGTCACCAGACTGTATCTCATGAAACATGATAGCTAGACGGTAAAATTTTCGAAGACTATCTTCTGCTCACACACAATACGTCTAGGTGTGGAAAATTGCCTACGGAACCAGGTGAACTGGGAGATAGCTAGACAGTTGATATTTTCACAGATGTATTGTGATGATACATGATGTATTTCTATTGCTACTATAAATACAAGCAGAATAAAATAAATATTTAACGGGACTACCACAAGTAAAAAACAGTAAAAAAAAAATATGTTTGTTTAAATAAACATATTTTTTTTCACTGTTTTTTATTTGATATTAATAATGGCAACAGGTTAGACGCTTGAAATATTTACAGAGTATTTAGCTGTATCACTTTAAATAATTTAAATAAAATAAATATTCATCCCATACAACAAACATGGTTTTTACGGTATATTTGCAAGTCAACTTCACTGGGCATTAACTATTTTCTGTTTCTTTACATGTTGGCAAATAAAAAAAAATGTGACAAAATTATAAGATTTTCTCAATATTTATCATTTAGCTATATATTGAATGGAGAATGTTTTTTTGTCTTGTGTGTGGACAGTATTTATGGATATGGCCATCTATGTCGCATGGAGGAAGCGGGGTTAGCTTTTAGGACATTGTTAAACTTGTGTGGCGTGTTTCAGGAATATGAGTTCCTTGACTTGTCAGATGTGAAAGAAGCGGAACTAAACAGTCTGCAGTGCGCACTGTTCAAGCGGAAGACTGACACGTCGGCGTACACAGCCAGTGTTGGTTGGACTGAACCTGCTGTAGGTATGTATCTTTATTGTATGCAATTAGCTTTTGCCTGTGACTTTTATCAACCTAATTTCAAGATATAAGTAAAGTTTCAGCCTTCATATCAATCAATTACATTTGTCCTTGTAACTCTTTATTTCTCATTAAATATTCATTGAATAGTCATACATAATTAATTCAGATGAAAAGTGGACTGCAGTTATTTTCACAAGACATTAAAATCAAAATGTTTCTTGGGTCCCAGATATCAAATAAAGAGTTACAGATGGAATATTTTTTTCAAACTTTCGTGGTGTGACTGACTCAGATATTTCGTCGTGTTCGTCGAGCACGGCCGGCGCGCCGACCGTGTCGAGCAGCCTGGACAGCCTGTCGGGCGGCGAGTGCGAGATGGCGCCACACTCGCCGGCGCGAGCCGCCGCCGGGGCGCCACCGCCGCCCTATGCGCCACCGCCGCACTACCCGCCGCAGCCGCACCAGTGGCCCGTCGCGCCGCCCAACGTCTACGTCAGCCAGGTCACGGCCAACGTGAACGTGCACGGCTATATGGGCCAGTACTACCAGCCCCCGCAGCCCCAGTACGCGCCGCCCCCCGTGGAGCGTACGGCGCGGCCGCACCGCCGAGACCGCCGCAACAAACGGGCGCCCTCGCCTCCCCCTCAACCACCACCATATTATGTTCAGTATCCTCAGTACTACCCTGCCGCGCAGGCGCAAGGCGCGCCGCTCTACCACCTACCAATGTACCAACCTCTTGTATATGGTCCTTACCCACACGCGCCGTACTACTACCCTGAATACCCGATGCAGGTAGAGGGTGACGCCGGAGATAAGGGACCAGAAGAATATCCGCAAGAAGTAGTCATGGAACAGGAAGCGGTGGACGCTTATTACGCAGGTGCACACTACACATATGGTCCACCAGTTGAGAGCGGTATGGAGTACATGCCACCGATATATTTGCCGCCACCGCCTCACCCGCCTCCCATACCGATCCCGCAGCCACCTCCTCACCAATCTACGCCGCATCAGTTTAACGTGCACGCCAAAAACTTTGTTCAGGGCCAAAATCACAAAACCTACAATCCTCCAGAAAACAAAAGTCAGGAACAGAAAGCTCCACCGGCAACGGCATCGGCTTCCGCTACGACAGCTACCGTGGAAGCGTTGCCTATCAAAGACCTTAAAATTACGAGTAAAGGACCGAGCAGTCCTAAACAGAGTGACCGTCCAACTGAAAGCAGTCAGGCTAAACCGACTACTCCAACAGAGAAAGTGTCACCAGCTCCAAAGATGGAAAGCACAAAAATGGCTTGGGTGCCAAATGAAAATAAAGTGCCAGAAATCCCCACTAGCACACCTCAGACAGCAAGCAAAACATTCCCACCTACTGCATCCGCTAACACAATCGCAGCTAGTGCGGCTAAAGTTCAACCAACCCTCGGGAAACCTACCAAGGGCCCAGCGCCACCTTTTACTGGAGGCAAGCAGCCTCCCAAACCTTTGGTGCCACAGACAGTTGTACCAGTGCAGCAGGCTGCCTCTACGCCCAAAGCTCCATTTGGGAATCGACAAAAACGCGAAGGCAACACCACTAACCGCTCTCCGTCAAATGAGATCACCGAGACGGAAAGAGTTCCCGTCGCATCTGAGCATGCTAAGCGCGAGCCACCTCTCCCGCCGAGCAAAGCGCCTATGCCTATATCGATAACATTGCATACGCAAGGTCAGCCATTGATCGTGACGAATAAGTCACCATTCGGGCACTCGAGGAAAGCGGTGGCGGCTCCAGAACCGCCTCCAGTACCGCAGCCTCCTCCACCCGCGCCGACAGCCTCCGATTTCCCACCTCCGCCTACTCCTAGGAATCGCGGGGAGCCTATTCCTCCGCCTGTAGTGCAACCCCAACCACAGCCAGCACCAGGAAAATCCTGGGCGAGTTTATTTTCGAGCAAGTCTTCTATCACCACTTCTACACCTGCGCCCGCGCCTGCCCCGGAAGAACCGTCCAGTCCAACGACGACTGCTCCTCTCGCAGCCCCCAATATCCAGAAACCGGTTGCTAAGGTGCCCCCTTTTGATGCGTCGCCGCTCCAAGCGGCTGTCATTGATAAAACGTCGCCCACGCCTCGTCCACCATTGACAACAGCTGCACCCACTATTTCGTATTCGGAGAAGACTTCTGTAAATGCAGTGAGCAATGCCGCCGTGACGCCGGTGCAAACGAAGACTCCGTCCAGCAGCCAGGCGTCTTCGGAGACGCGCGACGTGCCCGCCCCGAAAGAGGTGACCCCAGCGTTGCCTATGCAGCCCTCGCCATTTAGTGACGACCCCAACTCCTACAGGATGGGAGGTAATTCTGATTTTTCTATGTCTATTATTGAGTGTATCATGTTGCCCTTTAACTTGCGTTACCTTTGATTTGAGTATCTTTGCTTTTACTATTCCCAATATACATTCTGTAAATTTCTGTAACATTAAAGTTCTGTTTTCTATCCTCAGTTGGGTCTTTACTGGTAGACCTCACTGAAAGAATATATTCCAAATGCACCACTGAGTAAGGTGCGTTTAAAATTATTCAATAAATGTCTTACATTCCAATTCATTTGATCAAAGTGAACTTTTCTATAAAACTGACCTACTTTAAAGCATGGGTAAATAGTGAGCACATTAATCCCCCTTAAAGATTAAACATACAATGAAAATCACAAGTCCTACACAATAATTTTATACAGCTTGGCTATAGAGTTAGAAACCAATTTCACAAATATCTTTTTTATATTTTCGGTAAAACTGTCAACAGTAACATAAATCATGCAGTCGGTGTCATTGTAAATAAATATAGTTTCTAAGCCTTACAGCCAAACTTCAAATATTGTTTCACACCCAACATCAAAGATTAATGCGAAGCCATAACATTTGCAGAATTCCTGGCCAAATACCAACTGGATAACCGGCCTGTCTCCCTATTGCCACGTGGGCTGACCAATCGCTCGAATTATTGCTATGTGAACTCGATCCTGCAGGCGTTGATAGCGTGCCCGCCTTTCTACAACTTGTTGAAGGCGCTACCTTATCAGATGCGACGTGGAAAGTCCAGCACACCAGTTATTGATTCCATGTAAGTTATTGTTGTGATTACTTCTATGACGATTTACTCCAATCAATTGTTTTTTGGCATTCACATTTCTATTGTTCATTATTCATTGTGTAAGTTGTTGATAATGAATGCGAAGAAGTAGAGATCAAAACAGGATATTCTGTGGAAACCAAACCTTTACCGGGAGTAACTCTTCTTACAGTATCTTATCAAACGGCATGGTGTCGTGCTAGATATATGGCGCCCTACTAACAAGCTATCATCATCATCATCAGGTCCTTTTTAGTCTCCACTACAGGAGCACGACCCTCTCTGCACTACTAAGGCCATACTTGGCCAGAGCAGCCAGAGGACTTGGCCTACACTCTCCATGCTAGCCAGATGGATTGGAGAGGTCTCTTAGATGTTTATAAGCTTTGCTTAGCTTGTATTTCCTAAGTCGCCTTCTACGACATCCACGGGAAGACTTGGAGTGGTCCTATTCTACTCTGCCAGATACCACACCGCTTACAGCTACAATACAACAAGCTATACTTAGCAATATTCATGAAATTCCAGGGTAGAGCTGTGCTACGAGTTCAGTCCGCTGCCTGCTGGCGCAGCTGCAGTGGCAGGGCGTGGGCGGGGCGGGCGCGGCGAGGGCGCCGGGCCGCCCAGCGTGCCCGCCGGGCCCCCGCTCGAGGGCGGAGCTGGTCTTCGAGTGTTACGCGCACTCAGGCCTTTCCCCGGTTCACAAGAAGGCCGGCAAGAGGATGCTGAAGAATTCCTTGGATGTCTGCTCAACTCGCTCAATGATGAGATGCTCGAGGTGACTTTTTATTAATTTTCAAGTGGCATCTAGTACAATATGTAAAGAAAACCCTGTTCGATCCTTCAAAGGGTGATTCAGCCCATCAATATGAACAACTTTTTCTATGGGACCAATTCTGGGAACTCAAAATAGTTTTTGATGTTCCCATACAACTTGACCGGGCAGCCAAACATTTTTGATTGAAAATGTAAATTTTATTGAGTTTCCAGCTTTAATCCCATAGGAAAAGTTGTTCAAATGGGCTAAATCACTTTTTTAAGGATCAGGCAGGGTTTTCTGTACATATTATATAAGAGGAAAAGAAATATTAAAATAGCATGTAGATTGAATACTTCAGTATGCTGATGAGATTTGTTAATAATTCATCAGGATTCTTAATCTCGCCATGTAGACCTAATTTTTTTTTTGGTAATAACGGTATGTTTGGTAACAAACATTCGCAAAAAAATTACCACATTATGTATGCTGCCATAATATCCTGGGCTCCTTCGCATCATAGCTGAAAAAAGATAGAATTAAGATTTAGACACATTACTCCATACTAATATTATAAATGCGAAAGTACCTCAGTCTACTTTTCACGCTTCAACCATTGAATCAATTTGGATGAATTTGGCAGGGAGGTAGGCGGCCGTGGGACAAGGTTGCAACCCCACAAACTTGGATTTAACTTAACAACTAACCCATCCTTTGTATCTAAAAGTTTTTTTAGTTGCTTTAAATCTAAATGTAACTTTTCAATGAACTAATATGTAAATTCTATTCAATGGTAAAGATATCTTAAATTAATATTTATAATATTATTTTCAGTTGATGAAGCTAGTGGAACCTGAGGAGCCCAAAGATGCGGCCGGCCAGCCCAACGGCGTGATCCCTCAGGAACAGCCGCCGGAGGAAGACGACGACGATGATGAGTGGAAGGTAAGGAATGATCATCAAAATTTGTAATATGTTGCAGCTTATTTTCTAAATGAAGGGGGTATTATACCATTATTAATCGGAGCCGATGACAGGGACGCCGCTATACGTAAAATAAATATATACGGACAAATCACATTGAGCTAGCTCCTAAGTTCGAGACTTGTGTTATGGGATACTAACTCAACGATACTATATTTTATAACAAATACATATATGGATACACATCCAAAACGCAGGCCAATCTGAAAAAGATCATTTTCCATCTTGACCTGGCCGGGGATCGAACCCGGGCACTCTCGTGTCGCAGGCTGGCGTGTTGACCGCTGCGCCACGGAGCTAGCCAAAGTAGAACGTTAGACACGATACAAAATATCTCCAATCGTATCGCACGTATAGCAGCGTCCCTCTCATCGGATCCTAAATTCAGGATAGATAAATGCCTTAACAATGAGGGATTTCTAAATCTCCAAGATATAGTCAGTTGTGCGTAGTTAGATAAAACTGAATTATTTAAAAAAGTAAAGCCTTTGTAGGCAATATTGCATCAAACTAAACTGTTGCAGATAGGGTTCAAAATAAACTGTTAACAAATATTGTGTTACTGTCTGGCCATTGACTAGAAACTAAGACAAAAAAGTCATGTTTCATTGAGTACTTGCCTGATTAATTTTTCTTAAACACCATTCGAATGTAATCCAATTTTACTAATGTTGTCTCAAGTCTCGTTAGATTTTTGTTTATGTAAAAACGACATTTATCTCACATATAAAAAGCTCGACTTTAATGATAATGATAATGAAATTTAAATGAAGCCAATTTGAAAGCACGCCCTTTCAAATAACAAAATATTTTTATTAAATTGGTTCATAAAAATAATTGGTTAAAATGACTTTTTTTTCATCTTATTTATTCTAAAAACTACGCGCATTCCAGAGGGACTAAAAAGATTTTTAATTCACAATTAAATTTTTTTAATCATTCCTGTGGCAATGAAAACTAATATTGTTTTTCTCAGACGGAGATGAAAAACAGAATGTGTGTTCTTAGGACTAACATAATACTTTTACTTTGGGCATTCAGAGTATGTTGGTCGAAGTATAAGTATTACTAGCTTTCACCCGCGGCTCCACCTGCGTTTTTCCCGGGATAAAATGTTACATCATGAAATTTTGCATACTCCAAGTACACTACTCCATGTACTCCAAGATAACGTGTATGCAAAATTTCATGATGATAGGTTAACAAACAAACACACTTTCTCATTTATAATATTACTAGCTTTCACCCGCAGCTTCGCCTGCGTCAACGTCGTTCCCTCGGGAACAGTGCTTATTTCTGGAATGAAAGGTAGCCTATGTCCTTCTTCATACTCCAGAGAACTTGTATGCAAAATTTAATTACGATTGGTTCAGTACTAACATAGAGCATAGGTCGTACATAGACCTATAGGTCGCCAATTCAAGTCCCGCCCGCATGAAATTTTTTCACCATATTTTATTTATTAATTTGTTAAGAGTGTAGCGGTTTAGTTGAAATGCAATGTTTGTTGGTACAGGTGATGGGCCCGCGCAACCGCGGCGCGGTGGAGCGTCGCTGGGCGGCGCGGCGCACGCCGGTGGCGGACATCTTCCGCGGCCGCACGCGCGTGCGCCTCACGCGCGCCGTTCACCACGACGTCACCGACGCCGTGCAGCCCTTCTTCACGCTGCAGCTCGACATCGAGGTACGCTATAACGTGACCATTTATACTTTACTAGCTTTCGCCCGCGTCAATGTCGATCCCTCGGGAATAGTACTTTTTCCCAGGGCTTGTTACCGGTACCAAATTCCCATTATAAGTACCGGTAAGTACCGGTATTACTATTCTGTTAAAATTTTAACGGTAATATGGGGTACCGGTAATCTAGTATTTAACGGTAATAATATTGATAACAGTTAACGGTAATTTTACCGGTACCAAATTCACATTATATGTACCGGTAAGTACCGGTACTTTTATTCTGTTAAATTTTAACGGTAATTATCTAGAAAAATAAAGGTAATAATAGTGTTAAAAATTCCGTTAAATTTACCGGTACCTACGCATTGATGCCGTCCCCCGCATGGGACTCGCTCGACTGGAAAAGTTCCGTCCCATTGTCGGCCCCCGCCTCACGCACGCCGCACATACACAACACGACAACGACACACATTAACAAAATGATAATTCCCGATACTGTTTACCGGTATTTAGTACAGATACTTCTGTTATTACCGTTATTAAACTTATTGATACCAATTCAATTACCGGTACTATCGTTTTATTGAGGTACCGGTACCAATCCAATTACCGGTACCGTTGTATTATAGAGGTACCGGTACTTGATTTTTACCGTTACCAAATGTACCGGTACCAATCCAATTACCGGTACTGTCGTTTCATAGAGGTACCGGTAATGAATTTTACCGGTATTCCAACCCCTGCTTTTTCCCGGGATAAAAGGTAGCCTATGTCCTTCTCCGCACTCCAGAGAACTTGTATGCAAAATTTCATGATGATCGGTTCAGTAGTTACGGCGTGAAAGCGTAACAAACAAACAAACTCACTTTCGCATTTATAATATTAGTAAGGATGTCAGACCGGGACATCTGCGGAAGAATTATGTAATAAAAAAAGTTTTTAGTGTTTTACAAGTTTTTTATTATAGAAGTTAGAATAATAACTCAAAATAATCAAAACAAATCAGTAGTGGCGTGAATTCTTGTTCGTATTTTTATACTTGTTTTATGTTACTTGGCGGGTGGCGCGCTGTCTCGTAATTTGCCTTCCCGCTCGGGGCGCCGCCCGCTGTGCAACGCATTTTGAACGAGAAAAATACATTTTAAATTATCGTTTGGTCTATTTGCAAAAGCGGGACAATTTTGGCATTGCGGGGGACACCGGGACAGACTGTCTGAAAGCGGGACGTATGGTCACGTTAGCTATACACTCCACAGTACCAGTGGTGACACTCCCGGTACGTGAGAGTTCGGGCACCGGGGGCCTTGAGCCGGGTTGTTACCACGGAACTAGAACTCACATCGTGCCTGCAGTGTGAGCTGTGCGAGAAACACACACACAAACCTCGACCAAGACGGTCGGCAACGGCCCGTTCCACACCTCACGATTACTAAATATGATTCGTCAGATTTTCGCCCATTCCTTCGATCTGCCTTTACGATCTACGCGAAAAGTGAAATAGCTCAATCAGCAGAGTAAAACAAATTTCATATTCCACCATTCTTACTAGCTCAAGATTACCAAGTTCTTTTTTATGTAATTTTAAAATTGATTAGTTGATAACCTACCATGATGTTCTATTTATTTTTCGTCTCCGAATGTGATACAGTCACAGCAATGTAGACAAAGACTGCTGAGTATAAAAATAACCATAAATCAACATTACTATCTCAAGCACTTGACTTATAATCCTCATATATTTACAGCGTGCGAGCAGCGTAAAAGATGCCTTAGAGATGCTGGCAAACAAGGACACGCTGGAAGGCGTGTCGGACGCGTGGCAGCAGCTGTCCCTGGAACAGCTGCCGGTGATCCTGCTTCTGCACCTCAAATGCTTCCAGCTGGACCCGGAGGGCCACACCGCCAAGATTGTTAAGAACATCGACTTCAGTATTGACCTCAAAATCGATCCTAGTAAGTATATGTTTCATTTTCATAAGTTTCATCATATTTTAGAATGTCCACTATTGGACAAAAAGGCCTCTCTCCCAAAGATTGTTTGATCTATGGGAGGATATTGCCATACTCACCACACTTGGCAGGCGGGTTGGTGAGCGTCGTTTCTTTGGTTTCGTTTGCTTCCGATGCTGCTGCCCATCAGAAGCAGTTTTAAGCTGAGAAAGGATAGGAATTGGTTGGATCTGGGACAGAAATTAAGGGATACTATTTACTCAGATGAATGGCTGAAAAGGTAGCAGCTCGGGAAGCCGGGCGTGCATACCCGATGCCATACCTGCAACCACCGGCCAAGCAGTTGTGGATGACACTTCTAACCTTTTGCTCTAATAGACAAAATTATTAGGCTATAAGGACAGAGGACATATTAGGATATAAATATCTATCTGAAAGTCTCAAGAACTATTGAATTGTATCAAAGATCTTGATTTTAGGCAATTACATTAAAAATATTTACATGTATCATTATATTTTAGCCTTAAAATATTTCTTATAGAAATTATATTCATCATCATCAGGTCTTTTTAGTCTCCACTGCAGGAGCATGACCCTCTCTGTACTACCGGAGCCATACTTGGTCAGAGCAGACAGAGGATTTGGCCTACACTCTCCTCGCTGGCCAGACGGGTTGGAGAGGTCTCATTGATGTTTATGAGCTTTGTTTAGCCTGTATTTTTTTTTAGTCGCCTTTTACGACATCCATGGGAAGACTAGGAGTGGTCCCATTCTACTCTGCCGGAAACCACACGGCTAAGAAATTATATAATTAAGAATAATTTAAACATACTGTTGTTATACACACATGTTGTATTAGACAATGTTTTACCAAATCCAAACTAAAATGATGTTCTTATTTTTCGTCTCTGAATGTTTTGATAAACGAAATCATCACAAAATGTGGAAAACACTTACTGATTACTTTCACTAAAATGTACAAATGATTCCTATTTCAATACAATGTGTCTAACAAGTTATCGTTTTTTTCCAGAAATAATGTCATCGAAAGTGAAGTATACATCTAAACAGCGACTGTACAAGCTGTTTGCAGTGGTGTACCATGAAGGAGTGGAGGCTGTCAAAGGGCATTATGTTACTGACACCTACCATGGACAAGTTGGATGGATCAGGTAAGAGGCATTTCTTTATTATATATTTTTAAACTTGAGTGGATATAAAATTATTGTGCATAAGGCGGAATCCAAAGTATCAATAGAGGGAGTCTGTTTCTTACGAGAAAGACGCGGATTTGCCTGAAATAGGCCACAAATGGAAAAGGAAATTTGTAGTTTAACTCTCACACAGTGCTGTCATTCTTCCATGCCTGAGTATCGCTCAAATATACTACAATTTGACGAAAGAAATATAATAGACTAGCGAACCGCCCCAGCTTTGCACGGATGCGACAAATTATACATAAAAACCTTTCTTGACTCACTATCTATTTAAAAAACTGCATCTAAATCCGTTGCGTTTTAAAGATCTAAGGGACAGACAGACGGATACGACATTGTTTTATATGATGTAGTGGTAGTGATTATAGGCTAATAGATGATTCAGTACAAATCACAATGATGCCAATTATTTTTCGTCTCTGAACATGTAAAATCTACATGTACACTTGTGGACAAACCAAACTGAATTCACTCTCAACTTCAATACAACACGTCCCTGAATTCCTTCAGCTAACGTGTGGGCGTTTTGCAGGTACGATGACTCCACGGTCACGCAGGTATCAGAGGCGCTGGTACTGAAGCCCAAGCCCCCGCGCATGCCGTACCTGCTCATGTACCGGCGACATGACACGCTGCCCGCCAGGCCTAAGCCCGAGTGAGCCCAGGCCTGGCCCAGGGCAGACATGCAGGGAACACAGAAACATTCTTGGTTGTAACAATACACGACTGTACATAGTGTTATCAGTGCCAGTGCAACGCAATAATTATGAAGACATTTGAGTGAAGCGATGACTGCGTGTAAATATTGTTTCATATGATTAGTGCCTCTTGAAAATTCTAATATAGTGAAAAGAATTTACGAACACCCTAATTTAAGTGTATATTTAAAAATGTATAAAAGAATGGGCAGTTGTTAGTTACTACTCCATCGCGTAATGTAGGCGCGCGTCAAATGCTCGTTTTTTATTGCAGGCACGAATTTTGTATTTCAAAATGATTTATTCATTTACAACAATAGTTCTTGGTGAAAGAAAACATAAGAAATAGGCGTTTCAGGCAGCATGGAATGACGACGGAAGACTGCATGTTATATAGATTCCAGATGCTGTGAATGAATTAATAATGAATAAGATGGCAATATAAAATTACCATTTGGCATTGCGGTGGAGTAATATGAGTAAGCGTCGGATTTTTTGTTTTGTTGCCTTAACATACTATGATTGTTTATCTCTGTAGCATTAATAACAGCTGGCCCTTTGTTTCCTGAAGCTTTTTACTTGTATCATATCTGTATATTTATACAGCAATTCATCAATTATCTTATAAGTTTTCTTAGTTGTACATACAAATTCTATATTTTAATGTTGGTTTATGAAGTACAAAATATTGTGTTTGCTTTGTCCTAAATATTATTTGAAGTTATTTTAACTAATTGAAGATTTAAAATGATAATTCTCAGTAGTCGAAAGACTTCATTCATTATGAAAACCATGTATAATAAAAAAATTTGTGTATAGGAGAGTTGAGGACATTTGATAATTTTGTGAGATCTAAAATATATTTCTGTTATTTTGAAATCACTTATGTTGGAATTTTTTAGCTGTTTTGGTGGAAAATTTTTAATGGATAGGTTGATTCGATAATTTTTAAAAATATAAAGATGTCCCTTCTCTCGATAAGTTATTTAACAAGTTGTCTGCCAGACAATACGGAATTGTGGTGTTTTATAAAGTTTAAAAAAAATGTAAAAAAAACATTGTAGTAGTAATGAAAATTCACGATACATATTATTTCTATGTTGTATAATGGTGGGATTGACATCAAACTCTGGTTGGTTGGTTTGTAGTGAACTGATAGAAAGTACAAAGTATCAAATGTTGTGATAGAAGTCACTCGGTACCATGACCATTTCCATAAATACGTGGGTATTTGAAGGAAAGGGTACAGTGGCTTGTGGGTAGTAAGAGGAAGAATATGTAACTTGAATTACAACTTTTCGTCCTAGAAATAATTGATAGTATAAAAATAAAGGTTGGTAGGAGAGTAGGCTGCCGTCACAATGACGCCTTTCAAATAGAGCACTTCATATTTTTGTGAAGCCATGTATTTTTTGTTTGAGAGTACACTTGACTATGTGATGCATAGAGTCACATCTCTATGATTTATTGTTTGTATCGTCATGCGTCTACTTGATTTGGCAAAGTTGTTTTTATCAAAAATTGCCATAAACTTTATCAATGTCTAACGGGAGTGTTAAAAATAGTCATCTGTACTGCCATGCTTTGAATTGTTGCATCTGTCGTGGATTCTTTGGTTAACACAAAAGATAAAAGCGTCAATGTGACATGCAGCCTTGTGAAGAGACCACTACAACCCCCTCTATCGCGCAGTGAACAATGTTTTTACATTCAGATTAATGCAGAATGATCGCGCCTTTGGTCGGGCGATGTAGTGGCCTTTAATAGTGTCTCAGTGAATCGGTGCTTCGTTGACGGACTAAGCTAGGCGGTGTGGAATGTGCCCTTTGTTACTTGTGATACGGCGTGATTGCAACGACTTGACGGATTGCTTAGTTTTAGTCTCCTGTATAATATTGTTATTATAATGATATACTAAGTGTTAAATATAAATAGATTATCTATTATGTCGCCGTTGGTACGTTGCGTGGGGAATGTCTGTTTTTAATATTATTCAAAAGCCACTGAAGTATGTTTCCTTTTCTGTTGTGACAGATTTCGATATGTGAAAAGTGAATTTTATTAACTAACTGTTGCATATACTAAATTTTACAATGTATTTTATTATGTATTGTGAAGTGCATTGTTTTATGACTAGTGATTGAATAGCTGCGCTATCATTCAAGATCATTATGTAGAACCATTTGATCTCAAGACATGTTGTTTGGAATATCTCATTGAATATGGCTGTATATAACCTTCTGTAGGTGTGATGAAGGCAATACATCAATGCCTTATTAGGTATTGGAACTATTGATATTTTGCTAATTCGAAATTGACCAAAAAGTATGGATATCATTTAAAAAATTGTCTAAATTAAAGCTTTTCTACTTAAGGTATTTATAAAATGCCAACACCATTTAGAAATTACGTATTATCTTAATATGCACATTGGTTATGTGTCCAAATATAATGAAGAATATTTTAGTCTTAAATTAGTCAATTTAACTATTACTATAATGAAACGAAATAGATTTAATTTTGTATTATAATTTCTGAATGATTACTAACTAAATAACTAAGCTTTTATTTGTATAACTTGGTTGTTGTTAATTCGTTTATTTGGATTATGGGTAGGTAATAAATTAGATTAGGCGACATCTTTGGCAATAATTTATCGTTTTTCATTACATTAGAAAGATGCCATTAACGCGCGAAGACCAAAATATTTGATTCACAAATTTAACACACAATTTAGGCTGTCATGGTTCTGCACACATATGTCCTCGAAATAACCGCTAGTCAATTTAATAATCGGTTTAAATACATACTTACGCCATCTCTAATATTATTTCTCACACAAGTCTCTATGGCTCAGAGGCGCGGTGAAGATACTGAGAATAAATCAATTTAAAATAAACCTTAACTATTAAGACATGCGGTTGAAAACGGCATGCCAAAGATCGAGCGAGCGGCGCGTCGACAAGTTGCCACGAGAGCATGCGTTTTCAACCACACGTCCTAGTAGTTAAGGTTTATTTTAAATTGATTTATTCTTAGTATCTTCGCCGCGCTTCTGTGTACGCTGGGCTTATTGCTCTAATACTGCCGTGTCGATCACAAGACTGTACTTAGTA
The DNA here is from genome assembly GCA_947532085.1 of Elegia similella. Taxonomy (NCBI): domain Eukaryota; kingdom Metazoa; phylum Arthropoda; class Insecta; order Lepidoptera; family Pyralidae; genus Elegia; species Elegia similella. The sequence goes on from OX383939.1 coordinate 9,092,674, forward strand.
CATTGCCTATATTTAAATTGCCTCCATTATGATATTTTTGGACCAATATAGTTTACCTTTTACACACCTTTTTTAAAGTTATTTTTCACCTTTGCACGTATTACTAGTAAATATTGCGAATGTGTAATTGAGGATCGTAATGCGTGTTTCCATAGTAGATCTTATGAACACACTTTTTTTTTATTTAACTTGTTAATTTAGGTTAGCATACTGTTATTCTCTTTCGTATAAGACATAAAATAATTTAACGATTTTCCTATTATTATACTTTCATACTCGAATAATTAAATAGTTATAATAAATCACTGAAATTACAGCGAACCGTTTCACGACTACAGGAAATAGATTAAAATAGAGTATTGCTTCAATAAGGGATTCCAGGGATCCAGAAGATCCTGAAAGTTGGATCCTATGAGGTGTTGTCAGTCTTATTTGGCAACAATAGCTGCAGGATCGTTGTCTAATAGCAGCTTGTTTAATTTAGTGTTGTAAAAGACAAGCCAGGTGTTCTTTTTTAAGACTCGAGATCAAGTCCTAGCTCAAGTCCTTTTGAATATTGATTCATTTAAACAAAGACTTGTCATAATACGGCACTAGGTTTTAAATTATTAAATCATATATAAGATCTTCATTTCCTTTAAAGTCTTTTACAACATTAGTTGGAATTGACGTTACATATGTTGTCTATACATATTTCTGGAAACCCGCATTTATTGTCTATATTTATTTCCATTTTACTAAATTATTTGTGAATACTACAAACAAGACTAACGAATTTAATCTTCAATACCAAATGCACAAAAATACTTAAGTTATTTCGAACGGGATTAGCAAAACTTCTTGCATTTGGAACTGTTTTTAGAGTATAATTAATAGTATCTTCTCCCAGTATCTATTTATCTACGACTGAAGTAAATAGTACTCAAACAAATGAGATAAGATTGCGGGCTTGCAATTTATACGAAAAAAGTAAATAAAACAATCGTTCCTACAATAAAAACCCGCGTTGCCCACAATGTTTTAATATAAACTCTTAAATACCTTATTTACAATGCAAACTCTGGTTCGTGTTAATTTTAAGTTTAATTTCACCCGTTTATTAATCCTCTAAAGTTGTTGATTTATTTCCTGGGAAGTAGAATGGACCAATGTTCGGGTATATTTGTGTAGTGGACTGTAAGACTGAGCAGGGTTCCCGAAGGTATAACGCAGACAGCACACGTAGAATAAGGTTAACCGTAGCAACTGCTTTTAGTTAAGTTTGTGTGGCTTATTTATTTAATAGTTTAGTTTAACCTATCTAACCATAAGATCAACGGAGATAGATTTAACGGTCTGACCATGAGTTTGGGTGGCGAGAAGCAACGCAAACTCTAAGGCTGAGCCAGAGTGGATGCGTATATCACAGCGTACACTTGCACGTAAGCGTGACATGTCGTTACATTTACTTTGAGACAATTAAGAGCTCGCCATATGCCAGGCGGCGTGGCGGTACAAACGCGGATGGTCTAAACGCGTTGGCTACCTTGGATATTTTCGTTTTTTAGGAATATTCAAGGGTTATTAGAAAAAGAAAAACATATGATGGCTGCCTTATCAGTAAAGCAATAATAATCAAAAGTTTCAAGGTTAATTTTAATGTAGTTGGTGAATAATGCTATATACCGAGTAAATTAGACGTGATTTGGAGGCAACTTTGCAATTTTTTTCTATCGAGAAAATTTAACGCAATCGTGTTTTTTAGTCAGATAGTTACCAGAGTTAGTCCTGAACTTTGCTGCATTTTTATTTCAACTTGAGTATTTAATTATTATTGATATAACAGTCAATCATGCAAAGCAGTGTGAGGTAGTACGGGCCCTTAACTTCGCGTGCTTCCGCCACAAAACTGGTGGTAAAGCACGCAAAGTAAATTGTCTCAAAGTAAATGTAGCGTTGACTTACGCAAAGTAACACCTACATCTATTAACTGACTACTTCCTACGTGAAAGACTAGCTGACGCCCGCGGCTCCGCTCACGTTAATGTCGATTGTGCGGAAACAGTACTTTTTACAGGTAATAATCTATCTGTGCTCAAATTTTCGTCAAAATCCTTTCAACCGCTTTGGCGCGATGGAGTAACAAACATTCATATATACTCATTAAATATTAGTAAGGATGGCGAACAGGCTGCGTGGCATGAGCGTGCCAGAAGACTTAACGCAGCACGTAACACGTTGCAACTCTCGAAAGACAAACATGTGGCGTGGCGTGTCCGTATTCGCAGAGCTGCGCAGCTCCCGGTGCGTCCGGATAATTATCGTGTACACATCACCCGTGCATACGCACACGCATCCAGTGTGGCTAGGCTTCGTGTTCATTGCACACTTATCTCGATCAAATAAAAATAATGTTAAGAATGACGAGTTGACATATTCACTCTTGCCAGCTGCCCAAATTTGTGGCCAGACAGCATAGACCTTATGTCGCAAAGCGGTAGATAATCTATTCATTCTAACGTTTGTCATTTGAGGAGGTTGTTCAATCGCATAGACTGTTCCTTTGTTGCTACATAATCATTGACATATTATCAAGTTTTGGTAATTTCAATCTTATATAATAGTAACGTCCTATATTTTCACCCCCTCTTATGTACAGTATAGTAAACCATTTCTTAACTGACAGTGGCATTTATAACTAGATTATGGTGTTTTTTCATTTGTTGAACGGTTTGTCGCTTGCCTTCAAAAAACTAAGTGCGTATTTCCGATAAAATAATTTTAACTTTTAAATCAAATATGCCATCGGGGAAGACACCATTGGTTGATCCTATTGCAGTTGGCTGTGACATATAGCTGTTAGGACCTCGACTGGTGTATACAGTTAACGCTTGTATAAACAAAGATAACAGGTACTTCGTTATTTGGCAGTGCATATAATGATTCAATCATTATCTATCAAAATTAATTATCATATATTTACGAATTGTTACATTATGTACAGTATAAAAGTTTTAATCGACTTATCGTTCCTGGTATTGTTTGTAAAGTATTTGATAGTAGTTTGGGATAAAACTTATTTAGTATAGCTGTGCAGCTTTTTCCTATAACTGTTAATCGCCGCTCAAATACTTGTCTCGGTATATTTCTGTACAGATCAAAATATTAAACATAAACACCACACTCACTAGGAAACACGTGTACAGGAACACGTTAGTTTTTGAGTAAAAATATATGTATAAGTCCGCTATTGACAACATATTCCGGTAATTTTGTTTATCTAGTATAATCCAAACCCAAGTTATAAACTTATGAGGGTTCAAAAAACGACGTCTCGGCGTACAGTAGTGACCCCACCAAGACCGAGTGAAAATTGCGTTTAATAACTCTTGAATTTTGAGGTGAAATGTGAGACATTCGATTCTTAGTAAATACGCGGACTACTATTCACAGTAGGTAAATACAAAGCAAAGCTTATTTAAAATCATGCCAGATCATTACAAGTCACTTTTCAATAAAATATGCATGTAATGTTATTTAATGTCTATAAATACTTATGAAAATAATTTGCGCATGAATAAATATTATAGTGTACGAATCAAAACGAATCAGTTTAGCTTCGATTTTAAATGTTAAATCAAATGCTTGAATTGAATTGAATTATTATAAAGAGAGCTTATCACTAGTTAAAGTAACATTAAGAATTTTGTAATATAATTATGTAAGACCCGCTCTCTTCCTATAGTTGCACAAACCCTGACTTGGATGTTATAAACATAGTATGTCCGCTTCGCATTCGCTCGGTTGGAGAATTGTTGTGCTAGGTTCTTGGATAATTTCTAACTTGTTCGGTAGTTGTATCGCACAGTTTATATTTTTTCGGCTAGATCACAATAGCTATATCTCCATCCTTAAAATAAGCCTAGATTGCGACAAAAAAATATCAAATCTACGAATTATACTAAGCGCCAGTCGACGAGTCAAATTAGCAAACAAACCATATGTTAAGACGGCACTGCCAAACTGTGCGGGATGTGGCCATTATAGACTTGCCACTGAGTTTTGACTAGTCAACTGACGCTTGCCATAGTAAGTAAATCTCCTTGACGAATGACTGGTGCTATTTTGAGGCGAGGTGAGAATATCTGCCTCGCCAAGGCGTGATGTTGAAGCTAGCAATACTTACTGTTTAAGCCATCCATAATCTTCAAAATCGAATATGCCTACACTATCAGAAAATGGCATTAATGAACAAGCTTATAAAAATAACACATCTAGTCCCCGAGCAGAACTTACTATTTTTGGTGCAATGAGTGTTTTTGTAATTATCAAAGATTAATCATAAATACTTTACCGTTACAAACTTCGATCTAAAATACGTGCTTTTTAGACTCCAAAACAAATGTGCAATAGAATATTAAATAAAACCGATAAGATAAAACAATGAATATGTTGGCGGTCTATCTACTTAGGTTTAAAGGTGTATGTAGTAACATTAATTTTATCATTTTTATATGAGAGGTTCATTATTTAAGTTTCAGTTAATTTTAGGTTAAGATCCAAGGCTGTATTAATGAGGAGTGTTTTTCCCCAAATGAAAGAGACCTAATGTCTTTTGTTTGAAACAATTTGATTTTAAAATGTGTAAAAATACTCCCCTTGATTGTAATAGATAATGACAATACAAACAAAAGATGAAAAATATTATATAAAAATGCAGATTATCGTATGTATGTTGTCTATTATAATCAGTTTCCTAAGTTGTTATGTGGATATGTGTGTATGACTAATTATAAAATAATCCTTTATTTTGGTAACAGATTGGTGTTATGAAAATTTTGTGAATAAAATATGGTGTCATTCTGAAATAAATCTTTTATTTTGCTAGCCATTATCGCCCAACACAGCACAATTAAAAAAATATTACAGCAATAAAACATGAGCATACAATATACATTTTATTGAATATTTATATAGGTATATCACTTTCCGTCGCGCACAATATTCTGTAAAAGAAATAGGTTGTTATTATAAATAGTTTTTATTGGTTGCCTCGGATAAGTAGACAATAGTTTTACTGGTTGCCTCTGATAAGTAGACAAAATAGATCTGTGGGTTCAGCTTATTTAGCGATCGTCACACTATCACGTTCCAACTATTTGACGACGATTGCCGTTATTAATATCATGCGAAAAATATGTATACAAAAATCACGTTTTATGGTGTGGAAGCCCTCCTTAAATATTTATAAATATTCTGGGAATATTTCAAGCGTCTATCTGCTGCCGTTATTAATAACAGGCAACAAACGGCAAAAAAGAATAACGTTTTGTTGTATGGGAGCCTCACTTAATTATTTGTTAATCTGTTTTTAGTATTTGCTATTATAGCGGCAACAGAAAAAAAATCGACTGTCTAGTCAGTCTACTATAGTTCATTTATGAAATACAGCTTGGTGACAGACAGACGGATAGTGAAGTCATAGTAACAGGGTCCCGTTTTAGGTACGGAACCCTAAAAAATGAAGCACAAACGACTCAGATTTTGTAAATTTGGTAGGTAACTAGTAGAGCTGGAGCATAACTAAATAATAGGTAAAAATTTTTAAACAAATAAAGCACGAACTTACTCTCACTCTGATTTTGAAGATTAGGTAGAAGAACATTACTATAATGATAGGCATTATCGTCTTGACTACTAGGAGCCATCCTGCCAGCGCCCCCTCAGCCGGCCACAGCCCCGTACCGGTCAGGAACATGAACTAAAAAAAAACACTGAATATGAGTCACTAGCCTTAGCATGCGGCTCTGCCCGCTTTAGTGTCGACTCCTCGAAAACAGTAGAATTTCCCGGAATGAAAGGTACCCTATGTCATTCCCCGGGCGTCAAACTACCTCCATACCAAATAACATCCAAATTGGTACAATCTTTGAAGCGTGAGAAGGTGACAGACTTAGGTACTTTCGCATTTATAATATTAGTAGATAGGGATTTCAGAGGGCCCCGTAGGAAATAGCATTACTCCACGAGGACTTTTGCTCTTTCAAATGTAGGGTTGTTGTTCTGCTTCTGCGTGCTGCAGCATGCTCCGCGAGCGATCGCATTTGTGTGCTGCGGAATGCAGCCGTTGCAAGAAAGAGCGGGAGTGCGACCACAAGCGGTGGATCAACTTCAGTGCCTTTATACAAACAAGGCAACTGCCTATAGGGCCCCCCGTCACTGTAAAGGAGCTCCAGTCGGATGACTGCCTCCCATTCTTATCATGTACTACAAGATCGGGCCTTCGATCTAACATTATATATCTAAACACCACATAATATAACGTGTAACATACCCAATAACGTTCCCGTGAAGGGGTGACACAGCCCGTCAAAATTACATTTTCAGACAAGTGTTCGGCTGGCCCGGCAATTGGTACCTATAAAGCCATTTCATTTCCCAGCATTGGTCCCATAGGAAAATTTGTTCATTTTGACGGGCTGAGTCACCCCTTCACGGGAACGTCGTTGGTTATATGTTACACGCTGTATAAGTACATAGGAATTTCCGGAACTGAACAATACACATTATATTCTGTTAAACTCACCATCATAAATGGAGGTGAAACGGCCCAGCAGATCCTCATAAACACGCTGGGGTACTCTCCAACAGCGAAGTACACGTCTTCACAAAACGTGGTCTGTCCATACACGAAAGTGACAACGAAGCCCACTGTTGCCGTAATAGCCACACGAGGCCGTGTTACAGGAAACTCCATCAGGAAGTTCACAATGTATAGTCCAGCCTGTCGAATTGAAATAAAATGTATTCAAATAAAATGTATTCAAATTTGTAATAAGTGTTACGTTATTTACGTGTTTTTTATACTGACAAAATAGTCAAATTTTAATCTTGCAACCCAAGACTTTAAAGTGTGGTGGATAAGACGGGTTTATTAAAAGTCGTATTGGCGATAATGTTTTATCTGAAAAGTCTGCTTTTTAAAAAGCACGCAATCGAAATTTTGACTCCCAAGACTTAATTAACACGGCATGAAAAAACTACTTACATAACTGAAGCTTAAAAAGTCTAAAAACGCAGCCTAATTAGGTTGCAACGCACAGCAAGTAATTTTATTTAAAATAGAAAGATGGGGCATTTTATTACTTTGCTTGTCTAAACTGGAGGTATGCAAGCAACAAAAGTACAGGAGCAGTGTAAACCTAATGTTTTGATTAGTTTAAACTTTATGATTGCTGAGTTGTGTTATAAAGTTATACACTACACCTATGCTCGTCTCGTGTGTTCGTTAGTGTCAAAAATGCATCGTGTGGTACCTGCGTGCACAAAGTCATGACTCCGAGCAAGCAGAAGAGAAAGCACATGATCACCAGCAACACCCACTTGATTTTCCTGATGGAGTGGCTGGTGAAAGATGACATTATCGTATGCACTAGAAGCGCCTGAAATAAGTGCAAAAATTAACGATGAATAGAATAATCAATTAATTATATTGTATAGTATTACAATGCTCGGTTTAATATTAAAACCGAATATATATGATGAAAAAATTCGCTACAGGTGGGATTCGAACAACAACCATCGACATCTGGCCCGTCGACGCTTTCGACCACTGAGCTGCCATAGCCTCGAATCATTCGATTTCGATTTTAAGAATACCTAATCCATGTTGATCTGAAGATACTTTTAGCTACCTGGTGTTGAGGATAGAACTCTTAGTTTCTTCGTATGAATATCGTACGATGCAACTAAGAAACGTAGACAGTCAGTCGGACGTGTCAGACGAAAAAAGATTGCTTTGAGTAGAGTCTACAAACAAACATATTGATAGCGGAACTTGTCTCCAAGTACCACTGATGGACAAAGACACATGATTGGATGAAGACGGGGCTGGCAATATAGGTAAGCATTATTATTGTCGCAAAGTTTCCAAAAAAGCATGCCTAGAACTTTCATGAACATTCGTCTATTCCGCTCACACATCTCCCATCCTGCTCACACATATGCTGCTCACACATATGCTGCTTCGGGTATGGAACCCAAAAAAATATATACATACGTCAAAAGGATGACACTCATTAGTTTCTGAAATAACTTACTGCACTGCATAGCGACAAAACAAACATGGCGAAGAACAGCAATGCCGACCAGAACTGGCTTCCGGGCACCCTCGCCACGTAGTCCGACCACAGGATCATGGAAGATGAAGCCCCTGATAACCAAGTACAACATAATAAACATATATTAAAACTAGCTTTCGCCCGTGGCTCCGTCCGCGTCAATTTGATCCCTCGGGTACTTTTTCCCGGGATATAATGTACCCTATGTCCTTCTCTGTACCCCATATAACGTGTATGCAAAATTTCATGACGATCGGTTCTGTAGTTGTAGTAACTACAACTTCGTACTTAAAATCGTAACAAACAAACTCACTTTCGCATTTATAATATTAGTTAGGATAAGTCGATTTATGGACGATAATTTGACGTGATAACGTTGGAAGAGTAATAGATGCGTCACAAGCCGAACGCTTAGGCCGATTGTGCCTCTCTATCGCATGTTCCGCGCTCTCGCTTGCACACGGAACGTGACATTATTCGTGCGTGCAGCCAGCGTTCATCGATATATAAGACGACGATCACGTCAGTAAAACATCCACGTTCACGCCCTCCATTATGCTAAAGGTGGTTAGAATTATGATTCTGTAGTATGGAGTTTATGGAGTAGACAGAGCGCGTATATCCCCCATAGTATGCTATGGGGGATATACGCGCTCTGTCTACTCCATGGCAAAGATAGAGACGTGCTAAGGTGCCTATTAAACCATCCTGAATTAAGGATCCGATGGGAGGGACGCCGCTTTTATTTTATTTATTTAGTTATGTCAGAAACGTTGTTAATATGTATGTTTAGCTAGACACAGAGACTTGAAGTTGAATCAACTTAAAGGTAGCGGATAGATACCTTTTTTTACTAAATGTTGGATTAGGCATTTGTCTCCCATCTCACCTGATGGGAAGTGATGATGAAGACGAGGATCATCATCATCATCATCATCACCAGGTCCTTTTTAGTCTCCACTACAGGAGCACGACCCTCTCTGTACTACTAGGGCCATACTTGGCCAGAGTAGCCAGAAGACTTGGCCTACACTCTCCACGCTGGCCAGACGGGTTGGAGAGGTCTCTTAGATGTTTATAAGCTTTGTTTAGCTTGTATTTCCTAAGTCGCCTTCTACGACATCCACGGGAAGACTTGGAGTGGTCCTATTCTACTCTACCGGATACCACACGGCTAGAAGGCTAGAAGACAAGGATGTTACAGCCTATCTAAGAGATACCCATTTATTCTACGCATACCTGACCAGATGTGAGTGTGGTTGTCGTAATCGGTGTGGAGGGCGCCATGTGCCGCGCCTAGCAGCAGTGCAGTCGTCATGCAGCTGGTCTTGGACACCACGAAGGCCAGGAACGAGGTCGCGCCCAGCCGGTGTTGCTGCTTGGGGCAGTACGCGCCCAGCATCATCAGCGAGCCTTGCGCGACTGTCATCTGGATGAGCGAGTACTCAATTGCTTCTAGCCATATCTGCAGAAAAGAAGATTTTGTTGAACGAATCACCTAGCTGCGTGCGACGTGCAAGCCTATGCACCATTGGAGGGTATAATTCCTGACATTTTCGATACAGTTCGAGGACTTTAACCGCCCATTTTAGGTATTTTAACTTTGGCCGGTCGATTCGGCATATGAAATAGTACATTACTCCAGCCGCCAGCAAAAATACATTATTTATGAACGTGAGAATGCGAGCCGAGGCGACGCCGTGACACACATGTAAGTCCATCAATGCCTAATTGCGACCAAGGCTTGTATAGTACCGGTGCGAAGCAGATATAGGTACAACTGCTGCTGGATACTACTGACCTCAGACCCTCGTAGAAGCACGCCCCAGTCACAGACGCGGAACATTCTCGTAGCACCATCGAGCCGTACCACACCCAGCGCGAAGCAGATCAGCAATAAGTATGTCAACACGTCTTTGAACAGCACCAACTTTAAAAAAATATATAACTATTTAGTCAAACTCTTAACTAGGGTTCTAATATTTGTCAAACTTATGTAGCAATTAACGGGGTCAATGCAAACGCGGGTATTAGACAAACTCCAGATAATCGATTTCGAGTCAGCCCACGCCTAATTTTACTTCTACTGCTTCACTACTACACGGTTGCGTCAACTTTGCCGATGACAACCTCCCGCCCCCATCCGACTGCAACCCGCGCTCGCCTAGTTACTAGATAGCTCGATCGCTTTGTCATCAGACACAAAAGGTTGTCGTGATGTGATCATTCGGCCCATAAGGCAAAAGATGAGAGTTGCTGCTCTCCAAAGGCTTTTGCCATTGACTCTCAGATTGGCCCTTCAGGCTTACATCACGTATACGCGGCCCATCAGGCAATATGAAAGTTTCCTGTCTCTTCAAGGCTTGCGCACACAGGCAACGCCCAAAGCCGAGGTCCTTCCCTCCTGGGGGCTCTTTGGTGATGTTGTCTAAAAGGTTGAGGGCACTCTGCCCTCGCCTCAAACGCCCGGTGAAGTAGCGAAAGCTCACTTGGAGCTAGCTACATAGTCCTTCCAAAAAAAAAAGTGATGTGATCGTGTGGCACATTGATAGTTTTTTTGGCATGATATACCTACATAGTTTTTTTAAAACAACTAACGCTGGGAATGTGGATGTACCTAAATCCAATAAAATCAAAGATTAGAAGTATGAGAAAGAAAATGCATGATTGATTACCTTAGAATAGCTGTAGATGCGTTTGACGGCGATTAAGTAAATTAGTAGCCAACAGATCATAAAATAACAAGACAGTTCCCACACAATATCACCAAGCCCTCCTTCCAACCCGGATCGCTTCAGGTTTAGCACGAAGTTACTGGAAATTAATTCAAGAAAAATTAATTCCTAGGTAGGTACAGTCCGCTCCAAATTTTATTGTGGATCTAAAAGCGAAAGACACGTCGCAGTAGCTAACTTTGGGTGTGAGCGGGGCAAAGCGGGGCGTAACGCGAAGAGAGGAGGGCACAAGCACCCACTTTGCGCTTATTTGTTTCAGTGTGTGAGTGCTGCATTCCTATGTGAACATACGCGCCCGTTGCTTGCACCGTCGGACGCAAGCACTAGCATCTCACTTCAGTCAGACAGTGATGAAACTCCATGTATGTGAGATTTCGGGCACCGGTGACTTTGAGCCGGGGCATGTAAGCGCTAGGGTTGATACCAGCCACTACTTACTTCGTGCCTACCGGTGTGAGCCGTACGAGAAACGCAAACACAACACACACAGCCCTCGACCAAGGCAGACGGCGATGGCCAGTTACACGCCCCGCGCGCCTCTCGATGCCCCACGCATTCCAGACACTCACACATGAACACATGCTTAAGTATCGTTTCTTTTCACGTAGTGTAGGTAGGTATATATTCTATGCTTCAGACCCGCAATAAAGTTTGGCGCGAGCTTTTTAATCATACGAACTGATTATTGACATGAACCCCCAACGTTTTTGTAACTAAGTATTGACCTGCGACGATTGATAAAGGCCTTGGTTGAAGAAACCGCTGGTCTCATATTTATTTTTTGCCGTCAACCGCTACTGCGGTTCAAGTTGCTCCTGGCAGGGAATAATCTAAAACTAATATAAACATCAATTTGCCTCCTACGCGAAAAGTAGAAGACTTACAAGAAAAAAGATTGTGGTGGCGTCTCACTCCCTGGGGACAGCAGACGGTGCCTGGCGGCGCACGCGGGCTGCGCCTGCGCAGCACAATGTAACCACGGTAGGAACGAGTGGAACGAATGAACGAACATGGCAAGTGACCATGTGCCTACAGCACTCAGGGCGAACACTGTGAACACTGCACTTGCTAGCATGGCGAAGCCAACGCCTGTGAAAACAATAAAGTCGCCTGTTCATCTAAGTATTTCTATTTAGCAGGATATCTTAATCGTGACATCCTTGTTAAAGATTGTAAAGTAATAGGTACCATCACATTTTGGGGCAACTTGGGAAGACCCTTAACAATAGATATACCTAAGAATCCAAAACCCGGGGCAATTTAAAAAGACATCTTTTCGACATCATGTATTTTGAAGACATACTATGAGCCACAGTGGTGTCACCACTGTGGCTCATAGTATGTCTTCTCTACTCCCTGTACCTGAGAGTTCGGGTACCGGTGCCCTTGAGCTGAGGCGTGTAAGCGCTAGGGTTGATGCCACTCACTACTAGTCACTACTCACTTTGTGCCTGCCGGTATGAGCCGTACACCGTAACAAAGCCGCAAGCGATGTTACCTACGTACACATGCTTAAGTGTCGTTTCTATTCGCGTAGTGTAATATATATTCTTTGCCCGAGCTCAGGCCATATGCTAAAGCACAATAATAATAGTGTTGATCTTTAATAGCGATAATTACAAAAACTAGTGGCTAGGTTGGTTTCAGCAGTGGCCAAGAGGAGAATGATTTTTATATGGAAAAAATCAACCTAGTTCATACAAGATATTATTTATAGCGTCGATTTATAATACAAGCTTTTTTGTACTGGACTGAAACAGGCTAACTACATTTTGAACAATAAATATTTATACCTCTAGCCATTGGCGCCAAATCCCAGCAGTTCAACACACCCTTCTTCGTCACGACTCCCATCGCCAGCTCTAGGTAAAACATAGGATAACCCACGAACAAGCTGAATACATTATACAGGAATAGGAAGGGAAGCAGCTGGGAGAGGTCATGCACGTAAGGGTGCCACCACAACTGCATGATCCCTATGCAGGAGGACATCACGAGTTGTCGGTATGATATGTTGTTGGACCAGCGGTCTGGGATCTGAAAAACAAATACTTTATTATTTTGCATTCATCATTTCGTGTAGGTGACATGGTCAATCGACCATGCACATGTAACGTTGCACCATGCCACCTGCATGCTGCATCTCGTCCAACCTCATTTCTTTCTCATCCTGTCCATTTTTCATGCCTCATTTTATTTCAAATTTCATTCCATTTTTAGATTACTTTCTCTCTCTCTCATCACTCATTCTTCAGTCTACCGTCATCTTTTGGACTGTTCACTTCTGTCCAGCGTTCAATGTACTATCTGATCTATAATACATTATCATTTTTAGTGAAGTTATAAATAAATTTAATCTACTATTGTGTAAAAAGTCTCTGTTCTCCACTATTTATGTGGGAACATAAATAGAAGCATCAGAGCGCCGGGACGGTCGAGGTCACACATACATCCTGGTGTCAGAGTTCTTCGGAACCGCCTCTCGGCCTCTGACGTGACACAACATCTCATATACTTGTAAATGACGTTTATAACTCGAGTTAACAGGCATCTTCTAGACAAGCTCGCTCCATCGTAGATCTTGTCTTTACCCTCTGGGTTAGTCTAGGTCAAGACAAGAGTAAGTCAATTTTATATAAAAAAATTAGATAAGAAAAATACTTATCGTAGATCTTGTCTTTACCTTTGGGTTAGTCTAAGGTAAGGCAAGACTAAGTCAATTTCATATAAAAAACTGAGGTAAGAAAAATACTTACCAACGTATGGTCATCAGTCGCCTCGGAGACAGCTGAATGCGTGTCAGTTTTTGTACGAGTACTCTGGAATTTTAAAATGTAAAGATTATAACGTTGTTTTTTATGCTTTGAAACCGCTTGATCATCATCATTATCTCAACCACAAGAAGTCCACTGCTGAGCCTCCCCGAAGGATTTCCAATACGATCGGCCTGCATCCAGCGTCTTCCAGCTACCTTAGTCAGTAGGTGTCCAGCGCTTGCCGATACGAGGTCGCCATTCCAGAACCTTTTTGCCCCATCGGCCATCGGTTCTACGCGCTATGTGCCCCGCCTACTGCCACTTTGGAGCTAATCCGCTGAGCTAAGTCAGTAACATTCGTTCTTCTACGAATCTCCTCCATTTCTGATTCGATCTCGCGAAGAAACACCAAGCATAGCTCTCTCCATAGCTCTTTGAGCGACCTGGAGCTTTCTTATGCCGCCTATAGTAAGGGACCACGTTTTGGACCCGTAAGTTATTACTAGTAACAACACACATTGATTCCTATAGACTTTTATCTTTAGGCACTGAGGTATTTTGGACGAGAAGACACTGCGGATGTTCGCGAATGCTGCCCAGCCGAGTCGAAAGACCTCGTCCTCGAAGCTGGAACTTCCAACCTGGATCAATTGACCCAGATAGACATACTCGTATTGGTCAACAGCTTCAAAGATGGAGTTCCCAACAGAAACCGGTGAAGGCACAACATGGACATTCGACTTTAAAACGCTTGATACCTAGTGGGTTCTTCAGAAAATTCTTGGAAAAGACTTAATAGTTGCCAAGATTGTGCTGAAGAATTGTTTGAACCCCTGTAAAGCGAGAGACCTGTTGGCCTACTCGCTAACTTTGAAAGTGAGTGCGTTACCCCAGCCGACTAAGTGCTCCTTTTAAGAATTGATAAATGCAAATAATTAGATCATTACTTCGTGTAAATGTCCCCGAAAGTAAATAATTTGACACCCCGCTGTTTCAGAGATAATGAGGAAAATAAAATTCGGCTGGCGTAACGTTACCCCAGCCGACTTTTTTTGATCCCGTCGGTTTATCTGGATAAAAAGTATGCACAAAGATAGATTGAATTTGCTCTCAAATGTCCCCGATAAAATTAAATTTGACACCTTTATGGATTTCGAGTTATTTCATTTTCTGCTGCGGTAACGTTTGGTCAATCTCTGTATCTCTGAAACCGTAAGACGCAGAATCATGATTTTTTTATACGTATAGAACGGAATTTGTCTCCATTTGACACCTAGTTATCTTAAATAATAATAATATGGTTTGCGAGTAATAAATATTATTCTGAAAACCATATTTTCGGTTCTAGTTATTAAACGAGGAAACCCTGACAATTCAAACTAGTCCTAATAGATGCCTCATAAAGACATACAAAACATCAAAACTTTCATCAGCCTAATCCAAAGCATTGGCAAGTTATAATGATATTACTGGTTCCAGAAAGCCAGATTCTGAGCTCTCGATTTAAACGAGGAAAATAATACTTTCCTTTTACCTGGCTGATTTCATATTTAAAGAATAATTAGACACTTTATCGAAAAACATACATACCAATTTTCAGCTTGATATACTTTCGTATATAAGAAATAATAATTAAAAAAGGAAACCTAGATATTTTTTTCCGATTACCCGACCAAGTTCTGATGTGCATCTGAAAGCGGCTGCGGCATACTACTAGATATACTTCCATATTCGACGGCATTGTATTCTAAATTGGATGGTACAGGCGAGTGGAAATTTTTTTAGTTGAAAAATATATGCCTTATATAATGGAATTACTTATTTCCTCCATACTTATACTTTATAATGTATTGATTCCTAACGGGATTGACCAAGTCTATTATTGCAAGACCAAAGGCAGCTATAGGTAATATTGGAAATACTAGTATGAAATACTTGCTTTGTTAGATAGAATTAGAAAAAAATACAACTGCACTTGCTCGGAACTGCAATTTTATTGGCTAATGTGCGCGAGCGGGACAGCGATAGTCCCTAGGTTTGCTCGCGCATAACAAATATATATATTTATATATATATATATATATATATATATATATATATATATATATATTTCTTTTATTTTTCAAAGAATGACACAAAAAAGTTTTGATACTCTGTACTCTGTACCGACTACTTTTGATTTCGAACAAATCTTTGTAAGATGTCCCCTACATCTTCGCATAAAGCAATGCAGAATAAAACAAGCAGTACATAATATAGAAAAAGAAATACGGACTTCTAGTTCATTTGTTTAGCTAATAACGACGCGTTTTCCTAGTTGATGGATACACATTTTACTCCCAATTTGTAAAACTGACACTTTCTACGCGAGAGCAGCAAAAATAAATAACACTCAAGTTTTTTTTTATTTATCTCTTGATAATCTTACATTATAGAATACCTATAACCTTGTTTGCAATGGTTTTTGATTACCAACTACGGTGACAGTTGGATTGAACTATTATGCAGACGGCAGACCTCTATTTAAGAGGTTTGCGTTAAAATCATTCAAACAAAAAAAGCATAAAAAGATATTTTATTTACATTCTTAGTATGTAGACATTGCCATTTAAGTAATAGTTTTGCTGAAAGAATAAATCTGTAAGTCACCCTAAGGTTTCATTCATCATCATCATCATCATTTTGAATAGGTGTCACGGTCAATCGACCATGCACACCCTGGTGTCAGAGTTCTTCGGAACCGCCTCTCGGCCTCTGACGTGGTTCCTTTAACGACTACCATATGGCAGCCGGGACCACCGGCTTAACGTGCCTTCCGAAGCACGGAATTATCTTTATTATCAGACAATCTGGTGATTCACGCCTGCAATGTCCTAACTAAACTGGAAACAACTAAACAAAGTATGCTTCCGGTGGGAATCGAACCCACGACCCCCGGGTCAACAGGCAAACGCCTTAACCACTGGACCACGGAGGCTGTTTCTGCTGTTGACCCTAAGGTTTCATTTATTAAATACGAGTCTTTATAATATTAAAATTAATTCCTCACAATTTTTCTACTTGAATATAACCAACCACTTATTATTATTGTGCAGATTTTAGAAGGTATACGTTATGTATCGTGCGGCCGCTTTTAGATGCACATTTGAACTTGGTCGGGTAATCGGAAAAAAATATCTAGGTTTAGTTTTTAATTATTATTTCTTATATACGAAAGTATATCAAGCTGAAAATTTGTATGTATATTTTTGGTTAAAGTGTCTAATTATTCTTTAAATATGGAATCAGCCAAGTGGAAGGAAAGTATTATTTTCCTCGCTTTAATCGAGAGCCCCAAAATCTGGCTTTCTGGAACCAGTAATATCATTATAACTTGCCAATGCTTTGGATTAGGCTGATGAAAGTTTTGATGTTTTGTATGTCTCTATAAGAGGCATCTATTAGGATTAGTTTGAATTTTCAGGGTTCCCTCGTTTAATAACTAGAACCGAAAATATGGTTTTCAGAATAATATTTATTACTCGCAAACCATATTATTAATATTTAAGATAACTAGGTGTCAAATGGAGACAAATTCCGTTCTATACGTATAAAAAAAATCATGATTCTGCGTCTTACGGTTTCAGAGATACAGAGATTAACCAAACGTTACCGCAGCAGAAAATGAAATAACTCGAAATCCATAAAGGTGTCAAATTTAATTTTATCGGGGACATTTGAGAGCAAATTCAATCTATCTTTGTGCATACTTTTTATCCAGATAAACCGACGGGATCAAAAAAAGTCGGCTGGGGTAACGTTACGCCAGCCGAATTTTATTTTCCTCATTATCTCTGAAACGGCGGGGTGTCAAATTATTTACTTTCGGGGACATTTACACGAAGTAATGATCTAATTATTTGCATTTATCAATTCTTAAAAGGAGCACTTAGTCGGCTGGGGTAACGCACTCTTGAAAGTTACCGTGTAGGTACATCGGTTTGATGGTCACTTCAATATACATTACGGTTTATATATCTTAAATAAAAATAGTCAATCATATGAAAGCCGCAATGAATTTTAACGTGACGATCAACACCGTAAGAAATTGGCAACAGTTAGCGCAGCGGCTAGGCCGCCTATTGCATACATTTTGAAAAGGCCAGTAACCAATGATATTTTAAGTGTATGTATCTACTTATGTTTATCAGTCTGAAATAAATAAATACGGACAATCGATCCCCGGTCAGCCAGCCTATTAACTGTGTACAACATTTTTGTAGTCACTTCAAAATACATTGCGGCTGACGTATGAGTGACTAGTTTTATTAAGGACTAGCTTTCGCCCGCGGCTCCGCCCGCGTCAATGTCGATCCCTCGGGAACAGTACTTTTTCCCGGGGTAAAATGTACCCTATGTCCTTCTCCGTACCCCAGATAATTTGTATGCAAAATTTCATGATGATCGGTTCAGTAGTTACAATTGAAAGTGTAACAAACAAACAAACTCACTTTCGCATTTATAATATTAGTTAGGATATTAATAAAATATTAGTACTTAATGTATTTTGAAGTGACTTCAAAACGGTATACGCTAAGTAAGCAAATAGGTCGGCTGGTCAAGATGGAAACATATATGTTTCAGATTGACCTGGATCTGGGATCTTTATCAATATATGTATGTATTCGTTAAAAAATGTCGTTGAGTTAGTTTTCCTTAAATAACACAAGTCTCGAATTTACTTTTGGGCTAGCTCAATCTATGTGATTTGTCCGTTATATATTTATAATTATTAATTATATGTCAGTACTTACCTCACTCTCACTCATTTTAAAAGCACTTAAAAGAAAACGTAAATATTTAATAAAATACAATCGATTGCATAAAATTGCATCCAAATTTCATGTCAAGTTGGGAGTCTTCTGACATGTCGATTTTTGCGACAGCGAAGTTTCATTAACAAGAAGGTTAGGTGCAACTGTTTTACTATGGGTAGCAAGCAACCGTGTAGGACGACCACAAACATAAAAAACTAAATACATGTTATGTTTTAGGACCTTATCACACTAGCGAGTTGCGAGCGAGTTGAAAGCGGGGCGAGTGCGCAGCTAACTCGCTGCGAAGACGTCGCGGGTGCGCAGCGAGCTCGGCGCGAAGACGCTGTGGGTGCGCCAGTTCGCGTCGTGCCATCCGCGGGATGATGGCAAGAGACCGGATGGAATGACCCTTGTGCCCTGGAGATTGGGGCGAGCGCTTGTGTGGGACGCAACCTGCGTGGATACACTGCGCCGTCTCACCTCCCGGGCGCAGGGTCCAAGGCCGGTTCAGCAGCGTCAGCGGCAGAAGTCCTCAAGCGGTGCAAGTCTTGGAAACAACTACATATTTGAGCCGTTTGGGGTCGAAACTTTGGGACCGTGGGGGCCATCAGCCCATAAGCTGTTCGGCACCATCCTTACTAATATAATAAATGCGAAAGTGAGTTTGTTTGTTTGTTACGCTTTCACGCCGTAACTACTGAACCGATCATCATGAAATTTTGCATACAAGTTCTCTGGAGTGCGGAGAAGGACATAGGCTACCTTTTATCCCGGGAAAAAGTACTATTCCCGAGGGATCGAAATTGACGCGGGCGGAGCCGCGGGCGAAAGCTGGTTGCCCATAAATTGATCGAGGTGACCCGTGACCAGAAGGCTGGTCTATATCTTGGCCAAAAGATCAGCATTGCCATCCAACGTGGCAATGCTGCCAGCCTTTTGGGCACGCTACCACGAGGCAACGATGTACCCGGCCTTTTTTATTTGTAAATATATATAAAATTTTATTTATTTTTATTTGTAGCATTAGTTTAAATATTTTATATTTAAATTGTATATATATTGATAAAAAATAAACATACTGCAGGATATTAAAGAAAAATAAAAGTCCAGTTTGTTAATATAACAAATATATTATATGAACATATCTAGCTGTACACAGGCTGTAGTAGCTAAATAATTACACTATCTCGCACCTTACATCTATAATTTTTGGTTTACAGAACTCAAACCACGAAAACTATTCGATACATCGCCGTTCCGGGCAAGATTTTAAAACATATATATTTTTCTGATAAGGACAAAATTATGCTAAGAAAGGCGAAATATATGATATTGTTTCGAAAACATAGACTAAGCGAGTCAAAATCTTAGAGGAAAAAGCGATTTAAAACTAAAACTTATTTTTTTACTAATTATTTACAAACTTTCGCTAAAATTTACATACTAAATATTATTAGCTTATTTGTGGAGCCTCGCGTAAAGGCACTGTAGTTATAGCTTATACGTATTAACAGATATAATGTAAGAGCCTTATCACACGGGCGATTTTCCGAATGTTATACAATACGTTTTCAGTCTGTTATACAAAACGCTTCAACATGTTCTTAATCAAAATTATTTATATATATTCTCTTTTTAAACAACGAAGTAGGCAAACGTGCATACCCCACCTGTTGGAAAACGGTTACTATGGACGCCTATCACTGAAAAGAAATCTTTTCACAACCTTTTTGAAGAACCCGATGTTGTAGTCTCTTGGGGAAACCATAGCTGGGAGTTCGTTCCACAACTTAAGCGTACGTGGAAGAAAGTTTCTCTCAAAACGTGCTGTACTTATGCAACCATCTGACTGAGACATGGAAGTACAGATGGTGGATAGCAAGTGATTTTCACAAAAAATCTGCCCTTTTATAATCGTTTCAAATTTATATAATACTACAACAACGCATATTAAAGTATAATAGTAACTATCTAGCTAGGTAAAACTTAAGACGACATGCAAGTGACGTCCGGCTCAAAATCTGGGTACGACGGTTCTCCAGAAATCGGTAGTGTAGTAAGGCTCTAAGCAAAGTTCGATATACATAAACATTATATGAAAAGGGAATAACATTAAATAATACGAACAGCGTTAAAAAAATTATTACCTGTCCAAAACGATATGACATTTACATCAAATTATGTACGGAACACCGTACATTTTCATGGAACCCTAAACCATTGTATGTAGCAATCGAAATTACAATTAGCGTATGCGGCAGTTTCGCCGACTTAAGTATCATTTAATAGATTTAATTTAGTGCAATATATCAATTCACTCAATTCGGTTGTTTATATCATTACCCCCGAAACAACAATCAATATCATTTATCATCAGTATAAGGACTTACAACCTTACATTGTTTTGGTCCTTCGAGCCGGATATACATGGTGAAATCTTGATCGTTTTGTACCGTTAAAGGGGTGATTCAGCCCGTCGATATGAACAATTTTTCCTGTGGGACCAATACTTGGTACTCAAAAAATATTTAACATCATCATACAAAAATATTAAGGGCCAATTTGTGTTGGAATGTCAAAAATTTTTCGCATTATCAGCATTGGTCCCATAGGAAAAGATGTTTATATCGACGGGCTGAATCACCCCTTCAAAGATCGGACAGAGTTTCCTTTACATATTGTATAGGATAATAAACAATCTTGTGATGACAATTCAGAGGACATCTGCGTGCAAGCATATCTAGTACTCCTAGTCACAGCATATACTTATTTCAACTTAAAATAAAGAGAGTATGATGATAATGTCGTTGATTTAAATTACGTTCATATTTATTTGTACATAGACTCATTGCTGCGTCTAACGCCACACTATAGCGAATGAAGAGACTAATCATAAACATATTAAGAATAGGAAATGGCTTACCGCACAGATATAGATGTATAAAGCGTGATTATGAACCTCTGAACTATATTGAAATCCTGAATTCAGAATCCCTAATGGAATACAGAATTGCCAGAAAAAAAGATAAAAAAAATAACCTTCCATAGAAATTCGTCCAGCTGATCGGCGACTTTGTTCGGGAACCCTAATTTTTCGATTCGATTTTTAGCTTTTTTTCTTGCTATTTCTATATTTAATTAGAGTTTCTGATTCCAGGACAATACAGTTCCGAGGTTCAAAATCACGGGGTATAAATGACGTAAATGCACCTTCGCTACGGTACGCTTGGTCGGTGTTTGGTCACTTCGCGTGACCAAACCCCGACCAAGCGTCAAGATTGGCCGCGGCTACTAACAAACCACGCGCGTGTGTTGTTCCACGAACACTAAAAAATACTCGTTGCGTGATAATTAACTGCAATAACCCAAAAAACTGAATCAGTTTGGATTTCCGATCACTAAATACGCCTGTGACGTCACAGTAGGTGTTAAAAAGTCGGCACGGTTTGTTTCCATACAAATCGCGATATTTGGATCATCTCTACATCTGTGGTTAACCAATATGTTAATATCATAGGTAGGATTACACGAAATACAGACGGCATTAGAAACATAACAGGCGCGCGCGACGCATCATACTGGGTGGCGCAAAAGTAAAGACCCTATTTGGTTCAGCTATAACATTTTTTCTAAATTAGAAAACTAGATTTAGGTTTTTTTAAATGTATATTTGTGCCATTAAATTTCGTACCATTAGGATTTAAAGATGATGTCTTTTAAATGGTGACCTCCAGAGTTGATACACATTTGAGCCCTATTTATGACATTTTGCATAACTTGCCATAACACTTCCTGCGATATGTTCGTTATTTCTTGACGAATGTTTTCTTTTAGAGCTGCGAGAGTCTGTGGCTTGTTCACATACACCCGAGATTTCAAAAAACCCCAAAGAAAGAAGTCTGGACTGGTCAGATCGGGCAATCGGTGCCGGACGGTGGTGAAATCGTCGACGAAATTCACGTTGTGTTCTTATCACTGATGAATTATTCCGTAAGAACATTGACACAATTATTCCACGTTCTTGGGGAGTAAAACGGTCCATGTTTATTTTCAGTGTATTTTACATTTGTTCACTACACAATTTTCAAAAACAGAATGACAGAAAATGTCATATAAAAAAAATAAAAGTATTTTCTTTAGTGTCAGTACTTTTGCGCCACCCAGTACAAGTGGCAATGTAATTTTGTTTTTAATTGATATTGCCGCGCCGTGTCGCGCAACAAAATATACAGCTATTTTGTACCTCTGAGCTATATTACAATCCTGGAATCAGCACCCCTAATGGAATACAGAATTGTAAGAAAAAGGGTAAAAAGAAAAAAAAATCTAGGGAGGTCAAATTTTTTACCTTTTTTTTGCAATTCCGTATTCTAGGTTCAGGACAGTAGAATTGACACTGAACCAATATTTATTTCTGTATTCAAATTAAAGCACATGTAATACATACAATTATCATAGTCAAAGTTTACGCGAACGTGTTATACATACTTAAAATATGTATAAAGATTTTAAATAAGTCAAAGTAAAAACAGTCAATGCCAAAAAAAATAACACTTGATTTTGTCTACAGCATACCAAAATTTTTGTCAATAAGATAGTTGCCATTTTAATATTTAGATTTTAAAATAATATGTCGATCGTTAACAGAGCTTCTATTTTCAAATGCTTTTTTAATATCTTTTTTTCATATTTGTTTTACGGCATTTGGCTTTCTATGCCTTTTAGCCCATCATATTTTTTTTACATGTTATCATCGAAATGGAGGTGTAATTCATTTCGTTGATTGAATGGAGCCCCTGGCGACCATTCCCACGAATCCACTGGTTTGATTTGCCCGCTATGTAAATCTCACTACAGTGGCACCATGACACTTTTTTTTAGTTATTCCACATATTGTTCATAAACATGGGCATTTATAACACCAAATTGCACCGATTTCACTTTATAAAGTCCACTAGAAGCAATTTGCAAAACAATCCAAAACAAAAACCGTGCTGTGCGCGAAATTCCCACCAAGAACTCCTTTTCAAATGCTTGTGATCTAGTATTCTTTCTAAGCCTTGACACTCGTGTGAAATCAACAAATCGCTACACGAACCTAACTACATCATCTCAATAACCACTAAAGATGTGGAACCTGAAATGTATATACATAGAAGCAATTTTCTTTTGTAGTGTGTCAATGACCCGGCGAATTGAAAAATAATCAACTTAACATTAAGGCCATAATCTCATCACCTACATTCAACAAATTTACAAACATTTACCTACGCACCACAAACAAGACCAACAGATAAAATACTCCATACGTGATTTAGTAACGCAGACAGAATCCTGGGGGGCTATTCTTGAAACACCTCGACACCAAAAGAAGCAAATCAATTACAAGTTGCCCACAAAACAGCCGCTCTAGTGGTATGGAGCGAGTGAAAGACGATAAGTATTATTGAAATAAGTAAATAAATAATAAGTGTGTTGAATGAAATAACACAGTTATATAAATGAATAGAGACTTTGCAGTTTTTGTATTATTCTTACTAACATTACAAACATTGATTATTATAGAAAATAAAATTTAGATATTCCTAAAAAGAACTCAAATGAGGATTATTATTATTATAAACAACAACCAAACGCGATGCAATATTTTTTTGGTTGCATTTTTGTAACGCGAGAACTCGAAAGTGGGAGAATTAACGCGTGCGAACTAAGCATCGTGCGGCAACCCTCTGATTGACCGGTCCGGACCGGCCGCCGCACGTACTTGTAGTTTTAAACCTAAAAAAAAGTGCGGAGTGCGCCAGGCCTGGTCGAGCGTGAATCAACACGCAGTATATCTGAGTGCGTTACTAAAACATTATATCCGGAGTGTCATATCAGTTGTAACTTGTGTCATACATTCAGGCCGCTCCCCTGCGCCGGCGACGCATCACACGCTGAACAAGTCGCCGGCGGACGGCAGCGGCGCCAGGCCTCCGGTTACGTCCGGCAGACGGGACACGTCGGGGAGGTTCTCTAGGTGGGACTTCACTTCCGATTTCACGGCGTATATTTTTTGTAGCTTTATGTTGTACTCCTGAAACAATATATAAGGTCCATTTAAATAAGGCGCAAATATTTTAAGGGCTGGCTCTCGTAGGTCAAAGTATGATTTAGTAGCAATTTTTAAGAAATCGACTCGATTTTTTCTATTTTTGTGACTTTAAACAAAATGCTTGAAAATATTATAAAACGAGGACTAACTTTAGCACCTGGTTTAAACCACAATCTGACCAAAACAATTCGTCACTTTGACGTTTGGTCAACTGTCACTGTCAACTTGTTTTGGACGGATAATGGTTTAAACCTGGTACATATGTTAGTCCTCGTTTTATAATAAGACTGAATATGTTACTGTAGTCTTGGAAATTCAGTAGCTATGTGGGTTGTCGACATAAGGATAATTGCTGGAAAGAACTGGATTGCGATGGCTGGAGATAGAGAGGAATGGCGTAGACAAACGGAGGCTTATACCCAGCAGTGGGGAATAGAAAGCTGATGATGATGATGAAACAAAATAATATATTGTTTAAAGAAGATCAATAAATCAGCCGTTTTTATTGTCAACAAGCAAAGCGACAAGCAAGTGAGTCATGCCCATGGACAACTGCAACACCAGAGGTGTGACAAGAGCGCTGCGGGCGTTTCAAGGAAAAACAGACTCCATTTTGAAGGTTCCAATGACGTAACGGGAATACCGTCACAGGTAGTTGATTCCACAGTTCGGTCGAGTCCTCCCTCTCTCCTACAAGATTGTGACAACAGTAGACATAACACAGCGCATCGGAACCATATTCATACAATTTAAGACCATACTACAGTTACAATAAGGCTCATAATTACCTCGAGCCTGGCCTCCGCCTGCTTGGCTAGGTCCCGCTGCGCCTGCGCGAAGTCCCGCAACATGGACGCCACCTTCCGTCTCTTCTCCAATTCTTCGGACAGCCTCAGGTTATATTCTGCTAGTAATTCTACGGCGGAGTTGACTATGCCACTAAGGCTAAGGGCTGATTCTTTATCTATGGACAAAATAATAAATATTTGCAATACAAATCTCAATGTCAAAAAAAACTATATACACGATTCGTGATGTAATTTTTTTCATATATTTAACATATGACGAACGAAGTATCAACAGATTTGACATTTCTAAAGGGCCAAGTCATAGAGAACTTAGTAGGTGTAAATGCTATTCTAACTATTTTTTATACATGAAAAAGTGAGTTTGTTTGGTGGTTTGCTAATCTGAAAGGTCTTTCAGACTAACACCGGCGAGACGCGCTGTTGACCAGCGCGTTTCAAAAGCGCGCGCTAGGCCGGTGTGCGCTGTGAAACGAGTTTTAGTATCGTGCATTTCGTTGCAATGTACAGTTGTGTATAGTCTTCATCATTTAGACAAACATAATAATAGGATAGGCTGTTTATTTTCTATGGAAAAGAGTGAAACAGCGACGTCTCAGAACATTGCACTTCTTTTTAAAATATGAAATGGATTTACTCTTGACCATAATCTAGACCAAAGGCAAAGATATGGTCTAAGATCGAGCGAGCTCACCTAGAAGAAGCCTATTCACTCTAACTTTAAAAAGATTCAGGTTAAGGTATGCGCTCGGAAACACAGACGCAGGCAATACATAACTATGAAAGGAGACTACTATTTAGTGTAGGTTGCAAGCGCGTGCGTCTGGACGGCGCTGTTCAAACGCATCACTCTGAAATCAGCCTAACAACTGATCTGATCATGAAAATTGACATAAACGACGTCTGTGGTGGAGAATAAGAATAGGCTAACTTTCAACCTCAAAAAGTTACTATTTCGGAGGAATTGACATTAGCGCGAGCAGAGCCGCGGGCAAAAGCTAGCTTTATACAATCTAATGATTTCAATACATATTAGCAATGTTCTAAGGGGGGCGATAATACTGGACAACTTTTACTTTGGACATTAATTAGCTGCACAAATCTTCGTGGGAGGCCCAAAAACCTATTTTTTATTTCGCTATATGTACGTACTATGTGTCTAATGGGCAGGTACTATGTGTCTAATGGCCATTTTTCATTACCATCACTAGATGCCTCTCTGTATCATTAGTAGTTTATAGAAATCAACAGTCATAAAATTTGGATTTGGTAGCCTGCATGAAAACAATGCTATACGATTGATCGTGATGGCAATATATTCACCGTCTCACACTTCGATCAAGTATAGGTATAAAACTTGATACACAGTCACATACAAAAATTGCTGTCCAAAATTATTTATAGTAGACATTGTTGCTATAAACCTACATCAATGCAAATCCAACCTTACTTGCATGCCATAAAGTCTAATTTTGAAAGCTGATCGACGTCAACTTTCGTAATTCAAAATTCAATTCTAACAATTATTGTTGATTTTTTTGCCCATCCGCCTTGTGCCCCTCCCAAAAATACCTGGATCCGCCCTTGGATTGTATAACTAGTTAATTATACTTGATCGAAGCAACATGCTCCAATACAGATGAGAGAAGGAGATGAGATTTTATCACGTAACAAGATATATCCAGACAGTCATATCAAGGTCATACGCATGTACTTGACAGTCGATATTACCATATCATTAAACAAACATATCACTCCAACTTTATAACAAGAATGTATTTGAATTGACATTATTGTATGTGATTGAATTCTGTTATAAATGTGATAAGGCTGATAAGCGATAAGGATTAATTGCTTTGTTTTCTGCATTCGTTTGAGTAGTAAATAAAATGCTTTTAAGCACTATTTTAGATAATTTAAGAGGTGCGCCCTTCTGAAAGTGGAAAATAATAAAAAAAAATATTACTGGGAATTAAAGTTAGAGTACTTTCAACAAGCTTTGTAAAATAGAAGTTCAATATGGAACTGGGGAACTGAAAGGAAACTATCATTAACATAGTCGTGTTGAGTGATTTCCGGACTAGGATAGGACAACTCGGCCCAGTTCATGAATTTCGTATGAGCCGATTAAAGGACAAAATCGCTAACATTTCGTAAAAGAACACTAACAGAGTTGGTGTCAAGCAGAAAATAAAATTAAAAATAGTTTTTCAGCATAAATGCTGTCTATAAAGCATGTAAATTAACCCTCGACATTCCCATAAAGGGGTGGCTTGGCCCACCAATATGAACAACTTTTCCTATGGGAACAACGATGAAAACTCAAAAAAAAATGTCATTTCCATACAAACTGGCCGGGCGGCTGAACTCTTTTGTATTTCCATACAAAAGAGTTAGGCGCCCGCCGATTTTTTTTTGAGTTCCCTGCATTTGCCCCATAGGAAAAGTAGGACATGTTGATGGGCTAAGTCGCTTCTTTAGGGGATGTCGAGGTTCAATGTACACGCTTTATAAGGGACCCCGGGTCCGGAAGCACCACAGCTGAGGATCCAAATGAGTATATAGTTACTCTTGAATGGGACAAAGGTATGAACATAGCTGTTTACGCATTCTTCATTGACATGAAACTATCTTTCCCTTAAATAAGAGGCCCTTAAAAGATTACGTAACCAGCGAAGTGGGGATGGGATCTAGGTTTAGCTTATATTTGATTATAAGGGGGATGGGGGATTGGTGTGGAGATGACGTGAACGGCATCTTGCAAACTAAACGTTTTTGCAAAGGTAGGTTTAGGCCGATCGGAAGAAAATGACTATATAACCTTTATATCTTACAAGACATTTTAGGTAGGCAAGGTAATCTTTTGGGTGATGTGTCTATTTTTGGGAGTTTGCATAGCAGAAGGAAAAAAAATGCATTAAGTTCCTATTGCGACGTGTACAATCTTTTTTTTCTTATTTTTTTATTGGTGCATATTTTGCGAAGTGACTAGACAGTTTGACATGTTGAGAAAGAATGCAGAACACCTGATTTCTTTAATCGGGCATCGTAGGTATATATTCTTCATTGGTTTTGAACCTTCAATTTAATGCGGGAGCTATGCTCCAATGGTTTGATTAAGGGTTAAGAATTGACCTACAAAGAGTAGGAAGAAAGAGAATATATTTTTTCATAGTACTTCTATAAAGCATAATTATTATAAAACTACTCAGGTGGCTTGGGACGGAAAGCTAGAGTACGGAACAAGACTAAGTTATCTCAGCATATCAATAAGTGGAACAATTACTTTGTTAGATTAGAATAATGCATATGGCGTCAACGAAGCTATGAATTATAGACCTACACATTAATTACGACTGACTATGGAATTGGGATCTATGGAATCTTCAGTCGTGAATTATTTTTTCGAAAAAGTGGCGGAAAATTGCCTTTAGGAACCATCTCTATATATAGATGTTATATGGCGAACTGAGCGAATTGGAAACGATTGATAAGAAAAGAAGAGCTTTTTACAAAACTAGTCAATCACTAGGTGGATGGTGATAATTATATCAATCGAAGAGTCCAATTATGTGTGATTAAAAAGGACATAATAGATTGTGATTGAGAATGTATTGGATGTGCGTAGAGTGGACTATGTGTATTTTTATCTACAAACCTCACGAAGCTTCAATTTTGAGAGAAATGAAACAAAAGCGGGTTCTCCAGAATATCAATACTTTATTTTCAAGGTATCGGAACAAATCCACGAGTATCAGTATGGTGTGGTAAAGGGGTTTACCTTCCAACTTAGACAATAATTGCACTTCGGACACTTCGGGCGGCAGGGAAGCGATGCGCTCGCGCACCGCCTCGTCGCTTGAAGCGCTCGATTCTAATTCCAGCAGCGCCTGGAAAGAAGAAATGTTTTATTATAAAAACACGGTTTCACTCACGTTTATTCAGTTGGAATCGCCAACTGGTTTCGGTCTGTTACGAAGACCATCATCAGGGCGAGTGTTAGGGTTGGCTACACGGCGGTTTCGCTTCACTCAAAGCACTGGTCTTCGTAACAGACCGAAACAAGTTGGCGATTCCAACTTTGGTTGGTTGGTGTTTTTATAATGAATTTTTCTCGCGTAAGTTTTAATACTATAAGAAACTAGCTTTCGCCCGCAGCTCCGCCCGCGTCAATGTCGATCCCTCGGGAACAGTACTTTTTTTACGGGATAAAATGTACCCTATATCCTTCTCCGTACCCCAGATAACGTGTATGCAAAATTTTATGATGATCGGTTCAGTAGTTACAACGTGAAAGCGTAACAAACTAACTTTCGCATTTATAATATTAGTTAGGATTAGGATGTTTTGGTGAGTGTGAGTAATATAATGGGCTAAGAGGGCAAATGTAAAAGACACATCCAAAGAAATATATATATATATATTGTCTTTGAAAGCCCCTTTTCCTATAGAATATTATCAAGCTCCATTCCATTAAAAGCGGTTTTCGTCTATAGATGAATAAAGTGATTACATTTATTTTATTTTAAGCTCAAAATTAAACAGAGAAGTCGCCGTTTTATTTTTATTATTAGCAGCTCGTAATACATTTAAAAATATATACGTAGGTATATAAAATGGCTGCTTTTGTTTTACAGGTGATAAAAAATCTTATTCATTAAAATCATATCTGAACCTGATTGCATAGAAGTATTTAATCAATAAAACATGACGATTGACTAATAAATATCACGTAAGTTATCGCACCTTACGTGACTGCGATGTAATTTGATCTAACTCAAACAAAGTTGTTTTCAGAATTGTGAATGTAAAAAAGACTTTTTTTTAAAAGATTTATAGTACTTTCATTAGGAAATAAGATGTTTTTTTTTAGCCATTTGTGTCCAACTCTTGGGCAAAGGCCTTCCCTTGTTGTTTCCACCAATTCCATTCTTTTGATATACTCTTCCAATCCTTCTCAAACTGGTTAAGAATTAAGATATGGTGAAAAAAATCCATGCGGAATGTAAGCCCTAATGCGTAAAGGGGAATAGGATGTGGCGGAGATTTTTGCCAGGCTTGAAGAGCGGTAGCTTAATGGCAGAGCGTAGGTCGTACATAGACCTAAGGTCGATGGTTCAAACTCTGCGCGCGTGGAATTTTTTTCACCATATCTTATTTATAAGATCATGTCAAAATAGTATTTTGAATGCAACAAGGATAATTAATCATCCTCATAATTATAGTAGATTTACAGTGTTACTAGCAAACAACCCCGCTCCGGCTTCGCACGGGTGCTATAAATTATACATATAAACCTCCATCTTGAATCACATTAACTGTCAAAAAAAAACTGCATTAAAATCCGTTGCGTAGTTTTAAAGATCTTAGCATACATAGAGACAGACAGAGGGAAGCGACTTTGTTTTATACTATGTAGTGATATCATAAACATATTCTTTTAAACAACTCTTTTATAAATGGCAGTTCTATTTTATATCTTTTTCTAAATAGGTTTTTGTGATAGTCCCTAGGGTACTTTTTATCCTTCAAAATAAATAACTCAGAAATACATCTATTTAACACATAAGTAAATTGTATATGTAAAATTTTTAGCAGACAAAAGTCCTTGTCTGTGGCAGATTGCCATATACCACAATTGACTAAGTTTTGATTTTGTATAGTGCTACCTTGACAAGTTCCTCAGGTTCCGGAGGGTCACCAGGAGGTGTCTTGGGGCTCAGCGTGACATGCGTCTCGATCTGCCCATCCACTTCTACTTTGGTCTCACTGCGTCTCCTCTCGTGCTTGGAGTGTCGCTCCTTATGTTCTGTTTTAGCTTTCTTTTCTGGCTCTTTGGCTTCTGTGTCCACAGATTTACGTTTGCTCACTTTCTTCGGCACAGCGTCATTGGGATCCACTGAAATGTTATTTAAAATAAAAAAGAATACTAGGCTACTTTTGTGACGGTACTACATAACACCAAAAAAGTTTTAATTTGTGCTGCTGGCAACTAAAATCTAGATATTTCACTGTGTTATAAGCAGTCACAGATAAATGTTACAACCAGCGAAATCACATCGCATAAATAGTTGGTCTTTCCAAATATTGTGAAAGTCGGAACTATCTACGACAAAAAAATGCCTAATTTCATCAGGCCAGGTATCAGCATGCATCTGTTAGAAAAAATGTGTTGTGGCTTTCGCTATGCAGTTATAGAGATATAAAGGGAGTTACTGGAGCAACGTTACTGTAAGGGGGTCATTAAAATATAAAGTAAGCAGCAAAAGGGAGGCGGAGTGACTAGCATTCTCTTAGTTTTGATGACATTGGGAACGGGGGTTTACGTAGTGATGACATTGGCAACATTTTGCAAAATAAACAATTTTTTTTTTTTAAATTATAACAATGTTTACGTTACCTTGGGGGAGGGGGGGAAGAGCTTTTCTTACTTTTGCTAAAAAGGAGGAGGGGTCTAAAATAGCTGACATTCTACATAAGAAAGGGCTGCGCTACACTAGACAAATGTTATAAAAGCTTGTTTTGGAATGACGCGTCGCTTCCGATGGTATCCCATGCCAATCCAGTGTAGCGCGGCCCTAATACATAAACGGCCCCAATCTTACCTGCTTCCTTAAAATCCTGTATCTTCTGAGCATCGTAGACACCTCTTTCCTGCCAAATATTCAATATTCTATGGAGTGAGGTTTTAGTTTTCTCACTAATGCCAGTTTTGGCCATGTGTTTGAACGAGTCTACTAGGACTTCTCCAAACTCCTTCCCATATTCTGGCCCCTTCTTTTTGCTATTCTGTATGACGTCATTAGCAAGGTACATAAAAGTCAGCTGCTTGCTATCTTTGGCTGCAATAATAAGTTATAATAAATTCATTAGATATTTAAATAGAAAATATTTAATACTTATAGCAAAATAAATTTACCTTTTTTTTAGATTATAAGGAGAAATGTGAAAAATATATTTAATTTATATTTTGTGCATTTATTGGTATGGTACAATAATATGAAACATTTACACATATACTATGTGTGAACATTTGCATATTTTACAAAAATGGGTATCTCTTGGATAGGTATGTAACATCCTTGTCTTCATCGTCACTTACCATCAGGTGAGATGGGAGACAAATGCCTACTTCAACTTAGTAAAAAAAAAATCCTTGTACTTTTTCTCACAGAAATGCATACCTACTTGTTTATGACTAACAAAACAACACGTGTGCTGCTGTCCTTTCAAATCACGACGGCGAGTGACATGACATTTTTTGTAGTAGTGTGCTTCAAAGAGCATATAACCACTCCAATGTTTGCCTACACTAAGTACCGACAACATGCCAAAAAAATATTAAAAAGAATACATGAAGTGCATATTTGTAGAAGAATCAAGTGACAGCAATACCAATTATACTCCTATTAAATTAAGAAAAAAGACATGGTGAAACAATTCAGCGTGGACAGGATTCTAACCAGCAAATTAGTCTTAGTATGACCAATGCTGCAATGAAAAAAATACTGTTGTTATTTCTATTTAGAACAACTGTATAACTAATACTTTCCATTGAAAAAATGTGTGACTGGCGGAACAGCAAAAGGCCACTGTCATCTACCTTTGTTCACTCTAAAGCTAATTTCAGCTTTTCATGCAATGTAAATATTAGATATTTCGTCGATTTATAAATATAATGGTATCTTATTTATTGATGTCTCTGAACGTATAAAAAAATATTGTTCCGACTATTACAGGAAAAATAAATAAATAATTGTAATGTGTGGGACTGGTGGGCGAGGATTTTGGGACTGGTGGGACGAGACGAAAATAAGAGAAAAAGTATCGATATTTATTTGCTTTTGTTTTATATTATTTCATATACTAATCATCCCGCATATTAAGAAACAGCCTTCGTGGTCCAGTGGTTAAGGCGTTTGCCTGTTGACCCGGGGGGTCGTGGGTTCGATTCCCACGGGAAGCATACTTTGTTTAGTTGTTTCCAGTTTGGTTAGGACATTGCAGGCTTGAATCACCTGATTGTCTGATAATAAAGATGATTCCGTGCTTCGGAAGGCACGTTAAGCCGGTGGTCCCGGCTGCCATCTGGTAGTCGTTAAAGGAACCACGTCAGAGTCCGAGAGGCGGTTCCGAAGAACTCTGACACCAGGGTGTGCATGGTCGATTGACCGTGACACCTACTCGAAATGATGATGATTAAGAAACTATATTGAAAAGTAAAAATAATATCGGGAATAAGTCGTCAATAGGTTCTAGATTTTAACAGTTAAATTGGCAGGGAGGCAGCGAAAATCCCTGTGAGTAGTGGGACAGAATTTTAAATGGTTAGAACTTTAATAATAACTTAAACGATTAAAACTTCTTTAAATGATATATCATATGTTTGTTCTTATGTTTGGAAAGCATATATGCAATAGTTATAATAGAAGACATTGAGCATTTTTGTGTTTATAATTCGTAACCTGTGGGACACGTTACCAGCCCTAGTTTAAAGGAGAAAGACTTTAAAAAATTATAATATGATTTTGTCTTAATTTTTGCCTTATAATTAAGTTCAATGCACAGCTGAAACCGTAGCTATAGTATTATTGCAAAATTTTTACTATAGCAACTCTGTGTGTTGAGCCACTTTATATAGCCAAAAAACTGAAATTTGTGATTTAATGTAAAATATTCATAAATTATACTCTTTTAGCATTCAGACATGCTATTTTATTTCTTAAAAGCGTAAATATTTTTATCTGCTTTTCCTTTGACATGTAATGACCCAAGTGCATTAGTACTTGCATCACCTTACACTATTGCAAATATGATATTCGATTTAACCCAATTTACAATGAATTAGACATTTCTTGTTTCTTAATTAACCTAACCTAACCTATCCCTTGTCGCCCATACCCACTCAACGTCCGACAATAACTCCTGTGACTGTTCTTACCTAGCATCTGCAGATTCGACTAAATATCTGGGCGTGGTCATTGATAAAAATTTGAGTTTTCAACTACATGTAAATGGCGAGATCCGAGATAAAATCTATATCATTAATATTACTGCCGGCAGAATCCGAAAATTAATTTATATCTTTAAACGTCTTAGACACGTGGAGGACCCAAAAACAGTTAAAATGGTATATCTTGCCCTTGGCCAATCCCTACTGACTTACTATGTATCATCATGGGGTGGTACTAGTAAGACCACTTTGTTAAAACTTGAAAGGGCTCAGAGAGCTCTGCTTAAAGTGTGCACTTTCAAACCTTTCTTATTTCCAACCCGTGATCTTTACCAGTTTTGTGATGTTCTTACTGTTCGTCAGTTGTTTATTTTAAATACAATCATACATCAGCACAGCACTACCATCTACAATCCAAGTTTGATGCGTAGAAACCGTCTAGTCGTCGTCTCTTCTGCTCTAAGCACTGAATTCTCCCATCAGTTTTTCTGCTTCTTAGGCCCTTTCCTTTACAATAAACTCCACGGTATGCTCAACATCTTCTCTCTTCCTAAATTCTCCTGTAAATCTATCGTCTCAACATACCTAAAAACCCTTAACTATTACGATACAGAAAGCCTAATCCTTCCACTAGGATAAAAAAAAAAAAAACCCTTCCTTCAAAATTAGAGTATATTAAGAAGTATATTAAGAAAACTATTTCACATTATTATGTATTATTATTGTTATTAAGCGCACTACTTTGTAAGTTATCATAATCATTTTCTTGTTGGACAATCCAGAAGTGAGAGGACTGGAGATCTGTGCCACAGGCCTAGCCTTCTTCAGGCTCCAGTCTCCATCAATCTGATTTCATACCACCATGTTACCTTGTTATACTTTTGTAAATTTTTTGGATTGTTGGAGAAAAATAAATATATTTTTATCTTATCTTTTATCTTTTTATCTAATTTAATAAGAGATTATTAGAATAGCGCTATGAATACAAAAAACTCCTTATAAAAATAACAATAGCAATTATTTGTTGTTTTATGTAAACCTATCCTCTTTCCATCTCACAAACACTGTTACATATTATAATTACATATTTTACCACAATAAAATCCCATTAGACGTTGTAAATGGCAAGAACTGTAACACTGCACACATTTTATACACGCATTGTTCGGACTGGAAATTTATTTTATTTTATTTTATATAGGAATAGGGACAAATCACTTGGATTGAGCTAGTCCCACAGTAAGTTGTGAACTTGGGTCATGGGATACTAACTATACAATACCATATTTTATAATAGATACATATACACTGTGAAATTTTGGTCATTCAGGACCTTCAAAGGGGAGATACAGCCCTCTATATGAACAACTTTTCCTATGGGACCTATGTTGGGAACTAAAAAAAAATGGGCAGTTCCATACAAAAAAATTCGGTAGCCCGGTCAATATGTATGGGATCATCAAAAAAATTTTGAGTTCCCAGTATTGGTCCCATAGGAAAAGTTGTTTATATCAACGGGCTGAATCATCCCTTTAAGGGTCTAGAACGATTAAAATTTCACCGTGTATAGATAAATGAACATCTAAGACCCAGGTCAATCTGAAAAAGATTGATTTCCATCTTGACCTGACCGAGGCTCGAACCCAGGACTTTGCAATTCAAAGGCATATGTGGTACCACTGAGCCACAGAGGCCATCATAGAAGTACAGAATCTATTTATGCAAAGATACACATTAATTTGATAGTGTATCAGCAACACAGGGCAAAAAAAATTGTTACGGCTTTCCCTAAAACAAATAACTAATTTCCACTGATGTCATTCTCAAAATTTTCGAGAATGAAAAGAACAGATCTGAAAATTTCTTCTTTTTTCTCTTAAGTTTGAGAATTTATGAGAAAAGTATTTTAGTTCAAGTCATCACTATCAAAATTATTATTTTTTTAATTCACCTATACTGTCCCTCTGCTAGGCAAAGGTCTCTCAAATTAATTAAACAAATTCTACTGAGTGGAAACTTAGATAAAGCTCAACCAAAACTATTCAAAATCTTGCACTGGCAGTGATAAATTAACTATAGTTATAGCAACAATGTATGTTTGTCCACATGCATCATGTTGACAAAGACTGTAATGTTATTTAGAGGAATTGAGTCCAATCCTTCTGACTTTCACTTGGACAAATATTTCATTATAATGTAAATAAGTGACTCAGTATTTTTATGTAAAAATAATTCACAATATCCAAGAAATTTAACACAAACAACCAACATCACATTTTGACAGCAAACAACACATGACACTAATGACTACAATCATAGAAATTAGTTCCAATAGTTTTGCACAACATATCAAGGTTTTTATTATATTTTTGGTCAGGCAGGTTCAAGTGGCAGTTAGCTAGTTTATTACTCTTCTACTGGTTTCATCACGAAACCAATGGGTTATCAAACAATACTAAATATGTTCAATATAAAATTAAAACTGGCTTCGCAATAGATAACACTTGTGAGCAAGGGATCCAAATTCCTTTGCAGACATTTATTTTTGATTTCATACCATTTCATCATAGTGATACAGAATTGTATTGATAACATGCTGTCTTGATGCTTAAATCCTATACATAAAAAATATCATTTTTATGGTTTTGTACCTCAAAAGGAAAAATGGACCTTTATAGGATCACTTTGATGTCTGTCTGTCTGTCAAAGGTCGTCGTCGTCGCAAGTGAATCAAAACCTTCCCGTTAACTCAAAATCTCGAAATTTGGTACGAAGCAACATCTTATAGCACGTATAAAGGAAAAATTGTGAAAAGCATACATTTTTAGTTACACCAAATATATTATTTTATTAACTCTTATTGTATGGTACGGAACCCTTAGTGGGCGAGTCAGACTCGCACTTGTCGCGTATTATTTAAATTTATATAAATGTACATTCCTTGCTTATTTGAAATGTCATTAGTGAAAACGCATTAGGAAATTACTAGATTTCGAGGTTATAAAAAAACAATTACCAATCTATGAAGCTTTTCGACAGCGTGGAAAGAACACTTATTAATTGTACCGTAGTCTCAATACTACGCTACGGGCCGAAGAATCTACGGGCGTATCAGGAAAAAGAAACAAAAATAAAGAGGTTACCTTTCAACAATTCTTTATACCAAGTTTTCACTACTGCGGCATGATGTTTTCGGTGATGAATTAGCCACAATGACAATGTTTGAATACTTTGTTGACTAGAATTTAAGTCCTGTAGCTTACGAATCAACGCGTTTTCCGTAAAACCAGCCATGGTTAAAAATAAACTGAATAAATTGCCACGGGAACACAGTCAACCAACCAAACGTTCATTTGACGTATAACCATAGACTAAAGAGAGTATATGCCTTCGTTTGACTTGACGCCATCTTTGGTTTTGTCTATAGATCATGGATCTGGCAAACAACATATTTAGCCACTATTATATTTAGCACCGGGTGGCCATCTGGCAAGTCTGCCCGCCTATTTGCTAACTCAGTGTACAACATTTTGATAGTCACTTCAAAATACATTGCGGCTTTCGTACGAATAAATATTTTTATTTAAGATATTAACGTAATGTATTTTTAAGTGACTATCAAAACGTTATACAAAACGTTTTACTCATGCGGTAGCTACCGCATGATTAAACCTCGGCGCCGAAAGGAGGTATTTGATTCAACTAATCATGTTTTTAAATAAAATATGGTGAATGAATTCTATGCGGGCGGCGGGGTTTATACCTACCATATTTTATTTCTTAATTTAATAAGAGTATTTCAAAACAGCATTGTGAATGCAAAATAAAATATCACTACATACCTACTCATAGTATAAAAACAAAGCCGCTTCCCGCTGTCTGTCTGTCCATATGTATGCTTAGATCTTTAAAACTACGCAACGGATATTGATGCTGTTTTTTAAAATAAATAGAGCGATTCAAGAGGAAGGTTTATATTATGTACATTGTACCTTAGCGAAGCCGGGGTCCGGGTCTCTAGTTTACAATAAATATTGCATGGCTTCCTTCGTACATATAATTTGATTTTCAAATTCATTGTAAAATGAGTTGAATCAAATAGTTACCTTACTTTTAAAAATCGGATTTTTGTGTAAGGTGACGTAATACGTACAAGGGGAATGGGATATGGTGGAGAATTTCGTCGCCGAGGTTGAATCATGCGGTAGCTCAGATGGCAGAGCATAGGTTGTCAGAGCAAACCCCGCCAGCATGGAATTTTTCGCCATAGGTATTATATTTCTTAATCTCAAAATCATCAAAATAGCATTGTGAATGAAAAATAAAACATTTACAATAAATAGGTTATTGACTAGCTCCGTGGCGCAGCGGTCAACACGCCAGCCTGCGACACGAGAGTGACCGGGTTCGATCCCCGGCCCGGCAAATGATCTTTTTCAGATTGACCTGGGTCTTGGATGTATATCTATATATGTATTTGTTATAAAATATTGTATCGTTGAGTTAGTATCCCATAACACAAGTCTCGAACTTACTTTGGGGCTAGCTCAATCTGTGTGATTTGTCCGTATATATTTATTTATTTATTTTATTTTATTTATTTATAGGTACAGTCTGTTTAAAATTTAAATAAATGTAAAAAAATCGACACTAGTTTTCGAGATACCTATCGTGGTATCTCGAAAACTAGTGTCGATTTTCTAAATTTACTTCTATAACATGTTTATAGGTTGTGGGTGCAAGCCCTTAAAATATTTGGGCATAATTTAAATGGACCATCTGTATAGCCATTTTACGGCTCGATGGCATTGCAGTCGGGTTTTTTAATTTTTGAAACAATACTACTTGCTTATTCATTTGAAAGAATACATAACATTTAGTGTAAAGGCACAAATGCCGCCTAATCAATTTCCCAAAAAATAAACATATGGGCTTATTTATATATAATTGAAAAAATAAATTTTAAAATATTTTGTCTTTAATCTTCAATCAAGTGCAAACAAAAGTGTAAAACACGTCTTCTGTACTGATTCAGAGAATGCAATGTAACTTGATTTTGGAATAAAAATATTAGAATGATATATCTACTTAAGTACCTACAGGCTTCTATATGATGCATGATTATGATGTTTGTGTACATCTTCTTATATAGATAGATATCCCATTCAATAGGTATAGGCAACTAATGTGCAGGAATCACACACGACATGTCGATGTCATCGCGACGCGCACGACAGGGGCTTGCTCACATGGGTACCAATGCTTAAGTAGCAAATCGACACTATTAATTTTTACTTTATTTTTCGTACAAAACAATTATATGTAAATCAACCGTTTTGTTTTTCGATGTCACTGATGTCAATAAATTAATAACCAAGTACCTCAGCCAAGTACATAATGGTATAAAGTTGTACGCCATGAAAGTGGTTTTTGCGTCTGTTTTTCTAAATGTTAAAGTCATAATGATCTCGTATAGTGTCGATTTTTAAGCATTTTTCTAACTTAAGGGCGCCTTTAAAATACAGCGTGATTTTGATCCTCCTAGCTATATTGTAATCTGGGAATCAGAATCCCTAATGCAATACAGAATTGAAAAAAAAAAAATAAAAACCGAAAAAATAAATTTGGTCTTTCATAGAAATTCGTCCAGCTGAACGGCGACTTTGTATGGGAAACCCTTTTTTTTTTCGGGTTTCAGCTTTTTTCTTGCAATTATAGAATTGCAAGAAAAAAGCTGAAACCTTTCATTAGGGATTCTGATTCTGAGATTCCAATATAGCTAGGAGGTTCATAATCACGTTGTATTTGCGCTCAATTTAAATTAAATTGATTTGTTTAAGTAGGTATCTATAAATAAGTAATTCTTACCTAAAGTACATAAAAAAGATGAAACGTCCAAAATTCATATTTCTTAATCTTTTAATTGATTAACCAAGTTAGTAATTAGCATATCGTTAATGTCCAAATAATTAGTTGCTTGCAGGCCTGCCGAAGATGGCAAGTGGTCTCGTTAGCCGTTGACCGGTCTGCGGACAGAGGCGATGAGACTGCGTGCTTCTTTCTCCGCACACCTGCGACCGCACAGCGCCTCAGCCTCAGTTTAGTTTCCAAAGGCCGCGACGCACGCGCTCCCCCGATTCGCGGCAACACACAAAGTCGCGCGAAAATGAAATCGAATTCCTAAATTTTAAATTTGAAAATTAGAACACATTTGTTTTAAAAAATTATCCACTTTTAAGTAGTTTGGTGATTTTGGAATAACTATTTTTAACAGTGTTTAAAAATGAAGTTAATTTTTGTAAACAACGTTCCCGGTGTGCTCTTGTTGTCGTTGGTGTTACTGGCCAGTGCTCAAAGAACATCAAATAACAATTTCAGAGACGTCGGTAAGTTGGATGAAATAAGACGATTTCTCTAAACTTTTACTTATTTGATGATTTCTGTTGTTCGGTGATATCGCAACGCAAGGGCCTCTGAATCTTAGGATCCCGGGTTATAATTCGATTGTTTTATTTTTAACGTTTGACTTTGACAGCATAACTCCGTCATGTCATGTATATAACAATTTTGAAAATATTTTCTTTGTTTCAAAAGCTTTACTTTCAAGTTGGTCCCATTTAAATTTCAGCAAAACGGTTCTGTAGTTTTATTGAAGTCGTTTTTTTATATAAAATATTATTTTAAAAACGTAGAGCAAGTATCTAACTTTTTATTTACTTACGTGCCGTAAATTAAATAATGCGACTAAATATTTCACAAGTAAATATATCATTGGATGATAGAGTTGTTAAGTAGGTAGATCCAAGGTCAAAGTCATACAGATATAATGGATAGTGAAGATCTACAAACGACATTATTAGAGTCAAATAGCAACACAAATATGGCAATACTTACATAGTTTTGAATAGGTTAATGTGATGTGACATAACTTTCTACGTTACATAAACCTGAGATTTCATTATGAATATGTCGATATCAAGTCTCGTTCCTCCTCATACATTGAGCCATAGGCCATAAGACTAAAAATCCAAAAAAGTAAGTATCAAAATAGCGATGCGTTGATTGCCTATCGCTTATTGACATTATCCGCAGGATTAGGTACTCATTTACTCAATCGGATGTTACGGTCTGCTTCTTCTTCCTCACCTTATCCCACTTTAAGTGGGGTCGGGACAGCATGCGAGTATTTTCCATTTCGCTTTATCTTGAGCAATTTCTTTCGTTACCATCTTTTTACCCATATCCTCCTTCACACACTCAATCTATTATTTGGCCTACCTCTACTCTGATTCCCAATTACTTTCATATCCAACACCTTCCTAGTTATATGGCTCTCTTTTCTTCGCAAAGCATGCCATACCATCCCAATCTACAGCTTCTCAATTTTTCCGTTATGGGGTCTACTTTCGTGCTTCCTCTTACATACTCATTCCTTATCCTATCTTTTCGAGTCACTCCACTCATCCATCTCAACATTTTCATCTCCGCTGCATGCAATTGTCTTTCATCCGTCACCTTGGTGTTACGGTCTGCGCTGAAGAAAAAAACAGCTTGCACCTAATATTCTTCATATGTTTTAGCTTAGACCTACAGGCCTACTTGCTATTTTTTTTACAACAATAGTATCTATACATTTTTTAAAATTGTCACTTCAAAATACATCGCGGCTTTCGTATGAAGGACTATTTTTATTGACCCTTTGAACGCCGCGCCGCAAGATAAACTGACCTAATGGAATGTCATACTAATTCGGAGAAGTTAAGAAGTCATTTCAAGAGCGTTTCCGATGGACCTTAAAGGTGTCCACGGCGTTCAAAGGGTCAAGTCATATAGACCGTAATCGATGATGAAGATTTTGAAAGAAAGAAGAATAATTTATTGGGTACTTAAGACGACACATTTGTCAACAAACGAAATCTTAAAAACTTATATGAGTACTAAAAAGGTGCCACTCAGCTTATGGCAGTGATAACACGTAGTTGGTCTTCCGTGGAATATAAATAATAAATAGGAAAAGTGAGGTATTATCTAGGTCAGTTGTACACTTCACCAGGGATGTTACGAATATTGGTCATGCGAATGTGCGAATGCGAATATTCCGGTAAATCATTAAAATAACAAATAATACAAAAGATAAGTACGTAATCACAATATTTATTAATAACTGTACATAATAATAGCATTATAGGTACCTACAGTTAATAAACATATGAAATTATAACAATCTTTAGTATTCAAATTTCCGCCCACTTCTAGCATGCACTGACTTGCACAGATTCGCATTCGCAAAACATTCGCATCGTCCGATGCGAATGCAAATGTTGATGCGAATTTTTAAAATGATGCGAATCATTCGCATATGCTAATGCAAATACAAATATTCGTAACATCCCTAAACTGCACAACCAATATTTCACGACTGCGTTTGATTTATCTCTTGTAAACTGCACTTTTGTATATAAGGGAACATTCGAATTCTCCCACGGTGAATTTATTTGACAGTGGTACCAACGTAGTTCTTAGTTTTGCGTGGTTTTGCAAAGTTTTATTGTAAATCCTTCAGCCGTTTCCGTTATTAAAACAAGAGCACACATTTATAATGACCTACTTAATGTAAACGATTTCTTGTTTACAGAGGTACCCATAACTTTGAAATGTTGATTTGGTAATCTTATTTTTTTTTTGCTTAAAACTGTTATAATCTTTGTCTATGATTTAGTCTTTTTTACATTTCACTAGTTTATCTGCGGAAGAATAGTACAAGATTATCTTTAACCTTACTAATATTATAAATGCGAAAGTGAGTTTGTTTGTTACGCTTTCACGCCGTAACTACTTAACCGATCATTCTGAAATTTTGCATACAAATTCTCTGGAGTACGGAGAAGGACATAGGCTACCTTATATCTCGAGAAAAAGTACTATTCCCGAGGGATCGACATTGACGCGGGCGGAGCCGCGGGCGAAAGCTAGTGATTTATAATCTTTGTACTTTTGTAAAATTTCTTTAATTTATAATGTTTGTAGTATTCCAACGTGTCAGCTATACCTAACATTGTAAATTTTGTTTAATCATCCATCCATCCAGTAGTTTTAGCGTGAAGGAGTAGGAGATATCCATACAATTTTTATATTGATTATATTCGCAGCATAGTCGGATTTATAAGAAACTAGCTTTCACCCGCGGCTCCACCCGCGTAATGTCGATCCCTCGGGTACAGTACTTTTCCCCGAGATAATACACTATGTCTGTCTGCTCTGGCCCAAGTATGGCTCCGGTAGCACAGAG
Organism: Elegia similella; assembly: GCA_947532085.1. NCBI lineage: Eukaryota > Metazoa > Arthropoda > Insecta > Lepidoptera > Pyralidae > Elegia > Elegia similella. Next base: position 9,136,202 of record OX383939.1, read on the forward strand.
AGGGTCATGCTCCTGCAGTGGAGACTAAAAAGTCCTGATGATGATGATGATGATGAATACACTATGTCCTTTTCCGTGCCCCAGACAACCGGTAATGCAAAATTTCGATCGGTCCAGTTGATAGGGCGTGAAGGCGTAACACACAAACAAACTCACGTTTGCTCAGATGAAGACGGGAAAATATTGTTTTATATCGGTTCATAAATGACGGAGTTTTGAGGTAACAAACATTAAAAAAGAAAAAATACACTCAATCCAATTGGTTACCTCCTTCTTTTTATTAAGTCGGTTTAAAAAAAACTAGTCCTTGTCATTTGTTGGCTCGGAGGTACCTACTCGTTCGTCAGTGATAGATGACTGTAACTAAAAGATACAAACTTGTTTATTTTTTGTTTAAATAAATATTAATGTTAATCACGTCACACTGAATAGTTATAAATAGAATAGGTAGGTACCACGTAAGAGTAGATACCCAAGTGGAGAATTAAAAATGTCTCATCCATACTAATATTATAAATACAAAACTAATTCTGTCTGTCTGTCTGTTGCCTCTTCACGCTTCAACCGTTGAGTCGATTTAGATGAAATTTGGTATAAGGGAGTTTGAGACCTGGAAAAGGACATAGGATACCTTTCATCCCGGAAAAAATGACGCGGTGGCAGTCGCGGGCGGCTATAGTTATTTTATATTATTGCCACGACTTCGTCCGCGTCATGTATTATGCTGTTCTGATGTTTCAGCTATAACATTGTAAATTTCATCAAAATATAACCACTACGTTTTGCCTGAAAGAGTAACAAACAACAAACGTCTTTATTTTTCCCGTTCATACAAAAATTCTAATCTATATAGGTAATATTAGAAGAATTAAGGTTTTCTGAAGCGCTTACCATGGTGGCAGCACAGAATCGTAGGGTCCGATAAACCGCTGTCATTGGATAATATTTGACAAGTCGTTATAATTTTCTGATACATTGTTATCCAATTAAAATTGTAAAAAAAAGCTATGTCGATCTCCTCATTGATGGATGACAGCCGTTAAGCTATGTCAGATGCCTTTAGGCAGCTTGAAATCTGACACCAGTGTAGGCCACTTAGGTACACACACGAAAAATAAACAAAGAACCCACTTATTTAAGAAAACCGGTATTGGTTTATTGTCTTGTTTGGTTAGATTAGTCCGGGCGTGGCACACAAAAACATTTTTTTTTTTTCATGGTGGCATTAAGTTTATTTAATATTATATCATATTATTATTCATTATATTTATTTTAACAGGGAAATTGCAATTCTTAGACCATCGCCGTAAAGTCGCTTGCCTATCGATTTTTTATAGGATCCATTTTGAAGAATGTGCGAAAGCGCTCTTTGAGCTAGTTGACCCCTCTCCATTCCTCCGTCGGACTACGAGACGCAGACAGAAATTTCACCCTCATAGAAATACCAAGAAGTCGAACTAAACGCTTTAAAAGTTCCTTTTTGGTTCGAGTAGCTAAGGTGTGGAATGAACTGCCTGCGTTTATATCCCCAGCCTTACAGCCCCGGGACATTCAGAAGTAGAATAATGGGTATCTGTTGGATAGGCATGTAACATCCTCATCTTCATCGTCACTTACCATCAGGTGAGATGGGAGACAAATGCCTACTCCAACATTTAGTAAAAAAAGCATAAACAAAGTTTAGGAGACTTGGACAAATTAAGAGAGCCACGTTCGGCATCAAGTTACTAGATCGTGTTCAAAACACCGTAATTCCCGGGATATCGGAGTAACAGGACACCTGGCCGACGGAGTGATGGCAGATGAAGCAAGGACTTAACCGAGTAATGGCCTAGAACCGGGGAAAGAAGCGTAGGACGTCCTCCGATGAGATGGTTTGACGATATAGTCAAAATCGAGGGTCGCTCCTGGATGAGATCAGCACAGGACCGACACGGATGGCGGAAACGAAGAAATGCTTATGCTCAGCAGTGGGCGTAAGATGGGCTGAGATGATGATAATGATAAAACCATCTATTTAGTAAGCGGTTCCTTAGTACCCTGATAGAACTGTTTCAGTTTTGATATACGATATTAACCCTTAACGCTTCAAGAATAGAGAGCATAATACTGTGCAAAAAATTCTAGGGTAAAGTGAGACGGAAATACCTCGGCATTTTTTCCCTCTCGCACCCTTGCCATTGCATAAAAATGTAAATAATGGAAGAAAATGGTAGTAAAGCAAAACAGCAATATTTAATTAATAATGAAATAATTCCTGTTTTATTTTACATGGAATAATTGATTTATTAACTAAACTGTATGTTTACAGTTAATTTTGAATTTTTTCTTATCGAAAATAAAAGAGCAATCTTAAAATACTATTAAATTTAAATTTAGTCTAGCAACCCTAGTACGATCTCAACATTGCCGCCATATTATTAATAAAAAATCCCGCAGCCTTCGAATTTTTTAACCAGACTGAAAGAGTAAAATAATATAACTTGTTGTTTCAAGAGATCTCGAAACGACAGTGCAGTGCATTGTGCATTATCCTTTCTCAGGTAAATAACATAACCGTTTTCAGTTAGTAAATGTTGTGCCTTGGCTAGGGTGTCCATCTTATCTGCCGAGTTTGTTGAATCTGATTTATCAGTAATGTGTCCTTATAGGTACTTCGTACATAAAATCCATATTTCCATACTAATATTATAAAACAAAGGCGTATTACGAACATCTCTACTGTTGCTTTTCCCTTCTACAGTTGCTATTTGTCAATAAATGATCATAGCATAGGGTCTTATCAATGACACCGACATAGGTACCTACCACAGAAATATATCAGGATAGAATGGCTACGCGTGGACTTTGCAAAGGGAACGCGTTTGTCAGTTTTTGCATAAACTACGCCACCACCATTACGTCATTACTAGTGAAGTGTGTAGTAACTGCCTTCGTGGTCCAGTGGTTAAGGCGTTTGCCTGTAGACCCGGAGGTCATGGGTTCGATTCCTACGGGAAGCATACTTTGTTTAGTTATTTCTAGTTTGGTTAGGACATTGCAGGCTTGAATCACCGGATTGTCTGATAATAAAGATGATTCCGTGCTTCGGAAGGCACGTTAAGTCGTTGGTTCCGGCTGCCATCTGGTAGTCTTCGGTAGTCCGGTTTCGAAGAACTCTGACACCAGGGTGGGCATGGTCGATTGATCGTGACACCTACTCGAAATTATGATGATGATGAGCGAAATAGTAATGTGACATCAACAGAAATAAATCGCGTCATTTCGATAAACAGTCATTTGTATTTGTCGATTGGCTTTCCTTTTATTCATGTACATCAAAACGCGACTTTTGATGTATTTTAACTTTTTGTATGCCAAAGTTCGAATTCTTTTCGTAACATGCATTCCATAATAGTTACTGATAAATATTTTAATTAACACATGGGAGCAACCTAAAAAATCTGAGATAATAATGTTAACTATTAAATAAATAAATAAATATATACGGACAAATCACACAGATTGTGATCTGTCCGTATATATTTATTTATTTATTTATTATTGTGTTAGCCCCAAAGTAAGTTCGAGACTTGTGTTATGGAATACTAACTCAACGATACTATATTTTATAACAAATACATATATAGAACATCCAAGACCCAGGCCAATCTGAAAAAGATCATTTTCCATCTTGACCTGGCCGGGGATCGAACCCGGCCACTCCGTGTCGCAGGCAGGCGTGTTGACCGCTGCGTCACGGAGCTAGTCTAACCTAAAAAATCTGAGATAATATTAAATATTATCGATAATATCAGTTTGAGTGAAACAACGCAATGCTAATGCAGCTTTCGTGTTGCTATCACACAATTGAATATACATTGCGCGTTCTCCTTGGAACGAGCTTTATAAAATGTTTTTAAAACGCGTATTGGATGTGAATTAGTTGTATTGTCGTTTTATATTGAAAATCGTGATAGGTCTTTTATTTTATCTTTTTTTGTTGTTAATCACGATCATAGTTAAAAAAAAGTATTGATCCATGAAAAAAATACCTTGTTTCGACCTATTTACTTTCATACTTTTGTTTTTATAATTAAATACCGCTTAATAAAGCATATGTTCAAGTTGGGACGTGCGCGCTGACTGAATGGACGTTTAACGAATCTCGTACGATCGTACAAGATTGAGAAACGCGTATACCACCCACTTAGCCGTTCTATCCTGATATACTTCTGTGGTACCTACCTAAGTACTTCATGTCCAATAAATCTATTCTATAGTTGGTCACCCTACTTTAGAGCGAGATAGAATTCCGAAGTTTGTCTTCGCTTTCTGCTCCAATTATTACTATGAGAGCTCAGTCCTTCTACTATAACGTCCTTGGATAAAACAAAGTATATGGCGACAGACTATATAATAACAATCCATTTTGTTTAAGAATTTATTTTTTAGAAATTAATTAATGTTATAACAAATGTAATTAAAAATGTTTTTACAATTGGAAAATGCATGTGTGTAATGAGTATAATAAGAAGTTGTAGACAATTTAAAAAAAAAACAAAACAATTTGCATATTGTTAAATAGGCTTGCTCTATTATTTATGTAACATCTGTTATTGACCTTATTTCAGCAAATTTGTATTGTATTGTAATGAATTCGCATAGGTTTTTTATAGTGAGGAATTCGCGGTGACGTAACAAGTGGAGGTATTAATACAGAGCGTCGATATAAAGTATCTCGGATTGACAGAGTTTGGCTGCGCGCGGCACTTTTACTTTTCGGACGTCGGCTTGGAGTTTCACTTCCAAGCTGGTTATCGCAATGTGATATCACCAAATTATTGTGTATGCAGTTTCGTTTTCAATTTTTGTTTTTATTAAAAAAAGAAAATGACATTAAACTGGTCAAAAGTCGGAATTACACTTGTATGGTTCTGAACCATCACCACATGATAATTACCAAACTACAAATACCAGCAAGTTTCATCCTAATTGGTTCAATGGTTGAAGCGTGAAAAGATGACAGACAGACAGATTGAGTTACTTTCGCATTTATAATATTAGTATGGATTATATACCTATCTTATAAGATAAGGTAATATATCTATACTTCTATGTGTCTATACAGGATGAAATTGAATTCATTAGCATACGTTTATGGAGTGAATCAGACCATGAATCTGAACAACTTTCATTATGGGACCAACTTCGACATCGCGAAAAAATTATCTGCTATTTCATACAAAATATAATATCCACTTGGCCAAATTTTTTTTTTGCAATTTCGGAGTTGGTCCCATAATGAAAGTTGTTCAGATTCATGGTCTGAGTCACTTCTTAAACGTATGCTAATGAATTCAATTTCACCCGGTAGGTTTAGGTACTAATATTTTAAAGAGAAAATTTCTGATTGTTTGTTTGTAATGGATGAACTCAATATGTATAATGAAGCATTTTTAAAAATTCTCTCACTTTAATTTACGCGGACAAAGGCGCGGATACAAGCTAGTTATTTAAAATACATTTCATACAAATAGATAGCCGATATAGGTAATACCAAGAGTAAAAAATTATTTGATTTCGATACTCTTGTAGTCATGGTCATGGATCTAAGAATTCCTAGGTCCATGGTCTGTAGGTAAAACTCAATATTTTTATAGCAAACAGTTTCAAGTTAAATTGGGTCTATTTGATTACAAAACTCTTTATTTTATTTTATTAATTCTTTTAAATTAAGCGCAAATATTTTAAGGGCTGGCCCACATAGGTCAAAGAAATGCTTTAGTTGAAAATTTTAAAAAATGGACACGCTTATTTTTGTTTAGACATTTCCATACAAAATAATCTTGTTTTTTTATTAAAAATCTATAAATCTACTGTTTTGATTGTCAACGAGTGTCTTAGTATTCAAAGTAGGTAATAGTAAAAAGTTCGCCACCAAGAAATGTTTTTTGTACACAGGGTGTTTTCTTGCGTCTGTTTCTCTAAATATTCAAGGTAAGATATCTCGAATAATAGCGTGTCGATTTTTAGTGTTCCGTACCCTAAAAATCGGATAAAAACGGCCCTATTAATAACGTTTGTCTGTCTGTCCGCCTGTCACCAGGCTGTATCTCATGAACCGTGATAGTTAGACAGTTGAAATTTTTGGAGATGATGTACTTCTGTTGCAGCTATAACAACAAATAATACTAAAAATAGAATAAATAAATAAATATATAGGGACAAATCACACAGATTGAGCTAGCCCCAAGGTAAGTTCGAGACTTGTGTTATGGGATACTAACTCAACGATACTATATTTTATAACAAATACATATATAGATAAACATCCAAGACCCAGGATATATTTATTTATTAAGTAGGCGATGCGACTACCAACCCGTCACTATTTTGAGTCACCAATCACAAACATGCTTAACGTGGTTTTTAGGTCCTGTAAAGACTATAAATAATAATGACATGACATTTTATATCAAGAAATACTTCATTAAAACTTTCTGTATATAAATTTTCATGTTGTTATTATTTATAGTTTAAGAGAAAATTCAAGATATAAGTAGAGAGCCTGGTCAGGTACCTCTGTCCCTGTCTGTACATATGTATAAAACATGCCCAACATGATTCTGTGATGATAATGTGAGTCTACTTGTACATAATAAGTTTTATTTTAAGTAATTAATTATCTTTTTTTGTGAAACTTATACTGCCTAAAACTGTAAGTGGAAGTTTATACCGTGGTATTTAGTTATATAATAAATAAAATAACGCTACCTCGATTTTTTTATGTAAAAGTAGCGACCCGCACCCCGGCTTCACACGGATTTAATAAAACTTCCTCTTGTATCACTCTAATAAAAAAAACGCATCAAGATATATAAGGAGGAGCATACATAAGGACAGACGGACAGCGGAAAGATAATTTGTTTTAAACTATGAAGATATTTGACCTTTAAAGTTCAAGTAGTTTCGTAAATATATGAATTAGGCTTTATTTTTGTTAGTTTATAATTTTAAGAATGAACTTTACACTTGAATATCAATAATAATGAACATATTTAATAAATATTTTTTACAGGAATGTCTTTTTGAAATGTTAATTGCTTTATGCTAATAAAAAATTAGCAAAAAAAAAACAAAGTTCCGGTTATTTAGCATTTTGATGTAGATAATATATTAAACTAGTGAGCGACGTATTCCGGCTTCGCACAGGTGCGATAAAATATACATGTAAACCTTTCCTTGAATCATTCTATTTATTTAAAAAAATCGCATCGAAATCCGTTACGTAGCTTTAATGATCTATGCATACATAGAGACAGACAGAGGGAAGTGACTTTGTTTTATACCATGATAGTGATGTAGTGATATTGAGATAAATAAAATATGTAAATAACATAGGTATATACCAATTTATTGAAAATTGGTAATTTTTTTGCATCGACCTATATAAATATCAGTAATATTTTCTGTAATTACTTTATATTACTCTCGAATTTGATTGTGGGGTGTAGCAGTAGGTATGATTTGAGCAGCAAAACAGGTAATATTTTGGACTGTAGAATTGCAACCTAAAATGCTAAGTTCGAGTCTGATTCTTACATGAAGGGTTTCTTACCGCCGTACAATATTTGCAATGAAATTTAATTTAATTTCAATGTTATACAAGAAATTTAAATACACGATCTGTAAAGATTCCAAGTCTAAATACCTACTACGGTTCAAACGTCGTCGTCATCGTTATGGGATAGAAACAGTCCTATGACATACGAAAAGACGGACACTGGAGGCTTAGCAACAAATCCTCGTTGGCACCCTTTGGGTACATGGAACCCCAAAAAGTCGCCTGTTTTGGAGTAATAAATATATCATACAGAATGAGCTAGCTCTACTGTAAGTTGACGTTTTCCATCATGACCTGACCTCAGGACCCTGCGATTGTAAATCATTAATCAATGTATTTCGCGTAAGTGTAGCACTATATAAAGATATAATAAAATAACATAGATCACACACTTAACTGTTTCCAGCATGCAATTTTTTTGAAAAGTCAGTGTTTTATTTCAATATAACAAATGAATGTACAATTAAAATACAAATTACATAGTATTGTAAGGCACTTGCGGTACCACTGAGCGATAGAGGTCGTCGAACTGGCTAAATCATCAAGTCTTAATATGCATTGGGAATACCTATTATAAAAATCGACGCTTCACTTACAAATAAAGAACACTAAGTCGCCTTTTAGAAAGTTGTCCGTGTGTTGATAAGAGTATTAACAAGTAGGTATTTGCCGAGCGCGATAGCGGACTTTCAAACTTGGCTCAATATACATATATTGATAATGTTTCATATAAAAACACGACTTCAATCAATCTACTGAACCGATTGTGATGAAATTAAAATGGGACCAAATTGAAGATGTTTTTAAATCGAGGTAATAAATATTTAAAAAAAAAGGTGAAGTGCGAGTCGGATTCGCGCACGAAGGGGTATTATGTACCGTTATCCATAAAAATGTCAAAAAAATCATGACTGTTACATGGGAGCCCCCCTTTAATATTAAATTTAATTTTATTTAAAGTGAATAGAAAAAAAAAATAATAAGTAAATATTATGTGAATATTTTAAGCGTCTGCCTGTTGACGTTATCAATATCGAGCAAAAACAAGCAATAAAAATCATGTTTGTTGTATGCCCCCTTAAATATTTATATTATTCTATTTTTTAGTATTCTTTGTTATAGCGGAAACAGAAATACATCTGGGAAAATTTCAAGTGTCTATCACGGTTCATGAGATACAGCCTGCTGGTGACAGACGGACAGCGGAGCGATATGAATAGGGTCCCGTTTTTACCCTTTGGGTACGGAACCCTAAAAAAACATTCGAATCGATAACCTTTTTTTTGAAGTCGGTTAAAAACAGGCATAAGTGCGCACTTGTATGCAAATGTGGTTGCACTGAAGATGTTCAATCCTCGTCATTAAATTTAGCAGATAACTACTATATACCTACCTATATAAATAATCTACATGACTTTGTTGGTGAATCCGTTTGTTTTTTCACACCCAAGAATTGCACTTAAAATTATTATTTTCATCTAATATTCCGTATGGATTATTAGATGAAAATCGATAGCGAATACAGCGATCAATTAAATAAATAAATATGTACCTAAGGACAAACAAGACTTGTGTTATGATATACAATACTACTAATTTTAACAAATACGTATATAGATAAACATTCAAGACCCAGACCAATTTAATAACATTATTTTTCATCTTAACCTGACTGGGGATCGAACCTGTGAACTCCGGTGTGACAGCCTGAGCATTGGTAATTTTACCAATTGATATTTTAAAAACATTTAATTTTTTACGAATGGGTATCTCTTGAATAGGCATGTAACATCCTCGTCTCCATTGTCACTTACCATCAGGTGAGATGGGAGACAAATGCCTACTTCAATAATAAGTAAAAAAATAAAAAAGTATATTGCTGATAACTTTTGTAAGTTTTGACGAAGCATTTTACTGATATTTTTTGTAAGTTTTGTTGCGGATAGTCTTGAATATTTTTTTTGTTAAACGTAAAATAAAAAATGAACTTGTCATCAGATAGAAAAAAATATTTCCTTAGTTTAAATAAAATTTGTTCTTTCTTTATACTCATATCAGTTTTGAAAGTGTAGTATGGTGAATCTGGGTGACATTATATTCAAGTTATAGACGAAAAACTCTATAAGGTCTCTTGAAAATTGATCTATATCGTTGTGAAACTAAAATGTGATTAATATCGAGCCACATATAAGTATTTTGACATATTGTGAAAACTGTATTATAAATGAATCATAACTACCAGTTAATGTTAACATCAGTTAGAAGACGCCACTAAGCCTAGTTAGAACAATCAATCAAAAAGATAATGTAAATAATTGTGGGAATAGAGTGATATTAGAATTCTAGCTATTTCAGCTGCTCTGTTAACACACAGTAGCCGAAATATGCGACGGAATATTTTTAAAAGTGTTTTATTTTGCATTCACAATGTTTTATTTCTTAATTGATGAAGAGTATGCAACGGAACTCAAAATTAATCGCGTTTAGCCAAATATAGATTTAAAAAAAAATTGCGTCTCTCTACTTCTATGGTGCCAAAGGATAAACTAATAAATATCTATCAAGCAAATTGTCACAATCGCATAAACGCAGGAAACGTAGAATGTCAGAAAAGTAAAATGACAGATTAGAAAATTAATAATAACTAAATAATAACATAATACCAGCAGTCACGTATTGAAGTATCAGAACTAAAACATGAAATAAACACGACTATTTTATAGATTTTAATAACTTCATTTTTAATTATAAGTAACTAGCTCTCAATGTCGATCCCTCGAGAACAGTACTTTTTCCCGGGATAAAATGTATTCTATGTCCTTCTCCGTACTGCAGAAAACGTGTATGCAAAATTTCATGATGATCGGTTCAGTAGTTACAACGTGAAAGCGTAACAAACAAACAAACTCACTTTCGCATTTATAATTATTAGTTTACTAGCTTTCGCCCGCGGCTCCGCCCGCGTCTATGCCGATCCCTCGGGAATAGTACTTTTTCCCGGGATAAAAGGTAGCCTATGCCCTTCTCCGTACTCCAGAGAACTTGTATGCAAAATTTCATGATGATCGGTTCAGTAGTAAGGATAGTAAGGATAGTAGGGATAGTAAGGATAGTAAGGATAGTAAGGATAGTAAGGATAGTAAGGATAGTAAGGATAAGGATAATGATAGTAAGGATATGTTATTATTAGTTAGGATAGTTAGGATTAGGATTACGATAGTAGAAAGGTAGACAATATTTGTACATGTAAGTATGTGTTTTGATCTATACTATGTAGGTACGGTGAGTTCGTGGAAGTTGCCCATGGTGCCGGCTACTGTCTGTATTCGAAATATCCATCCATGTACTCCGTATACAGGTGGCTGTGGCTGTCCACCACAAGAAGTTTGCTGTCCACTGTCTTGTTGAAAATATCAGTTTCGCTAACTTCGACTTCAGTGTCCAGAATTCAATCCATTTATGGCTCTTTCACATTGTACAGGTAAAATACCTACATTTTAAATTACGACAGTCGCTTTTTAAATTGTAGGTACAACTGAACCCTGTAGGCATCGCAAAATAGTTACGGAACGGCATGCGGATTATTTATTATACTTACGTCTTGTATCAAACACAAGTCTATAAGCCTTTGCTTATATATTATGTTATTATTACCCTTTGGTAATAATAACATAATATAAATAAAGGTCAAGATTGCGAATATTATTATTTAATTAAGACCTAAGTATAAATAATTACTTATTTTTACTTAGGTCTTAATGTTGATGTTGAATTTATATCATAAATTAATTTAGCTTTTTAGTTCTTTTAAATGCCATGTTTATTAAAGAGAATAGAAGCTTGTAAACACCGGCAGAGGTTTGTGCCTGTCTTTTGTTTGACGATGATAAAGTAAGTACTCATCATCATTTCGAGTAGGTGTCACTGTCAATCGACCATGCACACCCTGGTGTCAGAGTTCTTCGGAACCGTCTCTCGGCCTCTGACATGGTTCCTTTAACGACTACCAGATGGCAGCCGGGATCACCGGCTTAACGTGCCTTCCGAAGCACGGAATCATCTTTATTATCAGACAATCAGGTGATTCAAGCCTGCAATATCCTAACCAAACTGGAAACAACTAAACAAAGTATGCTTTCGGTGGGAATCGAACCCACAACCCCCGGGTCAACAGGCAAACGCCTTAACCACTGGACCACGGAGGCTGTAAAAATAAAGTACTTACGAGTATAAAACATAACAGAACATAAATGCCGTATGTTTATGGCCAGTATGTACTTATTGAGATTTTTAGACAGACTAAGTATTAGGTCATTGCCAGCTACGAAACAAGTATGGCGAGGATTACGAAAGGATGCCATTTAATTCGAATCATATTAACGTGTGCTAACAATATGCAGAGTGGGTACAAGAGAATTGCGTGATCGAGTGTTGAAATTAATTAGGATTAAAGATAGTCCCGGCTTCTCTCACTAGTGTTTTACAGATCTGCTTGTATATACATCCGTGAAAAGTATACATTCAATGATAAAAATGGCTACATATTCCTTCCAAAAAAAAAAGAAATGCTGGAGGTTGCGAGCGATGTTGACTGGGAGGAAAAACTTTTTGAGCCTATAGAGCTACAGTAGATGGACCTCCCAGTCAACCTCGAGTAGAAAAACAGATAAAAAGGTAGGTGGTAGAGTGCGATAAAGCAATGGAAATAAATAAGGAAGGAAGGCTTACAATTTGTGTATAAACAGTTATTAAAGATCTGTCAGTAATCAATTTACTACTGAGATGTTGATATAATGCTGAAAAATAGTGTCTATGCAAGAAATAGTTTAACAAGTATGGTTGCCAACTTTTTTAAATAAAGTATATTTAGGTCTGAGAAGAATATTAAACAGTATTTTAGAAAAATGAACAGTGTTTTATTTATTTCATCTTTTAAAAACATATTTTAGAGCTACTCCGGCCTATGACTAAATTAAAAAAATGTTTGGTGTTGAAAACAGTATTTTGTATACTTTATTTTTAGTAAAAAGTATAATGTAGTGAAAAACAGTATAATACTCTTTTTGTTAGCAACCCTACTCACAGGAGAGGTCGCACGGAAGAGGTTTCATTCATCCTACATCAGGGTCCACCTCAAGCAGTAGGTATGGTTTTTATTTATATGGAACCCTTAGTGTGTGCGACCTGCACTTGGCCAGTTTTACTTGAAGTCACATTACAGGTTACACACCAATTAAATTTGAACTTTTGTTTTCTCTTGTTATGTTTTACGTCTCATAACTTACTACTTGGGGAATCGGTCGGCATCTTGAAGTGAAATCGACCTTTTCATTTTAATAGTTTCAGCTTATTTGTTTCCTTTTACCATTAAGAATAGTTTATGTCTATAATATGTTAGGTACTCGCCATAGATTAAAAAAGAAATTGCGCTTCATACTTCTATGGTACTCGCACATAAAGATGATGTTGTACACTTAAGCTTATCACTTATTCGTAGCTTGTTCATAATAATTTTTCATAATTTGTGGTGACTTGCAGTTAAGTACAGTTGTAAAATAATGTAACAAATATAAATATTGCAAATCTGACGAATATTAGCAGTCGATGCGGCTAGCAACTCATCACTTTTTGATACCATTTTCCACCTAACGCCCACCAACATGCTAAACGTGGCTTTTAGGTCTTCTAACTCGGTGTACAACGGTTTGATAGACACTTCAAAATACATTGCGGCTTACGTATGATTGACTATTTTTATTTAACATATATAAAACGCAATGTATTTTGAAGTATCCATCTAAACGTTGTACACTAAGTTAGCAAATAGGCCGGCTGGGATCTGTATACCCCGCAAGGGAAAAAGACGATCCCAAATTAGTTCATGAAGCTCTCATAAAAGTATGGTATGGTCAGGGGTGTTATCCTCCACTAACTGTCCGGTGGTTGAGGTATGGCATCATCATATTAACCCGTTACGTGCGCCCTACTTGTTTTTCCCATGTTCATCAGAGTGAGTAGTAGGCTTTTCTTACTTCCGTTTTTAGATCCAACAAATTCCTATTCCAAGCTTAAACCTATTTCCGATGGGCAGCAGCGTCGAAAGTACAAGAAGCCAAGAAACTGCGCTCGCCAACCCGCTTGCCAAGCGCAGGAGTTTGGCAAAATCCTCCCATGTAATAAAATATCCTTGGGAGAGGCTTATGTTCAGCAGTGGACTTCTTACGGCTTAAAATGATGATGATGGCATACAAGTATGTATGTACTAAAAAAATATTTAGTTATCGTTAGTTTTGGTTCATCTAAATATCTAGTTCTATCACAATCACAATATACACCGGCACCGGCTTCAACAACGAAACTTTCACCGTACCTTATTATCTAATAAATATGTACTACCGACAATATTATTTGCCTGCATTGCGAGAATGTTTCACTTTCTTTACTGTTATACATAAATTATATTATATAACAGACACTAACTTATAATATAATGTGGGCTGTAATTATCAGAGTATTCTTCATTTTAGTATAATTACCTATTAGGAGATACTGCATTTTCAAAACGCATAACAAAGGCAGATAATATAAATGTAAAAACAAATCTATTTCATACAGTTTTAATTATCCAGTACAGTAGTAAAGTACACTTACTTGCCGCCTGGTCTCCCTGCTGGTCTGGGAGAAAAGGAAGAATGTACAATGACCATCTGCTTCTCTTTCCGCGCAGATGCGATGTAAATATAACCCATCACTATTTTGTTTCCGTTTAGACCTAGGCTCTGTCTACCCCACAAGGGAAAGAATAAATGAAGAATGAATGAATAAATGAATCTAAGTACACAATTAAGTATACATAAAACTTGATGACAAAATTAATATAAATTGGTCTAAAAACATTTCATGAATTACATACTAATTATAACTAGAGATAGGTACCTTCTATATATTATGTTTCATTCAAGTAAATAGTCTTTGAAACAATAATATAAGAAATAAAAATACAAGAATAGAAATTAAGTATTCTATAAAATATTTTCTGCGAATCAAAATTATATGAAACTAGCTTTCGCCGTAAAAAAGGGAGGCCTATGCCCAGCAGTGGGCTGATGTGGGCTGAAAATGATGATGATGATGAGCTTTCGCCCGCGGCTCCGCCTGCGTCAATGTCGATCCCTCGGGAATATACTTTTTCCCGGGATGAAAGGTAGCCTTTGTCCTTCTCCGCACTCCAGAGAACTTGTATGCACAATTTCATGATGATCGGTTCAGTAGTTACGGCGTGAAAGCGTAACAAACAAACAAACTCACTTTCGCATTTATAATATTAGTAAGGATTTCCGTGTGTGAAACAATGGTTCACGTACACAGTGTCATATTTATTACCATCTCATCTCTCTACTAAAGTAATATTTAGTCTTTCCTATATACCGCGTAATTTTGAACCTCTGAACTATACTCATCATCATCATTTCGAGTAGGTGTCACGGTCAAGCGACCATGCACACCCTGGTGTCAGAGTTCTTCGGAACCGCCTCTCGGCCTCTGACGTGGTTCCTTTAACGACTACCAGATGCCAGCCGGGACCAACGGCTTAACGTGCCTTCCGAAGCACGGAATCATCTTTATTATCAGACAATCAGGTGATTCAAGCCTGCAATGTCCTAACCAAACTGGAAACAACTAAACAAAGTATGCTTCCGGTGGGAATCGAACCCACGACCCCCGGGTCAACAGGCAAACGCCTTAACCACTGGACCACGGAGGCTGAACTATACTGAAATCAGAATACAGACTTGCAAGAAAAAAGGCAACGCGCGAGTTGGCGAGCGCAGTTTCTTTGGCTTCTTGTGCTTCCGACACTGCTGCCATATTTTTAAGCTGGGGAAGATAGGAATTTGTTGGATCTGGGAAGGGAATGACAGAATTGGAATACTACTCACTCGAATGAATGGGAGAAAAGCAAGTAGCAAATCGGGAGGCCGGGCGCGCGTACCTCATGCCATGCCTGCGACCACGGGTCAAGCAGTTAAAGATGACCTTACACTATAAATAATATTGGCCTAAAATATATTTGAAAGGGGTCCTTGAAGTGTTTTGATTCCAAGTGGTTGATGACTGCAAGTAGAGAGTATCATATATCATCAATCCTTATTGTTTGTTTGTTACGCTTTCACGCCGTAACTACTGAACCGATCATCATGAAATTTTGCATACAAGTTCTATGGAGTACGGAGAAGGACATAGGCTACCTTTTATCCCGGGAAGAAGTACTATTCCCGAGGGATCGACATAGACGCGGGCGGAGCCGCGGGCGAAAGCTAGTACTAATAATAAATCTGTAAGGGTGGGTCATAGAGTATGTTACTTTGTTTTCAGAGATGTCGTGTTTATAAGCTCTATACATGACACTGAAACTAAATTTAGGATTTTTAGTTTTTTTTTCTGTGTGTATATATATGAATGTATGTATTTTCTCGTTGTATGTTCCTCCATAACTCTTACGCCAATTAACTGAATTTTATGAAACCTGATAGATATACATTTAGGCGTACAGGACACAGGATGGGCTACTTTTTTTTCTCCTGTCATGATAAGACGTGGCCCCCATACAAACATAACATAAAACGTACGCGAACGAAGTCGCGGGCACTGCTTAGATAAATCAATCAAACCATGTGGTTGCAAATCAATTCTCTTATCAAACATTTACATACAATATTCAAATAGGTACACCCAATTCATTAGCTGCTCTACATGACTCACAAGCTGGTTCATTAGAAATCATTTTGATTGAAACACATGCACTGAGCGAACATATACGAGCCATAATGAATATTTATGACGAATTCAATGAACATTTCACTGCCGCCCAATGCACTCGACTTGCAACTATTACTCATTTGAATATTAAAGTATCTACTAATTATTTAAATAGCGTGGGGGAGAAAGGGGTAATGGGAGTCGCTTAAGCGAGCTATCAAATAAAAGCTTATTTCGAAATAATATCATTATTAAAATTGTTTAATACTAGACTTTACTTATTTATCTACTAGTTGATATCACTTTTCACCACTTTGGGAATCAACTTTAGATATATTTCCGCGTTTTAAAAAAACACAAGTTTGACTCCCATTGCACTAACCTCAGTACAATGGGAATCAGACATGTGGGAAATCAGAGTCAAACAATCGCAGACATTACATTCGGCAGTATGCCATCCAGTGCAATCACCAGTTGATCAGCTAGCCTATTTGATTTTTTTGACTTGTAAAATCGGCGTCTATAAGCGAAAAAAAACAAGAATATTTTTTGCGGGTAATGGTAATCACTAGCGAGCTCTTTGGCTCCCATTACCCAAAATCTATACTGCATGTTAACTGTAAAATTTAAAAACATATATAAATTTAATCGCAATCTAATATGCTTATTTAATTTTTGAATATCAAGGATAAATCTATCCATAGTCATCAATTTGGTACAGCTACAACGTCTATACTCACCGTAATAACATAGCTTACATCTTAACATAGCTTTTAACAGATATAAATATAATACATGTGCAACCAACAACGCAACCACATATTAATATAGGACATGTGTTGCAAAACGAGTACCTATATTTTTCTTCTATGCACCCAGTAACCCAATGTATTCAAAGACTGAATCACTGAGAGCATATTAGTAAGTGACATTTCTTTTTTCTAAACCTATCCATTGAATGAAAGGTACAACTGATAGTAGTGATAGTAAGACAATTAAATTTTTTACAGATAATGTATTTCTGTTGCTATAACAACGCGTGCCGCTGTAACAACAATTACTAAAAAATAGAATAAAATAAATATTTAAGGGAGCTCTCATACAACAAACGTGATTTTATTGCTTGTTATTGCTCGATATTGATAACGGCAACAGGTAGACGCTTGATATATTCACATAATATTTCGTTATTATTCACTTTAAATAAAAATAAATTTAATATTAAAGGGGGGCTCCCATGTAACAGTCAACACGCCAGCCACTGTGGCTAGCTCCGTGGCGCAGCGGTCAACACGCCAGCCTGCGACACGGGGTGCCCGGGTTCGATCCCCGGCCAGGTCAAGATGGAAAATGATCTTTTTCAGATTGACCCGGGTCTTGGATGTGTATCTATATATGTATTTGTTATAAAATATAGTATCGTTGAGCTAGTATCCCATAACACAAGTCTCGAACTTACTTTGGGGCTAGCTCAATCTGTGTGATTTGTCCGTATATATTTATTTATTTATTTATTCACAAAATATTTAGTTACATATTCACTTTAAATAGGGGGCTCCCATACAACTAAGCATACAACAGACATGATTTTTTTGCCGTTTTTATAGATAACTGTACGGAACCGTTCATGCGCGAGTCCGACTCGCACTTGGCCGGTTTTTTCTAATCTAGGCTGACAATCACAGCCAATAGGTTAGGTTGGATGAAATACTGAGTTAAAGGTTAAAGGAAGATTGACGGCTACATTATTGAGCTATAGGCGTTCCACTGACCGCTACTCATCCATCATTTTCGCAAAAGGTCTGATGCAAGGCCACCATTTGCAAAGTCTAAACTAAATATCATTAGTTATATCTATCGGTAAGCGAATGTTTACATTTGAGGGAGCACAGATTTATAATAAAATACCGTCAGATTTAAAAAATATCGAATCCATTGGTGCTTTTAAAACTAAACTCGCTCAGCATATTCTGAAGTTATAACTAGAATACGACAAGTAGTTTTTTGATATTCATTTGTTATCATTCATTTGATATTCATTTGTTATAAACATAGAAGTATGAAGTCTCTAGAAGAGGCGTATTACTTGATACGTCATGTTACTGATACCCTTAAAAGTAGCGTATACTATACACTAGGCCTCAGTCCTCTGACGCCTGTCGAGGGGTATGTAACAGAGTGGAATTTAATTTTTAAAATTATAAACTGGCCAATTTCTGAAGTTCTGTCCTTCTAAAATACTAAAATGAATATTATAGTAAACTATCGCGCTGAACTTTTCTCATTTAAGTAATGCAAGTTCATGTTATTTACAATATTATAAACGTATTTATCCTCCATTAAAAACGTCAAATTCCATTGTCAGTGAAAGGCGGAAAGACGCATAGTGATGCACTTTGTTATTTTTTGCCAAACATCGATAATTTACATGAATACAGATGAGTGTAATAATATAAGTAATAAAGTTAATGCCAAGAAATAAATAATAATAAATTCACTCTCCACGACTTTCCCGGAAATTTATTATTTTTAGTGTTCCGTTCCCTAAGAGTAAACACGGAAAGGTAACACTAAGCCTTCGACGTCCATCCGTCCATCCATCTGCCACATGAATAGATACACTATTGAACCGAAATAGATAATATTTCAAAAGGACAATGCCGGTTATTGGCGTCTTTCGTTTGATTGTTTTCACGCGGCCACTAACCATACCTTGTTTTCCCGATAGTCAATTACAAAATAAAGTTATAAGGGCATATATACCTCTAAACTCAGTCCGAACTGAGTTATAAGGATTAGATATTATATTCATAGGTATTTTGCACTATTTTTCACTTAGTTCATTAAAAGTTGCAATTAAATAATAAATAAAATTATTTTGGACATTTTAATCACTACAGCAGCAGGCTCTTCTCCGCTACCTCCTTGAGGTTAAGAGTATATAGTAACTGTTTATTGGGGTAGTCTAAAGTAGCTTTGATAGATACTTGATACATTAAGTAGGTCTTTTTGTTCTTTGCTTGGCCGTCGTCTTCACTGTTTCGCTTCACAACACAAGTTTTGTAATGTAAGAGGTAAAGGGCTGTGTAAATGCAAGGCTGGGACTGTCTCTACTTCACTGTTATCTTTGAACAATAAACATATATGGAAATTAAAATTGGTCTTTTTCAGCCCTACCCTAAATAATGACTTGTCACCGTAAAAATAATGTACCACTGATACTACTCAACCCGATAATGACAATCTCCATGGTACAGTGGTTAACGAGCCAGGTACCGGGTTAAATTTCCGGCGCAGGCAAGAACTTGTACTTCAGTTTCATATTTATGTATGTCCGTGTTACTGGAGTTACATAAGGAGAATTGGCGTTGGGCCGTAAAACATACATACATTCTTCACCCTTACGGTGTAGGCCTCTGCCTGAAACCAAAAGCCACGTTTAGCGTGTTTGTGGGCGTGTTTAGGTCGAAATCTGAATCAAAGGTGTAATAGGTTGCTAGTCGCATTCCCTATCAGAGAAGCAACTGGTACATTCTCAATTTTTCCTTTTCATCTACACCAGCATGGAATATATACTTCTTATTACAGTATGAATGCTGTCATGATAGCGGACCCCGGGCTTGGACGCAGCACAACTGAAGATGCCAGGAGTATAAGGAACCAGGGAATCTCTTAGATGATTATGACTATATAATTATTACTACTTCATATGTTGTTTACTTAAATGAAGTCATACTGAAACAAAATCTTGTTGTGGTTTTTTCTCGATATCGATATTACACGGTGTTGTTACATCTCTTATGACAGCGGCGTCAAACGTCATGAGTGCTATTTTCGAATCGACGTGTTTACTAAACGACCGATGATGTATGGAAAATTTGTACTTCTTCATTGAGTCACTCATTTACAAATAGCACCCCTGACACCACGACTCCCTTTCGTCTGCCTCACACCCCCGCTAATGACACACTAGGTTCCCATACAAAAATGGCTAAATGTGACATCTATTCAGAGACACAAAAATTTTTTTTTTAAATCTATGGTTATAAAGAACAGATCACAAAGTGATCTGTTCTTTATTAAGTGTTTCGAACATTATTATTAACTTGATATTTAATTCTCATGTAAGTGGCTTTAAGTATTAATGAGAATAAAGTTCTTTAAACCGATATCTGCGTACCACCTACAGCTAGTAATTATGTTTATTGTTGTTCTTATAAAACATCATCAATTTGTGTGATTTGTCCGTATATATTTATTTATGGTATCACTAGCTTTCGCCCGCGGCTCCGCCCGCGTCAATGTCGATCCCTCGGGAATAGTACTTTTTCCCGGGATAAAAAGTAGCCTATGTCCTTCTCGGTACTCCAGCGAACTTATATGCAAAATTTCAAGATGATCAGTTCAGTAGTTACGGCGTGAAAGCGTAACAAACAAACAAACAAATAAACAAACAAACAAACAAACTCACTTTCGCATTTATAATATTAGTTAGGATGCCATTTTCTCTTACGGGGCAAACAGAGCCCAGGTTTCTAAGACCATATGGCCACATTATTTTACATTAATTAGCATGTTGGAGGGCGTGGAGATGAAACCGGAATCAATATAGTGATAAGTTGCTAGCCGCATCGCCTATAGACACGATTCTGCAGATTTTAGCCTAACACTCGATCTGCGCGGGAAGCGAAGCAGCTGGCACACTCTACGTTTTTAGGGTTCCGTACCCAAAGGGTAAAAACAGGACCCTGTTAATATCGCTCCGCCGTCTGTCTGTATGTCCGTCTGTCACCAGGCTGTATCACATGAACCGTGATAGTTAGACAGTTGAAATTTTCACAGATGATGTATTTCTGTTGCCACTATAATAAAAAATAGAATAAAATAAATATTTAAATCATAAATCATAAATCATATTTATTTGCATAATAGTGGTTTCACAAAATGTTAATAGGTATAAGTTTTATGTAAGTCTCTCACCATTAACCTAATTAAGGCATGCAAATTTTTTTTTTTATAATTGTTTCTAATTACAACAACGGGTACAACATCTTCAAATAGAAATTACAATATTTCTTAATAACACAATCCTTGAATAAATATTAAATAATAAAATCTAAAATCAACTAATACAAAAATGTCATATTAATTAATATCATTGTCATCACATATTATACATTTATAAAGTCAATAATTAAATAATTTAAAAAATAATATTTATTGCATAATTGTCACAAAATATTCATAAAAGGTGATAAAATTAACAAAAAAAATCATTTAGGGTATAAAAACATTTGTCTATTAGCCACTTCCGTAATTTTATTTTAAATGGCTTTTTTGGCAATTGTCTTATGTCAATGGGAATTTTATTATATATATTTATCGACATAATAAAGCAATTTTTGTCGAAAAATGCGCTATTGTGTAAAGGTACTCTGACTAGGTCTACGTCTAATGGCCGAAGCCTTTGGTTTCTGTATCGTCGTTGAAAAAATGTAGGGTGGTCTCTGACAAAGCAGGCAATATCTAGTATGTATAAGCTAGTTAAAGTCAAAACATTCATTTTTCTAAATAATGGCCGACACGTATCAATCGGACCTGCTCCACATACTGCCCTAATACATTTCTTCTGTATAATGAAGACCTCGTTCACGTTTGGCGAGTTTCCCCACATTACTATGCCATACCTTAGGATAGACGATACATATCCATAGTAGGCAGTAAGCGCCGTTTTTTCCCCAGCTATGTTTCTAAGGCGACGAAGTGCAAATACAAAACGATTCAGTTTATTGCACACACTTTGTATGTGAGCTTTCCAATTACAATACTGATCAAGAACGATACCCAAAAATTTCGTTTCGCTGCCGTTTTTTAATTTAGAGCCTTTGTATGTAATTTCTTGCCTTAAGCGAAATGTTTTATAGTTGGAGAATTGTATAAAAATTGTCTTTTCTACATTAAAATGCAGGCCATTTTTTGTTAGCCATTTGTCAACACTCTCTACTGCTTCATTTAGGTATGAATTAAAATCATCAATATTTTTATCTTTTGGTATTATCACTGATATGTCATCTGCAAATAATATTGTCTGATGTTTTATAGATTTAGGCAAGTCATTAATATATAATAAGAAAAGTAGTGGTCCCATTATACTCCCTTGTGGGACACCAAATTTATTTTGCAAAAATGGTGATTAAGAGGCTCCCATACAACATACGTGATTTTTTTGTACGGAACCCTTCGTGCGCGAGTCAGACTCGCACTTGGTCGGTTTTTTCTTTACTCTCAGACCAGCATGAAAGAGTTACAAAACATGTCAAACATGTAATTAACATTTATCATTTTTGCACTTTAGGGTGCAATTAATTCATGATTATCTAGCGTTTTTATTTGTATCGATAATGCCATCGTATTGTGTCGAATGATTGATAGGATAGTTTTTTTCTTTTATATGATATAATAATAATCAGTAAGTACCTTGACTTGGCTCACGAGGTGACCGCTATGTGGGATGTGGATTCGACGATCATTGTCCCGATAGTCGTATCTGCAAACGGCCTTATAGCGAAGAGTCTCGACCAACACCTTAAGAGACTCTCGCTGGATGGCTAGATCAAGGACCAGATACAGAAGGCATACGGCACGAATTGTCAGAAGGTTTCTTTCTCTGGGGTCCTGACCGCCGGTAGCTTGAGCCCTACCCCGCTGCTGACGGCACTCTAGGTTCAGGTTTTTATAATGTCTTTATATTTTAATTTTATATAAATATTGTAAAAACCTATACTTAAGAATTAAAGTAAATAAAGAGAATAATAATAATAATAATAAAATATTTATTTCAGATCATAAATCCATAGACGTAGGACTATAATATATGTATATAGAATACATTAGATATAGGACGGCAAACGAGCAAGCGAGTCACCTGATGGTAAGCGATCAACGCTGCTCATGGACCAGGGCGTGACAGGAGCGTTGTCGGCATTTCAAGGAGTTGGGGGAAGGACATTGGGGGAGGACATGGCCAGAGAGAATTGGAGGGGGGAGGATGGGCCTCCGGATCTCTCACTCACCGAACGAAGCATAGAAGCGGTAAAGCTTTTACTCAAACGTCGATTTTCTGTGAGATTGTGGTACTTCCCGGACGAGCCGGCCCATTGATGCTATTAGCAAAAACCGGCCAAGTGCGAGTCGGACTCGCGCACGAAGGGTTTCATACCGTTATCTATAAAAACGGCAAAAATAATCATGTCTTTTGTATGGGAGCTCCCCTTTAATGTTAATTTTATTTTAATTTAATTATTTATTTTTAAAGTGAATATATAACTAAATATTCTGTAAATATTTCAAGCGTCTACCTGTTGCCGTTATCAATATCGAGC
Source organism: Elegia similella (assembly GCA_947532085.1). NCBI lineage: Eukaryota > Metazoa > Arthropoda > Insecta > Lepidoptera > Pyralidae > Elegia > Elegia similella. Next base: position 9,159,950 of record OX383939.1, read on the forward strand.
AAAAACAAGCAAAATCACGTTTGTTGTATGGGAGCCCCCTAAAATATTTTTTTTTTTTTATTTGTTGTACAGATATACATCTGGTTGGAACGCGGTAATATCAGGAACTACTGGTTCAAATTAGAAAATTCTTTTTGTGTTGGATAGTCTATTTATTGAGGAAGGCTTTTTATGCTATAAAACATCACGCTGTGACCAAAAGGAGCGAAGCATCAATAAAAATGTTTTGAAAACGGAGGAAAATTATTGATCTATAGTAATAAAAAAACGAATTAATCATAATAACAGAAATTGCCGCGGACGAAGTCGCGAGCAACAGCTAGTTATCAGATAATTATGTAAAAGTAAATAAATAAATGTAAATGTACACGGACAAATCACACAGATTGAGCTAGCCCCAAAGTAAGTTCGAGACTTGTGTTAAGGGATACTAACTCAACGATACTATATTTTATAACAAATACATATATAGATACACATCCAAGACCCAGGCCAATCTGAAAAGAAAATCCCTCTTGACCTGGCCGGGGATCGAACCCGGGCACTCTTGTGTCGCAGGCTAGCGTGTTGACCGCTGCGCTATGGAGCTAGCCAAATGGATATTAATTATGAAAAGATACATGTTTTTTTTATCTTAATGAAATCATTCCTAATAATATAATTTAGATAATAAACACCTATGAATTGAATGATAAAACTCGACCGTGAGTGACACTGCCTAGTTTAAAAATTATGTATTAATGATATTCAGTATTTCCTTTTTAGCAGATCTCGTGCTGAAGGTCGCCAACGTGTTACAAATTCCTAAGATGCTAGTGTGAACGGTTTTTGACTAAATTAAGCGAGTGCCGCGCGAACGAAAAACGTCGCTACTGCGCAAGCCATTAGGCAATTAGGAAAAAAGATGAAAAGAGAATTATTGTTTTAAACGTAACAATTACAAAGTTTTCGAAGAAAAATGGTTTTAGATATCATAACAGATGTATATCATTTTTAAATTTCATATGTATCTGTTTCAAGAGTTCCGTGGCGCAGTGGTTAACACGCCAGCCTGCGACACGAGGGCCCCGTCCCGGGTCAGGTCAAGATACAAAATGATCTTTTTTCAGATTGGCCTGGGTCTTGGATGTTTATGTATATATGTATTTGTTATAAAATATAGTATCGTTGAGTTAGTATCCCATAACACAAGTCTCGAACTAACTTTGGGGCTAGCTCAATCTGTGTGATTTGTCCGTATATATTTATTTATGTATTTATTATTATTTTAAATTCCAACAAGGGGGCGATCTTGTTCAAGTGTCGATCTAAATTATACAAATACTTTTGATGTATTGAATTAATTCAGCGCATAATACTAGTGATTTGAAAACACGTAAAGAATCATGGCGAAATTTGTACAAATTAAATTAAAAAAAAAGAGAAGATGAAATATTTTTTATATGATTACTACGGCTCTAGTCAACAACTTGAATTAATCAGAATATTTTTTAAAGACAGGGAAAAAAAGATATTTATTTATTTAAATACTGATTTTTTATTCGATATCCGAACGCATATTAATAATTTTTGAGTAAATATCCGAACACTACCTGCAACTGACACGTTAAAATATATTAATTTATGGCAACACCACGCAAGCAGGCAACCATCCGCTAAAATAAAAAAACAAAGCTGTCAATCCGACTGACATTTTCTCTTTGACTTGACAGTTCTGAGTGACAGATCTACTATATACAGTCAGTTTGACAACCATTGTGAACTTTTTAGGCAAATGAAAATAGCAATAAGGCTATAACTTTTATTGTGAAATATTTTGTATAAACGGGGGTTTAAAAATATTTCTATTATGCAGACATGTTACTAGTAAGTAAGGAAACTTCAATACTGCTATATAATTCATCTTCTCTTTTTTTATTTTTTTTCTGTACAATTGATGTAGGTATGGGCGTTCGCCATGATTCTTTTCACAATTTCGTGCAGTACCGTCTTAAGAAATAAAATATGGTAAAAAAAATCCACGCGGGCGGGGCTTGAACTAGCGACTTTAGGTCTATGTACGAACTACGCTCTGCCAACTGAGCTACCGCATGTTCAAACTTTGGCGTCTTAAATCTCCACCGTATCCCTAATGCCAAATCCAACTTGTAGTAAAAAAAAAATTGTTAAAAAAAATCCCATTCCTCTTATACGCATTAAGGCTTACGTCACATAACACATAGTTGTGTTAAGTGACGTATAGGGTAGTCCCTACTTTTACAAGTGAGGTATTTGATTCAACTCATTTTACAATAAGTTGCTGGTTCAATCGCGCCCCCGTGATTTTTTTTTCACCATATCTTATTTCTTAATTCAATAAGAGTATATCAAAATATCATTGTGAATGCAAAATAAACACTTATAAAAATAAAGTTATTGACCAATATATGTGATGTCTATTCGATTAAAAAAAAAAATCGGGCAAAAGTTTATCAAGCCAGTCCTGTGTTCATTATATTGGGCGTCGCTGTGCAGGAATAAAATAATAATAATCTTTGTATTATCAGTATAGAAAATGTAATTTAGACCAGAATGGCCTCCATTTGTTACTCTCGTAAATTTGATATTCGAACGTTATTTTAACTCGTTTGACGTGGTCTTCCTATTTATTAGTATTATACAGATTGATTTCAACCTCATGACTTAGAACAATGCAACAAGTATAGGATTAGACACGAACCTTTAATTATATACTTTCTGAAATATTTAAATCTTGGAACCATGTAAAGTCGGTTTACGGACGATAATTTTACGTTATAAGGATGCAAGAGAGATAGATGCGTTACAAGCCGAACGTTTTATCGGCCTATCGTGCTATAGTTGCAAATAAACAGTTTAATACCAAAATCCTTGGTTTAAAACCCGTTTTAAATAAATTTAAAACATTTTAAAACCATGACCACGTGATTACTAGTTTATCAACAAATTATTATATTGAAGGTAAAAATTAAAGATACTAATTGAAAACATTTTATTTTTATTAGTTTAAATGACGTTTTATAATATATTTAGGATTTAGAAAGATTACAACCTAAATATGCTTATTTTTTTATTTCTTATTCCTATAATAAGTTGTTAGTAGGTATGCTTTTTGTTATAAAATAAATGGCTAAGTGCGAGTGGACTCGCGCACAAACGGTTCCGTATCATTATTTATAATAACTTTAACATTATTTAAAATCTTATACCTTTAATGGAGCAATTCTTGTATATTTATTTATATGTATGTATATAAATTTATTTCATCATTTTCCATCTTGACCTGGCCGGGGATCTAACCCGGGACCTCCAGTGTGGAAGCCTGGCATGGTGACCACTAGGCCACAGAGCTCGTCAATATATTATATCTTATACCTTTAAACGAGCAATTCTTGTATATTTATATGTATATAAATTTATTTCTATGATCTCGGAAACGGCTCTAACGATTTCGCTGAAATTTGGTATATGGGGGTTTTCGGGGGTAGACAATCGATCTAAATTAGTCCTATGTTTGGAAAAACGCGTTTTACTTTTCACGCAGAATATGGTCGCTAATTTCGTCCTGCCGGCCACTGTCCGTCCGGCAAGAAACGAGTGTTACGGGTTTGAATCCCGCTCGGTGACTTACTTTTGTTTTTAGGGTTCCGTACCGCATGCTGGATACGGCTAAGTGTAAATACGCTTAAGCAAAATAAATCATTCCATTTCATTTCATTTCAAAAGGAACCCTTATAGGATCACTCGGTTGTCCGTCTGTCTGTTTGTCTGTTTGTCTGTCTGTCTGTCAGGAACCTTTTTCTCAACGTCTTGGTTTTTTCCGTAACTCCAAGGGACAGGTAGACCTGAGTATTTGATATGAATTTCAGCTTGATACCTCAACGCGGTTCTGAGAAAAAGGATCTTGACAGACAAACGGACGACAAAGTGATCCTATATGGGTACCGTTCTTTTCTTTTGAGATACGGAACCCGAAAAACTAAATTTATGTTAATTAATAGTTTGTTATTTCGCTGTTCGTATTTTCTGCGAAATTTAGACATTTAACTTAATGGCTGATGACAAAGTAATGTAAGAGTTAAATATATCTTCCAATCCTAGCGCCCGCGACTCTGGTCGCGTCCAATACACATTTGAGTCATTTGATGCAACCAGGGTCACTGTCGCGTCCGCTAGGTTTTTAAGGTCACCTTAAAGTATAATTCTCCATGGTATAGTTTGATTTTTTTATAAATATATTTTTTATACATAATTATATAGTACATTTTTTTCATTTCACTTAACCCAAATATATGATAGATAATGCAATAATTATATTTTGAATTGCTTTTTGTGAAATGTTAGTAAATTCTAATAGAAAATCGTTTTAAACCTGTATTAAACCTCAAAATTTGGTTTAAAACGTTTTAAAACAAAAAAACGATTTAAAACCAAATGGTTTTAAACGTTTAAAATACTTTTTGCATCTATACGTGCCTCTCTATCGCTTGTTCCGCGCTCTCGTTTACACATGGAACGTGACACTTTTTCGTGCGTGCAGCAGACGTTCATCGATTTATAAGGCAATTCAAAAGAAAATAGTAAAAATTAAATTCAATGAATTTGTATGAGAAATATAGAATATTTTATTTTGTGTATTATTTTTCTTACGACCTTTAAATGTTCTATTAGGAATCTTGGTTACAAAACAAAATATTAAATAAAATGATTGAAACGAATGAGAAATTCTCTTATTGGCAATGATAACCACTAAACTTTATATTTGATATTGCAAGCAACACATAAAAAATTAACTGTCGTTATAAAACACCAGAAAACATAAAACCGTTACTCAAAAACGGTTTGTAATTTTATTATAATAGCAGTTTATAATGTTATGGTCTGAATAGCAATGTGCATTATATGAGTGTTGACATAAAATTGCTACATGCTACTGAAATATCTTTTTTTTCCTCCGGAAGAGTGAATTCTTTGTTCATCATTTCACCCGCAAGAAATCCACTGACAAAGGCTTAAAAGAAAGCCCAAGGATTCTTCACACCATGGGAGGATATTGCCATAGGTACTCACCATGCGTGGTGCATCGCACTCACTCAATATCTCACCCCTATCTTATCTTATCTTATCTTCGATGGGGCCGACTCAGAGTTTGTGCTACCGAGCACGTCTAACCTTTGGGTTATTTTGTACTTACCCCATGCCTTACTCACCCACACGGTTTATTCTGAAGAAGGACTGCATGAGCTTCAGAACATCGCCCAGTGCGTAGTGCCTGTAGTCCTCTAGCTCAGGATAAGGTGATCCTAAGAGGTCAAAACGCTTACCAGCTAACGAGTCACAGATACACAGAATGTGTCTCATTGTCTCCTCCGATTCCTCACATGCCCTACATAGTGGGCTTTCGTCAATTTTTAGTTAAAAGAGATGACTGTTATTTTCAAAGTGTCCAGTCAGGGCTCCCACTAGAACTCTTGTCTGTTTCCTGCTGTATTTGCAGATCACTTTGTGCCACCTGGCGCTGTCCAAGCCAAGTGTTTCCTTCGAGTGTAAATGTGTCCACTCATATTTCTCCATTCGGCTTGGTGTCTACCTATCTCCCCCCTAAGAAGTCCACTTCTAGACATAGGCCTCCCCCAAGGATTTCCAATAGGAATTACATACAAACGGGTCGAATTGATAACCTCCTTTTTCTGAAGTGGGTTAAAAAAGGCTAGACTGTACTTCCGAAATGACTTCGATAGTTTTCACACAAGATTTATCGCCAATAACTATAACTAGCAAAAAGCAGTGCTATATGAGGGTTGGCGATTATATGATATAGCCTTATATGAGCTATATCACATAATCGCGAACCCTTTAGTGTCAAATATAATAACGGACAAATTACGATTGAGCTAGCGCCAAAGTAAGTTCAAAACTTGTGTTATGTATGAGATACTAACTCAACGATACCATATTTTATAACAAATACAGATATAGATAAACATCCAAGACCTAAATCAAAGTAAATAAGATCATTATCCATCTTGACCTGACCGGGGACTGAACCCAGGACTTACACTGTGACAGCCTGGCATGATGACTACCAGGTTACATAGGTAGTTTTTACCCGACTACCCAGACCCGACCTACCCAGAAGGAGGGTAATGTTGTATGTCTGTTCCATTGTCGTTTCCTATAGCCTAAACGGCCTTACCGATTTCGAAGTGTTAGGTATCATTAGATTCGTATTCTTCCCTGGAGTGTCATAGACTATGTGACGTTGTGACGCAAAAGATCTGTGTGGCGGACGTTAACTGTCAAAATGGCCGTCAAGTTTTTTATTCATCATCATCATTTCGGGTAGGTGTCACGGTCAATCGAACATGCACACTCTGGTGTCAGAGTTCTTCGGAACCGCCTCTCGGTCCCTGACGTGGTATCTTTAACGACTACCAGATGGCAGTCGGGACCAACGGCTTAACGTGCCTTCCGAAGCACGAAATCATCATTATTATCAGACAATCAGGTGATTCAAGCCTGCAATGTCCTAACCAAACTGGAAACAACTTAACAACGTATGCTTCCCGTTGGAATCGAACCCACGACCCCCAGGTCTACAGGCAAACGCCTTAACCACTGGACCACGGAGGCAGTCAGTAAGTTTTTTATTTATTCAAATCTACTTGTTTATTTAAATTCCGTTCGTGTTTTGACCAAACATCCGAAACAGTGTGAATAACCCAATAAATTAGAGGTTTCCGATTGTTTATTTTAGAATCCATAGGTAGCCAAATAGACGAGCGAATGCCCTTACAACCGGATTCGACCGTGGGATGTCGATGGCTTTTAAAGTGGTTCATCGACTGCCAGCGGATGTCAGGGACCTCAGCTAATAGATGTCCTGTCAAAATTAATGAGTATTTTAAAGTTATAAATATTTCGATTGATTTATTTCCTGAAATACTTAACTAAAACATTGATTAATTTAAACGCATTTAAAAAAACACAAGCCTTTTTAGACTTTTTTATTTAAAAAAATATATGTTATAATACAAGGCTGCCTTCGCAAACAGATTAAAGGTTATGTCACTCTGGAGGGAGGTTATCTTAGGATATGTCCAAATCTGTTAAGGCATTTAGAAGTTATGGAAATGAACTAATATACACACAAACTTAAAAAAAATACATTTTTAAATTTTAAATAAACTTTTTTCCAGTCATGACAAACTGCAAATAATTATCACCTTAGTAATCTTGTTCTTTATTTTGGCTTGACCCATTTTGATGGAGTATTATAAATGGATACGTAATAATTTCACGCTTCAACAATTTATTTGATAAGTGTTAATATTTTTTACAGTGTGCGATAAGTATAAGAAGAGTAAACATAAAATTTCTGAATATACAATCATTATTATAATGTTTACATAATACTAACGTTTTGTTCTTTTATTTCAGGTAAGTTAACATTGAGTAACGAATAAAAAGGTGAAGTAACATTTTTGCAACGCAAAACGAACTAAATACAATGGATGTTATTATTTTTTTCAACACACCGTGTCATAAAGTGAGTCCTGTCTGATACATCGATTACTATATAGTATATACACGATGAAATTTTGATCGTTTTGGCCCCTTAAAGGGGTGACACAGACCATCAATATGAACAACTTTTTCTATGGGACCAATGGTGGAAACTCAAAAATTCGTCATTTCAATACAAAAGAGTCCGGCCCTGCCCGGCCTGTTTGTATGAGAATGTCTAATTTTTTCTGAGTAAGGGTCCTAAACGATAATAAAATCACCATGTATATATATATTAGTAACTTATAAAGTAGTGCTTGTATGTTAAGCCAAATAATGAGGTATCGTGAAGTAAAAAGCGATTGTGCCCCGCCCGACCCCTATTCGGCTCCGAATAGCCAAGAGGAATTCCACTACCCGACCCTGTCGCACTCGCCACCTTAACAGAGTGCGTAGAGTAGGATTAGCTTAGCTCTGATTACTAGTGAGCGCCCGGCGGTCCCGGGTGACTTGCATCCAGGATAGGCCCTTCGGGCAACGTAGCTTTCGGCCCATTAAGCAAAAGATGAGAGTTGCTGCTCTTCAAAAGCTAGCACACAGGCAACACCCAGAGTCGAGGTCCGTCCTTCCTGGGGGCCCTTTAGTGATGTTGTCTATAAAGGCTGAGGGCACTCTGTCCTCGCTTCAAACGCCCGGTGAAGTAGCAAGAACTCACTTGGAGCTAGCGACATAGACAATTCTAAAAAAAAAAAAGTAAAAAAGCGCCTGTGCATGGCTTGTGCGGTAAAGTAATTTGTTTTAAATTTTGTTTCAACAAGGAGTCTTATAGCAGAATACTCAAAGGTTACTTAAATAGTTCATCTCTTCTTAACAGTTAATATTTTTTTCTTTTCATACAAAAGTGTTCAGCCAGTTTAGCATTTTGTATGAAAATATTAAATAAAAAAGATTTCCAGCGTTTATCCCATAGGAAAACTTGATCATATAGAAGAGCTGAGTCACCCCTTTAAGGGAATGTGGGCAAATTTACACGCTGTACATTGGTTTTTTTATTTTGCTCGAAATAAGGCTGTAATTTACGATCTGTCTGCCGTTCGGGTATGGGACATATAAAAAAGTTAACCATTGTGTATATAACAAATAGTTTCGATTAATTATTTACTTAATTTAAATCTTCGATCTAATTAGTTATTAAACAACTAAAAATCTATACTAATATTTTAAAGCTGAAGAGTTTGTTTGTTTGTTTGAACGCGCTAATCTCAGGAACTTCTGGTTCAAATTGGAAAATTCTTTATGTGCTGGATAGTCCATTTATTGAGGTAGGCTTTAGGCTATAAAACATCACGCTGCGACCAATAGGAGCGAAACATCAACTAAAAATGTTTTGAAAACGGGGGAAAATTATTCATCTATACTAAGAAAAAGCCTAATTAATCATAATAACAGAAATTGCCGCGGACGAAGTCGCGGGCAACAGCTAGTCCTTTATAAACTAGTAGAAACATTGACAACAAAAAGAAGGTACTAAATACAACTACGTATATGTCTTGCCAATAAGATGTCTCCGAGCGAAACAAGGTTAATTGTTTATTATACATATTACGTTTTTCTATTATTTTTCGTAAAAACTGTGTTGCAACACTATATGTATGTCTCTCGTGTGCTTGGATAATTATTAGAGATGCGCCGAATAGTGGTTTCACCGAATACCGAATACCTTTTTTTACCTTTACCGAACCGGATATTCGGCCGAATTGTTCGGTTTGTCATTTTATTGTTTTTCCTCGTAAACAGGTTCTACTAACATGTATGCTATCTCCTGCCACACGCGCACACCGCACTGGCACTGCTTCAAAACATCGCACGATTACGTAACACATAAAAACAATGGTGATTATTATTACAAAAATATTGATAATATTAACTTTATCGTATTTGCAATATGCGTAGACGCAAAAGATGCTTTGGCCCTTTTTGAAGAAATGGGAGATGACAAAACAAAAGTTAAGTGTACTTTGTGTAGTTGTGTTATTTCTCGCGGTGGAACAGGGCGTAGTGCTTTGAAGAGTGGTATGCACTAAACCGAATAATTCAGCCGAATACAAAAAGTGAAAAATATACAAAAAACGCTGAATACTGTATACCAAACGAATATTTGGCGCACCTCCAATAATTATAATCTCAGGCAAACATGCCTCAAATGTATAGTAGCAATCTTGTATCATCATCATCATCATCAGGTCCTTTTTAGTCTCCACTACAGGAGCACGACCCTCTCTGTACTACTAGGGCCATACTTGGCCAGAGCAGCCAGAGGACTTGGCCTATCATCATAATGTACTATTATTATAATTATTAACTAACCTTTTGTAGTAAGTTCGCGACCAAACTAGTCCAACAACATATAAATTACGACGACGAGCTCTGTGGCCTAGTGGTCTTCAGGTTATATTGTCTGTGTCTTCATGCCAGGCTGCCTCATCGGAGTCTCCGGGCTCAATCCCCGGTCAGGTTAAGATGGAAAATAATCTTTTCCAGATTGGCCTGGGTCTTGGATGTTTATCTTTATGTGCATTTGTTATAAAATAAAGTATCGTTTAGTTAGTATCCCATAACACAAATCGCGAACTTACTTTGGTAAAACAAAATGTCACCCAAGTATACAATAAGAAATTTTATCTCGAAAGTATACCATAAACCGTTAAGTAGAAGTCGTTGAATCCTGCGATTATTATAGATGGCAATACTTTTAGCTTTTGTCTCATATTTTTTAATGTCAGTCATGCAGACTGACAAATAGATAAAGGCAAAGAAGTCTATAACATACAGTTGAACTGCTGCTTTGTTACGGTACTAGCGGCAAAGAACAAAAGATATTCCATATAGCCTTCTCGTCCCGCAGACTGAAGCTTAATTAATTTTAACCCAACAAAGATAGTACTTAAAGCACTATGTGGAATCGTGGTCACGCGTGAATGGTGAGTAGGCACTATTAGAAAATGCAATCTCTAATTTAACGCTCCAAATGGACATTCCAACTGAGGTTCCCAGGAAATGACGCAATGAACTACGAGATACATTTTCGAACGTTTTCGCGATGGTTTCCATAATACTGGCTGCTCTGGATGCAGTTGCGTATGTATGCTACGGTCAAAAGTTTCACGGCATGGGGCAGCTTGTTAAAGAGGGGCGGTTAACACTAGTGCCAGATCTTTCAAGCTGCCTGAATCATCTAACAGCTTTACACAAAATTACCCTAGCTTTATTTAGCTTGTCATTTGGCTAATTAAGTACATAATGTGTCTTCCTATGTGTAAAGGGTGACGCAAGGTGAGGTTAAAGATGTCGCTCATAGATTATCATCCTCATGAAAGTCTCATAAGTAGTAACGGTGTGTTTTTACAGTAGTTATTACGAGTATGTGATAGAATAGTAGGTAACATGTTTATATCAGAAATAAACTTTCATATAAAAACGAATTCAAGAAAGCTACTGAACCAATTGTGATGAAATTTTAATGAGACTAAGTTTTTTTAATTCAGTTCATAAATGACGGAGTTATGAGGTAACAAACATTAAAAAAAATACAGCCTAATTGATAACCTCCTTTTTTGAAGTCGGTTAAATAGGGCAATACATTTCAGCCATTCTATAATGACTATTTGAATGCTTCGCAACTTGTTCTTTGCAGCAATGTTCGTAGTTTTTTGGGTTTTATCATAATAATAATAAAAATAAACAGAAAAATTACATCCTTCACGAAAAGTGTTCTTTTTAGGCGTTTAGAAAAACTTTGGAGTATAAGTCTCTGGCACTTTGCCTGCCTTTCCATTGAAAAAAAGGGCGGCGAACTATAAGGCCCGGGGCAATAAATTTCAAGATACATTACTAACTATATGGTAATGTTCTGGATAATTTACAGTGAGTCAGACGTAGAGCGATATATCGGAAGATAACAGTTTGTTACCTGCAGTTAGTTTTATGTTGCACTGAACTGGGGCACGAAACTGCACTATCGGGCCAATGAATAATGGCGGCATATAGGTACTTGTTAGTATTTCAATGTACAAATAATATATGCCTTCATTTTAATACTTACGCTTGCCCAGCCCATACGTTTGAGATTTATCCACTAGATAAAATGTTCTCTAGATTCGTATTAAATTACATATAAATAGAAGTCCTCAATTTGTCTAGGTATTTCTGTATAGGATAATTTTAACTAATTTTGATGTATGGGCTATAATTTGAATTGACATAATACCGGTCGACACTGAGTAAAAAAGGGGTCAATTTGTTTGTAGCTATATACAGCCTGACTAGTAAATCACGTTACATATTAAAAGGTAGTAGTACTTTATTCTCGTTCTAAATATATAAAAAATAGGGCTTAAGGTCCTATTTTTTATATATTTGGCTTAAGGCCCTATTTTTATATATTTGGAAGTTGACCTAATTATCCAATAAAAACAAGAAGTGTGGACACTCGCGCTAATCAAAGCGCGCGTACCGAGCGCCATACGCGTAGCGAGCGCGCGGTTTCCAAACATTTTGAGACTTTGCGTATTAATTTGACAAAATTTTTCTTTGTAATATTTTTTTTTTTGTATTATATTTTTGACGTTACGTGTGATCATTATTTATGACACGTGATGGACCATAGTCAGCCTGTATATTGGATAAGGTCTTTTGTTAATAACTTTAAAGATAATTTATTTTGGTTGATTTAGGTATATGAATAGAAAGTGTGAAATAGATAAATATATACGAACATTTTTTAAAATAAATGGCAAAAATTACGAATTCACGCTGACACATTAGAAACAAACATTGTATCAACCATAAAAAATTCGCCATACCTAAATGGCCAAAGATGTTGCAATCTATAATTACTTTAATCGAAGGGTTTTTGACGAAACAATAAAAAACGCGTATAAATTGCCTAATTTGATAATGTGTGTGATAATGGCAGGAAAAACCATTTATTTATTTTGCCATCTCAGTGAGGTGTAGGTAAATGTAATAAAAGTGGACATCATGCTAAACAGTGGGTAGGTATAGCAAATTATTTTACAACTATATTGCAAGAGGAAAAATGCGGGTGAAACGACCACTACTAATTTTAAGAGGGTGACGTTTTCTTTGCTAGTACTACCCAACTGTACTACCGATAGTACTAGCGGGAGCTTTCGTTCTATACACGGTGAAATTTTGATCGTTTTGGATCCTTAAAAGGGTGACTCAGACCATCAATATGAACAACTTTTTCTATGGGACTAATGCGAATGGGAATTAAAAAAAATTCGTCATTTCGTCATTTCAAAAGGGTCCCGCCGCCCGGCCAGTTTGTATGGGAATGTCGAATTTTTTTTTGAGTTCCCAGCATTGTTCCTATAGGAAAAGTTATTCAATGTCTGAGTCACCCCTTTAAGGGTCCAAAACGATAAAAATTTCACCATGTATAGTACCACCTAATATTTATTATATTGGTGGTGTTTGTGGAGCTTTTGTTTTCAATAGCACAAGTAATGGTAATGTAAATATAATTCTGATGCTTCCTGATGATTTGTCACGTAAATGGAAATATTAATTTTCATCTCATCATCATTCTTCGTCTCAAAATAAATTCGTCATTCCCATACAAACTGGCCGGCGACAGATCTCTTTTGTATGGCAATGCCGATTTTTTTTTTAAGGTCCCAGCATTGTTCCCTAGAAAAAGTTGTTCATATTGATGGTCTGAGTCACCCATTTAAGGAAACGTCGAGAGTACATTTACACGCTGTATAGAGAGAGACCCTGATAATTCCCGACTTTGATTTTCGAACACGATGAAAATGTTATGATGTATTCTTATAAAGATATCGATGGTTTTAGAACTTGAATAATATGGTTTTGTACAGCGCGACGCAATATGTATTAGTTGTAAATTTAGTCTCGTCTCGACAGAGCTTTAGAGGTACTATGAACAATTTATTCTACGGGACCAGTGCTGTGAATTCGAAATAAATTTTGACATACACACATTATATCACGTGTTTTTACCTCGCGGGGTAGACAGAGCCCAGGTCTTTAAAGACCTAAAAGCCAAGTTTAGCATGTTGGCAAACGTTAGATGTAAAGCGGAATTAAAATAGTGATTTGTTGTTAGCCACATCGTATGCCTTAGATATTCGCCAATTCCCTCGAACGGCTTTCACGATCTGCGCGAGAAGAGAAGCAGTTGGTACATTCTACTATTTTCCTTTTCTACCAAACCATTGTGGAAGATTTTGACAAACCCGTACAAAGGTATTCAGCCGGTTCCTAGTATTGATCTCATAGAAAAAGTTGTTCATATTGTTGGGCTGAGTTACTCCTTCAAGGTTATGTCGAGACTTAATTGACATCCGGTCTAATATTATATATTTTACCTATTTCTTAGTCTTTTTAAATGTTATATTTTGTATTCACAATGCTATTTTGATATAGGTACTCTAATTAAATAAGGAATAAAATATGTTGAAAAAATCTCAAGCGGGCGGGATTTGAACCTGCGATTTCAAGTCTATGTATGACTTAAGTACGAGTAAGGTCGCAGGTTCAAATCTCACCCGCTCTAGATTTTTTCACCATATTTTATTTCTTAATTTAATAAGAGTATTTCTTAGCCCTTTCGCTTACGCAAGCAATTTTCAAATAAATTTACCTGTCAGCATTTGCTTTGGACAATCGCCAAAACAATCTCGATCTTAAGCAACCCGACATTATTCATTACTAGACAGGACAGTGTCCATTAGAAGGCACGAGGAAGAGATCCGAACACCGTAACGGTTGCACAACAGTCCTAAAGTGGAGCAGACTGGATCACTAACATTCACTTGCGTAGAGATCTATACACTTCGTTCAGTATATAGCTGAGCTATGAGTCATAAATGTAGATCGGATAATCAGATGCATATATTCCAAGAGTTGGTTTTTGGGTAGTATAATGTGGAACTGGCTTCTTAGAACAAATTTTATTAAAAACTAATATCATCATCATGAGGTCCTTTTTAGTCTCCACTACAGGAGCACGACCCTCTCTGTACTACTAGGGCCATACTTGGCCAAAGCAGCCAGAGGACTTGGCCTACACTCTCCACGCTGGCCAGACGGGTTGAAGAGGTGTCTTAGATGTTTATAAGCTTTGTTTAGCTTGTATTTCCTAAGTCGCCTTCTACGACATCCACCTATTATACTCTGCCGGATACCACACGGCTAAAAAAAAAAAAAACTAATATATATCCTTACTAATATTATAAATACGAAAGTAAGTTTGTTTGTTACGCTTTCACGCCGTAACTACTGAACCGATTATCATTAAATTTTGCATACAAGTTCTCTAGAGTACATAGGCTACCTTTTATCCCGGGGAAAAGTACTTCTCGGTCGATACTGACGCGGGCGGGAGCCGCGGGCGAAAGCTAGTTAAAATCACGGGATTCATTATTTAATTATTTATTTTTAAAGTGAATATAAGTAAATATTCTGTGAAAATTTCAAGCATCTACCTGTTAACGTAATTAATATCGAGCAAAACAAGCAAAAATCTCATGTTTGTTGTAAGTATGGGACCCCCTTAAATATTTATTTTATTCTATATTTTAGTATTTGTTGTTAAAGCGGCAACAGAAATACATCATCTGTGAAAATTTGAACTGTCTAACTATCACGGTTTATGAGATACAGCCTGGTGACAGACGGACAGTTAGATAGACAGACAGACAGACAGACCGACAGACAGACCGACAGACAGACGGGCGGACAGCGGAGCGAAATTAATAGGGTCCCGTTTTTACCCTTTGGGTACGGAACCCTAAAAATAAGAAAGATAAAATAGATCTCCCATACAAAGTCACCGATCAGCTGCTGGGCAAATTTCTATGTGCACTTTTTTTTGTTTTCGTTACTTTCCTTTCGAAATTTCAATAAAGCTCCGAGGAAAGCACGTTTTTAAACGATAAATTAAAATTTCTATTTGATATTTGAGTCACTAAAATACAATAAACCTATTATATATATAATATTATATCGTAGATTTTCGCTAAGTACAACTACGAATGGTAAACATAAAATTCTTGTCGATTGAAATGTGGTTCAGTTTTCATGGAATGAATTTACTAGGAAATATTTCAATTTCAATACAGTTATCGTCGTAGTAAAATCGGAACATTGAACAATGTTTTTGTTTTTCATGTGTGTTAGTCTGCCGAAAGGAATTACACATGGCTTAGCTGTCATCTAACAGCTGCCTCCTTGGTCCAGTGGTCGAGGCGTTTGCCTGTAGACCCGGGGGTCGTGGGTTCGATTCCCACGGGAAGCATACATTGTTTAGTTGCTTCCAGTTTGGTTAGGACATTGCAGGCTTGAATCACCTGATTATCTGATGATTCCGTGCTTCGGAAGGCACGTCAAGCCGTTGGTCCCGGCTGCCATCTGGTAGTCGTTAAAGGAACCACGTCAGAGGCCGAGAGGCGGTTCCTAAGAACTCTGACACCAGGGTGTGCATGGACATTGACAGTGTCACCTACACAAAATGATGATGATGATGATCTAACAGCGACAGCCATATCCAATGGCTTATCATCGTCAACGTTACTTTAGCCGTACAAAGTCCATTGCTGGACAATGGCCTCACCCAAGAATTCTTAGTTCCATGGGAAGATATTGCAGATAGCAGGCGAGTTGGCGAGTTTTCTTCGGATTCTTGTGCTCTTGACGCTACTGTTCATCGGAAGTATTTTTAAGCTGGGGAAGGACATGAATTTGTTGGATTTGGGAAGGGAATGATAGGTATTGGGATACTACTCACTCAGAATGGCGGAAAAGCAAGGAGCAGCTCAGGAAGCCGATGCCATACTTTCAACCACCGGAGAGGCAGTTGAGGATGACAGTCCTGTACTGTATGGACAAGGCATAATAAGACGATACATCTTGATCTGACGAAATTATAATTTCATAATAATGTAAATTTGCGAACTCGAAGCAACAATACCGGTTACATTTTTCCGGTTCCAGGCGACCATAGTTTTGCTGCTTTTGCTACTTTCATGTCTCATCTTTATGAAACAGGTCGTGCCTACAAGTAACTTTATTTGAATAGAATCGATTAAAACATATGAGAACAATATCTAAATGAGTAAGCAGTAACATTAAAAGGTAATAAAGCTGGCGAATTTAGTGTCGATAATCATGTTGTGTTCCGTAGGTGAGTATTTAACTGCATTTTGCAATAAATGGGAAATACCCATCTTTACGAAACAGAAAAGACTAATTTTACGTTCTAGTACTAAAATTAATACCTATATTCACTCATTTCACTAGGTAGCTCATCACGAACCTTTAACCTGGAGCCTGAAATCTTTATGCTTAATCACCTGAAAACTCAAGTAGGCTGAACCAAAGATAATCTGGTCAAATGGTCGTAGACTGATAGTAGCAATAATGTACGCGGCTGTGGTGAGTCTCCACTCCACAGACAATGGCACTCTTACTGGGATGCCTAGCGTGCCACGCGACCTGCACGATGGAGGACCTGCATAATTCTAAACCCAATGCAATACAAATAGCCCAGTACTTGGCCCAGAAAAATATATAATTGGGTGTATATTTTTATATCAACACGCTTAGAAGAAGACGAACCTGTTGTACCTATAGTTTATATAATAACAACTACATAATGTAGTGTTAATTGCTTAGACGAACCTCGTTTTTTATCATCATTATTATATCAGCCGGAAGAAGTCTACTGTTTTTAAGAATGACCGGTTGGAAGCGGCCTGCACTGCATCCAACATTTCCCTGCGGCGTTGGTCAGACGTCCGACCACCTGATCAGTGGGTGTCCGACGCAGTGCTTGACGGTACGCGGTCGCCAAAGCGCCATGTTCATTATATAATTTCTCAATATTCTCGATTATTAATATTCTTATTGGTTCAATGATATCTCTGTTTTTAAAAGCAACATATAGATTATTCTTACACCGTCTGTAACTCTCCCTGTGGTACTAATAGCAAAAATATTCTTAATTTCCCATAGAAATCTGATCAGCTATTTGGACATCTCTTGCGGGATATAATTATAATCTAATATTGATGTATTTGTTATATTTTACTGTTTTAGACACTTAAGCTGCCTAGCAGCGACTAACGCATTTAATTTATAAACAGTATGTAGAAAAAAATCTCCTTAAATATTTGTCTTTGTTCTTTTTTAAACTTTCGCGCTTTCATCACATAATTCTGTATATAAACGGGACTTAGAACGAACATTTTTATGATTTGTTTCCGTTGACGTTTCAATAGCATCCATCGTGGTAGTCTCGTTGTGCCCATGATGGATGTAACTCCATTGAAACGTCAACGGAAACAAATAATAAAAAGGTTCGTCCTAAGTCCCGTTTATATACATAATTATGTACTTATGTCTCACTACAGATAAGCCAAAATTATTGTATAATATACAACTATAAATATTAATAAATTACAATGTATTTATCAGAGCGTGGTAGCCACAGATGTATAGATAGAAGGTACCCTAAAATGAAAATTAGTTACGTCACATCTTACATGACATTAGACGTGTATTAGCATTTCCATTATGTCCGCTGTGTCCGCTCCACTTTCCTTCGACAATGGCTTATTACCATAGCAACAAACTCTTACATTTATTCAAATTGCCCTTATTTTTGCTTCGTCGTAATTGGGTAATATGAAATGCGCTTTCAAATTCAAATTAGTTACAATATTGTGTCATTCATATATTATATTTATAGCTAGTTATTTTTGGTTTAGGTAACGCTATGTCAAATGTGTATATATAGCTGACGGCAGTTTTAGCTGAGAAGACTGATGTGTTAACTAAAAATAATATATGTAACATAAACCAAAGTTGACTTAGTTACACCATTTATAACTTACGAACGGGACACCCTGTATTATAACATTTGGACACCATGTATTATAACATAAAAGCTACTTTTTAGACTATACGTTAGTACAGGGTGTCCAAATTTATAAAAGAGGCAGTACAAAGTTCGCCGGGTCAGCAAGCTCTCAGTAAATTATAACGTATGAATAAAAGCTTTGGTGCCAACCCTAAAATGAAAATTAGTTGTTATATCACATCTTACATGACATTAAATATGTTAGCATTCCCATTATGTCCGCATAACTTTCCCTGACATTGGTTAATTAGCATGACCATTATGGTATACTGTGGTATACACTATTACAACAAGCTCTTAGATAAATTCATCTTTGACCCTCCTTAAGCTTTACTGCATTAAGGGCTTTACAGAAAAGAGATTTGGTCACTACTTTATTCCCATTTCCATCTATTCGCCCCCTATTAGGCTAAACTAGGCGATTGTTTGTGAACCCTGCAAGTCATATGTCGTGAGAGTTTATGTATGTTTTCTATTTAACTCCCGTCTAGGCTTTGGAAAGCACAGTAAATCCTAAACCCATCGTTAGACAGATGTTTCTCGAGCCTACTCTAAACCGCTACAAAATCTAAGCTTAGTGTTTGTCACTAACACACACGAGATGATTTCCATTTTGTAGAAACTATCATTAAGCGAGAAAACGAGAAGCGTATCTGCTTCAGCTAGGACTTTGTGCCCTTTCGTATGTCCACCTGTTTGACGGGCTGTTTGCCCCGTTTGTTGCCTGTAAAGGTCGCATTTCTCAGCCAATTCTCGTGATATTTGTGTGTGAGAGCACGTTAAATAATCTCATAGATTTTTGACGTGATAACTTGTTTAGGTGCGTTGGGCATTTTTTGAGATGGGGAATAACCTTTAGGCAAACTCACGACAGACTGTTAAAGTAACTGTAACACCTCTGTATATTAACCGAGTGTTCACGTTTTTAGTTATGTGCACTCCCGGACTGGCTCTGTCTGTCTTTTTTGTTGATTCTGTTTTGTTCTTTTTTTCAAAATGAGTCCTTGCTGCCTAGAACTATTGACAGTTTGCTGTATTAGGGCTCGCGAGGTCTGCAGCTGACAGAGCCTCTAGTTATGATGTGCTGAGACTGCATTGAAGACGGATCCTATCTGTATATTAAGCTTCCTATGTAAGTTGTTAAAAAGTCATGTGTGAATTAGTCTATTTTGGGAGGGGGTTTGTGTACGGGCTCTTCCATAAGATGGAAAAGTTATCAAAAGTAATTTAAAAGCTCATAGAATCAAAGGTGTTTGAAGGCGACTTAAGGGGAGCAGTCCGCTTGCTGGTATCTGATGATACTTTTGCTAAGCGGAGTCCTGATACTCTGAATGCCCTGAAAGTTAAGCACCCTGGCCCGTCAAGGCCGCTTAACTCTCCACCGGCACCCGACACATCCTTCATCGCTGAATCTTTTACAGAGGATGATGTGGCGCTAGCACTTGCTTCCTGTTACAGTGGTTCAGCGGCGGGCCCAGATGGTATTCGCCCAGGGCATCTGAAGGAGTTAACCTCCTGTAGTGCGGGTGAAAACGGTCGTCGCTTAATAAAGAGTCTAACCAGGTTATGTAACTTCATGTTGAGCGGACAAGTTAATGTGGAGGTTTGTCCATACCTGTACGGGGCCGCGCTATGTGCTTTGTCAAAAAAAGACGGTGGTCTAAGACCCATTGCCATTGGCAGTGTGTTTAGGCGACTGACCGCCAAGCTGGCATGCCGCGCCGTCAAGGAGAAAATGTCAAATTACCTTCAACCACATCAGCTTGGATTTGGTACGCGTCTCGGCTGTTAGGCGGCTATCCATGGCACGCGTGCATTTGTGACAGATAGTAGTAATGCGAAAAGTGTCGTACTGAAGTTGGATGTCCGAAACGCGTTTAATACCCTAGAAAGAGATGTGCTGTTGTGCGAGGTCAGGGACAAAATTCCATCTTTGTACCCCTTTCTTCATCAGGTGTATCAGTCTCCATCGAACCTCGTCTACAATGATTCCCTGATTTTGTCACAAGTGGGAGCCCAGCAGGGGGATCCGCTTGGGCCACTCGTTTTTAGTCTGGCTATTCACAAAATAGTCTGCGAACTAAAATCACCATTAAACATATGGTATTTGGACGATGGCACAATTGGCGGTGAACCGGAGACAGTTCTTCAGGATCTGCAGGCTTTGATTCCGCGCCTCAAAGAGTTGGGACTAGAGGTTAACCCCTCCAAATGTGAGATTTTTCCCTGCAGTACCAAAGCGAGTTCCCACATTACGGCTTTTGCGACTGTTTTACCGGGCCTTAGCGAACTTTCGAAAGCCACTTTTAGCCTCTTGGGCTCCCCCGTTTTCTTGGAGGCAGTTCCTGAGGCCATCAACTATCGTAGGCAGCTCTTGCTGTTGGCAAAGGAGCGACTGCAGAACATGTCAGCTCATGTAGCGTTAACACTGTTAAAATCATGCTTCGCGTTGCCTAAAATAAATTTTCTCCTTCGCACTGCACCGACCTGGCTTTGCTCCGATGAAATCTCTAAGTTTGATGATACTCTGAAATCCACAATCGAGGCTATCCTTAATGTGAACCTCGATGAGACTCAGTGGATGCAGGCTTCACTTCCGATACGTTTAGGAGGCATTGGGGTGCGTTGCGCTCCCCTTAGCCATAGCTATCCAACGCGGTAATGCAGCTAGTGTTCTGGGCACCTTTGCACCGGAAACATTCAGTGACGGGTTATAATTGTATTTTATTTATTTTTATTTTATTTTACTTTTGTGTTTTTAATGTTTTTATGACGGATCTTTAAGTGATTTAATATATGTATGCATTTCATTATTTATTTATAATATAACCAGAATTAAATTAAACTATACATTTAAATTTAAAAGGAAATCCGAAAAAAATCTCTACATTCTACCAACTTTTTCGTCTACAATTTTGTTTCATTAATAAATCACCTGCTGAAGTAGCTATTATCTAATTGTTTTAATATAAACAGCATTTCAATATAAATGTCCACACGCTCACTGACCACGGAGAATTTCCTATTTGCACAATAAATTAAATTATACATAGTATTGCACTAAAATATGCAGAGAATTACTCACCCAATTTCGTCTTATCTGATCGCAAACGATGTGTTTACGAGATATAAATATTTCATAAAAATTCAATAACGCTACCGAAATATTGAAAATGGGGGTTGTTACCAACCGGACACACGTGTCTGGACTAACACAGTGCATGAAATATCATTGAACGGTACTTATTTAGTAACGAGTTCTCGAAATGACCTACTTCTACTATCGTATTATAAAAAAAACCATTAATATCTAATACAAAATCTGAATAAATATTGTCTTTGATATAGAGCTGTTTTGCATTTTGAAGTGAAAACTTCTTTAGCGGCGTTGTGCACTTTATGGGATGGGTAAAAAATGTTAAACTCGCATCAGGACATGTGGACCTGATCGAAAATTCGTAAGACGGACACGTAGCCTTAGACCGTCGGCGCGGCGTAGGAGAGGAAGTAATATCCCCTCTCTTTCTACCGCGCGGAGTTTTCACTTCTGCCGCTCTCCCGTAGTGCAACCCGTTGTTTTTTTTATTATTAGAGACTGAATATGTGCAACTGATCAAAGTTACTTTTACATGTGTTTAATAGCTTCGTTTCGGCCGTATTAGCCTATCAATATGAAAAATAAATTACAAGAAGCAGTGCTGGGAATTTAAAAAATCCATAAGTAGATAACAATTGTCCAGTCGGCTTTAAACTTTGGATGTGCATGGAAATTAATAAAATATTCGTACGTCAAGTTTGTAACGAACCAATAAAAATGAACTTGTTATTAAATATCCTTGAGAAGGAGCACCGAAGGGTGGCAAGGTCAGTGAAAGTAGTTTGTGTAACCCAGATTCTGACATACTCGGGTAAAAGTGTTTCAGAATTCCACACGTAATAATCAAGGCAAAAGTGCAATGCTATAAACGTAACAAGGACGTTGTAAGTATTCGAAGCTCGATAAAAATACTATTAAAGCTATTAAGTGCGTGGTATCGTCTGCCGAAGCGATGTAATTTTTTGATGTCGAAACTGTAAAGCAAATTAAATTAATTTGTTGGAGCGAAAACGAGCGAATCAATGATGAAAAAGGCGTTGTGTGGGCAATCTTGGATGATATAATGACTTCTCACATGTAGAAACTCGAAATGGGGAATGTTAAGATGTTTCTGCGAGTGCAATTTGTATATAATAATGACGCCTTTGGATTGTTTTTAAGTACTTTAAAAGTATGTACCCATCATATAAACTGGAAAATAAATAGTAATTCCACTTAATTTCCCTTATGATCTGAATGTCAGATGTTTTATTAAATTTCACGTATTATTATCTCATCATAATATACAATCGTTCTGGACCCTTAATGGGGTGATTCAGACCGTCAATATGAACAACTTTTCCTATGGGACCAATGCTGGGAACTCAAAAAAAATTTCTTCATTTCCACCAGACCTATTATGCAAGTGAATTGGAATTACACTGATTGCCATAACAACTCTAATGCAACAACCCAAGCCTGACTAAACTACGAAAATTCCCCGTCAAGTATTATAAACGGACAGAACTACCCAATTACGAATTGATTAGAGATTCTATCTAGGGAATCGAGACCAACGTATGCGGCGCACCAAATCTCCATTTAGGATAGCTTGCAGTAATTGTAGTACAAGCTCCTGCGGTGTGATTTAAAACGATTATCATTATTTCGGACGAAATTATCAAATCATCTGTTATGTTATAACAGAGATTTACCTTACTCCTTGAAGCTGCTTGTTACATGACTGCCCAAAAAAAGCAGTGTATTGTTTTTAGAATTCATGTATGTACATATGTATGTAAGTTTGTTTATTTCACCGTTACTTGTTAAGGGCCCATATTACCTCACACTGCTTTGCATGATTGACTGTTATATCAATAATAATTAAATACTCAAGTTGAAATAAAAATGCAGCAAAGTTCAGGACTAACTCTGGTAACTATATGACTCAAAAACACGATTGCGTAAAATTTTCTCGATAGAAAAAAATTGCAAAGTTGCCTCCAAATCACGTCTAATTTACTCGGTATATAGCATTATTCACCAAATACATTAAAATTTACCTTGAAACTTTTGATTATTATTGCATTACAGATAAGGCAGCCATCATATGTTTTTCTTTTTCGAATAACCCTTGAATATTCCTAAAAAACGAAAATATCCAAAGTAGCCAACGCGTTTAGACCATCTGCGTTTGTATCGCCACGCCGCCTGGCATATGGCGGGCTCTTAATGACTCAAAGGATTTTGAGGTATTATCATTAGAATACACCTTCTCAAGCGACATTCATACTAATATTATAAATACGTAACTTTGTTTGTCTGTTGCCTTTGCACTGCTTCGACTACTTATTTGAAAGGACATAGTATACCTTTCATCCCAGAAAACTCTTCAGTTCCCAAGGGATCTGCTGTTACGCGGGCGGAGCCGCGAGCAAAAGCTAATATATTTATGTAATACTTACATTATTATTTATTTCGCTTTTCGTGTGTGTCTGAATCTGACATATATTTACAAGAGCCATCAATGTAAGAGTAGACAGCCGGGACCAAGTCCAGGGGTTCTTAAAATGCGTAAGCACTACTGAACCTTGAAGTTCCTCATTTTTAATTAGAACATATGACTTATTCGGCCTACCGACTTAAAATGCTATGATTTAGAAAAAATCACTTGAACATAGAATATAAGCAGTGAGATCTTAGGATATCGGTTTGAAATGTTGGCACCGCAGACACGTACTTGTAATTACATGGAAGTTGGCATCGAACTCGATTACCTCTAAGGATACAGAACATTCATATATTTTTGACGTGATAACGCCGGCTGCAAGCACGAAAAAGTGTCACGTTCCGTGTGCAAGCGAGAGCGCGGAACAAGAGATAAAGAGGTATACGATAGGCCTAAGCGTTCGGCTATCTATCTCTCTTCCACAGTTATGACGTAAAATAATCGTCCGTAAACCGACTTTACAGACAATCAACTTTTTTATGCTATGGAAAGACCTAATAAATTTGCGATTAAGCACTACACGCTTCACGATTTTTTCTACAATAATTGACACTGAATATGGCAACCTAAGCAGTTTATGCTACATGCACATCCTGTAAAACGATTTCGCCGTTTTTATGGCCTGCAGTCTACTTGGCGTTAACTACTTTGGTATCCATTTACATATATCTATATATATACGTGAAGCAAAAACTTTAAACCCTTTTGACGAAAATTGCGCGGACGGAGGAGTATCAAATTCCGCACACTAATAGTTTATATAGAGAAGGAGTGCAAAATTCTAATCATCATCATCATCATCCTCAGGTCCTTTTTAGTCTCCACTACAGTAGCACGACCTTCTCTGTACTACTAGGGCCATACTTGGCCAGAGCAGCCAGAGAAATGGCCTACACTCTCCACGCTGACCAGATGGGTTGGAGAGGTCTCTTAGATGTTTATAAGCTTTGTTTAGCTTGTATTTCCTAAGTCGCCTTCTACGAAATCCACGGGAAGACTTGGAGTGGTCCTTTTCTACTCTGCCGAATACCACACGGATAGCAAAATGCTAATATATTTTTTAAGTAAAGCAATTTTAAAATGAATTTTTAAAATATACATTAAATTAATAAAAAGACATTACACACACTACCATGTATTTGACACACAACTTATATTTCAAATTAATTATGCCCAATTTTCGACCACTGGGCGACCACTATTTATTAAATATATTTATTATTATGTATTATATTTATTATTATTAAGAATGAATGGAAGGAACCGGACTAACCTGAATGGAAAAAGTGGAGGGAGGCCTTTTCCAGCGGTGGGACACTTAATGGCTCGAAATAAATAATAGTAGATCTGTTTGTTTCAAAGTTTAAAGCTATATTATAATTATAAAGTAACTAGCTTTCACCCGCGGTTCCGCCCGCGTCAATGTCGATCCCTCGGGAAAAGTCCTTTTTCCCGGGATAAAAGGTAGCCTATGTCCTTCTCCGTACTCCAAAGAACTTGTATGCAATTTCATGATGATCGGTTCAGTAGTTACGGCGTGAAAGCGTAACAAACAAACAAACTCACTTTCGCATTTATAATATTAGTAAGGATAAGGATAGTAAGGATATGTGGCTATAACATTAGATAAATATTTTAAAACTCCTTATTTTTCGCATTAGCCCTCGTTGAAAATGTTCAATAACCAAAGCAAAATCAATCTATAAGCGATTGGACACGTAGAATATTACGATTTGAATCGATAAAACTCGGATTATGTATGTTGTCCTGATTAATCTGTTCTGTTATCCATGTGCATGGACAAATTAAAACCCTTGTTCCCGAATTCCCGATCCAAATGTATCTGTGCCAGATATCGTTCTTCCGGGAAATACAGGACTCGGATAAATAGATGTAGATCTTTGCAAGGAAGATGTGTTTGTTAAATGTTGTTAATAAAAGTTGCTATCAATTTTAAGGAATATCTAGTGGTGTTTTTTTACATGTACATATGTTTATATCCCCACTGAATTTCGATCTTCCGCTAAGTACTAGACTCAGATAAATAGATGCAGAACTTCGGAAGGAAGATGTGTTTGTTAAATATTGTGTTTATGGAATTGGCTACACAATAAAAGTTGCTATTTATTCAATGGGCTGAATCATCCCTTTAAGGGTCCAGGACGATCAAAATTTCGCCGTGTATACAGTTTATTTTATTTTTACACCATAAGAAATAAAGATGATACCATTTCTGCATCCTTTAAATATAGCGCCTTATACAGCTTAATGACAGACATTTCGACTGCCATTGATTAAAGATTGCTCATTTCGTATCCCACAACCGTAAAACGGGTGGGAGGTGATCATTTTGATAATACACTTGACGCCGCGACCACCTTGAAATCGCTTTCTCAGAATAACCGGAATATGAGTAGAATAGATATTACCTACATTTCAATATGCACCAACAAAATAACGTCTTTTGCCCTAACGGGTTGGACAGAGACCGGTAAAAAGCAAACGAAAAAGTCAGCTACAAACGTGTAAGTCATAGAACAACAAAGACATTAGAAATGGCAAGGGGGCGTGGCACGCGCCCCGGCAATACGCTCGATTATCTCACTTGAATCACCTAAGAGTTTGTCCCGCGAGCGTCAATGATATAAAAATGTGAAATTCTTGTGAAAAAAAAAACGAAAATGCCGACGTGTGCTATTCTAACGTGTAAAGTGAGAAGTCCTAGTGAAACTTTGATTAAAGGAGGAGTTTCTACTTAATTGTGTGTGTTGCGTTACTGTATGCTTGAAATGAGGCGACGCTGGTTTTCATAGCAATCACGCGTGATAATATTAATTTTTAATGTGTTTGTTATTCTGTGGTGTAATGTAAATTAGTAGTTGTTAGATGTTACAATATATCTTGGTATATATTGGACAGGAAAAGACATTGGACACTTGATGTTCATTCCTAGCGGTATAATATAAACTGACGTATGAGTCGGAGATGGCTATTTTCAAATATATTTTAACCAATATTTAAAATATATATTTATTTAAAATATTTAATATTTGGCCGCGCTGGCCGCCTTGTCTTTGGCCTCGTTAACATCTTCATTTGTAGATCATCTTCATTAGAAGTAGGACAGCCCATAGACTGAGTGGCACCACAGTCACATATACTATTGCTGGAGAAACCCCACCTAACTCAGTTTTCGCGACATCTCCCAACACAACAGACTTCCAGACTGCCCAGGGAATATCACTACCCGGTGGAAGCTTATCAGCAGGTTGAATATTGGATGGTGATGGTGGGTACTTGCGTTTCCACCATGAGAGTTTAGTCCTATTGGCTTCTTTGGCTAGGTTGTCTGAGAAAGCTATGCCGGCTCTTCAAACGTGATGGTGATATTAATAGTTTTGTATGATAGATCATACAAGATGATTACTTTAGACAAAGAGAAAGTATTTAAAACCTATCAAAGTAGAAGATTCTCATTAATAACCCGCGAAAATTAATGCCTTTAATTAAAAAAATATATTGTGATTGTGAGATGTAAAACTTAATTACTTAGATGGTTTAGCGTATGCATGACAGAATTAAAAATAGAAGTGCAAATAAGTGCAAATATTTTGGCCATAATATCCGTCTGCAAACACTTTCACTTGTCCTCGTACTTAGGCCATTCATCATTGACGTTATATTTGATAACTTGGTACGAAAGCTACATTTAACCTAGACTAGCTTTACAAACTCTAATTACTAACTAGTATTGTATCAAACTATATATACTTTCCAAATGTGCTAAATCAATTTACAAAAGTGTATTGATAACCGAATAGGTTAATGTACATTTTAACAAGTGATTGACGCATCAAAAAGGTTAGTGCTTTATTGAAATTAAATTTAAAATGCATTCAAGGACAAACTTATAACACAAACAATTTACGATCATCGAAAAACGTCAGCATTCATTCATTATGTTCCATAGTAAACGCTTTTACCCGCTCTTTATACATCTGATGTTTCTCTTCCAATCTCCTCAGGGCACTTGAAGGGCGTGTTCCACCGACGTTCACAAGGAAACTTATTTGCACTGGTGGCACAACCGTATTGACAGTTTGGGTGTCGATGGCCCTACTTCTGGCGCTAGACTGGACTCTAACATTTGCATCATTATCAACTAGTTTAGACTTAGGCTTGGCACTATCAGGTGGCCTGTGAGATCGCCTTTCTTGATATGCAGATTTTTCTCTTTCCTTGTCATGTTCAATGTTTCTAGATGCCGATCTACTTTTGATTTCCTGGCCCTTGTCTTTACGTGTAGAACTTTGATCTCTAGTTTTCAGTACTCCAGCAGATTTTGGGGCATATATTTTAGCTGTTTTCTTATCTGAATTTTTATTTACCAAATATGAAATATTTTCGTCATCTTTTGTTTTTTTTCTATCCGTGTGAATGGCTTTTGCTGAAGAATTTCTTTCCGCCTTTTTTTCAATGTCAGCTTGCACAGATTTTTTGTAAATTTTAACTCGATTTTCCATTCTGACTTTTTCCGAGTATCTTTGAAGACTTCGGGCTCTTTCCAGTCTCGGTTTAATCTTTTCTATATCTGGTCCGAGACCACCCAATTTAACACTTTGTATGGGCTCAACAGTCGCACGCCTGACATGACGTCGTGAATGAGATACTTCAGAAACACTTTTCAAATTGTATGCTGTACCTTCAGGTGATTTATTTCCAAGTTCATCAAGTTGTAGTTCTTCTCTGAAAGAGTTATCTAAATACTGTTCTAATTCTTGATGTAGCAGTTTATCATAGAACATTTCATTATAACATTCCGTGTTGTAAAATTCTGAAGTAGGGTTGTTAATTTCTTCGCCAAAACTTTCTCTCTCAGTGTCCCCAACCTCTGGCGAGAGAGATCGTAGTTCTCGTTGAATTTTATTGTTATTCTTGACTTTCTTGTCATTGTGGCTTGTAAACTGTTTCCGGAACATTTCAAGATACGATGCACGTTTTTTCCTATTTTCTCTATCTTTATTTATCAAATAACTATTCGAATATTGATTGTCCTTCTTTGACTTGGTTGTATCTTTTTTCTGTTTCTTCGAATGTCCTTTAGGTATTTTTATGAGCACGTCTTTTTGATAAAAGGGGACGAGTATTGTATCAACGTCTGGCGAAACTTCATCTCTTACTTTAATTTTATCTTTAAAATCTGCTTCCAAACTGTCTAAAGATAAATTGCTACCAGAACTTGACTGTTTCTCCATTTTCTGTAATGAATTGTTTACTCTTTTCCTTTTGCTCATAAATAAATACGATGAAGTGTTCATCCTGACATTGACGCAAAAGCTTTGACACATAATCTAATAACCTGCCAGATCGCATATTTTAACTCTAAAAAAGGTTAAGTAAAATCATAGATTTAAAAAAAAAATTATGAGTAAAATACTAAACTACACAAATAATTCAAATAAAAAAATGTCTTGGTGATATTGCTCGGAGAATATGAGTAATATTACCTACCAAGTGTTTTTTTTGAGTGGGAGAGTTATTTATAATTTTATTTACAACAAAATATTTGTTTTTTGTGAGCCCTATAGTTTGGCAGATAAACTGTAAAAACCATTTGCACCCCTTTTTCCAAGATGGCGGCCGTGGGACAAAGGTTGTAAACCCACAAACTTGGATTTAACTTTACACTAACCCCCCTTCATACCTAAAAAAAATGCATCCTTTGACAAACGCACGCTAAGCCCAAAAAAAAAAATTTCAATGGACTATAAATATATAAAATAATCTAAGAAATGGTTTCAACGATTTTTATACAATATAGTAGGTATATAGGGGTTTTCGGGGGTGAAAACGCGATTTAGCGTCATATCTGAGAAAATACGGTTACAGTTCAAAGTATATAGAGAATAGTCCCCTTTTCATCTAATAGACTTTTTTTTACTTTACCTAATAGTAAAAATAGGTTATTTAATTACAAACACAGATTCCAATTTGATTGTACAAAGAAGATAGTTGCAAAGAAGAGATCAAACGGATTAAAAGTCAACGCGATTCTGGCCAAATGGCGACCGACGGCTGAAAGATTCAAAGGATTAAATGCAAAATGCAGACGCCGGCTTCCGCTCCTATAAATACGTTAATAAGGGAGGCTGGGGGGACAAACAAGTGGGGCACCCCGCGCTATCTCGGACATTGGAACAAATCCAAAGAGCGATCTACTTGCGTCTGCTAAATAAAAGATAAAACAAATGCATTTCGTAAACTTGAAGTATAAATTCTCAATTTGTCATGATTTAATATAAATATAAAATAAATAAATAAATAAATATATACGGACAAATCACACAGATTGAGCTAGCCCCAAAGTAAGTTCGAGACTTGTGTTATGGGATACTAACTCAATGATACTATATTTTATAACAAATACATATATAGATACACATCCAAGACCCAGGCCAATCTGAAAAAGATCATTTTCCATCTTGACCTGGCCGGGGATCGAACCCGGTCACTCCGTGTCGCAGGCTGGCGTGTTGACCGCTGCGCCACGGAGCTAGTCGTAAATATGGCCAGCGTCTGCTCGGGGATTCGATGAATGTTGGGCCTGTAACCTAGCGATCACGTGAATCGGACAAAGACGAATTAAGACACTATAGAGTTTTAGTGGGTTCAAGTCCCACACTACCACTTCCCATCCGCAGATGAGTAGTGTGGGTCGGATGGGCCATTTCTCCATGTAAAAAAAAAGTGTTGCATAATATAAGCTAGTATAATGATGAAAGAAGACTTACGAAGAAATTTTATACTGTATATTTGACTGAAAGAGTTGGTCAGGGCCGGCCTCGACGCACTTACCGTGACCAGATTATGGACGTTCTTGCCAAAGGGCAAGTTAGGAGTACCCGAAACCGACGAGCATGCATGAAGAGAGCGATGGATGTAGATGAAGCGAGAGAGGTTTATAAGGATCGTTGCAAGTGGAGGTCCCTAGTCTCTGCCTATATTCCTCTCATATGTTGAAACATATGAGTTTTATTTATTTTTAAAATGACAGTAATTAAAACTAATTATATACAAAATAAACATGGAGAGAAAAAAAAAAAAAAGTAGCACTAAAAATAAATTTCTTCGAGATCTTGCCCGTGTGGCATGGTGGCAAGAACGCTGGCTGCATTCCCCCGTTAGATAGCTATGCTAATCCGTTGGGCGAAAAAGCAGCCAGCCCTCTTATCACCGGCAGCCGACATGAGCCGAGGGGCAATCTCTTTTAAGAAACCCCTCGCGCTGGGTCCCCATGGTCCTAACGTCTCTACGCCAAACGGCACAAATATATAATCCTCAGCTAAGGTTGCATACTTGCGCCGTTTGGCAACCTCAGCGCCTTCGGCAGCAGACCCGGCTCTCATGACTGATCCCCTGAGGTGAGAGGGCGCTTGTATGGTGCCAGACTTGGTGTTAGGCCCAACACCATACATGAAGAGATGTTGCTGTTTGCTGGGTTGAAGATGGTAGTGTGGAGACACAAGATCACGTCACGGAGAAAGGAGTTTATTGTTCTTGCAGGTTACATGATGGCTGGGTGTGACGGATCCTTTCTCGATGGCAGTATCCAGGCGCTATGGTGGTCGCCGACCGTTCGATGTGTGTATCATGGCCATGGATATGTATCTCGATATGTTTTAAGATTATAGAGCTATTTATATTATTAAAGTAGCTGACACGCGACCTACATGATGTAAGTCGCGGGTCGCCCAAATGTGCGAGCGTAGCTCGAACATGCTCCCAACTCCGGGAGACGAAAGCTCAATCGAGAAAGGATCACCATTACAAAATTAAGTACAAGTTTGTTATAAAACGAAAAATGAAGTAAATATAAAACAAAACAAGATAAGTGTATAAAAGTAAATGATTCATCGATTGATCGGGAGCTCCTTGAGTTGAGGTCCTGGCGTCGAGTCCGTTGATTGCTGCAGCTGCACTTCCTCTGGACTTGATCCCCACGAACACCGCTAACATAGTTGATCGATTATAAATATGTCTGCAATCCATTTCTTCTTTATCACGATGCGATGAAATGACGTTTGACTCTATAATGCTGACCACCCTTCATCTTGAGTTTTCAATCCACTGCTGTGTTAATAATCATGAATTTGTGATGTAATTAAAATCTTGGTTTTAGTTTACTTCACCCACATTATTCGTAGGTAAGCATTCGCTGCGGCGCCAGTTGGAATGTGCTAGCTTGCGTATTATAATTGTAGCACAATGACAAAGTGCAATGTTGATGTCGATGAACTGCTCATGTTACATCATAATAGGTGTTTACTTGTTCCAGTTTTGTTTATTCTATAATTAGATGTAATTATTTTCTTCGATACTTCTTCTGAGTACGATTCTTCGTTCGATGTTTGCAGGAAAGCCTTGTTGTTAGTTATCGGATTGTAGCTTCGAGTATGAAAAAGATGATCTTGAAGTTATGCTCATGTCTTCCTAGTATGATGAAGAGTCCACTTTCTTGCTGGCGGTGGCCTTCATTGCTTGGAACGTTTGCTGATGTCTCGCTCGACGACGAAGTTTTCACTCTTGCTTGAGCGAAAGATTATTGTAGTAATATGGATAAAAGCTATGTCCAGTTGGATGAAAACTCCACTGCGTCCTCGCAGCGAGCTCCAAGTTATATAGATAAAGCTGTGTCCAGTTGGACGAAGACTCCACTGCCTCCTCGCAGCGAGCTCCAAGTTATATAGATAAAAGCTGTGTCCAGTAAGACGAAGACTCCACTGCATCCTCGCAGCGAACTCCAAGTTATATAGATAAAAGCTGTGTCCAGTTAGACGAAGACTCCACTGCGTCCTCGCAGCGAGCTCCAAGTAATATAGATAAAAGCTGTGTCCAGTTAGATGAAGACTCCACTGTGTCCTCACAGCAAGCTCCAAGTTATATAGATAAAAGCTGTGTCCAGTTGGACGAAGATTCCACTGCGTCCTCGCAGCAAGCTCCAAGTTATATAGATAAAAGCTGTGTCCAGTTGGACGAAGATTCCACTGCGTCCTCGCAGCGAGCTCCAAGTTATATAGATAAAGTTATGTCCAGTTGGACGAAGACTCCACTGTGATCTCACAGCGAGCTCCAAGTTATATAGATAAAGTTATGTCCAGTTGGACGAAGACTCCACTGTGTCCTCACAACGAGCTCCAAGTTATATAGATAAAGTTATGTCCAGTTGGATGAAAACTCCACTGCGTCCTCGCAGCGAGCTCCAAGTTATATAGATAAAGCTGTGTCCAGTTGGACGAAGACTCCACTGCCTCCTCGCAGCGAGCTCCAAGTTATATAGATAAAAGTTATGTCCAGTTGGACGAAGACTCCACTGTGATCTCACAGCGAGCTCCTAGTTATATAGATAAAGTTATGTCCAGTTGGACGAAGACTCCACTGTGATCTCACAGCGAGCTCCAAGTTATATAGATAAAGTTATGTCCAGTTGGACGAAGACTCCACTGCATCCTCGCAGCGAGCTCCAAGTAATAAGTTTAGTTTAAGCTCAGTACAGCTTAGTTCAGCTCAGTTGAGCTCAGTTTAGTTCATTCCAGTTTAGCGCAGTTAAGCTCAGTTTAGCTCAGTGCTTGCGTAACAATTCCGTCGTGGTGACATTCCGACTTCTTGATAGTTGTTGGTGTTGTTTTCCGATATCTTGGTAGGCTCATAGATCTTGATAATCTCAGTTATTGTTGCTAAGCGGCTTCCCGTACATCCAGTAGTTCGCTGATTAGCTCAGTGTGTCCGCATCCTTATGATATATGCGCCTTTTGCAATTCGACTGGTGAGACCCGCTTGTGGGAGGCCAGTGAACCGATTCGCTATCGCAAAAAGGATGTGTGGACACCACAGATCCTGTGCAGGATCTGATCCGGCTCGAAGGACCATTATGTATGTCAAGGGCCCTTCTGATGATGTCATTTAGAGAACCATGGCGTGGGATTCTGCCTGCGCTGAGGTGACAATATAGACCGTGGAGCCCAAACTGATCAACATCGGCGCCACACGGGCAGCGGTGGGGCGCGCACACGGGGGCTCCCAGACGGAGTCCAATAGCGGTGCGGAAGCTGTTGTTGTCTAGCAGTGTTCCGATGGTGTAAGAGGGGATGGCGTGAAGCCATTGGCTGGACTCCTTCGAGGATACAGCTTGGAGCCGAGCGCGGTTAATATCATCATTTATATAATTTTGAGCCAAATCAGCAGCTGCTCTCTGAACCAAAGGAGCATCCCAGAGTCTTTGCTGATGTGTTTCCACCGGGATACTGTCTTCGGGGCAGAGAGCTGACCAGGTTTCCTTTGCCTCTGCTAACAGGTCAATGACGAGGTTATCATCGTTAAGAATTTTTTTACATAAGCCAGTAACGCTGTGAACAGAGGAAAGGAAAGCGGGGAGAGCAACACTAGAAATTTTTCTTATACCGATGCCACCGTTTTTAATTGGTAAGGTTAGCTGTGTCCAGGAATTTTCATTAAAACGTAGGTTTAAAATATTTTCTAAGGTCGAATGTAGGCAGTCATCTAGTTTTTTTATTAGTTCCAAATGTTTCCAAATTGGGCTTGCGCGAAGCATATAGGTGAATTTGGGAACAAAAAGGCAATATTTTAAAATAGTGTATGCAATATGTGAATTTAGAATACCCAATCTGGAAGTTGAAGCGTTGAAATTTTCTAATTGCTTTTCCAAGAGAGGTGGAACGCTGTCCTCCAATAACGGGGCACCTAGGAGAAGCAAAGAATGCTTAGATATTACTTTCATATCTTTAGAAATTTTGAAAAAGGAATCTAAAATGTTTTTTCTAATCGTTTCCGATACGTTCTCAGGGATGTAAATTTCGCAATTTTTGAAATTGAGTTCAAGACCAATTTTTTTGAATTTTTCAATTATTGCCAGGAAATCTCCGTAAACAGATTCTTTCCATCCCAGCAGCGTCCCATCATCCAAGAACCAGGTGTTCAATTTAGAATTTAGGGATAAGATGATTGGATGGATACCTAGACTGAACAGCGCCGGCCCCAGGGGATCACCTTGTTGTACTCCTGTGGATGATAAAATGGTATTGTTTTCGTAAAGCAGTTTGGTAGGGGATGAATAACATTGGTGAATATGGGGAAAGAGGTCAGGAATATGGGTATAAACTTCGTGCAACAAGGCGGTCCTATCAATCGTATTAAAGGCGTTTTTAACATCTACTTTCAGCAGTACCTCCGCACGATCATTTTTTAGAAAAGTGCGTACGGAGTGTACCGCTGCTTCACAGCCGCTTTTACTTCCGAAACCTAATTGGACAGGTTGAAGTTTATTCATCAATGAGGAGGCTATGTGCATGCAAGCTAGCTTTGAAGTTAGGCGGCGTAGAGTACAACCAATGGCAATAGGTCGCACCCCACCGTCCTTCTTGAAAGCACATAGCCTCGCTCCGTACATGAATTCGGTAAAGCTGTCTAAAATTTTACCAGATAATAAAAAGGAGCAGAATTTCGTGAGATCCCCTAATAGCTCCCTTCCGGCATCACCGGCGGACACACTCACCAGATCTTTTAGATGCTGGGGAGTAATTCCGTCTATGCCACCGAAAGAGTATCTTCCTGCTTAATTTCAAAAAAATTTGGCGGTGTGTATTGTCCTGGTACGGAAAAGAAAACGGCTGAGTTGGTTGTAGGATGTTTTTCTCGAAGGCAGTCCAAAGTTTCCTGCGTGGGAGGGGCGAGAGTGTCGTTCGAAAAAAGAATCCGTGATGCGTTTCTCAGATCTCCATCCTTGACCTTATTTTCGACTATTTTTTTAACATCAGGTGAGCGTTTGACTATAGGTAAAGTATCGGGTGGCATAGAAATGGCTATTGGATGAGTGGTGTTTAATTTTAAGGCCTTTGTTAGTGAATTGGATGAATTGTGGATATGGAGGTAACGATATGCAAATGTGAAAAGATTATGCCAGTCGGGCAATGTGTTATTTGAAATGCATTTTTGTAAGGTCAGTGAAAGAGATCGTGCTAGAGTCACTCTCGCACCCCGTGGGATTCTTTTAATAACGGGCTTTGTTCCGTGAAGGTAAGTGATAACTTTTTCAAAGGGCGAAGAGTTGGCTGTATTCAAGGTATCGTTTTGAAGATTGAGAGTAGGCTGGGGTTGTGATGCATGCTGGAGATTTTTATGGCATCGAGTGATGTGGATATTGAGGCCTCTTCGCCCTTTGAAAAGTTTCCCATCGGTACACTGCTGGCATCGTAGGAACTCCAGCTGGGACATACGAATTTAAAATGAAAAAGTAGAGAAAAAGTACACTAACCTTATGAATTAAACGCACAAATATTTGAAAGAAAAACGGATAAAAAACACAAAACTAGAATAAATAAGAACTAAAAGTCAAAATAAAACAACAACGTCAGTCTCCGTTGGCAGGGGCTTCTTCTTCGCGAGTCTATGCCCTGCGCAAACCGCAGGGCGCCGCTGACGGATGCCGCGCCATTCTTAGGTCTGGGGTACGTCGGCTGTCGCGTTTCGTCCCAACGCATTTGGCTTAATCATATTTTCAGTAGCACAATTTCCATTTGACACAACTTCAAATGATTCTTTATCGATGAAAAAGAAATGGGTCTCTAAATTCTTTAAAAAGGAATCAATTTTTTTTTGCAGATGGAATTCCATCAATTTTCCATAGTCTTAAGCGGAAATCAAATGCAATTTTAATTTAATAAAATACTGAGCGGTATGCACGTTCCGCGATGTTGAAATAATTACAACAAGTTAAAGACATTTTTTTTTATATAATATGATCTTTACCTACATATATTATCTTCCTGAATACCAGGCAAGAAATTTCACTATGACGACAAAGCGGTAGTAAATTAGCACCTTTTACTGTTTAACACGTTAAGCCTGCCTCGAAACCTAACCTCGCTCGTAAACACTAAATGCTTATAACAAGCAACATAACTTGAACAGTGAGGTCACTTCTGGATGTGGAAGACAAAATAAACGCTCACATAGCTTCATTAAGCGGGTACCTCGCAAACGAAAAACGTCTGCGCAAAATCATTAGGCGATTATGTAAAAAACGGAAAGTCCTAATATTTTCATACTTTTATTTTTATAAAAAAAAATTAAGAAACTGGGACCCATTCTCACATGAAAATATTTATATTAAATCCTGCAGATCCCCATCTGCAGGATTTAATATAAATATTTTCATGTGAGAATTATTGTTTTAGATGTAAAATTTTCAAAATTGTTTTTAGATATCATAAATATATCGTTTTTAAATATCATGTTTCTGTTTCAAATTCTAGGACGTGGATCCCTTGGAAACTAGTTTTTCTGGGAAAGGATCTTTCTCCGTCCTCGAAAACGTTTATACAAAAAATTACGATGGCCGGTCCAGTAGTTGAGGCGTAAAAACGTAACACAAACAAACTCACTTTCGCATTTAAAATACTAGGATATTTATGATAGGGCATT
The DNA here is from genome assembly GCA_947532085.1 of Elegia similella. NCBI lineage: Eukaryota > Metazoa > Arthropoda > Insecta > Lepidoptera > Pyralidae > Elegia > Elegia similella. Next base: position 9,197,525 of record OX383939.1, read on the forward strand.
GTTGTTTATATTTGTATGATTGCTTATTTGAAAATGTTCATAAATAGCTAACATAATAACTTAAAAATTCATAATCCTTATCCTTACTAATATTATAAATGCGAAAGTGAGTTTGTTTGTTACGCTGTTCTACTGTTTCCGAGGGATCGACATTGACGCGGGCGGAGCCGCGGGCGAAAGCTAGTTATAAATAAGTACAAGTAATCAATAATTAATCAGTAATCAATAAGCCGTGTGGTACCCGGCAGAATAGAATAGGACCACTCCAAGTCTTATAGTCCGTATAATGCGAAGCATCAATAAAAAATGTTTTGAAAACGGGGGAAAATTTTTCATCTATACTAAGAAAAAAACGAATTAATCATAATAACAGAAATTGCCTCGGAAGAAGTCGCGGGAAACAGCTAGTTTAATATATACGGACATATCAATTTATGATTACATTAATATCAATGATATAAACAAAAAAATCATTTAAAATATTCATCTACACAATAATACATTTTTCATAATAAATAAGCTTTTAATTTTTTCTTTAAAAGTTTGGCATTCTAAACCTTTTATTTTATTTGTCCATTATTTTTTTATTTTATTTAAAGTTAGAATAAAACTCCTTCCTATTGATAGCTACTGGCTTCCCGGTATTTGTTATTTAATAAATAAGTATTTCCAAAAAAATATTTAACGTATACCTAATAAATTAGATAAAAATTACATGTCAAGGTCAAGATAGCAACTTTCGTATCGTATGTAAGTCATATCCCAAAATCTATCAATTTGTATATTGATGGAAACAAATTACTATCATAAAATTAAATTTTATGGCAATGTTGACAACTAATGATGAATCATGGATAATGAAGCTTTCATTGTCCATGATTCATCATGCTGCAACACCGGACATTGTAATGCGGCTGCTAATAAACTGGAAAAACACATTTTGGAAGACAATGTTGTGTGAATCTCGGTCATTACGGAACAACGTTGCCTAATTTATATATACTAACCTACGAATAAGTAATAAGTCCTACTAACTAATAGCCTAATCCTAACTAATATAAAAAATGTGAATGAGAGTTTGTTTGTTACGCCTTTGCCCTATCTACTTAACTGATTGTCATGAGATTCTGCATACCCGTTGTTTGGGGTACGGAGAAGGACATAGTGTACATTTTATCCCCGAAAAAAGTACAGTTCCCGAGGTACCGACTATAACGCGGGCGGAGCCGCGAGTGAAAGCTAGTATTTATTATGATTGACATACACCATAATTATTGATGATATCAATGGCAATTCAACGCATGGATAGAAACGCAGAGAAGAGGCACTATGGCGTAATCGGAAAGGCTAACAGCATACCTACTATGTTAGGCGTTGAAGGAGTGCTCAAGGACATCGGTCATTTGTCCAAAACATCATCCGGTTTTCACAAAAATGAATCACCACCACCGTACTTTTCTTTTTTTTTCTATGTAATTTTTCTCTGGTATGGTAATTGGCCATCTTAAACTGATACGAAAAAAAAATAAGAATTTGTTTCGTTTAAAATAAACATTAATATTAAGAAAACCGGCCAAGTGCGAGTTGGACTCGCGCACTAAGGGTTCCGTACCGTTATCTATGAAAACGATAAAAAAAATCATGTCTTTTGTATGGGAGCCCCCCTTTAATATATATTTTACTTTTATTTATTTTTAAAGTGAATATATAACAAAATATTTTGTGAATATTTCAAGTGTCTACACTACAGCAAAAATAAGTAAAAACATCACGTTTGTTGTATGGGAGCCCCCTTAAATATTTATTTTATTATATTTTTTAGTATTTGTTGATATAGCGACAACAGATATATATCAGCTGTGAAAATTTCAAGCCTCTAACTATTACGGTTCATGAGATACGGCCTGGTGACAGACGGACAGCGGAGCGAAATTAATAGAGTCCCGTTTTTACCCTTTGGGTACGGAACCCTATAAAAGAACAGAGTGATAAATCTATTGACCGATGAACTTATGAGACTTGGTACTACATTTGGTTTCTTACATGTCGGAAAGCTGTGTAATAATTTTAAGAATCTGACGATCTGACCGTTATTTAAAAAAATCTCAAGAGGTACTTTTTTTTGTTTAAATGGAAGTCATTTGTCAAATTACTTAAACCTGGCTACATAAAGAACAATCACAAAGAATCAAATGTGGTGGAGCAACACAGGAGTTTACTCCTATATTACCTCTTGGGATTTATCCCAAAATCCTGGTCTCCACTATCATCATCATCATCATTTCGAGTAGGTCTCACAGTCAATCGACCATGCACACCCTGGTGTCAGAGTTCTTCGGAACCGCCTTTCGGCCTCTGACGTGGTTCCTTTAACGACTACCAGATGGCAGCCGGAACCACCGGCTTAACGTGCCTTCCGAAGCACGGAATCATCTTTATTATCAGACAATCAGTTGTACCAAACTGGAAACAACTAAACAAAGTATGCTTCCGGTGGGAATCGAACCCACGACCCCTGGGTCAACAGGCAAACGCCTTAACCACTGGACCACGGAGGCTGTTGTCTACACTATAACAACAACATTTAAATGCTTAGTTAAAAAATATATTGAAATCCATCACAGGTAAATTTGCAAAACCAGATGCCATATATCAACATAATATACTGAAAATTCTATTTCGTTAAATGTTAATGAAACCTTTTCATGCCGACTGTAGCTTTTATTGCAAATGATGTGTAAATGCCATCTCTCAATCATATTGTGTTATGGCGAGTGTCAACGAGTTTGTTTTCTATAGCCGTTCGCCTTCACCAACATAGATTAGCAGATTGTAGATCACATCCTGTACCAAGCAGATAACTTTCATTTAGACCCCCGAACTTTAAAAAAAAGTATTCGTATTAAAGACTTTGATAAAGTATGGTCTCATCTTTGAACGTGTTGCTCCGATTAGTTTAATTCAAATTAATATCTGTACCTGAATCAAAAGAAAAATGACACTAAAAGTAGGTACAGTTAGTTATTCACACGAAATACCTAATCATATCACAGATTTCATACACTCTGTTAAAGCAACTCCTTATCATCATCATCGTTATCATTTAAGCCGTAAGAATTCCACTGCTGGACAAAGGCCTCTTCCAAGGATTCTTAGTTCTATGGGAGGATAATAACTCATCACGCTTGGCAGGCGGATTGGCAAGCGCAGTTTCTTTTGCTTCTTTTGCTTCCGACGCTGCTGTCCATTGGATTGCTGCGATAATTCTTTATGGTTCGGAGTGTTGGCCCACCGAAAAAGGGGACGAAAGAAGACTGCATGTTGCGGAAATGAGAATGTTACGATGGATGTGTGGAGTGACGCGAAAGGATAAAATAAGGAATGAGTATGTAAGAGGAAGTATGAAAGTGGCACCTGTGACAGAAAAATTAAATAGCAATAGGTTGAGTTGGTTTGGACACGTTATGCGGAAGGAAGAGAATCTGAGAGGAATTGAGAGGATATAAATTTGTTGGATTTGAGAAGGGAATGGGGGAAAAGGACTTCCTTTTGCTACTTAGCAGCTCGGGAGGCCGGGCGCGCGTAGCACATGCCATGCCTACAAGCATTGACCAAGCAGTTGAGGATGACATCCCTGACCATTTATTTTTACCAGATCGTTATTGAGTTGCTACTACTACGTCGTTAGTGACTGATATGTTTACCTTGCTTGTTAAATTTACCAAGTATACCTTACGTACGCTAGTCCATCTTTTGAAAATATCATGTAGTTGGTTTAATGTGATTCTAGCTCGTAACTTTTAATATTTTAATATAACATAACATCCTTGACTCACTTTAGAGGTATTTCCATATGTTTCATAAATATCTAAACAATCTAGTTTAGTAATTACATTTAATAGATACTCATATTTACACACATTTAATAGATATTTGACTAGCTCCGTGGCGCAGCGGTCAACACGCCTGCCTGCGACACGGAGTGACCGGGTTCGATCCCCGGCCAGGTCAAGATGGAAAATGATCTTTTTCAGATTGGCCTGGGTCTTGGATGTGTATCTATATATGTATTTGTTATAAAATATAGTATCGTTGAGTTAGTATCCCATAACACAAGTCTTGAACTTACTTTGGGGCTAGCTCAATCTGTGTGATTTGTCCGTATATATTTATTATTTATTATTTTATTTATTTATCATAGTATTTGAAACAAAAGATCGAACAGTAAAAATAAATTGGTTGCGAAGTTGAATCAATATAACTTGCTTAATAAAGTGCTAATATACATATTTAAAACATATAATTTTATAACTGACATCGAAAACAATATATCGATTCGGTTTTATAACTTTATTCGAGCTATTGACACGGTTTACTCATATTTATAGACAGTTTGTAAACTAATTGGGTGTTAATGGTTTTAACTACGTTAAGTATTATGAAACCTGTGTGTTGTTTAAAGGTTTATAGTAACTTTAGAGATTATAATCTATATTTACAGAAGTTAAAATGTGTGCAATTAAGTATTTTATGAAACTTATTATGTAGCGCGGTGTTTCAAAAAATATCGTTAAATAAATCGAAGCCGATGGAGTTACAATAACACAAAGGCGTTGTGTAACATATGGTAACTACGTGTATGAATACCCAATTTTGCAACATTACCTACTTGTTTTTATCACACCATTTACGAACATTGAATGTCAGGTTCAATAAACTGTTATTGAACAACTTTTTATATAATGATAACAGCTTTAGACTTTTCCGAAGCTGCTTTCAGACAATCCTAATGTGTTCCTAATTATTTCACCGTGCAAGATAGACCGCCCGTTAGACTACTTTAACAACGAATTAATAAGTATTCATATTAGTTTTAAAAACTCATGCCTTTTAGTGAGTCAAATAGGGGTTGCTAATTAGTATGAAAATATGAGCAGTTTTCAAGTCATTACTATTGAACTCGGTATTTTTCGTCTTGGGTAAATACCAAAATTAACTTTAATAAAAGTTTTTGGAAAATCACTGCTGATGTTAATGGAATAGGAGTCGCAAGCTAGCAGGGTAATTTGAACAATTTGGAAACCGAACTTATAAACGTCGCCATTAATGATCTTGGGTAAATATGACATTTCCCTATATGAATGTTTTCGAAAATTCAACCCCATAATAGTTTTGATAGGATAGTATGGAAATTTTATTACTAACTAAGCACCTTACTAGCGGCCCGCCCCGGCTTTGCACGGGTAAATATAGGTATTTAATCTATAGCCTACATATGTTTATCGAAGATAATTAAAGATTCTAATGGTGAAAGATTTTTTCAAATATTGTAGTCAAGTACATATATTCCAGAAAAAATATTGCAGATGGATCTTCTTAAACGCATCTGCTGGGAAATGTTCCTTCTCATGTAACTCTATCTTTAACTAGAACTGTTTGTTTCCACTAACCTGCTTACACAGATTACACTGCGTTGTGAAATGACGCGTATGTCTTTTGATCACAGTCGTATATTAATTACTCTCATCCGTGATTATCATTAATTTTCAGATTAGCGATGCATTTACGACTGATTAATAAGAACTGCTAATTACATTTGCTCCAAATTTTTGAACAAGGCTTTTGAAAGGAAGGCCGGTTCGTGTATTTTGTACATAAAACACAATAAATATGTATCACTTGTGTGTGTGGCCTCAAACTAAACATTAAATTTATTACAAAGTACAAACCACAATTAGAGCGTTGTGGGGATCCATTAGACTTTTAAAGATTTTATGGTAAAAAGAAAAAAAGGTTATATATAATATTTTTCATTTCACCGGCAGAGTGAGGAGCTAGGGAGTTTCAAAAATTTTAAACAAAAGTAATTGTCACATGAAAATACTTGAGCGCGTCTAAAGTCGCAAGCTGGCTAAATAACATAAAATAATCTAATGAATTGACCATGATGTCAGGAGGTAAGAGGGTAACAAAAGTGTAGACAAAAAAATGGTTGCTTTTAAGTCGGTTTACGGACGATAATTTTACGTGATAACGGTGGAAGAGAGATAGATGCGTCACAAGCTAACCGCTTAGGTCGATCGTGCCTCTCTATCGCTTGTTCCGCGCTCTCGCTTGCACATAGAACGTCACATTTTTTCGTGCGTGCAGCCGGTGTTCATCGATTCTTCTTTTTGTGTCAATGGCTCAAGAGATTAAATTTTGTCTCTGTTGTGAAATGTTTTACAAAACTTTATTTTAAAGATTTTATGTACTAAGAGATCGTGCACTGTGGCGTGATCGTGCACTGTGGGGAGGCCTGCATCCATCAGTGGACTGCAATAGGCTGATTAATGGATTAATTGTTTCATTGATTGATTGATATACTAAAAACGGGTCACTTACGTGCTATTTCGTCGGGATTGCCGGCTATAGCGGCGGAGGGTCTGGGACGCTTTGCAGCGCGTCCCGCACTCGCATTGAAAATGGGCTCCTGACGAGTCCGAAACTATAGTCGGCAATCCCGACGAAATAGCACGTGAGTGACCAGATTTTAGGGTTCCGTACCCAAAGGGTAAAAAAGGGACCCTATTAATTTCGCTCCGCTGTCCGCCTGTCTGTCCGTCTGTCACCAGACTGTATCTCACAAACCGTGATAGTTAGACAGTTGAAATTTTCACAGATGTATTTCTGTTGCCGCTATAACAACAAATACTAAAAGTTACTTAGAATAAAATAAATATTTAAGAGGGCTCCCATACAACAAACGTGATTTTTTTGCTTGTTTTGCTCGATTTTGATAACAGCAACAGGTAGACACTTGAAATATTCACAAAATATTGTTATATATTTACTTTAAAAATAAATAATTAAATAAAACTAATATTAAAGGGGGGCTCCCATACAACAGACATGATTTTGTACGAAACCCTTTATGCGTGAGTCCGACTCGCACTTGGCCGGTTTTTATTACATAAGGTCTTTATCTCACGTTAGTTTCATTAATATATATATATATATATATATATATATATATATTAAAGCACGTATTATGAAGCTATTTTAATATTATCTAAATTACAAAAGTGCTACCTAGATTAGTTAGTTACTTAACCGTGAACTTGAACTTTAAATACGATAAATGATTTTTTACTATGAAATATAGGCATATACGAGTGTATGTAAGATCAATTTGTCAAAGATATCTAACAATTTAAATGCAGCAAAGCAAGGTGACATCAGTTAGACGTGTAAGTGGGCCAAGGTGCATTGGAATTAGTGGCAATTTGGACGACAATGGGGTGACAATATGTACTTTTGTGGCCCATGGTTGGCTGCGAGCTATCTCTGATCTTGATGCGTTTGCTGATGACTTTTAAAGGTGCCTCCTATAATGATATTCATTTGAGATAAGTAAATATATACAGATAACTTAATATGGTTGATCACATGATCGATTATCAAAACATTTCTCATGATTGCTATTACGATGTTTTTTTCTTATCTGCTAAACTTAAAAAATATGTAGAATTGTTGTTTCGTTTAATTAAAATGCTCTTTTACCCGCCAGCCTACTCTCTAACTTTGACAACTACGGTTGACAGAGTTAGAGTAGAGAGTACACAAGACAATGTTTTGATATCACTTCAACATCCATAACAGTTTACTCTTAATAAATATAATGAAAATATTACACGCAGACGGGGTTGAACCAGCGACCTTAGGTCTTAGGTCCATTGAGCTACCGCATGTTCAAACCTTGGCGTCGAAAATCTCCACCATATCCAATTCCATACGCTTGGAATTTTTTCACCATATTTTATTTCTTAAATCAGAACATAGCATAAATAGTCATCTGTTTGTCTACATAGGCTAAGCTTGGAAACTGCTTTATAATATTTAAAGGAGTTTTCACTAGCGTGTAGAGCATCTTCCTTAAAAGTTTATAAATAAGTATAAAATATGCCCGGGCGCAGCCTGTAAGCCTGCTAGATAACGAATAAATACCCATCACGGTACCTATAACCTTTATTCTCAGATTTGCCCTTCAGACTATGCATAATATGAGATAATATGAGAATTTGCTGTTTCTCCTACCCTTGCGCACTCAGGCAATGCCCAAAACCGAAGTCGTTCCTTCTGGGAGCCCTTTGGTTATGTTGGCTACAAGCTAAGGGCACTTTACTCTCGTCTCAAACGGTATCTTAATAAGTTTAAAATACATATTGAGTAAACATTCAAGACCCAGATCTGAAAACGATCATTTTCCATCTTGACCTGATCGAGTATATAACCCGTGACTGCCGGGGATACCCCGGCATAAAAAACTATAGGTCATTATGTCAGGTTGTCATACCTGCAGCACCTCTGTAGCATAGTGGCTACAGAGAAAAACAGTCCAAGCTTTGGTGATCAAAGCTAGGCCAAAGACAAAATCTCGTAAAGATCAAGGGTGACGGTAAAGGCCCTTATGTTGCATCTTAACTCAACGCGGCGCTTTGTATTAAAAGCTCCAACATTTTTTAAATAATTGATCTTTGGCCTGAAGCATAATTTCGTATTCACATTTAATCTCACAAATGGGAATAACGGAAAATTTGCGATATGTCAGTGACTACCTTTTAATTAATTTATAAGCCTATTATAATGCACTAAGTCTATTGATCGACAAGAGTAGGTACAGGTAGATCTTGTAAAGGTCAAGAGCGACAATTGTCTATGAATACCCATAACGCATCACGTTGCATAAGATGCTTGACATTGAAGCTTTGGCATTTGAAGCTACCACGATTGATCGTCTAAATCTAATAAGTGTAAATTAATTGTAGTTAGTTAGTAATCCCGACGAAATGGGTATCTCTTGGATAGGCATGTAACATCCTCGTCTTCATCGTCACTTACTATCAGGTGAGATGGGAGACAAATGCCTATTTCAATATTTAGTAAAATAAAAAATATAGGTATATCTATGGTCTGGGGTACGGAAAAGACGTAGTGTACTACATTTTATCCCGGGAAAAAGTACTGTTCCCGAGGGATCGCCATTGACGCAGGCGGAGCCGCAGTTGAAAACTAGTAAGATAATAAAGAAATTTACAAACATGGGTACCAAATTCGCGTGAAACACATAATACTTCTTAAAAAAAAGTAGCGAAGAAGATAAAGCGAAATATCGAAATTTATGACGCAAACAGTGACTTTAATTTTGTAGCTGAAATTTCATCTGTTTATAAAATATACTAATACGCTGTATATGATTTAACGAAATAAGTAAATACGTAATAGTTATTACATATTATAAAATAATTAAGATATAAATTACAACAGTGCATTGAATACTATTGATTGATGTATGCACGCCTGTACACCTTTTAAGCATTAAATATAGGTATTAATTTGTAGAACATTTACGAGTTTACCTTTAAACTTAAGGCTCCTTATTGCAGTTTAATTGTATAGGTTAAACGATATTTAACTTAGTATACACTTAGGTTACGAAAAATTAAAGGTCAACAACGCGATTAAAATCTAATATTTTACTAAGCCTGTCACAATCACTACATATATAAAAGGATAGTAGATATGAATCACTTGAAGAAGAATAGTAGATATGGTATTAAGTATTAAATAATATATCATCAAAATTTCTAACAACCTCGTGACCTACTGACGGAAACAGATCCAGAAGGGAACAGATCCAGAAGTAATTATATCCTCTTTGATCCAAAGGCAAGTCAAAAACAAGATAACAGATGACTTTTCTTCTTTTGATAAAACTTAGAGAGAGATAATGAGGAGACTTTTGCCCAGCAGTGGGACCTAAATAGCTAACAAAAATCAATTTAAATTTCTGAACTTGTGAACTCATGGATGCCAGAAAAATACAAAGTAGAAATAGATTACAGATAGTGACATGATATCGACAGATTCTTGAGTTTTAATAAATAACCCGTAACAGAGTATGCGACCCTATTCCGTGTAGTATGTCGTGATGGAGTTCACAGTGAGAGCAAAGTGCGTTGTAACATCCCAGAGACAAGCACGAACCGACCGAAGAAGAATACATGTCCACACCCAATACAGGTCAAAGATCTGTATATAGCAGCAGCTACAATTAAAAACTGCCTGCTCTCCCCACCCGCAATTTTTTTCAATTCATTCGTGATTTTGGACATTGGACAAACGAGATTAATCATGGTACCTACTTAAGACACCGTCATCCTCGTAGAATTAACGGAAGTATAGACGGTGGAGTTACTACTAACTATACCAATGTGAATAGTATTGGTAGAGTACTTCTACTAGAAATTCGTAAGTAGAGTGACTAGGAACGTGGGCAAGCTACTCTACCACTTGCCTACCCCACTATTGGGTCCACCGTGCTTTACTGCTCATTTTATCATTCAATGATTCAATATTTGTTTACTTTACCATGCTGGCCTGGGAGTAAAGAAATAATGTAGAATTTACCAGCTTCTCTTACCGGTCGTAAACGCCGATCTAGGAAATGGTCTAAAATCTGAGGAATCTTGTTAATAGGTGATGCGGCTAGCAAGCCATTACTATTTTAAATACGTTTTCCACCTTCTTTCCCGCCCGCCAACATACTAAAAGTGGCTAAGCTTTCATAAACCTAAGTTCTGTCTTCCCCGTTAGGGTAAGAGACGTGGTAATATGTAGTATGTATTCATACATGGGGTATACGCTTAGTAGACTAAAAAACGAGTGGAGCTGACGTCCGCAGCATTCTAAATCTAATAACAAATACAAACTTCCGTGTCGATTACTTTACGGTGGTAGAGTATAAATAAATATATAGGAAACATACCACACAAATTGAGCTAGCCCCGCAGTAAGCTGTGAACTTGTGTCGTAGGATACTAACTCAACGATACTATATTTTATAATAGATACTCATATAGATACATACATACACAGTATCATATCTATTTCCCTTGCGGGGGTACACAGAGCCTAGGTCTATAAGACCTTATGGCCACATTTAGCATGTTGGAGGGCGTGTAGATGACAAACGAAATCAAGGTAGTGATGGGTTGCTAGCTGCATCGCCTATTGACATGATTCCGCAGATCGCCCAATCCCTTGATCGGTTTTTACGATCTGCGCGGGAAGAGAAGCAGCTGGCACATTCAACGTTTTTCTCTTCTCCTACACCAACATGGAAGACGCTGCCGTTTTTCCATCATGACCTGACCACACATGACCTGACAGAGTAACCCGAATTAGTAGAGTAGTAGCAGTAGTCCTGTTTATTCTACGCGTGTACCAGAGGCTATAGTTTCATTTTTTTTTTTTTTTTTTACTAAATATTGAATTAGGCATTTGTCTCCCATCTCACCTGATGGTAAGTGACGATGAAGACGAGGATGTTACATGCCTATCCAAGAGATACCCATTTATTCTACTGTTATAACCGTGAAAGTTTAAAAGCTACATAGTGAAAGTGGTTTTTGATAATGTGTGGAATGAACTGCCAGCGTCTATACAGGGTGAAATTTAATTCATTAGCAAATGTTTCAGGAGTGACTCAGACCACGAATCTGAGCAACTTTCATTATTGGACCAAATCCGAAATTGCAAAAAAAAGATCTGCTGGTCCATAGATTTTGGCCAAGTAGATATTCCACTTTTGTATGAAAAAGCAGATAATTTTTTAACGATGTCGAAGTTGGTCCCATAATGAAAGTTGTTCAGATTCGTAGTCTGAGTCACTCCTTAAACGTATGCTAAAGAATTCAATTTCACTCTGTATTTCCAGACAACTATAGTCCCGGGACATTCAAAAGTAGAATAAATCGGTATCTCTTGGATAGGCATGTAACATCCTCGTCTTCATCGTCACTTACCATCAGGTGAGATGGGAGACAAATGCCTATTTCAACACTTAGAAAAAAAGTTGTATACCTACCGTGTTCGACAAATTTGTATATGGATTGTATAAAAATAACTAGCATCCGTATCATCCCATCTCAAATTACGTAATCCCTAAATCGGATTGGTGCTCGATCGTTCCGGCATCAGAAAAATGGCTTCATTCATGGACGGGCGATGCAAGACAATAGGCTGTGAGGTTGTAGGTAGTTGACCTTAATCTTTCAAGTTAATGATGCATTGGTAATAACATGGATAGAACGAAATAACTTTATTTCATCCCGAATTACTTACTTATGTCTTTATCCCTTTCGGAATCAAGAATCTGAATCAAGAATCATTTATTCCTCTGAATATGGTTACAAAGATGTTACAATCCAATTATGCACAGCATATTCTGCCATTACTGGCGTAGGAACATATATAATTTTATAAATGTCTTTTAGTGTACGTATTAGAATTTTTAGAATGACACATTAAATTAATATTCATATTTTATCATTAAGATAATCTTGTACTATATAATAACGCTTCTCTAACAACAATAAAAACAGTTTTTTTTGAAGCGATTCATATTTGGAATAGACTAAGGAGCTATTACTTACTTCTTCCAAATGTCATTACATCGAGCAATTACCATTGTTACGCTGATGACGTTCAGCTATACATCCCTGTATGTCCTCAAAGTGTAGAAGAAGCAGTGAAGGCACTAAATGCTGATCTCGAAGCGATTGCTAAATGGTCATCTAATAACTCTCTCCAGTTGAATCCATCAAAATCAAAATATATGATTCTGGGAAACAGACATCAGATCAAAAAAATTGAAGATTGCAAACCGATTGTAAAAGTTTTAGGCAGAGAGATTGCTCGTGTTGATGAAGCAAAAAATTTGGGAATAATTATGGATAGTGAGCTTAGGTTTGAAAGCCACGTGAAAAACGTCGTGAAAAACTGCCTTTTTAGATTAAAACTATTATATAGAGTTCGTAAATTTCTGTCAGAAAAGTCACGAATAGCCCTCTGCGAATCACTTATTTTGTCTAGACTCAATTATGGCGATATAGTGTATGGGCCTCGTTTGATTTATAAAACACGAAAGATGGTGCAGCGTGTGCAAAATGCATGCTGTCGCTTTTGTTTTAATGTACCACCGAGAACTCACATATCGCCTTTTATTAATAATGCAAATTGGCTCAACATGGCATCTCGTAGACAGTTACATCTTGCAACAGTTATGTTTGATCTCATTAAGTTCAAAAAACCGGATTATCTATATAAAAAATTAAAGTTTCGTACTTTTCATATACGCTACGGACCTGGCTTTTCTCGATCGGCGCGTGCGCCTCTGGCTATGCATGTGCACAAACATGTAGCCTTTAAGGGGTGTTTCCGCTACGGGGCAACTAAGTGCTGGAACAATATACCTCCACCTTTAAGGCATATTTTATCTCGGCATTCGTTCAAGAAACATATAAAATCTCTTCTACTACATGACCAAAAAGCTGGGTTACAGACTTAGTTGCCCCGGTGGTGGTTCGTGGGGTGGTTCCTGCAGTTACTTAATTATATAGGTACTATAATAAATCGTTGCATTTCTAAATAATTTAATTATTACATAAATGCCAATTTAGAATACATTCAATTTAATTTGTGTTATACTATAGTTAATTTTCATTATTATTTAATATAATTTTATTATTATATTTAAATTATTATTATTATATTCTTATTATTTTTTATTATTATTATATTCTAATTTAATTGCCAATAAACTAGTAATTCCGATCCGAATAATCAACAAACTTGTGAACAATTGACAGTAATTTAATATTCCTTAAGAACACAGATGGTACAGTTGCACGAGTCCCTGTGGATCTTAGGTGGTAGCTGAAAATCAGTGGTTTGTTCTGCGAGCAAACGTATCGCTGAGCTACAACCTTTTGGTATCGTTGCGGCACACATGCTAACAAGATTAGGCAATTTGTTGTGTTTTTCTTAGTGTTTGTAACTGTGATGTTTGTATTTATCATGTTTGTATGTGTGTCTTTTTGATGCTAATAAAGTTGATATCTATCTATCTATCTACTTATTCTGTGGATAGGGCCATAAAGTTCACATTATGCGTGATTGTGACAGATCATCATAAAAGCCGCAAGAAGTCCACTGTTGGACATAGGCGTCCCCCAAGGATTTCCAATACTTTAGAAAGCGGCCTGTAGGCCGCTTTCTAAAGACGCTGGATGTCGCGTCCAGCGTCTTCTTGTGAGCTCATCATCATCAACATTTCGTGTAGGTGACACGATCAATCGACGATGCGCACCCTGGTGTCAGAGTTCTTCGGAACCACCTCTCGGCCTATGACGTGGTTCCTTTAAAGACTACCGGATGGCAGTCGGGACCAACGGCTTAACGTGCCTTCCGAAGTACGGAATTATCTTTATAATCAGGTGATTAAAGCCTGCAATGTCCTAACCAAACTGAAAAAAACTAGATAACGTATTCTTCCCGTGGAAAATTAAACCCATATGACCCCCGGGTCTACAGGCAAAATCCTTAACCACTGGACCATGGAGGCAGATATATAGCTATGAGCTTGATCAAGTTGTCTGAACACCTTACGGTGTTTGTCCAACGCTGCGCTTGGCGGTACGTGGTCGCCATTCAAGAACCTTTCTATCGCATCGGCCATCGGTTTTACGCATTCTGTGCTCCACCAACTACCACTTTAAAGAGCTAATCCACCGAGCTGTGACGATGACCTTTGTTCTTCTACGAATCTCCTTGTGTCTATTTTCTTTTTCTAATCGATCTCGCCGAGAAACACCGAGTATAATAATACGTAGCTCTAAAAGTAACTTCTTGTCTCGTTGCGACTACTGGAAGTACCTATAGTAAGAGGGAGAATTAATAGTGACGGCGGATTGGTAGCCGCATTACTTATAAACATGATTCTTGACGTAGGGTATCCGCCTGTTCCCTCGACCGGATTTTACGATCTCCATAGGAAGAGAAGAGGAAAGTACCAACTTAATACGTTTAACAATAATACATTACTAGTTAGTTTTAACGATTGCTACTTAATTGACGGGTATAAATTTAATTGATTTATAATAGAAATTAAGTACAAATATCTAATAGTCATTTCAGGTGTACGTGAGTCATCCATCGTAATCATATGACGAGTTATTGTGTAATTCTTGTCCTTAAATTAAAATAATTGAGATTTTATTTTAGGTTTTCTCATTTGATGAGGAATAAACAGTACAATGCTCCTTAAAAACTTATACCCACGATACAACCAAATTTGTTTAGATACGCATATAAGAGTTATAGTAAATAAAAAACTAACATATACTTTTTTATTCTTTTTTAATTTAGCTTTTAAACCATTTTTCTAGTTTATGGCTGGCAGCCCATAAAATATATCCGCTTAATTTAAATAAACCCTAATAGTAGAAACTATATATACTATATATGTCTAAAAATCATGAACTTGAAAACATTACATTACTTTTTGGACAGTAGTTAATCTAAGTAAACTTTAGTACCTATAAACTAAAAAAATACTAAAATAACTAAGAACAGTACCAACCTAGATATTAATTAACAGCTGTGTACGAAGTAACGAATTGGGTGCGACTCGGACCTTGGTGTTTTATGATGGTCAGTCACGAAACAGCCATGTAAATAATGTTCAATGGAAAAATTGGAGCAAAGCAATAATGATCCACTTTGATGCTATACTTTTTGCATTATTTACGGTATTTCCTATAGTTAATTAAAAAAAGATATAC
Source organism: Elegia similella (assembly GCA_947532085.1). Lineage (NCBI taxonomy): Eukaryota > Metazoa > Arthropoda > Insecta > Lepidoptera > Pyralidae > Elegia > Elegia similella. The sequence goes on from OX383939.1 coordinate 9,213,190, forward strand.
ATCAAATACACAAACAATAACACACACACACAAACACACACATACACATCACATTGTTATTTTTAGGGATATAATTCTTAAGCCTACCGCCTACCGGGATTGTATCAGTTTCGAGACTACCACGACACAGGCAACGCCTGGTGTGGAAGTCACAGTTGTGATTGATGTTGTAATTTAATTACTGGAAATAAAAGAATTATTATTATTATTAATACAAACTAGCCAAGTGTGAGTCGTAGCATGGAGAGTCTGATGAATAAGTACGCTTAAAATCTCTTCCAAGCGATCTCTCTTATGAGGTTAACCAAACTCTTTTCAGCAGAAGCACTATTGTTTGACATCTCAATTGCTAAATTATCTCAGAACAATAACTATAGTAAATTATTACTAGCAACTTTGACAGAATAGATAAGAATGAAGAGAGAAATGTTTGCTGGCCTTTTTTTAATTAACACACTTTAAATATTAGTTTGTTTTATTATTTATTGTTATAGCAGCAACAGATGTACACATAGTGGCTTAGTAGTAGGGTTCCTTTTGCGACTACTTGGGTACGGAACCCTACATATAAGTAAACCTAACTTAACACTTTCGCTGACACTGCCCGCCTGTAGACGTAATTCTATTGTTATTTCTTTTGTGTCTGGTTCAGTGTCAGCGAACGAGTTAAAATAACTTACCTAAAAATATATATTAACGAAGAACCTAGAGATGTTTTCTTTTGGCGTTTTTTCTCGATTTCGTCAAAGCTGCTTCTTATTTGTTACTGACACGTTACATCACAGATAAATAATAACAAAGTACGTGTTTAAAAGAGTTGGATAACCTCATAAGAGAGGTCGCCTGGAAGAGGTTTTATGCGTACTTATATGTACATCAGAGTACATTAGAAATGATTTTTACATACATTCCATCATGTCGTTACGTTTTCGGTAGACAGAGCCCTAGTTAATAAGTCCTAAAGATACATTTAGCACGCTGAAATGGTGTTTAGGGTTCCGTACCCGAAGGGTAATAACAGGACCCAATTAATATGGCTCCACTGATTTTTTTGCCGTTTTTATAGATAATGGTTCGGAACCCTTCATGCGCGAGTCCGACTCGCACTTGGCCGGTTGTAGTAAAATATTGACGGTGGTACTGAACCCTTAGTGTGTGTGTGAATACGACTTACGATTGGCTAGTTTTTCTTTTCTTTTCTCGCAGACCTTACATGGAATATCGACATTCTTTGGTTTTTACTAAAAAGGGAACAAAAAACGAAGCTGTTAGCATGTTGAGGTTAACCACTGACAAAACAGGTACATTTTACATAAGGCGTGTTTTTGTACTACTCGTATAAATTACCCTTTGTCATTACATTAAGGTCCATTTAAATAAAACGCAAATACTTTAAGAGTGGTAGTACTTTATGAAAGAAAAAAAAAACAATAAAAAAAATACACACTTGCTTTAGAGGTACCTAGACTTTAACATTTAGAAGTATCATTCGTTCGTTTGGTTAGGACATTGCAGGCTTGAATCACCTGATTGTCTGATAATAAAGATGATTCCGTGCTTCGGAAGGCACGTTAAGCCGGTGGTCCCGGCTGCCATCTGGTAGTCGTTAAAGGAACCACGTCAGAGGCCGAGAGGCGGTTCGGAAGAACTCTGACACCAGGGTGTGCATGGTCCATTGACCGTGACACCTACTCGAAATGATGATGAACATTTATAAAAACAGTTGCAAAGAAAGCCTGTGCACAAAAAACACTTTATTTCTTAACATATAACTTTTTACTATTACATAACTATGCATACTAATCTTGGACGAGTGATTCGTCCAAGATACTAATTCACTGCCGTCGAAATTAAAAGGGCTGATTTAATTTTTGATTTTTTTATTTTTTTTTGTTTGAGGAAATCAAAACCACAAACTTAAAGCATTTATTTGACCCGTGAGAGCCTTCTTTAATATATTTGCACTTAATTTAAATGGACCTTATACTGTGTGTAACAAAATGACGAAATAATATCTAAGGGGCTTGATCAGTCCATGATAATAAACAACTATCCCCAGGGAACATACATTAACGAAATTTTTTTTTTACCTTCCGTAGAAAGTCGTTCAGTTGATTGCTTTGTACCGGAGTACGAATTTTTCTTTCCCTGTTTCAAAGTTTGTCGCATGTGGATAGTTGTTTATTATGATGGACTGAACATGCCCTTTAAATATTATTTTGTAGTTTTGTAACGCCCAGTATATAAACAGCAAGATGCATGGCATGCAAGCAAGTTTTTATGGGAAGTGAAGTGCCAAATTCATCCATCTTTTAGTAAAACATATTAAGAATGCAATTTGCATTCTTTACATGCGATGTTAACATTGTGAACATGCATATATATCAGGTATATCTTTATGTTCGAGGAATTTGGCTATAAAATACACAGTTTATAGCCTTACCATAGCTCCTATATCGATATTGATAATTTCAAATAAATTACAATGTAAGTACATAAACTTGCGGTAATGTATTTCGTTTATACCTCTTATATCTTAAGTGAATTTTCAAGAACGTTATTGGATTTTAGTTTATCTATAGCCTACACTATAAACCTGCCCTACATAACAAGTAATTAAATTTAAAAAATCTAATAAAGCCATTTCCCCTATACATTTAAACCAGACCTTTAGATCCTTAACCACATCTACACTATGTACCTACACTGTCATAATCCTAACTAATATTATAAATGCGAAAGTGAGTTTGTTTGTTTGTTACGCTTTCACGCCGTAACTACTAAGCCTATCAAAGTTCTCTGGAGTTCGGAGAAGGACATAGGCTACCTTTTATCCCGGGAAAAAGTACTATAACCGAGGGATCGACATTGACGCGGGCGGAGCCGCGGGCGAAAGCTAGTTAATATTATAAAGGGGAAAGATTTTATTGTTTGTTTGAATTGAAAAAGATCTGAAACAACTGGACGATTTGAAAAATTCTTTCACCATTGGAATCCTACATTATCCCTGATGAACATAGCTATTTAATACCTATATAATACCCGTGCGAAGCCGGGGTGGGCTGCTAATGGTGGAATAAAGATACATAGCTACATATATACCTGCTACATACAAGAACTCTGAGTACACAACACTCCCTTTTTAAACAGTCGTAAAAGTCATTAAAATTATTTGTCACATCATCCTACCAACACGTATCTAACAAAAATATTCGCCTGGTAATCAATTTGATTCTTCAACAAAGCCATTTGAAACTGATCTTTCAATAGTTATCTCGATAACAATCTACCAAGTGTGAAATTGTACCATTCATTGGTAGAGTCAGAATAAAAATATTAATAGATTCATTTTAAATAATGTACCAACTTAGTTTGATGAAATATTTTAGTCACAGGCAATTTCTTGACGACTTCCGTCTCTTATCAAATAAGTAATAAAACAAATAATTTTACTCACGTATTTATAGTCGGTATTGCCGACAAAATACTTTTAAATAATACTATGCAACTAAGACTTGAAGGTATTTTGTTTGAGTATTATTTTTTCAGAATCAGGATTTTTGATTTGATGATTCATAACTGTTTTACTTAAAATTAATATTATACAATATAATCATAGGTAATATAACTTGTTTGTAAGTATAAAACGTAAATATTTAGAAAAATATAATTTACTAGTAGTTCTTGAGATTAGCGCGTTCAAACAAACAAACAAACAATCAAACAAACTCTTCAGCTTTATAATATTAGTATAGATTTATTTATTATATTGTACCAGCTGTTTTACCGCGACTTAGTCCGCGTGAATTATAAAAATTGGTTTCTCCTCCAGACTTGTTCAAGGCGAAAGTGAAAATGTTTGTTACGCTTTCACGCCGTAACTACTGAACCGATCATCATTAAATTTTGCATATAAGTTGTCTGGAGTACGCAGAAGCCGCAGGCTATCTTTCATCCCGGAATAAACTACTGTTCCCGAGAACGACGCTGACGCGAGCGAAGCTGCAAACGAAAGCTAGTTAAATATAAACCTTGCACTTCAGCCTACTTTTTGTCAGACCGTACTGACCACCTGTGAACGCGCTAGAAGAAAGTAACTACACCCAAACCGGTTTCGTTTTCTACGTCTTATTTTTTATAACGCCTAGAATCGATTGTAGTCCGACCGAAATAAAAATGTTCCGCTTTATGTAATTCTATTGTGAATTTTTGGTTCGCGTGATATTTGAACAGGTCATACTAGGGGCGTATACAGAGAGGGAGATAGGTTTCGTACCGCTCCCCGAAATCTTTAGAGTATCAAAAAATGTAGTAAATGTTGATTTTTTTGACGCGATGACGTCATAAAAGTCGTTGAACGCCGACTGCGCGCACGAAAAAGTGTCATGTTCCGTAAACAAGCGAGAGCGCGGAACAAGCGATAGACAGGCACGATCGGCCTAAGCCTTCGTCTTGTGACGCATCTATCTCTCTTCCACCGTAATCACGTAAAATTATCGCTCATAAACCGACTTTACAGACAATAAATTGTTTTACAAATGTTATGGTTACAACAATATGAGTGAAAACAATATCGTACGCTTGCTCGTCTAACGTTTGAACATTAATTAGGTTGGTCTATCAGAATCGTGAAATTTCGCACTCGCTCTGCCTGCTTACATATGTCTATCGCAAAATATCGCAGCCGCCTCTGGCTGGCACTATTCATCCCCGTTCAAATATCCAAAAGTCCAAAATCCTGGTTACGCCACTGTAAATAAAGTTTCACTACTGAATTGGGCGATATTTATATTTATTATATCATTGAACTAACGTGAGAAAACGAAATTATTAAAAAAAAAACTATATTCATGCAACTAAATAACAACTAACTGATCTCCATTACTTTTTATATTTATCTATTGTTCACATACCTGTAAGTAGTCCAAAGTCAATTCAAGACATTGAAGACTGTAAAACTTGAGGCGGTACTTAGTGTCCTTTATAATTTTTCCAAGATAAAAGTCCTTCTCCGTAATCCAAAGAACGTAAAATTTCATGATGATTGGTTGAGTAGTTGTGGCGTGAAACCGTAACAAATAAATAAATAAACAAAGAAATTCACATTCGCATTTAATAAATTAGCTAAATTGTTTTATGATAATCGTTATTTATGGTCCGTTTAAATTAAGTGCTAATATTTTAAGGGCTGGTACGCATAAGCTAGCAAATGTTTTAGATCCAAAATTTTAAAATATCAACACGTTAGTTTTCGAAATATCTTGACTTGAACATTTAGAGAAACAGACGCAAGAAACAACCTGTGCACAAAAAACATTGCCTTAGCGTACAACTTTTTACTGATACCTACCTATGGATTAGTACCATTACTTATTCTGTGCTATGGATCGATTTCTTAAAATTTGCTACTAACTTTCTACTGCTTAAACTTCTTTCTAACCTATGGATGTTGATATGGTATGGCACTTACAAATATTGGCGCGGACCTTATAAAGTACTAACGCTTATAGTGAGTTAATGACAAAAGTGCGAAAGCTGAAATTGGCTTGTTCAGAATCGAAAGTAGAATCGACTACACAAATAAAAAATAGGCGTCAAAATTTAACCAAACAAATATTTTAATAACGCCGTGTTTGATCATTACTTAACTCCACTCACGCGGCGGCATGCGAAGCGGTAAGTTCGCCCTAGATCGCGCAAAATTACCATAGACTTTTTAATTTACAACAAACACAAGTAAAAAAGGTAATATCTTCGTAAATAATCCGCGAGAATTAAATTTAATAATTGATATAATCCTTATCCTTACTAATATTATAAATGCGAAAGTGAGTTTGTTTGTTTGTTTGTGACGCTTTCACGCCGTAACTACTGAACCGATCATCATGAAATTTTGCATCCAAGTTCTCTGGAGTGCGAAGAAGGACATAGGCTACCTTTTATCCCGGGAAAAAGACTATTCCCGAGGGGTCGACATTGACGCGGGCGGAGCCGCGGGCGAAAGCTAGTACTTTTATAATAATAATAAGTTGGAGTATCTGAGGTTTTGAGCTTTTTATTAACATGTTGTATATTAGCTGGAAATTACCAAATCCTCATTGAGATGAATATGTATTAAGTACAATGCGTAACAGCTTAAAATCTTAAGTCGCTTCACAACCACAATGCAAGGTGCCCATCAATGCCACAGCATCTCAACATATCCTCGTCCCTATAATTATTCCTTCCGTACATTCACCGCTACAACCTATTGTTTTCGTAATCTACTCTAACAATGTGAAGGAAGAACTCCAATTTGCTCTTACATGCCGACGCTATCTCCACAATTGATCGTATTTTATGTTTGAATGAGGTTTTATCGGGAATGTCCTTCTATTTGTTGTTCAATTACGTTACCTACCTACTTCAGGAGCCCGATGGCTCAGTGGTCGTGAGCATTATTAGCGTATTAGAACCAGTATTACAACCAATGAAATTTGGTATTATCTCTTTACTACTACTTTTATGACCACACTTTAACCCTTAAGTAATTATTCTATTTTTTTCCTTTCTTGTATTTGGCCCTCAAACTTTATTCAGAAGCTTATTTTAGCCAGTGTCTAGTTATTTTTCGAGTTCTTCTTGCAAATTACACGGACTTCACATTATAAACTCCACTAGAAACAATTTGCAAAATAATCCAAAACAAAAACCGAGCAGTCCGTAGAAATTCCCGCCACGAATTCCCGTAATTATTCTAAGACTGTACCGAAACTTTTTTTTTATTAAGTGACACATATTCTTTAACCACATATTTTTGGTTATAACATTTAAAGGAGGTTTTATAAAGGTCAGCATTGCCGTTTGACTGTCATTGTGGGTTTTGGGCTTTCTGGGCTGATTTTCATTGTTAGTTTTATTTATTCTACGGGTTGAATTATATCATATTGATAGAATTTGCCCTTAGATTTACTTAGAAGTATACTTCTTAAAAGTTATATGTATAAGATCATAGTCCCCACGATAAATTTTAAAACAAAAAACGAAAAAAAAAGTGCGAGTCGGAATTGGTTACCACCATACAATATTTTTCGTTTTTTGTTTTCCTCATCTTTAATATAATTTGATGAGCTTGTCTTAGTATTGAGATAAGAGCTGCAATGATAACTCAGAGATAACAAATATGAAAATTATAATTACCAGGGAGGGGGAATACTAAGAACGATAATACTTCATTGAGTCTCGGGATAAGAATGGAATTCATCAACCACAGCTGGGCGGATTTCTGAAGTCACTTTTATTCTCTTTTCTCGCTATGTATATATCCATTAGAGATTCTGATACCGAGATTTCAATATAGCTCAGAGGTTCAAAATCACCAAGTATAAACATTAGATACAGCCCTACGACAGACGGACGGAAGGTCGGATAGCGGAGGCTTAGCAATAGGTCCTGTTTTTACCCTTTGGATACGGAACCCTAAAAAAATGATCTACTTTTAAATGATATAAATTGCTATCAATTTATCTGCAAAACACTTCCTATAAGAACTACTTTGTTTTTTCGAAAGTACGTTTTCAATCTGGCCCATCGCTTTGGGGGATAATAGGATTTAACTAAGTGTTATGCAAACGAGACACTAATTAACTTGTTCGCTGATACTGAACCAGACTAAGACTGAGATAATAAATAGATTCGTTTTGGGAAATTGACGTTTTGAGTAGTTGCTGTTTTGAGGAGTTGGCGTTTTAGGATGTTTTCGGTTTTGAGAAGTTGTCGATTTGGGAAGACGTCCTTTCGGGAAGTTGTCATTTTTGGTCAAAAGGACTTGCAAACGCACACTACATTCTAATCGAAACTCCTTTTTTAATTTAGCGTATTACTTCGGGTGACAATAACTGACGTTATCCAAACGAGTTGCTAATGGCGTATTGTTGCTATAGACAATCTCTGCCTACGCAGTGATGCATTGGGCGCCTTCTGATTGAGGGTCTATGGGCGACAAGTGTAGCAACTGACGCAAACAATGACAATGAAACCTGTTAGATCTATCTTGTTAACAAATCGAATAAATATAATTTTTAGATGCAGCCCGACTAAATTTTATGTATGTTTATATATTTTCTGGTTGAGTCCAAATATATGTTTGAGGAAAAAAATCATACAATATAATGTCTTTATTAACTAGGGGGTAATCGTTAATCGTTACAGAGGTCGCACGCAAGACAAATGCATATTTAGCAAGTAATGCTTAAAAGGATAATAAATGGATTTTTTTGGGAAATTAGCGTTTTTGGCTGTTGTCGTAAATGATGATGCAGTAAAATAATAAGTTAAGTTTTTAAAATAAGTAGATACTGAACGAAACAAATTTATTAATATCATCTTAGTCTATCTCAAATTAATTAATACTATATATTATAATTTTATAAACCTACTTGATTTAACCAGTGGGACAAATTGGTAGGACCACGGGTATAACATTATTTAAACGGGTAAATTATGTGTAAATTTTGAATTTCCGACTAATAAGATAACCAAACTGGTTGTCAGTTATACAAAGTATTCTTAGTAAGAGCGACCGAAATTATTAGCAATGATTTTTAGAAGCGGGATCACTGTGAGGAACCGGGATCCAAAGACAGAACGCTTATTTCCATATTTGGTACTTATGTTCTGGATCGGTAGGGGAGCGAGGTCAGGTCCGAAAAGGATCTATCTTTTTATTTTTCTTTAATATACCTACTACAATCTCATCACGTGCAAGTTTAACTTAAACATCAGTCATTTTTATCAATTGTTCCTTTCTTCGCAGGCTTTTACGAGCTGACTTGCTAGAAGTAAAGTTATTCTTAAAAATTTATTTACTTGTTGAAAGTTAAAAATACTGTTAACTCTCTATAACATTGTTCCTCTTACAAAACTATCTAGCTAAGCATATTTGGCCTACTTACTAAGAGCTTTCAGCCAGAGACAGCAAGAAAGGAGAACAGATAAAAATGACGTCGGTATACCATTTCCCTTTGCACCAATGCACAGAAAGCTTAGCACAGTCATTTTTATCTCTTTTCTCCTTTCTTCGCAGATCTGCATGAGCTGGCTCGCCAGAACAAGATCACCAAGCAAATACTGGAAGCCTTCATCCAGAAGAAACTAGGTTTGTCACGGGGGCACGTGAAGCCACCATCTATCCAGGAGATCCTTCCAATAAAGAAGCCGGAAGAACGAAACATCCGGCAGTCGAACCAGACTGATCAGCTGCAGGAAACTCAGGAGTATGCGGAGGATGACAGCTTACAGAGCGTGGAGAGCGAGCAGATCGATTCTATTTATGCTGAAGGCATGTATACTTATCTCATTCTGCATTCTTGTCAAAGTTTGGTCTGAATCAGGAATCAAAATTCCATGTGTATGTAACATGGAATTTTGATTCCTGATTCGGACCAAAAGTGTATCAACTACTCGATTAGTTTACTCACGAAATTAGGAAACCCATACTAGAACTTAAACTTTACACACAAAGCCCACAAGAGTCTTGTATTTTTCCTGTTAGCTATAAGAACTCACTATAGTGCCTCAAGATTCGAGAGAAAGTATCGAGCGGATACGTGAAACTATCTCCATTTACAGCAAAGGCTTGATACTTGGATAAAAACCTATATACTATCTCCTAAGATTTTTATTTTTCTCTACATGTTTTAATTTACACTTCTTACGTAAAGGTATGACATTAAATATAAAACTAAAACAAAAAGCCTTCATCATCATCATCATCATCAGGTCCCTTTTTAGTCTCCACAACAGGAGCACGACCCTCTCTGTACTACTAGGGCCATACTTGGCCAGAGCAGCCAGAGGACTTTGCCTACACTCTCCACGCTGGCCAGACGGGTTGGAGAGGTCTCTTAGATGTTTATAAGCTTTGTTTAGCTTGTATTTCCTAAGTCGCCTTCTACGACATCCACGGGAAGACTTGGAGTGAAAAAAGGCCTATAAATGAAAAATCTTTCAAGGCACCACATCGAGGCAAAGTGCCAAAAATGCTGGCAGCATTTCCCCGTTGCAAAAGGAGACTGAAACGGTGTGCAAAAAAACTGATAGCTCTTGGATCTCGATGAGACCCGTAGAAGAAACTGAATTTATCTATGAATAGTTTCGACATCCTTTTCCAGAACCCGTTTCGTTTCAATCCTGGAGAATTGCACGGCTGACGATACAAAAGACCAATTATTCAATCCGAATATCCATTCAGATGAATGGAGAAATAAAACAGAAACAGCAAAAGAGATATCAAGTCTAAAGTTTGTTAAGAAATACACAAAAATCTTCTCAGTTTCTCATCAAACAAACCTTTGCGTGTTTCTAATAGAAGTGAAGGGCACACATGCACAGTACAAATTTTTGTTGTATTGCGTAGATTTAATTAGTGTATTCAAGCGAAAACATCCATATTTGTCTTCAACATACTGCTTTGACACCAATTATAGCGTATGTCTATATGATACGGTATTTCGTAAATAGGTCAGGGGTGTCACCCTCAACGGCATAGCAAGTGCATGGATGACATAGGGTACCGTATTCATCCGAGTGAGTATTGATATACATACCTTCATTCTTCCCTTCCCAAATCCATCAAATTCATGAGAATCTAAAATGCTTCCGATAGGCAGCAGTGTCGGCAGCACAAACTGCGCTCGCCAACCTGCCTACCAGTCGTGGTGAGCAATATCCTCCCATGGAACGTAGAATCAAGAGAGGCCTTTGTCCAGCAGAGGACTTCTTACTGCTGAAATCATCATCATCATATCAGCCGCAAGAAGTCCACTGTTGGACGTAGGCCTCCTCCAAGGGTTTTCAATACGACCGGTTGGAAGCGGCTTGCATCCAGCGTCTTCCTGCGACCTTAGTCAGGTCATCCGACCATTGGTCGGTGGACGTCCGAAGCTGCGCTTGCCGATACGTGGTCGCCATTCGAGAATCCTTCTGCCCATCGGCCATCGGCTGAAATAATGATGATGAAATGTTATTTCGTAAAATAAATAGTATTTTATGGGAAAATAAAGGCCAATGTTAATTGACATATACTTACTTACTTGGAACAAAGTTTGCAACATCGCAGTATTGCAAAGGTTCTGCTATGTTGTCTGTTGCCTGCCTGATACAATCAATCTCTTCAAAGATGAAAGAAGCATTAGAAGAGCGAATATAAGAAAAAGCTTAGATTTATATTAGGGTAGGTAGATAAAAAATCTAAGTCAAGTAATTCCAGAATTTGATCTTCTGTCGCCTTTTGAATTGTACTTGAGATTACAAGCTTTTCAATAATTTCATTTCACTGACAAAGTTTTAGTTCAATAGGTTAAGGCTGTTTCAAAATTCAGTTGCAAACTTTACCCAAAAAACATACAAGTTAATACTAACATATTGTAATTTAAATAACAGTTTGTACCTAATACGATGTAGTTTTTTACAAATCGGGTTTGCTGTCTGAATGTTAATTGATACGCATATCGGTTTCTTTAACATAATAATAATTCGCACAAAAATTGTTAGGCATAATTTTTCAAACAAATAAGTAATTGCTTGCGTGACAATTTTTATTATTTTATGCCAATAAGATATGCACTTTGACCCCAAACCTGTAAATTTCACCCTCAACACAACAGGGTTGACTCAGTCCGTCAATACCGCGTGATTTTCAACTTCTGAACTAAACTGAAATTCATGCAATCCATGCAAGAAAAAAGAATAAAAAAAAGGAAAAAAAAATAACCTTCCGTAGAAATTCTTCCTTTTCCTTTTTTTTCTTGCAATTCTATACTTTATTAAGGATTCTGATTCCAAGATTTCAGTATAGTTTAGATGTTCAAAATCACGCGGTATAATCAGTTTTTTCTATCTATACATATAATAAAACAGTAAAAATATTTTGTCTGTACATTTAGAATTTTTGACTGAAATGGATAGAGGGACACTTAAAAAGAATAATAGAAAGCAAAAAATATTTTTTCGAATTTCTTGTCTGTCTGTCTGTCTGTCTGTCTGTCTGTCTGTCTGTCTGTCTGTATGTATGATCACGATTATCTCCGAAAATACTGAACCGATTTACTTCAAACTTTCACCAATTGCTTTGTTTTAACCCAGCAAAACATTTAAAGTTTGTTTCATCAAAATCGGTTCATTAAAAAAAAAAGTTATCGTCATTTGAATGAACTCAAGGCATTAATTTGCCTGCAAATCTATATTTGCAGGCAAATTCATAGACGGTGAATTTTTTATCGTTTTGGACCCTTAAAGGGGTGACTCAGACCATCAAAATGAACAACTTTTCCTATGGGAAGAATGCTGGGAACTTAAAAAAAAATTCGACATTACCATACAAACTGGCCGGGCGGCGGGACTCTTTTTTATGGAAATGACGAATTTTTTTTGAGTTCCTAGCATTGGTCCTATAGAGAAAGTTGTTCATATCGATGACCTGAGTCACCCCTTTAAGGGTCCAAACTGTTCCTGAGGGATGGACACTAACGGCGGCGGCGTAGCCGCGGGCAAACGGCAAACCAACCGAAACTGCTGCGCCTAGAAACTTGAAATTTGGTACAGAGGTTCTTTTAATGATGTGCGTGAGCGCTAAGAAAGGATTTTTAAGAAATTTAACTTCTAAAGGGGTAAAATTTATATGGAAGTTTCTCATTTCTAGACTTAGAAGTATGAAAGTAAGTATATAACTTCTCGATTAAAATTAAAAAAGATGTGTGTAGGTAGATGAAATTTGCAAAATTCCCCCCTTAAGGGGTAAAATGGGGGTGGGTGGTATAAACTTTGTATGGATTTTTTTTCATTTCTGGACTTAGACTTATGAAAATAAGTATATAAGTTCTAGGTTACAATTAATAATATCTGTGTAAGTAAAATGGACGATATTTTCCCCTAAAGGGGTAAAATAGCGTGGTAAAGATTGTATAGGAATTTACTTATTTCTAGACTTAGAAGTATGAAAATAGGTAAATAAATTCACGATTACAATTGAAAAAGATCTGTGTAGGTCAACTGTAAAAAATCTCCCAGAAGGGGGGTAAAGTTTGTTTGGTAATTTTCTCATTTCTGGACTATGAAGTAGGAAAATAAATAGGTATGTAATCGCGATTACAATTAAAAAACATATATGTAGGTGAAATGGACAAAATTCACTCCTAAAGGGGTAAAATGGGAGGTTTTATGGAAATTTTCTCATTTCTGGACTTAGAAATATAAATAATATTCATACTTCTATACTAATACTAATATTAAAAATGCGAAAGTAACTCTGTCTGTCGTTTTTTTACGCTTTAACCATTGAACTGATTTGGATGAAATTTGGTATGGAGGTGTGAGGCCCGAGGAAGGACATAGGGAATGTTGATTCCGGGAAATTCTACTGTTCCCGAGGGATCGACTAGCGCGGGCGGAGCCGCGGGCAACAGCTAGTGACCAATAAACAACTTACTTTCCATACCCCAGAAGTGTTTGGCCGGGCAGAGAAAATTCTCTGCCCGGCCAAACACTTATAAACATTTTTTTCCTATATATCTCCAAATGGAGATTTATAGGAAAAAAATGTTTATATTAACATGTACTTTAACTGCCTCCGTGGTCCAGTGGTTAAGGCGTTTGCATGTAGACCCGGGGGTCGTGGGTTCTATTCCCACGGGAAGCATCTTCGTTTAGTTGTTTCCAGTTTGGTTAGGACATTGCAGGTTGGAATCGCCTGATTGTCTGATAATAAAGATGATTCCGTGCTTCGGAAGGCACGTTAAGCCGTTGGTCCCGGCTGCCATCTGATAGTCGTTAAAAATAAACCACGTCAGAGGCCGAGAAGCGGTTCCGAACAACTCGGACATCAGGGTGTGCATGGTCGACTGACCGTGTCACCTACTCGAAAAAAACCTCTTGAAGTCTATGTCGAGGGTAAATTTACACCCGATGCGATATGATGTTCTTAATTAGTTCCACTCTCGATTGATTAGTATATCAATCGAGAGTGGAGCTAACTAAGAACATCATATCGCATAGGAATTGACGGTAGGAATGCGCACTTGAGATGTCGCAAAATATGGGCAGGTACGCGTGAGCGATCACGCATAGCACACATTGCGCAATTTGGTCAAGAGAACCAACCACCAGTTTCCTAAGCTAGGAAATCTATTTGCTCCGACTAATTTCGTTAATCCCGTCAAAAATGAGGACGGCAAATAATATGCAATCTTTGCGGTTTGCGTGCAAATATCTTGCTGTAACACTGATATTTACATTTTTCTTTGACTTTCCGCATTGAAATTGTTTTTATAATGACACATTAACTCAAATAATTAAAGAAAAACTGCGTAAACACACAGAGGGTATTTTCACGATTCCTTATTGCATTTTAGAACCTTTCTGACTCTAGTACCTTTGAATCGCAAGGTCTTGGATTCAAGCTCCGGCCAGGTCAAGATAGAAAACGATCCTTTTCAGATTGGCTTGGGTCTTGGATATTTATCTATATGTATGTATAAGTATTTATCGTAAAATATGGTGTCGTTGAGTTAGTATCTTACGATACAAGTTCGCATCTTAGTGTGGGGCTAGCTCAATCTATGTGATTTATCCCTATATATATATATATATATATATATTTTTTTTTTATAGCCTGTTAAGTGTCCCACTGCTGGGCAAAGGCCTCCCCTTCTTTTTCCACTGATCTCTATCTAACGCAGCCTGCTGCCAGTTCGCCAAGAACTTTTGGATATCGTCTCGCCATCTCGTTCGCGGTCTACCCCTCCGCCTACGCCCATCAGGGAACCATAGAGTGACCTTCTGGGCCCATCGATCGGATGTCATTCGGCACACATGTCCGGCCCAATTCCACTTGAGTTTATCCCTATATATAATATATTTATTTAATAATTCATTTTAGGACCGTAACCTTGTTGTTTCGTATGAGGCAGGGTACAACTATGTGATTTTCATTGACTAGTAATTTTATTCCATGAGAAACTAATGTTTCTTGTTTTCTATTTTTAAGAGAAGAAATAATTGGAAATAGTTACTATTTTGATAGCACCATAGACATGAAATTACTTACAAATAGGTAGATGGCAATTCATACTCTTTGATTTTTAACTCTCTATGTCCATTTCCCATTTTCACATAATATAAACTAACTATCTTACTGATCGGGACTTTGTGTAGCCCGTATGGATAGCCCAACTATATAAATTTCTTCTACTCGGACTGTTTGTGTACTAGCAATAACACTAAAACAAAAGTAGGTATTGAGGTAGAGATACATAGGCCTAGGTCGTAGATAGACCTCAGGTCGCTGATGAAAATTTCCACAAAGCAGGGTTTGAAAACCCTACCTTGTGGAAATTTTCATCATACCTTATATCTTAATTTAATTACAGTAGGTGTATCAGAATAGCATTGCGAATGCAAAAAAAAAAACACTTATAAAAAAGATATACACAATTTGCATCAGCCTTGTTAAAGAAAAACAATAAGATAGGTACCTACCTACTTCATTCGAGTTACTACAATAAGTACTTACAACGACGCGATTCAAAAAGAGCAACAGATATGAAATAAAAACTTTTCAGAACGCGTACATCTTTCCGATGCCTCATTTCTTTCCAAAGGGAAGTCCAGTTTACAGCCACTTTATCGGCAGGTTGTCGATTTCACATGACATTTCACAGTTCACCTTGTAAAGTTCACGTTGCGGTTAAACCGTCTATTTTAAATTCACGACCGCGCAGACAGAACACTTTTTGTTTTGTTTACACTAATAAAAATGGTATTTACCATTCAAGGCTATTGAAAATGAAGATGTTAGTTGACAACATAATTATATACATTATTTTAACATTCCTTGTATGAAGATCTAATCTAGTGTGTTGTAAACTTCAACAACTTTATTGGTATTAAAATTGAAAAAAAAAGTTGGATAGACGTTTGGTCCCTTTCAATAATGGCATTGATAACATTAGTCCGTGACAGAAAACAAGTATGAGCGAGCTCTATCGGTCATAAAACAAATTTTATTAAGTAATTTAAATTAGTTTAAAATAGGGACATGATTAGCCGTGTGCTTGGACGAATTAACCACGTGGTTTCCGGCAGAGTATATAGGTCTTTTTAGTTTCCGCTGCAGGATCATGACACTCTCTGTACTACCGGAGTCATACTTGGCCAGAGCAGACAGAGGATTTGGCCTACACTCTCCTCGCTGGCCAGACGGGTTGGAGAGGTCTCATTGATGTTTTTGAGCTTTGATTAGCTTGTATTTTCAGACGTGTGGTTTCCGGCAGAGTAGGACCACTTCAAGTCTTCCCATGGATGTCGTAAGAGGCGACTTAGGAAACAAACTTATACTTAAATACAAATCTTAGCAGTAAATGTATTACTTGTATTTTACATAACATTATAGACTCAATTAGATTTTATCTCAGTGGGCGTGTAGGTGGCACAAGGATTCAAGGTAATTGGTTGCTAGCCGCATCGCCTACTAACATGATTCCTCAGTTTCCGCCCAATCCCTCGATCAGCTTTTGCGACTTGCACGGGAAAAGATGCAGCTGGCACATTCTACGTTTTTTCTTTTCTCCCAGACCAGCAAGAAAGATATTATTATATATAAGATTCTTAGTGTTATACATGGAAATAAGCTTTATTACAGTAAAACTAAATTAACTATAAACAAATATACAGGGACAAATCACACAGAATAAGCTAGCCCCACAGTAAGTTGTGAACTTTTGTCGTAGGATACTAATTCAACGATACTATATTTTATAAGTTTTATAACATATACATTAATATATAAAAAGGTAAAATAATTAAAATAAAAAAAGCTGTAAATTCTTTCTTAACGCACGAGATGCCGCATAATTGCTGTTTGCAACATTCATAGTCTCAACATTGCCTCATATAATATACCAGACTAGCGATCGCGTGACCGAAGCCGTTACAACGTTTATGAAAATCGCTCTAAGCATCGCGGGGTTATGCATTGAAGTGTTATGTTGTATTGTGTATCTGTTGCAAGTCTATCCTTAACTGAGTCAACCGTGACAACGTTCACTGAGCTCACGTTACATTTTACCTCCTTCCCCTCTAAATCTGCATCTAACGTTATAAATAAATGGCCCCCAGCGTCCTCCGGCAGACATAAAAGTTAAATTTAGATTGCAGTCCGTTTTTAAACAATTATACAGTCCAAAGAGGTTCTTTCTTCGTTCTTTAACAGCCTCCGTGGTCCAGGGGTTAAGGCGTTTGCCTGTTGACCCGGGGGTCGTGGGTTCGATTCCCACCGGAAGCATACTTTGTTTAGTTGTTGCCAGTTTGGTTAGGACATTGCAGGCTTGAATCACCTGATTGTCTGATAATAAAGATGATTCCGTGCTTCGGAAGGCACGTTAAGCCGGTGGTCCCGGCTGCCATCTGGTAGTCGTTAAAGGAACCACGTCAGAGGCTGAGAGGCGGTTCCGAAGAACTCTGACAACAGGGTGTGCATGGTCGATTGACCGTGACACCTACTCGAAATGATGATGATGATGAGAGGTTCTTTGCGCTTTTCTTTTTCTTTCAATGACACATGTGCACAAAACGCGCAAAAACAACGTGTAAATTGACCTTTGACGTTCCCTTAACGGGGTGACTCAGCCAATCAATATGAACAACTTTTTATATGGTAACAATGCTAGGAATAAATAAAAAAACAATATTTTCATTCAATCTGTACTCTCGCGCAGCGCTGTAGAATTTCCGTTCGCGTGGATCAGTTACTATTACTATGTAACGATATGACACTCAACGCTCGTGGCCCGCGACGCTAACCAACTGCGCTGGCGAAAGAACCACTATAAAACCACACGAAGACAGTAGTAGGAGAGCTGGCACCAATTTTTGGGTAGGTATTTGAGGCAAGTTGAAAACTTGTCACATACCTGTCCTATTATACCCTTACACGAAACTGCAGACCTGGCTGGTGAGTAACAGCGATAGCGGCATTGCAATAATTTGGAACTGCAGATGCTGTTCCATGTTGCTTGCGTTCAGCTTGCCTCAAATACCTACCCAAAAATTGGTGCCGGATCTCGGACTACAGCCACTTGGTTGTTAAATATTACAACAATGTATATTTGTTCTTTTAACAGCCTCCGTGGTCCAGTGGTTAAGGCGTTTGCCTGTTGACCCGGGGGTCGTGGGTTCGATTCCCACCGGAAGCATACTCTGTTTAGTTGTTTCCAGTTTGGTTAGGACATAGTAGGCTTGAATCACCTGATTGTCTGATAATAAAGATGATTCCGTGCTTCGGAAGGCACGTTAAGCCGGTGGTTCCGGCTGCCATCTGGTAGTCGTTAAAGGAAACACGTCAGAGGCCGAGAGGCGGTTCCGAAAAACTCTGACACCAGGGTGTGCATGGTCGATTGACCGGGACACCTACTCGAATTGAATGAATGAATTTGACTTGTCAGTCTATGCAAGGGTAGGCGAATCTAATAGTATACTATGTATGTCTCAGATCTGGAGGTTTCTGGGGAAGGCACTACTTTTATTAATTACGTTCCAGCAATAATATTTTTGATCCATTGTTAACAAGTGCCTATACACTTAAACCCACATATAGCAACGCAACACATAATTGATTTTAATGAAATTTCAAACATTTTTATTCACAATTCCTTCGGTAATTGATAGAGCGAATACTGTATAATTTAAAAAAGTATTTACATTAATCGAAAAACAACCATATTTAATGTGTCATGTAATCTAGCAGCGACCGTGAGTCATATATAAGTATGAGATAATCTTGATTTAAAACAGTTGAAATAAACTGTTTCAAGAAGTCACCTTCACAAGCTGAAATCGAATTTTTATGTTTTATTTAAAAAGGTACAGCACGAAATTGTGTTTCTAAAATTAACATACATATCACATCTTATTCCCTTGCGGGGTAGACAGAGCCCAGGTCTATAAGACCTGAAAGCCACGTTAAGCATGTTGGTGGGCATTAGGTAGAAAACGGAATCTATATACCTAGTGATGGGTTCCTACCCGCATCACCTATTAACATGATTCAGACTCAAACATGACAGATCAAGACTCAGATTTTTCTTATTGCCTCAATCGGCTTTTACGATCTGCGCGGGAAGAGAAGCAGTTGGTACTTTCTACGTTATTTTTCTTTTCTCCCAGACCAGTTTGGAAGTTACAGGACTTAGAAATTAAATCAATTAATTGAAAACATAGTACAAAGATGACCGAAAAAGGCTTGCTTGAGATATTATTCCAATAATTACTCACAAAAAGTAAAATTGCAATAATTTGGCGAGAATGTATGGATTTCCAGATAAACCGCGAGAGTTATTTCCAGCCATTCTTTTTCTTGGAACCGACGGACGAAGATATACTGGGCTTAGTTCGACATTGTCTCGACGAAAGCCGAGGCACATTTGGGTCAGACAACCTACGTACATACAAGTACGAGTAGGCAGGTAAGATGTACTATTAAGCGACATAACATGTGAATACACTTGTTTAGTAATTGGTTTTCGCATAAGTTTACATAAGTAACGTTCAGATGACCACTTGAAAGTGTAAGTAAGTAAATAGAGATCTGAAGTTTGCCTATTAAGTCATTTCGTTTGAGATAAGCATCATCATCGTCAGCTTTCCACGACCCACTGCTGGGTATAAGCCTCCTTTTGTCTTCGCCATTCTTCTATCATTAGCCTTCGTAATCCAGTTCTTACCAGCAATGTGGTTTATGTCGTCGAACCACCTAGCTGCCGGACACCCAACACTACGTTTCCCATTTCTGGGATACCACTCTGTGACAGCCTCACTCCACCTACCAACGTTCCTTTTAGCCAGATATAAGCATGCCATTTAAAACTATAACATTATTTAATGTTCTTAAGAGAATTCGTCGCGATATCTGATACACTTCTCCATTCGATCAAACCAGTTTGTTAAAACTTACGCCACTCCGAAGCTCGAGTTGCCAAAATAGCCGATTAGTATAGTATGAGTCAACCGCATCTTCGAGTGTGCAGAAACGTTGACCTCGAAAACTTTGCTTCATTTTTAAAAAGGTGTTAATATAAGGGCTCAAGTCAGGGTTATACGGCGGGTGGTAGAACTACAAAGTTTGGCCCATTATAAATATATGTAGTTTTAAGTAAGTACCGTTTGTTGCCGCTTCTTCTGAACTCCGCTTTGGAAGCGGCTTTAAACTTAGCTTTAAGTAAATTAAATTCAATAATATTTTATCGTAAAATAAATGTTAACGTTCACCAAATGATATGTAAAGTATGTTATGATGAATTAATGATATTTGATTTTGAATTTGATTCAAAAACGCAATGTTAGTAGGACGTTTGCCGCCCGATTGCAGGACGACCTTACGTTGTCATGATGCGTTTTGAGAGTTATATTTCCGGAATTTATCGATAACTTGATAGATATACAAGTTATCGATGAATTCCGGAAATTTAACTCAAAACGCATCATTGTGGGGTCAGAGATATCATCCTCAACTGCCCGGCCGGTACTTGCAAGTACGGCATCGGGTACGCACGCCCGGCCAACCGAGCTGTTATTTGCTTTTTCCCCCGTTCATCAGAGTGGTGGAGGTATGCTAATACCTTCATTTCCTGCCTAAATCTAACAAATTCCTTTATATACATTTCATCATCATCAGGTGTTTTTAATCTCCACTGCAGGAGCATGACCCTCTCTGTACTACCGGAGCCATACTTGGCCAGAGCAGACAGAGGATTTGGCCTACACTCTCCTCCCTGGCCAGACGAGTTGGAGAGGTCTCATTGATGTTTATGAGCTTTGTTTAGCTTGTATTTCCTAAGTCGCCTCTTACGACCTCCATGGGAAGACTAGGAGTGGTCCTATTCTACTCTGCCGGAAACCACACGGCTATTATATACATTTACTAGCTATTGCTTGCGACTTCGTCCGCGGTAATTTCTTTTATTATGATTAATTAGTTTTTTTTATTAGTATAGATTAATAATTTTCCCCGTTTTCAAAACATTTTTTATTGATGCTTCGCTCCTATTAGTCGCACCGTCATGTTTTATAGCCTGAAGCCCTCCTCAATAAATGGACTATCCAACACAAAAATAATTTTCCAATTTGAACCAGTAGTTCATGAGATTAGCGCGTTCAAACAAATAAACAAACTCTTCAGCTTTATAATATTAGTATAGAAGTATAAATAAAGGAATAATTTTGTGCATTCATCCAAAGTCCACAAACTTTATTACGAACAGCATAAGCTCGTCTGCCGGATTTAATCCCGCATTCTGTGATAACTGCGCTTGCAGTCGCCATTACCGGAACCGGAAATGAAAGGCACATTTTGTGCTGCAATCTGCCTTTAGGCTGATGTGATTACTTTGTGACAAATTGAACAAACAAATGTATATGACCCACATATTTGACGGTTACTGGAGCCTGCTAGACTAAAGATGTAAAGAAACTATTTATTTTTAAAAAGTATATATGTGATCCACCTGACAACAAACAAACTTTGCCTATGACTTTATCACTAAAATAAAACTACGGAAAAGACAGACGCACGATCGTAAAACATTAGTTATATATAGGAGCAGCCCAACGGTCCAGTGGTTCTGAGTATTATTAGCGCTTATGTACGTTAAGCAGCCCCGAACCTGGTCCCCACTGGGATGGTGGACCCACGGTGGACCGCAAGCATAAACATATCTCGAGCTACCCCGTGCTTCGGAAGCCGTTGTTTCCAGTTGTCATCATTTGGCAGTCGTTAAGCTATATCCGATGCCTTTGCGCAGCTTGAAATATCTGTGACCATTGTTGGCCTCTTATTACACTCATGAAAAACAAATTATGTACGAGTAGGTATGTATCACAAAAATCTCAACTCCGCTGTTGTGCTTACAACAACAGCTGACTTTTTGGCAGCATTACGATATTAAAGAATCAGTCGTTCTACGACTTTTATATCCTTTTTTACTAAAGTATCTTAACATATATTAAAAACTAGGTTAAATGTTAAATCTGATTAACATTTAACAAATACCTACCGACAAGGATTCTCTACTAAGTACAGAAACTACCCTGATTTCTTCACCCGGATTTTCTAAAAGCTTTACAGCCGCGCCATTACGGAAACCCGGAAAGCGGTGTTGAAAAGTGAAAACTACAGACTTGTTTAAAGGCTAGATATCGCTTGTTGCCTGGAAAGCGCATCAAGGTTAAATCTTTACATACATACATAGTATCACGTCTTTTTCCCTTACGGGGTAGACAGAGCCTAGGTCTATAAGACCTGAAGGCCACGTTTAGCATGTTGGTAGGCTTTAAGTGGAAAACTAATTTAAATTAGTGATGGGTTGCTAGTCGCATCTACCTATTAATACGATTCCTCAGATTTTACCCATTACCTCGATCGGCTTTTACGATCTGCGCGGGAAGAGAAGCAGCTGGTACATTCTAAGTTTTTTCTTTTCTCCCAGACCAGCATGGAAGAGAGAGTTTAATCTTTCTCTCACCTTAAGGGCGCTTAACCTGTCTTACTTTTCATACAAATGCTCCTATGTGATTATGGCAATGTAACAGAAATTTTTAAATCTTTTGAACTAATAGGTCTCTTGTGCGCTATTTCTATTGAAATAAAAATCTATGTGAATATGTATAAGCCTTCAAAAATCTAGTTTTTGCACAAATTTTACCAGATCTTCGGGCGTACTTATGAATAGTAAAAGTATAGAAATTATTTTTATATAAACCTTGCAAATGTAATGAAGATTCTATAAAAAAAATACACTTATTTCACTAACTTATAAGGTTTACGAAAAATATTACCGGAACAAGTTTTAAAAATATCCGCACCCTATTTTTCGTTCAATGTTATCTCGTTCTCACTTGCTTGTTAGTCAAATAGATGAAACAACAAGCTTTTCAACCATAGTCGCTTTGAGGATAGACGAGCCGGGAAGGACTCTCTTAAGCGCTCCTACTGCAGTTCATGTCCGCTAACAAGACGCAGAGATATATAAATGAAAAGGCTGAACCAATAACCATTGCAAATCTCAAATTCTTAGAATATTAACTTGAATAAGAATGAGACAAATTATAGAAAAAAAAGTCAATAAACTACCCCCGACTTTAAAATCCTTTGGGCTCGGGTAAACGATAATGATAAATATATTTTAAAATCGCTACAAAGCCTTCTTTTTTTCAGAATAGACAGAAACACACACATACATAGCGGTTACTTATAACAACCCTCTTTTTGCGTAGGGGGTAAAAATAACTTTCATTGGTAGTAATTTATTATAGAATTGCGTACGATAACCAAAATGAAACGTTTGCAAACAAATCTACAAACGGCATCTAGGTTTTTAAATAGATCTGTGGCGACTACTTTGTGCTGAAATGTGCATCTAGGCCAAAAAGTAATTTTAATGAGAGTTCCTTTGTGACTTTGGCACGAGTTCAGGAAAAGGATTAAATTCTCAGAGAAATAAATATAGAGCTTCAAAGGATTCAAAAAGTCAAACGCGACCTACTAAATCTGTCGAAAAGGTGTTTTATTATATTTTTTTACATTGCATGATTATAAGTTATTGAAATATAAAACTATTTGTAACTAAAAATTAACTTAATTAAACTACCTATAAATAAACCTTACTATATTATTTACTAAAAACTAAAAACCTTGAAAATAAATCATTTTTTTAGATATCTTAGGATAGTATAGAAACGTAGTGTTGTACTTGTCTTATTGGTACTTGTATCTAAGGGTTATCAATACTTAGAATGTTGGTAGAACGTATTTCTATTTATCTCAATGCAAAATAAGGCTATTTCTGATAAACCTATTTGATCACCTATTATGGGTATGGAAGTAACATCTATCATCACCATTTTTCGGGCTCACGACGAGAATGGGAATATGTGAAAAGAGCCTCGTTACACTGACCCATTTTCACGCAAGACAATGTACGTACCTACCTAAATTTTCAGCTAGTAAACATCATATTTTTAATTATAGCAATTTTCCTATTCCCATACTTAAAATCGACTTTGTTCACTAATTATGCGCCATCACATACTTTTAATACTTATAATTTTACGTATCCGCGGCGAGGACGACCTACTTATTTCCTCCCGCGACGCTAAAGAGCAGCAATTCTTATTATTTTCTGGTAGTCATCATTCCAGCCGTTGAAGTCCACTGCTGGACATGGTGGACTGGCCCAAGGATTTTTCGTTCCATGGGAGGATCTGCCGTACTCACAACGCTTGGCAAGCGCAGTTTCTTTGGCTTCTTGTGCTTCCGGCGCTAGTATAGGAATTTGGGAAGGGAATTAGGTATTAGGATAAATAAATAAATAAATATATAATACAAATAAATATATACGGACAAATCACACAGATTGAGCTAGCCCCAAAGTAAGTTCGAGACTTGTTTTATGGGATACTAACTCAACGATACAATATTTTATAACAAATACATATATAGATACACATCCACGACCCAGGCCAATCTGAAAAAGATCATTTTCCATCTTGACCTGGCCCGGGATCGAACCCGGTCACTCCGTGTCGCAGGCTGGCGTGTTGACCGTTGCGCCACGGAGCTAGTCAGTTAGGTTAGGATAGTAATCGCTCGGATGAATTGGAATGAGTAAGTAGTAGCTCGGGAAGCCGGACGCGCGAACCCGATACCTGCAACCACCGGACAGGCTGGCACTCCTGACCATCGACCCCCTGACCATTTTCTGGTAGTACGTATTTCTGTTTATCTCTATGCAAAATAAAGCTACTTGCAAAAGATACCTATTCATTCATTTCGAGTAGTTGACACGGTCAATCGACCATGCACACCCTGGTGTCAGAGTTCTTCGGGACCGCCTCTCGGCCTCTGACGAGGTTCTTTTAACGAATACCAGATGGCAGCCGGGACCACCGGCTTAACGTGCCTTCCGAAGCACGGAATCATCTTTATTATCAGACAATCAGGTGATTCAAGCCTGCAATGTCCTTACCAAAGGATTACATAGGTGACCAAGATACCTATGTAATCCTTTTATGGTTATGCCACCATCATATCATTCTATTTTCCAAGCTCCAGAACATATGCAAAAAGGGCATCATTAGGACGCACTGACCCATTTCTTCGCGCGACACTGTTCGTACAGCAGCGTTATACATAACAAAAAAAATGCTTACTGCTAATTTCATAGGTCGCGAAGGACAAATAGCAGGGCTAGGAGTGTTGAGCGATTTTAGTACGGATCTTTGAATTGACTGCCATCCATCCATGCTATGCTATACCATGACTTTATCTAACACTAGTTGTTTTCCCGCGACATCGTCCACGTAAAACATGCTCAGCGCAGATAGTGTAGCTTCCCAACTGTGAAAGATTTTTCAAATCCATCTAGTAGGTTCGGAGCCTATACGCGTCAAACAAACAAATAAACAAACAAATATTTCATCTTTATAATATTAGTAATGAAGTAAAGATATAGATTAAATTTTTCCTTGATAGGTA
This sequence comes from Elegia similella, assembly GCA_947532085.1. Taxonomy (NCBI): domain Eukaryota; kingdom Metazoa; phylum Arthropoda; class Insecta; order Lepidoptera; family Pyralidae; genus Elegia; species Elegia similella. The sequence goes on from OX383939.1 coordinate 9,238,751, forward strand.
TGTACCTAAGAATATGACGTCACTTTAGGTCGAAATAAATGTATGGCATAGATAGGTAGCCTTCTCTAACTATACTATACATGTTAAGTACTTATAAGATTGTCGTTTCATAATACCAGAGAAGATATACCTATTACTTAATCCTAAGTATGTATTATGCTACTAAATCTTATAAGTAAACACTTAGAGCTGTGTAATTACTAATTAAATAAATAATTACACTCACTTCTAGCTTCATATTAATAGCTCACTAATAACCACTTTCCGATTAATTAACCAATTGAAGAATTCACATTTTTTTATTGCACAACTACATAAATAAGATGATGGACAATTAGACCTCGCTTATAATATTTCTTAACTTAGTGTACATTTATGATATGTTAATTTTTCAAACACAAATGAATTATAATTACTTTTAGTCATTCATCAAATGTCCATCTATTGATATTATCTACATTATAATAGCTTCGAGTGGGGCTTGGCTGTCGTTAAGCTTTGTTCGATACATATAGGTAGTTGGAAATATCCATGAAACTAGCTGTTGCCCGCGTCTTCTATAGATGAATAATTTTTCCCCGTTTTTAAACCACTTTTTATCGATGCTTCGCTCCTATTGGTCGCAGCGTAATGTTTTAAAGCCTAAAGCCTTCCTCCAGAAATGGACTATTCAACACAAAAAAAATCCCAATTTAAACAGTAGTTCCTGAGATTAGCGCATTCAAACAAACAAACTCTTCAGCTTTATAATATTAGTATAGAAGTATAGATATCTTGACGACTGACACCGGTTTTGATCACTGACAATGAGTACATAAAGAAAATAGTTTATCGAGACGTGTCTGTCGAAATTCTGTATTACTCTCACATATTGAGTGAGAAAGTATGAAATATATATTTAAATAAATTTTCTTTTTTTTTCAGGTAGGAGTAAAAAGTATCCCGGCTATGACAACGAGGTGGATGCCAATATTGACCGTAAGAGATATCATTATTTTATATTCTGTCGTCATTTCTTGGCATCTATGCTCTTGTTTCTCTTGCTTACATTCTGAATAGTGGATCATAAAGTAAATGAATTAAATTAAAACAGATTTTAAAAAATGTAATAGAAAAATGTTTTGATGTGTTAGTTGTCGGCTCTTTGACACGTGCAGATAATGTGGTAAAACCTTAAAACAATAGAACCATAGAAGTATGAAGAGAGACGCATTTTTTTTTTAATCTATGGCTACTACCGACAGAACGACACCGATGATTATCTATTATTCCGAGGTTTGACGTCAGCTGCGGGCTGCGGCTTATCGGCTCGTGTCAACGAGGCGTTGAAATGTGCTTAACCTAGTAATTACAGAGTGTAAAATACAACACATTTATCCTTATCTTTCTACTTTGAATGGTTCTACTTTTCATCTACTCATATCTATGTATTTTTTTCACTTTATTACCTACCAAATCCAGGGACTACACCTACCGGTGTAAAGTAGTGTTCAAAACACTCTATTGAGATACCTCTCAATAGAGTGTTTTGAACACTACTTTTTATTACTGTTTAAAAAGTAAAACAAAAAGAAAATGTAACACTTTCAATCTGTTTTCAAAAATACCGGTTCATATGTGTTAATAACTGTTACAGCCAATAAGCTTTACATTGGCATAACATAACTATGTGACAGCTCACGCACACTTGCCTAAAAAAAATACCTATGTTTTCTAACCATAGAGATAAGATAATCCTGACTAACAGTTTGGTTACAGAAAACATTATATCTGTTACACTTTTATAAGTGTTAGGTTTAAAAAAACACAAAATGTTACAGTATTCATTATTATTGTAACCGATTTAATGTATATGATATACGTCCATAAGTGCAATATTAATTCCAAACACTTTTGGTCTGACCATTGCATGCATAACCTCAAAATCTCCGCATGGAAAGTAAAAGTTAGTAGGCATAGCTAAATATGGTGGTCTTCTTTACAAATGTCAAATGGTGATCATATGTTAGGTATTTTCAAAAGATATAATTTATTTCATTCACGACGTTAAAATAATCGCAGTAGAGTTCATTACTCTGCCAATTTTATGCGTATTTTAGACGTGACAAAACCACGACGGGGCAAACCCGCCAAACAAGAAGCTACATAGTTTATTTATTAATAAGAATTGCAAATTCAAACATTTTTGCATACATAGTTGCTTCAAAAATCCTACTTTGGTCACTTATCATACAAAGTTAAAATCACAAGTATGTTCATTACCTAAATCTATTCGCATGCTTATTTAAAACCATCATCATCATTACAGCTGCAAATTGTCCACTGTTGCACAAAGGCCTCTCTCAAGGATTCTTCGTTCCATGGAAGGATATTGCCATACTCACCACGCTTGGCAGGCGGGTTGGCGAGCGCAGTTTCTTTGGCTTCTTGTGCTTCCGGCGCTGCTGCCCATTGAAAGCAATTTTAAGCTGGGGAAGGATAAGAATTATATTTGGGAAGGGAATGAAGGTATACTACTCAATCGGATGTATGGGGTAAAAAGCAAGTAGCAGCTCGGGAGGCCGGGCCGCGCGTACACGATGCCATTTTTTTTTTTTTTAACGAAGGAAAGATCCATGTTGCGGATACCCGAACCCGATGCCATACCTCAACCACAGAACAGGCAGTTGAGGATAGCACCCCTGAGCTCATTTCAAATATCTTAAGAGCCCGACATATGCCAGGCGGCGTGGCGATACAAACGCGGATGGTCTAACTAAACGCGTTGGCTACTTTGGATATTTTCGTTTTTTAGGAATATTCAAAGGTTATTCGAAAAAGAAAAACATATGATGGCTGCCTTATCTGTAATCCAATAATAATCAAAAGTTTCAAGGTTAATTTTAATGTATTTGGTGAATAATGCTATATACCGAGTAAATTAGACGTGATTTGGAGGCAATTTCGCAATTTTTTTCTATCGAGAAAATTTAACGCAATCGTGTTTTTGAGTCATATAGTTACCAGAAATAGTCCTGAACTTTGCTGCATTTTTATTTCAACTTGAGTATTTAATTATTATTGATATAACAGTCAATCATGCAAAGCAGTGTGAGGTAGTACGGGCCCTTAACACTTTTAAAGATTTCGATCAAAACACAGAGTGCGTTGAGACCATGGAGTATTGAATCCACTTTCTGTATAACGTGCTTTCCTATCATATCATTCACGCTTCTACAGTATTTAGAACTATTAATTTATTCGTAAATTTATCAGTTAAATCTTAATGACGCACTACAATTTTTTAACATTCTATGTAATCAGCAACCTAATTTACAAACTTGAGAATATATATGCACATATTAAGTTAAGTAAGTGTATAAAAAAGTTATAATTTATTATCTACATTACAAAATGCTTGATCCTTGGAATTAGAGATTGGTGAATGTTCTTATGTCAACAACTATAGGTGCTTGAATAAACTGTAAACATAACGAAAATATCTACTTAAATATACACGGTGAAATTGTGTTTGTTTTGGGCCCTTAAAGGGGTGACTCAGACCATAAAAATGAACAACTTTTCCTATGGGAACAATGTTGGTAATTCAAAAAAAAATTCGACATTCCTATACAAACTGGCCGGGCGGCAGGACTCTTTTATATGGAAATGACGATTTTTTTTTGAGTTCCCAGCGTTGGTCCCATAGAAAAAGTTGTTCATATTGATGGTCTGAGTCACGACTTTAACGATCAAAGTTTCACCATATTACATACATGAACAAGAAGGTCTTCTTCCCAAAATTGGTCCGATAAGAAAAGTTGTTCATATCGACGGCGTGAACACTCCCTCAAGGATCGGACAGAGTATCCTTACTATCCTTACTAATATTATAAATGCGAAAGTGAGTTTGTTTGTTTGTTTGTTACGCTTTCACGCCGTAACTACTGAACCGATCATCATGAAATTTTGCATACAAGTTCTCTGGAGTGCGGAGAAGGACATAGGCCACCTTTTCTCCAGGGAAAAAGTAATATTCCCGAGGGATCGACATTGACGCGGGCGGAGCCGCGGGCGAAAGCTAGTATGAAATAAGTCTGTTTTCATATTAGGTATTTTACTGTCAAGTTTTCCAAGATCAAGCTGCCCTCGTCAAGTAGGACATTCAAAATCTCCAAAACACATAATCGCGCATAGTACAAAAGACGTTTTACATTTTAAAACTATTACAAAAGCGTTTGTGGTCATGCTGGGAACTACACATATTATGCAAATGCACGAAGGAAAACAAAACAAAGTCCAAACGGTGTGACATTTGAATTTGACACCAAGTCACACCACTAGACACCAAGGTTGCTAGGCTTCATGGATTCTGTCCGTTATCGGGTTACAGGCAACAAGTTTATTTTAGTATTTATGTTAAATTATAAAATACTAGCTTTCGCTCGCAGCTCCACCGCGTCAATGTCGATCCCTCGGGAATAGTACTTTTTCCCGGGATAAAAGGCAGCCTATGTCCTCCGTACTCCAGAGAACTTGTGTGCAAAATTTCATAATAATCGGTTCGGTAGCTACGGCGTGAAAGCGTAACAAACAAACAAACAAACTCACTTTCGCATTTATAATATTAGTTAGGATTAGGATAAAAACGATTTGTTTTTCTTTTTTTGATCCACAAAATTAACTAATACTGATTGTAAAATTTTTAACGACAAGTATCTATATAATGTCTTATGACTCGAAGAACGCCGGCTGCACGCACGAAGATGTGTCACGTTCCGTGTGCAAGCGAGAGCGCGAAACAAGCGATAGAGACACGATCGGCCTAAGCGTTCGGCTTGTGACGCGTCTATCTCTCTTCCATCGTTATCACGTAAAATTATTGTCCGTAAACCGACTTAACAGACAACTAATTTTTATATTTGAAGTAATCTTGGTATCTACATAAATTTAGAGACATTTATATTATTTACATTTTTTTTAAATTGCTAGCAAGATTCTAAAGTAACTAATCAAGTCATACAAATTATCTACCGGTTTTATTTTCACGTCTTATTATTATGCATCAGCTTGTTGAATTTTCAAAATATACAGCGTGATTTTGAACCCCCTAGCTATATTGAAATCTGGGAAACAGAATCCCTAATGGAATACAGAATTATAAGAAAAAAAGGTAAAAATCGAAAAAATAAATTTAACCTTTCATAGAAATTCGTCCAGCTGATCGGCGAGTTTGTATGGGAAACCTAATTTTCTTTTTCGTTTTTTACCTTTTATTCTTGCAATTCTGTGTTTCATTAGGGATTCTGATTCCCAGATTCCAATATAGCTAGGGGGTTCAAAATCACGTTGTATTATATGCATTTTTTTATTACAATTTCTTTATTGAACCTCAAAATTGACAAATAAGTAGGTATCCACAACATGCAATCTACATGTGTATTTGTCATAAAATATACTCGTAGTATCGTTGAGTGAGTATCCCTCCCATAACACAAGTCTCGAACTTATTTGGGGCTAGCTCAATCTATAAATGTTTATATTATTTTAAACAAAACAAAGTCCAAAAGTGTTAATCAAGAAGTCAACAGCCTCCGTGGTCCAGTGATTAAGGCGTTTGCCTGTTGACCGGGGGTCGTGGGTTCGATTCCTACCGGAAGCATACTTTGTTTAGTTGTTTCCAGTTTGGTTAGGACATTGCAGGCTTGAATCACCTGATTGTCTGATAATAAATAAATAAATATATACGGACAAATCACACAGATTGAAGTAGCCCCAAAGTAAGTTCGAGACTTGTGTTATGGGTTACTAACTCAACGATACTATATTTTATAACAAATACATATATAGATACACATCCAAGACCCAGGCCAATCTGAAAAAGATCATTTTCCATCTTGACCTGGCCGGGGATCGAACCCGGTCACCCCGTGTCGCAGGCATGCGTGTTGACCGCTGCGCCACGGAGCTAGTCTAATAAAGATGATTCCGTGCTTCGGAAGGCACGTTAAGCCGGTGGTCCCGGCTGCCATCTGGTAGTCGTTAAAGGAACCACGTCAGAGGCCGAGAGGCGGTTCCGAAGAACTCTGACACCAGGGTGTGCATGGTCGATTGACCGTGACACTTACTCGAAATGATGATGATCAAGAAGTCTATCCTGTTTCATTATCGACGCAAAAGTTCCCATTATGCTGGCTGCATTAACTCGTTGAATCGCTATGGAAACGATTTGAACTAAATACAATGTGGACCGACTATCTGTGGTCCTCACGTCAGGCTGCCACACCGGAGTACCTGGGTTCAATCCCCGGTGAGGTCAAGATGGAAAATGATCTTTTTCAGATTGGCCTGGATCTTGGATGTTTATCTATATCTTTATTTGCTATAAAATATAGTATCGTTGAGTTCGTATCCCATAATAACACAAATCTCGAACTTACTTTGGAGCTAGCCTAGCTACATAGTCAATTTAAAAAAAAACCTGTGTGATTTGTCCATTTATATTTATTATTATTTTATTTTATCGTGAGTTTATTAGTTAATATGACGGCCCAACTCTCTTATAAATAAATCTCTTATAAACCCTAGCCTCTGCTCCCTAGGTCACATAAGTAGTTTCTTAAATGGTTATTTCCATAGAACCAATATAGCCATTTTTGATATGTTCAATCATTAACGGGTCGTGCTCCTGTAGTGGAGTCTAAAAAAGACCTGATATGATGATGATGATTCATCAACTCAAATTTTATTTACCGGTATGCTGCGTGGTAGGGTGTCAGGATAGAAATGTAAAACATATTTTCAGAAACCAGAAACGATGGCGAATGGTATTTGAGGCAAAATAAAATTAAAGTAAACACAGGAAGAGTGTCAGGAGAAATTAACTTGTAATACCTATAGTACAACCATAAAATACCTACTATTTAATCAGTAATGCAATAATTATAGCTTATTAATATAATTATCAAGTCGTCGCGGTCTCTTTCTTCATAATACACTAGCTGCCCCGGCGAACTTCGTTTCGCCATAAGTTAAAAACTATCCTATCTCTCAAGATGGTGTGCGAATTTTATTATAATCGGTTAAGTGGTTTAGGAGTCCATTAAGGACAAACATTGTGACACGAGATTTATATATATTAAGATAGGTTCACATTACATAGGAAATATAACTTACAGTCTGTTGAAGTACATCAGTGGATGTAAATAAGTGCAAGTGATCTTTACACGTGTTAGTGAGAAAATACATGGAATTAACACAACCACATTCTCGTGAGTTTACTGGTTTGATTGCTTTTTTCGTGAGTGTAAAAGAGGCCAACACTGGTGTCAGATTTTTTAAGCTGCCTTAAGGCAGCTGACTAAGCTTAACGACTGCCATCAATGATGACAGCCGAAACCAATTAACGTGCCTTCTAAAGCACGATCGAGCTCGAGATATTTTTATGCCACTTGCGGTCGCACATCCAAGTGGAGACCGCGTCCGGGGTTGCTTAACAAACGTCAGCGCTAATAATGCACACGACGTCGGGCTTCTTTTACTTAGTTTACTGGTAGAGCTATCACTGACTAAAAGCGTTCAATAAAAAGTGGATTATCACAAATAACGCAAACAATTTAAGAGCCAATCTCGCAAAACTGGTAAATTAAAGCCAGTGAGATATCTGTTTCTTAAAGCCGGCCGGATTATCATGCTTGTTTTACATATTTTATTTTTTATTGCTTAATAACAGTTTACATTTTAAATCGACTTTCGTCCAGAACTGGGTAAAACACATGATTTGCTTTAATTAAAATACACATTACAAAATACAATTTGGCACGTATTTAAAATATTAAATATCTATTTCTTTTATCTTTAGTACCTTTGTGTCCATTAATAGTATCTCTGAATATTAGAGATACAATCGATCAGTAGTTCCCAAAGTGGTCCTGGTGGACCCCCTGTGGTTCACAGGATACTCAGCGGGGGTCTACGCTGGCAGGAATAAAAATTGGGGGTTAAAAACTATTTCGTTTCCTTCGTCTTTCCTTGTCGAAAAAAGAGTTTGTCATTTGTTACAAACTTATTTACAATTATTAACAAAAACAACAAGAAGAAAGAAAGGAGCACATTGATCATCACAGTACGGGAAGATTTGCTGTTATTTTCCTTATACATAAAGCCAAATAGAATAATTGCTGTCAATCCGTCAAGTTTTTTTATTTGTTGATTTGTATTGCTAAACTTACGTTACGGTAAAAATTAAAAATATCTTATAAGATGTACCACTTTGAATTTAGGGTTGTGGTAGAGCCACGCTACCAGCAAACTTCATTTTTGCAAGTAAGTAGCATGAATGGGCCTGCTCGTCCGGGGAAGTACAACACTCCCAGAAAATCGACGTTTGAGAAGAAGCTTTACCGCTTCTATGCTTCGTTCGGTGAGTGAGAATGCCGGAAGCCCATTCTCCCCCCTCCCCTCCATCCCCCCATGTCCTCTCCCTCCTGTCACACCCAAATGTTGCAGTTGCCAATGGTCAGCGTCGGTCACTTACTCTCAGGTGACTCGCTTGCTCTTTTGCCGTCTTATAACATAAAAAAAAGGGTTTGTACGCGGGCTCTCTCAAATTTCTATCTAAACTTCCCATTCTATGACTTTATATAGGTATGGGTTCACCGAAACTAGTATAATTTTGTAAGTGGTCTGCGAGAACAAAAGTTTGGGAACCTCTGCTGTAGTTAACACTCGGATGATCAGCGAAAGACATTATAATATTTTGTGTAAACAATTTGATAGAAAAACTTTCTTTATCCTTACTAATATTATAAATGGGAAAGTGAGTTTGTTTGTTTGATTATTTGTTTGTTTGTTTGTTACGCTTTCACGCCGTAACTACTGAACCGATCATCATGAAATTTTGCATACAAGTTCTCTGGAGTACGGAGAAGGACATAGGGTACCTTTTATCCCGGGAAAAGTACTATTCCCGAGGGATTGACATTAACGCGGGCGGAGCCGCGGGCGAAAGCTAGTAAACTCATAAAATAGTTATAAAATTAGTCATAGATATTAAGATAATTAATTTCAAAACAATCCTCAACTACTGGCCATTTTATGATTTTATGGTGCAATTAATTTTATACTAATTGACCTTTAGCTTAATTACATATTTAGAAGCGTACTGTTTTACACGCTTTTTATTAGCTTCACCTGTGTTTGCTTGTTTGTAATGTGTATCTAACTGACTTCTTTGAACTTGATTTTGACCCACTTTAAACGATCAGATTTAATTAAAATTTGATAGACTTGTCAAGGACCGATGACAGCACAATAATTTGATAAAAGCGTGATTTTTGTTTTTACTTAAATTATATTTTTTTATTAATAACCTATATTGTCCCACTGCTGGACAAAGGTCTCCCCCATTTCCTTCCACTTGTCTCTATCCAATGCAGTTTCGGACCAACCACATTGAAAAACGTCGAGGTCATCGCGCCATCGTTAGGCCTTCCTCTTCGACGTCGACCATCCTCCATCGTCAATTATATTATTTTTGTAAATTATTCTTCATCAAACTACAAAGTAATCTTTTTATTATTTAATTAAAGTGTCAAAAGTCATAAGGACCTAAGTGCTACCACGCTTGCCCGTTACGTTTATTAGGGACAGGAGGAAAGGGACGTGTTGCGCAAAGGACATTTGCGACCAGGGGACGTTTTGTGAAAGGGACGTTTTGCGCAAGGGATATTTTGCGACTAGGGGACATTTTGCGACCAGGGGACATTTTGCGACGATAAGAATGTAATGTCTAAGGTTCTTTATGACGAGTTGCGAAAATGACCAGATGCGAAAATACGACTTGCGAAAATGACGAGTTGCGCCAGCATGACGACTTGCGTTTATGACGACTACTAATCCTCTTTGCTAGCAAGCTATACCTCTTTCTAATTAAATCGAAGTGTTACTAAACTGACAACTACAGCCGCTAACTATAAAGTGCACAGTGTAAAATAACAAAACGTGTATTCAAAGAAAACCACAAAGTAATTTTCTTCTTCAATAAGACTGACGGTTACCGTGTTTAGATTCCGAGGAAATTCGCACGTAGACTAAACGCTGCGGTAACCGCTTACATAAGTACGATGTTAGGAAATTTCGATTATTTAGTGAATTCCTGTAGAAGAAAGTTTGAAGTATAATCAGGATAGGCAATTATTTAGATTTCTGTAGATTCTACAAACACGCGTTCTGATTACGCTTCAAAAGTGTACCTAATTCCGTTTAACAGGCATAAGACCCACCTAAGAGAGAGCAGTTATACAGGGTTATAGTTAACTAACGCAAAACCTCTTAAAGTGCGTTAGATACCTACCACCTACCTTGTAAACCTAGTTAGTTAGCCTATGGACGCCTGCAACACCAGGTTGCCACTTGCGCGTTGGCGACTCTGAAGAAATCCTCTCAAGCTCTTTTTGAAGCATCCCATATTGAAGTCTCTCGGGAGAACCATGGCACGGAATTTGATTTACAATTTTAGCGTACGTACTGACAAGAGAATATCTATCAATTTTATATGATAGAAACAAGTGGTATCCCAATAATTTACAATCGATTTTTTTTTTCTTTATGCTTACAAAATGGTACAATACGTACTAAATGTGACGTTCACTTGTCACGTATGGGTAAGCAATAATGTTTTAGAAAAAAATCAATTAGTATTTGGTTACTCTCTGACAGTCGCTTATCCATACGTTACAAGTGGACGTCACACTAAACATGGAAACATACTTGGCTAGCTCCGTGGCGCAGCGGTCAACACGCCAGCCTGCGACACGAGAGTGCCTGGATTCGATCCCCGGCCAGGTCAAGATGGAAAATGATTTTTTTTTATATTGGCATGGGTCTTGGATGTGTATCTATATATGTATTTGTTATAAAATATAGTATCGCTGAGTTAGTATCCCATAACACAAGTCTCGAACTTACTTTGGGGCTAGCTCAATCTGTGTGATTTGTTCGTATTTATTTATTTATTATTTATACATAAAGCAGGGGTCTTTAAACGTTTTTTGACGTAACGTCAGGATTTCCTATTCTAGAATCGAAGAACTGTAAACTGAAGTTCAGTGGTAGTTAACTCATTCATTGAAGAGATTTGGATAAAACTTGGCACCTGACACACATTACATAGACCAGGACTCAACTAAACATACTTGTCTTGGGCAAAACTTCGGAAATAGTTCAACATTGCTTATTTCATTTCTCTTGCTGAAATATAAATTTACAAATGTTAGCAGACGTGGAGATTCGAGTGGAGAAGTTGTTCAAAATAGTTTTTGGCGTAGTAAAATGCAATGACTGTATAAAATAGGCTGGTGAATTAAAAGGCTTCTAAGCCGCCAACAAAAGATATCGATTAAATCCTTTAAATACAAACTTAAGGAGCGTATTTTAAGTATTCAAAAGGCTAACTATTTGCAGCATATAAATATATAAATATTTATTGTACAAATAAGGGTGCTTAATTAATAATTATGGTTAAATTTGTCAATTAGCTTGTATTTTGATTTATTTCATTAGTATTAATTTAATAATTTCTTCGGCATTAGCGGAAGACCAGCGTCGTGGCCCATACCATGGTCCACGACACATGCTGAGCGAAGGCCGTTTTGGAGCATGTATTATTTTTTAATTAAAAAAAAATGTTTGTCTATAAAGTCGGTTTACAGGGATTATATTATCTCTATGGTTTACAGACAATAATTTGACGTGATAACGGTGGAAGAGGCAAGGACAAGGATGCGTCACAAGCCGAACGCTAATAGCGATCGAGCCTCTCTATCGCTTGTTCCGCGCTCCCGCTTGCACACGGATCGTGACACTTTTCGTGCGTGCAACCGGCGTTCATTCATTTATAAGACTTTATCACGTCAAAAACAGGAAATTGAGTCACTGACTTGCAAATACCAATTAAATTTAAGACCGTGAAATCACAAAAAACAATGATTATATATTTCGTCAAATCATCTCTACGAAAGGGCCAATTTGAGTTACTTCATCCATCAGATAGGGCAATTTTTATGGTATGGTAAAGATTAGTCATACGCAATTTTATACTTATGTTTCGAATAAAGACTACGCAATTTTCTCATGATAATTGTTTATAGTAGGTACCGTCATGTTTTCTTATATACTTTTCATCATCATCAGGTATTTTTAGTCTCCACTGCAGGAGCATGACCCTCTCTGTACTACCGGAGCCATATTTGGCCAGAGCAGACAGAGGATTTGGCCTACACTATCCTAGCTGGCCTGACGGGTTGGAGAGGTCTCATTGATGTTTATAAACTTTCAAAGTCAAAGTCAAAGATTTTTATTCACAATTGGATACATGTATCTCTTTTTGAACGTCATATTTGTATTTGTTATATTTTGTGCAAAATCGAAATACTACTAGCGTTTCGGCACGACCACTAGTGAGAAGAATACGCCGAAAGAAACTCAATCCAGACTTGGTCCCTATCCCTTGGTGCCTGAAGGGCTCCGATTACATTGTTTACATGTATTATATTATTAAATAATCTATATCTATACTAATATTATAAAGCTGAAGAGTTTGTTTGATTGTTTGTTTGTTTGAACGCGCTAATCTCAGGAACTACTGATTCAAATTGGAAAATTCTTTTTGTGTTGGATAGTGCATTTATTCAGGAAGGTTTTAGGCTATAAAACATCACGCTGCGACGAATAGGAGCGAAGCATCAATAAAAAATGTTTTGAAAACGGGGAAATATTATTCATCTATACTAATTAATCATAATAACAGAAATTGCCGCGGACGAAGTCGCGGGCAACAGCTAGTTTATATTCATTGCCAAGCATTTTTATTAATTATATAATCAACAATGCAGTAATAAGCCCTTTTTACTAACTGGTTTAGCTTGTATTTCCTAAGTCGCCTCTTACGACCTCCATGGGAAGACTAGGAGTGGTTCTATTCTACTCTGCCGGAAACCAACTGGAACTATATAAAGTTTGCATTTAGAATTTATACTGTTATCATTTGAATATATCGTTATTTTCTCAACGGGAATAACGTTGATTGATTTTGTATTTCGGATTGCTGCTGTCATTTTCACAGGCTGACTGCGGTGGTGTGTCTTGAGCTGTCACGGGAAACCGTATCAGTTTACTCTTATTATTTGTTTTTTAACCGACTTAAAAAAGGAGGAGGTTACCAATTCGATTGTTTTTTTTTTATATTGTTACCGCAGAACTCCGTCATTTTCGTCAAAGGATACATAGCTTTTAAATTGGTCCCATTTATTAAATTTTATCGAAATCGGTTCAGTAGCATTATTGAAGTGGGTTTTTAAATGGCTTACGCCCGCGGCTCCGCTCTTGTCAATGTCGATCCCTCGGGAACAGTACCTTATTCCGGGATGAAAAGTACCCTATGTCCTTCTCCGTACTCCAGAGATTGTGTATGCAAATTTCATGATGATCGGTATCAAACAAATAATGAGTTTATTTGTTTGATACCGATCATCATGAAATTTCTTTCCCATTTATAATAATATACATAAGAAGGATAAGGATACATCTGAGTTTTTCAGTACTATTTATATTACTTACAGTTTGACCATTCTTGGGGAACATTTTCTTTTTTCTAGCTGGGGACTTGTTATAACTAAAATAATGATGATAAGTGGCTTAAACTTGTGGAAGATTCAAAATTTTACTAGAAAAGAAAGCAAGAATATTTTTAGTAACGCAACTATGCCTGTAATTAGGCAAACAATATTACTACATGCAATATTGCAAAAACAAATGGGGTTACGACAAAGATGCGTAGGTATTTGAGTACTTACGTATGGCCTATCAGTATTTAAAAAGGATTGGGTCTAATGCAATAGTATTTTGACAAATCATTGGGCAATAAATAAAGCCTTGAAATTTACAAATAATACACATGCATCAAATATAATTTATACGTACAAGAGACGACGAGTTCCGTAGTAAATAAGGAACCTTTATAGTTTCGCCATGCCCGTCAGTCTGTCCATCCGCGGTTTAGCTCAAAGAATTAGGGTTCTTAACAGGGATTTGTAGAGTAGAGATATTTCTTTTTTCTTGTCAATCCGTTGCTGTGAGTAACTCCCATCCGCCCCGGTGGTTCTGCCCTGGTGACTGCTGGACGGTTAGGAAAAATTTATTCATCGGCCCCGGTAGAGCGGCCCAGTTGGTCGACGGGGCCGATAACACAGATCAAGTGTCATCTGCCCCGGTGTGTGGGTATGTGACCTCCCATTGGAAAAGTTGTTCATGTCAACGGGTTGAGTCGCCCCTTTAACGATACAAAATGATCAAGCTTTTACCGTGTGTTATAATAAAGGTAAAAGAAAAACTTTCCAAGCTGAGTAGGATTTACAAGATTAAGAGTTATGTAGTTAGAGAAAGACATCAACGAGCGCTCGCTGATGTCTTTGATATCTTTGCTCTGGACAAACCCAACCACTATGCGTTTTGATAATTCTCAAGTCCTTGCGAAAGAAAATAGATATATTTCAAGAATGCTTCGTGAGGTTATAGAAATTTATAAAAAAAAAAAAACATACTAATTTCGAAAGAGCGGATGGTTGGCATTTGCCACCAGCTGAGGACCCCGTCATTAATTTAATAAAATCTCAAGATTAGCATTAGACAGCAAGAGCTTCAGACACCGTGAGCCAATACTGCGTACATCCGAAACGTTATCAATAAATCTTATAGCCGGTAACTTGTATCGTTCCTATAACACATAGACAAATGTTAAATTAGTCTACTTGCGACCATGAAAACTGTTAAGTTTTCGAAACGTTAGGTGGAAAAATGGACCCCGGGCTCCGAGGCATCATAGCCGAGGATGCAACCGAAAAACGCTCGGATAAAGAGGATTTGTAGGAAAAATAGTGTTAATAGATATCGTTTAAAATCTGGCTCCAGTGTCGATCAAGTATGATACACAAAAACAAGTAATAAAGTTAAATACAGACGCGCCAGTCTTTACAGGCATTCCAAGCCCATCATAAATGTTGATACACCTAGTAACGAACGATCTTTAGGAACAAAACGATCTTTTGATTTTTTTTTACCTATAAAAGGTTGTGTATCGGTTGAATGAGAAAAGCTGCTTAAGATCATAAACGATTAAGCACTGAAGGTCCCCAGGTCTTTGGACCACAGTCCTTGCCCTTTTGAGGTTGATAACTTATATCTCCAGATTCTTGTCTTGAGCGGCTGTGGATTTATAGATGAGAGACAGGCCCATTTATGCCTGAGGCTATCCTTTGCGAATGCCAATTATTATGGACAAAGTTATGTGCATTGAAATTGTATATGAAATAAGAAAAAAAGAGCAAAAATAAAAAAAAAAAACACCATTTCGCATGACGAAAACCTAGTGAAGACCGAGTAGGACAAACTTACTAAGTACCTAGACTTGGCTCATGAGGTGACCGCTACGTGGGATGTGGATTCGACGATCTTTGTCCCGATAGTCGTTTCCATGAACGGTCTTATAAAGAAAAGCCTCGATCAACACCTCAAGAGGCTTTCGCTAGATGGCTGGATATGATAGGTCAGATACAGACGGAAGTACTCATTGACACGGCGCGCATCGTCAGGAGGTTCCTCTCTCTGTAGCCTTAACTGCCGATAGCTTGAGCCCTGCCCCGCTGCTGGCAGCCATCTAGGATTAGATTTTTATAAAAGTTGTATTTTTTTGTATGATATTTTGTTATATCTTATACCTTTAACCGGGCAATTCTTGTATATTTATTTATATGTTTAAATGTATATAAAGTTATTTCTATGATCTCGGAAAAGGCTCTAGCGATTTCGCTGAAATTTGGTATTTGGGGGTTTTCGGGGGTAAACAATCAATCTAGATTAGTCTTATGTTCGGGAAAACGCGTGTTTCCGAGTTTTCATGCTTTTTTCTTTTCACGCAGAATATGGTCGCTAATTTGGTCACTAATTTTGTATATGTACTGCTCTTCTCCGCTACTCTCCGGTCCACTCCACGTCAGTAGAAACGCAGCCTAAGTGCTTTAAAAAATAGAGAAATTACATAAGTAAACAACTTACCTAAATAATTTTAGTAGTAGATTAACGACTGCAATATCTAGACAATTATCTAGAAAAATAATTTGAATATTAATAATTTGATCTTAGTCTGTTATTAACAAATACGCAGTACTAAAGACAGCTACTTAAAAAAACGCAGTAGCCATAACTTAATTGACAAAGTAAATACTAGACGTAGAGCTCGTTGTAACAATATTTTATAGTGCGCTCTGCAGAACAAAAATATTTGCTTCGGAGCCACTGGCACGGAAGCTTTGCGGATGTCAAAAGAACGGAAGCTTTATAAAACGTTTTCATGTGAAATTTTGAATATTTATATTTCTGTTATTATTTTTTAAATCTAAAGGGTATATTTTGAGTTATCTTTAATTTAAAAGTGTTCCTCTGAACAAATGGCGATATGATATGGTACTCTGCAAATAAAGTAGTAACTAGCATACGAAAAAAAATTAAATCGACAAGTCCTTCTTAATCGGATGTTTTTGAATCTGCCCTTTTTGGTTTCTCTAATCTTGCTGTAATTTTTCCTTTGTTCATATGTTTCTCTACATACAGCGTGATTTTGAACCCCCTAGCTATATTGAAATCTGGGAATCAGAATCCCTAATGGAATACAGCATGTTAAGAAAAAAGGTAAAAAAATCAAAAAAATAAATTTAACCTTTCATAGAAATTCGTCCAGCTGATCGGCAACTTTGTATGGGAAACCTTATTTTCTTTTTCGTTTTTTACCTTTTTTTCTTGCAATTCTGTGTTCCATTAGGTACCTATTCTGATTCCCAGATTTCAATATAGCTAGGGGGTTCAAAATCACGTTGTATAATAAATACAACGTCGTTTACGTCAAAAGCACCTGAATAAGTAATATTATTGAAATAACTAGGATTCTTGAAACCTCGAATTTATAACGTGATGCAGCTATTTGACGAGTCGCTAAAATCTTATAAGCCGATCAAAGGAATATAAAAATACACAAGATAATTCTTTGATATACATAGCTAATCTTTATATGGTATAAAATGCTATCTGTGCGCTTAGATCTTTTAAACCATTTAATGGATTTTAATGCGGTTTTCAGCAATAGATAGCTGCTAGAGGAAGATTTATATGTATAATTTACTAACCTATATATATTGCACCTGTGTGAAGCCAAGGCGAGTCGCTAGTTAAACATAAATTATAAGGACAAATCACACAGACTGCGCTATTCCCACAGTAAGTTGTGAATTTGTGTCGTAAGAAACTAATGCAACGATGGTGAATCTCGTTTTCAATGTGACTACCAAGATCCTTTGGTTCTATCTACCATTTATGGGATTTAGTCTGTCTATGTGTGTTTAGCATGAATGACTGAATATATTTATTGCATAAAATGTGGTGTACAGATGGATGAATTTTAAAAGTCTCACACATTAGTCATCTCTGACATGCAATATCAAATTATTATTCTTTGTTTTAAATTATACAATATAAGTCATTTTTTTAATAGTCTTTGACGCCGTAGAAGCTCTTAGTAATTAACCAATCAAATAGTTTAAATAATTTCAAGTTACTTATAGTTCTTATGTATCTTGGTAAGTTATTAAACATTCTTATGGCCATAGGATAACAATTTGCACTAAATAGAGTCTTCATTGCATAGTATCGATATCGAAGATCTTACTAATGCTAATAAAATGCCCATCTAATTATAAAGCCTTGACATTTAAACCCGGGCGAGTCAGCGTACTAACTTATAGGTAGGACAAACTATTGCTATGGGCAGGTCGTCCTTCAAGTCTACCTTGACATATCGAAGGAGACGATTTTAATAGACTTTAATTTCTTCTTTTTTACTAGTTATAAAAATTTTAGTCTTTTTGCACTAGGTACAGAAAACTACGTGGCTTCTTTTTTGCTTACTAACCAGTTTACATTTCGATCTTCCCAAGAATCAAATCTTTGCACGTTAAAGACCCCCCTTCTCCCCCCTTTGCCATAGGGGGTTGCAACATACTTACTACGCCTTGCATTCGAGGAGCCTATTACTTGGATGTAGCAGCAACTCGGGAGACGGGGCGTGCTTACCCGATGACATAAATGCAACCTGCCTCTTATTCCTCCCATCTATATATCATCGTCATCATCATTTTGTGTAGGCGACACGGTCACTCGACCATACACACCTTAGTGTCAGAGTTCTTCGGAACCGCCTCTCGGCCTCTGACGTGGTTCCTTTAACGACTACCCGATGTCATCTATATAAAGATACTACCTGCTTTTCAAACGTTCTTGCAAAAGCAGAAGTAAGGAGTACCTGAACTGAAGCCGGCGAGCATGCATGAAAAGAGTGATGGATGTAGATGAAGCGAAAGAGGTTTATAAGGATCGTAGCAAGTGGAGATCCATGGTCTCTGTCTACCTCCATAGGAAGGATTACTGATAATATGCTTGCATACTGAATCACGATAACAGGAAATCTCTTCTCAGAATTTCACATTCCGTATCAAACAAAGTTGCATTCTACAAATTACATCAGCATCAAACAAAACCTTGCAAAGGTCAATTCAAATGGTTAGTGGGATGCGTTTGCACCATCTTCAACGCTTGACCAAAGAATGTGGCTTTCAAGCGAAGGTTGCAAAAGCTCGGATACTTGACGGACCTTAGTAGATCCGCGACTACCGCGCTAAACGCGCGTTTCCAATTGCGCGCGCGCAAACCGGCTTTGAATTTCGAACGAATTCACTTTTCACGCAAATGTCTTTATGGAATTGAGGTTAAAATAAAAGTGTGTGTGGTTTTCGTCAGGTGCAAGAAGTTTTGCTTTTAATAGTAATAAAAACGTGTCTACTTATTCGTAGGAGTAACGTAATTTTTCGGTGACAAACGGGATGTCACATTGATAACCTTGACCTTAAATAAAGATTTCAAGTGCAATAAATGAAAAAAAAGGAAAAAGTTTACAGACAGATATAAAATGCAAATTATTTGCATAAGTACGTCTGAGTTGTGTCTATAAATATTTATTATTAAGAAATAATATTATGCTATTTTTAAGTGCAATTAGAGCAATTAGCATGATGTAGGTACTTGTATATCTATCCATATAGGGCCTTGTTTTTTCAATTTAAAATAATATATATTCCTTTTTTGTGGACATTATTATTTCTTAAGGTCGTCCGGTTAACTTTGTGATACGGATTATCCTATTTAAATTATTTCATAAATATGATATACATATCTATATTTGTACAGATACTGAAAATAAGTGGATTATTTTTCTCGCTTCTTTGTGTATAAGTAGCGTCAGTGATTCCCTAATATTTTTTTATGAAAAGTACGTATTTTATATATTTCAGTCATATTTAACCTTTAATATTAGACATTAGTTTTAGTAGATTGTACCGGTTTAAATATATGTATCACATAATATCCTACTTTAAAAAGAAGTCTTGTATAATTACTCGTCTGTAAAAAACACAACATAAATTACACACATTAAATTGAAAAAGAATTAGCTGTGCTATATACGAGTATATAGGTTTTTGATGCCGAGGTCATCATCATCATCATCAGGCCTTTATAGTCTCCACTGCAGCAGCATGACCCTCTCTGTACTACCGGAGCCATACATGGCCAGAGCACACAGAAGATTTGACCTATACTCCCCTCGCTGGCCAGGCGGGTTGGAGAGGTCTTATTGAAGTTTATGAGCTTTGTTTAGCTTGTATTTCCTAAGTCGCCTTTTACGACATCCACGGAAAGACTTGGAGTGGTCCTATTCTACTCTGCAGGGAACCATACGGCACCTATGCCGAGGTTCGCAATGTAATACTTACTTACTAGCTTTTTCTCGCGACTTCGCTCGCGGTCGTCATTCTACGACCCACTGCTGGTTATAAACCTTTGGTCTAAGCCATCCTCTCTGTCTCTAGCTTTCAGAATATGCTAGTTTTATAAAATAATATAATAATCGTCAGTTCGATAATCAAAAATATTCAACACGTATTTTTTCTTTTGTCAATTAAACAAGAAATTATAAAGATACAGCTCGTTAAAATTTCGTGTGATGTCACAGTTCGCTACACTTTCTATCCAACTATGACGTCACGAGCCAGCCACTCGTGAACTTTGACACTTTATCATTATCCTTATTTAATTAAATGATAAGAGAAAAAATACGTGTGTAATATTTTTTGAATCCATCTGACGGACTAATTATAATATTATTATTGTGAACCAGGAAACTGGCCTATTCAGTTCTTTCCAGCAGTTTGCCTTATGCCATCAAATCAATGTCTCCATTCTAGTGAAATAATTTTAAATCGGTTCAGTGTTTTTCATTTTCTCCATAACAAACAAAAATGTTTTTCTCCTTGGATATTAGCATGAGGCTTTAATCTTTTCAGCCTTTTTCCGGATGTTATTGTCTTGGAATGCAACCTCTGACTAAGCCTTATCAGCTGCTAGTCTAGTCCACATTTCTGCACGAGGTCATGGAGCTTTCGTTTTGAACAGTGTATTGTCCTTTTAGTTTAACATTAGTCGTTACCAAACCTTAATTCATAAAAAGGTCATATTGCTTATACCAAGCAGAAGATCACATATTTATTACCATTACCTATGTAGGTCCCTTGTCCCTTCCATTCACATTTTGAAGGGAAAGTTACAAGTTTTAAGGTATTTAAAAAAAGATTGGGTAAAGTTCTACAATTATCTATCTGTTGTTGGACCCTACTTTTAAGCATAGAAATGCTTGTGCTTGTAAATTTTGCTCCTCCATATCATTATCATCCTATAGCACTACATAATACAAACCTGAAAATATTTAGAAAAAAAATATACATACTAATTTTGGTTAGTGTTGTGTGAGAGAGTGTGTGTATGTAAGGGTTCGTGGGTGGATATATGTGTGAATGTGCATTATGTGTATATAAATAATGAACATACATATTTAGATACAGGTTTAAACTTATTACTTATTCGTAGGGTTTAAATTTATTTTTTTATACATAAACAATATTTCATCAAAAACGAACAAAGACAAGACAAATTCTAATACCAAGTAAGGTTCAAAATTTTGCCATCGTCATGATCGCTATTACAAAATAGTACTTACTTAAATAAATTTCATTTACATTAAGTTTAAAATATGTACAATTATCTCTACCTATCTGAAACGCAAGCTAGTAATCATCTCGAATGACACACTTTAGCGACGTACTACCTAGATTCAGTATAGAAATCGGTTGCGTAACCGCGTCTGTTGATCGCACCATCTCCGGCGAGGACGGCGGAAAACCGGTATTTCCCGCGAAACGGAGCCCGGCGCTGTACGATGCCGGATGACGCCCGGACGCCTCGGAAAATTATTAAATCCCCACCTAAACGGATTAGCACGGTTTAAACGGATTTCGTATCAGTAAATTTATATAGGCTACACCGTTGAAGGTTGACGTCAAAACCGGTTTACAAGATTTTTGTTATTTATTTTTAATAGTTCTTAGCTTGATTTAAGATGCAGTTTAATCATCGTAAAACATCGGATTAAACTGCAACATTGCCAGTAGGAATATCTTGGTACTTGGTAATGATATGCTTATGTGTATCTACCAGACGAAAATAAATATGGGTTTCCGTATAAGCACTTGCATGTTTCTTTGGATACAACAGTGGATTCAAGGAGTATATATTAATTGTCTTGGGCAATAGGATCTAGAATCAATGATCATAAATTTTGTTTCTTATATAAACATGCATAATTTCACACATTGTTGGCATCACAAATATACAATATCTCCAGTTACAGTTCTAAAAGCAGACATTTTTTTATATTTTATCAGATGTTTTTTTTAAATTTACTTTTTATGTTTAGGCATACAGTAAAATCTCACGACAGCGAGATGATCACGACACGCACTAACCTTGTAATCATTACGGTCTTTTCGAGCCAATCGAAATCTAGGTTAAGCTGCAAGGACTATTAATGTAACAGTCGAACACCTTACAACATTCTCTGATAACAAAATTGTGAACTCATAAAAATCGTTACCCTTATTTATGTGAATAAAGGCACTTTGGAAACGTAAGGTTTTATTCTGGAAAATCAGATATTTCACGTGCTACTAATATGTTTATCTCAATTTCCTAGAGACTGAAAGTTGGCAACCCCGATAGAACAGGTCGTAATAAGAATTAGTCCATCCTCGTTTCTTCAATAAGTAGGTACCTAAATACGAAGAATTAATATTATCATAGTTGAGTCACAAATTAATTCCTCAAATCAACAAATGTATCTTTTACAAAAAAAATATATTCTTCTGCGAACGATTTTCAAGATTTAATGGTTTCGAAAACCATTAAATCTTGAAAATCGTATAAAAGAAATCAATTCTAGAGAAAAAACATTACCATATTTCATATATATTACAAATTTCTATTTAATAATAAGATTTCAGTGATTTATTGCTTACAACTAACTATTAACATTTCTTGAGAGTCAAATGGATCTTTCACCATTTCCTCTGCGAAGTTGTTTAATATCGCCAGTTTTTGTATACCTATTGGTATAGTTACATATATAGGTACACTCAAACATACATACATATACAACGTAACATTTACTAAATATGCAATGGCTACTTAGATACGTACTTGTATCAGACAAAATAGGCACAGAGAATTTTTCTCAGCGTTCATAAAGTAATCAAGGTATTCTAAGAATTACGACTTATAAAATCTTACAACTTTATTAAAATTGAAGTAAATTGCTGTTACTGAGAATTAGTTACAAAATATTTTATTGCAAAAGCAAACCTTTGACAGGACTGTCTGTATGTTATTCTGGGAAGCATGATTTAACAATTGACGTTAAATGCAACTCGAAACGACATGGACGCAATCACAAATTAAAGAGATACAGAATTAAACACTCTTGAAGAGAAGTTACGTTTCTTTTTTTTGTATTATGTGGGGTCGGTGTAACATTCCAGCTTATTACTCATGGAAGATACTTCTTCAGTTTTTCCCTCTAAGTGGCGTTCTCATTCAATTACACCTTTCTATCGCATACTTTCCTTTCTTAGGGGCGGTTGGCACACCCGCCCCAGATGCTATATTTCTCCTACTAAGTAAATAAATTGGCAGACTGCAAAAAAGTCATCCCAAGTTGAATCCCTGTGTGGTTAACATGTGGCACACTTTTACGTAATTAAAATACTTTATAACTACAAGATTCACTCTCGGCGGTGAAAGTTATAATGGAAGAGAAAAAAAGCTAAGATCAACTCAAAAGGCTAGAAATTAAAACATAATCGTAAACCGCGTTGTCAGACACTTTATTTTTAGCTGCATGCCTACATACGTACAATCCTTGATGTAAAATCATCGGAGCTGCGGTTCTCAATGCAAAATTCCATGAATAACTTTTATTGGTTTGATCGGAATTAATGAATAAATACTGGTTACTATAATTGATGTACGTATTGTTATAGCACACTAACTTTTTAATGCCTCGTCGGTAAAAACTGCACGAATGATGATGAATGGTGTTTGTTCAGTTCCTATTTATTGTACCTACTGTACCTACTTATTAACCGAGCAAGCACGAAGTGCGAGCAAAGCGTATCCGTCTCAACATGTGCAAAAAAATCGTTTGTCCTTCTGTCTGGCTGCTCTCCTCTAGAGGTTTCATTCCTCAACCGATTACTTAAAATTAAAATAATCTAGGTATTATTAAACCTTGAGTCTTCCATGCTGGCTTGGGAGAAAAGAAAAAACGTAGAATGTGCCAGCTGCTTCTCTTCCCGCGCAGACCGTAGCAAGCCTGTCAAGGGAATGGGTGAAAATCTAAAGAATCATGAGAATAGGCGATGCGGCTAGCAACCCATCACTATTATGATTCCGTTTTCCAACTAATGCCCACTAATATGCTAAATGTGGCTATAAGGTCTTATGGACCTGGGCTCTGTCTACCCCGCAAGGGAAAAAGACGTGACATTATGTATGTTGAGTTTGCTGTGATAAGACTCGTAAGGTCTACAGCTCACAGAGACACTAGTATTGTTAATGTGAAAGTGTTCAACCTAGCAACAGACTTTGCCACTACGTAGACTATGTGTTACCATATAAATAAATACGAGTAAACATATAAGATAGAAACGAACGTAAAATGTACCATCTGCTTTTCTTTCCGCGTAGATCGTAAAGCGGAGGGAATGGGCGAAAATCAGGAATCATATTAGTACGCGATGCGGCTAGTAACCCATCACTACTTTGATTCCGTTTTCCACTCCATACCACCAGCAACTTTCTCCGTAGTCCAGTGGTTAAGGCGTTTGCCTATAGACCCGGGGTTCCGATCCCCACGGTAAGCATACTTTGTTTAGTTGTTTCCAGTTTGATTAGGACATTGCAGGCTTGAATCACCTGATTGTTTGATAATTAAGATGATTCCGTGCTTCGGAAAGCACGTTAAGCCGTTGGTCCCGGCTGCCATCTGGTAGTCGTTAAAGGAACCACGTCAGAGGCCGAGAGGCGGTTCCAAAGAAATCTGACACCAGGGTGTGCATAGTCGATTGATCGTGTCACCTACACGAAATGATGATGATGACCACCAGCATACCAAACGTGGCCGTGGCTTCTAGGTCTTAAAGTCCTGGGATCTGTCTACCACTCTAAAAAAAAAGAAGTGATAGTACTTATGTATGTATAAATATAGAGGTATTTATAACAAAGAGTACTTGTTATCCCAAAGTGTGGCTTCTACAGATTGAGAATAATTATAAATATCCATTCATGCTCAGAACAGCGTCACATCTCTTATATTTTATGTCGAAATCTTTTGTGTGAAGACACACTGGCAATACACGTGTCTAGGTCGCTGAAAGCTACGTTTTTAACACTGCTTAACCTTTTGACTTTAACTTACATGACATAACGCAACTTACATAAACAAAGATAAGTACTCGAACTTAAAACTTCTTGCATGTCGTTGTGATTTCTCCAGTTTATTCAGTACAATAAAGGTTATGTAGGTATATATACATATTATAGGCTAAATCCCCTGTCTGCTCTGGCCAAGTATGGCTCCGGTAGTACAGAGAGGGTCATGCTCTTGCAGTGGAGACTGGCGGGACCTGATGATGATGATAATATATACATATTCACCACGTTATTATATCTAACAGTTAGAGGCATTCTTGAAAGGTCACGTTTAGCATGAAGTTGTCCGTACCATTATCTATACAACATTAGACACTATACATATTATAAACTATTTTAGTTTTACGTTAGCCCCCTTAAAAATTTATTTGATTTTAATTTCATTATCTATTTGAATGAAAAAATGAAAATATTAATGAATATACAACTAAATATTCTGTGAATATTTCATTTAAGCTCTCCTGTCTTTGTTGCCGTTAATATCGAGTAAACCGACAAAAACTTCACGTTTGTTGAGTGGGAGCCACTCTTAAATATTTTTTTTATTCTGTTTTTAGTCATAGTGGCCAAAATATATAGTCTGTGAAATTTCGATTGCCTATCTATCACGGTTCATGAGATACAGCCTGGTGACTGACAGACAGACAGCCGGACAATGGAGCCATATTAATAGGGTCCCATTTTTACCCATACAGAACCCTAAAAATAATCAAAATAGGGATTGGCCGCAACGACTATGACATGATTTCTGACGTGTTTCCTCGACCGGCTTTTACAATCTGCGCGGCAAAAGAACCAACTTAATTCTATGCTTTTAGAGTTCCGTACCCAAAGGGCAAAATGGGACCCTATTCATATAGTTTAAATTTTCACAAATAATGTATTTTTGTTGCCGCTATAACAACAAGTACTAAAAACAGAATTTAAGGGGGCTCCCATACAACAAACGCGATTTTTTTCCCTGTTTTTGCTCGATATTGATAACGGCAACAGGCTTGAAATGTTTTATAAAATATTAAGTTATATATTCACTTTGAAAATAAATAAATAAAATTAATGTTTATAGGTGCTTTATATGGCTCCCCTGTCCGTCTGTCTGCCTGTTTGTTTGAAATTCTCCCACACAACAGACATGATTTTTGTCGTTTTTATAGATAACTAGCTTTCGCCCGCGTCACTTTTTGCCGGGATAAAATGTACCCTATGTCCGTCTCCGTACCCCAGATAACGTGTATGCAAAATTTCATGATGATCGGTTCAGTAGTTACAACGTGAAAG
This sequence comes from Elegia similella, assembly GCA_947532085.1. Classification (NCBI taxonomy): domain Eukaryota; kingdom Metazoa; phylum Arthropoda; class Insecta; order Lepidoptera; family Pyralidae; genus Elegia; species Elegia similella. Next base: position 9,265,043 of record OX383939.1, read on the forward strand.
CGTAACAAACAAACAAACTCACTTTCGCATTTATAATATTAGTTAGGATGGTACTGAACCCTGCGTGCGAGATTCCGACTCGCACTTGGCTGGTTTTTTTCTTTTCTTCCAAACCAGCATGGGTATTATACCAAATGGTCATTTCTGTCATTAGTTTGAGATGTCAAATTTTATGCAAAAACTTGCCAAAACGTTCCTCTTGTTTGATAAACCTGACCCCTGCTTTTAGAGTCTGCCTGGCAAGAGATACTTTCGCATATGTATTAAGTTTCGATATCACAATTATGAATCATAATTATGATACGCGGAAATGAACTCGCATACATTCAAACAGCATTAAATTATTGGCTTATATAATTAATTGAATAAATCCAAGGATACAAATTTAATATTTATTTTTAAAAATTAAAGACACCCACTCAGACGAAACCTTTAGATTTAAATTTAAGCACTATCTCTACGTATCATAAAACTGAAACAGGGGTTTGTCTGTACATACTTTTGGATAGCTCCGTGGCGCAGTGGTTAACATGCCAGAGAAAACATGGCGGTTTGTTATTTTGGTGACATACTTATAGAAAATAAAAATACGATTTCTATGATTTTAAAACAAAGTGATGCTATTTAAACTCGTATTTCTTTTGGTAAAATCTATATAAATTATATAATTTCATAAATTATTTTTTTTTAGAAGAATATGTCCTTTTCTATTTCATTCAAGATAAACATGTTCTCATGTTAATGACGTAGGACCATAGGACATTTTTCAAATTGTAGGTTTATTTTGTAGTCTGTTCAGATTTGTTTGATTTTTTAAATGTTACGTACTGTCATAGTCATATATATAATGGGTTAGTGATGCTTATTAGTACAAGTACAACATGAAAGTCTGTCAGTCAATCTTAAAACTTGCAATATCTGCAAAGTTTTTATTTAAGGGCCCGCCATAGGCCAGGCGTCGTGGCGGTACAAACGCGGATGGTCTTACTTAACGCGTTGGATATTTTCGTTTTTTAAGAATATTCAAGGGTTATTCGAAAAAGAAAAAAACATGATGGCTGCCTTATCTGTAATGCAATTATAATCATAAGTTTCAAGGTTAATTTTAATGTATTTGGTGAATAATGTATACCGAGTAAATTAGACGTGATTTGGAGGCAACTTTGCAATTTTTTTCTATCGAGAAAATTTAACGCAATCGTGTTTTTGAGTCAGATACCTACCACAGTTAGTCCTGAACTTTGCTGCATTTTTATTTCAACTTGAGTATTTCATTATTATTGATATAACAGACAATCATGCAAACAGTGTGAGATACTACGGACCCTTAACAATAGGAAAAAGACAATCAAAAGCTATAGTCGTACGCTGATAAAGGATTCGACCTTGACATATTGATAAAGGAATGCAATTGTTTAGTAGGCTTTTATCGCTTCTTTGCATAATTTGCAAATATTATTAGATTTGCTATAGGTAACTAAGTTAACTAAGTTTAACAAGGCCACTACATAGTTTTTATTCAGAACGTCAGAATTATCTTATCTAAATGATTCACAAGGATATTGCAGAAGTTTGTAACTTTTCTCTCTATTAGTTATTAGCTACTTCTTCTTTTTATACGACTGCCAAAAATACTGTTTTCCTAGTTCACGTACGTAATGCATATAATTATATCATCATCAGGTCTTAGTCTCAGTCAGACAGAGGATTTGACCTACACTCTCCTCGCTGGCCAGACGGGTCGGAGAGGTCTCATTGATGTTTATGAGCTTTGTTTAGCTTGTATTTCCTAAGTCGCTTCTTACAACCTCCATGAGTCTTGGAGGTTTGGTTCTATTCTGCTCTGCCGGAAACCACACGGCTAATATAATTATATAAATTCCTAATTCCAATGTAACTTCTAAATGCCTCAACGGATTTGTACTTAAGGTGTATCATTAGAATCCTTATACCGCCGAGTAACATAGGCTAACAATTTTTGCCAGGGCAATCGTGTTGTGTGTTTATAAAGCTTATAAATTTGTTTTGCATATGGTAATCATGTGTAAATGATAAGTTCTTATTTATTTTATTTACCAAAAACAAGGTATAAAAGGCGGACTTAATGCTAATAGCATTCTCAACCAGAAAACCTTCTGGATAATAAAAGGTTTATGACAGAAGTAATATGTAAATAAATTACACATATAATTCTGAAAATAACTAAAATTGTTCCTGGTCTCTACGTAAATTATTGGGGAAGAAGGTGCGTGTGGAATTTTTCTTAAATAAGTATATGTTAGAAATGGATTCTGGCAAGGTATTCCACAGCTGGGAAGCTTGAAGAGTGAAGGAGTAAGACATGAATTCGGAGCGAAACAAAGGAATACATAGGGCGAACTATAAGTTTCCGGAACTGGCCACTTACATAAACAATATTTAAAAATTTATTGCAACATTTGAAAATAGAACTCTTTGGCTGTAGAATGCAGTTTGTTTCATTTGACTGTCTTTTGATTTTACCTTGTGGCGCCATTTAAAAAATTGTGTGTCTGCATCAACATGGATTTAACTCGGGAAAATTTTCGTAGTATGATTTTCTACGATTTTAAGTGTAATTTGACAGCTCAACAGAGCATCGCTCGGCTTGAAACAGCTTTTGGCAATGAAGCACCATGCAAGACAACTGTTTATAGCTGGTTTGCAGAATTCAAGCGTGGTCGTATCAATCTCAGTGACGAATCTCGCGATGGTCGGCCGTCCACCGCTGTGACCAACAAAAACATCGATGCTGTGCGCCGTATGATTGAAACAGACAGGCATGTGACCTACCATGAAATTCGCGCGTCCTTAGAAATAGGCATGAGTCAAATACAATTAATCCTACACAAACATTTGGGTGTGAGAAAGCTGTGCTCGCGGTGGATCCCACACAACTTGACCGAGGCTCAAAACGCGTCACTTGGTGCAGTGCCATACTTACCAGATTCAACGAAGGTGCGTCAAATTTGGTGTGGGACATAGTAACAGGTGACGAAACATGGATTTATTGCTACGATCCCAAAACAAAGCAGCAATCGAGCGTATGGGTCTTTCAAGATGAGCCGAAACCAACCAAAGTAGCGCGCGTGAAAAGTGCATATAAGCGGATGATTGCTTCTTTTTTTAATAAAACTGGACACGTGGCTACTGTTGCTTTAGAGAATCGTCGTACAGTGAATAGTGACTGGTACACGACCATTTGTTTGCCGGAAGTTATTGACGAACTCCGTAAAAATAACCGTAAACGCCGTATCATCCTGCATCACGACAATGCTAGTTCTCACACGGCCAGACAGACAAACGACTTTTTGAAGGCGAAAAATGTAGAACTCCTGAGTCATCCTGCATACAGTCCCGACCTGGCACCTTGTGACTTTTTTCTGTTCCCAAAAATTAAGAACCAATTACGCGGTCAACGATTTTCATCACCAGAAGAGGCTGTCGAGGAGTATGAAAAACACGTTTCAGAGGTCACCACAGAGGAGTGGCACAAAAGTTTTCAAAACTGGTTTCATCGAATGAAAAAGTGCATAGACGCCAAGGGAGATTATTTTGAAAAACAATAAATTAATTTTGTACCTTTAATAGTATTTTTTCATATTCATTCCGGAAACTTATAGTGCGCCCCACGTATATAGTTGAAGTGAATTAGTTGATCGAAGGACAACGACGTGAGATTCTATTAAAAATTTAAATTTACTCTTATAATACGCAGGCAGTGTGTCAAGATTTTCTTTCTCAATTAAGTAGGTGATAAGTAACTTAAGATAGGTTTTAGATTTGTGATATAAATCTACATAAACACTGTTTTTATGTCTCATTTGAGAAAATCTTGAAACTACTCGTTTAGATCAATTTCCGTTTTCGTATTTATTCTCCGACACTCAATAAACACACAAAAATAGTTTTGCAAGAGAATCAATTTTTTTTATTGTGTTTACAAAACCTATTATTTAAAAATATTTGCTTATTACAAAACTGCAATTAGTCATTTCCCTTCATGTCGCAACTCCTCATTTACTGCTATTAGTGAATCGAAGAGCCTTGCCGATACTATCAGTGATCGACTTAATACTTAGTCGGGTGGTCAGTGTCGTACTGACAGTATTACTTTGTGATTTGAAATTGCTACTGAATTCCAATGTGACCGCCGATCAGTAATTTGTTGTGGAATTGACGATCTTTCTAATAGTTTGTCTATTTTTACAGTTTAAAATTATAATATTTTGTAACTATATACTTAACAAAATAAACATTTTTGATTTGATCTTAACTAATGCTACAACTAAATACTCGTATTTACAAACAAAATAGGCCGAGCAGATCGTTGCCTCGCGGTAGCGTCTATATTATAGTCTATTATAGATATGAGTTATTTATTAAAAGTATTTTTTTAAATCTTTAACCTTTTAATATTAGCTAAAATAATTATTATTTAAATTATTAAAATATATATGTAGCAGGCAAATTAAATTATTTTTGCTCGTAGAGTCTTGCATATTTCTGGCATCGTTATTAATAAAACCTTTAAAACTTATATTCCTTCATATTATCACGTCTTTATGCTTTATGGGACAGACAGAACCTAAGGCCATAAGACCCAAAGGCCACGTTTAGCGTGTGAGTAGGCGTGTGTGGCCGTGATGGGTTGCTAGCCACATCGCTTACTGACATAATTCCTCAATTAATAAATACTTTTTCTTAACAAAAAGGAAGTAAAATTGCGGAATTTTATTTAGTAATCTGTGATAAAACTAAAAACATCACTAAATATTTTAAAAAAATTCCGGCTCACCACAATATTGTAATTAGAGGTTAGCCAACCCATTAGCAAAACTTCAACACCGCCGAAACAATATATGAACTGTGACATAGCCTATGTGCGGCATTTGAGCGCATACAGTGAGAACGAGTGGAAAGTGACGCGAGAGCAAAATGTGCCATCGACAGTTATGTGTGCTGCTGATCTTGATGAGCTGGATCGCAGACTCCAAGACCGTCAGCTATAACAACAATCAGCTTGGGAAGTCAGGTAAGATTTAATTCTTATTAAGACATTATGATGCACCTCTTTTAAAAAAGCAAAATATCAGAAATCAGAGTCCAGACTCATATCTCTTTCGCATCTGAGCGATCCTCGGTTGTATATTACAGCCGGCTGCCTTCCTGACGCCAACTCGCCCTGGATTCACTAGAACTGAAAAATGAACTATAAGTATTTGCGCTTCAGGTGTTAAACCCGGCCAGGAAAAACGGAGTCCAGACTCATATATGCACTGCTAAGAATGTGACATGATATGCGTTTCAAAGAAAGTCAAGGATATCCAATGAAATACTAGGATAGATCGAAACAGCCTGCTAGTCTGATAGCAATGAGTAACCATTTTCAAAAATAAACTCATATGACTTTAGTAAAATATATGCTATCCAAGTCTTGTTAGTTAGTAATTAGTAGTCACATAAGATCTCTGAGATAGGTTTCAGATGAAACCTATCTCAGAGACCACTCTCTCACAATTTAAATGATTGTTTTGTTTTCAATTAAATGTATCATGTACTGTAAAAATTTTGATGAGGAATAAAGGTATTTTATTTAAAAAATAATTAAATTTGAATAATTTTTCTTTCGACTATTTTAAACCCAAGTTTTAAATTGTTAAAACCTACCATCTCATGAATAGAAATCTTTAATTACCTTACGCATATTCCTTTTCATAGTCCGTCCAGAATACTAAACTTATTGTTGTATTAAAATTGCATTTTTTTTTATCGGATCAGAATCTTTCATCTTATTTATAACTAGGTGTCCCGGAGAACTTCGTTCCGCTATAATTTTTTTGTCATAGAAGTAAATATTTGTTACATTTGTTATTCTGCTATTCGGGGTTATAACAAAACCAACGAACCAACTGGGAACTAAAAAAAATTACATGTTCATACAAGTGTTTGTCCGGCCCGCCAATTAGTACGAAAAAGTAAAAAAAGCATGAGTTCCGCTCGTTGGTCCCATAGAAAAAGTTGATCATTTTGACGGGCTGAGTCACCCCTTCACGAATACGTCGTTGGTTAAGTCACACATTGTATTAAGATTTATGGAGTCAAAAATACGTTTGGCAATATGTCTAAATCATATGCTAAAGTATCGACATAGCTGGTCGTTATATATTCCAGTCAGATGCACCAATCTTTTGAATTCATGTTTCGTGCCGCCAAAATACCTTCACGAGTTCGCTTGGGAAAATTACACGGGAATTCGTGCACGTCATCGTGCATTTTTAATGCCCGTTTGCTATTGTTTGTGTTTGTAGCTTTTACAAATTTGTATTTAGGTATTTCGCTTTGTAATATTATACGTTGAACAGGTTTTGCCTTTGTCGTTGTTAAAGAGACTATTGTTTCTGACTGCCTATAGTTTAAAAAAAAAGCTGCCAAATGCGAGTCGGACTCGCCCATGAAGGGTTCCGTAGTAACCCTTCATGGGCTAGTAATATAATGTATAAGTTCTTGTAGTTCGTTGTAACTTTGATTGAATGAAAGGTAAATTTGGGTTTACGATTTATGACGTATTAAAAAAATAACTACTTACTAAATCCCGCGTAAACCAATTTTCGGTGGAAGTTTGCATGGTAATGTACATAATATTTTTTTAACTTTTTCTTTCTCCTATTTAAGAAGTTACAGGGGGCACACATTTTACCACTTTGGAAGTGTCTCTTGTGCAAACTATTCAGTTTAGAAAAAGAATGATATTAGAAACCTTAATATCATTTTTGAAGACATCCACAGATACTCGACACGTATGGGTTCGATAAAAAAAAATTTTTGAGTTTCCGTTCGAAGTATGGGTAACCCCCAAAATTTATTGTATTTTTTTTTCTATTTTTGTTTGATTTTGAATGTGGTTCACAGAATATATCTAGTTATCATGTTTCAACAGTATACATAGTTCTTATAGTTTCGGAAAAAAGTGGCTGTGACATACGGACGGATAGACAGACATGACGACATGACAGACGAATCCACAAGGGTTCCGTTTTTTGCCATTTGACTAGGGAACCCAAAAAATACATGTTAATATTGAAGAATAAATGTACTTTTGTATATACTTTTTAATTGAATTCTGGATTTTTTAGGGTTTTCTCTTTATTAATAAATCTTATATATGTATCTCAATCAATATATGTGGAAAAATCACACAGATTGAGCTCCCCACAATAAGTTATGAACTTGACGTACCATAAATACATATTTTATCATCATCATTTGTGTAGGTGTCACGGTCAATCGACCATGCACACCCTGGTGTCAGAGTTCTTCGGAACCGCCTCTCGGCCTCTGACGTGATTCCTTTAACGACTACCAGATGGCACCCGGGACCAACGGCTTAACGTGCCTTCCGAAGCACGGAATCATCTTTATTATCAGACAATCAGGTGATTTAAGCCTGCAATATCCTATCCAAACTGGAAACAACTAAACAAAGTATGTTTCCCGTGGGAATCGAACCCACTACCCCTGGATCTATAGACAAACGCCTTAACCACTGGACCATGGAGGCAGTTATATATACATATTTTATAATAGATCAGAGAATCAGGGCAATCTGGTAAAGATCGTTTTTGCATCTTGACCTGGCCGGGGAGCGCTCCCGGAAGCCTGGCGTTTCAAAGACACTAGTGATACCCCATAGCCACAGAGATATATATTTTAGTTTTAGTCTCAAAGGTACTTTAATAATTTTTATCGTAGTCGTATACGATATTATAAATATATCGTTATTACAAATATTTTTGGGTAAAAATATTCCAAATTCATAGTATAATATCGTAAAAGTGGCCTTTACATGTAACGTCAAGCAGTTAGCTAGTGGTATTCATTACATAACAACTGTGCCGGCGTACATTACGATTTCTAAACTAAGAAAAAATTAAGTACCCTATCCTGTGTCCTGTATGTCTAAATGTTTATCTACAAAGTTTCATAAAATTCAGATAATCCGTTTAAGAGTTATGGGGAAACATATATACATACATCATCATCATCAAGTCTTTTTGATCTCCACTGCAGGAGCATGACTCTCTCTGTACAACCGCAGTCATACATGGCAAGAGCAGACAGAGGATTTGGCCTACACTCTCCTCGCTATATATACATACATACAGAAAAAATATTAAGTTTCAGTATCATGTATAGAGTGTGTAGAGCTTATAAACACGATATCTCTAAAAACAAAGCAACGCACTCCATGACCAACCCTTACAGATTTATTATTAGTATTTTTATATGGATGAATGATATCTACCTAACCAACATATTACCAAATATACTACGTTCTTCTTCAATTAGTTTTTTAATCACAAAATGATGAAATGGCATCCTGTTCTATTTCCTACTCATAAAAAACTTGATTGGTAAATCTAACCGCATGTTAGAAAAAAATGTTATGCATCCGAGGTTTTTGGACCGGTTTCACCAATGACGTGTTGCATATCAAAACTTGTTCACTGATTCATGCCATAAATTAACTGGAAGATCAATTAAGATTCGCTTATATTTGCAATGAGTGTGCGGGTAACTAGAGTTCCACAGACGTCGATTATCGATTAAACAGATTTATATATATAATATGCTTTAGTTTTTTAGGGTTCCGTACCTCAAAAGGAAAAAACGGAACCCTTATGATGAACCCGGATGACTTTATTGTCCGTCTGTCTGTCTGTCAATACCCTTTTCTTAGGAACGGGTGGAGTTATAAAGCTAAAAATTATATCAAATACTCAGGTCTACTGTCCCTTGGAGCTGTGAAAAAACAAACTTCTAAGCCAACGCGATCAAAAGATTTGCCGTTTATGCCAAATTTTCGTGTTTTTTTCGACATTCGCAAGGGAATCAAAACCTACATCGTACCTACTTCCCGTGAACTCAGAATCTTGAAATTTGGTACAAAGCAACGTCTTATAGCACCGATAAAGGAAAAATTGCAAAAAGCATAATTTTTTAGTTACGTTGTATAATAAAAATATTTTTTTTTTAAATAAAATCACTTTAATACGTTTTTATCGTGTTTATTACATTATTTTTACACCTAACGTTTCGAAAACTTTACGGTGTATTAGTTTTCACAGTGATTTAATTTCAACGTTATGGAGAGTAGAGAGGCCTCAAACGCCCGGTGAAGCAGCGAAAGCTCACTTGGAGGTAGCTACATAGTCTTTAAAAAAAAAATATCTCAAACTAAGGGACACTGCTACAGCCAAGGTGATGGAAGATTGGTGTTAAGCTCCACGTTGCTCACCGTCCTGGTTATGCCGTGGAGCATTTAGTCATATGGTTTATAGCGAATGCGAGTCCCGCATAACTGATCTTCAGCTTCGAAATGCTTAACGCATTTTCTAATTGTACCAAAAACGTAGTTGCTTGCTTTCTAGATTTGTTATTTTTTATAATTTGTTTTTTTTAAGTGGTTTATGTAAATGGCCAACAATGGTGTCAGATTTTTCAAGCTGCCTTAAGGCATCTGAATTAGCTTAATGACAGTAATCTAGTGATGACAGCCTGGACCAACGGCTGAGCGTACTTTCCGACACACGGAGGGAGGACCTTAAGATTTTTTCAGCCACATGTGATCGGTCACCCATCTCATTTGCTTTACATACGTATGCGCTTAGAATACCTTTGCCAACTGGAGAATCGAGCTACTCGTAGTAAACTAATAGGTATTGTTTTTACAATTTTCGTTGTTAATATCAAAAGTACTTAATATAATAATTCCGATGAAAATACCTTATATAAAATACCGATAAATAAAGATTACTTCCAAAACACGGTACGTAATGACAACATAATGATGAAACATCATTAATCATTATCACTACCAACCGACGCGTGTCTAACACAAGCAGACAAAAACAAAACATGATAACAAAACAATTTGGCGTACAATTTGTTAATAACACTTTCTATTTTTCACCAGCCTTTGTTAGAAAACTAATTACTAATAAGTACATACAATAACTATAATGATAGAAAAGAAATGATATGGAGAAATTGTAACAGGCATATGAAAGTTTGCTATCTGTTTGGGTTGGGCCTATGCAATTCGAAACGTATTATATCCACATTATATCTAATGACAACCTTGTGGGTCAGTGGTACCGCAAGAGTGTCTTTGAATCGCTGGGTTCCGGGTTCGATCCCCGACCAGGTACTGGAAAAACTATCACGGAGTCATCTTTATTATTAGACAATCAGGTGATTCAAGCCTGCAATGTCTTAACCAAACTGGAAGCAACTAAACAAAGTATGCTTCTTGTGGGAATCTAACCCACGTGTAGTGTAGTGTGTAACCCAATGTATGTCATGGCATCGAAAGAAAGCAAAGCGTACCTTTTTGACTAGATAAGAGAGAGAGTTAATGGGATATGTAGATTTAATGGAGAAACCTGTATAAAATATGATCGCAGTTTGAGAGATCAAATTGATTGAGTACAGTATTGTGCCTAATAATCTATACATATAATAATCTACAATAAATCTAATTATAACGGAATACTACTTCCGTCCACTATGTGTGGGATGTTACACTACATTTTGGACTATTTTAATATTAGTGCGGGAGAGCAACAACAGCATCCTGCGCATGATCGCAGGCAGATTAGATTGCGTTTACGTAAACCATTGCTGCACTATAGCCGGGGGGATGATGCAGGAATGGTCTGCACAATAAATAATTTAGTGTTTTTCTACTATACCTACTAACATAGTTATAAGTATACTAACATTATGAGTCATAGTCACTTGAATAAATATTTTTTTATTCATTCATTCATTCATTAAACAGTTTTAAAGAGACACACTAAAAGAATTTTGCAGATATTTTCTTTTTGAATCTTTCATGCTGGTCTGAGAGAAAAGAAAAACGTAGAATGTACCAGCTGCTTCTCTTCCCGTGCAGATCATAAAAGCCGATCGATGGAATGGGCGAAAATCTGAGGAATCATGTCATTAGGCGATGCGGCTAGCAACCCATCAGTATTTTAGTTCGTTTTCCGCCTTGTGCCCACCAACATGTTATATGTGGCTTTGAGGTCTTTAAAGCTTGGGCTCTGTCTACCCCACAAGGGAAAAAGACGTGATAGTAAGTATATTTCTATTTAAGTTAAATAAACTTATTCCATACGTACTTACTTATTTACGAGTATAAAGTATTTTATCTTCACGACATCAGAAAAAGTTTGACTTAAATCTAAGTCACACAATTTTACGTTTTTAGTGAAAATCTTACGTGACCATGATGGTGCCGACGACCTCAGATGGCGTGTTCTAGATCACGGCCCACTTTCCCCATTTATGTCTTATTTTACCATATTACAACGTTTTATGTAATCTATGGCATACACAATAGCATTGATAAGATACCCTTAACGTAACTACCATGGTTATGAGAGTATGACGTATTTTTAAAATAAATAAATATATACGGACAAATCACACAGATTGAGCTAGCCCCAAAGTAAGTCCGAGACTTGTGTTATGGGATACTAACTCAACGACAACTTTATTTTATAACAAATACATATATAGATAAACATCCAAGACCAAGGCCAAACTTAAAAAGATCATTTTCCATCTTGACCTGACCGGGGATCGAACCCGGGCACCCTCGTGTCGCAGGCTGGCGTATCAACCACTGCGCCACGGAGCTCGCCATAAAAACATGTCTCAATGTTTTTGTAGTCGTAATGCTAGTCTTTATAATGATGCTAAAATATATCAACTTCTTCTTTCGTTATCATCGATAAATTAAATAAGATTGCTAAATTCATTTTTATTAAATTAGTTACATTTTAGTCCTTCGTTGTTATTGGATTATTATTTTAGGCAATTAATTTCATTTATTTTTGCCGCAGCCGTTGATGGGACTTCTAGCACTAATATACATATGCGGTAGTATATATTACTTATTCGTAGATTAGAATAGAAGTCCACTGCTGAATGTTGAATGGAGGTGTCCCCAACAATAGAAACGAAAAGAACTGCTGATGTTCAACATGGTAACTTTTAATTCTGTTGTTGTATTTTGTGTGTGTCAGTAGCCAACACTGGTGTCAGACTTTTGAAGCTGCCTAAAGGCATCTGACATAGAAATATGATCACCTATGTATTATACACAGTGAAAGTTCGATCGCTACCTTCCTTAAAGGGGTGATTCAGCCCATCGATATGAACAACTTTTCCTATGGGATCAATGCTGGAAAGTCAAAAAAAATGGGCAATTTCATACAAAAAAATTCGGTCGCCCGGTCAATATGTATGGGAACGTCAAAAAATATTTCGAGTTTCCATCATTGGTCCCATAGAAAAAGTTGTTTATATCAACGGGCTGAATCATCCCTTTAAGGGTCTAGAACGATCAAAATTTCACCGTACTTTGTCTTGTAATGTATGATACTGCAGTCGGATTTAAAAATGTTAACGTATTCGACAAAACGTTGACACAGATACTGACAAACTAAGATAAAGCAGTAAATTTTACGACCGACAACTTGTAAGGTATGAAACGTGAACAATGTAGTGAAAGCAGAGATATTCGGTCGTTTCCCAAAAATCTACAATTGTATGACGTAATGATAAGTGACGTAAATATTGCATTGAGGATTTGTGATGCAGGCAGTTTGAGATTATCGCAGTAAAGTGCCATGGGTTTCGTTATGTAACACCTTGTTAAGCTGATATGCGACATCTTTGTTGCGTATCCATCAGCTTTTAATATAACCATCAGGTAAAACAAGATTTTCTTAGTAGTTGTATTTTGGACATTTCATACGATATCAGAGCGCTCGGAGAGTTCTTGGCGGGAATTTCGACGGACTGCACGGTTTTTGTTTTGGATTGTTTTGCAAATTGCTTCTAGTAGACTTTATAATGTGAAATCGGTGTAATTTGGTGTTATAAATGACCATGTTTATGAACAATGTGTGGAATAACTAAAATGAAGTGTCATGGTGCGGCTGTAGTGAGATTTACATAGCGGGCTGGTGGTCGCTCGCCTTACTGCTACTGCGTCTATGATCAAACCAGTGGATTCGTGGGAATTGTCGCCAGGGGCTCCATTGAATCACCGAAATGAATTACACCACCATTTCGTTGATAACACGTAGAAAATATGAAGGGCTAAAAGGCACAGAAAGCCAAATGCCGTAAAACAAATATAAAAAAAAAAAAGAGCGCTCGGATTTAAATGTCAAATGTGCCTTTATGCCCACAGTCCACTGTAAGCGAAAGTCTGCTTTAGCAATAAGTCTTTCCCAATACGTTTATAAGCACCGACCTTTTTTAAGAAGTTGTACATATGATGAGGGTCAGGAGTGTCATTCTCAACTGCCTCACAGTATCCCTATACCTTCATTCACTACCCTAATCCAATAAATTCCTATCATTTCATCATCATCATCATTCCTATCAGCTTAAAAATGCGTCCGATGGGCAGCACGTTGGAAGCACAAGAAGCCAAAGAAACTGCGCTAGCCGATCCGCCTGCCAAGCGTGGTGAGTATGGTAATAGCCTCTCATGGAACGAAGACTTCTTGAGGCCTTTGTCCAGCAGTGGACTCTTTACGGCTGAAATGATGACATATGACTTTACACGTCATCCTGCCTGTATGCTAGTGTGATAGGCACTGATATCAGGTCTGTTTACTCTAGCGAAGGTACTAGGTACCCAATATCGCTGGTACGCTATATCGACAGCCCACCAAATACATACATAGTAGTATCACGTCTTTTTCCCTTGCGGGGTAGACAGGGCCTTATATACCTTATCGCCACATTTAGCATGTTGGAGGGCGTGTTAAGGAAAACGGAATTAAATAGTGATGGGCCGAATTAAATAGAATAGGCATTAAATAGTGATGGGCGGAATTAAATAGAATAGGCATGTCAATAGCCGCATCGCCTATTGACATGATTCCGCAGATTTTAGCCCAGTCCCTCGATCGGCTTTTACGATCTGCGCGGGAAGAGAAGCAGCTGGCACATTCTACATTTTTTCTTTTCTTCCAGACCAGCTTGGAAGGAACTGCATCGAAGGCGCACAGTATTGGTATACAGCATCGATGGCGCACCAAATAGATTATAACCAAGATGCAACATAATTCTTAAATGCTGATATAAAATTCAATACATCTTAATCTTGTTTCCATGTATGCAGTACCCATTTTATTGTATCTCTGTCTAAAAAGGCTTTCCATCTTTGCAGAATGCTCGAGCTGTAATGACGACGAACTGGGCGTGACGCGGTGGACGATGCCGCTGCTCAAAACGGGGGAGAAGCGATACTACTTAGGAATATTCTTTAAGGTATGTCCAACTCTTTCGTGTGTTGATTGCCAACGTTCGATTCAGATTTTACACATTTAAATAAAATCAGTTTATACGGTATTATCGCGTAAATTACATTATTTTTACACCTAACGTTTACAAACACCTAACAAAGACAAATGTCAACTTAGTTTACCTGCGACCATGGAAACTGTAAAGTTTTCGAAACGTTAGGTGTAAAAATAATGTACGCAATAATACCGTATTAAACTGATTTCATTTAAATGTGAACTGCCGCTTCCGGTCATTCAAAGTTTAAGCCATCATCTCCTTGGTAAGCCAATGTTTTTTTTACTTTAATGAAATTGCTCATATTTTAACGAAAATCTGCCGGCCTATTTTCTAACTTAGTGTAAAACTTTTTTATAGTCACTTTAAAATACATTGCGGGTTTCCTATGATTAACTTTTTTTTATTTAAGATATATAACGCAATGTATTTTGAAGTGACTTAAAACGTACACTAGTAAATAGGCCGGCTGGTATGTAAATATTTGATTTGGCGAATCTTTACGGCTGGCTGCCCTCTCGACTCTAATCCTATTAAGGTAGCTCGCGAATAACAAGCAAATACCTGTCCGCTTATATTATAGTGTAAGTTAACCGCAGATGATCTAACTTTCTAAGATGAAACAGTTTTTTTTTAAATCGATTTAGTCGTTTTTTTTTTATTATTTATTCGTTGCTATCAAACATACAATCATGTCCTATTTATAAAAATAGTTTAATGCTACAAAACCACTGTGTTTTGTATTAAGGAATGATATTTTTTTATATAGTTGCTCATTATTTAGTTTAGGAAGCCTTATATTTGCAATATAAATAGACAAAGATGTTAAATATATTTGGCATTGTTTAAGCCGTCGTGACTCGTGACTCGAGGCGACTGGCAATGAAAATGTCCATTATGTAATATTAGTTGATTGAAGATTAGCGCATAACTTTACAAACAATTGAACAAATTGAAGTTACAAATCGACGTATTAAGTACCTAGATCTCGTCCTTGCTTTTAATGCACGAGACATTAAATTAATCTTGAAGATGTTATATTAGAAAAACATTCAAGGCTTAATGAGATCTTGATGAGATCGATATTTCAGTCTAGAATGTGGTTTATGCAGTGGTCAGTATTCGGTACCTACGGCGTTTATAAGTGTTACCTCGTCATTTAGTTAGAGGCACAGCCAAGGACAGAGATACCTGACCAGGCCTTCTACCTATATCTTAAACTAGCTGTTTCCCGCGACTTCGTCTGCGGCAATTTCTGTTAATATGGTTAATTCTTTTTTTTATTAGTATAGATGAATATCATTTTCCCCCGTTTACAAAACATTTTTTATTGATGCTTCGCTCCTATTTGTCGCAGCGTGATGTTTTATAGTTTAAAGCCTTCCTCAATAAATGGACAATCCAACACAAAAATAATTTTCTAATTTGAACCAGTAGTTCCTGAGATTAGCGCGTACAAACAAACAAACTCTTGAGCTTTATAATATTAGTATAGATTTTCTCTTAAACATAAATAATCATAACATGAAAATGTATATACAGAAAGATTTCCATGAAGTCCTTCTTAGGTAATATAAATTTTCATGGTAATATTATTTAAAGTGAGAAAATTTTAAGATATAGGTAAAGAGCCTGGTCATTTAACTTGTTGTATTTGCCCGCCCGGGAATCAAACTTGGTGCCCACGTATTAGTTACCCTGAAGTGTTAATCACTGACCATAAAGGCCGTCCAATCAAAACATTCAGTAGTATTATGACCAGATCAATGGAACGCATTACGTCACGCACGGCAGCTTGTGGCGCTCGCGTCTGCGCTGCGCGTACGCATCTCCGGATGTCGTAACGTGTTTGATCGCCTGCTTTCCCTTTCGTTCTGTTAGGATTGAACTCCACTGCGAGATGAACAGAAAATCATATGAACTGACAGATCGCATAAGTTAGACATTAAAAATGTTGAGATGTATCGAGGTAGCAATGATCAGATGTTACTAACATGGAATTTAGTAACATCTGATCATTCTTCTTGTCTGTTAGACTAGATTATAAGATTTAAATAAAATCACTTTAATACGGTATTATCGCATATATTCGAAAACTTTACAGTTTTCACGGTCGCAGGTAAACTGTGTCGTACTGTGTGTAGTCTAACTGCGACTTTGTGTAATCTACTACCATGAAAACTGTGAAGTTTTCGAACGTTAGGTGTAAAAATAATGTAATACCTATACGCGATTATACCGTATTAAAGTGATTTTATTTAAATGTGTAATAATCGCGAAAACATTAAAAACTATTAGATTATAAGGGTTATTTAAGCATTAGCAATGCTATACTTTCTTAGTCTTATTAAATCAAGCAATAAGTCCACGCGGGCGATGATGACCTATGCTCTGCAATTGGCAGAGCGTAGGTCATCATCATAAACTACCACACTTCAATCCTGTACATCGAAAATCTCCACCATACCCCATTCCTCTTTCACGCATGGCTTGAGTCACCTAACACCACTACCCCACTAAAACAAGTGTGGTATTTTATGTAACTCATTATGCAATGAATTTGAAAATCACTTATTACTTAGTCTTTTTAAACAAAGAAATAAGATAAGATGTAAAAATATCACGCAGGCAGAGTTTGAACCGACGACACTTCAATCCTGTACATCGAATATTTCCACCATATCCCATTCCTCTTATACGCAATTTTAAAATCTCTTATTACCTATCATATCAATGTTCACTGTTGACTATACTTATTTCTTTGTTAATAAAAAATAATTAACAAATAACTAATTCTATATGTACGACTTTTGTACAAGTATAAAAAACTCGTCAAATAAAATTTAAAGTGATATGCAGTTTTGCTTCCTTTTCAAAGTATTATTCTGTTTCCCTTGTACATATATGTAAATAAACTGATAGAGAGTTTTCTCCGTTTGGATATTCTTTTACTTGCGTATATTCCCAAGCGTCTTATCCCTATTCATCCTTATCAAAGATTCATGCATGTTTTCTCTCTGCTGCATCTACTTTAGCAAGTTGACTCTTAACATTACTGATGTATAGGTATGTTCTAAGCTTGTAGACGCAGATAACTGATAAACATATATACTTATACATAGTATCACGTCTTTTTCCCTTGCGGGGTAGACAGAGCCCAGGTCTTTAAGACCTAAAAGCCGCGTTTAGCATGTGTTGAGCATTACAACATGATTCCTCAGATGTTTGCCCATTTCCTCGGTCGGCTTTTACGATCCGCAGCTGGTTCATTCGTTTTTTTCTTTTCTCCCAGAACAGCATGGAAAAATGATAAAATATATGATATTACAATATGATAAATTAAAGTTACATTACATTTTCATGGACATTTTCCTCTCCAACCCGTCTGGCCAGCGAGGAAAGTGTAGGCCAAATCCTCTGTCTACGTTGGCCAAGTAGGGCTCCGGTAGTACAGATAGGGTCATGTTCCTGCAGTGGAGACTAAAAAGACCTGATGATATGATGATGATGACATTTTCATGTTAAGACTAACATCACTTCGTCGACGATACATACGAAGTAATCAACATCGTAACTAAACTTGAAATTAAAAGCTTTCTGGACATTTTCAAACGACTTCAAAAGAAAGTTTTCTAAATCATCCATATATTTTACGATATGTTTTACTAGCTTTCATCCCGCGGCTCCGTCAGCGTCAATGTCTACCTCGGGAACAGTACTTTTCCCCGGGATAATATGTACCTTCTCCGTATCCCAGATAACGGATATGTAAAATTTCATGACGATCGTTTCATTAGATAGTGCGTGAAGGCGTAACAGACAAACAAACAATCTCACTTTCGCATTTATAACTTAAATTAGGATTAGAAAGAGATTGTTTGCATTTTCCCCAAATACTCGAAAACGCCTAAAAAGATTTGGAAAAATCTTTATTTTATTGGAAAAAGTATACTTCCCAATTGCAACCATTTAATTTGGTCATCAAATGGTTTAGTAGTTTATTGAAATTGGTATATAACTGAAATACTTATTATATACTAAGTAAATTTACCTACGATAAATGAGGTAACGAGGTCATTTCTGGGTACAATACAACTCGCTAATCTTGACGCTTTCTGTGTCTTACCGAAAATATCGTTTTATAGTAAACTAGCTTTCGCCCGCGGCTCCGCCCGCGTCAATGTCGATCCCTCGGGAATAGTACTTTTTCCCGGGATAAAAAGTAGCCTATGTCCTTCTCCGTACTCCAGAGAACTTGTATGCAAAATATCATGATGATCGGTTCAGTCTTACGGCGTGACGCTTTCACGAACAAGCAAACAAACAAATAAATAAACAAACAAACAAACTCACTTTCGCATTTATAATAATAGTTAGGATTAGGACTAGCTGAGCCCGCGACTTCGTTCGCGTAAATTTTATGTTATGTTTGTATGGGGGCCCCATTTTATCATGACAGAAAAAAATAAGTAGCCTATCCTGTGTCCTGTACGCCTAAATGTATATTTACCAAGTTTCATAAAATTCAGTTAATTCGTGTAAGAGTTATGGAGAACATACATATATACATACATTCAGAAAAAAAATCTAAAAATCCTCAATTTCGTTTCAGTATCATATATATAGCTTATAAACACGATATCTCTGAAAACAAAGTATCTTACTCCATGACCAACCCTTACAGATTTATTATTAGTATTGAGAAAGATATATTTCGTAACATATAATTTATGCTATTCCAATGTTCCTTCTTCAGCAACATAAACTAGCTTTTGATAGAAATAAAGATAAAGTTCGTTTAGTATATTTCGATTCGTTCCAGTAGAACTGCACCTTTATAGCCACCACGCCCCCTTATTCTGTATTGACGTATACTCATTGAAGTTTTTTATTACTTCGCTTTCGTTGTAAGGTCGTTACTTCTTATATTGTAACGCGTCAACAAGATAAATATAGTTAATTAAGGAATATTTCTCATGTGGAATTTCTTTAAATTGGAGAATGGAGATTTTTTGGCGAAGCGTTTATTTTATAGCTTGCCTCATCTTTGAAGAGCTTAAATGTCACGGGCCAGTCCTATTATTTTTAATGGCGTTGCTATGCTATGTCATCAGTTTCAAAAGTAATTTTTTCTGATTCAGCGATGTGCCCTTCGAAAGTTTTGATTGCCTTATCTCTTTAGGTAGCTACTTTTATTACCCATATTAACAATTATATATACATATATAAATGTATATGCATAATTTAGTAGTATAAAAAAGTTTACTCTTATAATACACATTTTTATAATTCAATTTTGAGAATGTGTAGCCAATATAATGCACTTATTTTGTCCTATAGGGACATTGACATTTATCACAATAGGCAGGTTGATTCGACACTTTTTAAGTTGACACACGACACTTTAAAAGTTTCGGCGGCAAATTAAGTCTAATCTCAACCTCCGGTAACAGTTTTGCAATAGATATAATTTTTATTTCCTTTTTTTTTCTTTAGTGTTTGATAATGAGAAATTCTGTTAATTTCAAATTAATAAGTTAGCTACTCTTGCTTCTACTTACTACGCATTGCTTCGCTTTTAGGCATACTTATGTTAGGATTAGGATTCTAGATCAAAACCAGTTTATAATCTTTATATATTTATATTATGTATACACACGAATATAATCTGTTTAGTAAGCAAATAAATTAATAAATAAAACGAAATATACGTCGACGTTCCGATCGTATGTCTTTTTTTTTTCGAATTTTGCCCTTCTTAAGAACTTGTAATGTCAGTTGACTATGTCCTTATTTGATACCTCAAGTATTTGTGTTTTGTTTTGACGTGAAGGACAGGTGAACGGTCGAAAAGAATCTAAACGTATTATAGTATTCCATCAAATAGGTATATTTTGTTGCTTTTTTGTACAACGAAGTAGGTAAACAAGCATACGGCCCAATGTTTTTTTTTATGTATGTTTGACGGCAAACGAGCAGACGAGCCACCTGATGGAAAATGGTCACCGTCGCCCATGGACAATGGATATCTGCAACACCAGAGGAGGTGCTGATGCTTTGTCGAATCTTAACATTTCTGTAAATACGCATTTTGAAGAACCCAACAACGATTTTTAACGGTTAAATAAAATTTATGGGTCTACTCGTAGAATAAATTATTGATGGCTTCCATGGTACAGTGATAAGCTAGTCGGCTATACCTATAACAAGGTTTCGGTTCGATTGCGGGCAGTGCCAGTGAGAGCAAATACTTGTTCCTTATTGACCGAGCGAGCGAAGCGTCTCAGTTTCCACTGGCCCAAAATTCTTTTGTCCGTCTGTCTGTCTGTCTGTCTGTCTGTCTGTCTGTCTGTTCTCGCCTACAGGTCGCATTTCTCAACCGATTCTCATGAAATTTTGTGAGCAGGTTCGGTAATTATATAGAATTTTTTTGTCGTGCCAGTTTTTCGAAATTTTAGAAAATGGCGGATATATAGGGGTCCGAAACTTAAAAAATCTCATAGGACAGCTATTTGGAAAAAAATCAAAAATGTCATTAGACTTTTTTTGTTATTCTCATTAAGACGCAACTTTTTTGTCTGAACAACTTTTTTATACGATATACTTGAACGTGTTTATAGTCAGCAATTTGCCCAAAAGTTGTCTGAAATCGATTTTCTCTATATTTATGAAAGAAGTTGAATTACGTGAAGTGGAGAGGGAGTGAAATTGAACAACTTTCCCTAAGGAACAAAAATCAAAATATGAAAAATATTTTTTTGCTTAATGCATGATACTGCGTATTACTTTTATAATTGAAAACACTGAATAAACTTAGAATCCTGAAATAAAAATTAAAAATAAATTAAAAAAGATTCACATGCTATCCTGTGACTTGAACCCGGGGCTAGATGCCGGCCACTTCTTAACTTAAAGTTCGCATTTTTGTCTGCCATAATAGTTAAAAATTAGCGTCCTATTAAAATTTTGATATTAAAATTTTGCCCAATTGGTAACATAACAACTATGTAACCGGGTACTTAAACTTTGCCTCCTATTCACCCATGCCAAGTTCGCTATTCCAATATTTCCGATCTTGAAGAGGATCACTCCAACTTAGTTAATGTGTAAAAAAAATCATACTAAAAATGGTGCTCAAGGGCCGTGTTTCCAAACAAGAGTAGTCCCCTGATTCCTCGCCGGATAGTCCCAATAGAGTAATGATTTTTTACTAAAAAAATCCGTATGTTAAAATTTTGTGTGTGTTGCGAATTTCCGTTGTGTTCAAACATCAAGAAAACAAATTTGAGCAATTATATAAGAAAAAGAAACGCAGAAACACAGACATAGCTTATTTTAAATTTTTAATGTAAAAAGAAATTAAATCGGATAAGTTTTGGAGAAGAAATCAGACTACGAAGCGTTAATTTTGTGTAATTTTTATAAGTATTTTCCGGCCGAGCTGCAGTTATCTCTATCGCACTCTGCGGGGTTTGTTTGGGCACGCGGCGCGACAGCAATAGATATTATAAATATCTACTTTTAAATTCTCTCGAGCTTAGTGTTTCCTCTTAAAAAAGGGTCTGGTCGGGTCTTCTGGTAAAGGGAATGTAGGTTTAAATTTCCGTTTCCTCTGGTACCTAATTAAGATGGATTGGGAACTAGTAACTGAAGAAAAAAATCATCCCTTAGCCGATAACATTAATAATAATTTATCAGTAACAGATATATTTTAGAGCTCTGGAGGGCAAATGTGGATGTTGGTTGTAAGGGTTCGCGAGGTCTACTGTTCTCGCAGAACCACTAGTTTTTATACGTACATGTTGTCGAATGTCCATGTTGCGCCTGTTGTCTTCAGTGCTTGTTGGGCTGTTGACCAATATATCTATCTGGGTCAGTTGATCCAGGTTGGAAGTTCCAGCTTCAGGGATGAGGTTTTTTGACGAATCCGACTCGGCTGGGCAGCGTTCGGGAAGCTCACCTCAGGCACAAGATGTCTACAGCTGGACATAGGACTCTCCCAAGGATTTCCAATACGAGCGGTTAAAAGCGGTTTGAATTAAAGAAAGCAAGAAAAAATATTTGGAGCCTAATAAAACCAACAACAATTCCTTTTTCTACGACGAAACAATGAGAAAATGAGACATCAAATGTCAAGCATTAGGCGTCAAAAGTGGAATCCTAATTTCTCATACAGAAATTATGACTCTAATTTTGAAGCCTGTACCTGAGTAATATCACGCCGCTGGTCTTCCGTGACATCTACTATAAACATTTTTGGCTCTGATCTTTGACGGGCTTCCCTGGCTTTCAAAATACCTCACTTTAAACATCGGCTTAATTTCCCGAAACCTTTGACTGGTCAAGAGTCGCACGCATGGCCGCTGAGTCCTATGGTTTCCGCAGTTTAGCCACGCTCACTGGGTCGGCGCTAACTCCCGCTAAATGTACTGGAAGTTGACTGTGCAAAGTGAGGTTTACGATGCCTGTACTTCATTTATTTATAGTTTGCAACTTCAATATAAAAGGCAATATTATGCTAAACCAGTGTAACTTGCATGAACAGTAAGAATCGAGAAATGTTTAAAATTATGCAAGCATCTCGCTGAAAAAAACTGTTAAGAGAATTTTAATTTAATATCAATTAAATTAAAACTGGTTGGAAATGTCCATTTTAAAAGTATTAAAAAAATTGTTGTCTGTAACGTCAGTTTACGGACGATAATTTTACGTGATAACGGTGGTAATAACGGCTGACAGAGCCTAAGATCTTATGACCGAAAGGCCAAAGACAAAGCCGAAAGGTCAAAAACAGAATCAAAAGAGTGATGAGTTGCTAGCCTATTGTCATGATTCTTTAGATTTTCACTCATTCAGCATGGAAGCAATGTATCGTACATCTTATTTAATCCTCATAAATAACTTATTATGAGTATTATTAAAATGTACGGTATAGAAGCCTCCTAAGGCTAATAGAATGTTGAAACAAAAGAGCACGAACGTCATCACACGGTGTACCGTGTGATGTTTACCTACTTTTAAGATTTTCACTTGTCAACGTTTTAAATCAATGTTTATTTTTTTAAGCCAATATTTTTTTTGCTATTTATTCTTATTTTCACGAAATCCATTATTTAACATCGTCCGTTACGAAATAAACTTTCTCTCACGCGTTACATACGCAGGTTATTATCGACAAACTAATGAGATTAAAACTACAAACTTAATTATGACGTTTAGATTTACTTAGACTGGTGTCAAAGCGAGTAATTGTTGACATAATTATAGAGCACTGGGTTGTGTGACGTAATTGCGTTGGCACTATTAATTCTGTGACGTAAGTGTGTCGAAAGCTATTCGACTCGAATGATATCCTGTTGATGGATGAGTGATGTTGATGGGGGATAGTCACTTAATTTTCTATGTTATTTAAAATTAGATGTTTTAATGTAGGTACAGGATGTCAAATGGCAAACAAGGCATACACGCTGATTTCGAACCTCTTGGCAATAATTGCGTGTTTATTTATATATGTTCTACTCTTCTTCTTGTAATTACAGAGCCAGGCTCTTGTCTGTGGAGTAACCAATAACTACACTATGTTCTATTAGCGATACCAATACCGAAATTAAAATATTGCTGAGAGGTTCCCAATCAGCCTAGTTACAAAACTACGAAATAATAATTAAGGGGCATGATCAGTCCATGATATTAAACAACTATCTCCATCCCTGGAGATCTAAAGACATACATCAAAAGACAAAAAAAAAAATACCTTCAATGGAAAGTCGATCAGCTGATTGCTTATTTTGTATGGAAGATCGAATTTTACTTTTCGTGTTTCGAAGTTTGTCCCATGGGGAAAGTTGTTTAATATTATGGACTGATCATGCCCCATATTATTTCGTAGTTTTGTAACACCCGGTATACAGTTTAATATTTATTTTTATTCTGATCAAACGATATTCTGCACTATTTGGAAAGTAACATAATTACTATTATTAATAAAATAAAGTTAAAAAGTGGAAAAGGTGTAATTATTACGTATAATATGTCACATTTACTAAAAAAATTATAGATATTAGGATTATTAAGTACCTAATATCTATAACATTTTTAGTAAATGTGATATATTATATGTTATAATTACACCTTTTGTCAGTATATTGTCTTTGGTTCAATCCAGGATTGTTGCTGATGCAAGTTTTTACTGTATAAAAAACTTGCATCAGCATTGCATTGCGACAATATACGGCACTCGCAACTTTATGACCCAGAACATTAAGATTTTTCTTTATGGAACCTCTTCCTGACTGACACATCATTTATACCATGTATTTGTATAAAATAAAGTATCGTTGAGTTAGTATCCCACGACGACACAAGTTCACAACTGTGGGACTAGCTTAATTTGTGTGATTTGTCCCTATATCGTTTGATATATGGTTTTTGACACGTAGGTATTTATTAAAACGATTGGCTACACTGAAATGCCAGATATAACACATTAATAATCAGTAATGATGACCTGACCTTTTATGCTTATATGCACAGTATAGTAGCTATAATGTGATCATATATGACGTGAGAGCGTGTCAGAATGACCCATGAATCTAGACGGACCTTCACCTTTACGAGTAGAATGGGTAAAAAACAACATACATTCCAAACGTATGGTCTTTTTTGATAAATTTTTTATGGTTTGATAGCATTTGCATAACCCCATGACATTTTCATGTTATTACTATCTATTCTTTAATAGCTAACGGTAATTTTTATTTTTTTATAAATGTCTGCGAATAGTTGTATGGGAAATGAAAATAAAAAAAATAAAGCGATAAAGTGATGGGTCCGGGAGGGGTCCCAGTTTTTAAATTTTTACATTTTGTATCTTATTTAGATAAACCTTTTGGTTTGGTATACATATTACTTAAGGGCCCGCCATAGGCCAGGCGGCGTGGCGGTACAAACGCGGATGGTCTAAACGCGTTGGCTACTTTCGATATTTTCGTTTTTTAAGAATATTTAAAGGTTATTCGAAAAAGAAAAATACATGATGGCTGCCTTATCTATCATGCAATTATAATCAAAAATTTCAATGTTATTTTTAATGTATATGGTGAATAATGCTGTATACCGAGTGATTTGGAGGCAACTTTGCGATTTCTTTCTATCGAGAAAATTTAACGCAATCGTGTTTTTGAGTCAGATAGTTACCAGTGTTAGTCCTGAACTTTGGTGCATTTTTATTTCAACTTGAGTATTTCATTATTATTAATATTACAGTCAATCATGCAAAGCAGTGTGAGGTAGTACGGGCCCTTAATAGGCCGCGCGGCCCTGTATACCGAATTATTTTGCTGACTGTACTAATAATACGCTGACTTTGATGTCTTCATTTGACTTATTATAGGTAGAGATTTGACTAAAGTTAATTCCAGTAGGTAGTGAAAGTAGGTCTCGCATAGATTTAACCTCGAGGTATTTGTCACGGTTAGGTCTTTGTTTAAACTGTATAAATTATCGCCTACACGAAATATAATTTTAATTAAATCGTAGAATATAATTTGATTATTAAGTATAATTAGAAAAAGAGCTTTCTGTATACATACCGCTCCTCGCCTGACGTCCGCTGCTCGTGACAAGTGGGTGCCTGCTTTTTACGCAGACGATAGGCAATCATCTCAATCCAGCGTGGGAACACAGCCAGCATTCTTGCCTTAAATTTATGCCTTACATTAAATTGCTAACCCGGGCACGAATTTTCAGCTTGTTTTATTTTTCCCTTATTTAATTGTAGGTTACCATATATTAATTTTATTTTTAGTTAGAAAATGTTTCAACTTACACACACGAGAAACAGAAACAAACAAATAATCTACTTTTAAATTACTTAAAATTTTACAAAATATACTACAACTTTTAATTGAAGTTTGTAACGTTTATGTTTTGTTTTCAGGCCAACTGGTTCAAAGCACAGCAGTACTGCCGGTTCCACGGGATGCACCTGGCCTCCATATCCTCACAGCAGGAGAACGACAAGCTAGAACAATACGTTAAAGACTCAGGTAAATAACCTTGTTTAAAAGTGTGTTTTATTACGGTTTCCGTGCTGTATGACAATTTTATAATAGAACTAGCTTTCGCCCGCGGCTCCGCCCGCGTCAATGTCGATCCCTTGGGAATAGTACTTTTTTCCGAGATAAAAGATAGCCTATGTCCTTCTCCATACTCCAGAGAACTTGTATGCAAATTTTCATAATGATCGGTTCAGTAGTTACGGCGTGAAAGCGTAACAAACAAACAAACAAACAAACAAACAAACAAACAAACAAATAAACAAACAAACAAACTCACTTTCGCATTTATAATATTAGTAAGGATAAGGATGTTTGCGTTATCCTTTGTGATATAAGCAGTCTATACTTTTTCTTGGCCGCCCCGGTCATGTTGTAATATTCTTTGAAAAAGCTTGTTGTAATGTCGAAATTGGCAACTAAATAACGAATCGTCCGAATACTTACATAGTTAGGTTCTACAAATAAGCAATCACTCAAAGGTTCCTATTACTGCAGCGGCATTTCCTCTTAGAATAGCTATTATTCAAAGAGGAAATGCCACTGCAGTAATGGGAACCTTTGAGACGGTTACGACTCGGGTGGCATTTTTAATAAAATGTATAAAAAATAAAAATAAAGAAAAAGCATTTACTGCTACTAGCTAACATCATGTATAGTTTAGCTAGTAAAGAATGTTTGATAAAAAGCCATGCTCATTAAGGAGCAGTCAAATTAATTGACTTTTACAATGACTTTGGTTAATTAATTTTTCAAAGAATTTTCCAACTGCCTTTTCACTCGCGCAGATCCTTTTCTACCCGACTGCCAAGGGTTATGTGTTTTGTGCGTATCATATCTTCTTTTGCCACCACTCATCCTACTTTATGTTAGGTCGGGACAGCATGGAAGTCTTTTATACTTTCTATGCTGTGAAAAGTTTCGGCTTAGGATATTTTACGACTTGCCGCCTACCTTACGTGAACCCTCCTAATTAATACTTTCGTTGCATGGGATATATGTGCTTATCCCTTTAGTTCCCTATTACGACATCAATAGGACAGAAAGGAGTAGTTCTGTATTCTAGGCCACACACGGCACTTTGCGCGTATCATTTCTGTGTGTAAATTTCTTTACAACCTCGTATCTTCCACACAGTTGGATAGGTTTCGACAATTTAGGTATCGATAGGTTCGTCTTAAAATCCAAGAGTTCTTAAATAGGTTTTTATATCAACGGCCACTTATCATCAGGTGAGATGGGAGACAATGCCTACTTCAATACTTAGTAATAAAAATATAATAAAAAAAAGAAACAAAACAATATGTATTTTTTTAACAAAGTGTCAAAAACCCATCCCTTTAAAAATAATAAGCTTAACAAATCATTCGAATGCAAATAAAAATAGCCAATCATTTCATTTTTATGATAGACATGAACCGCTCTACGGCGCCCCTCGGATCCTAAAATGTGATTTCGATGCAATTTCGAAGTTCCGGCGTCTAATTTGTTCGCGATTGCATGGCGGCTGTATTATAGTGGACCCTCCGTTTATACTGGAATATTAATATTTTTCCTGCCGTCTGGGAGAAAAGAAAACTCGTAGAATGTACCACTTCTTTTCCCGTGCAGACGTTATAAGCCGGTCGAGATATTGGGCGAAAATCTAAAGAATCATGAAGCCGCTAGCGGGATGCTATTTCAATTACTACAAGTATTTTCAAAGATGAATCTTTCATATAAAAAAACTGACATCAATCAAACTACTGAACCGATTTTGATGAAATTTTAATGGCAATCATTGGAAAGCATACCCTTCCAAACAAAAAAGGTTATTTAAATCGGAACATTAAAAAAATTCAACGTAATTTATAACTCCTCTCTCCTGATAAACTCCTTAACTTTTTTAGTCGGTAAAAATAAAATACAATAAAAACACGAATACCCTGTGAAATGGATCATCCAGAATAAAAGAAAAAAAAAAGAATATCATCATCATCATCATCATCAGGTCCTTTTTAGTCTCCACTACAGGAGCACGACCCTCTCTGTACTACTAGGGCCATACTTGGCCAGAGCAGTCAGAGGACTTGGCCTACACTCTCCACGCTGGCCAGACGGGTTGGAGAGGTGTCTTAGATGTTTATAAGCTTTGTTTAGCTTATATTTCCTAAGTCGCCTTCTACGACATCCACGGGAAGACTTGGAGTGGTCCTATTCTACTCTGCCGGATACCACACGGCTTTGCCGGATACCACACGGCTTTGCCGGATACCACACGGCTTATCACTCGGGAAATGTCCCAACTAAACAAACAATATATTCCTTTTTTGGCAGTCGTGTAAAAATCGCAGAACTATCCCTTACTGGCACATTTTAATATCATACATACAGCATATAAATTAAACATCGACATTTCCTGAGAGAGGCGACTCAGACCGGCAATATGAGATAACTTTTTCGATGGGACCAATGCTGGGAACTCAAAAAAATTTCGTCATTTCCATATTAATTCGTATTTGACATATTTTTGAGTTCCCATCCTTGGTCCCATAGAAAAAGTTGTTCATACTCACGGGCTGCTGTTTAGCAATTTTTTGAAACCAATCATTGTTCAGTTTATATCCAAAATCTTGAATTTTATTGGATCGTTTATGATATAAAATATCGCATAAGCAGGTATAGTCTAAATTATTATTCTGTTTTTTTTACACTCGTTGAAAAAATCTTTATCGAATTCCAGGTTACGGGCGGGAGCACTTCTGGACATCAGGCACCGACTTGGCGGAAGAAGGCAACTTCTTCTGGATGGCTAACGGCAGGCCACTGACCTTCGTCAACTGGAACGCAGGCGAGCCCAACAACTTCCGCTACGAGAACGGGGAAGAAGAGAACTGTCTCGAACTGTGGAACAGGGACGACAAAGGACTGAAGTGGAACGACTCACCTTGCTCCTTCGAAACATACTTTATTTGCGAAGTTAGATCCGATTGATGCGTCAGCTTGTGTGCTAGTGATGCCATTGTGAGTATTGGGGTTTAGACAAAGACATCGACATATTTTATATCTATGTTTAAAAACTTCAGTGAAATCCGAAAATATCTTTTTATGTGTATCTTAACGGTTAATATTTTATGATATGTTTGTTTTTGATACAAAAGTTACCATTATTTAATTGATTTTATATGGACTATAAAAGTATTGTATTAAATAAGTTACGTATATGATTTTGGGGAGGAAAAAAATAATTTTCCAAAAAAAGTTAACTTGTATTGTAGCTAGATGTATGAAACATTGCATATCCACCGTTCATTAATTATTATCGATGTATTGGGATGAAAAATGCTGAGACGAGCGCATATTTTCGAATTAGAGTCGCGTTTATACAACTATGTTTCATACAAAACTCATGGTTTGGCCACACGGCAACTTTAAATTAATTATTATGCCACTTACAACTCCTGAAGCTCAGCTCTCAAATATTTGACAGCTAATGAATAGAAAGCAAAAATATAAATTGTGAAAACGAAACAAAAATCCTAGGTAATCTCAAATGAAGGATAATGTGGTCAGTATAATACGGAATGTAGAATTAGTGCAGTTAGGTATTTATTTTATTTCCAATCAACTCGATCTTGCTAGCTCAGTCTAGGGGCTGAATCAGGATGGTAAAACATTCCTGTTTATTATAAAACTTCCTCCATTCCATTCGTTGTTATTATGCGCGAGTGGTACCCCTGGCGTTGCAGACGTCCATAGGCTACGGTAACCGTTTTCCATCAGGTGGGCCGTACGCCTGTTTGCCTACTATACGTGGTATAAAAAAAGGGAGAACTAACTTTAGTACCTGGTTTGAACCATTGTTTGCCCGTATCAAATTGACAGTAACAGCTAAGCACACGTCAAAGTTATCCTAACTAATATTATAAATGCGACAGTGAGTTTGTTTGTTTATTTGTTTGTTTGTTTGTTTGTTTGTTTGTTACGCTTTCACGCCGTAACTACTGAACCAATCATGATGAAATTTTTCATACAAGTTCTTTGGAGTATGGAGAAGGACATAGGCTACCTTTTATCCCGGGAAAAATTACTATTCCTGAGGGATCGACATCGACGCGGGCGGCGCCGCGGGCGAAAGCTAGTAAGTTATAAGTGTTCACTTATTTTTTTACGGTTTTATCGCGTTTATTAATAATTTTTACACCTAACGTAGTTAAAACTTTCCAGTTTTCATTTTTTTGCCATAAGCTAGTGATTTATTTTAAATTACTATTTATAATAGATATATTTATTATATTTTACTCCAAAGTTATAATAAACAATGTAAAATAAACATATGTCAGAATTAAAATCCTAATCCTAACTATCCTAACTAATATTATAAATGCGAAAGTGAGTTTGTTTGTTTGTTTGTTTATTTGTTTGTTTGTTACGCTTTCACGCCGTAACTACTGAACCGATCATCATGAAAT
The DNA here is from genome assembly GCA_947532085.1 of Elegia similella. Lineage (NCBI taxonomy): Eukaryota > Metazoa > Arthropoda > Insecta > Lepidoptera > Pyralidae > Elegia > Elegia similella. Next base: position 9,295,959 of record OX383939.1, read on the forward strand.
TTTGCATACAAGTTCTCTGGAGTACGGAGAAGGACATAGGCTACCTTTTATCCCGGGAAAAAGTACTATTCCCAAGGGATCGACATTGACGCGGGCGGAGCCGCGGGCGAAAGCTAGTACTTACATAAAAACAAAAAGAAACACATTTTATAGCCCGCCCTTTAGCGTCTCTGGTGCAAAGGTGGCGTTCACTAATTTTGTTCGGATAACTATTTAAACCAGGTACTATAAAATAGTATGTAGGTAAAATTTAATCCTCGTTTTATAATAACACGGATTGTGATCTTGCAATAGAACTATTTGTTGTCTGAGCTAGCGAAGAAATACGATGTGGATGTGGCATACTGAGTTCTCACTGTAGAAGTCACTGTCAAGTTCTCGAAACGAGCATATCACATAGACTTTACAATAACTACCTACTCAATTATAAACTGTTAAATTATTTTTTTATACTTTAAATTTTATAGTATGTCTATGGAAAGTAATAGATTGCATGCTGTCCGAATATTTCCATAAAAAATATTCTAAAAAGAACCAGTCTAGTGCGAGTCAAACTCGCAGAAACAGGATTCCGTACTATGAATATTAATTCTAAACATTGTTTTATTTTTGGTTATCGTGTGTGTTATTTAATTTTAATAAGCCGCCCAATTGAACTTTCCAAAATTAAACCAGTACCCAGGCGAGTTTTACATGTTGGCCTATTTGAGTGTTTAAGTATTTAGAGGGTAGGGAAGAGAGTTTAAAAGTATAATTTTGACAGTCTGTGTAATTTTTGTTATGTGGAATCCTCCTTCTTTACTTGTATGTACTCGGATTAATTATTAGACATCTGTAAATAATCTGTAGTGAAATACAATTTGTACAATTTGCGAGTCTCAAAACGAGCTATTTCTTATGTAAAAAGATTCAGTTGGTAACTAACCCTTGAAAAAATACTTAGCTTTCTTGTAAGGCCATGGGCGTACCGAGGGGGGGGGGGGGGGGGCAGGGGAGGGCAGCTGCCAATGAAAATTGTATGTTCTTTCTACAATATATTACGCCCTGATAACATTTTCACGCGTGCATTGCGTGTCACAATAACCTTATCTCATATAAATGTATGACAAAACAAGCGCGGACGATCTGTCCTAAAAAAGTCCTGACTTGCCCCCTAGGCTAAAACCTGGGTACGCCCATGTTTTGGGCCAGCACTTATATCAGAATAATCTAATAATTTAACAGAAGACTCGATGCTTCATCCACATTGTACATATTATATAGTAATTAATCTTCAAAGTAATACTCAATAAGGGTACAGTGGGGTGCATCATGATGTTATAAGAGAAACCTCCGAGCCGCCGGCTCAAGGACGCGAGTCCATAGTCAAACGTAGGTAAACTGTAGTTACCTTAGGTTTAATGTATAAATAAATAGTTGTAAGGAAGGTTAATAAATCTGTACATTTTACGTCTTTTGTTTCATTACTTTCACAAGCTTTTATTTAGTTTCATCTATTTGTCTGTAATCAGATCTTACGAGTTAAATTTGATTGACTTCTTGAGCTGAAATTTTGCATACATGTGTAAACTGGTTGACAATATAATATAATTGAATCATTGCGCTGGTCTGATGGAGTACTAAGGTGGCCATAGCAACTCCTAAACTAAACAAGGTACACCAATCGTGTTTGGGCTAATTTGATTAGTCTTGGAAAACCTTGTGGAAAATACTTAACAGTGAGTGTGTATTCGTTTATAATAAAATTGTCATAAAAATAAATATTTCCAAAAAATAACTTGTTAATACTATGCTCTGTGAGCTGTAAACCTCGCAAGGCTTATGGCAGCAAACTCATAATGATCCTAACCGCCATACACCCCAATGGTGCTTAGGTACTTTGAAACGTTTCCAAAAATTTACAAAAAATCTATAAAGCATGTAAATCTACCCTCGATATCCTATGGGACGATACTTGGAACTCGAAAAAATCCATACAAAAGTCCGACAAAGTGTAGGTATACATTTTGGGAACTCAAAAATCTCGACTTTTGACAGACAGACATTGGCACTATAGGATAAGTTGTTCATATTGACAGACTAAGGCCCATTTAAGGGCACTTTATGGACAAATCCCTCCACCCTCACGACTCAAGAGTCGCTATAGTTTCTTGCGGCAACCAAATATTAGCGCTAAACAAGCTTCTAAGGCCAGAGGGCCTAAGGAGAGTGTGCGAAAGCGCTCTTTGAGCTAGTTGAACCCTCACCATTCCTGCATCGGACTACGAGGCGCAGACAGAAATTTCACCCTTTTATCGTTGGAATACCAAAGAGTCGAACTAAACGCTTTGACAGTTCCTTTTTGGTTCGAGTAGCTAAGGTGTGGAATAAACTGCCTGCGTCTTTATTCCCAGACACATACAATCCCGGAACATTCAAAAGTAGAATAAATGGGTATCTCTTGGATAGGCATGTAACATCCTCGTCTTCATCGTCACTTACCATCAGGTGAGATGGGAGACAAATGCCTAATCCAACATTTAGTAAAAAAAAAGAGTGGTACAATGGCTTAACAAATATCCGCCATCACCAAACCGCCTGCTGAGAAACTACCGCGGGTGGCAATCTGCCCTGGCCAATCTGGAAATCTTTAAATAGCCTGCGGGCTGGTGTTGGTAGATGCCACGAAAATAGAGTCAGGTGGGGTTTCTCCAACAATAGTGAGTGCGTATGGTGCTATCCAATCAATGGGTCACCTCTTGGTGTGCCCAGAAAGCCCAAATTCTTGCTCTCAACAAGATCTGAATGAGGCAAACAAACGAGCAATCACAGTACCAAAGCACTGGTCGAAACATAAAGCTATTTTACGACTCTAAAGAAGAAGAAGGGAATGTCGATGCTACATTTACACGCTGTATAATCAGAGCTTTCGTTGTTTTGCTAACTAATTGACTGGGCCACTGTTGATAAGGGTTTCGAAAAAATCGTAAAAATCTGTAATCGAGCATTTTGTATTAACTTAAGAAATACAAACTAAATAGAACTCATAAACATCAATGAGACCTCTCCAACCCGTCTGGCCAGCGAGGAGAGTGTAGGCCAAATCCTCTGTCTGCTCTGGCTAAGTATGGCCCCAGTAGTATAGAGGAGGTTCATGCTCCTGCAGTGGAGACTAAAAAGACCTGATGATGATGATGATGAACATTTCATAGAAATTCGTCCAGCTGGTAGGTAAAGCCAAAATGGCTTCTAAAAAACTTGGGGTGCTCAATAGAGCGAGGCAGTACTTCACTCCGGGTCATAGACTTTTATTATATAAAGCTCAAGTCCGGCCCCACGTGGAGTACTGCTCTCATATCTGGTCTGGTGCACCTCAATACCAACTCCTTCCTCTTGATTCCATCCAACGCCGGGCAATTCGTATTATCGACGATCCCACACTCACAGACGATTTAGACACCCTCGGTCTACGGAGAGACGTTGGCTCTCTGTGTGTATTTTACCGTCTATACTATGGGGAGTGTTCTGAAGAACTTTTTGAATTGGTGCCACCGTCACCTTTCTACCACCGCACCGCTCGCCACAGGAGTAAAGTCCATCCCCACATCCTTGACACTTGGGTCTCCAAAAATGTCAGAGCGTCACGTGGTTTTTTTCCTCGTACAGCAGGATTGTGGAATGGACTCCCTCCCGAGGTTTTCCCTGTGTGCTATGACTTGAGGTCCTTCAAAAGGCGTGTTTACAGGTATCTTAAGAGTCGGCAATGCATCAGCAGCTCCTCTGGTGTTGCAGATGTCCATGGGCGACGGTGACCACTTTCCATCAGGTGGCTCGTCTGCTCGTTTGCCGTAGGATATACATAAAAAAAAAAAAAAAAAAAAAAAAAAAAGCTGTTCAGCGTCTTTGTATGAAAAACCCCCTTTTTTTTTTTGTTGCAAATAACTTTTTTTTCTTGCAGTTCAGTATTCCATTGGGGATTCTGATTCCGATATTCCAATATAACTGAGGTTTAAAATCACGTTGTATAATCAAATTTGCACAGCAACGGTTTAAAAATTACAAAATGAAAAGGGTGGCGTGACTTCACAAATTATCTGGGCAATATTTTCACAAGGAAAAATGTTTACAGTCGGCGAAGGTAAACAAAATTGTTTACGAGTGACTGGCAAATGGAAGCTAAGGCAGCTTGGGTATATTTCTCGAAAAATCTAATTATCACTCCTTAATAATGACAGCTCCGTGGCGCAGTGGTTAACACGCCAGCCTGCGACACGAAGTGCCCGGGTTCGATCCCCGGCCAAGTCAAGAAGGAAAATGATCTTTTTCAGATTGGCCTGGGTCTTGGATGTTTATCTATATATGTATTTGTTATAAAATGTAGTATCGTTGAGTTAGTATCCCATAACACAAGTCTCGAACTTACCAGGAGCTAACTCAATCTGTGTGATTTGTCCTTAAATATTTATTTATTTATTATTTAATAATGATCTTACTAATGGCTTTTACATCTGCATTAGGAGGGGGGTATAATCTAGATTTCTAGATTATTATTATAAACAGAGAATATTTATGTGTTTGTTTGTAATAGTTATAGTAATTATAAAAGATAATCACTTAGTCACGTAATTTCCACTAGAACAAAATTTTCACTGTATGAAAACGACCACTGTATGGAAATGTATGGAAACAAAAACTCCTCAATCAGGGGTTTTCCTCTTTATAATATTAAAATAGATTTAAATAAAATCACTAATACTTATAACACAAAAGACAAATGTCAACTTACGTCTATGAAAACTATAAAGTTTTCGAAACGGTAGGTGTAAAAAATAATGTAATATACGCGATATACCGTATTAAAGTGATTTTATTTAAATGTGTAACAATCGTGAAAACATTAGAAACTATTAGTCTAGATGTTTACTTGTACAATTTACCACAGCAACAGCGAAAGTGAACAAAACCGGCAAACATATACCGGGAAACGATAGCTCAGGAAGCGCTTCAGCCTTTTTCTCGGAAAATCTTATTGGCTGAGGGAGTAGGATAGGCAACATCTACTTTATTTGTTGTTTATAAAAATGTATAAATAAGAAAAAATCTTTTTGTCGTAAGAAAAATACGATTTTAAAAATTATTAAGTAGTTCTCTGATCTGAGCGTGTTTCTGATTGCGTCCACGATCGAATATACTCGTACGTACATATTTTTAAAATACCAAATATTATTACATATCCCAAACACATGTTATATGAATTCGATTAAAATATGATAATCTAACCAAATAAATATTGCATTCTTAATATTACGGCAACACAAAGGCAAATATTTGAAGAAATAAATATCAAAAGTATAATAAAATTATACATACATAGTATTACGTCTTTTTCCCTTGCGGGTTAGACAGAGCCTAGGTCTATAAGATCTTATGGCCACATTTAGCATTTTGGTGGGCGTGTAGATGGAAAACGGAATGAAAATAGTGATGGATTGGTAGCCGCATCGCCTACTGATATGATTTCGAAGATTTTCGCCCATTCCCTCGATCAGATTTTACGATCTGCGCGGGAAGAGAAGCAGCTGGCACATTCTATGTTTTTTTTCTCCCAGATCAGCATGAAGAAAAATTATGTTTTATTATATTAAAATTTACAGTAGAAACGTGGTCTTACTATTTATATAATTTACGACGTTAATATATTTAACTTGTGGTATAATGAGGCTTAGGATCTAAAAAAATACTTGGGTGAGGATTCAAATTTCGCCATCTATTCTCTCGCCATTTAAAATTCTTCAAACATAACAAAAATTATAAGTAAGTTGCACTAACATTCACCTGAAAATGCATTCACTTACATATTCCTCCGACGCGATGCAAGCACATGCAGCTTATTAATAACCAAGGCACGCGCGAGGGCTGCTACCCTAGCGCGTTTCACGTAGGGTGGCTTAATATTGAATAATAATATATACTACAGACATACAACACAAAGTCTTAAAAAAATACTTACTCGTAATCCCTTTATACAATCGACTCCTACCTTTTACCTTAACACACCAACTCGCAATCAAATCAATAAATAATACGGACATATCACACAAATTGAGCTAGCCCCACAGAAAGTTGTGAACTTGTGCCGTAGGACACTAACTAAACGATACTTGTTGTCGCCACATGTATAACCTCTGGCTGTTGGACGTTGATTCTTTTGCGTACGTCATTATAGAAAAATAATATGCAAGATGGCGCGTTCAAAAACGGCAGCGCGGCACTTGTTCCTGCGCAGCCGACGTGAGTGGTCGATTCGACTCGTGGTATTTTTGTATCATTTGTAGTATTCATTTATGATGTTATTTGGTATCATTTGAAATAGATTTGATTATAATTTATTTGTAAAAGGTTCAAAGTGCAGCTCATGTCAATGAAATTAAATTGTTGTTATTGTAAATTGCAGTTGGGATTTAATTACCACATTTCTTTAACGGAGTCGAGTTAACAGAATTCTTTGGTCAATGTTTTAGAATGTTCAGATAGTTCTCAATTAAACATTTAATATGTATGTGTCTATTATTTGCTCATATTTGTGAATTTATCATACTATATTCTATGTCAATCAGAAAAAGATCATGACCTGATCGGGGATCGAACCCGGGCACCCTCTTGTCGCAGGCTGGCGTGTTAACCACTGCGCCACGGAGCTCGCCTTTTATAAAGTACTAGCTTTAGTACTAGCGGCCCGCCCCGGCTTCGCACGGGTAGGTATAGGTATTTAATTCTATAGCCTATGTTCATCAGGGTTAAGGTAGGATTCTAATGATGAAAGAACTTTCAATTCGGTCCAGTAGTTTCGGAGTCTATTGACTGCAAAAGCAACCTAACGATCAAATATTCCCTCTTTTTAATATAGTATACAGTCATATTTTGTTTATTGGACAGGTCCTAAATATGTACTTGAATTAAACTACCAAGGCGAATGTACTGGTATATATTTCTTCTTATTGTTTTTTTTTTTTGATTTCTAACCTAGAGTTACCTTAATGTTTTCACAAAAATTCTCAAAGCGCGTTTTAACATTATCTTATCTGTATGGTTTTAACTTACACAGAGCCATCTATTAATTACAGAGGAGACCACACAGAGTAATTTGAATATTTGATTTTAGAAGACAATACAAAACAATACAAAAGAGGTGTAAACACTTATTTATCTACATGCCATCATCATCATTGCAGCCGTAAAAATTCCACTTCTGGACGGAGGTTCTCCCAAAGATTCTTCGTTCCATGGGAAGATATTGCAATGCTCACCACACTCGGCAGGTGGGTTGGCGAGCGCAGTTTCTTTAGCTTATTGTGCTTCCAACACTGCTGCACACTGAAAGTATTAGGAATGTGTTGAAAATTAGTAAGATAATGGCGTCATTATTCCTGGCCCGACCATGGCGGAAAATGAAAATGCGAATGTTGCACAAATATGCAGTTTTATATGTGCCTTTCAGTGCCACAAATCCCGAAAAGTGTGCCTTTATTTTTTTTGAGTAATTTTATATTTTATCGTGGTCCGGCTGGGAGGAGTATTTCCTGGCCCGACCACATCAATCTAGAAAACGGCCAATAATATGATATTGTTTACTTTATCAATAAAATGTGCCTAAACTGTGCCTACGGAATTTAATAACAGAAGGTCTATATCTATCTATATACATATTAAAATAGATTTTTTTTCTGTACCAGATAGTCGTCTACGTAAGTGCACGGTAGGTACATGTAACAAATGATACTACATATTTATACATACATACAAAACATACATATTATCACGTCTTTATCCCTTACGGGGTAGAATAGCCTAAGGTCATAAGACCAAAAGGCCACAATTCGCGTGTTAATGGGCGTATAGGTGGAAAGTGGAATCAAAATAGGTAGTGATAGGTTGCTAACCGCGTCGGCTATATAATACGATTCCCAGTGTTTGCCCAATCCCGCGACCGGGTTCTACGGTCTGCACGAGATGAGATGCAGCTTGGAAGTGTATTAAAATTAATTGCACCCAGATCAGCGTAAAGTACATTAACTACCATAAAGAATCATGGCGAAATTTGTACATATTAAATTAAAAAAAAAAGAGAAGGTGAAAATTTTTTATATGATTACTACGGCTCTGGTCAACAACTTGAATTAATCAGAATATTTTTTAAAGACGGGGAAAAAAAGATATTTATTTATTTAAATACTGATTTTTTATTCGATATCCGAACGCATATTAATAATTTTTGAGTTAATATCCGAACACTTCCTGCAACTGACACGTTAAAATATATTAATTTATGGCAACACCACGCAAGCAGGCAACCATCCGCTAAAATAAAAAAAGAATCTGTCAATCCGATTGACATTTTCTCATTGACTTGACAGTTCTGAGTGACAGATCTACAATAGACAGTCAGTTTGACAACCATTGTGAACATTTTTAGGCAAATGAAAATGGCAATAAGGCTATAACTTTTATTGTGAAATATTTTACATAAACGGGGGTTTAAAAATATTTCTATTATGCAGACATGTTACTAGTAAGGAAACCTCAAAACTGCAATATAATTCATCTTCTCTTTTTTTTTTTTTTTCTGTACATTCGATGTGTGGGCGTTCGCCATGATTCTTTATATAATCAACCTAAAACCGACCTTAGACGTAGTGACTTTTTCTTTACATTAAAAGTGTGTGTCGGGCCACGCGCAGTGTAGGGTTCTGGATTTGAGAATGCCAGCTTTGAGTTCACGACTTACGGTTTAATGACTAAAAACGAGTCCACATAGGACGGTGGTAACTGAAGAAAGAGTTATATAATCCTATTGCGCTCGTTATTATCAGATTTCGTATATTACATTGATCCCCGAGTGCAGTGGGCTAGGTACCAAACGGCCTCGTATCGTTCAGCCAAGCACCGCGCGCCGTCGAACGTAAACACATTGCTATTAACTTAGGTGTTATTAAAGCTGCTATGATTTTATATTTTCTTATCTTTATGTGGTTATTAAATTTACATTCAGTAGTTGTTTTACGTAACTAACAACTGTCTTAACTAATCTTTCCAATCAATTCAATTTGTATGAAATTTTACTCTTTAATTTGTAAGCTCTACTTAAGTCTGATACTTTAAACTTCGTTATATATAATACTTGGGGACACTGGACTCTAGCAAATATTTTAAAAATGGATTAGTAAATCGAAAAATGATGTTCACAAGCTCATAATATTTTTAAAAAACCTATTTAATAATACTCCACACGTTGGGAAGGTCGAGAAAAAAAATTACTCCCACTTTACATGTGAGCAACCCTGAAAATATTTTTTTTACCAGATTTTATTACGAACGGACGGACAGACAGGGAGAAACTATAAGACTCTTGTTTACAACGGTACGGAACCCTAAAAATACCAATAGTACCAATTTTCAAACGGCACCCGACGACAGCAGAGGATGATATAGAATAGAAAATTAAGTTGGTAACCTATCTCCCTTATGTCAAATTTCTTTTTGTGTAAGTGGCCAAAACCGGTGTCAGATTTCATCAAGCTACCTAAAGGCATGTGACATAGCTTAACAACTGCCTTCAATGAAGGCAGCCGGGACTAACGGCTTAACGTGCCTTCCTAAGCACGGAGGAGCTCGCGATGTTATTATCTATGCCACTTGCGGTCACCCATCCCAATGGGACTGCGCCCAGTGTTGCATAACCTGCGCAAGCACTAATTATGCTCACGACCACTAGATCATCGGGCTCCTCATTTTACATTAGTTTAGTGGGTAACTTAAAATTCATACCATGTAAACGTTAAGTTTAATAGACCATGTCATTGTAGTCCGAGAGTTGGCATAAATGCAGTTCCGTGTTGGGGTATAATAGGAGAGGTATGTGAGAACTTTTCAGCTTGCCTCCTACCCAAAATTTTATGCCAGCTTTCAGACTACAATGCATGTTTACATGACACCAATTTTATGTTACCCACTATTCTAACGTAAAGTAGATAGGTTACTTGTTTTTCTATATCGGCCTCTGCAATCGGCGGCTGCAGTTTAAAAATTGGATACCATTTAAATGTTTACTTTATGTGGTTGTTAACCATATCTCTACTCGTCTGAGGTTGGTTTTAGGTTGATTATATTAATTTGTGGTAGTTAATGCACTTTACGCTGGTCTGGGTGCAAATAATTTTTAATACACTTCCAAGCTGCATCTCATCTCGCGCAGACCGTAGAACCCGGTCGCGGGATTGGGCAAACACTGGGAATCGTGTTATATAGCCGACGCGGTTAGCAACCTATCACTATTTTGATTCCACTTTCCACCTATACGACCATTAACACGCGAATTGTGGCCTTTTGGTCTTATGACCTTAGGCTATTCTACCCCGTAAGGGATAAAGACGTGATAATATGTATGTTTTGTATGTATGTATAAATATGTAGTATCATTTGTTACATGTACCTACCGTGCACTTACGTAGACGACTATCTGGTACAGAAAAAAAATCTATTTTAATATGTATATAGATAGATATAGACCTTCTGTTATTAAATTCCGTAGGCACAGTTTTGGCACATTTTATTGATAAAGTAAACAATATCATATTATAGGCCGTTTTCTAGATTGATGTGGTCGGGCCAGGAAATACTCCTCCCAGCCGGACCACGATAAAATATAAAATTACTCAAAAAAAATAAAGGCACACTTTTCGGGATTTGTGGCACTGAAAGGCACATATAAAACTGCATATTTGTGCAACATTCGCATTTTCATTTTCCGCCATGGTCGGGCCAGGAATAATGACGCAGATAATGAAGGTATTAAGATACTAATCACTCGGATGAATGGGGAAAAGCAAGCAAGATAATGAAGCTGTAACCACCGGCCAAACAGATGACACCCCAGCCCCCGTAGCATGGCTCACTGTCTCCGTTGATAAAAAGACAAAATATCGCGTTTTGCGTCTTTTAACCCCGCGAGCATGGCACACGCGTTAAATAATGTCAAATTTCATTCATAAATACGTTACAAGTCGCGGGGTGCGCGTCTTGCGAGCATGGGTTTGGCAGCTCGCAATAGACAAATTCAGGCAAAATCGAGGTTGGTACCTTGAAATCGCATAAATTTATCGGGGTTTAGCAAAACCTAGATAAAATATTTTTCATACGCATTTCGAACCTTAAAGTGATAAAACAATCAAAATATTTTATTTTACGTACTTACAAGCTGTCAGACACCTATATTGAGTATAATATTTTAATGTACAGTACAAAAATGAATGATTTTTACTAAAATGAAAGCCCGATACTAGTACGCCATCTTGCGTGAGAAACGAAAACTCAAACGGAAAGAACCATTTTACCGCCAGATTAATGACAGATGTGTACTGTCAGTGTCTCAGAACAATAACTTTAGTTATTGTTCTGAGGTCAGTGTAAAGTGGTTGTTTGCGTTTGATTGGTACACTATTTACATTCCGTTATTTCCATATTTAATAAAAATAAATCCTAATATATTTAGTTCTTAAATAAATATCACTAGGTATTTTATAAATTATGTCTAATACGATCGTTTTCTTTAATCATACGAGGTTTTAATGTTTTAAAGTGTAGTTTCGTGTTTGAAATATGAACAAATATTTCTAGGCTGCATGCGTGCTACGAATTGTATGAGATAAATAAAACGTTTTCATTGGTGGGCTTCGATAAATTTTAAGTAGGCTACTTTTTTATCTATCTTTGGCGTGAGCTGTAGATAGTAGCCATGCTGCGGGGGCTGATGTATCTTTATACAGCGTGTTACATACATAACGACGTTCCCGTGAAGGAGTGACTCAGCCCATTAAAATGAACAACTTTTTTCTATGGGACTAATGCTGAGAACTAAAAAAAAATACATTTTCATACAAAAGTGTTCGGCCGGGTCGGAGTTCCCAGCGTTGGTCCCATAGGAAGAGTTTTTCATTTTGACGGCCGGAGTCAATACTTCACAGAAACGTCGTGGGTTATGTTACACGCTGTTAAATATATTATCTACATGTACTTAGTGTAAAAAATTGTCGTTGGTCACTTATAATTTCACATTTACGTATAGTCGCATAAGTCATTGAAGCCTTAGTGAGGGGTGAAAATCCGGCCGACATGACTCACCATAATGCAACGTGCTTGCTTACTGACGGTGCAAATCCCTAGGTACTTGTTATTAAACAATAATAAATTCTACTCCCGGCTTGACTTTGTCATACGTAATTCAGGTCATACTAAATGTAAAATCCTATCTACTAATCTTATAAATGCGAAAGTGAGTGTATTTGTTTGTTTGTTACGCCTCCACGCCCTGTAACCATCGTCATGAAATTTTGCATACCCGATGTCTGGGGTACAGAGAAGGACTAGGTGTACATTTTATCCCGAAAAAAATACTGTTTCCGAGAGATCGACATTGACGCGGGCAGAGCTGCGGCTAAAAACTAGTTATACGGCGTAATTTTGAACCTCTGAACTATATTGAAATCCTGGAATAAAAATCCCTAATGATATACAGAATTGCAAGAAAAAAGGTAAAAATTGAAAAATAACCTCCATAGAAATTCGCCCAGCTGATCGGCAACTTTCTATGAGAAGGCTAATTTTTGTTTTTCTATTTTACCATTTTCCATTAGGGATTCTGATTCCAGGGTTCCAGTATAGTTCAGAGGTTCAAAATCACGCGGTATATTAAAAGCTATTAAAGGTTGTTTCGATAACTGCAATCTTCGATGGCAACTCGGGGTATTTCCGGTTCCTATGAACTAGGTATACAACTCTTTAGCTGTACCTGCCGGCCTATTTGTCAACTCAGTGTCCAACGTTTTGATGGTCACTTTAAAATACATTGCAGGTTTCGTATGATTGACTATTTTCATTTAAGATATATAAAACGTAATGTATTTTGAAATGACTATCAAAACATTGTACACTGAGTTAGCAAATAGGCCGGCTGGTTGATAGAAGAAATAATGAATTAGTGTAGTCTTTATTTAAAGGAAGTAAATAAGGTTAGGTTAAATTATTTAACCTAGCTAGATTAAATCTACTCTTAAATTACGACAACACATCGACAACTACGCGTGAAACTTGAAAGTTTCACGCGTTATTTGTGTGTCTCTGTGTTGTCTGTTAAAAGCTAGAAGTCAAATACACATATTGTAATATGTATTTGATTTCTAGCTCTTATCAGAGTTAAGTATAACGAAAATATACACACATTGATAATTTTCGTCACAAACAAAGAACTGCAGCAATAAGTTTCTTCGCTGCAAAGTGCACCAGGCGCTAGTACCACTGCGTTAGAGCAGTAGATCAAATATTTTGTTTTCAGCTCACTTTCTGTCGTACCCTAACTGTCACCCCACTCCTAAAAGCTACCTCCGTGGTCCAGTGGTTAAGGCGTTTGCCTGTAGAACCGCGGGGCGGGGGTTCGATTCCTACGGGAAGCATACTTTGTTTTGCTGTTTCCAGTTTGGTTAGGACTTTATAAGCTTGAAACACCCGATTGTCTGGTAATAAAGATGTTTCCGTGCTTCGGAAGGCACGTTAAGCCGTTGGTCCCGGCTGCATTTTGGTAGTCGTTAAGGAACCACGTCAAAGGCCGAGAGGGGGTTCTGAAGAATTCTGACACCAGGGTGTGCGTGGTCGATTGACCGTGACACCCACTCGAAATGATAATGACCCCATAACTTGCATGGAACAGGAGAGGTCCTGTTCCAGCTATGTTGATGGCATCATTGAGGAATGAGGTAATCAGCGTAGCCATATACTGGTGAAAAGATATCTAACTAAATGGAACCATTTTAACTCGACAGAAAAAAGTTAGAATCACAACCATACTAGCCTTCGCCCAGCAATTTGAAAACATCCTACTGGTAAGATGCTGAAAACTTTAAAATATTCTACAGTTTCATATAAAAGTAGCCAGCCAGCCGAGCCATTTTTAAGGATATGCTGAATTTTTTTCGAGCTCCTATATTTACACCTCAGAAAAAAAAATGTTCAAATTCCCGGTAATTTGAACAATACTTTTTTCCTAAGAGTTCAGTGGAGTCTTCTAGTCTTTGTCGAAAGTAAAATACCCGGTATAAGTGTGTACATAACGATATCAATTAATATATGTAGGTATGTAGATACGGTTGCCTGCAAAAGTACATACCTACCTATAGAAGTTGCGTAAAAAGTCGTTTGTTTTACGGATGCTATTTAAAAATAACTGCAATTTAAGTCTTAAACATGTGGCATAAGGTTCATGATATTGTTAAATATATGCCTCCCTAATCAGTGCAACCGATTCTCACCTTTAGGCTATGTATGGACGTATGCAGGTTACCGTACTACACAAGTCAGCGCTTTTAATAAATGAATTAAATGAACATGCACTAATATGTACCCTGAACACATGACACACCTACGCAGTTGAATAACATTATATTTTCCGTGCAAAGTGCTGCAGGCGCCAGTAATGAGACGACGCCGGGAGTGCAGTATATTCAATCAGATCCTTTCAGTTGCTTCCCAAACTAGAAGGTAGCCAGCCGTATAATGTAAATATAAGACTGGCCAAGTGCGAGTCGCATTAGCACACACCAAGGGTTCCGTAGCACCGTGCAATATTTAACTAAAAATCCACGTTTCTTGTATGGGGTCTCTGATGTATGATTAAGAATGATGACGTCTCAACTCTTTTGAGCACGAACCTGAGGCACGAACACTCCTGAAGTTATGGTATACTATAGCTTCATGCGAACACTATTATTCTTAATTATCTGTGGTTTGACGTTTCTTTCAGTAACAATTATGCTAAGGAACCGCTTACTAAATAGATGCAATTATGCAGCAACTTTGACAGATTCGAGGAAAAACGCCACAAGCACACGTTTTTTGTATGGGACCTCGCTTTAATTATACATTTTATTCCGTTTTTATTAAACCGTCTCCGTTTCAACTAGGGCAAAACATTTTTTGTTTATCCGACTGTCCAGTCAAATCAGTTTTTTGAAATTTTTCAATATTACTGAAATTGCCATAAAGGAACTTAGGCCATGGCACTTAGGTCCTGTGATTTTGTTGTGATAAGATTCGCAAAGTCTACACTTTACAGAGCCAAATATAAGTTTATTTCTACGAATAAGTATATATTTATATCGTTTTTTACACGATGATTTAATAATTGCTTTTTCATTATCGTAGTTTAGGTTAGGAGACAGAAGCTTGAATTTAACTGAATCTCTCGAACCTATACTGACAATGGCAAAATTAACCACCCAAAAATATATTATTTATTTCCTAAGGCATGTACGTAAATTTCACAGTATTTTGCAAAACAAATATCTGTAAAATACGGACAAACACTGTAAAGCTAACATTTGTGAAGTAATCAAAAATATCATATTTTTGGGTGCTTCGGTATCTTTAGAAAATATCGTTGAGGGGCCACCAAAATCGCTGTCATTTCCTATAAAGGTACATAATCCACCGCTAAGCCGGTGTCATTGCGAATACCAGTGATATGTGTCTATATATTTCCAAAAGCGCTATCATTCGGATTGAATTGAAACTGCTTCCTCGTACTCGCAGTACGATCGTACTTACAATCGTACGACAACGTTTTAGGGTAAAGAAGGCCAAAGAATGTAAGATGAAAGTTACATTTATCAAGATATTGTATAAAGTTCATCATCATTTCGTGTAGGTGACACGTCAATCGACCATGCACACTCTGGTGTCAGAGTTCTTCGAAACCGCCTCTCGGCCTCGGAGGTGGTTCCTTTAACGACTACCAGATGGCAGTCGGGACCAATGGCTTAACGTGCCTTCCGAAGCACGAAATCATCTTTATTATCAATCAGGTGATTCAAGCCTGCAGTGCCCTAACCAAACTGGAAACAACTAAACAAAGTATGCTTCCCGTTAGAATCGATCCCACTAAACCACGGAGGCAGTTATCCTGTTTAATTAAAGTTGGAAAATAGGAACTAATAATAATAGTGAGTAGCCTAGGGATTTTATAAAACTCTCTAAGGCTATGGCCGTTCTTACATTTTTTCCATTAAATAACATTCAAATTTATCCAAGGTGTCCTAAGAAAAAACAATAGTATGATGTCACCCGAAAAACGTTACACCTCGTTTTTAAAAGATAGAAAGAAAAATAATTTATTTGGAACAAAATAAAACAGACAATACTTTTTTCTAACATTTTACAAAACAAGGTACCAAAAGGGGTCACTCAGCATTAGGCGGTGATGTACCTGAGTAACATCACGCCGCTGGTCTTCCGTGACACCTGTTCATAAAATAAAACAGTAAAAAATAAAAATAAAAAGGAGAGATAAGTCGGGTTAAACCTGTAAAATCTCTACTTAGCAAAGCATGTTTGTTTGGTAGAGGTGCAACATTGCAGCATGCCACCTGCATGCTGCATCTCGTCCAACCTTCTTTCTCATCCTGTCCATTTTTCATTCCTCATTTTATTTCAAATTTCATGCCATTCCATTTTTAGATCATTTTCTCTCTATCTCATCACTCATTTATTCAGTCTACCACCGAGGTCTACCGTCTACTCTCGGATCGTTATTTTCTATTCCTACGGTCTCTGATCTGTAATACATTATTAGAAGTTAAGCTGTGACAAATAAAATTAATCTATGTGTGTGTTGTGTGTCGAGTCTCTGTTCTATACTTCCTATGTGGGAACTCGACTAGAGCGCCGGGACGGTCGAGGTCTCACAGAGGTACGGTAACAGTACCCAATTCGTACGAATTTCTCAAGGATATGTTACAAATCGTGAACAAAAGCCTATAAATCCTCGGCGAGGGCAGACCGGATTTATTATGCATATGCCGAAATACGCTGCGGTCACCCGCCTGCCGAGAAGCTGCATTCATTGCCACCCATATTCTAGTAGTGTTGCTAGTAGAGATACATACAATTTACAGGAAAGTAGAAATAATCTGTCATATAAAAAAAAACCGACTTCCATCAAACGACTGAACCGATTGTGATGAAATTGAAATGGAACCAACTTGAAACTTGAAATCATATCCCTTCAAGAAAAAAAAGAATTTTTAAAATCGGTTCATAAATTACGGACTTTGGTATCTTTAGAAAATATCGTTGAGCAGCCACCGAACCTGACAAACATTAAAAAAAAAACATACAACCGAGTTGAAAACATCCACCTTCTTTTAAAGTCGGTTAAAAAGAACCTTAATTCATACTAAAGACTAAAACAATAATTTGTTCTTACCTTTATTATTATTATTATAAAAAATATTATGTTAATTTCACTCGCAGTCGCAGTTCGACTCGCGCTTGACCGGTTCTTGTCATCGCTCATGGGAAACATAAACTGAATATTTCACCTACTTAACTCCTCAATTTCGTTGCTCTACCATCGATATTGTTACTTTGCTTCGTAACAGGGGTGTAGCTACCGCCGTATCAGCCGTATCAATGATACGGGGCCCCCAGGCTACAGGGCCCCCAAACGTGATGCTTACTAACATTGAATTCGAAAAACTATGGAAGCGTAACTCTCATACAACTAATGATTCAATATCAGTCCCATTTACGCAAACAATCTTAACTCAAATCACAACGAAAAACTTACGCACTCATAGACGAAACTAGTTTGCGATTAGCCGCGTCAAGGTCACGGGGCGGTGTCAACATATCTATGAACGCTATGGTGTCAACATAGCGGAGGTAGGTAGGCACCGCTCGCGACAGTAGCTTGCCTCGCTCGCTATGAAAAGTTACTCCACTGTCACTTTTCCGTCTTTCCTTGCGTTTCCTGCACCACTTTACTACACAAGAAGTATTTTTTCTTAATTCGTTAAGATTTCGCCGATGTTCACAAAAATATAATGCTTACTAACATAATATGCTGCTGAACAAACGTCTTTCCCATTCCTTTATAACCATCCATATTTTGAGCTACTATCGACCAATTCTTTTCAAAATTAATCAATCCGATACTTTCTAGGCATTTCTCGCTTCTTGTAACCATCCGATTAAGACCATAGTAGACCATTAGTGAATTTCAATATTTTAAATTTCTGTACCAAGATTCAGGGCCGCATTGAAGGCAAGCGTTCACGCGGTCGGTCTCCAACGAGATGGCTAGATGTTGTCAAAGCTGTAACACAGTGCCCAGCAACAGAATGCTCCAAAAAAGCCGCAGATAGAGATACGTGGAGAAGGATCGCAACAGCAGCGGCCATAGACGAGCAACCCAATCCATAATCACGACCACTCTGTCAAGAGTGTACGACTAAGAAGAAGAAGAAGCAAGATTGAAAAGCAAGCTCCGCCACTGCTTCGTAGGTCCTGGGTAACATGGTACCGAAGTAATATCTGAGATCCCATTACTCACTGGATAATATCCTGATTGGCGGCGACCGCGCACGCAATGTCTTCGTTAACTTATTTCAGTCGGCACGAATTTTACCAGAAAATACCTCTTTAATTACTGTGGTATTAAACTGTCGGCAAACAATTATTGTGAGAATTATACCTTGAAATATTTATACTTCAATGCAGCATGTAAATTTACTGCTGACATTCCCTTGAAAGGGTGACGCAGACCGTCAAAATAAACAAGCTTTCCTATGGGAACAATGCTGGGAACAGGTTTACAGGCGATTGTATTTTCAATATAACATAGCAATTCGCTAGAAATATACTTATTGAAGAATTTACTTTATTGACCCTCTGACGGCATTCTACTGTTGTGAACTTGTGACCCGCCCAATCCCACTTTAGCTTGGCATCTTTATTATTCTTTATACCTATATTCATAAGGGATAATTACCGATTCTAATGATGTGAAAGTTTTTTTCAAAGCTATTTAATAGGCTCCGAAACGATTTAAAAACTCTTTCACATCAAACAAAAAAAAATAATCAATGTTTTCGTCTTTATTTATAATACGAGTGTTAGTTTAGATTAGTACACATATAATTAAATCCTGTCTTTATACGAAGTGTAGTATTTGTATGTGGTTAGTAGGCCTCTTACGCCTCGATACATCGCTTTTTGCAGATTTTGAGTTTACGATACTAATCCTCAGTCAGTAACCACGTCTGAACGCGGTAGATTAGATTAGGATAAGATCTCGGCCTTGAATGTGTTAAGCTCTCGAAATGGCAAGAAATTAAGAGTTCTGCCGCTGATGGGGTTTTTAACGAGGCCACGCGGTGCGGTGGCCGGAAAATGTCCACTTAATGTAGTTACCTCCGAGGCAAAATATTTTACAGGTAATCGTATTTACAATATAATTTGGTGTAATTCGCTAGAAATATTGAATGACTTTTTGGGCATTGACACCAATTGTAATAATTTCCAAAGCGCCAATTTGTCACCCTATCGACAGGCCTTTCCCATGGATTCTTCGTTCTTTGGAAGGATATTGCCATACTCACCACGCTTGGCAGGCGGATTGGCAAGCGCAGTTACTTTAGCTTCTTGTGTAAGTGTATAAAATCAAATGCAAATGTAATCACACATTCTTTGTGCTGTACAAATATTATTCAACTAAGTATTCTAATATCAACTTTACATGTAATATTCCTTCGTGATCAATGTCCGTGTAACTGAACCTTGGACAAATATTTATTCGTCCAAGAACTAAACCGAGATATCGGAAAGCACAATAATCACGGTTGATCTCCCGATACATTTCATATCAACGTCTATGTATGTGTATCTTGTATAGATATAACTACTTTATACCTACCTAATGGTCTGTGTCTGATAATATTTGATTGAGGCCACCCACGTATTTTTTCAATAATGCAAGCTGTAACGATACGGCACCTTGCCAATGCGGGTACAACGCCCATCCGACTGCTAAAATAGAAATGTTACTGAAAACCTAGATCGTCGAAAAACCATCCAAGTAACTTTATTATTGGAAAGAAGACAACACGATACGGTCTATGTTTAATTACTGATTTTTATAAAATATAATAAACTATAAACTAAAAAATGAGTTATTAAAGATCACATATAGAAGATATCGGAATTTCTGTAACAATCTCATAAAAAAGCTAAAAAGGAACCACGACCGATTACTACTATCTAAAAATAATAAAAACCCTAAATCACTCTGGAAGACAATTAATTCAATAACGCAGCGTAACAAAAAGAAAACCCAAAACACTGAACTTCTACATACCCATGCAAATCCACAGACTTCTGTAAACGAAGTCAATAAGTACTTCGCTAGCATCGGCAAAAAATTTGCAAATGCTATAAAAAATAACAGCCCTGCGGGTGAGACTAAGTCATCTGACTCTCAGACCTCTCAGGTTTCCTCATTCGTACTGCTGGATACAGACTGTGCAGAAGTGTATGAAATCTTGATGGGACTCAAAGCTGATGGTTCACCGGGTTGGGACAATATTCCGGCAATATTTTTAAAGCTTGCGCACAAAGAGGTTATTCCCATTCTCACCCATTTGGCCAACCTCTGTTTTAAACAAGGTAAATTCCCCCCAGCTCTGAAACAAGCGATTATTACACCAGTGTTCAAGAGTGGCGACAGAGAAAATGTTTCAAATTACAGACCAATTTCAGTGCTCACTGTTATTTCAAAAATTTTAGAAAAACTTATAAATAAAAGGTTAGTGTCATACCTGTTAAAGTTTAACATTATATCAGATTCACAATTTGGTTTTAGACCGGGTATCTCTACTGAAGATGCAGTCTGCGCAATGACGTCAATCATTGTTGAAGCAGTTGACAAAGGCAAAAAGTGTCTTACATCATTTTTGGACTTAAAAAAAGCCTTTGACACCGTCTCTGTCCCCATTCTTGTCCAAAGGCTAGAAAATATAGGTATTAGAGATATACCCCTGGCTTTACTAACTGACTACCTACAAAATCGTAGACAACTTGTCAGGGTAGGCCAATATACAAGTAACTCAACTGAAACTGAATACGGAGTTCCTCAAGGCAGTGTCTTAGGACCCACTTTGTTTCTTATTTACATAAACGGACTATGCAACATGAAAATTGAAAATGGCTACATATTTTCGTACGCAGACGACACTGCTCTGGTGGTTGTTGGTGACTCTTGGGATGTTGTTAAACAAGCTGCAGAAACTGGACTTGCCAGAATTGCTACATGGCTGAAACTCAACTTACTGACTCTAAACACAGATAAAACGAATTATATGACCTTTACTAACTACAACAGCACCCAACCTGACTCGGACTTTAAAATCAAAATTCACACTTGTAAAAACGAAAAAACCTGCAATTGTGCTGATATTTCCAAGGTCGATACAGTAAAATACCTGGGTGTGACAGTTGACCAGCGTCTGTCCTGGCACGCCCATCTAGAAACCACAGCGTGTAGAGTTCGAAAGCTAGTGTGGATATTTCGGAACTTGAGATACATAGCTGATAAGAACTTACTCAGACAAATATACATCTCACTAGTTCAATCTATACTGGCCTACTGCATCCCCATCTGGGGTGGGGCATCTAAAACTGAGTTCCTAGACCTAGAAAGAGCGCAAAGATCACTGCTAAAGTTGATGTACTTTAAGCCCTTTAGATGCCCCACCTCTGAGCTTTATTCGGAGTGTGACCTTCTCACGGTCAGGCAGCTTTACATTTTAAATATCGTCCTCAGAAGACATAAGATGACCCCTTTTAAAGAAACTGCCCTACTTAGAAGAAGAAAACACGCTGTTGCTACGGTTGAAATAGTAAAAACAACCTACGCTCAAAAACAATTCTCCTGGCAATCCTCACACCTCTACAACTCCCTAAACAAAATATTAAACATCTATGGAATGACTTACTTTGGATGTAAAAAGATTGTAACGCTGTACCTTAAAACATGTAACTACGAAGATACAGAATCCCTCTTGAATAATAATACGGCCAACTCACAAGCAGTTCCTAACTCTCTTATTGTGTTGCCTTCTACTCCTACTACTATCTGATGTAAATTTTACTATTATCAATTTAAAATTTATAATTTAATTGTACTTAATTTTGTTATTCTACATTAACTTGACGTAATAATTTTGTGTTTCTGAAATTGTATACTTAATTTATCTGAGTGAATTTAATTTATTTGACATACTTTTCTTTTTTTTTTTTTGGTATAATTTTAATAACTTTGTTAACATCACATATAATGTTATAATAATAATTTGTTATGATTGTAAGCAATAATTGTAAAATTACTAAACTGAACTATTTAATGGAAGAGCGGGTTTTCCAAACACAGGTGTACTATTACACTTAAATGGAGATCCCAATACTGATCTGATAATGTAAAATAATTTAATGAATAAACATATTATTATTATTATTATTATTATTATTATTATTTTTCATAAACGTGGGCATTTATAACACCAAATTACACCGATTTCACTTCACGCCAAGAACACCTTAGACCTTATTGCATGATATTTTTTAACAAACTTTTAAAAAATCGGCCGCGATTTGCGCGAAAAAGGAGAAGTTTCAGATAAACTATATCAAAGATATGAAGTTTTTAGGAAAGTCTTATACAATCTACGTTA
Source organism: Elegia similella (assembly GCA_947532085.1). Classification (NCBI taxonomy): domain Eukaryota; kingdom Metazoa; phylum Arthropoda; class Insecta; order Lepidoptera; family Pyralidae; genus Elegia; species Elegia similella. Next base: position 9,318,548 of record OX383939.1, read on the forward strand.
AATTACTAGTGCGGTACAATGATTCATTAAATTTAAGAGCTGGGCTCTTGTTGGTGGAGCATTTTCCATTCCTCTCTTTCTTCCGTCAGTTCCATCACTTCTATTTATGAAGTAACCTTATTTTTTTCTTTCATAAAATTTATGATTGAGAATAGAAAAGGAGCTGGGAAGACCAAGACACACATTTAATGTGTGTCTTGGTCTTCCCAGCTCCTTTTCTATTCTCAATAGTTTTCAATATGTGTCTTTTTTTCCTATCTTTTCAAGACCTCCTCATTAGTCACCCTTTCTACCTAGCTTATTCTTTCCATTTTACGCTAACACCACATCTCGCATGCTTTAAGCCTTTTTCTTTCGTATTTTGTTAGCGTCCATATTTTATATACAAACAGTTTATTTTGTAGATTTCAATATTGTGGCTGTAAGTAGTTTTTTCTTGTGATAAAATGCCTTTTTGCTAATGCTACTCTTGTTGTTACTACATCTTGTGTACACCTGCTGTCTGCTGTTTCCCATGGGGGTAGGAAGAGACTATGACTCTCCACTTGCTACGATCCTGACATATATCTCTAGCTTCGTCTACACTCATTAGGTACTCTCCTCATACATGCTCTGCGACAATCAAGTCTCTGTCCAAATAAGACAACACGATACATCTACATTACTTTACTAGTAACTAACTTAAAATGATGTGAAACTTTGTATTGTCACCTGCAAAAGTCTATATAGGAGATGCGTAAAAAACAAAAGCAATTTCAACTTTATATATGTGGCATAAGATTCATGATATTGTTAAATATATATGCCTCCCTAATCACTGCAATCGATTTTGGAGTTTTGCAAGTAACCGTACATCATCATTGTCATCATCTCAACCGCAGAAAGGCCAAGCTGGTCATAGGCCTCCCACAAGGATTTCCAATATGACCGGTTGCCTGCATCCAGCGTCTTCCTGCGACCTTGGTCAGGTCGTCCGACCCTACATATGTGCTTACTATTGTCTAAGTATCAAAAAGTTTGGTAATACTTTTGACTTATGACGCCAACCACGTATTTTCACAATAACGCAGTGCTGTACACGAGATGGCCCCTTGCCAACGCGGGAGCAGCGTCCATGCGGCTTCTTCTAATAAAGAAGTTTTGTTGCTAAAAAACGAGTTCGCCGAGAAAACGTCCAACTTTAAGTGTTTTGGAAACAAGACAATACGATACATCTACGTTACGTTACTAGTAACTAATTTAAAATGAATTGAAACTTTCATGTACAGTCAGATATGTACCGTGATATCTAACCAGGCCCTCAACCTATATCTTGAATTATGTCTTAAACTAAAAATAACATTAAAATATATATTCCGAAAGATTTTAATCAGATTTTAATAAATACTTTCTAAATATACATTTTCGTGTTTATATTGAAATAGTATGGTTTACTTATAATTAAAGAATATAAATATGTAAAAAAAAGATATAGGTGGAAGACCTGGTCAGGTACCATCTGACATGTACATTATATACTTACTATTGTCTAAATATCAAAACCTTTGACTTATGAGGCCAACCACATATTTTCTCAATAACGCAGTGCTGTACACGAGATGGCCCCTTGCCAACGCGGGAGCAACGTCCATGCGGCTCCTATTAAAGAAGTTTTGTTGCTAAAACTAGATTGCCAAAAAACGGCCAAAGTGTTTTACGAAAGAAAAACACGTTAAGTTACATTGAACGTTGAACGATAATCATTTCTGTTGTATAGTCCATGGGCGATATTATGAAGGGAGACCATCCACTGACTCACAAGCGAAAATTAATCGACATGTGTATTGTGTATCCTGCCCGTTCTAACTTATGGAGCGCAGAGCTGGTCTTTGACCTTATCGCAAAAGTTCAAACTCGGGGTTTGCCAACGGTCTATGGAGCGAAGTTGGATCGTGTATAGCACCATTAGCTCTAAGACCAGAATAATGGATGTGAGGAAGAAAGCAGCCAAACTTTGCAGAATGCACTAAGTACTTTGTTTTTTTTTTCAATGTGAGCGAATTACGAGAAGTGCTGCAAAATTTGATGACCATTGTTCAGAAGCTCCATCATCAGACCACTTTGTTGACATTATTATATTTTACAAGCTGTGTCCCGCAACTTCGTCTGCGTGGGTTTTTGTTTTATGACAAAGTCTATTCGGTCCCCCTGGGCCGACCCACTGCCCCCGGACCCGGGTTCCGTTACCATCCGTCCGGATAAAACCGGACAATGTAATAAGTAAAGTGTTTTTGGCCTCTTGTCCGGCCAAATTTGACTGCGTCAGGGCCGTCCGGTTTTTGTTAGGCTTTTTATACTATCGTTCAATTCAATCACTTCAGTCGGTAGCGACGAGCGAGTGAGAAGAAATTTACTGAAGAAAGCTCTGAGTATATTTTTTTATGTAAATATGTTATACTTTTAAACGAGCAATTCTTGTATATTTATATACTAGCTGTTGCCCGTGACTTCGTCCGTGGCAATTTCTGTTATGATTAATTAGTTTTTTTTTATTAGTATAGATGAATAAATTTCCCCCGATTTCAAAACATTTTTTATTGATGCTTCGCTCCTATTGGTCGCAGCGTGATGTTTTATAGCCTTCCTCAATAAATGGACTATCCAACACAAAAATAATTTTCCAATTTTAACCAATAGTTTCTGAGATTAACGCGTTCAAACAAACTCTTCAGCTTTATAATATTAGTATAGATTTCTAAAAATCCTTTCTTAGCACTCACTCACATCATTAAAAGAACCCCTGTGCGAAATTTCAAGTTTCTAGGCGCAGCAGTTTCGGTTGCGTTGATATATAAGTCAGGTTTGCCGTTTGCCCGCGGCTACGCCGCTGCCGATAGTGTCCATCCCTCAGGAACAGTAGAATTTCCCGGAGTAAATGGTACCCTATGTCCTTGTCCTATGTACCCGGGTCTCAAACTACCTCCATACCAAATTTCATTATTATTTTTTTTATGCTATATATTTGCAGGCAAACTCATGCCTTGAGTTCATTCAAATGACGATAACTTTTTTTTAATGAACCGATTTTGATGAAACAAACTTTAAATGTTTTGCTGGGTTAAAACACAGCAATTGGTGAAAGTTTGAAGTAAATCGGTTCAGTATTTTCGGAGATAATCGTGATCATACATACAGACAGACAGACAGACAAAAAATTCGAAAAAATTTTTTTTGCTTTCTATTATTCTTTTTAAGTGTCCCTCTATCCATTTCAATCAAAAATTCTAAATGTACAGACAAAATATTTTTACTGTTTTAATATATGTTTTTGCTTTCTATTATTCTTTTTAAGTGTCCCTCTATCCATTTCAATCAAATATTCTAAATGTACAGACAAAATATTTTTACTGTTTTATTATATGTATAGATAAATTTATTTCTATGATCCCGGAAACGGCTCTAACGATTTCGCTGAAATTTGGTATATGGGGGTTTTCAGGGGTAAACAATCAATCGATCTAGATTAGTGTTATGTTTGGGAAAACGCGCGTTTTCAAGATTTCATGCTTTTTTCTTTCCACGCAGAATATGGTCGCTAATTTCGTCCTGCCGGCCATTGTACGTCTGGTCCAGCGGTTTAAGACGCGGTCGGCAAGAAACGAGTGTTACGGGTTCGAATCCCGCCCGGTGACTTACTTTAATTTTTTTTAATGTCCAAGTTTATATATATTTTTTTTTTATCTTATACCTTTAAACGAGTTACAATAAATAGTAATAACTGAGCGAAGCTCGGTCGCCCAGGTACTTTTTAATTTAAGAGAAAATCCAAGTCATCTGACTGTACACACCACGGAGGTACACACGCTACATAATGATAACACAACGCAGGCATGGAATGGGCGTGAACTGCAACTTCGATTGAACAAAGTTGGTGGCACGGTGTTTGCCCGCCGACTCGGTCGTACGTAATATCCTGCAGAGTTCCCGGATAACACTGCACTCGCTTTTCGTACAAAACACCGGAGAGTATAGAAAACTAGCTTTATACGAAAACACAGCTGAATTTAATCGGGAGAGATTTGTGGAGCTGAGGAGTAGTAGTAGTAGTTATTGTTATTGACGTGATAACGTATTATATGAATCGATGAACGCCGACTCCACGCACAAAAAAGTGACACGTTCCGTGTGCAAACGAGAAGCGATAGAGAGGCACGATTAGCCTAAGCGGCTTGTGACGCATCTATCTCTCTTCCACCGTTATCACGTAAAATTATCGTCCGTAAACCGACTTAACAGACAACCAATTTCTTTTTAATTAAATAATGATATTGCCCTAAGTATACAGAATAACAATTATATAATAATAAATGCCCTTGTGAAGTTTCAAAAACGTGACGCAAAACTTTGTGCAAATATCCTCTTTATTCTCTAACTCGCTCGTAATTAGTGATGTGCCGTTCCCAGGAACGTTCCTACATTCCCCAGATTTCCAAAATCGTTCCCGGGAACGGTTCCAATAAATGGAAATGTCAGGGAAAGTTGTAATTTTATTTGTCATACAACTTTTTTGTCAATGCAAATATATTGAACTGATGTATATGCATTACTTGGTATATGTAATATATAAATATCTTCAATAATCGACAAAATTTCCGAAATAAACGGGAACGTTCCCAGGGAATGTTCCCAAATTCCCGGGGAACGTTCCCTTGTTGCCGGGAACGTTCCCTTGTTGCTGGGAATGAGACAAAATCTCAAAAGTTTTTATTTAGTAAGTATACAAGATTTTCCTAATTTAGATGGGAACGTTCCCCCGAAATTGGGAATGTTTCCGGAAACATTCCCGTAAACGGGAACGGGGAACGTTCCCTGGGAATGGGAATTTGGGAACGGCACATCACTACTCGTAATGCACTGCATTCACTTGTCACATAAAACACACATGAGTACAGAAAACAACCTATCGGCTGTCGAGAGATGTGAAAACCTACTTTTGTTCTCTATATCAAAATTATTTTTGTGTTTTTGTGCCTACATATTAATAGAATTTATAATAACTTATAACCGAATGAAAAACAAAAAACACGGTTTGCACTCCGGAAGCGCTGGCAGAAGTGAAAACTCCGCGCGGTAAAAAAAGAGGGGGATATTACTTCCTCTTCTAAGCCGCGCCGGCGGTCTTTTGTCACGTGTCCATCTTACGAATTTTCGATCATGTCACGTGTAACGCAAGTTTAACATGTTTTACCTATCCCAAAAATGCACAATGCTGCTAAAGAAGTTTTCAGTTCAAAAAATCTATGATATAGAATAAATACATTCTTACAATTGCAAAGACTTATAAACGTGAAATTTAAAGAAGGCGTTTGAAACGCCAGTCCTCCAAAAAAACTGTGTGGGTTTACTTTTCCCAATATTGTAAACGGAATTACAATGAAAATCCAAAGGAAAGGACTAAAATACACGCACATATAAGTCCCTAAGTAAGAAGAAGTTTTGATTAAGTCAGTTTACAAAAAGAAAATCTTTGTATGGAACTACTAATCGCAATAAGTTTTATCTCTTGACTTTAAGCATTTTGTACTTTTCATTTGTCCGCTGCATTCGTTCCACTACTTCTCACCCTTTTTGCCTCTCTCCAGAGAGCATGTCGCTTTAACTCGACAGGATCGGTTCCCTTCCGCGGCTGTCGATGGGGCTTGCCGCAAATGTCACAGTACGTATTCGCAGAGTGCGTTATGTAGTTGACAGCCAAGAAAACTTTACAATATAATTATTCAAAAAAAGAGGATTTATAATACACTAGACCGCAGTTCCGCTCGGTAGATCCCTCGGGAACAAAATATTTTTTCCATTAAGACGTGACGTTGAGGCAAACAGATAGCCGAACATAATTTATAGGTAATTTTGTTTATACACATTTATTCAAGAACAGAATCTTAGGGGTTCGTGGGTAACTCTCGTGATCCAATTTTGGGCGAAGTGAGAAGGTACTTAACTCGCCAGCCGGTCAGACGAAAGGTGACTCCAAGCAGGTTTCCACTCGTTATATAGGACTCAGGCGCGACGTCACAAAGAAATGTACCATATGTCCTTCCCCTGGCTTCAAACTAGCTCCATATCAAATTTCATCGCAATTGCTTCAATAGTTGAAACGTGAAGTGGTAATAGACAGACTGAGTTACTTTCGCATTTATATTATTAGTATATTTTTTTATTAAGAGCATTATATAAATTACATATAATACATAAATATAATTTAGCTTGATTATTTCCTTTTCCTTAGCCGTGTGGTATCTGGCAGAGTAAAATAGGACCACTCCAAGCCTTTCCGTGGATGTCGTAGAAGGCGACTTAGGAAATACAAGCTAAACAAAGCTTGTAAACATCTAAGAGACCTTTCCAACCCGTCTGGCCAGCGTGGGGAGTGTAGGCCAAATCCTCTGGCTGATCTGGCCAAGGATGGCCCTAGTAGTACAGAGAGGGTCGTTCTCCTGTAGTGGAAAGTAAAAAGGACCTGATGATGATTCCCTTTTCGACTAAAGTTGTAAATTATAATATGGCTTCTACGTATACGTACGAGTAGCTACGTAGTCTTCCAGTCACAAAGTAAGATAGCTGCGACAAAAGCTCGCGGCAATGGCGGCGCACACAATGTATCGTAAGCACACCACTCAGCTTATTGCGGGCACAAAAAAGCGACTTTTGTGTAATATAACCGGTGCTTTGTAAATTTTAAAAATTATTTTATATCCTGAGATATTTTTACTCTTTTTTAAGTGTATATACCTACATATTTTGCATTCACAATGCTATTTTTGATATACTCTTATTAAATTAAGAAATAAAATATGGTGAAAAAGTTCCAAGCGGGCGGGATTTGAACCTGCGACCTTAAGCCTATGTACGACTTACGCTCTTCCAACTGAGCCACCGCAACTAACTAACAACTAACCTCGGCGCCGAACGAGGCGTTGTATTTAAAGGATGAAATATTATGTTTTTTTTTCGCGTTTATTATATTATTACTTATTATAATTAGCGATTCGATTACGTTAACATTTTCCTGTTCGCTACGAAATTGAGTTGTTTTCTACTAAGTTGACATTTATCTATTATATATATTATAATAACTATGGAAAACTACCGCCTACAATTATATCATAAGCTCTTATAACATAATAGAAAAGTTACAATTTCTACTAGTCTAGTCTAACAGCAAAAATGAATATTGTAGTTTTCGAAACGTTAGGTGTAATAAAAATGTAATAAACGCGATAAAACCCTTATCCTTACTGATATTATAAATGCAAAAGTGAATTTGTTGAATGAATTAATGAAATATCCTTAATGCACCAAAATAAGGATACATTATTTAAAACTATTATAAATAAAGTAGCACAAGAGGCGGTCTTATCGCTTAAAGCAACCTCTTCCAGACAACCTTTGAAAAGATGAGGACAATTTTATAGACAAAAAAAAGTTGTTTGTTTGTTTGTAACGCTTTCACGCCGTAACTATTGAACAGATCATGTTGTACAATTTATCTGGAGTACGAAGAAGAATATAGGGTACCTTTTATCCCGGGAAAAAGTACTATTCTAAATATATATAGCCTATTTGCTATTACTCGGGCAAAAGCTAGTAATTTATAAATGATTTAATTAAAACGCGTAACAATCGCGAAAACATCTGGCAATTTGTTTAAATAGGTACTCGTACTTTCAATATAGATATAACATACTGCAACTTACAGGAGCTGAACAGCTAAATGAGTGTTAAAAGAGCTAAATACTGCGCCCCTAGTTCCTTCTTTCATCGACCAGCCTGTTTCACAGGCTTGCGTGCTCCGCTGCATTTATATGCACAAATGCAAGCGATTATACACTATTAACTTCTCAGTTATATTTAGTTGTATAATCTTTGCATTTTACAACGGCAACTGAGATACAAGATATATATTCTACATCTGTAGAGATAACATTTATTGCAGTTTTGTTTTTCGTGTAGCACACACAGGTAACAACATTTTTCAAGCTGCCTAAATGCATCAGACATTGCCTAACGACTGCTCTCAATGATGACAGTCGGGACCAATGGCTTAACGTGCCATCGGAAATAGGAGGAGTCCTAAAAGTGAGTCCCAAGAAAAGGGAGATCGCTACAGCCGAAATGGTGGAAGAGTGGTGGTAGCTCCACCGTGCCCACCATTCCGGTAATATGGCGTGAAGAGAGCAATCATGTGGTTTTTAGCGGGTGCGAGTCCCGCATAACTGTTCTGTACCCCCGTAGCAGATCAGTATGCATAAAGCATTTCCGACATAAAAAAAAAATTATGCCACTTGCGTGGCATAAAAAAAAAAATTCATCCCAATAATGTCAGTGCTGACAGTATATTTGTATTTGATTGCGACATTAAAGTAGAAGAATCAAAGTGACGGGGATACCGTTATAGGAGTGTGTAATTTAGGTGCGAAAGACGAAAGTACGAAGTGCTGAGGTGCGGGCGAACTCAGGCGCGAAGAGCTAAGGCGTGAATGAATGAGTGTAGTCCATTGAAACGTTAAATTTTTTGGCGTCTCTGAATGCGTCCTCTGACAAACGCAAACCCAAATGTAACTTTTCAATGGACTATTAAAATATCATAACCTTTAGGACCGCTCCTAGTCTTCCCCTGGAGGTAGTAAGAGGCGACTAAGGAAATACAAGCTAAACAAAGCTCATAAATATCAATGAGACCTCTCCAACCCGTCTGGCCAGCGAGGAGAAAAGTAATGTGCAAATCCTCTCTGCTCTGGCCAATTATGGTTTCAGTAGTACAGAGAGGGTCATGCTCCTGCAGTGGAGACTAAAAAGAACTGATGATGATGAGCCTTTTGGCAATAGCACTTTTTTTTCTTAACCTTCATCACCAGCAGGATACATTTTCTAACATTTTTCCTTTATTTTATTTTCAGGCTAGCTCCGTGGCGCAGCGGTCAAAACGCCAGCCTGCGGCACGAGAGTGCCCGGGTTCGATCCCCGGCCAGGTCAAAATGGAAAATGATCTTTTTCAGATTGGCCTGGGTCTTGGATGTATATATATTTATGTATATGTATTTGTTATAAAATATAGTATCATTGAGTTAGTATCCCATAACACAAGTCTCGAACTTACTTTAGGGCTAGCTCAATCTGTGTGATTTGTCCGTATATACTCGTATTTATGTTTATTTATATATTTCCCCGCATTTTTTGTAGGGATTTTATAGCCTTGCAGGACTAGGTAGCTAACATCAATTTTGCACAACATTGTTTGTTCTATGAGTTTTTACACAACTTAATAAATTAAATAAAAATAATTATTCAAGTTTTTAATGTCCTGTCGAGACAATTGTAAGTCTATTCTAACGAAAGGATGACGCGACGCTCGCGCGTAATCTGTCTTTGCGATGCGTGTAGAGTTGTTAATAAGGAACAGGTTTTTTTTAATTATACAAAGTCGTAGAATTAACATTGTTGTTTATGATGTTAGCTATCTAGTTGCGAGGTTATTAATGGTATAGCTATGTATGATATGGCTACGGTTGTCCGGCTAGTAGTCCGGCTGTCCGGGGACCGATAAACATGATGGATGCGACACCTCCAGCACTCGACCTGAAAAGCAAAATGGCGGCCGCAATGCGTGAAAACAGGCGCCTATTCTAGAGACTTTAGCAACAGGGAGAGAAGACGGGTATAGTTATTACTTACACGTCCTCCAGCATGCTAAATGTGGCCATAAGGTCTTAGAGACCTAGGCTCTGTCTACCCCGCAAGGGAAAAAGACGTTATACTTTATATGTATGTATGTACTACACGCACTATAATTTAAGTTCTTCCTCTACTCCTTATCCCACTTTATGTGGGATCGGGACAGCATGGAAGTCTTTTATACTTTCCGTGGTGTGAAAAGTTAATAATATACACTTTTATTTAAATCTTACTAATAACTTGAATGTTAAAGTTTGTATGTATTGTACTCCTTTACTATTAAACTACTAGGTGGATTTTCATAAAAAAATTTAATGTTATCCTTACTAATATTATAAATGCGAAAGTGAGTTTGTTTGTTTGTTACGCTTTCACGCCGTAACTACTGGACCGATCATCATGAAATTTTGCATAAAAGTTATCTGGAGTACGGAGAAGGACATAGGCTACCTTTTATCCCGAGAAAAGTACTATTCCCGAGAGATCGACATTGACGCGGGCGGAGCCGCGGGCGAAAGCTAGTAGTTTATACAAGAGACTAGCACATAGGCTATTAATTACACGGACGAAATCGAATGAAAACTCTAGTCTAATGAATGAATACATTAGACCAAAAGCCATGAATAATAACTAGAACGCAGACACAGTGCATTTTCCAATCACTTATTTCAGGTTGTTTTGCTCGTAGCTGCTTCGTAGCTCGTAGCATTCTCGTAGCGAGATGACGCGCCGTAGACACTGCGCTACAACTATGTGTTCTTAAAAGAGCAAGATCAATAAATAGAGGTTAAATATTGTAATACTCATGGTAGTGTAGTGACTAGTGATAAGTATCACTAGTCATAACGAGAGATAATCGAAGCACGACAAAAAAGCCCCCTATAATTGTAGGTAATATTACGTACATTTCTCACAAAACGTGACCATTTGCACTGAAAATACGTGATGTGTGGTTGTCAGCCATTGTATTTACGCGACCGTTACAGACGCAAGCGTACGAGCGGTAATTGATTCAGATTGGATCGCTTTAGTACGGAAAACTCCTTCTAGGTGTTAGTAAGTTCTGCTATAAAGGGATCCTATCCTAAATAGCTATATCTAGATTAAATAAATATATATGGACAAATCACACAGATTGAGTTAGCCCAAAGTAAGTTCGAGACTTGTGTTATGGGATACTAACTCAACGATACTATATTTTATAGCAAATACATATATAGATACACATCCAAGACCTAGGCCAATCTGAAAAAGACCATTTTCATCTTGACCTGCCCGGGGATCGAACCCGGGCGCTCTCGTGTCGCAGGCTGGCGTGTTAACCGCTGCGCCACGCTATACGAGTAGATATACAATACAATACAATACCCTTTATTGCACAAAAAAATAACAAGTTGTACGTGTATATTTCTATATATGTATTTGTTATAAAATATAGTATCGCTGTGTAAGTATCCCATAACACAAGTCTCGAACTCACTTTGGAGCTAGCTCAATCTATGTGATTTGTCCGTATATATTTATTTATCTAGTACTAACAGATTATGCAAAAGGCGGCCTATCGCAATGCAATTTCTTCCAGGCAAATATAGCTACCTAGGATGGGATCCCTTTATAAAGTAAATGCTGCTATGCATAATTATATTATGCCATAAAAAGTTCGGCTATAATGGAGTCCTATCCTAGGATACGATGGCATTTACTTCATTTGTAGAAAATCCTTAGGCATATTATACACTCATTTATCATACATCCAAAACTCATAATTAGTATACGTCCACTCACGGAGAGAAGTGTATTTTATGCGTATCATCATCATCATCAGTTTTATTAGTCTCCACTGCAGGAGCATGACCCTCTCTGTGCTACCGGAGCCATACTTAGCCAGAGCAGACAGATTATTATTATTATTATTATCCGTATCATTATCGCTTATTCAACTTCATGTTAACTCTTATAATCCAAAAGGTCATAAAATAAACTCTATTACAACGGTTTTCTCACGTTTTAATAGTCGGTATCACCGACATGTTTGTATAGGCTGAAACATGTCGGTGATATTGACTAATAAGAAGTAAGTAAACCGTTGATTTAGAGTTTAATTATGTCTCGCGTAAGCTTTAATCCTTACTAATATTATAAATGCGAAAGTGAGTTTGTTTGTTTGTTTGTTTGTTACGCTTTCACGCCGTTACTTCTGAACCAATCTTCATGAAATTTTGCATACAAGTCCTCTGGAATACGGAGAAGGATAGGCTACCATTTATCCCGGGAAAAAGTACTATTCCCGAGGGATCGACATTGACGCGGGCGGAGCCGCGGGCGAAAGCTAGTGATATAATAATCATAAAGTAAGGTTATAGTTGTAATACCAGAATCTATGCTCCACGTGGCTCCAAAAGGTCATCCAATCACGGATAGTAGCCAGTCAACGCTGCAGCGTTCCTTGAACTCCTATCGACCCCAAACTTGACCTGTGACCTTTAGTATCCATGAATTTTCCATTGGTCTGGTTTTAACACAAGCCAGCTACGGTATAAGTACATCGCCGTCTGGTATCTTCTAACCTTGTGTGATGAAGTTCGTGTCTTTAGCTATGAAGAAGATTGCATAAGTTTAGGGTGTGTGTATACCTGGGTAAGTTTAGTCCAAAATATTTATTATTTATTTATATCGCAATCGCAAATTTTAGCAAAAATGCGTCTATCTGACTTTTGTTTTTTGCTTTGTTATATAATGGGACAGTTTTACAGTATAAACATCTTAATATAAACAGCTTAATATAGCAGTTTAGTATGCCGTTTGTTATTCCTACCGTGGTTATACTTTTTCTACCTACAAACTATACCTAAGCACTTCACATCTATTTTTATGTGTTTTATTTTACATTCACAATGCTATTTTGATATACTTTTATTAATTTAAGAAATAAAATATGGTGAAACTACCGCATGCGGTACCTCTGTTGACAGAGCGTAGGTCGTACATAGACCTAGGTCGCTGGTTCAAGACCCGCCCGCATAAAATTTTTTTCACCATATTTTATTAAGAGCCTTTCTATTCATTGGTCTTAAGAGCGGAAGTAATTCAACGACTAACTTCCGTTCTCAAAACTTTTCGTGACATGATTTTGTGCTGTATAATCACAGATATGGTGAGCTCCGTGGCGCGTTAACACGCCAGCCTGCGACACGAGAGTGCCAGGGTTCGATCCCCGGTCAGGTCATGATGGAAAACGATCTTTTTCAAATTGACCTGGGTCTTGAATGTTAATCTACATAAGTATCTATTATACAATATAGTATCGTTGAGTAAGTTTCCTACGACACAAGTTAACAACTTACTGTAGGGGTAACTAAATTTTTATGATATCTCCCTTAATTATTTATCACTAGCTTTCGCCCGCGGCTCCGCCCGCGTCAATGTCGATCCCTCGGGAATCGGGAATAGTACTTTTTCCCGGGATAAAGGGTAGCCTATGTCCTTCTTCGCACTCTAGAGAACTTGTATACAAAATTTCATGATGATCGGTTCAGTAGTTACAGCGTGAAAGCGTAACAAACAAACAAACTCACTTTCGCATTTATAATATTAGTAAGGATAAGGATAAGGATTTACTAGCTTTCGCCCGCGGCTCCGCCCGCGTCAATGTCGATCCCTCGGGAACAATACTTTTTCCCGGGATAAAATGTACCCTATGTCCTTTTCCGTGCCCCAGATAACGTGTATGCAAAATTTCATGATGATCGGTTCAGTAGTTACAACGTGAAAGCGTAACAAACTCACTTTTGCATTTATAATATTAGTTAGGATATTAGTTAGGATTTATACATGTTTTGATTGCTATATGTATGATTATACTATATATATTTAAATGTGTACATCAAAAGATCTATAAATAATTTGAATGTTTCGTGAACCCCATTTCATTTCCATCCGAAATTCGCAGCACCCTAGCAGGAATGTTCTATTGGATATTTGTGGGCGTTCCATAAATAGAATGTTTGTCGGAAATATTAAATTAAGCGATAATTTTGTCCTTATTGTTGACCGAAATTCGGCTCGTCACAAACAGATGCGGGCTTCAGTTTGCAATAGACCGAAATACGGTCGGTGATGGCTCTAAACAATAGCCAGAGGATTTAATATAATAATATCCTCCAGGGCAGGAAAATAGGGAATGTTACCTTAATATAATATAAATCTTTATGTCAGTCCGTCTCTAAGTCAAAGTAAACTCGATGAGATGTTTGCATGTAGATAATAAGTTTTTTATTCTGATTCTCTTTATCTCGTTATATACGCAAAAACTCATGTTTTAGAAGTATGTGATGGTCGCCGTCATTCTGTCATATACGGTATGTTATGCATATTTAGGGGACACATATCCGTATGTTAGCCTATTTTTAGCCTTTACTTAATTTACCCATCACTATTTGATTCTGTTCTCATACATCTATGACCTTTTAAGGTCTTATAGATCGATGAGTTTTTGCGTGTAGATAATGAGTTCTTCATTCTGAGCCTCTTTTAACTCATTATCTACACCTGCCTGGATATTATTATATTAAACCAATTCTTCGTTAAGACGAAGAATTGGTTTAAATTAAGTTAAGGCTAAAAATACGCCAACACCTGGACACGTGTCTGAAATACCCGCGTACATGACAGACTGGCGGCGACCAGCTCATACTCATAAAACATCAAATCTCACTCTGGCAAAGGTCGACCCTAATCGCACCCCTGCAGACAGGTATTCATAAAATGGCGTCATCGGTTTGTATAGAGGCTTGCGATCGGCAGGAAAGGTTAGGTCGCGCCGCGCCGGGTCGCACCGGCTCGCCTCCCCCTGACCTTTACCGGTGTCTCCCGCGGGAGAGTGTAATCGCGCCGCATTACCACGCGGCGACATATCCCTGAAACGGTCTCATAACATCGGAGCTCTCTCCACTTGAGTGCGGATTAGCGCTTATTGCGAGCGCACCTGTCTAGGTGGGCGAGGCGAGACGCGCACTGCTGCAGGCGGGAGAGACGCGCGGCGGCGCGCTCGCTCCGCGCATGCGCACTACCAGCTATTAAAAAATGAATTCCTGGTTCTGGCACTGTGAGCCGCTCGTTCGCCGCCGCTGCCGCGTTTCGCTCGCTATTTTCGCGCGGTGAGACGAGAGCCGCGCCCGAGCGCCCGAGCCGCCGCGCAGTGCCCAGTGCCGGGGTGTGGTCTTGTGCAGTGCAGCCGCATGCGGTGAGAGCCGCGGCATGCGGTCGCCGGCGGGCTGCTAGCGGCCGCGGCATGGCGCGCCGCGCAGCCCGCGCCCGCGCCCCCCGCCCTCACCATGAGCGACCTGCAGGCCACCTTCGAGTTCTCCGTGGAACTGTACAAGTTCTACAATGTCGACCTCTTCCAGAGAGGGTGAGCAGTCGTTCCCACTTCGTCTGCCACTGGGCTAGCTCCCTATACAGCCCTTACTTATCGTTATCGATACACTACTGTTATGATCAGCTCCTTATTGATAAGAGATAACTGAGCGGTCGTCAGAATCCATCAATATTTTGGGTTTCTGTTACCAATAACGAAGATGATTCAAAAGCTTTAGTTTAAGTAGTTAATTAAAACACGTGTCTATAATACTTTTATAGATATACTCGTAAAAGGCATAACAATGTGATATAATTTCTTTTAAAAGTAATTTTCGGTTTAAAACATCTTTATGTCTACAGAACTGCTTTGAATACCTGGAGACGATAGTCCGACCGCACACCTTTTCTTGAAACTGATTACTACGAATATTAACGTCAATCATAATACTATCCTACAGCCATCGAAGCCCTAATTTCCAAGACTGAGTTACAAAATATAGAATCTTTTCAGTCCTAGGCAGGTACTTTATCTATTATGTAAGGAAATATGTAGGATTTCGAATTCATCAAATTATATTAACACCTAGTATTCGTAATAAGTCTTAATTTCGTATCGTCTTTTAATACGTCCACGCATTATCGCGGTCCATACAAACCAACAGGAAAATGATATGCAACATAAAATGTGCTAAAAGTTTGTTAAATCGATAGGCTCAACTTGTCGATAGACGCATTGCCCGACTAGACGATCAATCAAAATTTGCAAGACAAGAACAACTTTTTCCTTTACTTAACTGTTTTCACTACAACACCGAAATAGTCTTTTTCTTTCGCTGCACACATACATAGTATCACGTCTTTTTCCCTTGCGGGGTAGACAGACCACCTGTCTTTAAGACCTAAAAGCCACGTTCAGCATGTTCGTGGGCGTTAGATGTAAAATGAAATCAAAATAGTGATGGGTTGCTAGCCGCATCGCCTACTAATAAGATTGTGACTCTTGAATCACAGACAAATTCCAGTATATTTTTTATGATATAGGACGGCAAACGAACAAACGAGTCACCTGATGGTAAGCGATCACCGCTGCCCATGGACAACTGAAGCACCAGGATGTACCAGGAGCGCTGCCAGCCTTGCAAGGAGTTGGGGAAAGGACATAGGGAGGGAAATGGGGGGAAGAATGGGCTTCCAGCTCTTTTACTCAACGAACGAAGCATAGAAGCACTAGAAGCGGTAAAGCTTTTACTCAAACGTCGATTTTCTGTGAGAGAGAGGGGGTGTTTTTGGCAGCCACTGCCAAAATCCACCAATCATGTTTAACCACAATTATTACGATTAGTGGAATTTGTCCACTGCTGTCAAAAATGCCTATTGAGTTCTGTTAGTAAGAACTAGGAGCCCGACGGCCCAGTGGTCGAGCATTGAAATCGCTTACGCATGTTAAGCAACCCTGGCCGCAGTCCCTATTGTGATGGGTAAACGCAAGTGGCATAAAAATATTTCGAGCCTCTCCGTGCTTCGGGAGGCAGGTGAAGCCATTGGTCCCGGCTGTTGTCATCTTTGATGGCAGTCGTTAAAGCTATGTCAGATGCCTTTAGGCAGCTTGAAAAATCTGACACCAGTGTTAGCCACTTATACACACGAAAAACAAACAAACTAAGAAGTAGTGTATTAAACTATGCGCCGTTATTCATAATCGATATCTGAATTACTTGTAAGAGAGTCATAGAGATGAAGTATACAGTTGACGGCCTCCTTGGCTCAGTCATTTACACGCAAGCTTGCGAGTTCGTTTCTCGACGCAGGCAAGTAGAGCCACGCTACCGGCAAAATTCATTTGTGCTAGTAGCATGAATGGGCCGGCTCATCCGGGGAAGTACCATACTCTAACTACCACTGAGCTACCCAAGCTGGTGGGCGTCAGGTAGACAGCCAGTCGTAACATCTTTCGCCCAATGATATCGCAGCACAAATTCGGTGACCACTTTCCATTAAGTGGCTCGTCTGCTCGTTTGCCGTCAAATATACATAAAAAAAATGTTGTCGTAATAGTGGATACCGGGCTCCGACGCGTCACAGCTTAGGATGCAACCGGGAAAACGATTGGATGCGGAGAAAGATAAAGAAAGAGAAAAAAATCCGTTGTCTCTAAGTCGGTTTATGGACGATAATTTTCCGTGATAACGATGTAAGTTTATTCCGAAATCCCTCAATTTAATAACATAAGATAGCATGCTACCCTACGAAGTGCTACCCTACAAGGTGCTACCCTACGAATAAGTGCTACCTTTTGTTGTCACGCCATGACAGTTTTACGAAGCGCGTCGCACTTGTGTGCGCACTAATCAAAAATCTTACATAACGACATTTTTCTTTTGACACTTTGCTTTTTCCAACCATCCTAATCCTAACTAATATTATAAATGCGAAAGTAAGTTTGTTTGTTACGCTTTCACGCCGTAACTACTGAACCGATCATCAGGAAATTTTGCATACAAGTTCTCTGGAGTACAGAGAAGGACATAGGCTACCTTTTATCCCGGGAAAAAGTACCATTCCCGAGGGATCGACATTGACGCGGGCGGAGCCGCGTGCGAAAGCTAGTTACAAATAAATGTGTTCTGAGGGGTAGACCTCTTCGCATTGTATTGGCGAGTATATTGTGTCATCATTATCTAAACATAATTTTTAACACGTTCGGTGCCAACTACAAGTATACTCGTAATTACACAAAGAAACATACATCGTTATAAAATTCTGACAGCGAATGTATTAACAAACACCCTTCCTCACAACTCACTGTTTTGTAGGTTTCTTCCATCAATCCCATTGTGAGTCTATCAAACCAAGTGGCCATTTGCAGTAAGTACGGCCTTGAAGGTCACGGCAACTGCCTCTAAAATTAAAGCCGGTATTTGAACCGCTGTTTTCATGAGCGGTAACGTTATGGCTTCGTTGTTATGTTGTGTATATATAAATATACACAACATAACAACGAAGCCATAACATGGTGAAATTTTGATCGTATATACATGGTGAAATTTTGATCGTTTTTGACCCCTAAAGGGGTGACTCTGGCCATCATATGAACAACTTTTCATATCGGAATAACGATGAGAACTCAAAAAAAAATTCGTCATTTCCATACAAAAGAGTCCCGCCGCCCGGCCAGTTTGTATGGGAATGTCGAATTTTTTTGGAGTTCCCAGCATTGTTCCCATAGGAAAAGTTGTTCATTTTGGTGGTCTGAGTCACCCCTTTAAGGGTAGTTTGCGAAGTCTATACAAGTTTAACTTTTACTTTACTTTTTCGCCATACAGCAGTTAGTATACATTTATATTAAAGTATTCATTAAATAATAACAAAAATTCATCATCATTACATTAAAAAAAAAAAAATCTTTTGCTTTCCTTTTTTTGGGAAAACACCTGTTCGGTTGCATCCTCACTTCATATGGAATCAGCGTTTTTTATACTATTCAGGCTGTTAGCAATCACCTGCTTACGATCACACCTACACCTGCGTAGCCCTATCGACATCCTATTCTTCTGGTACACCCTAGTCAATCTACGACAGTTAGTCGGAGCATACAGCGAACTCATGGATTGTGGCTCGGGACCGGTCATGGAAATACCTGCGAGTACTCCGCAGTCACAGTATTTTATTTTAAATAGTCATAATAAAATTAAAAAGTATGTAAAAATTAATAGAATAATAAAACGCACTAAGAAAGTATTATCTAAACAAAAAAAATGTAAATCTTTAGCGCAGTTAAGTAGGGAAAAACTGTGTTTGTCTAAGGACCTTAGATCATGTGAAGATGACCTATATATGGCTAGCCGTATATATGACACCGAGATTCATGAGTTGCAGTCACAGGTCTCGGAATTGCAACAGTCCTTAAATAATTTATCAAAAATGTATGAATTGTCCCAAAAAGATATAAGTAAATATATTTTAGAGGCCAAAGAATTTGTGGCTGAAGCTCACTATAATAAAGAGCGGTATGATGCTCTCTTACAAAAACAGCAGTGCTATAGTACTCCTGAAACGGCAATTACAATGTCACCTGTAATAGCCATTGTTCCCGAGTCTAGAGAATGTGATACTGGTAAATGTAACTTAGAAACAAGGATAGGTACGATAGAAAATAGTTTTAATAAAAAAAGGTTTTGTAACAAATTATTTATATACTCTGATAAATTAGGTCAAGGTCTTAGTAGCATAATTTTGAGTCACCTCAACCAAAACTGTTCTGTCTACAACACATGTACACCCGGCGCTTCTTATTTAGACCTGGTAAACAGTATTACTTGTGACAGTCTTGATGAAAACTGTACAATATTAATATTATGTGGTGACAGTTCCTCTGTATCAAAAAGGAATATTAAACAAAGTATGGACAAATTAATTAATATAAATGAAAGAACACAATGTAAATTTATGATATGTGCCTTTCCGTATTCGGAATCTTTAGATAGGAAAAGAAACGAGCACATACACCATTTAAATGTACATATGTACAACATGACGTATCGTCATGGCGATTTTATTTTTTATTTAGATATAAATAAGTTTATAAGTAGATTTAAGTTGACTAACGATACTATGTATCTTCCTTTTAATTTTAAAAGACAAATAGCTACAGTAGTAGCTTTTAATTTACAAACTTCTGTTGTATGTAGTACAACTGCAAATAATTTTAAATTTGACACAGGTATTGCAACTAATGATATACCTAAAATACAAAATCCTCAGTCTGATTTAAACTAATTAATAAGACAACAGTCGAGGCTAAAGAATTAAATATTTTTCATCAGAATGTCCAAGGCCTGACTAGCAAATTGTTAGAATTAGAGTTGTTTATAAACAGTAAAGATTTGCATGTAGTTTGTGTGACTGAACATTTTATGCATTCGCACCAGCAACAGTTCAATGTAGAAAATTATTTATTGACAAGCTCTTACACCCGAGAGACTAAAGAGAAAGGCGGTAGCTTAATTCTAACTCGAAGTGACGTAAAATGTAAAGAACGTAAGGATATTGTTAGTCTTTCGGTAGATTGTAATGTTGAGCTGTCATGTATCGAACTAGGGAATTATATTATAGTATGTGTATACAGACCCCCAAGATCAGATTATAATACTTTAGAATCAGTTATTGAAGATGTCTTGAGAAAATTATGTTGTTGTCGCAAAAATATTATAGTGTGCGGTGACTTTAATGTTGATTTGTTAGTTACAACAACTGAAAGTGTTCGATTTTTAAATGTCTTTAAATCATTTGATTTGGTTAATTTGTTTTTGGAACCAACTAGAGTTACTGAAGATTCTGCAACGTGCATAGATAATGTTTTCTGCAATTGCACTGCTGTTGACAAATATATAACTAAAAATCTAACCTCGGATCACTACGGTCAGTTTGTAAAACTTATAAATGATGTAGAAGTAGACTTACCAAAAGTAACCTTTAGATCTATAACCAAAGCTAAAATAAATGTATTTAAGAAAAAAATATCTGAAAAAATGCCCCTAATTGAAGAAACTAGAGATGATCCGGATGCTCTATATAATAAAATGTTTGGTATTATTGAATCGGAATTCAACAATACATTCAAAATTAAAAAATGTACTAAACGCATCGGTAAAAAATTTAGTGAATGGGCTACAACTGGTATTTACGTTAGTAGAAACAGGTTATACGAATTATTAGCTATGAAAGCTTACAATAAAAATACTGAATTTATTAATTATGTTAGAACTTACTCTAAGGTTTTTAAAAAGGCGTGCCTGTGCGCAAAATCTTTATATACAAGAAAAGCTATTCTAGATTCTCATGATAAGATAAAGACCACTTGGAAAATTATTAACATGGAAACCGGGAAAACTAAAAATCGTGACAACAAAATAGAATTAAAAGTAGATAATAAGATCCTCAGTACTAATGAAGACGTCGCAAAATATTTCGAAGATTTCTTTACTAACATTCCCGTAAATACTACTGCCTCCTTACGTTCATCATCTGAGGAATCTAAAAAACTATTAACAAGCTGTATACCAGAATGTAACAATCATTTAATATTTCAACATGTAACACCTCAAATAATCATTGATACATTTAAGAGTTTGAACAATAAGAAAACTGGAGATTTGTGGGATATCTCTGTAGCTGTCATTAGTAACATCATTGAAGTAATTGCACCATATTTAGCTTCTATATTTAATAAGTGTGTAGATACTGGGACATTTCCTGACTTGATGAAGTTAAGTAAAGTCATTCCTTTGTACAAATCTGGCGATAAAAATGATCCCACTAATTACCGTCCCATTTCTATTCTGCCAGCTCTTAGTAAAATATTTGAAAAAATGATTTTTAATCAGTTATTAGCTTTTTTTAACATAAATAGCCTTTTCCATCGTGAACAGTATGGATTTACAAAGGGTCGGTCAACTACAGACGCGGGTGTAGCTCTGTTGAAATACATATATGATGCTTGGGAGGGAAAACAAAATGCTATTGGTGTTTTTTGTGATCTTTCCAAAGCCTTTGATTGCGTAGACCACAATACCCTTCTCTCCAAGCTGGAGCACTATGGAATAAAAGGTAAATCTCGCGATTTACTTGAATCTTATTTAAGTGGCCGAACTCAAAAAGTTAGTTTAGATAGGGTACAATCCTCCGGATCATCGGTTAAGATGGGCGTACCCCAGGGCTCTATCCTAGGGCCTCTGTTATTCCTCATTTACATCAATGACCTACCTTACTGTGTCAATACATGTAAGGCTGTACTATTTGCCGATGACACTTCTCTTGTCTTCAAAATTGATAGACAAACTAATTCTTTTGACGTGGTTAATAGTACTTTAGCTCAAGTGTTGGATTGGTTCACAGCGAACAATCTATTGTTGAACGCTAAGAAAACGAAATGTATTAAATTTTGCTTACCAAATGTTACAAAAATTCCAACACAAATAGTAATGGATAATGAACCACTAGATTTAACTGATAAAACAACATTTCTTGGAATAACTCTTGATGCCGGGCTTCAATGGGGTGCCCATATTACTACGTTAGCGGGTAAACTTAGTTCTGCAGCTTATGCTGTCAGGAGAATTAGACAACTGACTGATGTTGATACTGCGCGTTTGGTATATTTCAGTTATTTTCATAGTGTTATGTCTTATGCGATTTTACTATGGGGTAACGCTGCAGAAGTAAACACCATATTTGTCCTGCAGAAGCGCGCTATTAGATCTATATATAAACTTGGTGCTAGAGAATCTCTTAGAGAATTGTTTAAAGATATAAATATTTTAACTTTACCTTCTCAGTACATATTTGCGAATATTATGTTTGTGCGCTATAATCTTGATTTATATAAGAAAAATAGTGATATCCATGACCGAAACACGAGAAATAAAAATAAATTAGCTACACCAGTATTGCGATTGCAGAAAACTATGAATTCATTTTTGGGTTTAGGAGTACGCTTCTATAATAAAATTCCTGCAGAAATATTAGGTCTGCCTTTACTTAAGTTCAAAACGATTGTAAAAAACCAGTTAATAAAAAAGGCTTATTACTGCATTGATGATTATATTACTGATAAAAATGCGTGGAAATTTATATAAATTTATTTAATGTTAACAATTATTAAATGTTAAAATTAATCTATAGTATGAAAAATTGTATTTAATGTTAACAATGTATTCAGAGCCCTTCAGGCACGTAGGGACCAAGGCTGGATTGAGTTTCTTTCGGCGTATTCTTCTCACCAGTGGTCGTTCCGAAACGCTAGTAGTATTTCAATTTTGCATATATAAAAAAATATATAAGAAATAAAAATATGACGTTCAAAAAGAGATACATGTATCCAATTTTGAATAAAAATCTTTGACTTTGACTTTGACTTTTCAGATTTGCCTGATACTTTCACCACAAGGGTTTTAGAAAGTAAACGGCTCTTACAAAACTCTATTAAGAAATAAAGGCATTTTCAGATATCATAAACTTTACTAGGTCCAATATACGAACTAGAATTCTGCCGTCGGCCTATTTGGTAACTGAGTGTGCAACGTTTTGATAATCACTTCAAAATACATTGCGACTTTCGTATGATTGACTATTTTTATTTCAAGATATATAAAACGTAATGTATTTTGAATTGGCTATCAAAATGTTGTATACTGCGTAAGCAAATAGGCCGGTAGGTTGGTTTTTCAGTCAGTAGTACTAGGTGAAACCTAAGTACTAATTAGTAATATAATATAATAGTAAGTTATAAAGGCGGCTCCCATACAACAGACATGTTTTTTTTGTCGTTTTTATAGACAAAGAAACAGAGTATCGATCCAAGTAGCCATTTGCAGTAAGTATGGCCCCTGAAGGTCACGGCAAGTGCTTCTAAAATTAACGTGGTATTTTAACTGCTGCTTTCATGGGGACGCGATAACGTAATGGCTTCTTTGTTGTGTCGCGATTGTAAACATTTATTTTCAGTACCTGTGTTTCATTGTGTTAATTGCAACTTTTGTAATCTTATTCCTTTTTCTTCTAAAAGAAGTGTACTCTAGCACAGATTCATCATCATCATCAGGTATTTTTAGTCTCCACTGCAGGAGCATGACCCTCTTTGTACTACCGGAGCCATACTTGGCCAGAGCAGACAGAGGATTTGGCCTACACTCTTCTCACTGGCCAGACTGGTTGTAGAGGTCTCATTGATGTTTATGGGCTTTATTTAGCTTGTATTACCTATGTCGCCTCTTACGACCTCCATGGGAAGGAGTAGGAGTGGTCCTATTCTACTCTGCCGGAGACCAGACGGCTAAATAGTTATGACTCTAGTGCACTTAAGGTACAGCAGCAGTTTCGTCGGACAACAAAACTAGCTGGTCCTTTAGCCGTAAATTGATTATAAAATATCAAACTGCTCTGTTCGAAACCCTTCCAGGGACATTTTCCATCTTGTCCTGACTGGGGATCAAACCCAGGACATGCGGTGTGACAGTCTGGCATGATGACAACTAGACCACAGAGGTCATCTTATTAATAAAGAAATTAAACATGGTGAAAAATTCAAGACGGGCAGGCTCTGACATTTTACTGTTCGTTACAATTTGTTTTTGGAACACCCTATTACTAAGCCTCCGACGTCCATCCGTCTGTCACAGGGTAAAAGATAATCTGTATATATTGAACCATCATAGATAGAGTAGAGACCTGATTTTTTGACGAAACGTGTTATATATCTATCGCCACTATAAAAAAAAAATAATATAAATAACTAAACACTTTCTAAAACGCAATTAAAAATGTATACAAAGAATGCAAGTTTGGCGTTCTTTTCGATTCTGTCAAAATTGCTGCTTTTTTTCTTTTATTATTTCTTTTATTAGCCAGAATCAAGTATAATGAAGTTTCTCGCGCTTTTTCTTAAGTTAAAGTTTTTCTTAAGTGTTCAATTCCCACGAATCCACTGCCTTGATCACAGACGACACCGTCCTCCAGCATGCTTAGTAAATCTCACTACAGCCACACCATGACATTTATTTTAGTTATTTCCATAGAAGTATGAGAGACGCATTTTTTTTTAATCTATGGTTATTCCACATATTGTTCATAAACATGTGCATCCATAACACCAAATTATACCAATTTTACATTATAAATCCAACAATTTGCAAAACAGTCCAAAACAAAAGCCGTGCAGTCAAAATTCCTGCCAAGAACTTCAAAGTTGGAGTTGCTTTAGTAATTATTCTGAGGACTTGCTGCTTATTTATTACTGAAATGTCAAACCACAAATAATGAAGAACAATAGTGTTGTTCAAAATATTTTGGTTTACCTTATAAGAGAGGTCGCTTAGAGAGAGTTTTAGCGTTTTTATATCAGAGTCCTCATACAAGAAACGAGTATTATATAGTTAAATATTGTTCGGTGATAACGATAAAGAACCATTAGTGTGTGCGGTCATACGATTCCAATACTACAAGATACCAATACTAGGCCAATTCTATTTATAGCCCATGATGCAAACCTAAAGGTAGACTGAAAAACGTTGCACACTATCTTACACATGTGACTTCGTTTGCTTTGATGTAAAACCCTTATAAACAATCAGGATCATCATCATCATTGTCATCATCATCATTCTCATCATCGTCAGCTTTCCACGACCCGCTGGATATAAGCCTCCTTTTATCTACGCCATTGTTCTCTATCATTAATCATTAGCCTTCGCAATCCCGTTTCTACCGCTTTATGTCGTCGACCCACCTAGCTGCCAAACACCTAACACTACGATTCCCATTTCTGGGATACCACTCAGTGACAACGTTAGGAACAATACTTTAAAAATATATTATTCATGAATGGTACTCAACTCTTTAACAATACAGTGACTTATATGTTCTATGCAAATTAGTTACGGGAAAATGCAAGGAAGTCATAAAAAGCTTTTACAAAGGAACTCGAAGAGCTGTACAAAAACTTATCGCTTTGAGAAAATTATAGTTCAGGCATATCAAAACGAATATATGTAAAGAGATCGCTCTCGCAATTTATTTTTGAAGACGCGGGCTTGCCTCCAGCGAGGGTGGATGTCAAATATTTTTATGAGTGTTTTTATTCGGGCTGGGAAAATAGTCGCGGCCATTGGGGCTCGTAAAGCGAAAAATCCACAGACCGGCTGCCGGCTGAATAATGTACAATGTAGCTATGAAGGGGTATGTGAACATATCCATACAAAAGCATTTTGGAGAGGCTGCTTTTTACTTATCCTATATCTCAATCCGCAACGACTCAACCATTGTTGCTTGAAGGACTCACACCTTCTTATTATAAAACGAGGACTTACTTTAATACCTGGTTTAAACCATTATCCAACCAAAATAAGATGACACTTATCACTTTGACATTTTGTCAACTGTCATTGTCATTTTTACAAGGACAGTTAAAATGGTTTAAACCAAGTACTAAAGTTAGTCCGCGTTTTATAATAAGACCGATACAGTTTTATTATAAAACGAGGACTACTTTAATACCTGGTTTAAACCATTACCCGACCAAAATAAGACGACACTTATCACTTTGACGTTTTGTCAACTGTCATTGTAATTTTTACAAGGACGGTTATAATGGTTTAAACCAAGTACTAAAGTTAGTCCGCGTTTTATAATAAGACCGATACAGTCTTATTATAAAACGAGGACTAACTTTAGTACTTGGCTTAAACCATTATCCGACCAAATCAAGTTGACAATTATAGTTGACCAAACGTCAGAGTGATAGTGTAGTCTTATTTTGGTCGGATAATGGTTTAAGTTAGGTACTAAAGTTAGTCCTCGTTTTATAATAAGAGTGATACAGTTTTATTATAAAACAAGGACTAACTTTAGTACCTGGTGTAAACCATTATCCGACCAAAATAAGTCGACACTTATCACTTTGACGTTTGGCCAACTTTCATTGTCAATTTAATTCGGACGGATAATGGTTTATACCCGGTACTAAAGTTAGTCCGCGTTTTATAATAAGACTGTCTCCGTCCAAAACAAATTGACTCATCAACTACCATGGTTATTGAAAGGTTAGTGGGGTTTAGGGTTGAAACTTCTTAGCTGAGGATGCTGCACAACTAAGAAAGGAAGAAACATTCTAAAATCTGTTATTGGGACAAGCGACAATTATATAACAGACTTAATTACTACATATGTATATCTTTATTACTACATATTTATATTTGATAAATCTGCTTTTTCTACTAATCATCAATAGAATGATGATGAAAAAGTAAATATAACTGTAATTCAAAATCTCCTTGCGACTAAATTACCATTATTAAATTGACATGAAAGGTCATACCCACATCGCCGCAAACTAGTTCTGACAACTTGGTATAATATGTATTATGCTGTACCTATGTCCGTGGCGGCTAGAAATCGCAATCCGATACTATGTTGAGGGCACTCCAACTCATTATATCACGTTGAAATAGTCCAACATGCGTTTAGTCTAGTCTATACAGGGTGAAATTGAATTCATTAGCAAACGTTTAAAGAGTGATTCAGATCACGAATATGAACAACTGTCATTATGGGACCAACTCCGAGACTGCAAAAAAAATCAGCTGTTCCATAGATTTTGGCAAAGTAGATATTCTACTATTGTATGAAAAAGCAGATTTTTTTTCACGATGTCGAATTTGGTCCCATAATGAAAGTTGTTTAGATTCGTGGTCTGAATCACTCCTTAAACGTTTGCTAATGAATTACATTTCACCCAGTATAGACTCATATTAAAAAGAGGAAAGATTTGTGTGTTTGTTTGTAACAGATAAACTTAAAAACGAATTGACCGATTTAAAAATTCTTCTCAAATAGAAAGCTACATCATAAGCGAGTAACGTAGCCTACAACGAAGAGGTTTTAAAAAGAGTACCTAGAAGAAAAGAAGATACCTATGGGAGGAGTTTGTGAAAACTATTATAAAATATAAGAAAGAAGAGAGAGAGGAAATCCCAGACACAGTTACTTTTAACAAATAAAGGAAAAGTGGAAAGGTTTCGTACCAAGATATGAAAATTCTGGCAGAGAATAGAGTAAGATGGAAGGAGCACCGCCGACAAGAGGGTTACTCTTAAATTTTCATCATGATGATGGATATACCCTCATTCAATCGTTCATTTCAGCCGTAAGAAGTACTAGATAAAAGTCTCTCCCAGGGATTCTTCGTTCCATGGCCTCCCATGCAATACTCTACACCCTGACAATTGCAATACTCACCACGTATGGCAAGCGGGTTGGCGAGCGCAGTTTCTTTGGCTTCTTGTGCTTTTGAAGCTGCTGAAGGATAGGAATTAATTGAATTTTAAAGGGAATGAAGGTATTGGGATACTACACACTCGAATGAATGGGGGAAAAGCAAGTAGCAGGTCGGGAATCCGGTGCCATACATGTAACCACCGGACAGGCATGTTTTTAAAATGTTTTAATTTTCAAATTAACTGCTTTTCTTTTTCAAAACTTACTGGTTGACCGAGCGAAGTAAGGTATTCAGCCCCGTGATTCGACCAAAATGAAATTATAATATTATCTATTCATTCTTATGTATAGATAATATTATAATATAAACACTTTTTAAGAGCGTTTGGCAAGAAAATCGATGTTGTGGCTTATAAGATGTTTAAATAAATGTTCACGAGGTCAAAATTCGCGGCTAACTGCAAGTAGTTATATGACTAATTGTCGAATAAATCAATAACTCCCATTACACATCCGGCCTATTTGCTAGCTCAGCGTCAACGATTTGATAGTCACTTCAAAATACATTGCGGGTTTATTATGATTAACTATTTTTATTTAAGATATATAAAACGTAATGTATTTTGAAGTGACTATCGAAACGTTGTACACTGAGGTAGAAAATAGGCCGGCAGGTCTCGGTGACATAAATATGCGAATTGCCACTTGCATATGCGGTCGGTTAAAGCAACCATTATGCACGTCTAGTGAACAACGACTTACCGTCGGTCGGTAAAGTATACCTGATGAAAACAATTCCTTATATTAGAAATCCTCGTCTCATAACAACAATTCAGTTATGCCAGAGGACTGGAACCTAACTCGCTTAGCGTATGGGATTGTAATTCAATTCAGCAGACTTTAGGGCACGATGCCCAGGGGTGGGACTACCTGGAGGGACCGACCGGCTAGCTCCGTGGCGCAGCAGTCAACAGGCCAGCCTGCGACACGAGAGTGCCCGGGTTCGATCCCCGGCCAGGTCAAGATGGAAAATGATCTTTTTCAGATTGGCCTGGGTCTTGGATATGTATTTGTTATAAAATATATATCGTGGAGTTAGTATCCCTTAACACAAGTCTTGAACTTACTTTGGGGCTAGTTCAATCTGTGTGAATTGTCCGTATATATTTATATATATTTTTTATTTTATATATTTTTAGATAGGTTATATTAATTGAAGTTATTACAGTTTCATTTATTTCTTACCCGGACGAGCCGGCCCATTCGTGCTTCTAGCAAAAATGAACTCCGCCGGTAGCGGGGCTCTATCACATAAAATATTTTTAAAACATAATAATCAGATCACCTCATATAAAATATCTCAGAGTTAATGTTGACGAACAACTTTCATTCAAGAAACACATATCTACAGTCGCATCTACAGTCCGGAAAACAGCATTTATCATGAAATACCTCAGAGCATCTGCAAACCCCAAGACATTACTAACAGTTTATAAATCTATTACTCAGTCTATTATCATATATTGTATTCGAGTCTGGGGGGCTGCAGCCAAATCTACTATGATTGAACTTGAGAGAGCACAACGCGCGGTTCTAAAAGTTATGATGTGTAAACCCCACAAATACCCCACTGATGAAATTTACAGGGATAGCAAAGTGCTAAGAGTTCGCCAACTGTTCATACTAAGAGCAACAACAGCCATACACACACACACTTTGAACTCTCCAGAATATGAATCGCTTCTCAGAAATAGAGTATACAAAATCCCAGTCCCTAGAGTCAACACAACATTCGCAAAACATCATGCTTATTTTTTATTCCCTCGCATCTACAACACAATTTGTCAATCAATTACTATCAAGGAGCTGCCTACTTATAGAGCAAAGCGGGCTGTTGAGACCTGGCTAATGCACTTAGACTACCAGCAAACAGAAGATATACTAGAAAGATATATTAATAATTGAAACCTCCGTATAAACACTCCCACAACACATACACGTATCACCTCTACACATACTCTCATTTTCGTCACACATACACTCTAAAAGATACTAATACATATTCTTTTATTATTTTTAATTATTTAATTCATCTTCAATTGTATTGTAAAATTATATATTTTTTTTATCATTATTATTTTTTTCCCCGTTTGTTCCGCCCTCCGGCGTCTAGTGTACTTAAAATTAGTAATTGTTTTGTACCTGGTTAATTTATTTTCGATTTGTGACTTCCACGAGACAAGCTTAGCTTAGTGTGTAAGTCACAGCTAATGGATCTGTAAATGTTTGTATTTGGTAAATAAATGATTATTATTATTATTATATTATAGATTTAAAAGAAACAAAAATATATAATAGCGCACCAAACAATTGTGTTTTGACATTTTACATAGGTGCCTGGTTGAATAATATCCAGATTTAGCTAGATTTATTTGAGACGCAGCAAACAACTGAAAATGTCTGGTTAAAAAGTGAGCGCGGAGTGCGCCACACGATTTGGTAAATCGAAAACATTCTCCATTTAAATTAGGAAATAAAATATGGTAAAAATATCTACGCGGGCGGGGTTGTTAGGTTAGGTGACGCAAGCCTTAACGCGTATAATGGTACATTGGTCGTACAGAGATCCGTAAGGAATTTTATTCACCATATATTATTACTTAATTTAATTAGAGTATATCAGAATTATTTAGAATAATATTGTAAATGCAAAAATACACTTATAAAATATTGAAAACATTCGCTAAGTATCGCCCATGTTAGTATAGGTACCACTGTTGCCACCGCCCCAGTGGCACGCAAACCCTGCCACGACAATGGCCCTGGGTCCACAGCCTGACAATTCGCTTATGGTTACCATAACCCCAGCCCCAGCATATTACATTATGATTTTGCCCTTGAAGCTGCCCCAAGATCCGGAACACGGAATACGTTCATAATGAATGTCATCAACAAAGCCGATAAATCATGCCTTCCATTTTGACTACCTCCGCGTAATGTCGGTGACATAATTATGCGGATTGCCATTTTCATGCGGCTGTACTAAATAGCCGTCATTTCTTTTTGTATTCTTTACTTCATAGACCCGTATATTGAGAAGCCCGATGGACCTGACCGAAATTAGCGCTAACGCATATTAGGCAACCACGGGTGCAGTCCCCGCTGGGATGGGTGACCCCAAGTGGCATACAAAAAAATCTCGAGTTCCACTGTGCTTCGGAAGGCACATTAAGCCGTTGGTCTCAGCTGTTATCATTGATGGCAGTGGTTAAGCTATGTCTGATGCCTTTAGCCAGTGCCACCAGTGCTGGCCACTTACACTCACGAAAAACAAACAACTTCATCACCCATCTTATTGAGACATTCTATACCTGTGTACCGGGTCTAAAATTACTCACGTTTTTCTGTTCCAATGCAATGATTTCGACATTCCCAGGCAAAAGTGGTCAGCCGGCTGGGTAATTTTTATGGAAATGTCGAATAATCATTCAGGTCCCGGCATTGGTCCCATAGAAAATTCTAATTGTGATGGCTGAGATGAGATGAGGTGAGATGGGCTAAGTCCAATCTGCAAGGGAATGTCGAAGACGACTTTATAACCGGTATCATCATTCCAACCGCAAAAAGTACCACTGCTGGAAAAGGGCCTCTCCTCAGGATTTTTCGTTCCATGGGAGGGTATTGTCATACTCACCGCGCTGGACAGGCTTGTTGGCGAGCGTAGTTTTTTTGGTTTCTTGTGCTTCCGGCGCTGCTTCCCATCGCAAGATTTTTAACCTGAGGAAGGATAGGAATTTGTAAAGTTTCGAAAAGGAATGAAAGGTATTGGGATATTAATCACTTGGATTGGGGGAAAAGCAAGTAGCAGCTCGGTAGGCTGGGTACCCGATGCCATACTTGCAACCACCGGACAGGCAGTTGAGGATATGATACCCCTGACCTGATGACACCCCTGATCTGGTATAATAATAGCCATTGTGTGTGTTTCTTTCCACTCAAAGACACGACCAAGAACCTCTTTAATGTCAGAAAGAAAAGATATGTAAATCGTATAATAGTTCACGTATCAATCACTTAACATATCCAATAGTTCCATAAATCAATACCTCCCAGTGTAACATCGTGATATAATTAGAGGAATTGCCATTTGCAGCCATTTGCATGCGCGGCCGGCAATTTAGCCATTCTTTTTATACCTCTATTGGAAATGCCCCCGTGCATATTAATTGGCTTTTTTATGTTTTTTTATGAATAATTTGAGTGCGCTTGACCTCTATCTTACCTGATGGAAAGCAACGATGAGGTCTAGGGTGGTACACGTAAACTCAAATAATGCCTATTCACTCTTGCCTCGAAAATCCCTAAATTGTAAATCGGGATACTGTGACGCGGGGAGGGAATTCCATTCCTTCGCGGTTCGCATAATGAAGGAGGAGGCGAATCTCGAGGTACGATGAGCAGGAATATCGACCATATACGGGTGGAATCCCTGCCCACGCCCTGTGGTCCGAAGATGGAATGGTGCAGGGGAAATTAGTTTGAGCAGTTCCTGTGCGGTCTCACCGAAATTCAGCCTGTAAAAGACACACAGACTTGGCTGGTGGGCTTCTACCTTTTGGTTTTGGTATTTGATCGTTTCACCCAGTGACGTTAAATTTAATTTATAGCCGTTATTCTCTCGATCAAAGAGGGATTATGCCTATGCATACTCTTACGTCTTTTTCCCTTGCGGGGTACGCCGAACTTAGGTCCATTAGACATAAAAGCCACGTTTAGCATGTTGGAAGGCGTATAGATGGAAAACGGAAGCCGAAAGTGATAGGTTGCTAACCGCATTACCTACTTTCAGATTTTCGCCCATACTCTCAATCAACTTTTACGATCTGCGCGGAAAAAGACGCTTGGTACATTCTAAGTTTTTTTCTTTACTCCAGACCAGCATGCTCCGTGCCAGCATGTAAGAGTTTGTAAGATATGCCTATGTCTGTCATATCAATGTACGTATATTTACATTATTCATTGAATGATAACCTTTGGTTACCATCCTAATCTGAAAAGCTTTCATAAAAGACAAAAAATATAAGCTTTTGTGAATGTTATTCGTATTTATAATTATTGTAGTAAGTACATATATCTATTATTTCGAATGAATAGAACTACGCATAAGGATTACCTGCTTACTTACCTAAGTTAACTTATACCACCAGCATACATATGTTAACGTCTTTATACTAGTGTCGTATTAGATTACCAAGGTTCTGGATATACATACTAGTCGGGCTAATAGATATAGTATTAAGTACAACGTTTTAGAAGATTTTTAGTGCAAAAATAGCAACTAATTACTTTATAAGTATATATAATGCGAGTATTTTTGGTACAATTGTAAGTGAAGTATACTAAATAATCAGAACTCCTGGTGGTCGATAGGCTAGTTGACGTGCGCATTATAAACGCTTACGCATGTGAAGCAACCACGGGCCTGGTCCCCACTGCGAACACAAGTAGCAAAAAAAAATCTCGAGCTCCCGTGCTTCGAAACCGTTGGTCCCCACTGTCATCATTAGGTAGCTAAACTATGTCAGATGCCTTAAGGCAGCTTGAAAAATCTGAAAACTTCAATATAGATTTGCCTTCTTTTAAATATTTTTTACCGGTTTATATGGCATGGCAATCAAAAGCGCACATGGAAAAAAATAATATTAAGTACTTACACATTTGATCAGTAGATTATAACGAATGACATCGTTATTATTTATGTCTCTATACTAGCAATCTAGCGAAGATTTTAACAGAAGATAATAAAATAGTTTTGAATTCAAACACGAAATTCAAGATTTTAAACAAATACGTGATGATCGCCGCCCACGCGCGGTTCCTGACCCAGTTCTAAATAAAACGCGTGTCACTCCATACGCACTCAATAAATAGCCGCGGGATTCTTATACAGCTCATACGAATGTTACGAGCATATCGTCTCTTTCCATACACAACAAACAAACGAAAGGGTGATGACACACGTGGATCTATTGAGCAATTGCCCCGGGCGAAAGAAATACGCCAACCTCAGTAGGTATCTCAGAGAAAAGAAAAAACTTAGAATTTACCTGCTGCTTCTCTTCCCGCGCGAGCTGTAAAAGCTGGCTGAGAGAATGGGCGAAATTAAGGAACCATGTTAATAGGCGATGCGGCTAGCAACCCATCACTATTTTGATTTTGTCTTCCACCTATATGCCCAATAATAGGTAGACCAAATGTGGCCTTTGGGTCTAATGGCCCTACGCTCTGTTTACTCCGTCAGGAATAAAGACGTGATAATATGTTGGTATATGTATGTTTGTCAAATAATTATTTTCGAACAAATTGACGCGTGTAAAATTAGTACCTATGGTTATTTTCATCAACTATCACTTGTTTGTTTTTCGTTTGTGCCTATTCTTAAACTGGCCAACTGTGTCAGATTTTTCAAGCTGCCTACAGGCATCTGATAAATCCTAACGACTGCCATCAGTGCTGTCAGCCGGTACTTACGATCACATATCCCAATGGGGACCGCCCCCGGGGCTACTTAACATAGGTAAGTATTGCGGCTTTAGGAATTCGGACAGTGCCTGTAGGAAGTAAATAATTATTGCATGTACACCAGAACACGTATTTTGATCACACCCACACAATCACACGCTTATAATGATCACACCCACTGGATCCGGCTCCTCCTGAGATTCATATACATGCAAGTCCTCTTCTTCTTCTTAGTCGTACACTCTTGACAGAGTGGTCGTGATTACGGATTGGGTTGCTCGTCTATGGCCGCTGCTGTTGCGATCCTTCTCCACGTTTGCGGCTTTTTTGGAGCATTCTGTTGCTGGGCACTGTGTTGCAGCTTTGACAACATCTAGCCATCTCGTTGGATACCGATCGCGTGAACGAAAAACATGCAAGTAAAGTTTACAAAAATAAAATAGATTAATACTCTTTCTCAGATTGGCCCTTCAGGCTTGAATGCACCATATACGCGGACCATCAGGTAATAGAGAGTTTGCTATTTCTCCAAGCCTTGCGCACACAGGCAACGCCCAAAGCCAAGGTCCGTCCCTCCTGGGGGCCCTTTGATGATGTTTTCTATATAGGCTGAGGGCACTCTGCCCTCGTATCAAACGCCCGCTGAAGTAGCGAAAGCTCACTTAGAGCTAGCTACATAGTCATTTCCAAATAAAAAAAAACAGTTTGGACGTCATGGTCTACATTTCCACCTTATTGCAGGTAGGCTTTCACGACACGGCTCTCTTAATTACATAATCAGAAGGGCTCTGCAGAAGGGCATGTGCAGGGAATGGTGGTACCATTCACGTTCCCTGCACATTTGAACCTCGGGGTGTGGTTCGTGATGATGGTAAGAGGCCTGATGGTATGTCGCTGATTCCTTGGGAACGCGGTAGGGCTCTAGTGTGGGATGCTACTTGTGTTGACACACTGGAGCCTTCCCATCTCAGGGGATCATGAGTTGCTAGAGCTGGGTCTACCGCAGAAGCCGCTGAAGTCACTTAGCAGCGCAAATATGCTATATTATTTGTCTCTACACCAAAGGTCCAAATGTCTCTACATTTGGACCATGGAGTTCTGATACGAGCAGTCTACTAAGAGATTGCTCCTCGCCTGATCTCCACCGCACGTGAAAAGAGGACTGGTTGCTTTTTCGCACAAAGGATAAGCGTCGCTATCCAGCATGCAGCCAGCATTCTTGCCAACATGTCATATGGGCAAGAATTTTTAGATTTTTAAGTTCAGTTTTATGTAGTTTTATGGCAGGTTAGCTTATTACATAGTATTATTTTTGTTTGTACGGTTTACTTATAACTAAAATACTTTACTTTAATAAAAAAAAATACTTAAGATTAATAGCATCATACTCTTTACCTTATATTCAAAAATACCAAAGATCCATAAAGATTTATGAATGAGATCTACAAGATAACTGTGTACCTACCTACGAATCACATGCGAACAGTTTTATTTTCGTCACGTTCGGCCATTATCAGTGATTTACAATACAAATAAAGTGTAATCTACATAATGTTTAGGACTTCTCTTCATTATGTTTAGTTTTCTCAAGATTTTCGTGAGATTTAAGCTTAATTTCTTTTCTTTTTATTTATTGGTTTATTCAGGAATAACAAACAGTTACAAAATACAATACTATTGAGTACATAAGCTAATATAATAAAATACATAATTTTGTAACCAACCACGTTATCCACAGTTTATTCATCTACGCGTTATTAAATCAGTTGCTTCTAGAGGGTTAGCTAAAAAGGTTACTAGATAATTATAAATATGTTCAAATGTAGGTTATGTAGGTCCAGTAAAAGTACAAATGATGATTTCGTAAATTACAATATTAAAGAGTTTCGAGTTTCAATTAAATTAAAGTTTTAATTCATTTTTATTGAAACTCGGAACTCTTAACTCAATATTGAGAAAACATAAAATCCTTAGTTTAGTCGTGGTAGAGCCACGCTACCGGCCACATAAATTTTTGCTAGTAGTAGCATGAAAGGGCCGGCTCGTCCGGGGAAGTACCACATTCTCAGAAAATTGACGTTTGGACAGAAGCTTTACCACTTCTGTACTTCGTTCGGTGAGTGAGAGAGCCGGAAGTCCATCCTTCACCCCTCCTCCCATTTCTTCCACCCATGTCCTCTCCCAAGTCCTTGAAAGGTCGGCAATGCTCCTGTCACACCCTACAGTTGCAGTCGTTTAAATATCATTCAAAAAATCCATAATAACCCAGGGTAAAATGATTTGCATACTTCATTATTATATTAGGCGTGTACGGCGAAAAGTATTGATTGAGAAAAAGATTGACTGACATCTAAGCGTGCTCCTGGTGTAATTCTCAATTAAGATTCTTTGGTACTCTGGAGCCGGGGGTCGGCCCGGGGGCCCGAACTTTGTAATAAATTGATAACTATCATCTAAGCGTGTTTCCAGTTACATATACTTAGATGCTTCGGAACCAGGGACCTTACCGGTAGCCAAAAAGAGTGTTTTGTTTGAACACTGTTTTTATTTCTGTTTTAAAGGTAAAACAGAAAGAAAATGTAAGACTATCAATCTGATTTCAAGAATAGCCATGTGTTATAACTGTTACAGTCAATAAGATTTACACTGGCATAACTCTGTGACAGCTCACGCACTCACCTGAGAAATGCATATGTGGATACGAACTGTGCAAATACGAACATAGAAATTTTTTAAAACACATTTCTAACAGGTTGGTTACAGAAAACATTATCTGTTACGAGACGAATTTTTTTTTTTAATCTATGGTTACACTTATATAAGTGCTAAGAGCAATACAGGTTTTAATAAGACACCCAAATAAGTGGTACAGAAATAATTATGTACCAGATTTGATGTGTACACCTTATTATTGTTTTTTCTTATGATATAGGACGGCAAACGAGCAAACGGGTCACATGGTGGTGAGTGATCATCACTGCCCATGTGTGTGTATCCCTTATAATAGTGTTTTTGAGCCCCTATTCGGAACCAGGGCCGGGGGTCAGCCCGGAGGCTTGGAAAGACCGAAAATCACACGGACTAACTTGCGAAACAGCTAGTGTCCAAATATCCCAATGTTACGGAGAAAAATCAGTTGGAATACAACATACCTCTAACCGCTACCTTTCAAAGCCGCACCGCACGGATTTTCGCGAAGAGGATTATTTTCACACCTCAATTCATTTACACTTGTCCTGTTTGCCGACCTAAATCAATTTACACCGTGTACCGCCGCCCTGTTTCCTACTTTGGACCCCATTTAATTTACCACCACCTTTTTATGGGCTTGAAAAGGGCGATCGGTTACATTTTTGGGGATTTGTTTTCTTGGGTAGGTACTGAATTAAATGATTTAGAGTAATTAAATAACCTTTGAATTACACAAAATTGTCGAATTTTACGGATTTTCAAATGCTAGTACAATGCGCTGAATTAATTGAATACATCAAAATATTTGTACAGTTTAGGTTGATCCTTGCACAATATAAATATATACGGTCAAATCACACAGATTGAGCTAGCCCCAAAGTATGTTCAAGACTTGTGTTATAGGATACTAACTCAACGATACTATATTATATAACAAATACATATATAGATAAACATCCAAGACCCAGGCCAATCTGAAAAAGATCATTTTCCGTCTTCATCTGGCCGGGGATCGAAACCGGGCACCCTCGTGTCGCAGGCTGGCGTGTTAACAACTGCGCCACGGAGCTGTCATATAAAAACGATACATAGGTATGTTATGATATCTAAAAACATTTTCCTTCTATAAGTGTGTAAATTTTACGTCTAAAACAATAATTCGCACATGAAAATATTTATGTTTACATATCGCAGGTTCCCCAGGGGGGGGGGGGGAATCAGGTCCCCCCCCCCCCTGGGGAACCTGCTACCTGAACCTTTATTGAATTATAATAATTAGGAACGAAAAATAAAAATTAGGTCGCCCATACAAAGTACGATCAGCTGGACGAATTTCTACGAAAGGGCAATTAATCGTTTTTTACCTTTTTTTCCTGCAATTCTGTATACCATTAGGGATTCTGATTCTAGGATTTAAATATAGTTCAGAGGTTCAAAATCACGCTGTATATAATCTATACTAATATTATAAAGCTGAAGAATTTGTTTGTTTGTTTAAATGCGCTAATCTCATGACCTACTGGTTCAAATTGGAAAGTCTTTTATGTGTTGGATAGTCCATTTATTGAGGAAGGCTTTAAGCTTTAAAACATCACGCTGTGGCCGATAGGAGCGAAGCATCAATAAAAATGTTTCGAAAACGGGGGAATAGAAATTGCCGCGGACGAAGTCGCGGGCAACAGCTAGTTAAACGATAAAAACAGTAGGTAGGCAGAAGGTTTTCCTGGTAAATACATCCAAACAATACCCAATCACTGTTTTGAATACGCGTAGGCGGTTTTATTTCTGCCCGTCTTTTTATCATTCAAATAATATCGCCTCATTAGCTGTTTTTCGCGGAAAATCGCTAATATAACCTCAACTTGAAGCTTTATAGGTGCTTTGTGTAAAAGTAGGTAAGTACCTCCATACGTTTGAGTACCCTTTGATCCCTCACGTGTGTTGCTATCAATGAAATGAGCTCCACAAATAGCCCGTCATTTGTCAAGGCTCGATTTTAGGGTAAAGTAAAGGAAATCCCGCTGGGTACATATGTATTTTACCCCTTACAGGCTTGATTTCATTTCATTGATGTGATTTGTGTGTTTTAGTGGTATTTTCCTAGTGGAAAGGTATATATTGTACTTCATCATATCAGCCGCCGTCGCCATTCGAGAACCCTTCTGCCCCATCGGCCATCGGTTCTACGCGCTATGTGCCCCGCCCACTGCCACTTTAAAGAGCTAATCCGCTGAACTACGTCGAGAACCTTCGTTCTCTTACGAATCTCCTCGTTCCTAATTCGATCTCGCATTTTATATCGTACTTACCAAGATCTAATTATAGCTACTACACCATTATTTAGAATTAACGGAAATAATAAGTCAAGCCACTAAATTATTTATTGGCCACGTTATCAAACTTCTAATTTTATAACTAAGCAACGGGACAATGACATAGCCTCAAACTAATTCGTCTTTTTTACACCGCCAACTAAATATTCTATAGAAAGCGTCAAATAAAGATCATCAATTATTATGACTTGTCCTTCTTATTTATACATTGCTACCTAATTTACTAACTGGGCCACGGATTTTACATCTCGTCACCATTTTCCTTTTTACAGCTTCAACACTATGTCCTTAAACAAATATAATTCAAGCTTCTACAGACAGCATCATCTATTATAACTTACTATGTAAAATAATACATCATATCCTTTTATCGTGAAAATAGCCACTACATGATTTGGCGTGAGCGTGTGAGACGACAGCAACCGGCCATTTGCGCCATTTGATTCATGTATCGATAGGCAGGAGAGCTCGTACCAATTTTTGGGTAGGTAGGTATTTGAAGAAAGTTGAAAAATTGTCACATACTTCTCACGAAACTACAGACCTGGCTGGTGAGTAGCGGGGCTAAATCAACCCCTAATTTGTTTTCCAAATGTATAGACATTTGAGGCAATATGCATTTTTTTATGTTGTAGTTTAATGTTTAAAGAATATAAAAAAATAAGCCAGACAATTTAGTCAGGCTTTTAACATTACCAGAATCTTTGCTTTAGTTATCGGGAATAAAGTAGACAAATATAATTTAAATAAAAAATATTACACACCCTAAGAGTTCAGTACAATATCAATATAAAAACTATACTTACCATCAGGTGAGATGGGAGACAAATGCCTACTTCAATAATTAGTGAAAAAAAACCTACGCCTACGCCTAGTGCGACCTACGACCTCCGCCTAGTACTTATTCTGTGCCTCCACTCTGCCGAAAATCTCCACCATATCCCATTCCCTTTATATTCATTAAAAGACGTCACCTACCACAACTACCACACTTACAATTACCTTTTTTTAGAACCGAGTAACAATAAATAATGAATCAGCCTATCAGCAAATTGAGGGCTGCTTTCAACCGGTCATATGGAAATCTCCTGCAGAGGCCTATCTCCAGCAAGTCGCAGGCCGCCTCACATCACATTCGCGAGTGCAAGAATGCCAGTCACGCACGACATGATTCAAAATTCATATGCTTATAGCCTGTCAGAGTCGGTCATAATGTTCTTCGTGCTACGCCTGTGCGAGGGTAGAGACGTTTCGTGTAACAAATAGCGCTAATAGTAACACTATGTCCTTTCCATAGCATGCCAAATAACATCATACCTACAAAGGTACATTAAAAAACACAATCTTTTAAGCACCGTCGGAAAAAAATAAATGGAAGTAACTCTAACCAGTTCTCACAAGGCAATTGCAAGTGTAGCGAATATACCCGGCTCGGAGTGATTAAGAATTAACTTGCTAATAACCTGACAGAGACGTAGCCTGCTCTGGGTTACCATTTAGGACATTAGACATTTCGATAAAAGTCCGGACTTTTTTGGAAACTTAGTTTAGTTCAGTGCTATGGTAAGCACAGTAGGCAGGCAGACGCTCGCATTGTGAGGGGGGTAGGATGCGGAATGCGGACGGGGATTGTTCGCCTTTTTTGCCTGGCGGCGCCTGTCGCGTCGACGGCGATTCCATAAACCCGGACAAATTGTAAGGGCCGGACAAAGTCCGGACAAGAGGCTAAAAGTCCGGACATGTCCGGACTAATCCGGACGGATGGTAACCCTGAGCCTGCTACGCCGTGCGAGGGTTGAAGGACTAAGTGCAGCAAGAGAACTAGAAAGCTAGGTCGTATTAAAAAGTTGTTCAATTTTACGGTCTATTATAAAATTTGCGATGGGCTAGCCACCTGCTATTATTTTTTTGAATTATTGTTTACTTTTTTATATGTGTGATCTTTGGAATTAGGACTTTCAACTGTCTACCCTTATAACGGGGTACTCGTAGCATAGTCATATTCCTAGTTTAAAAAGTTTTTACTCAAGCACAATCAAGTGGGACATATTTCCGTGAGTTAGATATTTTAAGATTGTTAAAAAAAAATTTAACCCGTCCAAACATTTTTTTAATCTGTATATAGTCACGAAACGGTTCGAACCCGTATCCGCCTCAGTGGCTTTAAATACAAGTTTTCTTATCGATCCCGGGGATAATAGCAGTGTCTGTGATAGACGGCACGCTCACCGACTGAACTTCAATGAATGAATGACCCTTCTCCTTTTCATTTAGGGAATTTAAAGACAGGGCAAGGGTTGCCAATTTTCTTATTATAGCTCTGCTAAAGTTGAGAAAAAATACTGGGCCTTCTCTCTCAAAAACAATAAAACACTTCACAATGGTGGGTGACGCAATGTGAAATTTTTTAATGATTTTGACAAGTTTCAACGTTTGTTATAAATTAGGTGTTGTTTTATGGATTTTTTATTCCATAACTAAAAATTTTTGGAATAGGAAGAAAGGGAAGGGATATATTTAAAATAATCTATTCTATTCTATACATATAATAAAACAATAAAAATATTTTGTCTGTACATTTAGAATTTATGACTGAAATGGATAGAGGGGCACTTAAAAATAATAATAGACAGCAAAAAAAATTTTTTCGAATTTTTTGTCTGTCTGTCTGTCTGTCTGTCTGTCTGTCTGTCTGTATGTATGATCACGATTATCTCCGAAAATACTGAACCGATTTAATTTAAACTTTCACCAATTGCTTTGTTTTAACTCAGCAAAACATTTAAAGTTTGTTTCATCAAAATCGGTTCATTAAAAAAAAGTTTTCGTCATTTGAATGACTCAAGGGATGAGATTGCCTGCAAAATATGCAGCACTTAAATAATAAGTGACATAGGAAAATTAAAATCCAAAGTCAATTTATCATCATTATGAAGTTTGAGACCCGGGGAAGGACAAAGGGTACCTTTTATTCCGGGAAATTCTACTGTTCCTGAGGGATGGACACTAACGGCGGCGGCGTAGCCGCGGGAAAATGGCAAACCTGACTTAAACAACGTGATTTTGAACCCCCTAGCAATATTGAAATCTGAGACTCAGAATCCCTAATGGAACACAGAATTGCAAGAAAAAAAGGAAAAAACAAAAAAAAAATTGGTTTCTCATACATAGTTGCCAATCAGCTGGTCGAATTTCTATAAAAGGATAAATTTATTTTTTATTATTATTCTTATAATGATGTGAGTGAGCGCTAAGAAAGGATTTTTAGAAATTTAACTTCTAAAGGGGTAAAATTTATATGCAATTTTCTCATTTCTGGACTTAGAAGTATAAATAATATCCATACTTCCATACTAATACTAATATTATAAATGCGAAAGTAACTCTGTCTGTCGCCTTTTTATGCTTCAACCATTGAACTGATTTGGATGAAATTTGGTATGGAGGTAGTTTGAGGCCCGGGGAAGGACATAGGGTATGTTTGATTCCGGAAAATTCTACTGATGCCGAGGGATCCACACTAACGCGGGCGGAGCCGCGGGCAACAGCTAGTTTAAAATAATAAACTTTCATCTTGCAAAATTTCTGTAACGAATTGTATCTCTTTAAGTTGTATACATTCGGGATACATACGGTCAACAACGTAATCATGCAGGGCCACGGTCTTCATATTAATACTCGCTGTCCCAGCGAGTTCGTTTCGCATCTCACAGATCAAAGATACGAGTGGTTACTAGCTCCGTGGCGCAGCGGTCAACACGCCAACCTGCGACACGGAGTGACCGGGTTCGATCCCCGGCCAGGACAAGATGGAAAATGATCTTTTTTAGATTGGTCTGGGTCTTGGATGTTTATCTATATATGTATTTGTTATAAAATATAGTATCGTTGAGTTAGTATCCCATAACACAAGTCTCGAACTTACTTTGGGGCTAGCTCAATCTGTGTGATTTGTCCGTATATATTTATTTATAGTTACGAAGTTTGATCATAATCGGTTCAGTAGTTTCATAGTTCATCGCGAACATACATCGTGATTCGTGACACGAGATTTCTATACATATAGATTTTTACATAACCAAATGATTGATTTCGATCAAAAGCTAATATTTTTAAGATATCACTGACGCTTTTCTATCCTGAAGTTTCGTCGCAACACGAATGTTATATTCCAAAAAAAACCTTTGTAAACGTAGCATAAGCTGCGTTAAAAAAGGTTTTTTAATAAAATAATATGCCCGTACACTTAATTATTGGTGACCGTACCTATTTCCCACTTAAAATACCCACAGAACTAGTAAGTTAAATCAAGTAAAGCCACAAAGCCACGGTATAATACCGTTCCTTTCCAGCGATATAAAAGAACTAAAAGGGTGTCTATTACATTTTCCAGGATGTACCAAGTACGCGTGGGCCTTCGCGTCTCCCCAAAGGTGCCGGTCCACATCGAGGCGTCGGTGTCAAGCGGGAATGGCGCCGCCAGGACCGGTAGGCCCACCACCAACGCCTCCCTCATCGGGGGCCTGGCGGCGTCCAGAGCCTTCCAGATCATGTACAGGAACGAAGAGGTCACCTTGAGGGATATTGTGCATTTTAGAGCTCATTTGTTAGGTGAGTTTAAATTCTTTTGCTTTATTTATCCGATGAATTCATTTCATTATATAATCATTTATGAATTGATCTCCGTGTAACTTGCAGGCATGATGCCTGCAAGATTACACGGAGATCAATTCTGTACTGCTCCGGGAAAACGCGTGTTTTCGAGATTTCATGCGTTTTTCTTTTCACGCAGAATCTGGTCCAGCGGCTTAAGACGCGGACGGCAAGAAACGAGTTACGGGTTCGAATCCCGCTCGGTGACTTACTTTATTTTTATATGTTCAATTTTATATATAATTTTTATTTTTTATTGTTTTTAGACAAGTTTAAAAAATGTAGTTAATGTTTGAGATAACAACATAATTTTCTCATAAATATATATTATCACCTAAACACCACCATATTACAACAAATAGTAATAACCACGATAATAACCGAGCGAAGCTCGGATGCCCAGGTAGTACTAGGTTTTAAAATAAACATGCGACTGCTAAAGCTCTAGCCTAAATAGCCGTATGGATGGTGTACTTCTTTAATTCTTGCTTCAATACAAAAATATATTTTATTTTCCAGTCGATAGCCGCAACCTGAAAGAATCCTTGGAGCGGGCCGAATGGAGCCTCGGCGTAGAGCTATGGTGCAGCGAGGGCGCACAGTCTAGCACCCTCGCGCCTGTCTCCTGCCGAGTGCTCAAGCTGCACTTCCAGCCATCCCAGGGCCTGCATTACCACCTGCCGGTGTTGTTCGACTACTTCCACCTGTCAGCAGTGTCTATCACCATCCA
Source organism: Elegia similella (assembly GCA_947532085.1). Taxonomy (NCBI): domain Eukaryota; kingdom Metazoa; phylum Arthropoda; class Insecta; order Lepidoptera; family Pyralidae; genus Elegia; species Elegia similella. The sequence goes on from OX383939.1 coordinate 9,363,314, forward strand.
CGCCAGTCTGGTTGCCCTACATCAACCTTATATCAAGTGAGTTCTAATTCCCGTATGCTGACTAGTCCTCAAACTGATTTCCATCCACAGTCAGCAAAAGCATAACTTTAGGAGGCGAGAGTTGAGAAAATTATTATTTTTTCTTTGTTTAAACATACATACTATCACGTCTTTTTCCGTTGCGGGGTAGACAGAGCCCAGATAGGTCTAGTGAAAAAAGGAATCAAAATAGTTATGCCGCCGCATCGCCTACTAACATGATTCTTCAAAATTTCGCATATTCTCTCGATCGGCTATTACGATCTGCGCGGGAAAAGAAGCAGCTGGTACATTCTACGTTTTTTTCTTTTTCCCAGACTAACATAGAAGTTTATACTCGTATACCTAATATTAACACTTTTTCTCTGGATTGTTACAAAAACAAGGACCTTTTCTTTACAAATTGTATTTCTTTCATGTCTTTCTAAAAAGGAAAAGCATCATGCATTACGTTCAAAGTTGGTACGTATAAATAACTTTATTTTTAAAAGGTAATAAAGATACACACAAAACCTTAAAGCCAATATATAGTTGGCCAATGGATATAGTTTTAAGAAAGACTTCCTCCCGATTAGTGATGAAGACCTAGGAGTACTTATTCTGTTACCAAGGCAAGGATCAGGGTGCAGAAACACAATCAATACCGTAACTAGTTTTTATTTGCAACCAATTTTTTTTATTGAACGGTAAACGAGCAAGCGAGCCACCTAATGGTAAGCAATCAACGCTGCCCATGGACAAACATATACAACTGCAACACCAGGGTTTGTATGACAGGAGCGTTGCTGGGCTTTCAAGGAGTTGCCCCCAATGTCCGGGGAGGACATTGGGGGAGGATATGGGGGAATGGGGGAGGGGAAACGATATACCATGGGCTCTCTCACTAAGCAAACGAAGCATAGAAGCGGTCAAGCTTCTACTCAAATGTCGATTTTTTGTAAGAGTGTGGTACTTCCCCGGACGAACCGGCCCATTTATGCATGCTACTAGCTTAAATAAAGTTTGCCGGTAACGTGGCTCTACCACAAATAACAACAGTTTATTTATCTGCTTTGGAAATCTAGGATAGTTCATAACATTTTTCATCAAGGGGGTAAAGTGATGATTCCCACGAGAGTGCATAAAATAAATAATCCTTATAAATAAACGGGCTTGCAGTTTTCAGTTACGAATATATGGCTTAAAATTTAATCTCACGGATACAATTTTGAGCCATGAACAAGAAAGAAGGTGCTTTATAAATAATATATTATTTCCAGCACTCCACGATCAAGCAAACAATGGGGTAAGCTGATGAAGAGCGCGGGCTCGAACTTCAACACGTCAGGAAGCTTCGAGAACGTGCTTTTTGGATCAGCTGGAAAGTGTGCTGGTGGAAACTCAAGCAAGATAGCGCATGCTAGGTAAACGTCTTTCTTTCTCCTTGTAATGCCAGTTTTATGACCGTGTTGCTATTGACCGTGAATTAACTTTCAAACACGACTTTTGCATGATGATAATCCTTTCTATTACGACAACTGGCATTGAAACAAACAATAAGGCTTTTTATTATTTGTTTCAATGTCTCAATTGACCGTAAAATATGATGGGTAATTGAGGATACTTGCATCTAGAAATTAATCAGAATAGGAAACATGTGACAAATTAATAAATCATGTTCCATTTCCAAGTACCCAATTGCTTCACTTCGCTATTCCCTTTATAAGATTTAATGAATTTTCGTTTAGACTCGCATTATGTCTCTCTCTCTTCAAATATACAAGAAAACATAATTATTGAAAGGTACTATTTTTATGTTATTTTTAGACAAGTCCACGCAGAAGTGTGTGGGATTCTGTTAGGTTCTTTGGAGGGGCTGCAGAGTGCTTTAGCTGTTTGTGGATCCACCGGCGTACTCCTAACACCTGAAGAGTCGACAACGAACACGGTTGTCGGGGAAGTGGCGCAAAGAATAAAGGATCTAAGTGATATTGGCAAGGTATCTATTACAAAATCTCATTTTCAATCTGCTTTAGAGGATTGATTCATCTGTTTGTTTTATTAAGCAGACTGGAGAAGATGTTACGTCATTGGGCTGAGATTATTTTTTGCTGGTACCACCACCGTACTGCCGATGTCTGTGGATGATAATGATACACTCAGATGCTTCATATACGCGACTTTCAGCCCATATGATAAAAATAAAGTATCCATATCAACCTCAATACCGAATTGTCAACAACTACCTAATAGTCACTAGAAACGTCGCTCTGTCCTTAATATAATATTTTAGAAAAAGCGTTTAGCCAAATAAAAAGTGGATTGACCAAATTCATCGATATGCTTTCCAGAAATCAGAGGCAGGTGAAGAAGAGGAATGGGCGGCGGGAGCAGCGCATGATATTGCAAGACTATGCGCTGAAGTTACGCTACGGTGGCGGGCATTCCTTCATCACACCTCTGATCGGCCGCACGTCCATCATGCATTGGCGGCAAGGCATCATGCACTAAGGTATTTACTGTTATACTTACTGAAATTAGAATCAAAATAAAAGAAAATTACAAATGTTATCATAATTTAATAATTTCAGGATAAAGCGCTTCTCTGAATGCTTCTTCGTGTTAGACAACCCTCGCCACTCCCTGGCCGGATGCTACGACAGTAACTACCAATCGTACCAGAGCGTGGGAGAGGTAGCAAGGAGATCGCGGTACCTCGCCTTACTGCCGCCGCTACCGGTTCATTGCATCGCGTTGGATGGCGACCCTCATATTATGCCTATTATATTTGAAGATAGGTGAGTATCTCAGAAAATCAAATAATTTCATGAAATGTCTTAAAATTTGGGACAGTACTGATCCGTCCACACCAATGAAATTAATGACGAAAGATAGCTTGGATACATATTATAAATATATCCTCAGCAGTTCTACAATACAAAAAGAAGTAAGGCTTATAATTCCTAGAAAAAGAAATATATTTCCATTACAGGTATCAAGATACAGCAGAGTTTGCAAGACGTCGGTCATTTTTAAATTCTGGCGCTAATAAATCTGGCAGTGGTGAGTGAATTAATTTCAACTTGTGTAATATAAAAATTAATTTCTGATTTTCAAGTGGTAGATCCTAACAACATGTTGTTTCTTTCAGATCCTTTCTTATGTACTGAGCCGATTGAAGACTGTGCCTGTAGCATTAGTTCACTCATGGATTCGAGGAGGCCTTCCTCTGAGGCTTCTAGAGTCACCCTCACATTACCTAAAACAATCGTCGATGTCCTTGAACCTCAATTCAACGCCCCGAAAACGAATGCTAGTGTAGTACAAGCCACGTTAACTCTGGCTCCTCAAAAATCAGCACGAGGGTCACCCAAGAGAGCACTAGTCAAACAAAATGTCGTTGAATTGAGTAAACCGCACAATAAGCAACTAGAATTGACAGGCAGAAATAGATACATTGTACAAAATAATCAAATTAGCGAAATTCAATTACCACCAAACAATGCATTTGCTTCATGTTCAATTCAACAAGGACAACAGATGTCTCGATACTCCGCTTCCACATTGTTAGATATCAACACTATAAAGGGAAACAATAATATCTCACACGTAGGCATGGATAATGCTGATCCAAACGAAGTATTTCGACAGAAACATGAAATCACCAGTGGAGTTAGTACTTTACCCGCTAGACATAGCAAATCTCTCGATCAATTAAGAGTTTCTCAAATGGCACCCCTCAGTAATCCACAAACTTTAGCTAAAAATGTAAGAAATGGCTCCAATCAATCAATGAATTATCCCAAACAGTTTCATCCTCCACAACAAATCAAACCAACCACATTGCCACGGAGCGTTACAACGACGGCATACCCCACAAATACGACAGTGAGATGCGCTTCTAAGAACGATGACTATAGAAGAAATATAAATGAATTTAGAGAAAAATATAAGAATCCTTGTAACCTTATAAATCCGCATGGCATGAACAATGAAGTGTTTCACAACGTAGGCTATAAGTATGATGGCATGATGCAAGCAAATCCTAACTCAGTGTATGGATATACATTCGGTAATCAGGGTACAATTCGTAATCCGTTAGAATTTCAAAGAGGCTATAGTGTAAATTTACCCCGTCCTATGTTGCCTCCACGTAATTCTTACCCACCGGTGAGTGGGAAAAATCAAGTGACTGATCAAAATAACCTAGTTTCTAATAAACATGTTCATAGATCAAACTCAACTCATGTGTTCCATCAAAATGTGGAAAGTCAGCAACATATTGACATTGAGGCAGCTCGTAATCAACTAAGACATGAACTTAACTACTACCTTCAGAAAGGAGATTGGAGCTATGACTTTAATACTGGTAGTTTAATACAAAATTATCAGAAAAAATCTAGTAAAAGTAGTGACGATAGTGGATTTGTGATGACGTTAGATAGAAGCAGCGATGGAACATCAAAATCAACTTACTCAAAAACTCCACCGTCTACGCCACATTCTACAATGCCATCTGTAAGACATAAGAAAAGCAGGTCAAAGGAGTCTAAACTCAATAACAGTGGAAAAGAAAATACCAAAATGAATTCAAGTCGAGATTCGTTAAGTAGTCATCATTCTATTAGATCCAGAGATAGTAAATCTGATCGGCATACCTCTAAATCTGAACGGAGTACACCTAAATCAGAAAGGGCAACACCTAGGTCGGGAAAAGCTACACCAAAGTCAGGTGGAGTTACGCCTAAATCTGGTCTTGCAACTCCTAAATCTGGTCGGGCAACCCCAAAATCAGGAATGGCTACGCCAAAGAGTGGGAGGTCAAGTGGTAAGCCCGAAAAGCGGACTAAACACAAAGCATCGGAGAAAATGACACAGCTAATGTCCGAAGCTGCATCTTCATCGAGTAATGAGAGTATTCCGTTTGAACTAAAAAGATTAGAAACATCAGCTAGCGTACCATACAGCCTGGATCATGGGCCAGAGTTATTAAGACATTGTAGAAGTGCTGCTTCTGTTTTAGACGAACCTAATTTAAACAATACTTTTGGTTCTGAATCATTACCAAATTTAGCACCACCTCCAGCTTTTGAATCTCCGCCACTAGATATTGCTGACAAAGATTTTAAAATACTACCTCCAGAAAGTTTCCTTAATAAAGAAGAGAAGAGGAGCAGATGTAGTTCTACGTCAAGTATGAGTGAACAGAGTGGATGGGTGTCAAGTGGGCGCAGCTCAGGTCCATCCTCACCGGATAATGCTAGTTGTCAATTAAATCAAAATTACCTTCCTCCTGGTAATTCAACAGCTTCAAAAGTTTCAAATAAGAAATATGAAGATGGAGTGAATACACGTAAAAGTGAAGGTGAAACTATAAGTGATTTCAAAAGAACAGTTCTTAATGGTGAACAGTTGCGTGAACGTTTGTTGAAGCTAGCTGTAAAAGTAGCCCAAAACAACTCTAATGAGAAGATAGAGTGTTGTGATAAGGAAGTCTGTGAGGAGTGCACCATATGTAGTGATTCTATATGCACAGATAGTCAATGTGAATATAATAAATTAATGCATAGTAATGGTATCGACGCTGGATGTAATTCCGATACTTGTACTGCCAGCTGCTTTCAACAATGTCCCGAAGCTAACACGGGTAAGCTAAATCAGAGGCATAATTCTTTTAGTGCTGTTCAAGGTAAATCATATACTACTTCAAAAAGTTCTACCGAAGGGGGGACAGTAAAGAAATCTCAGACTGTGAGTGATAATCTCCATCCATATATTCGGAAAGAGGTTGCTCCAAAGGCCACTGCATCACAAGTTCCTGCCAAATCAAGTACCCTAGATAAAAATAAGTTAAAAGACAGAATCCAATACACAGAAAAATTGATAGCAGCCGAAATACGTAGTCTTACAGTAGAAAGGCCTTGCAAAACTCATCCAAGTAAGAAAGCTGCTGGAGGTCCAATATCTGCTGTACAGAAGTACCACAATAAAGCTAGATCAGAAATTGATCTGGCGCACTTCGTAGGAGACAACGAGTATGAGCATTTACCTCCTCCACAACAATTTAGAGATGCTCCACCTCCACCTGATGAATTTAAGGTATGAAGGCGCATTTAAAATCCTTAAGCATATATTTTACATTCTTTGCGCACATGTCTGACTCCATTTCCATGGTATTTTTAGGATCCACCTACAAAGTCTCCAAAATTGAGTCGACAAAGCAGCAAATCATCTACGCCTTCGAAAACGCCCTCTAAACAAGCTACACAGCCATCCACCTTACAGTTAGATAATCCATTATACCATGTTTGTGAAGGTAAATATTTATTGTAATTTGTCTTCCTTCGAGTAATTTATTGGTTTGAATTAATAACGTGTTCAGCTTTCTGCTATTAACAAACTGTGCCTTTTGGCTCCACATCAGGTATAATGGAGAGGAGGAAACTAAGGCCTCACCAGTCCGTGAATTCTATTGGAGGTCCTACAGGAGGCACGCTCAACAAAAGTCAGAGCACTGGAGAACTTGCGAACAGAAACGACAATGGTCATGGTACGTTTAAAATTAAGATTGTACAGTATTTGATATTGCTTGTGAATTATTATAGTTTGACACCTCAACCCATGAGAAATTCAATGTAAACAATTCGACCTTCCTAAATGTACAAAGGAACCAAGCCAGAACTCGCTTTTGCATACAAACATAGGTTGGATGTATTTTTGGAAATGTAATTTTTTATGAACCATAAATAGATCACTTAGTAATTTAAATGTTAATAAAAAAATATTGATCACAAATAGTACAATTTACCGGAATTGATAGATAATTGTACATCAACCTTTTTAATTAGGACCTACTAAATAAATATTAAATGATAAAAGATGTGAAGGAATCTCATCTTCTTTTACAGAACCACGTGAGAGCAACCTCGTCAGCATATTTGGATTGGCTGAGTCTGAGCGCCTATTTGTGAAGTGCCGAGAGGAATTCAGGCAGAGCGTCAAATATCCCGGGGCTATTTATTCCGACTTCCCTCCTGTCGAAAATTCCTTGCCGTACTTCCACATTAGCGATGAATACAGAATGTTTAACCCTGAAGGTATATATACCAATTACATAAAGTCAACTAATTTCGAATTTATATTTATGAGAAAACAAATCAATGATGTTTTATATTAGCATTATACTGCCCTCTCTATCCTTGTTACAACTATATATTCAATCTACATAAACAAAAGTTACTTTATAATGCTAAAGGTAAGATGATGTTAGACAATTTAGTCGAATAAAGACATTCAAATTTTCGCAATCAAGCATGGATGGACATCAAGCATTCAAGCAATTATGCATATGCATACCAAGTTTATGTCTAAACTTCATAGTGATTTTCATTAGTTAAGCTATTAGAATTAATTCCACTAGGACCATAACAATAGTGAAGTTCATGAAAAACGCACATACGTCAAGGAAAAGTAAGTCATTAATATCGCCAATTTTGTCATTTCAGGCTTGCATCTCATCATCTGCGTCCACGGATTGGATGGTAACGCTGCTGACCTTCGGCTTGTGAAGACCTACTTAGAGTTGGGACTGCCTGGAGCTCGGTTGGACTTCCTCATGTCGGAGAGGAATCAGGGAGATACCTTCTCTGATTTCGATACGATGACCGATCGGTAAGTACTTAACCAAAGGGTTTACCTTAAAATTATATCGCTAAAGTTTTTACGGGCCGTATCTATCTAGTATAGGTACTCCAGACAGAGGCTTTTTCAAGCTTTGTCTGTTCCGCAACGAATTTTATATTGCATTTATAGGAAATACATGATTGTTCTATTTATATTTTGAAAGTAATACAAATCAGACCCTGCAATATTGGGTGTCTGTAAAGTCGGTTTACGGACGATCATCATCATCATTTCGAGTAGGTGTTGCGGTCAATCGACCGTCAGAGTTCTTCGGAACCGCCTCTCGGCCTCTGTCGTGGTTCCTTTAACGACTACCAGATGGCAGCCGGGACCACCGGCTTAACGTGCCTTCCGAAGCACGGAATCATCTTTATTATCAGACAATCAGGTGATTCAAGCCTGCAATGTCCTAACCAGACTGGAAACAACTAAACAAAGTATGCTTCCGGTGGGAATCGAACCCACGGCCCCCTGGGTCAACAGGCAAACGCCTTAACCACTGGACCACGGAGGCTGACACGGACGATATGTTTACTTGATAACACTGATAACGGTGGAAGAGAGATAGAAGCATCACAAACCGAACACTTAGGCTGATCGTACCTCTCTATCGCTATTTCGACTCTTGCTTGCACGCGGAACGTGATAATTTTTCATGCGTGCCCCAGCGTTCATCGATTTATAAGATGTTATCACGTCAAAAATATAGAAAAAATAATATAAAAATATTTTTTTTCAGGCTTGTTCAAGAAATTTTGACGCACATTCAGAACTCCAGTGAGCCAGCTAGGATCAGTTTCGTTGGCCATTCACTTGGCACCATCATCATCAGGTCGGCGCTGGCCAGGCCCCAGATGAAGCCGTTTCTGGGGAAGCTCCACACTTTCCTTTCGCTGAGTGGTCCTCATCTTGGAACTCTGTATAATTCAAGTGGTCTAGTCAATGCGGGTAAGTATATTATTTAGGTAGGTACTGCATGGATTAACAGTAAAATCAGTTTTCGTAGAAAGCATCACATTCTTACAAATATGCGAAAAAAGAAAAAAAAAGTTTATACTGAGCTTAGGCTTATCCTGTATCTATGCCTGTATTCAGTCCGAGTTTGTTTAAATCACTTCAAAATAAGATTAAATAAATGGCTCTTGGAAACATTTTTTATACAACAAATGACTTTTTAACAAATAACGGTAATTTATGACATTGTAATAATTGACATTAGTTATAAGGTAATATAAACAAATACGTGTAAAATATTTATTTGAAATGATCTTAAAATCCACTATTGAAATATAACACACATTTTGCATGTCTTTTAAAAAAAGGCAAAATAGGCTTGCTTCTATTTAGTGAACGAACACCCGCTCATAATAATGTAATACGCTATTATGTGTCACCCTATTTTTAGCAAATAACGATTTTTTTATTTTTTTTTTTTAAGAAGGCTAACAAATTCTTTGCATTGGAAAAGTTGTTATCTAAGTAATTATTTTGAGTTATCTTTGATAGAAAATGCTGTAATTTGGCTGATGTCTGTTCGAAGAGATTAAGTATACTTAATCTCTTCGAAACTAGGGGTACCTAATTAATAGATTTCTTAATTAAATGGTCAAGGTTTATCATAAAAATATTCGTGCTTCCAGGGATGTGGTTCATGCAGAAATGGAAGAAGTCGGGGTCTCTCCTCCAGCTGTCCCTCCGAGACGCCTCCGACCCTAGGCGCTCATTCCTCTACCGTCTTAGCGAGCGAAGTCAACTGCACCAGTTCAAGCACATATTGCTGTGTGGTTCTGGCCAAGATAGATACGTGCCTTTGCACTCCGCACGATTGGAACTCTGCAAGGCTGCTGCCAAGGATGCGTCATTGCTGGGACAAGCCTACAGAGAAATGGTTTGTTACTTCAGTTTATTACAGTATCTTCGTCGACATAAGACTAGGCCCCCCTGCTGCACTAGTTCAAGTACATAGGTTCTGGCCACAAACTACGAAGAAAATACTATTATTAGGTTCTGGCCATAATTGATACCTACGTCCCTTTCGACTTATATTTTTCTAAGAAAAAACTTCTAACATACACATTTGAAGTTTGGCACACGTAACATGTGTGCCAAACTTTATATAAGCTAGTAAAGACTAACCTATACAAAAACTGTAAATCGTGACATCATTATTTCGGGTCGAATTAATAACCTCGTTTCAAGTCTCTAAAAATCACTCTGATTTAAACGCAGCTGTCGATTAAACCAGACCTTTTTTCTTTCGGTGTTGAAACCATCACTCCTGCCAATCAAAAATTACTTTAATTTAAATTCTTTATTGTTGTCCCCCTACAATTTAAAACATGTTGTTAGAGGGGTCAGTTGTATCTGCCCCGACTGTACATGATAGCTACCTCTTACCTTTTACCATTTCACCTCTTTAGTATCTTGCAAACAGTTGAATGGATTTTGATAGTAAAAGTATCGATAGGTTCGTCTCAAAGACCCAAGTGTCCTTAAATAGGTGTTTAAAAAACAGTAGTCGGGATTTTAATTTTTGAAATAATTCTACTTGTTTTGAACATGTTTTATGTAGCCCATTCTTTATTGATTTGATTCATGAAGTTTCTGTTAGTATCTACATCTATTTACATTTGCCGCTTTTAATTTAATTGCAGGTGCACAACATGGTATCACCACTAGCTGCTCGCGCCTCCACAGTATCCGTGGTCCGCTACGATGTTCAGCACGCGCTTCCCCATACAGCCAGCGCGCTGGTCGGACGAGCAGCTCACATAGCAGCCCTCGACTCAGACCTCTTTATCGAGAAATTCCTCCTCGTATCTGCTCTCAAATATTTCCGATAAAAAGAGAACACTCACTTATTATAACATCTTTTTCTTCTTTACGAACCCGCGTCTCTTGGTACCTAAGGAATTTAAGAATAACGGAATCTGATAATAGAGGTAACGACTATTGTATATTTGTACATGCTAGCGACTATAATTGAACTTTAGTTAAACATGTGACACATTCAACTTATATTACTTTCACGAGCTTGTTAATTTCATTGCATTTTAATCAAATAGTTTCTCAACGCTTTTTTAAATTCTTTCACTTGTATGCATTTATTTTGGCAGTTGTATTGTAACTGTACCAAAATAATCTACATGCATCTAAAAAGCATTTTTGAAAATAACAATTTACTTACTTGCCTTTTCTTTGCTGCTTCTACGAATTATTAATATTCGTAAAGCTGCTTACATACTTAGTAAGCATTTATGTATATGCATTTGCCCTGTTACATGAAAATTATAATTTTAAAAGTAAAAAAAAAATCGTATATCTCTATTGTTTCTTTAAACCTCCTTCTCTTATTATGTTAAACTTAAATTCCAAATCAAATGTTAATTTCGGTAGATTTTCAATGTGGTGCGCAGATGAAAAATAAAGTGTGATAATTCGATTAGAGACCTAACTTGTAGGGGTAACTTTGTTGAAGATAAACGGTGAACAATTTTGATTACCTAAGTAGTTTTAAGACGGATCTTTACACCAATTAATTAAGACATAGCGACTTTAGATTATTAGGTAGATGTTATTTGTATTTACTGTCTACGAAAATGTCGTAATCTTTATCTGTATAATATTCCTATTTTTTTCAGCTTAAATAAATTATATCGTTGAAGATACTAATAAACTAATTAAGTAATTATGGCATTTCATATTTCTGTCTTAATTCAATGTTTATTTTGAATTGCCTTTTAATTCAACTAAAAATTCAGCACAAAGAGTAATTTAATAAATACCATTTGTTTATTATTAAAAACGTTACGAAAGATGGAAGTTTTGAATAACTTCCACAATGTTTGCTATTAAATTGCACACAGCACACACATCTAACTTGATAAATTTGTACTGTATCCCGTAATTTTTTATCTTTCGCTGATCGATGATTTGATTTTCTTCTCTTACTTATTTAGTGGAAGAAAATATTTAAAATAAACAGAAATTGGAGAAAAAATTTAAGACTATACTGTAGTAACCGACTTGGACTACCTACTTACATCTAGAGCTAAAATTGGGAAGTACTTACCTACTCGTATGCTCATCTCGTATAATGATATACTTAAGTAAATGCACTTAAAAAGTTGAAAGATAGGTAATCAACTTTTTAAGTAAGAGTACATTTACTTATAAACCTACACGAAGACGCGAAATATAATTATGTTTAATCAAAGTGGGTAAGTCATTTTTAATAGAAGTAAATGGTAACGTTTGCACCTTTTTTATATTGCAATGTCAAACCCTTGTTACAATCTGACCCCCCTACAATTTAAAATTTGTTTTTAGAGGGTTCACGTTTATCTGCTTTATATTATATTAAGGGTTCCTTGTTTACTACGAAATCCTAATAAAAACACGGTTTCACACACGTCTCTTCAGTTGGAATCGCCAACTGGATTCAGTTTATGTTTAGTATTTCGTTTAATTTATCTCGCATAAGTTTTAATAATTTCCTTATTATGTAATTCCCCTTAAATTCGTTTAAAATCGTACTAGGTACTTAATTATATAAAGTGACTCGCAAATTGCAACCGTTATCATTCACCTCTGTCAGATAACTTACCTAAATCTGAAAACGGCCTCCATTTCAGCCAATCAAAATCTTAACCAGGTAACGTTGCAATACTTTACCTAAATCTGAAAAATCTGAAAACGGCCTCCATTTCAGCCAATCAAAATCTTAACCAGGTAACGCTGCAATACTTTCAGAATCAGTTGCAATTCTGATGACAATCCTATTTCATAGGCCTATTTATAAATGTATAATAAATAATAAATAAATAAATATATACGGACAAATCACACAGAGTATAAACATGATTAAGGTTTTGATACGCCCACGGAAGAAGGCCATAGCCTTAACTAACTTAAAATTGTAAATTTTATCGAACGTTAGACTGATCTTTAAAAATATATGATCACTAAGGTTATTTTATTGGTAAGTTTCATAGAAAATCTTTTCTTAGGGCCTAAACTGCGTTACACGGGCGCCGGTGACGGGCTCCGTGATCACGGTGCCCGTCGCGTGTAGCCGCTGAGGAGTTCGGATCACGGAGTGTCGCTAGTTCAATTTTAACAACGAACATGTCGTTATCGTTATCGTTACTAATCGCGTGTTCCCGCTGGGAATCTGTTCTGTAGGCCCCGTAGCGCGGGCGCAACGTCCGCCTACGTCTCGGACTCACCACGCGGGGCGGAACCACGCGGGCGTCCGCGTAACGCAGTGTTGACCCTTATAGGTAGTAGTGAACATTATTTGATATCTCGCTCTGTCCACGTCTCTTTACTTAATCTGTAGGTAATATTTTATACAGGGGGCTTAATAAAATCTGATGAAATAGATTCTAACTCGATATAATGTAGTACTTATTACTGGGATAGAACTAGTGATACCTCAAATATTGCTCACGGGCATGCGTAAGGAAAGGAATAATGAATTATTTAGGTGTGTTTATAGATGGTAAAGAATTTTGTAAATATAGAAATGAATTTTATTTGTAAATCGTATGTTTAATGGCAATGTGTCGATGTTATACACTTATGGTAATAAATAAATAATGCCTGGACTAGTTATTTTATTCCCAATAGTCTGTTTTCCTGTAACATTTATTTATTTTTCTCAAACATGCTTGGAAAATCTGAGAAATTCGAACATTATATACTTTGTCCGGCCAAATGGTTTGCGCGTTTTGACAAGGCGATGCTGGCAACCGACAAAACAAGTGTTGACGCCTGCCAAAGGGTTCTATTTTTGAAAGTGTGGCTTCGAGCGTTTTTTGTATGAAAAATGGCTCGTTTACGATCGGCATCATTTCGAAAACAGCACTCCTGGAGACGAAGGAAAATAATAATTGTCCTATCTGTTCCGTGTTGTTCAACATGGTGACATACCTATCTATTATCCTTATCCTTACTATCCTTACTCCTTACTAATATTATAAATGCGAAAGTGAATTTGTTTTTTTGTTTGTTTGTTTGTTTGTTACGCTTTCACGCCGTAACTACCGAACCGATTATCATGAAATTTTGCATACAAGTTCTCTGGAGTACGGAGAAGGACATAGGCTACCTTTCATCCCGGGAAAAAGTACTATTCCCGAGGGATCGACACTGACGCGGGCGGAGCCGCGGGCGAAAGCTAGTAATTCATATTTCCGTGACATCAACAAAGGGCCCAATGGAAGACCAGCGCTGGCCGTTGTGTACGGCCAGCATATGCTGAATTGGACCCGTTTTAAGAGCACCAAATTGGTATTCTATTTTTATTTGTTATTTTTTTTTATGGTTTCGTTTTTTTTTGTTATATTTATTTTTCTCTTATTTGTTAATTGTATTTTTATTTTATAATTTTGTGTGTTCTTAAAATAAATACTTACTTACTTACTCTACGAATGCAGTTTACTGTATGGTTAGAAATCTACTCTACCGTTTACTGTACGCGTGTACCTACCAGAGGTTTTATAGATAGGTAACATAGGTAATTAAACCTGTGACAAGTTAACAGTGCCAGGTAATTGAATTTTAGCTGGACTTTAACGTAAACAAGAGCAGAGTAAGTAATTGTTACTCTATTCATATACTATTTACTACTATTTTCTACCACATTTTATGCTATTTTTTATAGGGCAACATTAAAATATAAAGAAGGTCATAGTGCTGTGAAAGTTAAATATTAAATCGAGTATATTACATTTGACTGGGAGAGATGAATTGATAGATTTGTATGGCGGTGAAAAAGTAAGAATGTTTATTATTCCTCCATACTAAAACTACTCAATGGATACTGGATGGTTATACTTGTCAAAGTCAATTCGGTTGATTTAATGGGTTTCAGCCATTTTGTTGGATTGTTGAAGTGAAAACTTCTTTAGCGGCGTTGTGCATTTTTTGGTTGTCACACGTGACCTGATCGAAAATTCGTAAGACGGACACGTGCCCTTAGACCACCGCAAAGGCAAGTCTTCTGCCGGCACTCCCGGAGTGCTACCCGTTATTTTTTTAGTTTATTTGAGTTATCGAACAATGACATGTGTTATTATTACTAGAGAACTTATATCTAATTATTTTAATTAAACCACCAACTAAGATACCACATTTTTATATGCGTATTACATTTGACGGATTGCCAGGGAGTATGTAAATCATGTCAACAAAGTACAAAAACAAAGTAATGTACCGAACAAGATTACATAGTTTTCCTTTGTATAAGAATTGATAAGTATGCAAATATTGATGAGAACCACACTTTCCACAATTTCGGCTTAGTAGAACCAAATGTAGATTTGAATACTAAGAATTTCTGTAATTTATCATTTAGTCGTTAATTCGAATAGTTAAAAACAACGAATTTAAGGCTGTTTTACATGATGTAGCCGGTTCCACAACCTCGTGACGATTTCCTTACTGGTTTAACGTGGGAATATATATCCGATTTTGCAGTCCGACAATCGTAAAGCGTTGCCGTTTTCACTCGATTTAAGGAAAGTTTTTTCACAGATGTTGTCACTAGATTAAAGGGACTTCTCCTTTGTAACCTTCTTTTGCAAGAAAACCAGTGGAATGTGAAGACGATGATGCCATTTTTGTAGTTCATTTTCAACATAAAGCGTTATGAATATTAATTGCCGACTTTATACAATCATTCATAATTCATCATCACTAAGATTATTTAAACCAAAGATGAGGGATCTAAGGGGTTTTCCATTGCAGTTTCTTTAAAGACCTAGCATGTCGGTCTAGGGAGTTTCTTTATTTTTAAAGGCAACTCTGCAATCGGATCGAAAGCAAAAGTACAGAGGTACCTACTATTTTTGAAAGTATGCTCGTTTACGAACAGTGAAATTTCAAAAATAACACTCCAGACTTCTTTTCTTTTTCATTACATCAAATGTTTTTTTATCTCTTTAATTTTTTTACAATAAAGATCAGTCTTCTTTCTATAATATAGGTAGGTACGTGCGTGTTACAAAATCTCGTTCTTTCGTCTTGACATTTTGTAAAACTTAGGTCAAAAGGAAATTAAATAATAATAAATAATTTATTTACTATAAGTAATATAAAATATTCTTCAGTAATAAAATCGGTCGATAAACATTTTTAGTTTCTCGATTTAGTTCGTAGTAAATCTAGGGATTCTAAAATTTACCGCATTAAGCAGCATCACTATTTTATGACAGTTGTACGTCCGCCGCAGTCGGGTAGACACGGATTTTTCGCGTAAGATTAGATTATTTGGGCGTATTATATAGTTTATTTCATTTTATACATTAAAACTTGAATAATAAATTAAACAGATACCTGTATTACACAACAGTGCTAAATAGTAAAAGAAAGTGCTTTTATTAAGACGTTATCACTGGCAATGCAGTGTGTGCTATTGATGAGTTTTTAAATAATCGTGATTTTAAATATTTAAAATGGGAAAACTGCTGAGTCTTTTGGCCCGCGACGAGTCGAACTGTTGTTCTTCGCCCCGGTACGATATATTCCTGGATTTCGAGAACGCAGCGCCGACCGATACCGAGCGAGATGTTTATGAAGAAGTGCAGAGGGTACTGTTGGATTCAGAGAAGATTTTAGAAGAGATTCAGTGTTATAAAGGGGCGGGGAAGGAGATAAGAGAAGCTATTACAGATCCTTCGGGGATTCCGCAGGAGCGAGCATGGCGCGCGGTGAAACCACTGGTGGATAAGCTGCTGAGATGCTACAACCACTCCCTGCAGCTGCAAAGGGTGAGTCACACTGATCTTTTATATGTATGGATGACACAAAGCGACACTAACCAAATTTGTTATGATACCTTATTTATTAGTTAAGTTGCAAGTGCAGTATTACTTGACCTGCAAGAATTTGTACAACTTTATGTGCTAGCATTGTAGCACTACATAATATAAAACAAAGTCGCTTCCCGCTGTCAGTCTGTCCCTAAATATGCTAATATCTTCAAAACTAAGCAACAGAATTTTCATGCAGTTTTAAAATACATTATTAAAGGACGAAGATTTATTTGTATAACTAGCTGTTGCCCGCGACTTCGTCCGCAGCAATTTCTGTTATTATGATAAATTAGCTTTTTTATTAGTATAGTTGACGACAAATTTTCCCCTGTTTTCAAAACATTTTTTACTAATGCTTCGCTCCTATTGTTCGCAGCATGATGTTTTATAGCCTAAACCCTCTCTCAGTAAATGGACTATCCAACACAAAAATAATTTTCCAATTTGAACTAGTAGTACCTGAGATTAACACAAAAAAAAACAAACTCTGAAGCTTTTTATTATTAGTATAGATTTATCACACCCGTGAGAAGGCGGATTGCTAGTTATTAGATAAAATATTACCAAAATACTTGCTATCAAATAAAATAGTTCTCATGAATATTGATCTAGTACTATTACAACAGTCTCTCTCACATATTTTTAGTTGGTATTGCCCACCAAAAATATGGGAGTAAAACTGTTGCAATAGTAATTATGCCTCATTATGGCTTTTTATAATATTACATAATAGTTAGTTTCTTTGTGATATTTGTGTAATCAAGCAAATAGTATGATGTTATATTACTTATTACATATCTATTATGAACTAGCTGCAATGGTGAACTTTCTTTTGCATTTTGTCATTTTAAGTTTTTTAATTTACTCTCAACTCTCTTAGTTTAAACTTCTTAATATTAACTCTCATAATTCTTTTATGAGGATGTTCTCCTGAGGAAAACAAGCATGACAAAAAAAGAATTAGCTAAAACTCCAGCCGATCACACGTGATGATGTGACCAAGGCATTTATGTTATAGTCTTCTATTACTAATCCCTATGGATTAGATTTACAAATGGTTTATAAAAATATAATATGGTAGGTACTATAGTGCACGAGTATAGGAGTTGGAAAAATGTTATAATTTTATATTAACTTGTGCCATTTTATGTCAGAAGTTTTATCATTACTAATGACATTGCCATTTACTTAAGTACAGTTGGGGGCAGATAAATATGACCCCCCTACAATTTAACATAGTATTTTATGTCCAGTGTAAACTGCAGGGTCTGCACTCTTGGCAAAGTGATGCACACTCACAATTTCATCTTCCTTTTATTCTTTGAAAACACACTTCATTATTATTTCAGTAATAAGAAGTCCACTGTTGGACAAAGGCCTCTCCCAATGATTGTTTGTTCCATTGTAGGATATTGCCATTCTCTCTCTATCAGTTTCTTTAGCATCTTGTGCATCCAACGCTGCTGATCTTCACAAGTATTTTTAAGCTGGGTGTTCCGCCTACTGTGAGGTCCTCCCAAAATAAAACGACGATATACGAGATTGAGGTATAATAAGACTAAAATTGTATGTCACATCAAGCAGACCATATTAAATCAGATAAAAATTGTCATAGCGCATTCTAAAGTCCGCTTACCGCCATCTAGTTTTAGAAATGGAAATATATATATGCTACTGTTCCAACACTGAGAAAGGTTAGGAATTGATTTGGAGTTTGTAAAGAGAATGGAGGTATTGGGATTCTACTCACTCAGATGAATGAGGGATAGTTAAGCGAACAGCGGCTTGGAAGGCCGGTTTGCAGGTCAGGCCTCTGTGGGTGACGTCCCTAATCATCACACACTTCATAATTTTAATTTTCTTAACTTTTTTCTTAACCTAAGTACATATGAAAACCACAATGCATATTATTGCCCATCATAATATTGTACAGTACATTACAAAACTGCAAACATCCAAAGTTAGTAATCTTGAATGAAATAGAATAATTTAATTTGAGATAATTTACTTTGCATGCTTCCGCCAGCAGCAAGTTCATGCAAATTTTTGCTGGCCAGCGCCCACCCACTACTGGTAGTCCCTTTATGCGACCAATAGTTGATGCATGCAACCCTGGTCGATACTGCTGCGTCCGTTGAGACTGCAGCAATATCGGCCGTCGTGCTCGCGACGCATGTTTCGCCTCTGCACGAGGCACTTCAGGCAGTGAAACCTGGATGTTGGTCATTCGAATGACAAGCAACAAATGACAAAGATTACTTCTTTTTTTAATTGACTATGTACCCAGCTCCAAGTGAGCCTATACAGACAACATCACCAAATGGCCAGCAGGGACGAACCTCGGCTTTGGGCGTTGCCTGTGTGCGCAAGGCTTGGAGAGACAGCAAACTCTCATATTGCCTGATGGGCCGCGTATACGTGCATGCATAGCCTGGAGGTAAAGAATATATAGACGCTGGAGGGCCAATCTGAGAGGACAAAGATTACACCGTATTGTCGCCTTTTATCCTATAGTGGGAGCGGGTTGATCGTTATTTTGAAATGAAAATATGTTTAATAATGGGGATCACATTTTTGGCTTTAATTAAGGCAGAAAAAATACTTAATGAAACAATTTATTCCGAATCCCATCATCTCCCATGGGCCATCACAAAAACAAGAAAGGTGCGATGAAAAAAGTTTGTCTCTGGTTTCGATCACGAAGGTCGAACAGCGTTAATTCTGTACCTGTATTTATAAACATTGGCGAGGGTGTCCGCTGGCGTGTAAACAGCGCACCCTGTACGTCGTAAAGGTTGCCACCGCTCACCTTTCTCGACCCTTCGGTTGTGAGGAGTGTTCTGGTCGATGAAAAATAGGAACGACTATTTACAGAATGTACTTTTTGGTACAAGCTGGTCCACTTCTATGCTGCTCCGGTTCAGGTGTTTCTCGTCCGTGTAGACCGTAAAAGTAGTTTGGGATGGGCGAAAATCGAAAGAAAATTATCATTCGTGATGCGCCTAGCACCTCGTCACTATTATGTCCACTTAAATCAATCTCCCTCAATCAAGGTAAAAGTGGCAGTAGGGTCGTAATTGTAACACTTGCTTTGTTTTACTCGTGGTAGAGCCACGCCACCGGCAAAATTCATTTTTGCTAGTAGCATGAATGGGCTCGTCCGGAGAAGTACTCTCTAACAGAAAATCGACGTCTTAGTAGAAGCTTTACCGCTTCTATGCTTCGATTGGTGAGTGAGAGCCGGAGTAGAAGTGTGCTCAATGCAGTGACCTAACTACAGGGCGCGCTGGCAAAATGCCACAAGCCCCCGATCCATAGGGGCAATTTGGGCTAGCTAAGCCACTAAGAAGTCATTCGCTGAACTCACACTCTCATGGGCCCCATTGGATGAGTTTGCCTCGGGCCCCAGATCGTATTGTTACGCCACTGGCTCAATGGATTATAATCTCGAATTATTCAAAGTTGTCGTACCTTTCTCAATATTTAAGTAAGTTATAAAGATCGTATAACAACCCACCCACCTAAAATACCAATCGTTGAGTCACTGACCTATTCATTCCGTCACATCCTTCTCACTAAGGTATTTTCAAGGATAAGTAAAATATCTGAAAAATAAGTAAAAATATTTTAGTTATATGTAGTAACGTTACATTTAATAAATAATGGATCAACAACATCTCAGATAAAGTTGTCAGGAATCCGGATAAAGCCGGTCACAGTCAGGCTTTTTGGTTGCATGTCCGGATTTTTTATGGGAGACCGGCCTCCGGCATTTTTTTGCGGCTTAATAATGGAAAGAGGCGCCTACAAAAATTCTCCAAACCATATTACATAAATGGTGTCATAATAACGAACCCTGGGTTCCTACGGATAAAAACACATCCGGGAAAAATGCTAGGATGATGATGATGATGATGTTGTAACTTTCATACATAGATACAATTAAATCTAACTATTGGGCAGTGACACAGAAATTTGTTTTTTGAGTAAATACGTGTATTTACTTTTAATTTATTGGTATATCTATAAGTAGTATTTTATTCTTCCTTTAAGTACCTATTTACAATCGTACGCCTACGGCACAATTACAAAAACATAAATCTACGTCTATGCCTCTCATGTGGCCTTAGTGAGCCTTAGTTATTCACAATTGAAGCACTGGACCTTTAGATTCGAACCTAAATAACTGTTCTCTGCACTTTCCCGAAGAGAAAGCTAAAGTTTATGGAGTAGGGACCTTTCCTTGCCGCCGTTGTCTATAGACATTGCAAAATATATCAGTCGTGGCTATACTAGGGTTACCATCTGACAGGCGTTTTTAGTGTGGTAGAGCCACGCTACCGGCAAAATTCATTTTTGTTAGTACCTAGCATGAATGGGCCGAATGGGCCGGCTCGTCCGGGGAAGTACCTACCACACTCTTACAGAAAATTGTCGTCCTTCCCCTATTTCTTTCCCCCATGTCCTACCACCAACTCCTTGAAAGGCCGGCAACGCTTCTGTTATACCTTGCTGTTGCAGTTGTCCATGGGCAGCGCTGATCGCTTACCATCAGGTGACTCGCTTGCTCGTTTGCCGTTCTATATCATAAAATAAGGCGTTCGCCGCATTTGACAAGCATTTTACGGTTTATACATAAGTACGACCACCGCTAAGCTGGGACTGACATTTCTATATTTGAGCCTTGCATGATTGGAGTATACTCCAATGCAAGGGGACTGCCCGCCTGGCCACCAGCCCTGGCCGGATGAAACTGACTGATAAATATTAGTCTTTAAAATTATATCTTGTGTATTATTTATTTTAGGACAAACCATTTTTTTTTTACTTAAGACAGACATTTTTCTAAAAATCTAGCGGTTTGTGCATGATCAATAGGCATCCTTGACATGGATGGTAACCCTAGTCGTGGCTAGATCTGAAAATTGATTACTTTAAGATGTAATTGACCCTTACAGGAAATGGTTATATTTTATGAAATAGAAAATCTGGCCAGATTAATGAATAAATAGCGTATGAAGTGAAGATATATAAACGCATGACTACATGATATGGTCAATTATTAGTGATCATATCGTTAAATAGCCACACTATCCACTGTTAGACGCGCTGATATCGTATTGTTTTACATATAGATCATAGTGGCGAACAATCTATTGAATAAAAAGCAAATATACACCACGGGGTTGGGACCATTTTGGTACAAAATTGATTTGTCATGTATATATTGTTTTACCTATATGTGCCAAATATACATTTTTTCTTTCTTTCTTTCTTTCTTATACAAGTAAATTGAAATGTTACGAATACGCGACAAAGATTTTGCTCTTTCGATTGTTTCATTAGTCCTTATGAAATCATATTATGAATTCTATATTTAAAAAAAAATACTTCATCATCATCAGGTCTTTTTAGTGTCTACTGCAGAAGCACGACCCTCTCTGTACTACCGGAGCCATCTTGGCCAGAGCAGATAGAGGATTTGGCCTAAACTCTCCTCGCTGGCCAGACGGGTTTGAGAGTTCTCATTGATGTTTATGAGTTTGTTTAGCTTGTATTTCCTAAGTCGCCACTTACGACCTCCATGGGAAGACTAGGAGTGGTCCTATTCTACTCTGCCGGAAACCACACTGCTACATAGTTATTTACAAGGACTTTTACTACAAGGATACATAGGTAGTTACTACATTAGTAAATGTCCAAAATATGGTTACGTTAATCGTGGGCAATCGATGATATAACGACTGCATAATCTAAAACATTTACAATCATACCTATAACAAGTTAGTACATGTATATACCAACAAAGCAAACAAAGTAGTTCTTGAACAATCTACACCGGATTGTATAATATTTTTAGACGTGATGACCCTACGCCCTGCTGTAAACAACCTTATCTAAACAACTTTACTCATGCCACCAAGGAGCTATCGTCGACCACAATAATAGATCCCAGTTAATTTGCCAATTAACGCAGTGACGTCAAATGTTACGTTATGCGGTGTTACTTTACTACCTCCTACGTTATTCAGACTCTTCACGCCCCGGATTTCAATAGCTAAACATTAAAAACACTAGTGTTGTCCTCGTGTTCTTTCGATTCATTTTAAAATTATAAGATATCGACTGCTCTTACAAAACCAGATTACTTTAAAATATCATATTAATAGCATTCGAAAAAGATGTGAAAGCCTTGTTATGTATTTTAGGGTTTTTTAGTGTGATAAACGAAGATAGATAGATAGATAATGAAATAACTCTTGCATAACTATGCAAGAGGTGAAAATTATCCTTACGTAACAGATATTAAAGTTACGATAAGTTTTAGTTAGAATGAAAACCGCCATATTCAATACTCCTACTCCTACTCCTACATAATATAGTCCTGTCAGTAGGGCATGGAATACCGAAAAGATTTTCATACCGGTATTGATACCGGTATTGAAATTTCGAAAACCGGTATACCGGTAATTTCGGTATTTTTTCGGTATTTTTTTTAAAATACTGCTAATTACTGTTTAAATTATATATATTGGTATATATTATTATATATACCAATATCGATTGGTAAGTCTTGTTTCCGGAGAGCGATTAAAGTAGTTTCTAGGCAATGTAATAGAAACACTGAAACCTTTTATCAACTCCTCAGAAACCACAAAATGAATAAATGTAATAAAGAATACTAAAGAAAATGCGTTATTTGATCCAAGAATTATTTAAATTGTTTCCTTGGCACAAATATCACAATCAAATATATATTAAAATTAGTTTTACTCTCTAATGATAAGAAAACACTTTGCCCTAAGGGTCTTCATGGAGAAATACAGACGGAAAACACACCGTACCGTCACTCCGATTCCAGAGTTAGGATTCCTGTTGGTGAACCGTCACAGTTGGAGTCCACCAAGGCTCGGTTCTCAGCTCCTTCTTGTTTAGTGCGATATTAGAAGAAGTGTCAAAACGCATCAGAAATACACATGAGCTTCCTCCGTGGCTGCTCATGCATGTATACTGACGATATCGCACTGGCAGATGCGGAAAGGGGAAGACGTGTGCGACGCGTGAATATGTGGAAGGAGTCGCTTGAGAACGGCGGCTTGAAACTAAATGTGGCGAAGACTGAGTACAGGGATTGCAACGTTACAGATTCCGTGCCTTTACGCATAGGCGGAAACGTGGTCGAGCGTACTTACCAGTTTATATACCTGGAATCTGGCCTTTACGCGTCCAGAGATATCAAAACTTGCATAATGTGACTGGTATCATTTGTGAACCGAAAATGTATTTTAAACTAAAAGGACAGGACATTTTAGACCTGTCATCTTATATGGAAGTGAAGCACAGGCTACGTGAGCGGCTCAGGAGGAAGCTGCGTGTCACGGAAATGGATATGCAGCATTGGATGTGTAAAGTTTCGCGAAAGGGCCGCATAAGGAACTCACACATTCGCGGTAGCCTCCATGTCCGACACATAGCAGGCAATTCTCCTGCAAGGCCGCCTACGCTGGTACAGTCATGTTTTGCGAAAACCAGGAAATTACATAGGGAAAAATTGTCTGGCCATATTCACCGAGTCCCGACAGAAGGGAGAAACCCAAGAAGTGCTGGGTTGATGTAATTAGGGAGGATATGCGTGCAATGGCCTCATAACATGCAGTTTCTTGAGTAGTTGATTTTGATGTGATATTTTTATAATCGAGATTATTCATAATTCATGCATATAAAACTCATCAGCAGTATGAACAACTCTATGAACCACCGAAATCGAACGTTCTTCATACCCTTGCAGAAATAAATCAAATTTTTCAAAATACCGAAATACCGGTATTTTATCCTCAAATACCGGTATCAAAATATCGAATTTTTTTACCGGTATACCGGTATTTCGGTATACTGGTATACCGGTATCCATGCCCTAGTCCTGTGATTCTACCTAATTCCCATTCATTAACATTATTTTTTTTAAATTTGAAGCAGAAGTATGAAACGAATGGTAATTTAAACGCCTGTAAAGTAGCGTCCATTTTATTTTACACTCTAACGTCAAACAAAAAGACTAAAGCAGTTTCGGAACTCGAGGCGATCGTGCAAGCATTTTACGAAATAAACTCGAGTCTACAAATAAAGAGTCTAATCTTATCCATTACTAAGCAAAACATATAGACAAATCTGGTCAATTGGACATCAAACAAAAAGACCAAAGTTTCGGAACTCGAGGTGATCGTGCAAGCATTTTACGAATTAAACTCGAGTCTACAAATAAAGACTCTAATCTTACCCATCACTAAGCGAAACATACAGAAAAATCCGGTCAGTTGGACATCAAACAAAAAACTAAAGTTTCGGAACTCGAGGCGATCGTGCAAGCATTTTACGAATTAAACTCGAGTCTACAAATAAAAGAGTCTAATCTTACCCATCACTAAGCGAAACATACAGATAAATCCGGTCAGTTGGCCAGAGATTCAATGTGAATCTAGGCGGAATGGAGATTGGTTATAATAAGGAATATCCTGCATTTAGCTGGATTGCGAGCTTTGCAAGGTCTCGAAAATATTTGAACGCTGTTTTAAAAGAAAGTTTTCCCCTCATCTCATCTATTTGGGACATTTTTAACCGACTCCAAAAAAAGGAGGAGGTTATCAATACAATTGTGTTTTTTCGTGATTTATGAACAGATTTTAGAAATTTAGAAATTCTTGGTCCCATAAACGGTTCAGTAGTTTGGTTGAAGTCGGTTTTTTTTATATAAATGATTATTCTGCAAGCTTTGCAAAGTCTCAAATATATTTGAACGCTGTTGATTAATAACTAATCGCGTGTGTTAGTGTTTATATTCCAAAATAAAGTTTTGACCTTATCCCATCTACTCGGGACATTTTCCTTTACTTTCAATAATCCTGAACTATACTAGCGTTTTTCATTTGCCTATTATATGTGCCTTACTAGAATTACGGTTACTCTAAAAGCCTAAAACCTACACCACTGAGCAACGCTGACTGTCTGGTATTGCCCCACCGAGTGTTAGACGCAACTTCGTCAGCGGCAAAGAATATATACATACTCTACGCGAACCAGCAGTGTTGTAAAATATTATGTAGAGGAAAAAGACTTTCCGTATTTGTATGGAGATTTTATCCCTTTCATACAAAAGAGGTGTATGTAACTGAGACATCAAAATTCTCAGACAGGAAACACTTAGACCAAACAAGCCATTCTTACTGGGACTGCAGTATATAGGTACATGAACACTATAATTTTATTCACGGTCTGTTTTCCTTTTCTTGCTTTTTTTCAATGAACTTTAAATATTTTATGCTGCATTCTATTTTTTACTTATCTATTGCTAACATACAATCTGGTGTCTGTCCATTTCATGTCTGGAGTGAATCATTGCGTACTTTTATAACCAGAAAAATAAAAACACAACTGCTAAAAAGACCGAAGACACTAATTTGTTCTAGTAGTTATGGTGGAATAAACTCATACAAAAACTCTGAAAACATAACACTCCTCTTTGGGCAGTCGTGTAAACATAAAATGATAACTAAAATTCGACTTTTGTTCAACTTTGAACAAAGGATCTCTGACGCCTTTCATCTATCTAAGCCACATGATATCAGCCTACCAGCACAGTCCCCTTTCACCCTATCTCTCATCACGACCGGACCTACGTCACACAATAATCGAGACATAACCGTCCCACGTTTATCTTGATACGTGTGACAATCATCCAATCAAACACTCACAACTCACATAGTCGCATGAGAATTTGAATTTATTTGTTAACCGATTTCAACAAAGGAGGTTATTAATTCGGTTGTATTTTGTTGTTGTCAGTATAGTTTTTTAGAACATATAATATGGTTTTTCTTTAATGTACATACTTACAGATGTGCAAATTCACCAGCTAACGTAATGGTAATAGAGTTGCAGCAAGCTCAAAT
The DNA here is from genome assembly GCA_947532085.1 of Elegia similella. NCBI lineage: Eukaryota > Metazoa > Arthropoda > Insecta > Lepidoptera > Pyralidae > Elegia > Elegia similella. The sequence continues at coordinate 9,389,781 of OX383939.1, forward strand.
CTCTACGAATAAAAGCGAACTGGTCGTGTACCCAGCGTTATGCATTCGTCTCTCGCTTATCACTGTCGAATCACTAGATGTTTCTAGTCTGGCAAGCAAAGATCCTAAAATTCATGCACCGCATTTCTTGCCAATCCAGTACCACCTAACGTATTTGCTTTGGATTATCATATCTTAAATAATGCATGTAGTTTGCTATTAAAATTACTACACATTCTTGCTTAGAATTTACAGATCAACTTCACTCTTTTATGGACATTCGTACAAATCCACCTACTCACAAATCTTATTCAAGTGTCCACGGACAAAAGCGGCTTGTGCTAAAGCTATTTAATGCATCGCCGCTCTCTTATCACTGTCAATGCAGACGTTTCGATTCTGACAAGCAAATACTCTGAAATTTATGCACCCTGTTTTGCTAATCCAGTTAATTGATGTGTCATTAATTATCTTTCATTGGATTATATATATATATATCTTCAATAATGCGTGTAGTTTCCTATATTAAATTACTCCCCATTTTTGCTTAGAAACAGTAAAACTCTATCATGGACATTCATACTATTCCCTCACAAATGCTATTAAAGTCTTTACGGACAAAAGCGGCTTGTGGGGTGCCCAGCTTTTTTATGCATTCGCTGCTCTCTTATCACTGTCAATGCAGATGTTTCGATTCTGACAAGCAATGGTTCTGAAATTCATGCACCGCGTTTTGCTAATCCAGTTAATGAATATACGTGGTATTAAACACCTTGCATTGGAGTGGCATATCTTCAATAATGCATATAGTTTGGTAATATAAAATTGCTGCCCATTCTTGCTCAGAATTTACAGAACAACTCTACTCTTTTATGGACATTCGTGCAAATCTACCAACTCACAAATCCTATTCAAGTGCCCACGGACAAAAGCGGCTTGTGGAGTGCCCAGCTATGTCATGCATTCGCCGCTCTCTTATCACTGTCAATGCAGACGTTTCGAGGCTGACAAGCAATGATTCTGAAATTCATGTACTGTGTTTTGCCAATCCAGTATATATTCTTGCTAAGAAATAGAACTACTCCATTTTGCCATGGATATTCTTGCATACACACAAACGCACGTAATAGAGTTAAAGCAAATCCTATAGCAGCTTGTGGAGTACCTAACTATTTCATGTATTCATTGATAACATATTTTCAAAAAACCTCGACGATTCAGAAAATAGACGTGGCATCTTGCTTTAAATTCACAGTTCAATAATGCATGTATTTCGCTATGTGTATAAATTACTGCCCATTCTATTCCGCTCGCAGACTCTGCAACAAGTCATTGGATAACCACAAAGCATGATCACACGCCAAGCTCTCCAAACAAAAGCCAATAAACGTCATGCAAATTGGGAACAGGCCATCTTTGTCTGTTCGCTCGCGCATTCTGTCTCAATAGCATTGATATTGTTAAATACAGATAGTATGAGGCATTCGAAATTGCTGCAGAATTACGTGTGCCTTGATAGCAAGCCTTTTATGGCACGAACGGATAGGCTGTTTGAAAAAAGCTTATATCGTAATGCATGAGTCATACTAAAATTTTGAATATAGTCATTGTCTTGTGAAAATGCAATTTGAGCCAATGCCATTTTAGGCTTTTGTCAGATTCTTGGTGGACGACTCCAGCCAGAGAGAGAATAAAATAGACGTTAAAGGTGCAAAGTAGTAGTAAGTAGTAAGGTTCCAATGAGAGGAAAAGGCTTTGGAAACACGAAATTAAGTCTACGAAAACAGTCTGCTAAACGATACGCGTTTACAGATACAGATGACAATAGGAGCAAACAAAACGTGATCATGCGAAGAAAATGGCCGCGTATCGTATGTTATCGGCCTCGAGATACGGTATCTTGATATGCATGATTAATTATTCCGTAGGATATACATTTCACGCCTTATTCATTTATAGTGAATCATGAATGTTTAACTAGGCGATAGACGGTTCTGTTAGAAAAATCTCCGATCGAAACCAGGTGTATTCTAATAAGTACCACTAGACCACTACCATGCGCGCCCATGCGTAACGAAACGATGCTAAGAATCCTTGTCAACTTCCGTAATAGTTAGCCGATGAATAGTTTGTAATTTGTATCGTCAGATAACATGTAAGATAGGTCTGTCGTTCGTGGTCTGTTACTGTATCACCATGACGAAGTCATCGTCGTGACTTCCATTCAAAATTGAAAAGTAGCTGCCAAATCTCTGACCAAAACCAGGTGTATTCTAATCAGTACCACTACGATGCGCGCCCATGCGTAACGATGCTAAAAATCCTTGTCAACTTCCGTAATAGTTCGCCGATGAATAGTTTGTAATTTGTATCGTCAGATAACATCTAAGATAGGTCTGTAATGGTCTTTTAATTTGTCACCATGACGAATGTTATCGTCGCAACCTCCATTCAAAATTAAGAAGTAGCTGCCGAATTGACAGAAACCGTTTTTACCTGTCAATAAACCAAAAAAACACGAAAAGGAGAAGTCTCCTTTTCTAGTTAATTACTATGTTAGATGTCTATGTAACTTAACGATTATCATCATGATAACAACTGGGACCAACGGTAATCACTAAATCTATGGTTGGACTGATCTGTCCGTATCGGGCATATCAAATAAACCTGATATGAGATTGCTATCATACCCAGTTATTGCGAAAAGCGTCACCCACCGAACAGTTGTAAATGCTGGATGCAGGCCGCTTACAACCGGTTATGTTGGAAATTCTGGGGGAAGGCCTTAGGCCAGCAGTGGACTTCTTGTGGCTGATATGATGATAATGATGACAAAAAGTGGGTCAAAACTTTTAGCGGCTTACCTTCATCTGTAATCTAACGAAATCCTTAGGTCAATACAACTTTATCCGGCCGACCAATGCTCTGACCTAATATTACAATCCAATTGTCTTCAATTGTAGAGAACCCTGTATTAAAAACAACAGTGCAACGCACGGAACTAAAGTGAATAAGAATGTCGGTGGCCTTTCATAGCCAAACATGGCAGATCATTGTGTGTAAATTGTTTACAGCCCGATATCACGCACAGAACAGGTTGCGACAGCTGCATGAACACCTTTATCCAGACATAATGGAGATAAACTAACAGGTGCAAGTAGGTATGAAGGGTTATTCACTGACTGGATGTATATACGTGGGGCGCACTATAAGTTTCCGGAATGAATATGAAAAAATACTATTATAGGTACAAAATTAATTTATTGTTTTTCAAAATAATCTCCCTTGGCGTCTATGCACTTTTTCATTCGATGAAACCAGTTTTGAAAATTTTTGTGCCACTCCTCTGTGGTGACCTCTGAAACATGTTTTTCATACTCCTCGACAGCCTCTTCTGGTGATGAAAATCGTTGACCGCGTAATTGGTTCTTAATTTTTGGGAACAGAAAAAAGTCACAAGGTGCCAGGTCGGGACTGTATGCAGGATGACTCATGAGTTCTACATTTTTCGCCTTCAAAAAGTCGTTTGTCTGTCTGGCCGTGTGAGAACTAGCATTGTCGTGGTGCAGGATGATACGGCGTTTACGGTTATTTTTACGGAGTTCGTCAATAACTTTCGACAAACAAATGGTCGTGTACCAGTCACTATTCACTGAACGACGATTCTCTAAAGCAACAGTAGCCACGTGTCCAGTTTTATTAAAAAAAGAAGCAATCATCCGCTTAGATGCACTTTTCACGCGTGCCACTTTGGTTGGTTTCGGCTCATCTTAAAAGACCCATACGCTCGATTGCTGCTTTGTTTTGGGATCGTAGCAATAAATCCATGTTTCGTCACCTGTTACTATGTTCCACACCAAATTTGACGCACCTTCGTTGAATCTGGTAAGCATGGCACTGCACCAAGTGACGCGGTCCGTTTTTTGAGCCTCGGTCAAGTTGTGTGGGATCCACCGCGAGCACAGCTTTCTCACACCCAAATGTTTGTGTAGGAATTCGCATCCTTAGAAATAGGCATGAGTATTTGACTCATGCCTATTTCTAAGGATGCGCGAATTTCATGGTAGGTCACATGCCTGTCTGTTTCAATCATACGGCGCACAGCATCGATGTTTTTGTTGGTCACAGCGGTGGACGGCCGACCATCGCGAGATTCGTCACTGAGATTGATACGACCACGCTTGAATTCTGCAAACCAGCTATAAACAGTTGTCTTGCATGGTGCTTCATTGCCAAAAGCTGTTTCAAGCCGAGCGATGCTCTGTTGAGCTGTCAAATTACACTTAAAATCGTAGAAAATCATACTACGAAAATTTTCCCGAGTTAAATCCATGTTGATGCAGACACACAATTTTTTAAATGGCGCCACAAGGTAAAAACAAAAGACAGTCAAATGAAACAAACTGCATTCTACAGCCAAAGAGTTCTATTTTCAAATGTTGCAATAAATTTTTAAATATTGTTTATGTAAGTGGCCAGTTCCGGAAACTTACAGTGCGCCCTATGTAGCAAGGTATCACTCACTGAACTGGTTAAAGCAGCTGTATGCATACCTTTATTCAGATATATTGGAGATAAAATTACAAGTTCGAATGAAGGATAATTCCTAAACTAGCCACTTACTAATATTCAGCTATACAATCTCGTCTTTTTTGAATATTCAATTAATTTGTTCACAGCAAGATATCACGCGCGAAACTGGTTTCTGAAACAGCATGCAAACTTTTATTCATACATAATAAGTTATATTAACAGGTGCAAGTGCATTTTATTTAACAAATAAAGGCTTGTCTGGTAAGTGGATAGCGACCAAACCGATATAAAAATTTAAATAACCAATAGCCGAAAACTTAGAGTTTCGCTCGCTGGATGTAAGTTCGTGTATCCAGTAATTGAATAACCCATATTGAAACAAATTGGGGCTTAGTGCTGCTTCCAGTCCGACGGGATCTTCGACGCTTATGCGGCGTTCGGAATGACCGACATTCCTCACTGCAGATGCGCTGCGTCTGTCTTGATAGCCACTATTTCCTTTTATGTTTGAGCACCTGTCGATAATATAGTTGGCATCGAATAGTCCGTATTCATATGAATTTTAAGTTTTCAAAAATATGCGTATGGTGGAACAAAACTTGCGGGATTTGGGCGAGCTCCGTGGCGCAGTGGTCAACACGCCAGCCTGCGACACGAGAGTGCCCGAAAGGTTCGATCCCCGGACTGAAGGATTGATCCTCGGACCAATCTTTTTCAGATTGGTACGAGTCTTGGATGTTTATCTATATACGTATTTGTTATAAAATATAGTATGGTTGAGTTAGTATCCCATAACACAAATCTCGAACTTACTTTGGGGCTAGCTCAATCTGAGTGATTTGTCCGTATAATATTTATTTATTTGGATTCATCCAAATTTTCTTTACTTCGGCCGTATATTTTTTCCATACGTCTTCAAAAAGCGGGGGAAATGGAAACCAAATTTTAATTATTATTATTAATAATGCTACCAACGACTTTTTTCACTCTTGCGAATTTCGTTAGATGACAAGATTTGTTTTGAGTACATTACATATATACATATCCTAACAACATTGTTTATAAACCTGAAAGTATAGTGCCACCGAACGTTTTTATCCGGTATCGCGGCCGCGTTGTAAACATAGTGTCGCGTTTTTCTAAAATATGGTATGTTTTATTAAACATACTCGTCGAGGACACCTTACATAGATCAGATGGATTGACAGGAAAGATGTCACTTTGGTGTGCTCGTACACACAGAAGAGTCGCAAGCAAAAACTATTAGTTCAATTACTTTCTAAGTTGGACGCACAGCAGAAATTGCTTACATAAATGATGGAAGGCACACGTCCGTGATTTATGAGCTTGTGTTAATGTATGCTGCATCATCTCGATGCGGGGTTGCGGCGACTTGTTAACGGGAGCTGTTAACTTTTATAGGGACGTCATACTAATGAAGAAACACTGTCTACTTGGAGCGAGTTCCAAAATTCTTTGATGCATTAAATGGTGTACATAAATTATTGAGATTCGTTTGAAATCTTTAAAAAATTTGACTTGCTTCAACGTCATGAACGCGCTTTATGACGTTGAAGTCCTTCTCAGTACCCCTCCATAGTATTGCAAAATTTCTCAGTTATTTCATCAGTTCTGGGGTAAAAGTGTGAAAGTGTTACAAACAAACGAATTACAAACTCACTATTGCATTTATTATCATAATTCATCGCTTCCGTAGTCATTGTACGAGTAGTTATTCATAAAGTGAAGGAAAATAAAAACATCTTTACATACTAGACTTATTAAATTGAGAAATAATGGATGGTGAAAAAGTTCCACGTGGGCAGGGCTTGAACCACCGACCCCAACGGTGTACCAACTAAGCTACTGCGCTGCAATCCTGCACGTCCAATATCTCTACCACATCTTATTCTCCTCTTATGCACAAGACATGCGTCACATTTTTTTCATCATATCTTATTTCTTTATTTAATTAAGTCAGAGGTGCCATCCTCAACTGCTTGACCGGTGGTTGCAGCTTATTTTTCCCCCATTCATTTAATTTAGTAGTATTTCAATAGCTTTATTCCCTTCCCTAACAAATTCCTATACTTCCTTAGCTTAAAATGATTCCGATAGTCTGCAGCGTCGAAAGCGCAAGAAGCGAAAGAAACTGCGTTCGCCAACCCGCTTCCCAACCGTGGTGTGTATGGCAATATTCTCCCATGTAACGAAGAACCCTTGGGAGAGGTCTATGTCCGAGATTGAATTTCTTACAGCAAAAATGATTAATAAATAAATTTCGCGATTTTCGTGGACGCATTTGGCTCACCCCGATTTTACATAGATTTTTCCTTCAAAAAATCATTTGTTTAGTATAAAGGTGTAATTATGAAATTAAGTTACTAAAAATATTGTTTTTCTGCCTTATATAAATTTATATATATATATAAAGCGGAAATGGCGAAATCAGTTTCTTAAAATTTTTTCTCGAGATAGAAGTTTAAAACTGAATATATGCTGCATAGAACACATGCTGATAAAGTCTACGAAATGCTACCTACTAGTACAACAAAATTAAGTATAGATAACTTTGTTATAGTAGTAGCATTTCGCATTGATGGCATCTATATTTAGGTACCCATCACAACTCGAAAGGAACAAGAAGATAGTGCATGCAATAGTTTCAAAGTTTGACATTCAGGAAATATCGGTCGCATAAATGATGGCCCACAAGTCTCTTGTTCACGAACTTGAGATAACTTATGCTGCATCAACGCTGCAGTTTATGCATTGGTGTCTCTATCTTTGAATGTCGATAACACACAATTTAAAGCTTTTACATGAAAGGCATTGATATTGCTCGTCCTGACCAGACACTGTAGCAATTAATTCAATGAGTTTGTAATTTGTTTGTTTTTTACTTTCAAGGTTTTACATCGGCATTGATCAAATTTAAAATTTTGCAATACATGAGGGGCACTAAAGAGGATTATAGGGTATCTTTCATCTAGTAAAGTACTGTCCTTCACGGATCGTCATTAACCCGAAGCAAATTATATTTCACCAATATTTCAAACGAATCGTATAGATTTATGTTTAAAATTGAAGTAATTAAAGAAATTTTGGAATCGCTCCAAGTAGCCAGTGTTTCTTCATTAGTATGACGTCCCTATAAATGTTAGTTTAACAGCCTCCGTGATCCAGTGGTTAAGGCGTTTGCCTGTTGACCCGGGAGTCATGGGTTCGATTCCCACCGGAAGCATACTTTGTTTAGTTGTTTCCAGTTTGGTTAGGACATTGCAGGCTTGAATCACCTGATTGGCTGATAATAAAGATGATTCCGTGCTTCGGAAGACACGTTAAGCCGGTAGTCCCGGCTGCCATCTGGTAGTCGTTAAAGGAACCACGTCAGAGGCCGAGAGGCGGTTCCGAAGAACTCTGACACCAGGGTGTGCATGGTCGATTGACCGTGACACCTACTCGAAATGAATGAATGAATGAAAAGTTATTTGTTTTAAAACTTTATTTACCAAAAACAAGGTATAAAAGTTAACAGCTCCCGTTAACAAGTCGCCGCAGCCCCGCACCGACTCTACGCTGATGTAGCATAGCACACATTAACAGAATCTCGTAAACCACGGACATGCCTTCCATTATTTATGTAACCAATGTCTGCTGTGCGTACAGCTTTGAAACTATAGCTTTTGTTCTCGAATTCATCCGCGTGCATTCCTTGAGAACCTATTTTCGGGACAAAAAGTTCTTCAGGGTCGGTTCGGCAACGCGCAAGTGGTACCACCCACTTACCTGTTATTGCAGGCACCTGTTATCGACGATAACCGCTTTCTTCTTATCGTATCGGTGACTCAAAACAAATTACTATCAGGCTGGCCGTATGCCTATTTTCCCTATTAACTGGTATATAGAAAATTACCTGTGTATTTGTACTTACTTTCATCTAATATTTATCTATACATATAATAAAACAGTAAAATTATTTTGTCTGTACATTTCGAATTTTTGACTGAAATGGATAGAGGGACACTTAAAAAGAATAATAGAAAGAAAAAAAAATTTTTTGGAATTTCTTGTCTGTCTGTCTGTCTGTCTGTATGTATGATCACGATTATCTCCGAAAATACTGAACCGATTTACTTTAAACTTTCACCAATTGCTTTGTTTTAACTCAGTTTAACATTTAAAGTTTGTTTCATCAAAATCGGTTTATTAAAAAAAAAGTTATCGTCATTTGAATGAACTCAAGGCATGAGTTTGCCTGCAAACATATAGCAAAAATAAAATAAAATAATAAGTGACATAAGAAAATTAAAATCCAAAGTCAATTCATCATCATTATACGACAGCATTATACCTATCCATACTATCCATAGTAATCCATACTAAAAAAAAAGGAGAAGCTGACTGACTGACTGACATATCAACGCAGGGCCTAAACTATAAGGGTTAGGAACTTGAAATTTTGCACAGGGGTTCCTTTTATAACGTAGGGAAGCACTAAGAAAGGATTTTTGGAAATTCATCTCCTTAGGGGGAAAAACGGGTTGCAAAGTTAGTATGAAACTTTGTTGTTTTTGAAGTTATTCAAATGAAATTCAGCATGAAGGTTCTTTACTGAAAGGTATGAAACACGAGTAAAATATTTTACTCAAAAATCATCCCTTAAGGGAGTAAAATAGGGGTGCAAAGTAAGCATGAAACTTTGCCATTTTTGAAGTTAGTCGAATGAAATTCAGCATGAAGGTTCTTTACTAAAAGGCATGAAACACGAGTAAAATATTATTCTCAAAAATCATCCCTTAAGGGGATATAACGGGGATGCAAAGTTAGTATGAAACTTTCCGTTTTTGAAGTTATTCAATTGAAATTCAATATTAAGGTGTTTCATTGAAAGTCATGAACTAATGTATTCCGGGTTCAACTAATAATTCTACTGTTCCTGAGAAATTGACACTTATGCGGGCGGAGCTGCGGGCCAAAGGCAAACCTGACTTATATATCAACGCACAGCCGAAACTACTGTGCGCAGAAACTTGAAATTTGGCACAGGGATTCTTTTTATGATGTAAATGAGCACTAAGAAAGGATTTTTAGAAAATCAAAGGGGTTGAAGTTTTATGGAATTTTCTCATTTCTGGACTTAGAAGTTTGAAAGTAGGTACGCAAATTCTCAATTAAAATTAAAAAAGATCTGTTTAGGTGAACCAGACAACATTCTCCCTTGAAGGGGTAAAAAGGGGGGGTAAAGTTTGTATGGAATTTTTCCATTTCCAGACTTAGAGGTATGAAAATAAGTATATACGTTCTAGGTTACAATTAAAAAAGATCTGTGTAGGTGAAATGTACAAAATTTCCCCCTTAAGGGATAAAGGGGGGGGGGGGGGAGGGATTCTCATTTCTGGACATAGAAGTATAAAAATAAGTATATATGTTTACGTTGAAATTAAAAAGATCTGTGTAGTTAAAATGGTCGAAATTTCCCCTTGAAGGGGTAGAATAGGTGGGGTAAAGTTTGTATGGATTTTTTTTATTTACTTAGAAATATGACAATAAGAAGTTCTCTATTACAATAAAAAAATATCTGTGTAGGTGAAATGGGCAAAATCCCCTCCTTAAGGGCTAAAGATCTATGCAGGTGAAATATATTAAATTCCCCCTTACGGGGAAAAAGCAAAGGGGCAGGGGTTTGTATGGAATTTTTATCATTTCTACTGTTCCCAAGGGAACGACATTAACGCGGGCGGAGCCGCGGGCAACAGCTAGTAATATCTATTGTTTATAATGCACAGGCACAACACAGCCTGGCTTTTATTTTGTGGTATCAATGAAATATTTTTCCTATTGCGTAGATCATAATTAACAGTCAAGCTGCAGTTTTGAACTGTTGAACAACGTGCAGTGCGTTGTTCAACAGTTTCCGCTTCTGTTTTGTTTTGTATAGTCACTAGGTCATGTTGAAGTTAGCTCATTATAAACTTAGATTGAAGTGTTTTCCTGTTAATACAACATCATTTTGAACTTAAATAATACGTACTGAAAATATAACTTCAATACTTAATCATGCCATAACTTTAATAGATGTATGCTTCTGTTTTAAGTTTCAAACTATGCCACTAGTTCACGTTTGATTTAAGTCATGACGAGGTCGTGAAACTAAAACTATAGTTAACTTTGAACGTTTTGTTGAATTATGTTAAGGGGCATTCCATGTCAAAAGGGAAAGTTTTAAACAATGAAATGGATTTTAGGTCTCATAGACCTAGGGTCTGCCTACCCCGCAAGGTATCAGAAAATGACGTGTTAGCATGTATGTATGTATAAATAACAATGGCAGCCCCCGTAGCATGGCACGCGCGAGATCGTTTATCGACTATTGCCATCCTTTTTTCCGTAATAATAAAGAGCGAGATGGGGATAGTCTATCGCGCGATATAAACGGCGTCGTGGGCGCCGAAGTAAGCCGCCCGCCGAAAGAACTAACAGTATGTTTGTTTCTTACTTTTTTCAACTTTTTCATTCATTACATTTAAAGGTGTTAAATAGTTAAATAATTTGGAGTAACATATCCAACCAATCACAATGGAAAGAGTCACATGCCACCATGGTGGTGGTGGCAGTGATGGTGGGTGAGAGCTTTATTAGCGTTTACATTAGTTAGATATTAGTACTCTTTCGACTGCCTCTGTGCTTCAATTAGTTACCACGCCATCCGACTACACAATTGTGCGATGTCAAATACTTGTACTTTGTGCTTTCGTAGCTATAAATAATGGTAATACTGCTTTTGTCGGAAGGGTTCTATTTTAATAAGTAGCTTGTTGTAACATTTTCCATTTCCTGTTGCATATGCAATTTCCAACTTTAGTTACAAATTCATATGTAAATCGCAGTTCTGAATATGTACTCTTACCAGTTTTGCTAATGGCATTTGTGTTGGCTGTTTACTGAATTTTGTCGGAATAAATAAATGTAAAACACAATAATATTTAAAATTATAAGTTATATTTTTCCTTGTAGTTTTTATTTTTAATTACTTATGAGTAGTTATGATTATTTGTTGTCAACGTCCTTCGATTTTAGATTTAATATATCATAGTACATTATTACATTGTTAGTAAAACGCTGCAAATGGTGTTAAAGCATGAAATCAGAACGATTGATCTTAAGGCCATATGAATCAATTTGACTCACCCGTAGCACAAAATAGGAGAGAAGTTATGACGTCATATTTTGAATGGAAAAACATTGGTTCTAAGCTTATCATGTGTGGTAGCAAATGAAATGGATTTTTGTGCCGATTCTAATAAATATGATGTGACATAACATTTTAGTCACTTCTTCTCTAGGAATAAGTATTATGTACTTATTCGTAGCTTCTTCTATATAAAATGACTTTCAAGACATACCTTGTTTGGGCTTATCCAGATGTAAATATTTTTAAATTTGCATTCTATGCAATTTGTGTTAGATATAAGGATATTCTGCATATTTTACAAAAAAATAAATCAACCGTATCGTATCTAAACGAGCCCAAACATGGTATGTGTTGAAAAGATGATTTTCTGAATCATAGTCATCCCTCTACGCTTGGTTTGATGGAATGCCTGCTTTACATCAAATTATAACAATCAAAAGAGTGGCAGGCGAATAATAAACATTCCTGAACATTCTGCATTTGATAAGATCTTTCTGATGCGCTGGCGCAGTACAGTCAGCCAATGAGATATCTGACCCCCTACAACAGCGCCATTTTTCGCAAACTAAAGAAACATCCGTGGTTTAAACCCAAAGATAAAAATATACAAGTGTAATATCCTTTGCGACTAGTGCCATCTATTGAATTGTGAATGAACAAATAAGGTTAATAAGCAGAAATCTGATACCCTTGACGACTAATGCCATCTATTCGATTTTTGATAAATAAAACAAGCCCTAGCATACGATACGCTTATTTCAAAGATACTTCAATAGTTAGATGTGGCGCAAGTGGTAGGCACTATGGTTTAATAGTTAGTGTGATTATGAATGAACAGGTTCAAATCCTCCAAAGCTTTTTATTTTTTTACAAATATCACCAACTTCGTATTGTGATGTTGGTGTAATTTTGGTTGTTTTAACATAATGTTACCGAGCTAATTACTGTGAATAAAAAGCATTTTAAATTTTTAATTACTTTATTACATCAAAAAAATGTAACAGTGAAATAAATACCTGCCTACTTAATTCAAACTATGATTAATCTTCTGTAGAGAGAACCAACATGTTACTTAATAAGTAACAATTTACATCTCTCAACTTCTTTTTAATCATAGTATTATATTTTTTTAAATGTGTAGGGTCAAATAGTGCTATGTGAATAACTTTGCTTCGATAATAGTATAAGAATGAATATAAACCTATGGCATTAAATGAATTTTAATATGGGAGAGGGTAACCCCCATTTTGAAGCTTTTGTTTAAGTCTATTTGTCATTTCACTTACCATGTTAGATCAGATCACATATCACTTATGCGCATATTTATTAATTTAGTATAACCTTTTTGTCTAAATTGATTTAAATCAAACTTTACTCGTGTCTCGTGTCCCAGTTAAGCACTATTTGACCCTACAATCTGGGATTGTAATTGGTCACTCAATAACAGTTAGATCACAGAACAATTGTCTTAAATAAAATATATTCTACATTGCAAACTGTTGGAATCACCACATCTCATAAATTTTCCAAGTATTTTTCTTTATTCATCCGGCCGCCGAATTCTACCAGCTCCCCTGGGCCCATTGAAGACATCTGTCCCCAATAACCTGCAAAACAATAATACGATCAGTTACCTATTATTCTACACTGCGTAATACACTAGGTATTAAAGATTATTATTATTTTACTTCACTATTTAATGAATATTTTTACCTAATGTTATCCTGCCACTGTTCTCAAAGGCAAATTATTTTGATGGCTATACGCTGGCCATGTCTTCTCCGCAATATTTTTCTGCCAACATCATCAGACTTAAAACTTTTTTCATCAGAATAAAATACGATCTCGTTCTTGTTGAATGTTTCCTCACTGTTTCAATTGAAATATTGTAGTGTATATGTTACGCCAGTTGACTCCGAATCCACAAACGGACGGTGTTTCTCTGTAAGAGATATATTTATCTTAGACATTTATCACAAACCCTATGTTTTACGGAACAAAAAATAGTGTGACAATTAAGTAAGTATATTAAATACTTATAATTTCTACTTACCGCGATACCTAACTCTCTAGATATAGATACTTTAAATACTGTGGTTGTCTTTACAATACAATATTAGCTTTCACAAAATCTGCTATATAAGATGAAACGGGATGCCTAATAACTGGTGGGGTTTTGGATCACTACACAGTAATCGCAGTATCTTAATTGTGACGCGAGTGAACAATATTTTTGATTAGTTGGTATCAGGTATAAATAAATCTGATAGATTACCCTCAATTTATTTGTTAAAGCAATGCGTTGCAGTTGGTGACAATGATGTCATAGCAGTAGAAATAGATAGCCAATTTCGCCCGAGACGTCATATCGTCGGTTGGCGTATTGAGATGAGCGCTAGCTTCTCAAGTCGTGGGTCCATGGTTCGAATCGAACTTTACGTAGGATTGTTTTTGATTCTTTCTTGTTCTTACCATTGATGATTACTTGAATTATTAGCTGAGATTATTAGAAATACAAAATTTGCAACTGAGCAGGTTATCAGAAACAAGTTTATACCAGCAGTTGTCTGTCTACTTGCCAAAAATCACGGTAGGTGGCGCTTCACAGCAAAGTGTGAATTTACGTTTTAAAAGTCAGGGGGTCAGGTATCTGCTTGGCCGACTGTACATCTACTCATCCACTACTAAAGCTAAATTTACACTAGCTTAGTGTTGAGCATTTAGTAGAATGAACAATGTTAAAAAGCTCTCATAAAGTAATCCCATAGATGATTTTGCGAGGAAAAGACATTCTTCCACACTCGGCTTGATTTTATGCCTGCTTTGCATCAAATTATAACAATCAAAAGTGGCAGGCGAATAAACATTTCTGTATTGCTGAAATGCTGTATCATTTTATTAGATCTTTCTAATGCGCTAGTATGTTACATTAAACCAATATACAACTTAACCCAAGTTGACATTTGCTAAGAGCGGTTAGTCATCAAAATAGATCCACTGGTTTTTGATTGAACGTTGGATAATAGGCCAAGGTCAACAAAGAAATAAATATTAAGATACAACGTACAAATTGAAATTCAACTTTCATTTTGTAGTAACCTAATCTATCGTTTGTTAGCTAGTAGAAAAAAAATGCTTACATGGCCAATATTTTAGTGATCCTTTACTAAGCACATAGTTACTAACCTCATGGAAATAATACGTAAAGTATAAGATCGCAACGTGGAACCAAACTTAATGGTGCATGCAGGACGTTGCACTCGCGTAAGAATGCACTTTCTGTTGTCTTTCCTCCTCACATAACATTTACTTAATTGGATTAATAGTTATTGCTATTTCCTCTAACCCTCTACCGCGTACAGTGCTGGTGAAATTTTTGGATTGAGCTGTTATCCATCGCCTTTACATGAATTCGTGTTGTATTCCCATAATTTGATTTTGGGGAAACTTCTTTTTTTGTAGTTTAGAGGTACGGCATTCTTTGTGTGCGATTCCGACACTTATTTAAAACAGTGTATGTTGGGACTCAGGTCAGTCCACAATAAATTAATAATAATTATGCAGTAACATGTCCGTCGCTGATCTGCTGTATCCTATAAATTCGGAATTTGATAGCGCATGATAAGACTCCACGTCGATCGACAGTTCATTGCCCTTCATATGATATTGTTTTGTAAATATTTCGAGATAGAATGTCGATGGATAGATTGTTAAACGAAAATATAGACTGACTATTTCTTTCTACTAAGAGCGCCTACTCGTTTTAGGCTGTTATGTGTACTGACATTAGTTTTATCAAAGGCGTTGTACAAGGCATTACTTTTGTGCATGTGTAGATAACATTGAACACGCATGGACGAAACAATAGGCCAGAACCAAGGTCTGGAGAGAAACACAACACAAGCAAGGAACCTAACCTCTTTTAATAGTCTCTGTTGCTTTGGTTTAGGTTTGATTGTTATTCAAAAATACCACGCCATTTGTGCGCAGGTATTGTCGAGTCAACATCGTTCATTGCACTGATCAGCAAGAAATCTTAAAAGACGCTTTAATCTGCTTACTTAGATCTTATACTACCTATTTTAGATCTACCACGAATCATATTTTTCAAGCTTAAAGGCATAGGTGATGCGATATAGAAAGAGACTATAGAACAATGAATTGTCACTTCAAACACTTCTCTTAATCAATCATACATACATGAACAAAGTGTACTAATCGATATTTTGATCGTGACAGCTGAAAGGCTGGAACCACTTGACTAGAGTGATGATCACATTGTAATATCATCTGTAGTTGAGAATCATGCTACGTCACCTTGCCTTAAAGTCATACTCAATTATACAGAACCTAGAGTTCTAATCGATAAAAGACCGCACTGTCTGAAGAGCTGTAACCACTTCACTGGATAGATAAGCACATTCCAATAACAGCTTAGTCGAATATTAAGTTTACGAAGTGACTTGAACATAATTTGTGGTTTATTGAGCTATAAATAGGGTAGCCACAGAGAGACACCCGCCAACATCTGGTCTAATTTACTACTCAAATCTCGCAATTGGACGATAAACGGTGTTAATGTAATTACCGCTGCCGATCGCGTGAGCTCTTAATTGATCATTAAGTGTCCACTGTAAACTACCCACTAACAAAGACAATACTAACACAAAGAGTAAGCTCCTCGTTTGAAGATTTTGTACAACATTTTGTGTCTTATAAAACAAATAGACTTCGTTTTGTAACTAAGAGACAGTGTATCGCAAATTCTATACATAATAGTGTATACAAATGCACATGATTCTCTCATAGAAAGTTTAGTTTAACTCCGATTATTAGGGTATCCTAGGACAAAATCAATGTAACGGGGCTTTGGGATTAATTGTCCCAAGTCACTATTAAACGACTGGAAGATAAACTTTCAGGTCACAAGACAAGTCATTAACTATCACAGTGGAAGACCAGCTCTATGACCTAACTCTTCCCTCCTATAGTGTACAAATGTGATGCTTCCCAGACAATATTATGAGAGCATATTCTCTCCAACTCCTGTGCGCAAACCCTACTTATGGTATCCTTGTGCAAGAGATGGTAATACTTCTTTGACGTTGAGTCGCTACGAACGAATTCCTAGAATCGGACGGAGGCGAATCCGATTTTAAGCCGGAAACTACACTACTCTATAAACTTCGTCGATGACATGATATTAGTCTTAGTCATAATATGAAAGACGGTAATCGGACCGCAACATTTGTATCTGTGATATTATGATTTCTTACAACTACAAAGCAATGTTGCCCATAATGATTGATACCATTTAGGAAATAAATTAAAGATTTGTAGAATCTCTTTTCTCTTTCACATGTAATCACTATCAGAAAAGCTTATACGTTTTGAGCTAGCTGTAGTAAGTAGACTACGAACGCGTTATCTGTAATACAGATACAGCTAACTTTACCATGGCTATGTAAACGTAGCTTTACATTTCATGGAGCCCTCTATACATTTCATGGAGCCATTATACAGTTAATTTATACATTAAACATGGTAGTAACACGTTAACGGTCAGAGTTATGGGTGTAGCATACGGCACATAAATTAGCGCCTGGTTTGTTTCGCGCCTTATGGAGACGTTTCGTAAATGGAATCATTTTTGTGTTTTGATTGCATGGCCATACTGATATGGGTGCCTTTGTATGTAGTAGTTTTATCATATAAAAAGCCGTTATTGCTTTTTATATTTTCCGGATTGCACGGGGTTAAGAACCACTAGATATAAAGGCCATTTACGGAAGACAAATAATGGAACAGTACAGTATTTTCGTATAATGAGTCGTTTCCTCCAATTTCGTCACCTAACTCATCAAAGAACACCTCAAGTTGACAATTTGTCTCTATTTGTGTTGAGTCGAGCTGAGTAAGACGTGGATTGCTAGTACAAGCGCCTATCAACAAGAATCATATTCAATACTAATATTATAAATGCGAAAGTAACTGTCTGTCTTCTTTCCACGCTTCAGCTATTGAACCAATTTCGATGAAATTTAGCATGGAGGTAGTTTGAGGCCCGGGAAAGGATGTAGGAATAGGATACCTTTAATTCCGGGCGAAGCCGCGGACAAAAGCTAGTGGCATATGTTTATTCTGTAAAAATAATCATAAAGGGATGGAATAACTAAATACAAATATAAATACAAGTTACCAACCTCTTTCTGCTTAAACTTTGTAGCGTTCTTGTTGGAGAAAAATTACCATGAACATGCTAATCCGAAAAATCAATACTGATGCTCAACTTTAAATCTCAAGAAAAGAGTGAACAAAGACACATTCATATTTACTGCTCTTGACTTAGAACAGACATCTTTAGGTTACTTACCTTGAATATATCGGAATGAATGAATGAACTTTATTGCGTTAAATGTGGTACATACAAGTGATGGATTAAAAAGAAAGCCTCACACATTAGTCATTTCTGACATGCAACAGACCATATAAATGTCAATTAAATATTATAATTCTAATTACGTTACACAATTCTAATAATATGTCATTATATTTAGTGTCGGTATACAATTTATTATCATCATTAAAATCAGTAATTAATAATGTCGCTTTGTTAGGTATTCTTTGACACTATAAAAGCACTTGTTTACTAACCAATTGAACAATTTTATTTTAAATAATTTAGAATTTAATATAGTCAAAATGTCACGAGGTAGATTATTAAATATTTTTATAGCCATAGGACCACAATTAGCACCATACAAGGATGTCTTCATTGTTGGGATTACTAATTTTTCAGGATTTCGTCTAGAATACCTACTTGGCAAGTCACATTTCTTTTTGAATAGTTCTGGATGTGATTTCACAAGTGTACACATTTCGTATAAGTATATGCATGGTAGGCTTAATAGATTTAGCTTCTACGAAATACAGTATTGGCCACTAACACATAGGTAAGTGTAGTAGTGACAATTTTACTCATGGCTATTGTAAATCTTAATTATAACTAATGCAGTCAGAGAGTTGGTAAGCGAAATAGGAAAAAGAATACCCATAATAATAATCAACACTCGAAGAGGTAAATAGCCTCAGCAGAGGAAAACAGATATTAGGTTAAGACGAGGACTCAAATGTTTGGTACCTTCGCTCGGCAAAGGACTGATCAAGTGCGCGCAAGGGATAGCGCTTGGCGGTTTAGCCCGTGAATGATGAGATAGGAGATAGTCTCGAGTCGCTCAAAGAAAAAAACGTAAGCGCCAAATTCGTTATTTCTATTTTATATAAAATCAGACCGGTTAATTGTATTTTCATATTTACATTTTGATGAATTACTAATAACCTATCTTTTAGTCTAAAAATCATTATTTCATTCGTCGCATTTGAGCTACAATAACAAAAACTCTGCGAACGAAGACCATTTTTCAAAAAATATTTCTATCGAGAAAATTTTATCAAAACGTGTTTTCATCTTCAATTTTTGGAGATGAAATAGTCAAAAATCATATTACTTAGATTTGAAACTCCTAATTTAAGTATTTTGCGAGATAAATAAGGTTCAGAACGACCTTATTTACAGTGGTATCGCCTTAAATATATTTTTTCATGTCATCCATGTGTGTGAATATTCTTCCTCTTGTCCTGCAGTGTATATGAGGTCGGGACAGTTAGTACATTTTGCTTTACGAGCCATTTCTTTCGTTACTTTCCTTGTACTAGGGAAAGTAATTCGTATATTAAATTCGAAAAGCCGAAAAAAATTGTTTAATTTGTAGCAGAGTTCCGTTTAAGTACATATCTCCCTTTAAATTGTACAAGTGAGCCTAGTTGAGTTGTTTTATTTAAAAAATCAAGAAATATTTTTCATTTATTTGTTAAAGGTGTTTTTTTATAATAGTTTAATTACACTTATTTTTTTTTAAGTTAACATATATTTTAATAAGAATCCAATTAACCGTTTTATCCGAATTCATGTCTGAAAATCCGGATTTTAAAATACAACCGAATTTGCATTCTCTACTTACAGCAAGAGTTAAATTTACTGTAAATATTGCAACTGTTAAATGAGTTTCGTCCTAGCATATAAACGATTAATTTCAGCGAATACTAACAAGGTAAGTATATCGCCCACATTGCTCCTAGTCCTAGCAATAAATATGATCCCCCGCAGTGTTACAATGCGCCTATAAATAGATTCCATTGTTTCGGTGACAAATTTGTAGCTCCCTGTGGTAAATTGTATTCGTAGATGACAACTTTATACATCTGCCGTTTTACCAGCTTTTTAAGTCTCCCAATGGAAGTGTTAAATTATTTCCCCATTATGATGAAATAATGCTTTTTCATCATAATGGGGAATATCAGGACTGCCTGATGGCAAAAAAAGCATCAGACGTGTCTCGTCCTGTGAGTCACAGGCGTTAAATTTACATGATTCATCACAAATTATGTGAAATTCTTCATAAACTCCACTAAGAGGAAACTTAATTCGGTGCATGACCACATTTTAATTTTAGATTTCGTAGAAGTAGATCCCGCGGATAGATTTGCGTGTAATCAATTCACATAGCTGCTTTCGTTACCGTTAAGTTATTATCAGATTAATTCAAGCTGCCTTCAGACATCTCATATTCTGAATCTAACTACAACAATCAATGTCGCTGCTTAGTCTTGGAGTAGCTTGTGATCCTTCAGAGCTCCTGAGAGAATGGCATTAAAATATATATTTACTAGCTTTCGCCCGCGGCTCCGCCCGCGTCAATGTCGATCCCTTGGGAATAGTACTTTTTTCCCGGGATAAAAGGTAGCCTATGTCCTACTCCGCACTCCAGAGAACTTGTATGCAAAATTTCATGATGATCGGTTAAGTAGTTACGGCGTGAAAGCATAACAAACTAACTCACTTTCGCATTTATAATATTAAGTAAGGATTGTCATTCTTTGGACATACCAAATGCCCAAGTGCAGCCCTCGTCCGTGATTTTAAATTAAAGCAATCCGTCATGCATAAGGTGTTGACACAAATATTATCACAATACGCACAGAGTCCAGAGCCAATAGACTAATACCTGAGGCATGAATACTCATCTTTTGAAATAGACCTACAAATACTAATATTATAAATCTAAAAGCCGATGCAGGTGTGAGGATGTTTGTTAACCATTACGCCAAAATTATTCAATGGATTTTAATGACACTTTTCATTGTTATTGCTGACCATCAGAATAGCACATAGGCTATAAATTACTCGACAATGTCGCGGAAAAAAGCTCGTAATTTAATAATATTACGGTTATTTAAATTCAAAAGAACTATAAAATTTGTCTCGGGTTTTCAAAATGACTTCAACTAGCTAGGAATATACATCGTAATCTTGAAATGAGGTCACAAGCTTTCAGCAGCAGGTCTGTAATCTGGAGCACCTTTTGCATCGCTTACAAAGAGTAATCACAGCTTTGTTGAAAGACGTTTGAATTACCCCGCGAAATGAGTTTTACAAAAGAACCCGAAAATATAGTAAGTTGGTATTAAAAAAAGCTCAGTCTTGCTTATTAATTAATTATAACTTATAATACCCTTGTACTAAGGTCTATTTAATGAGACCTTAATGAAGAAATAATGCTTTGGGTATAAAGAAGCTCTAGCTTGACCAACTAATTAATGCATTTTGCTTATCGCAATCTTTAAATAAGATAGCAGGCTTCGGTATTTCTGGAGCACCTTTTGCATCGCTTACAAAGATTTATTACAGCTTTGTTTAAAGACGATTAATTTGTTTAAATAAGTTTTAGGATAATTAATTTTAATTCTGACTAGTACTCAGTTGCAAGCCAAGTTATTTAGAAAGGCATATTGTTTTCATAGCTTAATTATATCATCAGTAATTTCACAATCAATGAAATTTAGTTTGACACAGTCCTTCAATCCCTTGCGAAAAGACAACTCTCTTGTCAGATAGAGGCATTTGACAAAACTTTAAAAATCTTATGGATATGTCGCAGGCAAATTGTATGATTCCGCGTTTTACAAACGGCGTCGTCTGTTCACAAACGCTCGCTTTTTTGGAATATGCCGAAGGCAAATTGTGAATTGCCTTGTCAGTATATAATATGCCTTAATATTTGATAGACAATTCAATCGCCGTTTACAAAATGACGCGGCAAATTGAAGTATTTAGTTCCTTTTCTTACCTCGCGCGGCGCTGCTAGTCAAAACAACTAAAATGGCGTCGATTTTGTGAAACAGAAAAATAATGAAAACAGTGCAAATCCTGCGTGTTCAAGGGACTTTTTACAAAAAAAGGATTGTTTTTAGGAAATATATCATAGTAAGGTAAGAACATTTTACAATTCTCAAGTAGGAGCAGAAAAAAGCCGTGGACAGAGGTTTTGAGGTTATCCGGCACGTGAAAAACGCTAACATGTCCATGGAATATGGTTTTCGGAGAATTCCTGCGGAATATTATTAGCACAAAACCACCGTAAAATAGGTCTTGGAAGCGTGTATGGCCCTACTAATGTCCTCATACACCGCTTCCACGTCTTCATCTGAGTATTCCCCGGTCGGCATGTACACTTGTATGACCAATAGCGAGTATCTTTTAGATACTCTAAGTATAAGGTATATCACCCTGCTGGAAATACTTTCGATGGTTACGACGTTATTTACGAGGTAGCTGTGGACGAGAAACCATGCTGTGACTTTTTATGTCACCTTCCCGGGGATAGAGTAGGTTACCAGACTTAAGGGTTGTCGTGCCTTTCCCTCACTTCGGACTTCAGACAACCTCACTATGTCCCATCGTAACATACTCATTTCCTGTTCCACTTCCTCGACTTTTTGTCAAGCCTCATCACGCGGATGTTGTGTGTAACCAGGGCCAGTCGTTATCGGGGGCCGTATCCGGAGATTCTTAGCACCCCCTGCCCCACCGTTACGGCGACCGCTACTGGAGCCAGGAATTGCGGGGCTGCCGCAGACTGGGGGCCTGGTCTTTTTCTTGTTTTCCATTGGAAGGTTTTGCCATACTCACCACGCTTGGGAGGCGGGTTGGCGAGCGCATTTACTTTGGCTTATTGTGATTCCGACGCTGCTGCCCACAGAAGCATTTTGGATTAGGCATGGGAAGGACAGGAGTTTGGTGGATTTGGAAACGGAATAGAGGTATTCTACTTACTCGAATGACTTGGGGATGAGTGAGCAACAGCTCGGAAAGCCGCGCGTATCTTTAGCCATATCTACAACCACCAGACAGGCAATAAGGAATGACACCCCCTGGCCTAACTTTTTGTTACTTAAATATTTAATACTTAATTGAGTGCCTAAACATGTATTTCTAAGTTATTTCTACATGAATAGGTACGTGATTGCTGAAATAAAGTGATTTGTCCAATTTGTATTTTATGATAGTCACCCTACTATAACTATCAATGTTGAAATGTTTACAATTGAACGAGTTGTAAATTTGCCTTCGGCATATTCCAAAAGAGCGAGCGTTTGTAAAAAGACGACGCCGTTTGTAAAACGCGGAATCATACAATATGCCTGCGACAGATACATCAACACAACAGCGACGAAAATGCAAAATCGTAGCTACTAAAATGTAATTATATTTATTTATACATTTGTGTCATTAAACTTATTATCTCTGAATATAAAGATATATTTGGAAAATAGGCCTTCTCAGGCACTTCATCACGTCAATATCCGTTGCGTATTGGTTATCACTTACCTAAACAGAAACCACATTATCCATAGAAATATCACGCTCGTTGAATTTACTTTCATCCAAATTAATTTCCATTTTTTTTTTTTTTATTTATTTCCATTTATTACGTACACTGTATGTATGGTTAAACAAATATTGTGTTAATGAATTCCGTAAGTATACAGCCCATTTTTTAGTGGAAATTACTCTGAAAGACCTTTTTGGCATTGTTTCCCAAAATAGGCTAGAAAAGCTTGGGCGCAAAAGAAAAACAGTGCTCGATTACAAAAAGAAATATTCATGCACATAAAACGGTAAATAAGAAACAAAGTTACAAATGGAAACTTAAGTACATACGTGCTACTTATTCGGATAGCAGCAGACATAGCAGCATCAAGCAGACAGAAAAAAGAGGGAATTGGCGTGGATGGAGACTTGAGAGCTGACTGGAGATGTATGTATGTATATGTACGTAGTACGTTCTTGAGCATTGCTATACTGTGTGCAACAAAAAAAAATAGAAACGTTTATAGGAATATCGTAAGAAATAAATCCAAACATTTATGTGGTATTTGCGTGACCGAGTGGTGGCGGTTCGCTGAATACGTATTCGTGCCGAATACATTTTCATAATATTGCTCCTTCGCCTATACACAAAATATGGAGACCGCAGATGCGGCAGATGTAAATCAAGTCTGAAGTTTTCGCTATTCAACTGTTTTTCTATTTGTTACAAAATGAGGGCTTGATATATTGGCCAGGTAAGAGTTTATAGGTATGTGATTTTATCTTTTGTCGAAAGATGTTTTACCTGGTTTATGAATATGCCGTAATGTTGAGTACATACTACATACTCGATGATATAGGGTGGGTAGAAGTGCGGGCAGAATTTCTACCCGTGAGCAATTTATAGCGCGTTATAGTTTAGCCCTATGATATTAGATATTTACTAGCTGTTGCCCGCGGCTCCGCCCGCGTTAGTGTCGATCCCTCGGGAACAGTAGAATTTCCCGGAATCAAACATACCCTATGTCCTTCCCCGGGCCTCACACCTCCATACCAAATTTCATCCAAATCAGTTCAAAGGTTGAAGCGTAAAAAAACGACAGACAGAGTTACTTTCGCATTTATAATATTAGTATTAGTATGGATATTATTTATACTTCTAAGTCCAGAAATGAGAAAATTTTCATAAAACCTTTACCCTCCCATTATACCCCTTTAGACGTGAATTTTGTCCATTTCACACACATATATCTTTTTTAATTGTAATCGAGAACTTACATACCATATATATACCATATACGAAAAAAAATAATTTTCATATTTCATAGTCCAGAAATCAGAAAATTTCCAAACTTTACCCCCCTTCTGGGGGATTTTTTTCCAGTTGACCCACTAAGATTTGTAAAAGGTCTGTATCTTTTTCAATTGTAATCGTGAATTTATTTACCTATTTTCATACTTTTAAGTCTATAAATTACTAAATTCCTATACAATCTTTACCCCGCTATTTTACCCCTTCTGGGGGATTTTTTTCCAGTTGACCTACTAAGATTTGTAAAAGATCTGTATCTTTTTCAATTGTAATCGTGAATTTATTTACCTATTTTCATACTTTTAAGTCTAGAAATTAGTAAATTCCTATACAATCTTTACCCCGCTATTTTACCCCTTCAGGGGAAAGTATCGTCCATTTTACTTACACAGATATTTTTACTTGTAATCTAGAACTTATATACTTATTTTCATACGTCTAAGTCCAGAAATGAGAAAATTTCTACCATACAAAGTTTATACCACCCACCCACGCCCATTTTACCCCTTAAGGGGGGAAGTTTGCAAATTTCATCTAACTACACACATCTTTTTTTAATTTTAATCGAGAACTTATATACCTACTTTCATACTTCTAAGGCCGGAAATGAGAAAATTTACCCCTTTAATAGTTAAATTTCTTAAAAATACTCACACTCACTCACATCATTAAAAGAACCCCTGTACCAAATTTCAAGTTTCTAGGCGCAGCAGTTTCGGTTGGTTTGCCGTTTGCCCGCGGCTACGCCGCCGCCGTTAGTGTCCATCCCTCAGGAACAGTTTGGACCCTTAAAGGGGTGACTCAGGTCATCAATATGAACAGCATTTTCTATGGCATTTTATATATTTTATTATCAATATGAACCAATGCTGGGAACTCAAAAAAAAAATTCGTCATTTCCATACAAAAGAGTCCCGCCACCCGGCCAGTTTGTATTGGAATGTCGAATTTTTTTTGAGTTCCCTGCACTGTTCCCATAGCAAAAGTTGTTTATTTTGATGGTCTGAGTCACCCCTTTAAGGGTCCAAAAAATAAAAAATTCACCGTGTATATTTGCAGGCAAACAAATGCCTTGAGTTCATTCCAATGACGACAACTTTTTTTTTAATGAACCGATTTTGATGAAACTAACTTTAGATGTTTTTCTGAGTTAACACAAAGCAATTAGTGAAAGTTTGAAGTAAATCGGTTCAGTATTTTCGGAGATAATCGTGATCATACATACAGACAGACAGACAGACAAGAAATTCGAAAAAAAATTTTTTGCTTTCTATTATTCTTTTTAAGTGTCCCTCTATCCATTTCAGTCAAAATTTCTAAATGTACAGACAAAATATTTTTACTGTTTTATTATATGTATAGATAATAATAATATCATAGTTGTTTCAGTTTCCCATATAGTCCTATGTTAGTATAATTATCACATATACCTATTAGATTAAAATTTTACATTCGACCTCTTATGCACATTATCATGCAGTGCCTCAATATGGCGCAATTGGGGCGAGAGACTAACATCTTCAGGATGGTGTTGTTGCTGTTTGCACACTCTGCAACAAGACGGCAGTTTTGTTGTGTATGACGGCATGAAACCCGTCCACCCCGACCTCCGCAAACATACCTGATGGTTATGGGTTATACTCTTAGACTTAGACCACTGAGTCACTAGCGGTATATACTCGTAGTTCTATAGACAGCAAATAATGTTTAACAAGTGTCAGTCCGAATAAAAGAACCAGGGTATCATAACAGAAAAGACGGCGTGGGGACATCCACCGCTCTCTCGTAATGTTCTTGTTTGATTTTGATTATTTGAGCTTGCAGTTTTGTTTTAAATACAAATAAACGAGAAACTATATTGGAAAAGAGTGGGAATCAATTTTGAAAGCTTAACTTCTATTCTCTACTCTATTTTGTGGCTTATGGTGCTTGGGGACATTTCGTTGCTGCTGTTTACTTCCTTGTTATTTCCTAAGCGATTCATTTAATATTCCTTACCCAAATCGTTTTATTAATAGAATATGTAAGAAGCTGACATTGACAAATTGGTCGGTTTTCGGAAAATTAAATTATAATGATGTAAACAATGTTCCCAAAAAGACGCCTATTATAATATTGAATTAATAAACCATCCAAGTGCGAGTCAGGAGCAGACACGTAGGGTTCCATACCACCTGACAATATTTAACTACAAAAAATTGTCTTATCTTACTTAGTCTTCTCCCACTCCTCATGCCACTTGTGGGGGTCGGGACAGCATGTAAGTCTTTTATACATTTCATGCTGTAGAAAGTTTCGGCTTATTTTCACGACTGGCTGCTTTTCTTACGTCAACCCTCCTTGGGAATGCTTTCGTTGCACGTGATGTATGTACTTGTCCCTTTAGTAGCCTCTTACGATATTTATAAGACAATACTTACTTACTTAGTATTTTATTTTTATTATTTGTTGTTATAGTGGCAATAAAATTCTGTGAAAAATTCCATTTAGCTATTACGATTCAATAGACAGAACCACGTGGCCCGTGACAGATGGATGGACGGACAAAGGCTATAAAGTCCCGTTTTTACCCTTTGAGTACGGAACCCTAACGGTGTAATGAGCACGTAAATAAGTAATGTTGCAGGTTTGGCTTAATGCCTGGTCGGAATCATTCGGTTATAATTTAACAGCTTGGCTCATGGCTGTAATATACGGCTTACTTTAGTATCATGTTGATATGCTTGCCAAAAAAAATTGTGCGCCGGGCTAGGCTTATTTCCTTCTATGATACTGATAAATATTCTCGCGTAATAAAAGTTTTATAGTCAATGTTACTAATGGGCAAGTCATTTCTTCTTGTTTTATCACGAATGGACAAGTAATATTTTATTGTTTTACGTGATAAACAGTAGGTACAGCACAGCATAATTGCATTTTAAAGATATTGAATCTATGAGCGATTATTGAAAATGTTACAATCATAATTAATTTGATAAAGCACACGTAGTTGTGTACTAGGCCTAGCAAAATTAATCTACTATTCAGAGACGAAAATTTTTTTTTTTTAAATCTATGTACTATACTGAAAAAGTAAAAAACAAACGTCAATGTTTTCAATTTTTGTTTTATATCAGTATGCAGAACATGTGTTATGATAACACTGCTATTATTTACCTTGTTACTCAGTTAAAATTGCAAGCGCCTTGTTTTATAAACAGAAACCGCTAAAGAGGCTATTATACCATCCTGAATCGGATCCGATCAAATCCGACGAGAGGGACGCCGCAATACGTGCGATACGATTAGAGATATTTCGTATCGTGTCTAACGTATATTTAATAGGCGCCTAATACTGATTAACTTTCGGGAGTAATAGAAAGAAATAAATATTTAAAGGTTATTGT
The DNA here is from genome assembly GCA_947532085.1 of Elegia similella. Classification (NCBI taxonomy): domain Eukaryota; kingdom Metazoa; phylum Arthropoda; class Insecta; order Lepidoptera; family Pyralidae; genus Elegia; species Elegia similella. Next base: position 9,417,896 of record OX383939.1, read on the forward strand.
TTTAATTTCTTCTTTATTTTGACATGATTAAAATATACTTTTGCAACTTTACGAGTCTGTGCTGCCTACATGGTAGCATTGTTTATACGGTCACCTGCAAAAGTCCATAGCCTTAAGGTGAAAATCGATTGCAGTGATTAGGTAGGCATATATATGTTACGGTAAATTTAATTAATTGAAAATTATTAATAATTTTGTAACATTATTAATAATAACCTCGTGTTTTGTTAAATGTGAATAAACAATTGAAATTAATTACTTTTGGTAGTTATTAATAATAATTCACTACACACACTGGTAAAAGTTATAAAATAAAATAAAAACCCAAAGTTTATAGTCCAGCAGGTATTTATTTATAATATGATATGTATGACACATAGTGCTTGTCTCAGATCACACAAACAAGGGTAGGTCTTGTACTTGTTGTAAAGAAACTGACAACAAAAATTACCCTTTCATCTGAACTCTAAATAAACAAAGTTAAAAGAGTGAGAGAACAGCCTCTTGGCAGCGATAGGGTGTCGCTACTGTTGGCCAATCTTGAGGCACTAGAACAGAGTCCACGTTAACTCGAGACCTGCTCGTGTCAATGTAAAATAACTTTAGTTTTTAATATTTTTATTTGGCTCTTTTTACTAACCCTAGTTTATAAGCTTATTTTTGGTACTAACCTATGTTATGAAAATTTGTTTCTGAAATAAAACGTTATTATTATTTGTATCTCCTTTGGTATCACGGGAGTTACCCCGGTCTTTGAACAGGTCTAGGCTGGAGCAGAAACTATTGCATTATGAAAGAGAAATTTGTGGGTATGGGATTGAAATGTGGCTGGACTTGTGCTAGGTTATTGCCAAGGATCGGAACCCAGCTATTAAAAACGGCAGAATTATAGACTTGTCATCACCATCAAGAAGTCCTCTGGTGATCAAAGTATTAAAAAGGCCTCGGGATGAATAGAATAGAATTTTATTTGAAAATGCTAAAACACACATTTAACAACAAATAGGACAAATTCAAATTGATGATGAGGAATCATAGTTATAAATTATTTTGCCCTACCACCATGGGAACAGGCGTGAAAATATGTATGTGTGTATTTTGGGGTAGAGATCTTGAAATAGATGTCATTTTTGATATCCAAGATAGCGAACGTGACTTTTCATGAAAAATCAGCAAGGGGGTCGTAGAAGGCAAATCTTCTCGTGGCCTCGCACATCCCGCACGCCGCCTCACCACCCCTGCCCGCACCTATGTTGCCCAATCGAAAAAAAAATCGCCAGTGTACGTTTATTTTTATCGGTAGTTATTACATTTATCGGTACTAAGGTTACATTATTAATAATCACCGACAAATGTGATTAATTTCTCACTTTTACCTTTACATTCGGTAATATTGATAATGATAGACAATTATTAATAATTTTTGATTAATCACTCTAACCGTAACATGTGTAACATATACATATTTTAAAATATCATGAACCTTATCCCACATGTTTAAGGTTGAAATTGCTATTATTTTTAAATAGTATGTAGCTGCACACGACTTTTTACGCAACTTCTTTATGGACATTTGCAAGCGACCGTACAAGAAGCAACAACAATCAAAAGGTTTTTTTTTTGAAGGACTATATCCAAGTGAGCTTTCGCTACTTAACCGGCCGTTTGAGGCGAGGGCAGAGTGCCCTCAGCTTATATAGACAACATCTCCAAAGGGCCTCAGGAGGGCCGGACCTCGGCTTTGGGCGTTACCTGTGTGAACTAGGCTTGGAGAGACAGCAAACTCTCATATTGCCTGATGGGCCGCGTATACGTGCATGCAAAGCCTGAAGGGCCAATCTGAGAAATAATGGCAAAAGCCTTTGGAGAGCAGCAACTCTCGTCTTTAGCCTAATGGGCCGAAAGCTACGTTGCCAGAAGGGCCTATCCTGGGTGCAAGTCACCCGGGACCCGGGATCGCCGGGCGGTTATAGTAATCGGAGCTAATAACAGCACGCACGCACTAATCGCACCATATCATACGGCGTTCGGGGTTTGAGGTGGGGGAGGGGACGGGACCACTCCAGCACATGGCAACATGCGTTTTTAATTAGTCCTAGAACCCATTTGCATACTTCATAAAACATATTGCGATCCTCATATTTTGCAAACGAAATGCCTTCTGCGACCTGCACTATTACGAGTCTGGTCTGACTACATGATAGCATTGTTTGTACAAGAAGCAACCTGGTAACAAAATTCAAAAGTACATGCGCCTTGTTTATAAACAGGAACTGCTAGTGCTGACTAGTACACCAGTAATTGCTGTTGCTCCCGATGCAAGCCAATCGACCAAATTACAATAGCTTCCGTTCATTGTTTAGAAACGTCGCACGGGCTTAGAATTACACTATCAAAAAGGTATTGGCGTTCCTTTTCAAGACATTTTATTATTCTTCATAATTTATCTATGCTTTTACCTTTTTTGGAATTTCTGGGCTGGACACAACTATGGATTTAGATAAAAAATCACATATTTCTGTCCTTCTACAGACGAACAGAAGGATGTCCGTCTGTCTGTATCTGTATCATGCAAAAACTACTGATCTGATCACGCAAAAACTATCGGTTACAATACAGTTGCTTGAAATTTGGTATGGAGGTTTCTTTAGTACCTTATACATAGTTGATTTGTGAAAAATGTAAGGATCCTGTAGGTATAATCACCTCGAGCAATAGCTAGTAATAAATACAACTACTTCTTGTCCATCATCATAAGCACAACTACGTAAAATTTTTAATTACATTTAACCCTTTTTTCTATATCATAGACACCAGAGAGATACTCCATATTTGCTGACAGATAATTTTAAAGTACAGAGGAAATATGTTATTCAACTCACGCGGTCGAAACTGTGGATAAAGGATAAACGAATTAGTTAGTTACGATCGTAGATTTAAAAAAACAGTGTCACTCAGTGCCGACTGAAGTGAAAAGTTGAACGTTCGTTTACCTAAATACAGAGGTATCGGTTACGGTAAGTTATTATCAGACAATCAGGTGATACAAGCCTGCAAAGTCCTACCCAAACTGGAAACAACTAAACAAAGTATGCTTCCCGCGGCAATCGAACCCACGGCCCCCGGGTCTACAGGCAAACGCCTTAACCAGTGGACGAAGGATTGGTCTATAACTTAGGCACGGCATAGCCCTAGACTCGCCTAACATTACCTAGATTAGGAGTTATTTATTACACTATTGACAATTGAAATACTAGATGAGTCACCTGACCTCGTTATTCAGGCTTTTGCAGACAAGAAATTTATTGTTATTGCTTCAGTAATATCTGTTAGATAGACAAAAATAATAGATTTAGCTTAATTTATGTCTTTTCGTAATACATAATTAATACTGGAATAGGGCAAGCTATGTGTGTACAAATAAATTAATTGGGATTTGAAGCTATTCTTATATCAAAGGCTTGTTTGGGCAAGAGACTAATTAATCGTAACCAAGATAATAATAAATCTTCCCGACTTCGCTGGCTAAGACATGTGGAGAGGATGGGAGAGGATCGAACCGCAAAGAAAGCTTATCATGGTCAACCTTCCGAGCGCCATCCAGTGGGGCGTCAAAGATATCGCTGGAAGGATGAAGTCGCCAAAGACCTGAAAGAGCTGGAAGTATCCGACTGGTCAGAGTTGACACAGAATAGGGAAAAATGGTGCACTTTGATGTCAGAGGTCAAGATCCGCCTCGGGTCGCTGAGCCAGCGAAGAGAGAGAGAGAAGATAATAAGTTTTTACTATACATGCGTATCATTTTTTTTCGGTGTGCTATGCACATATCTCCAAAAATTAGGAACATTCAAGAAAAACAAGTAAGAATATCACATTTTTTGCCGAGTCTTTTACAGCTCTTTGATAAGACCACACTGATGTTACGTCACATACGTCGCTTTTACTTTGCTTTTCATGTGTGTAAATGGCTAATCTCTGGTGTCAGATTTTGCAAGCTGCCTAAAAGCATCAGACTGGACTTAACGACCGCTATCTTATGATGCCAGCCGGGACCAATGGGAATAAAATTCTACATGCCTTTCAAAGCACGGAAGAGCTCGAGATTTTTTTATGCCACTTGTACCCACGCCAATGGCTACCTCGCCCGCGATTGCTTAAAATGCGTAAGCGCTTATAATACGCGCGCCAACTAGGCCATCAAGCTCCTTAGTTTTAGAGTAAATAAGCATTGTAGTTGCAATTTGCAATCAACCAACATCCCGCTCAGCAAAATACAAAGTTATGAAAAACTTAGCGTAAACCTGCGGATCATTTTCATTTCGTTTCTAGTGGTTGTTTATTTCCAAGCGAAGCTGACATTCCGCTTGATTGCTTTTCTGAGAATCGACTATTTGAAAAACTCAATTTATATTCCTTTGCAATTCTTTCAACGAAGGTTTGCTTATTTGCAAACTGAGTGCACATCCCGATGATTACTGTTCTATACCAACTTCATTTCGACTCGGGACTCTATACCGACCATTGAAAAACTCAATTTATATTGTCTTCCAATTCCTTCTTCTTATTATCATGGCGATGGTATTAAATGTTGTCCCTCTCAGTGGAACTCTGACACCACTCTTCGATGCAGAGAAATGGGCACAGAATTAATATAAGTACTCGTACTTGCGTACAGAACGGAAACTCGCAACGTTCCCCGCAATACGCCCGCCGTCTCCGCACCTCTCCCCTGTTCTCGGGTGTGTTTGACAGCTTTGAAAAACAGGGTTAGCTGCTACTGTTGTTGCACGTTACGAGACGTATCTTCTAAGTACGCAAGTGCTAACACTTGAATTCATTCTGCCGTGCCGACCCTGATTGGTTACTCAAACTTTGACGTGTGCATGATGTAAAGTTTCATGTGTAGTTATTAGGCGTAAATATTACTCCGCTTGTATGAAGCGATGTATAACTGTCATCATTGGTGCAGCTGGTGGGGCAAGAAGGGCACAAAAGGAGGTGCAATTCCTTGGAGATAGCATTCGCCTTTATATACTGCTATGCTGATCTTGACTAAACGTAGTATTTCAGTGGTTATATTTACACTGAAACCTGATTATAAATATTCTGTTTATTGTGATAATAATGATGCAATTATAAGAGGCAACTAGAAAATACGATTGTGTTTTGTAACAATGAGTGAATTGAAAATCAAACATAAGTGATTATACAACAATCTAATAGCCACAACCAATGCCCGCGAGGTACTTCCATGTTTGTGGCCTATTTATAAAACAAAGTCGATCTACATTAACATTGATGTTGTTGAACTACGAATAAGGTAATAAGTTTTTGAAAGACAAGTAAAATAAAAACTTATGAAAAACTTAATAGTCCAGTAAGCCTTTCATTTCGTCACTGAGCGCTCGCTGTTCTGAGAAATCAGATCCATTTCGCTCAGGGGGCTAGGCTAGGAGACTTCTGTGTCGTCCATTGGAAAAACCAATCTCACAAATCAGGCTAGCAATTTGCTATCCAGCGATTCTTTAGGGATATCCTCGTATTGCTTTGATGTCGGTAGACCATTCTGTTCGTTATGATTATAGTGATGCGAATATTTTATTTCTATTTGCTGCTTTGCTGGATTTTTCTTCTAACGTACCCAGTTTAATTCAGCATATTTTATACATTTATGCTAGAAAATTGTTGCCAAATTGATGGAAGTGCAGCTTAGAACAATAAATGACTGACTACGAACAGAAAACAGCAATTGATATCTCATTCATCTCATTGATATATCATAGAGTATAGTCCAATATTTATACATTTTATATGTACATCAACGGTCTTTTTCAATTTTCGATACTTGTTATTAGATTTCCTGTCGTTATAATTCATTATTATCATCATCATGTATTTTTAGTCTCCACTGCAGGAGCACGACCCTCTGTACTACCGGAGCCATACTTGGCCAGAGCAGACAAAGGATTTGGCCTACACCCTCCTCGCTGGCCAGGAGTTATAATTAAAAGCGCAAAAAAAAACAAATAAAGTCAAGTTCATCTATACATATCTATACATATAATAAAATAGTAAAAATATTTTGTCTGTACATTTAGAATTTTTGACTGAAATGGATAGAGGGACACTTAAAAATAATAATAGAAAGCAAAAACAAATTTTTCGAATTTTTTGTCTGTCTGTCTGTCTGTATGTATGATCACGATTATCTCCGAAAATACTAAACCGATTATCTTCAAACTTTCACCAATTGTTTTGTTTTAACTCAGCAAAACATCTAAAGTTTGTTTCATCAAAATCGGTTCATTAAAAAAAAAAAGTTATCGTCATTTGAATGAACTCAAGGCATTAGTTTGCCTGCAAATATACACTTGAAAATTGGTGAATCTTTTATCGTTTTGGACCCTTAAAGGGGTGACTCGACCTTCAAAATGAACAACTTTTCCTATGGGAACAATGCTGGGAACCTCAAAAGAAATTCGACATTCCCATACAAACTGACCGGGCGGCGGGATTTTTTGTATGGAAATGACGAATTTTTTTTTGAGTACCAGCATTGGTCCCATAGAAAAAGTTGTTCATATTGATGACCTGAGTCACCCCTTTAAGGGTCCAAAACGATCAAATTTTCACCGTTTATAGCACTTAAATAGTAAGTGATTAAATAATAAATAAAATAATTTATATCAGACAGCTAAGATCCATATAGTCATTTATAAAAACTAAACTAATAAAATAAAATAAAATCAAATAAAATTAAGTACAATATTATCGAATAAAATAAAATAAAATTAAAATTAAATTGAATTGCATCGAATTAAATTATATTAAATTTCATCAAATCAAATTAAATATCAATAAATATACATATAAAATACTCATTAAAATAATAATAAAAATAATAATTTAGTACCTTCTCTGCGGCATAGATACTGAGACATGTCTATCAGAGCAATGCCGCAGGTAAGGACAGTCAAGTCGCTCGCCAATCATGTGCAGGATGACATTGGAGCTGGCCCGCACCCTGCGCACCAAGGACGCGCTCCGTTTGCGCATGGTGGTATAGAAGCAGTCTGTGCGCGCACGCGCGAACATGCCCGAAGCGCTACAGAACCGGGGCAGCCCCACTATCACTCTGAACGCGTTATTATACAGGATACGGAGGTCGCTGTAACTTCTCTTAGTGTAGTTAGCCCACAGGCTGCAGGTGTATAGCGATGTGCAATATGCTCTAAACAGCGTTACCTTAACTTCTCGTGAGCATCGCGCAAACCTGCGAGCTATCATATTAGTTCTTATTGACAGCGCTCTCCGCTCCCGTTCAATGTCAGCATTGTCCTTAAGGTCGGTGGTTATTATATGTCCCAGGTATTTAATAATAAGTGACATAAGAAAATTTAAATACAAATTCAATTCATCATCAGTATACTACAGCATTATACCTATCCATACTAATATTATAAATGCGAAAGTAACTCTGTCTGTCACAGTAAGCGTGAAAAGAAGACAGACAGTCTTCTTTTCACGCTTCCACCATTGAACCAATTGGGATGAAGTTTGAGACCCGGGAAAGGACATAGGGTACCTTTTATTCCGGGAAATTCTACTGTTCCTGAGGGATAGCCGCGGGCAAACGGCAAACCAACCGAAACTGCTGCGCCTAGACATTTGAAATTTGGTACAGGAGTTCTTTTAATGATGTGAGTGAACCGTAAGAAAGTATTTTTAAGAAATTTAACTTCTAAAGGAGTAACATTTATATGGAATTTTCTCATTTCTGGACTTAGAAGTATGAAAGTAGGTATATAAGTTCTCGATTAAAATTAAAAAAAGATGTGTGTATGTAGGTAGATGAAATTTGCAAAATTCCCCACTTAAGGGGTAAAATGGGGGTGGGTGGGTGGTATAAACTTTGTATGGAATTTTTCTCATTTCTGGACTTATACGTATGAAAATAAGTATATAAGTTCTAGGTTACAATTAAAAATATCGGTGTAGGTAAAAAAGACGCTATTTTCTCCTAAAGGGGTAAAATAGCGGGGTAAAGATTGTATAGGAATTAACTCATTTCTAGACTTAGAAGTATGAAAATAGGTAAATAAATTCACGATTACAATTGAAAAAGATCTGTGTAGGTCAACTGGAAAAAAATCCCCCAGAAGGGGGGTAAAGTTTGTTTGAAAATTGAAAATTTTCTCATTTCTGGACTATGAAGTATGAGAATAAATAGGTATGTAAGTTCTCGATTACAATTAAAAAAGTTATATGTGGGTGAAATAGACAAAATTCACTCCTAAAGGGGTAAAATGGGAGGGTAAAGGTTTTATTAAAATTTTCTCATTTCTGGACTTAGAAGTATAAATAATATCCATACTTCCATACTAATACTAATATTTTAAATGCGAAAGTAACTCTTCTGTCGTTTTTTTACGCTTCAACCATTGAACAGATTTAGATGAAATTTGGTATGGAAGTGTGAGGCCCGGGGAAGGACATAGGGCATGTTTGATTCCGGGAAATTCTACTGTTCCCGAGGGATCGACACTAACGCGGGCGGAGCCGCGGGCAACAGCTAGTGTTTATAATATTATCATAAGATCAGAATACCTATATCCCACAGCTAAAGCACTTACCGTGGCTAAAGCAACTTCACTTGAGTTTTATTAGTGATAATGTTGACGAAGGTGAATATATGTATAGCGGATAAACGCATCTTTTGAATTTAGCTTTCTATTAATTAAAGTCAATTATAAAGATAAAATTACCTCCATAAATAAAACATCTTACACTAATCGTTTTACCTCTCATAAGTTTTAAAAATATAATTAAGATTTCTAATATAAAACGTTTGTCCTCAGGTGGTGCCCCGGCTGCTAGGCTCATTAGTAGGAGGATCGATGAGCCCCACACAGCACTTGGAGCAGCAGCAAGCCCTGGTCAAACAGTTCGCTGAGATCCTAGAGTTCGTGCTCAAATTCGATGAATACAAAGTAAGTGCTGCACTTATTAAAAACCCCTGTCACAAAATCAATATAAGAACTAACATTCAGAATGGAAACCCCCGTAATATGGCGGCCCGCACCTCTACCGTTCTCGGTTGTTTTTGTTTGCTTTGAAAAACAGAAAAAAGTCTCTTATACGTACGTTAGTACTTGAATTAATTCTGCGGTGGCGACCCTGCCTGATTGTTTACTCACACATTGACGTGTGCACGGATGTTAAGTTCCGTTTGTAGTAGTAATAGGCATAAATATTGCTCCGGTTGTATGACGCGCCATAACAATACCTCTGTTCTATTCTTTTGGTCAAATCCATTTAATGCACTCTTATCCACTAACCGGCTGGTAGGCACAGCAGCAAGCCCTGATCAAACAAGTTCTGAGTTCGAGCTGAAATTTGATGACAAAATAAGTAAACCCTTGATATTTCAATCCCATTTACTGGGGCCGCAAAGTGTTACAAACTTAAGTACTCTCTAGTGTCTGATTATAAAATTCGAGCCGTTTTAACTCATTCATTTATTTTATCTGTGTTCTTGCGTGAAAAGTTACATAGGCAGTATTTTTTTTAAAGGTAATATTTTCATTTTTGTCACTACTTTCTCCATTTCATATTCTGATATTCTACTGCTGCTCACGTTTCTTCTCGGTTTTTCGACTACCACGTACACATGGTAGTCAATGGAACCAATAATAAGTTCAATTCAGTCAAACTGGCGAGGTTGGTGTAAGTCAAAGATCCGTTCCTTTCAAACTAAAAGCACGGGCACTTTGAATTCTTTATCCACGCCTTCAAGATGACGTTATACATATTTCTGCTATATATCTCATGCAGTCATCCTAGATAGAAAATAAATACCGTGTTTCAAGAAGCATCGGGGTTTCATGTAGCTATTGTTTGCACCGCATATCCTAAATGGACAATGCCAAAGACAATGGCGGGAACAACAATAGATCTCCGAATCGTAGAGTACTACTCATCACGTTCAAACATTAATGGAAATCCAAGATTACTGTTATCCTTACAGCTTTAATCTTTTTAACGTATTGGTTCGTAGACTAGTGTTCACATCAGATTGTCACAGAATTAATATAGAAAGCACAAATATTTAAGGTTGCTTCACAGATCTATTTCCGTGGGTTGCTTTGTGTTTGGTTTCTTTTTTAGGATTCCGTATCCAAAGTGTGTCAAAGGGCACTTAATTACTAAACCTCCGATGCCCTTCTGTCTCTATTAAAACGTAATAGGTAGAGACTTCAAATTTGTACAGAATGTGTATATCTATTGTTACTATAACAGCAAATAATAAATAAATATAATAATTGACTCCATGAATGACTCCAATGACTCCATACAAGAAACGTGTTCTTATGATTTTTTTTCTGGATTCTGTCGTAGTTGCTGCTTATTTATATACAGATTTTTTTCATTTGTTGTTTCAAAATTAGATATTGCATACACAAATATTAATCTATGTAGATTATATCATGCTACCAATCTACCTACGTCTATTTTTTTAGGCATCTGCATGTTCTTGTTAGGAGGAAACTGGGTCACTTACTACAAAGCCCCCTAATTGACGTTTAGTCTGCTTTAATAAAGTTATTAACGTCCTTGATTAAAAATTCCAAGCCAATTTGCCAAATCCCATTGCCGTGGTTGGCACAAATTTGTTTCGTTGTACGGAAACAAGAGAAATGCGTTTCTGTCACGGTTGTAGGAGGCGTTTGCCCTAACTTGGCCATAGTTGGTTGCCAAATGTCCAAAACTTTAATAAATATAAACGGACAAATCACACAGATTGAGCTAGCCCCAAAGTAAGTTCGAGACTTGTGTTATGGGATACAAACTCAATGATACTATATTTTATAACAAATACATATTATAGATAAACATCCAAGACCCAGGCCAATCTGAAATAGATCATTTTCCATCTTTACCTGACCGGGGATCGAACCTGGGCTCGTGTCGCAGGCTGGCGTGTTAACCACTGCACCACGGAACTGTCGTATTTATGTTCTTAATTGTGTGATGAAACCATATTCAGGAGTTTGACTCCTTTCATACAGTAATTAAAACCCTTTCTTACGAAGCTTTCTCAAGATATGAAGTTTTTATATGTGGCAGTCAGCCGTGACCCAGCTGTGACCCAGTGGCCAAGTGCTTCCTGAAACCGACACAGAAATTGATGTTAGCTCAAAACAATACTGCCGACCATGCTTATAAACAATTTTAAAGAAATCACTCCTAAAATCTTATAAACTTTGTAATATTTTTATATTATAACACAAATAAATATTTACTACAGCTAAGTTGATTTAAAAAGGCGAAATAAATGTAGAAATTCTAAAAGAGCAGGAACCTAAATAAATTACTTTTATCATGTGTTAGCGGAAAAATTCTAAACACGAGCAGGGATCAAATTTATATAAAATATCAGCTCCGTAGCTCAACCTACTAAGTATTCTATGCTTGTAGGATCATTCTATTTTCACAACGAGAAGATACGATGTCGACGAGACGTAATGGCCCACCCGCCCGTATGTGTCCTGGAGTGGTCCAATGTGGGCGTCATAAGAAAGCTCAAGGTCGCTCAAAGAACTATGGAGAGAGCTTGGTGTTTCTCTGCGAGGTCTTAGCTCATTGAAGTGGCAGTGGGCGGGACACATAGCGCGTAGCGTAGAACCAAAAGCCGATGGGACCGGTAGGATCTAAAATCACGACCACGCACCGGCAAGCGCAGCGTTGGACCCACCCACCAGGCGGTCGGACGATCTGGCCGCTTCCAACCAGTGGTATTAGGCGCAAGCCAGTTTCTGTAAACGGCGCTGGCACGGCACGTTTGTGGCGCGCCATCAGCGCACTTCTTGTACCACGTCCCTTTCCTACATTTTGCACAATGGAGCCCGATGCGTGCCACGCCACTTCTGTCTGGCTTATGACTTAGAAATCTTTGGGTAGGCCTATGTCCAGCAGTGGACTTTTTGCGGCAGAGATGATGATGTGAAGAGAGAGTTCAGTGTAAATATATTAAAGTCTTTTTTATCTTAGCGTTTTCCCGAGTGTTGTAAAAAGTGATGCTTTTATGATGGCAGATTAGTATGTAGGTAATTCATCCTGTTATATGTTATGGCAATGTTATATGTTTTGGTACAAGCATCTGTCCACGCTGGGGAATGAATCCGAAAACGATTGGTTACCTGTGAAGCATATCAACCAATGCGTCACGAGGTCACGTGCTAGATGTAAATTGCACGGTAGGCTAGACACTCCTCTCTTCTCTACCTATGTAGTAGATAGAAGAGTACCGTGCAGCACAATAAGATCTACTCCAGTCCAGTATGTGACATTGCTAGACCCTTTTGACCCCAACCTTGGCGTGTCGTTGCTCCGCGCTCCGACAGTCAATTTACTGCAAGGAGTTATATCACTTACTCATTTCCGCCCGCGCCGATTTATTTATAAAGCCCCGAATCCGATGTTTTATTCCAGCTGAAGGTAAAGTGCGAATAAATTGAACATTAAGAAGTCTTTTACGTTTCCGCTGTAATGTTAATCATCCCGTAAGAGTTCGTAAAAGTCTGTCATATTCTAAAATGATTTAAGAGTAACGTGGGACTAGCTGACCCGACAGACGTGGTTCTACTCTTATTAAATTAAGAAATAAAATATGGTGAAAAAATTTGATTTGATCCTGCGACCTTAAGACTGTACGACTACGACGACTAAGTCGTACATAGGCTTAAAGTATATCAAAATAGCATAATGAATGCAAAAATATAACACTTAAAAAAGACTTAGTCTTATCTATGAATAGACGCCAATTGTCAACGGGCAATACGACGCTAGTAGTGTATATATTCTTTGGCTAAGGCTACATTTAAGTTTTCTCAATTTTTAGGTTTCCGTACCTGAAAAGAAAAAACGGAACCGTTGTGTGATCCTTACTTAAGTCCGTCTGTCTGTCAAGCATGACCCTATTTGTCTCAGGAATGCGTGGAGGTATCCAGATGAAATTCATATACTCAGGTCTACTGTTCCTTGGAAGGAGCTGTGAAAAAACCAAACTTCTAAGTCAACGCAATCATATGCTACAGCCGTTTTTGCCGCAAATATTCGACAGAATCCGTAGATAATGGTATGGAACCCTTCGTTCGCGAGCTCGACTCGAACTTGGCCGTTTTTTTTTTTATTTTCCTATATATAATTAATAAGTCGTTTAATAATGGTAACCAAACCAAAAAAATTAATTCATCGTACGAAACTCTCTCCACGTGAGTTGGATCGGCACTTGACTGGTTATTATTGTTGACGTTAATTTTGCACTTGGGTGTGACGATTCAATTTATCCTTATTTACTTCCATATGCGGTACCAAAGAGGGTACATAAACATTGTAATGAAACACAATATATACTTATCTGTTCGCAGTGAACCACAACCGCAATGAGGTAATTTGAGCTTGAAAATGTTTATAAAACGACACGATGTATTTATCAATAACACGTCAACTCAAGAGCTTATAATGTGTGGTATTAGAACAGGCTCCTTACAAGGCACTGTTCGTGCAGTTAAAGTCAAAATTGCTTCATCAGACCTATCATTGTTCCTCTCCTCATCCCGTCTTTTCCATTTTTCCCTTTCTAGTGCCATCTCTTTCATCATCATCATCAGGTCTTTTTAATCTCCACTGCAGGAGCATGACCCTCTCTGTATTACCGGAGCCATACTTGGCCACAGCATACAGAGGATTTGGCCTATACTCTCCTCGCTGACCAGACGGGTCTCGTTGATGTTTATGAAATTTGTTTAGCTTGTATTTCCTAAGTCGGCTCTTACAACATCCATGGGAAGACTTTGAGTGGTCCTATTCTACTCTGCCGGAAACCACACGGCTATCACTTTCGTTACCTTCTTTTTCTCCATATCCTCTTTCACGCATTCGATCCATCTTTTCTTTGGCCTACCTCTATTTTGATTCCCAGTAACTCAAACCGTTTTTGCTTAGAGTTAGAGTTTGTAGAGTTAGGCCAATGATGCACAGACGATACGGAGCCCAGTAAGAGTGGCTCTAGGGAGCTATACCATAACATTATTAATAAAACAATATTGTTGAATTCTGTTTGAGTTTTTGCAATCAACTTTTAGTAGGATTGTTCTAACTTTGTACTTAGTACCTACATATGTTTTATCACGTCTTTATCCCTACCTGGGTAGACAGAGCAAGGTTATAAGACCTTAAAGCTTCATTTAAAATGATGGTCTAGATAAAAAACGGAATCAGAATAGTGACACGTTTTCTTAGATTCCATTCTTTCGGCCGGCTTCTATGATGCGCGGTAAAAGCAGCTGGTACATTCTATGGTTTTTTTTTTTTATTTTATATCAGGTCAGCATTCAAGCGAACTTTACGCTAAACTATATCAAAAGCCAGGAAGAAGCCGGTAAAATTTTACAATAGATTCCAAACGCAAACAACTATCCTAACGCGAAAAGTTATGTCAAACAAAGTATACCCGAAGCCAACTGTCTGCCGACAGGCACGTATGGGCGCATTAGTCACAGATCCAATAAGGCAAGCGATCGTTCTGATAGTCATTGTAATAGAAAGCGAGTTCGGCCGACCTCCGGCCCGTGACTCACTCTTGCATCGCAATTTAGTGCTGAGCCAGACCTCTCGTATACAATGGATTTGCGTTACGCGGATTACGCGTTTCTGTGCTAAGGTCATAACGCCCCTGTCATTCGTCCCTGTATTATTTAATTTCCATAAACAATAGCCGGCGATTGGCATACTTTTATGGAAGTTCGTACAGTATCTACTCGCTAAGGAAATGAAGGCGTGGGGCATGAATGTGCGTAACGCTTTGTTTCAATGGAAGAAAAAAACACATTTAATACTTTTCCCGTTTTAGCCAAGAACTAAACAATCATCAATTCTTTCGCACACTCCTTCCTTAACAAGACGCATTTGTGAAAAGAACACACAGACACAGTGACTTTCGCATTTATAATATTAGTATGGATTGGTAATAAATATGACATCATCATAAAACCGGGACTTTCTCAGTTAATTAACGTTTTCACACAATAAAATGTGTTGAAATAATCTAAGGCTTACGCTGTCAACTTTTTAATAATTATGATAATACATTATATTTATAACACTTTATTGCACTAGAAAACATATACTTACACATTAATTACAAGAAATAAAAGATACACAATAGGCGGCTATTTAATCTTCTAATAGCAATAAATTTGAAAATAAAGTTTCCGTAGAAAAAATCAGAGACATAAAGCATTAAAAGTTACTACTTTTAATGCTTTATGTCTCTGATTTTTTATTAGGGAGAGCGGGGAGAAAACACTTTCTACTTACCTTCCGATTTCTGGCTAGATATCGTATATACGATGAAAAAGTGTAGCCATAGCCATATATAAAATTTAGTTTATCTTCTACAAACGTGTATCTAAAGTTATCTATTAACTAATTCTTATGTAAAACAGATAGGTACCTACTTCGTCCAAATAGAAAAACTATATTTTATTCGACGTAGGCAAAACTAAGCTAATTTTCCCCGAATTACTTGCAAGGGGTATCTTTTGGGGTATGTTCTGTACAGTGCTCTCCTCAGGGATGCATATGACCCAGTACTGTCCGGACGTAATATGACGAAACTTCCGCACGCACGCCTTGGGTGACATTCAGCAATATTATGGGATTCACGACATAATTCACAATTCACGTGGGCTTTATGCTTACATGGTTTGAATGTTTATGTTTTTCCTCATCCCCCTTGTGTAAAGAACATCATGGTTGAAATCATATTTTGGCGAGAGTAAAGGTGAAGAAGTTATTTTTGATAAAGCTAAATGATAATGGGATGACTGAGGAATAAAAACGGGAGTGATGAATTAAAAACTCATGCTTGGGATGAGTTGACAATAGAAAAAGGATGAGTGAAGAAAAAAATACATTGGATAAGAATTTGTAGGATGGGTACGGAATAACCCATATTGACAGGTTGGTTGTATTCTGACTAACCGATATAATTAATAAAGTAAATTACCTACAATCAAAACCAGTCCACCTTTCCAGACAAATGTTGTATGACAGTGAAAACTGCATCAAAATCGCAAAAGTAGTTTCGTTTCCGAGTCTACATAGACAGACATATACACATTACGGGCGAGTTCGCTTTATACTTTACCAGATATTTACCGCCATTTCGTCTACATTGTTTTAGGTTTGAACACACAGTCTATCTGGGCCCCCGGGCCGAGCCCCGGTCTCCGGACCCCGGGTTCGAAAGTGTCTCGTGAGGACGTAACCGGGAGCACGCTTATATGACAGAGACATCAATTGTTTTCGCAGCACTCTCCCAATTATGACGTTTGCAGGAAGTTTTGATATCTTGGGTTAGTTTAATGCAGTTTTCGGACGCATTTTACCTTTTATGAAAATAAAATATAACCTATGTTATTCGCTGACAATGTAACTCTCTATTGAAAAAAAAAATGAAAATCGGTCCAGGAGTTTTTAGGTAATCCATTACAAACGTACAAACACACAAATCTTTCCCCTTTCTAGCTAGTTATATATCCAGCGAATGAGAAAAGAGAAATTGTAACTTCTCCAAAGCTCTTAACTGAAGATACATAGGTACTGCTGTGATAAAATATTTATAGCAGCCAGAGCAAGTAACAAACTTAGGTTATAAAGTATCTCTATTACTTCCTTAAGTTAAGTGTTGCTTTAATATTTAACTTTTCAAACAACATGTATTACTTCCAGATGAAAACGCCAGCGATACAAAACGACTTCAGTTACTACCGAAGAAGCGTCTCCCGCGGAGGACTGATCAACGCTGATCTTCCTCCCGGAGAAGAGCCGCATATAAGCGCAGAGGTGGCGAACAGAATGTCCCTCTTCTACGCTCAGGCCACGCCCATGCTGAAGGTGCTCTCCGAAGCCACCAGCCAGTTCGTCAATGACAACCAGCAGGATCTTGAGAACACGACCGAAACTCTAAGCACGATGGCTAAGGTCTGCTTGAGGATGTTGGAAAACCCGTAAGTACTATAACTGTTTTTTTTTCAAACGAGAAACGCAATTTCATACATTGTCTACATATGTACAAGTAGCTTTCAGAATCATCATGATTACAGCCGTAATAAAAAGTCCATTACTGGACAAAGGCCTCCCCCAAGAATACTTCGTTCCATGGGACGATATTATACTTACCACGCTTGGCAGGCGGGTTGGCGAGCGCGGTTTCTTAGGCATATTGTGCTTCCGACGCTGCTGCCCACCGGAAGCATTTTCAAGCTGGGGAAGGATAGCTAGAAGAGGATTAAGGTATTAGGATACTACTCACTCGGATGAACGGGAAAAAGCAAGTTGCAGCTCGGGAGGCCGGGCGCGCTCCCGATGTCATACCTGCAATAACCGGACAGGTAGTTGAGGTTGACACCCCTGACTATAATGCTTTAAGAATTATTTACTTTTTTTAATCTGGTTGTAACTAGGTGAATCTATAATCGTGAAGTCGACGTTACAAACTATCTTGACAATATCTGAATTAAATTTTCCATTAACATCGATAATGAGAAAAACGTGTAAAACCAAATATCGCCGTATTTTGAAAGGATACGTGGCTAAAACTGAAACGATGATAATATGGTGAGGTTAAGGTTACCGACATCATTTTATTAATAGTCACGATACAACTCATCAACAACATACTACTGTATTCCAAATTACACGTCTCGTATTTCACTCACTGATTAATGAGGAAGGCCATTAAGTTGGGTCAGTGGATATCGAGTTCAAAGCTAACACCAATAAAAATATATTTACCGGTGAAACATCGGTGTTATAATCGACTTGGGAGGTTTTTATTTTACTACATTTCCTCGTAGCGAGCGTTTAAACGCGTGATTTACAGATCTCCTTGCTTCATGCTGAAATAAAACTGATTTATTAACAACTGTGAAAAACTCTAACAAGATCTCGAAGACCGACAAGCTTTGCGTTTTACGTAAAGTTGTATAACAATCTAGTTCAGGTGCATAAATCTCAGATTTCTCGCAAACCTGATTTCCTGAACATATTCCATGCCAAGAATACAATGCTAGTTTTGTTTATGACGTCAATGTTTTAGCTGGTGGCCGGGAAACAATGGATTTGTAAATTGCGGTATCCTTGCAAGGGCGTGTATATTACCGGGCAGGATCGAGTGTCGGCCGCTCGCCGGGCCGATAGGAGCACGGAGCACCGAGCTACTATCAATGACATATTGTGATATATAAATGACACTCGGACGTAGTGACCGAACTTTTATTGTGTCAGGAATAGCCATCTGCCGATAGTGTCATTGTTCGTCATCATTATATCAACACTGATAAAAGTGTACCAATTCCAAGTTGAGAATACGGAAATTTATTAAAGTTTTTAAACGATCAACATTTTGCAGCCACGTAAACATAAGTAGCGGTAGGAGTAAACATATGTATGATTCACTAAACACAGGTTTGCTGTCTAAACACACTTATTGCCACTTCTTCCATGTATATCAATTCCGCTATTTTATGATGAATTCTATTGGTTTTCCTGTCTTTCATCAAGGAGCGATTGGTATTTTTATTGGATCTCACTTAACCTTCCTCATCTTTTTCCACAGAAAGCTTTTCCCAATTCGTTTCCGTTAGTCATTCGTTTAGGTAATTGTTCGCTTTCACACCAATCAATATAGTTTTCTTTCTTATAATTACATTTAATTCTGAATATAAAGAACAATCGTACGTTACGGTTATTTGGTAAAGATAAAAAATATAGTCTTTGCCTAACCTACGAATACGAGGTAAGTCTTTATATTATACACTGACTTATTTCTTGGTAACTATAAAACTCTATTGCTCTTAATTTCACATAATCTTAACCATTGCAAAAACTGAAATCCAACAGGACGTTGTAATGGGTGCTCAACTACATTATCAAAAGTATTATAGTAGATTCAATGGCCTCCCTTTTAGCTCTTTAGATATTAAAGTCGTGTTATACCAACCTCGATACCTTTTATGTATTCAAACTAAAGACGACCATTTGAGTGCCGTGCTTCACACTCAGGTTTTACAGCACGAGCAATAGACGCCGTTATCAGATAAGCCAACTGATGCATCACGTGTACGTGAGAGCTATCTTATCTACGCTGTTTCAAAGCAGTCTCAGTCGACAGTGTTTGAAAAGTGCTGTTCTTTCCTTTCTTCTGATTGTTTAGTATCACGCCAACGCACTAGAATAACTTCACAGTAATAAATGGAACTGACTTCTACATCCTCATCTACAGGATACGCTTGTTACATTTTCTTCTTGTTTTAAGGACGATGTAATCATCAAAAATATCTGGTGAACCCAATTACTCTTTCAGATTTGTTTGCAAAGTCATTTCTTTGAGCTTTCCTTGATCGCTTTGTTAATGTTTATTCCATCAATTTGTAAAGTTTTTACAGCATTTTATGAAACAATTTATAGCATTAGCCTCATAAAGTTGCTATAATTGTAGCAGGTAATCTTTTGGTATTATTTTTCATTCTTAAAATCTGAACGGCATAGAACGTCTCTATTATCTTTTTTTTTCACTGTGCTTGGCTGATAATTCACTTTCCTAATCAATGTCCATCAAAGACACACGTACTGTCTTGTCAAGTAGGATATTCTCTCCATCCTATCTAATATTTTATATATCCTCGCTGGAATCTAAATTGTTTTTATTTACTGTTGAATGTGTTGCTTTAACAACTTCGAAGATATCTTTTGTCATCCCGTGGAAATCTCGAAGCAAGTCAAAGTTAAACGTGCGTCTATAATTATTTATTCACTGGTTTAAACGACTCCACTATTTATATTCAAAGCTAGTAAACTTAAATGTAAACATATTTATTAGAATACCAATTTAAAAACATAAATCTTACACTATTACATTTTCTCTGTTGATATTGTCAATTTGTTATCAAGTTAAAATGTATGGATGAGCAATGGTTTGAAATTATCATCTACATACAAATTATTAATTTAGACGCCAAATTAATCATTTGTACAAACCTGATTATAAAATTAGTATTCACTTTCCACGTTTTATTATAAGACGTATCTAGTTAAAGGGGTACCGTGATTTTTGTAATAACATCATCAAACAAATGACATAATGATGAGTTCCTGGCTGGTAAGCGGAAGTTTTATTTACGAATCAAAATCGCCGATACGAATTTCCTGGCGAGCGCGTACTGGCTACGGAGTACGGCTGCGACCTCATTGCGTCGCAAATTCACAATGTTATTATGAAGTTGCGATAGAGGTGGATTGGAATGAAACGAAAGAGGAAGGTTTGTCACAAATATAAATAAGCGTTCAATTTTAATTTTGACAATATCTGCTTGATGTATTAGACCAAAAATCATCTTTTTTCTTGTTCTGAGGGTTAGTCAGTGGATTGTATTAGAAATATTTATATATAAAATTTGTTTTTGACAGTTTGAAATTATGCTGATGAGTGCTGATTTCTGCCACTAATAAATACCCTTTTTAATTTGAATCATCGTTTCTACCGTATGATTGATAAAATTTTTAATCAAGTATTCTTAGTAGACATTTTTCGGGCATGTCTGCCCTGCCTGCCGTCAGTAGTTGGTCATCGTCGCGGTCACGTGACCACTTCCTTAAAAGCGTGTGGCGTGTGGCCATTGTTATCTGCCACTGGCACAATCGTAAAAACATCCGCCTTGTTATCAAGCACCATCTATTCAATCAAATTCAATTCCCGGAAATTTTTAATTGAAGGAAACGTTTTTGCGTTTTGGATAACGTTAGTCACCATTAAGTAAACACTGCTTTCCCGTTTCAGTTTACGTTTTCCCGTAACGTAGTTGCATTTTTTTTTGTTTAGGCTCATGCTCTCATGTTACAATAAATGTTTTCATAGCCTTGAAACAATCGGTGCTTCAAAATATACTTTAATTTGATTCAAAACGTTTATTTAATATAGGTTTATTTGAACACTTATTAATTCTTATTTTAAAACTTAGTAAATTTTAAACATTTTAGTACGTGATATCGATGTCCTTATACCATCACCTGAAATAGATTCGAGTTTTGAGTAATCTGAAATGTTTTTCTTCAACATGTTATTTATTAACACCTCTATTGTATCTACGATTAAAGAAACACAATAAACAGTTTTGCTTGGCTGTACTTGATCATGCCCATTGAAAGTGAAGTGACAATGGCAGCAGTTTCGATTACAATAGCGGGTACGTCGCCATTTATGAGAGACGAATAATTTTCGATGCATCATGTTTGCTGTCAGCAGCTTAGAGTCGACTAATTCTTGGTTAGCTTTGGTTGATATCATTTTATAGTATCGATGATGGCAGTTAAGTCACTCACGGGATATTATGCTTCATTGTCAGTCTTGTTATCATTGTCATTCATCATCATCATTCCAGCCATAAGGACTTCAATGCTGGACAACGGCCTCTCCCAAAGCATTGTTTGTTCCATGTCGTCAATATCGTCCATATTGCCATACTCACAACGCTTGGCAGGCGGGTTGGCGAGCGCAGTTTCTTTGGCCTCTTATGATTCCGACGCTACTATCCATGGGAAGCATTTTTAAGTTGGAGAAGGATAGAAATTTGTTGGATCTGGGAAGGGATTGAAGGTATTGTACTCAGTCGGATGAATGGGGGAAAGCAAGTAGCAGTTCGGGAGGCCGGGCGTGCGTATCCGATGCCTGCAACCGCCGGCACAGCAGTTGAGGATGACATCCCTTACCGGTACCTGACCTTTAGCTGCACCATATATGCTGTTTCGATTGGTGTTCAGGCCTAAGACACTACGCGATGGGACTATAAGTCATTAAGAGGGTTTGCAGAGGGATGCTCTAGATATCGTTAAACAGAACTTTTGGCTTTGTAATGAAATTATTCTGGTCTGTAAAAGAAACTTGACACGATGGTGACATCAAATTGATATTTGTCTGTATCTGTTTGATATTATCTTCAGAAATAAGTTTGACTTTACATATAAAGCAATTGGGTAATATAATAACCATTAATAGAAAACAATAAAAAGATACAACAACTCCGCAGTTTTGGTTTCCTCATAAAACGCAGTGGTTGATCACGCGGCCAACAATAACAGAGTTGTCAGGTAACTAGGACCGGAGCCTGTTTCCAATTTTTAGGACATACTCTCGCAAATCGTGTCATCAATCCTAGCCTGAAAATTAAAATGTGAATGTAGCACAAATATGCAGTTTTATATGTGCCTTTCAGTGCCTCAAATCTCAAAGTGTGCCTTTCTTATTTATTTGGGCAATTTTATATTTTGGCGTGATCAGCCTAGGAGGGATATTACCTGGCCCAACCACACTATGTAGTAAATCGCCAATAATATGATATTTTTACTTTACCAATAATATGTCATGCCTATGACACCTCAAACATGTGTTTCCAATTCACTTCCACGTCTCTAAGGTGTCTACGTAGTAGATATGAGCGCCGATACTTAATGCATCGGCGGCGGCGCGTCGACTACAAAGACTCGGCGGCGGCGGCGAAGTCGGCGGCGCGATCTTTTCAATGAACCTAAGAGAAAAGAAATGAAATACGGTTGTTTTCTCTTACGTTTTATCATTTTTATTAATTAAAGAAATAATCAACGATATTTTTAAACATTTAATCAGAGATAACATTGATCTATTAAAACTTTTTCGTTAATAACACGTTTCTACAGCGGCATCTGCCTTTCACATTCAATGTGGACTTCTGCAATGTTAGGGGACTTCATTTGAACCTCATCATCACCTGGACACGATCAAGCCGACTCTATTTTCCCTGACTGAGACACAAATATCCTCTCGGACCGACGACGTCACATCTCTTGTAATATTCTTGTCTCAGCTTGGAGCACAAGTTTGTGCCCCATGCTTGTCGTCCTCTTAGCAGCTTTGAACACAGAAGCCTGTCGTTGTTATGGGCCCGCGTAGATCACTGTGACCACATCCGGTTCTACGCGTACTTTTACAGGTCCCATAGCGGTGATGCCTAAACAGACCGACTTCTCGGTCATGTCCAGAAGGGCATAGACGAAATTCTCCAGCAGCACCCATCGGCGGAGGTAGTGATACTAGGCGACTGCAACGCTCACCACCTTGACAGGTTGGGATCACTGAAGACCGATTACGCTGGGAAGGCTATGCTTACAACTTTGCTGTGACAAATGACATTAATCAGTTAGTTGATAGTCTTACCAGATTACCTGAAGGTCACAACTCTGCCTTGTTGGATCTTCTGCTGACCGATAAGAGAAGGCCGATGTCTTGGGTACTCTGCGTCGAACTCTAACCCTTGATGATGAAGAAGCATCGCCACCCTTTTTACCGCGATGCGAGCACTTAATGCACGAAATCTGCTTCACTCAAAGTGCAGTGCGACGTGCTCTGTTTTTCCTCGACGTCAAGAAGTCCAGCGGGCCTGATGGCATTCCAGCAATTGTGCTCAAAACATGCGCTCCTACGGGTTCCGCCACGGTGGTCTTCTTGTGTACCTAATGTACCGATGGGCAGCAATCGCCATGGAGAACAAGGGAGAAGCACTGAGATTTAGTCTTGATATCACAAAGGCTTTTCATCGGGTCTAGTATAAGGCTCTTCTCGCGAAGTTACCATCTTACGGGCTTCCTGAGGCCTGTGGGTCGCTCGCTAGATTCTTATCTGGGCTTAGCATTTAGATCGTTGTTGACGGTTTATGCTCCGATATCATGCCCATAAATGCTGGCGTCCCTCAAGGATCTGTTTTATCACCTACGCTATTACTTCTGCACATCAATGACATGCTAAACACTAGTAGAATTCATTGCTACATAGAAGACAATAAGTGTGATGCATATTTTGCGGGTCGCGCGAATACCCCTCAAGCACAAGTGGAAGAGAGCAGAATGAAACTTGTATCTGACATTGAGACCTCCCTGGAGGTCTCTGAATCGGGTAAATTAGTTCCATTTAACCCTGCTAAGACAAGTCTGCGTGTTTTCCACTAAGAAGACCCCATTTGACATAGTGGCGAAGTTCCAGGTCACCTCCCTTATCTCATCTCTAAGAGTATTAAAATCCTTGGCGTCGATATTACGAACGAGGTCTAGTTCCGGGGTCATCTGGAAGGTATAGTCAAAATGGATTCTTAAAAACTTGGGGTGCCCAATAGAGCAAGTTAGTACTTAACTCTGGGTTATATATAAGGCTCAAGTCCGGCCCCACATGAAATACTGCTCTCATATCTGGTCTAACGCACTTCAATACAATACTAACTCCTTCACATGATTCCATCCAACACGACATTTTATATTGGAGGATTGTACGCGCGGGCGTTACGGCTATCGGGGGTGAACTGCGTTTTACAGGCCGACCGGCGCGCCGACCGCTTCTGACGGCGGCGGCGGCGCGTCGGCGCGGCGCTCATATCTACTACGTAGACGTACACCCATATTCTTAAACATTACCTTATTAATATTATTATTATTATTAATTATTAATAAATCTTTTATTTAAGGCAACATAGGCCCAGGGATTAGTAACAATGGTACTTATTCTATGTTAGTAATAAAAACCTATATAAATATAAAAACAAAACTCGCATTTAACATGGTTTGCAAGAATAAACAGCACTCTTACAAACCATGCTAGTAGTGAATTATTAAAAGCGACCGAGTTCGGTCTATAAGCGCCCTCATGAGTGGACTGTCGAACCGATCGGCTATCATTCTCTTGATTCTCTTGACTCAAACTTACTGAAGGTTACCTTAAGAAAATCCTCAGTCTCACCTTTGTATTTGTATTCTCAGTCGCATACTCAACCTTATCTTGAGGATCCTTCAGTGAGGCTGAATTTGAGGAATGACGTCATTGTTTCGTTTTATTATGTTTGCACACCTAGGCAACCTAGGCAATATTTTACTTTTTAAATTTCTCTTTGGCTCTGGATGGAGGTCCTTTTAACAAGATATTTGATAGATATAAACGAAAGTTACCATTGTTAAAAAATTGTCTTCATATTATCTTCAATTTGTGATTGAAAGCAAATTAAAAGTGTATTTAGAAGTATTTTTTTTACAAAATAGTACATGCTACGTTACATAAACAATGACATAGAATATTGCATAGCAAAATATTTTTTTACAGTCAACTACGTTAAACTTGAACCAAAGGTGATCCACTTATGACTATGTAGCTGCTGGAGCTGAATATGGTTTCTTCAATTGATTTATAATTTTTTGTAAAAGAACCTAATATACATACATACATACCGCAAGATTTTGAATACCCTGGCAATTTTTAAATATCGTAAACACTTGGAATCAGGCTTACAAATAAATAAAATAATACATAATCGTAACAAAAAAAAACCGGCCATGTGCGAGTCGGACTCGCGCACGAAGGGTTTCCTACCGTTATCTATAAAAACGGCAAAAAAATCATGTCTGTTGTATGGGATCCCCCTTTAATATTAATTTTATTTTTATTTAATTCTATATTTTTAAGTGAATATATAACTAAATATTCTGTGAATATTTCAAGCTTCTACCTGTTGCCGTTATCAATATCGAGCAAATATAGCCAAAAAATCACGTTTGTTGTATGGGAGCCCCCTTTAATATTAATTTTATTCTATTTTTTAGTATTTGTTGTTATAGCGGCAACAAAAATACATCATATGTGAAAATTTCAACTGTCTAACTATTACAGTTCATGAGATACAGCCTGGTGACAGACGGACAGACAGATAGACAGACAGACGGACGGACAGCGGAGCGAAATTAATAGGGTCCCGTTTTTACCCTTTGGGTACCGAACCCTAAAAGCCAAAATAATAAAATCAATATGAGTCATACAATTATATAATATTATTCTCTTCCAACTTAATTGTTAAATTATGTGAAGAACAACATTCTTCCTAAAGCGAAATCTATCACGGAATTGATCTTCGTCGGGATACATAATCGTAACGATTATCGTAAACATATTCATAAAATCTTCAAAGTCGAAATATAAAAATATTCGAAGACATTATCACAACCACAACAACTTCTGACACGTAAAGCGTCGTTAATGGCGTACAAGGGATCCTTAAGGTAGCTCGCGACCTACCTTATGTTTGACGTTTGCTTCCTTGCCTTGAATAAGGTTCTACCTTGATTTGAGGAAGATTTTACCGACCAAGAATGCCAAATCGTTCTAGTAAGGTTGAGTCAAGTCAAGGAAATTTTGAGGTAATGTTTTAGAATACGGGTGGTAGACTCGTAACTGAGGCCTTAATTGGGGAATTGGAAGTCGGATAATTTTGCTTTTTCATTCGTATTGAAGAACATCAAACAGAAAAAAAATGACACGAACGATAACTGTGACCATCGTGTATAATTTACATATTTTTTAACCGTCTTCAAAAAAAGGAGGGTTGTATGATTTTTTTTAATGGACGGAGTTCTGAGGTCACAACCTCAGAACTCCGTCATTTGTGAACCGATTTCAAAAATTATTCTTATTTGAGAGGGTATGCTTTAAAATTGGTCCCATTTAAATTTTATCAAAATAGTTTCAGTAGTTTGATTGGTCTTTTTTTTATATGAAAATTTATTATATTATACTATGGCTCTATCCATTTCAATACTTATTTTTAAAGAAGATTGTGGTCGATGTTAACTTCATCATGCTTTATTCATTACCAAAACAGCTAGCATAAAACCACAACATATAATAGTCATCAACCTATTTCCGAATGGCGCAACTCCGCGCCATATGTCATGTACCTTCCTCGGGACTATTTGTTTGACGCACGAGATCTGGCCCAATGTGTACATAGTTTTATTGTGTCGTAAACTCCTTGCTCCTTGTATAAACATGGCCACATGCGACCCACTGACGTCCAGAAACGTAGCGTGACCGTAATTCGGAACAGGTGCTCTTTCTTCACTAGGAAGATAAACTAAAGGTATTTTTGGCTTACTGAAATTTAAAATCATAGTTCTTAGAAATATTTATTTAAAAAAACAACGGGTTACTCTCCGGGAGTTTTCACTTCTGCCGTCACAGAAGTGAAAACTCCGCGCGGTAGAAAGAGAGGGGGATATTGCATCCTCTCCTACGCCGCGCCGGTGGTCTCAGGTCACGTGTCCGTCTTACGTATTTTCGATCAGGTCACGTGTCCTACGCGAGTTTATAATTTTTTACCCATCCCAAAAAATGTACAACGCCGCTAAAGAAGTTTTCGATTCAAAAATCCATTTCAGGATGTTGTATCTGACCAGATCCTATTTCTATACTAATATTATAAAGCTGAAGAGTTTATTTGTTTGTTTGAAAGCGCTAATCTCAGGAACTACTGGCTCAAATTGAAAAAACCTTTTTGTGTTGGATAGTCCATTTATTGAGGAAGGCTTTAGGCTCTAAAACATCACGCTGCGACTAATAAGAGCGAAGCATCAATAAAAAATGTTGTTAAAAAGGGGGAAAATTATTCATCTATAAGTACTAAGAAAAAAAAACTAATTAATCATAATAACTGAAATTGCCGCGGATGAAGTCGCGGGCAACAGCTAGTCTTTATCTTAAAATGTCTCTTAAACTATAAATAATATTCACATGAAAATTTATACTGAGAAAGACTTCATTAGAATCTTTCTGAATATTAATTTTCATGTAATTATTATTTATAGTTTAAGAGAAAATTCAAGATAAAGTTAGAGGGCCTGGTCAGTTATCTTTGCCCCTGACTGTACCTTTAGTGAGGCACCACAAACGTAAGCACTAGGTATTTTTATGTTCAATTAAAAAGTGCATTCGCCGCAACGCTGGCGATTGCGGCCAGCAGGCCTACTCAATTACTTTCGAACTACGGTGTACGTTTTGATCGTTACTTCAATATACATTGCGGCTTTCGTATGATTGACTATTTTAATTTAAGATATATAAACCGTAATGGATGTTATAGTCAGTATCAAAACGCTGCAGCCGTAGTACTCAAAAGTTACTGCATGTGGGCGCCTGCAATAAATTCGTCATACATATCACTTTCGTATATTATGAATACTTAGTAAAACCTACAAATCAATGATAAGCAAAATTATAGATGATTTTATTAAAATGTATCTTTTTTACAAGCTTTTTAACTTGTAATGTAATTAGTGATGTGCCGGAGAGAAATTCTCTGTTCTCATAAATTCCTTCTCACGGAAATTTCCAATAATTCTCGAGAATTTCTCAATATTTCCCGAAAAATTTCCGACCCTTTCTCACCGTTCTCGAAAATTTTGAGCACGATACAACACTAAATCTAAATATGTTTGTTCGGGTGGAATCATAGATACCTTCCACCGATTGAGTTGAAATTTTGTATACTCGTTTAATTTGGATGACAATGTATGGTAAGATGTGTGACTTCATTCTAAATCCTACATGGCGGAACATCCAAGATGGCGGACTAGCTATTTTTGATGCACATGGATATGGATATCAAAGGGCTCGATCAAATAACAATGCTGTTGAAAACGGCTAAATAGGCTTGTACTTCACTTAAACTTTATAAGAAATTTATTACTTACCCTATTTAAGCAAATAAATTATTTTGAAATTTGAATTTTGAACAAAACATAATCGAAACATAAAGTGGTGTTTTACATTTAAGCTTGTTTATAAAAAAGTTATTTACTTTTAATTTATTGTTTTCAGAAAACTGGTCGCCCAATTCAGTCGCGAGGAGACTTCACTACTCGTCCTGCGCGTGATGGTCGGCCTGATCATCCTCTACGACTGGGTCCACCCTTCCGGCGCCTTCTGCCGCTCGTCTTCCGTCGACGTCAAAGGCTGCGTCAAGTTCCTTCAGCAACAGACTCCAGCAAAAGCCGAACCCTTACTAAACGCGCTTAGGTATACAACTAAGCACCTGAACCACCAATCGACGCCCAGGAATATTAGGACGCTGTTGGCAGCGTGAGGACACCACTCCAGCCTTGCATGTTGCTGTGGGGAATGATTCGACAATAATTTGTGGGGATTTCTCAGCGGCACGCTATTGTTTGCACCCTTGTTTGTTACAGCACGATCCTTGGAAGGTAATGTAGCTTGAGGTAGTATGTTGAAAGTCGATAAAGCAAAGGTTTAAATTCTATTGTATGATAGAGAATCGGACCGTTGAGTCCGAACGATGTTTCTTTTATTTATGAGGATGCCGGACGATTCGTACTATATTATGACAAAATCTCATTTATTTGAATTGAATTGCGATATTGTTAATTATATTTTTGTTCGAAACAATATTGTATTGTTTTATTGATTCTCTTGATTAAAAAATGGATTTAATGTCACTACCTCGAATCTCCGTGCATACTTTCTTTGTTTTTCGGGTGTGTAAGTGGCCAACACTGGTGTCAGATTTTTCAAGCTGCCTAAAGGCATCTGACATAGCTTAACGACTGCCATCAATGATGATAGCCGGGACCAACCGCTTAACGTGCCTTCTGAAGCACGGAGGAACTCGAGATATTTTTATGCCACTTGCGGTCACCCATCCCAGTGGGCATTCCAGAGTTGTTGAAGGTAATAATGACCCATTGGACCATCGGGCTCAATCCATGCATACAAAGCGTCACTTACCTACGCCAAGATTGAGTGTGTAAATTTCTAACGCGATGTCCATTTTAATTAAGGAGTTAATTGAACAAACACTTGTAATCAGGTTCATGATTGGTGTATCTCATTTGTATTGCGGACTTACGCATTACCTATTCCGGTATTAACGTTTTTTTTTACTGTAGTACTGCGTACGTCGAGTACATTTACGATGCTCAGTGGCCTGTGAAATTGGTCGTTTTTAAAGTTAACTAATTTTGGCCAGCGGCTTCGCCTGTCATTTTTTGTTACATCACAATACATAGGTAGTTAAAAATTAATTTCCCACTGTCTATCTGTCCCTAAGTATGCTTAGATCTTTAAAACTGCAACGGATTTTGATGCGGTTTTTTTAATAGATAGAGTGGTTCAAGAGGAAGGTTTATATGTATTTGTATTGCACCCGTGCAAAGCCGGGGCGGGTCGCTAGTATATACTATGATGCCTCATACGTAAAAAATACATCGTTCTATGACTCGTTTTGACGTGAAGAAAGGATATATAGACAAACATTAACAAATATTTATATTGGGAAAGATTAAGATCAATGGATTGGCAGATTATGCTGTAAAAGAACAAACTTAGAACTTATGAACCTATAGAAATATTGTGTACCTATGTTAATTCTTTTTATATGTGAATATCCATTCAGTCTTATTCAAGTTACGAATAGAATTTTAAGATTTTATTGTACTCTTGAGCTTTACGTCGAATAGCTCATAACTGTTAGAAATAAATAAAAATATTTAGAATAAAAGAGATATTTTAAAATTGTAAAGTAATTACCCTATAGGCGCATAGTTTACATTCAGTAGGGTATCGTGATGCTTCAAAAGCAGTAGATATACTTGAGGAACCTCCCCTTCCCCACTCGTGCAAGGCTACAGTAGTCTTACGTCACCAGTCACTCGCAACCTGTAAGTTAGCTTTTATAAACCATTGTCATAGTAAGCTTATATTAAAAGTATTATTTGTAACCTAATCTACGAATACGAATTGCCTTGGAATTATATATTGGTTACCACAACATATTTGTGCAATAAATTGTAAAAAATAACCTATTTTTACAAAACTATAAAATCTAGCTTTAAAATCTAAAATTGTAGTGTGGTAAGTCGCGAAGTGTTTATTACACATAAGCCCAGTGATCAAAAGCATAACCTCAACCTATAAAAGAAACTTCAGTGAAAATGAACAAAATGCATAATATGACTGAGAAGACTGAGTGTACGCAGTTCAGATGTTCAAATGTTTCAGTAACGTATTGTATGGAAACGAAAGCTAGGATATTAAATGCCTTACGAAGCCTGAGGCGATCGGGCGTTCGAATGTCCACACTGGGAACATTGTTAATATTGTTTGCCAGGTAAATGTCAATAACGAACAATGACCCATGCATATTTTCTGTTTATTTCTTTGATTTCTTGGGACTAGGTATTTATATAAATTTATTATAAAAAGTAGGAAATATCACACTAAAAAAAAAAAAAAAAAACCTAGGTAATCCTAGAGCGTCGCCATTATAATTTTGATTCTATAAATATGGCTTAAAAT
Source organism: Elegia similella (assembly GCA_947532085.1). Taxonomy (NCBI): domain Eukaryota; kingdom Metazoa; phylum Arthropoda; class Insecta; order Lepidoptera; family Pyralidae; genus Elegia; species Elegia similella. Next base: position 9,449,172 of record OX383939.1, read on the forward strand.
TTAAAATAAATCACTTAATACTGTTTCATCGCGTAAAGGCGATTAAGAAATGATTACATTGAACATTTCGAAAATTTACAGATTTCATGTTAGCAGGCAGTAGTTGGTGACTGAGATTTCAGCACACCTCCGCGACATAACTGGTGACCCAAGAGCGGGCAGTTACTTTGCGCAGAGGATTTCCATCGCCGTGCAGAGGGGTGGGTAATGTTGCCAAACTTCTGGGATCTATTCCCCGCGGCGACGTACTGGAATATCTTTTTTACTTGTGACTAGCTTTTTTTTATTATTTATTATTTGAATTATGAATAAAAATTGACCTTATATAAAAGAAACGTTAAGTTTATATTAATGTATCATACGGGGTAAAAAATTAAGTGAGTGATTTAATTTAAATGTGTTAAAATTGCGTAAACATAGAAGAGAGTCGAACTAAACGCTTTGACAGTTCCTTTTTGGTTCGAGTAGCTAAGGTGTGGAATGAATTGCCTGCGTTTATATTCCCAGACAAGTACAATCCCGGGACATTCAAAGGTAGAATAAATGGGTATCTCTAGAATAGGCATGTAACATCCTCGTCTTCATCGTCACTTACCATCAGGTGAGATGGGAGACAAATGCCTACTTCAATAATAAATAAAAAAAAAACATTAGAAAACATTGTGGATTGAAAGTTATAGTTTCCAAGTTATGACTTTAAAATTAAGATTACTAGAAAAGAATATGCTTTTCAACTATCCTTAGCTTTCTTGTCCTAAAAAGGTAGTGACTCGACAAAAAGTTTGATATAAACATTCCACCCTTTATATGTGCAAAACATAAACTGTGTCAATGCCCAGTATCATCCAGTATATGGCATGCTACCCTCCGTGATGCTACCTGAACAACTTTACCTTTGAGGATCAGGAATTTGAAATCCCATAAAGTCAGTCGTGGTGTATTGTGGTAATTAATAGATGTTCTCGGTGTGGACAACATTATTAACAACATTATTAATGCCTTTAATATAAATGTTAGGTGTAACATTTGTTAACTTTATGCATGCTCCACTGCCTTGATGTTAACTACCTGTAATTTTAACGAAATTTTATATATGTTTCTATTGACGATTACGTATAAATTGATAAGAATAAGCAAGTGTGGACTTTGCTAGGTCAAAAGGAAATAAGCAATATAAAAATTATAATACAAATACATATCTTCCATCCTATAAATATAACTACATAAAATAACTACTGATATAACATTTCATAATAGTTCACTTTTGTCCTAGCAGACTATACTGGTTGCAAGTCATTTATTATGTAGGATTATAGTGATAAATTTATTTAGCCCAATGTAAAAATAAATTAACGTTAATTATATTTTTACAACCGTTTACAGGTTCCGTTTTGATTAAACAATAATAAAGTTTTTTATACATACTATTACAAAAATATTAAAGCTGCTGTCGGAATTTCTCACGCTCAAATTTCTATACATTTTAGTGTTAAATTCTTGTTGTATAAGCATGTATGTTATCTGTTACCATTTTAACTTTACTTGGATGTATTTAGATGTTCTTTACATAGCCAATAATTTCTTTTTTCACTAGGGCTATTCTTAAGCCAGATTTATAACGGTCGAGTTTTATTATTGTTAAACTATCACTCGAGCACAAACTTCTTTCGTGTATAGTAATTAGGTGTAAGGAGAGTTGAAGTGGTTGCAAAATCAAAATAGTGGCATTTAAGAACTATTCAGTTTTTTTGTAGTAAAATGTTTTCAATCTCCTATAAAAGGAGTGAAATACAGTTGCGTAATTAATCAAACCACAGACTATACAAGATCAGTACAATAAAATCAAATTAAAATAGCAATAAAACAGACGGACAAACAAGTGATCCTAAGTTACGGTTCCCTTTTGTTTTCCTTTTGAGGTACGGAACCCTAAAAAAACTGTCTGTAAACTTTTACCTATATATAAATGCAGTTTTTTTTTTACTTTTATTTAAATTTCATTATGCTAAGTTGTATAACCTTTGGTTCGATTTATTCCGCATATATCTTACAGCTTGTATAAACTAAAAAGTAATGTAAACCAGGGACCAAAAAAACTGAATAGTTCACATGTTTACTATACACTATGCGAGTTCATCGTGCTCTTGTAATCGATAGCACTCCAAATCAAGGCAAAAAGAGCCTAGGTGATCCGTTCGATGTTGCTTTTTGGGCACGTTACAGTCTACAGAGTATAAAAAATCGAAAATAATATCAGATGAACTTGCATCGTGTTTACTAGTGTTCGTATCGTGGTCGTATACTCGCACAGTCAGCACAAACTTGTTGAAATGTCTTATGATTGTTGCTTGTAATAACTATAATATGTACTCTTTGAATTGCATTTACTATTGGGCTTGATAAGGCGAATTGAAAAAAGAATTTAGAAACCCTTATAAGTCACAAATAAGATCCTTAAGTTACAACACTCATCTGCTGTCATAGAACACTTCTGTAAGTGCGTGGATACCACACTTACAGAGGCGCGGATACTGAGAATAAATCAATTCAAAATAAACTCTTACGACTATGACATGCGGTTGAAAACGGCATGTCAAAGATCGAGCGCGCGGCGCGTCGTCAAGCTGCCACGAAAGCAGACGTTTTCAACCGCATGTCATAGTAGTTAAGGTTTATTTTAAATTGATATTTATCCTCAGTATCTTCGCCGCGTCTCTGTAATGTAAGTGTGCGCCGGGCCAAAGAAGTTCGAGCGGGGAAGCCCGTAGTGTTTATACGCACAGAAGCAAGTGTCTATACGTGCGTTGCTAAAGGGCTTTGTGTGAGGTATCTGTAAGTATCTAATTTGTGCCCCAGTCTTAATTCTTATTTTTTTTTAATAATTGTAACCTAAATTAATTCCATTCTAATGATTCCAGAATAGTAACTCCAAGGTGAGTCTAAACATAGTGTGAGCATTGTAGTGTTAGAGACGCGAAAATAAGTGCTTGTGGCTGTAGGAAATTCTATTGGATGTTAACGAAAGGTCATCCGAGGCGTTGTGGGTGTAAGTAGGATTATAGGATGATATAAACTCAGCACCGATACACGGAAGCAAAATTGGACATTCTTTGGTTAAGACAAATGAATATTATTTTTTGGCAATTGAGTCACTAAATAAATGATGTTTTAGGCCTGGTTCACAGCTCGGCGGACGGTTCAGCCGTGATACGGGCGACCCGTACGAGAAACTACCGCGGTACTCTGAAATGAGCGTCAGTACGATTGACCGTGTAAGACGCGGGTGCCGTTGTACGGGCTCTACCCAGAGCATGTTCATCCGCTTTACTGTGAAACGATGTTCTAGCGCCTCACATGTCCGCTCCGGGAGCCCATACGGCCGAGACGTACGTATCGCCCATATAGCTGTGAATCCAGCCTTAATATATAAAAAAATATTTGTTTTATAAGTCGCCCTAGAAAATAGCTTCCATGATGTTTGATTTGCAAAAAAAGATACAGTCAACAAATTTCAAAAAGTCTTCCACTTGATTTGCGTGCTCGTAACAAAAAAGTCAGGATTTTTCTACCTTGATGTTTGCGAATCGAACATTACACCCCTATTCTGTTCCTCGCAGAAATTACTATTACTTTGTTATAAATTTAGCCAAATATTTAGCAAATGCAAGTAGTTTGTTGATCTTGAGTCTGTAATTTTCTGTTATCATTTAAGACGGTTTGTAAGGTAAACCTACTTTAATTACGATTTATTTATTGTATATAATAAACACACCAAAGTTATAAGTAATATTAATAAACTTGAATAGACTTGTAACAGTGTTTTATTATACTTTTATACATTTTCCTTTGCTTTTCTGCATTATTTACATAACAGACATTCACAGATAATCGACGGCTGAGTAGAAGCTTTACCGCTTCTAGGCTTCGTACGGTGAGTGAGAGAGCCAGGGGCCCATCCTTCTCTCTCCCCACCCCCAACTCCTTGAAAGGCCGACAATGCACCTGTCACACCCTAGTGTTGTAGTTGTCCATCATGGGCAGCGGTGATCACTTACCATCAGGTGACCCGCTTGCTCGTTTGCCTTCATATAATAAAAAAATAATACTTATCTTTAACTATAGGAGAAAGGAACTATGACCAATTTTTGAGAAAACAACCATAAAGGGCGGTTCCCACCGCCAGCGAGCGAGGCGAGCGAACGTTTCACCTCTTCATAGTTTGGTTTACACAGCGTCCTTGTTCTGAGCACACAGAGATCTATATGAGCGATACAGCCGAATATATCCGAGAGAGATAGCAAGCGAGCTGGCGAGCGATGGAACTATCCTGTGGAACTTTCTGTTCAAACCGAAAGCCGACTCCAGACGGGTCGAACATGTAATACCTTGGAGCGTGGACGGCCGAGATTTACTTAAATAAAAAGGTGAGCACGCCTCGCTAGCTAGCTCTCTCGCGGTGGGAACCACATCGCTTAGCTGAGTTTCGCTCGCCTCGTGCGCCGGCGGTGTGAACCGTCCTTAAAAAAAAGTATTTACACACTAGTGAATCTTTGACTATAGAATGTATCACACCACACACCATAGTCACAAACTATTTCTATAAAATAAATCAAAGATAAGATAATATTGGAACTATTTATTCTTAAGTAATATTTACAATTACATACAAAGGGGCAGGGTTTAGGAAGCTGGTCGAGGCTTGAGTATCAACTTGCCGGTGTCATCGCACGACATATTGAAGTCATTGAGGACTGACCGTGTCCGCGCTGTGATGATGCTTGGTGCTATTACCTTTCTGTGGACTCCCATCATGAAAAGTAACACTGGAAATAAAGATTTAACATTTTATTACAGTCAATTGAGCAGTGCAATATTGTTTGTTTGTTTTTCGTGTAAGTGGCCAACACTGGTGTCCGATTTTTCAAGCTGCCCAAAGGCTTCTGACATAGCTTAATGATTGCCGTCAATGGTGACAGCCGAGACCAACGGCCTTACAAGCCTTCCGAAGTAAGAGATATTGTTATGCCACTTGCGGTCATCCCAGTGGAGACTGCGCCCAGGTTTGCTTAACCCGCGTAAGCGTTAATTATGCTCATGCCCACTAAGCCATCCGGCTCCTCAATATTAAAAAAGTGGGTCTCAGGCTTTGAACTACCTAAAAAAGTTATTTCATTTTGTATTTTCTCTCATGTTCAGTTCAGATGACAGAAAATACAAAATGATGTAACTTTTGATGAGTTCAATAACCTCTTCAAGTACTAGGATAGAGGATGAAAGAATAGGTGGAAGTTAGTAGTTATAATTATAATATCAATAGGCTAGTTTCCTAAAAAAATATCATTAGTCCGTCAGTAAGTAATTAAAAAAATATTGGATACGTTTTTTTTTTTGTTCGTTGAATAAAAAATTATAAAGATATAGCCCTTTGAAATTCCGTGTGACGTCATAGTTTGCTACACGTTTTAGCAAACTTTGACGTCACAAGTCCCCACTCATGAACTTTGATGCGCTTTATCTTTTCCATTTATTGCTTAATTCTGCCGTGCAGACCCTAAAATGCAGTAATAGGATTTTTAAGAGATTTTAGTTGAATACTGAACCTTATAGAGTACGTTAAAAGGAGCATTGTGATTGAACCGATTTTTTAATACGATGATTTTTAAGACATTAAAATCAAGTTTAAGATTGCAGTAACTCAAAATCGCATGCCTGAATACACTATTAAACTAACTAACATACAGTAAAAGCATTTACGTATACGGGTCTCCATGACTTTACCAAGTTAAACGCAGTAAATATCGTTACTGCCTTTAATTTCTACCTAATTAAATATGATTGCATGTATATTAAAATGCAGTGATATTTTTTTGTATGATAAACATTATTACTGCATTAATGTTTATTATAATAATTACTAATTAAAGTGCAGCAAAGCACTTGAATACGGTATCTTATTTAGTATTCATAAAGGGGTTTCTGAAATTAAAACTAACTTACTTGCAGCATAATAAAAATACTGCTTTTTAGTTCTATTGTGCAATATTTTTGAACGCGAGTGTTAATGTTTAAAATGCAGTATATTTATTATTTACTGCAGTAAAGTAAATTAAATAGTAGACTAATCCAAATTTCCAAAATAGCTTAAAGATAATTTAAACGCAGTAATAATCACTATTACTGCATTTCAATTGGTAACGTAAGCAATAAGACTGTTTTTACTCTAAACTAAACCTTATTTACTGCGTCTTGTCGGCTCGGGACACGTCGCTCTTTCTCGCTCTAGCCGCGGTAATGATATCTTTACCGTGCTCTAGCAGTCGCCTACCGACCCTACCGTACGCAGTGAAAGAAAGTCGTCTGCGCTGGTGCGGAAAAACGTGATTTTTTGATCCTTAACAAAAAAGAAAAACGTCTACGAATTTGAAGACTTTTGCGCTGCTGTTGGAACTGCAACTTTCGGAAAAATATTTGTCAAACACATAGAAATATCTGATTTCTTCCTTTTTAAATTGTATATTGCTCTACGGAAAAACTTAAAGATGAAGATGGCAATACCTAAGTACCTAAAAATATAGTTAAAATAAAAGTTGACAGAGGCAACTACTGCATCTATTACAAAAAATATAGCGAATTGAATTGCCTAAAATAAAAATAAAATCCCAAACCTGATATTTAAACTACACCCTTAGGTGATTTTTTGATCCTTAACAAAAAAGAAAAACGTCTACGAATTTGAAGACTTTTGCGCTGCTGTTGGAACTGCAACTTTCGGAAAAATATTTGTCAAACACATAGAAATATCTGATTTCTTCCTTTTTAAATTGTATATTGCTCTACGGAAAAACTTAAAGATGAAGATGGCAATACCTAAGTACCTAAAAATATAGTTAAAATAAAAGTTGACAGAGGCAACTACTGCATCTATTACAAAAAATATAGCGAATTGAATTGCCTAAAATAAAAATAAAATCCCAAACCTGATATTTAAACTACACCTAAGGGCTTCCACCATAAAACAAAATATTATAAGAACCTATTAAAGAATGGTCCTACCATTGATGCCAGAAAACAGGTTGGCATTGGCCTGGAAAAGTTTACCTTTTTCAGCTGAGGAAACCAATGGTTCATTGGTTATTGCAAATTTATTTCTATTGGTTAATGGAAATTATTTTTGATGAGGATAGCGAAAAATGATGATGATTCCTAAGAGGTGTTTTTCCCTCAGCAGATTTTGTTGTCTAAAACTCGTATTAAAACTTTAAAAAAAATGTAATTAACATTTTATGCGAAGTTCGTTTTCGTTTAGTTATTTTATTAAGTTTATGTTTTTGTTGTCTCTTTATAGTTTTTGATAATGATGATACCGAGTATAGAATACTCATATCATTGCCATATATTTTATTTGATTGTCTATCGTGTTTTTTTCATTTCATGTGCCGTTAAAAGATCTCATGTGTTTTGCTAAAAGCCCAAAGCTATTTGACTGATATAGTTGTAAGTTTATACATAAATATAGTTTAATTAAGTTATTATGTTCAAACAAAATACCATTTAATAATTTGATATACGAATAGTACATATTCAATTTTTCAAATTGTTTTTTTATAAAGATTTATTTATGTAAAAATTTTATATTTCCTTACTACTTGCTGATTTACACGAATATTCACTATACAAATTAAAATGAAGTAAAGAAAGCGTTTTGCTGCAAATTAGTCTGCAAGGCTGCAAACGAATCAAAAATAGTCGCAGTATTAGGTTTTTTTGTCGCATTTTAATCTGCATAAGTTTACAATTTTGTATGCAGTAACAGTCATGATTTTGAAAAAAATCTATTTATTTAGAAACAAACAATTATTTTAAAATATTTTTTACGTCAGTTCAATCTTTGTGTTACGTTATTCATCGTAGTAAAAAAAACAACTTACCAAACATATGAAATAATATAAAAAATAAAGCATCAAAAAGATTTTCGCGCTTTTCTCGAAACCGCTTTTTTTCTCTTACTGCACTTTAGGTGCTGCAGGGCAGAATTGACAAACGAAAAAATATGTGTCCAATATTTTTTGATTATCTAACTGACGGACTAATTGTAATGTTATTATTTTGACCTAGGAAACTAGCCTATTGGATGTTTTTCAGTATTTTCATGGAGTACATATGGCATCATAAAATGCCCTCCGGTATCTAGGAGACTATGTCATAAAAAGGGTCTTGATAGCTTAAGCTTACCTAGGAACGTAGATGTGAATGCAAAGAAGGGGTGGTTCCACAGGGATTGTGTGAGTGAGACCACTGGAGTCAGAGGGTCTGTCAGCCAATGCCAGGCTGCAATCGCTGTGCACACTGACACCACAGCCAGCAGGACTGAAATAACATTCAAAAATATAAACACATTTTTTCTTCAACCTATACAGTCAGGGTCAATTCAGACTATGAAAATGTATAATAAATATAAACATTATTCCATTCAATCAAAGTTGAAAATTGTATGCAACACAATCTTATTTATTTTAATTTGGCATCATATTTTCAGTTTTGATTGAATGGAATAAAATTGATATTTAATTACCACATCAACGACCAAGCGCCTAGATCGGGCAACAACAATAGATAATCAATTGTGTCTGCGTTTCTCACGATTGCCGAGTTAAAAAGAGATTGAGTATAGTGCATAGGCTGAATTGACCCTTAACCTCTTGCAGGCTAGCTCTTGTTTACCTTACTTCATCCCCAACGCCAAGCTAGCAGAAATTGTAATAACTTTATTTATTGATGGCTTCTGTCGCATTTAACAATTGACCACTTTAGTTGCAAAATGACTGCATAGTCATTTTGCAACTAAAGTGGTCCATAGCATGAAATGGGTTGAAGATTGGAGAGAACAGCTTTGATCAGTACTACTAGGCAAAGATAAAAACTTCTGTTTGTCATGAATTTGTGATCTATAGCAATATTACTAAATTTTTTTAGATACTGACAGTATCAGTGTAAAACATGCAAGTCATCCCAGGCACATATGAATAATCAATTACTGTATATTTTAGTTATTAAAACACTTATGATAAATACATAGTTTCTTGCAAGTTTTTCAAAGGATTTTTTTTATCATTTAGTAAATAAATGAAAAATAATTACTTCTCCATCTCGTAGTAGCTGGCTGCAGGCATCCTATCACTTCTGTAAGACGCCGTTCAAAAGCTTTTAGATCTGTGGAATCAAATGCAAAAATTATCTAAATATAGAAGAAAAACAATGGTTGTCTGTACCTAGTTGGTTTATGGACGATAATTTTACGTGATAACAGCTCACTGTTATCTCAGATGAGTGATAGATGCTACTGCTGTTGCTGTTGCTGCTAGAACGCAACATTTTTCGTGAGTGTGTTTATCGATTTATAAGAGTTATCACATCAAAAAACAACATTCTATAACTGAAGAGTAGAGATATTAAAGTAACGTAACCGAAGAAGCTCATAGATGTTTGTGCTAAGGTGGAAAGAAATTTAACTACATATTATTTGCAAAGAATATGGGCTAAAATATAAATCAAAGGCAAAATAAATAGTTTTAATGAAAGGTTTGTAAAACTTACCATCGCAAGCAGTTTGTTCCAGTGACATTTTATTTAAATAATGCCTATAATCCTAATAGTTGATATAGTCAACAGATTGTTAGCATTTTTAATTTAATCAACGCTGGATAATTACTGCTACAAATAAAGATCTTTCTCAAGCCAAATATAAAAATAACACCGTCGATCGACGATCGTTGCTTGAAAATTCTATTGACTGACGTTTGACATTGCTCTCGCGAGAGCTGACAGCTGACAGATAATTTTTTTTTTTAATTTATTTATGGCTTTCACGCGTTACGTATTTAGCCAGTATCAAGTATAAATGAGTTTTCCCGCGCTTTTTTCTAAGTCTTGTTATCAATGAAACGATGGTGTAGTTCATTTCATTGACTCTACGGAGCCCCTGGCGACAATTCCCACGAATCCACTGGCTTGATCACAGACGCAACGAGGTGAGGCGGTCCACCAGCCCGCTAAGTAAATCTCACTACAGCCGCACTGTGACAGTTTATTTCGGTTATTCTACACATTGTTCATAAACATGGGCATTTATAACACCAAATTACACCGATTTCACATTATAAAGTCCACTAGAAACAATTTACAAAACAATCCAAAACACAAGCCGTGCTCTCCGTCGAAATTCCCGCCAAGAACCCGACAGATAAATTTATGACGTTGACTGTTATAAAATAGAACATTCCGTTGCCTATCCTAGGGTCTATTTTTGAACAGATGACTTACGATGACCGAGCGAGTACTTAACTTATGTCAAATCGCTCATTTCTAGAAGAAGCTCAGAAGAGAAGAAGTCACTGATTCAAAAGTAGCACCTCCAATCCAACTGCTACTCAAAATGTCAATGTCAGTCCTTGATATTAACATTTGACAACAAAATACCTGAGGAGAGAACATAAGTTTTGTGAAGAGTCCAAGGTTCAAATATAGGAAAGTATTACTGAAATTTATACAAATGTAAGTAAATTACAACTGAATTATTTCATTTTTAATGTTTTATTGTACAAAAAACACTCAAACGAACTCCCTGCAGGTGTTTTAACACTTAAAATGTTATGGTTAGTCTCGTTATTCTAGTCATATGTATTGAAGGTATTTTTCTTTTAATACAGCGAATATTTATTTTGTACTTCAGATGGTTCCTCTAAGATTACTAGTAAACAATGCAAAGCGAGTACTTCCCGCTGCCCGACCTCTATCGTCCAAAACAGGTCCTCTGGTGGACCTCCAAGTAGACAATGAAGGCATAGCTACGCTGACGATGCAGAGGCCTCCCGTTAACAGCTTGAACCTGGAGTTGCTAACAGAAATTGACAAGGCTCTTGATGATGTGGCCAAGAACAAGGCTAAGGGCATGATCTTAACCTCAGTAAGTTGAGTTCATTAACATTAAAACTTTTAAAAATAGCTTAGTATTATATTTTATTTTCATCCAAATGTAGTCAGACTTTTTAATCAATTTGATATGCAATGTGCAGTGCAATATGCAGTCTTTAAAAGCAGTTTGTAATATACCTACCTTGTACAGAACATTTGGCTAATGGGACAGCTAAGTCCCATATAGTGGTGACCTATGTACACCACCCCATTCAATCAAGTCAAGGCAATGCAAACAACCTGATAGAGATTGCAAAAACTGCTAAAAACAGTAAAGTCGGCTACAAGATCAGATCAAAGGGTCATTATCATCATCATTATTACGGCCATTAATAGTCCACTGCTGTACAAAGGCCTCTCCCAAGGATACCTCATTCCATGGAAGGATATTGCCATACTCACCATGCATGGCAGGCGGGTTGGCGAGCGCAGTTTCTTTGGCCTCTTGTGATTTAGATGCTGCTGCCCATTGGAAGCATTTTAAGCTGAGGAATAGGAGTTTGTTGGATCTGGGAATTAATAGCAGCGTTTTACACTAAAATAAAATGCATATTAAGCGATTACCTAATTCGAAGCCTATTATTTGAGAGTAGCAACCCTGTTTTTCGTGTGACGTGTCGACTTTCGACTGTTTTACCATCTTTTCCAACGATCGGTGCTGTTTTACTGACTATCCCCACCAGGTGCGGCACGCGCGATAGCGCGGCAGTGCCGATTTGTGATCATTGTGTCTCAAATTCATATTTTACGCGAGGGTATAAAAAATACCCGCGGTGCGAGGTATTGTTACCCGAGCTACTACCAGGCAGGGATACAAAGCATAGGCTTCGAATTAGGTAATCGCTTAATATGAGTTTTATTTTAGTGTAAAACGCTGCTATTAAGCTTATGTACCGTAATTCGAAGCCTATTATTTGAGACGTGTTTGATATCGCCTGGTGGGTCCGACGTCAATGTGATCTGAATATGAGTGTAGTACTATTATTTATTTGAGAAGGAATGACAATATGTATGAATTCTCTGTGAATAGCAGGTAAGTAAATGATACAGCTAAGCAAGTAATTAAGTGTTTATTTATATAAGGTAAAACGACAACAAATCATAATTGAACTGAATGTATCATTCACCATTAAATAACCAAGTAGTACATATATTATTATTTGTATATCAATGAACTCAAAACGACTTATTTATACATATAATAAAGAAAGACAATAGATGATGATAATGATGATCATTAATTAGTCAAATAGTACCATTTGTAGACATACGAACTAAAAAGGAATACCTATAAAATAAATTCACTTCTCGTTTAATATAATATGATCAGTTTTATGAATCAAATTAAGTAGCATGAAGCCAAGATTAGAAATAGATGAAGACTGATTAACTTGGACTTCCCGACAATAGAACTTTCTAAAAGTGTTCTCCGACCTCCAGTTACCTCGTGCTAGTATATCTTCGACTGGGCAGCTCTCTAACCAACTCTTCGAGGCGACAGCTGACCGAATACTTCCGGGGCTCGCTTTCACGCCTGCGCGTGAAAGTAACTTCTTTATCCAGTTTGAGATTACAGTTCTTGATGCGGCTTTTGGCGAACCCGAGATAGTCATAAAAAGAGAGTCAACTTGACATGTAGATCTTCTACTTTCTGATAGTTGGATAACTTTCTTTGTCCAAAACACGACATCCAGTGCTCTCACTTCCCTATTTTGGTTCAAGCGCCATCCTGACTGACGGTTTGTACTCGAATCAGTCTTGGAACCGAATTTCGGCCAGAAAACGATTGTATCTTCAGATAAGATACAATTATCTGGTTTTATTGATAACAAGGTGAGGTTTATTGATAACATGTATACGCCTTCCCGAGCAAAGCAAAAGGAGGACAGCTGCCCTCGCAGAGCATTCGTAAAGACTAGTTTCAGTTGGGTGATCATTTTTCAGATACGTAAATAAATTTTTAACATCCCACACTGGACTTTTATTAGTTTTTGGGTTTTTCAGCGAAATGGCTTTCAATGCATGTTTCACAAGAGAGTGAGAACTTAAGTTTGAATCTAGGTTAGGGTTACATAAAGTGGCAACAGCTGACTTGTAGGTTAAGATTGTCGAATAAGATAAGTTATGTAATTGGTATAAGTCAATTAAAAATCTGGCAAACTCCGAACCTGATGGGTTACTTGGGTCAACATTATTCGTTTGCGACCAGTTAAGCCACTTTTGCCAAGCTGGCTTATATGTTTTAAGAGACGACTCACGCCAGCTAGATCTGAGCAAATCTCTTTGTTCCTGCGACCAATTATTTAAAGACCTTTCCCACCCCCACACTTCCAGACTTCTAGAACTAGGTTCTGGGCACTGGGAGGTGGTCTCCCTGTCGTGGTGTCTACCATGACTTTGGTCAGGTTGTGTACTGTGAAGGGGGGAGCTATGGCTCGGTTTTTGAGGTCCGGCCTCAAGAATACCTTGTGCCATCTGGGGGCCACTACTAAATAAGTTCCTTGCGCGGAATTGAGGTGGGCTAGTACTCGAGGGATTAAAAAGGGGGGAGGAAATACCCAAGCTAGAGTATAATTCCAAGGCTGACTGAGAGCGTCGAAGAGGTATGCTTTTCGATCTGTTACATCCAAAGTTCCGTAGAGAGGCACTACGTGAGCTTTCGCAGATGCGAAAAGGTCGACAATCAGAATTCCCCATTTGGAAAATAAAATCCTGGTGAATGAGGGAAGTAGGTGCCATTCTGGTAATACAGCTAGCCGCGACAGGCGATCGGCTTCGCAATTGAAACGGCCCGGTATGTAATGTATTTCCGTGTGTATGTTGTGGAGATCGAAGAGATTGATAATTTGGTAAGTTATTTCGGACAAAGCTTGAGACTTCGTCCCGCCCTCGTTTCTCAAGAAGGAAACTACGGTTTTGTTGTCGCTCTGTATGAGTAGCGACGAGTTCTGCATGAGAGGAGAGAGGTTTTCTAAGGAGTAAAGTACTGCTAACATCTCCCTTTGATTGGAGTGTAGATTCGATTCCTCGATCGACCACTGGCCTGACAGTTGTTGGTTGTCTATTTGTGCTCCCCGTGCTTTTTCGGATGCATCGGTTACCAGGTAATGAGACACTGGGGGGTGAAAAATTTTTGAATGCTTGTTGAGGTTTTCCGCCCACCATTTCAGCTCTTGCAATGCCCTCAGGGAAATTGGGTATCAGTAACGAGGGCTTTTGTGCAGTAGACCCTGGCAATGTTTTAACAAGGCCCGATGATTCAAGCGGCCATGTGGGATTGGAAAACTCGCAAAATTCACTGAGCCTATTATGCTCTGGATTTCTTTTAAGTTTGCCCTTCCCCGATTCAGTGCAAGATTTATTTTTTCTTAAACTGTCGTGTTTCTGTGCGGGCAGGGACTTTAAGTTTTGGTGTGGATCCCACCAAATTCCTAGGAATTCCAGAGCCCTCTGAGGCAATGTTGTTGATTTCCTTGTGTTGACGTGCCAGCCTAGATTTTGAAGCGTATGCAGCACATCGTGTGCCTGTTTCTCTAAAACAAAGCGATTCTGGTTCACAATTAGATAATCGTCCAGGTAGACCACTATGCGATAACCCTTTTCTCGGAATATTTGCGCCAAACAATTTGTCACAGACGCAAAAATTTTTGGTGAACATGCAAGGCCGAACGGTAGACAAGTCATTTCCAGTAATTGGCCGTTGAACACCAGCCTTAGAAATCTTCGATGGTATCTCAGAATGGGAAGATGAAAAAATGCGTTTGATAAATCTATTTTTACAAGCCAGTCGACTTTTTGCAGGAAGTTTGGTAGCTTCTGCATGTTTATCAAGCGAAACTTCTCGACCTTTATAAATCGGTTTAACCTTTTCAAGTTGAAAATCGGTCTTGCTGACCCATCGCTCTTGGGCGTTAAAAACATGGGAGAAATGAAACTTGGGCTCATCTCTGTGACAGGTGCGAGAACCTTCATCTTTAGCATTTTTGCTATCTCGTTTGTCATTTCTACGGAGTGCGGTGTTTGAAATCGGCTTAAGTCCGGATTGTAAAATGGAGGCTTGCGAAAAAATGGGATCCTTATGCCCTGGATTATTCTTAATATATAAGACGGAGCTCCCAGGTTTTCCCGCTGTGGTAGGAACTGCTTTAACCTCCCCGCCAGAAACAGGACAGAGTCATGATCGTCTCTTGTACTGGTATTCACGGCGCGCCGAGGTTGCGGCCGATGATTTGCCTCGTCCTTTCGAATTTGATTGAAAGTTATCATGTCCCTGATACCGGGATGATCTCTGACGATTGTCCTGGTTTGACCGCCGTTGGGGGCGAAAGTTATCGCGCCCCTGGCTATTAGGTAAATAATTCGAGCCTTGCCCAGGCTGCTGATTAGAGTATTTATTATTAAATATGTAAGGATAGCTTGAAATACCTTGCGCAGGTATTTTGTAACTACTACCAGTTTGCGCAATTGGTTTAACTTGATTAGGCGCTCGGAATCAAAACATTTTCGAAACACCTCCATTTTTCTCTATTACGCTTGAAAATACATCTTTTTGGAACAGATGTTCGCAGCTAGGAGGAATTCGCCGTAACGAGCCTTTTACAAATTTATCTTTTACAGAATGTAGCATACTGTCCCTTCTTTGCTGTATCACGTCGGCACGGTGGCCACAAGCCAATTGCAAAAGATCGTTGGAGATTTTTTGAAAACTCCCTTCTATAAACAGCTCAGTAATTTTACGATGTAAAGGCTGAGGATTTAAATCATTATTTGCAGAAGCCCAAGAAATCAACTCTTCAAAGCCACGCTGTGCAGCCTCCTTTTGTTTTATAAGGGCTTGAGTTATAGCAGCGAACCCTCGCTCAGTGAACATAAGGTTATTATACTTATCGTAGGGCTTAATTTCATCATTTTAAGTCTGTAAATACAGGACGAGAACAATATGCTTTTTGAACTTCCGAATATCTTACATTGGACCAATGCTCAGAATTAAAATGTTGTAAGGATTTAATTATTTCAATATGAGCTGGTAATGCATCGGGCACAGCCGGTTCTTTTAAGGTGGTTGTAAAAGGTATGTCAATTGAGGTAGACGGCCCTGGATTTATCTCCCTCGCAGAGGCAGATGGGGGTGCTTGCTCATCATTGTACGAATACAATTCGCGGCTTACATCCCCGTTCAACTCATCACTGTATGGACTAGAACTGTGTATAGGGCGAAACGTATTACTAATTAAATTTTTAATTTCTCCCATCTGTTCGGATAGCTGACGAATAGCATCGCTGTAGCGACGCTTTTTCGGCACTGGTGCTGCCAGTATGCCTTCTGGATGTCTCTTTCTAGACACCTGCTCTGGATGAGGAACTGTTACCTCTTCGTCAGAATCCGAGGATGAAGACGATTTTGAATCCATGTTAGACATAATTTAGATGATAAAACAGTTATAAATCACTCACCAATCTTATGCTGGTTGCACCAACCACAACTTAATTTCACGAACGGTATCACCGTTATTTAAAAAAAATAAAATAAATAATAAGTAATGAATTAATAAATTCTTATAGTACTCCAAGGTACGTACGTCAGAACGTCACGAAAAACAAGACGCCAATGATCACAAATCGGCACTGCCGCGCTATCGCGCGTGCCGCACCTGGTGGGGATAGTCAGTAAAACAGCACCGATCGTTGGAAAAGATGGTAAAACAGTCGAAAGTCGACACGTCACACGAAAAACAGGGTTGCTACTCTCAAATAATAGGCTTCGAATTACGGTACAAGCTTAATAGTGAGTGAAAGTATTAGGAAAAGCAAGTAGCAGCTTGGAAGGCCGGGCGCGTGTAACTGATGCCATGCCTGCAACCACCGGACAAGCAGATCTGACCTAAGGTGGTAGATGCTGATTGAAAAATAAAAAAAAAATATGTAGGATCTTTATTGCAAGGATCTATCTTAATCATAATAAGCTTGAAGCTAAAAGAATGTAGATATTTTCAAATGAGGCGTGTGATTTCTTCATAACAGAAAATGAATCTATGAGATGGTAAATCATTGCAGAGGCGAATGGATAATCATATTTTATGATCCTCTGCGATAAAATATATATGAAATAGCAGGAAATATACTAGTATAGTATCTTCATCATAGTTCATGCGTGAAATCAATTAAAGTGCTTTTTTTATGAATAATTTAAGTGCGTTAACTTAATAAGTACTTAACTTCCATAGTCAGAAGTTATAATTATAACATTATGTAGGAATTATGACCAGACTAGCTCAAATAAAAAAAAATTCACCATAGAAGCAATTCAGGTAACAACAAAAAAAAACCGGCTAAGTGCGAGTCGGACTCGCGCACGAACGGTTCTGTACCTATCTATAAAAACGGAAAAATAATCATGTGTGTTGTGTGGGAGCCCCCTTCAATTTTATTTTTATTTAATTACTAGCTTTCGCCCGCGGCTCCGCCCGCATCAATATCGATCCCTCGTGAATAATATTTTTTCTCGAGATAATAGGCAGCCTATGTCCTTCTCTATAATCTGTTCAGTAGTTACGGCGTGAAAGCGTAACAAACAAACTCACTTTCGCATTTATAATATTAGTAAGGATTAGTAAGGATAAGGATTTATTTTTAAAGTGAATATATAACTAAATATTCTGTCAATATTACAAGCTTAAAATAAGCAAAACAATCACGTTTGTTGAATGGGAGCCCCCTTAAATATTTATTTTATTCTATTTTTCAGTATTTGTTGTTATAGCCATGTTTCAGTTTATAATGAATTGTTTATTATCAGTCAGCACCAACAACGTTTTCCGCTGGCCTCGACATCATGGAGATGTACAAACCCGACATGAAGAGGGTGGAGACATTCTGGACAACGCTCCAAGGAGTATGGTTGAAGCTGTTCGGCTCCAACTTTATCACGGCAGCTGCTATTAATGTAAGTTAAATAAAAGAATAGCAGTTTTGTTGGCTCTCTCAAAATTTACATTCAATTGGAGTCACAACACACACAAGTTCACAACTTACTCAATCTGTATGTTTTGTCCCATATACATATATTTATTTATCAGGGTCATGCTCCAGCTGGCGGCTGCCTCCTCGCAATGTCCTGTGAATACCGAGTAATGGTGGAGGGTAAATACGCTACAGGCCTCAACGAGACAGCTCTGGGAATCGTGGCACCCAGGTGGTTCATGGACTCCATGACTAATACAATCTCCAAGAGAGAGGCAGAGTTGGCGCTCACTACAGGGAGGATGTTCTCTGTTGAGGAGGCACTCAAGGTATACAATACAACTTCATTATTTGTGCAGTAGCATAGAATAAGTACTAGAACTTATTTACAGAGGTCGCACTGCAAAATTTAGATACCGACAGAATCGACTGCAAGCCAATTTTATACTTATACTAGCTTTCGCCCGCGGCTCCGCCCGCGTCAATGTCGATCCCTCGGGAATAGTACTTTTTCCAGGGATAAAAGGTAACCTATGTCCTTTTCCGTACTCTAGAGAACTTGTATGCAGAATTTCATGATGATCGGTTAAGTAGTTACGGCGTGAAAGCGTAACAAACAAACAAACTCACTTTCGCATTTATAATATTAGTAAGGATAAGGATTTCTGTACAAACGATTCATAATTCGTTGAAGTTAGTGACCAATCGCGCTCACGTGGCCAAAATAATTGGCACAAAAGCATACAAACTCGGCAGACCTGGGGTACTATTTTTGAAAGTATGACACTCGTCTGCAAGCGATTTTTGTATGGAAAGATCGCTCGTTTACGAACGGCGTCATTTCATAAATAGCACCGCTGACTGATCATCGTGATAAAGTTTTTGTAAAAGATATAATATTTTATAAGAGATATGCTGACTTCAGGTATAGTTTGTATGAAAATTTTCTCATTGGATTAAGCAGTATGGAAATTGGTATGTAGGGTCCTGATTATTGCATATAAGTTTTTAGAATAAAATCAGATTTCTGGTCATTACAAACCTCATCTTGTAAAAGGACCTTCCCGCATAAAAGTATCTACGCAATTGCGCTAAAAATCTTTAATAAATTACACCTTTACACATCAGAGTTTGTTTGATACTTATTATAGTGTGGATGAATCTGTGGATGGTCTGACTATTTAATTAAATTTAATCTACGAATAAGTAATAAGTCATGTATGATGTAATGCGAAAAAATTAATGACATAAATACCTATTATCAATTAAATTATTTCTAAACTGACATTAAGCATTAATAATTGTAAATTTGTAACGTAACTGTATATCATACTAGCTGTTGCCCGCGGCTCCGCCCGCGTTAATGTCGTTCCCTTGGGAACAGTAGAAATGATAAAAATTCCACACAAACCCCTGCCCCTTTGCTTTTTCCCCGTAAGGGGGAATTTAATACATTTCACCTGCATAGATCTTTAGCCCTTAAGGAGGGGATTTTGCCCATTTCACCTACACAGATATATTTTTATTGTAAAAGAGAACTTCTTATTGTTATATTTCTAAGTAAATAAAAAAATCCATACAAACTTTACCCCACCTATTCTACCCCTTCAAGGGGAAATATCGACCATTGTAACTACACAGGTCTTTTTAATTTCAACGTAAACATACTTATTTTTATACTTCTATGTCCAGAAATGAGAAAATTTACATACAATCCCCCCCCCCCCCCCCCCCTTTATCCCTTAAGGGGGAAATTTTGTACATATCACCTACACAGATCTTTTTCAATTGTTCAATTGTAACCTAGAACGTATATACTTATTTTCATACCTCTAAGTCTAGAAATGGAAAAATTCCATACAAACTTTACCCCCTATTTACCCCTTCAAGGGAGAATGTTGTCGGGTTCACCTAAACAGATCTTTTTTAATTTTAATTGAGAACTTGCGTACCTTCCATAAAACTTCAGCCACTTTGATTTTCTAAAAATCCTTTCTTAGTGCTCATTTACATCATAAAAAGAATCCCTGTGCCAAATTTCAAGTTTCTGCGCACAGTAGTTTCGGCTGTGCGTTGATATATAAGGTTTACCTTTGGCCCGCAGCTCCGCCCGCATAAGTGTCGATTTCTCAGGAACAGTAGAATTATTAGTTGAACCCGGAATACATTAGTTCATGACTTTCAATGAAACACCTTAATATTGAATTTCAATTGAATAACTTCAAAAACGGAAAGTTTCATACTAACTTTGCATCCCCGTTATATCCCCATAAGGGATGATTTTTGAGAAAAATATTTTACTCGTGTTTCATGCCTTAAGGAACCACGTCAGAGGCCGAGAGGCGGTTCCAAAGAACTCTGACACCAGGGTGTGCATGGTCGATTGACCGTGACACCTACTCGAAATGAATAAATGAAAGGGATGATTTTTGAGTAAAATATTTTACTCGTGTTTCATACCTTTCAGTAAAGAACCTTCATGCTGAATTTCATTCGAATAACTTCAAAAACAACAAAGTTTCATACTAACTTTGCAACCCGTTTTTCCCCCTAAGGAGATGAATTTCCAAAAATCCTTTCTTAGTGCTCCCCTACGTTATAAAAGGAATCCCTGTGCAAAATTTCAAGTTCCTAACCCTTATAGTTTAGGTCCTGCGTTGATATGTCAGTCAGCTTCTCCTTTTTTTTTAGTATGGATTACTATGGATAGTATGGATAGGTATAATGCTGTCGTATAATGATGATGAATTGACTTTGGATTTTAATTTTCTTATGTCACTTATTATTTTATTTTATTTTTGCTATATGTTTGCAGGCAAACTCATGCCTTGAGTTCATTCAAATGACGATAACTTTTTTTTTAATGAACCGATTTTGATGAAACAAACTTTAAATGTTAAACTGAGTTAAAACAAAGCAATTGGTGAAAGTTTGAAGTAAATCGGTTCAGTATTTTCGGAGATAATCGTGATCATACATACAGACAGACAGACAGACAGACAAGAAATTCCAAAAAAATTTTTTTGCTTTCTATTATTCTTTTTAAGTGTCCCTCTATCCATTTCAGTCAAAAATTCGAAATGTACAGACAAAATAATTTTACTGTTTTATTATATGTATAGAATGTCACTTATTATTTTATTTTATTTTTGCTATATGTTTGCAGGCAAACTCATGCCTTGAGTTCATTCAAATGACGATTATTTTTTTTTTAATGAACCGATTTTGATGAAACAAACTTTAAATGTTAAACTGAGTTAAAACAAAGCAATTGGTGAAAGTTTGAAGTAAATCGGTTCAGTATTTTCGGAGATAATCGTGATCATACATACAGACAGACAGACAGACAGACAGACAGACAAGAAATTCCAAAAAAATTTTTTTGCTGTCTATTATTCTTTTTAAGTGTCCCTCTATCCATTTCAGTCAAAAATTCGAAATGTACAGACAAAATAATTTTACTGTTTTATTATATGTATAGATTAAAATTCTAAAACTTACTAACAAAAAAATTGTGTATGCCTGACGGCGCAGCATCGCGCACTATGTATACCAATACTAACATTTATTTGTATACCCAAGTATGACAAAAATAAATGAATTAATACATTATACACAGGTGGGTCTCATCGACGAAGTAGCGACCGACAAAGCAGACTGCGTGGCAAAAAGCCGTAACTTCATAAAGAAATTCGACAGGATACCGGCCATGGCGCGCGCGTTCACCAAACAGAAGATCCGGGGCGACGCGCTCGGCTGGCTGCAGAAGAACCGCCAGGCAGACCTTAATGAGTTCCTAGGGTTTGTTGCTAACCCTAAAGTGCAGCAGTCGTTGGAAATGTACATGCAAATGCTTAAAAAGAAGGCTGCCAAGTAATATTCAGAGAATATTGTTCAATTCGTTATTGTATTCGTTTATAGAACCACAGAAAAACAAAGACATTAGAAATGGCAAGGGCACGCGCGCCGAAAATGCGCTCGATCAGCTCACTTGAACCACCTAAGTAGTTTGTTCCGTGATCGTCAAAGGGATAAAAGTGCATAATTACTTTCATAAAAACGAGAAATGCCGACGTGTGCTATTCTAACGTGTAAAGTGAGAAGTCCTATTGAAACTACTCCCTGGTAAATTGAAAACGTATTAAAGTATTGTGTTGCGTTAGTTAAAATGAGGCGACGCTGATATTTATAGAAATCACGCGTGATAACACTTCTAATGTGTTTGTAGTTCTGTGGATAGAACTATAAAGTTTTCAAGATTTCAATGTTTTATAAACTGTCCTGCGATACAGATTTTGTGCGTCTGTAATTTTATAAGATTTTACATATTATTTGAAATCATTACCAATAAGTTGTAAGAGTAAATAGATGTCCTCAATATATTGTAAGAAAATGTGCCTTGTATGTTTGTATAGGTAGACTATGTAAGTAAATAAACTATCAATACTTTTGTAAAATAACAAGATTTAGAGTATTACCTAAATGAGTTTTTGGAGTATTATAGGCGACGTGGTGTAGTGATTTAAACTCCAGATCAGAACGTGATAGAATGTCTTTATTAGGTAAAATGCGAAGTATATATACAAAATTATTTACAAAGAAAATGTCTCGTTACCAATAAAAAAATTAGAATTTTAACATATAACAAAACGTTCGCTCGTTCCCGTACAACGTCAATCTCTGTCTTGCTTCAACTCGGACCTCTCTGTCGCACGGCCGCGTCGCGCCTGAACTAAACTCTCTGCAGCCGGCGCGCCCCGCACATTTCGGAGACGGCGCAGGCGGCAGCACACGTGTCCACGGAGCTCGGCGGCGCGCCGCGCGTAGACCATAGCACGTTGCACGCTCATCTTGATTGTTGCTGCTGACTTGAAGAACTGTGCCTCTGCTTGTGCGTGTGATGAAGAAGTGCTTGCATGGTGGTGGTGCATGGTGAAGGTCGCTCGCTGTGCGTGCGTTGCAAAAGGCTATTTTCATAGCTAAATACTGTTTCTATGGCGTCTACGCAACAGCCCTTTTCAAGGCTATTTGTATCTGTGTTTCTTTGATGCGTCTTGTTATAAGTGCTTCTCCGGTGTTGGTAAATGAGGTAAATAAAGGTGGTGTGTGTTGGTAATTGGTTTTGAGGTAACGGTAAAGGTATATTGTAGCCACAGGACTCCCCTTCAAGCGAAGCGTACGGGCAATTTGACTGAGCGGCCATGACGTGTTTTCTTATCAGTCGGCTGTGACGTCACATTGCTCGAGGTAACCGTACTTTCCTGTAGCGAGGTAACAACTTGTGGTAACGGTGGTGATGTGGTAACTTGACTTCTTGATGGTAACGTATCTTGCGATGTAGTAGGTGAGTTTTCGATATCTTGCAGTAGGTAGGCGGGCTTGAGACGATCAATCGAGATGTTTGTTTCGTTGTTTTTTATCTGTATAGTGTAGACTTTGTCCGTTCTCTTGATAACTCGATAAGGGCCTTCGTACGGTGGTTGTAATGGCTTCTTTACCGCGTCGACTCGGACGAACACGTGACTGCATTGTAGTAAGTCCTTATGAACGAAGATGCGTTGCTTGTTGTGATGAGTCGTACATAATTGTGGCTTGTTTTCTTCTATTGTAGTTCGTTAGTTTTTCGACATATGTGTAGTCCATAGATGTGTCTTTCGGGCTTGAAGTGAAAAAATCGCCTGGTAGACATAAGTTGTAGCCGTAGGTAAGTTCGGCGGGACTAACTCCAGCATCTGTGCGTAGGGTGGCTCGCAGACCAAGAAGTACTGTAGGTAGCTCGTCGATCCATGAGCTTGAGTTTGACAGCTTAGCGCGTAGCGATGTTTTTAGAACGCGGTGCCAGCGCTCCAAAATCCCGTTGCTAACTGGGTGGTATGAAGAACACCGGTTTCTGGTTATACCCAGTAGCTTCATGAGGTTCCTGAATAGCTGACTTTCGAATTGACGTCCTTGGTCGCTGGTGAGTGTTGATGGGCACCCGAATCTTGCTATCCAGTGTTTGTAGATAGTCTCGGCAACTGTTTCGGCTGTTATGTCGTCTGTAGGTATTGCTTCTGGCCATTTTGTTTCTCGGTCGATCATTGTTATTAGATAGCGATAGCCTTGAGATGTCGTAGGTAATGGACCGACTATGTCGATATGGAGATGCCTGAAGCGTTCTGTTGGCGGGAATCTCGACGTTGCGCTAAATGTATGCCGCTGAATCTTGTTTTTCTGACAGTCGATGCAGCTTCTTGTCCATTTTGAAATGTCGCTATTCATTGACGGCCAAAAATATTTTTGTGCTGTTAACTTGCGAGTCATATTCATATTCATTTATTCGCTTACATGTACAGCATAAAGTTGACAAAATTATTGTGCAGATTGACATGTACCCAGTTAGGGTGTGGCGATTATAATAACAAATTAAATTAAATTAAATTTTAGTCGAATGTTTGCATTTGTGAATAAGAGTTAATACATAAAATTAAAGTCACTCGAAATAGAAAATATATGTCAAAAATTAATATTAATGTAGGTACATTTCACGTGAGATTGAGATAATTAGGTCATAAATTGGGAGATATTTAGGTATTAAATTTGTCATTGAGGAATTCGTCTACAGAGTAATATGCCTTAGATATAAGTAGTGCTTTTAATCGTGTTCTGAATGCCGTGTCTTTGAGTTCAGATTTTATTATGTCTGGTATTTTATTAAATATTTTAATTGACATAACATATGGACCTTCGTGAAACATAGCTAAGTTTGAATTTGGTAACTTTAGTCGATTTTTATGTCGGGTATTAATAGCATGTGTATCCTTTAGTTGCGTAAATAGATACAAATTATTCCTGACGAAGAGGGCTATTTCTAGTATGTATAGTGACGGGAGTGTCAAATTATTTTTTTCGATGAAGTGTGGTTTACAGCTGTCTGGGCTTCGGGTATTAGTGAGTATGCGGATACATTTCTTTTGCATGATGAAAAGGTCTTGCACATCGACGCTATTGCCCCAAAGAATAACTCCGTAACGCAACCACGAATGAGCGTAAGCGTAGTATGCTGATAATGCCGTATCGAAGTAAAAAAACAATTTTTATTTATTCTAATATATCATCTATTTGCAAACATCAAGAAAGATATATTTATTGCTTCTTTTTTTTCAGTTGTTATATTATTTATATCTAAATCAACTTAAAAAATAATACTTACTAACAACTAGAACTAGTATAACTGTATAATATGTACACTAAATAAAAGTTATCTATAAATAAAAAATGTCACGCAGATCATTGCCTTCCGGTAGAGTGCCTAAAAGGCTGGCCGCATTGCCACGTTGGATGGCAATGCTAATGCGTTGTGCAAAAAAATTGCCAGCCCTTTGGTCACCAGATACCTCGACCAGTCGCTTATTTATGGTTTTAAATAATTTATGAGCTGAAGGGCCCCACGGAATCGAAGTTAGTATTCATTTTTAGTATACCAAGTGCATATACAAATCTAGATAATTTTGTTTTTATTTTCGTAATGTGGGTTTTCCAATTTAAATGGGTGTCAATTGTTATTCCTAAGAGGTCAAAATGTTTTACTTCGTCAACGATTATATTGCCTATTTTTAAACTTGGAGATAAGATAAGAGGGGATTTTTGTGGAGGCCTAAATTGAATTATTTTCGTCTTCTTAAAATTAATTTCTAGGTTTTGGTTGTCCAGATAAGTTCTAAGTTTAGTTACCGCGTCTTTTAATACAGCGCGTGATTCATTTGTGCTTTCGCACTGGAATAGCAACGAGATATCATCCGCGAACATTACGCACAGGCTTTTATCGTCTGGGAACAACCGTGGCAAATTGTTAATATATATAAGGAACAATACGCACCCGACGGTACTGCCTTGAGGGATAGACCAATTTGTTGTTTTTGAAGCAGATTTGATTAATTCCGTCTCGTTGGTTAAACTATTGTTGTATTCAAGTTGTACATATTGTTTCCGGTCATATAAGTACGAGCGCAGCCACTTGTGCGCGTGTGCGAACGCCTGCGTCGTGTAGCTTACATAACAGCACGTCATGATAAACTTTGTCATAGGCCTTGGTCATGTCGAGTAGAAGACCAACACCATATTTTTTATTGTTTATATGGGTAAGAATTTTTTGCACATAGTGATACACGGCTAGGCTAGTCGAACGTTTTTTTCTAAAACCGTATTGGTTGTCGTCAAATATATGATATTTTTCTAAAAAGTTATCTCACGCCCAGGTCTATAAATGTTAATTAAGAGTATTTTAAATTCGGTTATTTCTAATGCACAACACTCTATAATGTATTCCATAGATAAGTCAGCGATGTCTTGTCGTAATTTATAATCTAAGGAATGTTGTAGCAGAATAGCCAGTCCGCCGCCTTCGTGCTCACGTCGATGATAGGTCGCTGCGAATTCGTAGCCCTGTATGTGAATGATGTCGGCTTGGTGCGCTCCTATCCACGTCTCTGTTAGACATATTGCTTGAAAATTCTGTGTATCTAAGTAACTTTCTAATATGTGTGGTTTATTTTTGAGGCTTTGCATATTTTGAAATAGTATCTTAAATTCGGTGGCGAAATGTACGAGGCGGAGATGTTCTTTGTCGTTCAAGTGTCTGTGTGTCGGTAGTATCCTTCGGGATCGTATCTGAGTCGTCTAATTGATTATGGTTTGCTTGTGATGTCGAGATGTTTCTATAACTAGTGTTTATAGAGGATTGCCTAGACTGTGTCTTAGATGAAAGCGTTGACTGTGATAAGATTTCCTGCCTACCATTTATATAAAGCTTATTATCACGTACTACGGCATACTTCCCGTTTTTTCTAGCTGCTAACATTGCCTCGCGTAATAACCGTCGTTCCTGTAAGGATTTTTCATCCAGAACTGCAGAGATTTTGATACCAGAATTTTTAAAATAGTCCGTATTCTGTAATATATGCATCGTCATTCTTTTGCTAGTTAATTCTACTACTATAGGTCGTTTGTATCCTTTTTTACCGATTCGCTTAATATCCTCAATAAAACCCTTTAAATTAATTTGGAGTATGTCGCGGAATATGGAGACGATTTGCGTGTACAGGTGTTCTTCACTTTCATCCTGGTATTCGTTTAAACCGTATACTACAATTTTTTTTGTCTCGGTCTGTATCCTTTGTATACTGTCTCGGGGGTAGGGATTGTGCGGTAATGTCGTTTTTTAATGCCTGGAGTTCGCAGCGTAGCGTTTGGTTATCAGACTCTAATGTTTGCATTTTTCTCTTAACCATTGTCACTTCTTGTTCGGTTTCTTTTTGTTTTAGAGCTAAAAAGTTTAAATTTTGTTGAAATTCTTGCTTTAGTTTTCTTATTGCGATGTTTATTTGGGATTCAATTGTACTTGAAAGGCTTTCCAGAAGAGATGATTTTGTCGTTTCCAGTTTTTCGTCAAGTAGCTCACTAAATTTGTCATACGTGATCGAATTTTTTGGAGTATGTAGTTTTGTGTATGGTTTGGGCGTATATGTTTGTTTTTCAGTGTCGCCTAGTATACTCTCAGTGTCATTCAGTATATCGTCGACGGACATAGTAGTGTCGTTAAAATCTGTATTTAAGTTAGGTCTCACAGGTGTATTGTCATGTTTTCTGCGAGTGATGTTATTGCAAGTCGGGCATCGCCATGCATTTCTAAGCTCATTACGATTTGCTGTGAAGTGCGCCGATGTAATATTTAGGCAAAGGTAGTGGTATGTATTTTTGCAGCTTGTACATTTTAGAACTTCTCCTACAGCTATTTTCTGGTTACAGGCCACGCAAATCATTTTTAAAATATTTTGTAGGTAGGTCGTGCACTGCGGTGTGAGTGAGTAAGGTATATACCTGCAGGTCTCGCAGTTGGGCGCAAGAATGGGACGGCGATATCCACTTTGATTTGTTGGTGATGTCACTGTATAACGAATGAACCGTCTGTTTTTAGATTCTAATAAGCAGACTTTTGATGAACTTGCTTAGATTGCACGAATGTCACAAATACTTCACTAAGGTAAGGCTTTTGTATGATGCACTTCGACACATTAATTTTGACTTTTACACTATTGGAGCAATTTTTTGAACAGAATAATAGAATCGCAATGAGTCGTGCGCGTGCCGGGATGACTAATGTTGTGAATGCTTCTAAACACCTCTTGTCGATGTTTTTCTGGTATGTAAGGTCGTATGTGCGATGTTGATGTTTCACAGTAGAGTTCGATGTCGGTGTTCGGGATGACGACTTCCTTCAAATTGATGTTTTCTTGCTGTTGTAACTGTGGTATGGTAGTGTCTTGTTGTTGAGCTGTCGCAATTTCTTCGTAATCGATCGTAGATGGGTATGATATTGTTTCGATGCGGCTAAGTGCGTCGGCGACGATATTTTGTTTACCGCTCACGTGACGTATGTCGGTCGTAAACTCTCTGATAAACAAAAGTTGTCTCGTGCGTCTTGGCGTTTCGGTTGTTGACGTAATTTTGCTCATTGCGTATGTAAGGGGTTTGTGGTCGGTGAAGATTATGAGTGGTCGACCTTCAAACATCTTGCGAAAGTGTTTCACAGCCATGTAGATTGCTTGTAGTTCTCGATCGTATGTAGAATATCTTGATTGCGCGTTGGAGAATTTTTTCGAGAAATAGCCAAGTGGTTGCCATTTTTCATCGACGTATTGTTGTAGGACGGCGCCAGCTGACTTGTCGGAAGCGTCGCAGAATAACGCGTAGGTAGCATGATGCGATGGATGTGCGAGTAAGACGGCGTTGCTTATGCTTTCCTTACAAGCTTCGAATGCTCTTGTGGACTCTTCAGTCCATTGTATGACGGTCTTGTCTCGTTTTTTGGTATTATGAAGATGCGCGTTGAGTGGTGCTTGTATGGACGCTGCGTTAGGTATGTGGTCGCGGTAAAAATTCATCATACCAAGGAAACGACGTAACTCTTCGATGGTATTAGGCTTCGGAAAGTTCATGATGACATCGACCTTCTCTGCTGGAGGCTTGATACCTTCTCTTGATACGTTGTAGCCTAAGAACTTAACTTCTGGTTGACCGAAATGGCATTTTGCTGGGTTTATTGTGATGACATGTTCTTCGAATCTTCTTAGTACTGTTCTTAGGTGTTCTTGGTGAAGAGTCTCGTCTCCTGAAGCCACCAGGACATCATCAACAAATGGAAACACGTAGGGCAGTCCGCTGAGCACTTGGTGGATGTATCGCTGGAAGGTTTGACCAGCATTCTTGAGTCCTGGACACATGCGGGGGAATTCGAACAAACCGAACGTCGTCACGATAGCGGTCTTCTCTATATCTTCCTCGCGAACAGCCAGCTGCTGGTACGCTCTGTTCAGGTCGATGGTGGAGAATACTGTCTTCCCGTCAAGCTGGTGAGTGAAGTCCTTCACGCGTGGTATAGGGTATCGATCAGGTTTGGTGATCGCGTTTAGGCGGCGGTAGTCACCACATACGCGTAAGTCTCCATTTTTCTTGGGCACGACGTGAAGAGGTGATGACCATGGGCTCTTGCTGGGACGGCATAGTCCTTGGTCAATCATATTTTGAAATTCTTGCTTCACTTTTTCATAGCGATGTGGCGGTATTGGACGTGCACGGCAGTGAATAGGTCGGCCTTCAGTTTCGATGAAATGTTGGACGTCGATCTTGCTGTTGTTAATATTCATCGCACTTAGTCGCGTAGTACCGGGGAATTCGGCGAGAATGTTGTGATAAGAGTTTTTTGTGTTTATACTGCTAACTGTAGGTATAGATGTCGCTTGAATCGGTGCGCTGATTTGTAGGTTAGTTACGTTATCGATAAGCTTCTTGTTTTTGAGATCTACGATGAGTTGATGATGTTTGAGGAAATCGGCTCCCAGTATTGGCTTTGACACGTCGGCGACTATGAATTTCCACTTGTAGGGTCGACGAAGGTTGAGGTCAAGTTCAAGCGTTTTCTCTCCATATGTTGATATGACGGTGTTATTTGCGGCGTAGAGCTTGAATGACAGCGGTGTTGTGAGTCGAGTTTTTCTCTTGGGTAGGACTGAGATATTGGCTCCTGTGTCAACGAGGAATGATATGCCGGTTTTCTTGTCGGTGACGAATAGGCGGTATGAGTATTCTTGAACGCCGGAGTCCGCCTCGGCCAACGTTCTATCTAGTTTTCCTGCGTTTTTTCTGTCTTCACTTCACTTCAATGTGCATTTTCTTGCATCTAGGCGACGTGGTGTAGTGATTTAAACTCCAGATCAGAACGTGATAGAATGTCTTTATTAGGTAAAATGCGAAGTATATATACAAAATTATTTACAAAGAAAATGTCTCATAACCAATAAAAAAATTAGAATTTTAACCAATAACAAAACGTTCGCTCGTTCCCGTACAACGCTC
This sequence comes from Elegia similella, assembly GCA_947532085.1. Taxonomy (NCBI): domain Eukaryota; kingdom Metazoa; phylum Arthropoda; class Insecta; order Lepidoptera; family Pyralidae; genus Elegia; species Elegia similella. The sequence continues at coordinate 9,479,496 of OX383939.1, forward strand.
AGAACAATAACTAAAGCATAGAAACCGTGTTAAAATAACAACAAAATACAATATTCTACACTGTTTTTACTTATGGCATTGTTAAAGCATCAGAAAGAGATGCATATACAATGCCATTTGCGTAAATGTGCAGGTTGTCCTGGGGTACTGATGTGATCAGGGTTGTACTATATCGATGAAATATATTTATCGACTAAATGTTTCGTCCTAAGAAAGTCATAAATGTACTCTACTCTGATTGTATCGATTCGTTAAATGAGTACGATTCATAAAAAAAAAAAACAACTAGTTGCACTCCAGGAGTGCCGGCAGAAGTGAAAACTCGCCTTTGCGGCATACTCAGGTCCGTGTCCTTCTTACGAATTTTCGATCAATTCACGTGTCCTGACGCGAGTTTTCTATTTTACCCATCCCAAAAAGTGCACAAAGCTGCTAAAGAGGCTTTTACTTTAAAAGTTACGTCAAGATACACCTAAATAACTCCTAATCGCATGGCGTCGCTTGGCTTCATCTGATAAATAGGTAAAAAAAAAATCCATACATTACCCACCGCGCGTCTACTGTCTACTGCTGGTCATTAGGCCTTACCCAGTATTGGTCGAACGGCAGAATACCTAATATGATGTCAATCATATTTTCGATTATTTCGAAATTCCAACAGTGCCTACTTACCTACCTTACCTATGAATGCGCAAAAAACCCAATGCATTCGATTTACAGTCCCCAATGTGAGGCAGTCCAACGTTGACATACTAGTTGAAGGTAAAATAGACTTTGTAAATGATACCACCTTCTTAGGAATCACAATAGACTCTAAATTGCAATGGGGCGCTCATGTATCAAAAGGTAATATAAGGTCAGATATATTTTTCACTTGATCAATGGGCCATTCAGCATATTCCAAAACCATCTAAAGCTTTTCCCAGCTAGCTTTGAGGAACAGTCAGTAAAGGAAACATAATCAGGTAGGTAAAGAGAAACACATAATTCGAAGTGATATTTTTTATTTTATAAAACTTTTACACTAGGGTAAAAAAGTGCCAGTGTGTTATTTGTGAAAAATTCACAGTGTTGGTAATAGAAAAACAAGAGGTGAAGAAAAACAAGAGATTACTTTACCCACTTTCATTACTGTCCAAAATAAAATGTTTTTCATAATTTTAAATATAAATAATAAAACCGTTTCCGTAAACTTTCTTATTACCATTGATTTATAATTCGGCAAATATAAATGTAGGTAAAGCATCGTGTTTTAATCGCTTCCATTTAATTTTATATTCGAAATTAATGTATTGGCACGGCAGTAAAATATTTTAAACAAATTCGAGTATGTATGACATTTTATGTCCAATATGTCGCTTGAAAGTTTCTCGGATCCACACCTTTTTATCCTTTTACTTCAGGGAGCTGCAATAAAATTTCAACAATAATTTTCTTCATATTAGTAAAAATCGATTCTTTTTAGGGTTCCGTACCCAAAGGATAAAAACAGGACCCTACTAATATGACTCCGATATCCATCTGTCTGTCACCAGGCTGTATCTCATGAACCGTGATAGTGAGACAGTTGAAATATTACAAACAAAAATTTCGGGCGTTTTTATAGCTTACGCCCACGGCTCCACTCGCGTTAATGTCTATCCCCGATAACAGTACCTTATTCTGAGATGTAATTTATGTCTATGTTCTTTTCCGTACTCCAGAGATCGTGCAATGGTGATGATGATGATGCAAAATTTCATGATGATCGGTTCAGAAGTTACGGCGTGGAAGCGTAACAAACAAACTCACTTTCACATTTATAATATTATATGTAAGGATGGTACGGAACCCTTAGTGCGCGAGTCCGACTCACACTTTGCTGGTTGTTTAATTACCATGATGGTTCAATTTGTTACATTACTATTGCATGGCTCAACACTAACAAAAATATCCCTGATAGCAAGACCGTCATAAAAAATATCGATATACTCGTAGATACGTGATTTTACCACATCACTAGCAAAAAAAACTAACCTAATTTGAAATAAGGAAAAAACGATAATTTTAAGCAAAATACCTATAAAAGTTGTCATTTATACAATACGTTATATAATTGACAATATTATTGTTGTATTTTGAGGTATTTTGGGTTTTAATTATGCACTTTTAACTGAAAAACTTACTGAAGAAAATTATGTTTTACAGAATTTATTTCTGTTCGTCCTGAATGGGATTTACATCGCTCCATTGCACAAGACATTGTTTAGTATAATGGTCATTTGATAACGCACCAACCCAACACCGGTTAATACTTTTTTCCGTGAGAATTTTAGCACAATCCTATATTTAATTTGCAGACATCACAATTCCGCCGCAATGTTTTTGTCGATATATAACCCGATCAAATCGGCAAGATGCTAATATTACAGACGTTAAACTGTAATAAGTTATTTTGAATTTAGTCGGATTTAATTGGAGTCCAATGGAGTCCATTGACATTTCAAGTCGGGACAACCATGAAAATAATAGAAACTGACTGAAGTTTTTGTCTCATTCTGTCATAAGCGAAAGCTCATAAGAAAAATACAGTGTCAACTATCTGTTTTCAGTTTCTATTTTTATGCGGCTTCTATGTATATTATTCTTCTGAGGTACAACGTCAATCTCTGTCTTGCTTCAACTCGGACCTCTCTGTCGCACGGCCGCGTCGCGCCTAAACAAAACTCTCTGCAGCCGGCGCGCCCCGCACATTTCGGAGACGGCGCAGGCGGCAGCACACGTATCCACGGAGCTCGGCGGCGCGCCGCGCGTAGACCATAGCACGTTGCACGCTCATCTTGATTGTTGCTGCTGACTTGAAGAACTGTGCCTCTGCTTGTGCGTGTGATGAAGAAGTGCTTGCATGGTGGTGGTGCATGGTGAAGGTCGCTCGCTGTGCGTGCGTTGCAAACAGGGATTTATATCGATACCATGAGGAGTATCGATACCTTTACACGAAGAGTATCGATACATTTTTATTAATATCTAGGTATTGAAATAAAGTAGTTGACGTTCTGGCCAAAGGGCAAGTTAGTACCCGAAACCGACGAGCATGCATGAAGAGAGTGATGGATGTAGACGAAGCGAGAGAGATCGTAGCAAGTGGAGGTCCCTAGTCTCTGCCTAACCCCATGGGAAACAGCCGTGATAGTATGTATGTATGTATGTATGAAATAAAGTGTATTCTGTTATAATAATATGAACTATAGGTTTTATTAATACCAAAGTATCGAAATTAATATCAATATTTAATATATGTGTGTGTGTGCGACAACATCAATGCCCATAAATAACAACTGCTCTCCTTTTCTTACATCCTTCGATCATTAATACCAACTAGATGTCGGGTCAGCGCATAAAAATCGGCTCGGCAAATAGCCCCTCACTCAAGCAGTGAGGGGCTATTTTATTTAGTTCGGTCCAAACACAGCCAACGTAACGAAGTGTCACGATGCCGCAGTGTGCACTAAAAACTTGTCGAAATAATGGCCGAAAAAATAATTTTTTGTCCGGTGTATCTTATTTTCGGTAAGTAAATGAACTATTTTATACATTTTACCTTTTAACTAATAATAAACATTTTGAATAAAAGTTACCGATTTTCAACCACGGCAAGAAATGTTTGGCCAAGCTAGCCAACATCCGCACAAACATTTGAAGAAGCAAACAGAAACGAAACAAAACGACGTAACTCGCAATGTAATCAAAGAGAAAAGTACTTTATGATTAGTGCAATAAGGTTGTCATCACAATGGATGTTCTTAGACAAAATGATTCTTCGTTTCTAAGTGACAGGTGTTATTTATTACTTTGCTAGTCTTCGTGACAAATAATCGTAAGCATAAGGTAATTGTTTTAAAAAAAGCGACTTTATTGTAAGGTGATATGGTCTGAAATATCTTGATATTAAAATGGTTTTAAAACTTAAGTCTCTATTTATTAGTAAGTCAATGTAGATGTTCGAGCGGACAGAATTTTGCTACGATTTTGTAGGTAATGCGTTATCTAGTTGATATTAATGATCGAAGCTTACATCGGATAAATGAACAGGACAGAAGAGCGAACGACGGCGTAGCGCGTTGTTTGCATTTTCATGTTTGTTCATGTTAATTCGAGTTCGTGTGTAGTGAATGCAACTTACCTTTTAATAGAACAAATTAAAAACAAAGTAGTTGACTACACTGTCTGTCTTTTCTTTTAATGTTAAAAGGGGCTTATAAAAACAATAACATGTAGTACAAAAAGATTGACATATTAGAAGATGGATCGACCAAATGTACTTTATTCAATAAGATTTTAAAGGTTTGTAGATATTTACAATATTAAGTTCTTACTAAGGTTCATACTAAAATAAAGTATTTTTGTCTTAGATACCCACTTTTCAGTGTGACGTTCGATTAAAATATACATAATTATAGGCATTGTGATGTAACAGTATTCTGTCTTCATACAATCGATCAGAATTTGAAACATACCTACGCACTCGGTACACAACAGTCGCGAACGAACGTTTCGTGGAATAAGTAGAAAAAAATCAAGAAATATTCCAAACATCATTAAAATCAAAACATATAAATTGTAAAGTAGCTGCATGTAGGCATTTATAACCAAGACATTCCTTTTTCTCTTCTTGTTCACGTTTACTTACCAAAAGTACTCGTACGTACTGGGCGGCTGTAGGTAACGCGGTAATGATATCTAACATCCTTGAAATAAATACCTACTTCAAGGATGTTAGATATCATTACCGTGATATAGGTAGTTAAATAAATTACGACTTCATTAAAATCAGCTGCTACAGTTTTGTAAGATAGACAAGTACAGCTACCTAACCCAGTTACCATCGATCAATGTTTTACTGGTAAATTCACCCATTTAGGCCGATAATTATTTTTGCAAAAAAAAATATTTTTTAAACAAAAAGCTGATTATTGTCTTGTGTGTGTATGTGGCTAAAATTTAAAAAAATATTAAAAAAGTATCCATTAGTAGGGCGGGCCTAGGGGGAAGGGCGTACCATATTTGGTACAGTAGGTTCTATAATAATAATAATATTTATTTACTAAAACAAAGTACGGTTGGACAGATTTTGATAAAATTTTATATTGAAGTAGCTGACACACTGGATTAACACATAGGCTACTTTTTACCCGACTATCTAAAAAAGGCAGTACAATTTTCACCGGGTCAGTTAGTATAACACATTATTGCTCTAGACTAGATCATTGATGCTTCACGTAATTGCTACAATTCTTGAGGGAGTTGGCGATTGTCACCACCAGTGGCAAGATGAACAGACTGTCAAAAATTTGTAGGAAGAAGGAAGAAGACGATGTACTAATTAATAATTTGCCTTAAAACTTGCTTCGAGGAAAATAAAACTTGCTGTCTCTACCTCTTCCAAAAAACTAGAGATCCTCGTGAATCCCAAGAACCCTTACAAAAACACGTTAAGAAACGAGACTACGAATATGAACTACGGATCTCCTTGTTTCTGATTCGATCTCGCAAAGAAACACCGAGCATAGCCCTCTCCATAGCTCTTAGAGCGACCTTGAACTTTATTATGAGGCCCATAGTAATGGACCCCGTTTCGGACCCGTAAGTAAATTCTGGTAACAAACATTGATTATTGACTTTCGTCTTTAGGCACTTAGGTATTTTGGTCGAGAAGACACTGCAGAGCTTCTCGACCGCTGCCCAGTCGACTCGGATTCGTCGAAAAACCTCGTTGTCGAAGCTGGAATTTCCAACCTGGATCTGGCTCAGATAGATATATTGGTCTACAGCTTCAAGTATGGAGTTCCCAATGAAAACCCGAGAAGCAACATTCGATATTTGACAATATTTTCATCTTGTCTATGTTCAGTTTAAGGCCCGCTTGTTTGGAAACGAATCCATCTGGCATAGCTGTTGGGTCTATAGCTTGTAGGATAGCTCCAGAAGTGTGCACACTCCACTCATCTCTCCAACTCTGCTCGAGATCAAAATTACGCAGTTTTTGAGCTGTGACATATACAGGATGCCTGGATTTGAGCCGTTGGGGAGGAGGATGACCAAGAAGCCGGTGAATAGGCAGGTCCTGTGGCATTTGTATCTTTTCAAATTCTTTCTTCAATGCTAGCATTCTGCGAAGGTGTGGAAGAGCAATATGACTAAGAGCTGGGAGCCATTGAAGCGGGGTAGATCAAATTGTGCCTGATATACATCGCATTGCCTCATAAGTTTAGTATCAACTTTTTGGACATGTGCGCTTTAGGGCCACACGGGACTACAGTATTCAGCAGCAGAAAAAACCAGTGCTACAGCCGATGTTCGGAGGCATTCTGCAGATGCACCCCAGGTAGTGCCGCAGAGTTTATGAAGAATGTTAATCCGTGTGCTTACCTTTCCAGCCACTTTCTGAAGATGTTCCCTATACGTCAAAGTTCTGTCCAATGTCACACCAAGGTATTTAGGGAAAGGGTTGTGCTTCAGGGGCTCTCCACTGAAGAAAACAGCTGGGTGGTAGTTAGCGAGACGATTATTTAGGTGGAAGCAGGCCACTTCAGTCTTGCTTACGCTTGGAATTAGGCGCTACGCTTTGAAATACTTGCTTAGCTTATCTAAATCGCATGACAATATTTCCTCTCCAGTTGTGAAATCTTTACTTTGGTAAACAAGAGCTATATCATCAGCATATATAAACTTAGTGGATTTAGTAGATGGCAGATCATGTATGTAGAGGTTAAAGAGAATTGGAGTTAGTACAGAGCCTTGTGGCAAGCCATTGTTTAGTCTTCTCTTGCGGCTCTTTGCTTCTTCTAAGTAAACTTCAAATTCCCTATCACTAAGCATGCTCATGATAATGTCTGCTATTTCTCTGCTTGGAATCGTTTTGAGAATCTTGTATATTAGGCCTTGTTTCCAAACAGTATCGTACGCAGCGGTAAGGTCCACAAAAACTGCAGTGGACTTTAATTGTCTTTGAAAGCCGGCTTCAATATGCGTGGTTAATGCTAAGACTTGATCCGTACAGCTTCTGCCTACTCTAAAACCAGCCTGCTCTGGCGGCTGGCGGAACAACAGCTTCTACGTGTGGCGTTATTCTAGTCAGAATGAGACGTTCCAAAAGCTTTGGAAAATTGGTTGGTAGTTTTCAGGTCGGTCGTCCGTTTTGCCAGGCTTTTGGATCGCGATTACTTTTGCCAGTTTGAATTCCCTTGGTAGGCAGTTGTTTTGTACTATGTGGTTGAAGAAAGCAGTAAGCCAGCCAACACTTTCTGGGCCCATGGCTCGAATAAATTCATTGTACATTTTATCTAGGCCTGCTGCTTTGCGGTATTTTAGAAGCTTTATGCCTTCCACAACCTCGCCAACACTAAAAGGTCTTGAGAGATGTTGACCTGTTGGAGCACTTCTTCTAGGGGTTTTCAGTGTTTTCTTCACTTGTTTAGTAAATATTTTGTCCCTCTCAGTTCTAGAACTTCTACCATCCGGTTTGCGATAGCGTCAGGCTTTATATTTAGGTTTAGTTTCTGTAAGTGTTCTTTTCCTGATAGCTGATGCAGGACCTTCAATGCCTTTCTACTTGACCTTTTAAAATCCAGACGGTAGACTCCCACTTCTCCCTCCTATGTTGGTTCAAAGATTGGAGTAATATGGTTCCAGTATTGTGGTCCCCAGTCTCCTGATACTGCTGGTATAAATTTTCACTGTCATTATTCCATCCGGGTACGTACTCATTCCGATAGCCCCTTGGGATGTTCACTTTAGTTACTTTAATAACCATAATTTGAAGTAATAGGCGCCAAGTTACTTCAAATTATGGCAAATTTGTCGATTGAGCATGGTACTTAAGTCCTTCAGTGACTCCGCTATGACAACGATATAATCGGCAAATCGAAGGTGAGTACTTGGTGTTGATGTTAATGCCAAGTCCATCTTATTCCAGGAGCTCAAAGGCATCCTCTACAGCAGCGGTTTCAAAGATATTACGTCTCTCTGTCTCACACCTTTCTGCAATAGAATGAGCTATTCTATTGCAGAGAAATGTGAGATAGGGAGTTTCCTGCTTCTGTACTCGGACTGACATGGTGGCGTTGCTGTATAAGCACTTCAACACTTCAATATAGCGATGGTCTATGCGGCATCGCTGGAGAGACTGAAACACAGTCCATCTTTCGATCGAATCAAAAGCCTTCTCATAGCCGACAAACGCTAAACATAGTGGCCGGTTATACTTCTTGGTCTTCTGTTAAACCTGCCGCAGCGTATGGAAGTGGTCTTTGGTACTGTAGCCTTTTCGGAAGCCGGCTCGTTCGGGTGGATGCAAGATATCAATTCTGTTCGTAAAACGATTCGTAATTACCCTTAAAACAGATTAAAGACGTGGCTCAGGAAAGTGATGGGTCTATAGTTCTTCAGAAGAGTATTATGGCCCTTTTGAAGAACAGAACCACTACACTTCTGTTCCACGCCTCTGGCGTTATGCCCTCGAACAGAACGGAATTAAAAAGCCTCTGGCGAAATTCAGCACTATCGTTTAGCCTGCTTTCAGAAGCTCTGCTGTAATTTTGTCCTGGTGGGCAAGGTGCCGGACCTTGTTTTGTTCTTCAGCTGTTTAAGGGCAATCGTAATCTCGTACAGGGTGATGTCCGGGATATCTTCGGTATAGTGTTGGTATAGGCGCGGCGAGCTTGGCTATCGGTCTTAAGCTGACAATGGGTTTGACTACTGAGGTGTAAAGCTGTCCACAAAACCTCTCAATCTCTCCCCGCACCTCGGTCTTTCGACATCACACTTCTGTCCTTCTTCTTCAGCTTTGTTAATCGACTTTGCCCAATAAACTTGCGAAGCCTTTGGAGCCCTTATTATGTTCTATCGTCTCTTTGGAGCCCTTGGCTAGCTTGGTATTAAAGAAGTGAATGTCGGATTCGGTAGGAAAGGATTTTCGGATTTGTCTATTAAGTTTTCGATGCACGTTTGCGCCTTCGAAGGTCTGCAGCGGCGTAGATCGTCGCACGGCCATAACTTTTGGGACTAGAGACAGAAATTTTGATAAACTTTGATACCACACAACTTGGACAGTTTCTACGAACCCATTGTTTAACTCGCCCTGTAACGCAATTCTGAAGGATTGCGTTACAGCAGACAGTTACGTGGTAATCAAAGCGATTTAAGAGTACCAGTTGGAAACTGTCAACATTTGAATATGAGCTGGAGATGGTCGGAGCATAGACTTCATCAAGCGAGTCCTCTCTCGTCTGAGAGCCGCCTTATATAAAATTTACTTGGATAGGCCCCAGCCAAAGGGACCACCTCTTTTCGACGACGAAAGAGATATTCATGATGCCTCTAAAGATTCGGTGATCAAAGAGACATCGTTGAATATCTCTTCGTCGACAAGATGAAGTCTATCTCTTTTTTGATATAGGATTGGGCCTATCCAAGTAAATTTCTATGAGGCGGCTTCTGGAAGAAAAAGTTCATTGCATAGAGTCCCTCTTCTTCCAGAAAATCAGCCAGCCTATGACTCCTATCATTCCGTCATTCTCCATATCCAAATTATCCCACACTGGCCTCTTCATCGCTCCGCTTGCCAAATATTGCATTGGAATCCCCCATAACAATCGTAAAATAGATTTCCGAAGCGTGTATGGCCCTACTAATATCCTCATACACCACTTCCACCTCTTCATCTAAGTGCTTTCCGGTCCGTAAATATTTATACCTGCATTACCTTCAACGAGTTTCTTTTAGATACTCTGAAAATCAGGAATATTTTCCTGCAGGAAACACTTTCGATGGTAATGAGGTTGTTACTGAGGAATTTGTGAACGAGAAACCCGACACCATGCTGTGACTTTTTAAAGTCACCCTCCCGGTGATAAATTAGGTTACCAGGCTTTAGGGTTGTCATGCCCTCCCCTCTTTTCGGATTTCAGACGATCCACTATGTCCCATCGTAACCTACTCGTCTGTTCTTCCACTACCTTGACCTTTTCGTCTAGCATCATTGTGCAAATGTCGTGTATCGCCAGGATCAGTCTCTGTTTGGGGGTGGTAGCAGCAACTCTTCCGGAGATTCTTCACACCGTTACTGTAACCGTGACCGCTACTGGAGTCAAGAATAGCAAGGGCGCCGGAGACTGGGGGAGACATTGATCGATGTTAACTAGGTAGGTAGGTATGTCTATCTATCAAAACTGTAGCAGCTGATTTTAATGAATTAGTAATTTATTTTAATACCTATATCACGGTAATGATATCTAAAATCCTTGAAATAAATACGTACTGGGCGAACGTAAAAATACTTTTGGAAGGTAAACTTGAACACGAAGAGAAGCGCCGAATTTTACATTTAAAGAAAAGGTGTCTACCTTTACCCTAGTGCAGTCAACTACTTTGTTTTTAATTTGTTCTAATAAAAGGTAAGTTGCACTCACTACACACGAACTCGAATTACATGAATGAACATGAAAATGCACCAATGCGCTACGTTGTAATAAGTCAATCTTTGCTAAGTTTCTTAGAATGCTTTTGATTATACTGTGAATTTAGCCCTAAATAGCTTCCGGAGGAGTGTGATGTTTATATCAGTCTTACACAGACAAAATAATTGTGTATTAGCGACCACAGAGAGCAACAACACCGTGCCACTCGAAAAATAGATTCAGATAACTGACAAAGAAATTAAATATATTTATCAAATAAAATATTAATATTTTTATCGGTATAAGGTATTGATAAAAATATTAATATTTTTATCGATATAAGGTATCGATAAAAATATCAATATTTTTATTGATATAAGGTATTGATAAAAATATTAATATTTTTATCGATATAACGTATCGATAAAACCTGATAAAAAATACTAAAACATTGAGTATCAATATTTTTACTGATATTTTGTTAGTATCGATACTAACAAAGTATCGATATTTTCATCCCTGGTTGCAAAAGGCTATTTTCATAGCTAAATACTGTTTCTATGGTGTCTACGCAACAGCCCTTTTCAAGGCTATTTGTATCTGTGTTTCTTTGATGCGTCTTGTTATAAGTGCTTCTCCGGTGTTGGTAAATGAGGTAAATAAAGGTGGTGTGTGTTGGTAATTGGTTTTGAGGTAACGGTAAAGGTATATTGTAGCCACAAGTTCCTTGTGAATATTGTGCATGGTTTTTGAAATATATTATTGTTTTTATAAGTCATTTTTTTAATTACATTTTCAGGTTTACTAACAATATTATACACTGGGCTACCACTGTAGCCCATGCGCCCGTTCTAGTGTTAAAGGGAAGACCGACCAATATAAGTATTCTTATAAATGAAAATCTAAGGCTATAAGTATGCGGCGCAACACGGCGCAGCGATTGTTTCTACTGAATTTTCTACTCGGCTTCGCTGAATCGTAATATCTATCTCAATACGTAATATCAAATCTCAAGAATCAATTACTAAGCCTTCACTGTCCGTCCGCCTGTCACGGCACAGAGCTTTATCTCTTGACTAGAACCGTAAAAACACTCACACTTGCCCGATTTGATTATTAATATTCACGTAGCTTTAAATAGGTATAAGTACATAGGTACTTAACAAACCCAACGGCAGCAACGAATAAATGAATATGTAAAATACATTTTATGAAACACGTTTATGAAGTTAGATAAGAATTTTACGTTACGTTACGAGCCAGTTTAATCGTTTAATCTTATTTAGTAGACGATAACAGATAACATATTGGCCACACTCGCCACACTGTAATTACTATCGCTGTCATTGTCACCTATCAAATAATATTCTGCTTCAAAAATGTGTAAGTGCGAATTTATTTAATTCTCCGTACCCTTAAGTTAGTATACCTACGTTTATCTATCAGTGTTAGTACCTATATCTAATCCATTTATTAGTAGGTACATAAGTACCCTGGAATACTTAGAAATTATAGTGATAAAATCTACTTGACGATTACGATGTAATTTAATATAAAAATATAGGTAGATGTATATATTTTTTTATCGTCGAAGGGGCAGGTCAAGGAAAAGATGGCGTGGAGATCTCGACGCCTTAGCATGACTGGTCAGATATGGCTCAGGATCGAGATAAATGGAAGAAGACGGGAGAGACCTTTGCCCAGCAGTGGGACAGAACAGGTTATAAAAAATATATATTTTTTTTTATCCTGTATTGTAGCATTAATAAGTGTAATGTATAATACTTTTTTCTCTTAGGTAGACAAAGTTTTGTTTGGGATCGTATAGAGGGAAATTAATATTTTTTAGTTTTAACACAGACAGTGTAGTGTATATATTCTTTGACAGACGAAAAATAAAAGTACTTATTACCTTTTACGCGTGTTTTACTTTAATAAAGTACCTACCTATCTACAATTTTTCTACAATAAGTTCTTTTTAATATTTTCCGTTAGGTTTTCACCACTAAATTCAAACCAATTAATAAAAAGTAGGTAAGTACAATGAATATTGATTTTTTTTTACCGACTTCAAAAAATGGATGTGGAGGTTATGAATTCGGTTGTATGTTTTTTTTAATGTTTTTACCTCAGAACTCTCATTTATGAACCGATTTGAAAAACAAAATATTTGCAAGGGTTACTACCTAGGTATGCTTTAAAGTTGGTCCCATTTTAATTTCATCAAAATCAGTTCAGTAGTTTGAATGAAGTTGGGTTTTTTTTTTATATGGAACATTAGGTATATCAATTATGTACCTACATTTGATTGCATTCTCTATGTTTTTGATTTCAGTTTGGTTGAATAGCACTAGAGCGGCAATCGTATGTTCCGGAAAATACCAAAATTGTATAAGACTGGGAAGTAAAATCAAGTAAGTTATATACTATTTAGGTACATCTCGGTCAACATGGTGGTCAAAACATCCCTTCTTTCCATTTACATAACTTGATCTTTAGTTGTCTTCTTGATCTTTAGTTCTTTTGTCAAAATCTTCATTATCAACTTAAAGCTGCCCAAATTATATCGTACGTACGAGATAAATTTATAAAACAAAAGAAAAATAAAAAAAAGGATAAATGTACTTCTCTATGAGAAGTGAAGAGGACATACCTACTCTCTCTATTCTGGAGAGTGAAGAAACTGGTGCCCAGATCTTAAAGACTATCCTTATTCTTACTAATATTATAAATGCGAAAGTGAGTTTGTTTGTTTGTTTGTTTGTTTGTTACGCTTTCACGCCGTAACTACTGAACCGATCATCATGAAATTTTGCATACAAGTTCTCTGGAGTACGGAGAAGGACATAGGCTACCTTTTATCCCGGGAAAAAGTACTATTCCCGCGGGATCGACATTAACGCGGGCGGAGCCGCGGGCGAAAGCTAGTAATAAGATAAATTGAGGTTCGATCCAATACCAGCTCGTTTTATTTGGATTAAACTCAATCCGTTACCTTAGACCATTTTTAGGGTTCCGTAGTAAACAAGGAACCCTTATGGTTTTACCATGTCTGTCCGTCCGCGGTTTTATTTAGAGACTATAAGTATCTACTAGAAAACTGTAATTTGGTTGGATATGTATATTAATCATGCCGAAAAAGTGGTAAAATCTTGAAATAAGTTTGTTTTAGGGTAGCTCCCATACAAGGGAGTAAATTTTCAAGGGAGTAAGGTATTTTATTTAAAGATACTCGTATCGTGAGCTTGTGAACATTAGTTCGTAAACAGTCCAACTTATAAATGTACTCGGAAAAGTAATATTTCAGACAAATTTAATGGAATTTGTTTAAACAGTTGTTAGTTACGTAAAACAACTACTGAATATTTTACAAACCACTTAAAGTTAAAGAATATAAAATCATAGCAGCTTTAATAATAATAATACCTAATAAATAAAGAGGTAGCAATGTGTTTACGTTCAAAAGCGCGCGGCGCTTGGCGGAACGATACGTACGATGCCGCTTGATGCCTAGCATCCTAGCCTACTGCGCTCGTTTTTAGACGTTTATAGTCGTTAAACCGTGAGGCGTAAAACTGGCATTCACAACTACGGAACCCTACACTGCGCGTGGCCCGACAAGCACTTGGCCGATATTTTATGATACAGATAGGCCGTATCCAAGTGTGCTCTCACCTCCCCCGACTGCACTCAGGCAAGGCAGCAAGGCTCGTGAAGCGGCGCCATAGCTGCACTCCAACTTAATACCATGTTGTAAGATATTTCGTTTCTGCCGACAGCGTCAATGCAATGAACAACCGTGGTTTATCAAAGCTCTCAGTGGACAATGGTATCGCCGTCTACGAGTTTGACCGGCCGCCGGTCAACAGTATGAACTTCGATGTCTTCAAGGATATCATCAACGTATTGGATCAAGCTGATAAGAACAAATGGAAAGGTCTTATAGTTACTTCGGTATGTATAATACCGTTCGCCCACGACCGACGCGCCCGCTCGCGTTAATATCGATACCTCGGAAACAGTTTTTTTTGGTCAGATCAGGCTAAGAGGTAGCCTTTGTCCTTATCCCTACCCCAGACACCACGTATGCAATTTATTATGATCGTTTCAGTAGAAGGCGTGAAAGCGTAACAAACTGACTTTCGCATTTTAAATGTTAGTTAAGATTCTATTCAGATTTATCAATTTTTTTTATCATCTGCCCGAAGGGAAGACGGCCCTTTGTCCAATAGTAAAATAAATCTATTGGAAAAAATATATTTTAAGAGTTGTGTCTCCAAAAGAGAAGAATCTCACGAAAGCAATTTTATAACTATGGCTGGTGCAAAAGTGAAAAAACTTGTGGATTGGACAAACGCCGTCAAGAGCTCTATATGTAGATTTCGTAAATCTAAATATTTTGATTGCATTAGGTTAATGACTAAAACACTAAGAAAGTATTTCGTACTCGTATTCCAGGCATCACCCAAGCTATTCTCAGCAGGTATAGACTTTGCCGAGCTAATCAAACCGGACCCGAAGCGACTGGCGACTGTGTGGCACACAATGCAAGAAGTCGCTATCAAGTTTCTAACCTGCAACTTTGTCACAACTGTTGCTATCAATGTACGTAACTTTTGGCATGTTTAACAATATCTAGTTTTTTACACTGTTGAGAAGCGTCGAGGCCACAGACATAAGCCTGTCTTTTCTTTGTGGAGTTTATGGTAGCCCACCAGAAACAGGCGTAATTCTCAGTGTTAAGTCATCATCATCATCATCAGGTCTTTCTTGATTAACTTTAAATCATCATCCTCATACAAAATGTATATAATAAACGCTAAGCGAGCTTGAATTTCTCGCGAGTTTTCAACTCGCGTCAAATTCGTTATGTTACATACCTATACTTGTATCATGTACAACGATAGCCAAGTTTTTTATTTTTTATTTTACAGGGCCATACATCAGCCGGCGGCTGCTTGCTATCCATGCTCACTGACTACCGAGTGGCGGTGGAGGGAGAATACACCATCGGGTTTAACGACACTGCCGTCGGCATAGTGCCTCCAGTATGGGTGACAAAGCTGATGCTACACACCCTGCCCACGAGGAGAGCCGAGCTGGCTATCATCGCATCTACCTTGTTCTCTCCTAAAGCAGCTATTGAGGTAATTAAGCACTCGTCAAAACTATAACCACTTCATCGTATCCCCCATCTAATGGTTTTGTGGAAAATGTAATAAGACACTTTACGGAACTGGTTTATAATCACCATGTCTATGAGGTACATAGAACCGTTTGTTGGACAAGAATTAACGCCCTCGAATGACGAATTTGAATTTGTAAACCAAAAAACGCAATATTCTAATTAAACTAAGCGGTGGTTAGACGACTAAGGTCACAAGAGAAAGCATGACACCTACTGCTTTAACATAACCTGTTAATACTGAAAATGTAATTCTATTAATATTGTTTTCCATTGTACATAAAGCATGGGATGGCCCATGTCCAACAGTAGACTTCTTGCGACTAAATTATGATGATTATAAAATTAAAAATTGATTTAAAATTTAAGATACATTTGCTTTAAAAATATTTCAGGTGAGCCTAGTAGATGAATTAGCTACAGATAAAACAGACGCAGTAGAAAGATGTAAAAAATTTATAAACAGTATGGACCACATTGCGCCAAGAGTGATATCTATGACCAGGCAGATGGCAAAAGAAGCACCGCTTTTGTGGCTCATAGAGAATCGGCAGAAAGATTGTGATGATTTTGTCAAGAAGATGGCAAGTCCCGAAACGCAGCAAATAATGGATAATTATTTTAAAATACTAAAGAATAAAAAGAAAGCGAAGTTGTGAGTTTATGTATTTTATTACTCGGTATTTAATAAACATCATAATAAACAAGTTAGTATTTCTAGTTTGATTTACTATTCAACTAAGTAGGTACATATAAATTGTAATTAATAATTATACCCATGTGCTATTTTAGACAAAATTCAAAATTGGGGATTACTCACAATCTACCTAAGTACATGCTCGTCTCGTGAATGATTTGTCTCTCTCTACAGATTTGTATAAATCGTTTCGGAAGGTAGAATACATTATTTCCCTTTAAGTTATATCTCTCTATGATTCTCTTTCTATTATATTTAATAAAAAAGAAAAAAACATTTAAATGGGTTCGATTTGCAAAAAAAATACGAAAAAATTTTTAGTTACTATTTCCCCCCCTTTGAGGCAATATCGATGGTAAATTCCACGCTGTATATAACTTTACACGTGCGTCAAGTTTATTGAGGTCTCCCGACTCCCGATCCGACCATGTTATTCTCAGTACATATCATCGCCTAGTATCGCAGCTGTCTCAGGGTCCACAGAATCAGTGATCGCCATCTGCATGTCGGTCCAATCCTCCCTCTGGTTGTCTATGAAATAATTTATTTCAAGTATCCTGTCTCTGTTTCGTTTGACCTCGTTCCTGCAAAGATAAACTTGTTACTTAATACCATTCCTTATGAATTTTATTTGATGTTATTGTAGCGGAACAACCAATATTTTTAGTGAGAATCTAAATATAGTTTGCTAAGGAATTTCGTAGTAAAGAGATAGGTAAGTGCATCCTTGCTGGTGACGTTTCAGAGGCGTGAAGGGGACCGAAAGGAGTCAACAATGCGACAGCCTCGTGCGTGACCACCAGTGGTTCAAACGCGTGGAACATATTTACATATACTTCAAGGAAGAGCATATTTACATAAACTTCAAAGAAGCTGATAATAAGGGCTCATCAGCCCGTAGGTAGAGCCACGCTACCGGCAAAATGAATTGCTAGTAGCATGAATGGGCCGGCTCGTCCGGTGAAGTACCACACTCGCACAGAAAATCGACGTCTGAGTAGAAGCTTTACCGCTTCTATGCTTCGTTCGGTGAGTGAGAGAGCCGGAGGCCCATCCTTCCCCCTCCCCTCCCCATTTCCTTCTCCCAACTCTTTGAAAGGCCGGCAACGCACCTGTCTCACCCTGGTGTTGCAGTTGTCTATGGGCAGCGGTGATCGCTTACCATCAGGTGCCCACTGGCTCGTTTGCCGTCCTATAACATAAAAATATATATATATTATCAGCTTCCTTTTTGTCTAAAAAGCGCGACACGTTCGCGCTTTTAGCCGTGGTGTTATTTACTCTTGCAGCTTATCACAACACAATACTTCACCCGTTTTGTCCACTGATTTGTTGCTGTTGTGCCTGGGCTCATCTTTGTTTTTATGAACATGCATTTGTTCATACTCAGTAGAAATGTTTGCTTTCCCGGTTGCGAATACATGTGTTGAACTAAAATCATCAAACCGCGTGTCATATAAGAACTTACTCATTAGTGCCCTGAACCAAGTCGTCCCTCCATTGGTTCGCCCGTGTCATGAGCAAATCTTCCCTTGCGTCGATGAACCTCATGTGGTTGTCCGACGATTGAGCCACTAGATTCATCATCATATCGCGGTCCATCATCACCTGAAGTAGATTTTAATTAAAATTAATAGTTCTTTCCGGGACACTTACACCAGTAGACATCATAACCTCGATTCTTTCTCCTGTGGTTTAACGTCTGTGAAAGTGTTAACTCGTTAACGTTTAGCCATATTTGTTGTATTTCCCTTCTGAAATCCAACTGGAAGAAGGATAAATTGAACCTGTGGATCGTGACAGGAATCTCTGAGGTAATCTTTTGTAACGGATACCTATTTTTTTAAATTGATGGAAGCTTAATATTTTGTAACAAGCTTAGGTACTTACCTTTAACATTTACTGTAGTACCACTTTTATAATTCGCTTCGGCTATGCTGCACAAAATAGCACAACCTACCACCGAAGCAAACCGAATGCAAATATCAGTGAAATAACGAATTTATAGCTACTAAGTAAATTATGCTTGGAAAAACAACAGGACTCGTGGTACGGCGCGTCGCCGTAGCAAACTCCAGACATGGCGCGAACGCATCAGCTAATTAGCGGACGGATATTTTCGCGCCATACAAAATGTTGATTTCTGCGCAGGCACCTACATCCGTGTAACTTTTAAAAGCGGTAGTACTGTACATACCTTTAATAAGTAAGTAGTTCGCAGCACACGGCGTTGTAATTGGTTATAAAACAGTCTGTTTTTCGCGGTTTAAGAGCCAGACTTCACCAAAGCGCAAATTTTTGCTACAGACAAAGGTGAAAAAATAGTTTATCAGCTAAGGTATTTCCACCGATGCTGTGCGGAGATGCGCACTGGAGATCGGATGTCTGTCCTGGCGAGCGCGAATATGTGTGTGCTAGCGAGATTGTGTCATACAGATATGGAACATTTCCGCTGTGGTTTCCACTAAAGCTGAATGGAGACGAGATGTTTGAGCAACGAAATGCTATTAGTTATTTTAAATACTTCTCCGCTCGTCAGGTCTTTTCTCTACTTTGGTGGAGTCTGGTGATCAGCTGCACAAACATTTAATTTTTAATATACACTCAAATCACTGACCTCAAAAAGTTCTGGCGGTGCGTCGCCCAACATTATTTTGTTTCCGAGCAGTTTAGACAACGTTTCGAACTGCCGCATCGACCAATTGCCGTCGATCTCGCGCCACGCGCCGAACGCGTTTCGTGACACTTCCATCAGTTTGGTGATCATCTCTGTCATGTTCACTGCAAATTGGACGCGGGATTCCTACAAAATCGAAGAGTTTTTAACAAAAGAAATATTTTTATGTGCTGTATTAAGTTGTCAGGATCTTATTCGTCCGTGTGATTCTGGCCCAAAATGAAATCACTTCACCTTATCTTAGTCACTACAACCGTAGACGCCATAGGAGAACTACTGGAGCAAGCCACAAATATCTAGTGCAACAAGAGCATCCCTAATAAGGGTCCTAGAACTACAGCCATCTCAAAGATGACATGAGTTAAAGGGATTGGGCTGAGGCCTAGGGTGTTGGTGCAAAACGGCACTCTGGAGTTCCGCTACATCTGGGAAAACTGGGCCAGGATTAGTGTGTCCGGGATGAAAACGTTTAATATCGAGAAAGCAAAGCATCACAGCTAATGCAACCCCAAATACGCTCAGTAGACACAGAGAGAGAGAGAGAGAGAGCGAGGGGATGATTTTATTTCCGAGCAGTGACTCGATCTGCTGCATCGACCAGGTGCCCTCGATCTCGCGCCACGCGCCGAACCAGTTCCCTGACCACTCCAGCAGTGATCGTCTCTGTCATGTTCACTGCTAATTGTAACAGGGATTCTTATGTAAGGGAAATCTTTAATATTACTCCCTCCTCCGGATTACTTATAACTATTTTTATTTATAAAAATCCACGTGAGTTCTCTCTGGTCTAGCCTCTAAACTACAAAAATTGTGTACAGTCAGATACCGATATATCTGGCCTTCTACCTATATCTTGAATTTTCACTTATATAATTAAAATTTAAATATATATTTAGAAAGATTAAAATGAAGACTTACTGAATATACATTTTCATGTTAATATTATTTTTAGTTTGAGAGAAAATTCATGATATAAAGGGCCTGGTCATGTACTTTATTATCTGACTGTGCATGGGGTATTATTCTATCTTACACTTCGCATACAGCTGCATGTCAATGGTTATGGGGTCCTTTCACAGCTTGGAAGGCGTCACATTGAACGCCTCCCTGAGAACCATTTCTTGGGCTTCAACTTCTCCACGTAGGCATGCTCCAGTCTATCTATACTCAGTTAACCCAAGAAATTAGTTCGTTCGTAATTATTCTCACTCTGCTGGTACAGCTTCATCTCAATAGTTATGAGTTCTTTCTACAGCTAGTAAAGTGTCTTTTTTTGTTGAACACGCCTCATCCAGTTCCTTTAGTTTGTGCTCCGATTCCTCTACAGACGATTGCATCATTATTAAAACCGACCCCACAAAAACAACTTCATACGATATTATTCTTACCTCACACTGCTCATACAACTGCATCTCAATAGTCATTAGCTCCTTCCAAAGCTCATACAGTGTCTCATTGAACGCCTCTCCAAGATCCATCACCTTGGACTCCAACTCCTCAGAGGTCGCCTGCTTTGTCGTCACCTTGTGGATCATATCTTGCATCTGAGCAACAAGCGGCTGCTTCTTTGTCTCGAATAATTCTAGAACACTAGTAACAAAAGGTAATTTTAATTTGATTCGTACCTAAGAGTATTTTCGCCGATAAGAGAATGAGTTATTATCTGCAAACCGTGTTTAATAATCCTCGACATAGCCTTAATAAAGGTTGGACTCAGCCCATTAATAACGTTTATTATGGGTTCAATATTTGGGTTAGTAATGAGGAAAAGATCGGTTTTCTCTGACAAATGATCCGG
Source organism: Elegia similella (assembly GCA_947532085.1). NCBI lineage: Eukaryota > Metazoa > Arthropoda > Insecta > Lepidoptera > Pyralidae > Elegia > Elegia similella. Next base: position 9,500,289 of record OX383939.1, read on the forward strand.
CTGGTCAAATCTCTGGATAGACCACTGAGGGTAAATTCTACACGTAATCCTAAACTTAAATAGTGGTCAAACTACAAGGTGGCAGTGCTGGCAAAATCCCACGACGGCACCCTGGTTCTAGGTCCTAGCCCTAGGTTAGGGGGTCGCCATCCAGAAACGAGCCGCTGAACAGTCTCGTGGAAAAAAAGATTCAGGGCTTAAAAATTTGCAAAATTACAGAGGTCAATGATAAATAGTTATCACACTTACTCTTTACTCCTTGCGACGCTGATTTCCAAAGCGTTGTCAACCAGGTCTTTGAACAGCTTTATTTCATGCTGCCTCGCGTTATAGGCCTCTTGTGCGTATTCTACCAGTCCCGCCATTGTTTCCACGTACTGGTCTTTGTACCTGAAATGTACTCCTTATTTAAAGCATACTATAAATCTCCTATTTATAGTATGATTTAGTATTCTTTACTTATATACAGCCAAGCCAGCTGTAGCACGTGACAAAAGCCAGTGGAAAATGCTAGAGGAGGCTTATGCCAAGAGGCACACTGAATTGCTAAATAATAGTATCTCTGTGAGCTGTACCTAGACCTCGCGAGACTTGCTCATCGTACACACATAGGTTCTAAGGGCTAAAGATCCCGATGGGGCTAGTAATTTTTCCCAATATCGCCAGTTTGAAAAAGAAACAACTGAATCGACAATAAAATTCTATGTAATTATGTAACCCGCTCATAAATTATTACGGGACGGCTTCCTGACAGACATTTGGATAAACGAACGAATTTCTGCCCAAGCTAAAGCAGAGAGTACAATGAGTTGCAAGGTTTGGCTCTTGATTTAGATGACTTAGAATTTAATTCTGAAAAGTTTTAACACAGATTACTAAACTAAATAGGATTTTACCCTTATTTAGCTTCTAAAATTTTAATATCCGCCTACCATTCAGCAAAAGCGGTAATTTTGTCCTAATAAGTGGCAAGATACACTATTTATTTTAAATTTGTATTTCACAAGCAAAGTAGTTAATTCGAAGACGCTCACGCCCAAGCTCTAGGCACATCAAGGCAACCGAAAAGAAAAGAGAGCTACGGTAAATATAGAGTTATTTTGTTTCCCATCCGTTAAAAGCGACGATTACATTTCAAAAAATCCGATGAGTTCACCGCCCACTTTGAGCAACAGAGCTCCGTCGAGGTCCTTCTCAAACATGGATTCTATTAGCTCCGGCCCGCTGAGGTACTCTACGAAGGACAGCGCGTAGAATTCCACTTTCGCGTCGTATTCTTCTTTTGCTATTCTCTCCTTTTCAGTTTTCTCGTCGGCTTCGTCTAGTCTTCGCAATAACCCCCTGAAATCAAGAACATCATCATTTTAGTTTCAATCTGTTTCAAGCACAGGGGCGTATTTAGCGCCGTATCAGCCATATTAATGATACAGGGCCACAGGGCTACAGTCCCCCGAACGTGTATTGGTTACTAACATATGTTGCTGGGCAAAGACTTTTCCCATTCCCATAAAAACATCCTTATTTTGCGCATCTATCGGCCATTTCTTTCAAAACTTGTCAATCCGAAGATACCTAGGACTACCTCGCTTCCTTTAACCATCCACCAATCTAGAGTAAGTTTTGTGACTGAGAACATAACAGACCATCAGTGAATTAGGATTTAAAGATTTTCAATATTTTAAACTTTTGTAGCAAGATGGAGGAAGAGGGCCCTTATATCGACATTTGTTTGGTACCCTTAAATTTTTTTACAGAAGTTAGAAATATTGAAAAAAAACTTTAAATCCTACTAATTCACTGACGGTGTAATACGGTCAATCACAAAACATAATCTAGACTTTAGGATGGTTACAGGAAGTGAGGTTAGGTAAGAGAGTATGGTACGTAATTGTTCAAGCACCACAGTAAAAGTAAATTAGCTTGTCCCTAGCGAAATTTACTAAATTGTTACACGGAACAATTGAAACATTGAATAAACAGGACTTGTAACTACTGATCCACCTAGGCTGTGTGTACAAATGTTTTAAGCAACACTGCAACCAGTTCAGGTAGAGGTCATTCGAGAATCGTATAATCGCTGAAAGCTAATACCTAAGTAAATAACCTTTTTATATATGTGTGACAAACATTAAAATGTTTCTTGAAGCTATGAACCTCTTGCTGAGAAATTAAGTTTACGCCTCTATTTTATGCATTGGTGTGGTGCGTTGAAAAAACTGTTATCTCTCGAAGTCCTACAATATTAAGTACTTAGTTAGTTATACATTGTATTGCATTTAAATGTAAACTTTCCTTGGGGTGGAGATAAGGTGTCCTGAAATACAGACTTTGCCTAGCTTAGACATCAGTCTCCCACATATCGACTGTGTAATTTATGAGCTGCAATTTTTTTAAATATCTTACTAAGTATATAACAATTGATACTGAATATTTGTCCAGACCTACCATTCTCTGCACTCTTGTAGGTATATACTTTTGTGGGAGAAATAAATAAATAAAGTTTATTATATATATAAAATATAAAAATTCAATATTTTCGACCTGAATATCGCTGTGCCGTTCTCTCTTTCCTCTTCAGTGACCGTTTTATAATCTAGGTACGTGACTCGAGGTAGCGCTGACTTGAGGAACTGATAAGTCATCGGATCGTCACAGCAAGGGTTGCCTTTGAAGCTGACAGACCGCAGTTTTCTAAATTTACGCATGTACGACATCTGAAAATAGGGACCTTTTTAGCATAGGTACTTTTTATATTAGGTACTGTAATACGAACATTTTTCCCCTCACGGTGCACACAAGCATTGTAAACCCTTCAAAATTGCTTAAGTAGATAAACGATACAATCGAAGAGCATAGATATATTTATAGGGATTTCCAGTCATCATCACCGTTCATCATCTCAGACCATGTTAAATTGCGCACATTGCATACTTGGCCACTGTTTGATTCTGCCATCCATCCAGTTTGACCTTCTGCTAAAGAATATATAGGTACATGCTTCTGGTCAAATGTTCATTAATTAACGCTCTAAAGGATTCATAATTATTAATATTAACGGGACTTAGCTCGAACTTTTCATTTATTTATTTCCGCTGACGTTTCTATGGATTTATAGCAGTATCGCTGCTATATCTATGGGACATTTACCTCTGTTTATAAACAAACAAGACACTTACCTCTTTATAATCCTCTATTAAATTATCTCCAATGCTAAACACGAGTAAATTTTCAAGCATCTCCATATTCTCAAGCTTTCGTATTTTATTATGAAACAAGGTTAGAACTTCAATATTTACAAGTTGCTCTAAATTTTCAATTTTCTCAATTTTGTTAAAGGATAGATCTAATTCGATGAGGCCGGTGAGTAGTTCAAGGTTTTCGATTTTCTCTATAAGATTGTGCGCTAAAGTTAGTTTCCTCAGTGATTTCAGCATCCAAAGGTGGTCTATTCTGAGTATGTTTTGGAATTCTAGACGTACAACCGGTGCTTCATCTAAATGTACCCCTTCCTCCGCAAACAGTCTGCCTGCTTCTTCGGTTGGGCCTACGATTTTTAATAAGCTATGAGATTATTAAGTTAGTAAGTGAGTCCATACTCCCCGAAGAGCTCAGACTGGAATCCGCAGAGCAAGCGTAGGTAAGCGTGGGCACCCAAAACAAACGTGGCGCCGCACTGTCATACCAGAAGCCAAGAAATTGGAATACACCTGAAGTAAAACAATGAATTTGCGTTGGATAGAACCGATGGCGCCAAATTGTATCTGCCCTTTAAGAAAGCCAAGAAGTAAGTACTTGCATTGCTACAATCAGCCCCCATGGTCAGTGCCGTCGCTACTCATAGACCAGGTTTTAGAAGGCCTACAATATCTTATACCATTGACAAAATTATGTCGCGCTAGGGACAACATAACTCCATCGATGACTAACCTTGGCGCTATGTTGTATTATTTAGAGCAATAAAATGGCTGTAGGTGATGGATAAATTGTCACCCTCGCCACTGCTATGCCATGAGAGCCAGTAGCGTAAATACAGGGTGGCATGTTAGCAAAACGCCACGGGCCCGGGCCAGAAGAGCGCGGTGGGTAAATGGGCTAGCTAAGCCACCCAAGAAGCCATTCACTGAACTCACACTCTCATGGGCCCCTTGAATAAGTTTCCCTCGGGCCCCAGGTGGTATAGTTATGCCACTTGCAAAGCCCCGGGCTTTCATTGAAAAACACGAGCTGTGCACAGCACCAGAACCTATGGTCGGCTACCGCTGCTGCTAGCAACTAAGCAGTTTGTTACTATTCCTTTGTCATGCTGTTCTAGGAGAAAAAAAGTTCTTTTTAGGTCCTATAATCTAACAAGACGTGATAATATGTATGTAGAATATGTATGCATGCATTCTTTTTTCATCTTTCATAGGTACATATTATCATGTCTTTGACCCTTATGGGGTTGACAGAGCCAAAGACCATAAGACCCTAAGTCCACGTTTATCACGTTGGTGGACATATAGGTGGAAAATGGAATCAAAATAGTGATGGGTTGCTAGCGGCATCGCCTATTGTTTAAAGGAATAAAATGAATTGAAATATTGAAATGATTTCTTAAACATTTTATGATTATTTTTATTTTCTTCCAGACCAACATGGAGCAAAGTGTATTGTAGATAACAGTTTGCTCTAACTGTAGATATAATATGTGTCCCGAAAGTATGTAATGCGAACCGGCTAAGCAGGTATAACATATTGATTAACAAATATTAGGTACCTACCTTTTATCTAGATGATTACATTATATAAGGTCAATTTAAATTAAGCACAAATATTTAAAGGCTGACTCCCATAAGCTAGAAAAATGCTTTAGAAGCAAAATAAAAAAGCGGCACGAGAGTTTTTGAGATATCTGGACCAGAACGTTTAAAATAAAAAATAAATAAAAACACCCTGTGTACAAATAAACACTTTCTTGGCCAATATCTTTTTACTATTATCTACTATGGATACTAGGTCACTGACCTCGACAATCAAAACAGCTGATTTATCGATTTTAATTAAAAAAATAATTATTTTGAATGAAAAAATTAAAAAAAATCTAGCGTGTCAATTTCTTAAAATTTACTACTAAAGCATGTCTTTGACCTATGGGACCCAGCCCTTAAAATATTTGCGCATAATTACAATGGACTTGTATAGTTTATAAATATGTAACAAACACACTCTGATTTCCATTTGGATTTGTTTTAAGTTACTAAATAGGTTAAGGATCGGGTGGCGCAAATATTAACAACATTTCCAAGAAGGGTTTTAGGCAGGCGGCCAGCCGTAAAAATAGGCCAATATATTCCTTTTCTTTATGTTTAGGACGGCAAACGAGCAAGCGAGTCATCTGATGGTAAGCGATCAGCGCTACCCATGGACAACTGCAACACCAAGGTGTAACAAGAGCGTTGCCGGCCTTTCAAGTAGCTGGTGGCAGGAAATGGGGGTAAGGATGTGCCTCCGGTTCTCTCACTCACCGAACGAAGCATAGAAGCGGAAAAGCTTTTATTTATTTATTTAATAAGGCACGCTTACAGCATTACTTATACCTAGTACATTAAGCTCAAATGTTACATATAGGCATCGTTTTATAAGTAAGTGCCAATTATTAGCGTACACAGCATTTACAATAAAAATGTACATAGTTCGCTACCGTGATACAAATGTAAGAAATAACAGAAATAAAGAGACAAAAAAAACAAATAAGTATCTTCTTTGGCCTCGCCTTGTCCCGCTACACGGGGTCGGCTTTCCCAATCATGCGACGCCACGTGGTCCGTCGCTGTGCGTCCTCTTCTCTCAGACCCAGCTCCTTCATGTCCCTTTGGACATTCGTCAACCAGGTGGTCTGAGGTCTTCCTCTTCCCCTCTTTTTATTAGCCATAGAAAGGCACTTCCTCACGACATGATCCTCGGTTCTACGCATTACGTGACCGTACCATCTCAGCCTGGACTCGCTGAGTTTATCGGTTATTTTTGCAACTTTAAAGCTCCCCCTGATGTACTCATTGCGAACCCTGTCTTTGAGTGTGACTCCTCCTGCCCAACGTAGCATACGCATTTCTGTTGCGTGGAGCTTTTGCTCATGTGACTTTTTTGATGCCCAGGCTTCGCTACCATAAAGTAGCGCAGGTCTAACAGCCGTTTTATAAACCTTGCCCTTAGTTCTTATTGGCATTTTAATATCACATAAGACTCCAGTCAAGGAACGCCACTTATTCCACCCTGCCGTTGTCCTATGAGTTACGTCCGCTTCAATTGATCCATCATCTGAGAGCAGTGATCCTAAGTATTTGAAGGATTTCGCTCTTGGTAGTGCAGTATTATCAAGCTGGATATCGGTGCTAGCGCTATCAGTTGGGTTGAAATTGCAGAACATATATTCAGTCTTAGTTCTGCTGATGCGTAAACCATTTTGTTCTAATGACTTTCTCCACTGCTCTAGGTCTAAATAAGGACCACATCATCAGCATATAAAAGGTTCCATGGTGTAGGGCGTTGGATGTTTGCAGTGAGATAATTTATGACGATGTTAAATAGTAGAGGACTAAGGGCACTCCCCTGATGAACACCAACTTTAATGCCAAAACTTTTAGATGAGCCCGCTGGGGTTCGAACGTTTGTTTGGACATCGCTGTACATGTCCTTTATAAGCCTTATATAGCATTCAGGGACTCCATGTGCCCTCAGAGCCTGCCATATTATTGTCCTTGGTACTCGGTCAAAGGCTTTATCTAGGTCCATAAATAGTAGCCATAAATTTTGTTTGTTATCTCGTGCTTTCTCCATGACCAGCCTAACTGCGTGGATAGCATCTGTAGTACTTTTCCCTGCTGTGAAGCCGCACTGGTTTTCTGTTACCGTGACAAGTTTTATGAGGCGTTCATTCAGGACTCTTTCCCAGATTTTGAGGGTGTGCGATGTGAGTTTTATTCCTCTAAAATTTTTACACTCGCGGACATCACCTTTGCCTTTATAGAAGGAACAAGATAGCTATTCCTCCAGGCATCTGGCATTTTCTCATTTTTTAAGATGTCATTGAACAGTTCAGCTAGCCATACCTCGCCATCCGCTTTTAGAGCCTTCCACAATTCAGCAGGTATTTCATCCGGACCGTTTGATTTGCGGTTCTTCATTTTCGAAATTGCACTCTTGACCTCCACAGGCGTAATTTTATCTACGGGTCCTTGAGTCATTGGTTCCTCTATATCTGGTTGGCGGGCAAACTCCTCATTCAATAGGAGATTATAGTAGTCGTACCATCTATTGCATATATCCTTGTCATCGGTGAGCAATGTACCTTCAGCGTTATTAACGTACTTGGTGGTCTGGAAATCTTTTGTGTTGTTGTGTCTCTGCTTTGCAATTTTGTAAATTTCATCATCCGTCGCTAGTTCCAGTCGCTGATAAAGGTCCCGCTCAGTATTATCTTTTTCAATTGCCACTGTTCTTCTAGCTGCTTTTTTGGCCAATTTATACTTTTCCCTGTCCTGATCAGAATGGGTCTCCTGCCAAATTTTAAATAGGCGCTTCTTTTCCGCTACGGTTACTTTGGTGTTGTTATTCCACCATTGGGTATCTTTTCCATTGTGCAGGGTTCCTTTACTGATTCCTAGCTGATCTTTTGCAGATGTTACACAGAAATTTTCAAATTTTTACCAGGTGTCGTTTGAGGAGTTTTCACCAGGGTGGTTGTTACAAAGGTACTCTCTGATGCTGTTTATAAAATCGATTCCATTTTCTGTACTGAGGTTTTTCCATTTTATTTTTGTCACTCTAACTTTCCTTCTCGTTGTTTAGTATGTACGTAATGTACGTACATACTAAACATTATACAAATGTAATGTAATGAAAAATATTTATAAATTATTTATAGGAAAGATATTCTTATTTCTTCTACTCAAATGTTTCTGTGAGATAAGGACCTATTTTTATACGTCCATGAGTGTGGTAGATACTTTCCCGGTTCATTCATACTACTAGCAAAAATAAATTTTGCTGGTAGCGTGGCACTACCACAACTAAAACATATTCAACAGTATGGTGAGTATAAAAGAGTTATATTATGCTGTCCCGACCCTACATAAAGTGGGACGAGGGGTGGAAGAAGATAAATTGCTAAATAAGGATTGAGTCAACCAAAAAGCAGCGGAAGAGACGAATCTCGCTTCACCTTGAGGCCTTACTACTTACCGTATTCCAGTATACATCTTGTAAGCATAGCATTATCTATAACGCCTGGTTCGATGTCTGGATGTATGATAAGACTATTTAGTTGTCTCTTCTGGGACATATTGTTCGTATTTAAAATTCTTTATATCCAAAGAAAAGCTTAAATAAAATAAAAGTTTGGTCACTTAGTCAAAACCAGTTACCTATTATTGTTTTGTTGCTTAGGAACACCTTCAAATCGAAAAGGATTTTGTAGTGATCAATGGCATTTTTGAACTGTCCGCCTCTTTCTTATCAGTTGAATATTCCGTTCTACGTTAAAATAATGATAAATAAGCATGAGTTATTGAAAGTGAATTGGACGATTATAGTCCTCGAAATGGGAATAAAAATAAAGGCACACTTGAAATTACTTAATTTTATTAGGACTTCTATTTTTTTGTCTAATTACTATAATATGGGAAATATTTCAACTTAAAATATTTTAAAGAAAATCTACGTATAGAAACATAATTTGACAGCTGTTATTTGTAGTTTTTTATCTGTCCTCGTAGTAGTTTTTAATGACAAGTGAAATCGGTGAAATCGTTTTGATAAATATTCGATTATTTTACAAAGATGTCCTTTTTTGGGGTGGGAAATCCCTTTTCTACGCCCGTGGGCCAGAAAATAGGTAACAATAAATTTATTATCCTAAATATTTTGTAATTTAACGTTGCAATTCGTTGTTCCATGACTATTATAATTTCTTGTTGCTGCGCACTATAAACCCCAGTTTCTCTTTGTTGTGATTGCATAGTTATTGCAAAACAAGCTGTAGGACCTCAAGAATTTTCCAATTTGCCTTGTAAACTGTGGTAGTATGTTGTATAAATGATAATTGTTTTGACCCTTGGATTGTGTTACCGACGAAGTTTATGGATTGCAGAACAAGCTACAGATGGGAACCTTCCGTCGGAAAACTGGGCACTTAATATGGAAATATGTGATATCATAAACAGCAGCACAGACGGCCCGAAGGATGCCGTTAAGGCTATCAGGAAGAAGCTGACTCAGAGCGCTGGCAAGAACTACACAGTGGTCATGTACACGCTTACAGTTCTGGAGACCTGTGTGAAAAACTGTGGGAAATCGTTCCATGTTCTAGTTTGCCACAAGGAATTCATTTCAGAATTGGTGAGTCATTTTTCATTATACATTGTTTATTTAAATTTTTTATCAAAAACATGTTTATGAATAAATTTGGTGAAGTTTGTATATACTTCCATTCAAATCTTAATATATAATAACACTCTAAGTTTGTCCGAACACTTACAAGAATGGGTCAAGAAATTTTTATATTCTTTGATTTGTTGGTTTTATTATCATCATAAATAGCAGAAACTATTATTTTTTTTTGTTTTATTATTAAAATATAAGAAATATTCATAACAAAGAAAAATACCAAAATGAAATTCCATACAATGGCTGGTTAGTAAGTATAAGTTTTAAAACATGCTACTTGTAGTGTGTTAGTGAATAATGTAAGTGTCAGATGTTTGAAAGTGCTGTAAGTCTATATGCTAAATGTTTTTTTCAAGACAAATTAAAACATGCATGCCTTCCAAAAATATTATAGCTTATGCATGTGTATCATATATATGTTAATCCATTGAGGCATTTAGAAGATATGTTGTATAAAGAAACTCACATACATACATTGACATATTTTTGGGCAGCTAAGTATAAACAAGTGCTATTTAATCAAATATGCAGATAAATTAAACATTCTAGCACAAAGGAAATAAATCCAATTATGTCTCAGCTCAGCAAAATGCTGTCAAATGGTCATTTCTGTGTAAGAGTTTTTATTGCTTCAGCTTTCCGTTGCCAGCTTATAAAGTGTCTATTTTAAAGAATAAATAAATTAAATAAATATATAGCAATATATATTAAAAAATTGGGTTAGCCCCACAGTAAGTTGTGAACTTATGTCGCAGGATACTATCTCAACAATACAATATTTTATAATAGATACTTAAATAGATAAGCATCCAGAACCCAGGTTGATCTGAAAAAGATCATTTGAACCCAAGAACCCTCATATCACAGGCTGGCGTGTTACCCACTGCACCGCGGAGCTTGCCAGAATGGCTATGCATTGAAGATAGTTGGCTGTTCAAAACTAAATATAGCATCCCAAATATCTCTGTAATCTTATCTTGCTCAACAAGATGTGTCAATGACTGTGGCTCATAGGCACTCCTTATTCCACATTTATTTTTACAAATCAATGAGTATGGTTTTAAGTGTGTTACTGGCCTTGTGTGATTTTTATAATTTTTAGAAGTCACCTAACCTAACAACTCTTTCGCTGACACTGCCCGCCTGTAGACATAATTCTATTGTTATTTCTTTTGTGTCTGGTTCAGTGTCAGCGAAAGTGTTAATAATTTTAAATTTTATATGAAAACTGTGTCTGGGGAGATATTTTTTTTCGCTTTTAGTACTTTATGCATTCCATGTTCTACAAGCAGTTCTGAGATATATAAATTTTCTAAAGAAAACAGAGTCGTTTTCTTCAGCCCTTAGATTGTCAGGCAGGGTATTGAAATGTTTAGAATTCATAGCTAGTGGTAAAATACACTACTTATTCTTTTTTTGCTTATTGTGCCTCTCCAACTAGTGAAGGTCGGCGATAAACTTGGTACAGTCTTTTCTGTTCTCGGCTCGACGGAACAGCTCAGTCGCTTAAGCAATCCCAGTCCTCTGACTTATATTTCGCAACCAAGGCCTTTTTCTACCCTTTGGTTATATTAAAGGTGAATTTAAAAGACATACGAAATAAATCTGTTTGTTATCAGTCATTGTATGTTATCATAATAATGATATACTGATAAAATGTCATTGTCTTCAAATACAAGGTCACAGAATTAATACAAGGTGTCATGACATGATGTATATCTATGAATGTTTAAGTTCAATAAATTAATATTTTATCTCTATGCACATTCTAATTGAATTAAATATAAATTACATTGTTGTTTAACATTTTGAACGCTGGAATCACAGACACAATAGTTTATCAATTGTTTTTCTGTCACATGGTGACCAACTACGTACTTATTCTTAGGTACCAAGGTACCACCTTCTACCAAGGAATAACTACTAACACCAAACAATCAACATCTGCCTTACCTTAGCCTAATATTTGGGGATGGCGCAATGTCTTGTTCTTCCACAAAATACTATTTTCGACCACTCCTGCATGCACTCCCATTTCCTCATATCTTTTTTAACACAATTTATCCATCGCTTTTTTGGTCTACCTCTACCTGTATATCAATCCATTACATTAAGGCTTTTTTACTAAAGAATAAAAAAAGAACACTTTATGATACTAAAACCGAACCAATAACTTGAAATTGACAGTTCTTCTATATCAATGTATTCATTTTGGTTCTCTTTTAAAGGGCTATAATAATTATGATGAAATTTGAAATTTGGGCATTTTTAGATGTGTTTAGACCATTGTTTTAGACGATCATATTACAGTATGCATAAAAAAAATATTTAATTGGAGTCTATTCTAACTAGAGTTGCTCCCCTAATTATTTTTCTTCATTCTGATGAAATAAATAAAAATCAAATTTCTGGGCCTCTGTGTTTAAAATACTACTTTTAAAACATTCATCTCAACAAATGGCTATCCAAAATCTATTATAGAAAACTAGCTCTCCCGGCGAATTTCGCTATAGGATAAAAACTATCCTATCTTTTAAGTTGGACCGAACCCCTGATAGTAACGAAGTTTGATTAAAATCGGTTCAGTAGTTTTTCGCAAACAAAATTCGTGATACGAGATTTTTATTTTTATATATATAGATGATATGGATCTGTTTCAATTCAAAATCTAAAATGAACAGTAGTAGGTCAAAAACAAAAAGTTGATGCAATATGGTGTAACAAAATATACCTGTGACCAGTGTCATACATAATACCAACTTGTTTGTTTTGGAACTGGTTTACTTGGAATATTTATCTCAATTACTACCTTATTAGCATTATTGTCAAAGTCTTACATAGTCAGATGGCCTTTGTGGTGAAAAATTAAGGCACACTAGATGGAGCCCGCGGCTCCGGTCGCGTTGCTATAAATCCTTCGAGACAAGTTTTTTTAGTGAAGCGGTGTTGTGCACTTTTTGGGATGGGTAAAAAATGTTAAACTCGCGTCAGGACACATGACCTTATCGAAAATTCGTAAGACGGACACGTGACCGCGCGGCGTAGGAAAGGAAGTAATATCCTCTTCTCTTTCGGAGTTTTCACTTCTGCCGGCACTCCCGGAGTGCAACCCGTAGTTTCTTTTTTCTAAATTACAAAATTTACTGTAAATGTTCTTCTAATTACAGGCCAATGTGTATACTAAATTTCATGATGATCGGTCCCATAGTTATTTATAGTGAAAGAAATATACGAACTCACTTACGCAATTTTATTAAGTATATTTGTTATGATTGTCTGTTTTTGTACCAAAAATTTGTTCTAAAGTATAGACACAACGCCTAAATCCAAAATGTACAATTAACTTGAAATATTACGTCAATTACAAAGGTATTGTGACTGCGTGACGCAATATGTATCAATTTTCGCCTCGGTCGCTAATAACCCAATAAAAGTACCTATTAAGCCAATTTTAAGTGACATGGAAACAGCGTGGTTTACTATAATTAAATGTTAATAGCATATTAAGTGTTTTATTTATTTATCTATCTGGCTAAGTGGCTTTTTTTACTTTCGATTGCGATAATATCATCAATACATATAATACTTTGAACTCTTCTTCCTTGTATCACTTTCTGTCTCTGTCTCTTTTTGTTTTTTTGATACTCCTTTCCTACAGTCCACCCCTTCTTAGGTCACCTCTATCCTGGGCCTGTTCACTTTCAAACCGTTCACTTTGAACGTGTCCGTTACGCCAGCCAGATTTTGTTGCAAATTGTCGAAAATCGACATTGTAGTGCAGTAGATAATTAGATATAGAGCTTCTGTAAATGGTAAGCTAATTTTTAAATTTGGTAAGCGTATATTTTTTGAATTATTTGATAAAAACAGTTCCGGCTAGCGTAACGTTACCGTAGCCAGATCTTTTTTGTTTTACGGGAATTTTGAAATAAAAGTTATGTAAATAATTAGATATCAATTTGGTATAAATGGTACAACTTAAATTGTATTTGTATTTGCTATGGTTGCGAAGATATTTGAAATTCTGCTGGGGTAACGGTTTGCTCAATTGCTGTATCTCGGAATTGACTAAGCGGATGATGATGATTTTTGCACAGAACATCTGGCTAATTAGTTATAGTTTATAGCATAATAAAGGAATTCATAGTAATTAACCGTTTTGAAGTTATTTTTATTAAATAGAAATATGCTTTAATAGGTCCTATCACTTCCAATAAGCGCTCCAAAGACTAACTTGAAACGTCATTATATAGTGAAATACTGTCTATAAATGGTACCGAAGTTTCATTAGTATCCTATACGTAATTAAAAAGTTATGATGAATCTTCGATTTGTTTCGGCCATGACGCGCGGCGGAGTTATTTAACGACCGATTAACCGAGTTTCCCGTACGAGTGGTCACTGAATCTTTTGTAAATAATTAGATATACATGTCAATGTAATACCTGCTAAATTTCAGACCTGTAAATTAATTAATTAACGAAATAATTGAAAAAAATGATGTTTGCGTGGTTACCCGACCAAATCTAGAATGTTATAAAAAAGCGGCCGCGCAATACATTATACCAACCTTCTAAAACTTACAGGATAATACATACGCGGTTTGTACAGACGAGCTATTTTTAAAAAGTAGGTACATTTATTTTAAAATAGCTACTAGCTACCAGTTACAGCTTAGCAGTTAGTAGTGGAAGCATCTTGATAATTTACTCGTAGTTAGTCTGCGTTATCCTTACTAATATTATAAATGCGAAAGTGAGTTTGTTTGTTTGTTAAGCTTTCACGCCGTAATTACTGAACCGATCTCTATGAAATTTTGTATACAGGTTCTCTGGAGTACAGAGAAGGACATAGACTACCTTTTATCCCGGGAAAAAGTACTATTCCCGTGGGATCGACATTAACGAGGGCGGAGCCGCGGAAGCTAGTGTTTACTATAAAACAAAGCTTTAGCTTGTACTGTTTCAAAAAGTACGTATCCTAAGAAGTAAACTGCATTGTTATGTCGTTTATTTATAATATTGTATTTTGATTTTTATACTAAAAACGTAATTTAAGAATACGGCTATCTTTATCTATACTAATATTATAAAGCTGAAGAGTTTGTTTGTTTGTTTGAACGCGCTAATCTCAGGAACAACTGGTTCAAATTCGAAAATTCTTTTTGTGTTGGATAGTCCATTTGTTGAGGAAGGTTTTAGGCTATAAAACATCACGCTGCGACCAATAGGAGCGAAGCATCAATAAAAAATGTTTTGAAAACGGGGAAAATTCATCTATACTAATTAATCATACTACGAAGTCGCGGGCAACAGCTAGTCTAAGACATTTGCGATTTTTTTAATCAGATTACAGAAAGCAATGGGAAGTAGATACTTACTGTAGATAAAATATGTAAGTACATACTACACTGTGATGTTATTACATTTTATTATTATTGATCTGTGATTTTATACAATAAAACTTTATATATGACTACAAGTATTTTACTTTAACTTATTCGGAACAATAACATAAAAAAGATATAGGTATTTATAAATTCTTTCTTTTTAATTTTAGATAAGCATGCGACGTTGCATATTGGTCCATAAGAAAAAACCTGTGATTATTTTTGAAGCTAATTTATAAACTTACTTACCTTTTTCGGACAAATCACTCAGATTGAGCTAGCCCCAAAATAAGTTCGAGACTTGTTGACCGCTGCGCCACGGAGCTAGTCAACAGTATTCTATCTAAAGATACGAAAATGTTTTATATTAATATAATATTAGTTATAACTAAGTTTTATTATATCACTTATGTAGCTCGTCTGTACAAAACACGTACGAGTATGAAATTATCTAGTAAGTTTAAGAAGGTTGGTATAATGTATGGCGCGGCCGCTTTTTCATAACATTCTAGATTTGGTCGGGTTACCACGCGAACATCATTTTTTCAATTATTTCGTTAATTAATTAATCTACAAGTCTGAAATTTATTAGGTATTAAATTGACATGTATATCTAATTATTTACAAAAGATTATGTGACCACTCGTACAGGAAACTCGGTTAATCGGTCGTAAAATAACTCCGCCGCGCGCCATGGCCGAAACAAATCGAAGATTCATCATAACTTTTTAATTACGTATAGAATACTAATGAAACTTTGGTACCATTTATAGACAGTATTTCACTATATAATAACGTTTAAAGTTAGTCTTTGGAGCGCTTATTGGAAGTGCTAGGACCTATTAAAGCATATTTCTATTTAATGAAAATAACTTCTAAACGGTTAATTACTGTGAATTCCTTTATTGCGCTATAAACTATAACTAATTAGCCAGATGTCCTGTGCAAAAATCATCATCATCCGCTTAGTCAATTCCGAGATACAGCAATTGAGCAAACCGTTACCCCAGCAGGATTTCAAATATCTTCGCAACCATAGCAAATACAAATACAATTTAAGTTGTACCATTTATACCAAATTGATATCTAATTATTTACATGACTTTTATTTCAAAATTCCCGTAAAACAAAAAAAGATCTGGCTACGGTAACGTTACGCTAGCCGGAACTGTTTTTATCAAATAATTCAAAAAATATACGCTTACCAAATTTAAAAATTAGCTTACCATTTACAGAAGCTCTATATCTAATTATCTACTGCACTACAATGTCGATTTTCGTAAATTTTCAACAAAATCTGGCTGGAATAACGCACACACTTTGAACCGTAGTTTGTACATGATTATAAATACAGTGTGGGCAGCTACTGTACCAACCTTGTTATTGAGGACTCATACATTTATTAGTCTTATTAGATTAAGCATGTCGTTTTAGTTTCGCCCTACTCTTGACATTGGAATGGACCTGCACTCATAAGTGGACTACATTGCTCGTAGTTTTTTAATGAACAATTTTTTTAAATGATATAGGATGGCAAATGAGCAGGCGTGTCACCTGATGGTAAGCGATCAGTGCTGCCCATAGACAGTTGAACACCAGGTTATAACAGGAGCGTTGCCGGCCTTTCAAGGAGTTGGGGGTAGGAAATGGGGCAAGGTTAGGCCTCCGGGTCTCTCACTCACCGAACGAAATAAATAAATATATAAAGTAGGTACTATGCCTATATCAGTTCCATTAATTATTATAATATCTTGATTTCACACATAACATGTCTATATACATACTACCTAAAAAACCTTACTAGTAAGTACTTATGTACTTATATTTCATAGCTGTACATCAACCTTACAATAAACAGGCATGTGAAGCCTCACATGCCTGTTAATTGTAAGGTTGACTCATCCTGTCGACGGAATAGTTACATAGTTAAATGCTTGTTTATTATTTAATATGAAAACATGGCAACTGTTATAATTGCTGCTAATAACACACACGGGTGTGATAAGATCTTTGGAAGTTTACTGTCAGGTACATATGTACCTGTGTACCATTCTGTTATTTGAAATCCTTTATAGAGGACTAGCTATTGCCCGCTGCTTCGCCTGCGTTAGTGTCAATCCGTCGGGAACAGTAAGATTTCCCTGAATGAAAGGTATCCTATGTCCTTCCCCGGGTCTCAAACTACTTCCATGCATCATCCAAATTGGTTCAATGGTTGAAGCGTAAAAAAAACAGACTTCGCATTTATAATATTAGTGTGCATGGAGGATGTGGATAAACAACCTTAAATAAAATAGAGGATTCATTTATTTCTAGGTCATAAAGACTAGGGGTTTTATATTAATCTTATTAAAATAAATCAAAAATATTGCTCTGCCTACCCCGCAAGGGAGAAATACGTGATATGTACGATATTTTGATTGAGTCTTAGATTATTTCTTTATTGATGTCAGTCATCCATCAGTCAATGCATGGTGATATAAGCTGATATACATTGTATTCTTCTAAACTTAATAGTCAATCCATACATGGTGTATTTGTTCATTGATGGTCTTTAGACCTTACGACCCTAGGCTCAGTCTACTTCATCCTTCCATCATAATAAACAAAATACATTCGTAAGTATGTATGTGTTTATTACATTTATGATATTTGGGAAAATGAATAAACCAAGAACGGCTGCTATAATTTAAAGAGAACTAGAGATACAATAGAATGGCCGACATTGATAGTTTTTATCTTTCGTTTCCAGTTTGGTTAGGACATTACAGGCTTAAATCACCTGATTGTCCAATAATAAAGATGATTCCGTGCTTCGGAAGGGACGTTATGCCATTGGTCCCGGCTGCCATCTGGTAGTCTTTAAAGGAACCACGTCAGGGGCCGGGAGGTGGTTCCGAAGAACTCGGACACCAGAGACACGAAATGATGACGATGATGACGTTTATATCTTCTTCTTTTTTTTTAGGTAAAACTTATCGGCCCCAAAAATGATCCACCGACAGTGGTACAGGAGAAAGTGCTGAGCCTTATACAGTGTTGGGCTGACGCGTTCCAAAACCAACCAGAGCTTCAGGTAGATCTCTGTTTGTTTTCGCTTTATTATGATACTGACCGTGTAACTCTTAAGGTTTTAATTGATATAAGTATGATTGAGACTAGGATAAATATCGATCGTGGTGTAGCGAATTAAAAAGGAAGCCACCAGTGGCGGCGTTAGGCGGCGACCGCCGGTGCCTCGCGCCTGATGGGGCCTTGAGTCTGAAGAGGCCTCGCGTATTGTGTACACGAGTTTTTTTTAGAGCTGCCAAGAAATGGCCGGGCCGCAGCACCATTTCAAGCCATGGTCTACCATGCTGAATTGTCTACTGAATTCGGTACAAAGTTCAAGCTGTTACGCTTAACTGTCCACTAAGTTTTTAGTCAGTATGAATAATTTTAGGTTAAAAGAAAATTAGGTTACAAAGCAAAGATTGCGTTAATCTTTGCTTCGACCTCACTGTGACGTAGAATCGGAAATTCAAGTTGTAATTACATATGACTGTTCGAGTGTTAGACTAACACTTGTCAAGTTTTTGCTCGGTCAGGTTCAAAGCAGACATTATCTCGACCACATACCGAAAATAAAAATCTTTTTATATATTTCGCCCAGGAACATCAATGAGTAGAAGTCTAACTGTACTTGGTATGTGTTGTGAGCCGTAATTTTTTTAATATTGAATCCTTAAATTAAGAAATTATACCATACCTATATGAAGTTTTTAATTATTCATGTTATTTAGGACTCCTAAGGGTACTTTACACCCAAGTGGCTATAGGTGAAAACCCTGTGGGCTAGCCCATTAAAATTTGACGATTAGGCACAAAGTTCCATAAGAAATCGATATAATCGCGTGCATTGCCGAAACTGAAATTCGCGTGTACATCGCGAAGGAAATTGTAAAGTGTATTAAATATTGTTTTCAGGGCGTAGTGCAGGTGTACAACGAACTCCGTACCAAGGGCGTCGAGTTCCCCATGACCGACTTGGACGCTATGGCGCCCATTTTTACACCACAGAGGGTAGGCTATATTTACTTGAAATTAATTATAAATACGCTATATAAATCATCTTTATTTATATTCAGATTTTTAACAGGAGATCTCAACCTTGTACAGAAATAAAAAGAAAAGTCTCGTAACATTACGATTTTTTTTTTATATTTATAACTCGAAATCATAAAGTCCTTTCAGCGCATTATTTATATTTATTTGAAAAGTATTTTTTCGTATGTGATTCAACATAAGGATCTAAATAAACGCCAGTCGGCAACTGTAAAATATTAAATTATTGAGTTTTGTTTGGCTGTTTTCAGATAATATTTCGTTAATAAAGCACGAAAAAAGTAGTTGTGTAAGACAGAGCCGGCGAAGAATTAAATTAGTAAAAGAAAAAAATTACCCAAGTCTTTAAAATATCTTTGTAGGACTGTAATATTTTGATGTTAAAGATCCTTTGAAAGGCACAAAGCTGAAGCTGAAGTAAGTGCACAATATTTACGAGATGTTAAACTGCAATAAATTGTTCGTTTTGATTTATCAGAGCGTGCCTGATGGTGTGGATGGCCCCGTAGTGGGGTCACCTCAGCGCGCGCCGCCCACCGAGCCTGTGCGTCCTACACAGGAGCAGATCTCTGGCACGGTACGCAGGGGTTCTGTGTGTTTTGTGACATCATCATCATCATCAGCTTTCCACGATCCCCTTGCTGGGTATAAGCCTGTTTTTGTCCGCGCCATTCTTCTCTATCCTTTGCAATCCAGTTTTTACCAGCAATCTGCTTTATGTCGTCGACCTGCTTTATGTGGTCGGTTTTGAAAAGCTAGTAGTTCATAGCTTTTGAACAATAATTAATAATTTGAATATAATTTAATAAAATTGCGCAATTTCTGTTATTATGATTAATTCGTTTATTTCTTAGTATAGATAAATAATTTTCCCCCGTTTTCAAATCATTTTTATATTGATGCTTCGCTCCTATTGGTCGCAGCGTGATGGTTTATTAGGCAGATTATAGCCTAAAGCCTTCCTCAATAAATGGACTATCCAACACAAAAATAATTTTCCAATTTGTACCAGTAGTTCCTGAGATTACCGCGTTCAAATAAAACAAACAAACTCTTCAGCTTTATAATATTAGTATAGAAGTAAGATTGACTTGAAGGAGTGTTGGTGCCAACTCTTACATATGGCAGTGAAAGTTGAGTGTGGCAGAAAAAGCATGAAAGTAGATGAAAAGTCAAAATGAGAGCGCTGAGAAATATGTGTGGTATATCTTTAAAAGATCGGATAAGAAATCAGGTAGTATGGGAGCGATATGGATTAAAAGTGTAGTGACCAAGATTGAGAAAAAAACGTTCAGGTGGTTTAGCCACATAGAAATGATCAATGAAAGAAGTACAGGGTGGCCAACTTGGAGGTATACAACTTTTTTTTCCGTCATTTTGTTTTGGCGGTAAATATGACAGATGTTGCATGAAAATGAATACGGCAACTTTTTCCGTTCGATTAATTTCGGGAAACGGTGACACTGATTGGCCCCCAAGATCGCCTAATTTAAGAGCGTGAATCTGTGGAGCTATCTAAAGTGACGTGATGAGGATAACAGGCCAATTAACCTTCAGCAATTAAAACAAAATATTCGAGCCACTGTCTATTTATTTATTTATTTAGTACGTAAAACAGTTTACAATCGTTACAGCATTAAAATTACAAGAAAAAATATAGTATAGACTAGACTGTACCCCAAAACATACGCACACAAATAGATTATATATAATAGGTAAGGTTATGTTGAAAGGTAATAACCATAACCATAACCACCTGTCACTGAGATAACGCAGGAAATGTGTGAAAATGTGATGAATAACGCGATGAAAAGGGTTCACATCTGCGATAATGCTAGAGGTGCATTTGTCTGACATTATTTTCCATGTTTAACTGCCGGCCCCTACAAAGCCGGCCCTAAATACTATATTTCACAAGAAATACTTAATATTTTTTACATTTCATAGAATCAAATTACAAAATTAAAGTCTATACCTGATAATTGGCCATCCTGTATATAAAACCAGTGTGAACGGGAATGTTGGCCTGGATCAAACTCGTTGAATGTACTGTGATCATCAGATAACAGACGGTCTTGATAAAATAGATGTAAGAAATACCCGAAACACCAAAGCATGCATGCGGAGAGTGAGAAGAGTGATGAGTATATGAAGCTAGAGAGATTTGTCAAAATCGTAGCAAGTGAAGATCCATAGTCTCTGCCTACCCCCATGGGAAACAGGCTTGATAATATATATCTACTTATTTATAAAGTAAGTATTGTTTTGTTCTTAAAAATATGTTTTTCAGCAGAGGAACGGAGTTCTTGGCGGGAATTTCGGCAGACTCACGGTTTTTGTTTTGGATTGTTTTGCAAATTGCTTATAGTGGACTTTGAAATCGGTGTAATTTGGTGTTATAAATGCTCATGTTTATGAACAATGTGTGGA
This sequence comes from Elegia similella, assembly GCA_947532085.1. Lineage (NCBI taxonomy): Eukaryota > Metazoa > Arthropoda > Insecta > Lepidoptera > Pyralidae > Elegia > Elegia similella. The sequence continues at coordinate 9,521,635 of OX383939.1, forward strand.
ATAACTAAAATAAAGTTTCATGGTGCGGCTGTAGTAAGATTTACATAGTGGGCTGGTGGTCGCTCGCCTTACTGCTACTGCATCTATGATTAAACCAGTTGATTCGTGGGAATTGTCGCCAGGGGCTCCATTGAATCAACGAAATGAATTACACCACCATTTCGTTGATAACACGTAGAAAAATAGGAAGGGCTAAAAGGCATAGAAAGCCAAATGCCGTCAAACAAATATGGAAAAAAAGGAACGTAACGTGCTGTGTGTAACTGTCATGCGTTTCAATACGTTTATATGGTTCGGAGATATATCTATGTCGTAAAAATAACACAATAGCTCTTTTGTTTCACAGGTGACTCTATCGGATAGCCAAACAAGCAAGCTCCGCGCAGACTTGGGAGTGGTGGAAGGCAACATGGCGGTCATGAACGATATGTTGAACGAATTGACCGCTCAGCCGCCTGCGCAACACCACCAGAGCGACATCGACCTACTCAACGTAAGTTTATTATCCGATAAGATTTGTTTGAAAAAAGTTTTATGAAGGATATTAAGGCGGGCCGCGTCAACGGCGCTGCAGAGCAATAGTGACAGCCTTTGCCACTGGTCACTAGATGGCGCAGGCTAAACTTGGTTAAAGTGAGAAATATTTTCTTAATATTTTTTTGTCTTAATAAATATTTTTTGTGAATACTGCTTTTTAGGGTTCCGTACCCAAAGGGTAAAAACGGGACCTTATTAATTTCGCTCTGCTGTCCGTCTGTCTGTCTGTCACCAGGCTGTATCTCATGAACCGTGATAGTTAAACAGTTAAAATTTTCACAGATGATGTATTTCTGTTGCCGCTATAACAGCAAATACTAAAAACTAGAATAAAATAAATATTTAAGGGGACTCCCATACAACAGACATGTTTTTTTTGCCGTTTTTATAGATAACGGTACGGAACTCTTCATGCGCGAGTTCGACTCGCACTTGGCCGGTTTTTTATTTCTCATATTATGGTAGAAACATAGTTGTGAATAATCTATTAAGTATGAAAACAATCGTACGCGATAGTGGTTTAGACCAAATACCTTTACATTGTAATGAATATTGTTGCAGGAGCTAGCAGACACACTGCGTGCCATGCAGACCCGCGTGGCCGAGCTAGTGGCCCGTCTGGCGGGGGACGCGCCCCTCACGGCAGAGCTTCTGCACGCCAACGACCGACTCAACAACCTGCTGCTCAGGCACTCGCGCCTGCTCAGCAACAGGTACACTGCTCATTACATTTGCGTCATCACGAACGAACGGCTCAACAACCTGCTGCTCGGGCACTCGCGCCTGCTCAGCAACAGGTACACTGCTCATTACATTTGCGTAATCACGAACGAACGGCTCAACAACCTGCTGCTCAGGCACTCGCGCCTGCTCAGCAACAGGTACACTGCTCATTACATTTGCGTAATCACGAACGAACGGCTCAACAACCTGCTGAGCAGGCGCGAGTGCCTGCTCAGCAACAGGTACACTGCTCATTACATTTGCGTAATCACGAACGAACGGCTCAACAACCTGCTGCTCAGGCACTCGCGCCTGCTCAGCAACAGGTACACTGCTCATTACATTTGCGTAATCACGAACGAACGGCTCAACAACCTGCTGCTCAGGCACTCGCGCCTGCTCAGCAACAGGTACACTGCTCATTACATTTGCGTAATCACGAACGAACGGCTCAACAACCTGCTGCTCAGGCACTCGCGCCTGCTCAGCAACAGGTACACTGCTCATTACATTTGCGTAATCACGAACGAACGGCTCAACAACCTGCTGCTCAGGCACTCGCGCCTGCTCAGCAACAGGTACACTGCTCATTACATTTGCGTAATCACGAACGAACGGCTCAACAACCTGCTGCTCAGGCACTCGCGCCTGCTCAGCAACAGGTACACTGCTCATTACATTTGCGTAATCACGAACGAACGGCTCAACAACCTGCTGCTCAGGCACTCGCGCCTGCTCAGCAACAGGTACACTGCTCATTACATTTGCGTAATCACGAACGAACGGCTCAACAACCTGCTGCTCAGGCACTTGCGTCTGCTCAGCAACAGGTACACTGCTCATTGCATTTGAGTAATCACGAACGAACGGCTCAATAACCTGCTGCTCAGGCACTCGCGTCTGCTAAGCAACAGGTACACTGCTCATTACATTTGAGTAATCACGAACGAACGGCTCAATAACCTGCTGCTCAGGCACTCGCGTCTGCTCAGCAACAGGTACACTGCTCATTACATTTGAGTAATCACGAACGAACGGCTCAATAAATACATACAGACAAATCATACAGACTGAGCTAGCTCCATAGTAAGTTCGAGGCTTGTGTTGTTAGCATAGCAATGATTGACACTTAGCAGTTCTGAAGTATAGTGTACCTAAGATCCTGTATCAAATAGCAGGATCTCATCATCATCATCATTTCGAGTAGGTGTCACGGTCAATCGACCATGCACACCCTGGTGTCAAAGTTCTTCGGAACCGCCTCTCGGCCTCTGACGTGGTTCCTTTAACGACTACCAGATGGCAGCCGGGACCACCGGCTTAACGTGCCTTCCGAAGCACGGAATCATCTTTATTATAGCAGGATCTAAAATAACTGTATTTAATGCAGCTGTAAATATTTATACTTGAAACCTAAATTTGAATTTCTGTAAGAATAATTTTGAATTGACAATAAATTCCCTTGAGAGGTGGTGTAACCCCTCAAGGAAACTACCAAAAAAAAAGCAAGGAACTTTGAAAATACCAGGCCTCTAGGGGAGGAGGGGCGCTGCTGTAGCCGCCGGAAAACCATATTAAATTAAATTAACAATGAATTTGAAAATCGACTAATATGTATGAAGCCATACAGTAATTTTAGAATGCTATTATGATATTCTATTATAAAATCAATGCAAAAAAAATTGGTTGTCTGTAAAGTCTATTTAAGGACTATTTGACGTGATAACGGTAAGAGTTAGAGGCGTGATAGATATAACTACCACTAATGCTGCTGCTGCTCCGGAACATGGTGACATTTTTCGTGCATGCAGCCGGTGTTCATCGATTTATAAGACGTTATCATTTTCAATTTATATAAAATCATTTTCAATTCTTGTCTAAAATGACACAATCATTTATGTATTATTTTATAGAACTAACTAGCTGTTGCCAGCGACCTCGTCCGCGGCAATCAGAGATAAAGTTGGTAGCTAGATGATATTATGATTAATTCATAATTCATTTATTTATCGCTTCACACACATATACAATAAAACACAATGGATTACAATACATGCACACGTACCCTGCTTGGGTGTTGCGATACTTTACATTTTTTAAACACTTTTTACATCATGAAAGGTTACTTAATGGAGAATACATGTCAAGAATAAAATATTAAAATAAATGTCAAAATTATACACGTAAATTTACTATAAATCGATGAAAAAAATTAATTAGTATAGATGAATAATTTACCCCCGTTTTCAAAACATTTTTTATTGATGCTACGCACCTATTAGTCGCAGCGTGATGTTTTATAGCCTAAAGCCTTCCTCAATAAATGGAGTATCCAACACTAAAAATAATTTTCCAATTTGAACCAGTAGTTCCTGAGATTAGCGCGTTCAAACAAACAATCTCTTCAGCTATATGATATTAGTATATAGATTAGTGGGTGAGAAACGTTAAACATATATTTGCGTATTGTTGCAGGAATGCCGCTACGGGCGTTACGCCATCAGCCATACTGGGCGCTGCCATGGGAGTTCCCGGATCCACTGAATCACGTTAGTTTTTAAAACAATTCTTAATTAAAGTACACTTAAAAAATCATTTTTAAAAACGTCTAGAAATATTATTTTACAAAACTGGCAATGACAACCTATATGGATGGAATGGTGGGAATATCCTTAGACCCGATTATGAACACAAAATAAAAATAATGAATTTTTTGTTATAATTTTTGTTATAAAAGCACGGTTTTACTCCCGTTTATTAAGTTGCAATCGCCAACTAGTTTTGAAATCGCCAACCAGTGCTTTGAGGGATACGAAACCGCCGTGTCGCCACCCCTAACACTCGCACTGATGATGGTCTTCGTAATAGACCAAAACTAGTTGGCGATTCCAACTGAATTAACCGTGTTTTTATAATGAATTTATCTCGCGTAAGTTTTAATTACGAAATCTAAGCTAAAGAAAGCTCATAAACATCAATGAGACCTCTCCTACCCGTCTGGCTAGCGAGGAGAGCGTAGGCCAAATCCTCTGTTTGCTCTGGCCAAGTATGGCTCCATAGTACAGAGAGGGTCATGCTCTTGCAGTAAAGACTAAAAAGACCTGATGATGATGATGATGAAGTTTTAATACTATTATTTTTTGTTTTCAGCAAAGAAGACTGACGATGATGCGTTGATAGATCTCAGCGACGATGTACCTGATATTACCAAATTAAGTAAGTCTGAATGCTACCTTTCAAATTGCAAAAAACTCAGCTGCATACATACATACATGACTAGCTCCGTGGCGCACCGGTCAACACGCCTGCCTGCGACACAGAGTGACCGGGTTCGATCCCCGGCCAGGTCAAGATGGAAAATGATCTTTTTCAGATTGGCCTGGGTCTTGGATGTTTATCTATATATGTATTTGTTATAAAATATAGTATCGTTGAGTTAGTATCCCATAACACAAGTCTCGAACTTACTTTGGGGCTAGCTTAATCTGTGTGATTTGTCCGTATATATTTATTTATTTATTATTTACATACTATCACGACTTTTCCTTTGCGCTATAAGACCTAAAGGCCACATTTAGCGAGATGGCGGCCAAATTCTGGTGAAGACTACTGTAAAAAATAGCCATTTTGGCTCGAGTAGAAGAACAAGCGGCTTGGTGGCCATGTAAGTGGAAAACGGAATCAAAATAGTGATGGGTTGTTAGTCGCATCGCCTAGTGATTGATGATTCATTAAATGTTCACCCATTTCCTTGATCGGCTTTTACAATAAGCAGCTGTTTCATTCCACGTTTTTTCTGTTCTTCCAAATCAGCATGGAAGCAAAACCCAACTGCAGAAAAAATATATACGTTTGCAAAACATGTTCACATAAAATTGGTTAAAAATGAATCAGTAAAATTTTGTTTGTAGCGGTGAAGGACGCACAGCCAGACAAATCTCCAGGCAGCTCTAAGGACGAGTTCGACATGTTTGCTCAGTCGAGAAACGTCACCTACGAAACCTCCAAGACTGGGTGAGTGAGTGGCACTACTTTTAAAGTAGAATTATTTATAGACATGAGTGCATCGTAAAATCATTTATCTTCATTGGTGGTAACGGTTTGCAACCACATAAAATACAGCAATTTCATTTAAAGCCCTACTAAGTCGTCGTCGTCGATTTGTCACTTCTGAATCTAATCAGAGGCGGCTGATTCGTAGACCTGCCTATTTGCTAACTCAGTGTACAACGTTTTGATAGCCACTTCAATATACATTGCGGCTTTCGCATGATTGACTATTTTTATTTAATATATATAAAACGTAATGTATTTTGAAGTGACTATCAAAACGTTGTATACTAAGTTAGTGAATAGGCCGGCTGGTGTTGCACCATCATAAAATATGTATGTCTAAACAACATAGATAATCGCTTGGTTCCCTTACTGCAGAAATTGACAACTTGTTTATTTACATGAATAGTATGAATCGTTACGTTCGCCCTTTCACCGCGAGATTTTATATCAGTTGTCGTGCGCCCAGAGCGAAGCATAGTAAATCGAAAAAATCAAAAAAACTATGGAAGTGTAACTCTCATACAACTAACGATTAGATACAGTCGCATTTACGCAAACAAACTTAAAAAAACTTCAAGGTTACGGGGCGGTGTCAACATATCTAATGAACGCTATGGTGTCAACATAGTGGAGTAAGTAGGCTAGCAGTTTGCCTGGCTCGCTATGATAAGTTACTCCAGTGTCACTTCCGTCTTTCCTTGCGTTTCCTGTACCACTTTACGACACAAGTAATTTTTTTCTTTATTCGTTAAGATTTCGCCGATGTTCAAAAAAGGAGCGCGTGGCAGACTAGTTCGCGAAAAGATATTTTCCCCGCCCGCTTTGATCTACTTTGCGTGGTGTCAGTTTTTGAGCGCAATGCTGCTTCCATAGTTTTTTTAATTCAATAATCAAAAACAAATACGGATGAGCAACACTTAAATGTTGCACTTCATTATGAGATTAAAGTAAAGGACATTGTTGATGATTACTAAAATACATATTTATCTAATACTAGCTTTCGCCTGCGGCTCCGCCCCCGCGTCAATGTCGATCCCTCGGGATTGGTACTTTTACCCGGGATAAAAGGTAGCCTATGTCCTTCTCCGTACTCCAGAGAACTTGTATGCAAAATTTCATGATGATCGGTTCAGTAGTTACGGCGTGAAAGCGTAACAAACAAACAAACAAACTCACTTTCGCATTTATAATATTTGTAAGGATAAGGACAAGGATAAACATATTTTTATCAGAATACACCATAGTGAAATAATAAAGCCAGATTTTACAAGCAAAGGTTTTTGGTCGGAAATATACGCTCACGAAATGAGCACGATGTTTGTCGGATTAATGCGACGTTGGCGGTGAAAGGACCTATGCTGATTATTCTTAGTATATGCATGGTCCAAAAATGATGTGGTTTTGTATATCAGCGGCAGCAGCTACGCGGACAACCTAGATGCGCAGACGCCGGGGCTGGCCGCCGCCGCCAGTCAGCGAGCCGCGCACCAGGCGCCGCCGGTGACTATACTTGTTTTTATTATTACACCCTCGATAATATGCTCTAATATGCCATGCGGCGTATCTTGTTAGTCAGAACCCCGGCTGATTGCGGCCGGCTTTAAAATCAATGTTCCATTCCTATTATATTACATTATTATATTGACAGCTCTGTGGCGCAGTGGCACCAGCCTGCGACACTAGGGTGCCCGGGTTCGATCCCCGGTCAGGTCAAGATGGAAAATGATCTTTTTCAGATTGGCCTGGGTCTTGAATGTTTATCTATATATGTATTTCTTATAAAATATAGTATCGTTGAGTTAGTATCCCATAACAAGTCTCGAATTTACTTTAGGGCTAGCTCAGTCTGTGTGATTTGTCCGTATATATTTATATTTATTTATTTACTAAATTTATCGTTAACTTTTGTTTTTGTTACTAGCCCCTCGAAAATTGTACTGCGGCGTTTCTCGTTATTCTGAATCCCGGCTGTTTACGGCCGGCTTTAAAATCAATGTTCCACTCCTATTAAATTTCTCGTTAACTACTTGTTTTTATTACTAGCCCCTCGAAAATTGTACTGCGGCGTATCTCGTTAGTCTGAATCCCGGCTGTGTGCGGTCGGCTTTAAAATCAATGTTCCATCCCCATTAAATTTATCGTTAACTACTTGTTTTTATTTAGTTGTGTGTTGTTGTGTGTGTTCCATTCCTATTAGTTTTAACCGAATATTTCCATCGTAACTGGATTCCAGGAGTCAAAAGATAGTTTGTCTCAAGATCCTGTTTATGACATAGTTTCTCATAGTTTCCTAGTTTCTACAAAAAAAGAAATGTAATGAAACCGTGTCCGATCCTTGAAAGGGTGATTTAACCCGTCGATATGATCAATTTTTCGTATGGGATCAATTTTTTGCTACTATGTGACGTTAGCTTTAGGTTTAAAGCATTTATTTGTCATAAGAACATACTTTGTTTACAATATCTTCATATAGTCACGTTTATATTTTCAATAATGTCTTATTTATTACTTCTTGAGGTTTTTCCTTTATTTCAATATGATTTAACTTCTACAGCCGTCGGGTATGGACGAAAGAGAGATTGACGAGATTGCCGCTTGGTTAGCCGCGGAAAAGGTGTGTTTTTTTATTTTTTGTTTCCATTTTCATTTCATTTTCACTAATTTGATTCATATTTATATAAATATTTCTTATTATTTCAGTGTTAGATGCACATCAAGCACTTGTTGTAAATATAGGATAAATAAACTTTGCACAGCCTAAGAACGTTCAACGATATGAACTCACCAAAACCGTGACAAGGGCCTAACATAATACTTTTTGGTGAGGGCAATATTTTTAATCCAGAGCGGAAGGAAGAAGTCTAGCATTTCTATGCTATGCTATGGGGATTCTTCCCGAGCCTATCTAGAGATTCAAAAGTAGACTCCTGAGTGAAGCGAGGGATTCAGAGGCGAGCTCCGTGGCGCAGTGGTTAACACGCCAGCCTGCGACACGAGGGCCCCGGGTTCGATCCCCGGTCAGGTCAAGATGGAAAATTATCTTTTCCAGATTGACCTGGGTCTTGGATGTTTATCTATATATGTTTTTGTTATAAAATATAGTATCGTTGAGTTAGTATCCCATAACACAAGTCTCGAACTTACTTTGGGGCTAGCTCAATCTGTGTGATTTGTCCGTATATATTTATTTATTATTATAGAGGATGTTGCTCGAAGTAAAAGTAATATGTTAGTCCGAGGTGACACATTCTGATTTTCATCTCCCTTTATGAGTAAAACAATATTCTTTATTTCCATTCCCACAACTAGCTATTTTAGCTGACCAATTACATTTTTTTGCTAACAACAATACGAATATTCTGCTAACCGTTTAAATAACACCCATTATAATATATTATAATATATTTTTAAGATATTTTTTACTATAAAGTACACATTGTACTACTGTTTGTTAACCCCAATAAAGCAAAAACAAAACAAAAATGCCGTGTGGTTTCCGGTATAGTAGAATAGGACCACTCCAAGTCTTCCCATGGATGTCGTAAGAGGCGACTTAGGAAATACAAGCTAAACAAAGCTCATAAACATCAATGAGACCTCCCCAACCCGTCTGGCCAGCGAGGAGAGTGTAGACCAAATCCTCTGTCTACTCTGGCTAAGTATGGCTTCGGTAGTACAGAGAGGGTCATGCTCCTGCAGTGGAGACTAAAAAGACCTGATGATGATGATGAAAACAAAAACTATGACGTTCCAAAGACAGTCGAGTTCACGAGCTAACAATAAACCGATTTGTTTGCACAGGCTGCTACCGAAGCGAATGGAGCCCAAGAGAGCGTGACCAGCAGCGACTTCGACAAGTTCCTGGCAGAGCGCGCGGCTGCGGCCGAAAACCTTCCTAACGCCTCAGACGATAGGGCTCAGAATACCCCGCAGGCGACGCCCCGGCATAGGCAGATCAAAAAAGAGGAACAAGACTCCATGTTCGCGCTCTGATATGTTTAAGTGTAGGTGACCTCTGACGACCTGCTCGTGCAATTGTATGGGTATGTTTTTCCTACATGTACCTATTTAGTATAATTTTTCCATGTGAATCTATTGGCGCGGTTTTACATGTAACAAATGAAATTGGTCTTTATAAGCAGCGTTTAAATTCCATATTTGAATGGCATGAAAAACAGCCGGCTGAACCGCATTAAAATATGATTTTTTTCAATGTATAGGGTGGACCCTATACATTGAAAAAAATCATGATGTTATTTTCTATGTTATTTTGTGAATCCGTTCCGACCTGACTCTGTCAGCGGCAAAATGACCATTAGGCCGTCATGTCACAACTTTGACATTTGAATCTGCCTGACGACTTTATTCAATCATTGCAAGTTCTATTTTAATTTTAATAGCTCGCACGCCATGAATAGAAAAGCAAATATTATGTAACGTCGCAAAACGACACTGAAAATATTATTTACACTATTATTTTCTAAAGTAGTTTACGTATTTTATATTCGGGAATGCCGGTTAGTTAATATTGACACGTTGAGAAATAGCACAACGCATGTCATTCTTCATATTTATAAGTCTCTTACTTATAAACTTATCATCTTGATTCAATGCTTGATTGATTTCAAATCAATTCCTTCAAGCGCGAGAAACGAAGACACAATGGATTTTCTATTGTTATACATCCTCATTGGACCGCTTGGTGGTTGAGATGTTAAGAATAAAGAGCTTGTATAGGATTTGATAAGTAGAGAAAAGTCTCCGTATAGTTATAATATTATTATTTTTATTTTATGAAATTGGACGGCAATTGAGCAAGCGTTACCTGATGGTAAGTGATCACCGCTACCCATGCGCAATTGCAACATCAAGGGTGTGACAAGAGCGCTGCCGGCCTTTCAAGAAAACGAAAACTCGTTGTTTCATTATATTATGTCTGTATATTGTTGTCCCATACAATTGTACGCGCAGAAGGAACACGCAAGTATTCAGAACGTAGCTGTTAGACATTCAATGTTGTTGTTTTCGCATCGGATGTGTGTGATGCTCTGGGAGGTCATTATTAGTTGCCACATACAAAATGGACAACATCACATGATTTTCTCTTCAATACGGGTCACTGCAGTCTTAAATGCAGTGGAGACTAAAAATACCTGATGATGATGATGATGATGAAGGGTCATTTAATCTAATCGTTGTCCTGCACCGCATAATTTGACCATAATTTATTTCTGTACACTTTTTGTAGCGGCTGATTTATTTCTGACCATACTTTCAGATATAGTAGGTGCCTGTTAGCGGGTCAATAACGCGTGATATCTTATATTGTTTCTATCGGTCTCTCTATTTTACTGCTGCCCTGCAAATATTGTGCATAATTTGGCACTATGACAGTTCAAAACAAGTATCATCGGCTTTGTTCGGCGCAGAATAACACAACCTACCGCCGAATCAAACCGAATGAAAATATAGTAAAATAACGAACTTATGGCTACTACATAATATTAGAAATCCAAAAACAACAGGACTTGTGCTGTCTCACTCATAATACTCGTACGGCGCGGCGCTGCAGCGAACTCCAGACATGGCGGAAACACATCAGCCAATTGCTATTACGGATATTTTCGCGCCATGCAATTTTTTTTATTTTAACGCAGTTATTCGATATAACTTATACAAGTGGTAATACTGTACAAAAGTGACTTGAAACTCTTAATATAAGCGTTTTGGAAAGTAATGGCAACGAATAATGACCCGTAAAGTCGGAAGAATGGTACTACAGAATGATCACTTATTCAATATGCCGTTTGGTGCCTGGCTTTTTATAGTTGTTATTGGAATATTTTAAGCTGACTAACGATTGGATCTAATTTTAAGGACAAACATTATTCGTGTTTATGACGATTTCAGAATTATACTTTTATATTTTGTGTTATAGATAACGAAAACATATTACAGCTGCTGTAGTTATTTTTTAACATTTTGCGGACATTCCGCGAAAGTATTCAGTTGTGATCAATTGTGACTTTCTTAGTCTAACATTATTAATTAATACTTTACGTATTAATGAAAATATTGAAATATAGAAATGAATTTTTATTAATTCAGGCGGGAAATATTTCACCGTGGGCTTTAGGAATTTACCTACCTACTAGTTGAAAGAATTGAAACGCTGGGTCAACGAGCTGTTGTCTTATGGTATTTGAAGCTTAACTGTCAAATACCCGACGATACAATTCTGCCACAAGTGTATAAAAACCATCATTGGAAATTAAATTTATTTTAAAACGTTGTACTTTATATATTTTATAAATCCGATTCATTTTGGTTTGAACCATCTTTTTAACACTAATTCAAACCAAAATGAGTTGAGTAGTTTTTTTAAATCCCACCTCAGCTACGTCGGTGAGTCTATGCCCCATAGAATGCAGTATCTTTTTCGTATCTTTGCGGAGTTGCACAAAGGTATTTTAATATTAATGTCACATTAAGTCTCGATGTATCTATTCCTTAATTAGAAAGTGATATTAATAACTCAAAAATGCTTTTGTGCAACCTCTTTATGCTTTTATTTCAGCGGCTGTGATGTGCCTTCTCATAACTCAACTTAAAATACTTCAATGCTAATATTACTAGCTTCACATATTACACATACTGCATCATGACTAATCGACTTACTAGGGTAAGATAGTGTTTGGACCACATTGTATAAAGAGTGGCTACAAAACAAGTCTCCTATGAGTATGCAGAGTTATCAGATTTCATAGAATTCATTCATTTCACATATTTAATGTGAATGAGGAACAAAGTTGGCCCCGTGACGCAGAGGTACACAACGCGGGCCTATACTTGTAATAGTCTGCTCTGTGATTTAAGCGTTATCTTTGTAATTATCGGTCTTATTATAAAACGAGGACTAAGTTTAGTACCTGGTTTCAACCATTATCTGACCTAAATAAGACGACTCTTATTACTTTGACGTTTGGTCAACTGTCAGTGTCAATTCGTTTTGGCTGGGTATATAATAGTTTAAACTGGATTTTAAAATAAGACCGTATCAGTCCTGTTTTAAAGCATAATCCTACTAAATTAAGACATTACTTGTCACTTCGCAATTTTGTCAATTGTCAGTGACACTTTGTTTTAGGCGGCCAATGGTTTAAACCTAGTACTAACTTTAGTCCTCGTTTTATAATAAGACTGTATATGCTTTACCTGTATATGGCCATATCGATGTTCACTATTTCATTTCTGCAATAAACATTACTTAAACTCTGTGTATCAATAGAAGCCAGTGTGAAGTGGTCGCAGCCTATGTAGATTCTTTAATATATGAGTAGATCACGACCATGGGAGCATTTAATACAAGACCAGGTTACATCGATTGAATTTTATTCGGAATTACGATTTTATAGTATGCGAGTGCGCGACACGATGGAATGTGATAAGTATTGTTTTTATAATTTACGGTATATTATATCTTGCATAATCAGCATTTAGACGTAATGCAAATTTAAATCATGAATTTTTGTTAATTTAAAGATATTTTAGATTGGATATATTTTGGTTGGTAATTTGAGATTATTTGATTGTATTAAAAGTATAATAAATTATAAACAGGCATTTAAATTAAGGAGTGATCATCTATGAATTTTAGTATAAGTATTATATATACAATTAAATCTTTCTTAAAAATGATTCTATACTTAATGAATTGAATGATTCACTATTTATTTTATTAACAGTAATTTATTTTCATATATGTATAAGTATATCGACATCAGTTGGGTCGGAAGACACGCCTTTTATATTAAGTGTAACACAAGATTTCAGTAGCATTTTATTCGCACATAATATTTTACAAATGTATATGAAAATCCAACGCCTGTGTCCTATTGTATTTTTCTATATTATTAAAAATTCTCCTGCTTTCTATAATTTGTACAAGACAAATCTGCTTAAGAACGGATATTCTATCTCAGAAAGACAGACTACATACATTTGTTTGTGAAAACCACGCCTTTCTTACATAGAATTTCCGGTCTAAGCTCACGAGTCGACTTTTTACTTTTAGTAGTGACGAAAAGTGAGTACCAGTTGCCATAGAGTTATAAGTGGTAGGATGTGTCGTAATGACGATTTACCAAAGCTTATCGTTTGAATTATAGATTTTCAAAGGAATTAAATGCGTGGAGGTGCAATTATTCGTACCTTTTAGGCGTTAGATATTACTGGGAACAGTCGGCACAAGAGATCGTCTAGAAAAGAACTCCCTAAGAATGAGAGGATAAGGGTACCCGAACACTACAGACTTTCTATCAGCCGATAGTTATGTAGAAACATCTTCATAGTGATAATCAGTATGAAGATGTTTGTACTGAACTATACCGCAACCGAATCGGTGTAATGTGCGCACTTGCTTACATCTTTGGTGTGCGAGGTCTCTAATACTTATTGCAACAATTTTGTTGAGTGCGTACGGCGATTTGTTTGTGAATTGGGACTAATGCAACTAAAATGTCAACTAATCGTGCCCCCCATCTATGTAGTGTCAGAGTATGGTGCAAGCTCATCAATTCTATGGAATGACACGTCCGCTATGTCGCACTCACACTTTATCAATGCACTTGTTATTCTTACTTACTTCCTGGGCGCTACAACCCTTTGTGGGTCTTATTTTTTTTTTTTTTTTTATGTATATCCGACGGCAAACGAGCAGACGAGCCACCTGATGGAAAGGGTCTTGGGCCTTCTCTACGATCTTCTTTCATTACGCTCTGTTTCTAGCCTCCCGTCTCCAAGATATTTCATGCCTCCTCCAGACAATCCTTCCACCGCTTTCTAGGCCTTCCCCGGGGTGTTTTTTGTTGTGGGTTCCACATATATATATTTTTGGGAGCTCTGGTGTCATGCATTCTTTCCAGATGGCCTGCCCATCGCAGCCTTTATGACTTGCAGAGCCTCACGATGGTTTCTTTGTTTATCAGGCACTTGTTATCCGACCGTTCGGATAATGGTGAAAACGATTTATAAGTGTATTATTTCGTATATGAATCTATTGAGCGTGTGATCATCATTGCAGAGGGTATTTTAGATAGAACGATCTCTTCGCGTATTATTACAGAAAAGCAACTACGCTTATTGTTACTACTGAAAGCAATATTCGACAAACAAAAGTTACCTTACTGTGTTAACCCCTTACCAAAGTAACGAGTGCCGCCGCGACGTGTGAATCAGACCATTCCATTATTGTCTCAATTAAATGTTCTTTTGGTATAAGTGTGATAATTTGAAGAGAACAAGCTTAACGTTATTTAAAAGAGTTATTTTATGTTGTAATAATCGTTGTATTTAAGATAATAAAATAATTACCATACGATATGGGTTATTATTTACACCTCGTGATTTTGTTTAATACGAGCCGTATACTTACACGTTATACAGGTGTCCGCGTGGGTGTCCGTGATGGGTCAGTAAGATTTTTATTTGAAAAAATTGGGCATAGAACATTGACACCAGTTTTTCAAAAATTATAAAATGGATTCATAGATTTTCGTAAAACTATGCCGATATGGAAAAAAAAGATTTGAAAAATTTGTATGACCGTGAGGGATCGGCCTTTATACATTAAAATTCATTGAGCTCATTGCGATGATTAATGATTCTATGGGTGTCCGTTACTCCAGCCAAATTTTATTGAAAATTGTCGAAAATCGACATTGAAGTGCAATAGACAATTATATAAAGAGCTTCTGTAAATGGTAAGCTGATTGTAAATTTGGTTAGCTGATACTTTTGTAATTATTTGGTAAAAACAGTTTAGGCTGGAGTAACGTTACCGTAGCCAGATCTTTTTTGTTTGACGGGTATTTTGAAATAAATGTTATCTAAATAATTAGATATCAATTTGGTATAAATGTTACAACCTGTATTTGTATTATGGTTGCGAAGATATTTAAAATCCTGCTGGGGTAACGTTTGCTCGATTGCTGTATCTTTGAATTGACTAAGCGGATGATTATAATTTTTGCAGAGGAAGGAAAAAAAAAGTGGTAACTGAATCCTTTAACAATAATTAGATATACATTCATGTCAATTTAATACATAAATTTCTTGTAGATTAATTATTTAACGAAATTATTGAAAAAAAAAAATGATGTACGCGTGGTTACCCGACTAAATCTAGAATGTTATAAAAAAGCGGCCGCGTCATACATTATGTTTACCTATAATGATCTTACTGTAATTTTGCGAATACTTGTTGGAAATTTAAATAAAAATACAATATCCATTAATTTTCTTTATTTATCAATTTCTGTATCCACAATAGATACATCATTATGCAGGTTTGGCAATTCAATCAATATTTACACATTGAGAATTATAAAAAATAGTGTTGAGATTATAATTTCTATAAAGTTTAATAACAACTGGATTATATTATATATTCCGCACCTCAAAATAAACTCAATATTCTACGACAAAATAAAATCACATAAAAATACATTAATGTCACAACATTAAATCTGACTTAAATAAAATCTATTTTTCTTGTGATGAAAATACACATATTAAAATTATTCTTATAAAACATACATTGTTCGATGTAACACAACTTGTACTAAGGAATGTTAAAATATATGCCATTATGATACAGAAATTATAAATACGTACACAAACTGAGTTACGCTTACTGCTGTCCGTCCGCGAAATAAATTATGCGATTCCGAATAAATAAACTGGCCGCGATCGGAATTTGAGGCCGTTCAGGTGTTTCGTACAACAAAATATTTATTTTGGCGGGCGGAGTCACCCCTTCAAGGGCGTGATGAGGGTAAATTTACACATTGTATAGTGAAAATATTTTCTAATATAAAGGAACCTAAACTGAAAAGTGTACAGATTTTTATGTACACACAGTAGAGAAGTCTTAGTTTTGACAAAGGAAAAGATCTAAAAATGGCTGATATCCCACTTAGAAATACTTGAACGGCCGCTTGGAGAATGAAGAGTATCACCGAAAATATCAAGACTTACATAACAAGTTCGTACAACCTCAACGAAATTTAGAGTAACAGTCTAGCGAATGAAATGCAAACATTAGTGTAGATTAAGTATAAAAGTAAATTATAATCTATACAGAACTATACTATGGAAGTGTCATAACAGCGGAGGTGCTTATAACTCGTCCCTCGCTGGTGCCTCCTCTTCATCTTCGAACTCGCTCTGTAAAAGGAACAAAATAGTTAATGTCAACGTTTTTTTCACAATGTGTTTTTTTGCTAGCATGTAGGTGTAATATCCCACTGCTGGGCAAAGGCCTACTCTCCATTATTCTACTCAGCACTGTCTATTGAAAATTTGTCTAGTTCGTCCTGTAATCTTGTTCCTTGGTCTGCCTCTACTTTGACAAGACGAGCACCCAGAATGTAGTCAATCAGAAAATTGTGCAAATATTCTCTGGTCTTATGTCTTTAGGCTCTGTACTCCGTAAGGGATAAAGACGTGATATTATATGTATGTTGTTAGAAACAAGCACTTACCACACTAGGCGTAGGCTCGGAGCCCTCGCCGTCAGTCTCCACGAACTTGGTGAGGCCGGCCAGCGTCCTCTCACCGTTATATTCACGGACCTGACGGAAAACATCATTAATATAATCTTTCAAATAAAAAAATAAGCTTTTTATGCAATAGTTACATTTTTGTGACAAGCTTTTGTTGTAAACTGTCAAGTTCTTTTCAAGATAAATCAAATGAGCCCAAACACGATTGATGTACCTTGTTTAGTTAGAGTTCCTATAGCCACCTTCCGACTCCGTCATCAGACTAGCGTAATGATTCCATAATATTGTACTGTCATCCGATTTACACATGCATGCAAAATTTCAGCTCAATTAACCAGGGAGTGGTTCAAATTTAACTCATAAGATTCGATTGCAGACAACAGTTGAAACTAAATAAAAGCTTGTAAAAAAGACTAACAAACTAATTTGATGAAATTTAAAAGGGATTGGAATGCAGACAAAGAAAAAAAATATTTTTTCAAGTCGGTTCAGGAATAATGGAGATATGAAATGAGATAACAAACATGTGCATTTACACTTGGCTGAATCAGTAGCCTAAATGAGGGATGCAGCCACGTTGGAGTAGAGCGAGAGAGATAGTTGGATAGAGATATCTCCATACGTGTCTAACGTATCGCGGCGTGCCTCCGTCAGTGATTGAATTTAGTCAGGTACACCCCTCAAAACCCTTATGGCATCTTAAAATGTTCTCTGGGTCTCCAGAGAATTGTCATAAGCAGGATCCAGTCCCCGTTGCATGGCACGCGCTACAAAGTTTATCGACTATCGCCATGTTGTTTTCCGTAGGTGCCATCCATAAATTACGTCACACTAATTTAATAATTTTTTACGACCCCTCCCCCGTCCTTGTCACAGATAGTCACATTTGTGGGACCCCCTCCCCCTGAAACGTCACATTTTAATGTAAAAAATCCTACACCCCGACAGGAATATTCTTTACAAGAATATTAATAGGACTTTATAATAAGTCTTTGATGATATTAGGGGTAATATAATTTTATGTACTATTTAAAAAAATCTAGTAAAGTTACGTGCTTACGAGTTGCGTTTGGAGTTGTATGGAGACAACTTCATATGGATACATATGTGACGTCAAAAAGCTTATTACCCCTACGCCCTCCCCTTAACGTGTGACGTAATGTATGGATGTCTCCTAATATCAAAGAATGAGATGTAAATAGTTTATATCGCGAGCGCTATGCTAGAGGCGCTGACGGGTTAATTGAGGTTTATTATAGCTAAAAGAGTTCATACCTGATTGTCCTTAGTGTACAGTTTGATGGTGGGGAAAGAGGTGATCTTGGTGTGCTCGAGCTCGTTGACGGTGGCGTCCATCTTGGCGATAACGACGTCATCGTCCTTCTCGAAGTGCTCACCCAGTTTGTCGTAGATGGGAGCAAGTTGCTTGCAGTGGCCGCACCTGGAGAGAAAGGAAATTTAAAATTAAAATATATGTCAACACTTCAGCTCTACTTTATCGAGAGGAAATATCAAAGGGATATTTTCTTTAAGAATAGGATAGCGGATATGACCACCGCTCTGGATGGTACCTGGTGCAAAGGCTGTCCATAGCAATCCAAAGAGGAAACGCGGCAAGCATAATGGGTACCTTTGAACTAGGTACGATTCGGGGTGGTATTTTTGAATGATTTAAATGTATCTGTAATATTGACGAAACTGTTGTGAATTCTGTATTCGTTTCTAAACAATTAATTTTCTTGTGTCTACTATAGGACAAGTATTTTCAAAGACTATTTTTCAGTTAGTGAGAGAACAAAAAATTATAGTCAGTCTCAGGATTAGTTTTTGTGTTAATATACATGTTTCATATTTATATTAGGTACCTAAGAAGTATAATTACAGGGCTTCAGATGCTTTATACAGTACATACACACGAGTATAAGTAGCTGATTCAAATCATTGAAAACGAAGCTAGAAACGTTGCTAGGCACATACTTGCATGTACAAGTATGTAATTAAAATTGTCGTCATTCAAGAATGTTTTAAATTCAGTAATAGTTGCCAGACTTGTCTCTATACTAACTTCTTGATAGCTATCACTGCCCTTTTTGAAAACAAACTTCCGGGGAATATGGTGACATCCTCAACTGCCTGTCCGGTGGTTGCATGGCATCGGGTAGGCGCGTCTGGCTTCCCGAGCTACTACGTGCTTTTCTCCCATTCGTCCGAGTGAGTAGTATCCTAAAACCTTCATTCCCTCCCCAAATCCAACACAATGTCCTTGCCAGCTTAAAAATGCTTCCGGTAGGCAGCAGCGTCGGAAGTACAAAAAGCTAATGAAACAGCTCGCCAATTCGCCTACCAAGCGTGTAGAGTAGGCAATATCCTCCAATGGAAAAAATAACCCTTGGAAGTGGCTTTTGTCCAGCAGTTGATTTTTTACAGCTGACATGATGATGATAATGATGAATGTTTTGATTCCTTCACTACCATGTCATAAAAATACTTCTGAAGAATGTACAGGTAACTACAAAATGCATTTACAAAGAAGACGAAACGGATTCAAATGAGATAAGCACAAAGTTGCACATCCCCTTATCATTGTATATCATCAGTCCTTGACCCAAGACAATACACGCAACCAGAATAATCGGAGTTATACTTAGCAACAGTGATAAAATCTGCATAATAAGTATTTTCCGAGCCATTGAGCGCTGACAAGCGACAGGGGCGCGAATTAATTGTAACTCAGTGAATACGTCCTAACGAATCGCTTTCAGGAGCCACTTGTGCTAACAGATAGACGTGACGCAACCAGATGCGTGGTTTACAATGTTAAATAATATACAAACTAGGTATGTGCGACCCTAGATTTGTATGAGTAATGGAGCACACCTTGAAAGTTTTACAAATACGTATACGTTCTCGCTAAGGCAGCGATAATATCAGGGTATGTACAAGTAAATAACGGTCACAAGCATTAGATTTATTCCTATGAATAAGTCTCTTTAGATGAGGACTACCTCCTATGTAAAACAAAATTAAACATTTAGCCCACTAATATTATAAATGATAAATTAAAGCTTTGTATGGATGTGAGGATAGGAAGACACAAAGTCAAATACAAAATCTTTCAATGCTGGTTTGAGAAAAAAGAAATAACATACAATGTACCAACTTCTCTCCCCGCGCAAATCGTAAAAGCTGACCGCGGGACTGGGCGAAAATCTGAGGATTAATATTAGTGGGCGATGCGGCTAGTAGCCCATCACTATTTTTATTCCATTTTGCACAAAATTCCCACCAACATGCTAAACGATGCTTTTAGGTCTTAAAGATCTAGGCTCTGTCAACTTCGCAAGGGAAAAAGACAGGACATTATGTATGTATATAAAGTGAAAGATTTTTATTCTGTATCTCTTTATGAAAGTCATATTTCATTTTCTTATTTTTTGTATATATGCAAAATCGAAAAATTACTATACTTGTTTCTCTTTCTTGGCAAACACTATTGGATGGCTTTTGATCAAATTACGTGTACGAAGTCGCAGGAAAAAGCTAGGCTTATTTTAAAGTAAAGTAAACGAGGAGCTCGATAGTCGTGAGCATTATTTGTGCTTACGCATATTAAGAGCCCGCCATATGCCAGGCGGCGTGGCGGTACAAACGCAGATGGTCTAAACGCGTTGGCTACTTTGGATATTTTCGTTTTTTAGGAATATTCAAGGGTTATTCGAAAAAGAAAAACATATGATGGCTGCCTTATCTGTAATGCAATAATAATCAAAAGTTTCAAGGTTAATTTTAATGTATTTGGTGAATAATGCTATATACCGAGTAAATTAGACGTGATTTGGAGGCAACTTTGCAATTTTTTTCTATCGAGAAAATTTAACGCAATCGTGTTTTTGAGTCATATAGTTACCAGAGTTAGTCCTGAACTTTGCTGCATTTTTATTTCAACTTGAGTATTTAATTATTATTGATATAACAGTCAATCATGCAAAGCAGTGTGAGGTAGTATGGGCCCTTAAGTAACCACGCGCGCGGTCCCCGCTGGGACGGGACCACAAGTGCTTCTCCGTGCTAAGAAGGCACGTTGAGCTGTTGGTCCCGGCTGTCATCATTGATAGCAGTCGTTAAGCTATGTCAGATACCTTTATGATGTTTGAAAAATCTGTCACCAGTGTTGACCACTTGCACACACGAAAAGCAAACAAAGTTTAATAAACCTTTACTTTAATTCTTTGTTTACTAATAATATGCTTAGTAAAGCATGTAAGATTTATTTACTCATGGCAGTATTTTGAGCTAGGCGTTATGAACTCAATAAAAAAATAGACATAAATCAAGATATGAAATGTTCAGCGCATAGTATAAAAAAGTGTAAAGGTGATATCGGCACATAATACATACTATTATCGTAACACTATCAACCTCGTGAACTTGACACAGTTGAGTGTCAAGCAAGGTGATCTGAACCGGCCGATAACAACAGGTATTTGCGCAGATGAGGCATAGACAAAGACACAAAGAGCGTAAAAATTACTCTTTTATTTATTATATTTGTTTTGTCTTAATATTTGTTTTGTAAAACAGTTGGCTAACCGAACATGGTTCTCAATAATGAACTGTCTCATCTAGACCTTACCATCTTTCATATAATTTCGCTATTTTTTTATACTTTTTCAAGTAGGTACATCTGTTAATATTTTTAGTTGAGTTTAGTTTCTAACGTTATTATATTTTTGTAATTACAAAACGTTGTTGCTTACACATATCACGCCGCCCGTACATGTATATTTACAAGTGCTATCATTTGGAGTAACAATTATGTTATTATATGTCATAATCTGTTTTGTGTGTCAATAAATAAATGAAAAAACCAACTTCAATCAAACTACTGGACCGATTGTGATAAAATTTTAATGGGACCTACTTGAAAGCATACTTTAACAAATAAATATATTTTTCATCTCGGTTCATATCGGTCGGTTCATAAATGACGGAGTTCAGAGGTAACAAACATTTTTTAAAAATCAGAGCCGAATTGATAACCTCCTTTTTTTGAAGTCGGTTAATTAATAACACAAACACATTTTTTATCGTGTAAAACAGTTTAATGATTTAGCTTTTTAAACGAAACATGAGTGAATTTGCCGGCTCCTTGACAACATTACTATTATTATTTTTTTTATACTTTCTCGCTAACACAAATGATGAACATAAACACTTAACATTCTCTCAACTCAACAAACCTTATTATTACTTGTTTCCGTTGACGTTTCGATGGGTGTACATCCATCGTGGTCGCAACGACCATTCAAACATTAACGGAAACAAATAAGAAAAAGTTTCGTGCTAAGTCCCGTTTATATACATAGTATCACGTCTTTTTCCCTTGCGGGATAGACAGAGCCTAGGTCTATAAGACCCGAAGGCCACATTTAGCATGTTGGTACGCATTAGATAAAATACGAAATCAAAATAGTGATGGGTTGCTAGCCGCATCACCTATTACCATGATTTCTCGGAATTTTGCCCGTTCCCTCGATCGGCTTTTTCGATCTGCGCGGGAAGAGAAGCAGCTGGTATATTCTACGTTTGTTCTTTTCTCCCAGGCCAGCATGAAAGTAATAGTAAGTAGTTTATATACTTACATAATTACTAAATTGCTTTCATCCGACACACACGTGTAACCAAAATTTCAGCTTATTGAATATCGAAATGTGGGCTTAACAAAGAAATAACCCCTGACTACGTGGACCTTTTTTCACCATATCTTATTTCTTAACGAAAGCGTTGAAAGCACAGAAAGAGATGGGAAGACGAAATGCAATACTATCATCGGAAAGACTGGGCTTCAGTAGCCCTCGATCGAAATAGTTGTAATGATGAAAGGGAGGCCTTTGTCCTCCAGTGGGACATTAAATACTAGAAATAGAAATAAGAAAGTGTATGTAGCATTGCAAATGCTTAACAAACCCTTAATACTGTCGAAAAGTGGATTACAACTTGCTAGATATTTATTACAGAATAGCAATTTTCCCGCGAATTCGTTTGCTCAAATTAAAGCCTATGTTGCCTAGTGGGTTTCTACAGGTGAAAGATTTTTTAAATCGGTTCAAGTATTTGAACTTATCCATTATAAACAAACACAATAAATTCTTACCACTTTCTAATATTAGTATTAAAGTCTAGATAGACACCTAAGCAGTTGAAAGTAAAAAAAATGCTTGTAATAATATTTCACAATTTTTATAGCTTCAGGCTTGTAGGAGAAAGTAGACTTTTAGAATTCACCTGTCACTCGAAGCGAAACTAAACGAGGCATCGCTTAATGAGCTTGCAAATACTTACCTACTTTCATATTGAGAGGCAATTATCGTTATAAAACTTAAATATTTTAAACTAGCTTTCGCCCGCGGCTCCGCCCGCGTCAATGTCGATCCCTCGGGAATAGTACTTTTTGCCGGGATAAAAGGTAGCCTATGTCCTTCTCCGTACTCCAGAGAACTTGTATGCAAAATTTCATGATGATCAGTTCAGTAGTTACGGCGTGAAAGCGTAACAAACAAACAAACCAAACAAACTCACTTTCGCATTTATAATATTAGTAAGGATGTAAAGAACGAAGTCACACTACTGGATAGCCTGTTAAAATAACTAGAAAAAAACCTACTTAAAAAAAACTATTAACTTATCAGCGGCTCGTTAATTCTCTGGCCATTAACACGCAATAATCAGGCGAAGTAGTATTAATCTAAGCATTACCTACTACTGATTAAAAAATTAAGTATGCAGGAATAAGTATGTTGACTTATAAAAAATACATTAAATAAAACTGGCACTGTTTATGTAGGACACAAAGCCGCCAAGCTCAAATGGGATTCACGTTTGCCTTGTGGGGGTCACGTTTGCCGAATGCATCCAGACCGATGGACCACTATAGTCACAAAATAGACCCCCGGAGATAATCACAGGAAACTCGGTCGGATGATATCAAGAGCTATGAAGGCAAAATGTTTGGAAAGAAATGCGGGAGACCTTTGCCTATCAATGGGACAATGAGATTAAAAAAATATATCAGGAAGTGCCACATATCAGGATGTCATGGAATTGGCTTCAATAGAAAGGCAACATTGAGCCAGAAAGGTCAGTCATACGGAGACACATGTCAACTTAGTCTACCTGCGACCATGAAAACTGCAAAGTTTTCGAAACGTTAGATAGAGTATGCTAAATATTTAACAATAAATTCTTACCATGGGGCATAGAACTCGACCAGCACTTTCTTGGTGTCGTCGAACACGACCTCGTCGAAGTTGGTGGCGACGAGCACCTTGACGGGTTTGGCGTTCCAGTCGGAGGGCAGGTCCTCGCTCAGCAGATGCTGTTTCAGGGTGCCGGCGAAGAACGACTGGACGAATTCCTGTTGCCGAGAAACATAGTCACAGAATAAGTTCTAGTTCTTACTTACAAAAGTAACACTCTGTAAAGGTTTTCAAAGAAATATCAACTCAATGTAGTAAGCGACAAGGTATAATTTAGCTGTCGTCAGTACGCAACACCTTTTCGTTTAAATAACAACAGAATATATTGCAAGCCAATTTTATTCTTATGGCTCTGAACAAACGATTCGTAATTCGTTGAAGTCGGTGAAACATGTGACCGAACGCGCGTCGTTTCTACTGGATTTGAGTGGTTTTACCCATTTACCTTCCGGCGTGGTCGTGGTATGTTTCAGATACAGACACAGGGAGTAAAACTAGTTTTTAATGTCGAGAAGTATGCAACCCCTCGTGCATCAGCTCTTAACACTTTGGCTGCCACAATCGCTGACACAATAGTTATTCAATTGATTCTCTTACTACATATGAACCAATATATATGTTTGATAAAAGCTCTGCTTTGTTTAATGTCTAGAACAATGAAAACCTTGTGAATCAGCCCTTAAATAAAATTAAGACAATAATGTGTGACATATGCTTTAAAACAATATTAATTTGGTATAATATTTGTATATTCGTAGGTGCTATCATATATAAGATAACGCTTTCGAATGTTAGGCCACAACGGTTGGAGGCCATGTTTGGTAAATTTATATCAAACTTCTCAATAATACATTGAAAATTTGCCACTGTAAGCTATTGATGCCAGCTGCTAGTTATAAGGCAGTTCAATTCAGTTGGGTAGCTTGAAAAATGTAATCAAAGTGTTATCAAGTAGCATACATGAAAAAATAGAAATCAAAGGTTTAGTTCGTTACTCTTTTTCACATTTATTGCGACACGCGAACCGTGAAGGTAGCGATATGCCAGCCTAGTTACTAGAAACGGCTGCCAATGCATCATGTTTAAAAATATAACATTTTAGCACGGTTGTGAGTACTGGAGACCGCAGAACTTGAGTAATCTGTGGCACAGTCATTTAAGCAAAAGGTCGACATTAAAGAATTAGGTAATTAATTACGAATGCTCAGAGCAATTAAGCAATGAATTCTTGAAAAAACCAATTAATTGTGATAAATAATATTCTGCGTCACAAACCTACTCGCTAACTTTTGGCAGTCACGGTGTACAACGTCGTAATCTGTACTTTTGCATACCTATTAAAAAGGTTAAATGTATAAGGGACATGTTTCATAATATGTTAGATCATTTTGCAAATAAAGGCCTGCTGAGGTTTGCATTCGCATGCTTTTAAATTCGAATCATGAGAATAAACTAACGAGATTTAGTCACATATATTTAATCTTTTGGAAGAAACTAACATTTATCTGCATGTAACATGGTAAAACGATTGCAACAACCGATAAATGATATAAATATAACACACAAATTGAGCTAGCCCTACAGTAAGTTGTGAACTTGTGTCGTAGGATACTAACTCAACGATACTATATTTTGCGCGAGTGGAACCCCTGTTATTGCAGGCGCCCATAGGCTACGGTAACCGCTTTCCATCAGGTGGGCCGTATGCCTGTTTGCCTACTTAGTAGTATAAAAAAAATTATAGATACTTATATAGATAAATATCAAATACCCAGGTCAGTCCGAAAAAGATCATTTTCCATTATGACCTGACCGGGGATCGAACCGGGGCACCCTCGTGTCGCAGGCTGGCGTGTTAACCATTGCGCCACGGAGCTCGCCATGTAATGCAGATACACGACACATAACATTTTTTGTAAATATAAAGATTGTAATATAAATCGTCGGCTTCATGAGATCCGTCAAGTAGAATTTCTACTTAAAATTATTGTAAATTACTTGCGGATGGAAACTGCAACTCTATACATATATTGGCCAATTATTATTTTTTTCAATAGCGAACGAAACTACTGCGTACAGCGTTTTATTTTTGCCTTCCGTGACTATTTATAAACACGTCAGCCATGTTACATGGCAAGTTCATAACTTTTATGTATGGTTTTGTAAAATCAGACCATGTAAGTATATTATTTTGTAATGGTTACGGTAAAAATATGAAATTTACTACGGTTTTAGAGCTTTATATATGTGTGAAGCTACGAATAAGTAATGTGTGAAGCGATCATTAAATAATGATGTTAATAAAATTATTGACTGTGAAGAAATAAGACGCCTGACGGATTAAAACACTGGCCAAAAGTCCTAAATGAAATTTGATAGTCATAATAATCGTTCATATGAAAAAACCGACTTCAATCAAAGTACAGAACCGAATGTGATGAATTTAAAAGGGACCAATTTGAAAGCATACCCTATCAAACAAAAAAGTTTTTTTTTATCGTTTTGTAAATTACGAAGTTCTGAGATAACAAATATAAAAAAAATACAACCGAATTGAAACCTCCTTCTTTTTTTATGTCAGTTAAAAAGACTACTTACCTCGATGCTGTTGGCGGTGAGTTCGTCGGTGGCAGGCTTGTACTTGGCCATGTCTTGCTCCAGGGCGATAAGGCGCGCTGACGGAACTTCGTCCTTCTTCATGCCGAAGAACTCCAGGATTCTATGCAAAAGAAACACGTATAAAGAAGTATGTAAAATAAGTGTATTAACAGATCAAGATTGTTTTACGTGTGTGTAACTGACCAACACTGGTGTCAGATGGCATCTGACATAGCTTCACGACTGCTTAACGTGTCTTCCGAAGCACGGATCCAAGTGGGGACAGCAACCGGGGTTGCTTAAAATGCGTAAGCACTAATTATGCTCACGCTAGTGGGCCATCGGGCTCCTCGAACAATATTGAAATAATAAGCTTGCTTTCTGCATTTACTGCGTAATTAAATTAATTTATTTTTGTATGTTGATCATCATTTCCCTTTACTAAATGACGTAAATTTAAAATAATTCTACTTGTTTAATATTCAGTGCCACTCAAGCGTCGCTCGCTATTACTCCAGTGTCACATTTCCGTCTTTCCTTGCGTTTCTTGCACCAATTTACTACACAAGAAGTCATTTTTTTTTCAATTCTCTAAGATTTCGCCGATGTTCACAAAAAATATGTCGTTAAATGCTTTTATCGACGCGTTCTTCTGTCACGGCACGCGTGGCAGACTAGGTCGCGAAAAGATATATTTTTTAAGCCCCACCCGCTTTGATCTACTTTGCGTAGTGTCAGTTTTTGAGCGCAATGCTGCTTCCATAGTTTTTTTTCTAATTCAATATTGGTGTTGCAGTTGTCCATGGGCAGCGGTGATCACTTACCATCAGGTGGATTTCCAAGTGGGCCCAAATAATTTTCCAAATAAAATTACAATTTTTATCAGTCGTGTAATCGTGTATGCTAATTAATAATTTATAGTGAAACCAATTATAGTTTCCTTTATTATTTTGATTGTACAAAGTACTGTAGGTAAAGCTAAAGCACGAAAAAAATATCAAAGAAAAAGTTGTTTACTAGTCTGAATTAGATTTCTTTTCCAAAGTCTCTATTGTGAGGGCCCCTCATTGTGGTGGCCCCGGAGCTGTATAGCCCCGGTTGTGCCCGGCCATAAATCCGGCCCTGCGTAAGTGTCTAGTATTTATTACCTCTGGTGGTCATCCTCGTCGGTGTCGATGGCGACGGTCATGATTCTGTCGCGGTAGGTCTTGGCAACGGGCTTCAGGCCATCCAAGTACTTCTCGAAATCGCCATTTTTCTAGAGACAACAAAAATTACATTTAGTTCAGAAGTTATTTACAGTATTTTTTAGTTTATAAATCTTTTATCAACTGATACTGTGCTCAGCTTAATCATTAATCAGCATTTTGGTGACTTAACACCAAAAGAGGTTAGGTATTTTCATATTCGTCGAAAATACCAAACCTCTTTAATGTTAGGAACTAGGTTATCTTAATAAAATTGTACTACGAAAAAAAAACATATAGCAAATTAAGGTTTCAGAAAAATTGTCTCGAGGCAATACATTCACATTTTTATTCATTACTAACTGTCGCTCGCGGCGCCAATCAGAACAGTACTTTTAACCGTGGTCATAGGTAGCCTATGTGTTAATCCAGATACTAACCTATCTGTGTGCTAAATTTCTTCAAAATACGGTCAGCCGTTTTAAACATACAAACGTTCGCATTTATAATATTAGTATAAACAAAAAGAAGCCGTTTTTAATTTAGTTAAAATCATATTAAAATATAATAATCAGCCGTCTTTATAAAATAAAATCCCTAAATTATGTAAAAATTATACATACAGACAAACTACAACGAAAATGATAATAACATGAAAATCGCTAGCTCTTGGGCCATATGAGGAAACCGGTTCTGAGTCACCTATCCGGTTTGCGTGCGACTGATCAAACTATGCAGGAGTTCTTTTGGTAATGTATTTGTACAAATCCACATACTCGGGTGAATTTTAAAACATAATTATCATACGGATTTTTTAATTTATCCAATATTTGATGTTTAAGAGAACGAAAGAAAAAGGATTAAAATAAAAAACAATGAAAAATGTCGCAATTAGACGAGGTATCTACCGTTTTGTATACACTCTGAACTAATTTTAACTCATCAATCGCGAGAAATGCAGACACAATTGATTATCTATTGTTATGTTGGGGCGCTTGGTAGTTGACCGGTTAAATGCTTTTTTAGACATCACAAACTGTTATTTTTAAAGATCGATCCTATGCTTTCCACTCAAACATTTTACCAAACCATAGGCACAACAAAACTATTGACAAATCACACTTAGTATCTTACAAGTAAACGCATCGAGAAATCGGCCGGCTGTTCAAAATGAGGTAGTCTGCGAAGTGTCTAAGAAAACATGTAAATTTAATCACATGTTCGGATCTTCGCTAGACTTTGAGCGTAAATAGATACTCCGTTTACTTTTAGAGTTTTAAAATAAGTACCTACGAGTAATCATTGAAAATTTGGTTTTCAAATGGATCTACGGTTTTTAGAAGCACTGATATACAGTTAGGGACTAAAATGTTAACGTTTCTTAGGTAGTATGGTTGATTAAACCGCCGTGACATAGTGCGTTGGGTCCTTGGCGGAAGGCGTGGTATAATGGGTTCAGTCACCCGACGGCCGATCATTCTTATGATAAAAATAAATATCATCAACTTGAACGCAACATATCTAAAATAACATTAGCATGTAAATTTGACTAGGTACCTACTAGCACAAAAAGGCCAAGAAATATATTAGGTACATAGGTAATGTTTTAATTATTTAATTAAAGGTTATTTTTTAGGTTATTACGATAAGTAAACAAAATATTTTTTTTGAATTGATGTTAAAATCTTCGTATATTTTTTGTCGACGAGACCAAGTACCCTATCATCGCGTCATCGATTGTTTCATCATTTTCAACATAGCTTTACCGTTAGCCGTATTAAATAACATGTTTTAATTCATCAGTCATATTCGCAAAGGCAAAAGCTATAAAAATGTAGCGGTATGAACACTGACCTCCATTTAAAGGAGGGGCAAAAAGTGTGTTATTTTTTTACTGCGATAGTTCGATAAAAAGATACCATAGCTATAGTTAAGCATGTACTTTCACACGGTCTTTGACCCGACATGACATTAACTTTCTCCATTCAATGCAAGAACCTACAATGTTATGATTGTTTCTCCAAAGATCAAACATACTTGTATACTAATTGAGCTCCGAAAAGCAAGTTATAAACCGCTGTCCGCTACTGTCGCTAGATGGTAGTCGATAAGCCAGGTACATTCTAATACAACGTGTAACAAAATAGGGGTGACAATACTTAAGATCAGTCCATGATATTAAACAATTGTCTCTAGGGGACATATGTCGAAATACGAAGAATAAATCGACCTCCCATACAAAATTAGACATCACAAATTGGAAAAACAAATAAGTTTAGAGTACCTAATTGACATTTTAGTTTACGCTATCACTGTTTGTTTCAAAAATACCTATATGCATATAATGGTAGACCAATAGTGGCATTAGGTTTGTATTTCCTTTATTTTAATTCAATAAAAGTTGTTTTAAAATGGGTAAAAATAGCGAAGTTTACAATTTTACGAGTATTGAGGCATTTTTTCGTTCAACAGCTGTTTTAAAATCGGTTAAAAGATCGCGGTTAACAACTTTATTACAAATTAGGTTATTCTCTCGGAAGTTAGACACTGGTACCGGTAAAATAGTTTTTACTGCTTTTTTAATCATAGGAGTGAGTAGTAACGGCGCGTGTTGTGAGTAAATAAAATTTTACGATTTTTGCTACAATGCGCAAGATTACAAGAAATATACAAGTTCATTGGCCACGCGACGAGAAATGGCCAAATCAAACGAATGGCATTTTACATTGGAATACAAATGGAGTGTCTCGAGTTTCGTGCTTCGGTAAGCACATCAAGGTTTCGGTCTTTAGCCGCGATTACATTACCCAATTTATCGGGCCCGATCTCAGTTAGGGACCCTAAATCTGGAAGTCTAATCGCAGTTAGTGAGTTAGTGTCCCGATTTAGGGCAATCGTGGCTACCCGATCGCACTAACTCCCTAGTTAGGGCATAAATCGGGTGGTGTGATCGCTGTTAGTGAGTTAGGGAGCTCAGTAGCCGCGCGGCGCTTGATGCGAGCGGGCGTTCTGTTTACATATTATTATATATTTTTGGAATGTCCCTACACTACAAGGCGTCACATTAAATTTATCATGACTTTACAGAGCCTATGACCAGCTGACAACTAACGATAACTCAATCGTCAAATTCTGATATTTATTTGTGAGAGACGTTATGAGCAACAGATGAACATACATACATACCGGTCAAAATCATAACCCTCCTTAATGCTTCGTATATGGGTCTAAAGACAATTTGTCTTTTACTTACATTACATACATATTTTACTTATATTACATACATATAGTGTTTTAGACATCTATAGATAGCCCAGCATGTTGTATTGAAGGTCATGATAAGAATTTCCCGTCGCAAAAAATCTGACCGTTACAGCTAATCGTTGTTTAGCACTGACACTTTCTCTAAATAATGTGTCTTGTTTCTGATATGATGTCACTAAATTTATAAGATTTAGAATTTTCCAATTTTTGATACTTAGAAGTCACAGGCAGGAGCCATCCTTACAGCTACACGTGCGGCTGCCAACTGAGTTAGGGAGGCGATCTAGTGCAAGTGTAAACGCAATGCCCTAAATATCGGCAGTTAGTGTCCCGACGGATAAATTGGGTAATGTAATCGCCGCTTTTGTCCTGGCTGTCATAATTAGAAGGCAGTGATTAAACTTAGATTCATTATCTTTTGACAATAAATGGAGGGAGTTGACTGACACGCAGTGCCGACCTCAAATAGGGAAAAGGCAAGGAAGTTTTAGAAAGAATTGATTGAAAAATCTACTATCGTTGTTAGATATTTATACAGAATACACATGGAAAAACAACTAGTACCGAGTCGATCCTTCGCTGTTTTTCTGAAGGAAAACGTGATAACCTGCACACCAATGAATGGTTTATTGGCGAGTGGAATGAAAAAGGCAATCCAATTTTTATTCATTATCAAAAGTAGTCATCTACATATTACACTAATATTATAAATAGCTTTAAAAAGAAAGATTTGATAGTTTGTTTGCACTGAATAGGCTACGAAACTACTGGACCAATTTGAAAAATTACTTCACCATTTACACATTTACATCTTACATTATACCTGATGAACATAGGTAGGCTATAAAATATTTAAAAAAGTTAGGGATCGGTATAACTTTGGCTTGTCCTCTGGCTGCTCTGGCCAAGTATGGCCCTAGTAGTACAGAGAGGGTCGTGCTCCTGTAGTGGAGACTAAAAAGGACCTGATGATGATGATGATGATGATGACTTTGATAATGTAACCCAAGGTTTGAAAAATATACTAAAAGTGTGAAAAGTCTGACAAGAATATGTTAAAATTTATAATTTTTAATTTTTTTGTCATATACTTGTACCTTGCGAAACCGAATCGGGCCTCTAGTTATAAATAAGTTTGTTTTATTCCGCACAATGTTCAGTAATAAATAAATAATAATTAATTACACCACTGACAAGAAGCTGGTGAATGTCAAGTACTAACATAAAATACAACTAACCTTGGACAGGAAGAGCAGCAGGTGGTATTTGATCTGTCCGCCGAAGATCTTGGAAGCGGTCTCGTGGGAGAACTCCACGATGGTGGGCATGCTGTGTACGAACACCCAGGACTTGAACAGGTCCTCGTCGAATTTCTCAGCGTCATACTTGACGCGGGGCTCCTCGAACTGTTGACAATGATAAAAGTAAATTCGACTTAGGTAATAAAACAAAGTATACCCGACTATGTCAGTCGGGAGTTGTGTGTTTCGAGTATCGTATGTCGACAACTCTCTTTTGTACAATTCGATGGATTTTAGGCTGGACTCACAGATACACGGGCGATTCGTACGTCTCGGCCGTATGGGCTCCCGGGGCGGTTATACATGTGAGACGCTAGAACATCGTTTCACAGTAAAGCAGTTAAACACGGTCCGGGTAGAGCCCGTACAACGGCACCCGCGTCTCACACGGTCAATCGTACTGAACATTTGTTTCAGAGCAGCGCGGGGCTTCCTGTACGGGTCGCTCGTATCATGGCTGAACTGTCTGGATTTCCCGCATAGCTGTGAAACCAGCCTTTACATTTTGGAAACTAGACAAAGTAGACTATTTTTTGCATAAGTACTTCATACTCATACGGCCTACAAATGGTTCAATTAGTTATTAAACAGAGCGGGATGAACAGATGGGTATATAGGTCTGTCCTGCTCTGTTGACTTAACAATTCGAGTTAGGATGTTTTAAGGGCGACATAGACTAAATTCAGATTCCTGAGGAGTGTGTAAAGTGCCAAAACTAGTTTATATGTTGACTATACTATCGTGAATTAATGTGCTTGCTCATAGAAATATCTTACTTTTTATATTATTCAGAATGCAGAAATGGTTTCATGCAACAAAAAGATGAATAATATATAAGATTGGTTCTGATAAAAATAATTTCACAGATGAACAACCACCAAATACCCGTAAAATACTGTCGGTGTTTGATAAGTCAGTTGACCTTGAGTTGGGATATGTCATATCGGACAGCAATTCGCCGAAACAGATTGATTAGCGTTATCAATAAAATAAAGAAATAAAATTCAGCAAGTATGAATAACCACAACTCAATTATTTCTAGTCGATATCGAAATGCTGCCAGCCCTCTGGGCATGCTTCTTTATTATTAAAAGGTACATGCTTGTATGGTGCGGAATGTTGGGCGACCCAGAATTAGGAACAAACTTTATGTAGCGGGGATGCGGATGCAGAGATGTATATGTTTCGAAGTTGAATAAGATTGGGAGTTTGAAGGTGGATATAGCGAAACATCTGGCAAAGAAAATGGTCTCCTGAAAGTGAATGGCCACAGAGGAAGGGGAATACCGAGAAAGACATGAAATGAAGTGATATATTATAAGGTAAATGTGAATAACAGGAAGAAATGGATGGAGTTGAAGTGTAGAGTTAACTCTTAATAGGGAAAACTCGAGGATGATTATGATGATGACTCAAATGTTTATAGAAATTTTATTTAATAGAAGAACTACTAAAGAATAACAAATAACGTGTACCTATATAAAGTGAAAATTATGTTTTGTTGATGTTATGTACTTCTATTACCGAGCAATATATTGATTTGTATTATTTCCACTAAACGATTTCGAAATCAATCATGGTTTCGAGTTTCGTCTGAAAATAATAGTAATTGTGAATTTGTGACCGCCAACTTAAATATCATATATTGACTTCACTTGTAAATGAGAAGGCGTCCCGTGGAGATATTACAGTTCCCCACGCTGTCGTACACTAAAAATAACTCTATGGCGTATGTGTATCTTATGACCTACTTATGAAACATGCATTATCCATCCTGTTTTACATACATCGGCGCTGGATGCATAATGGAAAAGACACCCACGTCATTTTCCATGTGAGGTTCCACGTTATCGCATAATCATCAGTCAACTTTGAAATTAATGTACACGTCTTAAAGACCTGAATACCGTGATATGGTGTCGTTATACTGTTAGTATAGCGACACCATATCACGGTATTCAGGTCTTTAATACCGTTGACTTTAACCCTTAATCAGGCTTTGTACGTAGGTTTTGGTTTTGAACCTTATGTAAAGGACAGGAGGTTCAATTTAAAAGGGGAGTTATGCTCC
The DNA here is from genome assembly GCA_947532085.1 of Elegia similella. Taxonomy (NCBI): domain Eukaryota; kingdom Metazoa; phylum Arthropoda; class Insecta; order Lepidoptera; family Pyralidae; genus Elegia; species Elegia similella. The sequence continues at coordinate 9,556,192 of OX383939.1, forward strand.
CATGGTTTGGTTAATGGTATAATAGTAGACTTTACAATTATACCGGGTGTAACGTTACCCTCGACAAAGCATTGAAGGGGTGACCACACTCGTGATATGAATAACATTTCCTATGCAACAATAAACATACAAAACTGTTCAGCTGGTTCAGCAATTTCTAGGAAGGACGATTTATTTTCTTTGACTTACCAAATCTGACGCTAGTGTTAATCACCACCACATAATAAGAAGAATAATGTAAAAATGTTATCATTTTTGATCTTCTGTGGATAATGCTTTAGATATACAAGTCTCAATTAGCACCATGGTAAGCATCTACGTTAGCCACAAAGTAAGTGCATTAAATATGTAAAATTGATTACATACAATTAGTAACAGTACGGTCGCGATAACACCTAAAGACCTACCGACTTTTCTCATAACATTTTAACTATGCGGTAATTTTATTGGAAGTAAAATTTGTTTTATTAACCATTTCAATAATACAAAATTGTTTTAAGATTTCTTGGTGTGACTATGCCAGTCTCATGGGGACTTCCAGTAATTTTTTTATCTAAGATACATTATAACATACATACATAGTATGACGTCTTTTCCCTTGCGGGGTAGACAGAGCCCAGGTCTATGGCCACATTTAGCATATTGGTGGGCATTAGCTGGAAAACGGAATCATAATAGTGATGGGATGCAAGCCGCATCACCTTGTGATATGATTCCTCAGATTTCCGCCCATTCCCTTGATTCATTATAAACCTCCATAAAAGGTATACTGATTTTACTGAATATGACAATGGATTGCTTAATGCTCAGCAATCCATGCTCTATACCCCTGCTAAATATCTGCCTCGCAGGGTAGTATACTGATCACATTCCTACAAAACATGGACCATGTCTTCCTCCATATGACAAAAACTACATAGTTCTGATTGGGTCACACACAAATCAATAAATAACAAGAATTTGTTAACTGGAACATGGCCAGACTTCATCCTGAATGCAGTGATAAGAATTTTAACTTGACAATCAATATTTTTCTGAGCATGTAACTGCCACTTCCATACTTAAAACAACTGTCAAAAGTAGCTTAGAAGTACTGAACATAAGGCTGCCGGCGTTTTACCGGCCTTTGATAACCGCCGAGGCTGCGGAGTACACACGTGGCGGCGGCGAAATACGCGTGGCGCATACGTCATGCACACGTATGAGGAAAGTAAAAGTTAAGTATGACATTAACACTGTACCTTTTGAACTACACTATATATAAGAAATAACACATGTATGTTTTCAAAAGACTGAGTTGGACTATGCTCAAATAATATTCCTAAGTTCAATATTTTTAAGTAGAATAACCACTACACATACGCCGGCCGGCGAAAGTCAGAGATATTAGTTTTTTATTAGCCAAGCCATAGTCTTATATCTGAAATTTCTTATTACTGTCAGTAATGAGTCATACATAAGTTAATAATTGTTTCAGTTTCATGGTTTTTGTAGAATTCTAAAATGAAGAAATTACTGCCCAAAACAGGATTGTCAGGATGTCTAATATACATATAAAAAAATATCTCTCATATTTATTTCCCACTTTACCACCTATTTTTTTATCTGTTTATCCTTCTCGAGGTTGTCTGGAAGAGACCTACTGTAGCTCTATAGGCTCAAAAAGTTTTTTAAATAAATAAATAAAATATGTTAGTTTGTCTTGCTAAAACTCGAGAACGGCTGGACTCTGGGCTGGACCAATTTAGCTGACTTGGTTTTGAAATGTTTGTCATAGTCCAGGAAAGGTTTAGGCGAGAATTTACGACAAAAAAACCGAAAAAAAGTTTGCCGGGACAGCTAGTTACAAATAGAACCAAGATACAAGATAGCTATGGAATTACGCTTTACAGGCCAAGGAGAAGTTATCTAAGAACAATTACCTAATTTTAGAAGGCATATTTTTTAAATTATTATACAGACAAATTTGGTATTTAAACTTTGGCCTGTAATGTAGTACATTCAGACATTCATTGTTAAAACATGAATATATTATACTCATTCAGATGTAAAATTTCTAATTAAACAAAGATGAGGGCAACAAACTCCTTATCTTATTTACATTTGGTTAGCAACCATTTGGAATAGGATGTAATATAACAGTGATTCACAATCACTCATAATATGAATATCTATATATTGTTCATGTTCAAAAAGTATCTCTACTCTACAGGAAACTATTGTAACTGTAAGGAAAATATAGATTATACATGTTATGATGTGGAATTATATTAAATGATGAATTGTACTAAATTTGGATTTCCATGAAAAAACAAAACTACTTCAATGCAGAGCTCAGGAGATTAAAATCTAGGTATATAACTGATAATGTACATCAGTATTTCCATTAAGATTTTAGTATAAGATTACTCATATATAAATAATATTAAATATGTTAGCACAAAATTAAAATTAGCTCTAGTTTTGAACTTATTTAAAATATTTCATAACTTAAATTATATAAGAAATAGGGGGGGGAAAGGACTTTCTCCCATGATGGGACACAAGGAGAAATTGTAAGGTATACAAAAAGTACATACGTTTTTGAAGAGAACAACATCCTCATTTTCAGCCTCCAACTCCTTGACCAGTTTCTCATCTTGAACGATAGCAAATACTTGGTCATCAACGATGCTGGCAATTCCAAGGAAGGTCTTAGCCTTAGCGGCATCTTTGTCGGTGAAGAAACCAAACACAATGACGGGGTTGGCAGCGATAAGCTCCTTAGCTTGTTCGGCAGAAGTGACTTCAATGGCAGGGGGACCAGTCTTCTTCTTCAACCAGGTAACAATGTCATCAGCTTGCCGACCACCTACACAGAAAATTTTACGGTCATTCTCAGTAGTAATTAAACAGCACCCAATAATAGTTATGAGTACTTAATGAGCATTAAATAGAAGTTTGTAAAACAACGCAATTTTATGAGGTATTAAACTTGAAGTACGACTAGTGAGATGAATGAACTGAAATAAGTAAGTTTTAGTACTTAATTCGATGATAAGTTTTTCTTTTATAAACTTACCTGAATAGTCGATGGGGCTGCCATTTCTGAAGAATTTGAGGGTCGGGTAACCCCTGACTCCATAGTTTTCAGCGAGGTCTTGCTCTTGCGTGGCGTCAACCTTAGCCAACTTGATAGGAGATTCTTCCTCCGCTAATTTCGTGGCAGCCTTGGCGTATTCCGGCGCAAGAGATTTGCAGTGGCCGCACCATGGTGCATCTGTTACATATATCATACAGTTACACGTGAAAATATACGTACACAAAGCACGCCGGCACAAGTGGCGTATTTGAAGTGTCGACGACGTCTTTGATGAATATTCACAATTAACATAACAATATAATCACGCATATGGTTAGTTTACAAGAAATTTAGACACAAAAAGCTGAAACTTACAGAATTCCACTAAGATGAACTCTGTTGTAGAAAGAACACTGTCGAAGTTGCTTTTCGTGAGAACTAATACATTTTCTTCTGTCTGAACTTCGTCTCCGAGCGCTACACCTAAAAAGGCTATGGCTAGGGTAAATAATATTACACGCATCTTGAATTAAAATCGTGCACTAAGCCTACTCGGAAGACGAAACACAATAAAATGCCGAAAACGCTGCTTCATTCACTTCGTGAGCGAATTTGACGTGGCAGCGTCGATCGTGTGTTGGGCTGTGATTGGATGAAATTATTTTTCTTAATGATCAATGAAGCAAATAACAATCGATCAGAATTTTCAAAGATAAATTAATTTTAAATTGTACGTGCAAAATTAAAGTGCCGACAATTCTGTGACAATTTTTAGTCATTCTGGATTTTTAGTCAAAAATTGATAAGTAATTATTGTAAATATGTAAGTAACGAAACGCTTTTTGACGTACAGTGTCAGTCAGCTGATTAATTTCATTTTCAAATGTTATTACAACAAAACATACTATCAAGAACACGATTATCAAACAAAATGCAGAAAACTAATATATTATTGTGAAAGCTTACATAATCGAGTGAGCTTATTCAGTTAAATAAGCACTTTTTTAAATTTATGAAACGACACCCAGTTCGCCTTTAGGTTTTACATAATAATTTAGATGGAATTAGCGTATAAACTCCCATTATTTATTATGTTTGATATTTACAATGGATCGGGTAATTATTACGTTCAAATACGTGTACTTATTATAGTAATACGTGTACTTACCTTTATTTATTTGATAAACGGCATTTTAAAAAGTTTACGCATTAGCCATTACATTAATTCACAGCAACTTGTTTGAAAATTAATAACGACATAAATATTTTAACACACATATATTGTAGGTACGCCGTTATCACGACTGAATGGCACACACATTTGTAAATTGCTAATACTGGCACTCTGTACTATTGAGATTTATTTTAGAAGTTTTAAATTGGAAACTATCCAATTTTTATATTCGAGGCCTTCCTCATTTCCAGCCGGTTGTCTCATGTGTAAAGTTTGGTTCTATTAATTGCAATAAAATTAATTAAGGTATGTTTAATTAAATTACTGCATATTTTCATTATTTGTTTTGGCTTTTGGCAAAGCCACAATAGTTATTTGGCCATGTGTCGGAATGCAGTGTTCCACCTGCCATATCCATTATTTCTCACATTATTAGCACTAGAACAAATTTTATGTGATATTGACTTTTCACTGTGAATTATGTTTATAAACTTATAATTTGCCATTTTAATTTTTTTGGTGATCTTTAGGTATATTAACTAGAGGTGGGCGTTAAATGCTTTATTAGTTTATTTAACACTAATTAATAATATGTAGTGCTTAGTAATAATTTTAACACCTGCTAATTTTTGATACTATAAAACTACTGTTGCTGCCACTATCTATTTTGCCTCGCTATATGGTATTATCATCAAATTGATCCTTGAAGAGATTGGGAGAGAAATCATTTGCTATTGATCGTTAGGAATTTCCCTCATCGGGAGCCAGATCAGGTCGGTGATGTCATATTATGGCATTACCAACTAACTGACATAAGTAAGCCAAATTCCATGGTCTAGCTGTTTGCCGTTCGAGAGTTCCTTCACCGGGAGCCAGATCAGGTCGGTGACTCCATGATATGGCATTATGGAATCACTAAGGCATATGCCAAATTTCATCATCTTGCTGTTTGCCGTTAAGGAGTTTCCTCACTGGTAGCCAGAGCAGGTTGGTGATACCAGAATATGGCATTATCAAACTAACATAAGTATGCCAAATTTCATCATCAGGCCGTTTGTCGTTAAGGACTTCCGTCATCGGGAGCTCCTAAATGTGAAAACACGTCACTCATACGAGAAAAATGCGTTGTCATCACAAAAAAAAAAATAAGTGGGTTTCATCACAAAAAAAAAAAATAAGTGGTCGGACGCAATCCTTGACCCAAACTAAAACGAGGCCACAGACACATAATAAGTACTAGTACCCACTTACATTCAGAACAGAAGTCGCACTCTGCAAGGGCATTCAAAGAAATATAAACTCAACAATACGGTGTAATTCAACTCGCGTCAGAACGCAGCCCCTTTTAGTTTAGATATCTACAGCAAGCCAATTTTATACTTATAGTTCTGAACATACGATTCATAATTCGTTGAAGTCGGTGAACACATATGACCAAACACGCGTCGTTCCCATCGGTTTGTTCGGATTTCACCTTCGAAAGTGTCGCCGTGCGTAGGCATGTTTTCGATACCTACACGGGAGTGAGACAGGCCTGACGAGGCAGAATATTTAATTAGCATGTAATCATTTTAACACTAATATTTTCAACTAATAAATAATACTTAAAAACATCTACCTAATGTTAAAAGCACTTCACAATCAACTTAGCAGTATGTTGAGTTATGTATGACTGCAGACAAGCTGCTGACTAATAGATAGCAGTGTTAAAAATAGCATTTTAAATATTAGGCGCATTCGCATATAGCAACTACGCATAAAAATAGCATTTTAGCCCACCTATATTAACCCCTTAAAAACCGTAAAAACTACAGCGTTTTAACCCTAACCCGTGACCCCTCTCACACCTATTTGCATAGATCCAAAACCTTTTATAATAACCAGTACTGTCCCACGGTTGGGCAAAGGTCTCTCCCAACTTTGCAACGTGTGTCTGTGCATAAATATAATTTTAAATTTCTCCAGGTTACGTAGTTTATTTTTACACCCTACGTGTTTGTTGCTGCTGTTCCGCCCATGGTCATAAAAATATTAGGAATATCTAGCAGGCTCTATTTAACTCTTTGAACGGCTGGAAACAGCCATACTAACAATAAAACTTCAATTGTGTTGTGCCTCATTTAGTGTCCATCAAAGTGTTAAAAGTTAAGAGAGTTTGTTACAGAAATATGTAGGTACATATTTCTGTAACAACAAGGTTAGGCTAACATATCACTATGGGACATATGGGATCTTTTTAGAAAATATCCCATTCCTCCCTCCACTTATCGTGACCAGTGGGATTAACCCTTATCTATACATTTCTTAATATTTTCAGATGCCAGAGCTCACTGTCACGTCCGAGATTTACAAAGAATATGATTATAGGACCAAAATAACACCCAGCAATGAGGGCAGTAAGTATATTAATAAATAAATATAAAGGGGGTAAATCACACACACACATCAAGCTAGCCTCACACTAAGTGTGTACTTATGCCGGGGATACTAACTCCACAATACTATACTTTTTTAGGGTTCCGTACCTCAAAAGGTAAAAAGGAACCCTTATAGGATCACTCGGTTGTCCGTCTGTCTGTCTGTCAAGAATAATCTCTAATCATTTAAACAATGACTGTACGGTTTTAAACTCTTGTACACCCGGTGCCTCTTTTTCACACCTAATTAGCAGTATCAATACTGATACTATAAATGAGGACACAACAATACTAATTTTATGTGGTGACAGTTCCTCTGTTACAAAAAGGAACTTAAAGCAAAATGTTGACAAATTGATTAGTTTAAATTTAAAAACTCGTTGTAAATTTATGATAAGTACCTTTCCGTATTCGGAATCGTTAGACAACTTTAAAAATAGACATATACATGACTTGAAAGTACATTTGTACAATATGACTTGTCGTCATAGCGACTTTATTTTTTATTTAGATATTAATAAATTTATATATAAATTTAAGTTGACACAGGATACTATGTATCTTCCATTTAGTTTTAGGCGACAAATTGCTACAGCTGTAGCTTATAATATACAACATTGTGTTGCAAATTGTACGAGTACAACTGCAATATCCAACTGTGACATAGAAAACTGTATTTCTAAAGATGTAGTAGTTAATAATAGTAAGTGTAATTTAAATTAAGAAATAAAACAACGTCAAAGCCAAAGAATTAAATATTATTCACCAGAATATATAAGGCCTGACTAGCAAATAATTAGAATTAGAGTTATTTATAAATAGTAAAGATTTACATGTAGTTTGTCTAACCGAACATTTTATGCAGTCACATCAACTACAATTTAATATTGAAAACTACTCTAGGGCTAGCTCATATACCAGAAGGACAAAAGAGAAAGGAGGCAGTTTAATTCTAACGCAAAATGACTTGAAATACAAAGAACGTAAGGATGTTGTAAGTCTTTCTATAGAGTGTAGTATTGAATTAGCATGTATCGAGTTAGAGAATTCTATTATAGTATGTGTATACAGTCCACCTGATTCAGATTATAATACATTAGAACTTGTGATTGAAGATGTTTTAAGGAAATTATGCTGTAGTCGTAAAAACGTCATAGTTTGTGGCGACTTTAATGTAGACTTACTAGTAACTACTACTGAAAGTGTAAGATTTTTAAATTTATTTAAGTCTTTTGATTTATTTAATTTATTTTTGGAGCCAACCAGAGTTCAAGGTAATTCTGCAACGTGCATAGATAATGTTTTCTGTAATTGCACTCCTGTTGACAAAGTTATTATTAAAAACCTTACCTCTGATCACTTTGGTTAGTTCGTACAATTCGCAAACCACGTCGAAGTAGATTTACAACAGATCACCTTTAGATCTATTACAAAAGACAAAATCAAAGTTTTTAAAGATAATTTATCAAAAATAATGCCCCTTATTGAGGAAACCAGGGATGATCCAGATATACTGTATAACAAAATGTTTAATGTTATTGAATCGGAATTTAACAATACGTTTAAAATTAAAACAAACATTAAACGTAATCGTAAAAGGTTTAGTGAATGGGCTACTCCAGGCATTTACGTCAGTAGAAATAGATTATATGAATTACTAGCCATGAAAGCCTATAATCAGAATCCTGATTTTGTTAAATTTGTTAGAAATTATTCAAAAATTTTTAAAAGGGTATGTGCGTGTGCAAAATCTTTATATACCAGACAGACTATTTTAAATTCTAGTGACAAAGTGAAAACAACGTGGAAAATTATTAATACAGAAACAGGAAAAACGAAAAAACGCGCCATTCCAATTGAATTAAAAAAAAGATAATAAGGTCCTCAGTACTAGCGAGGAGATTACTCAATATTTTGAAGAGATCTTTACAAATATTCCCGTAAATACTACTGCCTCCTTACTTTCATCATCTGTAGAATCTAAAAAGTTATTAACTAGTTGTATACCGGAATGTAACAGTCTTCTAATATTTGAACATGTAACCCCTCAAAAAATCATTGATACGTTCAAGACTTTGAATAATAAAAAAACTGGAGACCTGTGGGACATCTCAGTATCAGTCATAAGTAATATTATAGAAATAATTGCTCCTTATTTAGCGTCTATTTTTAATAAATGTGTAGATACAGGGACTTTTCCTGATCTAATGAAATTAAGTAAAGTTATACCGTTGTACAAATCGGGTGTAAAAATGATCCAACAAATTACCGTTACTTTCTTTTTTTAATCTAAATGGTCTATTTCATAGTGAACAATACGGATTTACGAAGGGTCGATCAACTACGGATGCGGGTGTTGCGCTTTTAAAACATATATATTATGCTTGGGAGAGAAAACAAAATGCTATTGGTGTGTTTTGTGATCTCTCCAAAGCATTTGATTGTGTAAACCACGATACCCTGCTGTCCAAATTGGAACACTATGGGATTAAAGGTAAATCTATTGCATTAATCAAATCTTATTTGAGTAGCCGAATTCAAAAAGTTAGCGTTGATAGGGTTCAATCCTAGGGATCATTTGTTAAGATGGGCGTACCCCAGGGCTCTATACTAGGCCCCTTGTTGTTTCTTATATATATTAATGATCTGCCATACTATGTTCACACATGTAAAGCTGTACTATTTGCCGATGATACTTCTCTTATTTTCCCTGTTGATAGGACAACAAACAATTTTGACGTGGTCTATAGTACATTAGCTCAAGTATTAGAGTGGTTTACAGCAAACAATTTGCTGTTGAACGCTAAAAAGACGAAGTGTATTAAATTTTGTTTACCGAATGTTACAAAAGTACCAACACGCATAGTGGTCGAAAACGAAACGATAGATTTGGTAGATAAAACAGTATTTCTTGGGATGACAGTTGACTCGGGACTTCAATGAGGTGCCCATATTACATCCTTAGCGGGTAAACTTAATTCTGCTGCTTACGCTGTTAGAAGAATAAGACAGTTGACTGACGTTGATACTGCGCGTTTGGTATACTTCAGCTACTTTCATAGTGTCATGTCGTATGGAATATTACTATGGGGTAACGCAGCAGAAGTTAATACCATATTCGTCCTTTAAAAACGCGCTATCAGATCTATATATAAACTAGGTGCTAGAGAATCTCTTAGATAATTGTTTAAAAATATAAATATTTTGACGCTTCTATAATAGAATTCCTGAAGAAATATTGGCTCTGTCATTAGGTAAGTTTAAGACTGCTGTTAAAAATCAATTAATTAAAAATGCCTATTATTGTATTAATGACTATTTATCAGATAAAACTACATCATATAATCAAAATATTTTTAATAATTTTTGACATTCGCAAGGGAATCAAAACCTACAGGGTACTCGTGAACTCAGAATCTTGAAATTTGGTGCGAAGCAACGTCGTATAGCGAAGATAAATTATAAGTATACATTTTTAATTACATCATATTATAATAAAAATATTTTTATAAATTTTTAACTTATTATAGATAACGGTACGGAATCCTTCATGCGCGAGTCCGACTCGCACATGACCGGTTTTTTTTATTTATATTTGACGGCAAACAAGCAGACGAGCCACCTGATGGAAAGTAGTCACCGTCGCCCATGGACATCTGCAACACCAGAGGAGGTGCTGATGCGTTGCCGACTCTTAAGATACCTGTAAACACGCCTTTTGAAGGACCCCAAGTCATAGCACACAGGGAAAACCTCGGGAGGGAGCAGGGTGGTTTTTTTCGACGCTCTGACATTTTTGGAGACCCAAGTGTCAAGGATGTGGGGATGAACTTTACTCCTGTGGCGATCGGTGCGGTGGTAGAAAGCTGACGGTGGTACAAATTCAAAATTATAGATTAAAAATCCATATCAAATATAAGATAGAAATGAACTCTAGAAAGGAACTACAAAAAGATTTTCTATAGCGACGTACTAAGACTTCTTAGTCCTAATACATCGTAATAGAAAAACTTAGAAAAATAAGCAATAGACAAAAATTGATGTAGACGGACTAAGAAGTCCTAGTACATCGTAATAGAAAACTTTAAAATAAGACACTCCCAATTTTTATGATTTGAAGAAAACAACACTGAATTTTCGTCACAGATGTGATATCAGAATTTCCATTCCTGCTTATAAAGAACAATGAAGTCAAATACGATGACGATGAAGACTTGGATATTGAAAGGTCACAGAAAGAAGTCATCAAAATTGGTAAGATTTTTTTAAAAAGAATACTTTTAAAAGCAGATTTTAAGGAAATAGTACTTGCTCAAAGGAACGCCTCCTCTTCTGTTTTCAGCCTAGTTCTATCCATTGCTATGTCTTGCCATCTTTCATTGAAAGTAAACAGCTCGTCTCTCCATCTCGTTCTTCATTCTATATACCTACCTATATGAAACCTGAAAATACTACTGCTCTCTAAAACGATAACTTTTATTATAACAAATGAGTAGGTATTTATTGAGACTTTCAAAACAAGGGGCCTCAGTCGACCCCCTGTTTTACAGGGGGCCTCCGTCGACCCCTGGTTTTGAAAGTCTCAATAAAGGGAATGAAATTATAGTTGTCTGTCATACTTTCAAAACAGAATGGCTCACCTCTCCGTTTTAAAAGTATTAATGATGTCCGAGAATTACAGTTCACACCCGCTGTTTCGAACTCCACATGATTAAAATCATTTACTTAAGGCCTACTACTACTACTAAGTATTAACACAAAATAACCTAACAGTATAATAAATACAAAAGCAATACGGTAATTGTTCATTTTGCCAAAACACACCACAGGCGTCAGTCAAGCCACGTAAACAGCATAATAATGAAATTTATAAAACAAAAGGAATCTTTAAAATTACAATGTATTTGTCCTACAACGCTAACGAGTAAGGTTAAACGACACGGCAACTTATTACCAAATACAATTCGTTGCATCATATGCGGTCCATCAAATTGTGGAAAGACCAATTTAGTAATAAGCTTATTGTTGCATGAAAATGGACTACGCTTTCGTAATCTGTACGTGTATTCAAAATCCTTATACCAACCGAAATACTTATTTCTAGAGAAAGTATTAACTATGGTACCAGGTGTATCGTTTTACAAATACAGTCATAATGCCGAAGTGTTAAGTCCACATGAAGCCGCTCCAGACTCCATTATAATATTTGATGATGTTGCCTGCGAAAATCAAAATAATATTCGAGACTATTTCGCTATGGGGCGTCATAAAAATATTGATTCTTTTTATCTCAATCAAACTTATACCAAAATACCAAAACAGCTTGTGAGAGACAATTCAAACCTCATTGTATTATTCAAACAGGATGATGTTAATTTAAAACATGTTTATGATGAACACGTGGGTTCTGATATGGCATGGCTTCAATTTCGTAAAATGTGTTCTACTGTTTGGAACGAACCGTACGGGTATGTTGTAATTAATAAAGACTGTGAACGAAATAGAGGATGTTATAGAATGAAATTTGATACATTCATTGCTATAGAATAGCATACATAAGAAGCTGTCATGATTATGTTTAGTCATTTTATTTGAGGTTCCGAACAAGAAAGTATCATAAAAAATGGAGGAGAAAAGTCTAAAAAAACAAATTGTGAAATCGGTAGCTGCTGTAAAAAGAAAGGTTGATTTGATACGAGATACGAAAAATACGAATAATATGACTTTAGAAACTATTTTTAAACCTATAGTTGATCCGCTTAATCAACTGTCTAGTAAAAATTATAGAAAAAATGAAGAAAAAGAGGATAAATATATATCCCCAATGAAAAGAAATAAGTTTAGTGAAAGTGAGGAATCATACATTACTAAAGAAGATTTAGAACAACCATTTGACGACCTAGAGCACGATGAAGAAAACTTTGATTCTTTAGAACATAACCCTAACAAAACCCTTACTGTATCACCCACTGAACATAACATGAGTGATGAGTCCTTCAAATCTCTTTGCTCATCACCAAACTCTAATGAACATACTTTATCATGGACATCCGAAGCAATCACCGATATTCCATTTGGGATTAGACATGATCGTGGAAAAATCATGCTAGGCAACACACGTATCTTTGACCGAGACCAAACATGGAAAATAGGAACACGTATTATTAAAAAGTCGCCTGGTTTAAAAGAGTTACTATTTAAGAAGGTACCAAACATGGAGACGATAACAGAGGAAGATTTACAGCACTATAAATTGCTGCTTATCGAAACAAATGCTCATAGACGTAATTTTGATCCAAAGAAGCCTATTAATAGCAACAAAGGTTTCAAATACATGAATATCATTAAACCTTTATTCAAATTTGCAAGAAGTGTAACCACTAGTACCGAGAGTCTTTCAAAGGGGACAGGAATATTTTTGAAAAGCTTTAATAAAAATACTGATTTGATTTATTGGAATGATCCCAATGAGTTAGTAGAAAGATTACAATTACTATTTGCATCAAGAGATGCAGGCAACACTGGATTAGATAATGAGATTATTTCAATCATCGAGGAACTACAAGAAGCACGCATTATTGATAGAAATATAAAGAGCATGCATTAAGAAATTTAATCAGTCTATTTACAATATCCGATCTATATACTGTACTGTAATGAATATAGACAAATTTGGTCATCACGTTCATAAACGTTTAAGATTTTCTGATTATATTGACGCCGTAAGCGATACATTAACCAAGTCGGAAACAGGAGATTTCAATTTAAAACTTTCAAGGTTAAAGGGATTGTTGCATCCAGAGGAAGACAACGACGCTGTCAACAAAGCTTACTTGGATAAAGAAATTCAAGATTTAAGAGCTGAATTAAAACAAATCAACACTAATGTAAAAAATTACCTCAGTAGTTTGGAAAAAGCTGTTATGTCTAAAATAAGTATCGGTTATTATACAAAAGCTGATATAGATTCAAGACTAGCAAAGTTAAATAAAAAATGAGTAAACAAAACATAGTTGACGAGCTCCATAAGCCAGCGAGAAGGAATTTCCCGCGTCGTTGTACGATCATAAAAGGGATAGATGATTTATGGCAAGCTGATCTTATAGATTTGCAAAAATATGCACAGTTTAATAAAGGATACAAATATATATTGGTTATTATTGATGCTTTATCGAAATACGTCTGGGTTAATCCCATAAAAGCAAAAACAAAAGACTTTGTTACGAATGCTATGCAACGTATATTGACTGAGTCATCCCGAAAACCCAGCAATTTGCAAACAGATTTAGGGAAAGAGTTTTACAATGAAGCATTTCGAAGATTAATCAACAAATATAAAATAAACCATTATTCTACTTATTCTGTAAAAAAAGCATCAATGGTTGAACGAGTAATCAAAACATTAAAATGTCACCTTTACAAATTATTTAGTCTTTACGGGCGGTACCAATGGTTAGGGAATAATTTGAAGTCCGTTGTTCAACGTTATAACAACACTACTCATAGAATAACAAAGTTTAAACCAATAGATGTTAACCAATTTAATCAAGACTTTGGTTAAAGCGAATATAAATAAAACGCAAAAACAACTTCTTACAAAACCCCTGTTTCATATTGGTGATCATGTTCGAATTAGTAAATATAAAGGAGATTTCAGTAAAGGTTATACTCCTAACTGGTCAACGGAAATATTTACTGTTAAAAAAGTTAACTGTACGAAACCACCTACTTATCAAATAGAGGACAGACATAAGCAACTAATTTTAGGAACATTTTACGGATATGAGTTACAGAAGACTAAATTCCCAGATCTTTATCTCATTGAAAAAGTTATAAAAAGAAAAGGAACAAAATTGTTTGTAAAATGGTTAGGGCTAAGTGATGCTGAAAACAGTTGGGTTGACAAAAGTGCACTTTTGCAGTAATATAAGCCAAGTATTAGAGTATTTGGTATCAGTTGGTTCTCATCAATGAAGAAAGGAGGTGGTATTATTAACAATTTAATTGGTAGGTTACCGTTTGAGCTCCATCTACCTGGATACCAGTTCTGCGGTCCAGGAACAAAATTACAAAAACGGTTATTAAGAGGTGATCGAGGTATTAATCAGTTAGACGAAGCTTGTATGCATCACGATATCGCTTATAATAACAGTGATATAAACGTTAGACATAAAGCTGATTTAGAACTTTTAAACATGGCTAAGCAAAGATTGAAATCGAAAAACGCTGGAAAAAGAGAAAAAGTTGCTTCTTGGATTGTAAAAAATGCAATGAAAGCGAAATTAAAAGCAGGCGCAGGAGCGCGATCATTTATGAAAATTGTTAAAAATATACAATCACGTTTAAAAAAATTAAAATGTCAAGACAAAAACACTGCTATTAAATATGCTTATGCAGCTGCAAAGAAAATATTTACGAACAAAAGTGGCATGCGCTTGCCACGCTATATTCCCATCCCTAAGTGTGGTGGAATTTTGCCTTTGATTCCAATCTTCGCTGGACTATCGGCTCTCGGTTCACTAGCAGGCGGGGCTGCAGGTATAGCAAAAGCTGTGAATGATTACAAAGTGGCAAAACAGAATCTTCAAGAGTCTGAACGACACAATAAAATGATGGAAGCGGTTGCTCTTGGAAAAGGATTGTACATCAAGCAGAATAAAAAAGGAGCGGGATTATATCTGAAAAGTCCAAAAAACTAATGAAAAGGCTACCTAAGCGGGCACTGACTAATTTAGAATTAATAGAGTATGCCTACGATATACCCTATTTTCGCGGTGTGTTTATGAGAGATACCTTACCAACAAAACCAAGAAAAATAGAGTGTGCAATACTCAACCTAGATAGTTGTAAAAACCCTGGAACTCACTGGGTAGCCTACGTGAAATTTAATAATTATTCTGAATATTTTGATAGTTTTGGGAACTTAAAACCACCATTAGAGTTACTAAAATATTTGAAAAATACAACTATTAACTATAATTACATCCAATATCAGGACTTCAGTTCCACAAATTGTGGACATCATTGTTTGAATTTTTTAATTGACTTCTGGAAAAATGTATTTAAGTAAAATCTAAAATAAAAAAATATTAGTACAAATATGTCTTTCACTGTGTCAATAACTGGTGTAGGAGGCTCATTGACTACAAACTATTCACCAACTTTAGAATTATGTGGAGACTACGAATGTGGGCTTTTATACTTTTCTACATTCAATTCGATTCCTAATATAGACGAGAGAAATAATAAATTCTATTATGGAAATGAAGTTATCGAGATCCCAGAAGGATCTTATGAACTTCAAGATATTCATGATTTCTTAAGGAGTAATATTAAAAACGCATTTTTCAAATTAAATTGTAATAATAATACACTGAAAACTAATATTTTCTGTTCTGAAGATGTTCATTTCGAGAAAAGTAATTCAATTGGTAGGATTTTGGGTTTTGGAAGGGAGACTGTAAAAGCCAATAAAAGTACCGTGTCTCGTTATCCTGTCAGCATTTTATCAACTACCCTCGTGCGCATCGAATGTGATGTAGTGAGCGGATCTTTCGTGAACGGAAAAGCTAGTCATATAATTCACGAATTTGTCCCTAACGTGCCACCTGGTTATCGCATAATCGAAATACCTAAGAATATAATCTATTTCCCAGTGAACCAAAATTCAATTACTGCTCTAAATATAAGATTGTTGGACGCTGAAAACAATCAAATCAATTTACGCGGTGAGGAGGTTCAACTTTATTTGCATTTTAGAAAAAAATGATAAAATTTGATAAAAACCCCATTACACCTTGTTATCAAGTTAGTTACAAGAAAACACCCCGGAAAAGAACACCTCTCCAATCGGTAAAGAAGCTTACTAAAAATAATCAAAAGTTTTTAAAATTAGTAGGTTTATTAAAATGAATATTTTAAATATATCTCAGCCTACGGTCTACGACAACAGCGTCGAGAGTTTCGAATTTCATTCGTACAGACCGTACGTGACAAGTTTCAACAAGAATGATGAGATTCGAATACCTATTAACCAGCAAGACTTGTATGTGTTACCCGCTCTCAGCACTTTGTATATTGAAGGCAAAGTAGAATTATACAATGGTGAAACTAAAGAAAAACTATCGAGAGTAAATTTTGTGAATAATCCTGCTCTGTTTATATTCCAAGAGATTCGGTATGAATTAAATGGAGTTGAAATTGATAGAATAAAAAATGCTGGTATTACCACCACCATGAAATCATATCTATCGTTAAATGAAAATGAATCTAAATCTGCAAAAGTGTGGGGGTGGTCTCCTACTGGCACAACTAATGTTGATAACGGCTTATTTTCTGCTTCAATACCACTTAACAAAATATTAGGTTTCGCAGAAGATTATGAGAAAATCATAATAAATTCAAAACATGAGTTAGTGTTATTAAGAAGCAATAGTAACCTCAATGCATTAAAATTGGATAATAAAGAAATTGTAGACGATATAGTTATTAATAAAATAGTTTGGCGAGTTCCACACGTCAAAGTATCAGACCGTGAAAGGATTGCCTTATTAAAACATTTAGAAAAAGATCGTGCTATAACATTAGCTTTTCGGAACTGGGATTTATATGAATATCCACTACTCCCCAGAACTCGTAAACATACTTGGGCAATTAAAACTACATCCCAGATGGAAAAACCTCGGTTTGTAATTATTGCGTTACAAACGAATCGTAAACATCAAACACAAATGTCTATGGCAGAATTCGATCACTGCAATGTTCGTGACATAAGAGTATTTTTAAATTCTTCGTACTACCCTTATGAAGGATTGAACATAAGTTTCTCAGAAAATAAGTTTTCTTTATTATACGAAGAATATGCAAGATTTCAACAGTCTTATTATGGACGTCGAGCGGAACCGTTGTTGAGCTTGAAAGAATTCAGAGATATTGCTCCATTATTTGTTATTAACTGTTCCCGGCAGCAGGAGACTATAAAAGGCTCTATAGACGTGAGAGTTGAAATTGAAACTGACCAAGAAATACCAGATCAGACGGCAGCGTATTGCTTGATATTAAACGATTGTATATACGAATACAAACCTCTGAGCAGCATTGTTAAAAAGATATCATGAATAATAAGACAATTATCGTAGATTTACAAGGTTTTATAAATCCTTGTAATGAATTCATAGTAAAGGAATTCGCAATAGCTACTGAAGAACATACTCACATATTCCTAATAAAGCCACCGTATGCTTTCTCCCAACTTACTCCTGAAGAAAGGAAGCGTGTTTGGTGGATAGAAAAACATTTGGGATATCGGTGGAGCGAAGGATATATCGATTATAAGGAATTTCGTAGGATTATAAAGTCTTATTTAAATGATCGAAAAATTATAGTGAAAGGTGAAGAAAAGATCACGTGGGTGCGGGAGTTATGCAATCACAAAAATGTTGAAGATATAACAGATAAAAATATTCCTAATTTTAAAGAGCTTCAAGCTAAATATTGTAAAGAATTATTATCATTAAACTGTTTTGTTCACCCACAACAATGTGCATTGAAAAATGTATTATGTATTAAGAAATGGTTGTTAGAAAATAAAATAATTTTATAATAATACCTTTTTTTATTTTGTTTCCACAGAAAAAAGACGTACTCACAATATTTATAAACATATCAAATATTCAAATTTTAAAACATATTAAAATATAAGTATTCTTCCAACAATATTAAATTAATATTTATTTCTCAATAAAAATTAAATAAAAATATTTGACACATTAGAGAACACAAGTATCATTATAAATTATTTACTTAAGCTCTAGGAAACGCAAGTTAACACTCATAATTATTAATATTTAAATTACTTGTAAATCTGTCTCTACTATACATAATAAAATATACTATAGTTAAAAGTTATCACTAGAAATCTTTTTACTAATTTTACTAATAACGTTTTCCGTAAGGTCCATAATTTCATCAAAAGTATCAGTCAACACATATTGCGCACTAAGCATAACGTTTTCACTACTATCACTGCACTGCGATGAAGAATAAGTACCACCATCGTTTTCCAAGTCCAAAACTTGAATTTTTATCATCCTTATGCCTTTTCTCGCTTTGCTGATAACAAAAGAGGAGGATGATATTCCACTTCTCTTTTTTGCAGCTTCTTTCTTTTCTTCTATTTTACTTAGCTCTGCAACGCGATTTCTTAATTCTTGAAGGTACGAGTAATCTGTAACACCGTCGTTGAGATCTTCACCGTATTGTGAGCACAATCTGCAAGTTTCTTGCGAGTCCGACATGATCTGTAAAGAACAAAATATAAATTAAATAACAGGAATCAAATAATATTTTGAAAATACATTATCAGTTAAGCATTATTTATAAACTTATGTCTACTTACATTCAGTTTTAAACTTGAAGTCGTGGTAGTGAATCGATGCAGTGGGCGATGATGTGTCGCAGTTTGGCTGTCCAATGTACAACTGAAAATCCATTTTATACAGCACGAGTCTTTTATAAATAAAATATGATTATATTGCAAAACATGTTGTTCCTCGCAACCTAAGTAAACAGGAATAGACATGTTCAAGCTGCACATCGCCTTTACTTATTAACTAGGTACTTAGGTAGATATCACATTTCATATGCGACTGAATAATATTCCAATTTTATATGTCTCGTTAGACAACCTCTGTGGCGTTACGGTTACCATGCTCGCCCGCCACTCAGAAGGTTCTGGGTTCGATTCCCAGCCTAGGCAAGATGTAAAACAGTATTTTCAAATTGCCTGGGGTCTTGGATGTTATCTAGTTTTAAGTATTTCATATACATCACAAAGTTTTCATCACAAAAATCAACTATGAGTTGTTAGTGTACCAAGTACCATCTTACGTAGAAACAAATTATTTATTTTTACATTGATAAGCATGTCAAAACTAAGCTTTAAATGAAGACAATAGAATAAGAATATATATCTATCGGGTTTATTAAAATTCGGGACGAATTTAAAAGTTAAACAACGTTTTTTTTATAATATTACATTTTTTATTCAAATATAAAAAGAACATGCTAATTAACATAGGTAGATAATTCAATGAATAATCGAACTCTAAGACTTATATTTATTACTAAGCATAATATTAATTAATTAAGTAAATAATTGAAGACAGTGAAGATAGCATAGATAAAACTACATTGATTAGAACATAGTGAGATATGTATAGGTATAATTATATAAAAAATATCTAACATATTCCTAAATTACATACTCACGTAGGTAATTATATATTTTTTCAACCAGTCTACTTCAAAACCAACTAGATTTATGACCCCAGGATATGGTGCTTATTTTATCTTTTAATATTATACGTTTGTCATCATTTGAAGATAAAGCTACTTTGTCGATAGCTTGTGTGAATAGTTCATGTTTTAGAGATTTAAACACTATATTTCTTTTTCTTAAAGAATTATTAGACAATAACACATTATTATAATCTTTAAAGTTCAGAGTTTTTATTTCGGATTTTTTTACACCTTTAGCTTTTTTTATTTCGCTATCTTGGGTTTTAATACAATAAAGCTTTGATCTCAAACCCACAAATTCAATAATTAGTTGTCCTCCAAACTCGTCCTTAAACAATCCAGGAACTTTTTTGTTCTGACAAACAATATTATACGGATTGTTTTTCTCATAATTACTTGTGTCAAAGTATGATTGAAAATATACTTTTATATCTTTATATACGTCTTTTGTCTCTATACAATATAACAAGCTGTCAGTATCTGTATAACAAAGCTTTAATTTTTTGTCGTAAAATGGTTTCATGACAGAATAGTGAAAGTCATACATATGGTGTTTAGATATCTCCAAAACTGAAAATCCTATGTATATAGGCTTATCCAACATAACCGACTCTCTCTTCATTTGTACGGCCACAAAATTTTCTGCGAAAATTGTACAGCTATGGAAATTAGGTCGTGAAATAAGATGCTCTGCTGTAAATATTTTTTTAGTAATATTTCTAGTGTCAGTCCATTGATTAACTAAGTGAACATTTACTCTATTTTCAGAATTTTCTAATGTTTTTCCGAAAACGCTATTATTTAATAATTTAAAAAAATCCTGTTCAAACGCAGACTTGGCTTGTTGTCGTAGTTTGGTATTTAAATCAATGTACTGTTTCAAAAAGGGATGTTGTTTAAATTTTATTACTCGGTGAACTTTTTTTAAGAGCAATCCGTGTCGTATGCATGTTTTCAAATGCACATAATGGATTACGTAATAAAATTTGTCATATAAATTAGGTATTAACTTCGGATTTTTAGAACCTGGAGGAGTAAATTTTTGAGGGCAAAATGGCAAATCATTATGGACGTTGTGTAAATGATCTGGATATTCTAAATCCACTTCCAAAATGTAGCCGTAGTCCGCATTGTCTGGTACGTCGAGGATATTTAGTTCATCGATAGCTTTTTTTTCCATTAACTGAAAATTTGAATATGGTAAATAAGAGCACATAGCGTAACCGTACAAATTATTGCAATCAATGTACAGTAAGTAGTTGTCAGGCACACTTGAATTATAGTTAGCCAAATATTTGTTATTCGCCTTAGCATATCTAGTTGAACATAAACACACTCCTCCGCGAATACCCTTTTGAATCATGCGTATAATTTCCAAGTCGTCTATAAGTTGAAGTTTTACTTTCGTTATGAGTAACATTGCATCAAAACTTAGTCCAGGAGCTGTCATATAAAATGCGGGGTCTAATCTGTAATTAATTTTACAAGTTAGTCGAAAATGTTCAAATATATCCGCCAGTAATATAACGTCTGATTTAAGGTATAAATCTGTGTATTCACCAAGATTTTTTACACTAAATGTTTTCCAAACATGCTGAGCATGACGATAATCAGATTCACTAATAATGCTACTGGTTAAATGGCTGTAAAAGCAGCTTCGAGGTGGTAGACTATTTTCTTCAAAGGAATCCCAACTCGTCATGTATTCGTACGGATATACCCCTTTTCGTCTTAATAGATCAAAATGCTTTTTATTCGGAAAAAATAATGATAAGTGTTTAAAATCGTTTTCATTTAAGTTGGTTGCGAGTTTTTCCAAGCTTGTACCTAAAAACTTAAATGAGTCTACAAACCGTACTGGTAAATATTCTTGACGACCGGTATTAAAAAATTTGGTAAATGAAATGTAGTTTTCCTTAGTTTTTGCAATTACTTTTATTTTGCCTGGCATATCTCCTAACTGTCGAATAAACAAATGACTATCGTATCCGGATAGATTGTGAAAAAATACTGGAATAAATTTTGGTAAGCGATATTGCAAGTTACAGTAAGAATGAGCTGCACCACGATATTTTCCAGTTAGATGACAGTGATCTTTGACTCTGTCGTCAAGTAACAACTGATCACAGAGATAGCAATATTTAGATTTTTCAAAGCTTTCCTGTTCCTGTGACGTCAATAAGGTCATAGAAATGGGATATTTTAATACCTTATGTATTTGCTTAATATCTTTACCGAGAAGTTCAAGGAATTTTGCAACGCAATCTTTCCCTCTATAAGTTACGTATTTATTTCGTGAGCTGTCAAATGAACAAACAATGTAATAGGCAAATGCAGCTGGTACATGGTTTTGTAAAGTTGTAGTACATTTGTCATCGGACTCGATATTATTTTTCGAATGGGGTACTAATAAAGATTCGAAATCAGCGTATATGACAAATGGCATATCTTGCATCCTTTCGAAATGTTTAAATTGAATTACACACCCTTGTTCAGGTAATAATGTTCGAACACCACTACAAATGTGAACATTTAAATTCTCTTGGGTGTTAAAAAAAATCATGCACTCGTCACAAAAATATATTTTACCATGATGTTTTGTTAACTGAGGTCTAAGTAATTTACTCAAATTTTTTATCAAGCAATAATGATTAAATTTACCTCTTTCTAATAATAATAGATTGACATGATGTTTCCTTTTATGCTCTGTCTTGTAAAGGGGCCCAACAATATTTGACTTGGCTCCAATACCATATACGTTAATGCTAACTTGGTGATTGTTTTTCTCAAAGATTTTTATGTCTGAGAAGCCTACAGGAAACGTCATATTCTTAGTATTCAGAAAATTATCATAACGGGGGTAAGATGATGTTCGATGATGATTATTCTTAGCGGGAAATAACGCTGCCATTACAGACCATAAGAAACAAAACGCATCATTATTCTGTATGTTTATACATGCACGTTTTAGCTTTATACAATTTGGCAACTCAATAAACCGTGCAGCTCTCAAGGGATTGTATTTGTTTATATTTATTTCTAAGTACAAATTACGTACAAAAGCCCAACCACTATCTTTTTCTTGAAACTCGTCTATCTTTGTAACAATGGTATAAATTGCTTTAGAAAAAATATCATGAAAATTATAATTGTTATGTAATATGATGTTTTCTGTAGCAAATGATTTTACTTCGCTAGTTAATTTTGAAGGCAAATTGAATTCTGCAAACAATTCAAAGTTAACTTTTATAGAATTATAGGTGGATTGCCTAGCAGCTAATAGCTTTTCCACACGAGGTATTAAATCGCGTAAAAATCTGGCTGGCAGTGTACCACTAGTACTGCTTTCGCCACCGTTTACACCTGCGTTGGTGGATATCGGTTGCACTCTATAAGAAGCAATCCTATTTCTGAACGCAGTGCCTATCTTTTGAATACCATTACAGACTTCGATGGAAGTATTATTTTTATGTATTTTACTTCTCAGATGACCTGAGAATGCATTACTTTTCACTGATATATCACAAACTGTGCAGTATACTGTTCTATTTGCCATATCTGTAGTGATTTTCAAGTACATATTATCTAAATGGCTTTGTATGTACTTGTTAAACTTTGCAATTAGACTGGTTGAAAAAAATAGGTATAAGTAATATTATCATATATTATTCAAAACATGTAACAAAATATAAAACAAGAAATTATAACTAAAACTTCTTAGTAGCAAAAAATTTTCCCTCTTCTGTAAAGCGGCATTTACATATTTTAATAAAGTCTTTTAATTGACCCAATTCTGTGGCGTCAGAATCAGATAGATATTTGAGAGATAAAACCGCGTATTGCCAGCGATCTTTTGGGTCTACAGAGACGATATCGGCTGTATTATACACCTTTAAATCGATAAACACGTCACCATCAAGACTTGCGGTGCGACGCAAGACACCGTCTGCAACTCTTCGCGTTAGCGCCGACTGCAAAACCTCTTTTTTAGATGCCTTACGCTGGATCACAGCTTCTTCTTCAGAGTCAGAGTCGAACAGACCGGAAAACCTTGGCGTCGCCGATTTCTTACTTGCTGTCTTCCGTTTTAACGTAGACTTCGAGATGTGTTTTGATCTGAAAACGAGATGAGTAAAATTAGAACTAATTACTCGCCTATTAATGTTTATTTAAAAGTAGTTTTTATCTGTAGTTCGTTCAGGTTAAACTAGAATGTAAATATTATAAGTAAGTACAATATTGAAATAATTAGCTGTCAACGACGGCTATGCACGCGGTAATGACGATCTCGCGGGAACAGTACTATTTTTCCTGAATAAAAGGAGGCTTATGTGAAAATCCAGATCAAATCCGTTTAGCTGTATGACGTGAATGAGTAACAATCTAAACATACAAACTTTCGCATTTATAGTATTAATAGGAACTGAGAGTACGATTAGTAGATAGGTAAAATATTCACTCAAGTCCGAACTTGCCCCATGGGGCCATATAACAATTAAAACTCCATTGTGTCTTCAGAATTGCGTTTCCTGGCTTGAAGGAATATTAGGAAAATTTAAGTACATACTTTTTAGGTGTAATATCTTCGTCTGATTCGTAGTATCCTGCAGGCTGGACCTTCTCGTTTGCTTTTGCACGCTTATTCACGTGGTTTGAAGGCGCCGGTTTTGATCTGTAATGAGTATATATATATATATATATATTTAAATTACGTAAATTTGGTAATCTATGTGCAGTTGTGAAGCTTTGTGCTTTGGAAGACACGCTAAACAGTTGGTCCAGGTTACCATCATTGATCTACCATCATGTACCATGCTTAACCTACGTCAGATGCCTTTAAGCAGCTTGAAAAATCTGACAGCAGTCGCCCACAGCTATGCACGCGTTAATATCAATACTGTGGGAGCTGTACTTAATCCTGGATGAAAGGAAGTGTATGTAAAAATCCTGGTCAAATCCGTTAAGCTGTTTTGACGCGATTGAGTAACAAACATCTAAACATACAAGCTTTCGCATTTATTATTAGGAAAGGAAAGTATGATTAGTAGATAGGTTAAAAATTAGATAACAAGTTCGTACGAGAATATGACTACCGTAATTACTTTAACGTTAAGTACATAGGTACTTACTTTTTAGGTGTAATTTCCTCGTCTGATTCGTAGTTGTTTGCAGGTTGGACTTTCTCGCTTGCTTTTCCGCGCTTATTCACGAGGTTTGAAGCCACTTGTTTCGATCTGAAATTAGTACATATTTTTAATAGTTAATTACGTAAATTAGGTAATCTTGTACAGTTGCAAAGCTTTGTGCTTCGGAAGACATGTCATACCGTTGGTCCTAGCTGTCATCATTGATGGCAATCGTTAATATATTTCAGATGCCTTTAGGCAGCTTGAAAATCGCACACGAAAATCAACAACAATTGTAAAGCTTTTACTTTAGATAAATACTACATTACCATATAACTGTGTTTATAGGAATGTTGGTTAGAATCCATACATCCATTATTGTTACATCCTACAAAATCATAGTTTAATTAAGGTTAGATAAGATTAGGAAGAGATACATACCTTATTCCAGAAGTAGTTGCAGCATCTTCATCCGTCTCGAAAAGTTCGTCTCTATTTAGTTTTTTTACCCCCTTAGCATAGCGTTTAGTGGCATAGTACTCCGTGTCCGACCTGCAAGTAAGTTATTAGTTATAACACAAGTATTATACAATGACTTAAACACAATAATTAAAAGACATAATATTACTTTAGTAACAAACTTACGAACATGATTGTACGTGCGAAGATCCTCGTGGTGGTTACAGCTGATTGACGATAAAGTTGATCGACGAGCAGAGAGGTCTCGTAGGAAGATAAACGACACACAGTGCTGGCAGAGCTTAACCCGGTTGGTTAGCCTAGGCGTAAGACTGATTTGGGGTGCAGAATACCAATAAACTATTAAATAATGCGTTCTAGCTTAGTCGTCAATAATTTTACAGGCATTGTAAACCTTTAGGTTTTCCAAAGAAACTCGCGATTTACGTATAACAGTTAGCAATTCTGTTACATGAATGAGGCTAAATGGTGTACAAACTCTGTATTTTTGAAAGTATAAGCACTTTATTTTATTGTAACTATATTAAAATATCCAAAACGCTGACTTAATGGAAGTATAACTCGTAAACAAAAGTTTAATGTTGCATACTTCCTATGAAATACGATCATCAAAACTAGCCGCCTTTATCAATAGGCACCGACAAAGCACCGCAATGTTTTTCAATTTATTACCCTACTGCTGAAAGAAGGGTATGTAGTTTAGTCAAAATTTGTTATATTGCTACAATATACGAAGTTTTTTAAAGTCAGTTTTTTTAAGTTGTTCTCCAGTCACTCAAATACACAAAAAACGTAATCATAAAGGTGAGTTCACATTAAGTGCAATAATTTTAACATGATTCTTGTCCAATTATCATGTAGTGTATAGGTAATAGGTAAGACTAAAATCACGTCTTGTATTAATTTACAAAAATACAACTCTGTGAGAGTACAATATCGCAAATTAACGATAGCAATAACTTTTAGATATTCATTACTAAGTTATATTTCTACCTCCAATCTAAACATGTAGTATTCGTTTAGTAATGACCACAATTATTAACAGGTTAACTGCCCCCCGTAGTCCAGTGGTTAAGGCGTTTGCCTGTAGACCCGGGGTCGTGGGTTCGATTACCACGGGAAGCATACTTTGTTAAGTTGTTTCCAGTTTGGTTAGGACATTGCAGGCTTGAATCACCTCATTGTCTGAAAATAAAGATGATTCCGTGCTTCGGCGGGCACGTTAAGCCGTTGATCCCGGCTGTCATCTGGTAGTCGTAAAAGGAACCACGTCAGAGACCGAGAGGCGGTTCCGAAGAACTCTGACACCAGGGTGTGCATGTTTGATTGACCTTGTTACCTACACGAAATGATTATAAATAGGTTAAGCGATTTTGCAATCGGAATGGATAGTAATTAAAAATAATATTTCGTATTTTACTATAGATATTTGCACTAAGAAACTACCATCCTTAACAACTGTATAGGTTTGAGAACCTCTCTTTGTAAAGTAGCATAAAGCGCTATGACGATTGATTATCATGTTACGTTCATGGCGTGGGAACGCTGCAGACTTAGCAAAATGTATCATAGTGCTTGAATAGTGATAGTTTTATTCGATTTAAATTCGATAACTGTACAAATCAGGGAATCGATACAATTATATTCGCAAAACAATTTACGAGTAAACTTCTTTGAAACTCTTCCATAGTAAAACATTTAGAACGTACCAGCTGCTTATCTTCCCGCTAAAATCGTTAAAGCCAATGGAAGTCATTGGCGAATCATGTTAGTAGGCGATGCGGCTAGCAACCCGTCACTATTTTGATTCCGTTTTTCCGTCTTGATACCCGCAAACATGTTAAACGTAGCTTTTAGGACTCATAAACCTAGGTAAGTTCTGTCTTAAGACGTGATAATATGTATATATGTTCTTTGAAAATCGTAAATGTCATAATTAAAACTAGATGTGTTGTAGTATACGGTTTACCAATTCATCACTCAAAATACTAAAAACATTAATATTATTTGATATTCGATAATCGATTATTAAATGAACGATTGTTTATTACTACCATGTAATGTTACATCACTAACTCATCGTGGCTTTATTCACTTCACATAATCGCATTTGTACAAGGATCGTGATTATGTGCGGAGTGGATAAAGTGATATTTTAAATTTATTTTGCAAAGTGATATGGTTTTTGGTGGGAAATAACATTCTAACTGTAGTCAGGTTTGGAACATTAAATTAGTTTGGTATAAAGCGATGTTCTATAGCATTAATCCCGGAGGATATCATATGTTATATCAATGTCGGCGAAGAGTCTCATTTACTGGGTACCCACCAACCTACGGGTGATCGGGACGAGCCTAATCTGGACCAGTATCGAGACAATTCGTTCAAAGCTGGCGTCCCGTGGACTTTGCTATAAAATATTCACTAAACGAATGTTCTTTCTCAACGGTTACGATGGTTTTCGATATAGAGGAATCGTATTTACTGGGCATGGACCTAAGAATAATATGGACCGGGCGTGAGGAACGTCAAAGTGAAGCAAACTTTGGTTACATGTGTGCAGCATAGGGTGACCATTGTCATCAAAAATTACCCAATAATTAGAGTAAATAAATTGTGAGTGGTACTGATGCCTAGTAGCACTAATATTATTTATATTTTTTTTACAAAACGTAACATCTGTATCAGAGAAGTATTATGAATTTGGACATAATGATCCAGAAGGGCAACTGTGAATCAATCTCATCTTTGAGCGACCTTAAACGTTTTGGGGAACTCGATAAAAGGAATAAAAGAACGAAATTATAGATAACATTTTTATTTTACTGTGTTTTAAGTTAATAAATAACAATACATATAATTTTACTTACAGAAAAACAAACCCTCGAGGCCTTATATTTGTGGTAAATTTTAAAATTACTTTTTTTATAATTTTGCAGATTTATAGAATCAGTAGTTCTATAGATTATTAGTGTCATCAATAAATCAACAATATCAAATTCAGAAATTGTTCAAAGTTTAAATCTTTTATTCTGACGTCGACAAATGATAATAAAATAATTTCACATTTACATATAAGTATAAAATATAAACATTAAATATCTCTATCTTTGAATAAAAACCGTATCAAAGCAGGGACCGGAAAACCGGGTTCGGGGCTAATCTGATTAATAGAGAAACCCTATGATATGATTACCCAATGGATATGCTTATCACAACAATAGGGTTACTCCAACGATTTGATAACCCTATCGAACGGTTATCCTTATTAACTGGTTAACCGTATCTATTAGGTAACCCTTTCATGTGTAAAACCCTATCATAAGGTTTACCCTATCATTGGATTAACCCTATCAAATGGTTAACAATATCGTTGATTAACTTTATTAATAAGTTAACTCAATCAACTTGAAACCCTAACGATTGTGTATTTAATCATAAGGTTAACCTTATTGATTATTGCCTGTCTCTTTCGCGCATTTCAGCGCGTTTTTAACCAAAGCCTTTATTTATGTTCGGAATAAAACAGGCGCTGAACAGAGGCTATGTATAAACATATAGACAGTTCAAATAATTGAACTGTCTCTACAATTAAAAACTGTACGGTTTTACTGTGAAATTATAAACATGCCATTAATATTAAAGTAAACTTTCGCGTTGGCACTTTTCACATTTTTTATGTAATGCAAGTTAATTTTATTTACATATTACATATTTATCCTTCATTTAAAACTTCAAAATCCATTGTTAGTGAAAGACGGCAGGACGCGTAGTGCTGCAGTTAGTTCTTTTTAGGGTTCCGTATCCAAAGGGTAAAAACGGGACCCTGTTAATTTCGCTCCGCTGTCCGTCTGTCTGTCTATCTGTCCGTCTGTCACCAGGCTGTATCTCATGAACCGTGATAGTTAGGCAGTTGAAATTTTCACAGATGATGTATTTCTGTTGCCGCTATAACAACAAATTCTAATAAATAGAATAAAATAAATATTTAAGGGGGCTCTCATACAACAAACGTGATTTTTTTGCTTGTTTTTGCTCGATATTGATAACGGCAACAGGAAGACGCTTGAAATATTCACAGAATATTCAGTTATATATTCACTTCAAAAAAAAAAGTTTTTTTTGCCGTTTTTATAGATAACGGTACGGAACACTACGTGCGCGAGTCCGACTCGCACTTGACCGGTTTTTTCCAAATATCGATAATCAACATGAATACAGATGAGGGTACAAGTAATAAAGTTATTGGTATTTATTTTTCTTTTTTTCTGTCGGCAAAATCTAAAAGCTACTAGTATTTTGGCATGAGCAGAAATTAAAAATTCAATTGTAAATACGCGCGAATAATATTTCGCGGACCGCGATGCAGTATACGCGTGGTTGGTGCGGGGCGAGGAAGGAGCGAGGCGCCAGCGGGAGGCCGGCAGCGGCGCGGCGGACGTGTCGTAACGAATAGGTACCGATTGCGCCGTGTATGAAAAAGAAATACATATAAATATGGAATATCCTAATTGTAGTATATGTAACTGTGCGTTAAATTTTGATGTGGTGTCTGTAAGCCGGAAAGCACAGAATACCTATGTTAGCTGCAGCTAGTAAACGGCGTGGGGGGAAAGAAAGGTTTGTGTCAGTTTCTGATGAAAATTTACAAGTAGGTATATAGGAAGTGTAGAGTATATGCCCATGTGATTAAATGGTTGCAGATAAACAGTTTTTACAGCATTTGTATTAAGACAGAAATTGTAATTTATATATCATCACAGAATAGAAAGATTTGCTGTTGTTCCTTATAAAACAAAGCAAAATATTGATAAATCGTTGTTGCCCGCGACTTCGTCCGCGGCAATTTCAGTTATTATTGACCGAGCGAGCGAAGCGTCTCAGTTTCGACAGGCCGAAAATTATTTTGTCCGTCTGTCTGTCTGTCTGTCTGTTCTCGCCTACAGGTCGCATTTCTCAACCGATTCTCATGAAATTTTGTGAGCAGGTTTGGTAATATGAGCAGATCTTTTTGTCGAGCCAGATTTTCGAAATTTTTAAAAATGGCGGAAATATGGTGGTTCTAAACTGAAAAAACTCATAGTACAGCTATTTGAAAACAAAATCAAAAATGCCATTAGACTTTTTTGTTATTCTTATTACGACGCAATTTTTTTGTCTGAACAACTTTTTTATACGATAAACTTGAACGTGTTTATAGTCGGCAATTTGCCCAAAAGTTGTCTGAAATCGATTTTCTGTATATTCTTTTGAATTAGTGCATTCAGTATGATGTCGTAAATACAAATCTATGGTATGACAAGTATGAAAATGGTGCGTAGTAACTATGACGACGTAACTGAAGGAAATCATCCTTTAGTCAATTAGCATAACAGTAACAGATATATTTTAGAGCACTGGAGGGCAAATGTGGATGTTGGTTGTAAGGGTTCGCGAGGTCTACTGTTCTCACAAAACCACTAGTGATTAATTAGTTTTTTCTTAGTATAGATGATTAATTTTCCCCCGGTTCCAAAACATTTTTTTATTGATGCTTCGCTCCTATTGGTCGCAGCGTGATGTTTTATAGCCTAAAGCCTTCCTCAATAAATAGACTATCCAACACAAAAATGATTTTCCAATTTGAACTAGTAGTTCCTGAGATTAGCGCGTTCAAACAAACAAACTCTTCAGCTTTATAATATTAGTATAGATGAGCTGTAAATCCATCAAGTAAATCCTTTCCATTAAAATGATGACAAGCTTTTTATTTTGGTGATTTGCAATGTTGAACTTACGATACGCTTTAAACGTTTTAATTTTAAATCTATAAAATATGACAACATATTATTTTAATAAATCACTAGAAAAAAAACATATTTTTATGTTTATTTACACTCTGAGTTTAGGGTTGGAACGCGCATGCGCGGCACATATTTTCATCATTACATTTAAAAACTTCACTTTTATTATAAAAATGCTGAAAAAGTGGAAACGGTTTGTGACCACTTTCATCAGACTACGACCGTTAGTGTGCTGGTTTGCGACCACTCATATAATATTTTAAAATATGCCAATAAAAAAAAAATATCTGGTTGTCTGTAAAGTCGATTCACGGACGATAATTTTACGTGATAATGGTGGAAGAGAGATAGATGCGTCACAAGCCGAACGTTTAGGCCGATTGTGCCTCCCTAACACTTATTCCGCGTATTCGTCTTTCAAAAACTATAATTGATTCAAAAATGTTTTAAATTGTATTTTTAATAAAGTATAATTATATAAATAGTACCTACTAAATGTTGATTAAATAATATGGTAATCATTTGAAGTATTTTTACTCACATTTATTTATGAGCATAATGATATTAAATTCCTCGCGAACCTTGCGGCGAAGTACAGATGGTATTTGGACTTTAACAAGGTGCTAAACTAGGAGCATAAAAAGGTTCTGCCACCAGACCTGGGATTAGTTCCAACAATAACGCCATAGGAAGTCAATATCCATTTCACCCAGGCTAAGGGAGCCGATTGACGTATAATTTTTTTTATTCTAAATAATGCCAGAAATAAATAATAATAAAGTCACTTTCCACGACTTTCCCGAAAATTAGCGGGGGTGTGAGACAAAGGAAAGGTTGCGTGGTTTTAGGGGTACTATTTGTGAACGGGCGATTCGATAAAGACGTACAAGTTTCCATATAAAAATCTGTCATTTAGAAAAGTCGTTGGTTTGAAAATAGCACACCTATTATAGATAAGGTAACTACAATATATTTTTGACGTATATAAATTAATAAAGCTGGCCAAGTATAAGCAGCACACGTATAGAGTTACCTACGTTAGTGTTTGACTAGCGGCTCTTCCCGGCTTTGCACGGGTAGATATATGATTGGCATTTTTTCTATATGTTCATTAGAAATAATGTAGGATTCTATTGTTAAAATATACAAACAAAAAAACAAAAAGTGTAAACTACAAAACCTCGCTTCTTGTATGAAACCTCTTCTATGCAATTATGAGGTGCAAACTCTTACTTGTAAGGACACGATTGTTCTTGATTTTCTGTGGTTTGAACTCTCTTTAATAAATTAATTGCTACTTTGCAGAATCGAGAAATAACACAAAAAAACAAGTTTCTTGTATGCGGCAAAAAGTTAACAAAATCTGTGAAATATTTTGAATTATTATCTAATTCGATTCAATAGATATAGTCATGTGGACGGACGGATGGACGTTGAAGGCTTATATTACCTTTCCGGTTAAATGGCAAAATGTGACATCTATTCGGAGAGTGTGCGTTACGCTGGCGTAACGCACACTCTCCGAAAAGATGTCACGTTTAAATATTCAGTACTTTTTACTGACAAAAAGTACTGAATATTTAAACGTGATATTACTAGATTATCAGTGCGTAACGTCATGTAAATGTGTGTGAAATTTTGAGATTTGTGCGTCCATTAATTATTGAGATTTTATTTAAAATCTGATTCTGCCAGGATGTCATTTCAAACGTTACGCCAGCAAAAATTTTCGGATCCGAGTGAAAGCTGATAAAATAATTTGTATTTAGAATATATTTATTGTAAATAAAATTTGTGCGTCTCCAGACCTGGCGATATTCAAATTTTTGCTGGGGTAAAGTTTGGCTGATTGCTGGACCTCATAATCGGCACGGCGTAGGAATTTGATTTCTTTACACACACACTGTTATGAATTTGTACGTCATGTTTGTAAAAAAAAAAATCTAAAAATGTTACCATTCAGAGATTGAAATGAAAATATGAAATCAGGTATTTTGACTCCTGTACTTTAAATATAGGACCTAGAGAATTATTATTGACATTAGTTTGTACTTTATAATAGTCTACAATGCCTAGGTAAGTATATAATATGATATCTTAAGTTTTAACACCTGAAGTGGCAAGACATCATCACTCGCGAAGTAAATAAGTTATGAGAAAAACTGCCATGATTCGGACGCCAGGAATTTTGACAGCCGATTTGATCCGTTTTTCTATTAGTTCGGAAGTTGATAGTTATCAAACTATTTGTAAGGGTAAGTTTTTTTTTTTTTTTTTATGTATATCCGACGGCAAACGAGCAGACGAGCCACCTGATGGAAAGTAGTCACCGTCGCCCATGGACATCTGCAACACCAGAGGAGCTGCTGATGCGTTGCCGACTCTTAAGATACCTGTAAACACGCCTTTTGAAGGACCTCAAGTCATAGCACACAGGGAAAACCTCGGGAGGGAGTCCATTCCACAATCCTGCTGTACGAGGAAAAAAACCACGTGACGCTCTGACATTTTTGGAGACCCAAGTGTCAAGGATGTGGGGATGGACTTTACTCCTGTGGCGAGCGGTGCGGTGGTAGAAAGGTGACGGTGGCACCAATTCAAAAAGTTCTTCAGAACACTCCCCATAGTATAGACGGTAAAATACACACAGAGAGCCAACGTCTCTCCGTAGACCGAGGGTGTCTAAATCGTCTGTGAGTGTGGGATCGTCGATAATACGAATTGCCCGGCGTTGGATGGAATCAAGAGGAAGGAGTTGGTATTGAGGTGCACCAGACCAGATATGAGAGCAGTACTCCATGTGGGGCCGGACTTGAGCTTTATATAATAAAAGTCTATGACCCGGAGTGAAGTACTGCCTCGCTCTATTGAGCACCCCAAGTTTTTTAGAAGCCATTTTGGCTTTACCTTCCAGATGACTCCGGAATTGGACCTCCTTCGTAATATCGACGCCAAGGATCCCAATACTCTTAGAAATGGTAAGAGAGGTGTCCCGAAACTTCGGTGCTATGTTAAATAGGGTCTTCTTAGCGGAAAACACGCAGACTTGTGTCTTAGTAGTGTTGAATTGAACTAGGTTTAGTTTACCCCATTCAGAGACCTGCTCCAGAGAGGTCTCAATGTCAGACACAAGTCTCTTTCTGTTCTCCTCCACCTGTGTTTGAGGGATATTTGCACGACCTGCATAATATGCATCACCCGTACTGTCGTCTGCATAGCAATGGATGCTACTAGTGTTAAGCATGTCGTTGATGTGCAGAAGAAACAGCGTAGGTGATAAAACAGATCCTTGGGGGACGCCAGCATTGATGGGCATGATATCGGAGCATAATCCGTCTACAACGACCTGAATGCTTCGCCCGGATAAGAAACTAGCGACCCACAAGCATAGTCCCTCAGGAAGCCCGAAAGATGGTAACTTCGCGAGAAGAGCCTTATGCCAGACCCAGTCAAAAGCCTTTGTGACATCTAGACTAAATGCCAGTGCTTCTCCCTTGCTCTCGATGACGGCTGCCCATCGGTGCGTTAAGTACACAAGAAGATCACCAGCACTACGCCCGTGGCGGAACCCGTATTGACGGTCACTAATTAGCTGATGATCTTCAAGGTAACCAAGGAGCTGGATGTTTATCACACGCTCCATCACCTTAGAGAGCAGGGAGGTTATCGCAATAGGCCGATAGTTAGACGGGTCTGTGCGGTCACCCTTTTTAGGAATAGGGTGAACGTAGGCTACTTTCCACGAAGACGGGACTTTTCTTGAGGTGTAAGACAGCGAGAATAGGCGTGCTAACACCGGAGCCAACTCAGGGGCGCATGTTTTGAGGACAATTGCTGGAATGCCATCAGGCCCGCTGGACTTCCTGACGTCGAGGGAAAACAGAGCACGTCGCACTGCACTTTGAGTGAACCGAATTTCCCGCATTGAGTGCTCGCATCGCGGTAAAAAGGGCGGCGATGCTCCTCCGTCGTCAAGGGTAGAATTTGACGCAAAGAGAGTAGCCAAGAGATCGGCCTTCTCTTTTGCAGAGTGAGCCAGCGAGTCCTGACGATTGTGCAGAGATGGAAGTGAAGGGCGACAGAAATTCCCCTGCGCTGCCTTAGCAAGAGACCAGAATGCTCTACTCCCGGAGGGATAGCCAACCAGTCTCCTACCAATGCGCGCAGTGTGCGCAAACTTTGCTGCAGTGATCTGCTTCTTGTAGGCTCTTGAAGCTGCGTTGAACCGCTTCTTCAAATCAGAAGTATTACGATCCTTGACATTTCGCGCAGCAACCCAGGCTTCGTAGGCTTCGCGCTTGAGGTGGGCGGCATGCAAAGACGAGCAACGAAACCAAGGTTGAGACCGCCCTCCGATACGAACCGCCGAGCTGGGAATGTAGCACTCCATGCCCAGCAGTATCGCTTCGGCGACAGCTTTCGCACAAATGTCAGGATTTTCTGATGAGAAGCACAACCGTCTCCAAAAGTAAAATATTAGTTCGCAGAAAAATCAGCTCTATACACGCAGTAGTTTAAGAAATATCATTAAATATCCAACCGTAGGTGAAATACCATGATGAGCAGAATATTTTCGGGAGTATAGAAACAAGTGGCGATACAGTATATATGCTAACCATCCTAAATTAGCAATAGTATTAACGTAAAATAGTACAGTCGCGTACACCATTGAATTCAAGGTATTTTAACTTATCCAAAACTATTGTTTGTTGACCACATTTTTTTTATATCGTTCATACTTACGATACAATCACAATTGGAATGTGTTTAAAAAGTCGTTACCCTTCAATCGCGGAAACACAGACACGATCGAGTTTTAATATTATATATATATATATATATATATATATATATATATATATATATATATATATATATATATATATATATATATATATATATATATATATATTGTCCTCCTTTCGGCCGTTGTTGATCAGGCCGAAATCCGATATAATTGTTGATCAACCTTTACCCGCCTCTAACTCTGAAAGTTTTGGGTCTATCGTGCTCTTTCTGCTATATATGAATTCTCCTCGTTACGAAACTTTGCTTAATTGTGCCGTAAAGTCTAATACTCGTCATAAATTATCACGACAGTTATTGATCAATTAACCGCCTTTTTTCATGCACTGAGGATACTTTTGTTGATCGAATATATACCGCGTTTGATCAATATTTGCTGCGAATTATTGCTTTCGAGCAACGCGGCGGCAGAGCGGCAACGTCGCAAAAAACGAAATGGAAGTATGTTAAAGTGAGATAGAAAGTGTGCGCGTGCAGTCGGTGTATTTCGTTGGATGATGTGTTTTTAAGGTCTTATGATTACGTATTTTTGTTTAGGAGACGGACGACATAAGTATGTAAGAACTTATTTTACTTTTATATTCCATACTACCAGTATCCATATCCATACTAATATTATAAATGCGAAAGTAACTCTGTCATATTGTCTGTCTGTCTGTCTTCATAGACACTTCATCTGTCTTCATTCAGAAAATTTCCATACATACTTCCCCCTGAAAGGGTAAAACAGGGGGAAAGTTTGTATGGAAATTTTCTCATTTCTATTTATTTATTTAATAACGCTACAGCAGTACTTTCTAGACTTGGAAGTATACAAACAGGTGTATGAGTTCTCTATTACAATTAAAAAAGATTATGTAGGGGAAACTGGGCAATATTCACCCCTAAAGCCACGAAGGGTAAAATGGTTCGAAGGCGAGGGCAAAGCCCGAGCCATTGAGGATTCAGCACGACCCCCCCCCCCTTCTACCCCAAGTGTGCTGCAGTGCCGCCGCAGGCCGAACTGCTGAACACTAGGGCCGTTTGGCCGTAGACCGACGGCGAATGCGAAGCCCGAGCCGTCGAGGATTCAGCACGACCCCTTCCTCCAAACTCCCCACGACCAAGTGAGCTGCAGTGAGGCCGCAGGCCGAACTGCCGGACACTTGGGCCGCGAGACTGAAGGCCGAGCTCCAAGGTGAGGGAGAACCCCGAGCCGTTGAGGATTCAGTATAACTCCCCCCCCCCCCCACCCCCCGGTGAGGTGAGTGAGGCAAAGACTATATGAATAATACGTTTATTATTACACATTGCACAGGTGAACAAAGTTGCAGCAATATCGGTTCTGTGAAAGCTGTCTACCTAGTGATAGTATAGAAACATCAAATACATTGTCGTTTGTTATAATAACTGTATGACTATAGAAAGAAACCGGCCAAGTGCGAGTCGGACTCGCGCACTAAGGGTTCCGTACCATTGTCTATAAAAACGGTAAAAAAATGTCTGTTGTTTGGGAGCCCCCCTTAAATATTAAGTTTATATTAATTTAATTATTTATTTTTGAAGTGAATATATAACATTATTATGCAAAACTGAGCAAAAAAAATCACGTTTGTTGTATGGGAGCCACCTTAAATATTTATTTTATTCTGATTTTAGTATTTTTAAGGGTTCCGTACCTCAAAAGGTTAAAAGGTACCCTTATAGGATCACTCGGTTGTCCGTCTGTCTGTCGCTCTGTCAAGACCCTTTTTCTCACGAACACGTTGAGGTATCAAGCTAAAATTAATATCAAATATTCAAGTCTACTGTCCCTTGAAGCTGTAAAAAAATCAAACTTCTAAGCCAACGCAATCAAAAGGTACAGCCGTTTATGCCGCAAATTTTCATGTTTTTCGAACTCCAAAGGGAAAACCTACAGGGTACTTCCCGTGAACTCAGAATCTTGGAATTTGGTATGAAGCAACATCATATGGCACAGATAAAGAAAAAAATGCAAAAGGTCTTCATTTTTTGTAACACCATGTTATCATAATATTATTAAATTTTAATGCCGCAAATTTTCAACATTCGCAAGGGAATCAAAATCAATAGGATACTTCCCGTGAACTTAGAATCTTGAAATTTTGTGCAAAGCAACGTCGTAAAGCACAAGTAAAGAAAAAAATTGCGAAAAGTGTAAATATTTATTTACAACATATAATATAAATATATTAAATAATTAAATTTTGCTATGCAATAATGCTTATTATAGATAACGTGCGCGAGTCCGACTCGCACTTGATCGGTTTTTTTTTGTTATAGCGGCAACAGATATACATCGTCTGTAAAAATTTCACACTGGCAAACTGTCACGGTTCATATGATACAGTCTGGTAACAGAAGGACGGACGACAGACAGACAGACGGGCAGCAGAGCCATACTAATAGGATCCTGTTTTTACTCTTTGGGTACGGAACCCTTAAAAGGGTACATATCAAACCTTACTAATATTATAAATGCGAAAGTGAGTTTGTTTGTTTGTTTGTTTGTTACGCTTTCACGCCGTAACTACTGAACCGATCATCATAAAATATTGCATACAAGTTCTCTGGAGTACGAAGAAGGACATAGGCTATCTTTTATCCCGGGAAAAAGTACTATTCCCGAGGGATCGACATTGATGCGGGCGGAGCCGCGGGCGCAAGCTAGTTTTCTATAAACTTGCGTCTGCGACAGGTACCTGACTGTACGTCAAAATATTTATCTACCAATATTCATATAATGAACTGAATTCGTTATAGAGTTATGGAGGAACATACATAGATGCATACAAAAAAAAATCTAAAAATCGTCAATTTAGTTTCAGTGTCATGTATAAAGCTTATAAACACGATATCTCTGAAAACAAAGTAACTTACTCCATGACCGACCCTGACAAGTTATTTATTAGTAGTGATATAATAGTTATAGGATTATAGGTAGGTACTATAATCTTACCACAAAAAGGTATTAAAGTGACGTCATTACTTCGTAATTGTAGTAAATATGTGTTTTACTTCGTTAATTAAGTAATTGTTATGACCTGTCTTAGGTAGCTTGTTTTAGATTTCCCTTTAATTAAATCATTCATTCATCTCGTGTAGGTGTCACGGTCAATCGACCATAAACATCCTGGTGTCAGAGTTCTTCGGAACCGCCTTTCGGCCTCTGACGTGGTTCCTTTAACGACTACCAGATGGCAGCCGAGACCAACGGCTTAACGTGCCGAATTCATATGTAGCAAAATTTGCAACATATGAATTCTCTTTGCTTTAAACTGAACACTTCCTAAGTAAGAGGCCGGTACAGGTGGATCAACAATTAATGTGGATTTCAGCCTGATCAACAAAGGAGGCAAGGGGTGTCATCCTAAACTGTATATCCGGTAGTTGAAGTAATGCTTCTTGCTTTACCAGTGTTAGTAGTATCCCAATACCTTTATATCCTTCCTTAATCCAATAAATTCATATCCTTCCCCAGCTTAAAATTACTTCCGTTGGGTAGCAGCGTCGGACGCACAAGAAGCCAAAGAAACTGTGCTCGCAATCTCGTCGTCTGCCAAGCATGGTGAGTATGCCAATATCCTCCCATTGAACGAATAAGTATCCTTGGGAGAGGCCTTCGTCCAGCAATAGACTATTTGCTGCTGTATTGATGAATGATGATGATGAACAATAGCCGAAAGGAGGACAGCACAGGAAAGGCTACTTCTGATTTTAGTATTTTTTTGTTACAGCGGCAACAAAAATACATCATCTGTGAAAATTTCAACTGTCTTACTATCACGGTTCATGAGATACAGCCCGGTGATACACGGACGGGCAGACGGACGAAAAGCGGAGCCATATTAATCGTTCAATACACTTCGATTTTGCAAAGAAAATATTTTTGTAACTATTTCTCTTTAGCCAAGTCAAGAAAGAGATCAAATATTTTACAATTTTGAAAGCAGCAAAAAGATTGGGAATCATTAGATCCCAAGATCACTTAAGAGAAGGTCGCTCAAAGAGCAATGGAGAGGGCTATGCTCGTTGTTTCTCTGCGAGACAAAATCAGAAATGAGGAGATCCGTAGAAGAACGAAAGTTACCGACATAGCTCAGCGGATTAGCTCCTTGAAGTGGCAGTGGGCGGGGCACATAGCACGTAGTACCGATGGCCGATGGGGCAAAAAGGTTCTCGAATGGCGACCACGTACCGGCAAGCGAAGCGTCGAACACCCACCTGCCAGGTGGTCGGACGACCTGAACTAGGACGCAGGGAAACGCTGGATGCAGGCCGCTTCCAACCGGTCATTTTGGAAATCATTGGGAGAGGCCTATGTCCAGCAATGGACTTCTTGCGGCTGATATGATGATGATGATGAGATCCCAAGAATGTCAGGCAAGGCTTGATGCTGGTTGAGAACATCAGGCTGCATCTCGCTTAGCGGAATCCTATGCTACTCGCGAAGCTCACCTGAGTGCTGATTGTGAGCGTCATACGTCATCTCGCGATTCAGAAATTTACATACAACGGGAATCACGCCGTATGCTGTCATAAAAGGCGATCTTTGCTAACAATCCATTCATAGATAATATATATAGAACTATCTATTATCTATGCTGTGATAAAAGGCGATCTTTGCGAAATATCCATCTAAAATAAATTGGTATATAGTATATTTTGTAGGCGTGTTATATTTGATTGCTAGCTGATGCCTGCGACTTCGTTCGCGTCGACTGACGTTCATGATCAGTACTCTGTAGTGCACTCTAAAACAAGTGAGGAACGTGGATCGCAACTGAGACCTAGACGTGGTTGTGCATATACCTACGGCAAGAAGTCAATCGCACATCACGTTCCTCATTGGTCTCTAGATACCTAGACGTAGACGTGTTAATACGTTGAGAACTCAGGCGTGATTCTCGATGTATGTTAATTTTTGAATCGCGAGATGACGTATGACGCTCACGATCAGCGCTCAGATGTGCTTCGCAAGTCGAAGAGGATTCTGCTGAGCGAGATGCAGCCTGATGTTCTCGATCAGCATTAAGTCTTGCCTGAAATTTTTGGGATCTAATCTTTCCCAATCATTTTGCTGCTTTTAAAATTGCAAAAGATTTGATCTCTTTCTTGACACGGCTAAAGAAAAATAGTTACAAAAATATTTTCTTTGCAAAATCAAAGTGTATCGAACGATTAATATGGCTCCGCTATCCGTCCGTCTGTCTGTCCGTCCATCCGTACGTTTGTCAACAGGCTGTATCTGATGAACCGTGATAGTTAGATAGTTGAAATTTTCACAGATGATGTATTTCTGTTGCCGCTATAATAAAAAAAAAATATTATAATCAGAAGTAGCCTTTCCTGTGTTGTCCTCATTTTGGCCATTGTTCATCATCATCATTTGAATAGCTCCGTGGCGCAGCGGTCAACACGCCAGCCCGCGACACGGAGTGACCGGGTTCGATCCCCGGCCAGGTCAAGATGGAAAATGAACTTTTTCAGATTGGCCTGGGTCTTGGATGTTTATCTATATATGTATTTGTTATAAAATATAGTATCGTTGAGTTAGTATCCCATAACACAAGTCTCGAACTTACTTTGGGGCTAGCTCAATCTGTGTGATTTGTCCGTATATATTTATTTATTTATTTATATTTATATCATTCATCAATACAGCAGCAAATAGTGCATTGCTGGACAAAGGCCTCTTCAAAGGATACTTATTCGTTCCATGGAATGATATTACCATACTCACCATGATTGGCAGGCGAGATGGCGAGCGCAATTTCTTTGGCTTCTTGTGCGTCCGACGCTGCTGCCCATCGGAAGTAATTTTAAGCTGGAGAAGGATAGGAATTTGTTGGATTAGGAAGGGAATAAAGGAATTGGGATACTACTAACACTGATAAAGCAAGATGCAGCTCGGGCGGCTG
This sequence comes from Elegia similella, assembly GCA_947532085.1. Classification (NCBI taxonomy): domain Eukaryota; kingdom Metazoa; phylum Arthropoda; class Insecta; order Lepidoptera; family Pyralidae; genus Elegia; species Elegia similella. The sequence continues at coordinate 9,598,259 of OX383939.1, forward strand.
GGTGCGCGTTCCCGATGCCATCACTTCGACTACTGGATAGGCAGTTGAGAACGACAACTCTTACCTCCATTGTTGATCAGGCTGAAATCCGCATTAAATATTGATCCTCCTTTACCGGCCTCTTACTTAGGAAGTGTCGAGTTTAAAATTTTGCTACATGTGAATTCTCTTTCTAACGATGCTTTGTTTAATTAGGAGTAAAGTATGAACTCGCCAACGACTGTCACGGCATTCATTGGTCCCATAGTTGAAAAGTTGTTCATATCAACGGGCTGCATTAGGATCGAGAACCCCTTCAAGGCTCGGACAGGGTTTTCTTTACATATTGTATGTATTGATTTACTACTATTTACAATGTATGCAAGTGTTTTTTTTCTATGAGGACTGTGTATTAATTCTACCTTCCTACCTATGGTATGAACGATGAATAACAGATAACACGAGTAATCAATCATTTAATAAAGAACAATTACAAGCTACCTAAGACAGGTCATAACAATTAATTAACGAAGTTAAACACATATTTACTACAATTACGAACTAATGATGACACTTTAACACCTTTATGGTAGTATTGATTAGCTGGTAAGATTAAAGTACCTACCTATAATCCTATAGCTATTATATAACTACTAATAATAAATCTGTAAGGGTCGGTCATGGACTAAGTTACTTTGTTTTTCGAGATATCGTGTTTATAAGCTCTATGACATGAAACTAAATTGATGAATTTTAGATTTTTTGTATACATGTATGTATGTATGTTTATCCATAACTCTTCTATACATATAATATCTATACATATAAAACAGTAAAAATATTTTGTCTGTACATTTACAATTTTTAACTAAAATGGATAGAGGGACACTTAAAAAGAATAATAGAAAGCAAAAAAATTTTTTTCGAATTTCTTGTCTGTCTGTCTGTGTATGATCACGATTATCTCCGAAAATACTGAAACGATTTACCTCAAACTTTCACGAATTGCTTTGTTTTAACTCAGCAAAACATCTAAAGTTTATTTTATCAAAATCGGTTCATTAAAAAAAGAGTTATCGTCATTTGAATGAACTCAAGGCATTAGATTGCCGGCAAATATACACGGTAAATTTTTTTATCGCTTTGGACCCTTAAAAGGGTGACTCAGTCGTCAAAATGAACAACTTTACCTATGGGAACAATGCTGGGAATTCAAAAAAAAATCGACATTCCCATACAAACTGGCCGGGCGTCGGGACTCTTTAATATGGAAATGAATTTTTTTTTTGAGTTTCCAGCATTGGTCACATAGAAAAAGTTGTTCATATTTATGACCTGAGTCACCCTTTAAGGGGCTTTAAGAGCCTTAAAATAGCACTTAAATAGTAAGAGATTAAATAATAAGTGACATAAGAAAATTTAAATACAAAGTCAATTCATCATCAGTATACTACAGCAATATACCTACACATACTATCCATACTAATATTATAAATGCGAAAGTAACTGTCTTCGCGGCTCCGCCCGCGTTAGTGACGATCCCTCGGGAACAGTAGAATTTCCCGGAATCAAACATACCCTATGTCCTTCCCCGGGCCACACACCTCCATACCAAATTTCATCCAAATCAGTTCAATGGTTGAAGCGTAAAAAATGACAGACAGAGTTAAATGCGAAACATCTATACTAATATTATAAAGCTGAAGAGTTTGTTTGTTTGAACGCGCTAATCTCAGGAACTACTGGTTCAAATTGGAAAATTCTTTTTGTGCTGGATAGTCCATTTATTGAGGAAGGCTTTAGGCTATAAAACATCACGCTGCGACTAATAGGAGCGAAGCATCAATAAAAAATGTTTTGAAAACGGGGGGAAATTGTTCGCCTATACAAAGAAAAAACATAATTAATCATAATAACAGAAATTGCCGCGGACGTAGTCGCAGGCAACAGCTAGTAAATAAATAAGTTCATTAAATGAAACTTGGTAGATAAACATTTCGATTTACAGTCAGCTACCTGTCGCAGACGCAAGTTCATAGAAAATACATCAACGCGTCATCACATTTCTCTGATGATTTTTTCGAATGACAGATATGAACAGTCGGTCCAAATATTATGTAATTGGATATGTACCCTTTTTAGGGTTCCGTTATTAAAGGGTAAAAACGGGACACTATTAATATGGCTCCGCTGTCCGTCCGTCCGTCTGTTACCAGACTGTTTCTCATGAATCGTGATAGTTAGCCAGTTGAAATTTTAACAAATGATGTATTTCTGTTGCCACTATAACAAAAAAAAATTCAGAAAAAAATAAATATTTAAAGGGGCTCCTATACAACAAACGTGTTTTTTTTTGCTCATTATTGCTCAATGGCAATATGTAGACGCTTCAAATATTCCCAGAATATTTAATTATATATTAATTTCAAAAATGAATAATTTAATTGATATAAAATTTATATTTAAGGGGGGCTCCCATACAACAGAGATACTTTTTTGCCATTTTTATAGATAATGGTACGGAAACCTTAGTGCGCGAGTCCGACTCGCACTTGGCCGGTTTTTTCCTATAGTCATACAGATATTATAACAAATGACAAAGTATTTGATGTTTCTGTCACTAGGAAGTCAGCTTTCACAGAACCGATATTGCTGCAACTTTGTTCACCTGTGCAACGTGCAATAATAAGCGTATTATTCATAATACTTTATCTTGTATCTCATGAACCGTGATAGTTACAGTTGAAATTTTCACAGATGATGTATTTATTTTGCCACTATAAAAAAAAAATACTATATTCAGAAGTAGCCTTTCCTGTGTTGTCCTCCTTTCGGCCATTGTTCATCATCATCATTCATCAATACAACAGCAAATAGTGCATTGCAAGACCTCTCCCAAGGATACTTATTCGTTCCATGGGAGGGTATTGCCATACTCACCATGCTTGGCAGGCGAGATAGCAAGCGCAGTTTCTTTGGCTTCTTGTGCGTCTGACGCTGCTGCCCATCGAAAGCAATTTTAAGCTGGAGAAGGATAGGAATTTGTTGGATAAGGGAGGGAATAAAGGTTTTGGGATACTACTAACACTGGTAAAGCAAGACGCAGCTCGGGCGGCCGGGTGCGCGTACCCAATGCCATTACTTCGACTACCGGATAGGCAGTTGAGGATGACACTTCTTACCTCCATTGTTGATCAGGCTGAAATCCGCATTAATTGTTGATCCACCTTTACCGGCCTCTTACTTAGGAAGTGTTGAGTTTAAAGCGAAGAGAATTCATATGTTGCATATTTTGCTACATGTCATACATACATTGTCGCAGATCGTAAGCCGATCAAGGGATTGGGATAAAATCTGCAGAATCATGTTAATAGGCGATGCGGCTAGCAACCCATCACTCATTTGACAACTAATTTGATTCCGTTTTCCACCTAATGCCCACCAACATGCTAAACGTGACCTTCAGGTCTTAAAACTTAGGCTCTGTCTACCCTGCAAGGGCAAAAGACGTGATACTAAAAATCGTCAATTTAGTTTCAGTATCATGTATAAAGCTTATAAACACAATAACTCTGAAAACCAAGTAACTTACGCCATGACCAACCCTTACAGATTTACTATTATTACTAGCTGTCCCGACGAACGTTGTTTAGCTATAAAATAAACACTCTTTAAAACAATCTTATCTTTTAATTTGGACCAAATTACAGATAATTATAAAGTTTGTTCAAAATCTAAACAATTTGTAGTTTTAGATTTTATCCCGAACATACATCGTGACACTAGATTGTTATATACAAGAATTTCTCGTATATGCTATACTTTATTTACTAAACTTTCCAAGTCATTGTATGTCCTCTGTAAACTTTATTATTATTATTTCGAGCTCTTTTTTATGTTTTTCTTTCCCAATTTTTACCCATGACCAAGGCCAAGTGCAAATGAAAATAAAAAGGAAATGTCTATTTCTGTATGAATTTTATTATTATTATTTGTATCTCTTTTTAAGTCATGGGACATGCCCCGGTCCTTTGAGAATGAGCTGAATGAGCTTGCGTGGGAATATAGATCCAACACTTAGAGGCCCTTTGGAGAAGTTGATGTAATGTGTGTCTCCAGCCAGAAACCGTTCCTGGAAATAGTAATATATAATATGTTCTTAAACAGGTCTTGGCCGGAGGAGAAACTATTGCATTTTAAAGAGAAATTACTGGGTTATGTTATTGAAATGTGGTTGGACTTGTGTTGGGTTATTGCAAAGGGCCGGACACCTGCCATAATCATTGGCGGTTGTGCTGAATCCTTAAAGGCTCAGGCTATGCCCTCGCCTTGGAGATAGGCCTGCGGCCTCGCGGCCCAAATGTTTGGCAGTTCGGCCTGCGGCCTCACTGCAGCATACTTGGGGGAGGGAGTGGAGGGGGCGATCGTGCTGAATCCTCAACGGCTCACGCTATGCTCTCGCCTTAGAACACGGTCTGCGGCCTCGCAGCCCAAGTGTTCGGCAGTTCGACCTGCGGCCTCACTACAGCACACTTGGGGAAGTGGGGGGGGGGGGGGGGGATTTCTGAATCCTCAATGGCTCAGGCTGTCCCCTCACCTTGGAGCTCGGTCTGCGGCCCAAGTGTTCGGCAGTTCGACCTGCGGCCTCACTACAGCACACTTGGGGAAGTGGGGGGGGGGGGGGGGGGGGATTTCTGAATCCTCATCGGCTCAGGCTATGCCCTCCCCTTGGAGCTCGGTCTGCGGCTTCGCGGCCCCAGTGTTCGACAGTTCGGCCGGCGGCCTAAATGCAGCACTATCCGGGGGGGAGGGAGCGGGGGAGGGGGGTCGTTCTGAATCCTCAACGGCTCAGGCTGTGCCCTCGCCTTGGAACTCGGTCGCGGCCCACGTCTTTGGTAGTTCGGCCTGCGGCCTCAAAGCATCACACTTGGGGGAGTGGGGGGAGGGGGGGTCGTGCTGAATCCTCAGCGGCTCGAGCTCCGCTCTGAGCTCGGCCTGCGGGCTTGCGGCCCAAGTCTTTGGCAGTTCGGCCGGCGGCCTAAATGCAGCACCATGGGGGGGGGCGGAGGAGCGGGGGAGGGGGGTCGTTCTGAATCCTCATCGGCTCAGGCTATGCCCTCGCCTTGGAGCTCGGTCTGCGGCTTCGCGGCCCCAGTGTTCGACAGTTCGGCCGGCGGCCTAAATGCAGCACTATCCGGGGGGGAGGGAGCGGGGGAGGGGGGTCGTTCTGAATCCTCAACGGCTCAGGCTGTGCCCTCGCCTTGGAACTCGGTCGCGGCCCACGTCTTTGGTAGTTCGGCCTCAAAGCATTACACTTGGGGGAGTGGGGGGAGGGGGGGGGTCGTGCTGAATCCTCAGCAGCTCGGGCTCCGCTCTTTGCTCGGCCTGCGGGCTAGCGACCCAAGTTTTAGGCAGTTCGGCCTGCGGCCTCAATGCATCACACTTGGGGGAGGGGGGGGGGGGGGGGGTCGTGCTGAATCCTCAACGGCTCGGGCTCCGCTCTGAGCTCGGCCTGCGGGCTCGCGGCCCAAGTCTTTGGCAGTTCGGCCTGCGGCCTCACTGCAGCACACTTGGGGGAGTGGAAGGGGGGGGGGGCGTCGGCTTTTTTTTTTTTTTAATTAAAAATTAGACAGTTGTTAGCTACGTACAACAACTACCGAATATAAATTTTTGAATCACGTAAAGTAAGATAAATACAAAATCATAGTAGCTTTAATAATAATAATACCTAAAATAATAGCAATGTGTTTACGTTCGACAGCGCGCGGCGCTTGGCGGAACGATAGGAAGTTGCTTGGTATCTATTGCGCTCGGAAACCAAAGTAGGTAATATACCTATGAAACCTTGTTACCAGCGCTTGCTCTACTCATGGTGGTACTCAAATGGTTTTTTTTTTCTAATTTCTTTCGTTAAGTAGGACTTTAAATCTTTCTTCAGCTACCACACTCCGTGGTTACCACAGTCTTATGTGAGCTCGTTTTTAGACGTTACTAAATAATGGTAAGAGACCCTTCGTGCGGGAGTCAGACTCGCACTTGGCCGGTATTTTTAAATCTATGCTTATAATTATATTAACAATTAATAATAATTAAAAGAAAAACCGGCCAAGTGCGAGTAGGAATCGCGCCCGAAGAGTTCCGTACCGTTATCTACAAAAACGGCAAAAAATAATGTCTGTTGTATGAGAGCCCCCCTTTAAAATTAATTTTATTTTTATTTGATTAATTATTTTTAAAGTGAATATATAACTAAATATTCTGTGAATAGTTCAAGCGTTTACCTGTTGCCGTTATCAATATCGGAAAATCACGTTTGGTGTATGGCAGCCCGCTAAAATATTTATTTAATTCTATTTTTTTGTATTTGTTGTTACAGCGGCAACACATACATCATCTGTGAAAATTTCAATTGCCTACTATCACGGTTCATGAGATACAGAATGGTGACAGACGGACAAATAGACAGACGGCCGGCGGTGCGAAATTAATAGGGTCCCGTTTTTACCCTTTGGGTACGGAACCCTAAAAAGAAACGCACTGTACTAAACAAAGTTTGCATGTCATAAAAATAATTTTTAACAAAAAAAACCGACTTCAAACTGGTGACTAAAAAGTAAAATATAAATTTACTAAGCACAAAGTAATTCGTATTTTGTAATTTAGTTAATCAGAAATGATTCAATAAGTATTTTATACAATTTTGAAGTCGGTGCCAGTATTATCAACCTTTCTCATCACAACTCAAGCTAATAGGCATATTGAACCATAAACAAACGGTAACTGCTGTAAATCGTTGAGGGATTCCCTCGACTGTCTATCGTCCCCATTATCAGACCTGTAATGGTACTTATAACACATATGGGTGCAAAGTTCTCATCAACAGAAATTAATGAAGTCCAAACACAAGGTAGCTATTGTAAAATGTTGAGGAGTTCCTTTGACTGTCCGTCGTCATCATCATCAAACCTCTAATGACAGTCGCACCCATCTATGTGTAAGATCTCATCAATACAAATTAATCAAACCCAAACACCAGGTGATTGCTGTAAATCGTTGAGGAGTTCCCTCGAATGCCTTTTCGCTCCATCATCAGATCGACCCCAGACCTTCATTAAATATTAGTGTTTTAACATACCTAAGGAAAAAAGTAACAAACGTACTAGCCGCCAGTACAATTTTCGAAGGTTCTCCTCGATTTCTCTAGGATTCCATCATCAGGTCGTGGTTTCCTTATCATCGTACCACACTCGGAATATGTCCTCTCTAACAAAAAAAGATTTATCAAAATCGGTTCATAAACGACGAAGTTATCCGCGAACAAACATAAAAAAAAAGATATATACGGTCGAATTGAGAAACCTCCTCCTTTTTTGAAGTCGGTTAAAAACAACACAATGAATAAAGTGTTCTGTTTAGACACTCGTCTCTGCCGTCTTAGTAATTATTATTACGTGAACTTAACCGAAAAGATTTGCCGAATCCAAAAAAACCGTCTGTATTTTGTGCATAATATATATCGCAAAAAGGTTTATTTTTGTCTGACTTCCTGCAGCGTAGATTCCCAAACGAAGTCCCGCCGGCCTTTATATGACCAAAACCGCTCGCGCCGTGTGCGCTGTCGTCCATAAGGTTTGCAATAATAGGTCTAATGAAGTTTCAAATAGAGATTATAATGACTCGACGGTGTTCCAAAACCCAATCATACGGTTTTTGGAATAGGGTATGCGCTTACATTCAATAACACTATTCTTATGGTTAACCTTTCATCAAGTTAACTCAATGATATGATAACCTTATTGATATGGTTATTCATTTGATAGGGTTACACCTTCCATGCATTAACTCTATACTTTTGGTTAGCCTTTCATCAAGTTAACTTGATGATATGCTTACCGTATTGATACGGTAACTGTTTTGATAGGGTTACAATAATGATATGCTAACCGTATCGAAAGGGTTTTTAAAAACAATTCTATGAAAAACCCTATCAAAAACCGCGGTTATGGTAAGCGGTTCCGGTCCCTGTATCAAAGTCCTTTGCGTAGTTTTAAAAATCTAAGCATACATAGGGACAGACGGACACAGCGGGAAGCGACTTTGTTTTATACTATGATCCCGAAATTGACGCCACTTTTGTGATCTACACGCCAAAATACCTCGAAAATATCACCCCTGTTTTGCATCCCATAAGTGTTGTTTGTGATGCACCCAAAAATTACTCAAAAGCGACACATGTCATATTTTCAAAAAATTGTGACAGTCATCTTGAATTCCAACACAAAATTGGCGTCAGTTTTACCCTGAAATACTCCGAAAACGTCACCCAAGTCGAATTTCCATAAATAGTGGTGATGGCCATCTTGAAAACTGAAAATTAGTTCATTTTTGTTAATATCCCAAAAAATTCCAAAAACGCCACTAAAGTTGACTTTAAATTAAAAGTAATGTCAGCCATCTTGGATTCCAAAATCATCTCACTTTTTATCATCAACACATACATCGATTTTCCATATTTAGTTCATAAATGATGGAGTTATGACATTAAAATATGCAAAATGAAATACAACTGGAACTGCTCCTTTTTTTGATGTCGAGTAAAAGTATTAATAAGAAACATACCTTTTCTGGGCACGCGAACTTAATCAACCGGCGATATGCTCCTTTTGTCATATAAAAATTTCTATTTTTAAAATGTTCGGAACAAACAAATGAATAATTTGATGGTACCCATGATGCATCCTTTCTATTTCTTCTAATAATATCGATCCATTATTTTTTTACATAAGCATCACGAATGGGAAACCTTAAAAAAATAAACAAAATAAATTTTTATATTAAAAATACAGAACAGGAATCTTGAAATCATATTCTGGCAACACCGACTGTCCGACTTAGCGCTGCGCTGTCACCGGGTCATTGACTTTTGCGGCGCAAAGAAAATTATAAAATCATATTAGTTTAATTTAAAATTGTAGTTGAAACGTGTGTTTAGGCTACCAACCAATTCGTACATACGAGTAACTGTGGTGTTGTGTGTGTAAATAGTATAATTAAACCAAGAAAATATGCGATTGAGTGAAATACTTACATAGTCTCGAAAACAACAATAAGTTTGTACTTACCTATGATACGTGATACCGTCGGACTTTTTGTGTAGTTTACTATAATTTTTACACTCTTTTACCACACAGCTCGGCATTATTTTATGTTTTTATGCTTATTTTCATCGAGTTTCAAAAGGCACACCAACTTCGCGGTAAGTACCTACAAGTTTGACATTTCGACCGGGGAAAACCTGCATCCATTTGAGTGCCGATGTGTGCGTGAGTTTCGTGTCACGACACGTCTGCATACATTGTGATTTGCTTCACTGCCACATTCTTAAGGTCCTATCCTGATTATTCTTAGATCCATGTTACTGGGTGCTAACAACCTACGGGTCATCAGTACGAGCCTAATCCGGACCAGTTTGCGATATCTCAGTACTCGAACACGTGTCGTGGGTCATGAGGTAGAATTATCGTCAAAGCGATAGATCTTTCGCATAGTTTACAGTGGGTATCAAAATACCAATGTCCTTTTTGACTTCGACATGAAGGATTTGAACTTACTGGGTGCCTACAATCTACGGATGAAAGGTACGAGTCAATCTGATCCAGTGATGGGATATCCGAGTGTCTAAGTCAGGGCGTCCTGTCAACCATGCGTAGAAATATCGTGCAAACTAATTTGATCATCCGACCGACACAGAGAGATATACCTTTCCCATCATTCACTACGATCCAGTCAGAATATTAAATTACAATAATTTTAAGTAAGTTGATAGTGAATATAGTGGTGTTAGTGAAAAATACTGGTGAGTTTTGCATGACACACAACCATAATTCCTTAATTGTTATTAAACATATAATGAGATTTTTCAAAACAGAGGGGTGTGCAGCCCTCTGTTTTGAAAATCTCAATATATCTCTACTCAAATGTGACCTTTTTTGCAGATCAGGTGAAACTTCATGATTTTGTTTTCTTTTACATTACAGAGCACAGTGCGCAAACAAAGATAGCGCTGGTTGGCCTTCAAGTGTGGCGAGGCGCATTCTTATTAGGAGACCTACTTATACACTTAGGAATAAATGGACAACTGGCTGGCAAGACAGTACTGGAACTGGGCGCTGGTACTGGCTTGACAAGTTTCGTCGCTGCTATGTATGCTAAGAAAGTAATTTGCACAGGTAATAATATATCTTATGATATTGTGAATAAAACACAATTTTCATTTAAAGACCTGCTCGTACATTTCGGAGCTCACTTGTATATTGGCTGGCAAGATAGTATTGGTACTGGCCATCGTCGCTGCCAAGTATGTTAAGGAAGTCTTCAGCATAGGTCTTCTTAGCGTGTCAACCAGCGAATTTTATTTGTGTTGTCTAGAACTCTAGCACTGACACAGCGTCATCAGTTGCATTGTAAAGGTCCTCGCGTATGCAGGTGGTAGGACAATAGGTGTGCCATGGTCTGAGTCTGTTCATATTCTCCTTACTTTGGCCGACTTGAGTCCGGAGTCTGTTCATGGCCTTGTCTCTATCGGCCAAGGTAGATTGTGACTAAAGGGAGATGTTCTGACAGCGAGATGACGGACCCTGTTGGATATCTCTCCCTCCAGGTGTTAAGCCTGATTTAGAGACTTTGCCAGACAATGGAGCATTTCTTAATGCACATGTTAATATATCTAAGGCATTTGATGAATAAGGTGCAATTTTCTTTTAACACCTATTTGACATCCTAATCCTAACTAATATTATAAATGCGCAAGTGAGTATGTTTGTTTGTTTGTTACGCTTGTTACGCCGTAACTACTGAACCGATCATCATGAAATTTTACAAACATGTCTCGGGCACAATGGTGCAAGGAGCAAACGAAACTACTCAATATCGTTGAGACCAGTAATGGTCTAAATAAAACTTCTTCGATTCGTTAGCACCATCAATGGTCCTGGCCAATGGTGCAAATTAGACGCCGGGAAAAAGGTTTAAAACAGCTGATATTTCAAAATTGATGAGTGATATTGGTTTGTAATGCTCGCCCTAAATAATTACTGAATCGAACATAAACAATCGCCAACGCATTGCCCGGGGATACGGAGAACCTTAGAACGTAAAACCCTGGAAAAATACCTATTTCTCCCGGGTCTATATTAACGCAAGTACAGTATGGAATGAAAGCTTGTATTCAATGACGTAACTTGTAATTATTCTTTATAAAATGTGCTGGCAGTAATATATCACCGTTTGGTTCCCGTATCTATAAGCAACCTTTGAGTTCCAGATATAAACCTCGGAGGCATACTGGAGCTGATAAAACTAAACGCCAAGAACAACTCGAAGCTGATCAAGTCGGAGTTTAAGGTGATGCCGCTGAACTTCATGGAGATCGATTGGAGCCTGCAGTTAGCCAAGGAAATAAGCGATGTCGATATAGCCATTGCTGCTGACGGTTGGTGTTTTTTGTAACAACGGGAGCCTATTAATATCGCTCCGCTGTACGCGTACAGACAGACGGACAGATAGACAGACAGACGCGTCCGTCTGTTAATAGGCTGTATCTCATGAACCGTGATCGTTAGACAGTTGAAATTTTGACAGATGATGTATTTTTACCACAGGCATATTTCTATGAAAAGTATAAATGCTTTTGATTTGGCGAGAGGGTACCACAGGATATTTCTATGAAAAGTATAAATGCTTTTGATTTGGCGGGAGGGTTCCGCAGGCATATTTCTATGAAAAGTATAAATGCTTTTGATTTGGCGGGAGGGTTCCGCAGGCATATTTCTATGAAAGGTATAAATGCGTTTGATTTGGCGAGAGGGTTCCACAGGCATATTTCTATGAAAAGTATGAATGCTTTTGATTTGGCAGGCGGGTTCTACAGGCATATTTCTATGAAAAGTATGAATGCTTTTGATTTGGCAGAAGGGTTCCACAGGATATTTCTATGAAAAGTATAAATGCTTTTGATTTGGCGAGAGGGTTCCACAGGATATTTCTATGAAAAGTATAAATGCTTTTGATTTGGCGAGAGGGTTCCACAGGATATTTCTATGAAAAGTATAAATGCTTTTGATTTTGCGAGAGGGTTCCACAGGATATTTCTATGAAAAGTATAAATGCGTTTGATTTGGCGAGAGGGTTCCACGGGCATATTTCTATGAAAAGTATGAATGCTTTTGATTTGGCAAGCGGGTTCTACAGGCATATTTCTATGAAAAGTATGAATGCTTTTGATTTGGCAGAAGGGTTCCACAGGCATGTTTCTATGAAAAGTATGAATGCTTTTGATTTGGCGGGAGGGTTCCACAGGCATATTTCTATGAAAAATATGAATGCTTTTGATTTGGCGGGAGGGATCCACAGGCATATTTCTATTAACTTAAAAGTTATTCGAGTAAGTAATTGATGGAGTTCAGAAATAATCATTTGAATAAATGTTAATTTGAAAAATGTATAAATATTTTGTCAAATGATTCATGATACATATTTTTGGTTTTAAAAGATACGTTTTGTATAAACAGATATTTTTTCCAATAGGTGCATGAAAAAATTAGAGAATCTCTTTTTATTTTTAGTTATCTACGATGACGATGTGACTGCAGCGTTTGTGTCGACGATACAAAAAATGCTTAATACAAAGCCGCCGAAGACACTATACGTAGTTTTGGAGAAACGCTACGTGTTTACTTTAGAACACATGGAGTCGGTGGCGCCCTGTTACGAGACATTCCTAACTTTGCTGGACAAAGTAAAGACAGAGAACAGTCATTCCCGCTGGACGGTCGAGGAGTTGCCGCTCGACTTTCCCAAGTACTTCACGTACGACCGCGTGAAGCAACTGGTGCTGTGGAGGATATCCTCCCAAACCATCAAGACATGAAGCTGTGATATTAAATAACGATGTTACTATTACACGTTTGTTTCATTGAAACCACGAGTGTTTGCCCATGCATGACAGATCAACAAAAATATTGGAAGGGGGCGTGCCACGCGCGCCGATTCGATCACCATCTGCTCACTTGAATCACCTAAGTAGCAGTCCCGCGATCGTCAAAGGAATAAAGGTGAGAAAAAACCACGAAAAATGCCGACGTGTGCTATTCTAACGTGTAAATTAAGAAGTCCTAATGAAACTGTGACCAAAGGAGGAGTCTCTCCTCAATAGTGTTGCGTTAGTAGTATGCTTGAAATGAGGCGACGCCGGTTTTCATAGAAATCACGCGTGATAACAATTGTGACTGAAACTACGTTATTTCCATACGTAGGCAGGCACAGAATAAGTACTAGTACTTACGTATAGAAGTCTCACTTTGCAAAGGTATTCATGAAATATCAACTCAATGTGGTTAACTATAAGGTGTATTCTCGCTTGGTCAGTTATTCCCTACATCGTAATTTAGCTCGCGTCAGAACGCAGCTGCTTTTAGTTTAGATACCTACAGCAAGCCAGTTTTAAACTAAACTGTTCACCGACTGCAACGAATTATGAGATATATAGTTATTCAGAGTAACTCTGAACATACGATTCATAATTCGTTGCAGTCGGTGAACACATGACCAAACGCGCGTTGTTCCTACCGGATTTGTTCGGATTTCAAAGGTATCGCCGCGTGTAGGTAAGTTTTCTATGCAGTGGCGGCCTTATCCATTGCGAGGCTCCGGGCGGCAGGTCTTTGCGAAGCCTTTTGTCCTTCGTGAAATGTATGTGATGCAAAAGTAGGTCTGGTTGTTTGGTTTAGTCATGTCATTTGTCATGTTTGACGAGAAATGCTAAAGTTATACGAATAAATAAAATTTATTTTAGTTACAAAATATTTTCACTGAAAGATTTACACAAATAACAAATACAGAGATGTTATATTTTAAAATTGATGCTTGCGGCTTTTCCTAAGACTAAAATCTTAAAAGCACAATACCTAATCTAACGAATGAGCAACGTCATTTTCAATTGAAAGGCTGAAAGTCGATCTTCATCGATCAATTTGCTTGGGTTGCTGCGCGAGGCCCCTGCAAGAGCCAGGCCTCGGGCCCCGGGCGATTGCCCTGGTCGCCATCCCCTAAGGGCGCCGTTGTTTCTATGCCTACACGGGAAGTGAGATAGGCCTGACGTAGGTAGAAAATAATCTAAATCACGTACAAAGCATGTTCACATGGTTTTCCAAAAAATATTCACAAATACCCAAACTGCTGGACTTGTTGATTAACTTGGTTGCTTGACGTCTCAAATGTTTTCCTTGAATTCTCTAATTTGAAATAATACAAAGCATTTTAGACCTTATTTCTTTATATTTAAAAAATATGCGGCATTCAGCCGTCACGTTGGATATGTTGGCGAGCACCACAGAACAACAACGTCTTTGTTGTTCTGTGGTTCTGTGAAGAGCACTAATCAGTGATTAAGTAGAACAGGGTGACTACTAATAACAAGAGTGCGACGAGCCCTGAAAAGGGCGGACGTTTCTATAGAGACTTAACAAAGTCGATAAAAATGTAAAATATGTCAAGGACAAGATATTTCACATCTCTACTGTAAAACTTTACGTGTTGCTCGATTATGTCCAATCATAATCGAAAAGATTGATTTATAAAATAAATTAATATAAACAAACACATCCCCACAAGAGTAGAGCTACGAGTAATATACTCATATAATATTGAAACTCCAAATTATGATGTAACGTTTATTTCAATTTGGTCAATAAATTACGATACTATCAACTCGCGCATCATGCCAACTGTCAAACAGAACTGTTGTTCTAGTCTTGTGTCAGTGGAATAAGGGATGAACTGTAACGAAAAGATACAAATGAAGACAGCAAAGATACACTTTGGTTCCTAAAAGACTGTAGCTGCTAAACGAGACGAAAACGCCACTTTTATAATTTATACACTGTACAAAGCTCTATGTAAATAAATAAGTATAAAACACTATAAATTATTCATTATCCAAACTTATTACTGAACCTTTACGACTAAGGACAATTGCGAATTAAAGCTAGACTTAAAATTATTTTTGTGAGGGCCAAAATTCGTTGTATTTGCTAAGGAAGGTTTTCCTGAGTTCTGAGTTTCTGGCTTGCTGATCCTTCTCCTTGCTTAGGGCCTCCACGCTCTGGCCGACGCAGAGGTCGCCGGTGAAGTGGATGATGACCACTTGTGTGTTGAATGTTACGTTCTTATCTGGATTCTGCTTCGTATAGGCAGAGTATGAGGTGAAATCCGTTTGGAATGGAAACGCCAGGTCTTCTGCTGAAAGAAGATATTCTTTAAACCAAAAATCCCTTCCCGTAGACACCTATCAACTTCTGCCTATTGATGGTCCTGAAGATATTGAAAGTCCTTATGTTTCTTCTTAGCTAACTCGAGGATTTTATGCTACTGGGCCACCCAATTCAAGTGTAGTCAGGTAGTCTAGATCTAAAATTTCTCAATATGAAACTAATCAAGTATCGACCTCTGCTCACCTACAACACCGAATCAATTCCTTTGCCAATAATCTATTATCTATCAAGGAATTCTAAATCCAGTGTCAGTTTTAATGTTGGGTTGCGTATTTTATACAAAATCCAACACAACTGTCTGCTGTGAACTAGTATTATTCTGATATATATGGCTGCTACAAATCACAACACCTTGCATGTCGGGAAGTGCTTTCCTATATGATGGAGCATACTACTAGGTGCAACATTAACTTGAATTCAACTAACGTTCGGTGTATTCTTCCGGACCCTGCACCGTCGAGTCGCCAGTGCACTCCGGGCCACAGCGGCCATCTTTCAGGATGCCTCGCATCGTCGTCAGCTTGCTGATGGCCTTCTCGCCCACCTTGCTCATCTCGCTCTTGTGCTTGTCTATGTTTCGAAGGAATTTCTTCATCTGAAAGGGTCTCTTTTTTTGATACCGCATTGATGTGTTTGGAGAGTTAAATTAATCTACCTAGTTGCCTTCGCTGAGTAATACAACGGCCTATATACCTACTTACCTCACAACTGGAAATACATCTTTAGGTCCCTAGCAAATATTCTAAATGCTGCAATATAAGGGAATTTATAAAGAGAAAATAGGGGTACCTACTTTAACTACCCAAGAAATGCCTGTGCTGATTTTAGACTAATCTTGAAGGTAAGCGGAAAGGTGGTCTACCTAGTATCTATAAAGGTGGTAAACCTCTTCACAACATCTTTACCGGCGACTTAAAAATAAACTGATTTAACCTAGCTGGTCGTCTAACTCGCCCGGGTCGAAATAAATTGACCCTCGACATTCCCTTAAAGGGGCGACCCAGCCCATCAACATGTTTTTTTTTCTTTGGGAATAATACTGGGATTGGTGCCATAGAAAAATATGTTCATATTGATGGGCTGGGTCGCCCCTTTAAGGGAATGTCGAGGGTCAATTTACACGCTGTATGGTAGAGTTAATAAAATCGATACGCGTATTTCACTTACAAAACTCACCGTTTTAGATATTTTCTTCGGCGGGTCCGGATACGAAATCTTGGGTTCTCCAGGGTTGCTGCCAACGACGTACAGTGTGCTCTTCGAGATATCGAAATCTGACCGTTGTCCTTCCGACGACTCTGTGAACCGGCCGGGCGCGGTCGAAGACTTGCTATTGCTAGGCACGTACGCCGTTTTGGTTAAGCGTTCGTTTGCTTTTGAAGAAAAATGTTGCTGTAAAAAGTTATGGCAATATAGAAACGCTCAGCTTCTTCGTAGTACAACGGGCAGCTTCGTAGTAAAACGCGCAGCTGATTTAAATGACGATTAGATAGCTGCCTGCAGTGTAGGTACGCGTAAAAGCGGTGCCAGTGTGGAAAGTGAGATCATGAGACATTCAAAGTCTGAAATATTCAAGTGTGTAAAATTTTAGCTACTTACCTACTGGGCATTTTTGAATAAAACAAAAATAAAGTCTACCTACCTGAAATAAATTTGGACTCCCATGAATATTCTCCATTATTATCCAATGACAAAAGCGTATCAGACCCAATGTTCTTGTACAGTCACGAGAATTAATATGTATATGTTAAGTCAATGTGATAAGGTCTAAAATAGAATACATACATAAATGCCTCTGACTGTACCATTTAAGCATTTTTGAAAACCCTCATTACCTTTCGTGTCGGTGATCTCTTTTTCGACTTCTGCCTTCGCTTCATCGTTGTTTCCTCTTCGTTTGACAGGCTTTCCTCAGAGGTAGATGGAAACACCTCGTTCAGGCTGAGAACCTCCACATTACATTCTTCCAGGATTGAGGAGTTGTCTATATCGGCCACTTGACACAACTGGTCGGTAGAGTGTATGCTTATGAACGACTTTTGCCCAGAACACAAAGCAGCTTCGTCTCCGCTTGAAGGCGATGGTTTTTTTGATACGGTAACTGAAAACTCACTGCGTTTAGGTACATGGGATGAGGAAATCCCTGACTACTTGATGACATATAGCTTCATCGGATCTACTCAAGGGCTTTTTGAGCTGCAGCCCAGTGCCCCGTCGTAATAAAGGGTCATATAGAGATAAATAAATTGAATTATAGCGGCAATAGATAGATACACTTTCCGTGAAAATTTCAAGTCTACCGAATATTACGATACAATAAATACAGCTCTGTGACAGACGGACGGGTTAGTAATAGGGTTCCTTTCACCCTTTATATAATGGAATCCTTAAAAATCATTTCGGTAACTATTGAAAGGTAAAAGCACCTACCGGAGTAAGTGCGACTCTCCGTTGGATTACAAATTATAACCTCTCCTACGAACAGAAAAATCTCTTATTGAAACCACTAGCAGAGAAGAAAATAAAGCCCGTTCGCTTGAAAGAGAGCGATCGCGCAAATACTAACACAGCAAGTAGGTACTTTATCGAGGAAATCCACGAGGGATTGAGGATAAAAAGAATAGCACATGTCATTTCGAAGCTCTGATTTTGATTGATGTACGTAACATTGTTTGGGTTGGTTGCAACGGGACTGCCGCGAACGGACTTTACCTTCGTCTTCATTTCGGTTCACAGGTGCGTCTATTCTGCTTTGCTCTGCTAATTTGTTTGTATTCTTCGAGTGTGACATATTTAACAACAAATTTCAGTTGGTGAACTTTGTCAAATGGCTTTCCATTTTTCTCACTGAGAGCTCCTTTGACAATTCTAATTTTAATATTTATGTATGACCAAGGAGAACTGGTTGTGTGGGATCTCTTTGCATTCTTTATGTATAATTATTTATGGTTACTTACTAGTTAGTTGGTTCAGTTTACTGTAACTACTTTTATAAGAAAACATACCTATCTAAACAATATTATTATAGGAAAGATTCGATTGTGTGTTTGTTTGTAATGAATAAAATCAAATTCTATAAAGAACTACATTATTAGCGGTAATATATGTAAGCTTCAATTTAAACTGACGAAATCGCGTAAAAACGATATTATTGTCAGCGATATTATTCGAATCAAAATTATCCGTCCGGAAAATATCCGTCCGCTATTGGCTAATGCGTAAGTACGCGCCATGTCTATTAAGTATGAGTTCTGTTATTTTTGGATTTAAAATCTTATGTAGTAGCTATCAGTTAGTTATTTCACTTATATTTTCACTCGGCCTTTTCGGCGTTTTGCTATTCTGCGCCGCCGAACAAAGCTGATGCGAAAAGTGGTAGTACTGTATACGCAAAATAAAATAATGTTTATTCACTCTTGCCTTGAAAATCCCTAAATTGAACGAGTCGGGAAACAGCAACGCGGGGAGGGAAATCAATTCCTTCGCGGTTCGCATAATAACTGAGGAGGCGAATCTAGAGGTGCGATGAGCAGGAATATCGATTTTCAACCCGCTAGAGCTTTTCTCGCTTTTGCTGACAGGGAGGACCCTTTGTCAGCACAAGTAAGAACACCTTTTCACAAAAATATGTTTATTGTGCAAAATATTGCTGACATCATGTCCACGTCAACTTTTCCATCCCCCATGTCATCAAAAATAAGCAAAGCCTAGACCAACCCCCTTTCGCTGCTCACATAATATTTGAATGGCCCTTACATAAAAGTGGCTGAACATGGTCAGGGTGCCATTCTCAACTGCCTGTGGTTACAGGTATCATCTAATCCCTTCCCAAATCCAAGGGATTCCTATCTTTAAGCACAAGAGGCCAAATAAACTGCACTCGCCAACCCGCCTGCCAATCGTGGTGAGTATGGCAATATCCTCTCATGGAACGAAGCACCCTTAGGAGAGGCCTTTGTCCAGCAGTGGCCTTCCAACGACTGGAATGATGATGATCATGATCTGTGATAAATTAAGTGTACTAGCGACACTGCAAGCATTAGCAGTAGCTTTTTCTTAAATTCGATTTTTTATAACATAGACATAGCAATTAGTCCGTCAGTTAGATAATCAAAAAATATTGGACACATATTTTTTCTTTTCTCAATTAAACAATAAATGCAAAAGATAAAGCGCGTCAAAGTTCATGAGTGGGGGCTTGTGACGTCAAAGTTTGCTATGACGTCTCACGGAACTCCAAAACTATATCTTTATCATTTTTTATTCAATCGACAAAAGAAAAAATACGTAACCAATATTTTTGAATTACTAACTGACGGGCTAATAATGTTTTTTTTAGGAAACTAGCCTATTACACTAATTCTTACAAAAATAAAACATACATACATATTGAAAATAATTGTTATATTTCACCATAAGAACAAGAATTTTAGTGAATATTACTCAAAATGGAACAATACAAAAAAATAACAATATGCATTTTCATTGAATTCAGATAAGTTGACAAACACGACGGCGCTTTAAAACTAAAATATCGCAGTTACGTGTGTAACAGTCTTTCTAAATATTATCTATAAAGGTTAATTAACCTTATTACACAAGGATGTCTAAAATGAGGGCACTATTATTATTTGCGAATGATTTCATGTAGATATGCAGCAAAATATGAAATCTTAGAGAATGAAGCACGTTTTATGAGGGCATTGAAACGCTGGGACCAATGAACTATTGCCAACAGTAAAAACTATCAAATGGGGACTTGCATGAAGAGTAGATTTCGAAAAATGTTCCTAATTATGTAACGATCTAGCTGAAAAATACTGTTAATGACACTTTTGATTTCATATCGATTACTAGTTTGATTAAAATCAGTTGGAAACGCCCCTTTAAAAAATCTAAAAATTATATTACCATAAAAGCTTTAAACATTATTGCGACTTTCGTTAATTCCACAACTCGTCCCACATGCCTACGGCCCATTCGGAATGAATTGTAGAAAATGAAAATTAATTAATTAATTAAAATTTTATCTAAATCTCGTCCCATGTTTATAAATGTACAATCAGTAAAAAAGTGTAAGTATTTCTAAGTATGTCTTGTCCCACTGGCTGTACCAAGCGTAGAAAAGGTTTAAAATTCCATACAAAAAAAATAATGGGACGAGTTACAAAATGAAAATATTGTAAATTTAGATTTTCTGCAATTCAAGTCATGTGGGACAAATTGTGGAATTACTCGTTATTAGGCTATTCCTATTGACGCAACATTTAACATATTTGTCGAACGAAGTTCTCATATCACGCGTCCAAAATGCTAAATAAGTGTCGTCACTACACCGTGAAAAAAATGTGACTTTGTTACCTTTACATCTCGAGAGATTAACAAGGTATTTCTTTCACTGATATGTCCATTTTGAGAGCTCTTTCTATAACACTTACGGGTGAAAACTTTGAATGCGGTTTGCTGGCGAAAATTCGCAAATTGTGACAAAATATAATACAAAACATTTTAGACTTATTTCATCAATCAACTGGGGTGAGTACTGATTAGTGCATTTGCAGCTGTAGCTGAGGAATATGAGTTAAATATTCTTTTAAATATTCAGGGGTATATCATGTTTTCAAGTTGTGTCAATTCGGATTTGTTTTTTTTCATGTGTAAGTGGCGAACACTCGATTAGAGCGGGTAATATGTTTTACAAGTATTCAACTTTAGACATCGTTTTAGTAAGACGGCAGGAGTATAATAAATATTGTGATATACAGTACATAAAAAAATCATACGATTGCAAAAGTCTTAAATTAATTGTAATATAATATGAGAAATAATATCGTTCGTATTTAGCGGCGCCTATTTGTTATTAAAAAGTGATAAATTAAAATATGCATATCTAGGACAGCTCACTGAGTGACTCTTTCGATCCGGTCCTTCAGTGTAATTTAAAACCGGTTTTGATTCAGTGTAATTATTAGGATTATCTTCTATAGAGGGTCAAACGCAGAAAAATCAGTTGCACTCAGGGAGGACAGGCAGAATTCTATCGCGAGAGCCTATAACTTCCTCTCCTACACCGCTGTCTCGCGTCCCTCTTACGAATATTCCCATTCGCAGATACACACATTCCGTGCAAATTTCAAGTCTACCTATTATTATTTATTTATTATTATTTTGAACCATCATGTGTCCCACAGCTGTGGCAAAGGCCTCTTGTCCTGGATTGTCGAAACATTTGTTTGGGCAAGCTCTAAGTCCTTGGCTATCGTGGACCACCAGGTGGCTAGCGGTCGTTCTCTACTTTCCTTATTATTTACCAGGGCCTGTTTTACGACATCTTCGGTCTTCGGGGCGTCTCATGACATGACCGAACCATTGTAGAAGGCTCTCGGTGAGTTTTTCTGTTAAAGGCATGACCTGGAAACTTCCTCTGATGTGCTCGTTTCGCACTTTATTGAGTCGGGTCAAACCTGCTGCCCATCTCAGCATCTTCATCTCACTGACGTGTATTTTCTGTACGCGGACTTTCTTTATGGCCCAGCACTAGGCATTGACCAGCCATGATACGTCATGGCTGGTCAGACCGCGGTCAGACCAGCCATGACGCATCATGGCTGGTCTGACCGCGGTCTTGTAGATCTTGCCTTTGGTTTTAATCGGCATTCTTGTGTCACATAAAACCCCCGTCAAAGCCCTCCACCTCTGCCATCCCACGTTTATTCTATGAGTAACGCCAGCCTCAATGTTCCCGTCGGCTGTCAGCATCGCACAAACATACTTGAATTGGGATACCTTTGGCAATGGATTCCCGTCGATTTGATGGCGTTGTTGGTGTTACCACTGTATGCGCACTCCATGTATTCAGTTTTACTTCTGCTGATTAGGAGGCCGTTGTTTTCCACTTTTTAAGTAGTTTAGAGTTGTTTCGCATCTTTATATATGAGGACTATGTCATCTGCGTACATCATACACCTTTGTTAAGTAATCCATTACCATAATGAAGAGAAGTAGGCTCAGGGCTGAGCTTTGGTGGACGCCTACTTTGACTTCAAACCTTTTGCTCAGTCCGTCCAGGCCAAGCTTGTGCAGCTTCTGCAGTACATATCCTGCACTAGGGCGAAGTACTCGGTACTATACCTTGTGCTCTTATGGTTTACCACACCAGTTTCCGATGCACTCGGTCTTGGCGGTTTGCCTGATGCTTATGATAGCGACTGTGGTGGACTTTGACGGTGTGCAACCATATTGGTTTTCAGATATGACAACATGTTTGAAAAGGCGGTTGTTGAGTATTCTCTTCCAAATTTTGAGGGAATGAGACGTCAACTTAATCCTATCCTTACTAATATTATAAATGCGAAAGTGAGTTTGTTGTTACGCTTTCACGCCATAAATACGCCAAGTTCTCTGGAGTATGGTGAAGGACATAGACTACCTTTCATCCCGAAAAAAGTACTATTCCCGAGGGAACGACGTCGATGCGAGCGCAGCTGCGTGCGAAAGCTAAAGTCCCTCTATAGTTTCCACAGCCCCTTTGTTTTTATAAAATGTCTGGGATAGTGTATGAAGTCAGGATGGTGTTGAAAAACTTGTTTTTACCCTTTAAGCACTGAACGCTAAAAACGATTAACGGCGTAAGTTCTGTACATGCTGCTGCTCTAGAATTCTAGATATACATTATGTTTAAAACACGTGAGAAGCAAAGTACTTAAATATCAGTCACATTTTGATCTGTTAAGAGGACTGTGTAAGGCATTGCAAAACCCTGCAGTCTTGAACACATTTTTATTATTTAAAAAGAATATCGTATATAAAAAAAATATCCACTGATAATAATAGTTTTCATTTCATTTGTCACTCCCAAATCAAATACATAAAAATTTGTTCTAATCACAAACTACACTCATCTAATTATTCATTTCATTCACATTTTTGATAAACATCAAATTTAATGGCATTCGCTAATTCAGGAACAAAGAATTGGTCACAATTCTTGCATTATTTTGGTAATTCTTAATCACTTTCATTATAATTAAAATCATAGTCGTTTTCTCCAACCAACTAATTTGAGAAAATAGTAGCAAAATTAGTACACAAATGAATCTGTCCGAAACGCGATACGCTACGAATAAGTAATAACTTATTCGTAGGATGTTTGTAGGCTATACCTCAATTATTAAATAATTGGATACGTGTCATTTTTAAATGGCTGTGACCACGGATATAGATGTACATAGATGACGTAAATGCATCTACCTTGCGTGTCCGAACCCCGACCAAGCATCAAGGTTGGCTTGAAGGAACCCTAAAGACTCACATATACAGTACATGGAGTGTGAAATGTAACAGTTTTTGGCTAGATGTGAAAAATTAATGTGGATTTTTCTAACTTCGGCTACATCGACATCGTGATCAAAAATATCAAGAGTTCTGAGCTGCTGATTTCATTTACTTTCCTGAAGAAGTCGATGAATGTCAGCTGCACGCACGAATAAGCGTCACGTTCCGTGTGCAAGCAAGAGCGCGCAACAAGCGATAGAGGCATGATCGGCCTAAACGTTCAGCTTGTGATGCATCTATCTCTCTTCCACCGCTATCATGTAAAATTATCTTCTGTAAACCGACTTTACAGACAACCAATTCTTTTTTTTACAAAAACCTTTGCATATCTGTTCTAAGATATTTCTATAGACGTTTTCTAGACAGATTCATTTTCACGTTCACCTAAACAATCACGAAGAGATCTACGATCGCAAATGAGAGGGTAAGAAAGACATAATTTAGAAACTTAAACTACTGTCATCCATTTAATGGAATTTCATTTACTTAATTCTAAAATTATCGTATTGGGCAGTAACGAAATTATAATATTACCTAACGAGAAAAAAATAAATGATCATCAATTGATATGGCGCCAATTCCTAAATTATGCAAAAGATAGTACAACACGCTTCACATTCAGAGCATATGCATACGACGGACACTTTGAACTGTAGAATTTGAACCTTATTTCAAATAGATAAGGTTGCAAATGTTATGACCTTTTGTCTTTACGAAAGGACAAATAGTGGATCACTACTTCTGTATACGTATATATAGTTGTAGTCTAAAACCACGTCGCTCTTCATCATAATTTCGGCCACAATGTCAATATGTAGTGTGAGCCGAGATGTAGAATTTCATAAAAAAACCATGATTAGAGATAGGCCTCGTTTAATGAGGAGTCGCGTCGTGCGGCACGTGCTTTCAAAATCTCAAACATATGGCGAAGTATGTGGTCTCCGTTTTAGGAGGCCTTTTTTCGAGCGTTTGATCGAGATGTGACGTTTGATTATCTGACACATGCCGCGGGTCGCGGCGTTGGACGCGGCAGTGCACGCGGCGTTGGACGCGGCAGTGCACGCGGCGTTGGACGCATCAGTGCACGCGGCGTTGGTGATATGGGAAGTGCAAAGTAAGGAGTTTGACAAAATTCACTTCAATGATATAAGATCAAACTAAAATCGACCTTAAATCAATAATGTTAGAACAGCTTTTTCTTTATTCTGTGTAATATATGAGCGGAGTACATCGTGCTGCGACTCCGCAAACGAAAGTATGGAGCTTCATATGCTTCGTAAACGGAAAACGCTTCACGCACCGCCCAACGCCACGCCTCTCCGTAAACGAGGCCTCAGACAACATATGAGCGACGAGACTATGAGTTTTAATTTTGGTTGACAATTTCAAGCGTGCCAATAAATCATCGAATACATACAAAACATACTTTCTAAATCAACAATAAAATTACATTTTCCAGTAACAAGCTCCAGGCATTCCTGGCTAATTCGATTGCATTCTTAAAATCAATCCATGTTGTACTTGATAGCCCCACAGGCATTAAATTAGAACATTGAATATTCGCTATACTGAGCTTTTTCGTTCTGATATTGAGGACCGTTTGCGACTCTGTATACTGCCGGAGGACATTTTCCGTTTGCTTTCCGTGTGGCTCGGACCAGGGCTCGCAGATTTGTTGAAGTTAGCGCTGGTGCTGGCCATTCTGTTAGCGTTTTGTAGGTTACAAGTTTTTCGTCTGACGGATGGAGATGCCTCTATGTTGTTCAGTTTAGCGGTAGTAGTCTGCGGCTTTTGCTCGATGATAACGGGTTGTTGGTACTTACCGACCGCGTGCCAGTGTTCTCGTTGCGCTCTTAGCGATTCTCGCATCTTTTCTTTGGCTTCGGCATTGTCTGCCAACATTTGGTTCAGCATTTGTATGGTTTGGTAAAGGGCGACCGGACTGAGTAGACCGAAGTCGTGTAGAGAACACATGTGGAGAATGAAGTTCCTGTATAAGTTTTTCTCTAAGAGCTCCTTGCCTTTCATCTGCAGGAACATCTGGCAAGCGATGGGTATCTGGCAGTCGCCGACGTAGTTGTACTTCATGACGTGGAGGTTCCACATCTTCATCAGCTCCTTCTCGCCCTCGTTGACGTCTGTGAACTCGTCTATCATCATCATCGTCTTCTGCTGCAGCCACAGAGGGTCCGTCTCACTCTCCGAGTCGATGTCCAGCTCGTTAGGGTAAACGGGCAGGCAGGTGATTGTGTGATGATATAGTCTGAAAGCATGATGACATTATCATTTATAATTCACATTTTGTAATGCTAGACAACATTTCTACAATATAAATTCAGATTTTCCTGGGTCTTGGATGTTTATTTAAATATGTAAGTATGTTGTAAATAATATAGAATCATTGCAGTGCGATGCGCGCTCTGTGACACACGCGCCTCGGTACAACACTGCATACGAATTTTTAATTCGCGTTTCGCGCGGCTTTAGCCGCTGCTCGAACTAGCCACTATGACTTCTAAGCAAGTCATAGTCAACGAGTTGCTGGCATTTATCGATCATGCCAAGGATACGATGGATGAGGTCAGCATCATGCAGATCTGCAAATCAAGTTTCACCGTGGAGGAGATTTGCAGCGGCAAGGTGCTGCTCTACGATGTGCTCGGCAGGACCGCACAGATGCCATCTCGCAGGAGAGATGAGAAAGGCGAAAGAAGTCTCCAGGATATCATCACCTTGATGAAGGAGACCGACCCTGACGACATGCCAGCGCTATGCGCTGCCAACCTGTCAAGACTTCCACCAGTCTCTTTTGACCATGTGGACGTTACCAGGCTTCTCAAGGACATCATGGCCCTGAAGACCAGCCTGGCACAGATGCAGTTTAGGTTAGAAGCCTCGGAAAATACCATCACCGAGCTGCGTACCGAGTTATTATCATTAAAAAGTAGTAAATCGGTATGTAGGTCACCCGTGGCTACTAACGTCAACACTCGTCGCGGAGCGCAAAATGCATCCATCGGCAGTTTTGAGTCGGCGAAATTTGAGAACTCACCGCCAGCTGTCGACATCGTTCAAGATGCCCCGCGCCCCGCCCCCCGCTCTTCCCTCCGCGAGGAGCCGACGTCACTGCCGAGCACGTCAACCCCGACACGTGCCTACGCAGCCGTAGCCGCCGCCCCGGCTGCTGCGTCACAGCGACCCGTCACAAAGGGGAAGAAACAGGCAAGCTCTCGCATGCCTGTTGAATCGGGTTCTCGAAGGGACCAGTGCGACAAAGAGGGCTTCGTTAAAGTAGAGCGGAGAAAAAAGAAGCCCACCAGCCGTAACCACCACGGCAATGCACCGCACGAACCGACCCTGCTGTTGCGTCCCGAAGTGAAGACGACGCAGCTGTATGTGTCCCGCTTGCATTGGTCTACGAGGGTAGAGGACGTCATAGACTACGTGCTGAAGAAGTCCAAATTCACATTGAGGGTCGAACAGTTGGCTTCTCGCCATAAAGTGAGCTTTAACTCATTTGTGGTGAGAGTGCCGACCCACCATCTAGAGACCTTCATGAAGGAGTACTTCTGGCCGCAGGGAGTCGTTTATCGGAAGTTCCGAGGAAGGCTGCCTGCTGATACCCCGCGCCTCACGTCGCCGACTCTACGTGAAAACTAGTTTTTTAAGATATATTTTCGTATGTATGTTAGTCTGTAAGGTATATATAGTTATGGGCCTATGTAATGTTTTACTCGTTGCCTGAAATAAACGATTATTATTATTATTAATAAACGATTATTATTATTATTATTATTTTTATTGATCGTTTTCTCAGCTATACGCTGGTTTCTTTTTTTATACTTACGGGCCAAGGCCAAGTAGGTATTAAATAAAGTTAAATTAATGGTTTATATTTTCAAGTGAGTCAATATCTGTAGTTTGACCAGTTTCATCAATTTGCATGAATTTTCTAACAATGCGGCATGTATTTAATATGGCAGCTTTTTGTAAGTTAATGTAAATATGAGGTCGCAGACGAAGAAGTTTAAGACTATGGTGGAGGTGTTTTGGGACCACACCTGTTGTTGACAGCACTATTGGGACTATATAAACTTTTTCTTGTCTCCAAAGTCTTTGTATCTCTTCCTTTAGTTCAGTGTACTTATTTATTTTTTCTGTTATAGTTTTTGTGATATTATGGGTGTTGGGTACTGCAATATCTATTAGGTATGTAATCTTTTCTTTCTTGTCTTGTAGTGTGATATCTGGCCTGTTATAGTGTATAGTTCTATCTGTTAATATCGCTCTATCAAAATACATTTTATGTGTGCTATTTTCTAGGATTGGTGAAGGAGAATACTTGTAATAAGGTGTAATGTTGTTGTCTATTAAGTTATGTTGAAGTGCAAGTTCCTGGTGAATGATGTTGGCTATTTGATTATGTCTGTGTGTGTAGTCTGTTTGTGTTAATGTAGGGCAAGCTCCAGTAATATGTTGTATGGTCTCAGAATGGGTTCGGCATTTTCTACATTTGTCGTTAGAAGCAGATGGATCTTTGATAATGTGTTTTCTATAGTTTTTAGTGTTAATTACCTGGTCTTGAATTGCTATGATAAATCCTTCTGTTTCTGGGAACAGGGAGCCAATTTTTAACCATTTATTTGAGGCGTCTATGTCAACATGTAATTGTTCCAAATCATTCGGGTGTCTGCCATGAAGTACTTTCCTTTTCCAGTCTTCTATATTATTTTTTTCTTGATCAATTTGGTTAGATGAGTCATTATTTTTATCAAATAGGTTAAGAGGTGTACAATTTAGGTCATTGTTTACTACTGCTGCATGTATACTACTTTTGTGTTCTTTGCTATAAAAGAAATTTTTCATACTGTTTACCTGCTTTTGCCACAAATCTTTTATGTTTATTAATCCTCTGCCTCCATTCTGTCTTTTGATGGTTAACCGCTCTATTGCTGACTTAGGATGTAGGTGATTGTATTTAGTGAGGGTGGTTCGTACAATTCGTTCTATGTTAGCTATATCAGTCTTGGTCCATTTAATAATACCAAATGAATAGGTTAAAATAGGTATTGCGAAAGTATTTATTGCTTTAATTAAGTTTTTACCAGAAAGTTTTGTCCTGCATATATTTGTGACTCTTTGCTTAAATTCTTTGGTAAGTGTGAGTTTGATATTAACATGATCTAGTCGTTTTAGCTGGCTATATCCTAAATACTTATATAAATCATTCGGTTCCAAAGCTGATATTATTTCCCTTTCGTTAATTTGATACTCACCCGGTTGAATTTTTCCCTTAGTTATGTGTAAAGTTTTACATTTATCTAACCCGAAGTGCATGTTAATATCTTGACTGAATTCTGTTGTGGTTTTTACCAATTTCTTCATTTCTTTATCAGATTTTGCGTATAGTTTCAAGTCATCCATATAAATTAAGTGTGATATTAATGTTTGTGTTTGTCCATGTTTAAGACAATATCCCGCTTTTTGAGAGTTTAACATCTGTGATATGGGGTTTAGTGCAAGGCAGAACCACAGTGGGCTTAATGAGTCACCCTGGTAGATGCCCTTTTTTATAAATATTGGTTCAGTAGTTATTGAGCTTTGTCTTGTATTTAAGTGCAAAGTGGTTTGCCATAACGCCATGGTGTTTTTAAGGAAGCTTATTATAGTGGGGTTTATCCTATAAATTTTTAATATATGGAGTAACCAAGAATGTGGTATGCTGTCAAAAGCTTTTTTGTAATCGATGTAAGTACAGTGTAGGTTTCTTTTTTTTATTGTTGCATGTTTATGAATTGTGGAATCTATTACCAGTTGCTCCTTACAGCCCATGTGCCCCTTTCTACATCCTTTTTGTTCCTCTGATAATATATTATGGTGTTCGATGTGTTTATTTATTTTAGATGTGATTGCTGCAGTAAGTATCTTATATATGGTGGGAAGGCAAGTAATTGGGCGGTATTTTGAAGGATCAGATGAATATTGCCCTTTGGGTAACATGTAAGTTATTCCTTTTGCTAAAAAGTCGGGTACTATCTGTTTGCCTAATATGATATCGGTAAAATTTAAAGCTAAAATTTTATGAAGAGAATAAAATTTTTTGAACCAGAAATTGTGAATTTTATCTAATCCTGGTGATTTCCAGTTGTGTAATTTTGATGTAATAAGTGTAATTTCAGCTTCAGTTATACTCTCAAATGTCATCTCTTCTATATTTTCCCATTTTTCTTTCTCTGTATTAATCCACTGAGCATCGGTTTTGTGTTGTGCCTCAACTTCCCAGATCCCAGACCAGAATGATTTAAAGGTGTCAGCTGTGGGTATTTCAATATTATTGTGCGGGTTGTCTGTTTTCTTTGTGTTAAGATTTCTATAGAATGTTTTTTCGCTTGATTTAAATAGTTGATTATCTTGTCTTCTTTGTTGAGATTTTTTATATCGCGATAATCTATGCACTTTCAAGGCTAATTTCTGTTTGAGCGTATCTAAGAACTCTTCTGGCTTACTATTATTTTTTTCATGTTTAGTATGAAGTGAACATGTTTTAAAAATGACGTCTACTTTATTGACAAGTTTGGTTGACCTATTTCCATTACAATATTGCGTTACTCTACCTATGTTATTATTATTATTATTATTGAGTTACTATACACAACACAAGTTAACAACCTCATGGCGGGTAGTCCCAATGCGATGGTTGTGGCAGATTATTGGTCAGAAGTAATTTGAAATAAAAGGCATATTACATTCAGTAGGTACTCAACACGACTTAGAAGAAGAAGTTAACAACCTATCTTAGTAATATGTATTCCTATATTTAGTACTTGTGCTTACAGTGACCCCAAAGCACAGGTTATGTAGCCTAGTTTGGGGCCTCTGTTATTTGTATTAAGACTGTATTTTATTTAAGTGCTTAATCATAAGGAAATTGTATTTAGTTTCAAAAATAAACGATTTTTATTAATTTTATTGTCTGGGGATCGGTCAAACTGTGTGATTTGTCCCTATATATTTATGTTAGGTAATATGCACAACTATTTTAGCCGCAAAAATGTATAACTACTAGATCCTTCAAGATTTCCATGCAAAAACATGTCCCAGTATACACTGCGTTCAGTAAAAATTTACGCAGATCAACGAAATAAAACCCAAGATGAAGATTATTTTAGTCGTCTATAACGTCTAGGAGATTGTCTTACACTCCGATGCAAACTTAATGGCGGCTCGTATATTAGCTACAAGCGCAGATGGGCGCAGGTACAGAAGTGTGCACTACACGAACGTAACTCACACTAACGCTGTGATAAAGCCGGGGAGATGGAAGGAGCGCGCGGGAGGGGTGCGCCGCAATCCGCTCTCGCTTTACCCCGCGGATACCTAAAATTGTGTACTGCGCGATGTTCCGAGCCGCCAAAAAGGTTGCATTGCAAAGCTATTAGAGCCGTTACGCACTGTCGACTAGTCACCAGCGACTCAATCCCTCGTCGACCAAAACATAGGCAACGCGGGCCAGGAGACTAAGCCGAGTGACAGTTCCAAGTACATTCATGACATATGTACATTCAATACGTCTGGTTATTACGACAGTTGCTCGCAATGTGAATGCTTCCCTCAATTGGAAGCATCGCCGTGCTCTAATTCGTCGGCCGCGAACGGCAGTCACTTGTGCGTCACCACTACGCAACGAGTCGCTTGGGCGACCAACGACCAAGTGCGTAAGTCACTGTCGCCATTGACCGAGTCGCCGGCGCCCACTCGACAGTACTGCCCCATCAAGCGCGAGAAACGCAGACACAATGGAATTTCTATTGTTATGCGGCCCGATCGGCCCGCTTGTGGGTTGAGAGGTCAACGACTCTAACAGAAAGAACATGTAACTCACCTATTGTGTCCAGTGAGGTAAGGACGCTGCGCCTCCACGACTTCAGCGTCGTCCAACTCCAGGAACTCGGCGAGGCTGTGGCGGTGCGGGCGCCGGGCCCGGCGGGGCCTCCACACCAGCACGTGGGTGAGCGAGGTGCGGCGCGTGGGCCCGGCGCGGGGCCCGGCCGACGCGCCCGCGGGCCCGCCGCGGCCCTGCGCCGCGATCAGGTCGTGCGGGGACCCCGTGTATGACCCGTCGTACAGCTCGTTGATGGACACGTCGATACGCGCGCCGCCGGGGATTGGCTGAGTTTTAAAGTATTTGAATTTTAGTGAGGATATTAAGAAGTGTGAGGGGTTTGTATTGTACATACATAGTATCACGTCTTTTTCCCTTGCGGGATAGACAGAGCCTAGGTCTATAAGACCATATGGCCACATTTAGCATGTTGAAGGGCGTGTAGATAGAAAACGGAATCAAAATAGTGATGGGTTGCTAGCCGCTTCGCCGGTTTTAGCCCAATCCCTCGATCGGTTTTTTTACGATCTGCGCGGGAAGAGATGCAGTTGGTATAGTACATTCTACGTTTTTTCTTTTCTCCCAGACCAGCATGGAAGAGTGGTTTCTACTAATCAAAAATACTCGAAATGTTCATGAAAGTGATGTAAAAGAAAGACAATCGTTCGATGATATACAAAGACATATATCTTTGTTTTACCTAAAAGTGAAAAAGAATATTTGAATTAAAACTTCATATTAATAATCTTTCATATAAAATAAAAATAACAGACTTCAATCAAACGACTGAACCGATCTTGATGAAATTTAAATGGACCAATTTGAAAGATTACCCTTTCAAACAAAAAATAATCATAAAAATCGGTTCATAATTGACGGAGACGCAGTAACAAATATTAAAAAATAAAAATAGATACAACCAAATTGATAACCTTTTCTGAGGTCGGTTAAAAATGAGAATTAACAAATTGTGTACAACAAGATAGTATAAATACTTACGAAGTAGGTGAAGTTGAACCGCGAATGGCACAATTTGAGATGTTTCAGCAGCGAGTAGAGTGTGCCACAGTCTAAAGAGCACCAAGGACAATGCAGGTCATCACAGGCCTCTGTCTGCTGCCTAGAGTTATTGTTATACAGGAATTGGTAGATTATCTGCTGGCGCTTCGATTCGCTTTCACTTGGCTCGCTCTTCAGTTTTTCTCCTGAAAATTACATTGGAATCAGAGAAACGTTTGGATGGTGTAAGCTATTTTTCAAAAAGTAAAAAATTATATCGAATATATAATAGAATCCCAGCTAAATTTATATTCGGTTTTATACATCCAACAAAAAAAAATAACAATCTTATGTTTTACTTCAAGTTTGAACAAATTAATAAGTCCTATATGAAATTAGACACACGTCAGACAAAATAGAATCTGCTAAGCGTTTTAGTCTCTTCTTCTTATTTTCGAGTCGGTGGCAAACTGTAAAATCGTAATATTAAATTATATCCTGCCAATACTTAGCCACCTGAATGGCGCTTGCATTGGCAGCCATCAGGTCACCCATTGTGCAGGTCCTGGGGTAAAAGGGCCAATTTAGGACAAGAAATTCTGTCACTGCAGCTCCTGATTATTATTACACCATCCTAAACACGTCCGAAATCTAAAGTCATCCGAATCACAACTCTGAATCAGATACGAGCGACAAAAGACAGACGTGTTGAGTAAATAAAGTTATGGCTCCATCATTATCGAAAAATTAAAAATATTGGTATTGCCCTAGCCGTAGCGTAATTTCAATGCAGCCGCATCGAAATTAAGAAAAGAAAATGAAAAAACGTGTTAAAGAATATTTATTACTACGTATTATATTATATAAGATTTATTACATCGTTTCTTATATATTTATACATATATTTTATTCAATGATAAAGATTCAGGACGTCGAAAACCATTCTGTCCTGGAAACGGATGCTAAATCGGATGCTACCGTCCTGATTTCCTGAATGCGATTAAACTTTCCGAAATTCACGATTGACTGAATAATGGATCTTGAATTCAGGATTGTATAATACCCCCTTTATTATATTATAGTTTATATTACCTTTATTATAGTGGATACATTATAAATATGTACTTGAACTGCACCCATATCTTCTCCAACAACTATGCATAACAATTATTATCTTAGGCTGGTACATTAAATTAGAAAAAATATGGAAGCGTAACTCTCATGCAGCTAACGAATCAATATTATTCCCATTTAGGCAAACAAACTTAACTCAAATTACAACGAAAAGCTTACGCACACATAGACGAAACTAGTTGCCGATTAGCCGCGTCAAGGTCACGGGGCGGTGTCAACATATCTAATGAACGCTATGGTGGCAACATTGCAGAGGTAGGTAGGCTAGTAGCTCGCCGTAAGCTACCATACCTACCGTCGGTGTGATGATAAGTTACTCCAGCGTCACTTTTCCGTCTTTCCTTGCGTTTCCTGCACCACTTTACTACACAAGAAGTATTTTTTTCTTGATTCCTTAAGATTTCGCCGATGTTCACAAAAAATATGTCGTTGAATGCTTCTATCGACGCGTCCTTCCATCACAGAGAGCGCGGCAGACTAGTTCGCGAAAAAATCGAATTTTTAAGCCCCGCCCGCTTTAAGCTACTTTGCGTGGTGTCAGTTTTTGAGCGCAATGCTGCTTCCATAGTTTTTCTAATGCAATGGGTTGGTATGATACGTCAAATTGCATAGCAATGTGAACGACGCTCGACTGCTGAAACCCCGCAGTCTCCTGACCAAAGATGTGAGGGGATTATTTTCGTGATTTGATCAGTACTTACCATTTTTAATTTCATTGCTAGTGCTGCTCTTCTGCATAGAGAGCCGGTCTTTGCTAGGGCCCTGCTCCTTCTTTACGCCGTTGGTTTCGCTCTGCTGATACAGCTTAGGTCTATTGACTAGACCGTTTGTAGGCTCCTGACTCCAGCTTAGTTTCAGCTTCAGTAAAGGTCTCACTTTGAATATGTCGAAGGGATTAGTCTCGGTTTGTAGGTCATTTTCCTGAAAGATAATGCTTTGTTTATTTCTCCTTGTCCTTCCATTTTCTTATTCTGTATTTTATATATTTTTATGCATAATACAAAGAGCTTCTCAAGAATAATGCTTGATGGCAGACATAGATTACACTTAGGAAGACACCTTTCTTCAGCCATAAGTTTTTGAAATGGACACAGCATTGAACTGGATAACAAGAAGGGATATTCATTCATAAAAATATACTATAAACTACTATAACCGCTCGCATTAATGTTGATCCTTCAAATGCTGCAAATTTTTATGATGATACTTTCAGTAGTTAAGGCGTGAAAGCTAACAAACAAACTCACTTTCGCATTCATAATATTCCCTGCGTGTCCTACGACCTGCACACGCGAGGACCTATACAATGCCACTGATAACGCTGTCTCAGTGGCAGAGTTTTGGTCAACACAAATTTAATTCGCCCGAGTCGACACAATAAGAAGAAGATAATATTAAGTATGGATTTGATTACTTTCGCATGGGAAAATATATGTACATATATACTAAAGCCTTGTAGTGCTTCTCTGATGCAAGTTTGTAAAGTTTATCAAAATGTGTCCAGTAGTGTAAAATACAATTCATATCATATTACCTCTTTGGGTATGAGTCACAAGACAAAATATACATAAATAAATATATACATGGTTCTTACATTGGGTATAGTCTCCCATTGTGCCATGAGAGCTTTGTGCGGAGATCTGGCAATAGTCGCACTCCTGCCTCCGGGCGTCGCGTCATGCAGCACCAAGTCATACTCGCCGTTAGTGAGGAGGCAGCGGTTGTGCTTGTCATAGACTATCAGCTCGCTACCATAGAGCTTCGTCCATTTGTTGTCGGGGGTGGAGTTCAGGTGGTCAGTGGAGTTTGATTTTAGTCTTTTTGTTACAGGTTCTGGTGGAAGCAAAATGATTCCATAATTAACATTTTAGGCATTTTATCTTTCGGTCTTTGGTTCATCTGAGATGAATGCATATGAACGAAAGGTCTGCTGAGCCCAGTTGTATGTAAAACAGGTCTTCCATTATTCTCTTTCATATTTTGATAAAAAAAACCTTTTTAACCCATTCAATAAGGGTATATTCATCTTCTTACAGGCTTTGCGTTCACCCTCGATGGTATTTATTTGGGCCAGCATATAAAAATGTATCACTCAAGAGCCACTGCCCCTTGAGTGGTTAAGCCAATATCGAGTTGGCAACCTAGTAGCTAGTTGGTAATGGTATTCCCAAAAATACAAACATGAACATACATTTGCAAGGGAAAAAGACATGATACTATTTATGTAAATAGTATCACGTCTTTTTCCCCTTTTATTATTTATATACATAAATAGTATCACGTCTTTTACCCTTGCGGGGTAGACAGAGTCCATACACACACACAGAGGACTATAAGACCTTATGGCCACATTTAGTATATTGGAGGGTGTGTAGATGGTAAACGGAATCAGTGATGGGTTGCTAGCCGCAACGCCTACTGACATGATTCCGCAGATTTTAGCCCAAGCCTTCAATTAGCTTTTACAATCTGTGCGGATAGAGAAGCAGCTGGCACATTCTATGTTATTTCTTTTCTCCGAGACCAGCATGGAAACTGAATTATTTTAAAAATTAATAATTAAAAAAGTATAATTATAATAGAACTTACTACCTTATAATAGTAACTGTTACACAGACTAAATTACGATGTGCATGAACATGGACTCACCCTCACAATCACCATTAGTGATTTCAGTGGAGCTGGTTGCACCATTAGTGTTCGCTAAAGCTCTGGTGACCGTCACTCTGAGCATGAGCATGTAGGACTTCACATTGGGTCCCTGGGATGGACTGAAGGTTTCACTGGAGATGCTGACCGCAGAGGCCATGGCTGGGGGCTCTGATGTGGAAGGGTTAAGAGGCACAGAACAGCTGCCCACCTAAAAGATTGTTTACTGATTTATGTTATGGAACTTATTGTCAAAAACATAAAGGATATAATTTTCTGTAACTTAAGTAAGTACACTGAGATAATAGACTATACCTACATGTATTTATCTCAGTTGTTAGTATCGCCAAAAAAGTACCTACACATACTTCCAATCTTACTTAAGTGTTTACTCCATTTAAGTAAGTAATGACTTTTTTTATATATTGACAATATAATAATAACAAAATACATACATACATCTGTATCCCTTTCAGGGTAGACAGAACCTAAGGCCATAAGAACCAAAGACCATGTTTAGCCTGTTAGTGGGTGTATAAATTGAAAACAGAATCAAACTAGTGATAGGTTGCTAGCCACATCCCCTTTTAACATGATTCCTTAGATTTTTGCCCATTCCCAGTTTTTACGGTCTGCGCAGGAAGAGAAGCAGCTGGTATAATTTATACTTTCTTGTCTTCCAAACCAGCATAGAAGAATTTTAACGAAATATCCATACTCACCGACACCTCTACTATTGCAGAAGAGCTTTCCTTCCTCTTCTTGTGGCATATTTTTAACAACAATGTTTCTACCTTCACTTGGTAGTCTCTAGGCTCGTCAAGGCTTTTGTCATAGAATCCTAGAAACGTCAGAGTCATGTAACCTCCCAAACTGTTTGGCTGCAACTCGGTGCTCTTTTTCAGGGTGATTTTCTCTAACAATGTGTCGACCTTGAATCCACATCGCCCTTTGTTGCTTCTAGACATTCGCCGCTTCATATATGAAAGCGTTCTATTGAGAAAAATCGGCTGAAAATCAAATAATTTGTGTTAGTCAGATAATGCAAATTATGTTAAATTATAGGCTTAATATGTAGATCTATACTTACCGACAACATATTGCGTGTTCGTAAGAATCTGTATATTTGAGTAGGCTCTGTAAAAGGTGAATAAATACATTTTAATATTATGTTTTTAGAAGAAACGCTTGCTTATCACAACGGGCGATACTTACTTTCGAACGCTTGTAAGAATAACTCATGGTCAGCTTGTAGGTGGTCGATCTTAGAGTTTTTATTTGTGTCATTATCCTTATCACGTTTCTTGGGAGGCATTTCAAGAGTTTTTAATACTAAATTATTGGTGAAATGAAACCGCCAAGTTCATCAGTTCGTTGACATGACAGCGTCAGGTCAAGGACCATAAAGAAAACTGTAATTTTTTGTAGACGCGAATCAAATGAATAGATACCCAACATTATGACTTCCTTGTAGATTAACATTTAATTTTATTGATAAAAAAAACTACCTATAACATTCACCTATTACCTAATTAGTATGTTCATCTACCCATAATGTAAGTATATAAAAGTCTTACGTACCTGCAAAGAATATATTACATTACAATACATATATTCAAGATTAGCAGGCAAGGTCGGTTTCTAGACGATTAGCAAAACGTCAAATGTGTTCACAAATGATGACAAATGTAATTCTTGAGGGTTCTTGGCGGGAATTTCGACGGAGAGCACGGCTTGTGTTTTGGATTGTTTTGTAAATTGTTTCTAGTGGACTTTATAATGTGAAATCGGTGTAATTTGGTGTTATAAATGCCCATGTTTATGAACAATGTGTAGAATAACCGAAATAAACTGTCACAGTGCGGCTGTAGTGAGATTTACTTAGCGGGCTGGTGGACCGCCTCACCTCGTTGCGTCTGTGATCAAGCCAGTGGATTCGTGGGAATTGTCGCCAGGGGCTCCGTAGAGTCAATGAAATGAACTACACCATCGTTTCATTGATAACAAGACTTAGAAAAAAGCTCGGGAAAACTCATTTATACTTGATACTGGCTAAATACGTAACGCGTGAAAGCCATAAATAAATAAAAAAAAAAAAAAAATGTAATTCTTTATTGTCAATGTCAAACTAATTCCCTATTTGTTTTCCTCCAAAAATATAGGAATTTGTAACTAGTTTTAACATTTTTACATTGTTCAAATATGTTTTTCTATCTGCAAGCAATACAATGCAAAAGCTGACTAAAGAGAAAAGATGCATAAAGAGAAGATTACGTTCAATTCAGATATGTGCAATCGAGAGGGGCTTGGATGGAGAATTGTTAAATCATTTTAATTACATCCGTAACTATAACTATGAAACGGCGGCTTTAAAGGGAACAAATAGGAAGTTAATTTTGTCATCAGTTACAGTATTTGTATTGTTAGTGATAAGCGGCAGCGCGGTGAATGGTATTTTAAGCTCTAGATGTGTGTTACCTAGTAATTATTTGGTGTGGGAGGCGACGCGGCCCCTCGCCGATTGTACCTATTGCGAGAACGTTACGAAACCTATTATACTACGGAACGTCACGCGTCGGAATTTCGCTGTAAGAACATTCTAATGAACTTTCAATTTCACTCAATGATTCAACTAGTATGACCCATACCTTCATATTTGCCTGAGATTATTCGCCCAGTTCAGTACATACCTACATGACTAGACGAAATTTGTCTTTAATATTTATTTTCTTGTGTTGGTGGATACCCTTATCTTGCAGGATTATTTATTTTTGACATGATTGCCATCAAAATGTACACTGCACATTTCAAAAACACTATCACATGTTTATAGTTATAGCCAAAGCAGAAGACATGCTAATTGCTAATTCCAAAAATTATCTTTTTAGAATTATGCATATTCATCAAAACCAATAATAGTTAAGAAAGCAGTAAGCCACTGGAGGGCAGCTAAGGAATTGAATTTCAATACATTCAAACAACTGTATCAGGAGACTGCAGGTAGTTACGAAAGTCTTGACGATGGGTGCCAGTTTCTCAATTTCAAAACTGATCTTTTCACCCTGAAGGAAGTGTTTGAGATGCCCGAAGCTAGAATGAGAAATGAGGCTGGAGAGAAGCCCTGGTATGTGGGATGGTTAGTAGCTTAAATATCTTCACCAAGAAAAAGGATTTTTGTGCTATAATATTTAAAAGAAAATACTTTCAAGCTTCCATTCCTGATATATATGCATCAATTCTTGCTGCAAATAATTAACCTTTTGAATGCCATTAACCACTTTAGTTACTTATTTTAGATATAGTTTTTACTAGCTTGGTATTGTGCATGAAGTAACGTAAACAAGCACTTTCATACAAAAGGTTAAATATGGATTATGCATATATTTTCTTCCTACTCAGGCTTTCGTATGTTTCATATGTCATTAACCATGTGTATAATTTCAGGGGTAATTGTCACCCTGATATATTAGCAAGGGTGAGACAGTATTATAGTGTTCCTGACTTTCTTCCCAAAGACGCAGAGTTCCCAGCCACTGAAAACATATTCTTTGGATACGAAATGGGAGCTGTTATGCATGTAAGTATTGTTTCTTTTTAATAAAAAGAAGGCAGATAAATAATACATTTGATAGCTAGCAGATATTTCTGATTGGTACGATGCCAGCTTGAATAAGAGTTCATTACAGTACTGGTTTGGGAAAAGAGAAGATAAAATGTGTTAGCTTTTTTTTTATGAATAATTTGAGTGCATTTGACCTCTATCTTGCCTGGTGGGAAGCAACAATGAGGTCTAGTTTGGTACATGCAAACTCAAATACTGCCTATTCAATTCACTCTTGCCTTGAAAATCCCAAAAATTGTATGAGTCGGGAAACAGTGACGCGGGGAGGGAATTCCATAGGAATATCTGACTTTATAATTTGATTAACTGATTATTTTCAATTACTTATTTTCAATTTCTATTTAACACACATTGTTTTCTTACAATCTATCTATTCTGACTTCTTACTCGAAACATTTAATTTCAGTTGGACTATATACCAAGACTGATGTGGCAGGGGCAAGTGAAAGGGAACAAGACATGGTCTATTGCCCCTGTGCCAGAATGTGATCATATTTGCCATAAATTCGAGTATTATGTTGAACCAGGGGATGTGGGTAAGTTCTCTAAAAGCCTTAATCAATTTGATTAAAAACTAACTGGAAATGTTTATGAAAATATAAATAATGGGGTAGAGGAAGCCGTTTGGAAAGATATGTGCTTCTTGGCAGTTGGGTAAAAAGGTAGTAATAAACAGAAAAGCAAAGCTAAATGGTGAAATTATTCTTTTACATTGTGTAGTTGTTGTCGTCTTCATGCTTAAAACATCACTGTTAAATGACAATTCTTGCCAAGTTATACAAGTTGCAACCTGCATTATAGACTTGATTCCAAGGGCTGGTATTTATAGAAATGATCTATAATTCTTCTCGTGTATGTAAATGGCTAGTGCACTGGTGTCAATTTCTGAGCTCTCTAATAAAAAAAAAAAAAAAAAATTATTAACTGCAACATAGTCACATAGTACAGGACGACTTAATACTATTTATAGTCGAACATATATTGCAGAATTAATTTTATTTACAAGAAACTTATCCTATGGTTTCCTCACTAGGCAAGCCTGTATCGAGGAAGCCAGAAAAAATTACATATAAAGACATTAACACTAGAATTCTCAGTCAGAGCTTATTTTGGTTACAATAATAGAAGGTAACATAAAGATTCCAAATATTACATAAATAATTTAAACACAAATCTCCACTATCTAAAGTTGTCATATGTTAACAATGGTGACATTGAATACAAATGCTGTTAAGGTGATTCATTTATTTTATTACCAATGGGACAACCTTTCTGAAGTGTATAGGAAGATGTCTGAATCAAATGTTCTGTATTAAATATTAAGGACTTCTTGCGGCTGATACGATGATGATGATGAAATATTTACACTCAACAATTTCACATACATTCAAAACAGGGTAGGAATACTCTGTAGTAAATACTGATGCATGTGTTAAAATTATGTTGCTTGGTCGCGGACGACAGTAGTTTTAGAGTTAAAATGTCCTTGTTGGACATTCTCATAAGAAACAAGCTGTCGCCCGCGCTCCGCTCACGTTAATGTCAATCCCACGGAAACACGTATGTTTCCGGGGTGAAAGGTAGCCTGTGTTACTCCAGGTAATAACCTATCTGTGCAAAATTTCGTCTAATTCCGTTTAGCCGTTTTTGCGTGATTGAGTAACAAGCATCCATACATACTCACAAACTTTCGCGTTATGATATTAGTAAGAATCCATTGGTACCTACATCATAGATCATCATCATTTCAGCCGTAAGAAATCCACAGCTGGTCAAAGGACTCCCAACGATTCTTCGTTCCATATGAGGATATTGCCATACTCACCGCGCTTGGCAGTCAGTTGGCGAGCGCCAATCCAATATCTTTTATTCCCTTCCTAAATCCAACAAATCCCTTCCCCAGTTTAAAAATACTTTCATTGAGCAGGAGCGTCGAAAGCATAAGGCTGCTTGAGAAGTTTTGGTATAGCGCATTCGCTGCAATATACAGATGTGTTGTCGTCATCATTGGGACAAATATTATAACAGGATTAGCTGTTTATTTTCTATGGAAAAGAGTGCAACACCGACGTCGTAAAATATTGCAAATTGATTATTGAGCGCGCGCTTCGGTACGCTGGCTGACGGCGCGTTTGAACTGCGTGACTATGAAACGCAACTACTGTCTAGTGTAATTGCAAGCACGCCCGTGTGGCCGGTGCGTGTCTCTGAAATCAGCCTAAGAAACATAGATATTGATACAAATTTTTGTTTCAGTATTTTTGGATACCCGTATATGGTACCATGCTACGAGCATCCCCAAAGGCCAGTTCTCGCTGACGGTGCAATCTGAATATGGATAAATTTACTTTTATACAAAACCCTTTTAAGTACAAAACATTTTACATTTTTACATATCGAGATGCCAAATTTTTACTATGTCTTTATTTATATGTGCTATTTATTTTTATACTTGGAATGTGCCATTATGTGTAGTGCAACTACTTATAGCTTTAAATTATTGCAATATATTTTTTGTATTTATTTCTCATAAAATGTTTTCTGAAATAAACTTTTTTCGACTTTTAATTTGTTTATTGTTAATTCTATATAAACTCTGTGCTATCGACCCATTATGGCTTAGCTTCGATGTTATAGGCATAAGTATAGACTTGTGATGCCCTTATTTAAGAGCAAGGATGCATCACACGCAACCAAGAATGCAAAATACATTCAAATAGTAGGTAAGGTGTGGAATGAACTGCCTGCGTCTATATTCTCAGACAAGTACAGTCCCGAGACATTCAAAAGTATAATATCCTAACTAATATTATAAATGCGAAAGTGAGTTTGTTTGTTTGTTACGCTTTCACGTTGTAACTACTGAACCGATCATCATGAAATGTTTGCATACACGTTATCCGTCACGGTACGGAGAAGGACATAGGGTACATTTTAACCCGGGAAAAAGTTCCCGAGCGATCGACTTGACGCGGGCGGAGCCGCGGGCGAAAGCAAGTAAAGAATATTTATTCTACTTCTGAATGTCCCGGGAATTACTACTATATATACTTTGAAGGATGTTACGTGCCTATCCAAGAGATAGCAGGTATCTTTTGGATAGGTATGTAACATCCTCGTCACTTACCATCAGATGAGATGGGAGACAAAAGCCTACCTAATTCAAAACTTAATAAAAAAAAAGTGTAACTTTATATTTTGTCAGCAACCCCGTAATTAATAATACTCGCATTCAAATCTATGGTTCCACAGACAGATGCACCAGATGGCAGCCAAACTTACAAAACCTCTTGCCTCCGGGATTAATAAAAATCCTGCAAAGTGCGACTTGGACTCTGGTCTGTTTTTTTTTGTCTTGAATAATTATATTTAAATTGTTGAAATTTAGTCATAATTGAAATTTAAAAAAAAAAATTTATTATATTATATTTTATATTATTTGTTGTTATAGTGGCAACAGAAAAACATCACCTGTGAAAATTTCAATTCTCGCGGTTCATGAGATACAACCTGGTGACAGACGGACAGCGGAGCCATATTAAAAGGGTCCCATTTTTAACCTTTGCGTACGGAACCCTAAAAGCGATATTATAGGCATAAGTACAAACTTGTAGTGTCCACAATCTTACAGCAACATGTCTAAAAGTCCTATAATAACGGTCAGGCGTGTGCTGCTCCGTCGCGGTACCACAGTGCTAAAGCGACTTCATTTATATATGATAAAAATGTCCATAAAATGTACGTAATTGTACGTGAAATAATAATAATTGTACGTTACGTATTTATTTAAAAAAAAAGGTGGACGTGGTACCGCCAAAGAGCATGCTTCCCCGCGGTACCACACCCATTTCTACAGAGTCTTATATAATTATCAGGATTGGTTGATGAGAAAAAAATGTTCGTTAATTGTTCATTATCATCACCAGTTTAATTCTTCTAAATGTCTTACATTTATATATTTTCTTCACGATTACAATTTGAGTAAATCATCTATATATAACTAAATATTTGGTTGACCTCCTTTTATGATTTAAGGCTACATTATGCTCTTGTGTACATATAAAATTATTATTATTATTATTATTAAAAAAAAACCTACTTCCATGTGCAGATTTGGATACAATCATTAACAGTACAAGATGATGAATCAAGTAAATTTTTCCTTGTTTTTGCTTGTAAATAAAATTTAATAATTGGTTTTTATTAGTTTAATTTAAGTTTTAGTTTATAGCCTTATTTAATTATAAAAAAAGAAGTTATAAAATTATCCCACAACTCCTAAGCATTAAAAATGTTGTACCTTCCATCATCATCATATCAGCCGCAAGAAGTCCACTGCTGGACATAGGCCTCCCCCAAAGATTTCCAATACGACCGGTTGGAAGCGGCCTGCATCCAGCGTCTTCCTGCGACCTTAGTCAGGTCATCCGACCATCTGGTCGGTGGATGTCCGACGCTGCGCGTGCCGGTATACGTGGTCGCCATTCGAGAACCCTTCTGCCCCATCAACCATCGGTTCTACGCGCTATGAGCCCCGCCCACTGCCACTTCAAAGAGCTAATCCGCTGACCTATGTCAGTGACCTTCGTTCTCTTACGAATCTCCTCGTTTTTGATTCGATCTCGCAGAGAAACACCGAACGTAGCTCTCTCTATAGCTCTTTGAGCGACTTTGAGCTTTCTTATGAGCCCCATAGTAAGGGACCACGTTTCGGACCCGTAAGTCATCACTGGTAACACACATTGATTATAGACTTTCGTATTTAGGCACTGAGGTATTTTGGACGAGAAGACACTGCGGAGCTTCCCGAACGCTGCCCAGCCGAGTCGGATTCGTCGAAAGACCTCGTCCTCAAAGCTGGAACTTCCAACCTGGAT
The DNA here is from genome assembly GCA_947532085.1 of Elegia similella. Lineage (NCBI taxonomy): Eukaryota > Metazoa > Arthropoda > Insecta > Lepidoptera > Pyralidae > Elegia > Elegia similella. The sequence continues at coordinate 9,643,064 of OX383939.1, forward strand.
CTAAGTTTCATCATTTACTTTCATTAGCAACATGAGATGGCACTATCGCACGTAAATATCTGCATATCTTGAGAAAATGATTGTGATTAACATCGTGCCTTCAACATTTTAGAAATGCCTTTAGATAACGGTACGGATCCCTTCGTGCGCGATTCCGACTCACACTTGGCCGGTTTTTTATTATAATTTGCCTTAATGAGGAGCCCGATGGCCCATTGGTCGTGAGCATTAGTAGTAAAAGCGCTTACGCATTTTAAGCGACCCTGGGCACAGTCCCCACTGTGATGAGTGGGACCGCAAGTGCTATAAAAAATATCTCGAGCTCCTCCGCACTCCTGAAGACGGGTTTTTCCGTTGTTAGGCAGCTTGAAAAATCTGACACTAGTGTTGGCTACGCGTCGAACATACACGAAAAACAAGCAAACATTATAATTTAAATTATCGATAAAAAAAAAAAAATTATTTGAGTTTCAAGTTACTTGTCCAGTAATTCATTTTTACGGAACCTATAAGAACGAATATGCAGAGATCAAACATTATAATGGGGGCTACAATAATACTGTTCGTATTGTATTTTTTTCAACGACTTTTTAAAAATATGTTCGACTATTATACTCTCCTGAGGTGGTCACCAAGTCAGGATCAGATTATAGAATATCAGGGAAATTAAAGGCATTTCTAAAATGTTGAAGGCACGATGTTAATCACAAACATTTTCTCAAGATATGCAGATATTTACGTGCGATAGTGCCATCTCATGTTGCTAATGAAAGTGAATGATGGAAGGTAGATCCAGGTTAGAAGTTCCAGCTTCGAGGACGAGGTCTTTCGACGAATCCGACTCGGCTGGGCAGCGTTCGGGAAGCTTCGCAGTGTCTTCTCGTCCAAAATACCTCAGTGCCTAAATACGAAAGTCTATAATCAATGTGTGTTACCAGTGATGACTTACGGGTCCGAAACGTGGTCCCTTACTATGGGGCTCATAAGAAAGCTCAAAGTCGCTCAAAGAGCTATAGAGAGAGCTATGCTCGGTGTTTCTCTGCGAGATCGAATCAAAAACGAGGAGATTCGTAAGAGAACGAAGGTCACTGACATAGGTCAGCGGATTAGCTCTTTGAAGTGGCAGTGGGCGGGGCACATAGCGCGTAGAACCGATGGTTGATGGGGCAGAAGGGTTCTCGAATGGCGACCACGTACCGGCACGCGCAGCGTCGGACATCCACCGACCAGATGGTCGGATGAGCTGACTAAGGTCGCAGAAAGACGCTGGATGCAGGCCGCTTCCAACCGGTCGTATTGGAAATCCTTGGGGGAGGCCTATGTCGAGCAGTGGACTTCTTGTGGCTGATATGATGATGATGGAAGGTACAACATTTTTAATGCTTAGGAGTTGTGGGATAATTTTATAACTTTTTTTTTACAATTAAAAAAGGGTATAAACTAAAACTTAAATTAAACTAATAAAAAACAATTATTAAATTTTATTTACAAGCAAAAAAAAGGAAAAAATAACTTGATTCATCATCTTGTACTGTTAATGATTGTATCCAAATCTGCACATGTAAGTAGGTTTTTTTTTAATAATAATTTTATATGTACACAAGACCATAATGTAGCCTTAAATCACAAAAGGAGGTCAACCAAATATTTAGTTATATATAGATGATTTACTCAAATTGTAATCGTGAAGAAAATATATAAATGTAAGACATTTAGAAGAATTAAACTGGTGATGATAATGAACAATTAACGAACATTTTTTTCTCATCAACCAATCCTGATAATTATATAAGACTCTGTAGAAATGGGTGTGGTACCGCGGGGAAGCATGCTCTTTGGCGGTACCACGTCCACCTTTTTTTTTAAATAAATACGTAACGTACAGTTATTATTATTTCACGTACAATTATGTACATTTTATGGACATTTTTATCATATATAAATGAAGTCGCTTTAGCACTGTGGTACCGCGACGGAGCAGCACACGGTCAGGCTCCAGAGTCCAGACTCCGAGAGACTTTACAGCCGAGGATGCAAACCGGAACATTCAAATTAAAGTACATACCTAACCTATTTGAGTATTGTAGTCGTTATCATCTTTTCTGTAATTTACTAGGATTTTTCTGCTAAGTGGAACCCTAGTAGGACTACAGGTACAGCTGGTATTCCGTGGCTCCACTAGAAGGAAAACTCGGTAGGTCCATGGGTACAACATCATGAAAAGTTCAGACAGATTATAGGGATGCCATTCTATAGGTGATTTCAAGGTGAAAGTTAAATAAAAATCAAAAGGTTGTTTAAAACATTGTATTTTCTAAGTCTAGATCAAAAGTATGCAGTGGAGGATTGGCGTCAATACCAACTTGCATAATTTAAATACATAATAATTTTAAAACCACTACAATCATCACAAATTACGCTAAACATCAATAGAAATATTTGACAGTCAATTTTGCGCAGGTGATTCTGTCCAATCCTCCACTCAACAAGTCGTATTGTAAAGTTCACATAAAGAGATCAGGTTTGAAACTCGAAGGGACAATAAGCTCGTGGATGAGTCCTGAAGAACATCCATAGGGACTGGTCAGAAAGAAAGCGATTATGAGTTAAAAAACATGCTACATTATTTGTGCTGATTACAGCATGTTATGATACAAACACCTGTTCACACAGCATGTATTTTGACAGCATCACATAAAACATACATGAAATCACATGATCACAAGACGAAGATGTCCTGTTGAAGATAAAATAGACAATCATGGTGACAGTACAGTACATCTTATACCATCCTCTCCTAAAGTTTATGAATGCTTAACAGCTTTCTATCTGAGTAATCCGTTAGTAAAACTAGCATTGTACAGCTCACTGAACCCAAATGCACAAAATGCAAACTTACAATAACAATAAATAATTTCTCATTTGACCAGATAGATGCCAGTATTCAAATGGACAATTTTAATTGACACATGGCATATTGATATCACAAAAGAAATGGTACCATTATATTGTACCTGTAAGAAATGGACACCATATATATTTTTAAAATTCGTATTGCAACTACCCAGTAGTTCATGGAAAGGTAGATACAGCGATGAGAACGGTGAACAGTGTTTAGAAGAACTGCCACACGCCGAGCACGGCGTCCTTGATGGCTTCTATGTATTGAGCTGGCACCCAGTACACCCAATATCTGGAAGCTTCTGTGGGACCCAGTTGAAGGCCCTGGAAAGAACAGTATAAAGTTTGACGCCCGTAAGTTGTTTGCCATTTTCCTTCTTCTGAAACTCATTGGAGGACACTGCAAATTGACGGTTGTTTCCTTAAAATGGCTGATACAATTAGAATTAAAACGACAGAATAGGAGGATAAAACAGAAAAGGAAAAAAAGAAAAGAATGTAATCTATAGGTAATAAGGCCAAATAATATTAAAATTCAACAAAATTAAATAGAACCACTTGTAGTACTCCACTTTTATAACAAACTAGTGGCCCGCCCCTTCTTCGCATTGGTAAATACAGGTATGTTATCAACAACCTATGTTCATCAGGGATAATGCAGGATTCTAATTGTGAAAGAATCTTTCTAATCGGTCCAGTGGTGTCAGAGCCTATTCAATGCAAACAAACAATCAAATCTTTCCTCTTTTTAACATTAGTGTAGAAAAACCAAACACATACAGCCAAATATATAAGATCAGCCAATAAGAATTAACCTCTATCTGGGAAATCAGTTAAAACACAATTCAATTATAACTGAGCTGTTAGGAAGTAGCTAAACTCACCATAATATGATATTCTTCATGATCTTTGATTGGTTCAGATGTAATACCTGAAAAAATATAAATATAATTAGTTGCAGTGTTAGTTATGATATGACAGACTATTGATGGTTAACCACACCAACACACAGGGATTATGTAGGTACAGTCACTGACAGAGATTCTAGCTATATCCTTCAGCCAGGCCTTCTACTTATATCTCGATTTTTATATATGTATATAAATTTTCATGTTATTATTATTTATAGTTTAAGAGAAAATTCAATCATATAGGGAAAGGGCCTGGTCAGGTATCTCTGTCCCTGACTGTACACAGGGACCAAATCTGGGCCTTGATATTACAATCAGTCACAACCAATATAAAAGGGTGCTTACTCTTTATGGATGTCATGGCAAGCTTCTCAGTGCGCTCCTTAGTTCCCAGCCAAAGCTGATCTTGCTCTGGCTTGAATGTGAGCCGCACTTTCCCACCATGCTTATTTAACATCCCACTTAGTGGGACTGGTGGCAGTGGTTCCTGCAAACATTAGATAATTACTTTCATAATGATTCCTTTAATAAGTTTGTCCCAGATGAAGTTCATCCATACTAAGAAGTATTGTATACTTATAGGCAAAAACTTCTATAGGCCCAACTTCATCCTAATCTGTTTAGGTTTTTGTGCACAAGAGTTATATATACAACTTCCACGTTCATAATATTAGTAGGAAGTCTTTAATATGTAATGCTAAATAATTACAATAACATGGTAGATTATATTATAAATAAATATATACAGACAAATCACACAGATTGAGCTAGCCCCAAAGTAAGTTCGAGACTTGTGTTATGGGATACTAACTCAACGATACTATATTTTATAACAAATACATATATAGATAAACATTCAAGATCCAGGCCAATCTGAAAAAGATCATTTTCCATCTTGACCTGGCCGGGGATTGAACCACTCCGTGTCGCAGGCTGGCATGTTAACCACTGCGCCATGGAGCTGTCTATGTATAAACGATTGTACATTTGTGACATTTGTGCTCAGCAGAAATTATGTTTAACACCCCTGTTAACTTCCCCAAGTAATTACCATAAACTGTGTAATGGATTTACAAGCATAAAGGATTTATACAAACCTTCACTCCTTTGATCCCTGGCATCGCATCAGGGGGAATGCCCTTATCTAGAACTTTCCTATGGATTTTCTGCATGCACAGTGGTTCTTTACTCGACTGGCTACTGGCTTTTTCTTCCAATGTTTCCTAAAACATAGCAAAATGTAATGATGATTGATGAGGAATAAAAAAAGAAAATCTTAAATTAGTACCAAATGAAAAAAATTACATTCTTAAACTTTTTCATCCCATTTTAAGCAAATTACTCGACAACTATAATTTTTTCGCACACTTATACAATACACATTTTATTTATTAATTTTTTTTGTAATTGATTTCCCAGATTTTTACTAATAAATTTTATCAAAAGAGTTTACATTCAGGTTTTTTGGTTGTAACAGAAAGTCATACATTTCTTCCCAAATGTAGTTACAACAACCTGCTGAATACAGATAAACTCTGTGAAGATTTTGCAGTTTGGCAAGTGGTATTGTGTGTTATAAATAAATTATTAATGTTTAATAAATAATTAAAATAAAAAAACTGGAAATCATACTGACATTGATGATGATATATTTGGAAATAGTAGTTAATATATTTAGATAATTCATTCACAGGTTGGATTGGAAGACTGGCATTATTTACATACCTTGGTAGGTGCAGTCTTCATAGCAAGAATGTCATCCATCTTTGAGCCAACCAACATAACTTTTCCGCCCTTAACAACTCCAGCCTGCCTTAGCGTCACATTGTCTTTAGCCATACCCTTGATTATGAGCTTCTGAGCGGACTGCGGCACTCCACATATTCTTTCCAAGTGCGCTTTTAACTCTAACACAGTCGCATCGTACGCAAATGTAATATCATGTTTCGCCTTGTTAAAAACTACAGTAAATTCGACCTGTTCCGGAATCTCACAGTCTTCAGACTCCTCGCTAGGCTCCGAGGTGCATGCGGCGCTTGCGGGAGCCTCCATGTGCGATTTCTCACTGTCCACATTTGATTTGTTATCTGAAGCAACCTTCGATGTTCCATTGGATATTAAGGAATTTGGATCCCGGTTTTCAGTTGAATCTCCCTTTTCGGAAGCTAATAAAACAAAACAAAAAACGTGAGTTTGCACTATTTCTAGAACAAAAGGTCTCACTGTGTTGGGCCACAACGAAATATAAATTAAATATTTTCATAACTAAACATGAATTGCAAGCACTGTAAACTTACCAATATATTCCATAATTTAATTAGAAATAGATTTTTAAAATGAAAAACAATAAAAACACTATATTGTTTTGAAAAAATAATTAAAATACAGCCGACTGGCTGACGTGAAGCAACAAATTTTTGACACAGATTATCCGAATTCAACTTGTCTCTGGTTTAAACTTTTGACATGAGATGAAACGTTCGGAAACAGGGCACGGAAATGTATTGGTTCGTCAAATCGTCCCATAGACGTTGGGCCAACAATGTGACCAACACATATTGGCAAACGAGTTGAGAGGTTCTTGTATAGAAATCTTCTTTATAGTTAGTGGTTGTTGCTGTGGTGGTGTGTTGGTTGGGTGAGGTGGGTGTGTGGCATAAACCCAATATAATGTCGTCAGATCTGTTTGATAGGTACCTAGACGGTTTGTGTCGGTTTTTTAACGCATACACAGATTGTGGCAGGCGCTTCGTCCACAAGTTGGCGAACGATTTGTTTATCCCCAGCTTTTAGAGAGATACCGTGCGCACGTATAAGAACTTAATTTTACCTTTTCTTAAACAAGCATCGTAGGTACAATACGATTATGTTGAGTATAAATAAATAGAAGCGGCTGTTACCGCCTCAAAATAAATCTATTGACATGAAAAGCTTCCTAACGTCACCCGCACATCAGTCTGAACCGAAGTAGACTTAATGTGCTTCTAACATGTGGATACCATTACAAACTTTTCGTCAAGGTGTAGGCCAATATTAGAGAACGGTTATGGAGGCTTATTAGCACACGGAAGTGGGCCAAACCATTAAAAAAATAATTATAGTCTATGAGAGGGCAAAAAAAAAATAGGGCCGTTTCCGTTTCCATGGCGCCCAATTTATAAACAAACATATGTATGTTGTACGTCGTGTAATCTAAAATAATATCACAAGATTAATTAAAAAGCAAACATGAGTTTTAACGTTGATGATCCATTAGCCGGTATACTAAGTGATGGAAGCGACGACAGTTTTTTTGATGACGATATTATAGGAAAAAAAAAACCAACTAAGAAAAAGTCTACGCCTATAGCTGATAAGAAAAATGCTTTATTTGATTTAGATTCAGATAAACCTGCGTCTGTGACTGCCAAGCCTACTGGCATATTAGATGATAAGGATGATGGTATACTGGCTATTGGTAAAAGTGATAGTAAGAAAGGGTTGGATTTTGACTTGAATCCTTCAACAAAATTAGTTAGCAAAAATTCTTTCAAAACAGAACCTAAACCTAAAGTCTCAGATAAGATAGATATCATGAAATCAACTTCAAAAAATAAAAGTGCTAGTCATGACACCCTGGATATATTAGGTGATCTGAGTGGCCCTAAGAAGGATACTACGAAACCTTTAGAAAAAGGCAAAAGCTCCCAATCTCTACTTGACGATATCCTAGGAGGATCATCAAAGACAGGTGCCTCAATGCAAGCGCGACCAAGCACTGGTGCTAAAAATACAGAATTTGATTTTAATTCCTTTAGAGGGAAGAGTGAAGTGAAGCAAACTGCAGCTCCCAAGAAAGCACCTCAAAAGCCCAGCATTAAAATAGACACCCCTAAAGAAGATTCTGCTCCAAAGAAAAAATCCAGTGAAGACTGGCTGGGAATATTTAAAGATAAAGAAGAGAGTGTTGAAGAAGATGACTCTGGTATGCCAGCTTGGTTAGTAGCTGGGGATAAAAAGAAAAAAGTGGAGTCAAAGAAAGTTGCAAGTAAACAAGCTATTGAAAAAGATCCAAATGAAACGAAAGAAAATGAAGAACCTGTAACCAAACCAAGGGAAGCAAATCGCATAGAAGTGAACATGGAACAAATAAAAGCACCTGGTCTGTTGCAGGCGAGTAATGAGGATATAGCGTCTGAGGGAGCCACTTTGTATATGCAACAACAAGAAGCGCAGCTAATGGTTGCCTTGCAGCTGAAAGCACAAGAAGAAAAATTGGCAGCGATGCAAAGTAAGATCAAATATGTAGCAGGAATATTGCAAATTCAGTTTTTAGGGTTCCTTACCCAAAAGGTAAAAACGGGACCTTATTAATATCGCTCCACTGTCCGTCTGCCTGTCTGTGTCTGTCTGTCACCATCACCAGGCTGTATCTCATGAACCGTGATAGTTAGACAGTTGAAATTTTCACAGATGATGCTTTTGCCGCTATAACAATAAATACTAAAAAATAGAATAAAATAAATATTTAACGGGCTCCCATGCAATAAACGTGATTTTTTTGCTTTGTTTTGCTCGATATTGAGAACGGCAACAGGAAGACGCTTGTAATATTCAAATAACATTTAGTTATATATTCATTTAAAAAAATAATAATATTAAAGGGGGGCTCCCATACAACAGACATGTTTTTTTGCCGTTTTTATAGATACTTAACGGTACGGAACCCTTCGTGCGCGAGTCAAACTCGTTAATAACAGGTATTTTTGCGTATATTTTTGAATCTCCATCCATCCATGTTTCCAAGTCCCAAGTATTAGTGAGTTACAAATGTGCAGTAGTAATAATAATTGTTGTTCTATATGATGATAAGAATTGGCAATTAGTTTTAAAAGCTGATTAACAAAATGTGGTTTGTTGGACTATTGACTGTCTTAATGAATCACATGTTCATAATCACTGTACTCTGTACGCATGTGTTCCTTGAGGCGATAAACATACTAAAACAAAGTAAGCATCTTTACAGTGCGTCAGAAGGAGAGTCAAAGAGTACAGCGTGAGGCGGCTTTGGCTCAACATGCTCAAATGGACGCCATGCTACAGCGTCAGGCGGCTCACAGGCAGCAGATGCAGGCGATTATTTCCGCTCATCAGGAAAGAATCACGCAGAGAATAAAGGTTTGAGATTTGTATTCTTTACAAGCTTTTGCCCGCGGCTCCGCCCGCGTTAATGTCGATCCCTCGGGAACAGCAGGATTTCCCGGAAAGAAATGTACCTACCCTATGTCCTTCCCCGGGACTCAACCCCCCCACCCCGCATTTTTGCTCCTGGCGCAGTAGTGGCTCAGTTCTCTAAGAGCGTATCCTATGACGCAACGCAAGTACATGACTTACTGTGGGGTTAGCTCGATTTGTGATTTGTCCCTTTATATTTATTTTTATTTACCCAGGCTCTTCTAGATCCAGGTACAAGCAACATAGATCAAGACGGCGATCTCAATCCTAATGACGAAGTAGACACTGGACCAGCAGAACAGAGGGAAACACCTCACATGAAAGAAAAGAAGCAGCTGCTCCAACTAGTACAGTCTTTACAGGAGAACCACGATAAAGAAATTGACCTTATGGAGACTTCGTATAGGTAAGTAGAAAAGGCAACGAAAGCAATAGAGACCATGATAGGTTGGATCTGTTTTTTTTGATATGAAAGTTTTAAAATGGCGCTATTTTATGGTTAATATCTTGACCTGAATTGAATGTCTATCTTTAAAATACAAAAAAAACATCTACAATAATATACCTACATATGCAAACACTCAATACCAATTTGTGATTACAGACGTCAGTTAGCATTCCTCGAGATATCTCTAAGCCAATCCGAGGAGCGAATGAAGGAAGAAAGCGACAAACTGGTGAAGTTTTACTCAGAGAAGATAACATGGCTTGAGGATCACCACAATAGCTACAAGAAGTTGACTGAGGATAATTTGAATGAGCTTACAGAGCGACATAAGACGGAAAATGAGATGCTGAGGCAGCAGCATTTCGAGAATGTCAGGGTGTTGCAGGAGCATCATACTTCGCTGATAGAAAATATCAAGTTAGTACATCATCATTATATTAGCCGCACGAAATCCACTGCTGGACTTAAGTTCTAAGGTCTCCCTGATTGGAAATAGCATGCATGCAGCGCGTTTCCTCGTTAGTACCTACATAATTGAACCAAATGAGGGTTTTCTGAAATTTTATTAATATATGGATCCTTCCCTCTCCACTTGTAAATGTCGTATGAGTCGATCAAAAGACCAAATCCATAATAGCTGGTTAGTGCAAAAGCATATTCGAGGAGGGTAGATGTCAGACAAGCAGCCGACCTTTCAAACTTTGTGAAATCATTTTATACTTAGCATGCATGATTAGTTAACTATTTTATCTTGCTATCTTTTTACAGCCCTTATATAATTTACGACGGGGCGTGAGTGACATGTCGTTCATTGCAGTATACTTATGTAACAGTATCAAAGAGCATATGCTCTTTGATATAAACAATATACATTCTGTGCTTTGCTTTTCGTGTGTGTAATTGCCCATCACTAGGTTTAGATTTTTTAAGCTACCTAAATTCATATGACATAGCTTAACACCCACCATCTAATGATGACATTGGGGACCAACGGGTTTACGTGGCTTCCGTAGCACGGAGGAGCTCGAAATTCTTTTGTGCCACACACCACCCATCCCAGTATGGACCACGTCCGGGGTGGGGTGGGCCATCGAGCTGGATGAGAAATCTATCCGCCATCTATTTCATTGACTCAATCCGCTGTACAGACTTACCCATTCTTCTTTTATCACTGTTAAAACAAGGTAGACGAGTTACATCTACCTATTTCTTTACTTTGTGTTTCTTTGTGAAGAGAAATCTTATTTCTTTCAGAAAAGCAGTGAAACAAGAGCAAGTCTTGATCCAGGATTCAGCAGGGTTCTCGTCTGACCTTCATGAGCTAGTGAAGGACGTCAAAGAAAGTAAATCCCAGTGCCAAATACTAGTAGAAAGAGTGCAGACTCTATCGGAAACCAATCAAAAAGATACTGAGAGGAGTTTGCAATTAAGGGAAGCGCAAATCAATGGTTTGTTTGTTAAAAAACACTTCAATTAACATTTTATTGGTTTTCTTGCGGGCCTGGGAGAAAAAGTCAAAAAAGTCAAAAGTCAAAGATTTTTATTCAAAATTGGATACATGTATCTCTTTTTGAACGTCATATTTTTATTTCTTATATATTTTTTTATATATGCAAAATTGAAAAACTACAGAAAAGAAAAGAAAATACATACAAATAAATATATATGGATAAATCACACAGGTTGAGCTTGCCATAAAGTAAGTTCGTGATTGTTATGGGATACTTACTTAATGATAAGTACTATACTTATATACGAGTAGATTCAGGCCAATCTGAAAAAGATCATTTTTCATCTTGACCTTGCCGGGGATCTAATCCGGGCACCCTCGTGTCGCAGGCTGGCGTGTTAACCACTGCGCCACGGAGTTCGCTAATTTAATGTATCAGTTGCTTTTCTTTTCACTCAGATCGTAAAAGAGGGTCAATAAAATGGGTGAATATCTCGGGCAGGATGCTATAGGCGATATGGCTAGCGACCGATTACTAGATGCTCTTTTACACATACTCGCCCATCGTCAGCTTAACGAGGTGTTTAGGTTTTAGGCCTCGTGTACGGAGTTGCGGTGCGTACAGCGGCGCGTGCTATCAAAATCTCAAACATACATACTCGTATAGCGAAATATGGGGCTGTTTATGGAGAGTATTTTCAAGCGTTTGCTTGAGACATGAAGATCGATTGTTTGACACACGCTGCTGGCAACGCGGCGTCGGCGTCATGAGAAGTCTGGGCTAAGAAGTATTGATGTCGCAGATGGATTGCAAAACTAGACGTCATACAAAATCGCTAAGCACGCGAGGCTCTCCGTAGCTGGAAAACGCTAACGTGCCGCGCAGCGTAACGTCTACATAAAGGCATCATTTAGCATAATAGTGATCTTCTAGGCTTTGTTTACCTCGTAAGGGATAAAGACGTGAATAATGACATATTTTTGCAGATATTCTACAACAGCTAAAGAAGGAACGAGAAAACTTTGAAACGGAGAAAACTGAGACCAGAGATATCGTCAAGATGATGGAAAGTAGATTGAAGCAAATGACTAGCGTGAGTCACATGCTATGTTTATTACTAAAACTTTAGTAACAAAATAGCTTTACTTGTTAGGTACTTTGGACATCCTGTGTCTTGCACGTCTTAAAATTCAGTAAATTCGTAATATACATATGTACATACAGAAAAATCTAATAATCGTCAATTTAGTTTCTGTATCACGTATAGAGATTATAAACACGATGTCTCTAAACCCAAGTACCTTACTCCATAACCAATGATGATATGATATGTATGATGATGATGATTAGCTTTTGCCTGCGGCTATGCTTGCTTTTGACTCATATTGCTGCAATTGCTTCCGGATGAAGGGCACCCTGTGTCCATCCCTGAAGATGTTCGGTTCGGTTGTTAAATTTTTATGTATAAAGCGCGTATATGTTTAGATGATCGAAGAAGATGCTGCAACAATGAAGCAAAAGAAAATGGAGTTTGAATTTGAAAAAGCGACGTTTAGTAAACAGACAGAGTTTGCTAAAAACCTACTGAAGAAACAAGATGAAGAAATGAAGGTAAGTATAAATTCACGACATCATTAGTGTAGATTATATTTAAAATTTGTTTGATTTGTTTCCTGAAAGATAATTTATTACGCATCACCACTGGTATCAGATTTTAAAGTTATCTATGAGCTTCTATTGATATTAACTATTGATATCTAATGATGCCACTTGTGGTCATCTATCACTGTGGGGACACGCCTTTGGATTGTTTGCCATTTGTAAGCACCTCAGAACATTATGACCTCCGGCTTATTGGCTAACTAAGTGTACGACGTTTTGATAGTCACTTCAAAATACATTGCGGTTTTCGTATGAGTTACTATTTTCATTTAAGATATATAAAACGTAATGTATTTTTAAGTGACTATCAAAACATTGTACACTAAGTTAGCCAATAGGCCGGCTGAGGTAAGCACACAAATACAAACGGACACAGGTCTATCAATCTCCTCATTAAAATAAAATAAATTCTGTCAAAAATTATTATTTTCAGATCATGAGAGACGAAATTCAAAAAGAATATCAAGAGAAAATCTCAAAAATAGATGAAGAAAAGAAGAAGGCCGTTAAAGACAGTGCACTGTTAGCTAAAGAGAAGGCTTCTATTCAGACTATAAAACAGGAATTGGAGGTATCTATAGTTCACAAGACCAATATTATAAAGAGGAAAGATTTGTGTGTGTTTGTTTGTAATAGGTAAACTCAAAAACTACTAGACCGATTTCAAACATTCTTTCTTCATTAGAAAGTTACATTATCGGCGACAAATATGGGCGATATATTATTTTAAAAAATGGGATTCATATGAAAATTGCAATAATGTAATGCCAGGTGTCAAAAATTTGCCTTTAAACTTCATTATTCGACCAATCACACACAATACTCGAGAAATGTCCGCCCGACGTCAGACTTCATCCTCAAGTACCAGTACAAGTGTTGATCGTGATCTCCCCGATGTTTTCATACTAGGTACTAGTCTGCTTTCCGTATTCTGAGTCTCCGATTCAAGAACCTTGATTTTGACTTGAAATTTAAATGTCTTGTATTGTTTCTAGACCTTGAAGGCAGAACTGCAAGCTCAACTAGAAGAAGTGACAGAAGAAAGATCTAAGCTGAACGTGGAAAAACAACAGATGCACATGGAAGAGCAGAGAATTTTAGCCAAGTTGGTATTGCTACATAACTTGATGTAAACTTAATCAAGCCACTCGTTATTTCAGGTCCAAATAATTTGCAAGTGTGGCTGACATATGTATTTTTTTTTTAATATGTAATAGCAGGAGGTCTTGTCTAGTAGTTCTTCCATGATGGTTTGGAAGAAAAGAAAAAGTATAACATACCGGCTGCTTTCTTCCTGTGCATACTGTAGAAGCCGGACAAGGGTATGAGCAAAAATTAGAGAAATCATGTTAATAGGTGTTGCGGCTAGCAAACCGGTGCTATTTGATTCCGCTTCCACCTGCTCCCACAATGACGCTAAACGTGACCTTTGGGGTTTTAGCACCTGTCTAACACGTAAGGGATAAAGACGTGATAATATGTATGTAAGTATGTTCTTGACTGCTAAACAGCAATCACCTGTTTGTTTTTACTGAATGGCAGTCGTAGAGCTATTTTCCCAATACTACGTAAGTATTATATTGTCTTTGCCAATACCATAAATTGAGATGCTTTCCGTAACGAACATGATGTTTGCCGTGTGAATGTTAACAAAGAATGCACAGCGTCGAGCTATCAAGCTCATCATTAAAAAATGAAATCTCTTTTCTTTATTCAGGAGTCGCGATTTAGACTTGCTAGCAAAGACAGCAATGGACAAACAGTCACAAGCAGACAAGAAATACTCCGAAGCAGAGTTCCTACAGCGCAAGTACGAGGATCGAATCCGGCGCATCCAAGAACACGTGGTTTCATTGAACACCAGAGAAAAACAAATAGCTAGGGAAAAAGTGGCCTTATCTAGAGAGAGACTAAACTTACATAACGAAAGGAAGCAGATAGAGAGTAGACTGCCTTGCTCACTGTGCAAATCTTCACAAAATGTACCTCAGTATTACGAACCAAATTACATCCCTGATGCATTTAACGTTTCTGTGTCAAGAGACTATAGCGCACCAAATATGGAAGTCAGTTCGGCTATGAATGCGATAGAACAGGAGATGGCCTTACTAATGAGCAGAAATTTTAGTTTGAGGCATAGTACTGCTACCACGACTTATGAGGAAGGAAGATTAACAGGTGGGAGGGCTGGTGGCGATGATTTACCTAGTACACAGCCAGAATCTGGAACTTTGAAGGTTTGTATCATTTTTCTGTTCAAAATGTTCTATATGCATTTTTTATTAAGTCGGTTGTATTTCTTAAATTTTTTGTTACCGCGTAACTCCGTCATTTATGAACCAATTTTTGAAAAAATAGCTGTAAAGTCGGTTTACGGACGATCATTTTATCTACGTGATAAAAATGAGATACGTGACAGATACTATATACATCGTTAATTTCAACTGAACAAATCCAGTACAACTCAGGAACGGTTTAGTCACATGTGTTCACCGACTTCAACGAATTATTAATCGGTTAAAGATATAAGTATAAAATTGGCGTGCTTTAGGTATCTAAACTAAAAGGTGCTGCGTTCTGACGCGAGCTAAATTACACCGTATCGCTTACTACACTGAGTTGATATTTCTTTGATTACATTTGCAGAGTGCGACTTCAGGACGTAAGTACTAATACTTAATCTGTGCCTATGGTTAGTAGCAAATATAATTTGTTTCAGGACTACATGGATCCTAAGTTCATGATGCTACGATTAGATGTACAACAAGTGTTAAGTAATTTGGATCAAAACAAAAAAGACGAGGAAGAAAAGGATACTGTAGAAGAATAAGGAAATGTTTTAAAATAAGAAGACTGAATAAAGTTAGAAATTCATTTAATTTACAATCATGACTGTTATTTAAGTAGAAGAACATTTCAATCTAATTAAAATAATAATGCGTGTTATCAAAATGTACATAAATACCTACGCTACTTACTAACTTAAATCTATAAATATCTGTAAAAATATAGGTACACAATCTCTCTTGATAATACAAATATGTCATTAGGTACTAGTGAATGTGGCTATATATTTATTTAGGAATTATACGATTCACTGATGGCTAATATATTTTTACATATAAATTCTCATCTAAAAAATATCGAACAAATTCATACATTCGCACCCAAATTAACAATACATACCAGTCTTTCACAAAAAAATTGCTTGTAAGTAATTTAATAATGACATAATATATTTATGGACGGCCTGGCCTTTAAAATATTCATTATTTAATTCATTATAAACCTACTGTCACAGATCTCTAGCATTATATATATTTCCATAAGATTTTAACATCTTTGAGATAACAGCAAGGAACAGCACTGTTTATTAAGTAGTTTAATTTGAATACACCTACGACTATACACAGTATTTACATTTACAATAACTTCGTTTCAATATCTAGAAACCTCTATAAAGGACCTCAGATTGTAATCAAAGCACACAAGTCTCCTAATAAAATGTTCATCATTATTCATTTTATCACAGTACACATAACTACCAAACAAAATATTAAAATATTTCAACTGTATGGAAATTCTGAACAGTAAAAAAGGATGTGGAGTTTTTGATGAACCATATGTTATGACTTGCTTTCGGCCGCTTCCTTTTGGTACTTCACCTCGAGCAGTTGCGGGTAGTTTTCGACGATCGCCAGTAGGATGCCATCGATATAGTTTCGCAGCTGGACGTTCACATCCTGTTGTTCCTTTAAAGCTTTTTGCAACTGTGGATAAATCAGAAAAAGACAGATCAGTTGATATGATTATAATTATATAGAGCACATTTTATAGAACATTATAAAGAGATGCAAAGAGTTCAGGCTGTTGGAGTTATGATGTTGTATGGTGTGTTTGTTAAACGTCCTAGATGTTCAACAATGTAACAAAGATGTGATATTCCAAGTTTTAGTTATTAAGACTTTCGTACAAGCAGAGATGCCATAAAGTATGAAAAAGGTACAGCCATTGCTGACAGAGTTACAGAGAATGTTATAAGCATGCAGTTAGCGGAAACCAGGTACCATGCAGAGTTAGTAAAATATCGTACCTTTTCCAACTCTATGCTGTGATCAGTTTGTGTATCGTGGAGCTGCAAAAATGCATACATAAAATATAGTTTCGCAAACAAATAACGATAAGCGAAGCTGTCATCGATATAGGTTCCAGACTGTTACGCATTAGTAATCTATGAATAGCGTTATACTAATGATGAAACTTTAATTTAATAGTCTGACAATATAATTTCCGAGCTATGAATAAGTACTATAAAATAATGAACAGTATGAAATGTTAAAGTATTGAGTCCCAGTTAAGTTGTATAACCATTGGAAAGATAAAAGAACTTGGAAGGCATGTGAAAACACTATCGGCGCCATAATTGAAGCAATTAAGATAACCAGTCATGCCATTTATGCATCGATGCTCAGAATTGACACAAATACTTTATATTGATGTTTGAAGTCGTAAGCGATGTTTTCGAGTTCATCTACTTAGATTTACCCTTTCAACGTCAGAGTTTTATATATGTGACAAATTAATTTAGTAACAAAAGCATTCACAATCTGTGGCGCTATCAGACTGACCGGCGCGGGCACGAAATTGATTGTCGACGTCACATATATCAGACTGTGGCGTTGAAAAGGAGATATAATTATTACAGCAGTTTCGTTATAAAAAAGTTTGGGACCCATTCTGTTTTCTCCGTTCCTTTTATTGCTTGATTTAAGTTTTGTGTCCGGAATTCATAGTTCTTGCTTAGTTACACAAGATATATTAGGTATTTTAGTGACGATAGGCTTCGGAATATGAATTACCTCGTCATCAGTCATCTGCGAGAGCTCGTGCGCCAGCGAGTTGGTGCCGACGAGCGGGCCACTCACACCGTCTAGCAGACTGCGGCCTTCCTCCACGCCGCGCGTCAGGATCTGCGCCTGCAGCTCCTCCTGGGCCTCAGACAACGCTGCAACAAACAAATGGTGAATATACAATAGTAACGGATGTTCATTGCAATTCAGCGCGGTAATGTAGCTAGCGTTTTGGGCACTTTTGCACCAGAAACGCTAAGAGGCGGGTTTGATGTTTAAATAGTATTAATATTTGACTTCATATAATGTAATTCAATATAATGTTTTAGGGCCTAAGGAATGACGTGTTTTTGTAACAAAATTGTGATTTGACATATTGATTTGTATTATGTAATATAGTAACACTTTTATAAGTCGCATCGACTTTGTTTGACGGCGGAATGAAAACTTTAACCCATCAAGCGCGAGAAACGCAGACACAATGGACTTTCTATTGTTATGCGGACCGATCGGAGCGCTTGGGGGTTGAGAGGTTCATAAAAATTATCTTATTCCAACTACATAACATTTAAAATCCTAAAACAACAGAACTCATGCTATCTCATAATACTGGTGGCGCGGCGCTACAGCGAACTCCAGACATGGCGCAAACGCATCAGTCAATAGCGGACTTATATTTTCGGGCCATGAATAGAATTGATTTCTGCGCAGGTGCATCGGTGTAAATTATAAAATTGGTAGTATTGTACTCCACGCATGACGACTCACATCATCATGATATGGTTATAGTAGATAACTTTATAACGATTGATCATCAGCCATCTCGCAGCTGCGAAAAGTAGGCAACTTGTTTCATGGGTGTAGGTTTGTATAAGGTATAAAAACTCGATAAAAATACAATAAAGGATAAAGAAGTTTCATTAATGATTGAATTTCCTGTTGCTCTGCGTTGGTTGACTCATTAGAGTCAACCAATGCAGAGCAACAGGAAGCAGTGGATATACCTAAATAAATAAAACTATTCTACATTTGTCATTGTTCGCCTACGTTGTTCGCAGCAAAACTAAATATTTTCCTTATTATCTGCCACATTTGACAATGAAATGTTAGAACAGTCGTTACTGTTCTAACATTTCATTGTCAAATGTTCGTTAACAATATTGCCTCTGCACTTCTTGGGCAGGGGGTTGGGGTTGGTTAGCGTCAGACGGGTAGCCGGCTGTAAGAACTATGCCAAATTACACAAAATTACTACATGACTGCTGTAATAATAGCGGTCCTTTGGCTTCAACGCATCACAGCTGTGGATGAGAGAATGAGAGAGACAGGGGGGACCAAAGAGGGAGAGAGCGGGGGAGGGGAGAGAGTCAAGAATAATGTTGCTTTTATTGCATAACACAAAGATGTGTTTCTTACATTTATTCTGGGTCCTTAGCAGTGTCAGTTCTTTTCTTAGTTCATCTAGACGAGGGTCGGGCGGAGGAGGTGGTGCTTCTCTCAACCTCTGCAATTCCAGTTTTGCCGATGCTAACAACTCCGCAGTGGCCGCAGCGGCTTCCCGTTCCTTTCTTTCTGCTTCTCTAGCAGCTGTCAGCTGAGCTACTAGTTCTCCTATCTGTTCTTGGGCTTCACGATGAGCCCTCGCTGCGATATCAGCATTGGCTCGTAAGGTTTCTGCTACGCCACGAAGTCGCCCCACCTGTAACACACAATCAGAAGTTGAAAATTGGAATTGTAAGTCTTGATTATTGCTGAATTCTCATAAAAAGAAAATGTTGAAAAACTATGACGAGGAATCCCTGTGAACTTGCCTCCGAAGCGATTTAATCGCTTGACCTACAAACACTTGGAGGGATTCCAGCTGTTTCGTAACGAGATTAAAGCGTCAATCATGTAGTCATTCCGTGAAGAGAAAAGAAACATATGAAATTCCCAGTACTACTACAAAATATGGCTGCGAGTAAACCATTTGACTACAAATTAATGTGAATCAATTACCACATTCAGAATTATTTTAAACTAGCTTTCGCCCGCGGCTCCGCCCGCGTCAATGTCGATCCCTCGGGAATAGTAATTTTTCCCGGGATAAAAGGTAGCCTATGTCCTTCTCCATATTCCAGAGAACTTGTATGCAAAATTTCAAGATGATCGGTTCAGTAGTTACAGCGTGAAAGCGTAACAAACAAACAAACAAACTCACTTTCGCATTTATAATATTACTAGCTTTCGCCCGCGGCTCCGCCCGCGTCAATGTCGATCCCTCGGGAATAGTACTTTTTCCCGGGATAAAAGGTAGCCTATGTCCTTCTCCGTACTCCAGAGAACTTGTACTTATGCAAAATTTCATGATGATCGGTTCAGTAGTTACGGCGTGAAAGCGTAACAAACAAACAAACAAACAAACAAATAAACAAACAAACAAACTCACTTTCGCATTTATAATATTAATAAGGATTAGTAAGGATAAGGATAAGGATACTCGTATAAAAGGTCTGAAAATCAGACAAACTATTTTTCATACCTCTCTAGGGCATGGAATACCGAAAAGATTTTCATACCGGTATTGATACCGGTATTGAAATTTCGAAAACCGGTATACCGGTAATTTCGGTATTTTTTCGGTATTTTTTTAAAATACTGCTAATTACTGTTTAAATTATATATATTGGTATATATTATTATATACATTATTATATATACCAATAGCGATTGGTAAGTCTTGTTTCCGGAGAGCGATTAAAGTAGTTTCTAGGCTATGTGATAGAAACACTGAAACCTTTTATCAACTCCTCAGAAACCACAAAAAGAATAAAGGTAATAAAGAATACTAAAGAAAATGCGTTATTTGATCCAAGAATTATTTAAATTGTTTCCTTGGCACAAATATCACAATCAAATATATATTAAAATTAGTTTTACTCTCTAATGATAAGAAAACACTTTGCCCTAAGGGTCTTCATAGAGAAATACAGACGGAAAACACATCTCTCCACTTCCTGTTTCTGTATGTACGAGGGATGATCTGGTGGGCATTGAAGTATTGACATTATCTGCGACATGTACTGTGACTCTGATTCCAGAGTTAGGATTGCTGTTGGTGAACCGTCACAGTTGGAGTCCACCAAGGCTCGGTTCTCAGCTCCTTCTTGTTTAGTGCGATATTAGAAGAAGTGTCAAAACGCATCAGAAATACACATGAGCTTCCTCGGTGGCTGCTCATGCATGTATACTGACGATATCGCACTGGCAGATGCGGAAAGGGGAAGACGTGTGCGACGCGTGAATATGTGGAAGGAGTCGCTTGAGAACGGCGGCTTGAAACTAAATGTGGCGAAGACTGAGTACAGGGATTGCAACGTTACAGATTCCGTGCCTTTACGCATAGGCGGAAACGTGGCCGAGCGTACTTACCAGTTTAAATACCTGGAATCTGGCCTTTACGCGTCCAGAGATATCAAAACTTGCATAATGTGACTGGTATCATTTGTGACCCAAAAATGTATTTTAAACTAAAAGGACAGGACATTTTAGACCTGTCCTGTCCATGGAAGTAAAGCACAGGCTACGTGAGCGGCTCAAAAGGGGGCTGCGTGTCACGGAAATGGATATGCAGCATTAGATGTGTAAAGTTTCGCGAAAAGGCCGCATAACGAACTCACACATTCGCGGTAGCCTTCATGTCCGACAAATAGCAGGCAACTCTCCTGCAAGGCCGCCTACGCTGGTACAGTCATGTTTTGCGAAAACCAGGAAATTACATAGGGAACAATTGTCTGGCCATGTTCACCGAGTCCCAACAGAAGGGAGAAACCCAAGAAGGGTTGATGTAATTGGGGAGGATATGCGTGCAATGGCCTCATAACATGCAGTTTCTTGAGTAGTTGATTTTGATGTGATATTTTTATAATCAAGATTATTCATAATTCATGCATATAAAAACCCATCACCAGTATGAACAACACTATGAACCACCGAAATCGAACGTTCTTCATACCCTTGCAGAAATAAATCGAATTTGTCGAAATATCGAAATACCGGTATTTTATCCTTAAATACCGGTATCAAAATACCGAATTTTTTTACCGGTATACCGGTATTTCGGTATACCGGTATCCATGCCCTAGCCTCTCAGTGATTTTTCAGACGCGGCAAACGTTTTGCCTTAGTAAACCATCCTTGTTTTCTATTGGCAAAATAAGGTTTGCCGGGTCAGCCACATTATTAAATTTTGTATCTGTGCTTGTGATGATGCTGCACATAGATGCCAATAGTTTCAGGATATTTCAAAGCAGCTGAGTAGGTAAAGTAGGTTTACGTTCATGACCTTATTCCTCAAGATAGACGTTGCATTTAGTATTAGGTGACAATAAAATATTCAGAATGAAAATATAGATGTACAGAGTAGTGATGTAACCAATATTCGCATTCGCATTCGCATTCGCATTCGCGAATATTCGCATATTTTTGCATATTCGCATTCGCATTCGCATTCGCGAATTTACTGCGAATGTTCTTGCGAATTTTTTTTATTGTTGGTTGATATAATAAAACAAAATCTATACGCGTTCGTATAGGCGCGTATTAAGTCGGCTATTCTCGAAACAAAAATCAAATCGAACGCGCATCGCCTCGTTCGAACGGAACTGCTATCAAGGTCACCAAGCGATAGTGAATTGGCGCCAAATTTAAACAAAATTTGAATATTCGCATTCGCATTCGCATTCGCGAATGTCGGTAGCAAATATTCGCATTCGCATTCACATTCGCGAATGTCCAAAATATGACATTCGTTACATCACTAGTACAGAGTGGTAGAAGCTGAATTATATATATAAAATCCAAAAAGATCTTTAGTCTCCCTTCTATTCAACACGGAAAAAGCCCTTTTGTGATTTACGTACCTCTTGTTTGAGATCAGATGCCTCAGCTTCAGCGGCTGCGAGGCGGTCATTGAGAGCAGCCTGCTGCGTGTCCCGCTCGCGCTCAACGCGGGCGATCGCGTCTCGACAGCGCTTCTGCTCTTCTGCAATTCTTTCTTCGCATCGGCATTCGATCTAGGACAAAAATACGATTTTAAGAATTGTACCTTGAGACAACCCGTCTCGCCAGCGTGGAGAGTGTAGGCCATATCCTCTGTCTGCTCTGGCCAAGTATGGCTCTAGTAGTACAGAGAGGGTCGTGCTCCTGTAGTGGAGACTAAAAAAAGACCTGATGATGATGATGATGATGACTTGAGACATCCATCTTTTAGCTTTATACTAATATCTTCTTCTTCCGAGACGTTTCGTAAAGAGATATTATATAAAATTGTCACAGTATATAATTATTATTGTTGTTGTTACATTATTCTTACCAAATTCTTACCTACTGTTACATTACTTAATGCCACTCAAAGTTTAAAATGATTTCAATGTATAGATACAGAAAACGTTTTAACAGAAATCATGCAGAAAATTGATAGTTGTAAAATATAATTGATTTATTAAGTTATTTACGAGTATTTCAGCATGTGAAATGCAACTTGTTTTGTTCGGTTAAAGCGGGCCTATCAAAACGAATGGATATTGGAACCGCAGACGACTAGTGCAAAATGCACCAAAATAAAACTTAACTACGCTGTTATTAGTCAAAATTGATTCATCTGCATGGAAAAATTCCACGCGGGCGGACGTGATAGCTCAAATGGCAGAGCATAGGTCGTACAGTACCCTGAGGATCGCGCCTGCGTGGAATTTATTCACCATAGTTTTACAGTATATCAGAATAGCATTGTGAATGCGAAAAAACACTTGAAAATATCATCTGTATGGAGTTTTGCAGACGCGAATATTTTTTGCTCACAATGTGTTGCCAAATGGAACAAAAAGTCCTAGTCCATTTGTTAGACTTTAATTTTTTCGAATCATCTTATCATCATCATCACCTCAGTATTCTCCCGGCTCGATCGTTATAGCAGTGTTGCGTCATCTAATATATTTTAGTTTATTTCAGAGCCATAATTCTAAATATTTTTATGAGTTAGAACAACAGAATATGTAATAGATCAATATGTCGAAAATGTACAAGTCATTGTACCCTTTTGACAGTTAGGTCTGTTTTTTATCTACTGGTCGGCGGAATTCCCGGAATGTTTATAGATATAAAATTTCCGGAACATCCAGTCAGTTCCTTTCCCCATGAAATCCATTGTCTAAAATATTTTGAAACATGGTACCTACCTGTTTGCATTTCGCAAATCATCTTATGGTATTAAAGACGCCGAGCCGCAGATAGAGAGTACAACTTTAGTATAATTAATACGTCGTTAAGTCTTAGTAACTATTTAGTAATCTGTGGTTAAGTTAATGGTTCAACATTTTAAACTCCTTCGGCTCGCTTTGACGGCTGGACTGATAAAAGAACTAGCTTTACGTGGGCCTGCATTCTTAACTTACCCAATAGAGGCTTATTGAGTAACTTAAGAGTGAAGCCTACTTATAGAATTAGTACCGGAGATTATGCTGGAAGGTAAACCTTTACGTTGGGATTGTTACGTTTTGCTTAAATTGAGCTTATTTGATTATCATCAAACAATAAATTCTAAATGATGACGCGAGCTATGGCTAGGGAAAATAAAGTTATTGTTATTTTTACTTTCCTTCCATGAAATACACACCTTTAACATTTGTTATTTATTACTTTAGAAAATTGCCTCTATAACTTTACAACTTTTGCTTAGTGATGGTACTACTAGGAAGTATATATGAGGACCCTGGTCAATAGCCGTCCAATTAAATAGAACTAACAGCTCAAAAATAAAAAAAACAATTTTAAAGTGTTTGTGTTGTGGGAAAACACGGGTACAGCTGGTATATGTGTACGTAAGGGCTTATGTCCAGATTTTGAGACAAGTATGTTTTCTACTTGCGCGTCCATCTGACGATAGAAAATTTATTTCTGTTTAGAATAGATTGAAATAGATAGTAATTATTTTAAGAAATAGATAGAGAAAAATGAGGTGTAAAAAGAAAAACACTAAGTATGATTTTAACAGGAAGACGTTTATGACGTTTTGTAATTATTATTGTATTTGCTGTAAATGTTGAGTCTTTTCAAGTATATCATTTTTTTTCTTAATCTATTTCCTTTTTAATCGACTTTAAAAGAGGAGGAGGTTATCATTTCAGTTGATTTGATTTTTGATTGACGTTTTTATAAAAGTTTTTTTTTTAAGTCTATTGTTTAGTACCTCATAACTTCGTCATTTATGAACCGATTTGTATTTTTTTTTTATTTGAAAGATATCGGTTCTGTAATTTGTTTGTAGTCGGTTTTTTAGAAATGAAAGATTATTATTGAACAGTCAATTTGTTGAGACATACCTCTCGAATTTGCTCATCAAGCATGTGAAGCCTCGCCTGTAACACCGCGTTGTCGGCCTTCGCCCTCGCGTAGCGCTCGTCGGCTGTGCTCTGCGTGTCCGCCAGTGACGTCACTTGTTGCTGCAGCAGCAGAACCTGTCGACAAACAGTTGGAGTTATTAGAGTTTGCGTGTCATGTAACTTCGTATAAATATGGAGTGCATGGGCCAATAAACCTGTACTTTCTAATGTTGTGAAATTGGAAAATGGCTGTTCGTTTACTGATCGAGACTGAAAGCTTAACTTAAGACTTCAAATTATTAGTTCTTGAGATTTATGCTAACCGTTAGATAAAGTTACACAATTGAGAAATTATGTGGAAAAGTACACGTTTATTAAAATAAAAACACATCGAATGAACAAAGTAAGATGAGTTTCAAAGAAATAACTATTGATGCCATTGTCTAATGTTTTCTATTCCTTTTCTTTCATTAGCTACTTATTGGTATTAGAATAGACGAGTTCTTGTCCCAAGCGTTTTATTCAAATCTCCGTTTTCATAAATCTACAACTGGTAGCAAGTTAGTACTACTGATCAATATTTATGGTATCTGTCAGTATCAACTCAACCCACACAAATTCCTTGCTGTGTCGGAAATAATAGCCCGACAAGTAGGACACTGCGCAATGCAATGGAGTGATATCGCAGAAAAATACGATAGCATACGTAACATGCATAAGTGCAATTTTTGATATATCTGCTTAAATTATATTTATTTATTAGGTACCTATTAATAATTTTAGATTCGTATATGTTTTATTTTTTTAATGTTAAAGATAAGTATTATTGGAACTTTGTAAGGACTTAAGTAGGTACACCTTAGGTAATAGGTCTCTTTTTTATACAATAAAGTTTAGTATGTAATCTAAAAATGGTAGCGATTGAATATATTATATACCTATGTATTCCAATTAGCTGTTATCTCGGGAAGCGTTATAATCTACATAATTAGAATATATCAGTTCGATAGCATCATATTCGCTTTAATTTATTTATATCGCAGACCTTGAGTCGTTTTCCGTACATGCACCGAATGTCTGGATTGCTCATGCATGCATTCATGATCATTACAATTAAGTCTGTAATGATACTGCAGTTGTATAGAACTCTTTTTAAAAAACATATTTCCGAGTTCATTATTTCTTTCTTTTTCTATATTTAACCCACAGAAATAGATATTTAACCAGAGTCAATATAGGACAATAATGAAAGAGATATCTTCACCCAATTTATTACAACAAATCATGCATATAAATATATATTAAGTCATGTTGTTGTTACCTAAACAATATTAAAGTCCTATTAGACTATTAATCTATTATTATAATTATATGTACGTAATATATTGTCGATTATGTCATATAAGAGTCCATCTTCATGACTAACCACAGGAAGCGGCGAGTTCGTGACAAACAGGAAGGGAATAATTCACTGACACCCGACATACTATATGCCCACTTAGCTACGTGTCCATCATGCTAATAGCGGACACTAATACAACTACTGTGAAAGTAATATAAGAGATGTGTTTGTAAGTATCCAACCGGTATGCACAGGAGACCAGACGACAAGCGTTAACAAGTTCTAAAAAGAAACGGACTATTCTAGCTCCAAGTTAGGATCTCGTACTAATCTTTTGTCTATAAGTAATACTTAGGTCATGGATCTAAGAATAATCAGGATAGGACCTTGAGAATGTGGCATTGAAGCAAATCACAATGTATGCAGACGTGTCGTGACACGAAACTCACACACACATCGTCACTCAAATGGATGCAGGTTTTCCCCGGTCGAAATGTCAAACTCACGAAATGTCAAACTTGTACTTACCGCGAATTTGGTGTGCCTTTTGAAACTCGTTGAAAATAAGCATAAAAACATAAAATAATGCCGAGCTGTGTGGTAAAAGAGTGTAAAAATTATAGTAAACTACCTACACAAAAAGTCCGACGGTATCACGTATCATAGGTAAGTACAAACTTCTTGTTGTTTTCGAGACTATGTAAGTATTACACTCAATCGCATATTTTCTTGGTTTAATTATACTATTTACACACACAACACCACAGTTACTCGTAAGTACGAATTGGTTGGTAACCTAAACACACGTTTCAACTACAATTTTAAATTAAACTAATATGATTTTGTAATTTTCTTTGCGCCGCAAAAGTCAATGACCCGGTGACAGCGCAGCGCAAAGTCGGACTGTCTGTCGGTGTTGTCAGAATATGATTTCAAGATTCCTGTTCTTTATTTTAAATATAAAATTTTAGTTTGTTTATTTTTTTTAAGGTTCCCCATTCGTGATGCGTATGTAAAAAAATAATGAATCGATATTATTAGAAGAAATAGAAAAGATGCATCATGGGTACCATCAAATTATTGGGTACCATCAAATTATTCATTTGTTTCTTCCGAACATTTTAAAAATAGCAATTTTTATATGACAAAAGGAGCATATCGCCGGTTGATTAAGTTCGCGTGCCCAGAAAAGGAATGTTTCTTATTAATACTTTTACTCGACTTCAAAAAAAGGAGCAGTTCCAGTTGTATTTCATTTTGCATATTTTTACGTCATAACTCCATCATTTATGAACTAAATTTGGAAAATCGATGTATGTGTTGATGAAAAATGTATGAAGTGAGATGACTTTGGAATCCAAGATGGCTGACATTACTTTTCATTTAAAGTCAACTTTAGTGGCGTTTTTGGAATTTTTTGGGATATCAACAAAAATGAAGTCATTTTCAGTTTTCAAGATGGCCATCACCATTATTTATGGAAATTCGACTTGGGTGACGTTTTCGGAGTATTTCGGGGTAAAACTGACGTCAATTTTGTGTTGGGATTCAAGATGACTGTCACATTTTTTTGAAAATATGACTTATGTGTCGCTTTTGAGTTATTTTTGGGTGCATCACAAACAAAACTTATGGGATGCAAAACAGGGGTGATATTTTCGAGGTATTTTGGCGTGCAGATCACAAAAGTGGCGTCAATTTCGGGATCATACTATAAAACAAAGTCGCTTACCGCTGTGTATGTATGCTTAGATTTTTAAAACTACGCAAAGGACTTTGATGCGGTTTTTTTTTATAGATAGATATATTCAATTTTTATATTTTATACTAATATGTAAATGTGAAAGTATTTCATTCTCATTTGTCGACGTCAGAATAAAAGATTTTAACTTTAAACAATTTCTGAATTTGATATTGTTGATTTATTGATGACACTAATAATCTATAGAACTACTAAATCTATAAATCTGCAAAATTATAAAAAACCCTCGAGGCCTTATATTGGTGGTAAATTTTAAAATTTACCACCAATATAAGGCCTCGAGGGTTTGTTTTTCTGTAAGTAAAATTATATGTACTGTTATTTATTAACTTAAAACACAGTAAAATAAAAATGTTATCTATAATTTCGTTCTTTTATTCCTTTTATCGAGTTCCCCAAAACGTCTCAGGTCGCTCAAAGATGAGATTGATTCACAGTTGCCCTTCTGGATCATTATGTCTAAATTCATAATACTTCTCTGATACAGATGTTACGTTTTGTAAAAAAAATATAAATAATATTAGTGCTACTAGGCATCAGTACCACTCACAATTTATTTACTCTAATTATTGGGTAATTTTTGATGACAATGGTCACCCTATACTGCACACATGTAACCAAAGTTTGCTTCACTTTGACGTTCCTCACGCCCGGTCCATATTATTTTTAGGTCCATGACTTAGGTATACTAGTTTTTAGGTGGGGGCGTGCAGCTGTTGAGGTGGGGTTATGCATGTGCCTTGTGCAGTCGTAACTGGGTCAGGTAACTTGTGGTGCTTGAAATAGGGTCAATATCCAAATGGACGCATTTGTGTTTGACCGTCAGGTGAAATTGCACTAAATCTGAGGGAGGTTTTGACGACCTCGAAACGAGCTTCTATAGAGCTCGACCTTCGGCCTCGCGTTCTCAAGTGCACCCATCACTGGAGCACCCTCGGCACGACGACACCTCATTCACAACCTTTAGTTTAGGAAGTGGGACAACAACTATGTAAATCAGTCAGTGGTATTACAGCTTTATAATAGTATAAATAGAAATAAAGAGAATAACAATATTCTGATATGTCTTTGAAAACAGTGAATTATAAGGGGATTCGTTTGTCTCATCTGGGATATGGAAACTCAAGTCTTAGGATTTAACACACGAGAATACATTGGTAATACTGGTCTGAGCAAATAATGAGAAATTTATTAAGATTTCCTAAAATAATATGGAACGATCATATTCCAAAGTACAATTTATATTAAACCTTACTTTGTATGACATTTCAATAGATAGACATGATACTTAGTAGTAAAACTGAGGAATTCCCAAGTAGTTGGTATTTTTTATAGAATGATTAGTAAATTGCTCTTCGAAGTGCAGATGATTAAAATTAAAAGGGCAATTATGTACTCGAAAAGTGTCGAAAATAACCGTCCTTGCAAGCGATTAATTTAGCCAACGGACGGATGCAAACATTAGGTCATTCACAAGAAGCTATTCATCGGTGGCAGTGTCGTAAATTATTACTTTACGTCACTTGTTGTGATACTACGGTATTCTTTGTTCTTGTGAGTTAGTTGATTTTACAGGCATCATTAAGGCTTCTGACATAGATGAAAGATAGTTACCTAACAGTCATAACCGGGACCAGTTCTGAAGTACAGTGGAGAGAAATATTCTTTTGCCACTTTTGGGCACAAGGATCTAAGTGTGATCTATGCCAAAGACAAAGACTACTAACGTATAGACTGCCAATGCCAACATTACCTATACAAAAATATTGGGCCAAGTTAAGGCCTTCTCACATTCAACAAATTCCTATCCATCCTCAGCTCTTAAAAATGCTTGGGAATGGCAGCAGCATTGGAAGCACAAAAAGCCAAAAAACTGCGGTCGCCAATCCTCCTGCCAAGCGTGGTATGGTAATATTCTCCCATGGAACGAGGTCAAAAGTTAAATGTTTTATTCATCGTAAGATATTTTAAATATCCATTTGGTGAACGTTAACTTAAATTACACATTATTATTGTTGACGTCAATAACTTACTTAGAGCTAAGTTTACGCCGCTTCCCAGGCGGGGAGACAGAGGAATTCTTGGGAGAGGCCCTTGTCAAGCAGTGGACTTTTTGTGGCTATAAGCACGTACAAGTGCCTGGCAAGCATCCTATGAGTAAATGTGTGCAAGCTTGACAATACACACACGAGAATAAGATGAAGAACTCATACAGTGAGTAAGTTGATTAGCAGCCAAGTCATGATTCAGTCTCATGGTACTGAATTGGAAAATGACATATATTTCATTGAAGAGATAATTTCGAGTGAGTTATCCCTTGCGAAGATGATCTCAATGCTAAGTTTGAATCAATGTCGTGGTCAAATTTAAGTTTGAAATCATGGAACTAAAATAAATGTCAAAAACATACTACGTAGAATTATGAAGTTTCGAATCATGTTGTAAATAATGCGTAACAATTTTTTCGCAGTCTGTTTTGATACTGACCGGATCTAAATTTGTAATTCTGAGCAGAGTTTACTCTGCGTGACAACAAACGGATGTAAAACCAATGGCCCAAGAAAGCGGTGGAGTGTAAAACTAGAGATTCAATTCGAGGTGCGCACATTACTCATTTCGTCTAGGAGTAAATTTTACTGCAATAATTATATGAAGTTTTATTTGAATAATATAATAAATAAAATTGTTTATAAGAAGACAACCGAGTTTTATGTGACGAACGTGAATAGATTAGTGGATTTCGTCGCGAAATGGGTCAAAGGCAAGTTGGATTTAAGTAAAAATATGTATGTTTACTTAAATCCAATGTTTATACTTGTTTATTATGGACAGTGAAGTATATATTAGTTAAAGAATAGAAGAAATGCTTTACCTATACCACACGGTAGTGGTTCCACTGCATGAATTCTTCAAAATTAAAGATAATGTTCTCACAAATAGACACGGAGAGTGCTTACATGAATATTACAATAATTACGGACAAATCTCTGTATTTGTACTAATTATTCAGTAAATTTGTTAACATAACATATTTACAGCCATTAAATAAGCATTCAAGTGATATAGACCGAATACAATTTCACATCCTCATTGAAATGAGTGAAATCTTCAGTGAAATAAATATGTAGGAACTATAAGAAAAATTTATTAAAGTGAGTTAATTGAAGCAAAATGAAATAAGGAAGCAACTATTTTATCAAACAGGTATGCTGTAGGTTGTAGAACAACTAAACAAATTACTAGAAATTTCGATTAACATTTACGTCGCCACGCTTAGACCATTACACTATTGCAGAACTTGGACCCGGGGGGCAATTTCACCTGAGTTGAGATTGTGTTTACATTTAGGTACAGATTAATAGAGAAAGTTGACATATAAGCGAAAAATCAATAACAAAGGCAGACCAAATCACAAAAAGGAAGAACGATAATAAATGAATCGATGAATGCAGTGACGGTAAAACTGAAAACGGATTGTTTAATGTTAATTCATCCACGATCATCAATTACGTACATTATGCCGTCCCGCGATTGCATAATGTTTGTTATAGCTGTAGAACATCTCGCTCTTACTCCACACTTAAGTGCGTATAAGTTGGCAGCCATTACTTTAAAAAAAGCGATCACGATGCAGAGTTTATTCATATTAAGTACTTATTGCTTTCAACAATCATTAAAGTGATCTTACTATTATTGAGGTTGTAAAATAAATTGGTACGTTGTCATAATAAACAACTACAACATGAGTGAAAGCGAAAATACTATTATCTAATTCATGTGTAGATGTAGCTACTTCTGCAATGTATTGACTGCTGTCAATCTCAAACGTTTGAGTGTTGTTTGATGCTTATTTTATTTAAATAAGAGGTTTTCAATGTAAACTTAATGTAAATAACGTATTTGTTCAATAACGTATCAAAAGTGTTGTGTAATACAAAAGTATAAAATAACACTAAGAAACACTAACAAATATGAAATGAATAAGTTATTATTTTTAACTATAAAATATGTACAGCAGCGATCCGTGGAGGTCAGTAAGCGATACCCTTGTTAATTATAAAATTGAATGTCCGACTGACATTATCACATGTTTGTGCGATGATTCCAAACAAACAGTGACATCAGAGCTAACTAAACGACTTCAACTTTAGTCAAATACTCCTAATACTTGGATTGTCTTAAAATATACGTATCAGAAATTTGTCATCTTGATTGTATTATACAAAGAAAATTGAAAATAGACAAGGATTCGAAACTAATAATACAAAAATTACATTGTTGCATCATTAGATATATAGTATAAAATGAAGTCGCTTCAGCTGTCTGGTCGCTTAGATCTTTTAAACTACTAACGGTTTTAAAAGCAGTTTTCAATGATAGAGTGATTAAAAAGGAAAGTTTATTAAGTTTCCGTACCTTAAAAGAAAAAACAAAACCCTTACTGTTGAAAGCTCAATCAAAGTGAAAAGTACCCCAGTAACGTAAAGCTATGTTTATCAACGCAAGTGAAGTGCTATCAATAGGTACTCCAGCTGAATAGGTGGCTAAGTGAGCGTTCGTGACTTCCTCAACTAAATGCATTTTCTTGGAGTCAACTTTACTACTCGTCTAGCAACTTTCCAGCTTTGTTAACCACTTCACTTGATATTTGCGTCTCGGTTTCGTTCAATTACCTCCGGAATTAACTCTGATATCGTGTGATTTAACAATACGATTTCCCACTATTCTTCATGTTTTCTTCCTTACTTTCTTATTTTTAACTTGGTTCACTCTGCATGTATCGACAAGACAATTACTTAGGCACCAACAAGCTTGTTTAGATGCTACATTTTAGTAAAGAGGTTGCAAGGTGAGCAAATATTAGTACACAACAGGATTCTTTTAAATAGCGTCATATGATATACGTAACTTCTAAAAAAAACTTCATTATCTTTTAGTGCAACTGTAAAGAACAGATAAGATATTTTTATAATAAAACTATAACGAAATCTACTAATAAATAAAACTATCGAGTTTATTGGAGGAGTTTACTCAAATAATTTCTAATATTTACCGAATAGCCAGGCTTAAAGGCAGCAATACGGAAGGTTTAAGAGACAACAATTTTGTCAAGATTTCTTTAAAGAAACACGAAACTCTTGATGGTATTCAAATAATGTCATCGTAACACTTGGTAATTAGCACGGGTCAGTGCACATAGTGGAGAATTCCCAATGCAGCAGTAGTGGGTCGTCGTGCGGTAAATGAACCGGCCGACCAGAGAATCGATACTCATTACCGATACAATTCTAGTCGCTGTGTTGTAACGGTCTGCAACTAAGCTCTCGAACAGCTTGATAATACAATTAATGAAATAATTGTGAATGAAAAGATTCTATAAGAAATAATAAAGCAGATATATATCTTAAACCATTTTCTAATTTTATGTGAAGAAGGAATAAACATAACATTCAACAAACAAAGAACAAATAACACAAATTAAGCTAGCCCCAAAGTAAGTTCGAGACTTGTGTTTTGATGAGATACTTACTCGATGGTACAATATTTTATAACAACATTTGTAGATAAACATTCAAGGCTCAGGTTAATCTGATAAAGATGATCCATCTTGACCTGACCGGGGACCGAACCGAGAGCACCAGTGAGACAGCTTGGCATGATAACCAGTAGGTGATAGAGGTTAGAGTAGTGCCATTTGACTCTAAAACTCTGGAAACTATTTGTATCACAGTATTTATAGCAATTTAGCATTTCACAAGTCTCGAACTTACTTATGGCTACGAGAGTAGTAATCTGTGTGATTTGTCCATATATGTTTATTTATCATTGGTTGTTGAACAAAAGAATATCTCGGGATGAAAGGTACTCTATGTTCTTCCCCGGGTCCCAAACTAATTTCATACAAAAAAAAATCATCCGAATTGGTAGATGACAGACAGAGTTACTTTCTTATTTATTATAATATTGGTATAGAAGTATGGATTATTATTTATTAATTTCGATAAGTTGTGGTATTAAAATAAATTATTATATTATCAACCCAATAACGATGAAGTATGATTAAGGGACGCAACATTTTTGTTCCTCTTAGTAACAGAATTTAAAAATCTTTATAACTTGCGCTCATGATGTTGAATGTAAACACAAATGGTAATAAAAAGAAAGTATTAAAAAGTAGTAAAGTGACTATTAAAACTGAATGAAATACAGTAAATAAATCGTTTATCGACGGTATGGGAAGTATTGTTTGAATTGTAGCAAGGCGGTTGCATGTCGCAGTAACCTGATTATTAGCATTATGCAGAATGGCGTGCCGCCACGGCCATGGCTTAGATTTTTGAAACAAAAAGAATAAATGACTATTTTCCCTGATTCCAATATCATTATATTTCAGGAAATATTTAATTACTTTTGATCTACTAAGCAAATTGTGTAATTAATCCATACTAATATTATATTGTAAAAGTGAGTTTGATAATTTGCATATGCATTGTCTGAGGTCCGGAGAAAGACATAGGCTTCTTTAATTCAGGAAAAAATACTGGGGTCGGTAGGGATCGATATTAAAGCGAGCGGAGTCGCGGGCGAAAGCTAGTTAAGGCGATACCACTGTAAATAAGGTCGTTCTGAACCTTATTTATCTCGCAAAATACTTAAATTAGGAGTTTCAAATCTAAGTAATATGATTTTTGACTATTTCATCTCCAAAAATTGAAGATGAAAACACGTTTTGATAAAATTTTCTCGATAGAAATATTTTTTGAAAAATGGTCTTCGTTCGCAGAGTTTTTGTTATTGTAGCTCAAATGCGACGAATGAAATAATGATTTTTAGACTAAAAGATAGGTTATTAGTAATTCATCAAAATTTAAATATAAAAAATACAATTAACCGGTCTGATTTTATATTAAATAGAAATAACGAATTTGGCGCTTACGTTTTTTTCTTTGAGCGACTCGAGACTATCTCCTATCTCATCATTCACGGGCTAAACCGCCAAGCGCTATCCCTTGCGCGCACTTGATCAGTCCTTTGCCGAGCGAAGGTACCAAACATTTGAGTCCTCGTCTTAAGAGAAAACACTGCGCTCGAGAGAATTGAAAATTAGGTATTTGTAAAATCTATTGCTTTCGCGCTGTGTGCCCAAACAATCCCCGCAGAGTGCGATAGAGAAAACGGCAGCTAGGACCGAAAATACCTATGAATATTACACAAAATTAACGCTTCGTAGTCCCCTGATTTCTTCTTCAAAACTTAACCGATTTAATTTATTTTTTATTAAAAATTTAAAATTAGCTATGGCTGTGCTTCTATGTTTTCTCTCTCTTTCAAATATAATCGCGTCGAATTTGTTTTAACACAACGGAAATTCCTACCAATTTTTCAGGTTTCTGAAGGTTCATAATCTCTTTAAATAATTCAATTATGAAAAACAATTAAACATACGTACATGCATAAACATACTATATTCAAAGATATTTTTGGTAAAAAATCATTGCTCTACTGGTACTTTCCGGCGAGGAATTAGGGGACTACGCTTGTATGATATTGATAATACGGCCCCTCTGATTTCCTTTTAATTATAAATAGGAGTAGGTTGTCATTTTATTTTATTTAATATCAATATTTATGCTATTTACAAATACGGTTAATTCCATTGCAGTAATTGTTTTAGTATCATCAAAAGATCAATTATGTGACTGATATACCTAGTTTTTGAAAGATGTGACATAATATAAGGCTAATTTCCCGGTAATTGGGTAACAATATGCCTATGAGCATGTTAAACCCGGGGTTCAGCTATCTCAATACCAAATTTCATCAAAATCTGTCCAGCCATTCTTGAGTTATAAGTGGTTTAACGCCTAAGTAAACCCGACTTTGTTTTGTGATATAGATTCTCTACAAGTTTGGTCAGCTAATGGAAGGTTTAGGTGTGTTTCTATTTTTTGTATATTAATTTAGTGACTCAAAAGGAAGATTCACATTACTAAATACTGAGCTATAAAAAACAATGATTGTATGTATGTACTCAGTAGTATGTTTTTCTATGATAATAATCGAAGTATTAATTAGTTATACTTCATAGCATAATGTTATACTTTGTAACAATCATGAACGTAAAGCTGTCAAAACACATGCCTGTGTACCAAATACCTAACCGAGTCACTATTGTTCATTAATAAAAACACTTTACATCATGGCTAATATACATTACAGTAGGTCGTTGTGCTGAAATATACTTAGATGTATTCTCGCCAAAATTGAGGCTAGGATATTCGTACCGTGGACTGCCTTTCCCAACAAGCTATTGTTTATAACGAGAATAAATTAAATAAATGCATTGTTTTACCAAGTAAACGTACTCTGAGCTCTTGTTAAAATTGCTTAAAAGTGTGTGAAAATTCCGCCTATTGAGCGAGTACAACTATGATCTGATGTAATTGTTGAACCAAAGACTACAAAAACGACTTATACATAATTCGTTTCTGTTTCTGTTTATGTTCTTAGAACACTTCTACTCTTATTTGTAACGACTACTGAATACGTCAAGTGTCATGTCAGGTGACTTATTACTTTTTGATTGTAATAGTATAACCCTTATTATTTCTTCGCAAATCTCGGCATCGACCATCAATTTTGCTGACCACGGTAAGGTCAGCAAAATTTATAAGCCTAGTACTGAATGATTCCGGTAAAATTGCTGTCAATGAAATTGAAAGTAATCTATTCCAAAATTACATTTGAGAATTTTTAGAGCAATAATTGAACACGAAAACAAAACTCTCAAGGAAACTGATAAAAATCGACAATCACGAGCGCTGATAACATTCACTGATAATGTGAAGAGCTCTGACGATTCCGGACAGGGAATAATCGATGAAGCATCTGTAAGATTATTATGAAACACGAAGATAGTGTTTGATCGATGAAAAAGCTATGGTTATGTATACAGTGTAAGATCGCGTGACTCTTGCGTACAAACCAGGAGTCGTGATGGTACGGGCAGGGCGAAGAACTGCGACAGCGTCGCAAGGCGCAAGCAATCGTCCGAAATAAATACTTTTGTTTTCTAGACATTTTGTGCCCAGTGGTACGAGGCGGTCACGAGTCATAAGTTGCTTTTGATAAACTATTTCTTTGAATGAAATCGATGTCATCATAAATTATTAAATCTCCATTGCACACATATACTCTTATTCTTAGATTGAAAAGGTTGAATCAATAAAATGAATCACATATTGTTAAGGAGGGATAGGTAGACTATTTGTTGAAAATAATGAATGGAATACCTAGCCACTTAGCGCTAGCATCAAATGGTATGTCTATTGTTATTGTACCTCGTAATTAAACTACGCATCTAATAGCTATTTAGGGAAGCTAAACTACCGACCGTATTGACCATGAATGTACTTATTAAGTAGACTGCAATATCATGTGAGTCTAATGAGGATAACTGGATTAAACTAATATGAACAAACTGGTCAATGTACTGTAATTACGTCAAAAGAAGTCGATGCCGACCGCAATTATTCATGATGACGTGAAGACTATGGCTTCGAAAGTATTAATTTGAATATGCATTAGCCACTGCAGTCACCATTGCAGCAGTAGGCATGAACAGCAAGCTAAGTAAAAGCATATGTAAGGATTCTCACTTGATCTGATAAATTATCACACCACTGGTGCGCGGCAGTCTTCTTTCCCCCATTCAGTCCGTTGGTCAAGTGGGGGGTGAGAGGACTTCCAGTGAAAAGGTCTTCCGTTAAACTGGCATCGGAGGTCACTCTTCCTCTTACTTCCGGAGGAGGTCCCTGGGGACCAACGAAATCAAATTGACCATCCCACATGTCGTACTCTAGCTCCAGACTGTCTTCCACATCGATTGATTCACCCATCGCGCCTCTTGAGCGTTTGAATATACCCGATTTAAACATTTAAATTCCGGTACATTTACAATTTTTGTTGTCTTTGGATTGATTTGTCCCAGTATTGTACTTTTATATGTCTAATTCTTAATTTATTTCGTATCAACACAATTCTGACTTTCAATTGGATTAGAATGATTTTGTTCAAGATAAAGCTGCGAGTAAATGGCACTTATTGAAAAGCAATAAAGTTTTACGACTGACAGTCGGCTGAACACTAATACAAGTATTTAGTAATTCACGTAACACATCCAAATGGGTCACTAAATGTCACATTGTATGCACAGTATTATTTCACGTGAATTTGTAGTATCCACTGTAAACGACACTAAAGTCTAATTGTCGTCGTACACTAGAATTAAAATATCAGGCAGAATGAAACTTCTCTGAAGTCGATTTAAAATTTTTGATGGTTGCTCTGACATCCTTTTGTACATGAATTAACAAAACTCGAAAACGGCGCGTAAAGTTTCCGATTTCAATTGATTGTTGAAGTTTTGTGTCTGGCGTATCAGAAAATGAGTTTGTCGGTGGACGTAGCGTTGGCGCAGAACCGCGATTGGCACTGGCGGCGCGCGGCGGGCGCTTGCCGGCGCGCCCCACCCATCATGATTTTATCAGAGGGCCGACACCACTGCACGATACAAATAAAGTTTATACGCTCCCTGTACATATGCACAATCGTCTGATGGATAGTCGGAGGCAATAACCCCTTGCAATCGCTCCCCCAGTCTGGCTCAATCTCGTAATTTTACGGGCGAGGGCCTCCCATGATTGTGTTGGACATCGCCAGATGTAGCTACAATATATGACATAAAACCGGCACTGTTTTAAGATCATTGCAAAAATATAGATCCTTTCCTTGGCTAAATATACCTAATTCTAAATACTACATCTATCAAAAATATCTGGTTAACCAATTCTATTATTATAAAATAAGGGAAATGATTCATGAAAGGAGGGTTGAAAGAAATGATATAGTAGCTTACGACAAAAGTCCATGAAGTCATCTACAAGCACGATAAGAAAAGCGACCACTACAATATTAAAGCTTTGATTGTCAGCAAATACTGTGAATAGAAAATCTAAACAGTGTTCGCGACTGAGGGTTGAGCTGGATTTAAAAATATTAACTCTTTATCAAAATAATTAAGAGCAGATAACAAATAGTCACCAAAGTGATACAACAAAGCAACAAAAGAACAAGTTATTTAATCCAGCTTAGCACAGCCGCCATTGTTAGACCGTGTGAATTAAAGAGTTCGGAAGTTCTGCATTGAATATCGCAAGTTCCATTCTACGGATAGATTACAGAACAGTGAGGCAACGAGCTTTGTAAGTAGAATTTGGGTAACGGTACTGGGGGCACTATGATTTTAAATGGAAATGGAATGGAAGAAGTCAGCATGATCTATTTTTAGAGTAATGCTTCAGACCATGTGCGTCTGGAGACTGGATCACATAAACAATGTTTCATGTCTTAGGTTATTTTTTTTTCTCTGAGTTAAATGAGTTTAGAAATAAAACTTGTGTTTGTTCTAAATGTTATGAAATTGATACACGCGATGCGTGTTTAAAATAAAAGAAGTAAGGTTTTATAATTTTAAGATATTTTATCTTTAGAATGTTTATAGTACCTAAAACCTAACTACTGTGCGGGTTTATGTATAATTTTAAAACAATGTTGGTTTTGCGTGTATATGAAAATCTTAATATATCAACCAAGATTTTTCTCGTGCGCTTTGTAAAAACTGTGGTAACTGTAGAAGATAGACATTTTAAGACTTCTAATACATACAATAACTAATGATCTCAGCACTAAACTTATACTCTCATAAATATAAATGAAGTTTTTGCAAATTCTGATTGATGTGGTGATGGTGAAGCGTTGCTCGCAAGTGCTATGCAAAAAAGTACGGCATTCGCATGTCTAATTGCCATACTTGTACGCCCAGTAAAAATGTGCTATGGATTAAAAAAAAACTATTATTTTACATTGCATTTCATATATATCAACAAAATTTAGTGCTTTGGTATAATCAATAGAATTCTATTGTCCGCCTATTGTGCTTCGCCGCTCATACATTTTGAATGATGGGTTATGTATCCTTACTAATACTATAAACGTGAAAGTTTGTGAGTATGAATGGATGTCTATAGTTACTTAATAACACCAAAAAAGCTAAACAAGTTTGGAGGAAAATTTGCACACAGATAGGTTATTACCTAGATTAACATATAGGCTACCTTTTATCCCCCCGGAAAAAAGTATCGTTCGCGCGGGATTGACATTAACGCGAGCGGAGCTGCGGGCGACAGCTAAGCTATGTAAGCTAGTTTTTAATGACTATAGATATAAATCATGACTTAAATGTGGCAAAGACCCGAGCCCTTCTGAAATAAAGTCATTATATTTTAAATAACAGATTTGTTTCAGTATCTAATGGTCATGTTTCTCGTATTTGGTAAACTCCTTAGTCATTCGTACCAATAAGGATTACTCACGCGACATAAAGTACTTAATTATGAAGGGGAGCGGTAGTGGATTCTAATGGGGAAAATCCAATACATTGGTAACTTTGTTAGATTACACGCAATAAATATTAAAGAAGACAAGGCGTGGATTGTGTATAAATAGTTTTGTATGAAAGTTAAAACCTAATAGGCAGTTAAGAATATAATAAATCAGAATGCTTACATCTAACTGTTTGAATATACAAAAAAAAAATTGTCTCACCTAAGCTAACCATGGTTGTATCACCTAAAGCAATTGTAACTTGTAACCATATTATGTTCAATTTCGAAATTGCATCAAATACCTGACGCTGATGTGATGACAAAATAATGGAATATGCCAGGTGTCTAATACGACTGGTATAGAAGTAAGTTGGGAATACAATGCGTAGCAACCTCGACTCAGTTCAAGGTCTAAGGAATCTTCCATGCATGAGAATGAATATCGCATAGATAAAAAAAGTCTCTAAATCATTAAATAAAGATCACATTTTGAAATTTATGGATAGGGTTCCCAAGTGTAGTGTTTATGTGAGACAGAGGAAAGGGGAGTATGTTTAGGAGTGCTATTTTTGAACGGATGATTTCGTAACAAATTTTCTATATAATATAATTGCTTGTTTAGTAAAGTCGCCAGGTTGGAAATAGCACCCATGACCCTACTTCTATTCTCATAAGGTCCTTAACTTTAAATATGCTGATTGGCATAATCTGCTTATGTTTGTATCAACATCTATTGTAAATTTCTAGTGTGTCATCTTTCAACTATGTCTTTTCAAATCACAGATGATGATGACATAATAATGGCATCTGCAAGATGAGTGCTTCCAATACGTTCACGGTCTA
The DNA here is from genome assembly GCA_947532085.1 of Elegia similella. Taxonomy (NCBI): domain Eukaryota; kingdom Metazoa; phylum Arthropoda; class Insecta; order Lepidoptera; family Pyralidae; genus Elegia; species Elegia similella. Next base: position 9,684,255 of record OX383939.1, read on the forward strand.
AGGATTTCTTCATTTATGTACTTATATGTATGGATTACTTGTATGGATAATAATGGATATCCTAAGATTTGGTGCGGTGAAGTTAAAATTCTTCATATTATAATTAAAAATATAAATAAATAAATATATACGGACAAATTACACAAATTGAGCTAGCCCCAAAGTAAGTTCGAGACTTGTGATAAGGGATACTAACTCAACGATACTATATTTTTTTTAATAACAAATACATATATAGGTAAACATCCAAGACCCAGGTCAATCTGAAAAAGATCATTTTCCATCTTGACCTGAACGAGGATCGAACCCGGGGCCCTCGTGTTGCAGGCTGGCGTGTTAACCACTGCGCCACGGAGCTCGCCTCAACTTATTTTCATGAAAAGCTTTATTAAGTGTCAATCTCGAACATTTTAAAATCCTTAATGATGATGACTATTGATGACTAAATAATACATCAGTCAGATGTCAGCAGCTTGTCCGCGTGGTACAAAGTTAAAGGCGAGGGAAGCAATGCGTGGTGACCTCGGATCGGTTCAAGGTCTGAGAATTGTCTAATTTATGTAACTTCAGACCAAATTGCGAGTCATTAGCCCACGGCAGGTCAGATAAGAATGGTTACAAAAAGACTGTAATGGTGCGGCTTTTAACTGAACAACACGTTAATCTATTTTCGTAGTTTACTTGCTTATCTTCAGGCAAGTAGGTAATTATCGTTGTAAAATGGAAGTGCTTAGATAGTACGGGCACTTCATAGTTTACTGCAAAAGAAAGATGTGTAGTTTATATCTTTATTACAAAGCCATAAAACTCCGAAGACAAGATTCCTATTTTGATCGATTAAGCAATAATTATATTATTTGAAGTTGCAGAGAGATTTAGATTAGCTAGAGATATGAAGACATTTACTTTTCGTAGAAGTTTACGATTAGTATCAAAATTATGAAGCACTATTGCATATTTTTTTATATACATAACACATTATATGACCCGTACTTCGAGGTCCTCTGCCCCACAGGCATAAAATATGACATTGTTGATTTTCAATTGAAGAAATGAGAAACTACATCAGACGAGCACTATAGTAGTAATCAATCATTTGACCGTTACGCGTAGAAATATTAACCAATTAAGAAGAAGACAGAGGTAGTAATTCAAAACAATGACTGGACATATTGCATTCAATCAAAGTGCATACCACATAGAGTAAACTACCTCCATACCAAACTTCATCCAAAGAGTGATAAATATGGTAAAAGCAAAGAGAAATTTAAAGCCATTATGAGTAAATCATTAAAATATCTAGGATCTCTCATTACACTTGATATCCTTGCTTGCCTCGGGGCTCGGGGCAGCTATAATGACATTTACCATTAGCTTCATCATAGACAAGTAAAAGTGATATTATTATAATAAGATCCGAGCTGATACAACCGATATTATCTTATGCGAAATTTAATGAACCGCCAAAACTGCAGCTTTTACTTTTTGAAAACGATTTATGAGTATGTACTCATAAATGGTTTAAAACAAGATATTGATTCGTTCGCAATAACGCGCGTGTTATTAGATATTACGTCATAATCAGTGTAAAGAAAGTCGTCTTTGGTTCCAGTTTCGTAATTTAAATAGCCTATTATTACTTTGTACACATTGATTAATTTAATATTGATGGCTTTGTACTCGGTATTAAGGTGATATCTGTCCGTGAAATTAATTTTACCATGATCTTATGGCAAAAAAAGATGGAGGCCGCTCGTTGATGATTGATTTAGTGCATAAATTGACAACTTTTGTTTGAGTTGACTTTTGCGCAATCTTCTAATATATAAAATTCTCGTGTCACAGTTTTCGTTGCCATACTCCTCCGAAACGGCTTGACCGATTTTGATGAAATTTTGTGTTGAGGGGTAGTCCAAACCTAAATTTTTTTTTTATTTTTTAGACATTATTTATATGGCAAAACAACGTTTGCCGGGTCAGCTAGTTTAATATAAACACTTAACAAATTCAAAGCGATGTAGTATTTTGACGAAAATAAAGTATAATCATATTATTACTTTAAAACATATGTACTCATTCGATTAATGCACTGGCCACAAAGAGTAACGTAATACCTCTGAGTTACCTATATCGTTTAAAGAGTAAATTTAGGTACTAAGTGGGCATACATATTTGAAATTTATTTATACAGTAGTATACCGATTATCCGTACTAATTGTGTTACCTGTCTACTTTACATTTACTACTAGCATAGTCACATTTGTATTTTTATTCAGTAAAAATAACATCGATTATTCGGCTTATCGAACTGTTCCTATTGATTAGTATATATGTACTTGTTCTGTAGTCACTAGATCTATGAAGTTTTCCGTATCGATGGATGGACCTTCTATCATGACTTACTCCTGTTCGTTTCCAAGTTCATAAACTTCGTTGCTTCGACAAAAGTTTACAACTTTGTGTGGGGAACACTCAATATGTGAGATTTGTCCTTTAAATATAAATTTACTAGCTTTTGCCCGCGGCCTCGCCCGCGTTAGTCTCGATCTCTCGGGAACAGTAGAATTTCTCGGAATGAAAGGTACCCTATGTCCTTCCCCGGTCCTTAAACTACCTCCATACCAAACTTCATCCAAATTGGTTCAATGGTCGAAGCGTGAAAATAAGTCAAGCCAGACAGAGTTACTTTCGCATTTATAATATTAGTATGGATATGGATGGATATATGTACCACTAACAATTGGTCCTATAGAAATGCCGATATAAGTTTGATAAAATCTCTTCTCCAATTTTATAACCGGTGCAAAAAACTTGGTGGCTATGCAACTGTTTGAAAAACTTACTGCATAGCCATTTTCTTGCCAGCAATCAGCGTGAGATGAAACTTATCTTTCTATCGTCGCGCTTTCGTGTCATCTAGATAGTACATAATTATAGCAATATCTGGCCCACATCTGCCTGATTATCAGGTTCACATGCTGCCCCAAAAACGACTTCTTTTCTTACGCTGGTTTTGTGTCCCACATGGGTGGCGTTAACCCCGCCTTCCTACAGTTTGTTCGGCTTCCTGTAATTAAATTTTCCTTCACTTATGAAACGGAAGGCAACCGACATTAAATAACAATTTTGTTTATACAGAGTAACTTTTATTCATTCATAAACACAAGTGCAAATTCAGAAGAAACTTTATGACATAAAAATAATCTGTCATTCTAAAAAAACTTGCTATGTGATTAGTTTTGATATTTAATCTTTCCAACTTTATGAGGTGATAAGACTTATCGGTAAAAGTACAGATACGATAAAGAAAGCAGTTAAAATATAAATAAAATGTATTCGTAGGTATAGATCTGGCTCTGGGAATACAGAAAAAACGTAGAATGTACCATCTGCTTCTCTACGCGCAGACGGTAAAAGCCGGTCGAGGGAATGGCCAAAAAATAAGGAATCAAGCCAATATGCGGCTAGCAACCCATCACTATTTTGTTTCCTTTATACCTATACGCCTACCAACATGGTAATCGTTGCCTTTGGAAATTGTGGCCTAGGCCTCTGTCTACCCACCGCGTAAGGGATAAAGACGTGATAATATATATGTATGTATGAGTGTATCTATCATTCAGCTTGCATTTGCCGCTCTATTTGTTAAATTTTCTATTCCTACTTTTATTCATCCTAGGGTCCACCAGACACGAGGGTGCCCATGTTCTATCCCCGGTCAGGTCATGATGGCAAACGTTTTTAGATTTTCCTGGGTCGTGGATGTTTATCGTTGAGGTAGTATTCTACGACACAACTTCACAATTTACTGTAGGCCTGATTCAATTTGTGTAAAATGATATGCCCCTATAGGTATATTTATTTAGTATATCTAAATTCACTTACAATTTATTGGATTCAAACTATCATACAAAGTACAGTTATGTAATATTCTGGTTGGCTTTGCCGATGTAGCATACCTGATTGACCGTTCCCTTTCACACAATGCGAACACCAAGATTAAAATTAGTATTGCATTGTTTCACGTGTTATTGCAATATTAGCTGCCGGCAATTAATTCTACTTTAAGGCTGTACTTACACTAAACTACAAAGCTAAGGTCAATGGTTATTATCATCATCATCAAGTTTTTTTAGTCCCCACTGCAGGAGCATCACCCTCTCTGTACTACCGAAGCCATACTTGGCCGAAGCAGACAGAGGATTTGGCCTACACTCTCCTCGCTGGCCAGACGGGTTGGAGAGGTTTATTCTACCTTAAACGTTGAAAAGATCTTTACTATTCCCGTCTAGATATGAAAAACAAAACAAATGTTCTTGTGTTTTGTATTAATATCGATCTAAAAGCAAATTACTTTGTCATTATCTTCTTCCTCTTTTAATTTTTTTTTAATTAATATAAAATCTGATTTGAGTTCTAGCAAAAGTATATTTTGGTTGGTATTAAAACACAATATTATTTGCAGTTTAACGTTATTTATGTACTTATATGAAACAAGTATTCACTTCATGGTTTCAAAGGAAATGGTATTTGAAAGAACACTGCATTGCACACAAAGAAATAAAAGGGTGTTTTCAATCCCAGAGCTGGTTGGATTCTGCTTGCATTATTTGAAACTGATTGCTTCAAGAACTTCTGTTTAGAATGTCTTTCTTTGTCAGATCATGTTTTGACGCTACCAAATGTGGTTTAAAATGTTACAACCAAGTCTGTGATGATGGCAGCTGCAATGTTGCCGAAATATTAGACTAATTTTAAAAAATATCGCGGCATGTCCCATTCCCATAGTGACAATAACAGTAAAATATTACAGCAAATATTTACTCATCTATATTTCAGTGAAAGGGTGTTTCCAACCGAACCGGTTCGTTCAGTGTAGAGAAGGCCTTACGGGCTGTCATCTGTACACAATATGTTTGGGTTTCGCACGCGTTCGTTCGCACCACTTTCCGTTTCTCATTGCTTTTTGTTCTTCGTAACGCCTGTAACGTGTGTACGCAGGTTAAGTAACGTGCGTAAGTTTGTCGTGTAAGCTCATTGTATGTTTTAATTAATTGCTGTTGGTATTACGCAAAAAACATTTATTTCTTTCACTAATTTGGGTTCTAATAGTGATCTCTTCGCCTAATCTGTCCGGAATAAAAACGACATGGGTTAATAACTTATTTACATTTCAACGCCCGAACCGATTTAGATGAAATTTGGTAAAGAGATAGCTTGAGATTTCTTCATCTCTATCGGATGATAGAGATGAAGAAATCTTATTTTAATTATTTAAATAGATTAAGGGGCCAAATGTGGGCTAGAATTTTTATAGGAATTCGGGAGAATGTGCCTGTGGTAATTCTATGAATACGAAGTTGTCTATTATTAATTCTCAGGTTACTTTGATATATCGTGCAAATTCGTGCTTTCAACAATATACCTACCCCTTTTAGCTTCGCTTTTGAAGGAGGTATGTGTAGGTATGTAAAAATGTATAGTACGACTGGAATTTCTTGCATTAAAATTTCAGGTTTGCTGCTACCATGTAGGTATTGCTCTGATAAAATCAGGGCAATACATTATGGTTTGGCAGGTACAAGTATGCAAATAAACCGAATCTCTAATGTGATTTCGAATGACAGTAAACGAATTGGAACAACCTGTAGACATTCTTTACTTACTGTTATTTATATTTATACCCAATCCTACTAATACTTGGTAGGATCAAGTAGTAGGATTAAGTTGTTGGTTTAGTGATATTCAACACATAATAATGCAATTTACAATGAATACTATGATAAAAGTTGCAGGAACGGTTCAATACGGTATTTTTTAGTGTCTAACTTTCAAATTTCTTGGAATAATAAATATTTTTACGACAAAGTAAGGTTATAGGGGCCAGATACCGGTTTTAAATTTATTTAACAAAGTCTTTTCGTTTCGACAACAAGAAGAGATTTCAATCACATGCTGTGCCTTATAGCTAGATTCTTTCTTATTCGTCTATTGTCAGCTCCAGACAAGATAAGAGATGGCATATCTCGCGGCAGATAATGAACGAGTCGTCGAGTTGTCGTCACGGATTACGCAACGGATATAATTCAACCTTATTTTTAATTTACAATTCGGTGATGAAATGTAAGGAGATATAATCGCACGCTCGGCTTACCCTTTATGTAAGAAGGCCGTTGACATATCAATAAATAGATTGGAACCTCGAGACAATGTAAGATTTGTAAAATATAAAAAAAAACCGGCCAAGTGCTAGTCGGACTCGCGCAAGAAGGGTTCCGTACCGTTATCAACAAATCATCTGTTGTATGGGAGCCCCCTTAAATATTTATTTTATTCTAATTTTTTGTATTTGTTGTTATAGCGGCAACAAAAATACATCATCTGCGAACATTTCAACTGTCCAACTATCACGGTTCATGAGATACAGCTTGGTGACAGACGGACAGCGGAGCGATATTAATAGGGTCCCGTTTTTACCCCTTGGGTACGGAACCCTAAAACTAGTTCTTTCCCGCGGGTCCGCTCGCGTTGATGTCGGTCGAACTCTCGGGATATTAGAATTTCCCGGAATGAAAGGTACCCTACGTTCTTCCCCGGGCCTCAAACTACCTCCATACTACATTTTATCCAAATTGGTTCAATGGTTGAAGCGTAAAACGGAGACAGACAGAGTTACTTTCGCATTTATAATATTAAAGTATGGACGTTACGAGATTTCGAACCTGAATATTGTGCAATCTATGTTCAAAATGATACAAGAATTAACATATTAAAAAAGACAAAAACTTCTGAAATAAGATAATTCTTGATTACAGATCAATCAAAATAATTACACTAATCATGTGAATTAAAAGATCAGTGACCAATCATCAGGTCAACCAGTAGTCATTGTCTAATTACTATACAGGGATTTGCAATCAGCATTCGTCTCCCGGCATCCTTGACACAGTTATGGGCCCACGCGTGGTCCCACCCACCGCGTCTATTGTTCACATCGTATATGTGGACCGATCTCTGTTCACACTTGATATCATAATGTGGACCAACATAATAATATGAAAATAGGTAAATAGAGTAGATGTTATGTTATACCAGCTTTTGTTTGCGGTTTTAAAGTGTACACAAAATGTTGTTATAATCGTAAATCATCATCATCAGATGTTTCCGTGCTTCGGAAGGCACGTTAAGCCGTTGGTCCCGGCTGCCATCTGGTAGTCGCAAAAGGAACCACGTCTAGGGCCGAAAGAACTCTCGACACCAGGGAGTGCATGGTCGATTTGACCGTGACACTTACTCGAAATGATGATGATGATCGTAAATCAGTATATAAGGTGCGAGTAAGGGATAAGTCGGCTATTGTGCATATTTTATTTTAAGTTTAAGTGGAGTCCTTACATGTAGGGGAGACCGGGGATGGTTGGCTATAGGGGCAGGTAGACTAAGCAACAATAACTCGCCACCATCACGTGTTTTTCATCAACCAATCACGCGTGACGATGCGCTACCGTGACCCGCTTACTTGTGCGAAGTGAGCCGCCGCTGTTGCGCGGCGTTCGTGTGTGGCATCTCATGTTGTATTTTTGGTCAAGTTAAGTACAATTTTTCGTTCGTACTTTTTTTTGTTATTGTGCCTATAGATCTATTAGAAACAATGATGTTATTACGGCAAATTTAAATATGATAGTTTTATTTTATATCACACAGTATTGCTTCCCTGTTAGTGCCAGATTTTGCATATGATAAGCAGGTAAAATTAAAAATGGCGTCAGGGGGTGGTTGACAATTTTTTTTCGGGGTAGGTAGACTAATTAGTCAACAAGTTAAAAAGTAAAAAATCATTATTGTAAACACATCTATGGTTTTTTCTTACATAGGTTCTAATTGCAGTTGTATTTTTACTGATACGGTCGAATTGAGAAACCCCCTCCTTTTTTGAAGTCAATTAAAAATGAAGACGTACAAGAGAAAATCTGAAAGGGGCGATGTACCAAAAGATATCCTAGAAAGAGCTTGCCACGCAGTAATCTTCCATAATAATAGCATAAACGCCACATGAAAGAAATACCGAATTCCATACAAAACGCTGCATCGTTATGTAACTATACTTAAACAAAAACTAGAACGTAATAAAACCTCAGGAGAGCTGAATTGACCGTGAACACGGCGGGGTACATAAAAAATAGGCAGATATTTAGCGATGACGAAGAAAAAGTTAAATAAAAAGTTTATATTATTTTTATTTTTTATTTTATACTAATCCGCTTTATTTACACTAATTACTGCCTAGGTCAACCTACCCCATGCTTATGGCCAACTTACCCCGGATATGGGGTAGGTTGACTAAGCGTCAGGGGTTTAGAAAATCGACTAAATAAGTATTATAATGATAAATATATTAGCTATAGATTAGTATTTTAGGTACCTGAATAGTTCTTCAATGTGCATCAACTGTTGTTTTTGTCATATTAAGTTAAACATCAAAGTTAAACGAGCTTAAGTCAAAAGTTAGTCAACCATCCCCGGTCTCCCCTACATATATAATATCACGTCTTTTTCCCTCGCTGGGTAGACAGAGCCTAGGTCTTTAAGTATGTTGTTTTAATGTTCAATAAATTATTTACAAACAAACTATATACTCGTACTCGTGAAAACCTCCTTGTGTAAGCTGTTTCACAAATTCAAGTCCATTTTTATAACTTAAATCGCGAAAGAATTTGTACTTAATTTACTTAAATAGAAAAAATACACAATGCGTTTTGAGGATAAATAATATAACTTTCAGAATTCTCTAAGAATTCTTAATAGAATATAGACCCGCAAGAAGAAAAAAGGTAGGTATTAAAGGAAAATAGACTTTCCATGGAAATTTTACCAACTGGTCGAGGAATTTGAACGTGGGGTCGAATTTTTTAATCTCTTATCTTTTTTTTCGGGGTTTTTTCGGGTCCATATTAAAACCGACCGACATTAAAATACTGCTTGGGAGTTCAGAACCAATTGTAATGTAGAATTAATAATACTAGTTATTGGGAGATTACTTTTTAACTCAAATTTAGTAGGAACCAACGCCTTATAGCACAGATAAGATAATTTTGAATCATTGGGTCGAGCTTAATTAGCCTATTATAAAAGAGAATTAGTTACACTTTTATTAAAAAACTACAATCGTTTCAGGCCAAAATATTGTGACAGCTTTAGCCTGAAATTAGCATAAAATTGAACTTGTTTAATCACTACAATAGCAGCGGATTGTAACAGCCTAGGCAATATTTTGCATGACAAATATTGTAATACCTACATTTTGAGAGCTAATATTTCAGAGTGACAAGACCGCGACGTGAGAAGGCAATATAATGATAACATAACACCTCTTCGACCCACGGTGGGGTTCGTTACAAACTAGACTCGCCGATCTGACTATAGGTTCGCGTAGGGTATATATTCTTTGCAAAAGGTTAAATCCAGTAAGTTAAACTGTATGATGAAGCTAAAAATTATGTACATTTACTCAAGTAGAGGAGTCCATGGCGCTAACTGTGGATTTACTCGAACGCCTGGGACCCATACACAAAATAATAATCCCATGAATATACTCGACCGCGTCTAATTAGTGTAAGCTGGTTTAATAACATTCCAAAAGTTTGATCAGGGTAACAAAAGTACAAACAAAAAAGTCACCAGTGTGTTTTGTGCGTGGTCGGCTCTTTATTATTTAAAAGTAAAAACTAAATAAATTTCAATGTTTCAATTAGGGCATGGAATACCGAAAAGATTTTCATACCGGTATTGATACCGGTATTGAAATTTCGAAAACCGGTATACCGGTAATTCGGTATTTTTTTAAAAAACTGCTAGTTACTGTTTAAATTATATATATTGGTATATATTATTATATAAATTATTATATATACCAATAGTGATTGAAGTCTTGTTTCCGGAGAGCGATTATAGTAGTTTCTAGGCTATGTGATAGAAACACTGAAACCTTTTATCAACTCCTCAGAAACCACAAAATGAATAAAGGTAATAAAGAATACTAAAGAAAATGCGTTATTTGATCCAAGAATGATTTAAATTGTTTCCTTGACACAAATATCACAATCAAATATATTATTAAAATTAGTTTTACTCTCTAATGATAAGAAAACACTTTGCCCTAAGGGTCTTCATGGAGAAATACAGACGGAAAACACGTCTCTCCACTTCCTGTTTCTGTATGTACGAGGGATGATCTGGTGGGCATTGAAGTATGACATTATCTGCGACATGTACCGTGACTCCGATTCCAGAGTTAGGATTGCTGTTGGTGAACCGTCACAGTTGGAGTCCACCAAGGCTCGGTTCTCAGCTCCTTCTTGTTTAGTGTGATATTAGAAGAAGTGTCAAAACGCATCAGAAATACACATGAGCTTCCTCCGTGGCTGCTCATGCATGTATACTGACGATATCGCACTGGCAGATGCGGAAAGGGGAAGACGTGTGCGACGCGTGAATATGTGGAAGGAGTCGTTTGAGAACGACGGCTTGAAACTAAATGTGGCGAAGACTGAGTACAGGGATTGCAACGTTACAGATTCCGTGCCTTTACGCATAGGCGGAAACGTGGTCGAGCGTACTTACCAGTTTAAATACCTGAAATCTGGCCTTTACGCGTCCAGAGATATCAAAACTTGCATAATGTGACTGGTATCATTTGTGACCCAAAAATGTATTTTAAACTAAAAGGACAGGACATTTTAGACCTGTCCTGTCCATGGAAGTGAAGCACAGGCTACGTGAGCGGCTCAAGAGGGAGCTGCGTGTCACGGAAATGGATATGCAGCGTTCGATGTGTAAAGTTTCGCGAAAGGGCCGCATAAGGAACTCACACATTCGCGGTAGCCTCCATGTCCGACACATAGCAGGCAACTCTCCTGCAAGGCCGCCTACGCTGGTACAGTCATGTTTTGCGAAAACCAGGAAATTACATAGGGAACAATTGTCTGTTCACCAAGTCCCGACAGAAGGGAGAAACCCAAGAAGTGTAATTGGGGAGGATATGCGTGCAATGGCCTCATAACATGCAGTTTCTTGAGTAGTTGATTTTGATGTGATATTTTTATAATCGAGATTATTCATAATTCATGCATATAAAAACTCATCAGCAGTATGAACAACACTATGAGCCACCGAAATCGAACGTTCTTCATACCCTTGCAGAAATAAATCAAATTTTTCGAAATATCGAAATACCGGTATTTTATCCTCAAATACCGGTATCAAAATACCGATTTTTTTTACCGGTATACCGGTATTTCGGTATACCGGTATACCGGTATCATGCCCTAGTTTCAATGGTTTTCCCTTAAAAAAATATCTTTTTATAAAGCTAGGTTTTACCTGTTTGCCGGTGAATCCTTATCCTTACTAATATTATAAATGCGAAAGTGAGTTTGTTTGTTTGTTTGTTTGTTACGCTTTCACGCCGTAACTACTGAACCGAGTACGGAGAAGGACATAGGCTACCTTTTATCCCGGGAAAATATACTATTCCCGAGGGATCGACATTAACGCGGGCGGAGCCGCGGGCGAAAGCTAGTATTAAATAATAGTTAAAAGTTGACGCCAGAAAAACAAAATATATCTTCGTCTCAAAGTTACATCACTATGTTAAGGAAGATCAGAATTCCTAATGGAATACGGAATTGCAAGAAAAAAGATAAAACACGAAAAAAATGGTAACCTATCATACACACGATTTTTTTCTTTTCGAATTTCATTTGTTCGAAAACGTTACGACGAAGTTTTAAATGCCAAATGGCTTCTTTACCATATTTTCTGCTTCTAATAAACTTAATAAACATATTTTTCTTATTCTAAAACAACTGTCGACCGAAAATCAAAACATGTAATTTTATTTTGATAGATGTTTTGGTAAGAATAAATTAATTTTCTAGAAGTATTGACGATAGAAGTAACTTTTTTTTATTATTATTTACACAGATTTTCAATAACTACTTACTGACGACAAATTGAAAAAGTTTAGAAGAAAATAAAAAGAATTGGTACCAAATAAAAATAGTACAAGGGGGGGCACGGGGGGCGAAGTCCGCCGATTAAGGGGGCTCGGGGGCGAAGCCCGCGCCACAACAAAACGACTTGTCCACGATGGGAATGTTAGGTTCCTTAGGTTATCTTGTGACCAAAACATCACTCGATCTTAGGGCGAAAATAATAAAGACCCAAAAACAACTTTGTCATGGAAACTGGTTAGGTTTCCTTTTGAAAATAAAACACCTACCTTTTTATGTAATGATTGAAATATAAACAACATTTAATTTAATAAATAAAAATTTTGAACATGTAAAATTAATATATAACAATATTAAAATTAATTCACATATTAAGTTTATAAAGATTACTACCTGGTATGCAGAATAAATGATAGCCTTTTTATTAAATTAATTTTGAATTTTCTTATCATTTCAAATGCGCTTTTAATAATATGGAATAAGTTTTTTTGTTAAATAAAACATATAGCAATAGTATCTGCGGATTAACGTTGGGTTGCAATACAAAGCAAATAGCTTTTAAAAAAATAACAATCGATAATCGGAATTTCAACAATATGGCAATTGAATTTTCGATCAAATGCAACTATAGAAAGTAAAAAAAATTACGAAACGTTTTTGGTGTTTCATAATTCGTACATAACCTATTCTTGTTTATGATAGGTAACCGAAAAAAATATTTAATATCCCATAGCAATTCGCCCAGCCGATCGGCAACTTTGTAAGGGAAGCCAATATTTTTTTTTTTTCGATTTTTACCTTTTTTTCTTCCAATTCTGTATTCCATTAGGGATTCTGATTCCAGGATTTCAGTATAGTTCAGAGGTTCGAAATCACGCGGTATAAATGTACAGTCGGGGGCAGATAACACTGACCCCCCTCTAAAAACAGATTTTAAATTACAGGGGGTCAGTTTTATCTGCCCCCCACCGTTCTTAACAGAAAATAGGTGTGCCTACACCCTCATCTAATTTCCAGTTGTGAAGTACCCTATTAAACGAGTATTGCCTATGCGTTTCGAGGAATGCCGTCTCATTGTAGTGAGCGACTGAGGGGAGGGGACCGAGATCGCAGATCACAGAGGTCAAACACTAACTTTACGCTTACGACAGCGCAGTGAATATTCGAATTATGGGCCTATTAAATCCGAAATCTCTTAGACATGGTGAACGTTGTTGAGTAAGGTCATTTTGAAATTTATATGGGATTACTAATTCGAATTCAGAATTTAGATAATATTTAGCGGCATTATGTTAAAATTTGTAATCACATGAAACTATTTAAGTATATTTATTGATGTTCAAGAGTCTAAATACGTTGTATATACTAGCAAAGTACCAAAAGTTGACATCTAAGAAGCAGCATGATGCGTTGAGTAATTAAAACATTCGTAAATATTTGGCTTTCCAAACTGGGTTAAAAATTATTTGGTACATCGCGAAAATTTAAGAAAATTTATGAATACCTGACAATCAATATAACACAAACGAGTAGAATTTGTGGTTCCCGTTTCGAGAAGATGTCACGCCCAGCATCTTGCTAAACGTGGCTTTGGAGTCCAGTTAGGTACCTTGGCCGTACATACTGAATTTCAGCATGCGTTAAAAATACTCATAGAGTAAACATATTCCGTTAATAATCATAACAAACAAGGTCCAGTTCGGTGACCTCATAAACACGAAGGAAAGGGCGAAGGGCCGCACAATAAGACTCGCTTCATTTGTCCTGCAATGGCCGCCGGAAGCGACGCATGCGCATGCTTCCGGTCAGACGCGTGTGCGGCACTGCGATCAAATAATTAATTTAGATTATAACCGTATTAGAAATGAGAATAGAGAAATAGCTTCATTGTTATGATAATACAAAACGTAAAAGCTTTAAATGTAAAGTTTCGATGATAGTAATGTAGGTATACATACATATAGTTTTTAGTTGTTCGAAATTTAAAAATGGAAAGCATCTATTCTACCATAAATTATTAAAAGGCAAATTTATTTGGGAATAGAACAGAAACAGCCATTAACAGCAATAAAAACTTCAAACAAACCACTGAAACCAATTTGAGGAAATTAAAATGGGACTAATCTGGATGCATAATCTTTAAAATGAAAAAAAATATAAATAAATAAATTACGGTACGGAAGCTTAGAACGTTTTAAAACAGCTTGAGGTGAGTCTGCTCCTTCTCCAGTAACTATTTTAAGATGATTTAACTTATGGTGGAAAACTAGCCTAAAAGATGATAAAGACAGCCAACAACAGTCACTGTTGAAAAGCTGTGGACTACCGCATGTGCGAGATGACCCATGAATTACCCTTGTGCCGTTTTCGTGACAATTTTTTATATCTCCTGCGTAAATTAGAAGTTTTTTTCTCGTTTTAGAATTGGTTATTAAATAAAAAACTTTCATAACTGTAAAATATATTCACTGTTTCATAACTAGATACTAAACAAAAGGAATTAACTATTTTTCCTAAGTCCTCCGAACAAAGAAGGAAGGTTTAACTGGTTATGAAAGTCTTGGAGAAAATCAATTCAGCTTACATTAATATCGTCATTATTCTGATAATCCTTTCCTGTAAATGATATAATTTTACTTCATCTCATCATCATTAGGTATCAGGTCTTTTTAGTCTCAACTGCAGGAGCATGACCCTCTCTGTACTACCGGAGCCATACTTGGCCAGAACAGACAGAGGATTTGGCCTACACTCTTCGCCAGACGGGTTGGAGAGGTCTCACTGATGTTTATGAGCTTTGGTTAGCTTGTATTTTCTGAGTCGCTTCTTACGACATCCATGGGAAGGAGTGGTCCTATTCTACTCTGCCGGAAACCACACGGATAATAATTAAAATAATTTTACTTAAATGACTATAAATAATTTCGCGCATGTCGTCACCTTTCGCCGACCTGTTGATGTTTATTTTCAGCATTGGCTGGTTGCCAAGCGGCCTTGCACCCTTGTTTGTCAATGGAAATAGTAAATCATCGTTAAAGGAATTTTATTTATATTATTTAAATTGTCTTCGCGCCTTTGCGACCTTAGGCCTACATAGACAAAATGCAATGGGCGCTATGCTAACGCTCCATCCATCCATTTCCATCCATTGCCTATTGCAGACTGATCTGCAATAGGATTAGTAAAGTTTTAAATCAACCTGTATAAACCCTAGGAAGCACACGCGCTACGGGATTATAAGCACAAGTATAGGGTTCTTATTTGACATTATGACCATGTCAGAGGCCGAGAGGCGGTCCCGAAAAACTCTGACACCAGGGTGTGCATGGTCGATTGACTGAGTCATCTACTCGAAATGATGATGATTTGACATTATTTTAAAGATGTTATACCTCAGAACAAGTCCTTGTTCTCATTGTTATACAAATCGGGCTTATCGTGAATCGGGATCATTCTTTGTATATTTACAAGTGTGAGATATGAATACAACTATTTATGTTCGCTATATCACACATACGTCCGGAACCCTAAAACAAAAGCTGGCCGAAAGCCAGTGAACCTTTATAGTTTCCAGTAAATCCTAAACCGGAAAACAGCGACTAGCTACACATACTATCCGTAAGCTGCTGACCTGCTGACGCACGACGTATATTTTCAGTGAACTCATTGTATCAATATACCTATTTTGTAGGCTGTACAAAATATCATCATCATCATCATCAGGTCCTTTTTAGTCTCCACTACAGGAGCGCGACCCTCTCTGTACTACTAGAGCCGTACAAAATATAAAATGGGTTAAAAATACATTTGCCTAAAATACATAAATACACTCACCGAAAAAGAGTGAGTATTCTTACTGGCAATTAATATAAATTTATTATATGTAAACAATGTAATCAGAGCCCTTTAGGCACATAGGGACCAAGTCTGGATTGAGTTTCTTTCGGCGTATTCTTCTCACCAGTGGTCGTTCCGAAACGCTAGTAGTATTTCGATTTTGCATATATTCAAATATAAGATATAAAAATATGACGTTCAAAAAGAGATACATGAATCCAATTTTGAATAAAAATCTTTGACTTGACTTGAATATGTTAGTACTTTTTAGTCATTAAAATATAACACTTTAAAAAGATAACAAGATAAGCAAATGCTAACAGATTTAAGGTGGTATTACGATTTATTTATTATTTTTAAGTAATAAATTATAAATCGAGAATACTGTATTAATAACATACAAGGGAAATATAACTAAAATAACGCGTTTGGTCCGTCCATGGTATTAGACGACTTTCTATGAGAAGAAATTTTTAGCCCGAAACATTTGCATTAAAAAAAATCTTCGATTTGTTTACGACCTATGGAGACTATGGAGAAAAGTCTAGAACGGGTCCCTCGTTGTGGAGGGGCCGGATTTGGTGATTTGGAAGCTTACTGTAAAAATAAATCCGGTTTTTAATAAAATGTGGTTTCGTTTATAACAAAAGCTTGACACAAAAATGTATTTTTTGTTTTACACATTTTTGTTATCATTAACTTCCTTTCTGACTACGATTATGACAATACTCGTAGTCAGAAAGGAAGATGACATTCCTAATAGGTGCTAAACTTGTGCGAGGTGCTCAGCTTCTGTGTCATTGCCTGGTAAACACTAAGTAAGAATCGCGTGGATTTTTCCCAGAAGTTATGCGTAACGACATACTGTGTCGGTTTTATTGGACTAGTAAGAATCGGTATGTGATTCAAACGATGTCGCTAATGATGGTACGTATGACGTATTGTATTGACCTTGATATGACGTAGCTCTGAAGCAAACAAGCCACTTAGGTATACGTACAATTTGTTGAATTAAACTCAAAATAGTTCTTCAACAAAAGTAGGTACTCGTATTTGTGATAAAATTATTACGCAGAGCATAAAGCACATCTAGCTAGCGCGGGATAATTTTAATTTCAGAAGAGAAAGATAACAGCTATATGTCATAGACTATAAAAAATATAACAATGTTGCCAGCCATAATGCAAATAAATGTTATTATTGTCTTTTGTTTTATATTATTGAACACAATATTAATAATTATAGATAATTATATCGTATGTTTACCGCGTGATTATGTACCTACGAACTATATTAAAATCCTGGAATCAAAATCCCTAATTGAATAGAGAATTGAAAGAAAAAAGGTAAATAAAAAATCGGCCAAATTCGAGTCGGACTCGCGCATGAAGGGTTCCGTACCGTTATCTATAAAAACGGTAAAACAATTATATCTGTTGTATGGGAGCTCCCCTTTAATATTTAATTTATTTTTATTTTTAAAGTGAATGTATATCTAAATATTCTGTGAATATTTCAATCGTCTACCTGTTGCATATACCGAGCAAAAAAATCACGTTTGTTGTAAGGGATCCCCCTTAAATATTTATTTTATTCTATTTTTTAGTAATCTGTGAAAATTTCAACTGTCTAACTATCACGCTTCATGAGATACAGCCTGGTGACAGACGGACAGACGGACAGACAGACAGACGGACTGCGGAGCGATATTAAAAGGGTCCCGTTTTTACCCGTTTTTAAACAGTCTGTCACTCATGCCCGTGTTTCATTGACGTAGGTATCACTGGCTTAGGTGCGTTGGAAATGGCCTCCACTTTGGTGGGGTCCGGTCGCAAACCATCTTTATTAATTATGAAACCTAGGTAGTTCACACTATCTTGTAGAAAACGACATTTACTTTGCTTAACTGTGAGCCCTATATTTTGCAACCTTTCGAGAACAGCCCCCAAATTGTTTATATGCTGAATTTGGTTTGGTCCCGTTACGCAAATATCATCCAAAAATACTACGCATCCTGGTACACCCCGTACAGTCTCCTCCATAATTTTTGGAACTTTTCAGGGATGCATGATAACCCATATGGCGTACGCCGATAAATAAACGTCCCTACGTGCGTAGTTATCGCTGTATAGAGCTGTGACTCCTCCGTTAAAATACATTGTTCGTATGTATGCTTTAAATCGATTTTTGTGAATTGCTCCCCTCCACTGAGGTTTGCAAATAACCCTTCAATGCGCGGTAACGGGTAGTGGTCTCTTTTCAACTTTGGGTTTATTGTAATTTTGTAATCCCCACAAATACGAATATCCCCGTTGGCTTTCACTACTGGGACTATCGGAGTGCCATAGTCAGAATATTCAACCCGATAGATGGACTGGTCTCTCTCTAAGCGAGCTAGTTCTTGCTCCACTCGTGCCCGCAGTGCTAAAGGCACCGGTCTCGCCCGTACATAAACTGGTTCGTTATCTGACAGCTGTAAACGAACAGGTTGCTTACAAGTACCCAGTTCATCACAAAAAACATCAGGGAATTCTTCGATTAGCTGGCTCACGCATCGGTCCACGATGATTTTATTGCGGTAAATTGGGTGATTTTCAATGCGCGCAACCAATCGCGCCCCATGAGGGGTTGTGCGCCGCCTTCAATAACATAAAGTCGTACAGCATTTGCACGTACATCGTTAAATCTAACGTCTACCTCAATGAAACCTAATGACTCAATACGGGATCCAGAGTAAGCACGTAAGATCAAATTGTCCGGTTTATTCATTTTATGTGAAAACATACTTAAAAACATTTCCTTATTTATTGCCGAAATTCGACTACCAGTGTCCACTTCAAAGTTGATAATGTTATCATCGATGCAAAGTTTAATGAAATAAGGTTTGTTACCTCCAACCGCAATGTTGGACATACCGTCCTCCGAGTCGTCACTCACGAAATTCTGTCGGACCCACTACGACGCACCGCTTTACACATCACTTTAAGATGCCCTTTTTGACCGCACTCATTACAATTATATTGCTTGAATCTACATTTGTCGGCCGTATGCTCCTTGCCGCAGCGCCAGCAAGCCCGCGCCGCCGTGGCTGCCCCCGCCGCTGCCACCGGCGGGCGCGCGCGCCGGCCGCCCGCGCGGGCCGGCTCGCCCGCCACGTGCGTAGTGCAAGCCTTCGCTCGCCGTGCCGACCGCCGACCCTGTTGAGTCTGTGCTCGTCGCCGTCGTGGACCCGCTCACTTCGGCGTGTTTCTCTGCCGCCTCAAGGGCCAGCGCCAATTCTACCGCCTCTTTGAACAATATTTTTTTCTCCGCAAATATTCTCGAGCGCATTGAGTCGTTCGCTAACCCAGACACAAATTGGTCCCTTAAATTTTCTTCAAGAGATGAGCACGAGCCACACTTGCCGAAATTACAGGTAGCTGCGAGGTGTTTTAGCGCTTGTAAATATTCCGTGAGGGTTTCGCCGGGTCGTTTCCTACGTAACCTAAAAACATGGCGCTCGGCGATCTCGGATCGTTGTGGTTCCAAATGATCGGTCACAAGTTTCACTAACTCTTCATAACTTTTGTTTTCTGGGAAGCTAGGTGAACACAAATCACACATCAGGGCGTATGTTTCCTCACCAACCACTGTTATTAGCATCGACACTTTTAACTCATCTGCAATCTTATTGAGCTTAATAAATTGATTTATACGGCGAATATATGCGGGCCACTGTTTCGATGTTAAATTAAAAGGTTCTATCTTTCCGATGGACATGACTACTAACACTTGACACGCGTGATTTAAAAGAAAAGTGAATATTTCCGCACGTCGTCGCCAGTGATACGTTAATGAAACACGGGCATGAGCGACAGACTGTTTATTACCCGTAGCAAATACAAAAATATAAACACCGTCACAGGTAGGGAAACTTAAAAAAGAAAAAAAATACTTCCCATACAAAGACGGCGATCAGCTGGGCGAATTTATATTGGGAAGTCTAATTATTCTTTTTATTAGTATTTTAACCTTTTTTTTTACAATTCTATTCTGTACTCAATTAGGGATTCTCATTCCAGGATTTTAAAATAGTTCATAGGTACAAAATCACGCGGTATACAAAATCTACAGTGGAAACTCACATACTTACTCATTTACATATATAAATACATTATATGAACTCGGAAATATCACTCCTTTTTTGCTAGTCGTGTAAAAAAGCAGCGGTACCACCAAAAAAGTAGCCAATTTAGACGGATTCTAACGATATTTTTACATCCAAATCTGTTCAGGTGTAGTTCAAATTATAAGAGGAATGAAGAAATTTACATTTAAATCCATACATGAACACTGAACCCTGCCTTACATTTCTTTACTGAGCAGTTACGTAAAAAATCGCTACTCATTTACCATGAAACTAAACATAACAAACCATTCATTAATTCATTCAAACAACACGTTACACGTGGGAAATTTTTTCTTCTACTTGCATCAGGCGTTTTCAACTTGCGTATGCTACGAGGAAGGCTACGAGCTACAAAGAAGGTTACGCGCTACGATCGCCTACGAAAGTCGAAAAGTTTGGGTCTACAAATATTATATATTACATTCGTAAATTTTTGTTTATGTGCAACTAATACTTGTCTGTTATATTGCTAAATAATTAAAATATAGTGCAATGTAGGTGCAATACACTATTTTTTATTCTACAGAGGAGTCAAATGAGTTAATATAAATTACCTGTTTTTTAAAATTGTAGTTACTTATTACCCTATTAAATTTCTAGCCTATTCTGTCCCACTGCAAGGCAAAGGCCTCCCCTTTCATTACTCCAAATATTACCATCCAGGGCTACTGAAGTTCAGTTTTTCCTATAGGATTGAAGCTAGTCTTCCCATCTCTTTTTGGGCTTTCTGCACTTCCATTTTCCATTTGGTCGTATTGGTCCACAACTCGGAATGCATGCGGCGGATACGTCCGAGTTCTTATTAGCTTGGCTTTCTTTTTTATTTATTTTTCTTGAAATGTATAATTATAGTGCAATAGTGTTCTGACTGACCTTATAATTAAGACCTTGAACGTCTTCCTCCAACGAGACATCAGAGTACATGTCGTCCGTCGGCTCCCCGCCTGAGCCGCAGCCCGACGAGTTGAATGACGACGAACGGTACAATTGGCTGGAACAATTACATCAACAATTAGTACATATTTTCATGACCGCCTCTTGCTTGGTTATAATTCATAAAAAACATCGCAAAATTCATAAAATGTAAACTGACACTACTAGCGCCATCTATTTACAATTTTGTGTAGTATTCAACGCCATCTATGCACGGTTGTAAGAAGCTTGTATATGTCCGTACTACAAACCTCGATGGACGAGGTTTGTTGTAGTACGGACATATTTACATAGATGGCAGGCAAAATGTTTTGTTAGAATACGGTTATCAATAATAGTACTTATTCAGTAAGATATCTATACATATTTTTTAAAATATACAAATTGAAGAAGATTGCTAATTAATGTGTCTAGTCAAAGAAATCTTTTTTAGTACTATTTTGATATTTCAACGCGTTGATATCTTTTATTACTTAGGTACAATAAGTACTTTAAAAAAATACTACCAACCTATTCCTAATGGTAATATAAAATATTTACCTAGCTAGGACATTGGAGCCGATCTGTCGCTTCCCAGAGCTGTAACAAAAAATAAAAGATTATTCTGCTGGTCTAAAGATTTTGATTGTGCATAATCTTAATAAAAGTTTTATCTAGTGAAAAATAGGATGTCACAAAAAGAAAAATAAAAAATAATTAAGATTTTCTATTGTGATTAAAATATAGTGCCATGCAGTATCAAAAAAAAAGTTCAGTTCATTTATTAATACAATGTAGGCGATTTAAATTTAGGTTTAGGGGAGAAAGGGGTAATGGGAGTCAGCGGGCAATCGGGTTCAGGTGCCTCTAAGCAAAACTAAACGTTCAATATCTAGGTAAATGACATGTTCAGCTTGCTCTGTACCCGATGCCCATTGTACGAATGACTCGCGATAGTAGCTCCACGCGTTTTTGAGTGACAATTATGTTTCGTTTTCACGCCTCGCCGGTGTAAATTTTCGTCAAAACAACATTAAGGCGATACCACTGTAAATAAGGTCGTCCTGAACCTTATTTATCTCGCAAAATACTTAAATTAGGAGTTTCAAATCTAAGTAATATGATTTTTGACTATTTCATCTCCAAAAATTGAAGATGAAAACACGTTTTGATAAAATTTTCTCGATAGAAATATTTTTTGAAAAATGGTCTTCGTTCGCAGAGTTTTTGTTATTGTAGCTCAAATGCGACGAATGAAATAATGATTTTTAGACTAAAAGATAGGTTATTAGTAATTCATCAAAATGTAAATATGAAAATACAATTAACCGGTCTAATTTTATATAAAATAGAAATAACGAATTTGGCGATTACGTTTTTTTCTTTGAGCGACTCGAGTCTATCTCCTATCTCATCATTCACGGGCTAAACCGCCAAGCGCTATCCCTTGCGCGCACTTGATCAGTCCTTTGCCGAGCGAAGGTACCAAACATTTGAGTCCTCGTCTTAACGGTGAGTATAGACGTTGTAGCTGTACCAAATTAATGTCTATGGATAGATTTATCCTTGTTATTCAAAATTTAAATAATCATATTAGATTGCGATTAAATTTACTGTGTGTTATTAAATTTTACAATTAACATGCAGTATAGGTTTTGGGTAATGGGAGCCAAATAGCCCGCTAGTGATTACCATTACCCGCAAAAACATTCTTATTTTTTTTTCGCTTATAATTGCCGATATTACAAGTCAGAAAAACTAAATAGGCTAGCTGATAAACTGGTGATTGCACTGGATGGTATACTGCCGAATGTAATGTCTGCGATTGTTTGACTCTGATTTCCCACATGTCTGATTCCCATTGTACTGAGGTTAGTGCAATGGGAGTCAAACTTGTTTTTTTTTTAAATGCGGAAATATATCCAAAGTTGATTCCCAAAGTGGTGAAAAGTGATAACAACTAGTAGATAAATAAGTAAAGTCTATTATTAAACAATTTTAATCAAGATATTATTTCGAAATAAGCTTTTATTTGATAGCTCGCTTAAGTGACTCCCATTACCCCCTTCTCCCCTACATCTAACAGTTTTTTTTACATCTATTAATTTATTATTTTCAGTTGAGTGAGTAAATTAACATTGTTAGAAATTAATTCTATAGTCAGAAAAGTCTTAATGACTTGCAGTTTCTAGAACTAGATTCTTTAATTTCGGGTTAACGTTCCACCCTGTATATTACCGATCAATGTAAGTAGGTTTCACGTAACCAAATGAATGGAAAATTAGTAGGTTCCTACAAATAGTGCATGGTAATCGTTGGGACATGTTCTCAATTGATGGTCCGAGATCCTACTGTACAATTCTCTGTTGTAAAACATAATGAAAAAAGAAAATCATATTTTATTTCTATCAACACAATGCTAAAATGATGTTATTATAATCATCTTAACCATATAAATTCTCTACACGGTGCACATAAAGTCTGTTAGTAGTAGGTAGGACTTTTTATATTACATAAGACTCTTGATGAACCGCTAAAACAGCATACGTTTGAAAAATATGCTCAATCAGGCATATGGTGCTTTCGCTACTTTACCGGGCGTTTGAGGCGAAGGCAGAGTGCCCTCAACGTTTTAGACAACATCACCAAAGGGCCCCCAGGAGGGACGGACCTCGGCTTTGGGCGTTCCCTGTGTGCGCAAGGCTCGGAGAGACAGCAAACTCTCATATTGCCTGATTGGCCGCGTATACGTGCATGCAAGCCTGAAGGGCCAATCTGAGAATCAATGGCAAAAGCCTTTGGAGAGCAGCAACTCTCATCTTTGCCTTATGGGCCGAAAGCTACGTTGCCGGAAGGGCTTATCCTGGGTGCTATTTACTGTTTCTTACGTAAAAGACTAACTGGGGCCGCAAGAATTTACTATTCATAGTAAAGATGAATAGGTGATCGCGATGAAGTTAAATAGGTAACTAGTAAATAATTCACCATTTAAAGCTTTAATAAAGAAATGTTTGTATGAGAAACTAAAAAAATCCTACGGAAGGTTAAATCTTTTATCGTTTCAAATTGCTCCCCTACTTTGGAATTACATCTTAAATTTTAATTTAGGAAGTTGCAGTCCTCCCAAATGTTTTGGGTATCAGAACCCAATACGAATGAACAGTTCTTTTGATAAAAACATGATTCTAGAAGTGATGCAGTGGGATCTTTGTCTACAACTAAATTGCTAGTTGCACGTCCGGCGTAGGGTTTCTTTCTCAGCGAAGTAAGGAAATTTTACGTGTAACGATCGTACACAATTAATAGACTCACTCCACATTAAACCGTGCGTTAATGTTACGTGAACATTTCTACGTAGTTATGTAGTCTTCGGTCCCCTAATTAATATAAAAGTGTAGTGAATACTGAATATTTTTCCCATCTTTATTTAAACTGTTATGATATGATTATGAGTGTGTGCAACGCTGATGGTACTGTTAAGTAGGAGAAAGTTGTCTTAAATTGTAGCGAGGTAGCGGTTGTTAATTATAAAAGTGCGTACATTTTAATAATTAGTGACGCAATTTACGCACAGATAAAATAAAAATGAGAGCGGATAATTAGGTACACATCATAGAGGAACATCATCCATATAAGGAGATGGAGGTAAACTATAAAAGTTGTTATAATAAATCGAACGAGTTTCATATTTTTTATTACATTCATGCAACCTAACCTAGATTTTTTATCAAGAGAATCTCAATCGTTTAGCCAAATCTAACCATAATAACTTGTACGCAATGTTAGACGAAATAATATAATTCTGTAATTACTACACTTACTTACTCAGTAACTTAGCACTTAACTATATTGTCCTCCACCTCAAGAAAGAGGGGATATTACATACAAGTAACACACTTTTATACTACATGTTTGGGTATCTTGTGTCTTTATAGGTGTAAGTATGTTTTACCAAAGTCGTATTGGACAAAATAGTGGCTTTACGAGTATGTCTTTTTAGTTACGTCAGGGTTTGTTAACCTGAGCACCTAAGATGATTTAGGAGTCTGCAACATTAAATGCAAAACAATGTCTGCAACATTTCATCGTTTTATTATTTCACTTCTAAATCAGATCAATTCTTTTTTAAATTGTCTATATTGTGGTAGTTAATTATTTGTAGTATTTTTTGTGGTTTGATTTTAATGGTAATACAGATTAAGAGAATTGTTCATAACCCTAATATTGACAGATTATATAGGTATACTTACTTTTGGCGGTAATCACTAATCACCAATTCTCCAAAATATAATACACAAAAAAAAACTACAAGTAATATAGTAGTAAAATGGCGGGTAGCCTCTTAAATCATCATCATCATCATTAGGTCTTTTTAGTCTCCACTGCAAAAGCATGACCTTCTCTGTACTACCATCTGTGAACCTAACTACAATAGCAGGTTTTGTTGTTTGTTTTTCGTGTTTGTAAGTGGCCTACATGGATGTCAGATTTTTCAAGCTGCCTAAAGGCGTCCGACATAGCTTAACGACTGTCATCAATGATGACAGCCAACGGCTTAACGTGCCTTTCGAAGCACGAAGGAGCTGGAGATGTTTTTATGCCATTTGCAGTCCCATCACAGTTGGGGCTGCGCCCAGGGTTGCTTATCATGCCTAAACGCCTTTAATGCTTACGACTACACGGGCGTCATTACCGTGACTGGGTCATAGGGCTACTCCCACAACAGCAGCAGGTCGATTTCAGTGAATATTACCTAAACTACTTGATCAAATAAGTGTGGGTTCAAAGAGGGTTTTAACTTGAGGGTCTAAACACTTACCGTCTTATTATAAAACGAGGACTAACTTTACTACCTAATTTAAACCATTATTCGACCAAAATAACTCGAAACATATTGCTTTGGTGTTTGGTCAACTGTCAGTCATTGTCAATTTGTTTTGAACGGATATTGGTCAGATCAGGTACTAAAGTTAGTCTTCGTTTTATTGACCGAGCGAGCGAAGCGAGCGAGGTCTTCAATTCAAGTTGGGGCGAAAAGACATTTTTTGTATGTATGTATGTATGTATGTATGTATGTATGTATGTATGTATGTTTGTTCCACGATAACTTTAGAACCAATGCTCCAATTAAGATGAAATTTACAATATATATAGGTCTTATAAATACAATTTTCAAGTTCGTTGGGCATCAAAATCGGTTTAGCCGTTTACGAGATATTTAAATAAATGTTAAATAATTTCGAGAAATGAAAAATGAAAATGACGTTTAGGCTGAATATGTTACAAGATGGCGCTGAAATAAATTTTAATTTTGAAGGTAACCACAGCCGCCGCTAGGTGGCGGGTATTTCGTTGAAGCCTGCTTTATCCATGCTCTGTGTACTTCGAGCCGCGCCAGAAAATTTGATTTTTCAATGATTGCAAATATTTCTTTCGCTGTCTGTTCCAAGTTAAATTCCAAGTGACTTTCTTATTTTTAATTTACAATATTTTGTTCCTTTAGAACAGAAAAATACCAGTCCATGAAAATTTCCATAATAAATTTATGTTAGTTCCAAATTTCTCCAACAGATGGAGACAGAGGTCCAAAAATGCGCAGGGATATTTTAATAAGTTTTTATTTATCTTTAATTTTAAGTGTGTATATGTTTGTTCGGGTTTAAGCCTGCAACCAAAAATTAAAGCAGTTATTTACAACCAATTTAACTGCAATTTCGCATTGTACTTAACTTTATGGTAGAGGAAGATAATTATAAAAAATCACTGATCTGATTTGAAGATGACGAGCTATTTAATGATGAACATCCCGTTTACAACATTTTACAGTTTCAATCCTTTCACAATAAAAGCTGGTAAAAAAACCGGCCAAGTGCAAGTTGGACTCGCGCACGAAGGTTTCCGTACCGTTATCTATAAAAACGGCAAAAAAATCATGTCTGATGCATGGGAACCCCACTTTAATATTATTATTTTTTATTTATTTTTAGGGGATATATATACATATTCTATGAATATTTCAATCGTCTACCTGTTGCCGTTATCAATATAGTGCAAAAACAAGCAAAAACATCACGTTTGTTGTATAGGAGCCTCCTTAAATATTTATGTTATTCTATTTTTTAGTATTTCCTGTTATAGCGGCAACAGAAATACATTATCTGTGAAAATTTCAGCTGTCTAACTATCACGGTTCATGAGATACATCCTGGTGAGATACGGACGGAGAGACAGACAAACAGACAGACGGACAGTGGAGCGATATTAATAGGGTCCCGTTTGTATCCTATACGAAACAATAAAAATGAATGAAAAAAGTAGTGTAAGAAGAAACAAATAATTCCGCAAAACAGACACAATAAAGACAAAGAAATGGGGTACGGTGGGCGAAAGATAAGTTCAGATGTAGAATCCAAACGTACGAAAACCATATTTGGAAGGTAAACCCGAAGCATAGAAAAAGGAATATGGGAGTGCAGCACTCTGCGAGAGAAACAAAAACAAAAGCCAAATGAAAAATGAGCCGACCGAAGCTCAGTCACCCGTATACCTGGCATTTTATATTTCTATTCCTTGAAGACGCAGGCCTATTGACATTTTCAAACACTCAAAAACGCCTGTGGAATATTTGGTACGAAAATTATTTTTATAAAATGTCCAATGTTGTGATTCCGTTAATAACTATAGTCTTTCAGATATGACCAGATATGACGAAACTGTTACATTTATTTGTCCCTTAGTGAAATTATAAAATTTTGCTCGATAGTGCAACGCAGCTCTTCAGCTACACGTTGCACTATCGAGAGCTAAACGCCTCACAGATGTTGTATTAAAAGCTGGTTTTGATTTTGTCATATTAATTAGATGAACTTCTACTCGTACATTTAGGGATTGCAAGGGAAAAACTATTTCAACTATTCTTGCAACAGTAATAAAAAAGGGGTTTAACATTGTACGGTAGTTTATTTGTTTGGATAGAAATTAATGTTAACTATTAGTACAAGAAAGTAAGGACATCGTGTTCATTGTATGTTAATTTAAAATAAGTCGTGGTGAGTAAAATAAAAAGAGTGCTTTTGAAGTCATCTAAACAATAGCACTATGACAACATGCTTATCAAAATCAGTAAAATAGTGGCTATCTCACGAAATTATAAGGACAATTAAATAATCGCGAGGTCCACGTTCGCAGCGAACTACTAGTAATAAGTAAGACTGTTAGTGCCAGCACTAAGACGTCAGATCCTGTAGCCTATAGCTGTTGTTATTGGATATCTATTTGGCAGTTGCTTGAATTCGGGTCTGATGGGTTTTTGTCTCAGGGTTTTTTTAAATATCATTATTGCCAACTGGTCAAATTTTCAGTGCTGCCAGTAGTGATTGTAAAATAGATCCTCCTTAATGCAAGTTCTTTTTTGAAACTGAATGCCTGTGTATTTACGAAAAATTTATGCAAACGATTATTATCAAAACGTATGCTCAGTGGCCTTCCGAGCAACATTCTAGTGCGAATGCTCTAATCATTTGGCATTTTGAAACAATATGCATAATTATAGTTATTCTGTGCACGTTATACTGCAGCAATGGCTGGATTACTGTGAATTTGCAATAACTATCGCAAGAGCTGTAGTTACGTTTCGCAAAAAAAAAACATTTTTACTTAGTGCGTGAGTGTCAGTAAATAAGACAAGCCAATATCTAACTAGTTAATAACATGTTATAATATTCAAGAAATATAATAATGAATAATTCATAAGAAACTGTTAACTGATCTCTGATAATAACCATATTGAACTCTGATAATAATCATATTTGAAGAAAAAAAAGTCTTACGTGCTCTTTTATGAGCAAATCAAATCAAAACATTGTGTTTTCTAGATTTGGGAATTGTATATGGTCTTTGTCTAGCTGTTGTTGTTACTTTTATTAAAAGCAAGCTTTTTTCCATATTTCGTTCACTATTTTGCTAATTGGGTCTTTTGTTTTGCGACCTTCTGTCTACTTTGTGAAAGATCGCGATACTATATGTCTATTGAAGGAATGGCGGACTCCGATAATAAAATAAATTAAATATTGATTTATTTTTCATATTTATAACGAGCTTTTATTAATTAGTACCTATACCGAGCAAAATTTACTCGATCAAGTGGTACTTATTTGTCTTTACACTGGTCTCTACACGTGGCTTTGCCCATTCTAGGTATAAGCAACCAGTTTTCAAACCTAGCCGCTAGTACTATCGATGAAAAACAAAAAGAATAATCCCAAATAAAAAAAACCGGAATCCGCTCAGATGAGAACCTTAACTTTATAACTGAAAACTTTATGTTTTGTCTATGACCATCTTTAAAAAAGGATTTGTGTTCTATCCAAAGTACCAACCTACTTAGAAGACATGTCATAGCATGGGTTAATGAGCGGTCAACCAAAATGGAATAAACTATTTGAATTCGAAACCACGACACGACCTACATAAAATCTATTTAGTATAAAGTGGTCACATTAACATAAGGCAAAGCAGGTAATTCACTACCTGGAGTTTAAAAACTAATGTGTTTATACGTATATGAGCTGGCAAAATGAGGGTTTCTCCCGTTTTGGGGGAATGTAAAAGGGAGATAAAATCACTAATCCGATGTGGATTTAAACATCTTTTAAAGTTGTTGTGTCTGAATTTAGAACATTTAGTTTTTTAATTTTTTTTAAGCAAGTAGGTGTTATGTAAGACGATATGTTGACGGTGATAAGTATGAATTAAGTAGTGAGGTTTGTGCTGTCGAGATCGACCTAGAATTCAACAAGTTTGTGGCAAGATGATTATATAAATTTCTCTTTGTTACTTAATTTTTCAAAAAACACTTAGATTGAAGGTCAGAGTGCTTTTAAGAATAGGTATTTCTAAATCACGCTCCAACACAGTTTGCTTTTCATAAGTATTGATTTTTATCACGCAATTACATATTGACTAAATAATTATAGTATATCGTCTACGAAATCAGTGAAGTGCGAAAACGCAACACCAGCTGCAAGCCTACAGCTCTGTCAGCAGCCACCGGTGTGCATCACTTTCTTGCACAATTTCACGGCGCGTGCGCCGCCGTGTCTCATTTGTCACCCAACTCCACTGATTTCTCCAGCACTCCCCGCGGACGTCCTGCCTTGAGAAATTATGCTATGCCCTGGCCAGGTGGACCGTGAATACGATTATAACCTACGTTACTGTGTAGCAGCTATAGACCTGCGAAATCAAAGCGATCAGCTTGTGATAACGATCGAATAGGATGGTCGATCATTCAATCATTTAAAAGCAAATTTAAAAAAAAATATCATCAGATAGAAAAAAATACATAGCACTGTACGTTTAGATTTTTATAATAAAAAATAGTTGATTGTCTGTAAATTCGGTTTACAGACGATAGTTTTACGTGGTACAGTACACGGATAGATAGATACGTGATAGATACTACTACTACTGTTGCTGCTCCGGAACGTGACAGTTTTCGTGCGTGCAGCCGGTATTTATCGATTTATAAGACGTTATCACGTCAAAAAAAAGTTACTCGTACGTCACGTTTTAGTACAAAGTGTTTAAAATCATTATGTATAATTTCAAATCAATCTATCGCAAGTTGTGGATAATTCTTGCTGATATAATATTATATATATAAAAGTGAGTTTGTTTGTTACGCTTTCACGCCGTAGGTAACTACTAAACTCATCGACGTGAAATTATTATTACGATTAATACGTAATTGCATAATACGTTCTCTGAAGTACGGAGAAGGACATAGGCTACTTTTTTCATCCCGGAAAAAGTACTGTTCCCGATGGAACGACGGTGACGCGAGGGAATCTGCGGGCGAAAACTTGTCTTTCATATAAAGAAACAAACTTTAATTTAATTAATCTACGGAACTGATTTTGGTTAAAATGGATAGTAATTTTCATTTAATAATTTCACGCGCTCACATCTTTATTTGATTTCTAATATTGAGATTACACATCTTGGCAGAGAAAAGGCTAATATATTGACATCATAATAAAGAGTGGACATATGTACCTAATCAAGGTCGCAGGAAGACGCTGGATGCAGGCCGCTTCCAACCGGTCATATTGGAAATCCTTGGGGAAGGCCTATGTCCAGCAGTGGACTTCTTGCGGCTGAGATGATGATGATATGTACAATCCCGGAATCCAGCCGTTTTCTGACCCCAAAAATCCTAGGACTTTACTTGGCTAATCTCGGGAATTACGGGATTGTAATAAACAGGTCTAGTTTGCATTCCGTAGTCCGTTGCAGCCGCTAAGATGCTAATTACTGCACAACTGATGCCGTATTGTTAATTTCTTTTGTAAACAACTGTCTAGCAAAAATTCATCACTTGCCAAAACATGAAAACATCCTTAGTGGAAAGTATAAAGCAACGACGAAGTGATGATTTAAATTATTTACAAGATCTACGATAACGTATTGAAAATCAGTTATTATCCGGATCTGGGATGGCCTTTTAATTATTTCTACTTCCTTCAAAGCTTTAGAGAACAAGTAAATAAAGAGTATTGTAAAAAAATTGTCGAGATGAAACTGAAGAAGATGGAAGGTTAGGATTACAAACAGATGATGAGCTAAAGCCACAAAGCTCCCAATACGAAACCCAATTGAAACTAATGGAAAAATGCAGCTGGAAAATAAAAAGAATTTAATATTCTTAATACATTACTTGTTACCAAAGTCCATACATAGCCTTAAGGTGAATATCGATTGCACTGATTAGGATGGCATATATTTTTAACAATATCATGAACCTTATTAACCACATGCATAAGGTTGAAATTGCTGTTATTTTAAATAGTATCCGTAGCTACACACGACTTTTACCGCCATCATCGTCAGCATTTTCACCTAACACATTACTTCCCATTAGTCTTTATATTCAGTTCGCAATAGGACGGCAAGAGCACCGCGCGTACTCATTAAATATCATATTTTATCATAAGCATTGATACACAAATACAGTTTTCAACAAATAACAAGTATGATCATTTAACATCTTAGTTTCGGGGGTTTAAGCCCGAACACACGACTTTTTACGCAACTTCTGTATGGACTTTTGCAGGCGACTGTACTTCATTATCTATAGATCATCATCATTTCGTGTAGGTGACACGGTCAAACGACCATACTCTGGTGTCAGAGTTCTTCGGAACCGCCTCTCGGCACAGATGGCACATTATCTCCAGATAGTGAAGTACAAGTATTTATGAATCGGAGTTGGCAAATAGTATTGCACATTAGATTAGATGATTTAAAAATAGAGGTGGTCGTTGATATCACTTAGAATAGCATATAAGTATCTATTGTCTATTCTAATCAGTGTAGAACCTGAGCGAGCGTTTTCAGTCGTTGCGTCTTGGAAGTCAAACATGATATTTTTCGATTGTGTTTCCAAATTTCTAAATAATAACTGCGTGATTTGTGTTGTGGCACAATATTTAAAACATTTAAGGTAGGGTATAGAATAGGTAAGGAATTTACTTTCTTTTTTCATTTGAGCCTAATAACAATCCCCTAAGCTTAATCCTGAGATAGTCCCGGGATTACACATCTAAAATTCCGTAATCCCGCGATTGAAAAACATTCTCAGGATTGTATTGCTATAGCTGGTACATACAACGTCTTTTTTCTTTTCCTTTATATTATTTTTGAGTGTATTTTCTGTAGTCTAACCTAAACGACTAGAAGGGTATCATGCTTTGTTGTATAGGTTCATCCCGCTCTGTTGGATGACAAATTGAATCTTGTGTTCCCAACAAAAGATTTTTTCAACGTTTGTTTTTAGGGTTCCAAACCCAAAGCCTAATAATACATGTAATAATAACCTAATTATATGGCTCCGCTGTCTGTCTGTCACCAGGCTCTTATGAACCATGATAGTAAGACAGTTGAAAATCATAAGAATCCCTTCGTGCGCGAGTCCGACTCGCACTGGGCCGGGTTTTTATACTTCTTGGGCATAAATGTTATTACCTACATAAAATGTAATTGCTCCTATATCTTCGAAATCACTAGCGCACGAAAAACCACGCATATTTGTCTATTATTTAGATTCACATGAAATTATTGCATAATATCCTAAATCGTGGGAAATATACTATGTTTACGAGCGTGACACAACATCCGTCACCTAATCTCAATTTATTTTGGAAGACATGTTTGCAACATGCAAAGCGGTTAGAATAACTGGGTTAATGTATCTACGTACTAGTAAGATAAGATAAGATAAGATAATAGTTTATTTGCTAAAATACAGTACAGAGTTCTTAAATTATTACACGCGCTTGTATTCCACCTTTAGATAGGCATGCAAATATTTAAATATGTGATATGAATCTATTAATTAATAATAAATATTTTATCAAATATATAAAAAGAAAAAAAAAAAAAAATTGGTCCCATAGTCAAAATTAAAATACAGTAAACAAAGATAATTAATCTAAATAATCAATACTTATCAATAAATAATCAATTTCTCTACCACTTTTCTAGTTAATATTATAATATATGTCTAAAAACCATAGCACAATACTTGTTTGTCAAAGGATATCATTCAGAAAGTCATTAATACTATAATAACATTTAGATTGTAATATTTCAAATAGATTTTTCTTAAACAAATTGTAATTTAACGTTTTAAGATGCTCTGGTATATGATTAAATATTTTAATAGCCATGCAATAACAATTTTTTGAGTAAAGAGCCAGCCTTTGCGACGGTACATATAATTTTTTTGAGTGTCTTGTCCTTGATCCTACTATATCCTTATTTTTAGGAAATAGATATTCATGTTTCCTTACAAAGAGACACATTTCAAAAATATACATGCTTGGCAGAGGGAGTATGGAGAGCTTTTTAAATAATGGCTTACAACTTTCCATTGGGCCAGCATCACACATTGCTCTGATACACTTTTTTTGGGCTTTAAGTGCTTTGGAAACGTCAACAGAATTTCCCCATAGAATAACTCCGTACCTAAGGATCGATGACACATATCCATGGTATGATGTAAGGGCTGCCTGCAATGACGCTATATTTTTTACCCTTCTCAACACATATACAAATTTGTCTAATTTTTTACATACTGTACTGACATGTGCTTTCCAGTCACACATACTGTCAACAGTAATCCCTAAAAATAAAGCTTTTTCAACTTCCTCAACGTCAACATTATCATATTTTATATTAAGCCTAGTTTTATATTTGTTAATATTGTGTGTTCTAAAATTAATAAGGTTAGTTTTTGTCAAATTTAAAGTCAAATTATTTTCTTTTAACCATTTATTTATAGCTTCCAGTGTATTACAGATATCTGCCTCATAGTCAATATCATCTCTTTGTTCTATTAATAGAGTTGTGTCATCAGCAAACAGAATACATTTATGATTAATTGAATCTGGCAAATCATTTATATATATTAGGAACAATAATGGCCCTAATATACTGCCTTGAGGCACACCGTGATTGTTTTGTCTGTATTCGGAATTGTATGTTTTTTTGGAATTTCCTGAAACACGAGATATTTGCACACATTGTTTGCGGGAGCAAAGATAACTTTCCATCCATTTGTGGGCAGTTCCTCGTATACCGTACCGCCATAATTTGTCTAATAGTATATCATGCGATACAAAATCGAATGCCTTAGACATGTCCAGAAAGACGGCAGTTATAGGGATTTTCTTATCAAGGTGTTCAGTTACATCCTTTATTAAATTAAAACAAGCCAAAGTTGTGGACCTATTCCTCCGAAAGCCATATTGTTCTGGTTTAAGAATGTCAAATCTAGTTAAAAATGAATAAATCTTATCATAAACTACTCTTTCTATAATTTTTGATAAGACTGGTGTCAAAGAAACAGGTCTATAGTTATTCAATTTTTTTTTATCACTCTTTTTAAACAAAGGTTTCACTATTGTATATTTTAAACGAGATGGGTATATGCCCTCTTCTAATGACAAATTGACAATGTGCGCCAGCGGGTTGCATAATTGTTTTGCACATAGTTTCAATATATTCGTAGTTATATTATCATAGCCTGTAGAGTTTGTATTTTTCAGACTAATAATAGTTTTATAGATGTCTACATTGTCAACAGGTGAAAAAAATATGCTGTTACTATTAGTCTGTATGCTGGACATATAAGAATTATCAAAAGATGCAGTGTTAGAACCAGCATTTAAAAAATGCTGGTTAAAAAGTTCCGTAATGATAGAAGGATCAGAGTGCACAGAACCATTCTCGTGAATTTCCATAATATCCTCTTGTGATTGTTCAGCTCTTACACTCTTTATGATTTGCCATGCAGCTTTGCATTTATTTTGAGCATTTTCTATTAATTTCGTGTTTGTTAAGCTCTGTGCCTTATTTATACACTTTTTTAGTATCTTAGAATAATTATTGTATTTTTGTTTCCTAGCAGATTTATTGCCACTCATCCGTTGATATTGTATATACAATTTTCTTTTAACTACGCAACACTTTTTCAATCCCTTTGACATCCATCTGTTTCTTCTCATCTTATTATTTCGCTTTATCACTACTTTAGGGAAGCATAAATCATAAAATAGCGTAATTGTGTCGTGAAAGTTATTAAAGGCAATTTCAACGTCACGCTCATTTAAAATGTCGCTAAAAGACAGAGAAGAAATGCACTCTTTAAACTTACGTTGATTTTCTTTAGACATATCTCTTTTTTCTTCAAACCAAGGTTTTTCCAAATTATGTAAAGTTTTTCTGTTATTTATTGGAAAAGATATCGTTTGCGCAGTTTCATGGTCTGAAAGTGCTACATAGTGAATGCCACTCTCTACCTGTTCAATATTGGTAACAATTAAATCAATACATTTTTTTTTTCTTGTAGGTTTTATTATGTGATTAACCAAATTATAATTTTTTAGAATAGATTTAAGCTCTCTGGAATTAACATCATCGATGAGATAATTTATGTTCCAGTCCCCACATATAACTATTTTTCTATTCTTTTTATGTGATAATGTATATAATGATTTATCAAGACACTTAAAGAAAATGTCAAAATTGGAGTTAGGTATTCTATAGACACACGCAATTATTAAATTTAAATCTGGAATATCTACGGCGCAAGATTCAAAGCAAAATTCCGTAGATTCTATCATATTAGATATATCGATAGAGTGTAATCCCTTTCTTAATAAAATGCAGGATCCACCTCTACTTTTATCAATTCTTGAATAATTGGCGGCAAGTTTATAGTTAACCATATTTAAATTTATTTCTGAGCCTTTCTTAATGAATGATTCGGTTAGACAGATTATCTCAATGCTTCCTACATTATTATATAATTCATCCAAGGCAATCTCTAGTCTATCTTTTTTATTTATGACACCAGCTATATTCTGATGCAGTAGTGTTAATTTTTTAGATTTGTGGTTATTGACGAAAAAAGTTATCTGGCACTTGTTTGTTTTCAATGAGGCATCCGTTTTTGTTTTTTACTTTAAAATAATATGGAATGGTACCTTTAACTGGTTGTTTTACATTGGAACTGGGCGTCATATTTGAAGAATTCATATATTTATTATTATTTTTACAATGTTGTAACATAAGTGAATAATTTTTTATAAAATGTTTTTCATATGCCATATAATCTAACTTATTATTTA
This sequence comes from Elegia similella, assembly GCA_947532085.1. NCBI lineage: Eukaryota > Metazoa > Arthropoda > Insecta > Lepidoptera > Pyralidae > Elegia > Elegia similella. Next base: position 9,720,875 of record OX383939.1, read on the forward strand.
TTTTATGACAAATATGTTCCATGTGTTGAGCAGGGAAGTCCATATAATAATCACAGTCATAATCAATATATTTACAATTTTCATAACTCTTTAAAAATAATTTAATATCCCTATTTAGCAGTCCTATATTTAAAGATCTATTTGACTGCACACCTAATACAAATACAGTATGATTTTTTAATTTATTTAATACAATACACAATTCATTATAAAATATATATGGATTGTTGTCATTTGCACCTATTCCTAAGACTAAAGTATCATTTTCCTGTAAAGTTGAAAATAACCTATCGCAATCTTCCAGGACTTGAGTACTCGTAGCATAAGGTTTAATAATTCCTTCGATATTGTATACATCGTTCCATTTATTTTGTCTTGATTTTCTAAGCTTCATGGTCAATCCCTGTAGTTGTTGATCTCCCAATACAATCAATCTTGAAGTTTTGTTACTCCTAGCGCCATCTTTTACCTCCTTTCGTGAACTACTTGAAAGTGATATATTACTGCTGTGTGCTATTTCGGCAGCAGTTGACAATTTCGCACTACTTCCAGTGCTTTGAGCTGGTGGAGACCTGGTATCGGTGTTATTTATTAAGTTTTCTTCTGTTGAACAATTTAATACGTTTGACAATGCCTTTATCGGCGATATTTGCTGAGGGGATGTTCTAACTTTCATGTTCATATTTGTGATAATTTTCTTAATTGCTCTATTTGGTTTACTTTTTTCGGGTGTTATATTATTTTTTTCGCTTAGTTTTTGCTTCAAAATATTATTCTCACTATTTAATTTACTTATTTGTTCATTGGATATTTTTAAATCATTTTCTAGTAGGTTGATATATTGTTTTAAATCACTTATTTCTGTTGTTTCAATTTCACATGATGTGTGACAGCTTCTTGCTGTAGTGTCCAGAAAAGTGGAAGAAATAATTGATTGGTCAGAATCGGATACTTGCTGTGGAATGTCCAAGTCTGATTTAGCTCTTCTCATACTTTTTTTCCTCATAGTTATGTTCTCCATATTTTAAGTATACTTTTTTATTTAATTGTTCACAAAACGCATGTATAATATTAAAATCCAAGAAGCAAAATCAGAAGTCAATTCCAAAATAAAATCATGCCTTGGGCGTGAATCGAACCTAGAACGCATCTCATGTAAGCCGGATGTGTTACGCAGTGAGCTATCTGTAAGCGTAATGAAGTCGTCGAAAAGTAGTGCTGGTTACAGTTCATGTGACGATGTTCGTTGGTTTGAATCTAGTTTGAATGGATATTTATCGAGACAAATTTTAGGGTAGTTAGACTATTTATGTGATTCATAGTACATAGTTTTTATTAGTTAGTTAATTTATATAAGTGTCACTATATTTGTTCAGCACTATTCTCACGAGTTTTAAGTATAATTTGTCTTACATAGCTCGTACAAGTTCTCCTTGAGTTCTTCACTACAACATTTTTGTTTCAACTTTATGTTAGTATTTCGTCACACAATCACTAAGATAACACTAACACTGGTACTTTGCTTAAAGATATGTCTATTTCAAGTCACAATATTATTATATACAAATTAAAACTTTTTTAATAATTAAAACAGTACAGAAACGACCAAAACATGACGGCAGCGCCATCTAGTCTATTTCGGAAATGTTACATTACAGCACTTAAATCGATTTGGCTATTTACATTAAGTACGTTTGTCCACTCATCCTATTAAGAGTTATTATATTCTTAATAACTTCTGAACGAGATATTTCTATACTGTCTGTAAGTACGTTTTTCCACCTATCCTATTACGAGTTATTATATATACTGTTTGGTACCCGGCAGATTAGAATAGGACCACTCTAAGTCTTCCTGTGGATGTCGTAGAAGGCGACTTAGGAAATACAAGCTAAACACAGCTTATAAACATCCGTGGGACCTCTCCAACCCGTCTGGCCAACGTGGAGAGTGTAGGCCAAGTCCTCTGGCAGTTCTGGCCAAGTATGGCTTTAGTAGTACAGAGAGGGTCGTGCTACTGTAGTGGAGACTAAAAAGACCTGATGATGATGATGATGATGATGATATGCCTATTAACATCTGGACGAGATATTCCTATGCTTTACAGCAGGCCTATTTGCTACTTTTGACATCTACGGAGTACAACGCTTTGATCGTCACTTCGAAATGCATTGACGCTTTCATATGATTGACTATTATATTAACTGCCTCCGTGGTCCAGTGGTTAAGGCGTTTGTCTATAGACCCGTGGGTCGTGGGTTCGATTCCCACGGGAAGCATACTTTGTTTAGTTGTTTCCAGTTTGGTAAGGACATTGCAGGCTTGAAACACCTGATTGTCTGATAATGAAGATGTTTCCGTGCTTCAGAAGGCACGAAAAGCCGTTGGTCCCGGCTGCCATCTGGTAGTCGTTAAATGAACCACGTCAGAGGCCGAGAGGAGGTTCCGAAGAACTCTGTCACCAGGGTGTGCATGGTCGTTAGGCCGTGACACCTACTCGAAATGAATGAAATGATTGGCTATTTATAACTAAGATATATGAACCGTGATAGAGATTGAAGTGACCATAAAAACGTTGTAGATTGCAGTTGTCAAAATTTAGCAAATGGGCCTTGCAGTTAAGACGTGAAAGTGGAAAACAAATACGACTAGCTCCGTGGCGCAGCGGTAAACACGCCAGCCTGCGACACGGAGTGACCGGGTTCGATCCCCGGCCAGGTCAAGATGGAAAATGATCTTTTTCAGATTGGCCTGGGTCTTGGATATTTATATATATATGTATTTGTTATAAAATATAGTATCGTTGAGTTAGTATCCCATAACACAAGTCTCGAACTTACTTTGGGGCTAGCTCAATCTGGGTGATTTGTCCGTATATATTTATTTTATTTATTAAAAAAAAAACAAACATATTTTGCATTTCGGATACATGGATTCGGATATTACTCATATTTTTCATGAACTTCCTTGCAATATCGGTATCAGAATACCTAATATAATAAACATCCGCATGAAAAAAAGACAAATTATTAAGAGAAAAGAAATTGAGTTCCCATAGAAATTTGTCCAGCAAATCGGTGACGGTGAATTTATATTTCAATTAATTTTTATTCTTTACCATTATTTCTTGCGGGATTCTATTAAGTATTCTGATTCCGACATAAGATTATTGTCAGGTAATTCAAGATCACCCTGGATAATGTTTCACAGTCGCTTTATACCTGCCGGCCTATTTGCTAACAACCTCCGTGGTCCAGTGGTTAAGGCGTTTGCCTGTTGACTCGGGGGTCGTGGGTTCGATTCCCACCGGAAGCATACTTTGTTTAGTTGTTTCCAGTTTGGTTAGGACATTGCAAGCTTGAAACACCTGATTGTCTGATAATAAAAATGATTCCGTGCTTCGGAAGGCACGTTAAGCCGGTGGTCCCGGCTGCCATCTGGTAGTCGTTAAAGGAATCACGTTAGAGGCCGAGAGGCGGTTCCGAAGAACTCTGACACCAGGGTGTGCATGGTCGATTGACCGCGATACCTACTCGAAATGATGATGATTTGCTAACTCAGTGACCAACGTTTTGATATCACTTCCAAATACATTGCGGGTTTCCTATGATTGACTATTTTTATTAAAGATATATAAAACGTAATGTGCTTAGAAATGACTATCAAAACGTTGTACACCGAGTTAGCTAATAGGCCGGTTAGAAATAAGATATTTTATGACCACGACTACATTTAAATAAACAGCATTTACCTATCTAAAGCGCCTCGGATTATACCATCCTGAATCTAGGATCCGGAATTCAGCATCCGATAAGGACAAGAAATTCAGTCGTCAGAGCTCCTGATAACACCGTCCGGAACGTGTCCTGAACGGAGACTGCGCGTCCTGAGAGAGCCATCCGTTGGCCATCCTGAATGCGTGAGAGGCGCCGCTATACGTGCGACGCAATTGGAGATATAATCGTATCGTTTCTAACGAATAGCGGCGTCTCTCTCATGCGGCGATCCTGAATTCCGGATGGTTTCACTTTATGCTTCCGATAAGGACGTCGGAAGCCATTCTATCCTGACAACGGATAGACCGTCCTGAATGCGATTAACCTAAATTCTGGATGGTCTAATATCTTGGTAAACTAGGTGGGATATGAACATATTTTTTTCTTTTATAATTAAGTTAATAACGGTAAATATTAACGAGTCTTTTTACTTGTCATTTATGCGCCAGTTCACAGGAATTTTACTCATATTTACAGTCTGCTGGGATGTTATTAGGGATGCACATAAAATTTTTATGACTGTCTGATTGCGTTTCTTTCTGTTGGTGTTGTTAATTAATATATAGATATGACTGCAGTTTCTTATTGGAAAAGCTACTGCTCCATGATTATATCTTTCATTTTTTTATGAAGTATTAAGAAGTCACGCGTTCCAAAATAAAACTCCGGAATCCATAGACTTACTTAGCTGAAGATGTCACAATATAATAGACCTTCAGTTTGATTATCTTCCGTGGAATCTCTCATAATTATTCAAATTAGTAGGTTTACAATGCAACCTAAACAAATTGCAAACAACAAATACAAAATATCCGAATCAACGTCCGAATACAATGGAGTGGACATAATAAAATACCCACACGAATGTATTGTTTAGTGATGTGACAATAAAATAGCGCGCATGCCATACCAACTAACTCGCCGCATGAAACGAGGATGTCGTAATACTTACCCACTCAGGAACAATTAAAAATACGAATGATAAGTGTTTTACTTTTAAAAAGGTTAATTTACATACTAAGGATGTTTCATTTACATACTAAGGATGTTATTTAGACGAGGCCAATATTAAATAAATTACCTTGGAATTTATCTAATAACCTACTTAGATTACTTTATTTACATTTAGATTACTTTATTTTTCAAAAATAACCCTTATTAAGGATGGTCGATTTTAGACCGTAACAATGAAAAAAGTCAAAAGACAGTCTATACTTAATTGAGGTACACCTGTTGATTACGAGTTAACCAGCAAATTGGTGTATATTTTTGCAAACAATTCGGAAATGAAGCACATGATTACATTTTTGCATTCCTTGCGTGCCAGACAGTCCAACCTGTACACAACTTGTAACTTATGCATGTAGCATGGCATATTAGCAGTTCAACACACATTTAGATCGCGAACACTGTTAATTATTCCATAATAAGTTTAAATGTGCTAACCTGTGGGGTCGCTTCCTGTAATGCATGTAAACACCGTTTCGCTCCAGCTTTGCAAATAAATAAACACTTCTTCGAAAATGTTATCGACCACCGAATCACATTATCGTGATTTATTTAGTTCACTAGATCACATCACTATTTAAATTTTTGAATTTGGAATGACGAAGTCGCGTATAGCGTGAATGGTCTGCGAATCGCTCGAGTGGCCGGGCGGCACTGACGCATCAACAAACGTAATGGTGGACCGGCCAGCACTGGAGGTAGAGGCACCTATGAATTATCCACTAAGGCGAAACACAGGCCAAGCACTTTTAAATTATTAAGGTTGCCCGCGGCTCATGAACGGCGAGGTATGACTGCGATCGCTTAGTGTTGATTGACACATTGAATTACATGTTATTATGATATGATACGAAAATTTCATCGCGTGTCTCAGATTGCTCTGGCTTTGTTGTCATTGTTTGTGTGAAATATTTCGATCAAGAATAATCTAAATATAGTGAGAATTGAATCATTAGAATAACGAAATCACTTTCACAAGAGGAAATTAAGATTCTTCTAAGATTTGTATGTGAACAAATCTTTCTTTATTAAACTTGATAACACTTATTACGGCAGTCATTAACGTTGACAACAGTATTTTACTGGCTCACAATGATGATGTTTCGTGACAAATAACGTAGCTTGTTACGTCACTACTATTGTTTTAATTCCCAGGCCCGACCAGCACACAAATACACTTGTTTGATTCAGATATGACTTTATCTATGGTTATTTCAAAATGGTCAGCGAAAAAATACAAAATTACTTTGAATTAAGTATGTCTTACGCTACAATTTACTTAGCTTCCGTTGCTCTCAAGGTATTTGTCAAAAAAAAGCATTGTTCTTTTTTGTTAAAAATATGTTCCTATGAGTAGGTGAGTCAGTCTTGTTTTTGTACTATATGTTGGAATGTGGCAAAAATAAATCACATTTCTATCCCTGTCTAACTCAATAATCTTTCTCTCTCTATGTCATCAGTTGGTCATAAATATTGTATTTAATGATTGCAACTCGAACCGTCACAAGCCACTTAAAGTATCCCGACTACGTTCCCACAGCCATTGTGGATTATTCGTTGTACGGCTTTCTTTGCATAAACACACCTTCGTACTAAAAGGAAAATAAATTAGAATAATCTTGTGTTTCTCTGGTATGCCCTATACATAACCCAACAGGTTATGGGCCCAGATCACTAGTTTAGTGCATGTTATTAATAAAGGCTATCAGTTGCACTTTGAAAGTAAAAACTTTTAGTGACAGGAAATAAAAAGTGATAAAAATGGACAGTGTGATATATAAAAGAAACATTAAACAATTCGATGGTGAGAAATGAGGCGTGTGGAAGTACCGCATTAGCAAGTTATTCAATGAATTCGACGTTTTGAAAATTATTGATGAAACTCCTGCGGAACAAAGCGCTGAATGGATGAAGAAAAAATATATAGTCAAAAATAAATACTATACTGAAGTTTTAGGACTACTGAAGTTAAGACTTCTTACTAAGTTTAACAACATTAGTGTTCGTAAAAATACGTTTACTAGATTACAAAATTAAATTGAGAAATGAAGAGCGTGACTAGTTTGAAGGATTTTCAAGCCTCAGACGAAATCAAATCAATGGAGTAACTAGATATTATGCGGAACTCAAAGAAAAACCAAACTTCGAACCACGCAGCAACTTTAAAAGGATGACATATCATTATTGCAACTAAATGGGACATAAAAAAAAAAAATACATTGCTATGCTTATAACAATGGACTTAAAAAGGGAGCCCGAAACAATAATTTTGTTAATGGATTTGCTTTTATGACAGACAGTAACACTAACAATTGTACAAATGAAGGAAACTATATCGCTTTTATTTTGGATTCTAGAGCTTCTGACCCCTTGATAAACCAAGAAGATTTGGCACAAAAAAAATTCAAACAGAGAATCTAATAAATATTTCTGTGGAAAGGAACAATACATATATACAAGCAAATAAGAAAGGAAATATTTCAGTCACGAATAATATGGGCATACAAGGCACTCTGCAAGATGTACTACTCTGCGCCAATATCCCGTACAATTTACTACCTATAAAAAAAAAAAAAAAATCAAGAAGCCGGGATGACGGCTGGTGGCGTCGGAGTAGGTACATAATAATAGTGGTAAGCTGGTCATAAAGGGTAAGTCATTGAATAATCTAACTGGCATTATCTTCACTTTCTAAACATGCTTTTAACACCACAAGCACTTTGAATAGAGGCATAAATAATAAATATGAATTATGGCATAATTATCTGGCTGCTCTGGCCAAGTATGGCCCTAGTAGTACAGAGAGGGTCGTGCTCCTGTAATGGAGACTAAAAGGACCTGATGATGATGATGATGATAGCATAAAAGACTAAGTCATATTGGAAGTCTTAAGTTTTTGGAAATAAAAAGTATAGTACTATTTGAAGACATTGACAAAATTCAGAATGTCGTACCAAGTGACTTTTTGTGTGAAGCTTGTATATTTATGGGAAACAAGCGAGTTTACCATTTAATAAAACAAAGGTGGAATATTTAAACAGGCCTCTATTTAAAATGCACACAGATGTTTGCGGTCCTATTACTACTTCGTCGCTAGATGGCAAAAACTATTTTGTTATTTTGTGGGTGAATACAAACATTATTGTGTAACATACTTACTGACTTGGAAGTCAGATACCTATGTTTGTTGTATTTAAAGAATACATTACCAAATGTGAAGCTCATTTTGACTTAAAGATTGTTAACTTATATTGTGATAACGGAGGTGAATTTATATCTAATGAGATGAGATAAATCGTTTTGAGGTGAGGCTGTCTTAACAGCAACTTATTAATGTTAGCCCTATAAAAGCTCTGATTGTTGAAGTAACACCTTTTGAGTAGTGGCATAATAAAAAAAAACGCAACTAAAATATTTAAAAGTTTTTGGTTTGACTGTATACTTTATTAACAAGAGTAAAAGATCTAAATTTGATCAAAAATCTTTAAAGGGCATTTTGGTTGGTTCCGACCCAAATAGTTATAAAGTATGGCATGTGGCAGAAGATAGGTTTGTGAGAGAGAGAGATGTGATAGTTGATGAAAGTTATTTCATTGACAGTAGACCAATAAATAGATTGGCCTGAGCAGATTGACGAATCTGTTGAATTCCCTGAGGAAAATGTCAGGGATGTGTTAATGGATGGTAGACCAATGAAAAGGCGGTCTATCTGAGCAGATCAACGGAACTGTTGAATTTTTTGTTGAAAATGTCAGGGATGTGTAAATGGATTGTAGACCGATGTAATTGGTCTGAGCAGATCGACGGATCTGTTGAATTCCCTGAGGAAAATGTCAGGGATGTGTTAATGGATGGTAGACCGGTGTAAAGGCGGTCTATTTGAGCAGATTGACGAATCTGTTAAATTCCCTGAAGTTGGATCTGGTTTGCCAGATGTTTCTCACAAACAAGTTTTAATGCCAGGCTCGTTAGATTTGATACCAAATAAATATATGCCAAAAACTCCGTGTAAAAATGAGAGTATCAGTTTATCAGATAAAAATAAATGTTTTGATAAGGATTTGAGACGAAGTAATAGGATCCGCAATATGCTTTCTATTTTATATAATGAAAACGATGATGAAAGTATGTCCTGCAATTATTTACTATGTGCAAAATCATTGATATTACATGTCCCTCAGTTACATAAGGAAATTCACACCAATGGAAAATGCTGTTAGAGAGGAAATTAATGAGTTTGGAAAACCTTTGAAATATAAGGCGAGATTAGTAGCTCGTGGCTTTAGTCAAAAATATATGATTGATTATGATGAAACTTTTGCCCCTGTAGCCAGAGTTACAAGTTTTAGAATATTTTTTTTTTGCTTTCGCTAATCAATTTTATTAGCATGTATATAATATGGACGTGAAAACAGCATTTATGAACGGGAAACTGGATGAGGGAATTTGTATGAAAATTCCAGAGGGTATCCCATGTGAAAATAATATGGTCTGTAAATTACAAACATCATTATATGGATTAAACGCACGTTGTTGGTTTAAAATATTTGACCAAGCTTTAATAAACAAAGGTTTTCAATTCATCATCATTTCGAGTAAGTGTTACGGTCAATCGACCATGCACAGGATGTCAGAGTTCTTCGGAACTGCCTCTCGACCCGATATAACGACTACCAGATGGCAGCGGATCAACGGCTTAACGTGCCTACGTGCGTGTTTTTCAATTTTCATCAGCAGATCGATGCATGTAAATTCTCAATGAAGGGCATATTTCAAAGAATATTTATGTATTACTTTCGGTTGATGTGTATTATGTATTACAAATATAAATACTATGAATAGTTATTCAAGGAGATTAAATGTTTTCTAAGAAAACCAACCACTTTGGATCAAGCCAATTTTTTGTTTGACTGTAATTCTGTCAAGACACCTCTTGAAAGTAAAATTGATTACAACGCATTGAATTCGTGTGAAAATACAAATGTCCCTTGTCGAAATCTTATCTGGTGCTTTGCACAAGTTTACTGTTAACATCTTGAGTCGATATGCAAACAAAAACAATCATTCTTTATGGTTACACTTGAAAAGGGTCCTATGATATTTGAAAGGCACCATAAATCTCAAGTGAACTTAGTTACACTAAGTGATTATAAAGACTTTTAAGTGGTTTTCTGGATTCTGACTGGGCTTGTAATGAGATTGACAGAAAAAGAACCTCAGGTTATTTGTTTAAATTGTATAACAATTGTACAATCTGTTGGCAAACAAAAAGATAACAGATGGTGGCAACATTATCCATTGAAGCTGAGTACATGTCTTTTTATGAAGTAGTAAAAGAAACGTTATGGTTAAAATGTATCATTATGAATTCATTAATGAATAGTATTGAGGATAGCAATGGCTGTATTAGTATTACAAATAACCCGACTTGTCACAAGAGGTCGAAGCACATTGATATGAAATATCATTTTTCTAGAGTAATTAAAATGGTTTATATTTTCACAGATGATCAACTGGCGGATATACTAACGAAACCAGTGTCTGCAACACGGTTTATTGAGATGAGACTGAAACTTGGATTGAACTCATAAATTTCAGTAACCATTTATAACTTGTTATTAAGACTAGTAATGACACGGTAATGATACTTTGATAATATTATTTATTGGCCTGATTAGGTTTTTCTGGGTTTCCCTAATCCTGTGCAACAAATGTTGGGCCATGATAATTGTTCCCCAGAAAGGAAGGTGTGTAATTTTATATTATTGTATACAGTTGTTTGATATGTACTATTTTAGGTATACTGTTGTAAAAGGGATTTATTTTGAGGGGGCGTGTTGAGTAATAATGGATTTATTTTTGAGGGGGCGTGTTGGAATGTGGCAAAAATAAATCACATTTCTATCCCTGTCTAACTCAATAATCTTTCTCTCTCTATGTCATCAGTTGGTCATAAATATTGTATTTAATGATTGCAACTCGAACCGTCACAAGCCACTTAAAGTATCCCGACTACGTTCCCACAGCCATTGTGGATTATTCGTTGTACGGCTTTCTTTGCATAAACACACCTTCCTACTAAAAGGAAAATAAATTAGTATATGAACAATCTTGTGTTTCTCTGGTATGCCCTATACATAACCTAACACTATACAGGTGTCCAACCGAGGAAGTTAACTGGCAAGATATTATTATCTTTAAGAGATATAGAAAAATATTTAAAGAAACACTGATTTTTAAGAAATCAAAAACTTCGTTCTTTTATTTTCAAAAACTTTACACACATCAAACCCAGGAATTTAATCAAGCCAATTTTTTTCAAAATACTTATATATTTGATAGTCATTTATTTAAAAATAACAAATATCGTCTATACACCATGTGTCGGAAATATTTTTTTATGAAGTATTACGAATACTTTTTTTTTTAACTATAATGAATTGTACCAATCTCTCACATTCATTCATTTTTTTAAATTAACAAATATCGTTTCCCTTTTCTGGTAAGGTAATTAAAAAAAATCTAAAAATGCAATTTTATTTTGCTCAATAATCGGTTTCCTGCTTCCTTTGAATTTTTTTTCAATCTGTAATAAATCTACCCATTAACCCTTATCTATGAGACACGCTGTTTATAAGGATGTTTCTAACTTTGACTCCAATATAGACACATTTCAAAGAACATACCAGGACAAAAGATAACACAAGTGAGTGACTAAGGTGTCAAGTCCACATATGCATATGCAACGGAAACAAAGAAGTTGCTATAAACGAACAGAAAAAAACATCATCGTTGCTTCCTATCAGACAAGATAGGGTCAAACGCATTATAAACACCAAAAAAAAAAATGGGAAAAAAATATCACAAAAATAGTAAGTAATTAAAATGAATAAATAATACTTACTAGAATTCATAACCTAACTACTAAAATAATAATAATCTTGTTTTGTTTCAGCCTCAGTGAATTCACCTGTAATTTATTGTCGATTACACTACCTTCCTTATGACAGTCTACAGTGATAGCTATAAGATAAAAAAAGTCCTTTCATCTATAATTATTGCAAAACTATATCACAACCATTAGTATTAACGAAACAGGCGGTATAACAATTGCATATTAAAGTTAGGCAACGCTGCGCAGGCGCAGCCGCGTGGAACAGTTCACTTTCTTGGGGAGAATCCGCGAACCCTCGCTCTGTCGCACGCACACCTAAGCTGGCAAATATTGCCTTATATGGATAGTTCTACTCGTCTTCCTCTCATTTTTATGTTAAAAAAGGTATGTCATATTTTCGGAATTTATGTAATTTAGTAATTTATAAATACCGAGTACTTGCTTATAAATACATCCACTTTATTTATATGTGTTTTTCTGGTCATTCAGTTAACTCTTTAAAATTTAATTATAATTTGGTATTTTTTATGATATGGCGTGCGGCGCTCACTCGTATTTGCTTACTTGGAGCCTTAAATGACGGAACGAGTGCTTTTTTATTATTAAACTTAACTTTTATTTCATTTTGTAGTTAACATATAGCCTAAATATTTAAAATATCTCGCTGTTTAGAGTCTGTCTGCACCATAAGGGATAGACCTATAGGATAGTAATATTTTGATATCTATGGTCGTGACTGTACCTATTCAAGCAGCTTATATATTTCTTTACTGAAATAAAACGGTTATAAAATTACTCAATCAACAAATATTTGATTTCTAGTATGATACCTATCCACGGTGCAGTGGTTAAGGCATTTGCCTGTAGACCCGAGGGTCGTGGGTTCAATTCCACGGAAAGCATACTTTGTTCTAGATTTGTTAGGACATAACAGGCTTGAATCATCTGATTGTCTGATAATTAAGATGATTCCATGCTTCGGACGGCATGTTAAGCCGTTGGTACCGGCTGTCATCTGGTAGTCGTTAAAGGAACCACGTCAGAGGCCGAGAGGCGGTTTCGAAGAACTCTGACACCAGGGTGTACATGGTCGATTGACCGTGTCACCTACTCGAAATGATGATAAAATAATTTGTATAATAAATTGACCTTCGCAACAAGAAAGTCGACAGTGTCGGCTTATACGATCGGAGTTATACGGGTTCCGCACAATTAAGTAAGTACATCAAGACACTATAATCTTATCAAGCTGCTTAAAATAAGTCTTCGAATACATGTGACGCTTAGTTAATGCAATTTGCATTCATAGTTGTACATCATCATCATTTCGAGTAGGTGACACGGTCAATCGACCATGTATGAGAGTTCTTCGGAACCAGCTCTCGGCCTCTGACGTGGTTCCTTTAACGACTACCAGATGACAGCGGGTACCAAGGGCTTAATATGCAGTCCGAAGCACGAAATCATCTTAATTATCAGACAATCAGATGATTCAAGCCTGCAATGTCCTAACCAATCTAGAAACAACTAAACAAAGTTTGCTTCCCGTGGGAATCGAACCCACGACCCTCGGGTCTACAGGCAAACGCCTTAACCACTGAACCACAGAGGCAGTTGGTTGTACAGAAACGTTATTTAAACGCGAAATCTATCTCTCTTCTATATCTATCTTCTCCTTCCACTCGTCATCCCACTTTTGTGGAATCGAGACAGAATATAAGTCATTGTGTACGAAAGGTCGACTTTTTCGTATTCCGATGTATGTTCTCTGGGGAATGTTGTTCAATATCATGCCCCTTAAGTATTATTACCCCCATTTTATTACACTTTGTATAATTTAAAACATTTTTCAAAATCCAAACATCATGTTACTTCCCTTCTTCACAGCGGAGGGCGTCAGTTGTTTTGATAAAATGATGATACTTAAATGCAGCCTAAAAATATTTATTTGATTCGGAAGTGTGGAAATGTAAACATCCTGAGAAAAGTTGTTTTACATAAGCCTGTTTACACAAGCGAAAGATGTTATACAAGGCAATTAACAGGTTGGTATGCCCTGTGACCTGCAGGATGTCTATGTTGTGAAAGCCTATGAGTGGAATTTGAATAATATAGTATTATTGCCATTACGGGACCGTGACTATTTTTGAGATTTGTCTGACATTTCGGCAACATTGCAGCTGCCATCTTGACAGTCTAACTGAAGAGCTGCGGATAATGTTGGAACTCAAGGAAACCGTTTTGGCCTACCCTCTTTCTTTGGGGTTAGGTGTATACGCATTCCAGCCCGAATGGAAACATATCAATATTGTGGGTAAAAATTTGTGCAAAAAAATGGGTAGACGATATACGGTTTTTCTTGACAGTTCCATAATCCACCGCAGCTCTCCAGACAGTATGTGAAGATAGCAGCTGCAATGTTGTAGCTGCCAATACACTGTTATACACAGTACACAATTATACAGTACACTGATACATTTAACTTACATTAACGTAACAATTAAACCTAGAAATAATGCAAAAAATTACAGACTACGCGACGCCAAGATGTAAGCGGAAACAGCGCTCGAGCGTGAAGAAAGTAATTTATAGCACTTGATATGCGCAACGAGCACACTCTATGCAAAATAAATAGCTGCGCATATACTAATTGATGTCGTTCCGTAGATGTAGGACAATTTAATTTCGTGTAACTACAACTTTTTTCTTGCGGATGTACATTCTATTAGGGATTCTGATTAAGTAATTAAAATATTGCCAGGGGGTTTAAAATCACCCTGTATAAATAACTGATTTTCTTGGGGTCGCAAATAACAAATAAGAGTTTTACAATGAAAAATAAACACAAACAGTCCAAGAGCGAGTTGAACTCGTGCGCCGAAGAGCCCGAACAAAAAGCTCTTCTTTTTTACATTTTACTAGCTGTACTGGCGAGCTTCGTTTCGCAAGTCCTTTTTCGTTTTACGTTTTCGAATTTTTCTTATTTTTTTTTTCATTGGAAACATTTCAAGGAAAACAAACACGACAGAAAAATAATTAGCCATATTGGTCCAGCCGTTCACACGTGATGCCTTATTATTATAGCTCCGCTGTCTGTCCGTCTGTCACCAGGCTGTAATAAATTAAATGTTTTCCTGGCTCGCAATTTACTAACATTAGAATAAGTATTTTGTTCTTTATTAATACTGTATTAAATACAATATGTCTGAATGAAATAACTTATTATTGTTCTTCTTTGTTTTTAATGGCAAATCAAGTAATAAGTAGCACCTGTAATTGTGGTGCCTAAAACAGGCACCACAATTACAGGTGGTTTCCACAATTACGGCTATCATGTCGTAAGTTCGTAGTGGCAGTCATTCCGACTGCCAAAACGCGAGGATGTGACGCAAACGTTGACAACGCACCGGCCGCTGGCTACCATTTATTTACTACATTCTTTACATTGTTGAAGTTAATAAAAAAAATCGGTGTACCCCGTGATGCAGATGGTTGGTATGCAAGTATACACAGCGTGTAACATACATAACCAACGACGTTCACGTGACGGGGTGACTCAGCCTGTCAAAATGAACAACTTTTCCTATGGGACCAATGCTACCAGCATTGGTCCCATAGGAAAAGTTACACACAAAAAAATATTGACATTTTCATGAAAAAGCCCTTTGGCCGATAGCTAAATTGTAAATGTCATAAAGCAAAGTTGTTAGGATATCAAACCACAGATAATTAAAAAAAATTGTGTCCATGCAAGATAGCAGGCGAGCTCCGTGGCGCAGTGGTCAAAACGCCAGCCTGCGACACGAGGGTGCTCGGGTTCGATCCCCAGTCAGGTCATGATGGAATCTTTATAAGATTGACCTCAGTCTTGGATGTTTATCTATACAACGTGATTTTGAATCTCCTAGCTATATTGGAATCTCAGAATCAGAATCCTTAATGAAATATAGAATTGAAAGAAAAATAGCATAAAATCGAAAAAAAAAAATTAGGGTTTCCCATACAAAGTTGCCGTTCAGCTGGACGAATTTCTATGGAAGGTTAATTTTTTTTTCGGTTTTTACCTTTTTTTCTTGCAGTTCAGTATTACATTAGAGATTCTGAATCCCAGATTCCAATATAGCTAAGAGGTTCAAAATCACGCTGTATAAGTATTTATTATAAAATATAGTATCGTTGAGTTAGTATCCTACGACACAAGTTCACAGCTCACTGTAGGGCTCAATTTGTGTAATAATGTCCCTATATATTTATTTATTTATTAAGACACAGTTTGGTTTACCTCAAAGATAGGT
This sequence comes from Elegia similella, assembly GCA_947532085.1. NCBI lineage: Eukaryota > Metazoa > Arthropoda > Insecta > Lepidoptera > Pyralidae > Elegia > Elegia similella. The sequence goes on from OX383939.1 coordinate 9,736,849, forward strand.
CGCAGGGAAAAGGTTTCATGCATCCCTATGGTGCTATACCTGATGTATTATACCATCCTGAATCGGATCTGATGAGAGGGACGCCGCAATACGTGTGATACGATTGGAGATATCTCGTATCATGTCTAATGTATAGCGGCATTAGCGGCGCTCCAATCGAATCCGATATTCAGGATGATTTAATAAGCGCCTTACCTATACATCAGAGTCCACAAACCTACAAGAATCGTGGTTCTTGTAAAATTATTGTACTATTTTCTTTTATATTATGTATAATTATACTTGATTTAACGCCTTTTCAAATTAACCAATCTGACTTTATGGCGAAATACGAAAGGTCAATTTTCGCTATAATAGGAGAGGAACAGTTGTCCAGCGACATTAAATCCAGAAATATAAGCTAAAACATTTATAATATACTTAAAACGTCAGTAATGTTTACACACCGCGACATTATGACGCAATGACAACGCACCAGCTGCTTGCTACATTCTTAAAACCAAACGCAAATTGTGTTGTTGAAATACGGGCTCGGTTTTATTCTTTTCTTGAATATTTATTTCACTGTTTAGATTTTGTAATCTTTCATAATTTATATCATAAATGCGAAAGTAAGTTTGTTTGTTTACTTCTTACGCTTTCAGGTCTACTAACTACTGAACCGATCTTCAGAAAATGTGAGGATTTGGAAAACGACATAGGATAGGTATTTTTTATTCTGGAAAGAAATACTGTTTCCCAAGGATCGACATTAAAGCGAGCGGAGCCGCGCGTGAAAGCTAGTTATGAATAAGCTATTGACAAAAAAAATATGCGGTTAACATATCAACAACAAACAAAAATAAACGGATCATTTATGCCATTATATTAGACAACGGAATTAAGCTTGATTAACTGATTGCTAATAGTAGGTATGTTTATTTATTTAAAAAACTTATTGAGCCTATGGAGCTAGTAGGAGCACTTAATGCTAAGAGCATTCTCTCTCACTCAACCTTAGAACAAAGGAAATGTAACACGAGTAAGATACATTTCCTTTGCGTATTTTCTAAATGACCATTCAAATATAATTTCTTGTTTCTGTAACACTCTGTATAATTCAGCACGCATACTCCAATAATTTCTTCTATTATGAAAGATATTAAAATCTTTTTGGGTATACTTTTATACGTGATAACCTGTTGCCCGTATCTTCGTCCGCGTGGATTTCGATTTTATAACTCAGTCGTTTTTACCGATTTATTGGTTATAATTTTGATTCGCAAATTTTACCCATACATATAATTTGAGGGAGACAAGTTTAATTTTTAAACACAAATATGGTTTTTACGCTTATAAGAAACATGTAGGGGAACAAGAATAATATGCAGATTAGAAGAGTAAAGATTATAGACGTGTGTGTACAACAGTATTCGAATCATTAAATTAGTATTTATTTGAGAAAGTGAAACATAAAATATCTAGGTAAGAGAGAACAGATCTTAGCGGGTTCGGCCTATAAACTTATTACGTCAGAATAGTTACCATTGTGGTTTTGTCATATTTCCTTACTTCTTAGTAATGTACGCTTCCTGTCACCTGAGAGACCAGGATTCGATTTCTTGAATTAGTTTGGATGATAGTATTGTTCGTTTAGTGGCTTCATCATCCATAAGAAAAGGCGAAGTGGGTTGTGATATTCAAAAGGATGCAATAGTTGCCTAAATGTCGGCCATTATACGCCGATTCAAGTGGCATATGGTTCAAAAGTAGGTTATTTCGGCTTGAAAGGCGTTTGTAACCCGAATTACCTTTCTCCTGCGCATTAGAAATCTTCACCAAAGGCCATTAATGTCAACCAACTACAATAATGCCGGGCGGTACACCGCGAATGCCCACCCAACCCTAAATGCACATTAAGAAGATATTAAAAATATTACAAAGGGAATACTTGTGATATTGTTTGAACCTGAAGGCAATAGTTTAAACGCCCGGTGAAAAGCAAAAGCTCATTAGGAGCTAGCTACATAAGTATTCTAAAAAAAGTAAAAGTCCAATAAATCACGGCAATAGGTAAATAGGTTAATGACAAGTTATATAAAACTAAAATTTTAAGCAACCCCGCCAAAAAATTCCTTCTTCTTCTATCTGTAAACGGCTGGATCGATTTTTATAAAATATATGTAATAAGAACCGTCGATAGAAAAGCTGTTTTCTTATAAAACTGCATTGAAATGGGTTTACCCGTTTAAGAGCTACAGTACCATAAATATACACTCACATAGCGGTAGAACTTATAAAACTTCATTGTGTGTGAGCATCGGGGGTTAAACACAGACTAAGACTGAGGTGACAAAAAACTGAGATGTGAAAAAATAATTATACGACGCAACTACATGAGTTTATTAATAGCTAGAAATAGGTAGGTTAACTTTGAATGCTATAGTGAGATTTTTGCTATATTCGTTTATTTATTACATTTTCTCACGTTAACTACTCAATCGATCATCATAATATTTATTATCAGAACTGCAGAGTCCTTATTTATCATCCTGAACTTAAACCGCTATCGTGATCTGCATTTATAAGATCAAAGCCACGAGCGACACCCATACCTATATAGGTATTTGTAATTAACAGGATAGATTATTAAGTCCAATATTGAACTAAGTTTCCTTGCATATATCCCAACCAGGAGGTAGATACAAAAAATATATGTGTATCAGTACACTTTTGCATGTGACTATATGAAAAAATAAAAAAAAGTAATTTATTTCCTCCACACAATACAATCACATTAAATGCCAGAATATTTGGGCTGGTTGCCAATACAGATTGTAGGATGTATAAGTGTATTTAATCTATTTGTTATTATTAAACTGCTGAAACAGAATTCAAATAATAGTGTGACAATAATAAAATGAACCTACATAATATCATTTACAGTTGATCTATCCATCCCACGAGATGACTCATTGACAATCTGGAAATAGTGCCGGGCGCATTGTCTCCAGCGCACAATAGTATGCATCACTGCAAACTTAATTTTACCACCAACCTAGTCCTTAACCACTCTTATATACATATAAATAAAGTCTAAATTAAAATAGTAGCTGTTTTGGAATGTTGTTAAAGGAGTTAGTCTGTGACTAGGTATGCGGTGTGTCGATTGACATACACTTTTGTCCGGTCTATTTTTGTTTTACAGTTGGTTTTTATAGTTGGATGGAGATAAAACAAAGTCTTGTACTAAATGTATCAGTTGTTAAACATTTCGTTGGATATTTATTTTTCTTGCTTATTAGATTATAATATCTATATAATTAACTATTAACTTTTATTAACAACTCAGACTAATTTATGGATTTATAAGTGAGTTTGCGTGCTTAATTTCCGGTGAAGTAGTCTGTTATAACACTGAAATATCATTACCTAATATAATGCTCATTTAATTTGTTAATGATTATAAATTAGTTTGACACTTGTTGAGCCTATGACTAATTAATAAAGTTAATGATTTCCATAAAAATACTAAGTAAATTAAATAGATTTTTCATTGTTAATCGATCAGTTTAAGTAATTTATATTAAATACTAAGTGCTGATGTATGTTAGTTTGTGTTATTATATTATTCATTAAAATAAATACAACGAAGTTAAGAGATAAAGCAGTAAAAAAGGCAAATAAAAAGAAAAAAAAATGCTTACTGTCTCATCGACCCCCATCTGCGATGCGGCAGGTTCTCTTGATGGCTACGGGAGAGACACACACAGTGAGAAGCGAACAAAGTGCAACAAAACATAAGAAATAAATAACAAAGAAAGAGAAAAAGCCAAGAATGTGTAAATTCATATAAAGGAGATTAAAATAAATACTTGTATAAATGAATCTAGCTTCCATTTGAAATCCGTTTTTTGTATCACCCTATACTCAAAAGGTTCATACAAAAAAGTGATTTCATTTGAATATCAAACTGAATTTAGGTACTATGCAATAAATAAATAATGAAACTTAACAAACAAATTCGTACGCAAGTAGTAAAATATGAGTTTAATAATAACTGACTGTTAGCTAGAGTCACATGAGCTCTGACATGGTCAAATTGTCTCTTCTTGTTAAAGTTTCATAAAGTTTTACTTATTACAATACATATTTATCTTTTACCATAAACATATTTCTTTTATTACAGGCTTCACAGTAACTATGCATTAGAAACGAAGTCTTTGTAAAGCTTACAGTTAAGACACCTAAAGAACTTATTGAAACTAGAATGAAAAGAATCAAAATAATACATTATCAGGAAAAATGTCAAAACACTCATTTCAAAAAATAGGTACACGGTTATATTGGTAGGCACCGACAGGTCTGTCTAGAGTTCTGTAGTAGGACCTTCAGTTTATTCTCCTTTTGGAGCGCTATGAATGTTTTATTAGGGTTATGTACTCAAAGGGTGTCAGCGGGATGCCATTCCTAAGACTCCGCTGTCAGTCCGTCGGACCACTGTCGCAAGGGTAAATATTGTGTATATTCTAATAATTATATTGCAACAACAAATAATAATAACATAATAAACTTAAAAAATTAAGGGGGTCCATACAAAAAACGTGATTTTTGGCGTTATTTCTCTTCTGTCTTAGTTGCTCCTTATTTATTATTGAGATAACGAACTTCTGATATTAAAAAATATTAGTGTCTAGTCTATGCAAGAAAAAGTTACAAAAGAGGTCACACCAAGTTTCATCATAAAAGAAATGTGGTGTTTGTTAAAGTAATATTGTAAAAATCAAAACGTTTATTTAATATAGGTTTCTTTGAACACTTATTAATTGTCATATTTCACTTCTCAAAAATTGTTGACGTCAAAAATTTACTTATGGCTAAGTTTAATGCCGCTTCCAAAGCGGAGTGCAGAAGAAGCGGCAATAAACTGCACAGCGCATTTTCTCCAAAAGACGTCAACTCACAATTTTTGAAAACCTTAGAACCTAGGTATGTGGACTGAGTATACATTGGTTTATTTTAATGTAATGTTTAAATTGAATTGGAAAAATAATGTCATATTATTGAAATGAATAACACTTCAGAGAGACGAATTTTTTTTTAAATCTATGGATAACACCGAAATAAAGAAATGTCAAATTAAGTACCTACTAAAATTAAAATAAAAGTACCTAGTGTCAAATAAAAGTAGTGTAAAATCATGTGGTAGTACGGGAACCCTTAGTATCTGATTAGCACTTGGCCGGTTTTATTTACTACCGGTGTTAGTTAAACTATAGTATTCATTTAATACCTACCTTGAAAGTATGTTCATTAAAAAATCAACAATCTAATTCGCTGAACTTCTTATCAAATTACTCGCTGTCCCGGGGAACTTCGTTTTAGCTATTATTTTTGTATCGCTTAAATTTTTTTTTATTTTAATAGTATTTTGCACCTTGCACCAAATCAAAGATTATAAAAATCGGTTCACCCGTTCTAATGTAAGTATTCAAACAAACCCGACTTTGTTTTATATATTAAGATGTACTTATAGGAATACGGAACAAATTAAGAGCATTCTTTCTTTTTGTTTTGAGAAACGAAAAAATCTGGGAAAACGATCAAAATAAGTGAATTATATCATAGGAATTGACAACACGTCTCATCGAGGCAACTGGTGATCCAAGAGCTGGCAGTTTTTTTGCACAACGTATCGGACTCGCTGTGCAACGGGGAAATGCTGCCAACATTTTGGGTACTTTGCCTCGATGTGGTGCGTTGGAAGAAGTTTTTTATTTGTAAGTTATTTATAATTTTTTATTTTTATGTTGTTATTAATTATGTTTAATATTAAGTTGAATTGTTTTTTAGTAAAATTGAAATTTTTAAATTGTAATGTAAATGTGTATATTATATCGTATTCGTCAATATTATGGCAAACTTGATCATATCGATTTTGTTTTTACTGGTCCGTACTCAAAGGGTAAAAACGGGACCGCTGTTTCTCTGCTGTCTGTCCGTCTCTCACTAGGCTGTATCTCATGAACAGTGATAATTAGACAGTTGAGATTTTCACAGATGATGTATTTCTGTTGCCGCTATAACAGTATTTACTAAAAACAGAATAATATAAATATTTAAGGTGGCTCCCATACAACAACTTGATATTTTTGCTTGATATTTAATGAATTATTTATTGAAATACACAGAATATTGAGATATATATTAACTTTAAAAATAAATAGTTAAATTAAAATAAAATTAATATTTAAGGGGGGCACACATACATGATTTTTTTGCCGTTTTTATAATGGTACGGAGCCCTTCGACTTGCACCTGGCCGGGTAACATTTTTCCGATACTGCCAAAACCCAAGCTACGGCATCATCACGTGGAGAGAGGTGACCATGAGACGTACGGAAAACAAATTTAATAGAAAAAATTCAAGGGAGGTGAAAATCTAATTATTATACAATGTATTATGCCTTAACATTGTATTACGCATTGGCCACCCTTACTAGTAAAAGTAAACTTTGAACAGTCTTCCCTTAAAATAAACCTCGAAGAACAGCGGCAGCGGCTAATGTGTGTTCAGCAACTGGCACAGCAACTGCTGAACAGACAGGTCGCAGTTGTCACTTTCTTCACTACACAGTACAAAGTCGCTTTCCGCTCTCTGTCCTTATACGTATGCTTGGATCTTTAAAACTACTTTTATAGATACTTAAATAGATAGAGTGATTCAAGAGGAAGGTTTTAATGTATAATGTATCCCACCCGTGCGAAGCCGCGGCGGGCGGGTCGCTATTTTCTTACAAACTACGCGATACTTGCCGCCGAACTTCTTCACAAATCAAAATAAACTGAACTGAGAAACTATCAGAACTCTAGACTGTACCTTTTAAATTGAAGGTTAACCAAAGAGAAGCAAAGAGAGGAAAAATCCCGTGTAGCAAAAATAAATGTACCTGGGAGGCGTTCGTCTCAGACTGGTTCTCGTCCACGAGTGCCTGTTGAGGTGGCTGCCTGGGCTTCTGGTGCCGTTCTCAGTGCTGGAATAAAAATAAACAAGTTGTTATTAGATTAACTTTATTAGGTAATTAATTGTTTAATTGTGTTTTTATAAGAAAATTAAAAAAAATTGTTTCCCTGAATTTGTCTAAAGTACAGGGTCCTATAAGCAAATTTGTTCGTGTTCGCTTATCTGTTACATTAGATCACGTATACCATTACCGGTGCGTATACCAACAGAGCTAGATTTTTAAAAAATGGCGCTGGCTACGAGGATCTAAATGAACGCCAGTCAGCACCTTGTAAAATATTAAATTAGCTATTACTGAGTTTTCAAATAATATTTTGATAAATGCACGAAAATCATGCCAGATAGATAAATGTAGTTGTGTAAAAAAGATATTACCAGTGAAGGATTTTATTTGAGGTAGAAAAAAATAACCAACGTTCATAAAGATAGTATTTGGTTAAATAGAGTATGACTGATGAACCTATTTGATGCGAATGTGTGAAGACTGTCTTTTTTTCTCCATAACTTCCTAATACTTAAACAGTTTATTAGAATCTTTTTATTATTTCTGGTAAATTAGGCACCTTTTTTTGCAGGGGTTTTTCATTATTCATTGAAAAAACGGTAAAGTTGCACCAATACTTTCATTAAACAAAATACCTAGATACAATACAATAATTAATAAAAAGTTGATCAAGTGTTACACATAACACAAGAAAAAGTTTACTAAGTGTAAACATAAGGGAAGGAATTTTGAATCTATTGGAAGCCAGATTAAGTCCGAAACACGTGATAATCCTTAATGAGGATTAAACATTGTAAGGTTTCGTATATGAGGAGTTAAAATATATATAGACTTCAAAAGAAAAAGCTACAACGTTCTTTACTAACGAAAAACGTAAAGTTAATAAAGCTCCGCTTTGTAAAGTTTTCGTGTTTTTATATCACCTTTTACTGTTTCTTTTTGAATGCCATAAAACATCGCATATTGAAACAGAAGTCTGGCCAGGCGTTGGTTGATGTAGCTCATAAAACATTATCGGGTTTCAAGCCCAAAGGTGCCATTACAACTCGGATGTAAACTTAGTACATTACGGCACATTAAACTGACTAACATTACGTATGGTATTTTATGAGGACATTGCTCTAAATGTAAAATGTGAAAGTTAGTATCTAGCTATATTTATTTTCAAAGAGTTTCGTTGCCGTCTTATCTATTTAGGCTAAACTAGATTCTTTGTGATAAGTATTTACCTAATTGGATTCTTCACATCTGCAGAAATGATAACTTAGGGCACTGGATTCATAAAGCAGAGCACATAAAAATGAAGTTGTTGAGAGTTTCCATAGAGCTACAACGCAGACTATATAGGTTTTAACAATTTTTATCTCCTATGTTGACACTATGTGAATCAAACAAGAATTCTTATGAGCCCAATCTTGTCTAAATCATTTCGATATAATTCTACTAGTTATCCCAGCGAACGTTCGTTTCGCTATTAGATAAAAACAATCCTATATTTTAAGTTGGACCAAATTACAGATCAATATCGGTTTAATCGTTTTATAGTTTATGCGAACATACATCGTGATTTTAGATACAATACTAGCTTTTGTCGGCGGCTCCGCCCGCGTTTGTGTGGATCCCTCAGGAACAGTAGAATTTTCCTCAATTAAAACCTATGTAAGGACATAGATTTTTATTCAGGAAAATTCTACTAGTAGTTTGAGGCCCGGGGAAGGCCCCGGGCCTGAACCTACCTCTATACCAAATTTCATCCAAATTGGTTCAATGGTTGAAGCGTGAGAAGTAGACACACAGACAGAGTTACTTCCGCATTCATAATATTAGTATGGATAGATAGATAGATTTATTTTTGTAACGATACTTTGTTAGCTCGATATCGTGTTTTTCTCGTTATTATAAAAGCAGCTGAGCGTATTTATTGGAAATTCCAGCTCAACTGGTATGATAACTATTTTGAAAATCAATGAAGGTTTCCTGGCATAAGCGGGGCGGCAACAGGCGGAGGGTTCGTTAAGCTGTTATTGACTAATTTGGCCATCAATGTGTCAGTTTTCACTCATTGTCAAATATTATTAATATTTACACTTATAAAATATTATAAAATATTGTATGGATTTCTAAATATTAGTTGATCTACATATTCGATTTACATTTCATTGTAAAATGACTTGAATCAAATACCTCACTTGTAAAAGTGGGGTATTTGTGTTAGGTGACGCAAGCCTTAATGCGAATACGGGGAATGGGAAATGGTGAAGATTTTCGTCGCTGAGGTTTGACGCGCACTAGCTCAAATGGCACTTCAAACCCCGCCCGCGTGGAATTGTTTCATATTTTATTTCTTAATTTAATAAGAAATATTATCTTATGTCAGTAGCTTACCGCACTCAACAACACGGTGCTGCCATCTGGGGGTAAGAGTTTCCGAAAACCCCCATTGTAAGATAGTATAATACGTAGCAAGTAAGATAACCGTGTGGTTTTCGTCAGAGTAGAATAGGACCACTCCAAGTCTTCCCATGGATGTCGTAAGAGGCGACTTAAGAAATACAAGCTTAACAAAGCTCATAAACATCAATGAGACCTCTCCAACCAGTCTAGCCAGCGAGGAGAGTGTAGGCCAAATCCTCTGTCTTCTCTGTCCAAGTATAACTCCGGTAGTACAGAGAGGGCCATGCTCCTGCAGTGGAGAGTAAAAAGACCTGATGATGTTAGATAAAAGTTTGTAGAATGTACACGAACCTGTTTGTAGGTGCGTCTCCGTCTGCTTCTCCATAACACTCGAAGTTCTCCGCATCGGAGATAGAGTTCCCGGGGCTGGAGTCAGCCTGTGGGTCAGACTGCTGCGTGGGTTCGGTTCCATTCTGGAAATAGAGACAGTAAAGGTAAATATCAGATTTCGAGCATTTTTTCCTAGTTGCATCCTCAGCCGTAGCACAGGGTCCGCAATTTTCAAAAAACTGAATCGACTAAAAGTCTATGGAATTATCAAATCTGTTCGAAAAATTTCTCGACAAAAGGGACAGTCATTCTCTTTTGACAGCAACGCCCGGTGAAGTAGCGAAAGCTCACTTGGAGCTACCTACATAGTCAGCTCAAAAAATAAAACTTTTGACTGACAGTCGATCAGCAGGCAGGACAGATGGATCTTCTAGGTGGATATACCTATGAAAGAATTTTTGACCAAGCTGAAACGAAGACCTTTCGCTCGCGCTTTGTTCTCGTTCGGTCAATAACGTAATCCTAGAGGTATATTATTATTTTTCCCTAAGTATATATTTAAGTGTAATATAAAAAAAATCTGAGGAATCATATTTGTTAATAGGCGATACGGCTAGCAACTCATCACTATTTTGATTCCGTTTTCCACCTAATGCCCACCCCATCAATATGCTAAACGTGAACTTCAGGTGTTGTAGACTTGGGCTCTGTCTATCCCGTAAGGGAGAGAGACGCGATACTATGAAATGAAATGAAATAATTTATTTGCCAGCCAATTGAATTGCACACGTGTTGCGCCAACAATCGGCATGCAAATATTCAAAGTATTTAAGTAATTTAATTGATTTTGAGTATTATGTATGTAAGTATGTAAGTAAATAATACCTGTAATTTCCTTGGCAAGTTTCCTGGGGACGATCGTGGCGACTTGGTTCTCTGGAATACACTGGGCGCCATCATGGTCGCCTGTGGCATCTTTAGCTCTGAAATTAAAAATAAAATGGCTGTCATTATATCCCGCCTTATATTTGTAGATTTTACATGGTAGATCAATTACCTAATTTCTCTTATACAATGTTATTTAAGGTAGGTATAAGATGACGTATTAAGAAATAGGATAATGATAAGTGTCTTTCTCATCATTATATTTGCTACGTTCATAATTAAAGCTACCGTATAGGTATTAAGTAATGACATTTTTCTATCTACGGAATTGTCCACGCGTTACATTAATTAAATTGACTAATCGATATTCGAAAAAGGAGCATTAGTAAAAGTACCTTTCAATTTAATTCGGACCAGTATAGATAATTTTGGTAAAGTAAAATATTATGCATTTATAGTACGTTTTTCTACTGCATTCAATGTTTGGTCTGCGTTCCCTCAGATATTATAATGTATTTTTTTTAAATTAACCTATATTGTCCCACTGCTGGGCAAAGGTCTCTCCCATCTTCTTCCACCTATCTCCGTCAGATGTTACTCCCGACCAGTTTTTCATAAAAGCATCTAGGTCGTCTTTCCAGCTCTTTCTCGTCCTACCGCGGCGACGATGACCATCTACAGGCGACTACTCTGTTGCTATTTTAGCCCATCTATCGTGATGCATTCTGCTGACATACCCCGCTCAGTTCCATTTTAGTACTGCGGCTTTGGTGCCCACATCAGTGATTCCCGTTTTTGAGCGGAGTTAAGCATTTGGGATTCTATCTATCCTTTTTACTCCTAGCACACTTCGCTCCATTGCTCTCTGGCAAATCTTGAGCTTGGACTTCAACTCTTCAGTCAGTCCAGTCATTATAATGTCTTATCAAGAATAATATTTAAATAATATTATCCAAATCCGGGACACGTCACTGTATGTATGGAGACTTTTCTTGTCTACGCTGTTATCTCAGTGTGTAAATAATTACCGGCAATAAGAGTCCTTATCGGAAAAGACAATAGAATTTATCGGTTAGAAATTTCTGCAAGTACCTATATCTAAATACCTGTGGTTGTTTCTAGAATGTAGATTTTTAATGATTAGCAACATCCTATTTGAAAAGCGGTGCAAAACAAGTAACAAAAGCCGTAATGCACGCGAATCGTTTCCGTGATCATTGTTGTAAACACGTCATGTTACTCTTCTTCTTTTAAAGTCGAAATAGTTCCAATTGATTACATTTATTTTGACCTGTTAATGTTACTTCACCTAGAAGGTATATAGAATTTTATACAAATGATTAGAATGTCAATATTTTTATAAGTAGTGATCAGAGTAAAATTAAGGTGTGTCCGATCCCTGTTAACAACGTTACTGACTGTACCATTGTGACTTAGAATCACTTATTAATTGATTTATTAATTCAAGGAAACATATATTTTTATTAAACTATTAAACTTTGCATATATGCGTGTGTTCTCGATTTCAGGCTTGGTCATAAAATAAAAGAAATTCGTAGCGATATTCAGAACGTAAATTTAAATTATCGCCTGCTCAAGAGATACCAAACACAATGTTTGATATTATATTTACTGTTCCAAGTTGTCTGTTTGTCAGAAATGCAATTTGGTTACATTTAAAGTGCCTAATAGGCGAATTCTGTACTTAAACTCTCAAAAAATACTGGTATTAGAAATAATTCGTTTAGCTATTCATAAGGAATTTGTCTCACGAAGTTTTTAGAATCACGGTTGGAATTTTAAGTGCCAATTAAGTAAAGTGCCCGTTCCACTCGAATTTATGAACATAGCAATTTGACTATTACGTTTTTGTAATTTGTAACGAATTTAGCATGCTTCATTGTTCGTTTCAGTCAAGATTGCTTTCCAATTCAATACAATAAAAATACTAAGTTATGTCTGCCTGACTGTTTGTATTATTTTTACACGAATGCCCAAAAAAAGAGTGTAATGTTTTAGAGTTTAGGTTGTTAGAGTTGTTCCCAGTTGGGTTTAAATGAATGGATATCTCTGTAGCGTCTAATGTACAGCGGTATCATCACGTCCGTGACTAAAGTGTAATTGAAGTTTTTTGATGTATTTTTTTTAAAATGCCCGTATATTTATTTTTGTTTTCCAAAGATTTAAACATCACAATCGATATTTTACATTAACGGATACAAAAAAAGACAAAATACTAGTTTTAAAGACTATTAGAACATCTACAAAACAATAGCAACATAATTTTAGCTGTTTCTACTTCTTTAGAGCTAGGCTAAATGTAGCCCAAGAACAATTTCGTTGCACCATTAGGCCCAGTCTTATCAGAATTACACCAATGACCCTCATGACATGAATCTCAATGAGAGCATCTCTAAACACATCATCATCTTAGCGTATACTTACTTAATCAGACATGGCGCAAATTTCTCTGCTTAGGAAAGTTTTATAGGTGTATTAAACTTTCCTAACAGGGGAAATTTACCACTTCATTTCGGTTGATAACTTGCTAGTAGGAACTAGCAACATCCAACGACTACATTGCAATATTTACCAGACTTAAAGTATCATCATTACAACATTATTGCTACACCACTATCTTAGCCACTTCTACATATTTAGAGTCTTGGTCATGGTTTTAATTTAAAATAACCTAGTATAAATTTGGTGCATAATCCGTCAGCAACGAACTAGCTGCCCACAGTTTACCAGCACGGTCTACCACTAGGCTTTTAGAATCCTGAGGACATCGAGAGCATCACTACGTACCAATACTTTTCATATGAGCGACGTTTACGTAATTCAAGTTGATCTAAATGCCTACCTAAAACAATTTGATGCATCATCCGCCAGTAGCACATCAGCAGCCGACCGATCACCAACACGGTCTGCCACCAGGCTTCCAGAATCCTGAGGATGTCGAGAGCATCGCTCCGCAAGACCACCACAACTCCTGGCATCGAATTTAGATTAACTCATCCTTTACTTTGATATAGTCTCTTTTTCACTCTTCACAAGGGAAAACACGCATTATTTTTTTATTGTTTTTAATTGATAACATTACAAGTGTCGTTGCTTACAATCGTTAGCTTAATATTTTTTTTCACTTCGCACCTTTTTTGGGTCGGCTCCATATGACAAATTTCTTCATAGTTTTCTATTTACAACACTATTTAACAATATAAGCCATAGAAGTATGAAGTCTCCCATAAATTAAAAGTATCTACTGGCCGTTATTTCATATCAGAGGTACTAGTTTTTTTATTCAAAAAGTTGTTTGTTGCTGATGTGTACTCTCAAAAGTTTTATTCATAGGTTTAAGGAAGTAATTAGGTATGTCTATCAAACCTTGTTATCCATGCTGCAGAAAACAATAACCAAGATTTATATTAGTATTAAATAATTCGAAGAACATATATCATATGCTAATCCCACTGAATGTGCAGTGTAAATTATGGACAATAAAGCAAACATAATGAACATTTATCACCACGTTTATATCTGATATAAAATAATGAATCAAAGGGCCTACGATTTGTGCAGTCCGAGTTAACCCTGGTTTCAGAATTTTTGGGTATGTACATCAAGTCCGACAAGACCGCTATGTGGGTAGCTGTAAAAAATGAGATGTTTGAATATGGAATGAATCAAATACGGACCTGAGGATTCAAATTGGGACACGTGAGATTTATTTAAAGATTCGGTTTGAATATCTTTACCATATTATTACAGACCACCGAGCATTTGTACAGTAACCGTAAAAGTTCAGTCATAACATTACTGGATTATTAGAAAGTTTGGAATTTGGAAAACGTTTACGAGAAATGATAACAAACTGGCAACAACACTGCAACGGTAAACGAGCAGGTTGGTACCGTTACCGCTAAGTCGATTGGTTGACGAACCTTCATTAATACTTTTATGGTTTCCGAGTTTGTTTAAGTTAATCGTTTTACCTCAGTATATTAAAGGCAAGAAGGTAAATACTTTGTAGGCATTATTGTAATCAAAAGTGTTGGTAGAGCAAGGCTTAATTATATGTGATCTGTAAAAAAAATAAAACCAATTTTTTGTTACGTCGCCTGCTCCTTTCACCTCATTCATGTTAAGCAATAGTAAGCTTTAAGGGAAATACGCTTAAGTAAACATATTTTAAAAATAAAAAAGGAGTGATAAACGATGTTTTTTTTTTGTACAAGTTATTATAAAGGCGATTCTATGGGAGGATATTGTATTCACCTCGCTTGGCAGTTGGCGAGCACAGTTTCTTTGGCTTCTTGTGCTTGCGACGCTGATGCCTATCGAAAGCATTTTTAAGCTGGAGGAAGTTTGAAAATTTCTTGTATCTGGAAAGGGAATTAAGATATTGGGATACTACTGACTCGGATGAATGGGGGGAAAAGCAACTAGCAGCTCGGGAGGCCGGGCGCGCGTGCCCAATAGGGTACCATGCCATGCCTGCAACCACCGACCAAGCAGTTAAAGATGACACTCCTTAAGTTCCTTAACCGATTAAATAATCCCTTGAAATATCGTGTTTTTTTGTATCTTTTCTTCACGAGGAACGTCAGCGTCTATTCTTTTTTGCACAGAGTGTACAAGTTGCCTCAAGTAAGAATTAATCAACTTTATATTTAATTGTTACACGTTTAGGTATTCGAAGAAATCGAAGGACGTAGAGTTTACGAAAACAGTGGAACGTATGTCCGTTATTACAATTGCGTGATCAGAGACGGTAAAATCGAACAATTAATAAACAACTTTAATTATTACTTTACCGGCTTATGATTTGAAATAGTAAGTCTTTTGGTCTTCGGTGAATATAAATGATTATACTTCATGAAAATATATTATATTCGGTTAAGTCTGGGTATTGAGCCTTAAAAGCTACAACAGGTGAAAGCATTATCTCCCAGTTAACCTTTGGGAAAATAAAAAACAGGATAAAATCAATAAGTGTCACTAGTCGGAAATATATATATGCCTAGGAAAGGTGAAGGAAAGTTTTACACAACGAATATACATACATGCTTATATTGCATAGCCTAATAAACATACATGCTTAGTTTAAACTATATAACTAAAACTATTCGTACTATGCATCCAATATTCGAACTGCAAGTGACAAAGGATAACAGCATTTACTTTGGAAATATAATGAAAAGCAAGCATATTAAAACTAGCTTTCGCCCGCGGCTCCGCCCGCGTCAATGTCGATCCCTCGGGAATAGTACTTTTTCCCGGGATAAAAGGTAGCCTATGTCCTTCTCCGTACTCCAGAGAACATGTATGCAAAATTTCATGATGATGGTTCAGTAGTTACGGCGTGAAAGCGTAACAAACAAACAAACAAACTCACTTTCGCATTTATAATATTATCATAAAATCATAATCATAATCATATTAAAATTACCTACCGTTTCTGAAAAATATTAATATTTTGTATTTGTCTTTTTGTAATTGACTACTATCGTGTTTGGTTAGATGTCTTCAATCTGTCTTTTCACATCAAAACCTTTGCCTACGTATCTTTTTCATAAATTTCGACCTTTAATAAATACCAACCTATCAAAAACTTAGCTGGTGCAATGACTATCACTCGAATCATATCACTTAATCATCTCATGCATGCCTGGCCAGAGAGCGTGAAGTGGCTATCTGCTAATCGCAGCCTGTATCGATACCGCGCATCATTTGCTTATTCACCCGTTGAACACCCATCATTAGTTTATCTCCTTTCTCTTTTATCGTGTAAACAACAACACTATGTTAATAAGATTGTGTAGGATTTTCTTCACGCCTGAATTAACTGATGATCTTACTCGCTTTACTTATAGTCCCCAAAGCTATATTACCTTTAGTTACATAATGACTACTGTATTCAATTGTCTATAAAATAGTGAAAAGAAAATATAAAATACTGCCTTATAAATTGATTTATCTTTGACAGATTTTTAAACATAATACATATCTACATTCCAATAAAAAGAACAAGTAATTATATGTAAAGTATGTTGTTTTGTTAATAATAAAACTGAATAAAATATCAGTAAAGCAGATTAGATGATGGATTCATTAAGAAAAAGAGGATTGGATAATATCAAGTTTTAATAGGTAGAGGCTGCAGAAGGATCGCCTTGTTTAAAAGTTTGGATGGTTTGGTAAAACTGGTAAAACAATATAATTACTACACGGCTTTGCCATTAACGTTAGATCGGTTGCTGTACACGCGTTCGAGGGACTTGTGCATCCAACCATATTGTTTTCATCACTGCACGAGAGTTTCAAGCCTTTATGTTTATTTTCACTCAAGTCACAGAAACATTTGTTTAGTATCTTTCTTACAAAGTTGTTTATATTTATTTATTATTTTTTCCGAGCCAGGTCAGGCATTGGCATTTAAATTTGACATTTTATAATTTTACATGAAAGTTTTCGAAAAATCCCGATTTTGTTTGAGCAATCGATGACTGATCAGATCTTATTTATTAGTCCTATTTTTCTCAGTCATTTTTTTTGTTCAATCATATAATCAATTTGTTTATTATTTCATTAATATAGGTATTTCAAAGTCATAGATACAACAGAAAATAAACACATTTCAGAAAAAAACGGAGTTACGTATATATTTAGAGACAAGATTTTTTTTTAGGATAAAGAACTAAATCCCGTTTCGCAAAATTCCGATTCTGCTGGACCTCGACCGACGAGGCTCGTCAGCTCGCGGCGACTGCGCTTGCGTCGAATAAATCGGTGCGATACACATTATGCAATATCAAATCAATTATCGATCACTGACTGACTAACTATCTGGCGGATAATCGTTATGTATATTTGACGGCAAACGAGCAGACGAGCCACCTGATGGAAAGCGGTCACCGTCGCCTATGGACATCTGCAACACCAGAGAAGATGCTGATGCGCTGCCGACTATTAAAATAATGGGGATGGCTCTCACACGCAACAGTCGAAACACAGCCAACGGTGTTTCGCGACAGATTTGAGTATTATTTCGATTCGCGACGAATCTAAAGGGTTATGCAAACAAATAGTTTAAAAGTGAAAAGTAACGGAAAGCCAGTCTAAATATGATGTTACACTCCCATTTGAGGTGTTATCTCAGAGATTCCACTCTACGCTTCTATGATAGCTAAAATGGTAAATTAAAGATATACTTATATCAGTGAATATTGTTAATATTGTGTAACTTACTTCTAATAATACAAATTTAGGCTCAAATTGATATTATCATCATCATCATCATCATCAGGTCATAGGTTTTAGTCTCCACTGCAGGAGCATGACCCTCTCTGTACTACCAGAGCCATTCTGGGCAAGAGCAGACAAAGGATTTGGCCTACACACTCCTCGCTGGTCAGACGTGTTGGAGAGGTCTCATTGATATTATAATATAATAAAATCGGTTCCATTCAAGTACAATTTATTATGACTTGACTGCACTTTAACTTACATAGTATTAAAGGATTATAATAAATTGGTTTTACCTAAAGCATAAGAAAAGCTCGTATTTTTTAGCCAAAAACACCATTAAATAAAGAAATTTATATCTAAAATATCTAAGGCAGTAAAAAACAATAAAAGTTTATGTTTGGAGCATTGCCCTACATAGTGAAACATGGACCATTGGGAAAAATGATAGAATGAATGAGAGAAAGAGAAGCATTCGAGATGTGGTGTTGGAGAAGAATGGAAAAATTGAACATATCAGTTGGACGGAAAAGGACGTTGGACGATGGAGGTCATTGGTTCTCCACAAACAAGAGCCTAGCTCTTTAATTAGAAGAAGAAGGTCTTATCTAAAGCACAAAAAAAGCTCGATTTTATGAATTTAAGACAATACGGTTTATATCCCCGGAATGCTCGTACCGTATAATGATACCGCATTCCATAAAATAATTAATGCAGTTTGCGGTTTCAGACAAGGAAAATTGTAAAGCGGTTTATAACATTTCACCGCGCTCGCGCAAGAAATAGTGTCGAATCGTTTCAGCCAATTCCAGTCTTTGAATTGCACCGGAACGGGTTTAATAGACCGAAAACGCACGCGGGAATTTGCATAACGTAGCCTTGCAAGTATGTATTTTCTACTTGTGTTGCAAGTTAAAAATTATTCAATAAAATCTCTTTGTGCTAAGTTGGTCAAGCGAATAATAGAGTTTTGTTTTTAATATTATACTTTGATGCACTGAGATGTAATTGCCTGCTCTTCATGTTAGTCTGGAAGTAAAGAAAAAACGTAGAATGTACCAGCTGCTTCTCTTCCCACGTAGATCGTAAAAACCAATCGAGAACTTGGAGGAAAATCAGAAATCATGTCAGTAGGCGATGCGTCTAGCAATCCAACACTATTTTGATTTCGTTTCCCACATACATGCCTACATGCTAAACGGGGCTTTTAGGTCTTAAAGACCTGGGCTATTTCTAAGACGGACACGTGACCGCCGGCGCGGCGTAGGAGAGGAAGTAATATCCCCCTCTCTTTCTACCGCGCGGAGTTTCACTGCTGCTGGCACTGCCGGAGTGCAACCCGTTGTTTTTTTCGAAAAAAAAACGAAACGTTGCACCTAGGTGCATGGCAATTTGATAGAGGGTTGACATTGATTATTATTATGATCGACATACGTAATAAATTGATTAACAATTAAACAGGTTTATACAAATTCCCTCTATGAGTACCATTCCGAAAGTCGTAGTGATAATGCTTTTATAAATAGAGTACTATAAAAGACAGAACATGACGAAGAATAATATAAAATATTACTATGCAAAGACTTATACAAATTCAATATATATAGGTTCAACTTAATTCACTGTTACTGAACAAAGTAAAATCTTCAATAGCTTTTTATTTGTAGGCTATTTAAAGTTGTCGTAACATCACAGAATTAATATAAGTACTAACGTAAACGGAAACACCCTGCGTCCCCCGCAACAAGGCATCGCCGCACCTCTCCCCCGTAAATGGAGTGCGATGCGTTGCTTTGAAACAGGGTTAGGTTTTGTTGCACGTCAAATGCGAATATTACGTTACCGACACGCTTTACAATGAAATACTGTGCTGTGAATCTCTGTATATCTGCCTCTTGTTTTTATCCTTTTTTTTATCGATTTTTATCACATTTGCCGTAAAGTTTAGCGCCAAACGAGCAATTTATTATATTACAGGACATTATCTAGTGCTTTTAATTGTAAATGAATCAATAGTTAACTAATAAACCAGTGGTGAAGAGAAGATAAAATACATAACCTCTTATTTGTGAAGTGCTAGTTACTTGTTGATGTGTATACGTACACCTAAAATATAATAATCTTATACGTCATGGTGTTCTGATTGTGCCAGTTGCATTGTGTGCGAGATCTACGAATACATTTTTGTTTGTTAGCAAGTTTATTTACTTATTATTGAGATGTATTGTTAGGTAAGTCAATAAATACATATCTACATAAATAAATTAAGATCATAATAAATCTTTCAGAATTGAGAGACATACTTGCAAATTTGTCGAACTTTAGGTGGCATCATGACTAGGTATATTTAATTTCATTCTTCGGTGTCAACCTTGGTACTTTAACTCACACATTAGCGTGTGCACGGATGTAACATTTTGTTTGTAGTAGTACTAGGTATTTATGTCGTCCCGTTTGTATGGAGTGCCATACCTGAACCATAAAGGTCACTAGTAGACAATTAACAGCATCAGATGAATTCTTATTTTTACTTCATTCAACTTAACTACAAAAATCGCCTATTTTTTATCTCAATTGCTACAAATCTATACATATAATAAAACAGTAAAAATATTTTGTCTGTACAATTAGAATTTTTGACTGTAATGGATAGAGGGACACTTAAAAAGAATAATAGAAAGCAAAAAAAATTTTTTGGAATTTCTTGTCTGTCTGTCTGTCTGTCTGTCTGTATGTATGATCACGATTATCTCCGAAAATACTGAACCGATTTACTTCAAACTTTCACCAATTGCTTTGTTTTAACTCAGTTTAACATTTAAAGTTTGTTTCATCAAAATCGGTTCATTAAAAAAAAAGTTATCGTCATTTGAATGAACTTAAGGCATGAGTTTGCCTGCAAACATATAGCAAAAATAAAATAAAATAACAAGTGACTTATGAAAATTAAAATCCAAAGTCAATTCATCATCAATAAACGACAGCATTATACCTATCCATACTATCCATAGTAATCCGTACTAATAAAAAAGGAGAAGCTGACTGACTGACTGACATATCAACGCAGGGCCTAAACTATAAGGGTTAGGAACTTGAAATTTTGCATAGGGGTTTCTTTTTTATAACGTAGGGGAGCACTAAGAAAGGATTTTTGGAAATTCATCTCCTAAGGGGGTAAAACGGGTTGCAAAGTTAGTATGAAACTTTGTCGTTTTTGAAGTTATTCGAATGAAATTCAGCATGAAGGTTCTTTACTGAAATGTATGAAACACGAGTAAAATATTTTGCTCAAAAATCATCCCTTAAGGGGGTAAAATAGGGGTTCAAAGCAAGCATGAAACTTTGCCATTTTTGAAGTTAGTCGAATGAAATTCAGCATTAAGGTTCTTTACTGAAAGGCATGAAACACGAGTAAAATATTTTTCTCAAAATCATCCCTTAGTGCAAAGTTAGTATGAAACTTTCCGTTTTTTAAGTTATTCAATTGAAATTCAATATTAAGGTGTTTCATTGAAAGAATAATATATTCCGGGTAATTCTACTGTTCCTGAGAAATCGACACTTACGCGGGCGGAGCCGCGAGCCAAAGGCAAACCTGACTTATATATCAACGCACAGCCGAAACTACTATGCCCAGAAACTTGAAATTTGGCACAGGGATTCTTTTTATGATGTAAATGAGCACTAAGAAAGGAATTTTACAATAACAGTAAGGTAAGTTTGTATGGACATTTTCTCATTTCTGGACGTTCTGGATTACAAGTAAAAAGATGTATGTAGGTAAAACCGACGAAATTTTCGCCTGAAGGGATAAAATAGGGGAGTAAAGTTAGTATGGATTTTTTTTCATTTCTAGATTTAGAAGTATGAAAATAAATATATACGTTCTAGATTACGATAAAAAAAGATCTGTGTAGGTGAAAATAAAATTCCCACCTTAAGGGATAAAAGGGAGGGGTGATGGTATGAAAATTTTCTCATTTCTGGACATAGAAGTATAAAAATAAGTATATATTTTTACATTACAATTAAAAAGATCTGTGTTGTTAAAATGGACGAAATTTCCCCTTGAAGGGGTAAAATAGGCGGGGTAAAGTTTGTATGGATTTTTTTTATTTACTTAGAAATATGACAATAAGAAGTTCTCCATTACAATAAAAAAATATCTGTGTACGTGAAATGGGCAAAATCCCCTCCTTAAGGACTAAAGATCTATGCAGGTGAAATGTATTAAATTCCCCCTTAAGGGGAAAAAGCCGACGGGGAGGGGTTTGTATGGACTTCTTATAATTTCTACTGTTCCCAAGGGAACGACATTAACGCGGGCGGAGCCGCGGGCAACAGCTAGTCAACAATATAATGCTATTTGAGAATCTCAGAAAAAAGGGTAAATCGATTCCATAAACATGTGGACAAAGTTTCGGATCGATGGAGGTGGCATCGACCTCTAATTGCGCAACTAAAGCCGCAGTGCATTCGACATGGAGAAGTTTGGCCATAATAACCGTATACATTTATTATTAGATAATATAAAAATTTACAACGACAGACTGGTGTGAATCAGTTTATATAGAAACCGATGAGGAGCGTGTCGGGTGGCGGAAATATTCCATCTGTGGCCCGTGTTAAGTTCTAATAATGGGGCCCATGAGAGTTTGATAGGCCAGGGGGTTCTTTATCTTTTTTTTTTCTTTTTTTTCACAATACTCACAGTACTTATAATTTCCCAACACGTACTGTGACTGTAAGGGGAAATCACGAAGACATATGAGACAAACACATTACACAGACATTAACCTATATAGTATATTGTTATTAACAAATAACAATTCTTTATCGAATAAAATTCGATGTTTAGTACATGATCAATTAGGGCATTGAGTAGTCCCACCACCACAGCCTGGCTGATGGGCGCGTGCTGCGTGGTGTTCGAGCGCGCCGCGGCCGGCACGAGTAGCAGACGGTTTCGTAACTGCTTGAACACAGACGGGGCATAAAAACGACACCTAGCCAGAGCTAATGGGTTGTCAAATTTTCCATTTAGGAGCAAATAATAATGCATTAGTATGCCACATTTGCGCCTAAGCTCTAAGGAGTCCAAACCTAAATAAATTCTTGATTTGACAAAAGCTAAAAGCTTTGAAGGAGCGGTTCGTTCTTTTACTTCTGTCCGGGGCCCCCTAGGACCGGGGGACATCCTGTAGTTACGCCACCGGTGTCGGGCCAAGCGCAGTGTTGTTCCATAGTTGCACGTCACAAATATCAACGTAGAATAGTCTTTTTAGTTGTAACTTTATCTAATTGCTCTTCTATGGAATTTGAAGGAAAATTTACTTCCCAAGTAGGTAAAAATATTAGTTGGCTGACTTTAAGACTGACTTGTAAACCCTATGTAGCAGTAATAGTTAACATATTTAATTAGTTACAAAGATAGCATATTATTTGAAAAAAATTTTTCTCACCTTGCCGCATTCTTTTAATAAGTAATAGATTTAAAAAAATGCGAAAAAGGTATGAATGTTTCAATAAGTAACTAATACAACCAATGGAATAATAATGAAGGATTTTTTTTTATTTTCAACACACTGAAAGATAAATATGTATTGTTCAGAAACACAAAAAGTGACGTAACCATTACGTTACAGGATATATCTACATACGTCATTTTTATGCTCTTTTTTTAAGGAAGTATAAATCCTAAAGACTGATCACGGGAGTGTAGACGTAGAAGGCACCGGACGGATGTTAGCGACGTGACTAAATTATGTAAGGCGTTAAAAAGTTAAAATGCAAAGGTTTTACTCACCAAGAGCGTCAGTCCACTT
The DNA here is from genome assembly GCA_947532085.1 of Elegia similella. NCBI lineage: Eukaryota > Metazoa > Arthropoda > Insecta > Lepidoptera > Pyralidae > Elegia > Elegia similella. The sequence goes on from OX383939.1 coordinate 9,760,538, forward strand.
TTCTGGTCAATTGAACAGTGACGTAATCTGAAAAGAGAAATATAACTATAAGTATATGTTTAAGGTAATTTATATAACTCACTAGCTGACCCGGTAAAGGTTGTTTTGCTATATAAAAACAAAATAACAAATGAACACTGAAGGGTATGAAAAATAGTTTACGTCGTTAGTCCTACTGAATATACATACAAAATTTAATAAGAATCAGTCAAGCCGTTTCGGAGGAGTTTTGTTACAAACACTGTGACACGAGAATTTTATATTTTAGAATAAGTTTAGAAGAGAAGATTTAATAACCAATTAGTGACTTACGGCTCTGAAATGTTGTGTTTTAACCCTCGTGAAAAAGATCAAGGTCGCCCATAGAGATATGGAGAGGGCTATTGCTCGGTGTTTCATCCCGGAAAATGTACTGTTCCCGAGGGAGCGTAACATTTACGCGAGCGGAGTCGCGGATTAAACGTAGGTATGCCAGATGATTAAATCGAGATTGTGCTAGGATAAGACTTAAAATAAATACTTATGAATATGTATTACCTACTTAGCTCATGCATTTTCATTATCAAAATGAAATTGTAGACTTTATTTTATACTTTCAGTAACTAGACACCAAAACACAAATTTAACGCTCTGATTATTTTACAATTAAATACAAGTAAGAATAACAGTAATTTTACTTTTACTCCTACAGTTTTATATTCTATTTATTATCTTTACGATTATCCATCCTCATTCTTAATAGGATATGTCTTGTGCTCGCCGGAACTGTTTAAAACTAGTGGTTACATTCTCTCTCCATTTTTTTTTAAATTTGACTATAATTTAAAACGAAAACAGACAAAAGTAGGTACATATACGGTATATAAAAATCTGGTGTCACGATGTATGCTCGCGATAAACTCTGAAACTACTGAACCGATTTTGATCAAACTTCGTAACTATCTGTAATTTGGTTCAACTTGATAGGATAGTTTTTATCTTATAGCCAAACAAAGTTCGCCAGGATCGCTTGTATGTACATAATTTGTAATATTGTAATAAAACTAATAAGTAGAGCGATATCCTATTGTAGATTATTTGGATTTGCATTCCGAAGATAAAAAACAAGGAAAATAATCCTTGTGTTAGCTGATCGATGGACTTTTTGAGGTTAACTTTTTTATGCTCAGTGTTCTGCTCCGTGGCATCTGTATTCTAAGCAGGCAGTATAACCGATGTGAAAAACTCTTTTAAATGGCCCCTTTAAAACAGACAAGGAAAAGAGGAGAAAGTGCGTTTGTGCACTACACGGAATTTTACTGTCCGGAAGTCCGATTTTTTACGGTCGGATCTGGCATGAAAAAAACTTTACGTAAATGAAAAGAATTTTACGTGCACTTGTCCGTAATAACTCGGAGGTGCAGCGCAGTAAAGAGTAGCTAGCTCCGTTTAAAACTCAGGCCACACACAAATACTCTAGAAACTATGCGTTTCTTTGAACGTCGGTAGTCACTTTCTTTATTAATTATTTTTTCTCCGAGCGACTGTAATTTATTATTTTGTATTGATTTATGGGTCAGAAAGTTACCCGAAAAAAATAAATTTTATTAATTTATTTATTACTATAAGCTAAGTGCGAAGACGTGGAAGACAAACATAATTTTAGGTTCATCTTTAGATTCAACAAGTTCAGTTAGCACGACACTTTTACAGTGTCGTACTCGTCCATGATTGTGAACTCGATCACGCCTGTTTGAATGAAATGAGCGAGAATAATTAATATCTGACTGATCATAAGTTAAAAGTAAAAATGTTTTTAAAAACAAGTTTTTATGTTCGACGTCACTTTATGTTTCGAGTTATTTTCAGCGAGCCCTTTGATTTGATAGGTATTGTCAACATATTGTCAAGTGCATCAAAAATAGGTAGTCCGTCATCTTGAGTGTTCCACCATGTTGGATTTAGAATGACGTCACAAAGCTTACCATGTCATCCAAACTAAACGAGTACCTATACAATATTTCAGCTCAATCGGTGGAAGATATCTGCAACAAAATTAAGTAGCAAGGTTTCATCCGAACAACCATAGTTACATACGTACAAAAATTGCAAGTTAAATAAAAGCTTGTAATAAATAATTTAAGGTCTGCTATATCGGTACCGTAAAAAATCGGCTTGCCGGACGGTAAAATTCCGTGTAGTGCACAAACGCCCTAAGACTGTCCTCTTAACAGTCGAATCAGAGATTGTATCTGTAGCTAATAAACCATTCTAAGCGCAGTCCAGTACTATCAGTTCCCATAATTTTGCACGGTCGTTGCGTGTCGGTGAAAAGGTCGGAGAATGCAGAATCGCTGCGTCCAACGCGGCGCCATGCGCCATTTGTAAAATTGGACACACCTAATGTAATCTATTCCAAAATTAGTGATTTCGCAATACGATTGACAGTATCAGCAAATATTTTAACGAAGATTTGAAGATGTTTTCTTTTATACTTCTTCTTTTAGACTGGAAAAACGTCAATCGACCAGCTGTTCTCCCACGAAGATCATAAACTGACAACAGGGGGCCACCAATCTAACCTTCACTGTTGGTTTGTTTTTCATTTCAATCAATTTAAAGATACTTAGATCTTATACCTAAAAACTTTGGGGCTCTATGCACCCTATAAGCAAATAAGAAGTAGGTAAGTCTGTATCCTAGATTTTGAATCTTCTATTACATAATAAAAGAAAAAATACCAATAGCCTTTAAGAATTAAGCGATTATAACATTATCCAATATAAACTGATTGATTAGGTTGGACTTGGACGTACCTATTTAAGATTATTCTATCCACCTGTCAACTAAACATTTTGTGTTATAATACGAATAAAGTACTCGTATAGGTAAGCCGACAGTAAGGAGTTGATGCGTTCGAAATGTTGAAAGATAAACCGTATCATTGCCAAACTACTAACGCACTGAGACGTCACAATACCCGACACCTAGACCCCTATTCTCATAAAGCTTTGTAATTACAAAGTCGTGAAACAACTTTTTTTTTTATTTGTTGATAAAGTCATTCGAAACTGACTGAATAACTTACATAATCTTATTTGAGCATGAATTATCAGAACTATTAGAAATCATCATCAATTTCACTGCCACAAGAAGCAGCACCGATGTTAGTCACGTTCCGATATCGATCAATCAATTGTTTAATTCAAGATTCGTGCGCAAACTTTTTTTGCCGATTGTTCTATGCGATCTGACAAATAGTTCGATTGTAACGTAACTTTACCGACTGTAACATTACCCGACACTGGTTTTGCCACAATCGCCATCTGTGCCGGTCATATCGAATTCGCTCGATTGCTCATGTTGAAACTGTCAACTGGCTCATGTATCACTAAAAGTTACTTTATAGTTGACTAGCGAACCGCCTCGGCTTCGCACGGGTCAATGTATATAATATATTTTTTTATGTTATACGGCAAACGAGCAAGCGAGTCACCTGATGGTAAGCGATCAACGCTGCCCATAGACAATTGCAACACCAGAGTGTGACAGGGGCATCACTGGCCTTTCAAGGAGTTAGGGGAGGACATTGGGAGTAGGGAAAAATGGGGGACGTGGGGAAGGGGTAAAAGGATTGGCCTCCGGTTCTATCACTCACCGAACGAAGCATAGAAGCGGTAAAGCTTCTACTCAAACGTCGATTTTCTGTGAGAGTGTGGTACTTCCCCGGACGAGCCGGCCCATGCATGCTACTAGCAAAAATGAATTTTGCCGGTAGCGTGGCTCATCAGTCATCATCATTACAGCCGTAAGAAGTCCACTGCTGGACAAATGCGTCTCCCAAGGATACTTCGTTCCATGATAGATATTGCCTTACTCACTACGCTTAGCAGGCGCGTTGGCGATATGGGAATATGGGGCAGTACATTATACATATAAACCATCCTCTTGAATCACTCTATCTATTGCTGAAAACTGCATTATAAAGTTAAGTAGTTGATCTTAGTGAACAGACAGCGAAAGCGACTTAATTTTATACTATGTAAAGATTACCAACTTAATTTGCAAGGCTACTGCGAAGAGAAAAGAGAAGGGAAATTAACGGAATTGCAAAAGTAGTGCGATTATGCAACGGCATCGCCAGATTTTAAGTCAGAGGGCAGGAACTCTGGGTTGTCAAAAATAGTCAAAACACCGATTGAAGATATATAGAAAAAGGTTAATAAAACTTTAAGAACCCCGAGGTTTTAGTGAGGGGCAGCGATATATATTAACAAATCAAAAAATACAATCAAATAATTGCCATCATGGAAGCTTGTAAATATATAGACATTCCGTGACATTCTCCTAGTAAATTATAGCCTATGTAGTAACATAATAAAAAAAAATTAACGAGATATTAAAATGAAATTACTTTATAAATCCAATTATCGTTAATCTTGTATCAATGCTATAATGTACTATTTTATTAATTCTTTTATTAGGCATGGGTCGATTAATAGAAAACTAAATTACTAGCGAGTACACTAATAACGTAGTTTTCCATTAATCGAACCAACTTAAAAATCAGTTGTCATTAATCTAATCTTTCCTCTTTATAATATTAGTATAGATATAATGTATAACACTCCATTACTCGCGCGTTCTACGATGGTAGAACAGGTGTACATTTTTTTGATTTTTATTGTCAATTGTGGGTAGATGTCAAAAACTCGCCTTGTAATCTTCCACCGGCAAGTGACGAACACAATCAGTGCTCATGCGTTGACAGACGCATGCGTAGTCGTAAACTATATGGCTTGGAATAAAAAATTCTACGATCGTAGAACGCGCGAGCAATTACGTGACAATTTTGTTGAGAGTACTTTTTTTGGTGAGTGTTTAATTTTCGTATTTTTTTCTATTATATAATATTTTAAACTATTTCATAATATTGTATACATAAAGTATATGCTAAAAACCCTTGCTTTATTGCTTTCCTTTCAGAAATATGTCCTCTTAGAGAGAATTATCAATTTCGAGATGGTTGGAAGAAGTTCATGGTTTGATGAAATATCAAGTGAGGGGGAAATGAGCTAAGGGAAGAAGACTTTGTAATGGAATCAACACATAAAACTGATAGGGAACAGAAGACAAGTGATTTTGAACCAGTTACAAAAGAGAATACATCCGGCTTGGTCCAACCTTCACAATTAAATTCTGATTCAGCAGATGATGTAATTTGTATTGAACTAATTCCAAAATCATTAAAAGTGAAGAAAAACATACGATTGGGCATAAATAAACCACCTCAAGTACATGCAGGTCCATCAACTCAATCAAGTAGTGGTCGCGTAGGAAAATGTTACGATTGTGGCAGACAGCGTAATAAGTCGACCAGAAAACAATGTTACACATGTAAGACGTGGATTTGTCTTGAACATCGAATATAAGTGTATATCGAATATTCTAGAAACAATTAGAACCAGGAGTAGGAGATTAGTGAATAAAAAAAAGTGGATATAAAAGTTGAGAGTGATATTTCTATTGATTTTTGACATGTTTTCCTAATATTGATATTATTGATTAATCATAAGTAAAATCCTATGTATTTTTGTTGTTTTTGATTCAAAATAAAGTAGTTTAGAATGTACAGTGACAATTTTCATTTACTTCCGTTACTAAGCTATTTAAAAAAAATATCGAAAATGTTCTACGTATGTAGAACACGCGAGTAACTACGTAACAATAAGGGGCGCGAGTAATGGAGTGATAATGTTATTTCCCAGTCAATTTAATTCAAGGCAACAAACAGAACAGACACAGAACCAAATATTTTCTCCTTAAAATATTAGATATAACTAATATTTAAAGGAGAAAATATTTGGTTAACATAAATGTCAACAGATTCCGTAATAAATAACGTCAATGTTAGAAAAACACGTTTTCCCAATTCATATTCTTTTGTACACTTACATGTATAGCATAAAGTTAACAAAAATATATTGCTGAATGACTCAGTAAAGAGATCACAAAGTTAAATTTATTTCTTAGTTAAGTCCTGGATAGTCTTTCTGCCCTAAAAATGTCACATACATGATAGCAAATGTCATTGATATTTCTAGAGCCGCTTTAAAATCACAAAAAAAAAAATATATACGGTCGAATTGAGTAACCTCCTCCTTTTTTTTGAAGTCGGTTAATAAAAATGAAATAAAATTTACTACTCCAAATTGTCATTTTACTTAATTCGGTACTTACCATTATAATAATGAAATTGTTTGGAGGTTAATAAAAGAGATATTGCTGGTAAGATGTCGCCTAGTACTATATTGTTCTGTACAAATTCAAAGATGTTATTTCGCTCTCGAAATATACAAGCATTAATCCTGATTAACAAGCAGGTGTGCATTGCTTTCGTTTAAACCCTCAGTAATCTCGAACGGTAGAAAATATTGTACACATACACAAATCCAAAGATGTTATTTCCCTCTCGAAATTTACAAGCATTATGAAAGAGTTCTGATTAACAAGCAGGTGCAATGTTATCGCAAAAAGTCTTAGTAACCTCGGAAAGTAGAAAATATTGTACACATACACAAATCCAAAGATGTTTATTCCCCTCTCAAAATATATAAGCATTATGAAAGATTTCTGATTAACAATCAGGTGCAATGACATCGCAAAAAGTCTCAGTAACCTCGGAAAGTAGAAAATATTGTACACATACACAAATCCAAAGATGTTTATTTCCCTCTCAAAATATACAAGCATTATGAAAGAATGCTGATTAACAATCAGGTGCAATGCTATCGCAAAAAGCCTCAGTAATCTCGGAAAGTAGAAAATATTGTACACATACACAAATCCAAAGATGTTTATTTCCCTCTCAAAATATACAAGCATTATGAAAGAGTTCTGATTAACAAGCAGGTGCAATGCTATCGCAAAAAGCCTCGGTAATCTCGGACGGTAGAAAATGGTAGGAAATCACTTGTAATAGCTACTGCACTGGTTATTTACGCTCCAAGGGTTAACGGTGATGCCACTTACGGCCTGATCGCTCTGATTCACAGTCGGGTGTCTTACTGCTTATTACTCGATTACAAGGGTCATTCGGAATAGATAATCTAAAATGTTTACTCTGAATTAAGTATAATCTAGGCTACATGCTTTTAAACATAATTACTCAATAGGCTATTTTTCTGGATCAAAAATATAAACAATTAGTCGTCAGATAATAAAGTTATATTGAACACGTATTTTTTCTTTTGTCAATTAAACAATGAATGATAAAGATAGAGAAGCAAGTCGAGTTTGCTAAAAAGTGAAGCAAACTGTGATGTCACATAGAATTTAAAAGGGCTATATTAAAAATACGTATCCAATAGTTTTGACTATCTAACTGACAGACGACAGATTATATTATTTAGGAAACTAGCCTTTATCAAATGTTAACGTAATTGAACTACGCCATGTGTGTGTGTCTATGCCTAATGAAAGTATTAATAAAATAGTATAATAAAGAGCATTATTAACGATAATTGGATTTATAAAGTCATTTCATTTTAATATCTCGTAAATTTTTTATTATTTATTTTGAACCAGCTGTCGCGCGCGTCTCTGCTCGCGTTAATCCCGTAGAAACAGTACTTTTTCCGGATGAGAGGTACCCTATGTGTTAATCCAGGTAATAGTGTGCAAATTTTCGACAAAATCTAAAAAGCCGTTTTGGCGTTATTGAATTACAAACATACAAATATAAATATACAAACTTTCGCATTTATAATATAAGTACGATCCCACACTTTAACTACGATATTATTACAAACTTTCTACTTTATCATTGAGTCGACCTCTAAAGTTATAGCTGGTAACGACAGCCAATAATTGAATGAAATCGTTGCTTCAAATCAATAAGCTGTATTGAATGGATCGACATAGGCTAGAAATTGTGCCATAAAACTGGTTGAGAGATTGTCTTTACAATAGAAATGGTTTGATTCGTAATTGTTGTTTAATATGGGTTTATAATCATCATAATTCAACCGTAAGACGTGCACTAGTGGATAATGGTCTCTCCTAAGGATTTGTGTGTGATTTCGTTCTTTGGGAGGGTATGCCATTCACACTTTAGCAGTTTCTTAGCTTCTAGTGCTTCCGACGCTGCTGCCCATTGGATGTTTTTAAGCTGGAGAAGGATAGGAATTTGTTGAAAGAGTATGAAGGTAAGATACTTACTAATTTGGGTGAAGAGGGAAAATTGCGGGAGGCCGGGCGCGCCGATACCATACCGGCAACCACCGGACAAGTAGTTGAAGATGACACCCCTGTCCATTTGTATTGACTCAATTTACGCTTTCAAGTAATTTTAAAACTAACTTAAATTAGTAGTACAAACAGAACAGGGATCTGCCATTAGGTACTTAATACAACGTAGACCTAGTCCTCAGTCCTTGCCTAGATCTATGTTTCTATGATTCCAAACAGCTTAGGTATCATTGTTCAGCAATACTGTCTAAATTTGGAATTTGAAAAAATGCAGCTGCTAACGGTCTCGTAAAGAATTTCCATTATTTAAATCATTCAGTTCCATCTAATCTGGAACGGACTTAATCTATGATTAACTAAAAAAATAAACTTAATCTTGGTTGAATTCATGAGAGAATACAAGATGATCTAAACAAACTTAAAATTAATGCGATAGGTCCCTTAGTTTTAATAATTAATAAAGAATCAAATTAGGCCCCATCCAAGTAAAATACAAAGGCTGATCAACGAGCAAGTTCTCCATTGAATAGGATAATAGGAGCGTACACCTACGATAACCGAAACGTGCCTTATTAGGAGTAACCCTCAATACGATGACTCTCGTAAGTGTTGATTAGTCATTGGATAAAAAAAACCTTTTAAAGTGATTGTGTGCGTGGGCGTGACCTTAGACGTGCGTGATGAAGTTGTGGATTTCTGCTGCTTATTCAAAGTACCTACTGATAGTATAAAATAACAGAAGATCTGAGTCTTTAGATGAACAAAATAATTAAGGATGATATGTAACAGATTCAAACACTGAGAATATTAAACAAGATAGTAATCATGTGATGAAAATCATTTCTATTACTTTGTACCAAGGACAACGCTTTTTTGATACGAGTAGTATATTTATTTATTATGATCATTCTCAACTCCGAACTAATTTAAGAATGAAACAATATTGAAACTAACATTAAGAAAAATAAGAAACTGATCCTACATTTTATGATGCAAAATAATATCTACTAAAAGTTTCAATAGATACTATTCCAAATATGGTTTAATAATATTATGTTGCATCATCAAATGTATAATGTGATGTCATTATCTACATTTTGTGCTTATACATTATTTCTTGACCAAAGTGAAAATAAAGCCATCCTTTTACGTGGCAGATCTTTGAGCGCCTTGCATATCCGAAAACAATACAAGTCTGAAATAGTGCTCACTAATATGTATCTAAAATAGAGTTCACTAATAGGTTGCCGTCACCGCTTCTGATGAAAGTGAATTAGTGGGTACTTGTCTACAATCGGGAGAGAAAGGATTCGTGGTATAAATCTCTACAGATCACATCGCCTGCTCAAAGATATAGCTAGCAGGAAGCGATTTTGTTTTACGTGATTTCAGTTGAACTTATCAGGTTATTAAAGTAAATCAGTTGAAGACCCGAGAATAGACCTTGAGTTGTTTGTCTCCTTCTTTTGTTATTTATGTTATTGTCTCACCCTGGTGTCAGATTTTGCAAGTAGTCGAAATGCATCCGGTATACCCAGCTCCTATTGTACTAAGGAAGAAAAGTTGAGATTCAGATTCATTTATTTTGTCAGACATAGGTATTACATGGTGTTGGAATAAGTATAGTTTCAGTGCTCTATGCTGCGCCATTCAGCATACAAAGTTCAGTCACAGGTTGATTTTAAATAATATAACAATAAATAATTAGTTTGAATTAGAGAGAAAAAAAAATAATACTAAATAAGTCAAAAGATTACATTCATGCAAATATCAAATAAAGTTAAAAATACATTCAATATTTTTAAACAGTCAGCTGGTCAAAATATTTAACGTCAATTTATAGCAGTATTTTTTCATTACCTACACATTTATTAATATATTGTACATATATTTATTAACACATGGAGAAGAAAAAAAAATACTTTGAGATATATCTGTTCCATTTCATCTTCGTTCGTAGATGATATGATATAATCTTGTATAAAAAGCAATGTAACCAACTAGCAGATTCAACCGGTCAGGTTTCACAGTTTTTGCTCGGAAATTCCACCGTTACCGTTTTATGGCTTCCTTGATCATGCTTGTCTGCGATTAACCAAGTTTCCTTTCCAGTCTGGTTTTACTTCCTCGGAATTTGGCTCCGGGCCAACACCCTGGACATACTCGGCAGTATATCACTCAATGCGAAATAGTCGCGAGATATAAACTCTACTATTAATGTCGGCTCTATAATTGGAGCGAGGCGTCCAATAGTCTACTTCATGGAGAAGAGTTATTCCGGTCTGATGTTCCAAACGGTTCCACTGTCAATTATAATTATTATTTTTCTCCCGTCGGATCCACTATAAAATTGTAAAAGTCCGGACTGATCCCCTATCTTTTTTCTTGGGTAAATACTGTCATGATGAATATGTACATGAATATGGTGACTATATTAAACTAATGAAGAGAAGCACAGTTGTGGAAGGGTTAATATTAAATGTACAATATTTTTTTCTATATCAGCTAAATGAATGAACATCTCAAACTTAAAGCAGTATTCGATTCCACTTTGTTACGGTAGATTCATAGAATATCTAGACTAATCCTAACTAATATTATAAATGCGAAAGTGAGTTTGTTTGTTTATTTGTTTGTTTCTTTGTTTGTTACGCTTTCACGCCGTAACTACTGAACCGATCATCATGAAATTTTGCATACAAGTTCTCTGGAGTACGGAGAAGGACATAGGCTACCTTTTATCCCGGGAAAAAGTACTATTCCCGAGGGATCGACATTAACGCGGGCGAAAGCTAGTATTATATATAAAGAGAAAAGATTTGTGTCTGTAAAGGATAAACTTAAAATTACTGGACCGATTTTCAAAATTCTTTCACTAATAGATAGCTACATTATCAGCGAATAGCATAGACTATATTTTTTTTAAATTAAAAATTTGCCTGAAAACGTAATTTTTGGGCGAGTGCTGCAGATACTATTGATGTCTCTGATGTCTAAGCATGTTCCCGGTCAAATTATCACCTGAGATAAAATTACAGGCGCTAGTTTCGCTCAGCAGATCTTTAAAAATTACTGGTTGTGCTTGACGAAACCAAAATTGCCAATGTAATGTCACATTTTCAATTAGTGTTATCGACGATTCTTGTAATCAGTATTATGTCAGCTTTAATTGGTGCAATATTCTTTTACGTACCAGCAATAATGAGGGATTAGAGTAGAGCCATCATGTAATGAGAACAAGTTGCGAGGTTATACGACTAAATACCAAGTGACCGATCGAAATTCTGTTAATCATTATAATAAATATACCTTATTTTACGCGATTAAATTGAACTATGTATCTTCCTCTTCTTCCTCGACTTTTCCCTATTTGGGGTCGGCTCTGTACGTTAACACTCTCCATTTTTTTCGATTTTCAACCGTATCTACACTAGCTCCCCGTTCTTGCATATTATTGCTCAAATGTTCCGTCCACGACTTTCTCGGCCTTCTCTTTCCCCAATATCCTGTCACATTTAAGCGAAGCATCTTTTTAGCTAGGTGATCGATATCCCTCCTCTCGACATGGCTATACCAGGACAAACGATGGCTCTTTATTATGTCCACTATTGGTGCGACTTTCAGGCTTCTTCTTACATTGTCATTCCGGATCTCGTCCATCCTTGTTATTCCAAACATCCACCGCAGCACTCTCATTTAACCAACATTTAACTTTGTATTTTACAAACATTCATAATAATTTTGGGAATATTTAACATCTGTACAGCCACTTTGTATATATGAGAAGTGGCCTGAGCTTTGCCAAATCATTATACCACTACATGGCAGTGGCTCTAGAACTTTCAAGGGTCAAATCATAAATTCATAACAGCCTCACAACGCTCTTCTTTTTTTTTCATTTTTATTTAATTAACGTTAAGATAATTCTAAAACAGAAGAGCCATACTTTTATTGATCCCAGTACTAAACAATGTAAGAAGCATTATGTAATCAAATCAAATTACATCATTAATTCGTAAATATCATGCCGCACGATCGGCTATGAATTTGAAGTGAAAACCAAAATCGTGATAACTTAATAACAATGTTTCTAGGAAAGCTGGAACTGCAAATGAAGTTTGTAGAAACTCCCACGTGACTCAATTTATGTAAGTTGGCATAACTTCACCGTTTACATGGAAAAGCGAGCACTTAACATGACCTCGAATGTAGAATACACAATATGGGTCGTTGGACAGGTATATCATGAAAGAACTGTAGAACTAGAAGGGTTTTATATTTTTTTTTTACTTAACACACAGACATATACGGTCCTATTTACGTATCTATCTTTATACTTACTGAGTATAAAATGAAGTCGCTTCAGCTGTCTGTTAAACTACTCAACGGATGTTATTGCAATTTCTATAATAGATAAGAGTGATTCAAGAGAAAAGTTTAAATATGTATAATTTATTGCCCCATCTACATTGCATCGGATCGCTAGTGTGATATTTGCATAATTACTTGCTATACCTGCTTCGGATCCTTGTTTCGAGGTGATTAAACTTAACATTTGCATGTTTACCTGTTCAAATGTCTGTTTTTTTTTAGATGTTATTTTTAGGCAAAAGGCACATCAAAGCCTGCTATACCTACTCATGATTTGCACCTACCATAAAAGGAGGCTTATTGTGTGAAAAATGAGGTGAATTTGGGCATTGTTTGACATGTGTCTAAGAAGGACAATACAAGTCGCGTTCAAAGAAGTCAAAGCAATCATCGTGAATGTCTAGACTAGCGGTAAGTTATCGCCACGGCTCGTGTGTGTTCAAATGAGGTAGTGCATTAGACATAACGACCATGTGCGAGGCATCTGTTCACCTGACGGACACGAACGGTCAATAAACATGGAAATGATGTGATATAGCAAACCACACATCTGACGGTGAATAGGTACTGCACATAATGATATAAGGTGAAAAACTGGGAAAGGTTTTACCCACTTCATCGTATGTGTAAAATTACTGTATTCAAGTAAATGATCGGGTACATTTAATACACTTAGGCATTATAGTATTGTCTAGAAATAGAATGAGTTGGTAGTTGGACATTGTTGACGTATTTTTACTCGACCTGAACAGGTAAACAGGTAAAAATATATTTTGGAACAGACGCAGCCTGGGAAAACCCAAGAAAAGGCCATTCGACATTAATATAGTGTATGATTTTTTTAATGAATGCTTTTTTGGTAAAGCTCCTTAATAATCTTATTTAAGAAACTTTCTGAATATTTTAATGATACTCTACGAATAAGTAATAAGTCATTAAATCCTTCAAAACACACCTTCACAATGTTCTGATTAACAAATGCTATTACACCAAACATTCTAAGTGTCGACAGAAAATCTGATTTATTATTAACACTTTCCGGGACGTCCCGCCTGTAGACGTAGACTTCTATTGTTATATATATATATATATATACACAATAGATATAACAATATAGGTATATAAGCTCCTTTGGTGGAACAGCACCAAAAAATTAATTAAGTTCTAACAAGAAACAATAATGTGTCCGTAATGAATATGAAATTTATATATATTTATCATTTTAAAACTGGCTATGTAAACCCTAGTGGTGGGTGGACTGAGTGTAATTATTATTTTAAACATGTAACTCCAGCTGATCCCCAATTAGAATGATTGATTTAATTTATAACATTGACAGCGTAAACATTTTACCTGTTAATACTAAATTCACGTTAAACGTGAATTTAGTATTAACAGGTAAAAAGTTACATGTAGTGTTAATAGATATTGGAAATATAGAGTGCTAGCTTTCGCCTAAAACCTACATAAAAATTACATGGTGATCGGTTCAGTAATAAAGGCGTAACAAACAAACTCACATTCGCATTTATAATATTGGTTAGAATATCAAGTCTAATTTCTTTATCCCTTTCGTGAGTATGTTTATATACTAGCATGGACTTCCCCTACCACCTTTATTGAATTTTGATCATATCCCAAAGACAAACTTGGGGATAATTAAATTATGCTGCCTTTCGCTAGAACAGCCTTTTGGATTACCTATGTAATTGATTTTGTTTTTTTTTTTTTTTTTAGTCGTTCTTATTACTTGACAACTTGTCCTTAATAGTCTTTAAATTCAAGTAAACTCTAATTGTTGCGCAGCACAGCGTTGCCTTGCTCTACATGAGGTTTTAAGGTTGTATAAGGCCGTCGACCCACTGTATCGATTGCTGCTTTTGTAGGGCAAGCGGAAACCAGCTACCTGCTCCATTCATGCCCTGTGCTAGGACAAGAAATTTCGATTCATATTTTTGGGTCACGGATTAAGAACTGTTACTATTAAGCTATTTTTATAAAGATTGTGAAAACCATTGCGACTCGTAGTAGAAATCGAAGTGTTTGTGGTTTCTTTTCATTCCTTGTGGTCAATCGTTTGTTGTTTTGTTATACTATGTTTTTCCAGATTATAGTACGCCATATTCAAAAGGAGCATAATTACATGTTTTATATTGGGTATCTAAGCTTATTATAATTTGGACATGTTTATCATTTCCCACCAATAAACAGACAATCTTTGACAAATTTCATCTATTAGTACCTAACAATCTAGTTTGTGTAGAATAGAACTTTATTCGCGATTAGCTGTTGCCCGCGGCTCCGCCCGCGTTAATGTCGTTCCCTTGGGAACAGTAGTAATGATAAAAATTCCATACTAACCCCTGCTCCTTTGCTTTTTCCCTTAAGGGGGAATTTAATACATTTCACCTGCATAGATCTTTAGCCCTTAAGGAGGGGATTTTGCCCATTTCACCTACACAGATATTTTTTTATTGTAATGGAGAACTTCTTATCGTCATATTTCTAAGTAAAAAAAAAAACCATACAAACTTTACCCCACCTATTCTACCCCTTCAAGGGGAAATTTCGACCATTTTAACTACACAGATCTTTTTAATTGTAATGTAAACATATATACTTATTTTTATACTTCTAAGTCCAGAAATGAGAAAATTTCCATACAAGTTCCTAACCCTTATAGTTTAGGCCCTGCGTTGATATGTCAGTCAGTCAGTCAGCTTCTCCTTTTTTTTTAGTATGGATTACTATGGATAGTATGGATAGGTATAATGCTGTCGTATAATGATGATGAATTGACTTTGGATTTTAATTTTCTTATGTCACTTATTATTTTATTTTATTTTTGCTATATGTTTGCAGGCAAACTCATGCCTTGAGTTCATTCAAATGACGATAACTTTTTTTTTAATGAACCGATTTTGATGAAACAAACTTTAAATGTTAAACTGAGTTAAAACAAAGCAATTGGTGAAAGTTTGAAGTAAATCGGTTCAGTATTTTCGGAGATAATCGTGATCATACATACAGACAGACAGACAGACAGACAGACAGACAGACAGACAGACAGACAAGAAATTCCAAAAAAATTTTTTTTCTTTCTATTATTCTTTTTAAGTGTCCCTCTATCCATTTTAGTCAAAAATTCGAAATGTACAGACAAAATAATTTTACTGTTTTATTATATGTATAGATAATGAAATTTGTCACACTGTACTTACAGTCTGACAAATTTGCCCTAAAAATCATACATAAAATAAACACGAGAAGGGTCTACGTTAACTTACTTTAAGAATTGTTATCAGCAACAAACATCATCATCATCATTGTCATCAGGTCTTTTTAGTCTCTACTGCAGGAGCATGACCCTCTCTTTATTACCGAAGCCTTACTTGCCTAGAGCAGATAGAGGATTTGGCCTACACTCTCCTCGCTGGCCAGGCAAATATTGCCTACCCGGGTCGCGAGGACCAAACAAATGTTGACTATACGCAATCGGGCTATAGGTCCTGTAGGCGACGAACTGGGGCAGCAATCTTGAAGGTGGTAGTCCAGTAAAACACGCACTAATCCTGTAATCTTGACCCTTGACCTTGAACCCTGATCGACGGGTTGGAGAGGTCTCATTGATGTTTATGAGCTTTGTTTAGCTTGTATTTCCTAAGTCGCTTCTTACTACATCCATGGGAAGACTTGGAGTGATCCTATACTACTCTGCCGAAAACCAGACGGCTAGCTAGCTATCAGCAAACATGAAATATATAATTTGTAGTAAATGTTAACGTTTGCCATGTTAGTCCTAACTATTCTAACTAATATTATAATTGCGAAAATAAGTTTGTTTGTTGGTTACGCTTTAATGACTTTACTACTGAACTGATCATCATGAAATTTTGAGGACAGACAAGAACATAGGGTACATTTTATCCCCGGAAGAAGTACTGTTCCCGATGGATCGACATTGACGCGGGCGGAGCCGCGGGCGAAACGAAAGCTATTTTGATTGACGGAACAATGGAAGATCAGTTAACGACGCTCGCAACTAACGGCTAGGTCATTAGGTAAATCTATCTATATTCGGTAACAAAGTCCATGACATTTGCGTTTCGAGTTTCAATGATCTACGATAACGTAACCGCAATGCCATTTTACTTTGGTCATAATTTGTGTAAAAGATCTTGTAAAGCAAATTAATAAGAATTTCTGCATCAACATCTGCAATCAAGATTATCTAAAATTCTAAATAATATTAATGTTTACAAATCAGAACATCTAACATGGGCTGAACAACATGGGGGAAACTGACATACTGAGCCGCTTTTGAAGTGGGCTATTCATCCCTCTCACTTTATGGGAGGTAGGTAACAGATAAGGGTAGAACTAAAATAAGAAAGTCATCTTTCCATACAATGACTTTGTTATCATAACTAAGATTTCAGACACAATGCGCTGCTGAATAAAAATAAAATATCAAATTTCTGTCTCGGCTGCATGTTGACCTGCATGTACCGTCTCTATGCGACCTTGGTCAGGTCAAACATAGTAAAAGAAGTCTTCGTGACGCTGTTAATGTAATTGCGATCGATATCTATTTCAGTTTAGTCAGAACATGTATAATATAGACGTCACGGTGGCTCGTCGATTTGGCAAGTTTACAAATACGTCACTGTCTCTGGTCGTGGGGATCAAGGTCTCAGTCCATTGCAGTGTGTAATTGAGTTCTACAATTATGAAGTTGCGTTAGGTTTTACTAAAGCCAAGGTTCACGAGGTAGGCGCACGCGAAGTGCATTTTGGAACGTAATGCCTTGTTCTTGTTAACTTAGTTTCGAGTTATCTACGTATTTAGAGGTATGATTGTCTCTACCAAACCCTGTTTTGTGGGTTGCAAGTATTATAGTAAAAATAGTCTTGAAGAATCTATTTAATATGGTGCTTTGTTATTACCAATTTAGGTCACTTTTGATTCCTACAAATAAAAATGGGCAATGGGCTAGCCACTGGTCACTATCTTTGACTCCTTTTCATCTTCTTCAGTCTGGCGATCATCGGCTCTGTCTACCACACAAAGGATAACGAAGTCGAAATGTATCTGTAAGTCCTCTGATTTCCGTTAATTAATCTTCTTTAGAGTTGGCATCATGCACGCCTGTACTTGTTCTAATTGCCTCAAAGCTAAGAGTCTTCTCATATGTTTACAGCGTACTATTTTATGATACGTACATTATAAGAACTCAAAAATTTCCATTCTCGTATAATTTCAGCTTTTGTGAACTGAATCAACTAACGGATGCACTGACATCCTAACTTATTATATTACAAATGCGAAAGTGAGTTTGTTTGTTACGCCTTCACGCCCTATCTACTGAACCGATCATCATGATTTTGCATACCCGTTGTCTTGGGTACGGAGAAGGACATAGTGTACTTTTTATCCCGAGAAAAAGTAGTTATCGAGGGATCGACATTGCGCGGGCGCGGGTTAAAGCTAGTTTATTATAAAATCAATATTATGACTGCACAGTTAGTTAAAGATACACAAGTTTGGTCAATAGCTGTTATAGATTTTTGAACAACTTTACTAAAAGAGTCGTGTCATCTGTGTATATTGGCTTGTCTCTACAATTCTAAAATCTATGAAATACTGCTAATGCGCACCTTACGTGTAAAGCAATCATTAGAAAAGTACACTAGATCGATTTTACAAAGTAAAGAACACGTTTTAATTGAACGAATAATTGTTGACTAGACATAATTCTTTACAATATAATGATGTTACTTCTACAGTGTCGCTATATCTATTTTCTTACATTATTATTATCAAACACTAGCTTTTGCTCGCGGCTCCGCCCGTAGTTTTAGTGTCGATCCCTTGGGAACAGTAGAATTTCACGGAATGTAAGGTGGTTTGTCCTTACCCGGGCCTCAAATTACCTCCATACCAAACTGGTTCAATGGTTAAAGCGTGAAAAGAAGACAAACGGACAGACAGAATTTATTATATTGGGTAGCAATACAAGTTCACAAGTTACCGTGGGACTGGACTCTGTGGAGCAGGGATCTTTCCTCTTTATAATATTAGTGTAGAAGTGCAGATTAACAATTTCATGTATTTTCAGAATTTGTGCTTGTTAAAAATTACAATCGTACTTGTGACTGTTTTTAATGTTTCAGGTGTAACGTTGAAGGCCAGACAAATTGATAATTGAGCATGCGACGTGTTCAATTTACTGTGTGCGGAGACTGACGGATAACTGCTAAATAGCAGCTAAATAATGTGACCTAGCAATTTATTACACGGTGTAAATTATTAGGTAAAATATTTATTTATAAAAGGTAAAGTCGAGGTAAAAGTGTTGCTGATAGCGGTTAACAGCAACACTTTTTACCTCGACTTTACCGATTGTCTTAAGGGCCTTTATAATAACGATTGCAATTGTTAAACTGTATCCAAAATCAAAACAAATAGAGGGTTTGTATAAGAACTTGGTAAGTTTTAGACCTTTCCGCAGTATAACCACAATGATAAGAATTTCAATTATTTCTCTTTCTTTATATATCTTTTCCTCTGTAAATCGTCAGACTCTTGAAGTCAGACTCTATACTACATGTTTTTCAAACCTCCGTGACAACGTGACGAGACGGCCTTCGTGGTGCAGTGGTGAACACACCCTGCGACACCCGGTTCGATTTCCGGCACGCACAAATACTTCAATTATTTAATTTTCATAAGTATTTAGACTACGGCTCTAGAACTACCCAAGGAGGCAGGCAGGCGGCCGTAAAAACTTTCGCCAAA
This sequence comes from Elegia similella, assembly GCA_947532085.1. Classification (NCBI taxonomy): domain Eukaryota; kingdom Metazoa; phylum Arthropoda; class Insecta; order Lepidoptera; family Pyralidae; genus Elegia; species Elegia similella. The sequence continues at coordinate 9,779,936 of OX383939.1, forward strand.
TCATATTATAGCATGCATGCTGTCGTAATAGCGTACTACCAGTTCACGCATCACAACTGAGAACGCAGCAGAGAAAAACGCTCGGATGTTGATTACATGTTTTGCAAACCTTTTTATTTTGTCCAAGAAAAAAACAATCATCATCATCATCATCATCAGGTCTTTTTAGTCTCCACTGCAGGAGCCTGACCCTCTCTGTGTACTACCGGAGCCATACTTGGCCAGAGCAGACAGAACGTATGTCAATTCTCATGTGTTTTTTTTACGGATATTTATCCATCCATTTATACTATCACTTCTTTTCCCCTTGCGGGGTAGACGGAGCCTAGGTTAATAAGACCTAAAAGCAACATTTAGCATGTTGGTGGGCGTACAGGTGGAAAACGTACGGAATGATTTTTTCATCATTTGTGAGTCACGAGTACGTAAGTAATTTTAATTTTGTATATCATTATATGTAAAGATCTGTACAGTAAGATATTTTTAAAACGTTGGGGCGGATTTAACGGCGACCTGCTAATATTTTAAAACAATACGCTTCGCAGTTAGCGTCTCTAACTAATATCCATATTCTGTTATCGTTCGCCGATTTACGTAACTATGACGTTTGTGCTACGATGGCAGAGTTGCGGTCGACGTAAAAAGTATTGTTGTTTATTTGTGTTATATAAGGAAAGAGAAAGCAGTCTCTGAGAACTTTGTATCCTTCGTTAAAATTGTTTTTGAGTCTATGTAAATTTGGCAAAATATTAAGAGGAAACACTGCGCTCGAGAGAATTGAAAAATAGGTATTTGTAAAATCTATTGCTGTCGCGCTGTGTGCCCAAACAACCCCCGCAGAATGCGATAGAGACTACTGCATCTCGGACCGAAAATACCTATGAAAATTACACAAAATTAACGCTTCGTAGTCCCCTGATTTCTTCTACAAAACTTAACCGACTTAATTTCTTAAAAATTTAAAATAAGCTCTGGCTGTGTTTCTAATATTTCTTTTTTTTAATATAATCGCGTGGAACTTGTTTTCTTGATCTTTGAACACAACGGAAATTCTTACCAATTTTTCATGTTTTTGAAGGTTCATATCTCTTTAAATAATTCAATTATGAAAAAAGTAAACACAAACAGGAACATGTTAATATATCGATAGGTTTTTCTTGTATATAATCATTGCTCTACTGGTACTATCCGGCGAGGAATCATGACACTATGCTTGTTTGGATATTCGGCCCTACGATTTCTTATTTATTTTATCACGTCTGTGTCGGGGTAAACACAGCCAAACCTAAGATCCAAAGGCCACGTTTAGCGTGTTGATAGGCGTATACATGGGTTGCTAGCCGCATCAACTGTTGAAATTATTTCTAAGGTTTTTACCTATTCCATCGGCGGGTTACTAAGGTCTGCGCGAAAAGAGAAGTAGCTGGTACATTCTACGTTCTTTTCCCCCTAGAACAGCATGGAAGGAAATTTTCAGACATTAAAAAAATTAAAGGCCTTTTTTATACCAATTGATACGAAATATGGAAAACACGTTCTCAGTGACAACAGTAAAACACTAACCTTGGTTTTTAAGATTAGATAAATCCAAGTGCAGTCTTATTCAAAGATGATAACTGCGCCCGTAACTTCCGTCGATGAAGAACGAATGTCACACATCTTTTTGGAGGTTAACTTGACATGATATTCCTATATCTTAGGCTTAGATTGAAAAGACGAATTGCATAGAATAATAAAGAAGACGCCTCGAACAAAGTAAGCTGCATTTTTTTTTTATTTTTACAGTTATTTAATTTTATTATATGTATCTCCACAAATAACACATAATACATCCAACAGTTACTGAACCAACAAAAACCTCGCAGGGTTTATTTGTGTTCGATGAATCGCTATAACTGCATTTGGAAAGGAAATGGTTTTCAACTTGAGCTTCTCAGGACTATTAGTCTACATACATCTCCTGTATTTCTGAGGACAGTTTATTCAAATAGTTAGATATCAAGTAGCCGGTGGTTCTTATCCTATACAAATTATTGTGTTTAAGATATAGGTATTTGTTTTAATAAGAAAGTGTTCTTATATAGATTGGTCGCTGTTTTTTTTTCAGTAAATAGAAATCTACAAGCTGAAAACTAATCTGTAAATGTGACGAATAAATAATAGATCTTCGAGAATGATACTAATTGCTGTGAGCATGCGCAGTTGGCATAAATATGTTGAAAAAGTGCCAATAGCTACATAATGCAGCTATTTAACAAAATTGTGTTGAATGTGATTTATTCTCAGTTTATGTATAAAAGCCTACGAAATAAAAGCTTAAAAAATATATTGGGACAAAAAAATATGTATGGTTTTTGATTTCAGAGTTTTTTACAGCTCCTCATAAAATATAGCGTTCAATGATGAATATGATGATAGTTTTGTGATACAGTGTCTATATCCGACCTTTTTCATTATCACTTTATATGATTGTCTATGCAATGGAATAAGTCAACGTTGACACAGTATTTGCATACAAGAAAAATATCCAATATATCAACAAATGCTTGAAAAAAAAAACAATGATATTTGAACAGCTGCTGTCCTTGAAAACAAAAGAAGGTGCGCCTGACTCCGAGCTACAGAACAAAGTAAGCTTGTATTGTAACTTAATAGGAACAAATTCAAAAGTAAATCCATTTTTTTTTTATTTTACATATTATCAAAGTTAATCTCTCGCTAGATTTCACCTGCGGTTCCTATGGGAATAGTAGGTACTTTTTTTTAGGATTAAATCTATAATCCTATATCTTTTACCGTTGACCAGGCAACGGGTATGATGAAAAATTTCATAACAGTATAGTAGTTAAGGCTTGTTAGTGTAATAAACAGACAAACATTCGCATTTTTTTAATATAAAGTTAGAAAAATAGGATTCACGAGACCTTACTGTATGATTATGTAATAGACGAAAGTTGATTTACCCTTTTTATAGATATGCGGGCAGAAAGTGTTATAATACAAAAAGAGATTGTTCAGTACTACAAATAGATTTAAAAATTGGCGTCTCACTTCTATCTATGGTACATATCTTTAGAAGTCTCCTAACTTATTGTGTTATTGTTTTTGCCACAGATTGAAAAATGCGTCAGTCTTCTTATTTCTGTATATGGAAATGTTAACTGCATCTTATCTATGACCCAGGTGCTTTACTACACTCCAAAACCAAAGTGAGTTTACTTTTGTAATTTTCTGCTTTAGAAAAAAGGATGAGTACAGGCTGTAGACTTAAACAGATATTAAAATTCGGTTACAGGTAATTGGCCAAACATCAGCCAATGACTCTATTGGCCGATCCAATACACGTGTACTACCGATTGTCATCGCATCCAACATTCAGTGGCGGAAGTTGGCAGTCAAGAATAATGATAGGCCTATAATGGACACGAATGGTATGCGAGAAGCGGTACCACCGGATTATGGAGAGCGAGGATCGCTTATACTCGTAGACGTCGGGGACGTTGCACTTTTTCAGAGGTTGAATAAATAGATATTCACACAGATTAAGTAACTCCTAGAGACCGAAGGTGCAAACTTATGATACGGGATGTTAACTATATTGAAGATAATACTATTCTGTCTTTTCTATGATACGTTATCTATACTTTCTGACTGATTGTACCCGGCTAGAACTAGGTGTATCCGCACTTCGCCTATTAGCCATCATCATCTATTAGCCATATAAATCCCATCTCAGCAGATCAGTTGCTAGAGCTGGGTCTGCCGCAGAAGCCGCTGAGGTCGCTAAGCGGCGCAAATATGCCTGCTTAAATGCACTATATATTCGTGCCGTTTGGTGTAGAGACATTTGGACCATGGAGTCCTGGTGCGGGAGCTCTCTACAAAGAGATTGCTCCTCGTCTGGTCTCTGCCGCACTTGACAAGCGGGCTGGCTGCTTTTTCGCACAAAGCACAAAGGATAAGCGTCGCCATCCAGCGTGGAAATACAGCCAGCATTCTTGCCAACATGCCATGAGGGCAAGAATTTTTAGGTTTTAATGTTTAGTTTTATTTAAGTATGTAATTTTATGGTAGGTTAGCTTATTAGTTTTATTATATATTTTTTATATTAATATATTTTAAATTGAATGGTTTTCTTAAAATTAAATAATAAGAAATATCAAAAAAAATACATTAGTAACCGTGACGTCACACCATATTCAAAAACGTGACGTATTAACTTTGTGGCAAATTTACAACAACCCTTCAAAATGTCGCCGTTGAGAACACAAGGTCTTAAATTAAAAAAAAAACTTTATTTTAATTTCAAGACCTTGTTTCTTTCTCTATTACATAAAAGGTATCTTTGTGTAGGTATACAAAAGTATGAAATGCATACATATTTTTACAAAATAAATTACAATTCCCAGTGGGTTTAGTTTTAAACTTTTTCTTGTATGAAAACAAATTTAATAGCAAAAGTAAAAATAATACGTACTGAATTAACTTAGTCATTTAAGCATTATGTAATGAGCACATAATGCGGTCAGGAAGGTATCTAATATGACGCACATCTTTGCATCACAGTACCATTAGAGCCTTAGCGTTGATTCGATATACTTCTTGTAATCCACACATTAAGACCATTATCGGCAATTTGCAACGGATGGATAGATTATTAGTCTTACTTAAGGGTGCATTCACAAACAGGGTGGTCTTAATACGGGGATGCAAGGTGCGGGCAGTGGGCCGGGACCCGGGAAGGTCAAATTGAAATATAATTTATTCATCATAAGATACTTCACATATAAATCGACGAACGTAATATTTATTTTACAAAAAAATATTTCTGACGTCAATGTATTTTTTTAATTTAAGTCAAATTTCATGCCAGAAATACCCCACGGCATTTACAAAGAATTTTAGCAAGAACGGTTTGCTATTATTAGGTAAAGAGAAGATCTTTGCGCCTAGTCAGTTTTTGGGCCTGATTGTCTTGCTTCGGAGGTTGTACATATTTGACATATCTGTAAAAAAATGTGATAACGCGATTCAGAAATGATATCTGCGCCATTTTAAATATAGAGGTAGAATTAGAGAAACTTATCTCGATCTTCGACTAGCTCCGTGGCGCAGCGGTCAACACGCCAGCCTGCGACACGGAGTGACCGGGTTCGATCCCCGGCCAGGTCAAGATGGAAAATGATCTTTTTCAGATTGGTCTGGGTCTTGGATGTTTATCTATATATGTATTTGTTATAAAATATAGTATCGTTAAGTTAGTATCCCATAATACAAGTCTCGAACTTACTTTGGGGCTAGCTCAATCTGTGTGATTTGTCCGTATATATTTATTTATTTATTATTTATCAGTCGCTTAAAATAGTTTTCATATAGCGTTTTCGTTTGTTATACATATATGTCATATCATATGTAGAGATAAAAACGTTGCCATGAAAATCTTCCTCGATTAAACTTGTTTGACAGGTTTTTAATTTATTTGAAGGCTACTTTTGCTACTGTTGTTAATTATGCTGATAACTATGATATGATAATGTTATGTTATAAGTGTTAAAACAATTAATTTATTGGCCAGAATTCAATGGTAATATTTTTCTGACTTATTAAAACTTATTTGACATTATACAAAATACTGCTGCAACATCTAATTTAATACTGCTAAACTACCAAATTCCGAGAGCATCAGGAAAGAACGGATTACTTAACGTACCTTTCGAAGCACACGCTACCCATCGTGCCTCCTTTCTGAATGCACCCTAAGTTGTGATATGGCATCACGCTGTATTTGCTTATCGATGTTATTTGATGCTGACGTGAACCAGATGCTGCAACGCCCCTATGAGCGTTTACAGTTTTAAATTATTAGGTATTGCAAAATGAATAATAAGAAATTTTATCTTCATATTTTATATTAATATTGCATTTATAAAATATACCTTCCATGCTGGTCTGAGAGAAAAAAAAAAAAACGTAGAATGTACCAGCTGCTTCTCTTCCCGCGCAGATCGTAAAAGCCGATCGAGGGAATGGGCAAAAAACTGAGGAATCATGTTATTGGCGATGCAGCTACTATTCTGATTTCGCTTTATACCTAATGCCCACCAACATGCTAAATGTGGCCTTCAGGTGTTATAGACTTAGGCTCTGTCTACCCCGCAAGGGCAAAAGATGTGATACTATGTGTGTAATGTATGTATAAAGTATACTCAACTGGAAAATATAACATAATTGAATCAAGAGCCTGTCATAGCAGTCTGGCGTAACTTAACCACTACGCCACTGAGGCTGCGCAAAACTATACAATAGAACTCTATCTCAGGGTATTGTATGTAAACCATAGATTTAAAAAAAAATGCGTCTCAATTAAACGTAATATGTAACACACATGTCTTGCAGACAATGGGAGATAAGAGCAATCGAGAAAGTAGCTTTTACCGGTACGCGTGCTTGGGACATTTTCTTATGGAGAAAGCACTGTCATTCGTACAAATGTTTCCATACCAACGTGATAGGATTTCCAAAATCCATGCTAATATGTAAATGTATATCTTTCTGCCGGTCTATCTGTTTCTCTTTGACGATATAACCGCATAAACCGATTTAGATAAATTGTTGTCCATCCATCCGATTTGATGCTGGCAATCATCCCGTATGTGAATGTGTTCGGCAATTTTCTGCTATTGAAAAAATGGATCAAAGAAGTTGAAGAAAATGGTTATATTGAGATGGGGAATCTTTGAATCACCATTAAAGAAGTTGCCGAATACCTAGGCACTTTTTGGTTCATGCCAGTAGTTGTTTTAGATGTTTTGACGTGCGTCGGCGAAGTTATTTTCCAAACTGCCTAATTGACCAGAAGAACCATCGCATGAGCATCTCTCAGGAGGTGTGGTAACAAACACCATGATCAGGCTCAGTTACCATATTCAATGGATGTGATTACATGCCATTTTTTCTGTTTCTTAAACTTAAGTAAGAGACCCATAGAGGGACGAATATTTATTAGCATTGAGAAAAAAAGTTTCATCGCTGGAAGAATTCAAAGCCATACCAAAAGTTTTAGATTGGAAGAAGCGTTGGTACAAGTGTAGATATTATATTTAATAAGAATAACTTTGAAAAGGACAATATTAATATTGATGAATTAATAAAACAGTTTTTGATAAAAATAGGAACTCACCTTACTTTTTGAACATACGTAGGTATATTGACGAAATTAACACACAAATGTATTTAACATATGTTTGAATAATTTCTCTATTTATTCGTATGTGGTGTACTGCCACGTAATGACAAAAGTTCGAATAGGTATATAAAGTCAAAGCAAATAATCCTTGCAGCCAACTGTAGTAAGAATAGCTCTTAATTTTTTGTGAAATCTTTGTTAGGCACTTAAAACCGCACTGGTCAGTCTACGACTGCAAGATTTTAATCTCACTGTTAAAAATTCTAAAATTTCGTGCAGTTTCCAAACGTTAGTTACGCTTACGCTAACTGGAATGGTTGCATCAAGTCATCACTATACAGTTTCTACAACGTACTTAATTATTACTATGATAGAGAAGCTTTACAAAAACAGTTTTGTTGGTCATCACGCAAGGCCTTTAAGATGAAAAGACAAAAAAAGATATAGGTATATAAAAAATATGATACCTATTTCAAGAATTATAGTCTATTCGTCTATTGTGAAAGCTGATCAATCAAATAACGTATACATGAAGTAATGATGAATACCAGTGCACTATCGATATGTGCGCTTGTATTGGTGGCATTACATAATCTTTGAATAGATCCCCTCGCATTCCCACGAGCCTATACTTGGTATTCTACGTGTACAACGCCTCATTTACAAATCTCTCTATATGTCGAATGCTCCGCTGCTTACGCATAATACATGATGCATTCAGACAGACGCGCAAAGAGAAAATCTTTTGTTTTATTTGCTTTCTCCGTATAATTACCCATAACTATTCCGACAAATTACTACATAGTATAAAACAAAGTAGCTTCCCGCTGTTTGTCTGTCCCTGTGTATGATTAGATCTTTAAAACTACGCAACGGATTTTGATGCGGTTTTTTTAAATAAATAAAGTGGTTCATGACGAAGGTTTATTATGAACATTGCACCCGTGCGAAGTCCGGGTCCGGATCATTAGTAATAAATAAATGAAACAAGTGGTGGCGTTCGCGTAAAGAATATTTGGCTTACTTTTGTAGTGTGTGATAAAAAATGCAATTTATTTATAAGTAGTTTAATTTAAGATTATTTGTTTGAAGATAATAAAGATAAAAACTTGTAAATAAACAAAACTTAGTGCAAATTGTGAATAAAATAATAAATTGCAAAGATACATGAACCACCTGCTAATACCTGCTAATACACCTGTAAATATTTTTTGAACTTATTAGTCAGTATGTCAGTGGTATAATATGTGAAACAAGTCGTTTAAAAAATTAGAGTTCACAGAAAAACATTAAGTATAACAAATGTCTTCTGTTTAAAATGCCACTTCCATCCTATTTCGCGTAACCATACCGTGACGCTAGACGCTTATAAATGTCCGGGTGCAGTAAAGGAACTTGCTTTTTATAAGGCTTCCTGACACGCGAAACAGCGTGGGAAAAGCGAGGGGCCGAAGACTCCTCCCTAGGGACCACCGCTTTAAACACCGATAACGGCGGCTGTAATTTAACTAATAAGCCGGTTAATGAAAAGGGTGAAATAATGAAGATTGTTTTCCAATATTTCCTGTATTTTACCAAGAATTTGAATTTTAATACTAGGAATTTACACATGTTTTGATAAGAAGTTTGATTTTACATAGAATTGGTATGTTTCGTTTGTGATTTGTTGGTTGACAGGGATGCTTGACCAATGCCTAAATACATACCAAATTACTTAATTACTTGTAGAATTGCACGTACGAGAAATATATGTATGTAATGTATATTTAATATTCAGTGAAAACTAAACCAATCAGAGCAGACAGCGTCAGAAACCACCACTTGGTGCAGACGAGACGCTTTCACCAGTTTACTGATTTAATTTCTCAACGCTGGCAGCACCAAACCTGGTTGGGTAACTGATGGTAACAGTACCAGGCAGACAGCATCGTCGCATCTATATTAATTCATGCAATCGACCAGAAACAATGGCTGTTGTTGAAATTCGCAGATTTGCTATTGCAGCTAGTATTTCGCATAGAAACACCAATTGAGATGATAATTTCTATTAACGAAGTTGCAGACGCAATTGGATCCGATTGAATTATGAAGATAAGATTATGTGTGGTATGTTGGGTCAATTATAATATATTAGAGGTCAATCGTTTCTTTGAATCAACTGATCAGATTTAATTGATATTTTCACTGATACTCGTAGTAACCTTTGTATCCGAGATTTGTAAAGGGATTTCTACAAAGCTGAAATTTTGGGCTGGGCATAACTATGAATCAGAAACCATTGCATAACTTTAATTTAACACAAATAACTCGGATAATATTTATCACATCAAATTTCCAAAGTAAGATATCATTAATATTAATTAAAGCTGAAACCCATCAGACTAATTGAGAACTTTAGACAAAACAACCGTAATTCTAGCGAGTCTACGGAAATATGTACTATACTATTTCTTCAAAAGTATCTAACATATTAAACATTTAATATTAAAGATTATAATAAATATAAAACGTTAAAAAGCCCATAAACGGTAATAAATTACAGTAAGGTATGAACTAAATTTTGTTTATTTATGTGCTCCTGTGAGAAGGGTCGGCGGTGGTAATCTTGGTTGAGCACATGTTTTCACACGCGGGGCTGCGGCATGCGCTCTCACCATAGGCAAAGTTTATAAACTGTGGAACAATTAGTAAACATTCGACCATTTCTAGTAGCGATGTGCCTTATTTTTAATCAACAAGCAAATTCCAAGGGTATATGGGCATTTGCTTCAATGTCGAATCATTGAAAAACTACTTTTTCATATAATTATTAATAAATTTGCCTTAGCTATGTTTTATCAATTTAATAAAGACTTCAAATACTTGAACTTCCTGTTTTTTTATCGCACTTTGATTTGTCTTTCTTATCTTACGTTTCCTTATCTCAGGTCGCAGGAAGAAGCTGGATGCAGGCGGCTTCTAACCAGTCATATTGGAAATCCTTGGGTGACGCCAACATCAAGCAGTGAACTTTTTGCGGCTGATTGATGATGAAAATAATCCATGTTTTTGCAGAATATCTTGGGAAAAGCTAAATTAAAGTTTACTCCACGATAACGATCACAATTATTGTTTCAATTATAGCCAAAGTGTTTATAGATTTGATATTTAGTATCATATTGAATTACAGGATAAGTTTGTATGTATGTACGTACATATACATGACAGAAGATACCAAAAATCACAATGTCGCATGCTAACTAATATAATTTTGGTGATACATGTCAAGGACACTACTAGGTACCTGTTCCATCTTGATGCAATATTTTGCAAGTTATCATGCTGGAATGCAAAAGTAGTTAAATATTTTATTAAATATTATTTTCTTACTTTTTACGGAATGTGACTTCAATTGCAAGCGATATCAGCTCTCATATTTACAGTTTGCGATAAAATCATTGGCTAAGTAGGTCGCCGTTTCGTGAAAGTAAAGAACAGTTTTGATAACAATTTTTACAAAGAATGAGTTTTTAAAGGGATTCTTGACAGTGACGTAAGCTGGAATAATTATATTTATCTAGACGAATGTAGATCTAAACTTCGATACTAATATTATAAAGAAATCATGCTTCCGATGGGCAGCCAGCGGAAGCGCAAGAAGCCAGAGAAACTGCGCTCGCCAACCCGCCTGCCAATGGTGGTGAGTAGGGCAATATCCTCCCATGCAACGAATAATCCTTAGCAGGACTTGGAGGTAAAGGTTTCCCCCTAGGATTCTTCAAGGATTCTTAAGACTGAAATGATCATTATTAATCCTAATTCCTAAATGATATTATAAATGCGAAAGTGAGTTTATTTGTTTGTGACACTTTCACGCCGTAATTACTGAACGATCATTTTGAAATTTTGCATACCCGTTGTCTGGGGTACGAGGAAGGACATAGGGTATATTTTGCCCCAGGAAGCGGAGCCGCGGGAGAAAGCTAGTAAAATTATAAAGAGAAAAGATTTGGTTTAGTTTGTATTTATAAACTAAAAAAACGGGTACAGCCTCCCGACCTGCTACTTACTCATTCCAATTACCTTCATTCACTTCCAAAATTCAGAAAATTCTATCCTTCGCCAACTAAAAATGCTTCCGATGGGCAGCAGCGTCGGAAGCACAAGAAGCCAAAGAAACTGCACTCGCCAACCCGCCTGCCAAGCGTGGTGAGTATGGCAATACCCTCCAACTAACCTCCAATGATTTTATTATTCTCGAACCCCTACTGAGCTCTTAATTTGAGAATTAAAAAAAAAACGGTTTTACGTTAACTACATGGATTCTTTTTCCATGGTAGGTAGGTACTTCTTCATAAGTTACATAGACAATGAGGTGAGAAACGCACCGTTGATGAACAAAAACCCTGTGACATTGTGAAGCCACGGTGAATCCGTTACATCCGCGCACCATAGACAATTCACAATGCTCGTCTATTACGTAGATCTAAACCTTCGAAGTTTCCATAGTTTTTAGACAGGCTATTTGCCACAATAACGTGCGAATGTGACGATGTTAATGAAACCTATGATTGTTTGTTTAGCACTCACTTTGCTGAATAAAAACCGGTCAAGAGCGAGTCTACGTCAAACGTAAAAAGGTTTCGTGCCATATTTTAACCTAATCAAATCTGTTAACACGTTTGGCGGCTACTATGACACAAACAGACTAACATATGGAACTAATAACACCCCTCTTTATGGTCGGAAGAACGAAAAATTTAGAAAAAATGTCAGTACAAACGCGCCTTCTATGTATAAATTCCAATTGCCTACCCGATAATATAGTTTATGAGAATCAGCCCGCTGGCAGGCAGACGGATGGATGGGCAGACAGACGACCAGCGGAGGCTAAGGTGAGGCCGTAAGGAACTTATTAACAAGGCCTCGTTGGTACCCTTGAATACGGAACCCTAAAACGATAATTACATCGCAGTTTGTATTTAGATCAGTGATTTTAATAAGCGTGGTGAAAACTGGGAAAAACTGACTGAACTGATTTTATGGGAAAAACACTTAATACATTCAAGTCCAAAGCAAATTGCTAGTGACTGATACCTGTAGTTATTATGTTTCTGTCAAATAATCACTCGATGATAATCCGCAAGAGAAGGAATAGATAAGCAGATAGGTACCATATGTTCAAATACGACGATTAATGTATGAAAAAAAAACAAGATCAGGGAATCTAGGTTCTAAAGGATTCTAAAATCAAGGTTTGGAAAATATGCCTGCGAATTTCTTCTTTCATGTGATAAAATTGTTGAGAAATTATTGAGAATTATTGGTAATTTCCCGCAATTATCGAGAAGGAATTTTTGAGAAAAGGGAATTTTCGGCATATCTCTAGTTGCTGGGCGTGTGGTGGAAAACGGAATCGGAATAGTGAGGCCTCCCTCGATCCGCTTTTACGATCTGCACGGGAAGTGAAGCAGCTGGTATATTCTACGTTTTTTCTTTTCTCCCAGACCAGCATGGAAGAATAAGCACTATCTTCGAAAATATTCCTCATTTAGACTAGACTTGTCAGCCGCAAGGAGTCTAATTGCTGGACAGGCCTTTCCCAAAGATTTCCAAAATTACCGGCAGTTGGCAGCTTGTATCCAGCGTTTCCCTGCGACCGTGGTCGACCTGACCGACTACCTGGTCGGTGGGTGGACTAGACTCAACTTGCCACTATGTATTGAAGAGTCTTTCGATAAACACCTCACTTGCATTTTGCACGACTATTTCAATTCGTCGCGCTTCATCGAATTCCATTTAGAAATTGACTTTTACGAAGTTATGTTTCGTTTATTTTTTGGACAATTACGAAATATTACGTTACTGTAATTGTTATTTCTCAGACATGATATAAAATTTTACAACTAAGGTTAATTCGTGTGTTTTTCGCAACAAATCGACAATACCAAATAGGTCAACAAATAATGTATTTCCTTCTATAGAACGTAGTTGACCTCCATCTGTATTTTAAAGGTCTTCCAAATGACATTTGCATAGGTATAGGTACTCGTTTTGTAGCTTATTTGTGTGTCAGTGAATAGTGTACACCATTACTATATCTTCATGGTGTACACATCTATTGTTCTGAGGTGTACACATAGACAAAATATTTTTATTTTGTCACAATTTAAGGACAAGGAAAAAAAAAGAACAGCCCCTGTGGTCAGTTTTGTATAATATGTAGACAAAATATATCCCTAGGTATCCCTCAATCTTCGATTAAATTAAAATTATTTGTAAATTTTTTTATACAAAAGATACTTACAATGATATGTAGTTTATAAGAAATACCTAGAAAGAGTAACGTTTGTTTAAATAGTAAAAAAAAAATTAAGACAATGGAGTTCTAAATAAGGTTTTACATCCTTTTTAAATAATTGTTTACATCTTTTGCCTAAATACAAAATATTAATATTAATTTAATGTATGTACTTATTAAATATGAAATAAGATATTAATATTCAAGACTATCATACCGGATTTTTTCGACCGCAGCAAATTTTTGAAGCTTACAAAATTACTATAATCTCAGCGTGGGATAAAAATAAGTGCCTGTTTTGTTGAGGTTCAATAAATGACCTAGGTAAAGGGGGTATTATTTTATTCTGAATCGGATCCGATGAGAGGGACGCCGCTATACGTGCGATACGATTGGAGATATCTTGTAGCGTGTCTAACGTATAGCGGCTCCCCTTCCATCAGATCTTGAATTCAGGATGGTATAATACCCCTTAAATCAAATCTTTTGTTAGCAGTCAATGAGCTTGATGCAACAACGTGGATACCTGAATACCGTGACGTCATCGTGACGTGCCGGCGTGAGTCAGTGCAGAGGGCCAGAGATGAAAAGAATTGCGCTGTCACGACGCAGCGCCAGCCATAGGAATCTGGCATTTGGTATTCAGTAATTCAGTAATTTTATTATATCATACATTTGTATTAATATATCACTTCGATTTCATTATATTATCACATCTGTGATGTCGACTCATTCATCTTTTCTTGACTAAAATAGAATAAACGGGGACGCAAGAACGCAGAAGAGATATTGTATGAACCCCGGTGATAAAGGACCGAAATAGGATTGTAGGTATAGGAAAGCTAAATCATCATCATCATCAAGTGAGCGTATTGTCCAGTTACATCCTGAACTGTGGTTCATTTATTTATTTATTTCATGTTTTTTTACATACAGATTTACAGTTTACGACACCAAAAGCATGTGCATGTTACTTAGTATAATAACAACTATTGTGCATAAAAACACAGATTTAAAAAGTTTAGTCTATACGTTAAAACATCGTCGTATAGCTCAATCAGAAAACACTGATAGAGCTATACGACAAAATAAGGGAACTAAAGTTTTTAACTATAGAGCAGGTAGTAGAGCAAACAATGATAGCTCTCCCCTTTTTTTCAACATTGCACTTGACTGCGTTCGCACAATCGATGCACCTGACTGCTTTTGGGTGTCTACCTAAATAAAACTGTAGTTAGTCTTCTAACTACAGTTTTATTTTGATATGAAAGTTTACCAATATTTTTATTATGAAACGTGTTGCTATTGCTAAATATCAATTGTACTGTAGACAACGTTGGTGACGCATCGTTGTTTATCAACGTGTACCTTCATTGTATTAGAATCTAATCTTAGACTGTTAGATAGCAGTAACTATTAATTTTAAACATTTAAAAATGTGAGGTTTACCTTTCAAATTATATTGTTTATTATCCTAAGCAATATAATTTCAACGTACATACGTCTAATATTATACAAGTAATCAGAATCACTCACCTCACTATACTAACGATTGTTTTTTGTTTTTTATAATACTAGATTTCAAAAAGGTAAAGAGTCTAAAAAAGGTTTTTATTTGATGTGTCGGTCAAGTTTGTATTATCTTTGACAAAGTCTCTACCTTCTTGATGCATTTTATAATATTAATAAATCACAAAACAAGCATACCTTGACCACTAATTGCCCGCCCAATAAATAAGAATGGGGCAAGCGTCTCGTCGACGATGATAAAGCCTCCAAGTCAAGGACCAAACGCACAACACAAGAAAAACTTGTTGTCACTCTTTCGAAACCAAGCACTGAAGTACACAGATGGACGAAACTGGCACTATTACTTCAAAACACTGTTTAAAATTTATCCAACTCAATTATTTATTGAAAATCCTAAACTGTTAATTGATATAAAACAGCATTTATTTACGATTGTCAAACACAGAGCTAAGCACACACCTGCGAAATACGCTGGAGTTTCGCGGTGACTGAATGTAGCGCGAGACAAAGACGGCGTGATGGCGCCAGAGAGAGACGGGCGATACGTGGGTGAGAAGACGACCGCTACTATGCACACTGGTCCACTTTCTCGGACGTAAACGCCGCGCCGCGCCCCGCCCGTGAATGAATATTGTATCAATCATGATTAGAAATCAATGTGAAAAAATAATTTCCTCACGCCTTGGTTTTGCAGAGTAAAATTAGAAAAATAGTTTATAATTCATCTAAATAACTAGTTTTTAATACATATTATATTATACCAATTATATGTGATACCTAATTACCGAAAATTATAGTAATATCATTAATCGAATTCAATTATATATCTTTTATTTGGTATTTTCAGCAGACCAATTTCATACTATCATAATCATAATTCATACGTCACGGCGACAGCGAAGTAAGCTAGCAATGTATTTAAAATTACAATGGATGTTAATTATGCAGTTAATCTAATAAAACTATCAGAAATAAAGTTGTATCAAAAAAGAATTGGTACGATAAAATGATAAGGACGATAATTTTACGTGATAACGGTGAGTGATAGATAGATACTACTACTACTACTGCTGCTGCTGCTGCTCCGGAACGTGACATTTTTCGTGCGTGCAGCCTGTGTTTATCGATTTATAAGACGTTATCACGTTGAAATAAATTAATTTATCAATAAAAAAAGGAATTAAAATGTTTAAAATTTAAATTTTGTTCACGATTTCGTGGTACGCGGCTCACTGTGCCGTACCTCCTGTTACCTGGCACCGTCGCGCCCCGCGCCTCTTACCTCACCTTACATTTTACGATCTCATACTATGTTACTTATCTTAGAACTTACAAACTTCTTTATCTTAGTATTTAATTAGAATTTGACGAACTAGGTAAGTACATTCTTTGATTATAACTTTATAGCGATTACACGTGTTAAACAACGTGAGGTATGGGTTATAGTTGGATTGGCAGTGGCATTACTAATAATAATTATCAAACTTTTAAGGCACGTTAGGTGGATGATCTTGGTAGGCGGGAGTCGTTAGTGTACATCAGTCAGATGCATTTACGAAGCTAAAAATCGGACACCAGTGGTAGCCCCTGAAACACATAATTATGGCAACCAGTATGGTACCTATGGAGAGTTCCTTAGACCTTCTTACACAGTATGGGTTAGTACTTATATTAATTCTGTGGTATGGGCGTTTGTGGAAAGGAATTTTACTTTCCGGCAGACCGTTTTGTCACGGTCCGAAATGGCATATACCATAAATTTATGTACTAGTTTGTGCACTATAGGTAATTTTACCATCTGACATTTAACTTTTGCCCATTCCGGACTTTTTTTTCCGGACCGAGGTGGCAGCAATGAATAACATGTTTATGTTCGTGCACTGTGTCCACGCACGATTCAGTACATATTATCTATGATCAGATATTAATTATTCCCTTTTCATTAAACGCGTGATCGAGTTCACACCGTGTTTCTGTCTTCGTACGTAGAGCAATAACATAACTAATAAAGCAAGTAACTGCCGACGTTCAAAGAAACTCATCGTTTCTAGAGTATTTACGTGCGTGACGTGTGTTTTTAAGAGAGCTGGCTACTCTTACTTAACTGCGTGCTGCACCTCCGACTTAAGTAAGTCTGACAAGTGCCTATCATCCGGTTTTTTCATGCCAGATCGGACCCTGAAAAATCGGTCTACCGGAGAGTAAAGTTCGGGCGTTTGTGCACTACAAGGAATTTTACTTTGCGGTCGACCGATTTTTCACGGTCCGATCTAGCATGAAAAAAACGGATGATGGGCTTTATTGTATGTATGATTTCGAAATCATCAATAATATCATTAATCAATAATATATGGACTTACTAATAATACATCTGTAAGGGTTGGTCATGGAAGTAAGCTCTTTGTTTTTATAGATATCGTGTCTATAAGCATGATTGATACTGAAACTAAATTGACGATTTTTTGAATTTGTTTCTGTATGTATGTACGTTACGTACTCCGTAACTCTTAAACGAATTACCAGAATTTTATGAAACTTGGTAGATAAACATTTAGACGTAAAGTACACAGGATAGGCTACTTAATTAGAGTTCCGAACAAGTAACCCTTATAGTTTCGCCATGTCTGTCCGTCGCCTTGCGCACACAGGCAACGCCCAAAGCCGAGGTCCGTCCCTCCTGGGGGCCCTTTGGTGATGTTGTCTAAAAGGTTGAGGGCACTCTGCCCTCGCCTCAAACGCCCGGTGAAGTAGTGAAAGCTCACTTGGAGCTAGCTACATAGTAATTCCAAAAAATAAAAAAAAAGGCTGTCCGTCTGTCCGTCCGCGGTTTTACTCAGATACTATAAGTACTAGAGAGCTGTAATTTGGTATGGATATGTATATTAATCATGCCGAAGAAACAGTAAAATAAAATCTTGAAAAAAAATTTTTTTTACCGTTGCTCCCGTACAAGTAAAAAGGGGAGTAATTTTTTTTCGCGACTAACACCGCGAGTGGTGTGTTGTTGAATAGGTCTTTTAAAAATATTGTGAGCTTGTGAACATCATTTTTCGATTTACTTATCCGTTTCGGAAATATTTGGTTTTATAGTCCAAATTTTTGTTAGAGTCCAGTGTACCCTCTTCTATCTACTAAATAGTTGTATACGAACACTTGAAAAAATTCACGGCATTAAATATATAACGAAATTTAAAGGAAAACTATCAGAGCTAAGTAGAGTTTTTAAATTAAATAGTTATAGTCGACCAACTTATAAATGTACTCGGTAAAGTAATTTTTCATACATATTGAATTAAAAATTTGCTAAGACAGTTGTAAGTTACGTAAAACAACTAATGTTTAATATACCTAATTATCGAACCACGTAAAGTCAAATAAATATAAAATCATAGCAGATTTAATAATAATACTGAAATAATAGCAATGTGTTTACGTTCGACAGCGCGCGGCGCTTGGCGGAACGATAGGAGGTCGCTTGGTACCTATTGCATTCGGGAATCAAAGTAGGTAGTATACCTAGGAAAACTAGTTACCAGCGCTTGCCTCTACTCGTGATGGTACTCAATAATATTTTTTCTAATTTCCCTTGTGAAGTAGGACTTTATAAATCTTTCCACCGTCTTATGTGGGCTCGTTTTTAGACGTTAGTTAATTGCACTTAGCCGTTTTTTTTTCTTAGTTAGGAATGTACGCAAACGGAGTCGCGGGCATAGTTAGTATAATAACAAAATAAAATAAAAACGAGAGGGAAATGCTTCCGGATTATAAAGATAAACATAAGGAGCCACGAAATGTAGATTTAAGATATTAACTCTATAATAAATTGTGATAAATATCTCACATTGTACTATTATGAGGTAATCAAGAAAGTTCCGCAGTAAAAGTGGAAACAATGATATCAGCTTATCAGACAAACAACTAATGCTTTTTATCATTCGATTTAGCTCATAGCAACGTCGAGATAAGATATAAAAAAACTAATGTATTTTTCATAATGTAATCTTGCATGCTTGTCTGGGAGAAAAGAAAAAAACGTAGAATGTACCATCTGCTTCTCTTCCTGCGCAGATCGTAAAAGCCGATCGAGATAACGGGAAAGTTCTGCAAAATTCCGTGGAATCGTGTTAATAGGCGATGCGGCTAGCAACCCATCACTATTTTGATTCCGTTTTTCACCTAATGCCTACCAACACGCTAAACGTGGCCTTCGGGTCTTATAGACCTAGGCTCTGTCTACTCCGCAAGGGAAAAAGACGTGATACTATGTATGTATGTATATAATGTATTTTAGTTCTAGTAAGGTAAAGTAAGTAAAGTTTACTTCACGTTATGACTCTACCCTAACATTACTTGTGAAAATTGCGGGTTTAGCCCTATACTGTTAGGTGGGGGGCAATATTTTATGTGTCTTCTGTAATTTTTAATTGACTTTACATAAAGCCCCTCTTTATGTAAAGTCAATTAAAAATTACAGACGTTAGTAATTCATCGGAATCTTTTGTTTTTTAGATTTTTCGTGATTACTCGAAGACGCCTAGACATACCAGACAAACCCTCGTGGTTTTTGGATGACATTTAAATGTAATCTTTTGTATAATATTTTCGACTTAACAAATAAAAAAAAAAAACATTTATTTTTTCTAAAAAGTCTTTCTAATTGTTTCTATGTCATCGTATACTAGCGGCTCGTCCCGGCTTCGCACGTGAAGATATAGAATAGGTATTTAAATAGCCTATGTTCATCAGGAATAATGTAGGATTCTAATGGAGAAAGAATTTTGCAAATCGGTCCAGTAGTTTCAGAGCTTATTCGATGCAAACAAACAAACAATCAAATCTTTCCTCTTTATAATATTATATTATATTTTATTAAGTATAGAAATAGAAATATAGTAAAAAAAAAACTAGAGTCTTTCGTACCTATCTGTTTCGTAGTGTTGGAAAATGTAACTCTACCTTAACAAATGCTGATATTTTCATTTCCATATTTTTTCAAATTATGTTACTTGGTTTTTAATTATTTAATAAGAAGAGAGATAGATACTTTACATAAATACATATTATTTTATTATTATTCTATTGGTTTTCCAATAACAGTTACTACCAAACTAGATTGGAAAACTAGTTGTCTGCAAAACAGGCAAAGCCTAGTGTAGGAACCAGTGTAATTTTGACCACTGACCAATAATCATCATTTCAGACCGCAGGAAGTACACTGTTGAACAAAGGCCTCATTAAGGTTTTTTTTTGTCCCATGGGAGGATATTGCCATACACAACGCGCTTGGCAGGCGGGTTGTCGAGCGCAGTTTCTTTGTCTTCTTGTGCTTCCGACGCTGCTGCACATCGGAAGGATTTTTAAGATGGGGAAGAATAGCCATTTGTTGGATTTGGGGAGGGAATGAAGTTATTATGAACTTGCTTTTTACCATTCATCCGAGTGATACAGGCAGGACAGGTTGAGAATGACACCCCTGCCCTAAGTAATTTAGCTCATAAGAGAAATAAGTATCTAAATATATAATTTTAAGGATTTTTTTTATGACTATAGGACGGCAATCGAGCAAGTGAGTCACCTGATGTAAGCGATCAGCGCTGCCCATGAACAACTGCAACACCAAGGTGTAACAGTAGCGTTGCCGGCCTTTGAAGGAGTTGGGGGAAGGATATGTGGGGAGATAACGGGGGAAGGACGGGCCTCCGAGTTTCTCACTCACTAAACAAAGCATAGAAGCGGTAAAGCTTCTACTCAAACATCGATTTTCTGTAAGAGTATGGTACTTCCCCGGACGAGCCGGCCCATTCATGCTACTAGCAAAAATTACTTTTGTCGGTGGCGTAGCTCTACCACAACTAAAAATTAAGGGTAATGCAACTATTCCTATGATATTTTTCAAGGTTATTCGGGGACCCCTAATATCCAAATCCAATTAGGTAACAGTGTGAAAGACAGACAGTGATATGCTCAGTAATAAGGGTCCTCTGGGTACTAACGGGTGCCATACAAGAAGTCAGAATTTATAATGTAATTCTAAATACGTACAAAATGTTTGACATAATATCTGTTACCTACGGCTTGTTGACCCTGGCTATGTTTTCATACGACAGTACACAGAAGGCAACAATTGCCGTCATTTAATTATTCCATTGAATTCAATTGGACACCGGGGGGCTTGCGTTAGTATTGCTTGTATGGCTACTGATAAGAGACGCGTTCTCGGATTTATTTCTTCAATATATTTAGTTTAAAAAGAAGTATAGCCAAGGAGGTTAAGTGCTTAAAGAGGTAAATGGAAACGTTGTAATTTTTATGCGTAAAAAATTTCGAAGAAAATTGTTTTAGCAGATTTTAAAATTAAGATTATCGTTTACCTCTTACATTTACCAACTGAGTTTCGTTCACGCTTTGCCAGTGAAGTGTGCGCAATTGGTCAATTGCATACATTTTTGTGATTGTGTTGGTTAATGTAAATGTGAATTGCGAACTGAGAAGTGCCTAGTTTCCGCGACGATCCGCTTATCTAGTTAGGTAAGTTAGCGGTTGCATTTCGGTTTACGTAAGGAAATATTTCGTTTTTGTAATTTGGGTTTATCACAATCATATTTTTAGTAGCGTTTTTCGAGATATCGTTCGCGTTAGTAATAGCCTATATGCTAATTGAACTAGCTATAGATAACATCCTAATCCTTACTAATATTATAAATGCGAAAGTGACTTTCTTTGTTTGTTTGTTTGTCACGCTTTCACGCCGTAACTACTGAACCGATCATCATGAAATTTTGCATACAAGTTCTTTGGAGTACGGAGAAGGACATAGGCCTTTTATCCCGGGAAAAAGTACTATTCCCGAGGGATCGACATTGACGCGGGCGGAGCCGCGGGCAAAAGCTAGTAATATTATAAATGTGAAATTTTGTTTGGATATTGACATGTTTGTTTCTCAATCACGCTATAACCGCTGAACTAATATTAACGAAATTTCGCACACTGGAGTAACTTTCATCCCGGAAGCTGTTCCCGCGGGTTCGACATTAATGCGTGCGGAGCCGCGGGCGACAGCTAGTTTTTATATTAGTAAGATTATTTACGCGTATGTGGTGTCTAAAGCCAACTTAACTACGAATTTCAACACTGTGGTTTTTGCAAGTTCAATTTAACATTTTATGTGTTGCTATCAACACTACAAACAGGCAACACACATCTGTGACTCGCAGGTCAAGATCAATGCAGAGAATAATGACAATAGACACAGCAATACAAAGATAACTTAATGTTTTTGCGTCCTTCTATGCGATAGTACAAAAAAAACTTTATTTTCTTAGATCCTTTTATGGTTAGATAAGGTCTGAATGCCTTGCCAGAATATAAACAGAACATAGGTAGGTTTTGGCGAAATGATCTGGACATGGACATTTATTGAGGGATACCCCCTTATTAAATACATTCTTAAAGGGAAATGTTACTTTAATTTCTGTTGTATGAAACCCCAGATAACCTTACAAACTATTAAATTACTGTTTAAAGTGAGAACGTGAGACCGTTTTGCCTATAACGAACAGTTTTGGCGAGAATGCTTAGTAAACGAGTCTAAATTTTTCTTAAAAGGCTGGCAATGCTCTTGTCACACGTCACACCCCAGGTATTGCAGTTGTCTATGAGTAGCTGCGATCAGTTGACCCATCAGGCCTCGCTTGCTCGTTTGCCGCCCTGTCATAAAAAATAAATAAAAAAGACGCATACCTCTAAAAATTTAATTAATTGCTGTTAGTTTGTCTCGCTTAAATTCGATAACGGCCGATTGAGCTAGTTGGTTTTGAAATGTTTGTTGTAGTCCAGGGAAGAGTGTAAAAGGTGACAATTATTGTCAAAAAAAGCGAAATGAACTTCGCCGGGACAGCTAGTATTTTATAAAATTATTTAATGATTATCTAGTTTCACATGTCAAGATTTTAAATTATATCTCTGTTTCTTTTAAATAATTAATTTCAAATGGGAGTAGCACTGGCCCTTGAGAATTCAGGTTATAATCTAATCCGTTCTTCTTTATACTGAACGCTTTGACGTCAGACATCCAGAGTGATCATACTGTTCGTCGAAGACACTTTTTTAGTCGGCGAAGCGCAGTTTCAGAGCAGACTGGTCAAATGGCAGAAGTAAGGCCAGGGCTTCGGCTTCAAAATATGCAGAACCAGGACTCAATAACTGTTTGTTGATTTTGATTGTTACACTAGTTTCTCACTTGAAAAGTGTATACCTGATAAACTGCACTTAAAGATAAATCTATCTTTAAAATTTCATGACTGCGATATAAAACTGGAGTTAGGTGGATACGTAGTTTTGTAACAAGGAAATAATTGCTATACAAGGGAATGAGTTAAGTGAATCCACTTTCACTTAAGCACTACTTAGACGTTCTTGAAATATTCTTTACGGGATATAGGAAGTTCATCTGTGCAACGATTTTATAGCTTTATGAAAAAAAAAATTACTACTTGATTGTAAATTTTTACACGACTGGTCTAAAATGTTTTTAGAGTCAGTATGTAAGTATGTATGCGAGTTTCTATAATCCACCATAACTCCAAATGCCTGAACAGATTTTGAAATAGTACCTATGAATTTAATCTCTGCATTACCCCGAGAACTCTATATTTTTGTTCATGACAAAATATAAAATCTTTTGGAAATACCTTGTGTCCATTAGAGCTTCAAACGGATGTTGTCATACGAGACCGATTTCAAATGCAGTTGTGGGTGTAATTTTGCATATAAGTGTTAAGCAAAGTGTATCTGGTGTATCGATAGTTAAATCATTTTAGCTTCCCTTTGAGGAAAGGAGTAAAGTTATACAGTCTTATTACAAAACGAGGACTAACTTTAGTACTTGGCTTAAACCATTATCCGACCAAATCAAGTTGACAATTATAGTTGACCAAACGTCAGAGTGATAAGTGTAGTCTTATTTTGGTCGGATAATGGTTTAAGTTAGGTACTAAAGTTAGTCCTCGTTTTATAATAAGAGTGATAAAGTTTTACAAGACTATAAATATTTTCCGGGGACAAAAATTAACATGGAGTAAAAGGCAATGTACTTCCATTTATAATTTATTTACATTGAAACACAGCACAGGAATAATGGCAACATGTTTAATGTGTCCTTAACTTCTTATATCCAAAGCTCCTATTGAATCCGAAACTATAGTCGGAAATGCCGACAACTTACATGACCCCTTTTTACAAATATACAAACTAATCTATATAGAAAACAAAAAATCCGCCGGCCGGCGAAGTAACTCTATTTTTGACACAATCAGCAAAGATTTTTTTGCACGAAATCGGATTTAAAGCACCAACCCTTCCTCATAAGAGCCTCAACTGCAATACATCGGTGCTTAGGAACCGCCAATACTATGGCGGCTACTTGTCTAACACACACACCCGTTACCTATGCTTATAATACGACTATGCTTTTGCGTAATTAAAAGTTGTTAGTGCATTTGTCATTTAGTCACCTCATACGACATTCTATCTATAAGAAGAGACCGAGGCGTCTCGAAACTATTGTCGATGTCGATAAAATATATGAATAACTTGAAGCACTAGTGTAAACGTGTGCGTCCCTTTCCTTTCTTTGCATAATATTTTTACTTATCTTTATTTATATTTTAATCTTTTTATTTTCCCATCGATTATAAAGCATACTTACTTAGCAATACTATTCTACTAGAAATCAAAATTATTCAAGATTTTTATCAAAATTAAACGGGTTACAATAGGCTAGTTTCCTGGGTCGTAATAATAACATAACAATTAGTCCGTCAGTTAGATAATCAAAAAATATTGGACACGTATTTTTTCTTTTGTCAAATAAACAATAAATAATAAAGATAAAGCGCGTCAAAGTTCAGGAGTGGGGGCTCGTGACGTCAAAGTTTGCTAAAAATCGTAGCCATCTATGACGTCACACGGAACTTCAAAGGGCTATATCTTTATAATTTTTTGTTTAATCTACAAAAGAAAAAATACGTGTCCAATATTTTTTTAATATAGAAACTAGCCTATTACAAAACTATATACTTACTGGTTTCTATATTTCTTATATTCTACGTACCTAAGTGAAGTTGGGTGGGGTTTATAATAGCTTAGCACGAATTTAGACATGCTGCATATTGGAATCGATAGAGTTCACTTACCTCTTAATTGCGACACATTAAGCATTTTAATTTTCGCAATAAGGATATACAAAATTACATTTTTTTTGAATAATGGGGGGGGCGGGGGCAGCCTTATACGCATATAGGACATATCACACTAATTCAGCTAGCCCCACAGTAAATTGGGAACTTGTGTCGTAAGATACTAACTCAAAGATGCTTTATTTTATACTAGATACTTATATAGATAAACATCCAAGACCCAGGTCAATCTGAAAAAGATCGTTTTCCATCTTGATCTGGCCAGGGATCGAACCCGGGAACCCTTGTGTCGCAGGCTGGCGTGTTAACCACAGCGCCATGGATTTCTCCAATGTCGCCAACCTATATTGGGTATTCATTTTTAACCATAATGTATCTATGTATGCAGGACAAGATGTTTGCGCGTGCGATGGGTTTATTCCGCCGGTCGTTGAAGCAGTACCCGGTGCCCACTAACACGGTGGTGTATGCCAGTTTCTACACCACGGCGGAGTTAGTGCAACAGACGTACAACAAGGTGTATACGGTACGTATCTTCCAATGGCACAACTATTTATAATGAGAATGAAAAAAACATTTTTAAAATGTATGAGGGCTGCATACTTTTCTTAATCCTCTTATAGGGAAAACCACATTATCTTAATCCTCTAATAGGGAAAACAACAATAGGGATGCCACAGAAAAATAAATTTAAAAAGGCCATTTAAAAGTTCTGTCTCGTTTTTTTTTTTTTTAAATTTTCATAATTTTACGATAAGTTCATGTGTGTCCCATCCAGCTGACCATACACATGCTTGTTTCATAACGATTATTCCAAAGTTAGCAAGTCCTCAGTGGTCGGTTCCGAAATGCTAGTAGTTTGTAGCTTTTGAACAATATTTAATAATTTAAATATAATACATATAATAAGTATTATTTAAAATGTGAATTGACGTGAAAAGGTGCCTGAAAAGGCCTATTTTCTGAATAAATCTTTGAATTTCATTCTTTCATCATTCCAGCTGTAAGAAGTCTACTGCTGGACAAAGGCAAGATTCTTCGTTCGTTAAGAGGATATTGCAAAAAGTACTACTTACCACGCTTGACAGGCGGGTTGGCGAGCGCAGTTTCTTTGGCTTTTTTATGGCATGGAAGAGGCATTTTTAAGCTATAGTGAAGGATATGAATTCGTTGGATTTGGGAAGGAAATTTAAGT
This sequence comes from Elegia similella, assembly GCA_947532085.1. Lineage (NCBI taxonomy): Eukaryota > Metazoa > Arthropoda > Insecta > Lepidoptera > Pyralidae > Elegia > Elegia similella. Next base: position 9,806,323 of record OX383939.1, read on the forward strand.
ATTGGGATACTACTCATTCGGATAAATGGTAGAAAGCAGCAAAATTCACAGAGATTACTGATTATATTAACGAAATTGAACAACTTTTTTGGACCATAAGTATTGCCAAATAAATCTCATTTTGTTATCCTGCATTATTATTAGTATACCATTTAATGTTGTTGTCCAACGTTTTCTACGTAGGTAATTTGATGTCTATCTTAATAAGTTAAAAGTAAAAAACTTTTTAGAAACAAGCTTTTATGTACATCACTTTATGTTTCGAGTTATTTTCAACGAGCCCTTTAATTTGATATCCATACTGTCAAAATGCATTAAAAATTGCAATTCCGCCATCTTGATTATACCGCCATGTTGAATTTAGAATGACGTCATATAGCTTACCATGTATTATCATCCAAACTAAACGAGTATACAAAATTTCAGCTTAATCGGTGGAAGATATCTGCTACAAAATTAAGTTGCAAGATTTGACCCGAACAAACATATTTACATACATACCAATGAGTACATTGCAAGTTACGTAAAAGCTTGTAAAAATATATAAGTACATATACCACCGCCTGCTTCATTTGATATAGCAAGAAACAACTTATTGCTGAAGTAAAATTATCTCGTAGAAATCGGGAGCAAAATATTGGCAGCGGTGGGATTCGAACCCACGCCTCCGAAGAGACTGGTGCCTTAAACCAGCGCCTTAGACCGCTCGGCCACGCTACCTGATGACAATTAGCTCTGTATATCGGTATATCACGTACGTGTTTTTTCTGATTCAATGCGTACGTGCGTGTCTAGTTAGTAGAATATAATCTGCCTAGGTAGCTAAAAATATAACAAAATATACGTAGAGAATAAATTGCACAACAGTCTCACGGGTGTAGGGTAGGGTAGGGTACTGCTTTTCGATCACATGATTATAATTTTTTTGAGCTTATACTAGTAACAGTGGATGTGGGTCAGTCATCACATCACTAATTGGTTAATGTATCTGGATATAACGATTTGCAGGATAATAATTGCTTATCTTAGTTCTATTTCTATAATATTGTCTTAATTTTAAATCTTAAACTAAAAAATAAAATTAATTTTTATACGATTTGCTAATAATACTCCTTATATTATTCAACGCTTACAGCTCTTAAAGACATGGGCTCTGTCTACTCCGCAAGGGAAAATGACGTGATTGTAAGTATGTAGGAAAATAATCAAAGATGTTTAGATAGAGAAAGAGATAAATATTCAGGTCAGTTTTGATATCACTAAAATAAAGAATGATGAATTAATTACTAGATCATCATAATGGCACACATACATCTACAACGAAGGTAGTATTGTATTCTGAAAAATAATAATTTCTTACGATTAAATACTTGAAAATACTACGTTACTAATAATAAAATAATGTAACTTCGTAGGCGTTGACATAATTTTGTGAATCAGCTTGATTTGTAAACAATAGCTGATAAGTAGATGTAAAAAGAGAAGGTCAATAGGTACCTATCTACTCCGTTATAGTAGCGCTTGAAGTAAGTAGATATACCTAATTGTTTCTATACCTAAGTGTACCTACTGTACATTGAGATACCTAAGCAATACCAGCCGACCCTGAACTGAGTACCATGGAAATATTTTTTACATACTTGCTTCCATGCTGGTCTGGGAGAAAAGAAGAAAACCGGACAAGTGCGAGTCGGACTCGTGCACGAAGAATTCCGTACCGTTATCAATGAAAACGGCAAAAAAATCATGTCTTTTGTATGGGAGCCCCCCCTTGATATTAATTTTAATTTTATTATTTTATTTATTTTTAGAGGGAATATATAACTAAATATTCTGTGAATATTTTGAAGTGTCTACCTGTTGTCGTTATCAATAATGAGCAAAAGCAAGCAAAAAAATCACGTTTGTTGTATGGAAGCCCCCATAAATATTTATTTTATTCTATTTTTTAGTATTTGTTGATATAGCGGCAACAGATATACATACATCACCTGTGAAAATTTCAACTGTCTAACTATCACGGTTCATGAGATACAGCCTGGTGACAGACGGACAGACAGAGAAACAGACAGATGGACAGAATTTAATAGGGTCCCGTTTTTACCCTTTGGGTACGGAACCCTAAAAATGTAGAATGTACTAGCTGTGACTCTTCTCGCGGAAGGGAATGGGCGCAAATCTAAGGAATCATGTAAATAGGCGGTGCGGCTAACAACCCTTCACAATTTTGATACCATATTCTATCTTTAAGCCCATCAATATGCTATACGTCGCCTTTCGGTCTTATGGCTTTAGGCTCTGTCTACCCCGTAAGGGATTAAGACGTGATACTATGTATGTATTTTATACTTACATGAACTTGTTAAATCAATACACACCTTTTTTGGTATTCGTGTAAAAATAGTTTCTATTGAAATGGTATTAAAACATGCGGTTGCCAGAGATCATTCTGGCTCTGGAACTCTTTTTCTGGATGAAATGTACTTCCCTTTCGTCTTCCTCAGTTCCTTATATTAAGGGATGAATCTCGAACAAATATGCTTATTATACGAGTTCTAATATAAAATAAATAAAATATAAATATATACAGACAAATCACACAGATTGAGCTAGCCCCAAAGTAAGTTCGAGACTTGAGTTATGGGATACTAACTCAACGATACTATATTTTATAACAAATACATATATAGATCCACATCCAAGACCCACGCCAATCTGAAAAAGATCATTTTCCATCTTGACCTGGCCGGGGATCGAACCCGGTCACTCCGTGTCGCAGGCTGGTGTGTTGACCGCTGCGCCACGGAGCTAGTCAAAATAAGTACGCTAATTACAAAATCTAATGTTTCTATCTTGAAAACTCACAGGGTTTCATACAAACTTGTTTCACATTTGGTGCAAAATCTCAGGATCAGAGTTCCTACTCGTAGTCTTTCTAGTTTCGGCTGTGACACGGAATTAGTAACAGTAGTAAGGTTGTGCGTTGATATGCCAATCACCAATCTTTTTATATACAGGCTGACTGGTAAATCGCGTTTCATACTTAAGAACAAAATAAATAATGATCACACGTAATGTCAAAAATATGATACCAGCAAAATACTTATTAATTACATAGAAAAATTGAATCAAATTAGTCAATAATATAATACTAAAGTTTACATGTCAAATTAAATTAAAGTTTTTATCGTTAAAATAATCGTCCAGTTTATAATAGGTTTTATTTAATAATATTAATTTCAATTTTCTTATAAATAATGATAATATTTTTCATTTCTTTGCTGTTGGGTAGGGCATTATAAATCTTTATTGTCATAGCTCGTAGATCTGGGTCCCCAATAAAGAAACGTGGTTGTCGTCTAGCATTTGGCCAGTTTTTATTCTTTTATCTGTGAAAATATGTGTGTGGTGAAAGTTAAATACACTTCCTTTAGATAAAATAGCTTAGCAGAATAACCACAAGATATCAAATCACTGCGTTATAAGAAACTAAGTAAAATCAGCAATTTCACACAGACAATCTTTTCTTACAAAGGAAATCATTTTATGCGTGCAACGGTTGGTCATGATCAAGTTTAATGTACATATGTTTAATGTTTCAACGTTTATATTTCAGCCAGAAAAGCCAGAAATTGACTTCATAGCGGCAGCGCGGATATCAGCGGTCGGGAGCACGATATACGCACCTACTTTATACTTTTGGTAAGTGCTAGTGCTAGCACACTTGTATCATCGTGAGACAAGTACCTAAATTTATCAGAAGGGATTTATATAAAAAAGACCGAAGAAACCAGGTGGGGGTTCTAGACAGTTTAAGCTGAAGGATCCCGCCCGGACGAATCCTGGCACACATGACGAGGTTAACGACAAGGGGGCAAATGATTAGGGTAAACAAAAAAACAGCCTTTTTCGAATTCACTATGGAGATAAGTGTTTGAGTCGGATTCATAGACACAAAAGAATCCGTACCATCTTACAACAACCAAGTTTCTTGTATGGGGACTCTGATTTCTTCACATTTTTTTTTTTTTCATTTATTGCCCATTTTTTTTCAATTCTGTATTCTATTAGGGATTTTGGAATAGCTCAGAGGTTAAAAATCACCTTTTATATACAGTGTGTAACATAACCAACGACGTTCCCGTGAAGGGGTGACTCAGCCCGTCACAATTAGCCCTCTACGTAAGCATGAATAAAAAAACGTATAGGGATAAAAACATAAAAAGAATTCTGAAACTCGTTGCGACCACAATGGATGTTACTCAATTGAAACGTCAACGGAAACAAATTATAAAAAGGTTCTTGTAAATAATTAAATTTGGAAATATGCAGAAAATAATTAAATTTGGATGTATGTATGGGGTCTCCGTCCCCTTAATATTTTTTAGTTTATTTTGTTTTTATTACATGTACCTATGTTGTCATAGCGGCAATATATACACATTCTATGTAAATTCTAGTGTACAACTTTTACGGTTCAAGAGATACAGCCCAGTGACAGCCGGACGGACGGTGGATACTAGAAAATGTCTTGTGCGCTAAGAGAACATTCCGGAACGATATCCGGCGTTACAATGACTCCTATGACTTGGAGACAACCATTGATCGTGATATCGCAAAATGGAAAAGGCCTTTATATAATTGTGCCTGTAAAACATCTGAGTACTATTTTTAAATTTTAATCATCATCATTATTTTGAGTAGGTGTCACCGTGTCACGGGTCAATCGACTATGCACACCCTGGTGTTAGAGTTCTTCGGGACCGCCTCAAGAGTTCTGACGTGGTTCCTTTAACGACTACCAGGTGGCAGCCGGGACCAACGGCAAATTTTAATTGTAGACGCATATATCTATGCATATAAAATTGAAAATATTCTTTTGTTTGCAGGTATAGGTTACTCGACCGCAAATTCGTAGGCAAGACAATGAAGGTAGTGCTTACAAAAGTAGCCGCAGACCAATTCATCATGACGCCAGTTTTACTCGCTACGTTCTTCATGGGTAAGTAACACTAGATTAGAAGTTTCATCGTGTCTCTACATCAAGCCTATATAATATCTTCTTCCTATTTAAGAGCCTGGCTCTTGTCAGTGGAGTGATTTCCAATTTTCCCTTTCCTCGGCTGGTTGTTTTATTTCCCTAAAAGATAGGAAACAAGGGAGGGGAAACGTAGGAGGTTTAACGAGTAAATCAAAAATAAGTTAAACGTGAAATATAGGAAATACTTAAAGCAATTAACGAAGTCGAATATACCCTAACGAAATTCAGCATCGATTTTTCATTTTGCATTATTTTTCTTACAATTTTGTTACGTTACATAAAATAGGGTCGTGCTCCTGTAGTGGAGACTAAAAAGGACCTGATGATGATGATGATGACATAAAATAAACAAACTTTAATGTAAATTTTGATCGTGGTACATTTAGGTATATAGTATAGGTATACTCAATCTGAGTGATTTTTCTGTAGATTTAGAAGTATTTATTTATTTATAATTTGGTTTAAGGTTACTCTTGGATGTAAGTATTGTATTCTTTGTATGCATAGCATAGATAGTACAATATTACTAGTTTGTATGCAAGGGTCAGGTTTGTCATCATTAGTGATGTGCCGTGTTCGAAATTTTCGAGAACGGTGAGAACGGGTCAGAATTTTTCCGAGAGTTTCTTCTTCTTTTTCCCAAGTGCGGAAATTTTTGAGAAATTCTTGACAATTATTGGAAATTTCCGTGAGAAGGAATTCGTGGGAACAGAGAATTTTTCTCCGGTATATCACTAGTCATCAACAACTGCTTGTCCGGTGGTTGCACATATGGCATCGGGTTCGGGCCCGGCCTCCAAAGCTGTTATTTGCTCTTCTCCCATTCACCCGAGTAAGTATAGTATCCCAAAACCTCGATTCCTTTCTCAGATCCAATAAATTCCTAACTTTCCCCAGCTTAATAATGCTTTCAATGGGCAGCAGCGCCGGAAGCACAAGAAGCCAAAGAAACTGCGCTCGCCAACCCGCCTGCCAAGCGTGGTGAGTATGGCAATATCCCTTGGAACGAGAAATCCTTGAGAGGCCTTTGTTCAGCACTGGACTTACGGCTGAGATGATGATGATGATGATGATGTATGCGATTTGCATCAATAGCAATATTAGCAATCGAATATTCTGTAGAAAGTTCGGTGTCGTAAATCCTTGGTTCTCACTAGTTCGATTCTTTAGTTTGATCGTCGACCCTCGCTAGTCTACCTCCGTGGTCCAGTGGTTAAGGCGTTCGCCTATAGACCCGGGGGACGTGGGTTCGATTCCCACGGGAAGCATACTTTGTTTAGTTGTTTCCGGTTTGGTTAGGACATTGCAGGCGTGAATCACCTGATTGTCTGATAATAAAGATGATTCTGTGCTTCGGAAGGCGCGTTAAGCCGTTGGTTCCGGCTGCCATCTGGTAGTCGTACAAGGAACCACGTCAGAGGCCGAGAGGCGGTTCCGAAGAACTCTGACACCAGGGTGTGCACGGTCGATTGAACATGACACCTACTCGAAATGATGATGATGATGATGTCGACTCTAGCGAAAAATTAATTGCTCATTTCTTTTTATATTGGGAGTTTAGCCTTTAGTTTAGGACGCTCGCTCCTAATTTGATCTCAAGGAAACCTTACGACCCCAACCTACACTCCGTGCCCAAGTTGTTTTTATTATGGCAAGATTGTCGAACAAATCTTCTAATATTATAAATGCGAAAGTGAGTTTGTTTGTTACGCTTTCACGCCTTTACTACTGTAACGATCATCTTAAAATTTGGCATACACGTTATCTGGGGCACGGATACATTTTATCCCAGGAAAAAGTACTGTTCCTGAGGGATCGACATTCATGCGGGCGGACCCGCTGGCGAAAGCTAGTGATAAAATAATTATCGCATGTTCGACGGTCGACCAAATAAGAACAAGTTGTAAATTCGACGGGATGGACAAAATAATTGTTGATAGAATAAATTAATAAATATATATGGACAATTCACACAGATTGAGCTAGCCCCAAAGTAAGTTCGAGACTTGTGTCATGGGATACTAACTCAACGATACTATATTTTATAACAAATACATAATTATATAGATACACATCCAAGACCCAGACCAATCTAAAAAAGATCATATTCATTCTTGACCTTACCGGGGATCGAACCGGGGCCCTCGTGTCGCACTGGCTGGCGAGTTAACCACTGCGCCACGGAGCTCGGAGAACATAACACTGGCTTAACAATAATATCTACTTATATGATTTCGTGATATTTTCAGTCATGAGCATCTTGGAACGCAAAGAAGACATCTTCGCCGAACTCCGACAAAAATACTGGATGGCATTCTGGGCCAACCAGTCCTTCTGGATACCGGCGCAGATGGTCAACTTCTCCTTCATACCTTCGCACCTGAGAGTGGTGTACGTGGCGTCCGCTTCGTTCATTTGGATTAACGTATTGTGCTATATAAAGCGGCAAAAGGTTAAATATATAGAAACTAAAGAATAGAATAGAAAATAAGGGTAGTTTTAAGTAGATATTATGAAAAACTTGTTCGATATTTAAGAATAGGGTGAAAGCCTATTTTCTACAATGCCTGTCAGATTGCTCGTATCGTAATGTATTGTTTATTATATCAATATTTACTAGCGTCTAAATTTGTATGTGGAATATTGTATTTTTTTTTTTCAAAATTACCTTTTTGTACTACTCCAACAATTCTTCACATCACTCAGTTGGTTGAATGGCAGAAAAAGCAATTGGTTTTAAGTCCGCCTTTACACTGTATCCTTACTTCCTTACTAATATTATAAATGCGAAAGTGAGTTTGTTTGTTTGTTACGCTTTCACGCCGTAACTACTAAACCGATCTTCATGAAACTTTGCATACAAGTTCTCTGGAGTACGGAGAAGGACATAGGCTACCTTTTATCCCGGGAAAAAGTACTATTCCCGAGGGATCGACATGAACGCGGGCGGAGCCGACGGCGAAAGCTAGTTGTGTATAAAGTTAAATAAAAAGAATAGTTTTGAGAATATACGAGTAAATCTATTTTGTACTAAAGTGGCTGCTAAATAGATAACATTCCTATTATTATAATGTGTGTTTTTTAAATACGAAAATCATGAAAATGTCCTGAAAATCAATGTTTCAGTCAGTGACCAAGTTAGTTGTGTAACCCGTTACTTACAGATTTTTCAATTACCACGATGTATGCGATAGCTCACGCGCTATTAATGGACTGTATCCTTGATTGTTCTTCGGAGATCGTAGATTCGTAGACGAAAATTAAAGACGTGTGATTTATTTACTAACTAGCTTTCGCCCGCGGCTCCGCCCGCGTCAATGTCAATCCCTCGGGAATAGTAATATTTCCCGGGATGAAAGGTAGCCTATGTCCTTCTCCGTACTCCAGAGAACGTGTATGCAAAATTTCATGATAATTAGTTCAGTAGTTACGGCGTGAAAGCGTAACAAACAAACAAACAAAAAACTCACTTTCGCGTTTATAATATTACTAGCTTTTGCCCGCGGCTCCGCCCGCGTCAATGTCGAACCCTCGGGAACAGTACTTTTTCCCGGGATAAAAGGTAGCCTATGTCCTTCTCCGTACTCCAGAGAACTTGTATGCAAAATTTCATGATGATCGGTTCAGTAGTTAGGGCGTGAAAGCGTAACAAACAAACAAACTCACTTTCGCATTTATAATATTAGTAAGGATTAGTAAGGACTAGCTTTCGCCCGCAGCTCCGCCCGCGTCTATGTGGATCCCTCGGGAACAGTATTTTTTTCCCGGGAATAAAGGTAGCCTATGTCCTTCTCCGTACTCCAGAGGACTTGTATGCAAAATTTCATGATGATCAGTTCAGTAGTTACGGCGTGAAAGCGTAACAAACTCACTTTCGCATTTATAATATTAGTTAGGATGCTACTAATTTATTTCACTATTTTGTTGTGCCGATCTGACTGATTACAAATGTTCTTATATTTACGATATGCCCAGTTCTATGCCGATCTATAAATATCCAATGTAGAAGTTTAAGGTGGTCATCATATTATTTCAATGATCATGGTCAACTTATACATATTATTATTATCAATATCGATGTCAAATAAATCACTTATATGGAAATCTAGGAATCATAATCATGTTTACAGTTTACATCAGAACCATCGAAAGAAAGACTTCACTCTATTAGTTGATTTTCAAATTCATTGTAGAATGAGTTGTATAATATATTGCACTACACTTGTTAAAGACGGGTAAGTAGTTGTGTTAGGTGACACAAGCAAGTAGCTGTGATACTTTTTGTGCCAACTTTTGTAAAACACTTTGTTATTAAGCATGTTCTAAATAAAATAAAATAAATATTAGGTATATGTTATTGAGATATATTTTTATTCATCAAAAACAAAATATAACGCACGAATTGCATGTTTGTTATTATAAGTGCCTCTTTTCTTATAATTTGATATACTATTTCTAACTCACTATATGGCTAGTCATTTCCAATCCTTATAACATTCAAAAATCTTCTCAAGAATATCTCGGAAACGAAACTGCAACAATTTCTATGAAATTTTAAATGTAATTTTAAAAAAAAAACGATACCAAAGTCTATGAACCTAGTCTAGAAGTAAAAAAAAACCTAGAATGTACCATCATCATCATCAGGTCTTTTTAGTCTTCACTGCAGGAGCAGGACTCTCTCTGTACTACCGAAGCCATACTTGGCCAGAGCAGACAGGATTTGGTCTACACTCTCCTCGCTGGGCCAGTCGGGTTGGAGAGGTCTCATTGATGTTTATGAGCTTTGTTTAGCTTATATTTTCTAAGTCGCCTCTTACAATCTCCATGGGAAGACTACGGAGTGGTCCTATTCTACTCTGCCGGAAACCACACGGCCATGTACGAGAATGTACCAGCTGCTTCTCTTCTCGCGCAGATCGTAAAAGCTGATTGAGGGAATGGGCGAAAATCTGACGAATCATGTTAGTAGGCGATGCATGTTAGCAACAATTAAATATTTTTCCATCTTACGCCCACAAACATGCTAAACGTGACTTTTAGGTGAGACTGTCTACCCCGCAAGGGAAAAAAGACGGGAGAGTATATAACGTAATTAATGTGATAATGGGTTACAGCTCTTTTATTTCTTGTCCGTGTGGTGATACTCCTCAGACCATGGCACACCATGTCTTGCCCTGCATGTCCTCCTACCCACGGATAACAGCAGAGTTCTGGTCAACACAAATATAATTCGCCAGAGTCGACACGATACGAAGAATGTAATATATTGACGAACACCGAATCGTTGTTTGCACTGTAGTTAGCTAAAAAAACTCAGTGATTGTTACTAAGATTTATCACCGAACAGCTCACGATCCTTTTTGGGGTTTGAACCACCCTCGTGGCTCCGCATCTGTTACTGTGTAAATGATTGTTGTTTCACAATGATGACGTATGTAGTAGTAGTAGTATTACCTATATTATCTAATTACTGATTGCACAATGTAACAGAAAGGGGCGAAGGGTTGCTAAGTGGATCACTTTGAAGACTGAATACTGTTATGGTTTCTTGACAACGTATTTAGGATTAATATTTTCTTTTCTCTTCAGTCGAGTTCTAGAGCTAGACGAGTCTAGATATGCAGTAGCATATAGGAAAACATCATGATGTGGAACATCAGTTTTCCTATTAATAATTGTTCTGTGCCGAGAAGTGTTTTTAATAATATACATACGGATACTAACAAAGCGGTTGGTTTTGGGACGATGACGGGAATAATTGTCGTTTTCTTAATTTATGTTGCTGTAAGTGTTAGGGTAAGTTTATGTAGGTTAACTAATTTAATATTTCTATGGCAACTATGTAATTTACTCTCTGGTATTACAGATATTAGGTACCTATATTAAGTAATACTGAAAAAGTAGTAACCCCTTTAAATATACATTAGTTTATGGTTTTATATGTTTAGAAATAATATTTTATTAATAAGTCATAAGTAATGCTCCTTGTTACAGGGTCTTGCAAAGAAACATTCTATAAATATAGAACTATTTGATCGAAATTTATTGTTAAAGATTTTGTTGTTAATAGTGTTACTAATGATGGTACCTGTGTTTATAATGTTACTCATATTTGGGATGTGTTATAAGTATTTGTGTTCAATAATTATTAAAAGAAAAGACAAGCATTTCGTTGGTTTCTTAGACAGTTTTGATGTATTCTGGAACTTAGAAGGAGACTCAGTGATTAACATTCTTGGTGTCATAGAATCCGACTCACCGGAAGCTCTAGTTGAAAATATGAAACACAAGTTGGAAAATCTCATTATTAATAAAACAAGTGACAAAATATTTTATAGGAAAAACGAAGAATACGGATTTTACTATTGGAGAAAAAATAACATTATTGATATGAGTGAATATATTGAGATATTAGAACTACCAGATAGAGGAGAACTAAGCGAATCCGATCTCGAAGATATACTGGCTGATCTATCAAGCAAATCTATGCCATATGACGATGAAGGCCTTTTCAAAATCCTAATAACAAAACAAAGTATGATTAATCAAGAAAACGAAAGGAGAGAATATGGTATTATCTTCAGAATTCATCATTCTGTTGGAGATGGAGTAGCACTTATCGAATTTTTGTGCGAGTCGTTTTCTGACGAAGTGCATAGACAATCATCTAATAATGCGTTCAACATGTCGGAATGTCGCAATTTCGGAACACCAGATGACTTACTCAAAATGATAAGGAAATTATGCGAAATTCCTTTGTGTATCGTGGATCTTATTCTTAGGAAGCCTGATGAAAATTCACTTCACGGTCCATCGATGTTTGGAATGAAGCATTTCAGATGGACACAGTCAGATGAAAACTTGTTGATTATGGTGAAAGAAATAAAAGATAAGGTTGATTTAAATTTTTCAGACGTTATCGCTACGGCTCTAGCCGGCGGTCTAAACAATTATTTTAATAAGGTAATTATGTGATGTCGTATACATTTTGAAATTAAATTTACATATCTAATTAAATATTCATTTTAACAGACCATGGCACATGTTCCAGAAGATGTAGCAGTTATAGTACCTATAAGATTCCCTCCATCACCATCTACCAAAAAGGACGTAAATAGATTAAATAATAATTTCACGGTTTCTATGTTTGATTTACCAGTGAAAGAACATAGAAATTTAAGTAAAATTAGAAGTAGGTTTGCAGATTTTCGACTTAGTAATGAATACCTGGTAAGTATTGTTCAGTATATGTTAGAAATTCAAACGTTTCTTTAACCTAATTTTTTTAAAATAAGTTTACTGTTTTTTTATCTTATATTTTGGGCTATTTTAATTATTACTATGTCCATCATTTAATTTATTTTTAGGCAAACCACTATCTTCTGAAGTTAGCCAACATTCTTCCCAAACAAATCCTCAACCCCTTGTTCTACAGTAAACAGGCAACCGTAACTTTTAGTAACATGCCTGGACCTCACCTTTTGTCGATTTGTGGAGGCAACATCCTAAGGAAACTGGTTTTCTTCGTACCCTTGAAGGGAAGCACAGGTAATTATATATTAATTTAAAATATGGATGTTAATTCTATGGACAGGCTGCTAATGAAATTCACATAAAACTGTTCTTTTCGAAAATTGGGTATCATTGATTCCAGGAAAGAAATTATTCTGGTAGAAATCCTTATACTTACTAATATTATAAATGCGAAAGTGAATTTATTTGTTTGTTTGTTACGCTTTCACGCCGTAACTACTAAACCGATCATCATGAAATAGCATACGAGTTCTCTGGAGTACGGAGAAGGACATAGGCTACCTTTCACCCCGCAAAAAGTACTGTTTCCGAGGGAATGACGTTGACGCGAGCGAAGCTGTGGGCGAAACCTAGGAAGAAATAAAATGTTAGGGCCAGAGATGAAGGCAAAATGAAAATCGCGTATCGTTGAGTGAAAAACATTTAAAATATGTCAGAGTTCTTTGTAATTTAAAACTAAATAATATGGTCAGTCCACCTAAGACTTTGTGGTTTTTGCGTCAAACTTCATCCTTACTAACAACTGTGCAGAGAGCAACCACATCCTGTTATTTAATATGCGTTTGACGTATCCTCTTAACCTGACATCTCTGTTTTTTACAATACAATTTGATATAAAGACATACACAAGAGTCCTTCTCGGATGCTGGATCGTGTCGCGATCAACAGTCCGTTTCTACAGTCTTTTGTATGGGTGTTTATAATTAAACGTTCAGGTCACATATAGTTTTGAATAGACCATCAGTCATCACTTGGTGAAGTAGTAAACACTACGAAGCACACACAGCGTTTTACTCATAGATGCAGCAGTTGCTGCATCTATGAGTAAAATGCTAAAAATATGAATTATAAATATTTTTTTTAAATAACGACACCAGACCATGTGACAAAAAAGTATGTTGCTGAAACAAAAAAAAACCGTTTCTAGATTTGCCCTTATATGTTCGAGAGAAATAGTTTAAAAATTTTTTAAATCTATATTTAGGGAGAAAAAAAATAAAATGTACAAAACATTTCGTTATGTCACAGATTAACACCACTTAAGCGTATGCCTTTGGTCGCGACAGCTCTTACAAAAAAAACTAACATGGCAAGCATGTCACTTTGTTTGACAGCTAGGTAGATGACAGTGGCAGGTACTCGGTCCTGTCGGTTTGGTCGGTACTGGTATTATTTTGTTTTGTTGTTTGTTTGGTTGGATCATTGGTTTGGATAATACTTGCTTGAATTTGAAGGTAAGCACGGACTATCTGATAATTATTATTGAATGTAAATAGTCGTAAAGTCGTATTATTTTGTTTGGCACATTTTGGCAATGGCATTGACATTGACATTAACATTTTTAAAATGAAAACCGGATATGTGAAGTTCGAGCATTGTACATACAGCCTTATGGGTACGTCACTTCCGGCAAATTAATTATTTTTTTAAACATTTTTATTTTAATAATTACGCAATATTTAAAAAATCTAGAATTATTATATACGGGTCTTCCCCTTTTTCGCTGTCTATTTGAAAAACAAGTAAAAAAGGTCATCAATTTTTTTGTCATATGGTCAATTGTTTATAGATTTATTAAGAAAATAGGAACTAGGCGCTTTTTAAATATACTTATTAACTTTTATAAGTTAATACGTATATTTAAAAAGCGCCAAATCTAATTATTTAGATTATGAGGTCAAAAATACGGTAGCTATGAACGCCAAAAGAAACTATTTCCATTATACTACTGAGATTTCAATGAAATTTAATTGGGACCTTCCTAATAAATAGCGAGCTCCGTGGCGCAGTGGTTAACACGCCAGCTTGCGACACGAGGGTGCCCGGGTTCGATCCCCGGTCAGGTCAAGATCATTGGCCATGTTTATCTATATATGTATTTGTTATAAAATATAGTATCGTTGAATAAGTGGAATACTAATTCAACGATACTATATTTTATAACATAACACAACATAAGTCTCGAACTTACTTTGGGTCTAGCTCAATCTGTGTGACTTGTCCGTATATATTTATTTATTATTAATAAAAAAATATTCAAATCGGTTTATAAATGACAGAGTTATGAGGTACATAATAGAGTACATTAAATATTTCGACGAATTGAGAACCTCCTTCTTTGTGGGTGACGTAGATCCCTACTGAATATATTTATGTCCTCATTCGTACCCCTGGCGACTTGCAAAATTTCAAGACTATAGGTTCAATGGTGCCCGAAGACGCAACTGAGATTTCCTTTATAACTTCTATGGATTTACCTACGGAGTCCTTAAATCTAACTTTCATTGGATTTTTTCCAAAATTTTTTTTTTTTATTAATTAATAATTTTTTTGTTACATTTATTTCTTGAGACATAATCGTAAAATCGATTATTTCAGGTGTAGGAGTAGCAGCATTCTGCTACGGAGGCGTGCTTCGCTTAACCATTTCAGCAGACGTAGCTCTCATCCCCAACCCTGATGACCTCGTCTTTATTCTTGAGGGAATGGAAACCGAGATCAAGCAGTTGCATGAACAGTACGTGAAGAAATAAGTGGTTTGCAATGGACATGCTCTGGCATCTCAGTAAAAGGTATATTCTAACGATAACATTGCATCATTGGTTTTGCGAATGACTACAATGCACTGTCATGTTTTTAGCTAACTAAGGTATCAGGTTTTTGAGCTGCTTAAAGGAATCTGATGTATGTACAGAAAGATTTTAATGAAGTTTTTCATAATAAACGTTATCATGTTTATATTATTTAGTTTATGAGAAAATTCAAGATAAGTCTCTACTTATATCTTGAATTTTCTCTTAAACTACCTGACCAGTCTCTCTCTCTATCTCTGTCCCTGACTGTACCTCAATGACTGACATCTGGTGACAGCAAACATTATAATAAACCAGTGTACAAAGTTAGTGTGCAGGTTTCCTCACGATATTTTCCTTCACCGGAATGAATTGAGTCAGATTGTTCTACAAACTCAAAGGTAGAGTCGAGCTGTGCAGGAATCGCATCTAGGAACTTTAGTAATGAGTTGTCATCATCATCATCATCATCAGGTCTTTTTTAGTCTCCACTACAGGAGCACGACCCTCTCTGTACTACTAGGGCCATACTTGGCCAGAGCAGCCAGAGGACTTGGCCTACACTCTCCACGCTGGCCAGACGGGTTGGAGAGTAATGAGTTGTGTTCTTATAATACTGAGCCATTACCAGATTGTTAATCTTAACTTATAAGAGGAAACATTTGTGCGTTTGTGTGTTTATTTGTTAAGATAAATTCAAAAACTATTAGACTGATTTAAAAAAATCCCTCAGTAATAGGCAACTACTTACATTATCAGCGAGTAAGATAGCTTTCTTTTCAATTAGGAATCCGAACAAAATTTGCATCAAAATTATCAAACATTTGCCTAAAATCATTATTGGGATTGGACGAGCGTTGCGAAAATTATTGATATTTCTCTATCATGACAGCGTGTTCCCGGTGACATCCTTATTTGAGATGCTTTGTAACCCGGGGTCAGGAGCCCGGATAGACTGTCTGATAAACCTTCGCGGACGAAGTTAAAGGAAATAGCTAGTTTTGGATAAAATAAAGCTTTGGTTTCAGGTTATGGAGATTGCTAAATAATGCTACATCATTGAACCTCACTGACAATTTCAACATTCGCATTTATGTAACTGCCTTAGTTTTAAAATTAAATAATATATAAATTTTAGATCATTTATTTGAATTCCCGAACAACAACTTAATGTCATATTATAAGGTAAACATAGCTATATTAAATGGATTCCTTTTCCCAGTCGATTAGCCCTGGCTCAAAGTTTTCAATGCAAGCTTTGAGTCGTAAGTTCTCCACGTAAAGAACGTTACATTTGCGAATCTGAAAAGAATATTTTTTAGTACGTTGACCAACAAAGTGGCGGCAGGTGTCATGTCGTATCATATCTATTAAACGAGTTGTCTTAATAATAAGGTCAGGGGTATCAACCTCATGATTGGCCGGTGGTTGCAGTCATGGCATCGGGTACGCTACGCGCGCCCGGCTTCCCGATCTGTTACTTGCTTTGGAACTATTTCCAAATATCTTTAGTATTGGGATACTATTATCCCAATACTAAAGATATTGGGATACTACTTGCAATTTCGAAAATTGACCGGCTTTAGCTTTCGGAATTCAAAATTCAAATTTAAACGGAATATATGGACCCATATGTCTAGTGGGCGCTTATTTAGCTACGACGCTTTCTTATTACGGGTTGTGTATCTAGTTTTTTTTTAATACTTGATTAAATGAATTATTTACCTCAGCAAGCAGCAGTGCCTTCGTAGTGTCTTTCTCTGCTCGCATACATTTCTCAAGTTGGCGGTCTAAGTGAGCGCGTGCCCGCTCGGTGGAATCAACCACGCGACTTACTGCCTCCTTTAGGGATATGATTACCTCTTCGTAGAAGGCTGTCTGTAAAATGTGATTAGGAAGACAATGCAATATTGTAAAGGTTGACGTAAGATAGAGGGTTTTTTAGTGACTGATATTTCAGCGCGCCTCCGCGACTTCACTGGGGATCCAAGGGCTGGTAGTTACTTTGCGCAGAGAATTGCCATCTCTGTGCAGAGGAGTAATGTCGCCAGCCTACTGGGCACCCTTCCTCGCTGCGACGGATTGGAATCCCTTTTTTATATATAATTTAATTTTGTTCTTAATTTAGGAATATAGTTTTAAAATATTTGTGTTTTAATAGATACCTAGAGAGGAATAATTTCGCGTTACAAGTTTTCTTGCAAAAATTACATTTTTGTGACAAGCTTTTATTAGAAACTGATCCACACTGTATTTTCCAAGACAAATCAAATAAGCCCAAACACGATTGGTGTACCTTGTTTAATTTAAGTTCCTATGGCCACCTTCCGACTACATCAGCAGACCAGCGCAACGATTCCATAATATTGTATTGTCATTCGATTTACACATGCATGCAAAATTTCAGCTCTATCGGTAACCGGGAAGTGGATCAAATTTAACTTGCAAGATTTGATTACAAACAAACACGGGACAGGTGAAACTAAATAAAAGCTAGTAACAGTTAGTTACCTACTCATAAGTAGAGATAGCCGAGTACTACATTTACAGATTAACCAAATAACGGGTATTAATAGGTATTGCCGTCATCAAACCGAATACTCGGCCGAATAACTCAATTCAGTTCTGTTAATTTTCAAATTATACCTTTCTGCGACTCACACTTTGCTTTTGTATTTAAATCTAATAGTTTCACGAGCTGCCAATAATATCAAAATTCGCGTCATTTCATTATAGCATAGGCTATATTTTTCTACGAACTTAGGCAGATAGTGTGGTCGGATTTATTGTCGTAATGTAGGTACTTACCTCTGCTCACCTTTTCCTCAGCTCTAAAACTTTACCGCGACCACACCTGGTGCGCTTGCTGCAACTTCGCTAGAGAAGCATCTTTATTTATCGCATCGATGTTCCGCTGTAGGTATTCTGACGCAAGATCGCGAGCGTTGTAGCGGGCGCTGTGTGCGACCAAGAGGGCGTTCGGGAACCTGCTCAGATGGGAGTGAGAGAAAGCGATAGCGAAGCTTACCTCAGTTCTCTTCTTCCGCTTAAGCAGAAACTTCCCCAATCATGAGCAGACCCTGATGCGCTTAACTCCGCTCGAGCGGCATTGATGAGACTCTGCTCGTTCGCTCTGATCATTAGCAGCAGCGATATAGTGTGCGCTGTGTGCGATCAGGATGGCGGGTACTTGATTAGATGAGAGAGAGAGGAGGACCGAGGCTTACTTCAGCTCTCTTCTTCTGCTTGAGCTCCAGGAACTTCTCCCCGACCACGAGCAGCGCCTGATGCGCTTGCTGTAACTCAGCTCGAGCGGCATCGAAGCTACGCTGCAGGTTCTCTATAGCAAGATCGCGAGCGCTTACAGCACTGCAGCGGTCATCGTGCGCTTTTAGGAGGGCTTCGTAGCGCTTTGAAAGTTCTTCGTACCTGAAAATGTCTTGGGTGTTGTAAAAACTTAACGTTTTGAAAAGATTGGCCAGACATCACGATGTACCTACTGTATAATGCCTAGATACCTATTACCTATTGAAAAAACTTCTAAGAGGCTAGGCAAGTTATTCATCATAATTCTCAGCCCTTATCATCAGTCGACTGCCATTTACCTACCTCCTCTTATTCGAGCTATTTTGTCATCCATGGCATTATTTTCCAGTTTAGGAACGTTGCTCTTACAATAGCTACCCCGAATATACTAAAAGACATATCGGATAGAAAGATAAGCCGCTTCCAACCGGTCGTATTGAAAGTCCTTGTCGGAGGACAATGTCCAGCAGTGGATTTCTTGTGGTTGAGATGAATGAATGTTGAATATCGGATACAATGGAATGTCATATCACAGATAAAAAATGTTCTTACAAGTAATACTAAATTGGAATGATTTTAATACTAACTGGTACTGCAGACACACGATACTCATAGTAGACCAAGATTCAGCCAAGTTGACGGGACTTCTTGAAAACTTTGATCCTGTTTACAAAAGTAATAAAAACAGAGCTATAATATACTTGACACGATGCGCGACGCGAAAAATAAGACGTACAAAAACATACATATATAGTACCACGTCTCTTTTCCTTTGCGAGGTAGACAGAGCCTAGGTCTATATGACCTAGGCTAAGACCTACGTTCAAATAATAGCAGAATATGAAGATATAAATTACCTAGCTAGGTATTAATTTTTTGATTTGTGGAACCTACCACAGCGATTTCTAAGTAGGTATTAGGGGTGGATAAATACCTAATATTTGGAATTAACATCTGGTTTAAAAAAGCTATGAAAATATTTCAGTTTTAGAGCGAGACAAACTATTACCTAGTATACGTAAAGCGAGGTAGATATGTATTTCTAAAACAGGTTTAGATCTCTGACCTTTGATGATTCCCCCTACATATTATTATTATTATACCTTTTTCATCCGCATCACAGCCACACCATTCGTTCACGCTATGCGCGTGCGCATGCTTAGCTCTACACCGCATCAGCTGCTGTTCATACTTCCCAGTCTTCTGAATGCTATGTTCTAAGCTTTTAAGTAAGTTACGCGCATTCTTCAAGCCGCTTATAAAGTGTTTTTGGCGTTTCGTTTGTTCAGGCTCAGGCTGCAAAGGTGTGAGTATAACTAGACTCTTTTAACAATACATTAAAAACTACAGGATTGTAATAAATCATTTTTAATTTGTGAATAAAAGCATACTGAGAAACATACGCTGTAATAGTCAAGCGTGAAACACGATTGTTAGCTAACTCCCCCAGTGTGAAGTAGATACTACCTAAATGGTAGTATCTACTTCACCAAACTTACTTATGATACATGATATTTTCCATATGGTACAAAAATCTTTCAACTGCAGTAAGAAGTACACAATTACTACAAATAAGACGTTTAGATTGAATTTAGAGTCACGAGTTTGATAACTGCCGGACGCGCGAGCTTGCAATAACACTAGATAGTAGTTGCGTTTCATAGTCACGCAGTTCAAACGCGCCGTTCGTAAGAAGCGCGCCGTCAGCCAGCGCTGCCGAAGCGCACGCTCATTGATCAATGCAGCAGCGACGTCTCATTCGTTCGAATGAGACGTCGCTGCTGCATTCTTTTCCATAGAAAATAAACAGCGAATTCTGTGATTATATTTGTCCCAATGATGACGACTATACACAGCTATACATTGCAACGAAATGCGCAATACCAAAACTCGTTTCACAGTGTAAGTAATACCAAGCTCGTAAATCAGCCTTACACTACTTACGGCAAAGTTATTGACTTCCACATATTTCAAATTTTCTGGAGAAAACAAACGGTCATAGTTAACTATCTTTTGCATTTGCTAACGAATTGATTCGCTATTGATCTTTATATTATGTATCTACTTAGTAATGCTCAGGGTACGTTGCACTTTGAAGTTGTTAAGTGACTATGTAATGTACCACTTGTCAAATATTACAGAAGTGACAATTTCTTACAAGTCACTGAAAAAATCGAAAAAGTTTAATAATGATGAATGAAAATCATCGCGGTGGGAGCCTCAGGGTCTCAGGACGTGCTCAGGACTCTGGCTTTAAAAAAGCTTAGGTTTCTCAGGATATTTTTTATCTCTATAGAGTATTATTTTCTACATAGAACAGATAGTAGTAATATTATCCTGACGGCCCGGCCACATTTCTACAACATGTGAACAGGAAAAAGAGAGCCAACAGCTTATCTGAGTTGCCGCACTTGAATATTTCGGGGTCCAATGGAGGCATCCATTTGATATTAATTATTTGTAGGAAAACAGAAAATTATAATTTAAAATGTTGTATTGAGAGACCCTAGATAGCCTATAACCCTTCAAACTATTTTATGAACTACTGTTTAACGTACGTCAACCTTTTCTTACAATTATAGCCAAAAGTGGCCGCTTTTAGCAAAAATGAAAAGCAAACAAAAACTAAATTGTTATAAGTTGGTTCATACATAAAATAGTTTGTAGGGCTGTCTACAGCCTTGCAATATCTCATTTTTCCTGGCAGGATAGTTTTATCTCTATGGTTTTCCTACAAACAATTTATTTGAAATGGGGGCAGCACTGGACCCCGCAGCGTATGAAATAAAAGAACATAAACGTTGTCAGACGGTTTATTCAACTACAACAAAAAGCATAACTTTTACAACTAAATCAGTCTAAAAATATTCTCCTGCGATATAACTACTATGGCTCAATATTCGATCTAAAAGGATAAAAACTATACTACATTTCGTGCAGATATTGGTTTTGCGAACCAACGTGTGATGTCGTGTACACTTGCCTATCGTTTCAATATATTGATTAATACAATATAATAGCATTTGTAGCAGTGTACAAAATAAATATTGATGTATACTGATTTATACAATCAATTTCATAAGGTACTATAAGTGATTCTAAAATACGGCAAATGAAGTAATCATCTTTACTTAGTTCAAACGTCTACACATAATACACGTTTATTTAGATGTTTGTATTATTTTCGATATAAATTGATCGTTAGATTTTACCTTGTTAATATATATATTTAACCCTTTTCGTCCAACTGCTTGGGCAAAGGTATATTAAGAAAATGTAAAAGTATTAACGATCAACTTAAAATTTGATGTAAATATTCAATTAAAATAAAATCACTTACAGTAGATTTAAGGGCAATAGCAGCGGTAAACAATACGGTAAGTTGTCATTTATAAACTAAACAAAAACCAATATTCCAAAGATTCATAAATACAATGCAGCATTTTCTGGAAGACATTGTTCAGCTCCAAACAGAAGCTATTTGTGCAAAAATAACAGCAATATGTTATGATGACCTAACAATACAAACAAACTTGTATGTAACTCGGTATAAGTGTGGGGTTATGCCAAAAGCCGAGAGCGGTCTAGGTAAAATTCGCCTTCTCATGCTTCCTGCTATATTTACTTTACACCAGATGGCAGCACTGAAATGCGAGATTAAATGCGGTGTTGTGATTGGGCGGCTTTTGACAGCTTTTTTAAGTCTCAAATATTATCCAATAACAATAAGCACAGATATTTCAGTGCTGCCCTCTCATATTACGTATTGCAGGTAGCCACCTTTATCTGGAGTTTGAAGTACAAGTGTTTGTACTGTCTGCTATAATAGTCATTTCACATTTGATTTAAACCACAATATTGATATAGAATTTGCACAACACCGATTAAAATAAAATACAATTAACAGCAGGCCCGCTAAATTTGTTCGTTGTGATACTATGTCTTTGTTGCTTGAAAAGTACTTTATCTATTGGAACTTTCTACACTAAGGACCTTTCACAAAGCCAGATCTTTAATAAGCAAGCAATTAATTAAAACAATTATAAAATATTCATCAATACTTGACTACTGCTGAGGCACTTTTATATTAACTATTGCTTATTTTTGCAAATAAAATTGGGATGTATTTATAACAGACAATAATATATATTTAAAAGTTAAAAACTTACATGAATTGACACAGTTTTAAAATTTTGTACAAAATGGGTTTGCAAAACACAAGTAAAGCTTAACAAAATAATTCGATAGTATTTGGCAATCTTTGGGCGCATACGCGCAAACCATTTTGGGTAATGCATTCTTTGGTTCTATAACATACAAAATGTAACTGAAACTACATCAACAAAAAACAATAACATTCATTCAACAAACAATCTTAAAGAATATTGGTTCAAACCTTTTATTCGCAAAGAGAAGTTGAGCGTATGGAAATTTTTACTTATGATATGACGTAACTACTGAGATCCACAATCAACTGTAGGTTACTAATATTTTTACAACTATTTAAAATATTTAACAAGTATTATTGATATAATCTGCAAAACAAAAATATGTGTTTTATTGTTAACGAATTCCATCATTTATAGTCAAAGAGATTCAATATGTAAGGACTTCTATATAAAATCTCTTTGTTTATAGTATAACTCTTGATTATATTTTATAAATTTCATCTACTTATATTTCATTATTTGTAATGATTTGTATATAATATATGTAAACGGTAACTAAATATGTCTGCTCTTTTTATACACGATTAACTTGATTAACAATAATAAAAATCTAAAATTTAAATATTTGGACTTCAATAAGGAACATGAATTCGGACAATTAACATATGACAGATAACGTTTAAAATAACTAATATAAACATATTGTGATGTTTTTATATTTACAATATCTAATGTATTATATTCCCCTTCCGACCCTCTCCTAAAGTGATACGAATAACAGAACAATACTATAACACAGTAAAATAACGAAGCAATCAAATAAGGATACAATATTACTTTTGGTACATATTTTTTCTAGTAATATTTCTATTACCATAAATTGATTTAAATAGTCAGTATAACACTTCTTGATTCATGTTTTTTTCAGTGTTCAAATCTGAAATAGTGGAATTGGACTTATGCATATTGAATCAAAACGCTAGTAGTCTGTAGCTTTTGCACATTAATATAAATATGACTAAGTTAGATCCTTTGAAATGTGATTTGCCGTGAAAAAGTGCACAAAATATATAAGAATTACGTTAGCTATTCCTTTCATTGTATAAGTGAAACGGTAAAATAAAATGGTTTCAATAGCGAATTACGGCGGTAGTCGACTTACACATATCGCTTTAGGAGACAGGGTGAAAAATTCATTCATGATAACAAATTGTAAAATAGATAAACAATTTTTTGTTAACATAAGATCTCAAAACAGTATTATGTTTATTTTTATCTTTAGAACGAATGGAAATTCGTTCTACAGACACAAATAACGATGAACAGAAGTAAATTTTTACTATTCCATCATAAAATATTGAAATATTTTCGTTTTAAATCAAGGGCTATTTGCACTCAAACGGAATAACATTAATTACAGTAACTTTTAAACTTCAATTACATTTTGTTCTTTTGCTATTATAAATAAAAGATTTGGAGAAAAACACAACAACGTGATCGTTACTATAAAACTATGCACATTTGAGAGTAAAACTTTTGATTAATGAAATACACAGAAAGGGATTAATGAAATATATCTTAATGAAAATACTGAGTCGACTAATTCCAGTTATCTGTTATTGGACAATAATAAGCCAATTGTAACTGTTTTTATAAAATATTATCCAAGGTTGTTGGATCCGACATCTCAATAAACCATCTTGTAGCAAACACTTGACAATACCCTATATGTCAAAAGCACGGAATTTCCAAATATTTAAAAGATCCATAAATACAAGTATAGAAAACGGCATAAAACGTGTAGAAAACGTAGTAAACTGCAGATGATTGTGACTTACGCTACCGCGAGCTATGTCCCCTTACAGCGGCTCTTCGCGGCTCAGAGGGAGTTCGTGATGTTCTGGAAGAGCCGCTTGCCCCACCACGTCTCCAGGTCAAAGGGCTTGAAGTCGCGCAGCACCGGGCTGGGCGCTTCATCCTGGTAGTACAGGCTGGAAGGCGGCGCGGGGGACGAACTGCCTGAACCTGAGAAAGAGAAAAAATATCTCATAGATTTCATTCGATAAAGACTGATATACAACGTGCGGGTGTAAGGTGTATCAATGAACAGATTACCTACGACTTAACCTAAGAAAAAAAGAGTCACGCATACCGTGAGCGTGTAGGAGGAAACGAGAATTAGTGACAGGCTGCTATTCTATTGCATATTTTTATAGACATTGTGTCTACTTTCTTTCATTGTTTTTCCAAACAATGAAAGAAAGTAAACACAATTTTCCAAAGTTGACAAGGCTGTCTGCCTGTCATCAATCAATGCTTCTTGGCTTTACGTTTGTACATACATACATAGTATCACGTCTTTTATCCCTTACGTGTTAGACAGAGCCTAAGGCCATAAGGCCATAAGGCCGAAAGGCCACGTTTAGCATGTTAATGGGCTTAAAGATGGCATACAGAATCAAAATAGTGATGGGTTGCTAGCCGCACCGCCTATTTACATGATTCTTTTTTTACATGGTTTCCACGGTCTGCGCGGGAAGTGAAGCAGCTGGAACATTCTACGTTTTTTCTTTTCTCCCATACCAGCATGGAAGCTTTACGTTTTTATATCATAACAAAGGAAGAAAAATAGAGTGGTCACTTTTTAAGCCAGTAACCACTTCACATATATTTCTAACAGCGGCTTCATATTATCTAGTGTATTAGATTGATGTAATAGCAAAACGGCTAGTCACTAGCCGCTAGTGGTTTTAATTTGGGCTTTTGTGACTAGGCTGCCTGTCCACTGGAGCGGAACGAGGCGGTGGAGCGGTTAGCAAAGTAAAAATACACCACTAGAATTGCATAAAATCTCCGCTCCTCTTCAGTACAGGGAGATAGGATGGAGGCCAGTTAATTTAAAAAATCATAAAAAATACGGCATGCGGAGCGAGTAAAGTTCAATTTATATTGCTGCGGATACGACGGAAATGCTTTGTAAATTTCAAAAAAATTCCCTCTGTTCCGCATCGATAATAAATTAGGCCTAAGGCGAGCAGGAAAGCGAAAGAAATGTATAAAGTACGTAACAATTTTTTCGCTAACATATTTTTGAAACTTTATATAAAAGGCGAAAGGCGATAGCTAGTTTATATAAATACATTATAGACAAACATCCAAGACTCGTGCCAAACTTAAAAAAAACAAACATTATCCATCTTGCCCTGACCGGGGATCGAACCCATGACCCTGTGATTCAAACACACTTTGGGTACCACTGAGCCACAAACGTCGTATTACGAAAGCAAAATATCGCCTATTTTTAACCCCTTCCGCCGCTTGCGAGGAAAAGTATGAAAGTTCTTCCCCCCCTCTCCCCTAGTGTACTTAAACATTGGTGATACCAATGTAATGTTGTTGTGAAAAAATGTAAAGTTTTTGTGAAAATGATATTTTCAAAAAAACTCCCTTTAATTTACTAGTTAGTAAGGACGTGACTGACCCTACATTTGAACATTTACAGTACTTTTAAAAATATAGGAGACCCGCATTTGTCCCATAGAAAAAGTAAATAACTTGTCAACCGTACATTTACAACCTGTAAAATACAATTTATCAATAGACAAAATGAATCATATTTCGGTTTCCGTATAATCAAAGACTATCCTATATACATATGTATGTATGTATGTATATATTTTTAGTGTATCATATATACATAATACCGTTATGCTTTGCTCCATTCATTCACATCTGTGTTTATCTGGCATTGAACATTGTTACATAACAATAGTTTATCAGTAAAATCACTTCTGAAGCGATTGAATCATATCTCGTGACTCGATACAATCACCATTAGGTGATTGTATCTCTGGGGTTAAAAGGGACTGGTGGTGCATGATAAGATATATTTTTAACGATTCTTAGACGAAAAGGTATGCTAAGTATTGAAATCGAAAATATGTAATGAAAACATTCGCGATAGGAGAATAGGCTAGTTTCCTAAAAAAATATAATTAGTCCGTCAGTTAGTAATTAAAAAAATATTGGACACGTATTTTTTCTTTTGTCGATTGAATAAAAAATGATAAAGATATAGCTATTGGAAATTCCGTGTGACGTCATAGTTTGCTACACTTTTTAGCAAACTTTGACGTCACAAGCCCCCACTCATGAACTTTGACGCGCTTTATCTTTTCCATTTATTGTTTAATTGACAAAAGAAAATTAAACAATTTTGTCACGTCAAATTAAACTGAAAACATACGTGTCCAATGCAGGCGTCGAAGGCAGGCGCACGCGTCATAGACAGGCGACGCACAAAGTCATACAAACGGTACAAGATGTTCACGAAAAAAAAGATAGGGCGGCACGGATGCGCGCAAACACAGCGCGGCAGCTTTGCGCCAAAGTAGAAAGAGACGGCATGCTGTACCAGACCTTATGTTAGAACGAGAGCGGTAGTGAGTCGGTGGACGTATTCAAATTGACTGTATTTGTTAATAATTTTTAAATAAGAATATAATAATTTGAGTTTAACCTTTAGTGTGATATTAATATTATGGTATGTATGTATACGATATTAGTTTTACTTTTATAATGGTAACATATAATAGATGTAAGTACCTCAAACAATGTAGTATTTTCAACCCACTTTAAAAATGAAGAAGTATTTCCATTTATCGAAACCTTTTATTGTGTGTAGTGGTTTTCTACCAAAAAATATAGTTATATCTCAATTCATTTACACAGAACCTTTACAAATTCACTCTATCTATTGGTGATTTTTCTTACATAATAAGTCGTAAAATGATATCTTTCTTCTTAGTTGATGGACTGGTGTATGTAAATAACAATGTTCTTCACGCAGTTACTAATTATCTACTGTTAATTCTTTACATCCTTATAAATTTCGCAGTGAATAAAAATATTATCACATCGCTATTATCATTGATTTAAACACGTTTATCATTTACATTTTCATAATATAAAATATTTTGTTAATTATGTGATCCAATACGTCCACTTAAGTCTGCCGCCCGAGCGCGTTGCCCGTTCTCGTCAACACCTGGCGCTGGCGCTTGCCTCCGTCGCATGCTCCTGCCACAGAAGCCCGTCGCAGCCGCGGGTCGCTCGTACTCGTGGGCATGCGGGTAGTCTCGAATCACCGCGGTGAATTTGTTCACCACATAATTATAGAGCACGCATTCGAAGGATGCGTAAACTCCATTACTACCCACTATTTAGAAGTGTGGTATACAACATAATTCATATCAAATGAATTGAATGTTGATTGTAGTATGCTAAGTAAATTTAATACCTACTGGTAATGCTAACACGTTTAAGTTTGACAAAATAACACGTTTAAGTTTGACAAAATAAAATTTTGAAACAAACACAAATCTTTTTTCTTTTAATAGTTTTAATAGTAGATAAGGAAAATCCCCGAAGTTCAATTTTTAGAGATCAACTCAACAACATTTTGAGAACCAGAGTATACAATTTTAAATAACCTCGGCAGTTATTGTTTGGTTGTACTTCTTAACTATTTGGTTCCGGTTATTAAAGTCTGCATTGTTATCTTTTGTTTGTGCCCTAATTCTCAAAGCTTATCAGATAGAGATAAAGAGTTTCCGATAATTCTTACAAATTCTTTATTCAAATCAAAGGAAGCAGTAGTTAACCTTATCAGATGTGCTAAAATTTACTTATATTTTGGTTATTGCTACTTATATTTTACTTATATACATGTATATTATTTAATTAGATTGATTATTAAATTTAAGTACAATCGGCGGCACGGAACTAGACTCTGCTCAGAAACGAAAAATAGGTCGTATGAGGTGCGGTATGCGGGGGGAAACGGGAACGAATGAAAAGG
Organism: Elegia similella; assembly: GCA_947532085.1. Lineage (NCBI taxonomy): Eukaryota > Metazoa > Arthropoda > Insecta > Lepidoptera > Pyralidae > Elegia > Elegia similella. The sequence continues at coordinate 9,834,808 of OX383939.1, forward strand.
ATCGTAGTGTGCACCCGCGTGCCGTGTACATACGTACGTACTAGTGTGTACATGCGTATATTGGGTCTAGTTGTGTGCCGATACCTATACCTTTATTTTCAAGTCTAATAACATTATGTGGATATGCGTGTCATAACGACGAGACTCATTTGTCGATGACAACAAATGGCGCGAGGTTGAATGACTAAAAGGGCACATGTTACCTTTATGGGGCATGCCACGTCAAAAGGATAAACTTACGGGAAAAACGACAAAAAAATATGCTTTATAACAATTAAATAATATTGTATTATATTGTATTGAAAGCTTAAAGACGCCTATACTTTATGAATCTGTATACAATTATTTTTTATTTTAAATTATAAATAATAGTTGATTGGCTGAAAATAGCTACCACACAGAGTTGCTGTATCATAAGAATTGCAATAACTTTGCAACAATGCGGTAGCCACGGCTTCTACTGTAGATATCTTAGATTCCTTTTATGAAAAGTTTTGTTGATTAGACTTTGTTAAAGGGCAAAAATGAAGTAAAACGATATTTATTACAGTTTCCGATTATTTTCTCCTTTCAATGGTCAGGAAAAAAGCAAAAGTTATTCTCATGTCTTTCAAAATAACTCTGGCATTTATAGTTTTCCAAAAGAAAAAACAATCATTTCATCCTGACCATCATTCCAGCCGTAAGAAGTCCACTGCTGGACAAAGGCCTCTTCCAAATTCTTCGTTCTATGTGAGGATATTACCATACTCACCAAGCTTGGCAAGCGGGTTAGCGAGATTAGTTTCTTTGGTTTCCTGTGCTTCCGTCGCTGCTGCCCATCGGAAACAATTCTTAGCTGGGGAAGGATAAGAATTTGTTGGATTTGGGAAGGGAATGTAGTTATTGGAATATTATTCACTCGGATGAATGGGGGATAAGCAAGTAGCTCGGGAGGCCGGGCACGCGTACCCGATGCCATACCACCGGACAAGCAGTCTTGAGGATGACACTCCTGACCATTTACGACCTATGTAATCATCTAGATAAGTCTAAATAGTTGAAAGTATGGGTAACTTTAAAAGGTTGAAGATATATTATAGTTCTTAGACCATTTTCAAATGTGTCCCTCTAGTCTCAGAAACTTTCGCACTCTGCAAATATAGAGATAGGTATAAAAGTTGTTATACCTATCTCTTAAAATGTGTACCCTACGACTGTTATTATAGATTTAACATAAACAGGAATAGCAAATCATGTTTTCTGTTACAATACTTTTAATGTATATCAGTGGCTTATATTACTTATTTTCAATGGGAAATTTTGTAGTAAAAAGTTAGGATAGCCATACAAAAATCATGTCACACTCATATGTCGTTTTATGGAAGATATAAAGCTTTTCCGAAATGTAGACAGAGAAAAAAAACAGTTCTTGATGTGGAATTTAAACAGCTTATTTACAGATCAAGTCTTATTCAGATTGGCAAACTCATTATCATTTACCGGGCACTGCACAGGTATTGCCCTGATAACAATAAAACTTCTATTGTGTCTCATTTAGTGTCTGTGTCCAGCAAAGTGTTCACACATTTATAATATTAGTTATAGTTTATGAACAATAATTGTCCTATTATTAGAAAAGCCTTGTCCAGGTGATAATTGCAAGGCGAGAACATTTGGACAGAACATACTAGCATCTTATACTCTAATAGGTACATAATAATAACAAAAGAGCTCAACTAACCAAGGTCTTACCTGTAGATAACAAAAAAAAATGTATCATACTTTTAACTTTTTAAAATAGCTTAAGTTATCTAAAAGAATGTGTAAAATATGGGCAGACATACCAATTGTACTTGTTGGTGTTGTCGGCTCGCTGTCGCCATATGCTGTTTGTGTCCAAGCTGAAAATTCACATGAAAAAATTTAGTATTATTTTTTTTTTAATATTTTCTTGGGAGGAAAACAGAACTATTTCTACAACAGACCAACCAAATTATTTCATGAAGAAGGGAATAGTCACCTATCACTTAATAAAAACAGTAACACATCTCACATACACCTCATGAATAATTATGACAGAGTGTACAAGTTTACTTTGCATATTTGGCCGGCATGCGACCATATGCCTATTTACTACTACAACTAGCATCATAGCATCGAAATTCTTATTATTCTTGAGATACTATCTGACAGCCAACAAGAAAAGACCCGTTACACACAGTCATAGATATGTAACATCAAAAATCAATAAAACAGTTAACTATATGTAACATAATAGAACGTTAGAGAACTATGATGCTAAATCTATTTCACTTGACCTCTTTGCAGATCGTACAATAATGTAAAGCTCGATGGTATGGATATTTTTGGGCTAAATTACATTCATTTTTGTACTTTCGTAAGAAACATATATCCGTAATATTAGTTTTTATTATTAATTATTAATTTTAGAACTCAATTTTATATTGTATCAAAATTTGTTTACGTAACTCTAAAATCTTGTTTAAATATTATAATATAACTGTTATTGGCTTTCTTATGTAGATCATGCTATGTGCACAAATTTTGGACATTTACTTGATCCTTTTAAATCATTTATGTATATCTTTTAAAATCTGTTGCAACATAGTAAATTGTCTGTATGTGTACTTAATAAAATAAAATAAACATGGTCTTGTATCTCTACAACATCATCAACAACCTATCAGCACCATTTCTTTATATACATATCATCATCATCATCATCATCAGGTCCTTTTTAGTCTCCACTACAGGAGCACGACCCTCTCTGTACTACTAGGGCCATACTTGGCCAGAGCAGCCAGAGGACTTGGCCTACACTCTCCACGCTGGCCAGACAGGTTGAAGAGGTATATACATAAATGGTGTTAGGCTATCAACATTATCTGCACCATACACCAAATTATATGCAGGTGGCTACTGGTTGGCACACTACTTTTATCTGCTTTGAAAACACCGTGGTAGACTAAGTAGTTACATATTTAAATATAAAATATTATTTGGTAGGTCCAGATGATAGGTGGTTTAATCAGATAATTAATTAGAACATCATCTTTTCGTGTGTAAAATAAAATAGTCTAAATATTTGGTTTCTCTCGTTCAAACATAAACCGTTTGACCCTGTAATTTTGTAATAGAGTTCCTCTTAACACTTTTTACTGATCATTCTTGCAGCTAACTTCTACCGCTGGCACAGGAAGCAGGCAGAGATACAGCTGGTAGATTCTACATCTTTTCTTTTCTCCTAGACTAGCATGTAAGATTAACTCATCAATCGCGAGAAACGCAGACACAATTGATTATCTATTGTTATGTTTCCCGATTGGGGCATTTGGTAGTTGACCGGTTAAGCAGTACAAAAATATCTAGGAATGTTTACTTACTTTCACTTATATATCTAATAATTTCCTCATGCTGTGGAGTTATTACGTGATGTTGTATTCTCTGGTGGATTGTCTTTTTACCATTGGAATGAAATACTGGTTTGGGCATACTGGAAAATAAAGTAGCTACATAAATATAAGATAGTGTGCCACAAAAATTTGAATGAGTTTGAAAAAGTTTTAAAATTTTTCATACTTTAACCACAAAATATACATGATGTATTATATAAATATTTATACAAATACAATATATACATGCGGCTCATACTATGAATGGGTGTCATTGCTTTCCTTTCACTCTCTATTTTCATGACAAAATCGGTGACAAAATATGACGAAACAAGAATGTCGAGGAGCTTCCTACGAGTGAAATGCCTCGTGATAATGGCATAGAGCCATAATTCTATACATTCTTATAAACAAGCCTGGCCCCGGCTGAGAGGTTATGTAAAAACACTGATGAAATTCCCAAACACCACAAGTTGCATCATATGACTCCCTGCAATACATACTTATTAATTTCTCCATTGTCTGATTCCGACGACTTCCTGCTTTGGTCCTTACGGCTATCTAGTCTTTCTAAGTTCTGTGATAGGCCTGCAAATAAAAATAAATTCAAAATGTTACCCATAATGACCGCACTTTAGCATAACTTGTACACTGCACTAGTAATGAGCAAGAAAAATATTATGTACCCCTTCGAGTTTTAGCGAAAATCTTGTTGGGTCCTTTTGAGACAGTATACATTTTATAATTTCGTACAGAAATTAAAAAAATAAACGTAAAAGTCACGCACGGATTATGAGACCAACCTGAAACTACAGTATTGCCATTTTATTGCAAATTTATCACTTTGGTAGTTTTATTTTTGACAGGTCGTTCGTCTTGCTTGAGTAAAAAACGAATAGACGTCTACTTTAATCTAAGTTTTTTGAAAGTTCCTATCCAGCCAGGCATAAAAAAAATGTTTGTGTATTTATTTGTAATGGATAGATTCAAAAACTGACCGTTTCGAAAAATGATTTTACCAATATGAAGCTACATTGTCAGCGGATAACATTACAGTGGTATGTCCTTGTCTTACAGGTTTGATTCAGCGTTTAATTGGAGAGTGAGACAAGGTGGAGTTACATCTCCCACACTATTTAAAAATCACTACTTATACCGACACCTTACTGACCGACACCTTACTTTAACGACCTTTATTGTCGCACTCAGTAATAAATACGGAAGTACTAAAAATACTACAAGTAAATAATGTGCAACGAAATAAAGTTTACAATTTTTACATTTTTAATTTGATTTAATCTAGCTGTAAAAGAAATAAAATGACGGGTAGCGCTAGTCGAATCATGTAAACCTGATCATGAAAATGCTAAAAAAGGATGGGATATACCTTGTTTTTTAAATTCCGTGGGATATACTTACCACCAATTAAATTATGCGGTTAACCGATGAGTGTGCTGTGTAGCGTAGCGATTTATTCATTAGAGATAAAATGTACCTAATATATTTAGAAATTAGAGCTCATAGTTCTTCATTCTACATAGGTACTATAAGGGAGAAATAAACGCAGAAAAAATAACAGGACCCTAAGAATACAGTATAATAATGCTATAATGAGGTTGATGGGACTGCCAAGATTTGCAGTTCTTCCGGTATGTTTGCGGAAAAAGGATAAGATTGCTTCTACACAAGGTATACATTGTGTAGAAGCAATCAAATTATATTTTATTTGTACGAGGTTCACGTTTTTATAGCATTGGTTATTATGTGAAAGTCACTTAGTTGATTGTTTGAGTGAATAATCATTAATTTACTTGTGTGATTATTTAAAAGTGAATTGGTTGCAGTTTCAGTGAATAATAGTTTACTTGTATGAATACATGTAAACCATTATGAACCATGGTAAGGTTCATAATGGTTTTAATAATGATGCAATCCTTCTTTATCCTACCTATTAGTCTGTGTTGCTAGAAATAAAATATGTGTCATTTTGATTTTTAAAGGGAAGATATCATTTAAGTCACGGAAAAGCAGTTCGTGTATAATAAACTGCGAAGGTGTTTCTTGATTTTAATTTAGGCCTTAAACCCTAAACCCCTTAACAGCACTTTACAAAAGCGAAGCCGAATAAATTAAAGAATTGGAACAGAGTTCGTAGAGTAGGATTACTGCTGACCGCCCGGTAGTCCGGGTGACATGCACCAGGATAGGCCCTTTTGGAAATATAGCTTTCAGCCCATAAGGCAAAAGATGAGAGTTTGCTGCATGTGCAAGCCTTGCACAGGCTCAAAATCGAGGTCGGTCCCTCCTGGGGGTCCTTTGGTGATGTTGTTTATATATAGCTTGAGCAGTCTGCCCTCGCTTCGCACGCTCGGTGAAGTAGCAAAAGTTCAGTTAGAGTTAACTACATAATAAATTTAAAAAATAATTAAAGAGTAAGATAGAAGGGGGCGGCGAGCGCGCTAACCCACTACATTCGTAGCGCCTTGGGCTCCTCGACTAGCGATATGCTGATACTGGGGAAACAACCCCCACTCCTGCCCACCTTTAAACATCAGACCTAGGAGAATAGGAAGCTGCGAAGACAGCAGTTCACTGACGACATCCCAGTCGTCGGCCAGGTAGAGCTGGGGCTCTATGCGGACCAAAGCGTCATCACATGCACGTCATCTATGAAGCACTGCAAAGCCTCCACCGATGTCGCCGCTTCAGCGGACGTCTCGGTCGACTGTCCCCGAGTACTACGGCCACCCCAATGACCCAATGCCCATAGTTCTCCTCTAACAGAGGAGGTAGAGAAGGCCACGACACATAAAGAGTTAGGGGATAGATAGACTTTGTTGTGGTAGAAGGTGGTCACTCTGGTTGTTCCAAGCCTAATTTGGCAGGTATTAGGAGTCTGCTGGGTCTATGTTGAGTCAAATGATTCTTATTATAGGATATTCTGTATTAGATTCTATATATATATATATAGAGAATAAGATCATTTTGCAATTTTTACAGGTTTTGAGGGTTTTTTTACACACAATGTTGGTGTTTGGTCTGGGATACTATTTTTGAAAGTATGACCTCGTCTTTTTTGATTTTGAGCGATTTTTCCATACAAAAATCGCTCGTTTACGAACGGCGAAATTTTAAAAATAGCACTCCTGGTGGAAGTCTGTCATTCATACAAGTGTTGGTACAGTCAGCCAAGGAGATACCTGACCCCGCCATCTACCTATATCTTGAATTTTCTCCTTAATTAAAAATAATATTAATATGAAAATATATATGTAGTCAGAAAGATTTTAATTAAGACTTCCTGAATATACATTTTCATGTTAATATTACTTTTAGTTTAAGAGAAAATTCAAGATATAGGTAGATGGCGGTGTCAGGTATCTCCTTGGCTGACACCCATATTCTTAAACATTACCTTATGATTCTCTTGACTCAAACTTACTGAAGGTTACCTTAAGAAAATCCTCAGTGTCACCTTTGTATTTGTATTCTCAGTCGCATACTCAACCTTATCTTGAGGATCCTTCAGTGAGGCTGAATTTGAGGAATGACGTCATCGTTTCGTTTTATTATGTTTGCACACCTAGGCAACCTAGGCAATATTTTACTTTTTAAATTTCTCTTTGGCTCTGGATGGAAGTCCTTTTAACAAGATATTTGATAGATATAAACGAAAGTTGCCATTGTTAAAAAATTGTCTTCAAATTATCTTCAATTTGTGATTGAAAGCAAATTAAAAGTGTATTTATAAGTATTTTTTTTACAAAATAGTACATGCTACGTTACATAAACAATGACATAGAATATTGCATAGCAAAATATTTTTCTACAGTCAACTACGTTAAACTTGAAACAAAGGTGATCCACTTATGTCTATTTAGCTGCTGAAGCTGGAGATGGATTCTTCAATAGATTTATACTTTTTTGAAAAAGTACCTAATATACACACATAAAAACCGCAAGATTTTGAATACCATGGCAATTTTTAAATATCGTAAACACTTGGAATCAGGCTTACAAATAAATAAAATAATACATAATCGTAACAAAAAAAAAAAACCGGCTATGTGCGAGTCGGACTCGCGCACGTAGGGTTTCCTACCGTTATCTAAGTATAAAAACGGCAAAAAATCATGTCTGTTGTATGGGATCCCCCTTTAATATTAATTTTATTTTTATATAATTATTTATTTTTAAGTGAATATATAATATAACTAAATATTCGGTGAATATTTCAAGCTTCTACCTGTTACCGTTATCAATATCGAGCAAAAATAGGCAAAAAATCAGGTTTGTTGTATGGGAGCCCCCTTAAATATTAATTTCATTCTATTTTTTAGTATTTGTTTTTATAGCGGCAACAGAAATACATCATCTGTGAAAATTTCAACTGTCTAACTATTACAGTTCATGAGATACAGCCTAGTGACAGACAGACAGACAGACGGACAGCGGAGCGAAATTAATAGGGTCCCGTTTTTACCCTTTGGGTACGGAACCCTAAAAGCCAAAATAATAAAATCATAATATATAATATTATTCTCTTCCAACTTAATTGTTAAATTATGTGAAGAACAACATTCTTCCTAATAATATGTACCTGGCATGTGTATGGCAATAAATGGCTTATTATTATTATTCTCTTTATTTATTTAATTTCTTAGTTCTAGGTTTTTATAAAACTTATATAAAAAGTAAAATATAAAAAAATATCATACAAAAAATACAACTTTTATAAAAACCTAATCCTAGAGGTCTGCCAGCAGCGGGGCAGGGCTCAAGCTACCGACAGTTAAGGCTACAGAGAGAGAAACCTCCTGACGATGCGCGCAGTGTCCAGGAGTACTGCCTTCTGTATCTGACCCTTGATCCAGCCATTTAGCGAGAGCCTCTTGAGGTGTTGATCGAGGCTCTTCGCTATAAGACCGTTCACTGAAACGACTATCGGGACAATGATCGTCGAATCCACATCCCACATAGCGGTCACCTCGTGGGCCAAGTCTAGGTACTTAGTAAGTTTGTCCTTCTCAGCCTTCACAAGGTTCTCGTCATGCGGGATGGTGATATCGATGAGCATTGCCTGGCGCGTCGATCGATCTGTTAGCACGATGTCAGGCTTATTGGCAACAATAGTCCTATCCGTGATTACAGATCGATCCCAATAGAGCGTGGCACGACCATTTTCGAGAACCGGCATTGGTGTGTACTTATAGTACGGCACCTCGGAATCCACAAGCTCATAACGAAGAGCAAGTTGCTGGTGGATAATTCTGGCTACAAGGTTATGTCTGTGCAAGTACTCTCCGTTAGCCAGATGAGAACAACCGGAGATAATATGCCTGAGTGATTCGCCAGGACGGCGGCATGCTCGACAAATGTCGACCGTACCGTCCTTCAGGATATATCTCCGATAGTTGTTCGTCATCATGACTTCGTCTGCAATTGCACAAGCAAAACCCTCGGTTTCTCCAAAGAGGTCACCAAATCGTAGCCAGTTTACCGACGCGAGCAGATCTACATCAGGCCCTGTTAAGGCCCGATAGAACCGCCCGTGCAGCTCCTTGCTCTTCCATATGTCCCTGCGGTCTTCGGTGCTCAGCACCGTTGGTCTGTGCCAGTTCTCGCTTGCTAAGGAGAGCGGTGTAAAGCTCCTATCTACTGCAACAACGTCGCGATGCATCCCACACTCATTTTTAAGGAAATAATCCCTAAGACTGTACACCTCGCGGTTATGGAGAGTCTTGGCGTTCAAAAATCCACGACCTCCACACTTACGTGGGATGTACAGTCTCATAACGGATGAGCGTGGGTGAAGCATGCGATGCGCTGTCAGCTGTTGACGGACCTTCCTATCCAGGGCATCTAACTCAATTTGGGTCCATCTTAGTATGCCAAAGGAGTAAGTGAGTAGGGGCATTACCCAGGCATTAAAAGCGCGTACCTTATTACCACCTGACAAAAGACTTTTAAGTACTTTTGTCAGTCGACAAAAGAAACGCTCTTTCATCGCCTGCTTTATGTCCCCATCCACAATACTCAAAGACTGTGACATACCAAGATATTTGTAAGTTTCCTCCTCCGCGAGAGATCTGAGGGACATTATCTCAGAAAGTTGTAAATTTGTTGAATTTACAACTTTTCCCCGTTGGACATGCATGACAGCACATTTATCTACACCAAACTCCATCCTGATAGAACTACTGAAATCTCTTGTGATTTTCAATAGCTCCACCAGGTCAGAGGGATTTGGTGCAAATAATTTTAAGTCATCCATGTATAACAGGTGAGAAACAATCTCCCCGTCACTTCGGAGGCGGCAGCCTAGTCTTGAATCCCTCAGTAGGTTGCTGAGGGGGTTCAAAGCCAGACAAAACCATAATGGACTCAAACTGTCGCCCTGGAAAATGCCTCGCTCAATCCTCATCAAGTCCATCGGATCCGAGCCATTTCCTTTACCTGGCTGACAGAGGACCGTGGCCCATTGTCTCATACACGTGCCAAGAAAGGATCTTAAAGTTGTATTAACTTTATACAACTCTAAGACCCTCTCTAGCCATGAATGAGGCACTGAATCATAGGCCTTTTTATAGTCAATCCAGGCAGTTGAAAGGGCTGCCTTTTTCCGTTGAACTTGCTTGCAGATGGTCATGTCTATGAGGAGGAGCTCTTTAGTACCACGGGACCCAACCCTACATCCATTTTGAGAGGAAGACATGATTTTGTTCGCAACTATGTGCTGGTTAATTTTCGCTCTCAAGATGGATGTAAGGAGCTTGTAAAGAGTTGGCAAGCATGTGATAGGTCTAAAATTCTTAGGATCCGTGGTACTACCGGATTTATAGAGCAGGAAGGTGATTCCTGTCGTAAGGAAAGAAGGTAGGGAACCAAGCTCGAGAGATTGTTGAAATTGTGTGGCCAAACGTTCATGTGAGCTTCGAATCCACTTTATCCAGAAGTTGTGCAATCCATCCGGCCCAGGACTTTTCCAGTTCTGCGCCGTACGAATCGCACAACTTATGTCATCGAGGCTGATAGTTACAGCCCCCATGGACTCGATAGGCTCACATTCACGTTCAACCACTGTCATCCAATCACTCTCGGTGTGTTCGACTGGCACCGACCGAATACTACGCCAGAAATTATTCATAGCAGTAGTATTCGGCAGCTGCCCGTCGATCACACATTGTTCAGTTCCCTCCCACTTCCTGTACACCTTCCTTTGGTCACTTTGGAAGAGCCGATTTAGCTGGAATCGTTCCACACGCTCTCTGTAGCGGCGAATACGTCCCGCCCACGCATAGACTTTCTGCTTCAGGAAGTCAATGCGTTCCGTAACACAGGCAATGTAGTCGCTGGGTCTAATACCAGTACCCGCAAATGCCTGGTTTACGAAACGCATGACACGGGGGCGATTATTGCCCTCCCTGAAGCATATTAGCTTTGCAATGAGAGTCCTGAATATGCTGATACGTCGTTCAATCCGCTTTTGCCATGCAGGGACACCGCCGACGGGCCGAGCTGCATAGTCAACGTCAGGAAACTTGACTCGAGCAACCCGACACGCCGCAATGGCCCCACAGTACAAGATTGAGTGCGTATCAACAAGATCTTTACTAGCCTCTAAATACGGGGCTAGCAGATCATTCAGGGCTCCCATTAGCGCCAAATTGCGTCTATTCGTAGGCAGACGAGGTATACGCGGCCTAGAGTCCGATGTGGCGCGATACTGCATGATCGTCTCCCCCAAAGTCCTCCTCAAGTGCTCATGGGCCTGGGTACTTACGCTTATGGTCACACTGTTCCCCCCATCAGCACTATGGACTTCATCATTCATTGGCTGAGTCCTAATAAATGGACCCGCCAAAACAGCTGACGTGTCCCGTGCCATGGTGGGAGCCGTGCGAGCAGGTAGCGCCTCCAGTCGTAGCCGATCAAGCACAGAGTCATCCAGCCGTTTGCACCGTTGAATGACACGCACTTGATCCGATAGTCGCTGTGCGGAAACGGTGATGGCTGGCTCAAGGACCTGAAACAGAGCCAACATCCGATCACGGTACGCAGTCATGTTGGTTTCCCCCTCTGTAGCCTCATAATAGGCGCGCATGCAGTTCTCATTATTTTGTTATTATTATTATTATGTTGTCTCTTAAGTAACCACGGGCCGAAGCCCGGTCTTTTGAGGCTTGCATGGGGACACATGTCCAACATGTAGAGGCCTTGTGAGACGTTTGCTATAAAATGGGGTGGGGCACTATCCAGGTCATGACAGTAAACACACTATAGAAATGTGCTCACAGACAATCCCTAGAAGGTGCAAACCTATTGATATAAAGGAACACTACTCTTGGGCTATTGGGATGAATGGCTAATGGTTAGTATCTGGGCTATGGGAATAACTATGGCACCTGCCTGACCAATGTTGATACACACGGAAAAATAGGCAGGTGGTGACTCGCCGACTCAGTCAATGGGCCCCAGAAACGGCTGCACGACGCAAAAATGTGCAGCAAAGGGGCAACATTAGTTGAGCGGCTAAAGGGCGGAAAGGTGTCACTGGACTTTAAACGTACGATCACTTGCATCCTTAGAGGGTCCCATCACGCACGCCCACTCGCCACTTATGTTTCACATCCACCCTTTGAGCATATAGCTCTCGCGACTCCACTCTGACCGGCCGATTAAGGCAAGTCAGAGGTAGGGGTTCCTGTTACCTCTTCGGTGTCCACTCCGATCGGCCATCTAAGGCAAGTCGGAGGCGAGGAACAGGGGCGTCCCCTGGGAGCACTCAGGTCCGTGGGGTCGCTACTCCCCAACAGCTCGCCACAAGCTGCCCTGTGGGCTTATTATTATTATTATTATTATTATTATTATGTTGTCTCTTAAGTAACCACGGGCCGAAGCCCGGTCTTTTGAGGCTTGCATGGGGACACATGTCCAACATGTAGAGGCCTTGTGAGACGTTTGCTATAAAATGGGGTGGGGCACTATCCAGGTCATGACAGTAAACACACTATAGAAATGTGCTCACAGACAATCCCTAGAAGGTGCAAACCTATTGATATAAAGGAACACTACTCTTGGGCTATTGGGATGAATGGCTAATGGTTAGTATCTGGGCTATGGGAATAACTATGGCACCTGCCTGACCAATGTTGATACACACGGAAAAATAGGCAGGTGGTGACTCGCCGACTCAGTCAATGGGCCCCAGAAACGGCTGCACGACGCAAAAATGTACAGCAAAGGGGCAACATTAGTTGAGCGGCTAAAGGGCGGAGAGGTGTCACTGGATTATTATTATTATTATGTTGTCTCTTACTTAGTAACCACGGGCCGAAGCCCGGTCTTTTGAGGCTTGCATGGGGACACATGTCCAACATGTAGAGGCCTTATGAGACGTTTGCTATAAAATGGGGTGGGGCACTATCCAGGTCATGACAGTAAACACACTATAGAAATGTGCACACAGACAATCCCCAGAAGGTGCAAACCTATTGATATAAAGGAACACTACTCTTAGGGCTATTGGGATGAATGGCTAATGGTTAGTATCTGGGCTATGGGAATAACTATGGCACCTGCCTGACCAATGTTGATACACACGGAAAAATAGGCAGGTGGTGACTCGCCGACTCAGTCAATGGGCCCCAGAAACGGCTGCACGACGCAAAAATGTGCAGCAAAGGGGCAACATTAGTTGAGCGGCTAAAGGGTGGAGAGGTGTCACTGGACTTTAAACGTACGATCATTTGCATCCTTAGAGGGTCCCATCACGCACGCCCACTCGCCACTTATGTTTCACATCCACCCTTTGAGCATATAGCTCTCGCGACTCCACTTTGACCGGCCGATTAAGGCAAGCCAGAGGTAGGGGTTCCTGTAACCTCTTCGGTGTCCACTCCGATCAACCATCTAAGGCAAGTCGGAGGCGAGGAACAGGGGCCTCCCCTGGGAGCAATCAGGTCCGTGGGGTCGCTACTCCCCAACAGCTCGCCACAAGCTGCCCTGCGGGCTTATTATTATTATTATTAAAGCGAAATCTATCACGGAATTGATCTTCGTCGGGATACATAATCGTAACGATTATCGTAGACATATTCATAAAATCTTCAAAGTCGGACATATTCGAAGACATTATCATAAAGTTTCACAACCACAACAACTTCTGACACGTAAAGCGTCTTTAATGGCGTTCAAGGGATCCTTAAGGTAGCTCGCGACCTACCTTATGTTTGACGTTTGCTTCCTTGCCTTGAATAAGGTTCTACCTTGATTTGAGGAAGATTTTACCGACCAAGAATGCCAAATCGTTCTAAGGTTGAGTCTAGTAAGGTTGAGTCAAGTCAAGGAAATTTTGAGGTAATGTTTTAGAATACGGGTGTGACTGTACTACTTAGGTAGATTTTGTAACGCAGAGTGGCAACACCACAATTATGTTTCATTTTACGCAAAAAGCGCACTCATCATCGTAGGTATTTTAAAACACCTAGGTATTTATCTCATATTTTTAACCACTGATTTAGAAGGTGTACTAAACACATAAATATGGTGCTATCATCTTAGACGTATTTATTCGTCCAAGCGTATTCACGATGTTTCATACAAATCCTAGATCCATGCCGGTTTTTTTAATAATTTCAGCGAAGACCATCTATCTCCTCATCTTCTATCATATTAACCTTCTTAATAATAAATAAATAATAAATAAATATATACGGACAAATCACACAGATTGAGCTAGCCCCAAAGTAAGTAAGTCGAGACTTGTGTTATGGGATACTAACTCAACGATACTATATTTTATAACAAATACATATATAGATACACATCCAAGACCCAGGCCAATCTGAAAAAGATCATTTTCCATCTTAACCTGGCCGGGGATCGAACCCGGTCACTCCGTGTCGCAGGCAGGCGTGTTGACCGCTGCGCCACGGAGCTAGTCGTTCTTATTAACCTGCTCCACATAAATTGCAATGTATCCTTGGAGTATGAGGTCGTACGTTACGTACCCGTTACCTTGTTACTCAACCATCTAATTTGCAATCGATTCCTGTATTTCCGAATATACCTACCTTAGTATTTAAGTATTCAGTCGAATTGAATATTGTATTTCAGGAAGTGAGTTGATACGCTACACTGACTCACATTTTTTGCTTTAACTTATGTAAGTACAGGAAGTACATGTAGTTATAAATTTGATTTGATAGACATCATCAGTGTTGGAAATGTTCCTACTAGCCGTCCCAGCCGCCTACTTAATACTTGTTATTTATATGTGGTAGGCACGTGTCATGTAGAAAATAGTTTGTTTCAATGTATATTATCTCGCGGGTAAGGCGTGGCGAGGCGACAAAGGATTATAATGTTTTATATAAAAAAACCGACATCAAGCAAACTACTGAACCGATTTTGATGAGATTTAAATGGGACCAATCTATTCATATCCTATCAAATTGGTTCATACTTAAGTGACAGAGTTATGTGGTAAAAACACATGCAATTGAATTGATAATCTCCTCCTTTTTGCAGTCTCCTGTTTATAGAAGAAGTTAAAAACATTGACATCTTTTGCAAAAGCAATCCAAGAAGTTGGCGCTAGGCAAAATTAACGTGCAAAACAAGTAGTCTAAGTACCTTAGTATTAAGTTTTACCTATGAGAATGAATTTATGTATGAAGAAACAAGTTACTAAATTTTAAAAATCTAAAAATCCTGACTAACCGGAGTTACGTTAATCAACAATAGCGCGTTTTAAAATTGACCCAGCGCCATCTAGCTCGCGAAATAGGAACCAAGTTTATCAATTTGCTATATATAAATTATAAATTGTTAGATTTATGTCCGTAAAATTGATGTTTTAGCTGATGTCACATTGTTTGTTGTTTTAGCTGGAGAATACAAATCAAATGAGGCCTCATTCTTCAAAATTGGTGAAGCCATTGGCTAGGCTACAGGAATTGACAACTCTTTGCAAGTTTTTGCCAGTTTACGTTCGCCATATTAATATTTTACGGACATGATATAGCCTATGACACTCTAGGGAGGAATACGAGACATATGACAACTTACACTTCAAAATCATTCAATCCGTTGACTACAGAAGTGGACATATATGAACAGACATACTTACTTACATACATACAACGCGCGAAAAACATTACCCTCCTTCTGCGTGGGTCAGTCAGGTAAAAAATACTTCTTACCTACACAGGTTAGCATTTTTCATTTTACGCAAAGCTAGTAAGTATGTTCGTCAGGTAGGTACATATACATGAGCACTCACTTACAATGTATAATTTTCTCATTTATAATTGTATGTCATTCTGTGTTCAACAATGGTTTTGTACCTGGCGGATATTAAAAGATATGGCGGGAATTACAAAAATGTGCTGGATGACCTTCAATAATTATGTGTAACTTATTTATTTCCTATATGTTATTAAGGGGCAAATAACTACAGTGCGACCGCGAAATATTTATTTGTATGAAAGCGGCAGATAAAAGTTCACAAAAATATTCATTGACGCAGTGAAAGCAATTTTGAATCAAAAATCGGCCAAGTGCGAGTCGGACTCCCGCACGAAGGGTTCCGTACCAATGTATTTACAAACGGCAAAAAAGTCTATTGTATTAAGAGGGCCTATTGTGAAAAGTCTATTGTATTAAGCCCTTAAATATTAATTATTTGTATTTAATTATTTATTTTTAAAGAGAAATATAACTAAATATTCTGTGAATATTTCAAGCGTCCACCTGTAGCCGTTATCAATATCGAGCAAAAAAATCACGTTTGTTGTATGAGAGCCCCTTAAATATTTATTTTATTCAGATTTTTAGTATTTGTTGTTATTGGGGCACCAGATATACATAATTTGTGAAAATTTTAACTGTCTAATTATCACGGTTCATGAGATACAGCCCAATTGGGTCCCGTTTTTACCCTTTGGGCATGGAAGCTTTAAAAAATGTCCCAGCTAGTCTGAGAGACGTAGAATGTACCTACTAATTGCTTCTCTTCTCGCGCAGGAAAAATGGGCAAAAATGCTAAAAATCATGTCAATAGGCGCACCGTAACCACTGAACCACAAAGGTCGTCAAAATGCATTATGCTGTTCAAATACAGATAAGGAGGTTCTGATTAAAAAAATCTCTAGCTGTGTTCATTTAAAACAGCTGACCACAACTTGCCCCAACTGGGCTCTGATTCGATCTCAATTTTTAAGCGGGTACCGCGCGAACGAAAAACGTCGCGGCTGCGCAAAATCATTAGGCGATTATGCATAAAGATAAAAAGCCTTTATATTTAAAAAAAATATGAAAGAAATTAAAAAAAAAAATTACATCTTGCAAGGCCCCTGCGAGATGTAAATATAAATATTGTCATGTGAGAATTATTGTTTTAGACGTAAAATTTACAAACCTTTCGAAGAAAATGTTTTTAGATATCATAACAAATGTATATATATCGTTTTAAAATTTCATATGTATCTGTTTCTAATTCCAACAAGGCGGTGAACTTGTGCAAGGATCGACCTAAATTATACACATAATTAATTCAACGCATAGTACCTACTAGTGATTTGAAAATACGTCAATTTCCACAATTTCGTGCAGTACCTTCTTAACAATAACAAGTTTTATTTTCAACTCTCGCCGATGTAAGTAGGTACAAATTTATTTCTTATCGTATACTGCACGAAAATGGTATTTTATTTGTTGTATCACGTCGGTAATTGCCAATTGGAAAAGATAGTTGTAACATGGTGTAAAGTGCACTCGGCGCCAGCGATCGCCAGCGATCGCTAGTGAAAGTTCCCTTGACGGCGAAAGTCCTGCCTGGCAACATTTGCATTGCGGTCAACTTGTTCCCAATCGCTATGTTTTGCTCGCTGTAGGGAATCACGTTTTTGAGAAAATCGAATAATGTGCAGTCTTACTACCTCCTCCTGTTCTGAGCATTTTGTGGTTGTGCATCATTCGGGCGAGCTCCGTGGCGCAGTGGTTATCACGCCAGCTTGCGACACGAGGGTGCCCGGGTTCAATCCCTGGTCAGGTCAAGATGGAACACGATCTTTTTCCGATTGGCCTGGGTCTTGGATAATTACCAATAATGTTATTTGTTACAAAATATACCTAGTATCGTTGAGTTAGTATCCCATAACACAAGTCTCGAACTTACTTTGGGGCTAACCCCAATAAAAATAAATATATACGGACAAATCACTGAGCTAACTCAGTGATTTGTCCGTATATATTTATTTATTAAAACACAACTTGATGGTGATAAGTGATCATTACCGCTGCCCATGGACAACTGCAAGTGCAACACGGGAGGATGGACCTCAGGCTTTCTCACTCACCGAGCAAAACAAAGAAAAGGTAAAGTTTCTACTAAAATGTTTTTCTGAGAGAATGAGGTACTTATCCGGACGAGCCGGCTCATTCATGTTACCAGCAAATATAAATGTAACCGGCTTTACTAAAACTAACACACACTGCTTTATAATGCTTCCGATGGGCAGCAGCATCGGAAGTACAAGAAGCCAAAGTAACAGCGCTCGCCCACCCGCCTGCCAAGCGTGGTGAGTACGGCAATATCCTTTCATCGAACGAAGAATCCTTGGGAGAGGCATTTGTCCAGGAGTAAGTATACTTCTTACGGATGCAATGAATGAAAATAAATCCTGTTAAGTTTAAGGGGCGACTGTGCGATTGATACGACTGCATTGGTACACTTACGTCCCATAATATGTCGACCTTAATTACCTATAGTACTAGTAGGTTCACTTAGCTACTTAACTAAACGATGTTAGTAACATTTTAACGAGGTTCAAGATTGCACATCGATGTAAATCTAGGTTAGCTGTAGCAACCGTAGGTACCTACATAGTGACTGAGGCTTATTAGGTATACTGCTTATGAGTGCATTTTCAGAGCTAGAAAGGTTTGAAAAGCTTTAATTCTACTTGCTTAATAAATAGAGGTACCTATTTAATACAGATCTTTATGATCTAGTACGTAGGTATATCCTCTATTATAAAAAGCTTATTCATAATTCGTATCCCTGCTTATTATGAATTAAAAAAAATATACATTATCTTGACATCCAATCTCCTGGGTTTATTTTATACCAGTTAATAAATTATAGAGAATAAAAGCCATGGCTCAGGTGGCAATTATATTACCTACTAGCTGTTGCCCGCGACTTCGTCCGCGGCAATTTCTGTTATTATGATTAATAGCTGTTGCCCGCGGCTCCGCCCGCGTTAATGTCGTTTCCTTGGGAACAGTAAAAATGATAAAAATTCCATACAAACCCCTTTGCTTTTTCCCCTTAAGGGGGAATTTAATACATTTCACCTGCATAGATCTTTAGCCCTTAAGGAGGGGATTTTGCCCATTTCACCTACACAGATATTTTTTTATTGTAATGGAAAACTTCTTATTGTCATATTTCTAAGTAAATAAAAAAAAACCATACAAACTTTACCCCACCTATTCTACCCCTTCAAGGGGAAATTTCGACCATTTTAACTACACAGATCTTTTCAATTGTAATGTAAACATATATACTTATTTTTATACTTCTATGTCCAGAAATGAGAAAATTTCCATACAATCCACCCCCCCCTTTATCCCATAAGGGGGAAATTTTGTACATTTCACCTACACAGATCTTTTTAATTGTAACCTAGAACGTATATACTTATTTTCATACCTCTAAGTCTAGAAATGGAAATTCCATACAAACTTTACCCCCTATTTACCCCTTCAAGGGAGAATGTTGTCTGGTTCACCTAAACAGATCTTTTTTAATTTTAATTGAGAACTTGCGTACCTACTTTCAAACTTCTAAGTCCAGAAATGAGAAAATTCCATAAAACTGCAACCCCTTTGATTTTCTAAAAATCCTTTCTTAGTGCTCATTTACATCATAAAAAGAATCCCTGTGCCAAATTTCAAGTTTCTGCGCACATTAGTTTCGGCTGTGCGTTGATATATAAGTCAGGTTTGCCTTTGGCCCGCGGCTCCGCCCGCGTAAGTGTCGATTTCTCAGGAACGGTAGAATTACCCGGAATACATTAGTTTATGACTTTCAATGAAACACCTTAATATTGAATTTCAATTGAATAACTTCAAAAACCGAAAGTTTCATACCTACTAACTTTGCATCCCCGTTATATCCCCTTAAGGGATGATTTTTGAGAAAAATATTTTACTCGTGTTTCATGCTTTTTAGTAAAGAACCTTCATGCTGAATTTCATTCGACTAACTTCAAAAATGGCAAAGTTTTATGCTTACTTTGCACCCCTATTTTACCCCCTTAAGGGATGATTTTTGAGTAAAATATTTTACTCGTGTTTTATACCTTTCAGTAAAGAACCTTCATGCTGAATTTCATTCGAATAACTTCAAAAACAACAAAGTTTCATACTAACTTTGCAACCCGTTTTTCCCCCTAAGGAGATGAATTTCCAAAAATCCTTTCTTAGTGCTCCCCTACGTTATAAAAGGAACCCCTGTGCAAAATTTCAAGTTCCTAACCCTTATAGTTTAGGCCCTGCGTTGATATGTCAGTCAGTCAGTGAGCTTCTCCTTTTTTTTTAGTATGGATTACTATGGATAGTATGGATAGCTATAATGCTGTCGTATAATGATGATGAATTGACTTTGGATTTTAATTTTCTTATGTCACTTATTATTTTATTTTATTTTTTTTGCTATATGTTCGCAGGCAAACTCATGCCTTGAGTTCATTCAAATGACGATAACTTTTTTTTTAATGAACCGATTTTGATGAAACAAACTTCAAATGTTAAACTGAGTTAAAACAAAGCATTTGGTGAAAGTTTGAAGTAAATCGGTTCAGTATTTTCGGAGATAATCGTGATCATACATACAGACAGACAGACAGACAGACAGATAAGAAATTCCAAAAAAATTTTTTTGCTTTCTATTATTCTTTTTAAGTATCCCTCTATCCATTTCAGTCAAAAATTCTAAATGTACAGACAAAATATTTTTACTGTTTTATTATATGTATATATAGATAGATAAAATCGCCTCCGTCATTTATTTTTCCAAATATTCTCAAAATCATGCTATAAAAACGTTTATAGCATATTTTTTTCAATATTTAGGGGAAATGTAAATCGATTAAAAAATAAAATTGTATAAATATTATAATTGAAACAGGTTCCATTGTAATGACGTCAGCTTCGTGGGCCATCTTGATGCTGAACTGGATTCCTATTTTCGTCCATTATCGCATTGAATTGCATTGCGAGACCTACTGCGACGAGGCACTGACCCCTGAGAGTCGCTTCTACAAATTATTTTTGAGGCACTGACTCCTGAGAGACTGATGCTGCTACGAATTATTAGGTTGCTTTAATGATTTGTTT
Organism: Elegia similella; assembly: GCA_947532085.1. Taxonomy (NCBI): domain Eukaryota; kingdom Metazoa; phylum Arthropoda; class Insecta; order Lepidoptera; family Pyralidae; genus Elegia; species Elegia similella. The sequence continues at coordinate 9,855,612 of OX383939.1, forward strand.
TTTATTAGAGTCTGAGAAATAATAACCTGCTGCATGCATGCATTGAAGTAAGATACGCAATGGGCATGTTTTCTAAAATAATACTTTTCAAAATAATTAGTCCGTCTGGTAGATTATTGAAAAATAAGGACACTTTTTTTCTTTTGTCAATCAAACAAAAATTTATAAAGATACAGCCCGTTAAAGTTCCGTGTGACGCCACTGACCGGTACACTTGTTACCGGCCTGTTGCGTCATAGCCACTTCGAACTTTGATGCGCTTTATCTTTATCATCTTTTGTTTGATTGAAAAAAAAAAAAAAAAAACTATATAACGGAGAGTTCTTGGCGGGAATTTCGGCGGAATGCACGGTTTTGGTTTTGGATTGCTTTGCAATTTGCTCCTAGTGGACTTACACAAAACAATACACCGATTTCACATTATACGTGAAATTAAATCAATATCAAGTCTGTATTTACAGCCGTGATAACGCGAAAACCCAAAGGCAAGTTAAGTTACGTGAAATCGGTGTAATTTGGTGTTATAAATGTATGAATATAACTAAAATAAAGTGTCATGGTGCGGCTGTAGTGAGATTTACATAGCGGGCTGGTGGTCGCTCGCCTTACTGCAACGTCTATGATCAAACCAGTGGATTCGTGGAAATTGTCGCCAGGGGCTCCATTGAATCAACGAAATGAATTACACCATCATTTCGTTGATAACACGTAGAAAAATTTGAATATAAGGCTAAGAAAACAAATGCCGTAAAGCAAATATGACTAGCTCCGTGGCGCAGCGGTCAACACACCAGCCTGCGACACGAGAGTGACTTATTATTTCAAATGGATTTTTGTTTGAAACAAGCCTTAAGCACTTATTATAAAGAGGAATAATTTGATTGTTAGTTTGTTTGAATTAAATTATTGGACCGATTTGAAAGATTCTATCACTATTAGAATCTAACATGATCTCTGATGAACATAGGCTTTAAATTAAAAAATACCTTTATAGAGCCGTACAAAGCCGGGGCGGATCGTTATTTTTTTTAATAAATATTGCCTGCAATATTGTATAGTACTTGGAGCAGAACTCGATTCCTATTTTCAACATTAAAGCGTGAGATCAACTGCTATAGTCTAAGAAACTAGTAAGTATACCTAGTATCTGAGCCATCTTGGTGCAGAACTGAATTCCTATTTTCAACTATTAAAGCATTAAATTGCATTTTTTTACATGCAATTTGTTTTATTGACTTGGTTTGAGACGCTCTACAGCCTTGCTGTATTGAGGAGATAGATAGGCCCAGATTGCTATTTATTAACACTTTGAACGCCAGAATCGCAGACACAATAGTTTTTCGATTGTTTGTCGGACATCGGTTGGCCGACGCGGCGTCTAAAAAATTATTTTTGCATCTCAAATAAATATAGGTACTGATTTTGTTTCATTAAAGGTGTTAGATATGTGGCGTAGTATGGCTTCGGTGATAAGTGCTTCGTAATAGCATGCATTCGTTATTGAGCGATTCTTATGACTAACCTTATGGGGACGTGATCACGTGATACCTATTCTGTCTTACTCTTTTCAAAGTTAGGTTTCGCACCCCGTGCATGGTTTAAACTGGATTGGTGACAACACACTAGTGGCATAAAATAACTCGAGCTCTTTTGTGTTTCGTAAGGCACCTTAAACTGTTGGTACTGGTTATTATGGGTGGCAGCCGTTAAGTAAAATATGGTGTCTAACGGCCGCTTGAAAAATATGACAACTCCGTTGATCACTTCGACGAAAATCAGTCAGGCCTGTCTGACTTCTCGTGTTGATATCGAAAACATATCTACATGCGAGTCACCTTCGAACAAATCCGGTAGGAACGACACGCGTTTGATCATATGTGTTCACCGACTTCTATAAGCATAAAATTGGCTTGCTGTACGTATCCAAACAAAAAGGTGCTGTGTTCTGACGCGAGCTAAATTACACCGTATCGCTAACTACATTGAATTGATATTCCTTTGAATACCTTTGCAAAGTGCGACTTCTATACGTACTTACATATTCATTTAATCTTTTTGGGCGTGGGCTTACTAGATGGGCCAAAAGCGGCTATTTTATGTTGTAACCGCTACATTGATAGGTTATAAACGTCAGTTCTATTTAAGCATCGATACATTAAGCAGTTTGAATAATCTAACATTCATGGAGATAGAAGCTCGTAGACCATGTAGATATGAGATACTACCTCTAGTCAGATTTTCCTGCATAAAACTGACTTAAAGCAGACAAGTCTTAATAAGTTCTAGCCACATCACCTTGACCCTTGCTTTCCGAAAACCATATTTGATTCTACATTCACGAGCGATTCTTTTAAAGTATTCCTTCATCAAGTGCAAGTAAAGGCGACGATGTGTGTATATTGAGTCAGATTGGTATACAAACTAGAAGGTATCGTCGTGGCCTCGTGGCCCAAGAGATTCCAACTTTAGATGCAAGCCAATTTTAGTCAAGTTGGGTTTCACACTATTTTTTCAAGAATTACAGTGACAGACAGTGTAACCATCAATCAACAACAAAGGGACAATGTTTTTACTTAACAGAAACCGGCAAAGTGCGAATTGGAATTTTGCATTGAGGATTCCGTAAAACATACTTAAACTTTTTTTTTCTTAATGCAAATAAATGGTGCCAACCAGTTAAAAAGCCTTCTATATCGTTTCGCCATCTCCTCGGTCTGCCTCTCTTCCTTTGCACCTCTAGTTCCCATAAAGTAGCCTTTATCCCATAAATAGCACTAGATCGGGAAGTATGGAAACAGAAAGGGGAGACATTTGCCCAGCAGTGGGAAACGACAGGCTAATAAAAATGATTGATTGACTGATATAAGACCTTGCTCCTTGAATTTTATGATTCTAGGTCAACAGGAAGAAGGTACCTTATGGGTTTTAGATTCCCCTGTAAGTGCGCTAATTTAAAAACTATTGAACTTGTATAACATCATAATATATCGATGTATAGACAATACTATTTTAACAATTTATCAGCAATCCAGGACAATGATATTATTTTGTTGCACGCAGATTCCTAAGCTATTATGGTTTTTTCAAATCATAATTGGCTGAATCGAACTAATACAATAATAGTTGTATATATTTATACAACTTCAAAAAAGGAGGAGGTTGTCAATTCGGTTGTGTTTTTTTTATGTATGTTACCGCATAACTCTGGGTTAAATTTATAAAGCGATTTTAAAAATCCTTGCCTTTGAATCGCATCGGGGTCCAGAGTTCCAGTACCAACGCTGTTCAAAAATAATTTGCATTTCCCTACAAAAGAGTTCTGCCGCCCGGCCAGTTTGTATGGGAATGTTGAGTTCCCAGCATTGTTTCCATAAGAAAAGTTGTTCATATTGATGGGCTGAGAGAACCGTTAAGAGAACGTCGAGGGTCATTTACAAGCTGTATGTATCTATAGTAAATTATAGTTTATTTTGTGCCGCTCGCCGTTGACAGCGGGGCCATGTTGCCTAGAGGCTATAACTTTTATTGGGGAGATTGGTCGCCGGTTAAGGGGCTTAGGATATGACCAGCGCTCCGGGTGGTACCTGGTTCAAAGCTTTTCCATAGCTATTCAGAGGGGAAACGCAGCTAGCATTATGGGAACCTTTAAACCAGGTACGATTCGGGCCGGTATTTTTGATTAATTTTAATTTATGTATGTGGTAATGTGTGTGTGTTTTTTTTTTTGGATGTTTTTGTTTTTTTATTAAATATTTAAAGTTTGTATTGATTTACCAATTGACTGATGGAAACAAATTATCCATTATAAAGATATATTATGTCTCTATACAAAATCAAGGGCATATCAAAGACCACAAGTAATCTTGTCTACACTTCTGTGTAGACAAGATTACTTGTGGTGGCAAATATAATAGATAAATTGTCTTTATATGTTATAGAGGGTTCCGTAATCAATTATTATATCGTTAAGTTAATATCCCACGACATAAGTTTACAATTTACTGTGGGGCTAGCTCAATCTGTGTGATTTGTCCCTAAATATTAATTTATTTCATCATCATCATCATCATCATCATCAGGTCCTTTTTTTAGTCTCCACTACAGGAGCACGACCCTCTCTGTACTACTAGATTAATTTATTTATTTGATATTAATTACAAAATTACATTTCCAGGTGTTCCTGAGAAAAAGAACCTGACAGACGGACGGATGACAAACAGCGAAGTGATCCTATAATGATTCTTTTCACCTTTTTAGGACGGAACCCTAATAACGGTTAATGGCACTACGTTGTTACTTCATGAATGCGCTTGCGCACGCTACGGAAGTTCAAAAGCAAGTCGCTCGGAAAACGTTGAGGTAATTAATTTTCTTTAGGTACCTTTGTGTTGCTGAGTAGAACATTACTCATATTTAACGTCTCACTTAAGTACACGTTTCTAGTATAAGAAGTAAGTGATGAGGAGTAATAATGGGGCTGGTTAAATGTGTGAACAAGAATTAAAATGTAATGTCAAATATTTTTTTCATTTTTAGGATTTTTATAAAGACACTAAGTTCATATGGAAGCAATAGCTGTGTTAACTAAACTCTCTCAAGAGGGAAGGAGAATAACTCAAGAGAGTCAAGCTTTAGATTCCTCTATTACCTTCCTAGCCATAATAACCAGTGCCGTGAGTGGAGGATGCGACCGGAAGATGATTAGAAGGAGTGCAACTTAATTCTGAAATACCATGAAAAGACAAGGTAGTTGCAGGTATGGCATCGGGACTTGCTTTCCCCATTCATCTGATTGAGTAGTATCCCAATACCTTAAACTCCTTCTCGAATTCAACAAATGCCTATATCTCCCCAGCTTAAAAATGCTTTCAATGGGCAGCAGCGTCGGAAGCACAAGAAGCCAAATAAATTGCGCTTACCAACCCGCCTACCAAACGTGGCGAGTATGGTAGCATCCTCCTATGGAACGAAGAATCCTTGGCAAAGGTTTTTGTCCAGCAGTGGACTTTTTACGGCTGAAATGACGATGATAATGACAAATTCTATCAGAAATCTTGTAATTTAGTAAAATGCAAAGAAATATAATACTTGCCATTTGGATACCATTTCACTATTGTTAGAGCTGCTTCTTTCCAGTCTCTACCAGACGGAACTTAGCGTGAACTGGAGTCTGTACGCTGACAATAGTATTAATATTCCCTTTATCATCTTCAATTGCTACTTGTGACACAGTAATGATCCAATTTATTATGAAAATGATGAAAGACGTCTATACTAGGTCTATATACGTCTATATAGAGGTCTATACTAACATATGAATACGAAAGTGCTCTTATTTATATTCGTGTTTATCAGATAAGAAAGCATCATACTGATTGAGATTTCGTATACCTACGGGAATTATTAAGACCGTCTTGTCCTAACGCGATTTTATTTTCATAATGAAGTGCCTTTTTCATTGGTATATAAATATCCAATTTTTTTCATCCGGTTAGGAAGCGTAAGGAGTTATAGAATTTAGAAAAGTTCAAAATTTGTTAAAAAAAAATTGTAGAAGTGATCGTGTTAAAATTCTTTATACTTTTTTAGGACTAGCTCCGTGGCGCAGCGGTCAACACGCCAGCCTGCGACACGGAGTGACCGGGTTCGATCCCCGGCCAGGTCAAGATGGAAAATGATCTTTTTCAGATTGGCCTGGGTCTTGGATGTGTATCTATATATGTATTTGTTATAAAATATAGTATCGTTGAGTTAGTATCCCATAACACAAGTCTCGAACTTACTTTGGGGCTAGCTCAATCTGTGTGAAAAATTTGAATATAAGGCTAAGAAAACAAATGCCGTAAAGCAAATATGACTAGCTCCGTGGCGCAGCGGTCAACACACCAGCCTGCGACACGAGAGTGACTTATTATTTCAAATGGATTTTTGTTTGAAACAAGCCTTAAGCACTTATTATAAAGAGGAATAATTTGATTGTTAGTTTGTTTGAATTAAATTATTGGACCGATTTGAAAGATTCTATCACTATTAGAATCTAACATGATCTCTGATGAACATAGGCTTTAAATTAAAAAATACCTTTATAGAGCCGTACAAAGCCGGGGCGGATCGTTATTTTTTTTAATAAATATTGCCTGCAATATTGTATAGTACTTGGAGCAGAACTCGATTCCTATTTTCAACATTAAAGCGTGAGATCAACTGCTATAGTCTAAGAAACTAGTAAGTATACCTAGTATCTGAGCCATCTTGGTGCAGAACTGAATTCCTATTTTCAACTATTAAAGCATTAAATTGCATTTTTTTACATGCAATTTGTTTTATTGACTTGGTTTGAGACGCTCTACAGCCTTGCTGTATTGAGGAGATAGATAGGCCCAGATTGCTATTTATTAACACTTTGAACGCCAGAATCGCAGACACAATAGTTTTTCGATTGTTTGTCGGACATCGGTTGGCCGACGCGGCGTCTAAAAAATTATTTTTGCATCTCAAATAAATATAGGTACTGATTTTGTTTCATTAAAGGTGTTAGATATGTGGCGTAGTATGGCTTCGGTGATAAGTGCTTCGTAATAGCATGCATTCGTTATTGAGCGATTCTTATGACTAACCTTATGGGGACGTGATCACGTGATACCTATTCTGTCTTACTCTTTTCAAAGTTAGGTTTCGCACCCCGTGCATGGTTTAAACTGGATTGGTGACAACACACTAGTGGCATAAAATAACTCGAGCTCTTTTGTGTTTCGTAAGGCACCTTAAACTGTTGGTACTGGTTATTATGGGTGGCAGCCGTTAAGTAAAATATGGTGTCTAACGGCCGCTTGAAAAATATGACAACTCCGTTGATCACTTCGACGAAAATCAGTCAGGCCTGTCTGACTTCTCGTGTTGATATCGAAAACATATCTACATGCGAGTCACCTTCGAACAAATCCGGTAGGAACGACACGCGTTTGATCATATGTGTTCACCGACTTCTATAAGCATAAAATTGGCTTGCTGTACGTATCCAAACAAAAAGGTGCTGTGTTCTGACGCGAGCTAAATTACACCGTATCGCTAACTACATTGAATTGATATTCCTTTGAATACCTTTGCAAAGTGCGACTTCTATACGTACTTACATATTCATTTAATCTTTTTGGGCGTGGGCTTACTAGATGGGCCAAAAGCGGCTATTTTATGTTGTAACCGCTACATTGATAGGTTATAAACGTCAGTTCTATTTAAGCATCGATACATTAAGCAGTTTGAATAATCTAACATTCATGGAGATAGAAGCTCGTAGACCATGTAGATATGAGATACTACCTCTAGTCAGATTTTCCTGCATAAAACTGACTTAAAGCAGACAAGTCTTAATAAGTTCTAGCCACATCACCTTGACCCTTGCTTTCCGAAAACCATATTTGATTCTACATTCACGAGCGATTCTTTTAAAGTATTCCTTCATCAAGTGCAAGTAAAGGCGACGATGTGTGTATATTGAGTCAGATTGGTATACAAACTAGAAGGTATCGTCGTGGCCTCGTGGCCCAAGAGATTCCAACTTTAGATGCAAGCCAATTTTAGTCAAGTTGGGTTTCACACTATTTTTTCAAGAATTACAGTGACAGACAGTGTAACCATCAATCAACAACAAAGGGACAATGTTTTTACTTAACAGAAACCGGCAAAGTGCGAATTGGAATTTTGCATTGAGGATTCCGTAAAACATACTTAAACTTTTTTTTTCTTAATGCAAATAAATGGTGCCAACCAGTTAAAAAGCCTTCTATATCGTTTCGCCATCTCCTCGGTCTGCCTCTCTTCCTTTGCACCTCTAGTTCCCATAAAGTAGCCTTTATCCCATAAATAGCACTAGATCGGGAAGTATGGAAACAGAAAGGGGAGACATTTGCCCAGCAGTGGGAAACGACAGGCTAATAAAAATGATTGATTGACTGATATAAGACCTTGCTCCTTGAATTTTATGATTCTAGGTCAACAGGAAGAAGGTACCTTATGGGTTTTAGATTCCCCTGTAAGTGCGCTAATTTAAAAACTATTGAACTTGTATAACATCATAATATATCGATGTATAGACAATACTATTTTAACAATTTATCAGCAATCCAGGACAATGATATTATTTTGTTGCACGCAGATTCCTAAGCTATTATGGTTTTTTCAAATCATAATTGGCTGAATCGAACTAATACAATAATAGTTGTATATATTTATACAACTTCAAAAAAGGAGGAGGTTGTCAATTCGGTTGTGTTTTTTTTATGTATGTTACCGCATAACTCTGGGTTAAATTTATAAAGCGATTTTAAAAATCCTTGCCTTTGAATCGCATCGGGGTCCAGAGTTCCAGTACCAACGCTGTTCAAAAATAATTTGCATTTCCCTACAAAAGAGTTCTGCCGCCCGGCCAGTTTGTATGGGAATGTTGAGTTCCCAGCATTGTTTCCATAAGAAAAGTTGTTCATATTGATGGGCTGAGAGAACCGTTAAGAGAACGTCGAGGGTCATTTACAAGCTGTATGTATCTATAGTAAATTATAGTTTATTTTGTGCCGCTCGCCGTTGACAGCGGGGCCATGTTGCCTAGAGGCTATAACTTTTATTGGGGAGATTGGTCGCCGGTTAAGGGGCTTAGGATATGACCAGCGCTCCGGGTGGTACCTGGTTCAAAGCTTTTCCATAGCTATTCAGAGGGGAAACGCAGCTAGCATTATGGGAACCTTTAAACCAGGTACGATTCGGGCCGGTATTTTTGATTAATTTTAATTTATGTATGTGGTAATGTGTGTGTGTTTTTTTTTTTGGATGTTTTTGTTTTTTTATTAAATATTTAAAGTTTGTATTGATTTACCAATTGACTGATGGAAACAAATTATCCATTATAAAGATATATTATGTCTCTATACAAAATCAAGGGCATATCAAAGACCACAAGTAATCTTGTCTACACTTCTGTGTAGACAAGATTACTTGTGGTGGCAAATATAATAGATAAATTGTCTTTATATGTTATAGAGGGTTCCGTAATCAATTATTATATCGTTAAGTTAATATCCCACGACATAAGTTTACAATTTACTGTGGGGCTAGCTCAATCTGTGTGATTTGTCCCTAAATATTAATTTATTTCATCATCATCATCATCATCATCATCAGGTCCTTTTTTTAGTCTCCACTACAGGAGCACGACCCTCTCTGTACTACTAGATTAATTTATTTATTTGATATTAATTACAAAATTACATTTCCAGGTGTTCCTGAGAAAAAGAACCTGACAGACGGACGGATGACAAACAGCGAAGTGATCCTATAATGATTCTTTTCACCTTTTTAGGACGGAACCCTAATAACGGTTAATGGCACTACGTTGTTACTTCATGAATGCGCTTGCGCACGCTACGGAAGTTCAAAAGCAAGTCGCTCGGAAAACGTTGAGGTAATTAATTTTCTTTAGGTACCTTTGTGTTGCTGAGTAGAACATTACTCATATTTAACGTCTCACTTAAGTACACGTTTCTAGTATAAGAAGTAAGTGATGAGGAGTAATAATGGGGCTGGTTAAATGTGTGAACAAGAATTAAAATGTAATGTCAAATATTTTTTTCATTTTTAGGATTTTTATAAAGACACTAAGTTCATATGGAAGCAATAGCTGTGTTAACTAAACTCTCTCAAGAGGGAAGGAGAATAACTCAAGAGAGTCAAGCTTTAGATTCCTCTATTACCTTCCTAGCCATAATAACCAGTGCCGTGAGTGGAGGATGCGACCGGAAGATGATTAGAAGGAGTGCAACTTAATTCTGAAATACCATGAAAAGACAAGGTAGTTGCAGGTATGGCATCGGGACTTGCTTTCCCCATTCATCTGATTGAGTAGTATCCCAATACCTTAAACTCCTTCTCGAATTCAACAAATGCCTATATCTCCCCAGCTTAAAAATGCTTTCAATGGGCAGCAGCGTCGGAAGCACAAGAAGCCAAATAAATTGCGCTTACCAACCCGCCTACCAAACGTGGCGAGTATGGTAGCATCCTCCTATGGAACGAAGAATCCTTGGCAAAGGTTTTTGTCCAGCAGTGGACTTTTTACGGCTGAAATGACGATGATAATGACAAATTCTATCAGAAATCTTGTAATTTAGTAAAATGCAAAGAAATATAATACTTGCCATTTGGATACCATTTCACTATTGTTAGAGCTGCTTCTTTCCAGTCTCTACCAGACGGAACTTAGCGTGAACTGGAGTCTGTACGCTGACAATAGTATTAATATTCCCTTTATCATCTTCAATTGCTACTTGTGACACAGTAATGATCCAATTTATTATGAAAATGATGAAAGACGTCTATACTAGGTCTATATACGTCTATATAGAGGTCTATACTAACATATGAATACGAAAGTGCTCTTATTTATATTCGTGTTTATCAGATAAGAAAGCATCATACTGATTGAGATTTCGTATACCTACGGGAATTATTAAGACCGTCTTGTCCTAACGCGATTTTATTTTCATAATGAAGTGCCTTTTTCATTGGTATATAAATATCCAATTTTTTTCATCCGGTTAGGAAGCGTAAGGAGTTATAGAATTTAGAAAAGTTCAAAATTTGTTAAAAAAAAATTGTAGAAGTGATCGTGTTAAAATTCTTTATACTTTTTTAGGACTAGCTCCGTGGCGCAGCGGTCAACACGCCAGCCTGCGACACGGAGTGACCGGGTTCGATCCCCGGCCAGGTCAAGATGGAAAATGATCTTTTTCAGATTGGCCTGGGTCTTGGATGTGTATCTATATATGTATTTGTTATAAAATATAGTATCGTTGAGTTAGTATCCCATAACACAAGTCTCGAACTTACTTTGGGGCTAGCTCAATCTGTGTGATTTGTCTGTATATATTTATTATTTATTATTATTTATTTATTTATGAGCATGACCGGCAGCATTGTTCAGAGCAGTTTAGACTGATCGCGTTGGGACGATACGGCCTGTTAGGATTATTTTGTGTTTGTATAGCTATTTGAGGCACTAGATATTCAATTTCATCTCTGAATGCATTCATAGTCTTCTGGTTACCGTGACTTGAATGAAAAACGTGGTGAGTATATGTACAAATATGCACACAAAATAAACAACTATTCCTATGGGGCCAATGCTAGGAAGAAACTCAAAAAAATTGGAAATTTCTATGTAAAAAATTTGGTATATTTTGAGTTGGTCTCATCGGAACAGTTGTTCATTTTCACGGTCTGAGTCACCCCTTCAAGGAAATGTTGGTGGTAATACACGGCGTATAATTAGGTACATATTCTTAGTCGTAAGTCATAACACACAAGACACAACAACTTTTCCTAAAGGACATTGCTGGGAAGTAAAAACATATTTTTATTATATGATGTTACTAAAAATTTATGTTTTTCGCAATTTTTCCTTTATCTGTGCTATAAGACGTTGCTTTGTTCCAAATTTCAAGATTCTGAGTTCGCGGAAAGTACCCTGTAGGTTTTGATTCCCATGCGATTGTCGATCTTTTGATTTCGTGGGCTTGTTTATTTTTACAGTTCCAAGGGACCGTAGACCTGAGTATTTGATATAAATTTCAGTTTGATACCTCCACGCATTCCTTGGAAAAAGAGTCTTGACAGACAGACGGACGGACAACAAAGTGATCCTAGAGTTTCGTTTTTTGAGGTACGGAACCCTAAAAATTTACATTTCCATACAAAAATGTTTGGCCGCCCGGTCAATTTGTACGGGAAACTAGCATTGGTCCCATAGGAAAAGTTGCTCATATCGACGGGATGAATTACCAAAACGATCAAAATTTCGCCGATGTTTATAACAGACGTACGTGTGTTGATTGTAACAGCAACCAGTGCGTCACAGAAGCGTGAAACATACAAAATATCCGTAATGGCTCCATCATCCGTGCCCACACAGAATAATGGAAACATGTGCCACTTACCGTATATCGCACACAATGGCGTTTCACACCACGGTGCTTGCCCCCAGATGAATGTGCTAACGTGCACAGATAAATTTTTTCTATGTTTAATACATTAAATATTCTTCCATATGTCCTTTTCTTCTTCACTGATTTATAGAAAAAGGTAAAGAGAGTGAGAAGCTACTTGTCTTGAGTCTTCCTGCATAAGTAGGTCCACGGATAGAGTTTATAAATAGGCGGGTAGGTCGCAAATATCGCAAACTAGCTTCCGGGCGCGACTTCACTGGTGTTAAAAGGTACCTATTTATATCCTTTTCGTACCTCAGGTAATAAGTAAACATTTACCTAGGTACTTAAAACCTACATTTTGAATAATCTTTCATTTATCTAAACTGACCTAAGGGACTGATTTAGATATTTTTTTATGACAACAATTGAAATGTATTTTTAAATAAAAAAGTTTTTTCAAATCGTTTTGAAAATAATTTAGTTATAACCTTTAACAGTTATAACAAACATTAAAAAAACACCATACAACTAAATGGAGAACCTCATCCTATTATGAATCGGCTAAAACTGCGAGAGGAATTATACATGGCAACAGGGCTATGTCAGAACGGTGGCCCATAAATGGAAAGTGAAGCGTAGGTTGTCCGAGAGCTGAATCATCATCATTCATCATTACAGCTTTAAAAAGTCCACAGCTGGACAAAGGCCTCTCCAAAGGATACCTCGTTCCATGGGAGGATGTTGCTGCCATACTCAGCACGCTTGGCAGGCGGGTTGCCGAACGCAGTTTCTTTGGCTTCTCGTGCTTCCGACGCTGCTGCCAATATGAAATTATATGTATTATATTTAAGCTGGGAAGCTGGGAACGGGATGAAGGTAGGATACTACTATATTTGACTAGCTCCGTGGCGCAGCGGTCAACACGCCTGCCTGCGACACGGAGTGACCGGGTTCGATCCCCGGCCAGGTCAAGATGGAAAATGATCTTTTTCAGATTGGCCTGGGTCTTGGATGTTTATCTATGTATTTATTATAAAATATAGTATCGTTGAGTTAGTATCCCATAACACAAATCTCGAACTTACTTTGGGGCTAGCTCAATTCGTGTGATTTGTCCGTATATATTTATTTATATTTATTATTTACTAACTCGGATGAATGAGCAAGCTCGGGAGGCTGAGTCCGCGTACCCGATGCCATACCTGTAACCACCAGACAGGCAGTGTAGGATGACACCCTGACCACATGAGAGTTGAATGGGTTGATGATATTAGAAAAACCGTTAATGTGTAAAGTGTAAAAAAAAATCACGTTTGTTGTAGGGGAACCTCAAATATTTATTTTATTCTTTTTAGTATCTTGATATAGCTTTTGTTGTTATAGCGGCAACAGAAATATATCATTTGTGAAAATTTCAACTGTCTAGCTGTAACGGTTCATGAGCGACAACCTGGTGACAGACAGACGGACAGTGGAACCATAGTAATAGGATCTCGTTCTTGCCCTTTGGATACGGATCCCTAAAAATAAACACTCTTTGAGTGATGAGAATGATTTTTATTTTTTAAAACTTTAAATCTTAGTATATCAAGGATAACAAAGGAAACATAGCTAATATGAATGGAAGACATTTGGATAAATCTGACAATATGCAGAAGAAAATGACAATTCAGTTTTTATCAGATTACATACCGCGTGATTTGAAACTGAAGTATATTGAAATCCTTATGAAATAAAGAATTGCAAGAAATAAAGATGGAAATAAAAAAAGGCTTCCCATACAAAGCCGCCGATTAGCTGGACGATTGAAAGGTCAATTTTCTTTTTTCGTTTTTTTTTCTTGCAATTCTATATTCCATTAGGGATTCTGATTCCAGGATTTCGATATAGTTCAGGGGTTCAAAATCACGCTGTATATGAACACTGCAAGATCGGGTGTACAATACGAGCGGTTGCTTAAAAGTACAAGTATTACAAGTTTGACAAGCAATTTGCTGACCGCAAATTACTTAACTATTAGTTTAAAAACCTCTTTCGTTTGTCATCAAAAGTCTTTATCAGAGACGCGTTCTTTTTTTAATCTTTTTTTAATCTATGTTTTTAAATTGCTTTTGGATTTCTTGTTCTATTGTACGTCATTTAGAGATCGGTAATTTTAAGGTAACTTGATTAATTTTTATTTTTTTCTTTACTGAAATATATAGGTATCTTTATATTATTATATACTACGTACATATAATACTTTCTGTGACCTACATACCTATTTCCCATTCTATAAATTCCACGTAATTTTAAAAGCGATAACGCACCTATTTAATTGAAGAGATAAGAGGAAAAAAACGATATTATTTTATAATAGCCATAAGTATATAATATGAAATAATTCAACATAACTTTATCCTTTATACGGAACTCTCGTACTACAACTCGCACTTTACTAGTTTTATTAAAACAATAAACGTATTTTTCTTTAGTGGCAATATTTTTAGATAGTTATGACATGGTGTAGTGTGGGCAGAGTGTCCCATTTGTGTAAGATCTGCTGGGGTTTTGGCTTCGTTTCGATCCATTGACGTCACGGGAAGCGAAGGGCTATTCACGTACGATGGCTATTAATACCCGACTATACTAGTTTATACCCATTCGATGCCGTTTTATGGATTTTAAAACAAGTACAATCAAATGTTTTGAAACTAAAATTCTCTGTATTACGCGTATCCTTTGCAACTTCAAGAGCTCTGCGATTAGCACATGTTCACTCCAGGTCATCAGAATTAACAACTTTTTTACAGGCCCAATGCTAAAAACTAGTAAAAATCGTTATTTTCAAACAAGTGTTTGGCCAGCTCAGCAATTTGAATACAAATGACGTAATTGAAGTGAAATCTACTTAAGCGGCGTTGTTCACTTTTTGGGATGGGTAAAAAAATGTTAAACTCGCGTCAGAACACGTGACCTGATCAAAAATTCGTAAGACACCTGACTTGTGATCGCAGGCGCGGCGTAGGACAGGAGGTAGTATCCCCCTCTCTTTCTACGGCGCGGAGTTTTCACTTCTGTCGGCACTCCTGGAGTGCAACCCGTTGTTTTTATTTTTCGAGTTTTCAGGGCTACATTGAAGGACATAGAGTAACTCTCAAGACGGAAAGAAATACTATTCCCGAGGGATCAACAATTTTACATCAATGCGAGTGGAACTACAAACGCTAGAAATAAATATGAAATACATGACTTGTGCGACCTCTTTAGTTTACATTTAAATATAAAATCACAATAAGAAAATAACGAAATCAACAGTTTTAGTCAGAACTCTACATAAGTATATGTAAGAGGTACTATACTTATCTTCTATTAGCAGATGATCTTATTTATAGCTCTAAATGAAATTAATATGGTTATAAAAATGGACGCTACTAGAATGCATAAAAATTACTAGTTTTAGGTATTATTACACGATAAAATGTGTTTCTGGGTACACAGCGTGATTTTGAAGTTCTGAGCTATATTGCAATCTCGGTATCAGAATCCCTAATGAAATAAAGAATGGCAAGAAAAAAAGTTAAAAAAAAAGAATTTTAACAATCAAATCTTCTATATACGCCGATCAGCTAGACGAATTTCTATGGGAAGTCCTATTTTTGTTTCGTTTTCACCTTTTCTTATTGCAATCTGTATCAATTAGGGATTCTGATTCCAGGATTTCTATATAGTTCAGAGGTTCAAAATCACACTGTATAATACATAGTTTCATGAAAGTTAGTATTATATTGCTTTTGACCAAACATACAAAACAGCACTCTTAGTGTCTCAGCTGCCACGATAGTAATGTGTCAGTTCAGATATTTTCGAGAACGGTGAGAACGGTTAAGTATTTTATCCGAGAATTTCGTACTCTTTTTCTAGCAGAAATACAAAAAAAAATATTAAAATATTTCTTGCAAGTTGACAAGGGAAGAAAATTTTGAGAACGGAGAATTTCTTTTCGGCAAATCACACAGATATGGTGAACATTACCATCGTAATATGATAGAATATTACTAATTTTTTTGTTCATACTTCGGTTCATACACGGTCTTTGTTCCTTTAGAAATGTAGAGTGGACACGTTTTTAGCATAATCAATAGATACTAATAATACAACTATATAACTACAACGGTTGATCCATGACCCCACAATCACATTGATTTGAACGCGATGAATTTTATATTGATTATTGAGTAATTTGCTTCAATGTATATATTTATAGTAGCTTTTGCCCGCTGCTCCGCCCGCGTTAGTGTCGATCCCTCGGGAACAGTAGAATTTCCCGGAATTAAAGGTACCCTATGTCCTTCCCCGGGACTCAAATTACTTCCATACCAATTTTCATCAAAATTGGTTCAATGTTTGAAGCGTGAAAAGAAGACAGACTTACAGACAGAGTTACTCGTACTTTCGCATTTGTAATATTAGTATGTAATATTCGTATGATTGATGATACAGCAACTTCCTTTGTATAACAACCGATGTGCAAATTTGTATTTTATTTATACGAAGGAAAGATTTATGAAGTGTTTGCTTGTAATAGACAATCTCAAAAACTATTGGACCAATTTAAACAATTCTTTCATCATTAGAAAGCTACATTACTTTTTTCCTTGCATTTCTGTATTCCATTAGGGAGTCTGATTCAAATAGTTCAAGCAATCATTGTCAAACAATGGAATAAATCAGTAATGGTATTTTAATTTCAAACACACGAATCGACGGCTGGGCTTGAAATAATTGTAGCCAATGTCATCGTAATAACAGCACTCGTCTGATCAATACTAGATAGAGATCTCGGATTGTTATGATAGAGAACTACAAAACTATTTTACTGTTGAACTTCTACTGTCCGAATGAATACAATTTTAAAACTTCATACTAGCTTTATACCGCGACTTCGTTCGTGTAATTTAAAGCCCATGTTCTTTATAGCGTCAGCTATAACATTATAAAGTTTCATCAAAATCCATCCAGTAGTTTTCGTTTGAAAGACTAACAATCATTTTCTTGTTTTATTACACTTTCACATTTATAATTTCGGTAGCAGCTCTCCCTGTCTACGCCCGGTCATACATTATACTTATAAAACTTCCCAAAAATATACATAAATATGGAAAATATCTATGATAAAGCTAATGTGAGTTATTTTAAAAACAACTTTTTAAAACTCAAACACCTTATGGATTTCTTGTTGACACTTGAAAATCTATACTTATTATATACTCATTTTTATATTATATTTTACTAGTTTATGCCTGCGGCTCCGCCCGCGCTAACGTCCAACCCCTGGGGAACAGTAGTATTTCTTGGAATTAAATGTACCCTATGTCCTTCCCCTGACCTCAAACTATCCCAAACCAAATTTATTCAATGGTTAAAGCGTGAAAAGGTGACAGACAAACAGAGTTACGAATTTCGCATTTAAAATATTAAGTAGTATGGAAGTATTATTCTAAAAGGCTATTCTGCATATCAAAATTATTAATTCACCATACTGTTTAAGGATGTGACTCTTTATCGCAAAAAATGTAGAGCGCCAAGATATGGTCACAAATAGTCACAATATCAATACGTGGAATGAAGAGACGCCTATGTTTGACTTTACACAATTGGTAATGTATGAGTAGTATTAGTATATTAGTAGAGGATGATAGAGTTAAAAGTTATTATAGCTGTATAACAGAGATCTTTTGCTAATATAAATTTATTCAATGGTTTCTGATGTTTTCGCGATTGTTACACATTTAAATAAAATCACTTTAATGTAACACAAAGACATATGTCAACTTAGTCTACCTGCGACCATGAAAACTGTAAAGTTCGAAACGTTAGGTGTAAAAAATAATGTAATATACGTGATAATACCGTATTAAAGTGATTTTATTTAAAAGTTAATCAATGTTTTGTTTCTAAAACTTGGCTCAATAAAAATGTAAGTAAGCGAGTATACGAGTACTAGTAATTTCACAGTTGTTGAGTGTGAGCGATGTTTAAATACTATTACTTACATAAAACGTACAAATGATAAAACGGTAACGTTAGTAGGTATATAATCTTTATATATAGACACTACCATGAAAAAACAATTTCATTAAGAATACATTGACCTTTTCCAATTGAGATTAATTAATCGTATCTCATTTGATTAATTGTCCCATCCTGTGTTGGAAATTTTCCTGGGTCATGTCCACCGCTAGCTAATTTATGATTCTTTTTAAATTTGGCGCTATCATTCCAAATATATTTAAAATAAGTTATCATATGCCTTTAATCACAACTCGTCTTATTGAGGCAACGGGAGACCCTCGAGCGGGCTGTTATTTTGCACAACGAATCAGCATTGCTATACAGCGAGGTAATGCTGCTAGTATTTTGGGTACGTTGCCTCAATGTGACGAGTTGGAAGATTACTTCTATTTGTAAATAGTACATTAATATGAT
Organism: Elegia similella; assembly: GCA_947532085.1. Taxonomy (NCBI): domain Eukaryota; kingdom Metazoa; phylum Arthropoda; class Insecta; order Lepidoptera; family Pyralidae; genus Elegia; species Elegia similella. Next base: position 9,874,055 of record OX383939.1, read on the forward strand.
GATCTTTGTAAATTGTTAGAATTAAATAAAATTGTAATCATTCCTTTAATTTATTTCGTGAAGTTTGAAATTAGTTGCATTGAGAGTGCATGTTGTGTGCATGAGTTGCATCGTGGTGGCAGCCAGGCTGTCTAAGATTCGAGCCAAATCCCGTTAGCATACGTTATTATGTAAAGTGCGATATTGTATACTAAATGTATTGTGTTGAGCTCGCTAAGTGTTAAAGTTCAAGGCAATAGAGAGGCTAGAGTACCTTCGAAGAACTAAAAGCAGATCTCCCGCCAAAACGTCAGCCCGCTCCAGCAGTGGCGCACCAGTCGGCCAATCACACCGGGTCGCGGCTGCCGCGCGTCTTATCAAACCGCGATAATGACTCGCTGGCTAAACAATAACAAAATTACTTAAAACAAATCATACACTCATTCGGCTGCATAGCATCGCCGACCTTCGAGCGGGCACATCCTGCCTGCAAGGCGAAGCCAAATAAATAAAAAAGAATAAAAAGCGAGAGCCGGTTTCGACGCGTTTAAAAAATGAAATGCAAAACTGCCGTTTAAGTATTAAAATAAATATTTTAAATTTCGTACGTTATAATATTTTCGATTGATATTTAAGATAGTGTTTAGTTGTTTTTTTAAAGTTAAAGTGCAATAATAAATAATCGAGAGTGACTGAGTGACAGTGTGCTAGAAAAGATCGACTGGTATCGTGCGTCACAGAATTAACTTACTTTCATTTGTCGGCCACAACTTGATTGAAATCGGTAAGTAAGTGATTTCAGATAAAGTTTGTAAACTGCCGTACATTTTGCCTTACCTTAAGATTTTTTTTTAACAAACACAGTAATAATCGGAAAATGACAAAATGTAGGTTAATATCAGTCTTATAAAAAAAATAAAAACTACTTATTAATTATTATCCGACCTACTTAATTATATTTATTCTACTAAAAGGAAAAAATACTGAATTATTGTATGACTTTAAGAACTTTTTAGATATATTATAGCATTACATGTATCTTTCTATAAACAAAAAAAAAAATTATTGAGTACGTTTCAAGTGATTTTGATTTTACAGAACAAAGATTTTTACAAATATAGAAAGATCCCCAACGAGCACATTTTAGAAGCCTTAAATCAATTTTGTCTATAAACAGTCTATTTGTGGTTTAGGTATAGAAAAAATGGTTTACAAACAATCCTTTTTATAGACAATCATAAACCCTTCTTAGGAACTATTACTCTTCCTTAAGGAGCTATTTGCCTCGACCAAGTAAAATTAATCTATTCATATTCTAGTGCTTTGTTAAATATTCATTTATAGAAAGTTTGCTCTTATCAATGTTTTTTTCAAAAACTATTAATTCTTATCGCCATTTTTAATGAAAAATAGCACTGTCTTATAGTGATATAATATTTTTTACACTTTTGAAAACTACATTTGGGAATCTTGCTAAAGAAAACATGTAAAATTTACAATGGGTTATTTTTATGATATACCGATATTCTAAATGATTTTTTGAATAATTGAAACAAAAAATTACGTCATTACTTTCATAATGACAAATTAAATAAACTTAAATATATAAAACTAGCTTTCGCCCGCGGCTCCGTCCGTGTCAATATCGATCCCTCGGGATTAGTACTTTTTCCCGGGATAAAAGCCTATGTCCTTCTCCGTACTCCAGAGAACTTGTATGCAAAATTTCATAATGATCGGTTCAGTAGTTACGGCGTGAAAGCGTAACAAACAAACAAACAAACAAACTCACTTTCGCATTTATAATATAAGTAAGGATACGGCGGGCGCATTTGTTTTATACATGGTTTTGCATTTCTTTTCACGATAAATATTTAACTGCACTCCATTTGGGCATTGTCTACACTATACTCTGACCAAAAGTTAATAATTTATTTAATCTAACCGTCACATTACAATAAAATGTTGGTCTTGTAAAAAGTAAACCATTTAACTTGAAAATCTACAACTTAAAAGTATTTAGTCTTATATTTGTTACGCCTCAGTTAGATTGGTCTTAAAGTTGTGTTACGAAGAAGGGCTGTCGTTGCCTATATACTGTCTAAAAAATATCTAGAAGAACAAGTCATGTTCTATAAACTATTTTGTAGCAATCTTGGTTGATCTCTTGAGAAAGAAGATGAAAGTACCTTCTTAAGACAATCTTGTCATCTATCTAAAAGGTTGTGCCCACTTTTACTAGAGCGTATCTATTAGCATTCTTGAAGATATCTTGAGGGAGTATAAAGTCTTAAGATAAACTATCAAATTTAATTCTACTAGATGTTCTATAGCGCTTTTCTAGATAATGATGTGCTCCTTGGGTCGTTTCTACTTCCAAAGCAACTTTTCGTAGAAACCTGATCAGCTGATGCATAATTTATGGGATTAATTTAATTATTATTTATGGGATTTTTAATGATTCATTATATAGTTTTCATTAGATTTTCATTTGATTACTTATTCCAAAACTAATAAATAAAACAAACAAAAATAGTCTACTACATTCTACAGGTATTGGATTCTTGGGATTTTTTAATTGTTAATTTTTAAAATACTAGATATTGTGTTTGACTGTTTTTTGAATATGTATATATAGTTCTTCTTTAACTTTTCCCACTTTTACGTGGGATCGACACAGCATGTCAGTCAATCCAAGCTGTAAAAAAATTTACTAAGTTTTACGGCCGGTGGTCTGCCTCGCACCAACCCTCCCTGGGTATGCATCCGTTGCACGTTAGATGCAACGGATTCTTTCTTTAGTCACCTTCATCCTTTAGTCACCTCGTACGACATCCATGAGAGAGTCAGAGTAATCCAAATTGTAAGGCCAGGAACCACTCGGCGCTTTATGTATGTATCCATACCTATATTGTTGACTCTTTCATGCTGGTCTGGGAGAAAAGAAAAAAATGTAGAATGTACCAGCTGTTCTTTTTCCGCGCAGATCGTAAAAGTGGATCAAGTGAATGGGCAGAAATCGGAGGCATCATGTTATTAGGCGATGCGGCTAGTAACTTATCACTATATTGATCGTTTAGCATGTTGGTGGGTCAATATGCTAAACGTGGCAGGCTCTGACTACCCCGCAAGGAAAAAGACGTAATAGACGTATGTATAGTTGATCATCATAATTAAATTAGCTTGATATTTAGTTAGTATTATGGTAGGTTAAGTGTTCTACCCATTTTCGTTTATTCGGTTTAAAACCATGTTTTTGAACTCTATTGTCCTTTCATCATCATCATCATCATCATTTCAGCCGTTAGAAAACCACTGCTGGAGCATAGTTCTTCGTTCTATAGGAGATTGCCATATTCACCGCGTTTACCAGGCGTGTTGGCGAGCGCAGTTTCCTTGTCTTCTTGAGCTTCCGACGTTGCGGCCCATCGGAAGCATTTTTAAGCTGGGAAGGGGTAGGATAGAGGTTGTCCTTATCATAACTTATGTTGTAAATGCGATAGCTGATATTATAAAAGATATTTTTTGTATGATAAGTTGTTGATTTGTTTGTTGGTTACGCTTTCACGCCGATCATGTTGATTTTCTGCAATAAAAGCAATACGCAGAAACAAGCAATTTTTGAATTAGAGACGGAAGGATTTTAAACTGATTTAAAACCAACGCGAATGTTTCGTAAACATGTACAGAAGAGACGTATGAAATAATCTTATATGTGTGTCATAATAAAGAGGCAATTACCGTAGACATAGGATACTCAGTGAGAAAGGCGTAAACACACAGAACTTGTAATATATCCGAATACAAATGGCATGACAGCCGGCAGTATGCGTGGCGTCTCTGGCTCAAAAGCCAGACATTAGATTTATGCGTGAATGTAGTTTACAATACAACAGACGAGTTTAATTTAGTGGTAAATATAATTATTTATTAGTATTACTAGCTTTAGCCCGCGGCTCCGCCCGCGTCAAAGTCAATCCCTCGGGAACAGTACTTTTTCCTGGATAAAATGTACCCTATGTCCTTCTCCGTATCCCAGATAACGTGTATGCAAAATTTTATGATGATCGGTTTAGTAGTTACAAGGTGAAATATTATATATTATTTATAATATTAGTTAGGATTAGTATTAGGATATATAGTAAATTTACAAGCATATACCTATATGAGTGATGTGCGATTACGGTTCTAATTTGTCTAATTTGATTCTGTGCATCAGTAGAAAGCCTTATTTTTCATGGAATACTAGCATGAAGAAATATATAACAGTTCAAAGATCAAAATAAACGATTACATAAAAATATTTACACCTAGCAAAATAAAATAGCAATAAAGCTATATCTAGAAAAAGTTTCTTTGCAAATTACTTGATATTTTCAGCGATAACTACCAACTTTTTTGCGACTATAAAAAGTGTAACTAATTGAGCAAGATGGATACCTAAAAAAATAAAATATTTGGTTATAATTATTGAATTATTAAATTAAAAGTGAAAATTAACACAGAAATGGCAGACACGGGTTTGAAATGAGACTGGTGACAGGCCAACCGGTATCGCCACTTTCAACCTTATTTCATTACGAGTATATAATATATCGCGCAATGTCCGCTACAAACGATTAAGGGATACAGCGCCTTAAGTAAATTCAAGCGAAGGCATTTCTTTTCCGATGTATTAGAAGTTCTGTGCACAAGATCAAACTGAAATGCAATCCTGATAAACTGCAGGTTACTGTTGAATTACAACTTGAATTCTATGGTGGCTTGGGTGAAAAAATAACGGAAATACTTACTTAGTAGCAGCTGCTTCTTTATCTGCACAGAACAAAAAATCCGAGTGGAAACTCTTTCTCGGATTTTTGGATCAAAATCGCCCTAGAAGATTCCAAGATAAGCCTGTATAGACAGATGACTATTCAATTTATAAGAAACTGTATTCCCATTCATTAAATATCCCATTCAAAATTAAAATGGATTAGTGCGAAATTCAGTACTGTACTGGTACCTACTGTACTGGTGAGTATGAACCTTGGGCATCTTACTTCTTTTCTGGTAAAATGCCTACATCTAATCGAGGCTAGTTTCCTAAAAAAATATAATTAGTCCGTCAGTTGGATATTCAAAAAATATTGGATACGTATTTTTTCTTTTGTCGTTTAAACAAAAAATGATAAAGATATAGCCCTTTGAAGTTTCGTGTGACGTCATAGTTTGCTACAATTTTTAGCAAACTTTGACGTCACGAGCCCCCACTCCTGAACTTTGATGCGCTTTATCTTTATAATTTATTGTTTATTTGAAAAAAGAAAAAAATACGTGTCCAATATTTTTTGATTATCTAACTGACGGACTAATTGTTATGTTATTATTACGACCCAGGAAACTAGCCTATTGTGGAAATGTGTTTGGCACCAAACACACAGCAGCACTTTGAGTGGACCAGTTAACTGCAAGCTGTCGACAGATGCAACTGCAGCTGTCGAAAAAGACAAGTGCAGCTGTCGATAGAGCAAGCTGCAGCTGACGACACTGTTCGGCAGCAGAATTTGACATGTCGACCGATGCAGTTCATGCAGTCCACTAAGGACTGCAAATATGCTGCTGCCGAACGGTGCTGACGGCACGGCAGCACTTTGCTGTCGACCAGTCAAATGCAAGCTGTCGACAGCTGCCGTTGGCTTTTTCGACAGCTGCAGTTGCATCTGACGTCAGTTGACTGATCGATAGCAAAGTGCTGCTCGTATGTTTGGTGCCTTCACATCAAATGGGCATCTACTTTATTTAAGAATTTTAGTAAGGATAGTCGTAAGATAATAAAACACGAGTGAATCCGCGGATAAAAGCTAGCTATCTTTTATCTCGGAAAAATGTGCCTACTGTTATCGAGGCTCGTATCTATAGGTATATGTTTTTATTACTGAAAAGTAGGTAAAGTAGGTAGGTAGGTACTAGCGGAAAACTATAGAGCCCTTCGTTCGATATGTAAATAAACTATTTACTAAAAATTACATACTCGTACATTATATGACAGCTCTGTGGCGCAGTGGTTAACACGCCAGCCTGCGACACGAGGGTGCTCGTGTTCGATCCCCGGCCAGGTCAAGATGGAGAATGATCTTTTTCAGATTGGCCTGGGTCTTGGATGTATCTATATATGTATTTGTTATAAAATATAGTATTGTTGAGTTAGTATCCCATAACACAAGTCTCGAACTTACTTTGGGGCTAGCTCAATCTGTGTGATTTGCCCGTATATATTTATTTATTATTATTAAAACTAGCCGTGTGGTATCCGGCTAGCCGTGTGGTATCCGGCAGAGTAGAATAGGACCACTCCAAGTCTTCCCGTGGATGTCGTAGAAGGCGACTTAGGAAATACAAGCTAAACAAAGCATATAAACATCTAAGAGACCTCTCCAACCCGTCTGGCCAGCCTGGAGAGTGTAGGCCAAGTCCTCTGGCTGCTCTGGCCAAGTATGGCCCTAGTAGTACAGAGAGGGTCGTGCTCCTGTAGTGGAGACTAAAAAAGACCTGATGATGATTATTAAAAAAGATTCGTGCGCGCGTCTCGATTCTTATTCACCCTGAGGAAGACCTCCGGATGAGGATGAAACATGTCGGCTAGTAACTGACTTCGTACGCAAGTAACCCGTTGTTACATAATATTTTTATAATGTCTATAAATGAATAAATAAAATATACTTGTATATTAGTCAATTGGTGAACAAACTAGCGTCTTAGAAAACGAAAAAGACATACTATCTAAGTACTATAACGAGTGGCGATTGAGAACATTTTAAAACAACGAAATTAAGCCGTAATGGCAGCCATTGTCATTAAATGTAAATATGTACATGTACCTACACGAAAGTAAATATGAAGTATCATGAATACAAAAATAAATTAGAATTCCTCATACATTAAAACTGTAATATTATTAATTCTATTTAACTGTGCGATTACTATTATCTCTCTGGCGGTAAGGTGCAATGAACATTTTTAAAATATTGTATAACATGGCTTTATTGTTGTTTTATATAAAAAAAAGAATCTGCGTAGGTAGGTAATAGAACAGCTAAATTTCAGATCAGTCTACAAAAATCTATAAGTTGAACTCCTCTCCATTTCGTCAACATTTAGGTAGATAGCTGGCCCACTGAAAAGTCATGACAGATAAGAAAATAATATATGTAATAGGTCCAGCTGTACAACTATATATTTCAACGAACATAGCTGCTGAAGCTCACTTTATGGGATAAACGCACAGCTTCTTTGTTTTTGGAAAACTAGGTATAGGATTGATTTGAGGATGAAAGAGTGTTTTATAAACATCTGTAAGATAATTTTGGTATAGAATAATAGAAGATAAGGTTAAAAGTATTAAATTTATAACTGCATACCGTTGTCCTTACGTTTATCGAGAATGCACTTTGACCCTGAAAGAAAACTAGGCTTCTGAGAAATCAATTCTTTAGTTCGTAGTATAGGTTCAAGGACGCAATAATCTATAAATTATAACTACTTTTGTTCACGACTTAATTCACCTTCATCATTCGAAAATTGAGATTTTGCATGCCTAAATTTGGTATGATGAGTAACTTATATTATTTTTACAATTTTTTTTTAAACTGGATGCTAAAACTAAAAAGGTACAAATAAAAATTCTCATTTCAGTCTTCTATGTGTTAGGAATATTTGCCGTTTATTACTGAATGTCGACACTATATACAACTAAAAACATTAAAATCTCAAAAATTGTTTCTGAAGCTTGGTTAGGCCAACCCCTATATTACATAGGTACACGACATGGGTGGGACTTACGTAAGAAGTATGAAGCTCCCGACGCGCAGGTACCTAGGTACCTTTATCTATCAATCAAAAGCGTTTATGAAGTTTCTAGTTAGTTTTGAATTCCAAGGCGTGGTTAACAGACTAAAATCCGACGTATATTTATTTATATATTTTACGAGCATATTTTGAACTTTCCTGGGAGGAGAACTATATGATACCTACCTACCTACCTATACGACTAATACTTACAAGAAAAAATCTTACATTTGATATAAATCTCGTTAAATTAACAAAAACATTTTTACACGTAACACTAAGTTTAATAAGTCGTTCTTGAAAGTGTTAGCTCCTAAACTTATAATAAGATTTTTTCACTTTTATAATTGTCAAATGATTTTAGTTTGTTTCGGTCAAATGAGAATGATAACTAACATACATATATAGCGGCCAATATCAAAATATATTATGTTATGTAATAATTTGACTCTCTTTTAATAAATATATCGTATTAAATTACACCTACCTAAGTCATATCTATATTTGTATTTCTACAATTACACGGAACTGATGAGTCAGTATGTAATATTAGATATCTATGTGGCGTGCCTAATAGCTAATATAGGACTAGAAAGACACATTAATAAAAGACATGTGTGTTTGAGTCATCGCAAAATTGTAAACACCGCGTGGTGTCTTCCATGCTGGTCTGGGAGAAAAGAAAAACGATACCTACCAGCTGCTTCTCTTCCCGCGCAGATCGTAGAAGCCGGGTAAGGGAATAGACGAAAATTTTAAAGAATCATGATACGCCTATATTGCGGCTAGCAACCCATCACTATTTTAGTTCTGTTTTCCACCTTCACGCCCACCAAAACGCTAAACGTGGCCTTTCGGTCTTATGACCTAAGCTCAGTCAACCCCGTAAGGGATAAATTCGTGGCAATATGTATGTATAAATTACAGAATTGAGGAATACTTTCCAAGATAAGTACTTAACAAGTATCTTACATTGCTAAATTAGGTACTAGTAAGTTTCATATTTTTGTTAATTCATATTTTATAAATTTTAGTTTACTAAAAGATTGTAGTACAATCGTTTTTAATACTGTAAACATACTGTATACTGTAGGTAAATACAGTTAAGAGATTATGTGAAAATTGGAATTGTAACATTGATGTGGTCATTTTAATCAGTCAATGAAAACAATCGTGCTATCGAAAAGAAAATCGCCTATGGCACTACCGGTTGTACTAAACGAGTTGTGCCAGAACAAGAACCGACGAATGATTTTATAGGAGAAAAACAGTACAGACCTCAGAAGGTACAGACTAAATATAAAAAAAAACAAAAATATTCTTGGTTAGTGAAATCACTTTATGACCTCAACCTTACGAAGCAATATTTTCGCAAAAGGAAAGGAGGGTTAGGCGTTGGCTGTGTACTAATAAAGCGGGTGGAGTTTCAACAATTATATAAATCTACAGAGCCTCTGCTATTTTCGACAACGTATAACTTTTTATTCCTATCTACTATGGAATCTTATTCTCTGACGCCGACAATCAAAACGCCTGGATTATTTAAAAAAAAAAAAACTATTGTTGCGTCGATATTTTTAATTTGCTAGTAGAGCATTTCTTAAACCTTTTAGAGCCAGCCCTTATAGTATTTGCGCTTAATTTAAATGGACCTTATATAATTATATAAGTTCCATTTTATATAACTAACTCCGTGGTCCATTGGTTGAGGCGTTTGCCTGTAGACCCGGGGGTCAAATCCCGCGGGAAGCATACTTTGTCTAGTTGTTTCCAGTTTGGTTAGGACATTGCAAGCTTGTATCACCTGATTGTCTGATAATAAAGATGATTCCGTGCTTCGGAAGGCACGCTGACCCGTTGGTCCCGGCTGCCATCTGGTAGTCGTTGAAAGAACCACGTCAGAGCAGAGGCGGAGAGGCGGTTTCGAAGAACTCTGACTCTGACACAATGCATGTGCATGGTCGATTGACCGTGTCACCTACTCGAAATGAATGAATAATTATAACCGCTACTTGGAAAGTCAATGTCAAGATCAGGAAGCAAGCAAGGTGCATGTGGTCTACGGTCGGTGAGCATAGATAACCATACACCACAAAACAAACAAGTGCAAGCGCCTCATAACCTGCGCGGAAGTGAACGCGATAGTTCCGTTCCGATCCACTCATTGCCCGTGGCGGTTCCGTTATTTGTCACGCTAACCGTGTTCATTGAAAGATTGCCATCAATGGAGACATAAGTTGATGATGCATTGACGCCTAGACCATAAATGCGCGCAGCGAGCGTGATCAGCAACGTTTGTTCTACATAGAACTCCTTTACAAGAAAATCGTGTGGTATCCGGCAGAGTAGAATAGGACCACTCCAAGTCTTCCCGTGGATGTCGTAGAAGGCGACTTAGGAAATACAAGCCAAACAAAGCTTATAAACATCTGAGGACCTCTCCAACCCGTCTGGCCAACGTGGAGAGTGTAGGCCAAATCCTCTGGCTGCTCTGGCCAAGTATGGCTCTAGTAGTACAGATAGGGTCGCGCTCCTATAGTGGAGACTATGAAAACCTGATGATGATAACAAGAAAATCGTGTACATCTTTTTGAGTAAAACTAACGTGAGATATTATACATTATTGAAATATGTAACAGCGGATCAGTGCGGATTGGGACGACTTCGGGCGCACGTCACAAAGATTAGTTACTTACTTAATAATGTTCCACGGTAAACACAATATCGCGCAGATCCTCCTGCCTAGAAGTAGCTAAAAATCTGACTCTAGGATGGACTAATGAATTTGTATGTATCTCATTTTTAAATTGATTGATACAAGGTCATGTATCCAAAAGAGATTATCAAGGTCGTGGGCTTAAAGTAAACTTTGGTGATTGGCACGGAGCAAACCGTGCTGCACGGCATTCTGTGCGCGACGCGCGACACTTGCTGCTGCTTCATTACACGATACGTCATCACGTGATAGGTGTCGCTGTCATCGTATAAAATGTGCGACAGTACCTTTACAGGTCTAAAGGTATGTAGGAATACTTGACACAGGTTGCCAAGCCATTGCATTGCCAATGCACGGTTAGTAGTCGGCTTGTATGTTTTTTTATTCGCTTTTCAAGAAATAACATGGGCAACGTTACGATAGGAAAATTCAAGAACAAGTTGTGAAAAAAACATGACTATTTTATATATATTAGTAAACATCCTCTCAATCATTTGGCTGGTTGACTGGTAGAGATCCCTTTATGGGATAAGTCCGCCATCACAAAAATTGTTTCTGAAGCTTATATGTTTTACATGTTAACGAGAAGTAAACATGTAAAACATACATGTTTACTTCTCGTTTATACTATATTTTATGTTCTGTGTTTTTTTCTCGTGCAATAAAGATATTACAAACAAACAAACAAACAGACTACCCTCCAAAAAATGTATACCTATGTCACTCGGGCTTGGGATATGGATCCAAACCAGTGCCGGCCATTAGAAGTTATGGCGGAGTAAGGAAGCTCAATCCACACACACAGACGTAAAAAGTCTACTGCTGGACAAAGGCCTCTCCCAAGGATTGTTCGTTCCGTGGGAGGATAATGCCATACTCACCACGCTTGGCAGGTGGGTTGACGAGCGCAGTTTCTTTGGCTACTTGTACTTCCGACACTGGTGCTGTAAGATTTTTAAGCTGGGGAAATTGTTAGATTTAGGAGGGGAATTAAGGTATTGGGATACTATTCACTCAGATGAAACAGAAAAGTATGTACGAGTAGCAGCTCGGGAATACGTGCGTACCTGATGCCATACCAGTAACCACCGGACAATCAGTTGAGGATACATATTTAGTTGCATACCTTGAAATATAAAAGCGTTACACTCCTTTTTAGGCAGTTATGTAAGAAAAACAGCCGAGGGCAGAAGATTGTATAAAATAACTAGAGACTACCTGCCCCGGCTTCGCACGGGTGCAAAATTTTTCGCTCTTCAAATAAATAAGTTATTTTACAGTTGGGCCAAGTATGGCCCTAGTAATACAGAGAGGGCGTGCTCCTGTAGTGGAGACTAAAAAGGACCTGATGATGATGATGATGACAGATAGGCCATTACTTAATAGGGGCAAATTATTTCTCCCGCGGTATAGGCTTAGCAGGGTTAGTGATTCGTATTTAGGTAACTGTATACGCTATTATAACAAGTTGCCAGAATTAGTCATTGATATGCCTGATAGACAATTCAAAGCGTATGTTAACAGGTACTTTGTAAAAATGCTTGTTACAGGATTGATGATTTTCTAAACAATAAAAATATCTGGCCAAAGCTCGGTGCCGGGCCCTCGTCATGATTTTAATATAAAAATGACATGAATTGGTACAATTTGTACGTATTGTATTTTGACATTTAACCAAAAATCTAAAAAAAAAACATTCTTTTCATTACTATTATTTATCAAACGGAATTTTTTTTTATGACATGACAATGTAAGCTCAAGTCCACACATTTAGTTCTAAGTATATCGTAGAATGTAAGTTGATGTCATTTGGAGAAAATACGCTGTGCAGTTTGTTGCCGCTTCTTCTGCACTCCGCCTTGGAAGCGGCGTAAACTTAGCTCTAAGTAAGTTATTGACGTCAACAATAATAATGTGTAATTTAAGTTAACGTTCACCATATGGTATTTAAAATATCCTACGATGAATAAAATATTAGACTATTGACTATTGGGCAGTAAATTACATATTGAACTTCCTCTTGAATCACTCTAGCTATAAAGAAACAACATTAAAATCCGACGCGTAGTTTCAAAGATATAGGTGAGCATACATATGGACTGACAGATAGCGAGGAACGACTTTGTTTTATGCTATGTAGTGTAGTGATGTTTCTCGTTTAGTCCCGCCAGTCTAGTATTTTTTTTTTTTGTTTCAGCTCGAGATGGCTGGCTGGGTGCTGATGGTAGTCGTGGCTGCCCACTTGGTGCAGTGCAACGAAGACAATGAAATCAAAGATTTCACACCTATAATTTATGAGTAAGAGATCCATTACAGAATTATACCATTATGATAAACTTAGTTTTAAATAGTTTATTGTGTATTTTTGGATTTAATGTTATTATCTTTCCGTGCAGATCGTAAAAGCCGATCGGGGAATTGGGCGGAAACTAAGGAATCGTGTTAGTAGGCGGTGCGGCTAGCAACCCATCACTATTTTGATTGTTTTTGTCACCTACCAACAACATTTTAAACGTGGCTTTTAGGTCTTATAGACCGAGCCTCTGTTTACCCTGCAAAGGAAAAAAAAGGCGTGATAGTATTATATGTAAAGCGAGGACGCCCAAAACAAACGTGGCGCCGCACTGTCATAGCTGAGGCAAAGAAGTTGGGATACACCTGGAGTAAAACTAAGAACGCTGCGTCGGATAGAACCAGATGGCGCCAACTTGTATCTGCCCTTTGCCCCGACGGGGGGACATTGGAAGCCAAGAAGTATTATACCTATGTATTAATATTATCAAATGTCAATCAAATGATTAAGCTCGTTTGATTGACATTTGCGTCACACACGGTGACATTTGATGCTGGTAGGAGTAACGCTGATGCGATAAATGAAATATGAAAAAGGTTTATCGTAAAAAAATCTGACCTTACCTTATTTGCAAGGTCGTAAAGACCTTGATAATCATGCTCGAAAAGTATGCTTTTCGAGCATGGTTTGAAAAGTGTCAAGTATATTATGGTAATGTAAAAATTATAAATAAACTGAATTACATCAAATAAAACCTATTTTTGCGTGAGACACCATTGCATATTTTTGTGTAAACCTAACATTTCTCACACTATGTTACAGGACTTTAATTTTCAGATGCTCATGTTATCGGTAGACATAAATTATTCTCATACTTATCTAAGCGCATGCTGTGTTACAACCTTTACTTTTAGCAGGCACAGTTGGGTATAGGTAACCTACTTATTCGTAGGCTGTAACGTTGTGTCAACTACACTACTAAGCATAGCGATATCTTAACATAGTCAAAACATATCAAAGTCAGTCACCTCACGTGCCTTGAACTAAACTCAGCATTATCATGCATAGATCTCAAGTTCGATTCCCACGCCATGCACATTCTCAGTAAAACTTTCTACCTATTAGTCGAAACTATTTTTTTGCAAACTAATGCGTTTAATGTTTTCTACAGATATGTGATGTTCCGTAAGTAAACATAAGAAAAATGTAACCTAAAATGTTTATAAATTATCAACGGTCATAGCATGACATCTGCGGACACGAAAGTGCCCCCGCCAACACGAGCCAATACTTTTCTTTTCTCGAAGCATTTCGTCATTTTTTTGTCATAACTGCGGTTTTTAGATGTCGCCAAATTCTAGTTTATCTGCTGTGGAAACTGCGGGATGTATCTCCATATATTTTTATAATTTTAAATACTTATATTCAATCAATAAATCAAATTCTTTATTCGCAAAGTATACGTATACAAAATGATCTTACATAATTTTGCTTTGTTATTAACTACTTGCCTCTTAGGTATAGCTGCTTTTAAAACACTTTTACTAGAGGTCCTTTCGTTTAAAGTGTGTTCCTTTTAAACACTAATACTAGGGGGACTACGGACGAGAGCGTTTTTTATATTATAGGACGGCAAACGTGCAATCGGGTCACCTGATGGTAAGTGATCACCGCAGCCCATGAAAAACGTCAACACCAGGGTGTGACAGGAGCCTTGCCGGCCTTTCAATGAGTTGAGGGGAAGAAAGTGGGGAGGGGGGGAAGAAAATGGGGAGGGGGGAAGGATGGGCCAGATGATACTTCGCCGGACAATCCGGCGCATTCATGCTAGGCTAATAGAAAAAAAAAATTGTCGGAGGATAGCTACGTAGATAGGCTCTACCACAACTACATGATTATGTTTGTTGAACTTAATAAATACATAATTATTTACTTACTATAACATTTCCCTTCCACAGACCATCGTGGGTGTACAAATGCGTTCCAAACGAGGGTTGCCAGCGCTCAAATCACCCTCATTCGAGTCCTTCTAGCAACATAACTGCATCATCAGTAGTGTTCGAAAGCTTAGACAACTGCCGGATAGTTTGTGGGAGATTCGGAGGGCTGTGGCCGAGGCCCGTGTCGGCTACTCTGAGCATGCAGACTGTCAACATTCATCCAAATTATTTGAGGTAAGTGCATTTTATTTTTCTCGGTAACCTGGACAAAGCACGGAATCAGCGTGCTTCAATGATTACGGGCAATACGCTACCTATGTATATCTTAGTACTTAAATGTTTAATGAAGCAGGTTCTTTTAAATTTATCTGATATCAAGAAAAGGAGGAGGTTTACAATGCGGTGGTATAATTTTTTTAAGATTTTTACTGTATAAGGTACCGTTCAAGTATTACGTAAACTATTTTTAATCCCTTCCTCCCCATTGTCAGCAAGAGTAAGAAAAGCTCTTTCCTCTCCCCCAAGCTTACGTAAACATTGTAATAATTTTCACAAAATATATCTGTTTTTTTTGCAAATTGTTGCTGACGTCGTGTAAACTCTCCCGTCCCCCATATCAGCAAAAATAAGCCTAGCCCAGAACCCCCGCCCCCCATTCGCTGCTTACGTAATATTTGAATGACCCCTAACTACGTCCGGAACCGGTTTAATTTTTTTTATTTGCTTTCCTCTTAGTCCCATTTAAATTTCATCAAAACCAGTCCAGTGGTTTGATTGATGTCGTATTTTTCTATATGACAAAATATATTTTCTTGGGCTCAAATTATTTTTAACTGAAAAAGTTATTCTTTCTTACGTAGTAAGAAAACTTAAGTTCCGATCTTCAGTTACTAATAATTGCCGTGGTGGATTTAGGTCCCTACCAATACTACACCAATAAAGCTACCCTTATGACCTTCGGCTAGGTATGTCTACACATAGCCGAAGGTCAAAGGATCCAAGGGGTCATATTTTAGCATATTTTATTTTATTAACTTTACTCATCATTACAAATACATCGTAAAAGTTATTCATATTGAAGAGTGCATCGACTTTTAGATAGCTATATCCATTTCTCTACATTGTATAGCTATATTGGGACAGATGAGTATCCCAAGACATAATAACACAGGTGTCTCCCGGCCGTCTGTCTATTTCTGGCGGGCACCTTGCGTCACAATCGCACGGCATGGCGTATCTTTCGTAACGTACGTTACCCGTACTCTGACGAAGGTGTATCTTATGTGTTCTCACAAAAACCTGTATAGACCTAAATTATTCGGTACTTGTTGCAAAAATATTAGAATTATTAATCTTAAAGATGAAGAAAGAAGTCTTAAAACAATTTATAACTTTGACTAGTCTAAACTCTGAAGTAAGGCTTATAACATATATTTACAACAAAAAAATGTAAAAGACTTGAGTTCTTGCAAATCTACACTTATTTATGGGTTTACTAAGTTTTAGCATATTTTATAATTAGTTTAAGACTCATTACAGCATATTTTATAATTAGTTTAAGACTCATTATAAGTGAATGAATTTATTATTTATGAGGCAATAAAGATCTCTTTAAACCTAAAGTGACTTACACATGAGAGAATTAAATAAGTGTAAACCTATTTGAATTGAACAATATTACATAAGCCATTATAAAAAGCTTATATAGAACCTTTAATTAAATTGCCCCAACTCAATCAATATCATACTTAAAAGTGTAGAGTCGAACTTTTTTTTAGGCAATAACAGTTATAACCGTTGTTATAATGGTCAATGTAAATTATTATTCAATTGTTAATTTAGATAACTATTATTACGAATATTTTCGAAGTACCTAATCAATAATAAAGGCAGCTGAAAAACTAAACGACTGCCATCAAAGGAATATATACCAATCACAACTTTCCGTGGCGCGAATTTCACTCCCTAATAAATAACTATAGTGAAATTTGTGCCATGGAAATTTATTCTTCATACATTTCGTGACTTACTTATAACGATATGTACGGAAAGACTGGATTGAAAAAATACTAACATGTTTTTGTTTTTTGTTATTTTTATTTCGATCAAATTATATCTATCACTGATCAAACTCCCCAAACACCAACTAATTTAATTCACGCAGAGCTGTGATGTGACCTGATTTCGCTTCAACTCTACACCATTAAATGTTTGAACAGTGGTCCCACTAGGCCGTATAATAGTGGAGTTATGGCCGCGATAATACCTTAGGAAATGGTTACTATGCGTTTATATCGACATTTAATGATTTGAAATGGTTTTGTTGATTATCTACACTAATATTGTAAAGAGGAAATTTATTTCTACACTTCTACACTAATATTATAAAGGAAAGATTCGATTGTTTGTTTGTATTGAATAGGCTCTGAAACTACTGGGTTGATTTGAAAAAATCTTTCACCATTATAATCCACAGAAAAAATGTAGAATGTGCCAGCTGCTTCTCTTCCCGCGAAGATCGAGGGAATGGGTGAAAATCTGACGTATCATATTAGTAGGTGATTCCGTTTTCCACCTAACGCGTTCTAACATGCTAAACGCGGCTTTTAGGTCTTAAAGACCTGGGCTCTTTCTAGCCCGCAAAGGAAAAAGACCTGAGACTATGTATATATGTATAAAACAAGTAGTATTCAATGTCAAAAATTAAAAAAGTCGGGCTGCCTTCCCTTTTTAATACCTATCTAACCTACGATACCTTCAAAAACCATCTAGTCGTTTGGAAGATATGAGGTTATCAAGAAATTTACAAACGTACATGATACTTCTTAGCAGAGGGCAATAAGATTTTTTTTTTCTAAAACGTCGTTAAAAATCTTAGTGACGATTATAACAAAGTTCTTCCGAGTTAAAAAAGAACTTATTTACTTTATACCTTAGGCCCTGTATTTAATTGAAGCAGCTGACCCCAAGCTGGATAATTCTTAGCCGAGGATTTAGTATTCACGTGAATATGTTCATTTTGATGGTTACTACAACATCCATTACGGTTTATTTATCTTAAAAAAATAGTCGATCATATGAAAGCCGCAATGGTTGTTGAGAAGTGACACTGTAGTTGTCAGAAGTTAGCAAATAGGTGAACGTGTTCAAGTGCATATACAGGGTAAGTGGTATCTAACGCATAACCTCCTAAATACGACTTAGGTACATCAAGATTGCTTTTTTCATACAAAAAAATGAAATTCAATTTTGCAATTTTCCCGTCTTAACTCTATGGCACTCAGCGCTACGAGGTAATAATAGTAGGTACCTACGCTCACGTGGCACGCGGCCGGCAGCATAGACTTAACGTTGGATAGAAATGCACTTAAAAGCTAATGGTATGTTAAATCTCACTATGTATTGCGTTTAGGTAAAAGTCATATAACAAACGTTGTTAGTCATGTCATGATGTACCCAAGTCGTCTTTAGCAGGTTTTGCGTTAGTTAACTATAACCCTGTATATTTCAGTTAGATCTCTTTAAAACTGTTCATCCCATATGTTGTTAGAGTTGTCCTATCTTTTCATCTCTTAGCTGGGAGACATCCAACAGTCTGACAGACAACATTCTAATATTAGCAGGCGACAAATAATGTTCTAGATAATCTCTACTCGATTTATTTATATCAACATTGTAATGACATATTGTAAATCAAAAAATAGAGGTTCTTTGATCATGCGACTATAATTTCACTCATGTCAGAGCAATATTAAAATTTTCGAAGAATAAATGTCTCGGTAATACTACCTTGTACAAAATTAGATAACCTTGTTTTTTTTTCTCTTTATTTTGGCACAAACAGTCATTAAAACTTATATTAAAAACTAAAAAAGATACAAAAAAAAAATTGACAATATAGTGCCGATAATGTACAGTCTAATCAATATGTTCATTAGCATGTTAACTAGCAAAAACTATTATATAAAGATTTTAACTTAAGCTTTCCTCAAACCAGCAAATTGTTGTCGTCTTGATAAAATTTACAAAAGAAAATATACATAATGAATAAGACTTTTGACAAGAAATCATTGTCTTGCTAATAAAGTAACGGAGCCCGAAGCTGACAACATAGCCACCTTGATTATAAAAATTTATTAGGGGTTTTTAAAATGATATTAGAAAATATATATTATTTTTCTTACTAGATGGCATTTATTTTGTTTATTTGTTTATTGTGACAAAATCGATTAGTACCATTGTATATTAATCACACATTAATTGAACAATTGAAATACAAGTCCAGAAATCATAACATTTTTAATAAAATTAGAATAAAATGGTAAAAAATTATAGTATTAAAATTATTAAATTTACACAAAAGTAAGTAGTTTATTACAAAACCGTTAATAAAAAAGATTCCAAAACATAGTGCAACAACAATGTCATTCATCAAAATCGTACTCTCCGGAGTCAATGTTTTTGCTACACTGGTGTTACAAATATTTACAATATTGTAATAAAGCAGGTACAATCGTAGACCATTTGTCAAAAAACGGCTCGAAATTTGTATTGGCGTTGCAAAGTATATTGAGATGGTTTATAGGTCGCACCAAACGGGTCATTGCACGTGAAACGGAACGACCCTGGTCCACCTGGAAAAGATTACGCTGTCTTATGCGACCGCGTCTGCCCACAGGAATCGAGTTTCTGGGGTGCGAATAGCGTGTATTGTGTAGCAGTATGCAGTCCACTGAACCCTTCAGCGCCTTAAGACAGATGGCCAGTTAGTCCACCATTCTCCTCACTTTTAATATTTTAATGATGTAAGACAATTGTCAAAAAACAAAAAGAAAAACCGGCCAAGTGCGAGTCAGACTCGCACACGAAGGGTTCCGTACCGTTATCTTTGAAAACGGCAAAAAAATCTAATTGAATAAAAACAAACTTAATTTGCTGACACAGCGGCAGTCTATGTTTCTAAAACCGATATCATCTGACGAAGTAAAAAGACTTGTCAAATCTTTAAAAAATAAAAATAGTACTGGTCATGATGAGATCTCTACAAAGGCTGTGAAATTTGCTATTGAAGAAATAGCTCCTCATTTATGCCATTTGATAAACTTGTGCATATCTGCTGGAGTCTATCCGGAATCTTTAAAAATAACAGTTATTAAGCCGATACATAAGAAGGGTAGTGAGCTAAATATGTCTAATTTCAGACCAGTTGCACTCGGTTCAGTTTTCACAAAAATATTTGAAAAATACATTAATGAAGCTCTATATAATTATTTGACTAAATATAATTTACTAGTTGACGAACAAATGGGATTTAGGAAGAACAGATCAATTAATATGGCTATTTATAAATTTTTGGACATAATTATGAATAACGTAGATAATAAGGTACTAGTATTTGCCTTATATACTGACATGACTCAGGCTTTTGACTTTGTTGATCATGGGAGATTACTGAACAAGCTACATGCATATGGAATACGAGGAAACGTTTTGAATCTCATATCGTCGTTTTTGAGCAATCGAATTCAATTTGTTGAGATAGCCAGTTTATGTCAAAACAGTTTTCAAGAAAAAATGCACTCGTCTGACTATCGGGTTAATAGATATGGTGTACCACAGGGTAGTGTATTGGGCCCATTATTATTCCTGGATTATATAAATGACTAGCTGCCCCGGCGAACTTCGTTTCGCCATAAGTTAAAAACTATCCTATCTCTCAAGTTGGATCGAACTGCACATGGTGTGCGAATTTTATTATAATCGGTTAAGTGGTTTAGGAGTCCATTGAGGACAAACATTGTGACACGAGATTTATATATATTAAGATTTGCCTCAACATGTACGCCAGCATATGGTGCTATTTGCTGATGACAGCACTGCTATAGTGCAATGTAAAGACCCTAACCAATATGAAACTGATATAAAAAATGTATTAGGTGACATCACAGAATGGTTAAATATAAATAATTTGAAAATGAACATAAGTAAATCTAAATTAATGCATTTTTATCAGAAAATAACTCCACAAAATATAAAAATTGAGTACAATGGTCAGCATCTTGAAATCGCAGAGACGCATAAATTCCTGGGTTTAACAATTGACACTAAACTTACTTGGTATAGTCATGTTGACAATGTTTGTAAAAAACTAAATAGCTCAGCGTATGCACTCTTTCAGTTAACAAAAAAAGTAAATTTAAATGTAACTTTAGTGGCATACCACGGATTAGTCACTCCTTCCCTGAATTATGGTGTAATATTTTGGGGTAACTCAATATACAGGGAAAAACTATTTAAAGCGCAGAAACGGTGCGTAAGGGCGATGTGTGGTCTGCAAACGCAAGATAGCTGTTTACCTCATTTTAAAACTCTTAAAATACTGACATTTCCGTTCATTTACATCTTTGAGACATGTGTTTTTGTAAAATCAAACCCGAATCTTTTCGCAAAATGGTGTAACACGAGAAAGAGGGTACAACATTTAAGAAAGCAATATAAAGAAAAAATAGTAATTGGCAAACACAAGACAGCTCTTTTGACGAAAAGCATTTTTGGAATGGGTCCTACTATATTTAATAAGTTACCAGATAACTTTAAAACTTTAAATCTTGTGACATTTAAAAATAAACTGAAATCATTATTAATAGATAAATGTTATTATTCATTAAATGATTATTTAAATGATAAATTGAAATAGTATAATTAATTATAATTCTCTAATTGTATATTATTTTTTATTTTTTTTATTTTAATTTTGTAATTTTAATGACATGTTATTTTTTTTTATATTTTAAATATTGTACGTCCAACTAAGGACAGGACATGGCGAGACTGACAATCTATAAAGTGTTACCTATTTATACCTATGTTTCACAATAAAGATATTTGTATTTGTATTTGTATCATGTCTTTTGTATGGGAGCCCCCCTTTTATATTAATTTTATTTTTATTTAATTATTAATTTTTAAAGTGAATAAAATTTCTGTGAATATTTCAAGTGTCTACCTGTTGCCGTTATTCATAACAAGCAAAAATAAGCTTTTTGTATTTGTTGTTATAGCAGCAAAAGAATTACATCATCTGTGAAAATTTCAAGCGTCTAGCTATCACACTTCATGAGATACACCCTGGTGACAGACGGACAGACAGACAGACGGACAGCGGAGCTAAATTAATAGGGTCCCGTTTTTACCCTTTGGGTACTGAACCCTAAAAAGTTCTTATTTGAAAAAACTCTGTACAGTCGGAAGAGAGATAGACGCGTAAGCATAACGCGAACGCTTAGGCCGGGCTTCTCTTTTGCTTGTTCCGCGATCTCGCTTGCACACGGAACGTGACAGGTGACAAGTTCGTGCGTGCAGGTGCAGCCGGCGTCCATCGATTTATACCTAAGATTTATACATAGATTTATAAGACGTTATCACGTCAAAAATCGGTCACAATAAAATATTAAAATCATGACATTGTCGATTGTCGCTTGCCCTTTTATCCTTACTAATATTATAAATGCGAAAGTGAGTTTGTTTGTTTGTTTGTTTGTTACGCTTTCACGCCGTAACTACTAAACCGATCATCATGAAATTTTGAATACAAGTTCTCTGGAGTGCGGAGAAGGACATAGGCTACCTTTTATCCCGGGAAAATGTACTATTCCCGAGGGATCGACATTGACGCGGGCGGAGCCGCGGGCGAAAGCTATTAATTTATAACCTTTTTTTTAAATTATTCTTTTGAAAAGCCCTTTTTGATTTATTTCCTTGCATTACCGCTTTATACTTTTTTGTATCTTCTACCAAATTACCAAATACTCGTATAATTTGGTTAGATAGAACATAGAGATAACATTCTTAATAAATTAAGAAATAAAATATGGTGAAAAAAATTCATCCTACTCTACGCACTCTGTTTTTCCGTACAACGCCGTAGGGCGAAACCTATTCCTGTAATAGGCCTCATTTGAAAAAATTCCAATAGCGCAATGAAGAAATTGATTGCGGGACTTGAACTGAAGACCTAGGTATATGTACGACCTATGCTCTGCCATCTGAGCTACCGCACAATTCAATCTCAGCGCCGAAATTCTCCACCATATCCCATTTCCCCTCATACATATTAAGGCTTACGTCACCTACACAACTACCCGACTTTGTGGAGAATTTCGGCGCCGGGATTGAATTGTGCGATAGCTTAGATGGCAGAGCATAGGTCGTACATAGACCTAGGTCTCCGGTTCAAGTCCCGCCCGCATGAAATTTTTTCATCATATTTTATTTCTTAATTTATTAAGAGTATATCAAAATAGCATTGTGAATGCAAAATAAAAATATAGAGATAACATCCTGGGTTAGAAAGAAGAAATTGATTTTCATCAATTGTTTATATACAGGCTGACATAGTTCATATCATTAATTTCATGTCACTAAATGTTTATTTATTTTCGTCGACTTGCTACGGAAGTTTATCAAACACGCGGCATTCTTACACAGCTTAACACGTGCTACAAATTACAATAAAAACATTATGAGATGCTACCTAATGATCACTATGAAATATTTGGTCACGTAAAAAGTATTTTATTTATTCAGTCATCTTTTTTGTGGGTGAACAAAACAATATGGATATTTCCTTTTCAATTTTGCTACGTACTAAGTTTTTTTTCTGAAACATTATATGATTAATTATTTTTAATCAAAATCATCATCAATACTAATAATAAATCTGTAAGGGTCGGTCATTAGTACACGTACTAAGTATTTAGTTGAGTAAGTATCCCAAGACACAAGTTTATAACTTACAGTGGGGCTAGTTCAATCTGTGTGATTTGTCCGTGAATATTTTATTTATTTATTAATTTATTTAGTGTAAGATACGACAAGTATGAACACTGATGTGTTTACCTTAAAATGCTAAGGTAATATTAATCAAATATTATCCCTGAAATATACCGTAATTTTGAAACTTTGAAATTTTGAAATATGTAAATCTCGGAATCAGAATCCCTAAAAGAATACAGAATTGCAAAAAGATAGGTAAAAAACGATAAAGAATAAGAACTCCCATACAAAGTTTCTAATCAGCTGGGCGAAATTCTATGCGAAGTCATTTTTTTCTGTAATTTTTTAATTTTATTAGGGATTTTCATTAAGAGATTTTATTATAGCTCAGAAGTTCAACATCTCGCTATACGCGAATACAATATAAATAGGTATACACCTATTTAGATTGTTTAATATTTATATCTTTTATTATTTTACTTTTAATCCCTGAATTTGATAATGATTTTAATAGTATTAAAATAATTATCATATTTTGAAGCTGGGCTGCTGGAATCTAGATTTATGAACTTTTATTAATGTTGGTCGATTACTCCGAGGACATCTTGACCGATTTGGATTTTTTTTTATTTGAAATATAAGTCCAATTGGTTTCATTTAAGAGAGTTTTTTTTTTAAATATCATCATACCCATTAATGACTTTGTCTGATTCCATACCTGGTGTAACATCCTCATAAGCGATTTATTACAAAATTGGTATATTGTAAGTAGTTATCATGTATGCGCGTGCCATACAGTGCTTCCGTAGGAACCAATTGATTTGTGGTTCGGGATGGGACATTAGCGTGAGACACAGTCAGAATTTTAATATACTTTTCACCCGACTATATAAGCCAAAAGGAGGGCTATGATATTGACCCCTATTTATGAAGTGATAGTTAGTAGTCTTTGCTTGTATTTGCTAAGTAAGAGTTATTTTACGATTAGAATTTTTTTGTTTGTCAAAAGGGATAGGCAAAGGCATAGTATTACGCATTTACCTATCTTTTAGACAAACATGAAAGTAAAAAATAATAAACACATATTTTTTTATTTATATTTCTGTCAGTCAAACTAGATATTTATATACGGTGGTGTGGTAATGTATCAGAAATATTAAGATATTAGATAAAAAGATATTAGATATTTTATAATATGTATAAAAAATTATATACGCACAAAAAAATACGTACATTTGACAAAGCGTGTAGTGAATACTGTTTTGTGTTTTGTATTATATTTTGACCAAACATGTTGCTGATTAATTTTAGTAAACTTTTGACGAAGCATGTTGCTGACGATGAATCTTTGTTGATTTTTGACAAAGCTTGTAACAAATGGGCTGCATGTACATTTAAGGCTCTTTGTTACCATATTCGTAAATAAAGTAATATATACCTAAAAAAACTTACATAAATACACAATATATAATATGTAAAGAAAACACTGACACGTATTGTATAATATAAATAACTACTTACATAAAACATTGCATTTTAATCCAAGTAACAATAATAACATTATGCATAAATAGAGACGAGAAGGCTAGAAATAGGTACGTTTTGTTCTAATATTGCAGAAATGAATTCTCGCGCCAAGAAAACAAACTGGTATTCATAAGGCGTGGTCCTCACTAGCGTTATGACTAGATATGAATTTGCATGAGATGCAGCATAATATAATATACCTACTTTGAAACGATTCATGTGGTCGCACGTCCATGACACGATCTCAAATGGTCGCGTGCGAATGGCAATCAAGTAGGCGGGAATCGAATTGAATAAGGTTGTAACGTTACAGCATGCCACCTGCATGCTGCATCTCGTCCAACCGTATTTCTCTCATCCTGTCCATTTTTCATTCCTTATTTTAATTCAAATTTCATTTTTAATTCAAATTTCATTCCATTCCATTCCATTTTTAGATTACTTTCTCTCTCTCTCATCACTCATTCTTGAGTCTGCTACCATCTTT
This sequence comes from Elegia similella, assembly GCA_947532085.1. NCBI lineage: Eukaryota > Metazoa > Arthropoda > Insecta > Lepidoptera > Pyralidae > Elegia > Elegia similella. Next base: position 9,899,599 of record OX383939.1, read on the forward strand.
CAGTCTACTACCATCTCTTGGAGCATAACAGTTTCTGTTATTAATTTATTGAAGTCAACATTTACAAAGTTGAAGTTGTAAAGTGAAGTTGTAATAAAGTTATTCTCTGTGTGTTCTGTGTGTTGAGTCTTGTGTTCTCTCTAACTTCCTATTTATGTGAGAACTCGGCTAGAGCGCCGGGATAGTTCAGAGTCGAGCCCTCACAAGGTTGGACACCAGGAACGTATTAATAAGGCCTTCGTTTTTGTGTTTTAGTGTATTTTTAGATGTGATAACATCTTATAAATTGATGAACGTCGGCTGCACGCACGAAAAAGTGTCACGGTTCGTGTGCAAGCGAGAGCGCGGAACAAGCGATAGAGAGGCCCGATTGGCCTAAGCGTTCGGCTTGTGACGTATCTGTCTTTCTTCCACCATTATCAAGTAAAATTTTCGTCCGTAAACCGACTTTATAGACAACCAATTTTTTATGATAATAGAATGATAAACGAGCAATTACGTCACCTGATGGTAACTTATTTAACGTCAGTTTTTAAAGCTGGCGGGCCCCCTTTTCCACTCGTTCCTCCTCCTCCGCCAGGACAGATCTGGACCGACCTTTGGCCACCAGCTAACCAGCGTTAGTCTGAGTCAGCTTAGGATAAAAACTCAAAGGTCTGGACTTATTTCGTCATATTTACAGCCCACTAGCTGTTTTCGGCTAGGGAAAATATCGTCAGCAACCAGCTCATTATGGAAAAAAATGTGAATCTTTTGACTTACATGTGTAGCTCTTGCTAAGTATAGTAGTACATATAACCATAAGTAAATTTCTGACGTCAACAATTCTCAGTTGAAAATATATGACAATTAATAAATGACCTATATTAAATAAACGTTTTTGAATTTGAATTTGAAAAAATAAATATTTTGACAATACATGTAGGTATATTATAGAGATCACTCTGAGTGTATGATTAATAAACGTGGTTCTAACTGACTCAGTGTCAACAAATCATGTTTTCGCCAGTGTGACCTTCAGTCAATAAACGTTCATTAACTGATAGCACAATACATATCAATTAAAACAAAACGCTAGGTTTTAGCTCGCGTGGTTGTTTGTCATATTAATCAGTTTGTTTGTCTCTAAAAGCCCCTATATATTAAACTAGCTTTCGCCCGCGGCTCCGCCCGCGTTAATGTCGATCCCTCGGGAATAGTACTTTTTCCCGGAATGAAAGGTAGCCTTTGTCCTTCTCCGTACTCCAGAGAACGTGTATGCAAAATTTCATGATGATCGGTTCAGTAGTTACGGCGTGAAAGCGTAACAAACAAACAAACAAACAAATAAACAAACAAACAAACTCACTTTCGCATTTATATAGTAAGGAAGGAAGGATAAAGATTAGTAAGGATAAGGAAGTAAGGATAAGGATAAGGATTTATAAAATGGGATCGTCGTAAATAAACGAGTCATAAAAAAAACATATCATCCTATGCATCGCCGGATCTAAAAAAATATGGACTTTACTCATCTATATCAATAATCTGATTTTACTCGTAATTCTTAGTCTTCGCTCCTGGTAACGCCAGTGTATATACAAGGTCCATTTAAATTAAGCGCTAATATTTTAAAGGCTAGCTACCCCTAAGCTAGAAATATGCTTAAGAAGCAAAATAAAAAAATCGACACGCTAGTTCTTGAGATATCTGAACCTGAATAGGTAAAAAAACAGACGAAAGTCGTTCGTAATATCCGAATCCGTAAAAATACGGTCCGGCATGGTTGTAGTCAGAGGAACCTCGTTTGCATTTATAAAACTGTCATATTTATTTTATTACTAGCATTCTCCGCAGCTCTGCCCACGTCAATGTCGATCCCTTGGGAACAGTGCTTTTTCCCGAGATAAAATGTACCCTATGCCCTTCTCCGTATACCCCAGATAACGTGTAAGCAAAATTTCATGATGATAAGTTCAGTAGGTACATAATGTGAAAGCATAAAAAACAAACAAATTCACTTTTGCATTTATAATATTCGGATTTAGGATTAGGATTAAAAAGCATTTATGTTAAAATATATGTAAGAGCAGTGACCTCTTTTTTATTGTTTTACGGCGTTTCTTCATTTATTTCGCCAGTTGGCGAGTTATTTTTGTTTATCAACTAAGTTATAATGTAATTCATCTCGTTGACAAGACGGAGCCCCTGGCGACAATAACTTCTACGCGACTCCAGTATTTACTTAAAGATGACGCAGTAAGTCGGGCAACCCAGTAAATCTCTCTATAGCCACATCATGACAATTTATTTTAGTTTTTTTTACATATTTTCCATAAACATGGTTATTTATAAGACCAAAATTAGCAATTTGCAAAGCAATCCTAAACAAAAACTTCACGAGTACTGAGCACTTCATACTTCGTAGGTAACTTCAAGTTAAACTAATTAAAGGTACTTATGAAGGGGACAATAAAGTTGAACTTAAAAGTATGAGAATATTTGCTTAGACAAAAATAAACGAAGCTAAGAGCATCGTTTTTATAAAAATAAATAATTTCATCTAATAAAAATATGAGTTCAATGACTCTGTCCGATTGAGGATATTGATATGTCAATATTTAGTTAGATTTCGAGTAAAGCCGGGTCGTCGACCCGAGGGCTAGCGGTACTCCGACCTACGATCCTCGAACCGTTTATATGACAAACGAATTGCTACAGTCAGTTTCAATGGGCTATTCTCAACGCAATCCTTGATTATATGTTTAGCATAGATATATATTAAATTAGCTTTTGCCCGCAACTCCGCTCGCAATAATGTCGATTACTCGAGAACAACCTATGTCCTTCCTCGAGCCACAAACTACCTCCATACCAAATTTCATGCAAATTGGACAAACAGAGTTACTTTCAAATTTATAATATTAGTACAAAAGTATGGATTGTAACTGGAAATTATTATAATATCGTATTAATAAATAATAGACCGGTTGGCCGGTGGCAAATTTGCCTACCTCATATCATAAGTTACACGAATGAAACAAGTATGTAGTGTATGTAGGTGCTATTTAGAGTTGCCACTCCGTAACCTAGAAGAACCATGAAGAATAAAATGGCGAAAACGTTAATTTTGGCCAAAAATTCTGATATACGAACGGGACTCTGACATAGGGGCACTCATATTCTCGTTCTATATATATAAAAACTAGCTTTCGCCCGCAGCTCCGCCCGCGTCTATGTCGGGAATAGTACTTTTTCCTGGGATAAAAGGTAACCTATGTCCTTCTCCATATTCCAGAGAACTTGTATGCAAAATTTCATGATGATCGGTTCAGTAGATACGGCGTGAAAGCGTAACAAACAAACAAACAAACTCACTTTCGCATTTATAATATTAGTAAGGATGATTACTGAGTGCCCTCTTTCGATATACATATAACGTAATTTACCAGTCAGCTTGTCATATTGGAATCTCGGAATCAGAATCCCTAATGGAATACAGAATTGCAAGAAAAAACCTAATTGCAAAAAAAAATAGGTTTCCCATACAAAGTCGCCGATCAGCTGGACGAATTTATATGGAAATGTTTTTTTTTTACCTTTTTTTCTTGCAATTCTGTATTCCAATAGGGATTCTGATTCTCAGATTTCAATATAGCTAGGAGGTTCAAAATAATGCTGTATATATAGATGTGACATATTATATTATAGCACTTTCATTTCACTCCTAAACTTTTAAGATTTCTTTTAATTCCGTAAACAAGATATTTTCGAGTCTATAGAATAACCCTACCAACAACAGCTCGCCTACGCTATGCAATAGGTATTATCTAAAAAACTATTAGGTTTTGCAGCGGGAAGTTCCGATAGTGCGGCCTTCGGATAACTTGTTATGTTCAATCATATCGACCAGTCAAGTTGTTATAGTAAAAACAACAATGCCTGACAATAATTGTTACAATACCTACAAACCTACATGCATAATGCAAATTATATTTACTTGATAATATAGTCTTAGTTGTGTTTATGTGAATAGGTACACATTGTGCAAATATACCTATATCACATAAAAACAAATATACATAATGGTATTTATATTATCAGTAACAATTGCGACAAGTATAATCTCAACATTACTCCAAATCCGTATTTAGCATAAAAATAGTACCTACTTATTTATTTTTTCTCCGTTTACAGAATATACTTCCATGCCAGAATCCAAATCCAATCTTCTTCCTTGCTTAATTAAAATGTAGTCACCTGTGCTATAAGTCGTTAACTCAATTCTTCCTGCTTATTTACACTTTAAGTTAACAGTTTGATCAAGAGAGATTATGAGATAAGGAATGTTTTTACTATGAAGAATACCGATTTGAATAATGGAAATTGAGCAGATGTGAGGTAGATTACTCAAAGCTACCAGGGATCCATACTTGGTCGATATTCCAGCTCATCGGACCTCCACATTTACCTCCTCCTACATTATGCGAACCACGAAGAAATAGAAATTCCCTCCTCGCGTCGCTGTTTCCCGACTCGTTCAATTTAGAATTTTTAAGGCAAGAGTGAATAGGCATTATTTCAGTTTGCATGTACTTCATCGTTGCTTCCCATCAGGCAAGATAGAGGTCAAACACACTCAAATTATGCATATAAAACAATAAAAAAAAGCTGGTATTACATAAAGTATGTCTACTTCCTTAAAATACTTATGATTTTAGATTCCAATCTCATTTATAAGAAAATATTTAAACTTTTTTCTTCATCAGGCTTGACCTATAGAAGACTTGAACCACGGTAAATTACCGTGCTTCAACCATTCAGTTCATATGAAAAACATAGGTAGATTATATACCTATGAATAGGTGAATACGGTTATAATGCGAGCATTTGGAAGTTTCATGAATAGGTTTAAATTAGTGAAATATGTCATACCTATAATAGAGAATGGTTATTCATTAAAGTCTTTTGATATTTGAGCAAATAAATCTAAAATGAAGTATCTGTACCTGTATGACGTTCAACTTGAATTATTATTAAATTTATTTGCCGGAATTAGAAATAGCTTCTTGGCATGTAGATTTATTTAATAAATATATCATAAAAAAACTATAATTAGAAAAAATATATTTTACTTTTATTCATCCATTGAATTGTTCCATATATTTTAAGTTTTTTATTATGGAATCGACTGTTTTGTTAGACATTAAGGTTTTTTTGACGAGCTGGGTGATACTATACTACGTACTATACCCTTACCAGGTACTTGATTATTTCTAATTCTTAGGGTGGTCAGCTCATCACTCATTTTATCAGAAAGTTGTAGAATACTCTACTTAAGACAAGGCCTCAAAGGTTTGGTACCATCGCTCGGCAAAGGCGTACGCCGACTGATCAAGTGCGCGCAAGGGATAGCGCTTGGCGGTTTAGCCCGTAAATGATGAGATAGGTATAGTCTAGAGTCGCTCAAAGAAAAAAACGTAAACGCCAAATTCGTTATTTCTATTTTATATAAAATCAGACCGGTTAATTGTATTTTCATATTTAAATTTTGATGAATTACTAATAACCTATGTTTTAGTCTAAAAATCATTATTACATTCGACGCATTTGAGCTATAATAACAAATACTCTGCGAACGAAGACCATTTTTCAAAAAATATTTCTATCAAGAAAATTTTATCAAAACGTGTTTTCATCTTACACTTTTCGAGATGTAATAGTCAAAAATCATATTACTTAGATTTGAAACTCCTAATTTAAGTATTTTGCGAGTTAAATAAGGTTCAGAACGACCTTATTTACAGTGGTATCGCCTTAAATTAAGAAACAATAAAATATGATGAAAATATTCCACGCTGGTGGTGTTCGAACCTGTGACCTTAGGTCTCTGTACGACATATGCTCTGCCTTGCTTTTATAAGTGCGGTGTTTGATTCAACTCATCAAATGGCAGAGCATAGGTCGTACAGAAACCTAAGGTCGCAGGTTATATCCCGCTCGCGTGGAATTTTTTCATCATATTTATTTCTAAATGTAATTAGAGTATATCAGAATAGCACTGTGAATGCAAAAAACCACGTACATATAAAAAATAGACATAAAAAAAGTTGTACAATATAAGTATGGACTGCCAAGTGATGTATCATTCAACCTGTGGATATAATGGCAGCTAAGTTCAATCTAGTCTTAAAAGCAAATAGAAAGCGGTGCAGGCCGATTTATAAGACAGTTCATGAATGATACCTACGAGGCTGAATACTTTACCTAATTAAATAAGTATTTTCTTTATACCTTACAGATATGATCTCCACGAAGTTCCCGCCGAAGCCAGGGAGTTGCTAGTAGCAATGACTCAGGTGACCAGTGCCAACATCATGGCGGAATGCGGCGGCAATGTCACGAAGGTGGTACCCACGTCTGTGGTGGTCTATCTCACGGTGAAGAGCCCTAACATAGCCCTTACCTGGGACACTGACGAGGAATACATTTTAGATGTGCAAACAAAAGGTTGGTCGAGTAGCGGTCTACTTTTTACCAATTCAAATGATATGTCTTCTCTTAATTGCTGTGTTTTAAAACGAGATTATACTCGTTGCTTTATCATAAACCTGTGTTAATCCAGGATAAAATACTCTCAAATACCTTCCTGGACTCGAGAAAATTGTATTTTTATTTATTTTTGCTAAGAGGACGATAAAGTTTTACAGGCAACTGAGTGGCTACATTTTATAAGTGTATTCAATCATATTAATTCTTATTAACAAGTAGCTTATTCTGTTTATCCACGAAGCCAATGAGAGAATGTAGGCACGAAATGTAATTATACGTTTTGTAGACATGTCGATAAACGAGGAAACTATTGTTTTTTTACTGAGTCTGAGTGTTTCCTCTTAAAACCTGAGATATCTTATAAGTAATCTATGTACCAATTATTTTACATACATTTAATCAGATTGTAGAGTTCTTCAAGCGTATGATATAAAAATATATCTTTCAGACGGTAGTGTAACAGTCCGTATCATTGGAGAGACAATTTACGGAGTAAGACATGGGTTGGAGTCATTCTCTCAACTGATTGCTGCTGATAAATCAGACTACTCAGACCAGAAGGAATGCGGCTTGCGCCTGGTCTCCGGAGCAAAGATTCGGGATCGTCCTATCTACAAGCACAGAGGTTTTGTCCTGGACACTTCCAGGAATTTCATCCCGATGCAAGACATCAAAAGGACCATCGATGGCCTGGCTGCCAGCAAGATGAATGTCTTCCATTGGCATGTCACTGATTCGCACAGTTTTCCTTTGGAGTCAACTCGAGTGCCACAGTTTACTAGGTATTAGTCAATTTTTTATCTAGTTTTCTTAATTTCTTTGTTTTTATCAGCTTCCTTATAGGACTCCGAGTACAGTAATTATTTGGCAAATTCCACTAAACAATTTGATTGCTTTTTCCCTAACATTACTATGTCAGCTATGCTCAACGGTAAGTTTATGTTGTTTCTTACAAAGGATTTTTTTTTCATAAGTATAACAAATTGCCTTCCCCTAGTATGCCTCAGGGAAGTAATTGGTTACTTAATTGGCAATGATGCCATAATTAACCTCAACGTACCAGATTCTGCATTCTCAAATTGCAACAAAGGATAATAATTATACGTATCCTAAACAGCTCTAAAAGTCTTCGAATGCTCTGAGAGCATATACGAGTATGAGGGAATAAATTTAATATTTAAAACATTAATTACTAATATGCCGTTATAAAAGGAACCCCAGACTAACCCCGATCAGATAACACGAAGCTAGAGAGATTCGTTGTAGAGAGATAGATAAGTGAGTAGAAAGTAGAGATTAATGGATATGGGAAAGTGACGTGATATTAGTATCTACCTCTGCATGTTTTAGGATTTTTCTTCACTTTTCTTGACCATGTTGGTTAGCGTGCCTACCATTCGGTACGGTTAATGATGTCGTTAAAAACTGTAAAGGGCAATTAAAAATGTTTGCTTTAAATGAGTGCGTATGAAAGTTTCATTTGTTTGTTCGGGTAATTTGTTGGTGATTCCGAATATTAAGCAAAATCAGATGTATCCAAACGGTTTTGTAAGACCACTAGCAATTAGTAATTAACTTTTCTTAAGCACAAAGCTAAAAGATTCGTGCTTCAGAAGAATGTAAATTTATCAGTGTTATCCTAAAATTTGGTGGGGCGAACCTAGCTTGTTCCGTTACTTTATTGCTAGTGAAGAAAAAGATATTCTAAAGTAATTTTTATATGTTTAAATTAAAAAGGCCGCATTTTAACAGCTTATATGCCGATGCGCAGATCAACACAAAATTGCGTTGTTTAACTACTCTTTAAGAGGTTAAGGATAAGAAAGAAGATTTGGATCAATTCTGTGAAATCGGTCTCAAGATCGTTTTTCCAACTGTGGTTTATAAAATAGCCGACCATCTCTAAGTACTGACGTAGGTAATCGATTTACCAGATACGGGGCCTATTCTTCGGCAGAAATTTACTCAGCAAAGGAAGTGCGAGACCTGGTGAAGTACGCCCAAATCCGGGGCGTGCGTGTTGTGATCGAGATAGATGCACCGGCGCATGCAGGCAACGGCTGGCAATGGGGCAACGTGAGTAACTACCTACATATATTTAGTGCTTACAACTATAATTTGTATGAATTACTTTGGCTTGCAAGTCCTTGTCTGTCGTCGCGAGGACCACATAGGTAATAAATCCGATCCTGAAACAGAAAAATAGACAAAGATCTGCAAATACTGTTCTAAAAAATGAATCCATCTTGCAATTTTCCTCAATGACAATGAATACAACAGCGCCGTTTTACAGTTCATACTGTGTTATTATTTCTTTGGTAGAGGTCAAATTAACACAAATGTTTCTTTCCCACACATTGTTCCAATAACAATGAAATAACGCATAAGATAAGCGATAAGTAAATAGACGTTAAAAAGGGCAAGCCTACGTGTAACCAGGACTCCAATGTATTTTTTTTATCATACACATTGTTTCTTATTCCTAAATTGCATTTTATTTAAAAGACATTATATTTTATAGTCAATTCATCATAACAAATAACACCTTGCAGAATTAATTGACCACGTTTTTTACTTCCATTTTTTTGTTCAGTTTTTTTGGTTTGTATTGTACGTAAACAATGTATGGGATTTGACTTTTTGTGATTGTGTTTGTGAATTACGAGTCAAAGCTAAATATTCAGCAGTAAATTCCTAAACATGGATCAAATATGTTCGTATACCTAAGCAAATGGTGTCATAGAATCTTGTGGTATCCCAATAATGGACGTTGGCTTACGATACATTACATTACAAATAGTATATTAAAGTTTTCTATATCTTAAATTGTTTGTTTGTTAACAATGGCCATCCACCATGATCGAATAGTTCAGATGTTTCATTCCTTTCTGCCACTTGGGCCGATAATTTCATATTATTAAACAATCGTTTCAAACTCTTTCAGGATTACGGCTACGGAGACCTTGCCGTGTGCGTCAATTCCCAACCCTGGCGGAACTTCTGCATCCAGCCGCCATGTGGCCAGTTGAATCCTGCTAACCAAATTATGTACCGAGTGCTCAGGTCTTTATACCGGGATATCGCCGAAGTTCTGCCTAAGCCTGCATTATTCCATATGGGTGGAGATGAGGTAATTTTATATATATTTTTTTAAAACTAAATGCTGCCGGAGTCTCTACATTTTGCTTTGCATCCAGCTATGGCCTGAGGCTAGCCAATAAAAGCCAGCCAATCAAGAGTACTTAGGTATCTGAACCGGGATGTTGCCAAAATTCTGCCAAATAGAAATCAAGTTAGTGAGAGAGCCGGGGACCCACACTCCTTCTCCCCATTTCCTCCCATCCATGTCCTCCTTCCCAAATCCTTCCCCAAGTTCCTTGAAAGGCAGGCAACGCTCCTGTTACACCCTGGTGTTGCAGTTGTCCATGGGCAGTGGTGATCGCTTACCAACTGGTGACTCGCTTGCTCGTTTGCCGTTAAAAAAAAACTAGCTTTCGCCCAAGTTATCTGAATGGAAATAACTCATAGAGTACCATTTATTTTATACCCCTGACAATGTCTATCTAAAATATTATCATGATTATGACTGGATAGCTTAAGGGTCCATACTACCTCACACTGCTTTGCAAGATTGACTGTTATATCAATAATAATTAAATACTCAAGTTGAAATAAAAATGCAGCAAAGTTCAGGACTAACTCTGGTAACTATATGACTCAAAAACACGATTGCGTTAAATTTTCTCGATAGAAAAAAATTGCAAAGTTGCCTCCAAATCACGTCTAATTTACTCGGTATATAGCATTATTCACCAAATACATTGAAATTAACCTTGAAACTTTTGATTATTATTTCATTACAGATAAGGCAGCCATCATATGTTTTGCTTTTTCGAATAACCCTTGAATATTCCTTAAAAACGAAAATATCCAAAGTAGCCAACGCGTTTAGACCATCCGCATTTGTATGGCCACGCCGCCTGGCATATGTCGGGCTCTTAATATAAAGAATACACTTTCCCATGTAATGTTTATAGGGAACATCTCTAGCATGGACTGACATTACTAGACTCTATAAAATCAGACCATGTAGGTAACCTATCAAACTATTTATTTTGTCAAATAGCATTTGCAGGAAACTCTTCATCTTTCATCATGGTGTACTAATATGGTTTCTATCAGGATTACATTTTCCATCATTAAAAACAATATTACACTTTGACGGGTAATAAACGAGACACAATTGAAGTTTTAATGTTATAACAGCTAAAGCCGTACAGTGTCCATCAACGACTTAATAGTATTAGGAAATGTGTCTTTGCCTTCAATGACAATTTAAAAATGGCTTTTCAGGTCTTTTTCGCCTGTTGGAATTCTAGTCAAGATATCATATCGTACATGGCTAATAAGGGTTTTGCTCTTGACCTTGAGGGCTTCATCAGACTATGGGCAGAATTTCAAGCAAATGCTCTCACTCTGTGGGACGAGGAACTAGCAGCCGAGGGTGCGGAGAACAACCAACCCGTGATGCTTTGGTCATCTGAGCTAACACAAGCGCATAGGATACAGAAGTATCTGAATAAGAATCGGTAAGTTGGCAGTCTTTAGTTTTATCTTCTAAAAACTTTTGTTCGACTGTGAATGGTTCGCAATGCTCACTCCTTTCTCTTACGCCGTGGGATTAATAGCTAGCAGACGAAGGTGCGGAGGACAATCAACCTATGACGTCTTCTGAGTTGGCACAAGCGCATAGGATACAGAAGTATTAAAATAAGAATCGGTTAGTTCTCGTTCTTTATAAGAATGTTTTATTTGACAGAGGACAGAGTTCCAAATTAACGCATTTCAACAACAACGGGCCCTTAATGGATATCAGAGAAAAATCCAAATATTATGCAATAGAACTATATATTTGAGCTGACCCAAGACTACCGTACACTTACGACACAGACGCGTCAATTTTATTAATGATAACCTCCCCTGCCTTTGCCGTCTTACTGATAAACGCTCATGCCTTTGGTGACCGTTCGATAGATTTGTCATCGGCAAACTGAGTGCGACCGTGTTGTATGTAGACGAATATAGAGAAATCTGCAACAATCTGTTATAAATAAGTGGATTGGCATATATTGCTGAGAGTATAAGCTGGAACGCCTTGTCATTTACTCCAGTTGGGTCCCGACAGGGATGTTATATGAAACAGTTTTAATTCTAAAAATTTACCGGACCATAATAATAAATATATTGGAGGTTTTTTTTTGCCATTTTCTGGATTCCATTATCATCAAACGTAACAGCTGCCGATTTTTTCAATTTCAGTTATGTCATCGAAGTTTGGGAGCCAGTAAGCAGTCCTCTTCTTACCGAACTGACAAGACTTGGTTACCGCGTGGTCTCGGTACCGAAAGACATGTGGTACCTGGACCACGGGTTCTGGGGCACCACCAAGTATTCCAATTGGAGACGCATGTACTCCCATGTGCTGCCGCGGGTGCCCGGAGTCTTGGGAGGCGAAGTTGCAATGTGGAGCGAGTATGTGGATTCCCAAGGTTTGGGTAAGTTGTTTTTTTCGATCGTGTGAGTACTACGGTCTAATTATTTATAGTATTGTCAACTTCTTAGGACTTTTATTGAAATATATATAATTTATTAAGTGACCAGATCGGGGTTTAGGACACTCTACAAAAATCAAAGAATGGGGGTATTATATATTTTTCTTGGATATTAAATATATATTTTTTTTTTTTTCATGATCAAAACTTTTATTTCAATTTTACTAAAAAACAATTCAACTTAATATTAAACATAATTAATAACAACATTAAAATAAAAAATTATAAATAACTTACAAATAAAAAACTTCTTCCAACGCACCACATCGAGGCAAAGTACCCAAAATGCTGGCAGCATTTCCCCGTTGCACAGCGAGTCCGATACGTTGTGCAAAAAAACTGCCAGCTCTTGGATCACCAGTTGCCTCGATGAGACGTGTTGTCAATTCCTTATAGAATTTTTTGGCTTCAGTGCCCCAGGGACCCAAAGTTTCTACAGCAAAAGGCAAGAATATGAAGCTGTCGGTCAATCCCGCGTATTTTCGCTTTTTGCTAGCTTCAGCAGCACAGGCAGCTGCTCCGCCTTGGCTGGAAGTAGCTGGTATGTGGGATGGAGCTAAAGTATCTACACAAGTGGCATCCCAAACTAGACATTTGCCTTGCCGCCACGGGATTAAAGAAAGACCATCTGGTCGCTTGCCATCGGTGCGGAAGATTCCATTTGGTTCCAAAACTGACGGAACATTGACAGTTGCTAAAGTTCTACGAATTATGTCGTTTAGTGAGGCATGACGTGGAATTCGGCCAGCACTTTTAATGCAAGCAAGACCATGATGACCCAAACCATCCACAGCTGTACCACAGTGACATAAATGTGGTTGATTTAATTTTACACCCAAACGGAGGCCAATGGCGAGTGTAAAAGTGCAATTATCTAGAAGGGAGCCAACATGTGCAGAAGGAAGTGCTTGTAACCAGTGTCCGGATTCCCTCTCAGATAACGCCAAAAGACGCGATCGATCTTCCGCACTGTCACAAAATGCAATGGTTTCTTCTTGAATATCTTTACAAAGAGGATTGTCCCATAGTCGCTGTGAACAGACATTTACTGGGAAATCATCCAAAACACTTGACCTCCAAACGTCTTTCGCTTCGCTCACGCCGCATATGTCAACGGAACCCATTGCTGAGTGTAGAAGTTTACCGCATAATGACAAAGAGGCGTGAACAGAAGAAAGAAACGCAGGAAGAGCCACTGCAGATACCTTGCGTACTCCGATGCCACCAAAACGAACTGGGAGAGAAGCAAATTTCCATGTTTCATTTGTAACTTGACAATTGAAAATTTTCTCTAGTGTCTCCCGAATTACTTCGTCCAGTTTTGTGAGTTGTTCTTGATGCTTCCACATGAGTGAGCATCGCAAGGCATAAGTAAATTTTGGCACAAAAAGACAACTCCTAAGTATGTAGAAAGCCATATGTGCATTTATTTGAAATAAGAGGTCGGATGATTGCTGAAATTTAGATACTTTTTCATCTATGTAATTTGGGATTGATTCTTCTAAAAGTGGCGTGCCTAAAATTTGAAGAGAGCTTTTGGTTAAAAGTTTAATTCCAGGGGTTATCTCCTGAAAAAGAGAGTGAATTTCAAAGCTGTTTAATCCTTGAACTTTATCATTTATAAAGAGTTCGCACTTATTAAAATTTAAATTTAATCCTACTTGTTTGAGGCGTTCAATCAGTCTTATTAGGTCTGATTTCACAGAATTTACACAACCTCCAATCGTAGCATCATCCAAAAACCATGCATTCAGGGGTGAATTTAGGCTAGATATGATTGAATTTATACCTAGACTAAAAATGGCAGGACCTAAAGGGTCTCCCTGCTGACAGCCAATTGAAGAACTAATAACACGGTCTCTATATACAACATCAGAAGGTGAGCAGTAGCATTGCCAGAGATACGGATATAGGCCTGGAATCTGATCTTTAACTTCCCTTAAAAAAACTCCCCTGTCTATTGAATTAAAAGCGTTGGATATGTCCAATTTCAAAATTACTTGGCACTCGTTTGAATTGAGAAATGTTCTCGTTGCGTGTACAATAGCTTCGCAACCCCCTCTAATACCAAAACCAAATTGTCTTGGTTGGAAATATGCGGTTAACGTGGGAGCCATTCTTTTACACGCTATCTTAGAGACGAGTCGTCTGAAAGTGCATCCCACTGCAATAGGTCGAATGCCCCCATCCTTTTTAACCAGGGCAACTAGGTTAGCACCATACAAAGTTTTCGTTATCTCTTTTGGCACCTTACCAGAGAGCATCAGGTTAATTATAGAGACTAAGCTTTGGATGAGAGTCCTCCCAGAATCACCCGTAACCCCGCCCACCAAGTCCTTAAGATGCTGAGCTGATAGACCATCTAGTCCACTAGCCGAGCCACTCTTAAAACTGTTTAAAGAGTTAATTACATCATCTGCTGTGATTTGAAGAGCCGGGTCTGAAAGTAACGGAGGATCAGGTAATGTAATTGGAAAAGTTGACTGTTGAGGCTGAGGATGCTTTTGTTTTAAAGATGAAAAAGTTTCTTCCGTATCAGGAGCAAGAGCATCACTTGAGAAAATAAGCTGAGCGGCTCCCCTTACATCACCATCATTAACTTTGCTTTCGATTTTTTTGATTTTGTACTCCGTATTTTCGCCTCGGGGAGTTCTATTGCTGTTGTGGCCATATGAAATAACATCTGAGGACACGGTATGGAGGGTGCAGTTATTTTTAATAGTCTGAGTAAGTGAAACATCACTACCCTTTTCCTTAGGGGCATGTAAGACTTTAAAAGCAAAAAGTAGCAACTACTCCCAACTTGCTTTGTCATTAATCAAAACTACTTTATCGACTGCTTTTTTTAGGGCAGTTGCAACAGTTATTCTTGCGCCCCTAGGGATTCTTTTAACAATAGGCATACATTTTTTGCACCTACCCAGCTTTTTCCACAGAGGAAGATCGGTATGGCTAGCAGCATCTTGGGTAGTAGCAGACTGAACAGGATAGGGAATATCCACGTTTTGCCTGCCATTACTATCAGTCAAAGACGAAACAGCAGCTCTGTGTTTTTTTGCAATATGAATATTGAGGCCTCTTCTTCCTAAGAAGAAGCGAGGCTAAACACATTCTTCACATCTCTGGAGGCTATCTAAGGAGAGGGATAAAGGGAGGGGAACTTGTGGATTAAGTGTGGGGTTTGGTAAAGACAACATAAATTAGCAGGTATATGAAGCCAAAAAATATAATTAAAAATATAATTAAATACTAATCAATAGCCCAGTTAAGAGGCGATTAAAAGTATGCCCGAAAAAAATATGGGCTTTCTAATTTTCCGATTTCCATTCTTTTTAAGTTTTAACCGCTTGAAAAACGTGCACTGAAGATTTTTTTTTTGAAAGGACTATGTAGCTAGCTCCAAGTGAGCTATCGCTAGACAACATCACCAAAGGGCCCCCAGGAGGGACAGACCTCGGCTTTGGGCGTTGCCTGTGTGCGCAAGGCTTGGAGAGACAGCAAACTCTCATATTGCCTGATGGGCCATGACCCATTAACAATATTTGTAAATTTTCTAAAGTTTTGGATTGATAACGTTGGTTATTTAAAATAAAACATTTGTTATGTTGTCAAGTCAAGGTGTTTTGAAACACCTTGGTAATAAATTGTACGTAGTATTTTTTCTTCTGTGGTAATGGCATTGTAGTGATTGTTTTTTTTTTTTCATATCATGATTTGAATGGTTCTTCGTGTAGAACAAAAACAAATCCTTATCCTTACTAATATTATAAATGCGAAAGTGAGTTTGTTTGTTTGTTTGTTTGTTACGCTTTCACGCCGTACTACTGAACCGATCACCATGAAATTTTGCATACAACTTCTCTGGAATATAGAGAAGGGCATGGGCTACCTTTTATCCCGGGAAAAAGTACTATTCCCGAGGGATAGGGCGGAGCCGCGGGCGAAAGCTAGTATAAAATAAATTGCATTTATTTATATCTCGTTATAATACTGTCTATAACTTAGTGGGAGAATATTGTCTATCTCAGAGGGCAATTAATGTAACGCATATTTAGCTCTTAGTTAAGCAACCCTGCCCTACTGGCGTGGTTGACAACAAGTGGCATTAAAGTATCACGAACTCTACCGTGCTTCGGAAGGCAGTTTGAAAAATCTGACACCAGTGATGTCCTCCTACACACTACGATTTTCTATAATTACCAAATTGTGGAGAAACGAAAAGAGTTATGGGAATGGACGTTAGAGGTCGTAGAAATAAGGGAAGATCAATGAAAAGGTGGATGTAACAGAGAAGAACAGAGAATATGACCAGCAATAGATTGAAGTGGAGAAACTGACAGGCTGTTGGAAAAGATAAAGAAGAAAAATCAATATTACCATAGATATCCTACATTTGACTAGCTCCGTGGCGCAGCGGTCAACACGCCAGCCTGCGACACGGAGTGACCGGGTTCGATCCCCGGTCAGGTCAAGATGGAAAATGATCTCTTTCAGATTGGCCTGGGTCTTGGATGTGTATCTATATATGTATTTGTTATAAAATATAGTATCGTTGACTTAGTATCCCATAACTAAGTCTCGAACTTACTTTGGGGCTAGCTCAATCTGTGTGATTTGTCCGTATATATTTATTTATTTAGTGTCACTTCTCATGATGGCTTTTATTTTTCCAGATACTCGAGTATGGCCACGCACCGCAGCCGTGGCAGAACGTCTCTGGTCGGACCCCACTCTGACGGCCAACGCAGCTGAAAGCCGTCTCCAAAGACTCCGATCTCGCCTCATCGCCCGAGGCCTCCGCCCTGATGTACTGTCTCCCGCCTGGTGCACGCAACACGACGGCAAATGCCTTTAAGTATCTCTTAGTAATTTTGCTAGACTACCGGGTCTACATGTACTCTCACATCATTGAAGGGACAACTGAGCTCGTCGATACCCTTAATCGAACCATGGGAGCACAACTCCCACATTAAATCGAACCTTCTGTCCTTCACATAAGGTTCAAAAACAAAGTAAATTTCACACCCGAATAAGAGTTAACAACTATTCGTACGGCGCCAATGCTGGGTCTCGAGTATTTTTTCGCATACAAAAATGTTCACCCAATGACTTGTAGGTACTTATCGGATCTCAAAGTTATAATTATTTCGATCTCAGCATTAATCCCATGGGAAGTTGTTTATGTCCATACCAAGTCCATACTAAGAGTCATTGTTTCGAGGTGCGTGAGAGTACTTATGCCGTTATATAAAACACCGACATTGCCTTGAAAGGGTGTCTCAGCCCGTCAAATTGAACAAATTTTCTCAGTGACCAATGCTTAGGAACTCAAAAAAAATAGGTATTTGCACACAAATTGCCGGACAGGCATTTAGGCGGCCAACGTTTTAAAATTCTGATCCATTGCAGCTGAAAACCGTCTCTAGATCTATCTCATCGCCCGAGACCTTCGCTTTGGCGTGTTATGATGATAGGATGATGATATGATGCACACAACATGACGGCATCTTCAAGATTTCTGTATGACCAAAAGTTTTGCTTACTTTGGCTTATAAAGGTCCAGTAATAACGCTTAATAATGAATGAAACTATAGGAAACCATCTCTTGAAAAATCGTACGTCCGTATGAATAAATTTTTTTATACAACTAAGTAGGCAAACAGGCATACGACTCATCTGATGGAAAATGGTTACCGTAGCCTATGAACGCTTGCAACACCAGAGGTGCTCTCTCGCGCATTTTAGTTTGGCAAGGAATTAAGTCCATGATTCTCATGTATATTTCTATAGCCTTTGTTTTAGTAAGTATAATAGGTAGGTATTTATTATACAAGGTTTTAGAAAGATGAAATATTTTTATAGAACATGCACAATATATGCTACTGAATTTAATTCACTACCTGAAATTCCATCCAAGCTATAAACTGACACCGAAGCTGTATATAAAATATGACAAAAATCATGATAATGTCATAAATGCATGAATTTTATGGAAAAATAATAAATTGTCGATCTCCCTTACAGAAAGCACTCGTGAAATATACTTATATCAAAGTACCATGCGATCAAGAGTCAGAAAAATCGTCTTAGTCCTAATAAGAAGACTTCAAATAATTAAAGGATCTTTATTGATGGTGCTGTTTTAATACAAACAAGGTATTAAAACCCCTTAAGATAAAATATGAAACGCTAATAATATTCGATCAAGTATAGAAACTACATACACAATCACCAACAAAAATTACCCCGTCAAATATCGGAATCACCACGTCAAATTTCGGAATTCAGTATTCAAAATGAAAAATATGCAACTGACTGTTTAGTGAGTGCCTAATAAGTTAGGACGCTTTTTTTATTGCGGATTGTGTATTTAGTTTTTGATACCCGATCAAGGTAAATAATACACATAAAATATCAGTTATTATTTGTCGGTCACAATCGCAGACACAATAGTTATATTGTTTGTCAGTCACCGGTGACCGACGCGGGTATCTTGACCGCAACTGGGTTTTTCTTTTTCAACTGATTTTTGTACTTATGTTTTTTTTCCATCCATATATTTATTGTACAGTTCTTGCAATTGACTAATTCCAACGGGATTTTGGTACTTGCGGTACCTGAATATTACATTGTGGGTAATACGTACCTATCTATATACGGGTTGGTAAGGTTGATTTTGAACTTCATGGCAATATTTTCATGACGGAATCAGAATCTGTAATAGAATATAATAATATCCGAAACAAAACAAAAAAATTAATGAAAAAACGGTTTTCTTCTTGCGAGTCTTATGTCCAAGGAATTCAATCCCCCAAAATTTGCTGTCACTTGATTCTTGTAAATGAATGTAAAAATGTATGTTTTTGCTATGTTGTCCGTTCATACTGATAGCATGTCAAAATAATTGAAAACGTACACGATTTACTTATCTTTCGGAATAGCCCTGAGGAATAGCCTTACGGACCCGTTTGATGCACACTAATGCAAGATACGTCATGTCACTCGCCTTCGTTAAGGCGATACCACTGTAAATAAGGTCGTTCTGAACCTTATTTATCTCGCAAAATACTTAAATTAGGAGTTTCAAATCTAAGTAATATGATTTTTGACTATTTCATCTCCAAAAATTGAAGATGAAAACACGTTTTAATAAAATTTTCTCGATAGAAATATTTTTTAAAAAATGGTCTTCGTTCGCAGAGTTTTTGTTATTGTAGCTCAAATGCGACGAATGAAATAATGATTTTTAAACTAAAAAATAGGTTATTAGTAATTCTTAAAAATGTAAATATGAAAATACAATTAACCGGTCTGATTTTATATAAAATAGAAATAACGAATTTGGCGCTTACGTTTTTTTCTTTGAGCGACTCGAGACTATCTCCTATCTCATCATTCACGGGCTAAACCGCCAAGCGCTATCCCTTGCGCGCACTTGATCATTCCTTTGCCGAGCGAAGGTACCAAACATTTGAGTCCTCGTCTTAATAGCAAGGACTGGACTGATATGTGCCGTATTATATTAGTATTACGGACATTCTTTCAACAAAAGCATATGGGGTTTGAGTACAACCTTTATTCAAAGACTGATTATATCGTTGAATGTATGTATACCACTCAAGTACCGATGGCCCTTATTTCTCCTCCATCCTTTCTTTTTCAAATCACTATAAATAAGGCATTTGTACTCAAATTGTCAATACATGTATTTGTAATATGATGCAGTTTGTATGTACTGTGCCAAAAAAATATACTACAGAGACCCAGGCAACGTGGGAAGGGGAAAAATAACCCCCTTCGGTTCTTGAGTGGTTAAAAGTGCCTGTTTCATCAGTATAAACTATCTCTATAAGATTTGCTACGTACCTTCTCCTCTCCTCCTTGCTTCGTAATCCTCATTGTTTAGGTCGTGATCTCTATGGGACATTTTCCTGAGTAGGTACTACGTCCCGCCATTCAGTCCTGTGCTTTGCAGCTCGGACAGCGTCGCTGACTTTAGTTTTTGTGTATAGCAAATTTGGACGGGCCAACGCAATGGGACTGCGTGCTCTGGATCTCTTTCCTTCTACTTTGCCTCTAAACAGGAGTATCTCGAGATTATCTCTAAGATTTCCGGAAATATATTCAAACACTCCAGTATTCTGCGTAGACATAGATACTGTGGAGAGTCTGGTCTTTATGCCTAATTTCATTATATATTATGAGGAGGAGGAGGAGGAGGAGGATACAACTTGCTACGTACCTAGTTATGATACAATTTTATTGTAAGTGTGGTCGAGTATATCAATTTATATGAAAATGGTAAGACAATGTTAATGCATAATCATTTGTTGGTGTTATTGAGTAGAAGGTACTTAGAAAGTATGTATTGTTTTCATGTGTGTTTAAATAAGAAACCTATTGTGATATCTATTGAGTAGATGATTAGCGATAGTTATGATTAAATTATTATTGCTATAAAGTCATTGAGTTTATTATTTTGCTCATTCCGTTACAAATGAATCCCAAAACTAGAATATTTTGAGAAGAATGTTAAACAAAAAGATTCTGTCAAACCCTCCTCTGCTTACCAGCACTGCTCAATTCTATAGGTAAGTAGTCTGAACGCTTGTACCAAAATGTTGAGGCCAACACTTCTCTTTTGGTTTTGTACGTCTGAATGTCAATATAAACCAGTTTTCTTATGGGACGAAAAAACTAGGATCTTGAATAAAAATTGTCTATCCTAAGCCTTTATCTAACATTATAAATGCAAAAGTGAGTTCGTTGTTTTATTTTTATATTTTTTTGTGACGGCTTCACACTTTGATGAAATTTTGCATACGTGTTGTCTGGGGTACGGAAAAGGATATAGGCTAGGTTTACCTTTCGTTCTGGTAAAAAATTTGTACTCTTCCCAAGGGACCGCTATAGCTAGTTTTATATAAAAATGTTATGTCAACCAGAAAGTTTGTATTTGGGAAACGGATTATTGCAGACACTATACATATTATATTTACTTTTCTGTCACTATAAGATTGTCTTTATTTGTTAACAATAAAATGAAAAACATTAAGCATAAGTATTATTTATTACGTTGATTTACAATACATTGCGTTGAATACAAAAACAGAAACTCTATGCAGTAGCGGACACTTTTTTAAATATTTAATTTTATATGTAAACCGGTTCTTTATAGCAAGTGACATTCCATATCACTAAATAAATACTTTGTCTTCTGAAAAATTTGTGTATCTTCCTCAGATCCAAGCCGTTACATATTTAAGACGCCCCAATTCATGCTTATTTGTAAAATGAAGAAAATAAATAAAATTTAACTACCATCTACAAAAAAAGATATAAGTATAACAAGTACAAATATAATAACAAAATATTTACTGCATAAGGAGGATCATCTTGGTTGAGGCTCGAGCAAGAACCTACCGGAAAAGAAAGAAACTATGATATACTTTAAAAATGTATACAACAATACCTACTTCAAAAAAAAAAATTGGGTACCTACTTCATATTGAATTACCAAAATAAAGGTCTTTAAATCCATATATCAATATATTTACAGGTAGACTAATTGGGAAGGAGATCATTTTAACTAATGTACCTAGTTTACTTGCATACGAATTTGAAAGTACTGGTGGTTACAATATTATTTGAAGGCAAATTAACAAAGAGATCCTACGTTTCATTACTATTTCAAGACATTTTATGTGCAGCTGGCCTAAAATAATTTACATGGCTATGTTGCTCCTACTAACGCTTCTATTTTCACTGACACCTTTACCAGGTCCTAAACTTAGATCATTCGGAACTAACTCATGCAACACAGTGTCACTTCTAAAAATACTGTTGGCTATTCTGCTTGCAAATCTTTCTGACTCTCTTAAGTCATCGTCTTTGGAAGAGTGGGACGTAAGATCAATTTCTGTGTCGCTTTCACTGTCACTGTCCTTTTCACGTCTAGGATAAGCTAAGTTTTGTGGTTCATCCACCTCTTGAACAGAAGTGGCACAAGGACAAGGGTTTTTGGATAAAACTCTTAGATCAGTTGGTGTCACTTCAGAATTATCCATTTGTGATGGCATCAGCATTGGTGGGAATGAGAACGGTTGCTGAAGGATCCTGTTGTCTTCTGGGTTATACATGGGAGGAGGTATGTCATGTGTAGAAGGTGGGATTGGGGGAAGAGGCTCGTTAATGCCGTTGTGCATATAAGGATCTTGTCTTGGTGATTTAAGATCCCGGGATTCCATCGACGGCGGCTCTGGAGAATCATTCTCAGTTGGTGAATCGGGAGCCTCGGGCGACGAATCTGGAGGTTTAGCGTGACCTGCGAATAAATGTTTAAATGTAAAAATTTCAATAGGTTTATTATTTCGACAGTAAAAATCACGCAGTAAATACAGGATGTTAAGGATATTAAACTTTATTGTTAGTTATAAATCAAACGTATAAACCTGCCACCTTATTTCAAATTCAGACTACCTTAACCTCAGACCTTAACACTATCTATGAATATCCCATTACATGAATCTAGTTTATACATTGCTGTATTGTTGGGTAATATTTATATGCAACTAGCTTTCGCCCGCGGCTCCGCCCGCGTCAATGTCGATCCCTCGGGAATAGTACTTTTTCCCGGGATAAAAAGTAGCCTATGTCCTTTTCCATACTCCAGAGAACTTGTATGCAAAATTTCATGATGATCAGTTCAGTAGTTACGCCGTGAAAGCGTAACAAACAAACAAACAAACTCACTTTCGCATTTATAATATTAGTTAGGATGATCGGTATAAGAAATGAAGATTTTCATACTTTGATGCAGTACAGAAATTAAGCAAGGCTGAGGCTCCTCATTTGTCACGCAACTTGTTATAGTTGTAGTAGAACTCGTTTCTGCCATTTCATCAGTACGTTCTATCCTTTCATTGGCAGTTAATCGCAAGCTTTACGAGTCATAGATCGCTAATGAAACATACCTTGTAACGAAAGCCGCAGAGAACCGAGCCTCATCCGTTACGTACAAATCTGGCTTCTATTTTCTCAGCACTCCTATCCATCTATACATTAATTCGACATGAAGTTTTTAAAGCTTACAGCCACCCCCAAATATAGATATATAGTAGTGTAGTACCTTAGAGAGAGTGGCAAAGAACCGAGCCCAAGGTGCCTCATCTGCTTCAAATGTCACAGCAGCTGCAAGCAAGCTTGTTTGTGCCATTTCACCCACCGATCCTGTTCAGTTACTTACCATCTATTCACTATATTTATAATTATATAAATGAAATCAGGCAATCATAGCTCACAGTCTGCCAATTAAATAAAAATATAGAGGTACATACCTTGCAGCGAATGCGGTGGAGAGACAAGTTCAATGCACCTTATCCTCCACGCAACTTGCAGAAAAGCTGCAGTCGAGCTTGTTTTCATTCATGAGTCGGTCCTGTCCTTTCTTGAGCAGTTTGTCGCAACTTTTACAAAGTCGAACATACGCTGCTGAAAAACCTTTATTTTTAAAGCACTGAGAGCAGAGTCCGAGGTGCCTTATCCGTTACGAACTTGCTTGTACTTCTACGCCCACTGCTCCTGTCCATTCGCCATCCATATATTCCACTTATGGCTTACAGCTAGTTAAAAGTAGATATGGGTACCTTGCAGCGAGAGCGGCGGAGAGCCAAGCCCAAGGCACCTCATCCTCCAGGCATCCTGCAGGAGCTGCAGTCGAGCTTGCTTCCGCCACTTTGCACGTCGGTTCTGGAACCACACCTGTTGGGATGATTCACATTATAATAAAGTCGCAGTGTGTTTGACTGGGATAAAAGGCCGGTTAAGTTTACAAGATAAGGAAAATATTGAATAGATAGTCAATATAGGAGCCATAAGATTAATATAAGAAAGATATACCTTTTAATAATTTAATTGGTAAATTAATAAAGTATTAAAAACTGAGCCATCCACCCACCAACCAGGTGGTCGGACGACCTGAGCAAGGTTGCAAGGAAACGCTGGATGCAGGCCGCTTCTAACCGGTCATTCTGGATATCCTCGGGGGAGGCCTATGTCCGGCTGCGAACTTCTTGCGGCTGATATGATAATGATAAGTAAACTAACAACGAACTGTAAAATTGTGTATAATTATATGTGGATTAAAAAATATTTTTAAAATTATTTTAAAACAAAATTTTATAACAATAAAGTTTACATATTAAAATTTTATCAGGTAAAAGAAAAACATTGGAACCTCTATATTGGTAGCGGGCTAATAAAGTAAAAATCTCATTTTAAATAGACTTTAAACGCCTTGTAATGGTAAATCAATGAACCTGATCTTCATTATTTTCCACACAGTCCATAAAATCAGGAATCGAACTAAGTAATTACCTATTTTATAAAAATAAATATTTTTATAGTCTTTGCTTAACTTATATTAAAATTGTTTACATTTTTAATTCCGAGCCCATGTTCAAACGAATTGATTTTATCAATATCATTTTAAAGTAAAGTAAATGAAATACTTATATTAGTTCTAACTTAATCTTTCTAGAAACACTTTCCAAATCTTTATCTACCTCTAACTGGGTTTCTACAATGCAAAACCTTAATTATTAGTACTCCTAGTGAGCTAAATTTACTAAGGAAGTATGATTTAATTTATTGGTCTCTGCTTCAGTCATAATTTAAGAAGCCTTGTAATCAATCAGAAAATAAAAATAAAACGTTTCCATTTTTATATTACTTATAACTTATATGATTAGTGCTTCCCTTTTTGAAAGTTTTACAATTAACAAAAATCAAACCACTGACCTGCACTCTGGCCTCAGATAGGCTGATCCTCAACGCCACCTCCTCTCTTAAGAACACGTCAGGGTAATGAGTCTTCTGGAACAAGGACTCCAGCTCACTGAGCTGCTGCGGCGTGAATGTGGTGCGGTTCCGACGTTGCCGACGACGTCCAAACATGTACTCCGTCAGCAGATCCCCAGGTAATGGAGACAGGTATGGACCAGCCATGTCTGATGTGTTATCAGTTATCCTTACAATTAAAGTATTATTTACAGATAACTTAAATTTATGTTACTGTCTAAAATTTTCATTTCACTTGCCAGTTTTTAAAATAGATTTTTGATTAAACATTTTTCTAAATAAGTTTTCAAACTATTTCTAAGTTCACGCAAACTGATATGTCACGGAAAAGTTTAGGTTAAAAGCTGCTACGCCGAGGGTGTTTGGCTCGCTACTGCTTGAATTCGCGAAAATTTCGTGGTGAAAACCCCCCGAGCTCCACCCCTAAGCAATGGAATAAGGGCCCGTGATTGGTTAACTTCGTCGGGGGTTGGAAGATCCTACCAATCATGGCGCGTTCCTGAGGGTAGCGCTTAATAGGTGTATATTAAGTTATGGCGTATGAGTAAATATAAATATTGTATAAACATAAACTTCATTTCGCAGGTGATAATGAACTCATAAAAAACGATTCATTTTATAATCTTCAATTTAGTATCTAAGTTCATAGCAATATGTGACGTATCGTATACGATATTATTTTCTTGGATAGTTTAATTGATTATAGTGAACATATTTCCTTTTTGGAATTGTAAAATATAATACTTGCCATATATAATTTTATATTAAATGTTGTTCTCTTTACACATTTAGTTCGAAAATGATATTTCATCAGTAGGTATAATAAAGAACGGGTGCAAACGATCCTTGGTGGATTATTCTAAATAGGTGATGAAATAGGAATGTTTCGTTATCATGTGTATTAATGCCATTATACTCGTAGTGCTCAATACTAATAATAAATCTGTAAAGGTTGGTCATGAAGTAAGTACTTTGTTTGCAGAGATATCGTGTTTATAACCTCCATACATGAAACTGAAACTAAATCGAATATTTTCAATTTTTTTCTGTTTGTATGTATGTTCGTTCATAACTCTTAAATTAATTCACAAAATTTTATTAAATTTGGAAGATTAATATTTGGACGTACAGGACACAGGATAGGCTACTTAATTTTTTTCTCCAGTATAAATGAATGATAAGACGTGGCCCCCATACAAATGTACGCGAACGAAGTCGCCGGCACAGCTAGTTGAAATATCAACTTTGTATTCAAAGCATATTTTGTAAAATTTTCGATACCCAATTTAAAATCCCTTCATTTGTTACCAGGAATTGCAAAAAGGTCTAGTTTCTATGTATGTTGCTCAATTTTATGGAACTTGATTGTTATACTCGTAGTTATTAATCACCCGTCGTCAATCGCCTTTGGTTATGTCTGCCAGTATAGAAAGAAGAGATGTAAAATTTTATTTTGATCCTACTCAGCTACAAGTTTGTGTAGCACCTATCGTAGCGCAGGCGACGAATTTTTCTAATTATGTATTTGATAACAGTCCTGGATCGGTATTTGTTCTGGTATTTAAAAAATAAGTAGGTACCTTCTTACTCTCTTTGATTTAAAGCAAAAAATTAACGGAAATCCTAAATTCACACACATTACTTACTAAGAAGAGGTTCCTAAAAAAAGAAAAGTATTTTTTGCCAAGGAACTAATACAATACTTTTTAGGTGTTATGTAGGTATAGGTAGCTACAGTACAATACTTCTTACCAGGCAGTCCCGATTGGAAAATAAAAATTACCGATCAAGCGAAGCGAGCAAGGACTTCAAGTAGAGTTGAGTTGAAAATACATTTAAATGTAATATAAAATAAAAAGTTTCGTCGAGTTAGTATAGCACGATACAAGTTCACAACTTAGTGTGGGCTAGCTCAATCTGTGTGGTTCTTTCTATTTATTTATTTATTTGATAATAGTACAATTTCTAAGGTTTATAGTGCCCTATGGGCACCAAAATCGGTTCAGTAGTGGCGGACTACTCGTTTAGGTTAGTAAATCGAAATGTTATGCATAAAAAAATGCCTGATAAAGGCTCAGTTCTGAAAAAGTAAGTACTGATAAAGAAGCATGCATTATGAATACTTTAATTCCTTGAGTTTTTTTTATATCCTTAACCTTTTTTTAATTTTAGTATTTAGTTTTAATATAGTTAGGTTTATTGATAAGTAGTTTAATTTAAGATTATTTGTTTGGAGATAATAAATATATACCGACGCTTGCTTATCCAAAAATACGATCCTTATCCTTACTAATATTATTATTATATATTAGTTATTTATAAATGTACAATGTAATTGGCCAATGAAACACTATAAAAATTTAATTCGACCTGATTGTTCACGAAATTTTTTTGGTACAATATCTATTAGATACTAATATTATAAAGCTGAAGAGTTTGTTTGTTTGAACGCGCTAATCTCAGAAACTACTGGTTCAAATTGAAAATTATTTGTGTTGGATACTCCATTTTTTGGGGAAGGCTTTAGGCTATAAAACATCACGCTGCGACCAATAGGAGCGAAGCATAAATAAAAAATTTTTTGAAAACGGGGGAAAATTATTCATCTATGCTAATAAAAAACTAATTTATCATAATAACAGAAATTTTCGCGAACGATGTCGCGGGCAACAGCTAGTTTGTTCATAAAATTCATAATTCACAATATTTTTTTAGTCCCTTGTGAATACAATTTGTTTTATACCCTGTCTTTGGGCAACCGTTCTTTGTTCGTAGATGAGATGAAAATATATTTTGCTAAATGTACAATTAGTTATCTACCTATGTTGAAAGCCTTGAATGTTATTTACAAACCGTAACAAGTAACGACCTGTTTTCAAAAACACCTCTATCGATGTTTCCCCTAAAGTAAAGGCCATTATGTTCTTTGAAAAGGGTCAGTAGGTGACATCATTAGGGTGAGCAACATGTGTATAGATTACTATCTATCGCGATTAAACGGATGAAAGATGTGAGATTTAAACTAAAAATCAATTAATCTAATATTAAGGTACGTACAGATGATAAGCGGACGCACATTTTCATGTGGATGCCTTGAAAAATGCATGAAGTTGTAAAGCGTTTTAAAAACAGGTTACAAAAGCATATTATAAAAACGCGCATGTGATATCGAGCTATCATGTGACCGTATTCTTATCCTCGAGGTAGCATTAAATTCTTCTGATTCCTTTATTTTTCAGTTTATTTATTTTTTAACCGACTTCTAAAAAGGAGAAAGTTATCATTTCATCGGCTTTTTTGTATGTTTTAGTCTTCTTCTGCCTTATCCTTATCCCACTATTTATATGGGATCGGCACAGCATGTAAGCTTTTTCCATTTCTTTCTATCTCCAGTCAACTCGTCCGTCACTCGCTTCCTACTCATATTCTCCTTTACAAATTCCATCTAACGTTTCTTTGGTCTTCCTCTGTTTCGATGTTCTTTGACATGCATATTCAGAACCTGCTTGGTTTTGTATGTTTTAGTAAGTAGTAAGTAAGTAAATATTTATTTGAGAACAGTTCAGGAATATAATATACACAGAAAGGATATACGGAAGTAAAAAGAAAACATAAATATACAAAAATAAAAACAAGAACTTATAAATGTAGTTTTCGATTATTCGGAGGCGCCTTGATTGATTTAAAAAATATTTTTTACTTGTACGGTATTTTCCAATTGATCCCATCAATTCGGTACTGCATTTTGATAGCTTTTTACTACTTAATAGGAATAGGTATGTAAGTATCGAATTTTTGGAAGGCTTTCCATAATAATTTTACTAACAATTATTTCTTAATCATAATCATTTATTTTTGTCAATCACAGGTACAATGGTTGTTAGGTACATAAATTCAAGTAACACTGTGTTGCGCCGTTAGGCATACAAAGTCATAAATTATTTCGTAATACAAAGATTTCTATTAATATTTATTTACCGAGCATTTTGTACCGTATTTTATATTATGTACCTAATTGTAATTTCGTAAATGTAAACTGGCACAGGAATAGACGGAATCTACACTACAGCCAGTTTTCATAGTCCAATTTGCATTTTAGCGCCATGTTTAGTCACTGTACTGGAATAATGTGACCATAGGTAGGGTAACATAGACCACGTGCTAGCGATTAGTCTAGAGCTGATAAAAGGGGAGTAGGTACTTTAGCAGCGTGAAAACTCGTAAAACTTGGCTGCAAAGCACTCCAGATGAGGGTGCAGACACGACACTTAGATTAGAGAGAGAGAAATCCAGAGACGAATATCGAAGCAGGGCAACAAAAGAATGATTTTCAACCAACTTCAAAAAAGGAGGGGTTCTATGTTCGACTGTATATTTTTTTTTACTGAAATAATCTAGGCATCTTTTTTACTTGGGCTTGGCCAACATCCTATTATTACTTCAAATTCCTGTCTAGCTCAATGTGCCTTTGTTGTGAAAATTTACAAACATTTTTAAAGACATGTATCTGTATTTAAAGTGGATCCGAAACAGCTATGAATAGGGCTATACTCAGTGTTTCTCTGCGAGGTCGAATTCGATCAGAAACGAGGAGATCCGTAGAAGAACAAAGGTCACCGACATAGCTCAGCGGATTAGCTCTTTAAAGTGGCAGTAGGCAGGGTACGTAGCGCGTAGAACCGATGGTCTGGGCAGAAAGGTTATTGAATGGCTACGACTTATATATAAACGTCGGACACCCACCTACCAGGTGGTCCGACGATCTGACCAAGGTCGCAAGAAGACGATGGATACAGGTCGCTTAAAACCAGTCGTATTGGAAGTATATAGGCCTATGTCTAGCAGTGGACTTCTATAACCTGTTTACATCATCAAAATTACATTTTAGTTCACAACTTAATAAGACAAGTGGCAAAGCTTTATCCAAAAACAAATTTAAACGCAAAAGCTTATCAATTATAAAATACGATCACAAGCTACCTCTCATAAGAGGTAGGTAAAACACAGCTAAGTGGGTTGAGATAGCGGAAGCAACGATTACTAGTAAATGAATGTGCCGTCGCGTCGGTGGTGGCAGTCAACACAGGGCTGTCCTTTGGACACGAGAGGGCGATATCGAAGAATTTTTTTAAAATGAGCATGCGTTTTTTTTATTTTGGTAGTATGCCTACACTACCGCCTAAATTCTATTTGCCAGTAGCAACTGGCAAATAGAATTGACGTGACGGGTCCATTCAGCAGAATGGACCCGTCACGTCCGGAGAAATACCACATTCTCACAGAAAATCGACGTTTAAGTAGAAGCTTTACCGCTTCTATGCTACGTACGGTAAGTGAGAGACTCACAGGCCCATCCGTCTCCCATTTCCTCCCCTACATGTCTTCCCCTCAACTCCTTGAAAGGCCGGCAACGCTCTTGTCACACTCTGGTGTTGCAGTTGTCCATGGCAGCGGTGATCGCTTACCATCAGGTGACTCGCTTGCTCGTTTGCCGTCCTATATCATAAAAAAGTAAAACGTCAGCTATTGGCCGACATAATTCGACCTCATCCGGAGTGCGGATGGGGAGAAATATGTGCGCGCTTCGATGTGAGCGTGTTTCTTGTTGCACAAGTTTTTTACATACGATATTGATGGTGTCCGTTCAGGAAGTGATCTCTAGCACGCGTATACACATTTTGACCAACTTAACCACTAAGAAAGCGGATAGATTCACTGTTTCCCTTGACAGTTCCAACATCCACCGCAGCTCTTCAATCTGTAAAGATAGCAGGTGCTATCTTAACAGACTGATCCTCAAAAATAATCGCGGTTAGTCCCGTAGTGGCAATAATAGTGATTGTGACCGCCAAAACTTAAAATCGCTTGCTTGAAGCTTATTCAATGGGTAACCCCAGAATAGCAGGCAGGTATCTACCTTTTTAAAATCTTTTTATTAATATTAACAGAAATTAGTAAGAACCTTATATATTTATTTGTTTCCATTGAAGTTTCTATGAAGTTCCATCTATCGCGGCTGCAGCGAGACTGGAGGAGTAGTGGAGCTTTTGTACTGTTGAAGTTGGAAAACTGAATCACAATATATGTGTTGGAAGCCGTATCGCCTACTGACATGATTCCTTAAATTTTCGATCGTACCCTCGGCCGGCTTCTATGGTCTGCGGGGGTCTTTCCTTTCCTCCCACACCAGCACGGAAGTGATATATCAATATATTGACATGATTACTTTAATTTTCATCCCTACCTTCGGCCAGCTTCTTTGGTCTGCGAGGGAAGTGAAGCAGCTACATCTCAAGTCCCTCCCATCTCCTACAGACCAGCACGGGAGTGAAATATCAATCTCTTGACATGATTACTTTAATTTTCGTCCTTACCTTTGGCTAGCTTCTTTGTTTCAAGTCTCTACCCCTTCCTCACAAATCAGCACTAGAGTGAAATATCAATTCCAACTAAATAATAATACAACAAAATTTGCAAATGCCATCCCTAGCGTAGGCTGGGCGGGCGCCGCCCACCGCAACGCCGCTAAACGAGTTTCCGCAAACATTTTAATGAATAACACCTCCCCTCACCCTGCCGCACCCGGCCTCACCCCCTCGCCTGCAATGCGCTAATTAAACATTCGAGCCATATTGTTTCATTTACCAGTTTCGCCGGACTGCAAATGCTAAATGAGTTTTCCCTAATTAAAATATGCTTTAACAAATTAAAACCGCAGTCAAAGGAAATTCATGTATGTTGTTCGAATACTTTTTTTAAGTTTGAGTACCTGAAGTTGTAGCCATGTAGAGTAAATTGACGGATTTATTGATACTAATTTACAGAGAAGCAAATCATTTAATTTAAATTTCTATATACATCAACAATGTTTGGATAAACTCTTTGGGCAGAATCATGAGTCATTCGAACTATATACATGGTCACCATGTATATATAATTATAATCTTTCATATAACAAGAACTGACTAAAATCAATCTAATGAACCGATTTTGATGAAATTTAAATGAGATCATACTGAAACATTTAAACAACAACGAAGTTTTAAAGTCGATTCATAAATTACGGAGTTATACGGTAACAAACATTAAAAAATTAACCAAATTAATAACCTCCTTCTTTTTTGAAGTCAGTTAAATAGTACTAATATAATCTTAGATTTGTTTATCATGGAAGTTTCCTAAAGGATTTTTGTTATGAAAGGCTTATTTTTTCCACCTTCATCAGGCGCGCTTTTCAAAGACCACTTTCTGCAAACATTGTTGACCAAAGTCAGACCAAAGGTCAAAGGTCTGACTTTGGTCAACAATGGACTCCAAAACCGAGATCCGTTTGAAAGGAGATGAAAAATCCATGTTTGCAGTTTACGAGTATCATAAATTCGAATAACACAAAATTATAGAAAGGTCAATATGTTTTCATATGCTGAAGATATTGGCCAAGTGCGAGTCGGATTCGAATATATTAAGGGTTCCGTATCAGTACAATATTCAATCGTAAATACGCAACAAATATCAAGTTTCTTAGTAATGGTAAACCTAATGTATTAGTTTGCATGTAACCTCTTTGATGCGACCTCTCTTTTGTGTAACTCTTTCTTCCATGGACACAATTTTTCTTGATTATCTGTGGTTTGACATCTCAGTAACAAATTAGCAGCATATTTGAGAGAATCGAGAAAAGGCGCCAAAAGAAATTTTTAATATTATTTTGTTCTTTATTATTTGTTATTATACAAATCTGCGAAGATTTCAAGAGTCTACTTTTTACGGTTTCAAAGAAACAGCGCTGTGTTAGACGGACGGATGGACAACGTAGGCCTATTAATAGGGTCCCGTTTTCACATTTTGGATATGGAAGCCTAAATATAACCGTAATTGGTATTTTGCCTGACAATCTGGCAATATTGGTAACTCACAGCTAAAGTCTGAATGTAGATTGCCATCATCATCGTCACAGCGGTTAAAAGTCCTGTACTAAAGCTGAACAAAGGCCTCTCCAAAGGATTCTTCATTCTATGGGAGGATATTGCCATACTCACCACGCTTGGCAGGTGAAAAAACTGCGCTCGCTCAGTTTCTTCTTGTGATTTCGACGCTGCTGCCCATAAGAAGCGCTTTGAAGCTGGAGAACGATAGTAAATTGCTAGATTTGTGAAGGGAATGAAGGTGGTAGATGAATGGGGGATAAGCAAATAACAGCTCGAGTAGTCGCGCGCGTGCCCGACACCATACCTGCAACTGCCGACCAAGCTGTTGAGCAGTGGCAGTGCCGGCGTTAGCATTACTGGCACCCTGGGCGAGATTTCTACGAGCGCCCCCTCTTATTGGGGAGAGGGAGATGCAATACTATTGAATCACACTACCCTGTGTCTGTGTCCTCTGTCTTTGCTTGGTTGTTTGTTTTTCGTGTGTAAGTGGCCAACACTGGTGTCAGATTTTTCAGGCTGCTTAAAGTCATCTGACATAGCTAAACAACTGCCATCAATGATGACAGCCGAGACCTTTCTGCCGCATCGGCCTTGGTGGGGGCGCCCCTTCCGTATCCAGCGCCCTGGGCGGCCGCCCAAGTGCGCCCTACTCTAACACTGCTACTGCTATTGAGGATGACATGTTTCTCATCTGAGCGCTATTCCCGGTGGCATCCTCACCTGTAGTGCAACATATACCTATTCATGTTGTATTAGGATTTGGCAAAGTTTTTGAAGTGAAGACTTCTTTATAGCTGCGTTGTGCACTTTTTGGGATGCACGCGGAATTTTCACTTCTTCCAGTACTCTTGGAGTGCAACCCGTTGTATTTCTCAGCCTCCTTAGATATCTCCGGAACCGCAGAGAAATAACCTGTGTATGCTATGAAGTATAACTGCCGTACTTGAAGTTGAACCCATTGTCTTTTGGGTAGCATAGTAGCGTGTGAGCCACTACGGATTATTACGCAAAACCTTTTTATAACAAACTAGCTGTTCCTCGCGACTACGTCCGCGGCAATTTCTGTTATTAGATGTGATTAATTAGTATAGATGAATATTTTTTTCCCAGTTTTCAAAATATTTTTTTATTGGTGCTTCGCTCCTATTGGTCGCAGCGTGATGTTTTATAGCCTAAAGCCTTCCTCAATAAATGGACTATCCAACACAAAAGGAATTTTCCAATTTGAACCAGTAGCTCCTGAGATTAGCGCGTTCAAACAAACAAACTCTTCAGCTTTATAATATTAGTATAGATTTAACAAGTTTTTTTATTATACTTGCCCTGTATCTTGTTTGTCTGTGAGGCCACTTAAGGTCTACGGTTCCATAATGTTGCATTGTTATCCGACTTATATAACCTGTGTTCAAATGTTTAGCATATATTAGCCTCAGACGTAAACCGATCAAAAATGTACTCATTCATCTTAACTAAAACTGTCATACCTTTAGGTATATGAGCTACAACCAACGGCTTATGTAATTTTTTCTCAATAGTAATTTCAGAGTTGTTTGTCCTTTTACAGTTTTAGATAACTCATGTATTTATTACTAATTAATTGAAATATCTTATTTAAATGTTTGTTTCCTAAAGTGCAACATTTACAAAAACCTATAAGCTAACTACCATATAAAAAACACGACTGCCAAATCACGAAGCCAAATTTCAAAACCTCGAACGAGCGCTTTCCACCAATCTGAGTAATTATCCGTATGAAAGTTATAAAAAAATAAAAAACGCGCGCGTCCCGACAGCTCAATTAGTTAATTAATCTTTTTTTCCGCGCTAAAATAGCATTTATAAACTGCAAGCCAGCGGCAGTGGGAAATGCCTCCCCTAGCGGCTATGTAGGGTTGCTACATTATTTAAAAAATTATAAGATTCTCCAAAGCAAATGTAAGATAATTGTAGAACCAATATTTAAGAAGATTTTCTAAAACCAAAATAAAAACATAAATATTCTACCATAGATTTATAATTTATGTCACTCGGGATAAGGCAAATTAAACAACGTTTATACACATCCCAATATATTCAGGTATTTAGAAATTATTGTGAGAAACTCACTACACTAAATACATAACATTTCTTTTCGGGCAGTTGTGTAAAACAGTATAAATATGCCTAAATATGCCATGCTTAGTAACTTAGTCGTGGTAGGAGAATATTTCTAACGAGACTATAAGATTTTCTGCGCTCTGGGACTCAGCTCGTTACTTAGCTGATAGACACATAGGAGAGAACAGCTAATGGCTCGAAGTCTACCCTGACAATTCATTTAGGTCTTCAACATTCGCACGCGGCCAAGCGTGGCAGCAAATTCAGCTATGGAAGGGACAACAGCTTATTAGCTGTGAAGCCCGAACTATTGCTCAGGCTTCACTCTCGTCATTCAAGCAAGATCTTCAAATCTGTCACGTGGCTCAGTATGTGACCTCACCGATAGACAAAGAAGAGACAGTGATGTCAGACATAGAGGAGAGAACAACTAAGGGCTCGCCTTAACCACTTGGACCACGGAGGCTGTGTTGTCTCGAGTGGTGGGATACTTAGTAATGGCATTACTAAAAGTTATAGCTTGACAACATGCAATTTGCACAATGTAAAAAATATTATACTTAAGTATATATTTTTGTACACAATTCGTGAACTAGATACCTATATTTGTCTTTTGGAAATTAACGCAATATACGATTTGAAGGGGAAGTACATAAGTGTTATGTGATCTTAAGCTACCTGAGTTAGCTTAACGAATTCATTGTGTGAACAAAGGTCGGGAAGCCGGGTATTGGGTTAAATGTCCGTCAAAGTGTGAATATGAGTTTATTATCTCCTTGAGACAGCCCACGGAATAATAAACCTCATGGAAGGGACGTGTAGGCGTGGCCCGCGTGCCGCAGTTAAGCACAGCGAGTCTTAACCAGGCTCAATTACTCTGTTGTTGCTGGTGTGACGCGACGTGTGGCTGCCGGTGTATTACTTTGCGTGTTTCTTAAAAAAACTCTTATAAATGACTCGATGCTCTATCCTCGAGTGCAAAAACAATAGTAGTACTAAGAACTTACTACGATCAGGTGTTTCTTGTCATCAATAAGTCGCTATTTACTCTGTATTTCATAAATTTGTTTTAGCATTAACCTCTGTCTATTTAATTGAAAATAAATATTAGAGTAAATAAAAAATTACACGTATGCCTATTGAGATAAAGTCTAAAATTGTATGATCCCTCGATCATGTACGCCATCTAGTGGCGAGTGGTAGAATCAGAAATTACGACACAAGGCGAAGTAAGCCATTCTATTTAATAGGGTTGTGATATCATCGAATATCGATTTGTAAAAGTATTAATTTTTGAATTATATATGCACACGCTTTTTATTGTCACTGTGTACTGGATAATTTAACTTTAATATAGTTGACGTTATTAACGTACTAGCTTTCGCCCGCGGCTCCACCTGCGTCAATGTCGATCCCTCGGGTATAGTACGTTTTTCCCGGGATAAAAGGTAGCATATGTCCTTCTCCGACTCCAGAGAACTTGTATGCAAAGTTTCATGATGATCGGTTCAGTAGTTACGGTGTGAAAGCGTAACTAACAAACAAATAAGCAAACAAACAAACTCACTTTCGCATTTATAATATTAGTAAGGATAATACTTAAAATTTAAGACTAAACCTACACAACATTTACAAGCAAAAAGGCCCGGCAGTTCGTTGCCCTACAATGCTCAGAAGGCTGGCAGCATTGCCACGATAGATGGTAATGCTGATTTTTGTGCAAGGCCAGTCCTGGTCAAAGAAAACATCTACTGAATTTCAGGCGAAAGTCATTTGATGTTTCCTGTTATATATTATTTTAATAAATAAAACTAAAAATTAATTAAATCTTAAATAAAAACCTACCTATAAATATAATCTACCTATAAATATTCGTTCATTTATAATATAAAATACAGATAAAAAATTATAATATAATTATGTTCCCGAGAAACCGCTATTGAAACTAGTTTGTCTTGAATTCTATAGAATAAACTAATTTGGCCTAGGATGAACAGATTTTAAATATTCATCATCATTTCGAGTAGGTGTCACGATCAATCGACCATGCACACCCTAGTGTCAGAGTTCTTCGGAACCGCCTCTCGGCCTCTGACGTGGTTCCTTTAACGACTACCAGATGGCAGCCGGGACCACCGGCTTAACGTGCCTTCCGAAGCACGGAATCATCTTTATTATCAGACAATCAGGTGATTCAAGCATGCAATGTCCTAACCAAACTGGAAACAACTAAACAAAGTATGCTTCCGGTGGGAATTGAACCCACGACCCCCGGGTCAACAGGCAAAGCCTTAACCACTAGACCACGGGGGCTGTTAATTATTTTTATATTTTATTTTTTATATTATTTTAAATATTGTTTAATTATGTATGGTAGTTTAAGTGGTAAAATAATAAAATATAAGAAATAATGAACAAATCAAACAGATTGAGCCAAAGTAAGTTCAAGACTTGTGTAATGGGATACTAACTCAACGATCCTATATTTTATAATAAACTAGCTTTCGCCCGCGGCTTCGCCCGCGTCAATATCTGGAATAGTACTTTTTACGTAACAAATAAACTCACTTTCGCATTTATAATATCAGTTTATAATATTAGTAAGGATAGATAATATAGATAAACATCCAAGTCCCACGTCAAATCTGAAAAATATCATTTTCCATCTTGACCTGACCGGGGTTCGAACCCGGGACCACTCGTGTCGCAGGCTGGCATGTTAACTACTGCCCCACAGAGTTCGACTGAAGTCGGTCAGTATAGATCACAACAGTGAGGTCATTTTTAGAAACCAAGATGGCGAATGCTACTTTTCAACAATAATTATTGAATTACAATGAATTAACACCAATTTTAGAATCGATCGATTTCCTAGCGTCATTAGCAAAAAGATATGAACCCAATCCCTATTTGAGTAGCAATGACATTATTGATAAAACATTCTAGAAGAATAAATAATGGAGTTCAAATTGAAACCTTAAATCTTAGTAAATAGGGTGTAAAATTGTGTACAACTTTTAAGTACGACATCTTTTGGCGAATAGCTGAACTAAGTAGTCTGAGATCGTTAAAAGCACATTGAAAGAAGCCGACGTAGCATATGCACGCTGTCATAAAAACCACAAAGTGTTATTGCTTAATTCTACTTTATGGCGCAAGAAATAAGGTTTTTCTTTTTGTAATGCAAACTGATTGTTATTTCTTTTTAGTTCCAAGAAATTATAAGCTTTCTAATTCGTTAAATTTCAGTGTGCGTAAAATGTTATTGTGTGAGTTTGGCGACAGTGGTTTTCAAGAAAAATATATGCTATGCCACTTCCTCTTGTTTTTTAAATTCCGTGAGACAGCCCTAGCGCGCTAACAGTGTTTACTTATCGCAGCAGAGCGGACAATACAGTCATCCGCGCGGTGCTGTGCGCTAATTAATGCGCTTTCAAACTGACTGCGCGGGCGACTGTACTCGCTTGATTAACTGCTAATCAGCGACTGTGGCGGTTGTCTTTGTGGCGGTATTGATTGGTGGGGAGTGGGGAGACATACACAGGTGGGGTTTGAGGGGTGAATTAAAAATATATAATTGTTAATGCCTAAAAAGAGGCCTTTAGATACGTGTTTTATTCTCCATTTTTTATAGTAAACTAACATTGTAGAGACAACAAAACTTGTTAATCTTCTTGCGGAAATTCTTGCTCAAGGTACGGATTATTCTCTGCTGTGCAGTGAAGTGAGTAATTCCGAATCAATGGTACCTATTTATGAATTTTAAATATTTAAAAAGATGTATTAATTTAAAAAGTACATGCAAATAATAGACTCAGATCTGGAGCAAATGAATCTTTAAATATCTGAAAGACCTAGACCTACACAGATTTCTTATACCATCCTAAACTTTTTTTTCTTTTTACCTTAGTTAAGTATAAAATATGAATATTATAATATTTCTGGAAATGCGTTCGTAAAAATATATTAGATGAGCCTGAATGCTTTATCAACCTCCGTCATCTTCCTTTTTTTAAATAAACAATAAACAATGCTTCCTTTGCCATATCTATAAATAGACTTAATGAAAATACGTTAGGTACCTCGCTCGGCTCGTGGCGTCGTCAAAAGGGTAGTAATCTGAGGACGCGTCGCTCGCCGCTTTGTCCAAACTCATCCGTTTTGTTTTAACACCCCTTTTAACTTTCATACACTCATGCATGCCTCCTTCGAGGATTGAGCTAGGTCTACAAGGAAGCTTTATCATATTTGTGACTGTACAATTAGAAAAAAAGAAGTTATACTTCACCTTCAAACATATTTTTCGATGATAAAATTAGAATACACTAATGCCCTGCCACAAAGAAAAAATACACTATATATTTAAATTTACTTAGGTATTTCATAATTATGTGTAATGCAATGGTGGAAACAAAAGAAAAACTCACACACATTAAAGTAAGCGGCTCAGTGGTCTATGAGCGCGACCTGTAAGCGCAAGGTCCCGGGTTCCAACCCGCCCGACCCGACCTGTGTACCTTTGAGTTTGTAGACAAATCTGCCTCAATTACGGTTATTTTCATCAACTACTACCTGCTATTCCAGTGGAGGAATGATCGTGACGTGAGACAACTTGGCGAGCTCCGTGACGCAGTGGTTAACATGCCAGCCTGCGACACGAGGGCCCCGGGTTCGATCCCCGGTCAGGTCAAGATGGAAAATGATCTTTTTCAGATTGGCCTGGGTCTTGGATGTTTATCTATATATTTATTTGTTATAAAATATAGTATCGTTGAGTTAGTATCCCATAACACAAGTCTCGAACTTACTTTGGGGCTAGCTCAATCTGTGTGATTTGTCCGTGTATATTTATATTTATAACTTGCACACTAGTGAATGTTCAACTAGTGAGTGAAATGGAGAAGACAATGGCAAACCGCTCCCGTTATTTCCTGCCAAAAATAGTCATTGTGTGCATTTCTTTTCACACTTTAACACCGACACTTATCAAATAGAGACAGACACATATACAATATGTAAAGAAAACCCATTCAAGGATGAATGGGTGATTCAGTCCGTCGTTATGTACAACTTTTCATATGGGATCAAAGCTGGGAACTCAAAAAAAATTACATTTTCAATAGAAGTTCGACCGCCTGGTAAATTGGTAATAATGTATATACTTAAGTATAAAAAAAATATTTCTATTCTTAACATATTGTATAAAAATTATTTAATTACATATGATATATGTAACACATTTTGGGCAGTCGTATCGTGAACGTGATAACAGTATACAACTTCTTCTTCTTCGACTAAGTATTACTACCTAGTCGAAGAAGTTGTATACTATTACCTAAGATTCACATCTTAGGTAGTATTCCTATTTGGTCACTCAATTTGCTCCATAACTTTTTCTTCGACCTGATATTTTTACCCGTTCATTCCCGCAGTTTTGAAAAAAATATCAATAGAAGTGGTAGGCGTATAACTGCATACATATTATTCTAAATAGGTGGTGATTTCGAATCTTGTTCTGATAAACAAAGATATCAGAATATTATAGGTTACTAGCTGTTGCCTGCGACTTCGTCCGCAGAAATTTCTGTTATAAGGTATAGATGAATAATTTTCCCCCGCTTTCAAAATATTTTTTATTGATGCTTCGCTCCTATTGGTCACATCGTGATGTTTTATAGCCTAAAGCCTTCCTCAATAAATAAACTGTCCAACATAACAAGAATTTTTCAATTTGAACCAGTAGTTCCTGAGATTAGCGCGTTCAAACAAACAAACAAACTCTTCAGCTTTATAATATTAGTATAGATTGAGTAGACTGCTTGGCTTGACTCTGAGAACCGAGGTCAAAATGGTTGTTTCACAGATAATAAAATTATGATGTTAATAAAAAAAAAATATCTACAATTTTACACAGCACATGTGAACGAAACGCACCACTCCCAAACGTCCACTGCGACTTCATCAGTTTAGGTACTTGTACTTCATCTTAACAATCCATTTGTGTCCCACCCCTTAGCAACTCCACTTGATATATTTATGATTAAGCAGAGCGTCCAAAGCGCGACATTGTCTTTGGAGCTCCGCTGCGGCACCCCTCCGTCTTGCTTTCACACCACTTCCCCCTTTCTTTGCAGGCACGAGATTTTTTTAATTATGACGTTGAGCCTTTTTGTCTATGCGACGAGGCGCCGTCGGTGTAGCGAGATACCTGGAAATTTGAGGAGATTCGATTCCTGGTTACTTATTTAAATATTGTAAACTTCTGTCAGCAGTTGAGCATGACCGGTGTGTCGCCTCAACTGCTTGGCCAGTGGTTGCAGGCATGGCATTGGGTACGCCCGCCCGACGGCTTCTCAAGCTGCTATACTTGCTTTTCATTCATTTATCCGAGTGAGTAGTGTCCCATTAGCTTTGTGTCTTCAGACTCAAGAAATTCCTGTTCTAACCCAGCTTGAAAATGCTTCCGTAGGGCAGCAGGGTCGGAGGCCAAAGAAATTGCGCTCGCCAACCCACCTGCCAAGCGGTGGTGAGCAGCCTTCCATGAAATGAAGAATCCTTGGGAGAGGCCTGTTTCTTTGTCTCTTTCTTGAGAGAGGAATCGTACGGCTGAAATGCAATGATGATGAACTTCTCAGATGGATGGAAAATGTTGACATACGAGTAGGTAAGACTGCTGTCATCAAAACATAATTTGCAATAAAAGATGATATTATCAATAAAGATCTTCGGCACCTATTATGAGTTGATGTAATGGACTCACATTTATTTGATTCTCGACTCTTTTTATTCTCAGGTTGCATTTTATCATACTTACTCTAGTCA
This sequence comes from Elegia similella, assembly GCA_947532085.1. Classification (NCBI taxonomy): domain Eukaryota; kingdom Metazoa; phylum Arthropoda; class Insecta; order Lepidoptera; family Pyralidae; genus Elegia; species Elegia similella. The sequence continues at coordinate 9,941,447 of OX383939.1, forward strand.
TAACTATGGTTCTTGTAAAGGATCTTGTGACGCTGTCAATGTCTTGACATGACCTGGGGTCTTCACCAGCTCCAGGCAAGCCTAGCGCCAGTTTTTCTAATGTTACATACATTAGAAAAACTGGCGCTAGGCTTGCCTGGAGCTGGTTATTAAATAGTTAAAACCACATCTAGCACTAGCCAAATATTTTACCTTTACTACATTACTATTACATCACATATTAACACATCTACATTCTGTTCTAACCAAAAAAAATCAATCTAGGTACACTCTGTTCATAAAAGTCTCTTCCTCTTTATCCTTCTCCCACTATTATGTGGGGTCGGCACAGCACGTCAACCTCTTCCATAAAACTCACTCTGTTCATAAAAGTGTATGAGCAAAATTCATGGAAATCGAATCTGACAGCCTCCGTGGTCCAGTGGTTAAGGCGTTTGCCTGTTGACCCGGGGGTCGTGGGTTCGATTCCCACCGGAAGCATACTTTGATTAGTTGTTTCCAGTTTGGTTAGGACATTGCAGGCTTGAATCACCTGATTGTCCGATAATAAAGATGATTCCGTGCTTCGGAAGGCACGTTAAGCCGGTGGTCCCGGCTGCCATCTGGTAGTCGTTAAAGGAACCACGTCAGAGGCCGAGAGGCGGTTCCGAAGAACTCTGACACCAAGGTGTGCATGGTCGATTGACCGTGACGCCTACTCGAAATGATGATGATGATGGAAATCGAATAAAAAATATGTAATTTAATGAAATGCGTCATGTCAAAGTATAAGAATGTAGAGATAATTGGTAAAAAGATTTTTTTTGCAAGAATTACATTTTCCTGGTAACATTTTATTATAAATGAAGCCACATTGTAAAGTGATTTCCAAGTCGAGTGACCCCAAACACAACCTTGTTTAGTTTGAGGGTTACTATGACTACCTTCCTACTCCATCATCAGACAAGAGCGCAACGATTTAACGACATTGTATAGTCATCCGATTTTCATATGCCTGCAAAATTTCAGCTCAATCGGTAACCGGAAAGTGGATCAAATTTTACTTGCAAGAAGATTCAATTACAGACACATCGGGACAGGTGAAATTAAATAAAAGCTTGTAAAAACGAGGTCGAGAAGGTTTGTTTGTGTTTTTTTTCTATATATCTACTTGAATTTATGTACGTGTTAAATACAAAACTTTACTGGTTGTGGGATTAGAGGAAGGGCTCGCTTCGCTCGTTCAACTAACATATAAAGCAACAATTCCGAACATTTTCATAGGTATTCCGACTGTAACAAAATAGTGGTTCATTTTAAAGTCCAACAAAGAATTTTAGTCAAAGCCTGTACACAATACGTCGAAACCAATTCGCCGCCTACAATATTAATCTCAGTGAAGCTACGCGGCGCGGCTCACGGAAGTTCTGATTATGTAGAGGAATTAATTTCCAGACGCGACGAAGACTCCTAGTGCAGAGGGGGTGAAACAAAACTACCACCTGGCCGGAATATCAAGGCGCAAATCTGTTTCGCTAGCGAAAATTGAGTTTCTGTTTTGTAGCTCCTTTTTGTTTTGTGTTTTAAAGGTAATTCATAATTAACATCAAATGCTTGAATTCGTGTCGTGCTCTTGTAGTGAAGACTAAAAAGGACCTGGTGATGATAATGCTTGAATTCGTATTTAAGAAAATATTCTATAAAGATAGTAATACTTCAATATTTACTACCTACTTGATAGTAAATTGATAAAAATAATGACATGAATATATGCCAGTTTATGTTTAGTCTAAGCATATTTTCGTTCAAATTAGGATAGACATACTAGAATATACCTACTCCTTATAAAGGGGTTATATTTTACATTATTAAATTTTGAAGCGGTTGTTGCTCAGTGGTCTAGCGCGACCTACGAGCAAAAGGTCCCGGGTTTAAACCTTGCCCAGCTCGACTTGTACTTTAGCGTTTGTAGACCAGTCTGACCGAGTACCGTCATTTTCATTAGCTAATACCTAAGTTTGAGACTTGTGTTATGGGATACTAACTCAACGATACTATATTTCATAACAAACACACATATAGAAACACATCCAAGACCCAGGCCAATCTGAAAATGAACATTTTCCTTCTTGACCTGGCCGGGGATCGAACCCGGGCACTCTAGTGTCGCAGGCTGGCGTGTTGACCGCTGCGCCACGGAGCTAGCCAATAAACCTGCTACTGCTGAAGGAAAACATCGTGAGACAACCTGCACACTAGTGGATTGTTCACTAGTGTGTGAAATGGAGAAGGCAATGGCAAGCCCTTATTCCGTGGGCAAGCCACTCCATTATTTCCTGCCAAAAATAGTCATTGCGTGCGTTACTTACTACACAATGACACCGACGAGAGCTTAGCTCTTAAATGTTAGAGACATCAAACACTGCAGGGTAGAAATACGAAAATGAAACTGTAGGCGATTCGTAATTTTCCTTGTTATTATTTTTTACTTTTCGAGAACTTTTCTAAACTATGTAACCTTTTTTATTTACGTATAACATATCTATGTAAAATTGTAGCTTATTAATTCGCTTTAACTTAACTTTATCAACAAAAATAAAACAACACTAAAAAAAAATATCAGTGCACTAAAAGTCGATTTTCTAATAGAATGAAGTCGAGATGATTAAATGGCCATAATCACCATGTTGTAGGGGTGCTTCTTGCTTTTGTGAGCCCCGGCATGCTATTAATATGAAAACAATTCGTCCCTTGTTGGTTATACGGATAGTACAGTGCCTGGCAAAAATTTTATCCATGTGTCATTAATAGATAAATGATAGCCCCTTGCCGTAGCCCTCTTTTAAGACCAAGCAAGGGGATAACCTAATTATTTAATGCTGTTCTAGAATATTCTACAATGGGATTCTGGAGTCTTAATATCAACGGCATATAACTATTAAGAGAGGGCTGCGGCAAGGGGATAGCCTAATTATTTAATGCTGTTCATCTCATCATCGTTGTTCATCAATCAATTATTACATGATGTACGTAGTAAGTAGCAGTAGTACGTAGCCGTATCAATGATACGGGGCCCCTAGGCTACAGGGCCCCCGAACGTGTATTGTTTAGTAACATTAATGCTGCAGGACAAAGGTCTTTCCCGTTCTTTATAAAACTTGTCAATCCGATGCTTCCTAGACCCTCAATGAATTTGAAGACAAATATGCCGATATGCCCACTAGAGCAAGCTACGCCACTGGTATTTTGTTATGAGTAAATTCATACTGCCAAATTTTATGACCGAGTTGTTCAGCGTTGTAGAGTTCGTCATTAAACAGACCTACAGACCACATCAAATTCACATACGAATGCGAAAAGTCGCCCCGAGCAAACATAAAAAAGTTCTAAAAAACTATTTTCATACACTCTTAATAAATTAAGAAATAAAATATGGTACATGCGGGCGGGACTTGAACCAGCGACCTAGGTATGCACGACCTTTGCTCTGCCATCTGAGCTACCACTCAATTCAATCTGGGCGCCAAAATTCTCCACCATATCCCATTTCCCCTTATACGTATTAAGCCTAAATTAAATTTATTATGAGTATATCAAAATAGCATTGTAAATGCAAAATTAAACACTTATAAAATATTTTCATACATTTTTTGGATTAAAATTCAGTGAAATTAATTAAAAATATGTACCTTTATAATCAATCAATTTATCTATGAGACTTACTTAGTTTTCAAGATTACTCGCGCAAACATACATCCCAATACAGGATTATAAATTAAAACTTATTGTTACTACGGCGTTAACAAACTATTGAAAAAAAGGCGCTAACAAAGAAGTAAAAAATGTATACAAAATCCAGCCGCGGAGTGTACGCTAAACGATCCCCAAAGACTCTGCATATGCGCGCCGCCTCGCTGCAATCAGCGATCGGCATTGTGCCACAGATTGAAATTTTAGGGTTCACCCGCTAATGTGATTGCGATGTTTTCTCGCTGCACGGAACCACTGTGATTATGCCGATTATAGGGGCGCTGTGCTAGTTTTAATCACATTTCGAGATGTTATTTCAATGACTTGTTGAAGGGTAATTTGCTTTTGAGCTTTCATTCGATTGATTTATTCATTGCACCTGTACAGTGTTGTGTTATGTTTCTTTGTTCCAGTATGTATGTATTAACTATATAGGTAGTTTTATTGCTATTAAATCAGGTTTACTAAGTGTGTATATATAATTATCTTTCTATTATTTCACCCGCGGCTCCGCCCTTCATCTTTTTTTCTAGGATGCCTTTGTTCTTCTTCGTATCCCAGATTTTTTTATTTTGTTTCTAAAGCATTTTTCTAGTTTGTGGATGCCAGCCCTTAAAATATTTGCGCTTAATTATAATTGACCTTATATAGTCAGTATCAGTTTCCATATTACTATTATGAAAATGTAAATTATGTATAAAAACATAATGCTCTCTTTGACTTAGTCACTTTCTTTATATTTACTTATTGCTTTTATTTATTTACCTAGCTGTTGCCCTCGGCTCCGCCCGCGTTATGGCGATCCAGCAGGACAGTAAATTTTTCCGGGATGAAAGGTACCCTATGTCCCTCCTCGGCCTCAAAATATCTCCATATCAAATTGCATCAGTTTAATAGTTGAAGCGTAAGTGGTAACAGACAGACAGACAGACAAACAGATATATAGAGTTAATGCATCAGTGATGAGATTATAAATAACATTAATTATAAAAAATGTTTTTGAAGGTAACTTGAATCAGGTATAAATAATCTGTTTTAAGTTTGTTTTTTGCGAATATTGCTAAATAAAGTTAATTACTAGTTGAAAGACAATGATAAACCATAACAACCGCAATCGACATTGTTTGCGCACACAAATTGTTGTTGGATTTATCTGGAAAGTTGATTAATCTCCGCTCGATGCAAACACGCTGCGGGAGCTTCAATAAAACCAATTGTGAATCACTCTGATTGAACTTTATTGTATTGGTGCTATACTGGGAAAAGGAAATAAAGCTGAAAGAAAACGTCTTTAAATCTTCATATTTGCAAGCATCTGTCACAATATGATTAGGATTGTCCTGCAATCCAATATTTTGTAAGTACCTACCATTTTTACAAGTTTTTTTTTTGTTTCACCTGTCCCAATGTTTGTCTGTAATCAAATCTTGCGAATTAACTTTGATACACTTCCTGGTTTTGCTGGATTGAGCTGAAATTTTGCATGCATGTGTAAATCCGACGATAATACAATATTATGGAATCGTTGCGCTGGTCTGATGATGGAGTCAGAAGGTGGCCTTGGGAACTTTAATACTAAACAGGTACATCAATTGTGTTTGGGCTCATTTGGTTCGTCTTGGAAAGCACTTGTAGATTCGTTTATAATAAAAGCTTGTCACAAAAATGGAAATTTGCAAAAAATAAATAGTTTTGTGATCAAATATGTAGAAACAAAAATATAAGATACTGTAAGGCAAAAATGAAGATCCAAAAACTAAAAAAATGAAAAAAAAACTTTTTTAATGAAGCTAAAATTATCTAAAGATAGTACATATAAAAAAAAAACATATTGGTTACTTCATTCATTTTTCATTTATTGCAGCCGTAAGAATTCCATTGCAGGACAAAGGCCTCTCCCAAAGATTTTCCATTTCATGGAAGAATATTGCCACATTCCCGCTTTACAGGCGGGTGCGAGCACAGTTTCTTAAGCTTCTTTTGCCTCCGAAGCTGCTGCCCTCTGGGAGCATCATAACTTTTAATTGTCTTGATTTTAATGCTTCCTTGTAGGTCTGGGAGTAAATTAATTGCAGTAAATCCCTAAATTCTAAATTGAACACCTGGTTCTTGGATGATGGGACGCTGCTGGGATGCAAAGAATCTGTTTACGGAGATTTCCTGGCAATAATTGAAAAATTCAAAAAAATTGGTCTTGAACTCAATTTCAAAAAGTGCGAAATTTACATCCCTGAAAATGTATCGGAAACTATTAGAAAAAACATTTTAGACTCCTTTTTCAAAATTTCTAAAGATATAAAAGTAATATCTAAGCATTCTTTGCTTCTCCTAGGTGCCCCGTTATTGGAGGACAGTGTTCCACCTCTCTTGGAAAAGCAATTAGAAAATTTCAACGCTTCAACTTCCAGATTGGGTATTCTAAATTTACATATTGCATACACTATTTTAAAATATTGCCTTTTTGTTCCCAAATTCACCTATATGCTTCGCGCAAGCTCAATTTGGAAACATTTGGAACTAATAAAAAAACTAGATGACTGCCTACATTCGACCTTAGAAAATATTTTAAACCTACGTTTTAATAAAAATTCCTGGACACAGCTAACCTTACCAATTAAAAACGGTGGCATCGGTATAAGAAAAATTTCTAGTGTTGCTCTCCCCGCTTTCCTTTCCTCTGTTCACAGCGTTACTGGCTTATGTAAAAAAATTCTTAACGATGATGACCTCGTCATTGACCTGTTAGCAGAGGCAAAGGAAACCTGGTCAGCTCTCTGCCCCGAAGACAGTATCCCGGTGGAAACACATCAGCAAAGACTCTGGGATGCTCCTTTGGTTCAGAGAGCAGCAGCTGATTTGGCTCAAAATTATATAAATGATGATATTAACCGCGCTCGGCTCCAAGCTGTATCCTCGAAGGAGTCCAGCCAATGGCTTCACGCCATCCCCTCTTACACCATCGGAACACTGCTGGACAACAACAGCTTCCGCACCGCTATTGGACTCCGTCTGGGAGCCCCCGTGTGCGCGCCCCACCGCTGCCCGTGTGGCGCCGATGTTGATCAGTTTGGGCTCCACGGTCTATATTGTCACCTCAGCGCAGGCAGAATCCCACGCCATGGTTCTCTGAATGACATCATCAGAAGGGCCCTTGCCACCATCAACGTGCCCTGTACCCTCGAACCACGTGGTGTGGCACGTGATGATGGTAGGAGACCTGATGGTATGTCGTTGATCCCTTGGGAACGTGGTAGAGCTTTGGTGTGGGATGCTACATGCGTCGACACACTAGCGCCCTCTCACCTCAGGGGATCAGTCATGAGAGCCGGGTCTGCTGCCGAAGGCGCTGAGGTTGCCAAACGGCGCAAGTATGCAACCTTAGCTGAGGATTATATATTTGTGCCGTTTGGCGTAGAGACGTTAGGACCTTGGGGACCCAGCGCGAGGGGTTTCTTAAAAGAGATTGCCCCTTCGGCTCATGTCGGCTGCCGGTGATAAGAGGGCTGGCTGCTTTTTCGCCCAACGGATTAGCATAGCTATCCAACGGGGGAATGCAGCCAGCGTTCTTGCCAATATGCCACACGGGCAAGATCTCGAAGAAATTTCTTTGTAGTGCTACTTTTTTTTTTTTTTTTTTTTTTGTTTTCTCTCTTCATGTTTATTTTGTATATAATTAGGTTTAATTACTGTCATTTTAAAAATAAATGGTTTCATTGCAGAATATATCAGCTTCATCTCTTCCTGCGCAGATCGTAGAGTATTGTAAGGAAACTCCGTTAATGATTAAATATTTTATTTTGAAATCACTCATTTTACAGAATATCGAAATTAGTTAAATACATCTTACCTTAAATATACAATCTCCACACTTTACGGAAAACTATTTAAAACAATACTTCACAACAAGTAAAGGTTAATTACGTCTTAACGTTACAGCTGCGCCCAACAGAATGCCCGAGTCGTCGATCTAACCACACAAGAGCGATCGTCCCCGCCACTCCATGACGTCTTGCTAAAATGGAGTGGTGGGTACCAACAATAATTACACTCGATACAACCAGTGTTGCCATTGTTGCTGTTTTTGAGATATAAGTATTACTATTTTAAATAATACTTTAGATACGCAAAAATACGTTTATTTATACTGGGTTTTCATATAAATCGCTAACAGCTCGGCCATCCTGCAATAGCGGGTCCCTCCGCTATATGAAGCTTTACACACTTAAGCACTGCCTATTTTGAACAAATATTTTAAAGTAATAGAATACACAATAACCTTTTGCACACCAGCGCTTGTTTAAGTTACTTCACGCCTGACGCCAGGCTAATACAAATTGTAATAACTTTAGTTGTCAATTGCGTCTCAGTCATGCGACTGTTTTGCAACTAAAGTAAGAAAAAAAGGTCAATGGCGCCCAATAGGTTAATGAAGGTACTAATAGGTGTTTCAATTTCGTGATCAAGCGCAGTATTTTGATTCACATGACATACTAATAATAACAGGAGTACTAATTTATAAAATATAGAATTTACCAGGCACTTAAAATGTTAACGAATTCAAATAACAATTATCTTAAATTCTCATAAAATTAATTATCTGAACAGTCATCGGCATCAGATTCTGATGTAACGATATCTCTATTAAATATAGGCCAAAGTTTCAGATTATCTACCGCTACATTTTCATACCGACGTAGGCTACGCTTGCGAGTCAATGGTGTATCCTCTACTAAATAGCGGTCATTAGGTAAAACTTTAACGATCCGATAAAGGCCTTGAAATTTAACAGCTAGTTTTTTTTTATATTATTTACCATGACATGTTATTTCTCGTTTTAGGTTCACCAGATTGCCGCAGTTATAACCAACCTTGAACCGCTTCAAGTCAAATCTAGTTTTATCTTTAGTTTATTTGTCCTGCAATGCGTTTGCATGCTTCTTTATGAACCTGATCTAAATTATCTAATGGCGTGTCCCTATGATATCATCTATTACTTCACTAAGGACATTTTTTCAGGGCCACTGTTGATTTTGAACTCAAATAGTAATTCTGATGGAGTGATCGAGTTTAAAAAAAACTTAGTTTTCTGAAATTTACGACACTGAGGACCCTAACATAGCTTTCAATAATTTTATAAATTTGTTTAAAATGTTTTATGATTTCTTTTTCCCTCAAAAAGAACTTGTAATAAAAGTTAATCATAAAATACTTCTTTGGAAATGTAGAATAAACCCATCTAAATCACATCAAATTAAATATCATAGATATTCAAAACTGTTTTTTTTAAATATTGAAAGATTAAAATTAAGTCATAATTATAAAACAATAACTTCAAATAATACATTTAAAACAACATGGCAAATGATAAATAATAACACATTTGCATAGCGAACCGATAACTCGTCTTAAAATTGATAATGATTACATAACAGATCCAATCAAAATAGCATAGGCATTTATTGACTACATTGTATATGAAATTAAACCCTTTCTGAACTAAGGATTAAATATTAGCTCAAATATTACACGTAGTTTACAATCTATGTTTATGCCCCCTAGTATACCATAAGATATTTAAATGATAATGACAAAAAATATAAAACAACACTGAAAGTGTTGGTAACGATGGCATTTAAACTTAAATAATTAAAGCAGTAAATGACTTTATATATATGCCGTCATCTTAGACATATTATAAATCTTTGTATAGAATCTGGCGTCTTTCCATAAGATCTGCAAATATCTTGTTATAAAATCTTCATTTAACAAAAACAATAGAGAGTTACATTTTAGACCAATTGCTCTGTTATTTTTTTTTTTTAATAAGTTATTGAAAAATATTTTAAATGAAGTGGACAAAAAAAAACGTGTTTGTGCCGTCTAATGCGATATGACGCAAGCATTTCATTATGTGCATCATAATATACTATTAGACAAGCTTGAAGTATATGGCAGTCGAGGTAACGTATTACAATTGGTCAAATCTTATTTATCAGATCGTTGTCAAATCACAGAAATAACCTAACTGGATGTTTACTCTTAAACAGAAAAAAAGATACACGTCTGACGAACGCTTTGGTATTCCACAGGGGAGTATTTAGGTCCTCTTCTTTTTATAATTGATATAAATGGCCTTCCCAATAATATAGAACATAGCATGACATTATTTGCCGATGATAGCACAGTCACTATTAAATCCACTGACATCAATTCGTACAATTTTAATATAAATTCAACATTGGCATCAATAATTACGTGGTTAGATAATAATAACTTAAAATAAATCTTGATAAAACAAATATAATGCATTTCAGCCAAAGACCTTATTAGACTACTTAATTACTTAATTGGAATATCATGGCAGCATAGCAAATAGTGTTGGTGCAAACAGCTTTCTCGGCATAATAATCGACTCGCGATTAAATTAGAAACCACAGATAGAAAATCTTTGCAAATGACTTAGTACTTCAAGTTATGCTTTATTTAGACTTTCGAGAAAAGTAGATAATGATGAACTATTAACAGCATATTATGGCTTAGTAGAATCCATTCTTAGTTATGGTACCAATGATTTTAACATAATATCAAAACAGTGTAAGGAGTTAAACTTGATACTTATTAAGAAAAAGCTTAAAATATTGTTATGCGAAAAATGTTATTAAAGTATTAACAAATTATTATCTGAAAATCTGAAGTATTGTATTTTTTTGGACATGGATTCTTTGCAAATACTAAAACATTTATTTTTGCCCTTTTATTTTAATTCTTGTATTTTTAAACTTAGGTAATTGCATGCCTTCTGAACTTATATGAATTCGCACACCAGTAATGGTAAACATGTCGGTCTTCTTATAACATATCCATATAATGTATTTTACACATGTTTATGCAAATAATTAATGGGTCAGCTCATACATTCGTCTTCTATAGCTATATATAACTTGATGTAGTAATCTCTACTTTATTGGAGATCTGCTTTCGCGACTGATTAGTCAGTCTTACTATTATCGGCTCTCTGCTTCTTGATCTGCTTATTGGATACTTGCGGAGGTACGATCGAGTAGGCGTACGATTGCGGCTTTGCCTGTCATTAACCAGGCTATTCCGCCCTTTCGTATGATCGGATAGGTATACGCTTGCGGCTTTGCCTGTTATTAACCAGGCTCCCTGCCACTCCATCGTATGATTTAATTAAAGAACGTTTACGGACTTGCCTGTTACTTATCAGACTCCCATCCGCTCCCTCGTTTTTATCGTGCCGTTGCCGTGGGGACTGCCATACACTTGCAGGCTCACCCTCCACGTTATAGCGGCTGACCACATCTCCAACAAAAGATGTAGTCTCCATATCTGAATGTTAAATTGTCATTAATAATAATAATTATTTATTTCAGAAATTGCATTCCATAATGTTTTTAAAAACAAAATCATTTTAATTCAAATTGTCAATTAAATTAAAATTATTTACTAAATTACAATTGAATTAAATTACAATTGAATTAAATTAAAATTGAATTAAATTATAATTGAATTAAATTACAATAATTAAATTACCCTATTCTAATACCTTCTCACCTCAGGCATTACAGCAACATGTCTATTGCTGCAATGTCGGAGGTAAGGGCAGTCCAATCTGTCTCCAATCATTGTTATTGTTTTGTAACGTTATCTTTTTGTTATTATTTATGATAATAATAAATTTCTTTACTAACTTAATACATTACAGTTTGACATTACGTTCGTGGCTTCCACGCTAGGCTGTGCCTGTATCGTAGTAGCCTGGTTACTGTTGTTACCTTAAACATATAATAGCTGTTCCTGATGGAGTAGACACTTAGACGCCGGCACGCGGAGCAAATTTATATTCAGATAACAATTTAGTAAAAATAAAATATATTGTGGTGTAAATGTGTGTGTAAGTGTGTATGAGTGAGTGTGATGTGTTCGTGTTTATGCATATGAGCGTAAGAGATGAAGGTGTATATATGTATAAGTGAATGTGTGTGAGACATAAATATATTTTTTATTGATTTATTATATTAGTGTTTCATTTTGTTTTTATTTGTACTTGTATGAAAAGTTTACAAATTAATACGAAATTACAGATGAAGTAATTTTAATTTATATTAATGTTGACATAAAGAAATGTTCAATTAAATGCATGTGTAACCCAAAAGTAAATAATTATGACTTTGTCAATTATAAACTAATTATATTTATTTTAATGAAATATTTGTCTACTGTTTCCAACAGTTAAATAGGCAGTTTTTTTTTTAAATATCGATATCATACCCTATTTCACACAAATAAATGATTGATTGATAGATGAAGTGTTTTGAAGAAAGTAGATTTTAATTATTTATTTACTGCCTCCGTAGTCATAAACAAAGCCTCTCTTCTCAATATGGAAGCTCGTAGACAGTTGCACCTCGCGAGTTTACTTTTTGACATAATGAGGGTTTAAAAATACCTGACTATCTTTACATGAAATTGCAGTTCACTTCGCAACGTCATCCGAGGGCCACTCGTCCTGTACTTTATATACAGAGCAAAGTCAAAGTCAAAGATTTTTATTCAAAATTGGATACATGTATCTCTTTTTGAACGTCATAACAAGACAAAGGACAGTAGCATTTATGCGGCAACGAAGTATTGGAATAATATTCCTGCTCCTTTAAGAAATTTAAATAAGAAATTAACATTTAAAAAGCTACTGAAATCACATTTACTTACTCTTCAGAAAACGGACATTAATTCAAAAATACTTTGCTTGTCGCAAAGCTAAAACTTAAACTGAGCTCTTCCTTAAATAATAATTAGTATTAATAACAAGTATTTTAGTATTTTATCTGCCATTTGTTGAATAATTTATTATGTGTTTCACCCATTGACTTTACACTTTGTGAGACAACCTGTTCTGTGAAATTGTTAGTGCGCGTCTTCTAAGGTGACAGCTGAAAATCAGTAGTTGCTCACTAGAGTAACATTTCGCTGAGCTGTAGCCTTTTTGTGATAAAATGGCACACATACATATATTATGTTAAGTATTAAGTTTTATTGTAGCTTTCTGTTTTATTATGTGTGTTACAATGAACAAATAAAAATATGTTATCTATCTAGTACAGTGGTAAAGGCGTTTGCCTGTTGACCCGGGGGTCTAGGGCTCGATTCCCACGGGAAGCATACTTTGTATAGTTTCCAGTTTGGTTAGGACATTATAGGCCTAAATCACCTGATCATCCGATAATAAAGATGATTCCGTGCTTCGGAAGGCACGTTAAGCCGTTGGTCCCGGCCGCCATCTGGCAGTCGTTAAAGGAACCACGTCAGAGGCTGAGAGGGGGTTCCGAAGAACTCTGACGACAGGGTGTGCATGTTCGTTCGACCGTGACACATACACGAAATGATGATGAATTATTGATGTTATGCTAGTATGATATAACAGTATTGAATAATGGCACGGATTTATGATATTTATTAATGTATATATTTGCTCAGGTGGGGTTCGAACCCAGAATTTAATTATAGCAGTTTTAGTACGATGACCAATGCGTCGTAAATTTAAATCTTATTCACCAATAAATTCAATTCTATTTGTTATTATATTACATTTAGTCTACATTCTATTTAAAGTGTTTTGGAAGCACGTCTAAGATCATGACGTTTATTTATTTGACGTCGTAATCAAGTGATATTATTCTTTGTTCAGAGAACAGTATTATTTTTTCTTTTGTTAAAACAGTTATCAACTGTAGCGATGTAAAAGAAACAGTAAATTGATACAAGATCTCTGTCAGACACAAGCAGGACCTACAAACAGTTTTGTGGGTGTTAGCTACTGTCACATTGAAATGTCTTTTTACTTTAAATGTAATGTACTCACACGTCCAACAGAATGAGACAATAAAGTAAATAAGTATACTGCATAATTCCGTAACCAGTAATAGGTTACTCACCTGCAAAACTGTACATGTTATTAAAATAGCCTGCCATGATATTGGCTATAAGATTTATAGTGCATGTTCAATATTATTTCACTATAAAAACAGTTTTACATTATTCAACCGTATGCGTTAATATTTTTAACGATATGTATGCTTATACAGAAGGTTCACGGTTCGTATGTATTTTATAAAATTTCCGAATGAAATAATACATTCTAGAGTGTAGCCTTGGACAATGAATTGATTAAGTCGTACACACATAAAAATTCTAGGGGTACCCTAGCAAATTGCAATGTCACTTATAGTTCCTTTTGTTTATAAATGCTATAGCAACGGTTTGAAGATTATTCCTAGATTGTAGCTCCAGCATAATGAGCATAATGATCCACATATACGGTAAACAATCCGAGGGAGTGCCCTAGCTAATTGTATACCATAAACTATATACCGTGAACCCAACAATAAAGCAATCGTAAAATTCACCTCAGAAAACTACTACGACAAGATCAAATGTAAAACTGTTGCAATATAGTAATATCATTACCAGGAGTCGCCTTTCGTTATTAAAATGTAATGGTTAAAATTATATATAATAATATAAAATACTGTTATTGTGGGCGGGATTAACGGAATAAGTATAAAAAAAAGAAAATTATTCCGCTGATCCTACTTCTGATATGTAAGGAAACTCCGTTAATGATTAAATATTTTATTTTGAAATCACTCATTTTACAGAATATCGAAATTAGTTAAATACATCTTACCTTAAATATACAATCTCCACACTTTACGGAAAACTATTTAAAACAATACTTCACAACAAGTAAAGGTTAATTACGTCTTAACGTTACAGCTGCGCCCAACAGAATGCCCGAGTCGTCGATCTAACCACACAAGAGCGATCGTCCCCGCCACTCCATGACGTCTTGCTAAAATGGAGTGGTGGGTACCAACAATAATTACACTCGATACAACCAGTGTTGCCATTGTTGCTGTTTTTGAGATATAAGTATTACTATTTTAAATAATACTTTAGATACGCAAAAATACGTTTATTTATACTGGGTTTTCATATAAATCGCTAACAGTATGGTCGACGGAATAGGTGAGGAATCACGTCATCTGTCATCCAGTCACAACCAATCACGCACGTGATTTTACGGATGGTCTCAGGCTCTGTCTACCCTGTAAGGGATAAATACGTGATTAATATGTAGGTATGGATGTAGTTATCAAGATATTACTTTTTGTTTTGACCTTAGTAGCGGATCTCGGGCAACGAGACATTATGGCTGAGGATGTAATTGTAAACACGCTTGAAGGGGAGAGATAGTACTTACCTAGTTTTAAATTGATTTAAACCATTTTACATCCGCTAATATTCATCCATTCGATTGAATGCAGACGGACAGAATGTGAGATTTATCTGCAAAGTTGATTAATCGCCGCCGAGGTGACCACACTGGGCCATACTCGTAAAATCAATGAGGGTTTTCTGAAATAATCGGTGACAGAACTGAAGCGTCAGGTTAGTCCATCCGTCCGGATTAGTCCGGACATGTCCGGACTTTTAGACTCTTGTCCTTGGACTTTGTCCGGCCCTTTAATATGTCCGGATTTATGAAATATCAGTAATAAAACTTTTTTTTATATGTATCAAATCACCTCAGACCGTCTGCCTGCCTACTATGCTTACCATAGCACTGAACTAAACTTAGTGGCTAATGTTTCAAAAAAAGTCCGAACTTTTATCGAAATGTCCGGCTTTTTGCCAGGATTTTTCAGATTCCAAAATGGTAACCCTATCCAAGCTAATAATAATAATAATTTGAACGCCAAGACTCTCCATAACCGCGAGGTGTACAGTCTTAGGGATTATTTCCTTAAAAATGAGTGTGGGATGCATCGCGACGTTGTTGCAGTAGATAGGAGCTTTACACCGCTCTCCTTAGCAAGCGAGAACTGGCACAGACCAACGGTGCTGAGCACCGAAGACCGCAGGGACATATGGAAGAGCAAGGAGCTGCACGGGCGGTTCTACCGGGCCTTAACAGGGCCTGATGTAGATCTGCTCGCGTCGGTAAACTGGCTACGATTTGGTGACCTCTTTGGAGAAACCGAGGGTTTTGCTTGTGCAATTGCAGACGAAGTCATGATGACGAACAACTATCGGAGATATATCCTGAAGGACGGTACGGTCGACATTTGTCGAGCATGCCGCCGTCCTGGCGAATCACTCAGGCATATTATCTCCGGTTGTTCTCATCTGGCTAACGGAGAGTACTTGCACAGACATAACCTTGTAGCCAGAATTATCCACCAGCAACTTGCTCTTCGTTATGAGCTTGTGGATTCCGAAGTGCCGTACTATAAGTACACACCAATGCCGGTTCTCGAAAATGGTCGTGCCACGCTCTATTGGGATCGATCTGTTATCACGGATAGGACTATTGTTGCCAATAAGCCTGACATCGTGCTGACAGATCGATCGACGCGCCAGGCAATGCTCATCGATATCACCATCCCGCATGACGAGAACCTTGTGAAGGCCGAGAAGGATAAACTTACTAAGTACCTAGACTTGGCCCACGAGGTGACCGCTATGTGGGATGTGGATTCGACGATCATTGTCCCGATAGTCGTTTCAGCGAACGGTCTTATAGCGAAGAGCCTCGATCAACACCTCAAGAGGCTCTCGCTAGATGGCTGGATCAAGGGTCAGATACAGAAGGCAGTACTCCTGGACACTGCGCGCATCGTTAGGAGGTTTCTCTCTCTGTAGCCTTAACTGTCGGTAGCTTGAGCCCTGCCCCGCTGCTGGCAGCCCTCTAGGATTAGGTTTTTATAAAGGTTGTATTTTTTGTATGATATTTTTTTATATTTTACTTTTTATATAAGTTTTATAAAAACCTAGACCTAAGAAATTAAATAAATAAAGAGAATAATAAATAAATATTTTTTATTTTCTCCAAAAAATCTTAGAACTACGCCATGAACAGTGGTAAAAAATATTTAAAAAAGACTAACTATAAACATATGGAGAACTTGTGCCCACATGCTAGGTTTCTGTAAAACCTATATTAAGGGTCACCAGGACTCGACATTTGTTTTGGGATTTTTTAAAAATTAAACTATACAATGTAAAAACATGACAAGTACAACTTGTAATAAAAAAAGGGTTTATATGTATAATTTATCGAACCCGTCTGAAGCCAGGGCGGGTTTGCTAGCTATAAATTAATTACATTTTTTGTCATTAATAAGAAAGTTCAACAAACGTAGAAAATATATTAATACATTTATCAATGAGTTAATAAAAATATGCAATACATTTCTTCATACCATTTGTTAATAAACATCTCATTTCGCATAAACCCCGGGGCATTGAATTCGGCCCGTTTAGCTGTATTCACTCGATATTCGATATATAATGTATTCAATATTGGATATTAACGTATTCGCCGGCGCCGGCCCGCAATTTTCATTTTGTAATTTTTACCGAGTGCGCATCGTGTTGTACCTTGGTTGTCAAAATTTCTTTGCCTATTATCATAATTCTTATGTTATTGAGCAGAGTAAGGTATCACAGTTTTATCTTAAACAAAGTTTCGCAAGACCCAAAAGGTAGTTTCCAAACTTCGATCAAATATAAGGTAGATACACAGTCTCATACAAAATGAAGCCTTAATAATGTCCCCGAGTCAGTACACAACATACTTATACAGATGTACTTTTGCAGTTACTTAAAATTAGAATAGTTTTTAGTTGGGTACTATATTATATTAATTTAAACCTTATAAGTATGCAATAAGGTTCACCACCATCTGCACAAAATTCTGACATATTATTATTTGCGTCTTTTATTGACAAAGCAATAAATCTATGACACATTAAAATGAAAAATGATACATACAACATACAACTAAGAAATATTTATCAAGTAAAATGAACTCTAATAACATAGCATAAAGTGCATACATAGAAGAAACAATACTCGATTTGTTTTATTAAAAAAAGGAATAAGATTCTTTGTTTTGTCAACGCCTTTTAGAGGAAGATATCATAGATAAATAAATAACTAGTAAATAAATAACACAGATTGAGAGAGGAATTATCCCATAGCACAAGTCTCAAACTTATCTTGGGGTTACCAAGGTAAGTTTGAGACTTGTGTTATGGGATACTTACCCAACGTTACTATATTTTGAAACAAATACATATAAAGATAACTAGCCAAGACCCAGGCCAATCTGAAAAAGATAATTTTCCATCTTGACCGGATCGGGGATCGAATGGCATGATGATTGAGCTCGTCACCAACCTATATACCAACCTAGGTATTTAAGGATATTTCAAATTAATTATACCCTTCATTCTAAAAATACAATGTATAAATGATAAATCCTGCTATACGAACGTTTTTAAGCTAAGAAATCAGTGTCAACTTGGTTTCAGAAAAAAAAAGTTATAATTTTTTCTATGTTCATCATTATCATTATCAGTTTTCCACGACCCACTGATGGATTATTATCTTTTATCCGCGCCATTCTATTCTATACCTAGTTTTAACCAATCTTTTTGAATAAATCAGATCCATTATTTTTAACATACTTTGAGTAGCACTGTCCAAGCCCATGGATTGTTTGCTCCATATAATTTACTTTATAGATGCCGGGGAGGGGGTGGCGGGAGGCAAATGAAAAGTCCGGTATGGCGCAGAACAGTTAAAATATTCTCTCAAACAAATCTGCACAAAAGAAACACATTTACTTAATATATTTCATTCATTCATCGGAATTCGTTCGCTCTACATTCTTTACTGTCGTCTGAAAGAATGCCCTACTTAATATGTTTTAAAAAATTGCCAGAATTAATTGATTCGTATCTTAGCTCTTCGCATCTGCGTTCCTTTGCGCCTCAGCACTTCGCATGTTGTCTTTTGCAAAATACACACGCAATTAAATTCCATTTTTAAATTATGAATCACACAATAGATTTGTGTCTATAACAAAGAATGTAAACGTATATTATTCCTATATTTTTTAGGGTTACGTACTACCAAGTGACAAAACTCTGATAGGATCACTCATGTGTCTGTCCGTCTATCACAGACAAATGCTCCTAACCTACTAGACGGATAAAGTTGTTATTAAGTACACAATAGAAACATGCCTTGCTGAGTAAATAAATTTTGAGTTTAAACATTTAGGGGTCGCAATATTCTTTTTTTAAGTTTTGCAAACTGTAGCATCTGGGATCAAAGAAAAGGGCTTCTTAATATTAAAATATCATAGTTTTAAAGATTCAACAAAATAGACGTAAATTAACCATTCCCCAACCTATTCTCCAAAAACAATGATCCAAAAATTTTGAATAAAATACGATTTAAGTAGAGAGTACAGGAAAACCTTTAATGAATATGTTGTATAAGCGAAGGATTAAATAATGGCGCTAATTTCTCTCCATGCAATTTCAACTTCCAGTTGGTTGATTTTGACGTGATAACGTCTTATAAATCGATGAACACCGGCTGCATGCACGAAAAATGTCACGTTTCGGTGCAGCAGCAGCAGCAGTAGCACTAGTAGTTTCGATCAAGCATCTATCTTTCACCGTTATCACGTAAAATTATCATCCGTAAACCGACTAAAAGAAATCCGTAAGCTTTTAAAAGAAAGAAATAAGCAGTACCCGAAACCGGCGAGCATGCATGTAAAGAGTGATGGATGTAGATGAAGCAAAAGAGGTTTGTAAGGATCGTAGCAAGTGGAGATCTAAAGTCTCTGCCTACCCCCACGGGAAAGAGGCATGATAATATGTATGTCTGTACAAGCTTTTTTAGAGTTTGCAAAAAAAATATTTTAGAAAAATTATATTTAATATCGAAATAGAGTACCTTTCAGCAGCATTGTCAGGCTTTGTAGAGATGACAGCAATATTAACTCAACTCGCGACTAATACAATGTTGTTTTCTTTCTTTATTCTCCTCCAGTCTGCGATTAAATTATTTTCATTACTTCTTATATTCTTATAACAACATATTTGAAAGCTATATTTTCTAAGATATATATTATTTGTTCTTTGATTAAAAAGTACCTACTAACTGCTGTTAACTATATTAACTATTTTTGGAAAGATTTTTACTTAAGATAGTTTATAGAAAAAGATATAGTTTTGTACTTTAAAAGTACGCCTCACGTTTCGCACAAGTAGATATAGTTTTTTTTTTATTCTATAGCCTATACCGCAGCCCGTCAAAATGAACAACTTTTTCTATCGGACTTATTAGTCCGATCTGAACAACTTCCCGTTTCCTACTATTGTAGGAACCGGGAAGTTGTTCAGATCTAACACAAGATTTAATTCAAAACATTAACCTTTCGTGGTTGACAGGTGGAAATCCTAACTAACTCATATTAGCATTTAGAATATCTAATTGCGAATGTAAGTTTGTTTGTAACGCTTTTTCGCTTTAACTAATAAACCGATCATCGTGAAAGCTGGCAAATAATAGATACTTATATAACTAGAAGACATTTTAAAATTTTATTCACATTCCCATGCCATAGATAGAAGCCTGAAGTACATTTTCAGATTTTAATAAGTAGCGAATTAAATGATATGATTAATTAACTTTTAATAAAAAACCTAAACGGCCAAATTAGCTGTAATAGCTAAGCAAAATTTTTGTATAAGAATTCAAAATAAAAGGTATTTAACAAGAATATAAAAGGTAACAGTTTACAAATATTCACATACAAAAGATCACTGCAATATTTCTCCCAAACCGTGATAGGTAAACACAATAGTGGGCTTTGACAAATTAAAAATCATGACATGACGTCACTAAAAAAGCAATGATTAAAAACAGAATAGTTTGTGGGTTCGTTTCGTTATGGCTCGGAGCTATGAGTTGTTAATTAGTGAGGTGCGTGTCGCGGGTGCTGCGAGGAGTAATCAGTGTTGCACCTGTTAAGATTTCCACTGATCTCTGAGAAGTGGAAATGGCGACATAACGTCAACATTTCAATTTAAAACTTTATTTTTGATTATTACAAAGAAATCTCAATATAAGTCGTAGTACATTTAGCAGTGATATGTTTACGATGTTGTATTGCCGTGTGGTTTCCGGCAGAGTAGAATAGGACCACTCCAAGTATTCCCGTGGATGTCGTAGAAGGCGACTTAGTAAATACAAGCTAAACAAGCTAATAAACATCTGTGAGACCTCTCCAACCCGTCTGACCAGCTTGGAGAGTGTAGGCCAAGCCCTCTGACTGCTCTGCCCAAGGCTCCGGTAGTACAGAGAGGGTCGTGCTCCTGTAGTGGAGACCAAAAAAGACCTGATGATGATGTTTACGAGGAGATGAAAGAGGCTTTGCTTTGACACTACGCACGACCATTAGACAGTGCATCTACGGGAGTTTTAGCCAAATGGCGGGTCTTCAAATTCACATGTAATATAAACAACGGCTAAAAGCTTGCTACAACCACGCTAACACTATACACTATTTTGTATGTTTAGACCTAGATTTTTTTGCTTTTGTCTATATGCTCTCTGTATTTCCCCCTCCTTGCTTCGTAATCCTCATTGTTGAGGGTCGCGATCTCCATGGAACACCTTCTTGTGTACTTGTTCCACCATTCAGGCCTGTGCTTTGCTGCTCGGACAGCGTCGCTTTGGTCTTGAGTGTCGAGCGAATCTGGTCAGTATAGCGCATGGAACTGCCTCCTTTGGATCTTTTCTCTTCTACTTAGCCAGAATTAAAACATGTTCTGTGAGCCTAGTTTGTTTAAGTCCTATTTTGTAACTGTATGTTTTTAAATAAAATATATTATTACGTCTTAACTCGGCATTATTGATCAATGCGGGTGTCCGATGTCTGATGGAAGTCACGTTCAGCTAAGCTCGTCATCTAATAATTCTTTAATAGAATGAAATTGATCATTGTCTTTGCAAATTTGAAGCTGAACACGAAAACTACACCCGTCATATAAACTCTACCTGACTCTTCTGTTGAGTCAAAATGGTTCCATTATATTAGATATCGTTTGACCAATATTTGGCTACACTGATCGCCTATCATTTACTTCATTCAAGTCCTGTACTTTTCCTATAGGTCCGGTAAAGGGGTACTTACACAAATTTATTGTGCGCATGTAAAAATGGGAAAATTGCACACATTAGGAAGTCAGTTTCAATATGCTCGAATATTAACTTCACCTTTCTGAAAGTCAGGGTAGTTGAGTAATGCCTGGTTAATAATTTTTATATTTAAACTTCGGACGACATTTCCATAAACTCTAATGCTACGATCCGTTGTCTAGTCTGCAACAATCACCTTTACATTGTAGTGCATTAGTTGATGACGTCACTACACCCTAAGCTGCATTGTCACCTGCGGTAATTGCTCTTAAAAGATTGCACCATTTGGACGCAAGGCGGAGAAGTGAAAAATACATTGTTTTGTGCATTTCTATTGCAGGTGTCACTGCGAAATGTACACAATATGCGGTGACTTTTTCTAGGGATTAAAAAATAACAATAGATTTGTCAAGTAGGTATTTTCTTAAAATGTAAATGCAAATAAGATACTCTCAAATTGATAGAAACTATCATACTTTCCATCCCATGTTCCATTGGTATATCGGTTTTATTTTAATAACAATGTTTTTTGTACTGGATATTTTTTATAAATTTAATAAATGGTATCGAAATAGTTGGAATGATGAAAAGGAGGCCTTTGCCCTGCAGTGGGGCCTTTGGGACAGTATAGGTTAGAAATAGAATATAAATCGTTTTTCGATTTTGTAAACATAATTTAAAAAAATAACATATGACGTTCATACAGCGATACGTATTCTATTTTAAATAAAAAATATTGAGTAAACAAAAATGAAAGAAAGGAAGTAACACATAAAATACTTTCCAGTAACAACAACAGAACAAAGAAAATTTACATATAAAGTAACATAATTTATGTATCGTTAAAAAAAACAACAAATATACAAACTCATTTTTGCATTTGTAATATTAGTTGCCATTCTTTCATAAATGCTATGTCTACCTCCTTCTATGACAACTCCTTTCATCCCACAATTCAAACAAAAAAGAATAAAATTACAATACGCAAAGCGAATGAATGTGCAGCCAGCTATTGTGTCCTTACAAAATATACCAATTAGGTTGCGGTGGATATCAAAAGTGATACGGACCACAAGGAGTCCTGAGGGAGGCGGAATGAACATTTTTAATTCCGAATGCAGTTTATTACAGAGCGCACAATAATGCGCCAGGAATTCGCTGGATACTAGACGTTAACAAAAGGGGCTTTATTTTCATTATTACTTGTTTTACTGAGTTTGCGGTTCGAATTAACATTGCTTACCAATTTTACTGTTTGAATTTGTTTTTTTTTACCATAATAAAATTTACAATAATGATTCTATAAATTACTGAAAATAAAAACCTTAAGAGACTTAGAGTCATACTCGGAAAGCGAAAATTTGGATATCTCCAAAAAGATAAAAATAATGTCTTTATTGCTCTTTTGATATCAGCTACCAATCGAAACTGTATGTAAATAAAATAATTTCCTGCATTTTTTTTTGTTTTATGGGATTGTTGTGCAATATTCCTTTTTGTAAATGTGATCATTGTAGTTATACTTTTTAAACAAGTTATTAAATTTATGTTTTTCTAGTTGAATTTATATTTTATTGTCCCTCTGTACCTGCTAAAATATTATAATTTTGACATATTGTTTCTATTTTGATTAATTTGATGTTTTAATATTTTATATCTTTCTATCACTGACGCAAATGGGCGACTAACTATTATGTGAAAAATCTACCTGTATATTAAAGGTTTAATTGTTCAGATACAGTTTTATGAAAATTTACAAATTTACAATCTAAGAATCATTTACAAATCATGGTGTAATTATCTTGTTATGATCACCTAAAGTGGATTGAGTCGACAGGTACGTAAAAATTCGAAGAAAAATTTGTTAGTCTATTTTGCTCGTCAAGTTATAGAGCAAAATAAATCCGTCATTTTGTGGACGTGGGGATGTTCGGGAACGCCCCAACATCCCCACCTCCAGTACCAGAAGTTTGGTACACAAAATGAAAAGCGGGTCATCCAGTCTCCAAGTCTAGTCCCACCTATGTAAGGTCAAAGTCAGTCGTCAGGTACCGACCTTGTCATATTCCGTGGGAGGTTACAGTCTATGTAACTAGGTGGTCAACACCGTCGCGTCAGTCACCTCATACGTGTGAAGAAAAGCTCAGAGCTCTGGTTTATAAGGAATCCAGCGGCAACAGAGTTTTCTAAATTTAAATAGTTGATTAAAGTTTTTACAATTTGGTTCATACCAATCCTTAAATGTTCTCGAATCTTCTATAGAGGATTCGTCGGTTTTCTTAAATTAGTTGTCTGGCAGTAGCCCCATTTTTCTCAGTGATCGAAGTTGAGGGCCGACCTTTACGAAACCGCAAGGCGATGGGTACGCATCGCCTTGCGGTGCGCAAATGAGGTGCTTTCCTCCTAAAATCATTTTGAAGACAAGCAGTGCAGTCTTGCAGCGTCAGTAATTTATATTTTTTGACAAATTTTTATCCATTTTTTCTATTATAGAATTTATTCATAAGAGAAAAACGAGGTTTAATACCTTTCAATACCAACGCACCGAAATCTAACCACATTTCCCTAAAATTTCGCCTGCTGTACTAACCAATCAGAAAATTAAAGAAAAATCTATCTGCCGGAAACCCGCGCTCGTAAAACCTAAAATGTCTAAAAAAACTCTTTCACACACCTCAGCGTAACCGTATTCGCCACGAATCCGTTTGATCCGGATTCCGGATAATTACGATTCGTTTGGAGTAGTTACCTAGAAAGCTATCCGTATTCGTAGAGTGCTGAAACCTGCTATAAAAGTGGTAAGTAGGTATGATTAATTTCAGATAAGTTGCTTGCCTGTAAAGTCGGTTTACGGATCATTTTACGTGATAATGGTGGAAGAGAGATAGATGCGTCACAAGCCGATCGTGCCTTTCTTTTGCTTGATCTGTGCTCTCGCTTACACACGGAATGTTACACCTTTTCGTGCGTGCAGTCGGCGTTTATCGATTTATAATACGTTATAAAAAAACGCTTTATTAAATGCGGTAGCACATATTGAAGTTGTGTGTGAGACCTCTGTATTTTTGGCAGTGAATGAATTTCATAGAGTTGTCTATGCAAAGTATGTATCTAAATGTCTATTACATAAAATAAAAATAATTATATTTATAAGCGACTGAACAGCTGTCCGATTTTTCACCTTACCTAATAGTTCGAGATTCAACTGCCAGCTGGTCACAGTTGAATCTAAAAGAAGGAAAATAATTATCTTGATTATCCCACCCAAGGAACAGAAATCTATTTCATACATTGGAACACTAAGCTGAATAACGGGTAAATTAGCGTTTCGGAGACGCTAATTAGAATTGGTTGGCTTTAATCAGCTCGTGATTACTCTCTGAATAGCCAGCCTGCCATAGTAAAATAGGGAAAGACTAGATGTACCATCGTAGTGGGGTAACTATCATTCCATTAAAACATAGTGAATTGAGTCTTGTTCGTTGTTACATGGATCGTGTCACTTGGGAAATTGTGGTGATAATACATAAAGTGCGAGATTTTTATGGATACTGTGAAAAATGAAAATGAAAAAATGAAAATGTATTTATACTTTGAGTATTAGATTCTTTTGTTAGCATTGATGTTGAAATATACCGTGACTGACTGTATCTGATTTGACATGACTGACTGACGCCTTCTCTGATGGTAAGCCGAGGTGGGCTAGAGAGAATAAAGAGTGAAGGCTCTATTCTCATAGGTGTGCGAGAGTCGGGGCCGTACCTTGCCATCAGAGACAACCGCTTGACCTTTACCTCAATAGAGCCATATTTTATTTTTGTTCCAACATACCTATTATTTATTATTACGAGCCGTTAATGTCCCAATGCTGGGCAAAGGCCTTTTTCTCTTTTTTCAATTTTACTTATACCTATTATAATTATTACAAGCAAAACATAACATTTGTGAGTTAATCACTGAATTAAATATATTTTCTATATAAAACATATTCTATTTCATAGCCTACCGTAGTGCCGCAATGAGCGGAGAATGGGTGCGGGGAATCTGAAATTCCCATTTGCATATTATATTATAGTAACTTGTGGAATTAACTACAATTATTTTAATAACAGATTTCTTAAGAGAGATATTTTTATATGTTCTTCTGCTACTTATCGTGTCGATAGAATTCAATGTTTTAGTTACCTCACTCTATTCTCGGTCAGGGGAAGAAAATAAGTCGTTCAGTCTACAGGTGTTTGGGCACCTAGGACACAATTACGTTTTCTAAAGCGCGTAAGTCGTCATCGTTCCTAATTTTATTCTTGCTTTTATAAAATCACTAGCTGACCCGGCAAACGTTGTTTTGCCATATAAATAATGTCTAAAAAATAAAAAATAAATTTAGGGGTGGACTACCCCTCACATTTAGGGGGATGAAAAATAGATGTTGGCCGATTCTCATAGATACCGGATAAGCACAAAAAATTTCATCAAAATCGGTCAAGCCGTTTCGGAGGAGTATGGCAACGAAAACTGTGACACGAGAATTTTATATATTAGATATATTATTTTTAATCCAGATTTAAATTAAGATTTTGCATACGTAATTATTGATGTATTCAGTGAGGAAATAAAGCCAGCATTATTGGCACCATATCGCAGGGGTAGACCCTTAGGACTAGGTATTAGTAAAGTTAGTTTAACCAGTTTGGTTTTAACTTTGTCATATTTATTATTATCATGTTTTATTTAAGTATTTAATAAATAAGTATTTATGTGAAATATAGTGAAGCTATATGGATGCTTTTGGGACACGCTAAGTAGAATTGTCTGTTCGTCTGTGTTTTATTACTACTAAGTAATACGGCGTAGTGTGGGGGACCACGGTTTAAAACTTTTTAATTCCTATATTAGAATACTAACTCTAACATATTATTCTGAGATTTCTATTCTTCAATCTTGACATAGGTATTCCAAACAAAATTTTGAAAACGTTGTAGTTGAACAAGACGGGGTCGCACGCAAAGCAACAGAATGTTTTTAAAAATTTTTAAGGGTTCCTAGATACATAGACATACCTTAGACTTTCAAAATGAAAATGAGTAGTACGTCATTATACGGCTTCACTGTGCTTTAGAAAGAGAGATAAGACTGCTGACAGCAGGCCCATTTTTAATGACATTTGACATTACCTGGTCACAACAAGGCCCGCTGAATTTGAAAAGAAAATTATTTTTCCTAAAATATAAATAATCTTTTAACGTACACAATAAAATTAGGTAAATACCAACATGGTGTCTTGTGCGGTTGTCGAGTGCACTACAACCCGTAGGAATAATCCTAGCAAATATACATTTCATCAGTAAGTATACATTTTTGTAACCGGTATAATTTCGGTAAAAAACTCGAACAGTTTTGATTTCTACTAGGATAGTATTGTTAAGTATGTTTCATAATTGATAGGAAAATAAAAACATTTAAACATAAACGAGAATTAGCGAAAATATTATGTAAAGAAAGTTCGCACACGTTTACACTTGTGCTTGAAGTTATTCATATTTTATCGACATCGACAATAGTTTCGATTGCACTCACTGAAATATTGTTACTTGATATTTTACCCGACTGCGTCCGGAGCAGGTTTATTGTAGCTTTCACGTACTTATATGTATGGTATGCTATTTCACTCTTCCATACTGTTCAGACAGAAAAGAATAAAACGTAGAATGAACCGACTGCTTCTCTTCCAAAAAAATCTTGTAAAGGCCGATCTAGGAAATGGGAAAAATCTGATAAATTATATTAGTAGGAGATGCAGCTAGCAACCCATCAATATTTTGATTCCGTGCTGAACGTGGCTTTTGGGTTAGACCTGTCTACCTCGCGAGGGAATAAAAATGTAATAGTACGGATGTATCTATACATTTTATGGTACGCTCCATAGCCCAAACTAACATAATTGTTTGTGTTTTATTTATTGCATTACAGTTTTTAATAAGAGCAGAGCTAGTAGAGCATCATTAGCATACATTGAGTACGATGACCAATTTGTTAAATATTGCATTGTTGTAAATTGCTATGAATAACAAGTGTCATGGTTGTATTATTTCTTTTAATTTTTAACTTGCCCATTGAACTTATTCCAAAATTAACGTCATCATCATCATCATCACCTCAGCCACAAAAAGTCCTTTGCTGGACATAGGCCTTCTCCAAGGATTTACAGTACTATAATTGGAAAGGTCAACTCAGGTCGTCAGACCACCTGGTCTGTGGGTGTCCAACGCTGCGCTTGCTGGTACATGGTTGCCATTCGAGAACCTTTCTATTCCATAGGCCGTCCGTCCACTTCACGTAACGATATCTAACAAAAGTGTGCTCAAAAGTATTTTCAGCTAGATGCTTACGTCGCCGTATTTTTTTAGAATCTATTTTTTATGCATGTTTCTTATTCTTGCAGACTCGCGGGTGAAACTATTCACATGGACATAAAAAAATCATACAGCAAATCTTTAATAAACATCATAGAGTTTATTCAGGTACGACTAACTAAACAAATTATGTTTAGAGTAGCCTGAGCCTGTATATCAGGTGTGAAATATGTTTGTATACTTATGGTTTATTTTTCGTAAAATATTTTGATATGCATAGTGAAAATGTACGTATTATATATCCTCGGTGGGGTCATTTAGTCTGTGCACATGACAAATTTTCTCTATAGGCGCAATACTAGTTAAAATACATTGCTAAATCTATTGATTGTCTGGTTAAATTATTATCTTTTTATCTATTATTATTATTTGTATCTCTCTTAATTCACGGGTGTTACCCCGGTTCTTTGAGAGGCTTGCGTGGGGATATAGATCCAACACGTAGAGGCCCTTTGGAGAAGTTGATGTAATGTTGGTCTCTAGCCAGAACCCGTTCCTAGAAATACCAATGTGTGATATGCCCTTGAACAGGTCTTGGCCGGAGGAGGAACTATTGACTTTTAAAAAGGAAATTAATGGGTTTATGGGATTGAGAGTTGGGTGGACTTATGCTGGGTTTTTGCAAAGGGACGTGCACCTGCCATAATCATGATAACTGACTACAATTGGCGGGTGGTGGCTTGCCGCCCACTAGATGGGCCCCTCAAAATAGCCAACGATTAATGCCGGCAAAAGGGGCAACACCGGTGCGGGCGACTCAGGGGTGTCGAGAGGTGTGCTGCGCTTTCTCCGAAGTTACTCGCGGCGTTATGCCCTTTAACACTTCCACCCCTGGAGCAACAGCTCTCACGACTCCTCTCTGGACGGCCAACTAAGGCAAGCCAGAGTCGAGAGCCCTGCGAGCCCTCTTGGGTTTCCACCCCGACCGATGAAGACACGTCGGGGGCGAGGGCTCTGACCGACTCTCTGGAGCACTCGGGTCCGTGGTGTCGTTACTCACCAACAGCTCGCCACAAGCTGCCCTGCGGCCTTAGATATTATTATTATTATGTTGTCTCTTAAGTAACCACGGGCCGAAGCCCGGTCTTTTGAGGCTTGCATGGGGACACATGTCCAACATGTAGAGGCCTTGTGAGACGTTTGCTATAAAATGGGGTGGGGCACTATCCAGGTCATGACAGTAAACACACTATAGAAATGTGCTCACAGACAATCCCCAGAAGGTGCAAACCTATTGATATAAAGGAACACTACTCTTGGGCTATTGGGATGAATGGCTAATGGTTAGTATCTGGGCTATGGGAATAACTATGGCACCTGCCTGACCAATGTTGATACACATGGAAAAATAGGCAGGTGGTGACTCGCCGACTCAGTCAATGGGCCCCAGAAACGGCTGCACGACGCAAAAATGTGCAGCAAAGGGGCAACATTAGTTGAGCGGCTAAAGGGCGGAGAGGTGTCACTGGACTTTAAACGTACGATCACTTGCATTCTTTGAGGGTCCCATCACGCACGCCCACTCGCCACTTATGTTTCACATCCACCCTTTGAGCATATAGCTCTCGCGACTCCACTCTGACCGGCCGATTAAGGCAAGTCAGAGGTAGGGGTTCCTGTTACCTCTTCGGTGTCCACTCCGATCGGCCATCTAAGGCAAGTCGGTGGCGAGGAACAGGGGCCTCCCCTGGGAGCACTCAGGTCCGTGGGGTCGCTACTCCCCAACAGCTCGCCACAAGCTGCCCTGCGGGCTTATTATTATTATTATTATTATATATTATTAGCTGACCATTCAAAAATGGGCTGATTTGTTACCCGACTTCAAAAAAGGTGAATACTACAAATACATACGACGACGAATTCGGCCGTATGCCTCTTTTAATCGCATGACTTTTTGTGTCCTCATAACCGCATAAATCTTTTTTTTATATAAAACGGTATGCTTCCAAGTTTTTTCCATTTAAATTTTATCAAAATAAGTTCTGTAGTTTGATTGAAGTCGGTTTTTTGTATGAAAAATATTTAAACTATTATTTATGTGTCAATAAAGAAATGAAAAAGGTATCTATGTTTTATTTGCTGTGTTTCAATGTAAATAAATTATTTATAGAAGTTCATTGCCTTTTACTCTTTGTGAAGTTTCTCTTCGGAAAATGTATATATCCCTGTAAAACTGTATAATTTTGCTTCTATTCTCAATGGGAAGGTATAATGATTTGACTATCGATACATTGACATACACCAGGTAGGTACATTTTAGCCAAACACTACTGAATACATATGCAAAATCACACCCACAACTGCATTTCAAAATCGGTCTCGTTTGACAGCATCCGTTTGAATCTCTATCCGTCAGGATTATATTATCTCTATGCCTAGATATTATGTCTTCAGTGCTGACTAAACGAGTAAAGTACTTTGTTTCGGCCGGGTCATCACGTCATATAAATCGATGAACGCCGGCTGCACGCACTAAAAAGTGTCAAGTTCCGCGTGCAAGCGAGAGCGCGGAGCAAGCGATAGAGAGGCACGATTGCCCTAAACGTTCGGCTTGTGACACATCTATCGGAAGCGTTCGGCTTGTGACGCATCTATCTTTCTTCCACCATTATCACGTAAAATTATCGTCCGTAAACCGACTTTACAGACAACCAATGTATACAGAAATACTATATCACCGTTGAGTTTAAGGCCCAAGGCAGACGCACACTTTTTGTCCGATCGAATCTGCGGCGCACATTAAGTCTTTATGGTGTGGATAGGCGCATCGTGTGCGGTACTACATATGATTGCATAGTTTCTATTTTCACAGACTAAACAGTGCGTCACGCACGGATAGTCTGTGGTCCCTATTCTGAATAGATGATTAACATAAAATTGTTAGTACATACAGGCGAGCCTCCTTGCCTCGTTTAACTGATTTCTCCGTCGTGCGTGACGCTCTGCTAACTACTTCATCTTGCCGGCATACAATAAGCGCTTTTCATCTGCAGATTAATAGGCGTTTTAGTACGTATAGTAATTATTTTTACGTCATCATTAGCATTACAGTTACAAAAAGTCCACTGGTGAACAAAGGCCTCTACCAAGGATTCCTTATTCCATGAAAGAATATTACATACTTACCACGCTTCGCAGGCGCGTTGGCGCAGTTTTTTTGGCTTCTTCTGCTTCTGACGCGGATGCCCATCACAACCATTTTTAAGCTGAGGAAGGATAAGAATTTGCTGGATTTGGGAAGAGAATAAAAGGTTTTGGGATACTACTCACTCGGATGAATGGGGGAAAAGAAGTAGTCGTTTGGGAGGCCGGACGCGCGTAGCCCGTGCTTGCAACCACCGGACAGGCAGTTGCCCATGCTATCTGCCATCTACTGATAAGCATTGCCGAAAACTCATTCCTTTTTGGCGCCTGACACCTATGATTAATTAGTTCACCAGTTCCAAGAGTATGTGCTACATTAATCTGAAATGAATAATCATGTTTCAATTACTTAATTTCAACAAATATTGCATTACAAGTTTTCATCCGTGACTCCACCCGCGTCAATGTCGATCCCTCGGGAACAATACTTTTCAACTACTGTATCATCTCTGTGTTATAGATATATGCCGTAAATCATTTGATCTTGTTTGTACACAAGAAGCGCTATCATCTGCGGAGTAGGTAATAGCCGTTTTATTACCTGCATAAATTAGTTTTACTACTGTTTCTTCTCTCTTTTATATCTGCCGCAATTTCGTTAACCATCTAACCTTGTTTACGTACAATAAGCGCTGCCATCTGCAGAGTAATTAGCCGTTATATTACTTACATAAATTAGCTTCCATTCTGTTTCTTCTCTCTTTTATATCTGCCGCAATTCCGTTGACCATCTAACCTTGTTGGCGCATAATAAGCGCTATCATCTGCAGAGTAGGTAATAGCCGTTTTATTACCTACATAAATTAGTGTTACTTCTGTTTCTTCTCTCTTTTATATCTGCCACAGTTCAGTTACCCATCTAACCTTGTTGCTGCACAATAAGCGCTATCATCTGCAGAGTAATAGCCATTTTATTACCTACATAAATTGGTGTTACTTCTGTTTCTTCTCTCTTTTATATCTGCCACAGTTCAGTTACCCATCTAACCTTGTTGCTGCACAATAAGCGCTATCATCTGCAGAGTAATAGACATTTTATTACCTACATAAATTGGTGTTACTTCTGTTTCTTCTCTCTTTTATATCCGCCGCAATTCCGTTGACCATCTAACCTTGTTTTGGTGCACAATACGCGCTTTTCATCTGCAGACTGATAGGCGTTATTCAAATGGTAACTTAAAATGGTTGATAAGGATAAATGGACGTGTAAATTGATGTTTAAATACATTTTAAAGAGATTAAACGATTATGGTGTATTTTTAATGAACGCTTTTATTTTATTTAGTACCTTGATTCTGTATATTGTTGTGCTTAGTGTTTCTTTCTGTCTTTGCTTCAATTGTTTTGATTAAATATTTGCATGAATCAATATGGTCTCAATGAAGCTAATTTCTAGCTAAAGTGTTGCCGTTTGGAGATGATTCGAGTAGGTACAAATATTATTTTAATGACAAAAATTGTCTTCAAAATAAAATGGACACTAGACTGAGTACTTCTTATTATCTGCGTCAGTTGGGAGGCTAGGTTACATTATAGTTATGTATTTGCATAAAAATTGCAATGTCAACACAATACCGACAATAGTCATAGTATCCTCTATGACTATAAACAACGCACCCTATCAATTCGGTTGCGTTGTTTTTTTTTTAATGTTCTTTCCTTCTCCTTTTTTTGAAGTTGGTTAAAAAATACTGGCGTGCTAAGAGAGTCCCGTACAATGAATATAATTTTCTTCAATTGAACCTCCAAAATTAAAACCAACATTCGTCATAGTATTTCCTGTTATCTATAAATCCTTATCCTTATCCTTACTAATAATATAAATGTGAAAGTGAGTTTGTTTGTTTGTTTGTTACGCTTTCACGTCGTAACTACTTAACCGATCTTCATGAAATTTTGCATACAAGTTCTCTGGAGTACGGAGAAGGACATAGGCTACCTTTTATCTCGGGAAAAAGTACTATTCCCAAGGGATCGACATTGACGCGGGCGGAGCCGCGGGCGATTTCAAAATTATATTAGTATCTACTTTTTAGTTCTTATCGTTTCTTTGGAAAGCTTACTAAGTAGGTATACTTACCATAGCTGAAGATCGATAGTCAATAGTCGGTTTGTCAATAGCTAAATAAGCTAGACTGCATTGTAATATCAGATATTTTGATCATCATTCACAGAGCTCTCTATTTACATTATCCTTCATTCAATAGATGCGACGAGATCTATATGTGTGGGTTACTATGAAAGCAGGCATGTACATACACAATGACAACAATAAAATCACCTTCAATATCTACATAGAGTTAACACATACACACATCCTCACACTATCACGTGTTTTTCCCTGGCGAGGTAGACAGAGCCTGGGTCTTTAAGACTTAAGCCGCTTAAAAGCATATTAGTGGAAACCAAATCAGAATAGTGATGGGTTGCTAGCCGCATCGCCTACTACATACAGTTGAAAAGGTATTATTCTTTCTTATCATATCTAAAGTGAGCAACCATTCTTACATTAGCTAGATAATCTTCCATCTAGTCTGGGAGAAAAGAAAACGTAGAATGTACCAGGCGCTTGTCTTTCCGCGCAGACTGTAGAATCATGTCAATAAGCGATGTGGCTAACAACCCATTACTATCCGACTCCGACTTTGCCTTTGGATCTTATGGCCTTAGGCTCTGTCTACCCCTTAAGGGATGTGATAATGTGTATATTATATGTTCTAATCATCGACCACAGATCCTCTCTATTTACACCCTATGCCACTTTGAATAGAGTAATTAACAACCTGACTATGGAGGCAGTATGCACCAAAACAAATAAGGGTCTATTGAGACTCAATCACCTGTACCGACTACTGATCTAGACCACCAAAACCGCAAGCCTGAAACTGAATCAATTTGTTCTCTAACTCTTTCTAATGGCGTTTTCTTGAGTGAGATGGAATTAAGATTGGGTGAATGGGGTTTC
Organism: Elegia similella; assembly: GCA_947532085.1. Taxonomy (NCBI): domain Eukaryota; kingdom Metazoa; phylum Arthropoda; class Insecta; order Lepidoptera; family Pyralidae; genus Elegia; species Elegia similella. The sequence goes on from OX383939.1 coordinate 9,975,788, forward strand.
GGTAGGTTGGGGCGGAGGGGGCGGCAATTATTGAGCAAATGTAATAGCGGCATTGTGATAGAGGGCTCTGTGCTCAGACGTGGAACAGCGCTGATTAGTGAACAGAAGTGCTGTGGAGATGCCTGCTGAATATTATTTCAAGTAAAAAGAAGAAAAACTGAAAAATTAAGTAGCTTTGATCCGTGGGAATTTTCCCTATGACACTTATTAATAAAAGTAGAGGCTCTGGCATGGTAGTGATAAGGATCCACAATCTTTTTCTATTCTATATCTATATATTAGGAACCATCCGGTTCGATCCGGTATATCCTCTTGCGTTCACCTGGCGACGTGCATACAAAATTTTATGATAACATTTAAGGCGAGACAGCGTCACAAACAAACTCATTTTAGCATTTTCATATTTTGAAGTCACCAAATTTCTGACGAGGCATATTTTTTACGATACACAGATTCTTGAGGTACTTGGAAATGTTAACAGACAAATTTAATATTTTTAAGAAAATAAAAATAAAAGGTAGCCATGTATGGCTACCTTTTCACTAAGTTGCTTATAATATGTAGCCACTCGCTTGCAAAATAGCTGAAAAGGCGAACACCCGAATAACTGTTTTCATCAGCTCATCTATTAAAAACAAAGCGCGGTGGTGGTGCAAAGTTTTTTTAATTCACAATTCAAACTTTTTTATTCCCGTGGAAATTAAAACATCTTGGGACTAACAAATACTTATACTTCAAGCTATAGCTCGAAGCGTTTTGTAGCTTTGATCCTTTGATCCGAAAAAAGTTTTTTTGCTTTTATTTATTAAAATTGTTACTGGTGTGTTTGAAATTGTCTGGTTGAATATTCAACCAGACAATTTCAAACACATTATTTATTAATAAAGTATTTATGATAGATCTCCTCTCCGATACATCTGCTGTTCTTGATTATATTTGCAACGAGCCACGGACACGCCTCCAACCATCCCCCATTATATTCGCTAATAAAATGAAAACAGGCATATCTCCATACAATAATCAGACAATTTTCAACTTTATTGAAATGCCAATAAGTATTTTTATTTTATGAATATAAGGTTGTAAAGTATGTAAATAAATTCGTGATGTTTCGATTTGTCTATAAAATAATACACTTTGAGCTTTGTCTGGAAATCATTGAAAGCAAGTGATGTTTTAGCATTCAATGAATTTAATTAATTAAAATCAGCTTTTTGATGATTGGAATATTTTTGTATTGTTCGCGAAAAATAAATTAATGTTGTTTATTTTTCTTATAATTATAGAATCAAGTAGCATTTGCCGCGACTTTGACTGCATTAGTAATGAGCCCTCCGAAACCTTATTCTAGATGAAATGTAGGCAATTACCTTATTTCGTTTTTAGTACGCTTGATATATTGATGTTTACGGCGATATCTTTATTAAATAACACAATTATCCTATCAACTTGCTATCTAACTCCTTTGAGGGATAAATTTTCGAGTTAATTTTCAAGTTAATTCACGCTGATATCTGTTTTAGCGGTAAACAATATAGAAATCTCCATAACGGACGAATTTTCGGTATACCTATGGTAAAACCGGGGGCTTGAAGCCCCAGGTTTTACCATAGGTATTCCGAAAATTGATTCTACGTTGATTCTACGTTGGATTTATGAGATAATGGCTCACCATCATCTCATATAACCGGTGCTTAGTAGGGCAGAATGGGTCTCAACCCATTCTGCCCTACGAAGCACTGGTTTGGTAGTCAAAGGTTAAACAGGTAACTTGTATAAATGCCCTGAGGAAAATCATGTCGTGATATCTCTGGGGCATACAACACCAACGGCATCTATGGATATAATTCTAGGACTGCCGCCGTTACATTTATATATATAGAACGCGAAGGTTCCATTCGTGTGAATTTTCATGACAAATCGAGCTTTTGATAACAGTACCTTTTTCCGGGATGAAAGGTAATCTATGTCCTTTTCCGGACCTCAAACTACGTCCAGTACCAATGGCTGGGCCTTGAAGAGGGAACCGACAGAGTTACTTCGCATTTATGATATAGGAAAAGTTTGTTTTATATGTTTGTTACTCACTCAGTCATACCACAGCCGTCTGAAAGAATTTCATCACTTCGGATGACACTCGCTTTGGGAAGAAACACTTCGGAGTCTAGACTTAAAATACTTTTACTTTTATCCCGAAAAAAGATCGTTTATGATAGGAAAACAAGATCCTTTTGTTGCGCACAAAAGTTTATTTAGTCAATTGTTTCATATTTTGTACATCAGTTCTTATGTACAAAGTAGAACGTTTCTTTTCTTAGCATTTTAGAATATTGTCCTTCCTTTTTCACTTTAATTAATGCTCAAAAAAGAAATAATCAAAAAATAGTTAATCATAATTAAAACATATCAAATCAATACAAATTCCAAAGAGCATTTATAGTAAACAAAAACTGAAACTGACAGCTTCAATAAATTTTTGTATAATCAATTTATATGATCATAATTATTTATAATTTAAATTCAGATAGATGCGTCATGCGCCATGCCCCAACATACGAAATTATTTTCTTTTTCGCTTCGCTGTAGTTGAGTAAAAAATAGGTACATTTCCTTCAAAATTGTCTTCTTTTGCGTAGAAACTCACACAATAGCGCGGCGTCGCTGGCCGCTAAGAGGTTCTATTGTTTAATGCCACAATTGGTTGGAATTCCGCTCGGATGAAAGAAACTGACCAAGTCGCTGACCACGTCTACTGCGACCACAATTTATAGATACTTCGTTTTTTTGTCCATCATTCTTTTTGTCAATTCAGATTTTCCAAGCGGCTGTAAGGTTGACTGTTATCTACTTCTAATAGGAACGAATGGCTTAATGTGGCTTCCGACATATGAACTGAACTCGATATTTATTGTAAATAAATAAATATATAGGGACGAATCACAGAGCTTGAACTAGCCCCATAGTACCTAAGTTGTGAAATTGTGTTATAGGATACCAACTAAACGATATTATATTTTATGGTAGATACTATATAGATAATCATCCAAGAACTAGGGGATTAGGAAAAGGATTGTTTTCCAAATCACTTATAAAACTAGGCCAGTGTTCAAGACGAAGTGATGGGTTATAACGGGAATTACAGTTAAAAACAGGAGATCGAGACGAATTTAGTTTATTGTCAAATATACATCAGCGGCCATCGAGCAGAGAGAAAATTAAAGTTCTTAGGAGTGATAATGGGGGTGAATATTGGCAATGTTTACTTTTCCAACACTAGGCCTTAAACTAAGACAATATTAGTAACCTAACCCTTAAAGCTCTAGGCCTTAATACAGAGTACATATATAAACAAATCTAGACATATAACAACCATTTAACCTAAATTAATCTTCCAGGCTCAAGGTTCTTAACATAAGTCTTATGTTTGTATACAACCCTATATGCACAAAAACTTTCTTTTAAACACATCGCAAAAATAGCATACAGCAAAAATAAATTATAATAATACATTTAACAAATTGCTGCTGTAACAAAAACCACTTTTGCTAGCCTGTGTTCAACATCTTAGATATGAACTTTACATGTTTTTCTTTACATAATGATTTTGTAAAGACATCTGCTACCATTTCCTCAGTACTGACATATTGTAAATTAACAACCTTTCTAGTAATTAAATCTTTTACAAAATGATGTCTTATATCTATGTGTTTAGTTCTAGAATGGGATAAAGTGTTACAACATATCTTTTGAGCTGACTGATTATCATTAAATAATTGTATGCTACATTCAACACCAGTACACTCTCGAATAAAAGTTTGTAAAAACAAAGCCTCCTTGCAAGAGTCACAGATTGCCATATACTCAGCCTCCGTACTAGACAAGGCTACCGTACGTTGTTTACGACACTTCCAACTTACAATAGATTTACCAAGAGCAAAACAGTAACCGGTATATGACCTACGATCTGACTGATCTCCGCCCCAGTCGGCATCTGTATATCCCACTATTTCCAGATTTCCTTTTTCAAAAGACAGATAATACTTAGAAGTCCCCTTTAAATAACGCAGTACCCTTTTTGCTGTTTTCCAGTGACTTTCAGAATTACAGTTGTTAAACTGACTAAGATAGCTTACACTGTGAGCAATATCAGGCCTTGAACACACTGCTAAATACATTAAATAACCTATAAGACTCCTATAGTCTTTGTGACAATCTTTATTTTCTGCTTTCCCTAATTTCAAACCATTCTCCATTGGAGTTTGAGCAGGTTTGCAATCAGACATATTAAATTTGTCTAGAATTTTTCTAACGTAAGATGACTGTTCCAAAATGAACTTACCATCTTCAGTTTTGGTTATTTTCATACCTAAAATATGGTTACTTGGACATAAATCATTCATCTTAAATTCACTCATAAGTTGTTTCTTAAAAATATCCTTTTTCTGAGAACATCGACATACAAGGCTATAAAAACCATATCACCACTCTGATGATAAACATATACACATTGTTCTGATGATAACTTTTGAAACTCCAATTTATTGATTAAAACATGATTAATTCTCTCATACCAAGCTTTTGCCGCCTGTTTCAATCCATAAATTGCTTTATGAAGCTTGTAAACCTTTTCTTTGTTGTTCTTATCAACAAAACCCTCGGGTTGCTCCATATAAACATTTTCTTTAAGGTTACCATTCAAAAATGCTGTTTTTACATCAAGATGTTCTATTTCCATATTAAACTGAGCAGCTAAGGCTAACAAAATCCTAATAGTTGAGTATCTAACAACCGGTGAAAAGGTCTCATAATAATCTATCCCATATGTTTGTGTAAATCCTTTTGCTACGAGGCGAGCTTTATACCTTAACAACTCATTATTTAAGCCCCTCTTTTTAGTAAAGATCCATTTACATTTAACAGTCTTTTGCCCTTTAGGAAGATCTACTAACGACCAACACTTATTTGTTATAAAAGAGTCATACTCATCTAACATAGCCTGTTGCCAGTGTACAGCTTCACTACTACTCAATGCCTGCTTCACCGTGACAGGAATATCATCATCTCCCGTGGTCCCCACCAGCCCAGCAAAGTCTACGGACTCATCAGCATCTTCAAACATCATTCTTGACTCCTCAGAATCAATGCTAGAGGATCCTGGAACATAAGTAGGGTCGGACGAATGATCTGCGTCATCAGACTGTTCATCACTCAACGGTTCAGATGTATCAAGTGACTGTTCTCCTGTCTCATCAGAAGCATCTGAAGTATTCACTGGTATACTACTACTTTCCATTGGTAATATACCTATACTATCAGTTACCAATTTATCATCATTTGAAACAGTTTTGTTGATGAAACAATTTTCCAAAAAGACTACATGCCTAGCCTTGATACAAGTCTTAGGACAAGAAGGATCTATTAACCTATAGCCCTTACTAGCCTCACAGTATCCTACAAAGACATACTTTTTACTCCTTGCATCTAGTTTCTTACACTTATCAGAAACAGCGTATGCCAGACAACCAAATACACGTAAGTGTGACACGTTTACCTTTTTTGATGTCCACGCTTCCTCCGGAGTTAGTCCCATCACAGCCTTAGTGGGTGAGCGATTCTTCAGGTACACGGCCGTGTTTGCCGCCTCAGCCCAGAAATGCTTCCCTAGTACCGAGTCCTGGATCATGCTCCGAACTTTGTCCATAATCGTCCGGTTTCCTCGTTCTGAGACTCCATTCTGTGAACTGCAATTTGGTACTGTAGTTTCATGTTTTATCCCACATCCTTCTAGGTACTTCTGGAAAACATGATTGACATATGGTTGCAACATGTTGCAGTAGCTATAATCCTACCTCCATCCAAAATCCTACACCCTGTAGCATTAAATATAACCCTATATCCCTTTCTAATTAACTCACTTACAGATAATAAATTAGTAGATAATGCAGGAACATAGTATACATTACTTATTGTTTTGGAACCTAACTTCTTCAAATTGACACACATACTGCCCTTTCCTTCCATGAATATACTCTCTCCATTGGCTACATTCACCTCTGTAGACCTGGATTGCTCAAAGTCCTTCATCTGCTCCCTGTTGTTACACATGTGGTTCGTTGCTCCGGAATCTACATGCCAAGTGTGACGTCTTGGATACACGGACAGCGCTGTTAATAAGGTACTGTCCTTCGGTGAAGCCTTCTTCGATTTGCCCTTTTCATCATATGAACCCTTCATAGGACAATCTTTCTTCATATGGCCTGCCTTTTTGCATCTAAAGCACTTATACACCTTCCTTGTAGCCAAAGCGCTCACATCTGGTACCTCCTTTTCATCCCGACGCAGCTGCTCCAACATCAGTTTGGACTTCACGACTTCGCTTGTCAGTTTAGCATTTGAGTTTTCCAATGCCATGATCAGTGGGTCGTAGTCGCTTGTGAGCCCACTCAGTAAAATCACTGCAACAAACTCATCATCCAGTGGTGATCCAATATCCGACAATTGTTGTGCTAACTCTGTCACCTTTGTAACGTACGCTGACATACCTTCCATCTCCTTCAACTTCACACCAAACAGTGATCTCAGCAGCCCTAGTCTTCTGCATAAACCCCTATCCTCATAGGCTTTTTGAAGACTTGTCCATGCTTCGTAAGCGCTCGAAGCATTTCGCACATGCTGCAGAGCGGACGGCCCGACAGAAAGGCAAATTTTAGCGAGTGCCTTTTGTCTCTTGCGTTCATCTTTACAACTGTCTGATTCGATAGTTTCGTACAGGTCTTCGTGTATTAAAATCATTTTCATAATAAATTTCCAATGATTGTAATCTTCCATACCTTTAAGTTTTTCTATAGGAATGCCTACCGAAGATCCCGAAGCCATCGTCGCCATGTCGTTGAAAAAACATTTTCCGACCGGTGAAAATTTTCAACTCTTCTTTCTTCCCGTAAACGCGAAAATAATACGCGACACGCGTGATTTACGTCCTGGGCCCATAACCTTATGGGTTATAACGGGAATTACAGTTAAAAACAGGAGATCGAGACGAATTTAGTTTATTGTCAAATATACATCAGCGGCCATCGAGCAGAGAGAAAATTAAAGTTCTTAGGAGTGATAATGGGGGTGAATATTGGCAATGTTTACTTTTCCAACACAAAGTGCCTCTTAAACAATCAGTTTATAAATTAATTATTAATAACTTCATTTCCCATAACTAAAGACATCAACGAGCCCTTTGGTATTTACGGCAAGTTTAGAAAAAAATACAATGATAAACTTGATAAATCGTGGAGCAAACAGAAAGTGTTTCTTAAATACCTAACATTTACTTTCAGACAATTGAAATTACTTTAAAGAAAGCTAATCCAAATGCTGACAAGGGTATTACATGCTAAAAATGATCTTTGAGGATAGGTAAGTAGGTAGTCTTAAAATAAATAAGTAATTACTATACAAAGTAAGGTTGACCAGCATATTGTTTTGTTAGAGTTGGAGGTTAGTTAGTTTATGACAGATCCTTCGTGGCTGGTTTGAAAAGTAAGACATCAAATATGTGGGTAAAACGTCACAACGTTTATTAGCCAAGTCATTTAATTTTAATAAAGTGTTCAAGGAATAGGCCACGACAAGAAGACTTTTCTATGAAACGATAGTATGATATATGATTGCTTTTTACGAATAGTTTAATCTCTTTAGGAGAAAAATGAACAAATTACCAAGTATTGTGAATCGCTCTATACGGAATTTGGGCGGGCGGGCGGCGGCGGTGGGCTAGTCCGAGCGATGCACTACCAAATGCAGTGCCAAAGGATAGCGTTGTCCTAATGTAGACAAGCTTGAAAATAACAATTCAATAGTGTAGTGTCCGTTTTCATAGTTAATGTGCCAATAATCGTGCCAATAATAGTTTTCATAGTAAATACTAGCTGTTGCCCGCCGCTCCGCCTGCATTAATGTCGATCCCTTGGGAACAGTAGAATTTCCCGGAATTAAAGGTAACCCATGTCCTTCCCCGGGCCGGTCAAACTACCTACATACTAAATTTAATCTAAAACGGTTGAATGGTTGAAGTGTGAAAAGAGGACAGACAGATTACATTTACATTCGCATTTATAATATTAGTATGGATGGTATGGATTTGTATGTATGTTACGTGCTATAGTTCCTAAAAGAATCCGAGGATTCTCAGTTATCGAAAGATTTGTGAGGTATCGTTATCTTACCATCCTTGCCTTATCCTGGATGATAAGGCTCTTATACATTTTCGGCTAATCAAGATTTTTTTTTGTAAATACACAATTAGGTACTTAATTGTACTGGAAAACGTTTTGTTCCTGTAAATTGCATACTGCAATTTAATATAATAGAAATGGCATCAAGAATAAGATTCAATTTACACTACATTTAGAGTAAGATTTAAAGCTATTGATTACTACTTTAGAACTTTATTTTAGTTTTTCTACTAACTGTTATAAGTACCTTTGAACCGGGTACGATTCGGGGTGGTATTTTTGACTGATTTAAATGTATCTGTAATATTGAGGAAACTGTTGTAAATTCTGTCCAAATATTGAAAAAAAATCACTGTTATAATTATGTTAACATTAATAATAAATGGCTGTTATAATTATGTTAACATTAATAATAAATCGCTGTTATAATTATGTTAACATAAATTGGTATGTTGCATGATATCCATATCAGTGGGTTAAACTAATTTACCTAAGACAATAGGCTTGTCGTTTGCTGAAAAAAGTAGATAGATAGATAAGTAAACTATGCTAACCACTTAAAAACGATAAGGATTAAGTATTTCAAAATATAACTAAAACACCGTACCTGTATAATAATATTTTGTATCAGGTAGATCCATATTACTCTTACATAATATCTGTGGCCAGTGTTCTCATATTTTAAAGCAACTGCCGAAACAATGATCAATTTAGCAATCACTACGTTGCTACATCATGTTCAGGGTTATCACTTAGAGGGATGATTCGTGTGGAAAGTCACATAATCAAGGATTTGAGGATTACCTGGGAAGTGAATCCCCGGCTCTGAAACGCCGCAGATAAAATAAAAATAAAATAGTTGACTGGATAACAAAGTAATAATTTATTTGTTGTGGGAACCTCCTTTTAAGCAAACATGTGCTTATGCCAGAAAGCTATTGGTTATTTTGAAACTGTTTGCCAAATAAACTAAACTATACTTAGATAAAAAAAGTTTTTTTTTTATATATATACATTACGCACTAAGATGAGAAAGACGTGGCCGCTTGTATTAGAAAATGTGTCATATTAGGAAATGTATAGCGTGACATTCAACCTCTGAACTATTTTGAAATCCTGGCATCAGAGTCCCTAGTGGAATATAGAATTGTAAGATAAAGCGGTTAAAAGCGAAAAGTCCGACTGCGGCTAAGCGAAGGAGGGTTATTTGTTTTGTAACGTTGCAGCATGCCACCTGCATGCTGCATCTCGTCCAAACTCATTTCTCTCATCCTGTCCATTTTTCATTCCTTATTTTAATTCAAATTTCATTTATAATTCAAATTTAATTCCATTCCATTTTTAGATTACTTTCTCTCTCTCATCACTCATTCTTCAGTCTGCTACCACCTTTGAGTCCGCTACCATCTTTCAGTCTACTAACATCTTTGAGTCTACTACCATCTCTTGGAGCATAACAGTCACTGTTATTAATTTATTGAAGTTGTAAAGTGAAGTTGTAACAATAAAGTTATTCTCTGTGTTCTGTGTGTCGAGTCTTGTGTTCTCCCTTCCTATTTATGTGAGAACTCGGCTAGAGCGCCGGGATAGTCGAGAGTCGAGCCCTCACAGTTTGACCTGTATGTATGTCCGTCTTATGCACGGAGGTCTTATGTCCGCCCGTAAATACTTATCAGCTTAACCGATTTTGATAAAAAAACGACTTTATTAAATATGTAAACTCGTATAATATCGTTAAAGTCGTATTCGTAAACTTCTCTTCCCGAGCAGATCGTAAAAGTCTATTGAGGTTATAAAGTATAAGTAAAATCTTAGGAATCATGTTAGGCGATGCGGCTAGCAACCCATCACTATCTTGATTCCGTTTTCCACCTAATGCCCACAAACATGTTGAAAACTGGCCTTCAGGTCTTATAGACCTAGGCTCTGTCCACTACGTAAGGAAAAAGACGTGATATTATGTATGTTTAAATTTGTCTTGAGTATAAACGTAAAGGAACTTATAATTCAGAAAAATTAAATTTGCGAATTTTATGCGTTTTAATGAACAAGAAAATTATTAATCCAATCCTCGAGTTGTTTTCCGAAATAGAGACAATTATAAAAGTTTATACAACTTATATAATTAGCAGTCTATTTTAAATTATTAATAGGTAGGTATCACTTATATTTATATGGTCAGTAGCTTGGCTTTTAGGTCCTTGGCTTTAAAGACCTGCGCTCGTAGTATGGCGTTCGCGACGCGGGTTATAACGCGCGATACACTATTCACATCTCGCTCTTTGACATCACGGAAAACGAGATGGCGACCGGCGACAGTCGATAAACGTTGTCGCGCATGTCATGCTACGGGGGCTGAGCTCTGTCTACCCCACAAAAGAAAGAGACGTGATACTATATATGTATTATGGTCAGGGGTGTTATGCTCAGTTCCCACATCGATCGGCTGCAACGATTGCAGAACCGTTTCGTCACCCGTGCCACGAATACGAGTCACCACCGGTACTTGCGCATGACAGACTTACACCGTGACCTAGATCTCCCATCCATTCGCGGCTATCTCAAAAACGCCTCCAAGCGTTACTTTGAGAAAGCCGCACGCCACCCCAACCCGTTAGTAGTGCAAGCTGCTAACTACTCCCCCAACTTACACGATACGACCTTACGTCGTAGACGTCCTAGGAACGTACCAGACGATCCCGATGATCCTATTGACATCGCACAAGCCCGCCCCGACCCCTCTTCGGCTCCGAACAGCCAGAGGAATCCCACTATCCGACCCCGTCGCACTCGACACCGGAATAGAGTGCGTAGAGTAGGATTAGCTCCGATTACTGGTGACCGCCCGGCGGTCCCGGGTGACTTGCACCCAGGATAGGCCCTTCTGGCAACGTAGCTTTCGGCCCATAAGGCAAAAGATGAGAGTTGCTGCTCTCTAAAGGCTTTTGCCATTGTTTCTCAGATTGGCCCTTCAGGCTTGCATGCACGCATACGCGGCCCATCAGGCAATACGAGAGTTTGCTGTCTCTCCAAGCCTTGCGCACACAGGCAACGCCCAAAGCCGAGGTCCGTCCCTCCTGGGGGCCCTTTGGTGATGTTGTCTATAAAGGTTGAGGGCACTCTGCCCTCACCTCAAACGCCCGGTGAAGTAGCGAAAGCTCACTTGGAGCTAGCTACATAGTCCTTTCAAAAAAAAAAAAAAAAAAAAAAGGTGTCATGCTCAACTACCTGTCCGGTTATTGCAGGTATGACATCGGGTACGCGCGCCCGGCCTCCCGAGCTGCAACTTGCTTTTCCCCCATTCATCCGAGTGAGTAGTATCCCGATACCTTCATTCCTTTTCCAAATCCTACAAATTCCTATCCTTCCCCAGCTATAAAATGCTTGTGATGGGCAGCAGCGCCAGAAGCACAAGAAGCCAAAGAATCGGCGCTCGCCAACCCGCCTGCGCCAAGCGTGGTGAGTTAGGCAATATCCTAGCTAAGCATGGTGAGTTACAAAGTATCATTGAGAGAGGCATAATGACAGCTCAGTGGCGCAGTGGTTAACATGCCAGCCTGCGACACGGAGTGCCCGGGTTCGATCCCTGGCTAGGTCAAGATGGAAAATGATCTTTCAGATTGGCCTGGGTCTTGGATGTTTATCTATATATGTATTTGTTATAAAATATAATATCGTTGAGGTAGTATCCCATAACACAAGTCTCGAACTTACCTTGGGGCTAGCTCAATCTGTGTGATTTGTCCGTATATATTTATTTAATGTCCAGTAGTGGACGTTTTGCGGCTGTAGTGATGATGAAATGATGACAACTTATTTTCAGATATTATTGCAAATTCAATACTTAGGGAAAAGAGACGGCCCTAGGCCAAAATGTGTCTATTTCACGTTTACCTACACTCCATTGTTTATTAAGCCAAAAAAGTTTCCATTCTACCCATTGTTATCCTCTTTTGTTTTATGCAATACGCCAGCTTTGGTTCGTTTGTTTCATAAATTGGAAAAGAGTGTAGAGTATTCCTATATGTGTATTATATAGTTATGTTCAATATGTTATGCTGGTACAACTTATATTGACTGACATCTTTACTTGGCAGTTTTTTTTTAATTTTTAACTGCTTCAAAAAAGGCCCGTCTAGGTTTCTTTAATCGGTATAAAAAAAATCGCTCCAGTACTTGTTGAGTTTATCCATTACAAACAAACACAGAAACATATAAATCTTTCCTCCATATAATATTAGTCTTGTCCAGCGTCCAGAAGCGGCCTGCATCCTGAATCCTGATCTACTGACTGTCGATGCTGTGCTCCTTCAATGCAGATTACCATCGATTTTGTGGGCTGTCGATGTGGCGTACCAGCGAAATGTGTACCTTCGCTATATTAAACCGTCAATGGAACGGGATTAATGCAGCGACCGGCGATGTAGTGACTGACAAAATTGTGCTTTTTTTTTTATTTTTTGAAGGACTGTGTACCTAGCTCCAAGTGAGCTTTCGCTACTTCACCGGGCATTAGGGGCGAAGACAAAGTGCCCTCAGCCTACATAGACAACATCGCCGAAATTATGCCTTAGACCCCTATTTCATATACATTATTTGATTAACTTAAACGAGTCGTGTAACTCGCACAACCTAGATCTCTTTAATGCAAGTGTAACGTCGGTGAGGGTGACGCTTAACTGTAGCTTTTTCCTAATTTCGTCTGAATTTAAGCTTACTAGGTGTTAACCACACTATTAGTTCATTATTTTGTGAATATTTATGTCCACGCTTTGTTTTGTATCTATTTGCGAAGACCTTATTGGAAACCTAATATTTATGTCATTTCAATAAATAAAAGCTAAAATCACTCATCACGAAATCTCGAAAACTACTTAGCCAATGAAGATAAAATTTGTTGAGAAGGTAGATTGTGACTAGAAGATGTTCGATGGATGTTGATTTTTGGAAATTCTATCCCTAAAGAGGTGAACTAGGGATTGCCAGTTTGTATGAAACTTAATAATGAACTTAGAACATAACTAGCTGTTGCCCGCGGCTCCGCCCGCGTTAGTGTCGATCCCTCGGGAACAGTAGAATTTCCCGGAATCAAACATACCCTATGTCCTTTCTCGGGCCTCACACCTCCATACCAAATTTCATCCAAATCAGTTCAATGGTTGAAGCGTAAAAAAACGACAGACGGAGTTACTTTCGCATTTATAATATTAGTATTAGTATGGAAGTATGGATATTATTTATACTTCTAAGTCCAGAAATGAGAAAATTTCCATAAAACCTTTACCCTTCCATTTTACCCCTTTAGGAGTGAATTTTGTCCATTTCACCCACATATATGTTTTTTAATTGTAATCGAGAACTTACCAGAAATGAGAAAATTTCCAACAAACTCCCTTCTGGGGGATTTTTTTCCAGTTGACCTACACAGATCTTTTTCAATTGTAATCGTGAATTTATTTACCTATTTTCATACTTACTATTTACATACTTCTAAGTCTAGAAATAAGTAAATTCCTATACAATCTTTACCCCGCTATTTTACCCCTTCAGGGGAAAATATCGTCCATTTTACCTACACAGATATTTTTAATTGTAACCTAGAACTTATATACTTATTTTCATACGTCTAAGTCCAAAAATGAGAAAATTTCCATACAAAGTTTATAAAACCCATCGACCCCCATTTTACGCCTTAAGGGGGGAATTTTGTAAATTTCATCTACCTACACACATCTTTTTTAATTTTAATCGAGAACTTATATACCTACTTTAATACTTCTAAGTCCAGAAATGAGAAAATTCCATATAAATTTTACACCTTTAGAAGTAAAATTTCTTAATATCCTTTCTTCGCTCACACACATCATTAAAAGAACCCCTGTACCGAATTTCAAGTTTCTAGTCGCAGCAGTTTCGGTTGGTTTGCCGTTTGCCCGCGGCTACGCCGCCGCCGTTAGTGTCCATCCCTCAGGAACGTTTTGGACCCTTAAAGGGGTGACTCAGGTCATCAATATGACCAACTTTTTCTATGGGACCAATGCTGGGAACTCAAAAAAATTCGTCATTTTCATAAAAAAGAGTCCCGCCGCCAGTTTGTATGAGAATGTCAATTTTTTTTTTGAGTTCCCAGCATTGTTCCCATAGGAAAAGTTGTTCATTTTGATGGTCCGAGTCACCCCTTTAAGGGTCCAAAACGATAAAAAATTCACCCTGTATATTTGCAGGCAAACTAATGCCTTGAGTTCATTCAAATGACGATAACTTTTTTTTTAATGAACCGATTTTGATGAAACAAACTTTAGATGTTTTGCTGAGTTAAAACAAAGCAATTGGTGAAAGTTTGAAGTAAATCTGTTCAGTATTTTCGGAGATAATCGTGATCATACATACAGACAGACAGACAAGAAATTCGAAAAAAATTTTTTTGCTTTCTATTATACTTTTTAAGTGTCCCTCTATCCATTTCAGTCAAAAATTCTAAATGTACAGACAAAATATTTTTACTGTTTTATTATATGTATAGATATAGATATAGATAATGCATTTATTAGATTTTGAAAATTACATCCCATGAACTAGGGTTTGTAAGTTTGTATGACTTCGTCATTTTTGAAGCGAGAAACATGACATTTTTGAATTATTGGTTAGTAACAAATAATAATGGATATTATCCTATAATTAGATTTAAAAAAAATTACATCCCCGCTACGAATAAGTCATCCCTGGGGTGCATTAGTGGTTGGAAATTTATATTATTATGAAACTTATTATGAAGTCCTATGTTAGATAAATTAAGTTAAAAAACAAACAATCTAATATGTGTAGTGTACGTGGGCGAAGCCGCGGGCACAAGCTAGTCGTCTATATTTTGTTGTATTTCCTGTTGGTTATCCTTTGTAAAATAAATGCATGCGTGAAATTCAACATATTCACAAAATGTTGGTGATGACTGTTCAAAGATCTATCTCTGCTTAGATATCATTCGAAAATATAAAAAAAACTTGTAAGATAATTAACGGCACACGTGCATTACCATACCATACGTGAGCAAGGAATGACGTCATCAACTAATGCACTAGCTCGACCTCATCACAGGTGCCTCGTCAGAACACTGCGCCTAGTGAGAAATAATTACAGACTGGAAAAGATGGAACGCCTTTTCTCATTATTTAAGGTGGTACAATGCGCGGTTTGAAATGTGGCTCTAATACGTATGGATACATTTCCACCTTGGATTTCAGCTCCCTCGTTTTTGTTGTAAAGAATAGGCTGTCGTCTTGACTGTCTTGTGGAAACGAATGGTACGGTACTATGTATTGAGAGAACTTCTTTTAGTGGCATTCTTTTTTTAATATTAAGTACGGGCAATGAATTTCTTTGGAATGTGTTCCAGCAATATTAGCACAAAATTTTAGATGTCCTTAGAGTTTTTTTATGATTAAGGACGGCAAACGAGCAAGCAAGTCACCTGATGGTAATCACCGTTGCCCATGTATCAGTGCAACAGGGTATGACAGGAGCGTTGCCGGCCTTTCAAGGAATTGGGGGGAAGGACGCAGGGGAGGAATGGGGAGGGGGTAGGGGGGATGGGCCGTCGGCTCACTCATTCACTGAACGAAGCATAGAAGCGGTAAAGCTTCTACTCAAACGTCGATTTTCTATGAGAGTGTGGTAGATACTTTCCCGGATGAGCTGGCCCATTCATGCTACTAGCAAAAAATAATTCTGTCGGCAGCGTGGGTCTACCACAAAAATAAAATTAATATTAATAAATTGGTGACTATCTAAAACCATATCAAAGAGATTGGAGGAGAGCAACGTTATGCGCGTCCGTGGGAATCCTGAATCCACAAGTGCTCCTTGGCTGGTGTTAAATGAGTAACGCCCTCAAATTACGATGGCCTCCCGGCATGACATCCGGCAAAAGCGACAAAGATGATGCAGTTAGCAACACTCTACTGACGCTCACTATATTGACGCTCTTTTCCACCAACTCTTTATTATACGCTGAACATGGCCTTGTCTTTTAGTCCTAGGCTATGTTTGATTTTATTATATTTCTATCTCGGAATTCAGGACATGTTTGCGTTTCATTGTAAATTACTTTGAACATGACACTCATGTCGTTTTTTTTATATTCCTCGTAAAAATGGTTAAATTTGAGGGCTTGGACTGGGGTCTAAATGCATATTCTTATAATATAGTAGTTTTGGCAGTAAAATATTTCGAATAAATATTGTTACGCGTAATATCATCTTCCATGCTGGTCTGGTAGAAAATAAACAGCGTCGAATGTACCAGCTGCTTCTCTTCCCGCGCAGGACGTAAAAACCGACCGCGGGAATTGGCGAAAACATAAAGAATCATATTAGTAGGCGATGCGGCAAGCAACCCATCACTATTTTGATTTCGTTTTCCACTTTATGAAGACCATCATGCTAATCGTGGCTTTTAGGTCTTAAAGACCTGGGATCTGTCTACCCCGCAAGGAAAAACACGTGATAGTATGTATGTATTTGTATGGAAAATTCCTAACAATCTTTATGCATTGAAACCCCAAGATAAATTAGACATATGGATCCTTGTAAATCCTTGGAGGAGGCCTATGTCCAGCAGTGGATTTCCTGCGGCTGATATGATGATGATATTTAATAAGGATTCAGAACCTCGTGGAGATTCCAAACAGGTGAAAAATGATTTATGTTTCGTTTAACTGACAATTTAGGTACTCATTCATATGTACACCCCGAATACTCAAAAAATATCTTAAATTATTTCACTCTTAAAAAAAAAAAGGTAGCTGGGTTATTGTCTAGCTAGACTTATTTTATCTCTATGAGCTACACAGTGACAGAACAAGTTCCGATTTTTAGATGGTTTTGTGTATTCTGGGGTTAATTTCTCATACTACTATTCTACATATATTTTTTAATTGCAAAGCATTTTTCATTTGGCAGTATAAATTCAATCATATTCGTGGTTATGCTTATTTTCAGTTTTTTGTTAATTTTAATGTTTACATTATTATGGACAGTAAATGATATGGAGGCAATTCTAAAAATAAATTTGCTGAAATGCTTAGATTCGAGAAACAGTGTCAATTTTCCAGTCTAATAATTAGTTTTTTTATTTTGATTTATTAGGGTTCCGTACCCAAAGGGTAAAAACGGGACCCTATTAATATCACTCCGCTGTCAATCTGTCTGTCTGTCTGTCTGTCCATCTGTCACTAGGCTGTATCTCATGAACCGTGATAGCTAGACTGTTGAAATTTTCACAAATGATGTATTTCTGTTGCCGCAATAACAACAAATACTAAAAAATAAAATAAAATAATTATTTAAGGTGGCTCCCATACAACAAACGTGATTTTTTGCTTGTTTTTATAACGGCAACAGGTAGACGCTTGAAATATTCACATAATATATAGTTATATATTTAATTTAAAAATAAATAATTAAATAAAAAATTAATTAATATTTAAGGGGGACCGACTCGCACTTGGCCGGTTTTTATGGACATTATATTACTTACATAGAGGCTTTGCATTTAAAACTCTTGTTTTTATAATCAACTGCTAATTGGCTTCTAAACTAGTTATTTAAAAAAATAATTTATTTAGTACTATTTTCTCTTCATTGCTTTTCATGCGGTGCCTACTAGGATTTAGAAATAAAATATTGTATTGTATTGTATAGGTATATTGTATTCTAATAATATATGTTTTGAAATGCTTAGATGCAAGAAACAAAGTGTCAATTTTCAAGTCTTATATTTAGTTTTTGTTATTTTAATACTACTAACCCACAGACGCTGTTCTGTCTTTTTTTAATTTTCCGGGCAACTTTATTAATATTTTCTTTCATAAAAACCTTCTCTTGAGAAAAATAAACACGACAAATAAGAATTATCCAAAATTGGTGCATTTACACGCGATGCCATGACCAAGGGAAATAGGATTCATTTTGATATTATATTATATATTATTATTAACATTATATTACTTATAAAGAGGCAATTCTAAAAATATATTTGTTGATATGCTTAGATTCAAGTTACAAAGGATCAAATTTCAAGTCTAACATGTCGTCGACTAGAAAATTTAGATTTTCGACAATTATTATTGTAAGTGCACCCGTAGTGGTGTTGTCTAAATTTAGTGTTTCACGGGCTTCTTAGTTAGCCCCATATATAATAAGGATCTTGAATAAAGTGAAAAAAATCTGTGGTGATAGTAGAAGGAGGTTTAGATGTGGTTGTCTTATTTTTAATTCTGAATATCCTTGTTTCGCCACGGTACTTAGTAGTAGTGGTAGGCTTTGTAGGAGACAAAAAACTGAAGAAACTATTAGTACTTGCGGTCTGAAATTTCCTTTTTGTTGTTGTCGTTTTCTTTTTAGAAAGAAAAGCAAAAAAACTGGGTGTTGTTTCTTTATCTTTCTTTATATTTTTATTTTTCTTTTTCGTAGAATCATTTTCAGTTACTTCCTTCGACGTTTTTTTTTACGAGCTATAAAGGTGTTCGTTACTTCTATCAATTGTTTGACTAAGTTGTCGGTGTCCACATTCGCATGGACCAGCTTTTCGTAAATTTTCATTTGCTCTAACGCCTTCCAATCCTCTCTATGCTTCACGCCTACACTAAATAATTCATTTACAATGTCTTTAGATTGCTTTATCAGATTGATGAGGAATCCTACTTTGTACGCAGGCTTATCTCGGTGTGCATTTTTGATATTCTGAATACCTTCAATTTTTTTTGTAGTGTCATGGATAGTCTGTTGTATCAATACGGATATCTTATTCTTCAAGTTTTTATCGTGTTCCTGCTCAATTTTTTTCAAAACCTCTTGAGGTTTAATATCCTTTCCTTCATTACGTAGATATCTTCGGTAATTTCCTAAAGAACTTGTAGTAGTTTTAATTCCCTCTTTATTTCCTGAAAGAATTCGCGGTATTGTGTACTTTTGATGATATTCTAATATACGTTCTCGGGGAATGTCGATGAACTGAAGACCACTGCTTGGCAGCAGAAGATTTATTACCCCTTAAATAAACACATTTATTAGCCTGATACATATTAATAATAAAAATACAGTGTTTATAATTATAATAAAGAATACTCACATAAAATAGATATTAAATTACACATAGTTCCTAAAATAGTTACACCATGATGGAACTCGTAGCAAAGTATGTACGGATTAAAATGAAGGTGTTTTTTTTTATTTTAATTTTACTACTAATTACAAAACTAATAGTTTTGATAACATCGAAAATTTATATGATTTAATTAAAAATCTTTGATAGCTTTTAATTATTCTTTCAATTAGTGTTATATAAGTAATATTATACTACCTACTCTAAAGATAGTTATCTATACATATAATAAAACAGTAAAATTATTTTGTCTGTACATTTCGAATTTTTGACTGAAATGGATAGAGGGACACTTATAAAGAATAATAGAAAGCAAAAAAAATTTTTTGGTATTTCTTGTCTGTCTGTCTGTCTGTCTGTCTGTCTGTATGTATGATCACGATTATCTCCGAAAATACTGAACCGATTTACTTCAAACTTTCAGCAATTGCTTTGTTTTAACTCAGTTTAACATTTAAAGTTTGTTTCATCAAAATCGGTTCAATAAAAAAAAAGTTATCGTCATTTGAATGAACTCAAGGCATGAGTTTGCCTGCAAAAATATAGCAAAAAAATAAAATAAAATAATAAGTGACATAAGAAAATTAAAATCCAAAGTCAATTCATCATCATTATACGACAGCATTATACCTATCCATACTATCCATAGTAATCCATACTAAAAAAAAAAGGAGAAGCTGACTGACTGACTGACATATCAACGCAGGGCCTAAACTATAAGGGTTAGGAACTTGAAATTTTGCACAGGGGTTCCTTTTATAACGTAGGGGAGCACTAAGAAAGGATTTTTGGAAATTCATCTCCTTAGGGGGAAAACGGGTTGCAAAGTTATTATGAAACTTTGTTGTTTTTGAAGTTATTCGAATGAAATTCAGCATGAAGGTTCTTTACTGAAAGGTATGTAACACGAGTAAAATATTTCACTCAAAAATCATCCCTTAAGGGGGTAAAATAGGGGTGCAAAGTAAGCATGAATGTTTGCCATTTTTGAAGTTAGTCGAATGAAATTCAGCATGAAGGTTGTTTACTAAAAGGCATGAAACACGAGGGGTGCAAAGTTAGTATGAAACTTTATATTTTTGAAGTTATTCAATTGAAATTCAATATTAGGGTGTTTCATTGAAAGTCATAAACTAATGTATTCCGGGTAATTCTACTGTTCCTGAGAAATCGACACGGGCGGAGCCGCGGGCCAAAGGCAAACCTGACTTATATATTAACGCACAGTAGAAACTACTGTGCGCAGAAACTGAACTTTGGCACAGGGATTCTTTTTATGATGTAAATGAGCACTAAGAAAGGATTTTTAGAAAATCAAAGGGGTTGAACTTTATAGAATTTCCTCATTTCTGGACTTAGAAGTTTGAAAGTAGGTACGGGAGTTCTCAATTAAAATTAAAAAAGATCTGTTTAGGTGAACCAGACAACATTCTCCCTTGAAGGGGTAAATAGGGGGTAAAGTTTGTATGAAATTTTTCCATTTATAGACTTAGAGGTATGAAAATAAGTATATACGTTCTAGGTTACAATTAAAAAAGATCTGTGTAGATGAAATGTACAAAATTCCCCTCTTAAGGGATAAAGGGGGGGGGGGGGGGGATTGTATGGAAATTTTCTTATTTCTGGACATAGAAGTATAAAAATAAGTATATATGTTTACATTACAATTAAAAAGATCTGTGTAGTTAAATTGGTCAAAATTTCCCCTTGAAGGGGTAGAATAGGTGGGGTAAACTTTGTATGGATTTTTTTTATTAACTTAGAAATATGACAATAAGAAGTTCTCCATTACAATAAAAAAATATCTGTGTAGGTAAATTGGGCAAAATCCCCTCCTTAAGGGCTAAAGATCTATGCAGGTGAAATGTATTAAATTCCCCCTTAAGGGGAAAAAGCAAAGGGACAGGGGTTTGTATGGAATTTTCATCATTTCTACTGTTCCCAAGGGAACGACATTAACGCGGGCGGAGCCGCGGGCAACAGATAGTATAAAATAAAATTATTGAAAAGTACAAAACATAAAAGTTCGGTGCCATCAGTGTTACAAAAGGTGACGGCTCAGCGTTACGCTGAGCCGTCTCTGGACTAGGGATACCCTAATCCAGCACTGATTTTCAGCCGTCACCTTCTGAGGCATCACGAACTGTAACACGCACTATACGACACGCACATAAAAAATATATAAAACTAAATTAAACAAAACAAGTGTACACAAAAATAAAGATATCGATTAAACGCATACAATAATAAATATAATAGAAAGAACAAGTATAATAAACAAACATTTGAAATGAACATTATGACCCAAATACCTGCATTAACTACTATGTGTAGGTGAAATGGGTAAAATCCTCTCCTTAAGGGCTAAAGATTGCAGGTGAAATGTATTAAATTCCCCCTTAAGGGAAAAAAGCAGAGGGGAGGGGTTAGTATGGAATTTTTATCATTCCTACTGTTCCCAAGGGAACGACATTAACGCGGGCGGAGCCGCGGGCAACAGCTAGTATTAAATAAGAAGATAAGAATCCTACGTATCTCACTTAATAGCGCCAATACGTTCATCTTAACTTTCAATCGTGACAGCGAGTAAATCTATCGCTATCTGCTTTTGACTTTGTTCAGGCTCCTCCCTCAGAAAAGCAATAAATGAAATACATATGTGTAATAACAAGTACCTAAACTATCTACAAACGATAGGTACTACAATAGGTTATCCACGATTGACTACCTACCTAGTAGCTAAGCATCAAAACTTTAAAACATCCAAATCATCATCATTTCGTATCACATATATGTTGCCAACATCCAAATGTTGGCAACATATATATGTAGATTTCTTTAATTGAAAATTCAGGTAATTTGGCAAAAAGGAATATCTACTTTGAATTATTCAATCAATTTTATGAGATTATAATCAAATTAATGGAATGTTGATAGTATTGTACGAGAATGGCTAGGGCTACACTGCTAGATTGTTTCACTTCGTTAACTTTTCGGAGAGTGATGATTTTTATTGCGATACTGGCCACCATTTTCTACACAACCTTATTTGTCTTCATCTTCTTTCACAAAGATACTATTAGGAAGTATTTTGAAAACTTACAGACATTTCATTATAAATTTCAGTGACTTTGTAAATAAAACTACAGATTTTTTAAATTATTCGAGTTAAAATAAACGTAAAAAAGGGGTTTAAGCTTAAATATAGAAATTGCTTCCAGTGAGAAATAATGGGTTATTCGTCAATAATCTTGGCAAACTTAACAAAAACTTTGATGTTCAACCAAGTACGAAAATGTCACAGTGTTTTTGGTTTGAAAGATATTTTAAGCCAGGACAAGGTAAGTTAAATTTGCATTGTACGTATGATACCTAATACCTCTTCTCCTAGGCAACATGAAATATTGTCTTTTAACAAAAGGCGTGGAATATGTACTATTAGGGTTCATCTTCCCCGAGTGTAATATTTGTATGTACCTAACGTACCTACCTAGTTGGAATTTCTTTGATACCTCCTGCTTTTCTCGTGTTGTTAAAATTTCAGTATCTGCATACGTTTCTATATATCCAGATACTGATCTTGATCTAAACAACACATTAATACTGCATACGCATTTATTATGAAGCTATTCCTGTGAGTGTAATGTATATGGGGGATAGTCTTCTATGTCATTAATGAATTTCATTGATCCACATACCTAGGGAAATGGCCATTAATTTAATAAATTAGAAATAACGATACCTTTATGGTTTAAGTCCGCCTTTGTAGGTATATTTATTTTTCGTTTATACCTACTGTTTTATGTCCTGTGTTTTTTCTCGTACAATAAAGATATAACAAACAAACGATTTTTGACGATTTCCAGCGTTCAGAAAACTTCAACGTATTGCCAGTCACGACCAATGAACACGACTTGGCGATGTCGATGATAAAGAGGTACTGCCTCCGTGAACACGTGATTGTGAAGGCCAGGAATATGGATCTCAGCAACGACAGGGCGCTGGACGAGTACCTAATAGGAATACTCAAACAAGGTATCTGTGTTATCACCATTCACCAATCATACATCATCCAGCTTAACCCATTCAGATCTGCAGGACGGAATTCTTATTCACCCATTTGTGACCTACATATCCACCATGAAGCTAAGTGTTCAAGTGGGCCAATGTGACTTGTATAGGTCTGACATTCCACCCACCAGCCTCTATATACTTCTTAAGCGTCTTACTTAGTGTCGACGAGAACGGATTATTTTTATGTACTTATACAAAACTCTGCCACTGATACAGCGTCATCAGTGGCATTGTATATCTATAGATATTCGTGGGTATGGAATCGCAAAGCAGCAGACAATAGGTGTGCCATGGTCTGAGGAATGGTACTGCATGGATAAGAGATTTCCGAGCTTTAACCCTTTGACTGCAAACGTTGAATAAATGTGTATTTGTCGGATTTATCCGACAAACAAACAATATTATTTTATCCGACGTTCGCGGTCAATGGGTTAACCCCTCCTATTCCGAGCTAAAACTATTCACTTTTTTCCTTGCTTCAGCCGACTTGAGTCCGGATGTTCAAGGATACCAAGGTATTAGTGATACCAAGGTTACCGCTTTCGACTGGATAGCCCTGCTTTGACTGGCTCAAATCTTGAGGAAGGGCAGGGGCTTCAATTTTTGCCTAATAATACTTATTCGTAGTAATACCCTTGAAAAACTTGTAACTGTCCTAGGTGTTAACGTTCGGACGAATAGCAATTCGTAAGTGTCCCGATCTGGGGCAAAAAATATAAACAAAGACAAACGACAATGTCTTGTTCACTTTTATTACAAGAGTACCCCAGACAAAAGAGTTCCATACTACATTGTTTACAAGGTCCGAAATGCGTCAGGTTTTCCGCATGCTCTCCGGTATCGTACTCTTGACTTCCTTTTGGCAATAACATCCGCAATGTAGTCACGGTGAACTTGTGAATGCTTTCCTTGGCATAGTTTTCTAGTTATCTGTCTCTGATGAGGCACATTAACATTGCTTCGGAAGGCACGTTAAGCCATTGGTCCCGGATGCCATCATTGATGGCAGCCGTTAAGCTATGTCAGATGCCTTCAGGCAGTTTGAAAAATATGACACCAGTGTTGATCACTTACACAAACTAGAAACAACAACATTACATTTAAAAAAAAATCCTCTAGATCCAATTTTCTTAGTTAGGTTCCGTCCGTCCGAGTGGCCGGACCGTCCGACCGAGTGGTCGGACGGAATACAGGCCTTTGTCACTCGACAAAGGCCTGTATCTGTCCATCTGTCACCGCCGATTTGCTCCAAATCTATTGGACCACAATTAAGATAAAATTTGACACACATAGGTTTATGTGATGCGAATACAGACATGTTACGAAAGTAAATAAATTTTGAGTTATGGGGCTCGTTCATTTTGGAGTCGCAAGTCAGAAAATAAAATAAAGGTTATGTAAACCATATCTTAATCCGAGTAACTTATATCTCATATAGGTACATATATCATCGAAGGAGTGCAAATCCCGCATGACCTGACTCATGCGTATGTCTGTAGTATAAACGACCTCTGTGGCGTAGTGGTCATCATGCCAGGCGGTCACAGCATAGTCCCTGGGTTATATAGATAAAATATATGTATTATCGTTGAGTTAGTATCTCATAATACAAGTCTCAAACTTACTTTGGGGCTAGCTCAATCTGAGTTATATACCTACTTAGACTCATTAATGATAAACTTTATCGATCACCGGTTGCAAGGAGCAGGAAAACAACGCGCGGTAACCACGCTAGTGAATATACTTACCATGCGTGTATAATAGGGAAGGTACCTACCTATAGCAAACCACTCAAACAGATAAAAATGTTTAGTGATATATTTCAGGCAACACGTTGCTCGCCAAGTCCGAAGACGACAAACCAGCAGGCATTTGTGTGGGCTTCGCGAGCTGCCCCGTCGACTCCAGGAACCTGAGAACCTATGCTTTCTATAGACAGGTGAAGATACTAATTTACTACAACATATGACATTATTATGGAAAGTAAATACAATTTGCCTAAACCAACAACGCTTCCATGTTGGTTTGGGAGAAAAGAAAAAACGTAGAATGTACCAGCTGCTTTGCGGCTAACAACCCATCACTATTTTTATTCCGTTTCCTGCTAATGCTCACCAACATGCTAATAATATCCGTGCGAAAATCTTTACGTAAAAGTGATACCTCTATCAGTAAGCGTAGGTTTGGACACTCAGGTGGTCTGGTGAACTGTCCAAGATTGTATGGAGGCGTGTAAGCCACTTTCACCTGATCCTTTTGAAAATCCTTGGGGATGGCCTGAGCACGGACTTTATGTGGCTAAAATGCTGATGATTGAAAATACTTTCAGGATCCCAATACGAAAGACTTCCTAAACTTTACGGCTAAACTGCAGGAGACTCCAAACCTATGGGAAGTTTTTAAACAGCAGAAAATATTTGAGGTAAATAGTTTTTCCCTTACGTACTTACTTATTTTTTGTATTTGCTCTTGTAGTTGAAATGAGCTATCCAATCTCGAGATAGGTGTCAAATAGTTTATAAGTATATCATTGTAATTAAACTGATGTTCTAGATTAAAATGCTGGCAGTAGTGCCAGAATTCCGGCGCCAAGGATTAGCGGTGGCGTTGGTCGAGAGGGCCAGGGAAAGTGCCCTTGACCAAGGCTACAAGGTCATACGCATGGACTGCATCAACCCGTATGAGTAAGTTTCGTCAGTATGTCTATACTTTTTAAACATATCCAAACCAAGTGCTAGTGACAAGGCCAACAACTACAGCTATTGAGAATTGCTTTCCACGAATACCAACTGGCAGTAGTGGCAGGTGACGCCAGGCGAGTCCCCATCTATATTCGCTACAAAAGACCATCGTGACCTATATAGGTCACGATGGTCTGGCTATAGCTAGACCAGTCAAAGCTGGTTCATTTTAGGAAATCTGGTTAGGATAGAATTTTATATCACTCCACAGCAATAGATTTTTAATTTTAAAATTATCTGGTGCTCCTGCCACCGCCCAAGATAAAAACTAACTACATGGCCTCCTTCTCCAGCTACAAAATCGCCGAGCGGAATATGATGCAGTGTATAGTGAAATTCCCCCTCCACAAACTGCGCGGCCTGAATGCTCCCTTCATCAAGCGGAATTCGAAGTACAACTGCTGTGTCAGAGTATACGTCGAAGCGAGAACTGATGAAAATCCTGACAGGACGGCGCTCAAACAGAGACAGGCCGATCTAGAGAGCCTCATAGAGTAACGTGTCCGTTTTTCCGTTAATCATCTAAAAAATTGTGAAAAAACATGTCTGCGCATTTGGATGCTAGGACGGACGGCTAACCTGATAAAAAGGCGATCTAACAACGACAGGCCAATCTTGCAAGCCTCATAGTCGGATTTTGATATAAATTGTTGTCTGATCATGTGTTTACTCCAGAGGCAATGACCATCTTGACTGGCAAGACCGAATAGCCGGCCGAAATTAAATATATATATTTTTTTAATATTGAAATTATATTAAAACTAATGAATGGATGACAAGACAAGCCGGTAATCAAGCAAAGGCAAGCCGATCTGAAAAGCTTTTGAGTAATTTGTGTGGTGTTTTTCCTTTTTTATTAATTATATTAGGATATTGTATGCTGATTGCCTTTGATTATTACCTATCTGAATAATAAATACTCAGTTATTAAAATTCTTGAAAATCGTCACGTCTTCTAGGTTTGCAATTTTAAGGAGCCTTTCTCTAAATTCATAGACGAAAAAGTTCAACATTTTATCCTAACTTTATTGCCTTTCGACACTTAGTATTGGATATTTTGTAACTAAATGTTGACTCTAATACTGGACCGAACGACGAACACTGAAGACTAAATTTATTCCCTACCAAGCTGGCTTCCAACCTGCCGGCCTATTTGCTAACTCAGTGACCAACGTTTTGATAGTCACTTCAAAATACATTGCGGATTTCCTATGATTGACTATTTTTTTAAAGATATATAAAACGCAATGTACTTTGAAATGACTATCAAAACGTTGTACACTGAGTTAGCAAATAGGACGGCTGGAAAGTCTTGCAATGGTTTGGGCAATATCTTATTACTGAAGCAGTTTTCGTGGATCTTAGTGCGGCTTATGACACCGTTAAGGGCCCGTACTACCTCACACTGCTTTGCATGATTGACTGTTATATCAATAATAATTAAATACTCAAGTTGAAATAAAAATGCAGCAAAGTTCAGGACTAACTCTGGTAACTATATGACTCAAAAACACGATTGCGTTAAATTTTCTCGATAGAAAAAAATTGCAAAGTTGCCTCCAAATCACGTCTAATTTACTCGGTATATAGCATTATTCACCAAATACATTAAAATTAACCTTGAAACTTTTGATTATTATTGCATTACAGATAAGGCAGCCATCATATGTTTTTCTTTTTCGAATAACCCTTAAATATTCCTTAAAAACGAAAATATCCAAAGTAGCCAACGCCTTTAGACCATCCGCGTTTGTACCGCCACGCCGCCTGGCATATGTCGGGCTCTTAATGTAACTATTCTGCTTGATGAAGTGACTGCGCTTACAAACGACCAACAGTTTGTAAACGATCTTGGCGAAATGTTGCAAAATCGCCACTTTCGGGTCTTTTTACACTCCCAAAACGGAACAATAAAAACTATCTTCCCCAGAGCAGTGTTCTCGCACCTATTCTATTATTAAACCCCAATACGGAACTGCAGAACTGGCCGGTGGGTAGCGCGGCTAAATCAACCACATTTTTTTTAAATATATTTTTTTCAAAAATATTGATGGTTGAGGCAACATGCAATTTTTATGTGTTGTACCTAGTTTAGAATACAAAAAAATATTAGACGATTTAGTCGGGGTTTTCACATTGCCAGATTAGAGTCGGAGTTTTAACATTACCAGAGATATGCGTGCAAAAATATTTTGCAAAAAAATACAAAAATGTACCTATTTGAGGCAACTTGAAATTTGAAAAGGGAATATAACAACTTAATGAATGGAAATGTTGTCATCCGCAGCGCAACTCTACTCTCAGAACAAGGACTAAAGACTACTTCGTATGAAACATAAATAACGTCAAAGATGATAACAGCATGAGCTGCAGAGCAAGCCCGTCTTCTAACTGTCCGTAAGGACTGAGGAGCCAATCTTAATGATATTAATATACTTATTTAGTAGTAAGTCTTAAAATATGGTAGGCTCGATCCTCGATTTTGTAGGTATATTACTTCAAAAGTTACATGAACATAAAGGTGGCACCTCTATCTAAATGTTTGGACTGAGGTGCCACGTGGATGAATAAGTATTTATCATAATTTGGTATGATTTTGTAACATTTGAGAATAGTTACGAAATTATTTTTGAGCTCGGTAGCATTTAAATTAAAAAGTGACCATATACGTTATACGTAAAAGTGACCATACGTACGATTCGTCATTTTCAAAGAAGCAGTTGTTCAGCGAAATTTCGTCATCATTTAGTAGTAATTGTAAGACTGTAGGTAACTCAAAATAATTGGGTTGGAAGATATATTTTAACTGGCTCCTCAATTAAAATGTTTCGGCAAATCGATTTGCCTCATATCCTTGCCTAGCCGCGGAATGGAAGAACGGACTTTGACTACAAAGATTAGGTCAAGGTTTCGTTGCCCAATAAGGTACCAAGGTTGGCAGACGGGAGAGTCTGCCAACCTCTCCGACCGGAAGTAGCACTCTGACTAGACGCTATTAGTAAGGTACAACATTGGTGATCATTCGAACCCGTAACACTCGCTTCTTGCCATCCGCGTCTTAACCCGCTGGACCAGACGGACAGTTGCCGGTTGCCGGCAGGACAAAATTAGCGACCATATTCTGCGTGGAAAGAAAAACGCATGAAAACTCGAAAACACGCGTTTTCCCAAACATAAGACTAATCTAGATCGATAGTTACCCCGAACCCAAATTTCAGCGAGATTCTTAGAGCGCTTTCCGAGATCTTATAAGATACTCGTACTGGCAGTATATTCATTTATAACAACGACCGGCATGCCATAGACAACGTTTTCATTTACATCAAAATGTATTCGTATATTAAATCTACTCGAATACTACTAAATACAATAAAACAACAAATCAAACAAGATGTCATTTTGTACAAAATTTATTTCTCTTAGCTGTTAAGCTATAAAAATAAAGGTAGGCACTTAATTTATTTTTAGAATGCTTATTGAGAAATATTTTACCTAATCCATAAATATATTGATTATCAAGCTACAATAGTAACAATAAATATTGAAATAACTGAGCATTAATAACGATTAACAAATCTTGTTAATATCTTATTTGTATTCCTATACTTATACATACATAAACAGTTAACCAAACACGGAAACATTACCCATTGGTTAAGGTTCCGTACCCAAAGGGTAAAAACGGGACCCTGTTAATATGGCTCCGCTGTCCGTCTGTCTGTTTGTCTGTCTATCCGCCTGTCACCAAGCTGTATCTCGCGAACCGTGATAGTTAGATAGCTAAAAACAAAAGAAAATCAGTATTTAAAGGGTCTCCAACATACATGATCTTTTTGCCGTTTTTATAGATAATTGTACTGTATAAGATAATAAGCAATAAAAGAATTAGCAAGAAAAACCGGCTAATTAGATAATTAGCCGGTTTTTTTCTTGATCATAAAACATAGTTCTGCTTAGTTTTACTGGCGTTCTTTCGACGTTTAGGCTGCTTAGATGTAAAAAAACTTACAATGTACTTAATTTGCCTCCGATCAAGTATAAAGAACTAGATATACATTCACATATAAAATTAACTTCATACTGTCTACAATAGGCTAGTTTCTTAAAAAAATATAATTAGTCCGTCAGTTAGATATTAAAAAAATATTGGACACGTATTTTTTCTTTTGTCGATTAAACAAAAAATGATAAAGATATAGCCGTTTGAAGTTCCGTGTGACGTCATAGTTTGCTACAATTTTTAGCAAACTGACGTCACGAGCCCCCACTCCTAAACTTTGATGCGCTTTATCTTTATTTATTTGACAAAAGAAAAAATTGGTGTCCAATATTTTTTGATTATCTAACTGACGGACTAATTGTTATGTTATTATTACGACGCTGGAAACTAGCCTATTATTTATAGATATTATATCCATACATCAATGCAAAACCAACCTTACTTGCATGCCATTAGGTCGACTTTCGAAAGCCGAACGTCGTGAGTATTGAAAATTCAAATTTAAAAAGAAAATATGCTCCGAAATGTCTAGTGGGCGGTGCGCGCTTATTTAATGAAAATGCTTTTAAAGCGCGGATTGTGTATCTTGTTTGTTTATTTAATTGAAGAAAATTGAAGATTATTTAACTTAATCGAAGTTTATCATACAGGAAGTCAAATAAGTATATGTTCGACAAATAGTGTAATTCTTAGGCTTTGAATGAACAGAATGAATGTCATATAGAGCCGGGCTCTTAAGAGTTGTCTGGATAGCCGCGCGAACTTGGCGATGGACATATTATCGAGTAATTGCTGTTTCACCTGCATCAAATTGGGACGCTACGCGAGTGAGCGAGATGACACGACGATTTTACCTAAATCCGGGCAATATTCAATGCGCCTTCCGTCTTTTAGGATATAAGGAATTTTGAGAAAACTATTCAATAAAGTGACGAAAAAATATGTTATTACAAATTATATGTAACCTAACTACATATGCAAGTGAATAATATTGGAATCTTCATGTTCATAATGGTATTTATCTACCTCCAAAGTTGGGTTAAAACGGGTGCTAAAATACCAATGTTTAGAGGGATATATTTTTGAAACTATTGATTTTTTTATCAAGCTATATAGGAACGTATATAAATTATGATGTGATCAATTGATTTTATGCTAAAAATTGTACCTATATTATCAAATATTGCCTCGAGACCCTTTCGCCGTTTGTATGGAGGTTTTCGTCTCCAGGGTAGCCTTAATTGAAAAGACAGCTACAGCAAGATAAAGTTAAAAGACTAAAACCCGACTTCTACAAATTTTACGAGCACATTTTAAAGTTTCACGGTAGATTGGTAAAATCACTACATAGTATCAAACAGTCGCTTCCCGCTGTCCGTCTGTCCTTATGTATGATTCGATCTTTAAAACTACGCAACGGATTTTGATACGGTTTTTTTAATAGATTCAAGATGAAGGTTTATATGTACTTTCAGACACTAAGGTACCTGACCAGGCCCCTACATATATCTTGAATTTTCACTTAAATTAAAAACAATATAAATATGAAAATGCATATTCAGAAAGTCTTCATTAAAATCTTTCTGAATATATATTTTTATTTTAATATTATTTTTACGTAGCTTTTGCCCGCGGCTCCGCCCGCGTCAATGTCAATCCCTCGGGAATAGTACTTTTTCCCGGGATAAAAGGTAGCCTATGTCCTTCTCCGTACTCCAGAGAACTTGTATGCAAAATTTAACGGTGATCGGTTTAGTAGTTACGGCGTGAAAGCGTAACAAACAAACAAATAAACAAACAAACAAACTCACTTTCGCATTTGTAATATTAGTAAGGATTTATCAGAAAATTCAAGATATACGTAGAGGGCCTGGTCAGATATCTCGGTACTTATCTGACTGTACATTGCACCCGTGCGAAGCCGGGATCCGGGTCGCTAGTATTTAATATACAACTAGAAGCTCACCCCTGCTGGGCCGTATATATATATAAGTACCTATTATCGGTCTACGTGTTACTCAAAACCGCATCAGAATCACTCCAGTAGTTTCATATTGACTATAGAAATATATACACGCCAGAAGATTTCGATTTATATGTTTAAGCTTTCGCGCGCGGCTCCGCCTGCGTCAATGTTGTTCCCTCAGGAACAATAAGAGAACCTTTTTCCTGGGATAATATCTTATTCTCTTAGAGAAATATTTAGTTCATTTCCTACTTAGTTACTAGTAATAAACTGCTAACAGGTTAATGAACCTATCGCAATAAAAGCCTTTGGAGAGCTCTCATTTTTTGCCTTATGGGCTAAAAGCTACGTTGCCAGAAGGGCTTATCCTGGGTGCAAGTCGCCCGGGATAGCCGGTCGATCACCAGAAATCGAAGCTACTTTGATATCGATGAAGTGACCATATTTATATGAGTCCACCCCACCTCTTCACGTGAAGTGTTGAGATTGTATTGGAGGTAGAAATGTACCTCCCCCCTACGTCCGAGGCATCACGGCCAAATCGATATGAATGCTCACTGGTCACCTTAGTTATCAACAGCTTTGATTTCATCTGTTTGCTTTAAGAAAGGGTCAATTATGTTTTTGATGAACCACTCCTGTGAGAACTGCAAGTGGTTGCCAGTAGAGGTAAGGAAGACGAGTTTTCCAGCTTCATCCATCTTCTTGAGACCGAGGCGGTCCTAGAACAGTAAAATTTTGTATTTAGTAGCAGTGTCAGCACATAGATTCAGTTTTGAGATAGATTCATCAATGGTCATTCGGCTATGGCAGAGATAAAGAATGAACGTTTTCAAAGATGTAATTACTGAGACAATATGGCAGAGATATGTAAATAAACGTTTTTAAAAAGTCATTACTGAGGCAAGTTAATCCTTAATAGTTTTGGTATTGGTAATATTATAAAAGACCAAACAATAACCATTGCCCGTTAGAATTATGTAACTTTAGTAACTTCACGTTTTTTATAAAAATTTTGCATGCCAGAGCCTGGTGAAATGTGTGATGATATCTTAATAATTTATAATAACACCTGTCTGTGTACCACATTTTTAGCAAAATAAACGAATTTGCATTTGTATTTCCTGAACGCTTCCGCAACTAGACTCAACCTTAGCCATTCAAATCGGTACTTTTAGTTCAGAACTCACTTTGATATATAAATATATATTTGTTAACTGCGAAGGCTAGGGATAGAGAGGAATAACGCAGAGAAGAGTTATTATTATTAATAATTTATAATAACACCTGTCTGTGTACCACATTTTTAGCAAAATAAACGAATTTGCATTTGTATTTCCTGAACGCTTCCGCAACTAGACTCAACCTTAGCCATTCAAATCGGTACTTTTAGTTCAGAACTCACTTTGATATATAAATATATATTTGTTAACTGCGAAGGCTAGGGATAGAGACGAATAACGCAGACAAAAGGTTTATACCCAGCAGTGGGTCGTGGAAAGCTGACGATGATAAAGATGACTTCATTATTTTTTTACCCAATTTGAACAATTCTTTTTAGGGTTCCGTACATCAAAAGGAATAAACCGGACCCTTATAGGATCACTTTGTTGTCCGTCTGTCTGTCTGTCAAGACCCTTTTCTCAGAAACGCGTGGTGGTATCAAGCTGAAATTCATATCAAATACTCAGGTCTACTATCCCTTGGAGCTCTCTGGAGTCCCTTAGAGTCTTGCAATTCTGTATTCCATTAGGGATTCTGATTCCACGATTTCAATATAGTTCAGAGGTTCAAAATCAAAAGATTATTTTACCTGTTTGTAGAGAATAGACTCCTGAAGAGTCTGCATCTTCTTCGACTGGCCAGGCTTGTAAAACCCAAACCAGGCGGTCTCCTTTGGCTGAACGATGGTGTCATTCGCGAACAGTACCATCACAAACCGCTCCAACTTATTCAGATTGTCAATGTACGTCTGATTGATGGACAGCTCGTTGTTGATGTCCGATAGGAATTGACTGTTTTTTTTGTATAATTCTTCGTTGAGCGGGTCATGCCAGTACGTAGCTTGGACAAGGGAGTGCTGCAGCCAACTGGAATAAAAATAAAATTCCCTTTAAGTAATATGTTTTATTAAAATAAGAGTTTTTGTTTTTCGTGTATAAGTGACCAATACTGGTGTCAGATTTTTCAGGCTGCCTAAAGGCATCTGACAGCTTCATAGCTGCCATCAATGATGACGCAATAACGTGGTTTCCGAAGCACGGAGAGCTCGAGATATGTTTATGCCACTTGCGGTCACCCATCTCAGTGAGGACGGCGCCCGGGGTTGCTTGACATGCGTAAGCTCTAATAATGATCACGTCCATTGGGCCATCGGGCTTCTATAAAACGGGCGGCAAGGTGACTTACAGGCGTCTAGACTTACAATAAAACCAATGCTAACACTATAATAGAGTACTTGTATGAAGAGTAGATTTAAAATTATGTTACTGATGTAAGTATACAAGTATAAAGAAAACCTGTCCGATCCTTGAAGTGGAGATTTAGTCCGTCGATATGAATAACTTTTCCTATGGGACCAATGCTGGGAACTCAAAAATTTTTTGACGTTCCTATACAAACTGACTGGGCCACCGAACTTTTTTGTTTGGAAATATATTTTTTTTAAACCGGCTTTTCGTTTTTGGTTTCTGGCCCATAACTTGCTTACCATATTGTTGCAATATAGCAGCTCTAAAGATTTATATATATATCTAAATTATTAATCAATTAGCATGGTTCTTTTTGATAATGACAGTTTGAAGGTATCACGGTAAACTCATGTTTATCCTTAATATTGTTGTAATTAAGGTTAATCTACCGTAACATCGTATGTAGGATCAATGAACTATAAGCTTGTCGATAAAGAAACGAATAGACAATGGCGGCATGTACATAAGTCAGTATATATAATCACAAGTTTACAAGTAGGACAGTCAGCAAAATACGATTGCCATAACGGTTAAATTTCTATTTATTGAAAATTCTCTTGACGTTCCTTGGAAGGGTTGATCGGTTCGTCAATACGAACAACTTTTAGTATGGAACCAATGCTGGGTACTCAAAAAAAAAGGTCAGTTCCATACAAAAATGTTCGGAGGACCGATCAATTTTTATGGAAACGTCAAAAAAAAATGTTTAGTTCTCAGCATTGGTCTCATTGGAAAAGTTGTTCATATCAACGGGCTGAATCAATCAAAACTTTACCCTGTATATACCTATTTGTTTTTTAATACCTGTGTATCGGTATTTATTATACAGGTAAAATATCGAGCATGAATAATCATTATTTCGCTTTCTTCGCCAGGCAAAAAAAAAGTAAAATTTGGATCGCAATCTTAAACACGGCTATGTCACTGGGGATAAATCCGACACCCCAGACTCGTATTATGGGATACTAAATCAATGATACTATATTTTACTCTGTGATATTTTATAACAAATGCATATATAGATAAACATCCACGACCCAGACCAAGGTGAAAAAGATCATTTTCCATCTTGACTAGACCGGGTGCCTGCGCTGTGACACCCTGGCATGATGACCATTAGACCACGATGCTCGCCGAATTAAAACAATTACAATATTTTTTTGGGCAGTCGTGTATCTATAAAACAGTTTATTTTGTTCGACAACAGCTTAAATATTGACCCGGAGTTAGCAGTTGACAGTACGCTATAAGCAAACATGGATTGGAGTGCCAATTTGGACGGCTCACTTGTCGACCTTGGTACCTACAGCGCGCGATTAGACTTCCAATATTGTAACAAGGGACATGATAAGACATTTCAATTTAGTTCCTACTAATCCTACAATAATAGAGGCTGGCTAATAAAAGACGAACTTACACGTTTTTATAATCCCTTTACACTTTTGTCTAGGCGTAAAATTTTTAGCTAACAGTCTTTTGAGCTAGATGCTTACATAATCAGAAACATTTTTTTCAAAATCTACTGTTCATGAAAGTTGTGATGTCTAGGTACCAAGAAATACTGTTCTCATTTTTTTCTCTGAAATTTGTGGAGAATTCCAGTAATTCTCCAGAAATTTTCAATTATTCTCGCACTTGAGAGAAGGGATCAGATACTCTCGAGGAAAAAATCCAACTCGATCTCTCCGTTCCTGAAAATGTCTAACGGTACATCACTGGCGCTTAGAATGCATAAAAGGCATAAACCATTATAGCATACGCCCGTTAGGCCATCAAAGTCTCCCTAGGCCAAGAATTCGGTATTCAATTCTCTTTCCAAAAGGTATGTAAAAAAAAGGTGCTTGAAATGACTTATTTATTTAGTAAAAACAATAAGTGTGGACACTCGCATCGTAAGTACATTAGCTGTGCAAACAACAAGCCGATAACGTGAAAAATATACCTGCCTACTTTATACACCGATCGGTGCGTGAGGCCCCGCAATGTCCACACTTTTAGAGTCTAAAGCAAGAAACTAACAGATGCAGTGCGGCGGAGGCGCGCCACAAGCGGCGCAGAGTCAAAACAACAGAATAATAACCTTAATAGTATGTAGCAAAAAGTCCATTTTTGTAGTGCGCCCGGCGCCATCATGCAGCGCGCGACGCAAAGAGACGCACTGCATCTGTTAGTTTCTTGCTTTATAGGCTTGTTTCCTAAAAAAAATCAATTTTTAATAATTAGTCCGTCTTATAGATTATCGAAAAATATTAGATACATAGTTTTTCTTTTTTCGATTAAACAAAAGATAATAAAGATAAAGCGCATCAAAGTTCAGGAGTGGGGGCTCATGACGCAACAGGCCGGTAAAAAGTGTACCGGATAGTGACGTCACGCGGAAATTTAACGGGCTATATCTTCATAATTTTTCGTTTGATTGAAAAAAGAAAAAATACGTATCTAATATTTTTCGTAAATCTATAAGACGGACAAATTGGTTATTTTTTAGGAAACACGCCTATTACTTCAAATTTTTTTTTTTCTCTTTAGTTTATTGACTTTTTTGTTATACGTTATAAGTGACCTTAAACTGTCATGTCCTTCAATGTGAAAAATGTTCACTCGTAAGCCGAACGAGCAAAATAGAAAACAAGCAGATATGAACAGGACACATTTGATAACCTTTGCGCCTGTTAAACAGTTTAAACTACACACATACTACATCGCATTGTAGAATGTAAGCATTATTTCAGTAAGTTTTATACGTCTTTAATTAAAATTCATTAGTAAGACTATTAGTAATTTCCTTTTAAGTCTTTAGGTTTACTTTGTACATACGTACTTGGTATTTTTAAACGTCACTAGCTGTTGCCCGCGACTTCGTTCGCGGCAATTTCGCTCTTTATGATTCATTAGTTTTTTAGTAGTATAGATATTCATCTATACTACAAAAAAATTAATCTTCCCCCGTTTTCAAAGCATTTTTTATTAATGCTTCGCTTCTATTGGTCGCAGCGTGATGTTTTATAGCCTAAAGCCCTCCTCAATAAATGTACTATCCAACACAAAAATAAATTTCTAATTTAAACCAGTAGTTCCTGAGATTAGCGCGTTCAAACAAACAAACTCTTCAGCATTATAATATTAGTATAGATTTCGAATTAACTTTTGTCAGCAGCTTACAGTTATATAAGTACATAGATACTTACTTCCATGCTGGTCTGGGAAAAAAGAAAAAACATACCAGCTGCTTCTCTAACCGCGCAGATCGTAAAAGCCGATCGAGGGAATGGGTAAAATCTGAGGATGAATGGGTAAAATCTGAGGATTCATGTTAATAGGCGATGCGGCTAGCAACCCATCACTATTTTGAACGTAGTGGGCATTCGGTGAAAAACGGACGGAAAACATAAATCTAGGCTCTGTCTACCCCGCAAGGGAAAAAAACGTGATACTCACTAACCTTTTCTGATCATGACGATCCATGAAGAACATTACATTACATTTATATTTTTATTATTTTATTAGGGTTCCTTACTACAAAAGGTAAAAAGGTATATTATCCATCTCGGTTGTATGACGTATGCAATTGAAATTTATTGACACAGCTTCAAGGGACCGTAGATTTCAATATGTGGTTTATTAAAATCTAGTTCCATTAAGCTGTGAAAAAATCTAACTTCTAGAATAACAAATTCAAAAGGATTGGCTAATTATTTTGTTCACTTTTGCCTATTCGCATGTTAACCCTTTGACCGCGGACATCCGATTTATCCGACGTTCGCGGTCAAAGGGTTAATCAAAACCTATAGAATTTTTAAAACTTATGTTTTAAACAAAAATAAACTTTTGTAAAACTTTTGTTGTGCGTGAGTCTAGGGTTTACATACATACATAGTATCACGTCGTTTTCTGTTACGGGTTAGACAGAGCCTAGGGTTTCCATGTCTCAAAACCGAAAAGCTGGACAGATAGCCAGTTAAGCTGGGTCAGACATTTGAGTGAAAAGGCCGGACAAAAATACCCAAATTTTAAAAGCCTCCCAACAATCTGGATAGGCCGGACTCCGAATAATTGGACCGGACACGCCACCAAAACGCCTGAAATACTTTACGTTTTTTTATTCATTTGTCTCAAGTAACATTAACAGCTTAAAAATATCGAGGTTCCGCTTATAACATGAACTTCAGTCTGGTCTAAACAGTAGATAAGATTTAGGTGCCCTTCAATAATAAGTATACAAGTTTTTACGCTACCTGAAGTACCTAATCAAATCTTTATCAACTCTCAAACATATAAACAAAGTCACCTTATTACTCACAATATTAGTAAGGTAAGGACAGGATAAATTGTTATTTAAAAGCATTTCAGTGTGATATTGAAAGAAAAAATATGTTTTTACAATCCCGTAAACACGTTCATACACATTTTTTAAGAGGTATTTTATGTTTGCATGTTATTCAAAAACTAAATCGTAAACTTTTACTTATTTTAAAAATAAAGTACCTGTCGATATTTTGACGTCTGTCCGCTGTGCCCTTGATATTGGTACAGTACTATAATCATTTCTATTGACTTAATAAGTAAAATTATTCTACAGGACACGACGTTTGTCATCCTTCTGCAGCATCACATTTTAAACGATTCCAGTTTTTCTGTATTTTTTTTAGTGAGTACACCGGGATCTCCCACCCAGAGCCACCAGGGGATCTCCGTGAACTCAACGGTTCACCAGGATCCCCTAGGCATGAAAAAATCCATATAAAGCAATATTCCATACAAAAGTTTTGAAAAATCTTTTCCGTAAATTTGATTTATGTTTTTTGTGTTCCATTATTAAGGAAAAGTTTAACCGTAAAGGCCTAAATATATCTATTAAATGATATATCAATTACGTGGCTTTCTACCATATACATTTTATTTTTTATTTTTTTTATTTATTTATTTATTCACCACATACATCTATCATTACAGGTAATATCCTAATACGATAGAGAAGTCACATTCCTTATTTATAACAACATACTGTGTACATATGTCAAACCAAACAAAAGGCACTGCATATGTTGAATTGATTACATACATATATGTAACAACCTGTTCCACGTAAGCTCTGACAAAGTATAATATTATGAGCATTGTATAACTGCAGGCAGTCTAATGATAACATCTTTTCCTGCAGTTGTACATATAGGACACATAATAATTATGTATGAAGTGTATATAATAAGTGGCACTCGTCTTCATAATCATTTGATTTATTCTTGATGTGCACTGACCTTAGCAAAAACAAATTATTCATAGGCATTTTGATTTTTTTTTTTTAGTTGGGCTATGGAAAGACCTTCCAAAATATTACATATTTGTGAAAAAAATATTAAGAATATAAGAAACAAAATATGGTGAAAAAAAATTCATGCGGGCGGGCTTTGAACCGGCGACCTAGGTCTGTACGACCTACGCTCTGCCATCTAAGCTACCGCACGATTCAATCTCGGCGCCGAAATTCTCCACCGTATCCCATTCCCCTTATACGTATTAAGGCTTACGTCACCCAGAATAGCATTGTGAATGCAAAATAAAACACTTCAAACTCTCAAATATACTGACATAACATATTAAGATACTCCTAACCCGGAGTTAGGAGTGTGATAACGCCACCATATGAGATACCTACCAAATGCAGAGTGACGAACTATAGGTAGGATTCAGTCGTGGTTGGTCGTGGTAGAGCCACGCTATCATTTACCATTGTATCATGAATTGGCCGGCTCGTCCGGGGGAGGTCCATACTCTCATATAAAAATGATGTGTGAGTAGATAGTTACTGCTTCTAGGCTTCTTTCGGTTACTGAGAGAACCGGAGGCCTCCACCTTCTTTTTTCTCCCCCCAACTCCTTGAAAGGCCGGCCATGTTTCCATGCTGGTCTAGGAGAAAAGAAAAAACGTAGATTGTACCAGCTACTTCTCTTCCCACGCAGATCGTAAACGCGATCCCGATCGAACTGATCGCGGAAATGAGCAAAAATCTGAACCCATCACTATTTTGATTCCGTTTACCACCTTTACGCCCACTAACAATATAAACGTAGCTTTTAGTTCTCTGAAAAAAAATTTTTTTACCTTAAATAAGCCGCATGGTTAAGGAGTTTCCGGATATAGTCACAGGTCTGGTGGCTGAGAGCTCCACAGCGCGGTATGCCGTACACACCCTGATGCTGCCCGCCTAGGGTGATGAGATTCCTCACTGGGCCAATTTTGTGGCCGCATCGCTGTACAACTGCCCGGCTGAAAAGTTATTTAATTCTTTATTTATAAATGTAACTAATTTTCACTATACTAAGATATAAACAATCTTCAATCAATTCAATTTATAGATTTGCATTTTTTTGACGTGATAACGGCTTATGTCAAAGTAAAAGTGTCGAAGCAATAGAGAGTCTCGATCGGCCTAAGCGTTCGGCTTGAGCCCCCCTTTAATATTAATTTTATTTATATTTAATTATTTGTTTTTAAAGTAAATATATAACTAAATATTCTGTGAATATGTCAAGTGTCTCTTGCCGTTATCGATAACGAGCAAAAACAAGCAAAAAAATCACGTTTGTTGTGTGGGTCTTAAATATTTATTTAATTCTATTTTTTAGTATTTGTTGTTATAGCGGCAACAGAAATACATCATCTGTGAAAATTTCAATTGTCTAACTATCACGGTTATTGAGACACAGACTGGTGACAGACGGACAGACAGACAGACAGACGGACACCAGCGCGAAATTAATAGGGTCCCGTTTTTACCCTTTGAGTACGGAACCCTAAAAACCATTTTATTGTACGGGTATGATATGTCCATCATCATCATCATCAGCTCTTTTTAGTCTTCACTGCAGGTGCACGACCCTCTCTGTACTTCCGGATATACCGTACTTCATATGATATGTCCCTATACTTATATTTATTTATTCATGCATACTTATTAAGTAAATAAATTATGTCCATGGGCGACGATGACCACTTTCCATCAGGTGGCTCGTCTGCTTGTTAGCCGTCAAATATACTAAAAAAAACACAATGAAACCTGTTTGATGTGTCCTCTCTTGTGTGGTTAACCAAACTCCTTCTACATGGACACTATTGTTTTAAATTATCTGTGATTTAATGTCTCAGCTTTTTTTTTTGTACACATACGTACTCTCATGAATCCTGAAAACATACTTTTCCTTTTTTGGGCTATTATGTAAAAAGATATTAAAATTTGTATATGAGCAAAGTTGCATGCAAAGGCTAGTCAAATCTGTTTGTCTTGCCTTTATTTCCATTAAAAAGAGTTGAAAATGTATACTGTTAACAAAACAATAAAGTAAATGAATATGTATTGGCTTGATTAAGTTGACTTTTGAACTCTAGCCCAGAAATCATACATTATGTCCTAATTACTTAATATTGCTTTTTAAACAAATTCTTTATTTAAAAATGTTCATCTAGGCACAGTGAAAAAAAACATTGCAATGGCGAGCTCCGTGGCGCAGTGTTCAACACGCCAGCCTGCGACACGAGGGTGCCCGGGTTCGATCTCCGGCCAGGTCCATATAAGTATCTATTATGAAATAAATTATCGTTGAGTTGTATCCTACGACACAAGTTCTCAATTAGTAGTAGCTCAATTCATGTATTTTCCAAAAAGGCCGTAAACTCCAATATACCTACAGAAACAAAATCGTAACATAAAGTAAAACATAATACATACAAAAATTGGCTTCCTTGGGAGAATCCAATAGCATTAAATCCATTTCGTAGCTTAGGGTCTGCAGCCACTGCTTTGCAGACATACTCAATTTGGTCATTTGTGTACATGAAGTAGCCATTCTCCAGATCCTCAATGACAGAATTCCCGATCCTTAGAGATAACACATACACCCCAGGTATGTTTTTTTCAAGGAAATATTTGAATCCTCCTAAACTGTAACCCACACAGCAAGTGTCTCCTGTCAGAAAAATAAAGAACAGTTATAAATATGTAAAGTACTTAATTAAAGTAGAAAATTACATTGAACTTAAAACTTATGAAAGTCTTTGTCAATAAAGATTTGATTTATGTATTACTGTGTATAATGTACTTAACTTGGTGTAAGTACCTATAATGTGTAATCAAGAATTACTCAAAATATTATTTCATAAGGGTTTTTAAGTTGGTAAACCAAGTGTCATACAAAAATCAACTTAAGTACATGGAGTTTTTTCACCATGAAGTATTTTTATTCCTTCATTTAAGTAATGTTGTTGTTATTTTTCGTATGTGTAAGTGGCCAATACTAGTGTCAAATTTTTCAAGCTGCCTAAAGGCAAATGGCATCTTAAATAGTTTCAACAACTGCCAATGATGACAGCCAGGACGAATAATTTAATGTGCATTCCGAAGCATGGACACCTATCACAGTGGCAACTGCGCCCAGCATTGCTTAACATACGCAAGCGGTTTTATTAAAGTAATAAGGAGTAGTAAATATTTCAATCACTGGTTATGGGCCCAGATTAAGTCATGCTAATTTGTAAGAGGCAATAATGATCATACTAAGTAGTTTCTATTTTATAATTTAACCATGGTGGCATTCTTGTTTGACATTTTTACAATGTTTCATACAAAACTGGAGCGCTATAATTCAATATTCGGAAAATAAACTTTTTATACTCCCGGCTATTTTGTCAATATTTTGGACTCATCAGGAACCCATTTAAAGGCAAGTTCAAATTTGGTTCGAGACCTTTCGCCGCGCCCCCCGTACTCGCCTTGAAAATGAGCTCCTGAAGAGTCCAAAACTATAGTAGTATAAACCATAAAATATTGTCGGCAATCCCGACGAAATAGCACATGAGTGACCCGTTTTTATTCATAATGTATTTATCTCATGTCAGTTTTAATGATATGAGTTTGTATCTTTCATTAAAATCTTAAATACTAGCGACCCATCCTGGCTTCACACGGAAAAATATAGGTATTTAAATAGCCTATGTCCATCAGAGATAATGTAGGAAAAATCACTATTATTCATTCACTAGACCAATTTAAATGTGTTAAGTAAACCGTAAAAGATGCATTGATAAGATAATTAAAATAAGCAGAGTAAATGTAATAATCAGAAATGCTTTCTATTGTTAGTTGTATCTGTTAGATGTAGCACTATCACCCTCTTTGTGTATAGTTGCATCACAACTCTAGGGGTACTATTTTTGAAAGTGTGACACTCGTCTACAAGCTTTTTTTATATGGAAAAATCACTTGTTTACAAACAGCATAATTTCAAAAATAGCGCTCCAGTTTTGTATGAATCATTGTAAAAATGTCAAACAAGAATGCCACCATGGTTAAATTATAAAATAGAAACTACTCAGTATGATCATTATTGCCCCTTACAAATTAGCATGACTTAATCTGGGCCCATAACCAGTGATTGCACTCCCAAATTATGTACCTAAGATTAAAATGTGATACTCTTGTACAATGTTGATAATTAACACTTAGGTACCACTTCTTCCCTGCTCTGGCATTGATAGATATAAAATAAATAAATAAATAATGTCGTGCCAAATAAATAAATAATAAAAAAAGCAACATACAGTTCAAAAGAACAGCTTACCTATGTAGGGTCATAATAACAAATATTACAAGTTATTTTCCTTGTATTATGTTACATAAAAGAATAGCAATTTTCAATGAAACCGTGTTGGATGTAAATTTTTCATGGATTTCCAGACTTTTTTAATTCGTAAATAGTTTATTAGACTATTATTATATTTAGTAGTATGTTTTGCCAAATACTTTTGTTAAATGAATAATAGTAGATAAGTAATAAAAATAGTACTTACCCATTCCATGCCATAAAACAATCGGTGTTGGATTGGGATCCACATATTTGGCTGTACATAATTTAATTAAACACAACACATAGACCCACCACTTCATGTTGGTTAAATAAAAAAATATTACTTATCAGACAATAGACGACGACTTTATATTTTGAGGACACGCGA
The DNA here is from genome assembly GCA_947532085.1 of Elegia similella. Taxonomy (NCBI): domain Eukaryota; kingdom Metazoa; phylum Arthropoda; class Insecta; order Lepidoptera; family Pyralidae; genus Elegia; species Elegia similella. Next base: position 10,020,436 of record OX383939.1, read on the forward strand.
CTGAAGATACACTACTACGGCCGGCGACGAAGGCTGCCGCTTTATTATTGGAGCAAAGCAATCAATTTTGTAGTAAACATCGGCTGTCTCAGTTTTATCTAATACTCATTGCTGTCAACAGCTCGTTGAGAGACCATTGATTATTCCTTATTTATTGTTGGAGCGAATTTTAATTGTTTATCGTATTGTAAGTATCGCATTTTTATGCGATTTTTTAATCTATTTTGGTGGAATAGTTGTGAAAACAAACAAACAAAACAGGTGTATCTGACAGAACCTTGACGTCTGTCAATTGTTGTCTGTCATTGTTTCTTTTTTTTCTTTCTTTTCTATTTAGCCATCAAACTTCATTCAGAAGCTTATTTTAGCCAGTGCCTTGTCTAGTTAATCTTCGATTTATTCTAGTGTATTAAAGAAATGATGATATTATTAATTTCGCTGATTTGACGGAGCCAATGGCGACAATTCTCACGAATCCACTGGTTTAATCATAAAAGACGCAGCAAGGCGAGCAAACACCAGCCCGCTAGAAATCTTACTACAGGGTACAGGCACCATGACACTATATTTAAGTTATTCCACACATTGTTCATAAACATGGGCATCTAAAAAACCGTGTATTCCGCTAAAATTCCTGCCAAGAACTCATTTTTTTCAGTATTGAGTAATAAATGTTATCCCGCGCTTTTTATAAATCTTGATAATCAACGAAATGACGGTGTAGTTCATTTACTCCTAAATATTTCTTGTTTGTGGTATTCTGTCGTATATTTTTATTTGAAATGAAATTTAACTTAGTAAATAAAATTTGCAAATAAAAATAAGGTCGGGTAGATCGCTGCGCCGTCGCGCGGTAGCGTGCCCAGAAGGATGGAAGCATTGCCACGTTGGATGACAATGTAATGCTGATCTTTTGACCAAGGTATAGACCAGACTTTTAACCACGAGCACGCGAGGCGCTAATGTGTCAACACAGGTTACGTCCGACACGGGCTGCGCCTCAGTCTCTAGGCTTCAGATGGCTTCAGGACTCTAGGGTTATCTGGCACTCATCCCGTGCCAAACCCGTAGGTTCTAAAACCGCTGATATTTGTCTGCTGACAAGAGCCCAATGAATGATATTTTTACAACTTAGATGTATTTAATGCCGTATACAGTTACTAGTACATATATAGTCACAGAATAAATACATAGTAGTTGGTATAGTATAGTGGCACTAGCTACGCTTTTTATTTTATTTTATAGGACGGCAAACGAGCAAGCGGGTCACCTGCCTGATGGTAAGTGATCACCGCTGCCCATGGACAACTGCAACACCAGGGTGTGACAGGTGCGTTGTTGGCCTTTCAAGGAGTTGGGGTAAAGAAATGGGGAGGGGAAAGAGAAGGATGGGCCTACGCTACTGTCTGTCTGTTCTCCTATACTTACCTTTGCTGTGTTTGACCGATTTTTTTGTTTCAAAAACTACGAAAAATATTCACTCTCCTAGACTGTTTTCTGTGTTAGGTAGGTAACTACAGAATTAAATTTTATGTTTTAATCATTATTGCCGAACACTTCCCGTGGGCGCATTTTTCAGCCAGCCAGACGCTTTAGTATATATTATGCTAGTAGACTATTTAACGCCTACTCCAAATGTAAAAGCAAACATGTTTGTCTGTATGTGTTATAGACTAAATAGCCGTCTGACGATAGACGTGGTCGATCTTCAGGGCCGGAATTAAGGGAGGGCAATCGGAGCTACAACCCCGGGGTCTCCACAAAAGAGGGGCACCTATATAATAGAGACTTCGTAAAACATTAGCTACTACTAATTCAGACTAGTAAACAGATTTTCCTTTGACTTTTTTGCATTTTACCCGTTTTACCTTTACCTAGTACTTTGTAAGTGTAGTAAACCTTTGTACAAACATAATAATAAAAGAATCATTACTTGGTTTCACAATAAATGATTTATTGCATGGAAATCTCGATTGAAAAAAACTCCCAGGGAGCCTCTCCTCGTTTGTAGCCCCGAGGCCTCCAGACCTTTAAATCCGGCATTGCGTAGGTACCAAATGTTGTGCCTAGCTCTATTATATACAGCGTGTTACACAATGGAAGTAACAATAAATACCTAATTATGGGGGAATGATCAATGATCTCATGATATCGAAAAATTCACCACATTGATCGAATAAAGAAAAGAAAATCGACCTCTCATACAAAAATAGCAATAAAGCTGATCGACTTTCTGTGTATTTTTTAGGGTTCTGTACCTCAAAAGGAAAAAAAAACGGAACCCTTATAGGATTACTTTGTTGTCCGTCTGTCTGACAGACGTCAAGACTCCTTTCCCAGGAACGTGTGGAGGTATCAAGCTGAAATACTCGGGTCTATTTTTAGTTAAGTACTTAAACATGTAATAAAAAAATATTTTTATTACATGTTTCATCATATAATAAAAATATTTTTAATAATTTTAAACTTATTATAGGCAATGGTACCGAGGAACCCTTCGTGCGCGAGTCTGACTCGCACTTAGTCCGATTTTTTTTTCATATTTGTTGGTTGGTCCCCCGTTGGTCCCTTGGGGAAAGTTGTTCAATATCATGGGCCGATCATTACACATATTATGTATAACATTGACGGCCTTAAGGCGCCTATTAAACCATCCTGAATTTAGGATCTGATGAGAGGGATGCCGCTATGCGATGCGATACGATAGGAGATATCTCGTGGCGTGTCTAACGTATAGTGGCGTTCCTCTCATCGGGTCCGATTCAGAATGGTGTTACCCCCATTTTGTTACACGTATATTGGCCATTATACCTAACTACAAAAGGAATAATTATCATATTCCTTGAAATACCTCTAACCATGAAAATCTGCCACTTTTTGTTGTTCGGATTTGAAGTTCATATCTCGAAAACTTACCGCAGTTGACTTTAGTCAGAACCCGCGGGTAAGCCCATTTATTTTCGTTTTTCTTGTTATTTGACACGAGCCCAAGACTTGTCATAGGTACAAGATTAGTGCCTGAAGAATACTTTACTTCTTGCAATGACCAGAATTTCACTCCAATCAAAATCATATTGATAAGTATTCGAAGCAAAAATAATGTTATTTACCTAACATCTTTTTTTTTGTTTGACTAGTGACTAGCCCACTTTATTCGTATTAATTGTATGTGATCTTCCATAGAAGGGGATATTATGCATTCCTGAATAACGGATCCTTTAATCCGAGTTCGATTTCGGAAAAGAAATTCAGTCGCTAAAGCTCATGATTATACGTTCACTGATTCATAGCTGTGAATCAGATGTTAAGGACGAGCGGCAATAGACAGACGTGTCGCGCAAATAAAAGAAATGGCTCCATCATTATCAGAAAACAGTCGTTATGGTGCCATGAGGCAGCTTTAAAGCCGCTTTAAATGCGGTAGAATATGTATGGACATCACTATTTTTGTATAGTATTTAAGACCATATGTAACCATATTCGTAAATAAAGACTATTCTATTCTATTCAGCTTGAAAATATGACACTGGTGTTGGCCAAAAACACATACGAAATCTGGCTAGAGGACCGTCAGCGAGCATCAGTCGCTAACTTCTGACAAATATGGTATACAAAGTTCGTTATGTTATTTTTTAACATCGGTTACGGTCTTAAATAAAAAAACAAATAGTCAATCATATGAGGGTCGTACAAAATGTTGTCATAAGTTAGCAAGGAGCCATCACGGCGGTTGGGGCACCGCTGATGAAAGTTGTCACTTATCATAAAAAACCGGCCAAGTGCGAGTGGGACTCGCGCACTAAGGGTTCCGTACCGTTATTATTTATTTTTAAAGTAAATTTATAATTAAATATTCTTTGAATATTTCAAGCGTCTACCTGTTGTCGTTATCATTATCGAGCAAAATCAAGCAAAAAAATCACGTTTCTTGTATCTTAAAGGAGCCCCTTTTTTTAGTGTTTGTTGTTATAGCGACAACAGAAATACATCATGTGTGAAAATTTCAACTGTTTAACTACCATGGTTCATGAGATACAGCCTGGTGACAGACGAACAGACAGACAGACAGACAGTCAGCGGAGCGATATTAATAGGGTCCCGTTTTTACTCTTTGGGTATGGAACCCTAAAAAGGCCTAGTGCCGGGTGGGGTCCTCCTTACCCTGGAAACGGTAATAATAATACCGTGCCCTGGACTTTTTGTCGTGAACTCTCCTACTGTCTATTATAACACTCACTCTGTATCTCTAAATGTAACTAAGGGTTTCTTCGAATAAATAAAGCAATGTTTATTTACAAGTTTATTCTTTGAACGTCAATTCATTTGTAAAAAATAATGCATGGTTTATACTTAGGAGTTTTTGTAGATGTTAGATTTTATATAAAATATAGTCAACTACCCTATATTGACCATACATTTCATTAAACGATATTAAGGTCTCTATCACATTCTTGATAAGTTCTTGTAATTATATGATTTTATATATTATGTGTGCTGTAATCTTCGATGATTTTTAAAACAATGACTAATTCATCATGTTTTTATCTGCATTTTTATAACACTATACATATCATTATATGATAAAAAATGTTAGACACAATAAGTTCAAAGAATGGAAGGTAGATATTTGTGAATTTCTATCAATTATAAATATAATTATTTTAAATAATGTCTATTGCGATAATGATATAGGTAAATATGAAGATGATAAAGTATCATTGAATCATGCAAATAAAAAAACATTTTAAATAAGTTACATACATGAAAAGAAAATAGTGCCTATCTACCTCTATCTACTCATCCACTTTCCTTCGGCAAAGCAAAAAACATAGGGGCTGCCAGCTGCTATGTCACTCATTTACTCAATTTAAAGGATTTAGGCATTTAATCCTATAAAAATATAAATTTTACAGAAGACACCAAAATTAGATCAATGTTTGCCGTTGGCAAGCTTTGTCAATTTCAAAACGATAGCTTAGCACAATTTGGCAAGCCCCGATGATAATAAATTTGGAATTTTTGGAATAATATGGCCTTCGTTAACATTCGTTTCACACTCGAATGCATTACCTTACAAACTAAACATTATAATAATCTTTAGACATATTTCTCCTTAACAACATAGTAGGTAATTAAAGTAAATCTATTTCAATCACAGTCTCAGAAGGAAATCACTATAAAGTCATTATTTATAGCTGTATCACGTTGGGATCATACTTGAATATACCAAAGTCTCTAACTATCACACGTGTCGTTTGTGCTCATCAAATCTTGGTGAACTGAATGCCTCCTGGAAGCACTATAATATTGGCATCACTAGACTCATAGTCAGCGTTGCCAACATGACAAGAGTATTCGTTATCGTGCTCTAAACGAGATTTCTATTGTGCCAGTGTGATCCCATATTAGCACTAGATTGTACAGCCTTGTTTACAATATTCAGATCTTTTGGTTTACAAGATCCTCATAGAATCTGTAGGCTTAATGATGTTCCGTTCCAAACTCAAGATTTTTCTCTGGGACTCTTTATAGTCACTAGAATCGGATGATTCGGCCTGCATATGCCGGTTGTATAATCTGATTCTCCTGGCTCTTGTGTCTGAATCGTAGCTGAGGGTCTGCGTGCTTCCCTTCCGTGACCTGAAGGTTATCCTGTAAGGCGTACTGCTCTGTACGTCTGACATTGATCTGATGTGTCTTCTCAGCTTTGACTCCTTGGTGAGGTTTGAAAAGACTAATGACCGCTCCATCTTCGCGTCTTCTACGGACCTGGAAAGAACAAAGATAGTATGTTATCTATCGTACAGTCAATATTATGTCAACTAACATGTAGGTACTTAAGTAGGTTGGGTTTTGCCAAACAGTTTAATAATAAAAACTTTATTATGATGATTTGCTAAACAAGGTTCGTAGGATTAAGAGATAAAAGTATAAACAGGGGTTATCCTAACTATGGCTATAAGCTTTCAAGTGTTTGTAAAGAGAAATCTTGTTTTTCCTTGCCTTTTCCCTATTTGGGGTCGGCTCTGTATGTCAACTCTCAATTTTTTTCTATTATCCACCATATCGACAGTAGCTCCCCGTTAAAGAGAAATGTACTTAGTTATAGTTACCTACATTTCTCTTCAACGGAGAGCTACCGACGCGAGTTTTAACATCTAATCATACAATTTTTAATAGACCCGGACAAGAATGAAGCGAGATCAGGGCGGGGAGATGATTATCATGATTATAAGGAATGCTCACGACACCAACCGTAAAATATTTAAATAGGTTAGCATTAATAGGCATAAAACAAATTTGAATTATTTTTTTTATAAAATATTTATCTACATGGCCTGTCACACAGCTCGTGTCTTTGGTTTCTTTCGCAGCCCCCATCCTAAACAGAATCCTGGCCACATACACCTATCATTATAAATAAAAAATAATATAAAATAAGAATGTGCCTGCGATTTTTCTTTATAACTAGGTACCTTGTAGGTAGGATATCTACCTAATTAATTTACAATAATTGGAACGTCTAAAAATCTGGGAATTTTCCGTGACTTTGGAACAGCGCAAGCTGCCGAATGTGATACTATCGTGTCCTGAAGAATTATAATATGAGTGATATTAAGTAATGGGTAATTCCTCTCTTATGAATCGTGTGTTCTGTCTGTGTGTTTACTCGCTCTATTGCTGACTGGTACAATCGTCTATCTATGCTTTAGGCGATTATGGTACATTTTTTTAATTTAGTAAATTCTGGCCAAAGATTTTTTATCAAAACGTCAATTTTTTTTTTTTTTATAATGACTATGTAGCTAGCTCCAAGTGAGCTTTCGCTACTTCACCGGGCGTTTGAGGCGAGGGCAGAGTGCCCTCAACCTTTATAGGCAACATCACCAAAGGGCCCCCAGGAGGGACGGACCTCGGCTTTGGGCGTTGCCTGTGTGCGCAAGGCTTGGAGAGACAGCAAACTCTCATATTGCCTGATGGGCCGAAAGCTACGTTGCCAGAAGGGCCTATCCTGGGTGCAAGTCACCCGGGACCGCCGGGCGGTCACCAGTAATCGGAGCTATC